>CM028129.1:1038632500-1048632500 GCA_016271365.2 Neoceratodus forsteri | reverse complement strand
TATCCCCCTTGCTAGACTGACGCAGATAATAAAAAAATCCCACACACAATCTGACCCTGTGGTTCCCAACTTCCTGTGCAAGCAAACAACCCTCCCACCACAGTCTGTGACACAGGGGTGCTGAACCCCCAATGCCACCAAACAATACCCCCAAACTCCAACACTAGGGTGCCCAATCCCTGGTGCCCACTGACAACACCCTCCAACAATCCACAATACCATGGTGCCCAACTCCTGGTGCTGCCAAGCAACACTCTTCTTACACACTCAACACTTCTGTGCTCAAACTCCAGTGCTGGCTGACAAGCCCCCCACCAAGTATGCAACATCAGGATGTCCAACCCCCAGTGCCACCAAACAACACTGATGGATTTTAACAGAATGAGTAGGCTATTTAGGGAAGAAATTGCAGGAAAGGGGAATATAGGGGATGTTTAAGGTTCAAGTTTATTGCAGGAAATCAACTCCACTGAGTAAGCTCATTCACAAGGAGCTCCTGATTTACATAGACAATATTGACGAGTATATACATACTTATACAGACAGTCATAGTAGCAATAATACATTAACACATTAGGCGTAGATAAGTAGAGTACATGACATCAGGGTTCAGTAATTAACAATCACAGCAGCTAATACATAGGGGAGCAACTATCTAAGTGGAGTAGGACAGATTGTACAATGCTCAATACACACAATTCTGGGAACAACTTGTCATATACAGTAGATACAGAAGATAGTGTATGATTTTAAGTACAGAAAGTATTTAATAGCAAGGCCGGTGCAGGGAACTGTTCCTGGGTACGTGTAGCACTGATATAAAATGCTAATGGGTGATATAAGGAGGGGTGAAGTAAATTTGCCATTAAGGAATGAGATGGGGGGTCCCTAGGCGGATGGACACTGGTAGTCCAGTGAGATGGGCGGATGAGGGTTGAGAGGTGGAATAGGGAATAGCATGGTTGTTGGCGTGGGTGAGGTAAGGGTGGTGAGGTAAATAAGGTTAAGGGGGGTCAGAAGCAGATGGCGGTGGTTGGGTGGATGGGGGGGCAATGGAAGGAGAGACAGGGCAGCTGGTGGTAAGGGGCAATGGGGATTACCTATTGTTGGTTAGTTTTTGGGGCAGTGACATACTACTTCAAATGCTTTCTTGGCCAGAGACTTAAAGCAGTTTAAAGAGATAAGTTCAGTTAGTCTCAGTGTAGTTTGCAGTTTATTCCAAACTGATGGAATTACGAAGCTAATAGCACTTCTGCCATGCTTAGTGCATATTCTAGGCACATCCAAGAGGACAAGTTCTGAGTTTCGTAGAGAGTAGTTGTTGTGTGACTGATACATAAGCAAGCAGATATACTGTGTCAGTTTGCCCGACAATACCTTCATCGTTCATGAACCGATGTGCAACATACACCTAGATGCTAAGGAGGTCTATCCTAACAACTGGTAGAGGGTACAATGATGCGTCCTGAGAGGTGCGTTTACTGTAGAATGAAGTGCAGGGCTTGATGGTACATAGTGTCAAGTTTATGAGTGTTGGTTGTGGAACTACAGTTATAAATGATGTCTCCATAGTCTAACAGCGGGAGGAAGGTGGCCTGCACCAGTCTTCGCCTGGTATCCATCGAGAAGAGCGATCTGTTCCTGTACAGGAACTCCAGCCTTGCTTTTAATTTTTTAGTTAGGCAGTCAATGTGAGCACTGAAGGACAGTTTGCTACCCAACCAAACTCCCAGGAACTTAAACTGACCCACGACCTCAAGGGTTTCTCCAAAGATAGTTGTGATGGATAACGGGATATGTTGCACACTTAGGGAAGAAGCTGTATGTGCAGAGGTGCATAACATCACCTTGGTCTTCTTAGCATTTAATAGGAGTTTTTGAATGGGCCAGGTTGAGCTGCACCTGGTTGAAGTCAGACTGCAACTCGATGCATGCTTCATGCACTGATGGCTTAGAGGTATAGAGGAACGTGTCATCAGCAAAGAAGTGCAGTTTGGACTTATGGATATTTTTTCCAGGAAATTAATATAAATAGTGAAAAGAAGAGACCCCAGTATGGATCCCTGTGGTACTCCTGTTGTGATAGGTACTGGATCTGAAAGGGCCCCGTCCACCTTGATGCTTTACATCCTACCTGTAAGGTAGCTGGAGAATCATCTTAGCGAAAGATCCTGCAATCCCAGGAATCTGAGACAGTGGAGGAGGAGGCTATGGTCCACTGTGTCAAATGCCTTGCTAAGATCAAGGAACACAGCACATGTGGATTGTTTGTTGTCATCAGCAGTGAACAAATCATCAATCATCTTGTCCAGGACTGAAACAGTGCTGTGTTTCCACCTGAATCTGGACTGTAGTGGGTTGAGTAAATTGGAGTTCTACAGAAACTCTTTCAATTGTGGGTGTATTAGTTTTTTCAGCAATTTTGACAGGACTGGCAGGATGGAGATTCGCTTATAACTGTTGCGATCACTCCGATCACCAGACTTAAATAGTGGCAGGATATGTGCTGTTTTCCAGGTGGAGGAAACAGTGGCTATGGAGATGGATAGAATGAAGATTTGCATGATTGGAGCTACTAGCAGGTGGCTCTCCATTTTTGAAAAGAAGGCTTCAATCCCACCAGCACCAACCCCCTTCCCTAGCGTCTAATTTGTTTAAGAGTTGCTCGACTTCCTTATAAGTTGTTGGGGAGAGCTGGAAGGAGGCTTGGGTCTTCGTGGGCTGGGGGCCATCTGTTGTTGTGGGGCTATCAGTCAGTCAGTCTAGCAGCTGGTGAGGAATTAAACGCCAGACCCACTGTGGTGAAGTGGACATTAATTTTTCCATAATGGTACATTGCTCAGTAACCATAATACCATTTGAGCTGATTTTTAGCAGTAGAGAAGGGGGTGTTTTATGTCCTGTGATTGATTTGAGTGTTTGCCAGATTTTAGAGGCATTGCCCTTTGCCTTTTCTAGGGTCTCAACATATTAAGTGGCCTTAGCAATCCTAATAAGCTTGGTACATTAATTTCTGGTTGCTCTGAACTCCAGTCAGTGAGTTGCATATTTAGATTGCATTCCAAGGGCCCAGAGTTTGTTACGCTGTATGAGTGCAGCTTTCAGTTCAAGGGTAAACCAGGAGCGCAAAATCTTCCTGGTTCTGCGTTTACGAAATGGGGTGTGTTTATTAGCGAGGCTTGTAATGATGGTGTTAAAGATGGTGACAGCTGTGTCTGCTGTGGTGGCCAAGTAATATTTTTGCCAGTTGACACATTTCTGGTCAGCTAGAAAATTATTAATATTAAACTTATGAAAGCTTCTACTAGCAATAAATTTGGGTCAGGAATGGCATTTAACATGGGTGCCTGTACAAATCATAATGTTGTGGTCACTCACGTCATTATGAAAGACTGTTGTTTGCAAGATTTTGTGCAGGCAGTTTGTAAGGATTAAATCAAGGGTAGAAGTATGGTCCTTGTTTTTTTGTATTAATCCTGGTAGGTTCAGTGACAAGCTGAGAGAGGCCGAGCTCATCGCAGAAATGTTTTAGGGCATTGGATTTAGGGCTAAGTCAGTCGACTTTAGGTTCCAGAGAATGTTTGTTTCACTGGTGTTGGATTCTAAGAGACCCCTAAGCTTTTGTAGAATATCCATTCCCCCTGAGGGTTGTCTATAGTACCCGACGATGTTATGCGCTTCAGTAGAGGGGAGTACTATACTTAGTGCCAGGCATTCAAATTCTTTGGGCTTGGATTCTGAGAATATTTCTGTGGCATTGAGTTTTGTGTTTAGGTAAATAACTATCCCTCCTCCCCTTGTGAGTCTGTCAATTCTCTAGGTGTTGAATGAGGGGAGCGCGATCTGATGGTCAGTGGTAGAACTGTTTAGCCAGGAGGAGTTCTGGGAAACTATCAAAAGGGGGTTACTAAAAGCCACTGAAATTTGCATTAAAAAGGTGAGGAAGAATTAAAAAAGGAGGAGACGACTCTGGTTTACAAGGGAGGTGGCAGGCACAGTCAGGGAAAGGAAGAGGGCATTCAGCAAATATAAGATGACAAAAAGAAAGGAAGACAGGGAGGCTTATAGGGAGAAATGGAGGATAGCATGGCAGAAGAGAAGGATGGCTAAAGCTGACAATGAGGAGAAAATTGCTAGGCAAGCCAAAAGGGGAGCTAAAACTTTTTTTAGGTATTTGGGGGAAAGAAGGAAGGCAAGGCAGGGGATAGTATGGCTGAGGAGGAAGGGAGGAATACAGCTGGAGGTGGACTTTGAGAAAGCACAGGTGCTGAATAGCTACTTCTGATCGGTCTTCACAGTAGAGGGGGTGGGTAGGGAACCTGAGCTGAGGGAAGGGGTAGGGAAGACAAAAAGGTGGATCCTAGCCTGTTCAGCGCAGACAGGGTTAGGAAGGAACTAGGCTGGTTAAAGGTGGACAAGGCAGTGGGGCCAGACAGCTTGTACCTGAGGGTACTTCAGGAACTGAGGGAAGAGCTGGCTGCCCCAATGACGAAACTGTTTAACTTGTCCCTGGATACAGGGTGGGTGCCAAGGGACTGAAGGAGGGAAGACGTTGTGCCACTGCACAAGGGGATCAGTATGGAGGTGGCAGAGAATTATCACCCGGTCAGTCTCACCTTGGTGGTGGGTAAGGTATTGGAGGCACTAATAAAGGAAAGGGTGGTGGACTCCTGGTGGATAGCGGCCTGCAGGATGATAGGCAGCATGGCTCATGAATGGGAGGTCATGGCAGATGAACCTGATGGAGTTCTTCAATTGGGTAATGCAGGTGATTGACCAGAGAGGGGCTGTGGACATAGCCAACCTGGACTTCAGTAGTGCCTTCGACACAGTCCCCCACAGAAGGCTAGTAAATAAGCTGGAAAGCTTAGGGGTGGGATGGAAAATAACTAGGTGAGTGGAAAACTGGTTGGTGGGCAGAAGCCAGAGAGTGGTAGTAAATGGGGTGCACTCCAGGGGTCAGTACTGGGACCCCTCCTTTTAATATCTACTTCAGTGATATAGCAGATGGGCTGGAGGGAAGGGTATGTCTATTTGCAGATGATACGAAAATAATTTGCAATAGGGTGGCCACTCAAGGAGGGGTGGAGGCCACGAGGCAAGACTTGAAGATTCTGGAGGGGTGGTCAGAAACTTGCAACTGAAATTCAATGCCAAAAAGTGTGCTGTGATGCACTTGGAGTGTAAAAACCCACGAGCAGCTTACACTCGGGGGGTAGGGGGGTGGAGAGGAAATCAAAAAAACAGAGCAGGAGAGGGATCCGGGGATTATAATATCAAGCAACCTTAAAGTAGGTAGCCAATGCAGCAAAGCTGTGGGGAAGGCAAATGGAATGTTGGCATGCATTGGGAGAGACATGACTAGCAGAAGTAGGGAGGTACTGATGCCTCATTACAAAGCCATGATGAGGCCACACCTGGAGTATGGTGTTCAGGTCTGGAGACCACAACTATGCAAAGACATAGATGGGATAGTGAGGGTTCAGAAAAGGGCAACAAAGATGGTGCACGGTATACAGGGGAAGCCATATAAGCAGAGGTGTAGGGAATTAGAACTGTACCCATTGGAGACCAGAAGGGAGATGGGGGACATGATTGAAACTTTTAAGTATGTGAAGGGGATCAATAAGGTGAAGGAGGGGAGCTTATTTAAAAGAAAGGAGGGGGCTAAAACTAAAGGGCATAGCCTAAGATTGGGGGAAGGTAGATACAGAGGCAATATGAGGGGGCAATTCTTCATGGAGAGGGTGGTGGAGGCCTGGAACAAACTACCAGAGGAGGTGGTGGGGGTTAAAATGGTGGTGGGATTCAAGAAGGCATGGGACAGACATATGGGGTAAGTTAAGTGGGGAGAAGGGGAGAGCCCATGGAAAAGGAGATGAGTGGGAAGGGAATGGGCATATTTGATGGGCCGTTGGGGTCCTTTTCTGCCGTCGGATTTCAATGATATGATTCTATGATAACACACAAACAGTAGCGTGCTGGGTCCCTGAAAAAAGAAAACAATCCAGTGATGTCTTCTAGTCGCCATGACTCCCAACCCCCACCAGCACCCACAACTACATCCTCCAGTTGCTCACTAACCTCAATAGGTTCCCATGAAGTAATCCTGTCTTCGACTGTTGAAAATCTTCTTTACCAGGCCTGCCACAAACTGAATGAAAACAAGATTAGTCTGGTTAATGGATTTTTAATGTGTTCTGAACTTGTACTTATAATTCCATCATATTTTAAAATCTTTGCTCCACAGTTTTCAACATAGCCCTTTTTTACTCCACTTCATGAACAAGACCAGCATATTGTTTCAATTTCCCTCTGAAATGTGTTTTTTTGGGGATTTAAAAAATTACGTTTTGCTTGATAATAAGATGGGGTCATGAAAAAGCTACGTTGAAAAATTTGCATTCAAAATCCTCAAACAACAACAAAGTTATGAAGTAATGCTAAATGTTTTCAAGGTTTACTCATAACTTTGCAATTTTTTTGAGATTCTGAACACAAATTTTCAACATAATTTAGTCATTTTTACCTCACCTCATGAAACGTAGCTACTGTATCACCACAGACCCTACTTGATTTCTGGCTTACCCCCCACCTTGTCTTATCACTAAGGTTCCTTTATGCTTATCCCATGCTTTCTTGAACCCCATCACAGTTTTTGCCTCCCCCCATCCACCTCTGCTGGGAAGCTGTTCCAGGCAACCCCAACACTCCATGAAGAAGTACTCCCTCATATCTCCCTTGAGTCTATCACTGTCCAGCTTCATAGTATGTCTCCTTGTCCCTGAGCATCTTTTTTCTGAAAGATACTTCCCTCTTGAATCTTGTTTATACCTGTGTGGTATTTTAAAGTTTCTATCATATTCCTCCTCCCTTTATTCCTCCAGTGCATAAATATTAAGGTTCTTCAGTCTTCCCTCATAGGGCTTTTGATGCAGAACCTGCACCATTTTGTTTTCCCTCCTCAGGACCACCTCCACTCTTTATATGTCCTTCTGGAGATAAAGTCTCCAGAACTGGACACAATACTCCAGATGAGGTCTCACCAGTGATCTATACAGGAGTAGCACCCCTCCCTCTTTTTGCTAGTGATCCCCTCCCTATGCACCCCAGCATCCTGCTAGCTCTCCTGCTTGCCTTTTCACACTGCCTAGCCACCTTTAGGTCATCAGATATGATATCTCCCAAGTCTTGTTATTGTTTGGTGATCATTAGTGCCTCTTCTCCCATTTTGTCCTCCTCCTCTAGGTTCCTGTGTCCTAAGTACATGATTTTGCACTTTTATGCATTGACGCCCAGTTGCTATACCCTTGACCACTCTTCTAACCTTTTCAGATCCCCTCTCATTTTTTCCACCCCCCCCCTCCAGAGTATCTACTCTGTTGCAGATTTTAGTGTCATCCATGAACATGCAGACTTTTCCTTCCAGCCCCTCTGCGATGTAGCTAATAAAGACATTAAAGAGGACTGGTACCAGTACAGATCCCTGAGGTTCCCAGCTGGTCACCCTCCCTTCCTCAGAGTGAACTCAGTTTACCGCAACCCTGTCTCCTATCCCTTACCTAATTTCTTGCCCAGTCTACCACTTTTGGTACCTCTCCTAGGCTACCCTGCTTGCTAACTGATCTCCCATATGGGATGGTGTTGAAGACTTTGCTGAAATCCACATAGGCCACATCCATCACTCCTTCCTGATCCAATTTCCTGGTCACCCAGTCAAAGAAATCTATTAGATTCATTTGAGAAGACTCCACCCCCAGTGAACCATGATGTCTCATGACCTGTAAGCCACTGGATTCAATATATTCTGCTATCCTTTCCTTCAGTAGTGATTCCAATAATTTCCCCATCAATGAAGTCAGGCTAACTGGCCTGTAGTTGCTGCCTCCTCTCTACTACCACTTTTGTGAAGTGGGACTACATCTGTCCTCCTCCAGTCCCCTGGAATTTCTCCTGCCTCCAGTGAGAGGTTAAACAGGACTGTCAGAGGCACATCCAGCACCTCCCTGAGTGAGTTCCCTCAGAATCCTTGCATGAACCCCATCTGACCCCATTGTCTTATCCACTTTCAGATTTGCAGGTTCCTTCAGGACTCTCTCTTCTCTAAATAGACTAGTGTCTACCTCCCTTCTTTCGAAGCTCCTGTCACTTTTCTGTGGCCCCTCTCCATCCTTTTTTCTGTGAAAACTGAACAAAAATATTTGTTCAAGATGTCTGCTTTTCTTCGTCCCCCTCCACACAATTTCACCCTTCCCTTCTTGATTTTACAATCCCTTCCCTGGTCTTTATCTTTTCACTTACATACCAAAAAATGTCTTGCCACCTTTCTTTACTTCCTGGGCTATTTTCTCCTTTGTTTACACCTTTGCACTTCTAACTGATTTCCCTGCCTTCCTCTGTTTCTACAGATACAGCTCCCTATCCTCCTCTTTCTGTGTCTTCTTATACCTCTTGAATGCTAACTTGTTTGTCCTTACCTTCCCAGCCACCTTCTTAGAGAACCATAGTGGTTCTTTTTCCTCTTTGCTTTGCTTTGTTTATTAGCCTGATGCAGAGGTTTGTTACCTTTTCTATGCCCCCTTTTAGTTTCACCCAAAGTTCCTTCACTCCACCCAAGTAACTCCCCCCCACTAGGGTGTCCCTGAGGCATTCCCCCATCTTTTTTTTTTTTTTGTTGGTAGTTTTTCTCACCTTGGCCCTCCGGTCTGCAATCACGTCCAGGCATCCCCTTCCTCCGGCCACCATCCGGATCGCTCTGGTTCCCACAGTGGGTCTTGCTGTATACCTCCGTGGCTTGCCCCCTGTGGTAGGGCAGTGGAGATATCCCCTCTATCTCTGCCACCACAGGATCCAGTTTCCAGCGAGCCCTCGGATCCGAGCATCCCGCTGAACGGCCATCAAGCTGCCACGACTGGTGCCATTTTTCCTCCCTTCTCTTAGTTCCCCTGGAGTGAGGGGCATGCAAGGACATCAGCAGCAGTGGGCACACACATGTCTGCACATGTCCATGTCCAGATGTCTGCCCTCAGCTCCTCCCAGTGTGTGGCGTGCTTCCCCGACCCCTAGCCTCTGCCAGGGGTCAGTCGGATGCTGACCAATGTGAATCCCCCACCCCGGAGAGGAAGAGCAGTCTTTCAGATGCTTGATTCCTCTCCTCCCCTGCCAGCCCACGGCAACCCATGCTCATTCCCAAACCCGGGTCGCCGGCGTGACACTAGGTGTGGCATCCAGCGCCTCAGCCCTCTGCACCACCGAGGCTGGCTATTCCCCCATCTTTTTAAATTTGTCCCTTCTGAAGTTCAGGACCCTCTTCCTTGTATGGCTAGATTCTACTCCAATGCTTTTATTGAACCACACAGTACTGTGATCACTGGTCCTCAAGTGGCCACCCACCATGACATCTGCAACACTGTCCACGTTAGTACAAGGTCCGGTATTGCCCCTCTCATGAGTAGGCTAACTAACTAGTTGCCTGAGGAATGTACCCTGCAGGGGGTCCAGGATGTCCCTACTCCTACCTGTAGCTGCATCTGGAATGCTCAATCTACATTCAGCAGATTGAAGTCTCCCACCAGCAGCATCTCCCCCTTATTTGCCATCTTTTGGATGGCTTTTACCAGAACAGTATGCAACTTCCTCCCATGCTGAATAGAGGTCTTTAGATCATGCCAGTGCAAATAGCAGATAGTGGCTCAAGTCCCCATCTTTAGGATGACCCCAGTACCTCTTCCCCCCTCTGTATTCCCTGTACCTCAGTTGCTTTTTTGCTATCTCTCACATGGGGGCCCATGCACTACTGGTTGGGAAGTATGCTCCAAAGACACGTATCCCCCCCACGCAGCTCTGCACCTTCAGACAGGTGCACACTGCTGGTATTCATCAATGGCTGCCACCTGTCTGCAGGCCCACCCCCCAGGAGTGCAGGACAGGGTGGCCAGGGAAGTAGTTGCTGATCCAGCTAGACATCCAATCTGATGCCTATCCTGGGTCCTGAGTGGATCCCTTGTGCTGCAGGGCGCAGGTCTGGGTGCATGAATAGCACCAGCGGACACCTGGACCCGCATGCCTATGCCCCGTCTGGTGGTGAACCACATGGCTGAGCCCCTGGAGCATGGGTGCCTCCTGCTGCACTGCCGCACCTCCCCTCAAACACATGGCAGTCAACCCCAGCACCCATGCAGCAAGCCCTCCCACATAGAAGTACCCTGGACCTGCACACCCAGGCCCAGTTCCTGTCCCCCCCAACCCACATTGGTAGTCAGTGGCACCCCCCACGGCACTGACTACTCCTCTCTGTGCCTGCATATTCAGTGCCACAGCCAGATGGCCAGCGGCATAGCCCTCTGCATACCTCCTCAGCCGCTGGCCATCCAAGTAATGCTGGGAACACACCCCGATAAATAGGAGGCCCACACTCCCAGCAGTACTTGGATGGCCAGAGGCCAAGAAGGTGTGCAGAGGGCAGTGCCATTGGCCATTCCATTCTGCAGCACCGATCTTCAAGTATGGGTGGGTTTGTCAGTGCCTGCAGGGGGTGGGGGTGCCACTGACTACCAATGTGGGTCAGGGGGAGCTGGACTGGGGATTTTGGTGTGTGGGTACGTGTCTGGGTGACAATATCCAACGAATACATAAATAAATAAATAAATGGAGGTGGGGGGGCAATGGTCACCACTGTGGGTGCTGGCATCCCAGGTGGGGGTGGGGTTGGGAAGCCTTTAGGGCACATACATAGCATTGAGGCACTCTGCACCATCGTGCATAGGCTCCATATAAAGAGAGCAACTCCTCTCACTTCTTTCCCCACCCTGTCCTTGCTGAGCAGAGTATAGTCTGATATGGCTATATCCCAGTCAAGGTTCTTAGTGCAACATATTTCTGTAATGGCAACACTGTCCAGGTCAGCCTCTGCCATGATAGCCTCTAAGTCTGGAATTTTATTTCACAGACTTTGAGCATTGGCACACATGGCTTTCCAACTTTGTGTGCCACCCTGCTCGACAACACTCCATTTTCCTGCCGGCCCGGTGGCACTGAGAGTTGAGGTGCTGGACGCCACACCTTGCGTCACACCAGCGACCTGGGTTTAGGAGCGGACTTGGGCTCCGGGGATTGGCAGGGGAGGGAGAGGATTGAGCATCTGATGGACTGCTCTCCTTTCCCCGGGGGAGGGCTTTGGGTTGTCTGGTGGCCTTGCGGCCCCTGATGGTGATCAGAGGCATTACAGGACACAGAACAAGAGAGCCGGGGTCGAGCATGACTGATGCTGGCAGGGTTGCTGTGTGCCATGGCGTCAGAACACCCAAGCTCGAGGGGAAGAGGAGGGGAACTCATGTGGACAAAACAAGAAAATCCCCTCCTGTCGGATAGGCGATGGCCCTCACAGTGGCATCCGCCACATGCCCAACATTAGATCCCCACCTTTGCTCTTCAGTCACCCTGGGCTCTATCCTCTCCAGCTCAAGGTGACATTAATGTCCTTGAAGAAGGCGGGCGTCACTGTGGGCAGTTGAGTGGCTCTGGTGAGTTGAGTGGCCCAAGAAAGTTCCGACTAGGAGGATGGATAAAGAGAATGGTAAAAAAAAAAAATACCCCGTTTCCCCCTCATTTGTCCTCCCTCCTTACTGTCTCTGTTTACACTCCCATCTCTCTTCATTACTACTGACTTATTCTGTTTTCTATTAGATAACCTTGGGGATTTGTCTTCCTTAGGGTTCTTCCTGCTGACTACTCAAGTTTTTTTTTGGAGGATGGGGCAGTTTATGTCTCTTTTCTTCCTTCCTCCACCCCTCTCAGCTAGTTTAAATGTAACATTTAAACCATTCACTGAGGACTGCGGCCCCCTTCTGGATGGATGCAGGTCATCTCCTTGTGCAGGCCATTATCCCCCTAAGTGTGACCTCAGTCCCCAGTGTAGCTGAACCCCTCCTCTCTGCACCATTTCTTCAACCATTGGTTCAAGCTCCTGGTACAGAGTACCTTATTCTCCCCTCTGTCATAGACAGGCAGCACCTCAGAAAAGGCCACTGAGTTGCTACCTACCTAAGACCCCTATCCCACTCCCTGAACTCTTCCTGAACTACCCTCTCCCCATCCCTCACCAGGTCATTTGTCCCCAGGTGGACAAAGACATCTAGCTCTCCTTCCCGTCCTTCTGCTCTAGTGATCCCCATGATCTGCTTTCCATCCCTCCAAACCATGGCAACGGGTAGGCACCTAACCTCCCTCTTCCCCTACCTTTCTGTCCCCAAGTGTATCCCTCTCATGATGGAGTCCCCCACCAGGAGTCACTTCCTTCTCCTCTGGGGTCCTCCGCCACCCTCCTTGGAGCCTCCACTATGGAGGATCCCCATATTCTCCCTGATCACTACCTCAGATGCCTCCATGGGACAGTCTCGCCCCCATCAGAGCAGCGTAGGAGTTGTGTAGTTTTACTGAATGGGGGATGTGCCTCTGTCCCACCACCCTCACCCTCCTTGAACCAACCTTAGTGCAACTGTTCTTCCTCCTAGGCATCCTTAGAGTTAGTGGAAGCAAACTTGATGATTCCTAGTTGGGGGAGGAGGTTCCCTGAATCCTAGCCAGCTAGGTCTGGAAACGATCAACCTCCCTCCTCAGCCCAGAGGGGTGCACACAGATGGATAACACTGCAGTCTCCAAGAGGTCTCCCAGAAAAGTACCACCCCACTCCCATCATACTTTCCTTCTACTCTGCCTATTTTTCTTTTCAAACCCTTTTATATCCTTTCAGTGTTTTAAATCTCTTCATACTCCTATCCTAGATAGGGTGTTGCATATATTCCCAGTTTTGGTATACCCTTGATCTTCAACCTTTCCTAGCAGTGATTGTTACACATTAATGAATAGACAAAGAACCTCAGTGCACATGCATTGAGGTAATGGTTACCCCAAAGGGCATTGGCCAGGAAGCCAAGTTTCAAAGAAATACAAAATCACACATACCCCCACAATGGAAAGCATCATGGGCTGTACATGCAAATCACCACAGAATATTAAGCTGGTTCAACTTTAAGCAGAACAGCACAGTGCTGAAAGGCCTCTCACACAGTTTGCAAAGGGTGCCAACAGAAGACACGACACATGTTCCATCCTACTTGGACTAATCAGTGTGCCTCATCTATATAACACCCCAGTGGAATGAACCAACTATCCTAAGATGGTTTATCTGGGTTATGTTGTGGTGAACCCAACAAAAACAAAAAACAAGCTAAAAGACAAAGAACTTCAGTGCACAAGCACTGAGGTAATGGTTACCCCAAAGGGCATTGGCCGGGTAACCATTGCCTCAGTGCTTGTGCACTGAGGTTCTTTGTCTTTTAGCTTGTTTTTTGATTTTATTGCGCTCACCATGTGATCGTTGGTGCTCAGAGTAAAACACAGACAACAGTAGTATGATGCAAAAATTCACTCAGAAGTACAGATTTATTAAATTAGGCAGAAATAAATAACATAACTTGCAAAATAAACGTAAATAAATCAAAAGAATAAACACAGTCAAGACCCAGCTTTGGTCTACCCTCTGTGCTTCCTCAGCCCTCTTCAAGGCTAAACTGATCTGTCTAGGCTGAGGAGAAGCACCTTTTTATAGGAAGAAATCACATGATATGTGAAACCCTGCCCACTTTCTAACAAAATAGTGCAAAACTAATTTTAAAACACAAACAAAAAAATTTTATTACATATGAAATCAACATAAACTTGCTTTAGGATTCCTAAGTACCTCAAAATATCTTTAATTCCATAAATGTATCTGTTTCTGCTTTGTAACCCTGTCCACCTCCCTAGAGTGACAGCCCCATTTGTATTTAACCAGCAGCGCAGAGGGGCACCGGCCCTATAGAGGCAACCAGGACAACAGAGCAGGTTAGTATTTAAGCATTTGTCTCAGTTCCTTGTGCACCAGGAATGAGACACTCACCAAAACACCTATACAAATATTTGGAAATAGGCTGGAGAACCAGAAGAAAAATAGTGCAAAGGAAAAATGCTAGACATGACTTTATTAGCATGTAAATTCAGCACTTTTGACTGTTTGCATAGTGTTTTTAAACTTGAACTGAAATGACTTGCAAGTTAACAGGTGTTACTAGAATGTAGGGGAACTTTTATAATTCAAATGTCCCCTAAGAACTTTTAAATCCCCATTATTTATTCATTTAGGTTGTTTATGAGTTACCTCTGCAAATTCTGTGTTTCTTGGCAGCAACTAAAACACGTGCAGGGCAGTCACCTCACAAAGGACTCTAATCAGCTTGTAAACAAAAATGCACTGTCTATAAACAAACACAGAAGCTTTTCTCAGTTTGGCTATTTAAAGCATTCTTATTTTTAGAACAGTGTGTCCCTACAGCGACGCCCAGGCAGACAAGAGCCTAGCAGTGCAGCTATACCAGGGGACAGTAAAGAAATCTTCAGGACAGAATCAGTTTCACCTGTGCTCTTGAATCTGCTGGTCCACAGAGGCTTCCACTTAACAGGTGGAGGCAAGCAAAAAAACGCAGGAGAACTCTTTCCTGCCATTTGAAAAACTAGGTAATTCTTTCTTTCTGCTCTTTAAAAAATGAGGCAAACTAAAAGAAAAGGACTGGGCATACGAATTAGGGCAAAAACGAACTGTACTGTCTAAAGGGGAAGCTTCACTCAAATAGAAACGTTTACATGGCAGCTGCGCGATGCTGCGATCGTGTGATACTGCGATTGTGCAATGCTGTGATTATGTGCAGGATCATGCAGAATCGCTAGCAGGAGCTGCCATCGCACAAAGGGGATTTAAACAAGTGCTAGCAAAAATAAAGATGTACTTAACAATATTATGTCCTACAAATACGGTGGAGGCCTGGCATTTTAGCATTATGGCAGCAAGGATACCTACAGGGAACTCGGGGAGAGAGAGAGAGAGAGCACTAAGGAGAAAGGAAAAGAAATACATAGGAAAGAAGATTAAAGACTGTAGGTGGCCATCCTACTGGGGAAATTAAAGGATAGAATAGGTGAGGTGCTGTTACGCAACAGACTAAAGTAAGAGAGACAATCTGCTCAATCCCATTTGAAGGGGGGACCCAGTTCTACCACACATCACAACATAACCCAGCTAGACCATCTTAGGGTAGCTGGTTCATTCTACTGGGGTGTTTTACAGATGAGGCACACTGATGAGTCCTGGTAGGATGAAACATGTGTCAGTGTCTTTCTTTTGGCACCCTTTGCAAACTGTGTGAGAGGCCTTTTGGCACCGTTCATTTTTGCTTAAAATTGAACCAGCATAATATTCAGTGGTGATTTGCATATACAGCCCATGATGCTTTGCATTGTGGAGGTATGTGTGATTTTATATTTTTTTTTCATTAGTGAATAGGTTCCTTGCCTTAGTCGACTGGCAGAGTCCTCCGCTTCTCTGCTTCCTTCTGATGATGCCTGCTGATGCCTAGGACACCGGTCACTTATTCCATTCCATCGCTGTTCCACTCGCTTGCAGGGACATAAACATAATATGTGCCATTTTTTCAATGCCCAAAACATGTTTTCATAGTAGTGCCACAAAATGATGTTTATGGCAACATATCATAAATGATACCTGTCATTTTCATAAGGGGGAGTTAATAAAAAGACTACGTTGAAAATTTACAGTCAAAATCTCCTAAAACAACAAAGCTATGAAGACCTGTTGACATTTTTCAACATTTACTCATTTTCAATTTTTGTACATATTGAACTCCCATTTTTCAACATAGGTCCAGATATTCAAACTGCGCCAGACTGTGGCGCAAGCCTGGGCACAGCGCAACTTGGGTGCGCAGGGGCGTTGATGGGGCGATATTCAACAGAGATGCGCCATGGCTAAGCAATGTTGAATATTGCACCCTGGCCACCCACAGTGCACATGGTGCAGTGGCACTGCACCAATGACAATGGCCAGAGTGGAGCATGGGGATGCGCTAGCGCAAGTTCCATTGCGCAAGGTGCAGCAACCGCAATATTCAAAAGTTGACATGCAAATGGGGCCATAATGTATGCAAGGAGCAAATGGGGCCATTTGTATGTCATTATGGCCCCATTTGCATGCAGGTGCGCCGATCCGCGACGACTGGCACCTGGCACCCTGCCAGGCAGCAGCCGTCGGGGACCGACACCCCCTGCAGCGCGGCACTGTGCCCCACAGCCCAATCGTGGGCTGAATCCAAAAAACAGAATCCGCTATCCCTGGTGGTCCAGTGGACCTGACTGCCCGATCGGGGGCTGAAGTAGAATTAAATAACATTCCTATCATCCCTGGTGGTCCAGTGGACCGCTTCCCACCCGATCACGAGCTTCAGTGAAGTAAACAGCATCCCTATTATCCCTGGTGGTCCAGTGGACCGCTGCCCACCTGATCGCGAGATTCAGTAGAATAAAATAAGATCCCCAAAATTCCTGGTGGTCCAGTGGACCCCTGCCCGCCCGATCACAGGTTTCTGTGAATTAAATATGATCCCTAATATCCCTGGTGGTCCAGTGGACCTGACTGCCCAATTGTGGGCTGAAGTAGAATAAGAAGAAACCCAGCATCCCTGGTGATCCAGTGGACCTCCCTCCCCACCCGCCCACTGAACCCCTGACCGCTCCCCCGTCAGCGGCTTCAGAAGCCCACGATCAGGCAGGCAGGTCTGCTGGACCACCAGGGATTTTGGGTTCTCCATTTCTACTGATGCCCCAATCTTGCATGGAGGTGGCGAACTCGGGTGGCCACCCACGGGTGGCAGCTGCCATGTGCACCCTGCAATATGGCAGCTCACCTGTGGTGGCCATCCATATTCACTTTTGAGGCTTAACTTTGTGCTGGCGCAGAGTGAGGGTTCTTGCCGTAGCTCCGCACATCCCGGGCTGAATGTCGGGCTGTGCAGAGTATGCATGGCGCCCCCCACCTGCGCCTGCATACGTACTGATAGCTCCGGTAGCATCAGGATTTGTGCAGCGCACTTTCCCCTTTGAGATATCATGTGCTGGGCGATCAGTGGGTTGCATGGCATTAAACACTGTTGGGCGCCTACGCGCAACCTTTGAATATCTGGGCCATAGTGTTTTTTTACCTTACCTCATTAATATGATAGGTGTCATTTTCAAATCCTTCTCCCAATCCTGTTTTTATGATCATTCTGGTGGTATTTGATAAATGACACCTGTCATGTTCATGTGCTGGATTAATAAAAATGCTATCTAGAAAAATAAGGCTCACAATGTAAAAAACAACATTATGTATGAACCACTTCATTTTCCAGTTGTGACAATTAAAATGCACCTTTTTATTTTTTTTTATTTTAACAGGTATGTTATCTACATCCAACTCCTACCAACAAATACAAGTAAGGAAACATGACTGTCAGTGGCCAATGCTTGTTCAGTCTAATATCTGTAAGTCCCACTCTACTGTCTCATCACTGCTACAGCTTATTGATTCTGCCCTTATGGGATAATGAAATAAATTTTGACTAAAACAAATGTAGTATTAGTTGCTGTAGGGGTATAGCCAGTGCATGTAGATGTGATGTAAAGCTCTTCAGTTAAATATTTTTTCAGACAGACAATGTTCACATGAGGTACACCTTGTCTTGTAGGAGCTACATACAGAATACAGCCTTGTCTATAAAAGCAGCACTATGGATGCCCTACCTTAAATAAGTAATGAATCAACACCAGTATAAACTTATCTGCACACACCTTCTTTGCTGCATAAGCTGCAAGTGACTCATTAAATAGGACTTTCACATTGTAACAAACTTTTTGTTTCACGTACTTTCCTTTCCGATATTGCAAAATACTGAATACATCTGTGTTCATCTGTTTCTTCCTCTTAGTCTACTTCCTCCAAATTCTTTAGCATGCAGTAATTTCATAATCCTTTTTTTCTGACCCATTAATAGAACTTATTAGTTTACTTGATAGAAACAAATAGTCAATCCTGCTATAAGATTGATGCCTGTTTGAATAAAAGGTATAATTCATATCTGTGGGATGAACCAGGTGCCAACTATCTGTTAGCGATAAATCACAGAATTAAAAAAAACATTTTTTTTTATTTATACTTTTTGCCTGCCACCGAACATCTGGGCTCTGCCTTGGTCATGGCGCCCCTGTACCCCCACCACCCATATTACTTGTGCTCTTCCCAGTTACCTCTGACTTGCCCCTCAGAGGGCGGGGTCATGGCACTGTAAGGGCACCAGTGCCATGATCCTAGTATTTAGTCGGGAGAACTGGCTAGGTGGCTAATTGAGGCCAGGGGCAGGGCATCATGGAGATGTTCAGGGCAGTGTTTTTCTCCCCTTTAAGCTGGGGCAGTGATGTGCAACGACGTCCTGCATCTGTCCTGCCCCATAAGTGTTTTCCGTGCATCGGTGCATGGCTTCAACCCAGCCTACACCAGGTGCCATTCCTGCACCAATCACAGTGCCCCCTTCCCCCCTGGAGAAGGAGAGCAGTCCTGGGGACACTCAATCCTTCTTCCTTGGCCAACCCTCCGACAATCTGGATCCATTCCCAAACCTGGGTTGCCGGTGTCGCAAGCAGAAATCCAATTGCTGTGCCAATGGGTCAGCCACAGAAAATTTTTTTATGAACATATGAAATTTGCCAGCAGATAAAGGCCTAGAGGTCTATCAAGTCTGCTCGAATGTGCAGCTAGCACCCCTTATTCTGCAGCTGCCCCTCCCTTCCACCCTTCCCCTTCATTAACCCTCCCCCTTGTCCTGTCCCATCCTCGTTTGAAGCAGTCCACTGTTCTACTGCATACCACTTCAGCAGGTAACACATTCCACCCAGCCACCACCCTCTCTGTAAAAAAGTGTCTCCTCATCTCCCTCCTGAACCTTCCTCGCTCCAGTCTCATATCATGGCCCCTGGTGTCCCTCCCCTCCCTTACTTTGAACAGCCCCTCTGTACCTGTCTTGTTTATTTCTTTCATGTATTTAAAGGTTTCAATCATGTCACCCTGTCTCTCCTCTCCTCCAGTGAGTACATGTTCAACTCCTTCAACCTCCTCTCGTATGATAAGTCCCCCAGCCCCTTGATCATCTTTGTCGCTCTGCGCTGCACCCCCTCCAGTAACTTAATGTCCCTCTTCAGATATGGACGCCAGTACTGCATGCAGTACTCCAGGTGTGGTCTAACTAATTACTTATACAGTGGCAGAATCACCTCCTCCCTCCTCGAGGATATACCCCTTGCAATACAACCCAGCATTTTGTTGGCCTTTGCAGCTGCCTTCCTACATTGTGCCGAGTTGTTCATTGACCCTATAATGAGCACACCCAGATCCTTCTCCTCCTCCTCTGTCTGGGCTAGCTGCACTCCCCTTAACTGGTAACTCCTCCTTGGGTTCTTCATCCCAAAATGCAGCACCTTGCACTTTTTGGCATTAAAGCCCAGTTGCCAGGTGTCTGACCAGGTTTCAAGCTTTGCCAGATCATCCTGCAACCCTGCCATCCCCCTAGGTCATCCACCACCGTGCCTACCTTGGTATCATCAGCAAACAGACTGATCTTGCTCTTGATGTCCCATGATATGTCTGCAATGAATATCCCAAACAACACTGGTCCCAACATCGAGCCCTGTGAACACCGCTCATCACTGCCCTTGGGTGTGTAGACTCCCCACCTACCACCCTCTGTTGCCTTCTCTGCAGCCAGTTTCCTACCCATCTCACCAGCTTTGACCCACCCCTGTGCCTACAACTTTCTTCCAGCCTTCCATGTGGCACTGAGTCGAATGCTTACTGAAGTCCAGATACAGGATATCCACTGCATGGCCCCTGTCCAGTTGCCTAGTTACCCAGTCATAGAACTTGACCAGGTTGGTTTGGCAGGATCTGCCATGTATGAAGCCATGCTGTCTGCTGTCCTGTAGTCCTTTGGCCTCTAGGAGGGCCACCAGCCTCTCCGTCAGGATAGTCTCCATTAGCTTACCCACGATGGATGTGAGGCTTACTGGTCTGTAGTTTTCCAGTTCATCCTTGGGGTCACTCTTGTGGAGGGGCACCACATGAGCCATCCTCCAGTCCTGAGGTACACACCCCAAATGTAGTGGAGGCATTAAATAGGTCTGCCAAAGGTCCTGCAAGGACCTCTGCCAGCTCCTTCAGTACCCTGGGGTGGATGCCATCTGGGCCTGGCGCTTTGTCCACCCTCAGTGCCTTCAAACCCTCTCAAACTCTGCTCTCCATTATTTCCATATCTGTCACCACTTCCCACCCTGCTTCTGCCATTTCTCCCACCTTGGGTGTCACCCCCCCCTCTTCTCTTTAGTAAATACTGAGCAGAAGTACTCATTTAGTGCTTCCACCTTATCACACCCTGCTTCCACCCAACCCCCCTCCTTCCTAATCCTTACTATGTGGTCCTTACAGCTCCTTTTCTCCCTGATGTACTTAAAGAAGTCCTTCTCCCCATTCTTAATGCCTTGTGCCAGCCTGAGTTCCGTAGATGCTTTGGCTCCCCTTACTGCCCTTGTCACCTCCTTCGATTCTGTCAAGTACTCCTCCCTGTCCTCCACCCTCCCTGTTTTCTTGTACTTCCTAAAGGCAGCTCTTTTCCTCCTTACCTTTTCCATGACCTCTTTGCTCAACCAGATCGGTGTCTTAGCCCTAACCTTCTTGCTCTGGGCTTTGCAGCAGGTTTTGGTTGCCTCCACTATCCCCAGCTTTATGAGCTCCCACCTCTGGTTAGTGTCCATACTGGGTTGAATTCTGGCCAGGTACCCTTTTACCACTTCCCCCATCCTCCCAAAGTTGGCTCTCCTGAAGTCCAGCACTATTGTGCCAGATTCCACTCCTTCCTTGCCCATATCCAATGTGAGCCATACTGAGTGGTGGTCACTCCCTGACAGCGGTTCCTCCACTGTAAGTTCTCTCACAAAGTCCCCATTTGCCAGCACAAGGTCAAGGGTATTCCCTAACCTGGTTGGTTCACTGACCATTTGCAGCAGGAAGCTGTCCTGGAAGGCATCCAGCAGTACCTGCTCCCTTCTGTTCCTGGTTGTTGGGGTGCTCCTAGCTTTAGTTTCAAACTGTATTGCTTTAGTTGAGGATCTGTCTAAAATTGGATGAATTGCCAAATTAAAATCACCACCAAGAATAATCTCGTGACCTGAAAACTTAATAAGATCTATATAAAGTTGGTTAAAGAAAGTGCATTGGTTACAGTTGGGTGCATAAATGCTACAAAAAATCAATTCTGCCCATTCAGAGTGCCTTCCAAGATTTGAAATCTTCCATTCTGATCTGACATATGCGAGTGTTTAATAAAGTTCACCCCTTTTCATATCAGAATGGCAGTTCCATATTGCTTGGGGTTAAGGCAACTGTATTCCACTTGACCCACCCAAGAACGTTTTAAGTTTTTCTGCCTCTTCTTGTAGTAGATGAGTCTCTTGCATAAAAGCTGTATCTGCTCTGACTCTATTCAGGTATGCCAAAACTTTTTTTCTCTCAATAGGATTTCCAAGATGCTTAACATTCCAGAAAACAATCTTATAACTTGTCATATTTGTAAGTGAAACCAGAACAATAACACTTAAAAAAGGGGGGTTTTGAACCTTAATAATTATAATATCTATCCATAGGTAAATAAGCACAACTATTTGCATGAAACACTGCATGCTATCAGAATATAAACTAGGATTATGTATACAAAGAGTGACTACTTATGTTAATTAACTAAAGTAATGTGATACTAAATAAGAAAGTAAAATACTTTATACCATGTAATACTTGCTCTAAAACAGGATGTCAAAAACAAAAGAAAATCACTAAAGGACAATACTACCACCCATATTCCTCTTGATTGGATAAAAAAAAAACAAATAAGCAATATCTCTATTAACTCTAGTATTATAAGACCTAAAGGTTTGATATAATAATGTGACACAGATAATTTAAATTGAAAGTTTAAATAATTATGAATAAGCGAACACCAACTTACAGTGAATCCAAAATTACTGTCTATACAGTAATGAGATGTAAGTCACTGCTCGTGCTCCAAGTCCACCAGACCTGCAGTAGTCCAAGGTGATCCAAGTACTGTTAGTAGTGTAGGCAGATAAAGCTTTTCTCCAGTTCAGTCAGCCGAAAGTAGCATAATAACACCATAAATGTAGAACAAAAAGTGAAGATTTATAAAGCATGTGATGCAAAATGGAACAATCATCACCAAGCTCAAATATAAAAGGATGAATGTCAGAGTTAAGCGAATCTGTTGGAAAGGGAAAAAAAATAAGGGGGAAGAGGGAGAGGACCATCCTCCCCCAGGGTAATAAAATTCTAGAACTATTAGAGCCACATACAAGATCATATTACACACTCACTTGACGTGTTCAATGCTTAATTTATGTGTAATTTATGGCATACCAGCCTCTAGCTAATAACAGCACAAAATATTAAAACCTTGAATCTTAATAGGTTATTAAATAATATATATAAATTGAACAAGACTCCAGCTAGGCACACCCAAATAAGGCCAAACAAACTTATTATTATTCTTCTTAATTCCATGCACTCCTTCATTTCCAGTAACCAACTGGAGGAGCCCAGTATTTGCATTGACACCTCCCTTTGCAACAGACATACCTTTAAACACATACATAACTACCCTGGGAAGACTGGATAATAAAAAAAAAAACACAAATTCTATTATGTAAGGGTGATGAGTAAGGACCATTCATGGGTTGAGAGGATAAGGATTGCAAATCCCTCAAAGTCCGTGTAATAACAAACATTCATGACTGTTATTTTTACAATAAAAACAACTTTTCTATTGACTTTCCACATTACATGTTAATTCCAACACCATGTTCTTGATGTGCCCAGCAAAGATGACTTTTGTCCTTTTGATGCAACTTTAAAAGTATTGAGGCCTATAGCAAGCCCCCCATTTGGTGGCCTCCAGCAATATTTGATTGGGAGCTAATCTCACTTTTCCTCCTTACGAATGCCCTGTCACAAAATTGTACCTTTATAGATTGAGTCAAGACCATCACGGCTTCCAACCATGATGTACATCCTAATAGGCGATAAAATAGGAGCCTCTGACTCTCAAACAGGCAGGATTGGGAGCTTGCAGTGCAAATGATGAAGTGATTCTGTAGGAAGTTCCATCTGTAAACAGTTCCCCTTATTATCGCTGGTTCCTTTTGAGACTGAAGTTTCCTGAGAGCACAGATCCTTATCTCAGCTGGATGACATCAGCGTCATTTCCTTTTTCCAGTTCCAGCCTTATTCGTGGAGAATTAGACTGCAAACTGTCTGTGCTCCTACCTCTTTTCCATGGGGTTAATCACAACAACAGCAGCAGACCTTGGGATATTAGAGGAACGCTGTGTAACTCTGGATTTCATGTAAATCATAGGTGAGACTAAGGGAAGAACTTCTGCATTAGTCACTGAGGCATATGAACATGGTGTTGTGGGATGCAAAAGTGGATCTTTTTGAGATCCTTTAGCAGGTCTTGTCCCCTCACAGCATGTGGAATGTTCAAAAGGAGATCCTGTTCGAGGAACAGAGCGGCCGTGATTAGTGTTGTCATGCCCTTGCACAGGTTTTGAACTGGATTGTTTGTTATAACAAGCAGTTTGTTCCTCAAAGGCCTCTGAGTTTTTAAAACTTTTAAGGAAATTCCACGCCTCAGGCACAGAGTTACACTTGACAACATGTCCATCTCCTTTGTGTATTACCAGAATTGCTGGATATTTAAAGTAGTAACTGACCCATATTTTTGCAGTAGGTGTTTAACTTCCCAGAACACTTTTCTTTTGTTCATAACTTCTGTGGAGAAATCTTGGTATATAGAAATGCGCTCCCCCCCTCCAGCTCAGTTTTTTGTGCCTCCTTGCTAGAAATAAAATTTCCTCCTTGGCTGTAAAATGCAACATACAAGCTATAATTGGCCTAGGTTTCCCACCTTTATGTCATGAGCCCAGAGACCTGTGAGACCTTTGAATTTCAAATGGTCTGGGCCATTGATGACCTAGAATTTCAGGTAGAAAAGCCTGTAAAAAAGAAAGCATATTTGGTCTTTCTAAGCCTTCTGGTACCCCAAGTATTTGCAAGTTACTGCGACGACCCCTATTTTCAAGGTCATCAACCTTTTCTTGTAAGAAAGTGATTTGAGAGCTCTGTTTCTGTGCCAGCTGCTCCAAGTAACACACTAAGTTAGTTAGCTCTGCTATTTTATTTTCATTACTATCTAATCTGTACGAAAGCTCCTCTGTATTTTTTGAGAGCGTATTGGTATAGACCTTGATATCTGAAATATCTTCTTTCAAGCTTGCCAACATTTCCTTCAATTGGGTGATATCATCTTTACTGGTGGCATTGTTTATAGACTCCTCTACCGATTGCTGCTTTCTATTGTCATACGGTTTAGCACAGGCGGCCCACATCTCGGATGTGTTAAATGCCGGCTGATAAGGTAACAGATTCAATATAGGATAACAATAAACTGAAAGTAATGGTCCTGACTTAAAATAAAGGGTCTTATGAAGGCTCGAGGTTCCGATCATTAAATCTTCCCTTTGGACTCGGCTATTTATTTTTTAAATAATCACTTAAAAGAGCTGACTAAGAACCGGAGCAAATGTTCAGCCCACCGTACCAGTAACTTCATAATCCTGTGCTTGTGAGATCACACTCTACTATGTAAGAAATGGTTGTGACTTAAAGGACACAGGACTGGGGTGTCGCAGCATGCTCAAGTACATAAGTACTGGATCTTCAGTAATTATCAGCAAAGAAAAGGGAGCACAGAAAGAGATACATACAACCTTAGAAAAAAGGATTTGTCTTCAAATACTGTACTTTTAAAAATTCACTTAGCATGAGAGAGTTCATGTTTGTATAGCTCTTAGTTATTCAGAGTTGGCATTAGTGCTAGGTTTCTAAACACGCCTCTCAACCTGTCAGCACTACTGACTGTTAAAATGTGAAGCAAATGGCCAGAATTTGCAGCATGTTTCTTACTATAAAGAATAATCTGAATAAAACTGATGTAATGAAGCTGGGCCACCAGCGCAATGGTAAGGCATCTGTCTGAGGTGCTGACAACAAAGGTTTGGGATGGGCATGGGAGTTGGAGGGCCAACCAGGGGGAGAGGGACTGAGTGTCCTGAGAACTGCCTTCTCTCTCGGGGGGAAGAGTGTCTGGCACAATGAGGACCCCTGGCAGAAGCTAGGGGTCCCATGCAGCCGGCACCACATGTTTCAGGGGGCAGGGTGGACACTAGCATCATTCCACATCCCTTCCCCCAGGGAGAAAAACTATGGAAAAAATCTCAGCCACAAATGATGGCCCTGTTCTGCCGCCGCTCCCCACTCAGACCGTTGTCTGCCGGGGGGGGGTGGTCCTGCTCCTGGGATCCCACCCTGGGGGGAAAGTCAAGGCTTTGGGACCCACATTCTCATGGAGGGGTCACCCACATGGTGGCCTTGTCCAGGAGGGGAAGTCTGGAGATTGGGGGAGCAGTAGGTGGGGTCAGAGACTGGAGGCATCGCTCCCCCCCAAAAAACTGATGTAATGAGTCTATAATACTATTTTATTTGTCAATGCTGTATACAGTATGTCCAGAAGTAGCTCTAAAAGAATGGGGAATGCAAGTACTGTATGTTTTTATGGAGCAAGAGGAAATTTAAGTGTCAAATGTGAAGTGCTATAGAACTTTGCATAATGTGGAGCACTTAAGAGGTATGTTTCTAAATCTGTTGTTAATATATATATATCTTATAGTGGTGTGGTAGCACCACCATAGTTAGGGTTGAGTAGGCAGTTTAATGTTAAACTCCAATTCTTGCACTTTAATAACTGCAACCGTTCAATGGAATTGCATACAATTCTGCATGCACAGTCTCGGGTGGTATATCTCTGGATGTGCCACATTTCTTTATGGTCGGATGTGCAGAGTCCGAGTTCTGGATGGTGCAACAAGTGAATTTTCGGAAGTGTTTTCTAATTGGTTTTGCTGTGTTTTTGGTGATACCTGCAGTGCCCAGATGGTTTGGAATTTTTGCCTGAAATTTTTAGGGTAGAAATGGGCTGGACCACAGAAGTGCCTTTTGCTGATTTGGTGATCTATTCAAAAGTTATTTAATTTTGAAATTTTCAAAAATGTATTCTGTGCATGTTTAGTAAGCACTTCAAAATAGTTGTATGAAATGAAAAAAGAATCTTCTTTCATTTTTGATGTCATGTTTTTTTGTGAGGGAAAAATCTTTTTTTGTTTGCCGCCATCTTGTTTTCCATTTTATAAATATTTTTTCATGACTCGTGATAGAAAAAAATTATTATTTTTTTCATATCACTAGTAACAAAAAGAAAATTCTTTTTCACGAGGGAAAAATCCTTTCTTGGTTAAGGGCATGTTTCCCTGGTGTCTTGTGGCAACCTGCCCACACTCAGACGGCCATCCCCATAATGTCAGGATTTTTCCCTGGTGTCTAGTGGTGCCCCCAACCCTCCAATTGCCATCCCCTTATGTAATTATCTTTCCCTGGCATCTAATGGCATCCCCCACCCTCTGATCATGATCCCTTTATATATTCTGTTTCTTTGGTACCTAGTGGTGTCCCCCACCCTCTGAGTGCCATCCCCATATTATTACATTTCCCTGGTGTCTAGTGGTGCCCCCCATCCTACGATCACTGTCCCCGCATTACTGTTCCCTGCAATAAAGAAAACCGTCCTTCAATTTTTTTTTTACTTAAACCTGTAAAAAAGAAAACAGTCCCTTGATGATCTGACCCTATTCACACCAACCTTCCACTGAGCACCCGCAACCCTGCACCCATCCACACCCACCTCACACACCATCACTCTCATGAACACGTCTCAGGGCAAAGATCCACTCTCTGACTGAAGAAATATCTTGCTGCTGGAACCACTGACTGCAATATGACAAACTAAGGTAAACACGGTTCAATGTATTTCAGTGGGGTTTTCAACTTTGCTGCATAACTTAATCATTTTTGAAAATTTTCAATATGGCCTTTCACAAGGCCTTTTAGGGATCCCACTTCATGACCAGTGGTGGTGGAATTATGCAAATCAGGCTTGAAAGGTAAGTTTGCTGTCACTTGCTGAAATTTCCTTCTGTGCGGGATTTGACAATTTTCACTACCCTTGTTAATGAAGATGGGCCATAAGAAGTCTAAGCTGAAAATTTGGGGTCAAAATATATATAAATGGCAAAGTTATGTGCATATTTTGAAACTTTTCTATGCTCGCTCATAACTTTGGTAATTTTAAGTATTTTGACCCTAAGGCCCAGATATTCAAAAGGGCTGCACATGGTGCAACAGTGTTGCACCATGCACAACCCACTGATGCGTCCCAGTGTGATATTCAAAAGGGAAAAGTCACGAGGCACAAATCCTGATGCTGGGCGCATCAGTAATGTGTATGCAGGCACAGGTAGAGGCATGCCCATGCCTCTGCACAGCCCGATATTCAGCCTGGGATGTGCAGAGCCATGTGCGCAACCCCTACCTGCACCAGCACAAAGTTGATCCCAAAAAGTAACAACTGATGGCCACCCACGGGTGAGCTGCCGCCTTGCAGGGTGCACACGGCAGCTGCCACCTGGTGGCCACCGGTTCGGCTGCACCTGGTGGCGCCCCCCCATGCCCGATCGTGGGCATTTGTAATAAACAAAATTAATTCCCCAATATCCCTGGTGGTCCAGTGGACCGCTCTCTGCCTGATCATGGGCATCTGTAAATAAAAACATGTCCTATATCCCTGGTGGACCAGTGAACTGCTCTCTGCCCGATCACAGGCATCTGTAAATAAAAACATGTCCTATATCCCTGGTGGTCCAGTGAACCACTCTCTGCCTGATCGCAGGCATCTGTAAATAAAAACATGTCCTATATCTCTGGTGGTCTAGGGTACCCCCCTCCCCACCTGCCCACTGAGCCCCACCACCCCATTCCCCCCGGTCAGCGGCGGGCGGCAGCACCCACCGCCTGCTGCCCGCTGCCCGCCGACTGACACTGTCAGTGGGGCTCATCGCCAGTGGTTCTGGCGTGAGCCAATGGGCGTGCACTTCCTCCATCTACATTCAGATATGTGAATGAATCATTCACATATCTGGAATGTAATCTGACATGCGAGCTGCCCATGGTAGCTCACGTTGTGAGCTCAATAAGCGTCTGCTACCGACAGTGTCAGTCGTAAGCGTGGGCTGATGGCAGGTAGGGTGCTGCCACTGACTGGCTGACTGGGGGAAGTGGGCGTGGGGCTCCAGTGGGTGGGTGGGGAGAGGGGCACCGTAGACCACCAGGGATATAGGACATTTTTTTTAACAAATGCCTGCAATCGGCAGAGAGTATCCACTGACCACCAGGATATAGGACATGTTTTTATTTACAGATGCCCTGATCGGCAGAGAGGTCCACTGACCACCAGGGATATTGACCTAATTTGTCTTTTATTTATACAGATGCTCAATCATAGACAGTGGTCCACTGACCACCAGGGATATTGGACATATTTATTTATTTTTGACAAATGCCCAGCGATTGGCTGTAGGGGCATCGGTCCCTCGATGACTGCTGCCTGGCAGGATGCCAGGCACAAGTTGTCGGGATTGGCGACCTGCATGCAATGAAGAGGACGATATGCAAATGGCTCCATGTGCACCTTGCATACATTATGGACCCATTTGCATGTTAACTTTTGAATATCGCGGTTGCTGTGCATGGCGCAATGGAACTTGCGCTAGCTTATCCCCATGCTCTACTCCGGCCACTGCGCTGGCGCAGTGCCACTGTGCCCTGCACACTTGGGGTGGCCAGGGTGCAATATTCAACGCTGCTGAACCATGGCACAGCTCCATTGAAAATCGCCCAGTCCACACCGCTGCACAGCCAAGTTGAGCTGCGCCCAAGCTTGCACCACAGCCTGGCGCAGTTTGAATATCTGGGCCTAAATGTTTAACATAGTTGTTTTTTTCACATCACTTCATAAGAGCTGGCAGAGGTCCTGGCAGAACCCTTGGCAGAATTATTTAATTAATCTCTAGACACAGGATGCATACCCAGTGACTGGAGACTGGCTCACATGGTTCCCCTCCACAAGAGTGGACCCAAGGATGAACTGGGGAACTGTAGGCCAGTAAGTCTAACATCCATAGTGGGGAAGCTAATGGAGACCATCCTAAAGGAGAGGCTAGTGGCATTACTGGAGGTGAACAGGGTGCAGGACAGGAGGCAGCATGGCTTCATCAAGGGCAGATCATGCCAGACCAACCTGGTGGAATACTATGACTGGGTGACTAGGTACATTGATGGGGGCCATGCGGTGGATGTCCTGTACTTAGACTTCAGTAAGGCCTTCGATTCAGTACCACATGGGAGACTTGGAAGCAAGCTATGGGGCACAGGGGCAAGAGAAAAAGTGGTGGGGTGGGTGGAGAACTGGCTAAAAGATAGGCAACAGAGGGTGGTAGTAGGTGGGGAATCCTCATCCCCTAAGTCTGTGACAAGTGGTGCTCCACAGGGGTTGGTGTTGGGCCAAGTGCTGTTTGGCATATTTATTGCAGACATCTCGGAGGGCATCAGCAGCAAAATCAGCATGTTTGCAGATGACACCAAGATGGGAGCAGTGGTAGACGACCAGGTTGGGTGGTGGGGGCTACAGGAGGATCTGGCAAGGCTAGAGGCATGGTCTGACAGATGGTAGCTGGGGTCCAATGCAAAAAAATGCAAGGTACTGCACTTCAGAACAAACAAATCAGAGGAGAAGCTACCATCGGGGGGATGCGGAAGAGGTAACAGAAGAGGAGAAGGATCTGGGGTGCTCATCATGGTAGCAATGAACAATTCCATGCAAGGTAGAAAGGCAGCAGCAATGGCCAACAAAATGCTGGGGTGCATTGCAAGGGGCATTACCTCGAGAAAAAGGGAGGTTATTTTACCGCTATACATATCATTGTTTAGACTCCACCTGGAATAATGTGTACAGTACTGGTGCCTGACCCTACAAAAGGACATTAGGCTCCTGGAGGGGGTTCAGTGTAGGGCAACGAAGATGATTCTGGGCCTGGGGGAATTGCCATATGAGGTCAGACTAAGAGAGTTAAACATGTATACACTGGAGGAGAGGAGGGATGGGGGGACATGATTGAGACCTTCAAATACATGAAGGGGATAATCAAAACAGACACAGAGGGTCGATTCAAGAGGAGGGTGCGGAGAGACACTAGGGGCCATGACATGAGATTGAAGGGGGATAGATTCAGAAGGGTGGTGAGGAGGAATTTCTTTATTGAGAGGGTGGTGGCAAAGTGGAACACACTACTGGCTGAGGTGGTGGCATGTAACATAATGGAATGCTTCAAGAAAGGGAGGGACAGGGCAAAGGGGAGGGCAAAGGGAGGGAAGGGAAGGGGTGGGGCAGCTGCTGAATAGGGAGCTAGCTACAATCTCGATCAGCCTAGATAAACCAGGATGGTGTTTTGCTGTTGGAAATGTTTGTATGTTCATAATATGACAGCTGTCATTTTTCAAGTCCTGTCCAAAATGCATTTTCGCACGTGTGGTGTGGAATGACATTTCAGTGATATGGAAAGACATTTTAGTGGGTATTTGAAAATTTTCACCTACCAGGTTCATGAGGCAGGGTAATAAGAAGGCTATGCTGAAAACTTGGTGTACAAATATGGTAAAATACCCAACTTATGAGTGAACATTACAGTATTTCAACATTCACTCATTACTTCACTAATTTTAAATATTTTCACTCCAGACTTTCAGCACAGCCATTTTTTCCACACCACCTCATAAATGTGACACATATAATTTTTTAAATCCTGGACAAGATGTGTTTTCAGACTTCTGGTAGAAAATTACATTTCATCCAATATACTACAAATGGTACATGTCATGTTTATAAGGTGAATCATAAAATGAGTATCATGAAAATTTTGGGTCAAAATAATAAAAAAAAAAATTGTTAACAAACTTTGTGTGTAGGCTACCATATAGTAAAGACAACTCTCCTGTTGGCATAATGCCCTGCACCTCTCCCCCCTTGGGTGGCAGAGTTCCCTGTGCACTGGCTGACAGATGCTCTCTTTGCTCTGTGGTGACCACATGGAAGTGCAAGGACCACAGGACCCTGTGCTTCCACAGCCCACCAGACAGCCACATGAATTATTCACATCCATCATTGCACAGAACTGCAGGGCCCTGCACTTCTGTAGGTGGATTGAGTCTTTACTTAGCGCAGGGCATCTGCACATGTTCATGCAAGTCCCAATGAGGATACGATTCCACTAACTCAAAAAGAAAGGAAATTATTTGCAAAAAACTTCATTAATGCACCAGTTAGGGTAACGTAATGCCACAAAAGTAAGGAAATGTGGCATTAGGGCATCAAACCCTAACTCTCTGCCCCACTGACCAAGCAGGAAATGAAAAACATTAGGGTTTTGGGTCCTGGAATCTTGGAAAATCAGTGGTGGGGTCTTCCTTGGGGTTGTCAACCATAATACCCACCTCATTCCCTGAGCAAGCAACATCACACAGGATCTTTTTTCTTTGTACAGGGCCCGCCCGGAGGGCCCTGCATGAAGAAAGCTACAACAAACTGTGTTGGCAACATGTGGCGAGACATATTCTGTACCTTTGAAGAGTGTATCACTATAAGGCACTGGCTTGGAGCTGTTCCTTGTGCTTTGGACTACAGGCTAGAAGCTGGGGGGAGGGGCAACCATTAGGGTTGACAACCCCAAGCAAGACACCACCACTGATTCATCAAGACTCTGGAGACCCAAAACTCTAATGTCTTTCCTTTTACAGCTTAGGTGGGGGTGGGGAGTTAGGGTTGGAATCCCTAATGCCACATTTCCCTACTTTTGTGGCATTAAATACAGAATAATACGTGAAGAAGTGTGGTTTATGAGAATTTGATGTACACCTGAGGTGCATGATGCCCCATAAATCCCGAGGGTGAAGCCTGAGGGGTTTATCTGAAGATCACACACCAAGGGTGAGCATAAAATCCAAATTACCATGCTTCCCCATGTTTTATTTTTTATATTTACTGGTTCTGTTACTGTTGCAGCATTGTAAGGTGATAATTGAATGGAATAATTAGTAACAGAGCAGTAGTGAACTCTTTTTAAAGTTTATTGAAACTTTTTTTACCTTGTGAAAATGTTTAAAACAAGCTTTTTAACACATTTTGTGAACATTTTTAATATTTCATAACATCAACTTTTTACGAGAACTGATTTAGTTTACTTGTAGATTTACTTTTATGAAAGTGGTAGTTCTGCAAGAAAATATGCTGTAAGGAGCAACATTTAGTAAGAAAAAGTTCTGCAAAATGATATGTTTTGTTTGTTTAGTTTTAGTTATTAAAGTACTCATCAGTCCAGCATTTGGCTTTCTTGCCTCCTGTTTCACTGTTTTGTTGTTTTTCTGTGGAGAGAGAGAGACAGAGAGAGACAGAGGGGTGCTGGATTGAGATGGAGGTTTTTGCAGTATTTGTTATCTTGCAGCTGTGGAGTTTAGGAGTCCTTTTTATGTTGATTGTGTGCATCCACAAGAAACATATTGCGGCAGCTTTCTCCAGAAGCAGGTTGTGGAGGCACAGCACTGTTGTGGCCAATGCCCCTACAGCCTGTAAAGGCTTGGCCCACTTCCTCCAATGCCGTGGCATGCTGCTGCTGACACTAGTTCAGCCAGCGTGCCACCAACTTGTAAAAAATTAGCCACTGCAATCAGGGGCCGCCTCATCATTGCAGCGTCAGCCATTTGCTGCAGTGAGGGAGCAACCCGTCATTGCAGGGCGGAACCTTGAAACATTGATATTGTTTGCGAACACCGAGTACCCAATCCCCCTCAGCAGCATGTGCCCCCCTCCTCCGTGTTTGTTTGCTGATGAGGGCCCCAATCCCCGTCGGCTTCATTGCCTTAATGTTGCCAATGGGGGAGCCCACTCCCCGTCGGCAATATGTAACTCCCCCCTGCTTATGTTGTCTACTGACTGGATGCCCAATCCCCGTCGGCATAATGTAACACTCCCATCCCCCTTTTTCTTGTGTGTCGACGGGGGTGCCCAATCCCTATCAGCTACAGCTGCTCCCCCAAACAGAAGACTCCATTGGCACACTGGGAGCCCACCCCAGCATGCCACATGCGCCTGTAAAAGTAAAAAAAACGGTCCTGTGATGTCATTTCTTTTCCTGTAAAAACGGAAATGGTGCCTCAGCGGTCTCCCTGCCCCCCCTACCACATCCTGCGCCCACCCACTGCACACCCTGTCTCCCCACACCCCCCTCACCTCATAGTTACCTCTGGAGTGTGGCACGATGATCTTCGGTGGACCGGGAACACGTCTGCACCCTTCAAAGCCGACAGCAAACTGAGGAAATGCCGGTAAGCTGTATAATGGAATAAATAGGGTTTTTTCAACTTTGATGCAGATCTCAGGCATTTTTTTGAATTTTAGCACCAAATTTTCAACATGGGGTTTTTGGGACCCCTCCTCATGAATTCTGGCACTGTCATGGCATTATTCGGCCCCAAAAGGTGATTTTGTGGTCACTGTGCAGAATCCCCTTTTGGGACTGATTAACAAAATGACATTGCCAGTGTTCATGAGGTGGGCTCTCAAAAAGCCTATACTGCAAATTTGGTGGGAAAAATCCAAAAAAATGACTGTTTTACGAGCATGCATTGCATAGTCATTACTTTGTGAATTTGCAATATTTTCACGCCAGATTTTCAACATTAGCATTTTTTCAGACCTCCTTGTGAACAGTACAGCTGTCATTTTCCACATCCTGGCCAAAATGTGTTTTCGCACTTCCAGTGCAGAATACCGCAGTTGATGTTGGAAATCAGTGTTTGTGATAGATTAGCATCGAGCGACTGAGGTGGGGGAGTGACCGAGCTCAACTGACCTCTGTCAGGACTGCTGCAGATTTCTTTGTGGGCAGGACAAGGTGACAATGCAGGCAGGAGCCCAGTACAAAAAAGGCAGCCTGTAGCGTTGGGAGACACAGAATGAGCGAGTGGGGGGGGGAGAGAGTGAGTGAGGTCAACGGAGCTGTGTTGGGACTGCTGTGGATTTCTTTTTGGGCAGGAAAAGACAGAAAATGCATGTAGGGGCTGAGTACAAAAGGGCAGCCTGCAGAGGTGGGAGAAACAGAACGAGCAAGTGAAAGAGGGGGAGTGAGCGAGCTCAGTGGAGCTGTATCACGACTGCTGTGGATTTCTTTGTGGGCAGAAAAGGGTGGCATTGCAGGCAGAAGCCCAGTACAGAAGTGCAGCCTGCAACGCTGGCAGAAATGGAACGAGTGAGTGAGACAGGAGGAGTGAGTGAGGCCAACGGAGCTTTGTCGGGACTGCTGCAGATTTCTTTGTGGGCAGAAAAAGATGCAGACAGAGGCAGGAGCCCAGTACAAAAGGGCAGCCTGCAGCACCAGGAGAAACAGAATGAGTGAGTGAGACAGGGGGAGCGAGCTACCTCAACGGAGCTGTGTCTGGACAGCTGCGGATTTCTTTGTGGGCAGGAAAAGGTGCCAACGCAGGCAGGAGCCCAGTACAAAAGGACAGCCTGCAGTGCCGGGAGAAACAGAATGAGCGAGTGAGAGAGGGGGCATGACCTAGCTCAATGGAGGTGTATCATGACTGCTGCAGATTTCTTTGTGGGCAGGAAAAGGTGTCAATGCAGGAAGGAGCCCAGTACAAAAGGCCAGCCTGCAGCACCAGCAGAAACGGAATGAGAGAGTGAGAGAGGGGGAGTGAGTGAGCTCAATGGAGCTGTGCCAGGACTGCTGCAGATGTCTTTGTAGGCAGAAAAATCCACCAACTTAGGCAGGAACCTAGTACAAAAGATCAGTCTGCAGCAGCGGGAGACACAGAATGAGTGAGTGAGGGAAGGGGAGTGATTGAGCTCAACAGAGCTCTGTTGGGACTGCTGTAGATTTCTTTGTGGGCAGAAAAAGGCAGCAATGCACGCAGGGGCCCAGTACAAAAAGGCAGGCTGCAGTTGTGGGAGAAACCGAATGAGTGAGTGAGAGAGGGGGAGTGAGTGAGCAAGCTCAATGGAGCTGTATCATGACTGCTGCAGATTTCTTTGTGGGCAGAAAAGGGCACCAATGCAGGCAAAAAGCCCAGTACAAAAGGGCAGCCTGCAGTACTGGCAGAAATGGAACGAGAGAGTGAGACGGGGGAGTGAGTGAGGCCAATGGAGCTCTGTCGGGACTGCTGCAGATTTCTTTGTGGGCAGAAAAAAATGCCAACAGAGGCAGAAGCTCAGTACAAAAGGGCAGCCTGCAGCGTCAGGAGAAACAGAATGAGCAAGTGAGACAGGGGGAGTGAGCGACCTCAATGGAGCTCTGTCAGGACAGCTGCAGATTTCTTTGTGGGCAGGAAAAGGTGTCAACATAGGCAGGAGCCCAGTACAAAAGGGCAGCCTGCAGTGCTGGGAGAAACAGAACAAGTGAGTGAGAGAGGGGGAGTGAGCAAGCTCAACGGAGGTCTGTTGTGACTGCTGCAGATTTCTTAGTGCGCAGGAAAAGTCGGCAACGTAGATAGGAGCCCAGTACAAAAGGCCATCCTGCAGCCCCGGCAGAAATGGAATGAGCGATTGAGAGCAGGGGAGTGAGCGACCTCAATGGAGCTGTGTCGGGACTACTGCACATGTCTTTGTGGGCAGACAAAGCTGGCAATGGAGGCAGGAACCCAGTACAAAAGGGCAGCCTGCAGCAGTGGCAGACACAGAATGAGTGAGGGATGGGGAGTGAGCGAGCTCAACTGAGCTCTGTTGGGACTGCTGCGGATTTCTTTGTGGGTAGAAAAAGGCAGCAATGCACACAGAGGCCCAGTACAAAAGTTCAGCTTGCAGCGATGGAAGAAACAGAATGAACGAGTGAGAGAGAAGGAGTGAGTGAACGAGCTCAACGGAGCTCTATAGTGACTGCTGCAGATTTCTTTGTGGCCAGAAGAAGGCGGCAATGTAGGCAGGAGCCCAGTACAAAAGAGGAGCTTGCAGTGCCGACAGAAATGGAACAAGCGAATGAGAGGGGGGAGTGAGCAAGCTCAACGGAGCTCTGTCGGGACTGCTGCAGATTTCTTTGTGGCAGAAAAAGGTGCCAACAGAAGCAGGAGACCACTACAAAATGGCAGCCTGCAGCACCAGGAGAAATGGAATAAGCGAGTGAGACAGGTGGAATGAGCGACCTCACCAGAGCTCTGTCAGGACAGCTGCGGATTTCTTTGTGGGCAGAAAAAGGTGCCAACACAGGCAGAAGCTCAGTACAAAAGGGCAGCCTGCAGCACCAGGAGAAACACAATGAGTGAGTGAGAGAGGCGGGGAGCGAGCGAGCTCAACGGAACTCTATCGTGACTGCTGTGGATTTCTTTGTGGGCAGAAAAAGGCAGCAACGCAGGCAGCAGCCCAGTACAAAAGGCCAGCCTGCAGCATCAGCAGAAACAGAATGAGCGACTGAGAGAGGGGGAGTGACCCACCTCAACTGAGCTCTGTCTGGACAGCTGCAGATTTCTTTGTGGTCAGCAAAATGTGCCAATGCAGGCAGAAGCCCAGTACAAAAGAGCAGACTGCAGCACCAGGAAAAGCAGAATGAGCAAGTGAGACAGGCGGAGAGAGTGACCTCAATGGAGCTCTGTCAGGACAGCTGCAGAGTTTGTTTGTGGGCAGAAAAAGATGCCAACGCAGGCAGAAGCCCAGTACAAAAGGGCAGCCAGCAGTGCCTGGAGAAACACAATGAGCAAGTGAGAGAGGGGGAGTAAGCAAGCTCAACAGACCTCTATCATGACTGCTGCACATTGTTTTGTGGGCAGAAAAAGGTGGCAACACAGGCAAGAGCCCAGTGCAAATAGCCAGCCTGCAGCGCCAGCAGAAACGGAACAAGCGAGAGAGGGGGGAGGAGTGAGCTAGCTCGACGGACCTGTGTCAGGACTGCTGCAGATTTCTTTGTGGGCAGAAGAAGCTTCCAACAGAGGCGGAAGCCCCGTACAAAAGGGCAGCCTGCTGCGTCAGCAGAAACAGAATGAACGAATGAGAGAGGGGGACTGACCCACCTCAACAGAGCTCTGTTGGGACAGCTGCAGATTTCTTTGTGGGCAGAAAAACATGCCAATGCAGGCAGGAGCCCAGTACACAAGAGCAGCCTGCAGCACCGGGAGAAACAGAATGAACGAGTGGCACGGGGCAGTGAGCGAGCTCAACGGACCACCGCAATCAACATTCAGCATTGACAAATGCTTGTTTCTAGTTGGAGTCCGTATCATAGAAGACCCATGTTATTCTGCTGTGGTTCCTTGGAGGGAGCTTCACTGGGTAGTTATAAATGTTGATGGACACTCCATGGTGGAAGTTACAGTTCGGTCCAAAGAGGGTCTGCAGTCCGGTTAGTAGAGTCTGCTGTTATGGTTGCTGGATGCAAATGACAGAGCTGGCTAGCTGTGAAGAAGGGGGCTCATTTTCTGGATCAGGCACTTTGGAAAATGTTAGGATGCTGGAGATTTTTTGTTGTTTTCTTTCAGATAATACAGAGTAGTTGTTGATGCTTTGTATATTTTTGTGCTCAGACAGTTGTTGGACTTCAGTGACTGGAACATCATGGTCTATGAGGGTCTGTATGGTGGTCTTCCTAGTGTTGTAGTTAGGGATTTGCTTAAGGTCTGGGAGACCAGCTGATACCTTCATTTGGTTTAGCATCTTTCGCATTTTATTAAGCCTGATTTTCATGTTTCAAAACCATAGTGACTGCCCTGGTACATAGTTACAGTTGGGGGCTAAGTAAAATGGGGAATCAGCATGCAGCATTGATGCTGGCCTGTTGTCTCTGTATTTTTCATAGGCTGCAAGAGGCTTTCTTTCTGGACATGCTGTTGTTTTGTAAATTCTGGGACTCACTGTCAGGACGTCTCATGGGTTCACTCCTGAGTGAGTCTTGGTTTGATGCTCATTATATTCTAGTAATCCATGCCCTTGGATAACAGTATTTAACTGTATGTCTCCCCAACGGAGATCATATGGTTCTTGTGTCCTGAGGGCAAACTGGAGGCCAATGTGAAAAAACATAAAATTTAATAAGCTTGCTGGTGTTGACAGAGAGAGTGTTCCTGAGGAGCATCATTTCTCAATGTCCTCTTCTGTCAGTGGCTGGGCTTTTAACGGACGGTTGCCCATTCCTAGTTTATTTAGAAATTTGTGTTTTGCTAGGAGTGTTTTCCTGGCTTGAGGAAAGTCAGTATCTAGCCCGTGAAAGATTGATGAATGGTATTTGTTTTTTGTCAGGTGTCGGTCTATGCTTGCTACGATACTTCGCACAGTGCAGGGCTCATAGTTTGAGCACTCAGCCCTTTTAAGTGAAAATATGAAATTTGCTATTTTGGTATCTAGTTCTGTCATTGTCATAGATAGGAATTATTCTGACTCACTGGTCTCTGATAAATACTTGCTGAAGAGCTGGATGTCACTCTTGTTTTGTTTTTTTATTATTTTTGTTCTCTTGCTCTTCAGTGAATTTTAAACGTTTGGATTCTGTGGCTGGTGTAAATCGGGAGGAGCTTATCATTTTTGTACTTGTGTGCTGATATTTTTCTGAGTTTCGTTTTTTGTGAGGTAGCTTTTTTTATTAGTTTTTGACGAGAAAGCTGCTCATGTTTTGGCTCTTTTTCTACTGTAGTCCGAGCAGGATGCCAGCGCAAGTGGGATGGCAGCGCAAGGGTGCACACCATCAGCACTGGAAGTAGATAAGTAGGCATTGGGGTGTGCGAAGGTGGTCAGGAGGCTATCTCCATTATTCATGGTCCGTTATTCACACGTATGAATAACAGAGTTTGCCAGCCACTGCCAGCAAGTGGTAAACTAACACAACCACTAAATATATTACCCTAACTGGTGCATTAATATAAGTTTTTTGCAAAGAATGTAGGTAATTCATAATGGGTGGAATAACACATTTATAATATCTCCTCTAGTAAATCGTAAGACCGATATGATGGTCTTACTACTCATGTGTGGAGATAAACGTGTTGTTCTCCTGCAACCCATCATATACAGTATTTGATATATTCATTCCAAAAAGTTTGTTAATGTAGACATTAGAGCTGAAGAATGCAAAGCATGGAAAGTAGGGAAATGAAAAACATATTAGGGTTTTGGGTCTCTGGAGTCTTGGTGAATTAGTGGTGAGGTGTTCCTTGGGGTTGTCCACCCTAATGCACACTCCTCCTACCAGCCCATAGCCTCCTGTCTGAACCACATGGTACAGCTTCAAGCCAGTGTCTCACAGTGATGCATTGTTCGGAGGCAGAAAAGTATGGATCACCACATGTCCCCAACAGAATCGGTCATAGCTTTCTTCACGTATAGCCCCGTGTGAAGAAAAGAGATCACACCTGCCCGTTATTGTTCAGGGAAGGTGGGTTGACAACCCCAAATAACATGCCATGACTGATATCCCAAGATTCTGCAGACCCAAAACCCTAATGTTTTTTTTTCATTTTCCTTCTTATTTTAATTTATTATACTTTATTAAGAGTTTCAATAAAACAAGAACAAAAAAAAGAAAAAGATAAATAAAAGCAACAATCAATACAATATCAACAATAATCCTAAACATTCCCACCCCCAACCTCATCTCCTATCTCCCCTTACCCAGAGCACAACTGATGTAATTTCACAGGAATATGATCTTAACCTGCTATACAAAGGAGAACAAAGGATAAGAGCAATATCATAAGGAGCAATAATATAAAAGGAAGCTAAATTGGAAACTCTAGGTATTTATGCTATGAGGAAACAATGGAGAGAAGAGCGTAAAGTGGCTCCCATCTACAGCAAAACCTATCTTTTCTGCCCAGCGTAAATGCAATATGTTTCTCAGCCATCAAAGCCTGGAAGACCTCTTGATGCCATTCCCTTTAAGAGAGAATGGCATCATCCAGCCAGTGCCATAATATAATTAATTTGGCCGTTATTGCGATCAGCACCAAGTATGCTTTTCTATGGCCACATAGGTCCAAAGGATAGAGACCAACAAAGCACACCTCCATTATAAAATAATGATCAAGACCAAGGAAAGGATCTAGTGATGTTTTAATAAGATGCCAGAGTCTGCCAAAGCCGAGGTTTCACAGGGATATATTAAAGTCTGTTGCCACTAGTAGCAGATTCCTGTGGGACTACTAGAATCATTAATCTGGAGAAACCCATATATCTTAGATATTGAGTGGAGTTGTTCCGCAAGGGATTTACATAATGGAATAATCAAGGAATCATGATAAGACCAAGGGGCAAGGCCTAGATAAGAGACTAATGCCTTCTTTAATTGTAAATATTTAAAATCAAAAACTTGAGGCAATGAAAGCTGGCACTGAGGGTTGACGTGCTGGATGCCACACCTCATGCCACGCCTGCGACCGGAGTTCGAGAATGAGCTCAGGTTGTCAGGAGTCAGCAGGGGAGGACTAGGATTGAACATTCGTAGACAGCTCTCCTTGTTCTGGGGTGGGTTAGGGGTTCTTCTGATGCACTGGTGACCCCTGGCAGAGACTGAGTCTACTGCAGTGCACTCCAGTAGAAGCACAGGATTGGGGCAGTGGCGGACATCTTCTGGGTGCATGCGGGAGCACACACACACTGGGTGGGATGTCATTGCACGTCCGTGCCCCAGGGAAGAAAACATCAAGAAAATCCCTCTACTGTCGGGTGATGTGACGGTGATCACAGGCAAGCTGACCCACCACATGCCCAATGCTGGCTGACTCTCCGGTTCTCCTTGGGGTCTGGGGGCCTCTCTATGGGGCCAGGAGAGCCCCAGACCTCACTTACCCGATGTAGCTACCGGAGTAGTAAGTTTAGGTGGGTGGTTGAGTGTGGCAGCTGTCGGCGAGACCCTGAGAGATGCCCCAAGGATAGAGTGCAGAAATAGATCCCACAAACAAAAACAAAAAAAAAACTTGAGGCAATGAAAAATGTTCTCTTAGAACCAAAAGCAGGAGGAGTCTTCCTTATTCAAAAAAATCATCTATAGAAAAATCTCACAGCTGAGGGCAGAATGTGTGAGAAATTGGGCATTGCACTATAGTAATATTAGGACTGACCAAGATTTATTTATTTATTTCAATAGTTCGGAAAACACTTTTGAGCAAATGCTGTTTTACAAAGGTTTCACGTCTGTGCAACAACATACAATCGAGTTATAGGAATAGACATAAAATACAACAAATGCTATACAGTTAGTACAAAGACAAATCGCATAACTCCAATAAATAGTTCAACAATGCCTGGTGATTACAGTATCAAATTAAGTAAAGATGAAAATACATTCTGTAAGTAGAAGGAAAAAAAAAGTTACTGACACCCATCAGGAGATGAGCATTAGGGGGGCACAGTGCAGAAAAAGGGGTAGCAGCCTGAAGGTTAGGCTTAGTCAAAGGTCCTAGAAGGGGGAATGAAGTCATGACCATGCTAGTGGAGACTAGGGCATGGGTCAAGGGAGCTGGTGCCGGGGTGAATGCTGATATGAGTGGGACCATAAGACAAGGGGAGTGGAAAGGTACAGGGGAGATGCAGGTACAGTGTTGGAGGCACTAGTCAACAGGAACAACAGTGTAAGAGCAAAAAATGAGTTGGGGTGGGGGGAGGAGGATCGAAATTTCAACTCAGCAAACTGATAGCTGCATATAGGCTGCATAAGCACCTTAGTCCAATCAGAACCAGCATAAGCACACAGCCATTAAAGAGTTTTTATAGACCAATGTATCGGAGTATCCTTGAACCTAGAAGAAAGGCTGGACAGTTTGAGGTAAAGCAAGCTTTTCAGCTGTATATGTGCTTGTCGGCACATACCTTCTTCAACTAATAGCCAGAGCGGGATATAAAGATCTCCTGCCTGGTCCACCCAGTTCCATCCCCACCTAAGGAATTTACTGCTATGTATTGCACTATAATCAAGTCCCCTACTTTTCTGCGGCACAGTGGGGCCAAGTTCTGTGGCAAGGCTACCATTTGCCGCAGAACTTCTGCGGTGGTGGTTTGTAATTTCTGTGGAAGTTCTGCGGCACTAACAAACTACCACATCACAGTCTCAGCTTGTCTTCCTGACTTCACTTTCATGGCAATGGTTATAGCAATCAGGATGGTGGAAAGCACAGTAACACTAGTTCAAAAAATAACAGACTTATAGAAATTATTTTATGCCTAAAAAGCAAAACAAATGTCTCTCCCCTTAAGGTCCTAGCCTATTGCATAAATTACGTTTGCAGAGAGGACCTTATGTGATAAATAAGGTATTTCTATACGCATGCTATCTATCCCACTGATGAGGTCTCCACTGTCTTTCACTTATATATTTGTATGTGTTTTCTACACCACTCATGAGGTCCCCACTGTGTATCACTTATATATTTATATGCAATCTGTAACATACATACAAATATGTGTGTGTGTGTGTGTGTGTGTGTGTGTGTGTAGTGAGAGAGACAGAGATACTATATGTGTGTGTATATAGATATATATATATATTTTTTTTTTTTTTAATTTCCATGAAATTGCATCCTCATTCATACAGGTCCCACTGGAAATTGAATAAATGGAATACATAGATACATAGACAGTGTCGGCAGATAAAGGCCTATGGCCCACCCAGTCTGCCCATTTAAGTTTGTAAGTTCAGTTTATGTTTTCCAGGAAGTCTGTTGCCCCTTACCCCTGACCTCCAGAATTCCTTTATGTCTATCCCATGCATTCTTAAATCCCGTGATTGTTTCAGCCCCCACCACTTCCTCTGGCAGGGTGTTCCACTTGTCCACCACCCGTTCTGTGAAGAAATTCTTCCTCACGCTTCCTCTGAATCGTCTCCTCCTCCAACTTCATCCCATGCCCCTCTAGTCCTGAAACATCTTTTTTGCTTAAAAATAGTGCATTCCTGCACCCTGTTCCTCCCTTTAAGATACTTGTATGTCTCTATCATATCCCCTCTCTCCCTCCTCTCCTCCAGGGAGTACATGTTCAGTGCCTTCAACCTGTCCTGATAGGACTTGTGATGCAATCCATGCACCATCTTTGTTGCCCTCCTCTGAACCTTCTCTACCCTGTCTATGTCCTTATGTAGGTAAGGTCTCCAGAACTGCACAGTGTGCTCCAGGTGCGGCCTCACTAGTGTCTTGTATAGTGGAATTATGACCTCCCTTTTCCTGCTGGTGATGCCCCTGCCTATGCATCCCAGCATCCTATTTGCTTTACCTGCTGCCTTGTCACACTGTTTCCCTGCCTTGAGGTCATCAGAGATGATAACTCCAAGATCCCTTTCCTGCTTGGTGCATGCTATATCCTCACCCCCCAACTGATATATTGTGCCAGGGTTTTTGTGCCCCAAATGCATTATCTTGCACTATAGGTGAGTTATTGCAAAACTCATTTTTCATGTCAACCTGCTTCCCCTGACACACTATGCAACACCATCAGGCCATGACATGCATGTGAACCAATTGTGAGATAGAGCTCTCCAGCCCATCACAATGTGTCCACCGTATGACAGAACACTGCACCATACCTTCCCAGGCTCTGAGCAGTGATGTGTTCTACCAATCCTTGTGCTGCCCAGCCAGTTCCCAGAGCTAATCTCTGAACCTGAGTTGCCGGCATGGAAACACAGCATGCTACTCTCTGGCCCAACAGCTGTCCCTGCGCACAACATTTCTCCATAACTTTTAGGTGATGCTATCAACCAATGACAATATGTAATCAATAACCCTTGCAAAAAAACGTACAGTGCAATTATTTATTTAACAGGTCTATTCTTTCAAGAGGTCTACACATTATTATATTCCACTTTTCTGAGCATAATTACTTTATTTTTCTTAAAAATGGCAGTTAAATTCATTTTACCAGTTATTCATTTCAGAAGGCATCTCTATACCTTAAAGGCACAAATAAGTTTGTACAAAGTGAGGTATGGACTTAACAGGTCTAAGCCATTGAAAAGGTTTTGTTTAAGTTGGCCCTAGTGCAGTCATGTAAGACTGAAAATTGTATTAGGCTGTAGTGCAGGTTGAACAAATATCACCATGCCTGATGTGCTTTGCCACCATCTCTGGCAGTGGGAGCTGTGGTAGATAAGTGACTGTTCATTTCTGTTGCAGAATGCAGCCATTTCATTAGCTAAAGTATGATGTTATAGCAATAATAACATCACATTCTGAGCATATGGGGAGTTTTGGATATAAAAAGAGGGGAAGGGAATCAGATTATATGGATAAACAGAAATATTAATAAAAAAATCACCAAGAAGAGTGAATTCTGCGGCACCGCAGAAGTTCTGCGGTAGATTGCAAGTTCTGCGCAAAATTCTGCGGCTGCAGAATTCTAAGGGCCTTGACTATAATAGTGGAAAAAAATCTGAGAGGTGTAGACCTCCCCATTCTTTTGGGATTGTGAACTTGAAATAGGCATGGTGATTCATTTTCCGGATTTGTGTGCTTTTGCTTTCTTCTACCCTAATGTCTGCATTAATGTAGTTTTTTGCAATAAATGTCCCTTTGTTTTTGCTAGAGGAATGGTATCCTCATTTGATACTGCAGCAAAATGAAATAAACAGAATAGTGGAGATATTTCTAGCCCTGCTTCACCAACCAACTAACAAGTGAAAGACAACAATGTCTTAAAACTTGTAGTTTCACAGTTACACCATTCCATCCTAGCATCGATACAGTACTAATACCTGGGACCTACAAATTATGGGTTGGGGTTGGGTGGCTTGAGGGAGGAGTGAGTAGTACCTGTAAAAGAAGAATAGCAATGGGGTCACAAAGGGTCTGCTGCTCTTTAGTAACTAACTTGGACAAACCAGGTACTCCAAACATGAAAAAATATTTATCTGGTTGACATAGTCAGAGCCCTACAATGACAGGGTTGGTGTCCCTGTGTTCATCATTCCATTGAACCTGAAGCCATAAAGTAAAAAAATGGGTTAGAATGAGTAATCAGCTGTGTCAGGAGGGAAGGGATTGTAGTTTTTTTGGGGAGGAGGTTTAAAGTAGGTTAGTCAAGAGGGTGCATGCTGGAACCGCGACAGTGACCCAGGTTCAGGAGTGGAATTGGGTCACTCATGGAGGCTAGCATGGGGATGTGGACAGGATTCAACATCCCTTGGACCACTCTCCTTTTGGGGAGGGCAAGTTGCTCCGTTCATCAATCCTCACCAGGACAGAATGAAGCCATCACCTTTCACATGTCCAATAACACTGACAGAGTGATGGAATGGCAAGCTGGCTGAGAGTCAAGGGGTGAGAGGATGTCCCACCCCCTCCTATCTCCATCATGGGGGGGTGGAAATCTGTGGGGGGGTACCAAAGATGCAAGGTATGTTTCTTGGAGGGTGACAAGGCAGGGTGGCTGACAACAGCAGGGGGCCTGTTGGTGATATGGGGCCTGCAGTGACTTGACCTTAAGCCTGCCAGGTACATGTTTCCCCATTTATTTTGCTACCCCACTTGTCAAGATACAGTGCATGGGCCCAACATGCCATGACACGCACATCTACCCCTTGTGAGGGAATATTCCCCTGCCCACCACATGTTGTTGCCTGTGTGCCAGAACACTACTCTATCCCTCATCAGGCTGGGTCCGGTACCACACACCACAGTGAACCCCCCAACCTTGAACCATCCTGCCAGTTCACTGGCACAGGAAGGTGACATGGTACCCACTGGGTCAATGGCCATCTCTGCAAACAATTTTACCTAATAAATGTTTGTGACATTTCTACTCCAAAATGTCCACATAATCTTTTTATGATCCTCCCTTCTGTATATGACAGGTATCATGTATAAAATACTGGCTGAAATGTCATTTCAAACCATTTGTATGAAAACACATTTTTGGTAGGATTCGAAAAATGACACATATCATATTCATGAGGAGGTGTGAAAAAAATGGCTATGCTGATAATTTGAGGTCAGTATATTGAAAATGCCCAATGTTATGAGTGACCATTGAAAAATTTCATTGTACTTTCATAACTTCAATGTTTTTTTAAATATTTTGACCCCACATTTTCAACATAGTCTTTTTGTGACCCTATCTTATGAACCCAGTAGGTGATAATTATTTAAAGAGCCTTTGACACAAAAATTGCTACACTGCAGAATCAGAATAAGCATACCCCCAATAAATCTCATACCAAAACCTAGATTTCTGTGTTACTTCATTTTAAAGTTATGAGCTATTTTGTAACCCTGATTGCACTACCTGTTCAAAACAGCCTGTGTCAGTGAAGAGCTGCTGCCGATGTCATCTCATGACCTCAAAGTCTAGTATTCTCTGTCAGCAAGCTTATTGGACCTGTTTCTCCAAAGTTTTAAAGATCATGTGAGAGGGTTTTATGATAAAAAAAATACAGAAATCTGCAAGTGCCAACTTGGGGAAGACAACCTATTACATCTATTGATTTTATGTCCTCTTTATATTCAAGAAAGAAATCTGTACTTGGGTAGTGTATTATCAACTTTAGACATGGAATTTAAATATCAAGTGAATGCATTATTGAAATCCAAAAATACTGAGATATTAGAAAGTGTTGCATTGTTCTGTAAAAAGATAGAACATAAGAAACTGCATATTATGAAAAAGGAATAGGTTACTATAAGGGTGATACTTACATTTGTTACCAAATCTTAGATGTAGAGACACATGCAATAGTTTAATTATAAAGATCTGAATTAGTTTACTGGTAGAAATACTGATTTAATTGTGCTACTCAATTTCCCTGTATATTTATTGGTCATAATATGAACGGTATCTTGTATCACCCAACCAGAAAGCAGAACCACTGCCAGTTATGCCACCACAAACTTCACATAATTTCCCCTAAAGTCATTTATTCAAACTAGCAGCACCCACAGTCATTTAATGGCACCAAAACGACACCCACAGGCATTTATTCACACCTCGAGCACCCAACGCACACACAAAAAAAATGGCGTCGGAACAGCCCTCTACCTCGGCAGTATCAAGAACACCGAAAACTCGGTTTCATACTGTCAGTGACCAAGACAAAGCACAAATTGTCTCAGAAAAAGATGAGAAAACAATGAAAATGCAAACAAAATGGGCAGCAAAGCTTATCAAAGGTAAACTAATGCCTTTGCATATTTAAATTTCTACGCTACAATCCTCAATGCATCATCTCACTCATACACATCCGTACCTGTAAAAGAAGTGGAATCTCACTCCATTTTTCCTCATTCAAACACTACCCATCACCTAATATAACAAATAAATAAAAAATGCATTTAAAAGACATTTTCTTCTCAATCCCGAGCCTCAACCCCCCCCAATGCACACACACGGTTTTACGGCACAAACACATTACATGGTGAAGGAAAATAAAATGGCATGGCATATTTTTAACACCATCTCATTTCCCCATCAAAACCATCTCAAAATAATTACATTCTTCACAAATCGTTGTCCATTCCCCCTCCTCACACTTCGGAAACATCAAAACAACCACAAAAGAAACTCAATTCACGAGCACTGCAGCCACAGAAACACCCGAACTGCCCCTCAGTAAAACCTTACACAAACTCCGTGCAGCTTCTCCATTAGCATTTATGCTGCACAAAACAAATTAAAAACCCATCTGCCACTTTACCACTTTTCTCCTCATTTGCACACAATCCTAATGTAACTAAAACTCCATGCAGTTTTCCAGTTCCTCGTACCTGAAATACCGTCCTAGTATCCAAATTGGGTCCCATACTGCAAGACACACTCTCCTTTTTGCAACCGACTTATATACTTTCCCGACCTCTTATACCAATGGTGGTACTGTAATAAATCATCACACACTACCTTGCAACACTAAACTTCTTCTGCCCAGCAAAAAAAATAGTGTCATAACCACATCATGATTGTAAATTCAGCCCAACCACGTTCCGTGCTGCAAAACTAATTAAAGGCACACACACACACACACACACGCTCACGCACACACACATGTTCTAGCTTGCTTTGTTTACCTCAGCATCCTGCCCCCTCTAGTATCCTGTACAATCTCACAAACCACAAAAAAAAAAAAAAATAACTCCAGTAAAATGCAATTAAATAGTGTTCTGGCCAAACATCGTAATCTTATTTATGGCCAAGCTCATCCACGCCAACACCGCACTTTCATATCTGCACACACTGCTCATTCATCACCATTTCTATTTTGCACAACACATTAAAATTAAAGAAAAATACCCTAATTTGAGTAGCAGTGTTCTCTGCAAAATAAGATGCAGTGGCAAAAAATTAACATATCCAAATAACATGGCACTTTCAAAATTCAAGCCATGATCCACTTATAAATGACTATACCAATGCTGTAGCACTATACACAGCTTGGAACTTGCACAGTGCACAGCACTACTGATCATTCTCAGTAATAAAATTTCTGCTAAAATAAAATCTCTCCTTCTCCTACAATGTAATAACTGGCTCTGTTACATGTCACTCTATAGAATGCATATGTTCAAAACAAGGGGGGGGGGTCGCACTTAACCTTACACTCTGTTTAGAATTAAAATGCTAAAAAAGACTATACGGTTGAGAGTGCCCCCCCCTTTTTTGAACATATCTTTTGGATTCCAACTTCCCCCTCCCTTTCATTATGTTCAAACTTTAACAATTCCAAAAAACTTTAAAAGGCAACCTTGGGAGACACTAAGTGGAAGGACTCTACAAAATGCCACACATACCAGCATGCTGAGATTAAAAATAATGCTGAAAAGCTGACAATCTCCCTTTAAACCAATAAAAACACCACATCTCTTTCACCGCTCTAAGCATCACATATCTCTCATCTCATTAAGCATTCTGAAACTTTTTATTCCACCCTCTAGTACAACAGATAACTACACATCTGGATTTGAATTCCACCCCTCCGGCCCATATCCACAACCCCAGCAAACCTTAAAGACACACCATTAATAATATACACATTCACAAAGTATTTCTCACTATTTTCTCTCACCCAAAAACCTACCTACCTCTTCATTCCTCTTAACAGAATGGCTGCAAGTCAACAACGTAACTGAACATTTTGAAACTTTTACACCAGAAGATCTAGACAACCATCTCTATGACTTCAGCTCATCACTAAAAAAGACAATGGGAGGCGACTATGGAAAATCCTCCTTAACAAGCCTACATGCAGGAATAAACAGATACTTGTGAGAGCCACCACACTCAAAACCAATCTGTTTAATGACAGACAAAGCATTTTTGAAATCCAACACAATGTGTGGTGCCTTTCTAAAAAAACTGAAATGTGAAAACAAAAGATGAAGCGCAACTCCACAAACCACTGGAAAAAGGTAACCTGCAACAAATAATGCAATCAAAAATACTTTCCAAAGACAACCCACAATCACTACAACATCTAGTCTGGTTTAACCTTGCTCTCCACTTTGCCTTACATGGAGCAGAAAACCTCAACGACATGACAAAAGCAACATTTAAAATATCACATGATGGAGACAACAAACAATTCCTGCACTTTGCCATCAAACCAAAGACCAAGACACACTCAGGAAGCAATCCAAGAGACCAACATGTACCAGAAACCAGAATGTATGCACAACTAGAAAACCCATTATGCGCAGTAGCAGCATATGAACTGTACATCGCTAAACTAAATCAAGACTTTCCATACCTCTGGCAAAACCAAAGCCAGACCTCCACTGGAAACCTACAGACAACTTCTGGTATTACAAACAAAAGTTTGGAGTACACACACTTGGAAAATTTATGGCCAACATCTGCAAAGAAGCAAATGTATCAACAATATATACTGACCATTGCTTAAGAGCAACAGCAGCAACAATACTTAGTGATTGTGGGATAGAAACTTGAAACATCATGAAAGTAACAGGACACAAAAAATGAAGCCAGCATAAGGTCATACACAGACAGAACAAGCTCAGAACAACGCAGACAATACAGCAACATTTTATCTGCAGCTCTTTTACATCAAACCACAAACCCGCACCACTCAACAGTCCCACTACAAAATCAACCACTACCACCAATTAACTTTCAAATAACATTTGACAACATTCAAGAACACAACCCATCTGAAGACGAAGACAACCCACATGAACCTGAAGAACCAGAAGACAGCAACCAACAACAAAACAACAGTCTTGTCAATCAAAATCAACCACACAATCAAACCATTACTACCCCACAACCTCAACAAGAAGAACTGGAAGATGCTATTTTACTGGAAGCAGTCACACAAATAGAACAAACTCAAAATATTAGCAACATAGGACAACCCACAACTACCATTCGAGCACAACACACCATGAGAATTGTCCTTCAGAATTGCAACTTCTATGGATCTACCTATTTCTCTTAAAAAAGCAGCAGAAAAAAAACATGCAATCCTTAGATAAACTACTTCTGTAACAAAAAAAAGCTTGCAAAACTGTTACTAACAAATGTTCCAAATGGTGACTTAACCCATGCAGTTACTTAAACACATTTCATTATTTACTAAAAAACCTACTGCTACAGTCATAATAAAGATTATTTACTCAGCAGTCATAACAATTTTTTTTTACTAACAACATTGCTTTCTTCTCTTCAAAAACTAAGAATTTGCATTAAAGCTGCAATTTATTCAACAAACTGCTTTATTAATGAAACTAAATTATTTATTAAAAGTATTACAATATTCATAAAAGCTGTTCTTTATTCATCACTTTATTCAACTGTATTGACATAGTGTTATTTATTCAACAGATTACTTTATTCAACTGTATTAATAAAATAGTTTTAACTTATTGACACAATCACTTTATTTATGTAACAAAGCCATCTATTAAACACATTTTTTGATTCAACATACAGTCTACTTCTCATTATTCTTTCTACTAATCTAAATGAATTCCAACTCATATAATAGTAATAACATTCAATTAATTGGAGTATACTCGCAATAACCAGCTTCTGTGGTGATTATTGCTTCGTATACTCCAATTAGCTGAATGTTATCACTTAATTGTACCTCTATGGATTTTAACAATGTAGAATGTTATATGTATATTTATGTATGCTAAAATGTATTGTGCAATATTTTGTAATGACAAGTCTGTCTTGTCAATCAGTAAACTGAACTGAACTGAAGATCATGTACAATAGTTGTCTAAAGTAAAACAGGCAGCACCATTCCAAAAACATTGCTATACAAACTATATGTGTTTCAAGTTTTGTAACAAGGTTGATAAAATTATATTTTATAATGCCTTTTGGTGTGGTCCATTTCTCAAGGGTTGCTGGATGTTGAGTAAGCATGCCTCCAGGCTGCTGAAGCCATTTGGAGTGCTACTCTACTGTGCCTGTTAAGAAGTTGTACAGTAGCCCCTCGCTATAGTGGACCCCTGCTATAGTGAAAACCCGGCTATAACAAATGCCTGATGTGGCTCTCAATGTTTCAGTCATTTTTCTGTTCTTTAGAATTCCTATCCACCCCAGCAATCAGCCGGTGCACATGTCACCTGCACACATCAAACACTCTACATATGCCTTATACACTGTAGGTGGGAGCATTGTAAAGCACATTTCTTCCTGTTAGGTTAGACTGGGTAGTAGTGCAAACAAGTGCATGTGGACGTCTGCCTGCCAGCAGCTGAGAGGGACTCCAGACAGAAGAGACTGACAGCAGTGAACTAAGGTACCTGAACCTCATCAGCTGCAGGGAAATGTATGAAAACTATCTGGTGTGGTGGTGGGAGTCACTGAAGTGAAGTTTGCTCAGCAAATGAGGTGAGTGTAAACGGGTTGGGATGGGACTGTCAGGAGGAGCAATACATGCAGCTCGAATGTCTGAACACAGTTTAACACAAATCTGCTTCTAAGGAACTTTCTGATTTGAAACTTGCTGCAGCAGAATGATGTATTGTTTTAATCTAGATGTTTGCTACTCACGTTACTGTGGGGTGGCATGGCCAGAGCAAGCAGCAAAATTTGATTGTGTGCAGCATTGTCTACGGCAGTGCCCATATGGGAGTGACACGGTTTGGGGGGAATGGTCAGGATGACCCCTGTCCCAGTTTTACAAAGAGCATTCAGGACCACATTCAGATTCCATGGAGGAACATGGGATTGGAACATAAGTTGACTCCTGCTGACAGCTCGCAGAAAATGAATAACCTCCCAGTTAGTTCCTATGGATGATCCCAAGAAGGATCCAAGGGCCAACATCGGACTTCTCAAGGTGCTCCAAGGCCAAATGCTTTTCTACTCCTTCCTGCAGAAAATCCAAAATCTGCAGAACCATGGCTTTAGAAGGCCAGATATTTTTCTCTCTGGGCCGAACCGAAAAGGTGGTCCATACATTGACATAAGCTGCCGAATTCTTTCTGGCAGCCATCAAGGTGTCCATTACCTTCTTTGAGGAACCCTGTTTTAGGAGTCTCCTCCTTTCAGGAGCCAGGGCATGAGCTGCATCACTCCTGGATTTGAATACAGAATGGGACCTTGGGAGAGAAGGTCTCCCCGTCTTGGAAGGTGAAACGGTGCATGTTGAGCTAGGTTCACTAAATCTGAGAACCACAGCTTTCTGGGCCACTCTGGAGCTATTAGAAGAAAACTTTCTCTTGAGTTCCTTATTTTGTGTATGACCTTGGAGAGGAGCAGTAGAGAAGGGAAGGCATATGATCTGTCAAAATTGAATGCTTGCAACAAGGAATCCACTGCCTTAACCTGTGGACACCAGTAGCGGCTGAAAAACCATTGAACTTCAGCATTCTGGCTGGAGGCAAACAGGTTGATCTGTGGACAACTGAATCTTTGGCACAGAAAGTTGAACACCTCAGGGTTCACCCTCCACTCCCCCGGGTGGACATTGTCGGGGCTTAGCCGATTGGCTTGAATGTTCAACTCCTCCACCAAGTTTTTTTTTATAGTTAATCTTTTTATTGAATTTTTCAATTTTACAGAATAACATCCACGGAAGACACAAGCAAAACATTGTATAATAGAACTTAAACACTTGTCAAATACAGAATCACAGTTGTCTTAACAGTAAAACATATGAAATGATTGGGTTATACTGGGAGTATTACATCTGAGTATCAAAGGATGCATTTCCATTTATTGATGCACATTTCATAACCATTCCTGAGGTTATACAATTGAAGTCTATAATATGTCACACTTGAACTTGAGCTGGGGGTCAGGAGATAGAGTATAGGGTAGAAAGGTATTACAAAAGGTGCATGTGCTGGGGGGGGGGTCATGTTGGTGGGGTATGGTTCCGATAGCTCAGGGTATAAATAGGCCTTAAGGCTTATAAATTTAAGGAGGCTTTAGTAGATTCTTGCTTTGTCTTGGTGTGGCCTGGGGCCCTCTGGATGCTATATATCTACCAAATGATGACCACCTTTCTGTGAAAATTCTTATAGTCCCTGCAGCATAGTGAGATTTTTCAGAAAATGTGCCAGCTTTTCCATAGCCATCAGCCATTCCTGAAAGGAAGGAATTTCAGCTGATCACTACTTTCTTAGGTGGGATCTTTTGACCTCCACAGAGGCCTACAAAAGCCATAGCCTCAGCTGATGGGGCACCTCATATTCCCCTGGAGGGATCCCTAGAACCCATAGGGATGGGGAATTTGGTAACTGCCTGTTTATTATTTTGGAGCAGCATGTAATGACCCTGTCACATAGGCAGCAAATTGAAGGGCAGAGTCATATGATATGTAGGAGATCAGCCCCTTGTCCGCGGCACCTCTAGCAGTCTTCCACTGGAATCAGACCCATGACTTTCAGTTGGGACGGGGTGCGATACCACAAGTGCTGTATCTTATTTTGTATCAGGAGGCTATGGGGGTCTAGGCAAGCTTTTTTGACTATAGTCCAGCATGCTCCTCCATTCCTCCTCTGATATGGGGACATTAAGTAATTCCTGCAATTTGGCCCTAGCATTGCTGGATGGGTCAGGTGCTGCATCTCTAAGTTTCTTATATATGATACTGGCTAGCCCTTTTAATTTTTGTGTCCAACTCACCAGTGGGAATGGAGAGCATCGATTGCCTCTCTTCTGGCAGCATGTTTGTCAGGTACAGGGTTTTTGAAGCCAGCTAGTGCATCTGTGCCTTATTTGAAGGTATTTCCAAAAGACTTGTTGTGGCAAATGGTACCTTTCTTTGAGAGAAATGAAGGAGCCAATGCCTGTGCCGTCAGCGGTAAGGATGTCTCTTACTCTGAATATATGTATTTTCCTCCACCCAGTCCAGTTAATGGCCTTACAATCAATCATTCAACTAGGATTATTTCAAAAACATACCAGCTTGCCTGGACTAAGACAGGAGTTAGTGATCTGACCAACTTTTTGCCAGGTTTTGTGGGCATCGTGTATCACAGTCCACTTCTTTAGGTTTCTGGATAAAGAATCTCTTAGATAAGCAGAAATATCTGATCTTTCTGATATACCTTGTTCTATTTTGCACCACACAGGTCTGTTGGGGGCTAGCACCTGAAAAATTCCACATGTTCTGGCCACAGAGAAGGTGTAGGCATAAATTCAGAAGTTAGGGAGCCCTCCCGCTCCAAGGTGCTCTCAACTTTGCCCTGCTGTAATGTGGCTTAGTGGCACCTCATAAAAAGTTGCCCACCAGGGAGTCAAATTTTTGCAGCCACTTGTCTGGGATTTCTAATGGAAGATGGGACATAAGGTAAAAGATTCTAGAGGCTTGCATTAGCTTCACAGCTGCTATTTTCCCAGGCATACCCAGATTGGGATACTTCCATCTCTGGACTTCTGTTTAAAGTTGGGCTACCAGGGGTGCGATGTTTCTATCTACCTGTATGAGGGTATGTACCTTTGAAGATATCTGCACTCCCAGATATTTTATTCCATTCTTGGCCCAGGCCAACCCCATATTTTCTAACAAGGGCAGAGAGGTAGTGGGATTTAGGGGAAGCACTTCAGTTTTGTTAGTATTTATTCAGAGACCTGATATTTTTGCAAAAGAGTCTGGCAGGGTCATTATGTGGGGTATGCAAGCCTGCAGGTCCCTGTTCAGAATGAGGCAGTCATGAGCATACATAATTGTGTGAGATACAATCCCCCCCACCTCCAGTCCATGTATGTTAGGGTGCTGTCTAATTGCACGAGCCAGGGTTTCGATAGCCAAGACAAAGTGCATGGGGGAGTGGAGGCACCCTTTCCTGGTTCCTCTGTCTAGGGTAAATGGCTCAGAGAGGGAATTGTTGGTAAGGATCCTAGCAGTTGGATTAGTATGCAGCATTTTTACCCAGTTCCTGAAGGTAGACCCAAAGTTAAGGTGCTGTGAGGTGGAGTGCAGAACTCCCACTCTACTGAATCGAAAGCTTTTTCAAAGTGCACAGTTATGGCCACAGCAGGAGTGGGAGTCAAAGTCACCCCTGCATTAGTGTGGCCAGAGCTCTTAAGTGGTCTGCATTGACCCGGCCTTTCAGAAAGCCCACCTGAGAGGGATGGACCAGGAAGGGGAGCACATTTTCTAACCGGGTTGCCAAAGCCTTTGCTAGAATTTTGGTATCAGCATTTATCAAGGAGATGGACCTACAGCTAGTGGGTAAAGTAGGGTTTTTCCTCTCTTTTGGGAGCACAGTTATGATGGTTTTCCTCAGTGTGTCTGGCAAGCTGTCTTTTAGCAGGGCCTCTTGAAGCATTTTGAGCATAGAGAGGGAGACACAGTATTGTACCACTCTGTATAAGTCAGCAGGAAAGCCGTCTACTCCAAAGGCTTTATGAGGAGCCATGCTGGAAATGGCTTTTTGTACCTCTTCTCTTGTCAGTGGTGAGTCTAGGAGCTCTCTTTGAGTGCTAGAAAGCTTGGGCATGTTGATACTGGCTACAAACTCCCCACATTTCTGTGCATCCCAGTTTATGTGGGTGCTATATAGTGTTTTGTAAAATGCTAGCATTACTTGATTGATCGCTGCCTCCAAGGTTTGGAGTTCCCCTCTGTTATTTTGTAGTTGCACTATGTGTATTTCATCCTGGTGCTTTTTTAGTCGAAATGCCAAGAGCTTCCCTGATTTTTCCCCTAAAGCCCAGTACTTGTGGTGCATTCACTGGATCTGGAGCTCCACCTTTCTAGTGGCCAGAGTATTTAGTTGTAGCCTTAGAGTAATTATTTCATATATCATGGCCTTTGAGCTTAGATTCCTAGGATCTATTTTGCAAATGGCTTCTTTTGCGGCTAGCTGTTTTTCTAGTTCAGCAGCTTTCCTCTCCCTCTTTTTCCTTCGGTGTGAGGCGTAGCTAATGATCTTGCCTCGCAGGGTTGCTTTGAAGGCCTCCCATATAGATGCAGAGGAAGCCATCCCAGGGGGGTTATCACTGAAACAGTTTTGGGTTTCTTTAAACACCCAGGATTTGAAGTCTGCCTCCTGTATCAACTAAGGGTCTAGCATCCATGCCAGGGATTTCTTGGGTAATGGTCAACTCATTGAGGTCATTGTGAGGGGGGCACGGTCAGATAAGTATAGAGGGGCAAATTTCAAGTCCACCACTCTCTGTGAGATCTGGGGAGATGTCAGCCAGTAATCCAGTCTGCTAGCCATTTGTCTGGGAGCAGAGAAGAAAGTATAATCCCTTTCAGTTGGGTGATGAAGTCTCCATATATCATGCAGGCTATGTAGGGTAGTTAAATCCCTGAGGGCTAGTAGGGATTTAGTGTGTGACTCTGGCCTAAAATTGGATCTATCCAGAAAGTGATCCAATGACAGATTCATATCTCCCCCTATAACGATCTCAGTTTCTTCATCTGTGAATTCAAAGAGGGCTTGGGATATGCCATGAAAGAACCCTGGGGTATCTTCATTTGGTCCATTAATGTTTGTTAGTACCAGCTTGCCCATAGGGGTGGCTACCTTCTCCACCACCCATCGACTCTCCCCATCTTTTTTTTGTCCAGGAGGACCCAATCTAGCTTTCTGTGACAGAGAATGGAAACCCCACATCTTGCAGCCCCAGCAGAGCTGTGTACTTCCCATCCCACCCACTCTCTAACTAGCTTGGTAGTTCCTTGGTTTGAGAGTTTGATTTCATGTATAAAAGCAATTTGTGTGTTTAGCTGTTTGAGCCTTGTCAGAATCTTCTTCCTTTTTATAGGCAAATTTGAGCCCTCACATTCCAAGAGGTGGCTGTATTTGCTCCAGTGTTAGCCATAAGAATCTTTTGGGGGAGTGAGGGAAGGGCTTCCGTACAGGAAATCAAACCTCCTTGTCTTTATTTTCTGGTTTCTTATCAAGCTAGTGTTCCAACTCGTGGAATTAAACCTCCCACTGCTGATCCCTTTTTCCCCAGTTGCTCCAGGTCCCCCCTTAGTGTGCCCTCTAAAGGGAATGGCTCAAGGATAGTGCTTAGATAATACAAGTTCAGTCTCCCCATTAAGTTGGTCATCATTACATTCATAACCCAATAAGTTGGTCACCATTACATTTATAACCCATCGAACCAATGTGCAGTGTAAATTCCATTCCAGAACAGCAATGGGAGGTGCTATCCAATGCTGCCCAGCATGCCCACCCAGGCTGTGCCAAGGGTATGGAAAACCCTCCAAGGTGAAAACATCAGCTAGAGTATATACTAACATCATTATCTGTAACATTTTTAACCCAGCCTTTTAATAGTAGACTTAAATCTGAGTGGGGCCCTTGGCCCCTACCTTTTGGTAGACCCCCATATATAGGAACTGGAGAGGGGGGCCAGGAATGGGGGGAGAAGGGACCTCCCCACTAGGGTACCAGCTTGTTGTGTCATTCAGTCACTGGGGACCACTTAAGGGCCTTTGTTAGCCACTGTGTCCCCTGGTGCATGCAGGTATTAGCTGCACTGTTAGAGCTGCTAGCCTTGAGGAGTGATCGGCTGGCTGGGGGTTATGCCTCCGGGAGGGGGGAGAGGGAGGAGACAGTGCCTTGTGTACCTTTTTTACTAAAGCAGATAGGTCCCCTGTATCCACATTTCTAGAGCATCCCCCTATAGAGGAGAGATGGGGAGAGGATGATGCCTATTTCACGTCCACTGTGGAGCCCATGCTGAAACTGGCACCTGTGGCCGCATGACATAGTGACCGCCATCTAATTAGAGGTATTTGATCCTCTGCCCACCTTTACCTATTTCTTCCTATCTACACCTTGGGAAAAATGGATAGCTCTGTCCATATTTTGCCTCAGCCCTACAGCTGATTAAACATTCCTCTTTACTGCTTTTTGGCAAGTCTAAACCCAAGGCTCGGCTTGGGGATGGCCAGACCTGGTCAAGCCAGCTTTGGATGGTCAACACAGGGAAAATGCAGTCCTTCTCTGTACTGGGTTGCATTTCTCTTGAGCCCTCTACAGTCTCTTTTGGCTCACTTGCCATTGGGGTCACTGACAGACCAGTCTCCCTGTTAGTTGCCTTACCAACTTGCTTCAGTTCAGTTTGCTTTACCTGCTCTGCCCAGGAGTGGATTGTGCCTTCAGCCACTGTCCATTGCTCACTTCTTTCTGAGGTGGTTACCTCTCAATGCAGAGCATCTTCCATTTCATCCTGTCCAATGAGGCTTGGACTTGGGCCTGCTGCCCACAGATTTACAGTCTCAGTCTCTGAGGGGTCTCCTTCCACCTTTACTGGTGTGGAAAAGACCATTTCATCCTTCCCTTGCAAGATATCCTGAGAAATTCCCTCGAAGAACTCTGACTAGCTTTTCAGAATCTTCCTGCTTGCATCCAGCCTTTTGCTGCTTTGCACTGATGGGACCCTATACCATTGTCCATGTAGGGGCCAGACAAATTGTTTTTGCTTTGGCTTGTACTACACCACTTTCCATACACATATCATACTGCCTTCTGCAGTTCTTGCAGTGTGGTATCATTAGGACATCCCTTCCAGGCTTCAAACAAACAACACAGACTTGTACTGGGAAGTTTGGGAGAGCTACATCTGCTGGGGCTCCTTCACAACGATATAAAAGTTCATACATGGCAAGATCTCTTTCCTGCTGGTTGATCCACGCTCTCACATGGAGGGGATACCTGGATAGGCCAGTTGTCATGTTCTGTAAAAACAAACACACAATTCCCAAATTACTGCTCTGCTCTTTGCATTCCTTGGTACTCAGTGCACAGTTCTTATCTGCTTTCTCTGTACTGCTGAAACATGTTGCCTGACTGCACTCTGTTTCACACTTTTTCTTGGTTTGCATACATTTTTGAGTGTTGCCTGGCATGCTCTTGGTTTCATACACTGCACACAATTTGTGAGACTGTTGCCTGACTTTGCAATGAGTTCAAACATTTTTTCACACATTCTGCTGATGTTTTGCCACTACTGCACCTTTTGCTCAACATGTCACTTGTTGTTTTGTTTACTTTCATAAAGACTACATCCCAATATGGCCACCGAAAACTTTTCTGCATTACACACATTTTGCTTTAGTTTGCAATTGCTTTTCTGGCACAGCATTTTACTGTTCTTTATGCACAACCTCGCAGTTTTCACATTCAGCACAGTCCTGTATTCTTTTTGCTACTTTCTAGAACTTTGTTTAGCACTGCCCATGGCTAGACTTTAGCTTGTTTGCTTGCTACCAGCTACAGTTGCTACAACTTAGTCCATTTACATTCAAACAATTTTTCTTTGCTCAATCCTTGCTGTACTTAGCCTCCGATCTATTGCATTGCATACAGTTTGAGATTTCTTTTCTTGTACTCATTCTGTAAAGTAGCTGGTTTCCTCCATGGATGGAGTTGCGGCCTTGCTGCCGATTTGAGGGTGTTTTTTTTTTTTTTGTCAGTCGGACCTCTGAGCCAGCCAATCAATACTGCATGCACCGTGATCACTGCTTTCGTGGTCCGAAGTAAGCAGAAACCCAAATTTAACTGTTAAAGTAAAAAAAAACAAAGTTCAGTTGCTTTCTGTCCTTCACGATGGTTCTCTGCTGCTTGCACACTGCTTGCACATTCCACGCTTTCATCCTCTAACACTCCTCTGACTCAGAGACTCCAGGCTCTGGGCGGCACTCGGTTAGTTTGACCGATCACACGATGCCATGCAAATGAGCTCTCTCTCTCTCTCTTGCTCACTCTATCTCACGACGATCATTGAGTATGCAAATTAAAACTGCAGACTGACACTTTTTTCCTCGGCTTGCAGTTTCAATGGCAAGAGCGTTTTTTTTGGCATTTTGGCACAGTTTTTCTACATTTCCACTAGCGACTCCCCAATTTCCACAACAAGCACTTGAAACTTTCTGGGCCTTTAAGCAACAATACTCTTTAAGTCCACAAACACTTTCAGCTTTGGCATTTTGACTTTTTAACAGTTTTAAGTACTTTTGAATGGCAAGGGCACACATTGCTTGGTTCATAGTCTATTTTAAGCACAGTTTCTAAGCACATTGTTAACAGAAGACACAGGCATCAAAATTCTTTCTGTTGGCACTTTCCTTGGCACAACCTTTGCTTTTCCTTGGCATAATTTTACTGTCCTTGGCAAAACTTAACTTTTACAACTATTCCTGTTATGGTGCACTGCCACCAGACCGAAAAATACCTTAGACATATCCTCAGCATCCTCTCACCCAAGATCTGTGGACGAGCCCCCAATTTTGTAATCCATGCCCTGGCCAGGAGCAGACCAGGCTCCCCTAACTCATGACACAGACAAGGCAACAGGCCACCAGATGGCAAAACAGTAGGCATCACCCCTAGCTCTGAGGTGAATACCTGGCTCGGCAATCTAAAGGGGGCGGGATCTTAAGGCACAAAATAACATTTATATTTATTCCAGGTTCTGAGTAGAGGTGCTAGGCATATGCTAGGTCTAAAACTATCAGTAGGGGTCCCAATAACATTTCACATGGGAAGCAGAGATCTAATGTCCAACCAGAAAATTGGATTGTGAAGTATGGCTTTATTCTGACAACAAGTTGGTAACCAAATGCAGAACAGGGTGGTCCCCCAAGTTTGTCATTGTACACACAAGGCCAAGACTTTTGTTTTTCTTCTCAGAAACAGCACTGTTTTGGTAACATTAGCACACCTTTTACACACATTTCGAACTGTCCATCCCTCTGTACTAGGAGTTTTACTTGGACTTTACTTCCCAACAAAGTGTTTTATTGTGGCAGTTGTCACACACTTTAAAAACATTTCTCCTGGACCCATTGACTTTAGCTGTACTTGCACCACCAAAACTTGTCGGGATTACTGCTCTTTTAATGTAAATGTAAAATTATCTAAAAAGGAGCTGTTTTTACTTTTATTATTGCATACTCTTGTAAAATGCTTTCTTGTTTGATTTCTGAGTGATTACAGTCTTTTGGGAGACTTGTGTTAGGCTAGGCGCTCAGGCCTACCCCCACCCACCCAGTCTTTGTTGTGTAAATTTGATTTTAGCACCTCTTGCAGGCTGCTGCATCTAAGTGCTTTTTCTGACTGCCCTCTCCTCTGTCCCCTCCTTTCTGGCCGGCCCTGCCCTAGGCACCCAGGGACCGTAGGGGCTCGCGAGGCATGCGAGCGGGCGGCGCCACGCTGACAGAGAAGGGAACCAGGAGGCAGGAGACAGCCAGAAAGGTAATGGGAAAGCCGCAAAATTTTTGCCCCCCTCCCCTCCTGGGTGTTTCTTTTATACACACCTTCCTGCCAAATCTCTTATCCCCGCCCATAGTTAATCTCCTAGCCAATTCCCGAGCTCATTTCTTCACATCACCTTTAGTATCTTTAACCCCTACCTACCCTCCACCATGCTACTGTGCCTCCTATTGCTGCTTTGCCTCTCACCTTCCTCGGATCCAGAAGAGAAAACTGATGTAGCCCATGCCATGGTGTTTAGGGCGGCTACTCGGGACTTTCCCCCTCTACTGTCCTCAGTGGATGCCCTAAATTCCACAAGTATATACGCCGCTTCTGCACATTAATCCTTGGGTATCCCACAAAAAAGGCTCACAACCAGTTCGAACTCCTTAAGCCCCTGCTACCTTACTGGTACTACAATGACCCCTATGCCTGTCCATTAAGCTGGTACTCTATGACAAAATCTATAACCACACAGCAGGATCATCACCCACTATACATTGGATCCCAAGCAAGAAAAAATCCTCTGACTACTCCCTGTTCCTATCACTTGGTGCCCTCATCAAACTAATCTCCTTTCTGCTGATCTGCGTTGGCACTGTTGAAATCAACCCTGGTCCCACAGAAAGCTCTATCTCCCCATCTAACTTAGCCTCCATAAATGGCCTGAGTTTTCTTCACATCAACGCCTGCAGCCTCCTAAAAAAGTTCTCATTAATACAGGCCTGGGTTGCACACACCCTACCTGACTTTCTGGTTATCTCTGAAACATGGCTTAAATCTGCAACAAAAGACAGTGAAATAAATCTTCCCAACTACCAGCTCTTCAGATCTGACCGTCCATCCAGGGGCGGTGGGGTAGCCATCTATGTCAAAGCAAACAACTCTGCATCCTGCCTCAATACTACATCACAGCCAAAGGAATTCGAATGCTTATCAATTAAAATAACTCTTCCCAACATATCATCCTTTCAACTGATTGGCTGCTACAGGCCCCTCTGCAGGCCTCAAACTCCTATCCCACCTAGGATCTATACTTAATCTAGGCCCTGAAGACACCATCATTTTAGGTGACCTCAATTTAAATTGGCTAGTCAATGCATCTGCACCCTAGTAACCTTCTGTGACACTTATGGATTCACTCAATTAATCAAAGAACCAACAAGGATTAACCAAAGAATAATCTCAACAGCACACTCCTAGACATCATGTTGGTAAATAAGCCTCATCTGTATTCTCATGCTGGAGTGCTATTCAGTGACATAAGTGATCACTGTCCCATAGCTGGCATAAGATCAACAATCAAGCCACCCAACCCTGCAAAATTCCTCCCAAGAAGGTCAAAAAAGAACTTTAATATTTCAGGATATCTCCATGATCTGTGCCACACCACACGTTGGCAAGAATTCTATCTCACAGCTTCAGTAGAGACAGCTCTTCAGATCTTAAGTGATATTATCATAAGTGCCCTCAATATACATGCACCCCTCACCAGTGCCAGAACCAAACTCAAATCTTGTCGCTGGTTCTCTGCTGACCTTAAATCCGCACTACTTGCCAGAGATAAACTCTGGAAAAGGGCAAGAAAGACAAAGGATCCAAATGACTGGCTTCAATTCAGAAAAGCCAGAAACTCCTGCACAAAACAAGTAAGAAATGCCAAGGCTGCCTTCTACACAGCTGAATTGGATGCCTCCTATCACAACCCTTCCAGGTTCTGGGGTACCATAAAGGGGATCCTAGGTCAAACTTCTACCCCTGTCTTACCACCCAAAGTGCACCTAAATAGTATTGAAATCACTGACAAGCAAGAAATCCTAAATGCCTTCAACGATCATTTCACTACAGCTGGCCTAGCTTCGACCCTCACCTGCAAACCTATTGAGAGCATCACTAAACATACAATCTACTGAGGGACAAAGGTTGCTTCCACATTCTCCTTCAAATCAATACTCTTAAAAAAGTAGAAGGCCTTCTATTCCAACTAGATACAACTAAAAGTGCAGGTGCAGACTCCTGGATCCCTACTTTCTAAAAGTAGCACTGCATGCCTTAGCTGCCCCCCTCACCCACCTCTTCAATCTGTCCCTAGCCACTGGTTCTATCCCCTCAATATGGAAGACAGCTCAAGTGTTTCCACTACTTAAGGCAGGTGATCCCATGGACCTCAACAATTATAGGCCCATTTCCATCTTACCAGTACTGTCCAAGATGCTTGAAAAGTTAGTAAACTTTCAGTTAAACAAAATGGTTATATTAAATGCACGCTGAAAGTAGAAAATAGAGTTAAAAATCTACGTTTCGACCTTAGGTCTCTTCAGGAAATATCTAAAAGAAAAAACAAGTTAGTGTCAGTGTTAGTTTCTCTTTAGATATTTCCTGAAGAAGACCTAAGGCTCTAAACAGATTTTTAACCTATTTTCTACTTTCAGCGTGCATTTAATATAACCATTTTGTTTTGCTTTTAGACCACATGCTGACGCAGCGCCTTGTCTTTGTTTTTTTACAAACTTTCAGTTAAGTGCCTACCTTGATACCAACAGTCTCCTTAACCCAGCTCAATCTGGGTTTAGATCTATGCACAGCACCATCTCTGCCTTAGCAAAAGTTACAAATGACTGGCAGACTGCCTTAGACAAAAAGAATAACACCTGTGCTGTGTTTCTGGATCTAAGCAAAGCCTTTGACACCGTGGACCATGAACTACTAATCTCCTCTCTGAACTCCATAGGCCTTGACTCACTCTCTCTAAATGGTTCAGATGCTATCTCTCCGGAAGACTATAACTGGTAAAATGAAGGTGACCTATCTACCTCTAAACCACTCCTAAGAGGTGTACCCAAGGCTCCATCCTGGGCCCCATCCTCTTTGCCATTTACATCAACAATATTGACTCCAATCTCTCACAATCTAATATTCACCTTTTTGCAGATGACACTGTACTATATGTCAGCAATCCCTCACCATCAAAAGCCTGTGAGCTTTTACAGTCTGAGTTCTCCCTCCTACAGCACAACTTATTAGAAAAGAAATTACTACTAAATGCCAAGAAACGAAAGCTATGTTCTTTGCCACCAAGAACTGCTCTTCCACTGTCCCATCATTCACCCTTCCACAATTATCTACCATCCTTGGTGAAAATCTGGAATATGTGGACAAATTCAAATATCTTGGAGTCTGGATTGACAATAAACTTGACTACACTATCCACATTGAAGAGCTCCTGAAAAAGCTAAGACAAAGACTTGGCCTATTTTACAGGATCAAACACTACCTGACCAGAGATTCCAAACAAAGGCTAATCCTGGCATCATTCCTGTCCCTCATTGACTATGCTGACTTCCTCTATGGCCACTGCTCCTCTCCCATTTAAATAAATTAGACACCTTGTATCATAGAGCTATTAGATTCATTACAGATCTTCCTCCAGCACCCATCATTGTCTCTCTACAATGCAGTCAGTTGGACATCCCTGCAACACAGAAGAAATAAAAATGCTGCTATCTGGATCTACAAAGCTCTGACAAACAAACTCCTTCCTACATCTCAGACTGCTTCAACGGATCACATCCAGGCCTTACACCCTAAGGATCAATAAACTCATCATGCTGAAGATTCCTATCACCTGCACCCGGTATGGAAGGGCTGCAATCAGCTATTCCCTAGCACTTACCTGGAATTCTCTTCAAAAGACCTTGAAATTGGATACCCTCATTCCTTTAACATCCTTCAAAAAGCTGTACACCAGTCTATTCCCAGAATTATGCAACTGCTTCCACAAGGCCTAGTCCTCCCACACCCCCTCTTTCCCCCACCCCCTTTTTTTTTATGCTCCCCATTTCTCTATTATTCTTCTAGCTTGTTCTCCAACCAACTTCATACAAAATGCCCACCCAAGTCCAACTATCCGAGCTTTATCCCTACTATACTGTTTGTCTCTCTCCTTTTAATATGATTTAGGTTTATTGTCATTTCTGCCTTGTATATATGTAAATATTTGTATATCTGTCTCATTCATAAATCATTGTATTTGTGTTTATTCAGTACCATGTTTTTGTGTAAAATTTGTAACCTTATATTGTTATGACCACTCAGGTCCATCTTGTAAATGAGCTATGCTCAATGATGTTCGCCTGAATAAATAAAGATTTTGATTGATTGATTGATTGATTGATGATATCCATTAACATGCCCAGTTAAACCTGGTGCCCATATATGAATCAGTTAGCCCTGACTGGAGTTTTGAAAGGCTTTCCTCCCACCCTAGCCATAGCCAGTCTCTGTCATTCCTTTCTGGGTTACACCAACATGGATCCTTCATTTCCCCCTGAAATGCTAAAGGCCATCTGAAACTTTAAACTTTAAAACTTAAACACTCCACACATTTCTGTGGTGAAACAGGGGCCCTGACAGGTGCACTCTAGCCTTATCTCTGGGCACATACACCTCAGAGCAACCTCCAAAACAGTCCCAATAATTTGTACTCACGGCCTTGTTTGTTTCTTTGATACAGATGTTGAAAACATGAAGGAAAACATCCTTTTCCCTTCACAGGTAGCTTTTGTCACAGATTCAGGCTGCATACCTTTTCTTCTGGGCAGCTGAAACACTCATGCTCTTCAGGGGATCACCACTTGACTCCATTAAAACACTGTCCAACCCACAGTTCTGTGGGAAATGACCCACTGTGGTCCTGCAATTAAATTATTTCAATCAGTTCTTTTGGAAATTGCTTGTCTCACACACTAGGGTGAGATAACAGCCAGGGGTCCTTCACCCAGTCTCCCACCAGAAGACCAGCAGGAACCCATACACTCTGAGCCCTTCAGTGGCTAAGAGCTCCTCTTCACTCTGCTGTTGACTGAATACTGAACTCTGACTGCACTACCATCTGAACATTCTAAACCTCCCCAGAGCAGCTGATTCCAAAGTGGCTTATGCTGCTGTGAGAATTCTAACTGACATAATCCATTCTCTGCTCAGCCTAGCTGAGTAAACAATGATGTAATTTACCCAGAGCTCCTAATGAGCCCTCTACCTTCCTAGGCCTAACCTAATGGGATTCTAGTAACCTCAGGGGACTGGTGGCTTACATGAATTGTTCCTACCAGCTGAAAAGCTTCAACGGCTGTAGGGAGACTGATCATGCTCAGTTAGACATGCTCAAAATGCAAGGAAAACAGAGTTGCTTGGTCTAGCACTAGAAAAGTGCAGGTGCATGCACGCTCTTGTGGAAGTGCACGTGTGACGTCATGACTCTGTGCATGACATCAGCACATCAGGGAGGTGCACACCCAAGCACAAGCATGCAATAGACACACTGAGGCTGGAGGAAGCCTCTGACTAATAAACAGCATGACTTCAGTGGATGGGTCTCAGAAAAAATGTCAGGAAAGCTGCGCAGCTCAATGGAACCATTGAAAAAACCACTCCACAACCTGTGTCGGCAGACCTCCCACAAAAGTAAAAGGCTCTGATCCTTCCAAGAATCTAAATTTCCTCTCTCTGCTTTGACTTTCTTTTTAAACACAACCAGGCTGAAGAAAAATTAAAAGGAAAATATCCCTTCAAACTGTGACCACACAAAAACACCTGAAAAGAAAAAAAAAGACAACAAAAAACCATAAAAAGAATCACATTATGAGCCTGGGGGGGGGGGGAATCAATGCTCAATAGGTGGAAGGGAAACCACAGGGAATGCCCTAAACCAACCCCCCAAAGTAGGTACTGACTTGAGGCACCAGAATTTTTTCAGGAAGAAAATTGGAGACGTGCTAAAAAACAAACACCCCTGAACTGTTGTGGCAGATGTGGCCCTCAATCCAAGTACAGGTAGTGGAAGTGAGGAAAAAAGGGCAGGTTAGGGAATGTGAAAGCCACAGCTTAACATGCATGATTTTAAATTTATGGGTGCTCCCTGTCACCAGATAGCCCCAACCTGCTATGCAGAATTGCAAACCCCAAAAGTTAAAAAGCAAGGATAATCTGTTTCTTCCTCATAGAAATGTTTAAGTTATTTCCCCCTTGATGATACAGCAAAGACTGAAGTTGCTGCTGTCTGGAATGTTCAGGTGCCCAGGATTCTATGCTGATTACAGCCTTAGGCTGTGCTATTTCTCCTAGTAGGGGTGCACATCACCCATTCATAATGAATCCCATTGAAAATGTGGAGCACTACAGAATTTATGTTTTTTGCTCCTCTATAACATCGCTTCCCTGGTGAACTGACTGAAACAAAATTTTCAGGATCTAGAGATCCTGGCACCAACACTGTGCCTGACAAATTTCGAGTAAATCGGCTGAACAAGGGCAACGTTATTAGGGTACAAAAATCAGGGTTTAACAATAAAGTGCTTACTCAACCCTAATACTGCTGCTCCTATAAAATCACACACTATTTTATGTCTCTGGTAGTGTTGTAATACGTTTTTAGCATAAGACTGCCTTTCTCTCCATTTATTTATTTATTTGAATCATCGGATAACATCTTATTATCCATTGTAAACTCTCTTTCTGGCCTATTGTTCTTGGCATTCCATTTCCAGATTCGAAGTGGAAATAACGTGCCACATGAAAATAGTGTATTCTAAGTAGAAATAATGTGTTCTAAGTGAATGTTTTTTAAATCCTAACTGTTTGAATAATCTGATTCATTAACCTAATTATTTCCCCACTGATGTGGCAGTTCTTCTGTCTCCGACCCTTCTTCTGTAGCTGAGATCTTCAAGAAATTTTTCACCACCTGTGCACTACCTAACACTTCCACTCCCACCTCCTTCGATCCCCCCCCCCTCAGCTGCTGGCTGCTGTTTTCCCCATTTCACCACAGAAAGTATACCAGGCCCTTTTATCTCTTAACCCTGCCAAAACCATCCCTGACGGTCTCCGCCCCACGCTCCTTTGCATCTCCATTCCTGCAATAGCCAACCCTCTTGCACACATCCTGAACCTTTCCTTAACAACTGGAACTGTCCTGTGAACCTGGAAGATCACCAATGTGTTGCTGCTTCACAAAGGAGGTGACCCTTTTGCTCCCAGAAATTATTGTTCCATTTCTGTCTATCCCTCTCTGGCCAGACTACAAGAGACCCTTATCAACTCTAGGTTTTTTGAGTTCCTATCCTCCTCTGGCATTCTCTCACCCTACCAATCTGGATTTAGGAAACAACACTCAGCCATCTCCTCCCTGCTGTGAGTCACTGACTCCATTCTCTCAGCAATGGACCAGGGGCATATAACCACTGCAATTTTTGTAGACCTTGTGAAAGCCTTCAATTCCGTGTCCCACTCACATCTGCTACATAAGCTTCATTTGGTTGGGCTGTCAGCTCTTGTTGTTAACTGGTTCAGCTCCTACCTACATGAAAGGCAACAATCTGTACAGGTTGGAAATTTTCTGCCCCCCCCCTTACTATCTTCGCAGAAATTCCTCAAGGCTCTATCCTCAGTCCCATTCTCTTTTCTGTTTTCATAAATGACCTCCCATCCATCTACTCTACCTCCCACATCCACATGTATGTGAACAATATCATAATCTACACATCAGGACGCTCTACCACTGATGAACAAACTGCTCTCCAACACGATTTCAAGAGAGTCCCAAACTGGTTTCAGGCAAACCATCTAAAGTTAAATACAAAGAAAACAGTTACAATGACCTTCAGTGCCAGACAGAAGCTGGCCAGGCTTCAGTCTCTCCCCCCCCCCCCAGCATTCTCTACTCTGGATAGCTCTCCCTCAAAATTGTCCCTGCATTCAAATACCTAGGGTTCTGGTTGGACAACCATCTAGATTACTCCATATACACAGATGACATGTGTTCCAAACTCCACCCCAAACTAGGTATTCTCTGTCATCACAAAGACAGCCTCATGCTTGCTATCCATAGGGAGCTGGTCACAAAGATGATTATGGTCTACGGTACTGCTCCTGCAATATCCCTTTCAAGACTCAACATTCTCTTAAACTCTTTTTATCATATTGCCACCTGCTACCCTTCCCTTACTCATCATTGTCTTCTCTACTCCTCTCTCTCCCTTTTACCTCTGCCCCATAAGAGGGTAGTTCACTCAATTTCCCTTATTGTCAAATACTTGTTTAATACTCTTTCTTCCTACCGGTCCACCTGCCTATCACCTGCTAATCCCTCTGCCTGCTTCCTTTTTTATGACTGTGGGCGGAGCCTACAGGAGTTTTGCATGTACAAAAGGAGTGATGTCATGTTTTCTGTCCATGGAACTGACTGAAGGTGTAAATAGTCTCCACCTTACCCTCCTCCTAGAAATGTTTTCCGCCCTCAAATAAATACGCTTTCATGTTACTCAATGGCTGCAGGGTACTACTTTTTTTCATAAATGGGTGGTACAAGAACTGGAACCTGAGTAGTGGGAGGCAGCATTGTTTTTTTGGGGGAGGGGGAGTAAGATCCAACCCCCTTCCACCCAAGAAGCTCCTAAAGATCCAGCCCACCTTTTTTCTTCATGTGGGAGGGGCATGAGGTGGATCTATTATGTTGAATTACGATTCACTAGTTTGGGAGCTGGACCTAGGAACACAAGAAGTCTGAAGGCATTAAGTATTTTCTGTTCTCATACTCCTTAAAGAAATGCAGGGATTCCACAAACTGACTTAAAAACCCTTGGAACAAATGATTATCAGAGTCACCTGGTGTCTCAAAGGGAAAGAATAAGTGCCTGAAACTACTAAGCATTCAACTTCTATGGAAAATAGACAGCTTTCAGGTATTTCTTAAACATTTATATACTAAAATGGGCACAGTACTTTGTAAATACAGTCTGTGATGAAATGCATTTTTCTTTTTAAGTTTGAGAAGTGGCGTTGACTTGCACGTTAAAAATACCAGTTGCAATTAGCAACTTATTTTAGAAAAAAAATCTGTTTTTTTCTTGTCCTGTTTACTTTTTTCCTAGCTCAGTTTATAGTGGAGTTGACTTTGTAACATTCCTCCTGAGTTAATTACTCTTAGGAACCGGTAATTCCAGTTTTTATGACTGTGTCCCTGGAACTTTCTACATGACAAGTTCCCATAGGCACCTCACAGCACCTCACTAAGCCATTTGACAATACCATCTTTGCTGGACACTGCATAATAAGAGACCAAGCCTTGTATTTTTCCAAATAACATACCAACTTCATTCTCAGGCAGGCAGTTCGGGGGGGGGCACACTGGACTTCAGTTGTTTGTTTGATATTGGTCACAACCAGGAGCCCCTCTAAAAATAATTAAATACATTTATAAAGCCAGGGTTGAGCAGGTCACATATTGAATTGGTTTATGACTAGGGAAAAGCTGTGATCACTTTCCTAATGATTTGCTACCAGCCACACCTAGCAGACTGCACTTTATAAATGTGAGACAAGGAAGCTGGAGTATTGTCTTTGCAAACAGAGAATGAAACATCTGGACTCTAACTCAGATCAGCAAGATACTTTTTACATTATTTAAAGTGCAGGACCAAACCGATTGGGGCCACTTTGATGTAATGGTTTGGCATGTTCAAATTTTGGCCAAAGTTTGATACTAAGAGCCCCTATTTGGGACATGAAAGATGGAAAAATCCTCCATTACAGGCCTGTTTGGGCAGTTTTTTTTTGGGGGGCACACTGGACTTCAGTTGTTTGTTTGATATTGGTCACAACCAGGAGCCCCTCTAAAAATAATTAAATACACTTATAAAGCCAGGGTTGAGCAGATCACACATTGAATTGGTCACAGCAGCAGAAGAAGCATGATGGCATTAAAAGCTTAGTGGCATGGATGTAGAGGCACCAGTATTTAAGCATGACTTTGGTAGAGGATTAATTGTGAGTGGGGAGTGAGGGAGGGAATGAGACTTGATATTTTTATCATAATGGTTTTCTGAAACTTCAACCTTCGATGGCTTAGACTTTGTAGCCATCTGTACAGTATATCAATAAGCCACATGAAGTGGGGTATGGGTAAAACCCACATCACCAGACCCAGGCCAGAGCTGTAAAATCTGGACTGGGCACAGCTTGTGCAAATATTGCTGATCCAGTGGAGCAGCAATAAAAAATAAACTATGCAATACCCTCAATAACACACCTACCCCAGTTTACATTTACCTGATGCCCATTTTTAGACCTTATATAGTAATATCTTCCTTCAACAGAACAGCTTGTAATGAAATGTGTTGAATGTACATTGACATTTGGGCATATGCACTTTCATATTATATGAATTTTGTGTGTGAACTGTATATTAGATTCTAAAAAAAAACAACAACAATGAAACGCATCAAATGTCTTCAAAAACTTGTCTCAACATTGTGTTTATCTTCTACCTTGTCACAACGTACAGTTGCCTCAGCACTGTTTTCAGTTAGGTTACAGTACCTTCATGTATACGATGGCCTGGTTCTGTTGAGTTGATTGCTATAACAGTGCATAGAATAAAATGCAAAACATATAGGTAACTGCAATACAGATGGTGGCATTATTTTTAATTATACAATGGCAAGGAAAAATGTAAGAAGCTGGCTGCTGACCCACTGAAACAGTGATGTTATTACACAATAACATCACTGTAGCTTTGGATTTGGATCATTCCTTGCATTTTCTCTTAAGAAATATTTTTCCACACTAACAAAAACATCCTTTAAAATTTATTTTTATTCTGTATATAACAACAAACCATTGTATAATTGCAATAGGCACTCCAGGGTGTGTGTTATCTTGTAATGTATCACTCCTGGGGTGTGGAAGCACTCGGCTTTGCCTCATGCTTCAACCCACCCCAGGAGTGACATTATTACATGACACACACCATGTCATGCTTTATTGCTTAAATATGCCCTTTCTCACTTGCTGTAATGTACTTTGATTCAGTTAGTATATATGCAACAGCCTTCATGTGAACACTCTGGGCTTCTCTTTGACTCCTGATGTCTATTTGCTTTAGCTATGGTATATTGTTTGAACTGCTTTGGTCTTCTTGATGTGGTGCCTGTGTGCCTAAACTGTGTAATCTGTTTATCTACTGCTACCATGCATCTCCAGTGAATGATTATTATAACAATCTGCTCTCCGAGCCATTGTTTTTTGACTTGTTAACTGTGCTGTCTTTGTATTAGTTTCAATGAGGTGCCTTTGCAACTGAGTCTCTGACACGAAGGTTTGCAAATCTGATATTTTTTAAATAAATAAATGTCTATGTTTAAGCCCATGAAACACCCTTATCTAGTTAATGCATTCAGTCATTGTGGCTTTACCAGAGCTTGTTTTATTGGAGACCTGTTTGGGGGATTAAGCAGTGCCGCCCATGGTTGCCCATACACTATAAAAGATTGTGTATGAGCAACCATACCCAAACAAGGCAGTTGAACAATCTCAAGGTTTCTGTGGTAACGAACCTCTCGAGCTTTGCTCTCGTGGTCTCCAGTTACCATGGAAACCTCTTGATCGTACAACTGCCTTGTGGTGTATGATTGCTAATACACAATCTTCTATGTTATTGTTAAAACTGTTATGATTTTTGTACTGCTCTGATTGTTGCATCCCATGTATTGATTGTCTCCCTGTCTCCTCCGTGCTGTACTTGGAAATGAGCTCCGGCTCAGTGTGCCTTTCACGGTTACCAAATTTTAAATAAATGAATAAACAAATTAATAAATAGCTATAGGGATTACGTAATGGGTTACAGTGGAATAACACATTTACAATTCACCCTTTAGTGAGTGGTAAGACTGATATGAAGGTGTTACTACACATATGTGGAGATAAATGTTGCCTTCCACTGCAACCCATTATGTGATTGATATATACAGGTACCACACTATTTTATAATGTTTTTAGTAATATTTTAACTGGTTTTACTGTAAAACTACCTTGCTTTCCACTGTTAACTCTCTTTCTGGCTCATTGTTCACAGTGTTCTATGCTCAGAATCTAACTGGAAATAAAATGCGCCACTTGAAAATAGCATGTTCTAAGTAGAAATAACATTCTCTAAGTGGAATAATATTTTAATTCTAAATGTATTTGATGTATACCACACTATTTTATACTTTTCTTATTAGTGCTTTACCTTGTTTTAGCTTAGAATTGTCTTTTTTCTGTTGTAAACTCTGTATCTGTCCTATTCATTCCCTGTAGTTGGTTTCTAAATTCTAAATCGAAATAACATGTTTTCTAAGTGTATCACGGTGTGAGTTCTACAGATGGACAAAGGACTCAGTAATTAAGGTGCAACTCACGTTGGCTTGTGGGATGCTTATTAATCTTCATAAACTTTTCTTCTACACCATCAAAGAATAACAAACTTCAAAAAGGAATTAACAAAAAACAAAACAATTTTGTTAATACAAAGAAAAACAAATATAATCCTACCAGCAGGAACCTTCTCTCTCCACTGATCAGAAGATACTGACCCTGTCTATCTAACAGGTACCTGTTCAGGTAGGATTTATATACCTGCCTACCTGTATCAGGTGACACAGCATAATCAAAATAAAAATATTTTTTAATAGATTCCATAACAATTTTGTACCTATTCCTTAGTGTATTACTTGATACAACAACCTGTTTTAAGATATAGCTCTTAAAAGTATTCTTTGGTAAAACTTTACCATGCCATAGCATGTTCTCCAAACAATGATTGACAGGTTCTTGTTATCAATGTGGGCCACTAGGGGACGCTGATCCCCTAAAGGAACAGTCAGACTGCAGCAGGCTTTCTCAGAGAACAGGCCTTCTCTTTTTGTTTCCAGGAGCAGCCCAAACAGAGTTCAGGTAACCTCCTTATCTGGACATTTCTTTCTCTAATAGCTTCTTGTTGGAATTCTGTATATAACCTCTTTTTAGGTCTACCATAATGTTTGTTTTAAATGAAGGGACATTTAAAACAAATTTAAATTGTATTTGGTTCTTTTTTTTCAAGAGCTCTTCAGAACAGGGGACATGCTTTGCTTTTCCTATAGTCCTGATAAGAATGCAGCTGATACACAGAAGGAACAAGTCTCAGTGCAGCAGAACTAAAACAAAACAGCATTCTGTACTGCAGGGTTAATGCTTGCAGCAGGGAGTGTGCTTACCACAGAAACCCTGTTCAAACAAAAAAAAACTCTCTTTCTCTTACTGAGACTCTCAAATGATAATTTATAACATACAGTCTCCTGTCTATTTTCCAGACTGCAATTTAATATTATTCTGTCCTTTTCTTGAACAGAACCAGTAAATAATCTGGAATCAAACAAATATTCCAGGGAAACGGAGTCTGTATTTACCTATTACTGCAGGCAGTTAGCCTGTTATTTCAATAACTTGATATTTAAGAGTACCCAAGGAAAAAGAGAAATAAAGCATGAAGAGGGTAACAGAGATTGGGGGGGGGAGCTGTGTAAGGAGGTGGCCTGCCTCCATAAAGAAAATACAGGGATAGTCTTAGAAGAGGGGAGGAAAGTGGTTGCAACCAGAGAAAGAAATAAAGGATGGATACTTTTATTAAGTGGCAGGGACTAACCCCGTCACAAAGTGAAAATAAATATTTAAGTAAGTACTAAACTATGACAGGGTGTACATTATAGAATTTTAATGCACACCCCAGGGGTGCCATAAGACACGAGGCCAAAGGCTGACTTTATTGATTTACAAAATGTTTCACCAGGAAAGACAACATGAGCTGAGGAACAACTCGTTTCCAGAAGCGTCCTGGGGGGAGGAGGGTACAGGGGCAGGGTGAGCAAATAACACAGTATAAACATTAATACATAATAAACAATACAGGACAACTTTTTTCATAAAAGAATATAAAATTAACAGTACTGTATACACAACCTAAGGGCCAGAAGTAAACCTCCAGGCAACTTACATGCTACCACCCAGGGCCAAAGGCCAGGGGGACCAGAGGGTGTGAAAAGAAACAGAAGTGTCGACAGAGTTGGAATAAAGGCTTTGGTAAGTGCTGGTGAAATTCCTAGGGAAAGAGTAAGAGAGGGAGAGGGAGGGGAGGGGATATAGAGAGCCAGGTCCAGGGAACCCCCTTCAGGATGCATGGAAACCCTACAAGGTGGGCAGGACCAGAAGAAAATTGAGAGGGAGATAGGAAGAGAGGGGGACAGGGAAGAGGAAGAGAGTGACTAGATGATTAGTAAGGAGGGAGCACAAGGCTGGAAGGAGGGGGTGAAAGAGGGGTTGAGACATAGATTCAGTAGGAAACTGGAACAAGAGGGGAGAAAATAGCATCAACTAGGCAAAGGAGGCTGATTAGAGGGTAAAAAGGGTAGGGTACAGGGGGAGTGGGAAGGGGAGGGCAGGGGTAAAAGTGCAGTAAAAGGTGAATGATGGCGCATAGGGCATGGAGAGAGAAGAAGGGGAAGGAAAGACAGGGAAGGGTTAGTGAAGAATAGCATTGGAGAGATGGGAGAAGGGGGGAAGGAGGAGGGCTAGAAGAGGGCTGAGTGTCCTTATGTTACTGGGAAGTGCATTAAGATCCTATGATATGCACCCTGGAGAGGCTTATTACACTTATAAAATGGCTCTAAGTAGGTTTTGTGGGGAAGGAAAATGAGAATCAGGCTATGACTGTGCATTTATAGAGATTTAATGCATTGTCAGATGACATATCTTGGACAGTGAGATTTCTAGATTTTTTCTTTCCATTTTATAACACAAAATAACATAATTTATTGTCCAATTTGTTAACCACTGGTGGTGAATATGTAGTAATGTATATAGATATATCATTGCTTATGTTTCTGAAGTAACATACAAATAAAATTTATTGCTCTATCACTATATAATTCAAAGACTATGCCTGCAATTCAATGGGTGGGAGCAACCAGTCTCCCCCCTGCCTGAGCTATTTAGGTCAGCTCCCTCCAGCCTCACTCAGAAGCACTGTTTCTTTGTTGCAGCCGGAGGCTCTGCCCCTCCCCCCTTTCTCTAAGTGTTTGTCTCCCACTTTCCCTTTGTGATTTTGGATTTACTGCCTGGGATGTGCCTCTCTGGCTTTCTAGGTCAATATTTTGCCTTCCAGCTTCCTGGCTGCAGTTTGCACTTCTCTGTCACCTATTCCTGATGTACTCCTGTTCTCATGTACCTTGTGTTTCTTTCTCTTTTGGTTCTTTTGGGGCCTCTAGTTTTCCCAGCATCCTGCCTTCATCATTTCTTTTGACTTGTGCTATTCAGGCTCCCAATTTTGCTCTTTTTCTGTACCATTTGTAATCTCTCAGTTCAACTGCAATCCTTAAATGTTTACACCCAGCTCCTAGCTAGGTAGCTACTCCCTTTTGGGTTCTGCTGTTCACATCAGCAGCTACTGCTTCCTAGTCTGCAGGTCTCATATGTTCCTGCTTCCCCTAGCAGTTTCATTTGTTGTGTCTTCTGCCTCAACCTATCTGACGTGCAGTGCATCAGCAACTAACACAAACCTCCCTTTTGGAACTGGTTGGCATGCATTCATCGCTCTGTCCAAGCTTGTATCATTCAGTCTGATTCAATGTCCTAGATGTCATTTGATGTCTCAATCAGCTATTCAGCCGTACCTACGTTTTGCTTCTTCCATGTGCTCATGGCTGTCAGGCTTTGCCATTGGCCTCCCACTACTCCTGCATTCAGATGCATGCCAGTCACAACCAGAGCATGACTTACAGGGCTCCTGATCTTTAAGCTGACAGTCTTACTCTGTCCCTTGAAGTCCATATCTCGAGGGTGGATCCCTCGACTCAGGTGGGGTCCTTCTCTTTCTGTCCTTCGGGTGAGAATGTCCTATACTCTGGGGAAGCTTTAGCTGTGCAGATTGACTTGACACCTCTTGATGTAGCATTTAAGACTTTAGCTGCCAGATAGTGGGGCCTCCAACTTCAGGGGGCCTCATTTAATTGTGCAGACCTTGTCAGCAGCACCTTCAAAAGCTATTCCCCGTACAGCAAACTAAGGTTCATCTGGTCTCCACTTCCTTCCCTTCCCTTCCTCTCCCCCACAAGGGGGAAGATCATACAACTCTAAGTCTTGGCCCCTCAAGGGCTCAGCCCCTATGCCTTACCTCTCAAGGGTTCAGTTTCCTCTCTAGGCCGCTCCTTGTGGAGGCCAGGTGAGTTCTTTTCAGCGGTTGTTGTTCTCCTCCTTCTGCTTTGGGGGTGGGCTTTCTTTGCAGGGAACCTCCTTTAGATGCAGAGACTGGCTGTCAGCACCCCCATGGTTTTCCTGTTAGAGGGACAGAGTGAGAGCCCTTCCTCTAAAATTCTTCTCCTTGAATTGGGTTTCTAAATTGCAGTAGCTGAGCCATTACTTATTTATTCCAAGCCTGGGGGGGAAGGTGACCAAGGCCTTAGATCCCCAGAGGTTTCCCCCTCGTAGGGGGTTTTTCCTCTCCTCTGTGCTGAAGGTCATAAAAGTTAGGTAGTCTCTGCACAGGTGATCCATAATGTAGGACATTTACATTAGTATAATATTTACCCAGGTAGGTTTCCACTGTGAGTTGGGGTTGGATGGTGGCCCTCCTTCCATTTATCATTCCCTCTCTCCTTATAGAAGTCATGCCTCTTCTGCTATCAGTTCCGATATCTGTCAGTCATTGGTCAACTAAGTCTCTGTCTGTTTCCAGTCATCACTAGTTGCCATCAGTCTGTCCTCACTCAGGCTCTGTGGTCACTACTTGCTGCTCAGTACTTTTTGGGGCTCCTTCCTAAGGTACATTTAGCCTAAAGGAATTATGTTCTTGTGGCACCTCTAGGAGTGGAACCCTCCTCAAGAGGGTTCCTTTGCCTTCATGGTACCCTGACAGGGTGGTAGTTCCTGGTGGAACAGAGAGTGTGAATGGTCAAAGTATTCACCTATGACAGTCAACAACACATTCATTCAAATACCTTCAGTCTCTCAATAATGTTGTGCAAACATAACTCCTTGCTAAGTTGTGTAAGCCCATTGAATTCAAAGCTTATGCTTGCAATTCAGTGGGTGGAAGCAACCAGCAATGCCCCCTGCCTGAGCTATTTAAATCAGCTCCCTCCAGCCTCACTCAGAAGCACTGTTTTTTTGCCCCACCATCCTCCCTGCCTCCTCCTCCTCCAGTGGCATGCATGTCTCCTCGGGGCTCCTTCCTAAGACACTTTAGTCTAAAGGAATGATGTTCCCACAGCACCTCTAGGGATGGAACCCTCCTCAAGAGGGTTCCTTTACTTTCATGGTACCCCAACAGGGTGGTAGTTCCTTGTGGAACAGAGAGCACGAACAGTCAAAATATTCACCTATGACAATCAACAACACATTATTTCAAATACCTTCAGTCTATCAACAAAGTTGCACAAGCATAACTCCTCACTAAGTTACATAAGCCCATTGAATGATATATTATCTTCTACTATATTACCATTATATATTTATATACTTTCTGTTTATGGACAGGTAACATCGTTATAGTCTCCATATTTGTTTTCTTTGCTTTCTGTTTGTGCTCCTACTCTCTGTCCAGCCCTTGGCCCCCTATCAGGACCCTGCACAGTCCCAACCACTTCATCCCACCTTTTTCCAGGACTTACCATTCTCCTGTCCTGATCACTTATGGTGTCCTCTCCCCATGATGGAGACTGGTGGCCTAGGCATAGTCAATTGCAACTGGCAGGTTGTATAGTCAGGAAAGAGGCCAGTGTGGGGCCTGAGGTCCATGCAGGGCCATGTGGTGAACCAAGGGGGAGCAGCTGATGTTGCCTACCTTGACTTCAGCAAAGCTTTTGATACTGTTTCACATAAAAGATTGATTAATAAGCTAGGTAGGCTCGGAGTGGGTCAGAAGTTGGTCAACTGGGTGGCAAACTGGTTGATGGGCAGAAAACAGAGAGTGGTGGCAAATGGTATACAGTCAAAAAAGATGCAAGTCACAAGTGGGGTGGCTCAGGGTTCAGTCCTGGGGCCAGTCCTCTTCAATATCTTCATCAGTGACATTGCAGATGGACTGGAGGGTAAGGTTTGTCTGTTTGCAGATGACACCAAGATCTGCAACAGAGTAGATGATCCAGATAGGGAGGGCAGAATGAGAAGAGATCTGGATAAACTAGCAAAATGGTCGAAAGAGTGGCTACTGGGGTTTAATGCAAAGAAGTGCAAGATCATGCACATAGGGAAGAGAAACCCTGAAGCCACCCATAGGTTGGGAGGGGAGTTGCTGCCAGTCACAAGGGAAGAAAGAGACTTGGGCATCATCATCACCGATGACCTGAAATCATCCAAGCAGACCACTAAAGCAGTAGGTAAGGCTAGGGGGATGTTGGGGTGTATTAGTAGGGGTATCACAAGTCAGAAGAGGGAGGTAATAATCTCTCTTTACAAGACACTGGTTAGGCCCCATCTGGAGTACTGCGTGCAGTACTGGAGGCCACACCTTGACAAGGACATTTACCAAATTGAGGCAGTCCAGAGAAGGGCAACCAAAATGGTGCAGGGACTGCATCAGAAAATATTTGAGGACAGATTAATGGAGCTCAATATTTATACCCTAGAGCAAAGGAGGGAGAGAGGTGATATGATCAAAACATTCAAACACTTTAAGGGCATTAACAAGGTGAAAGAGTCTAACATGTTTCAATATAAGAAAAACAGCAGGACAAGAGGACATAGCATGAGATTAGAGGGAGGCCAATTAGGGGGTAATGTGAGGAAGTTCTTTTTCACAGAAATGGTGGTGGATGCATGGAACGGCCTACCTCAGGAAGTAGTGGATATGAATACAGTGCAGGGCTTCAAACAGGCATGGGATAGGCATAAGGGAGCAATATAGATGAGTATGAATAGATAGGCCATTGACAGAGCAAAGACCAATGGCACATTTATAAGGTAGAAAAAGAAAGGAGCAGACTGGATGGGTCTTGCGGTACTTATCTGCCATCAACTTCTATGTTTCTATGTTTCTAACATGCTGCTTTGGTCTGGGTTTTCTTTTGTTCTCCCACCCCTTAGGAATGCCAGCTGAGAGTAGCATGTGCACATCATGTGTGAGTCCCACAATCCAGCAAAATGGCATCCCTCCACTCTTTGCTGAATCTGCTCCAGCCTGCACCACCACCACCACCATTGGTGACCCAAGTGGCGGTCACATGGCGGAGGATTCTCTTTTACCTCCCCAGTAGAGGACAGTATTCAGCAGGATGCTCAGTCCTGCTTTCCTTGACCAGACCTTTGACAACCCAAGCTCATTCCTGAACCTGGGTTGCTGGTGTTTCAAGTGGTTCCATGTGTTAATATCACAGCAAATAACATCGCAGCACAAAACATCATGGACAAAACAATGCGGAACAAATGAAAGTGAAGGAATAATATTGCTGGACATAACTGTGCAGACCACCGCCATGTACGTGTAGCGGTCCATAGTGGCGGTGTGCGATGCTCCATTGTTCAGCAAGCATCACTAATGTTTGGGACAGCACCATGCCCCTGTGTCCCACACCCGGCCATGGTATTCATGCTTGTGGCATTGTACTGACTATGGGACTCATGCTTGAATGGGGCTGCAATGTTCCTGTGCTGGGCACCGTGCTCCACATCACAGGCAGCAAGATGACAGGATGGCTTCTGGTGAGGTAGGTGTTCTCCATCTGGCAAGGTTGCGGTCTCCATGGCAGGGGTGGGCAGGCACTCTGTTGGGCAGATTTGGGGGCTGTGGGTGAGCCATTGTTCCTGGGGCTCATGAGGCAGGGGCTATGGAGGTGGGTCCATCTGCGGGGGGTGTGCACTGGGAACCATTGCTACAGGGTTCCCAGTAGTGTCCCCACTGTGCCCTCCTCCTGCATGGCTCCTGTGTTCCTGGCCGCATAGTTTGTCAGCTGCTGTTGGTGCAGCATATTGCAGCTGTTTTCTACCAGTTTGTGTGGCACTGCCTTCACTCCTCATCACTCCCAGTGCCATTCTGACTGGTTGCCGCACCATGTCTGCTGCCATTGCTGTCCCTGCAGCTTTAGTTGGGGTCTGGCAGTGCACCATGGGCTTGTGGCATGCAATGTTGTGGGCCACAATATTTTCACCTTGCATTGTTTCCGACCACGATGTAATGTCTATGATCACTTGCCCCGCTTTATTTTGCAAACGATATTTACACACAGAACCGTTTTAAGCAATAGTGCTACCACTGTACTGGCAGCCCAGCTTAATTTCCATATATTTACCAATAAAAACAGGGCACTTTTAATCAATCAATCTTTATTTAACCAAGTGAGCATCATTGAGAAGAACTCATTTACAAGATGAGCCTGGGCATTCACATATTAAAATACAGGTAACAGTATATACAATGTTACAACAGTTGGAGTCCAACAACACAGTAATTCAAAAAAAGAAAAGAAAAAAGAAAGTAAATAAATGATAGGCACAGGGCAGAGATATATACAGTGTTACAACAAATTAGTGTTCATACCATGCAGTAATGCTAGCATAACCAAGGAGAAAGTGCACATTTCTTAGATGAAAGTAGCATACATATTATGGTACAAAAACTTATGTACATTAGCTGCAACAGGAACCTATGCAGCAAGAAAAGGTAAGGAGAAGGGGGAGTAGAAAGAGGAAGGGGGCAAAGCCAGAGGGGGAGGAAGAGTGATACATTTGCGGAGGGCATTACATAGTTTAGGGACTAGGTCAGGGTAAAGCTACGATGTGAAAAGAAATAGGGGAGAGGCACTTAGAATAGAGAGTAGGATAGGTGCGGTAGGAGTGCCATTAATGGAAGCAAATACAGGTTTCTGAAAAAGACCATTGGTAAAGTGATTTGAAGAAGCTCAGTTTCACAGGGATTGACAACTTTAAAGTTTTCTGTATTGTGTTCCAAATGACAGGAAGAGCATGACTTATTGCAGATTTGCCATATCTGGCTCTCACCTTAGGGATGAATAGTGAGATGTAAGAAAGGCTTCTCAAGGTGTAGTTTCCAACCATACAGATGGGCAGACAACTCACAGTATAATGCGAGATCATGTTAGTGATTGCTCTGTAGTTCCAGAGCACTGCGTTCTTTTGTCGTCTGAATGTTAGTGAGCTGTACCCTACCTTGGCATACAGCTCACAGTGGTGTGTGGCATAAGGGAGACCAGTTATGGATCGAATAACTTGATGGTAAAGTATATCCAGGTTAGCGAGGGAGAGTTTTGGGCCTTGGCCATACAGGAAATCGGCATAATCTAAAAAGAGGCAAGAATGTAGTCTGGACCAACCTAGTTTTAGCTTCTGGCGTAAGTAGATTTCTAATACGGAAGAAGAGACCAAGTCTCGGTGTTTCAGTTTTTTTTGAGAGTTCATCAATATGATGGACAAAGGACAATTTGTGGTCAATCCAAAACCTAAGATACTTAAATTTCTCAATGAACTCCAGTGGCTCACCCAGTAATGTGAATATGAAGGGAGCAGAACCAGGGAGTCTATGTTTATTTGCAAAGGCAGAGGGAGCAAGTATCACAGCCATGGCCTTTTTTGCATTTAGGAGAAGCTTTAATTGAAGTAGATTTTTCTGTAAATGATCAAAGTCTTGTTGGAGATCACTGCAGGCAAGATCCAGAGTAGGTCTGGCAATGTACAACACAGTATAATCTGCAAACAGGTGGATGTCTGCTGTGGAGATACCAGCATTAATCCAATTAATATAGACAGCAAATAGTAGTGGGCCTAAAATAGACCCTTGAGGGACACCCCTTAAGAGGGTTTTTGAGGACAGAGAGGCCTCCCCTCAACCTTAACCAGCTGTTGATGCTCAGTAAGGTAATTAGTAAACCAGTTCAAGGCTGGTTGGTCTGCTCCAATATTACTTAGAACACACAGGAGTAAGTCATGGTCCACAGTATCAAAAGCTTTTCTCAGGTCAAGAAACAAAGCATAAACATAATGTTTTGTGTCCTAGGCAGTCTGCTAATCATTAGTGACCTTAGCCAATGCATATACAGTGCTATGGTGAGGTCTAAAGCCTGACTGAACTGGATTCAACAGGTTGTAGGTCTCCAGATAGGACCTAAGTTGCTCATTCACCACCTTTTCTAATAATTTGGATAGGATAGGCAACAGCGATATCGGTCGGTAGTTATTTAGGTCACTGGGGTCCCCGGATTTAAACAGGGTAACTACATGAGCTATCTTCCAGACTGGGGGGAGTGATCCCTGTGCAAGGGACATGTTAAAGAGGTGAATAATAGGTGGTGACAGAATTTAATATCCCAGCTTTCGGTGATAAGGTTCAATATTGTCAGCCCCTACTGACTTTCTGGTGTCCAGGCTAAATAATAGATCCTCTACTTGTTTTAAGGTAATCGGAGTGAAGGAGAATACTGCTTCGTGGGAGGGGATAGCTGAGGCATGGCAGCCAGCTCATGGCTGCTCAGCTGTGAGCGAAGTTTAGATTCTGGAGAGGTGTCAAACGCCAGGCAAGCTGTCACAAAGTGGTTGTTGATAAGCTCAAGGATCTCATTTTTGTCCGTGGTGGAAATACCACCAGATGTGATTTTCTGGGGTAACGAGCTGGCTGGGCAAAATACTTCAATGTCCCCGAGTGTTTTCAAAAATTTGGTTGAGCAACTAGATGCGGATTCGAGTTCAGCACGGAAATAATTAGCTTTATCAGTCCTGATTAGCTTAATGCACATGTTTCTCGCAGCTCTAAATGCTGCCCAATCTGCTGGTTGTTTAGATTTTCTCGCCCTTTTCCATAGGTATTCCCTGTTTAGCAATGCAGTTTTTAGGCTACCTGTGAACCATGGACAGGACTTTTTTTTGGTGCGTACTTTGCGCAGAGGCGCATGTCTGTTTATAGCATCAATGACTGGATTGGTAAAACTCATATGCTTCGGATACCATGCTAGCCAGATAGAAATTTTGCCAGTTAGAGTTTTAAAAATGTTCTGAATGTTGGCTTTGTTCAGCTTGTTTCATGGGGAACTATGCAATTTTTAGGTTTCTTTACCTTTATCTTTTTTGTAAATGTCTTTTTATTATTTTTCAACAGACAAACATATATACATAAAACATTGCATATTACTAGTATAAATTCATTACATTTGATTGGACAGAATATCATTATTCATGCAGTTCAAAGCAATGGCAATTTTATTGACTATGTTTGTCCATTTAGGGGGTTTGATCCCTACTCAGCTTGGGGACCCCCTCTTGGAGCTCTTTCCTGTTAATTCCTTGCTTTGAATTTAGTGAAAGTCAGAGTTTCAGACTGGAATTCATCATGCTCAATAATTTTCCTTAGCCCCAGGTTCCTGAGTGCTCTGTTTTTGGGCCCTATCTCCCCTACTTCAGTGCAATCCATGTTTTACCTTGACCCCTAATCCCAGGCTTCTACGTCTAGGGGACAAAAGTGCCCTCATACTGCATCACATATATTACCCATGATGTCCATCTTGTTCTGTGTAATTCTGCCCTGTCACTCAGAATGTTATTTTTTCCATTTGGTATATTTCATTTACTGATTTCCTCCACTGCTAGATGGTTACCTGTTGTGGGGTCTTCCACTTCTGTGTGACACATTTCTTAGCAGCTATTACCATTATTCCTAGTAGGTATTTTATACGTCTGTCTTTGATTGTTTTGGGGTAAATGTGAAGCAGGCATAGCTGTGCTGTTAACTGTATGGGGGTAGGTATCACCTCTGTTATTGCTTACTCTATCTCTTGATAAAAGTTACTCAACTGTGGGCATGGCCATATTATATGTGTATGTCCTGCTCTCTGCTCCCCCAGCTTCTCCAGCACTCAGAAGAGGGATGTGTCCCATATTTAGCTGTGATGACTGGTGTCTGAAAAAATTGAATTAAGTGCTTCTAGGCATAGTCTTGCCATATGTGTGAGGCGGTAACTCTTCTCACTTCATGGCATCCCCTCCCCTCTCCCAATCTGCTGTATTAATGTGTATGCCTGCTTCCTCTTCCCATCTCCATGCTATGTATTCAGTGTGGTGCTGATATGTGAGTTGGAGGGCTTTATAGATATTGGATATCAGGTATGTGGGATTAATTGAGTCTCTATGAAGAATCAAGGCTCCTATTATAGCAGACCTTTCCCCTGGATCTCTAGCCTCAGTGGGGAGCGACATAAAAAATGCCTTACTGGTAGATATCTAAAAAAAGTCTCTACATGCCAGGCCATACTATTGCTGTAATTCTAAGAAGAACTTAATTTGTCCCCCGGCCAAGACATAATTGGTATATATATATATATATATATATATATATATATATACACACAATGCCTAAGTGTTGCCGCTCTTTGATTGCTGTATTTAAGGAGGCAGGCATAAAGTCTGGGAGCCACGGCAGTGGACATATCCCAGTCATCTGGGGATGTATGTAAGTTTCCCAAAGCTACCTGTTCTCAGGTCTCCCTAATTAACTGTATCCAGGGGTTCACCCTGTCTCGCCCATCTAGTTCCTCATTTCTCCCAAACATGAACTTTATCATCGCCAGAAAGGGTAGAAGTGCCTTCTCCATTTCTCGCCATTGCACACTGGCTACCTGCGAAAGTCAGTAGAAAAGTATCCACGGCTAGGCCACTGTATGGTAGAGTTTAAAATCTGATAAGCCCAGACCCCTCTTGTTTCTCGGGAGCATGAGTGTGGAAAATTTTACTCCAGGTTTATGGCCTCCCCAGATATATCTGGATATTGCCAAATTCCATCTCTTCCAGTCTTGTTTAGGTATCTGGAGAGGGACGTTCTGAAATATGGAAAGGAATCTTGCGACTACTACCATTCTCAGTGAGTCTATTCTTATTAGTGTCAGCAGGAGTGTCCTCCATTTCTGAAGGTCCTCCTGCAGCTGTCATGTCAGTGGTAAGTAGTTGACTTCATAGAGTGTGTTTAGGGAGCGGGGCAGTCTGATGCCTAAGTATTTAAGATCTTGGAGATCCCAGCGGGAATGGGAATGACTCTCTTATCACTGGACTTATGCAGTAATAAAGAGGCAGGGCCTCTGTCTTGTTAGTGTTCAATTTGTATGCTGAAATCTCTCTAAATGTTGAGAGAATCTGTAAGACCACAGGGATGGATTCCTCTGGGTCTTCTGTGTACAGTAGGATATCATCCGCATAAGGTACCTCTCTATGCTCCTTATCCCCCATCCTTACTTCCTTATAGTGTGGATTCTGCCTGATTGCCTGGGCCAGTGGCTCCAAACAGAGTGCAAAAAGGAGGGGTGATGGGGCATCCCTGTCGGGTACCCCTTTTCAGGGGAAAGTGATGTGTGATGTGCCCATTTACCTTGATGGTAGCCCTATGGTCAGCGTATATGTTTTGCATGATCTTTATTAATTTCTCTGTGAAACCCATTTTTTGCAGGGTGCCATATAGATAGGGCTAAGAAATCCTGTCAAAGGCATTTTCTGCATTGAGACTAAGGATTACTTAGGGAGTCAGGTGTTTGTTGAGCTGGTGTAGTATATGCAGTGTTCTTCTTATGTTGTCTCCCATTTGCCTGCCTCTGATAAACCCCATCTGGTCTAGATGAACGAGGTGAGGGAGTACAGTTTCCATTTGGTGTGCTAGAATTGCTGTAAAGAACTTATAATCAGCATTCAACACTGAGATGGGTCTTTAGGATGTAAGTAAGTAAGTAAGTAAGTAAAATTTTATTTATATTAAGCGCCCTTCCCAAGCTCAGGGCGCTTTTACAATAAAACAAGTGAAATCACATTTCAAACAATAAATCAAACAACCATGCAATACACTTACTCATTATGTACCAACAAATGCTAAGGCAAAAAGGAAAGTTTTTAATTGTTTTTTGAAACTTTCAACAGTTAGGCATTCTCGTATCTGACGAGGTAGAGAATTCCACAGGGTTGGTACCATATAGGCAAAAGATCTACCTCCAGACATCTTTAGATGTACCCTGGGAATCTCTAGCAATCCCTCATCAGAGGAGCGCGAAGAGAACGGGCAGGACAGTAAGGCACCAAGAGCTCTTTCAGGTAGTGGGGTCCCAAATCATGTAGGGCCTTAAAGGTCAATAATGCGACCTTGAAGGTGATCCGCCACTGTACTGGCAGCCAGTGCAAATCACGCAGCACAGGTGTTATATGGCTAGATCGTGAAACTCCCATCAACAACCTGGCCGTCGCGTTCTGCACAAGCTGCAAGCGGCGGATATCCACCCCCGGCAGCCCTAGATAAAGCGCATTGCAGTAATCAAAATGGCTGGTAACAAAGGCGTGGACCAAAATGGGAAGATCTTCCCGTGGAACCAAGTGTTTCACCCGGGCAATATTCCTCAGATGAAAAAAGGCAGATTTGACTACGGCCGACACCTGAATCTTCATAGTCAGGCTTTCGTCAAAAATTACTCCCAGGTTACGTACTTGGCCAGAGGCTAGAAGCTGGGCCTCCCCAAGATATAAACCCTAGGGTTTCCCCCATCCAAGCCCCTGTTATCCTCCCTCCAGGGTCCACAACCAACACCTCAGTTTTCCCTGGATTCAACCTAAGCCAACCAGCACTCATCCAATCCTGAATCTCCAGGAGGCAGTTATTAAAAATAGTGATGGAATCCGACTCCTGATCAGGCATAAAAGACAGGTAGAGCTGAGAATCATCAGCATAACAATGAAAACTCAGCCCATACCATCTTATAATGTCCCCCAGTGGAAACATATACACCGCGAATAACATAGGGGACAGCACCGACCCCTGCGGTACCCCACAGGGCAGACAGTGAGGGGCCGAGGTGATAACTCCTGATACCACTCTCTGAGATCTGCCCTCCAAAAAAGATCGAAACCAACTGTGGACTGCTCCCCTCAGACCACAGAGAAACCACAGGCGGTCGAGCAATACCCCATGATCCACGGTGTCAAATGCTGCTGAGAGATCCAGGAGAACCAAGATTGAGCAGGTCCTCTGATCTCTTGCCATCAGGAGATCATTCAATACCGAACAAGAGCCATCTCTGTACTGTGCCTCTTCCTGAAGCCGGATTGGAGGGTCATAGATATTGTGGATGGACAAATGATCCTCCAGTTGCAGAGCGACCACCTTCTCAATAACCTTCCTACAAAGGAAGGTTAGAGACTAGTCTATAATTTGCTGGGCAGTCGGGGTCAAGAGAGGGCTTTTTCAAAGGGTATATTACCGCTTCTCCTTTAAGGGATCCGGAAAGATCCCTCTCTAATGACACCACCACTATCCCAGCCAGGACTGGGCCGCCGATAACATCTACACACCCCACCACCAGGTGAGTAGGGCCTGGGTCCAACTTACAATAGGTAGGTCTGAGAGTCTGGATAATCCTCACAATATCTATTACTGCTGGTAGTCTAAAGGTAGACCAGTACAACTGGGCATTAGTACCACCCATTGATCAGTACAATGCTCAATAGAAAGACACTGGCCGATCTCGTCCCTGATGGTGGATACCTTGTCCGCAAAGAATTTACAAAACTCCTCACACTGTACCTGTGATAATCTCTACCAGTCTGGAGACAGACTGGATTGCTAGTCTGTCCACAGTCCGGAAGAGCTGGGATGGTCTATTCCTAGCTGCAGCAATTTCCTGGACAGGAACTCTGCCTTCTTATGGGAGATTGCTGATTGGTAGAATTTATAATGTTCTAACAAATCAAGTCTATCCACCTCCAGTTGAGTTTTCCACCAACGTCTTTCTAATCTTCGTCCCTTCCTCTTCCACTCACGGACCTCCCCGTCAAACCAGGGAGCCCCTAGGCAAAGAGTACGGGGACGAACATGAATTGGAGCTATGGCACCCAGGGCCCCAGTCACAACCCTATTATAGGCCAAGACCGGTGGCCCTGGATCCATACTATCCCTTGGAAAATCCGAGAAGTCCAGCTCCATCATTAGGCCCTCTGAGGTAATCCCTCTTAAAGGACGGAACTGTACTAACTCCCTGGGGGCAGGCCTATTTTGGGGGGCCGCAAATCTAAACCTCAGGGCGTGATGGTCAGACCATCCGACTGGCTCCACCTCCACATCAGATATCTCCATCCCCAGATGGAAAACCAAGTCCAATGTATGCCCCCCCTCATGGGTTGCAGAGGTAATTACTTGTGACAGGCCCAATGAATCCATTAATTGGAGGAGATTTTGACCAAATGGCGAGAGTTCATTGTGAACCCAGGCATTGAAATCCCCCAGAATTATCCATATGGGAGATTCCAATACCATGTCAGCGTCGAAGTCCGCAACCTCCTTCAGGAACTCCCTCTCATCCCCTGGTGGACGGTAGATAAGAAGGGTCCTATAGCCTGCACCTGCACCCACTATGCATTCAAAGGAGTTGGTATCACCAACTGGCACTTCCCTGAGATCCAGATCTTGTCTAAAACAGGCGCAACCCCCGCCCCTCCGGTCAACTCTCGGGCGGTGAATCACGAGAACCCAGCGAACATGGTCAGCAACACAGGACCAGCATTTCCATCTAGCCAGGTCTCAGTGATGCAAGAAGCCAGGTCGACTGAAAACAAGATCCATAAATCACTGCAGTCTTGTTCCTAATCGACCTGGCATTTATACTTCGCCCGAAAGGGACGGAAATCAAAGGGTGATCCCACTTCCTGCCTGACACACTCCAAGTCTGTGCCCTTGGGTATGGGAACTAGGCAAGGAGGACCTCGCTTCAGTACCCATTTCGCCCCAGGGCGTCTCCTAGCCCTCACTGCCCGTATCCGTCCTCTTCCCTCCCATCCCCCCCAACAGTTCCAAGATCCCCGTATCCTTCTACTTTTTGATCTTACAATGCCAAGATTTCAACATCTAGCATAAACCTCCATTGTAAGTGGGGGTAATTCAAAGAGACGGAGATCCCGAAGTCTTGAGGGGGAGTACTGGCTAACCATTTTACTTATACCCCAACACATATTTTAAACCAATTTATTCACTCTCATACAAACAACAACCCTCCCACCCCAACTTAAATAATAATAACCAAAAATGAATAAAGTAAAATAAAATACCCCTTAAAATATTAAAACAATTTTATACACATCTAAGAGAGTCCAACTGATCTAGGCCCAAAATTCCAACCAGATAACTATCAAACGAAACAATAACTAATAAATAAAACCCCCAGGCAACCAGGAACTCTCACTAACTGGTGCCACTAAATAAAAAAGAAAACTTAATAAACCAAAAAAGAATAATAAACCCCACGAGCTACACCATACTCTCACTATGGTAGCCAGGAGGAACAAAATGGTACTCTCACTACCATATATAATTGAAAAATTAAATTAGTAATGAGGCCACTAAAAATCAGGGAATCCCAGTCCTGAGCACTCTCACTGCAAGATCTTCCAAAAGGCACAACAATTCTCAAAAAATTAGTGATGGAAAAACAAATTGAACCAAAGTTTAGTACATATCCAACGACCAAAACCCCAGAAACACGCTCACTGATTCAAAGGGGTCTTGAGTCACAGAAACAGTCTGTCCACTGAAGAAGATGCTGAAATATCTTCGGGATTAGCTATATTCCCCTTACTAAAACCCAAAAGGTTATACCCAGCCCACCACCAGGCTACAGTGGATACTACAAGACCCCAATGGAGCCCAACCAAATGGGCTCCCAGGGGTTCCCTAGAAGAAAGGACTGCCACCCACTGACTCCCCAGTGATGGATGCCCCACCTCTGCACCACTACAGTCGGAAGAGTCAGGATTCACCAGATAGGGCAATAAAAGCAGGGAAATAAATGCAAAAGTCCCCAAATCCAGACAACACACACAAAGTAGTCCAAAACCAGCATTGAGGAACAGACTCAAAAGAGTTCCACCTTCCTTAGAAACGAAGCCTTCCCAGGATAACAAAAAATTCAAAAACAGTCCGGAATCCGATGTAGACCCCGGCCACAGTACTCACAGACCAAGTAAAGCAATCCAAGGTAGGGAAGAAAATCCAAAAAACTGGTAGGCTCAAAACCCTCGTAGCAAAAAGTCTATTCTGCATAAAATCCAAAATCACCAGATCCACAGATTCTGCACACCAGATGAACGGCGGCCAGAATAAACCAGCCGTCCTATACTCCAGAATGGGCATCACCAACATTGCACCAGGCGCAGCTCGAACAATCGGGGTATACTAGGCGCCCGACGATTACCAGGACTGGGTGACTTAGAGATAGAAATCGGCATCAGTACTCGGTCACAATCGAAAACGAGGGCAATCGCTGCACAGCAACCCACAGATCCTCCACAATCCCAGATCCAAAGGTGGAAGGCCAACTAATCAGTGAGACCAACGCGACTAAAGAAATCAATAAAATATAAAACAAAGCGTCGAAAATACCGCTAATAAAACAAATCAAAACTTAAAATAAAACTTTAAAAATGAAAAATGCTCAGCTGCAACATGAATCTTCTAAAGAGCAAACGATCGCACGCCCAGCCTGGCAGCCACCTTGAATGAGTTACACTCGAAGGGATTCTTACCTGGTTTTGGTATCACCGAAATAGTGGCATATTGCCATGTTTTAGGAATCTCTCCCCCCTTCATCACCTCATTGCATGCTCAGAGCAGCTGGGGTAGCAATTGCTCTTTATGGGTTTTATATATTTCTACTATATATCTGTCTGGACCTAAGGCTTTTTGTGTTTTATTTTGTTTTTTAAATTGTCTTTTTATTGAAGGTATTTTACAGTAATACACCTTTGGGATACAGTACAAAAAAAATAAGGAACCAATTTCCAGGGCATTTGCATGCTTGTAACACACTGTCCAGTACAGATGTACAAGATACAAAGGAGAATGTAGAGTCCCACACATAACTATGACAAAAAGCTGTAAGTCATGTTACATATATCTGGGAGACCAACAATGGTAAAATATCCATAAACATCCCTCTCTTTCTGTCTCCTCTTTCTTTGCCCATCACCCATGTTCTTAATTCCCGCCCATAGGGGACAAAATGGGGATCTTGAATAGATATAAACATAATCTATTTGCGCCATTGGATTTCAAAATTGTCCAATCTGTTCAAACATTCTGCTCTAAGTCTTTCCATTATATACAAGTCACCCATAATTTTATGCCAATCCTTAAAGGTGGGGGGATCACCCTGTCTCTACATGTGAGTTATCGCCTTTTTGGCAGCTAAAATATATGTAAAAAGGAAAAACCTTTTGGAAACCCGAAGGCCTTCAGGGGGGGAACAAAAATAATACTAGCTCTGGAGTTAGGACTGCCTCTTCACCCACCAGTTCCACTATAGAGTCTGCTATCTCCTGCAAGAATTGTCCCAGTGCTGGACATGACTAAAAAATATGTACATGGCCTGCATTAGTTTCTCCACATAATCACTAGCAATTACCTGTGGAGCCCTCTAAAAATTTCACCAACCTATCTGGAGTGTTAAAGAACCTATTCCTTGCCTTCCAGGCAAATTCCTACCAATATGGAGACAGAGAGACCCTTCGAGAGTATTTGATGTGTTTGACCCAGTCTTCCTTGGAGACTGGGGCAGGGAGCTCCTTATTCCATGTCACAAGAATCCCCTTTGTAGATTCCAATGAAAGTTCCAGTAGCCCCTTATATAACAGCCCAATAATATGTGGCCATCTAAAACCTCTCATAATAGTCTTGAAAATATTTAACAGCAGGGGTAAAGGGTTTGGGAAACAATTGTTCTCAGGACCTTTCTGTAATAAGTAAGTTTGAACTCGGATATAATTATCATATTCTCTCTCTGGTAAACCACAGGCTTCTTATAACTTATTAAATGGCACTATTCCCTGGATCTCTAACAACTGGTATATGAATGAGAGGCCCTTTTGATGCCAGTGTCTAAATGTCTGGGCCATCTGGGTATCAAAGAACCTAGCTTCAATCTGGAGTAACCTCAGAAAATATGAAATCAGGCCTAACTCCTGGGAGGTTCTCAGTCGGTTCCATACCTGTAGACTATGTTGGGCCCCTATATAATATTCCTTTGACCGGGGAGGAGGTCCATCTGATGCAAACACTATGGTCTTGACATAATGAAATATGTTAATAGTTATCTGTATAACTTTTCATGGTATAAGATCTTCTGGGTTTAGCACAAAATTCAAGATAGGACTGTTGCTTGTTTATATATATATATATTTTTGCTCCTTACTTACCCTCAACCGATCACTCCTTCAGGCCCCTATAAGCTCCCTTGTCCCTGGGATCTCCCCACCTTCACCACCCCATATTGCAGCCTGCCCTCAGGTATCCCCGAACTTATCCCTTTGTCGGGTGGGTCCCTTACCTGCATGAGGGAACAGCCTCATGGCAATGAGGCATGACCCTGGGTGCTGCTGAGGTGGTGGATGCAGGTCAGGGAGTCCGGGAGATGAGGAGCTGGAGGAGCTGTTACCTCATCGGCCGAGGCACATTACCTCCATTTTTTCTCCCAGAGGAGTGGCATGCCCAGACATCAAGTCATACGCTGACATCTGGCACTCCCCTATGTGTCTGCTGGCTGGTCATACTGCTGTGATCCCAGCCTCTGCCAGGGGCCAGCAGACGCCAAGCTGCATCCCTGCCCTCCCCCCAGAGTAGGCGAGCTGTTGTCGGATGCTCCAGCCTTTCTTCCCTGGCTGGCCCTCCAGAGATCTAAGTCCGTTCCTGAACCCGGGTCATCGGTGTCACAGGCAGAAATCCAAATGCTGCACCAACGGGCCAGTGTGTGTGCATATTTTAAAAGATTGTGGAATCCCAACCCCCTCCATCTTTAGGAAGCTGCAATATTGACCAACGTATGCGTGGCTTCTTGCCAGCCCAGAAGAATCTGGCAAGTGTTCTGTTCCAGGAAGTAAAGTATGACATGACAGAAAAGACTGGTATTGTTAGAAATAAATACAATAGCCTGGGTAATATGTTCTTATGTATAAGGGCAATTGTGGAATAAAAAGAGAGGTGAAGCTGAGACCATTTATGTAAATCTCCCTCTATCTGTAAGGACTCATAGTTTATAAGGGCCAAATTCTGTATGTTCTTGAGTAGATAAATCCCTAAATATTCTATCCTTATACTCTGCCACCTAAAAGGTAACTTGGATTTAAGTTCCTGGGAGGGGGAAAAATTAAAAGTTAGTACCTCTGTCTTAGTCGAGTTAATTTTGTAGCCTGAAACTTGGGTAAATTCCTCAATAATTCTCCAGAGTGCTAAAAGGGAATGCTCCGGGTCCAACAGGGAGAGCAGGATGTCATCTGCATACAAACCTAATTTAAAACTACATTCTCCTATTTTCACCCACTTAAGTTCCTCTGATTCCCTTATTGCTATTGCTAGGGGTTCTATATAGGCTGCAAAAAGTAATGGGGAGAGGGGGCATCCCTGACACGTACCTCTTTCTAATGGGATAGGGTTTGAAATATTATTATTGATTGGAATATAGGCCCTGGGGAGGAATACATTTTACTAAACCAAGTTATAAAATCTCCCAGAAATTAAAGGACTCCAAGACCTTCCACAGATTACCTGCCGCTTTGAGGACCCTGTAATTCATTATGCATCCAAGCTAACAAAATGGGCACGAGTAGATCCACGCAGTACATGGTCCATCAAATGAACCGCTCTCTGAGTGTTGTACGCTGTTTGCCTCATCCACATAAAACCAGCCTGATCCACATGAATCAGATCGGGGAGAATGTTCTCCAAATGACGAGCCCAAACAGACATAAATATTTTATAATCACAATTCAAAACCGAAATCGGTCTGTATGATTCCATAATTTGTGGGTCTTTGCCTGGTTTTGGGGTGACTCCCCTGCTTGAACTTCTAAGAATGCCCTATGCATAGGGGTGCCCAGTAAGGGTGAAAAGACCTTGTACCACTCCATAGGGAACCATCAGGTCCCGGACTTTTTAGAGTCTTGGCATTACCAATAGCAATTTGTATTTCCTCTGGTGTGATTAGGGTTAACGGAGAAGCTTGTTGAGCTTGGGTAAGCTTTGAAATTATCAGTGACCCTAGAAAAGCTTATATGTTCTGTAGTGAGGGGGGATTTTGTTCTGAATATAATCCTGCATAGAATTGCTGAAAAGCATGCATTATGCCTGGTCCCCCATGGATCATTGTGCCTGTGTGAGGGTCTCTGATTTTTGTGATAGTGTCTGATTGATTAAATGCCCTGGTACGTTTAGCTAGGTTTCTGGCTCCCCTAGGACCTCCCTCAGAGTAAAATTTTTTTCTATATAACATTGCTGCCTGCACCTTTAAATCTAAGATTTTTTGTATTTCTGCCTGAGTCTTTGGAATGTCTAGCTTAGACACATTCTCTCCCTCTGTCTGAGCCTTTTGCAGTTCTCTCAAGTGGTTTGTAGCTGCCTGTATCTTGTCTACCATATTTCATTTTTTCGTGAGGTATAGGCCAATATATCTCCTCTGATCACAGCCTTCACCATATCCCATAGCAATGTTGAGGAAACCTCTGGGGACTGATTTTCTTGGATGATTTGTGGAATATGTTCCTCAGTCATCAACTTGAACTCCAGGTCCTTCAGACAAGAAATATTCAGGCACCACTAAGAGGATTTCTTGGACTTACCCAGATCTAACCTAAGTATGAGGGGGGTATGATCTGACAGGACATGGGCTTCCAGGTTTAACTCCCTAAGTCTATCTGTATGTTCTGTGGATACAAAGAAATAATCAATGCATGAGGAAGTGTGGTGTCTCGGGGAAAAATATGTAAACCCTCCCTTGGTAGAATAGAAATGTCTCCACACATCCAAAAGACCCAGCATGGAAAACTGTATTTTTAGTAATTTCTGGGTAGGAGAGACCCTATGCCTTTGAGGATGTGAGGAGTCTAACTGAGGAGAAACAGTGACATTAAAATCTCCCTCTATGAGCATGATTCCCTTCTGCATATCTAGTAATTTGTTAAAGAACCTCTAAGTGTATCGGAGGACCCCGGGGGTAGATATACATTGGCTAAGGTAACCTCAGTTTCATAAATACAACCCTGGGTGATAGCAAAATAACTATTGGGGTCTGCCCACTCCAGTTCCTTCATAAAGGGTGTATGGGATGGAATCAATATAGCAACTCTCCTGCATTTTCCTGACTTACAGGATGAGGAGACAACTGAATATCTGCCACCAGCCGAGAGCTTCATATGTTCAGCCTGAGACAAATGTGTTCCCTGTAAGTATATAAAATCTTCCCCCCTGCTTACGCAGATATTGATGCAGTCTGGATCTCTTAATGGGGCTGTTTATGCCATTTATATTTAAAGATAACATTTTTACTGGGTTTCCCCACCATAAAGACTGGTGAAGTTTTAGCTCCCTCTGGTGGACATAGTCCATCTTTTCAGCCGTCCTTGCAATTAAGCACCCTAACTTGCAACTCAGTCATCCCTCCATATCTCAATCTCCAGTATCTACTCTCAATCCAAGTTTTAGAAAAAAGGTGCTTGCCGTTTTGACTGTTAACTGAACCGTAATATCTCTGCACTCCCCCCTCCCAAATTCTCCAACTTTTGAAAAATACTTTTTGTGTTTTAGCTTTGCATACTACGTTCTCTAATTCTTGCATTGTGATTGGTGCAGTGAACTTCTCTGCTACTTCAAGAGGAAGGATCTTTAGGTTCAGGGGCCCAAGAAATTCCTCTGTGGCCTCTTGGTTATGGGTTCCTTCAGGGGTGTATAACTTTGAGCAATAATCGTGAAAGACGTCTGTTATTTTAACTGTCTCCCTTTCTGTATGCCCTGTACCTGGGTTCCTGATTGCCACTTTAGTAGCTCTGTGTTTTTGGTGCCTTAGCTGATGTGCCTAAACTCGAGTGGCTCTAGGTCCAACCTCATAGTATTTTTGTCTGAGATAGGAGAGGGCCATTTCCGTTTTGTGTCAGTAGATTTCCTCTATCTCACCCTTGACCCTTGCCATCTGTGGTTTGACCGACTGGTCACCTTGTTTGTGTGCTTCTTGCAAGAAGTGGAATGTCTCTAGTTTGTCATGAAGTTGTTGTTGTCTCTCTATTTTTTTCTGACAGAATATGCTATTATTTGTTCTCTGAGTACTGTCTTTATCGTATCCCACGTTACCGTCTCTTTCAGGTCTCCCGTTCTGTTTGTCAGCACTATCTCCTGCATTTTTTTTTAAGGAATGTGTGAAATTCCTCTGACTGCAGGTGAAAGGCATTCAACTTCCACTGTGCCCTGGGCCAGAATTGTGTAAGCCTAAGAAATGTGTGTACTAGGGCGTGGTCTGAAATCAGAATATCTCCCAGCTCACATTTAGTGATGCGATGCATATACTCTGTGTAAAACTATAGTCTGTTCTGGTGTATATGTCATGCACTGCCTAATAATGTGTATAGTTCTTAACCCTACTGTGAAGCTCCCTCCAGATATCCCTCCATCCTAGTTCATTAAGTATCCTCACACATTGCTTGTGTGGTGCCAGTTGCCTGGGTGGGCATGGGTTGGAGGAGTCCCATACTGTGGATCTAAGGAGGTTAAAATCCCCTGCTAGCAACAACATACCAGAAACATTTGTTAGGATGAGATCCAACAGCTTTTGTATTTCTGATGTCTTGGAGCCGGGGGATGGATATTTATGGAGGCCAGGGTCACCTCTATATTATGCAGTAGTCCCTGCATCAACATCAGCCTGCCTTCTTTTCCTTTCACCACCTTCTGTTTCTGGAATGCTGTCCAAATGGGTATTAATATAGCCACTCCTCTACACTTCCCTTTGGGCAGCTCTGAACTATACACCTGCCCTATTCCCTTCCTTACTAGTTTTGTATGTTCAGAGGTGTCTAGGTGGGTCTCTTGAAGGAACACTAGGTCGGGTCTTTTTGATCAGATTTCTCAAACCATTCACATTTTGTGAATAACAATGTGTGTCAGCCATTATACATCGAGTCTGGGGTATATCTTTTTTGTTCCAGTATTCTCTGTCTGTTTTGATTTCTAATCCTTATAGATATATTTTGCACATACAACCATACTAACACAACATGATAAGAACTTTCTTGCATTACTGTATAACTATTATTAACTTCAACCATTTACCAACTGGGCAATGTAACTTAGGTGGTGAACTGGGCTTCCAAGTAGAAGCCTAAGTCTCAGGCTCTCTAGGGCGTGAGTAGTTCCACACCGGAGACAATCACTCCAGATGAGGTCGCTCTATAGCTTCCACAGCAATATGGGAATGGGTTTCAGGGGTAGGACTACACAGATCATACAGAGTTGTCCCCATTCTTCTGTTTTATTCCATACATTTGCTAGATCATCTGGGTCATCCAGGTCAGTTGTGTCCAGTGGTGTGGACTATCATCAAAGGCCTCCACTGTGGCTCCCTACTGGGATGGATTGACTCCTGTCTACAAGGATGGTGTTTAGGGCTGATTGCATCATGGATTCCAATCCCTGTATGGTCACCTGTCAGGCAGGGCCCAGATAGGGTTAACCTTTGATCTTCTCCAACCCAGGGACCCAGTGAACTGCAACCCCGGGATGAGAGGATGGGATCAGCCCAGTCTCATCCCCCTTGACTGAAAGTGGGAAGGTGATGGGGTGGGCGGGAGTCCCCAGGTTTCATTCTTGCTGTTCTGAATGTCAATGCACATTCTTTGGTTAACCTCTCCCTCTCCTTCCCCCGACAACCTCTGGGGATAGGGCTTGCTTTGGGATCCTGTGCCAAGGCAACCATCTGATATTTTGTCTGAGTGTTTTTCCCCTTTAATGGTATTGGTGCAATATTTTTTTAGGCCCCCCATGACCTAATCTCCATGGAGAGCTCTCTTCCCAGGTCCCCTGCCCCACTCCCCGATCTCCTTCCCTCCCCCACAGCCATAGTACATCTCCTCAAGTACATGTTCAGGTTCCTTTAATTATTATAAATCATAAAGTTCTACGACAACACACTATGTCCACTGTGAGCACATGATGCTTTGTTGATTTGCTCTCCAAAAGAGTGCGCAATCATGAGAGTCATGTTCTTACTTTAAGGCAGGGTAATGTTCCACCCTTGAATCCCTTAAGGGGATTCCAGTCAGCCTCACAACCATCGGGGCAAATATGTCTAACAATTAACATGCTATATTGTCACTCTGTACATTTAAAGAGAAGTATAGGGGAGAAGAAAGGTCCTGCCATATTAAAGAATCATGTATGTGGGTACAGGCCTTTCAGCCTGCTCAACTCTATGTTAAGCTATAGGCCTATCCTTTGTGCCTCAAAAAAGTTGCTCGTGAATCCAGGGGAGTTGTTAGTCCTAAGTCTGAGTAGGTGACCTGAACGTCATCCCCTTAGCATGGTTTACCCCTACCCTTCACAAAAAGGAGACCCTCTACTTTTTAAATTGGTGTTTATGTGCATTGGGGCTATCTAGAGTGAGTGGCAATGAAGGGCTGTCAAACATGACTGCCTCTCACTGATTGTTCTTTTAGTTCTTGCCAGACTAGTTCAACTGAAAAACAGGAAAACACGAAACTCCCCCTCTCTCCCCACTATCATATCCCCTCTCCCCCCCTTCAAAGACCCTAGAGTAGGATTCCCCAAAATTGACAAACAGAGGCAGAGTGCAATACTATTAATTTGTATTTTAATAATTTAATTTATCCCAACTTAAGGTACAGGCCGACTTACCCTCCTTCCCTTCTCTAACTGCTTACTGTGGGCTGCCAGGTTGGTAGCATCGAACTCTCCATTCAGGGTACAGTCAGTTGTGGGCCTGTTGGTCATTTTGGCTCTGCCAGGTGTCTTTTAATCTGCTGCATTGTCTCTCTCGCCTGTTTTTTTGCCTCAGCTGTCGTCCATGCTTGCTTGGAGATCTTTGCCGCAAGTGTCTTAGGTGCTGGTGTCCCCTTTCCCTCATTGTTGTCTTTCAGCAGCCCTCTTCCCTTCAGTGCTTCTCTGGCCTCCACCACTGTGTTGAAGGTCTATGTTCCCTTGGTGAAATGTGCAGTCAATTTTGCTGGGTGGGGGTGGGGTGAAGAACTTTAAATTATTCAACCTCAGTGTTTTGAATAAAGGGATGTATGCCTTTCTTCTTGTCTGAATTGTAGTGGGGTAGTCATTGTCAAGAAACACCCATTGGTTCTGATACATAACCACCTTCTTTCTTCATGTGGCCATGAGGATGTCTTTCTTCTCGTTATATCTGAGAAATTTTGCCACTACTGATCATGGTCTGGCATTTGGTGTTGTTGGGCGAGGGCCCAGGGCTCAATGAGCCCTCTTGATTTCTAGTGTGCAGGAGGGCGGGAGATCCAGGGCCTCTCTGAGGAACTGCTGGGTCATCGCTGCTCCCTCCTCACCTTCAGGGATGCCATACAGTCTCAGGTTATCATGTCTATTGTGGCTTTCTGCATGTTCAATTTGTTCTTCCATTTTTTGTACCTTGCTGTTTAACTGAAGCAGCCCTGTGTCCTGCGTATTCATTCTGTGGTCTGTTTTTGTTAGTTGCTCATCATGGTTCTCAGCTCTGGTTTCCAGTTTTGTAATATCTGTGCACAGCGCTGCAGTGGTGGAGCGGACTTCTTTTCTAAAATACTTTAACTCCGAAATCATTAGGTCCATTTTTCTGTTTGATTGATCAGCCAGTGGTGGTTTCGCCTTTTGCTTAATATTTAGCTTTTCTGCCATTCCTCTCTGGCTTGACCATGATGTGCTTGCTGAGGCCTGGGACTGATCACCATCGGACCACCCCTCCACCGATCTATCCTCGTCTTCCATTGTAGAGCTCATCGAAACAACCCAGATGTCCGTCACTGAATATTATAAAGGCAGTCCTGCCTTATTTCTGCTCAATTATTTATTTTTCATGAATTTATGAGGTTAAGGCTGATTGGGGGTCTTCTCTGCTAGTGACTCAAGCTGCCATCTTGAGTCGTGACATCACTGGAAGTCCTCTTTACCGTTATCCTATACCTTTAGTCACATTGCAAGCATTTCACTTTCTTGTCTAGCAACCTCTAGTCTTCCTTGAGCGTTGGAAAACAATAATTATCTTCTAATTCTTAAAAACAGTGCTATTAGGGCACTGTGGGGTTCTAGTGTATATATCGTCTATTTACTTTCTTTTCTTTTTTGAATTACTGTGTTTTTGTACTCCCAATTGTTGTAACATTGTATATATTGTTGACTGTACTTATATATGTGAATGCCCAGGCTCATCTTGTAAATTAGTTCTTCTCAATGATGCTCACATGGTTAAATAAAGATTGATTGATTGATAGTGAGATTAAAGAAACACAAGATAACCTTAATACAAACCTGGGTAAATCATACCTCTCCTGACATACTTGTGATTTCCGAAACTTGGCTTAGACCCAGCACCACTGATAGAGAAGTAAACATACCCAACTATGCCTTGTTCAGAGCTGATAGGCATGCCAGAGGAGGAGGGGTAGCTATCTACGTTAAAGACAAATTTTCTGCCTCCTGCTTATCCTCGGCATCTGTCGCCAGCGAATCCAAATGCCTAATTTTCAAAGTGGAAATTACACAGACTACTGTACTCTGCGTAATAGGATGCTACAGACCACCGTCTGCTGGCCTACAGCTTTGTCATATCTAAGTGACAAGTTGGGACAGGGGCTGCCAGAAACTATTATTTTAGGAGACCTCAACTTTGACTGGCTCTCTAACACAGCTGCCCCCCTTGCATCCTTCTGTGATGAACATGGGCTGACACAACTTATTACTGAACCAACACGCCCAAACGTGAAGAACCCCAGTAAAAGTACACTTTTGGATGTGCTAATGGTGAGCAAACCTCATCTTCTTCTCTCCCACGCTGATGTCTTCTTCTCAGACGCCCAGCGACCATTGTTTTATTGCGGGAGTAAGATCCACCAACAACCCAGCACCCATCAGCAAGTTCTATGAAGAGATCCAGGCGATCTTCAATGAACATGCCTACCTAAACGAGCTTAAGTACTCCAGTGCAAGATTTCTACCTGGCCAAAACGATTACGTCAGCTTACAATATCTTCCACAACATTCTATCAAGGGCCGTTAATAAGTATGCTCCCCTTATTAAAGTTCGAACTAGGACCAAAACCTGTAAATGGTTCACCCCTTAGATCAAGTCCTTGCTTCTAGAAAGAGATAAGCTCTGGAAAAAAGCATGCAGACTGAACACTGCAGAGGATTGGAACCAGTTCAGGAGACTACGAAATTTATGTACCAAAACAATCAGAGAATCGAAGGCCACCTTCTTCAAATCCGAACTCGACTCTGCCACAAAGAGCCCAATCAAGCTCTGGAACACAATCAGTGATCTGCTAGGCCACTCCCAAGGAAATTCACTCCCGACCAAGATTACTTCTGGCAACTTGACTATAACCGAAAAGATGGATATACTTGACGCATTCAATAACCACTTTTCTACTGCAGGCATGGCATTTGATAACTCCCCTGCAAACATACTTCGCTCCCAGACTGCCAGCCAACTGCCTGAAACTCCGATAGCTTCGCCGCCTTTCTCACTTCAACCTGCCACACTGAAAGAGGTAGAGGACCTCTTGCTTCAGTTGGATACTAGAAAAAGTGCTGGGGCCAACCCCTTGACCCTTACTTCCTAAAATTGCCTACCACGTACTAGCAATACCCATCACCCACCTTTTAACTTATCCCTGTCTCAGGGCACCTTACCACCTATATGGAAGACAGCACATGTCATACCACTGTTCAAATCAGGTGACCGTGGCATCTCAATAACTACAGGCCAATTTCCTCCTTCCGGTCCTGTCCAAGCTCCTAGAGAAAATTGTAAATGCACAGCTGAGGACTCACCTTGAGTCTAGGGAACTGCTAAATCCTATGCAGTCTGGATTCAGAGCTAAACATAGCACTATCTCAGCCCTACCAAAGTTACTAATGACTGGCAGCGTAATCTTGAGAGCAAAGACTTTATTTTGCTGTTTTCCTTGATCTAAGCAAGGCTTTCGACACGTCGACCATAGTCTGCTCCTCTCCTGCCAAACCATAGGTGTGGACCCCTCCTCTCTGCGTTGGTTCACTGACTATTTTACAGGGCGCCTTCAACAAGTTAAAGTCAAGGAGGCCTGTCCCTTAAAAACTCTGCAAAGAGGGGTACCTCAAGGTTCTATATTAGGGCCCTTCCTTTTGCAATCTACATTAATAACATCGACTACTGTATAAAAAGCCAACATCCATCTGTTTGCAGATGATACAGTTCTCCGTAGAGTCGCCCAACACCTGAAGCTGCCTGCAATGACCTACAGTCAGAATTCAACCTTTTGCAAAGCCAACTCCTCCAAAAAAAGCTACTCCTAATGCCAAAAAACTAAAGCGATGGTCCTCTCTCCTTTTATCCGTTATAGCTAACCACCCTGTGTCCAGTGGGACAGTTCCCCAAATTACCACAGTTCTAGGTGAAAACTAGAATTTGTTACAAAATTCAAGTATCTGGGAGTTTGGATAGACCAAAGACTCTCCTTCATTGAACATATTGAGGACTTGCTACAAAACGACTTGACAAAGGCTTGGACTGTTTTTAGAATCAGCCAATTTCTCACCAGAGATGCCAAGAAACAACTGGTCCAATCCATTTTCCTATCATTGGTTGATTCACGCTGACTTCCTCTACAGCCAGTGCCCCAACTCTTACATGGCTAAACTGGACACACTCTACCATCGAGCACTGAGGTTTATAGCGGACTCCTTTGACACACATCACTGCACCCTATATGCGGCAGTGGGATGGACATCACTAAAGTTCAGGCGCCACAGAAACGCTGCTCTCTGGACCTATAGAGCCATCTCTAATAAGCTGCCTTACTATATCTCCTGCTGTCTTCCCCTGAGTATAATTGGGAAATATGCGTTAAGAAGTTACTCAGCCATTACACTTAAAGTACCCAAAGCAAAATCCCGCTTCGGCAGGGCAGCCATAAGCTTCGTGCTACCTACCTTATGGAACGATCTACAAAAAACCCTCAAATTAAGCACTCTAATCAGTATAAATGCTTTCAAGATGCTTTATTTCCGTACAATCAGAGAAGTATGTAACTGCTTCACCCTCCAGACCAGTACCGGTGTCTGCACTGGTATATAACCCACGCCTAGACCCAATTTTAAGTACTGACCTCTCAGCTTGCTCCCTCACCAGCCTAATTTTTCTCTCTTATCCCCTGTCTTATCAACACTAGGCCCATCCATCCCCTTATTCTTCCTTTCCCAACCTCGGATAGAGCCACTACCTGGGTTGTGACATCCTACCATGCCTGCATTTATAGCATTCAACACGGGCTCACATACTCCTTTTCTCCATCCACCTTCTCTACATCCTGCTTTACCAACTCCTTTCTGTGCACCGTGCCCTCCTAGCCTTTCTCCCCTACTTCCCTCCCTCTCTTCCCCACCTTCACCTCTACCTGGTGTATATTTTTATTTTTATTTTTTCTTCCGTTACTTTCCTCCTGCAACCTTAGATAACCTGCTTTATCTTCCCTATAGACACTTCTATGTATGTAAATACCGTGTAATCTGTACAATATCTGTATAATTCTATGTACATATGAACTTCTTTTTCTTCCTCTCTGTAAAGAGTATTATCTGTATTGCCTTGTAAATACCTGTGTTGACCTGTATATACAATTATTCATGCTCCACCCAGGTCCATCTTGCAAATGAGCTTCTGCTCAACGATGAACGCCTGGTTAAATAAAGACTTGATATGATATGATATGATATGATAAGACTGCAGCTTGAGTGGTGCAATAATATAACCAGAAGCCCAATGCATCTAAGCAGCCCTGTTCTTCACTGTGTCGAGATGGTTCACCTCACAGGTTCTTGGTGGCAAACAGTAAACAGAAGACACAACAGACATAAGACATAAGTGGCAAGAAAATGGTTTATTACTCAAAATCAGACGTTATCCTAACACAGCCTTACCAAAAAATTAGACACTGGGAGCCAGAGTTTCCCAATACCCCAGGATATGAAGATGGTCTCTGGGAGAAAATAGTGGACATAAACATATATACTTAGATAATATCCATGACAACTCTTACTTGCGTATGTTAGATACAGAAAACAGGCCCTATTGTGCAAAAGTTGGGTGGCTCCACAGTGTGCCTAAAAGTTATGCATTTGGTGCAAAGTCAGCTAAAATAAGAACAAAGAACTCATACAGAACACAAAGAGATAACAGGCATAAGTGCGGTGTTACGTAAATCCGCATGATGGCAGTGTTGTACAGAAAATAAGGCATCATACATATCAGAAGCTTACTGCAATGTTATACAAAGAATGCAAGCATGTATTCCCGGCAAAAATATTAATATGTTTCCAATAGATCAGTAATAAGTATCGGTATATTGTCCCTGGTACTTACTCTTATATGGTAGATACCTACAGTATGCACTACAGGTTAGTAATGATTATAGTCAGGGCCCCTAGTGCTCTGCGGCAGAAATTTCTGATTTCTGCAGCAGGGCTCCTTGGCTTCTGCGGCAGCATTTTCTGATTTCTGTGGCATGATTTATTCATTTTTCTCACAGAATGCAGTCCTGCCATTGGCTAAATATTATGTGATATCATCAATGACATCATATGCTGAGCATATTTGAGGGGCTTCAGGATAAATGAGATGGGAAAGAAAACTAACATTATGTAAAAAACAGTATATTTGAATGAAAATTCACCAAAAACCATGAATTCTGTGGCACTATATATATTCTGTGGCATGATGCAAATTCTGTGGAAAATTCCTCAACTGCAGAATCGCAGAATTCCAGGCCTTGATTATTTATAGCTCATTAGGGCTGCAATTAAGTAATATTGTAGATGCTGTCTGTGGAGTGCAGTGGGTTTCCAGTATGGGTGAGGGGACCAAGCCTAACAACAGTTAAAGGTTCTTTTTCATTTTCTGTAATTATTTCCTCATTTTGCAACAAAAGCACCCAATCTACATATTATGGCATCCTTATTCCTATTATTAAAACACCAACTTAGAACAGTGTGCTCTTGTTTTCCCATGCTGCCTGACCATCTCTTTCTCAGCCAGTGCTGCTTTGGGAAAGTTTATTAAAAAAAGCCTTTCATTATAAAAGGGTTTCCCTGGTCACCTTGGATACCTAGTTTACATGTTCCAAATTCATTTTACCTGGTTCTAGATTCTGAAAAAGTTATTTTACATGATTTTATGTGTGGAACACTTTTTAGAAATCACCAGCAAAAAGAGCTTATTATCTATTATTTAAGCTGGTGATGGGTCTCCATTGCTCTATTGACCTATTCATCAGTTTTCCCTCAATTGAATATATCATGCTTCTCCAGCCATTTTAAAGCAGCAATGCAACAAATTTGGGTGAAAATTTTAACCCTGCCTTTTTTCACTATATATGATTTCAGGCATCTTCCAATTTTATCTGGTGGTACTGTTTTTTAATTCTATCAAAATGTGAGTATTTTTTGAATGTTTAAATTTAATTTTGTCTCAGGAAAAAGATGGCCACCAAATGTTTTATAGAAATAGCATTGTAGACCTAGCAAGGGTTAGGATAAAAAAAAATTAAAAAGGCTCATGGTGTGCAGCCTAGGAGGTACCTAGACAACTACATTTGACAGGTATGCTAATGTCTTTCTTAACTGTAGCTGAAACTAGCTTTTTTGGAAAAAAAATTGTTGCACTGCTGCTTTAAGTGAGTTGCCTCACTATATGTAAGCCTAGTGACCATAATGGCTGACAAGCACATGTGTCTCTCCATACACAATGTCAAAGATTTCAGAACTCAGTCACTGAGAGGTTGGTGCCTATGACATAGGAGGATTCAGTACTCTCTTGTTGGAACTTGAACACCTTGTCTTTGCAGTGCTTCTGGAACTATTCCAGCCCAGGGATGGGAATCTAGCTTCAATTGCCCCTGCTGTCTTAGAGGAAATATTGAAAACTCTAATTTATGACATGGTTTAACTTGTATCTCATGTATTCACACTGTGCTTAGCTTCCTCTTTTAATTATAACTATACACATTTACATGAAAACTGGATCATTGTTCCCTATTTTTCCTCAGCTCTTACTGTTTACCTACAATTGGCATTACAATTTTCTTCTTCTTTTTTTTTTATAATAAAATGTTTATTGAAAATCTTTTGTTTGAAAAACAGAATAAGTACAGTAGTAGAATCAGTGTACAGTTGGCAGCAGTAGCAGGCACTTCATAACAAAATGAAACAAGCTACAAATCTGAGTGGGACTGGTGAGTTAGTACAGTAAATTCTGCAATGCATGGGTAACATGAGATAAATGTCCATAATGCAGAATAAACTTCTGCTAGTTGTGGTATAAAAATAATTGTTAGTCTTTGTGAAGTGCAACTAAAATTGAATGATTGTTATGGAAGTCAAGGAAAAAAAACTAACTGCAGTAATGGAAGTCAAGAAGTAAAACAAACTGTAGTACAAATTTTGTGTCAGTCTCAATATATAGTCCATTTTCTCCAGATTTCTTCAAATACCAGGAGGGGGTTCAAATAATAATGGGCTTGTTTTTCTAAATGATATAAAAAATCTATTATCGCGGTCCCCGGCTTATAGTGGGTGGGTAGAACATAAGCCAAAGCTTGGTGACCACTTTCTTTGTACCAGTGAATAAGATAAAGAGGAATTTCAACTGTCGCCGTCTAACAGCCAGAATAGGTGGGACAACATACATTAACACCAGCATAGGAGCAAGTAGGCCTGGGCAATTAAACATTCCCTCCAACACTTGGGTAAGTGCTGTCCAGAAGGGTACTAAGACTGGGCATCCCCAAAATATGTGTGCTTGATCCACCCTAGACTCACCCTATGCCCTCCAGTACTTGCCAGTCTGTTCACCCATGTATTGCATATGGACAGCAGGGGTTCTAAAAAACTGAGTCAAACATTTCATGCAGACTTCTTAAAACAGGGAGCCATAGACAGTTTATAGGTGGGTAGAGCATATTTAAACCAGTGCTTCCCCTCACAAGTCACTTGTAGGTCCACATTCTATTTTAGAAGCACTGTTAGGGTGGAGTCCTTGGACTGGTCTCTCAAGATGGCATAGAGCTGACCCACTCGGCATGTCCCCACACCCCTGCTAGTGGAATTGGATTTGTGCAAAATGTTCTTGTGGCAGATCAGGAAGTTGCCTTTGTCTTGGGTGTTGTTTGGTTATCTAAGCCCAGATTTGCAGGTAGTGGAAATGATGTATGATTGGGAGGGAATATTTATCCCTCAGGTCCTGGAATGGGAGTACTCACCTAGCATCTAGGAGTTGGTGTATACAGGTAAGCCCCCTTCTAGCCCAATGCAGTAGGAATGGGTCAGATTTATTCATGTTGTTAGAATGGTCATATGCTAGGGCATCTAGTAGGGGACCCTGATCCCCCACTGATGTGCCTTGCCATATCTCATATCATGCATGAAGTGCTATGGTAGTATGGGTAAAAAATCTAGAGAGAGGGAGACAGCCTGAGGATGAAACATAGATCATTCCACCTGTGTCATGAAGGTCATTCAATACAAATTCTATGTGTTTCCAGTGGGCCTGGTATTTGAAAGATGTCCAAACACAGATTAGTCTCAGTTAAGCCAGGGCATACAGTTGTAAATTTGGGAAGTTTACCCCACCTTTTTCTGCAGAAAGTTGCAAGACAGAAAACTGGATTCTTGGCCGCCCACCTCCCACAGTAATCAAGAAAGGAGCTTACTCCATGTTTGAAAATAGCTTGGTTCTGGCAACAGCTGCCAACAATGGGAGGGGTTGTAGGTAATATAATATCCTGGGCAAGATACTTTTGTCTTACAGCTTCTACTTTGTTCAAGAAGTTTAAGTGGAGGCAGGACCATCATTCTAAATCCTTAGTTATATTGTCTATGAGTGGTTCATAGTTCAGTATGTGAAAGTGGTAAGGATGTTTTAGAAACATAGAAACATAGAATTTGACGGCAGATAAGGACCACTTGGCCCAACTAGTCTGCCAATTTTCCTACCTAACAGATAAGCTGCAGATCCTAGTTAACCAACAGCTTACTTCCTCCTACCCCACTAGGACTGCCTTATGTCTGTCCCATGCATTCTTGAATTCCCTCACTGTTCTTGACTCCATGACCTTCTTAGGGAGGTTGTTCCATGCATCCACAACCCTCTCTGTGAAAAAATACTTCCTCATATTACCTCTGAGCTGCCCCCACCTCTATCTTCAAATTGTGCCCCCTTGTTCTTGCACATCTCTTTTTCTGAAAGATGCCACCCTCTTGGACTTTGTTGATTCCCTTGAGGTACTTGAAAGTTTCTATCATGTCCCCTCTCTCCCTTCTTTCCTCAAGGGTATACATATTAAGCTCCTTTAGTCTTTCTTTGTATGTCTTCTGGTGCAGACCCTGCACCATTTTGGTTGCCCTCCTCTGGACAGCCTCCACTCTGTCTATGTCTTTATGAGATGGGGTCTCCAGAACTGCACACAGTACTCCAGATGGGGTCTCACCAACTGTCTGTACAGAGGGATAACAACTTCCTGTTTTCTACTATTGATGCCTCTCCCTATGCATCCCAGTATCCCCCCAGCCTTCCTTACTGTCTTCTCACATTGCTTGCCCACCTTTAGGTCATCTGATATAATTACCCCCAGGTCCCTTTCCATTTTTACTGTTGTCAGTATCTCACCCCCCATTGTGTACTCTTCCCCTGGGTTTTTGTTTCCCAGGTGCATTACCTTGCACTTCTTTGCATTGAATTTGAGCTGCCATACATTTGACCATTCCTCCAACCTTGCCAAGTCCCTTCTCATCCTTTCCACTCCATCTGGTGTATCAACCCTGTTGCAGATCTTTGTGTCATCTGCAAAGAGACATACTTTTCCTTCAGTTCCTCTGCAATGTCACTTATAAAGACATTAAAAAGGACCGGTCCCAGTACTGAACCCTGCGGTACCCTGCTAGTAACCCTCCTTCTTCACTGTGGACTCCATTTACTACTACCCTTTGCGTCCTGTTGTCTAGCCAATTTTTTATCCAGGCTACCACCTTGGGACCCACTCCAAGGCTAGCTAACTTGTGTATTAATCTTTTGTGTGGGACTGTATCAAATGCCTTGCTAAAATCTAGGTAAGCCATGTCCACAGCCCTTCCCTGGTCTACTACTTTGGTCACCCAGTCAAAGAAATCTATTAGATTTGTCTGACACGACCTTCCCATCGTGAATCCATGCTGCCTTGGGTCCTGTGCCCCACTAGCCTCTAGGTACTCAACAATTCTTTCCTTCAGAAGTGATTCCATCATTTTCCCTACCACTGAGGTCAAACTAACTTGTCTGTAGTTTCCTGCCTCTGTCCTGCTCCCACTTTTGTGAAGAGGAATCACATCCACCCTCCTCCTGTCCTCAGGTACCACCCTATCCTCCCATGATTTGTTAAAGAGAGTAGTCAGCAGTTTTGTTATTTGAAACCCCAAATACATTTTTATTTATTTTTTTATTGAATTTTGATGACCAGGTAGGCTCAATGAGCCCCGAAGGTCCCTTTTCCGGGGGCGAGCTGGGATACAGAAACAGTACAATACAGTCAGGTAGTACAGGGTGCAGAGAAAGTAGACATGACATTTGAAAGTTTCTGCTCCACTGAATTTTGAACCATGCTTTAAGGGTCTGGTCAGGAGTGTAATTAAAAGTTAGAACTTTAGTTTTACTCATACTTAGGTAAAAGCCTATCAGTTTCAAACTTTTCCAGGATGTCCCAAGCAGCCAAAAGAGATACAGTAGGGTTTGTCACTGTTAGTAAGATGTCATTCACAAACAGGGCTATTTATAGATCTTACTACCCCGCCCCCCAGTGGTATATCCTTTATTTGAGGAGACTGCAGAATATAAAGCAAGTGGCTCTATATAAATGGCAAATAAATTGGTGGCGGGGGCAACCCCACTGGGTGCCCCTACCCAGTATGAAGGGCTGTGAGACAGAGAGATATTGACCCTGACATATACTTGCAGGCAATAATAGAGGGTCTTCAGCATTGTGGTGAAGTCCTAAGGGAACCTGAAACTATCCAGGGTGCTTTAGAGAAAAGGCTAGGAGACTCTATCAAAGGCCTTCTCCGCATCAAAACAGGTCCGGACCAGGGGAATAAATCACTGATGAATATAATCCAGGAGTAGTAGAGTTCTCTGAAAATTATCATGCGCCTGGCATTTCTGTATGAAACCCACCTGGTCCATGTCCAGCAAAGACAGGAAAAAGGCCTCCAGTCTTGTTGCCTATATGGATATAGTTTGTAATTAAAATTAAGGACTGAGATAGGGTGGAAGAACACAGGGGAAAAGGGATCTTTCACTGTGTTGGGGAGGGCTGATATAGTGACAGATTGTCAGGAAGGTGAGGGGTCCTACCCATTCTGGAGGGTCCAGAAAAGCCTAGTCAACAATTGAGTTAGCATGTCCCATGGGGGAGCCTTATCAAACTCAGAGGGGAACCCATCTGGGCTCGGGCACTTCCCTGTTTTAGAGGCAGAGATTCCCACAGCTATTTCCTTGGCAGTTATGGGGCCAGTCAAAGCTTTAGCATGGGCTCCTGAGAGCTTGGGGATATTGGCTCACATTAGAAAGACTCTTTTGTGGTTACTGGAAGGTGTGTGTGTGGGGGGTGGAATCCATGGTATACATGTGGGAATAATAGCTTTTAATTATATTCTGGATGTCAGCATCCAGGTGCGTCAGGAGGATTATGAGAGAGTCCTGAGTCCTATAGTTTTGGAATACATGGATGCACCCTGGCTACCCTAAGGTGATGGGCCAAGATGCCAGCGATCCGTGCCCTCCCTTTGTAATACTGATGTCTCAAGTAGAACAGGGATTATTCTATTTTTTGATAAAGTAGTTTCTGGATTTATGCTTTACTGGTACAAAGCTGTTGTTGGACAGAGGTATCCCCTTGCATAAGGTAAAGTTGCAAAGTATGCAGGGTATGTTGCAACTCCTTCAGTTTGTGTTCCAGACCCCTATGCAACATCGAAGCTTGGGCAATCATCTTAACCTGTAATATTGCCTTCAAGGCATCCCCGAAAATACTAGGGATGACATCGGAGGTACCATTTTTCTGCAGATATTGTGGGATGCAGTCCTCTAATTTCTGCAAGTGAGCCTCATCCCACAGTACACCAGCATGGAGCTGCCAGTGATTTGCTTTGGGGGGTTTCCTAGGGAGAAGAGGGCAGTAACAGGGGTATGATCATAAAGGTGGAAAAGGCCATATTTAACCTCGTGAAGAGTACCTACTCATTCAACTGTGGGAAAGACATTGTCCAGCTTGGCATAACTGCCACAGCAAGATGAGTAAGGAGTTCATTCTCTCCTAGAGGGGCTAAGGTGACTCCAAGTGTCCAAAAAAACCCATGTGTTGCAAAGATTTGCACATATATTTCTTTGCACCGGGGATAGTCTGAACGACTTTGGGGAGGAGGTATCTTGCTCAGGATGAGGAGTTAGGTTCAGGTCACCTCCCAATATTACTTGGCCTAGTAAACTCATAAGTACTTTGCTAAAGAATGTTTGTAAGGTACCCTTATCTGTCCCCAGAGGAAAATAACCATTTGCCAATGCAAGGGGCTCTCCATAGAGCAAGCCTGTGATTATGACATATCAACCTTCCGAGTCTGCTTCTTGCATATGTATTTCTAACAGGACACCCCCTCAGAAGAGGATAGAAACCCCCTTCTGTGGCCAGATTAGTGTGATGAGAAAAATGCCTATCATAACCCAGTTTGAGTAATTTGTTGTGTCCCCCGGGAGAGGTAAATCTCTTGGAAGAGTCTGATTTCTGTCTTCTCATCAGAAAAACTAAAAGAAGCAGGAATATTTTATAGGGTTGTGCACCCCATTAATATTATAAAATACTATCTAAGTGAGCTTTAAGTTATAATAATGCAAAATAAAGTACAGAAACATATTGTTAACCCATATAATCCTATTGACAGTGACCTTGGAAGAACCCAGGTCAGGAGCACCCCCCAACACAATAACAACCCTTCACCCACTGAAACTAATGCATGTAGCCTGAAGCCTGGGTCCCCAGGTACAGAAAGGTCCTGTTCTCGAAGCACAGTAATGCCCATTATAATATAGCTCCAGATCGCTGTGCCTGGTATGTAAGTAGAGTCGCAGCAAGGGGGCTGTGGTCAGAGTGTTCAGTTTGTTCCCCAGGTGAGTCTATAAAAAAGTGTGTTGTCCAGAATATTACCTCAATGGCAGCAAAGGTGGTGGGGGGAACAGACCCCTTCCCCAGGGAAGGATGTCTTGCTGGTTCCGTGCCCCCCTACTGGACCCTGACTATGACTGTCTCTTTCAAGTTTGTAGAGAATGCTGGTAGAGAATAAATGGCTGGGGTTGTGCCGTAAGCAATCAGTTCCTGGCAGGATGATCAGTAGGCTAATGTCTGGCTAGGATCGAGTCTGCATCAGGTAATAGGCTAAAGCGGAACAGGGATGCAGGTCCCTTGAAGGCCGGCCCATGCAAGGCTCCCTCGCAAGTGGCACGACCACCAACAAGGTTCTGCACTAAAAAGAGCAAGGCATGGGCACACAGCTCTGACTGCTTAGGCCTTCATGCCTGGGCCCCACAATCTAGGGCCAAACAGTATAGTAGTGCTATGGGTGGTTGCCTGTCAAAACCATCTGCTGAGCTTTACAAGATTTACTATCCCTGCAACACCTGGCCAGTCGTGAAGTGAGGGAGAGGAAGGCTACCATGTGGCTAGGCCTAACTAAATGAACTGTGCTCAGGACTGAGGTGCATGTAGGCTCCAAGACCAGACAGGACAGTACTAAATGAAAAAAAAAACATCAGGTTGCACAACGAGCAACTCACCCATGATAGGAGGCAAACAAGGTGGTCATATTCCATGGTGAGTTTGCTTCCTCTTACTTAGTGTAAATCAGAAAAGTCACAAAATTCAATCAGGCTGAGAGGCTGGTTGAGTTTAGTTACTTTGCTTGCCTAGAGAACTGCTGTAGGATATGCCTCAAATGGCCTGTAGATCATGGGTGTGGAATGTCTTCATGGCTTCCATCGCAGTGAGTAGAGCCTAGAGTTGTGATGGCTTAGTGGGTTTCAGGGCCTCATCTTTAGCTTGGGCCACTTGCTTTTTTTTTCCAATTGTTTAACCAGGTGTCAGTTGCCACTTGTCAGTGAGACTACACACCAGGTCTCTGAGGGAGGGGAACTGGAATACCCCTTCTACCCAAGTCTTTTTGCCTCTTTCATTGTATGATATGGTACTGTACCATCTGCATAATGGGCCCAAATTTCACTGGAAAAGGTGTTTAAAACTTCACCCCTGCCCAACTGAGTGCTAGAAGGTAAGGGGAAAAGGCTAGTCATTTTTGCTGCACTGGAGGGATGTACTCATGATCAAAATATAGGTAAGGTTGTTCCCACACAAGAACACCTTTTTTTTTAGGCCAGTGACAGCACTTTCTCTTTTATTCAAAAGCTAAGTCCTGTAACTGCATCTTTATGGATCTAGGCCTTTGGTTGGGGTCAGGCTTGGGTACCAAAGCCTCAAGTATCCTTTTGATCTGTAGGGAGAACTCAGCAGGAAGACTGAGTAGGTAATGCAGGAGTTTGTATATGAAGTTCAGAATGTCAGTTCCCTCTGTGCCCTCAGGCAGTCCATGGATGCAAATATGTTTTCATCTGAGGTGATCCTCCAAGTTGTGGTTCTTCTCCTCATGTAAGATTTTCTGGTAAACTGCCAGGGCTTGCTCTGCAGTGCAATCCTTTTTATTGCCACCATAGTCAGCACCTGCTGTTGGTCTAATTGCTTTGCCAGTAGCTTTGAAAGATCTGCTTGAACTGTAGATAGTTGGACCTAATTTCATTGTGAAAATCTTTTAACTCTGCTAAGATGAAAATATTAGAGGGGTTCAAGGCATCCAACTGCGTGGTTGATCATGGGGACTCTGCCATATTAGTTGCTTCTCTGGCAGAGCTGCCCAGAGAGCCTGGCAGGAAATCTCATGCGTCCAATGCTTGAAGAGCAGTTTTATTTCTTTCTGCTGCCACCCATCACCATTATTTAGTCAACTAACAATTACCCAGTTAAAGAGCAGCTGACGCCTTCAGGAGAACTTCAACGAAATATAATATTTAGACACAGTTTGGCTTGTAGTTCCCATTAGTTCTGTTTTCCTCCTCTCCATTATTTAATACTGGTGTAATTTGCATGAAAACAGGATCTTTGCTCCAGAAGAGTTCTATTCCTGTTGTTTTTTCCCTACCTGAGGTTGTAATGCACTCCTTGTGACATCACAGTTACTCCTATGGCAACAGATTATGATGTCACAACACAGATTTATGACTTGAACTAGGAAGTAAGCTAAAGAGGCAGATGAACTCTAAGGTATAAAGAGCATGCATTCATGCAAATTTCCTCAGAAATAAATAATGGGGAGGAGAAATCTATAGAATATATATGGAATGCAAGCTGAATTGTACCTAAATATCATGTTTTTCAAAGTTTTCTTTGAGGCGTTAGTAGCTCTTTAGTAGATGTAGTTTTAATTACTTTTTTGGCTATTTATTGTAGTTCAGCTTGCAGAGCTCTGTCTCATGGAAGCTAAGCCATGGTGGGCAGAACTGAAAGTCCTCACAATCTTGTTATGACGTCCCAATCTGTTGCTGTGGCAGTGATGTAGCTGTGGAAAATGCAATTGAACAAGTTCAATACTATAAATATCTAGGCAGTCTTCCAGATACTACATAGTCTTTCTCTGTGTATGTTCAGTTGGTTTGTAAAAATATAAATCAAAAACTTGGTGTAGCTTACAAATTGAAAAATTCCTTTTCCTTTTAAACACATAAAGCCACTGACGTCAGTTCATTATTACCATACTGTTGTTATGTTTTGAATTTATTTTGTGACATGCGCACAAAGGAGTCACAAAATGTTATAGTCATCTATGATAATATCTGTCATTTTGCTTTATTTGTTCCTGTTTGAATCCACCATTGCTCCTTACATTCTGATCATGGTCGTCTATGTCCTGTGTCATGGATAATATTTGTTTGGGCTGATTTCATCATGAGGCTATTTGTTTTTTCAAAATTCTCAGCTCTTTCCAACCTCATACCTGTAAAAGCTTGGGCCCACCAGTGCGATGTGCTCAATGCTTTGGGCTGGCCAACCTTTGATGCCAAAATGGACTTCCCAGTGCTCCACACCACTTTAAAACTTATTCACCTCCCTTCTCCACCCATCCTCTCCAATCTACTCACCCTGAAAGCATTCCCAAAGATGCTCAGATCTTCCTACCTCCAAATCTTAAATCTCCCTAAAACTCATTTAACAATTGGCAGAAGATCCTTCTCCTTCACAGTGCCTCAGAAATGGAATAACCTCCCTCACATTATACTGTAGTGTACGTCTCTTCCCCACTTTAAAAGACTATTCAAAGAAATCTTCTTCCCCACTCCCTGTATGTAACGGTAACTGCAACTAATCCCATCTTGGCAACCTGGATCTCCTCTACCCCTCCCCCTTCTCTCTTCCACTCCATCCCTACCCTAACCCTAGATCCTCTCCACCCCCCTGGCTCCGCCTATCTTCCAATCCATTTGTCAGCACTAATGTAACTTCATGTTATAATTATGGTCGTACAACTTGTAATATGCTTAATGGCTCTTCTCGCCTAGCGCTTGTACCCCATATTTTTACCGAATGATGAATAACCTACTGTAATGTGAATTACTTGGATGAGAATCTGTATATTCAGTGTTCAATGTTGTATCTCTTAATACAGATCACATACTATGTGCTTCCTTGTTGTGTTTCTTGTAGGGCTTTATAAATGACTGATGTAGGTGGGCTATGATTGTGTTCTGATGTGCAGTGATAAGGAGTAACTACACTATTCTTGCTCACTACATCTGTGAAAGTCTCCTGGACTGGATTTCTGCAAAACATCAACACCAGGTATCTGCATTTTCAGTTTAAAATCTACTTTTGGAAGCTATCCCTAGCAAAACATAAGTCAAGCTACTAAGTTTGACAAAGTCAGTGACTCTGGGTCCAGCTTGAATCCACATTTTCATCTGACCTGCTCCTAAAGGATCTGTATGTGGGCTTTTCAACCACATCTTTGAATAACAAAGGAAGCATACAGACAAAATGATTTCACATCCTGCATATGCATATGCACAGGCACAGTTCATCACCTTCAGGAATTCTAATGCATTCTTTATTTATTTGAAAGTTTCAGAATTACACACCTTTGAGTCATAGACTCATTTGCAAAGGCTCCTCGTCAATAACAGGACAAGGCACAATACAAAGTAATACAAATAATACAATACATTGCATAATACAGATAACAGTAGTAATTACAATATAGTACATCAGGTGCAATTGTCAGTCTAACATTGTTTGTGCACTGAGTATAGATATTACAAGGATGATGGCTTTAATTGTGTTGTAGCTAAAGATTCTTGGAGTGCTTATACAGAGTTGTAGCTAACACACTTAGGATGCGATGGCATGATGGTCAAACAGGCATTGTTGTGCATAGTACATAGCAGTTACATGGATGATGGCCTATACAGAGCTGTAGCTAATACATATATGAATGGTCTATCCTGAGCTGTAGCTAGGACAGGTCACTGGGCTAGATAGGCAAGCTGGCATTCGGTCTAAGAGAGCTGTCCAGGTTGGACATTGTCAGGGTGCTGCCACATCTAGCGTGCCGCAGTGAGTGTGTTATCACTGAAGCTGCTATTTCACAGTGGGCAGGTACAGGTTAGGGAGGTGAGGAGGTGGCCCCTGAGGGCCCCTTTGAAGGTGCTAGTTTGGGGTGGCAGGTGAGTGATGCGGGTAGTGTGTTGAACCAGGTTGGGGCTCTGATAAGGATGGATCTCTGGGCTAGAGTGGTCTGGGGCTTTGGACCTCAGCAGTTGATCATTTCTTTTGACTTTCGACTTACCACCAGGTATCAACATTTTCAATTAAAATCAACTTTTAATGTACTTGTCTCTAAGGACTATCCATCCAACAACCATTTTGTGCCACTGCTTACCCTTATAACTAACCACTGCAGTGAATCCCTCTCCTGGCACATCCAGTGTCCTACTTAATTTCACTGGTGCTGATATGAACTGCAAAATGTTCCTAATACTCCTTGCATTTATTACAGTTGAACCTGAGGTCAATATTGTTGCTCTCCTCCCTCCACCACAGCATGACTGGTGTCTTATACAAAGCATCTGGTTAATTGAAACAGGGATGACCCTCTTGACGGCAGATAAGGACCACAAGGCTCATCCAGTCTGCCCATTTCTTTTTCTGCCATATGAACGTGCCATCGGCCTTTGCTCTATCAATGGCCTATATATTCATACTCATCTGTATTGCTCCCTTATGCCTATCCCATGCCTGTTTGAAGCCCTGCACTGTATTTATATCCACCAATTCCTGAGGTAGGTCATTCCATGCATCCACCACCCTTTCTGTGAAAAAGAACTTCCTCACATTACCCCTTAATCGGTCTCCCTCTAATCTCATGCTGTGTCCTCTTGTCCTGCTATTTTTCTTATATTGAAACATGTTAGACTCTTTCACCTTGTTAATGCCCTTAAGGTGTTTGAATGTTTCAATCATATCACCTATCTCCCTCCTTTGCTCTAGGGTATATATATATATATATTGAGTTCAGTTAATCTGTCCTCATATGTTTTCTAATGCAGTCCCTGCACCATTTTGGTTGCCCTTCTCTGGACTGCCTCAATTTGGTTAATGTCCTTATGAAGGTGTGGCCTCCTGTACTGCACGCAGTACTCCAGATGGGGCCTAACCAGTGTCTTTTAAAGAGGGATTATTACCTCCCTCTTCTGACTTGTGATACCCCTACTAATACACCCCAACATCCCTCTAGCCTTACCTATTGCTTTAGAGGTCTGCTTGGATGATTTCAGGTCATCGGTGATGATGACGCCCAAGTCTCTTTCTTCCCTTGTGACTGCCAGCAACTCCCCTCCCAGCCTATAGGTGGCTTCAGGGTTTCTCTTCCCTATGTGCACGATCTTGCACTTCTTTGCATTAAACCCCAGTTGCCACTCTTCTGACCATTTTACTAGTTAATCCAGATCTCTTCTCATTCTGCCCACACCATCTGGATCATCTACTCTGTTGCAGATCTTGGTGTCATCTGCAGACAGACAAACCTTACCCTCCAGTCCATCTGCAATGTCACTGATGAAGATATTGAAGAGGACTGGCCCCAGGACTGATCCTTGAGGTACCCCACTTGTGACTTGCATGTCTTCTGACTGTATACTGTTTACCATCACTCTGTTTTCTGCATGTCAACCTGTTTGCAACCAAATTGACCAACGTCTGACCCACCCCAAGCCTACCCAGCTTATTAATCAATCTCCTATGTGGAACAGTATCGAAAGCTTTGCTGAAGTCAAGGTAGGCAACATCAACTGCTCCCCCTTGGTCCACCACTCTGGTTACACAGTCAAAGAAATCTATGAGATTAGTCTGACAGAACCTTCCTTTTGTAAACCTATGCTGTCTTGGATCCTGTGCTCCTATGGATTCCAGGTGTTGCACTATCCTTTCCTTAAGGAGTGTACTACTGAGGTAAGACTGACTGGCCTGTAGTTCCCTGCCTCCTCTGTGCTACCACTCTTGTGGAGTGGGATCACATGAGCCCTTCTTCAGTCTTCTGGGACCTCTCCTGTGCTCAGAAACTCACTAAACAGTTCTAATAATGGCTCTGCTAGTTCCACCCTTAGCTCCTCTAGTACCCTGGGATGTATGCCATCAGGTCCCATTGCCTTGTCCACCCTGAGCTTATCGAGCACTTGTAGGACCCTTTGTTTTGTGAAGGGACTAGTGCACACCTACCTCCCCCCTGTGTCCATGGTGCACAGCTGTGGGCCCTGCCCTACCTTCTCTTCAGTAATACTGGGCAGAAGTATCTATTTAGGATAGATGCTTTTACATGGTTCTCCTCCTCACATGCCCCTTATCCCTTTGATCTTAGCAATACCCTCTGACTTTCTCCTTTCACTAATGAATCTATAGAAAGTCTTGTCACCTTCTTTTACTGTTCATGCTAGTGTTTCCTCAGTTTGGGCCTTTGTCTACCTTATTGCCTCCCCTGCTTCCCTTAGGGAAGTTTAGTATGCCTCCCTATCTTCATCCTGCTGCGTTCCCTTATATTTTCTGAAGGCCAGCCTTTTGGCTCCGACCTTTTCTGCTACTGTGTTTGAGAACCAAAGTGGTTTCCTTCTTCTTTTGCACTTCCTTTTCTCATTAACACAATGAGATGTTGCTTCAAGTATTGCATCCTTAATGCTTGCCCACTTTGCCTGTACTCCCTCACCTGTATTTCTTTTTGCCAGGGCTAGCTTAACTCTGTTGGCCATCTTATCAAAGTCAGCTCCTCTGAAGTCCCATATTTTTGCCTTGGAATGGGATGATTTGTTCTAGTGGCCAAACTGATCCATACCATGTGATGGTCACTGGCCCACAGATGACCTTCTACCAGGAGATCTGTGATCCTTTCCCTGTTAGTCAGTACTAGATCTAGGATAGCCCTGTTTCTAGTGGGTTGTTGTACCAGTTGTTTGAGGCCCTCCCCCTGCAGGGAATCCACCATGTGTCTAGTTCTGGCAGACGTCCCTGCTGGTATTGACCAATCTGTATCTGGCATGTTGAAGTCTCCCATTATCAGAACCTCCCCTTTAGCCATCATGTTTTGTATATCTTCTAACAGTAACGTGTCTATGTCCTCCTCCTGGTCTGGAGGCCTGTACACAGCCCCAGTTGATATGGTTGTCCCATTTCCTGTTTCCAGGGTGACCCACAGTTCTTCTGGCTCCTTATGTGGATTCTGAATTTCTGTAGCTTTGATATTTTCATTGAAATAAAGGGCCACTCCACCCCCCCCCCCTTTTTGCACCTCAGTCTCTTCTGGACAGTACTGAGTACATAGCCATGTAGTAAAGTCTCCCAGGTGTGGTTACTGGTAAACCATGTCTCGCTAATGGCTACTATGTCCAGTTTAGCCTCTGTCATTATTGCCTGCAGGTCTGGGATCTTGTTTCCCAGACTGCGAGCAATTGTGTACATGATTTTCCAACAGTCAGATTTCGGTGTGTTATTTGTTTTGGCAAGGTCCTGCGTTCCCCTGTGCATTGTATGGGGAGCCGGACCTTTTTCTTTACCTGGTGATGCAAATGAACTACAAACTTGCTGAACTCCTGTTTGACCACTAGCTGAGGGGGGAGGGGTGTTCTTCCCATTCGATGTTTCGGGTGCTGCACCCTTCTCCCCATTTGCCAGTTTAAATATTCTGGAAAGACATCAAACTTCTGCCCCAACGCACTGACTCCCTCCTTAGTCAGATGCAGTCCATCAAATTTAAAGAACTTTCGCTCCCAAAACTGTTGCCAGTTCCCTACAAATTTGTGTCCTTTTTCCTGGCACCAGCCCTTGAGCCACATGTTTAGCTCCCTTATCTCCCCTTCTCTGACCTTCCGTCCATCTGTCCCCCTCTCCCAGACTGGCAGGATCTCAGAGAAGGAGATGTCAGATGAAATGGATAATAGTTTGTCACCCAGGCTGGTCAGGTGTTCCTTGGTCTCTACAACTGACTGGCTGGCGAGATCATTAGTCCCTTTGTTTACCAGGACATCAATGTTTTCTCCCACTTCCTGAACAATTTTAGCAATGCAGTCTGTGTCTCTCCATGCTGATGTACCTGGGAGACATCTGACCATTAACCCTGGCTGGAGATACATATCAACTCCCCAAATCATGGAGGCTCCTATGATCAGAAGTTTTTGGGATTTCCTTTTTGCTTTTTTTATTTTGGTTCCTGTGTTGGCTGCATTTTGTTGTGCTAGCTCCTGTGCTGCAGTGTCCTGCTCTGCAGTGTCCTCTGCCCCTTCGTTTGATTTTGGAGATAGAAGCAGATACCTGTTTGTAGTTTTTATATGGTTTGTGGAGGTGATATGTTGGAGAGTGCCGAGTGATGGGCACCTGATCTGCCCCTCCTAACCACCTGCCAACCTCCTGAACCAACTACCCTCTGCAGTCGAGGTGCCTCTGTTTGATGTTGGGGAAATGGCGGGTGGTTCTTATAATATATTTCCTCTTGAATATGCAATTTGAGGCACGCAATCTCTGCCCATGCTGCCTGAAGCTGAGCCCTTAGATCTCCAATGGCCCAGCATGTACGACAGTGTCCTAAATCCTGTAAAACTGCCCTTCTGAAAAGTGTTCCACAGTACCTGCAGTTAATGATATCCACTCCAGCTAAATTGCTGGGTTTATAACCTGGTCAGAGTAATTAGAAGGAAGAAAATGAAAGCAAAAGTTTGATTTTGTGTTGTGTTTGTTTGTTTTTGTATAACTTGGTATAACAAGCTAAATTACTAGTGCCCCTGTAAATGATGTCACAGTGTGGATACCCCTCTGATCTGCCCCTTCCTGCTTTTCTACAGGAAATGTCACGATTGTCTCCACCCTATAAAGGAATGTAGGTGTGGGGTGGTTAGGGATGGGGGTGGGTGGGGGGGGTTGGGTGGGGGCCCTCCCTGCTGAAAAGAAGAACCACAGATGAAAAAAACAAGGAGGTAAGAGCAGAAACAACCAGCCGGCAACAAATGCAGTAGTCTTGAAAGCTTATGGTAATGACAAATAAAACTGTGAAACCTGTAAAGCACCACCTGTAATAATTTCACAGAAGATATACCCTATAAGAAACACTTTGCTACAGAGAAAAATAAAGCAGTAACAGAAGATATACCTTGCAAAAGACAATTTGAATCAGAAGATTACAGCAGTAATCTGTAAGCACACACCTGTAGGCACACCCTGTAATAATGCAGCAGAATGTATACCCAGCAACAACAATATGAATCCGAGAAAAATAAAGCAATAAAATGTTAGCAACAAACAGTAACAACCCCTTGTGAGTACAAAGTAAAAATAACAACACACAGTAAACCTGCCCTTCCAAAAGAAGCCTTGATCCTTATTGTTTCTCTGGAAAGGTTCTTTGCTCCTGCAACATACATGCCTGTTCCCTGGACACGTAGCACACCCCGCCCGGGAACCTGTAGCATGGCACAGAGTGCTCATCGCCCAAAAAATAGCATATGATCTCTCCTTAGGTCTAACTTCCTCTCCGACTCACAGTCTGACTCCTACTCCTTGCCCCCCCTCCTTGCCACTCCCCACCGCCCCTCTCCCTATAGCTCTTCTGTTTTCCTCCCTCCTCCTTCCCCCAGCTCCCCCGTGCACTACTCAACAAAGCCTCTTTTAAGGCCGTACTCCACTTTCTTATCTTCCCCAACCCCTCCCTCCTCATCCCTGTTCTGGGCTATTTCCCACTACTTAGCTCTGCTCTGGATCGAGGTATCACTAGGGGTTGGGTGTCTCCCTTCTCTGCACACCCCTCTGCACCTCACTTTTATCATTGCCACCTACTTCTTTCTGCTCCATCAATAACTGGGTCATTGTTGAATGTTGGGTCTACTGTTTATTATAATGATCTAGCACTGTGCACTGTTTATAGATGTATACTCCTTTTGACCGATGTTGTTTTATCTGTATGTGTCATTGTTTTTAAGATGAGGAACCTTTTTAAAAGTGCCTTGGCTTAAAGGTCTTTCCAAATAACAAATAAATAAATTAAAAAAAATATGCATGTTTGGAATGTATCTGTTTAAAATTCAAATAAATGAATAAGTAAAAGCTAATAATGGTCATTTATGTTTGGCAAATAATATCTTTGCAAACTAGACTTTGTAAAAGTAAGATGGGATACAGAGCTTTCTCAGTTGATGCTTCTAATTACTGGCACATGTTGCCTGACTTGCTTTGTAAGTCATGTACTTACGAATGTTTTAAAATGCACCTTCATCAATATTTGCTGGAACAGTGCCATTGTAACTGTGAATGAATTGTTTGTATGCAATGTTTTCTATTGGTTTTTGTATTGTTGGTGAATTACTGTTGTGTATGTGCCTATATGGCCCAGGTCAAGTCTGAAAAAGTACCTTTGGTCCCATTGTTCCTACCCAGTAAACAGATTTTCACATAAAAACAATATATATATCCTAAAGAGAGTAATATGTCAGGGGTAGGCAAGCAGCTGGAGTAGATGAAGTCTAGTGGATGGTGTTCTTGGTAATGCCCATAATTATAATTAAAAGCAGAAGCTACTGTAAACAAAAAATATATTAAATATAGGCTCTGTTGTGTATAAAAAGTAATGCTGTTCAAAGTTTCCACAGGGACATCAAGGACTCTTTGAGGATCTTTCAGGTGACTGTGTAAAATTATTACTTGCTGTCCATTGGACAGGCAAAACTTCTATCACTTTTAGTTTATTTTTGAGCTTGTGCATGCATGGCAAACTCCTTGGGATAGTAGGCTTTGAGGGGTGTGACAATGTCTGTTCAGTGCAGAGTGCTCTGCAAGGGGCACAACAGTATCACACCAATCCTCAACCAGGCTGGTCCTGATGCTGTTTTGCCTGCAGTGGTCTTCACTTGAAAAGAAAAAGCAGCACCAATCAGGAGGCGGCTTTTTCCTTTCATCTGCAGGTCACCGCAGAGCAAACAGCTGTTTGCAAAATGACGTCTCTGCTGCAATCCCACCGGTCCCTGCCTGAAAAGTGGTAGGAGGGATTTCCTTACCTGCCTCCTCCTCGTCCCATTGTGTCCCATTCTAAAGTTTCTCCCACCCGTGCAGAACAGGCCACAGCCTAAGCTCCATACTAGCTGGGAGTATTGAGTGCCCGAAGGCACTTTTACTGTAAGCCAATCACTCACGCTGGCTGGGAAGAGGCACTTTCCTCACCTGCTTCCTCCACGTCCTGCTGCATCTGTATAGTTTCTCCCACCCATGTGGAGCAGGCCACAGTCTGATCTCCATATGGGCTGGAAGTATTCACTGCCTGAAGACACTGTTACTGTAAGCGCGATCAATCGTGCTGGCAGACCCCCTCCCCCCACCTGCTATCATCGGGGTGCTCAATCCCCATGTCACCTGAGCCCCTCTCATTCTTTAATGTGGCACACTGGGAGCCCACCCCAATGTGCCAAAACCTGCTGTGGTGTTTCTGACACCAGAATGCCCACTGCTGGTGTCAAATGCATCTCCCTCATATATCCTCCGTCCTCAGGTTGGCCAATCTTCGGGTCAGCATTGTTCCCCCTTGAACCCCCCCAGTACTGTGGCACACTGGGAGCCCACCCCAATGTGCCAAAATCCATAGTTTCCCTGTAAAGAAAGAAAACAGACCCACGACATATTTTATTTTTTAAACCTGAAAAGAAAGAAAACGGTCTCTTGTCATTGCCATCGGCCCCTCCCTCCCTCAACCTGCACCCTCCCTCTGTTCTTCAGTGGACTGGGAACACGTCTACACTCTTCAAAAGCTGATCAAAAACTGAAGAAATTATATTAAGTCCTATAATGGCACTGAATGGGGGGGTTCAATTTAGGTTGATATCTCAGCCATTTTTGGGAGTTTGGGTCCCAAATTTTCAACATGGGGTTCTTGGGACCCCCACTTCATGAGCACAGTCACTGTCATTTTATTTATCAGTCCTGAAAGGTGATTTCATGTTTGCTGCATGGATTCCCTTTTTGGGACCAATTAACAAAACAACAGTGCCACTTTTCATGAGGTGGAGTCCCAAAAGCCCTTTGTTGCAAATTTGGTGAAAAAACTCTGAAAAATGACTGTGTTATGAGCATCCATTGCATAGTTTCTATGCATGCTCATAACGTCATCAGTTTTTAAGATTTTCACTCCAAATTTCCAACATTGCAATTTTTTCACTCTCTCTTATGAGCAGTACAGCTGTCATTTTTTGTATCCTTCCCAAAATGTGTTTTGGCCCCTCTGGCGCAGAATGAAGCGGTTGCTGTGCGAAATCAACATTTGTGACAGATTAGTTAAATTCCAGTGCCACTGTTCATGAGGGGAGGTCCCAAAAAGGCCAAGTTGAAAATTTGGTGAAAACATTCTAAAAAATGACTGCGTTACGAGCATGCATTGCTCAGTTTCTATGCATGATTGTAACTTCACCACTTTTTCATATTTTCACTCCAGATTTACAACATTTTAATTTCTTCACACCTCCTCATGAACAGTACAGCTGTCATTTTTCATATCCTGCCCAAATGTGTTTTCGCACCTGTGGCGCCGAATGGCACACTCGCTGTGCAAAATCACCTTTTGAGGTTGAGTAACAAAATGATACTGCCACTGTTCATGAGGTGGTGTTCAAAAAAGCCCATGTTGAAAATTTGGAGCAAAAGAACCAACAAGTGCTTGGGGTGTTAGGGTTTCCAACCGTAATGCCCACTCTTAAGATGCAAAACAGAGGAATATACAGAGATAAATATGGGAGGCAGGTACAAGAGCAATACCAACAACAAACTCTCAGCATTGACAAATGCTTGCTTTTTTGTTTATTTAACTAGGACACAGACTGGGTCTAATTACCTATTTTCAGCTGTGCCCAGGGGAAGGGGTACAAAGTGGTAAAAAACATAGTTAAAATGCAAACAAAATTACTTAAATTTACCAGAAACGATTTAAGTACAATAAGTTAGGGGTTGTATTTATGAGATTCGACTAGACTAATGCTTAAAAAGGTCATGCCATGCCTGATTTAGAGGCAACAATTATATGTATTCCAATTCAATGCATGGCAAAAGGGCTGGTACACGGTGGAGAAATAATTTTGGTTCTTCGGGGACCTGGTGGGATTGGAGGCTGTTCAAAAAGGATGACTTACATCCCAATGAGGTGGGTAGGAGGGTACTGGGAGAAAGGTGGGCACAGTAAGGGGGGAGTCACAGTGGCAAGGTACACACAAGATATTACAAACGGGGAGGCTTCTCAGCCTCCCCACATTGACCAATACTTCAGAATCTAACATACTCAAGGTAAAGTGAAAAAAAGGTGGCAGGGATATATGTCGGAAAATGATGTGCATCAATGCAAGCAGTCTTGGCAACAAAGTTTCAGGCAATGGCCACGGAAGGGAGTCTTGGCCTGTTGGCTGTCACAGAGACTTGGGCAACCTCATGCCATGAATGGGACATGACCATACCAGGAAACTCACTGTTAAGGAAGGACACAGCAAAGGGCAGGAGAGGGGGAGTAGCCTTGTATGTAAAAGAGGGAACAGAGGCAACTGAAAGAGACAGCCTAGGGGAGTCAAGTAAACTAGAAACCCTGTGGGTGTTAGCAGCAATAAGAAATGGAAAATAGATCAGGACTGGTGTGGTCTGCAGACCACTAGGTCAGCATCAGGAACCAGATAAGGAACTGGGAGAAATGCTTAGGATGGCAGCCAATTTAGGATGGTGGTGGTAGTACAGGACTTTAATATGTTGGATGTGGACTGGAAAGTGCCAACTGCAGCACATAATAGGAATCATCACCTGGTGGATGTGTGACAAGAGGTGTTCCTACTTCGGCTAGTCCAGGGCCTGGCTAGGGATGGGGCTCTCCTGCATCTGGTGTTCACTAACAGTGAGAGGATCCAAAATGTACAGTAGTAGTCCTGTAACCACTAGGCTCCAGTGACTACAGAACAGAGGCACTGGAGGTCCAGACAGGGACTACCAGTAAGACAAACATAGGAACATGAAGGAGCAGTTGGAAAAAGCACAAGGAATATAGAGAGGTGGAGGGATAGGGACAAATGTGACCAATTTTAAAAAAGCAATAATAAATGAATGCAGCAGAGATCTCCATTGTGAAGGTACTAAAGAAAAAGGCAAGGGGTCCAGTGTGGTTCACAGTGAAGTAGAGACAGTGGGAAGAACCAAAAGGAGACCATTGTTAAAGTTTAAAGAAGGTCAACAGGAGGAGGATAGGGAGAAGTACCTGAAGGCAACAAAGAAAGCTAGCAGGAAGTTGAGGGAGGCCAAGGTGAAGACAGAACTCTGGCCTGCAAAGGGAGTAAAGCAAGGGGGAAAGGCATTCTTCAGATACTGTACATCCAGAAGAAGCATAAGGTCAACAGGGGTACTATGAGACAAAAGAGTGAGGAGAAATGGAAGGAGGGAGACAAAGGGATAGCAGAGATACTGAACAAATATGTTTGTTCTGTATTTACTGGGGAGAAGGATGGGCCATTGCTAGAATGTGGGGTGAAGGACATAAAGGAGGAGAGCAAGAGCACAAGTGGCAAGGCCAAAATAACAGAGAAAAGGGTGTTGGAAAAGGTTATGAGTTGACAGTAGATAAATCAATGGGACCTGACAGTGCACACCAGAGAGTGCTGAAGGAGGCAGCAGAAGTGATAGCAGGGCCACTGTCAGACATAGTCAACTGCTCATTGGCAAGGGGGATGGTCCCTAGGGACTTCAAGACAGTGGGAGTGGTCCCTATACACAAGAGCAGAAGGAAGGATAAGCCAGGGAACTAAATACCAGTCAGCTTGATGTTTACAGTGAGAACAATTATGGAGTCTTTACTTAGGAAGGAACTGGTGGACTTCTTGGAGGGAAATGGGCTACAGGACCCCAGACAACATGGTTTTATGAGGGAAAGGTCTGACCAGACCAGTCTGGTTGACGTCTTTGGCTGAGTGAATGGGGCAAAAGAAATGGGACAGGCAGTAGATGTAGTATATGCAAATTTCAGCAAGACCTTTGAGTACTACAGTACTGGTGCCCATACTTCAGAAAGGATGTTAAATTATTGGGGGGGGAGGGTCCAGTGCGACGCTACAAGGATGATCCTGGGATTGGAGGACACACCCTATGGGGAAAGGCTAAGAGGAACTGAACATGTACTCACTGGAGGAGAGGAGGGATAGGGGAGACATGATAGAGATCTTTAAATATGTGAAGGACATTAACAAGACTGGTACAGAGGGGAGAACAGCAAGAGGAAGGAGCTAATGTTATAACTATACATCTCTACTGAGACTATATTGCCCTCCTTCCCTCCCTTCCACCCCCTCACCCTAAGCCAGTTCTACTTTTATAGGCACAGGAATTGACTGACAACAGGAACTTCCTGTTTGGGAGCAGGAAGTGAGTGATCACACAGCCACAAAAGACTCACCATCCTAGAAGGAAAAGAGTAGCTCTCTGTGCCCCCCTAGCTGCTGGAGGTCTGACTTTGAGCAAGTAAGGAGACTACTGAGAAATATAGGAACTTCTTGTCTCAGAACAGGAAGATCAGGAGTTTAAAGGGCACAGAGGCAGTAATAATAATAATAATAAACTTTATTTGTTGAGCGCCTTTCAAATGCCAAGGTGCTTTACAATGTTAAAACAAATTCCACAGAAATATTACAGTTTAAAGATAGGCCATCAATTAAGTAAGAAGGGAGAAAAAAAATAATTAAACAGAGGAAAGGGTAAGTATTCAAAACAACAGTTAAGGGGCAAGAAATAAGACATGATGGGAGTGGTGCAGTGCAGTGGCTGTGGAGCAGCAGTCTTCTGGGAGACATTCTGGAGGATGCGGTGTTGTCTCATCTGCAGGCATCTCTCTGGGCTGAGGGAGGAGGTTGCTTATCTCCAGACTGAGTTGGTAAGGATTTGGGGAACCTCCTCTCCCACCCAGGGACTACCAGGGCCACTGTCATTGGCTCAGAGGTTGCCAGGAAAGAGTAGTGGTTGGACCACAGTGGGCTCAGGGAAGGTGAGGGTGGTGGAACAGAGGTGCATCCTTCCAGTTGTACCTCTCCACAATTCATATGCCATTCTGGCAAAGTGTGGTTCCTCTATTGAGGCACTCACAGTTGAGACCAAGGAAAGATGCTGGGAACCACCACAAAGGAGACTCACAGGAGGGTGGCATGGGACCCCACAGGGGAAGGAAACAACTCCTGGTAGAGGACTCCATTGTTAGGAGGTTAGAACTGGGGGAGGAAGGGGAGAAGGAGGTAAGGTGCCTGCCTGGCACCATGGCATGTAGGGATAGGGAGTGAGTCCTCAGGATCGCCGAGCAGGTACACGGGGGAGAGAGCTGGATGTCATTGTCCACCTAGGGACAAATGACCTGGCTGAGAAAGGGATCAGAGCAGTGTAGAAAGAGTTTGTGGAGTTGGGGAGGGGCCTTAGACAAGTAGCACACATGGTAACCTTCTTGGTTGTGCTGCCTGTCTATGGCATGGGTGAGGCTAGGGTCCTCCACACCATGGAGTTCAATCAGTGGTTGAAAAACTGGTGCAGAGCTCAGGGGTTTGGCTTCATTGGAAACTGGGGTCCACCTGGAGTGATGCAGGCCTATACAGGTGTGATGGTCTGCATCTGTCCAGGAGGGACACCAGGATCCTAGGTGATAAGTTTAAATGCTTCATTGGCAAGCATTTAAACTAGCCAAGGGGAAGGCACTGGAAAGGAGCAGGGAAATCCTAGCCCCCCACCCAAAAAAAAATAAGGGTAGTAAGTGAGGTAAACACCAAGATAGAGATGTCAATAGGGAGAAGGGCAGGGGTAAATGGAGAAAATGAAAAAGGCAATAAGGACAGGGATGGGGCCAAAAGAGGTAAGGCCATCAAGAAATGGAGGGTAATGAGTACCAATGCCCATAGTCTGGGCAGCAAGCTCCCTGAACAGGTGGCCTTCATGGAAGAGGGATTCCTGGATATCATAGCAGTCACAGAAACATGGTACACAGAGAACCATGACTGGGATGTTAACATACCAGGGTATACAACCTACAGGAGAGACAGGGAGGGGAGAAGAGGGGGAAGAGTAGCTCTCGATGTAAAGGAAGGGATAAAAGCAACAGAACAACAGAGTAAACAGGGAGGAGAGGAGGCACTGTGGGTCACCTTAGAGACTGGAAATGGTACCACAATCCACACAGGGGTTGTATACAGACCCCCATCTCAAGGGAGGGATTGGACAAGGATATGATAGAAGGCATCCTTAGAATGGCAAAGAAAGGTGAGATACTGTTGATGGGGGACCTGAATATGCCAGATGTTAACTGGAGCACCTTTGCTTTAGCCACATCCAAGAGCAGGGCCATTCTCGATGCTCTACATAGGGCATGCCTCAGACAGCTTTGGAACCCACTCGTAAGGGAGCCATCTTAGACCTCGTACTTTCAAATGGGGACAGTGAGAGGATCTCAGACCTAGAAGTGGGTAGCCATCTGGGAACAAGTGACCACCAAACAGTGTGGTTCACGATAAACTCAGCTACAGAGTCTAAGCCATACAAAAGTGAGAGTACTGGACTTCAGGAGGGCTGACTTTAGCAGGATGATAGAGTACCTTAGAAAAGCACTAGCAAACAGGCATGACAGATGGGTGAAGCAACAATGGCCAAACATCAAAATTGCCATCACAGAGGCTACAAGCCTTTGTGTGAAGCAATTAAACAAATCAAAATGAAAGAAAAAGCTACTATGGTTCTCAAATACATGGTGGGGAAAGTTAGGGAGAAAAAGATAGCATTTAGGAAGTTTAAGGAAACACAGAAGGAGCAGGAAAGAGAACTGTAGCAGTTAGGGCAGAAGGAAGCAGGGAGGGAAGTCAGAATAGCAAAGGCCCAAACTGAGGAAAAGATAGCCAACTCGGTTAAGAAGGAGGATAAAACCTTTTATAGGTACATTAGGGAGCGTAGAAAGACAAAGGGAGGGATAATGAGGCTGAATAGAATGGACGGTGGGTGGGCAGAGAGGGACAGTGAAAAAGCAGGGATACTGAATGAATACTTCTGCTCAGTATTCACAAAAGAGGAGGAGGGGAAGGTGCCTGATCCAATTAACAGAAGCACTCTGGATAAGGGGGGTCAATCCCAGTCCTTGTACAGAAGAAAGGGTTCTGAAAGAACTCCTAAAACTGAAGGTGGACAAAGCAATGGGGCCTGATGGGATTCACCCCAGAATTCTAAAAGAATTAAGGGGAGAACTAGTCACACCACCGACTACCCTTTTTAACAAATCATGGGAGGATGGTGTGGTTCCTGAGGACTGGAGGAAGGTGGATGTGATTCCCCTTCACAAAAGTGGGAGCAAGACAGAGACAGAAAACTACAGACCTGTCAGTTTGACCTCTGTGGTAGGGAAAGTGATGGAATCACTTCTGAAGGAAAGAGTTGTTGAGTACGTAGAGGCCAGTGGGGCACAGGATCCAAGGCAGCATGTGTTCACAGCAGGAAGGTCATGTCAGATGAATCTAATTGATTTCTTTGACTTGGTGACCAAAGCAGTAGACCAGGAAGGGGCTGTGGAGATGGCCTACCTAGACTTTAGCAAGGCATTTGACACAGTCCCACACAAAAGAATAATAAACAAATGAACCAGCCAGGGAGTGGGTCCCAGGGTGGTAGCCTGGGTAAAACATTGGCTGGATAACAGGACACAGAAGGTAATTGCAAATGGAGTCCACTCTGAAGAAGGGGGGATTACTAGTGGGGTACCGCAGTGTTCAGTACTGGGTCCAGTCCTTTTAATGTCTTTATAGTGACATTGCAGAGGACTGGAAGGAAAAGTATGCCTCTTTGCAGATGACACAAAGATCTGCAACAGGATTGATACACAAGGAGGCGTGGAAAGGATGAGAAGGGACTTGGCAAGGTTGAAGGAATTGTCAGACGTCTGGCAGCTTGGATTCAATGCAAAAAAGTGCAAAATAATGCACCTGGGAAACAAAAACCCAGGGGAAGATTACACAATGGGGGTAGTAACAACAAAAATGGAAAGGGACTTGGGAGCAATCAAATCAGATGACTTTAAGGTTGGCAAGCAATGTGAGAAGGCAGTAGGGAGGGCTGGGGTGATACTGGGATGTTTAGGGAGCGGCATCACCAGCAGAAAACAGGAAGCGGTTATCCCTCTGTACAGACAGTTGGTGAGACCCCATCTGGAGTACTGCATCCAGTTCTGGAGACACTATCTCTGCAAGAACATAGACAGGATGGAGGCAGTCCAGAGGAGTGCAACTAAAATGGTGCAGGGTCTGCAACAGAAGCCATACGAGGAGAGTCTAAAGGAGCTTAATATGTATACCCTTGAGGAAAGAAGGGAGAGGGGGGACATGATAGAAACTTTAACTACCTCAGTGGAATCAACAAAGTCCAAAAGGGTAGCATATTTCAGAAAAAGAGATGTACAAGAACAAGGGCACACAATTGGAAGATAGAGATGGGACGACTCAGGGGCAATGTGAGGAAGTATTTTTTCACAGAGGGTGGTGGATGCATGGAACAGCCTTCCTGAGGAGGTTGTGGAGTCTAGAACTGTGGGAGAATTCAAGAATGCATGGGACAAACATAAGGCAATTCTTGTGGGGGGTAGGAAGAAATAGGCTGTTGGTTAACTAGGATCTGCAGCTTATCCTGTAGGTAGGGAAATGGGCAGACTAGGAGAGCCAAGTAGTCCTTATCTGCCATCAAATTCTATGTTTCTATGTTTAAAGGCAGGGAGGAACACAAGGGGGCATGGCCTGAGACTGAAGGGTGGAAAATTCAGGAGAGAAATGAGGAAGCACTTTTTCATGGAAAGGGTGCTGTCTTGGTGGAATACGTTGCCCAAGGAGGTGGTTTCCTGGAAATCGGTGGGCAGTTTTAAGAGGGGGTGGGACAAAGTGAGGGGGAGGGTCACCGTTATGAGGGTCAGGGAGGGAGGGGCAGCTGCTGAGTAAAGGAATGGGTAGCTGCACACTCGAGCAGACGTGATAGACCATCTGGCCTTTATCTGCTGGCAGTTCTGTATGTTCATATGTGTGTATGTACGTTGTGCTTAAAACAAACTAAGCAGTCTTTTGATTTTACAGTAGTTGGTAGGTCATTCTCAGGCATAAGCTACAAGGGATATTCCTCCAGTTTTTGGTGAGATCTTGGTATCACAAACATTCATTGGATTGTTTTCCTTAATTTATATGGACCAATTTCTTCTTAAAAAATCATACTGAGTAGTGGGTTGTTTTTTCAAACTTGATAAATCAAATTGTAATTTGGAAATAGAATTGTAGACTCTAGTGAAAGTACTCCACTGCGTTTATGTAAGTCACAATGATAAGTATGCACCAAAGTTCCTATACCAAACTGACAAATATTGTTGAAAGTGCACACATAACTGGAGATTGTGCTGATAGAAAGACCCTGGAAAATACGTAATCAATATTTTAACACTGGTGAAAGTATTAGTTTTGCCACTATTTGTTTTATTACTTTTGTTAAGACAAAATTATTTTAAATAGAAAACCTAATTTAGTATTACCTCCTTTATAGTGTATGGGAGTGACGCTCTGCATAGAATTCAGTCGAAATACAATCTTGTATCATCGTTGTGATGTTGTTCTCCTGTTGTATCATCATTGGCACGTCACAGTGAAGGTACGAGTCAAAATACCATCTTGTGTAGGTTCCCCATGCTAGCACTGATCATTTGTTCTTTCTTAAGGCTGCAGTGGACAAAGTCCTGCAGTCTTATTACTTTCAAAAAGGACTCCTGCATTCCTTGCATTCTTTCTAATGAACAACATGCTGGACTTACTCCACAGTCACCTCCATTCCCACTGCGCTATTTTTTGCTTGTTAGGGCTAGAGAGCACATGCATGCAAGAGAGAGAGAGAGAGAGAGACAGGATTTGGTAAACTCATTAGGAGAGCGCCTGCACTCTACTTGCTGTTGTCTCCTGCGTTGCCACCATCTCCAACAGATGTTATCTCTGCTCAAAGCCATCTAACAGAATCAACCACCATGGTGTGTCATGTGGGCCCTGCTTTTCCTGGCAAACAGCATACCATCCTGAGGTCTTCATCTTGTCAATCCTGCCTCCTGGTCTGGGTAGCATGAGAAACCATCAGGGTAGCTCCTTGCAACAGAGCTCAAATCATTGTGTGTCATCTTATTTAATTGTTGTGGTTGATCATTACGAACTGAGCCATCTGGCTCTGGAATACAAATTGTGGGTTAAAGTGCATATTGTTTTCTTTCCTAAGGGCTCCAATAACAGCTGCAATGCCGGCTTACTCCGGGCATTGCTTCAGGCTAGCCTGAATAACAACTGGGTACCAGAGTGTGTGTGATTGTGCTAGAGGGACTCTTAGATCATGCATGTTTAACCCGATTAAATCAGATCTGAAATCAAATGCCAGATTGCTGCCCCACCCTTGTTCACGTCCCCTGAATAAATCAGATTCTATTCTTTCTGCATTTAATTTGGCTAATGTGTACCTTTGTGGAGGGGATACTGCATTGCCATTGCACTGCTCTATTACAGGTCTTGTTTTACAAGGGTCTCCAGGGCCAGTGCAGCTGATCTAGCCCTGGTGGTAAGTGTGCCAAGTGTGGGTTCCATATTGTATTTTGATGTTAACTGTGATTGTTTATCAGTTGACCAGTGTAAGCCATTAGAGGGGTCAGAGGGGGTTTCAGTGTCCCGGAGGACTGTACCAAGAGAAGCTACACTACTCTTAAACCAGCCCTCTGTGTGGAGGTACCCGTTCACTGAGCTCATGCCCCTCAACCTGTGCTTAGTCACGCAGGCAGGGGTACTATCACTTTGGATAGTGCCGCCTAGGGGTTACATGTTTGTTTAGTTTTTTGATTAATAAATACAGATGAACACAAATCAATGTCTGTGTGTTGGGTAACATCACACAAAGATGCAGAAGGAACCGTGGGCTGTAGAGAGGAGTGGCTCTAGCTTTACTTTCACTTGAAAATGCTGCTCCATGGCTAAATGTTTCCCTGTTTGCCTCTGTGATACAAAGAAATGTGAAAAAAGGCTTAGGTAAAATGGGGAATTTTTTTTTTTTCACAAGGGATTTTTGTAAAGAAAATAGCCTATGGAACAGAGTTTAAGGTTAGCAATAATGTTACCATGCTACTAAATCTATCCTGAAGTAGTGCTGCTGCCGAAAAGTCACTCTCTTGAGGGAAGTTCCTCTCCTTTATATTTATTCTCTGGATAATGCTCTGAGTAGCTATCAAGAGAGGAGAAAGGTGTAAAAGAAAATTTAGATACAATAAATAAGCATAGTAATTTACGGAACAGAGTGCCTCCCATACAGCACTGGCATGACCATAACAGTACCCTTCGTCCCTGCCTTCCCCCCATTGTATCATGTGTCCCCGTGTGTCTGTGTCATTTCACCTTGGGTGGCCTCCTTCTACCCACTGGTGGCATTTTTCTATTTCCATCCTGGTGTTGTACAGTGAGTGATACAAACTGCTGCATGTGGCTCACAGTCCTCTCCCACAATTTGCACTCCCTCAGGGATGACAGGGGCCACTTTTTACAAGACCACGAGACTGATGGCAACAGAGCAGGTTCTCTTCTTGGCCATCTGTTTGTAGAGAGATCCAACGCTGTGTTCCACAGACACAGAGTAAAGCAGAGAGAGTGGTAGACCCCCCACACACATCCACCTTCCGTGGAGAAAGCACCACAGTAATGAAGCTGTCACATTGTCCCCTGCCTTAGCAATATTGAGAGGTGGAAAGGGGTTTGAAATGTTTGTTTTAATTTTTTTTTTTCCTTTGGCTATATTCATAGCTGTGGTCCCCTGCCATGCGGCCTGAGTGCAAGTGGGCATATAGTGAGAGAAAGAGTGCTGCAAAGAGGTGAACCTGGTAATGCACTGTTCCACAGAGACAGAATAAAGGAAAGAGAGAGAGTGGCATCCATCCCCCGACACCACTCACACACCTACCCTGCAGAGAGTGAAAGAGGGAAAGAGTGTTGCAAATAGGTGAACTCAGTGCCATCAACCGTGCTGCAGTTGGTCGCTGTGTCCCTGTGTGGGCTGCAGGACTAAATGTGTATCTGTCATGGGTGCAAGAAGAGGGGAGATGATCACCGGCAGAGTGCAGAAGTCTCTTTGTGGCAGTCATGCATGAGAGAGAGAGAGAGAGAAAGAGAATGAGAATACAGGTGCTGTTGTCCATCATCACCCCCACAGCACACGACACAGTTTGTGCAGTCGCAGTTACTGTCACTAGCCAGGAGAGGTACTGAGTGACTCTGATACACACAAGGAACAGTTCATCATTCTAACTGCGACTGTTGTCTGTCTTTGTTCTGTCCATGTCTCATGTGATGTGGTGGCTGACATGCAGTACAGTAGGTGCCTTTGTGTATATGTTCTACAGTGTCCTCCTGATCAAAATAGTCTGTGTCACTGCAAGCCCTGTGTGTGTCAGTGTTCTGCAAGTGGATATCTCTGTGTGAGTGTGTGTGTCTCTCTCTCTTTCTCTCTCTTCAGGTGGCCATTAAGAAATACTTGGCAGTGTCTGTCCCTTTATATTGTGTTGTTGTGGTTGGGGTTGTGGCAGGTCAGAAGTATGTCACACAGTACAGAACAGTGTCAGAGACAGGAACTGTGACAGCAAATAGTTAGAAATTGGGGAAAACATCCCTTAAAGATTATTTCCAACTTTCTTCCAACTGGGTATAACAAATAAATAAATAATAAAGAGCAAAACACTTTTAAACAAAATAGTAAAATACCTGTAGAGACACAGAATGTCTCTGATGTGTTCCCTCTCTCTTTTCCTCTCCCTCCTTTCATGCCCTTACCTTAACATAGGGCATACTATCCTAAGGAGTCATAAGACAAGTATTGTATTTTAAGGAATTGTGACTGTTATAATGAATGAGTATTTTACCTGGGAAGACACGCTTGCACTATTTTATTTTTGCACTCCCTTACATATCACTACACTGTTGTCTTCAGCTTCAGTCACCACTGAATGATAGCTCTGTTTAGTGATTAAGAAAGCTTTGCTTCCCCTTAACCCCAACTACCCGAGAGTTGGGGGCAGCATCCAGCTCTGGAGGGAATATACACTCTCCCTCTCCTGAATACACATCCTTTCCTCTCCCTGCACCCATTTACTGTTTTATTTTCACACTCCCATACCCACCACTATTCTGTTATTTTCAGCTTCAGTCCCCACTGAATGATAACTCTGTTCAGTGATTAAGAAAGCCTCACCTCCCCTTAACCCTGACTACCCAAAACTTGCGGGCAGCATCCGACTCTGCAGAGAATATCCAGAGAAGTTGCAGGTTTGAGAAAATAGTGAGCTCAGGGGTTGCAGAGTGTTCTGTATTGCACAATGTGCAAGCCCCCTGATGTCTCCCCACCCCCATAAATCAAGGGTGAGCGAATGAGCTTGCTGGAGGTTCCACCTACCCATCGCTGACTTCTTTAGCTGATAGGCTCAGACTATTTTTTGTAAGTCTTTGTTAACTAGGTAAGTACACTGATCCGAGGGACCATTTTTGGGCACGACCCAAGCCACAAATGTGGCGCAAAGTCAAAAATCAGTGGACTTGTGCTAATAGTATACAGATCGATACAATTTGAATACAGTACAGCTACAGGAATACAGCAGGAGTGTACAGTGTAAGGCTGTTACAAATTAGATACAGAACAAATTACAAGGAGGACAAGCAGCAGTTACAACAATAGTTCAGGAGTGATAGGGAGACCAAATATACATTAAAATAAAAATATACATATGGAGGGAAAAGCAGTACACAGAGTTGAATTAACAGTGCAAATATCAAAATATAAGATTCACATGGGATATCGAATTTAAAAAATTAGTACAAGAAGGGCTGGTAAAGTGCTAGGAGTCAGAGTGGAGTGCAATATATGAGCAGTAAAGAGCAAGGAAAGGAGGGCTTGGAAGATGAGGAGGAGAGGATAGCTGGTCAAAGTAAATTACTCAGGCTGGCACTTACATTTGGCCCCATCCAGTAGCCAAGCTTTGAGTCGATGCTTAAAGGTGCAATGGGTGTCTGCAGAGTGGATCAGGGCAGGGAGGCTGTTCCATAAGGATGAAGCAGCAACTGACATCGCTTTGCCACCCATAGCTGTGAATGTTCTAGGAATATCCATGGATGGGACCGATGACACACATATGCATCTGGGGGGTACTCTTACTTTTAGGAGTGAAAGATAAGGGAATGCATCACCACATCTTAGTGAGCTGTCAACAATGCAGCCATGTGCAGAGTCAAAATGGCAAGAGAGTGGGAGCCAACCCAGGGACTGGTAGAGGTTACAGTGGTGAGTGGAGTAGGGAGCCAGGAGCGCAAATCTATACACATTGTTGTAAACAGCAATTAGTTGCAAGTTAAGGGAAGTGAACATACAGGAGTAAATAGGAGAACAGTAATCCAGGCTAGGGAGCAGGTTGCCATGGGCGATAGCGAGGCTGGCCTCTCTGGTAAGGAACTGCTTTATGTGATGAGCAGCCCCAAGTCTTTGATTTACCCTGCACAATGATAGAGTATATGTGCTCCATGAAGGAGAGGGAGGGGTCAAGGATAATACCCAGGTACTTGAAATTAGGGACATTTTCAAGCGGGGTGGCCCCTTGGTGTGGTCACAGAGAGGGAGGCACCAGACCTAGAGAGGTTGGCCAGAAAGGGTTTGGAACCCAGGTGCATAGCTTTAGTTTTTTTAAAATTAACCAATAGCTTGTGCAACAGGAACCAGTCATGGGCCAAGCTATAGTTCAGGGACAAAGTGTAAGAAATGTTTGGCAGTAACTTATCACTGTAAAAAAGTACGAGATCATCAGCATAAAGTAATGCTTCACAGGTAAGGCAATCAGAGGGGAGGGAGTTAATGAAGAGGGAGAAAAATAGTGGGGCCAGGTTGAAACCCTGGGGATGCCCATGGAGATAGGTAAGCGAGGTGAGGCAACAGTTCTGATGCACATGGACTGTGATCGGCCAGTCAGGTAGCTTTTGAACCATTGAGATGTGTCAGGGGAGCAGCCCAATTGTAACAGAGTGGTAAGTAATAAGTGGTGGTTGACTAATTCAAAGGCCTTGGACAGGTCAACAAATACAGGCTCCTGTTGCTTTGCCAAAGCCCATGCTATGGCATACATGATTAGTAAAGTGGGCCAAAGCAGATGTGGTGCTGTGAAATTTAGCAGAAGCCACGTTGCTGGCTACACAGCAGGCTATATTTTTAAGCATGTTCACTCATTTGGTGGTGAACTATCTTCTCAAGGAGCTTGCTCAGGTTGGGGAGCAGGGAGATTGGTCTATAATTATCAGATGAGAGGGGTCCTCGGCTTTGAAAATGGGAACTACCTTGGCAGATTTCCTGGATTTGGGCATGGTACTGTAGATGTGGTCATGACAAGGTTGAAGAGAAAAGTGAGCGGTTTAGTGATGGCTGGGGAGATCAGTTTTAGGAATGAAGAATTGAGGCCATCACTGCCTGGGCTGCCACATGAAGGGAGACATCTAAGGAGCTTGATGGTGTCTTTGGCCGATGACTGATGAAGACTGGTCACCTTCTAACTGCTCTGCCCTTGTATGTGAATGCAAGCAGCTCACCTAAGCAACCCCCACCACCAAGACAACACCATGGCTGCTTAGTCAAAATCGGTTGCACAGTGGTCTAAGAAATGACTGTTAAAATGCAAACCAAGGTACTTATTGAATGTGGACCTTCTGGCCCCGTCATATTTTTTTGTAAAGTTGTACAGGCAATGCTACCTAAAAGAGTTTTGTCACTCTATTTTGAGTTATTTGTACCATATGCATTAACTATTTCATTTTTACGTTCTCATTCCCACTAGCAGCTGACAATTTGACTGGGGAGGGGGTGGTGATGCTACTGAGTAGCAAGGAGCTACTCAGAATTTGGCAGGCCTTGGTTATGAAGGGTTGCTTAGATGCCCAGGGCTGCCACAGAAGATCATAAAGCAATACAGCGGATGCTGTGAATGGCCCTACAATTCTTTACATGGACCCTTAGTTCAGTAAACCAGAGTTGCATTTCAGTAGCTTTAGACCTTAGTATCTTGATTTTAACTGAGGTTATAGCAGATTTTAGTTGTTAAATCTGCACTGGACCTTTTACAAGCACTAATGCTTGGGGAGAACTTTAACACTCGCTTATCTCTTGGTTTATGACAGATGTGCTCTGTCTTGCAAACCGTACACTTTATGATTTTGTTCATGAAGCAGTGATTTATTTTTATTTTTATAGGTCACTAAGATAAATGTAAAATTGCTTTATTTTAATTGGTTTTATTTTCTTTCACAGGCTTTTGTCTCACAAACTACCATCTCATTGGCTGGGTAAAGATAATATTTATACCCCCCCACCCCACACCAAATCCCTGTGACTGGGTTTATGTGATAACGGTGAAAGCCTAAAGGCTGCATTGCCATTATCAATGTAAGTCAGTGTGTCGAAAAACAGAACCAAGGACTTCGCTTTTTTATCGTTTTATGTGGGGTTGCACCCCACCCTACTTAAGCATTCTCAACTACAGGGGGTGCATGTTGAGGGGAGGTTAAAACATAAAAAAGGTTTGGTCCAGGTGCAAAAAAATGCACCAGTGCCCAGACCCGAACCCAGTACCCTGTCCACCAACACCGCCAACCCACCCACCATGCCACAGGGTCAGCGCAACAACACACCGTGACACCATGCCTCACATTCCTTCCCGCTTGTTGCTGTGCATGCTCACTTCCCCCCCACATGCATACATATAGTGACATTCCATCGCTGTATTCGATGACTCCCCCCATCTGGACGCCCTACCCTACAGTAGCTCTGCACACATACACTGGGGATTGGGTAGCCATTATTGTAGGTGTTCAATCGCCAGCACTAATATCTCGTGCTACTCTGTTACTGAATCCAAACCATATTAAAAAAAATGTAAAACTACCAGGACTTCAAAATACGCAAATTTTCTTTTAATATTTAGGGTTTTATGCCTATTATATGTGCTGATTCTTTACCTATATTGCCCTTCCCTTCACTCAGTGCAATCCTGAATTTTCTTTTATCTGAGAAACACAAGGTATTGGGTTGGGGGGGGCGAAAGAAAGAGTAATGATTCATGGTGAACTTGCTGTTCCCTCCACAGCTCCTCCAGGTACTCAGTGGGTACCCTGAATTTCATTGGGAAGTGAGAATCAACCAGAAATCCCTTCAAAAGGAGATTCTTTGGATACCGATGTTTAATAACAAAGCCTGCCTATTATAGTCTGCCCTTCTAAGTACAAATTAAAATGCTCAAAAATGACAAGTAAAGAAATGCACAGCTAGCTCATGGCTGGGACAGCAATTTTCTATGTCCCTTTGGTGCTCTCCCATGTGGAGTTTTAATTTCTGAATCATTTTGCCAACGTAGGAGGCTCATCTCACATACACTCAGCCAAATAAATAATTCCAGCAGTGCTGTAAGTGATGAAATTTGATTCGACAAAGACCTTGTGGTTGAAATGTTAGAGGTGTTTGTAGCTGCTGTTCCTCCTGGCATGGGCTTTTTAGGCCACAAATGCACTACTGTGGTAAATAAAATGAACTGTATTTTCATTAAGTAACCTTGTCTGTGGCTTTAATTTTTGAGTACAAAGTTAGGAGTGCTGTAACTGGTTCTTCTGAGTTTGTTGAGTTTGACATTGAGCACCCTTTGTCCCTGTGCGGCTATCTTTGCTCCAGAAATTTGCTGCATGTTTAACCGGTAGTAACGTGTGTGAAGGTATCTGTTCTCTTTATGACCAGGTAGTAACAAGTTACTACATTTAAACCACCCATTTGGGAACAGAGCTGGTAACCATGTCCTGTTTTATGTAGGCAGCATACTGTATAAATATTCACAATTTTGCCCTTAATGTTTTCAGGTCTGTGTATACTTAGTATTAACATGGACCTTTTTGCACATCAATTAAGATAGGTTATATTTTAGTGACTGCGGTCTGTCATGGTTGTGTTAGGATTGATTTACAGTAGTTATACAGAATATTTTTCGTGAGTAGGACTCCTTCCACCGGCAACTAAACTTAGTATCAATATTTAAACAGGAACCCCAATGTCTTGTCTCTAATACTCATGTTTTATGATTTTAATAAAAGGTCTGTTACTATTAAGAATGGTATTTTTTTGTGGGGGGTGGGGGATTCTCGTGCTTTACTTGTTAACATTATGAAAAATGCTCTGGAAAAAATATATTTCCCTGCTCAGCACAGCTGATCATCCCTCTACATCTGTCTGGCTGGCTGTCTCCCTGTCTGTCTGTCTATCTATCTATCTATCTATCTAGATAAGTGTCTTGTTTTTCTCTGTGTACCTTGGTACGGTTTGTGACAACCTACTGACCTATCTGTACTGCTGATTCTGCTATCTGCAGGGTGCTATTAAAGAGAGGAAAAGTCCAAATGCAAATAAAACAACAATTTTGGAAGTCAGTATTACTGTATGTTTAATAATACATGGCTTTCTGTAAAGTGTAACTCATCCTCCATGACATGACTATTAGTCCACTAAGAAGGAAAAAAAGTTGACAGTGCCCATGTTAATGTACCATCTCGCATCTGCTTTCTCCAATTCACAAACTATAAATTGATTTTTCCACATTGTACATGTGTAAGCACCATTTTTTGTGTTTTATCCCATGTTTAAAAACAACTTGGTGACAAAATAAGCTTCATTTTTTTTAATTTGTAAGGTGTCAGCTCTTGTTCCCAGTCACATACATTTCTAACATCAGCTGTCTTACTTCTGTTCCTAAATCTAATCAGATAAACAAAACTCCCACCTCCCATGACTAAACATTTTAAATCCCATCTATAACAAAAACAAAATCACAACTGTGTTACTACTGCACACATGAATTGCAAATTCTCCTTTACCTCCTTTGTCTCATTTATATTCCAATACAAGCATCACAGTGTCCCTTGAGTTTAAGCATTTCTGCTCCTCTCAGCATGTGCTTTAATCAAATGTCTCACCACCAAAATCTAAGTTAAAGAGTAGAGGAAGTGAGTTTAAGTTTTAAATTTTGTAGTTTGGTCTTGTTAGCTATTAACACATAACATCAAAGGGTTTTAGCGGTAATAACCCCAAATAGAAAAACAACTTGTTGTTTACAATAGGGCTGCACAGATGTGTCCTTCCTGAATCAGTCTCCTACAAATTTAGTGCATCTGTGAAGGAGATGTGATATCATTTTGACGTGTTGAAAGTTGTGCTGTGTGCCACTCTTCAAATGCAGCATGAAACCAGTATGTAGTTTCATCCTGTCAGAACCACTTCAGTAGTCACGTGTGCTGAAAGACTGTGTGTCAAAACATTATTAATTTGCTATCAAAGGCTTGTAACTTTGGTAATTTTCAATACTTTTACACCACATTCCTCACCTGCAGCCCTATTGGCTCTGGCTAGAGTTTTTTTTTGTCTTGTCACACTCTAACAGTTCATCCATTGGTGGTGTGAAGATTCACAATGGCAGCCATCCCTCACCCTTCAATAGTAAAACAGAAGTGCAGGTGACTTTTTTATGTTTTCTCTGTTATAGATACCTTGACTCTATCCTGGATGCAATGGTTGCCCTGACTTAACTGTACCTCAGTCTCCAGAAAGACCTCCAAGTGTTGCGGAGAGCGTCTTTGACCCATGATGTCTTCTGAGGCACACTTGTGACACTCCATGCAGACTTCTTGTTTAAGTTTTCTAAATCCTCTTTTTTGTGTTTGTTCTGTTTATTTAAATGTGTTTTTAGTGGTAATATTATTCATCATCTGCTTGACTGTTCAAATAAAAACTTTGCTTATTTCAAAGATAACAACATCTCCAGTCTCACTGCATGGCAGGGTCAAGCAAATGTTACTCTGGCTGTCTTGTGCTTCCAGTACTGTTTTTCATAGTGCCAAATGTTTGTGCTTGTATGTTTTCTGAGCGTGGTCACTGTAGCTGGTGCCCACACACTATACAAGGTAATGGATGGGCATCAATTAACAACAACATTGAATTCTCTTCTTGAGGTTGCCATGGTAATCTAGTAAACCTCTTGAGCTTTGTTCTCAGTGTTTACTGCTGTCATGGCAACCTCTTGAAGAGAATACAACATTGTTGTTAACTGATGCCCATCCATTATCCTCTATGTAATCTGATTCATAGTATATGTAGTTTATTTATCAAATTCTGGTGCAGCTTCCTCCCAAGGGGTCTAAAAGATTCCACATATTCAAGATAAGTGTCATAAGCACCATCCATCAGTTTATTCTGCTGTAAACAGTAAAATATATAACAGTATATAACTACAATTAAACTGTCAACTGTGGTGTCAGCTGACGTATGTAGTGATATACTGTAGTTCCACAGTGTTGGTAAACAACACTGAATGAAGCTCCTTGAGAAATGTTATAGCTTTTTTTATTACTGCGAATTGTCTTTGTTAACCTCCTGCTCTTCTGTCCTTTTCCAAACCAGAACAGACTGTGAATGTCCTGTATGTCTTTTATGAAGTGGGGGCAACATGTGGACAGTAGAACATGATACAGTAGGTGTGTGTTTGTTGGGAGGTCTAAGCACTCCTCTGGTGCGTACTGAGGTATGAGGCTGCAAGCTGCATTCTTCTTAGCACATACCAGAGGGCCTATATCTCCCAAAGGAAGGCAGCACCATGAAGAGTTTTATTGCACTTATAAAATGACCTGATGGTGAATGTTCTGGCTTAGAAAATTCAGCACTGTGCATTTGTTGCACTGGAGTATAGCCTAGTGGTTACAGTAACAATCTATGAATGATTGTAGTACATCCAGCAGACCTGGGTTTGAGTTCCACAACCTTTATTTGCATTCTGTGTGACTCTGAGCAAGTCACTTAACCTCCCCAAGGCTCCCAGGTTACCACGATAAATGGGTCTTGTGCCAGGTGGGCCATACTCAGGTACCAAAGAATTAAAAAAATAGTTCAGGGAGAGTCACGTGATGAGCCGGCTCGGGTAAGATACGCTCCGCGCTCCTCCGAGACCCAAGCAGCAGTTTTCGGTTTAAAAGCCGGTTTTGGCATCTTTTTTAAAAGCTTTAGACAGACCGAGTGTCACCGGTGCCTCTACTTATCCCTCCTGTCTGGTGAAATCGGGATATCGGCGGGGGATTAAGAGCGACGCCGATTGTCGCAGAGGAGCTTGCTGCAGGCCAGGCCCAAGCTCGACTAGTGATGGAAGTGGACTTAAGGGAACCACTGGCGGGGCGTGCCCCCGCATCAAAATGCCCCAAGCCTCACTCGCCTGACAACATAGACCAGGGGGAGGAAGTGGCATTAGAGGGGGGTCCCTGCGATAGCGTGGAGGACATTAAAGAAATTAAAGCATTGCTTCAGGGACTGGTGCTGGACTTCTCAGAAGTTAAGCCTGCTTTGCACTCGCTGGCCCAAAGGATGATTGACGCTGAGGCCAGAATCTGCTCGCAGGAAAAAAAGGTTTCCTCCTTGGAGCAAGAGGTGGTGACGATCAGGAAAAAACTCAGGAGGATGGAAGAGAGATTGGAAGACCAGGAGGTGAGGAATCGAAGGAACAATCTCATCCTAGCAGGGCTTCCAGAAAGGGCTGAAGGTCTAGATTGTGTCTCCTTTATTCAGGACCTGTTACTAAAAATGTTCGGCCCCTAGTCCTCTCGGGAAGGGTACAACCTGGAAAGGCTCACTGCTGCTATGGAGACCCCACCTCTGGGGCTCGGCCTAGAGTTATAATTATGAGGTTTCTCAACTATAAAGAGAAGTCTCATGTCCTGCAGCTGTCTAGGCAAAAGAAACCTCTGCATTGGAATGGGGCTTCATTATGGTTCTTCCAGGATTTAATCCCGGCATTCGAGAAAAGCAGAAAGAATATAGTGATATTAAGAAGAAGCTTTATTTAGCAGGATCAAGTTCCGCTTCTTTATCCTGCCATCCTTATGGTGCGGCTGTCGCCTGGAGAAAAGAAATTTTTAACAGCCAAGGATGCACTGAGGCTTCAGAGTGACCTGCCAGATCTCTTCAAATCGCCAACCTGACTGGAATCTCCTATGAAGTTTCCGCTCCTGTGGGGATGAGGACTTGTGGGGTGAAAAGATCGTACAGAGAATGACGTGGGTCAAGCTAACGAGCGGCATGAGCTGAGACATTCATTGGCAAGCTCTGGGATTAATCCCAGGGGCTTTACTACTATGTTTTTTTTTTTATCCTCCTCCCAGGGAAGGAAAGGGGTAGGGAAGAAGACAGAAAAAGGACAACAAGGAATAGATACATGAAAAGAAGAAAAGAGGAAGACTGGGCTGTCGAAACCTATTGTTTGATGGACTAATGGACCGCCATCTAGGGGACTGGGTTTTGGGGAGTGGGAACAAGGCTATTCCACTCTTTGTTTGGCAATGAGTATATTAGTAGTTAGGTGGGGGCACCATGGCGCTGATGTTTTATTTTATTTTTTTCTTTCCTTTTTTTTTCGTTTACTTAATTGGGAAAGGACTATCTGGGTCTGAGAAAGATTTAAAGGGCCGGTTTCGAGTAAGGGAGTCACTGAGTGGGATCAGGGGGGCTAGGAAACCGGTTCATCCATGGCTCAGCAGGAAGTGGTTTGGTCTTGGGACTGGGGGTCATGGGGGAGGCTTAAGGGAAAGAGAGAGAGTCCCTGATCGGGTATCTGGAAAGCAGGCCTCAAAAGGCTCTGTCTTTGATCCTATATCTAGCCCCATATTAGCCAGATGGTTTTGTATAGCGTGATTTCATGGAATGTTAAGGGTTTGAGGGGACGACATAAAAGATTAACAATCCTGCAATATCTGGAGCAGCGGGGGGCTCATATCGTAGCTCTCCAGGAAACACATTTACTGACTGAGGAGTTAGATTATTTAAAGAAACGTTGGGTGGGTCAGGTATATGGAGTGGGTAGGAAGAGAGCATCGTGAGGAGTGGTGATTTTAATTAATAAGTCCTGCTCTTTCGAGGTGACCCAAGTTCTGACTCGACAGGACAGCAGGGGGGATCTATGATTTGGGCACTTTACACGGCAAGGCAGCAGGGGTAGCCTCTATATATGGTCCAATAGAGGAGAATATCGCGGCATTTCCATCACTTTCACTGATATTAGCGGGTGACTGGAATATTTGTTTAGATAATAAGGAGGACACGATGCCGGGGTTCAAAGGTCCCAGGTCTAGGGCTCAATTAGCGCTGGCTAAGCTTTTGGAAGCTACAGGTCTGACAGACCCAGCCAAGTTTTTTTCTCAGGGAGGTCTCCAAATGACATTCTACTCGGCGGTTCACAAAAGCCTTACCAGGATAGACTATTTTTTGGTAAAAAGGGAGAGGTTAGGGGAGGTCAGAGCATTTAAGACAGAGAGTAGGACCTTTTCAGACCATTCTCTGATCCAGATGCAATGGGAACCTAAGTCCTTACCTCCTAGGCCTTACAGGTGGAGGCTTCAGGATTGGCTTTTCTTGGTGGAGGAGAGAAGGGATGAACTGGACGGGGCCCTTCGGGAAATTGTTAGAGTGCAGTTGGAAGGCGAAAGAGGAGTTTTTGGAGGGGGGAATAAGTTCTCTATCACAGCAGGAGGGGCTCTCGGAAGAAATAGATAGGGAGATCAAAAGCTTAAGGAGGGAGCTGTCAGGATTTGGTGCGGAAGATTGAATTTGGTTAAATAAGATTAAGGCTAAATATCTTTGCAAGGGATGTTCAGGCGTTTTTGGCATCAAGGATTAAGGAGTGGGAGGCCAGCAGGACTGTTTCTTCGATCTCACATGAAGGGAGGCTAGTGACAGACCCCCAAGACATGGTTGAGGCGTTTGCCACATTTTTTGAAAAGATATACCAAGAAAGTGCTCCTGGGGGGGAAAAGGAAGTTAGGGAATACTTGGAGGGAATCCAACTCCCGATAGTGGACCCCAGTCTGGCTAGGGAATTGGAGGCCCCTATTAAGTCTTCCGAAATTTTAGAGGTGGTTCGGTCCCTCCCATTAGGTAAATCTCCAGGGCCTGATGGTCTAAGCGAGGTTTTATCAAACTCATATTCATACTATACCTATCCTAAAGGAGTTTTCCATACTATAATGCAGGAGGGCATTGACCATTTACCCATTTACCAAGCTTATATAACGTTAATACCTAAACCAGATAAGCCCAGGGATGTTATGGGAAACTATAGGCCCATAGCTCTAATTAATCAGGACATTAAGATACTTACAAAGATCTTGGCTAATAGGATTTTAGCTGTGGCCCGAGCATAATTAGTCAGGAGCAGGTAGGCTTTATGCGGGAAGGGCGCAAAGATCGCTCAGGAAGATACATCATATTATAAATCAGGCTCTGATTCCGGTTCCTCTAGCCTTGATCTCCTAGACTGAAAAGGCATTTGATCGAGTTTTGCATATATTTTTGTTCTCTGTATTGAGAGGATGGATTCCCGAAGGGGTTAATTAAGGGTATCAAAAATTTATATGCGGCGCCCACAGCTAGGATTTTATGTAATGGCTATCTGTCGAGGGAATTTCAACTTATAAATGGTATGCGGCAAGGGTGTCCCCTTTCACCGATATTGTTTAACATCTATTTAGAACCCCTCTTAAGATCTATTAATAGCGAGGTTGGGGAATCAGGGTGGAAGATTTGGAGCTAAAAATTTCAGTCTTTGCGGACGACATACTGCTCCATCTACGAGACCCAGCAACTAGCTTCAAGACAGTTAGAGAATTAATATATCGGTACTCTAGGGTCTCAAACTACAAGCTGAATCTCACTAAAACCCAAATTTTATCCTTGACGCCACATGTCTTTAAAGTGGATTTTGCATCTCTGGGGATACAGTGGAACAATGATAAGTTGAAGTACTGGAATCTGGATTACGGCAAATCAGGCATCTGCGCGGAAGCTAATATGGGGAATTGTCTCGGAGATTTCGGGGACATCTTAAGGTGGAACAAACTACCTTTAAATTTTACAGCATGTCTAGGTATTATCAAGATGAATATTTTGCCGAGGCTGCTATACCGATCTACTTAGCTCCATATACTATCCCTATAAAGTGGTTTAAGCTAATTAGGAAAATGTTAACTGGGTTTCTCTGGAATGGCAAGCTGGCTAGGGTTAACTATAAGATGCTATGTAGGCCGTGATGAGAAGGAGGCATTAGACTACCTGACCTCCAGGCTTATTATGTGGCGGGTCAGTTGGGCTTGATGGCTCAATGGGCATAGAGGCTCACGAGGGTAACATTGCCCTGCCTGGTTACAAATAGAGAAGAAACTGTTGAGGGGTAGGGATGCTCCTGACTCATTAATATATGTTGGGTCCCAAAATGGATTGGGCAAAATAGGAGTAGGAACCAATCAGGAAAACCATGGAGGCTTGGTGGCGGTTTCTACACCAGCTCAAAAGGTTGCCAAGTGAAATCTAGGGATCAGCCTATATTGGGAAATCCCAATTTGACCATTGGGGGCATGGTGCTTGGGCAGAGATGGAATGTATACTTGAAGGGTCTTAGCTTGAAGGATATGCAGCAGGGGGAGATAATTCTTCTGCCTCCACAATGTGATGGCCTGCCCTTCTTTCAAAGGATACAGCTTAAGCAAATGATTGTCGGGGTTCGGGGGAGAAGTGGTGAATTTACGGAGAGTTTTCTCTGGGGAAGTTTGAAAGAGGCTGCTCTATGAGCCAGCCCACTTTTCATGTATATAAGCTGCTATTGAATTCCAGATTTCTGAGTGCCCTTCCCTCTGTCCCTTATTGGGACAAGGTGATGACTTCTAGGTTAGAATGGGATAGCATCTGGGAAGCTACCAAATATAATGTTATTCCTAAACATAGAAATATCCAGTTTTATGTGGTTCATAATATATACTATACCCCTGCTAAACTCTGTTCTAGGGTTTCGACAGACAGATCTATGTTTTTGTGGGACAGCATCAGGAGATTTGCTTCATATCCTATGGAGTTGTGACAAAATCTCTTCTTTATGGAATAAGATTAGACAGGGCTGGACCCCAGGCTAGGCTATATGGGATATCTAATTCCAGAAGTCTGCGTGCTAGGTGACTATTTGATGATCGGAAGGGTCATACAGATTTCATCTTGCTTTAATGGGGTCGATTGTTAAAGCATTTATTGTGCAACACTGGAAAGATGGCCAGGTTTACTCTTATGAACAATGGGTGAAGGATTTGCTTGGGGCCTTGGCCAAGATTAAGAGACATCTAGTGTCTGAAGGTAGGCAGGAGGTCTACAGTAAAAGGTGGGCAAGGTTAGAGGCAGCCTATTCACTGTAGAACACAAGCGTTATCTTACAGAGCTGTCTGTCAGATGGGGATTAGTAGAGGTTTAGGTAATGGATTGTGGGTCATCTCAATGGGCAGGTACAGTTGGATTTAGGATTCTTTTTTTTTCTCTTATCTCTTCTTGTCCAACTCTGCATGAAAATCCCCTATAGCATGGGTTGGTATACCTATTATCTAGGGCTAGAGCGTAATGTGTACGGATAGAGATGTAGGCTGGATGAGGAGGAATTTTTGAGGTTATAGTTTTGTCGGGGGCGGGACTCTCTCTCTTTCTGGGGTCACACTGGATATTCACTTGGGAAGGACAGATAACCAAGCAGCTTGGACGTTAACAAGATGAGTGTTATTATGGGGAAGCTGGAGCTTGAGAAGAGGCGTTGTACTATTATCAGGGGTTACTGAGAGCTTCCCGGGAGTTGAGTTTAGTATGGGAGGAGTGATATCCCGTGTGTCTGTAAATAGGGGATGTATATAGTTTGCACAGCCAGTTTTGGGGTGTGCGCCCAGTTTCCAGGTTATTTGTGTGCTTGTATGTTGGTTTCTTTGGAAAATAAATAAATAATCATTTAAAACAAACAAAAAAAAAAGTTCAGAAGTACATATACAGTAAGTACAGCAGGTGACCCAGTTCATCCAATCAGAAAGTAGCATTGTGATGGCCATCTTGATAGATTTTATAAACACTATCAACCCATTGATTCTCAGATAGTACACATATTGTTATTACTTCTTAAGCAAATCCAGGATCACCAGGCCTGCTTTGTGGATAAATATAATAATGTCCCTATGTCAGAATATTCAAAAGCTTTTCATTTACAGTATTTTACATCTCAATTTATTCTAGATATACAGTAAATCCACAAAAATGAGGTCAGGTTACAAACTGATCTTTCAGTTCTAGCAGAATGAGCAGAAGCTCACATGAACAGAAAGGACTTCACATGTGCACTCACAAATGAAACATGTTGGCAAAGATGCAGAATAAAGTAAAATTTTAATGAGGTCATGGAGGCACCGACCAATACCCGAATGTTTTGTGTCACAAACGTTTCTTAACATTATTTTGCATCTTAAAGTGCACATGAAAAGTTCTTTTTCTTCTAGATATACAGTATGTATCAGGAAAATCAAAAGGTCTCATTTAGTTATTTTTAATACAATTATTATTTTAAAACTGAATTCATTTTATTGAATTTTTGAAACTCGGAACTTAACATACAGTACAGTAAATGGCAAGTGATGCCGATTCATCCCCTCAATATTCAGGGGCAGTCCAACTTATCTGAAGTTAGGTACATAAAATTTGTTCTGTTCTTATCAAAAAGGGACCCACTACAATTGTTTCTGTGTAACATATATAAGGTCATTGCCTTCCCATTTCTTTTTGAATAGAATTCAAACAGCTATAATTATTTTAGTTAAGTTCTCCCTTTTGGGTCCAATATGAAAGTACTTGCTGGACCTCTGTTCCTGAGGGAGGCTCTTCAAAGCCATGTAAAGTTACTTTAGACATGAGGGTATGTGCTAGATCAATTGCCACTGCAGTTTAAAATGGATTACATGCATGTTCCGTCAAGAGTGGCTATTCAGTGTGTTACTGATATTAAATCACTGGTACACCTGTTAAAAAAAAAATCTAAAAGTGTCATGAAAGACTAAAGGGGTTGGTTACAGCAATAACTTTATGTATCCCCAGGTAAGGACAACTGCCTGGCATTGCTTAATACAAAATTGATCGACATATATAAAACAACCTTACTATTTATTTAGCTTTTGTTAACCTGATAAGTACACTAGGCAATAAAATGCCAATGTTCAGGCATAACTGGAGTGATTACATACAATATATTTTGCAAAGCAAACACACAATACGGTGCCATTAAAAACAAAACCCGTATGGTACACAATGCAAAAAACATTAGAAATGGTATAACAAACAAAATCAGCTACAGATTAGGAAGCTGAAAACCAAAAGCAGCAAAAGAGTCCATGTAAACGTTAAATATTACATTATGGGGAAATGGAGAAATGACATCTTGCTTAGCAGTTTATGATCATACAATACAATCAAACAGTACAGAGATATGTATGCAAACATAATATTATTAAAATTTCTTGTCAGAAAAGATCCAAAATTCATGGGCAGGAACATCTGGATATCTCAAGGATATAATTATGATATCTACTATGGAATGCAGCTGCCAAAGGACTGATATGAATCTCAGGGGGAATGGAGTCCCAAACTTTGGAGCAAAAAAGGCAAAGGAAGATTCACCAGCCTTAGTTTTAAGTTTAGGGACATTTAAGGAGGTATTTTCACCAGAACTCAGGGGGTAGAAACAGTGCACAGGTTGTAGGTGCGTTAGAAGGAATTTGGCAGATGATTGCAAAGGTCACAATTTTGGGAGGGGGGTGAATGCCAGCCAAGTCTGTCACAGAAGGAGCAATGCTGGGTGAAGTGAGGGGATGCCAGAGCAAAATGGTAGATATAATTATAGGCTGCAGTACATCCCATCTAGACAGAGGCCAGGATATTCAGAGGGGATGCGCCTGGCACAACAGAGTTGTGCCAACACAACCCTGCAATGTGCCCCAGTGCGATATTAAAAAGGGGCACTTGCACAGCGTAAGTTCTGATGTGCCGCATTGCCACGTATGCAGTGCTTTCCGCAGGGGCGTGCTCCATGATATGTGGCACATCCCGATATTCAGCCCGGAATGTGCGGTGCATGTGCTGGCACAACCCCAAGATGCGCTGTATACCAGGGCACAAAGTTGAGCCTGAAAATCCTGGAACAAATGCTGCCCACCCACAGGTGGGCTGCTGTATTGCAAGGCACAATGCAGCAGCCATCAACCATGGGTGGCCAGCCACCAGGAAGGAACACCATCCACAAGCACCCATCTCATCCCTAGTAGTCCACCGGTACCCCCCCTCTTGCCAGTTAGCCCAATGGCAGGCAGAAACCAGCTCACTCCATCCCTGGAAGTCTAGTGGTACCCCCCACCCTCCCATCAGCCTGATCGTGGGCATTTGTATAATAACAGTATGCTCTGGCAGTCTAGTGGGTGCCCCCATCCCAACTCACAGATCACTGCCATAAGCAGATATGAGAGAACCCTAGTGGTCCAGTGGATCCCCCATCCCACCCAAATCCCGAAGTCAGTGAAATGAAAGTCACCATAGCCCTGGTGGTCCAGTGGTAACCCCCATCCCCCCACCCACAGAGGACCCCCAGTCCACCCAGCTCCCCTCCATCATCGGTGGGTGGCTGCAGCCCACCCGCATCCCACCTAGCTGCCTGCAGAATGACAGCTTACAGTATAATCTCTAAGCCTATTGTTCCATGGTGGGAACAATGGGCTTGCAGGACATCAACTAGACTGTCGGATATATGTGAATGAACACATTCACATATTCTGACAGTCTAGTATAGTATGCCCTGCAAGCCCATTGGTCCACAACCATGGAACAATAGGCTTACAGGTCATACTGTAAGCTGTTATTTGGCAGGCAGCCGGCTGGTATGTGGGTGGGTTGCAGCTGCCTGCTGATGACGGTGGGAGATGGGTGGGCTGGGGTCTCTGTGGGTGGGGATGGGGTTGCCACTGGACTACCAGGGCTGTGGCGACTACCATTTCTCTGGCTTCTGAGATCCGGTGGGGATGGGGGGCCCACTGGACCACCAGGGTTCTGTTATATCTGCTTATGGCAATGATCTGTGGGTTGGGATGGGGTACCACTAGACTACCAGGGCAGTACTGTTATTATACTAATGCCCATGATCGGGCTAACAGAAAGGTGGGGGGTACCACTGGACTACCAGGGATGGAATGAGCTTGTTTCTGCCTGTGACTGGGCTAACCAGCAGGAGGGGGTTACCGCTGGACTACCAGGGCAGTTTGGTCTATCATTTGTACCAGGAACAGGCTATGGGGCTGAAGGGGGGTTCCACTAGACTACCAGGGCAGTTTTGTATTATACTAATGCCTGTGGTCAGGCTACGGGAAGGGGGGGGTTCCACTACACCACCAAGGATTGGGGGTTCATGTGTATACCTCAATCACAGTTACAGGGCAGGGGGTGCCCCAGGACACACTCAATCCACACACCATTCTGTGCATGGTGCCAGGTGCATTTCACCAGGCTGCCCTGGGCATTTCATGCAAATGGGGCCATAATGACATGCAAATGGTCCTACTGGATTTGTGCCTTGTATATATTATGGTTTCATTTGCATGCCCAAGTCTGAATATCATGGGTGATGTGCCCAGCACAGCTACAGTTGTACTGGCGCATTCCCAGCCCTCCCTGTCTGGAGAATGTGCTAGCACATTGTAGATGTGCCAGTGCATTGCAGTTGCGCCATGTGCATTCCATGCCATATTCAATGGTGATGAACCATGGCACATCACCTTTGAATATCACCCGCTCCTGGCCACAGCACATCTCGGTTGTGCTGCGCCCCCACTTGCCCTATTGTCAGGTACAGTCTGAATATCCGGGCCAGAATGTTTTCTAAGTCATGGTAACTACAGGAGCTCCATAAAGGAGTTTAGGCAAAAGCATTCCATGGGCAATAGCAAGATAAGCTTTGGGGGGGGGGGAGTCAGAGCATGGATAGTTTTGTAAGATACACTGAGCGTAGAATGTACACATCTCCAGATACCCATCACATACAATGATAGCCAAGGGAGGACTCAAAGATGTCTTCAAGGTAGGTAAAGGAGTTAACTAAGAGAACTGGGGTACCGTTATGATATGCAATAGATAATGGGGCAGGGTAGAGCCTGAGTCTAGAGGATGTTCCAAAGAGCACAGACTGCATTTTTGTCACACTGAGAATTATTTTTTTATGAGACAACCAACTGTACACAGATTGGAGGTCAGAGATTAGGTGCTGATTAATACTGAAAATGACGTTTGAGCTTTTGTAAAGGACAAGGTCATCTGTATACAGAACGGCAGAGTAGTAGGACAGGCATTAGTCAATGGAGATAACGTGCAGTGCAAATAGTAGCTGGCCAAGCATAGCTATTTAGGGGGTAGAGCTGGTTGAAATATATCTTCCATCGGTAACATTCTGGTGAAATTATGATTTCACGTCCATGACATTTCATAAAATTTCCCCAGAAAGTTCTCCAAATTTCACCAAAATTATGATTTCAGTTATTTCCATATAATTTAAAAACTGTTTATCCACATTGCACCAATGTAGGTACAACAACTCTATCAAAGACTCTACAGAACTGTATCAAGTTGCAAATTTCTGTCTCTAACGATGACTGAGTTAAAATACTCCAAGCTTTCGAGAATTTTTAAATTACATTTTGCAATCATGTAAACTGCAGAATTTTAAGCCCCTATAACTTTAAAACTCGGGAATGGCATATCACCAGTTCTGTTGGTTTCATTGACCCTAAATATTAGGCTTTGTGGACACCCCTATGGCCCAACAGCAGAGTGCCACAGTGCCACGCTGATGACCCAGGTTTGGAAGCGAACCTGGGAAGTCATGTCAGGAGGCATGCCATTGTCAAGACAGCTACTGCTTAAGAGTGCATCTCAGTTGGGAAGGGCTGACAGTGGGTTCCACCAACACAGCGATCCTGTAGCAAGGCCAGGGAACTTGTTCCTGCCACAGGGGGAGCTGTTGCTGTGTGAGACTGGCAGAGGTGGGAGAGGAAAAATGTGGGAGAAAAATCTGGTAGCCAGCTAAATGACAGTGGAGTTCAGCCTGATTGGGGTATATCCCTCTGAACAGGGTATATCCCTGAAAGATGAGCTGCCACCCATGAAAAAAAACAATATGGAAAAAAAGGCTGTGTGTCAACTCTCTGATTTCTTGTTCAAAGTTTGGCCAACTTTTAAACAGCCCAAGATACCAAAGTAATATCATTGTTTTTTTCAAAAATAGTTTATTAAATTTCATAAGAACTTTGATACAACACATCACATACTTCTTTGCACACCATAATTGATATTTATACAGCTTGCTACACAACTTAGTTTTGGCTAACACTTTTGCAATCTATGTCACTGTAATTCAAGCTCTGTTCAAGAATGTAAACATTAAAAACATTAAAATATATATATATATATATATATATACACATATATATATATATATATAAATATATATCTATATATATCTATATCTATATATATAATCTTAAAACTCCATGCATTGATTTCTTGACTTGGTAGAGTTTTTTTCTTTTACTTCCGGTGGCATCTTGAGGCCAGACAGTTCATGTATTGGGTTACCATATCTCATGTGCTACATTGTTGGGTTTCATTCCCCTAGGCATTGGCACTACCTGTAGCTTAACCCTCTGGTGACTGTTCAGTGATTGGGTGAGAGTGGAAATATTTCTCCGTCAATACCTAAATGGTTTCAAATATGTGCAATCTGTCCCTTTTTCTGTAAACAATGTCTTCCAAATTCATGCAGGCCATCATAGTCCTGAGTCATATGAATGTATGTATGTATACAACATATATACAGTATTTAACTATATGATGTTTCTGAGCATGCCCTGTTTAGCTACTACAATGTCTATTGACATTAGCTTAATAGTATTTTCATCTTGCACATGACCCTAGCATATGGGACAGATGTGCATTTTCTATTCCACACCTTAGTCATTTGCCATCATATGTGTTGGAGAACTTCTGCAGCCTCAGAGGTGTGTAATAACCTCTCTGTAAGGTAATGTATTATAACATCTTAAATTTGCTTTGCCTGGGCCTGTGCCAGTTTTCTTCTTAGATAGCTGCCCAATTTTCTATGGGGATTTCTACCCCCAGATCTTCTTCACATTTTTTCCTATTGTGTTCACTGGTATTTGGCACTAAAGCAATGACTGCTTTATATAAGATTGGCATCAAGCCTCTTGTATGCTGTGCACTGTCCAAAACAACTGCCACCTCATATAGTTAATTTAACTTTTTGTTGAGTCCTAGTCTGCTAACAAGAAATGCCTGACCTGGAGGTATTTGAATTTATGCATCATGGGCAACCCATATCTCTTGTTCAGTTCCTCAGATGTTAACATTTTGCCATGCTCAAATGCCCCAGAAATTCAGTACCATGTTGTTGCCATACTTTAAATCATTGTTCCCCCAAATATCTCAGGAATAGCAGGATTCCCCATAGAGGAGTGAGAACTGTCTCCTCCACACTGTGTTTTCTGTATTTATGCATATTGTGCCAGACTCTTAAAGAAAAGCCTTCCTTTTCCCAAACTGTCCACCCACCACAGGCTTGCCCCCCCAATTAGGGGTTACATAACAAAAGAGAACCTTTTAACCAGTACAACTTACTTTATTCTCATTTTGTAAAGACTGTGCTCAGGAAACATGACTGGTGCTGCACAATGCCATCTCAGGTTATGGTCTGACTCTGCACTGTTTGCTTGTATTGAAAAACTTACAAGTGGTCAGTGCAGAGCTGCACTGTGACCCTGAAATGGCACCACACAGCACTCACCAAGTTTCCTGATCACGAGTCTTTACAAAATGAAAATAAACTATAAGTCTGAAGTTATGTGGGGGAAGAGCTCATCCCCCACATCCTATTTAAGCTAGTAGGCTACATCCGCTGTGCTTAGAGCGAGTCGCGCTTACTTCAGTGGTGTGGCTGGCACCTCTCCTTCCTCCTCTCGCTGTTGCCTTGCTGCCCATTTCTCTGTGCTGTTTCATACCTCATGTTTCCTTGTGGGGGGGGGTTTGCCAGCTGCTCCTCAGTTCGTTCGCCGTGCCTGCTTCCTCCAGCTCGCTCCTTCCTGTCCCTAGTCCACCTGGTACCTCAGAACGGTTCCTCATTCCTCACTTTTGACTCCATTTTGCTCTCCTCAGACACCATCTGCCTGCCCTTGGTTCCTCTCATACCGAATGCCTCACCTCAGTGTTTCCAACACTGCACCCTACGCTGCAATGCCCGAACCGCTACTTCTGCAGGTTTGCTCCTGATCAGTTCCCTCATCTCGCTGGTCACATACGCAGAGCGTTTCTTTCCATTTCTTCTGCAGCCATGTTTTGCCTCTTCTCTGGGGGTTTGTGAACTCATAGTCCTTGACTTCTACTGTGTGAAGGTCTGCGGTTGTCCTGTATTGCTCCTGTCTTTCTCATCCTGGAAGCTGCTCCATAGTGTACACTGCTCCACTGCTTTCTGCTCAGTTGTTTTGCAGCCCTCCTGGTGCATTCCTTGCTACCCTCTGTTGCCCAGACATCATCCACATCGTTGCACCCTCCTGTGCTGCCACTGTCACCATTAGTCCTGTGCCTGGCTATTTCTGCCTCCATGACAGTGCCTCGTAGTAGCCCGCACTACCTGCAGTTAGCTGTAACTTTCTGGTTGCTACCTACTACCTACAAACTTGAAGCCTTACAGCTCGTTTACACTCACTGTCATTATCTACATTCCTTTGGACCTGCTTATGAACTCTCTCAACCTTTATATTATCATTATCTGATTTGGATATTCTGCCTCTCAACCTTCTGCCCTATGGCTACTGTCACTACACTTTCACATTGGGGCTGACATACTACCCTTCAGAGCCCTCTTCCTATTGTGGAGGTCCGCACGATGCAGGTGGCATAGAGGGCTTATCATATACTGTTTTTATAGAGGACCAAGTCTACATTTCTGGGACTTCATACCTTTGTCTCCTGTCCATGCTGCACCTCTACTATACAACATATTCTGCTTCATTTCTGGATGCATTTCAAGATGTCTCACCTTCAGCACTGTTCCTCATGATTTGGATGCTGCAGCTCTCACCTCGCTTCCACCTCTCCGTTTGTCTGGGTCATTCATTGAGCTCTGTTATTCTTGCTTTTCCTTTCCATCTCAGGATTTACTTCATGTCCCTGACTGCTTCCTTTTGATGTGCTGCATTTTACTTATTCTTACTCACTTATTGACTGACCTACATGTGGTCCAGCCGTACTAGCTATCCTTTCTGGAGTTTAGCTGCCACTATTTACTTACGTTACCAGCTGATCTACGTGTGGTCCAGCTGTGCATACTAGCTTACGCAGGGCTAGCAGCCAATCTTACTTAGCTTACCACTGACCTTGCTTGGTTCAGTTGCATACTAGCCTTTGGGTTTAGCTACTAATTCTATTTACACTCCGGTTACATACTCATTCAATCATACCATTTACATCATCAGCTGGCCTACACGTGGCCCAGCTACACTTCCTCATAACATTGGGCTAGCTTTTCTCCATTTCCGTGGATGCTTTCTTCAGAGCTTTCAGAATTACCTTTCCAAATATGCTCACTAAAGTTTCTGCCTTCAATAGGATTATTTTGGGGTACATCAAGATTTGCTTCAATTCTCTTGGATGCTCCTCACCATGCTATTTCAACTTCCCCGGAGTTACTACTATCATCTCCATTAGGACTCCCTGCTGACTTATTCTGTATTGTCTTCCTTGGTTGAACAAATGCCTTGAACATTGACTTACTACAGTTTCAGGATGCTTATTGCCTCTCGTCAAGTTGCCAACTGTTCCGTCAAGGTCTCTTCACTGCAATCCCTACCATCCTTGATCTTCAGGATACGTCAGTCTGCAGCACTATTCTACTCATAAGTCTGCCTTAAAACTACAGTACTACTCAGCACTGAACTGACTCAGGATATGCCGCCATTGCAATACCATTTATTCCTCACTGCTTTGCTCTTTCTGCATTGCATGCTGTTCGATATTTCCATTGCGTTATTTACCACTGCTCTGCAACCTGCCTCGCCCCTCAGAGCCAGAGGTTCACCATCGCAATACATCCTATCTGTGCCCCTACTGGCCTGGAGGTCCTTTGCTGCTATATATTACTGCACCATACTCGCCTACTCCTATGACGTGCCTTCACCGGGGGTTTAGCTACTTCTACTTCACACCTGGCTAGCCAGCTCGGGGCCTGGAGATGCTCATATCCTGCTATACGACTACCTGCTGCAGTGTCAGCCTGGTTCCAGCAGCTCTTTTACTATGGACTCGCATCTGGATATTTAGACATTCATTCATCTACTCTTTGGATGCTTTGCCCTGCCATTTCAATCACATGAAATTATTATTGCTACGCTCTTATCAGGACACTACGTTGAGCTCATCCTGAAGACTTTAACTATCCTGATTTATGCTCTAAGGCTTCTCGGACCTTGTGACAATGCTATTTCATTTGACTCAGCCTCTTCAGTTACCACCACCCAAGACTCCTCAGCTTGACTATTCCAGACTCATCAGACTGTTCTTCATAAGTCAATTCTAGCTATGATATCATTCTGGCTTTGAAACATAGATGTCAACATCATTACGCAACTATCTGGATCCACAAGAAGCTCTCCAATTCTCTTGCTAGTATCATTCTTCATACCCCTTGCTTTATGCTGTATGTAATTTTGCACTACTACTTCCAGATACTACGTCTGCATCTTGCAGCTTTACTTACTGCTACAACTGACCTATTACAGGTCCACTTATTACATTACTCGCTCATACTACCTGCTTCGCCCTTACAGGGCTTAGAGGTCATCACGACTAACTCGCCATTTACAATCAACTGCTTGCCTCATGAGCTGGAAATACATCTGACCTATGTCTACCTATTCACTATGATCTCTACCTACTTCACATACTTGCTTCACCTCTCTGGATTGGAGGTTCCTACTGCTCTGTCCTCCCAATCAAGCAGCATATGCCAGTCCTTGTGTTTCATAGCTACTTCCTTCATTTTCTAAACTTTGCCATGCAGAACTTGACCCAACAGTCCTCCTTCTAGACATGTATGCTGACCTTGATTCCTCGATCTCCTCTGCGAAGTCATCCTCACCTGCTGGAGTGCTTCACCACCTGCACCTCGTCGCTTCAACTTCATATCAACCTTGGATTCCACTCTACTTCATTCTGGCCTGCTCATGAAATCTCAAACTTGGAGTGTACTAGAATGGATGCTTGCTTTCTTCACCTGACATGTCATGATTCAATACGTCTTCAGTTCTCCATTTCTCTGGATTGGGTTCTACAACTTGGGGTTCGGGTTAGCCTATTAAAATATTTAGGATTACTCTCCCTTAGTATGCCCAGAAGGATGGGCAGGTCAGTAGCCATGGGTCCTCAGAGGTTCCCCCCAAGGAGGTTTTTCCTCTCCTGCGTGCTACTGGTCACACTCTCCGGAATTGGAGGAGGTGAGCATACTGCTACTCATTTGTCCTGTGGGTGTCATCCTACTTGACTCCTTCAACAGTCGGATACTGAACAATCGTGGATATCATTATTTTGGGGGGGTCTTATAACACTGGACTAAGCATTCTTTATGGTGGGATACAGAGTAAGGTCAAACCAAAACCAAGTTATAACACCGTTACTCATCAGCTCAAGCATCTAAGCACTTTGCATAAGTACATAGCACAAGCACTGAGCTACAGTATGAACCACACATAATAAAGTAAGTTGTACTACTGGTTAAAAAAATATGTATCTTTTGTTGTGAAACCCTTCATTGGAAAATAAGGCTTTGGGGTATCGGGAGTTTAGGGAAAGGACAGCTTTCCTTTAATAAGTGGGCTATAGTCTGATTGTTTTTAGCTGTGGCTACATTACTGCAGGTAGAGCTATACAGCAAATCAGTAAGTCCATGCCTTCTCCAACATTACAAGATCCCTTTATTCTGTCATTGTCTATTATTCGAGCTGCTCAAGCTGGCTAACTGAGCATTCCAATAATAATTTCTGTAGTGAGATACTCCTATATCTACCATGTCTGGCTGTTGAGTACGTTGTTCAAATTTAATTTTGGGAGTTTACTGTTCCAGAGCCAGGAAGAGGAAATTGATGTAAGTTGATTAAAGAATTCCATGGGAATGTGTAAAGGGAGCCCCTGAAAGAGGTAAAGCAGTTTAGGGAGAGTGGCCTTTTTTTAACACGTTGGCTCTTCTGAGTAGTGTTAATGGGAGGGATTGCCATTTTATGAAAAGGTCTTTTATTTTGGATAGTAATGGAGGAAAATTAACTTGATAAATGTCCTTAACTTTCCTCCTGATGTTTTCCCCAAGATATTTTAAATCTTCTTTTGACCATAAGAAAGGATGTTCCTTTCCAGATCATCATGACTGCAATTGCAAAGTGGCATAATGATGTTTCTTGTTAGAGTTACCTTATAGCCAGTCAGTGTCCCAGAATTTGATAGTATTTTTAACAAGCCTGTCAGGGATTGTTCAGGTCTAGTTACACACATAAACAGATCATTTGCATAGAAGGAAACTTTCGTTGTGGTCTTACCCACCTTGACCCTCTTAATATTTGCATTATTCTTGATATCCTGAGCAGGAGCATCATGCAATCAGAAAACTGAAGTCAAATTCTGCATTTTGGTGACTTTTAGCAGACCAGGTAGCTGTTCTCCAGTGCACTAAATGCCGTCATAATGCTAGCTAGAACAATGATACATTGTTTTCTGTCTTTGTTCAGTCTGCCCTTCAGTGGCAGTTGCTTCTACTTATCAGAGATGCGGCCTGTTCTCAGGACACATATTGCTTTGGACTGGAGGTCTTCTGTACCACCACCCTCTAAATAAATGACAGTTGTCATTCTGCAGTTTGAAAAAGGATTTATCTTCAGAGGGGGCTTGGCCTCTCTTTTCTAAGTCCTCTATTATTTTGGCTGATGAGCATCAGTTGTAACGGCCAATGGGCATCTCCAAGACATGTCCTTATGGATACATAGGTGTTTTATTGCTTGTAAATCTGGGGGGATCTTTGGTGGTGGAGGTGGTTTCTTCTTAGCCTACCCACCTTATAACACTGCTTCAAAAATGTTGCTCACATAGATTTTGCCTGTACTGCCAACAGGGCTGGTTTTAGAATTTTGGGGGCCCTCAGTGAAATTAATGATGGGGCCCCCCTATTCGGTTATCTTTTTACACATGGCCCCTGTTTTACTCAAATTTTATGGAATTAAAATACTAATGCACACATAGGTGATCAATCTCATTTTTAAGCCTAGAAACAATCTACTTAATAAATGCAATATTAAACACCAGGCTGTGTTAAAGAGGTTATGAGGTACCACACACACACACTGTATCCATACTCCCACTACACTGCAGTTATTGAGTCTGTCCAAATCTCTGCATTTTCCTCTACTTTAAAACTTGTCAAGCAATTTTAGAATGCTTCTGGCCAATTCAAATAACTCTTGTTTCTTTGGAACCATGTATACCAGTTTACTGAAATAATTTTGAATGCTGAAAATTTCAACACTGTATGTGGTACAATTGTTTTATTAAAAATGAACAAAGTAACTTTATACTGTGGTAGCAAAATCCTCCTTCTTTTAATATACAACTTCAAGTGCACATGCAGAATAAATTAGACCCATATCTGTACTGTACTGTGTACTCCAAAGGCCTATCACAAGCAACTGCCAACATCATGTCATAGATTATTTCTAATCTGTATGAATCCCATCCTCTAAAACCCAGGAGTGGTGGGGGAGGGGTGGCTGAGTAGCTGGGGGTAACTCTGGGGGTACAGGGAACCCACATACAAAGCTGATTCAGGATTCTGTATGTTAAATCAATAGGGAAAACCGCAGGGTGACACACTCGTACCACAATTCAATTTCAATAGGATACAGTAACTCTGTGTTTGTATCTCACATTTACTTGCACTACCCAAATACCCCCTTTTAATTAGAAAATAAATGATGAACTCAAAGAATTTAAGAGTTTAAAAAGTGGACAGGTACTCAACAGCAGGCGGCCTACCTAGAAAGGTCCAGGTATCCTAGTAGGCCACTCTGACTCTGGGGAGGGGCCAGGATCATTAGTGCTAGCAGATATGAACAGCCCTTAGCCAACACACTGACTTCAGCTTTGATCCTGCCTTGTCCTGTATGCTGCCCCCCCCCCCCAGTGAATAGGAAATGGAGAGCCCTAAAGCAAGTGACTTAAGGTCGAGGCAGAAAGACTTTTCCCAAAAATAACTTTGTCATCTTTTCTGCTCCCTGTCCAATGGCCCCTGCTTCCCCTTTATTGTTTATTTGCTCAAACTAAAAATGCAAGTGGAGAAAAATAATATACATTAGAAACTCCAGCAGCGCAGTGCTGGAAAAGGAAGAAAATAATAAAAATTCCTTATTTCCTTCAACTTCCTACCTAGTCTGGCCTTAGGACTGCAGGCCCTGTTACTACTCCATGATCCCGGTGCTCCTTTGCTGCAATGCCTTGGCCTAGGGTTTGCAGAGTTTGCAGGGCAGTGATGGCATGCTTTCAGCCCCAGCCCCCAACCTCCCTCAGCCAGGAACATCCTCTTAAAAATCCAATAGCCCTTCTTGTTGTTTTTATTTTCAGCATATTTTTACTTCCCTCATGGAGGCTGATATACTATGCAGCTTTATTGTATGTGTGTTTGTGTTTGTAATGTTTGTCTTTTGTATCCGTATTTGGATGCAGCTATAAACAAGAACTTTCTCTCAATTTGCTATCCAATAATTGATGATGATGATGATGAATAGCGCCAGAGCTATAAACATCCATGTATGTTGAACATTTTCGCTCAATGTAACAAATAAATCTACATAACCAACTACCTTTCCGTATAGCAGTTTCTAAGACTCTTCTAAGAAAATATGCATGTAAATGTTCAATTGTCTAGCTCCAAAGGTGGCAAAGTTATAAGCATAGACATCTCTCACTATAAGACTGACTGAGTTATGATCAATTACAGAATTTCAAAATGTTTTGTGAAATTTTCACATGATTAATAAATTGCCAGACTTTGCCACTATTACTTCCCTGTCCCATACCCAAATGTCATCAAACGTAGCATCTTCCCAGCAGTATGCATACCTGTTGACAGATTTATATCTATGAGACTGACCAAGTTATGACCAATTAAATAATTTTGGAAAATTTCACAACATTTCATAACATTTGCTGAACTGTGAAAATTCTGTGAAATCAGAATTTGCTAATTTTTCCAGCCCTACTTGGGGGATGCCCACTACTATTGGAACAGACTTTGACAGGGAGGATAAAATGCCCTTCAAAGGCTATTAACTTATGAAAAATACTTAAAATTATTATAATGGCTGACACCATTCTGTGGAATCCTCCCCATTCTCAAACTGAATATTTGTATCGCTGCCTGGCAGAAATCTGCCAGGGATAGAATCTTGTCTTATAATTAGAAGCCCACAGCCCCACTATTCCCTTGCCACTTACCCTGCTTCACCACTGGACTTCCACAGGCACACTATGACAGGGGCAGTAATATTGTAAACTATGGAAGTTAGTTATGAGGATCCAGTGTCAGTGAGTACATATTTGAGTTATTTCCCATCAGGGTCCAATAGAATAATCTAATTTATGGAAAAGAAATGAGAAAAAAGTATAAATGCTTTAAAATTCTAATCTTTACTACTATGTATGTTGAATTGGTATACAGTACATTCATTAACACTAAAATCAAGCTTATTTAAGAAATATTTTTAAAAAGGTGTTTAAAAACTGAAATGCTAAAAAGACGTTCACTGAAGTAGCAAGGGAACTCTTGTGTGGCTCAAGTGTACATCAGATTTTTATTCTGAAATAAACCATGCATTCTGAAAATAAGAGGGCCAATGTCCTTTTTAAAGTAAAAAAAAATGGATGGCTCAAATTTATGTGGACAAAAATCAGTGGATTATGCCAGGCCCTGTAGGAGCTTACTATTTATCTTCTTAGTGGCTGGTCATTGCCTGACCCCCTTCTAAATAACTAACTTCAGTGATGATTCACTAAAGAGTGACCCCGTGCTAGTCTTGATAAAAACTGGAAAGAGGTTTTCATTCTTTGTAAATATATTAAATACAGTTATTAATTTAAAATGACACTTGTGCATTTAGGTTGACAGCCTGAAGGTTTTCTTTAAAGTGGTACTAGTAATATAATTGTAAAATATAAATGGTTTTGCATTGCCCCCTAGTGGCATACTTATTTTCTTTAGTCTGCTGAAGCTTTTTGTGCAATAAATATTTGTCTTATGCTGCTAGCCAAACTAGTACAGCAAATCAGAACTCAAATAAAATAATAATGCCACATTGTTTTAGTTGGTAAAGGCAGGATTTATTACTTTTAGCCACATAGTTTCCATAAGGGTACTGATTCTTCCATATGTAACACTCTTTCCTCTGGACCAGAAGTGTGCTAGTTCAAATTCTGTAATGGGACTGACTAAAATAATTCAGTTTACCAAGAACCCATAACATTTTGTGAAGGGTACTACACTAGACTTTCATTACCAGTTTGAGGCAGAGATTTCATTCATGGCAAAAAGCTATGTTTAGAGTGGAACCTTACTGCAAAAACAGTAGGGAAATGCAATGTTAGGATGAAATAAATCTCCCTGAACCTTGATGACTCTGTGGTGTGTTGTTTATCAGGCTCTGAACGATCATGTGATGCCGCACTGGCATTGCCCTAACTTTGGCATAGTCTTTCCAGAATCAAACAAATGCTCACACACCAATGCTTCTAGAGAGAGGTTTGCAGTATGTGCAAAGCTGTGTCACACATTTTATTCAAAGACTGAGAAACACTATGCCATAGATTCACCAAGGCTCATGGGGATTTCCCCCTACCATCACCTCATCCTACTTTTGTGCCATACAGTTTCAACCTTAACTGATCCTTTACTGTAGTTTTTTGCAATTAATTTCCCATCTTTTATAAAGGAAATTTAACAACAGATACACACTACTTTGTATTGCCAGTTACACTATCAATACTTTTTTCTATATAAGTTTTATAAAATAGGTAGGGAATTTTCTGCATCCTGATTGGCCGAACCCATGCCTTACATGGTGACAATCATCAGTCTGGGAGCCCTAGTGGCACCCAGAATGTAGCTCACTAAAATATTAATGTCTGCCAGAAATTTCTGAGAGAAAAAAAGATTTCTGACAGCCATGTTGAAAAAGTCAAAATGATCAACACCCTTTTGCTGTCACTTTTTAAAAATTGCCCCCAAATATTTTTGTAACCCCACCTTGCCACCCCATATACTGTAGATACCCACATTTTAAAATAAATTTGCTCTTCAACCTTTTGTTCTCTGTTTTGTAATTGTGACTAATCATAAGTCACCCATGTTACTGCTCCCCCTGCCCACCTTACCACTCACTTGTATCTGCTCTCCTGTCCACTTAAATTTCTTTCCTGGCAATTTTAGCTAGGGCCATGACAGTTGTGAGGATCTGTACTCCTAAGGCAAACTGATGTCCAAAATAAAGCTAAAACCACTACCAGATATCACTGCAATTAATGTGCTCACCTAGCACTTGCACAAACAGCAGAGAGCTGTCTGTCTCTCTCATGTGCTTTGTCAGCCACATCTCTTTCTTACTCTCTGTCCCCTGCTGTCTTGAAGATGGCTATTTTGCACTCTCTCCCCATGCTTACCTGTTGCAAACAAAAATGCTAAATCTGGTAACTCCCTGTACCCAAACCCAAACAAAAACAAAATGAATGCCACCATTTTTTTAAAGGAAAAAGCAGTGTGGGGGGGCAGAGAATGTAGCCAAATACTTTAATATAATGTTTAAAGAGGTAAAGCTGTAACAGAAACAGTAGCAGGGATTGTTTTGTTTTTTATTTTAAGAAAAACTTTGTTTTTATGCATTCATATTTAGTTAATATCATTTTTTAAATTTGAATTTTTTCATGCTTTTTTTTTTACAAGAAATTAATTTTATAAGCACAGTAAGACACTCCAGGAGCATTGGTTGTTATGGGTTAATGCACCTCCAGGTGTTCAATGCAATTGGTGCAAGTGCCTCATGACTCACTGTGCACCTGGGTGTGCATTAACTCGTGACAACCAACAACCCTGTTGTGTCTTATTGCTTACCTACTCCCTTCTGTCTCTACGTTGATCCCCTACTCTAGCTAGTCAAGCACCCAGGCCAATCTGCCAATGACCTTTTAGCATCCGATAGCTCACAGCTTCCCCCCTGTGGTAGGGCACCAGGTGAGGGTTTCCCCCCTCTCCACAATAACCAGGTTCCATTCAAGCTTAGGTCTCAATGGAGTGAGGCTGGCTTTTTTCCTAAGTTTTTCAATCTGTTCCACCACCCTTAATGTTAATGTAGCTTCCACCAGCCTCAGCCAGTGCAGTATAATGTGTGGATGTGCTACCTATCATGAGGAAACAGGTTTCCTGACCCACTGGGATTGGTCACTGTACTGGAAGATGCCAAAGTCAACCACCTACATTCTGTCTTCTGCTTCTTTTGGCACCTCTCCATAAACCTGGCCACATTCAATTCCAGCTTTCTATGTCTGCCTCCAAACCCAAGTGTGCAGCCTGGAAGCACACCATGTTTCTAATGAGCCAGCATGCATCCCCTGTTGTTAATTGTTTTTTTTGTTTTATTTTGTTTACTGGGTAAGGACACTGGGACAAGCCCCTTTTCAGGTCCAACCTGACATAAAATACAAAGTACAAAGAACATACCTAACAAATAACAAAACGCAGCTACGCTACTCTAAGCAAAACAATTACAAACATCCAGGCTTTGTAAGTAAATGTTCAATCTACCTTTAAAACATTGCAGAGAGAGGATAGTTCTTAAAGTTTCTGGTAATAAATTCCAAAAATGTGGCGCAGCAAATCCAGACTTGGTTTTATAGGGGATTGATTGCAAAAGTGTACCATTAAAAATCACAAATTCAGGGTTGTATCACAAATTGACACCAATTTATTAAGTGGATATATACTTGTATGGAACAATGACTTATACATTAAACCTCCAAAAATATATCCAAGCCTTGCATTAAACAATAACCATTCTAGGTTGGAATATAATAAACAGTGATGGGTGCGGCTTGGAAGACCTGAGATGAACCAACAAATACTGTACTATTATATGCACTGGAAAAGGCCTTGTTTTCTTTTGCAGTTAAACTGAAATATAAGCAAGCACACAAATCTAGATGAAGTAACAAAATTCCTGTGGCAATTGATCATCTTGTTTCCTTAGAGAAACTTTGCCTAAGTTTATATATAAAGTACCCAGTTTATAATTAACTTGTCTGCAAACAGCCTTAACCTGAAGGGTAAACTGGGATCCAGCAAGACACCCAAATATTTGAATTCATGGACTTAATCAAGCACAAACCCATTTTCATCATGAATAATTAAGCTGGAATTATCTTTCAAAATAAAAGGGGACCAAATAATTTAACTTTAGTTTTTTTGTATTACGATTTTTTTCCCTGTCATACATTTTTATTGTTTTTTCAGTAGTAGTAGTAGTAGTAAGATGCTATTGATCAGTCATAAGACCATTGCAATCATTACAAAAATGTGTCCAATAGAGTTAAATAAATATATTATATACACATATCTAAAAATGACAGATCATAGTCACAATTTTAAACTTAATACATGTTCATAGTGAAAGATCTTGGTGGCAGATTAACACCTCGTAAAAAATCAATATTACATAAACCCAGGTGTAGTCAAGATGTGCTCTGATCATGTCAATAAGAAAATACAGTTTTGATGATATATATAGGATACAAGATGTACTCTAGACTTATCAATATGAAATACATAATTGGAAATATATATAAAATTCAATAACCCAGAATTACAGCATCACTAATTTTGAGTAATTAAGTGAAGCCCCCTTTGGTCAATTATTCTAGGAAGGGAGACCTGTTTTTTCAGTAAAGTAACAATCATCAAAATAAATACAAAATCACACATGCTCCCTAAATAAATTATCATCTAAGGTTACGAAAATGTTATTATGGTTGATACATTGCAATTATACAGTAAGTTATTGACAAAAGAAAACAATACATAAATTCTTCGATTATTTTTTTTTAAACGTCAAGACAAATACCAAGATACCATAATACCAGGATACAGATCATTTTTCACATTAGTTAATAGCAGTAATATGTTAGTAATATTAATGTTTCAAATTGATCCCAATTATGGGGGGGGGGCTTAACATATTACATCTAAAAAGAGTGCCTAGATTTTATGGAACAGTCAGGTTCATCAATAATGCTGTAAATAATATGTTCATTATTGGCTATTATAATATGGCTATAAAAAAAATCCAGTAATCTGATTGGCTGAGAAGCTTAGGACCCAGTGCTGATGTCCCATGATGACAACACTGGAAGATGAACCAGTAGCCTCTTCTAAATAAAATCAACAGTACCAGCCATTCTTGACTGTCATCACAGATGTGGCTATCACCTTTACTCACTAAAAACCTTCAACTAGGCCCTAAAAATAAAACTGTCTTAAATTTATAAACATTAGAATTAAATATTATTAGCCCTCATAATACTCTTGTTACACACATATACATAACTTTAAAATGAAGTACTACAGTACTTAGAATTGTAATTTATGGTGTTTCATTGCTGACCATGAAAAATCCCCCTCCTATCCTCACCTGCTTACTAGGGAAATCTGTGTTGTTTAAGCTGTTACAGATAAAACAAAAGCCCTGGTTCCATATGAGGCCTTCTGTTGTGTGCTAGTGGGAGTAAACATTCTGTCAGCAGAACTGAACAGAGGTTTGAATTCTTGCATTGTATCTGAAGTAAACATTCCGTCTCTTGAATATTGGCAAGACAGAAAATAAACAAGACAGAGAAAAAGGAGGGGATATTATGAGAAGAAGAAAGAAAGGTGAGGGAAATGGGTAAAAAGATGTGGGTTGGGAAAAGTAGAGGGTTTAAGAGCTAATTAAAAATACATGAATGTTGCTGTACATAATATTTAAACCTGAGATGGCATGCCCGTGCTGGGACTGTTTTAAAAAAGTCATAAAAATGTTTCTTTTTTATTTGGTGCATTTCTTCACCCCTCCCCACACAAAACATCTTGGACCCATTTTATAATCACAGTAAGACACTCTAGGGTGTACATTGTAGCGGGGTAATGGCACTTCTCAGGTGGTTGAAGTGAAGGCACTCGGTGATGTTTCATGCCACACCTGAGGTGTGCTACTATTCAACCACAATGTACACCCTGTGATGCCTTATTGCTTAATTGTTTTTTTCTGTTTGTTAGGACAGTCTTCACTCCTGTTAAAAAACAAGGAAACACAGAAAATAATCATATGGATGACTCTGCCGCAGCATGATTGACCTCTATAGGGACACTAAATGGGACTGTCAATATTAATGTGTTCAATTCTGCAAAGTGAAAAATGTGATAAAAGCAGGAGTATAAAAAATATTTCTAAGCTCAAAGTAATAAAATCGACCATAAAAAAGTCAATGTAAGCAATATGGAAGGATGCAGTAAAGCTTTGAAAGGACTATTTTATCTCTATTTTATGTCTAAATTAATTATAATAAAGGTATAACTTCTGATGTGTTTCTTATATTTATTGCTTAATCATTAAATGCTTGTCAGCTTTTTTTAAAGCCATATTACAATCGCAATAAGGTACTCCAGGGTATGTGTCATCCCTGAATAACATCACATCTAGGGTGGCAGAAGCACTCGCGACCTCGTGCTTCGACTCATTCTAGGTGTGACATTATTGAGCAATGATGCACACCCTCTCACAACTTAAGTACTGCCAAGCTATCATTCCATTCTTTTAAAAGTGGAATTTTGGGTGATTTCCAGTTTTCAGCAACAATCTTTGTAATGTCAATTAAGCCAGACAAACCCATACATGTTCATGTGTATCTAAGTCACAGATATCAGGAAAGCAGTCTAATAGATAAATTATTGGGAATAGGGCAAAAGTGGCTCTAATTAGGTTACTACAGATCTTATGTACAGCCATCCAAATACCCTGAATAGCTGTACAATCCCATAGGATGCGAGAAAGTCTAGCATCTGTTTGGTTACAGCACCAATAGTTAGAGTTTGAGATCACGCCCATATCATGCAAGTTAAGTGGTGAATAGTAAAAGCCATGCAGTATCTTAAACTGAATTAGCCTACCTTGAAGTTCTTTGTAACTCTGGCAAGCCTGTTTCCAGGTGCCTTCCCACTCTTTCAAACTGATGGATATGCCTAGTTCTTCTTCCCAGAACTCTTTTGCTCTGATGGTGGAGGCTGGGGAGGAGGCAGTAGATGTAAGGAGTTTGTAAAGAAAACCTACATTTCTCCAGATGGTACCTAACCTAACTACTTGGTCCCATTCTATGTTTTTTTCCCATCAATAGTCCTGTACCGGGTGTATTTTATTAAGTAAATCCCTCAACTGTAGATATTGATAAAAATGTAACTTATGAATCCCAAACTTTTTCTGAATCTCCGCAAAGGAGAGTAGAGTATCAGTTTCTTTGTTTACCATATCTCTTACCCTATTGATACCTGCTTTTTTCCATCTGTCATTGTTCAAAGTTTTCCTATTGTACACTAGCTGGGGACTGGACCAGAGAGGCATAAAGTCTAGAGGATTTTTGTCAGGGTTAATAATATTATTAACCTGTTTGAGCATATGTATAGAAAACGATAAGCATGGGTTATCTTTCCAGCTATTTGGCTTGGTTAAAAACAGAAAGTCTATGAGGACAATGGATCTTAACAAGAAGTACTCCATTTGCAACCATAAAGGTATATCTGAAATTTGCTGTGAAGTATTGACCAGGTGAAGTAGAGTCTATTTTAGTGCAAAGGCCAAATGATATCTCTCCTACCATGGTAGCATGAACCCTCCCATTTCTTTGGGCACTCTCAATGTGTTAGTACCCAGTTTAGGTGTAGGCCCATTCCATACAAATTCTTTAATGTTTCTCTAAAGGGCCTTAAAAAAACATTTTACAAGATGCATTGGGATATCTTGAAAGTAATAAAACAGCTGTATTTGTTGTTTTCTGTAAATCTCGCTGCTGTTTTTGCACACAACACTGGGCTGTCTCTGCCCTCTGCTATGGAATGTTACCCAGTTCTTTACTTACCTACTAGTGTAATATGTGGACTGACTGATGTCTTGATGTCTTGCACCTGTACTTGTAATATTGTACTGTATCTACTGATGAGGAGCCTTTGCAAAAAAGTCCATGGACTCAAAGGGTGTAATTCCAATTTTCTCAATAAATAAATAAATAACTGCATTGACTTTCTCCCATAGAAGTAGGTTGAGTTTAGACCACTGTGCCAGATCTGCAGCAGCTTCCTTCAGAAAGGGGGTATAATTTAGTTCTACAATGGAATCCAGATTGGTAGAAACATTAAATGCCAGGTAAACAATGGAATCCCTAAGCCATCTGGTATCCAATATTTTTGCTATGCAGCTTTAATAGGAGGAGAGAGATGCCTATGCAAAACTTGTGTTTTGTCCCAGTTTATTACCAAACTGAGATTTCAGCAAACCCATCTAAAAAGTCACGGAGGGCTTTGCATGAGTCAACCAGCCTTGTCACAGTCAGCAGCAAGTCATCAGCAAAAGCTAAAGCTTTACAGTAGTTTTTCCCTAATTTAGCCCTTGCTATGCTGCAGACTGGTATATCAGTCCAGAATTCCTATATGTTTTAATTCTTTTGGCAGCCTAAGGGTTAGTACCCAGTAATGAATGACTGGTTCAAATACTAAAATAAACAAATATGGGGATATCGGGCATACTTGCTTGTCTCAATCCACAGTGCAGGTTAAAAGGAGAAGAGAGGATCTGATTAGTAATAATTTAGTCAGTGGATTTTTGTAAAGCTTAGAAATCCAGGAGAGAAATTTCTCTACAACCCCAAATGTTTCTAGTGACCTAATCAAGTAATCCCAGTGAAGAGAGAGAAATGCTTTAAAGATATCTAATGAAAGTACCGCATAAGGGTCTTTTTTTTTTGTTCACTAGCCACAGTAAATTAAAAAACCTTTGCATGCAGTCTGAACTTGCCCTGTCCTGAATGAAACCTACCTGTTCCTTGCCTATCAGTTTGGTAATGATGTTTTGTGCCTTTCTTGCTAGAACCTCGGTCAGAATTTTATAGTCAGAGTTTAGTAAGGAAATGGGCCTATAACTGGAGCATTTGAGTGGGACTTTGTCTTTCTTGGGTATAAGCATTATGGATGCTTCCTGCATAGTATTAGTAAGTGCTTCATCCTCCTGCAAGCCTCACAGAATAGAATGAAATGTGGGAGTTAAAATGGGGCATAGCTTTTTATTCAATTCTTAAAAATATGGGCCATGGTCTGGAGCTACTTGTTTAACCAACAATTGACTGTACACACTGGCTCGCACTCTTTTTTGTATTAAGAATTAAAGAACTAAAGCTGGCCCATTGGTGCTGAGGGTTGAGGCACTGGACACCACACCTCGTGCCATGCTGGCAACCTGGGTTCAGGAGCAAACTTGGTCCACCCGGAATCAACAGGTTAGAGAGAGGATAGAGCATCCCATGACAGCTCTCCTCTCCCGGGGACAGGTGGGCACCTCATCCCGCTCCATGACTGTCTCCTGGTGGAGGATGGGGCAGTGCCAGACTCCAGGAGATGCAAGAAAATGTGGCTTTGTGATGCACTTGCACCTCCACATGTGCACATTCACAGCTGTGGGGGAGGGACCAGAAAAAGGAGAAAATGGTTGCAGGCTCTATGAAGTCCTCTCTGGTAAGCTGGAGCCACCACCTCAGGACTTCCCATAATTGTCTGCTCTGGATATGGTCATGGGGAGGAGGACAGCCTCCTCTCCTCCCACCCCACCATGAGGGGTAATCCATGAGTGAACTATGGCATGGGGGTACCTAAGAGAAGGTGACTGGAGGCTGAGAAGGGGACTGATGCCTGTCTGCAGAGGAGGATAAAATTAATATGGAAAAAAAGAAGAATTAAAGAATTAGTTACAAACCAGTTGTAAATATCAATAGTTTCCTGTTCCAAAATAGAAGATATCTGTGATACTGTCTTTGCTTGATAATAGATAATCAAGTCATCTGCATAATGCAGACTACTTTTAGAACAGCACATGGAGGGTAGGTGATTAACAAAAAGTGATAATAACAACGGTCTCAAAAATTGAGCCATGTGGCTCCTCTGAATCAATAGAATGGATAGATGAAACCGCAGTTCCAGTTTTAACAAATTAGATCCTATTCAATAAATAACCCTTAAACCAAGAAACTATATTATTAGAAAAGCCTAAATCAGGCAGTTTGGAACACAGTAAAGAATGATCAATTCAATCAAAAGCCTTGGTCAGGTCAATGAACACCACCCCAACATGAGACCTTCATCAAAGCCCCTGAGGGTGGCATTCATGAACCCGACCAGGGCTGCTTCTGTTCCATGATTTTTTCAAAAAATATTTTGCTGTGGACACAATACATTATATTTCTTGAGATAAACAGAACTCTGGTTTGCAGCAATCTTTTTCCAATATCTTACTAATAGGGCTCAAGATGGATCTTGGTCTAAAGTCCTCACTTAACTCTGCTCCTGGCTTCTTATGTACTGGAACCACCCTGGCACATTTCCACAATGAAAGAAAATAACTTGTAATTAGACATAAATTGAAAATAGAACACAGTGGACCAGCAATGAATGGTGCACTTAATCTTAAAAAGCATTCATCCAATGCCCCACCACAATAACCAAATCTGTTGGGAATAGCACACAGTCATTTTAAAAACTCTTTTCTGGTAGTCTTGCGAAAATAGTAGGTTGGCCAACTGCCAAACAAAAATTCCAAATTTGAAATGCTACCAATTTGTTTTGGGATGCCAGATTTATGACTAGATAGATATGAAAATTTGGAACCCAACAAATTAGAGATTACAGTAAGGTCTGTAATTGTCCCACTGGGGTAACCAGTTTCTGTATTGTGTGGTTATCTTTAGGAGAAATTAACTGTTTAACAGAATCAATCAAAACAAAACAATTTTGCATCAGGCAGACTACCATCCAACTGATTTGTATGATATTCATTTTTAGCCTCCCTAACCAGAAAGCTCACCTTATTGAATAAATAATGAAACCTATCTAATAAACCAATTGAAGCGGATTACTTATATTTAACCCAGGCTAAATTTCATGCTCTAATTCAATCTCTCAAGTCCGGGGAAAACCATCTTTTGTACATCCCACAAATTTGTATCTTATGCAGAGGAAAGAAATAATTCTGAATGGGAATCAACTGCCTACAAAAGAATCAAGTGCACACTCAGAAGAACCTGGAATAGAATCTGAATAAGACCAATCAATCTGTGACCATTGCAACTGAAGAGCTGCAGTATCTATTTTCTTAAAACGTCAATAACCAAGAAAATGTGATAGAACTTTGGGTCGTTTAAAGTTTAAGACACAGTAAGTAGCCTGTTGCAAGTGTACCTGTTGATGCAATAAGGAATAATGTTTATAATGACTGCCTGCTGTGAAAAATAAGGATGGAATACAACATTTAAATTATTAAAATGGAAACTAGGCAGCATATATGATCTTATATAAATATTTCTATTAAATAGCAGCCAGCATTCTTGAATTTATTACTATAATAAGCTTCTTTTTTAATGTTTAGAGCACTTTTTTGACTTTATGACACTTTAAATTGTTATGCACTTTAGGGGTATAATATAACATATTTAAAATGTATAGTATATTGGTAATTGGTTAAATATTTTTGATGGTTCATTTACTCTGCAGTCAACTGATTAAAGTGAAGTAAGCTCAGTATATTCAAACTGATATATGAAACACACCTGTGTATGCCACTATAAATCTGTAAGGTGTCTGAAGTTACCTCACCCCCTTGAGAAAGGATCAGTGAGATACGAAGCACAGGGAAGTGAGTGCATTTTTTTGCTCTCTGTATTGGCACCCACATTTCATTAAAGTACTTTAAGCATCCATATATTGAGTTTGTGATGTTTTTCTGCATGCCAACCTTTTTACTTTGTATTGTTGTTTTTATCTGTGGTACAGCATGACATCTCAGCTCATGCCAGTGTCTTGAGTATGTATTTTGTGACACCCAATCAATAATAGAATGCTTTCCTGTATGTAAGTTCAATCATATGGGTTCAGATATTATTTGAACCATTATGAGACTGTAGCAAGGTTTCAAAACCAAACACGTCTGATTCAAGCCAATTTAAGTTCATATCACCAACTAAAACAAAATCTTTATCTGAAAAATAATCAGAATTTTTTACTACAACATCTCTCAAACCATCTAGGCCACACTGGGATGGGTTATAGAGACATCCAACATTAAGATGTGTTCTATCAGCCAGGATAATTTTAATCGTATACCAATCACACATTGACTCTGCTGCCACGAACGACAGTACAGCAACACAGCGATGGGTCAGTGTACTGTCATCCCCCAGCACTGCTTTCTCAGGGTCTTTCACCCCTTACCTGAATAAATTCTGACTCAGAGTTGATTATCTGTAGTATGGGGTGTTCGGGGGCAAAGCCCCCCAAAGAAAACACAGTGTTTCCGGACAGATTAATGGTGACTGCAATTGCGGTCAGCATAAATCCATCAGTGTAACTTCAGTCGACAAATTATTTGTCAAACCAATGTCATAGAGCCAATTTTAATAATTAACCAATCATTTAATCTGTCACTGTCATTTCTACTCCTCAAAGTAACCACCTCTGTAGCCTCTTTATAATAAAGAGCAACTCTCCCACTTTTCTTGTTACCTGGCCTAATAGCTCTTAAAATCATATAACTGGGAATCTTGCATAAATTATTTGCAGTACCAAATTTAAGCCAGATTTCTAATAAAACAATTAAATCTGGGTCATAGGAATGGGAGAGATATTGTACTTCCGCCACTTTTTGGAAACAAAACTTCTAACATTTAAATGCATGATTTTCAAACCATAGGAGACATGCAAAGGTATGTTACCAGATTTATTTGAGCAATTTGAATTCCAAGGCCCAGGATTTAATTCAATATATCCAGCCAGAACTCATAGATAACCCAATACCAATATCCTAGAAACAAGCCCCACTTTGCCCAACCCTCTCAAAACAATGGATTTATATGAACAAATAAAATAAAAACCACACTGCACCACCACATGTTTTTCTTGATATGTCAGACCCATAGGGTCAATACCAGCAGGGCCACCCCAATCAAATTAGACATTGTAAAATCTATTAATGTACATTCCCCCCTTTCTCAAAAGTTACAACATGTGTGCTGTCATAATTACTGCTAATTAACATTAATAATACAATAACATTAATCTATAAAATATTGCCAAAAAAAGCCATTTTTGCACCACACTACTAACAATAAATATACTGGTACAACAATTAGCCACACTCCAGCAAAGCCTAATGCTCTGGCTCCACAGCTCCCTCAGACTCCATCACTTTGCTGCACTTTGCCACACACGCTGCCACCTCAGACACCACTGTGTCTTACTTGCAACTGAATTTAAATCTCTGACACCCACTGAACTGGGCTGCCACCAGCAATCAGGGGAGGGGGTGCGGCTTGTAAGAATGAGCAGCTGCTGCAAGTGTACTGTTGCTAAGGTAACACAGGCGGCTAGGGTGCATGAGAAGCAGAGGGTGCTCTCACCTTTCCAATATGGGCTTGATGGGCCAATATCACACAATTGTACTTAAGCACCTTAAATTACTTACAATCCATTTAGCAGCAGTAGACAATTCAAAATAACACAGATCCCTCTGAAGAAATGGCAAGTAAACTTGATTTTGTGGCACACCATTAACAACAGTTTAAAATGGCAGCAGACTTAATGGTTCCCTTCATGCAGTACACATTTCATAAAATTGCAGTCTTTTAACATGCAGCACACAGTTTATGGCAGTCGGACTGAAAGGGCAATAAATCCTACACATGCAGCACTTTACATAGCCAGACAGTCAATTTACTTGGTGCAACTCATGTCCCAACAAGAATGGACTGATATATCCATGTGGTCAAGGATCCTGGTGTATAGCACCACGCAGTTTTTTCTGGATTCACTCTCACAGTTCCTGGGAAGTGCTTGATGGAAATAACGAGGGTCAGGGGAGCCTGCCACACTCCCTCAGACTCCAACACTTTGCCAAACAAGCTGCCACTTTAAAAGCTGCCGCTTCTTACATGCAGCTGAATTTAAATACCTGACCCCTGCCAAATTGGGCTGCCACCACCAATCGGGTTGAGGAAATGCGGCTTGTAAGAACGAGCAACTGTGGCAAGTGTACTGTTACTAAGGCAACACAGGTGACTAGGGAGCAAAAGAAGCAGAGGGAGTTCTCACATCTCCAATATTGGCACATTGGTCCAATAGCACACAATAATACTCAAGCACCTTAAATTACTTTGAGTCCTGTCAGCAGCAGTAGACAGATCAAAATAACACAGAGCCCTCTGTAGACATGAAAAGTAAACTTGATTTTGTGGCACACAGTTAGCAACAGTTTGAAATGGCAGCAGACTCAGTAGTTCATTCATGCAGTACACATTTCATAAAATTGCAGTCTTTTAACAGGCATCACACAGTTTATAGCAGTATGACTGAAGGGGCAGTAAATCCTAAACAGGCAGCAGATGACTACTTTACACAGCTGGACAGTCAATTTACTTTTTGTAACTCATGTTCCCAACAAGAATGGATTAATATGTTCAGGTGCTCAGAGATCCTGGCATACATACTTTTGTTTGCGAGCAGTACCATGGCACAGTGCCCCCCCCCACCCTTACCCCACCCTGTGCCAAGCAGTACTCCTAGTACAATAACCAGTCACTTTATCACAACCCTGTACCAACCAGTCCTTGGTTTCCAGTGGTATCTCCTTCCTGACCTGACCCAGGGCAACAAATCCATTATGTTCATTGGTACTACTCAGTCATCCTGACCCTGACAACAGACTGGCCTCCACTGTCACCCCCTTTCAAGCTCTGACCCAGTCCAAGCAAATCTGGTGGTCAGTACCACCCTCCTCTCACACCTGCCCCATTACACGCATTACTGGTACCCAGGCACCCTTTGCCCTGCCTTATTTCAAGTGTCCATGGCATCCAGTGACTCATCCCCTACCCTGCCTCATTCTAAGTATCCCTGGTGTGCAATGGCATCCCTTTCCACACCACCCAGCCCCATCCAAGCATCTCTGATGTTCAGTGACTCCAACTTCTAATGCCGTGACCCTTTCTAAGCAACCCTGGCATCCAGTGGCACTCTCCACCATGACCAGTTTCAAGTATGCCTGTCATCCAGTGGCAGCCCCATCCCCCCCATACCCTGCCCAAGTCTATGTATCCCTGGCATTGATTGGCACCCCATAACACCCTTCCCCATTCCAAGTATACCTGTCATCCAGTGGCACCCTCTTCCACACCTTGCTCCTTTTCAAGTATCCCTGGCATATAGTGGCATTCTCACTCTGCACAATTCCATGTATCCCAGGAATCAAATGGTCCCTCTACACATCCTGCCCCATTTAAAAGTTATCCATAGCATCCAGTGGTACCCCCCACCCTCACAAATTTTGTCCTTCCAGATGGTGGTCAACTCAGCCTTTCACTTATCTTCTTGGCTTTCTAAACAACTTGAACCATGATTTAGAAAATACATGTATATTTATCGTAAACATGGATATATAAAATACATGCTATGTGCATGTATCTTAAACAGTGGTTCAATTTATACAGACAGTAGGCAGCTAAGGATGGGAGTGGAAGGTTTGTGCAGCCCACTATCTGTGAGGGTGATGAAGGGGTCTTCGGTGGTACTGGGGTTCATGTCTAGTGCCTGTCAGGGGGAGAGAAGCATGCCACTGAGGATGGGCTTTTGGTGACTGCACAGTTGGTGAAAAGCAGGTTTGGCGGCTTGAACATGCAACTGAGGATGGGTTTCCAGGGGCCACATTAAAGAATTTGTGGGTGGGGGGTGGTGTTGGTTGGTCAAAGCAGCCACCAAGGTGGGGATCCCTGTGGCCACATAACTTTATTATTATTTCTGACACCAGGGTTAGGTTGTCTGTTTTGGACACAGACTTAGGAGGAGGAAGAAGTGTGCTACCGGTGATAGGCTTCTAGTGCCAGTGAAAAATAAGAAGCATAAAAAGTGAAACATTACCCCAGTGATTGGCTCCTATTATCAGCACACTGACACAGGAAACTGATTCAGTCTCAGAATTTAAAAAAAGTGAAAGCCAACACCAGTATGGGCTCCTTGTGTCAGTAAATCTGAAGAAGGACCAGTTCCAGCCATGTGACTCTCAGTGTTGGCCTCAGTTGTTATAGATTTTTAGTTTCACAAGAACCAGGAAGTAAAGATGTATCCACAGATATGAACACATCTTTACCTCTTGACTCAGCAAGGCAAGTCATGTGACCAAGACCATGAGTTATGCAGTGGCACATGAATTGGCCTTATACATAGATACATAGAAGGTGACAGCAGAAGGGGACCACAAGGTCCATCTATTCTGTCCATGATTTGTAGGTTGCTACCTCCCTCCCAGATTATTCATTCTGGATAATGATGCCCGTATATCTGTCCCATACTTTCTTTAAGCCACTGATAGTTTTGGCCCCGATAGCCTCTGGGCGCAGGCTGTTCCAGGTGTCAATCACCCTCTCTGTGAAGAAAAATGTCCAGACATTTGTCTCAACCCTTCCCCCTTATTGCCTCAGATCATGCCCTCGTGCTCTACTACCTTCTTTGAAGTGAAAAAGTTCACGCATCTGAACCTTGTTTACACCCTTAATGTGTTTGAATGTCCCAATCCTGTTGTCCCTCTCCCTCCTCTGTTCCAGGGAGTACATGTTTAAATCCTTTAATCTCTCTTCATATGGCTTGTGATGCAATCGCTGTTTCAGCTGCCATGCTGCGGACCATTTTTCCAGTTTCTCTAGGTTCGATTTCATTTTTGTCACTCCCACTCTGTTACATATTTTGGTGTCATCTGCGAACAGACACACCTTTCCCTCAAGTCCCTCTACAATGTCGGCTGTGAATATGTTGAAAAGTAGAGGTCCCAAAATGGAGCCCTGGGGCACCCCCTGGTTGCTCTATATTCTGCAGATAATGCTCCATTTACCTGTACTCTCTGGATCCTATTGTGTAGTCAGTTTGTTACCCATCTTACTACATCCTGTCCTACCCCCATACAATATACCTTGTTTACCAGCCTTCTGTGTGGGACCTAGTTGACGGCCTTGCTAAAGTCAAGGTAGACTACAATGATGGCACCTTCCTTATCCACAGCCCCGGTTATGCAGTTGAAGAACTTGATCAGGTTTGTTTGGCATGATCTTCCTAAAGTGAACACATGTTGTCTATGGTCCTGTAGTCCACTGGACTCCAGGAATGTTATTATCCCCTGCTTTAGTAGTGATTCCATCACGTTCCCCACCCCCAAACATTAGACTCACTAGGTGGTAGTTTTCTGCCTCCTCCTGACTTCCAGATTTGTGCAGTGAAACCACCGTCATCCTTCTACAGTCCATGGGAACTTTCCCACTCACTAGTGATTTGGTGAAGAGTTCTGCTAGGGATTCTTCCAGCTCCTTCAGGATTCTTTGGTGCATGTTACCTGGCCCCATGGCCTTGTCCACCTTTAGATTGTTCAGTGCTTTCAGGACTTCCTCTGCCATGAAGGGGCCCGTATCAACCCCTGTACCTGGGGGGTTGTTTACTTGTATTGCTGGTCCATTTCCCTCTTGCTCCTCAGTAAATACTGAACAGAAGGACCTGCTAAGAATTTTTGCCTTTTCCCAGTCCCCCTCCACTGTAGTCCCCTCTCCTGTTGCTAGTCTTACTATACCTCCCTTAGTTTTCCTTCTTTGTTTTTAAGTACCTAAAGAAGGTCTTGCCACCTTTCTTTACACCTTCTGCAATCCTCACCTTCGGCTGGGCTTTAGCATTCCTTATCACTTTTTCTGCTTCCTTCATTTTCCATTTGTATGTTTCTTTATCGCCTTCATTTATCACTCTGCATTTCTTGTAGGCTGCCCTTTTTCTGGTGTATTTGCTTGTGACTGTCTCAATAGCTCCTTTCATGCTCTTCCACATTTCTTCTACCTTCCCTCTCTTTCTACCCTTTAGGATTTCTGATATTTTGTACCTCATTTCCTGGAAGCCTGCTGCTCTGAAATCCAGTACCTTAATGTTGGCGTGCATATTTTTTTTGTAGTTTTAACTTAGTAACTGATCATACAATGATCGCTATTTCCCAGATGGCTCCCTGCTTATATGAGACAGAGCTGATTTTTTACATTCTTCACATGTACAGAGACTCATTTTTATTTTGGTCATAATATTTTTAGTTATTGAGCACAAAAAGCCCTTTTTTATACATTGCTAACATTTTGCTACACCTAGGAATATATATATATATATATATATATATATATATATACACACACATATAATGCATATATATATATATATATATATATATAGTATATCTATCTATCTATCTATATATATATATATATATATATATATATATATTATATGTATCTATATCTATATCTGTATCTATAATCTATATGTAATAGATAACCCACTCTTAGGTGTGTGGTCGTGCTCTGATATAAGCACGCCTTGGAGTGCATCAACCACCCAAGGCATGCATATATCAGAGTGCGACTGCACATCCTAGAGTGGGTTATCTACCTTATAAAATGGTAAAATTGTTTTTAATGGGGGTAAAAGTGCAGGTGTGCGATCATGCTCTGATATATGCATGGTCATGTGATGTGTTTTATACAATCAGAACTTTGGATTTGGAGGATGATGTTCTCCTTCATTTTATAACTATATATTCATGGCAAAAAACTCCATTTAATGTATCAGTTAGGGTTGTTCCACAGTGGCAAAAGTGAGGAAATTTGGTGTTACTGTTACCACCTCTTGCACCCCACACCAACCCCACCCCCACCAACAGGCATTGGGTGTGTGTGTTGGGGTTGTCAGTCCTAACTCTCACCCCATTCCATGTGTAACTAAGGTGAGATTGTGCAGTATAGGAGAATGGGGTGAGAGTTAGGACCGACGATCCCAATGCACATTTGATGCCCGTTGGTGGGGGTAGGGTGGGCATAGGGTGCAAGGGGTGGCAACCCTAACACTGAATTTCCTCGCTTTTATCATTGTGGAACAACCCTAACTGATACATTAAATGGAGTTTTCTTGCCATGAATTTCCCTTCTTTTTGAGAATGTGCACTATAAATAGTGAATGGTATGTGGAAACATTAATGCAAACAGAAATGGTAACGTAAATGGTAACAGAAACGCAAATGGTAATGGTAACACAAACAGAAATGCAAACACAAATACAAACGGTAATGGTAACCGCAATGGCGATGCACAAAGAAACAGTAATGCAAGTGACAATGGAAACACAAGCGCAAATGGTAACAGAAATGCAAACGCAAATGGTAATGCAAACGGGGAACAGGAATGCAAATGGAAATGCAAATGCACATGGTAAAAGTAACAATAGCGGTGATGACAAAGTAAACAGTAACACTAACAGAAACACAAATGCAAGTGGAAATGCAGACTCAAATGGTAACACCTACGGTGATGCAAATGGAAATGCTAACAAGAATGGTAATGGAAATGCAAATGGTAACGGTAACAAAAACGCAAACAGTAACGTCAATGGTGACGCAAAAGGAAACAGTAACATAAATGGTAATGCAAGTGCAAATGCAAATGGTAATGCACATGGTGATGCAAATAGAAACGCTAATGCAAACGGTAACAGAAATGCAAGCGGAAATGTAAACGCAAATGCTAACGGTAACAGTAACGCAAATGCACACGCTGTTTGTCCGAAAAAGGTACATTCAGAAGCACAGTGAATACAAAGAATGTGGCTATAATAATGGCCCTCGAAGCAGAAAATGAGCACTTGGAATACTAAATTGCTTATATCTCAGGAACCATACGACGCAGAAAAAAATTTAAATGTCATATTGTTAATGACTTTCAAGACTAGTTTTGTTCTTAGCCCCCCCAGCAGGGGGCTAAGAATTTTTGTGATGAAAAATCCATATCTCGCACCATTTTTCGAGATACGGGACCCAAAAGGCACAGTGAATGCCATAATGTTATCCTGTGAGAAAAATCATCAACTTCGTAGTGCTGTAACTTTGCAGCCCTATAATATTTTGGCACCAAACCACCAAAAGGCACATATGTGGGATGTTGGCTTTCTTCCCTGCAAATTTCAGCCTAAATGACCAAACTGTTGTTTTGCTGCAGGGTGGCAAAGATTTCCTGTTGTTTTGGCCATACTTTTGCAAAGTACTTTTGCAAATCAGGACACTTTTGCAAAAAAAATCACTAAAGTGTCGCATTTGTGAAAGTACTTTGTGACACTACTTTTCACAACAGTTTTAAAATCATATTTCTGGGGTGTTTTACCCAACAAAAAAGACATAGCTAGCATCCTCAGGGCTTGACTAGGTGAACACAACAATAATTGTGTCCCTAGAGGGTCCCAAATGTAAACACCAAGCATTTTTCTAACCACCAACTGAAAACAAAATGGCAGATCTGTGAAAGTAAAAGGGTCATTTGTGAAAGTTAAAATGGCATTTGCGGATACTTTCAAACATTTTGTTAACTTTTCCGATAGACTATAATGTGGAACAGGTTTTGTTTGAATAACTTTTGAACCATTTAATATTTTTTCATGAAACCTTCAAAAGGCACATCAGGGGCCCTGGCTGCATCTTCCCTGAAGGTTGTGAACTGATCACGCAAACCATGCAACCTGTAGGTACGAGCAAAGAAACTTGCAAAAATGCGTAATTTATGCGTTTTTGGTGCATTGTAGCTCTGCAACTGTACATCAGACCATTACATAACTTACCATATCCAGATATCTATGGTACCAGACCTTGCATTACAAATTTCAAGCAAATCTGTCATACAGTTGCAAAGTTATTAAGCTGCCAAATTTCAGATTTACCCTTAAATGGGGTACTCAACCCTAACTATGGTGGCACTATCATGCCACTATAATATATATATATATATCCACACACACACACACACTATATATATATATATATATATATATATATATATATATATATACATACAATAGGGGTTTACTATAATATTCTCTATTTGACCATAAAATCCCCACCATTAAATATCTGTCATTAAGTACATCAGCAGACTGTGATATAAAAAATAAAACCACTGTGCCTACGTCAGCACAAAATAAACCATTCTGCTGATGTCACCCACCCTCTTCCTCCCAACGCACAAATAAATACATACCTTCTCTGCACAAGATGTCCAAAAAAGCAAAAGACACCAAAGATAAGTGCAGAACTAAGCAAAGCCCCAAAATAAAAACAAAGCACAAATAAATCATACACCAAAAACCCCACGGAACTGTGAACTATTGAATTAAAATATACATGCCCCCATACACAAACCACCCAATCAGACAAAACCAAATATGCCTCCATGCCGAAACCACCCAATCAAACACAACAAAACTATCAATGAATAAACACTAACCAGGAACCATGCCATGAGAGACCCAACCCACCTTGATACAGAGCAACCTAACCTGATAATACAGCACCAAACAAAAATAAAGTAAGTAATAACGCCACTACATAAACCTACAAAGCAGCAAAAGTGGGCCCCTATTGTATAAACCACACACTAATGCGAGTGTTAAACATGGCAAATAAGAATTAGTGCTTAGTGACTCGAATATCACCAGGGTTCCACACTCCACCACTCGTGATATAACCCGAGGTCACTAAGCACTCATTCTGACATTTAACATAGTTAACACTGCACATTAATTATATATCATAGATATATAAATTATATATATATATATATATATATATATTATGGTAGCACGGTAGTGCTACCATAGTTAAGGTTGAGGAGCCCTTTTAAGGTTAAAGGGTCAAACTTTGCACCTTAATAACTTTGCCACCATTCAACGGATTTGCCTGAAATTTGGAATGCACGATCAAGAACAATACATCTTGGGATCTTCCAACTTTTGTACCAGTCAGTTATACAGATGTGGAGTTATTAAGCATGATCTGCACACACATATATGCTTTCTGGTGAATTCTTTGCTCATGCATACAGGTCGCACAGTTAGCCTGACTGGTCCAAAAAACTTCAGGGAACTTGCAGCCAGTAGCCCCAATGTGCCTTTTGAAGATTTCGTGAAAAAATATTAAACAGTTCAAAAGTTATTCAAAAAACAAGTTTCCATTATAAGTCAATGGGAAAAGTTAGCAAAAAGTTTGAAAATGTCGCAAATGCAGTTTTTACTTTCGCAAATGGCCCTTTTACTTTTGCAAATCTGCCATTTTGTTTTCAGTTGGTGATCTGAAAAAATGCTTGGCATATAAATTTGAGACCCTCTAGCAACACAATTCTTTTTGTGTTTACCTAGTCGGACCCTGAGGATACTAGGCATGTCTTTATTTTGAGGTTAAACACCCTAGAAATATGTTTTTCAAATTTCTGGAAAAAATAGTGTCGCACTCACGAAAGTGTCGTAAATTTTTGCGAAAGCTTTCACAAATCACGACACTACTTTTTCAGACTATGGACAAAATTACAGCAGTTCTTTGCCACCCAGCTGCGAAAGAATGGCTTTGTCTTTTGAGCTGAAATTTGGAGGGAACACGCCAACATGGCTGCAAAGTTACAGTACTGCAAAGTTGGCATTTTTTCCCATAGACTAATATGGTGGCGTATGACATGCCTTTCGGGGCTCGTATCTCGAAAACGATGAGAGATACAGGTATTTTTCTGTGGGTTCCATAGCCCTTTGGGCTATGTAACAACAAAAACCTAGCCAGGAAAATCTTGATTTTTGTGAAATTTAGATTTTTTTCCTGCGTTGTGCGGTTGCTGAGATATTTGCAATTAAGTACTTCTAACACTCGTTTTAAGCTTCGATGCCCATTACAATGCATACATTCTTTGTGTTTCTCTATGCAGCTGTTCAGCAAAAACCGGGTATGTGCTTATGTTACTGTTACACTTACGTTTATGTCCCCATTTGCATTACCGTTCCCATGTACGCCACCATGTGCGTTACCTTTTGCATTGTCATTTTGCTTGTGTTTTCGTTACTGTTACCATTTGTGTTGCCACCTTGTGTTTGCATTGCTGTTCCTGTTACTATGTTACAAGACAACACATGGCAGGAGTGCGGGACCCAAAGGGCCCCACACTCCTGCCGCAGCATTACATTAACTATTTCTCATCATTATTCTCAAAAAGAAGGGAAATTACAGGCAAAAAACTCCATTTAATGCATCAGTTAGGGTTGTTCCACAGTGATAAAAGTGAGGAAATTTGGTGTTAGGGTTGAACCCCCCCATTGGACCACTCCAGCCCACCCCCCCAACCAGCATCGGGGTGCGTGTTGGGGTCGTTGGTCCTAACTCTCACCCCATTCTCCTTTTCCTCAGCTTCTTTACACATGTGATGGGGTGAGAGTTAGGGTTGATGACCCCAACGTGCACCCCAATAATTGAAATGGTTATTTTGCGAAAGAAGAATGGGGTTTTGGCAATCTTGTCCCACCTCATGATCAAAGAATTTGTAGGCTTGCGATCAAAGAATCTTTGATCTCGAGGAATTCTTTGATTGTGATGGCCGCCATCTTGTTTTCAGTTTGTGGTCGGAAAAATTCAAATATCTCGGCCAAGGGTGGACTTCTGAGAAGAAGCTATGGTAGGTTTTGCTCAGGAGTCTTCCCTCTATCGAGCCATGTCTGTGGTTTCTTTCAAAATGGTCACAAAATAGAGTTTTTAACTTTTTTGTTCTTTGATCGTGGCTCACTAACGATCTTTGATCGTGAGCCTGTGAGATTCTTTGACTGCGATCTTTGATCACAAGGGCACGACTAGATGGCCACTTGAAAAAATATATTTTCTTAGCTCAGGGGTGGCTTATTAAGCCAAATGAGGGTGGATTTTGCTCGGGAGCTTCATTCTAACGAGGCATGGCTGTGGTTTCATGCATTTCTGCCTAAAAGTTGACTTTTAACATTTTTTATTGTTTGATCATGACCCTGCAAATTCTTTGATTGTGAGGGAGGGACTAGATGGCTAGATTTGGAGGGACCAGAGAGCAGAATTTTAGCAATTTTTCAAATTAAATATCTTGGAAACGGTTTGGTCTTTTAACTTGAAATTTGGAGGCTGTTGACGGCATGTCCTGTAGATGTGAATTATAGCACTTAGGTGTCAGACAATACATTTTTTGCAGAGATATTGTGTGGCATAGTTTACATTTTACGGACAGCGTTTTCCACGGTGGTAGTGGCTTGAAATTACTAGGGTAGCTAGCCTTACTGTCATGGATGTACTTTCAGTCATTAGGTGTGTAAAATGTTAATAGGTGTGAAATTCTCCCAGTGTGATAAATGAAAATCTGAAACTTTCACATTTTATATCTCAGAAACAGTTTGGTCTTTTACGTTGAAATTTGGAGCATATTGGGGGAATGTGCTGTCCATGTGCATTATGGTGTTTAGGTGTTGGAAAATTCATTTGCTGCACCCATATTGCATGACACACTTTATATTTTGCATATGGCATTTTGCATTGTGGTACTGGCTTCACATTTATAGGGTGCCTAGCGTTATTACCATGGAGGTAATTTGTGGTGGTTAGGTGTCTGACATGTAAACAGGTGTTGAATTGTGCCACTCTAATGAATGACACTTTGCTTTCTTTCAAGGTGGTGGGCCCCATGCTCCCACCCATCTGTGCTGCCAGCAATACATATGATATTCAGTACTTGTACTCTTATCTTAGGCAGGAATTTGCAAGATGGTGGGAGTACGGGACCCCAAGGGCTGCACTCCCACTAACTTGATTACAGATGAATGGGGTGACATTTAGGCCTCACAACTCCAATGACACACCCCGTCAGCTGTCAATGTTGGGTTGATGGGCGGGTCCACGCAGGGGGGATAGAGCAACCCTAAAGGTCTCATTTCCAACTTTTTGTGTTTTAACCAATCCTACATGATGCATTAATGAAGTTTTTTTGCATAGAATATATATATATATATATATATATATATACACTGTATATATAGATGTAGACATATGTATATTATAGGCACTTCTATGTTTAAGTCAAAATTTTGGGTGTTAATAACTTTGGAACCGTTCAATGGATTTGCCTGAAATTTGGTATGCTCAGTGGATTTCTTGATTTGCCAAATTTTGTTTCAGTCAGACTTAACGGTCTTTGCGCATGAAAATGCTGAAAAATGCAAAATTATCCAGTTTTGGAGGCAGTTTTTGGGGATTTTGCTTGTGGCCCTGCATGACTGTCATGTGGCATGCTGCTCTGTGAGATGGCTCATCTGAAAGAGCTTGGCTGGCCAAACATGCCACTTTTCATTGGGTGAAGAAATATTAAGGCATTCAAAAGTTATGCCACTTTTAAACTCCCATTATAAGTCAATGGGAAAATTTATATGGTTGTTTTGTGAACAAAGAATGGGGTTTGTGCCATCTCATCCCACCTGGCAATCAAATAATTTGCAGCATCATGGTCAAAGAATCTTTGTCCCCGAGAATTCTTTGATCGTGAGGGCCGCCATCTTGTTTTTGCGTTTCTGATTGTAAAAAATCAAATATCTTGGCTCATGGGTCACTCCTGAAGTAAAACTTGGATGAGTTTTACTTAGGGAGCTCCGATGTATTGACCCATGCCTTTGGTTTTACATAAAATGGTCTAAAAATAGAGTTATAATGTTTTAAAATCTTTGATTGCGGCTCACTAGTGATCTTTAATTGTGAGCCTGCACATTCTTTGATCGCGAATTCGTTGATCGTGATCTTGCATTGAGAGGTAAAAATGCTTTTTTCTCAGCTCAAGGGTGGCCTTGAAACACAAATTGGGGGGGGTTGTTCAGGGTGCTTAGTTTTATCGAGGCATGGTGGTGGTTTCGTTCAATTCTGCCTAAAAGTCTAGTTTCAGCATTTTTTATTCTTTGATCATGAGTGTGCAATTTATTTGATCGCGAGCCTGCAAATTCTTTGATCACGAGATTCTTTGATTACGATCTTGCATCTCGAGTAAGGGATGAGGTGGCCCTTTTAGAAATTGAATTTTCTCAGCCCAGGGGTGGCCTAGGAACACAAATGAGGGTGGGTTTTGTTCAGGGGCTTCATTCTATTGAGGCATGGTAGTGGTTCCATGTAATTCTGCCTACAACTTGAGTTACAGCATTTTCTATTATTTGATTGTGAGCCTGAAAATTATTTGATTGCATGTTTACAAGTTGGTGGGAGTGCAGGGCCTGAAGGGCCTGCATTCCCACAAACTTCCTCAGGTTGGTGGGAGCACAGGGCCTGAAGGGCCCATGCTCCCACCAACTTGCGCAAATTCTTAGTTTTGTATTATTTCTCAAAACGTAAGGAAATCTAAGCAAAAAACTGCGTTACTGCATCATTTAGGGTTAAAGCATAAAATGTCAGGAAGTGAGACCTTTAGGGTTGCCCCTCTCCCCCCGGACCCACTCATCATCCCAAGACTGACAGCTGACGGGATGTGTCATTGGGGTTGTGAAGCCTAAATGTCACCCCATTCTTATTTACTGTGGTTTGTGAATGTAATTTCAGATGGAATGAGGTGACATTGAGGCCTCACAACTCCAATGACACACCCTATCAGCTGTCAATCTTGGGATGATGGGCGGTTCCAGGGGGAGGGGCAACCCTAAAGGTCCCATTTCCTGAGTTTTTATGTTTTAACCCTAAATGATGCATTAACGTAGTTTTTTGCATAGAATATATATATATATATATATATATATATATATTATAGTGGCCAATTGCACCACTATATTTAGGGTTGAGATGTCACTTCTATGTTAATGTCAGAATTTTGTGCATTAATAACTTTGGACCCATTCAACAGATTTGCCTGAAATTTGGCATGCATGGTGAGGCATGATAGATCTTGTGAACTGCTAAATTTCATTTTGGTTGGACTTATGATCTTTGCACATAAAAACGCTGAAAAATGCAAAATTATCCAGTTTTGGAGGCAGTTTTGGGGATATTGTCCATGGCGCTGCATGGCCATTGTGTAGTGTGCCACTCTGCAACATGGCTCATTTGAAGGAGCTTCACTCGCCGAACATGCCGCTTTTCATTTGGTGAAAAAATATTAAGGCATTCAAAAGTTATAGCACTTTTAAGTTCCCATTATAAGTCAATGGAAAAATTTATATGGTTATTTTGCAAACAAAGAATGGAGTTTTGGCCATCTGGTCCCTCCTCATGACCAAAGAATTTGCAGGCTCAAAATAAAAGATTCTTTGATCCTGAGGGAGGGACTAGATAGCCATATTTGGAGGGACCAGATAACCCAATTTTAACAACTTTTAAAATTAAATATCTCAGAAATGGTTTGGTCCTTTAACTTGAAATTTAGAGGGTGTTGATGGGATGTCCTGTAGATGTGAATTATGGAGCTTAGGTGTCACAAAGTACATTCATTGTGGAGATATGGTGTGGCATAATTTATGTTTTGTGGACAGCGTTTTGCATTGTGGCATGGCTTGAAATTTATAGGGTAGCTAGCCTTAGTGCCATGGACATACTTTTCAGTTGTTAGGTGTGTAAAATGTAAACAGGTGCAGAATTCTGCCACTCTGACCAATGAATATCTCAAACTTTAAAATGGTATATCTCGGACGTGGTTTGGTCTTTTAAATTGAAATTTGCAGGGTGTTGCGGGGATGTGCTGTACATGTGAATTATTGTATTTAGGCATTGGAAAATTAGGTTGCTGTAGAGATATTGCATGACACACTTTACATTCTGCGTATAGCGTTTTGCATTGTGCTAGGCACTTTTAATGTTAAACCTCACATTGTGCACGTTAATAACTTTGCAACCATTTAACGGATTTGCACACAATTTTTAATGCACAGTCCGGTGTTGTAGATCTCTTGATTTATTAAATTTCGTTGCAGTCAGACATATGGTTTTTGCGCAGCAAAGTGCCAAAAATGCACTTTTCACCACTTTTGCACATTGATTGTCCGTGGCACTGCGTGGGCACTGTGTGGGCTATTGGTCCGAAACTTGGGACATAGAAAAAGCTTGGACCAAGGAATATGCTGTTTGTTGTTTGGTGAAAAAATATTAATCTGTTCAAAAGTTATTATAAGTTGAAATTCCCATTATATCCTATGGGAAAATGTATATGTATTTTTGGAATGTTAATAAGAAAGACCAGATGGCCCAAATTGAGATGACCATATCTCAATAACAGTTTGGTCTTTTTACTTGAAATGTGCAGGGCATTGAGGGAATGTCATAGAGATGTGAACTATGCTGTTTAGGTTTTGGGGAAATAATATGTTGCAGAGATATTCAATGAAGTAATTGACATTTTTCCCATAGGATTACATTGCAGTCTGTGTTATGACTTTTGGCACCATTATCTTGGAAACAAGCGAGATACAGACTTTTCACTACAGGTAGGTTAGACAAAAGATTTGACATTGTAGAGTAAGCCTGCAGTGGAATTTTGTTTGTACATTGCACGGTTCATGAGATATTGTGAAAGTACTGTCACAAGGGTTGAAAGAGAGCCTGTCCATTGCTTTTTGGTGCCCATAGCTTGGAAACGATATGAGATATGGGTATGGTCTTTGTGATGTTGCGCGAAGTACTTACTGTCACAATTACAGTGATGCTAGCATTTTTTTCTAGCTGTTACGGTTCCCAAGATATGTGCAAATTACTGTTACAAGGTTTGGTGCCCTATAGTGCTGCTGCATGGCTCTGTAGCTTTGCATAAGTGGGAGCGTGAGCCCAAATGCATATTGTTATGCAAAAATTGGCAACTTGGTGGGAGCTGGGCTCTGCACTCCGACCAATATGTGTTTTTTACTACTTATATTAAATTTTTTCAAAAAGTAAGGAAATTCTATGCAAAAAACTGTGTTAATGCTTTATTTAGGGTTAAAGCAAAAAAAGTCAGGAACCTCCACAGTCTGACAGATGCCTTGGTGTGTCATTGGGGTCATGAGGCCTAAATCTCTCCCCATTCTCCTTTACTATAGCATGTCAGCATACTCAGTCATGGAATATATTATAGGGTGCGGTCATGCCCCTATATTTACTGTTATGAAGCCTCTTCTATGTTAAGCTCAAAATTATGCTCGTTAATGACTTTGGACCCTTTCAATGGATTTGCATGAAATTTGGTATGCATGGTGGGGCATGGCAGATCTCTTGATTTACAAAATTTCATTTTGGTTGGACTTACAGCTTTTGCACACCAAAATGCTGAAAATGCACTTTTCGCCAGTTATGTGGGCAGCTTTTTTGATTTTGTCAATGGTGCTGCACGACCATCGTGTGGTGTGCTCAGCCGAAAGAGCTTGGATCAAGGAGCATGCCATTTTTCATTTGGTGAAAAAATATTAATCCATTCAATAGTTATTAAAGTTTTAATTTCCCATTATAAGTCAATGGGGAAATTGATATGGTTATTTTGTGAAAGAAAAGTGGAGTTTTGGCCATCTAGTCCCACCTCACGATCAAAGAATTTGCAGGCTCGTGATCAAAGAATCTTAGATCATGAGGAATTCTTTGATCACAATGTCCGCCATCTTGTTTTTAGTTTGTGGTTGGAAAAATTCAAATATCTCTGCCCGGGGGGACTTCTGAGGTGCAACTATGGTGGGTTTTGCTCAGGGGTCTTGCCTCTATTGAGCCATGCCTGTGGTTTCTTTCAAAATGGTCAAAAAATAGAGTTTTAAACTTTTTTATTCTTTGATCATAGCTGTCTAATGATCTTTAACCACGAGCCTGCAAATTCTTTGATCGCGAGATTCTTTGACCGCGATCTTTGATCACGAGGGCATGATTAGATGGCCACTTGAAAAAAATTATTCAGGTCAGGGGTGGCTTATTAAGCCAAATAAGGGTGGGTTTTGCTCAGGAGGCCTCATTATATTGAGGTATGGCTGTGGCTTCATGTATTTCTGCCTAAGAATTGACTTTTAACATTTTTTATTGTTTGATTGTGGCCTACAAATTCTTTGATTGCAAGCCTGCAAAATCTTTGATACCGAGATTCTTTGAAGGCAGTCTTTGATTGCGAGGGTGTGACTAGATGGCCACTGGAAAAAATCAATTTTCTGAGATCAGGGTTGGCGTATTAAGCCAAATGAGGGTGGATTTTGCTCAGGGGGCTTCGTTCTATTAAGGCATGGCTGTGGTTTCATGCATTTCTGCCTAAGAATTGACTTTCAACATTTTTTATTGTTTGATCGCGAGCCTGCAAATTCTTTGATCGCAAGCCTGCACATTCTTTGATCTCGAGATTCTTTGACAGCAATCTTTGATCATGAGGGTGCGACTAGATGGCCACATGAAAAAACAAATTTTCTCACCACAGGAGTCACTTCTAAAGGCAAACTAGGATGGAATCTGATCAGGGGCCTTTGTTCTGTCGAGTCATGGCTGTGGTTTCATAAATTTTTCTCTAAAAATTGTTTTAACATTTTTTATTCTTTGATTGAGAGCCTGCAAATTCTTTGATTTCGAGCCTGCACATTCTTTGATCGTGAGATTCTTTGATCTCGATCTTTGATCATGATGGAGGGACTAGATGTTCAGATTGGGAGGGACCAGATAGCAGAATTTTACCAATTTTTCAAATTAAATATCTCAGAAACGGTTTGGTCTTTCAAATTGAAATTTGGAGGGTGTTGACAGCATGTCCTATAGATGTGAATTATAGTACTTAGGTGTCAGACAATACATTGTTTGTGGAAATATTGCATGAGGCAGTTTACCTTTTGCAGACAGCGTTTCCACGGTGGTAGTGGCTTTAAATTACTATGGTAGCTAGCCTTACTGCCATAGATGTACTTTTCAGTCATTAGGTGTGTAAAATGTTAATAGGTGTAGAATTCTGCCAGTGTGATTAATGAAAACCTGAAACTTTCACATTTTATGTCTCGGAAATAGTTTGGTCTTTTACATTGAAATTTGGAGCGTGTTGAGGGGATGTGCTGTCCATATGAATTATGGTGCTTAGATGTTGGAAAATTCATTTGCTGCACCCATATTGCATGACACACTTTATGTTTTGCATATAGTGTTTTGCACTGTGGTACTGGCTTCACATTTATAAGGTGCCTAGCATTACTGCCATGGAGGTAATTTGTAGTGGTTCGATGTCTGACATGTAAACAGCTGTTGAATTATGCCACTCTGATGACTGACACTTTACTTTCTTTCAAGGTGGTGGGACCCACACTCCCAAACATACGTGCTGCCAGCAAACATATGATATTCAGTACTTGAACTCTTATCTTAGGCAGGAATTTGCAAGTTGGTGGGAGCACGGGACCCAAAGGGCTGTGCTCCCACTAACTTGTGCAACTTTCTACTTTTCTATTCTTTCTCAAAAAGTAAGGAAATTCTATGCAAAAACATTGTTAATGCATCATTTAGGGTTAAAACACAAAAAGTCAGGAAATGAGACCTTTAGGGTTGCCCCATCCCCCCCCATGGACCCGCACATCATCCCAAGATTGACAGCTGACCGGGAGCATCATTGGGATTGTGAGGCCTAAATGTCACTCCATTCTTTTTTACTGTGGCTTGTGAATATGATTACAGATGGAATGGGGTGACATTTAGGCCTCACAACCCCAATGACACACCCCATCAGCTGTCAATCTTAGGACGATGGGCAGGTCCACGAGGGGGGATGGGGCAACCCTAAAGGTCTCATTTCCTGACTTTTTGTGTTTTAACCCTAAATGATGCATTAACAAAGTTTTTTGCATAGAATAAATATATCTATCTATATATATATATATATATAATATCTGACTCCTAACTTGCTTCACTCAAGGCCCTTTGTGAAATGCAAGCTGGAATGTGGTCCTATTTTGCACAGGTCCCTGTGTGTACTTTGTGAAAAAAGTTAGGACTGAAATATTGCTTTGTACAATGCCCTAAGGACCCTACACATTCTGTTTCCCGTGCCATGCATTAAGCAGTTTAGGACTCCTGCTTCTTACAGAACTCTGCACAAAGTACATGTACAGTGAGGTCCTGCTTTGTGCATGGCACTTGGGGACTTGCATATCCTGCTTTATAAAGGAACCAAAAAGCCCTGATTGAAGCAAGTTAGGACTCATCTCTTACTTTATGCAGGACCTGAGGGGCCTTGCACATCTTGCTTTGTGCAGGGCCCATAGGGCTTTGCATGTCCTCCTTCATGCAGGGCCCACAAGGGCCTGAGAGAAGTATGTTCAATTCACATAGACTCCCTTCACAAAAAATTGCTTCCTAAACTGGGGCCCCTCTATCGTAACAAAGGCTGCCTGCCTACCCCGGTCAGGCATGAACTTGTGCAAAAAATGATACTTCCAATTTTTGATTACAGGGATGTAGTCTATGGCACCGCCTCACCTTCCACTCTGACCAGCCTGGACACACGCTTTCATTCCTTCTGCCGCTTCATACTGGAATGTCCTAAACTGACGCACCACTGTGACCTTTATAGCTCCCTGGCCTTTCCCTCACTCTCAGCCAGCAGACAAATCCACTGCTCATGAGTTGCTGCTAAATACGGGTCCCATACTCTCCCACCCTACCTGAATTCCACCTTAACTTCTCAACCCCAGGTGGCTTACTCGCTGTGACACTCGGATACTAGGTGCTTCCATATCCCTTGTATGCATACCACTATGGGACAGGCTGCGCTTAGTTACCACTTACCTAAACTATGGAATGACCTCCCAACAGATATCCGCCATATCACTAATTCTAGTCATCTCAACTCCTGCCTCCATGACCACTTTCTCACTGTCTGCTCCTGCAACGGGCCTACACATTAGTAGCCCTCAAGCCCTACTGGGCCTCCATACCTTGTTATGTGGACTAAGTACGCATTCCTCTTTACAGTCTACAAATCACTATTTTAATTTTATATGTACAATGAAATGTCTTTTCCTATGCATTGTCTCTATGCCTGCCTAATCTTTAAGCTGCATGGCTGCCTTAGCTACCAACATGTATAGTCCTTCATATTGTGCCTTCTCAACTGTACATAAACCTGTGTGTCTGTTTCCCAGAATGTTCCCACCTGTTTCCCCCTGGTCGCATCTGGAAATGAGTGGTTAGCCGCTCAGTATGCCTGCCTGGTTAAACTCTTAAATAAATAAAATAAATAAATAAATGTTACAGCTCTTATTTTTAAAAAATAAGGAGGTAAATTGGAGTCATGTAGGGCTTTCTGGACAATGATCTAGACTATGCTTTGGCATTCAGTTCAGCTGTGTTCACTGGGATGGTGCATGGGGGTTGGGAGAAGTATAGTTCAGAAAATTCCTATCATCAGATTTCCTTACTATTAATGTTTTTAAAACTATAACTGTTGCATGGACATAGTTTTTTTATTATTATTTATTTTTATCATGAATACCAGTAAACTGTATACAGACCTGATTCCAAACTTTTTTCACACAGGGCCATTTTGGCTCTGTACTAAGCAGGATGAGCAGGGACCCTTTAGGTCCTGCGAAAAATAGAACCTAACTCCTAACTTGCTTTGGACTGGGTCCTTTGGGCACAGTACAAAGCAGGATGCACAGGGCCCAAGGACCTGAGTCATAACTTACTTTATGCAGAGCTCAGAAATCAGATCATGCAGAGGCTTTTGGGCCCTGTGTAAACAGGACCTGAATTGTAACTTGCTTTGAAACAGAACCAAAGAAACTTATGGTAACATCACGGACTGACTTGACTACTAGATTTTGAGCTCCTGAACCCACACATCCATAAAACTTCTTTTTGCTTTAAACAGCATTCAAATTGGTACAAACATCTGGAAGAGGTTCTCAACATGACCCCTCAACCGGATCCCAGCATAAAGATAATTTAACAGTTAAGTGCCAGATCAACACTTAAAAATGAAGACCTGAGTCAGTGTTTGTTTGCACTATGAAACAGACGAGGAGGCCGAGCATCTGTCCTGATCTCACTTTGAGATCTTGTTGAAAGAAACTAAAGAAATGAGGTCCAAAAATAAGCAGGAATTTAAACAACTCTCACAATAAGCTACAGAGACTCAAACATCGTATAGAAGCAGTGGAAGATCACACAGCCCTCACAGAAGATGGAACCCTGCAATTAGGCCTTGCAGAGGAGACCCTCCTGCAACATACACTGGCCCTCCAAGAGAAGTGCATGGACCTTGAGGGCCTTTCCCATTGGGAATACCTCCATATATATGGGCTGCTGGAGGGATCTGAAACCAGTCAGATGTCTGATTTTGTGGCTGACCTTCTCAGGGAGACCAAGATCGGTGGTCCTGAAATTGAACAGTTTTAAAACTAAAGAGGACATTTTATGGACAGCTTGGCAACAAACGGATGTTCATTACCTAAATTCCTGGCTCTGTTTCGATCACAATTATCCACTTGAGGTTCAACAGCAGTGCTTGCAGTATAGGGAAATAATGATGTTTCCCACTCTAAGCCAATCTGCTTTCATACCCCATATCTGGATCGCATGCGGATTTTTTGGCCAGAGGGCACGATGATCTATCAGACGCCAGATGAAGCTGCCACTGCTTTAACCAAAAGAGGCTTTCTTCTTCAGCATCCTCTTCCACTTCTGGACATCAGTGACCTGGAGAATTCGCCCCTTTTTGGCAGCTGGTATGTCAGACCAAACAGCGGGGCTCTGGAAGAATGACCCGACCAACCTTGTTGCAGACTCAGCACCGGTCAGAATAAATGGAGAAAGTGGGCTGAAAATACTCTAGACATTGTTCCTTGGCTTCAGTTATTTGCCCTGGAAGGCTCAGTGAGTACTAACTTAACTCAGTAGTATGGGGGCTTTAGACCGTAACGAAATGAACCTCCTCAGTCTGCAGTTCAACTACTTAGCAAGACAGGACTTTAATAACCCTTTCTGCATAGTTCTTATGTTTAATGTTGGTTCTCAAATCATGTTAATGATGTTATGCCTTGAGTTAATTGCAGACGAGTTTTAGATATTAATCTGTAAAATGTTATACCAGTTGTTACATGTTGAGGTGGACTTTGCAATTAGACTTGGGACACCCGGTGACAGACAGCACTCAGTCACACAGATTGCTGGCTCTCTTAACTCATTCAGGGCTAGCTATAATGGACTAGACACATAGCTCTTTAGTGCTACACTGCTCGTCAACCATCACCCTCCCCAAAGATGATTTCATCTAGACTTTTAAGTTTTTAGGCTTATTCTTTTGAGAGCCCATTGGGGAAGGGAAATAATGTTTAAGACATAGATCCATCATGCAAATGCAATTCTGTTTCTATATTCTGTACCAAATGCCCATTTTGGGTACTCAATAAATGTTCTGTAAGATAATAATGACCCCAGACTTAACACCAGATGGTTTTGCATTGAGTCTATGTGGTTAAGATATTTCAACTAAATACCTGGAGGTTAATCCACCACTTAGTCACAGTTAGACCTAAACCTCTTTAATCTGTCACATGATACTACTGCTCTGTTTCTTTTATTGCTAAAAATGTTTAAAGATGGGTGGATGTGGAGGCTACTATGGATGAATGATTCCATGCTATATTTCATGGCTATTGTTGGTACCCCATGACGTCAAACCAAATTCCAGTTTTGTGGGTGTAGAGCATGGCTTTTTACATCACTGGCTCAAGAGGAGGACTACACAATGTGTAGTGCTTCTCCCTCCTCTGGTCTTCCCTCACAACTGCTTTGCACTGGTCAGGGTGAGCCATAGATATCCTCTATTTTAGGATCTCCTCCTTTGGAAGCCTGTTACTGGTATTGTTAACTAGTTCTATTGTTTACCATTTGCAATAATGTTTGATTTTATTTATCTTAAGGTTAATGTTGCCTGCACATTCTTCCTCTTCACTTGGAGCTTCTCACTGGGAACATCAGTTCTAGCAACACAATCTATTCTATCCCAATCACCACATCAGATACAGGTCAATAGATAGGGAACTACTTTCCTTTCCTATAATGTCCATGTCCTTATACATTCTAGTAAAAGGAGCAGAGTTGTGTCCTTCCTCAAAAAAACTAGTGCTGAATATTTTCTTCTCCAGGAGACTCACTTAAGCCTGGCTGAACATTAAAATCTCTGACAATTTGGATATAATACAGTGCTTGCCTCCTCCTATAAAACAGGAAGGTGGTGGGGCACTGTGATTTGTGTTCCTAGCAGGGTCCCATTCAAAACTGTGGATTCAATTATAGATGGGATGGGGAAGTACATCTTGTTGAAAGGATGTTATAATGGGGTCCCAATCATCTTAGCCTCCATATATGCCTCTCTGGGGTCCAGTTATCCTTTATATCATAACTTGTTCTTACAAATTGCTGAGTGGGCAGAGGGTCACTTAATAATGTCCGGAGAACTGAACTGCTTCCTTAACCAGCACTTAGATACAACCTCCACAGCCATAAGATGATGCCTTTAGGTTTCCCAGAAGGTCTCAAAGCTCCTGAATGAATGGGGGTACTTTGATACCTGGAGGCAACTACACGGAAAATCCAGACAGTATACATACTACTCTTCTTCCCACCAGATTTACTCTAGAATAGATTATTTCCTAGTTCTGAAGAAACTAAAATGGAAAGTACAGGATTCATGGATTTGGGACATGACGCAGTCTGATCATGCCACAGTTTACTTTAAATTAAATTTAGAGCAAATTAAGTACACCACCTTTTGGCACCTGAATGTTTCTCTGTTACATGATGATGCGGTGAAAATGGAGATTGAAAACATCATTAAGAGAGCAGTTGAGAACAATGATGACCTTTCCACTTCCACACTTTGGGACACAGTCTAGGTCCTTATTAGGGATAAATTTATCAAACTCTCCTCTAGAAAGAAAAAGCAAAGCGAAGCAAGGAAGACTCAGCTACAGGCCCAAATATTGGCTCTAGAAGCCCAGCAAGAACAAAAACTTGATAGATGGAGGGGGAATCAATTAGACTTGCTCAAAAATGAATTGCTCTTGCTTCTAGACTACCAAGTGGAACAAAAATTATTATATATTTGTCAGAGATATTATAAAGAAGGGCCAAGAGCTTTGAAAATGTTAGCCAATAAGCTCTGCAAACAAGGAACTAGAGCAACAAAAACTAAGATTATACACCTCACAACACAGAAAGAAATACATTAACACAGGACAGAGCTGAAGTCTTCAATGTTTGCTACTCAGACTTATACAGTGCTGACGCCACCCCATCCCCAGGAGACATAGCTACTTTCCTTGAACCTCTACACCTACCTCAACTAACAGACCCCCAGAACCAGATCCTAGTGGCCTCCATTTCCATCTCAAAATTCTGTCAGAAATCAAATGACTGAAAACTGGCAAATGTCCAGGGACTGATGGCCTGCCAAGTGAATTTTATAAGCACTTTAAGGGCTCTGTTTCTCCTTTACTACATAGAGCTTTTAACTGCACCCTATCGGATGATGGCAAGTTGGCCCTCTTGTGAACAAAAGCCATTGTCTCTGTGCTTCTGAAACCAGACAAAGACCCCACCTTATGTTCTTCTTATTGACTCATCTCAATACTGAAGACTGATTACAAAATTCTAACAGGCATTTTTACACGTAAACTAGAACATATTATCCCCTCTATAATACACTTAGACCAGACTGGGTTTATTATGGGTCATCAGGCATTAGATAACATCAGGAGAACAGTTCACATCATAGACCTTCTCTCCCATACCAAGCAACCTGAGTATCTAATGAGCCTAGACACAGAAAAGACCTTTGATAAAGTATAGTGGGCCTTCCTGTGTGGTGTCCTGGACAGCTTTGGAGTTGAAGAGCAATTCACAGACTTAATCTCCAGGCTCTATACATCACCTTTAGTGTACATCGGGCGCCAATGGACATACCTCACACCCCCTGCCACTGCAGGGGGGAGCAAGACAAAATGACCCCTTGTCCTTTTATTTTCTGTATACATTATGCCTTTGGCAAAGAGTATAAGACTCAATCAAAATATTTCAGGTGTGGAACTGGGAGGCATGCACCATAAATTAGCCCTGTATGCTGATGATATTCAATTATATTTGACTAACCCCCAAACATCTTTACTGGAAGTATTTAACCAGATCCAAATTTCCTCAACCCTATCAGGAGGCTCTACCACTGTACAATGTTGGGGATGTCCTCAACATCCCCAACAGTGACGGAAACAATTCCAACCGTTGGCATTGTTTCCATAAGGAAACTGTCTTTTTCTGTGGGGGGCTTTGCCCCCCACATCCCATCTCTAAATATACAACTCTAAGTTGGAGTTGTTATGGGGTTGGGGCAGAACACTGGGAGTTGTGGTGTCTGGCACAGTGGACTACCAGAGTGAAAAATCTCAACCTTGCGAGATTGTCACCGTGGTGGTATTTTGCTGTAGTTGTGTTGTTGTCTGGACCTGATACCCTATTGGGCTACACTTTGAATATGACTAAAACTTAGCCATTGATATTTTTCCAGTCAGTCCCCCCAGACTATTCAAGATGCTTATCCTATGAAGTGGTACCTAGACAACATTATATACCTAGGGATTAGTTTTGGCCACTCTTCATCTACCCTCTTCATGGATAACTACACTCCATTATCTTTGGGTTATCCTGGTGATTGCAGCTCATAAAACCATAACTAAGAGATGGCTGCAAGACTTGTCCCCCAATGGTGGTTGATTGGGTCACACTGACCCACCAGATTCAGACAATGGAATTAATTACTTTCACGGAGCAACATAAACTCCCTCAATATATCAGTCACTGGATGAGATGGGAACTCTACTATTCTGCACGTCCATCCACCTCTTGCTAGTCCAGCAACTATGCTCAGGTCTCCCTCTCCCAGTTGTAATCTGTGTGGAGAGGCTGGGTAAGCCGCCCCCTTAGCATATCACCTGTAGCAGATTAGATTCCCCTCCTTTCCAAATGTTAAAGCCAAATACTAAACCCTGGCAACCCAAACTCATCCCTTCACAACCCAATGCTCCCAGTGAAGTCTATCAATAGAGACTGGAAAAGCTCAATAATCAAATTTATGTGTGGGCAATCATGGTTAGTTGGTTACATGAAATTGTACTTATTTCTTTTCTTTTTAAAATGTCATGTTCTTTTCTGGGTTTGTTCAGTGAACTTTGACTTTGTTCATGTGTTAACTAGAACAACAGAACAAATGCAATGTAACATCGATCAAGTCTGCCATATCAAGTCTTCTGAAACAGTAGTATTGTTACTATTATTTAAATTCAATAAACAAGTATGAAAATAAAGAACCAGAACCCAAGTCTCAGATTGTATTGCACAGAGCGCTTTGGGATTGAGATCTGGATTATGGTTTGGCATTCAGTTCAGTCGAGTTCATGGAAGTATTTCATAGGGGAGGAGGGAAGTTAGTGTTCAAAAATCACTAACATCAGATTTCCTTACTTGTAATTTTTTTCAGAAACCTGAACTGCTGAATAGTTTTTTTACAAGGATTTTAGGTATTTATTAGACAGACAAAGTACCTTGGTGAATACATTGTGCAGTCAACTTGGTGTAAATCTACAAAACAGGATATGCTCTAAGTCCTATCTTGCTTCATACAAGGCCCCTTGGGCCTTGCATGGAGCAAGACATACAGGGCCCTTGAGGCACTGTGCAAATTAGTAGGTGTATCCTACTTACTTTGTGCAGGACCCATCAGGGTCTGCACAAATTATAAGGTATGTCTTAATTTGCTTCATGCAAGGCTTATTGGTCATTGGTCACAGGCTGAAAAGGGCAAATCATGAATTTATCTTTGTGCTGCTTTATGTGGGGCTGTTTGGGCCCTTTGTGAAGTAAGACATACAGGGTTCTTTGAGTCCTGCATGAAACAGTAACTATGCTTAACTTTGCGAGCCCTACATTTCTGGGAATTTTAGATTTTTTAACATATATATATAATAAATATTATAGTGGTGCAGCAGTGCCACTATAGTTAAGACTGAATGCAAACTTCTAGGTTAAACTTGAAATGTTGAACCTTATTATCTCTGAAACTGTTCAATGGATTTGCATGAGATGTGGCATGCATAATCTCTAAGGGTAGGTCTCTTGATCTGCCAAATTATGTGTGAATCAGGTTTGTGTTTTCCGAGATACAGAGTGTCAGAAATCCTTAACTCACCACTTTTTTAACATTTCTTTCTCCACCTGTATCTCAAAAACAGTTTTAGGTTTGTTTCTGAAAAATTCAGGATAGAATGTCTTTGGGTCACAGTTGTGCCTTTGGAGGTTTGGTGAAAAAATATTAATTCATTCAAAAGTGATTAAAGTTTGCAAGTTTCCCACTATTTTCTATGGGGAAATTTATGTGTCAGGCATGAAAGTTAGAACTTTTGCACAATAACAGCAGATTGTTCAAAGTACCAGCTTCTTTTCACAAAGAAGATAGATATTTTGTGCAAAGTTGCCTGTAGTGTGAAAGGTGGAGCAACATTGTGTCTGCCATTATATTTGTCGCTTAGCCAGGTTCTTGAAACAGAATAAAAAAACACATCAGAACATAGCTAAAGAGGACCCGTTCAGCTGTCTTTTTTTTTAAGTGGCCACAAAGAGGTTTCTACATTACCCAAACTCTTGGGTGTGAGGTGAGTAAGAGCACAGCTTCTAGCATGTTCTCTGTATGAGAAGAGTGGTATTTTCTTGACTTCTGCAGCCCAGTCCTGGTGTCAGATGTGCCCTCCAACCCACTCCTGCATACGAATCATTTGTTGACATCAGGGGGACCAGTCCCTATGTTGGCAGTCAACCCCTTCCACTCTAAGGTGGGACACTGGGTAGCCCACACCCAGCATCCCCAGTTATATTAACCCCCCCACAGCAATCAGTAATAAGTAACACTGGGGAGCCCATGCCCAGCATCCCCAGTTATATTAACCCCCACAGCAATCAGTAATGAGTAACACTGGGTAGCCCACACCCAGCATTCCCAGTTATATTAACCCCCACAGCAATCAGTAATAAGTAACACTGGGTAGCCCACACCCAGCGTCCCCAGTTATATTAACCCCCCACAGCAATCAGTAATAAGTAACACTGGGTAGCCCACACCCAGCGTCCCCAGTTATATTAACCCCACAGCAATCAGTAATAAGTAACAGTGGTAGTCACGCCCAGTGTCCCCAGTTATATTAACCCCCACAGCAATCAGTAATAAGTAACACTGGGAGCCCACCCAGCATCCCCAGTTATATTAACCCCCACAGCAATCAGTAATAAGTAACACTGGGGCCACCCCAGTATCTGATTATATTAACCCCCACAGCAATCAGTAATAAGTAACACTGGGTAGCCCACACCCAGCGTCCCCAGTTATATTAACCCCCCCACAGCAATCAGTAATAAGTAACACTGGGTAGCCCACACCCAGCGTCCCCAGTTATATTATTAACCCCCCACAGCAATCAGTAGTATTAGTAACACCTGGGTAGCCCACACCCAGCATCCCCAGTTATATTAACCCCCACAGCAATCAGTAATAAGTAACACTGGGTAGCCCACACCCAGCATCCCCAGTTATATTAACCCCCACAGCAATCAGTATTAAGTAACACTGGGGAGCCCACACCCATCCCCAGTTATATTAACCCCCCACAGCAATCAGTAATAAGTAACACTGGGGAGCCCACACCCAGTCCCCTAGTTATATTAACCCCCCACAGCAATCAGTAATAAGTAACACTGGGGAGCCCACGCCCAGCGCCCCAGTTATATTAACCCCCCACAGCAATCAGTAATAAGTAACACTGGGAGCCCATGCCCAACATCCCCAGTTATATTAACCCCCCCCACAGCAATCAGTAATAAGTAACACTGGGGAGCCCACCCCAGTATCCCCAGTTATATTAACCCCCCACAGCAATCAGTAATAAGTAACACTGGGGAGCCCACCCCAGTATCCTTTTTGAAGTTGTATATCTGCAAGACAAAAAAGACCCCCGTTGTCTTTTTTTTAAGCCTGTGAAAAAAAAAAATGGTCACTCATCATCTTCCCCAGCCTCCTCCCCATCCCCACCCTCCCTCTGTGCACCCACCTCCCCTTACCCCCTCACCTTATACTTACCTCCAGAGGTCAGACACTGTTATCATCTGTGGACTGGGCATGTCTGCACTCTTCAAAGCTGAACTGCAAACTGAAGAATCAAGGTAAGTGCCATATAATGGCTGTCTATTGCATTTTGAACTTGTGTTGATATCTCTAGCATTTTACAACATTTTTCCACCAAATTTTCAATATGGGCTTTGTGGGATCACTCCTCATAAACACTGTCACTGTCAACACAACATGGCTTTACAAAAGCTCAGTCATGCCAAACAAATATGTTGGTATTTTATGAGAAAGCAAGTAAGACCCTGGATGAAGGTAATGCAGTGGATGTGGCTGTTTTGAATTTCTCCAAGGCCTTTGACAGAATTCCCCATGATGAACTAGTGAGGGTCCTTAGGGAAACTAAGATAGAGAAAAATATAATAAATTGGGTGTTTGCATGGCTGGGTGAGAGAAGACAGCATGTCACAGTCAATAGGGGCCTATCGGAATGGGCAGGAGTGACAAGTGAGGTCCCCCAGGACTCCTTACTGGATCCCTGTCTCTTAAACATTTACATCTCATCACTTAAATGCGACCATCCAAACATATTGGTAACGAATATGTAGATGACTGTAGGATAGGGGCAATAGTTAACACAACAGATGATGGCAAAAACCTGCATGATGCTTTGAATGAAATACACACACGGATAGCCAAGTACAAATTGGAACCGAATGTCAGAAAATGTACTGTCATGCATATGGGGAGGCATAGTCTGAAACTAAACTATATTATGGGTAATAACAGTTTACCACAAACTATTGAGGAAAAAGATCTAGGAGTTAGAATAAACAATGACTTGAAGTGTGAGTTGAATTGTAACATTGTTACTAGAAAGACTAATCAAACCCTGAACTGTATCCTGAAGCACATTAGCAGCAGAGACATCAAAGTAATATTCCCCCTCTACCAAGCTTTGGTGAAACCCCATTTAGAGTATTGTGTACAGGTATGGTCACCATACAAAAAAGGGCGACATTCAGAAACTGGAGAGAATTCAGAGAAGGGCCACAAGAGTAACAAGTGGATGTACAGAGGCCACGTATCCCAAGAGACTTGATATGTTGCACCTCTATACACTACAGTATAGAAGAATCCGGTAGGATATGTGTACAGTTTACAGAGCCCTACAATACAAAACCTTATGGAAGGATTATGGGTTAAAGCTCAAAGACTATAAATATGGAACTAGGGGGCACCCATTCCAATTAGCTATGGGAAAATGGAGCCTTTTGAGAAAAAGGCACTGGTTTATCCACAGAATAGTTCCTGTGTGGAACAGCCTGCCAACAGAGGTGGTTACAAGTAATACGATGGAACTATTTAAAAATAGATTAGACAGTTTTCACCCAAACATGTATATAATGGTCTGAATAACACTGGCAAGCATACAAGGATCAAAGTCCATACACAGCTTGTATAACCTATTTAACCTATCTCGTTACTCCATCCCGAAAGGCAATTTTGTGGTCACCACATGGAATCACCTTTCAGGACTGATCAATGATATGACAGTGTCAGTGTTCATGAGGGGAGGTCCCAAAAAGCCCATGCTGAAAATTTGGTGCAAAAAATAAAAAAAAAACAGCTACGTTATGAGTGTGCATTGCGCAGTTTCTGCTCAGGCTCATAACTTCATCAATTTTTATATTTTCACACCATATTTTCAACATTGCCATTTATTCAGACTGTCACATAAACAGTACAGCTGTAATTTTTCACCTCCTTCCTGAATCCTGTTTTTAACACCTCTGGGGCAGAACTGCACAGTCACGGTGCAAAATCACCTTTTGGGAGTGAGTAACTAAATGACAGTGCCACCGTCCATGAGGTGGGGTCCCAAAACCACATCCGGAAAATTTGATACAAAAAATCCAAAAAAACAGCTGCATTATGAGCATACATTATGCACTTTCTACTTAGGCTTGTAACTTTGCCAATATTTTATACTTTCACTCCAACTTTTTAAGATTTATATTTTTTCACACCAACTCATGAACAGTACAGCTGTCATTTCTTACATCCTGCCTGAAACATGTTTTCGTACCTGTGGCATGGAATGGTGCTCTCATTGCATGAAGTCTGCTTTCTGGACCAATTCATGAAATGACAGTGCTACTGTTCATGAGGTGGTGTAGAAAAAAAAAACATGTTTAAAATTTGATAAGAAAATTCCTAACAGTGGCCGAGTTAAATGCGTTCATTGAAACCGAGCATGGAAGTACATGGCCCAAAGAATCCTATGCTTCCATTGTGACATAAGGGCAGTTATAGAGGGTGGGAGAGCAGATCCCAGAGGGCCCTGCACTCTCACAGGGAAATAAGGCTACAAGTAAACTATTTGAAAAAGGAAGGAAAATTCATTGCAAAAAAATATGTAAATGCATCAGTTAGGGTGAATACTATAGCTACAAAAGTATAGAAATGAGGAGCTAGGGTTTCCAACCCTAAAGCCCCACCACCAGGATTCCCACCCCTACCATTCCACCCCCACTACTCCACCCTTCACACACCAACAGGCATTGGGGTGTACTGTACCATGGGGTCACCAGGGCTAACCCACCCCATTCTCCAGTACTGTCCTATGTCAGCTTGTTTACATATGGAATGGGGCGAGAGTTAGGCCTGATGATCCCATAGCACACCCCAATGCCTGTTGGTGTGTGGAGGGTGGAGTAGTGGGGGATGGAGTGGTAGGGGTGGAGTGTTAGGGTTGGAAACCCTAACACCTCATTTCCCTACTTTTGTTGCTATTGTATTCACCCTAACAGATGTATTAATGAAGTTTCTTTGCAATGAATATATGTAGGAACACAGTCTCACCCTTACTGTTAGGGATGAATAGGCAGTTTCATGTTAAACATCAAATTTGGCATGTTAATAACTTCCCAACTATTCAACAGATTTGCACAAAATTTGGAACACAGTCTCAGGTAGTAGGTCTCTTGATTTGCCAAGTTGTGTCTCGATCGGATGTATGGGTTTTATGCTGTGAAGGGTCAAAAATCACTTTTTTTTGCCTTTTTTTGGCAAATGTCAGGGTCATTTTTCAACATCATGCTGCACACTTACTATGTAGAATTGTAGCCTGCAACTTTCAAGGTAGAAAGAGTGTACCCTAAGGAACATTCTAGCATTGGTTTGGTGAAAATATATTAATCCGTTCCAAAGTCATTACATTTTGAAATTTTGGGTTCTAAGCATGCTCAGTTCAGTCTTTGGGACAGATGCAGTTTTGATCAAAGATTCCTGCTGTGAACAGCTGGTGGAAAGAGACTGTGAATAGTAATTCAGAAATATCGCAAAATCTGCTTTGTCCGCCGCCATTTTGTTTTCTCACTTAGCGAGGGGAGAAAAAAAAATGTCTAGTGGCCCCCACCCTCTGATGCCTTCCGTTTTGTTTTTTGTATTTACTTTTTATGTGGCTCAATACAAGAAAACAGTCCCCCAACTTCTTTTTTTTTTGATGCAGAATCCTAGAAACATAGAAGTTGATGGCAGATAAGGACCATAAGGACCATCCAGTCTGCCCATTTCTTTTTCTACCTTATGAATGTGCCATTGGTCTTTGCTCTGTCAATGGCCTATCTATTCCTACTCATCTATATTGCTCTCTTAGGCCTATCCCATTCCTGTTTGAAGCCCTGCACTATATTCATATCCACCACTTCCTGAGGTAGGCCGTTCCATGCATCCACCACCCTTTCTGTGAAAAAGAACTTCCTCACATTACCCCTTAATCGGCCTCCCTCTAATCTCATGCAGTGTCCTCTTGTCCTGCTATTTTTCTTATATTGAAACATGTTAGACTCTTACACCTTGTTAATGCCCTTAAGGTGTTTGAATTTTTCAATCATATCACCTCTCTACCTCCTTTGTTCTAGGGTATACATATTGAGCTCCGTTAATCTGTCGTCATATGTTTTCTGATGCAGTCCCTGCACTATTTTGGTTGCCCTTCTCTGGACTGCCTCAGTTTGGTTAATGTCCTTGTGAAGGTGCGGCTTCCAGTACTGCATGCAGTACTCCAGATGGGGCCTAACCAGTGTCTTGTAAAGAGGGATTATTACCTCCCTCTCACAACTTGTGATACCCCTACTAATACACCCCAACATCACCCTAGCCTTACCTACTGCTTTAGTTGTCTGCTTGGATGATTTCAGGTCATTGGTGATGATGATGCTCAAGTCTCTTTCTTCCCTTGTGACTGCCAGCAACTCCCCTCCCAGCCTATAGGTGGCTTCAGGGTTTCTCTACCCTATGTGCATGATCTTGCACTTCTTTCTGTTAAATACCAGTTGCAACTCTTCTGACCATTTTGCCAATTTATCCAGATCTCTTCTCATTCTGTCCATCCCATCTGGATCATCTACTCTGTTGCAGATCTTGGGGTCATCTACAAACAGACAAACCTTACCCTCCAGTCCATCTGCAATTTCACTGATGAAGATATTGAAGAGGACTGGGCCCAGGACTGATACCTTAGGTACTCCACTTGTGACTTGCATCTCTTCTGACTGTATACCGTTTACCACCAATCTCTGTTTTCTGCCCATCAACCAGTTTGCCACCCAACTGACCAACTTCTGAACCACCCCGAGTCTACCCAGCTTCTTAATCAATCTTCTGTTTGGAACAGTATTGAAAGCTTTGCTGAAGTCAAGGTAGGCGATATCAACTGCTCCCCCTTGGTCCACCACTCTGGTTACCCAGTCAAAGAAATCTATGAGATTAGTTTGATGGGACCTTCCTGTTGTAAACCCATGCTGTTCTGGATCCTGGGGTCCTATGGTGTTGCGCTATTCTTTCCTTAAGGAGTGCCTCCATAATCTTGCCTACTACTGAGGTAAGACTGACTGGTCATGCATCAAACTGCCCCACCAGATTTTTTGCTGACATCGGGGTGCCCAATCAATGTGTCAGCATGTATCCCCCCCACTACTGTGGCACACTGGGAGCCCACCCCAGTGTACCAAAATGTGCCAAAAAAATAAACCTGTGAGAAAAGAAAACTGTCCCCCAATATTTTTTTGATGCAGAATCCTGCCCCGTATAGTTTTATCGCTGACATCGGGGTGCCAAATCCCTGTGTCAGCATGTATTTCCCCCTCCACTAATGTGGCACATTGGCGGCCCACCTCATTGTGCTGAAATAATTTTTATTTTTAAAAATTAATGTTTCTAAAACTGGAATGCCTACTCCTGGTGTCTGATGCCCCCCCAGCCCATATACTTCTATTGCCGACATCAGGGTGCCCAATCCCTGTGTCAGCATGTACTCCCCCACTAATGTGGCACACTGGGAGCCCACCCCAGTGTGCCCAAATGTGTTGTTTTTTTGAACACCTGTAAAATAAAGAAAACTGTCCCCACATGTCTTTTATTTTTTTGTACCTGAAAAAAAAAGAAAATGGCCCCTCATCGCCCCTGCCTATCCTCCTCAGTCCTGACCCTCCCTTTGTGCATCCACTTCCTCACATCCCTCACCCTTACCCTATACTTACCTCCAGAGGTCAGGCACTGTCATCTTGTGAGGACCAGGACACGTCTGCACTCTTCAAAGTTGAACCACAAACTGAAGAATCAAGGTAACCACTGTATAAGGGCAGTAAATGGGGTTTTCAACTTATGTTGCTATCTCAGCCATTTGCAGGAGTTTTGGCCCCAAATTTTCAACATGGGGTTCTTTGGACCCCACCTCATGAACACTTGCACTGTCATTTCATTATTTTGTCCCAAAAGGTGATTTTGCGGTTGCTGTGCGGAATCACCTTTTAGGACAAATTAATGAAACAACAGTGCCACTGTTCATGTGGTGTGGTTCCAAAAAGCCCATGTTGCAAATGTGGTGAAACAATTCCCAAAGATTACTGTGTTACAAGCGTGTGTTGTGCAGTTTCTATGCACGCTGGTAACTTTGCAATTTTTTATATTTTCACTGCAGATTTTCAACATTGCCATTTTCTCACACCTCATTATGAACAGTACAGCTGTCATTTTTCACATCCTGCCTGAAATGTGCTTTTGCAGCTGTTGTGCAGAATGGCGCGTATGCTGTGTGAAATCAATTTTCAGGCCACACTAACAAAGTCACAGTGCCACTGTTCATGAGGGTAGATCCCAAAAAGCCCATGTTGAAAATTGGTGAAAAAGTCCAACAAATGGCCACGTTATGAGCGTACATTATGCAGTTTCTATGCACACTCTTAACTTTGCCAATTTTTCATATTTTCACGCCAGATTTTCAACATTACCATTTTTCCACACCATCCATGAATTGTACAGCTGTAATTTTTTAAATCCTGCCAAAAATATTTTTCTGCACCTGTGCCACAAAACAGCATTACAGTTGTGCAGAATTACATTTTGACAGGGATTTGAAAGTTTTCTGTACCAGGTACATGGGGTAAAGAGATAAGAAGGCTATGTTGAACATTTGGGGTGAAAATTATTTAAGATAGCACAGTTATGACTATTTGTTGCAGTTTTGCTATGCCTGCTCATAACTTAATGTGTGGAAGTGCAGAGGCCAGAAACCCCTGTGTTTCCACAGCTAGATACATATGTGCATCTGTGGAGGGTTTGGACCCTGCACTCCCATAGTAAAATAAAGATGATATTATACTATCTCAAAAAGTAAGGAAATAAATTGCAAAAAAAAAAACTTTGTTAGTGCATTAGTTAGGGTTGAAGTGACAAAAGTAGGGAAATAAGATGTTAGGGTTGAGCCCCTAACACCCCCACCCAACCCCACCAGTCCACTCCACACCCACCCTCCACAGACCAACAGACATCAGGGTGTGCCTTGGGGTCATCATGCCTAACCATCCCAGTATACTGCTAAGAAATGGATCAGTCATTTGGTTTGAAATTTGAAGGGCACAAAGGGGGGGGGGTCCCACAGATGTGACTTATGCTGTTTTGGTGTAAACATTTTCATCAGTTCCATAGTTATGCCATTCCAAAGTTGAGAAATTGCCCATAGGATAACATTGTGGTGAACATGGCACGTTTTGATGCCTATATCTCAAAAAGGCTTCGAGATACAGATTTTTTGCTAAATGCAGCTAAGCATGTGTGCAGGTTACCAGTTCATGATTACAACTGCAGTGGAATTTTTTCCAAGGTTGTTATGGTTACTGAGATAATGTGCCATTTTCAGCACAGGAGTTACTTGGAATGCATCTAGCCCTGCACTATGTCTCTATAATTATAGGTAGGTGCTCCCACATATGGATAATATTATGCAGTAATGGGACTGCTGGACCATCCCTTATGCAATAATATGGGCCCTGTGCTCCCACATGGAGATTACAGCATATTACAATGTAGGTGTGCTCCCAAAACTATGCAAGGGTAAGATTACACTTTCTCAAAAAGTAAGGACATTCATTGCAAAAAACGTTATTAATGCATTAGTTAGGATTGAGGCAACAAAAATAGGGAAATGAGGCATTAGGGTTGACACCCTAACACCTCCCACACCCTACCACCCCACTCAACCCCCCACCCACCACAAACCAGCAGATGATTGCGCGCTTTAGTTGTTGTCTAACTCTCACCCCATTTTCCTATACTGTGTCATATAATCTTTATTACACATGGAATGGGGTGAAAGTTAGGCCCAATGACCCAAAGGCACACCCTGTCAACTGGTGGTCTGTGGTGGGGTTGGGGTGGAGTGGCACACTCCAACAGGCTTTGAGGTATGGAATGGGTTCATCAGGCCTAACTCTCACCCCATTCTCCTTCACTATACCATGTGAGCTTGTTTGCTCATGGAATGGGGTGAGAGTTAGGCCTGATGATCCCATGCACATCCCGACACCTGTTGGTGTGTGTGTGGGTGGTAGGGAGGGAGAATCGAATTTCCAAACTTTTGTTGCTGTACTATCAACCCTAACCGATGCATTAATAGAGCTTTTTTTGCAATATATATATATATATATATATATATACTGCAAAAGAACCTCAGAGCAAATGCAAGGAGGCATGGGGTATCCCAGAGGATATTGGCCACACAGCCAAGTTTTAAAGGAAACACAATTACACATACCCCATAATGCAAAGCATCATGGGAAACATATGCAAATCCACATGAGAGAATTTGGACTGGCTCAGCTTTAAGCAAAATTGCGTGGTGCTAAAAGGCCTCACAGTGCAATCAGCAAAGGCTAAGAACAGCAGACACATACACGTGTTTCGTCCTCATTTGAACTCATCAGTGTGCCATATCTGTGTCTTAGCCAAGGGGGAGAGAGCCAGCCATCCCTTAAGGGGGATGTTATATGTTTGGGTCATGGAGACCCCAAAATAGAGAAGGAAAAGAACTACAAAAGAACCCCAGAGCAAATGCCCAGAGGCATGGGTTATCCTGGAGGATATGGCTATACAGCCATGTTTTAAAGGAAACACAATTCATTGCAAAAAACTTAATTAATGCATCAGTTAGGGTTGTCATTACAGTTTGGAAATTCAGTGTTAGGGTTGCCAACCCTACCCCCAAACCCTCACCCCACTGTCCACACACCAACAGGTGTTGGGGTGTGCCTTGGGGTTGTCAGTCCTAACTCTCATCCCATTTCATTTACAAGGAAGCTGAGTGGTACAGTATAGGACAATGGAGTGAGAGTTAGGCCCAACAACCTCAAGGCACACCCTAACACCTCTTGGTGTGTGCAGAGTGGGGGTGAGAGTGAGGGGGTAAGGTTGCATGTCTAGAGCCATTCCAGGTAACCTTTGTGCTGTAAGAGTTGCAATATCTCTGGAACTAGATACATAGATACATAGACAGTGTCAGCAGATAAGGGCCTATGGCCAACCCAGTTTGCCCATTTGAGCTTGTAAGTTCACTTTATATTTTCCTAGAAGTCTGTTGCCCCTTACCCCCGACCTCCAGAATTCCTTTGTGTCTATCCCATGCATTCTTAAATCCCATGTTTGTTTTAGACCCCACCACTTCCTCTGGCAGGGTGTTCCACTTGCCCACCACCCATTCTGCAAATAAATTCTTCCTCACATTTCCTCTGAATCATCCTCCCTCCAACTTTATCCCATGCCCTCTAGTCTTGGAACATTTTTTTGCTTAAAAATAGTGTAGTCCTGCACCCTGTTCCTCCATGAAAGATACTTGTATGTCTCTATCATATCCCCGCTCTCCCTCCTCTCCTCCAGGGATGACATATTCAAGTCCTTCAACCTGTCCTCATAGTACTTGTTATGCAATCCATGTACCACCTTTGTTGCCCTCCTCTGAACCTTCTCTACACTGTCTATGTCCTTACGTAGGTAAGGTCTCCAGAACTGTACACTGTACTCCAGGTGGGGCCTCACTAACATCTTGTATAGTGGAATTATGACCTCCCTTTTCCTGTTGGTGATGCCCCTGCCTATGCAACCCAGCATCCTATTTGCTTTACCTGCTTCCTTGGGTACTGTTTCCCTACCTTGAAGTAATCAGAGATGATAACCCCAAGATCCCTTTCCTGTTTGGTGCATGCTATATCCTTAACCCCCAACTGATATATTGTGCCAGGGTTTTTGTGCCCTATATGCATTATCTTGCACTTCTTTGCATTGAATTTCAACTGCTAAACCCCTCACTATTCTTAAAGTTTCTTCAGGTCCCTTCTCATTCTGTCTATACTCTCTGGTGTGTCCACTGTGTTACAGAGCTTTGTGTAATCAGTGAATAGGGAAATTCTGCCTTCTAGATCCTGCGCAATGTCACTGATGAAGGTGTTGAATAGGACCAGTCCCAGCACTGATCCCTGTGGTACCCCACTGGTCATTCTTCCCTCTGTGGAGTGACAGCCATTTACTACCACCCTCTGTGTCCTGCTACCCGGCCAGTTACCTACCCACCGCACTACTGTCCTGCCCACACCCATATTCCCCAGTGAGTGTGCTGAGGCTGACTGGTCTGTAGTTCCCCACTTCCTCTTTGTTCCCACTTTTGTATAAGGGGGCTACATCTGCTGTCCTCCAGTCTTTGGGTACCTCACCTGTTTTCAGTGATGAGCTAAACAGGATTGCCAGAGGTTCAGCCACCACCTCTCTTGGTTCTTTAAGGACCCTGGGGTGCACCCCATCTGGCCCCATTGCTTTATAAACTCTTATTCTTTCCAGTTCCTTCAGGACCCTTTCTCATGTAAAGGGATTTGTGTCGATTTCTGCACCATTCCCACCCCTTGTACTCCCTTCAGGCCCATTACCCTCCTCCTCTTCCTCTGTAAAGACTGAGCAGAAATACCTGTTCAGTATGTCAGCTTTACTGTTGTCATCCTCCACGTGGCCCCCATCCTCCCCCTTCAGTCTCATTATCCCTCCATTTGCCTTTCTTCTTTTTTCACTTGTGTACCTGTAAAAGGTTTAGTCCCCTCTACCCACTGATTTTGCAATGTGCTCTTCTGTCTGAACTTTGGCTTCCCTTACTGACCTCCCTGCCTCCCTTTGCTTCTTGTGGTAATTCTCCCTATCCCCTTCTGCCTGTGTCTTTTTATATTGCCTGAATGCAATCTTTTTGGCTTTCACTTTCTCTGCTATCTCCTTGGAAAACCATAACGGCCTCCTCTTCCTTTTCCCCTTGCTAACCTGCTTAATGCATAATTCTGTTGCTCTTGTAATCCCCATTTTAAATACTGCCCACTGTTCCTCAACCCCTGATTCCTCCCCCATTTTCCTTAATGCCTCTTTCAAGCATCTCCCCATTTTTCCAAAGTCTGCCCCCCTAAAATCCAGGATAAATGTTTTTGTGTGGTTTGGGTTCTGCTCCTTCTGTGATTTCAAACCACAATTACTAGTGGTCAGTGTTCCCCAGGTGCTCCCCCACAGTTACCCCATCACATTGTCCCTGTTTGTGAGCACAAGGTCTAGTATTGCCTTCTGCCAAGTTGGTTCCATGTCCAGTTGCTTGAGGAAGGCACCTTGAAGGGAGTCCAGGATAAATCTGCTCCTGGTTGATGCTGCTGCTGGGATGCTCCAGTCCATGTCTGGAATACTGAGGTCTCTAATCAGCACTACCTCACCCATGTCTGCCATCCTTTTGATGGCTAGCATCGGCTCCCTATCTGTTTCTTCCTCCTGGACTGGTGGTCTATAGACCACACCTGTGCAGATGGCTGGCTCCATTTTCCTTTCCAGCTTAACCCACAGTATCTCTCCCCCATTTTGTTCCTCTGGGGTCTCTATGGCCTTTATGTTATCTTTCACATAAAGTGCCACTCATCCTCCCTTCCCACTTGCCCTGTCTCTTCTGAATATGTTGTAGCCAGGTATGGCCATCTCCCAGTTGTGGTTATCATTACCAGGTTTCTGTGATGGCTACAATGTCCAGGTCTGACTGCACCATGACAGCCTCCAGATCCTTCATCTTGTTGCTAAGGCTCCTGGCATTAGCACACATGTCTTTCCATGATTTGAACTCCCTAGACTATTTAGATGTTCCACTCCAGCCTCTTCCTTGTGTTCCTTTATCCCTGGTTCTCCCTGCTGTCTGCCCTTCTATTGAATTTTGCCCCTTTCCTGCCTATCCACCTCTTGATTGCTTATCTCCATCTTTTGCACACTGCTTGGTAGAGATATCCACTCCTCCTCCTGTTCACTGGTTCCACTGCTAGCTGTGGGGGGTGGTGGGCAATAAGGTACCCTCCTTGCTGGCTTGCCACCCCCTTGGCTAGTTTAAATGCTTGTCCATGTAGCATTTAAACTTATCATTGAGTGCTTGGATTCCTCTCCAGGATGGATGCAGGCCATCAGGCTTGAACAAGCCTCCATCCCTGCAGGTGGTCCCCAGTCACCAATGAATCCAAAACCTTCCTCACAGCACCAGTTCTTCAACCATGAGTTAAACTTCCTGGTGCATGTGCCCCTATGCTCTCCCATGCCTCTCGGGGGTAGTACTTCTGAGAAGGTGACAGAAGTGGCTACTTGCTTGAGATCCCTCCACAATTTCCTAAACTCTTCCTGAACTTTCTTTGGCTCCCCATTTGCCAGGTCATTAGTACCTAGGTGGATAATGACATTCAGCTCACCCTCCCGTCTTGCCTTCTCAGTGATCCCCAGGATCTTCCTCCCATCTCTCCATGCAATGGCACCTGGTAGGCACCTCACCTCCCTGTCTTCCCCCTCCAATGTTACTAGCTCGATCCCTCTTATGATGGAGTCCCCCACCAGGATTTGCTTCCTCCTCCTCTGGGGTCCACTGCTCTCCCCACTGAGGTCACCTCCTTGGCTGACCTCCACATTCTTCCCTTCCACTTCTCTGGGTACCTCTATTTGATTGTCCCCATTTGCCAATGTGACATATAAGTTCTGGAGTGGAATAGGATCTGGGATGTGCCTCTGCCTGACCACCCTAACCCTCCCTGAGCCCACTGTTATCCAAATGCTTCTTGTTCTCAGCATCCTTTGAGGCATTGGCATTGGACTGGGTGGTCTCTGGATAGAGGTGATGGTACTCCTGACTCAGTTTACTTATGCTCTGAGTCTGGCTATCACATCCCACAGTCCAGAGAGATGCATGCACATGGGGCAGCACCTCAGCATCCAGAAGGTCTGCCTGAATATGGCTGCCTCACAGCCACTGCATTGCACCACTCCCCACATTATACTGCACTCATACTGCTATTCCAGTACTTGTCTGTTACTGAAGCTCTCCTAGTTCCCTTTTTATTAATTTACTGTCCTAAAAATCCTGCCACCTAACCTCAGATACTTTTCTTTAAAGAAGGAAACAATAAATAAATAAATGAGTCAAAACACTTGTGCTGAGGGTGGGCTTTTTTCCCCTTATACCCCCTACTCCACAACCTCTACTATTCCCTGTGCTTAGCTCCTGTCAATCAAATTTAACAGGGCATATAACTAAGAGTGGGGGCAGAGGAGGGAGGGGTGAATATTTGCAGCAATTAAAGACAGTAAAGGAATACACCACCACTACAAGCACACTAAACTAGGTTTTACATTTTCAACAGCCCAAAAACAATTCTAAGTAAAGATAGCAAAGAAATAACAGTGTTACTAAAAGACCACAATCTAATTTTAAAACAAAAATATCAATGAGCAGTTACTGCAAAGCACTGAAATGAATCTGGATCCTTCCCCTTCTGGCTTTGGAAAGAATTCCTTCATGGTTATAATCATGGCCTGGCCACCTCCATGCATGCTTAGTCTGCTCTTAGCAAAAAATCCGCATTGCGATCTGTTTTCTAAATATAGCCTCGGAAAGGTGCCATGACTACTGCAATGTTATCCTATGGGAAAATTCACTACTTCAGAGTGCTGTAACTATGGAAGTGGTGTCCATTTCTTCACCAAACCAGCAAAGAACACATATGTGGGGCAAGGGCTTGCTACCCTGTAAATTTCAGCCCTAAAGTCCTAACCATTTTCATGTTATGAAGTGATAAAGAAATAGATTTTTGGGGACGTTTACAGTACCTGCTTTCACTTTCAGATCATACATTTTTTCCCATAGGCTAAAATGGAAATTTTAAAGTATAATAACTTTTGAACTAATTAATATTTTTTTCACCAAACCTTCAAAAGGCACATCTATGAGGCAAAGGCTTTCTACCCTGAAAATTTCAGACCAAAACTTAAACCCATTTCTGAGATTCAGGTGGACAAATAAATGTCAAAAAACATGGATCTTTCTGTTTTTTTCAACACTCAATATCTCAGAAACCTCACAATAGATTCCCATGAAATTTGGCAGGTCAAGTCTCCTGCCCATAGCAGGGATTTATTTAACTCCAAAAATTGATTAGCGTTTTGCTCATAAAAGTGCTAAAACATTGTGAAAATGCATAGCACTTGCTTCACTGTGTTTAACAAACATAACACTTCTAGAAAACCTATATAAGTACTTTCTGTACAGTTAGCATTGTCCCAAGAAAAAAACTGCTAATCAATTATGTAAAACCCTGCATAGACATTATATATGCCAGATTTCATGCAAATCCATTGAACAGTTCTAAAGTTATTACATTCAAAAATTTGGGTTTAACATAAAAGCTACCTTTCACCCTAACTATACTTGCTTGAACATGCCAGAATACTGTAATATAATAGTTCCAGTTTTCCATACTTTGCACCTTAATATCTTTTTCCTCTTCATTATATCTGCATGAAACTTTTTATGCCTAGTCTTTTTGTACAGGTCTGTCGATGTTGCTACTTTCAACTGAATAGCATGTGTGGTGCTGGAGATACTGTGTCTTAAATATCTTTAAATTTACATTTTTAATTTTGTCTTCATAATTTTGTTTGCATGTTTGAACCCTAATAACTTTGGCACAGTTTAAAAGATGTGCACAAACTTTGGACTGCATAACCACTGGGTGCAGGTCTCTTGATGGTCCACATCTCCTGGGAATCAGTTTAGTGGCTTCTGAGACACAGAGTCTCAAACATACTTAAATGTACCAGTTTCTTTTTAAATTTTTCATTTTCCAGTTTTGCACACTTTGCACCTTAATAGCTTTGCAACCCATCAACATATCTGCATGATATTTTGCATCTTTGTCTTGTGGTGCAGGTCTGTCTATGTGGTGAATTTCATCTGAATACCTTGTGTGGTTGTTGAGGTACTGTGTCTCAAACATGTTTAAATGTACATGTTTTTTTCTAATTTTTGCATTCTTCCAATTTTTTTTACATGTTTGAACCTTAATAACTTTGTTACCATTCAATAGATGTGCACAAAATATGGTCTGCTTAATCTATTGGGATAGATTTCTTGATATACCAAATATTGTGTGAATCTGTTTTGTGATTTCTGAGATACTGTGTCTCAAACATTCTTAAATGTACCTTTTTTATTTCACACATTCTTCCAGTTGTACATACTTTGCACCTAAATAACTTTTTTCAAATTGAATACACTTTATTGAGTTTTAAAACACAAACACAATTCAATTGAAACAACAGTAGAGACTAACACCAACAAACTGAATATAAACAGAGCAAACGAAACATGTAGAATAGGCAAGAACAGCGTATCATATAATATAAGCATAAGCATTAATTGTAAGTAATACCAATGACCCCCATCCCCCATACTCCCCTCCCCCCACCACCAGAGGATCCTACGAGTATACAAAAAAAATCTTTAGAAAATCCTTATCTACACAATCAGAAAAATGCCTAATAGCTGCTCAGTGAGACAAGCAGAGACAAAGGAGGTTATAACACATCAAGACTAGAGAAGCTGTGAGAAAAAACACAGGGTATCAAAGCCCCAACCAACTATAATGTTAGCAAAGTATACAAAAGTTCCCAAATCCACTGGTAAGTACAAAGACAGTCTGACAAACTTGCTATGGTCCTTTCCACCCATAAAGCAAAGAAAATCTCCTGAAACCATTCAGTCACAGATGGAATATGTTGATCAAGCCAGTGTCACATTATAACCATCTTTGCACAGAGACAATGGTCCTGTGTTATCATTGACTACCAATCAGAGTGTTCCTGTAATCTCTCAGTATGCAAATCTCAGGGAAGAAAGCTTCAGACAACCCCAAAAGCAGGTCTAATCTGGACCAGATCACCTCCCAGAAAGGAGTAACTTTTTCACAAAACCAGAGAACATGATATAATGTACCAGTAGCCTTATTACATCTGGAGCAGATATTCAAGGGAAGCCTACCCATTCTGCGTAACTTATCAAGGGTGTAGTAGAGGTTGTGCAACACCTGGAATTGAAGAAGATAGTATCAGTCCCATTGAATGTATTTGTACATGTGTTTCCTGAGCCACAGCCAGTAACGGGGAGAATCGATGATAGGCAAAGCCTGATTCAAATAGTAATATTGCTGGCCCTCCAAACTAGCCATATAAGAACATAACTGGTGATTATAATAGGAGACAACATGGGAAGAGGGAGCCAAAAAAAAAACATTGAAAGAACCCGAATCTCATAAGAGTTGTCCCAATAGCCCAGGGCAAAGTGGTGTAAGAGCATGTGTGTAAGTTGGAAATATATTTAAAACAAGCTGAGGAGGGCAATCAGAATTTGGCCTGTGCCTCTTTGAAGGGAAGTAACTTCTGATCTTTGACCAAATCTGTTACCACTGTCACCACAGCGAAAGGCCAAAAGTATTGAGTATATTGCCCCAGTCCTAAAATTGGGATTCCTCACTAAAGAGTGGGAAAAATCTTTCAGTGGGGAAGTATGTAATGTAACGCACAACTGAGTATGTACCCATATGGACTCAGCAATGGGGGTATCGCATAATGACCTGGGAACTTTTTTAAGAGGAATATAGAGCAATGCACATATATCCAAACCCAGCTGGGAACAAAGGAACCATTCTATTTCCAGCCACAAAGGGATATATGTATGTGAGCTGTCCTCAGATGGGGTGGTGGCACCATTGGGAAAATATGGAACAGTTAATAGACAAAGAATAAAAATATAAATTGGACACCTGCTGGCCTCCTCCCTCCCTGGTATGCTGAAGCTTGAAAAAAGCCATGGGGGTCTTGACACACCATAAAAAGGAAGATATAGGTCTATCAACTTGGGAACACCAGGAGTTCAGAAAGAAATAATTGTGCATCTGTCATGGATATAGGAGGTGGGGCAAGACATTAATTTTCACCATATTCAAATGGCCCCAGATGAAAATGGACAGTAGGGACCAGCGGTCTAAGCTGATCTAAATCTAGTTTAATGCTAGCAACAACTGCATCAAGGTTATACTGCTCCATCTTAGTCAATGATGGAGTGAGGTACATACCAAAATATTTCAGTGTGTCCAGAACCCAAACAAAGCCCAGCTGTTCTATGTCAGACCGTGAGGCAACATTATTAAGTGATGTAACTTCTGTTTTAGTCAGATTTAATTTACAGTTGATTAACACTCCAAAATCCCCAATGATGTCCAGGGCAGCAGGCAAGGATGTAGCAGGAGAGGTAACATGCAAAAGGATGTCAGCCACATAAACATGTTTTTATACTGAAGAGGTCCTATAGGGATGCAGGAGATATGAGGAGAGTTATTACTTTTCCGTATCAGTGGTTTCAGAAACAAATTAAAAAGAAAGGGTGAAAGTGGACAATCTTGCCTGGTGCCCTGGTGTAGAGTGAAGGGGGCTGACAGAATATCATTGCACAAAATGCGTGCCAAAGGGCAGGTATAGAGTATTTTCATCCATTGAATAAATTTAAGGGGAATATGAAATTTAAGCGGTAAATTGAACAGGTAGTCCCAGGAGACCCTGTCAAAGGCTTTCTCTGCATCCAGGGACACCAGAAATGAAGGGGCACTGGAGTCCCTGGACGCAGAGATTAAGTGAAATAGCTTCCACAAATGGTCCACGGAAAGCCTTCCGGCCACAAAGCAGACCTGCTCTTGACTAATGATGGAGTGCCAAACCTGGTTAAACCTGCTAGCCAACACCTTCACAAGAGTCTTAAGATCAACACTGATGAGAGATGTGGGCTGATAGTTTGATACCAATAAGGGATCTCTACCAGGTTTTGGAAGCACCACAAAAGTGGCTGCTGTTAAGGAAAAGTCAGAAAGGCCCTGTTGGAAAATGTAATTAAAAGTGTCAAGAAGCATAGGGGTTAACAAATGTTTGAAGGCTTTGTAGAAATTAGAAGTGTAGCCATCTGGGCCTGGGGATTTGTCTAGAGGCAGGGCGTCAATAGCTGCCAAGATTTCTGATAGGGTCAAGGGAGCCTGTAGTAACTCTATTTGGGGTTGTCCAAATGAGGCAGGTGAATGTCCTGCAAAAGGGCTTCAAAGTGATCTAAGCAGAAAAGGGAAGAGGGCAGATTATATAGTGCTTGGTAATACTCCTGGAGGTGGGAAGCAATTTCCCGAGGAGAGGTGATAAGTTGACCAGAGGAATTATGGAGACACAAGCTATTCTGTCCAAGGTCTGTGCTCGCAGATGCAAGGCAAGAAGCTTCCCAGCTTTCTCTTCTTGATCAAAATATTTAATCCTAGAATGTAGGATACAATGTAATGCCTTCTCACCCAATAAGGAGTGATAACATGACCAAAGAGGTTCTAAGTGTTCCCAATCAGAGAGAGAAGAGGCTGGAGAGATATGCCCTTCCAGAACTCTAATCTGATCCAAAAGGGAAGACACCTCTTGGGGAGCTGCTTTTTTCCTGTTAGAGGCTAAATTGATAATTTCACCCCTTAGGGAGCATTTCAGGGCACCCCATAAAAAACCTAACCTGGGCATGGAAAGAGAATTAGTCTCCATAAAAAAGGGGATGAAGGTTTGGAGGTGGTTGACCAAATAATCAGATATAAGTAGTTGGGTATTCAATCTCCAAACCTTACCCTTCTCTGGTGAGGAGGAGAAACACAAATAAAGTAAAGTGGGATGATGATCAGAAATCACTTTAGCCAGGTAATGACAAGACAATACGCCAAGAAGGTGCTCAATCCCCAACATAAAGTAGTCGATCCTAGAAAACGTCTTATGGGGAAGCAAATGAAATAAGAACTCCCACTGGACAGGATGGAGGGCCCACCAGGGATCCAAAAGACCCAACGAAGCCATCATATCATGGAGAACTAATTGAGAAGGGGAGCAGGAATGGTGACTAGAACTAGATCTATTAAGGCTATCACAATAGACCAAATTCCAATCTCCCCCAAGGAGTATGGGTAAAGAGGTCCAGGGTGCTAAATAAGCCATTAACATGGTAAAGAACTGAGGGTCCCCAGCCATAGGGCCATAGATAGCACCCAGTGTAACTTCCAAGTGATCAAGTAGGACCCATAAAAATGGAACCTACAATGGGGGTCTGCAATTTCTTGGAGCAGCCAGAAGGGCACTCTCCGAGCCACTAAGATGGCCACACCTCTCTTATGCGAGTCAACACCTTCCCCAAAGGCCTGTCCCACACAGGAATGCCTAAACTGAAGGGCTGGGATGGAGGCAAATGGGTCTCTTGTAAAAAGGCCATGTACACCTCAGCTTTATAGAGATGAAGCAGAATCTTGGCTATTTTTGTAGGAGATTGGGCACCTTTTACATTCCAGGAACAAAACATAAAGGTTAATGCCATAACATCTAACAGCAAATAATAAAAATAACCTCCATAGTGCAAAATACCAATATAACCAGTCCCCAAAATAAACTGTAGGCCTCCGGTGGTGACACCCTCCCCAGCCCCCCCATATGACTGAGCAGAAACCCAAAACAAAAAGTACAAGCCCCATAACCTCTGGAGCCCATAAACTGTCCCCCTCCATCCTAAAGCCCAAACAACCACATACAAGTAAGTAAACCATTGTAGCAGGTATAAAATCCCAACACAATCCCCAGAACACCCCACCCAGATAAACATAAACAAGTCCCAAAGTCTGAAACAGGTAACCCCCCCCCAAACAACCCTCCAACCCCCTGCAACAACCCAGCTAGTAGAATCATAAAATATGTATTGGTATTCCCCTGAACCAAGTAGCCCAACTGAACCACCCCACCCCCAAATATAGAAAAAGAAAGTACCTCTGAACATTGCCTATTAATAAAGTTGGGAACCAAACTCCCCTCATAATAACACACCCCAACATGAATGACCCTGAACCCTTTGCCAAGACATGGGATACATACCATGGAAACCACAAAGTGTGACTGTCCCAAGACCAAGCAGCAAACAGATCTCCACCCTTAACCCAGCTCATGACATCCATTCCCCAAAAGCAGCATAAACTACTCTTACTCCCCACCCCAGCCCTGAATGAAACAGTATAGAAAAATTGCAACAATACCTCAGGAAAACACCTAAGTATTTAACATATGCAAATGACCCTTCACCAAAACTTAGAGGTGACACCTTGATGGCCATAACCCCAGCCATCTTCTATACAAGTACAGTGTATTACAGCCAGTGGAGGGGTCAAAAGGGATGATACAATGATACATTTTATGACGCGGAACCTTTGTAAATGAGTCTCTGACTCAAAGGTCTTTCTGATTTTTCTCAATAAACAATAAACAAAAACATTTGCATAGGCTGGCCAATAATAAAGTAAATAAGTAAACAGTTGTAATAATGATCCACTAGTCTGAAAAAACAAATGCTAAGAACCCCTCAAAACAGAAAGCCATAGTCCTAGAGCACTTAATAAAACCAGCACCAGAGGAGGAGGAGGAGGAGGAGGAGGTATTCAGATCACAAGTGTCTGACCTATATTAGATAACTGGAAAGACATTGCTATCCCCACAAAAGGTGCACTAAAAACAAAGGCAAAAGCATGTGGGGCAAATTGTCAGAAACAGAGTACCATAGTCAGCCAGCTGAAAGGAGCTATTTCTGATGAAACTCCATAGGATTCCCCCCACTGCAAGAGCCAGTTTGCATGCTGGATAATCCAAAGGATGGAGGGTTAGAGTCAACCAGCAGACCATCCAGAGCTACCAGAAACAAGGAGCCACAATCTTGACCAGCAGCTTTTGGGAGAAGAGCACAGGTGTAGTACCCTCCTCATCTTCCGAAAGGTTGAGAATTACAATGCTGTTCCAGTGACTTTGGACTTCTAGCTCTTCCAGCTTCACTTCCATTTTAGTAAGCTTCTGCTGGAGGGATGTAATATCAGGTTCAACCTTACCACACCAATGTTACAATGAGGAGGCATGGCCGGCCACATCCAAGATCGCTTTTGTGGCTTTACCAAGATCAGCCTGTATAGAATTAAGCTAATTTGTGAGGTCCTGTAGTGCTGTCTTAAAAGGCTGAAATTCCTCCAGAAACTTAGTCTCCATTAACAAGGCAGGCACCGAAATGGTAGTGGCTGTCTTCCTGGCAGCTGAACTCTGGCCTTTAGTATGCTTTGAACTTTTGTCCGGGGTTTGTGGTGGTGTATGGTGAGGAGGTACCTGGTGCGTTTCTGAATCCATCACTGCCACAAACTTACAAAAACAATTGCACAATCCAACAATAAGGTACCAGCAGGGAATCACCAACTGTTTGTAATGATCCTATAAGAAAGAATAAGCCCAATAGCTGCAATAAAAGCAATTTAAGGCAGTTGAGGTGGGACCGTGGTAGAAGACCTGCTACTCAGAAGTCTGCATCACGTGACTCTGCACCTTAATAAGTTTGCAACTTTTCAACATATCTGCAATAATTTTTCATACAAAGTTTTGTGGTGCAGGTCTGTCACTGTGGTGAATTTCATTTGAATAGCACGTGTGGCTTCAGAGATAGTTTGTCTCAAACATCTTGAAATGTGCATGTTTTTTTTTTTTTAATTTTGGCAGTCTTCCAGTTTTTTTGCATGTTTGAACCTTAATAACTTTGGCACCTTTCAACAGATGTGCACATGTGGTTTGTGTAATCTCAGGGGACAGGTCTCCTGATGCACTAAATTTTGTGCAAATCTGTTTTGTGGTTTCTGAGATACTTTATCTCAAACATCCTTAAATGTGCCTGTTTTTTTTTTAAATTTCACAGTCTTCCAGTTTTGCATATGTTGCACCTTAATAACTTTTTAACCCTTCAACATATCTACTCACAATTTAGCACATCAACAGACCACTAGACTACCAGGACATGGAGAATGCGAATTTATTTTATTACAATGGGGGGACTGCTAGACTACCAGGGATGTCAATAATAATGATAATGAATTACAGATTGGGGGGGCCACTAGACTACCAGGGATATTACAAAAATATATAAATAAGCACAGATGGGGGAGCCACTAGACTACCATGGATAAAAATAAACATATTAATAAGATAATCATTGGGGGACAACTAGACTACCAGGGATACAAGCATCATTATGTACATTACCATGATGGGGAGAGGGTCACTAGACTACCAGGGATAATGAAAAGTACTGTTTTTTTTTTTATTCATATAGGGCAGAGTGAAGCCCCCTGAGCAAAACCCACCCTTATGTCACTTAATAGGGCACTCCTGGGCTGCAAAAAACTATTTTGAAATCAGGCCATCTTGTCCCTCGCTCTTTGTTCATGAGTGAGCAATTTCTTTGACTGCGACCGTGCAAGTTCTTTGATCGCTAGACTCTTTGTTCGCGATCATGCATCGCGAGCAAGGGACGAGATGGCCAGATAAAAAAAATCTATTTTCTCAGCTCAGGGGTTTCCTAGGAAGTCAAATGAGGGTGGGTTTTACTCAGCGTGCTTCATTCTGATGAACCATGGTGGTGGTTTACCGCAATTATTAGAATTTTGTAAATTACACAACTTTTTATTCTTTGGTCGTGACCCTGCAAATTCTTTGATCGCGAGCCTGCAAATACTTCATTCGTGAGATTCTTTGATCATGATCATGCATCGTGAGGGTAGGATGAGATGGCCAGATTAAAAAGTAAATTTTCTCAGCCCAGGGGTGCCCTAGGAAGTCAAATGAGGGTGGATTTTGCTCAGGGGTCTTCGTTCTGTCAAACCATCGCAGTGGTTTACGGCAGTTTTACCAATTTTGTAAATTACAAAAGTTTTTATTCTTTGTAAGCCTGCAAATTCTTTGATCACGAGCCTGCAAATTCTTTGATCATGAGATTCTTTGATCGCCATCTTTGATTGTGAGATAGGGACAAGATGGCCAGATTTTTTATAATGGAATAGATACAGAAATTTTACCAATTTTTAACATTGAATATCTCGGAAACGGTTTGGTCTTTTTACTTGAAATTTGGAGGGTGTTAATGTCATGACCTGTAGATGTGAATGATTGTGTTTAAGTGTCAGAGAAAGTTATTTTTGAGGAGATATTGTATGACACACTTTACGTGTTGCGGACAGTGTTTTGCTTGTGATGGTGGCTTGAAATTGATAAGATACCTATCCTTGGTGTCATGGATGTAGTTTTCAGTCATTGTGTGTGTTAAATGTCAACAGGTGTGGAACTGTGCCAGTCTGATGAATGAAAGTCTCATATGTTAAAATGTTATATCTCAGACACGGTTTGGTCTTTTTACTTGAAATTTGGAGGGTATTGACGGCTTGTCCTGTGGATGTAAATTACAGTATTTCCATGTCAGAAAATATTTTTTTGCCGAAGATATGGTGTGGCACAGTTTACATTCTGAGGACAGCATTTTGCTTGTGGTGGTGGCTTGAAATTGATAAGATACCTAGCCTTAGAGTCATGGATGTAGTTTTCAGTCATTGTGTGTGTTAAATGTTAACAAGTGCGGAACTGTGCCACTCTTGCACATGGTTTGGTCTTTTTACTTGAAATTTGGAGGGTGTTGAGGGCATGTCCTGTAGATATTAATAGAGGTATTTACGTGTCAGACAATATATTTTTTTCGGAGATATTCTGTAGCGCACTTTACGTTTTGTGGACAGTGTTTTCTAATGTTTTAGTAGATTAACATTTCTTTGGTGGCTGGCCTTACAGTTGTGAATGTACTTTTTAATCATTGGGTGTGCAATGTGGCCTGGCACTTACAAGCTGGTGGGAGTGCAGATCCCAAAGGGCCCTGTGCTCCCACTAACTTGCGCAACTTTCTACTTTTCTATTCTTTCTTAAAAAGTAAGGAAATTCTACGCAAAAAAAACTTCATTAATGCATCAGTTAGGGTTCTTCTACAGCAAACAAAGTGAGGAAATTTAATTTTAGGGTTCCAACCCCTTGCACCCCACCCCCACCGACCCCACCAACAGGCATCGGGTTGTGTGTTGGGGTCATATTCTCTACCCCATTCCTACACTGCACCACCTCAGCTTGTTTACACATGGGATGGGGTGAGAGTTAAGGCCGATGACTCCAACGCAGATCCCGATGCCAGATGCATTCACAAAGTTTTTTGCTTACTATATATATATCTGGGATACATGATGGGCAGGAGTGAGGTATGGGAAATAGTCTCACTCCTGCAGAGTGAGCTTTGTATTCTCATGAGTGCCAAAGGCGCAAGTGAGAATGCACAGCTGACTCTGCTGGAGGGAGAATATTTTCCACATCTCGTGACATGCACATCATGTATGCTACTTATGCAAATGTGATGAGAGCGTATGAAGTGTCATGTTTTGCTGTTTATTTTTTCCTGTATCTATGTGATTTTTTTTAGTTTTAGTCTTTAGTAACTAATTTTTGGTAGGTAGGTGAGTTTTTTAGGAGTACCTGGCAGTTAAGTGATTTATTCAGATTTACACAGTATACAAGTGGAGATTGTGAGAATCAAACCCAGGTCTGGTCTGCTGGCTGCACCAAGCTTGTTCAGAACTCATTACTCCAAGCTCTAGGCTATACTGAAAGTACTGTTTTTCTGTGGTCTGAGAGCATGGGAGTGGTTCTGAATGGGCTGGGATTGTTAGAAGCACTGTGGAACACAGGTGATTGTGTGTGGCTGTGCTAATTGTGTTAGTTGCAGCTTTCAGTGAGAAAGAATCTGCTTTGTAATTGAGTTTCATTTGAATTCAGGTTGCTTTTATACTGAAGTTAACACAGAAATGGGCTAAGAGTGCTGGAAACTTTGGAACACAGGGAAGTGTATTTTTCTATACTATTTGTGTTAGTTGTAGCTTGCAGTGGGAAAGAAACTGCTTTATAAATATGTTTCATTTGAATTCAGGTTGCTTTTATGCTGAGATTAGCACAGAAATGGGATAAGAGTGTTGGAAACTGGGACACAGCTAAGTGTTTTGCAATGCTAACTGACTTATTTGCAGGCTTCAGTGAGACACAGAAACTGATTGTTAAAGCATTTTCATTTAGAATGCTAGCTTGAGTGAGTGAGCGAGTGAGTGAGCAAGTGATGACATCAGCAGAGTATGGTTAAATGGAATATATCTCACTCCACTGATGTAATCAGCATTTATCTCACTGCTGTGAGCATTTATCTCACTGCAGTGAGCATTTATCTCACCATAGTGAGAATATCTCAATTTATTGCACTGGAATAGCTCTCACCCCCCCCCCATTGTATACATCTATTTATGCAATGGGGGTGAGGATAAAAAGTGACAAGTAACAGTAGTATTTGTGACAGGTCAGACCTACATTGAGAATATCTCATTTATCCTCACTGTAGGTAATAACCAGGCACTATCTGTACTTCAGCACAGCTGCTCATAAAGGTTTTGATTGGTGGGATGTGGTAGCATGAGCAGCACAATCAGAATGCACCTGCTCTCTTGCATTCCAGTTCGCACTGGTAGTTTCATTTCTCTAAAGCAGCACACAGAACAGTTTCATTTTCTCCCCTGTTCTTTCACTGCAACTTATTTAAAAAAAAAACTTTCAGCTTCACACAATATTAATTATCATTTCTCCTAAAGGTCCAAAATACCAGACAAAACACACACTGAATTATTTTCATTGTCTCCCCCACCCCACTTCCTTCAAACCCCAGCACACAAAAAGTAACCAACTCTCTCTTTTTCACTCTTACCACTCTCCCCAACAGCACAGCATCCTGATGCAAAAGTTCAGTTTTACGGAACACAAGGCTCAGTCACCCGGAAACAAAAAGAAATAAAGACATACTTATTTTAAAAAAAATGAAAATTACACTGATATAAAACTTGGCCCATTGCATAAATGGAACATACAATGCCCCTATCAAAAATATCTTTGATATTTCCCCCTCAAGCAGTTTGACTTATGGAATCACTCGTGGCTTTGCCACTCGTGATATGAAAGGTCAAGCTGAACTCAGGGAAAATATCAGAGATATTTTCAATGAGGGCATTGTATAGCATATATATATATATATACATCTATCTATATATATATATTATGGTAGCATGGTAGTGCTACCATAGTTAGGGTTGAAGAACCATTTACATGTTAAACCCCAAATTTTGCACCTTAATAACTTTGCAACTGTTCAACAGATTTGCCTGAAATTTGGAATACAGAATCAAGACCCATACACCTTGGGACCTGCCAAGTTTTGTTCCAGTCAGATATACAACTGAGGAGTTATTAAGCGTGATCTGCGTATGCATTTACGCTTTTTGGGGAATTCTACGGTCGTGCCTACAGGTCACATGGTTTGTGCGATCGGTCCAAAACCTTCAGGGAATGTACAGCCAGGGTCCCTGATGTGCCTGTCAAAGATTTCGTGAAAAAATATTAAATGGTTCAAAAGTTTTTCAAAAAACAAGTTCCCATTATAAGTCAATGGGAAAAGTTAACAAAAAAGTTCAACACTTTCACAAATGCACTTTTTACTGTCGCAAATGGCCCTTTTACTGTTGTAAATCTGCCATTTTGTTTTCAGTTAGTGATCAGAAAAATGCTTGGCATTTAAAATTGAGACCCTCTAGCAACCTAATTCTTTTTGTATTCACCTAGTCAGGCCCTGAGGATGCTAGCCATGTCTTTATTTTGGGGTAAAACACCCCAGAAATATGTTTTTCAGATTTCTAGAAAAAGTACTTTCACAAAGTAGTCTTGCACTCATGAAAGTGTTGCAAAATTTCGCGAAAGCTTTCGCAAATCACGACACTATTTTGCGACACTATGCTCAAAATAACAGTAATTCTTTGGCAGCCAGCTGCAAAAGAACGGTTTAGAATTTTGGGCTGAAATTTGGAGGGAACGCAGCTGACATCTCACAGATGTGCCTTTCAGTGTTTTGCTGTAAAAATATTACACGACGGTAAAGTTACGGTACTCCAAAATTGACGCTTTTTCCCATAAGATAACAATATGGCGTACGTCGCATTGCAGCAATCGTTTGGCGCCCTGCTGCAAAATAACGGTTTGGTCTTTTCGGATGAAATTTGCAGGGAAAACAGCTAACATCCCACAGATGTGCCTTTCAGTAGTTTGGTGAAAAAATATTATAGGGAGGCAAAGTTATGGCAGTCCGAATTTCTGTTTTTTTCCCATAGGATAACATTATGGCGTTCACCTCGCCTTTCATTGCCCATATCTCGAAGACGGTGCGAGATACGGACTTTTTGTTGAAAATTGTCTTAGCCCCCTTATTGGGGCTAAGCACAAAACTAGCCAGGAAAGTGATAATTCATATGACTTTTACATTTTTTTCTATGTCGTACGATTACTGAGATATAAGCAATTTACTATTCCAAGTCCTCATTTTTGTGTTCTGAGAGTAATTATTTTGCATACGTTCTTTGTACTCACTGTCTTTCTCTATACAGCTTTTGGGTAAAACCAGCCTGTGCGCTTACATTACTGTTACCATTACCGTTTCTGCTTGCGATTCCGTACCCGTTTCACTTACCGTACACGTTTATGCCACCATGTGCGTTACCCTTTGCGTTTTCATTTGCGGTTGCGTTTGTGTTATTTTTAACATTTCTGTCTACAGTACTGTTTCTCTTTCTGTTTCACTTTGCATCACCATGTGCATCATGATTTGCGTTTGAGGGCACAATGTTACTATGTGACAAGACATCACGTGGTGGGAGCGGGAGGCCCACAGGGCCCCCTGCTCCCGCCACCACATTACATTCACTATTTCTCATTATCATTCTCAAAAAGAAGGGACATTAGAGGCAAAAAACTCTGTTTAATGCATCAGTTAGGGTTGTTCCACACCGACAAAAATGAGGAAATTCGATGTTAGGGTTGAAACACCCTTTGCACCCCTCCAGCCCACCCCCCAACTGGAATCGGGGTGTGCATTGGGGTCATCGGTCCTAACTGTCACCCCATTCTCCTATTCCTCAGCTTCTTTCCACATGTGATGGGGTGACACTTAGGGCCGATGACCCCAATGTGCACCCTGATTCCAGTTGGGGGGTGGGCTGGAGGGGTGCAAAGGGGGTTTCAACCCTAACATCGAATTTCCTCACTTTTGTTGCTGTGGAACAACCCTAATTGATGCACTAAACAGAGTTTTTTGCCTCTAATATATATATAGATAGATATATATAGATAGATACTGTATATTCATTGCAGTACACTACATTAATGAAAGGTAGGGTTCAACCTAATGCCACAAAAGAATAGAAATGTGGAGTTATGGTTGCCAACCCCAACTCCCCACCCCCACCTGCCAAGCAGAAAAAGAACAAGACCATACAAGCAACCACAGGCAGCCATCACCAGGTAAGACAAACAACATACAACTGTTTCCAGATGGCACAGATGCAGTAGCACTGATGTGCTACCTTTGTGTATTTGTATGCCACTGCATAAACACTAACCTCACAATGCCCTCTGCTTATGCAGTCATACCTGTGTGTGTATGTCATACAGCATGCTTGAGTATATGTGGCATAAGAAGCGCAGGCCCCATGGGGACTGCATTCCTACAAACAGATATCTCTTGGGGCCTGTGCCTTTACAGCCAGAAGTACTCATGTACAGGGTATGAAGTACCTCACTAGACAGCATGATCCGCTACTGCATGGTTTTCTATATGCAGCTGCATAACTCAAAAACTGCTGAAAAATTACTAAATCCACTGCTGAAACCATGATACCCATATTGCAACAGTACTTCTGTCTGCAAAACTGCAGGCCCCACAGGGGCCTGTTCTTCTGGAACCAGAAGTTGGTGCATGGCCTTCACTTCTGGGTGAAGAGAAACAGGACCCACAGGGGATTTTGCTTCTGCAGACAGAAGTACTGCTGCAATTTTTTTCATATCATGAACTTTGTGGTCTCTGCTTCTGTACACAGAGGTCGTTGTCTATGTCATACACCTGCAGCTGGAGAAGCAGAAGCCCAAGCCCATCAATTGTGTGTATGTTTTACTGTGTCCATGGTTATGTAAGACTACAGAAAGGATGGCCCCATAGGGGCATTGAGAAAAGAAGTCTTGTAATTTGAATATCATGAGTTTGTATCTGGCTAGAGGATGCTGTGCGCCTGTATACAGAAGCAGTGTGGTGATTTCAGTATAGAAACACAGAAACATAGAATTTGATGGCAGATTAGGACTGCTGTGACCACCTAGTCTGCCATTTTCCTGCCTACTGTAACAGTACAGACCCTACTTGATCTCCAGCTCCTCACCCTTTTTCTTAGCATTACAGTTCCCTTATGCCTACCCCATACATTCTTGAATCCTGTTACCATTTTGGCCCCCACCACCTATGCTGGCAGAATGTTCCAGACATCCACCAATATCGTGGATTTCTATCTGCAGTAACAAGTGAGTGTGTATATTTTGCAGTTTGTATGCCTCAGATACAAATCCATGAAGGTAGCACATCAGTGCTACTGCATTTGTGTCATCTGGAATCAGTTGTTTGTTATTTGCCTTACCTGATGATGGCTGTCTGTGGTTGCTTATGTGGTCTTGTCCTTGTGCTGCTTGGGGGGATGGAAGTGAAGAATTAGGGTTGGAAACCCTAAGGGCACATTTCCATTCTTTTGTGGCCTTAAGTTAAACCCTAACTGACGAATGAATGTAGATTTTTTTGGAATGAATTTCCTTACTTTTTGAGTTAGTGTACAGTAATCATAGCCTTACTTTTTCTGGAGGAACTTTGTTATAAAAAGGTGATGGAGCTATAAACTTAGTTATAAAATAGGGATGATCATTGCTGAAAGTTGAATCGCCAAAGCAATATCTGACCCATGCTGATGAGATCTCAATTGTTCATCATGAGTCAGAACTAGTAACTAACAGCAGTATACAACAGTTGACGGCCATTTTAAAATCATGATAATACACTCCAGAGTGTGGCATGTCTTGGGATAGCATCACTTCTCGGGTGACTGAAGGCTCATGGTCAAACAACTCAGAACTGATGATATCCTAGTTACACCATACAGGGACTTGGCAAAACACAGCATAGCTGTGGAATAGGAAAGCACCCAACTCTCAGAAAACCATACTCTTTCTATTACAGTTTTGGGAGATTAAAGTTCTAGATCGATTCAGTTGTTCACCTATGCACCACCACACACCCTACTGTGTATGATTATGATTCTAACATCACCAAAAATACAACATTCCAAAGTGCACTTAGGAGTACTCTAATTAGGTAATACGAATCACAGTCCAGCAATGCTGGTATTCTTAATTAATTCTCTGTGGGGTGCACGTACCTATGGGGTAGTTATGCCCTCTGACCCACTGGACTTGCACCATGGCATCTACCATCATTTATATTTATACAGTACATACATGTTCTATACCCTACCCACAAGCACATAAATATGCATTTATTGTATACATACGCATACTACAGTTTTATTAAAGGGGCCATTAAAATCCTGTAACCTAACTGACCAAAACACATCACATGCCTGTCAATTATTTTCTGACAACTGCACATCTCACCAGAACCACATACTTTTTTAACAAAAAAAGCCCATTTTGTATGTGGGAAAACACACTCTAGGTTGGGTGGTCATAAGAGATATTTCACTTATTGGTTGGGTGTAGAGCTTGGCTATGTCTCAAGTCTAACAACCACCCCAAGTGCACATTTTATTCCCTTACATAGATACATAGATACATAGACAGTGTCGGCAGATAAGGGCCTATGGCCCACCTAGTCTGCCCATTTGAGCTTGTAAGTTCAGTTTGTTTTCCTAGAAGTCTATTTCCCCTTACCCCTGACCTCTAGAATTCCTTTATGTCTATCCCATGCATTCTTAAATCCCGTGATTGTTTCAGCCCCCACCACTTCCTCTGGCAGGGTGTTCCACTTGTCCACCACCTGCTCTGTGAAGAAATTCTTTCTCATGTTTCCTCTGAATCGTCCTCCTCCAACTTCATCCCATGCCCTCTAGTCCTGAAACATCTTTTCGCTTAAAAATAGTGTTTTCCTGCACCCTGTTCCTCCCTGTAAGATACTTGTATGTCTCTATCATATCTCCTCTCTCTCCTCTCCTTCAGGGAGTACATGTTCAGTTCCTTCAACCTGTCTTCATAGGATTTTGATGCAACCCATGCACCATCTTTGTTGCCCTCCTCTGAACCTTCTCTACCCTGTCTATGTCCTTACATAGGTATGGTCTCCAGAACTGTACACTGTACCCAGGTGGGCCTCACTAGTGTCTTGTATAGCTGGAATTATGACCTCCCTTTTCCTGCTGGTGATGCCCTGCCTATACATCCCAGCATCCTATTTGCTTTACCTGATGCCTTGTCACACTGTTTCCCTACCTTGAGGTCATCAGAGATGACAACCCCAAGATCCCTTTCCTGCTTGGTGCATGCTATATCCTCACCCCCAACTGATATATTGTGCCAGGGTTTTGTGCCCCATATGCATTATCTTGCACTTCTTTGCATTGAATTTCAACTGCCAAACCCTTGACCATTCTTCAAGTTTCTGCAGGTCCTTCTCATTCTGTCTACACCCTCTGGTGTGTCTACTCTATTACAGAGCTTTGTGTCATCAGCGAACAGTGAAATTCTGCCTTCTATATCCTGTGCAATGTCACTGATGAAGATGTTGAATAGGACCGGTCCCAGCACTGATCCCTGTGGTACCCCACTGGTCACTCTTCCCTCTGTGGAGTGACAGCCATTTACCACCACCCTCTGTGTCCTGCCACCCAGCCAGTTACCTACCCACCACACTACTGTCCTGCCCTTAAAACCTCAAATTCTAACATATGTAGTCTGCAAACCAAAACATGCTTCCTCAGCCCAGGGGTGGAGTGGTACACCATGGTGCTGCCATCTAGGAGATTGGGGTTCATATGAGCCCTGAAATCCCACTCTGGGGCAGGACAGGGAATTAGAGCCTTGCAGAGATGGGATGCAAGGCTGGAGGGGTCCAAAACTCCCCCTACACATCCACCAAGGAGAACAGCAGCAGCTTTGGTGCTGGCCCTCCTGCATGGAGAGCAAGGCTGCAGCTGTAGTGGCCAGGATCACTGGAACAGGGAACTAAGGGGGAAAGAGTCAAAAATGAAAGAAAAAAGAACTTTCCCCTAAATAAACACAATGACTTTCTAAGATAGAACTATAAAACCTATGTCAAAATGCTGATACATACAGTTTAGAATGGTGTGTGAAGTGAACGAGTACACTGCATGTAAAAAACATATGAATGTAGATACGAGACTGCCCACACTTCTGGCCTACTAGTGGGGTTCCCTGATTTTTAGACAAACTCCCTTTATTTCCACAAATGAGATGCTATCCATATATGATGTATTTCAACTGTATCTCACTAATAGGGACTGATAATTAGTTAATTTATAATACTCATCTCTTGCATCAACACCCCCCACCCACCCTATCTCCCTCATGGCAGTCCTTGGACCATGGCAGAGTTCTGTGCATTCTACGGGGCAGTCTAGCATACTGTATAGCAGGTTGAATTCAGTTTGTTATATTTAATGAGACTCAACCTGCTATACATATTCACTTCCAGTAGAATTTGCAGTGTTGACTAACTGTGTTCTGCTTCGTAAGATGAAAAGGCATACAAAGTGGCTACGAGGTGACTAGGCAGACTACAGCATATCTGACAGTATATGGCACTTGCTCAAGACAGCACCAGGTGATTTCAGGATGATTCAGTGAGGAGAGTAACAGTCAGAGGGTAGTGGATGGCATAACTAAAGGAGTACCTCTGTTCCTTCTATGTCTGAAGTGCCAGTTGTTTATACTGTAGTTGCAGAAAGTAACCACAAGCTGCTGGAGGTAACATCTGGACTGAGGGGGGTAAGAGGAAAAAACAGCACCACATGGTTTCAGTATTTCCTATAATTCTATTACTGTTCAGTAGTTTTTTTCAACAAGCTTCAGTTTAAACACTGTCATGGTCATGCATTAGACCATGCTTTATAAATTGGTATGCAGATATAGAAAAAAACACTGAAGGAAAGAAACAGATAACCAGTAAAATAAAAGCAAAGGTGTTGCCTTCAAACTTTCCCTCAAGCAACTGCTGAGATGTCAAAATCATGGAGCGCTGTCTCGTACTCTTACCCACTTAGTCCTGATGGTACCTCCAGCTGCTTGGGGTCAATTTCTGTAACTACTGTATACATTACTGACACTTCAGACATACAGCATCCATGGGGCACAGAAAAAACATAGAAATACTGAAAGAAAAAATGCCTGTGATCCATCATTCTCTGCCATCCAGCTGTTAGGACTTGTATCACAGACTCCTGTGTGACATTCACTTAATATTCGCTGTCTATTTTAGTGCTTATTTGTAATCAGTGAAAATAGTGACAATAAACAGACAGCGAATATTACCTACTATAGAGTATTTTGATACTACTGTTGATCTAGCATGGCATTCCCTTGTCTAGACTCCATGAAATGGGGGTACAGAATGGACAACTTGACTGGTTTAAAACCTATCTAACTGGATGGGATCAAGTGGTAGAAATAGGCTCTTATACATCCACAACAGCAGTTATTAAAATCAGAGTTCCTCAGGTGTCTATATTGGACCCCTTCTTTTCAATATATATATTAATAATCTGCAATTTAATGACTCCAGGGTTAATTATCATATCGATGCAGATGATACAATGAATTACATAGAGGGAAAAGCAACTGCTGATATACAAAATACATTGCAGGAGTCCTTTTCATATTTCTAGAATTTTATTAGGAGTTATAAGCTATGTTTAAATACAAAAGGGATGCAGGTAGTACTGTTTACACATGTAGATAAAAGTGATGTTCTCCTAGTGATCCTGTCTTTAGATGGAGTTCAAATACAACAAGTAACAATGTATAAGTACTTAAGAGTTCTTCTAGATGAGAAATTAAACTGGGAAGCACACCTTGAAGTCCTACTGCAAAATGCGGATAAAAAGTTGGGAATGATGCATAGATTAAAATTGTAAATGATTCCTGAAATTCGTTTAAAAATTATAAACACCACAGTGCTTCCTGTTTTGGATTGTGTGGACATGGTATATGCAGGGGTCTCAAGGATGGAGCTAGCCAAGTTGAACCTAATGTACAATAGGATGGCTTGCTTCTTCCTCGAGGCTCCTAGGAGGACACATCATTGTGACCATATAGACTCCTAAACTGACTAAAGCTCAAGGAAAGGAGAAAATGGCATCTTTTGCCATTCATGTTTAAAGTACAAAAAGTAAGTTTGTACAGATACATTTCAGACTTATTTGACATTAGGGGGACCAGAGAGTGCCTAAGGTCTGCACAAGGCTTAGTTATAGTTATGAAATGTAACCTGGGAATTGGGAGGTCATCAACATGGTTTAGAGGGCCTGTATTGTGGAACTCCCTACCTATTAGATTACAAATTGTGAATCTGGTTATTTGCCTGGGCCAAATGAAACAATGGTTCTATGATAGGGCAATGGCTACACGGCAATGTTGCCTCAATAGCATAACTTAAATGTGTAAATTAGGAAATGACCTGTTTTATATGCATTTTGATCAATGTTATGTGGTGATTTTGTACTTTTGATATTGTATTTTGTGATGTACCATATAGATTGTTATATTATCTATTTATTGTTCCATCAATAGGTAACTACAGTACTTTTTAGCATAAAAAGGACCTTCTTGGAAATGAGCAGCTTGCTCAATGGAACTAGAAACATCTTTCCTGATCATAATTATATGAATAGAACTTATTACTACTTACTACTAGTATTTCATGAATGTGATGTATATGTATATCGGTTTCAAATATCAGGGTATGGTACAGAATTTAATAGTGAGTGGGTCACAGTGAAATATCTGCTGGATGGATGACCATTAGAATTGTATAATATAAGGGAGGACTATTTTTATTTTAGTCTGTTTGAGCATAGTTGTGTCAGCATAGCAAGGTAAACGTAATCAATGTAAGAAACCTATCTGTAATTGGGAAGCACATTCGGCAACTGGCTTTGGGCTTTCTGAGCAGACACCTAGACAGAGTGATGTACAGTATATTCAACTCTAGGAAATAGAATATATGATTATTTCTGACTTACATGGTCAGAGTTCCTTTCTTTTCTGCATGGTAGGGCTGGTTGAGACAATGTTTTTTTTCCTGAGATTGTATTTTTCCCTCTCCTTTTAAAATCCAGACCTTCATGTTTTTTTTTCAGTGATCGATAGGCATCTGCAGAGCTCCAATTTACCCAGAATGATTCAGTCCACTATCCTTCCTTGTCCTCTTCCTCTCCTCCTCCTCCTCTTCTATTATCAGAACACCCACATACTTTTCTTTTTCTCATGTTTTAAATTAAAAAGGAAAAAAAAGTGGCTGAGATGAAACCCAGTTCCTTGTATGGGGGCTGAAACTGGCACCCCAACTCATCATAGGATTCATAGGATGTAAACTGGTCATAAGCATTAGCCATTTTTGACCTGCACCATTTATATACTGAGTTGGAAGCAGTGTGCCTTACAATATTCATTCAATGCATGCTTAAACTGATTAATACTATTGCTAGATACTACAGAAGCTGGTAGGGCATTCCACTCCATAACCACTCACTGTGAGAACAAATCCCCTCACTTATTTTTGTTAAAATGATCTCCCCTTAGTTGATATTGATAGTCCCTCTTCTTTATCATATCCGGTCTGCTACTTAGTCTCACACATTCGCAAAGCTCCCTATTACTCACTGCCTTGAATATGAGATATATGTCCCCTCTATACCTTCTGCACTGTAAAGAAGAAGGATACTGGTTCAAAGCAGAAGGCAAAGGCCAAAGTCTGTCTCTTGTATAGCAAAATGGGACTTCCTTAATATTTCACCTAGGGGGTCATCATAAAACACAAATAGCATGTCTACAGAAGTATGGTCAGATGATTGACAGCCTTCCTTCTACTGCATAACTGCAACCAGTGCGCAATGGCCAGTCTTTTATCATGAACAGAAAATCATACTGGACCAACTCTTTCATGAGGGAAAAAAAGTATGATTTTTAACATACTTACAGAAACTGACTGACCAGCATAGCAATCTAACTGCTCCACTACACAGATTTCTAAACTCAGTACTGTGCACTAGCTCTTTAACCCTTGCTGAGCCATGGACTGATATATCAGTCCAGATGTCCTATATGTTCTAATACTGTTGGCAGCCTAAGAGTTAAAATATGGGACTAACAGAAACTGGATTGTGTATTTTACTGTTTGAACAGTAAAGCTTGAAGTATTAATGAGTGCAAATGGTTATTTACCCTTTGAAAAGTAAAGTTTGAACAGTAAATAACAAATTGAACAGTAATTACTTAGTGAGTGACAGGGGACATTGTTTTCATTTATAAATTGGGCAAATCACTTCCTCAGTTGTGATTGGTTGAAAGACATTTTCAGCCATGTCCTTTTCAGGACATAACCTTGAAACTGGCATTAAATGTGCCAACCAAAATGCAGCACATATAAGGATTAACTCATGACAGAGTGTGGGTCTACTTGGGAATTAATTCATGGCTGGGGAGGTTGGACCATGAGGCTGCAAGCTGGGAGGTTCCAGCCAACCAGCCGTGGATTAATTCCCAAGTAGACCCACACTCTGGAGTGGGTTCATTCTCTTGTAACATGGGGAAGAGAAAGGGTTCTGCACTCTTTTTATATGGTTCTCTTCCCCATGTTACATTTGTGTAAAGGTTATTTTAAAGTGCAAAATTACAAAGGTTCTGGGTTGATGTTAAGGTTCCTACCATGGGGAAGAGAAAGGGGGTTGCACCTGACTGGTGAAACCATATGTTGGAACAGACTGATTTTATTTTCTAATATTATCCAGATGTGATCAACATTTCAGAATATGTGCTTATTTTGGCTGACTTACAACTTCTTTGTTCCAGCAATTCCTGGCTGGCCAACAGATGGCTGTCAATCACTGCTAGCAGAACAGCACTGTTTTACACCCATTTTTTGATCAATTTCTAAATGTACTGAATTGAGCACAGACACAAAGGATGAAAAAATAGTGAGTCATGCAGTCAGCTGGAAAAAAATATGCTATTAACTCTGCCAAATCACAGAAATAAGACACTTCTGTGATGTGTGTAACTGTTGTGGTACTTTGAGGAAAATAAAATGTGTCCACTAGTGCTACTGCTGCTATATACCACATCAGGGACAAGATATGGGGAAGATAAAGTGTGTGCACTGTACCATTGATTAATTCTCCAGCAACCGTGGATTACTTGAGAATTAATCAACAGTCACCTGATGCTGTTGGACCAATCCTGTGCAACTCTTTCTCTTCCGCATGTTAAAAGGAGAAATTAATCTATGCCACCACTCTCCCAATGCAGCTCCTCACATAGCATTTGACGAAACCACAACTGCTGCACTGAGAGAGTGGTGCCACCAACAGAAACAGAAAAAAAAACATAGCATGAAATTTATCCCCCCTTTCTCCACAATGAGAAAGTATGCAGATTTTGTTCCTACCATTATTCACTTTTCTAAAGTGTCCATATGCCCCAGCAAGTATATGGCTCTCACTCCCACAATTTCAAATGCTTCCAAAGAACCAGTGACTGTTGCCATCAACTCGAGTCTTGAGATACTTTCCAGCATCTGCCAACTCCACCTGCAGCCCTCCCAGACAGACATCTCCATCCATAGGAGCACATAACTAGTCAAAACCTGTTGGTGTAATGGCATCACACAGCAACAGTTTTGGATTCAAAACCACAAAGCAAAAACTGACCTGTAAGGTGGCAGGTAAGGAATATGCTCACTCACAGCGAAGCTGACTGGTTGCTGCAGCTGAAAAATAAATGATAAAGAAAAGTAAAGCAAAATAAACTTAAAAAATGTGCTAGTGGAGAAAGACAGAGTTGCTAGGAAAGAATCATACGCCACAGAGAAAACTACTATATAGAGTGCCCGCTAAGCAACATGGCACCTCGCGGTCAAGTTGGCTGGTGGCTAAAACTGAAGAACAAAGCCTAAATGAACCTAAACTAAAGGAAATAAAAAAAACAATGAAGTGTTAGTCTGTTGGGAGAGAGACAAAATAGGAAGGAGAGAAACACACCAACACCCTGTAGTGGCTGGATGATCATATGGTGTGCAGTGCAGATGGACTATTTGTTATGTTCTGCATATTTAACAGTTTTTAAACATACTTCTTTTAAATATAATTTTTTTCCCTTGTGAGAGTTATTGCAGGGAGGCCCATTTTATAAGTACAATAAGACACTCTGAGTTGTGGGTTATGGCCTGATAAGAGCACTTCCCAGGTACGAGAGGCACCTGGGGCATGCTCTTATCATGCCAGAACCCACTCCTCAGATTGTCTTATTACTTGCTGAAAAAACATATATTTGCCAAAGAGATATACTGATTTTCAAACAAACATCCAACTCAGCATATCACTGAAATTTAAATACAGTTGTTGTGCTGTCCTTAGCATGCAGAAGTTGTGTACAACATTTTGAAAATTATTAGAAAAACAAGATGGCTGAAAGCACTAACAGTATTTTCTCTGAGCATGACCAGTAAATTTACAGGTTGAACAGTAAATTTACAGTTTGAACTGTTTTCATTTACCTGCCTGTCTTGCGGCTATCACAACAAATCACTATAATTAAAAATGGTAATGCATTTTTTCACCAAACCATCAAAAGGCACACTCTTGGCAAACACCCCATCATCCCTAAAAATTTCAGAGAAACTGTTCATTCTATGTGGGCTGTAGGTGACAGCAAAAAAAATTCTATGTTAACCTATGGGGGAAAAAATAGTTTTCTGATTTTTTATCACTTTACTGTATATCACAAAAAGTATACAAGATGCTGTCACAAAACATTTCAAATCACGAGACACTGGCAGAATGACTGCACATGCCAAATTGTGGGCTATTTAGTCAAAAAACCTGCCACTGTAATGTTGCTGCGGGACTCTGGCACTGCTTTCCTGGGGTCTTTCACCCCTTCGCCAAATCACCTCTGATTCGGAGTTGGTTATATTAATTATGGGGATGCAGGGGCAGATCCTCTTATATGGGGGCTCGGGGGAACCTCTCCAAAAAGTCAAAGTTATTTCAAACAGGTTTGTGCCGACCGCATATTGCGGTCAACATAAATCCATTGCTGTAAGGTCACATCGGGGAAAGATTGTTGCCGCAGCATTGTAGATACATGAAACAAGATCTCTTGATGTGTCATGTTTTGTTCCAGTCAGATATGTGGATTCTGAGAACCAGATGGTGCATTTTTGTGCAAAATTTGTGTATTTTATTTATTTTTACTGGGTTTTTTGTTTGTGATCACCTACAGCTCAAATGGTTTGGAATTTTGTTGTGAAATTTTTAGGGTAGAAAGAGCTTGCTCCAGAATAATGCCTGTCATTTGGTTAAAACAATATTAATCTGTTCCAGTTATAAGGATTTGAATTTTCAGTTCTGAGCATGTTCACCAGAGTCTTTTGGATAAATGTTTGCTGCAAATAATTTGGCCATACTAAAGATTTCTCTTTCATGAGGGAGTAGTTCTCTTTTATGAGAGAATATTCTTCTTTCATAGGGCAGCCATATTCTTTCTGTTTTCCAAAAAAAAAAAATGAATACCCATATAAATAATGCCCTGCAGAGACAGTAAGATATGAAGCTAGCTAAATGAGACCCATTTAGCAAGATTTGGCACTTAGTTCTTCAAAACTAATCACCCCTTAATGTGTTTTGGAGCATTTAAAACATCTTATTTCATGAAAAGATTTTCTTCTTAAATATCACAAATGAAAGAAGAATAGGGCCATATGAAAGGAAAAATAAGGCCTTACAAAAGAGGATTTCAGACTTAGTTTCTTCTCAGTCTTCTTTTGTGAAAAGGTGTCTTCCTTCATGAGTCCTGAAAATCTCATGAAAGAAGATGATCTCTCACAAAAGAAGAATTTGGATTTAGTTTTTTTCACCATCTTCTTTTGTGAGCCAAGATTCTTTTTTGTGAGTTCTTTTGTGATCACAAAAGAAGAAGGTCTGCTCACAAGAGAACAGTGGAAAAAAAATCCTCCATCTTCTGTCATGAGCTGAGATTCTTCTTTCATGAGTTCTTTCCTGACTCATAAAAGAAGGAGGTTGGGTCATGAAAAAAAAGAATGGACTTAATTATTTTCAGAATTCTTTTATGACATCAAAGGAAAGAACCATTGTTCTTTCTTGTGATGTCATGAGAGAACTGTGCCTGGACCACATAGCTACCAATCTTTCTATCTATTTTTCTTTTTTTTTTCACTGTTAAGCAGACTGGGGTGCCCACCCCGGTACTGCTTCTTTCTCCCTTCTCTCCTATAAATCGTCTGCCCCCCATGTTATTTTTATTTTATTTTTTTTGCAATTTAAACAATAAGTGGACAGGGGTGCCCACCCCCAGCACTGCTTCTCTTGCTCCCCCTTACCTTTAGGTCACCTGCCCCCTTCTAAGAACATGGCTACACTGGGATTCCCAGCCCCAGTGCTGCTAAACAACATCCTGACACTGGGGTGCCCAGTCACTAGTATTGTCTTCTTTCACCCTGTAATAAAGAAAACAATCCCTCATTGATTTTTTTTTCATGTGATCTGTGAAAAGGAAAATGGTCCCACACCAATCTGAACCCACCTCCCCTCATTATATATAGGTGTCAGCACCAGGGTCCCCACCCCTGCTGCTACTGAAGATCATGCTGACAATGGGGTGCCCAATCTCCAGTGTCAGCTTCTCTCCCACTATAATAAAAAATATCCCTCATTGATCTTCTTATTTTTAACCTAAAAATAGTCCAAAAGTGATCTGTCCCCACCAAACTATCACCTCCGTGTCTGTCTGTCTGTCTATCTCTCGATCTGTCTGTCTATCTCTTGGTCTGTCTGTCTGTCTGTCTGTCTGTCTATCTATCTATCTATCTATCTATCTATCTATCTATCTATCTATCTGTCACTCAATTTACAAATGAAGTGGACCAGGGTGTCCACTCCCAATACTGCTTCTCTTGCCCCCCTTCCCTCCAGGTCACCCGTCCCCTTCTTATCTGTGACAGCACCAGGGTGCTCACCCCTTGTACTACCAGAAATCCTCACATTGCTGGGGTGCCCAGTCCCCAGTGTCTGTTTCTGTCCCCCTATAATAAAGAAAACTGTCCCTCATTGGGTTTATGTGATAATGACGAAAGCCTAAAGGTGATCACTGTTATTGTGAAGTCAGAGTGCTGAAAATTTATTTTGGCACTCTGACACCCCATCTCACAGCAGAATTATGCCAGGGACTTAGTTTTTAATGTTTTGTGAGGGGCGCTGCACCCCACACATCCCTCTACTTAAGGATTCTCAACTCTAGGGGTGCATGTTTGGGGGTGATAGCATTAAAAAAAAAAGGTTCCAGCCAGCACAACCAAAACTCACCAGTGCCCGGACCCGAACCCAGTACCCTGTCAACTAACACAGCCAACCCACCCACCACACCATGGGGTTGGCTCAGCAACCCACTGTGGCACTACCCCTCACATTCCTTCCTGCCCCTCACTGTGCATGCTCGCTCCCCCCGCACACGTACGTATAGTGACATCCCATCTCTATATTCACCAACCCTGCTATCCAGCTGCCCTACTGTACGGTAGCCCAGGGGACATGTGCCAGGGATTGGGTCACCATTATTGTAGGTGCCCATTCTCCAGCGCTCATATCTCATGCTACTCCCTCATTGATGTTTTCATTTTTCGCAACTAAAAAAAAGTCCATCAGTGATCTTCCCCCATCACTACACTACCACCTTCTGTTTGTCTATCTATTGATCTATCTATTTATAATCTAAGCAGACTGGGGTGCTCACCCCCAGTATTACTTCTCTTGCCCCTCTCCCCTCCAGGTCAACCTTCCCCTTCTTATGTGTGGCAGCACCCATTAGAGATGCCCCTGACACTGGAGTGCCCAGTCCCAAGTGTCAGCTTCTGTTCCCCTATAATAATGAAAACCATCCCTCATTGATCTTTTTCTTTTTTTAAACCTGCAGAAAAGAAAATGGTCCATCAGTGATCTGACCCCCCAAGCACCCTCCACCCACCCCACCCCACCTTGACCACTCACTCAGCACCCACATATCACACCCCCACAAACACCCTCACTCTCCTGAAGAGGTCTCACAACATAGATCCACTCTGCAATTGAAGGCATGTCTTGTTGCTGGGGCATGGGGTCAACATGCCAAAAGGAAAAACGGCATTGGCAACAAACTCATGGCACAGTACCATAATCTAAGTGTGGTCTGAAACTGTGCTAGATTATATAATAACTGTGGGACCATGCATGCTTTTATTGCCATGTGATTTTTGGCATTATGTTTTTTGCTTTGGCATTTTGACCATTACCGTGCTGCTGGAACTGGCGACTGTAGTATGAGAACATAAGGTAAACATAGTTTAATATATTTCAATGGGGCCTTGAACATCGATTCATGACTTTGTAATTTTTTAATATTTTGACCGCAAATTTCAACATGTACTTTTTGTGACTCATGACCAATGGCAGTGGAATTGTGCAAATCTGGTGTGAAAGACAATTTCACAGTCCCTTTGCAAGATTATCTTTCAGGTAGGATTTGAAAATGTTAACTGCTTTGTTTATGCGGTGGGATCATAAGAAAAATATTTTGAAAATTTGAGGTCAAAATATGTAAAACTAGTTAAGTTATTTTTTATTTGTTTGTTTAGTCTTTGGTAACCAGGTAAGGCCCACTAGGCAGAAATGCTTGTTTTCAGGGGTGACCTGGGAGCACTGGACAGTTAAGTGACTTGCTTTTGAGTCACACAGTATGCAAGTGGAGGTTGTGAGACTCAAACCAAGGTCTGGTCTGCTGGATGTACCTAGCTCATTCACAGCTCATTACTCTAACCTCTAGGCTATACTGCCAGTAGTTATGAGCATGCATTGACATTTTTCTACACTTGCTGATAACTTTGGTAATTTTCACACTACCTCATGAATAGGGCAGCTGTCATTTTTCAAAATCTGGCCAAATCACATTTTTGCACCTCTGACATGGAATGAAGTTTCAGTGGTGAGCAATGTTGTTTTATGGGGATTTAAATATTTTTACCTACTGGAGCATGAAGTGTGGTAATGAGAAGGCTGTGCTGAAAATTTGGTTTTCAAATGTGATAAAATGTCTAGGTTATGAGTGAACATTGCAGTATTTTAACGTTTACTCATAATTTCATAAAAGTACAATATTTTGACTCCAAATGTCAACATAGCAATTTTTTTTCCATGCCACCTCATAAACTTAATGGTGTCATATTTTTAAATCCTGAGCCAGCCTGTCGGCGCAGCGGTGGGATTTCCGCTACGACGCCGGCGCGACTCGGTTCGGAACGGATCTGGGCCGCTGGAGGGTCGGCCAGGGGAGTAGGATCAGCGCCCAATGGGCAGCTCTCCCACCTCGGGAGGTGGGCAGCACTCAGTGTGATAGGGACCCCTGGTGGAGACCAGGAGTTCCACACAACCGACGCCATGTGGGGAGGAGGCTGTGGAAGCTGGCTGCCATTGCACATCCCCGCCTCCGGGAGAAAATCTAGTGGAAAAGAAGGTGGGCAGGACCACCGATCTAGCAAACCCTCCTGGAGAGCCTCACATTGCCACCGTCCTGCGGGACCCGACCAGTTACAGTTCCGGGGTCACGAAGGTGGCTCACGGCCCGACCCTCCGGGGGGCAAGCCGGGGGTGACTGTGGGTCCCCAGCAGCAATTGACGGAGGTAGAGGTCTCTGGGGGCTGTGACCAGGGTGGATGGCCCCTGTGGTCCTGCCAGAAAAAGGGCAAATAAAAAAAATATATATATATTTTTAAATCCTGGAGGAGCTGTGTTTTCACACTTCTGGTGTGAAAACACATTTTGGTCACTATACTATAAATGGGACATGTCATCAAAGGACTAGCTTGAAATTTTGAGGTCAAAATGTAATATATATATATATAATTGTTAAGAAACTATATGTGCCATGCCAATATTGACCCCAGTGGGTATGCTTTGTGATCCTGTGCTGGTGAGCTGAGTTTGGTGGTGAGCTCAGTGATCCAGCTGGATGGGTTGAGGTTGGGGGGATGGCACTGTTATGCAATACCCCCTAGTCAGGAAAAGTGAGCCATATGGTTGTCCACACAGGACTGGGTACCATATAGTGAAGACAACTATCCTCATTCATTCTTTTCACATTCACTGTTTACATATTCACTCTTCACACATTCACTCTTTGTTCTTTCAGATCTCTTTGCCTATTTAGATCTGAAACAACAAAGAGTGAATGAATGAGTGATGAGAGAATGTGTAAAGAGTGAATGAGGATAAATGTCTTCATGATCTGGTACTCGGTCCCATGTGCACAACCTTGCAGCTTGCATACCCTACATGGGGGTGATGTGTGAGACCCTGCACTTCTGTAAGTGGACTGAGTCTTCCCATGGCACCTGGGCCCAAAGGGCCCTGCACATCTGCATGTATTCATGCAGGTCTTGAAGGGACCTGCATGAATGAGGATATGACTCCACAATCTCAAAAAGAAAGGAAATTCCTTGCAAAAACATCATTAATGCATTAATTAGGGTAACATAACATCAAAAAAGTAAGGAAATGTGGCATTAGGGATCTAAATACTAACTCCCCACCCCACCCCTCAAGCAGCAAAAGGAAGAAAACATTAAGGTTTTTGGTCTTTGTAGTCTTGGTGAATGAGTGGTGGGGTCTTCCTTGGGGTTGTCAGCCCTAATGTCTGCCCTATTCCCTGAACAAAGAATGTCACACATGATCTTCCTTCTTCATGCAGAGCCATGTGGACCATGCATGAAGAAAGTGGGGCCCTTCATGATGAAAACTACAACAAATTGTGTTGGCAACTTGTGGTGAGGCATTCTTCTCTACCTTTGAAGAGTGTATCACTATGATGCACTGACTTGGAGCTGTACCTTGTGCTTTGGACTATAGGCTACAGGTTTGAGGAAGGGGTGAGCATTAGGGCTGACAATTCCAAGGAAGACCCAACCACTGATTTGCCAAGACTCTGGAGACCCAAAGCCCTAATGTTTTTTCCTTTTGCTGCTTGGGGAGTGGGGGTTCTGAGTTAGGGTTGTAAACCCTAATGCCACATTTCTCCACTTTTGTGGCATTAAGTTACCCTAACTAGAGATGCAGCAAAGTTTATCTATGACTGTGAATATAATGCAAAGTGATCAACTTTGCATTGCATAGCATTGTGAAAATTTTCCATTAAAAAGTAAAAATTCACCTTTAATGAACTTTGTGTTCCAAACTTCGGGTCATCTTTGGGTTACATTGTGAGAAGGCGAAGTTTGTGAGAAACAGGCCATAGATCACATGTTTGGCTTTCTGCAGGTTATTTGATGCAGGCAGGAATGGAATCAAGCAGGAAGTCAGTGAGCTAGTTTCACTTTGATTTTCACTTTGCTAGAGCAGGAGCTGGAGCTGTAGCTTAGTATGCTAGTCAAAACTAATAAAAGAGTTTTCTGCTTTTCATCCAGATTGCTATGTTTATTTTAAACCAGTTTCATCCCTAGTACACTGGTGTCAGAGGCTGTCTTGTCCCACTGGTGCTTCAGAGCATAAGAACATAAGAATTTAACAACAGATGAGGACTGTTTGGCCCATCTAGTCTGCTCACAAACCTACCACCCTCCCCTATATTTTGCTGTTTTTGTTTATACTGTAGTGCCAGTCTCATGCATGTTTAAATGCATTCATCGTCTTTGCTGCAACCACCTCTGGATGCAGGCTGTTCCATGTGTCTATTACCCGTTCTATAAAAAAGTACTTCCTGATATTGCCTCTGAGCCTTCCCCTTCTCAGGCATAGGTTGTGCCCTCTTGTATGCATCCCTCCATTTGCATGGAAGAGGTCATCTACCTGAACTGTGTTTATACCCTTAATGAATTTGAACATTTCTATCATATCCCATTTGTCCCTTCTCTGTTCTAGGGAGTACAAGTTTAGGTCTTGGAGTCTAGACTCATATGGCTTGTGATAGATGCCCTGCACCATCTTTGTGGTCCTTCTCTGAATTGATTCCAAGTGCTCTATGTCATTCTTCAGGTGGGACTTCCAGAACTGGATGCAGTATTCCAGGTGTGGCCTCACCAGGGATCTTTAGAGTGGAATGATCACTTCTTGTTTCCTGCTAGTTATTCCCCTACCTATGCATCTGAGGGTGCTGCTAGCTTTTCATACTGCTTTTTTTGTATTGATTCCCTACCTTAAGGTCGCCCAATATGATTATGCATAAATCCCATTCAGTCCTGGTCTCTTCAAGTGTATGCTCATCTAGGAAGTATTGCATTCTTGAGTTCTGTATTCCAGATGCATCACTTTGCATTTTTTAGCATTAAATCTAAGTTGGCAGTTGTTGGACCACTGTTCAAGTTTCTTGAGATCCTCCTTTATACTGGAGGCTCCCTCCTGATTGTCCACCCTATTACACAGTTTTTTATCATGTCAAACAGGCAGACATTACCCTCAAGACCATCAGCAATGTCACTGATGAATATGTTGAAGAGTACTGGACCCAGAACTGATCTCTCAGGGACTCCACTGGTCACAAAACCCTCTTTAGACATGGCACCATTTGCTGTGACTTTCTGAGTTCTATCCTCCAGTCAGTGCACTACCCAGCTTACTATGTTATGACTGACACCTGAGGATGAAGAGGTCACAGCACTTTGGCTCATACACTGGTGCCAGAGGCTGTCTTGTGCTGCTGGTGCTACAGGAGGAGGATGAAGTGGTCATGGCACTGTGATTTGTACATGGTGCCAGAAGCTGTCTTGTGCTGCAGGTGGTGCCTCAGGAGGAGAATGCCCAGGAAAGAAATTCATCATATGCATGCAGTTTCCCATAGGATAACACTGGAAGTATAGGATGCCACAAATCTATCAATATTTGTACTTACGTACTCAAGAGACAATCTATGTATGGTCAAAACTAAGTCACAAAAATCCCTCTACTTGCAGCAACTACTGCCTTTCCCATCTGCTGGATAGTACCGTGTCCATGACCACACTTAACATTGCTAGCCCCTAATGAACCTGCCTTATCTTCACAACAACTTCCACTGCTAGCATTTGGAGGCACACAAGCAATATTCTTATCGGCAGCAGTGCCACAGCCAGAAAGAGCTTTGCTTGACCGTGTCTTCACAGACATTTCTTAGATTACACAGGCAGTCACCAAGAAAAGAAACACGTTTATCACAAAAAGTGATTTTCCCTATTTTGTCCATTGCTATAATAAATTCAAGAGAATTCACAAGACAGTATAATGCCAAAAATACAGCAATAGGTACATTTTTAGTATGTCTGCTTTCATTTATTTAAATGCTATGGTATGCACTGGAGAGAGAGAATGTTCATGGTATTATGGGGAACACACAATAGTGGCACAGTGACAGCAATTTCAAAAGACTGAACAGAGACAATTAACACCAAGGTTATATTTTTTTGTTTTTCAGTGAATCGGAAACAAAAAAAACAACAATGCAGTTTGCCTGATCAAAGGGGACAGACTTAAATGGGACCCATACAACAAAAGAAGTGGGCATTTGGGGGGGTAGGGAAATATGAGGAATAAAGTGTGGAAATAAGGTGGTGGAATAATGCGACTGAGGGGAGCAGTTTTAGGAGGTATAAGGTACAGGTAGGTGACTTCACAGTTGGGGCAGAGCCTTGGGGAAGCAGGGCTGACCCCATTGGCCAGGAAAAGAGAGTGGGAGTAAGCTATAAGAGGTACTTAAGGCCAGGCAGAGAGGTCAGAGCTCACAGTTTTGCTCCTTTCCTAATTTTAAAGGAAGCACATTTATTTTGACAATCAAATTCAGGGCCTGGTACTAACCAGAGCTCAGTTTGCAGTAATTTCCAGTCTGATAACTTAGTGTGGGGGGAAGCAAGTTTTACTGTGACTGGGATGTTTAGTTCATAGGGTTTTTAATTCTTGTACGCTACTGGTGTTTCAGAAGCTTGTTTAGCAACTACAAGTGTTTTTGAGGCCAGTGGGAAGGAAGCACCAGAGTCCGTAGGTAACTCTGGTGACAGCTTTGTGAGGTAAGGTTGTGTTCCTGGATTTAATGTGGGAAAGAAGGGTGTTTTGCAAGCAGGTGATAAGTGGTGCTGGTAAGTTTGGCATTCAGGAGTGCGGACCCAAGGTTGCAGCCGGAGTGGGACCAAGCTTTGTGGTCTGTGGAGAGGGGGTGAGCAAGCCAGAAGGCAGGAATGCAAAGTGAAGGAGTTTTTCTTTCCCTTGTGAGCCCCCATGGGGGTAGAGAGTTCCTTAAACTGTTTAAAGAAAAAAAATGTTTTAAATTGAAATGTTGGCGAGAGTCAAATTAGTGGTTAAAGGGGAGCTAACACTTAGCTGGAGCAGGCAGGGAACCACGATGGGTCAGGCAGCCAGGTGGCATCTCCTAGGGAGTGGGAAGGAGAAAACATTTTTTCTGTGGGATCCACAAGTTCAGAGGCAGAAGACAGGCATGTAGGGAAGAGGTTGGGGGCAGAACAGAATGGGCGATGGGGCAGGGAGGAGACATATGGGGTTTGTGTTTTCCCATAGACATCCACGTGGCCTTTCAGGAGAATGTCCATGAGGGAGATGAAAGGGGGTAGTGCAATCAGACAGACAGTGTTAATTGGCAGTAGTAGTGGCTGCGGGGAAGCAAAGCCAAAGTGTTAACAAGCAGTTTTGCCGTAGTGGTTGTTTGGCGATGCCATTTTATGATGGGACAGAGTGCAGGTGCTGCCATTTTGAATCAGCAGGCTTGGCCGTGGGGGTGGGGTGGGGGAGACTGTGCCTGCTGAGAGAGAGAAGGCAGCCAGCAGCAGAAGTGAGAGCAGGGGAGACACAGCTCTTCTTCTTGGGGACAGAAAGGGGTGGAGGAGAAAAAATCTGCAAATAAGGAGTTCTCTTTTTCAGTAAGTCAGCAGCCATGTGGATCAGCCAGGATAGTAGTTCTGAGTTTAAGGAATGAGAGATGCAGACATGAGAGACCTCAGTCAGCCAACTGGCAGATATAAAAATGAGGCCTAGCTACCAGCAAGCAAGCCGCACTGCAGAAGTGGGGACAAATGACCTGGCTAGGAATGGGGTCAGAGCAGTGCAAGAGGAGTTTGTAGAGTTGGAGAGGGGCCTTAGACAAGTAGCGCATACGCTAACCTTCTTGGAGGTGATGCCTGTCTATGGCAAGGGTGATGCTAGGGCACTCCTCACCAGGGAATTCAATGAGTGGTTGAAAAACTGGTGTGGAGCTCAGGGTTTTGGCTTCATTGGGGACTGGGGAGCCACCTCAAGGGATGCAGACCTATACTGGTATGATGGTCTGCATCTTTCCAGAGGGGGAACCAGGATCCTAGGTGAGAGGGTTAAATGCTTCATTGGCAAGCATTTAAACTAGCCAAGGGGGGAGGCACCAAAAAGAAGCAAGGAAATCACAGCCTCCCCCCACAAAACATGGCAATTAGTGAGGTAAACACCAAGGTAGAGAAGTTATTAGGGAGCAGGACAGAGGTGAATGTAAAAAAAAGGCAAAGGCAGTAAGGACAGGAATGGGGCTAAAAGGGGTAAGGCTATTAAAAAGTGGAGGGTGATGAGTACCAATGCCCGTAGTCTGTGTAACAAGCTCCCTGATCTAGTGGCCTTGATGGAAGAGGGTTGCCTGGATATTGTAGCAGTCACAGAAACATGATACACAGAGAACCATGACTGGGATGTCAACATACCAGGATACACAATCTACAGGAGGGACAGTGAGGGTAAAAGAGGAGCAGGAGTAGCTCTCTATGTAAAGGAAGGAATCAAAGCAACAGAACTAAAGAGTAAACAGGGAGCAGATGAGGCACTCTGGGCCACACTGGAGACAGGAAATGGCACCACAATCTGCACAGGAGTTGTATACAGACCCCATCTCAGGGAGAGGGAATGGACAAGGAAATGATAGAAGGCTTCCTTAGAATGGCAGAAAAAGGGGATATATTGTTGATGGGGGACCTGAATATGCCAGATGTTAACTGGAGCACCTTTGCTGCAAGCACATCCAAGAGCAGGGTCATTCTTGATGCCCTACAAGGGGCATGCCTCGGACAGCTAGCATTGGAAACCATTCAGGAGGGAGCAATCTTAGACCTGGTACTCTTAAATGGGGAAGGAGAAAGAATCTCAGATTTAGAGGTGGGTAGCCATCTGGGAACAAGCGACCACCAAACAGTGTGGTTCACGATAAACACAGCCATACAATCAAGCCATACAAAAGCAAGAGTATTGGACTTTAGGAGAGCTGACTTTGGGAAAATGAGAGAGTGCCTTAGAAAAGCACTAACAAACAGACAAGAAGGAGGGGTGGACAAACAATGGAGAGTAATCAAAACAGCCATCACAGAGGCAACAAGCCTTTGTGTAAAGCTAATCAATAAAACACAACGAAGGAAAAAAATGCTATGGTTCCCAAAAGAGGTGGCAGGGAAGGTTAAGGAGAAAAGGATAGCATTCAGGAAATATAAGGAGCAGGACAGAGAACTTTATCAGTTAAAGCAGAAAGAGGCTGGGAAGGCAGTCAGAATAGCAAAGGCCCAAACTGAGGAAAGGATAGCCAATTCTGTTAAGAAGGGGGATAAGACCTTTTATAGGTACATTAGGGAGTGAAGAAATACCAAAGGAGGGATACTGAGGCTTAATAAAGGGGAGGGAATGTGGATAGAGAGGGACAGTGAAAAAGCAGGGATACTGAACGAATATTTCTGCTCAGTATTCACAAAGGAAGAGGAGAGGGAGCTATCTAAACCAAACAAGAGAAACACTCTGAAGACGGGGGGTCGATACCAGTCCATTTACAGAAGAAAGGGTTCTGAAAAAACTAATAAAATTGAAGGTGGACAAAGCAATGGGACCTGATGGTATTCACCCAAGAATTCTAAAAGAACTAAGGGTAGAACTAGTGACACTGCTGACTACTCTCTTTAACAAATCATGGGAGGATGGGGTGGTACCTGAGGACTGGAGGAGGGCAGATGTGATTCCTCTTCACAAAAGTGGGAGCAGGACAGAGGCAGGAAACTACAGACCGGTTAGTTTGACCTCAGTGGTAGGGAAAATGATGTAATCACTTCTGAAGGAAAGAATTGTTGAGTACCTAGAGGCCATTGGGGCACAGGACCCAAGGCAGCATGGATTCATGATGGGAAGGTTGTGTCAGATGAATCTAATAGATTTCTTTGACTGGGTCACCAAAGTAGTAGACCAGGGAGGGGCTGTGGACATGGCCTACCTAGATTTTAGCAAGGTATTTGATACAGTCGCACACAAAAGATTATTACATAAGTTAGCTAGCCTTGGAGTGGGCCCCAAGGTGGTAGCCAGGATAAAAACTTGGCTAGACAACAGGACGCAAAGGGTAGTAGTAAATGAAGTACACAGTGAAGAAAGGAGGGTTACTAGTGGAGTACCACAGGGTTCAGTACTGGGACCAGTCCTTTTTAATGTTTTTATAAGTGACGTTGCAGAGGAACTGGAAGGAAAAGTATGTCTCATTGCAGATGACACAAAGATCTGCAACAGGGTTGATACACAAGATGGAGTGGAAAGGATGAGAAGGGACTTGGCAAGGTTGGAGGAATGGTCAAATGTATGGCAGCTCAGATTCAATGCAAAGAAGTGCAAGGTAATGCACATGGGAAACAAAAACCAAGGGGAAGAGTACACAATGGGGGTGAGATACTGACAATAGTAAAATGGAAAGGACCTGGGGTAATTATATCAGATGACCCAAAGGTGGGCAATCAATGTGAGAAGGCAGTAAGGAAGGCTGGGGGATACTGGGATGCATAGGAAGAGGCATCAATAGTAGAAAACAGGAAGTTGTTATTTCTCTGTACAGACAGTTGGTGAGACCCCATCTGGAGTACTGTGTGCAGTTCTGGAGACCCCATCTCTGCAAAGACATAGACAGAGTGGAGGCTGTCCAGAGGAGGGCAACCAAAATGGTGCAGGGTCTGCACCAGAAGTCATATGAAGAAAGACTAAAGGAGCTTAATATGTATACCCTTGAGAAAAGAAGGGAGAGATGAGACATGATAGAAACTTTCAAGTACCTCAAGGGAATCAACAAAGTCCAAGAGGGTAGCATCTTTCAGAAAAAGAGATGTGCAAGAACAAGGGGGCACAATTTGAATATAGGGGGACAGCTCAGAGGTAATGTGAGGAAGTATTTTTTCAGAGAGGGTTGTGGATGGAACAGCCTCCTGAGGAGGTCATGGAGTCAAGAACAGTGGGGGAATTCAAGAATGCATGGGACAGACATAAGGCAGTCCTAGTGGGGGGTAGGAGGAAGTAAGCTGTTGGTTAACTAGGATCTGCAGCTTATCTTTTAGGTAGGAAAATGGGCAGACTAGGTGGGCCAAGTGGTCCTTATCTGCCATCAAATTCTATGTTTCTATGTTTCATTTGCATTGTTGCATCATTGCAGGGACTTCTTAGCAGCAGTCCATTGCTAGGCCCAGTGCATTATTTTGAGGTGCATGGTCTAAGGATAGGATAACCAGGGTGCAGGAGGAGTGGGGGACAAAAAAAAAGCCACATGGTGAGGGTGAGGTTATGAGATAAGGCATAGCATGTTTTTTTTTGTGATTACAGCTTGTTAAAGACCATGGCACCAAAGAAGTCGAAGATGACAAAGGAGGACACCTACTGGGTGATAGTGGATCTTGCAGATAAGGTGAACAAGTTGTGGGAATTGGCAGAGGGGGAACCAAAGGGACATGGGGAAAAGCAGAAGGTGGAAAAGGGAAAAGGGGGTAGGGGCAACAAGAAAACCCCTTTTGGACCAGTTATCCCAGTCCCACCACAGCTGGCGACACTCTGCCTCTTTCCCCTGCACCCACCCCACTCCTGTACCTGCACCTGAACTGGTTCCACTTCCTTTGTCTGACACAGTTCCACTGCTACTGCAGGATCCTATAGGCCTAGCAGCTCCACCCGCACCCTCAGCGTGGCCTTCAAACTCAGTTGACAATGCTCCCCAAGGACCAGTACATGACCCACAGCCAAAAGCAGGTAATGAGATCCCCATACTGGGGGGAAGCATCAAAGAGTATGTGAAGCAGATGATTGTGTTCATGGGTGAGGATGGGCTGGGTCAGTTTCAGAAGGAATTACTAGAGATTAAGAAGGGAAAGGGGTAGAAGTTGACACAGACTACAAAGCAGAGGCAAACGTAGAGATGGGAACAAGGGACAGAGAGTCACCAGGGATGAGGATCAGGGAGCACGTTGCTTTGGCAACAAAGAAGAAAATATGGAAATGGGAGTATGAGGATGTATTTGCCCTAGTGAGCAAGGAAGCGGTCATTAGTATGATGAGAAGGAGAGCATTGGGAAGAAAGACAAGGCAGCGGAGGTGGTCCTGTTAGGAAAAAGGGGAGAGAAGGAGAAACCTATGAAAGGGAAAAGCTGGGACCTCTGGTCCATGGGTTTTATAACGTACACAGCCATAGTAGTTGAAAAGAAGCCAGAATTAGCTATACCACTGTTCACCTACTCCCTGAACATCAGGAAGCATACAAAATGAGGTGGAGCAATAGTTGGCTACAGTATGATGAGCAGTTCTGTCAATGCATAGCCACATTTGGGGATGTCAAATGGGACACCAAAAATCTGATTTGTGGCTAGATTGCATTACAGGGACAGGTAGCATGGAAGGGGGCAGGGCATTTTGTTCCTGGCCTCAGTGTAATTTCCACCATGCATGCTCAAAGTGTGGGAGTACACACCTGGCTTCCAAATGCAGAAACACTTGTGTGAACCCAGGAGAGGGGAGTAGCAGGGGCAACCAGAGCAGACATCCCTTTCATACTAAGGAAACTGGTTTTAGGGGCCAGCCTTGGGGGAGGGAGCAGGGGAAGGGGCTACAGAGGGGGGATGGGGTTCCAGCAATAATGGGAGAGAACCAGAGGGGGGAACAGACTGGGCATGGCTTCCAGATGGCGAGAACACCCATCAGGTTGGGTTGGAGGCATTGGAAGAGGGATTGAGAGGGTACCTGGATTGAGAGGCAGCCTTCACTTTGGATGAGTTTTTTGGGGGGAGTCAATGTATTATTTCAGGGGCAGAGAGAGAGGGGATCAAGGCCAAGAACCTTGGATCAATATTTATTTTATTTTATTTTTTATTTTTTATTTTATTAAGTCTAGGATTACAAATACCTTTGAGCCAGGGCTCTTTTACAAAGGTTCCATGTCAGAGAAATGCAAATTATGGGGAACATCAAGACAGAAATTACAGCAATGTGGACATTGCAAACAGATTACAGATTAATACAATTCAAGGGTAGCATTGTAAGCAAGGCAACCAGCGGCATTTGTCAGAGAGAAAAGACAAGATATAAGAAGTGCCAGAGTCATAGGGAGAGGGAAGGGGGGGAAGAAGGAATGTAGGTAGGGTGGGGAGAGAGTGAAAAGTACAGCATTGGGGTACCAAGATGTGAGGGTAGAATCCGGTGAGGAGGGAAGGGGGGGATCACTAGAGCAGGCAGGGAAGTGGAGAAATGAGGTTAAGTTGGGCAGTCACAGGAGCTGTTGGTAGTGAGATAGCCCCAGAGCCTAGTTTTAAACATACCAATTGTTGGGGCAGAGGAGATGATGGGGCTGAGGCCATTGAACCAGAATGGCACTCAATAAGCAAAAGAGCATTGTCCCTCTGCAGTGTGACAGTGGAGGACTTTCAGTAGCTGTAGCGTGGATCTCTGAAGGCACCATTTGTTGGTTCGGTGTTGTAACAGAGTTGAGACCCCAGAAGGTGCAAGGCCAAGGTAGATATTTTTCACCATGAAGCAGGTGAGAAACTTTATGCAGTTTGATAGTTGGAGCCAGCCAGTCTGGATATACAGGTCACATGTGTGGGTGAGACAGTGAGCACCCATGATGAGCCAACATGCCTTATTTAAGGCAGTTGAAAGGCGTCTAAGGGTTGTGGTTGTGGCCGAGCCATAAATGATGAGACCATAGTCTATTACAGAGCACAGAGCTCAGGACTGCAACCATGAAAGCTTCTGGTGTGAGGTGTTGTCTGTGTTTGTAGAGGAGACCAAGCCATGTATTAGCAGCTCTAGCTACATTATCTACATGAGGCCCATAGGAGAGATTAGGATCAAGCTGTATCCCTAAGTATTTTGAAGGACCCCACCTGATCTAGAGTGTTCCCCTGGGTGGTGGAGATAGCCAAGTGGTGTAGCTTGTGTGGGTTATGAGAGTTGCAGAAGAGCATAGATTTGGTTTTCTCGTCATTGAGGATCAGTTTATGATTAAGAAACCATGTCTCTACAGAATCGAAACCAAGTTGAAGGTTGAGTTGAAGAGCTGCAGGATCTTTGTGAGTGGAGTATACAGCAGCATCGTCAGCATTTAGTATGATCTGCTCAGAGTAGTGGTAAGGGAGGGAGTTTAAGAAAAGGCTAAAAAGGAGGGGGCCCAGTATGGATCCCTGTGGAACAACCGAGTGAACAGGCAGGATGTCAGAAAGAGCATCAGCAATTTTTACTCTCTACGACTGGTTTTCTAAGTAGCTTTTAAACCAGAGAGAGGAGTCAGGTGATAGCCCGGCATTCAGTAGTTGATCAATTAGTAGTCCATGGTGTACTGTATCGAACGCCTTGGAGAGGTCGACAAAAACGGCCCCTGTGAGAAGGCTGTTATCAAGGGATTTGTGCAAAGCTCCAGTGAACTCAAGAAGGGCTGTGGTGGTGCTGTGACCTTTCTAGAAACTGTGTTGTTGTGGACAAGGTATATTGTATTTATCCAAGTGGTCAGTAAGTTGATCAGCCACAATGAGCTGAAGTGCCTTAGAGAGTGGGGGAGTATGGAGATAGGGTGATAATTTGAGTGATTCATCTTATCCCCACTTTTATGGACAGGTGTCACGGTGGCTGTTTTCCATAAGTCTGAGAATTTTCCATAGTTGAGAGAGAGGTTTAGGATTTTTGTTAATGGATGAATTACCTCATCGAGGGTGAGCAACAGAAGTTTAAGGTCCAGGGTGTTGCTACTAGATCTAGATTTAGAGATAGCTGCAGTAATATAGCAGCGAGCTTCATTCAGCCTTACCTCCCTGAAGTAGAAGAGGGGATGGTTAGACTGAGGGGCTGAAGTATTTGGGGAGTAGGCCCTGTTTTTGAAAAAGTCATGGGATAGGACAGCACTAAGGTCTGAAAAAGCCATGTTAAAGATGTTTGCAATGACCTTGGGGTCAAGGGTTGAGGATTCATCAACCATTACCTTGGCTGGAGAGGTTTTTGGCTGCTTCCCTGTGACATCCTTGATATTGTCCCAGAAAGCACAACCATTTCCCCATGTACTGGTGAGAGCAGCTGTGTAATAGGTGGATTTTGTTAGCCGGATGGCTTTAGTTCAGGCATTTCATGCGTGTTTGTAATTTTGGATGTCCAGTTGTTTGCCAGTGGCCCTGGCAACTGCCCAGAGGTAGTCCCTTAGTTTCAGCTATGAGAGAAGAGCCGCGGTGAGCCATGGGATAGAGAGAGATTTCGTTTTGCCCCTTTTAGCAGGGGCAAAAAGGTCATAGGCTTTGTTGAAAATTGAGTTGAAGTGATCAAGAGCTAAGTTAACATCTGTTGCTTCATAGATGGGTAGCCAGTCTTGTAGAAGCAGGTATTGTTTGAGATGTGGAAGTTTTTCACGAGGAAGGACTCTGCTAGTGATAATTTTGGGAGGGGGCTTAAGGAATTTGTTAGACCATGCACACATGACTGGGGAATGGTCACTGAGAGAGTCTGGAAGAACGGTCTTACGAGAAATCCTTGTGGGGTGAGTGGTGAGGACCCAATCCAGGAGGGTACTGGTGCCAGTCTTGTAGTTAATCTTAGTAGGGGAGTTTACCATTTGCATGAGGTTAACAACTGAGATGGAGTCTTTATAGGCACTGGCACTCGATGCTAACTAGTTTATGTTGAAATCCCCTAGTAGAATAAGTTCAGCTTCAGGAGGATGAGAGTTGATAAAGTTAAATAAAAGGAAAAGAAGAGGTATTGCTGCATAAGATACCGAAGGACATGGCAACAGGGAGATTGGAGGGGCCTGAGGTGCCCAAGAAGCAGCCCAGAGAGTTTTGAGTCATTCACCACTTCTCATTCCCAGTGGGGGGTCGGTCAACGATTTCATAATGGATGAGGACTGCAGGGTCACTTACGCCATACTGGAGGAAGTGGTACAGCTGATTAGGGTGACTAAATATGCATTGCTTGCCAAAACCAACACTAAAGCAGCCTGAAGGCTGCTGCTGTGCCCTGTTTTCAGGTGAATGGACAGTACTATTTTGACAAAGCCATGCCCATTGGTTGTTCTATCACCTCTGTCAAGTTTTAAATGTTCAGCACCTGGTTGCAATGGGCATTTCAAAAGAATACAGGATGGTACTATGCTATCTGGATGATTTTTTGCTAATTGGGCAGGGCAAGGAGGAAACAGAACGTATACTAGATTGTTTCCAGTTTTCTTGTCAGGAGATAGGGTTCCCATTATCCCCTGAAAAAAACAAGGGCCCATGCAGCAGGATAGAATTTTTGGGAATAGAAACAGATGTGGAGATGGAGGTTTTTCAGCTACCCTCTACAAAGGTCAAAAAGCTTCAGCAACTTATACAGGATATAAAGGGGTGCAGGATGGTGCAGCTAAGGCAGGCGCAACAGCTGTTTGGGAATCTAAATTTTGTCTGTAGGACTATCGGGCCTGGGCACACATTCACATGATGTTTAGATTGGGCAACCAAGGGTGCATCGAGACTACACCACTGGGTTGACATTACGAGAGGCACAAGAGAGGACATGGGGTCTGGGTGCAATTCCTGCAAGACTTCAATGGGACAACATTCTGGCAGGATAAGTGGGTTTTAAGGGGAGGTGATGCTTGAAGGCATGGTCAGCAGAATGGAAAGGAAAGGGCATCACAAAGGATATCACATTTTTGGAACTCTTTCCCTATCTGGGTCTGCACACTGCTGTGTGTGTGTGTGGGGGGGGAGAGCTGAGAAACCAAAAAGTCATTTTTTGGTGTGATAATAGGGCAGTGGTAGAGGTGCTGAATAAAAAAGGGTCAGCATCAGAAAGAATAACAAGGGTATTGTGACAGCTGGTGCTTCAGAGATTGTGGCTTAACCTGTCTTTAGAGCAAAAAATGTAAATGGGGTACAGAACATGATAGCTGACAGCCTCTCCCATCTGCCACTGGACATGTTCCGAGCCATCACCCTGAGAGCAGAGGCAAAAGAGACACCAGCACCAGTGAACATTTGTGAGACTGGCTGGAGGGAACTGAGTTGCTGTTCCATAACTCTTTGTCACCCAGAACATTGAAGGCCTATGAAGGTTCCTTGCTGGTGTTTCACACCTTCAGAGAGGGGCAAAGTCTGCAGGTAAGTGGGATGGTTACTGAGGACCAAGTGGGCAGGTTTGTGGTAGATGGGTGGAACAGGGGCATGGTCCAGGCAACGATGGGGGTGCACCTATCAGCAATTAGTATGATCAGCAGCCTGAAGAGATGGCCAGATCCTGTGGGGAAATTTTAGTAAGGAAAATGATGCAGGGATGGATATGGCTTAAGGAGGGGACCATAGACAAGAGAAGGTGAGTATTCAAAGCTATTTTAGAGCAGATGATGGGGTTAATGCTCTTGATATGCAAATCAAATGCTGAAGGCATATTGTTTTTGGCCATTTTTGCAGTTATGTTCCATGGAGCATTTTGGATGAGTGAAGTGGTAGGATGGGGAAAAAGAGCCAGCACAGGTGCTAGAGTGGGAGGAAGTATCATGGGGGATGTGGGAAATCATGATATACCTGAAGAGATCCAAGACAGATCAGAAGGGAAAAGGGTCAAGCATAGTCTTGAAGCAGGGCTTGAAGTAGGTAATATGCCCGGTGCATGCCCTGTGTGTGTACGCAGCAGGGCTATCCACCAGTAAAGGGCCACTATTTGTTCATGGGGATGGAAAAATGGTGACAGGGCCCAAGTGGCAGCCCTTCTGAAAAGGGGAATAGAATTTGTTGGGGAGGATCCCAGGTGTTTCTCCACACATTCATTCAGAATTGGGGCAACCTCAGTGGCCATGGAGAAGGGCAGGTTGGAGACAGAGATGAAGGAGGTGGGGCAGTGAGCCTCAACTTGTTACAAGAGGTATGTGAAAAGAATTGAATAAAATGTCCAATATTCCTGTTTTTCTTTTCTCTTGCAATGATCGTGGTGTAATGGAGGGGTGGGGGGTGGAGGGAACAAATGGGTGGTGCGGGTTAGGGTGGGGGAGATTATTGCAGAACCCTGTCTCACCTTTCTGTTGTTAAATTAAACAGGTAAAAAAAGGTGGCAGGAGATTTGGAGCTGTGGGCATTCCTTCAAATTTTGGGCCAAAAGTAGAGTGAAAAGGAGAGCAGGGGACCGCCAGCTGGATCAAGACCCAAGGCAGTGTAAGCTAACATGGAAAGGAGTCAGAGGGATGAGGTGGAACCAGCTCTTACCAACTCTGTGGGAGATGAGGGATAGTCAGCCTGAGCTGGACTTGATAATCATTTCATTTGGGCAGGAATGATCTAGGCACTAGGCCCTGGCTCAACATATTCTACCAAATTAAAGGAGACATTACAAAAATCTTACAGTGGTGGCTAAGGGTCACTTTGGCCTGGTCAGATATGGTACCCAGACAGATCTGACAGAGTGGCCTCAGTCACAAGGCCATTGATAGAGCATGGAAGCACATGATGCACAGGGTAGAGGCCTTGCTTAGAGGGATGGGGTGGTAGAGAGATATACGAAGGGGGATTGAAGAACATGAGGATAGGTTTACAAGGGGGAAGGGGTACACCTGTCCAGGATGGGTGCAGAACTATTCAATTCTGAGATAGTGGATTGTATCAAAGCATGGAGGTAAGAAAGGGTTGCTAGTAGTTAAAGGGGGAAGGCCCAACATCCTGCACAAGCTGGAGGTGGGCTAGTGGGAAAATGGGGATGGTGAAAGGAAAAAGGGGGAGGGGAGAGCATGTGGACTTGCAAGGCCACACTGATATAATGACCTAAAGAAAGGGGTACTGGTGTATGCTGGCACCCTGAGAAAAAAGGAAGAAAAGAGAAGAGACCTCCCCCCCCCATGAAGTACATTTGGGAGGGGAGAAGATTACAGAAAGTTCAAGAATAAATAATGTAAATAATGTGTATGATATATGGATATTAAAAGGGTTGGGAATAAACAGTTGGGAAGAAATGATGATTTGATCTATCATGAACTGAGAATGTATATGCAAAAACAAAATATTAATTGTGTATTGGAAGTCATAAGTGATAAGTTGTAATAAATTGATTGTCAATACGAGCACGCAAAGAAGATGGTGTCTGAGCGCTTTGTTGGTGGGGACAGTCTGGAAACAATAGTGACTTAGAGACAGACATTATGCAATAAAGAGGTATAACCACACAGGCACAACAAGACCTTAACCATACTCTTCACAAATCCAAAAGTAGAACAACAATACCTTCTTTTTTGGGGGGAGGGGGATATTTACAGCAGTAGCTAGATAGAAGCAGGAAACAAATACTACAGATGGGCTCAGAAATTACCAGTACTGCTAATATTGTGGTGCAGTAAAAAATGTGAGCGACTTGTCTGCAGGCACACAGACTAAAGGTAACATGCAGAAAGTTTAACAGTTCAGTAAAATAAAACAGTCTTCTAAACAGAGAGGCAAAATGCACAACAAACAGTAAAACAATTATCAAAAATTACTAGAAATATTACTGTGTACAGAACTGAACACACCAATACTAAACAATAGCCAGCAACAGTTGGCAAAACTGCCTTTCACACTGTGCTCTGTGAATCTTCCTTCCACACCACAAATCCGCCCGTCCCCCAAAGCACACTTCTGCACTGTCAGTGCAGACACTGAAACTACTAATTTAAGAAGCAAAATTCAAACCAAATCAATAAATGCTCGATGATACAAATACACAAGGGTTTACTACACTCGATGTACTAAATTTGGACTCAAAAGTCCAAAGTAACATTTTTTGAAGGTTTGACTCTCACAGGTCTGAGAGGTTCACTAACTTCAGCTTTGCACTACACACACTACATTGAACTGAGGCTGTACAAGCCAATATAGAGCCCATGTGACCTGCCATCTCATGAATCATTGCAAAATTTGCCTTTAGAAGCAAAAAAAAAAAGGTGAAGTAATGTGAATTCTATATTATCATATGGCAGCTTCGCGTTCCCCCATAAGACGAAGTAATTCACTTTGCAATGCGGAGAATGTCACCAACTTTGAGTTCTACATGAAATACTCTGCATAGTGAAGTTAAGCGACTTCACCCACCTCTAACCCTAACTGGTGCATTAATGAAGTTTTTCACAAAGAATAGATAGATAGATAGATAGATAGATAGATAGATAGATAGATAGATAGATAGATAGACAGATACTTATTCATGGCAAAAAACTATGTTTATGCAACAGTTAGGGTTTCTAAAACATCAAAAGTAAGAAAATCTGATAACAGGAATTTTTTGACCCTAAACTAGACCACTCCCCCATGCACCATCCTGGTGAACATCATTACATGAAATGTCAAAATGCAGTCCAGATTCCAGTCCTGAACAACCCTGCATAAAACCAGTAAACCTCCTTACTTTCTGAAAAAGTAGATTTGCAACTTACTTCCCACTGGCCCCTTTAGGTCCCGCACAAATCAGGATTTGCAGGGCGTTATGGGCACTGTACAAAACAATACCTGACTCCTAACATTCTTCACATAGAACATACAGCCCTGGGCAAAATGGGACTCAGGTTTCAAACTGCATTTGGCAAAGGTTCCTGAGTGAAGCAAGTTAGGAGTCAGGTTAATTCAAAACAAAAACAAAAAAAAAACTATGTTTATGCAACAGTTTGGGTTTCTAAAACATCAAAAATAACAAAATCTTATTATAGGAATTTTTTTGCCCTAACATTGCCCACCCCCATGCACCACCATGCATCATCCCAGTGGCACCACTAAAATTAATGTCAAAGTACAGTCCAGATCCCAGTCCTCCTGAACAACCCTGCATAAAACCAGCAAATCTACTTAGTTTTTGAAAACGTAGAGTTGTAACTTGTTTCCTGTTGGCCCATTTGGGTTCTGCACAAAGCAGGATGTGCCAGATCTTATAGGCCCTGCTCAAAGCAAGATGTTCAAGGCACTTGCGGCCCTGCACACAGTAGGAGCTGAGCCTAAGTTTCTTAGCTGAGATCCTTTTGGTCCCTGAGTGAAGCAGGATGTGCAGGGTCCTTTGGACCTAACCCCTAACTTGCTTTGAGCAGGGATCTGCATGAAGAAGGAGTTGAGCCCTAGGTTACTTTATACATGGCATGGAAAGTAGGACCTTATCTCCTAACTTTCTTCATGTAGCATGTACAGGGTCCTGTGGCTCTGTGTGAAACAGGACCCAGTTCTAACTTATCTTTGGCAGGGATTTTTGGAATTGGGTTGTGGATTGTGTTTTAGCATTCAATTTAGTGGCCTTTATGGTGTGTATGGGGGTGAGGTAGTTAGGGTTCAAAAATCCCTAACATCAGACATTCTTACTTTTGATGTTTGAAACAGTGTTGTATTCACTTATTTTTATGCCCTGAGCTTCCTGTCTTTTTTAGATAGCCATAGTAGTACCTTAGTGAATACATTGTACAGGGCAGTTTGAGCCCGGTGTGAAGTAGGTTGGTGCAATTCCTCATAAGAGGAGAGAAGTCCTCACTTCAGACAGGGCCGCTCTAGCCTGGCACAAAGCAAGTCACACAGAGACCTTCGAGCCCTGCACAAATCAGGAGGTAATTATCAACTTGCTTAGTGCAAGGCCTATTTGGGCCAGGTGCAAAAAAGGCTGCATAGGGCCTGTCTTGGTTTCTGCAGGGCCATGTTCACCTTGCACAATACATTGCATACATCACATCTTACTTTGCACAATGCTGTCAATCTAGTTTTTCAAAAAATTACACATTCATCCCACTCATTCATTGAGCACCCACCAGCCCATGTCCCCTAATACTACTCATGCCATTGACAAACATTCCCCCACAGTGGGAAGCTGGAAAAAACAGCCCTTCATCCTCCCTGAGCAGCCAGTCTGCTCTAATTGATGTAATACTGTAACAATAAACCAGCCTGTTCATTTCTGTGGACCTGTTCATTTCAATAAGCCCATTCATGTCAAGATTTTTTCTTTTAGTCATAACTTTTTTGTGTTTCATTATTTTCACCTAGTTTTTTTCTCAAGTGCCTTTTTACCCCACCCTCAAAAACCCTATGGGTGTCAACTTTCAAATCCCACCTGAAACAGGTGTTTGCAGATTACACCAGTGTATAGCGCAAATGCCTATTTTGGGTGGGATTTAAAAGTTGAACTTATAGGACTTATGAGGGAAGGGCTAAAAATCATTCAACAGAAAAAAAATTATGTAAAAATAGTCAAACACAAAAATCTATAAGAAAAGAAACAAACCATTAAATGAATGGGCCCGTTGCAAACGAATGGGTCCTTTCCTTTCAATTGGATTCATCATTGAAGGTGATGGAGCACATAAAAAGATATTGTGAAGACAGCACTGAGGCACAGAGAAGCTGTGATGAGGGACAGAGGTGGGTGCCAGTAGTGAGAAGGATAGGGGCTGGGTGCTGAAGGGTGGAAAGGGTGGGAGTTATTTTTATTACCATTGGACAGGCAGGAAGGTGGTACCAATACTGGCAGCAGGACTGGGCACCTGCCATCAGCTATATATTAATAATTGGAGAGTGCCAGTGCAGAGAGGATTGTGGCTGGGTGCTAGTGGGTGGAAAAGGGTGTGTGTCACTTTTATTTGTAAATTGGGCAGGCTGTAGGGTGGTACTGGCACTGGCAGCAGGATTGGGAACCTGCTGCTGGTTATGTAATAATAACTGGAGGGTAAAAGGATGGGAGAAGGCTGGCTGTATACTAATGGATGGGAAAAGGTCAGTGTTTACTTTTGTGCAAATTGAGCAAACAGAAGGGGTACTGGCTATAAGATTGGGCACCTAGTGCTGGTAAAACCTTTAACACAAACAGCTGATAATTTCCAGAATTAGAGATAATAATAATAAAAAAAGAAATCAGATTTTTGTTTTTGTTACTCTTTTTGAAACATATAATTTGTGTAAAGTTTGTTATCACAAAAAAGTCTTATAAAGTAAATAGAACAATAAGAAATATTTTTTTATAGGTCTGCCTATGGGATTTTAAAATGTAAACAGTTTAGAAACTAAACCTTTTTCAGTGAAACCATCTATCAAATGCATTTGGTTCAGATAACTGTAACAACTTGAAAGCTTCAGGTTTCAATGAGTTTAAGTTTCAATAATGTTACTATATTAGTAGTAGGAGAGCACTATGAGTAATTTAAAATTGAACATTATGCAAGGAAAAAGGCATGAAAGTGGGGGGGGGGATTTTGCTACAGTATGTTAATGTGCTGAATGGTGGGTCAGAGTCAGGCGAGAGACTTCAACTACCATAAGGCACAATTACACAGCATAATCCCCCACTCAATGGAACTGCATTGTTCTACTTATAAAATGTTTAATGTTAGTTTTTTTTTTTGTCCCTTTAGTAGTGTTGTAATTTGATGCTATATCTTTAAATTGTTGGCTTTAGGGCATCAACATAAATTATATATGCAACAGGGATTAGGTTGCAGCTGACAAGCTACACTAGTCACATGTGGTTGCACTGCAAGGAGTGGGTTACAGTTGCCTGGTTATAGTTGGTGCTCTTGGTTTAAATACTCTAGGTATGCCTGGGAACTTGGGAACATAAGCAGGAGGCTGGTAAGGACACAGGTCTGGGGTTATATTCTGTTTTAACTGAAATATTCGAATAGTTTTGTAAGTGAAATTAGTTCTATGTGTTAAAAATTATTACCTTGAGTTAGAACTGTTACTTGGGCTGTGATATTGTAACGTTTGAGGCTTGGGAACAGTTGTTAGGCAGTGGTAATTAGAGTGAAATTTAAATGTGTAGTTTGCCTGGTGTTGGTAAGAGCCCTCCCACCCAGCCTGTGTTGTAGGCTTTCTTAAATACTGAAAAGCCACTGGGGGTTGGGATTGAAGGGCTGAGTATTTCTGTTTGAGAATGAAATTCAAAGCAACAGGAGCTGGTGGGCCTGTGACATTATACGGGACCTGATGTCTGCATGCACACACTGTTAGTGGGACTGAACACACACTGGACTGTCTGTGTTTGTGAGACTTGAGAACTTTATTGGTGGGGTTGAAATTGGGTTTGTAAATAACTGCAGTCAGTATAGAGAGAAACTGTATTCCAGGTGAAAGGGACTGAGAAAAGGGGGTGTGCCATTATAAACAGAGGGGGATAAACAGGGTGGCCATATTCCACCATGGCAAGCATCTTTGGAAGGGTTGTAGGCTGCACAGGCTGTGGGATGCAACAATTCTCAATTGGGCCTGGAGAGAGGGAGGCTGCCCACTCTGTAGACAGCTATCTTGTATTCTTGTATCAGGAGTGAGGTATATTGGTTACGGAGTAAACTGGGGGAGCTGGGGGGGTGTCCAAGGATAAGGGGTGTGGATATGGGCAGCAGAAGGGTGGGGCTGAGGGGAGGCTGGGGCAACACTCTGAAATTACAGGACATTATGTTACAGCAAGCAGGAGGGGGATATTAGGGACAGAGGACCCTTGGATAGGGATGACCTTAAGGGGAAAGCGTCAGGGGTGAACATTCTGAATACAAGAGAGTGGAGGGGAAGAGTCAGGAGGGGCTGTTGCGGAAGCCTAAAACAGCAGACTGTGGGAAGGGAGCTCCAAGTGAACAGAGCAAGAGGGGAAGAAGAGGGCAGTTTAGAGGTGCAGTCAGGGAAATCGGGTTACTTGATGGAGGCTGACATAGAGTGTCACAATAAATTTGAGCTACTAAGCAACCTAGAGGGGGAGGAAGGGGTTGGTGGAAATGAGGAAACTTATACAGAGGCTGGGGGGAGGGAGTCAGATACCCATAGGGCATCACAGACTGGCAATGGAAAGGATAGAAATAGTCCCAGAGGGAGAAGGAGAAACATAAATGTTAAGCAAATGGGGGAGATGCAACATATTGCAGACATGAGGGAGGAGAGCATGATTGGAGAGAAACTGGGAGACAAGGAGGTGGGAGAGGAGCCCCCTTTAGCAGGGGAGTCAAAACCAAGGATGGGGCCCTAGCTAAAGGGGACCCACAGAGAGCCTCTGGAGGCAGGGGTACTATTACAAGGGGGGAGGATGGCGGTGTGGGGGAAGGGGAAACCATCAGGGCCAGGATAAATGGTTCAGATAAGAGAGGGTTAAAGGGGACACCTATTCAGAGGGGGTTTGAGTTAAGTGGGCAAAATAACGAGGGAGGCAGAAAGGGGAGGGTGACAAGGGGGTCTCTAATAAGGCAGGAAGACTCCCATGGAATTGAGATCATGAATAAGGGGGATGGGGGGCTGAGAGGGCATAGTGGAGGTAACCATAAGGATGATGGCAGTGTTAAGGTTCTGTTATTGGGAGACTCGATGATTAGGGGTATCCAGTGGGAGGGACAGGGGGGTGGATGCCATAGCCAGGTGAAGGTAGTGAGAGTATCTGGGCTGACAGTGCACAGAGCAAAGTTCATATTGTATGAAATGGTTAGGGATTGTGGAGGGAAACTGGTTTCTGTGCATTTGGGAACTAACGATCTAGAGGGAAATAGCATTTGGAAATCCAAGCAAGGTTCCAGAACTTGCCAGAGTCTGTCGGGATAATGGATGCAACATTTCCTTTTTAGGAGATATTGCCAGTACCAAAGGCCTAAGTGGAGAAAAATGAAGACTCACAGAGGTTAACACTGGCTCAGGAGAGTGGGGTGATGAGAGGGTTGGGGTGTTAGGGAACTGGAATGGAGTTTGGGAGGATAAGGGACTACATGCCAAGGACAGGCTTCATCTTGCCCCATTAGGGAAGGAAGTCCTTAAACAGGGATGGCTGACTACATTCAAGAAAGGTGGGTTTAAACTTGTGAGGGGGAAGGAATAGGAGGGGCTGACCAGAAGCCCTCTCCTCCAGATGAGGGTAACTTCAAGCACAAGGGGGGGAGGGAAACAGACTGGGGGTGGAGGTTTCAGGAGGAGCAGAGGGAGGATGGAAGTATAAGGAATCTGGGTGGGGTTTGACAAAGAGGATCAGGGATAAGGGGTAGGGGTTGCTGTTAGTAAATGCCAGGAGCTTGGGAAACAAGTTGCCAGAGTTCCAGGCCATGCTATTTGGGGGGGTGGAGGTGGTGGCAGTCACAGAGACGTGGGCCAACAAAAACCATGACTGGGACCTAAACGTGAGGGGGTACACTATGCTTAGGAAGGATAGAAAGGAGAGCAGAAGGGGTGGAGTGGCTATGTTCATTAGAGATGACATAGAAATTGCTAGGGTAGAAGAGGCAGAAGGAAACGTGGAGGCCTTATGGGTCACCTTACGATCCCCAGCAGGAGATAAGGTCAAGCTGGATGTAGTATATAGGCCCCCTGGGATGAGTGATGTTCTAGAGGATGGTTTCTGGACAACATCATTGCCCAGTGTGGACCAAAAGGGAAGGGGTGGTGTTGATGGGGACCTTAATATGCCAGGTACAAACTGAGGAACCATGTCCTCTAAGGTGACCAAGGGGCAGAGGCTGCTGGACGGCTTCCAGGATGTGTCCTAAGACAGCATGTGATGGAGCCCACAAGGAGGGGCAAGGTTCTGGATGTGGTTCTGGCAGATGGGGATCTGGTAAGGGACCTGGTTGTACAGGACCCCCTGACTGGAAGAGACCACAATACTGTCTGGTTTCAAATAAGCATGGGGGAAGGGGGGAGATCTAGGACACTGGCAGTGGACTTCTGGGGGGCAGACTTAGTGGGCATGGGAACTATTCTCAAGGATCACTTGAAGGGGATTATATCAATGACAAGTGCGTAAAGGAGATGGGAGGTCATAAAATGGGGACTTCATGAGGCAGTCAGGATCTGCGCTAAGTTGAAACATAAGGGAGCAAGGTCACATAAACCATGCTGGTGGTCAAGTGAGGTACAGGTAGCAGTCAGAGAAAATAAGGCGGCCTACAAAAAATATAAAACAACAAGAGGGGTTAGGGATGAGGAAATATACCATCTTGCATCTAGAAAAGTCACCCGTATGGTGAGGGGAGCAAAGTCCAGTAAAGAGCAGAGGCTGGCACAGGGGATACATGGAGGGGAAAAGGGTTCTTCCGGTACATTGGGGAGCAGAGAAAAACTAAGGGCCATCTCAGCAGATTGAGATCAGAAGGAGGGTGGGTGGAAGAGACGAGAGACCAGGCAGAGGTATTTAACGAGTACTTTGCCTCTGTGTTCACTAGGGAGTGGGATGGGATATCTACAAAGCAAGGCAGGAAGGGGATAGAAGCGACAGTGAGTGGGATCAGGGGAGCAACAGAAATGGAGCAAGAGGAGGGAGAGGTACCCCAGGGGTGTCACATCTGGATAAGGGTAAAAAGGCCAGGAAGGGGGAGGGGACAGATGATGCTATCTCCACCAAAAGGGTGTGGTTAGCCCTCAAAGCCCGAAAGAAAGACAAATCTCCTGGGCCAGATGGCATTCATCCGAGAGTACTATGGAATTGCAGACATACTGGCTGCACCCCTGGCGGAGTTCTTCAACAGGTCACTTGAGACAGACAGGGTATCTAGGGATTGTCGAGAGGCACATGTGGTGCCAATCCATAAAGGGGGGTCGAGGGAAGTACCAGGCAACTATAGACCCATCAGTTTGACCCCGGTGGTGGGAAAATTAATGGAGAGTATACTAAAGGAACGATTGGGGGTGTACTTGGAGGAGGTGGGAGGTCTGGATAGTCGGCAACATGAGTTTGTGCCAGGCATGTCAAACCAATATTGTGGAGTTCTACGAATGGGTAACTTCAGAACTGGACAGGGGAAAGCCTGTGGATGTATTATTCTTGGACTTCAGCAAGGCGTTTGACTCTGTTCCCCACAGTGGTCTGGTAGAGAAACTGTTGGGGTTAGGAGTAGGCCCTTTGATGGTCAGATGGATTGAAAACTGGCTAGCTGGATGCACCCAGAGAGTAGTAGTCTGTGGGGAGCTCTCAAACCCTAGAGAGGTTGGTAGTGGGGTACCGCAGGGCTCAGTCCTGGGTCCAATCCTGTTTAATGCATACATATCGGACATCAGGGAGGGTATAGGGTGTGAAATGAGTCTCTTCACGGATGACTCCAAGATGGGAGCAGTAGTTGAGGGAGAAGAGGGGAGGTTGGCTCTGCAAGGGGACCTGGACACCCTGGAAAGCTGGGCTCACACATGGAAATTAAATTTCAATATCACCAAGTGCATGATGTTGCATCTTGGTTGGGGAAATCCTAAACACAGGTACACCCTGGGAGGGGAGGCGCTGGAGGCCTCAATAGGGGAAAAAGACCTAGGGGTCATGGTGGATGCATGTATGAATAACTCTGAGCAGTGCAGGAGAGTGGCTAGCAAGGCAAACAGGATATTGGGATGCATCAAGGGGATCACCTCTAGGAGCAAGGAAGTGATTCTGCCGCTGTACAATGGACTGGTTAGACCACACCTTGAGTACTGTGTACAGTACTGGAGACCACACTTGAAGAGGGACAGCTCCTGTAGAGGGTACAGAGGAGGGCAACTAAGATGATACAAGGGCTAGGGGATTTGACGATGAGGACAGACTTGAGGAGCTCTGCCTGTTTCATTGGAGGAGAAGAGGAGAGACAGGGGGACATGATTGAGGTCTTCAAGTACCTCAAGGGAATAAATAGGGTAAACATGGAGGGGATCTTTAGACTAAAGCAGGGAGGTATCACCAGAGGGCATGGTTTGAAGTTGGAAGGTGGAAGGGTGAGGGGGGATAAGAGGAGGAGGTTTTTTACTGAGGGGGTGGTGGACCCTTGGAATGCACTGCCTGGCGAGCTGGTTCAGAGATCCACAGTGGAGGGCTTCAAGAGAGGGTGGGACAGACACAGAAAGTGGATGTATCAGATGATAGCCTGTCCCAGGGGGGTGGGGATGGATGATAGGGCTTTCTGAAGCACAAGGGATGGGAGGGCCTTGGCACCCAACTAAGGATCTAAGGTTCGAGCAGACTCGATAGACCATAAGGCCTAATCTGCTGGCAAATAGTATGTTTGTATGTTAGTATGAATTTTAACTTTCTGAATGTCCCATGTGATCTGTGAGGTTAAGCTGGAAGCTTGGACTGTGCTTCCTGTACTTTCCATATCAGCAGAGTAAGATCTGGAAGCTTAGGTAGTTGATTATCTATCATGTGACCTCACTGTGGTGCACTTTACAACAGATCATTAAGTTCAAGAAATGAGTTTGAGCTGTCCTCTGTTTCTTTCTGCATGCCAGACAGCTAAGTAGATATTTTATTAGCTTCTAGATTAATGCTTGTAGAAGTTTTGCTGATAATTAGTGATATATGTATACATGATTCTGTTGTTGTACAAAATCATAGTTTGAAATATATTTTGTCTTTTTATTAGGTGTTTAAAATATTTTTCTTTTGTAAGCAGCACTGAGGCTTTTTGTGTTTATATTTTTGAGTTGGAAGTATGTTTATTTCAAAGTTGTTGGATGTGTTTTCCTTATAAACTGTTATTCTTGAGCACTGTTACTGGGGGGGGCATGTGTTTTACAATTTGCATGATTTATTTTGATGTTACTGGGTTGTTGGTTTTCATTGTGACTTTTTGACCTTGAGGACATGCAATTTGCATATTGATATTTGACCCTGACTGGTTGTGTTCTCCATTAAGACACACCTATAATATCTCCTGAGCCAGTGTATATGCTAGGTTAGCACAATACCATGTGATAGGGTGCTGACCAATGAGGAGCCAGAACTGAGCAGACCTCATTTCACAAATGGGAACAAGATATGAGTGGATATAAATACTTAATAAGGAGACAACATGAGGAAAAGATAACCTGATCAGAAGTGATGTAATCTATAGGGTACTATCACTCCTGAATCTATCTACTGTATCTATCTATCTATGCTTATTCCAGAAAAGTTGTCTGCTACTGCATTTTAATGCTCAGTGCAGCACTGTGCCACTTGGTGTAGCGCTCAGTGCACCACATATCTAATTATTCAGTGCGGTATAGTTTGCTTCATGATGCGTTTCCTCCTTAATCCACTGGGTGGTGACCACAACTCATCTAAGCATAAATGAAGCCCTGAAGTGTCCCAATGTTTCTTTTACCACTGTTTTTACATGTGCACCAGCAGATGGCATGGATTTAATCAATCTGTTTGTATTTTTATTCTTTAAAGGAGACTGTAAGATTGAGAGCAGATTTTTTTGTGTCTTAGATTAAAATAAAATTAGGATTTAATCAATGTGGTTGTGTCATTTCTTTTTTCTTCAGTCACTAAATTTTGTTCGTATAAATTATCCCTTCCAATCTGCTCCAACCAGTTCCTGTCAGAGCACTGGTCTTTTTAAAGTATCCTTACCACTCTCTCCCTTGGGCTGTCCACCCCAACATGTCCCACATTGATTTTTTTGTAAACTATTCTTCCCACCCCAACTCATTCATGTCCAAGTTTTCATTGCGCACCCTCCCCTAGTAACCCTGGATCCCATGTATAGAACTGTATATCTGAATTCCTGGTAGCCGAGAACCCCACCACCATGGAGTGCAAACAACCCCTAGTGCAATTGACATCCCCAGGCACCCACCAACTGAGAACCCCCTTGGAACAAATTTCTGAAAATAAAATTCCTGTTTTTGTGGAAAGATAACCCCTCTTTGTTTATGCTAGAGTACCTACAGTAAGGTGCATAAGAATCTGAGGGACCCACCGTGTAGAGTAGGTCAATTGTATCAGGCATTGTTGTTCTTGGATGTCATCCTCAAACCGTCAGTCCTATTGCTGCTGCCAGAATATTACATCCACGAATATTTTGACTGGAGCAAACTGGAGAAGGCGGCTACACTAGACTACCAGAAATTCTCTTTGACTTCTACCAGACATGGGCTCTGTGGGCTGCGGGTGCCTAATTAAATTAAACTGTGTTTCTCATAGTTTTTTTTAAATACATCCATTTAATATTTTCAGAAAGTAATGCACTTTATGAATAACTTATGACATTTTGAATCAAATTAATTATACTGTAAGTACGTGTTTGTAGATGATTTTTTAAGAAAACATCTTTCATATGAAAATAACATCTTTCATATGTAAACACTTTGTAAATGAACACTTGTGCTCTATTGTAATCTCCAAAGTTTCAGTAAGTAAATAGGTAAATTAGTGAAATAAATGTTGGTATTGTAATAATATTGATGTAGTTTATAAGCAACTGTTTTAATACAGTTTACTGCGTATTCTTTTTTTTTCACTAAATAAAAGAAAGGATAACCATGATATTAGTTGTTTGTTTAAGATAAGTTTATGTTTGAAATTATATATAAGCATCATATACAGAAAAACACAGAGGCCCAGATATTCAAAGGGGTTCCGCATAGCGCAACAGAGTTGCACCGGCGCAACCCCACATTGTGCCCTGGTGGGATATTGAAAGGGCTGCCTGGTGCAGTGCAAGTCCCAATGCACTGGGGTGCAATGTAATAGTATGCAGTGCAACTGCAGGGGGCATGCTCATGCATATGCGGCACATCCCGATATTCAGCCTGGGATGTGTGGCGCATATGCTGGTGCAACCCTGCATTATGCTGCATAGAGGGTCTCTAAGCTGAGCCCGTGAAAAGAGGGGAAAACTCCTGGCCACCCACAGGTAGGCTGCTGTAGTACATGGTGCAACACAGCAGCCGCCAGCCATGTGTGGCCACCCACCTACCCAGAACACCATCATGAAGCACCCACAGAACCCTGGTAGTCTAGTAGCACCCCCCTCCTCCTAGCTGTGATTGCAGCAAATGTAAAGTCAAGCATTCCTTGGTAGTTTAGTGGACCCCCTACCCTCCTGATGACTGTGTAATAATCCATTCCCTGGTGGTCTAGTGGACCCCCCACACTCCTGATGCCCTGATAGATGTATAAAAGCCATTCCCTGGTGGTCTAGTGGACCCCTCCCTCCCGGGTCCCAGATCATGGTAAATCACTGAAACGTACATCCCTGGTGATCCAGTGGCACTCCCCACCCCTCCCACTCACACAGGACCCCTCACCCACCCCACTCCCCCCATCATTGGTGGGTAGCTGCAACCCACCCCCATAAAGCCTGGCCACCCTCCAAATGACAAGTACAGTATGGTCTGTAAGCCCATTGGTCCACAGTGCAGACCAATGAGCATGCAGGGCATACTGTACTAGACAGTCCCAAATATGTGAATGATTCATTCTCATATTTGGGACTGTCTAGTAAAGTATGCTCTGCACACCCATTGGTCCACATAGTGGGCCAATGGGCTTACAGTCCATACTGTACCTGTCATTCGGCGGGTGGCTGGGTGTTATGCGGGTGGGTTGCAGCTGCCTGCCGATGATGGGGGGAGTGGGATGGGTGAGTGGTTCTGTGGGGGTGCCACTGGATCACCAGGGACATACGTTTTGGTGATTTACTGTGATTGGGGACACAGGAGGGAGGTGGTCCACCAGACCACCAGGGAATGGATTATTATACATCCATCAGGGCATCGGGTGGGTGGTCCACTAGAACCACCAGGGAATGGAGTATACAACATATACCATGATCAGGGACTCAGGAGGGAGGGGGGCCTACCAGGGAATGTATGCAATTACTGTTACTGTGATCATGGCTAGGGGTGGGGGATGTCCTTGGATCCCCACTGTGCACACGTCATGCTGTGCAGAGTGCAAGGTGCAAGTCACCGGGCTGCCCTGTGCAAGGCATGCAAATGGGGCCATAATGTCAAATGGCCCCATTTGCACCTTGGATATATTATGGCCTCATATGCATGCCCTCTGCTGAATATCCTGGTGATGCACCTAGCACAACTGCACTTGTACTTGTGCATCCCCGTGCTCCCTATCTATGGCTTGTGCTGGCACAGTGTCACTGTACCATGTGTAGTCTGTGCCATATTCAACGGTGCTGTGCCATGGTGCATCATCATTGAATATCACCTGGTCCTGGCCCCAGCGCATTCCAGTTGCACTGCATCCAGGCTTGCGCCACTGCCTAGTGCAGTCTGAATATCTGGGCCTGAGCATTTATCAACAGAATAAAATGCAATATTTATGAGGAGAAAAATTGTTTTTTTTCCTTATCCCCCAACCTGTTCATGTCCCAGTTCTGTTTTACAGTATTCTTCTCACTCCCCACTCTGTGTGCTATCCACCCCTACCGATTCCCATTGGAGCATGTCTTTTTTTCAAACAACTTTTATTTATTTCAAAAAGGGTGCAAAAACATACAGAATATAAGCCCAAATCATAAATTAATCATGCCCTGTAACAAACACTGCAATTGATAAAACAGAAAAAAATAGAACTATTGTAAGTATTATAAACTCTTGAGTCTCAGGCTTATCTAGAGAACATTTGTAATCATATCTTGTCTAATTAGCCTAGTAACAGTCTTCCCTATTGCTATACATGTGCACATTCTATGTTCCAAGGAGCACTGTTTTTTTTAAACTATCCCTCCCATTCCCTTCCTTTCTGTGCTGTCCATCCCATGCATAGTGAACACTAGTGAAATTTAGGCACAGTTTTAGAGGGCATGTTGTTTATCTTATTGACCCCCCCACACACACACACACATGCGCTTATTGGGACAGGGCCAATGATGTGCACACTGCATAAAATTTGGACTGGCCTTCTATCTTCAGACTTACAACACTGCCCATTATCCAAAAATCCACCTTATTTATGCAGGAAAGATAAACTAAATAGTGGACAAGCATATTCTAATCAAAAGGAATTATAATAGATCTGGGAAGATTCCAGTCTGGATGAATGGCAGAATTAAAAATCTATTAAACAAAAGAAATAGAGCTTACAGTAGCAGCCACAGACACTGCCAGCTATTTCCTGAAATTCTTATGATATTTCCAGAAATATCTCATGTTTTCTCCATTTCCACAGTAGGGGCAGCAGAGAGAAACTCTTTAGAAATTTCACAAAATATCTGGAAATAGCTGGCGATGTCTGTGGCTACTACTGTATGTTAGGGCAACGAAAAGCAGCCATGAGAAGAACTGGGGTAAATATAGATATCTACTAAGAAAGAGTAAAAAAAGCATCTAAACAGTCAAGAGGGATTATGAGCTTAAATTGGGCAATAAAGTTAAGGACAACTATAAAACCTTTTACAACTATATCAGTTGTATAAAAGGGGCCCACAAGGGATAAGTCCACTAAAACTTACAGATGGAAGTTTGACACAGGATAATGTACTTATGGCTGAAAGATGTAATAATTATTTTTCATTGGTAAATAATGTAAAAACCAGGGACAAGAAACAGCATCTTCTAACAAACAGCATACTTAAATTAAATAAAGAAGATATCAAAAAAAAAGATTGCTTAGTCTAAACCCTGGTAAATCCATGGGACCAGATGAAATGCATCCCAGAGTAATTATAGAATTGGCAGAAGTATTGGCCAAATCTCTAACTTACCTTTTTCAGGCTTCCTTTTAATCAGGGAATAGCAGTAGATGCATGGAAAGAAGCAAATGTCATCCCCATTTTTAAGAAGGGATCCAGGCAGGATGTTAATAACTATCGACCGATAAGCCTGTCCTCAATAATTGGTAAGGTATAGAAGGGAATTATCCAGGAACATATGAGTAGCAATAATACCGACAGGGGTGGGCAATATTAGGAAATACTGGACCACCAGAGGGTGTAATGAGGTCTGACGCCAAAGGTGTAGGGCCTTATAGCCCCTGGAAGGTCCGGTATTTCCCAATAATGCCCACCCTGGAGGATATTATTGCGCTTAGAAAATGGCCATCTAAGTACATTTTTGTAAAATGTAAAAATAAAAGAGGAAATCAGTGTCAAAAATGTTCAAAACACTGTTCATTGACGAAGTAGTGTACAAGCTGTTTTAGGTGCTGTTACTCATCCCTGTTGCCTACAGTGCCGTTCTGGTTGCCTGACCCCCCAGACACACACACACACACACACACACACACACACACTCACACTCACTCAAATTGAAGAACAAAAGAAGTGTGCATTAAAAGAAATTAACTTAAGAATGTGTCAGCTGTTTATATTTGTTTTGAATTCTTAAACCTTGTTTTCCTTTCATTTTGTTATGGTCACAAGTTGGAACTCAGAAAGTGCCTGTTGAGTTCACGCCCTTTGACTGTACTGGAACTGGATGCTGCATTTTCTGAGAGACATGTGAGGTACATGACTGATTTGTTTGTTTTTCAAATAAAGAGAATGTGGGGCCACTTGAATTGTGGTCTTCATTAATGGTTTCCTACTTTTCTTTTTTTTTAAATGGTGCGTGTATGATGAAGCTGATGCGAATGTTGGCTTTGGGAGTATGGATTGCGAGAATGCGGTCAGGAGACTGCTGTCATTTTTAAATGAGATGGCTCTTTTGAGTCTTCTGACTGTAAAATGACCGGACTGAGTGTTAGTTTTTATTTACCTTATTACCTGCTACTGAGGGAAAGTGGGGATGTGGGGGGGGGGCAGTAGTCTCTCACTAAGCAAGAGAAAAACATGGTGGGGATTTTAAATTTCATGACCTGCCTTCAGCCAATGAGGAAGTAGGCTGGGCAGCAGGGAATCTTGTGAAGTGGACTTTGGTTGTACTTATTTTTAGCTGGGCATCTATTGAGAAATAAATGCCCAGCTTGGAGGCAGTGTCAGCCAATCAGGAGTGAGAATTCTTTCTTGCTATTTTCTAAAACTGGATATGCAGCAGAGAGGAGATATTGATGAGGTGCAACATGGTTTTAAGCATGGTAGATCATGCCACACCAACCTTCTAGGATTTTATGAAAATGTTAGTAAAGCCTTGGCTAAAGGAAATCCAGTGGATGTTATTTTTCTGGGCTTCTCCAAGGCCTTTGATAAGGTACCACATGGAGAACTTGTGGACTTCCTGAAAGAACATAGCATTCAAGGTAACACAACAAGATGGATTAGCTCTTGGTTATCAGATAGGAAGCAAAGAGTGACAATCAGGGGATGCAGCTCAGTATGGACTGGGTTGATGAATGGGGTCTCACAGGGGTCTGTCTTGGGCCCTTGCCTCTTCAATGTCTATATACCTTCTATGACAGCTGGGGGAGATGTATGGGAAACAAAGTTTGCTGACGATACAAGAATTGGCTTTACAGTTAACAGCAACCTGGAAACTGCCAGACTACAAGAAACCCTCCTAAAATTACAGGGCTGGGCACAGGATTCAAGACTAACCTTTAATGTGGATATGTGCACGGTCATGCACTTTGGCAGGAATAATTCAGGGGCCACATATGAGTTAAATGGACAGATATTAAGGGAAGTCAAAGATGAAAGGGATTTGGGAGTTAAGGTCTCAAATGACCTAAAATTTAATCAACACTGTAGCCTGGTGGTTAAAAAAGCAGGTAATATTTTGAGCTGCATAACTAGGCACATCAAGAGCAGAGGGAGGGAGGTCTTGTTGCCCTTGTATGGGTCGCTGGTGTGGCTGTACATGGAATACTGTGCACAGTTTTGGTCTCCAGGTTACAAAAGGGAGATTGTGGCATTGGAGAGGGTCCAGAAAAGAGCTACAAGGATGACTGATGGCGTACAAGGTGGGGATTATCAGGACAGGTTGACCAAATTGGGGATGTACACATTGGAATACTGTAGGTTGCAGAGCAACATGTGCATGGTGTTCAAGGCCCTTACTGATATCAACTTGAGGGAGCAGTTGGGATTAAAGCTATGGCAACAGCCATATCAGACTAGAGCATATCCATGGCAGTTCACAAGGGATAGGTATAGGACTACTAAAAGAAAGCATTGGCTCATTGTCAGAGTTGTGACAATTTGGGATAGACTGCCACTAGAGGTGGTATCAAGTAGCATCGTGCAGGCTTTTAAAATAAATTTGGATAGATATCTGATTGGAAGTAACATTCTGGGTTATCAGTAATTTCTAGAGGTGAGCTACATGGACAGTATGTCTTCTGAGCTCTGAACAAACTTATGTAACCTATGTACATTTGTTACCATGTCTGGGTTAGCCTTTTTCAGAAGGTGTCAATGTCCTTTTAACTTAGGAGGAAAAAGGAAGAAAAAAGCAACAAAAAAAAAATCAAAGCTACTGTGGGACAGATTCTAAGGAATTTGTTAATGACTATCACAACTGACTGGACCCCTTGATCACCAGTGCTTTTGTTTTCATTATCTTATCCAGCAGTATATTTTTACCCTAACTCAGAAGTGGTAGCAGTACATTTTTCACTATTACCATGAATAATTTGCTCAAGGCAGCCATGCTTCACAGACTGAGATCTGTGAGTTGCACGTATGTGGCTCACGTACTACAAACTCAAACCATGACTCCATCACCCACATCACATAAAAATAAAAACAAATGGACACAGCACAATTATAAATCAATAATATGTTGCTTTGCAAAGCATGTCTGAATTGCAAACAAAATGTCAAAACCCTGAAATATACATAAATCATACACAAATCACACCATTAATTCACTGTCTGCAGTTCCTGGTTAGGTCAAATGCACTTCATTTTAAGTGCTAAACTTTGTCTGTTGAACAAGCGGATTTAATTTGTTATTTCAGCTAGTTGCAGATAATTATAAGTTAATTCATTGACTTCTGTTATTTAAGCTATGTAAATGCACACTTGCCATTTTACCCGTACCATATTTGAAATACTGGTTATGAACAGTATAGCAGAGTACATTCACACTGTGCATCTATAATGCCCACTGAGCTATTCAAGGGAAATTCTGATGCATGTCTGATAACTGATGTGTGCTGTCAGTGAATAATGTGGTGTGAATCAATATTTTGCAAACATGTTTTTTAATAATGTAAAGCATTATGTGTATTAGTCAAAGGCAGATCAGTTCAGGCTTCACAGCATCATTACCACTACAATAATGTAAGATATCAAATATGAAGCTGCAATTGCGGCAAAAAAGAAAACAAAAAAAAGAAAAAAATTTGTGTATAAGGCATGAGTGGATGAACACATTGCAGGGGTTTCGAGATTTGCATGACTTGTTTAATTTTTAATTATAGTGCTATAAGTCCAACTTGAGTTGCTATTTTACAATTTAATCAGCAAGAAAGGGACTGTTCTTATAGTGGGGACAGAGTTATACAGTACTGAATGCATAGATTATCACTTTTTTGGCACCCCTAGTCATCTGTGAACCAGAGCATCATCACATCACTTAATGTTGATTTCTTTTCTGAAGATAATTTGGGGCCGTTTGACATCGAATAAGCCAAAATTGCAGTATACTACCTTAATACTCAAAAGGCAATCCGTTTTTCTGGTTACTTTAAAGACACACACCTCCTGTTTTTATGTGATGTTGCCAGTAATATAGAATGAGGGGAGATAAAACAAAGTATAAATAACATAATAAATATCAGCAAAACAGTGACCGCAAAATAAGCTGAATGGTGTCTGAAGATTATATTTTTTAAAGTTGACTGCACACTGTAAAAATGCTTTCAATGGAAATGCTGTAAACCAGCTTTGGTTTAAAACATTGTGAACCTTTGACATGTAATATTTTACAGTGTATGTCCTATGACTAAGTCGGTCTGCCATTCCTAACACCAAATATGTGTACCTGTGTGTGTGTGTGTGGGGGTGCGATGCGTAATCAGAGGAGAATAGTTTTTCATTTGTACTTCTTCACTATACAAATATATAAAGTGACACAGATCCTATTCAGGTCATTCAGGTCACTTACTGTACACTGAAGCAGGACTAAAAGAGGACTAATAGGAGGATGCATTCTTTTAAAATATTAATCCTGTTTATGTGTGAAATGAGAATGAAGCAGATGTCAGAAGAGCTTGATGATTATTAATTTCCCATCCAATGTGGCAGCACTGTCACAGTCTGACATATAGTTCTGCATTTCATCATCAGGATCTTTCACAATTCAACTGAAATACCATAATTTTGTGTTAGTTTAGAAAGTATATGTTATTGTTCTTTTTTTGTGGTTATGAGTTTTGAGAATAAATCATGTTGGCATTTGTTTAAATTAGCAGTTGGGCTGAGCAGATCATGTGAGAGGCTGTGTTGACTGCATAATGCCATTCTTACATAGTGAAATCTGATCAATGAAACAACAATATGGATGGTACTAAAAGCATGTATTGATTTTATGGTGATGAAAGAAATACTGCCTTCATTACAGCTTTGTATTATGCCAGACTCGGGTAATCTCAAATCAGTCTCTGCATTACTGTTATAAAATGTAATTTATGCATGTGGTCTCCTTACCTTTGTAGGTGGTAATAAATTGAAATCAAAATAGCTGTTTTCTTTTTTTTATTCCATGTCAGTATTATTTTAGACCTGTATACTATCCAAACTGCAATATTTTTTATTAAACATAACCTTGGTTCGTATTAGTCTTTGTGTCACAATAGACGTGAAGGCTGCATCCTGAAGTGAGCATGAACGCTCACAATCCCTTTTTGCATGCATGTGTTTTTATGAGTTTTTTTCTATTGTAATGATAATTTTTAGCAGTACACAGATCAAACGTGCTACTGTTTAGTGACATGCCAACAAACTGATTTACATTTCAAAACACTCCAAATCCCCATCAAAGGATTGCTGTTTATTCAGTAATTATACAGTCCATGACAGCTCTATTACTGCTAGCACAGTAGAGTACACCAACACAATAAAATGCATTCAATTCTTGCACAACATGGATTACTTCACTGTTACTATATCAAATTTCTGGCACAATCTACAGTATTTCATATAAAGTGCTGCACCTTTTTGCAATTCTGCCTGTGAATGTTATTTTTTTTTTGGGGGGGGGAATAGCCGCTCTGGCTCCATTGCAGGTTAAAATCACACAGGATCCCAAACTTATGCAGTAGTAAACAGCTCTGATGGCAATGTATTGAAAGTGTTGTTTTTAAAACATGACATATTATGCATTTTGCAAAATATTGTAAGTAAAGGCTGCACTATGAGATTAATGCAAGCAGACTGACATCCATTGAAAACTACTGTAGCACACTTGATTTTTGTATTATCCTAAGCCACACTTTTAAATGTACTGCAGTAGTCTCCTTATTAACAAATCAATTTTAAATCAGAGTATTACACTATCATAATAACCTGTAACTGTCTGATGTATGCAAATGCTGCATATTAAAAACATATTATATCCCCTCATTTCTCTGCATCACAATCCCCTTTATTAAATAATGAATTCCCCTTCATTTCCCTGGTGTCTAGTGGCACCCCACACCCACTGATTACAGTCCCCTTTATTAAATAACATAACAAACCAAGATGTTTTCACACCATAGTGTCATGAATACATCATTAATGTTGATACATACAGCTTGTATACCAATATCAAAAACAAAAACAGATTGAAACTTACTGTATATACCGGTGTGTGTGTGTGTGTGTGTGTGTGTGTGTGTGTGTGTAGGGGATACATGATGGCAGGAGTGAGATATGAAAAATATTCTCACTCCTGCAGAGTGAGGTATGGATATCCCATGAATGACAAAGGCATGCATGAGATATCCATGCTTCACAATGCAGGAGTGAGAATATTTTCCATATCTCACTCCTGCCCATCATGTGTTCGATTTATGCAATAGGGTAGGAGTGCAGTTTTGTGATTATTTTTGTGAGAAATCACTGAAATTGTGTGTAAAGGAATGTGTTATTTTGTCTCTGTGTGTTTCTCCACTGTGATTAGGCTGTGTTGTGAATGGGGAGTGTCATTTTGTATGAATGGAAGTGATTTGTGTTATGTCATTGGTTGCCGTTACGTGGTTGTGGTTTTCAATTGGTTGTGCTTGTGAGATAAATGTGTACTATAGGTTGTTACTCATGTGATGTGATTGGCTGGTTGTTGTGACTGCCATTGTAAACTGTGTGTTTATTGGTTGTGGACATATAGTGGACATGGCTTTGTGGAAAGAAACAGTTCTGGGATGGTGGTGTGCTGCGTTGCCATTTTATTATTTTATTTTAGTCTTATTTTTATTTTAGATTGCTTTATTTGTGCTTCATGCGACTTTATTTTAAAAAGTGTGGTGCTTCAGTTACTATATAGTACTGCATTCAATAGACTTCATGGGTTTTGATGTCAGAGTTCTGAAATGCTTGCTGCTTCTCAGGTATTGCTGTTCTGTTTGATATCGCTGTCCGAGGCAAGCGCCTTACATTTATTTCTTGTCGGCTATGGTCACAAATTTTTTCCTCTGTTCAGCATGTTTTTGTTCTGCGATTCACTGTTTTTCAGTGCTAGATGGATTTTCAGATTTGTTTACATATTGTGAGTCCACGATGCAGTGTTTTCTGCACTACATAACTTTAGAATAATTGCTCATCATGCAGTGTGTGTTTTTTACAGAATTTAATTAGAAACAGCAGTCAAATTAGTAGTATGGGTATCTCAGGGTTTTTAATGTGCAATTGATGTGTTTCTACAGGTGATTTATATTTTTTTGATTGTCAATGAAATGTACTGCTTGCATTTCTTTTATGAGTTAATGTAGAGTGACAATATGACTTGCTGATGTAGCAACTGTGTGTGTAAATGTAAATAATCTTACAGTTGCTATATTACCAGGATTTATCTCACTGCAGTGAGAATATGTGTTTTTATTTACAACATTTATCACCCACCCCTACTGTGTGTGTGTGTGTATATGTATATATATATATATATATATATATATATAGATAGATATAGATATATATATACCTATATCATATTGGATTCAAATTCCATCTTGCTAGAGGCAGTAATTTAACCTCTACACATCAATATCCAAAAATAGATTTTTTTTTACTTGGGCAAAATACTAGGGAATTAAACTCTGCACTATATGTATCAGAGGCAAAGTTATAACAACTGAACCACTGAGTGCTTGCATGTCAGTAGCTGCACTAAGCGATTTTCCTGCAAGAAAAAGAGAGAAAAATATTGGTCTATGTTAGTTAATAAATATTTCAACTGAACACTAAATATATTCTAGGAGCAACTGCTGAATTGCTGTCTGAAATGAGTTACCTTGTTACATTGGTAAACATGAGCACTTCTGCCAGTTTAGCAGCTCGTTAGATAGGGCTTTCATAGGCGTAATAATCAGTCCTGCAGATAGCTGGTTAGACAACCATTAGGACACAAGATGAACTACATTCAAGCCTCAGAGGTACAGATGGGTTTGCGGGATGGAAACCATCACTGGGAGCTGAGAGAGTTTAGAAAAGCACAGTTCATGGCAGAGTGGCAGAGGTGCTCTTTCTTTCTTTTTGCCACCTCCTTATGCCTCAGCCACAAGTGAAGCACAAATATTTCTAGCAGAGGCAACTATGGGCTTGATACATTGTTGAAAAGGTTCTCTTTAATCTCTGAAACAGTAAAACATTTTTGATATGGTAAATACAATGTTGCAAAGGAAACCTTTGGTACAGTGTTTCAAGTTTCTGGGATACATTACATGATCAAAACTTGTATCAAATGTGCTAGAATGTTAGTCTGTCTTCTGAATACATGCACAGTTTACAAAGTGATGTTGCCTGTTACCTTTATCACCCACACCCCTCTGTAGAGCCTCCAACATGCAATTTATTTTTTTAAGAGATGTGTTACTAATATTTTTAATATTTGTTTTTGAAACTTCATATTTTGTTAAATATATTCCATGCAAATATCATACAAACAGATAATCTATTCAGTGTAGACATAGGTTATTTCTTTCCATTTTAAAATTACAATTGCTGTTTTATTTTATTACATCCAGTCCTTGACTCTTTCTTCTCTTTTTCAGATGTACTCCTTCATCAAAAATCTTACGGATCTTCCAAAAAGTCACACAAAAGAGTCAGTGCCAAGTTTAATGATGTTTAGGTCCCTTCATCTTCAAGCAACCAATGTCCCAATCTTCCGAGTAGCACAGAATAATGTACTTTATAAGCTCTTTTGTAAATAAAACTCTTTGCAATTAAAACATAACATTTAACAAACTCAATGTGAGATTGGTTTATACCAGAACTTATAAGTATATAAATCTTTTGTTTGTATACTATAATATATGGGTTCAATTTCAAATGATAGTTTGGGCCTAATTTTCTTCCCCTGTTTAAAGTTCCTTATAGGGAATCTGAGGTTTCCCCTCCTGGGAGCCCTGTTATTTCCTTTGAAATTAAAAGCTAGAAAATAAGGACCCCCCCATCATCCTGTTGCCATTTGTTCAAGCACTGTGATCCCTGTCTGCCCCTCCACCAAATTCATGAAGGGAAGCCAGACCTGATCATGTTTATATTTATGTAAATGTAAATTTGCTGTGATTTTTTCCATCATGGCTATTTCCCTAACTATGGTTATCCAGTCCCCAACCATCGTTGAGACTGGGGAGAGTCAACATCTTGTGATGGCCTTGCATGCTGCAGCCAATAAAATCCCGATAAATGATTTCTGTCTATTAGACCTATGGCCTTTTGGCAAGATACCCAAAATTAAAATTTTGAATTCTGGAGTTTCCTCCCAGTCAAACATGCTTTTCATGTGGGAACCTATTTCCCTCCAAAAGGGTTTAATAACAGGACGGTCCCAGAAAATATGGGAGTGAGTTCCTTTACCCTGACAATTTCTCCAACAGTGATCCAACCCCCCCTAGTGTATAGTGTTTTGTCCTCATAGGAGTATGGAAGTACCTGGAAACAATCTTCCATCTAAACTCTTTCCAATTATTTGATGAAGATGTGTATTTGACTCCCTCCCAAACCCTGTGCCAGGCTTCCTCGTCTAAAGATATGTTTTGTTCTTTTTCCCATTCTGTTTGACAAAAGAGTGAAGGTGGAACCCTGGTGTTTCTATATGCCATCATGAGTCTTGATATTAATTTCTGATCCCCCTGACCACCAATTGAGTACAGGATAACTTGAATTAGTGGGGAAGGGGGTTGTTGAACAATTTTTAAGTTATTCCCTGTATTAATAAAAGATCGAACTTGGAGATATCTATAAAAGTGGGAGTGTGGAAGTTGAAATTCCCTCTGAAAAATCTGAAAAGATTTAACTAGGCCATCCAGGACTAATTGGCTAAAAAACCTGAGAACCAATCACTTCCAGTAAGTAAAAACCTTGTCCATTCTGGGTGGGATGAATTCCGGGTAACTGGTTATTTCAGACCTATTATTTAATGTTTCTTTTATATTTAACTCTCTCTTAATTTCCCCCCATTTTCTATAAGTATGTTTGGTCCAAGGATTGTCTATATCTTTACTCAACTGGTAACGTGTGGAACTCTCGAAACCTACCTGAGGATTTACCTCCAGTTCTCCTTGTACCTCCTTGGGGACCCATCTATTAAGGGTGTCTGTAGCCAAATAATTAACCCAAGTCCCTAAATTCACCATCTGGTAATATGATCTCAAGTTAGGAAGTCCCAGGCCACTGCCCTCCCTCACTCTCTGCAAAGTTTCCCATGCAATTCTGGTTCTTTTACCCCCCCCAATACAAAATCGTGTAAAGCTTTATTTATTTTTTTCCAGTCTAATTTTGAAATCTGCAGGGGAAGAGTGTTGAACAAAAACAAAAATCAGGGCAGTATGTTCATTTTAATTGATTCAATCCTCCCAAGGAGTGTTAGTGGGAGGAGATTCCAACTCTTTAAATCAGTAAAGACTTCCTGGAATAATTTGTTGTAATTTGCATGATAAAGTTGTGACAAATCATTTGGAATATAAATGCCTAGATATTTCATCTGGGTAGAAACCCATTTGTATGGAATCATCCGATCTAGTTCCTCAGATTGTTGACCACTGACCAACATTACTTCTGTTTTATTCTCATTTATTTTAAACCCTGAAATTTGACTATGTTGTTCTAATATTTGGCTTAACATCAGAAAGGTTTGCACTGGGTCCCTCAAGTACAGCATGGTGTTGTCCGCATAAAGTGAGATTTTGTTTTCTTCCTCTCCAATTATAATCCCCTTTAGTCCCTGATGATTCCTAATTACCTGGGCCAAGGGCTGTATACTAAGATCAAAAAGGGAAGGGGATGGGGACACCCCTGCCGTGTACCCCTGTTAATGCTCAGTGATTGGGAAATTGTGCTGTTAACTTTTACTTTAGCAGAAGGCTGATTATAAATTTCTGTTATCCATTCTATAAATTGAGGCCCAAATCCAAATTTAACCAAAACTTCCCTTAAAAGATCCCAGTGTAAGCGATCAAATGCTTTTTCCACATCAATAGCTATTGCTATTTGAGTATCTTTCCCTTTCCCTCCCAAGTGTAATATATTTAAACAGTATCTTACATTATCCCTGAGATATCTACTAGGAACAAACCCGGCCAGGATCTGAATGGATCAGGTCCAGTAGGACAACATTTTCCCTATTTGCCAAAATTTTCATAACAATTTTTGAGTCGACATTAAGAAGTGAAATTGGTCTATATGAACTACATAACTCAGGCTGCTTCCCCTCCTTGGTGATTACCGTAATAAAGGCTTCACCCCATGTATGTGGGAGATCTCCACCTGAACCAGAACTGGGATCAAAGTCTTTTTGAACTTTTAATAAAATTCTGAGTTAAATCCATCAGGACCGGGTGATTTACCCCCTTCAGGCCTGCGATAACCTGGGCAATGTCCTGTGCTGTAATAGGTGAATCCAACTGTGCCTTAAGGCTCTCCTCTAACCTCAGATAGGAGACTCCATCTAGAAATTTTTTAATAAATGCTTCTGTTTGTGCAGTCTTAGGAGGTGCATTGTACAATTCCCCATAATACTCTTTAAAGGTGTTTGCAATATTGTTTGGTGAATATACTTGAGTGGGGAGAGACTGTCTGTTTGTAGTTAACATTTTAATATATCTGTCTGCCTGCCTACGTCTAAGGCAGAAAGCCAACGGATGACCAGCCCTATTACCTGATTCATAATACCTTTGATTCAAGTATCGAAGCTTTCCTTCCACCTGGTGGTTGAACAAATCATTCAGTCATTTCCTGGTTTCTTGAAGCTCCTTACTAAGACCTAGTTCTCCATCCCTCCCATCTGGACCCTCCCCTCTAAGTGTTTTAACATATTTTATAGGTTTTTTGTTGCTCCTGTTGAGATTTTTTTATACTGTGAGGCATATGAAATTATTGTCCCTCATAAGACTGCCTTACATCCATCCCAGAAACATCAGGAATCTGGGCCTACAGGACAGTTGTGGGTCAAATAATCCTCCAATGCCCCCTCTATGTAAGTGTGAAAGTCCTCTCTGTCTAGCAGGGAGGAATTCATCCTCCATTGTGTAATTCTATTCCAATCCCCTAACTTCAAAGTTAACTCTACTGCTGAATGATCTGACATCACCCGGGGAAGAATTTCACATTTCGGGACCCTGTGAAAATCTGTTGTGCTACATAAAAAGTAATCAATTCTAAAGCAGACTTTGTTAGGTGAGGAGTAAAAAGAGTATGCCCTCTTTGTTTTATGTTGGTTTCTCCAAATGTCTACTAATGCTAGAGTTCTACCATGCCCCCTCTGACTGCCCTATTCATCCCCTTATTTGTTGATGTATTCTGGGAGGAGCGGTCAAGTTGTGGATTAGTGACACAGTTAAAATCCCCTCCAACCAGCAACATTCCCTCTTTTAGATCCACCAAACTTCAAAAAATCTTAGTGAAGAAAGAGGGTTCGTCCCTGTTGGGAGCATAAACATTAGTGATATGAATCACTTGATTAAAAATCTTTTCAGTGATAACTAATCCCTTCCCCCCTTCTATTAATGTCTGCTAACTAATTTCTAAAGAAATGTTTTTCTTACACAGTATAGCCACTCCAGCTCTTTTGCCTGAGGGATGGGATGAAAAATATACCTTATCTACTCAGCTTCTCCTCAGTTTTTCATGTTCTGAGTCTGAAAATCTAGTTTCTTGGATTAAGCCAATACCTGCCTTCATTTTTTGCAAATAGTGAAGTATCTTGGCCCTTTTAACTGGTGAGTTAACCCCTTGAACATTTAATGAAATCACTTTCAGGGAGCTCATTTTTTTAATTGAGTAACTGGCCCCATCAGCTTTAACCCTCTTCCTTCATTACAATTGTTCCTACTCAGTTGTTTCCCAGAGCTCTTGGTCTTAGAAATAGCTCCTTTTTCCCATGAACCCTGACCTTTAAGTAATACCTTCATCACACATTTAAATTTATAACCACAATAATGCAACTCACACCCTAAACCATTCAGGTGCTTCTGTTTGTTTTTCATAAAAAAGATAGAAAACTAACCATCTAAATATTATGAAACTTGAACTTTAACTTCCTAGGTATGTAGGTGTAATCAATGTCAACCTCCCAAAAGTGGAAGGGAATGAGCCAAAGCTCTTTTGCCTACTAAGCATAGGCCTGATTCAGAGAATCACTGCTCGAGATGGATGCCGCACACTGGCAAAGTATTACCAAAAGTCTCACTGAACCAGCGGCTGCCCAGCATTCCCATCCAGGCCACTCAGCACCTTAATCTATGTAGAAGAAAAGGGGAACACAGCTCAACCAAACAACGGATCCTCCTCCCCAACCTCCCTCCTTGGAGGAGAGATAGGAAGGAGATGTAGAGCGAGGACTCCCCGCGCCCCGCCAAACCGCCCCCACAATTTCTCCCAACTGGCAGCTTAGAGCCCTGTTCACATTTTCTGCATCATTCCCCCTCGAGGAATGACTTAACCCATTTAAATTCTTAACATTACATTATTAACAGAGCTATATTAAAAGTCCTTAGGCCTTCAATAGAGACCATAACATTTAGTCCTTCCTTATTGCTTCTGTCTTTCAGATTGCAAAGTAATCCATCCAGTGGCTCTCCTTGGTTACCATAAGAAACAAACAGGAACATGAAACCATCAACTTTAAGTAGAAACAGTACCTTTATGAAGTTCAGCTTGAATCCCTCAACTTAGAAGCCCTAGTGGGGAAGATTCTGAGCTCATTATCTTGTTCTCTCACGCCACGATAGCTCTCATATCTTGGCCTAGATGGGAGGGCCAAGTAAGTGATGAGGGATGTGCTCTTCTGGGCTTACCGGCCCTTTTCCAGGCTGAGCATGCTATTTCCTTCTCCAAAATGTCAGCTTGGCATTTGGGGCACTGCATACCTAATTGTTTCAACATTGGGGCAACTTCGTAAACCGTATCATAGAGAATAGGATCTTTCTCTGTATGTATGCATAATTTAGCCGGGTAATACAATTGGATCCAGATCTTCTTCTCCTTAGCTTGTCTTATTATGCCTCGAGCTACCTTTCTTTTTTCATTTAACAGGTCCGAAAAGTCCTGGTCAAAATACAGCCTTTGATTATCTAGTTTAACTTCTCTCATTTTCCAGGCCGTTTGTAGTATTAACTGTCAGTCTTGGTAGTTCAGAATTCGTATGATTATCGATCGGGGGCTGGATGCTTGATCTTTGGTTTTTTCAGCGAGTGAGCAATGTGCTCTCTCAATCAGGAGAGAGATCTCCTCCGTTAACTTCAATACTTCCCTCAAAATGTGCAAGACAAACCCTTCCATGGATTCAAACCATTTCTCCATATCTTCTGGAACTCCATAGATTCTTAAATTATATTGACGGGCTCGATTCTCTTGATCATCTAATTTTGTTTGTATTTTCTTCTCTCTTGTAAATAAAGTAGTGCACGATCATGTTGACTCAAAGAATCTACTACGTTTCCTACACCATCCTCCGTTGTTGAGGTACATTTGTCCATTGCCCTTACGTCTGCCTTGAGGTCTGCCACTAATGATTCTACCCTGTGCAAGGCTTTTATGATCCCATCAAGTTTCGACAGAATAACTCCTTGGTCACCTCCTTCTAATACATCTTCTGAATCCATGATGCTACTAACTGGTGAAGCCGAGCGTGCAACCCTGGTTAGGCCTTGTGTCCTTTCAGAATCCATCAGGCTTTTTATTTTGGCTGCCTGTGAAGATTTGTGTCTCATTCTGCTTGATGCCATTCGTTTGTACTTTAGTAAGTGTTGTTTTTCGATCTTAGCTGAAAATTACCTTACTTTGCTGCCGGTTAATTCTATTTTTAATTGGAGTGGCTCTGGAGTGTGAACACTAGTCACTGGAAGTCCAATATTTTTAGTATTAATCTGAGTGCCATAGCTCTCAAATTACTGCATTAGGATTAATAAAATAAGGCTTAAACTAGAAACACATCATAAGAAATTTTAATATTAACTTAAGTATTTTCTGGCATTATCTGAGGGAGAACTGGACTTAACCACAAGCGTACTGGACTGCACCACAAACGTATGGCATTATTTTAAGCTTTGAATCTCTATATTTCCTATGCTTTGAATCCCTTTTCTTCTTTAACAGAACTCCTTATTTAAGAGAGATGGTGGGAACCTTTGAGCTCAGATCAGGGACATCCCAGAAAATTAAGGGCCAGTTGAGAGGCTGCTGAGTGTGATGGCTGACGGAAGCCAGGGGGGATGGAGAGCTGGAATGGAGAGAGGGATACAAACAAAGCAGCCTGGTAGAGGACCTGCTACAACTGACTACTCTGAGTTTCTGAGCCCACCCCTCCCCAAATAATCCTGCAGGTCAGTAATAGGAAACAATGCAAGCAATGATGGGGGGCGGAGGTGTCAGCAACTATGTGTTGAGATAGAATTCACATCTAACAGAAAATGCCTGCAAGATCAGTTCATGTCGAGTGAGACAGCACTTATGAAAATACAAGATGATTTCACCCTCCCTCATCCACCCAGTCATACTAAAAGTGCAATCCACCACACCTCTCAACTGTTCCTGCATTTCAGCAATGTGCCTTGATTTTGCCTCCAAATTTTCCCTGTCCTTCATAAAATTTGTGTTTTTGTGACTGAACTGTGGGGATTCTAAGCACAAAACAATGTCAAACATTAAAGTTACAGACTTTTTCTTCTTCATAAAATGCATCTCAATACTATTCCCCTTATTGGTTTTACTTTCTGAGTGAATTTTACCAATTGTTAAGATGTGTCCCTATTTTAGGGTCTTTGTTCCAGATGTTGTGTGAGCCTTAACCTTTATTTATGAGATGAGAGGTATGCAATCCACTTCACCACAATATTTAACTAGAAAATGTGATGAAAGTGTGTGTTTTGTGGGGTAGTGAAACTTAAAAAGTTACATATGAATTGATGGGTAGGAAGAACACTACAGTGATTTCATCACTTACAGCTACCAATGGGGAATTATTTTTCTGCTTTCCTAGCACTTTCACAAGGTATTGTATGTTGCCTGTTGTTTCTGCAACTTAAAAAGAAACAACTAGTCATTTTTACAATCTCACTGGCAGATTTACTGATAAGAGTGAAGATGTGTGTGTGTGTGTGTGGGTGAAGGGGGCTTCTATAATATGATCCCCACTCATAGTCCTGATATCATACAGTATATTTCTGAACACCAACATTATGGGGTGGGAGGGTGGAGCAGGTCAGTGAATATAAGCTGTAAATACATTTTTAAATTAATGAATGGAACGATCTCTCCAGATTAATACAATACTGAATCTCAGAGCACTGCTGCAGTTATCACTAGCATAGTCTCTGTGAGGGGTGAGTACTGTAAACTCCAGCAGCCCCTGTATGGACCTCTGTGCTCCTCAACTGAACCTGGACAAAGAAAACTGCAAATAAAAATGAAATTTGCAAAAAATAAGGACATCCATTTATTTTGTTAATCTTTTCTCACACAACAACTGCAAATTTATTTTGCAGATTTATTGTGCAGGCACACCCATATAAACATTAATTGTGCTTGTGCATACAGCAGCAGTACCACAAATCTCCCACCCCATAAAAATCAACATTTATTTCTTGTGCCACAGTTTTACTGAGCTGCCACTAAAAGCAACATGATTTTACATATTCAAAGTATTCACCCCACCACAATCCAAGCTGTTTTATACAGTATGTACTGTATATGCAGGCTTCCCCACCCACAGAGTAAACAGACCACTCATTCTGAGTTAAATTTAATTTATTGGTAAGAAATGACAGCAGTGTAGTAATAAGAACGTAAGTTGCCCCAGAGTGGTTTGGCACTGTCATGAAATGTGTTAAAGCAATAAAATATATTTCAATGCATTAGAAAAATAAACCCTGTGTTTCACAGAATGAGTGGGCCTACATAGTCTGGTTGATTATGGTGGGGTAACTGCATGCAGACTTATGCTGTAGGCATTCTGATTCTGGAATCGTGCACCCCCCCTTGGAATAAAACTGACTACAGTATGTTAGCAAGCCATATGCACCAACTTAAAGAAAAAAGAAAGGTGGACACACAGAGTGCCAAATAATACAAGCTGTTTATTGTGACAGTCTTTCTTTTTTCCAGCATCATTTCTCAGTCTTCTACCACCAAACACTGAAAACTACTTGTCAATACTTGTACATGTGGGGTGCTGCCTTTAATAACACATACAGTAGTTTTAAACAATGTGATTGAGTTCATGCAGCTACAGTACAGCAAGACACCTTGTTTCATGCTAACAGCTGTTTTAATTCATACTGTACAGTATTTACCAGTTTAGTTAATCGAATGGCTGACTTTGTGAAATTTGCTGGATGCTGTAGAAATCAGTTTCAGATAAGGGCTCTCGGACATCTTCCATTTGTGTTTCCTGGCCAGAGGTTTGTACAATATATGTACATCATGGCTCAAAAATTCATGGAAGGTCCACCACTACTGTCAACTTCTGTCCATTATTGCTGCCAGCCAGACTATGACCCACATTTTCCTCACAAAATCTGCATACTTCTCTACAGTTTGGTCAATCCAGAAATTCCCTGTCAGGTGTGTTCCTTCTGTTTCTGTTAATTCTTATTGCTCACCTTTTCTACACTTTTTTTTGTGGTGTTTTTTTTGTGTGGGGGGGCTGTTTTTCACAGTCTGCCTGCTTAGCTGTAATGGAAACAATTATTGAAGTACAAGGATGGACATCTGATGATGGACGTCTGCTGATGATGGGGCTTTTTTTTACTGGGATGGACTACATTTTTTTGAATATAGGAAAAATAACAGGAATAATTTCTGGATGAATGGTCAGAGTGATTTATTTAATACATGGGAAGTCCCATAGTACTGTAAGTGCTTTATATGCATACAATTAGTAAGTGCTTTACACACATAAGACTATTGTTAATGATGACAGCTTCATGTAGACCTACTGTAGGTGGCATGGATAGGCATGCCTATGAAACTAAATAATATCAATAATAAATGTAGAAAGGGTGGGCATAAAGAGATACAGAAGAATCATGCTTGATGTCCTGTGGGAACTACTGGATCTGCTAATTATAGCACCAGTGTTTGAAAGTAAGTGAATAACTGAGTGAGCACAGACAGGAAAGAATTAGCAGCACACACACACACACACACACACAGAAACACTCACATTGAGTGGTCAGTGTCCACAGCACATGTACTGTGCCAAGCACTCCTCTGGTGTCCGCATATACTGTACAGTATCTTTTTTTTAATTAAAACAAACACACACTCCAGGATTTCTGTAATTTATTAAAATTAAAATGCTTAGTCTTGGTGTTCATTGAACATATACTTGTACAAATGCTGCAAAAAATTCCAAACTCAAAACAAAGTCTCCTATAAAAATGTACTACTGTTGTGGCAGCACTGTAGAAGTGGTCATGATTTCAGTTTGGCAGTGACATTGTGAGATGGGTGGCCGCTTCTCTTTGCATGGGCTAGCACCACAAATAATCTGGTAAGATGTAAACTATGGATGTGGGGGACATCTGCCAGAACATTGAAACTAGGTCACTAAAATGTAACCACAAACAGCGCCACCTGGTGCATTCCAGCAGATAATAAGGGGGAGTAAATTAATTAAGCAGTTACTTCATTACCGCAGACCTCAGTACCGCATACCGAGTTATCGTATTACTGGGCAAATGAGGTATCTCTCGGTACACCGTGCCTGCCAAGGAACACCACGTTACCAGGAAACTTTCTCATAACAACTGCAGTATCTGTCTGTTTGTCTGTCTATCTCTCTTTCTCTTTATCTCTCTCTAGCTTTTATCTGTCTACCTATTTATCTGTCTAATCAGATGAATTGTCTTGATAACAATGTCATGTCATCTCATTTTGATGAAGTAGTAATACAGAAATCTGTAGATGATATGCATTTGGTTTTATCTGAAAATTTGTAATTCGTGATTCTATTAATGATACCTGGTTTAACAAGGTATGTAAAATAGAAAACAAGCAGGGTGAATCAGTGGAATCAGCAAATTAAATGTAACACAACTAAAGAAAACTTAATATGTTTAAAAAGATGACAGAATATAAAAATATTTTAGCCTCACATAATGATTTATATTAGAAAAGCAAGTGGGATGTAGTGCTGGAGGCAATCGAATCTGACAACTCTGCCAAATCTTAGAGGTTAGTTACCATTTACTTGGTACAAATATAAAAATGCATAGGTTACTGTACACTACTGGTGAGTAATACCATTGAGCAGTTCTAAACACATAGGAACCTCAAGAGCAAAGCTTGAGAGGTTCTTGTGTCCAGAACCTCAAGATGGTATCACTCACCAGTAATGCACACTAACCTATTCATTATTTTTTTAATATATGGATCAGATTTTTCTTTATTTCTCATAATTTTGTAACAGGTGGTCGGCCACTTCAGTGAAGGAGTGTTTTGGTCCTTGCCGACCACCTCTGAACTGTCTCTCTTTTTGGCTCCCCCCCCCGGTTCCTCCTCCCATAAGCAGGCTATGTAACTAAGGTGTGTTGTTTTACTTTGATAGACAGTCCTACCTTTTGTTATTTTGAAAATGCTGGATCATTCAGATAAGTCCATTTTTGGGAGAATTAAAAAATTACAAATCAGGGAAATGCTGCAGATGGAATTCACTCACACTAAGTGAGAGACATCTGCCATGTTTTAAAAGTTGTTCTGCCCACCCACAAAGGAAAAGTGGCCAATCAGAAGGCACGCTTTGAAAGACATTGGGTGGCAAACTTGCAGTTGTGTTGAGTTTTACTGATAATACTGTTGTTCAGGTCCTGAAAGATACTATTACAGTACCTGAATGATAGTATTATTGCTCGTGAATGGTGGTATTATCACTCTGCGAGTAATGGTTTACTGTGAATTTTTTGTATCCTTAACAACAGTATTATTTTAAAAATCCATATATTAAATACTTTTTTGTTAGCCTGCAGATCTGAGTTACTCGTTTTGTTGCATTACTTTATAACAATTGTTGAAAGGGTGCATGAAATGTTGCAGTCAGCTTAGTTGTCAGCATTCTGAGATCCAAACTTAGTGCAATTATTACAGATTCAAGCTCACATGTGCTTTTTCAAGAAAACATCAACCAATTAAGTGAATGGGCAAAAGAAAATCACATGAAATTCAATGAGAGAAGATGTAAAATTATGCACATTGGTCACAATAACCCTAATTTCACATACACACTGAATGGCCATATACTGGATTCGACCACTATTGAAAAAGACCTGGGTGTTTATATCAGCAACGATCTATCCCTTAACACACATCCTAAAAATAAGGCAAAATACTGGCACAAAATTTTGGGCTACATATTCCATCACATTAAAAGCGGGGAAACAAATGTGATTATCCCTTTATACAAAAGTCTAGTAAGACCACATTTAAAATACAGCTACCAATTCAGTTCCCCCAAGAAATAATTGGAGAAAAAATGATAGAAGAAATACAAAGGAAGGCTACAAAAAGTGTTAAAGTAATGAACAACTTGAATTACCAAGAAAGATTACACAGACTTGGATTATATTCTATGAAATACAGAAGGACTTTGGGAGACCTGTGTCTGGCATTTAAAGCCACAAATTATACATTCTTATGGGAAACTATTGGATTAATTAGTCAAACTAAAAATAAACACACCAGATCCCATAACCAACAGACAACTGGAGATAAAAATAACACTGTGAAAACAACAAAATGGTTTACACAAAGAATAATATCTAGATGGAATGCACTCCCCCAAGCTATAACTAAGGCAGTATAGCAGGGAGGCAGTATAGCACAGTAGCTTAAGGCTCTGAGCTGCAAATCTGGTGACATCCAGCAGACCAGACCAGGGTTTGAATCCCACAGCTTCTACTTGTATACTGTGTGACCCTGAGCAAGTCACTTAACTTCCCTGTGCTCCCAAGTTGCTCCTGTAAAAAAGCTTTCAGCTTAGTGTGCTACTCCTGGTTAAACAACTAAATAAATAAAAATAAATAAATAAATAACTGAAAGTGATACAACTGAAATTTTCAAAAACAGAATTGATAATTGTATGGGTACTAAAACATATGAATACCACTCTTAAAAAAGGGTGGCAAGTTCTCAAAGGGTTTAAGCCTACTGAACTTGTAACACGCACCATGAACCTATGCACCTATGAATCTCCTTATGAACAGAGCCTAATCACTTGAGAATTGATTATAAAAATTACCATGCTACATTTTTTCAGAGATTCTAATATCAAAACTCAGAACTGCCATGAAGACATGCCAACAAGTGCACTAAGTTCACTAAGTTTTTAGGAGTAGAAAAGACCATAGCCCGTAAGTAGCTCCTTTAAGACAAAATGTAGTAGTTCAAATTCCCAGTTGACACAATATATTTATCTAAAATGGATTTGAAAATGATCTTTGCTCATGCTAGAAACTACATCTAATGGAAGTCCTTTCCAGAGGTTTGCTGCTCTTATGGTATAGAAATATTTCCTTTTATTGGTTTTAAATCTGTTGATTTTGATTTGTAGTGGATGATCCCTTATGCCAAGATGGTCATCTTTATATTCGATGTTCAGTTCCATCATTAACAAATGATCATTTCAAATATTATAATAAAGTAACATTGCATCTAAAATGAAAGATACTTGTAACTGCCACTAAGCCCCCTCTTATCCCTCTGTGTGCCTCTTGTCTATTGTCTTTATTGGCCCTTGCCGTACTGAGACCTTTAACCTTCAACCTACTTTACCCTCTGCTAACTTACCCCTCCAACAACCCTGTTCACCCTTATTATTGTATCATTCTTCTAGTTCTTCACCACATTTTAATTATCAATTGCATCATATAGCGATAAAGTGTTACACCTCACCTGGTATTGACCGTCCCTTAACTGTACATATATCTGTATCCTCGTACCTCACTATGTACTACCTGCTTAGAGCCTTGTGTGCACTCTGTATCTTTGGTTACCAAGGCACTGTAGCGTATAATGTGCCATTGTATGAGTATTACCTTCAGGACCTCCTTGTGAATGAGCTTGCTCAATGGAGTCTTCCAGCAATAAACTTGAACTTGAAACTTGAACTTGAACATGTCCCTCCTTTGCCTTCTTAATTCCAGAATATGAAGGCCTAGATTACTCAGTCTTTTGCGATAAGTGAGAAGTTTCATTGATGTTTGGATGTGGTGTATCATTGTTGTACCTTTTCAAGTTTATTTATCTTTGTTTTGGTATGGGGCACCATATTTGGCTACCACAATCCATAATGGCCTGACATATGATAGATACAAGGGTAGCTGTACTTCTACATTGTTGCTTTTATGTTTCTTTTTATTGCTACAATAGTTCTATTGGCTTTGAAATAACTGAGCTACACTGTTCCTTAAATAAAAGTTTATTGTCAATTATTATGCCCAGATCTTTTTCAGAGATTTTGTTTAGCAACATCTAATAATTAAGAGTGTAAGTGTGCATCATATTTCTCCAACCCATGTGTAAGACACACCACTTGTCAGAATTTAATTTCTTACCCCATTTATGTGTCCATGCACTGATGGAGTTGATGTCATTTTGTAGAGCCACTATTTCCTCATTGGTGCTACATGGACCACATACTTTTGTATCATCTGTGTATTTCATAATAATATTTCTGGCATTATCGTCCAGATCTGCAATAAATATTTGGCATATGATAGGTCCCATAACTGATCCCTGTGGAACACCACTAGTTACTAGACCTTCTGTAGATAGATGACCATGAATAGAAACTATCTAAGTCCTGTTCTCAAAACAATTTTCCACCCACTTGATAATATGTTTATCTATACCATATTTGTTTAATTTCAGGTTAATAGCCCAGTGTAGGACCACATCAAAAGCTTTACTGAAATCAAACAAAATTACATCCACTGGGATGCCACTATCCAACATTTTGCTAACATTGTTATAGAAACTAATAAGGTTGGTGGAACATTAACTGCCCTGTCTGAAACCATTCTGGTTAAGATAAAATAAGAGAATATTTTTAAGTTGTTCTAGAACTCTGTTTTTGATTAATGTTTCTAGAATTTTACACAGTATTGGTGTAAGGCTTATTGGTCTGGAAATGGATAAATTGGATTTACAAACTTTTTTGAATATAGGGGTAATTTTAGATTTTTTCCATTCTGTTGGAACTATGCCACTATTTAAATATTTTTTATATATTATTTTAATTGCAATCAAATGTGTTTGTTCATTAATTTTAACATAGGCAACATTATGTTGTCTAAACCCAGCGCACTACTATCCTTTAATTGATCACTTTGAGTTATAATTTTTTCCTGTGTGAAGTGGTGTGTCCCTATTTCTATAATATTTTTAAATTAGAAGAATTCAGAGTACGCTTTGAATATACAGAGCAAAAACAATTATTTAATATATTGGCAATATGAGTTGGGTCTATAATACATTGATTATTTTCAGTAACAGTAGTTAATTCCTCATTGCCTTTTCTAATGTATTAATGTAGCTGTAGAATTGTTTACTATTTGCTTTGTTTGCAGTTGTTGCTAAATGACATTTGTAGTTTTCTTTTGCCTTATTAATTTTGTTTTTAAACTTTCTTTGTATTGTTTTAAACAAGGACCAGTTTGATTCAGTTTTGTTTATCATGTATAGACCATACATCTTGTTTTTATTTTTTATTAGTTTTCTTATACCTTTGCTTAGCCATTTTGGTTTAAGTCCCTTTTTATTATATTTTTTAACATGTTTATTCATAATATTATGTATTGCTTTTTTATATAATCCCAGGACTTGTCTATTGTTTTACCATCCATTGCTCTAACCCAATAAATGTTAGCTAATTCTTGTTCTATATCCTCCTTATTTGCAGTTTTGTGTAGGTAAAACTCAGTGCAACCTTTCAATGGTTGATTATGATGTTCCAGCAAAAAGTTTACAGTGGAGTGGTCACTGTTACCCATGGGAGGTTTAATGACACATTCTCTTATATTGATATCTTCAGTTGTAATTATTGGGTGGGATATTCAAAAGGGTTGCGCAATGCGCAATAAGGTTGCGCCTGCGCAAGTCTTAAAATGCGCCATTCTGTGATATTCAGCAGGAGGCAGCTGCACCACTGAAAACATGCTGAGCAACAGCGCAATGCTAATGAAGGCATGTGCAACTGAAGGGGGTAGAACCATGCATAAAGTGCGCAGTGCAATATTCAAAGGCTTGCTCAATGTGCAACAGTGGATCAGGTGGAAGTTGCGCCATAGTGGAAATGAGCCAAAATAAAAAGGATCAAGGAAGAGGCACAAGAACGCTACAGGGAAGCCACATGAGGGAGACAGACAAGGCCAGAGGGAGAAAGAGTGCAGGCCAGAAAGAGCAGAGGACAGAATAGGGGCAAGGGAAAGTGTGTGGGGCCACAGAGTGCAGAGGCCGGTAGGTGTACCCGGTGCAGTGGAGGTAGTAGTCAGGACAGCGGGGGGAACAGAGCAACAACAGCTGGGGGGGAACACAAGCCAGGGACATGGACAGTGCCAGCTTCCACATGGAAGCTGTAATAAGGGGGGTGAGAAGGCATGCTGCAGGGGGATGTGGCCGTGGAAGGGCCCGTCAGCGGTATGCCCCCAACAGGCAGTACTGAGCCTGCATCAGATTTGAGCTCTACTCAGATGTCGAGATTGTGGGCAGGTACCACCTGAACAGGGCAATACTGAGGTGGCTCTGTGAGCTGTGCAGTGATGTGATGCAGGCACCCTCACGACGGAGTCATGCTCTGTCAGTGGAGACAAAGGTAATAGCCTGCATGTGCTTGCTCACCACGGGTACCTTCCAGAGACCAACAGGGGACACCACAGGCATAACACAGTTGGCCACATCATGCATCCTCACCCAGTTCCTCAGCGCACTGCTGCCACATGCTGCAGAGTACATCCATTTCCCCAGCACTCCGGTGGAGCGCACAGCAAACATATAGGAGTTCCACAGGGTAGCAAGTATGCCTGAGGTGCTAGGGGCAATAGACTGCACCCATGTGGCCATTCACACACCACCTGGCCCTGATGGGGCCACCTATAGGAATCGGAAGGGTTATGCCAGTGTCAACTGCCAAGTGGTGTGTGATGCCAGTGGGTGCATCATCAATGTCTGTGCCACGCACCCTGGCGGAGCACATGATTCATTCATATGGTACCAGTCGGCACTATGCCATCAATTTGAGAGTGGGGACATCCCCACAGGACATCTAGTGGGTGAGTATGCATGTAGGACTGACAAATCAGGGGCATGGGTGGGTAAGCCACAGGTGCCATGGGTGTGGCACACAGGGTTAGGGGCAATATGAGCCTGAACAAGACACTAACCTCCACTACCTCCACACAGGTGACAGTGGATACCCACTCCATCCCTGGCTGCTCACACCCTACCGGCAGCCCATGACCCCATCACAGCAACGCTTCAATGAGGCACATGCCACCACACGCAACATCATTGAGCGGGTGTTTGGGATGCTGAAGGCGCGCTTCCGATGCCTAGACACCTCCAGTGGTGCCCTACAGTATAGCCCCTCAAAGGCCTGTGGGATATTCCTGGCCTGTTGTATCCTGCACAACATGGCCAAAGACTGTGGGATAGCCATACAGGTCGAAGAGGGGGACAGTGATGGGGACGATGGTGACGCCTGTGATGATGGGGATGAGCAGCCCCCCTTGGATGACATGACTCTCAACTGATCCAGCTGGCCCAGCTGCACCAGGACACCATCACAGAGGAACACTTCACCCAACACAGGTAAGTCATGGGGCCATGTGCAACCAACAGTGGCTAGGGCACAACCCACATACACACAGGGAAACACACCAGGGGTGCATGATGGCAAGGGAAGTGGCAGGGCACAGAAGCACACACATACAACCAGGGAGGGGTGAATAGTAACACGCCACATGGACGGACACACACACAATAGGCACAAAGTGCACAGGGGTCAGGTGCACAACAGAGCAGGAACACAGACACTAAAAACACACATGTCCACAGGCCACCATGTCCACTGACTGTCCATGTACATGTGTCAGATGCTGGGCACCTTCACAGTTTGGTGTACAGCACAATGCAGGCATCTTCATGCACACGCACCTGTGGACAGCAGTCGGGAGGGTGTGCAGGTGGTCCGTGTGTCTGCTTGTAGGGCTGGGCACCCACTGGTGCACTGCCCACCAAAACACACATTGCACACAGGGCAGCACCAGACAGGGCCTGCACTGGGAGACAGCTCAGTCTTGCAGCACAGTGCCACGGCCACCTCAGATGCGTGGGCAGCCCTGCTGAGACCCAGCAGCACTGGCAGGCTGAGCATGGGCCTCATGGGGTAGCACTGATGGACCACCAGGGGTTCCACTGCGTGAAAGCGACCTTGCCCACACAGGGGTCTGCAGCACACCGAACATACCTGCACCAGGGGTGCTTGGGATGCCCACAGCTGAACCCGGCATTGACAGGGTGGGTGTCAGATGATGCTGGGAATGGGGAGTGGATAGTGTACTGCATGGTGTGAGTGGCACAGGGACACCTGACTGTGTGCCTAATGTGGCCACGACAGTGACCAATGCCTGTGTCTGCCTGTCAATGGCGGCGGTCACATCCATCCGCAAATGGTCAATCCATGACAGGATCCTCTCATTGCCCTGCTGTGCCACTCCAGAGCCACACACAGTGCCTCCACGGATGTTGCAACCCGCATCTGCTGCTGTACTGATGCCTGCAGCAGGCGGGTGTGCTTATCAAAGAGGTCATCTGCCACATCGGCAACCTGTCCTTCAGGGTATGGAAGGGCCTGATGTACAGCACCCCTTGAGGGTGGGCACTGCTCACCAGGACCAGGTATGGGCAAGTCCACAGGCAGTGCATCTACATCACCGCTGAACCCTGTACCCCCAGTCCTGGTGGGTGACTGCTGCTGCTGCCCCTCTGCCTGCTGTGCCCAAGGGATCAGTTGTTCTGCTGCTGTGGCCGCAACAGTGCCAGTGACCTGCACAGCCACCGGTGCTGCCCCACCGTTGCTGACAGGCACAGCCTGAGACTGTGCTGACGTGCTGGCACACACATTGGAACCAGCTAGGTCCATGGGCGTGAGCTGTCCTGCTGTGTGTCCATTCTGTGACACACACATGTCAATGCCCATAGTGGTCATTGCATCATCAATGGTGCAGGTCTGTGCCACAGCCACAGCCACAGCATGCTGGCATGCTTGCATGCCAGACCACTGAGACACAGGAAGGGCACCCCCACACCTGTCTCAACAACATCAGTGATGGCAGCCAGGCATGCACACTGGTGCAATGCATGCTGGCAACCTGCGCAGGTGGATGGTCCCTCCTCCAACTCCAGATGGCTGTCTGCAGTGGACAGGCCCTCCACTGTTGACCCCTGCAGACGCACAGGATCTGTAACAGAAAGGAAGGACACGTTAGTGCATGTGATCTACCTTCCCCCCGACCATGACATACCATGCAGTGATGGGCTACCACCTGTCTGGAAGCCACCTCCAGGAACGCCCTCAATGGCACTGCACTGCATGCTTGCAGTGAACCTGTCCTCTGCCGGAGTCAGCTGCACCACCTCCGGCTGGCCCCCGCCTGTTGCAGCACGTGTCACCCTGATGGCTGCCACCTTCTTCTTCATCCTTCTCCTGTCTGTTCCCATCTTCTTTTTACACTACTGCACAGAGTGCTGGTGGCTGCCATGCAGGTTGACGGCATGTGCCACCCCCTCCCATGCAGCAGCACGGGCCTGAGGGGTGCCCCGTCATTCACTGAGAAGTGGCTCTTCATCCAGGTAGGCCTCGAAGAGTGCCTCCATCTCAGCCTTCGTTGAGTTAGGCCTCCGCTTCCGCCCACCATCATCCTCCTCACCCAGTCCTTGCTCGGTCATTTTACAGCCTGTATGGGTGAGAGTGGTCACCTGTGACTGTGCAGTACACAGCAATTCCCTGAGACCATAGTCCAGAACATCACAATGCATGCAACTCACCTATCAACTGCAGTAACCGAATATGGCCACTGCAGAACAGTGTCGCATATATTTATAGTGCAATCCATGCAAATTAGGTGTGGAGCAACTTTAATGAGATGCAGATCACGCTGCTGCACCATTGAATGGCTGATTGGATGATTTGCATATGGCGGCTGAATATCGTGCTTTTGCGCGTTGCGCAATATGGTTGAATGTGCTGAGCCAATGGCTCAGTTCTGTGACTGCGTAGTACACCGCACTGCGCATGCCCAGGTAGCTTACGCAGGCATCTGCCACACTGATGACGTGCTGTGCATAGTAGGCAATTCAGGGGCATGGCCACCATTGTGCCAGTGGCACTACAGCGACAGTCACTACATGGTGCTGTGGCACAACTGCGCAATAGTTCGCTGTGGCAGTGGCACACAGGTGACCAATCACACTGGATGCATAGAAGTCCAATGGTGCTGTGCATGGCCATGCGCCAGAGACCCATGACCCTGTGCCCGACCTTTGCCCCCTTGGTGCTGTACGTATGGCATGTCTACAGCTCTATCGTGCTGTTCAGTGACAGCGCGATAAGGACTGGCGGCACTATACCAACAGCGCTATATGGAATAACGGTGTTGTATTGCGCAGCAATTCCACATGGGGTTGCCGCACTGTGGAGTGCCATATTGCCTACTATACATCTAGAGATGGCATGCAGAAGAGCCCCCCAGTGGAGTGCCCTTGAGCTGGCAAACTTGGTGGCCGTTGTGGAGCCTCACTATGGCCCACTATATGGGGAGGTTCCCCTAGACAGGGCCAGGACACAGGTGTGGCAACAGGTGGCCACTGAGCTGGAGGTGGCCACTGGCCGACGGAGGTCCACAGAACAGTGCAGGCACTGCTATGGGGACCTGCGGAGGAGGGAGCCGGTGCTACTGGCACTTCTGCAGTCACGTGCCAGGAGGGGCATGGTGCCTTGGCCAGGTGGGTGATCCGTCTACGCACCTGTATGGTCCATATGGGTAACACTGTCTATTGTGTCCAGCACATGGAGGAGGGTTGGTCTAGGGTTGGCTGTGGTGGTGTTAACAGGATATGTGATGTATGGGTCTGGCTGAGTGGGCGGGCACACTCATTGGGGCAGGGGGAATATGCTTTGGGATTGCACTGATGTGTTTCTCACCTTTTGTTTCCCACAGGCATGGCAGAGCGGAGGAGGGCCATGGCTGAACAGCAGGGAGTGGTGCCAGTGGTGCCCGAGCGTGGTGGTGGAGAACCATGACACCAGCAGCAGCCCAATGAGGGTGAGTGCCATGACAACATGATTGCTATTGCATGCTGTGTGACAGGGTGGGGGGCAGGGCATGGTCACCATCCATGGACACCACTGCCATGCACGCGACATGTGACAGTCAGCACTGTCCAGTGGCACTGCATGTCTGGGAGTGCATCAATGGTAGTCCATGCATGCACTGGGCACATGGCTGTGGCACTGCCTGCCCACCGCGTAGCAACATTACTGTACAGCCTTGGTTGTGCTGTGATGGACATGGGCGGTGTGTGTGTGCAGTGGTACACATGACTGTTGCTGCCTGGTTGGGTATGTCTTGTGCACACAGTCACTGTGGGTGGGTGCAGTCCATCACAGGAGGGGGGCACTTGGCAGTATGCCATGCATGATGGGTGGGCTTCAGGGATATGGACAGTCACACCCATTGACTCTGATCCCTTGTCCTAGGTGTCCGGATACTATGATGGATCGAGAGGTCCATGCAGCAGCTGTTGCAGGTAGCAATGGACTCACTTGTGATCCTGCAGGACCTACAGTGGCATGGGGTGCGGAGGAGAAGGAGGCCCCGGGACCAGCACCAAGCAGCAGGGGAGCAGGGTGGAAGACAGTAGCTGCCCATCACCTCCCCCCTTTAACTATCCCTCACACCCCACCTTCCCTCTCCCAGTTGTTCACCCCTGCCCCTTAGCCATCCTTACCTTGTACCCATACCCTCACCCCTGTTTTGTACATATGTATATAGTTCTTGTTGTTGTTATTCTTATTGTTGTTCTTTTTGTAATACAGTTATTTTGATATGAATACTGTGGTGGTCTCTGATTTTCAGCTGGCTATAGGTGCTCAGTTGCAGTGGTGTGCATGGCATCTGGGGTGGTATAGTCATGGGTATATGTGTGTGTGCATGGGGAGGTGTCTCTGGTGTGGGAGTGGCTTTCAGTCGGTATCTGTGGTGTGTATTGTTCACTGTGCATTGCATTGCTGTGTGCAGTGTTCCATGGTGCCTGCTCTGTGTCCATTGTGCCCCTGTCAAGCTGTCCTTGGCCTGTGCAGCTGACACCCTTGCATGTCTGTGGCCTGCCAGGTCTGCTGCCTTGTCAGTGAGTGCTGTCCCTGCAGGTCATCCACTGTGACCGTCATGATGCTGGGTTGCCACCTGTCACCAGTGGGGTGCATGTTTGCCTCGGGTGACACTGTGGCCTCCACAGCTGCTGTCCCACCTCCATGCTGTGTCATGTATGTGTTGAAGGGGCAGTGCAGCACTGTCTGTGACTTTTGCTCCAGGCGTATGCTGGTGGCATACAGGGCCACAGTACATGCACAGGATTGGTGTCACCCCTGTGCCATGGTGGACTGCAGGCTGTGTGTGCACAGTTTACATGTGCCCACACTGGGGGCTGGGTTGCCACACTACTGCATCCCTGTGTTGGTGTCCCCGAGGGTATGGGTGTGTGTTTGCCCCTGTACTGTGTTGCATCCGGTGCACTGTATGCTTCCACGCACCACTGTGGGTGTCTGTGCTGGCTGCTGTGGCTTGTGGTGGGTCGCGCTGTGACACCTGTCTACTGTGCAGGGTACTGTGTCAATGGCAGTGGTGTCAGGGGCACACCCTTTCCCATGTGGGGTACCACTTGTGGTGACACATGTTCGATGTCTCAGCTGTGCCTCAGGGGGATTGTGTGTGTTGGCACTGTGTCTGCCATTGTTGCATTGCCGTGTGCTGCCACCCACTGCTGGGTGCTCATGGTGGGTCTGGCTTGTATGGTTCTGTAGTACACGAGGTTGCAGTGTGACGGGGGGATGCATGGGGATTCCTGCAGTGATGGTCACTGCTCATGGGGGTGTCTTGGGGTCACAGTGCAGGGTGTGCTGTGCACAGGGGGGGCTGCTGTACACTGGGGTGGTCCGCCCCCCTTGTGTGGCAGTCTCAGCTTGCCAGTGGGTGTGCTGGGACAACATGGTCCAGCTGTGCTTTGTTTGCTTGTCCCCATGGGCCGGTGGATATTCCGTCCCTCCCCCAGTTGTGCTGTGCTTGGGATGTGGGGGTGCATTGTCAGTTCTGCAGTGTGTTCCTGTGCCCATCTGTGGCATGGGTGGTGGGCCCCTGCCTACCTCTCTGGTTGTGCAGTTCCATTGCTCTGCTGCTGGGGGGCTCCCTGCTTGCACTATGGCACCTCTGGACTGCTCAGCTGGGCTGCCCTTGTTGCGCTATAGCGCATCGTATCTGCTCAGCTTCCCCTTCCTGGTTGTGCTATGGCGCAGGTTGTGCGATATTCAGACATTGGCTGGTTGCGTAATTTGGCTTGCTCCATGTTTGAATATCACGTCTATTGCGCATCTGCACAATGGACTTGTGCTTGCTCCTGCTATTGCACACATTTTGGGTGCAGTTTGAATATCCCACCCATTAAGTCTAAAATATTTAGTCAATGGCTTGGAAAAGTTACATGCTGAATCAAGTTATTTTCTGTGCAGAACTCTAAAAATTCTCTACTTTTTTGTAGATGAATTCCTACATACCCAGTCAATATCAGGGAAGTTAGAATCTTCTATGAGAACAATGTTGCCCATTTGAAATGCACAATTTATTTCCTCAATTATTTTTTAATCATTAACTGTTGTAGTATCAGGTGGTCTGTAACACAGTCCTAAAATATATTCTTTGTTATTACCTCATAAAATATGAAGCCATACTGTGTCTGTATCTTCTCTACTGTTCTTTATTTTATCAGTGATGCAAATGTATTTTAGTTTGGTAGATAAGAAGGCAGTCAATGCTCCCCTTACCTGTCTTTTCTGTCCTTTCTAATGGTTTTGTAACCATGAATGTGAGTACCCCAATTGCCTTTACGATCTAACCATGTTTCAGTGACTAAAACCACACCAATACTTTTGGAGTGCAGCAGGGCCTGAAAGTCATTAAACTTAGTATATAGGCTTTTCCCATTACCGAGAAGGCACTTAATGTTGTTTTTTCTATATGGGTTGTTTAATGTAGTGAGTATGGTATTGCTTAAAGTGGGGTCCCCATCCCCCTTGGCTGTTCGTTTAAATAAAGGGACTCAATTTTATTCTTAATCAGTGAATCTAGAAGATTTGCCCCATCCTTGTTCAGATGCAAACCATCCTTGTCAAACAGGTTTCTTTTGCCATAGAAACTATTCCAGGAGTTAAGGAAGTCAATTGATTCTTTTTTGCTCCAGTTTTCCAATCTGGTGTTGATTCTTGCTATAGTTTAATTTTTTTGTTAACTGCTCGGGGGACAGATAAAAATCCTGGTATAATGATCCTTGCCCCAAAATGCTTTAGACTTTTTGCAGTTTCTAAGATATCTGCACAAATGGCCTTTTCATGGTTGTGTCCTGCATCATTAATCCCTGTGCGGATTGTGATTATTTTCTTAATATTAGAATTTTTAATAATCTTTGGGATTTCCCTACAGATGTCTGAAATTCTTGCACCTGAATAGTAGAGCACCATTCTATGCTCTTTATTCTGCTGACATATTTTAGTGTCACAATGTCTTATTATCAAGTCACCCATAACAATCATTTCAATATTGCCTGAGTCTTTCATGGAGTGTTCTAGCATGGTGGAATTTTCATTAGCCAAACTACTAAATCTGTTTTGTTATTTATTGGGTAGTTAACGCATGACTTCCTTTTAAGTGTGATTCCCAGTTTTCACCATGCATCAAACATTGTGTTTTGATTATTATATTTCTGTTTTTTTATGATAGTTAACTACAGTTTCCATTTGTTCATGTTCAGCTTGGTGTAACTCATAATCATCCCTGTTTCATTTTTTAGATGTAACTGATGGGTTTATTACTGTACCAAGATCTGGGTTGGCACTGGATATTCCAGATGTAGCTGGTGAGTTTATTATTGTACTAGAACCAGGAGTGGCACTGGATGTACCACAGTCACGTTCTAATTGTATTATTTCTTTTGAATGCTGTATTTCTTTAAAGGCATTATTTAACTTTTATTATAAAATGGTACTTGAAAATCTTGTAAACTCATTGGTCAAAACATGTTACATGACCATGTGTAAATCCTGCAACAGACAACCGGTAAAGCTTCCAGTAATCAAATGTTTACTTTCTTTGAACCTAATTCATTTTTATTTAAATTTTAAATAACAAATTCATTTTGTAATCACAATAATGTACTTCAGGGCATGTGTAGTAGTAGGATTTACACACTTCTTTTTAAAAATTTATTTTTGTTGTTTTACCAGAAAAGACATACTAAGCTGAAAGCTTGTTTACAGGTGAAATCTGGAAGCACGAGGAAGTTAAGTGACTTACTCAGAGTCACACAGTATACAAGTGGGGGCTGTGGGATTCAAACCCAGGTCTCCAGGTTTGCAGCTCATGGCATGAAACCACTGCGCTATACTACTACCCCAATCAGCTGCTCCTCATGACACACCACACAAGGTGTGTGTGTAAATTCCACAACAACACATGCCCTGTCATGCATTATTACTTAATTGAATAACATCATACTGTGTACATTTGTCACAGTCTTTCCTTACATTAGGTTGGGAAAACAGTAAGTAGTACATTTGGCTTTTCATACAAAGAGCTAGTTTCCCTTGAGTACTTAAAGTATGTAGCACACTGTCAATGTCTTCACAGTCTTCCATCTTGTTATACCTATCAACAGATAAATTCAGTAGTAAACAGTGAATAAACTCTTACCAAAGTTTATGACTCTTAACTTTCAGGACTGCACTCCCTGATGTACTCGCACTACTCGTAAAGTGTAAAAATATGTACTTGATGACCCAGATATATTTATTAAATAACTTAAAAAGCCACTCATGCAAAGCCCTTTTAAGTGCAGATAGGCACTCCTAAGAGGAAATAGCGCCCTGGTAGTTCGGTTATCTGAACTCTCTTCCTGCTTCCTGGTTAGAGGAAGCAGGGCTCCAGGCAAGTACAGATAGTGTTACAAAGTATTGGCAATAGAAACTGGGCCTACAAATGGTCATATTAGTGCTGCACTGTCCCAATGGCAGCCAACAAACTAAATTACAAGCTAATATTGCCTTTACTGACTTAGCAGTCAGTCCTAATCCACTTGTAATTAGGCTGACTCACAGTACTGCTCAGATGCTAAGTGGTACTCTGCCCTGATCCCTTGGTCCCAGCAGACATGGCAGACACACACAGACATGCTCATGCATGTCCCTGCATGTGTCTCCATGCGTAGTTGCTCCGCTCATGGCAAGCAAGAAGTTATAGCTCTTGGACACAGATGTTCTCCACAATCACAAGTCTGCCCAGGTGTTGCTAGGCAGCAGTAAATTACATGAAAAAACAGCTGTAAATGCTCCCTTATTTGGGAGACTTTGCAAGCTACAAATAAAGGTCTAAAATATAACCAGATACACCAATGTCAGCATCCTGCCTTTTAAAGCTGCACAAAGAAATAAAAGAACCATGAAGTGAACTCTGTCAAAAGTTATGTTTGTTTCATGCCCAACAGTTTCAAAAAAAGGCTGAGTGAGTTGAAGTGCTGACAACTTGAACTACAACCATGATAATCACAGTCCCTCTTATGGCAAGGCAATTTTATTTATAAGGTGCCCAATCCCAGAGGCTCTGAGCACTGGACATACATGGGAACATACAACAAGCAGCAAACAGAAAAATAATACAACCTTATTAAAACCATAACAAGATTAAAATAAAAAAATAGAGGTTTCCAACAGTCAGTCATCAAAGGACTGGCCAGAACTAAAGTTGGTATCAGCAGCCAAAGGTCAGGCTGAAGAGATGGGCCTTTACCTTCCCCTTAAACACCTCAATCAAGGGAATCTCCCAGACTGCAGGTGGAAGCAAGTTCCACAGGGTTGGTCAAGGGACACTAAAAGCATGATCTTCTGAGATCTTGAGCTGAACCCTGGGAACATCCAGGAGGCCCCTCGAGGAGGAGTGGAGAGAGTGAGCAGAGGACACCAGTGTCAGGAGCTCAGTCAGGTAACCAGGACCCAGCCCATATAGGTCTCTAATGGTGAAAAGACCCACCTTGAAAAGGACCCTCCACCTGACTGGCAGCCAATGCAGAGCATGCACAACTGGAGTCACATGACTAGACTTCAAAAGGTCCATCAGTAACTGGGCCACTGCATTCTGCACTAGCTGCAGCCTTCAGATGATCCCTCCCATGACCCCAAAGTACAAAGCATTACAGTAGTCAGTCCTATTGCTTCTGATTCTTTCTGGGGCCTATCAAAACAGAGTGGAATTTCTTGGAATTTTAAAAATGTAATTAGATCATAAAATTGCATTCTGGTGTTTTGTAGTATATAAAGTTTAGTTGTTTGCCAGAATTTCATTTTCCCAAAACAGTATTGAAAACAAAATGGCAAATCATGCAGCCTTTTTTGTTTGGGAATGCTTTTACTTAAATCTCATTCTTGTATTAAAGTAAAAATGTGATCTTATATCCAAGGCATGCATATTGTGGGTGTATTTAGAATAGTGGGTTTGATATTGGTGTAGAAAAATATACTGAATAAAAAGTTCAAGGGGTTGACCATATTAATACATCCTTTGGATATTGGTAAGTATGTTGTATTTCTTTTTATGAGCTTGACCCTACTCCCTCAGATGCAGTGAAAGAAACAACTACAGTATATAAGGTCACCTCTAGCTGTTTTGGTGGTGGATAGATGGGACAGATATAAAAATATGGGGGTTAAATAGGTTTTAGCCATAAACATTATATTTTTACTCATAGCCCATGTATTTCACATTTTAACTATCTGTTGATGTATGTAGCAGCTGATCCAAATTAAAAAGGCAAGATCTCCTTCCCCAAAAAGGATGCTCAAAATGTTCACATATGTGAAAATAACTGGAATTCTTAGTACTTCTGTTATGGATGGATATTTCAGACTGACTGGGAAACAAGTGTTTTTCGTATAATTTACTGATTAACCTGTCATTTCTGTAAAGTGTTTTATTTCTTTGTTCACTTGCATAGCTGGGTTTTAATCTGCTACTACAAGGATGAGATCATCTGCATAGACCAATGTTTTTATTTCCATGTCTTGGCTCGAAATGGAAAGACCATTTAGGTGTTGTGAATTATTAATGCACCATACTGGGGTCTCTAATGTTAGGGAACTAAGGGGCAACCTTGTCTGATAACTTTTCTTACTGGACATTGCTCCCCCCAGCCATCCATTAACATAAGAGGAGCTAGAGGCAGATTTATAACATGTTTGTATCCAGGAGATCAATTTGTCTAGGAGTCCATATGAAGTCATACATGGCCACAAATATTCATATGATATGACATCTATACTTAGTATGTAACCAGTAACGGCTTCCTCATTTCCCTTTGCCAAACGTTCTCTTAATGCTATTAAAATATCTGTGATTCTTAATCCTGGTATTGACCATGTTTGCATTTGGTTTATTATATGGGTTAAGGCAAGTGATAATCTATTACTCAAGATTTTAGTTACTACATTGAAATTCACGTTTAGTAAAGTTATTGGCCTCCAGTTGGATAGGTTAGTCTTGTCTCCTTTTTTGAATAAAAATGTCAGAATTCCTTTATACATGTCATTTGTCAATATTTTTTTAAATCAGCTTTATTGCATAGCAGCAGCTTATCAAAATCATGGCAGTATAAGGTAGAAAAGATTTTTGACATAATGACACATGATGGTTCTGTTCTTGTGTATACCAGACCTTAGCTCAGATATGGGAATATACAAACATACAACTTCTGGCTGCCATAAAATCAAAAATTATTAAGCTGGCCTGGTGGTGCTGAGGGCTGAGGTGCTGGATGCCTTACCTCACGTTGCGCCGGTGACCAGCATTCTGGAACAACCTTAGGTTGTCAGGGAGTCAGCATGGGGGGGAGGGACAGAGCAGGATAGAGCAGCCACAAGGTCACTCTCCTTTCCTGAGGTGGATGACCGCACATTCTGTAGTTCCGCTCCCACTGGGTGGAGGTCCAGTGGGAAGCATAGGCATGAGGGTGCAGCAGCAGCATTAGCCAAGGGTAGGGCAGCAGGGGCCGAGACGGTACCCAGCTTGCATGTGTGTCTCCATGCTTGTACACATACATGTCTGCTGGGGTCCCAGTACAGGGGAAAAAGGGAAAAATCAGAAAAGTACTAACTACAAAAAATAATCCCAAATGATTAATAACAGTATACCGCCCTAATATCTGAGAGCTGATGTAAACAAAAGTAAAAGAAAAACTTTACTGTTCCAGTAAGATCAAATGAAACAAGGGCCAAACCAACAAGGGCCCCATCTAGATCACATGTAGATTTCCCAGTTCCCCCTCCCATTTAGTACTACCTCTGACCACTCTGGAGATTAGCAGAGTATAAGCTTGTAGTCTATATACTAACCCTTAGCATGAACCTGTGGTGGCCAAGACCTTTAATCCATACTCCAAACTGTCAATTCATACTGGGCAATTATACACCTCTGTCTCTCCCCGTCCAGGTAACCATGCCTCCCAGCCCATCCATCTTGCTTCATGCTTCTTAAAATGGAGCCTGATCTTGGCAGTCAGCACCTCCATTACAATCACATCTTTGACCCTCCACACCCATTCACCCAGAGTGGGGGGGTTCCTTCTGAAGCCACTACTCTGTGATACACCTCAAGGCCACCCCCCCGGGTGTCCCCCACTGATGTGTTGTTGTAGGAATGCCAAGAATTCAATCTTCAAAAGTTAAGGGAAGAAGGATACCAGTGATGGCATGCACTGTGGTCTACACTATCTCTCAAAACTCTATTAGCACCAGACAGCTCCAAAAAAATGTTTTTAAAATAAAATTATACATTTGTGTAATTTCTGTAACTAGATTTGGCATAATTCTGGTGAAGAATTCTGGAGGTAGACCATCTGTGCCTGGAACCATTCCTGAGTTCGATATAAGTGTGGTTAATTATCCTTTTTCATATATAGGCTCAATTAAGAAATTGTATATATATTTGAATAGTTTAGGTAGGTTGCTTTGTTTCAACCAAATCTCAGTGTGTGGGTGTTCAGGGTATGATCGCCCAAACATCTGCATTATATAATTTTCTGCTATTTTTAGCATTCAATTTTTGTCTGTTACTATATTCCCAGTACCTGTTTGTAAATATTTCATTTTTTTGTATGTTGTCTACTGTTACAGCTATCAAAAGGGCTTATTTGTGAGTGTTTCCCTTCTGCACAGAATTTCTGCTCCATTTCTAAAGACATCATCCTGCTATATTGTAATTGCAGCATTTCTTGTTTTATGTTGGTAATCTGGGTGCTGCAGTCATTTGTTGTGTTTAGTGAAGATAAGAATTAATTGATACAATGTTGTTCTTCAGGCTGCATATTTTAAGTTGTTCTTTGTCCCATTAATTTTCCTCACTAGTTTTAAAAATTCCATACAGTCTTTTTTGCTGTCTTCCCACCAATCAAGACTTGAATCATATAAAAATGTACTGATTTCCAGGCTTCCATAATGTTCATGCCTTGGGTTATTTCTCCATTATATAGTACACAGGTATTAAGTTTCCAGTACCCCTTACCTGCTGCTGAATCTTTAAAATTTGAAATGTTTATACTCAATAGGATGTGGTCGGATGTGGCTACTGGTTGTGATTTAACAAATATTAGTGGTAGATTCTGGTAAACAAAAAGATAATCTATTCTTGTAGACAGTGAACCATGGTGGTAAGTGTGTGTAGGGACCTTTTCTATTTCAGCAAAGCTGTCTATCAATCTGTTTGTAAAATTAATTTATTGAGAAATATGGTATCACAAAAGGTGTTGTTTGTTTTAATTCCTGAATTTGAGCAAAGTCTGCTACAATTGAAGTGACCTCCAAATATCACATACTTAGTGGTAGATAGATAGGGTTGGATGATTTTTTTAACTTTTATCATTCCTGCTTTAGAATGAGGGGCATATAGGTTTATAAGTCTAAAACCATAATTGTCTAATTTTATATATAACAACAGTGGGCAAATACCAACTGAATGTTTTTCAATGTTTCAAAATGTGCAGTTTTGGACATGGGTAAAAAAAATCCCAAACAAACATATTTTCTTAATAACATTATTATTAGAGAATCATTTATGGAAAAGGATTTGGGAATACTAGTAAATAGCAAATTGTCATCCACTGATCATTGTAACAAATTGGCCAACCAAACTAATGCGCTTCTTCGTAGAATAAATAACACATTTGTTATTAAATCTGAGGAATGCATTATGTCTCTCTATAAATCGCATGTTAAACCATACATGGATTATGGATCATCCTTTTGGAGTCCTTATTTGATTGCAAACATTGCTAGAATAGAACAGGTGCAGAGAAGGGCAACAAAACTTATACCACATCTCTCTCAGCTAGACTATGAAATCAGGCTCCTAAAACAGGACTGTATTCACTTAGTTTTAGAAGAACAAGAGGTGATCTTCTTCAACTCTTTAAGATTGTCCATTCAGCGACCTTAATAGAATTACGTGGATTGTCATTTACATCAAGGAAAATTGTAGCAAGAAACCATAATAAACTAATAGAAATTGATCTAACCAAAACAAATAAAAGACAGCAATTTTTCACAGTTAGAGCTCTGAGAAACTGGAATTCTTTGCCACAAGACATTATAGATTGTGAGAATATAAATAAGTTTAACATCAAAATTGACAACTGGCATCTAAAATTAACTTGACAGTGTATAATGATCCACAAAGTGTGGAGGACAATCTCGATGGGCTTAGGCCTTCTTTTGTCCATTAACCGAGTAACCGAGTGCCCTTCCTGGGCTAATGTCTTCTGTGTGGATGATAGTTATTGTAGGGTTGTTTATACAGATCCCTAAGCCACAACCGGTATCTTTTATTGAACAAAAGGTCTTACCCTAAAACCATGCATTCTGTGCAGACTGTATTTCTATAGTTGTGTGAAGTCTCGTGTACTGTACAAAAATGATATCAAACTATGAATTCTCAAAATAAGCAAAGGTGGTACTACATTTTTTCTCTGACTTAATACTATTAGTATTTAAAGAGGCCACATTCAGTTCAAATAAGTTGATTTCCCCTTAGTTGGACAGATGTGCATACTCTTGATATGAACATATTAACATACAAAATTGCCAGCAGAAACAGGCCTCATGCTCTAGCAAGTCTGCTTGAGTGTGCAGCTACCCCCTCATCATGCAGCTACCCCTCCTGCCTCTCTTCCCAGTATCCTTCCCCTTACCTTGTCTCAAACCGTGTTGAAACTTAACACTGTCTTACAGGACACTATCTCATCTGGTAAGGTGTTCCATTTGTCCACCACTCTTTCCATGAAAAAATGTCTCCTCATCTCCATCTTGAATCTTCCCCCCTCCAATCTCAGTCCATGCCCTCTCATGTCACTCCCCCCCCCATCTGAAAAATCCCTCCTGTGTTGGTCTTGTTTATCACCTTCAGATACTTAAAGGTCTCATAGAAACATAGAAACATAGAATTTGATGGCAGATAAGCACTGCTTGGCCCACCTAGTCTGCCCATTTCCCTACCTAATGGATAAGCTGCAGATCCTAGTTAACCAACAACCTACTTCCTCCTACCCCCCCACTAGACTTGCCTTATGTCTGTCCCATGCATTTTTGAATTCCCCCACTGTTTTTGACTCTACGACCTCCTCAGGAAGGCTGTTCCATGCATCTACAACCCTCTCTGAAAAGAAATACTTCCTCACATTACCTCTGAGCCGTCCCCCCTCTATCTTCCAATTGTTCCCCCTTGTTTTTGCACATCTCTTTTTCTGAAAGATGCTACCCTCTTGGACTTTGTTGATTCCCTTGAGGTATTTGAAAGTTTCTATCATATCCCTGCTCTCCCTCCTTTGCTGGAGGCTGTACATCTTAAGCTCCTTTAGTCTTTCTTCATATGTCTTCTGGTGCAGACCCTGCACCATTTTGGTTACCCTCCTCTGGATTGCTTCCATCCTGTCTATGTCTTTGAGGAGATGGGGTCTCCAGAACTGTACACAGTACTCCAGATGTGGTCTTACCAACTGTCTGTACAGAGGGCCAACAACTTCCTGTTTTCTACTGGTGATGCCTCTCCCTATGCATCCCAGTATCCCCCCAGCCCTTCTTACTGCCTTCTTTGCATTGAATCTAAGCTGCCATACATTTGACCAGTCCTCCAATCTTGCCCTTTTCATCCTTTCCACCCCACCTTGCATATCAACCCTGTTGCAGATCTTTGTGTCATCTGCAAAGAGACATACTTTCACTTCCAGTCTCTCTGCAATGTCACTTATAAAGACATTAAAAAGGACTGGCCCCAGTACTGAACCGTGAAGTACCCAACTAGTAACCTCCCTTTCTTCACTATAGACTCCATTTACTATTACCCGCTGTGTCCTGTTGTCCAGCTAGTGTTTTACCCAGGCTACCACCCTGGGACCCACTCCCAGGCTGACTAATTTGTTTATTAATCTTTTGTGTGGGACTGGGTCAAATGCCTTGCTAAAGTCTAGGTAGGCCATGTCCACAGCCCCTCCCTGGTCTACTACTGTGGTCACCCAGTCAAAGAAATCATTTAGATTTGTCTGACATGACCTTCCTGCTTTGAATCCATGTTGCCTTGGGTCCTGTGCCCTACTGGCCTCTAGGTACTCAACAATTTTTCCTTTCAGAAGTGATTCCATCATTTTCCCTACCACTGAGGTCAAACTGACAGGTCTATAGTTTCCTTCCTCTGTCTTGCTCCCACTTTTGTGAAGGGGAATCACATCCACCCTCCTCTAGTCTCAGGTACCACACCATCATCCTATGATTTATTAAAAAGGGTGGTCAGTGGTGTTACTAGTTCTTCCCTTAGTTCTTTTAGAATTTTGGGGTGAATTCCATCAGGCCCCATTGCTTTATCCACCTTCAGTTTTAAGAGTTCTTTCAGAACCCTTTCTTCTGTGAAAGGACTAATATCAACTCCCCATCCAGAGTTCTTCTATTGACTGGATTAGGTATATCCCCCTGCTTTTCCATTGTGAATACTGAGCAGAAGTATTTGTTCAGTATCCCTGCTTTTTCATTGTCGCTCTCTGCCCAACCACCTTTTTCTTTAATCAGCCTCAGTATCACTGCCTTGGTCTTTCTTTGCTCCCTAATGTACCTATAAAAGGTTTTATTCCCCTTCTTAACTGAGTTAACTATCTTTTCCTCAGTTTGGGCCTTTGCTATCCTGACTGTCTTACCTGCTTCGTTCTACTTTAACTTGTGCAGTTCTCTTTCCTGCTCCTTCTGTGTTTCCTTATACTTCCTGAATGCTATCTTTTTCTCCCTTACCTTCCCCGCTACTTCTTTTGAGAACCATAGCATTTTTTTCTTTAGTTTTGATTTGTTTATTTGCTGCACTCAAAGGCTTGTTGCCTCTGTGATGGCGGTTTTGATGTTTCCACATTGTTGCTCCACCCTACCTTCTTGTCTGTTTGCTGGTGCTTTTCTGAGGCACTCTCCCATTTTGACAAAATCAGCCCTTCTGAAGTCCAGTACCTTAGCTTTTATATGGCTTGACTCTACAACTAAATTTATCATGAACTACACTGTTTGGTGGTCACTTGTCTCGATCCTATCCCCCCATCCCTCCTCTTCTCCAGTGAATACATATTCAACTCTCCCAGTCTATTCTCATGGCTTGCTCTTCAATCCCTGGATCATCTTTGTGGCTCTTCACTTCACTCCCTTCAACAATCTGATATCCTTCTTCAGGAATGTGTGCCAGTACTGCACACAGTACTCCAGGTGGGGCCTGACCAATGACCTATACAGGAGCAGGATAACCTCCCTCAATCTGGAGGAGATCCCTCTTGCAATACACCCCAACATTATGTTGGATTTTGCTATCACCTTCCTGCACTGAGCAGAGTTGTTCATGTTCCCCGTAATGATCACTCCTAGGTCCTTCTCCTCTGTGGAGCTCCCCAGCTGTACCCCATTCAAGTGATAATCCCTCCCCTGGTTCTTGGCTCTGAAGTGCATAACCTTGCACTTCTTGGAATTGAACCCCAACTGCCATGTTTCAACCCACTCCTGCAGCTTAGTCAGGTCCTCCTGCAACGCCTTACACCCCTCTGCATCATCAACCACAACTCCAATCTTTGTATCATCTGTGAACAGGCTGATCTTGCTCTGGATACCATGTGAGATATCTACAATAAAAATCCAAAACAGCACCAATCCCAGTACCGATTACTGTGGTACCCTGCTCATCACTGCTCTTGGGGAAGAGAGATCCCCACCACCACCACCCTTTATTGCCTTCCCTTTAGCCATTTTGTGATCCATTTCACCATTTTTGGTCCTGTCCCCACATATTCCAGTTTACCCCCCAAACTCCCATGTGGCACTGAATCAAAGGCCTTGTTGAAGTCAAAATACAGGGCATCCACTGCCTGGCCCTTGTCCTGTTCCCACGTGACCCAATTGTAGTACTCTACAAGGTTTATCTGGCAGGATCTGCTATAAACCTGTGTTGTTGACCAACCTGGAGACTGTTTTCCTTTAAGATGCTCACTGGCCTCTCTTTTCATATGGTCTTCATGAGCTTTCCCCATGATCGATGTGAGGCTCACTGGCCTATAGTTTCCTAGTTCATCCTTTGGGTCACTTCTGTGGATGGGCACCACATGGGCCATTCTCCAGTCCTGTATCCAGGGAGGTATTGAACAGGTCTGCCAGTGGCCCCATCAAGACCTCTGTCAACTCCCTTAGTACCCTAGGGTGAATGCCATCAGGTCCAGGTGCTTTGTCCACCCTTAATGCCCTCAACCCATCTAGTACCCTGCTCTCCATAATCCTTGCATCTGTCATCCCCTCCTCCCACCCACCCACCCCTTCACCTGGGGTATCTGCCTGCTCTTATCTTGTGTGAATACAGAGCTGAAGTATTCATTCAGTGCCTCTGCCTATTCCACCCCTTTCTCCACCCACCCCCATCCTTCTTAATCCTCACCAGCTGATCCTTGCTCTTTCTTCTCTCTCTGATGTAGTGGAAGAAGTCTTTTTCTACACTTTTAATTCCCTGCACGAGTCTTAGATTCCAGGATGCCTTGACCACCCTGACAGTTTGGTAACCTCCCTGAACTTCTTCATGTATGTATCTTTATCTTCACCCCTCCCCAATTTCCTCTACTTTCAAAACGCTGACCTTTTGGCCCTCACCTCTTCCATTAGCTCCTGTGTCAGCCAACTGCAATTATTTGCCCTTCCCTACCTGCTTTTTTCCCTAGTGCAAGACTCCATTGCATCTACCAGCCCTTCCTTTATGATGTCCCATTTCTGATCTGCATCCATGTGTGGTTGCATTCCTGTGGTATCCAGTGAACATGGTGACCACAATTGAGCACTTACAAAAATAGCAACTCAATTACAATGCCTGTGTTCAGGGCTACCTAGCAAGGTAGTGACTGGATACCTGGTTGGAAGGGCGACAGGAAGCATACATGCATGCACACATGCGAGGTGAGGGACCACACTATGTGAGAGCAGAAGTGGAGGGGAAGTATGTGGGAGGGAGTGTGACAGGCAGCTGCTGAGGTAGTCACCTAGTGTGGTGGGGAGGGTGGTCAGTTCGGGTATGCAGGCTGCAGGGTTCAGGTCTGGAGTGGTGAATTTTTTTTTCTGGCAGGCGGTCTTATTTTTTTTAAGAATTTCACCCCCCCGACATACACCCCTCTAGAGTTGAGAATAGTAAGTTAGGGAGGTGTGGGGGCACAGCCCCTCGCATACATGCAAGTCCAGTCACTGCCTTGCACTTCGCCATGAGTGTACATCACCGTAATTCATTTTTGGTGATGTACACTTGTCCAAATGGCGATTGCCCTTCTGCAATCGCTGTTTTTCTCTTACAATCAATTCCTGCCAGGTGCCTGCTCAAAATTTCCCCCATCTTCTTAAAGTCTACCCCCCAAACTCAAACACCCATGTACCCATGCCCCCTGTTTCCCTCCCCATGTTGAGCATGAAACACACTGAATAGTGGTCACTCCCAGCCAGTGGTTCCTCCACTTCCAGATTCCTTACAGATTTCCCATTATCCAGTACAAGGTCTGGAGTCCTTCCAACTGTGTCAGTCCCTGGACCAGCTGTGTAAGAAAGCTGTCTTGAAATGCTTCTAGCAGGACCCACTCACTTGCACTCCAGGTGGATGGGGTACCCTACTCCATCCCCCGGTTGGTTGACATCCCCTACCACCACTGTATTCCCCTTCCTGCAGACCTTCCTAATTTGTTCAGCTAATTCCCTATCCAGCTCAGTCTCCTGAGCTGGTGGCCTATACACCACCCCCATTCTCAGTGTCCCATTCTTTGCATCTTGGAAATGTATCCATACTGCTTCTGTTCTCCCCTCCTCCCCTTCCTCCCTTATGCACTTTATCCCTTCCCTTACATAGATCACCACTCCCCCCCATTCCTCTTAGCTCTATCCTTTCTGAATAACCTGAATCCTGGGATCATCATATCCCAGTCCTGGTACTGGGTGGCCCACGTTTCCATGATGGTCACAATGTCTACCCTCTCCATCACCAAGAGAGCCTGTAACTACGCTGTTCTAGTCCTTAGTCTTCTTGAATTCAGTGAGACCACCCTCCAGCCTGACTCTTCCCCTTCCCTACCCCTATTTTCCCCCTTGTCCCTCCCTGTGTTGCTTCCCCACTGTCTTTACCCATAACTAGGTGGGTGAGCTCACTAGGCTCCCCTTTCTAGACCCCTTTCCTATCAGTGGTCCCCTCGCCACCCCCTCTCCAATTTTAAATCCACCTTCATTCATATATACCCCGCTATTCCAAGGTTTAGTACTCTCTTCCCCTCACTGCTCAAATGAAACTTGTCTCATGTGTATAGGTCACTATTGCCCCAGGTCCTGCCCCAGTCAGACACTTATCCATACTCCCTGGTATGGCACCAATCTCTCAGCCACTCATTGAACTTCTCTGTCCTTTTTTCCCTCTCTGTACTCACACATGGTACAAGGAGTACCTCAGAGAATGCCACCTACCCCCCACCTCCTCACACTGCCTGCCCAACTCCTCAAACCTCCCCTTTACCACCTCTACCATCTCCCCTGCCAAGTCATTTGTACCCACAAGCATCACTATGTGAAGATTCTCCCTCACCCTCCGTGTGCACCTGAGAAGTGCCTGCCCCATCCAGCAAGCGGTCAAGCCCAGAATAGCCTCAACCCAGATGTGACTGTGCCTTCTCCCCTTCTGCCCCTTCCACCCCATCTGACCCATTTCAGTATCACTCAATCAATCAAAACTCTGTTTGTAAAAGGCGCCTTTCTAGAACCAAGGCGCCTGTACGTCACATAATAAAAACAGTATTACTAAAACAATAAAATTTATCCAAACCTAATAACATTTAAAAATCATTATACCCATGTTTAAAAATATATGTTTTAAGTGCTCCCTTAAAAGTTTGGATGCTTGGGCAGTCTCGTACCTGACGAGGTCGAGAATTCCACTGGGTCAGGGCCATAAAGCTAAAAGATCTGGCCCCGGAGGTCTTCAAACAGACCCTGGATATCTCTTGCAATCCCTCATCAGTGGATCGGAGAGAGCGGGGGGGAACAGTAGGGATGAAGGAGATCTTTCAGGTAGCCAGGACCATGATCATGTAGGTCCTTGTAGGTCAGCAAACTGATCTTGAAGGTGATACACCAGCATATTTGCAGCCAATGCAGTCCGTGGAGCACAGGCATTATATGACTGGACCTAGAGGAACCAATCAATAGCCTGGCTGCCGCATTCTGCACTAGCTGCAAGCAGCGAATATCAACCCCCGGTAGCCCAAGATAAAGAGAATTGCAGTAGTCAAGATGGGAGGTAATGAAGGCATGGACCAGAGTAGGAAGATCATCAGGTGGAACCAGGTGCTTCACCCGGGCAATGTTCCTCAGGTGGTAAAAAGAGGCTTTGACAACTGCCAACACCTGTGATTTAAGTGTTAAACAGCTATCAGATACAACGCCCAGATTCCGCACCCAGTCTGAGGTAGTTAGCTGGACACCCCTGAGCCATAAGCCTGAGGGAGATCCAGCCAACAAGCCTGCCTCCTGGTGACCTGGGTCCATGACCAACACCTGTTTTTTCTGGATTCAACCGCAGTCAACTCACATTCATCCAGTCCTGGATTTCAGCAAGACAGTTGTTAAAAACTGAAAAGACAGCATCTTGGCCAGGTACAAAGGACATGTACAGTTGAGTATCATCTGCATAGCAGTGAAAACTCAAACTGTACCATCTAATGATCATTTTCAATGGCAGCATGTACACTGCAAACAACATGGGTGCCAAAATGGAGCCCTGTGGCACCTCACAGGATAGGGGGAATGATGTTGAGGAAAAAATCCCAGACACCACCCTCTGAGTTCTACCCTTGAGGAAGGATCAAAACCAACTGAGGACTGTACCAGACAGCCCATAGGTAAGCCGCAGGTGCTCCAACAGCACACCATGGTCCACGGTGTCAAATGCCACAGAGAGATCAAGAAGGACCAAGATAGAACAGGTCCTTCGATCTCTTGCTATTAGGAGATCATTTAGTACCCGGACCAGAGCTGTCTCGGTACTATGTCTCTTCCTAAATCCAGACTGGAGACAATCATAGACATTATGGCTGGTTAAATGATCATCCAACTGTGACATAACCACCTTCTCAATAACCTTTCCCACAAAGGGCAGGTTAGAGATGGGTCTGTAGTTAGCCAGACAGTCCCAGTCCAAGGAGGGCTTCTTAAGAAGGGGCTGAACCATAGCCACCTTCAGAGGATTTGGAAAATTCCCCCTCTCCAAAAATCTCCAGACTATCTCAGCCAGGACTGGGCCAATTTTATCTACATAGCCCACTAGGAGTTGCGTAGGGCCTGGGTCCAAGCCACAGTTAATCAGACACAATAATCGGATGACCATCACAATGTCATTGATTGTGGGAAGGCTGAAGTTGGGCCACACAAAATGGGTGTCCAACATCTCCTGTTGACCATCAGAACTCCCACTAGAGAGAGTCAAGTGGAAATCGGACCTGATTGTGGCAACCTTATCTAAAAAGAATTGAGCAAGCTCCTCACACCATTCTTGAGAAAAGGCTCTTCTGGGCTGGAGACAGATTGGATTGCACAATCTGTCCACAGTCTGGAAAAGCTGAGCTGGTCTATTCTGTGCAGCAGCAATATCTCTGGACAGGAATTCTGCCTTCTTACGAGAGATTGCTGATTGATAGACCACGTAATGGTCCATCAAACTAAGTTTGTCACAATCCAGGCCCAACCTCCACCAGCGTCTCTCTAATCTCTCTAACCCTCCAGCACTAGTACCCCCATATTTTTGTCCTGTAACCCCGTCCTTCTGTTTTCACTGTCCAGCTTTCCCGAGTCCACATTGCCCTGCTCCTTATTACCTCTATCTGCACCATTTGTAACTCCTACATCTTCCCCCCATTTCCACCTCTCCCTCTGCCTCTACCCTGCTCTTCCCCTCCCCCTTCTTTCTTTCCCAGCCTAACTCCTGACTCCTGGGCCTTCACTACCCTCCTCTCCTCCCTCCCCATGATCTCTGACAACTCCACTACCACCCCAATGCCAACACAGCAAATCTATTACTTGTTAGCCCTGCAGTGGTGCCCTTCTCTTCCTTCCCCTGCTCTGAGCCTTCCCTCCACTTGCTGCACTCTGTTCTCCTCACCCCCACCCCTCCCTATATTCTTGTAGGATTTAGCCCTGCTATTCCTCCTCTGCTTCTCCCAGCTACTCCTTTCTTGGGGGCCCTCCTGCCCCAGGCCACCCATCCCTCACCCTCTCCAGCTCCCTCCAGAGCCCCTGTACCTCCTCTTTCAGTCCCCTCAGCCTGTAAAAAAATTGGCAAACCTCCCAGTTTCCATAGTAAATTCATTCAAACAGCCAGCCCACAGACATTGCACCTCTCTATCCTCCCTGTGCCTGCCACCCTGACTCCATGGTGCCCTGATTCCATCCACTAGTCTGATATCTCCTGCCACCCTTATCCCTTATTTATGCCATTCCCAGTGTGGTCCTCCCATAATGCCCCATTTTCCTTCCCTCCATAATTCACATTTAACTTAAATGTATCCTCAGTTTCTTATCATACAGTCTGTACAGCAATAGCTGGATACCATATGTGACCCTACTAGCCTGCTTCCGAGTCCTTCTTTTCCAAAATGGCCCTAGCTTGCTAGCTCAATAACTTTAGTTAACACATTTATACATGACCTTGTCAGTTTGAAGTTTAGACTTTCAACTTTAAAATATGCAGTTACCCTTCCTTAACCCAAGCTTGTCAGTTTGACTTTCAAACTTGTAACTTTAAAACATGTAAACCCTAAAATCCTACCAGTAAAAGCTTGAGTGTCTGAACTTTTCACCACCTGACAATTAGATATTTCATAAGGGCAGTTTGCAGCTCCCCAAGCTCCTCTCTCATTGCCTTCAAGCCCAACCCCCAGTGACTTTCCAGTATTTAAGAAAGGCTGGTGGAGGGGTTGGATGACAGGGCTTTTATTCCAGCCAGCAACAATCCTCCTGAAAATCAGTGACAGAGTTAAAGAAAGCTTTAACCTACTCCAAAACCAGGAAGCAGAGCAGGAAGATGGCTGTGGTGTTGCTCTGCTCCACGCTGCATGATTTTTCTCTCTTGGTTTGCCGACTCTAAAAAGCAGTTTTGGTCATTTTATGAATGAAACTCACTTTGTTTCACATATTTATAGTTAATGTTTTGCAAATGGGTTTCTTCTTTTAATTGGGAGAGACACATAGCAGACTTTTTCTGACAATGTTGTCCCCATGCTTCTTCGGCATTTTGATGAAAGCTAGTCTAACTGGAATAAGAGATACTTGAGAGAGTTGTTTTGAACAACATTATGTATGAAGCTCAAGTTATTTTGGCCTCTAATTTTTTGCTTTTGTGCTTTTATATGGTGGAAGCTACATTTAAACAGGGTTTGCATTACCATTTCGCCATGTTAGTTGAACCGTCCGACGGTACCGGGCATCTCCCTGATGTTATGGCAGATCTCTCCTGAATCAAACATATGGCAGATTCAGTAGTGGTTTTTGGTGTTTGGAGCGATTCCTGCCCGAAGTAGATCCTTTGAGAGGGCTGCTGAAGGAAGAGTTTGGCAACCTGAACCTAAAGTAAATGGCTGGTGACAAGGAAGAAGTCAGATGAATCTAGACTCTACCTTAACAGCCATCAGTGAGGATATACATCATAGGATGTCCCTCCCCATGACACTCTGGGCTAGGATTAATGTGGTTAAAATGACCATCCTACCAAGATTACTCTACCCACTGGGGACGATCAACTCATTTTTGCCCATCAAATGGTTCACCAGGCTTAAATCCCTCCTGACACCATTCCTCTGGGGAGATAAATCCCCATGCAGAGCTTATCATAAACTCTCTTCACCTAAGAGGATGGGGGGATTACAACTGCCTGACTTCTACCTATACTGTTTGTCTTTACACGCTAGTAAATTCCTGAAAAGAGCTGCCAGTGATCCTATCAAACCACACTAACTCTTATATCCACCACTGGTTGCGAATCGAGACAGAGTTATGCAACCAATTCCATATCAGGCCTAAGCGCTGATCCATAAACCGCATGCTAAACTACCTAAGCCAATCAGGAACACTCCCATTGGAACATCCCTACTGGTATGTAAGCAGTTACACAAGATCCTTCATTCCCAACCCCTATTCCCCTTGGAGCGGCCCATTTTAGGTAACCACAACTTCAAAATACAGAACAAACTCATTCCTCACAACTTCCTAAGATCCACCCCCACCTTAGTCCTAAAGCATCTTACACAAGAGGGAGCATTCATCCCATTCAACACCTTCTTTGAGTCACTGCCCAACATAAAAATATCCCCACTCTCCTTCTTACAGCTTCGCCATGCAATCATATCTACCCTTGGCCCCAGACCTTGGATCTTCCCCCTTACTTCACCATGGGGGGACCTCACCTTCCTCACTACTCAGCCGCATGCCACTTCTCTGCTCTATAAAAAACTGCAGGAAATATCCACCTGAAAGGGCATAAACCAGTTCCCCCACTGGGAGAAAGAATTCACAGAACTCAACCCCCTCACCTGCCAACACATGTGGAGGAATCTGCACAAATACATCAAATTTGATAGGCCCAGAAGAATGCAATACAAGATCACTTGCAACATATATTACACACCAACTGAACTCTATAATCAATTAATCAATCAATCAATCAATTAATTTTTATTTATAAAAAAAGGCGCCTTTCCAAAACCAAGGCGCCTGTACAACAAAATAAAACAAAGTAAAATTGCATACATTATATAAATTCCAATAAATATAAAACCACATAAAAAAACACTTCAGTTACCAAACACCAGATCAAAAAGATAGGTTTTTAATGCAGTTTTAAAACTCTGGACAGTTAGGCAATCTTGTACCCGATGAGGTAGAGAATTCCACAGGGACAGAGCAACAAAGCTAAATGCCCTTGCTCCTGATGTCTGCAAACGTGCCCTGGGAACCTCTAGCAATCCCTCATCGGTGGATCAGAGAGGATGGGAGGGACAGTATGGACAAAGGAGATCTTTCAGGTAGCTCGGTCCCTGGTCATGTAGAGCCTTATAAGTTCAAAGTATCCTTAAATGTGATCCGCCACTTAATCGGGAGCTAGTGCAGATCGTGGAGCACAGGCATTATATGACCGGCTATTGAAGCACCAGTCAACAGCCTGGCAGCTGTGTTCTGCACTAGCTGCAAGTGGCAGATATCAATTCCCAAAAGCCCTAGGTAAAGGGCATTGCAGTAGTCAAGGCAGGAGGTAATGAAGGCGTGAACCAGTGATGGAAGATCATCTGGAGAAACCAGATATTTCACCCGGGTGATATTTCTCAGATGGTAAAAAGAGGTTTTAACAACTGCTAACACCTGTGATTTCAAAGTCAGACAGTTATCAAACATAACACCCAGTTTCCATACCCAGTCTGAGGTAGCTAGCTGGACACCTCCGAGCCACAAGCCCGAAGGTGAGCCTGCTAACACACCCACCTCATGACTGCCCGGGTTCACAACCAACACCTTGTTTTTTTCAGGGTTCAACCTTAGCCAGCTCATGTTCATCCAGGCCTGAATTTCAGTCAGACAGCTGTTGACCACTGAAATGACATCATCCTGTTCAGGGACAAAAGACATGTATAGCTGAGTATCATCTGCATAGCAGGGAAAACTCAAGCCATACTGTCTAATAATCACTCCTAATGGCAGCATATACACTGCAAACAATATGAGTGCTAAAATTGATCCCTGCAGAACCCCACAGGGCAGTGACAGTGGAGCTGAGGTACAAACCCCAGACACCACTCTCTGAGTCCTGCTCATGAGGTAGGATTGAAACCAACTGAGGACAACCCCTGATAGTCCACAGACAAACCACAGGTGATCCAGCAGCACACCATGGTCCATAGTATCAAACGCTGCAGAGATAGAGATCAAGAAGGACCAAGATGGAATGAGTCTTTCATTCTCTCGCTATCAGGAGGTCATTTAATACCTGAACAAGAACCGTCTCGGTGCTATTTCTCTTCCTGAAACCAGACTGGAGAGAGAATCATATATATTGTAGCTGGTCAAATGGTCATCCAATTATGAAGTCACCACCTTCTCAATTACCTTACCCAAAAATGGAAGGTTAGAGACAGGCCTGTAGTTTCTAAGACAGTCAGGATCCAAGGAGGGCTTCTTAAGAAGAGGCCAAACCATGGCCTCCTTAAGAGAAGCTGGAAAAATTCCCATCTCCAAAGATAACCTGACAATCTCAGCAAGGACTGGTCTGATAACATCAACGCAGCCAACAAGCAAACGCGTAGGGCCCGGTTCCAAACTACAGTTGGTAGGACATAAAGTCTGGATAACCATCACAATATCACTGATTGTAGGCTGATCAAAGTCACACCACTCAAACCGAGGGTCTGACGTCTCCTGCCGACCACTGCTACTCCCTAGAGAAAGGGTCATGCAGACCTCAGACCTGATCGTGGCAACCTTATCCGTGAAGAATCGAGCAATCTCCTCACACTGCTGTTGTGAAAAAGCATTCCTGGGTTGAAGACAGAGTGGATTGCACAGTCTGTCCACAGTCCAGAAAAGCTGGGCTGGTCAATTTTGCATGACAGCAATTTCCCTGGACAGAAATTCTGCCTTCTTATGGGAAATTGTTGATTGATAGACCAAATAATGGTCCATCAAACTAAGCCTGTCACACTCCAGGCCAGACCTCTGCCATCACTGCTCTAGCCTTTGTACAACTCTCCTCAACTCCCTCAGATCCTCATCAAACCATGGAGACCTAGGGCGAAGGGAGAGTGGATGAACATGAACTGCAGCAATGGAATCCAGGGCCTCTGTCACTGCCTTATTATAGGCAAGCACAAGATCCTCTGGATCCATGCATTCTCTCGGCATGCCCGATAGGTCAAGCTCTGCCATCAGGCCATCTGGGGATACACCCCTCAAAATGCAGTGCTTGACCATCTCCATAAGGGCAGACCTCTTGGGAGGGCCTCAAAACTGAAGCTGATGGAATGATGGTCCGACCACCTAACTGGTACCACCACCAAGTCGGATATCTCCATCCCCAGGAGGAACACCAAGTCCAATGAATGGCCACCAATATGGGTTGAGGTCACCTCCCTTCTCCTAACTACAGTCAGTGTCAGTTAGATAAAGGAAACCTGAAACACATCCTATGGGATTGCCTGCAAGCTAGACTTTTATGGGAAGATATCCGCAGCCACTTAGACCCACTCCTGGGGCTCGATGATACCTTTACACCTCAAATCTGCCTACTGTGCCTAGACATTGACTTAGTCTTTGGCCATCACAAATTTTATCTCTCCCTCATCTCTGCAATAGCCAAAAAGGTTATACTCAAACAGTGGCTTGACAACTCAATACCCAGCTTCAGGGAGTGGCATAACTCCATCCTGGAAGCACATAGAATGGAGAAAATGATTAGCTACCAAAACAACAGACTGCCCCAGTTCTACAAAAGATGGGGACCCCTAGAAACTCTTCTGCTGCTGGACTGACCTCTCCCCAGGCCACAGGGGAGGAATAAGCTCCCTATTCTCGACAATCTTTAGCTAATCCATTGCTGAGAAACTTATCCCAGCTGCAATTGCTGAGAGGGGGAGTGCACCAAGCACCACCCAGGCTACAACAGAATGAAGAATAAGGAAGCTTGACATTGTCTGTACCGTTTTAATGATTTGTTCACAATCTGTAATTGTCTGTGTAACTGTATCCTTGAATATCTTCTCAATAAAGTATATTATATTGAAAAAAAAGGAAGAAGTTGGATGCTAGCAGGCACACTATATGTACAGAAAGGCCAATATATATTTGTAAAAGGTATGACATTGCTGCCTAAGGGGTGTTGTGGCATACTTAATGTGCAAAACTTACTGCGCTCAGTGGAGCGTTATCTGTTTTTTTTCCCTTTAGCTGAGCCTGCTGCATTGAACTCCCAGGAGACAGCTGGTATCAGGAATTTTAATGGAAACGGGGTATGTTGGAGATTGTTGGAAATTACAGAGACTCTGAAATTTGCAGACACCTGTTGTTGGGAGTATGGGGTCATAGCTACAGAGGTTTAGTTAATTAAAATCATGTTGGGAAGTTGCCGGTAAGCTCCTGGCAATGGAGTAAATTAATATACAGTGGCGTGAAAAAGTATTTGCCCCCTTCCTGATTTTCTCTATTATTGCATATTTGTCACACTGGATGTTTTCAGGTCTTTAGAGAAAATGTAATATTAGATAAAGGGAACCTGAGTGAACAAATAACACTTGTTTTTTTTTTTAATTTCACTTATTTAATGAAAAAGTTAACCAACACCAACTGGCACTGTGTGAAAAGTAATTGCCCCTTACACTTAATAACTGGTTATGCCACATTTAGCTGCAATGACTGCAACCAAACACTTCCTATAATTCAATATCAGTCTTTCACATCGCTGTGGAGGAATATTAACCACTCTTCCTCACAGAACTGCTTTAATTCAGTAACATTTGATAGGTTTTCGAGCATGAACTGCTCGTTTCAGGTCCTGCCACAGCATCTCTATTGGGTTTAAGTCTGGACTTTGACTAGGCCACTCCAAAACTTTAATTTTACTTCTTTTTAGCCATTCTGATGTGGACTTGCTTTTGTGTTTTGGATCATTGTCTTGCTGCATGACCCAACTACGCTTCAGCTTCAGCTGACGAAAGGATGACTGGACATTCTCCTTAAGAATTTTCTGGTACAGAGCAGAATTCATGGATCCTTTAATTATGGCAAGTCATCCAGGTCCTTAGGCAGCAAAGCATCCCCACACCATCACACTACCACCACCATGTTTGACTGTTGGTATGGTGTTCTTACTGTGGAATGCTGTGTTTGCTTTACACGAGACATTATGGGATCCATGTTGTCCAAAAGTTCCACTTTGGACTCATCTGTCCATAGAACATTTTCCCAAAAGGCTTGTGGATCATCCAGGTGCTTCTTGGCAAATGAGAGATGAGCATTTATGTTCTTCTTGGTTAGCAGTGGTTTCCTTACTACTACTCTCATGAAGCCCATTTTGCCCAGTCTCTTTCTGATTGTGGAGTCATGAACACTGACCTTAGCTGAGGCAAGAGAAGCCTGCAGTTCTTTGGATGTTGTTTTAGGATCCTTTGAGACTTCTTGGATGATTTTACACTGCGCCCTTGGAGTAATTTTGGCAGGCCGCCCACTCCTGGGAAGGTTCACTACTGTTCCAAGTGTTCTCCATTTGGAGATTATGGCTCTCACTGTGGTTCATGGAGTCCCAGAGCCTTAGAAATAGCTTTGTAACCCTTTCCAGACTGATAGAGGGCAACACATTTTTTTCTGATCTTTTCAGGAACTTCCTTTGATCATGGCATAATGTGCTTGTTGAATCTTTGTGCTGGCAACGTGACTCTGATGGTAAGGGCCAAAATAAGTGAGGTTTATATTGAGCAGGGCTGGCTGTAATCAAGCCTGGCTGTGTTCAATCAGCTGACTCTAATTATCCCTTTAATTGGGTTGATTTAACTAGGGGGCAATTACTTTTTCACACAGTGCCAGTTGGTGTTGGTTAACTTTTTTCATTAAAGAAATGAAATAAGTAAAAAAAAAATGTTATTTGTTCACTCAGGTTCCCTTTATCTAATATTATATTTTGTCTAAAGACCTGAAAACATCCAGTGTGACAAATATGCAATAATAGAGAAAATCAGGAAGGGGGCAAATACTTTTTCACGCCACTGTAAAAGCTGTATCAAAAGGTACTCTGTCACTATTACAACTATCTGATCGCCTGTGTATAGTATATGATTATAGCAGGACTTCTGGTTCAGGAGCCACTTACTGTGAATGAATTCCAAGCCCTCAAATATTTTTTGCTGGTCACTGCTTGAAACTAAATTAAACATGTGTGCAGATACTTGGTAACTGGAAAAATTACTTTAGTAAAGTGCAGCTGGTGTTAAGTGACAAGTGATACCAGTACTCTGCCAGTATTTTAAAGTATGAATGCTGGAAATGCTGTTCTGAGCCTTAAACAATGGGAATTGTTAAAATGTCAGGTGTCACTTTGAAATGTTATTCTAAATAACTCATAATTCAAGATGACTAATTTTTATTGAGGTACTCTATTATATTGTTATTAATGATTGTGTTAATGATTACTATTGACTAGCTACTTTGTATACTGAAATTTCTATAATTAATTTGTATGAGTAAAAAACAGTCACTTGAGCTAGAAGATATTGCTTTTTTAGGTCACCTTAAGGTAACTCCAGCCTACTTTAACAAATGAAGGTTTGAATTTATTAATTAAGAATTGTTACTGAAATGTGTGATTTATAAGTAATGAAGGAACCATTTAGATATATATGGTGAAGCAATTGTTGTGAATATGGGTAGGCCAGCTGGGTATACCCAAAGAGGCTTGGCAAAAGAAGGTTGTTAAATTCCTATAGTAAGAGGTTGTCATGCAGTATAGCAGGGAGGTGATACTTGATTTAAGATACTTGGGCCTAGTTCTGAACTCCGGTTCAGCGTATGTGATAAACTGACTTAATATGTAATTATGGGTCCAGATCCTTGACTCAATATATGGCACACAGTGCAGACTGGCAAAAGGTGCTCAATTTGGGCTCCATATAACAGGGATATGGGGCAGCATGAGCTGAGGGGTATCCCCATTGGGACTCAGAATGGGTACAAAGCTGGGCTTTACTCAGGTCCTTTGACAGTGACCTTAAACTCACATACAGGTCAAAGTAGCCTCAATAGCCGATAATAGTTTTTGAAATAAGGTGGAGTGATTGACATGGATTTAACCCCAGCTTGAAGCAATGAGGGACCTTTGAACGAGGAAGGCATAACTAGGAGAGTCAAGTAGCATTTAGGGAGAACTTGGGAGGGTTGTTTCCTATAAGAAACTACAGCTGCCTTCAGACTTATGGTTAAATTATACATATAAGTAATAAAGGATAGACAGGAGGCCAAAATATATTTTACAAATAATAATATGATATATTGAACATGTGTTTAATGGATTTTTTATGTCCATTTAGGATTATCTATGATTATTTATGATTAACCTACCTGTTTTTTTATCATTTAACACTTTTTTCCACCTTCAGCGATGCTAACCCCCACAATCTCCATCCGCCGTTGCCTGCCCTCCCTGACCTGGTCATGTGCGCTGACCACATAAATCAACAGAACCAGGGACAGGTCAACATTGCACTGTGCCCTAGACAGGTGCCTTTCTTGGGTCAGGGGGTATGAGGCATGGCCATGAGCCACCAAGATCACCCCCTGATGTTTGCCTCCTATTAGCTTCCTCTCAGAGTGCAGACATGCAATGACATCTGGACACTACATGCTGACATCTGCCACAATCTGCCCCATGCTGTCACTACTCTGGTAGTGACCCTGGTCATCACCAGGGCTGCTACAGAGTGGTGAAACCCCAGATCCCTCCCTGGGATAGGAGAGCAGTCCTCCAGATGCTCAATCCTATCCCTTCCCTGCCGACTTCTGGTGACCTAGGCATGCGTCTGCACCCGGGTTGCCAGCATGGTGCAAGGTGTGGTGTCCAGCACCTCAACCCTCATCACCACTGGGCCAGCTTTAACCTACCTATTAATAGTGGTTCTGTGTAAGAGGAAGAAAGTTTAGTTCTTATTGATTGTATGAATTTCAGTGAACAATGTAATGTTTGGACTAAAGTGTATGGCTGAATTTTCAATGTTCTCATGTTGTAATGGTTTAAATAACCGAACAACAGAGAGGATAATGTATGGTCATTGATGGTTAACCATTTTTTTTAACCATTGAGCGGTTGCCAGGGTGACCATGTAACCCTCGAGTGTGAAGCTCGAGAGGTCTACATCACCATGGCAACCTTGAGATGAGTTAAAAAAACTGGTTATCCATCGATGTACCATACATTATATTTTATAGTGTATGGTACCATTTATGTTTTTTAAAAAAAAAAGCAGTTCCTTACTGCAGTTTTGTTAATGTCACCACTGCTCTGCTATCACCACAACAACCATTTCAAAGCCGTCCAATCCAGTTGCGCGCATACCCAGACTGTTCCCGGTTGTTAACCCATCGATGTGATGTACCAACGATGGGTTAACAACATTGTGGAATTGCATCAATGGCAAAACATTGTTATAAAAAGATAGATTTCAACCTATAACAACGTTCTACCATACATTATAATAAACTTTACTTGTACAATTCCCAAACCAACAGCAAACTCACAAAAAATCAGTTACAGAGTTAAAGCTTTAACCTACTCTCAAACATTCCCAAACTTTCTTGACACCTGCTCTTTTCCCCATCTTTTTCTTTTAGGTTTAGTTTTGACAGATGGAGCTTGTTATTCTGTATCTGAGATTAAATCTTTTTGGGAAGATTGTACCGAAGTCATAATAATAATAATAACATTTATTTATGAAGTGCAATTCAACATGTATCAAAGCACTGTACAGAATTAAAACATAGATAAAACAATAAAATACAACAGTGAATCATAAAATGCTAAACACCAAAAGCAAGGTTAAATAAATAAGTTTTTAATGCCATCTTGAATTAGTGTTTGATTCTTTCTCCAGCTCCATGTTCCCCCATTGTAATGATTCAAACTGGTTTAACAGGAGTATTGAGTCTTCAGAGGTTGGTGTTGTTGATTGTACTTTCCCTTTACCTTTCTGTTTGAAACCCTTCTTCATCTTCTTGGATGGGAAGGGGGCATGACTGTTTTTTCCACTTCAGTATTGTCAGTAATACTGGGTGTAGAAACATAGAATTTGATGGCAGATAAGAACCGCTTGGCCCACCCAGTCTGCCCATTTCCCTACCTAATGAATAAGCTGCAGATCCTAGTTAACCAGCAGCCTACTTCTTTTTACCCGCACCCCCTACAATTGCCTTATGCCTGTCCCATGCATGCTTGAATTCAACCACTGTTTTTGACTCCACAACCTCCTCCAGAAGGCCGTTCCATTCATCCACAACCCTCTCTGTGAAAAAATACTTCCTTACATTACCTCTGAGCTGCCCCCATCTTCAAATTGTGCCCCACTTGTTCTTGCACACCTCTTTTTTTGAAAGATGCTACCCTCTTGGACTTTGTTGATTCCCTTGAGGTACTTGAAAGATTCTATCATGTCCCCCCACTCCCTCCTTTCCTCGAGGGTAGAGGGTCTAAGTTCTGGTTATGAAAATATTTCCACAAAGTTAGCCACATTTTCCACTGTTTCAGTCTGGTTGAGAGACTGTGATACAGTTATAGAGGGTGTGGCAGTTTTGTGTGCTGTTGTTTTTGCTTTAGAGGATTTGTGAATGTAAAAATCCTGTTTACCATAATCAGCACTTGTGGTGTTGTGGGCAGCTCATGGGCATGTCTTAGAAAGGTGACCATCTTCATAACAAAGATTGGATTTTGGGGTTGCTGTACAGTGGTAGCCAGAGAGTCCCAGTATACCACATATAGAACATTTTATTTTCTCACATGCTGTGCTGATATGTCTGGTTGATCCACATTTATAGCAGGATTTTATTTATCTATCAGATTATTATACCTTCAAGCCAGAGGCTCTTTTACAAAGGTTCCATGTCAGGTAAAAGATGAACACAGTTACATAGTAAGTTACAAAAAACAGGTGACGTGAACAGTACATGATAGTCAAAAATAAAGAGCAAACTTAAGGAGAATACAGAATAACAGTGCAGCCAGGCAAAGGCTATGTCATGATAGAGGGGGGAGATAGAATAGGAGTGGGGGGCAATATGGCAAGGGGTGAGACAGACTGAATAGGTAACTGGGAATGGGGATAGAAGGAGAGGGGAGGAGAAACAGAGGTTCAAGGAGGTCAGGTTCATGACAAATGGGGGGATAGTTTAGGTCAGACAATCACAACTGCACTGTGTTGTGAGGTGTTGGCAAAGTTTGTTCTTAAAGGGGCCAGTCTTGGACTGGTCATGGAGTGATGGGTGGAGGTCATTTAGCCAGCTTGGCTCCCTGTACATGAAGGAGCGCTGTGCCTTGGAGGTGTGACAGAACAAGACTTGATAGGCCAGGTCAGACATTTCATGGGTGTGGTGAGGGTTAGCTACCTGGTTAAGAAGCTTTAGGAAGACTGGAGGGGTTCGATCAAGATGGATTTTTTCCAAAAACAGACAGGTCTGATACTTTTTATGGCCCTAACGGTGTAGCCATTTAGACTGAGCATAAAACTCATAATTATGAGTGAGTATATGTGCCCCAGTAGCTAGTCTTCAGGTTTTATTAAGGGAAATGCTGATTCTTTTAAACCTGGTATCCATGACAGTACCATAAATAATTAGCTCATAGTCAATTAAGGAGAATATTTTATTATTATTTATTTTTTATTAAATTTTTTTGACTGGGTAAGCGCACTAGACAAATCCTGCCTATTTTCAGGCACAACCTGGGGAAGGGGAATACAGATGAATGCCAACTGATCTTGAACCAGATTAAGCTGTTGATGGTATTTTTAGTGAATGGGGGAAATTTGGCCAGGACACCAGGGAATTTCCCTTACTCTTTTTTGATAAGTGCCATGGGAGCTTTAACATCCACCTGAACTACTACCAATCCAGGCAGATGGGACCTCGATTTAATGTCTCATTTGAAAGACGGCAACTCAGAAGTGCAGCAGCCTTCTCATGCTGCGCTGCAATGTCAGTACTGGGATATTAACCCAAGTGTCAGATGTGGGAGCTGAATCCACAGCCCTCTGATCTCCCAGCCTCAGAGGTAAGTGTGCTACCTACTGAGCCACTGACAGTGCATATTGAACTGCTGATTGCTAAGCAGTGGCCATCAGTGGTGAGACAGTGCTTATGTTTATTTAAGAGCCCAATCCTGGTGTTCAATGCTTTAGCTAAATGGCCCACATGGGTGACAAATGACATGGAGGTATCTAGGGTTATGCTGCTTGACCTGTTCAAGGGGCGAGTTAAAATTGCTAAGGATGGTCAACTGGTGTAGTTTGTTTCTATTTTGAGAACTAATAAAAGCATATTTTTCATTTTTTTTAATCTAGGATCCAGTCTATAGATTAAATTTTTATATATGTACTGAATATAAGCAATAACCCACAACATGGTGTGTGGTTACTGGGATAAATCAACACCCTGGGTGCATTGTGAGGCATGAGGCAAAGTAAAATTCCTGCACAGCACCTGAGGGGTTGATTAATCCCCAGTAACCAGACACTCTGGATGAGTTATTGCACTTATAACATGGGATTGATAAACTGTGAAAAATAATATATTATTTGGTTTAAAACAGTTAAAATCTTGTTTTGCAGCAATGTATCCTGCCACTTAGTAAAGTAGTAACTTTGTAAAAACTCATCTCAGTGTGTTTATTCTTCACTTCTCATACAATTACGGTGTGGTTCTGATGTACTGTCCAATAATGAGTCATGCAGATTTTTCAGAAGTAAAGTAGAATTTATATTTAAACTCATACCTCCGTATCATCTGGTAACTTCACTTGATAGAGCACTGAACATTTGAAGTATAAAAGGAATATGTCTTTACTCTGCAGGGGTCCAAATGGTTTCTTGAATTTAGAAGGGCACTGCAGTTCTTTGTAAATGACTGTTATATTTTGGAACAAAGCTTAAAAGGCACATACACTGCCCCAAACAAATTAGTATTAAGGTGAAATGCTGGTAGCAGTATTGAGTATTGAAAACAATGTTTTCTCTCTTTTTTGGTAGCTGGTGAAACTGCTTATTTGAACATTAAGATGGGCAACAACCAACAATAGAGTTTTAAAAGTACTTTGGAAAGTAAGTTGTTTTCGATGTGCAATAGTAAAGTAGCAGATACAAATGTTAAATCAGGTTTATTTTTAACACAGTTTAGAAAATCAGTGACCATCTTATGGCTTGCTGATAGATACTTAAGATAAGTGTGGTAATCAGGTGCCCCTGAAGTGACAAAAGTGGTGAAAAGCCTTTAGTGGGGCTATGATATAAGAATTACAATGCTGGGGTAATTAAGTGAATTTAATGGCAAGTCTCATGTAGAGTAATTAAGTAGCATAATGAACAAAACAGTACTTAAATGAATGGCATGAACGTGTGTGTCTTTGAACGGTGGTTTGTGAACACTTTGGTGAATAAGATTCTGCAAAGATTTTTCTATAAATGTAAGCAAATATGTTACTGCATTGTTATAACATATATATATATATATATATATATATATATATATATTTTCTAAAAATCTTTTTAGGAAGCCCTTTGTAAAAGCACTATACGTGCAAAACATCAGTGCTAAAATGAGAAAAAAAGAAACAGAAGAAATTTATCACAAAGTCTGGCATCCTTCAATTTCTTGTCCGTGGACACCCTCAAGCTATTATTAAACCCTTGAAGGAGCAAACAAATGACTTAGAACAGTAACCATTCTCCCTGGTGACTAGCTTTGGCTACTTCTTCACAGTATTTTGAAGCTGTTCATAAGGGTTGAACGGCAAAACACCAGAGACGTTGGAGTAATAAAAACTTTTGAAGATATAGAACATTAGCAATTCCAGCAACTCACAAAGACAAGTGGAACACTTACCACCGTGAAGACAGCAGAGTGGAAGTCACATCAAACAGGCAACAACAAGGCATGGCTGCTTTTCCAGATATTGGACATGCAACATCAGCTTCAATGCATTTTGTGACATACACTGAGGACATCAGAAAAAACTTATAGCAGCTATGAAAGGTGGGAGGGACATGATTGAAGCATCAACTGGTAGATGACAATAAGTCACTGGCATTAAAAATAGAGAATCAAAAATTGAAGAACTCCAGATTGGAGTGGAATGGGTTAACACTCACTAAATACTTGCAACAAAAAATGATACCCAGGGGATTAAGGATTTTCATAGAACCAAATTTAGGAATAAATTCAGGTAAACTCACATGCCATTGGGATGGGATTAGAAATAGGGCATCATGTGATTTTATGTGTTGTCTAATACAGGCTATACTGGAAGAGAAGGAGAAGTTACAAAACAAAACTACACTTATGGAGGAGGCCATGAAGCTAAAAGTTGCTGAAGAGATATTTAACACTACTTTACAGAATTTAAAAAACATATTACAGGATTATGAGAATAGGTTAAAACAGCAAAAAATTTACAAATTCCATCATGATGCCAATGATTACAGGGAGAAAAAAGTATATATTTACAAGAAGTTTAAACCTTTCAGACCTTATACCCAAGACCAATACACAGACACAAGTACAGACAGTGAAGGGAGTTATGCAAGGGATCCCAACAGGAGACAGACATCAGATAGTAGTGAATAGCCAATCACTGATGATCAACAGCCAGGTCCTTCCCACCAGTCAGATAGCTCTATATGCTACCCATTAAGGGACCACATTGGGGGAGCACCCCTTGGAGGGGCACGGCGGTTGGGGAGGGGACAGGGGCAGAGGAGAAGGCAGAGGTGGCACAGTAAACAAATTACATCCAGGAACTCAAAGACACAGGGTGAAGCAACACAGCAGGAACAGATACCTATATTTAATTTGAGTAATCAAGCTTTGACACCAATATAGGAGGAGGTACTGTGCCTGGGCCTTTCATTCTATCTAGCTAAGGAACTTAACACCTTTGAAATAGAGGTGGATTTGCAAATATTTTTCAAGACTTTAAGATTAAAAAACATTTTTGAGTCAGATCAACATTCAAAATCATATCAACAAGAACTAAAGGTTGCCATGCAGGCTAAATCTAGATAGAACCCTCCCATAGGTAAGGACTATGCAGTTGAGACATATTGTGCAGCTGTACATAGGGATATGCTAGAACTTAGCAAAAAAACACAACAAATAAAAAAGGACACTTTAACTAGACAACAAAGGACAGCTATTAATACCGTATCACAGGATAGGGATCTGGTCATAAAACCAGCAGAAAAAGGGGGTGGCATAGTAGTGATGAACCAGGATCATTATAAAACAATGTGCCTCACACTTCTGAACAACATAAATAATTATGACTTATTAGCATCAGACCCTATGACACGATTCCAACAATTAGTTAAATACACATTGGAAGAGTTTCAGAATAATGGCTGGCTGGAAAACTGGGAGGCAGATCTTATTTATCAGGAGAATCCAAGGACACCAACATTTTATGCTATTCCTAAAACTCATAAAAATCATCAAGACCCTCCCAGGCAGGCCTGTAGTATCAGCTAATGAGTCATTGTTTGAACCTATCTCCCAATACATAAATTACCATTTACAACCATTGATAGAAGTAACAGAAATATACATTAAGGGTACAGAGCACATGTTACAAAAATTGGACATGATATCTGAACAAAGTATCAGTGAACAAGATATTTTAGTTACTATGGTTGTCACAGACCTATACACATCGATACCACATGATCAGGGGATTCAATCTATGGGGACTATTCTAGATAAAAGACCAGATAACCCTAAACCTAAAACAGTTGTGCTTCAACAACTAGCAGAAATAATTTTGACTAATAATTATTTTGAATTTGACACCCAATTTTACATTCAGAATAGAGGCACAGCCATGGGCAGCACCATGGCCCCGGCCTATGCCAATGCATTTATGTACCATTTTGAAATTCAGCGTGTACTGAACGATGAAACAAATCCACTAGCAAGGCACATAAGAGTGTGATACTGCTTTATTGATATATTTTTTATTTGGAGAGGGACTGAGGCAGAGCTCAGTGACTCCCTTCACTATGTCAACAATGTTAATCCAAACATTAGATTCACAGCTATACATAGTAAACAGACCACCACTTATTTAGAGTTAAGAATCTTTAAGGAACAGGGGATGCTGAGAACTACATTGTTTAGAAAAGAAACAGACAGAAATACAGTCTTGCATGAGTCAAATTTCCATGACCCCAACTTGATTAAAAGTATACCTTATTCTCAACTGGTAAGAGTCAAATGGAATTGCACCACCCAGATAGACTTTGAGCTCCACAAAAAACAAATGCTGAAGAGATTTGAAACAAGAGTGTATTCTAAATCCAACTTAAAACAAGCAGACAGAAGAATAACTGGTGCCAATAGACAGGACAATGAGAGGGAAACAGAAACAAGTAATAGGGATGTCATTTCTACAGTTGTGTTTCCAACTAAATATAATCAATATTTCTCAGAAATGAAGAGAATTATATATAAACATCGGCACCTACTGACACTCACAGGGAACCAGAACAGATGTTTTCAAGAAAGACCATTAGTGGCGGTGCAGAAAGTCCCCAATTTGAAAGACATTGGTTAGATCCCAATTTCAACCTCCAAGCACCCTGCAAGTTCAATTGCTTCTAGGATCCTTGAAGCCAGGTATGGTAGCCTGTGGCCACTGTTCCTGCTGTGGTCACACTAGTGAAAAAAACAGAATTTAGGCATCCCTTTACTGGAGAAACATTTCCAATTAAACATAATATTAGCTGCTCAACAGAATGGGTTGTGCATATCTTACAGTGCCCATGTGACAAGCTATATGTAGGACAAACATTACAGGCACTAAAGAGTAGAATACAAGATATTAGGAGATCAGTAGAGACATCCCAAGTGGTAATACATTTCTCACAGGCTGCATTAGGTTCTGGGGATTACAGCATATACTTGAGATGCCAAGAGGTGTCAATCACCAGAAAACATTAGATAAAGCAGAAATGTACTGGATATTCATGATGAAGACTTTGGATTCCATGATAGGGATGAACACAGATACCAACTGGCAAGCTTGTAAATAAGAAATCCAAGTGCTAATAGTAATCAGGGGCAAATCTATTCCCAGACCTAATTTTCTCCTTTCCCTCTTTTTTCTCCCCAATTTTTTCCTTTTCCTCTCCCCATCATTTTCACCCTACCTTAACCCACCCTTTGCACTTCCCTTGGCCCTTATATCTTTTACAATTTACTCCTATCTCTTTCTTTTTCTCCCTTCCAACACCCATACCTTCTTTCTCTCACCTTCATTCCTGACTTCATTCTATTAGTACTATGCTTTCTTATTTTCCCTATAGTCTTCTTTGTCCCTTTTCTGGTCCAGCATCCCCATCATTTACTCTTTTTAGAGATTATAGCCTCTATTCATGTCCTATATAAATAATATATATGGAATTCCAATGGTCTGTACTGTAGATGCAGGATGAGGGGTGTTAAACTTGAACCTGTCTGAGGAGTTTCAGCTAAATACTGTTTCCATTTTGTATTGTTGCTCTAGTATTTGCCTGTCAGGTTAAGACACCCCCTCATTATTCCCCAACTGTTGTGTTTTCTTTATTTTTTGATTTTGATATTTTACTTTTAGTAATCTGGTTTTAGATCAAGTCAAATTACACCAAACAGCTAGCTGCTAAACTGTGAGAATACAATTGATGTACGCAGTGTTCTTCATGTGTCAAAAACAGGCTAAACCATACAGATATAAATGTTATTAGTTTATAAGTTGTCTAGAGAAAAGAAAGAATTCGCTCTTTTGGAGCTTGAAATAAGGTCATATTTGAGCAAGATTAGCAAATACTTCCTTTAAAGTATGAACGTGTGGCAATAACTTGTAATAACAGTAAAAAGAGAAGTTTGAACATTGCAAGGAAAACTAGCCCAGCTGTTGTAATATAATGGGTCTGACCACATAGGCTGTGTGTTTAACACAGCTTTATGTTGCTTAGCAACATTGTTCCACGCCCAGCATGGTGATATCATATTTAGATCATGTGACTCTGTGGTCGGACCCAAGAGGAAGGGCAGGGCTTGCCTGATTACACACCTAGCAGCATTTTTTCAAAATGGAGACACAAGGTTGTGCAACGTTTCACCAGCAGACCTAAAAGTGAGTACAGACTTTGGAACACACACAGAGAAGTTTAAAAAAAACAACCTGTACAAGTAAATTAAAAGGAGGCATTTTGTGATTTAACAGGGCAGCACAAACAAGTAGTCACGCTATCATGAAAGGCACAAGCACATGACTATCAGGTACAACAAACATTTTCTAAAGTTTAAGCAGCTGTCTGAAATATTTCTTAAAACTTTAGAGCACTGAAAATCTGGAAGTATAAAAGGAATATGTCTTCACTTTGTAGGGGTCCAGACGGTTTCTTGAATTTAGAAGGGCCCTGTAGCTCTTTGTAAATGACTGTTATATTGTAGAACAAAACTTAAAAGGTACACACATTGCCCCAAACAAATTAGTATTAAGGTGAAATACTGGTAGCAATACTGAGTATTGAAAAAAAAATGTTTTGTCTCTTTTTTGGTAGCTGGCGAAACTGCTTGTTTGAACATTAAGATGGGCAACAACCAACAATAGAGTTTTTAAAAATACTTTGGAAAGTAAGTTTTTTTCGATGTGCAATAGTAAAGTAGCAGATACAAATGTTAAATCGGGTTTATTTTTAACACAATTTTAGAAAATTAGTGACCATCTAATGAAAAGCTGATAGATAATTAAGACAAGTGTGGTAATCAGGTGCCCCTGTAGTGACAAAACTGGTGAAAAGCCTTTAGTGGGGCTATGATATAAGAATTACAATACTGGCATAATTAAATGAATTTAATGGCAAGTCTCATGCAAAGTAATTAAGTAGCATAATGAGCAAAATAATACTTAAACGAATGGCATGAACTCAAGTGTCTGTGAACTGTGGTTTGTGAACACTTTGGTGAATAAGGTTCTACAAAGATTTTTCTATACTGTAAATGTAAGCAAATATATTACTGGATTATTGTAACACATATTTTCTAAAAAAAATATTTTTAGGAAGCCCTTTGAAAAAGCACTATAAGTGTGAAATTTCGGGGCTAAAGGGTGAAAGAACAAAATGGAAGAAATTTGTCACAAAGTCTGGCATCCTTCAATTTCTTGTCCTCGGACACCCTCAAGCACAGAACATACATCTGTATGTGGTAGGGAAGCACTGAACTGCATGCAGTTAATAATCTAAACATTATTTTCATAGTCCTGTACAATAACAGTAAGCTGTGCAGTAATGCAAAGTTATAAAAATTAAAACTGCATCAATTTACACCAGGGAGGAACACACATTTTGACATCACATAGACACATTTGCCATAGCACAGTTGCGCTCCTCTTTAATGTCACCCCCAGAAACAGGAGTTGTGCACATAATTTCTTTCATGAAAAAATAAAAATCCACTACAGCCATGTAAATTGTAATTACACAGTACATTTTTGGAGCACGCCAAATACAAGAAAAGGAAAATGTGGACTTATTACACTAGCAATGCATGATATCTTTGTAATGGTGTGTAAAATACACAAGCTGCATTTTATCCTGCACATAACAATAACAAAACCTGCATTTCTTTGCCAACTAAATGTGCAACTGCTCACTTTTGTGCAATTGTAAAGCTGACACCTGGGTGGGTGGGTAGGAAACAATCTTTTACTTCCTGGTACGTCCACAGCAGGTGTGTTTTTTGGTTAGAACTACACTAATTTAAACAACTTCAAAGAGGATTGGTGGGCCATGTAGGTGGGATCACATTTGTAATTAACTGATTGCCTCTCTGTTTCAGTTTTAGCACTGATTGCAGCGAGTGGCATGGAGTTCACCTGGGTGGGTGGGAGACAAACAGTTATTCTACTTCCAACAGGACTGTGTCCAAACTAAGTGTCAGTTTAGAAAAGTTCTGACTCCCTGTAACACAGAAGTAGTGATCTGGCTGAAAACCTGGTCACCCTCAGCGTGCAGATAACATGGATTAATGTATTATCAGGTGACAGGTATTAACCAATGAGTTTTCTTCCTAGCAAAGCCCATGTTAAAAATATATACTGTAAATATATATATATATATATATATATATATATATAACACACACACACACACACATATATACTGTATGTATTATTTAGAATCTAGTCTGTCCTTGGTAAGAAATTATTCCTTTGTCCCTCCCCAGGAAAAAGCAATTCGGTAAATGTATCCTGGCCTCTGTTTGTTTTAGTTTTATCCTAAATTTCCACCCCTAGTTCCAGAACCCTTCCTGATCAATTATAGGATGTGGTATGCCCTGTACTTTGCATTTCTTTTCCAGTCAATAAATGATGTCTGCCACATTTATTCCTTCATTTCTAAAGAGTATTAGGACTATTTTTATTGTGGGGTTGGTGAGGGGAATTACTTGAAATGATGTCCAGATGGGCTTTTGCTTTGGTTTAGTATAAATGTTACCAAACTTGTCAAGCAATGATTCTGACCTAAAACTTATATCAAAGATTGATCCTCAAGGGGCATGAATTAGTTCATAGACATCTGATGAGAACAAATCTATTCTGTGCTTAATAAGTACTTTTCTCGCCAATTATTTGTCTAGTGGGGAGTCCATTACCCTCATATATCTCAGACCTACTGCATGACACCTTTTAGCATCTTCCAATGGTTTATGCAGAAGACTAGCATATGTTATTTGTTGATGTGGGTTAGTATTATCTGGCTGTTCTTGTTCTCCTCTTATAGTCTTATCTCATGTAGTTGCGGCATGTGCCCACATATCTAAATCAGTAGGGGCTTCATAAAAAATCTCCTCAAAAAAATCAGTAATGTTAGAGGTACCTGAGGGTTGTTTTTCTTTGGTGTGGATAACAGTTTCTTTTAGTTTTGCCATTAGCTGAGTTTTTTGATCTTTTGACAGCTCCTTCCTGCTGGCAGGTCCATGCTCCGGTCTCCATTCTGGGGAGTGGAATGTCAGGGTCTGGGATCCAATTTCCTCGACACATCCATATTCAATGTGCCATTTGCAGAACTGTCTCAGGATTCCATTTTGGTGTGCCAGAAACAGCTTCATCCTAGTCCTTAACTGTGTGCACATGAATTTAATCTGGAGTACTGGAAGCAGCTCCAATGTGAAAAACAGTTGAAGTAAGTTACTTTTTTCTGGTATCCTTGGAGAACTGTTGAGAATTCTCTTCCATTTTTTCTCCTCATCCAACTTGTTGATTTCATTTGTGTTGGTTCTTTGAGCATCTGTCATTTGTTGCATCAACTGCAATTTTTTTCTTTCTAGGTTTTCTTTTAATTAGTTTTAAGCTCGCCTGATTTCGATCTCCAATAGTTCTGTTCCTGTAATAGTGTCCACAATGATTTGGCTATTGACCTGGATGTCCATATTTTCTGCCGTATCCACAACTTTGTGCTGTGCTCCTTCAGTTCCTATCTTTTCCCAATCCTCCATCACTAATGGCAAAAGGCAACCCCCTCCGCCAGGTGAGTAGAGGAATTTTTTATTACAACTTCAAAAACAAATATTTACAGACAGTGTTAATTCACACAAAAAACAATGTACGAAAGCAAAACATTACATGAAAGCAAATAAGTATTTCTGTCATACTCCTTTTAAACTGTTTCTAAGCAAATATTCAAACTTAATTAGATTAAGTTAAATTATAAACTAGGATCTACCCCTTCCCCACCATAAATCATAATTATAACCAATGTTAATCCATATTAAAATGTATAAATCAAACAGTGAAAAAAATAAAATTCAATATTTCACTCATACCAAGAAAAACTAATCCAAAATTAAATGTTTTAAGCTAGGTCCTCCCCTACTAAAATTAGTAAAAATGTTTACTTAGTAACTCAAAAAAAGAACTCAGATAATCTTTCCTTTCATGTTAAAATCACATGGACGAAATCCATTTGAAATAACTAGGGAAACAAAATAGGTATGTGTACATACTCCTTACCATATTAAAAGTACAGATGTTTTCTAGTTAAACTACGTCTGTAATATAAATGTGTGTAATTTGCGTTCCACAAAAGCAAAGGAAATTTATGATTGTGCCCTAAGAAAACCAAATAAATGGCAGTTTTAAAATTTGTATTGAGAAAAAGTTCACACTGAAAAGCCTTGCGGTATAGACGCAACATTTAACTAACACCAAATTTTATCATACCTCCTCTATCCATTCCACGTGCTTCCACCAGGATTGAGTTCCTGTACATTGTCAAAACTCTTTCTGCTTTATTTCTAATAAAGAATTCTGAACAGTCCAGAACTATTGCTCAGGAGAAATCTGTCTCTTGTATATGGTTAATTAACACCCAGTATGCCAAATGTGATATTTAATTATCAATGGAATCAGCTGAATTGTTCCCGAATCATATTTACCCCAAGCCTGTGGTAAAAGACCTAGAAATAGAATATCCCTATTTATCATTTTGAATGGAGATATAATGTATGGTAAGCACCTATTAACCACCATAATCAGCAGTCACACAGCTTTGTTATGCACTGTTTAGGATTTTAAAAGTTGTTAACCACACTTCAGAACTTCCAAACAGTGGCATAACAAAAAAGAATGCACCAGAGTTCCATAATTCTCACACATAGAATGCAAACAATGTTTTTTTGACCATACACTGTAAAAGATGATGGCTGGGAATTGGGTGACAACCACGCTGAAATCACCTCTCGTGGTTGCTAAGGCTACAGTAAACCTCTTGAGTTGCACTCTCGAGGTTTACCATGTTGCCCTAGCAACCACTTGAGGTGATTACAGCATGGTTATCACCTGATCCCCAGCCATTATCCTCTATGTATGCCATTTAGAATATAATATAACCCAAAAAGAGAATGCAAATGGGCATTCTAAGGATAAATGATCCATGGTTTCTAACTTATCTAAACAGATATAATCTCTGGGGCACATTCTTTCTGATATTTTTTTGTTTTAAATTATTCTTCAAATTACATTTTTCATGTGCACAAAGTCACATCATGTCCCACATCTTTCCTCTCATTCTGGAGGTTCGTCAACATACTACCACCTTGCTTTGTCTCATTTGGTGTTGGGAAGCATTTACTAAGCATTTTCTTTTTCTCTCTTCTTCATTAATAATTGTATCCACAACTAATTGTAGCTCTGTAGACTTTAACTCTTGCTATAAAATAACCCACTTCTCTACCAGTGGGAGTTTGGGCTCAGCATCTGGTGGTAAACCTGTTGGCCGAACACCATTGGCAGCTAGCAATTCTTCCATTTGCACATCACTTTGTGCATCTATGAAAACCTCCTTGTTTTCTGTTGTACTTCTGGTATCAGCTGAACTTTGGAGCATTACACAAACGCCTCCTCTCTCCTACACAGCAGGTCAGTTTTGATCTGCACACATATTCCACTTCCCTTTCTTCTGGGTTACACCTGGAAAGGAGCCACAGCTCAGTGTGCATCTCCTTGTCACAAGATTTCAAATTAAGATAAACTCATCTACCTTTTATAAGGTAGAAAAAGAAATGGGCAGACTGGATGGGCCTTGCGGTCCTTATGTGCCATCAACTTCTATGTTTCTATGTTTCTATGTCCTGGACTGGAGACCTCCATTCCTTCTCAGGGCAATAGCACCCCACAGAGAGTAGGGGATTTTCCTCAGTGTCCTGGCCAAATCCTCCCTCCTCATTCACTAAAAAATACCATCAATAGCTTAATCTGGTTCTGTAAGTCAGTTTTGATCTGCACACATATTCCACTTCCCTTTCTTCTGGGTTACACCTGGAAAGGAGCCACAGCTCAGTGTGCATCTCCTTGTCACAAGACTTCAAATTAAGATAACCTCATCTACCTTTTATAAGGTAGAAAAAGAAATGGGCAGACTGGATGGGCCTTGCGGTCCTTATGTGCCATCAACTTCTATGTTTCTATGTTTCTATGTCCTGGACTGGAGACCTCCATTCCTTCTCAGGGCAATAGCACCCCACAGAGAGTAGGGGATTTTCCTCAGTGTCCTGGCCAAATCCTCCCTCCTCATTCACTAAAAAATACCATCAATAGCTTAATCTGGTTCTGTAAGTCAGTTTTGATCTGCACACATATTCCACTTCCCTTTCTTCTGGGTTACACCTGGAAAGGAGCCACAGCTCAGTGTGCATCTCCTTGTCACAAGATTTCAAATTAAGATAACCTCTGGCCGTACCTTATTGTTAAATAATTATCCAAGTTTCATGGGAGGGGAGCATTACAGCCAAGGTAATGCTTATTGTATAATGAATTCAATGTGGTGTACATAGCTCAGTGCTTGTGTATACTTATGTGTTTGAATGTTACATGCTTGATATTTAGACTTTGACTTTTCTCTGTTTCCCACCCTCAGTGGAATGCTGGGTCAGTTTAGGAATTGAGGCCCAGCACTGAGGGTGAGATAAGAAAGCCAGAGGAGGAGGAGGAGGCAGAGGAATATGGTGGGTGTTGTTGGAATGCTCACAACTGAGCAGCAGAAGTGCTGCAAGTTAAGCAGGGGATGTGGGAGGAGCTATTGCCCTCCCCTTGAATTGCATGCTATAGCCTTCCCACTCAATGTGAGGTACATAGCTCAGTGCTTGTGTATACTTATGAGCTTGAATGTTCCATGCTTGATGTTTAGACTTTGGCTTTTCTCTGTTTCCCACCCTCGGTGTAGGTGTAGGAATTGAGGCCCAAAAAAGATTATTACATTTTGATTACCTCCTCCAACTCTGAAGAGTGTGACCAGTAGTATGCAGGAGAAGAAACCCCTCCCATGGCGGAAACCTCTGAAGACCCATTGCTACTGACCTACCCTTCTTCTGGACATACTAAGAGGAGATAATCCTAAATGTGGGCTGAAGTTTGGTTCAGGTTATATCCAAGAGTTTAAATCCTAGTCTTGCTGGTCGATGAGTCGAGTCCTCTGAATCTTGATGGTAAGCAGAAAGTCGATGCTGGAGTATGAGGATTCCGGAATAAGAAGAAGAGTCCAATTTGGATGGATGTCCGGATGAGGGAAGATGAGTAATCCATGTTCAAGGTTTCTGTAGAGGGATTAAGACTGTAAACTGAACACAAGGATGAATCTGGGGAGCAATGTCTAGGGATGGTCGAGCATTAGGCAGTATCACCCTGTCTGAGTGAGTGGGTAAAGGACCTCAGTGAAAGTCAGAGAGGAGGGTTTTTTGTGGAAGTCCTGAAATGCAGTCAGCTGAGACTTCTACATGGGCAAGACATGGATGCAAGACTGGATGCCAGAGATGATATTGTCCGGGTAGGAAGAGTAGATGCAGGAGCAGGAACATCTGATGAAGCTGCTAAAATACAGGGAAGAGATACATGATGTTGGAGGTGCCATAACATGATAGTGTGAGATTAAATGGGAACTTTCTGAATGCAGTCCGATGCGATAAGCAGCAGCAATGGATTCCAGTGGCTGGTTAACATTAGGGTGCTAGATGGGAAGCCAATGCAAGCTAAATGAGGAAGCTTGATTGAGAGACCCCCACATGGGTCCTTGTTGGAGGTCCTTCCCAGAGGACCTGAAAAAAGGCATGAAAGACTTGTGTGCTGCTGTCATGAGTCTTTGTAGAAGTGGGGTACCATGGGTAGCTTTGATAGAAAGTTACCTGAATATCCTAGGGCTGACTTGTGAGTGAACAATGTTCAACAGATATGTCATCCATAATAAACTGGAACTGTACCAGGATCAAAGCTGGAACATTGCTGCCATGGAACGAGGCTCCTACTTGGGCCAGGTTGGACTAGTGTGACCTCTCAGATTTCCATTAGAGTAAGGCACGTAAAGCAATGGAGTAGTGAGCTAGGCCCCCACATGGGTTTAGCTTGAGAGGCAGGACACCCACATAGGTCCGCCTGAGAAAGGAGTAGAAGTGAATGAGTTGAGTTAGGCCACCATGTAGGCAATCTGGCTCGGCAGGACCTCTACATAGGTCTGCCTGAGGAAGGAGTTAAAGTGAGTAGTGAGCTGAACTAGGCCCCCATGTAGACTAGCTGGACTAGTAGGACCCCAACATAGGTCTGCCTGAGGATGGGGTAGAAGTGAGTGAGCAAGTTGAGCTAAGTCCCCATGTAGGTTAGCTGGACTGGCAGGATCCCCACACAGGTCTGCTTGATGAAGGTGTAGAATCAAGGAAGTTGACCTAGGCCTCCAGGTGGGCTAGCTTGACCAGGAGGACCTCTATGTAGGCCTGCCCAAGGAAAGAGGAAAATTGAGGATGTCAAGCTAGGCCCCCCCTTGCAGGTTAGCAGAATGGGCAGGATCCTCATGTATGTCTGCCTGAGGAATGAGCAGAATTGAGTGGGTCAAGTTAACCCCCCATGTGGGCTTACTGGACTTGCAGGAACCCCATGAGGTCTGCTATAGGGAACAGTGATGCACAGGGCATAGAAGTTCTACAATGTAGTTGGGACTTGAAAATGAACAGAAGACATTGTAGACAAGGGCAGATTGGACCCATGTAGTACAGCTGCATGGTGGTGCCTGGACTCAGGACCTGTGCCAGGATGTCATATGGATGAGTCAGGAATATGGGTAAAAAGGTTAGAGTTCATATATGTAGAAGATCAGCAGCAGCTCCATTAGCGAAGGGAGACCCCAAAGAGGACAAGCACTGCACTGATGATGTATGTATAGAGCTTGGAGCCCCAAGGAATGGAATGGAAGAGTAGCCAGAATGCAGACCCCCAACTGCTAAAAATGTCACATAGCACTAAGATGGTCACACTTCAATATGCCCATGCTCTGCATGGGCTGACTGATGTTCTCCAGGAGGATCAAACAATAGGTGGACACAGAAACCAGGAAGGAGAAACAGTCCATTAGACCTCTCAACTGTCTTTGATTTTCAGGGACGTCCCTGATTTGCCTCAGAATTTTCCACTGTCCCACCCATAATCAGTGCAGTCATGAATGAACAATGAGGATTGAAAGCATGAAATAGTGCCAGCCATTGAAAATACAACTTTGGTTTTCTTCAGGAAATGCTTTTTTACACTAAACCCCTTATGTTATTCAATTCATCTGTAGATATCACCAATATTTAAAATTTTGTCCCTCATTTTGGTCCATTGTCAATGATTATTTTAAGCCTTATCCCCAATGCTTTGAGGCACTGGGTTGAGGGCTATGCACTCTGCAGCACCAAAGATATGGGGCCCACTAGCTGCAGACGAATCCATAGGGAAACAGGAAGGAGCCACTTTCTAGTTCATAACTGAGGAAGCAGAGGCCAGAGCCATGAGTGGGAATGCTGTGGAGCTGAGGGATACCAGAGTCTCAGATGGAAAAGGCACGGTAGACCATAGGCAAGGCTTCAGGGGTGGCAGAAAATGTGCATCTGGAGAAAGAGGCAGGTGAGACATGGGCAAGCACAACCAGAGAATGTATGCCAAAGCCTGGAGAGGCTGCAAAGTATAGTAAAAATGAAAGGAATCCCATTGCAATGGCCCATGGCAGTGAGCCAGGAAGGGTGCTGCATCAGATTCAGAAGTGAAGGAGAACATGGGTTGGGAAGCACTGGCAATGAGCAAGCAAGGGGTAACAGTGGAAATGGTGACCAGACTGCACAGAGCCACAGGTAATGGTGAGGTGATCCAGGCACTGAGCCAGCTGGGAGCTGCATCAGGAAAGAGACTGGAACAGCAGCAGAAAAAGTAATCCAGCAGGGTGTGTGGTTCCAGCGCAGAGCAGCACGGTGGCCAGCAGAGAAGAGGAGAAGAAAGTGCCCAAAAAAGAAGGAAGGGAAAGATGGAGGAAAATAAAGGTACAGGGTCAGAAAGGCTGTGGCAGGTAGACAAATGAACAGGGAAAGAGCACAATGGGGAGGAAGCAGGGTGCTGGGGGAGAAAACAAAGAGAGGAGACAAAAACAAGTAAAGCAAGATGCAAGACAAATGAAAGGAAAGGAAGGGAAGGCAAAACAAAAGGAGGAAGGGAAAGGAAAGAGCACCCAGCCAACCAGCCATGTAGCCGTTTGACAGAAGGTTCAAAACTGAGCAGCAGAAGTTCTGGGAGTTAAGTAGGGGATGTGGGAGGAACTATTCCCTTCCCCTTGAATCACATGCTATAGTCTTTCCATAGAATGAATGAATGTCATTGATGCAACAGAAAAGACAGGGACAAATAAAGCCCCCAGGGTAGCTGAACTACCCATTGATATTTATAAATTGAACCCAGATAGAAGGGCAGCTATTTGGTGCCCTTGTTTTGTAAATTAATATCTCACTATTGTTTTCCTGATAATTGGAAGGGTAACAAAAAGGGGAAATTCAACCTGCACTGAATGTGCAAGGAGTGTTCTGCAAACAGGTGGCAACCCAAAAAATAAGCAAAAAGTGCCCCCTTGAAGGCATTTAGCTGAGGCACTAGGGGCTCGCACAAGGTGGATCAATAATACAACAATAGTTGTTTAAATTGTGCTGTTTTGTGGTTATTTCATGCAGTTTCTTAAGAGCGCTGCATATCTTTGAATCAATTGGAAGGGTAGCCTGCATAGGAAGAGCTGCCTAGATGATCCACTTATGTATTGTCTTAATAGTATGATTAACAGTATAGCTAGAATTTTCACCAGAATAATTCTTGCTTATCTAGAAGACTGGCAGGAAACTAATAACATTATATTTGTGTGCCATGTAGGTTTCTGGAAGATTCCATCCACTCTTGGTAATTGTTATGTCTTACATCACCTTGTTCATAAAACATCTGTGATACACAGGCAGAAACTCAAAGTCAGATTTACTGACTTCTCCACTGCTTTCAATTCCTTTTCCAAAACAGTTTTGGGACATGTACTATATGACCTTAACATATGTCCTAACCTGCTACATATTACTAAAACTCTTCACTACTGTATACAGTGATATGTTATATTTGGGACAGAAGGTAATTTGATTGAGCCCTTTCCCACAAATATGCATGTAAAACAGGGCTACATCTTTTTATATACTATACTAAACTGAATGTTGAGAGGTGCTGTATCCTCAAACTCTGATCTCTCTGTAACTGGTAATAAGAAGGTACCCATTCTAGTGTACACAGATGATCTGGCATTACTATCATTATCGACTATGGGTTTGCAAGCAACTCATTGTGTTATCAGAAATATTTTAAAGATTTTAAAATCTAAAGTCAGGTACTCTGGCAAAAAAAAGATGTTATTCATGGAAACTGGTGGCAAATCAGCTGGATTGAGCTAAGCAATACTAATACAGCATACAGTAGGAGTTATTTTCAATTAGAATCTTACTTGGACAGATAATCTTCTTTCCTTACTTTTAATAGCTTCATATGGAGTCCAAACCATTCATTGCATAATCTGACACTAAATGGCCACCCAGGACAAAATGGGTTATTTTTTATTTTATTTATTTATTTATTGAAATTTCTGATAACATCTTTGAGAACAAGATAATTTCATAGATTCCACATCAGACGACAATATATATTGGAAAAGTATAAGACAGAGAACAAACAAAACAAGGAATTATACAAGACATTACAACAGTGTATAACTAGAGAAGTTCCAATACATGTGGCATTGTACAATGTATGCCAAGGTGAGTATTTGATTAAAACCTAGAATTCAAACGGTCATATTAGAGGGGGTGGGGTGTTATAAAATGACCCTTTAATGGAAAATGAGAATAAACTCAGCTTAATATCTAGTAATCAACAAGGTAAGGGATGGCATCAGCCCAGGGACCTCATCAGAGGTGCAAAAGGTAAGGGACAAAGCATTTTAGAGTGAGCAGGAGTACTCAGGAGATATAACAGGAGGAGGGGGGATGAGGGAAAGCCATAGAGGGGTGAATGGAAAGAGTGGAAAGGATCAAGAGGAAATGTGAAAGGAGAATTATTAGCAAGCTAGAACAGTTACTTAAATGCTAAGAATAGTTATGCATAAGGTCTGGATAGCATAAGGTTAGAATAAGTACACTTGCTAAATCAATGTTAGGCCTTTAACACTTCAATAGTCTGTATGGTTGTTATAAGATAGATGCATCTTTAAAAGTTGCTACTGTATAATTGAATAATCAAATTCTGTGTGCACCAGAATATGGGTAATTATGCAAAGTGAAAGACTGGAAAACAAGGTGAAGATGTCAAAGTCCTTTCTAGCATTACCTACCTAAATTCCTATATCGACTGTTAGGGTAGAACTTGATCAGTTTTCTTTAAAAACTTTTATACCCTTCATTGCTCTTAAACTATTGGCAGAGATTAATTAAGATGCATAAAATCAGGCAGCTTGCTGTTGTTTATCATCAGAAAGTAGCTCAGAAAAGCTATGTGTGTATAGTCCCTTGGCTGCACAAACTGTTTAGGATTTTGGATAATGTTAATTTATCTTCCCTTAAAAAACTACCAACAAGGGATATTAAAATTAATGATTCTTGCAAATCTGTTGTTAAGAAGTGTCTAATGAATGTATTTGCACATGAGAATCTTGAGAGGGTGGGACTCTCCATGTTTAGTGTTTGGTATGTGCAAGCCAAACAATTTCATATAATAAAACACTATCTTATTTTATTGTTACGTTCTTGGCATTGGAAGGTATTCTCACAATATAGTTTTCAGACAAATAAATTTGATATAGAGTACACTAGATATTCTAATGCCCCTCAGTAATCAAACTTTGAGGTTTTGTAAATGCCATCTGAATCTGGCTGAGGACACATGTCATGTTAGAAACATAGAATATGATGGCAGAAGGAGGACAAAGGTCCATTGGGTCTGCCCTTTGTGTACTACCTTACCCCCACTGACCTACTGTGCTGGCAGACTGTTACCTCCTCCCCTGATCCTCATCCCTCAAACCCATATAGCCCCCCCTTGGGTATTATTAGTCTACTTGCCCTGTCCCAACCATGTTTCAACCTGTTTAGGGTAGCTTCCCCCACCACTTCCACCAGCAGTATCTTCCATGGTTCCCCCACCCTCTCACTGAAGTTGAGCTTCTTTATTTTTCTCATGAACTTACCTCCCACTAATCTGTAGTCATACCCTTTAGAGACTGCATCTCTGTTCCTTACAAACCAATCTTCACTATCCTAAGGATCACTAAGGCAGCAGGGCAGGGGGTGCTGGATGTGATAGCCTACCTGAGAACCAATGACCTAGCTAGAGATGCAGCTGGGATGGTCCAGAGGGAGCTTAGGGATCTGGGGAAGAGCCTAAAAAGGTAGTGTACATGCTAGCCTTCACTGAGGTACTGCCTGTATATGGCCATGCGGAGGACAGGGAATTCTGCATCAGAAGCTTCAACTCGTGGCTGAAGGAAGATACAGAGAGGAAATGTTACTTTGATGAACATTTAAACTACTGTAGTTAAGGGGGTGGCAGAAGGGCAGATGGAGGCATATACTGTCCCTCAACAAGAAAACGAAGCAGGAGAGGAGAACCTGAGAGGAGGAAACTCCCTCTGGGAACAAGTTCAAGGCAAACAAAAGAGGAACTGGTGACTAAGTGGCAAGGAACAAACATATTAATATGAGAGGGAAGTAGGCGCAAAGAAGTCATAATGTCTAAAACATTGCTGGCATGGCAAAATCACGCTGCTAATACAGCCTGATTTCTGCCATGCGGCATAAGTCTTTTTCTGGGGGCTCTGCCCACCACACACACACACACCACGTTAGCAGGGGCTGTGCCCCAGATCCCAGAACCCCCACCAAAGAGTCTCAACCCGGGGAGGTACTCAGGAGTGCAATGTCATAAAAAGAATGTCAGGGCCAGGAATGAAACACTGTCCCAGAAGCAGCGCCTGGATTCATGCTGCTGTGTCTCAGTCCAGTGAGCCACGGCAGCTGCTCGGCAGAACCCAGTCCCAGCAGAGGTCTTATCCTCTGCCTGGGATTGTGTGAATGGTGCAATACTGCAAACAGCAGTATACGCGGTATTGCACCATTCGCTGTCATGGACAGCGCAGTTTTGAGGTAGCTATAATGTTGCATGCTATTATGCGTACAACATTATGACATGGTACAAAATTGGGCAGGGTGAAAGAAAACAAGTGGAACATTGTGAACAAGGTGGGAGAAAGATATGGAGAGCCATGCATACAAATGTAAAAAGACATGGAATAAAATTCCAGATCTTGAGACCTTCATGGTGGAGGCAGACCTGGACATTTTATTTATTTATTTATTTAGTTTTTGTTGACCAGGTAAGAGCACTAGATAAATTCTGCCTATTTTCAGGAACAACCCGGGGGAAGGGGATACAGATGAATGCCAACTGACTTTGAACCAGATTAAGCTGTTGGTGGTATTTTTAGTGAATTGGGGGGGAAATTTGGCCAGTGCACCGGGGACATTCCCCTACTCTCCACTGGGGGAAGTGCTGGCTGTCTAAGATGGTCACTTCTCTGGGACGTGCGGATGGGGAGGCTGTTTTTGGGATGGGAGTTCAAGCCTCTACTCCCGCCCTTTCAACACAAGAGGCTGTGGATCTTGCCTTGGCTGCTGCTGAATTTTCAGAGTCTGAACAGAATCAAATGGACGTTGAAATAGAATCTGAGCCTCTGACATTCCCTACCTCTGATAAGACATCTGGCGATATGAGTAATGTGGATTCACAGTCTACTCTGGGTGTGGGCACTCCAAGATATGCTGCTCTTCTCCAACGTAAGCAGGATCTGAGTCGGAACTTTCTGCAATGAAGGCAGGCCCCCCTCGGAGGCTGATTGTTTTGTCTCACCAGTAAAGTTTCCGGAGAGGGTTGATAAGGTGACTGCTGCTATTGACTCCCGATTCCTGTTGACCTGGTGAGCACTTCAGCTGGCAGTGACAACGACATGGCAGCTGTGTGCCTAAAGCCGACCAGTACTCCAGCAGAAGGTCAGAGTATCCAGAAGGAAAACACAGGGATAACTCATCTAGGTATGGGCTGGCAAGCTGCTCATGACCATGGCAATATGAATTGAGCTACTGCTGATGCTGAGAAAACTTTTTCTTTTCCAGATTGGAATAAGAATAAGGTATTGAGTACTTTAGTTGCAGAATCCCACCCTTTGGAAACTGTTCCACCTCAGAATCTTCATGATGATTACTGATCACCAGATGCTGCCTTGACAGCGGTGGGCTGGATTAATGATCAACTGGGCAGATGTTCTCCTGATCAGCAGGATCCCTCATATAGGAGGATGTGCCAGTATTCTACTCCTGATGTGGCCACCATCGCGATTTCAGCTAAGGGCTCCACCGAACCCCAGGGTAATGACTCCGTTATATCTCCTGTTTCAGATAATATTATTAATACTGATGTTTTAATTACCAAATCTGTGACTGATGTAGGAAATGAACAATTTGCAGAGTTTTGACTCGGGCCTAATCCTAAGGCCTTGGAAGAAACAAATGAGGGCTCTTTTCTGGCTCCCCTATTCAAGCTAGCTGACCTTTTTCACTCCCGTGGGAAACCTACACCCCGGAGGAATGCGGTCAGGTTGTTGTACGGGGGGGGGGGGGCTGGAAAACCCTCCTGATTGTTATTGCCAGGAATTTATTGAAAAATGCACTGAAATTTTTTCCTCGGATATCTTTGCTTTGATTTCTTTAGGCAATGGGAATTTTGACATTAGCTTTAAGAATGTGTCACATTTAGATAGATTTTAGGTACAGTACCAAGCACAGAAGAATAACCCGATTTGGATTCCCTTCCAGGCTATTCCCCTTACGAAACCTTTGATTAAGACCTCTACAGTCATGTTTAAAAATGAGGGTGTCAATGTCCTTTTTTGGTTACGTCAAAGATGTGAGATTTTGGGGAGACCCACTCCTACTATGGATAGTGAGCAGATTTGAGATGGGGGTTGGAAGATTAAAGTGAAGTTACTATCCACTAACTCAGACCCTGTGCATCTGCCCAGTGTGTTTTTTCTAGGGAGAGACAGAGGTTCTATCTTTTATGTAGGACAACCCCGGTCTCGTTTTAAGTGCGGGTCTAGATTGCATCTTAGCTCAGCCTGTGACACAAATAGGTGTAATCACTGTTTGGAGTATGGTCACTTGGCTTCAGCTTGCCTTAATTTATTTAAGTGCAACCTTTGCGAACAGACTGGGCATGCCTATGGTCGTTGTCCCTGGGCATCTCACAACCATGAAGATTGTCCTTCTCATGAAGGGATCATCAATCATGTTCAACATAACATAGCAAAAAGGGTGGCTTCTACAGTACCTGGGTGTCCGGCCTCAGAGAACGTTCTCCCTCCTGCTATTCCTCATCAGGAAAACCCCCTTGACACTTCCACTACAGCTTTACAAGTAGAGAATATGCCCATTGGGCAGGAGGTTATACGACAGGACCGGCTGGTAGCTGATGTGGTAGTAGGCACTAAGACAGATATGCCTCCTTCTCCCCTTCCCCTGACAGAAGTCCCTTTTAAAGTGGTACAACCTAGGAAGCACAATAGGCATGGGAAAGCTATGTCCTCAGTAACACATGTCCCTAAATTGGTTCCATCCCAGGAGATGGTACACATGGTAGAGGATGATACAGGAGGTAACTCAGAGGATGATACTGATACCTCCTCAATCATTTCTACTACTGATACTGAATACAGGCCTGATGATTCTATTGCCAAATGGACCAGATGGAAACAGAGAGGTAAAATTTCATAGGATCTGTTTTAGGCTTACTATTTCTATATTTTTTCTCATGCACTGTTTATCCTTCTCTGCCTTAAATATTAATGGGTTTAAGAGTGAGAAGAAGCATTTGGGGGCCTTTTCTGTTTTAAAAACTCTTAGATCTGACATGATTTGTTTACAAGATACCCGATTGAAGTCTCATATGGACCTTCAGTGTGCCACTAAGACTTGGTCCTTGGGGCCCTTCTTTTTGGTCCATTGGGGAAGCTGTGATGGTATAGGGATTCTTTTCTATAATCCCACCCTCAGGGTTTTTTAAATTGGTTGACACTCATCCTGGGAGGGCTCTTTGTTTAGATGTCTCCCTCTATTCTGAAAGATTTCGGATTATTTCTGTGTATGCTCCTCAAACCAAGACATTAAGAATAGCTTTGTTTCAGGAGCTCCAACCCTTTTTACACACTTCTCGTCTGGTGGTTTGGCTGGGGGACTTTAATTGTGGTTTGGCTCAGGCCGATAGGGGTCTTCAAACCCAGAAGCTTTTCTGCGATTCCCTGACTTTGAAACAGATTATCTCTACTGCTACCTTGGTTGATGCTTATCGAGTACTTCATCCTACTGGTGGATTCACCTATTTTCGGGGACCGTTCAAAACTAAAATTGATTTTATTTTTTTATCGAAGATTGTTACAATTCTTCAGGTTTCTACTAGACCAATTGAGTTCTCGGATCATGTGGTACTTACAGCTTCTATTACTTGGGAGAGTGCCCCTAGATGTAGAAAGAATAGGTGGAGGCTGAATGAAACCATGTTGATGGATCCCACTATTAGGACACTGTGGTTATGGCAGTGGACAGCTGGATTTTGGTCTCTGATTGCTACGACTCTATTCTGGACTGGTGGGAAGATACTAAAAAAAGGTGGATATGTTTATTTCAGCATCAGGTCCATGTTAAAGCTAATAAAGATTATCTGTCTTATTTGAAACTCGGGCATCAGTTACAGCATTTGATCTCCTTGGCTGAAACTACATCACAGGACTAGGGTCGGTTGATTTCGACAATTAAGATGCAAATAGTTTCTATGCAGTATGATGGGGTAAATCTTTAGATCAGGAATTGAGGTTTGGTACAAACTTGACTAGAAAATCTTTGGATCCCTTTAAGGAGGATAAGTATAGGATTGACTCCAGGTTGCTTACTTCTCTGACCTCTGCAGACGGACAGACTGTAAGTGACCCCCAACAGCTTTTACAGGTAGTAGAAGATTATATGGCTACTACATTAATGGCTGCTTCGACTTTGCCTGACACAGAGATACAACAGTGTTTGGATGTATTACACTTACCTGGACTATTTGACTCTGATAGAAGTTTTCTGAAGGCTGACATTGTGTTAGAGGAAGTTCAGGTCGCTATTAATGGTTTGGCTGCTCAGGCGGCTCGTGGTTCTGATGGCATTGGTACGGGGTTGTACAAAACTTTTTTGAATGAACTAAGTCCTGTATTGGTTATTTTGTTCAACCATATCTTGCATTCTGGTAATTTTGCTCCTTCTATGAATGAGGCTATTTTGATTTTATTATACAAAAGGGGTGATAGACAAGACTTAGGGAATTGGTGCCCCCTGAGTCTTCTGAATTTGGAATTGCACATCTTGAGTAAAATTTTGCTAGCCAGACTTTCCAGGGTCGCTCCTCTGCTTCTTAGTCCTGTCCAGTCCTGTGCTGTAAGGGTGGAGGAAGCAGCAGGATAATCTTTATTTGGCTAAGGGAAATTTTTTCTAGAGGGGACTTAGATCAACTGCAAGGAATAGTTCTCGGATTGGATCAAGAAAAAACCTTTGATCGGGTTGCACATAACTTTTTATTTCTAGTTTTAGCTGCTTTTGGGATTCCTGATACTTTTGTAAGTTGTATTTCCTCGATGTATCAAGGGGCTGTAATTGTACCTAACAAAAATGGATGGTGCAGTCGAAAAATAGGTGTGGGTAGAGGAGTCCATCAAGGTTGTCCCCTGAGTCCTACTCTTTATGTCTTTACAATAGATATCTTTATTAGAATGTTACAATCTAACACTATGTTGCAGGGTATAGATGTCTCTCCTTCTGTGCCACAACACAAAGTCCTTGCGTATGCTGATGACTTGGTTTTGCTTTTAGCCCCTCAGTTTTCGGCCTCTGCATTAATAGACTCTATAGAATATTACTCGAATATTTCCGGGTCCAGGATTAATTATAGTAAAAGTAAGGATGTGGTTTTAGGGTCCACTCCAGTACCACCCTTAGGTATGATAGCGGGGGTCCCTGTTTCCAGACAGCCTATTAAAATCCTAGGTGTTCTGTCTGGACCTGGGGACTTGGCATGCATGAACTGGGACAAAGCCCTTGACAGAGGGTACTGTTTGGTGGGCGGTTGGAAGGGGCAACAACTTTCTAAAAAGAAACAAGTTCTGCATGTTAGGAATATTCTTATCCCAGTATTTTTATATATAAGTTATATTTTTCCTCCACTTTTACCAGTCAGGACTACGCTGTTTAGTATTCTTTTCGAGAAGTACCATGGGATCTTTAACATCCACCTGAACTACCACCAGAACAGGCAGATGGGACCGCGGTTTAACATCTCATCCAAAAGACGGCACCTCAGGAGTGCAGCACCCCCCTCATGCTGCACTGCAGTGTCAGTATTGGGATATTAACCCAAGTGCCTGGTGTGGGGCTAGAACCCACAGCCTTCTGATCTCCCAGCCTCAGAGGCAAGTGTGCTACCTGCTGAGCCACTGACATAGTTGCCATCATTGAGTTATGAGGGGGGAGAGGGGTAAAGCACCCAATACATTGAAAGGGAAGAACACCCCTCCCCCCTCAGCTACTGGTCAAACTGGAGTTCAACATGTTTGTAGTTCATTTGCATCACCAGGTAAGGGAAAAGGTCCGGCTCCCCATACAATGCACAGGGGAAACAACGGACCTTGCCCAACAACTAACACACCAAAATCTGGCCAATGGAAAATCATGTACACAAATGCTGGCAGTCTGGGAAACAAGATCTCAGACCTGCAGGCAATAATGACAGAGGCTAAACTGAACATAGTAACCATTAGCGAGACATGGTTCACCAGTAACCACACTTGGGAGACTTCAGTACCCGGCAATGAACTGCTCAGAAGAGACCAAGATGCAAAAAGGGGGGTGGAGTGGACCTTTATGTCAATGAAAATATCAAAGCTACAGAAATTCAGAATACACATAAGGAGCCAGAAGAACTGTGGGTCACCCTGGAAACAGGAAATGGGACAGCCATAAGAACTGGGGTTGGTCTACAGGCCTCCAGACCAGGGGGATGACATAGACACATTACTGTTAGAAGATATACAAAACATGACAGCTAAAGGGGAGGTTCTGATAATGGGAGACTTCAACATGCCAGATACAGATTGGTCAATACCAGCAGGAACATCTGCCAGAACTAGACACATAGTGGATTCAAGCAGGGGTAGGGCCTCAAACAACTGGTACAACAACTCTCAAGAGACAGGACTATCCTAGATCTAGTACTGACTAACATGGAAAGGATCACAGATCTTCAGATAGAAGGTCACCTGGGGGCCAGTGACCATCACATGGTATGGTTCAGTTTGATCACTAGAACTAAATCATCCCATTCCAAGGAAAAATATGGGACTTCATAGGAGCTGACTTTGATAACATTGCCAACAGAGTTAAGCTAGCCCTGGCAAAAAGAAATACAGGTGAGGTGTACAGGCAAAGTGGGCAAGTATTAAGAATGCAATACTTGAAGCAACATCCCATTGTGTTAGAGAGAAAAGGAAGTACAAAAGAAGGCAATCACTTTGATTCTCAAAAACAGTAGCATAAACGATCAGAGCCAAAAGGCCTGGCCTTCAGGAAATATAAGGGAACACAGTAGGATGAATATAGGGAGGCATACAAAACTTCTCTGAGGGAAGCAGGGAAGGCAGTAAGGCAGGCAAAGGCCCAAACTGAGGAAACAAAAGCATGAACAGTAATAGAAGGGGACAAATGTTTCTATAGATACATTACTGAAAGGAGAAAGTCCAGAGGGGGTATTGGTAAGATCAAAGGAGATAAGGGGGCATGTGAGGAGGAGGACCATGTAAAAGCATCTATCCTAAACAGATACTTCTGCTCAGTATTTACTGAAGAGAATGTAGGGCACAGCCCACAGCTCAGCACCATGGATTCAGGGTGGAGGGAGGTGTGCACTAGTCCCTTCGCAAAAGAAAGGGTCATACAGGAGCTCAATGAGCTCAGGGTGGACAAGACAATGGGACCTGATGACATACATCCCAGGGTACTAAAGGAGCTAAGGGTGGAACTAGCAGAGCCATTATCAGAACTGTTTAGTGAGTCTCTGAGCACAGGAGAGGTCCCAGAAGACTGGAGAAGGGCTCATGTGATCCCACTCCACAAGAGTGGTTGTAGGGAGGAGACAGGGAACTAGAGACCAGTCAGTCTTACCTCAGTAGTGGTCAAGATTATGGAGACACTCCTTAAGGAAAGGATAGTGCAGCACCTGGAATCATTAGGAGCACAGTATCCAAGACAGCATGGGTTTACAACAGGAAGGTCCTGTCAAACAGGACAATCAGGAGCTTAAAGGGAACACAGGCTGAAAGTAAGGAGAGAGAGAGAAAAAAAAACAGGAAAAAGTAAGGATTGCAAACAGTTAAGGGGCCAGAAATAAGACATGATTGGAGTGGTGCAGAGCAGTGGCTGTGGGGCAGCAGTCTTCTGGAAGACATTCTGGAGGATGCGGTATTATCCCATCTGCAGGCACCTCTCTGGGCTGAGGGAGGAGGTTGCTCATCTCCAGGCTGAGTTGGCCAGGATTTGTGGGACCTCCTCTTTCATCCAGGGACCACCAGTGCCACTGCCATTGCCTCAGAGGTTGCCAAGAAAGAGGAGCGGTTGGACCACAGTGGGCTCAGGGAGGGTGAGGGTGGTGGAACAGAGGCGCATCCCTCCAGTTGTACCTCACCACAATTCCTATGCCATTCTGGCAAAGTGTGATTCCTCTATGAAGGCACCCGCAGTGGAGACCAAGAAGGATGCTGGGAACCTCCACAAAGGAGACCCATAGGAGGGTGGCAGGAGACCCCGCAGGGGAAGGAAACAACTCCTGGTGGGGGACTCCATTGTTAGGAAGGTAGAACTCGGGGAGGAAGTGGAGAGGGAGGTAAGGTGCCTGCCTGGCACCATGGCTTGAAGGGACAGGGAGCGAATCCTCAGGATTTCCGGAGCAGCTGCACAGGGAAGGGAGCTGGATATCATTGTCTACCTAGGGACAAATGACCTGGCTAAGAAAGGGATTAGAGAAATGCAGGAAGAGTTTATGGAATTGGAGAGGGGCCTTAGTCAAGTAGCATGAACGGTAACCTTCTCGGAGGTGCTGCCCATCTATGGCATAGGAGAGGCTAGGGTGTTCCCCACCATGGGATTCAATCAGTGGTTGAAAAACTGGTGTGGAGCTCAGGGGTTTGGCTTCATTGGGGACTGGGGGTCCACCTGGAGTGATGCAAGCCTATACTGGCATGATGGGCTGCATCTGTCTGGTAGGGGAACCAGGATCCTAGGTGATAGGTTTAAATGCTTCACTGGCAAGCATTTAAACTAGCCAAGGGGGTAGGCACTGGAAAGGAGAAGGGAAAGCCTAGCCCCTCCAAAAAATCACGGTAGTAAGTGCAGCAAACAGCAATATAGAGGTGTCGATAGGGAGAAGGGCAGGGATAAATGGAGAAAGTGACAAAGGCAAGAAGGACAGGGATGGGGCAAAAGGGAGTAAGGCCATCAGGAAATGGAGGGTAATGAGTACCAATGCCCGTAGTCTGGGCAACAAGCTCCCTGAGCTGGTGGCCTTGATGGAAGAGGGATGCCTGGATATCATAGCAGTCACAGAAACATGGTACACAGAGAACCATGACTGGGATGTTAACATACCAGGGTACATAACCTACAGGAGAGATAGGCAGTGGAGAAGAGGGGGAGGAGTAGCTCTCTATGTAAAGGAAGAAAAAGCAACTGAACAAAAGAATAAACAGGGAGGAGAGGAGGCACTGTGGGTCACCTTGGAGACTGGAAAGGCACCACAATCCGCACAGGTTGTGTACAGACCCTCATGTCAGGGGAGGGAATGGACAAGGATATGATAGGAAGGCATTCTTAAATGGCAGAGAAGGGGAGATACTGTTGATGGGAGACCTGAATATGCCAGATGTTAACTGGAGCACATTTGCCACAGCCACATTCAAGAGCAGGGCCATTCTTGATGCCCTAGAGGTGGCAGGCCTCAGACAGCTAGTTTCGGAACCCACTCATGAGGGAGCAATCTTAGACCTCATACTCTCAAACAGGGGCAGTTAGAAGATCTCAGATCTAGAAGTGGGTTGACATTGGAAACAAGTGACCATCAAACAGTGTGGTTCACGTTAAACTCAGCTACAGAGTCAAGCCATACAAAAGTGAGGGTACTGGACTTTAGGAGGGCTGACTTTGGCAAGATGGGAGAGTGCCTCAGAAAAGCACTAGCAAACAGGCTAGAAGGAGGGGTGGAGCAACAATGGGGAATCATCAAAACTGCCATAACAGAGGCACCAAGTCTTTGTCTGAAGCAACTAAACAAATCAAAACAAAAGAAAAAGCCACTATGGTTCTCAAAAGAGGTGGCAGTGAAAATCAGGAAAAAAAAGATAGCATTCGGGAAGTATAAGGAAACACAGAAGCAGCAGAACAGAGAGCTGTACCAGTTAAGGCAGAAGGAAGCAGGAAGGGAAGTCAGAATAGCAAAGGCCCAAACTGAGGAAAAGATAGCCAACTCAGTTAAGAAGGGGGATAAAACCTTTTATAGGTACATCGGCGAGTGTAGAAAGACAAAGGGAGGGATAGTGATGCTGAATAGAATGAACTGTGGGTGGGCAGAGGGGGACAGTGAAAAAGTAGGGATACTGACTGAATATTTCTGCTCAGTACTCACAAAAGAGGAGGGGGAAGTGCCTAATCCAATTAACAGAAGCACTCTTGATAGGGGGTTCGATCCCAGTCCTTTCACAGAAGAAAGGGTTCTGCAAGAACTCCTAAACCTGAAGGTGGACAAAGCAATGGGTCCTGATGGAATTACTCCAGAATTCTAAAGAATTAAGGAGGAACTAGTAAAACCACTGGCTACTCTTTTCAATAATTCATGGGAGGATGGTGTGGTACCGAGGACTGGAGGAAGGCGGATGTGATTCTCCTTCACAAAAGTGGGACCAAGACAGAGGCAGGAAACTACAGACCTGTCAGCCTGACCTCTGTGGTAGGGAAAGTGATGGAGTCACTTCTGAAGGAAAGAACAGTTGTGTACCTAGAGGCCAGTGGGGCACAGCACCCAAGGCAGCATGGGTTCACAGCGGGAAGGTCATGTTAGACGAATCTAATAGATTTTTTTGACTGGGTGACCAAAGTCGTAGACCAGGGAGGGGCTGTGGACATGGCCTACCTAGACTTTAGTAAGGCATTTGACACAGTCCCACACAAAAGATTAATAGTCAAATTAACCAGCCTGGGAGTGGGTCCCAGGGTGGTAGCCTGGGTAAAACATTGGCTGAACAACAGGGCACAGAAGGTAATTGTAAATGGAGTCCACTCTGAAGAAAGAGGAGTTACTAGTGGGGTACCACAGGGTTCAGTATTGGGTCCAGTCCTTTTTAATATCTTCATCAGTGACATTGCAGAGGGACTGAAATGAAAAGTATGCATTTTTGCAGATGACACAAAGATCTGCAACAGGGTTAATACACAAGGAGGCATGGAAAGGATGAAAAGGGACTTGGCAAGGTTGGAGGAATGGTCAGAAGTATGGCAGCTAGGATTCAATGCAAAGAAGTACAAAATAATGCACCTGGAAAGCAAGAACCCAGGGGAAGAATACACAATGGGTGGGGAGGTAGTAACAAAAACAAAAAAAGAAAGGGACCTGGGTGTAATCATATCAGATGACCTTAAGGGCAGCAAGCAATGTGAGAAGGCAGTAGGGAGGGCTGGGGGTATACTGGGATGTATAGGGAGAGGCATCAGCAGCAGAAAACAGGAAGTTGTTATCCCTCTGTACAGACAGTTGGTGAGACCCCATCTGGAGTACTGCATCCAGTTCTGGAGACCCCATCTCCGCAAGGACATAGACAGGATAGAGGCAGTCCAGAGGAGGGCAACTGATATGGTGCAGGATCTGCAAGAGAAGCCGTATGAGGAGACACTAAAGGAGCTTAATATGTATACCCTAGAGGAAAGAAGGGAGAGGGGAGACATGATAGAAACTTTTAAGTACCTCAGTGGAATCAACAAAGTCCAAGAGGGTAGCATCTTTCAGAAAAAGAGACGTGCAAGAACAAGGGGACAAAATTTAAAGATAGAAGGAGGGCGGTTCAGGGGCAATGTGAGGAAGTATTATTTCACAGAGGGTAGTGGATGCATGGAACAGCATTCCTGAGGAGGTTGTGGGGTTTAAAACTGTGGGAGAATTCAAGAATGCATGGGACAGACATAAGGCAATTTTTGTGCGGGGTAGGAAGAAATAGGCTGTTGGTTAACTAGGATCTGCGGCCTATCCTGTAGGTAGGGAAATGGGCAGACTAGATGGTCCAAGCGGTCCTTATCTGCCGTCAAAGTCTATGTTTCTATGTTTCTATGACTGGATGGGCCTTACTGCCCTTATCTGCCATCAACTTTCATGTTTCTATGTTTCTACACACAGGAAACCATGATTAGGACATGGCTATACCAGGATACGCACAATTCAGGAAGGCTATGGATGGGAGGAAGTGTGCTCGTGTGTGTGGGGGGGTTGTGTTATATGCCAGGGAAGATATCAAGGCAACAGAAATGCAAGGGGGTAAGGAGGGGCTGGAGGTACTGTGGGTTGCCCTGCCTGGAGACAGCAGTCAGAGCCTCCATTCACACTGGGGTGATTTACAGACCTCCAGCACAAGGGGAGGATGTAGACAAGGAAATTTGGGAAACCATTAGCAAGATGGCAGATAAGGGGGAGGTACTGCTGATGGAGGACTTCAGTCTACCAGATATCAATTAGAGTCTCCCAGTCATAGCTTTGGCTAGAAGCAGGGTCATCCTAGACTCACTGCAGGGCACATTTCTGAAGCAATTAGTCAGGGAACCCACCTGTGATGGGTCAATACTGGACTTGGTGCTTATGAACAGGGTAGTTTTGCAGACATGAGGGTGGGATGCCACCTGAGGACCAGTGATCACTGGACAGTGTGGTTTAACATTAGGATGGTAGGGAGGTAAACCACACAAGGACAAGGATCCTATATTTTCATAGAGCAAATTAAAAGAAAATGGGTGAATCCTTTAGAGACACTCTGGTGGGGGGGTGGGTACCCCGATGGGTTGGAGGGACAATAGGCCAGATTAGGAGATGGAATAGTAAAAGTAACAAACCTCTGCACAAAAGAGGTGAGCAAAATCAGGAGGAAGAAGAGACCAATGTGGTTCTGAAGGGGGGTGGCAACAAGGATATGGGCAAAAAAGGAAGCATTCAGAAGATAAAAGGAGACACAGTGAGTAGAGAATAGAGAGGTTTGCTGGAACAAACAGGGAAACAGGGAAGGCAGTGAAGCACACTAAGAGACAAACTGAGGAAAAAATAGCCAGGGTAGCAATAAAGGATGAAAATACCTTTTCCAGGTGTGTAAGTCAGAAAAGGTAGACAAGGGAGGTATTGTGAGACTGATGGGTGCATAGGGAGGCTGTGTAGAGGACAATTAGGAAAAAACAGCTATCCTGAACAAATACTTCTGTGCTGTCTTCACAGTGGAAGGGGAAGGAGATGGGTCACATAGCTGACATTTATTTTGACTTATTAACTCTTGACAAAACAATAAGGGAGAGAGATTGCAATATGACCATTTCTGGCATTTTGCCATTTCCAAAACCAAACATAGAAAAAAAATTGTACAATTTTATGAATTAATTGTAGGCTCCGAAATGGGTGTAAGAAGGCGGGACGTATGTTTATAAACAATTGGAATGTGTTCTGGGAAAAATCTAACTTGTGTTATAGGGATGGACTTCATCTGAATAGAAAGGGGGCACTGATCCTGAGTGATAGCTTCAAATATGCTTTCAACATACAATGTTTAAACTAACCAAACTGGGGGCACTATTAGCATGGTTCCTGATCAAATACAGATAGGTTCAAGTTCCACCGACATAATAAAAAAATGGGAATGAAAATCAGTACAGTAAAATGTCACCTTTATAATGCAAGAAGCTTAAATAATAAATTTGATGAGCTATTGGTATTAATCACTTGCAATAAACCTGATGCGATAAGCATAACCAAAACACGGTACAATAAAAATAACATCTGGGAAGAACACATGCCTGGTTATATATTATTCAGCTTAACAAGGAATAATAAAGAGGGTGCAGAGATTGCCCTGTACGTTAATACTGACCTAAAACCCATTGACATTACCCAGCTTAAAATTAAAAAAACATGATGACACTGAAACACTGTGGCTCGAATTGTTCCCTAGTTCCTCAGACTCATTCATACTTAGGCTGTCTTATTGTCTCCCACATTTGTCTATAGACACAATATCTCACCTTATTAATGAGATTGTAACAGCATGTGGACAAGGTACTGTACTGCTCATGGGTGATCTGAATTTTGGTGATATTGATTGGCAAAAGCATGCTGCCGGCACACATCAAAATAGGAAATTTTTGTCTTTGTACAAACAATTTATGTTGGATCAATAAGTAACACAACCCACAAGGGGTTCCAATATTTTAGACATTGTCCTAAGCACAGCTAGTCTATGGAGGGATTAATCCATGACAGGGTATGAGTTTACTGAGCATTAATCCACACCGGGTTGGGGGGAGTTGGCCTCGCTGAGTGACTTCAACCACCCAGACATGGATTAATGCTCAGTAAACCATACCTGGAGTGGGTTAATCCTCTTATAATATGGTCAATGTTATGTTAGCAGTTTACCTAAAGAAATAGTAAAATAAAGCCCTGTGAACATGCAACTGTGGGTATATCAGGGATTAATCAATGGTTAGGTAACCTGTTTGGATAAATCAGAAGACAGTATTTTCAGAACCCATGTTATAAACATCATTAACTGTGCTGTAGGCCTCCCTTTAGCCTCTAGTGACCATTCTTCGTTGCAATTTGACATAGCTTTCTCATTTGTGTCATAATAATTCTTACTTGTATAACTATAAGAAGACAGAGATAATTAATATTAATAGTATGCAGCCAGCTCAGTGGCACTGAGGGCTGAGGTGCTGGACACCACACCTAGCGTTACGCCGGTGACCCAGGTTCAGAAACAGATCTGGGAGGTCAGGGGTTGGATGCAGGAGGAGGATTCAACATCCCAATGGATGCTCTCCTCTTCCAGAGGTAGGTTACCAAGCTACACAAAGTACTTGTAGCTCCTCTGCCTGAGGAAGCACTGGCAGTAGGGGCACATGGCTCTCTGGAGTTGGGGAAGGGAGGATGCTGTCAGACGCTTGATGACAGTGTGCATCAGCACGTTGCTCATCTGGACAAAAGTTCTCTGTGCCGGCATTCTCAAGGGATAGGGAGATAATGGGGGAAAAATGTATACACCCCCAGCCATAATGAGCACTATGAAACCAGGGGGATCCTGGTGGCAGGACCTAGTGGATGGAGTAGGAGGGGGTACAAGGCCTTCTCTGAAGCAGAGGAGCCGGGCAAGCAAAAAAAAAAATAATTAATAGTGTGCTATCATCTAATAATTGGGACCTTTCAATAAAAAATTGCAGTGTAGATAAAATGTGGAACACAATTTAGAGCATCTTTTTTTTAATTTATGCAATAGATTTATACCCTGATATAAAAAAAAAAAAAGTAATAACAAGAGAAAACCATGATGGCTTAATAAAAAAACTTATAAAACTCATTAACAAAAAATAAATGCATTTCACGTGTACAGAAAAATAAAAATATACATTTCACTGAAATAAATACAACTTCTCTAAAAATTAAAGTATGAAATTAGGAAGGTTAAAATTAAAACTGAATTATTGTTAGCCAAAAATGCTTAGAAAAACAACAGTAAAACATTTGACAGGTACAGTATATAAATTCACTTAAAAAGCCCAAAAGTTGGGAACTTTGGGCAGCCGGGGGTCGGAAGGAGGAAGGAGGAGGAGGAGGAGGAGGATCGAGCATCCCAACAGATGCTCTCCTCCTCCTGGGGTGGGATCCTGGGGTGCTTCAAGCACCAAATGCACCTATGCCTGTGGAAGCATGGGCATCGGGGCACAGGTGGCTCTCCAGAGTCGGGGTGGGGAGGACGTTAAGGGCACTTGACAACGGCATGCATCAGCATGTTGTCTGTCTGGACGTTCATCCTGCTTGCCAACACCCTCAGGAGAGGAGGGATCAAGGGTGGGTAAGGGAGAAAATGGAAAAAAAAACTCTTGGTCCTAGATGAAGACCGATCTAAGCCTCTGATCACCTACCCACGGGCACACCCTGTTGTGCAGGCACTCCTAGGAGAGGAGCAAGGAATGGGGATAATGGAGGATGCCTGGCACTCTAGGACACACTTTGTGGGGGTGCTCTGGGGTGGCCAGGTCGAAGGGTGGAAAGAAAGGGCAGTCAAGGTGGATAAAAAGAAAATGAAAAAAAAAGCCCAAAAGTAATGTGGGGCCACTGTGATGTGACAACTCTCTCATAAGCATATAGTTGAGACATTTAATGGGCACTTTTGTAGTATTTATGGAAATAAAATTAATACAGTCATCACATTTGATGTCTCCCTTACTGAATAATTAACTATCAAGGAGGAAGAAATTAATGGCAGGATAAAAAGCATTAGGAAGGACTGTTCACCAGGACCAGATATGATCACAGGCAGAATGATTAAACTGATGTTACAGTACCTTCTACACCTTCTTAATCTACCGTTCAAGAAAATGTTACATTTTGGAGAGGTCTCCAGGGATTGGAGGTCAGTGCACATAACACCTCTGTTTAAACAGGGCAATATGCAGTGCATAGAAAATTACAGACCCATCAGCCTAACCTCCATAATTTGCAAAATAATAGAGGAGATTATTAAGGACAAACTTACACTTTTCTAAGGTAACATTAATACTGACCAGCATGGGTTTAGTACAGGCAGATCGTGCCTTACTAATCACTCTAAACAAGATGGCTGCCGAGCTTGGCAGTCGTTGATCTGTGTTCTAAACACTAAATGTTTGCACATATGTTTCCAACATTTTTTAACTTTCCATTTGCAAATTTCAGAAACAAACTACTATTAGAAAAATCCCTAGTTAGTCAGCTGCCTTGTTGGTGTCACTGCCTGTGAAGTACATTTTAATTTTGCAAGTACATAGAGAGTTAGCAGAGTAATAGATAGTTTGTAGTCAGGGTGGATTAGTGCAGGTAGGACAAACAGTGAGTGTATATTATGAGCTAGGTTCTTTGTTTTTCAGATCAAACCCCTTACTTTAAGTTTTGTGATTGCAGGAGATCTGATCATTTCTGCAGTGCTGGTTTGTTATTTGTCTGGGGATTTCCAGTGCCGTCTTCTTTCCATTGACTGTTTGGAAGGAGGGAACTGAAAGGAGTTCAACTGGGTGTTGAGCTCCACTTGGAAAGGGGCCCTGATCTGCTGCCAGGAGTGCTCCAGTGAGGACCATGGGAAGATCATCATAGGGAGGGTGTTGTGAGGGGGGGAGGAATTCTTGTTTGAAACTGTGGTTCATCCTGTGATATCAAAAGGTGTTCATCTCAGTGTCTAGCCAGGATCTTTGCTGAACTGTGAATCCGGATTAAGAACGATTACAATCTGTTGAATTATTACCATCAAGGAGCCTGTTAACACCTTGTGGCTTAGTGGGGCTTGAAGCTTCAGGCCAGAAGATTGACAGTGGTCGGTTGGTGAATCGGTGATACTGTGAACTGACTGGGGACCTGGCAGTTGTTTCAAATGCCAGGCCCCGAGTTCAGTGGCTGTTTCGGGATTGGGGCTGACTCTTGCGGGTTTTCCATTTTTTTCCCATTTGGCAATTGGGACTGCTGGATGGCTTTGTTTCCAGATTTGTGCTGGATTCTACGTTCTGGAATTTGGCTGAACTCTGATTTCCCCCTCCACCCTTTGAACCCTGGACTGTCAGTAAGTACTTAGTACTATGTAAGTGGTAGTGAGAGGATCACTCACAAAAGTTCTTTTTCAGGTGGATTTCATCTAACTGTTGTGAGAGAACTGTTGTAGCCTTAAATGAACAGCATCCCCTTTTTGGCAGTGGTAGGAGCACTGTTAAAGGGGGCCTCCCCAAGAACTCTCCTCCCTCCTGGACTTTGCAAATTAAAAAATTCTCCTGGAGTAGTTTTGCTGAACTTCAAATTTGGAGGATTTTCCTTTTTTCTTTATTTAGGAAATTTGATTATTGTATTATAAGTTTTGGATTTTGGGTGGCTGTGGGTGGAAATTGGGATTAGTTAGTGTATGATTGGTAGGTAGTGCTTGTGTAGGAATTGTTATTGTATTTATAGTATGAATGGTGACTGAGTGATAAGTTTAAGACTTTTGGTTCTGTTTTATTGTGTGTTTTCTTTGGTTGGTTTAGCTAGCTGAGTAATATTTTTATTTGATATTAGCTTTCCTAGTTATCCATGCATGTGTAAGACTCTTGAGGCCCCTCCAAATCAGCTACCCAGCAGCCCTGCTGCATGACCTCCACCCCTTTTATGATCTCCCCTTCCCTGCTGCCACTACAAGGCATTACAGGAAGGTGGGTATTGGTAGGGGGCATGAGGGCACGTGGCAGGGTGCTGTGGGCTCAACGGAGGTGAGGGGGATTGTGTTGGCATGGAGTAGGAGGTGCCCCAGGAGAAAACTGAGACTTGAGAGAGGCCCAATGTGTCTGGCTTCTGTTCCTAGCGTTCCTACCGGATCATGTGGCAGCCAGCTAGAGGGCCTTCAGCCTTCACTGATTCCCTCCAGGCAGTGTTATGCAACGCCAGATCGATGAGAAACAAGACCACAATTATGCTGGACTTGATTTCTTCAGTCAGCCTGGCATGCATCACAGAAACCTGGTTGAGGGGGGCAATGCAGGGCCAGTTTTGGTGGCACTGGTCACAGTTGGGTACTGTGTGGTACACTTTCTGAGAAGGGATTGCAGGGGTGGAGGTGTAGCTCTCTGTTTCAGATCCAACCTGAATTTCTCTGTACATCCTGTGTGCTCTACCTCCTCATTTGAATGTGTGGCAGTGCATGGAGGTCATGGTGCGGGATGCAGAATTCTTCTGGTTTACCACACTCTGGGGTTAGGTGGAGAATTTCTGCAGGAGACTATGGACTTCATCGCTGGCAGGGTGTTGAAGTCACCCAGATGGCTTATTCTGGGGGACTTTGATGCCTGGGTAAACAATGAATCCTTGCAACTTGGTCCTGACCTCCTCCAGCTGATGATATTGCTAAGCCTTGCACAGGCAGTTGCCTCTGCCACACACCACCACAGCCACACCTTGGACTTGGTCTTCTCACTGGGTCTCAAGGTCATTCACTTTGGGATTGATCAGGTCAATTGGTCTGATCACTGTATGGTGAAATTCTCATTTGGGGCTCCCGCAGATGGTCCCTAACCTGTTGAGATGATCATCTATCAGCAGTTAAGTAGGATTGTCCCCAGAAGGACTGATGGCGGTAGTTGATTTTTTGTGGTGTTTGTGCTATTTGTGCATCTGGCTTGGGTGAGACAGTGGCAACCTATAATAGGGCTGTCCCCAGGGTGCTCAATGCCATTGCACCAGTCTACATATGACCCAGATCATCTCACCTGAGAACCCCATGGTTTGATGGGGCTCTCAAGGCGAAGAAAGACCATGGGTTGGAGGTTGGGGCATTGCTGGTGTAGGACTCGGCTAGTTGAAGATAGACAGGATTTGAGGAATCACTATGTTGATTATCAAAGGGCAATCAACTATAAGAAGGCAGAGTTCCTGTCCAGGAAGATTACTGCAGGGAATAACAGACCAGCTCAGCTCTTTTGGACTATTAACAGGCTTCTTCAACCCGTCTGTCTATAGCCAAAAAGAGCTTTTTCAGTATCCCTTTGCAAAGAGTTTGCTCTGTTCTTCTCTGACAGGATATTCTCTATTCAAGCAGTGATCTTCCCAGTGGGTCTAGATCAGTCCTGCAGGGTAGGATCTTGGTGGAGCAGGGGCATTCCTACTGTCTGGGTGGAATTTCAGTCAGTTGAGGTGGCTGAGGTCTCCAAGGTGATTTCAAAGCTGTGGCCTACCTGTTGTGAACTGGACCTTGGCCAGACGTGTCTCCTAGTGGTCTCCAGTGAGGTTAGGTTATCATTCCAGTGTTCACCAGAATAGCCAGGTGTTCACTTTCAGAGGGGCTCTTTCCCAAAGCTTTGAAGGAGGTGCTGGTGAAGCCCCTTCTGAAAATAACATCTCTCTCAACCCCAGCGTCCTGGCAAATTATAGACCAATCTCCAACCTGCAGTTTTTGGGGAAGGTTGTTGAGAAGATAGTGGCTCTGAAGCTCGAGGAACACCTGGACATCTCTGACATCCATGAGCTATTCTGATCTGGGTTTTGGATGAGGCACAATGCAGAGACGGAACTAGTCCGGGTGCATAATGACCTCCTCATGGCAAGAGATCAAGAAGAAAGGTCAGTTCTCTTTCTCCTCAATCTGTCATCCACATTTGATACTGTAGACCACATGGTGCTGTTGGATGTCCTTAGAGAGTATTGTAGACTCACTGGTACTGTCATCAACTGGTTTGAGTCTTTCCTCTTGGGCAGAAGGCAGAGGGTATAAATGGGGAACTTCTCCTCCTCCCAGAAGCCTCTGACCTGTGGAGTTCCTTAAGGATTGGCCGTATCACCAATATTGTTTGTGGTGTATGTGCTGCCCCTGGGGAGGATCATCAGACAGTACAGTCTGGGTTTGTTATGCAGATGATACTCAGCTTGTCTTATGCACAATGGACAAGTGGTGCCATCAAAATGTTGAATAAATGCCTTGCTGAGATCCAGGATTGGATGAACTCTAACTGGCTGAGACTTATCCCAGAAAAGACGGAGGTACTGGTGACTGAGCCAGGTCACAGGCATGATGAGGTTACCTCAGGGACAACAACAGGTTTGGTCCTGGGGTTGACCGCATTGATGGCATCCTCAAACATGAAAAATCTGAGCATGATCCTCAACAACAAGCTGACATTTGAAGCACACGTGTCAGCTGTCATCAAAAGTGGATTTTAAGCCGGCTCCATCTCACTGAGTGAAGGGGTTTGCTCGGCACGCTGGAAACCTGGGTTCCCACCCTGAGCCCGGGTACCAGGAGTGGAGACCAGCAAGGAAGGGGTTCCATAAGTGTCCATTGGATGCTTCCCTCCAGGGGGAGGTGGGATCTGCCTTGGGGACCTGTGGATGGATTGGTGGTGAGCTTGGGGATGTGTTGCCATGACATTCCCCCTGTACCCCTCTGCTCCAAGGATACCCTGCACAGTTAGGCCAAGAACTGCAGTAGGTGGTGCACAGAAAAATGGAAAAATACACCCCAGTTGACCGGATGATGAGCACCTTGGTCCCAGCCACCCAAAGCCCCCAGCCAGCCCAGATCCAGCCCCTCTGCACCAGGGATGTGAAGTCGGCCATGAGGCCATTCCCTCCTGGAAAAGAGGGATCCTCTTGGTATAGGGATATGAAGCACTGTACATGGTAGGCTTCAATTTTGGGGCTGGGAGAAGGTGGCAGGAGGTTGCAGGGTGGCAGTAGGGTGCTGGCGCTCTGAAGGAGTGGCCGGTCAGGGTGTGTGGGAGGCACTTAAAAATAAAAGTGGATTTTACCATCTGAGGAACATCACCTGGATTAAACCCCTAATTCTGCCCAAGGACCTGCCATCACTAGTACATGCCTTTGTGATATCCAGACTCGACTACTCAGCAAACAGCTTACTATCACCACACATGAGAATCCACACATGAGAATCCCCTCAGGATTATGGAGGCACTCCTTAAGGAAAAGATAGTGCAACACCTGGAATCCATAGGAGCACAGGATCCAAGACAGCATGAGTTTACAACAAGAATGTCCTGTCAAACTAATCTCATCGATTTCTTTGACTGGGTAACCAGAGTGGTGGATCAAGGGGGTATAGTTTATGTCACCTACCCTGACTTCAGCAAAGCTTTTGATACTGGTCCACATAGATGACTGATTAATAAGCTGGGTAGGCTTGGAGTGGGTCAGAGGTTGGTCAACTGGGTGGCAAACTGCTTGGTGGGCAGAAAACAGAGAGTGGTAGTAAATGGTATACAGTCAGAAGAGATGCAAGTCACGAGTGAGGTACCTCAGGATCAGTCCTGGGGCCAGTCCTTTTCAATATCTTCATCGGTGACATTGCAGATGGACTGGAGGGTAAGGATTTTCTGTTTGCAGATGACACCAAGATCTGCAACACAGCAGATGATCCAGATGGGGTGGGCAAAATGAGAAGAAATCTGGATAAACTGGCAAAATGGTCAGAAGAGTGGCAATTGGGGTTTAATGCAAGGAAGTGCAAGATCATGCACATAGGAAAGAGAAACCCTGAAGCTTTCTATAATTTGGGACAAGAGTTGCTGACAATCACAAGGGAAGAAAGAAACTTGGGCATCATCATCACAGATGACCTGAAATCATCCAAGCAGACCACTAAAACAGTAGGTAAGGCTAGAGGGATGTTGAGGTGTATTAGTAGGGGTATCACAAGTCATAAAAGGGAGGTAATAATCCCTCTTTACAAAACACTAGTTAGGCCCCATCTGGAGTCCTGCATACAGTACTGGAGGCCACACCTACTGTACACAAGGACAGTAACAAAATGGAGGCAGTCCAGAGAAGGGCAACTAAAATGGTGCAGGGACTGCATCAGAAAACATATGAAGACAGATTAACTGGGCTCAATATGTATACCCTAGAGCAAAGGAGGGAGAGAGGTGATATGATCTAAATATTCAAACATATTAAGGGCATTAACAAGGTGAAAGTCTAACATGTTTCAATATAAGAAAAAATAGCAGGACAAGAGGACACAGCATGAGATTAGAGGGAGGCTGATTAAGGGGTAATGTGAGGAAGTTCTTTTTCACAGAAAGGGTGGTGGATGCATGGAATGGCCTTCCTCTGGAAGTGGTGGGTATGAATGCAGTGCAGGGCTTCAAATAGGCATTGAATAGGCAGAAGGGAGCAATACAGACAAGTATGAATAGATAGGCCATTGACAGAATAAAGGCCTATTTCACATTTATAAGGCAGAAAAAATGGGCAAACTGGATGGGCCTTGTGGTCCTTATCTGCCATCAACGTCTATGTTTCTGTGTTTTTTGGGAGTTTACATATAAGATCATTTATCCTGTACTAGGCATATTAAGGAAACAATCAGCAAGGCCAACAAGATCCTTTGGACCATTAAAAATAATACAAATTCTAGAGATGGCAACATCTTGTTACCACTCTATACCTTATGTCAGACCACATTTAGATCACTGCACACAGTTTTTGATCCCTTACATAAAAAGTGACATTAAGCAGCTTGAAAAAATCCAGAGAAGATTCACTAAGCAGATGCATGGTCTAAGAGATTCAGACTTCACGGATAGATTAACCACTCTGAACCTTATGTCCCTTGAAAAGAGAAGATATATGGTGATCTTCTATTTATGTGGGATATAATTAATGACCCTTGTCTACTTAATGAAATGGTTTTTAAATGTAAACACAATAATATACAGACTAGAGGCCACCCACTACAACTGTGCTTTTCAAGATATAACACCAATAAAAGCAAGTTTTTTTCACTCAGAGAGTGGTTATTGGCTGGAATACAGTCCCACGCTATATAATTTCCTGCAAAAGTAAACCCACCTTTAGGCACAAACTAGATAAATGGCTGTTGAAAAATTTAAGGTTTTAGCGATAGGAGCTACCTATGGGCATTTTGCCTTTAGCTTCTTTCACCTTTGTCTGAACTTTAGTATATAGGATACAGAACCATTGGTGCGAGGGAAGTAGACACAAGTCCATTTGATGAGGAAAGAGTCCTTAAGGGACTTGCAAATCTGAGAGTCAACAAGGCTATGGGGCCAGACGAGTACATCCAAGATTATTGAAGGAGCTTAAGGAGGTATTGACTGCACCTCTGACAGCACGATTCAGTAACTCACCAGATACAGGGGTGGTCCCAAAGGGCTGAAGATGGGCAGATGTAGTCTCACTCCATAAAAGCGGCAGCAGGGAAGAAGCTGGCAACTACAGACCAGTCAGTCTGACATTAGTAGTGGGGAAACTAATGGAGTCACTTCTAAAGGAAAGACTGGTAGATTAACTTGCATTTTGCAGGTTACAGGGCCCAAGACAGCATGGATTCATAGGAGGGAGATGATGTCAGACAAACCTGATAGATTTCATCAAGTGAGTGACCAGAGAAATAAATTGGGGGGAACAGCAGACATGGCTGACTTAAGACTTTAGCAAGGCTTTCAACACGGTGCCATATAAGAGGCTCATAAAAATACTAGGAAACTTGGGAGTGGGAACCAAGCTTATACACTGGGTATGAAGCTGATTGATGCATAGGTGACAGAAGGTGGTTGTTAATGGAACTGTCTCAGGGGACGGGAGGGTGGCCAGCAGGGTTCCTCAGGGCTCAGTACCAGATTCAGTCCTTCTTATAAGTGATATTGCAGAAGAACTAGAAGGGACGCTGTGCCTCTTTATAGATGACACCAAGATTTGCAATGGGGGAGAGTAGAGAAAATGAATAAAGCTTAAGGAATGGTCAAGGGGATGAATGCTGGGTTGAATGCAAAAAAGTGTGAAATCATGCACCTTGAGAACAGAAACCCAGAGTGTGGAATGGTGGGATGTATTGATGAGCATTAAACAGTAAAGGGGCTTAAGGGTAATCATAATGCATGACCTTAAGGTGGCAATACAATGTGACAAAGCAGTAGGGAAAGCCCATGGAATGTTGGGATGCATAGGAAGAGTATCACCAGCAGGAGGAGAAAGGTGCTGTTGCTTCCATATTGGTCACTGGTGAGACCACATCTGAAGTATTGTGTCCAGTTCTGGAGATTACACTTCAAAAACAACATAGACAAGGTAGACACCACTCAAAGAAGGGCAACAAAAATGGTGCAGGTGTCTGTACCAAATGTCCTATAATGAGAGACAGAGTGATCTAAAGATGAACACCCTGGATAAGAGGAAGGAGGGAAGGGACATGCTAGAGACCTTTAAATACCTCATGGGGGTGAATAAGGTACAAAAAGGGAGCATTTTTCAGAAGAGAAGGTGTACAAGAACTTGGTGGCATGCAATGAAGCTGGAAGGGGGAAGTCTGGGAGGGAAATGAGGAAGTATTTCTTCACTGAGAGAGTGGTGGATGGCTAGAATAATCTTCCAGCAGGGGTAGTTGGGATGAAAACAATGGTTGGCTTTAAGCATGCATGGGAGAGGTATAGGAAAACTGGCATGAAACTGGGAGGGGGTGGTGGCTGGAGACGGATCCATGACACTGATTCAACAATGATGTTGTCAACTGACATTACAGCGATGGATTTATGTCTACCTCAAGTTGTGGTCAGCATAAATCCCTCAGATAAATTGTCTTTTTGGGGGGGCATCACCCCCTGCATCCCCTGTCCTTTAGGCTTATCAGCTCCAAGTCGGAGTTGATATGGGGTGGGGTGCAATACCCACTTGAAGCAGTACCAGTGTCCCATGGGTACATTATAGCGGCAATGGTGAATTGCCGCTGTAATGTCTTCCACTGTGCAATTGTCACTGTTCAGACTGCATAAGGCTGGAGACAAGATAGGCTCTGTGGTGGCTTAATAGGCAAGGAAAAGAGTGGCAGACTAAGTGGACCAAGCAGTCCTTATCTGTCAACAAATTCTGTTTCTTTCAATTCTGTTCATTCACAAAAAAACTTACATGTTTCAATCATGTCCCCCTGCTCCTGACTGGCCTCCATAAAGAACATATTCTGGATATACAGATAATCCTAACAAGTTCTGCCCAGCTGGCTCTGGATCAACATAGTGACAGAGCTGGCTCTACCGACTCATTTGTCAGTGTCTTTGGTAAGAACTTCAGAACTGCACGTAGTGCTCTAGGTGATACCTCACTAGGGATCTGTACAGTGGCAGAATCACCTCACTTCTGTCAAAATACCTTCCTATGCACTGCAACATCCTCAATCCCTTGCTGTGTTTTTTGTTGCATTGACTCGTTTGCTTGAGGGAGTCGCTGATGATGAAACTCAGATCCCTCTCCTCTGTCAAAGTGGCCAGTCTAACCCTTTCATTCAGTATTCTGTGCATTACTTTACCTTGCACTTTTTGTCATTAAATCTCTACTGCCAGACCACCTTTCTGGAGCTCTCACACCCCTTTATCATGGTCTACCCTGCCCCATAGATTTGTGTCATAGAAACACAGACAAATTTAAACTGATGGGAGATGAGGGCTGCTTGGTCCTTTTTCATTGTGATAGCTTTCACTGCAGACATTTCTAGGTCTATGGCACTTTCTCTGCCACCACTTTCCTATCCCTTATGATCCCCTTGCACCTGTCCCATGCTTTTTTGAATCCCACAACTATTTTTGTCCCCACTACCTCCACTGGAAGGCTGTTCCAGGTATCTGTTCATCTGCAGAGAAACAGCTTCCTCATAATACTTTCCCCTGTGCCATTTATTAACATATTAAATAGGACAGATCCCAAGAGCAATCTCTGCAGCACTCCGTTAATGACCTCCCTATCCCCTAATCTAGCTTTGTTCACCACTACCCACTATTGGATTCCTCCAAACCAACTTCCTACTCATCTAACTAATCTTTTACTCCAAAGTCCTCAAACTTCCTCATTAGTCTCTTGTGCTGTACTGAATTGAAGGCCTTACTGACGTCAAAGTAGAGCAGATCTACCTGCACCCTCTGTCCTCCTTCGGTCATTATGGTAATTGAATCTCAAAACAGTATCAGGCTGGTCAGGCATGACTTCCTTGACACAAACCCATATTGCTTGTTATCCTGCAGTCTGTTGTCCTCCAAGCAGGCCATGAAGTTTTTCTTGACTATATTCTACAGTAGCTGAATTACACTGTAAGTAAGGCAGACAGGCCTGTAGTCATCTGAATCTGCCTAACCACCTTATAGAGTGGTACTGTGTTGACTGATCTCCATTTCTCTGGCACCACTCCGTACTTCATTGAGTCATTAAATAGATGGGTTAAGGGTGCTGGAAATTCTGCTGTCAGTTCTGTAATTACCCATTGGTGCAGGCCATCTGAGCCTGCACCTTGTCTATCTTTAGAGCTCTTAGATCCTTTTATACCCTGCCAACTAAGATCTGTACTCATCCAGTTTCCTGAACCCCCATGTGGCAGACCTGATACCACTTGCCAGTAGAGGACTATTGTCCTCTATTACAAAGACTGAGTTTTCTATGGTCAGAATCCCGGAAGCCCTGCTGAAGGGCACAACAGAAAGGTCATTGACACTGTGGTCCCTGGAGGTAAAGTGGGATACAAAGGGTTTAGTGGTGTCCTCATTCCTGACTGCTCTGTAATGTTCCCTGAAACAGTCAGCAAGGCATCTACCAGTCTCTCTGAATAAGGGGAGAGTCCTGTTGAAAGGCTTGGTACCTGGTAGGGAGGAAGTGTTAGGAGTAGGTAGGCAGCTTTTAATCTACAGGTATTTTTCACATCACCAAGGAGTTCTCATGCACCTTCACTAATGTGGTATATTGTATTCTTTGCAGGAAGCGTACAGCTATTTACATCAGAGAAACTGGTAGACGCCTTGCTAACCATTTCAGGGAACATTACAGAGCAGTCAGGAATGGGGACACTGCTAAACCCACTGTATCCCACTTTATCCGCCTTGACTTCCAGCAGTCCTCTGGTTTAAATGATAGACTTATTTTCCATTAACAACTTTCAGCCACCCCTTATTTTCCTTAAAGTCTGTTTGTCTCTGTACACATTTAATTTCTTTTTCATTTTCACCATTAATCTCTATCTGTCTCCTTCCCCCACATTTGTCACCTTTCAGCCTTCTTACCAGGCCCTGTTAATTATTCCCCACCTGGGGAGTTCTCTAGCTCTTTCACTCCTAGTCACAGGCAATACCAATGCTTCCTATTCCAGGGCAACATTTTCAGTACCAGGCACTACCCTAGGTCTTACCTCAGCCCCAAGGGTGTTCACCAAAGTTTCCTTATTCTGGTCGCCAGACTAAGAGAACAGGGTGTGGACCTAATTCTGTACTTGGACAACTGGCTGATCTGAGCTCGGTCTAAGGAACACTCACTATAGGTCACCTGAATGGTTCTATGAGCCCTTGAGGAACACAGCTGGGTGGTGAATCAAGAAAAGGGTCATCAGAAGCCCACTCAGCAACTGATGCCCTGGCAGCAGAGACAAACATATCCCAGGGGTGGACCAGACCATCCCAGAAGGGAGTCAAAATGGTGAGGGTCCTAGCCTACCAACTGAAGGCCAACAACCTTCCAACCATAGGGCAAATAACCTGGATGTTAGGCTGCATGGCATCATGCATCGACCTGGTCCCATGGGCCCGATGCCACATGTGCCTTACAGAACTATATGCTGACCCAGGGTTCCCCAAATGAGCGCAACCTAAAGATCAGGATACCCCTACCGGAACCAATCTGATGCTCACTAGTTTGGCGGACCATAAACCACTCTCTCACATGGGGGTTCCGTTTGAGGAAACAGACACAAGTCGTCTGGAATGGGGAGCATGCTTGGGCTCCCTATTGACACAGGGCCATTGGACCATGACAGAAGCAAGGCTACCTATCAACGTTCTGGAGATGAGAGCAGTATATCATACCCTCAATTCCTTCCAATCGGCCATCTCCAGTCAGTCAGTTCTAATTCGCTCCTACAATCAGGTTACAGAAGCCTACATCACCAAACAGGAGGGCACCAGGAGCAGAGCCATGCAGAGAGAGGTGACGAGGGTTCTGAACTGGACCTGGACCAACCTCAGACACTTTGTCACAGTCTACCTAGCAGGAAAGCTTAATATAGGAGCGGATTGGCTCAGTCTCCAGCAGGTGCATCCGGGAGAGTGGCTCCTACATCCCAAGTAATTTCAACAGACAGGAGACCTGGGGACCCATCCCCATGGACTTCATGGCAACAGTGGAGAATACTCAAGTGAAGAGCTTCTTCTCCACATACAGGGAACGTCACTCATGGGGGACCAATGCCCTATCCCAATCTTGGGCATAGGACCAGTCGTATGTCTTTCCCCCCATCACTGTACTCCAACAAGTTCTTTCCAAGATCCGACAATCACACAGAGCCATTATACTAGTAGCTCTGTTATGGTAACGCCGAGCCTGGTTCTCAGTGGTGGTAGCCATGGTGCTGGACAGACGCAGACTACCACACCGATAGGACATGCTGACTCGGGGACCTGTGCACCACCCCGCACCAGGGACCTTGAAGCTAACAGATTGGCTCCTGAGAGGCAGAGACTGCTGAAAGCTGGGTACTACACTTCGGTGATATCTACACTATTGCAATCTAGAAGACCTTCCACCACATCCACTTATGGCAGGCAATGGTCCATCTTCGTGGCATGGTGCAGGGATAGGGGTACGAAGCCAGAGAAGGTTGACATATCTACCATTCTCTATACTTGCAACAGGGTGTAGATAAAGGCTTATCGCACTCTTCGCTCTGAGTACAGCTGTCCGCCTTTGGCCCCATAGGCCAACATAGCCGAGGGGCACACCCCGACACTGGATACTTCCTTAGAGCAGTAGAAGTACTGTGCCCCAGGGCCCATACACTGATCACCCCCGGGAATCTGACCCTCATCCTAGACTCACTCAGCATAGTGCCTTTCAAACCCCTCGGTCAGGGGACCCTGTTCTGTGCAGGACTGAAGGCCTCTTTTCCTTGTGGCCATTTGCTCTGCTCGCAAGATTAGCGAGTTGAGGGCCCTATCCTGTAGGGAGCCATACACTGTATTTGCCCCACAGGGGGTACATCTATGAATGGCTCCAGCCTTCCAACCTAAGGTTGCATCCCCTTTTCATAGGGAACAACCCATTGAGTTGCCCACACTATCCAATACAGCACAAGGGGCCACAGCAATCCCACACCACTTAGATGTGGGAGGCACCCTAGCCATGTACATATCTAGAACCCAGCCTATTCATAAAACTGAAAGGTTCTTTATTGTATCAAAGGGGCAACGACAGGGTAGGGCTGCTTCCAAGACCATGATAGTGAGCTGGCTCAAGAGGACTATTTTAAAAACCTACAAGGCAAAGAATCTAACCCTCCAAGGGGGTATTAAAGCCCATTCTACCAGGGCAATCACTACCTCTTGGGCAGAAAGGGCCAACGTTCTACGGAGGACATCTGTAGGGCAGCCACTTGGACCTCTATCCATACCTTTGCAAGACGCTATAGGTTGGATTACTTATATGAGTTTCAAACCCTTTTTGCCACTTGAATTCTGTCAGCAGCCAGCTCCTCTTCCTCCCACTCTTAGATCACCCTGTCCCACCCATCCTGGGTATAGTACTGCTGATTATCAACCCATGAGGTAAGGACTGGAGTGCCATGGATGGTCAACCAATCACAATGGGTGTTTACTGACCTGGTAAAGGTGATTGTGTTGGTTGACATCCATGGCACTCCACTGCCCTCCCACAGAGTGATCCGAGTGATCAGAAAAACATCTGGGTCAGAGAACAAAAGAAGAAACAGAGAGGTATCTCAAGGTGTTGTTTGCTTTATGTCTTGGAATTCTTGAGTCATCCAGGATGACGATCGGTGTCCGTTTAGGAGGCCGAGTCTTAGTTTTGTATTAAGAGGTAGAAAAAAAGGGGCCTTCCAGCCAATTTTCAGAAGGCATCTCAGTGTATGTTTACCATATATATAAGTATGTTGTGGTATTAGTAACCTTAATTTCAGCTATGGAAGATTTGAACTGAAGAGCAGGGGCTTCTGAGACCTGGGGTCTAGAAATTTGATCCTAGGTCATGTGCATCACTAGCCTATCAGGTGGGCTAAAACCCATGCGGTAAGGACTGGAGTGCCATGGATGTCAACCTCCAACACAATCACCTTTACCAGGTGAGTAAACACCCATTATGCTGCTGAGGTTTGCTGACCTTGGCATGTGACTTTTGTGCTCCATGAACCAAGCGCACCAGTTGTCCATTGACATTTTTTACCTGTTCAGGCCCACCCTCCAGTACTGAGACAATTACACATTTGTATCATGGGTCCAGCATTGCTGCTGTTGCAAAGGCGTCACTACGCTGAATGCTCAAGATGTGACGATTCTGGTTGAATACTGTCAGCATGTGTTTCAGCAACATACTGCTAGCACAGTCTCTGGCAACATCAAGGCTATGCTGTACATTCATCAATGTCTGCCTTAGCACCCGCAGCAGTGGAACTGATTGGCTAATGGAGGCAGACTCACCACTCACTGCTTGTATGGCATGTTCAAAAAGCCTCAAAATTGTTATTACAGAGTCCACGAGACACCAGTGTTTAGTCATCATAGACATGGAGGCCCTGGAAGTGTCACGGTTAGTGTGCATGACAAGATATTCTGAGACATCTTTTTGTATTGTTCATACAACCTCTCTGCCATGTATAAAGTGGAGTTCCACCGGGTACAACTTCCAGCTTCAAGCAGTGCTGAGTGAGGCTGTTTCGGATCTGCAACTGCCAAAGTTGCTCATGGGCCTTTGAAACATAGAAACCTAGAATTTGACAGCAGATAAGGACCACTTGGGCCACCTAGTCTGCCCATTTCCCTACCTACAAGATAAGCTGCAGATCCTAGTTAACCAACAGCCTATTTCTTCCTACCCCCCACAAAAATTGCCTTATGTCTGTTCCATGCATTCTTGAATTCTCCCACAGTTTTAGACCCCACAACCTCATCAGGAAGGATGTTCCATGTGTCCACCACTCTGAAAAAAACACTTCCTCACATTGCCGCTGAGCCATCTCCCCTCTATCTTCAAATTGTGTCCCCTTGTTCTTGCACATCTCTTTTTCTGAAAGATGCTACCCTCTTAGACTTTGTTGATTCCAATGAGGTATTTAAAAGCTTCTATCATGCCCCCCCCCTTTCCTCAAGGGTATACATGTTAAGCTCCTTTAGTCTCTTCTCATATGGCTTCTTTTGCAGATCCTGCACCATTTTAGTTGCCCTTCTCTGGACTGCCTCCATCCTGTCTATGACCTTGCGGAGATGGGGTCTCCAGAACTGGATGCAGTACTCCAGATGGGGTCTCACCAATGGTCTATAAAGAGGGATAACAACTTTTCTGTTTTCTGCTAGTTATGTCTCTCCCTATACATCCCAGTATGCCCCCAGCCCTCCCTACTGCCTTCTCATATTGCTTGCTAACCTTAAGGTCATCTGATATGATTACTCCCAGGCCCCTTTCCGTCTTTGTTGTTATTAATATGTCACCCCCATTGTGTAATCTCCCCTCGGTTCTTGTTTCCCAGGTGCATTGTTTTGCACTTCTTTGCATTGAGTCCAAGATGCCATACTTCTGACCATTCCTCCAACCTTGCCAAGTCCCTTCTCATCCTTTCCACACTTCCTTGTGTATCAACCTTGTTGCAGATCTTTGTGTCATCTGCAAAGAGGCATACTTTTCCTTCCAGTCCCTCTGCAATGTCACTTATAAAGACATTAAAAAGGACTGAACCCAGTACTGAACCCTGCGGTACCCCACTAGTAACTCTTCTTTCTTCAGAGTGGACTCCATTTACAATTACCTTCTGTGCCCTGTTGTCCATCCAATGTTTTACCCAGGCTACCACTCTGGGACCCACTCCCAGGCTGGTTAATTTGACTATTAATATTCTGTGTGGGACTGTGTCAAATGCCTTACTAAAGTCTAGGTAGGCCATATCCACACCACCTCCCTGGTCTACTACTTTGGTCACCCAGTCAAAGAAACCAATTAGATTCGTCTGACATGACCTTCCCACTGTGAGTCCATACTGCCTTGGGTCCTGTGCCTCACTGGTCTCTAGATACTCAACAATTCTTTCCCTCAGAAGTGATTCCATCACTTTCCCTATCACAGAGGTCAAATTGACTGGTCTCTAGTTTCCTGCCTCTGTCTTGCTCCCACTTTTTTGAAGGGGAATCACATCTGCCTTCCTCCAGTCTTCAGGTACCACACCCTCCTCCCATGATTTGTTAAAATGGGTAGTCAGTGGTGTCACTAGTTCTCCCCTTAATTCTTTTAGAATTCTGGGGTAAATTCCATCAGGCCCCATTGCTTTGTCCACCTTCAGTTTTAGGAGCTCTTTCAGAACCCTTTCTTCTGTGAAAGAGCTGGGATTGACTCCCCTATCCAGAGTGTTTCTGTTAATTGGATTAGGCACCTCCACCTCCCCCTCTTTTTTGAATTCTGAGCAGAAGTATTCGTTCAGTATCTCTGCTTTTTCACTGTCCCTCTCTGCCCAAGCACCATCCATTTTATTCAGCCTCACTATCCCTGCCTTTGTCTTTCTACGCTCCCTTATGTACCTGTAAAATGTTTTATCCCTCTTCTTATCAGAGTTGGCTATCTTTTCCTCAGTTTGGGCCTTTGCTATTCTGACTTCCCTCCCTGCTTCCTTCTGCCTTAACTGGTACAGTTCTCTATCCTACTTCATCTGTGTTTCCTTATATTTTCTAAATGCTATCTTTTTCTCCCTTACCTTCCCCACCACCTCTTTGAGAATTATAGTGGCTTTTTCTTTCATTTTGGTTTGTTTATTTGCTTCACACAAAGGCGTGTTGCCTCTGTGATGGCAGTTTTGATGTTTCTCCATTGTTGCTTCACCCCTCCTTCTAGCCTGTTTGCTTGTGCTTTTCTAAGGCACTCTCCCATCTTGACAAAGTCAGTCCTCCTGAAGTCCAGTACCCTCACTTTTGCATGGCTTGACTCTGTAGCTGAGTTTATCGTGAACCACACTGTTTGGTAGTCACTTGTTCCCAGATGGCTACCCACTTCTAGATCTGAGATCCTCTCACTGTCTCAATTTGAGAGTATGAGGTCTAAGATTGCTCCCTCATGAGTGGGTTCCAAAACTAGCTGCTTGAGGCATGCAACCTGTAGGGCATTGAGAATGGCCCTGCTCTTGGATGTGGCTGCAGCAAAGGTGCTCCAGTTAATATCTGGCAGATTCAGGTGCCCCATCAATAGTATGTCCCTTTCTCTGCCATCCTAAGGATGCCTTCTATCATATCCTTGTCCATTCCTTCCCCCTGACATGGAGGTCTATAAACAATCCCTGTGCAGATTGTGGTGCCATTTCCAGTCTCTAAAGTAGCCCAAAGTGCCTCCTCTCCATGTTTACTCTTTTGTTCAGTTGCTTTTATCCATTCCCTTACATAGAGAGCTACTCCTCCCCCTCTTCTCCCCTCACTGTCTCTCCTTTAGATTGTGTACCCTGGTATGTTAACATCCCAGTCATGGTTCTCTGTGTATTATGTTTCTGTGACTACTATGATATCCAGGCATCCCTCTTCCTTCAAGGCCACCAGTTCAGTGACCTTGTTGCCCAGACTACAGGCACTTGTACTCATTACCCTCTTGATGGCCTTATCCCTTTTTGCCCCATCCCTGTCCTTATTTTCTTTGTCATTTTCTCCATTTACCTCTGCCTTTCTCCTTAGTTACATCACAGCATGAAAATGAGAACAGATACGGTGTGCAACTGTCAGCATTTCCTTTATATCAGGGTGCTGCAGAAACTCCTGCACCACAAGCTTTCAACAGTGGGCTGTGCATGGAACCTGAACAAAGCCACCATTCATGATGCATTTCACCACATTTGACCAATTATCACTTGCTATACCCAGCTCTCAGGGACAGGGGGTTCAGCCACTTGTCAGTTTCCATCAGTACCAAGTCCAACATGCTTTCACCAGTGTGTGAACAGGTCACATTGTGCATTGCAATCATTGCATGCTGTTGAATTACTGAAAGATTGCTAACATGATACTCCACCTTACTACAGTGATTATTTACACTACCAACAGCATGAACAACACCCGGCACCTGTGCCCAATGTGCAGTTATACACAGATATGATCTCCCCACTGTTTTGCCACTTGTCCATATATCCATACTTAAATGGATGAATGGAGAGGAGGAATGTTGAAGGGCATGTCTTACAGAGTCGGACACAGTATGATATGACTCAGGGACAGCATGGGTCAAAAAGTATGTCCTGGATGGGACTTTCCATTTTGGACAGGCATGTGCAGCAAACCACCAGAACCCAGAATTCTTTACCAAGGAGAAGGGCAAAAGATCAATTGCCAGTATTTCAGCTACAGCAGCATTAAGTTCACGTGCCACTGTATGATTGGGTGGGTACTTCAGCTTATGCACAAAAACACTCTGTAATGTGGGCTGAATTAAACGTTTTACATGGGGTGTGATCACAAATGGTTCTGCTCTATGAATGGCAGGAGGTGGAGTGTGGACGTGTGATGAAGACAGTTGCACAGGTGATGATGACAAACCCTCAATTGCAGTTATTTTCCAAGATTTACCAACTGGGGTTGATGTACCACTTGCACTAGACATACTGCATTCACCACCACTACCACCAACAAAACTGCTACTCTCACCACCACTGGACAACATTTCAAAATCATTATGCTCCTCCATCTCATCATGCTTGTAGTAGTCCCCTGCTTTTATTTCATCACTACTGCAGACTTTTAATTTCCTACTTGATTTTACACTCATGGAAGGGGATAACATGCTCATTATGGTTGATGATGAGGGTGAAAGCCCCACTGTAGTATTAGCTGCCATCTTGTGCTGGGTCCACAGTGCCATGTGCCTGTTCCTAAGATGCGTATGCTCTCCCCCTGTGCCCAGATAGCTCTCCTATTTACCTTGACTCATACACACATGGCAAACCTGGCAGATTGCAACTGACTCATCATTTGCATCTTGCCAAAAAAAAAAATCCCAAACAAGGGCTTATGATGCTCTAGTTTTAAGACATCTCTGCTGTTGCTTATTGGACTGTGTTTTTTTTAAGCCATGAAGTGGGGGATGTGCTACATGATTTTTCAGACAGTACACACTTGGACTGCAACTGACCACCATGACTACCTATCATTATTACTGGGTCATCATAATCATCATCAATATCAACTAAAACTGGTAAATCACAACTTTTTATGGGGGGTGGGGTGATTAATGCAAACAGACCCAGACACAGCAACCTTGAATTTATTTTTCTCCATTTCCCAACTGGCGTCACTTACATCATCATAATATTCATCAACATCACCCACATCCACATCTTCTGCTTGGATCCTGGCATGTGGACTGCATGTTGCAACCACAGAAACATCATCATCATCATCATCAGATTCATCATCATCAACACCACCACCTTCACCTGATATTTTTTCACCACACTGTGAATCAGTGAATGGCAAATGTGTGACCTGAACTGCAGTGGAAGAAATGTCACACTGTATGCTATCATTGACATGATGATCAGAATCCTCATGTTCAGTTACTGGTATATTACTGGGGAGTATGACATCATCTACACTGCCACTCACTGGCACTGCTTCACATTCCACTATGTTTTTGGACACAGTAAACTGGTCAGAAGTGGAACTTGAGGCAGCAATACTCAAACCACCACCACCAGCAACTGCACTAACACCACCAACTGGGACATCATCCCCTTCAACTATGAGAGAAGCTACTGATTGCACTGTAAAAAACATTGAAGGAGAAATACCTTTCCTTACATAAGCAATGCACTTTTGCGACTGTGTACTACTACACCCACAGACAATCTTACCACTGGCAGCAGTGTCATGGTGAGAAACAGCTTTGCTTGCATGTGTCTTTGCAGGCATTTTGGGGGATCAACAAGAGTATTCTAAACAAATTTATATTTTGGAACATTCACTCTGGGTGGGGGCTGGGGGGGACACTGGATATGAAGCCAAAAAACAACTGTGGCTTCAACAACAGATACAGATGCAAAGTCACAACAAGTTCAACAACACCTTAACTAAGCAGTGGTGCTGAAGTCAGAAACAACTCACTCTGGAAAATAATTACTTTTGCCAGTGGGGGGACACTGACTGCAGATTATGGCAGTGCAAAATCAAGAAAAGATACCACAATGGCAGTACAAAATCACGCAGCTGCAGTGGATAGCAGGTTCACACTGCTGCACCTGCAATTACACTGTGGCACAATAAAAGGTGTATTATTTGATGTCATGCACTGCACACACACACACACACACACACAATTTGTCTACAAGTAATTCGTAGCAAATTGAAAACTTCAGTAATATGCCATGTATTTTAAACAACCTGAAATTATGCACTGCTGCACCAGATCCACAACACACAATCAGCAAAAAAAAGTCAACAATTACTGAAAATATTACTGTGTGTACATTAACAAGCTTATACAACAAAAATATAACCAAAAAACAAAAAACTCCCAATTTCTTCAACTTAAATCTATCTACACCATAGATACGCCCCTTCCCCAAAGCACATTTTCACTGTCTTTTAGTACACAGACTCAATGTTGTACATTAGCATTCAAAATCCACACACAAACAATAAACGCTCAATGTTAAGAGCACAGGAGGGTTTCTTACAGTCAATGAACTAAATTTTGAGCAAAAAAAATTACTCAAAAAGGCTTTTTTAAGAGCTTTTTGAAGGTTTGAATCACAGAGAACTCTCAGAGCAGACTGTCTCCTATAGCTTCCTACACACACTACCCCGAACAGAGGCTGTGCAGAACAACCTAGAGCCCATGCAACCTGAAATCCCATGAATCACTGCAAAATTCACCTTTGGAGCTTAAAAACAAGGTGAAGTGAGGCAGAACCAAAACATATTTTTTAACAGCTGCAAACATTTGTTTGTGGCGATAAGGCATTGATTGTTGTCTTAATTTGCAGCCGCTGTTTAGGTTTATTACATGCTACCTAATGGATTCATTTTAAACAACTATGTAAATGGATGAGTTTGGTACAGACCCTTCAATCCCCCACTTTTTCCAAAGGCGAGTTGTCAGTTATTTTTAAGTTATAAAATGGGTAGGTTAAACCAGTCAATCAGAGACCTAGCTCACCATGCATGAAATCTGTTTCATGCATGGCTAAAAAAAAGGTCAGAGATGCAGAAATGCATTTCCAAACAATATCAGGAGCATTAGAACACTGGCATTTAAAATGCCACCATCTTCAATTCTCTCGCTAACACTTCGATTGAATTTGGGAATGTAGCTCACAGTCGTTAGCACGGCTGATCCTGTACTGTAAACTTTTTTTTATTTCCTGTCCTCTTTAAAAATTGCTTTCAGCTCCTGGCAAAGGCAGACTGCCATGAGCTCTGTTTGAGGTGTCTGGGTCCAGATCACAATGTTACCAACTGTGAGCTCTGTAGTAGATGTTGCCTTAAAACCCAAAAGAAAAGGGCTAAAACAAAAGAGTTTATGGCTTCTCAGTCTGCCTCCATGTCACCAAAACACAATAAAGGCTCTGAGGGAATTTCTAATGATAGTGAAAAGCATACATCAGAGGGTGTATCTTCTTAAATACAGCAACAGACCCTGTCAAAGCAGACAGAGAAAAAAGAAAAAGCTGCTCAGCCATTAGATATGCATGGTAAAGATAGTAAAGATACCAGGGTATCCGAAAGGGGGAACCCTGAGTCCAGTGATAGCAAAAATACAAATAAAAGGACCTCATGAAAAATACAAAAAGAAAAGAATGTCCTTGCCATTTTTCCTGAAAAAGGAAAGGAGCAGGCACTGGACTCAAGACAAATGCTCTCAAGAGAGGACATAGCAAAAATGTTGCAATTTTTCCTGACCTTCCAAGTCATGAGAAGTTTTATGAATATGCCTGCCCCTTCGCCCTCCCCCAAACTCAGGATCCAACCTGTGAAGGAGGAGGAGGAAATTCATTATGAAGAAGAGTGGCAAGGTGAACATATTGAACCAGGTAGTCACCTGAGCAGGAATTTGGCCCCCTCCAAAGTCTACAAAAGATTACTCATAAGGGAGCCTATTCCCTAATGGTGCAGATGGGCTGCACACCACATAAACTGGGTGCATAGCCAATCCACACCCATGTGCACCCACTGCAGCATTCCCAAACTAGCTATGCCCCCCCACACCAGATCCCCAGCTGAGCGCGGAGATCCACGCATGGGAGGGCTGGGTTTTCCATGGGGGGTCAGCATTCCGGCTCTCTGCCCCATGCAGGAATGGGCAGAGTGCCTTACACAGGGTGTTGTGGCTGTGCATCTGGAAACCAGACATAACAGCTATGTGCCCCCTCCAGTCGCTGCCACTGGATCCGCTGGTGCTGGAGGGGGGTCATTGGACCCCTGCAGGAAGGTGTCCCTCTGGTCATGGGATGGGGATCTGGCTGGGGGCAGAAGGCCAGCACATGAACCCCCCCCAGGCTGCATTGTCAGTGCTCTATGCCCTCCAGCAAGATGGCACCATACTGGCAAAAGGGATCCACTGTGGGCCCGGGTAGGCAGCCAATTGGCAGCTTCCTGGGTTCGCATCCCCCCCATCTGCCTCCACACCTGGGGGGCAGGGACACAGAAGAGATCCGGGCAGAGACTGCTGCTTCATGCATGCGGTCCTCACATGGGTCTCCCATGGGTGCGGAGCTGCGCGTGCCTTGCCCGCTTGTTCCCCACCCCTTAGTGAATAGGCCCCGATATTACTATTTTGTTAGGCAAATGGTGAGCCCCTTCAACATCCACCCTCAGGAGAAAAGAGGAGAATGAGAAGGATGCTGATTTTATGGATATGATGGGGTTAGCTACTACAAGACAATTGTTGGTACCCGTACATGAATCATTACAAAAAGCCACTTCAAAAATCATGTCTGCACCTACCTCAGTAACAGCCATAGATAAAACAGTTGAAAAAAGTATCAGATGGACAGACTGGGTGTTATTTTTATTCATTTTAAAATGAACAGCACAGTGCAAGGCCATTCTTGTGAGAAAGGTACAACGTTTACATTACATTTAGGGCATTAATCCCTTATTAGATAAGATATTCATATCTCTCACTTATATACTGTTTAAGGGGGTATCCTCGAACATTTTTTTCCTGAAAAACACAAAATCAGTACTGTTAGCTGTGGAACTGTAGCCCACGTGCACAATAATCCCATTACTTATTTTAAGACTTAAATGCTTACACTAATCCTATGTCCTTCTGGGTTGCAGGTATCGTGCAATAACTTTATGCTAAGTTTCTAACATTTTTTCTATTAGTAATGTTTCTGATCACCCCTCAGACAAATAAATTCCCCAACGATCAAATAACCTAATGTACAGTTACATCTTAATAAACCATTAATTCTCCCTTATTATTTTTGATCAGCTACTTAATACTAATTTACTCTCATCAGCTAGGAACAGAACACTGGCTGTACTTTTTATTTATTTAATTTTAACATGTACAAGTTCAAATAAATCAAAATGAAAGAAAAGGTCACTATGGGTCTCAGAAGAGGTGGTGGGGAAGGTTAGGGGGAAAAGATAGCATTTAGGAAGCATAAGGAAACACAGAAGGTGCAGGACAGAGAACTATACCAGTTAAGGCAGAAGGAAGCAGGCAGGGAAGTCAGAATAGCAAAGGCACAAACTGAGGAAAGATAGCCAACTCAGTTAAGAAGGGAGATAAAACCTTTTATAGGTACATTAGGGAATGTAGAAAGACAAAGGGAGGGATAGTGAGTCTGAATAGAATGGATGGTGGGGTGGGTGGGCAGACAGGGACAGTGAAAAAGCAGGGATACTGAATGAATACTTCTGCTCAGTATTCACAAAATAGGAGGAGGAAGAGGTGCCTAATCCAATTAACAGAAACACTCTGGATAGGGGGGTTGATCCCAGCTCTTTCACAGAAGAAGGGTTCTGAAAGAATACCTAAAACTGAAGGTGGACAAAGCAATGAGGCCTGATGGAATTCACCCCAGAATTCTAAAAGAATTAAAGGTAGAACTAGTGAAACCACCGACTTCCCTTTTTAATAAATCATGGGAAGATGGCGTGGTACCTGAGGACTGGAGGAAGGTAGATGTGATTCCCCTTCACAAAAGTGGGAGCAAGACAGAGTCAGAAAACTACAGACCTGTCAGTTTGACCTCTGTGGTAGGGGAAAGCAATAGAATCACTTCTGAAGGAAAAAATTGTTGAGTACCTAGAGGCCAGTGGGTCACAGGACCCAAGGCAGCATGGGTTCACAGTGGGAAGGTCATGTCAGATGAATCTAATCAATTTCTTTGACTGGGTGACCAAAGTAGTAGACCAGGGAGGGCCTGTGGACATGGCCTACCTAGACTTTAGCAAGGCATTTGACACAGTCCCACACAAAAGATTAATAATCAAATTAACCAGCCCGGAAGTGGGTCCCAGGGTGGTATCCTGGGTAAAACACTATCTGGACAACAGGACACAGAAAGTAATTGTAAACAGAATCCACTCTGAAGAAAGGGGGGTTACTAGTGGGGCACTGCAGGGCTCAGTACTGGGTCCAGTCCCTTTTAATGTCATTATAAGTGTCATTGCAGTGGGACTGGAAGGAAAAGTATACCTCTTTGCAGATGACACAAAGATCTGTAACAGGGTTGATACACAAGGAGGTGTAGAAAGGATGAGAAGGGACTTGACAAGGTTGGAGGAATGGTCAGAAGTATGGCAGCTTGGATTCAATGCAAATAAGTGCAAAATAATGCACCTGGGAAACAAAAACCCAGGGGAAGGTTACACAATGGGTGGGGAGGTAGTAACAGCAACAAAAATGGAAAGAGACCTGGGGGTAATCATATCAAACCTTAAGGTTGGCAAGGAATGTGAGAAGGCAGTAGGGAGGGTTGGGGCATACTGGGATGTATAGCGAGAGGCATCATTAGCAAAAAACAGGAGGTTGTTATCCCATGGTACAAAGAATTGGTGAGACCCCATCTGGAGTACTGCATCCAGTTCTGGAGACCCCATCTCCACAAGGGCATAGACAGGATAGAGGCAGTCCAGAGGAGGGCAACTAAAATGGTGCAGGGTCTGCAAGAGAAGCCATATGAGGAGAGAATAAAGGAGCTTAATATGAATTCCCTTGAGGAAAGGAGGGAGAGGGGGAATCAACAAGTCCAAGAGGGTAGCATCTCTCAGAAAAAGAGATGTTCAAGAATAAGGGGACACAATTTGAAGATGGGGGGGACAGCTCGGGGGCAATGTGAGGAAGTATTTTTTCACAGAGAGGGTGGTGAACACATGGAACAGCCTCCATGAGGAAGTTGTGGGATCTATAACTGTGGGAGAATTCAAGAATGCATGGGACAGACATAAGGCAATTCTTGTGGTGGGCAGGAAGAAATAGGCTGTTGGTTAATAGGATCTGCAGCTTATCCTGTAGATAGGGAAATGGGCAGACTAGGTGGGCCAAGTGGTCCTTATCTGCTGTCAAAGTCTAGGTTTCTGTGTTTCTATGTAAAGGGCAACAGTGCCTCCATAAATAATATTGCCTTTCACTGTTGTTTTTTTATCACTACGTAGGTCTAATCCCCATGTGTGTTCCTCCTTGATCAGAATTTTAAACAATAACTAGCAAAGTCTATATTCCCTTCTTTAACCCTTTTTAAGGCCAAAAAGGTTTGTAGAACAGCTTTTCTGCACATCAGGCAGGCAGCTTACTCATCTCATAATGCCCCAGTTCATCCCTTGGTCCACTCTTGTGTAATGGTACTACATGTGCCATCCTCCAGTCCAGTGGCATACATCCTGACTCCAGTGAGGTGCTGTACAGATCTGCCAGCAGCTCTGCCAACACCTCTGCCATCTCCCTCAGCACCCTGGGGTGGATACCATCTGGCCTTGGAGCCTTGTCTACCTTCAGTGCCCTCAGTCCCTCTAGGACTCTACTTGCCTCAATTCTTCCATCTGTTGCCTCTTCTCCCCTGCCCCCACCCTCCCTGCCCATGGTGGTAGCAGTCCCCTTTTCTTCCGTGAACACTGAGCAAAGTATTCATTCAGTGCTTCTGCTTGCTGCTACCCCTTTTCCATCCATGCCCCACCCCTTTTTATCCTCACTATTGTCTCCTTGCACTTCCTTTTCTCCCTGATGTTTCTGAAAAAGTCCCTTCCCCATTAATTCCCTGTGCTAATCTCAGCTCGCTCTGGGCCTTGGCTTCTCTCACTTTTCTGGCCACCTCCCAGGACCATCTTGCATACTCCTCCCTGTCCACTTCCTTCCCTGTCCTGCTATACCTCTGGTGCACCTCTTGTTTTGCTCTCACCACCTCCACTACCTTGCTGTTCAACCAGTATGGTTTTCTTGCTCTGCTACCCTTACTCTGTGTCTTGGTGCAGGCTTTTGTTACCTCTGTAATCCCCATTTAATAATATCCCATTTCTGCTCTGCATCCATCTCCTGCCCCATGCACTCTAGTTTCCCTTTCAGTACTTCCTGCATCCTCCCAAAGTCTGTCCCCCTGAAGTTTACCACCTGAGTAACTCATTTCTCTGGCTCCCCACACATCGTGATATTAAACCACACCATTTGATGACCACTGTAAGCTAGTGGGTCCTCCACCTTTATTTCCCTTACTACCTCCCCATTTGACAACACCAGATCTAAAGAGTTCTTTAGCCTAGCAGGTACACTAACCAACTGTGTTAGGAGACCCTCCTGAATCGTGTCCAAGAGCACTTTCTCCCTAGCACTGGAGGTGACTGGAATGCTTCAGTCAACCCCTGGCAAGTTGAAATCCCCCACAATGACCACCTTCCCTTTTCTACATACCTTTCTGATTTGTCCTGCTAATTCACTGTCCAGCTCCTCAGACTGTGACAGTGGCCTGTATTCCACCCCAAACCTCAGTTTCCTACCCCTTGAGTCTAGGAGCTGCAGCCAGATTGCCTCTGTTCTCCTTTCTTCCCCCGCATCCCTAGAAATGCAGTGAAATTAAATTCCAAAGGTGAAGTGAATGAAAAGTGGCCACTTCATGTTATCACTCTGCTACATGGAGTGGCCAAAGCAAAAGGCTCACTTTGTCTTGTAAATATTACTTCATGTTGTCATTCTGCCTTAACACAAAATAAAGTGGAGTGACAACAATATTGGCAGCCCCTCACACATACAGTCACCAGAATTAATGTGCATCCCCAAAGTGCTACTGTCTTGGGTCCAGAAAATTCCCCAGTGCTGATGAAGTGAAATGATAGCACAACAAGAAATGCAAAGTCTCCCAGAACTAATGGTGCACTCAGTCATGCATGCAGTGGTCAAACATCACACACAGTCACCAGAATTAATGTGCATCTCCAAAATGCTACTGTCTTGTGTCCAGAAAATTCCCCAGTGCTGACAAAGTGGAATGATACCACAACAAGAAATGCAGTCTCCCAGAATTAATGGTGCACTCGGTCATGTGTGCAGTGGTCACACACAGTCACTAGAATTAATGTGCATCCCCAAAATGCTACTGTCTTGTGTCCAGAAAATTCCCCAGTGCTGACGAAGTGAAATGATAGCACAGCAAGAAATGCAAAGTCTTCCAGAATTAATGGTGTACTGCAAAGTACAAATGCACAGACAGATTAAGATTGCACTGTGCACTCAAGAGATGCAGACGCAAAGGCAAAACACCTAATCAGTGCTCACAAGGCACAAATCCAAATCTGGAAAAGAATACCTTTTGACAGTTGGGGGGTAGAGCACGGCAGTAATAGTCCAGTACCAGTAAAGATACCACAAAGCAGTGTAAAAGATTCATGTAGGTGTGGTAAATTGCAGGTTCACACTGCTGCAATTACTCTGTGGCATAATAAAAGGTGTCTGATTTAATGTCACGCATCACACACACACACACACACACACTACAAGTAATGCGTAGCAAATTGAAAACCTTTAGTAATATAGCCAAATGTTTTAAACAAACTGAAATTATACACTGCTGCACCACAACAATCAGCAAAAAATGTTAAGAATTACTGAAAATATTACTATGTGTACATTAACACAGTTATACAAGAAAAAAATAACCAAACCAGAAAGACTGCCTTTTTCTCCCAGTTAACCTTCCTACATCACAGACACCCCTCCCCAGAAGCACACTTCACAGTGCACAAACTGACTGTTCTAAATTAACATCAAAATCCACACACAAACAATAAACACTCAATGATATGAGCACAGGAGGGTTTACTACAATCGTATTAAATTTTCAGCAAAAAAAAAGGGCTCAAAATGGCTTTTTTAACAGCTTTTAGAGGATTTGAATCGCAGAGCTCTGAGAAGAAACTGTCTCCATCTTCCACTACACACACACTACACAGAACTGAGGTTGTGCAGAACACTCTAGAGCCCATGTGACCTGCAATCCCATGAAGCACTGCAAAATTCACCTTTGGAGCTCAATTACAAGTCAAAATGATGTGAAGTACATTGATTTCAATGTACTTCACCTTAAAATTGGTGGAGAAGTGGTTTGAGGAAGGCGGAATAATGCAAAGTCATTGGTTTAAATAGACTTTGCATTCCTAATTATAATGCGAAGTAATTTGCTTCGCATTGCAAGCACTTTGCGGATTCCGTGTTACTCCATGAGAATTTCTGCCACTTCTCCCACCACTACTTGTCTCCTGTGCATTTGTTCCCGTCCCTCACACAGACTGCAACCCCACCATCCCTCCCTTCATTACGGTCCTTCCTGTATAATTTATATCCTAGAATTGCCAGATCCCAGTCCCGGTGCTCAGTTGCCCATGTTTCTGTGACAGCTGCAATATCGACCCTCCACACTGCTTGGAGTGCCTGTAGCTCAGCTGATTTGTTATCTAAGCTTCTTGTATTCAGCGAGACCACCCTCCATCCTGCCCTCTTCGCTTCATTGGCCTCCATTTCCTTCCTTCTACTCCCTCCTTTTTTGGCCAGCAGAGTCCTTCCCTGCTAGCCTGGGGGGTAGGGTGTGACTCCACTCTATTGGATCCCTGCCTACCTGCTGTCCACTTGCCACCCCCATCTAGTTTAAATCCACCTTTATCACAATATACCTTCCCAGTCTTTGCTTTACTACCTTCTTCCCATCCCCACTCAGATGCAGCCTATCCCTTGCAAACAGATTGTTATTATTCCAGGTACTGCCCCAGCCACCCACAACCTCATATCCCTTAGTTTGACACCATTTTACCAACCATGTGTTCAACTACCAAATCCTCTCCTTTCTCACTGTGCTTGTGCAGGGTACTGGGAGTACCTTGGAGAATGCCATAGACTCCCCAGTCTCCTTGCACAACCTTCCCACTTAATCAGTCCTCTCCTTTGTTACCACCACCATTTCCCCCACTAGGTCATTTGTCCCCACGTATACTACAATGTGTGGTGGTTTTCTCCTACCCCTCCTTATGCACCATAGGATTGCCTGTCCTGCCTTGTCTGCCTTTAATCCTGGTATGGACTCCACCCATATCCGACTGTGCCTCTCCCCCTTCCTACCCCATCTAATCCCCTTGAGTATGGAGTCCCCCAACACCAGTATACCTCCCTCCTCTTTCCTTGTGCCCTTCACCACCTCCCACCCAGGTTCTCATTTCTGGGACCACTCAAGATGGTGCTTTTACAATTTATTTCAGTGTCTTCCCCCCTGCCCTTCTTAATTGGGACTCCCCCCTCCTCCTGTATGACTGTCAACCTTCCTCTCCCTCCCTCTCTCTGAGTATTATCCTTCCCCCTGCCATGCCATGCTCAATCTCTCCAATAGTAATGCCCCTCTCTCTCTTCTCTTTGTGAGTACTATCCCTTGTGCAATTTCCTCCTGCGTCCTCTTTCCCATGTGTTGCTAGTACAGCAAACATGTTCCCTCCCCTTTGCCTTACTGTGTGTTTCCTCCTCCCTCCTGCCTACTGCTGCTCCTCTTTTTCTAGGTCCTACTAGAGTCCACCCTCCATCAGCTGGCTTCCTGTCTACTATGCCCCCTCCCCAACCCCTCCCGTTCCCCACTGTTCCTTCTCTGTGGTGCCCACACAATACTCTCAGATGTCAGCTCTCCTACTGATGCAATCATCCTCTCATCCATCAACCTCCCCAGCTCCCTGCAAAGTCACTGAACCTCTTCCTCAAGCCTCCTTAGCCTGTGGCATATTGGCACCCTCCCAGCCTCCACAGTATGTTCATCTGCATTGCTGCCCTACAACCACTGCACACTACAATCCTACCCATGGTCCACACTACCTATACAACCTCTTCACACCAACTCTTCCTACAGCAAGTAGAATTAACTTATATTAGCCCAGCCTCTAACAGAAATTGTTATCCTAAATGCTCTTGCATGCAGCAAAGGACAGCCAACTACAGTACTAACTGGAAACCACAATCCTTCTCACTAGGACTATAGATCTACTCATATGTTTTATATATTTATATGTCTTTAAGAATTAGCTCATATGACTGTTCCTTGTTTCCTCCTTCCTGGCCTGTTCTGAGGGCTCAGGTCAGTTTGCAGCTCCCCAAGCTCCTCCCTCACAGTCTTCAAACCCAACACCCAGAGGTATTTCAGTATTTAAGAAAGGCTGGTGGAAGGGGTGGATGGGAGTCACTCAAGCCACAGAAATCTTTAAGCAAAAGTCCAATTTAAGCTAAATTAAAAAGAAAATAAAACAATAACAAAACTTACAAAAATCCTCTGTACATTAACTCCCGCAACAGAAAGTAGAATTAACTAATCCTTCTCTTCTGTAGTTTAAAAACCAATAGCAAAACTTACAGAAATCTTCTACTCAGCCAGCAAGTAGATTTAACCAATCCTTCTCTCCTACAGTTTGATGGCTCAGTCAGAATTTAAAGGCTATGTGGGAGAACAAGTCTGGGCATGCCTGTGCAGTCACTCCAGCTACAGAACGTTTAAAGTCACTCCAGTCACAGAAACCTTTAAGCTAAATTCCACTTTAAGCTACATTAAAAAAAAATAAAACAATATCAAAACTTACAAAAATCCCCTATAAATTAACTCTCTCAACAGCAAGTAGAATTAACTAATCCTTCTCTCCTGTAGTTTAAAAAACAATAGCAAAACTTACAGAAATCTTCTCCACAGCCAGCAAGCAGACTTAACCAATCCTTCTGTCCTGCAGTTTGATGGCTCAGTCAGAATTTAAAGGCTATGTGGGTGGACAAGTCTGGGCATGCCCTGTACAGTCACTCCAGCCACAGAACCTTTACAGTCACTCTAGCCACAGAAACCTTTAAACTAAATTCCACTTTAAGCTAAATTAAAAAGAAAATAGTAAAAGGTGACAGCTGCATTTGTGATGGCAGTCAGGAATAGCTGGTACTATTGATGTTATTGTGAAAAGGCTATTGGTCCTTCTTCCAGTGCTTTATCATGGGATATCAGCACTGGGTTCTGAGCTCCTCAGCCAGTCAGATTACTGGATTTTTTTATACCCATATTATAATGTTAATTAATGAAAGTTCTGATTTATTTTACACAGAACTCTTTTACAGTGAACTGCTATAGTCTAACCTTGCACTGATAACAATAAATAATGCAATGTAACATGAGAGATGAAAACTGTACAGCTTTTTCTACCAATCCATTCCATTGTGGTGTCATATTCAAGAATATCAGTGCACCAGCTTGTTGTAGTCATATGTATATTTGTTTGCAAGATTTGAGATTTTTGATGCTCTATGAGGTAAAGCACAGGAAAAAGATGACACTTTTTACTTCGCCTACATAATAGAAGAAGAAGAGGATACTTGTAAATACCAAGAAAATAGAGGAAATATGCAAGCAATAATACCCGACAAGGTGGGTGGTACTGGGCAATACCAGACTGCCCAGGGGCGTAATGAGGCCCAATGCTGCAGGTGGAGGACCTTATAGCCCCTGGAAGGTCCGGTACTGCCCAATACCACCCACCCTGTTGAGTATTATTGCTCTCAGAAAATGGGCTTCGATGTAAGTTTTCATTAAGTAATGAAACAGTATAGGAAAATACTTTCATAATGAATAGAAATAATACAAAAAACATTTTTTTGGTAAAATAATCCCTCTGCTTTTTGTGCTGTTCCATGTGCAGTACCCCCACATTCTGTTATACTTATGTCCCCCCCTGCTGTGTAGCATAATCTGTAGAAGAATCATCAGAGTGGACTATAGTGACTGTGGTATGGCAGCAACAGAGGGCAAAGGATGATACCTGATTTTGTTTTAGAAAAATAAAAATTGTTCCAGGCATTTCTCTGTGTGTGCAAGTCGAAAGCAAGCAGCTCACAGTAGTGCTGAATACATGACCTGCTCGCGCTACTGTTTTAAATGAAAGCCATAGTTTTTTTTTTGGTTTTTTAGAAGGGGGAAAAACATTCACTCTGGAGAGGGGTGTGGGATATGGAATGATAATGAAGTTTTGGAGCTGTTCTCATGATTTCTGCATGGCCAGTGGGTTGTAATGAAGCTGCAGAGAGAAAGAGAGGACTGGAGCAAGGTGGGAGAGCCAGATAAGGCTTCTGACTGCTGTGTAGACCGCACTTTTCTGGAAAAGTAATTTGTGAGTGTATATTTCTGTACATCAGGGCAGACAGTTTTGCTTTTTTGGGGGGCTATGTGTAGAGCAGAGAAGTGACCTTGTTCTGCTGTGGCGGTGGGGGTCACATTTGATGGTGTTGTCTCACTCACCAATGGAGGGGAGAAATTGGTATGAATGAATGACCTGCTAAAGGAGGGAGGGGAGAGAGAGAACACTGTGGGCAATTACCAGGCATGGGAGAAGAGGGCACTTTAGAAAAAAGAAACAAATAGCAAGAAATGAGCCAAGTGGTTCATCAGGTAGCTGGCACTGAACTACATAGCACTGGGTGCCAGTACCACTCGCTAAGTGAGAGAAAAAAATGGCAGTGAATTAAAACTTAAATCAGGGGTTTTTGCCCAATCAGTGAGCAAGGGTGGGCGCCATAATACTAGTGACGAGGATGGGTTGGGACTGGTACTTTTAAAGCCCAGGCTCTGTTGCATGATAGACACCCACCTTGCCAGGGTTATCAGCCAATCAGAGTCTGGGGATTTTCTTGCTCATTTTCTAAATCATATATAACAACTGACTACAGGCTTTCTCTCTCTCTCTCTCTCTCTCTCTCTCTCTCTCTCTCTCTCTCTCTCTGTATCTACATTACTATATATCTATCTATCTGTACACAAACTGACACTAACTGGTTGCACATATGAAATTGCCATACTACAGAAAATGAAGTCATGTGAACCTCCCCCTTTGTATGGGATAACTATAATCTTAACTGTATTCTCAAGCATGCAGTACTGGGTAATTTTAACAAAGAAATTAACCCCAATAGTTTCTGAAGTTTAATATTAGAAAATGAAATATTCAGGGTAGGGGTTATAATCTACAATTATGGAAAAAAGTTTAATGTGTCAGATTCCCCAACATCCAACAGAAACACCTCGACTGTAGAGGGTAGTTGGTCTGGGAGGTTGGCAGGTGGTTAGGAGGGACAAATGCGGTGCCCCATCACTCAGTGATCTCCAAAGTATCACCTCCACAAACCATATAAAAACTACAAACAGATATTTGCCTCTATGTCTGAAATCAAACAAAGGGGCAGAGGACACTGCAGAGCAGGACACTGCAGCACAGGAGTTAGCACAACAAAACTCACCCAAAACAGGGACCAAAACAAAAAAAGCAAAAAAGTAAATCCAAAACACTTCTGATCATAGCAGACTCCATGATTTGGAGAGTTGATACCTACCTCTAGCTGGGGGTAATGGTCAGATGTCTCCCAGGTACATCAACATGGACAGACACTGACTGCATTGTTAAAATTGTGCAGGAAACAGGAGAAAACATCAACATCCTGGTAAACGTAGGGACCAACAATCTTGCCAGCCGGTCAGTTGTGGAGACCAAGGAACACCTGACCAGGTTGGGTGACAAATTGTCATCCATTTCATCCAGCATGTCCTTCTCTGAGATCCTGCCAGTCTGGGAAAGGGGCAGATAGACAGAAGGTCAGAGAAGGGGAGATAGGGGAGCTAAAAATGTTGCTCAAGAGCTGGTGCCAGGAAAAAGGACACACATTTGTAAGTAACTGGCAACAGTTTAGGGAGTGAAAGTTTTTTAAATTCAATGGCCTGCATCTGACTAAGGAGAGAGTCAGTGCATTGGGGGGAAAGTTTGAAGTCTTTGTAGAATATTTAAACTAGCAAATGAGGAAGAGGGGAGCAGCACCCGATATGTCAAATGGGAAGAACACCCCTCCACCCTCAGCTAGTGATCAAACAGGAGTTCAGCGTGTTTGTAGTTCATTTGCATCACCAGGTAAGGAAAAAGGTCCAGCTTCCTATATGATGCACACGGGAAATGCTGGACCTCGCCCAACAACTAACACACCAAAAGCTGGTGAATAAAAAATCATGTAGCAATTAACGAGACATGGTTCACCAGTAATCACACTTGGGAGACTTCAGTACCCGGCTATGTATTGTTCAGAAAAGACCAAGGTGCAAAAAGGGTGGAGTGGCCCTTTATGTCAATGAAAATAGCAAAGCTACAGAAATTCAGAATACATATAAGGAGCCAGAAGAACTGTGGGTCACCCTGGAAACAGGAAATGGGACAGCTATATGAACTGGGGTTGTCTACAGGCCTCCAGGCTAGGGAGAGGACATAGACACATTACGGTTAGAAGATGCACAAAACATGACAACTAAAGGGGAGTTTCTGATAATGGGAGATTTCAACATGCCAGATACAGATTGGTCAATACATAGATACATAGGCAGTGTCAGCAGATAAGGGCCTATGGCCCACCCAGTCTGCCCATTTGGGCTTGTAAGTTCAGTTTATGTTTTCCTAGAAGTCTGTTGCCCCTTACCTCTGACCTCCAGAATTCCTTTATGTCTATCCCATGCATTCTTAAATCCTGTGATTGTTTCAGCCCCAACCCCTTCCTCTGGCAGGGTGTTCCACTTGTCCACCACCCGTTCTGTGAAGAAATTCTTCCTCATGTTTCCTCTGAATCGTCCTCCCTCCAACTTCATCCCATGCCCTCTAGTTCTGGTACATCTTTTTCGCTTAAAAATAGTGTATTCCTGCACCCTGTTCCTCCCTGTGAGATACTTGTATGTATCTATCATATCACCTCTCCCTCCTCTCCTCCAGGGAGTACATGTTCAGTTTCTTCAACTTGTCTTCATAGGACTGTGATGCAATCCATGCACCATCTTTGTTGCCCTCCTCTGAACCTTCTCTACCCTGTCTATGTCCTTACTGAGGTATGGTCTCCAGAACTGTACACTGTACTCCAGGTGGGGCCTCACTAGTGTCTTGTATAGCAGAATTATGACCTCCCTTTTCCTGCTGGTGATGCCCCTGCCTATACATCCCAGCATCCTATTTGCTTTACCCTGTTGCCTTGTCACACTGTTTCCTACCTTGAGGTCATCAGAGATGATAACCCCAAGATCCCTTTCCTGTTTGTGTATGCTATATCCTCACCCCCAACTGATATATTGTGCCAGGGTTTTTGTGTCCCATATGCATTATCTTGCACTTCTTGCATTGAATTTCAATTGCCAAACCCTGACCATTCTTCAAGTTTCTGCAGGTCCCTCATTCTGTCTACACCCTCTGGTGTGTCTACTCTGTTACAGAGCTTTGTGTCATCAGTGAACAGTGAAATTCTGCCTTCTGGTCCTGTGCAATGTCACTGATGAAGATGTTGAATAGGACCGTCCCAGCACTGATCCCTGTGGTACCCCACTGGTCACTCTTCCCTCTGTGGAGTGACAGCCATTTACCACCACCCTCTGTGTCTTGCCACCCAGCCAGTTACCTACCCACCACACTACTGTCCTGCCCACACCCATATTCCCCAGTTTGTGTAGTAGTCTTCTATGTGGTACAGTGTCAAAGGCCTTGCAGAAGTCCAGATAGGCCATGTCCACTGCTCTCCTCTGATCCACCTTCCTAGTCACCCAGTCAAAAAATTCAGTGAGGTTGGTCTGACATGACCTCCCCCTGGTGAAACCATGCTGCCTTGGGTCCTGTAGTCCATTGACAACCAGATGTTCCACCAATCTCTCCTTCAGTAGTGCTTCCATGATCTTCCCAACTACCGAGGTGAGGCTGACTGGTCTGTAGTTCCCTGCTTCCTCTTTGTTCCCGCTTTTGTATAAGGGGACTACATCTGCTGTCCTCCAGTCTTTGGGTACCTCCCCCATTTCCAGTGATCGGCTAAACAGGATAGACAGAGGTTCAGCCACCACCTCTCTTAGTTCTTTAAGGACCCTGGGTGCACCCATCTGGCACCATTGCTTTATCAACTCTTATTACTTCAGTTCCTTCAGGACTCTTTCTCGTAAAGGGACTTGTGTCCATTTCTGCACCATTCTCACCCTTGAACTCCCTTCAGACCCATTACCCCCTCTTCCTCAGTAAAGACTGAGCAGAAATACCTGTTCAATATGTCAGCTTACTGTTGTCATCCTCCACGCAGTCCCCATCCTCCCCTTCAGTCTCACTATCCCTCCTTTGTCTTTTCTTTTTTCATATGTACCTGTAAAGGTTTTGTCCCTCTACCCACTGATTTTGCGATGTGTTCTTCTGTCTGAGCTTTGGCTTCCCTACTGACCTCCTGCCTCCTTTGCTTCTCCTGGTACTTCTCCCTATCCCTTCTGCCTGTGTCTTTTGTATTGCCTGAATGCAATCTTTTCGCTTTCACTTTCTTTGCTACCTCTTTGGAAACCATAATGGTCTCCTCTTCCTTTTCCTCTTGCTAACCTGCTTAATGCATAATTCTGTTGTTCTTGTAATCCCCATTTTAAATACTGTCCACTGTTCCTCAACCCCTGATTCCTGTCCCATTCCCCTTAATGCGTCTTTCAAGTAACTCCCCATTTTCCCAAAGTCTGCCCCCCTAAAATCCAGGATATGTGTTTTTGTGTGGCTTGGTTCTGCTCTTTCTGTGATTACAAACCACAATGACTGGTGGTCACTGTTCCCCAGGTGCTCCCCCACTGTTACCCCCATCACACTGTCCCTGTTTGTGAGCACAAGGTCCAGTATTGCCTTCTGCCGAGTTGTTTCCATGACCAGTTGCTTGAGGAAGGCACCCTGAAGGGAGTCCAGGATAAATCTGCTCCTAGTTGATGCTGCTGCTGGGATGATCCAGTCCACGTCTGGAATATTGAAATCTCCAAACAGTACTACCTCACCCTTGTCTGCCTTCCTTTGGATGGCTAGCATCAGCTCCCTATCTGTTTCTTCCTCCTGGGCTGGTGGTCTATAGACCACACCTGTGTGGATGGCTGTCCCCATTTTCCTTTCCAGCTTAACCCACAGTATCTCTCTCCCATTGTGTTCCTCCTGGATCTCTGTGGCCCTTATGTCATTTTTCACATACAGTGCCACTCCTCCTCCCTTCCTGCCTGCTCTGTCTCTTCTGAGATATGTTGTAGCAGGTATGGCCATCTCCCAGTCGTGGTTATCATTACACCAGGTTTCAGTGATGTACAATGTCCAGGTCTGACTGCATCATGACAGCCTCCAGATCTTCCATCTTGTTGCTAAGGCTCCTGGCATTTGCACACATGGCTTTCCATGATTTGACCTCCCTAGACTGTTTTGCTGTTCTACTCCAGCCCCTTCCTTGGTTGTCCTTTATCCCTGGTTCTCCTTGCTGTCTGCCCTTCTGCTGAATTTTGCCCCTTTTCTGCCTATCCACCTCTTGGGCACTAATCTCCATCTTTTGCACACTGCTTTGAAGAGATAGCCACTCCTCTGGTTCACTGGTTCCACTGCTAGCTGTGGGGGGTGAGCAAGTAGGTACCCTCCTTGCTGGCCTGCCACCCCCCTTTGCTAGTTTAAATGCTTGTCAGTGTAGCATTTAAACTTATCATTGAGTGCTTGGATTCCTCCAGGATGGATGCAGGCCGTCAGGCTTGAACAAACCTCCATCCCTCCAGGTGGGTCCCCAGTCACCAATGGATCCAAACCCTTCCTCACAGCACCAGTTCTTCAACCATGAGTTAAAGTTCCTGGTGCATGCACTCCTATGCTCTCCCTTGCCTCTTGCAGGTAGTACCTCTGAGAAAGTGACAGAATTAGCTACTTGCTTGAGACCCCTCCCCAATTTCCTAAACTCTTCCTGAACTTCCTTTGGCTCCCCATTTGCCAGGTCATTAGTACCTAGGTGGATAATGACATCCAGCTCACCCTCCCATCCTGCCTTCCCGGTGATCCCTAGGATCTTCCTTCCATCCCTCCATGCCGTGGCACCTGATAGGCACCTCACCTCCCTGTTCTTCCCCTCCTGTTTTCCTAGCTGGATCCCTCTTATGATGGAGTCCCCCACCAGGATTTGCTTCCTCCTCCTCTGGGGTCCACTGCTTTCCCCGCTGAGGTCACCTCCTTGGCTAACCTCCACACCCCTTCCTTCCACTTCTCTGGGTACCTCTATTTGGTTGTCCTCGTTTGCCAGTGTGGCATATGAGTTCTTGCGTGGAATAGGATCTGGGATGTGCCTCTGCCTGACCGCTCTAACCCTCCCTGAGCCCACTGTCATCCAAGTGCTCCTCGTTCTTGGCATCCTTTGAGGCAGTTGCATTGGACTGGATGGTCTCTGGATAGGGATGATGGTACTCCTGACCCAGTTTACTTCCGCTCTGAGTCTGGCTACCTCATCACACAGTCCAGAGAGATGCATGCAGATAGGGCAGCACCTCAGTGTCCAGAAGGTCTGCCTGAATATGGCTGCCCCACAGCGACTGCATTGCACCACTCCCCACATTATACTGCAATTATACTGCTATTCCACTACTTGTCTGCTACTGAAGCTCTTCTAGTTCCCTTTTTATTAATTTACTATCCTAAAAATCCTGCTACTGATCCTCAGATAATTTTCTTTAAAAAAAATAAAATGAATAAATAAATGAGTCAAAACATTTGTCGTGCTGAGGGACAAGACACATAGTGGATTCCCTGCAGGGGGAGGGTCTCAAACAACTGGTAGAACAACCCATAAGAGACAGGGCTACCCTAGATCTAATATTGACTAGTGAGGAAAGGATCACAGATGTCCGGGTAGAAGGCCACCTAGGGGCCAGTGACCATCATATGGTATGGTTCAATTTGGCCACTAGAAATAAATCATCCCATTTCAATGGAAACATATGGGACTGCAGAGGAGCTGAATTTAATAAGATGGCCAACAGAGTTAAGCTAGCCCTGGCAATAAGAAATACAGGTGAGGGGGTACAGGCAAAGTGGGCAATCATTAAGGATGCAATACTTGAAGCAACATCCCACTGTGTTAGAGAGAAAAGCAAGAGCAAATTAAGAAGGAAACCACTCTGGTTCTCAAAAACAGTAGCAGATAAGGTCAGAGCCAAATGGCTGACCTTCAGGAAATATAAGGGAACGCAGCAGGACGAAGATAGGAAGGCATAGCAAACTTCCCTAAATGAAGCAGGGAAGGCAGTAAGACAGACAAAGGCCCAAACTGAGGAAACACTAGCACAAACAGTAAAAGAAGGTGACAAGACTGCCGCTATGCAATGGACTGGTTAGACCACACCTTGAGTACTGTGTACAGTACTAGAGACCACACTTAAAGAGGGACATACAGCTCCTGGAGAGGGTACAGAGGAGGGCAACTAAGATGATGTGAGGACTAGGGGATTTGACATATGAGGACAGACTTGAGGAGCGGAGAGACAGGGGGACATGATTGAAGTCTTCAAGTACCTCAAGGGAATAAATAGGGTAAACATTGAGAGGATCTTTAGACTAAAGCAGCAAAGTATCACCTGAGGGCATGGTTTGAAGTTGGAAGGTGGAAGGGTGAGGGGGAAAAGAGGAGGAGGTTTTTCACTGAGAGGGTTTTGGACCCTTGGAATGTGCTGCCTGGCAAGTTGGTTCAGAGACCCACAGTGGTGGGCTTCAAGAGAGGGTGGGACAGACACAGAAAGCAAATGTATCAGATGATGACCTGGCCCAGGGGGGTGGGGATGGATGATTGGGGTTTCTGGAACACAAGGGGGGCCTCTGCACCCAACTAGGGATCTGAGGTTCGAGCAGACTCGATAGACCATAAGGCCTAATCTGCTGTCAATTAGTATGTTCGTATGTAAGACTTTATATAGATACATTAGTGAAAGGAGAAAGTCCAGAGGGGGTATGGCTAACATCAAAGGGGATAAAGGGGAGTTTGAGGAGGAGGAGGACCAAGGAAAGGCATCTATCCTAAATAGATACTTCTGCTTGGTATTAACTGAGGAGAAGGTAGGGTAGGGCCCACAGCTCAGCACCATGGACACAGGGGGAGGGAGATGTGCACTAGTCCCGTCACAAAAGAAAAGGTCCTACAAGAGCTTGCTAAGCTGAGGGTGGACAAGGCAATGGGCCCTGATGGCATACAGCCCACGGTACTAAAGGAGCTAAGGGTAGAACTAGCAGAACCCTTACCAGAACTGTTTAGTGAGTCTCTGAGCACAGGAGAGGTCCCAGAAGACTAGGGAATGGCTCATGTGATCCCGCTCCACAAGAGCAGTAGCAGAGAGGAGGCAGGGAACTACAGACCAATCAGTCTTACCTCAGTAGTGGGCAAGATTATGGAGGCAGTCCTTAAGGAAAGGATAGTGCAACACCTGTAATCCACAGAAGCACGAGATCCAAGACAGCATGGGTTTACAACAGGAAGGTCCTGTCAAACTAATCTCACCGATTTCTTTGACTGGGTAACCAGCGTAGTGGACCAAGGGGGAGCAGTTGATGCCATCTACCTTGACTTCAGCAAAGTTTTTGATACTGTTCCACATAGAAGATTGATTAATAAGCTGAATAGGCTCGGGGTGGGTCAGAAGTTGGCCAACTGGGTGGTAAACTGGTTGGTGGGCAGAAAACAGAGAGTGGTGGTAAATGGTATACAGTCAGAAGAGATGCAAGTCACAAGTGGGGTACCTCAGGGATCAGTCCTGGGGCAAGTCCTCTTCAATATCTTCATCAGTGACATTGCAGATGGACTGGAGGGTAAGATTTGTCTGTTTGCAGATGACACCAAGATCTGCAACAGAGTAGATGATCCAGATGGGGTGGGCAGAATGAGAAGAGATCTAGATAAACTGGTAAAATGGTCAGAAAAGTGGCAAATGTGGTTAATACAGAGAAGTGCAAGATCATGCACATAGGGAAGAGAAACCCTGAAGCCACCTATAGGTTGGGAGGGGAGTTGCTGGCACTCACAAGGGAAGAAAGATACTTGGGCATCATCATCACAGAAGACCTGAAATCATCCAAGCAGACTACTAAAGCAGTAGGTAAGGCTAGAGGGATATTGGGGTGCATTAGTAGGGGTATCTCAATTCATTAGAGGGAGATAATTATTCCTCTTTACAAGACACTGTTTAGACCTGATTTGGAGTACTGCATGCAGTACTGGAGGCCACACCTGCACAAGAACGTTAACAAAATTGAGGCAGTCCATAGAAGGGCAACCAAAATCGTGCAGGGACTGCATCAGGACACACATGAGGACAGATTAAAGGAGTTCGATATGTATACCTTAGAGCAAAGGAGGGAGATAGGTTATACGATCGAAACATTCAAACATCTTAAGGGCATTAACAAGGTTAAAGAGTCTAACATGTTTCAGCATAAGAAAAATAGGACCAGAGGACACATCATGAGATTAGAGGGAGGCCGATTAAGGGGGAATGTGATGAAGTTCTTTTTCACAGAAAGGGTGGTGGATGCATGGAATGGCCTACCTCAGGAAGTGGTGGATATGAATACAGTGCAGGGCTTCAAACAGGCATTGTATGGGCATAAGCAATACAGATGAGTATGAATAAATAGTCCATTGACAGAGTACAGGCCTATGACACATTCACAAGGTAGAAAACATGAGCAGACTGGATGGGCCTTGCAGTCCTTATCTGCCATCAACTTCTATGTTTCTATGTTTCTATTGTACTGTGCAAACAATGTTGCTACTAAACTGCCCATGTAACAAAGAGAACATAATTTAAATAAATGGACTAAAATCTAGTATCTCATTTAGCCCCACAGAGGCCACTGCATTCAGATTATATGTTCACCAAGTTTTTCTTTGAAGTAAATACTGCAAACATGTGCTGCCCCTTTCTCTGTTTTGGACCACTTCCAAAACCATGAATTTGAGACTCTCTGGTTGCTATCATGAACTGCTATATAATGTGCTCTGAGACAATTAGACATGTCTCAATTTTTTGCTGCATGAATATGCTCTTGAAATCTTATTCTAGCCTGTCTAATAGTATGACCCATATACGTTTTATGGTAGGGGCACCATGCTGCATATACAACATACTCGATTTCTATTTAACGTGCATTTTTCAAACATGGTTTTGCTCTAGTTTCTGGTAACTGTCAACTCTTTCCTCTTTCAATGTATTTGCACACATTCCAATGCAAGCATTTAAATATGCCTACACTCTTTTCAGTTAACCAGTTCAGGGATTTTGACTGTGAAGTGAGGGGTCTTTCAACTAAAATAACCTCTATATTTGAAGCTCTTGAGAAAGTTACTCTCAGTTTGTCTTTAAAGAGAGCCCGACTTTCTGCATCAGTATGAAAAATTTTTCTGTTGTTTAGTACAACCTTTTTGATTTGAGTTGCCCTTTTATCATCCCAAGTTACAAATGCCCATCTCTGATTTTTTTGTTATTTGAGCTAGTTAGGTTTGCCTTCTAACAAGTCAGCTCATGTCATGCCCTTTAATTTTCTCAACACTTTACTGATAACTGCATTGAATAGCCTGTCTAAATGATGGTGACATCTCATCTGCCTGTTTTAAAAAAAAAAAGCATTCTGATGAACAGTTGTGTTTCAACCTGATAAATTATCCAAAGGGTATACTACTTATAAAACATAACTGATGAGCACTTTCAGCCTGGAGTGCACTAATACTCGTTGTTGGCTTCTGGAAAGTTTCTGTCTCTGTCTTATTCTTGATGTTAACAGACAGTCCAAAATCCAAACATTCAATACTCTGCAGAGACTTTATGACAAATTACAGATAGTAACAGATATCCAGTCAACAAATCTGAGCTGTTCTGTCCCATATACTAAAAGCATCCTCAGTGAAGCAGTACCATCTGACAGCCTTGCTGAGGAACTTTTTTTATATATCATTTACTGTTTATTGGAATTTTTTCTAGGAGCAAGAGATAAAATCCATTCTTCCCTAAATACAGTACCATCAATTCACATACAAATCAGCAGTTACTGTACCTCACAAATCTTCATTTTTACATTTCTATTATTTGCCCATGTGATCTATTCCCCACAAGTATTAACATAGCTGACATTCTACTGCCCTCTATTTCTGTTCAAGGGATGATATCAGGTCTGTGGGCCATTATTCATAGCTGCCATTAATTTCAGGAACTTGTTATTAACAAAAATATGGGTTTCCTGCCATCAGTTGAAGACCAAATTTGCATATGATGAGGCTCCCATCCCTGTGCCCCTGCTGCTGGTAGTACTCCCCCCAAAATAGTTATTTTTCAAAATATAGTAAAATCTAGTCCATGGACAAGGAAATAAGAAGGCTCCACCTTTAGATTTGTCACTTTGTTCAGAAAATATTGATCAGCACTGATGCCCAGAATTTGAGGTGTACAGTGGCAGCCACAGACACTGCTAGCTATTTCCTGAAATTTCTGTGATATTTCCAGAAGCAAATGATTTGATACCTTTTAATGGACCAACATAGATGTAACAACAAGAACAAAGTGCTCTAGCTTTCGGACCAACCAGTCCTTCTTCAGAAGCTCAACAAATATCTCATGCTTTCTCCATTTCTACAGTAGGGGCAGCAGAGAGAAACTCTTTAGAAATTTTGCAAAATATCTGGAAATAGCTGGCAATGTCTGTAGCTACTACCGTACATGTGTACAAAGAAGACACATCTATGGTCAAGAACTGGTAGCTGGATTTCCACTCAGAAGTACTCAGCTTCAGCAAAATCTCTTAAGGGTCTCAGAGACAGGCTGTTTTGGTGGGAATTATTTCATTCAGGAAAAGATCCAAATATATACTGAGGTTCTCTACCAGATAGTCTATCCCTGATACTAGTGGTCTGCCAAGAGGTTGATGCATGGATTTGCTTACTTTAGGAATTAAATAGACCATCGGAGCAACTGGTTCAGATGCCCTAATGAAATTTGTTTCATTCAGACAGATTTGATGACAGTTTTTTTATAACATTCAATATCTTCCAACTGCCTGTAAGCTTCCTTAATATCATTATTATGGTCCATAACTATAATGTTGCTGCCCTTGTCAGATGGCTTTATTATTATGCTGCATTTTCCTTTCAGTTCCATTATTGCACGTTTCAAGGGCAGTAGCATTGCAATATGTAGGTGGCTTCATTTTGTGCAACTGCAAAATCTGATGCCATATCAGCTTTTGATATGTTATTACTGCTGGTAGGCCATAAGAACTGGAACTAAATGTTGATTTTAGTTTAAAGGGAGTCACTGCTTACTTCTGTTGATTAGAATTGCTTGTGGAATGGGGTTACTTTTATTTTCATGCCCTCCCACCAGTCACATACAGCAGTATCTGAAAGTTCTTGTCTGCTAATCATCAATAGTTATGCTATTTCCCATCTCTTCATTTTGAATTAACTATAATGTAATATCTAAATTTTGCTCAACATCCTCAAAATACAACGAATGGTCAACATTGTTTCATGCACCTTTATATTCACATTGACACCACTATCGGGGATACAGTTCTCTAGACAATTTTCATTTGTCTATAATACAGAAATAGTTGGATTCAACTATTCCCCTATCAAAACTTTCAGATTCATTTTTGATAGAATTTATATAGCTCTACCAAAGTTACTAATTCATTGTCATTAGGGGTGGATGTAAACATTGACCCTTTAGACAGTGCTCTACCTGATCTGAGAGTAATTCACAGGTTGATAGATTTATGATGTTTTTTTGCCATTCTGCCTTCAGTGTGCCTTCCATAGTGTTTGTGGTGCTGGCTGACATTACCCCATTTGAGATGCTTCTTTGGGTGACTGGTGCCTGTGCTCACTTAGTATTGAAGGTAATAAAAAAGTGGTGTGGTACCTCTGCTCTTGGGTATCCTTCAGACAGATGGCTGCCAGGGTACTGCCCCACAGGAACTGAATGTAACTCCCACCCTTGTGACAAGGAACCTTTATGATTATACACAACTCCCAACTTAAGAACATAAGAAGATGACAGCAGATGGGGACCTTATGATCCATCTAGTCTGCCCATGGATCCTACCCCTACCCCTATAGGTTGCTTGTTTTGCTTTTACTGTAGTGTTGGTTCCATGCATGTTTAAATTCATTCACCGTCTTTGCTGCAACCACCTCTTGGGGAAGGCTGTTCCATGAGTCTATCACCCTCTCCATGAAAAAGTACTTCCTAACATTATTTCTGATCCTTTCCCCTCTCAGGAGTAGGTTGTGCTCTCTAGTACATGTCTCTTTGCTGGCTTGCAAAAGGTTGTCTGCCTGAACTGTGTTTATACCTTTGATGAATTTGAATGTTTCTATCATGTCCCCCCATCTCTTCTCTGTGCCAAGGAGTACAAGTTCAAGTCCCTGAGTCTACATTCATATGACTTGTGATAGATGCTCTACACCATCTTAGCGGTCCTTTTCTGAATAGTCTCCAAGCACTCGTTGTCCTTCTTTAGGTGGGGCATCCAGAATTGGACTCAGTATTCCAGGTGTGGTCACACCAAGGATTTACAGAGTGGGATGATTACTTTTTGCTTCCTGCTCGTAATTCCTCTGACTATGTATCTGAGGATGCTGTTTGCCTTTCATGCTGATTTTTTGCATTGTTTCCCTACTTTAAGGTCTTCTGATATGATTATGCCTAAGTCCATTTCAGTCTTGGTCACCTCTAGTGTATGCCCATCTAGGATGTACTGTATTCCTAGGTTCTATTTACCCAGATACATCACTTTACATTTTTTAGCATTGAATCTAAGTTGCCAGTCTTTGGACCACTGTTCAAGTCTTTTAAGATTTTCTATCATACTAGTGGTTCCCTCCAGAGTATCCACCCTATTACAGAGTTTTGCATCATCTGTGAACAGGCAGACTACCCTCTAAACTGTCAGCAATGTCGCTGATGAATATGTTGAAGAGCATTGAACCCAGCACTGATCCCTGAGGCATTCCACTGGTCACATAACCCTTTTTGGACGTGGTACTGTTTACAGTGACCTTCTGAGTCCTATCTTGCAGCCAGTGTGCAATCCAGTTTACTATCTTATGACTAATGCCTTTATGTTGAGGTTTTTTGATTAGCCTTCTGTGTGGGATGGTGTCAAAGGCTTTGCTGAAGTCCAGGTGTACCATGTCCATTGCCTCATCCTGGTCCACTGTCCTGGTCACCCAGTCAAAGAACTCGATCAGGTTAGTTTGGCATGATCTGTTTGCATTAACTTGTGTTGTTTGGGGTCAAGTTTTCCTGTCCTCTTTAGGAAGTCCAGTATCCACTCCTTAAGAAATGTCTCAATGATTTTGCCCACTACCAAGGTCAAGCTGACTGGGCAGTAGTTACCTGCCTCCTCCTTGCTGCCACTTTTTTTGCAAGGGTGCCACTATTGCCCTCTTCCAGTCTTGTGGCCCCCTACTGCTTTCTAGAGATTAATTATATAAATTTGCTACTGGTGTGGTTAATTCCTCTTGAAGCTCTCTTAATATTCTTGGGTGAATTCCACCTGGTCCCATAGCTTTGTCACTCTTCAGTTTTGCCAGTTCTTTCAGCACCCTTTCCCTTATGAAGGGATTTGTGGCTACACCCCCTGAAGGGTGCTCTGTTATGTTTAATGTTGGACCACTGCCATTTTGCTAATTTGTGAAGACTGAACAAAAGAATGCATTGACTACTTCAGCTTGGTCCTCATCTTTTCCACTACCTGACCCTTGCTTTTTACTTTTCTGACTATCCCTCCTTTGTTCTTCCTTTTTTTACTGGTACATACAGTGTGTGTGTGTGTATATATATATATATATGTATATGAAAACGGTTTTGTCCCGCACCTTGTCTCATAGTGTTATTCTTTCCTCTGTTTGAGCTTTAGCCAATCTGATAGCTTTTCTAGCTTCCTTAAGCTTCTCCCTGTAGAGCTCCCTATAAACTTCCCTCTGTGTCTCCTTGACCTGCTTAAAGGCTTTATTTTCTTTTCTTTTATCTTTAGTGCTATCTCTCTGATTTAGCTATTAGCCATGTACAATCTGCTGTTACTGTGGTCAGTGAGTCTTTTAGGAACTTTCAGCAAGCTTCTATATCCACTGTGGTGCTGTTTCCTAACAATGCCTTAATACAGGATCTCATTTTATGGAAATCTGCTTTCTTGAAGTCAATAATTTTTTTGTCTGGTGTGGCCTGAAACCTCCGTATTATTAATTTGTAGCCAGACAAACCTGTGACCACTGGTTCCCAGATTGATGCTGACATGGACTTTGAATATTCTGGGACTGTTAGTGAGAACCAGATTCAGTGTTGCTTTATCCCTGGTAGGTGAGTCTACTAGTTGGTTCATCCCTGCTTTCTTTAGAGTGATAAGAAATTCTCTGCTCTTTTCTGTGGAAGCTGTGTGAGTGGACCAATCTATATCTGGTAGGTTGAAATCCACAACCAGAAGCAGCTCCCCTTTGCCAGTCATTGTATGAATGGTCTCAAGGAGCTTCTTGTCCACACCAATGTCCTCAGCTGGGGGTCTGTATACGACACCCAGGAGGATAGGAGTCCTGCTCCCAGCTCCCAAAGTGACCCATAGGGCTTCTGCTTTGCTATGTTCCTTTTGAATTTCTGTAGCCTTAATTCTTTCTTGACATATAATGCAACTCCCTCTCCCCTCTTTGTTTTCTGGTCCCTTCAGAAAAGTCAGTAGCCAGGTATGCTAACATCCCAGGTGTGATTTTTCAGAGAACCACTTTTCTGTGGCTGCTACCCAGCCTAGTTGTGCCACTGCCATGATAGCTGAGAGTTCAAAGATTTTGCTCAAAAGGCTATGGGCTTTGATGCACATTGCCTTTCACTCTATGCATGCAAATAAAACAATATGCAAAACACAATAAATTGCAATTTAAACACAAGGTATACATATTGGGGGACAGAAACAGGTTCTGGATGGGGGAACAGAATGGGTTGAATGCAAAAAACAGTTCTGAGATTACTCCCCAAATTTCACCACTCGCTGGTGAGTACCCACACAGTATTAGCTGTCTCCTCATACTGGTGCACCAGTACAACAAAATCCCCTGAGAGCTCCAAATGCAGTCCATTAATTGTGTGCACACAGTGGTCAATTGCAGGCTTGATATTAGACAACAGTGTAGTGCTGGTTTAAGACTGGTGGTTGGGGATCTCAAACAAATTATTCAGTACAAATGCCAGTTGCTCCTGGCTGTTGCAGTTCCATAAATAGACTTTGAATAATATTTTTTGTGCAAAAATGCCCAGCAGTTACTCTTATCTGTTCCTGACTAGCAGACAGATTGGAGAGATACTGACACAGTACTCACAACTTAGCAGATTCTGCAGGCTGGCTCTGTTGAAAGGTTTCCCTCAGGGTTGCTGATGCAGTCAGTGTTAGAGGTGCAATGGACCCAGCATGCCTCCAGGTAGTGGGGGGGCGTGGGCCATGCTAGTCCCTGATACCATGTTTGCCCCAAGGGATTTGTCTTCATCCACCCCCAAGAAGTAGGCACTCACTCAGAGCCTCAGATGACTTAGACCCTGTGTTAGGACAAGTCCTGATTATTCCAGCCTTGTGTTTGACTGCTAACTTTACTTCCAGATCTTTCTTCTTCTGCCTCACAAACAAATCTGCTCTTATTGCACCTGTCTCCCCTTGTGTAGAAACACAGGGATCAAACAGTGGCTAGAATTGCATACATTATTTATTATGCTAAACCCCTGGCTCTCAGTGGCCACCAGTTCCTCCAGAAAAGCATGCATACAAGTCCAAAACTAGCTTCCAATGTAACTGTTTAGTAGAGCTGAGCTAGTTTCTAAATTGAAATCAGTTTCACAGGGGCCAGATGTACTAATTTAGCCATTTTGCAGAGCTGAGCTAGTCTGCTGCTGGCTTGCTCTGCAAAGTTAAACACAGGAACTCACAACATTCTCAGTCAGGCTGTGTATCCTCTGTCCCCCTTTTCAGTAGTCCTGGGGCTAGAGAAACTGCAAACATGACTGCTTTTGTAGTTCTTCACTTTATCATCTATTTTAACAAGTTTCTGTCTGTGGTGTGACTTCTGACTATCAGGATAAATACTTCCCAGTCCCTGCTACCATGGGGTGAATTGGTGGCAGGGGAGCACTGTTTTGTGTCCCCAAACTTCCTGCTCCCAGGGGAGGAGCATCTTTGCACTTTATGCAGCTTTGAGAACTGCTTGAAACTGAGCAACCTCCTTGCTGTGGGCTCCCCAACCATGAAGGCAATCCAGGGGCTGGTTGAGCAAAGAGTGGTGACAGCATGCTGGCCTCAATAAGAAAGGTGAAGAACAAGCTCACAAAATAAATGACTGTGTCTAGTCCAGCCCCAGGTTCTGCAATTGCAGTCTGGATCAGGACTAGGGTGAAGCAGCAGTACACGGGGAGGCAGCAGCAGTGTTCTAGAGAAATCCAAAGGCAAGCATCCTTTGAAGAGGGGACTCCATTCTCCCCTCACTGAAATATTTGGCATTGTCATCAAGGCCTTAAAAACACAAACATGCTTATCACAACAGAAAAGTCTAATACACCTGCATCCTCACTAAAAGATGCCATTATTCAACATGAACACCAGGGCATGCATTTGAATTTAACTGTCTTCCCCAATGGGTATGTCTACAGTTCTGAAAGATGACATGGGGGAAACACAAAGCTGGAAGCAACAAAGGATTGGGCAGCAGCTCTATTTTCTTTTCACCACATTTATGGGAAGGTTAGTAGAGACACAAGGGGCATCATAAGTGAACTTCACAGGATATTTGATTTCTCTTCCAGATCAATGAGGCATAAATGGCTCTTCTGCAATGACTTGCACAAGGTCATTGGAAGGTTGTACATCCAGCACAGGAATGGGTTCAGAAGGTCAAGGTATCCCTGTATTGTCTGGTGGTGCTCCATCCAAGTGTCCTCCATTTTCCTCCACAACAGTAGTTATTTGTGGTTCATAGCTCCATGCTTGCTACATAGCTGATTAATGTAGGTTGTGCTTGGTTACAGAGGCCAGACCAATAAGTAAGACAATGCTGACGAGGTACTATTTGTATGGAATGATTAGTGCTTAGGAACTTCAGTATAGACATGAGCAAGTCAGTGATTATAGTAGATGTGAATTGGATGGTATATGCAAAGTGCTTCGATGCTTGAACTGATGAGTAACTTGTTACGACTTGATGTTTTGGCCTTTCTCTGTATCCCATCATAGGAAGGATGGTTAGTCGAGTAGGATGGGACACCCCAAAAGAAATAATTAGTATTGTACAATTATCTCCTCCAACTCCAGAGAGTGTGATCAGTAGCGTGCAGGAGAGGAACCCCCGCTTGGGGGAAACCTCTGAGGACTCATGGCTACTGCCATGCCCATCCTTCTAGGCATACTAAAGGAGAATAATCCTAATTTAATTATATTAAGCTATCAGCTAATCTGAGTTCCAAGTTGTAGATACTGATCCAGCAAAGCATGAAGCTGAATTCGAAGTACTGATGTTAGAAAGTCGGGTGAAAATGGCAGTACATCTTTCTAGTGAATACCTAGTCCAGGAAATCCATAATGAGCATAGATAAACCAAAGTGTTGAAAGAAGCATTAGTTGAGCAATCCAAAGGTGAGGAAGTCTTCTCCAAAAACATGTAGCCAAATGACTAGGACTCTAGACCCAGAACATTACAACTGGTAGCTGCTGATCCAATTGGCAAACTTTGCAATGAGGGCCTTGATGAAGAAGCACAGAAGCTTAATGCAAGCTACACGATCTGGAGAGGGCATACTGGAAACCTCTGGTCTGGCATGGGATCCATGTCCAGGGTAGAATCTGATAGTAGATTGGAATCCATGGTTGAGCATACAATTCAAGATGGCTTGATGAACCTCTAGGCCCTAATAGGGCGAGCAGGTTAGTTTGAGCAGATAATGTAAATAAGTGGACCTAAATGGAGGTCGGCAGTAGTAGTAGTGAATCAAACCTACACGAAGCAGACGTAGTAGCAGAGGAGTATTAATGACTAATCAGACCCCAGGCTCAGATTTGAAAGCAGCAATGGTCATGCAGAAAGTAATTCCTGATGATTGAGGATAGCAGAATGTAGGAACAGATGAAGGCGAATGAGCTGGCAATGAACCACAGTTAACAAGTCAATATGGCACTAGATGGTGTTGCGTTGAGGCTTGAGCTATGATGTAGGAAGGCATTGGTAGAATAGCTTTGTTGAGGATTGCAGGAGGAAATGGAGTGGTAGTATTTCTGAATGAATGAAGCAGCAGGGTAGGAAGCATCCAAGGGAGCTGAATGCAAGCTAGGCTCATACTAGGGGTAGGCTGTGCAGCTGGACCACAAGTAGGTCAGCCAAATAAAGTGAGAAGAGAGTGGCAGCTAAACCCCCATGAAAGGCTAGCATGCATGACTGGACCACATGTAGGTCAGCGAGTAAAGTGAGTAAAGAGTGGCAGCTAAACCCCACGAAGGCTAGCATGCGCAGTTGGACCACACATAGGTCCGCCGGTAAAGTGAGTAGAGTGTGGTAGCTAAACCCCATGAAGGTTAGCATGCACAGCTGGACCACATGTAGGTCAGCTAGTAAAGTGAGTAGAGAGTGGCAGCTAAACCCCACGACGGCTAGCAGGCTGTAAACCTTTCATAGGGCAAAGGAGCAGAAGTGTGCCATGTGAGGCACCTGTGAGGCCAGCGATATGGCCTGACCCCACGCAGGTAGGCAGAAGGAGAGATTGAGTCATGATAGACCCCACATAGGCTAGCACAATGGGGTGCCACCACAGAGGGCTGCCCGGCTGGACTGATATCCCAGGATTGAAGCTGAATGGAGGTTAGTTGAGTATGTAGAGTAAGTAGCAAGTAAAGGAAGCCTCCTGCGCCACCAAGCAACACAGCCCTGTAATATTATGTTAGTAGATAGTAGGCCCCATAGAGGTATAAAGGCACTGATTTGAAGGAATGTCAACTTCACCTGTCATTTACAATGGTGGTTGAAAGGAGGTCTTTCCTAACCAGCTGGCAGATAAGGTTTGCTGTGGAGTCCACAACTGCATGATAATGAAACAATACATTCATTTTGGGTGGCACTTGTTAAGCTGTACACAAACTTGCCGTATCTTACAAAACATTCTGATCACTGTGTTACTAATAGTGTTTCACTGAGATGTTAAAAATGAATAGAAAGCACAATCTGGGAGGTAAGAGAAGTGTATTTATTTATTTATTTTATTTATTTGAAAGTCTGATTACAAGCTTTGAGTCATGGGCTCATTTACAAAGGCATCTAGTCGCAGGGAGGGTAGACGTGGTTACAGTGTGAGGTACAACAGTGGTAACATACAGGTGCAATAGAGATAACAATAAGAAAGCATTTACAACAGTGGTTTACAGAATAAAAGTTGCATACAGTAAGTTACAATCAAATAAAAATATTACTAAAATTGAAGGTACAGCCTTGGACGAGCCAGGGAGGACTACCTATGAGGAAAGGCTTGGGGGAACAACAGGGGAAGGGGAGGGGGGCTAGCTGTCCAGCAGACATTGTCAGACTTAGGGGCAGGCAGGGAGGGGACCCATCATAGCATTAATCAGGGACAATTACAGCTTCGGGCATCAAAGAGATTATGGAGAGCGACTTTGAAGAGATCGATTTTGGTAAGATTAGTGACAGAGGGTGGGAGGGAGTTGAACCATGTGGGGGCATGGCGGTGGAAGGACCTTTAGGCTAAAGAGGTCTTGGTACAGGGAACCTGGAAGGTGGCCTTTGCTTCACTATGGGTGGCAACAGATGGTGATGCACACCACAGGGACACAGCAACCCCTGGGAGGCAGAGACCTAGCAGGGATTTTTTGGCAAGTAGGCAAGTTTGATAGCGCAGGCACTCCTCAAAGGTGAGCAGGTTGGCTGTAAAATAGAAAAGGCAAGTATGAGTGTGGTAGGATGCGCCAGTCAGGATCCTGCAGGCCTTGTTTTTTGAGGTCTGAATTTTGGCGAGGGTGGTATTATCGGCCACGGCATAGCCGGGAAGGCCGTAATCAACTAGGGACAGAACAGAGGAGTTAGTGGCCAGTCGGAGGGCAGTTTGGGGGAGGCAATCTCTTTATCGGTAGAGAAGGCCAATCCGAGAATTTATAGCTGAGGACAGGATATTGATGTGGGTGTGGAAGGTAAGAGCTGAGTCGAAGGTGATGCCCAGGTATTTGTAGGATGACACCTGCTCAGAGGGTGTGGATTACTGGGGAGAATGCGGGGGGCATTTTTGTTCTTATTCTGGTGGTGAGAAAAGAGCATGGATTTGTTTTTTTTTGAAGTTGATGACTAGCTGGTGGTCAAAGAACTACTTTTCAGCTTGGTAGAATGTATGCTGCAAGGATTCTTGTAGAGTTGCGGGGTCAGGGTGGGAGGCAAAGACGACTGCATCATCAGCATAGAGGAGCATATTGCCTGAGCAGGAGCTGGGGAGAGTATTGAGAAAGATGCTAAACAGAATAGGGCCTAGGATTGAACCTTGGGGGACCCCAAGTGAATGGGTAGGGTGTTGGACAGGGTGCCATTTACCTTCACTTGCTGGGATCGGGTAGAGAGGTAACTGCAAAACCAGGCAAGGGGGCCAGGGGAGAAGCCAAGCAGGTGGAGGAAGTCAAGTAGGAGAGGGTGGCAGATAGTGTCAAAGGCCTTGGAGAGGTCAATGAACACTGCACTCACAACATGTCCAGAGTCAAGAGCAGAGTATAGGTGCTGGGAGAACTCCAGGAGGGCTGTAGTGGTGCAGTGTCCAGGGCAGAAACCATGTTGTTCCAGACACAGCAGGTCGTATTTGGTTAGGTACTCGGAGAGCTGTATGGCCACTATTTTTTCAAGTGCTTTGGAGAGTAGGGGGAGAATGGAGATGGGCCTGAAATTGTTAGGGGAGGTTCGATCCCCACTCTTATGGATTGGGGTGATTTCATCAATTTTACAAGCACTTGGGAACTGGCCCAGACATAGTGTAGTGTAGTCTAGTGCCTGCTCAGTCTTGTCTTTCATAAGTCAGGGATAGACTTAAATTAGGGTCAAATAATGAACATGAGGGACACCAGTATAAAATAAAATGTCAGCTCAGGAAATATGCAGTTATTACATTCAGGCATACAACTATATACTGCAGTTGAAGTTTGTATGGACAGCAGGGTATGAGATCTGGAGAAAACTAGAGTAGAACAATCAAGCTGCAATAGGAGCAATAGCTAGCACATGTCAGTTCCTGAAACGCATTATCATAATGACAGGTAGGTATGGCTGAAAGCAACAAAGAGAATGCTCATTGCAGAACTCCTGAAACCCAGTAGCAAGCACAGCTCACAACATGCAGAAAGCATATTGGGAACCTGCTGCCCTGCTGCACAGTCTAAAATGAGCATACAACGACATGGTGGAAAAACAGCCGACAGTCAGGCATGCCGTCCAATCCAGATGACAGATTATGCAATGGATAGAATCCCTCCGAGAAGGAGTGTAGGAGGCCTGCCATGGTACTGGCAGTAGGAAGAGGGCAGGAGTAGCGGCAATGAGGAGAGCAAGATGCTGTGAACAGAGGAGGTCCACAGGGAGCTGAAGCAGTGGCACGAACTGTGATGCTGCAGGCAGGTAAGGCAGGAAGCCACAAGAAAGAGAAAGAAAACAAATGAGAAGGAGGGCAGGGGGAACGAATGAGGCAGAAAGACAGGCAGAGGAAACAGAGAAAAGTGTGTGTGGCGGGGGGGGGGGGGAGAACAGAGAGGAGAGGAGAGAAGCCAGCCCAGCACGCAGCAAGGATCGAGTGCAACTCACTGTAAGCGGAACTGTGAGTAGCCTGCTGGGTTAAGTAGGATGTGGGGGAGGAGTTCTTCCCCCACATAACTACAGGTGTAGCCTTTCAACTGTGTCAATGATTTCAGGCTCAAAGCAGGGTGGCATAAAAAGGTGCTGCTGCTGGATTTAAAGTCCTAGTATTGGTGATACTACTTTCTCTTTGTGCTTGTTGGTGCAAGTCCAAAAGGTGTGTGGCTGGTCTGAATATAAGAATGCAAGGATGATCAAATTGATCTTCCTCATCAGAGCTGGTGTAGGCCATATCAAGCTGTGTCACAAGACTTGCAACTGGTGATTCAGGCTGCCCTGCATGGGTCCTCCTTTTCCATGTCTCATTCCTGGTGACTGGTCTTCTAGGTGAGAAAGAAGGTGTTTGTCTCACAGTATCAGATAACAGTTGTCCAATGAGCAACAGATAATTTCAGTGAAATGTCTTACTAATAGTGTTTCCACTCTCCAGCTGTAGACTGTACACCAGCAGACTGGGAAGCTGTTCTATAATAACATATGATTCAGATATCCATCAGTCATCTAGTTTATGTTTATCTGGGATGCCTACATTTCTGATCAGGAATCTGCTTCCAGGCAGTAGAGCTTACCCTCTTACATGTGTATCATATCTGGTTTTGTTCTGATTAGGTTTTCCTGCTGCTTCCTGGGCATGCTATAGGCGTTGGTAAGTTGTTTTAATCTCTTGATATATTCAAGATTTCTGTGGTAGGGCATCACCCAAAGATACTCCAAAACACAGGTTCTCTAGCAGTCTGGCTTCCTGTTCAAACATGAGGTAATAAGGGATGAACCCTGTAGACTTATTCTTGGTGCAGTTGAATCCATGGACCAAAAACTGCACTTGTTGGTTGAACTTGGACTTGTTTGCTGGGTCCAAAGTTCCAAATGTGTTGAAGAGTGTCTGATTGAATGTCTCAAGCTGAGGGTACTTTGTGGACAGTAGGGCATGGTACAAAACTTAGCAGTGCTCATCAGTTCAGTAAGCTCTTTGATGAGGTGGTCAAAGTCTTTTTCTTGGTCAGAATGGAGTTGCTTTGGGAATCAGTAATGTACAAAATATTTGTCCCACAACACTTTTGCCACTGTTGTTAATTTTTGATCTTTGGTAGGGTAGACCTGTGCAAATTGGGTGCAGTGGTCAGTCACTACCAAGAAGTTGCTGATTCCATTCTTGTCTGGCTCCCATGAAAAAGTTCATGCAGACCAGATCCAAAGATCCATTGCACCTAATATTGACTAAAGGTGCAATCCATTTTGGCAGAGTCGTGCAAGTGATACACTGGCTACACATTCTGAAATGTAGTTCTACTTCTAATGTTAGGCAAGTCCAGTAGAATCGTGCTCTCACTAGATCCAGTGTTTTTTTTTCCATATTCCAGGTGACAGATATCTGATGGAGAGTTCTCAAGGCCATTTTCCTGTACTTGGTGGGCAGACCCACTTGTTTTGATTTTTTCCTGGGAGGGGGACATGAAGTCTGCCACTGTGTGACTCAATATGATAATCCATTTTTCTTGGACCAGCTTGTTCCACTCCCAGAGGATAAGTGGCATATTGGGGTTGTTTGACTTCACTTTGTCTGACTTAAGACCCTCTTTTAAAGTCACAATGACATCCTTGAATCTGGGGTCTATCCTGTGAGCTTGCCAATGTCTGTTGGGCTGAGATGCAGCACAGAGGAGTTATGCAGAGTGGCCAGATGGGCATGTACCTCCAGCACAGCACTGAGATGCAATCCAAGATATGTTGCTCTATTTGGATTTGCTGGAGTGGGCTGGTCCTTGGGCATTAGCAGTTGGCAAACAGCTTGTACCCCATTCTCCAAAATGTGGGTCCAGAGTCCCTTTGTTGGTAGTGGAGTATGATGGGGTATCTAAACAAAGCACCAGCATTAATATTGTCCATCCAGGCGAGTACTGTAGTTAGAAATCTTAAAATTACAAGGTAGTGATCCACCTATGCACAATAGCATACAGCTTGGCTGTAATCAAGAGATACATCAGTTGGCTGTTGTCTGTTAGCACAAAAAAAAATCTGGTTTCATACAGATAGTTGTGGAACTGGTCCACCATGGCCCTGGCTCTATACAGATAGTCATGGAACTGGTTCGCCATGGCCCATTTTAAAGCAAGAAATTCCAGTTTGTGGACTGGGTAGTTTTTCTCTGATCTGCTGATATTTGAACTGCCATATGTTACATTTCTAGTGCCACTGTCATGCTTTTGGTATAGCACAGCTCCAGGGGCACTCATGCAGGCATCAATATGAAGAACATTTGGCTTGGTGAAGTCAGCAAAAGCCAATAGAGGGGCCTCTGCCAGGCATAGAAGGAGCTCTCTAAATGGCTCTTCAGACTTCTGTGTGCATTGGTCACCAAACTGTTCATTGACCTTGTGATATACCTTTACAGGTTTGTCCACAGTTTTATAGGTGGGTGGATAGCCTCTGGTCAGATTGGTTAAGGGCCTCACCACAGAGGAAAAGTCTTCCACAAATCACTGGTAATTGCAACAGAATCCCAAAAATAACTATATTACATTCATGTTGGTCGACCTTGCCAGGTGGTAAGGGCATCTACTTTATTTGGATCTGTGCAAATTCCTTTGTCCAAAATGATATGCCGCACATACTTTACAGCTGTCTGGCAGAACTGGTGCATGTCTAGGGATAACTTCAAGCCATATTCCACCAGGCAGACCAGAACCTGCATAAGTCAGGCCTCATACTGTTCAAGTGTCTGCCCAAACAGTATGAGGTCACCCTGGTAAACTAGTACTTCCAGGAGGTTCATGCTTCTGATTGCCTTTTGCATCAGGCACTGGAATGTTGCAGATGCATCAGAGATTCCATGTGGCATTCTATCAAACTGATAGAAGCCCAGCAGACAGACAAAGGTGTTCTTCTCTTTATCCTCTTCTGCCATTGGTATCTGGGAGTATCCACTATGTAAGTCCAGCACAGAGAACTATTTGCTCCCATTAAGACTGTTCAAGGCATCCTGTTCCTGGGCACAGTCTTCTGATTTAGAGGCTGATAATCTGTACACATTCTCATGGCATCATTCTTCTTATGAGACACCACTATCAGTGTAGCATATGGGCTCAGGGACTCCTTAACAATCCCTGTTGCCAGACATTTATGCAGGTGTCCCATGACTTCCTTAATGTTATCTGGTGCCAGTCTTCAGGACATCTCCCAGAAAATTCTCTCATTATTTAAAGAATCCAATATTCCTCTCCATTGGCACATTCTACATCCCACTCATGGCATGAGAAGACAACTAATCAATCTGCTAGCTGGTGCTGCATGTGCTTCTTCCTGTAAAGGGGGATGGGAGATGATCCAAAGTAATTCCTCCTTGCCCAGTCAAGGGATCTTCCCTTGATGTAATGGGGCCTCCATAGCATCAGCAAAGTACACGTTAGCAAGCACAGTGCCAGTGTACATTTAACTCCTTATGGTCTCATTCTTTAGTTTTAGGGGGATTGTCTATACCATTGCTTTGATACTAGGCAATAATCCATGTTGTACCATCAGTCCACTTGACAGGCTGCTTTCTGAGGACTCTATAATAATTGTCTGATTAGTCAGAGGGGAATGGCACTCCACAGATCCTTCCTGGAAGCATTTTCAGTAAGGGGAAACAATCAGATGCTTCTTTCCCTCTGGACTTACCACTTCCAGTATCTCTCACAGACACTGCATGGATGGGCCTCCTTCATCAGTTGGGTGGTGTTCACTATTGCATGGATTAGCAATGTCTGGCAATTCCTCTCTCCAGCCATTTGTAAACAGGCATGAGCCAAGCATTCAAACATATGGGCGTTGGTTCCTATAAATACTGGGGTCTTGTCCAGAATCTGGACATCAGAGCAGATCACACCCAAAGTGTCAATCTTCTTTGGGACTTCCACAAAGGTGTCAAAAAATTTGATCTGCACTTCTATGCATCCATCATAGTGGTAGCTGGCATTACTCAAACCCCGTATGGCAAGTCCTTCCAAGAGTCACAAAAACAAGTGTCCAAGGTACATTCAATAGAAGAAATGATAGATGATTGTCACCTGTGATATGCTGTCCAATAACACTTGATGAGAATATCATTTGATGGCAATCTTTATATGCACTGGTGGACCTAGTAATCCAAGTGGCAACTTGCTATCTTTTGTCAATTCTGGTAAGTTCCATTTGATAATGCTGTTCACTCAGGGAGTCACAGTGTGCTCCCTTACTGGGCTCTGCTGTCATTTCCCTCTGGCTGGGATTTCTTTCTACCACTTTTGGGCTACCAATAATGGATTCCCTGGATTGCTGCATCCTTCAGCATAGTGTCCAACCTCTCCTCTGTGAGAACAAAAAACACTGTTTTGAGGCAAAGTTGAGGGTTGGGCCCTGACATGTGGTGCAGAGGAAGGGTATAGAGAATGTTCTCATCCCTGTGGCATGGATGTACCTCATGACCAAACAGCCTGTGCAGTTTGCAATGCTCTCACACACTCAGCCAGTTCCTTCTGCTGCGCCCCCACATCTGAGGTGGCAGACTTCTCTTTGTGTCTGATAACCTGGGGTTGCAGGGGCTGGCTTTCTCTGAAGTCACCCACAATGAATCAGCTGCAGCCACTTGTGACTATTCCTCCCTCAGCTCATCCAGAAAGTGATGGAAAGAGAGAGGGTTTATCCTGCATTCCTCTAGTCTCAGGGAAATCAACATCAGCACAGTACATGGCTTCTCTCAAAATCTGATCGATTCTCAGTTGTGCAGCCTGGGCATGAGTGGCTCCCCTGGCTTTCACAATGTATCTGACCACAGTCTCTGCATGGCTAATATAATGTGACAACTTCTCTCCCTTGTTTTGAATGGTGGCTCCCAATAGGTACGTGAGATCTCTTTCACTCTCCACAGCTCCAAAGCAACTCTTAAGCATGACTAAAGGTCCTGCACTGTACAATTGCAAAGATCTGATCACATCCAGGCATCCAATTACTCATTTGAATTTCTCATCCTCAGAGCATCTGCACATTTTGGCCATCTATGTAGCTTGACTCATCCAGTTCTCATGGCCATGCTCCCCATCAGAAGTGGGGGTGGTGCCAGAGAAAGTACACAGTACTGATTAGACTCAGAACTGAAAGATGAACCTGGGCCATGCCTCTGTCCACCAACAGGGGTTCCTGTGGTGCCTGTTCCTTTTCTCAGAACTCTTTCACATTGCTAACAGTTTTCCCCTCACTTGCTAGGAATAACGTTAGCTTTTTCTCAAACTCTGTTTCCTCTTGAGGCACTAAGGAGAGGTTCTGAACTCTCTCGGGTCACAACATACCAGGGTGAGCTTTCCCCTTCTGGTGTGATATGGCCAGGCCCTTTGCAAGGGTTTATTAACTCATGACACTCCACTGGCACAGGCATTTTTTAACTGGGAATACAACCTCACCCAAATGGCAACTTTCACCAAACTCTTGATGACCACAAGTATGTTCTCTTTGCACTCTCTGTTGGTCCCCTCGGGGATCTCTGTGACCAGGATGTATTTTGCATGATCCAGATCTTCACTCTTGCACCAGTCAAGCAACTTGGCTTGATCCATCTCAAGCTCCAAAACTAAGTGAGGGGAGTCAACATAGTTCACACACAGAGGTGTGGTGTTGCAGAATGCTCTAGAACAATCCCAAGGGTGTCTCTAACTAGTATCCACCCCTGCCCTCAAGATGTGAGACTAGTCTTGCCTGGTAATACCTGAGTACAGTCTATTAGGCCTTCAGATGAATGCTTCCTGGGCTTGGTTGGTATTGGATGTAATAAAAAAGCGGTGCAGTGCCTCCACCTATGGGTATGCTTTTGACAGATGGCTGCCAGGGTACTGCCCCACAGGAAATTAATGCAGCCCCCACCCTCTTAAAGGGGAGCCATTATGATTATACACAATCCCCAACTTATACTCTATGCATGTATATGCAACAATAAACAAAAGACAATAAAATGCCTTTTAAACACAAGGGATATTTATTAGAGAGACAGTAACAGGATCTGAATGGGAGAACAGGATGAATTAAATGCAGTGAAACTGTTCTGAGGTCAACTCCCAAATCCCACCACCCTGTGGTGAGTATCCACACAGTATTTACTGTTTCTTCCACTGGTGCACTATACCAAAGTCCCTTGGGAGCTCCCAATACAATCCAATAACTGTGTGCACACAGTGGACAGTTACAGGCTGGATGCAGGTCCACAGTGTGGTACCGATTGAAGAATGGTGGTTGGGGATTGTAAAGAAATTATTTAACACAAATGCTAGTTGCTCCTGTCTGTTGCAGTTCTATAAATGGGCTTTGAATAATAATCATGCAGAAATGCCCATCAACTACTCTTACTTGTTCCTGACTAGCAGATGAATTGGAAGGGTAATGACTCAGTGCTCACAACCTTAGTAGTCTCTGCAAATTGATTCTGTTGGGAGGTCTCCCTCAGGGTTGCAGATGCAGATGATAGTACTGGTGCTGTGGACTCAGCGTGCTTATGGGTGATGAGGGGTGCAGGCTGTGATGGTCTCTGAGGTTCTGTTCACCACAAAAGTGACTTACCTTCACCCACCCCCAAGGAGTAGGCACTCACTCAGGGCCTCAGATGACTTAGGCCGTCTGTCAAGACAAGTCCTGATAGCTCATAAAGCTGAAGGCAGGTGCTTTGGTGTTGTTCTCGGAGGATACAGAAATCTTTTTTGGAAAGATTTTTGAAACAGCTTTCTTCCAGCCTTGTGGCTGACTGCTAACTACATTCACATGTCTTTCTCCTTCCGTCTCCCAGGCAAATCTGCTCTTATTGCACCTGCCTCTCCTTTGTACAGAAATCCAGGTATCAAATAGTGGGAAAAAGCATGCATATAAGTCCTGAGCCGGTATCAAATTGCTACATTGACAGGAAAACAGTGAAGACAGCTACAAAATCAACAGTTCTCTGCGATGGTCTGCTGGGTTCCTGACGCTGCTGTCTCAGGGGAGTTTGTCCCCTCCCCTCCCCAAACCAACTCCAACTCGGAGTTGGTTATCTATAGAGCTGGGGGTGTGGGGTCAAAGCCCCCCCCCCGCAAATTACTTTATCTTCTATTTTAATATGTTTCTGTCAATGGTGTGGCTTCTGGCTATCGGGAGCAATATCTTCCAGACTCTGCTGCTATCTGGAGGTACTTGGGGATGCATTGGTGGCAGGGGAGTGCTTTTAAGTGTCTCCAAAGTTTGTGTTCCCAGGGGATGACTGGCTTTGCACTTTGTGCAGCTTTGAGAGCTACTTGAAACTGAACAACCTCCTTGCTGTGTTCTCCACAACCCTGAAGGTAGTCCATGGGCCAGTTGAGTGAAGAGAGGTGGCAGCACACCAGCCATAGTGAAAAGGGTGATGAAGAAGCCCACAGAACAAATGACAGTGTCCAGTCCAGCCCTTGGTTCTGCAGCTGCAGTCTGGACCAGGACCAGAACAAAGGAGTGGTGCAGGGAAAGGTGGCAGCAGTACCAAAGGTAAGACCTTTTTAGGGGTATCAAGTCAACTCCGTGCAAACATTTCATCGCAATCATTTAGTTGAAAAAATGTCATCGCAATGAATATCAGCGCAATATACATTTTGTCGCATTAAGTTGCAAAATGCAAAAATGCTTATTATTCCTACCTTTATATATTTAAATTTAGCACTTGAGCAGTTGCATTTTTACACAGCTTTCAACTATCAGATTATCATGAGTGCATTTTTGTTTAGTTTCTCACTGGCAATGTGTTCTGTTTTGTCCTTTTTACTAATTCCTGCTGATATGTTGTGCTGCTGCTATCTAGTATGTGACGTGCTGACCTCAGGTCCGGGAAACCCGAATCAGTAAGCAGGAACAGATCCAATGAAAAAGCTGAGCATTTAAACTCTCCTTACCCTGTCTTTTTCTCTAGAGAAGGCTGCTGACCCAATGACTGCTCCACACACGGTTCTATTCAGTTCTAAAAATTAACTGTACTGATGCATTTTGGCCGGTTAATTCCTACGTGTCTCACTCCCACCTGCTTCAATACTGATTTGCTAATAGTCTACCCCTACACAACAACACATAGAAACAAACTATGCTGAAACACCCCTTCATCAATATGTATTTAAATGTGTATCATCTGTAAACTCGTATTGCAAGAGGACAGTTGGTGTAATTTCTAGGAGCAGTCATAACGTCAACAGCCTTCTCTATAGAAAGATAGTGTTCAGGATCACAATGATCTGCATCTGAGAGATAGAAAATATAAGTACTGCAGAGCTGCTGAGTCTGATGGCAACAACAGTAGCTGGAAACTAGGGGTCAGAATGGGGTGTGAAGGGAATCATCAGGTCTAAGAGTACCTAAATGGCTGTAGCTACTCTGAATGCACTGTAGGTGAGTGCGCACTGAACACTGACTTAATATGCACTCAACTGTCATGCGGTGCAGAGTCAGTGCACTGAAAGGTATTGCGATGTAATTACTGCACGGTAATTGACCGCGACAAAATGTTTTACATGGAAAGGACATAGAACCCTTTTTAGGAGGGAATTACACATACTGTACATGAAAAAAGTGGGTGAATACAAAACCACTTGCAAAAGCAACACTGATAAAGAAAAGGCCTCCACTTCCTACAGGCCTTATGGTAGTTGAGACAGTGGTAAGGGTTACTTTCTGAAGTCCTACATTCCCTATTCTCCTATGAATACGAAACCCAAAAAAGTTTACTATAGGGGCTGAGGCAGGAGGAGTTTCAAGTATTCTGCAAGAGCCCCAGCCCCAAGCCTGGGCCAAAATAACCCCCTGAAAATCTTGCCCAGGTCTCCCAACCATTGCCAGAGGAGGAAAGGGTGGTTCACTACTTCCAGGGATGGGTAAACATTACCACAGACAAGTGGGTCCTGGAGGTAGTTGTCTCTGAAGTTCAAAACACTTCCCAAACTGCAGAAATGCAAAAGCTTACCAGCCTGTTCTCCCACAGAAAGAATTCTGCTGGAACTTGAAGTAAATATATTGCTTCAAGCAATAACAGTGTAAAAGGTTCCTGCCCCCCAGTGAGGAAGGATTTGTTTTCAGGGTACTTCCTGATCCACAAGAAAAATGAGGAATAACAACTCATTTTAGACCTCAGATATCTTAACAAGCATATCAAAAAAGAAAGACTGAAGATGGTCACACTGGGCACAGTGATACCATCCTTACAATCAAGGGATTGGCTAGGGTCACTAGATCTCAATGATGCCTATTTTCACAATCCAGTCAGACCTACCCGCAAAGAAATACCTCAGGTTCAGACTAGGAAACTACCAGTACCAGTTTATATCCCTTCTCTTTGGCCTCACTTCAACACCAAGGGTCTTCACAAAGTACTTAGCCATGGTGGCAGCATACCTGAGAAGGCAAGGTGTGGTGGGTTTTCCCTACCTGGATGACTGGCTAATCTGAAGAAAAACAGAACAAAATACAAGGTGCTCTATTCAGAAGGTGAAAAGAACCCTTGAAAACTTATGGTGCCAATAAATCTGCAGCAGTTCCAAACTGAACTTGTTTAGGTGATGGACTTCATAGGTGCAGAACTGTAGACCCTGGAGAGGGGAACCTTCCTCCCTCAGGGGAGAGTGGCAAAATTGATGGCCACAGCAAAATTCTTCACAGTGGGTCAGACAATGCCTGCAAAGGATTTTCTACAACTACTGGGACACATGGATGTATCCACAGCAGTGGTAACAGGGTCAAGGTTTTATATTTGGAACATTCAGTACCAAGTAAGAGACCACTGGTCTCAAAGATGGTACTCTCTCTCCAAACTAGTACCAGTCACCAAAACAATGGTATGGGCACTGGAGTGGTGGAAGGATGGAGCAACTTCAGAGAGGGCATTCTCTTCCTCCTGCAGTCCACAACAAGTATCCTCACAATAGATGCTTATCTGATAAGGTGGGGCACCCACCTGGATAACCTCACAGTAAGTGGCACCCGGTGCCCACAGGAGACCAGGGAACACGTCAGTCTCCTGGAACTCAGGACAGTATTTCTGGCAATGCAATCCTCCTCCCAGCTGCAAGCTCAGTGTGTCTAACTCAGTACAGACAATACCACAGTAATGTACTACATAAACAAGTAGAGATTTACAAGATCCCGATGACAGTGTACAGAAGTAATGAGGATCTGGGCCTGGCTTACTCTCTAGCCACAGAGATCTCTGCAGTACACCTGCCAGGCAAAGACAATGTCCTGGCAGACTCCATAAGCAGAATCAGCCAGGGAAAACATGAATGAACCCTGAACCAGCAGGTCCTTGCCAAGGTTTTCAGAAGATGGGGAACTCCAGAACTAGATCTGTTTGCTTTCTGAGAGAACAATCATCTCTCAAAGTTTTGCGTCAGGCCTCCAGCCAAGGACACAGTCTCAGTGGACAGGGAGGTTTCTGTGTACCTTCCCACCATTCCTACTCATACAGAGAGTATGCCTAAAGCTCAGGAGAGAGAGCAAGCAACAATGATCCTAATAGCTCCAGACTGGGCCAGGCAGGCCTGGTCCCCGCTGCTGATTAGCCTGTCCAGCAAGAATCCAATCAGTCTGCCACTCAATTACAAGCTACTGACCCAATCTCAGGGCAGGATAACATTTCCACACCTCAAGACATTACACATAAGGACATGGTTCTTGAAGAGGAAGAAGTATCCTGGACTGAATATACTGGAGGGGGTCCTTAGGGTGCTTAAAGTTTCCAGGAAACCAGTAACCAGGAAAGCATACTCCTGTAAGTGGAAGAGATTCTCATACTGGAGTGTCCCCATAAAGATGATCACAATGCAGGCAGGGTTGCCCACAGTTCTATTCTACCTAGTACACTTGAAGTCCTTGGGCCTGAGGTCATCAACACTAAAGAGACATGTTGCAGCAGGGTCAACATATACCTCAGCAGGCAAAGACAAATCACAAGCTTCTCAACCCATTTATAAAAGGTTCTTTAAAGGCCTCAGTCATCTATACCCACCTGTGAGGGACCAAGTCCCCCATGGGATATGAACATCTGCCTTGCACAGCTTATAGAGGCCAGCTTTGAGACTATGGCTACTGTTGATTTAAAATGTGTCACATGGAAATCTATTTTCCTGATTGCCATGATATCTTCTATGAAGGTAAGCAAATTGCAAGCCCTCTGCACAGAACAAAATTACATAATCTTCCACATGGACAAGGTAGTCCTCAGAACTAATAGAAAGTTACCACCTAAGGTGATATCAGAATTCCATCTGAACCAGTCAGTTGCCCTTTCTGTGCTCTGCCCTGAGCATTTCAGCTCAGGTAAGCAGAAATTGCACAGTCTAGATCTGAAGTGACTTCTTGGCCTCTACCTGGACTGGGCAAAGGATATCATGTCCCGAGGCACTCAGCTTTTTGTTACCTACTGTATGGTGAGGTAGGAACTCATTTGCTCCCGGTGGCCATTTTGGGTCCATTACAGCAATGGATGGTTCTGACACCATATGGTGTCTATGGGAACAAATGAGTTTTAAACCAGCAACCAAGAGAACTGTCTCACTGGATAGTGCCTTACATACAGTTTTGTTGTGAAAAAGCTGGAAAAATACCCCCCCCGGCACAAAAGGCACATTCCACAAGGGATACCTCTGCCTCTATGGCATCCACAAGAGGCACCTTTCTATTGAGCATTATTATCTCGAAAACAGTGCACACCTTCACAAAGCACTATTATCTGGACATACAGACCTGAAGGGATGCCATCTTATGAACTACTGTATTGTAGAATATTTTTCCTAAGTATGTTCTGGACCTAGTCTCCGAAGGTATTGCTGAACAATCTGCTTGTGTAAAGCATTAGTGAGGGTTTCCAGGGTGCAGAAGAAAAAATTACCCACTGTAGTAATGTTATTTCTTTTGCGGGATCCCTCACTATGATTTACACTCCTTAACCCTGCCTCCCATTCCAGAACCTGAAAATACATTCACACAAGAATCTGTTCTCTTCATGGAGGTTGTTTGAGCATTACAATTGCATTTCATTGTCAGTTGCAAAATGCGAGCAGTTAAATATTTTTAACTATTTTTAAATATTTCCTCATGATGTCTGTCTTAAATTTATTTGATGTTTTTTAAAAATTTGATTTCAAAATTTTAGAAATGTTTGGTAGACACTTAACTAGTTGAGTAGACACAGGTCCCTCTTTTTTCTTTATACAGTTTTTTCCTTTTTTCTTTTTTCTCCCCTTCCCGTGATCACTGCATACACATGCATGTGTGCACCAGGATCTGGTGAACCCTTCTATCCCACCCCAAACTTACGTCACTGCTCCTGCTGCCTGTACACCCATTGGACCTCCACCCAATGGGTGCAGGACTACAGAGGAGTAGGCATCCACCCCTGAAGGGGAAATCCTGCTCCAGCCCCCCCCCAGCTGGCATCCCAGCAACCCAAAGTCATTCCAAAATGCAGGTCGCAGGCGTGGCACGAGGTATGGCATCCAGCGCCTCAACCCTCAGTGCCACTGGGCTGGCATAGTCACAGGTCCATCTAGTTATAGAGACAAACCTGATACTCAGGGCTAGAATGGAGCATGGTGACAGTGCAGAGTTTGAACCTTAGTTCTAAATTCCATCCTCTGCATAAGGTTCTATCTCTGGGGCATCACTCTCTTCCTGGAAAATAATTCTTGTGTAAATTATAGTGAGGGATTCCTGAGAAGAAACAATTTTACTACAGTATGGTGAGTATTTGTTTCTTTTCGTTTATAGGACTTGTTTATTGTATTATCCTTGCCTCTGCAAGTGTCAAAGGGGATTTGCATTTTTCACAATACTGTACATGTAAGATTATTTTTATGTTGTTATGTTATGCCATGTTTTTCCAGAGTATATTATATAATGTTTTGTATCACTTCCCCATCAAAAGGTTTTGCATGAATATATGTGGCCATTATTTCTCGTTCTTACCTGTATTCATCTTTTTGAGCTTTTTGAAAATGCCCCCATAGACTGAGCAAATAAAGATTTGCCTACCTAATTACCTACCTACCGCTGCTTTATATCTATATCTATATCTATATCTATATCTATATCTGCATCTCTATGACTGTCTGTCTATCTACCAATCTACCTATAGCTATTTATTGATCATATATATATATCACATTATTTTGACATTTCATGCTTAAAATCCAGATGGACTATTTCTGCAGATTTGGAATACTAGAAATTCCAAGATAAAGAGAAAACTATTGAAAGGCATAGTAAAGGAGAAATGGAATAGTAGTCTCAATAAGATTTCATGATGCATGGATACAAACGTTTGAGTATATTACATAACAAAATATATATTCTATACAATATTAAATTGTGTTTACAACATCATTCATTGTTGCAGGCTTTTTAAAAAATAAATTATAAAAAATTAACATGAGAATATTTGGTACAGTATGAGTGCAAATAATATTACATATATAACTATGGATTTTCTATATTCGAGCCAAATTTTATATATATATATATATATATATATATATGGGATATGCAATGGGAATGAGTGACATACATGATTTATCTCCACAAGAGAAGTCTGATCTCAGTTAGCCTCATGAGTGGCATAAGCAAGGAGTGAGTTGTCCGAGGTCAAACTACTCAAGTGCAGATAAATCATGTATGCCATGAGTTGTCCATTGCATATCCGATTTATGCAATAGGAAATTCATTGTAGGGGTGTTTATTTATTTTTTATTAAAGTTTGTTTTTTGTTTTGTATAAATGTATTGGGATTATTTGTTGTATTCTCGATAATGAGGTGGTTTGTGTGGTTGCCAGGTTTATTGCTTTTCAGCCAATGCACTTCCATGAGAAGCAACATTTCTACTGGTTGGTTTTGCATTGTGGGTGAGCTGCAGAGTTTGAAAAACATTGTGGCTGCAGTTCTCGCTTATCGAGAGAAAAGCTGCTATTGTGGTGTTTCATTTTTGTAGGGTCAGTTGTTCTGTTGTTCCGTTTTTTCAGTTTTTTAAAAGTAAATGATGTATATGGTTGTTCCTGTCGTATGTGGAGGTTGTTACCTTTACTTTCCGTGGAGCAGAGAAGCAACCTGAAAGAGTGTGGGGTGAAGTGAAAGATGAGGAAAGCAGAGGTGAGAGCCTGTGTGGGAGGAATTCAGGGTAGCTGCATTATGGAGTGGACTGCTTATTTTCGTAGTGAGGTTAGTGGTTGGTTCCGCATTTTTTTGTTGCTGAGGGGACAGATTTCATTATGAAAAAGTTTTTTTGCCACTGGAGACAGGAGAGGTAAACACTGGAGTGAGTGGGGGTGGGGTGGGTGCAGCGCACCGGGAAAGATGGTGTGCAGGGAGGTATTTGATGTGAATAAGAAATGGCAAGGCAGATTTATTTGTTAGCACTGCACAGAAAAAAGGGAAACTCTTGTGAGTGTATGTACTTTTTTAAAGTGTTTAATCTATCAGGTGTCTGTATATATGGGTAAACAAAGATTTGTGTAGTGTGATACTGTTAAAAGATCAAGTAAATGGAGGCAGTTTAAGACTGGAAAAATGAAACTAAAAGTTTAGAGAACAAGTGCCGGCAGGGTAGGTGATGATTGATGGTAGGGTGTTGGATAAATGGTGGCTGATTGACATTAGGGTGTTGGATAAATATTAGAGCCACCATTTATCCAACACCAGTGAGAATAAATGGATTTATTCTACTGGTTATCTGTCCATGCCTATATACAGAAAGATGTATACTGTAGATAGACAGATTGACAGCCATAGAGAGAGAGAGAGAGAGAGAGAGAGAGAGAGAGGGGGAGAAAGAGAGAGAGAGAGATTACCATGAATTATGACTGGAATTATTTTAAGGGTGAGTGATTCACTGTTCTGAAGTTCAGTATTGGCTTTAGTTAGGTTAACCTTGGAACAGACCCTTCCCTGCTATTTTCCTTTTACCATGAGGACATATTAAAGAGAGAGCCACACTATTATTCTACATTGTATTCTACAATCTGTCACTATAATTTACACAAGAATCATTTCCCCAGAAGAGAGTGCTGTCCCAGAGCTAGAACCTTATGCAGATGATGGAATTTAGAACTAAGATTCAAACTCTGCACTGTCACCAACAACAACCTTGGCAACCCACACACTTTCTGGTCTGCCATCGGGTCCCTTCTAAATCCTAAAAATAGTAGGCAGATATCTCAGCTTGCATCCCCCTCTGGTCTCATCTCGGACCCCACTGACATTGCAAATACCTTCAATGTAAAATTCACCAACCTATCCTCCTACCTTAGTATGCCACCCTCCTCAGGGCACCACAGCGCAAAACCTCCAACCAAACAACTCCTCCTTCTCCTCTGCCACCACCTAGCCCCCTCCTTTCCATTTCAGGGCTGTCAGCCACACTGACACTATCAAGCTGCTAAAGTCCCTATGAGCAAAAGGAAGTCCTGGCAGTGATGGGCTACATCCTGCTTTCCTTAGACTTGTCTTGCCTGCAATAGTTAAACCCCTTACAAACAGCTTTAACCTTGCCCTCACAATAGCTACTGTAAACATAGAAACATAGAATCTGATGGCAGATAAGGACCACTTGGCCCAAATAGTCTGCCTATTTTCCTACCTAATGGATAAGCTGCAGATCCTAGTTAACCAACAGCCTACTTCCTCCCACCCCCCACTAGAATTGCCTTATGTCTGTCCCATGCATTCTTGAATTACTCCACTGTTTTTGACTCTATGACCTCCTCAGGAAGGCTGTTCCATGCATCTACAACCCTCTTTGTGAAAAAATACTTCCTCACATTACATCTGAGCCATCCCCCTCTATCTTCAAATTGCAACCCCTTGTTCTTGCACATGTCTTTTTCTGAAAGATGCCACCCTCTTGGACTTTGTTGATTCCTTTGAGGTATTTGAAAGTTCCCATCATGTCCCCCCTCTTCCTCCTTTCCTCGAGGCTGTACATCTTAAGATCCTTTAGTCTTTCTTCATATGTTTTCTGGTGCAGACCCTGCACCATTTTGGCTGCCCTCCTCTGGATAGCCTCCACCCTGTCTATGTCTTTGTGGAGATTGGGTCTCCAGAACTGTACACAGTACTCCACATGTGGTCTTACCAACCATCTGCACAGAGGGACAACAACTTCCTGTTTTCTATTGGTGATTTCTCTCCCTATGCATCCCAGTATCCCCCCAGCCCTCCTTACTGCCTTCTCACATTGCTTGCCCACCTTTAGGTCATCTGATATGACTACCCCAGGTACCTTTCCATTTTTGTTGTTGTCAGTATCTCACTCCCCATTGAGTACTCTTCCCCTGGGTTTTTGTTTCCCAGGTGCATTACTTTGCTCTTCTTTGCATTGATTTTAAGCTGCCATACATTTGACCATTCCTCCAACCTTACCAAGTCCCTTTTTATCTTTTCCACCCCACCTTGCGTATCAACCCTGTTGCAGATCTTTGTGTCATCTGCAAAGAGGCATACTTTTCCTTCCAGTCCCTCTACAATGTCACTTATAAAGACATTAAAAAGGACTGGCCCCAGTACTGAACCCTACAGTATCCCACTAATAACCCCCCTTTCTTCATTGTGGACTCCATTTACTATTACCCTCTGTGTCCTGTTGTTCAGCCAATTTTTTACCCAGACTACAACCTTGGGACTCACTCCCAGGATGGCTAATTTGTTTACTAATCCTTTGTCGGGACTGTGTCAAATGCCTTGCTAAAGTCTAGACAGGCCATGTCCTCAGCCCCTCCCTGGTCTACTACTTTGGTCACCCAGTCAAAGGAATCAATTAGATTTGCCTGACATGACCTTCCTGCTGTGAATTCATGCTGTCTTGGGTCCTATCCTCACTGGCCTCTAGGTACTCAACAATTCTTTCCTTCAGAAGTAATTCCATCCTTTTCCCTATCACTGAGGTCAAACTGACAGGTCTGTATTTTCCTGCCTCTGTCTTGCTCCCACTTTTGTGAAGGGGAATCACATCTGCCCTCTTCCAGTCCTCAGGTACCACACCATCCTCCCATGATTTATTAAAAAGGGTAGTCAGTGGTGTTACTAGTTCTTCCCTTAGTTCTTTTAGAATTCTGGGGTTAATCCCATCAGGCCCTATTGCTTTATCCATCTTCAGTTTTAGGAATTCTTTCAGAACCCTTTTTTCTGTGAAAGGACTAATATCAACCTCCCTATCCAGAGTGCTTCTATTGACTGGATTGATAGGCATCTCCCCCCTGCTCTTCCATTGTGAATACTGAGCAGAAGTATTAGTTCAGTATCCCTGCTTTTTCACTGTTGCTTTCTGCCCAACCCCCCTCCTCTTTATTCAGCCTCAGTATCCCTGCCATAGTCTTTCTTTGATCCCTAATGTACCTATAAAAGGTTTTATTCCCCTTCTTAACCGAGTTGGTTATCTTTTCCTCAGTTTGGGCCTTTGCTATTCTGACTGCCTTCCTTGCGTCCTTCTGCTTTAACTGGTTGAGTTCTCTGTCCTGCTCCTTCTATGTTTCCTTATATTTCCTGAATGCTATCTTTTTCTCCCTAACCTTCCCCAACACTTATTTTGAGAACCATAGTGGTTTTTCTTTTGTTTTGATTTCTTTATTTGCTTCACACAAAGACTTGTTGCCTCTGTGATGGAGGTTCTGAAGTATCCCCACTGTTGCTCCACCCCACCTTCTTGCCTGTTTGCTAGTGCTTTTCTGAGGCATGCTCCCATTTTGACAAAATCAGCTCTCCTGAAGTCCAGTAGCTTTACTTTTGTAATGCACGACTCTACAGCTAGGTTTATCATGACTCACACTGTTTGGTGGTCACTTGTTCCCAGATGGCTACCCACTTCTAGATCTGAGATAATCTCTCTGTCCCCATTTTAGAGTAACAGGTCTAAGATTGCTCCCTCCTGAGTGGGTTCCAAAACTAGCTGTCTGAGACATGCCCCCTGTAGTGCATCGAGAATGGCCCTGATCTTGCATGTGGCTGCAGCAAAGGTGCTCCAGTTAACATCTGGCATATTCAGGTTCCCCAGCAGCAATATTTCCCCTTTCTCTGCCATCCAAAGGATACCTTCTATCATTTCCTTGTCCATTTCCTCCCCCGAGATGGGAGTCTGTATACTGTATAACCCCTGTGTGGATTATGGTGCCATTTCCAGTCTCCAAAGTGACCCACAGTGCCTCCTCTCCTTCCTGTTTACCCTTTAGTTCTGTTGCTTTGATCCCTTTCCTTACATAGAGAGCCACTCCTCCTCCTCTTCTAGCTCTCTGTCCCTCCTGTAAATTGTGTACCATGGTATGTTGACATCCTAGTAATGACTCTCTGTGAGCCATGTTTCTGTAACTGCCATGATATCCAGGCATTCCTCTTCCATCATGGCCACCATTTCAGGGAGCTTTTAACCTAGACTATGGGCATTGGTACTCATCACCCTCCATTTTTTTATTGCCTTATTTCTTTTTCTCCATCCCTGTTCTTACTGTCTTTGTCTTTTTCTCCATTCACCCCTGCCTTTCTCCATATCAACTGCTCTGTCTTGGTGTTTACCTCACTGGGGGGGATCTAGGATTTCCCTTCTCCTTTTCAGTGCCTTCCCCCTTGGCTAGTTTAAATGGTTGCCAATGAAGCATTTAAACCTGTCACTTAGGATCCTGGTTCCCCTCCTGGACAGACACAGACCATTGCACCAGTATAGGCCTGCATCCCTCCAGGTGGAGCCTAGTCCCCACTACCTGATTCATGGAAACATGTAAATGTTGTAACAGTCTTTAAAGCTAGTGACTCCCTCTCCCCAGATAATTATAGGCCCATCTCTCTCCTCCCCCACCTAAGCAAGCTGCTTGAAAAAATTGTGCATGCTCAGTTGTCAGAAAACCTGAATAAACACAACCTCCTATGCTCCCTCCAACATGGCCTCCACAAGCAATACTGCACCCCATCTGCTCTGACAATCTTCACAAATCATGTACTTAGAAATATGGACCTAGGTAAACCCACAGGAGTGGTTTTCATTGATTTGTCAAAAGCATTTGACATGGTTGACCACTACCTCCTCCACTCAACTCTGCTATGCTTTGACTGCTTCCAAGGACTGAATGCTTGGTTCTACAGCTACCTATCTAACAGATCTCAGTCAGTTGTTATTATTGGGAAAGTGTCCTCTACCCCCCTCCCTGTACTTACTGGGGTTCCCAGGGTGCCATACTTGGGCCTCTGCTCTTCTCCATGTTTATAAAGACACTCCCCAAGGACAGCCTTAGCTGTAATGCTCTTCTCTATACCAAAAATCTAGTCATATATCACAGTGACATATCGGTTGACTCGATCTCCACTGCTCTCACACACAACTATTGCTCTGTCCACAAGTGGTTCCTTGCCAATAAATTACTAGTAAATGAAAAGAAAATGAAGTCTATGATCTTTGGCTCTAAACTTTTCCTCACCAAGGCCGCCAAAGCGAAATCCTCACTCCTGGTGCTTATGCTAGCTGGTCCTCCCCCTTGAAAATGTCACCTCATTTAAATACTTAGGAGTCTCCCTTGACCCCTCACTCTCTTTTTCTGAACATGTCAACCTACCACACAAAGGAGCCACCAAAAGCTAGGAGTGGCATATCGACATAAACATTACCTATCTGATGAAGCACACCTTGCCCTCACTTACGGAAACCTACTGTCCTTCCTAGACTACTTCTCCCAGGTCTACTCACACTTATCCTCTGCCCTGCTCTCTCAACCAAACACAACCTACAATTCCATGTTGTTTTGTCCTCCTTGCGCCTTTCTGCTCCCATCACTGCTCACTCTACCAGACCATAGGATGGCTCCCTCTAGAGGGTCACTTTGATATGCCATGGGCTGTCTGGTGGACAACTCTCTCCGTAACCAGTACCTGTCCCCATATTCACTCCTGTTGACAGTTAGAGTGGTCACAAGGAATCTTAGGACTTCATCAATCCCCCTGCTTGAAATACCCCACTTCACCACTAACATGGGAACTCAAGCTTTCTTGATCGCAGCCCCCTCCTTGTGGAACAAGTTCTCTCTGTCCATTCACTCATCTGCCACCCAACATGCTTTTAAACAAAACCTGCAAGCCTGGCTACTCATGGCTGCAGCCTGTCCCTGCTTCATGCAAGGACACTAAAGCCTACTATGCCCTTCCTTAACAAATAGCACTTATCTCCACTCCATATGCCTGTCCATCCCTTCTCACCCCTGTCAAAGACATAGAAACAGAGACTTTGATGGCAGATAAGGACCACTTGGCCCACCTAGTCTGCCCATTTCCCTACCTACTGGATAAGCTGCAGATCCTAGTTAACCAACAACCTATTTCTTCCTAACCCCTCAACAACAATTGCTTGTCCCATGCATTTTTGAATTCTCCCACAGTTTTAGACCCCACAACCTCCTCAGAAAGGCTGTTCCATGCATCCAGCACCCTCTCTGTGAAAAACAATACTTCCTCACATTGCCTTTGAGCTGTCCCCCTCTATCTTCAAATTGTGTCCCTTTGTTCTTGCACATCTCTTTTTCTGAAAGATGCTACCCTCTTGGACTTTGCTGATTTCACTGAGGTACTTAAAAGTTTCTATCATGTCCCCCCTCTCCCTCCTTTCCTCAAGGGTATACATATTAGGCTCCTTTAGTCTCTTCTCATATGGCTTCTCTTGCAGACCCTGCACCATTTTAGTTGCCCTCCTCTGGACTGCCTCCATCCTGTCTATGTCCTTGCGGAGATGGGGTCTCCAGAACTGGACGTAGTACTCCAGATGGGGTCTCACCAACTGTCTGTACAGAGGGATAATAACTTCCTGTTTTCTGCTGGTGATGCCTTTCCCTATACATCCCATTATCCCCCAGTCCTCCCTACTGCCTTCTCACATTGCATGTCAACCTTAAGGTCATCTGATATGATTACCCCCAGGTTCCTTTCCATTTTTGTTGCTATTGCCACTTTCCCCCATTGTGTATTCTTCCCCTGGGTTTTTGTTTCCCAGGTGCATTATGTTGCACTTCTTTGCATTGAATCCAAGCTCTCATACTTCTGACCATTCCTCCAACCTTGCCAAGTCCCTTCTCATTCTTTCCATGCCTCCTTGTATATCAACCCTGTTGCAGATCTTTGTGTCATCTGCAAAGAAGCATACTTTTCCTTCCTGTCCCTATGCAATGTCACTTATAAACACATTAAAAAGGACTGGACCCAGTACAGAACCCTGTGGTACTCTACTAGCAACCCCCCTTTCTTCAGAGTTTACTCCGTTTACTATTACCTTCTATGTCCTGTTGTCCAGCCAATTTTTTACCCAGACTACCACCTTGGGACCCACTCCCAGGCTGGCTAATTTGTTTATTAATCCTTTGTGTGGGACTGTGTCAAATGCCTTGCTAATGTCTAGGTAGGCCATGACCACAACCCCTCCCTGGTCTACTACTTTAGTCACCCTGTCAAAGAAATTGATTAGATTGGTCTGACATGACCTTCCCACTGTGATCCTATGATGCCTTGGGTCCTGTGCCCCACTGGCCTCTAGGTACTCAACAATTCTTTCCTTCAGAAGTGATTCCATCACTTTCCCTACCACAGAGGTCAAACTGACAGTTCTGTAGTTTCCTGCCTCTGCCTTGCTCCCAGTTTTGTGAAGGGAATCACATCCACCCTCCTCCAGTCCTCAGGTACCACACCATCCTCCCATGATTTGTTAAAAAGGGTAGTCAGTTGTGTCACTAGTTCTCCCCTTAATTCTTTTAGAATTCTGGGGTAAATCCCATCAGGCCCCATTTCTTTCTCCACCTTCAGTTTTAGGAGTTCTTTCAAAACCCTTTCTTCTGTGAAGGGACTGGGATCGACCACCCCATCCAGAGTGCTTCTGTTAATTGGATTAGGTACTTCACCCTCCTCCTTTTTTGTGAATACTGAGCAGAAGTATTCATTCAATATCACTGCTCTTTCACTGTCCCTCTCTGCCCACCCACCATCCATTCTATTCAGTCTCACTATCCCTCCCTTTGTCTTTCTACGCTCCATAATGTACCTATAAAAGGTTTTATCCCCCTTCTTAACTGAGTTGGCTATGTTTTCCTCAGTTTGGGCTTTTGCTATTCTGACTGCCTTCACTCCTTCTTTCTGTCTTAACTGGTACAGTTCTCTGTCCTGCTCCTTCTGTGTTTCCTTATACTTCCTAAATGCTATATTTTTCTCCCTAACCTTCCCTGCCACCTCTTTTAAGAACCATAGTGGGCTTTTCTTTTATTTTGATTTGTTTATTTGCTTCACACAAAGGCTTTTTGCTTTGTGATGGCAGTTTTGATGTTTCCCCATTGTTGCTCCACCCCTCTTTCTTTCCTGTTTGCTAGTGTTTTTCTAAGGCACTCTCCCATCTTGTCAAAGTCAGCCCTCCTGAAGTCCAGTACCCTCACTTTCGCATGGCTTGACTCTGCAGCTGAAGTTATCATGAAGCACACTCTTTGATGGTCACTTGTTCCCAGATGGCTACCCACTTCTAGATCTGAGATCACTGTCCCCATCTGAGAGTTTGAGGTCTAAGATTGCTCCTTCCTGAGTGGGTTCCAACACTAGCTGTCTGAGGCATGCCTCCTGTAGGGCATCAAGAATGGCCCTGCTCTTGGGTGTGGCTGAAGCAAAAGTGCTCCAGTTAACATCTGGCAGATTCAGGTCCCCCATCAACAGTATCTCCCCTTTCTCAGCCATCCAAAGTATGCCTTCCATCATATCCTTGTCTAATCCCTCCCCCTGAGATGGGGATCTGAATACAATCCCTGTGCGGATTGTGGTACCATTTCCAGGCTCTAAGGTGACCCACTGAGCCTCTTCTCCTCCCTGCTTACTCTTTTGCTCTGTTGCTTTTATCCCTTCCCTTACATAGAGAGCTACTCCTCCCCTCTTCTACCCTCCCTGTCCCTCCTGTAGGCTGTGTACCCTGGTATGTTAACATCTCAGTCATGGTCCTCTGTGTACGGTACCATGTTTCTCTGACTGCCATGATATCCAGGCATCTCTCTTCCATCAAGGCAACCACTTCAGGGAGCTTGTTGCCAAGACTATGGGCATTGGTACTCATTAATCTCTATTTCTTGATGGTCTTATCCCTTTTTGCTCCATCCCTGTCCTTATTGCCTTTGTTGTTTTCTCCATTTACCCCTGTTCTTTCCCTCACAGCTCTAAGACTGCCCCTGCCCCCTGTCCCCTGCCCCCACTCCTTTTACTACACTCTGGCTAAACCCTCCCCAAAAAAATGTTATTGTGCCATGAATGTGTTGATCTACCTGATACTACCTTATGCATCATCCTTCCTACCCTCCCTTTCATCCTCTCAACTTGCTCTGTCCCCCCTTCTTTTCCTATCTCCTCTTTCTACAAAAAATGTCTCATCTGCAGGTGTTATACTGTCTGATATCGCACAGCTGATTGTAGCCATTACTACATCTAATCATGAATCCCGTAATTAGATACCATCTTGTGTGTTTACCTGTATTGCTACTCAAACTGTAAAAAACCTGAACCACTCCATTGTATACTGTTATTATGTGTAACCTGTCTTAAAATACTTCTATCTGTTACTCATTGCTTGTGTTTACACTGTCCTTAACTTCTTGTATACTTTTTCTGCTATGCTGCATGGGGTGTGCATTTATATACTTTATTTTGTATGGACTATCTGTGTATGCCTCCGTATCCTGCCACTATGTGGCCCAGGTCATAACTGAAAATGATCCTCTGGATCAGTGCATCTACCCAGTCACCAAAGATGTAAATAAATAAATAAACAAACAAACAAACATTGGTTCTGCAAATATATTCTGTAGGCTATAGTAATAGCATAAAAAACAAGTAAAACTGCTTCTGTTACTATAGGATAAGAGAATGAGAGACAAATGCCTAAAGCTAAGAGAGGGAAGTGTATAAGAAAATGTCAGGAATATTTGTTGCCTCAGAGAAACATGGTAGTGTGTTACAGTTTGTCTAGTAGAGTGCTGCAGGATGAAATAGTATAGAGAGACATTTAAAGGCAGCTTGGATATGTTCTTTAAAGAGCATAACATTACAGATTATGAGAACTGAGCTATAGCACCTAAGAGAATGCACTTTTTAACAGCATAGTGAGCAAAACTGTAGTATACTTGACAGGAACAGCTTGATATGCCGAGCCTTTGGTTCTTTCTTGTAGGCTTCTGCCACTGGTAATACCACCCCCATGATGCGAACATATTAAAAATACAGTGCCAAAATATTGTGTACACAAGTACATGATATCTACAACAAACCACATGGTGAGAGAATTTACCCATATGGGGGTCTACACATGAAGGTGCAGAAACTACACCCAAAACTGACGTAACAATGGCACTCAACTACGTGGCATGCAAGGCACCCCTGCAAAGTGTCATTCACAAAAGTCCATGTGTGCCACATGGACACAGGGGGCAGGCCAGGGGTGGATGTGTAGCAGTCCACGCAGCACACAGAGACATGTCAGTGATATGTGGAACCACCCCTTGACCCCACCACATATGGACATGATTCTACACCCAGCACAATGGCATGGAAGTGAATAGAGTGCAAATGTTGACCATGCAGGGAATGGCAGAGAACTGGAGTGGAGTGGACAGGTGCAGCCTATCACTGGAGCAGCCAAAATGAGTAGGCAGTGCAGGTGGCCAGTGCAGCCCATCCAGGGGCCCCAGACTTCACAGGGGGCCAGGTGGAATCCATGATCATGGAGATTAGGATGCTCTGCCAACAGCTGTACATGGCACAGTCCTTGATCACAGCCCCTGAGGTGAAAACACAGCTGTGGCTTGAGATTCAGAGTGCAGTTAATGCCTACTGGTTCAGAGGCACAGACACTGGTGGCAATCAAGCATAAATGCTGTGACCTGCATGCCAGTGTGAAAAAGAAGCTCTTTGCAGCCACAAAAGCATGCCTGGACACCAGAGGCAGCTCCTCCAGTGAGAATAACCAAGTGACCCCAGTGGAGATGTTGGTGGTGGCCACCCTCACAGATGTCAGTGTCCACAGTGAAATAGAAGACATGGACACCATGGACAGTACACAGATGGTGGATGGGCATGGGTACTCATGTGCCATAGCAGTAGGTAATCACTAACAGCCATGTGTTCTGCACAGAGACCCATCCAGTGAGGTACACAGGACACAGGTAACAGAACTGCAGAGCTGAGATATACCTGCAATTCAGCCAGCAGATAAAGATGCCAGGCAGCCAGATGATGGCACAGGTACATTACAGTGGCCCACGCACCCCTGTGAGTGCCAACTCCAAGGCACTTGCAGAGATCATCTAACATGTCCCTCTCCCCCACAGGTATGGAGCATGACACAAAGACCTAGATGGTGATTGACACAGAGGTAGACAGCACACCTGATGTGGTGGACAAGGGGACACATGAGGCCACCACCGAGTAGGATGGAGGGCATGACAGCAGTGCACACCTGCATGCCCCTGAGGGCCAGGCTCGGCAGGGTCACACAGGGCCAATGGCAGACCGGCACAACAGGGGTAGGAATGGCAGTGCCCAGATTGCACAGCTCCTGCCGGGCCTGTACTGATGGTCACCAAAGACAGTGCTGATAAATGGCCATTGTGTTGGGCACTGGGACAGAGACACACAGCGCACATCCACACCACAATGTCCACTCAGCACTGGGAGCTGCACCAGCTAGAGGTGGATAGGCTAGAAGCACAGTGACACAACATCGAGGCACTGATAGCCCTGACCACTGAGGTGCATGGCATGTGCCATGGCATTGACCGCATTGCGACACCTTCGAGAGGCCTGTGAAATACCCTGCTGGATGGCATGCAACACACACCACCTTTGATGGAACTGCCCAGACACAGGCATCCACCAGCACTATGGGCCCACAGCACAGTGCAGGGACACAACCAAATGACTCAGACAACACCCAGGATGGCTGAGTCCCAGGGTGCAGTACTACCACCCATACATGCCGATGGTATACACAGCATGGAGGCACAGGGACAATGCACTGAGAGCACTGAGGGGGCATGGCAGGGCATGCCAGCAGCCACTGGTCCATGGACAGATAGGACACACTGGATGAGCAGACAGAGCAGACACAAGGCTGCATGCACCACTGGGGTACCACCAGAAGACAGGCCCCTGCCTGGAGGCTGGGTACACATACCTCCACCAAGCTGCAGGCAAGGCCCACTGACTCACAGGGACAGTGACACTGCACAGCATGCACACTCAACTAATGTACAGCACAAGCATACACTGAACACAAACCCACACCTTTGCATAGCCCACCCACGCAGTATGTCACCACAGAATGCCCCTTGCCACACACCCTGAATGGCACATGATGTCATGGCAGTGCATGACCAGGCAGCCAATGAGAATGGCTCATGAACACCTGGGGCAGTTCATGAACATGGTCATCTATGCATAACACACCCACCAAAACACACCACCCTGGATATCACAGTGGGCCACATGAGACTCACCAATGCGCGTGCTGGACAGGCGCCACCCCAGATGTGCTCAGTGTGGGACATCATCATCAAGCATATGCCTCCAATGCTGGATGTGGCACACACACTGAAACCCATTGAGATGATGGAAACATGCATGGACAAGACTGTATATACATATTGGGCACACAGCCATTCTTGCCCATGCACATCCCCATGACAGACTGTCCAGGGTCATGCCAGGATGCCATCCTACCAATAGAATGTGCCCTGCACAAGGGCGCCCATGCCGTGCATCCACCTACTGTCTCCTGACCAAGGCACGCCTCCACCACAACATCCCCAGGTGGTCCATCCTGCTATTGTGGCCCCGGTATGGGCACATTATGACACAGGGCCTTATTATGTAGCATGGCACACATGGGGAACACCCTGCAGGCCTTTACTGAGGACAGCATATTTGTCCCCCCGGTATGATTCAGGTACCAGAACCAAATCTTCAACAGGCCAATGGTCCTCTCCACAATGTTCTGTGTCTTCCTATGTGCATGGTTGTAGGCCTCCTCCACTGCACATGTGGGTGCCAGGATCAGTGTCATTAGGTACGGCCACAGTGGGTATTCACTGTCACCTGTGGGGGGGGACAAAGTGCAGTGCCACATAAGGAATCACAAGCAACAATACACTGATGCCACACACGGTGCCACTACTATAATCACCCAACAGCCAACCATCAATGCACCCAACACTGTTCATGGAACCAAGGTGTGTTGTGTCCAGATCATATGCATCATGGCATGATCCCAGGTACTTTGCACATTCGTTGATGAACAGTCCATGCGCATCATACATGACCTGGCAGTTCAGACTGTGGAGCCCCTTTCTGTTCTTTTATGCCTACTTCTGTGTGGGCAGTGACAGTATGGCTACATAGGTGCAGTCAGTTACACTGTACACATTGGGCATGCCATGCATGTCATAGAAGGCCTGTTTCAAATGTTGCACATCTGCTTCCCCAGTCAGGAACCTGATGTCGGTATGCACATGTGCCAGCAAGGAGTCCATGACCTGTGCCATGGCTCATGACACTGAGGACTGGCATACTCCGACAGCATCATTGGTCATCCTCTGGAAGGACCCTGTGGCATAGTATGCCAGGGTGCACAGCATCTTTGTCTCCACCATCATAGCCCTGGACTGGCACATCTACTGAATGATGTCATCATTAACCATGTCGCACAGACTTGTAATCATGGCCCACGGTAAAAGGAATATATCTATGCAGTGTATCTCCAGCAGTGTGGCCACATCAAGCTGTGCTCTAAATACCCTGGTCTGTGGATGGGCATGCTTCTATAGCACCATGTCCTCATGGAGCAGGTGCATGTCCATCATCATTCCAAGACACATCCTCCGCACTTTGTCTATGACGTCCATGCATGTCCCAGTGCTTCCCCTTTATCATGCCTTGCACACCTGTGAGTGCCTTTAAGGGGGTGTGGCATGTCGCACATGCACGGTGGCCTAGCATGGGTGGTGAACATCTGCAGGCACATGTGCCATGCTGTCTTGTGGTGTGCATTGTGTAGTTCACAGGTATTTAGTATGGTGACTGCTGCTGCTGGACAAGTTGAGCACTACCCCAAGAGACTGTGGAGGGTGTCAGTTGACAGTTACTCTGACAACGTTGGTGGTGGGACCCTGTGGTGGATGCAGGGTCAAGAGTAGGTAAGTATTGTGCCAGCAGGCTGTGTTGGGGGGGCACTGTTTGTTGTTGCAGCCATGCATGGTTCTAACCTGGCTTTCCATTTCTCTTCCCACACAGGAACCGCAGGGACAACTGCTGCAGCTGGAGCTTATGCAGGTGGAGCAGCCAGATGGGGCTCCCTGCATTGTGTTCACACTACCCCGCCAACATAGATGTTGGAGGCTGCCATACCCAGAGTACATGATCTGGGTGGAGGAGGCCGATGAGCTGCGGTATGAGCAGAGAGCATGGCACTGAGTCAGGTGACCATTTCTTCTATGGTGAGTACCAGATGTGGTGTACTGGCATGTCCGCACCCATGACCAGTCACCACTTCTGTTGATGCCATACACATGGAGTGCACTCATACTTTGCATGTCTTTCTATTTGCAGTGCTACAGGGGAACCATCAGGAGGATGCTGCTGCAGTGCCTAGGCAGGGTGCATGAGCCAGAATCTGACATCAGCGATGGCAGCAATGAGGAGGGGACTTAGTGGATGCGGGAGCCGGGTGGTGCCCAACCAAGTAATGGTGATGATCTATGCTGCCCCAGCATGGTGGTCGACCATGGACTGTGAAATGCTTTTTGTGTTTCTCTTCATGACATGTATGTCATTGCCTCAGTCGGTGTTTTTGCATACACATGTGCTGATTAATAAAATGTTTTGTATTTTACACCAGTGTGTTTCCTGTGTCATGGGACCGGGGGGCTTGTGGGGTGGTATGATGGCTGTTGATGGTGGCCCAACATATGCCTCCACCAGGGTGCTGGATTCCATGGGTGCCTGGGTATGTGTACTGCATGTGCAGCATGTGTGCACCCCATGGTTCTGGCATGCCTGCTCGTGGGCATCCGCTGTTCTGGGGGGCTGCTGGGGATATACTGCATGCACATCATGCATTGTGCACCACCACATCCTGTCCATCTGGGGTGCTGTGCACTGAGCCATCGGTGTGCCATACCTGTATGCATTTCTGGGTCATGGAGTGGCTGGCATGCATGCTGCTGCCACAGTTCACACTGCCAGTCTGGGACTGGGCCACAGCCATGGCCAGCCATGCCAGCATCACTATGATGTCCAGGTCTCAGGTGACATGCTGTTAGCTGTGGTGGTCTGTCACCTCATCCATTGGCATGGATGGTTGCATCACTGCCCCTTGGTGTAGCACTGCCATTTCTGTTGTAGGGCATGTGGTGCCACATGCACATGGGTAGCACAGTATGGTGGCATTAACAGTTTAACATGGACTGTGTGTCGTCCATACAGCAAGGCATGTTGCATGCCCTTGTGCCTCTGGCTGCATGGCCATTGGCTCATTGTGCTAGTGATTAGCTCATGCCTCCCATCACATGATCTCCTGCATAGTGTGGCAGGGCTGCCCAGGGTTTGTCATACTGGTTGCTCTGGTGGCTGTGTTGTGTGTGTGCCCATTGGGTGGCACCTTATGACCCTGTGGTAACTGGCCTGCCAGTTGGCACTGTTGTGGTGTCTTTAATGTCAGTCCTTCCTCTGGCACATGTCTGCGCATGGCACCATGCACCTGGGCATCGTACACAGTGTTGTGCTGCTGCTGCCTGCATGCGGCAGTATGAGGCCATGCCCCCACATACCCACCAAGCATTGCAGCTATGGACCTGCACATGCCTGGCCTACTCAGGCACTACAAATGTATCATGCATGCCCCGTCATCAGAGCTTACCCCTATGCACGCTGCATTGGTGTCCTCATGTACACTGAGGTGCAGGGACAGACTAGAAATATAATTTGGTCTTTTCCTAGAATTATAGAGTAATAGCTGAGGTTATGTGGCCTTTGTTCTTGACTACCAAGCAAATGATATGAGCACATGTATGCAATCTTAGTTTTATGCCAAATATATATATATATATATATATATATATATATAGAGGCAAAGAACTCCATTTAATGCATTAGTTAGGGTTGTTCACACCACGAAAGCGAGGAAGCTTAGGTGAAACAGTTTTCAGCCCCTGCCCACCCCTCAACCGGCATCGGGTTGTTCATTATGGTTGTTGCCATAACTCTCACCCCATCACATGTGTAAAGAAGCAGAGGTGTGCTAGAATGTGGTGAGAGTAAGGACCGACAACCCTAATGCGCACCCCGATGCCCGTTGGGGGTGTGGGCAGGGGGGCCAAGGGGGGCTTTCAACCCTAAGACTGAATTTCCTCACTTTTGTCAGTGTGGAACAACCCTAACTAATACATTAAATGGAGTTTTTTGCCTCTAATTGCCCTTCTTTTTGAGAATGATAACGAGAAATAGTGAATGTAATGTGGCGGCGGGAGCATGAGGCCCTTGGGGCCCCGTGCTCCAACCACATGATGTCTTGTCACATAATAACATTGTGCCCGCAAACACAAATAGTAATGCTCATGGTGATGCAAAGCAAAACAGAAAGAGATACAGTAGTATAGACAGAAATGTTAAAAACAACACAAAAGCAAGTGCAAATGAAAACGCAAAGGGTAACGCACATGGTGGCTTAGACGTGAACGGTAAGTGAAATGGGAATGGAACCGCAAGTAAAAACGGTAATGGTAACAGTAATTTAAGCTCACGGGCTGGCTTTCCCCAAAAGCTGCATAAAGAAAGACAGTGAGTACAAAGCATGTATGCATAATAATGGTTCTCGGAGCAGAAAATGAGGAGTTGGAATACTAAATTGCTTATATCTCAGGAACCGTATGAAGTAGAAAACAAAATTAAAGTCATATGATTTATGACTCTCCTGACTAGTTTTGTACTTAGCCCCCAACATTTTTCAGACGAAAAGTCCGTATCTCGCACTATTTCCCAGATACGGGCCCTGAAAGGTGCTGTGAACGCCATAATGTTATCCTATGGGAAAAAAAGTTTGGAGTGCCATAACTTTGGCTCCCTGTAGTATTTTTTCACCAAACCACAAAAAGGTACATCTGTTGGATGTTGGCTGTGTTACCTCCAAATTTCAGGCCAAAACACCAAACCGTTCTTTTGCAGCAGGGTGCCAAAGAATTGCTGTCATTTTCCCACAGCCTAGAAAAGTACTCTGGAAGTTTGCGAAGCTTTCGCAATTCATTTGACAGTGTCGATGAGTGCAACAGTTTTCATGTAAAGTACTTTTCCAGAAATTTGAAAATCATATTTCTGGGGTGTTTTACCCCAAAATAAAGACATGGCTAGCATCCTCAGGGTCCGACTAGCTGAATACAAAAAGAATTAGGTTGCTAGAGGGTCCCAATTTTAAATGCCAAGCATTTTTCTGATCACTAACTGAAAACAAAATGGTGGATTTGCAACAGTAAAAGGGCCATTTGCAAAAGTAAAAACTGCATTTGCGACACTGTCAAACTTTTTGTTAACTTTTCCCATTGACTTATATTGGGAACTTGTTTTTTGAATAACTTTTGAACTGTTTAATATTTTTTCACAAAATCTTCAAAAGGCACATCAGGAACCCTGGCCACACATTTCCTGAAGATTTTGGACCAGTCACGCAAACCGTGTGACCTGTAGAGATGACAATAAAATTCCAGAAAAGCGCAAATGCGCCCAGATCATGCTTAATAACTCCACAGCCATATATGCAACAGGTACGAAACTTAGCAGATCCTAAGGTGCATGGGTCTTGATCCTGTATTCAAAATTTCAGGCAAATCGGTCAAATGGTTGCAAAGTTATTAAGGTGCAAAATATTGGGTTTAACATGTAAATGGCTCCTCAACCCTAACTATAGCGGCATTACTGTGCCACTATTGTATATATATATTCTATCCAAAAAACTGCATTAATGCATCATTTAGGGTTAAAACACAAAGCATCAGGAAATGAGACCTTGAGGGTTGCCCCCTCCCCCCTTGTATACCCCCCATCCTCCTGAGATTGACAGATGCTGGGGTGTATCATGGGGGCTGTGAGGCCTAAATGTCACCCCATTCCATATATAATCATATTCACAAGCCACAGTAAAGAAGAATGGGGTGACAGTTAGGCCTCACAACCTCACTGACACACTCTGGCATTTGTCAATCTCTGGACGATGGGGGGTACACGGGGGGGAGGGGGCAACCCTAAATGTCTCATTTTCTTACTTTTTGTGTTTTAACCCTAAATGATGCATTAACACAGTTTTTTGCATAGAATTTCCTTACTTTTTGAGAAAGTATAGAAAAATAGAAAGTTGCACAAGTTGATGGGAGCGTGGGGTCCAAACATTTCTGCCTAACATAACAGTACAAGCACTGAATATCATATGTATTGGTGGGAGTGCATATGGGTGGGGCCCCAGGCTCCCATCACCTTGAAACAAAACTAAGTTTTATTCATTGGAGTGGCATAATTCTGTACCTGTTTACATGCAAGACACCTAACCACTGAAAATTACTTCCATGGCAGTAAGGCTAGCTACCCTATAAATGTGAAGCCACTACCACAATGCAAAATACTATACACAAAATGTAAAGTGTGTCACACAATATCTCCACAGCAAATTAATTTTCCAACACCAAATGCCATAATTCACATATACAGGACATCCCCTCAACACCCTCCACATTTCAAGTTACAAGACCAACCATTTCTGAGGTATTACATTTTACAGTTTGAAATTTTCATTTGTTGGAGTGGCATAATTCCATTTATGTTTACATTTTACACACCTAATGACTGAAAAGTACGTCCATGGCAGTAAACCTAGCTACCCTATAAATTTCAAGCCGCTGCCACAATGCAAAACGCTGTCCACAAAATGTAAACTGCACCAGTCAATATCTCTGCAACAAATATATTTTCTGACACCTAAACACCATAATTCACATCTTCATGACATCCCATCAACAGCCTCCAAATTTCAAGTTAAAAGGGCAAACCATTTCCAAGATATTTAATTTTAAAAGTTGTTAAAATTGGGCCATCTAGCCCCTCCCTCGTGAACAAAGATCGAGATCAAAGAATCTCACATTCAAATAATTTGCAGGCCCGCAACCGCAGTTTCTCAGGCTCGTGATCAAAAAATAAAAAATGTTAAAACTCAATTTTTACAGAGAAATACAGTAAACCACAGCCATGGCTTGATAGAACGAAGCCCCCTGAGCAAATCCCATGCTAGTTTGACTTTATAAGTCACCCCTGGGTTGAGATATTTGATCTTTTCATCTGGCCATCTAGTCGCACCATTACAATCAAAGATCACGGTCAAGGAATCTCACAATCAAAGAATTTGCAGGCTCACAATCAAAGAATTTTCAGACTTGCGATCGAAGAATAAAAAATGATAAAACTAAATTTTTGCACATAAATACAGTACACCACTGCCATAGCTTGATAGAACGAAGCCCCCTGAGCAAATCCCATGCTAGTTTGACTTTATAAGTTGCCTCTGGGCTGAGATATTTGATTTTTTAATGTGGCCATCTAGTCGTGCCCTCGCGATCAAAGAATCTCCCGATTAAAGAATTTGCAGGCTCGCAATCAAAGATTGTTAGTGAGCCACGATCAAAGAATTTAAAACTTGAAAACTCTGTTTATAGACACAATTACAAGAAACCATGGCTTGATAGAGGGAAGCCCCGTGAGTAAAACCCATCCAAGTTTTACTTCAGGAGTCACCCCTGAGCCAAGATATTTATTTTTTTCCAACTGCAAAATGAAAACAAGATGGCGGCCATTGCGATCAAAGAATTCCTCACGATCAAAGATTCTTTGATCGCGAGCCTGCAAATTCTTTGATCGTGAGGAGGGATCAGATGGCCAAAACCCCATTTTTCTTTTGCAAAATAACCATATAAATTTTTCCATAGACTTATAATGGGAACTTAAAACTTTAATAACTTTTGAATGGATTAATACTTTTTCACCAAACAAAAAGTGAAATGTTTCCTAACCCAAGCTCTTATAATGTGCCAAGTTGCAGATCAGCATGCTACACAACAGCCACGCAGCACCACAGACAAAATAAAAAAAAATGCCCACAAAACTGGCAAAAAATGCATTTTTCAGTGTTTTGGTGTGCAGAAACTGTAGGTCCGACTGAGAAAAGAGTTGGCAGATCAAGAGATCTACCATGCCCCACCATGCAAGCCAAATTTCATTCAAATCTGTTGGACTGGTCCAAAGTTATTAACATGCACAATTTTGAGTTTAACATAGAAGTGGCTTTATAACCCTAAATATAGGGGCACGGCCGTGCCCTATATAATAGATAGATAGATAGATAGATAGATAGATAGATGTGCATATATATATATATATATATATATATATATATATATATATCTTCATGGCAAAAAACTTTGTTTAATGCATCAGTTAGGGTTAAAGTGGTAAAAGTAAGGAAATGAAATGTTAGGGCTGAGCCCCTAACCCCTCCCCCCACATAACCCACACATCCATCCTCCACAGACTGACTCTGTATCTCACCTTGTTTTCAAGATAAGGGCACCGAAAGGCATGACAGACTCCTCAATGTAATCCAATGGGGTAAAATCTCAATTTCGTGATGGCATATCTATGGAACCACTTAGTCCCCCAACACCTTATTTATTTATTTGGGTTTTGGTAACTGGATAAGCCCACTGAGACCAGAGATCCCTTTTTCAGGGGCGACCCGGAATTAGTTACATAAAAAGACACATAATAGCATTATGTACAGTAGTTACAATAGTTACACAAATATACATTAGCAACAGTTTACAGGGGTAGAATCAGGTTCACATTAAGGCTCTTATTAGCAATACATGATGTCAAGTTACACACCAATTAGAAGGGAATTAAGATAGCCACAGAAATTTGACATCATAGTTTTGGAGATACATCCAGGGTGAAGCGAGGTTCAAGGCAGTGTGACGGAAATGAGACCTGGACTAGGGAGCTAACAGTTGCAGCCACAGAGGCCGAGATTGAAAATATATAGTTTGAGTCCAGACTTGAACTGGTTAAGGGTGGGTGAGTCAATCAAGCTAGCTGGTAAGGAGCTCCATAGGTGGGAGGCAGCAAATTTGAAGGAGCATTTGTCTCGGGTTGGAGCGTATCCGAGGGATGTCAAGGGGGTGATTTGCAGAGGATTGCAGGGTTTGGAATTGTACTTTGGGGCAGAGTAGTCCACTAAGATGGGGAGGGGGACCAAGGGTAGAGAACTTGAAGGCAAGGCAGGCAACAGGGTAGGCTAGTTTGTGTGGAAGAGTGGGCCAGTTAAGTTCCTTAAGTGCCTCACAATGATGCCTCCTAGGAGAGGAGTTTGTGGTGAAGCGAGCCACTCGGTTATAGAGTACAGTAAGGTTATTGAATTCTGTCTCTCGGAGGAACTGCAATAGAGGAGCCCCATATAGGATGGAGGGGAGAAGATTGCAGTAGGCAATTGCTCGACATGCAACACAGGATAGGGAGTTCCCCAGATGGTAGAAGAGGCCAAGCTTTTGGTGGATGGACCCGGGTTATGGAGTCGATATGTGGTCTGTAGGTCATCTCTTGGTCAAGATGGATCCCAAGGTATTTGAAACTGGTCATGACCTCAACTCTTTTTCCTTGGTTTGTGCTGATCTGGAGCAGCTGACTTCTGTCAGAGCCCAAGCATCAAGAACCAAACAGTATGGCTTTGTTTTTTTCTTCGTTGAGCTACAGGGAGTTTGCAGAGAACCAGGACTCAATAGTTGAGAGACTGTCCTGCAGTTTTGTGGATATGATACTAGGTTGGGGGTCACTGCAATATGACAGTGTCATCTGCATTCAAAATTAGTTTGCTGAGGGAGCAGTTTCCCTCAGTATTATTGAGGAAGAGTGAAAAGAGCAGGGGGCCCAGGATTGAGCCCTGGGGCACCCCATCGGTAACGGGTCTGGGTCCAGACTGTGTGCCCTTCCAGCGGACTTTTTGGGTACAGTCGTTCAGATAGCTCTCGAACCAGGAGAGAGAGTGGTCATCCAGTCCTAGGAGAAGGAGTTTGGAGAGAAGGAGATTATGGTTGACAAGGTCAAAGGCCTTGGATAGGTCAATGAAGAGGGCACCCATTAGGGAGCCTTGGTCCATAGAGGCAAGGATGTCTGCTGTGAGCCTGATGAGAGCAGTGTCAGTACCACAGCCCTTCCTAAAACCATGCTACACATCAGCCATGAGGAGGTGCTGCTCTAGGTAGACCTGTAGCTGGTTAGAGGCTAGTCTTTCCTGAATTTTCCCAAGGGGGCTGAGACAGGAGATTGGTCTGTAGTTTCCCAGTTTTTCTTGGGTCCCATGTTTGTAGATGGGTACGATGGTCGTTACCTTCCACATTGTTGGGACTATTCCTTCCCGAAGTGACCTATTTATGAGGAGGGTGACAGGGCGGGCGATAGCTGGGGTAGCAGCCCTCAGTAGGTGAGGTTCAAGCCGGTCATGGCCCAGGGAGGAAGTAGGGTTAATTTTGCGTAGGAGAGGTAGTACCTCAGACTGATTGACCAGCTTTAGGTGGAATTGAGGCTGTGGGTGCACCCATGCCTCTCCAGAGTAAAGGGCAGACCTGGGGAGGGCAGGATTTGGGATTGAGAAGGAGGCACAGAAGGCCTCAGCAACCACGGATGGAACATTGGTCAGTGAGTCCCCTACCATGATGGAGTCCGTTTGACTACTTGTGGAACCCTTGAGGAGTACGTTTATGTGGCCCCAGAATTTTTTGGGGTCACGTAGGTGCCTGGTTTGGAGGTCGTTTAAGTACTGAGCTTTGGCCTGTTTCGAGGATTTTTTACACTGATTTCTCAGCTCTCTGTACTTCTCCCAGTCTCCGAGTTGCCAGAGGATTTGTAGGTGCCCCATGCTCGTTCTGGAGGAGCATGGTATGCTTGAGGCTCGGGCTCAGACATTTATGGCATTTTCCCTGTACCCTGAGCTTTTTTATTGGAGCGTGCATATTAGATACAAACAAAAAGGCCTGTATGAAATATTCAAGTGCCTCGTCATGTGTGGAGAGAGAGAGAGAGAGAGGGAGACGATAGGGGCCCAGTCAGTTTTCCTCAGGTCAGAGCAGAAGTCAGCTGGTGCAAACCTACTGTATTTCCTCACTTCAATGACCTTAGCAGTAATTTTTGGGGCCTTGTTACATAGATTCATAGATACATAGACAGTGTCGGCAGATAAGGGCCTATGGCCCACCTAGTCTGCCCATTTGAGCTTGTAAGTTCAGTTTGTTTTCCTAGAAGTCTGTTTCCCCTTACCCCTGCCCTCTAGAATTCCTTTATGTCTATCCCATGCATTCTTAAATCCTGTGATTGTTTCAGCCCCCACCACTTCCTCTGGCAGGGTGTTCCATTTGTCCACCACCCGTTCTGTGAAGAAATTCTTTCTCATGTTTCCTCTGAATCGTCCTCCCTCCAACTTCATCCCATGCCCTCTAGTCCTGAAACATCTTTTTCGCTTAAAATAGTGTTTTCCTGCACCCTGTTCCTCCCTGTGAGATACTTGTATGTCTCTATCATATCCCCTCTCTCCTCCTCTCCTCCAGGGTACATGTTCAGTTCCTTCAACCTGTCTTCATAGGGACTTGTGATGCAACCCATGCACCATCTTTGTTGCCTCCTCTGAACCTTCTCTACCCTGTCTATGTACTTATGTAGGTATGGTCTCCAGAACTGTACACTGTACTCCAGGTGGGGCCTCACTCAAGTGTCTTGTATAGCGGAATTATGACCTCCCTTTTCCTGCTGGTGATGCCTCCTGCCTATACATCCCAGCATCCTGTTTGCTTTACCTGATGCCTTGTCACACTGTTTCCTCATTTTGAGGTCATCAGAGATGACAACCCCAAGATCCCTTTCCTGCTTGGTGCATGCTATATCCTCACCCCCAACTGATATATTGTGCCAGGGTTTTTGTGCTCCATATGCATTATCTTGCACTTTTGCATTGAATTTCAACTGCAAACCCTTGACCATTCTTCAAGTTTCTGCAGGTCCCTTCTCATTCTGTCTACACCCTCTGGTGTGTCTACTCTGTTACAGAGCTTTGTGTCATCAGCGAACAGTGAAATTCTGCCTTCTAGATCCTGTGCAATGTCACTGATGAAGATGTTGAATAGGACCGGTCCCAGCACTGATCCCTGTGGTACCCCACTGGTTACATTGGTTGTTGGACCAGATGCAGAAGATAGGCGAGTGGTCACTCAAGGAGTCAGACATAATCCCTGCCGACAGAATACAGCCTGGGCAGGAGACGAGGATCCAGTCAATGAGAGAGTGGGTACCAGTCTTGGGGTTATGTCTTGTGGGAAGGTCAATGACCTGTGTAAATGGAGAACCAATAATGGGTTTTTAGTAGAGGAGGTGAGAAGGGATGGCCAGTGGAGATTGAAATCCCCCTAGGAGAATGGCCTCCCCCTTGGAGTAGTCCTCAAGGTGATTTGTTAGGGATTCCAGGGAGGAGGTGGTATTTTGAGGTGGGAGGTAGACACCCCCTATGGTAAGGGATTTGGTGTTACAGAGGAGCATTTTTACAAATAGTGTTTCAGCTAGGGATCCACTATGAGAGGGGAAATTCAGCTCCAAAGCTTGCAGGGCAGTGCTGACATAAATAATAACCCCCTCCTCCCTTTGTCCCTACCCTGTCTTTTCTGCAGGTAAGGTAGCCCACTAGGTCCACTTCATAGGTGATGATCTGTGGTTTGAGCCAGGTTTCTGTCACGGCTAGTATGTTGGGCTTATAGAGTGCTGTCCATGCCTCGAGGTCATGGAATTTGTGCCTTAGACTGCCAATGTTCACATGAGCAAGTTTGAGCCCATTGGAGCTGACCCACAAGGGGTTTGAAGGGTTGTTGAGGGTGAGATTTGGGGAGAAGGGACCTGGATTAGGTTCTATATCCCCCCCAAGGGCTAGAAGGGTCCTGCCCAGGTGACCAGGTGGTAAGTTAGGAGGGGGTAGGGTCCACTGCCCATCACTCCCCCTAGGGTGAGAAGCCTGGGTACCGCACAGTGCATCTGGTGTGGGTTCTGGCAGAATTAGGTTAAAATTAGGCCATATGAAGGGATCATGTTGACCTTAATAGCTGGGAGGAGCCCCCTTAGAGAAAATGCACAACTACAAGCTGATACCAGCAAATAGCTTGGTACAGGCCGGTGCCCCCAGTTGGGAGTCAAATGATTTGATATTCATTAGTTAAGATGGTGAAAGAGGGAAGGTATTAGGCAGCAACAGTATATATTTGAGAAGAGAGGCTTCTCTAGGATAGTTAATTATCCCAGAAATGACAGGGGAGCCCCTAGTGGAGAAACTGTATAACTTGCAGATGGCAAAGTGAGCTGATAGGTATTTTCAGCTCACGTGACCATCCCAGCACATATAAATTGGAGTGCAGACCAAGGGTGGTGGTGGGGGCGGCAGGTGAGCCGGCAAAGCCGGCGGGGCAGAGCCGAGCCTCCAGCAGCAGCCATACAGCAGCCAGCAGGACTCATTGGAAGCGAGCAACGAGGGGCAGCTTTGCCAGGCCTCAGGACTCCTGGTAAGCCCCTTTCAATGATTCCGGTTTCGGATTAAATCAGCAACTTATGCTTTCTGTGTCAAATTAACTCAGCAGTCCCTCCTTGGATTTTGTTTGTTTAGCTTGCTTAATTCTGCACCGCAGCGGGGGCAGGACAGGGAGCAGAGGCCCTCACGACCTCTCAGGCAGTTCTCGGTACCTGCAAGGGGAAAGAGTGGAGGTGAGCTCAGGGTTTAAGTAGCAGGGAAGGAGGGGAAGGGTGCAGGGGCCTGCTGCAGTAGCGATACTTGGAAATGATTAGCAGCTCACAAGTTAGCAGATGTAGTAACGTGGCCCTATTATTAAACAGTTCCTCATCATTTAGACACACTGCAGATTTTCTAATAAAAGGCACTTTGCTTCCTTTTCAGTTGATCAACTAGAGCAGCCCACAAAGAGTACAAATAAGCAAACTAGGCAACAAGGCACTATATTTAAACAGTTCTACCACTTTTAAGGCACTCTGTAGCTAATCTAAAAAGCCACTTTGCTTGCTTTAGATTCAATCGCCTAGATTTCACTCAGCAGATATTCAAGGCACATTGCTTGCTTTAGAATTGAAATCGTCTAGAGAATGTCAGCATCCCACAATATTTAAACAGTGTTACAAACATTTTAGGCACTATGCAGATAGCATAATAAAGGCACTTTGCTTATTTTAGCAACATCTCCAGATTTAGCAGGTTTTTGATTCAAGGTTCACAGCTGCCTTTAAGAAAGTTAAATTAAGGCACACATTAAGTTCGATTAAAGAGGGGCCCAGTGCTGTAAATTCCTAGTTAAAAAAACAGTCTGCACATGTGCGCCAACCCAAAATGGTGCCGAGCCTCCAGCAGCAGCCGTGCAGCAGCCAGCAGGACTCATTAGGAGCGAGCGATGAAGGGCAGCTTTGCCAGACCTCAGGACTCCTGGTAAGCCCCTTTCAATGATTCCGGTTTTGGATTAAATCAGCAGCTCACGCTTTCTGTATCAAATTAACTCAGCAGCCCCTCCTTGGATTTTGTTTGTTTACCTTGCTTGATTCTGTGCCGCAGTGGGGGCACCTAAACTAATTCACACCTGTAAAGCATCCAATCAATATCCTGTAAATTTCAAGTAAAAACACCAAACTGTTAATGAGCTATGCAATTCTAAAGTTTTTCCACCTTCATTCGTGAGATGTCAAAATCCTGGGCCACCAGATCAATCCTAGTCCACAAGCTAAAAAAAGTCTAGTCTACAAGAGGACATTTGGTCACTCCAACTAGGTCATCTGGTCATCCCCAGGGACATCTGGTCATGCTCAGGAACATCTTGACATGAAATTCTGGCTATCTGGTCATCCCCTGATGGACAAAGCTTGTAGACCAGGGTCATCTTGCAGACCAGGATTTTGCAGGCTCATGGACTAGGATCATTAGCGACTTGCGGAAGAAGAAGAATTAGTAATTTTTAAAAAGCTATTTTTTGACTAAAACTAACCATACCAGAGACATGGCTCTGTAGAGGGTGTCACTCTGAACAAAACCCATGCCTCATTTGGCACAAAAGTCACCTGTGGAGAAAGCTACACCATTTTCTTTGGCTGAAAAACTGAAAACAAGATGGCAGCGTGTGGACAAGGCATTTTTCTGATGGACTAGGATTTTCTTTCATGAGGTAGCAAAATCCTTGACCATGAGACAATTCTTAGGTCACAAAATATGCATATCAATTTTGGAGTGAACTGAACATGCTCAGAACTCAAAAATTAAATATTTAATAACTTTTGAACAGATTAAGATTTTTTTTTACCAAACTAATGCTGAATTATTCCTTGATCCAAACTCGTTCTACAGTCCAAATTTCAGACCTAAAGACCACACGGTGTGGTCACAGTACTAAGGGCAAAAAAATGCATCAAAACTGGTGAAAAGTAAATTTTTTTGGTGTTTCGCTGTGCAGAAACCATATGTCCAACCGAAATGCAACTTGGTAAATCAAAAGAACAACCATGCCAGACCACACATTCCAAATGTCATGCAAATCCATTGAACAGTTGCAAAGTTATTAGCACACAAAATCTGAGGTTTAACATTAAATTGCCTACTCAACCCTAACTATAGGGGCGTGACTGCACCTATAAAATATATATATATATATATATATATATATATATATATATATATATATATATATATATATATATATATATATATATATATATATATATATATATATATACACACACAGTATAACTGCAGTAGAATTTCAATGTTAGATTAAGCTAACAGGCATGAGCACAATGACTAAAAAATATGTTCTGTATTCATTTGCAATATTTATATTCTAATAAAACACATGACATGGTTTTCTAGGCAGTTTAGATGATATATAGTACTTTTTTTTATTTAATATGTTTTATTACTTAGTAGAATCACAACATTGTTAGAATATAACAGGAATGTTGACAATATTTTTAAAGAAAAACATTTTGGATAGAGAAGAGTAGAAGGAGGGAGAACTGAAAAAAACAACATTCTAGAAACCTTAGAACATGCTAGAAGCGAGTTAAATATAGTACCATTTTTATCTAAGACTGCTACCTACTAAGATGTAATTTCTAAATTGTATGTACAGTATGCGTTGCAATCTGTTGTTTATGAATTAGTATGCAACAAGAACACAAATCATAAACAGGGGGTTTCCTAAAAATTGCAAGGTGCAGTACCTGATACTTGAATCACCTTACACCTGAATGATAATGGGTGAGAAATTCCATAAAGAGGAATGCAGCCACACATTCCAGAATTATAATGCCTTGACATGGAGACACAGAAAAAGACAATGATGGCAGAAAAAAGACCAGAGTTCCATCCAGTGTAACCATATTCCCTATATTCCCTGGAACCTATTGTTCCTCCAGGGTACTAACCCTTCCTATCCTATCCCCATTCTCCTCCCTAGTCTTGTTGCCCCAGGTGACCACTACTCCTTTTGTTCCATCCCATGTCTGCTTGAATCCCTTGACTGTGTTTGCAAGGCAAGGTAACATTTATTTTGTAGGCGCCCATTCCCAGAGGCTTTGGGAGCCTTATATAAAATTATGAACAGGAAAAGAAAACATACAGAGATACACATACAAGCATAATAAACATTAAAACAGTTATAAAATAAGTAAATCAACAGTCTCTATATTATATCTCTATATTATATGCATCCACCACCTTGGCCAGCAGACTGTTCCATGGATCCACCACCCTTTCCATAAAGAAGTATTTCCTTACGTCCCTAATAAACTTCCCTTCTGTTAATTCCCACTCACTACCACGTGACTTGTTATTCAGGGCAAATAATTCTCCACAGTTTTTTTTGTTTTATTTCTTTTTATTGATAGCACAGTGAGATTTACACACACATTACTGGAAATACAACAGCGAGTTACAGCAGTATAATATTATCTTTCTCTCTGTTAGTCACCCTCCTGCCCTCAAATAGTTTACAGTTCTAAATAAGGATGTTAATTGGATACTCAAAATACAACATTCTCTCTTAAACATATGTCCCTGTTAATAGCATCTGTCAGGAACACATTGATTTCCATAGATGTAACCCTAGTATACAGCATGGTGTTACCTAAGGAACAAAGTCAGGGTCTGATTGTGAGCAATAAAAAATCCAGCTCCTCCATTTAGTCCAGAGGTTTGAAAGTTTATCATTTAATGTAGCAGTGAGACTTTCCATCTGGTAAATCTTTTTCATTATATCTCTCCAGTTAGTAATTATTGGAATTGTTGTGGTTACCATTTCCTAGTTAATGCTTTTTTAACTGCCAGCAGATAAATAGGTAGCAAGGTTTTAGGCCGGGGGTAATCCGGGTAAATAGACAGCAAGACGATTTCAGCGGATAGTTTCACTGGTTCTCTCAAACAGCCTAATAGTTCAATGACTAAGGCACACCAATAAGGCATCAAAAGTGGGCAACACCACATGAAGTGCCCAAGGTCAGCTAATCTGCTATCACAGTTTGTCCAGCAGGAACCGTATGTGTCTGGAAGGTATTTAGTTAAGGCAGCAGAGGGGTGAAAGTACCGAGATTGGCACTTGCTTGAAAATTCCTGCCAATAATGAGAAGAAGTGATTTTAACTGCATTTAAAACTGTCTTTGACCATATAGACAGTGGTATGTTTAGTTCTAGATCTCTATTCCAACTAGCAAGAATAGTCTCCTTGGAGTTTTTTTCAGCCTCTCTCATAGCTTTGTATAGTGATCCAATAATGTGACCCCAAGGGTGTCCTTTTAGAAAATCAATAAAGATCTTTATTATAGGTGGCACTGGTGGGGGTAGTTTTGCTTCTATTGTACAGTGCCATAATATGTAATAGCGGACTTGTAAATATGTGAAAAAAAAATCACCCAGTCTAAGTCTGTAAGTTCTTGCAAGGAGTCAATGGAAGGATCCCCTCGGTGCCCAAGAACTGGAAAATGTGGGAAAGACCCAGATTTGTCCACTGAGAGAAAGCCATATCAGAGTGGGATGGGGTGAAGATGTCGTTTACCAAAAACATTTTGCAGTAGGCATGTATTGGAATATAACAGGGGTTCTTCCTCATATCGTACCACACCTTTAATGTGTTGGCCGTTATCTGGGTAAAATCCCTTAGTGGGGGGCTATTACTTACTGAGGAAAATAAAAGTTTACTGACATCATGCATATCATTGAGATTGAACTCTAATAATTTCCATTGGGCTTCATATTTATTAGACATCCATAATAGTATATTTTTTAAGAAAATTGCCTTGGCATATAACATTAGGTTAGGCAGACTGGTACCTCCCTCAGAAAGCGAGAGCTTAAGGATAGATCTACGTATCAGGGATCATTGCCCATTCATACATAGTCACAAAACATTGTATCCCTTGATGTAAAGAAGTATGACGGAGGGAAAATAGAGATATTTTAATATAAATATAGCAAGCATAATAGTATATTCATATGGATTGTTTTGATCCGTTGGAAAAAAGTTAAGGGAAGAATTTACCATTTTTTAGGGTCCAATTGGATCAATTGTGTTAAAGGTTCATAGTTTACGATATCTACCACTTCTAGATTCAGTGGGATCACAATCCCTAGATATTTTATGTTGGTTGATCTCCATTGGAGTGGGAATGTTTGGCTTAAAGACATGGAGGGTGAGAAGTTAAATAATAAGGCCTCAGTTTTTCCTGTGTTTAATTTTAAACCTGTAACTATTTCAAATTGTTTTAATATTTGCCAGGCAGTTGGAATTGATGTGTCAGATGGTAACAATGTTAAGAATAGGTCGTCGGGAAATAAATTGAGTTTATACTCTGTTTGACCTATTGGGATTCCCTCTATTCCCATCCCTGTCCTCAGCACCACTGCTAGAGGCTCCACAAAGAAAGCAAATAAGAGGGGGGATAAAAGGCAGCCCTGTCAAGTTCCTCATTGTAAAGGGGATGGACTTGATATTCCTCCATTAATTATAATATAGGCATAAGGGGACCTATAAATATTTTTAAGCCAAGCCAAGAAAGAGTCGGGAAATTGGAATTTCGACAGGGTGTCCCACAAAAAAGCCCAGGACACCCTGTCAAAAGCCTTCTCAGCATCCAGATTCAGCAAGGCAGCCAGAATTTTCCTTTGTCAACTGTATTCCACCCGAATAAAAGTTCTATGGGTATTGTCTATAGTGCTTCTGTTTTTGATGAAGCCTGCCTCTTCCGGATGGATTATACAAAGTAAAATGGTCTCCAGTATGGACGCCCATATTGACATGTATATTTTATAGTCTATATTTAATATGGATATTGGACTAAACATTGACGGATCTGTGGAATCTTTATTCGGTTTGGGCAATGGAGTCAGCATGTCATAGTTCCAGGAGGGTGGGGGGTGACTCCCCCTTGAATCTCGTGGAAGACTGCTAGCATTTGTGGGACAAGTTCCCTTAGGAATTTTTAAAACCATTTGGCTGGGAAGCCATCAGGTCCTGGACATCGCCCCACCACCAATTTCTTGACTGCCTCTTGGATTTCCCTATCTTAATTGGAGCCACCAGTTTTTGTTTTTGTGGTTCCATTAGTTGGGGAAGAGGGACGTCATTCAAGAATGCTTGTCTGGCATTGGGGTTAGCAAGGTCATCTGTTTGATATAGAGAACTAAAGTAGTCCATAAAGACCTTTCTTATCTCCGGGTCTTTATCAGTTATTTGTCTTGTTTCTGAATTTCTTATTTTTATAATCATTGCAGTTTTCTTACGGGCCCTGATACGTTGAGCCAGTAAGCGAGAGCCCCTGGCTCCTCCTTCATAGTTGTTTTGTTTTAGATAAAGTAATGCTTGTTGCACCTTTATATCCATGATTTGTTATATAGCTGCTTTTGTTTCTCTGATTATTTGTTGGAGAACTCTATCAACCTCCTTGTACATTAACAAACAACTCTGAAGGTGGGCCGTTAATTCAGCCAGTTTGGCTTTTTGGGTTTTCTTTTTTTAACAGCATAAGCTATCGCTTCCCCCCTAAGGGTGGCTTTTAGGGCATCCCATGTTATGGATTCGGAGAGGGTAGGAGAGGTATTCTCTATCAGCAATTGAGGAATCCTATTTTTAGTTTGTTGTAGGTATTGTTTGTCCTTGAGAAGTAAGGGATTTAAATGCCATAATGTTTGTTTTTTAACTCAGTTGATATCTAATTTTAATATTAGTGGATGGTGATCTGAGAGTATTTTAGGGCCTATAGTTATATCCTGTATGAGGGAAAGATGTTCACATGTTGTGATAAAGTAATCCAAGCAGGAATAAGAGTGATGCCGGCTCGAATAAAATGTATACCCGGGATCGGATGGGAATAACTTCCTCCATATGTTAAGCATACCCATGTGGTCAAGGGTATCTCTAAGGTATTTGGTGGCCTTAGTTGATATATTAGTGGATGTGAACAGTCCAGGTCAATGGACATTGTGATATTAAGGTCACCCGTAAGTATCAATTGTCCCTGCAAGAGCTCCATCACTTTAGATATAAAATGTTGAATTATCGGGTATTTTGATCGAGGGGGAAGGTACACATTAACAAGGGTAGTCTCCTGACCATATAGTAGGCATTGGAGGGTGACAAAATGCTCCTATCCATTTGAGTAGGAGTTTTTTACTTCAAAGGGGGTGGACATGAGGATCAGGATTGCCACACCTCACCTTCGTTCTCCCGAGTGGGAGGAGGAAAACACTGAGTATCTTTGCCTCCAGTTTAATTTCTGGTGTTCAGTTTGAGAATGGTGTGTTTTTTGTATGAGAAACCCCTCAGCTTTTTGTTTTTTAATACAGTATATTGCATGAAGCAGGAATGTTTGATGGGATTGTGCAGGCCGTTAATGTTTTGTGAGAAGATTTGTATTGGTTAGGTTAACATTTATTTATTTTTTCTTTCTGTAGGACTTGCTGTCTACCCTCCTTGTGGGGCGACCAGAAGATTCACAAAGGAAAGAAGATCCATTCTTGTCCCACTGCACAAAATGACTTAGTTCAATCGTTTTCAACATCACATCTTTAGCACAAACTAGTCTTGCTGTACTTACACCAATAAAGACTGTTAGCTTTTTCAGATACAGCATATGTATGTATGTCTTTTTTGTTCACACAACTTAACAGAACAATTACTAAATTCTCCAACATAAAATATAGTAAACTTATTATCCCCCCTTCCCCCTGTTCTGACTCATATAGGCACACAAAAGATGTGTCTGTTACTGCTAAGACTTGTAGAGAACAAATATAACTATAAAGAGAACACGTAACTATATACAAAGTGACCTCCAGGGTGGAGGGGTACAACCAAGATGCCCCTCCTTTTGTCCCCATCTGGAGCCCCAAATTTGGGGACCCAGGTAGGAATGTGGGTCTCCTCGCCACTGAAGGCAGAGAGGATCCACAGAAGAGTTATAAATACTCTCTTTTAATTGCAAGATGCTTGGAGTGGCCTCCGCTATGATGTGGTTTTGGCATATTCAAGGCATCTCCCATTAGGGAGAGAGACGCCCCCACACACTTAAAACATTGGAAGCCCATAGCACTTAAGGCAAATTATATAGGAACAGGATATACTGATTTTGTATCCCTCTCGTGAATTTGAATATCCTGTTACTATAGCAAAGGCCTAGCTCAGGCTCTCTAGGGCTAAAGTGTCATTAAAATTGTTAATCTAGGCTAGACTCAGTGACAAGTACCTTCATTAACTTATTACAAGTAATTAGCCATGCTAATGTGAGATTTGCAAACGTATTTAGAAAACTGCAGCAGCATTTAGTACGTGACCCTCCTTTAGAGGAAATGAAGTCCTAGGATCCCATGAGACACTTGGGTAGTATCCCTGAATCACTCTCCCTCTCCCTTTCTGGGGGGGGAGTACTGGGGGGGCAAAAGGGAATGAAACCCAGCCTAGAGGGGGTCTTAGAGGAAGAGAAAGAGAAATAAGGCTCCTGGGGTACCTCACCTGACCCTAAGGCCACTAGCTAGGATGGAGTCCCACCATCAGTGGAGTGAAAGGTGAAGAGGATCACAGTATATCCCTGCATAGCATTTATTATGTAATGTAATTTAGCCTCCTCTTTCCAGTGGACTTGCCACTCCGACTCAGTTCTCCCCCTCATGCATTATCCCCCCCGTCCCTCACCCCTGCCAATAGGAAAGCAATAAATTTTCCATACCCCAGTGCTGTCCAGATTATCCTCATGTCTGTAGTGTTGGGTTCCTGAATTGCAGCTTACTGATGATGTCTGAAACTGCAAAGTTAACAGAATGCTGCTTGTCTAAATCCTTGGTTTGTGGTCTTCTAATTTTTTAGCATGTCAGTTCCATTGATCACTCCTTTGTCCCTCATGTCCTTCTCAACCTCTTGCACTGTGGTATATGTTTTGGGACCTTGTGGGTAAAACACAGTCAGTTTAGCAGGGTATAATGTTCTGCATCGAAGTTGGTTGGTATGCAACACAGGACAAAAGGGAGCATATTCCCGTCTGAGTCTCTGAGTACAGGGGGCAAAGTCATGATCAAAGATCAAACGTTGAGGCCCCAGCATCACTTTCTTTTTCTGCCACGCTTTACTAAGTAGGGATTCTTTCACTTGGAAGCTTTGAAAACATACGACAAATGAGCGGGGCCTCACATCAGGTTTCAGTTGCTTTGGGCCCAGGGCCCTATGGGCTCACTCTATGTCAAGCTGAAATTCAGGGTCGAGGTCTAACACTAAGTGGAGAAGGTAATCAGCATATGCCAAGGGGTTGCAGCTTTTTCATCCTCCAGGATGCGTAAATTCATATATTTTTTCTTCTACCCTTATTTTCGGCATCTTCTTGCCTTAAAGACATCCAAAGCTGTTCAGTGGCTAGGGATTTTAGTTGTAATTCAAGTTCATCCAGCCTTGTACTATTGCAGCTAATTTACTGGTCTGCCTTAATTACTTCGGCCTGCAATTCCCCCAGATCAGCCCAAATCCCTTTTACTGAGTCACGCATCTCTGCCCTGAAATCATTAGTTGCCAGTAGGATGGCATCTTTTTGCACAGCATCAGTCCCTTTTTTATTGTGTCTGCCTCCGGATTGTGATGCAGTTTTCTTAGATGTGGTGACTGGAGTGGCAGCACTGTCTCCTGAAGTGGAGTGCTGGGACAAAGTCTCTACATCAGAGCCACCATGTTCATCCATTTCATCTTTGAGCAGTGAGTATCTGTTTCGATGCTGATATCTGGACATCGGTAGTAACTTAGGTCGATTTTGTGCAGTGTTCAGTGGCTTGAGCCCTGTAGGTGCTAGCTCCAATGATTTTGGTGTGAGATATAAAATAGGGCACTAGTAAGTTTTGATTTTGTTGGCTGGCACGACAAGGGGCTCGAAGTTAGGTGTTCAAGGCTGCATACTGGAACCAGAAGGCCCAATTCTCCGCAGTTTTCCTTGTTAATTCCTATAAGGAACTTGAAGGTCTCAGTCATATCTCCCCCTTCCCTTATGGTTTCCAGAAAAAAACATATTTAGTGCCTTGAGGTGTTCCTCATAGAATCTGCCCTGTTGGCCCTAAATAATTTTAGTTACTCTATGCTGCTCTGTTTCCAGCCTATCCCTGTCCTTTCTGAGGCGAGGGCTTCAGAACTGGACTCAATACTCCAGGTGAGGCCTCACCAGGGATATGTATCGGGGAAGAATTGCCTCATTTCTTCTGCTAGCAGTACCCCTCCTGATGCATCCCTGCATCCCCTCTGCCTTGCTATAGGCCTTGTTGCACTGGCACATTTGTTTAAGGAAGTTACTGATAACTTCTAGATCCCAGTCCTCTTCTTTAGTGCCAAGTCTCACTCCACCAATCCAGTAGTCTGTCATGGAATTCCTTTTCCTTATGTCCTGAAGTCACCCACCCCCCCCCCAAACCCTTTCCACTCCCACCCTAACCTAGTCTCTCCCTCCTCTCAGTTTTCTTTCCTTCCCTATCAAACTTTCATGGATTTCTGGCCTGTCCTTTCCTGTAGTTATCCTACTACCATACCTTTGCAAAATTGTACTCCATCCCTTTGTCACCCCATGTACCCACTTGTGCTCTTCTTCTTCTTGTTATATGTACTCACACACACATCACATTGCAAAACATTTAGAACATGCATGGTGCTACCACTGACATCACATTGCACACACACTTCTTCACGCCAGCTGGGGGAAGGGGGGGAAGAAAAATGGAAACAAACATCCTGGTTGGTGAGATGATGGCTGACCCCTTGCAGGCCCTACACCGGCAGCTCAGGCATGGCCATTTAGGATCCTAGAGTCAACTGGTTGAGAGGACTCCCTACCATGGAGAGTAAACTGCAGGAGAATAGGGCCAGGTAAGACCTGGGAGAATATGGGATAACAATGCTTGGGGGGCAGTTGGATGTGGACCATGCTAGGATAGGGGAGAAAAAGGACCATCTTAAAAAGAACCATGTCCCGTGACTTTTTCTTCAATTACACCCTTTCTTTTCACATTGAAAGATAATTAGTTAAAGAGCAGAGAGACATATTGAATGCTACTGGACTTGAACTTACTGTAGTGTTGGCATTACCCAGATGTCAGCATGGTCTCTCAAGTCATACTGTATAAATGCATTCACACACCAATTTCTCAAAACTGAGGTTCAGAGTGTTCTACTTCAAAGACCTATGCCAAAATATATTTTCTTCAATGACATCCCTTGTTTTCACAGTGAAATATGAACAATTAAAGAGCACAGAGAGTCATTTTCAGTGCTACCTGACCTGCACTCATTGCTACTGTTAATATTTCATCACGTTACTGTCTCAGAGATACATTTTTAAAGAAAGCCTCTGTGTGTAGTTTAGACTAGTATACTTTAACCTTGGCTAAGGATTTCTCTAAAATATATGTGACATTTACCTATCCTGAACTTTGTGGACAATTTAGTGGGAGTCAAAGATAAGTAGCAATATACAGTACCTAGATATGTAACAGCATATCCCAATCATTTTTCTATGGGTTAACAGTAACATATCAAAATGTAGCAGTACTTATCTCATGTTGCCACTGTCTGTATACTTGTTTTGGACATGAATCTTTTCATAATTTGTTTTGGTGCTGGTTTGAAATACAGCAGCAGTTTAATTTTCTTTTGAATTGAGCTGCACGATTTTTATTACACAAAGTTGTAGGTATCAAGGTCTGCAGTTTGTTTAGGAAAAAAATATTTTTTATTTGCTTGGATTTGGGTTACATGGAATCTGCCATTATTTTGTTTATTTTATTTGTGTTTCCCTTTTCTCTCTTTTTTTATTTTTCTTTAACTCCTGATAGTCTAACAACATTGCAAGAGTATCCATATACCTGATAGTCAAACTACATTGAGAGAGTATACATATTCCTGCAATACAGGACCATTTCACCAATAACACAATTGGAAGATTTGAATCTATTTTAGAAATATGAGAAAAACACTATTCTAGTTTAAGGTAGCAGTTTTTCACAAACTTTAAAAACAATTAATTCATAGAAAATGCTTTTTCTTTTAAAGAACAGTTGTCACATTTGAGAAAACTTTGAAAAACGTAATAGTTGGACATGATTCCGATTGTATTTTATATATCTTTTATAGATGTAGCCTCTGCATTATTTATTACTGAAGAAATTCACACAAAAATAAGATTGTTAACCCTTAGAGTTCATCTGCCTATATGGCTCACTCCCTATCTGAAATCAAAATGATGTGTTGTGATGTCAGTTATTGCCATGTATACAACTGTGATGTCACAAACAGAGCATTATGGCATCAGGTTGGGAAGAAGCAATTAAGCAATAATGCACAACAGGGTGTGGGTTGTGTTGGGATAACCTCACGCCTGGGGTGGTTGGGCATGAGTCCACAGGCTGATTGCGTTCAACACCCCAGAAGTGAGGTTATTCCAGCACAACCCACACCCTGGAGTGCATTATTGCTATTATACAATGGCTCATTTATCATAGGAAAAAAATAAGTTAAAAATCTTTTTTTTAGTTGATTTTCAGGTCATTTATCAATGTGGAGGTATATGTATGGAAACAATAGTCCTCTTTTGTCTAGTAGGGGGTGTTGCTGGTATATGAGTGGCTCTGTGTCTTCATCCAGCTGCCCTAGATAGCATTTTGTTGCTGTTGTATGTCTTCCCCCTCCAACTTTTGTTTTCTGTTTTTTGTGGTAGTTTGCTTTCGTCTCTCAGTCTACTGTTCCCATAGACTTTAATTCAACAGGCCCCGTGGCCTGCTGTTTGATGGGGTGACTTGTATGATGTGAAAGAACATTTTGGGAACTAGTGAGCAAAGGGAGTGAGAGTTCTGGTCTTCCCAATGGGTCGGTAAGTGCCCCGGTAGGTTTTGAGTGGGAAATGCTGTTTTATGTGCTTCTACAGGTTTGCTGGTTTATTTGATAATGTTTCACGTGGCCGCTGCATGTGACTTCCTTTGGAATGGCTGAGTGAGTGAAAGTGAAACCACTGGCAGCAATTCATAATAAGTGTGCTGTGATGAGAACATACTCTGTTTCTTTCAGTGCTGCCAGCAAGCTTAGGAGTGGGAAACTGTGAAGCCAGTTGGCTTCATTAAAAATATTGTCTAGTTATTCCATTCTTCTGGTACAGTTGCCTGACTGCTGTCTGTTCCAGGAGACTCAGTTAAACTTAAACTGCCAACATAGCAATCAGCAACAGTACCCGTGGGTGACTGAAGAGCGGGGAAGGGGGGGTTGAGAGATGTGGTCCTGTATGTGCCGGACCTTCACACAGTGAAGTTATACTGAAATAACCTCATTGATGAAGGTGGGCACTGACCAATCAGAGGCCAGCATTCTTTCTTGCCATTGTATAATAGGAGATAATGAACCCCTGGGGAACAACTCTCTTGTTTTCATGCATATAACCTCAATAATCAATAATGGTGATAAGAAATATAGAGCTACTGAGAAATATGTGCTACTTTGTGCCCAAACATTATGGGCCTGATTCTAGAAGTGTTACACCTGATGTAACAGCACTTACACCAAGTAGAATGGTGCAAGTAGCAACTTACACCAGCAGTTGTGACATGTGAGATTCTACAATGTGGCCTGCGACATATCGCAGGTCACTTGTGCCTAAGAGCAGTTACACCAGCAGTTGCTCCATAAACCCCCTGCGACATGGCACTAGGGTGTTTACAGCAGCTGTTGCGCCCTATTTCAGTAGGGCAGCAACAAAGTCCCCAACGTTGGGATTCTACAAGAACCCCCTGAGAAGAACTGGCAACGTAAGTTACACGAGCAAGTGGGTCAGGGAGAGGTTTTGACAGGCTATAGAGAGTGATAATGGGCATGAGATTAATAAGGAGCTACTAGACTACAGAGCTACCTAGCATTAATTTCAATCATGATTAAAGATATCTGGAAGTCACTATTACAATGTCCTCTGTCACAACTTGTTGCCATGTTTGGTGTCACTTGATGCCACTATTTTAAATGCAAACTATATACATGCTGTAGTTATCTGCAGGATTGTTAGAGTCAGCAGGTGGTATTGTACTGAAACAGCACTGTGCATATTGTGCCTCTACAAACCCTTTAGCCTGCATGCTCCAGTAGTCAGCTGGAAAACAGCAAGAAGGTAGGCAATTTCAAAGTGATGGCCTTAACTATTATCAGCTGTTCCTCACTCAAGATACTGACTGACATGAGGGAACCTGAAATAGGGCACCACTGGGCCAGGAACAACTGACACTGTTAGGGCAAAAGTATCCCTTTTCCAGACATACAGTGAAGCCCACCAGGGTGAAGCGCAGCACTGCAGAATTCTGCAGTAGAGTTACTGCAGCAAACAATGCAATTTCAGTGGGAGTTAATCCCTTTTGACATGCAGTAAACCTGTGACACTGTGCTTCATCCTGATGGGCTTCACTGTAAAAGTAAAGGTGAGGTGGGGAAGCAACTCCATGGTAGTGTTGGTACCCAGGAACTTTGTGCATGGCAAAGCACCATACGATTTGCATTTTGCCATGCACATACCTCCATGAGCCTCTCTAAACAGGTGTTCATGCACAACCTCCCTGTTTTCACCTGCAACCCTTATTTGCATTTTATCATAGTCACAGGGGAACTTATGAGCATAGCTGCAAGATGTTGTGGCTCAATGTGTAGAATGTTTGTTCACCATTGCCATTTTTCCAACCACACTTTGTGGTTGCTTCTCTGTACCTCCCCTTTTGCCCTCCCCGGGTCACCCCTGAAATAAGGACATTCTGTCTCAGTGGGCCTACCTGGTTACCAAAATTCAAATAAACAAATAAGAATTGGCCTTCTACCACTAACTGAATCTCACAGCTGTGTCTTTTTTGAATGCAATATTTTTTTTTTTTTTTATCAGAGGCATGAGTATTTTTGAAGCTTGTAACTAGGAAAAGGTATTGAGTGACTGGTGATTTTTTTGGTGGTTGGGGTGGGGTATTGAGCTGATCAGAGAACATGCTATAGAAATAAAACAAAACTTCAGGATTGTCAGATACAAAAAAAAGTTTTAGGGGTAGGTCTCAGAAAACTACCCCTGAGCGCAGTGGGGGGGGGGGGTGTTACTGATAAACACAGCAATCTCATTAAAGGAAATTAAAAAAAATGCAATTACCCCTCCACTACTTGCTTTAATGTGTGGAGTAAAAAGGATTCCCCAGCTCAAGTTGTAGTGTAACTAGACAGGATATACGTACACATGTTGCTACAGGACCAGGTGCAGAAAAGAGGCAGACAACCTCAGAAATGCGAAACAGGAAACTAAGCACTACTGCACTTAGTCAGAGTCCCTGGTATTCTCCACAAACCAATCACACAGGAGGAAAGTGGAACTGCAAGGGCTAATGCTAAAATGCTAAATTTACTGAGTGGAGACAAGGGTGCAGGATATGCCACATAGTCCAAATTTGCCCTGAAACTTTACTCGCTAGCAGATTATTGGGGAAACTGCAGACTACAAATCAGATGTGCTGTAGAGAGAAACAATTGTTCCAAGTATCTATGGTTACCAATTCACATAACAGTTCTATTGCTGAGGCTAACTACATAACTCAGGAACAAAGCCCTTGGAAGAGAAATATATCATCTAGAAGACCACTGCAGTATGCATATACAAATTTTCCAAAGGGTCCATTCTTAATGTAGTTTCTGATCAAGATAACCCAGGATGGTCACAGAGGCTGCAATTCCCACAAATGAAAATTGAGGCCATACTGTATTGGTAGACATGGGGATCTGTTGGGTAATAGGATCCTTCCTGTCTGAAACAAAGAAGAAATAAATTAACAGTTAAAATAGTATAAAAAAGTTGATATGCAGGGCTTGTTTTAAGTGGGGATTGGGTTGTCAAGGGAAAGGGATGGAGGTAGTTGGGGAGGGTTTCAGGTGTGTGGCCATAAGAGGCAGAGAAAAAAGAGTTTTTTGGGGGGACAACAGAGAAAAATCTTGAGCAGTCAAAGGTAAAGCTGCAGACTGTAACATGTTATCACTTTTGCATTTTCCTTCTAAGGGCATTGTCCCTGAATTCTCTGGTTAGCCTCAGAAATAAAACTGTTATGTGTTTTGCTAACATAGATACTTGGAACAATCATTTCTGTCTACAGCAGATCTGATTTGTATTCTGCAATTTGTTCTAATCACTAATTATGCACCTTTGCATTTGTATGTGTTCACTTTATCTTATCACTGCAGAGGCACTTGTTCCCACACTAACCTTTCTTTTGTTAATTCATCACATCCACTAGTTGGATGATGGTGTAGAGGTAGTGGTATGAGAGGAGGAGTCATTATACAACACCCTGCTCCCTGAGGAAGCTCTTGTGATTGAAGCATCGGGGCAAGTTTGGTCTAGGTGGCATATCTTGCTCCCTTGTCTCCGCCCATTAAATCTGTCATTATCACTTGCAATTCAGCTTGCCTCCTGTGTTACTGATTTGTGTAGACTACCAGGGACTCTGAGTAAGTTCAGCAGTACTTTATTTATGACTTCCTGTTGAAATGTACAGAAGTCATTTATTAAACATCCAACATCCAGTAAATGCCGTGATGCAAACAGTGCGTATGTGGTGTTCCCTTACCAATGTTTCACATATCACACTGCATGCTTTGTCAAGGTAGCATCCCCCACCCCACCTGTGCCCCATTTTATACAAAAGGTTAACAAGAATAATTTAGTGGGAGGCAGCTCTGGGAGCATCAAAAACATGAACACACAGTGAAAGGTGACATATGCTATTTAAATACATACAATTAAACTTATAACACAGTTTTAAAAACATGTTCAAATGTCCTGACAATCCTAAATTAATGGATGTGCACATAATTGCATAGCTCTGAGTACCAGAAACAAAAAGAATAGTTACAATCGGTATTTAGTTCATTACCCTAAGTCTAGTCAGTCATAAAGGGTAACTAGTTCTCACAACCTCACCTAGATTAGAAAGCTTATTCAAATCTTCAAGTGCTCTCAAAATCAGTTTCTCATTTTAAGCAAAAACTAAATTAATCCTGATAGAAGGAAGGGAAGGGGAAATTGTTTAACCAGGAAAGGCACACTAAGCCAAAGATTATTTCCAGGTGTGACCTGGGAGCACAAGACGGTTAAGTGTCTTGCTAAGTGTCACACAGTATGCAAGTGGGGCCTGTGGGATTCAACCCCAGGTCTCCTGGTTTGCAGCTCAAAGCCCTAAACCACTGTGCTATACTACCTCCCTAGATATAAACTACAGTACATTGTTCATTCTCTAAGTTAAATAAAGAGAGGGAGGACAACCCCAAGAGTGAGCAGATAATCTCTTGTGCTAAAAACAGAAACAGAATAGTTTCAGTGCCATACTTATAATACACAACATACACAAAGCCAGTATAATGAAAGTTTTATTAGGGTATTGGAAATATATTTCTAAGCCTAATACTGGCAAAAAAGGGGGTGGTGCATACACTGAAAGCTAGGGAATTAATGATATTCAGGGCCCAAAAACCTTAAATGATATAAAGATACACTGCAAACAAGAGCAGTGGGAAGATATTTAGAAAAATATTTGGGTATGAAAATAGAGAAGGAAGAGAAAAAGAGATGGAGAAAATCACCATGTAGAATGCTTTTGCTAATTCAAACATGATATGGCCAGCGTCAATAGGGCTGCATCCAAGAAATTTGGGGTAAAATATTGAAAATTCCCAAAGTTACAAGCTTGCATTCGCAGACTGTTACAGGCTCATAAATGTGTTTTTTTGGTTTTTTTTTAAATATTTTACACCAGATTTTCAACATAGCATTGTTAGGACACTGCCTCATGAAGAAGGGCAGGGAACATTTTCATCTCCTGGCTCAAAGGTGCTTTCACTCAGGGACTGCCAAATCACTTTTCGGGACATAAAAACACATTTTGGGCAGGAGATGAAAAATGACAGTTGTCACATTCACAGGTGCTGTAAAGAAATGGCTGTGTTGAATATTTGGGGTAAATATATTGAATATTACCAAACTTACTAGCCTGCATTTGCAAAATTCAACATAGCCTCATAACTTAAAAAAAAAAAGATTTTTGCACCAGATTTGCAGGGACAATGGTTTTCCGTTTTTACCGGTAACACCGGTAATAATCATGGAATCCTGCTTGGTTTGCAGATTTTGAATTCTTGTACCGGTGCCTCACGGAAATTGCATTTCACTGCACATAATCCCTAGGATTTCAGCATATTTTTACATTTTTTTATTTTCTCTTTCTCTGCCCCCTTCTCACAGCATCAGTCGCCACTTTTCAGAGATCCCTAGGCTGGGTATACCTTAGCTTCACCCCAGGTAATGCTCAGGAGCTCTTGTAAGCCTGCACCCATCCTGCCTAGGCTGTACCCCCAGGTGGGAAGGGAGGGAACCCCAGGTCACCCCCTCCATAGTCCTTTAATGTGTGTCAGGCAGCCCAGTGGGTCCCTCATGGAAACTGGTTATGAAGTCTGGGGCAGCTGGGTTCCTTCTACCAGCAGCCGATGTGGGGTGATTGTTACTGGTTTTCTGGTCTCTGTCCCTGAGGGCACCAACACTCGGGGGATCCAAGGAAGTAGGGCACATAGAGACATGCCGCTACTCCAGATCCTGGCTAGCTTCCTCTCTTCCCAAATGCTCTGCAGCCTCATTGCACCACCACCTGTGGTCACCCAGGTGGCAGTAAAGCAGCAGGACCTGCAAGCCACCGTTCCCAGAGGAAGAGAGCAGCCTCCCAGGTGCTCAATCCTACTCCCCTGGCCAGGCCTCTAGCAACCCGAATTCACTTCTGATCCCAAGTCCCTGGCATTGCAAGCAGTAGTGCTACCTCAGGCTATTTACAGTGCTCTGTCAACTATACACCCACTTTGGTGTAAGAAAACATAAGCAGATGGAGAGGGAAATAATTCAGTTTTAGTAAAATGTTGCAGTGTTCAATGTTCATAATTTGCACTGTAGGTAATGTGCACTATTATTGAAATCATATATTAAAACATTATATATGGGTGTTATGGCTGGCAGTATAGCCTAGTGGTTAGAGTAACAAACAGTGATCGAACTGAGTACATTTAGAAGACTTGGGTTTGATTCCCACAACCTCCACTTGCATACTGTGTGACTCTGAGCAAGGCACTTAACCTCCACAGTGCTCCTGGGTCACCTCTGAAAACAGGCAGTTTTGCCTAGTGGGTTTACCCAGTTTACAAAAAAATACCAATATATGTTTACTACATCATACAGTAGCCAGGGTACCATGTAATTTATCTGAGTTGTACTCAGGCTGCAATGATGTTGTATAGGTAAATATAAATGTTCAGATACATTTTGTATTTTATAAGCTTGTTTTTAGACTTTAGTCAGGTTTTTTTGTATTTTTTGCATATGAACATCTAGGATATAGATTGCTAAGCACAGGATCACTGTTACTAACTAGTTTATTCAAGTTTATAATCAGCAGGGCCATCCAAAATCCTCAGTTGTTTGATTGAAAGTGAGTCTGAATGAAAGTATGTTCACAAGGCACAAGCTGCCTTACTACTTATTTAGGTGAATGGGGTAGAAATATAGAAACATAGAATTTGACGGCCCACCTAGTCTGCCCATTTCATCATTTGCACCTTCTCTCCCACCTGTTGTGTCAGTCTCCGTGACAACAAAAAGTTTTCTGACAGACTGCTTTAATAAAAAGCAAATGTTACGTGTTTAAGTGTACTTATGCTTGGCCAGTGGATTTGAAAGCACATTCAGTGACACATGGAAGGCAAGACCCCAGGGGCTGTATGATGCTGGTAGGTAGAGTGGTGCTCAATTCACGTCTGAGCTCAGACATGAAAACTGAGAGACACCCTTTTCATGGAGACCAAGGGAAAAAAAGGAATTCACATGTTTGTGAGATGCATTAGAAGGTCCTCCACTAATCACTTGTGAATTTTTTTTAGGTGAAGACACTATTTCAAAGAAGCAAATTCAGGCAGTTTTTTTTTTGTTCCTCCTACTCCCTGGCCATACACTCCTTCAGGCCTGCCAAGTTCCCCTACCACTGCTGCTGAGTCCCCCCCATCATCCACTGCCCCTTATGGTCATGCTACCAGGTAACCCGAATTAACCCTTCATCGGTGGATCTCTATCCCTGTGGGAGGCTAACAAGGGAAGACAATCACCCTAAAGAGCTTCCTGTATATCCCAGGCATGGTAGGGGTCAGAACAGACACATGTGTCTGGGACTTCATGCTTATGGAAGGATCAGAAGCCATCCTCTAGGTAGCCAGCAGGTGTTTTTCCATTTTTGTGGGAGCGTGACAGGCCACATGATGTCAAGACACAAACTGACGTCCATCACGCTCTCTTCCGCAATGAGGGCCAATGTGTTGCCATGCCTCCAGCCTCCACCTGGGGCCAGCAAATGCTGAGCTGTGAATATACCCTCCCTGTCAGGAGAAGGCAAGTGGCTGTTGGACACTCAAGCCTTCACCCCCGCCAGTCTTCCAGCACCCAAACCTGTTCCCAAACCCTGGTCAGTGGTGTCACTGGCAGAAATCCAATTGAGGCAGTTAAATGATAGGAAAAAACAAATGTGCTTCACCTTAGTAGTGGTAGTGGTTCAGATTAATTCACATCTGAGTTCTAACAAGCAAAGAGATTAAGTAATTTATAAGTTGTGAATGTGGGGTGTTGGGGTTGAAGAAAGGGGGTCATAGTGCTGTCACTACTGCCATCATCCCTGAGGGATGTGGAAAGCATTGTTGCTACTGCCATCACACCTGAGAGGTGAGGGGGACGTAGTGCTTCTGCCATAACCACTGGTGGATGGGGAATGTTGTACTGCTGCTGTCCTACCTGAGGGATGGGGGCCATAGTGCTGTTACTGCCATCACACATGAGGAATGCAGAACATGGTACTGCTGCCATCACACCTAATGGATAGGGACCGTAGTGCTGCTGCTTTCATCACACCTGAGGGAGGGGGAACACAGTGTTGTTGCTGCTGCCATCATACCAGAGGGATGGGTCTGTAGTGTTGTTGGTGCTGCCATTGCACCAGAGGGATGGGGGCCTTACTGCTGCTTCCATCACACCTCAGGAATGGGGGCTGTAGTGCTGTTGCCGCCATCATATTTTGTACCTAAAATAACTTTAAATTGGTACAAGGATGAAAGGATGTGCAATAGTGGAGGTCAAAACTGCTAAAATGCATGTTAGCAGAGTTAAAAATTGTTAAATAAAGTACACAAAACCAAACACCAGTAAAACCGGATTTTGGCTTAGCAGACACCGGTGATAGTACCATTTTTTACAATGTGCAAAACGGAATTTGCCCTTTCTCAATCCTGATAAACCAGTGTCCCTGCAGATTTGTAACATAGCCTTCTTAAACGTCTGAAATGTGATTTTGTGCAGGGACCGTGAAATTACCTTTTTGATTGTAAAAAAAAACATTTTGGCCAGGATGTGAAAAATGACAGCTGTCTCATTCATGAGCAGCAGTACACATATGGCTATGTTGAAAATTTGGGTTAAAAACATTGAAAATTATCAAAGTTATGAGCCTGCATTTGCAACATTCAACCTAGGCTCATAACTTTTTAAATATATTTTTTGCACCAAATTTTCAACATAGCCTTCTTATGACCTTACCACATGAACAAGGACAAATAAAATCTTCAGCTCCTGCCCAAAAGGTGAGTTCATGCAGGGACCACAAAATCACCTTTTGGGACATATTTACCTAGTGTCAGTGCAATTGTTTATGTGGTGGAGTTCCAAAACATGCATGTTGAAAATGTAGCCCAAAAATATGCAAAAATGGCTAAGGAATACACTCAGTTCAAAACGCCATTGAAATACATTGAACTGCATACCTGTTTCTTCAGTTTGTGGTCCAGCTTTGAAGAGTGAAGATGTGCCTGTGGTCCAGAGAGGACTACAGTATTGGACCCCTGATGGGTAAGTAAGGGTCTGGGGGGTGGGGTGGTGGATGCTGAGTGGGAGGGTCAGGTGGGGAGACTGTAATGTCTGCAAAAGACCTTGATGGACAGTTTCATTTTTACAGGATGAAAGAAAAAATAAATGACTGAGGATTCCTACACTTAGGGATAAGGCACCCACAGTGTCGCTGTTATGTTTCTGGGGGGGAGGGGAGTGGGGTGGTGGGTGTTGAAAGGAAGGGTTGGGTGAGCAGGAGGAAGGGAAATAAATTAGGAAAAAAAAGAGAAATCGAGGATTCCTGCACTGAGGGACTGGACAACCTTATGAAACAGAGTGAGGATTCCTACACTGGGGGGTTGGGCACCCCCAATGTGATTGTAACATTTCTTGTGGGGGTGATTGTTGAGAGGGAGGATTGGGTGGGTGGAAGTAAACAAATATTAGAAAAAGAAACAGTTGAGTCCATGGTCTTGGTGGTAAATGTCAAGGAGGAAGATGGCACAGTCCACCGTGTCCAAGATAGCTGCCGATCTTTAATGCATATGCACAGGGATTGTTGGCCTTCTTGGACATGGCAGACTGTTCTGTGTTAATAAAAATAAATAATAATAATTATATTTATTAAGCACAATTCAAATATCAAAGTGCTGTACAGATATAAAATCATAAAACTTAAAAACAGGCATTAAAATCACCCAATGTACTCAAACTAATTAATTATTCTTTGTAATTCACACAAGCAAGATTAAATAAATAGGTTTTCAGTGCAGTTTTGAAGCTGTCCACAGTCTATCACTCTCAAACCAGACAAAGTAGAGAATTCCATAGGGTAGGCACTACAAAGGCAAATGAATGAGCACCTGATGTTTTTTGGCTGCACCCTGGGAACCTCCAGCAATCCCTCACCAGTGGAACGATGGGGTGGAGGGGGTGGTAGGTGCATAGAAGCTCTTGCAGGTAACTCAGACCCTGTCCATGTAGGGTTCTGTAGGTCGGCAAGCTGACCTTAAAGTTGATCCACCATTACACTGGCAGCCAGTGCAGTACATGTAGCACAGGAGTAATGTGGCTAGATTAAGGAAACCCAGTCAGCAACCTGGCTGCCACATTCTGCAATAGCTGCAAATGGCAGATATCAACCCCTGGGAGCCTTAGGTAGAGGGCATTAAAGTAATCCAGGCAAGAGGTCACAAAGGAATGGATCAGAGTTGAAAGGTCACCAGGTAGAACCAGGTGCTTAATTTGAGTGATATTCCTCAGATGGTAAAATGAGGTCTTGACCAGAGATGACACCTGAGACTTCAAAGTTAATCCCTTGTTGAGGATAATGCCCAAACTACGCACCCATTCAGAGGTCCTCAGCTGACAGTCAGCTAGTACCAGACGAGATGCTCACCCTGCTGAAGACCCTTCTACCTGGCAACCCGGGTCCACTACCAAAATCTCAGTCTTATTGCAATTCAGCTTCAGCCAGTTGGCACTCATCCAGTCTTGGATCTTGGATAGGCAGGAGTTAAATACCCAGAATGCAACATCCTGGCCAGGTTCAAACAACATGAACAGCTGAGTATCATCTGCATAGCAGTGAAAACTCAGTCTATACTGCCTTAACATTTCCCCCAATGGCAACATGTACATCACAAACAACATGGGGGAAGTACCAAGCCTTGTGGAACTCCACATGGCAGGGAGAAAGTATCAGAGGAAAAAATCTCTGACACTACTCTCTGAAACTTGCCAGTGTAGAAAGTATGAAACCATCTGAGGACAATACCAGACAGTCCACAGATCAGTCGCAGGTGCTCCAGCAATACCCCATGGTCAACAGTATCAAATGCCACCGAGACATCAAGGAGGACCAATATAGTATGGCTCCTCTGATCTCTCGCAACAAGGAGGTCATTGAGCACCCGAACAAGGGCAGTATCAGTACTGTACCTTTTCCTGAAACCTGACTGGAAGGGATCATTCAGTAGATGTCATGGATTGCAAGATAATCCTCCAGCTGCAATGCAACAACCTTCTCAGTAACCTTACTCACAAAGAGAAGGTTACAGATGGGCCTGTAGTTGGCAAGACAGTTGGGTTGAGAGATTTCTTAAGAAGGGGAATCACCACTGCCTCTTTCAAAGAATCTGGGAATTCCCTAGTCTCTAATGAGCTCCAGACTATCTCCACCAGGACTTGGCCAGTGACATCCACACACCCCACAAGGAGGTGAGTTGGGACCAGATTCAAACTACAGAAAGTTGGCCACATGCTCTGGATGATCATTATGACATCTGAGATCACCACCTGGCCAAACGCTAACCAACCAGACTGAGGGTCTACAACCTCCCACCAGTCACTGCAACACCTCTGAGAGCATGCTGAACAGATCTCAGACCTGATGCCAGAAAACTTATCTGTAAAGAATCGAGCAAACTCATCACATTTATCTTGTGACAACTCTCTTCACAACTGCAGACAGGCTGGATTGCACAGCCATCCACAGTGCGAAAGAGCTGAACCAGTCAGTTATGTGCAGCATTTATCTTCCTGGACAGAAATTCTGCCTTCTTACGGGAGAGCTCCATTTGATAGTCTGCATAATGTGCCATCAATCCAAGCTTGTTAGCATCTAGGCCCGATTTCCACCAGCATTGCTCTAGCCTTCACCCCACTCTCCTCATCTCCCTCAAAGTCCTGTCAAACCAATGGAATCGAGGTGGAAGGGAGAGGGGGTAAACACGGACAAGAGCTATGGAATCCAGAATTGCCACTGTGGCCTTATTATAGGTCTGTAATAGAACCTCTTGACCCATGCTTGCTCTTGTACATCCCGATAGGTCCAACACTGCCATTAGGTCATCTGGGACCACATACCTCAATGGGCGGTACCGGACCATCTCCAAGGGACAGACCTATAGGGAGGTGCCTGGAAACTGAACCTGATAATATGATGGTCAGACCATCCAACTGTTTCCATCACCAAGTCGGCACTTTCCATACCGAGTAGGAAGACCAGATCCAAAGAGTGACCCAAAACATGAGTTGCAGAGGAAACAATCTGTGTGAAACCCAATGTATACATAAGTTGGAGGAAGTCCTGTCCAAAATGCAAGAGTTTGTCTTCGATCCAGGCATTGAAGTTGCCCAGCACCATCACTCTGGGTGACTGCAACACCGTGTCGATGATGAAGTCCATGACAACCTGCAAACATTGCTTCCCATCGCCGGGTGGAAGGTAAATGAGAAGAATTTTGCACCCCACACCTGTGCCCAGGATACACTCAAAGGATCTGGTCTCAACCTCCAGAACCTCTTCCAGGTCCAGCACTGTTCTAAAACAAATGGCAACACCCTCGCTACTACGATCCCATCTCAGACAATGTATCACTGAGAATCTAGCTGGAACTGCTGCCTCGAGAACTGGGCCAGCACTCATGTCCAGCCAGGTCTCGTTTATGCATGTCAGGTCCAATAACACAACAAGATCGGCAGTCAGAGCTGTCTTGTTTTTAATGGACCTGACATTGCATAATGCCACCTGGGTAGGATGGTGTTCTGAGGCCGCACAAGGAACCTGCCCACCTAATGTGGAACCCATGGGTATGGATACTAAACAGGAGGGACCCCTCTCCAGTCTCCATTTCACCCCATGGCATCTTCTTGTCCCACAACCCCAATCTGGCCACTTCATTCCTCTGCACCCCATCATCCAGGACCCCGTGCCCATGCCTCCTATCCACTATCCCCAATGCCCTACAATGAGTATAAACCTTGGAGGGAAAAAACTGGACAATTAAAATGGTGAAGGCCCTGAAGCTCTGAGGAGGAGTAGTGCCTGCCTGGGAGGACCTTTTGCCAGCACATCCTGTCTAACACCCAGAGCCAGACCCCCAATGAAAATAAAACTACAAATATACAATACTCCCACCCATAACCCTCCCTTAACCAAACCCCACAAAAAACTTAATCTGAACCCACCCAAACAAATCCCTAAAATTCAGTGCCAAAACATTCAGATGAAAAGTCAATAAAAAAGATGAAGTTGAATGCCTACAAAGCACACCAATGCTTTGAGAAATGAGTTTAGATGGGATAAGACTCTTACCCTCCCCAGTCCAAGTAATCCAGACCAATGTTGCTCTTCTCTGATCAGCAACCACAGAAATTAATCACTTCCAAACCAACTCTTGGAGGTATTCTCACTACCTCACCAGTGAGATGTTGAGTTCTGCTTACTGACCAGCACCACAGAAAGATACAGTAGTCACAAAACTGAAGGAGCCAAAAACAAACTTGAGACACTAGGCATAAGAACATATGGAAATAAGCCAGTCAAAAGTACAGTTCAGTCAGTGGTACACAAAGGGCTTCAAAACCAGCTGTCCTCCAGTCTTCACCTGACTCCAAGTTCCACCAATCCTGGGATTGTAAATTCTGCCCCCACCATAGGCTGAGACTCAAGAAGCCAGCTACCAGCACAGGGTCCCCAAGAAGAGGTTTCTCTGGCCCCACCCCAGTACAGGATCCTTGGGCTCCCCCAGAGCACACCACCACCCAGTCTGTATTCCACCAGGTGTCCACCTGGACACAAACCTCTCCAGGCCTCATCCCCAGTATGGCAACATGACCTCACATCCAGGAAAACACTGCCCCTATACCTACCCCAAGGGAACAGTGGGCAGTACCACAGGACAAGGTAGGGCCAAGGATAGAGGGGCAGTGAGTCTGATGTCTATAGAGACCCAGACTCAGCCCTACCAATACAATTGGCTGGGAGCCAACACTCTGGTCTAACACCCCCCACCGCTGTCCTCCCTGCTGCCACAACCTGACCTGAAGACCACCCTCTGACCCCCAAGGATTATACAGAGCAGGTACCTGGAGTAGAAAATGAGCCCGGGCCAAATCCAAACAATCCTCTCATCGGGCATCCTCTGACCATGCCAAAAGGTGTATTTCCTGAGAACAGAAGGCTTGCTGTGATAGATTTGATTTCCTGTCCCACAGTGTTCCAACCGTGACTGGCAGTCTTCCTTCCTTCTACTAGTGACTCATACAGGCTCACTCCAAAGTTCTGACTCAGGTATCAAAATCCTGGTAATTAGCCCATAGCAGAATTCACACCTCTCATGTACGATGCATGTTTGTCCACCATTACCTCACAACATATCTACTAACAGCCAGCTGTAAGAGCGAATGAAAATGAACAGAAATTCCCACTGTATTGGGAAATAATGATAAAATTGAAAAAGTACAAACCAAAGGCTAGAGGTTTTGGTGTCCAATAATCAAACAGTAAGGCACCAAACTAGATAAATACCCTGCAAAAAATGTTCCTCTCACTAAACTACCTCATTAAAATTCCCTGTCTATCTAACACTACCTAACTATAAAACAGAAAACAAAATAAAAATTAAAAAACAAAGCAAAGAAACAATAAAATACTAAAAATGGTTGAAACGCTGAGATATAGAGCTTTTGTTGGATGCACTTATATTGGCTATAAACTGATTTTGAAGGAGCAAGAAAGTGTAAATTGTGAATCCAGGCACCATACAATAAATAACTCACTGTTTTTTGAATAGAAAGCTTGAAGGTTGGTGTTTATTTGGAACTTTACTGGCACTCGAGTGCAGAGCGTTCTTGGATTTTGGTTTGTTGTTGGTAGGGGTTAGCAACCCCATGCTCTGCACCAGGGTTTATATGTGCACACGTCTGAGGAGTGTACTGGAAAAAAAATGCTAAGGGCTGAGCTAAAATCCAGGAAGTTCACTCACAGCCACCATCTTGCATCTAACCAAATATTACTGCTGTTCTGTTGTGACCTCTGACTGCTGAAATATAGTGCTGTGTGACTGCTAATGGACAGTGCGGAGTGCCTCATGGATGCAGAGGTGACTGTGAGACAACTCCACACTGTTGCTCAGTCAGGAAAATCTCCCTTTTCTGATCACAGGAGGTCTGCAGGGCTCCACCCACTGCAGCTCTGACAAGCCCTAGCCTGAGCCGATAGGGCTCTGAAGAGCTACCAAATGACCAAAGTTATTTTCTTGTTGGTTCCATATAGTGCTGTTTAGTCACAATCTTCAAAAATTGGCATGCTGCTAATTCAGTCCTCCTAAATTTATTTAGTCAGAGTACATGCTGCTGCTGTGTGTGTGTGTGCACGTGTGTGTGTGCGTGCTCGCCTACAGGGGCACCAGAAGATTGTAAAAGGTAGAGGTGCCAAAGACAAAAAGGGCACTTGTTGCATTATTAAGGGAACTTTCTCCAAACCAGGTTTTTATATACAGTAAATGCACATTTAAGACAATGATAAAAAAAATTAAAAATACCTTTATACCATATCAGAATACTTAATATGTAATATTAAGGGTTCAGCACATGTAAAACAGTTTCAACCTGTTTTTCAAAGTTAAAAAGTGAGCCACAAAGATAATGTCATCCTATTAGACAGCAATAAAACACCATCCAATTGTACAGAAAACAGCAGTTCAATAAAAAAAAAGAGAGCTAAAACTGTACTATATTGACAATGTTACCTGTAAAATATGCAAACAATGGTTTACAAGTCGTATACAATATGATAAGCAAGATAGTTTTGCATAGTCTTTTACTGTAATCAGGAATTGCAATGACCATCAGTTAAAAATGGTCTTTGGTGTTACAGAAAATGTCCAGGATGGAGTTCCTTACCAAAAAAATGCCTGACATTCCCTATAAGCTAAGTTAAAAGAAGAACTGCACTGAATCTGTGAGTGATGTTTCCTGTAGAAGCTTTTTTCATATAGTGGGTCCCCTTCTGTTTCTGCCCCATTTTTGCTGGCCTTTTAGTTAACCCATTGGATAGTTATGGGTTACACACTGCTGCAAAGTGCCATCTGAGAATTGTATGGTGTTGTTTATGTCTCTATGAACCTAAGAATTCTAAATTAGAACACAAATGCATTGTACCAACAATGTAAGTTCTTGACAAGATCATACTGTTCTAAAATGGTCAATGTCAGCAGTGTGTGAATCAGAAACACTCACTGAATTTACCAAAAGGCCAGTTAAGATTAAGTAGTAACAAAATAAGAACTAGTATTTTAAAAAATAACATTTACTTCAACAAAAATGCATGTTTGCCGATTCAAGGCAGTTCTCCTTTGAGATATTAACAACCTGGTCTAAACTGTTCATTATTTTTGGGACTGGCAGTATAGTCTAGAGGTTAGAGTGAAGAGTTGTAAATTAGCTTTGTACATCAAGCATTCAGACATGGGTTTGATTCCACAACCTCCATGTCCATACCGTGGGACTCTGATTAAGTTACTTAATCTCCCCAGTTTTTCAGGGTTGTCCCTAGAAACAAGCACATGTGCCTAGTTGGCCTTACCTGGTTACCAAAGGAAAAAATATATAAATTTATTAAATTACATTTATAAACTGTAAACAAACATTAAACTCCAGTACATAGACTCCAGATACATGCAGTAACGAAGTAATACACCAGCCAAGAATGGGGCTGTCAATATAGCCTTAGAGGTTAGAGTAAAGAGCTTGGTACATCCAGCACACAGACCTGAGTTTGATTCCCACAAACTCCACTTGCATACTGTGTGATTCTGAGCAAGTCACTTAACCTCCTCAGTGCTCCCCGGTAGCCCAAGAAACAGGCATCTGTGCCTAGTGGGCCATACCTGGTTACCAAAAAATATAAATAAAAAAAGTCTTTAAATACTTATATTCTTTTATCTTTAAAAGGACACAGTTTAAATATTAGAAGTTGGTGTACTCTGCTTACAGTCTCAAATCAGGAACAGACAGAAATACTGCTGCTTTAAGCAACAAATCCAAAAAGGAAACCCACCCTGAGAAATGCAGAACTTTTAGAAGGAACTCCATTAAAAATTAGCTTAACTCAGTGGTTACATTCCCTAAAGCTGAAGTCTGTGATTATAGACAGTGACAATCCCTTCCCCATCACTGCAAAAAAGACAAACTACTGCCAGTGACTTGTCCCAGATGTGAACCAGAACCGATGGGGCTATGAACAGCTACCAAATGACCAAAGTTATTTTCTTGTTGGTGCCATATAGTTCTGTTTAGTCATGTGTGTGTGTGTGTGTGTGTGTGTGTGTGTCTGTGTCTGTGTCTGTGTGTGTTTGAATGTGTGTTCTTGCATGTAACCTGTGCTGCCCATAGGAACTGGATAACTAACAGGTGCAGTTGCAAAATCTGTAATCTGACACTGTAGTCTGACTCAAGAAATTCCACAAGATATAATGAGTTAACTCCTAGGTTGCTGAAAGAACTAGAATATGTCTATTAGAATGAGTTGGACAGATGATAGAAACAGCAGTTTAAAAAGTTTTTTTGTTAACATCCTGAGAAGTTCTGAGGTAAAATACAATAGCACCCCTTCCCTTCAGATGCCTTTAATGTAGAGCAACAAATAGCAAAAATCAGAGGAGGAGTGCACTATTTTGCAGCTGCAGAGGAACGCATCCAACAGTCCAAAAAGGGAGTTCCAAGATCAGCCATTTTAGAGCTACAATCTGATTGATGACAGAAGGGCTGTAGGCTCCACCCACAGCCCTAAAAAAAACTGTTACAACTCCTATTATGTCTTGGCATTCCCTTTCAAACATTTACTAGCAGTCCCTTATCAGATGTTGTTACTGAAATTTCTTCCCTGGAGTCCTGTTACACTTTTTCCTAAACATGTCTTCATATGCCCAAAGTCTCTTTCTAGTGCCACCCACCGCTGCATTTTATAACAAAATAGGTAACTTTTTTCCTCAAAGGAATGCAATTAAATCAAATATCAATGTTATGTAAATACTCTTAAATGGATTTCTCAAACGTCAAATTCACAGAAATATTGTTATGTGCATGTGTCAACAGGTCAGATAGCACAGAATAAGTGATTCTGGTGGCAGAAGAGTAATTCACAGGAATTAGGGATTCTCAATGTTGTGAAATCCAGTTACTTAAAGTAACCAGTTTTATATTTACAAATATACAGTAGAAACACAGAAACATAGAATTTGTCAGCAGATAATGACCTCCTTGCCCATCTAGTCTGCCCTGATTTCCCTACCTATAGGGATCCATAGACTCTATTCAGTCTGCAGTCCACATTCATAAAACACTAAATATACTGCAACTTACCACAAGACTGAGAAATGCTATCTATAAATCACTAAACAAAATAAACAAATAATTGTTTGCCCCAATTGTTTAACCAGGAGCAGCACACTAAGCTAAAAGTTTGTTTATAGGTACGACCTGAGAGCACAGCGAAGTTACTGTAAGTGACTTGCTCAGGGTCACACAGTATGCAAGTGCAGACTGTGGGACTCAAACCCAAGTCTCCAGATTTGCAGCTCAGAGCCTTAAACCACTGCGCTATACTGCCTCCCACTTAAATTAACATAAAACTGATGAAGAAACGCTAAAATCATGGTTAAAAATAAAAAAATAATTAAATAAGAGTTTACAAAACACAGACAGTGTCTCTTTAAACACACTCTTTAGTACAAACTCCTAGGATTTTTGACCTGGTGCAGTGGTTGCCAGTCTCTGAGCACTGACTTAGGACTTGTCCATCTGGTACAGTGGTTTCAAGTTTCTGAGGGGCTGGCTTAGGATTTGTAACCTGGTTCAGTGGTTGCCAACCTGGGAGGGCTACTTTAACTTTGAGTAGTTAGCATGACTTCTCACAGCCCCAGAGAGCTTCCATCAGTTTGGTCACATGGTGCAGCACCTCATAATCTTGAAATGCTGACTGAGGATTTGTTACTGGAGGGGTGGCATACTGCCCTGAAGAACTGACATAACATTTTCAGCCTGGTGTAGTGGCTTGCAACCTTGGGCCGGGAGTGGGGGCTACCAATTTAATATTTACTGTCTGTTGCTAGAGCTTGATGCTCCAGAAGACCTTTTTAATCTTGCCAGCTGGTGCAGAAGTTTATCATTCTGTAGGGAGACTTTTACTCTGGCTGCCTGCTGTGGAACCCTGCTCCTATACCAACAACAAAACTGAGTCAAGGAAAGGTGAGTCATGGTGATTATGCATTTACACTCCATGCTGGGACATCTGGGTGTCCCTGCATGCAGTGTTGTGCACACATAGAAGGCAACATCGGTGTCTTCTTCCTCTTTCACTTTTGACCTTATCTTACACTAACTGACACTCAAAAAAGTGTAATTACAATTCAAGCAACTTTTAAGAGGACAGGGTGCTACTTTTCAAATTATACACTGTAACCCACTGATAAGCTCTTGTTTAAAGGACTTTGCTAACATTCACTTCCTGAGAAAAGAGGAGGTCACTCAGGGGTGGTTCAGGTTCCCTAAGGCTCATATAATTTTTGGGGGAAGCAGTTAAACTATTCTTTTGAAGAGTTCCTTACCTTATGTACACAGAAGTGGCAGCAGAGCCACTAAACTGACTGGAAGTGATACCTATTTCCTGACCACTGTACATCATTACACAAAAAGCTATGAGCAGTGTGGATCAGGAAGCAGTCTGCTCTGGTTCACTACAGTCCTGGTGGGGCAGTTGGGGCATTTTAACCACAGCACCAAATGCTGACCCACAGAGGTACCCACTAGTCAAGAGGCGGCTGGTATGAGGGGCCATGAGGCATGTCTGAACACTTAATAAGGGCAGCACCACTGTAGTGAATGCTCTGTTCTGGCCCCTTCTGCTGGCATGGCAGCTCCAGCAACATCCTGGAGCAGCAGTTCACAAGTTAGCCACCAGCATGCCATTCAGACTGCAGAAAATTTGAAAAAAAAGTTATATTCTGGCACAGCAAGGTTTTAAAGATGTTCTCCAACATAAGGTAAGGGCTATTTTATTTATGTTACATCATTCAGCCTAGAAGTCCCCAAATGAAACCATGGAACAACACTTTCATTAATTAGCAGAAAGTATGGTGCATGTTAGATGGAAGAAGCTGTACTTCAAGATTACTTTAACCCATAGGCTGCCAGAAGATTTAGAATGTATAGATGTTTAGGAGGTGCCCCACAGATTACCCCACTGTGGGAGAACCCCCAGCCACCCCCTGCTTCCTGGAAGAAGCCTCACTATGGGATGTGGCAGTAAGCAGCCCAGTGGATGGGTGCAGGGCCTGCAATTGAAAGTGGCATCATCTCACATGGCTTCAGCATTTTCCACTTATTTTTGGCCCTTCCCTCAGGTGGGTCATGACTGAAGAGAATGCACATATGTGCAAGTGTCTCAGTCACAAGGCATCCGATCATCCCAAGCCACAACGCCATCTGTGCTGCCACCAGTGATCACCAATGTGGCAGTAATGCAGCAGAATGCACTGTTCTGTCTCCCTGGATGAGGACAGCATCCTATGGGATGCACAATCCTCCTCCCCTGACTAACCCCCAAGTGACCCAAGTCCATTCCCGAACCTGGCTTGCTGGCATGGTGGCAGGTGAATGATTGCTGCCCCAGCCCTCAGCACCACTGGGCTGGCAATTTTTGCTCCCATTTTAACATTTTCTCTATTAATAGGTTTTCCTCTACTTCACCATTGACTGTAATAACAAGTATTAGCTTCATAAAGTACTGCCAACAGAAGTGTACATAATGTTCTACAGTGTTTTCTAGAAAATGTATTTTCTGAGCTGACAAAAAGTCTGAGCTAATACTGAGAACCTGCTCAATACCAGTATAATTATTTTATTAGCACAGCTAACTGGCGGCCAAATGGTCTAAGGTAAAAAAAGTGTGTGTTTGTCTGAGTTAACTGAACTGAATGGTTATCTGAACAGTTATCTAGGTGTAAATCTCAGGTGATTGAAATGACTTGATAGCTGTGAGGTTTAAATTACTTGTAGAAAGATCTAGTAAGTAGGGGGAGTGGCTTAGCTAGAAGGAAGCTACATTTAAAGATGGCCTTAGAAAGATTCTGCTAGTAGCTTGGCAGAAGACTCCAGGAGAAAGGACTGTTGTGTGACTGGACTTCTCTACTGGGACTATATTGCCCTCCTTCCTTCCCCTCCACCCTCCCACTCAAAGCTAGTTCTACTTTTATAGGAACAGGATTTGACTGACAACAGGAACTTCCTGTTTGGGAGCAGGAAGTGAGTGATCAAAGAGACACCAAAGACCCACCATCCTAGAAGGGCAAGAGTAGCTCTCCGGCCCCCTCTAGCTGCTGGAGGTCTGCCTCTGAGCAAGTAAGGGGTCTACTGAGAAATATAGGATATTCTTGTCTCAGAACAGGACAATCAGGAGCTTAAAGGGCACACAGGCAGAAAGTAAGGAGAGAGAGAAAAAAAAAACAGAGGAAAGAGTAAGGATTGCAAACAGTTAAGGGGACAGAAATAAGACATGATGGGAGTGGTGCAGTGGCTGTGGAGCAGCAGTCTTCCGGGAGACATTCTGGAGGATGCAGTGTTGTCCCATCTGCAGGCACCTCTCTGGGCTGAGGGAGGAGGTTGCTCATCTCCAGGCTGAGCTGGCCAGGATTTGTGGGACCTCCTCTTCCATCCAGGGACCACCAGTGCCACTGCTGTTGCCTCAGAGGTTGCCAAGAAAGAGGAGTGGTTGGACCACAGTGAGCTCAGGGAGGGTGAGGGTGGTGGAACAGAGGCACATCCCTCCAGTTGTACCTCTCCACAATTCCTATGCCATTCTGGAAAAGTGTGATTCCTCTATGGAGGCACCTGCAGTGGAGACCAAGGAGGATGCTGGGAACCTCCACAAAGGAGACCAACAGGAGGGTGGCAGGGGACCCCACAGGGGAAGGAAACAACTTCTGGTGGGGGACTCCAATGTTAGGAAGATAGAACTGGGGGAAAAAGGGGAGAGGGAGGTAAGGTGCCTGCCTGGTGCCATGGCTTGGAGGGACAGGGAGCGAATCCTCAGGATTGCCGGAGCAGCTGCACAGGGGAGGGAGCTGGATGTCATTGTCCACCTAGGGACAAATGACCTGGCTAAGAAAGGGATTAGAGAAGTGCAGGAAAGTTTGTGGAATTGGGAGGGCCTAGACAAGTAGCACGCATGGTAACCTCTCGGAGGTGCTGCTCATCTATGGTGTAGGAGAGGTTAGGTGTTCTGCACCATGGGATTCAATCAGTGGTTGAAAAACTGGTGTGGAGCTCAAGGATTTGGCTTCATTGGGACTGGGGTCCACCTGGAGTGATGCAAGCCTCATACTGGCATGATGGGCTGCATCTGTCCAGGAGGGGAACCAGGATCCTAGGTGATAGGTTTAAATACTTCATTGGCAAGCATTTAAACTAGCCAAGGGGAGGCACTGGAAAGGAGCAGGAAATCCTAGCCCCAAAAATCACAGTAGTAAGTGTGGTAAACACCAACATAGAGGTGTCTGATAGGGAGAAGGGCAGGGTAAATGGAGAAAGTGACAAAGGCAAGAAGGACAGGAAGGGGCAAAAAGAGAGTAAGAGCATCAGGAAATGGAGGGTAATGAGTACCAATGCTCGTAGTCTGGGCAACAAGCTCCCTGAGCTGGTGGCCTGATGGAAGAGGATGCCTGGATATTGTAGCAGTCACAGAAACATGGTACACAGAGAACCATGACTGGGATGTTAACATACCAGGTACATAACCTACAGGAGAGACAGGCAGGGGAGAAGAGGGGGATGAGTAGCTCTCTATATAAAGGAAGGGATAAAAGCAACTGAACAAAAGAGTAAACAGGGAGGCGAGGAGGTACTGTGGGTAACCTTGGAGACTGGAAAGGGCACCACAATCTGCACAGGGGTTGTGTACAGACCCCCATGTCAGGGGGAGGTAATGGACAAGGATATGATAGAAGGTATTCATAGAATGGCAGAGAAAGGGGAGATACTGTTGATGGGAGACCTGAATATGCCAGATGTTAACTGGAGCACATTTGCTGCAGCCACATCCAAGAGCAGGGCCATTCTTGATGCCCTCACAGGTGGCAGGCCTCAGACAGCTAGTTTCGGAACCCACTCGTGAGGGAGCAATCTTAGACCTTGTACTCTCAAACGGGGGCAGTGAGAGGATCTCAGATCTAGAAGTGGGTTGCCATCTGGGAACAAGTGACCATCAAACAGTGTGGTTCACGTTAAACTCAGCTACAGAGTCAAGTCATACAAAAGTGAGGGTACTGGACTTTAGAAGGGCTGACTTTGGCAAGATGGGAGAGTGCCTCAGAAAAGCACTAGCAAACCAGCTAGAAGGAGTTGTGGGACAACAATGGGGAATCATCAAAACTGCCATCACAGAGGCAACAAGCCTTTGTGTGAAGCAAATAAATCAAAACAAAAGAAAAAGCCACTATGGTTCTCAAAAGAGGTGGCTGTGAAAGTCAAGAAGAAAAAGATAGCATTCCGGAAGTATAAGGAAACACAGAAGGAGCAGGACAGAGAGCTGTACCAGTTAAGGCAGAAGGAAGCAGAGAGGGAAGTCAGAATAGCAAAGGCCCAAACTGAGGAAAAGATAGCCAACTTGGTTAAGAAGGGGATAAAACCTTTATAGGTACATCAGTGAGCGAGAAAGACAAAGGAGGGATAGTGAGGCTGAATAGAATGAACAGGTGGGCAGAGGGGACAGTGAAAAGCAGGGATACTGAATGAATATTTCTGCTCAGTATTCAAAAGAGGAGGGGAAGTGCCTAGCCAATTAATAGAAGCACTCTTGATGGGGGGTCTATCCCAGTCCTTTCACAGAAGAAAGTGTTCTGCAAGAACTCCTAAAACTGAAGATGGACAATGCAATGGGGCCTGATGGAATTCACCCCAGTATTCTAAAAGAATTAAGGGGGCAACTAGTTAAACCACTGGCTACTCTTTTTAATAAATCATGGGAGGATGGTGTGGAACCTGAAGACTGGAGGAAGGTGGATGTGATTCCCCTTCACAAACGTGGGACCAAGACAGAGGCAGAAAACTACAGTCCTGTCAGTCTGACCTCTGTGGTAGGGAAAGTGATGGAGTCACTTCTGAAGGAAAGAATAGCTGAGTACCTAGAGACCAGTGGGGCACAGGACCCAAGGCAGCATGGTTTCACAGCGGGAAGGTCATGTCAGATGAATCTAATAGATTTCTTTTGACTGGGTGACCAAAGTAGTAGACCGTGGGGGACATGGCCTACCTAGACTTTAGCAAGGCATTTGACACAGTCCCACACGAAAGATTAATAATCAAATTAACCAGCCTGTGAGTGGGTCCCAGTGTGGTAGCCTGGGTAAAACATTGGCTGGACAACAGTACACAGAAGGTAATTGTAAATGGAGTCCACTCTGAAGAAAAATGGGTTAGTAGTAGGGTACTGCAGGGTTCAGTATTGGGTCCAGTCCTTTTTAATGTCTTTATAAGTGACATTGCAGAGGGACTGGAAGGAAAAGTATGCCTCTTTGCAGATGACACAAAGATCTGCAACAGGGTTGATACACACGGAGGTGTGGAAAGGATGAGAAGGGACTTGGCATGGTTGGAGGAATGGTCAGAAGTATGGCAGCTAGGATTCAATGCAAAGAAATACAAAATAATGCACCTGGGAAACAGGAACCCAGGGGAAGAATACATAATGGGGGGAAGTAGTAACAACAACAAAAAAGGAAAGGGACCTGGGGGTAATCATATTGGATGACCTTAAGGTTAGCAAGCAATGTGAGAAGGCAGTAGGGAGGGCTGGGGGTATACTGGGATGCATAGGGTGAGGCATCATCAGCAGAAAACAGGAAGTTGTTATCCTTCTGTAAAGACAGTTGGTGAGACCCCACCTGGAGTACTGGTCCAGTTCTGGAGACCGCGATCTCCGCAGGACATAGACAGGATAGAGGCAGTCCAGAGGAGGGTAACTAAATGGTGCAGGGTCTGCAAGAGCCATATGAGGAGAGAGACTAAAGGAGCTTAATATGTATACCCTTGAGAAAAGAAGGAGGGGAACATGATAGAAACTTTTAGTACCTCAGTGGAATCAACAAATTCCAAGAGAGTATCATATTTCAGAAAAAGAGACTTGCAAGAACAAGGGGACACAATTAAAAGATGGGGGGGGCGGTTCAAGGGCAATGTAAGGAAGTATTATTTCACAGAGAGGGTTGTGGATGCATGGAACAGCCTTCCTGAGGAGGTTGTGGGGTCTAAAACTGTGGGAGAATTCAAGAATGCATGGGACAGACATAAGGCAGTTCTTGTGGGGGGTAGGAAGAAATAGGCTGTTGGTTAACTAGGATCTGCGGCCTATCCTGTAGGTAGGGAAATGGGCAGACTAGATGGGCCAAGCGGTCCTTATCTGCAGTCAAAGTCTATGTTTCTATGTTTCTGACATGGTTTTAACTGTGTTTTTGGGCACTGTAAAGTAGCTTTCTTAGTGTACACTCTGACAGGGTTGGTTGGGCCCTGTCCCATTTGTAATGTAGGGAAAGTGTTTAAAGCAAAGATTCTGCCTACTCTTTCTCTTTTCTATTGGACTACACGGTCAACTCTTACTTTACTTGCTGTTCTTTCCTTTTTTTACTGTCCCTACCTTGCTTATATATAATTATAAAACATATGTATGAAACTGGGTTCCCTGATTTGGAAACTAGATGCAGTGTATTACTGTTGAAATGATTACTGAAACAGTTGCAACAGAATTTGACCTTTTGGATCTTAGACTGGTGAAATAGGTCAGCTTATAGCCATGTCACAATGCTCTGGAAGCTAGAAATTGACAAGGTTCTGAAATTTCTGGGTTACAATATCTATACCTAGCTACTTTTAATTCTAGAGCCTGTCTTTCTGAGAAGATGTATTAGAGAAAGCCTGTGTTGCTGAGAGCTCAAGCGTCTTAGGGGGACTTGGGGACCTGAGGCTACAGAGAGCTGGTTGATGGTAGATTTCAGTTCTGAACTCAGAAACTGGAGTTTGTTTTTGTACTGCCTATACTTGAAAACCATTTGGTACATTTCTATTTGCTTTTACACTCTGTTACTACTACTAATAAAACACTATTTGTGGATTTTTACAATCTCTCCTGGTCTGCTTATGCTTCCTCACCCAAGCCTCCATTACAGTTGCTGTGAGAAGTAATTAGATTTATGCTGTACATACTCTAAAGATAGGAGTCTGTTCATGGGTGCCAGACCTACTACCAGTGAAGTACAGGAGAAAGATATGGATCCTGCAAAAAAAAAAAAGACCAGGAGTGATAACTAGAAGTATGGCATACAATCTAGCACAGACACATTTCTGAGTTGAAACCATTCAACCAGTACCCAAGATGGAAAAGGAACAGGCAGCAACAGAGCCAGAAATCCTGCCTGAGATTTTCAAAAGGTGGGCTATACAACAAAGAACAGGTCTGACAAGTGTGGTCAGAAAAGAATCCAGCAGAGGTGTGTCAAGAATAGGCATGTCCACTAAACAGATGGCTGGCAGTAGTGTGCCCAACAGAGACACTATGGAGTGGCCATGATATGACTTTTGGGCTGTGAAAGAAATGATGTAGATGGTGAAAACCTTAACAGAACTAGTGAACTGGCTCACAGAATGATGAATGGAGGCTGAGCAGCGATACCCAGGGTCCGAGTAATCTAACAGGGCAGTATTGTGAGTGTGCCAGGAAAGCCAAGCCCCTGAATAATTCAAACAAGTTGAAAGGGAATATGAGACCCCATCTATTACAGGTAGAGGCCAGATGGAGTCCAGTGAAAGTACTGAGAACTAGTTCAGAGCTGTGATAGCTAAGATGGAGCATTTTGAGCTTGCTGTGTTTCCTGGGTGCTACCTTGTTGATCCAGAATCAGAGCTGGAGGAACACCTGGTGCTGGGTCTTGGAGGATCAGATGTGAGTGTTGCAGAGATTGCCAGTGATGATGTGTAGAAGAAAGTACACACCAAATGCAGATCATGTGATCTGAGATGGAGATATAGCCCCTTTAATAGAGCAGTTAAAAGGTGGGGAAGAAGCCTATGAGAGAACTGAAGGGACTAATATTTTTGCTAAACCAGGGGTTCCCTGGAAATTCACAGACTGGAGTATGCTACAAAATGGGAATTCACATGTTTGTAGGTTATACCAGCATGCAAAAAGTACTGCTGGTGTACTTATTGGTCCTATGGTGTTTAACAGAGCCTGTCCCTATTATAGTGTTAAGAAAGGGGTACGATTCAGGTTACATCATAACCACAGGTTAAACAAGATAGAAAAGCAGGTGGTTGTTCCTACCAAATATCATATTCTGATGATACGGTGGACACACACTCTTAGCAGTGGGAGGCATCTAAGTAAGAGGGAAGCCTTGGAAAACGTCTTTCACATTTTAACTGGCCAGGAGTTTACAGGCAGGTAACAACCTACTGTAGATCCTGTAGAGCCTGCCAGTTAATGCTGGCTGTAGCCTCTAAAGATAAGGAAGTGGTTACCTCACAGATAAAAGCCTTTAAATCCAAGAGGCCAAGGGAAGAGACAGCCTGCAGAAGAAGACCACCTGATGAAAGTGGTGGCATTCTGGGAAAATAGGTATGCTTCCTTCAGGGCTGGGAGAGACATAAAAGAAATACATCAGTAACAGTGTAATGGTTTAATCACAACGCTAATGACTAAACTAATAAATTGGAAAACATTGGAATTGAGAAATAAGAAAGGTTAGAGATGAAAGAAAATACACGTATGCAGCTTTATGTATGTGCACTAAACTGTAAGATGTAACATACAATATAAAAGTGAGTACGACACTTCAGAGAATTAACAATAATGTGATGAGTATGAAGGAAGGCTTTTGGAAACCTGTTTTAAAGAAAGAAAAAAAAAAAAACATGTTCCCTTTTATGTGGTTTGGCCCTGTCCCATTTGTGATGTTGGAAGAGAGTTTGAAGTAAGGATTCTGCCTACTATTTCTGTCTTTCGTATTAGACTGTGATGTGAACCCTTACTTTAAACATAGAAACATAGAAACATAGACTTTGACGGCACATAAGGACCGCTTGGCCCATCTAGTCTGCCCATTTCCCTACCTACAGGATAGGCCGCAGATCCTAGTTAACCAACAGCCTATTTCTTCCTACCCCCCACAAGAATTGCCTTATGTCTGTCCCATGCATTCTTGAATTCTCCCACAGTGTTAGACCCCACAGCCTCCTCAGGAAGGCTGTTCCATGCATTCACTATCCTATCTGTGAAATAATACTTCCTCACATTGCCCCTGAACCGCCCTCCTTCTATCTTTAAATTGTGTCCCCTTGTTCTTGCAAGTCTCTTTTTCTGAAAGATGCTACCCTCTTGGACTTTGTTGATTCCACTGAGGTACTTAAAAGTTTCTATCATGTCCCCCCTGTCCCTTCTTTCCTCAAGGGTATAAATTGTTTTTCTACGTCTGGGTAAAGTGTTGATCTTTTTCATTTGCACAATACAATGTTATAATTCAGATAGAGTACAACTTAAGGACGAAGATTATTTGGAGAATACAGATATCGATCCTGTTACCTCTCGCATGCTAAGTGAGCGCTCTACCTTTTGAGCTAATTCCCCCAATAAAGAAAGGATTTTTACCCAAATTGCTTAACCAGGAGTGGCACACAAAGCTGAAAGCTTGTTTATAGGTTGTTACCTAGGAACATAGGATAGTTAAGAGACTTGCTCAAGATCACACAGTATGCAAGTGGGGGCTGTGGGATTCAAACCCAGGGCTCCAAATTTGCAGTTCAGAGGCTTAAACCACTGTGCTATACTGCCTCCCTACTTGCTGTTCTTTCCTTTTTTACTGTCTCTGTCTACCTTGCTTTTATATAGTTATAAAACATATTCATGAAACTTGATTCCTTGATTTGGAAACAAGATTGAGTTTATTGCTGTTGAAATGATTTGAGAAACAGCAGTAACAGACTTTGACCTTTTGGATCTCAGACTGGTGGAATCTGTCAGCTTGCAGCTGTGTCAAAATGCTCTGGAAGCTAGAAATTGACAAAGTTCTAAAAGGTCTGGGTCACAATATCTATACCTAGCTGCTGACGATTACACAGCCTGTCTTTCTGAGAAAATGTATTAGAGAGAGCCTGTCTTGGTGAGAGAGCAAGTGTCTTCGAGGGGACTTGTAGACAGAGGCCCGGATATTCAAACTGCGTCAGGCTGTGGTGCAAACCTGGGCGCAGCTCAACTTTGTTGCGCAGGGGTGTGGCCTGGGCGATATTCAACGTAGCTGCGCCGTGGCGCAGCAGCTTTGAATATCGCACCCTGGCCACCCCAACAGTGCATGGCGCAGTGGCACTGCACCAGCGCAAGTGGCCAGAGTGGAGCATGGAGATGTGCTACCGCAAGTGCCATTGCGCCATGCACAGCACCTGCGATGTTCAAAAGGGGACATGCAAATGGGACCATAATTTATGCATGGCACACATGGGGCCATTTGCATGTCATTATGGCCCCATTTGCATCCCATTAGCATGCTGGTGAGCCAATCCCCGACGACTTGCGCCTGGCGCCCTGCCAGGCAGCGGCCATCGGGGTCCGACGCCTCCTGCAGCCCGATTGCGGGCATTCATCTAAAAGAAATCCCCGTCTAATATACCTGGTGGTCCAGTGGACCCTTATGTGCCTGATCGCGGGCATTGGTATAAACCACCCCCGTCCAATATCCCTGGTGGTCCAGTGGACCGCACGCTGCCTGATCGCGGGCATCTTTAAAACATAGAACAGTCCTATTACCCTGGTGGTCTGAGTGTAATCCCCTCCCACCCGCCACTGAGCCCCACCGCACGCCTCCCCGGTCAACCGGCGAGGTGGCAGCATCCCACCCGCCTGCCACACTGCCACCCACCAACTGACAGCTTGGTAGGGCTGCCGCCCATTGGTGAATTCATTCACATATCTGGACTGTGTTGTCGGTATGGGCTGCATGCCCATTGGCTCACGCTGTGAACCAATGGGCATGCAGCCTCCGAGCTGTCAGTTGGCTGGTGGTGGGTGGCAGGAAGGTGGATGCTGCCACCCACCAGCTGACCGGGTGGAAGCGGGGGCTCAGTGGGCGGTGGGGAGGGGCACACTAGACCACCAGGGTAATAGGACTGTTCTATGTTTTAAAGATGCCCGCTATCAGGCAGAGTGTGTCCACTGGACCACCAGGGATATTGGACGGGAGGTTTATACCGATGCCCATGATTGGGCACATAGGAGTCCACTGGACCACCAGGATATTGGACGGGGTGTTTTATATGGATGCCCATGATGGGGCATGGGGGGGCGCCGCCAGGTGCGGCAGGAACTCGGGTGGCCACCCACAGGTGGCAGTTGCCGTGTTGCGCCCTGCAATGCGGCAGCTCACCTATGAGTGGCCATCATTTGTTCCTTTTTTTTGGGGCTTAACTTTGTACAGGTTCAGGTAGTGGTTGCACATGTATGACTCTGCACATCCTGGGCTGAATATCAGGCTGTGCAGGTTATGCATGGGCACACCCCCCTCCCTGTACCTGCATACATTACTGATGCGCTCCGGTGCATCCAGATTTGTGTGGCGCACTTTTCCCTTTTGAATATCGCACTGGGGTGCATCAGTGGGTTGTGCATGGCGCAACACTGCTGCGCCATGTGCAACCCTTTTGAATATCTGGGTCCCAGTCTGTGCATTTCTGTTTGCTTTTAATTTTCTGTTATTTTTAATAATAAAACACTACTTGTGGATTTTTACAGTCTCTTCTGGTCTTCTTTTACTTCCTCACCTAGGCCTTCATTACATATAGAACATGGCAGGAAGGGCGCTATACTTGTGGTATGTGACAATACATCCTGAACTCATACAACATGAGATAATGCTATTCACAGGTCTGTGGTACTGCAGTAGCTATTTTTTTTTAAATCTTACCTTATGTAATGGGATCTGGGTAAAATGTTATTTTAAATTTTGAACACTGGAGCCACAGTTCATTTCCAAGTGAAACCCCCTGAATTTCTCGGTATCTGTCATTGCTTTTCCTATTGCTACCCACCTCAACCTTTTATTTCATCTCTGGATGGTCTCTAGTATCAGGACTTAGATCAAAGTACTCTGTTTGAGATAGGTGGTGACACATCCTCCTCTGGTAAATAGTGACCCATCTTGCTCCTTCATGCTCTGAACAGGGTAACATAGAAACATACTAATAGAATAATGAATAGGTGAGGGTGTATTACAAGGGAATAATACCATTGAGAGGTTCTGGGGACAAGAGAACCTTGAGAGTGAAGCTTGAGAAGTTGCCTTGTCCCCAGAACCTCAAGATGGTATTACTCCTGAGTGAGACACCCTCTCCTATTCATTCTTTTTTGTAATACATGGCTCTATTACATCTATTAGATTCATTTGCCAGACCTCCCATGAATGCATGCTGTCACATGTCCTGTACCACTGGAATTAAGATACTTCACTATCCTTTCCTTTGGTAGTGATTTCAATAGTTTCCCCATTACTGAAGTCAGGTTGACTGGCCTGAAGTTGCCAGCCTCCTCTCTTCCATCACTTTTGTGAAGTGAGACTACATCTGCCCTCCTTTAGTCCACCAGAACCTCAGCAGTCTCCAGCAAGAGGTTGAACAAGACTGACAGAGGTGCAGCCAGCACCTCCCTTAGTTCCCTCAGTATTCTTGGATGTACCCTTTCTGGCCTCATTGCTTTATCCACTTTCAGATTTGTGAGTTCCTTCAGGACTCTTTCCTCTGTAAGTGGACTAGTGTCCACCTCCCTTCCTTTGATGCTCCTGTCACTTTTCTGTGGCCCTCTCCTTCTCTTTCTTCTGTGAACACTGAACAAAAGAATGTGTTTAAGATGCCTGCTTTTTCTTGGTTCCCCTCCACACAATCCCTCGTTCCCATCTTAGTTTCATTAAGTTTTTACAGGAGCTGAAAAGGCATAGCCCATAATAGCTCCTTTAAGACAACATGTAATAATTCATATTTCCATTTGAGGCAATATATTTTTCCAGATTAATTTTAATTTATTTTTCTAATACTACAGATTATATGAAAAGGAAGTCTGTTCCAGAGGTTAGCTGTTCTCAGTATATAAAAATATTTTGTATTATTGGCTTTAAACCTTTCGAGTTTAATCTGCAGTGAGTGACCCCTGGTATCTAACATGTCATCTTTATATTCACTATATAAATTTACCATTAATAATCGGTCATTTAAAATGTCAAAGTAAAAAAGAATACCTCCTCTATGTCTTCTGACCTCCAGGCTATGAAGTCCTAATTTGACTAACCTCTCTTTGTAAGAGAGATTTTTAAGAGACTGTTGATTTAGTGTATCTTCATTGGACCTTTTTCAGTTTGCTTTTTTCTGTAGTAAGATAAAGTGACCATATCTGACTACCATAATCCGGCGTAGGTCTCACATATGAAAGATATAATGGTAACAGTACCTCTGCTTCTCTACTTTTGATGTTTCTTTTGATTGCAATAATTGTCCTGTCGGCTTTGCAATAGCCGATCTACGGTGTTTTTTTAAATTTAGTTTATCTATTATTATTCCCGGATCCTTTCCACAGATTTTATTGAGCTGGAGTTCTCCATTTAGATTATAAATGTGGTTGGGATTATGACAAACCAATATGTATTACACAACACTTATCAATGTTAAGTTGTATATACCCCAATTACTTGTCCGTAAGGTTATAGCATCAATGTCATTCTGTAATGTCTCAATCTGTTCAATAGTACTACAAGGACTGCAAAGTTTAGTATCATCTGTATATTTCATAATAATGTTTTTAATATTATCATCCTTATCAGTCATTAATATTTTAAAAACAATGGTCCAGTGACTGACCCTTGTGAGATACCACTAACCACTGGGCCTTCAGATGACAAATAATCCTGAACAGAAATTATCTGTGTTCTACTCTGTAGCCAATTTTCTATCCCTCTAATGATATATTTATCAATATTATACTTCTTCAGTTTCATGTTAATTGCCAAGTGGGGTACTCTGTCAAAAGCTTTACTTAAGGCAAATATGAATACATCTACCGGAATCCCACTGTCTTGCATTTTATTCACATGATTGTAAAAACAGATAGATTGGTGACACAAGAGCATCCTGTTTTGAAACCATGCTGACTATGATCAAATAAGGGGTTAGCATTAAGATGTTCAGAAATTCTGTTTTTACTTAAAATTTCTAGAATTTTACATGGAATTCACATTAGGCTAATAGGCCTATAGTTATAAACTTCAGTTTTGCAACCATTTTGTAAAATTAGTGTGACTATAGATTTTTTCCAGTTATGGGGTACAATACCTGAGTTGAGCTATTTTTCAAATAATAGTTTTAAGGGTTACCAGATATAGGCCTTCATAAGTTTGAGCGTAGATGGTGTTATATTATTGAGTCCTGGGGTGCTGTGATCTTTTAAATTTTCAATTTCACTTAATATTTCTTCCTTAGCAAACTGATGATTCCCTACATTATTTACAACATCATCTTTAGTGGTGTGTGAGATTTATTTTGAATAAACTGAACAAAAGTAATCATTAAATAAATTTGCAATTTTAATCAGGTTTGTGATAAATTAGTTATTGTCCATGATAGTGGATAACTCTCCATTGCCCTGTTTTAGAGAGTTAATGTAACTGAAAGAACTGTTTACTGTAGGATTTAGTTGCTGTTTTGACTAAGTGAAGTTCATAATTTTTCTTTGCCTTATTCATTTTATTTTTATATTTTCTTTGTAATATTTTAAAATGGGACCAGTTTGACTCAGTTTTGTTTTTAATGTAGTGACTATTTATCTTGTTTTTCCTTTATATTAACTTGCAGATGTCCTTATTTAACCATTTTGGATTCCATCCTTTATTATTATATTTTTGACTTTTTTGACATGTATGTTCATGATATTATGAATTATATATCTTATATGAGTCCAGGATTCATGTATGGTCTTAACTTCCACTTCTTTTTCCAAAACAATTATATCTAAGTCAATGTTACTTCCCTCCACATTTGCTGTTTTATACAGAAACATTTCAGTACAACCTCTTAGTGGTGTTTTTTCATACTCTAGGGTAAATAATAATGAAGAATGATCACTGGGGCCAATAGGTGGCCTAATCATGCATTTGGTTATATTGCCATTGTCAATTGTAATCACTAAATCTAGTATATTGTTTAACCTAGTGAGGTCCACTAAATGTTGAGATAAGTTGATTTCTTTACAGAAGTCTAGAAATTCTCTACTGTGATTATTAGTAGCATTCTCACCTGCCTAGTCAATATCAGGAAAATTAAAATCACCTGCCAGGACTACCTTACTGTAACTAAGTCAAGAGCTTTAGTAATTTCCTCCATTAATTTTTTTTTAGTATACTCTAGAGTTGAGTTCGGGGGTCTATAGCATAGGCCCATTATATATTCTTGTGTTGTTCCTTTCAAGATTTATATCCATAGTGTTTCTGTATCATCGTTGTCACATTTGATTTTATCAGTTATAGCGACATGCTTTAATTTGGTTGTCAAATAAACTACTAGTCTGCCACCCTTTTTACCCTCTCTATCTCTCCTAATGATGTTATAACCCTGAATAAAATTACCTGATGTATCATTATTGTCAAGCCAGATTTCCGTAATTAAAGCTACATCAATACTTCCCAAGTGCAGTACAGCTGGTGGTTCATTGTCTTTACTGTGAAGGCTTCTCACATTGCTGAGAAGACTCTTAATTTTCTGGTTTTCTAAAGAAGTTCTTGCTATTGCTGGTGTTGGAATAGTATTAATTTGGTTCCAGCTCCCCCTGACAGCTAGTTTAAATTACTGTCTCCATTTTGTTTTTAATGAGTGAGCTCAAAAGGTCTGTTCCATCAATGTTTAAATGAAGATCGTCTTTATTGAGCAAGTTTCTTTTTCCCAGGAAACTATGCCATGAGTTAACAAAGCCTTCTGTTCCACACCAGTTTTCAAGTCTGGTATTTATTCTATATTAGGTCTTGTGTTTTTTTTTATTTTTCATTTGAGGCCCTGGGTGCTGGTTAAAGACCCAATATTATAACACTAGCCTCCAGAGTTTTAATATTGTTTCGGGGTTCCACTAACTCGATACAAATATATTTCTCATGGCTATGCTCTATGATGTTTATTCCCACATGAATCATAACAATTTTTTTTGTGTGTTTGATCTTCTTCTTACTCAGGAATTTCCTTGTGGATATCCTTTATCTTTGTGCCTGAATAAGGAAGCACCATTCTAAACTCTTTATCTGGCTGACAGATTTTGGTGTCACATTTCCTGATGACAGAATCACCAATTACAATCAACTCTATATCATTTGGATGGTCTGTGGGTTGTTCATTCTCAATGAGGAAAGCATTAGTTAAACAACTAAACCTATTGGCCTGGATATTCAAACTGTGTCAGGCTGTGGCGCAAGCTTGGACGCAGCTCAACTTGGCTGTGCAGGGGTGTGGCCTGGGTGATATTCAAAGGAGCTGCGCCATGGCTCAGCAGCTTTGAATATCACACCCTGGCCACCCCCACTGTGCATGGTGCAGTGGCAATGCACCAAAGCAAGTGGTCAGAGTGGAGCATGGAGATGTGCTAGCGCAAGTGCCATTGCGCCATTCACAGCATCCGCGATATTCAAAAGGTGACATGCAAATGGTGCCATCATTTATGCAAGGCACACATGGGGCCATTTGCATGTCATTATGGCCCCATTTGCATGCAGGTGCGCCGATCCCCGATGACTTGCACCTGGTGCCCTGCCAAGCAGCAGCAGCCATCAGGGACCTACGCCTCCTGCAGCCCGATCATGGGCATCTGTTTAAATAAAAAAAACACCCCATCCAATATCTCTGGTGGTCCAGTGGACCGATTGCTGCCCAATCGCGGGCATCTGTTTTACATAAAACATCCTATTACCCTGATGTTCTAGGGTACCCCCCTCCCCACCTGCCCACTGAGCCCCACCGCCCCGCTCTCCCAGTCAGCCAGTGGGCAGCAGCACCACCCACCTGCACCTCGCTTATCGACGGACTGACAGTTCGATAGGTTGCATGCTCATTGTTCACAGCATGAACTATGGCGTAGTTTTCCAGAGCACATATTCCAGATATGTGAATGATTCATTCACATATCTGGAATGTGTAGTAACGGTAGGCTGCATGCTGATTGGCTCATGCTGTGAACCAATGGGTGTGCAGCCCACTGAGCTGTCAGTCAGTGGGCGGGGGCAGCAGGTGGTGGACGCGCCGCCCGCCAGCCGGACCGGGGGAATGGGGCGGGCCCAGTGGGTGGGTGGGGAGGGGGGTACCCTAGACTACCAGGGTAATAGAATGTTTTCTGTTAAACAGATGCCCGTGATCGGGCAGCATTCGGTCCACTGGACCTCCAGGGATATTGGACGGGGGGGCTTATTTAAACAGATGCCCGCAATCGGGCAGCATTCAGTCCACTGGACCACCAGGGATATTGGACATGGATGTATATTGTGACAGATGTCCACAATCGGGCAGAGAGTGGTCCACTGGACCACCAGGGATATAGGATGGGGACTTTATTTTTAAACATATGCTCATGATCGGGCATGGGGGGTGCTGCCAGGTGCAGCCAGAACTCAGGTGGCCACCCACAGGTGGCAGCTGCCATGCTGCACCCTGCAATGTGGCAGCTCACCTGTGGGTGGCCATCAGTTGTTCCTTTTTTTTTGGTTTAACTTTGTGATGGTGCAAGTAGGGGTTGCACATGCATGGCTCTGCACATCCCAGGCTGAATATCAGGCTGTGCAGGTTATGCATGAGAACACCCCCCACCTGTGCCTGCATACATTACTGATGCACTCCAGTGCATCAGGATTTGTGCGGCGCACTTTTCCCTTTTGAATATAGTGCCAGGGCGCATCAGTGGGTTGCACATGGTGCAACACTGTTGCACCATGCGCAACCCTTTTGAATATCTGGACCATTATGTATAGCAGTATCATTTGTAACTAATGCTCAATGTCCCTTTTTTATCCCTTCCCCTTTTGTACCAAACACCAGTCATTGTTTTGGTTACAATCAATGGGCCCTATGCACTGATGGGTGGGTAATGTCTGCAGCCCAGCCACCCTGGCACACAGGACTCCACAGTGCAGTCAGGGGTGGGGTCGTGGGTCCAGAAAGGCATCCAATCAGATGCCTGGACTGGGTGGCTCAGTGGATCCCCTCCAAAGTAGGGCATGCATTGGCAGCATGCTCCGCGGATGACCAATGGCCAGCAGCTGTGGTGCTGAAAGGAGGTCAAAGCCACTGGCCCTCTGGTGTGGCTCCATAGTGGTGCACAGAGATGGGAGGGGGTCCATAGGCAGTGCAAGGGGGCCATTTGTGACATGCAGCTCCCACTCGAAGCAATGACGGCTGGTGAGGGGGGGTGGCCCAGCAGTGTCCTTGGGGTGTGGGGGCAGCATCTTTAGTCCAGTGCCCCTGTGTGGGTGTGTGTGGCAGGGGGGCACCTGGTAGGGGCCCCACACCAGTGAGTACAGGGGCAGGTGGCAGCAGTCTGTGTGGGTGGTCTATCTGCCTCTTCTGGTAGAGTCCTGATGGCTGTGCGGGGTGCATAGAGGGCTTATGGCAGGGTTCTCCCTGGCATAACCTGCACCCCCTGTGCACCCCTGTGGCCAGCACTATACACCTTGTTGCGTGGCTCGTAGTGCTGGCATGCCCTTTCCCACCACCAGCATGTTACTCATCAATGGCCAGGGGATTGAGTGAGAAGGTGATTTGCACCCCCACCATTGGTGCATCCCATGTGGGGGGTGCATAGTGTGTGGATTGGCTGCATACCCCAGATACATGTGCACAGCCGCTCCTCTCCAATAGTGCATAGGGACCATTGTGTTTATGTTTTTTATGAAGTCTTAAAATCCCTCTTGTGGTTTTTCTCTTTTCACTTACACACCTAAAAAAAATGTCTTGTTCCCTTTCTTTACTTCCAGTCCTGATTTCTCCTCTGTTTGCATCTTTGCTTTCCAAACCAATTTCCCTGTCTCCCTCTGTTTCTTCAGATACAGCTCCCTAGTCTCCTCTTTCTGTATCTTCTTATACCTCCTAAATGCTAACATTTTGCCCTTAATTTTCCAGTCACCCCCTTACAGAATCTGAGTGGTCTTCTTTTCCTCCTTGCTTTGATTACTAGCCTGACATAGAGGTTTGTTGACTTCTCTATGCCCCCTTTTAGTTTTTCCTAATGTTCCTCTGCTCTAGTCAAGTCTAACAAGGGAAGGAGTAAGAGCACTGGGCCAAAAATTTGACATGTGCATTGGGCATTTAAATTAGGGAAGGGAGATTAGGAGGCAAAGGACCCTATCAATGACACTCTAGAAGAAAGGAACTTAACTGTAACTCCACTAAAAACAGGAATTAATCATTGAATGCAAAAAGGGACTAGCAGAAACATGAAGGGAGATAAAAAACACACAAATGGAAGTGGGAGTCAGTAGTATGCTTTCCTGAAAGAAGCTAGAGGTAAAACACAAGTTAAAGGGAGGTCAAGGGAGGAACAACTAAAAAGAGAGTTGACAGACAGTGGAAAGCCATGTGCTTGAATGCTCGCAGCCTGGTGAACAAAATCTCAGACCTAATGGCCTTAATGTCATAGGCTGACCAGGACATTGTTGCTATGACCAAGACATGGTACACAGGGAATGATGACTGGGATATAGTTGAGCCAGGGTACACTCTGTACCGAAAAGATAGGGTAGAAAAATAGAGGAAGGGAGTGGCTATCTACGTTACAGAGGAAATAAAAGCTACAGAAGTACAGGGCATAAAGGAGGTAGAGGAGGCACTGTGGGTCACTTTGGAAATGGGTAATGGTACTTCCATTTGAGCAGGAGTGATCTACAGACTTCCAGCACAGGTGGAAGAGTTGGACAATGCACTAGTGGAAATAATCCACAAAACAGCAACAAAAGAGATGATATTGCTGATGGGAGATTTCAGTTTGCCAGCTGTCAATTGGAGCCCCCATACTGCAGTCATACTGCAGCCACAGCAAGGAGCAGAAACATCCTGGAAGCACCTTAGGTGGTGCGACTCAGACAGCTAGTGATAGAACACACCCATTAGGGGACAATATTGAACCTGATGCTCACCAATGGAGAAAGTGTAATGGATGTAAAAGTAAGGAGTAATTTGGGGTCCAGCGACTGCAGTATGGTGTGGTTTAACATGAGGATAGTAGAGGAATCCAGCCACACAAAGAAAAGGGTTGTGGATTTCAGAAGGGTCGGTTTTGCAAAGATGGATGTATGTCTGAAGAAAGCATTAGAGGGTAGTGTGGGAAAAGGGGATGTAGATAAACAATGAGCACAACTTAAGAGAGTCATAATGGAAGCCACAAGCCTTTGCATTAAGTAAATAAGTAAAACAAAGAGGAAGAAAAAGCCATTCTGGTTCTCAAAGGAGGTGGCAGGGAGGGTGAGGGGAAAAAGACAGCATTTAGAAAATACAAAGAAACACAGAGGGGGAAGATAGAGGCGTGTATCTGGAAAAGCTAAAGGAGACAGGGAAAGCAGCCAGAAAGGCCAAGGCACAGACAGAGGAAAGAATAGCCAAGGCAGTTAAAAAAGTAGACATGACCTTTTTTAGATACATTAGAGAGAAGGGAAAAAACAGAGGTGAGATTGTGAGACTAAAAAGGAAAGGGAGGAGGTCAGCAGAAGGAGACCAAGAAAAAGCAGAAATCCTGAACAAATATTTTAGTTTAGTGTTCATGGTAGAAGGGGACAGGAAGGGCCCACAGCTAGGTATATGATGTACCAAGGGGAGGAGTGTAGATACCAGTCCATTCACAGTAGAGTGAGTCCTAAAGGAATTAGAAAAAGTGAAAAAAGATAAAGCAATGGGGCCAGACAGAATACATCCCAGAACTCTAAAGGAACTAAAAAAGGAGCTAGCAGGACCACTGACAGCCTTATTCATCAAATCCTTATAAAAAAAATGTAGTTCTGGCAGACTGGAAGAGGGCGAATGTGGTCCCTCTCCATAACAGCGGGAGCAAGGAGCAGGCTGGTAACTATAGGCAAGTCAGGCTAACCTCAGCGGTAGGAAAATTGATGGAATCATTACTCATGGAAAGGACTGTGGCATGCCTTGAATCCAGTGGACAGCAGGATCTGGGACAGCATGGTTTCACAACAAGCAGGTCTTGATGAACGTAGATTTCTTTGACTGAGTGACAAGGGAGATTAATCAGGGAGGGGCAGTAGATGTGGTCTGCCTTGATTTTAGCAAGGCCTCTGATACAGTTCCACATAAAAGGCTAATAAACATATTGAGCAGCCTGGGAGTCAGATCTATGGATGTTAACTGGTTTAGAAATTGTCTGAGCAGTAGGACACAAAGGGTGATAGTGAATAGTGTTTAGTCTGTAGAAAGGGAGGTGACTAGTAGGATGCCTCAAGAATCGGTGCTATGCACAGTTCTCTTTAATGTCCTTATGAGGGACATTGCAGAGGTGCCGGAGGGGAAGGTGCAACTCTTTGCCAATGACACAAAGATCTGCAATAGGATATACACACCAGGGTGTGGAAAGAATGAGAAGGGACCTGGGCAAGCTGAAGGATTGGTCAAATGTATGGCAGTTGAGATTCAACAGAAAGAAGTGCAAAATTATGCACTTGGGTTATGGCAACCCAAGAGAGATGTACTCAGTGGGGAGCGGGCTACTGTTGGCCACCAAAAAGGAGAGGGGATATTGGAATAATTGTATATCTGAGGACATAAAGGTGGCTAGACAGTGTTAAAAGGTGGTTAGAAGGGCCAGTGGGATGATGGGGTGAATAGGGAAAGGCATCAGAAGCAGGAAAAAGGAGGTGGTGATGCCATTATACATATCATTAGTGAGACCTCATCTGGAGTACAGTGTCCAGTTTCGGAGGCAAAATCTCAGAAAGGACATAGACAGAGTGAAGGCAGTCCAAAGAAGGGCTACAAAAATGGTACTGGGCAGCACCAGAAGTCATATGAGGAGCGGTTGAAAGACCTCAACATGTAGACTCTAGAGATGTGAAGAGAGAAGGGACATGACAGAGATGTATAAATACCTTAAAGGTATCAATAAGGTACAAGAGAGTAGCATCTTTCAGAAAAAAAGATGAACAATAACTAGGAGGCATGAGATGAAGTAAATGGGAAGAAAAATCAAGGGTAATGTGAGGAAGTGTTTCTTTTCAGAGAGGGTGATGGGTGCTTGGAACAGCCTCCCCACAGGTGTGGTATAGGCAAAAATGGTAGAGGAATTCAAAAATGCATGGGACACTCACAAGGGAAATCTAGAAAAAGGGAAAAGTAGGAAAGCCTCAGATCAACTACAGTCTGCAGCATAAGTTAAAGCTAGAAATAATCGGCAGACTAGATGGGCCAGGCATTCCTTATCTGCTGACAAATTATATGTACCTATGTATCTATGTAAGTCCTCCCCCACCACTGTGGGTATCCATGAGGCATTCCTCCTTTTTTTTTAAACTGGACCTCCTGAAATCCAGGACCCTTGCCCGTGTGTGGCTTTATTCTGCACCAGTCTTTATATTGAATCACACATTACAGTGATCACTGGTTCCCAGTTATGGCCACCCACCATGACGTCTGCAACACTGTCCCTGTTAGTTATTACAAGTTCCAGTATTGACCCCTCATGAGTGGGCACCCTAACTAGGTGCCTGAGGAATGCCCCCTACAGGGAGTCCAGGATGTCCCTGTTCCTACCTGTAGCTGCAGCTGGGTTGCTCCAATCTATATCTGGCAGATTGAAGTCTCCCATCAATAGTATCTCTCCCTTATTTGCCATCTTTGGGATAGCTTCTGCCAGAACAGTATCCAACTCCCCTTCCCCCCATGTTGGAGGTTTGTAGATCACACCAGTGTGAATAGTGGCTCCATGCCCCCTCTTGGTGGTGACCCACAGTACTTCCACCACTTCCTGTATTTTCTGTACCTGTCACTTTTATGCTATTTCTCACATAAAGAGCAACTCCTCCACTTTTTTCCACCCTGTCCTTCCTGAGCAGAGTATAGCCTCATAAGGCTATATCCTGGTCATGGTTCTCAGTGCACCATGTTTCTGCAATGGTGACAATGTCCAGGTCAGCCTCTACCTTAATGGCCTCTAAGATTGGAATTTTATTTCCCAGACTCTAAGCATTTGTACAAATAGCCTTCTGACTTCTAGTGACACACTGCTCGAAAACCCCCCATTTTCCCTTTTTCCTTCTCTCCCTACCACCTCTGTTCACATTGCCATCTGTGCTAATTTCTCTTAGGTACCCATGGGTATTTGTCTCCCTTAGAGTTCTCCCTGCTGACTACTCTATTTTCTTTGGGGTGGGGGCAGCTTATACCTCCCTGCTTCTTTCTGCCACTCCTCTTGGCTAATTAAAATGTTTGCTAATGTTACATGTAAAACATCCCACTGAGAACTGCAGTTCCCCCTCCTAGATGGATGTGGGCCAACTTTCCTGTAGAGGCCTTTATCCCTCCAGGTGTGACTCTAGTCCCCAGTGTAGCCGAATACCTCCTCCCTGCACCATTACTTCAAGCACTGGTTAAAGCTCCCCGTACAGAGTACCCAATCCTTCCCCCTGTCATAGGCAGCCAGCACCTCAATAAAGGCCCCTGAGCTTGCTACCTGCATAAAACCCCTGCCCCACTCCCTGAACTTCTCCTGAACTATCCTCTCCCCATCCCTAGCCAGGTCTTTTGTCCCCAGGTGGACAGTAACATCTAGCTCCTCCTCCCATCCTGCTGCTCCAGCGATCTGCAGGATTCACTTACTATCGCTCCAAACTGTGGTGCCAGATAGGCACCTAACAACCTCCCCCCTCTCCACTCCTGTCCCCAAATCTATCCCTATTATGATGAAGTACTCCATCAAGAGTTGCTTCCTTCTTCTATGGGGTCCTCTGCTACCCCTTTGGGGTCTACACTACAGGGCACCGACACATCCTCCATGACCACTACCTCAGATGCCTAAATGGGACAGTACCAGCCTACCAGAACAGTAGAGGAGTTGCATAGTGTTACCAGAAGTAAGATATGCCTCTGTCCCATTGCCCTCACCCTCCCTGAGCCCACCATAGGCCAGCTGATCCTCCTTCTAGGAATCCTTTGAGTTAGTGGCAGCTGACTTGGTGGTCACTGGGTGGGAGAGGACATTTCCTAAATCCTATCCAACTCGGTCTAGAGACTAGCGACCTTCCTCCTCACCCAGAGAGGTGCACCCAGATGAGGCAGCACCTCAGTCCCCAAAAGGTCTCCCTTAAAACAGCCACTGCACTGCACTGCACCACTACCATAATACTTTCCTTCTATTCTGCCTGTTTTTCTTTTAAAACTCTTTTAAATCCTTTCAATCTTTTACATCTCTTTATACTCCTATCCTAGTTAGTGTGTTGCATCTTTTCCCAGTTTTGGCCGACCCTTGAGCTTCAAAGTCTTTACAGCAGTGACTATTACAAAGTAGTGAATAGGTTCCCTGCCTTAGTTGACTGACAGAGTCTTCCACTTCTTTGCTTTCTTCTGCTGACACCTGCCGATGCCTAGTATGACAGTTACCTGTTTCACTCCTTCTTGGTTTCACTCACTCACTGGGACATAAAGGTTCTGGATATGTTAGAGTGGAAATATTTTTATAGTGCTCTGGTAATAAATGCAGAAGCATGGAAGCTGTCGGCAGATTAGAAACCCTTGGCCCAACTAGTTTGTCCTAATTTTCCCTTCCTATAGTGCCACCGTAGACCCTACTTGGACTCCAGCTTATCCCCCCTTCCCTTGTTTATATGATTCCCTTGTGTCTATCCCATGCACTCCTAAATGCTTTTTCTTGGTTCCCATCCACACAATCTCCCCTTCCCTTCTTTGTTTTCCCTCACCAAAGTCTGATCACTAATTGTTGCCTTTCTTTTGTCTTCTTTGCCAGTATTGAAATAGTAATTTTATGTTAATTTTTGGCTAATATTCAGTAGTAGTAAAGGGTAGTTAGTGAGGTAAACACCAAGGTAGAGAAATCAATAGGGAGCAGAACAGGGGTAAATGTAGAAAAAGGCAAAGGCACTAAGGACAGGGATGGGGCTAAAAGGGGTAAGGTCATCAAAAAATGGAGGATGAAGAGTACCAATGCCTGTAGTCTGGGTAACAAGCTGTCTGAGCCATTGGCCTTGATGGTAGAGGGACACCTGGATATTGTGGCAGTCACAGAAACATGGTACACAGAGGACCATGACTTGGATATCAACATACCAGGATACACAATCTACAGGAGGGACAGGAAGGGTAAAAGAGAAGGAGGAGTAGCTCTCTATGCAAGGGAAGGAATCAAAGCAATGGAATTAAAGGGTAAACAGGAAGCTGAGAAGGCACTGTGGGTCACCATGGAGACAGGAAATAACACCACAATTTGCACAGGGGTTGTATACAGACCCCCTTCTAAGGGGGAGGCAATTGACAAGGAAATGATGGAAGGCATCCTTAGAATGGCAGATATTGTTGATGGGGGACATGAATATGCCAGATGTTAATCAGAACACCTTTGCTGCAGCCATATCCAAGAGCAGGATTATTATTGGTGCCCTACAGGGGCATGCTTCAGACAGCTAGTGTTGGAATCTACTCAAGAGGGAGCAATCTTAAATCTGGTACTCTAAAACGGGGATGGAGAGAGGATCTCAGATTTAGTAGTGGGTAGCCATCTGGGAATAAGCGCCCATCAAAAAGTGTGGTTCATGATAAACACAGCTATATAGTTAAGCCATACAAAAGCAAGGGTATTGGACTTTAGGAGGACTGACAATGGGTAAAATGGGAGAGTGCCTCAGAAAAGCACTAGAAAATGGGCAAGAAGGAGGGGTTGAGAAACAATGAGGAAAAATCAAAACAGCCATCACTGTAGCAGCAAGCTTTTGTGTGAAGCAAATCAAGAAAAAAAATGAAAGAAAAAAACATTATGGTTCTCATAAGAGGTGGTGGGGAAGGTTAGGGAGAAAAGGTAGCATTCAGGAAGTATAAGGAAACACAGAAGAAGCAGGACAGAGAACTGTACCAGTTAAAGCAGAAGGAAGCGAGGAAGGCAGTCAGAAGAGCAAAGGCCCAAACTGAGGAAAAGATAGCCAGCTTAGTTAAGAAGGGGGCTAAAATGTTGTATAGGTACATTAGGGAGTGAAGAAAGACCAAGGGAGGAATACTGAGGCTTAATAAAGGGAAGGGGTGGGTGGGCAGACGGTGACAGTGAAAAAGCATGGATACTGAACAAATACTTCTGCTCTGTATTCACAAAATAAAAGGAGGGGGAGGTACTTAAACCAAATAATAGAAGCACTCTGGATAGGGGAGTCGATAACAGTCCATTCACAAAAGAAAGGGTCCTGAATGAACTCCTAAAATTGAAGGTGGACAAATCAACGGGGTCTAATGGGATTCACCCCAGAATTCTAAAAAAAACTAAGCGGAGAACTAGTGAAACCACTGACTACCCTTTTTAACAAATTATGGGAGTATGGTGTGGTTCCTGAGGACTGGAGGAGGGTGGATGTGATTCCCCTTCATAAAAGTGGGAGCAGGACAGATGCAGCAAACTACAGAAATGTTAGGTTGACCTCAGTGGTAGGGAAAATGATGGAATCACTTCTGAAGGAAAGAACTGTTGAGTACTTAGAGGCCAGTGGGGCACAGGGACCAGGGCAGCATGGATTCATAGTGGGAAGGTCATATCAAATTAATTTAGTTAATTTCTCTGACTTGGTGACCAAAGTAGTAGACCAGGGAGGGGCTGCGGATATGGTCTACCTAGAATTTATCAAGGCATTTGACACAGTCCCACAAAAAAAATTAATAAGCAAGTTAGCCAGCCTGGGAGCAGGTTCCAGGGTTGCAGCCTGCGTAAAACATTGGCTGGACAACACAATGCAGAGGATATTAGTAAATGGAGTCCACTCCAAAGAAAGGGGGGTCACTAGTGGGAGCCGTAGGGTTCAGTCCTAGGACCAGTCTGCTTTAGTGTCTTTATAGGTGACATTGCAGAGGGACTGGAAGGGAAAACATGACTCTTTGTAGACAAGTTGATACCTATTTTCAACCAGGGGTAATGGTCAGATGTCTCCCAGGAACATCAGCGTGGAGAGACACTGACCGCATACCGGGTCATGCCTGAAAATAGTCATTGTTATGTCTAGCGCACCTACCCGATAAACAAAAACTAAATTAATAAATAAATTACTATAATTTTTCAGGAAGCAGGAGAAAACATTGACATCCTGGTACACATAGGGACTAATGATATCCCCAGCCAGTCAATTGCGGAGACCAAGAAACACCTGACCAGGCTGGGTGACAAACTATCATCCATTTCATCTGGCATCTCCTTCTCTGAGATCCTTCCAGTCTGGGAGATGGGGGCAGATGGACAGAAGGTCAGAGAAGGAGAGATAGGGGAGCTCAACATGTGACTCAAGGGCTGGTGCCAGGAAAAACTACATACATTTGTAGGGAACTGGCAACAGTTTTGGGAATGAAAGCTAGCTAAGGAGGGAGTCAGTGCATTGGGGCAGAAGTTTGATATCATTGCAGAATATTTAAACTAGCAAATGGGGAAAGGGTGCAGCACCCGACACGTAGAATGAGAAGAACTCCCCTCCCCCCTCAGCTAGTGGTCAGACAGGAGTTCAGCATGTTTGCAGTTCATTTGCATCACCAGGTAAGGGAAAAAGTCTGGCTCCCCATACAGTGCACAAGGAAAATGCCAGATCTCACCCAACAACTAACACAGAGAAATCTGGCCAATGGAAAATCATGTACACAAATGCTCGCCATCTGGGAAACAAGATCCCAGACCTGCAGGCAATAATGACAGAGGCTAAACTGGACATAACAGCAATTAACAAGATGTGGTGTACCAGTAAGCACAGTTGGGGGGCTTCAGTACCTGGCTATGTACTGTTCAGAGGAGACCGAGGTACAAAAAGGGGGGGGTGGAGTGACCCTGTATGTCAATGAAAATATCAAGGCTACAGAAATTCAGAATACACAGAAGGAGCCAGAAGAACTGTGTGTCATCCTGGAAACAGGAAATGGGAGAGCCATATGAACTGGGTTTGTATACAGGCCTCCAGACCAGGGGGAGGACATAGACACATTACTGTTAGAAGATATACAAACTATGACAGCTAAAGGGGAGGTTCTGATAATGGGAGATTTCACCATGCCTAATACAGATTGGTCAATGCCAGCAGGGACAGCCACCAGAACTAGACACATGGTGGATTCCCTGCAGGGGGAGGGCTTCAAACAACTGGTACAACAACCCACTAGAGACAGAGCTATCCTAGATCTAGTACTGACTAACAGGGAAGGGATCACAGATCTCCAGATAGAAGGTCAGTTGGGGGCCAGTGACCATCCCATGGTATGGTTCAATTTGGCCACTACATCTAAATCATCCCATTCCAAGGCAAAAATATGGGACTTCAGAGGAGCTGACTTTGATAAGATGGCCAACAGAGTTAAGCTAGCCTTTGCAAAAAGAAACACAGGTGAGGGGGTACAGGCAAAGGGAGCAAGCATTAAGGATACAATACTTGAAGCAACATCCCATTGTGTTAGACAGAAAAGGAAGTGCCAAAGAAGAAGGAAACCACTTTGGTTCTCAAATACAGTAGCAGAAAAGATCAGAGCCAAAAGGCTGGCCTTCAGGAAATATAAGGGAACACAGTGGGATGAAGATAGGGAGTCATACTTAACTGCCCTAAGGGAAGCAGGGAAGGCAATAAGGCAGACAAAGTCCCAAACTGAGGAAACACTAGCACAAACAGTAAAAGAAGGTGACAAGACTTTCTATAGATACATTAGTGAAAAGAGAAAGTCCAGAGGGGGTATCGCTAAGCTCAAAAGAGAAAAGGGTGTGTGTGAGGAGGAGTACCCTGTAAAAGCATCTATCCTAAATAGATACTTTTGCTCAGTATTTACTGAAGAGAAGGTAGGGCAGGGCCCACAGTTCAGCACTATGGACACAGATGGGAGGGAGGTGATCACTACACCCTTCACAAAAGAAAGGGTCCTACAAGAGCTTGCTAAGCTCAGGTGGACAAGCCAATGGGACCTGATGGCATGCATTCCACAGTACTTAAGAAGCTAAGGGTGGAACTAGCAAAGCCATTATCAGAACTGTTTAGTGAGTCTCTGAGCACAGGAGAGGTCCCAGAAGACTGGAGAAGGGCTTCTGTGATCCTGCTCCACAAGAGTGGTAGCAGGGAGGAGGCAGGGAACTACAGACCAGTCAGTCTTACCTCAGTAGTGGGCAAGATTATGGAGGCACTCCTTCAGGAAAGGATAGTACAACACCTGGAATCCATAGAGGTACAGGATCCAAGACAGCATGGGTTTACAAAAGGAAGGTCCTGTCAAGCTAATCTCATAGATTTCTTTGACTGGGTAACCAGAGTGGTGAACCAAGGGGGAGCAGTTGATGTCGCCTACCTTGACTTCAGCAAAGCTTTCGACACTGTTCCACATAGAAGATTGACACATAAGCTGGGTAGGCTCAGGGTTGGTCAGAAGTTGGTCAACTGGCTGGCAAACTGGTTGACGGTCAGAAAACAGAGAGTGGTGGTAAATGGTATACAGTCAGAAGAGATGCAAGTCACAAGTAGGGTGCCTCAGGGATCAGTTCTGGGGCCAGTCCTCTTCAATATCTTCATTAGTGACATAGCAGATGGACTAGAGGGTAAGGCTTGTCTGTTTGCAGATGACACCAAGATCTGTACCAGAGTAGATGATCCAAATAGGGTGGGCAGAATGAGAAGAGATCTGGATAAACTAGCAAAATGGTCAGAAGAGTGGCAACTGGGATTTAATACAAAGAAGTGCAAGATCATGCACATAGGGAAGAGAAAGCCTGAAGCCACCTATAGGCTGGGAGGGGAGTTGCTGGTAGTCACAAAGGAAGAAAGAGACTTGGGCATCATCATCACCAATGATCTGAAATCATCCAAGCAGACCTCTAAAGCAGTAGGTAAGGCTAGGGGGATGTTAGGGTGTATTAGTAGGGGTATCACAAGTCGTAAGATGGAGGTAATAATCCCTCTTTACAAGACACTGGTTAGGCCCCATCTGGAGTACTGCATGCAGTACTGGAGGCCACACTTTCACAAGGACATTAACCAAATTGAGGCAGTCCAGAGAAGGCAACCAAAATGGTGCAGGGACTGCATCAGAAGACATATGAGGACAGATTAATGGAGCTCAATATGTATACCCTTGAGCAAAGGAGGGACAGAGGTGATATGGAAGCTGTCGGCAGATTAGAACCCCTTGGCCCAACTAGTTTGTCCTAATTTTCCCTTTCTATAGTGCCACAGTAGACCCTACTTGGACTCTGGCTTATCCCCCCTTCCCTTATTTCTATGATTCCTTTGTGTCTATCCCATTCACTCCTAAATGTTTTTTCTTGGTTCCCATCCACACAATCTCCCCTTCCCTTCTTTGTCTTCCTTCACCAAAGTCTGATCACTAATTGTTGTCTTTGTTTTGTCTTCTTTGACATTATTGAAATGGTAATTTTATGTAAATTTTTGGCTAATTTTCAGTAGTAGTAAAGTAATCTGCCTACGAGCTGAAAAATTGAAATGAGTTATCTTTTTGAAGATCAACTTAGTAATAAGTAAATATTCAGTTCGTAGTTAGGTAATCTTATATGCAAATTAAGGGAGTGCTATGAAGATTAAATGATTACTTAATGATTACTTCTGAACTGTATAAGTGAATACCAATGAAGATTAATGAAGACTAGTTGAATACTTTGCAACAGTGGTAAAGTAGTAATACCGCAGTACTCAATTAGTATTTATATAGGGTCATATTTGCAATTTGTGCAGCTATAGGCTGCATGCTGTGCTCCAGCTGTGCTTGCTAGCTAGCTCTTGTGGGACAGGGATTGAGTAAGTACCATCATGCATATGGCATGTACACAGTGCCAATGCATGGGGGCAGGCTATTGCCTGCAGGCATCCTGCTGTATGTCCCCAATGCAGTGGATATCCCATCATGGCATGAGGGTATCCCAATCCCTCCTGATGTGCCATTAGGTCTGGTGGGCAGCAAATGACACCTATTTACCCTTCATGGTCCTACATGGATGTGTAGGTGAGAGAGACTGGCACTGATTGGGGTATCCAATTTCATAAATTAAACTTAATTAATTTAACTTGAAGTATACACCAAATGAGGGGTCCTGATTTTTCAATGGTACAGCCATGTAATGTAAGAAAAATAATTACTGAAACTATAGGCACACCCTTACAAAACATTTCTTCTGAATATTATTGTAATACCTGTTCTTTATCATTGTACTACCACTGTGATTACCAATGTACTACCATTGTGGGTTTCATACATGGTATGGCAGTGGAATTGTTGCAGTTCCATTGTGATACCATTGTAATCAGTGTGATAAATAGAGACAGTGGTAGTTCACTAGTAACACCACCTCTGCTGGTACCACAGTGATAACAATGTGTACCATTGTGATACCACTGTTTGTTGATATCACAGTGGTTTAGTTCCAATTCCAATGTGATGCCATTGTGTCCACTGTGATACCATTGTCACACAGTGATAGCACAGTGGCAAACACTTGTGCAGTGGTAGCACAGTGGCAAATACCAGTGTGATACCACTGCAATTATTATCACAATGGCATTTGTTTCAGTTCCATTACACTACCGTTGTTACCATTGTGGTACCATGTGTCAGTAGTAGCACAATGGGTGCACTTACAGTGGCAACACAGTGATCTCATTCCAAGCCTTATGCTGGTGGTAGCACAATGGTCATGCAGCATGGTATCACAGTGGCCTGCGTAGGTCACTAGTATCACACTGACCACATCATAGGGAAACACCTGCCAGCAGAGTGATCCAAAAACATAATTAATGCACATCCAACAAGATCAGACATCCACACATCTCAATCAATCAATTAATCAATCATTTTTTTTATTTATATAAGGTACCCTTCCAATGCTCAGAGTGCCTTTACATTATAACATTAAAAACACCACATATCATAAAACACATATAAAAACATATTAAAACACATCCACATAAATTCAAAATTCATTACATTCCTGAGAAGGCCTGGTTAAATAGATATGTCTTTGGAAGATTTTTAAAAACTTCAACGGTCTGGCTTTCTTGTATCTGGCGAGGTAGAGGATTCCTCAGGGTAGGAGCCATAAAGGCAAAAGATCTTCCTCCCGATGTTTTAAGGGATACCCTGGGAATCTCTGGTAATCCCTCACCAGAGGATCGGCGTGAGCAGTAGGGACAGTAAGGACACAGGAGCTCTTTCAGGTAGTGGGGACTCTGCTCATGTAGGGCCTTATAGGTCAGCAACGCGACCTTGAAGGTAATCCACCACTGGACTGCCAACCAGTGCAGATCATGCAGCACAGGTGTAATATGACTGGATCTAGAAGCTCCAGTCAACAACCTGGCCATCGAATTCTGCACTAGTTGCAAGTGGTGAATATCTACCCCCGGCAGCCCTTGGTAGAGGGCGCTGCAATAATCAAGACTACTGGTGACAAAGGCATGGACCAAGGTCGGAAGATCTTCTGGTGGGACCAGATGCTTCAGCTGGGCTATGTTCCTAAGATGGTAATAGGAAGATTTGACTACAACCAAAACCTGTGCCCTCAGGGTCAGGCCTTCATCAAAAACAATGCCCACGTTTCACACCTGGCTAGAGGCAATAAGCAGGATCCCACCAAGATTTAATCCTGATGGTCTTCCCACCCAAGCCCCTATCATCCTACGACCAGGGTCCACTACCAATACCTCAGTTTTTTCCAAGTTCAGCTGAAGCCAACTGGCACTCATCCAGTTCTGAATCTCCAGTAGGCAGTTATTAAACACTGTAATGGAATCTAATTACTGATTAGGTACAAAGGACATGTACAGTTGAGAATCATCAGCATGGCAATGAAAGCTCAAACTGTACCACCTTATAATGTCCCCTAATGGAAGCAAATGAACTTTGAATAACAGGGGGGACAGAACTGAGCCATGTGGAACCCCGTTAGGCAGTCCATGAGGGGCTGAGGAATAAATTTATAACACCACTCTCTGAGATCTACCCTCAAGGAAGGACTTAAACCAACTTTGGACCACCCCTCTCAGTCCACAGAGCAACCACAGCTGCTCATGCAGTATCCCATGATCCACAGTGTCAAATGCTGCTGAGAGATCAAGGAAAACCAAGATTGAATGGGCTCTCTGATCTCTCGCCATCAGAAGGTCATTAAGTACCCTCACCAGGGCTGTTTCAGTGCTATGCCTTTTTCTGAAGCCAGACTGGAGAGGGTCGTGGATATTGTGATTGGTCAAATGATCCTACAGCAGCAGTGTGACCACCCTCTCAATAACCTTCCCAATGAAGGGCAGGTTCGAGATTGGTCTGTAGTTAGCTGGGCAGTTGGGATCAAGGGAGCTTTTTTAACAGGGGGAAAACTACTGCCTCCTTTAAGGGATCAGGAAAGATCCATCTCTCCAATGAAACTTCCACTATCCCAGTAAGGACCAGGCCAATGACCTCTACACACCCCACTAGTAGGCATGCAGGGCCTGGGTTCAAACTACAGTAGGTTGGACGCAGATTCTGGATGATCTTCACTATATCCATGACTACTGGTTGGTTAAAGGTAAACCAGATTGGCTGGGCATTAGTACCACCCAGTTGACTAATGCAAGGACCAATGGGAAGGCACTGGCTGATCTCGTTCCTGATGGTGGACACCTTATCAGAAAAGAATTGCTCAAACTCCTCACACTGTTTTTGTGATAATGCTCAACCAGAGTGAAGACAGGCTGGATTGCACAGTCTGTCCACAGTCCAGAAGAGATGGACTGGTCTGTTCTTTGCTGTAGCAATTTCCCTGGACAGAAACTCTGCCTTCTTACAGGAAATGGCTGATTGATAGACATTAAAATGGTCCATCAATCTAAGTCTGTCCACCTCCAAGTAAGTTTTCTGCCAGTGTCTTTCCAACCTTCTCCCCCACCTCTTTAATTAATGGATTTCCTCATTAAACCATGGAGCACCCAGAAGACAGGTAAGACAGCGAACACGAGAAGGAGCAATGATATCCAGTGCCTCAGTAACAGCCCTATTATAGGCTGACACAAGAGGCCTTGGATCAGTGCTATCCCCCAGAAATCCCAAGAGGTCCAGCACCACCAATAGGCCTTCTGAGGTAACTCCTCTTAACGGGTGGAACTATATCAATTCCCTTGGGGTGGGCCTATTTCAGGGGACAGCAAAACTGAATCTCAGTAGGTGATGGTCAAACCATCCAACAGGCTCCACCTCTACATCGGAGGTCTCCATCCCCAGGTGAAAAACCAAGTCCAATGAATGTCCTTTCTTATGGGTAGCAGTGGTAACAACCCATGTTAGGCCCAATGAATCCATCAATTGGAGGAGGTTCTGTCCAAACTGTGAGAGTTCATTGTCGACCCAGGTGTTGAAATCCCCCAAGATCAACCATCTGGGAGACTTCCACACCGTGTCAGCGATGAAGTCCACAACCTCCTTCAGGAAATCCCTCCCATCACCTGGTGGACGGTAAATGAAAAGAATCCTGTAGCCTACACCTGCTCCCATTATACATTCAGAGGTATTGGTAACTTCAAGTAGTACCTCTTTGATACCCAGTTCCTGTCTAAAACAGATAGCAACCTCCCCACCTCAATGATCCACTCTCTAGCAGTGAATCACTGAGAACCTGGCCAGAACCACAGACTCCAAAATGAGGTTAGCATTACCATCCTGCCAGGTCTCGGTGATACAAGCCAGGTCTGCAGATGACACAAGATCCGCAATAACTGCTGTTTTTTTTCATTGACCTGGCATTGCTTAACACCGCCCGAAAGGACTGGAGTCCAGGGGTGACCCCATTTCCTGCCAAATAAAATCAGAACCCTTGGGTATGGGCACAAGACAAGGAGGTCCTCATTCCTGTGTCCATTTCACCCCCAGAGTGCCTCCTGGCCCTCACCATCTCAATCTGTCCACTCCTTTCCCATCCCCCTCGAGAGTTCCAGGGTCTTCTAATGTACTGTAGGTGCCATGCAACATCAGCTAATTACCAGCTGTACATTGGAAATCCCACCAAAGTTATCTATACACCATTCATGTCCCTATGCTACACAGTGTCCTCTTAGCCTTACAACATGGTGCCATATGGTGTGGCCTCACAGCAGGAACCCTCCTTGTTCACATGGAAAGCACAAAGGAACCTTATGAGACAATTCTTCTCCCTACAAGAATGAAAATAATAAAGTAAATGGCTTTGATCCTACCTGTTCCTAGAAGTAAGGGAAAGGGTCTTCCTGGGAGTGCAGACAGTTTCGGCCCATCCTGGCATTGCCACCATGAGTTGCTCCAGTGACATCTCCATGCAACAGAACTAACACAGCAGCTCAGCTGATAAGTGACTTTCTTTAGCATGGTATCCTCTATTTTGCTGCAGGTGGGGCAAGAATTGTTAGAGATCATAACTCCATGCCCCCCCTTACACTGTCACATCCACCAACCCCATGCAAGACATCACACCAACAGACCCTATAACATCATGTATGCTATCACACCTCACAGTGCCATGCTGCCATGCATGCTGTCACACCCACCTGGAGGGATGCAGGCCTATATTGGCATGATGGTCTGCATTAGTCTTTCATATAGGCAACTGAGAGGATACCTGTGTCTGATGTACAGAGTGTTTGCCAACATTGCCTCTGTGAGACTATAGGACTAACAAGAATAACAGATAGACATAGCAGGTTCCATCAACTCCAGCTTAACGGAGAGCTATACAAAACAAACCAAAGAGGTCAATGGTTAAACCAGTGAGTCATCAACGTATGGAACAAACTCCCTAGCAATGTGGTAGCTAGTGAATCCATTGATGGCTTTAAAAAATCTCAGGACAATTATATGAATAGCAGAAAATACGATCTAAGGTAACTTGTAAAGGTTGAGTCTTATGGCTAATGTCTGATGACTCGTATTGTTTCTATGATTCTGTGATCTGTCTGGGAGGGGAACCAGGATGCTAGGTGATAGGTTTAAATGCTTCATTGGCAAGCATTTAAACTACCTAAGAGGGGGAGGCACTGAAAAGGAGCAGGCAAATCTCATTCTCCCCCCACAAAACAGGGTAGTTAGCGAGTTAAACACCAAGGTAGAGAAATCAATAGGGAGCAGAACAGGGGTAAATGTAGATACAGGCAAAGGCAATATGGAAAGGGATGGGGCTAAAAGGGTTAAGGTCATCAAAAAATGGAGGGTGAAGAGTACCAATGCCCATAGTCTGGGTAACAAGCTCCCTGAGCCGTTGGCCTTGATGGAAGAGGGATGCCTGGATATTGTGGCAGTCACAGAAACATGGTACAGAGAGAACCATGACTGGGATGTCAACATACCAGGGTACACAATCTACAGGAGGGACAGGGAGGGAAGAAGAGGAGGAGGAGTAGCTCTCTATGTAAGGGAAGGGATAAAAGCAACAGAACTAAAGGGTAAACAGAGAGGAGAGGAGGCACTGTGGGTCACCCTGGAGACTGGAAATGGCACCACAATCCACACAGGGGTTGTATACAGACCCCCATCTTAGGGGGAGGAAATGGACAAGAAAATGATAGAAGGCATCCTTGGGATGGTAGAGAAATTGGAGATATTGCTGATGGGAGACCTGAATATGCCAGATGTTGATTGGAGCACCTTTGCTGCTGCCACATCCAAGAGCAGGGCCATTCTCAATGCCCTACAGGGGTCATGCCTTAGACAGTGAGTTTTGGAACCCACTCAGGAGAGAGCAATCTTAGACCTCGTACTCTCAAATGGGGATGGAGAGAGGATCTCTGAACTTGAAATGGGTAGTCATCTGGGGACAAGTGACCACCAAATAGTGTGGTTCATGATAAAATTAGCTGTAGAGTCAAACTACACAAAAGTGAAGGTACTGGACTTCAGGAGGGCTGATTTTGTCAAAATGGGAGAGTGCCTCAGAAAAACACTAGCAAACAGGCAAGAAGGTGGGGTGGAGCAACAATGGGGAAACATCAAAACCGCCATCACAGAGGCAACAAGTCTTTGTGTGAAGCAAATAAACAAATCAAAATGAAAGAAAAAACCACTATGGTTCTCAAAAGAAGTGGCGGGGAAGGTAAGGGAAAAAAGATAGCATTCAGGAAGTATAAAGTAACACAGAAGGAGCAGGACAGAGAACTGTACCAGTTAAAGCAGAAGGAAGTGGGTAAGGCAGTCAGAATAGCAAGGCCCAAACCAAGGAAAAGATAGCCAACTCGGTTAAGAAGGGGGATAACACCTTTTATAGATACATTAGGGAGCAAAGAAAGACTAAGGCAGGGATATTGAGGCTGAACAAAGAAGAAGGTGATTGGGCAGAGAGTGACAGTGAACAAGCAGGGATACTGAATGAATACTTCTGCTCAGTATTCACAGTGGAAAAGCAGGGGGAAATACCTAATCTGGTCAACAGAAGCACTCTGGATGGGGGATGATATTAGTCCTTTCACAGAAGAAAGGGTTCTGAAAGAACTCTTAAAACTGAAGGTGGATAAAGCAATGGGGCCTGATGGGATTCACCCCAGAATTTTAAAAGAACTAAGGGAAGAACTAGTAACACCACTGACTACCCTTTTTAATAAATCATGGGAGGATGGTGTGGTACCTGAGGACTGGAGGAGGGCAGATGTGATTCCCTTCACAAAAGTGGGAGCAAGACAGAGGCAGGAAACTACAGACCTGTCAGTTTGACCTCAGTGATAGGGAAAATGATGGAATCATTTCTGAAGGAAAGAACTGTTGAGTACCTAGAGGCCAGTGGGGCACAGGACCCAAGGCAGCATGGATTCACAGCAGGAAGGTCATGTCAGACAAATCTAATTGATTTCTTTGACTGGGTGACCAAAGCAGTAGAACAGGGAGGGGCTGTGGACATGGCCTACCTAGACTTTAGCAAGGCATTTGACACAGTCCCGCACAAAAGATTAATAAACAAATTAGCCAGCCTGGGAGTGGGTCCTAGGGTGGTGGCCTGGGTAAAACACTGGTTGGACAACAGGACACAGTGGGTAATAGTAAATGGAGTCCACAAAGAAGAATGGAGGGTTACTAGTGGGGCACCACAGGGTTCAGTACTGGGGCCAGTCCTTTTTAATGTCTTTATAAGTGACATTATAGAGGGACTGGAAGGAAAAGTATGTCTCTTTGCAGATGAGACAAAGATCTGCAACAGGGTTGATACACAAGGTGGGTGGAAAGGATGAAAAGGACTTGGCAAGGTTGGAGGAATGGTCAAATGTATGGCAGCTTAGATTCAATGCAAAGAAGTGCAAAGTAATGCACCTGGGAAATAAAACCCCGGGGAAGAGTACACAATGGGGGGGGGGAGATACTGACAACAACAAAAATGGAAAGGGATCTGGGGGTATTCATATCAGATGACCTAAAGATGGGCCAGCAATGAGAGAAGGCAGTAAGGAGGGCTGGGGGGATACTGGGATGCATAGGGAGAGGCATCACCAATAGAAAACAGGATGTTGTTGGCCCTCTGTACAGACAGTTGGTAAGACCACATGTGGAATACTGTGTACAGTTCTGGAGAGTCCATCTCCACAAAGACATAGACAGGTTGGAGGCTGTCCAGAGGAGGGCAACCAAAATGATTCAGAGTCTGCATCAGAAGACATATGAAGAAAGACTAAAGGAACTAAATATGCATAGCCTCGAGGAAAGGAGGGAGAGGGGGCACATGATAGAAACGTTCAAATACCTCAAGGGAATTAACTAAGTCTAAGAGGGTAGCATCTTTCAGAAAAAGAGGTGTGCAAAAACAAGGGGGCACAATTTGAAGATAGAGGGGGGACAGCTCAGAGGTAATGTGAGGAAGTATTTCTTCACAGAAAGGGTTCTGGATACATGGAACAGCCTTCCTGAGGAGGTCATAGAGTCAAAAACAGTGGGGGAATTCAAGAATGCATGGAACAGACAGAAGGCAATTCTAGTGGGGGGTAGGAGGAAGTAGGCTGTTGGGTAACTAGGACCTGCAGCTTATCTGTTAGGTAGGGAAATGGGCAGACTAGGTGGGCCAAGCGGTCCTTATCTGCCATCAAATTCTATGTTTCTATGGCTGGGGATTTTAAAGCCCATGTAGGGAATATATTAGAAGAGCAATCTGGGGATTGGGGCATTGATGATGCCCTGAACATACCAATACGAGCTTCTAAGAAAAAAAGTGTGTAAAAAAATGGTAAGCGTGTCATACAATTTTGTGAAAAATACAGTTTTAGAGTGTTAAAAGGAAGAGCAAAGGGAGATAGAAACAGAGAATTTAAATTTTTGACAAAAAAATGGTGGGAGTGTTTTGGATTTATGTTTGGTGGAAGCCCTTGATTACAATTTGGTAGATCAGCTCAAAGTACTAAGACTCTGGGATAGCAATCATTTCCCTCTTATATGTAAAATTTATGTCGGTTTAGAAGTAAATAAAAAAGATGTGAGAGATGAATATGGTGCAGATAAACGTATGTGTGTTACGTATGGAAAAATAATTAAGTGGAATTGTTTTACAAAACAAATACTGGATAATGTAGTTAGTTGTGGACAAGTAAAAAGCATATCAAACACATTTATTTCTAATTCTACAGTGAAAGGGGATAATAGGATCAAGATGTATGAGGAGTCAATATCTATTATTGTTGATACCTTAAGTAATCAAAAAAGTCGAGGAAATCCACCAAACGTGGGTGTAGAACATCAATGGTATGATAAAGATTGTCTCAAACTAAAGAATGAAATTAAGAAAGTAGGAAAATTAAGATTGAAACAACCAACGATAGACATTTTAAAAGCTTTTAAGCTGTTGAAAGTAGAATATAGACTTGTAATAAAGGAAAAAGCAAAATGACAGGAAAAGTCTATGGGGAGAATTACAAGCTAGCATTGTGAACAAAGATATGAAGTCATTTTGGACCTTAGTTGCTTTTGGTTGTAATGAAGAAAATGTGCAATATAATATTGTAGGTATGATCCCAGAGGATAGTTGGATTAAACATTTTAAGAACATCTATAACTGTGATAGGGTAGATTGTAAGGAGAATAAGGAAGCTAAAGAAAGCACAAGAATTCCATGTCACAATCTTTCACTCATTTTTGGTATGGAGGAAGTAAGAAATGCAAACAGTGCACAAAAAAGGAATAAGGTTGCTGGAGTTGATGGTGTCCCTGTGGAGCTATTGCATAATAATCTGGAATTATGGGCTATTATTTTTACACAAGTGTTTAATGATATAAACATTACTTTACTCTTACCTAAAGTTTGGAATAAGAGAAAAATCATTCCTCTTTTCAAAAAAGGAGACAAACAGGATCTGAAGTGCTATCGCCCTAAAACCTTGCTTACTGTATCACAGAAAATTTATTCTAGATTGATTTTAGAGAGGTTGTCTATTTGGGGTGAAGAAAATGAATGTATTTTAACATTTCACTGTGGTTTTAGAAAGGAGTGTGGGACCATAGGTCTGGTCTTTACACTTAATTACTTGCTTGACAGTTATGTAAGGAATAAGAAATGAACTCTGTATGTTGGTTTCATAGATATTAAATCAGCATTTGACCAAGTAGATAGAGATAAGTTATGGGATTCCTTAGACAGCCTAAGAATTGATCAACATTTGTTAGCTGTTTTAAAGAGGCTACATTCAGACACCATAGCAAATATTAGATATGGTCGTGATGGGGCACTGTCCAAAGAAATTAAAATTTCCAGTGGTGTGAAGCAGGGTTGCCTGTTGGCACCGACGCTTTTCAATCTATATACAGAAACACTCGTAAGAAATATAAACTCGATTGATACCTTTGCTCCTAAAATAAACAATGTATTAATTCAAATACTTTTATACGCAGATGATGCGATAGTGATTTCCCAAACAGCATTTGATTTATGAAAAGCAATGTCAAATATTATGGATTTGCTTAGTGCTTTAGATTTGGAACTGAATGTAAATAAAACAAAAATTATGGTATTTTGACAAACAAATAATAAAGGAAGTAAAGAATGGGAAATTGGGCATTGTAAAATTGAGGAAGTTTCAGAATAAAGATACCTGGGGATAATTATAGATAAAAAAGTATCTTGGTTACAGCATGTGGTTGAGGTTAAGTCTAATACATTTAAAACTTCTAGTGCAATTAAAAGCTTTGCATATAAATTTGTAGATAATTCATTCGTAGCCCTAAAGAAAACATTTGACACCAAATGTGTTTGTTAGCTGCTACTATATATGGAAGTGAAATATGGGGGCTTTATATGGAGAAGTACAATATAGAAGTAATTCAGAATTCTTTTCTGAGATCAACATTGAATCTACCTAGAGATTGTCCTGTTAGCTTTATGAGATTAGAATCTGGGTCATTACCCATAAAAACAAATATTTTGATTCATGCTGTAAAATGGTTTGGTAAAATACTGAAAATGAAAGAGGATAAGACTCCCAAGGGTGTGCTGGAATGATTTTATAAATAAATGTGTAAATGGGTTAAATAGTGGTTGGTTTCAAAAATTGAACAATGTGTTAACAAGGGCCGGCTTTGTGGATATCTGGAATGGGAAAGTGGTTAATAGCCCTGATTTATTTGTAAATAAAGTAAGAGTAAGGTTAAGAGATATTGCAATGCAAGAAGATCTGGGAAGGATACATGAGATTGATACAATGGGGCTATATTCGAGTATTAAAATCAATTGGGGCATGGAGACATATTTGACAAAATGTGAAAACTATAAGCATAGGAATTTGTTACATAGATACATAGACAGTGTTGGCAGATAAGGGTCTGTGGCCCACCCAGTCTGCCCATTTGAGCTTGTAAGTTCAGTGTATGCTTTCCTAGAAGTCCGTTGCCCCTTACCCCTGACCTTCAGAATTCCTTTATGTCTATCCCATGCATTCTTAACTCCCGTGATTGTTTTAGCCCCCACCACTTCCTCTGGCAGGGTGTTCCACTTGTCCACCACCCATTCTGTGAAGAAATTCTTCCTCACATTTCCTCTGAATCATCCTCCCTCCAACTTTATCCCATGCCCTCTAGTCCTGGAACATTTTTTCACTTAAAAATAGTGTATTCCTGCATCCTGTTCCTCCCTATAAGATACTTGTATGTCTCTATCATATCCCCTCTCTCTCTCTCCCATCCTCCAGGGAGTACATATTCAGTTCCTTCAACCTGTCCTCATAGGACTTGTGATGCAATCCATGTACCAACTTTGTTGCCCTCCTCTGAACCTTCTCTACCCTGTCTACGTCCTGATGCAGGTAAGGTCTCCAGAACTGTACACTGTACTCCAGGTGGGGCCTCACTAGTGTCTTGTATAGTGGAATTATGACCTCCCTTTTCCTGCTGGTGATACCCCTGTCTATGCATCCCAGCATCCTATTTGCTTTGCCTACTGACTTGTCACACTGTTTCCCTACCTTGAGGTCATCAGAGATGGTAACCCCAAGATCCCTTTCCTGCTTGGTGCATGCTATATCCTCACCCCCAACTGATATATTGTGCCAGGGATTTTGTGCCCCATATGCATTATCATGCACTTCTTTGCATTGAATTTCAACTGCCAAACCCCTGACCATTCTTCAGGTTTCTGCAGGTCCCTTCTCATTCTGTCTACACCCTCTGGAGTGTCTACTCTGTTACAGAGCTTTGTGTCATCAGCGACCAGTGAAATTCTGCCTTCTAGGTCCTGTACAATGTCACTGACGAAGACGTTGAATGGGACCTGTCCCAGCACTGATGCCTGTGATACCCCACTGGTCACTCTTCCCTCTGTGGAGTAACAGTCATTTACCACCACCCTCTGTGTCCTGCCGCCCAGCCAGTTACCTACCCACCACACTACTGTCCTGTCCACACCCACATTCCCCAGTTTGTGTAATAGTCTTCTATGTGGCACAGTGTCAAAGGCCTTGTTGAAGTCCAGATAGGCCATGTCCACTGCCCTCCCCGATGCACCTCCCTAGTCACTCAGTCAAAAAATTCAACGAGGTTGGTCTGACATGACAGCCCCCTGGTGAAACCATATTGCCTTGGGTCCTGTAGTCCATTGACAACCAGATGTTCCACCAGTCTCTCCTTCAGTAGTGCTTCCATGATCTTCCCCACTACCGAGGTGAGGCTGACTGGTCTGTAGTTTCCCGCTTCCTCTTTTTTCCCACTTTTGTATAAGGGGACTACATCTGCTGTCCTCCAGTCTTTGGGTACCTCCCCTGTTTCCAGTGATCAGCTAAACAGGATACCCAGAGGTTCAGCCACCACCTCTCTTAGTTCTTTAAGGACCCTGGGGTGCACCCCATCTGGCCCCATTGCTTTATCAACTCTTATTACTTCCAGTTCCTTCAGGACCTTTTCTAGTAAAGGGACTTGTGTCCATTTCTGCACCATTCTCACCTCTTGTACTCCCTTCAGACCCATTACCCTCCTCTTCCTCAGTAAAGACTGAGCAGAAATACCTGTTCAATATGTCAGCTTTACTGTTGTCATCCTCCATGCGGCCCCCATCCTCCCCCTTCAGTCTCACTACCCCTCCCTTTGCCTTTCTTTATTCACTTATGTACCTGTAAAAGGTTTTGTCCCCTCTACCCACTGATTTTGCAATGTGTTCTTCTGTCTGAGCTTTGGCTTCCCTTACTGACCTCCCTGCCTACCTTTGCTTCTCCTGGTACTTCTCCCTATTCCCTTCTGCCTGTGCCTTTTTGTATTGCCCGAATGCAGACTTTTTGGCTTTCACTTTCTTTGCTACCTCTTTGGAAAACCATAATGGTATCCTCTTCCTTTCCTCTTGCTAACCTGCTTAATGCATAATTATGTTGCTCTTGTAATCCCCATTTAAATACTGCCCACTGTTCCTCAACCCCGATTCCTGCCCCATTCCCTTAATGCCTCTTTCAAGTATCTCCCCATTTTCCCAAACTCTGCCCCCCTAAAATCCAGGATACGTGTTTTTGTGTGGTTTGGTTCTGCTCTTTCTGTGATTTCAAACCACAATGACTGGTGGTCACTGTTCCCCAGGTGCTCCCCCACTGTTACTCCCATCACACTGTCCCTGTTTGTGAGCACAAGGTCCAGTATTGCCTTCTGCTGAGTTGGTTCCATGACCAGTTGTTTGAGGAAGGCACCCTGAAGTGAGTTCAGGATATATCTGCTCCAAGTTGCTGCTGCTGGGATGCTCCAGTCCACGCCTGGAATATTGAAATCTCCAACCAGTACTACTCACTCTTTGTCTGCCATCCTTTGGATGGCTAGCATCAGCCTGTGATCTGTTTCTTCCTCCTGGGCTGGTGGTCTATAGACCACACCTGTGTGGATGGCTGGCCCCATTTTCCTTTACAGCTTAACCCACAGTATCTCTTCCCCCATTGTGTTCTTCCTGGATTTCTGTGGCCCTTATGTCATTTTTCATATACAGTGCCACTCCTCCTCCCTTTCTACCTACCCTGTCTCTTCTGAATATGTTGTAGCCAGGTATGGCCATCTCCCAGTCATGGTTATCATTACACCAGGTTTCAGTGATGGTCACAATGTCCAGGTCTGACTGCACCATGACAGCCTCCAGATCTTCCATCTTGTTGCTAAGGCTCCTGGCACTGGCACACATGGCCTTCCATAATTTGACCTCCCTAGACTGTTTCGCTGTTCTACTCCAGCCCCTTCCTTGGTTGTCCTTTATCCCTGGTTCTCCTTGCTGTCTGCCCTTCTGCTCAATTTTGCCCCTTTTCTGCCTTTCCACCTCTTGGGATCTAACCTCCTTCTTTTGCACACTGCTTTGTAGAGATAGCCACTCCTCCGGTTCACTGGTTCCACTACTAGCTGTGGGGTGAGCAAGTAGGTACCCTCCTTGCTGCCCTGCCACCCCCCTTTGCTAGTTTAAATGCTTGTCAATGTAGCATTTAAGCTTATCATTGAGTGCTTGGATTACAATCCAGGATGGATGCAGGCCGTCAGGCTTGAACAAACCTCCATCCCTCCAGGTGGGTCCCTAGTCACCAATGAATCCAAACCCTTCCTCACAGCACCAATTCTTCAACCATGAGTTAAAGTTCCTGGTGCATGCACCCCTATGCTCTCCCTTGCCTCTCGTAGGTAGTACTTCTGAGAAAGTGACTGAAGTAGCTACTTGCTTGAGACCCCTCCGCAATTTTCTAAACTCTTCCTGAACTTCCTTTGGCTCCCCATTTGCCAGGTCATTAGTACCTAGGTGGATAATGACATCCAACTCACCCTCCCATCTTGCCTTCCTGGTGATCCCCAGGATCTTCCTTCCATCCCTCCATGCCATTGCACCTGGTAGGCACCTCACCTCCCTGTCCTTCTCCTCCTGTGTTCCTAGCTGAACCCTTCTTATGATGGAGTCCCCCACCAGGATTCACTTCCTCCTCCTCTGGGGTCTACTGCTCTCCCCGCTGAGGTCACCTCCTTGGCTAACCTCCACATCCTTTCCTTCCACTTCTCTGGGTACCTCTATTTGGTTGTCTCCATTTGCCAGTGTGGCATATGAGTTCTTGAGTGGAATAGGATCTGGGATGTGCCTCTGCCTGACCACTCTAACCATCCCTGAGCCCACTGTCATCCAAGTGCTCCTCGTTCTCGGTATCCTTTGAGCCAGTTGCATTGGACTGGGTGGTCTCTGGATAGGGGTGATGGTACTCCTGGCCCAGTTTACTTCCACTGTGAGTCTGGCTACCTCATCTAGCAGTCCAGAGAGATGCATGCAGATAGGGCAGCACCTCAGTGTCCAGAAGGTCTGCCTGAATATGGCTGCCCCACAGCCACTGCATTGCACCACTCCCCACATTATACTGCAATTCAACTACTTGTCTGTTACTGAATATCTCCTAGTTCCCTTTTTATTAATTTACTGTCCTAAAAATCCTGCCACTGATCCTCAGATACTTTTCTTTTTAAAAAAAGAAAATAAACCAATAAATAAATAAATAAATGAGTCAAAACACTTGTGCTGAGGGTGGGCTTCTTCCCCCTTTTGCCCCTCCTACTCCACACCCCTTACTATCCCCTGTGTTTAGCTCCTGTCAATAAGATTTAACAGGGCATATAATTAAGAGTTGGGGAAGGGGGGGGCAAAAATTTGCAGCAATTAAAGACAGCAAAGAAATACACCACCACTACGTTTTAAATTTTCAACAACCCAAAAACAATTCTAAGTAAAGACAGCAAATAAATTACAGTGTCACTTAAAGCCCACAATCTAAGTTTAAAAGAAAAATAGCAATTACCAGTTACTGTAAAGCACTGAATTGAATATGTTTCCTTCCCCTTCTGGTTTCTGGATAAGACTGGCTACCTTGGTGGATACCTTTTTCAATTTGCATAACAAACGTTATGGAATGAGTATAAAAAAATGTAATTGTGCTACTAAAAAGGTCCTCTACAAGCCTGCTGGGGCTTTGGACTTGCTCCTCCTCAGACCTGTGGACCCACTGCTGCACCCAAGGAAGCCTCAGTGGACACCGTTTGCCCAGTGGTATCCACCGAAGAAAAACCACGCTCCTCCAGGAAGCCTGTTGTCAGGGGCCACCCACTGCACTCTTGCCCAGGAAGGGAACCAGGAGCCCGGCTGCTCACTGGTACCTTGTGCCGCTAAAGGCGTAAAGCCAAAAGGTACATTTTTTCCGCTTTCTCCCACCGGCTCTCTCCAGTAAGGGTTGGTGGCACTAGCTGGTTCCACCCTTCACTGAAAGCAGCTGTTTTCACCTTGAAATGTGGACTCTTGGACTGCCTAAATGTGCTCTGGGACTGTGAGCACCGTATACCGCGGCGAGCAGTCTACTCTCCACGCTAGCGGTGAGCTGTTTACAGCTAGTGTTACAGCTCCTCCGGTGAACACTCATCCCGCTGGCGCTTCATGCCGGCTCCCCACCCACCTCCCACTTCACCCACCCTGGTCGACCCTTTAGCTATGTAGGCTTATGTTGGTCGTATGACTAAGTGTCCACTTTTCCATTGGCTCCTTATACTCTCTAACCACTGGGAGCATTAGACCTACTCATTGCCAGACAGCATTGCTTGCAGTTCTCTTGAAGCTGCCCTGTGTGGTCTCTGTCCCTTTCCACTAAATCATATAATCCCACCCCACTCTATCCATCTTATTCAGTCTCCTCTCCTTCGCTGAGTCTTTACTCTCTCTGACCGCCCACACCTCAACATAAACCTACCTTAAAGCCTCTCCTTAAATCCTTGCTTCACTTTCAAACCTAACTCCCTCTCCAATAAGCACTATCATGTTCCTCCTACATGCGGGCTTGCCGCCACTGTGTGGTAGACTGAAGGTACTAACCCCCCTGATCTGCCTTCTTTTCCTGCTCTGCCTAAACAAAATCTCTTTGTCTCTACCTCATGAGATACACCACAACACCCCCTCACTCAGTGATTTTAGTTTTTCAAACCTACTTATTGTCAAATATTACTCTAAACCCACCTGGCAATACTTATTTCTTAAGAAAAGATGCACGTATCTTGTACTCACTACCTACTATACGCAAAGGAAGAAACAGAAATCTACCGATACTCTATACAGACTACAGCTTGAATTTCTAGCCTTTCTTTTGCTGCTGCTTGCAGGCGAAGTGAAACTGGGTGACTAGGGAGGTGGATCGGGGAGGGCAGTGGACATGGCCTATCTGGACTTCAACAAGGCCTTTGACACTGTGCCACATAAAAGACTATTACACAAACTGGGGAATATGGGTGTGGGCAGGGCAGTAGTGTGGTGGGTAGGTAGCTGGCTGGGTGGCAGGACACAGCGGGTGGTGGTAAATTGCTGTCATTCCACAGAGGGAAGAGTGACCAGTGGGGTACCACAGGGATCAGTGCTGGGACCGGTCCTATTCAACATCTTCATCAGTGACATTGCACAGGACCTAGAAGGCAGAATTTCACTGTTCGCTGATGACACAAAGTTCTGTAACACAGTAGGCACACCAGAGGGTGTAGACAGAATGAGAAGGGACCTGCAGAAACTTGAATAATGGTCAGGGGTTTGGCAGTTGAAATTCAATGCAAAGAAGTGCAAGATAATGCATATGGGGCGCAAAAACCCTGGCACAATATATCAGTTGGGGGGTGAGGATATAGCATGCACCAAGCAGGAAAGGGATCTTGGGGTTATCATCTCTGATGACCTCAAGGTAGGGAAACAGTGTGACAAGGCAGCAGGTAAAGCAAATAGGATGCTGGGATGTATAGGCAGGGGCATCACCAGCAGGAAAAGGGAGGTCATAATTCCGCTATACAAGACACTAGTGAGGCCCCACCTGGAGTACAGTGTACAGTTCTGGAGACCATACCTATGTAAGGAAATAGACAGGGTAGAGAAGGTTCAGAGGAGGGCAACAAAGATGGTGCATGGATTGCATCACAAGTTCTATGAGGACAGGTTGAAGGAACTGAATATGTACTCCCTGGAGGATGGGAGAGAGAGGGGGGATATGATAGAAACATACAAGTATCTCACAGGGAGGAACAGGGTGCAGGAATACACAATTTTTAAGCGAAAAAGATGTTCCAGGACTAGAGGGCATGGGGTGAAGTTGGAGGGAGGATGATTCAGAGGAAACATGAGGAAGAATTTCTTCACAGAACGGGTGGTGGACAAGTGGAACACCCTGCCAGAGGAAGTGGTGGGGGCTGAAACAATCACGGGATTTAGGAATGCATGGGATAGACATAAAGGAATTCTGGAGGTCAGGGGTAAGGGGCAACGGACTTCTAAGAAAACATAAACTGAACTTTCAAGCTCAAATGGGCAGACTGGGTGGGCCATAGGCCCTTATCTGCCAACACTGTCTATGTATCTATGTATCTATGTAACTAAATCCTGGCCCTCCCTACAACGGCACCCCAAGCAACTCACAGGGCAAGTCTAAAAAAGGTCTTCTACTAGCACATATGAATATTAGAAGTCTACTGAGCTATCTGGCTGAACTTGAGGCTTGGATCAAAGCAGTTGGACCTGACATTCTGTGCCTCACAGAAACATGGCTTAAACCTCGAATCCAGGATGCCCAGTGTAACTTACCTGGATACTCTATTATCCGACAGGACAGGCCAGGATCAAAATGGGGTGGGGGCGTTGCCATTTACCATAAAACCCACCTCAGTATTAAAACGGCTTCTGCCAATAACCCTCAACGGATCTGTGAGTCTTTACACGCAATTTTGTCCCTAGGTGCAAAACATCTGCACATACTATGTCTCTACAATCTGCTCACTGAAGGGGTGGAGAGTTTTCATGAACTACTCAAGCTAACATCGCAAACTATTAACATGAATGAAGCCATTATACTAGGTGATGTAAATCTAAACTGGCTGGGCCCTTCTCATAGCACTCTAGCATCTCTAGTCCAAGGTCTTAACTTCCATCAGCTTATAACTGAGAACACCAGGATGATAAACTCTCAGTCATAGAGAGAGATAGATTGGATTCTCACAAATAGACCTGAACACATGACAAAGGCAGGTATCCTGGCTGATGCTATAACCGACCACTCACCCACTATCTGTCAATGGCGCTCTGGTCCACCACCCTCTCCTCAGCCCCACCTGGTCACATTTACCAACTTTGCACATATGGATTTAAACACTTTTCTCTTTGATATATCCAACATTGACAGGTCTGAAATCTACCAAGCAACAAAAGTTGAAGATGCTCTTAACATGTTCCTGACCAGGTTCAGGGAAGCACAGAATAGGCATGCACCGAAAGTGCAGAGAAGGGTCAGGGGACGACAAACAAGATGGCTCCATAAAGATCTACTCCGGCAACTTAGAATCAGGGATAAACTATGGAAGCACTTCAAAAGCACTGGTCTACCCAGGGACCACTCAATCTACAAGCAACACAGAAACTCCTGCAAAAAGCAGATAAGGCTTGCAAAAAGCAAGTACTGCCAGAACCTGCTATCCAGCTCAGTACATAATCCCCACAAATTCTGAGGTCACATAAAGACCTTCCTTGGTACTCCACAATCTGTAACCCCCTCGGAAATTATACTAGAAGGTATCCACTGCAACGACTACCTCACCATAGCAAATGCTTTCAATAAGTTGTTCTCTGATCTGTCTCCTTACACATCCACACTACCACCGGCACCTGTTGCATCTCAGCCCTCTGCTGCTAGTGAACTAGCCAGACCCCCAACCTATAATCCTGGGCTTCAAACAACCAAGTCCTTCTATTTCAAGGCTGTGTCCAGCGCCCAAGTCTTTAACCTACTAAACACCATATCTGACAATACCAGCCCTGGATCTGACTCTCTGGAACCATGCCTTTTAAAGGCAGCTGCTCATCTCATCTCTGATCCACTAGCCAAGGTGTTCTCACTGTCCCTCTCCAATGGTACCTTTCCAGATATCTGGAAATCTTCAAGAATTACTCCTATCTTCAAAAAGGGAAACAAGAATGAAATCTCAAATTACAGACCAATAGCGATTCTCTCAGTCCTCAACAAAATCTTAGAAAAACTTGTAGCCACCCAGACCATTGAGTTCCTTGAATCCTCAAAACTGCTATGTGAAGCTCAGCATGGCTTCAGGAAAAATCATAGCAATACAACATCGCTAGCCAAACTCACCTCAGACACTCTCACAAGCATGGACGAAGGTCTACTTACAGGTGCTGTCTTCATTGACCTTACCAAGGCTTTCAACCTCGTGGATCACCCCTTGCTCCTGTCCACCCTCCAAGAATTTGGCTTCTCATCTCCCATCACAGGCTGGTTCAGGAGCTACTTAACAGATAGGCCCCAAGCTGTCAAACTAAACTCTGCAATCTCTGGCAGCACCACTATTAACATTGGAGTGCCACAAGGCTCATACTGGGCCCTCTCCTGTTTTCATTGTTCATTAACAACCTACCTAGCAGCATCGCATCCTGTGCCTCTTTTCTCTACGCTGATGACCTGGTCATCTATGCCAGCTTGGATAATATTGACCACCTAAACGTGTCACTGACCTCTGCTTTCAACATTGTACAACACTGGCTAAACTCCCATCGCCTTATCCTGAACTCTAGCAAAACCAAAGCTATGCTACTGGGCACTGCCTATAAGTTAAGATCCTGCTCTTCTCCCCTAAAAATCCTGGACCTGGATGGGACCCCTCTTGAGGTAGTCACCACATTCCGCTATCTTGGTATCCTACTTGACCAATCTCTGGACCTAAACCTCCACATTCAAGAAACCTGTAAAACTGTGAACTGCAAACTGGGGGCTGCCTACAGAACCAGCTATATGCTTACACCTGCTGCCAAGCTGGCCATTGCCAGAGGGATTCTCTTACCAACTCTTACCTACTGTGCTCCCATCCTGACTATGGCACATAAAACTGCCTTGCAAAAATGGGATGTCACCTATAACAATGTATGCCGGTATGCTTCAAAGGCCCCTCAGCTAAAGCATCCTGCCAACTGTATAGTGACCTTGGCTGGCTCTCTCCCTCCGCCACCAGGCTTTACTATCTGGGCTGTCTCTGTGACTCCATCATCAGACTGGACAGACCAGCATCACTAGCTGAGCTACTACATCCCGCTTCCTTTACTCGTGAACTGAGATCATCTGATAAATCTCTCCTGAAAGTCCCCCGTTGCTGCACCTAAAAAGGGTCTGGTGCGTTCGGGCATACTGCCCCCCAAATGTGGAACATGCTGCCACTTGATCTAAGACATGCATCATCGCACTACCTCTTCAAGCGTGGGCTATGCAACCACCTAGCTACCTCAGACCAATGTGCCTGCTATGACCCTACCTGAGCCTGTACTACCACTCCCCCTTTTTCCTGCCTCATCTTGCCCCCCATGTTAGGTCCCCTCTCTCCAAATGCTCACTCTCCCTGCTATTTCTTCCTTACCCTATCTATCTGCTGATATCCTATATTCCTCTTATTTAAACTACTTGGTTATGTAGCCTATTGTACTATACAATGCTGTGTTATATGAAATAAGCCCTTACTATTATGCCTCTTTTACGTACTGTGTAAAATGTCTGCACCTTGCCTTTTGCCCTTCACATTGTTGCTTGTAAACTGCTGTTTCAACTTGTACTGGTATATATAGCAGGACTGATTTTTTGTGTATTTGGGTACTGGTACAACCAAGGTCTTAGCCTCTCCCCTCCCTACCCTTGTATGTACCTCCCCGGGTTTGTCTGGGATTGCTCGCCTGGCTCCGCTTCCCTATATTTTAGTCACCAATCCTTCCTATAATTCCCTCTTAAACCTGTCTGTGTGCCGCTCCTATGCCCTGCTACGGACCCGTGACAATGGTGACTTGTCCCTACTTTCAGCTACCATAGCCGCTGGACTGCCATAACCCCCCCATACCCTGACAGAGTACAGCTCCCACGCCCTGTAACAGAACCGTGAGCCTGGGCACTTTCCGCACTTTCGGCTGCTGAAGCCGATAAATTGCCGTAAAACACCTCTGACCCCCGTCTTTTGACACTCTCAAGCCGGTGAGCGGATCCATGAGCCCTGTTACAAATACCCGCTTTCTGCCGCTAAAGCCGTAAAGTCCCTCAGCACCCCGACAGAATACAGCTCCTACGCCAGGTAACAGAACCATGAGCCCGGACACTTTCCTTACTTTCGGCCGCCGATGCCGCATGGTTGCTGTACTACACCTCCGACCCCCGCCTTTTTTTTTTGACACTCTCTAGCCAGAGAGTGGACCCATGAGTCCGGTTACAAGTCCCTGCTCTTTGCTGCTAAAGCCGTCAGATCACCCCTCTTCAAAACTCTAACCCTGTCAACTTGCCGCTCCCATACCCGTCTTTGGGACCAGGTGGCTGGTTGATTGTCAATGCTTTCTAGCCACTAATCCATAATTTTCACCGAGTCACTTATGTGCTGCTGTAATGTCCCTGCCTGTATAGTCCTGACCTAATGCTGCTAGTATGCCCAGCCCCATAACCAAGAGTCCAGCTGCTTGTCCCTACCTCCTACCATGAAAACCGTAACTTGCTGCCACAGTCCAGGCATGGACATACCATGTATAGCCTCAGAAATCCCTGATAGGTCCGCTTCCCAGAGGCTGCCAACCATGTTTCATGCCCAAGCAGGAGTTCCATGAGCCCGGCTGCATGACAGTACCCTGAGCCGCTGAAGCCATAAAGCGTTTCTGTGCTCGGAGCTGCAGACAGTGGTTCTCTTGGCTTAGTCCTAAACCTGCTGTCTCGGATCCTTAGCCCCCCTCCTCCACCATGTCCCCCCCCTTTCTTCCTTACACCATGTTTGCCTGGAACAATCAATGAGGTCTGTCCTGGCACCAGTACCCTTTTTCTCCTGCTATCTACCACTGTAGAACAATGTTATAGTCGTTGTACCTTTGACCTGTGACCTTGCTTCATTGTCTTTGCAACTGTACTGTTTTGTTATCATCTTCACTATGTTTTGTTCCTGTATCTCCCAGGTCGTGCCTGAAAATAGTCACGTGTTGGCTAGTGCACTTACCTGGTAAACAAAAACTAAATAAAATAAAAGGATATCAAAATTGTGCATGTATTAACTGAATGAGAAATATGACAAGAAAAAGAAGGAAATGGTTACATCCACTATCTGTGAAGCATGGTGTGGATGCTATGGCAATGTTAAGAATGAAGGAAATTAAGTATATGTATGGGTTAACAAGTTTCTTTTATACTAAACTGTGATTTAGCTGTAACAAGCTTTATATTGTATATATGTGATCTGTCAATCAAACAAGGTGTGTGTTCAAGCTATTTGTATGCTATGTTTAAAATGTGTTTATTTATGAATGTAACAAACTTGTGTTTTATACAAATTTTTTTTTAAACAATAAATTAATTAGAATGCATGTGTGCAGTTGGGAGGGAGGCACTGAGACCTAACAATTCTGTACAAAAATATCGATATTTGTTTTCATTGCTTGTTTAGCCATTGGGGCTCCAATAACAGTTTATTATTTTTATTATAACTCTAGGGAACTTTCCTGTAAATTACATTGCTTCCACTTGGATCCAAGTAGTTTTGTTCTCCTGCCTAAGCAAAGCAAATCAATATTGACAATCTCAACTAGACTGCTCCATTTTCCTGTAAAAATACACCTTTCCAGTTCAATAAAACACCAGATAAAGAGATCTGTGTAGCCATGAAAGGTTGTGTGAGCTCCATACAGTATTTCTGTTGGTCTAATAATAAGTATTCACGTTCTTCAAGGAGTCCTGTAAAAGAGAAATCTATATACATCTCATCTGTAACACTGATCCAAACTATGTTTTCAAATACATAAAAATACTTCAATATCTATAGTGGCAAGAACAAAAAATTCCAAAGCAGGCTACTACTGTTGTGGGATGATCTAATTTAACTTTCAAAAATAAAACCAAAAAACAAATATGCCAAATATTAACCAGCTTTTCTTGTCAGCAGTGCCAGCTGCTACTGTAGACTAGTGATCCTATGTCGGTTGAACAGAGGTGTGGGCAGTGTAGAAAGCACCCCCTGTGACAGTTCAATTGACCAAAAAGTCACCAGTTCAACTGTATGGTCATATAAATATGATATCCTGAGGAAAAAAATAGAAGCTGCCCCTCCAGATGTGGGATGGGATGCAAGCCTTTCAAGTAGTGGAATTCCCATTATCAAACCTGTCCAGTTACAGGTCAAAAAAATTAGCACAGATAGGAAAGGTTTCTAAAATGGGGATAAAAAGGTACCACAGCCCTCACCAAGATTTCACTACTTCGAGGAGAAGAAACTCAACCAAACCAAATTATCCATCAAGTGCAATGCACTGGCCGCTGCTTTGAATGAAAAGAAAGGTGCGCACTGAGATAACAGTTACTGCCTTTGCAGTGGCTTGTGTTGTCCCAGCATAGACATTTTTGAAGCAGAATAGTAGTGGCCAAGCTTATGTTGCATACTTCAAAGTGGATACAGGTTCAGGCTATATGTGAGCTTGTTTCATTCATTTGCAGTTTGAAGTCCCAGCCTCTCCCTACAAAACAGGGTACTAAATGAGAAAAAGACTGAGGTAGAAAGGACAGTGGAGGATGCTGCAACAGAAGGTAAAGCCATCAAAAAATGGAGAGCAATGAATACCAATGCCCATAGTCTGGGTAACAAGCTTCCTGAATTAGTGGCCTTGATGGAGGAGGAACATCTGGATATCATGGCAGTCACAGAAACATGGTACACACAAAACCACGACTGGGACGTAAACATACCAGGATACACAATCTACAGGAGGGACAGGGAGGGTAAAAGAGGAGGAGTAGCAGCTCTTTACATAAGGGAAGGAATCAAAGCAACAGAACAAAAGGGTAAACAGGGAGGAGAAGAAGCACTGTGGGTCAATTTGGAGACAGGCAATGACACCACAATCCGCACAAGTTTATACAGACCCCCTCTAAAGGAGAAATGGACAAGGAAATGATAGAAAGTATACTTAGAATGGCAGAAAAAGGAGATATTGCTGATGGGTGATCTGAATATGCAGATGTTAACTGGAATGCAGTTGCAGCCACTTGAGTAGAGTGGGGTTATTCTAGATGTCCTACAGGGGGCATGCCTTAGACAACTAATATTGGAACCCACTCGAGAGGGAGCAGTCTTAGACCTGGTTCTGTCAAATGGAGATGGAGAGAGGATCACAGATCTAGAAGTGGGTAGCCATCTGAGAACTAGCGACCATTGAACAGTATGGTTCACGATAAACACAGCAATAGAGTCAAGCTATACAAAGGCAAAAGTACTGGACTTTAGGAGGGCTGACTTTGCCAAAATGGGTGAGTTCCTAAGGAATGCACTAGCAAATGGGCAAGAAGGAGGGTTGGAAGAACAATGGGGAATAATAAAAACTGCCATCACAGAGGTAACAAGCCTTTGTGTGAAGCAAATTAACAAAACAAAATGATGTAAGAAACCACTATGGTTCTCAAAGGGTGGCAGTGAAGGTTCAAGGGAAAAAGAAAGCATTCAGGAAGTACAAGGAATCACAGAAGGAGTAGGACAGAGAACTGTATCAGTTAAAGCAAAAGGAAGCTGGGAAGGCAGTCAGAACAGCAAAGGCCCAAACTGAGGAAAAGATAGCCAACTCAGTTAAGAAGGGGGATAAAACCTTTTATAGGTACATCAGGGAGTGAAGGAAGACCAAGGGAGGGATAGTAAGGCTTAATAAAGGGGAGGGGTGGGCAGAGGGTGACTGTGAAAAGGCAGAGATACTAAACAAATATGTTTGCTCAGTATTTACAAATGAAGAGGGGGAGGTACCTAAAACAAACAATAGAAACACTCTGGATACAGAAGTTGATACCAGCCCATTTAAAGAAGAAAGGGTTCTGAAAGAACTCTTAAAACTGAAGGTGGACAAAGCAATGGGGCCTGATGGGATTCATCCCAGAATTCTAATAGAACTAAGGGTAGAACTAGTGACACCACTGACTACCCTCTTTAACAAATCATGGGAGGATGGGGAGGTACCCGAAGACTGGAGGAGGGCAAATGTGATTCCCCTTCACAAAAGTGGGAGCAAGGCAGAAGCAGGAAACTACAGACCTGTTAGTTTAACCTCAGTGATAGGGAAATGATGGAATCACTTCTGAAGGAAAGAATTGTCAAGTAATCTAGAGGCCAGAGGGGCACAGGACCCAAGGCAGCATGGATTCACAGCAGGAAGGTCATGCCAGACAAATCTGATAGATTTATTTGACTCGGTGACCAAAGTAGCAGATCAGGGAGGGGCTGTGGACATGGCCTACCTAGACTTTAGCAAGGCATTTGACACAGTCCCACACAAAAGATTAATATACAATTTAGCCAGCCTTAGCCAGCCTGGGAGTGGGTCCCAAGATGACAGCCTGGGTAAAGAATTGGCTGGAGAATAGGACACAGAGTAATAGCAAATGGAGTCCACTCTGAAGAAAGGGGGGTTACTAGTGGGGTACCTCAGGGTTCAGTATTAGGACCGGTACTCTTCAATGTCTTTATAAGTGACATTGCAGAGGGACTGGAAGGAAAAGTATTTCTCTTTGCAGATGACACAAAGATCTGCAACAGAGCTGATGCACAAGGTGGGGCAGGAAAGGATGAGAAGGGACTTGGCAGGAGTTAGAGGAATGGTCAAATGTGGCAGCTTGGATTCAATGCTAGAAGTGCAAGGTTAATGTACCTTGGAAACAAAACCCAGGGAAGTACACAATAGGGGGTGAGATACTAACAACAACAAAATGGAAAGGACCTGGGGGTAGTCATATCAGATGACCTAAAGGTGGGCAAGCAATGTGAGAGGGCAGCAAGGAGGGCTGGGGGATACTGGGATGCATAGGGAGAGGCATCACCAGTAGAAAACAGGAAGTTATTATCCCTTTGTACAGACAGCTGGTGAGACCCCACCTGGAGTACTGCATGCAGTTCTGGAGACCCAGTCTCTGTAAAGACATAGACAGGATGGAAGCTGTCCAGAGGCGGGCAACTAAAATGGTGCAGGGTCTGCACTGGAAGACATATGAAGAAAGACTTAAGGAGCTTAATATGTATAGCATCAAGGAAAAAAGGGAGAGAGCGGACATGATAGAAACTTTCAAGTACCTCAAGGGAATCAACAAAGTCCAAGAGGGTAGCATCTTTCAAAAAAAGAGGTGTGCAAGAACAAGGGGGCACAATTTGAAGATGAGAGTGGGGCAGCTCAGAGGTAATTTAAGGAAGTATTTTTTCACAGAGAGGGTTGTGGATGCATGGAACGGCCTTCCAGAGAAGGTTGTGGGGTCAAAAACAGTGGTGGAATTCAAGCATGCATGGGACAGTCATAAGGCAATTCTAGGGGGTGGGGGTAGGAAGAAGTAGGCTGCTGGTTAACTAGGATCTGCAGCTTATCCATTAGGTAGGGAAATGGGCAGACTGGGTGGGCCAAGCGGTCCTTATCTGCAGTCAAATTCTATGTTTCTATGTTTCTATGAAGTGGGCAATTTTTTGGGTGCAGGCACGGAATCTAATGCTGCATATTTCCTTTACGTGAAGTGCAGTATACTTAATTTAATATGTGACATTTGTTCCTCACTCTTTAACTTAATATGTGTGTGTGTGTGTGTGTGTGTGTGTGTGTGTGTGTGTGTGTGTGTGTGTGTGTGTTAGGAGGCATATTTATTATTTACTACTCCGGACACTTTGCTGGGTTACTTGGTTGGATGTAAAATGTTGATCTCAACTGTATACTGGAAAGTTGGTACAGGTTCCAGCTCTATGTGAGCTTGTTTCATCCTGTTCATAGTTTGAAGTTGTAAAAAGAGATTCTAGCTGTGCTGATCCTTGGGAAACAGGAGATGCTGGAAGGTTTGAAAGCTTTTATTGGACCAAAAAGTGTCTTGTACAAAGAATTATACACAAGTTTTCGGGGCCTCACAGGTCCCTTCTTCCGAAGGGACCTGTGAGGCCATGAAAGCTTGTGTATAATTCCATCTTTGTACAAGACACTTGTTGGTCCAATGATAGGTACCAAACCTTCCAGCATCTTTAGTCTGAAGTTAGGGAGCTTGGGGAGTGGGAGGACTGAATCTAATGCTGCATATTTCCTTCATGTGAAGTGCAGTATACTTAATTTAATATGTGGCTTGTGTTTCTCGCTCTTTAACTCGATATGTGTGTGTTGGGAGGCATGTTTCTTTTATTATTTACTACTCTGGGCACATTGCTGAGTTAATTGGTTACATGCAGAAAGTTGATCTCAATGGCTACAGGCAGTGTGGGCAAGTGTTGTTTGTGGATGATGGTTCGGTGTCATCTTTAGACAATGTACTGCTGTTTAGGTGTGGCAGGATGCAGACCTCAGAGGCTTCAAGGTGTCCCTTATAAGGTTGCTGGAGTTCCGTGTGCATGCATGAGGCTTCGCGTATGCACAGAAAATCTCAAGCAGCCATACCAGGCATGATGAACAGTGCCATCCTCCACTGGTACCAATGGATAAAATAGTGCAGTGGACATGCAGTGATTGCCATTTACCTCCACTATTTAAAAAGTCCATTTGATATCCAGTAAGCTCCCTTTTCGCTATAGTGATCGCAAGACATCTGCAGAGCTATGCCTACTGCAGCTGTATTAAAAAATGGTATGGTAGTGATAACCTCTGTAACTGCAACACAAAATGCAAGGGCATATTTACAAGTTGCCATGCTACTCAAAGATGTAATCATGCAGAGGAATATGGATAAAATACGTTATATTGTTAATAATAAACTGTTTAATAAAAATAGACATTTATCACTGAAACATATTTGCTTATCTGTGAAAATAAAAACAAAGAAATGCCCTGCTTGAAGACAAATGCGCTTCCAGGATATTTAACGAATGTCAAATTAAATTTTAATAAAAAGGGTATATCCAAACTGCATATGCAATAATGTTGGCTCCAATAAGGCAAAAAGTACATTTTTCTCTGATAAATATATTATGATATACTGTATATATTGGCATTAGATGTTAATGACACAATTTTCATAATGGCAAATTGTGTCACAACAACTACAATGAACTTGAAAGCTACTTTTTGCTTATATATATTTATAACATGTGGAAGAGTAATGCAGTCAGCCAATTGGCAGGCAAGGAATCAGCTGACTGTTCATTAATCTCTGTTATCTGCACAATTTGTAGTGCTCAGGCACCCTTGGTAGATCAGGGGGCAGAGCCACACTTGTTATTGTTATGCGAGTGTATTCCTCATAAGCAGTCATTTAAATGTCTCGCTAAGCGAGTGATCGTGTTCCCGTAGCACAGGCACCTTCTCATATGTGGCCCTCAAAACGTTACAATGATCTCGGTTCAGCAACACCTGCAGTCACTGTAAATGTCATGTTTAATGGCATTGACATGTGTGCCAATTTCGTGTCTGTGTGTGTCAGTGTTTTGCTCGCCCTGCTATCTGGATAATCACCCACCCACCCACCCCACGCCCTTCCATGCACCCACTGCATAGTGTAGCCCCAACTATTTTGGCGACCGTGTATATTAGTGCCCCAGTTGCAATCCATCCATTTACAGCATTGTCTGGCAGCAGACCAGTACTGAAAGTGGGCATTCAGAGTTGCTATTCCTGGCAGGGCTCTGTTTATGGTGGCAAAAGTTGTGACACAGCAATGCATTCACCAACAGTCACTGTAAATGCAACTAGCAGCCATTAGTGGTTCTCGCTTAAGCCCCTCAGTGACTAGTACTCTGGTGTCCTGTGTTGCAACAGAAGCTTTGGTGCTGTTTAAGCATTGATGCCATTCCATAATGTAGTTGTTCTCCGCATTGATACAGGGCTATCCACCCACACACCTTGCAGATCTCTACTGTCCCAGCCATTGTCTTGCAGCTATGTCCCCTACTGCATGTGTAGCTGCCTCGCCCTTTGCTGCATTCTCCTGTCACTGTGTCACTTGTAATGAGATGAAAAGGGAGATAGACAGTGAGCAAGGGGAACAGGACATTTCTACGTGTGTGTGTGTCTCTCTTCACATTTCATGCTCCACTTCTGCAGCATAGCCCTCTCTCCCTTCCTCTTCCTGTTGGTGGCTGTTGTATGGCATTTCCCACAGCATTTGGAAGCAACTGGGAGCAGGAGAGAGGATCAGCAGACAGTAGCTGCACAATGCTGACCACAAGACACACACAGCTCCTATCTGCTGAATACCAAGGCAGTAGGCCCCACCCAGCCCGCAGTCACTTGCTGTCCACCCGCTAAGTGGATCACCATCACTGTGTCCCTCCCCACTCACCCACCATGCAGGTCTCCTTGGACCAAGTGGGCAGTTTAGTGGCCACTGTTTACCTGAGTATATCCCAGGAACAGCATTAGGCAATGTGTGATATTCCTCATCCATGCCACACAGCAAGAGAAAGAGAGCTTGCCAAGAGAGCGGGTGCTGCTTGTTGACAGACAGCCCTCTCACTGAAGTTTGCTTCCCTCATCATGGTCAGCAGGCTGCAGACTGTGGTGTATTCCCCGTCTGTGCCATACAGTGAGAGAGAGACAGCGAGTGAGAGAGAGAGGAGGTGACAACACAGCGGAACTCCAAAGAGGGACTGTCTTGTGCTGGGGTCTACTGCTGTAAGTAGTAACAGCACAATGCTGTTTTACAGTGACAGCAAGCCGTAACAGCGAGAGGGACACAGAGCAGGGGAACAGGTTACTGAGACCTTTATATTGACTTTGCTGTGCAATAAAATGTGCCATGCTGCTGTTGTTGTTTGGAGGTGGGGGGGACAAGCAGTTGCAGTGCTCAAATGTTGAATGGTAACAGAGAGAGAGAGAGAGAGAGAGAGAGAGAGAGAGAGAGATAGAGACAGTTGATGTAGTCAGTACAAGGGACACGAGAGAGGTCGGGCCAGTTGCTGTCTCCTGACCTCCTGACTTTGTCCCTCTGTCGGTTGTGGTTTGCATATATATTTATATATATATATATACAAATATATATATAGAGAGAGAGAGAGAGACTTGGTGTGCAGTCCATGTACACAGAGACACAGAGTAAGAATCAGGACAGGCACTACAAAGTGCAACACTGTCTGTGTCTGACAGCCCGAACAAAATTGTAGACTCCTCTGTGCCTCTGTCTTGAAAGTCATGTTGTGGGGTTCTGTGTGTTTTACAGCATTTCACTGAACAGCATGAGAGAGAGAAAGAGCAGAGTTTCTCCACAGTCCTGACCTGCAGAGTTTGTGGTTGAGTGTGTCGATCTTCAGTTCTCTAGTCTGCGTGGCTTTTGGCAGCAAAGAGAGCAAAAGAAACACTCCTGACTCCTATGTTCTGAACACCAAATAGCAGAAATTATGTCAATAGTACATTGCCGGCATTTGTGTGCTCTCATAAGTGAAAGCTGCACTAGTTGTTGTGGACTATTTGACATGTCGGAAGGATACATAAACATTTCTTCTATTTCCAAATGCTTGTAAGCACTTTTTTCTTAATTTTTTTCTCTTTTTTAAACTCCCCATGTTATAAGCACAATAACCCTTTCCAGAGTGTTCTATGATTGGGGAGTAACACACACCCGGTTACTTTAAGGGCACTTGTCCTGCAGCCTCTTGCCTCACAAAAAACCTGGGCATGCCTTAATCCCAATACACAGCACATGCTGTTGTGTGCTATTGCTTTCTTGGTTGCTGGTCAAAAGCGCATTTCAATAGGAGTATGGTAAACACCACGCAGAGAACAGAACATAATTGAAAGCAGCTACAGGGGTATAATAGAGCTGTCATGACAGGGCAGTACACCATGTAGTTGATCTCTGGTACAAGTTCACATCTCTGTGCTGCTTCACTGTGCGGATATCATGGGATAGAGAGTAGAGGCACAGGAAGAAGATTCTTTATCCAGCTGACTGGGGTTTGAATCCCAGACCATACTTGTTTTTCCCACAATCACCTTTTTGTCACCTGCAGGAAATCTCTCCATCCAAAATGGTCACCTCCCATAGCTGATTATATATAGTTATAGGGGTGCAAGGAGTATAGCCCCCCTTAATAGAAATGCCGACAGGCTTGTCTAGTTTTTCTATCCACATGGTCTTGTAGTATTCCTGCATGGCCAACCTATGTCCCTCCTCCAAGTAAATGTGACCCCACTTCCAGTTTATTTTACCACCTTCCAGCTGTTCCCCATTACTTAGAATGGGAATTCCTGAACTTTAAGGTTCCTTGGCTCTGGTTTTGGATGGTGCTTATCTGTGACATTTCTAGCGCTGTCTTTGCCATTGCTGTAGTTTGTCAGGGTGATGATTACAGATGCGTTTTTTTCCTGTGCTCCTTTTGACCGTGCAATTAATGCTTAGCTGTTTTGACCTGGAACCTATATATTTATATTTTTGAATGTTTTAATTAATTGATTTTTACATTTGTGACCAATAAAATTGAACCTTGAATCCTGAAACAGATACTAGCATCCAGGTTAAGTTATTGCCAAAGGAGATTTGATAAGATCTATAAATGCTTCCAAATAAGTAAAGCAGGGATGCATTTTTAGCATCCCTGCTGTTCAACCTCTACATAGATGGGATAGTACAAGAATTAAATATGATTGAAACTAATGCCACCAAAATTATGAATCATCTGATAAACATATTGCTTCATGTGGATGATGCCCTAGTTATTTATGCAGCATTAAGGCTTACAAAATGCCCTAGACAGTATTGCATTACTGGTTATTAACCCAGAAATCTCAGATTTTGTTGGAAGGTGGAAGGATTGCAAGTAGAAGAAGTAGTAGAACACTTTAAATATCTTGAGGTTGGTATTAATATAAATCAAATAACTAATATTATTAAGAATGTTTCTAGTTATTCATAGAAACATAGAAACACAGAAACATAGAATTTGATGACAGGTTAGGACCGCTAGGCCCATTCAGTCTGCCCATTTACCCTACCTGTATCAGTGACCTCTGACCCTATTTGGTCATTGGCTTTAGCCTCTCTTTCCCACCTCTAGGATTCCTTTGTGACTGTCCCATGCACCTTTGAATCCTCCACTGTGTTCACTCTCACCCCCTCCTGGGGTAGGCTATTCCATGCATCCACCACCCTTCCATGAAGAACTCTCTCACATGTCCCCTTATCCTGCTCCCCCTCCAATCTTATATCATGCCCCCCTCATTCCTTTTCATCTCCTAAACTGGAAGATGTCAGCCATTTGCACCTTGTTGATGCACTTAAGGAACTTGAAGGTTTCAAGCATGTCTCCCTATTCTCACCTCTCCTTCAGAGTATACATATTATGATCTTTTAATCTCTCCTCATATGTCTTCTGTCGTAAGCCCTGCATCATCTTTATTGCCATTTTCTGAACCATCTCCACCCTGTTTATGTCCTTCCGGAGATGAGTCCTCCAGAACTGAACACAGTATTCCTGATGACGTCTCACTAGTGTTCTGTAAAGTGGCATCACCACCTCCCTTCCTCTGCTAGTGAAACCCTATGCACCCCAGCATACCACTGTAGCTCCCCACTGCCTTCGTATGTTACTTTGCCACCTTCAGATAATCTGAGATGATTATTCCCGAATCCATTTGTTCCCTTGTGACCATCAGTAACTGCTCCCCCTCCCCCCATCCTGTAACACTCTTCAGGGTTTTGGCATACCAGGTACACGATTTTGCACTTCTTTGTGTTAAATCTTATTTGCCTTACTTTAGACATTTTTTTCAGCTTGTCTAAGTCACTCCTCATTTTCTCAACCCCTTCTGGAGTGTCTACTCTATTTCAGATCTTGGCGTCATCGGCAAATTGGCAAACCAGCCTATTTCTCAATACTCTCCCCAGCTCTTGCTTGGGCAATATGGTACTCTATGCTGATGATGTGGTTCTTCTTGCCTGCCACCCTGATCCTGCATCTCTACAGGAATCCCAGCAGCACACATTCAACTAAGTCGAAAAGTGGTTCCTTGACCACCGGCTGGTCATTAACCTCAAAAAAAATAAAATCTATGCTTTTTTCGCATCACCAGAATAAGGTCAAAAATGCCCCCTTCTGCATTCTCCCCAGCAATGCTCACCCTCTCGAGCAAGTGTCATCCTACAAGTACCTGGGCATCACCTTTGACTTGGCTCTTACATTTCACACCCACATCAATACCCTGTCCTATTCCATAAACTCTTGGATTGGCCTTCTGTATCACCACAGAGATTGCCTCCCCCAAACCACTCTTCAACTGGCCATCAACTCCTCTGTCCTGTCTCTAGTGGACTACGGCTTACCTATCTATCTACGCTATGGCTGACAATACAGCCCTCACCAGAATCCAGACCTCAATAAACAAGGCCTACAGGCTCCTGACCAGTGCATCCCTCCGCACCCATACTTGCCTGCTCTATTCCACCGCCAACCTGCTCACCTTGGAGGAGTGCCTGCGCTACCGAACCTGCTTACTTGCCAAAAAATCCCTGCTAGGACTCTCCCCCCCAGGGGTCACAGTGTCCCTGTGGCTTGCATCCCCATCCATTGCCACTCGTAGCTCAGTTAAGGCCACCTTTCTGGTGCCCTGTACCAAGACCTCTCTAGCCCAAAGGTCCTTCTACTACCATGCCCCCACATGGTTCAACTCCCTCCTGCTCTCTGTCACTAAGTCTACCAAAATTGGTCTCTTTAAAGTCTCTCCCCATAACCACCTCTTTGGCGCATGAAGCTGTAGTTGCCCTTAATCAACCTAATGTTTGGGGTCCCTCCCTGTTTCTTGCCCATAGCCTTGACAATGTCCATTGGACTGCTTCCCCCACCCCTTTCTTTTTTTTTGCTTTATACGATTGCTGTTTACTGCATGTAACTTTATCCTGTAAACCACTGTTATATTGTGTTCTTTTTGTTATCTGTATTGCACCTGTATGTTACCACTATTGTATCTCACACAGTAACTATGTCTTCCCTCCCTGTGATGAGGTGCCTTTGTAAATGAGTCCCTGACTCAAAGGTTGTAAATCTGACTTTCAAAATAAATAAAAATTTTTTTTTTAAAAAACCTTCTCTTCCAGTCCTTCAGCAGTGTCGCTAATGAAGATATTAAAAGGACTGGCCCCAGGACAGATCCCTGAGGTATCCCAATGGCCTCTCCCCGTTTCTCAGAATGTATCCCATTTACTACCACCCTCTGTTTTCTGTCCCTCAACCACTTTTTGGTCCACACCCAAGCTCCCAAGCTTATTTGCCAGCCTTTTGTGTGGAACGGTGTCAAAGCACTTGCTGAAATCAAGGTAGGCAACATCCACCGCTCCCCTCTGAGCCACATCCTTTGTCACCCAGTCAAAGAAATCTATCAGATTGTCTGATATGATATCCCCTCTGTGAATTAATGCTGCCTTGGATTTTGTGCTCCTCTGGATTCCAAGTGTTCCACAGTCCTTTCCTTAAAAAGCACCTCCATAATGTTCCCCACTACTGAGGTGAGGTTGACCAGCCTATACAGTAGTTGACTGCCTCCTCCCTGCTTCCACTTTTATGAGAGACTACATGTGCCCTCCTCCAGTCCTCTGGAAGCACTCTTGTATTGAGGGATTCATTAAACAGGTCTGGCAGTGGTGCTGCTAGCACCATCGTTAGTTCCTTTAATATCCTAGAGTGTATGCTATCTGGCCCCATTTCTTTGTCCATTCTCAGTTTACTGAATTCCCCTAGGACCCTCTCTTCTGTAAAAGGAATGGTGTTTACCTCTCTCCCACCTTTGGTTTTGGTAGCAGGTTTTGGACCTTCCCCCTCCCCTTTTTCAGTGAATACAGAATAGAAGTATTCATTCAGTAGTGAGGCTTTTTCTTGGCCACCCTCTACACACTCCCCTTCTTCTCTTTTGAGCCTTACAATCCCAACCCTGACCTTCCTTTTTTGCTGATATACTGTACCTATAAAATGTTTTGTCCCCTTCCCTTTCCAATCTGCACTATCCTTTCTTCCATTTTCACCTATGTGCTCCTAAATGCCTTCCCTGCTTCCCTCTGTCTATTTAGGTACACCCCTATTATCTTCCTTCTGTGACTCCTTATATTTTCTGAAAGCTAACTTTTTGACCCTTACCTTCTCAGCCACATCCATTGAGAATCACAGTGGCTTTTTCCTTCTTTTGCCCTTGTCCCTCTGACTTGTGCACTGGTTTATCTCCACTATGGTTCTTTTTAGGAGTGCCCACTGTCCCTCTCACTCCCCCGGTTTCCTTCTTTTTAAGGGCTTTTTGGAGACATATCCCCATCCTAGCAATGTCCGTCCTCCTGAACTCTCAGACCCTTACCTTTCTGTGGCTTGCCTGTGATCCTATACCCATAGTAAACAACACTGTGTAGTGGTCACTGGACCCCAGGTGTCCCTACACCCAGACACTCTTGACTCTGTCTCCATTGGTTAGTACTAGGTCCAGAACTGCCCTGTCCCTGGTGGGATCTTGCACTAGCTGCCTGAGGCCTGTCCCGTGTATGACTTCCATGATTTCTCTGCTCCTGGCTGATGCAGCCACCGGAATGGTCCAATCCATGTCAGGCATATTAAAATCGCCCAGCAGCAATGCCTCCCCTTTTGCTGCCATCTTACAGATTTCTTCCCCCAATGCCCTATCCACCTCCTTCCCTGTGCTGGAGCCTGTAGATCACCCCTTTGTGAATTGCTGTTCCATTGTCCGGCTCAAGGGTGACCCACAGTGCCTCAGCTTCCCCCTGTCTACCCTGAACTACAATTGCCTTTATGCCTTCTGTGACATGAAGAGCCACCCCTCTATTTTTACCCTCTCTATCCCTCCAGAAAAAAGCATACCCTGGTACAGTTACCTCCCTGCTGTGGTTCCCATTGTACCATGTCTCAGTTATTTTTACTATGTCCAAGTCAGCCTCCACCATCAAGGCCACCATATCTGGGATTTTATTTCCCTGACTGCATGCATTTGTACAGTATATGTGACCTTCCATGTTCCTCTGCCTTTCCTCCTGTTCTTCTTGCTTCTGCACTCTTGTCTCCTTTTTTTGACTCCTTTTTGAATGACTTGTCGACTTTCTTTCTGTGTCATACCCCTTTTAGTGAATTCAGGTTCACCTGTCATCAACTTATCCTCCCAATATTCCTTTTCAATTGCGCTTTCCTGTGGGTGTGGGCTGCTAGAGTCCCTGCTTCCACTCCCCTGGCTAGCTTAAATTCTTCCCAAGAAAGTATTTAAATGGCTTATTGAGGACTTCCATATCCTCCCTGAATGAGTGCAGGCATTTGCCCTTATACAGGCTCACATCCAACCCTGAGAGGTGTCTGCATATGAGGTAGCTATGCAGTACCCAGAACATTCTCCTAAAGACTGTTGCCCCGCACCCACTGCACTGTACCACTCCTTGCATCTTCCCCTATGGCTATACATCACCTCCTTTTTGCTATCTAAACCCTTTTGCTATCCAAACCACTGGTTTTATTGCTTTACCCTGTGCCCTGTGATTAGCCCTCTATCCCAATTATGATCCCTTGTAGTGTTTGTTTTTCCTCTTTCTTTGCCCCTCCTCTCTACTCCATCTCTCTGTTTTTTTCTGCCATCTTTTTAAACACTGGCTTTTTGAAAGGGGTCTTCCTACAATTGCTCTTCTAGATTGTTACATTTAGAGAAGCTGCTTTATCTGTATGTATTAAGGCTGTTCCTGTGAAGTAGCAGGAAGTTGCACTCTATTGGCCACCTATAAAGGCAGATGAGCCCAGAGTGGGTGGATGGGTTTCTACTCTGCTGATCACTGTGCCCCTGATAGAAACAATCTGGAGACATTTCCACAAGACCTCTATGCAAAGCTGTTACTTTCTATTGTTTAATTTAAGAAGTCAAGCTCTCTGCCCCAATAGATCCTCCATTTATGCTCAGATCCCACTCAGTCCTGCATGAACCTGCAGCACAACCTAGCCACAGTAAGAGAAACTTTACAGTACTTTAGTCCACAGCAAATAGCAGAAATCCCTCAACCTCAGCAATTAAAAAGTACAGTCCTTTACGTTAACAAAAATACTAGAAAATCCTTGGCTCCTGTAGACCCGCTCTTCACTGCCACAATCTAGTCCCAGCATTTTAATTCACAAAAGGGAAGAAAATTAAAATGAAGGTAAATCACTCAGCCCTCAAAACCCTGCTCCTTGCTCCCTCCAACTCTCTGACACTGACCCTTGTCCGTTGCCTGTCCAGCGAATTCCTCCATCTTATTCATTTATGGTTATTATGAATATATTCAGTGCAAAGGAAAGTAATGTTTTATTGCGTGGATCTAAAAAGTGGGGATTGGAAAAAAAGACACAGTCTTTAGGTCCTGTTCAAAAGCTGTTTATCCACCTCTGCTTGAAATTGCTAGTTTTTGTCAGGGGGCATAACAAACCTAAAACAGGGCAGTACTCTATGCATGTAAAGGCTAGTATCAGAATTATACATTTTTGGTATAACATCGTCCAAAAAAAGATAGAGTGTATAGCTGAAAGCCTGCTGGCAGGAACACTTACAATGACCAAAAGGTAAATATTTAGGCCCCTCATGGTTTGGAGAGTAAGACACTTCAGTAAGAAACCTTGGTCTTCCATCAGTTCTACATATGGAATTAGTAGCTAATTTTAATTTATTCAAACATTTACATAACAGTGTTAAAGGAAATAGCAGGACAACTGAATATTGCAGAAGTAAATCTTCTAATTTTTCTTTATGTAACTACCTTAAATCATGCTTTGGTTAAGAACCATGCGTAAATATTTGTGACTTTGATTTACATAGCAAATTAATTGCAAGAACAAGGTTTGGATTAATTTTTGGACATACAGTAGCTTTGTGACATGGAACAGGTTTAAGTGGGAGAACGCGTGTCAAGAAAAGTGTGCAGTAAAACAATCTACATTGCACTGTAAAATGGAATGCCCAGTTCTATAAGACATAAGCAATAAATGGTTAATCCCCTATCTGGCATCTATCCCTTTTGTTCATAGCTTGGACAAAATGTTATACCTATGCATTTCAGAGTACAACAATGTTCTATTCTGTTGGAAAATATCTGTTAGCCACTATAAATTTCTACAAGCTATGAAATTGCCCACTATAAAAAAATATATTTTTATTTATTGAAATGTTTCACCAGGAAGGCACACTAAACAACAAGTTGCTTATCTAAACAGCAAGTTGCTCATCTTCCGGTGTGACCAGGGGTGGTACAATTGGATGAAGAATTAGACATATAGTTTAACATTTAACAAATCTGAGAAATTAAGCATTCAGTTTCGTTTGTAACAGGACATACAGTTAAAAAATACAAATAATCATACAGTTGCATTTGTGATGTAACATACAGTTAAATATATCATACTTGTGGAATATGCTTTTAATTACAAGTGGCATATCTGAGGAACATAGTACAGAAATTTAATGTAGCCTTGGAGTCAACTCCTTGCAGGAATGGATCACAGTTAAGAGGCAGATTATTTAGCAATTATTGAATGAATGAGGTCCAGTGAGGGAACATTAAGGAGGGTAGAGGGATAGACGGGGAAACCAGCTGGGGGAAGGAGAGGATAAAGATAGGGGAACATTGCCAGAGAAAAGTGAGCAAAAAAAAAATAGTGGTGAGGGGCAAGTTAACACAGGGCTAGTGCAATCTAGGAGCATCTCAGACAGAACAAAAAGTGCAAATTATTAGCTCAGGTGAACTAATTCCTTTGACTACATGCAGGGGTAGAGAGGGGGCAGGAGAGAGGTGGGGTAAGGGATAGGGAAGGGAAGGATGAGTCATACCTGGAACTGGCCTCTTCAGAGTGCAGCGATTGCTGCCAGTGGTGGAATGAGGCAAGAAATTGAATAAGGGGCAGGAGTAGGCAAGGACAAGTTGGGTAGAGATAGTAGAGGGGATGGTAAAGGGAAGAAGGAGGAGGGGTAGGAGAAACTTTCCTAAGACTAGGCCTTTTCAGGATGCTGAGAACCCTGCCAGAGAGCAGAGTCAGGTGAGGATGAGTTAGGTAGAGAGGATGGAGGGGAAAAGGGGAGGGAAGGAAGAGTAATTTCCCAGTGCTGGATCCCTCTAGGATGTTGAAAACCCCACCAGGGGGCAGAAATAGGTGAGGACAAGTTGGAAAGAGAGAAAAGAAAGGATGAAGGGAAAGGAGGGAAGAGAAGGAAGGAAAGAAGAAGCTTGCCTAAGACTAGGCTGCTCCAGGATGCTGAGAACCCTGCCAAAGCACAGAATCAGGTGAGGACTAGTTGGGTAGAAATGATATAGATGGAGTGAAGGAAGAGTAATTGTCCAGTGCTGGGCCCCTTCAGGATGCAGAGAACCCTGCCAGGGGATAGAATTAGGTGAAGACAAGTTGGGCAGAGGGAATGGGGGGATAGAAGAGGAAAGGAAAGGAAAAAGAAGAAGGGGGGAAAAAAACTTATCTGAGAGTAGACATCACCAGGGTGCTAAGAATCCTGACAGAGGGCATATTTAGGTGAGGACAGGTTGGGTAGAAAGGCAAGAGGGGGAAAGGCAGGGAAAGGAGGAGGCTTGCCCAATGCTAGACCCTTCCAGGATGCCGAGAACCCTGCCAGAGGTCAAAACTAAGCAGGGGAAAGTTGGTAATGGAAAAAAGGTTAGAGGTAGGAGAGAGAGTGGGTAAGCAGTGAAGGGAGAGACGAGCATGCTGAGAAGCAGGCTCAGTGGGGGAGGAAGGTTTAATAGGGGATATGAGTCATGGAGAGGAACAGAGGTATAGGAGGGTTAAAGCAGGAGCAGTTAGATGAGAGAAAGTTATGTAAAGCAGAGATAAGGAAGGAGGAGGAAGAAGATGAGGAGGAGTGCGATATTTGGGGGGGGGTCAGATTTTTTGAAATGATGGAGTAAAGCCTGACTGACCAATGAGAGTGGTTCAATGGGGGACCAACAAGGTGCCAGTGTCAGAGGATCTGAGGGAGTGAGAGGGAGGAAGAAAGTGAACATGAGAAGTAGGAGGGAAGTTCTCCTAACCAAAATTTAGAAGTGAATTTGGCACAATGAGTGAGGCACCTGTTGGCATGCAGGGGAAGGGACAAGGCATGGTAGAGGTCACAGTGATGAGTGTGAGATGGAGCATCAAGGGCAAATCAACAGAAGGAGCTAAAGAAAGTGTCCAATCTGCTTGGGGAGGATTTGGGAGAGGCACCATAGACTACATCACAGTAGTCAAAAATGGGGAGGATCATCTTCTGGACTAGTTCACGCCGCACTGTAGGAGGGATGCAACTACAGTTCCTGAATAAGGCACCAACTTGGGGTGCAGTTTTTTCAGGATGGCATCAATGTGGCCAGAGAAGTTGAGGTGTTGGTCAAACCAAACTCTAAGGTATTTGAATGAGGAGGTGTCCTCTAGGATTGTCCCATCAAGGGTATGGAAACATGATAAAGGGTGGAGCCCAGAGAGTCTCATCCTAGTGCAAAAGGTCATGTAGATAGTCTTTTTGGCATTTAGGAATACCTGATGTAAGACAAACCATAGCTGAACCTGGTGGAAGTAATGCTGAAGGGTGGTTGCTACATCAGTGGGGCATTTTCCAGAGGAGAACAGGACAGTGTCATCAGCATACATATGGATAGAGGAGGAGGGGGACATACTGAGGGCAAGTCATTTTGGAAGATGGAGAAGATAATGGGTCCAAGCACCTAGCCCTGTGGGACTCCAGTGGAAATAAGGAGGGGAGGAGTGATTGTATCCTGGATCTTGATTGATTATATTTTGCCTGACAGGTAAGCTCTAAACCAGTTTTGGACAGAAGTAGACAACCCAGCAGCCATAAGGGAGTCAAGAAGTAGGGCATGGGAGACTGTGTTGAAAGCCTTGGCGAGGTCAACAAAGATGGCAAAGATAAGGAGGCCATTATCCATCCTGGTGAGGATGGAGTCAGTGAGTCTGAGTAGGGAGGTGGTAGTGGAGTGGTTCTTCTGAAAATCAGATTGGAACGGGGTGAAAAAGGAAGCGTCATCAAGGAAGGCAGTTAGTTGAGAGAGGACTAGGTGTTCTTAGCTTAGCAAGGGCAGGGAGGAGGGAGATTGGGTGAAAATTTGCAGGGTAGGAGGGGTCACCACTCTTTGGGAGAAAGAGGACCACTGCATATTGAAGGGACAGATGAGGATGAGAAGGAAAGATTTAGGATTAAGGAGAGAGGGTAAGCTATAGCTGAAGCTGAAAGGTAGAAGAGTTTAGGGTCAAGGTCATCTGTCGATGAGCCTTTGGAAGGATTAAGAGAGAGAAGGGCTGTTAGTGTTTCTTCTGGGAAGACAGCAGAAAAGGAGAAGGAAGGGTGGGCATGGAGGGGTTGAGTGCTAGGTGTGGGAGGATGAGGAGGGGGGAGGTTAGAGGGGAGGGACTTTAGAAGTGCTGTGGCTCAGGAGGTATAATAGGAGATAAATTCTTGAGTCATTATACACAGTTTGGAGACCAATGAGTTTATTTTAAGCACAGTGGGAGGCAGATGTGAAGGAGGGGAGAATAGGGAATGGACCACTTTCCAGAATTTTGAGGGGGAATTGATGTTTTTGAGAAAAAATTATTTAAAATATTCAGACTTGGTAAGTCTGGTAGCTTTTGTGCAGGCATTTCTCAACATGTGATACCTGGCATAGTCTGGGGAAGCTGGAAGGCTTTATGTTTCCTCCAAGCTTTGTCCAGCTCCATGAGATAGGTCAGTAACTCGGGGGAGACCCAGGGATGATGGTTGCCATGAACTCTAGTGCATTTGAATGGAGCACAGGAGTTACATGTAGTTAGAAATTCATCTTTAAAATAAGTGAGGGCTTGGTCAATGGAAGGGGCAAAGGCAATAGGGGACCAATCAGAGCTGGCCAGTTCGTTAAGAAGGAGATTAAGGTTTAATAAGCTGAAGGAGTGGAGTTGCAGAATTTTGTGTAGCAGCTTTGGTCTCTGGCTTTCCCTGACTATTAAGATTGGGTGATGATCATTGAGGGCATCTGAGAGGATGTCTGATTTAATGACCCAGTGGTGGTGTGAGGTGAGAGCCCAGTCTGTCAGGAACTGGTTTATGATTTTATGATTTAGGCAAGTGGGTTCCAGGAGTAGCTGGGAGAGAATGAGGGCCGTGATGTCATTACATGACTTGGCAATTGCTGGTGATAGCCAGTTTTGGTTTACTTCACCCAGGATGCATAGCTTGCCTTTATGTGAGAGGGAGGGAGGTTATGGAGGTAATGAGATCCAAAGTATTGGATGCCTTGGAGACAGGTTGGCAGTAGATGCCAGCTATGAAGATAGGGGAGGAAAAAGGCAAGGTAATGTTTACTACAAGTGCGTCATATGTGGAGGGTAATGAGGATGATAGAATGGTTGTGAACTGAAGTGAGGACAGGATATACATGGCTGCTCTGCCACCCCTGCCAGTCCTATCATGTCTGATTATGGAATAGCCTGGGATATCAATAGCAAGATCAGATATTTTGGGGTTTAACCAAGCTTCCATTAAAATTAGAATATAAGGTGTGAGGGAGATTACCATACCATGTAAAAGGTAAATTTTCTACATGAGACTGCAGATGTTTAAGTGGAGGATTTTCAGGCCCTTGGGGAGGGCAGAAGGAGTGGGGGGAGTTGGTACATTAGTGGAAGGATTGCAACTGGCAGAGGTGGGTATAGTGGGACCAGGATTGGGATGAACAGTTCCTGATGTGAGTAAGAGGAGTGCTAATATGAGGGAGTGGAGTTTGAGCATTTGTGGCAGGCAGAGAATTTTGGAAATATTTGATGGGGGGCTAGGTGAGGTGAAGATAAGGTGGCGAAGGAAAGCTAGGTGGCTAGGGGCTGAGAATAGAGAAGCAGGGAAGAGGTGAGGGAAGTGAGTATATTGCCTACTATATTTCACAACAGTGTATTTGCATATATGAAATTATGCAGATATCCTTTTTTTTAGTGTAATGTGAAAGGTTATTTTAATATATTGTTATAATTATATGCACGGCCACTGATTTACGGTGATTAAAACACTGAAATTCCATTTTCAATACTTCAGATTCCGGGGTTGCACCGGTGATTGTTATTCTAATTTCCGGATTTTACCGGGATTCTGCTGTCATTCTTTTAGTGTGTGTATAAATAATCAGAATAAAAGAAGGCTTAATATACAGAGCATTAAATAAAGCAAGTTGAAAATAGTTCAGGAAGCAATTAAGAAAAATACAAGTTTTGTAGAATTACTGATCTAGTATAAAATGGCAGATTCCATAAAATCTTTGTTTTTACCAGTGTTCAGGCAGCCCTAATTCCGGAGTTTTACCGGGTTTTCCAGTAAACACCGAAAAACAGTGGCCTTGATTATATGTATTTATGATGTGTGTGAAGGATATTCTTGTTTGAATTTTCTTCTCTGTAATTTTAAAGTGTTTACCTGTGTCCAGGAATTTGGCTGTACATTTAAATCCAGCAAACTTGACTTGACTGGAAAACAAATGAGGTGATCCCTGGAGGTCCAGAAAAATACACATTTACCTACATGAAGACCTGAAGAGCTCCAGTATTTTCACTAACATGTTCTGCCCACAGTACTATGAATCATGTGGAATACACACACTGAATGTTTTCTTGTTATACAGTACAGTATTACTGAATCCTCCTCATCTGATTCTTCACTCTCCTGTGACTGTTCCTGCCCCACTATGGCTGTTACTATCTCCAATTCTGTCAACTGATCATACGTCTGTAGCTGGTCATCACCAGGCAGCCAACTGTTGATGACTTCAGTGGCAGTCAGTCCATGATCAATAAGATGAAGTTGTTCTGGTATGTTGATGATTTTGTTACTGTCATCAGGCTCAAAATCGCAATTCGGCTGTAACAGTTCCCCAAAAGCAGGGACCAAAGTGGACATCCAGCAGTGGGTTATGGTAGCCTCGGTACATTGCATCATACTTCACCTGCAAGCATCAGTACTTTCAGTAAGTTCAGGCTTTTTTTGAAATACTGTCATGGATGTATGATCAGAGTAAGAGACCAGGTCACTTAAAAGTCTCTTGCTATAGTGTTTTTCAAACATGGCAGTTATGCCACCATCCTTGGGTTGAATACATGAGGTGGTGTTTTTTGGGAGAAAAAGGGCATTTATTCTCCTGTCTCTGGATTTCAATTCGCACTCAGGAGAGTGGGCAGGACATTGATCCAATAGCAGAATCACTTTGGGTGGCAGGTGTTTAGTTCATAAGTGATTATGAACTGAGGCTACAAAAGAGTTCATTAACCAGTCTTAGAAAATAACGCTGGTCATCCAGCCATTCCGACCAGCAGCATACTGTACTGGCAGAGAGGATAGATTCACAGGATGAAAACATCTGGGCTTTTGAAACTTGTATATACAAAGTGGTATAACCTTGTGTGAGCCTGATGCAGTCCCACAAAAAAGGAAAGTTACCCTGTCCTTAGAAACCTTGAAGCTCTTGCTGGCATTCTGTTCAGCCTGCTTGCCAATGTCACATTTGGGGAGGCACCTCCAGAAAAAGCCTGTTTCATCAGCTTTGTAGACTTGTTCTGGTAGGTACACCCCCCCAAGGCACCTCTCTTAACTTTGGTTGGAACTCAGCAGCTGCATGGTCATCACAGGACCGTTTCTCACCTGTTATGGCAACACTACTGATGCCATACCTTCTCTGAAAATACCATAGTCATCCAGAGGACTATTTAAAGGAGATATCCTGAACATAGATTTGTTTTGCAAAATGATCAGCTTTCTGCTGAAAGATGAAGCCTGAGACTGGCACACCATTGGAACGCTGTTGTGAGAACCACAGCTTTGTTGCTGTGTCTATCTCTCATTCATCTGCATATAGCAGTTTTTTTCTGGACAGCCCCTCCAGCACTCCATAATCCTCCACAAACTCATGGAGTGATTCTTCCTGCTTATACCAGGTACGTATGGTAGATTTGGAGAACCCAGTGTCTGCAAATAGATTTTTAAGGCTCTCACCAACTTTCAGCCTGTCAAGAGTGGACAACATAGTTTTAATTGAGTAGGAAGACAACTTCATATTTCCCTCTGAATTGTTTCCCTCTGCATTGTGCTGAACTAGACTACAAAACTACTAGACTACTAATGGCCATGTGGTTTAAAACAAGTTAATGCTGAGGGGCTCTTAAATGAATATAGGTACAGTACAGTACAGTAATTGAATAATTACATTGTGAACTGTTAACTTTGTGTGGGGGCAGGCGGGAGAAACAAAGACAGTTACTACTGTGAACATCCACTGTTAGCCCTCGGATGCAAGTGAATAGTGTGCTGTAATGCATATATTTTTTTGGGAGCCATGAAGTTCATTCATTATAACTGGGGAGTCACTATAAAGGGTTCATTATAGCAAAGGATTACTGTATCTCTTTCATTTACTTTATTCAAGCAAACTGTTTGAAAACTGATATTTATGCAATGGGGTGAGCGGATACAGCATTGGATAAATGCATGTATCCTCACGACTATGTGGATAAATAGATGACTGTGACATTTATCCACACAGTTATGAATTTATCCACACAGTCTGTATGTCACTGCCTCCACTCCACTACCTTCACACAGCAAACCCTACCTCACTCTGCCTGCTGACCCAACTGCAACATTCTTCTTTCACTCACCAGAAATAACACACTCCATCACCTCTCCAAAAGCCCCACAGTCTTCTATGCAACAAAACACCACCCAGAAAATAACATACTCCTGCTACAAAAAGAACCACCGTGTCACCATCAAACAAACCCACCATACTGAAATCACTCTACAACCCTCCCACACTAAGTGCACAGCCTATCAAACACTATGTCCAACCCTCCTTATGGCACCACCAACCATAAACCTAAACAGAAACATGGAAGAAAAAGTCCAGTCACCATAGGAAAACAAAGCGGAAACATGTAACTTAACTACAAAAACAAATCAAATAAAAAACAAATCAGCACCCTGGTGTATAAATTGAATATGTGTTGAGCTGTGGTGGAATACACTATGGACCAGATATTCAAAACTTTGCACTGGGCACAAACCATTTGCACCAGGTTTGCACAGGGTTTGCATGGGTCCACTATATTCAAAAAGCCAAATAGCACAGGCAAACTGCATTAGCGCCTGGCAAAGGTATAATGTATGCAAGGGGCAAAAAGAGGGTGTGTGTACATGAATACAAGCACTATGCTATATTCAGTGCATTAGCGCCTTGCAAAGTGTTTTTGCATGACTTTCTGCAACACTTTGTGTGGTGCAAATTATCGTCCAGGAAAAGGTAGCCTTAACTCTGGGCAAACCTTTGCATGGCTTTGCGCAACTTTGCACAATGTTGCACAACATAGAACCATGATTTATGGAACTCTGTAATTCACAAGTGTGAAGTATGGAGTTTTAAAAGGGTCTGGCAGTGGTGGTTTATTGATCCTAACCAGTAAATATTAAACATAGAAAGAAACTAGACCTGGAAGACACATGCTGCACATGGATGGCACCTCCTATGTTGCCATCAACTGCCACCTGTCGCAACCATGCCAGGCATTCATTAGTGACCCAGTACACAGTGGACACTATAGCAGTGTGTCCATACAGCACACACCTGCAGACCACCCTTCAGTGGGTACCAACAGAGTCAAGCACACACATGCATCACTGGGGGCATGGAGGGTGTTGCGGGGAGGGTGTGCAGGTGGCCAGTCTGCACCACATACTGGTGCTACCACAAGGCTGGGACAATCAACACAGTGCAAATGGTCCAGTGTAGAGAATACTCCAACACCAGTGTGCCTGTTTGATGGTATGTGCCCCCCAGCCACATACCGCACATCTGTACAGACACCACAGCACACACAGCCAGCCATGTATATGTCACTTTGAGTATTCCATGCCAGTTGTGCAGCATCTGTGGGTCACACAACAGCATAACAGTAATGTCCACTGTCAGTACACACCTGCAAGATGGGCCTGTCACTGTGTAAAGTGCAGCAATCATTGATGCCCTGCATACAATAGGCATTGTTGTGTCCCTCACACTACTGGCCCCCTTGTTACTGTAGTGTCCGCTGTGCACTGTAGCAGGAACTACAGTTTAACAATTGCATGCAGCACCACCACCTGTGCCTGTGCTGTGTAGTCCCCTGGGATACAATATTCTATGTGGTTCTGTACAAATGTAGCCTGCAGCTACCACCATGCACTTCCAGACTGACCTACAGGTGGAGCTGTGGGCAGACCCAGCCAGCAGGTGGAGTTGTGGGGTCCTGCAATAGTGCTGGGCAAACTGCATGCAAATCAGGATATAATGAGATGGATGTTTGCCCACAGACTGCCTAAATAAGCTCATTTGCATGTCATGTTTGAATATCAAAATTTTTTGTCCTGGGCAAATGTGATAGCCCTGGGCAAATGACTTAGCTCTGTGCAAAACCTGTTCACAATCTGTGCAAATGTGTCTGTGCCATATAGACATTTCAGAAACATGGTACATTTCTGCAGAATTTCACATGCTCTGGTGCTTGCAGCTTTAATGAATCCACTCCCTTTGCTAGCACACACATTGACCACATAGTTCACCTGTACCTTCCTTCATGTCACTGTGCACTGAGCTGCTGTTGTGGTTTGCACTTCCTGGTTGCTATATTTAGAGCTGTCTTATTTCCTGGGCTATTTTTGCATTGCACTCCCAGCCCAGTTTACCTGTCTTCCTTAGCACGCAATGTTCAGCAGGTTTAGCCATGGGGCTATCCCTTTTGAATATAGTGGGCTATTGGTTCTGGACTAATTTAGCACACCGGACAGTGCTAATTTAGACATGCGGCAAAATTTTGAATATCTGGCCCTATGTATCTGCACTCATGGTGACTGACCTCTGGAATCATCATGTGTGACTCCACTACACTACTTCGCCACTCGTGAGGTTTCCTGAGGTTAGTGTCCACTCATGAAGATACATACTGTATTCCACCACAGCCCAACACATATCCCATATTTATACATACTATACCTTAATGTGTCATAATCTGATCATATTCTGAGCAGCAGGTTATGTAAAATTCAGTCTATCTGGGGCTCTGTGGATTAGATTCCAATTTGGACTCTTCACTACACACAAAACCATATGGACAGCATTTAACAGATTGCTGTACTTATTGGATATGCAGATGGGTATTCTTAGTCTTAATAGGGCAGGGACAGATGGCAAGAGACAGTATTCCAGTCTAGTTTAAATTAGCCTAACATTTATAACATTTAAAGAGCATTTGTTTCATGAGTATAAAATCCTTTCACTGTAGTGCATATCTTTGGACTGCAACAGCAGGAAATGAAGTAAACTATAATTGAGAGTAAATACAGTGACAACTGCAAGTTGCTTTTACAATGGTTGAGTTTTACTGTGAAGTCAAGTTGCCTGAAAGAAAATTAAATGTTCCCTTACTGTTCTTTATCTGGTACAGTGATTTGAGCCTGACTGACTCAAAGTATAATGATGGCTACCGAGTCTTCTCTCTGTACAGTCCTACACTGGGAAGACTACCGCATGATGATGTATATACTGACACCAATTCAGGTACATAACATTTTAATGAAAAAATGTGGCTAAACTTTTGATCTCATCTTTATTAAAAGCACAAATTACTACATTTACTTGCCTTGATAGGTTGAAAACTTTTTTAGTTCAGTTAAATTAGCCAAGATAATGGCCATCATGAACTTCTTTACCAGGCAGGGACTGCAAAATTCTAGTGCTTCAAGATCTTCCAGACCAAAGATATCTTTCCCTTAGAGGACATCTACTTCTTTAAATACCTGTGTATATAGCTGGATCATCCCCTCAGCCTTTCCTGCCTTAGTTACATAGTAGCAACACAGTCCGAAGGGACACTAGGCCCATAATATCCCTCACTCTTAATTTTTTCTCTGAACTTCTTAATGATGTCAACCTTATAATTATTTGATCTAATATCATCAAATTCACTGATAGTGGAAAAATCACGGAAAACTGGATCAAAATAAATAACTTCATTAGACCCTTTTCTAGAACTAGAACTAGTAAGACAAAGAAGACAGTTCCGACTACATGGTTTAACAAGACATGTAAGCATGTTAAAAATATATTAAACATACTTGTTCATCACTGTAAAAGGTACACTTCTCAGAAAAATGTAACCAATTGACTAGCGCAAGGAAAACGTATAGAAGCTCCTTGATAGAGAAAGGGGAAAATATTTTAAGACAGTGTGTCAAGGCTGAGAGAAATTGTGGTTGTACCATCAGCCAGAGGGGAAAATTACAGAAAACTTCTAGACTGAGCAGAAATGAAGTGGATTTTTAATTTAAAGACATTGGATCCAAATATTGGCATGAACATTGAGAACAATTGGCAGGCATACATGTAGAAACCAATCAAGTGGATGTCATTAAGACATTTAAATATAAAACATTTTCATGATCAGTTATCTCATAACAGGAAAAGTTAGCCAGGCCAGATAGATAAGGCAGCCCGAGTACATAGTCGCTTCTGGCAATAGCCAGGACTTCAACAGAAATTATAATAATGTAGAAGTACTGTACTATGTTTTATATAGAAAAACAACATGATGTAAATAATGAATTGCTATGGTTGCATACAATGCAATTTTGGTCCGCTCTCTGTCCCATGACCCTGTCTCTGCCCCCCCCCCACACTGTGCGTAGATAGCTGTGTCAGAATAATTTATGAATTTCATTAACAACATAACGTTCAGAATGGAAGACTACACCTTGCCAGTCTCACAGGTCTGCAATTAATAATTCCTCTTCCATAACATATGATTACATTTAGTTTCCCCAACCTAGTGTAATGCACTGACAGTACAAGCCCATTTGAAAGAATCAACATTCCCGTGTGGGCAGAGTGTACAGTTGCTAAGCTGCAAGTCTTGCACGTGAGATGTATGGGTTGTGTGACATCACCGCCATGTCTTTTTCCAAATGGGCTCAAGAGGAAAGATGGTACCTTTGTGAGTCAGAGCATTTTGGATGCCATTGGAGAGCAAACAAAAAATGCTGCAAGCTGAAGCAGGAAGCAACATAACATAAATAGATTTGGTTGCTCTTTAGACTGAAAATAAAAATAGTTTTAGCACAATACAGAAAATTTGAGATATAATAAGGGAATTGCAAGAAAGGTTCTTTATATACATTTTAGGCTCCATGCAGCATGTAAGTATAAGCCCTCTAGCGCGGTGCCTCTATTTTGTAAGCACTGCTCGGGCTAGCCTAGGTTCAGGGAGAAAACATTTGCTCTGCATCATGGCTTGGTTTGTACTTCTGGTCAGGAGCACCCAAGTAACTCCAATCACAGGAAGCAATAACTGAGAATGTCCAAACCAGTAATGGGATTCTAGAGTGTGGCTTTTATTCACTTCAACACAGGAATAACAAAGCAAGATGGACCCCCCCACAGTGCTTCACTCACTGGAAATGCAGATTCACAGAGGCCAGAGCACATCTTCTTTACTACACAACACCCTCAGGTTCTGAACATGACAGGGCTCACACAGCCCAAACTGGTACTTTTTCTACTTGGATTCCTTGACATGGCACCCCAGCCAGTCCTTGGACACTTTTCCATAAAGCATGGAGTTTGATGGTGGCTCCCTCAACCACCCATGAGCACTTTCTAGCTCTAAAGGGAAAACATCCTTAATCCCACATCTGGGTACTTTCTGCAGACACCGGCCAAGTGCCTCAGAGAAAGCTATAGGTGCCCAAAGTGAATCCGTGGAGGTAAATCTGGTTACTCCAGATGGGGATCTCCCACCTCTTGTTCCCAAATCCATACCCAGCCATTTATTTGGAACAACACCTTTTTTGAAACTACTGGTTGTAGATGCTGTCTCAAAAAGTACGAGACATTTAACATTCTACTCTGCATTTAGGTGGTGCCCAGACTCAAACAGTTCTGTTAGTGTCTATGTCCATTCGTTAGACCCCCACTGCCTCAGATACTTCCAAGCCATACACAAATTTAAAAGCACTGTACTTGACTAGTCTTCCCCTGACCCCACAGTAGGCAGTTACTTTTACACAGCTCTGTCTTGGTGAAACAGGGACTCTATTTCAAAGGAGACTCACCGTGGTATGCAGGTGCCCCAGGGCTTCTCTCAAAGGAAACACAAATTCACGAACTCTACAGTAAGGCAGCTTTTCCTTTCCAAGCAGGGCCAGGGGATTGTCCCTGAAATGCTGGTTTCCTCCCTATCCCTTTGAGGATGGGGCACTGGAACAATACGGGGAGCGGTCTCTACCACTTCTTTCAGTCTCTACTGTGTTCTTCTCTAGGGTGAGAACACACTGCACACTTTCTGGTGTAACTCTAAGACAGAGCTTGGCTCTGAGGGGCTGCCAACTGCAGCACACCTCCTCCTTCTCTGGAGTCTCCCTCTACACTTCTGCAGACTGACTTGAATTCCCCAATGTTCTAACCTAACCCTTGCAGCCAACATTCCAGTGTGGCTTATGCTGTTGTGAGAATTCTATGGTGATGTCATCCCTCTAGCTCAGCTGAGACTGAGGACAGAGTGAGGCAGTGTGAAACCCATTTAACTGGTGTCTTACAGGCTGCCTTTCCCTGCCTGCGACTAGTTCTAAGTAGGATTCTAGTAACACCGGGTGACAAGAGGGTTACACCCACCCTTGGCCAGGAATGTGACTGTCTGCAGCCATTACTTACTCTGCCAAGGCCATTCTACCCTATGTGCTACCTACGGAGATGGGTGCTCAGGTCTCCTCCTACCATTTGCTAGGCACAGTCAGGCAACACTAAGGGCCCAGAGGCCATCGGCTGATGCATCAGCCTCTACTCTATGATCTTGCTATGGTTACCTTGTGGCCCTTGAAGAATTGCCCAGAGCATGGCCCTAATAGATCAGTACTGTGGCCCCTCTGGCCAGTCAGGACCATAGCCTGTCTATCCCCAACCCTCTAGGGAAAACCTATTTGTTCAGTACCCAAATTACCCAGAAAACACAGGGGAACCTTCCCCCATCCCTGGACACCTGCAACCAAAACCAAAGGAGCTAACACTACACTTTAAGCATTACTTCCGTGCTCCCCCACAACCATACCTGTGAAAGGAAACGTTAACTCAGTTAACAACAACACCGTACTTTAAACACAACTACTTTAAAGCACATGAGGGACTCCAATGAGTCCCTCCTCTCCTCCTTCTTGTCTTCTTTCCTTGTCTTCTTCAGGATCACCTGCAAGAGAAAAGACAAAACAACCCCTAATCTGCAAACACAGTAACTATCTAACCCCTACCATCAAAACACTGGAGAATCCCAAAAATATGTTTTTTAGAAAAGTAGAAAAACAGTATAAACAGTAGAAACAGTAGAAAAACAACAATATTATTTACAATACACATTTTGGGGGATGGAAGGCCCTAAAAGTCCCATCTAGTGACAACAGTGCGCGAAGGCAAGGCCAAAAAAAGTCTCTCCTGTGCGGAAGCCCGGTGAAGCACAGTTCTGGTAGGACTCTAATCCCAAAGGGGAGAGTCTTTGAGGACAGTTCAAACAGTCTAAAGTCTGCTGGGTGTAGGTTGTGTACTGCAGTGTCATTAAAATAGAAAAGTCTGGACTTACCAGTCTCTTGAAGAATGGAAATGATACGGAACCTGGATTTCCAGCCGAAGACTCTCCCTGGCAGCATTCTTCAGATACAGCTGGGTGGACATCTTCCAGAAAACAGCAGGATGGCACGTCTGGAAACTGCTGGGTGGTTGTCATCTAGGAAATGGAACCTTGGAACAGGAAAGGAAACAACTGGACTGACGTCATCCGAAATCCCAGGTGATGAATCAGGATACAGCTGGGCTGGTGTCCTCTATGGATATGATGTCATCTGGAAGGTCAGGCGATGGAATCTGGAAAGCCAATACAATGCAAGGCTGATGAATCTGGGGCACCTGGTTCCTGGAATTCCAGTCTGGTGGAACAACATTGGTATGGCAATGGCTGGATGGCAGCACTGGCTACCACTGCTCTGCTTTCCATTTGGTAGGCATGGGCACATTTGCAGGAAGTTGGTTGCATTGAGGAAAGTAACACAATGGGTCAGGTGCAAGAATTATTACCCTGTCTGGGTGCTCATAATTCACATTGTAGAAGGTTTCATGGCCTTCTCCATCCTCAATTTGTATAGTGTCTATGAACAGTGTCCTGCCCACTTTCTAATATTTGAATTTTTCTGAAATTACTCTATCTCTGACAAATCAACTTGCACCAGGATGCACATATTTTGTTGCCTCTTCCACTATCCATAATTTCCTGTTTCTTTCAATCTCCTCCCAGACTGTCTGAAGAAAGGTAGGAAAGGATATCCCATAGATCTCATTCACCTTCCTATGAACCAGTCTTTACTCTTTACTATACTTGGTCAACTTTAGATCTGTGACCTGGCTTGGGGTTGGCCAGTCCTGGTTCTGCCAGCTACGCATACTCAGTACAATGTAAAATGGATCTTTGACTCCTCCTTGTAGGGACAGGGCTGTGGAGTCACCAATCTCTCCTTCTGTTTGCTCCTCTAAGGCAAGAACCTGAGGCTGTGGACCCACACCTTCTTCATAAGACCACATAGGTTCCCCCTCATCCTCTTCCTCGCTGAGGATCTGAGCCCAGGAGTGAGCAGTCGTCTTCACTCCTGAGACTATCCACTCTACGCTGGACGCAGAGGTTGACACATCCCATTCAAGAGTATCTTTCATCTCATCTTCTCTGATGAGACTAGGGCTCATCTCCTCTCTCCATGGATCTGCTGATGCTCCCTCCGCACTGTCTTTCTGTGATCCGGACTCAGATACATCAACACTTTGCTCTGCCTGTAGATCTACACCCTCTTCCTTTGTTCCATACTCTGCTGAGCTTCCTCCAATGGGCTCCACCTGGTGCTGTTTGCTGCCACTTGCAGATTCTTGAAGCTTTGTCCACATGGGAGCCAAACAAATCTTGGGTGCTTTGCTTAGGCCATGTTTCTGTAGGCACCCAGAACAGTGAGGAACCATGAAGATGTCCCTTCCAGCCTTTAAGCACATTATGCACACTCTTACTGGATATCCAGGAATTGCCACATGAGGAGGCAAACATCCCCCGTAGTAGCATCTCTCAATGTCTTTCAATCTGTTAACTCCTTCTACCATCATAGCCCTGGCATGATCCAGGTAGCTGACTGATCCCGAAGTCATGACTGCAGAGAAAAACAAAACTCATTGTTATCTCAAGTCCCACTCTGTTGGAAAACTTTTACAAAATGGCTCCCCTGCTGCTGTGTTTACTTTACTACCCCACACTATAATGGAGGCGGCAGCACTCGTTGCGCATCAACGTTCTGTTTTTGACTCAAGCCACTGCGTATCCGATTTACACGCTTTACTGATAAAGTACACTCAAACTGCATAAACTGCACTGTTCATTCTCTTAACACATTTATATCATTTTTACAGGACTTTTCATTTGCTTTAAATCACTGTTATTGCTTAAAGTCCCTAAAGCCACAGTATTTCATTGCACAGGATTGTCTGTATTTCGTTGCATCTATCATACAACCCACAGTCTCTCACTTTGCTTTGAAAATCATACTGTTGCTGATCCCACAATTATGCTCACAGTCTAGTGCTTAGAATTCCTGCTTAGCTTGATTAACGTGACACAGTACTTCTTTGCAAAACGATCACACTGCTACACACAGATTCAGCTGGCTTTAGGTAAAATCACACACAGTTTGAGTTGTTTCTCAGGTTGGTACTCACTTAATCAGTAGCTTGTTATTGTGATGGAAAAATTCAGCCTACAGCCAGTCTTAGAGGCTTCTGGAATGAAGCAGGCTGACTGTCCAGCTGATTGTCCCTCTGAACACTACACTTTCTTCCCAGATGATAGAAATGTGGGTTGAGCCCAATTTTAAACAGAAAAGTCTGGTTTTATTACTTTTACAACATTTTCAGTCATCACGATGCTCCTCCTGGCAAACCAGTTCACACACTACTCTTTCTCTCCCCCTCTCAAACTCTGTGCAATCACTCTAGAGCTGGCTTGTGGGTGGGACAGACTGCAGTCTCACCAATCACTCGACGCCATGCAAATAAGCCTCTCTCTTCTTGTGCTCTTCTCCTCCATGGCAATCGTTGAGCAGGCAAAATTTAAACTGCAAACCACACTTTTTTTTTCAACTGTGACTCCTCGGCAGGAGCTCCATTTCAACCATTTTTTATGGCATTTTCCTCAGCAACTCCCCCAGTCCACACAACAAGCACTTTAAACTTCTAGGGCACAAATCTCTCTTTGTTTCTCACAGTTTCCATTCTTTTTCCTCGTCACACACAAAGTTTAAAAAGCTGGCAAAAGTTGTAATTTGGATGCAGAACAAGGGACATACACAATCTGGCTTTACTGCTCCTTGGTAAACAGGTGGCACAATTACAACAGCACATGAACAGCAACACACAGCTGCACATTTGGGTGGCAATGCTTCTGACATTTTGGGCTACCTACTGCCAGACAGCCAAAATGCTAGTTATAATCCGAGCAAATCTTTCTTGTTTTTTCCCTAAAATTCAAAACCAAATCCTCAGTGGTGCCTACATTTTGTAAGCCCTCTAGCGTGGTGCCTCTATTTTGTAAGCACTACTCGGGCTAGCCTAGGTTTGGGGAGAAAACATTTGCTTAGCATCATGGCTAGGTTTGTACTTCTGGTTAGGGGCACCCAAGTAACTCCAATCACAGGAAGCAATAATTGAGAATGTCCAAACCAGTAATGGGATTCGAGAGTGTGGCTTTTATTCACTTCAACACAGGAATAACAAAGCAAGATGGACCTCCACAGGGCTTCACTCACTGGAAATGCAGATTCACATAGGCCAGAGCACATCTTCTTTACTACACAATACCCTCAGGTTCTGAACACAACAGGGCTCACATGGCCCGAACTGGTATTTTTTTCTACTTGGATTCCTTGACATGGCACCCCGGCCAGTTCTTGGACACTTTTCCATAAAGCATGGAGTTTGATGGTGGCTCCCTCAACCACCCATGAGCACTTTCTAGCTCTAAAGGGAAAACATCCCTAATCCCACATTTGTGTACTTTCTGCAGACACTGGCCAAGTGCCTGGGAGAAAGCTACAGGTGCCCAAAGTGAATCCATGGAGGTAAACCTGGTTACTACAGATGGGGATCTCCCACCTCTTGTTCCCAAATCCATATCCATCCATTCATTTGGACAACACCTTTTTTGAAACTACTGGTTGTAGATGCTATCTCAAAAAGTATGAGACATTTAACATTTTACTCTGTATTTAGGCGGTGTCCTGACTCAAACAGTTCTGTTAGTGACTATGTCCATTCTTTAGACCCCCACTGTCTCAGATACTTCCAAGCCACACACAAATTTAAAAGCACTGTACTTGACTAGTCTTCTCCTGACCCCACAGTAGGCAGTTACATTTATACAACTCTGTCTTAGTGAAACAGGGGCTCTATATCAGAGCAGACTCACCGTGGTATGCAGGTGCCCCAGAGCTTCTCTCAAAGGAAACACAAATTCACTGGTATTCTCAGTACAAACTCTTCAGTAAGGCAGCTTTTCCCTTTCCAAACAGGGCCAGGTGATTGCCCCTGAAATGCTGGTTCCCCCTCATCCCTCCAGGGATGGGGCACTGGAACAACACGGGGAGTGGTCTCTACCACTTCTTTTAGTCTCTACTGTGTTCTTCTCTAGGGTGAGAACACACTACTCACTTTCTGGTGTGGTTCTAAGACAGAGCTTGGCTCTGAGGGGCTGCCAACTGCAGCACACCTTCTCTTTCTCTGGAGTCTCCCTCTAGACTTCTGCAGACTGACTTGAATTCCCCAACGTTCTAACCTAACCCCTGCAGCCAACATTCCAGTGTGGCTTATGCTGCTGCAAGAATTCTATGGTGATGTCATCCCTCCAGCTTAGCTGAGACTGAGGACAGAGTGAGACAGTGTGAAACCCATTTAAGGTGTGTCTCACAGGCTGCTTTCCCTGCCTGCCACTAGTTTCTTAGTGGGATTCTAGTACCCCGGGTGACAAGGGAGTTACATAAGCAACAAACTAATTTGGCAAAGTCACAACAAGTATTCTAAACCTTGTACAAAAATCCAAGCTCACAAGATATGTGCCCTTTGGCAAGGGGAGTTAGGTATTTTACCAAAGTCACAATATACTGTCTTTAAGCGCACATAGTGGTGTGGGTTGAAATATATAATGCTGTAAAATGAATGAAACTGCAGAAGAGCTTAAAAGTAAATATTTTTTGTATGTTCACAACCAGTAAATAAATTTAATGTTAGGTCTAAAGTGAGCAATTGTAAGAATTACTTTTTCAGTTCATGTTGTAATATAATAGTATAATTTTTTTTATATAAACAGAAAATAATGATTTTGAAAAAATGAAAGCATCAAAATGAAAATGAAATTATGTTTACATTTCTGATTGACAGATAAAAATCCCAGTGATCAAGCTCCTTTAGAGAACAAAACACAGGGGCAGAAAATAAAAAGAAGCTTGAACTGAATTCTTGGGTGTGAATCTCTTAAATGCATCTCCAGGCTCCCACTCCATTCATTCCTTGCTAATACAAGCTATCTCTAGGAGCCACTCATGAGAAGAAAGTCATACCAGGACCATTACCCAGATGTATTATCATCATCATCATCATCTTCGTCATCTTCTTTATCTTCTTCAACATCTTCTCAGGATAGTCATGAGAGATATTACATCTTTCTGGTCCCTAGTACGTCATGGGTGTAATAAATATTCTATGAACATTGAAGCATACATATCCCTTATTATATGGGAGGAGCATTTTCAGCCTCTATACTTTTCAAGCCTTGAGGCTAAGGATTTTGATAATTTAATCTCGCATAATGAAAATTTCATTCAGATTTCCTTTCCCTACCCTGTTTCTATTCAGGAGGAAGAGATAAGATAAGCTTTATCTATGATATCTTCAAATAAGGCTCCTGGCCTGGACCAAATATTAACAGATATCTACAGATCCTTTCCTGATTGGTGGGTCCCTATATTACGTACATAATTTAATTATTATGTGCAAGGTGGTAAACTCTCCAGTTGTTAGAAAGGTAGCATTATCTACCCAATATTTAAAAAAAGGTGATCCATCTGATCCTAAAATTTACACATCAAATAGGTTAATAGATGCTTCTCAAAAATTGTTCTGTAAAATAATCTTAGAGAAACTTCAAGGTTGGATCAATAAGAACCACATTTTAAGTGAATTCCAGAATGGTGTCAGAGCAGGTCAATCAACAATTCAACATTGCTTTGTCTTATTTCATCTTATTTGGAAGTATTTGAAGGTACAAAAAACACCTGAGCTCTATTGCTGTTTCATTGATTTAAGTGCTGCCTTCAATAGTATAAGTTGTACTTTACTTTGGCAAAAATGTAATAGCTATAATATTGGTCCAGTGTTATCAGATGTTTAATCCATCTTCACTTGGATACTTCAATAACAATACAATTCAACCAATATGTTGCTGTCACCTCCCCTATTAATACTAATTCTGGAGTATGCCAGGGCTGTCTTTTGGCCCCTACTTTGTTCAATTTATATATTGTATTAATTATATTCTAGATCATTTGAAACACCCTGACTTTCATTCACCCATGGTACTGGACAAGAGGATAGCTTGTCTTGTGTATGCAGACAATCTGGTTTCTTGGCAGATCTATGAAAGGATGCTAGATTAAATATTAATAGGGAGAAGACAAAATTGGTAGTTTTCTGGGAATAAAAATAAAAAAACTCCAAGTCTTTTTATCAATAAAGAAAAGATCAAAACTGATAGAAGTTATGACTATTTAGGTGTTAGATATGCAGAAAACTTTTAATGGAAAAGCCGTTCCATAAACTGACAAACTAAAATGAAAATACAGTAGCTTCTAATGGATTTAAAAGCTTTGCGGCCTATTCACAAAGATGTGGAGTAGCTACTCACTGCTTAAAACTGGTGCATATCCCACCCCACACCTGCCCGCACCCTCTTGCATCCACTGTGCCCCAACATGATATTCTGTAGGCAATTACACCCCCCATGCTCCCAATCAGCCGGCCGATCATGCAACTTGGCACTGGGGAAAGCTGGGTGGCAGACAGGGGCTGTAACAGCACTCCATACAATTCACTAAACCAGGGAGTACTGAATGCGGTGTGCCAGTGGGTATGTGAATGAGGGGCAGCTATAAACCTGGGAAGCCAGTTATGCACCCCCCAGGGATGCATCCACCAGCTGTAGCAGTGAGAATGGGGGCATCAGCTCCCCCCAACAGGGATGCATCTGCCATCAGGGCACACTGAGAAGGCTAGGGTATCCCCCCCAATGTCATGGCCTACACCCTGTGCACCAGCAGTCAACATAGCACCCCGCTGGCACAAAGGGTCAACTGCAAGATTTGTACCGAGCAACAGATTGGCTGTCACCCAGATCTGTGACTCCACACCCACCTGCCCCCTGTGGACCTGCATGTTGGTGGGGCAAGGCCATATAAGGGAGCCAGAAGGGGGCTGATGTGTGTGAATTCAATCCGCACATAGATCTCCCAAGAGTGCAGAGCTCCATGGGTGGGATACCAGCCTTTGGCATGTATTTCCCACCCATTCCTGAATAGCCCCCTTCAATTTTTGTTTGGGTAAAGGCTCTGGTGCACTAAAGGTAATTATGCCAAAATGAAAACTAGTATTCTTTATGCAGCAGAAATGTGGGCTATCATGGATATTAAAACATTGGAAGTTATTTTAAACAAGCTTTATTGCCATTGGTTCATGGTTCCCCAATCAGTTCTTGTTGAAATATTGAGATTAGATTTGGGTCAGTATTCATTGGAAACCTTAATTCTAGAGAGAAAACTAATATTCTTGTTTGCTCTTTTTCAGCTACTGCAGTCTCGTTTACCTATGTACTGTATAGAGGAGGAAATAATTCACTCCACAAGGGGATTTATATTCTCCTACATTCAATTAATTACAAAGAGTTTACTTCCTCTGGAATTGGGTCATGAATTATTTGAAATGTATCTCAAACTGGGGGGCATGGTTAGCCGCCGAACGTGATGGACGCCTAAACGAGGAGCTCTCTCCTTCCCACTGCACACCCGGGTTAAGCCCATTCCATACCTGCTCTTTTCACTTGTTCCTTTGCCCCACTGACTAAAGGAGTGTTCCGCCCTTTGGGAATACCGCTCCGGATCCCCGCTCCAGCCGGGAAGTACTCCGTTTGTTCCGATGCCTGCTGACACGTTTGGTGGTCAGGCCTACTGCTAGGATGGAACCTGCTTCTTCTGTTGTGCCCTCAGAGGACGGGCTGGCTGAAATTCGGCAGATGTTCGACGAAATCCTGAATTGCATGGATCATATAGACAGTGCCACCCGAAAGAATACTGCCGACATAGTAGAGATTTCACAGAGGGCTTCTGTATTAGAGCACAGGCTTTCTGAGGTGGAGGATGGCTGCTGGCGAACTGGGGCTTGAGTGTTGGACCACGATAGGATTATTCAGCAGTTATGGACCAGGGTGGAGGACTTAGAAAACTGAAGCAGAAGGAATAATCTGAGGTTTGTGGGCTTCCCAGAAGGCTGTGAAGGATCGGATGCCATAGGTTTTTTGCAAAAGGAGCTCCCCCCCCCGCTGGGCTGGCATTTGGAACATCCTCTGGAGATAGACAGGGCTCACAGAACGTTGGCACCCTGCCCGGCTCCTGGGAAGCGTCCCCGCACCATATTGGCCCACTTTCTCCGGTTCCAGGACCGGGAATTCATTACCAGGCTGGCACGCCAAAGGAAGGAACTCATTTGGAGAGGCCACAGGATCCAGATTTTAGCGGACTATTCCTAAGAACTTACTGCACATCGTAGGGCCTTTACTGCTGCACATAGGGCCTGTGCTGACCTGGGGTTTGAGTACTCACTGAGATACCCAGCTTGTCTTCGTATCATCCTGAATGGATCGCCGAGGCTATTTGACAACCCAGCAGCTGCTGAGAACTTCTTGGCATCACAAGCTCCCAAGCTACACGGGTGAGCCCAGGGAAACTAGGGACTCGGGAGCTACAGCTATGGAGACCTCTGCACTAACCCCTACAATTCCACCCCCGGGGCTACTCAACCTGTAACTCCACAATCTAGGACCCCATCTCGCTCTGCCCCTCAGAAATCTCGGGGGAGCAAAAAGAAAAACAGAAGGAGGGCTCATCTGGATGGGGCTCATATTGATAAGACTCCCCAGTTCCGTTCTTGCTCCTGGAGTCACAGTGCCAGTCCTGACTCCATGGCCTCTCGCTCCTCTATACAGCCTGACATGAGCAACAACCAGTTCCGTGCCCTGATGGACCTTCCAACAGACAGATCCCAGCTGGACCCTCCTTTGCCGCCTAGACCATGTCCTAAGGGGAATAAGTCCCAGGCTGTGCACTCGCTTTCCTGGGCAGATGCTGCGGAGTCACTATCACCAGAGGTTTCCACTGCTATGGATGTGGCCTCTAATCGTCCAGCACCCTTCGGCACTGTGGCGGCCCCTGCTAAATCTGAGGGTTGAATGTGACTGAGTCTGTTTTGTGCTGCTTTCTGTGTTCTTGTTCTCTCTCTCCTGTTATAATTAGTTTTGGCGGTTAGCACCGACCTTAAGTCCCTGGTATCTTCCCAGTACACCAGGGCTTTCCTGATGCTGCCAGCGGGGGAGGATCCAGCGATACCGTCTACACTCTGGTCACTCAGTTATTCTATTCCCTCTTAGAGGGGGCACGACCAGGGGTCAATTAGTTTTTTTACTGAGCGGGACAGCCCCTCATTGTTTGCATTTGAGCTCTTTATAACCCTGCTTTTGGTTACAAATGTATGGTATGTTGGGTGGGGGCAAGGGGGGGCTAACCCCTTAATGCTTGTGAAACTAACCTAAGGTGGAGGGTGGCTACTTTAGCTGACTTGTTGGTGCAGGTGCGCTGTATTGGTGGGATACAGTGGAGAGAATCTTTTGGGCAGTGGGCTGTCCTATCTCTCTTTCGCTCTGCTAGTTAACCTCCTACCTCCCAGCGATTCCTGCTGGTATCTGGGCCGTAATACGGTCGATGATGCAGCAGGAGCTGATCTGTTTAGGGAAGGGTATTTGGGGAGGGTGGGGGAAGGGTGTCTTACATCTGTGGTTGTTCAAAGTTATGGTTGCTGTTTGTAGTTTATGTTCAGGGCCTAGTGAGCCCCTTTCAGAAATACTGAGTTTTGTATGTTGTTAGTAGTTTAGGCATTCTGACTTCTGAGATTCTGATCTGTTTTCAACAAGGCTGTTCCAAGAAAAAAGGTCTCCTTCCTGGGGGATTGGGTCTCTGGCCTTGGTGCATGTGGATGCATATAGGGTTTGCCACGATCCTATCCAGGTCAAATGGAGACTAATTTTATCACTTGGAATGTCCGAGGCCTTAATTCTCCTATTAAATGGAAGAAAGTCTTGCTCCATCTGAAGAAGCTCAGAACTTCAGTAGCCCTCCTTCAGGAGACAAAACTCTCCTCAGCTGAAGCTTGGAAGCTTAGACAGGGTTGGGTAGGGGAAGAGATACATAGTGTGGCAGACTCCCACAAGCATGGGGTCTCTATACTCCTACACAAATCTTTGGGGTGGAAGGTTACAAGACACACTCATGATGCAGAGGGCAGATGGATCATGGCTGAAATGGTGACCCCAGATGGCCCGCTAGTCTTAGTTAATCTATACGTCCCTAACCAGGACTGTCCCCTTTTTTTCCATATGGTTAACCAGGCCCTTATGGATTTCAACATCCATAAAGTCCCTATTTTACTAGGGGGTGATTTTAATCTGGTGCTTGACCACCTTCTGGATAGAAGCAACAAGGCCCTTGAACCACATAGGCAGGCCAAGAAAGTCCTCCTGAGGTTAATGGATAAACATGGTCTGTTGGACGCGTGGAGGGCCCTACACCCTGGGGAGCGGGGTTACACAAGCTTCTCACAGAATCATGATTCATCCAGTAGACTCGACTTGTGGCTACTGTCTACTGAACTTTTTGACAGAGTGTCTACCTCTTGTATAGACCTGATCTATGTTTCTGACCATGCCCCTCTGGGAATTCAGGTTAAACGGGGACAGGACTACCCTCCTTCCTCCCCCTGGCATTTGGACCCCCTTCTCCTGGAGGATGGGGACTTTCAGAAATGGCTGGGACCTGCAATTGCTGAGTATTGGACTAACAATGATAATGGGGAGGTCTCGGACACTACCCTATGGGAAGCCTTCAAGGCTACAATAAGGGGTGGGATAATGGCCTTCGCTTCAGCTAGGAGACACCGACGCGAGGCAGATCAGAGGGCTTTAGTAAAACAACTATACTTCCTGGAAGCTCAATATAAATCATTTCATGACAGACCTCCACCTCAGTCCTTACTCGCTCAACAGGCGAGTATCAGAATTTCCCTAAATGCTCACCTCACCCGCCAGGCTGAATTGAATCTTAGGCGGGTACGTCATGCTTACTGGGAAGGGGGGGGAAAAGGCCAGTAAACTCCTGGCACATCACCTCAAACAGCGTCAAATGTCCAGGAGGATTCACGCTTTAAGGGATCACACTGGGGTCCCGTGTTACTCCTCGGCTGGGGTCAATGACATTATGGCTCAGTTTTATAGGCAGCTATACGCTTTCCCTGTCCCCCCAGCCTGCTTTCCATCCAAAAATTTCTGAATTCCTTGCCCATCCCTAAGCTCTCCCCATCGGAAGTTACAGCGCTGGAAGCCCCGATCACTGTGGAAGAAGCGGATAGGGCTATCCAATCCATGAATCTTCGTAAAGCCCCTGGGACCGATGGACTCCCCATAGATTTTTATCGGGTCCAAGGTGTTAACCTTGCTCCTTACTTAGTCCGGATGTTTAGGCACTCTCTACTCTCAGGAAGCTTACCCCGATCCCTAAGGGAAGCTACTATTACTGTACTCCCTAAGAAGGGGAAAGATCCCCTTTCCCCGGGTAATTACCATCCCATTTCCCTTATCAACGCAGATGCCAAAATTCTGGCCAAGGTTCTTGCCAGTAGACTGGAGCTGGTCGTACCAGGGCTGGTTCACCCATCCCAGGCTGGCTTTGTCAAGGGGCACCAGGGATCGGATCATCACAGAACCCTCCTCTCAATGATGCATTTTTCCCAAATGTCAAAAAAACACTCTGTAGCCCTAGCCGTGGACTTTGAGAAGGCGTTTGATTCAGTAGAATGGTCTTATCTGTTTCATACCCTTTCCTCCATGGGGGTGAGACCTGACTTTCTCTCCTGGATCTAACTATTATATACTTCTCCCTGGCTAGGATTTTGACCAATGGCAATCTATCGGTGCCCTTCCAGTGGCAGAAGGGTACAAGACAAGGTTGCCCGCTCTCCCCCCTTTTGTTTATTCTTGCCATTGAACCCCTGGCCATTGCACTTCAGGAAGAGCCCTCTATCCCTGGAATAACAATGGGGGGCATTACTTTTAAAACTTTCTTGTACGCTGATGACCTGCTGGTCACTACAGAATGCACTCCACAGGTGATTCAATCCATCTTGCATATATTGAATGTACTCTCTGGAATTTCTGGTCTTAGGATCAATCATTCCAAAACAGAGGTCCTCCCTCTCAACTCGACGTCCTCCGATATAGATGTTGTGGCGCGGGTCTCAAATGGTCCCCAATGGCATAAAGTATCTGGGTATCATCCTACACCTAACTTGTCCAGAATGTCACTGCTAACCTTTCTCCACTGGTGGAGTCTATTAAGGAGGACATGGCTCGTTGGAAAGCCTTAAGGCTTTCATTAGCCGGGAAAATAGACTCCATCAAGATGATGGTGGCCCCCAAGGTATTGTATCTGTTGTCCCATCTTCCTATACCTATTCCATTGAAATGGTTTCAAAAATTGAATGCAGTCATTGGTAATTTCCTGTGGGAGGGCTCCCGTCCATGGTTTAGTAAGCTTAAACTTCATCAGCACTGGAGTAGGGGAGGCTGGGGCCTACCTTGGTTTCAGGGGTATCACATGGCCTTTATCTCAGCTCAGACCACTCTGTGGTTCTCTAGCATTGGCCCCACCTCGCTTACCTGACTACCGTTGGAGGCATCATTATTACAGGCTCCTTCCCCTGCGGTGGCGTTGTATAGTAAAAAAAACTTCACTCTAATCTTCCCCCTCCCATTCTATTATCCATCCAATACTTTTAGTTTAGTTTAGTTTATTAGTCTAGGAATTAATACCTTTGAGCCAGGGCTCTTTTACAAAGGTTCCACGTCACAAAGAACATTTAACAAAGCACGATACACATTACAGGTAAAACCAGACAAGAAAGTTACATCATAAATTTGCTATTAACAGTTTAAGGCAGTAATGTTTTTAAGTTTCATAGAAAAACAAGCTATAACAGGTTCAAGCGGTAGACAATTTGAGGTTAAAAACTTCCAGGAGAGGGTGATCATTAGGCGCCAAGGAGGCTAGAGAGGAGGGAAAGGTGGTGAGCAGGAGAGTAAGTGAGAGGACAGGAAAAAGGGGGGTGAGTTTGGGTGGGAGACAGGAAGTAGTAGAGGTACCAGAGGGTTCATTAGTCAGGGAGGAAGAGGCCTCAGATGTGAGGATGGACATGAGGAGTAGTAGTCTTACTGGCAAAGAGTTCTAACTCTGCTTGGCCAGGATGCAACTCCCTGGAGGTTCTTGCCTCTTTGGAACAACCACGCCTTGGTAGTGGTCGGTAGTGTGATCCGTTGGAAGGTATGGGAGTTACAAGGTATCCTTTTAGTTCAGGATTTACTGCTCCCTGATTCTAGTTCACTGGATTCTTTTGAGGCTTTAAGATCCAGATATCAGCTCCCATCCTCTCATTTCTGGAGATATCTCCAGATCAGAGATGCTATCTCCCATCTACCTAATTTCCCCTGAAATAGAGGGTCACAATTAGGATCCCATCCTCTTACTTGTTGGTTACATCATCCCAGGAACAGAGCCAGTGAGATCTGTAGGGCTCTTAGAGGTGCTGCTGCAAACCCTACTTTGTCAGCTAAAGCCCAATGGGAAAAGGATTTTAATACTTCTATCTCTGAGACCCAGTGGGACCATGCCTGGGTGAGACTGCATATGGCATGTAGAGATGGGCGCACCCGTCTCATCATGAACAAAACCCTTCATAGGTGGTACAGGGACCCAGTTAAACTCAAAAAGATGGGGCCCCTTCAGCAGAATGCTTGCTGGAGATGTGGTATTCATGGTGCCCATCTTTTCCATATGCTCTGGGAGTGTTCTTATCTCCAGCTTTTCTGGACAACAATCCAGGATATGTGTACCTTCTGTTCCCTCAAATAGTACTGGACCCCCCTCTTCTCCTTCTGGGTTGTGCCCCTTCCAATACACCCAAGCACTGTCAGGGGGCCCAGTGGGTTACCACTGTCGGGGCGATAGCCAAATGGCTTATTTTAAGGAGGTGGCAGTCCCCGGAGGTTCCATCCTTCCGAGAGTTTCTTCAGGCTCTAGCCCTAGGAGCTATGTATGAGAGGCTTTCTAGTTTTGCGGGGGGTTCGCTGGTCCAATTTGACAGATGGTGGCAACCATATCTCCAGTCTAAGTATTGTCACGATATCCAACCCTAGGTGGTCATATTGGAACCCTCATCTGGTCTAAGCTATAGGCTTTCCGGTTTTTTTTTTATACTTAGCATGTTTTTTTTTTGTATCTCAGAAGCAGTCTGCCTTTTTGTTCTTCCAGTTTTCAATGTATATAGTTCTAATTAGTAGTAGGTCTGTTCCAGGATATAACCAATTTTTACCATACATTGCCTTGGGCCCTATAGGTTATTGTTATTATCTTTTTTTTGTTGTTGTTTTCTTGGGGACCTTCAATTTATATCTCTTGGCTTCCACTCTTTTGGTGGGAGACTCTAGGTAGGTTTGGATCATTACCAAGACAGTGCTCTTTACTCTTTTTTTTTTCTTGTGTATCCTGCATGTAGTATCCTGGATGGGGTATTAAGGTTGCGCTATGGTTGTATGTAACCGTTCAACAATAGATCTTTGTTTGTTGCGTCCTGTGTGAAATAACAATAAAATCTTTAACTGCAAAGAAATGTATCTCAAACTGAAGGAAGATATTAATTATTACCTTTGCCAGGAGTCAGGAATCATTGGAGCATGTTCCAGCCCCACCCACTGCGGCCATCAGAAGCCTGGATCCTGCACATCAGCAGCAGGCATGAGAGTCAGGAATCCATAATCATCAGAGCTTGCTCTTACTCCGCCCCCTTTACCATCGGAATCCTGAAGCCTGCACATCAGCAGCAGGCAGTCTGAGAGACAGGAATCTGCAATCACTAGTGCGTGCTCTCACCCCCTCCCCATTGCTTTTGGAACCCTGGAGCATGCACATCAGCAAGAGATACTACTGGCACAGCACTGCTAGACTGTGTCAGAGGGTCTGAACTGATCATTCCTCAGCTGGTGTTTCTACATGGTCGAAGAGTTATTTTTTCATGTCTTCCTGTGTACTTTAAGACCTTTAATATTAGCTGCTGTTCTGCTGGAGTCATTAGCATTACAGTGATATTATCTGACATTAGAACTGTTCTGTTAAGAGTTTTTGTGTTAAAGTTACTGGACTTGAGCTGTGTATTTGACTGCTGCCTGCTTGTAATTGTTGCCTCTTGCTCCTCTTTCTAGTTCCCTTCCCCCTCCCACTAGCTCTGTTTCCTGCCATGACTCTTGCCTGTTCCCTTTGTTTGTTTGTGTGACCTTATAATCCCCACACCACCTACCTCACCGAGTCTTCTCTTTGCCATCCATAGGCAGTCTGAGAGTCAAGAATCAGGAATCATTGGAGTGTTCTCTCACCCCCACCATCTGTGACCGTCGGAATCCTGGAGCATACACATCAGCAGCAGGTACTACTGGCACAGCACTGCTAAATTATGTTGTCTCTCCCACCCTCCTGCCCTAGGCGAGCATTTTATTTATAGGTCCCCTTTGTCATATAAAATGTTATGTGACATATCATAAATTATTCTGTCTCTCTAGAGCTCCATTGGCCTAATATACTGTTGGGCTACTAGAGGCTACTGCTGTACCACATTACATCCCTCAGTAGCTCTACTAACCTGACCCTTGCTAACATGTATAACATGCTTAATATGGCCTCCTCCAGCATCCTCCTCCTCCTCCTCCACCCCCTAGTATCACTCCTCTTCATTCTTCCCATCTTCTCCTCTGCTACTGCTCCATCCCTTTCCAACACCCTTCCTGATACACCCTGTCCACTTTGTTGCCTACTGACCTTTACCTTCTATGCTTCTCACCTCCCTCCTTCAACTCTATTCCATTTCTCTATGCTACAAATCCAGCCAGGGCTACTAAATGTCTCTTATAAAACTTGAAGCCATCTGGCATCTCCTGCCTCCCATCCCCTCCAAATGTCATTTTCTCGCAGGTCGCTGACTACAGTTCAGATGTCGACCTGCCCACTATCCCTTTCTTATCTTCCTTCTATTCTTAGCTGGGAATATCCAACTTAACCCTGGCCCTCCCATCCCACCTCTTCCCTGGCCCTTCCAAAGGGCTTAAGTTTCTGCCACATAAATGCCCATAGCCTCCTTCCTAAATTGTAAAATTTAAAATTCTGCATCACTCAGCACTCCCCTGACATCATATGTATCATGAAAACATGGCTGTCCTCTCATATTCCTGACAACCAGCTAGCTCTCCCAGACTATAACCTCCAATGGCAAGACTGTGGCAAAAGGGTAGGTGGGGTTACAAAATACTCCCATAAGTAACTCCCTTTCCGGCAGTATCACCCATCATGAAGAAGTCCCTAAATCTTACAAGCTCCTTCTAGCCAAGCTCACTTTTCTGTCCTTAATGCTGCTTTTTTATTGCCATTCTGTATGTTTTCTCCAAACTCCCCCCTGCCTCCCTTGTCTCCTGCCTTACCACTCCTACCACCTTCACATCTGCAGGTGAATTGATCCTTCTTTGCGACTTCAATCTGGACTGACTCTCCCCCTCATCTCAAAATTCATGCCACCAGATTGACTCCTTAACACCGACCCAACTGATCAAAGAGCCAACACACCCCCAACCCTCACTCCCTGTCCCACACCCTTCTTGACAGGGTCCTATCAACCCATCCGTGCCACATCAGTGCTGCTAGTATTCTTCCTCATGTACTTAGTGATCACTGTCCCACCTATTGTGTCAGGAAGGTAGTCCACCTCTTAATCACCCAAATGTATCCAGTACCAACCCCTCAAAATGCTTGACACAAACAAATTACTCATCGACTTGGCAATGCCAAAATTAGTCATCAGTCCTCTGGACTCTCTCAGTTAATACTACCCTCTTCCAATTCACATCTGCTTTCCTAAATATATATGGGATGCCCATGCCCTCTGAAAAAAGGTTAAGACGCCACCACCACCTCCCCCCTGGATCTCTTCTGAAATCCTGTCCATATGCAAATCTCATGACCTCACTAGGCACAGTTCAAAACCTCCAGTGACCAATCAGACCTCCAGTCTTACAGAGGCCTCTGCAATGGCTGAACAAAGGCAATTGCAAGAGAAATTTTCCTTTTTCAAAGCCCAAGTGCACCCTTCCAACAATTCTCCATCCTCTTTCTGGTATGACCTCTGCTCACTCCTGCTACCCTCCTTTGAACCTCCATCACCTATCTTTAGAGAGGCAGGTTCCCTTATCTCTGACCCCTCCTCTGTTGCTGCTGCCCTAAAGAATTTTTTTATGACTTATGCCCTGCCACAAGACCACCCCCTCCACCACCCAATGGATCTACGATGCCAGCGTGACAACAAAAACACTGAATTCCTCGACCATACCAGAAACCCACCAACACCCCCGATTGTCACGTGATCAGGAACCAACTGGCATGACTGCGATGCACAAAGTTAGGGGGGACTGTACCCCCTGCATCCCCTCTACTAAAGATATCTAACTCCACATTGCACAGACAGTGGAGTTAGATATTTACCCCGTCACCCTATAGTGTCTCGATTCAAAACATCTTTCGCTGCTGATATAGGCATGCTGGAGGTTTCACTGCAGGAGTTTGGTGTACCAGTGTCGCTGTAGTGATGGTATACTCCCCAACCCTCCTACATTCTGCCCTCTGGCTGTCAGTTGCCCCGGTCTCCCCCCTGAAGTCCTCAGAGCACTTGGGATCTTAACCTCCTCTAAATCCAGCTCTGATGGTATACATCCTAGACTTCTCAAATTCTCCACACCTTCAATTCTGACCTCTCTAACCTACCTCCTCAATCCTTTTTCTCCTCTTCTATCATTCCCACAGCCTGGAAATCTGCTATGGTCCTCCCCCTTCATAAAGGTTGTGACTCTACTGACCCAGGAAATTACTGCCACATATCTCTTCTCTGCTCACCCGCCATGGTCCAAGAATCCCTTATCCTCACTAGGCTTAATGATTTCCTTTTTGCCTCCAACACTCTTTCCCCTGTCCAATCTGGATTTAGGAAATCTCACTCCACCACCTTCTCCCTCCTTCATTTCACAGAAGCAATCTACTCTTCAATGGATTATGGGCAGATCACCTCAGCCATATACATTGACCTTGCAAAGACCTTTGCCTCTGTTTCCCACTCTCTCCTTCTAAACAAGCTAAGTGCCATTGGTCTTTCCTATGCTATTGTCTCCTGGTTTAGTTCTTATCTTACTGATTGGTCCCAGGCAGTAAAAGTTAATGATGTCCTATCTCCTCCTCTCCCTATCCTTGCACGTGTTTCCCAGGGATCGATTCTCAGCCCTGTTCTTTTCTTTCTATTAATGATTTGCCTTTGGTAGGTATCCATGCCCAAATCCACATGTACACAGATGACACCATCCTCTTCCTATCTAGTCCCTCTGCCCCTGATGTCCAAATTCCCCTTCAACATGATTTCACTGTTGTATCAAATTGGTTCAAATCAAACTGCCTAAAAATGAATGCCAAATAGACTGTAGCCATGACTTTTGGCTCCAAGCAGAAACTTGCCAGGCTCCCCACCCTCCCAGCATTCTTCTACCCAGATAGAGCTCCACTAGAAGCAGTTCCTGATTACAAATACCTTGGAGTGTGGCTTGACCCATCATTGGATTTCTCTTCCCACTTTTATGCCCTTCACTCTAAGCTCCACCTAAACCTGGGGCTTCTCCACTGTCACAAGTGTAGTCTTTCCCACTCAGTCCTATGTGATCTTCTTATCAAATAGATTTTCCCAGTCTTTAACTGTACAGCCATTGTCAATGGCTTGGCCCTGGTCACCTCCCTCATGAAGCTTGACGTTCTCTTCAATACCTTCTGCCATTTTGCCTCTAATTTCCACCCTTCTGACTCACCACTGTGACCGTTACTCTTCCCTATCTCTCCAATCTCTCAAACAGAGATGCCTGTCCCACCATTCTACCTTCCTCTCTAAATACTGGTTTGGCACTCTTCCATCCTACCTCTTCTCTCTCCTAACTCCAGCCACCCACCTCCCTCTACTCCATGCACACAAACTATCTCTGCTCCTTTGCACTCCCTCATGCCCACACCTCTGCTGGAACACTTGCTTTCTCCTTCAGTCTCCCTTCCCTCTGGAATAACCTTCCCCTCCAAACCTATCTCATTCCCTCATTTCCTGCACTTAAGCGCCTTCTCAGACCATCCCCTGTTACATCTTGTTGCTGTCCTCAGACCTAAATCCCAAACTAAACTCCTGTCCTCCTCTCTGTCTCCAATTATTCTTTTGTTCTCATATGTATACTTGCCTTTGAAACCTAGTCTACAAGAATGACAATATTTGCATATTTTGTATTTTATTTTTTCTGTATGTACATTTTGTAACTTTTGTCGTATTTTGTGCCCCCTGCCCTCGGGGTCACACCTGGAAACAAGCCTCAGCTCAGTGTGCCTTTCCCAGATAACAACTTGTGAAGAAAGAAAGAAAGAAATATAACAAAAAGGGTCAGGGGTACTGCAATACCAAAAAACTTTCAAAGGTTCACAATGTTAAAATATTTTTGATGGCAGAAGATAATAAAATCTACACATCAGCTGGAACTACCTAATTTCTTTATTTGATCCTCATGAAAGGTAACTCCTTACAGGATTTCGGATGGAATTCTATAATGCTAATTACATCCACCTTAGTCAGAAGAGACCTGATATCCCAGTCCATAGTGCAGATGTAGCTTCCAAGGTGAGGATGACATGAAATATATCTTGTTGCTGTATACATTGTATTCGAAAAGGAGAAGTAAATAGCTTGGTTCCATTCTGGGCAACCTCAATTTTCCCCCGACCAAATTATTCAATTTTTACTACATACCTCTGATAGAATGGTTTTGCATAAACTTTGTGGTTTTCTGGAAAATTTACACTTAAGAATTGTTTAATGTATGGCTCCTTTGTCAGAAATCTATGTTTTATCCAAATTAAGAATATCCTATTAAAACACTGGTGGTACTGACACAATAAGTGTAATATCTCTAACAGTATTACATTATGCTATAAAAGGATGCTGCAATGGGGTTAATATATTTATGTACATTATATGTGAGGGATTATCTGCAGATGTCAGGAGGTTTAAATGTTACAACCAACTCACCTCTTCAAATATCATTATGTTGGTATTTGACTATTGTTTATATTTTTTTTATGACCTTAAATGAATTTTGTATTGTAATTTGTGTATTGTAAAAGCTTGTCATTGAACAATAAAATGTTTTGAACCTTGAGCCCTTGAATGTACCACCTCTGTTCCTCAGGACACGGTCCTTTGTCCTGCTGGAGAACACGAGATAAAACATCTCTAAATATTTATTTTTTTATCAGTCACCATAAAGAGCAACAATTTGAGTACTTTAGTCATACCACCCAGTGATAGCTAACCCAGGCAGGACTTAATACTATTTTTTTTCCATCAAGGTGTTTATTCTCCTCAGTGGGCCACAGCTGCCATCTGCCAGCCTACCGGACTCTGGGGGCATTTGGGATCTTGAATGCTATGCATATCCTGGTGGTCTCTCAGAGCTGGCCTGGAGGCTTCACCCTGCTGTGGCCACCATCCGTTGTACTCAGTTTTCTCCCAATTTTTACCCAGGGCTCCAGACAGAGAGGTGCATGTGCATAGAGGTGCATACATGCTCTCTTGCTCCAGTGATGGCCCCTTCCTCCCACCCTATTGGGCTAGTGTATTGGCTCCTTCTGCTTGTGCTTCCCTTGGTCTCTACCACAAGGCAGCCAAGAGCCAAAGGAAAGCTCAGATCCCTCCCCAGAGAGGAGAGTAGCTTGTTGGTGTCTCAATCCTGCATTGTGCCCTCCCCCTCATGCTGACCTCTGACAGCCCATGCTCACTCCCGAACATGGGTTGCTGCTATGGCAAGAGCTATGGCATCCAGTGACTCAGCCCTCTACATCATCGGGCTGGCCTTAGATAGTCAACTTTGATGAATTTTTTATTTTTTAGTTTTTGTGGGGGAAGTGATATTAAATTCTCTTCATTTGCCTGCCTCCTTCCCCATCTTGGCCCTTGTTAGTTAAAGTGTAGCTTTGATTTGACCTCAGTGACCTTCTAAAATATTAAAAAGTATAATTGCATACACACGTTCATGAAAACGTTTCCTCTGCTTCCCCAACCCCTGAATGTTTCCCTCTCCCTCGTCTCCTACCATCCAGCTGATAGTTCATCAATACTACCTGACTCTCCCCTCCCTAACCCTTTGCTCTACACCCCCCAACCCATCTATCCACCCCAGTGTCCCCCTCCCAATCGTACAAGAACTGCACATTCCTCTGGTACTCCCACGCATAACATAGCTCCACCATAAACCCCTGTGTGTGAACATATTCCATTACTTCCTCCTTCCTGTTCCTCTTCTTGCTCCTAGCAGGTGACGTAGAAACCAACCCAGGCTCCCCCAGTGAATTCTCAACCACCACACTCCCCCAAAGGCATCCATATTTTTCATATGAACATAAGACACGTGCTTCCAAAACTAGACCTCGACAAATGCTGGCTAACCCAGCACTCCCCATATATACTATGTATCACTGAGACCTGGCTATCAGCTAAGACCCCTGACTCCACCGTAGCCAGCCAGGACTACCTGATATTTTGTCAGGATCATAGCAAACAAGGAGGTGTGGTGGTGCTCTTTGTCCAGCAATTACCTACTTGCTCCATCATCAAGCACAAATCCTCTCCCTGCCTCTCATGAACTAGTCTTTGCCCTTCTATCCATTCCACCTACGCTCCCCATCCACATTGGTGTGCTCTATATCTACCCCGTGCTCCTCCCAGACCCTCTGGTTGACTACATATCAGTCTTGAAACATAGAAACATAGAAACATAGAATTTGACGGCAGATAAGGACCGCTTGGCCCACCCAGTCTGCCCATTTCCCTACCTACTGGATAAGCTGCAGATCCTAGTTAACCAGCAGTCTACTTCTTCCTACCCCCACCCCCCAGAATTGCCTTATGACTATCCCATGCATGCTTGAATTCCCCACTGATTTTGACTCCACAACCTCCTCCGGAGGTAGTTCCATGCATCCACAACCCTCTCTGTGAAGAAATACTTCCTTAAATTACCTCTGAGCCGCCCCCATCTTCAAATTGAGCCTCTTGTTCTTGCACACCTCTTTTTTTGAAAGATGCTACCCTCTTGGACTTTGTTGATTCCCTTGAGGTACTTGAAAGTTTCTATCATGTCCCTCTCCCTCCTTTCCCTCGAGGCTATACATATTAAGCTCCTTAAGTCTCTCTTCATAGACTTCCGTGCAGACCCTGCACCATTTTAGTTGCCCTCTCTGGACAGCTTCCATCCTGTCTATGTCTTTGCAGAGATAGGTCTCCAGAACTGCACACAGTACTCCAGATGGGGTCTCACCAGCTGTCTGTACAGAGGGATAATAACTTCCTGTTTTCTACTGGGATGCCTCTCCCTATGCATCCCAGTATCCCCCCAGCCCTCCTTGCTGCCCTCTCACATTGCTTGCCCATCTTTAGGTCATCTGATATGACTACCCCCAGGTCCCTTTCCATTCTTGTTGTTGTTAGTATCTCACCCCCCATTGTGTACTCTTCCCCTGGGTTTTTGTTTCCCAGGTGCATTACCTTGCACTTCTTAGCATTGAATCTAAGCTGCCATACATTTGACCATTCCTCTAACCTTGCCAAGTCCCTTCTCATCCTTTCCACCCCACCCTGTGCATCAACTCTGTTGCAGATCTTAGTGTCATCTGCAAAGAGACATACTTTTCCTTCAGTCCTTCTGCAATGTCAAGCATAAAGACATTGAAGAGGACCCGATCTAATACTGAACTCCCTGCGGTACCCACCTAGTAACCCTCCTTTCTTCTGAGTGGACTCCATTTACTATACTCTCTGTGTCCTATTCTCCAGCCAATTCTTTACCCAGGCTGTCATCTTGGGACCCACTCCCAGGCTGGCTAACTTGTATATTAATCTTTGTGTGGGACTGTGTCAAATGCCTTGCTAAAGTCTAGGTAGGCCATGTCCACAGCCCTTCCCTGATCTACTACTTTGGTCACCCAGTCAAAGAAATCTATCAGATTCAGTCTGACATGACCTTCCCACTGTGAATCCATGCTGCCTAGGGTCCTGTGCCCCTCTGGCCTCTAGATACTCGACAATTCTTTCCTTTAGAAGTGATTCCATCATTTTCCCTATCACTGACCCCCATTACTTCAAATGGTGAGCTCATCCTGATGGGCGATTTCAATCTAAACTGTCTCTCCCCCTCTGCCAAGTCTTCCCTCTCCAAAATTGAAGCCCTGAACTAAAGCCAGATGATCTCCAAATCTACCCGATAAAACCCCCACTCCCCAAGTCACATGCTCATTGACTGGGTCCTCACCTCCCACTCCCATAGAATCACCACAGTTGGAGTATTGCCAATGATCATTTCATCACTTACTGCACCAGGAAAATACAGCTCCCTCAGTTTGCCCTAAAATACATAAAGACCCATGCTTTCTGTTCTATAAACCCTGATGACCTCCTTCATGAGCTGAGGCAAGCAGACTGTTCACAAGTCTTCAGTGCCTCTGATGTTGACACAGCACTGAACCACTTTGTTCTCACTAAACCAGACCTGGAACTTACATGCCCCTATGGTCAATGTCAGGGATTGCCATCACCCCTGAATCTCAGCTAAACCTATTAGTCAGTGAAAAGCCCAGTTCAAAGCCTGGGCACATTACAAATTGACTCTCTCCCCTCAAGCTCGTCTGCTTTATAAATCCCTCTGGAACACCTGTACAAAGGCTATTCACCAAGCAAACATAGGGTATTTTGAAAAACAACTGCAGTCTAGCTCCAGCACCCCATCTTCTTTTTGGAGGATAATCCACTCCTTAATTGACCCCCTGGAGAAATTGGCTTCACTGGTCCTCACACGTAATGGCCACCCAGTATCTGACCCTCTCAGTGTAGCAAAAATTCTGAACAAGTTCTGCAATATCTGTGCCCTGCCTGACCATCCCCCTCCTCTCCATCAGGTCTCCTCTACCCTCAACCACTTGCTGCTCTCAAGCTGGTTTCCTCCTCCTGCCTGTGTCACCGTGTGAAGTCCACCAGGGACTCAGTTCACTAAACACCATCAAATTCCATCTGGCTGGCATTCACCCAATGCTGTTTCACCTCTCAGCCCATGTCATTGCTGTCCCTCTTGCACTTCTCCTCACCCTCTCCTTTGTGGCAGAAACTGTGCTCAGGGCTTGGAAACTAGCAAACACGATCCCCCTGCACAAAGGTGGTGACCCATCTGTACTGGGTAACTACCAACCAATCTCCCTTCTCCTTGCCCTTGTGAAAAATGCAAGGATCCCTTGTCCAGTCCAGACTGCCTGAGTACCTCTCCTCCACTGGCTTCCTCTCCCAGTTCCAGTCTGGATTCTGTAAGCAGCACTCTACAGTTTCATCCATCCTTTGTGTCACTTACCAAATATACTCAGCTATAGACCATGGCCAATTAACTGCTACAGTCCTCATAGTTCTTGCTAAGGCCTTTGACTCTGTCTCTCACACCATCCTCCTTTCCAAGCTAGCAACAGCTAGTCTGGTACCCCACACAATAAGCTGGTTCAAATCTTAACTTGGTGACATGTTACAATCGATTCATGTGGGCAACACCTCCTCCCCCTTCACATACTAGCAGGCTTCCCACAAAGTGCTATTCTGGGACCCATCTTATTTTCAATATTCATAAATGACCTTCCCTCCATGTGTTCCTCCACCCTCAAACACATGTACGTGGATGACACCATCTAGTTTACCTCTGGACCCACCACTGTAGGTACCCATAGCCCTCGTCAGCAGGATCTGCTCAAGGTGCACCCATGGTTCACTGCTAACCAGCTTGCTGAAGATTAATACATCCAAGATGGTCACATTAATCTTTGGTTGATCCCAGAAATTGGCCAAACTACCCCCCCACCACCACCTTTCTCCTTCACAGATGGAAATCCCCTGGACTATGTCCCAGAATACAAATATCTAGGCATCTGGCTAGACTGTCATCTAGATTTTTCAATGCCTATACAGGCCATAACCACCAAACTCCATCTGAAACTTGGAATACTCTATAGCAACAAAGACTCCCTTCCCATCACAGGTAGCTGTGAGCTGGTAAACAAGATGATTATTCCTATATTTCACTATGCCAATGTTGTATACAACGCAGCCCCTGTACCCTCACTTTCTGAGCTCAATTTTCTATTGAACTCTTTTTGTTGCTTTGCTTCTATCTCCCCCCCTCGTATCCATCACTGCAGCTTCTATTCCTCCCTTGGCATCCCGCTCCTTTCCCACAGGCACTCTATCCATTCAATATTCTTCATCGCTAAATATTGGTTTGGAATACTCCCTTCATACCTCTCTTCTCTGTTGTCCTCTGCTACCCCCTCTTTCTATGCTCTTTGTCCCTCCCTCTCCACCATACATTAGCTGGCAAATGAGCTTTCTCCTACCACCTCCCATCCCTTTGGAATTGGTTCCCTCCTGATCTCCATTGGTCTCCCTCCTACCCCTCCCCCAAACAGAACTTATGCCTTCTCCCTCATGCTCATGCTTCTCTGCTGCTCCCTGAGATTTCCTGGCACAGCCCTTTCTCAGGATTATGAGCCCTGTTGTATGCCTCCAGGATATCTGCTAATTATATTACTCCCATGTATATACTGTAGTTTCTAGACTTACTGTACCTTCTCAGCTGTTACACTGATGTACAGTATAATATCTGATGTAGTACCTATGCTTGTATTATTATGCTGTTTATAGGCTGCACCAACGCTGTTATACTACATATGAATGTATTATTATAGTTTATGTACCTTCATGTCCTACTGTTTCCCCAGTCCCCGGCTGGCACCTTGAAATGAGCCTTGGCTCAGTGTGTCTTTTCCAGTTACCAAAATTTTAAATAAAAAAATAAATCATACCCGCTGCTCTACTAACTAATACATTTCAAAATGTCAGAGCATGGGGGCAGCACGGGGTTGAAAAAAGGAATCAGGAAGATTAAGAAGTAGGGTGGGTGATCAGAATTTATTATTCTTTCCACTGCATAAATTAAGAAATAAAAAATTCAGCATGGTCTGTTTAAGTCCTGCTTAGGTAAGCTCCCATTCGGGGTTTGAGGGATTCTTACAAAATTAGCACAATTGTTGCTCTTTAAGAATATGGAAGACTGCAATCCTATCTCCTCAGCCTCCTTTCCATAGGGTGAACATATTAAGGACTCATTCCCCTGATCATTTTAGTTGCCTTGTGGTATAATCTGTCCACTACTTCAATGTCCTACCAGTACTGAGGAACCTGGAACTGCACACAATAATCAAGAAGGACATGACCATGGGCTTCCAAAGTTGCAGGATTACTTCCACTGTTCTACTTGATCTCACACCCACCATTTGGATGCACTCAAGCCTCCTGCTAGCACTCTTGACAGCAGCTGCATACCACTTGACATGTTTCAGCCACTACCGGGTCAATATGTCATAAGCTCTTAAGTGTACGACAAAACTGTGAAACAGAAAAAGCGCGGAATAGGACAGCAAGAGGGTGCAATACCATGAATGGGTCTATGCGTGGTACTGCACTCTCTCACTGTCCCAGGCAGAGGGTAAGACTTCTGCTGGTACGGGGCTTCACCAAGCAGCTGCTGTGACACAGTGGGATGAACCACTGTCTGTAAGGCAACCAGGCAGTGTGTTTGGGACCGGGTTCACTTCCCAGTCCTAGCTGCATGAAAATTTTCTTTTTTTGCACTTTGTGCGATAAATAATTTACCCCCCATAGTTAGTTATTTTAGTTGGGGGGATTGGCGGTGCAGCCCCCCATAATGGAGGGTGCAGGAGCAGAGCCCCCAACAGAAACAAGACTTATGCCGCATGCAATATATTGCGCTATATTGGTAGTGCAGTATATTGTTGCAGCATAATGTCTTGTGACATTATGACCCCATGCCATTTCAGCCTCTTGACTATTATGATCCCCATGTTATTTTTCTCCTCCAGTGCATCAGTAGGAGCCACATACAATGTATAGGCCTCCCTAGGTGTAGCACCATGCATTTGGCTACATTACATCAGTGGCTTCAGGTGTCAAACAATAATCCAGTTTGTTCAGTTCCTCTTGCTTTTACTCATTCTCAAGGGAGTCAATCACTCTAGCCATCTTAGTAGCATCACTAAATGTAAGCATTCTGATGGAGGCCCCAGCTTCCAGATTGTTAATGAAAATGTTAACCAGAAGTGGCACCCAGCACAGATCCTTGAAGGACACCACTAAGCACATATTTCTACCTGGAGTAGTGCCCTTCCACTACCACCCTCTGCTTCCTGCCCTCCAAGCTGGTTAGCAATCCACCTTGAAAATGTCTCTTATGCACATGGCACAGGTGTTCTTTGCTCAGAAACTTGTTATGGGCCACGGTATTAGAGGTCTTGCCGATTTTTAGATAGACTGCATCCACAACTATGTCCCTGTCCACCTCCATGATCAACCACTTGAAAAAGGTGGTCAAACTTGCATGTTAAGATCTGATCTTCTTAAAGCCATCTGGGTGGGCAAGACACGTGGTCTGAGTCAAGTGTTCCTTTATTCTACCCTTCACAGTGGCTTTCAAGACCACACCCAGCATTAATGTCAGGCCGACTGTCCTGTAGTTAACCTTGGTCAGTCTGACCTTTCTGCTACTTAAAGAGGTTATCAGGTGCCCAATCCCTTGCTTCACCTTCTGCTTTCCATTTATGTACTGAAAGATGGTTTTGGTGTTGTCTGTTGCTCATGTTGCTACCTTGACTTGAAGATCCTCCTTGACTTTCTTAGTTCTAATCCTGCAGTACATCTAGGCTTCTCTGTATTCCTCTCCAGACTGGAAACAGGCTGCCTCTTTCTAAGGGTCATAGACATTCTTTTTGTTCATGACCATGAAGGATACTACAGAAAATAAGTCTCATCTCAATGGGTTATAACATAATTTCTTGATTTTTCCAATAAACTTAATTATTGATGATGATGATGATGATGTGGAGTTGTCTAAGATCCCTGTTTAACATGGGGGTTCAGATGCAGACCTCTGCTACTGCTTCAAGCACCTTCTTCTGTGAACCTTAGATGTGTTCTTCATTACTGTACCAGCCTCAGGAAGCTCCTTCAGACCTTTGGACACCAGTTCCTTCATCTTAATGATGTCCACCTTTCTGAAGTTCCAGGTCCTGGTGGCTTAGGCTCATCTTATCATCCATGTTGCCAGGGAAAAGGTAACTTAGTTGCAGTCCCTGTCTCTCAATGGTGCTAGAATGATAACACTGAAGATGACCCCATCCTCACTACTGAGAACTAAAGAAAGGGTGGCCTTGAAGCAAGTACCCAGATGGATATGCTGCTCCAGAAAGTAGAAATAAAAGTGGACAGGAAGTCTTTTTCAGCCCTGCCATTAATCATCCCAATTCACTAGCTTATGCCCAATAGATTGAAGTCTCCTTGGATCACACCTGAATCTGATTTAGGTGCCCTGTTAATGTCTCCATCCAGCTGGACAATGTGGGCCATGTAGAAGCTGTCTACAAGAAAAGTCTTACCAAAACTTGGTGCAGTTCACCAGAATACATCCTATATCTACTCTCCTGCTTCAGTTGAAGATTGCTGTAAAAAATGATCTCCCAGCTTTTGTCTATGATGATTTGGCATACAGTGCAGATCTTAAAACCACACTGACAGACTGGGCCCTCTGTTCCACTCAGTCTGTCCATTTGACCTCAGTTTTTCTTTCCTTACCTACCACCATTTTTATACTCCCCCCCCCCCAAGAACAGACATCACTCACACTGTATCTTGTTTATTACCAAGCTCTGGTTTGATTTCTTCCCCTGTTACTTTACTGTAGCTCTCTCGCTTACTTGCCCCTACACTCTTTGTACTCTCTCAAGCACTCTGACTAAAGCCTTACTCCTTTCAATCAGTTTTCTCCCAGATCCCTATTGGGAAGGTAGCATTCTCTGACAGACTTCTCCATTTCTTTTACAGCTTCCTCTCACACTTTTTTTGCCTGCTTGCCCTCTGCCTGTAGGTATAGTGAGACAGATATTCATAGGTACAACCCCCCTGGGATTTTGTATTTATCCACCTCTCCTTCCTGCCATCCCACACACAGGTCACCATATACCAAACTAAATACTCTGTAGTGCATGAAGTTAATAGCTATGGCTAGCACAGTAATATGCTAACAGTCAGATTTAAACAGTGACAACAGTTTTATTACTGGTGAAATAGGAATGGGAAATGCAAATAGAACAGTTGACAGCTGTTTGCAAACAAGAACAATGGAGCCCACTTCCCAACCACAGAATATACACCCCACCCCTTTACTGTTACCAGTTTCCCTATAGTTCATCTGGGTACCCAGACTAAGAATGGTGCAAACCTGTAATGTTGCTGTGGGTTGGCCGGTGTTGGGACCCTAAGGAAGAATTATTTGAACTGTTATAATTTAGAACTGGCTTCATGCCCAACAGGGCAATTCCTGTCTGTACTCACAGTTTTGAAGTTTACCCATACCAGGGCTGGACAAGGTCAGCAACTGTGGATGCTCTCAGCTTGACTGCTTTTCATAATGGCTGCTGTAATGAGGGCTGGCTGCTTGCAGTTTGTCACCTTCTGCCTTGATTGCAGATCAGACAACTTTTCACCTTCTGCCTTGATTGAGGGATGGAACAGGACTGAGGATCAGGGCTGACACAGCTCTAAGATGAGTCAACTAGCAGTGTCCAGCGTTAACACCACCTGGCTGATTCCCCCTACCATTTCTATGGTTGTATCTCTTGTTATAGTGTAGGAGTCACACGGTCCCTGTAGCTTATTTGTAAGGTAGCTCTTACACTCTTGCAGATCAGACTGGGATTCTCCAGGTTGAAGAGCATCCATCCCTGCGAGTGCAGTTTCAGCTGAAGGATGGGAGCCTCCATGTCTGTGTCTAGTTCCCTCAAACAACTACCGGTGATGACTGAGTAGAGAGAGGAGCTCTCCTGCTTTGCTCCAGCTCTTCAGCCTAACTTTCAAGGCCTCTAAGCAGCTAAATCTCTGATATTTTAAATTAATCTCAAGCTATTTCCTTTGCAGGATATTTACTGCAAGCACTGGGGGACTATTATTATAAAAATGGGCACTGATATGAAAAATGCCCCCATCTAACACATACCGCTGCCAACTCTTGATCGATCTGCTGGACCCAAACACTCTAAACAGGGGAAGAATACTCTGACTTCTTCGAACTTGAATGCAAATACAAATGCTTCTCCAGCAATCACTTACCTTTCAGAAGAGAAGTTCATTGCTGAGCTGACCCCTTTGAAAGAATTCATAGTAGCACTTTTGGCAGATTCTAAAATTATTAGAAAAACTATTGAAAGCTTCAGTGCAAGATAATCAGATTCTGAATGTCGAATTTTCTCACTAAAGGACTAGAGAAATAGGCTGAAACCCGAAATCCCTTCTTTCTGACAAAAGCTCTCTAAATTTCAAGATAAACTTGAAGACTTAGAGGGATGTTGCTGAAGAAATAATATAATTTTTATTCATTGGTTAACTGAAGTTTCAGAAGGAACAGATCAAATACACTTTTCTCAGGTGTTATGTGAAAATATTTCCGGGCCTTCTCTGAATGGAACTCAATGAGATAGCAGACGGAATGGAACTCAATATGTTATCGAAAGAGCACATAGAGCTTTACGCCCTTTGACATCCAAAGGAGACCCCCTAGGGCCATTTATAATCAAGTTCTTAAATTATCAGGATAAAATGCACATTTTGAGCAAAGTAAAACATTCCAGTTGTCTCTATTGGCAAGGCAAGAAAATACAAATTTAGCAAGACCTCCCCCAATCTATTTGTCTAAGGAGAAAAGAATTCACACCTGTTGTTGGTAAACTGATTGCTGCCGGTATTAAGCTTAGAATAGAAACATAGAAGTTGTTGGCAGATGGGGACCATATGATCCTTCAAGTCTGCCCTTGGTTTCCTACCACCTCCTTACTTAGCTGCCTACTTGCATATCCCACATTGTGTTTCCCATGCCAACTTGAATTTCCCCACCATCTCTAGTCCTGCTGTAATCTTTTAACTAAAAGATGTTCTGCACATGCACCCTGTTGTTGCCTTTAAGGTATTTAAATGTTTCGATCATGTCCTCATGATTCCTGCATTGCTCTAGGGAGTATAATTTGAGGCCATCTAGTCTTGCCTTGTACAGTTTCTAATGCAAACCCTGCACCATTCTTGTTATTCTTCTCTGTACCATCTCTAGCCTATGTCCTTCCTGAGGTATGTCATCCAGAACTGGACGCAGTGCTCTAGGTGAGGTCTTACCAGGGACTGATACAGGGGCATGATTACTCATGACTTCTGCTTCTAATGCCTCTCCCTATGCATCCCAGGATGCCACTAGCTTTTAGTACTGCCTTTTCACATTGTTTACTGACCTTGAGGTCATCTGATATGATCAACCCCCAGTCTTGCTCCTGCCTAGTAGCCACCAGCTGCTCTCCTCCCATTGAGTACAGTTTTCCTGAGTTACGTTTTCCCATGTGCATGACCTTGCATTTTTTGACATTGAATTTCAATTGCTAGGTCATGGACCACTCCTCCAGTTTTTGGAAATCAGCTTTCATGCTATGTTGTTCCTCTGGTGTGTCTACACTGTTGCCGATTTTGGGTGTCATCTGCAAACAGGCACATCTTTCCCATCATTCCATCCGCAATGTAGGTGATGAATATGTTGAAGAGGATCAGTCCCAGAACTGAGCCCTGTGGGACCCCACTAGTCACCCTCCCCTTTTCTGACAGAATGCCATTCACTAATACTCTCTGGGGTCTCCCATGTAACCAGTTTCTGACCCAGCTTGTTACCTTGGGCCCAGCTCCCATGTTCTCCAGTTTTTTGACTAGTCTGCTATGTGGAATGGAGTCAAAAGCTTTGCTGAAGTCCAGGTAAACCACATCCACTGCCCCACCCTGATCCACTGTTTTGGTGACCCAACTGAAAAAATCTACCAGGCTTGTCTGACAGGACCTCCCTGTCATGAAACCATGTTGATTTTTGTCGAGCTGACCAGTTTGCTGCAAAAAAGCTATGATTCTTTCCGTCAGCAGGGACTCCATCAGTTTTCCCATGACTGATGTTAGACTAACCAGATGGTAGTTTCCTGGCTGTTCCTTGCTTCCACTCCTGTGGAGTGGTACTACTGTTGCTATCCTCCATTCCTCTGGCACCTCCCCGCTCCTCAATGATTTGTTGAAGAGCACTGCTATGGGGAATGCCAGTTCTCTCCCAAGTTCTTTAAGTATTCTTGGGTGTATCCCATCTGGCCCCATAGCTTTATAGACCATTAACTTGTCTATTTCCTCTAGGACCCTTTCCTCTCTGAAGGGACACATGTCTATTTCTTCAATTGGACACTTCTTTATGTCTGTTGTTGGTCCGTTTCCATCTGCTTCCTGTGTAAAGACTGAGCAGAAGTACTCATTGAGTGCCTCTGCCTTCTCCCTATCTTGCTCTGTGGTTTGTCCATCCTTTTTTGTGATTATAACAATGACCCCTTTGGTCTTCCTTTTTTCTCGTATGCACCTGTAGAAGGTTTTGTTACCCTTTTTTACTTCCTGAGCTAGCCTAACCTCTGTCTGAGCCTTTCCATTCCTTATCACTTTTCCTATATCCTGCTAATCTTACAATGAACAAAGATGGTAAAAACTTTGCTTTCAATTATGTGGATCAGGCAAGAAAACAACTTAGCACGCTCTTCCCTGAACTATTTAAATTAGGATGATTGAGATGAATCTTTACTAACAAGATCAGTTGTGGGTTTAGAAGAGGCTTACTGTTTACTGACTTATTTTCAAGCTACATCAAGTTTACTGTAAATAACTCATGCTAACATGAAGTAGTTTGGACCTATAGGCTAAAGATTTGGAAAAACAAAATGTTATCTTTAATTTTGTGTAATTTCATGTACACTGATATATTTGTTTTTACTATTTTGGCAGGTTAATTAATTAAGCCTTGACTGCTCTTATTTACTATAGAGATTATAATGTTTATTTACATGCTACAGTCTTTCTAGTTGGCTGGGCTTTTTTTGAACAAAATATTTATTTTCCCCTTTGCTGTGCGACTGTTGCCCATCAAGGCACTTGCTAGAACTTTCTGGGTGATGCAGCATGTATTTCTCCTTTTGGAATTCATGATTTGTCAATTTGTTAGATGGTAAAAGGTTTAATACATATTTCTTGCTTCAGTGGCTCAAGCCAGAATTATGTTTATTATTCCTCTTTTTTTCATAATTTACTTTAATTGGGATGTGCGCACAATTAGTTGTTATAATCAGTTGATTAAACTTTCGTTGTGTGCTTTATGTCAGTATACTTTCAGGGGTTAACCAAATTATTTAAAAAAAGCCTCAATATAATAGAAACAACATAGTCCGACAAGCTCAATGATAGAACGTGGCCAAATTTAATTCTTGTTTCAAAACGGTTTCATTTGTATCATTTTATTTACACTCTTTAGCTTGGGTATATACTTCAGTTGATTGGCTCACTTTGAAAACTTTTGAGTGAGCAACAACCCACTCAAAACTTATCTATACTGGTTTAGCGGAGTTATTAAGACAGATATTGATTTGTTAGAGACCTCTACTGTGTTACTTTGCTGATCTCATTTAGAATAAGTTTCTTTAAAAGACATGTAGGTTCCTTCTCAAGTTAGTTGAGGAATCATTCTTTACAGTAGCATCTTGAACTTTCTTTATTTGGTCCAGTTAGATGCCGAAACAGAGTCAAACTTTTAGTTATTCAATTAAATTATTTAGCCATATGTGATAAAGTTTATTAGAGGTCAAAATGGATATGTATTTTACTCATTCCTTCTATTTTTAATATAGCTTTATCTTGAAAGTGGATGAATTAATGTCACTAAATTTAAGGTTTATATGGTGCATAAGTACAGCAGCTTTCACTTTTAATTAACAGCTGTGTGTATTAATCTCAGCTTCTTAAAATTATCAAGCTGGTAGGTTTTGCATGAATATAATAATGTTTTTTTTTTTTTAAACTGGTTACTACTTGTTAAAAAGACAGTATTGTTAACACCTTTTGGTACAACTCTTATGCAGGATACCGATGGGTTATGGGTGTTGCCCGACCTCTTACTAAGGTCCTGTTCACTGATAAATTAATCATGATTGTACATTTATTTGATATTAATTTTCTAGACAAAAAGTATAAAGTCTATTAAAATAAGGATTTTTCTAGATGTGTTGTCCTTTTAATTCATTGCACCCTGATGATAGAGCTTAATAATAATAATGGTATAGCACACTTTGGGGGGAAAACATTCAGTTATGTTACCCTTTTCTTTTGGTAAAATACTACAAGGCAATAGTTTGACCACTTTCCCTTAGTATTGCTATAAGATGCCAGGCTGTTTATCCTTATTTTTCATGAGGGCACAGAACAGTGACTCCTCTCTGTTACTTTTTTGCTTATTTATTTTTCATTACTCATGGGATTCTAACTTCGATCAGAATTAATTAAGCAATAGTTGTCAAGGAGATATACCCACCTGAAATAAACACTCACACAACTGATATATTGGGTGCTCAATTGGCAAATGTATTATGAATGTTGTAACATTTCAACTTATTATCTCTCAAACCATCATAACATAACATTCAATCCCACCTCCTTCTCCAGTACAATCTCTTTTCCACAATTTTTTTCTCAAGCCCAGGTGTGTCACACAGTGCCCTAATCTGTCTTCTCAAGTCATTTGTTCTCTGTTCCTTGTCGGGGCTCAGATGTTGCACTCAGTGCCCATCTCTGTTCCTCTCCATCCACCTGCATTCTCTTTGGGAGGTACCCCTACCCACCCAGATGCTGATCCAGCCCAGATTCTTGTTAGAGTCCCCCCTCCACCTTGGTGTCTCTCCCCTTTCCAATTCCTTCCTTTCACACCAATGCCCTCTGCTGGCATCCCTCAGCAATGTCCAGCCTATAGCCCTCTGACAGCAACCCCCATGCCTCGGGACTGGCCAATCACTGTTGTCCTTACCTGCAACCCATATCACCCCTGCATTGTCCCAGTATCCCTCTGCTCCCACCCAACTCCTAAAACAGTGAGGGGGAGGGAGGGAGGTGGGGATCTAAAAGTCCAGCAAAAAAGTGGCATGGCCCTGTCTGCCCCTTGCTTTTTCAAGCTAGAGGCCACTCCTATTACTTCTCCCTACCAATCCATAGCACCCATTCCCCTGACTGGCACTCTAGCCCCTCCCCTCCCAGCTTGCCCTTGCTCATCCTCCTCTATCTCTCACTCTCTCCTCCTTTCCTTACCTGACCCCCCCCCAATTTCAGGCAGGGATGCCCCTGACAACCTGGGTCACCCTGTAGTGGCAACCCCCTTTGTCAAGGAGACATCCCCACCTGAAATAAACACTTTCACAACTGATAGATCATGTGCTCAATTGGCAAATTTATTATGAATGTTGTAACATTTCAGCTTATTATCTCTCAAACCATCACAACATAACATTCAATTCTACTTCCTCCTCCAGCCCACCCTCTTTTCCACAGTTTTATTCTCGAGCCTGGTGTGTCACCAAGTGCCCTAATCCATCTTCCCCAGTCATTCATTCTCTGTTCCTCTAGGGGGCTCAGATGTTGCACCTCATGCCCATCTCTGTTCCTCTCCATCCTGCTGCATTCTTTTCAGAAGGTGCCCCCACCCACCTGGATGTTGACCCAGCACAGGCCTGCCACTTGAGTCCTGCCCCCACCCTGGTGTCTCCTGCTGGAAATTGCTTCCTTCCACTAGTGCTTGTCCAGCTCTGTGTTGGACGGAGCTCTTCTTCCCAAGCCTCTGCTCTCCAGCTCCCACTCCTCTATTACCTCATCAAATCTGTTCATGAATAATGCCAAACCTACCTCCAATAAATGTACCCTGTTCTGTCTGTAATCCCTCAGGCTGTCATAGGCAACGGAGCGTTTTATGTAAATGTCACCAGCTGCCCTAGTGAATGCTTTCATCCTCCTGTTTAGTCTCTTCCTTGCCATTCTATCATATTCACATCCCTGGCCTGCCTCCATACTTGACTGAGGATGATTTCTGACCATGCTATCCTGACACCTGGCCACCAAGAGTGTATAATTCTTATATCATTTTGTATCTCAAGTAATAACTCCACCCATGGACTCTCCCCTAGATCATTTCCCCTAAAATGTAAAATTAAAAGGTCTGGTTTTGGGACTCTGATCTTCTGTTCCTCTAACAATGGTAGCAGCTGCCCACAAAGAATGCCCCGGATGCCTTTCCAGTGCAGTCTTACCGAATCCGCTGCCCTCTGCAACTGCTTACCTCCTGGCCTGCTTATGACTCTCTATTTGTCCCAGAAAATAAAGGAGTGCCCCATAATCCAGACCATCCTCTGGCACCCCTCACCTGGAAAAAAGAGCAGAGTGCTATAACAACCTATTCTGTCACATATGCCCTATAGCTGTCCGAATTCCATCTTCCTCTCCCTTTGATGCCCTCAACCGAGGCTCCCTCTTTGGCTGCCTCTGATGGAGCCCTGATATGAAAGGAATGTGAAGAGAATCTACTGGGATCCTCTCCTATGAATGTTATGCTTTTCTTTATTATAGCGGAAACCTGATAAGCTGACACTACCCCCCATTCCCATGAACAAAGAAAAGGTCCTCCCCCGTGGGACTGACCTCACTGTAGGCATCCAATGCCCTGACCACAGATACCATCCTATTAGTGCTACTAGGTAATCTGACTCATACCCCTGATCCCACCTGATCTGTTTTTGACCTCCTAAGCTTGATGACTGCCCCCTCCTTGTCCAATTGTATATCCTCTATCTGCAGAACCTCCTTCCTGCATCCCTGTCTACTTGCCAGAATTTCACTGACCCTGAACATGACCAAAAAGAGGGCTTGGAATATCTTCTCCTCATATGCTGACCTGCAAATGCTACTCAAACTAGTAAGCAGCCTGCTGAAAAGCTTGCCCATGACTGGCTGCCTGGTGTCCCTTGCCTTCCTTTTCAACCTCTGCCAGCCTTGAAGCATTCTGCAAACCACTCTGGACCTGGCGGGGGGGGGCGGGGCCCCCTGCCCCTTAGCCTGACAGACTGCACTAATGCCCGCCAAATACGTACCCATGGTAGAATATGTTATGCCCTCATACCACTTTGTTACCGTAAACCTGATGACCTGATACTCCTAAACATTCCCCCTTGTGTCCCATTCCATCTGTCGATGGAAATCCTGAAATGCCTTCCACACCCTATCCTATGTCCTCAAGGTGTCAGTGCACCATGAACCATGGTGGAGCATGCTGGCTCTCCCCATAGTGAGTGGGGGGAACCTTGGTCTTCCTGTAGTCTGTGTGAGGGGCTGCTTGCATGAACCTGTGCAGCTGGAAATGGGAAAGACTGTCTGCTATCTCATTGTCAATACCTATGATGTACTTTGCCTTAAACAACAGCCTTAGTCTTAACCCTTCTAAAATGATCTGTCGCATCAACCAGGTCACCCTGACAATGGAGCCATGCTGTTGGTTTGGGATCTCTACCACCCCTAAATTATCACATCAAAAGATGATTCTCTTGTTGTGAAATTGCTCCCCTACACCTTAGCAGTCACCCATATGGGGAATAACTCCAAAAATGTAATATCTTTGAGTAGCCCCTTCTCCTCCCATCTGCTTGGCCACCCCTCAGAAATCAATTCCCCTTTGAAGTTTGGCCCCTTCCCCATGGCTCCTGCAGCATCCATGTACAATTCTAGGTCTGTGTTGAGTACCCAGTCTTCTTGTCAGAAGTGACCCCGTTATACCCCTTCAAGAACTGTTTCCATACCCCCAAATCCTGTCTCAACCCTTTCTTGATATTCATCCAATGGTATTGGAGCTTCACTTACCCTGTGGCCCTGGCTAACCGCAGTGTGAAAACCCTCCCTGGAGCCACGGCCCTGCACACAAAATTAAGGTGGCCTAACAGCTATTGTACCACCGACAGTTGTACGTGCCTCCTGCCCATGACAAAACCCAACAAACCTTTCAATCTGTCCACTTTGTCTGGTGGAAGCTGGAACACCCCTGCTTCCACATCCATCTCTATCCCTAAAAACTCTAATTTTCTTACTGGGCCCTCAGTCTTCATTTTTGCTAATAGTATCCTCAGCGCCTGGCACATTTCCTGAAACTACCTCAACATCTCTCCTGTCCTAGTTTTCCCTTCGGCCACTAATAAAAAAATCATCCAAATAATATACGACCCTCTAATGTCCCCATCTTTCTCCAAATAGCCATTGCAGCCAAGTGCTGAATGTCTCAAAGGCTGTGCATGCCACTGAACAGCCCAGTGGCATGGCTTTGTCAAAATAATATCTCCTTCCAAACTGAAACCCTAACAAATCGCAATCCTCTTATCTCACCGATGACAATTGAAAGGCAGACTGTATGTGTGTCTTAGCTAGCCACCCCCCCATCTACTGCCTTGATCAGGGCAATTGCCTAGTCAAGCATGGTATAAGATACTGCTCTGTTTCCTTCTGAAATGCCATCATTCACCAAGCTTCCCTCAGGACACAATAAATGATGAATGAGCCTGTACTGTCCCGGTTTCTTCTTGGGTACCAGGTCCAATGGAAAAACTCTTAGCTCTGGCCATGGTGGCACCTCAAAGGGCCCCTCTACCCTCCCTGCCACTATGTCCTTGCCTATTTTCTGCATCACTAAATCCTCTTTCAGCTTTGTGGGTCCCAAATTCTTCACCTGCATTTTTTACCCTTGGTCCTGTGTACTGAAGGTTAAAACCCCTCATGAATTCCTCCCTGAGCCTCCTCTTAGCCATGATATCCTGATAACCCTCTGTCCAGTCCCACGAGATCTCTGTGCTAATTGGCATGCGTGCCCTCCAATACCCCCTGCTCCCCCACACCCCTCCCCTTATCATCCTCTCTAATTGTTAGAACCTGCCCCGAACGCCCCCTCCCATTGCATCCTCTCTGCCTCCCTCCTTGTGTCCCTCCCCCTTTGCTCCCCACCCACTCCTATGAAATTGCTGTCTCCCCCCCCATATTGCTGAAACCCTATCCTCTCCCACATACTTTTGAACCTGGAAACTTGGTGCGGCCTGAAGCATTTTGAGCAAATGTGCCGAAGTTTGCAGTTTGCCCAACTGCACCAAGCCTTGTTGAAACCCCAACACATCTTGACTCTAGCCACACTAACCTATTTGACCCTTTCAAAAGACCCTGATTATTACCCGTGAGTGTGTAGACCATAGGTCGGCGCGTGCATGGTGTCTCAATGAGCATCCTCATGCTCAGCCACGTGCTGGTGGAACCATTCATCATATATTAACCACCCATAGCCCCTTCTAGTCATTATGCATCCCTAATCGTAGCCAAATAGGTTAGCAATGGGATGGCTAATTCCAGCTGTTTCTGCAACAAAATGGCACTGTAATTTGTAAACCCCGCTAGCCAACTGTCAAAAGTCTTCATCTTGAAACCCCTGTCCTCCTTGATCTTACCCACCAGAGCCACTGCCACCGCCATTTCCGACTTCCCGATGGGCTCCCTTTCCATGTACTTCTTCACCACCTCCTTATCCACTAAAGTAAACATGTCTGCACATTCAAACCATGCAAAAAATAGGGCAGCTCGGTCACTGAAGAAGAAAAGACCACAATGCTTGGTCTCGTTAAAACTGTTTAATAAATAAACTGAAGATACACTTGTAGTAGCAGCACCCCTCTCCAATGTACACAGCCGACATTTTGCATCACTCTGATGCTTTTCCATGCGCCTGAGCTGCCCTATTTTTTGTATGGTTTGGATCCCTTTTTAACAGTTGGCACCATTTTTCTTGTTATTAGCTGCCTGTTCCTCTTTTTTGGAACATGTCTACATATTCCCTTTTCCAAACTTTTTATTTAATCACCTATGGAACATGATACCCTAATGTTATGCCTGGGAACCTGCCCCCGTGTCCCCCCATGCCGTCCTTGCCCATTGGAACCTGTCTCTTGACCCTGGCCCCCTTTCCCTTTTAACTCTGCTGATGCTTCCTTCATCTCCTCGAGCCCCTTATCCCCCCTCTCCATTATCAGTCCCACTATATACTCCTTCAAACTCCCATCTAGCATCAGATTGACCTTGTCCTTACCCTTCTCCATCATCACCTCCTCCCCGTCAGCTTTTTCCCTGCTTTCTCCTTCTGTCATTATCCCTCTGGCTCCTTCCGCTTTGCTGCCCTGAGCTCTTCTTCCTCTGCCTTGTGGGAGCTCTCCAGCATGGCCTGCACCTGTGCAATCAATGTCACCACTTACTTGGTCAACTTCTCTATGGCCATTTCCTTCTTTGCTACATTCTTCTTCGGTGCCAACTGCCACTGCGCACAAAACAACACATTATTTCTCTTACTTCCTTCCTTTATCTTCATATTTTTTTTCTTTGTTGAACCCCGCTGCTTTTTGATCCCCCCGCCCTCTGCAGCAGATGCCAGGAGATGCCTGGCCCTCTGCCTTTGGTATTGCCACAACTGACCTGAACTTCCCTTTGCCACAGCTGTCAGGTGGCTAACCCCCCACTTAGCATTGCTGGGATATTCATATTCTAAATCTTGCCACTGCCCCTTTAAGAATAGGATGGCCACTTTCACTAAAGGGAACTGGACTAACCCAGTGTCCTCAAATGGCCTGCCTTATGCCCAGCACCAAGGACTTTTTTTGTGTATCAGGGGCTGTGGGATTCCCCACAGTTCTCTGGCATATCACCATTTATTTAGTCATCACCAGCACTGCCTCTTAATTGGCAGCTATCTGTTTTCTCCTGATCAGAGGCTGTGGGATTCAAACCTAAGTCCCTGGCTTCATGAACCTCCACTTATCTACTTGCACTGCCTCTGGCTTCTGGTAAAATGGCTACCTCCTAGCAGGGCATTGGCATTAAAAACCTAGGGGTCCTGTTGCCTTCTCCTAACTCATAGAAGGTGACTTCTCTGCTACCCCAATATTTGCATAACCCATGGAGCTGTGCCTGATCATCAATAGTGCACTTAAAATGGCACCACCTACTCATTGCTAAATGGCGGAGGCCTCATGTCCCCCCTCCTGTTTCTCCTGCCTGTTAACTCCCGTGAATTCTAGCAACTACAAACATGCAGGCAGTCATAGCCCATGCCTGCTATCTAAACCAATGAATGGATGCAGACAGCAGCCTCTTGCGGTGTCTCTCTATTACACTCACATGTGCTGTGACCCTGGGATGTCTGCTAATGATGGGTGGAGCAACAATGAAGGTCCCTAGCTGGGCCAGCACCCCAGTACCCCTCTCCTTTTTCCCTTTGAAAACCCCCACAGTGCAGAAAGGTACTCTTCCTCCCCAGGATACCCACTGGATTCTGCACCTGACTTTCAAATTGCACACTCGACGCAGTGACAAGTGGCCTGTGACGTGCCGTCTCCAGACTGTAACTCCCCAATAATACAGAGAACCTTGAGGAAAAGCATATGCAATGTCTTGAAGACCAACAGTGCTCAGATATGGAAAACAATTAAGTATAAGTACTACTGCAAAAACCATGACTTTATATTTAGCCAATCATGGATACCCAGTGACTCGTCATCAGACCCTCTCACATTGAAGCTCTTCCCTTCCCTGATCCAACTCCCCCCTCACATCCTGTCCCTGCCTCGCTGCCATTCTAATCCCTTGTATGATACTTGGCCCACTAACCTGCAGGCCCCAATGAGCCCTCCACCTCACCAGGCCGGTCGCCCACAACCATTGCACTGTTTCCCCATCCCACTAAACCAAACCTTTGTTCATGGAGCTCTGTGGGGAGGATCATGCCTGCCAGTGTGGGAGCCCTGGATGAAGCATGGGGGCCCTGGATGATCACCTGTGGACTGCCTTCCAGAGCAAGGTGCCTCTTGAATCCAAATCATCACTCTATCCAGGGTCTCCAGTACCTAGCGGCACCCACTACTGATGGGATGCCCTTGTCTCCTGTTGCCTTAACCACCTGACAGAGCTAAAATCCTCTGCCCCAATGTATCATGGCAGTGGCCTGTTGATGAATCTCCTGCTCTGGCTCCAGGGATCTGCCACGCAGCCACACCTCCTTGAAGCCCAGAACCCTCTGCCTCCCGCTGCTGCCACTGTTAAACCCATGCTTCCTACCTCCTCTCCCTTCCCTGTAGACATGGATTACTAACATCATACCCTCAATGGGAGTCCAAATCCCCCACCATACTGTCAGCCCCCACCACCATGGCTACCTTACCTTACCCTCTCTTCAGTCAAACCTGCCAATCGATGTGCTGGCTTCCTAGATGTAAATCTGAAAAGTCCAGTAAAAAAGTGGCATGGCCCTACCTTTCCCCTGCTTTTCCCCCTAGAGGCCACTCATATTACTTCCCCCCTACCAATCCATAGCACTCATTCCCCTGACTGGCACTCCAGCCCCTCCTCTACCGAGCTCACACTTGCTCATCCCCCAGTAGAGGCTCTGTAGTAGTGACTTCTGGAAGTGGATATCATGGTAACTCCCCCACACACACACAGGGCTTAAAACTGTGAAAATGTTTCCTTTTGTTTAATTATTTTTTTATTCAGGAACAACGAGGAAGCTAGTGGGCAGAAGTGTACTGTAGTATGAAACTGGCACCTGGAGAAATGGGTAATGGTCTCTCTGACCCCCCACCCATTGACTAACAGCATTGTTACTCTTTCAAATTGCAAAGAGGAAGGTAGTGGGCATGAGTTTAGCTGGGACCATGTCTGTGATTCAAATAATCAACAATACCCCAGTATCAGCTGTGCAAATATGCAGCTACTGTTGTATGTTTTTTTTTTGCTTTCTTTATTTATCCACCTTCCTGCCTTTGGTCTCCCCTCCTTCAGACTGCTCATACCTTTTTTCTGGACCCCCTAGCCCCCCGGATCTGCCCCTAGAGTGCTTCTCTTCCCTCCTCTCCTGCACAGTGGGGTCTGTCCTGGGAATTGGTGGTCTCCTGGATGGAGTTGTCTTCATCTGGGAGCCATGAAGGTTTTCATTTTCTGTACTCCCCCACAGCCCTGCCCCTGGGACACCAACACAGGGCAGACAACGTCCAGAGGCGCATCACATACATCTCTCTCAAGTGCCTATCAACGTCCCCCCTCCCTGGACTCCATGAACGGAGCCACAAGCCCCTCTGAGCACCAATGCTCCCACTGGCATTCTCAGGGTTGGCATTCCACCCCTGAGGGAGGAGAGCATCCATTGGGACGCTCAATCCTCCCTCCCCCGGCCGACCCCCACCGACCTGAGTCCGTTCCCAAATTCAGGTCGCCGGCGTGGCGCGAGGTGTGATGTCTAGCACCTCAACCCTCAGCGCCACCGGGCCGGTGTACGTTTTTTTTTAGATTTCTTTCACCGATGCTCGCTTCCAGCTCTGAGGATCAGGCTAAGCTATTATTCTTATTTTACAGCTCCCTGGTGGTCCTCATTGCCTGACTGGAGGACCGGGAAAGTAAAGAAAGTGCCTTTTCTTTGGTGAGTTTCAGATGATAGAGAAGGCAGTGCCAGGGAGGAGAATGGAGAGCCAAGGGAGAAATGCTTTGTGTGGGAGAGGAGTCAGCGGGCAGCTGGAGGGCCGGGAGGTGGTGGGTACGACGATGTTCATGAAAGAGAACTTTATAACAATATTTTTCTGTTCTTTTCTGCTGTTTTTGTTTCGCGGTTTGTTGCTTGTGGGGAAAACAGTGCAAGCCTTGACCAAACAGGTTATCAGCAGGGCTATTTTTAGCAGCTATGAGGAGTGTTGCGATCAGGTTTTGAAAATAGGCGGTTCTGTGAAGCCGATTGTTCTGAGGGCTTGTTTTCTATTTGTATTTATGGCTTAGTATTTTTTTCTGAAGAAAAAAAAAGTAAGGCAATAAGAAGTGTTGGGGGGGGGGGGACCTGTAGCTCTTGCTAAGCAAGAGAAAAAACATGGCAGGCATTTGAAGTTTTCTGGGGTGCTTTCACCCTATTACTAAGCAGGCTGGGCACCACTGGAGAATGGTACTCGGTGAAGGGGCACTTGGACTTGCTCTTATTTTTAGCTGGGCATCTATTATCTGATAGATGCCCACCTAAATAAGTATCTCAGCCAATCAGGGGAGAGAATTGTCTTTGCCCATTTTCTAAGTACATTTAACAGTGTGAGATCTGATTTGATGTGTATTGCTGCATGAGAACTGCATTGCCATAGCATGTGCATTTTGATTTCACTCCAAGCTTTCATTTTAAAAATGTGAAGTGCATAGCCAAAACAGTTCCTAAGTTAGCCATTTGCCAAAAAAGCATGTCTTTAGCATAGGCTAACTTTGAAGCGGTTATGGATAGGAACATAATAGGTTTTCAAATCAAAGATCTGTGTCAGGTGAACATGGCTGTGGCAGGTTGATGCAGTGTATATCTATTAGTACATTAAGGTTAGCATTAGTGTATTGTCTTTACCTTACTTTGATAATGGCAAAACAGCTTTAGAAGAAAATAACATTTCAACCTTACATGCTAACACCTTAGACTATACTCCATTGAAATGGTCTGGCTCACACAGTTTTAGAGGTGTATGACATTGACTTCATTAGCTTTTATCAGGTACAGTCACAGAGATATTTGAAATGAAAGTTGCATCAATGTGCCAATACGGTACATAACTGTAACTATTCAACAGAATGTTTTATATCGATAATAATAATAATATCTTTTAAGCAATTACTGATTTTTGTTCATATACAGTACAGTTCAAGGAAGTAAGTAATGATGACATGCATGTGGGCATGAACTGAAGTGGTTTAATTACATTGCATAAAATCTTCAGTTTATTTGAGTAACCTCTAATGACCTTATGGTTTTACAGGCTGTGTCTCTAAAAGCACTGAAAGATAATAAACAGGTGAACTTGAACTGCAGCCATTGTGTATACTTACAACCTTGAGTTAACACAGTGTGCCATGAGTCCCATATTCAGAGCCAGCTGTCTGTGCTGTGTACCCTTTAGTGCTGCATGTAAGATTGCATATGGTTGGCACGGGGCAATAGTCAGACAGTTAGCATACTCCAAGTGGAGTGCACTAGCCATCTGAAGATGGAGTTGTGTCAGTACAGTGCATAGTGACTGTATGCTGTACTGACACAGCCCTTTACTAAATATGATCCATGGGAGCTGAATAGAGATCACGCATCACCAATGGGGTGTGCTGACACAAGGTCAACACCACCACTGTGAACACCAGTGCAGCAACGGAAATCACCTGTCTGTGATGAGTTGCTGTGCTGGTGTAAGGAAGACACAGGTGATGTGTTTCCCAGTGTAGCACCCCCCCGGTCCAACTCTGACTCAGAGTTGGGTATTTAGAGACCGGGGTGTGTGGGGGTGAAGCCCCCCACATGGAGGGTTCGGGGGGCACATCCCCCCAATAGACACACACCGGCATCCCTGAAGGGACAATGCATTGTGGTTGTCACTGTGGGGGATGTCGGTGAGAGCGCTGTCACAGCACTATACTAAAATGCTCAAATGGTATACTGCAAGTACCCCTGCAAGCCATATTTAGATCTGACATGCCAATAAGGCCACACAGCATTCAAAATGCTAAGGGCCATTTGCATTCCCATTGTGGCCTATTAGTATGCCCCACAATGAGTCTGTGCTTGACTGTATGGAAGCATAATGTGAAGCTGTGCAGCGCGCCCCCATCTCTGATACCTCAGTGTACAAAAACCTGAGCCACCATTCTCTGGTGTCTAATGGTCTCCCCACCCACTGATCCCTCTGTTTGAGCCTTCTCCCTGGTATACAGTGGTCTCCTACCCTCTGACCTCATTTGACCCTTTCCTTTGTGTCCAGTGGCCCCTCAGCCCCCAATGTCTCTGGATGACTCTTTCTCTGGTGTTCAGTAATTCCCCACACCCTGATCCCTGATCTGATTCCTCAATTGCACACACTGCACTCCATTCCCTAATACCATCCTCTCAGGATGCTTCATCCTCACCCCAGTGGTCCCTATCTACTACAGTAGTCCATCAGACATGCTATGCATGTGACTGGCACAGGCTCTCTGCACACCATCTCTGTCTAACTGATAGGGAGTGATTATGCACCTAAAGCCATACTCACTGAGAAGAGTACTTTTGTATCCACCCTATTTGTCTCATGCAGGTACAGTACTTGTCTTTTTCCATCATATCTTCTTTTCCCTCCTCTTCTTCAGGGTATAACATTTCATGTTCTGTAGCCTATCTCCATATGTCTGACCCCTTAGCTCATGAATCATTTTGGTAACCCTATGTTGTACTGTCTTCACCTTTCACAGCCTTTTCTCAGGTGTAGATTCCAATACTTCGAAAAGTATTTCAAATGTGGATGCATCAGTGATCTGTACAATGGGAGGATCACCTACTGGCTTGTACTACTTATTCCTCTCCCTAGGCATCACAGCATCCTATTTGCCTAACCCACAGCTCTGTCTCATTGTGTGGTTGATTTGGTGGTCTCTGATGTTGTGACCTCTAGGTCCTTTTCTTCATTGGTGCTTTCCAGCACCACCACCCCAATTTCATACTGCACTGTTGTGTTCCTTTTCACAATGAGCATTGCCATACAGTTTAGCATTAAAGCCCAGCTGCCAGATTTCTGACCAGCCCTCCAAATTATCCATATCCTCCTTAAGCTTCCTTATGCCTTCATCCTTGTCCACATCTCTGACAAAGCATGCCTTGCCCTTAAGGCATTCCACTGTGTTGCAAATGAACACCTTGAAAGTAATTAGACCCAGTACTGACCCATGAGGTACTCCTCATGTTACTTATCTTACATTTGAACACTCCCCATCTAGATTTAAGGTCACACCTGGCACTTGGGTTAATATCCCCAGTACAGGCTCTGTAGTGCAGCATGTGGAGGGGGTGCTGCACTTCTGAGGTGCTGTCTTTCAGATGAGACATTACATCGAGGTCCCATTTACCTGTTCTGTTGGTAGTTCAGGTGGATGTTAAAGATCCCATGGCACTTATCAAAAAGAGTAGTGGAAATTTTTGTTGATGTTCAAAAACAAATACTAAGACATTTTAAACATCACAAGTCATATTAAAATAAACTCAACATATACATAGAAGAAAACTTAAATAATAAAATGTATTACTTCATACTGTTCCTGTTTCACCCACATATCCAGTCATTCCACACTCAATCCCAAATCTACAATCTTTAGTCTCTATGTCGCTACCTATTTATTCCATCTAATTCCCTTACTTCTAATTATATTATACTTCCTAATTTTCTTCCTCTTTTACTAGAGATGGGGAAATATTTATTCAACTTTAAAAACAACATACAGTATATACATTTAAGAAACCAATTACATTTTCCTGCCTAGCAAACACAGTGTTGTAACGCATATTACTGTATAAGTTCCTTTATACATATTATTTCATATGTATACATACCAATCCTATGAAATGTAATATAAAATAACACTTTATTCATGTCTTAGCCCCAATTCTAATTTTGTTAACTATATAGTTTCCCATGGAACTTTGGTTACCTTACCCAATCTATACCCTTCCAAAGCTGTCTACAGACATCTACACCTATTGTTTTTTTCTCATATTGTACTTTAATTCATTCTGAATCTTAAATATAAAATCTTGTTGCACTATTTCTTCCTGTTGTAAAAATTCTTTGGCACCTAACTTGCCAGATTGACTATTTTATTACCGCTAAAATAACATACACTGTGCTCTTTTACCATTTCATCCATTCCTGTGTTAATTGGCCATAAATCAATATCTCATACATCATTTTCTGGAAACATTTCATGTTACAAATTGCATCTAAAGCAGACCAAAAACCTTGCATGTATGAACACTCAAAATACACGTCTCATTGCTTGTATTTGTTCTCTACAACTGTCTGCCATGCAAACCCTCTCCTCTCATTTTATGTTTTTGATTTCCTCTTACAGTACATTCAGCTTGTTGTGACCACAAAACCAAACTGTAACATTCATCTTTAATGGTAGCCTAGCTTCTGTCATACAGTCCAATAATACTGGCACATCAGTTCTTGGCTCCACTATAAACATAGGGTCTTCATAATAACATTTTTTCTACTAGTACAGTATAAAGTGTATTTTTCTCAATACTTAACAACCATTTTAATTCAATCTTCCACAGCCTAATGCACTTTAATGTTAACTGTATATAGTGTGGCAACTGTTTTTCTTATACATGCTATTTTCCCCTACCCAATGCTGTCAGAAAGTCTCCTACCCAAGAATGCATGGCATCTACTCTAAGTCCTTCTTTCCCTACTATTAATGGCTTTACATTTGTGTATAAAAAATTCCCAAAAAGGTAAACTATGGGTTGCAGCATATTCAGTCCCCCTTCCTTCCATGTTCTACATGTAAACACCCTTTTCACAGGGTTCAGCTTACTACCCCATAATAATGAAAAGAAAATACTTATCACTTTAATGTGCATTGAACATGGAAATGGATAGATACATGACATATACAAAAATATTGGGACTATACATGTTTTTATTAAGTGCACCCTTTTTTCTGATCATTTTCCATGATTTCCACTTTTGCACTGTGTGATCTGCTTCTGCCATGTCTTTATTTAATAACATTCAGAATTACAACCCTTTGAGTCATAGGCTCCTTTTACAAAGGATCCATGTCAAACAGCAATAAGGACATACATATAGTATTAAGCAGTACAGTGTTCAGATAATAGAAACTAGAGAAAAAAGTAATGGAAGTTACCCATACAAAAAATTATATAATGTTATAAGTACAGTGTTCATGGATGGAAGACAATGCACAAAAAACACACAGATGGGAGATACTGAAACAATAGTCTTTGGTAGAGGAGGACCCAACGTCATCCATAATATGCATAATATTTAAGTAGTGCATGATACTCATTTTGTTTTCCATGTATAGCATAACATTTATGAGGTAGATTTATACTACAGATCCCCGCCAAGAGGGGAGGAGCTTCTTTACATGCTTGCTCCCAGTTTTGCTGTGTTGCTTCTAGTGTCCCATAAGTTAATCCTAATATCTTGGTTGGTTTCTTTTGGACCTTAATGGGGAAGTCACGGTCCAGTAGAGCCTTCCCATCACTAGTGTTTTAATTTTGTCTTTGTTAATTTTAATTTATGTATACTGTTTTGCTTCTTAGAATATTTCTATTGCCTGATTTCCAGAGTTTAAATTAACTACTACTAGTATGCAATCATCAGCATATGCCATAATTTTGGGGTAAATAGCCCCTGTATCCTTAATAATTGGAAGTATATTCTTACTCCATTCTATTGGTGTTAACATGGGGCCTAGTCCAAATATATATCATAGCAGACTCAATGGACATCCTTGCATAACACCCTTCCTTAAATATTTGGGTATTCCTAGGTGTCCATTTACTAATGGTGTTATTGTTGCAGTTTTGTGTAATAATTTAATTAATTCTATTATATTTCATGGAACACAATAATGGTCTAACACTGTCCATATAAATTCATGATTGATAACAACAAATGCTATTTCTTGATCTATCATTATTAAATAGCCTTCTATTTCGAGTTTTCTTCCCTTTTCTACTATTTCCCTCATCATCATTAAGTTTTGTTGTTTATTTTGGTTTGGTACTGCACACATTTGTGTTTTTATTACTACTCTTTCTGCAATGTTTGCTAAGTGTGCCATCAACATTTTGGCCAAAATGTTATAATCTGTTGTCAACAGGCTTAGAGATCTCCAGTTTTTAATATGTTGTGGATTTCCTCTTATATAAAAAATATCATGATCCCTTCATTCATATTGTCTCCTAGTCTGTCTTCCTGTTGAATAGCTGCAAAGACCTCTTTTAACATAGGTATTACATATTCCATGTATTCTTTATAAAAATCATTAGGTATTCCATCTTTTCCTGGTATAGTGTGTAGTGATAATTTGTTTATGGCACCTTGTATTTCATCTTCTGATATGGGGTCTTGTAATTCCATCTCTTGTTCTACTGTTAATTCAAGAGTATTTCTATTGTCTAATATGGATGGATCTGGGTTCTTTTCCCTTACCTGAAAGGTATTTCTAACATGCTCCTGCACTACTTGTTGTATTTTTGTCTGCTCTTCAACCATGTGTCCATTTTTGTTTTTAAGCACTGTTATAATCTTGTATTTTTTATCCTGACTATCTTTCTCATATGGATTCATTACATGTTTAATGCCTTCTGTTGAGAGTTGCTGCTTCTTTGCTAGAGTGTACTCTTTTTCCTTATGATACACATACATATTTTCTTTAATACTATTTAATTCTTCCATTCTATTTATCCCTGTCTGGGTCATTTTTGTCAACATTTTAAGATATTGTGCTCTTAAACCTAAATATTCCAAATATTTAGTTTTTGCCCTATTACTGGTGAGTTGTAGTAAATGATTTATGATTTCTATCTTTGTGTCCTTCTACCATTCAATGGGGTTATCATATAGGAATTTTACATCTTGTCTGGCTTTGAACAAAGTTTTTGTTTCAGTTTTATAGCTGTCCTCTTGTAAAACTGAAACATAAATTTTCCAAAAATTCCATACTATTGCATTTTTCTTTGGATATCCTATTCCTGCCTTAATTGCTAGATGATTCAATGTTTCTAGAGGTAGCAATTCTACTGTAAGTCCTGTTAAAGTCTTGGATATCAACCAGAAATCTATTCTGGTAGTCAGCCTACCTTCATAAAAAGTATGTTCTGATGGTTTTCCTATTTTCTCATAAATATCACAAATTGTATTATTTCGTAAGATATGTTTCAAAGCATTGGTATCACAATATACTTTTTCTGTTTTTCTACCCCAATCACTACTTGTTAATCCACAATTAAAATCTCCCTCCTACATAATAATTTTAGTTGTGTGTAGATATGGTTCTGTTTTTTTAAAACAAGGCTACTCTCACTGCTTTTGATTGAGAAGTGTAGGTATTAATTCATCTATATGCAATATTATTTAATATTGCATCTATTATCATCATCCTCCTTGGGGCAATTTCTATGTTTTTTAATACTTTCACCTTTATGTTAGCAAACATTATCCCTAACCCAGTACAAATCTTCTCTTCTCTTCTATCAACTATAATGAGAGACTCCATCTCCATTCTTTTTGCACATATACAATTTCCAGTATTCAGTGTAGTCGTGGGTCTTGCAGAAAATATACATTACCCTCACCTCCTGCCAAACTAGAAAACATTATGTGACTTTTTTTAACCTAGTATTTATGCTCCTAACTATCTTGTCTCTCCCCTCTCTCAGACATCCTCTGAACTGCTCTCCCTGGTCTTGCCATGGTCTGCCCCTAGAGTACCATGGATCCACACAATAATCAAGGCACCCGAATAACCCCCTGGCAGGGTGAGGAGGCACTCCCCCATACTCACCTCCCCAAGTCCAACATGCTGAGATGCAGATCCTGTACAGTGGGGTCTGCCATAGCAGGCCTGAGACAAGCAGGGAGGTGTCGTCACCTGGGAGAGACCAAGAGGGTTTTCTCTTGTTCTCCCTAGACATCGGTGTGCATTGGGGGCCAATGAACTGGAAGGCTCCACCCCTGCCTATGTTTGCCCAATGCCCAGCTACTGCACCTACCAATTAGGCTTCCCTAGATGGCAGTATAGTGATGGAAGCATGCAGTGAACCCCTGGAGAAAAGAGCAGCCATTGGGCCCTTCATTCTTCTCCTCCCTGACCAACCCCCAGCGCCCCAGGCTCATTCCCAAACCCAGGTCACCAGTGTGGTGCAAAGTGTGGCGTCGAAGCGCCTCAACCCTCAGCATCACCAGGCCAGCCCCATGTGACATTTTTGATGGGATTTTATGCTGTTAACTTTGGAGATAATACATGTTATTTCTGTAGACATTAATAAGGAAATTTAAATTAGACTTTCTTTAGCATTTATGTCATTTCCTTTTTTTCTACTTCTTTGATTTTGTTTTTCCTCCAGGTCCAGTATCTCCATTTATTTCTTGCTGAGAGGAAGCAATTGAGGATACATCTGATTCTGCCTCAAACTCTTCTCCTTACAACTCCTGTAAGGCTTCATATGAGTTTTGTGTGGGTAAAGGTTCAGTTTCCCCTACTGGCTTTTGTACTGTCACAACTTTCTGTGAAGCCTTTGATCTGGTGACCCGTTCAAATTGTGGGTCTACTTTGTTTCCCTGGAGGAGGCATATCTTGCACTTTGTTCTATGTGATAATGGTGAGCTTCGAACAATGACCCATGACCCACGTTATCATGATGTCAGGGAGCAAAAACATTTTGCCACCCTGACATCCTCGGCACATGGAGGAATGGTGCCAGGGACTTGGTTCTTTTGTTTTCTGTGGGGAGGCTGTGCCCCCCAAACCTCCCTATGTGGGGGACTTTGCCCACTGCACCCCTCTACTAAAAGATTCTCAACTCCAGAGGGGTGCATGTCAGGGGGGTGAAAGCAAAAAAAACACAAGTTTTGGGCCAGGAACAATAAAAATGCAGTAGTGCCCAGACCCAGACCCGAAGCTGGAACCCCATGCATGTCAATTGGAGGTCAACCCCCGATGCCATGGCGCAGCTTGGCAGCTGACCCCAGCTCCACCCCCTACATCCCCTCTGCCCCCTCACAGCCCACGCTCACTCCCCCCACGTGCATGTGCATATAGTGACATCCTGGTGCTGCAATCACCACCCCACCACAAACCGGTCGCCCTACCCCCCCACTTGCCATTCAGGCTTTTGCCCACATCGTGTTGCCATTTCAGATGGCACCTTAATTCAGGCACCCTTGTCACAGGCTACCCTTGCACTTCTACTTCATTCTCTATTACATCTGGAATAAACTCTGAGCAGATAGCTTCCATGTGTTCTTGATCTTGTGTTTCTGTGATGAGGAGTGGCCTTTTGTTCCTTGCTGTGTCAGTATTAACTTGGGTTTGATTTTCCTGTTGCTCAGCATTTTGAGCTTGTACTATAATAGGGTCTGTAGATAAAGGGGTTCTGTTAGTATGTGAGCTTGTTTCCCCTTTTTCCTTTCACCTTGCTATCTGTTGTCTGGCAGTTTTTTGTGGTTTTGGGTCTACCTCATTCAACTGTGTCATTAGTTCTTGGAATCTCATTCATTTCTTCTGCACTGTGGCCACGTAGACATCATGCTTTGACCATAAGACCTTATCTCTGCTGTTATGTGATGCCCACTCACGTGTTAAATGTATGGCCAACCTCTTCACATAGAATGCACCTCATTGGTTGTGCACAATGTGCACAGATGTGGCCTACAACCCCATATAGACCACATTTTTGTTTGTCACAGACATTGCTCAAATGCCCTAAGTCCCCACATTGATAACAAGCATGGTGTTGCCCCAGATAAAATACCACTCCTCCACCCAAAAAAACAATTGGGGAGATGTTTAATCACCCCATCTGCTGCTTAAGAGTCACTTTATATCTACAGTCACCTGTCCATAGGTGCTTATCATCCAGTATTAGTTCTGGATAACCATTCACTGTGCAATGCTGACTTAGCCAGTAGGTAATGTCTGCAACATTACCCCATCATTTCAGAAAAGTACTATTACCTTTTTAAACATGGGTTTTGTGAGTGGGATTGCCTGGAAAGGCTTCCTAATAGCAGTATTTTGCAGCTTTTGATATTGTTTCCAGAACCTTTCCAAGCCAGCAGGATGCTTAAGCTGATGTCATATATAGTGCCACCTGGCATATCTATTAACTCATAGATTTTATATGTGTAATATTTTATGCTGTTTTTTAACAGCGCCCTCCCCACAAATAATGTGTCTGGTATGTCAGACATATCCCCTCTATATTTCAACCTTACCACATTACGCAATGTAGCAGGTTCTGAGGCAAGTCTCACATTTTCTGGAAACAGTCTTTGTCTGGCATTTGCAGACCACAAAGTATTAGCTATTTGTTTTGGAGTTACATTTTTAGTGTTAGCATCAGTATTAGCTATTACAGGCTCTTTCCTTTGTGCACTTTCAGGAGGTGCCTGTTGTTGCTGCAGAGAGGGATGGGTGGGCTTAGTCCCATCAGAATTTTGCCTGATGCTTTCTTCTCCTTCTGATTCAATGATAGTATCCAGTATATTATTTTTGATTGAGCTTTCAGTGGTTTGAATAACTTCTGTAGAGCTTTTTTGCCATGGGATGATTGCTGATATAGCAGTAGTTCCTACTTCTCCACTACTGCTCATACTTTCAGAGTTTTGGCTGTCCATACCATTTTCCCACCTAATGTTGAGGGAAGATTTGCATCTCAACCCTTTCCATCCAAGTGTTTAACCCAGCCTACATTCTGGAGGGCCATTGCTACCCACCTCTGGGTATTTGCATCTATTTCTTCTTGCTAGCCCAGCAAAATCAGTTCAGCCCTGATCTACGTTCTTTGAGGTACCTTTCATAGTTGCTTCATGCTTCTTTTTGCTTTTGTTTAGGGTTTCTTTATATTTTCTGGCCCCTCCCCCTGTGTTCACTCCAATCATGAGATTTATTTGTTTTAGCTGTATCAGTTTTTCACCTTCTTTACTTGTCCCCTCTTTTACCTTCTCTTGCTCAATACCTGGTATCTCTTCCATTTCTTTTTCAACCTGCTCTCAGTCCTGTTGCTGAAAAATCCTGCTCCCACCTGAAAAATGGGCATACCTATCATAGGGGCTCCATTGTCCTTTCTTCAAACTCCTTTACTCCACTTTGGTTCTCTGTACTTGAGTCAGTGAACACTTTCTGCTGTTGGACCACAGCGTCCATCACCACTACATACCCCTGCTGCTGTAGAACTCTTTCCAGGGCATTCCACCTCTCCAGGAAATACCACTCTTCTTCCTGGATTACTTGTCAAATTTCTTCTGCTGTTTGTTGGTTTACTACACCTTTTCCTACTTCCACTTCCATTTCCTTGGCATCTGGTAGAGTGCTAGGCATTGTTTCTACATTTTCTGGAGCCATTTCATATCTTTCCTCCATCCCGATATCCAAAACTGCTTAGGTCTCTGGCATAGGAGAGGCCAGGAAGGAGACCCGCTCCTCAACCTCACAGACATTTATCCACATTGCTGCACAAGGGAGACTGGCCATTGCAGCATCAGTCATAGTGACTCCTGCCTTGAGTAGGGGAATTTTTATTACTACTTAAAAAGCAATATACATACATAATAGTGTTACCTGGCACAAAATCATAATAAAAAGAAAGGATAAACATAAATAAGTCTTTAATCATTCATCAGATATAAAATTGCATTTTTATAGACACAAAACATATTAGAGAATGCTGAATATAACCCCCTCCTCCCACTAAAAGAGTAGGGGAAGTATTATTATTATTAAAAACAAAATATGTACATAATAGTATTACTTCACACAAAATCATAATAAAAAAGATGGGTAAAACATAAATAAGTATTTCACCATACATCAAATATAAAATTGCATTTTGATAGCCCCAAAATGTATTAGTGAATGCTGGATACAACCCCCCACCACCACCCATCAAGAGGTGGGAATCATTATTCAATACTTCAAACATTCATAAAACAATACCAAGGAGCAAACTCAAAATGTTTAAAACAACAAAAGTCTTAACTGCATACTTCTCCTGGTGGTGATATTCAAAACTTGTTTTAGATAGTAATCTTGAGAAGAAAACATTTGTATTTTAACACAAATTGCATATTACTCTATACTAAGATGACACAAAGATCTGCAACAGAGTTGATGCACAAGGTGGGGTGGAAAGGATGAGAAGGGGCTTGGCAAGGTTAGAGGAATGGTCAAATGTATGGCAGCTTAGATTCAATACTAAGAAGTGTAAGGTAATGCACCTGGGAAACAAAAACACAGGGGAAGAGTACACAATGGGGGGTGAGATACTAACAACAACAAAAATGGAAAGGGATCTGGGGGTAGTCATATCAGATGACCTAAAGGTGGGCAAGCAATGTGAGAGGGCAGCAACAAGGGCTGGGAGGATACTGGGATGCATAGGGAGAGGCATCACTAGTAGAAAACAAGAAGTTATTATCCCTCTGTACAGACAGCTGGTGAGACCTCATCTGGAGTACTCATTGCAGTTCTGGAGACCCAATCTCTGCAAAGACATAGACAAGATGGAAGCTGTCCGAGGAGGGCACTAAAATGGTGCAGGGTCTGCACCAGAAGACATATGAAGAGACTTAAGGAGCTTAATATAGAGCCCTGAGGAAAGGAGGAGGGGGGAACATGATAGAAACTTTCAAGTATCTCAAGGAATCAACAAAGTCCGAAGAGGGTGCAGCATCTTTCAAAAAGAGGTGTGCAAGAACAAGGGGGCACAATTTTGAAGATGGGGAGGCTCAGAGGTAATTTATGAAGCATTTTTTCACAGAGAGAGTTGTGGATGCATGAAACAGCCTTCCGGAGGAGGTTGTGGAGTCAAAAACAGTGGTGGAATTCAAGCATGCATGGGACAGTCATAAGGCAATTCTAGGGGGTGGGGGTAGGAAGAAGTAGGCTGCTGGTTAACTAGGATCTGCAGCTTATCCATTAGGTAGGGAAATGGGCAGACTGGGTGGGCCAAGTGGTCCTTATCTGCAGTCAAATTCTATGTTTCTATGTTAACCCCTAGAAACCCCCTCCCCAACCCCAAAACTTGTGGACAATTTCTATTACAAGACATCAACAAATTATAATACAGTGGAATCCATTTTTCAAAAAAATAAACAGCAAGGCAAATAAATATTGATATTTCATACTTATACTCATGTTTATGCATCTACGGTTTCTGGAACTAAATCATAGGGATGGGTCAAGAAATCACCCTGGATCTAACCAGAACATGTTTCTCCACAATAACCAATATAACTCTGGTGGAGCAGTGTTCTTCTCTTTTTTTAATTTTTCAACTTCAGATACAACTGCATACACACTTGCTCTGTTGTTTTATTCTGTAACATTAAGTTAGGGCACACCTCACTTGCCAGAACTGATATTTAATATATACAATTATAAGCTGCATTGTGATCCTGTCATATTTCCCTCTGGAAAAAGAAACAATTCCAAAGTATTTATTTATTTATTAGCTTTTGTTTATTGGGTAAGCATGCTAGACAAGGAATGCCTATTTTCAGGTGTGACCTGGAAGATTACAAGAGTAGGTTTACAAGCAGAATGAGAACAATTACAACATAGTGAAATACAGACATTGAACAGGATGAAACAAATAAACAAGTACAGGATGATCAGATGTGCATATACATCAAGGTAAGAACATAAAAGCAAAGTCGGCTCAGTGGCGCTGAGGGTTGAGGTGCTGAATGCCACACCTCACGCCGCACTGGCAACCTGGGTTCTGGACTGAGTCTGGCCACAGGGGGTCAACAGGGGAGAGGGAGGATCAAGCATCTGGATGACTGCTCTCCTCCCTCAGGGGGATCCAGTGACCATGCTTGGCAAAGCAGTGACCTCTGGTGGAGACGGAAGGTACTTCAATGCTTAGGGCTTGTGTGGAGGGTTGCAGAGCTTCCCTGGTGTCATTGCATGTTGGGGCTCTGCCAGGGGGTGGAGGTGAGGGCAGAACAGAAAAAAGCAAAAAGTCCCCACTCCTGGGGATAGGCAAAGGCTCCTCAGCCTCCAACATCCACGCTCCAGATACCGGACCCACTCCTCCTCTCCATGGCTGACTCATGTGTCTGGCACGCTGCACTTAGATAGAGTGCCCAGGGTGGGTAGGGCAGCTCTTCCTCCAGGGGGTGCAGATCTGGGGGTTGTGTTGAGTGCATGAGGGGGAGGAGAAGCTAGCAGTCACATTTGGAGGTACAGACCCAGAGACCTGAGGAAGCTGGAGAGAGTTCCCCATGGCCCAGTGGAGCAGAAAAAGAGTTAAAAAAAAAAGAAAGAACATACAAGCAGTAATAACAATTCTTGGTATAACACATGAGCTTTTAAGGTGGGACATTCGGTAGTTGTCCTGGTATAAGGATGATAAGTGATGAAGTGCAGAAAACCATAAGAGTGGATGGTTCCCCTACTTGTGCTTGGGGGAAGGGGGCTAGGAACCAGGGAAGTGGAAGGAGCACACCTGGGTCCAAGCCAGGGTTGGAGGTACCAAGCAGCTTATATAAAAACATAGAAACATAGAAGATGATGGCAGAATAGGACTGCAAGACCCATCCAGTATGCCCTTAGGGACAGTTACAGTACAGGCAGAGGCAGACTTCAGCTGCGACCAAAGGGAGATTTTAAACATAGGATGGGTGGAACTACTTTTGATGGGCACAGGTAGGGTATTCCAGAATATAGGGGCACAGACAGCAAAGGCATGATCACCTGCCAGAGTACAAGTTTTTGGGACAAGGAGGGGGGCAGGACAGCTGACCTGAGCTGGTATAATGGTACAACCAGTTGGAGGAGTTGAGACAAGTCAGGTGGGGTGGCATGACAGACACTTTTGTCTGTGAAGCAGCCCAAGACAAAGGAATGATAATTACTTGGGGACATCCAGTGTAGGTTTTTGTATAACTCACAGTGATGGGTAAGCCAAGGGGCAATGAGGGCAAAGCAGCAGATATTATTATAGGCCACATCCCATTTTGTGAGACTAGTTTTACTAGCGAGGGTAAAGATAGTCAGTCAATAGCTGAGAGAGGGAAGAAGCAATCCTTTAACAAGGGCAAGGTGAGCAACTGCTGTAAGGGACCCACAAGCCCTGGATGTAAGTCCAAGCTTGATGTTTGTTGCCCTGCATACATTTTGAATATGTAGAGATAGGTCTAACTGAGGGTCAAGAGTAACTCCCAGATATTTAAAAGAGCATGTAGTGCCAACAGGGACTCCATCATGACTCAAGACATTGAGTGGGACGGGACACTGCTTGAGCTTGGCAGAGGATCCGAAAAGCATGAGTTGTATTTTCTGTGTGTTTAGCACAAGCTTGTTTGTCAGGAGCTAATTCTGCAGCTTGTTGAAGTCAGCTTGTAAACTGTGATTTATGGCACTGACATCACCCGAGCTAGACAGGAGGATCAGGTCATCTTCATAAAGTGCTGTGGTGCTATAGGTGGAGACCGTAGAAAGGTCATTGATGAAAAGAGAAAATAGGATGGGGCCCAGGATAGATCCCTGAGGGACACCAATCACAACAGGAGCAGGATCTGAGAGAGCTCTATTGTACTTAACAAGCTGTAGCCTGCCAGTAACATTATTGGAAAACCTGTTTAGGGCAGGTCTGGACACATAAAGGAGTGAAGTTTAGCACAAAGCAGGGTGTGATCCACCAGATCAAAGACCTCAGAGAAGTCTACAAAGATAGCCCCTGACAACAAGCCATGGTTTATGGCAGTCCTTATTTCAGATGTGATTTTAGCAAGGTCTGTACCGGTGCTATGGGCTTTTCAAAATCCATGCTGTTCAGGGGACAGTAAGGTGTATTTAATCAGGGAATCTCTCAGCTGCACTTCCACCACCTTTTCCAGTATCTTGCTGACAGCAGACAAGGTAGCTATAGAACAGTAATTTTCTATGCATTTCTGGTCACCCTGCTTAAAGACAGGGACCACCTCTGCAACTTTTTAGATTGGGGGAATGATTCCAGTGGTGAGGGATAGGTTTAGAATATGGGAGATGGGGAGCGCAAGTAGAGGGGTCCCAAGCTTTAGGAGTTTAGGTTCGAGGTCATCATGATCAGCACTCACATGAGGAGAGAGGCCAGTGAAAAGCTTGTGGGTTTCCTTCACTGAGATTGCCTTAAGATAGAAGGGTGGATGAGACAGGGGTTCTGGTAGGGAGCTATGGGTGGAGGTAGATGACTTATAATTAGCAGCAGTGTGCAGGGAGGTTTATGCATAGAGAGATCAGTGAATTGCTTGTAAAAGACATTAGCAATGGTAGAAGCATTGTAATTTATGCCATCAATTAGCATATCCACAGTGTCACACCTACTATACCCCCCAATGACAGTCTTAATAGTGCAACAGAAGTTTCACGGATCCCTAGCTGAGGATAAGAGAGCAGTCTTGTAGTATTCGCTCTTAGTGGCTCATATGGCTTTTTTGCAATCATTGTGGAGCCACTGATATTCATGACAGTCAGACAATTCCCTAGATGCTTTGAATTTACCCTAATGCTTATCTTGGGCTTTCATGAGGGAGAGCAGGTCCTCACATAACCATTTAGTAACAGTGCCTCTGACCCTCCTTCTTATGCGAGGAGCATGCTTATCCTGCAGAGAAGGGAGGATGTTAAGAAGGTTGTCAAGGGCACAAGCGCCATCTGTAGCGGAGATAACTGGGTCCCAGTCTAAGATTGTGAGGTCTTGTAGAAAGAGTGCAGGGTTGAAGCTGGAGAAGTCTCTCACATGTATGATTTTTGGGGGCAATTTGGGAGAGGATACTCTCCTGATGCAATAGATAGGGGAGTGGTCAGATATTGAATCAAAAAGGACACTATATAAAGAGATCCTGTTGGGCCTGTTGGTTAGAAACCAATCCAGGAGTGAACCTCTGTTCCCAGGGTGGTGGTTTTGTGTGGGCACACTAATAAGCTGGGTATGGCCAAGGGTCACCAGCAATGGTTTGTACTACTTGACATTGTCTCCAGACCAGTTAAGGTTGAGATCACCACAGATACGTACCTCATTTGAGGAGATTCTGAGTATAATGTTATTGAGCAGATAGGAGAGCCCCTTGATACCTTGTTTTGGAGGATTATAAGCACAAATGATGTGAAGTTTTTTTTGCATTCTCTAGAAGAAGAAGTCCATGAAGGAATTCACAGGGGGCAGAGGGCGGAGCTACGTCATACTGGATTATGGATATGTCGAGGTGACTTTTGTAGTATATCACAAGACCACCTTCATGCTTTTTACCTATACGATCACAATGCAGGAGGCTATAGTTGGGGAGTGCAACAACTGAGTCGGGGTGGAAGGTTTCAACCATGTTTTTGTGAGGCACAGACTATCAGGGTTGTAGTGGCCAGCTTAGGCAGTTAGGTCAGCAAGGTTGTGGATGAGACTGCGAACATTAAGATGTGCAATTTTAATATCTTTAAGAGAGGACCAGGAAGGAGTGTTTAAGGTTTGTTGTGAGGTAGGTCCAGGATTCAGTTTGATGTCCCCTGCAAGAGGGAGAAGGAGAGCAGAAAACCAGAGAAGGAGGCAGAGACAGCCCTCTTATAAGATTTTTTTATTAGTGTGGTAACATGTGCATTTTAGTAAGCAGAAAGCATCTCTTAGAGATTTAGATGGGAAGCACCGCAGCAGATGCACGTTATTATGCCAAGATTCTATGAGGTTGGAGTAGAAGTAGTCATCAGTGTGGTGTGCCTCCAAAGGGCCAGCAGAAAGTGGGAGAGAGATGGGAGTGAAATACAAGGTCCACAGAGAGCAGATTACACAGATGAGGAAAAGCATTGTGGGTATTTAATAGCAGACACCAGAAGGAGGGGGTAGTCAGTAATGCCAAGATTAGTGGCAAGTCTAGTTTTGGCAGTATTAAGAAAATATAGTATTTCAGGTGCTAAATCATGGAACGGGGCCTGTATCCAAACTTTATTTGAATAATGCCAAAAAGAGATTGCAAATGGACATTCTAAAAAAAACATGCTGCATAGTTTCTAATATATCCAGACAACCCCCTAGTCTTGGGCAACATTTTTCTGTGCTAGCCTTATACTTCATGTTATTTTTAACCGCCAGCTTTTGATGTATACATATCCACATAAAATCCCAACTATAAATAGGAATCTGTTTTGATGTTAGCATTTTTGAAATAATCTCCTGTTTCTTCCATGATCTCTCATCATACCATGGATACTCAATATAGTGAGTCTCCATTACCTTATTATATAATTCTTTTTTGGTTTTCATAGTAATGTCAGCTTTTGTTAATCCCCAAAATGTCAATTTACTGATAACTTCTCCTAAATATGCTGGTAGACCAAAGACTTGTGCTTGCCTAGGGATGAGTGCATTTACTTGCCATCTTGTTGGAAGAGTCCCTATTTTATCTATTTATTTATTTAGTTTTTGTTAACCAAGAAGGTACACTAGACAGCATAGCTGCCTATAATAACAAAGGGTATGTAGACAATAATAAATACAAGAAACATCACGGGAACAAGTAGAGGTCAGACATAGTGCACTTATACAAGATTTTACGAACATACAAACATACGAACATGCCAGCAGAAACAGACCATCTGATCTAAGTCTGCTCGAGTGTACAGCTAGCATCGCTAGTTTGCAGCTGCCCCACCCCTTCCCCTTTGTCATCCCACTGCCACCCCCACCTTCCCCACCCTCACTCTCCCCTGTCCCATGTCCTTTTGAAGCTGTTCAGAGATTTGCATGATACCACCCATTCTGGTAGTGTGTTCCATTTTGCTACCACCCTCTCTGTGAAATAGAATCTCCTCATTTTCCTCCTAAATCCCCCCCCCTCTATTCTTAGCCCATGTCCCTGGTGTCCCTTTCCCTCCTTAGCTTAAAGACCCCATCTGCCTCACCCTTATTGATTCCCCTCAGATACTTGAACATCTCTATCATGTCCCCTGTCCCTTCTATCCTCCAGAGTGTACATATTCAGGTCTTCCTTTCAGCAATGACAGTACATTAGCAGAAACTATATATAGTAACAACACAGAAATATAACTGCAAATAACTAACAGTCATAATTCAAAACAACTAGGGAGTAAGTGTTAGAGGAGAGGAAATAGGAAGATTTCCAAGCAGGTTTGAGAGTAGCAGAGGTTGGGGCCAGTAGTCAACTAGGAGGAACCAGAAAGAGTGGGTGGATAGAGACTAGGAGCCAAGTTCAGAGTTTAAAAGAGCATACAAAGCTCCTGTTTGAAGCTCAGTGGAGAAGAGGAGATTTGTAGATTCAATGGAAAGGAGTTCCATAGTTAAGAGGTGCAGACAGAGAAAGCATTCTCCTCCATTTTGGTTTTACATCTAATACCAAGAGACTCCATACTTTTTCCATTTGTTTAAGTAAGAAGAAAAATTATGGAATATGAAAGTACAGTGAAAGAAAACCAAAGGGTTAATCATATCTAGTCTGCCTTTCTCTACTGTAATTCCCCTCTTTAAGGGGTTCAACTGACTACCCCATAGACCTTGAAAGAATACACTTAAAAGGGATTTTTCTAATGACTGGGGTAGTGATAAACCACACTCAAAAAAAAGAAAAACAGGGAGCAAAAATAACTTTATCATAAAGATCCTCTTTTATTTTACATTTTCCACTGATTTCAGTTTATTATTTTTCCTTTTGCTATCTGGAGATTGTATTCCCAATTATATAATTGGGGGTTACTTCCTCCAAATTAAATCCCTAAAAGTCTGTACTCACCAGTGATTAATTTATTAATTTATTTTATTTATTTGAAAGGTTCACCAGGAAAGTGTACTGAGCAGACTCCTGCTCTTTTCCAGATGTGTCCGGGGGGAAGGGGGGGGTGGTAAAGGTTAATTTGTTTACAAAAGTGGAGATGTTTACATAGTAAATACAAAAGTAGAAATGTTTACATAATTACCAGAGTAGGAATGTAACAGGTAGTTATACAATACAGACAGTAGGTAAACTGAGGTAGCAAATGTAGTAATTTAATACAGTCCAATATGTACAGAAGATACATAGGTAATAATGCACAGGTGACAGCTAAGGAGACATCTGGGATATTTAAGGTTTGTGCAAGCACGTTGCTCACTTGTTCTATAGTCCTGCAAACACTTTTCATCATATTAATATTTGAACCAGACACGTACAAATATTCTGACACTATATCCATTGCAAGCACACCAGATTGTTTATCTGCCACCATAATTAAGGCCAGGACGTCCACGTACACCACTGAGCATACTGGAAGGTCTACACTACCTACTGATAGCCCTTGGATCTGACTGTTTTGGTTTAATTTATGCAGTAGGGGGTCCAGTGCTAATATGTATAAGAGGGGACTAAGAGGACAGCCCTGTCTGATCCCTCAATATATACTGATTTTCTGACCTACCCATCTATTAACAGTGGGAATAACATAAATCCCATTATAGCAGGTTTTTATCCATAAGATAAATTGTACTGGCAGCCCATATTTCCATAACACCAACCATAAATAATCATACTCCACCCTGTCGAAAGCCTTCATCTGATTTAGACGGATCACATGCCCCATTAAGTCTCCTGATTCTCCTTTTTGAAAAATTTCTCTGAATAATATTAGGGCATCATAGATTTCGTGTGCAGGCACTCCACTTAGCAGAGTGAGATGAATTATCGCATCCATGATCGTTGAAAGCCTGTTACATAGAATTTTCACCAAGATTTTGCAATCCACATTCAACAGGAAAAGCGGCTTCTGATTTCTTAAAACCCCTTTCTTGCCAGATTTGTATAAAAGAACTAAGACTCTGTCATACATACTACTGGGGAGTGTCTCCTTCTCTAGTGCCTCATCATTGTATAGTCTTATTAGTTCTTCTCCAAGTGTTTCAAAAATATTTTTATAAATCTCACTGGGGAGGCCATCAGCTCCCAGAGCTGTACCAGCTTTTAAAGACCAAGTAAAACCACATAATTCTGTTGGTGTGATTGGGGTTACCAAAGTTTTGTGTCACGTCTAAGGGACTGTTGGGAGATTGTAATTTTAAGCCATTCTTCCATTTTACTTGTAGAAAAATCTTGGCTCATGAACATCTGCACAAAAAAATCTATTTATCTGAGCCAAAATTGCTGTTTTACCCTCTACAGTTGTTTGTTTTTCATTAATTAAATTGTCCATAACTTTTTTTTATCTAAGTTTGCTTTATAATTTTCAAACAGGACAGTAACTCATTTCTTTCCAGCTATGCAATACTGCTGATCTCTTTCTAAACTTCTCATTTTTTCCTGTTGGTTCGATATTAATTCTTCTCTTGATTCCTTAACCCTTGTTTCCAAATCCTCAAACCCCTCATTTTGTAAGGCTATCATATTTTGCAGTTGTGTCCAAAGGTATTTGTACCTATCCATCTTTTGCCTCCCATTTAATTTCTCCATTAATTGAAAATGTGTGAGTATGTCAGTTTTTGAATCTTCCCACCAGCAATTCAAATCATCATACATACAAAAAAGTGATTTCTGGGCTTCTCATGTACATTTAAAGATGTGCGCTATTAATTCATTTTCCAAAAGTTTTAGATTTAGCTTCCAGAGCCCTCTGCCCCTCCTTAGTTCTAGGAGATCACCTAGTTGCAATAGGATTTACTATCATCAACTCCCGATATAACTCAGACTTCAATCTTATCCAGAGATGGCTTGAGGGACACAATCTCACCATCAACCTGGAAAAGACTCAGGCTATGCTCTTTGGTTCTGTGGCAAAAACCGCTTGCCGCCCTGCTCCTCTAATGATCTATGGAGCTAATGGCTCACTCCTGCCGGTCATTGACTCCATCAGGTATCTACAAGTTACCCTTGATGCACAACTGGATCTCACTGCACATCTGCGGAATATCTGTAAAGCCATGAATGGCAAGCTTGGACTTGCCTACAGAGCCAAAGATTGCCTCACCCTGGCTGCTCACCTCACCATAGCCAGGGGGATACTCCTTCCCATGCTTTGTTATGGGCTCATAGCCTTTTCCCTAGTCCCAAATTCTAGCCTAGCAAAATGGGATACTGCTTATAACAACATATGCCACTTCACATTCTCCGCACCTCACCTTACACATTGCTGTGAGCACTACTCTCAGCTGGCGTGGCTCCCTCTGAAAAGCACCATGCCTTTGTCCTTGGCAACTTCACTGATAACATAGTTAGAACGGTCACTCTTTCTGCACTCACCCTTCCCCTTAAATCTGGAACCCCTGCCTACCACTTAAGAGCTAGTGCTGCTCAGGTCCACCTGGTTCCTAAGACCCGCACCCTCACAGGTGACTGGACCTTCTCCGTCCATGTGCCTAGACTGTGGAACTCCCTTCCCACCCTAGTTGGTGCCTTTCCCTCCCATCCCTGCTTCAAAACATCCCTATGGAACTTCCTCAAAACTGCCTCTGCCTGTCTATTCACTATATAGATCCAGAATAGTCTCTCCCTCACCCCTGATTCACCATGGGAGTCTGTGAGCTGATACCACCAGCTGCTGTTAATCTCTGTGGATAACCAGCATAAGGCACTTTCCGCCCTTCTGTTGGAGAGGCACTCTTGTCATATCAGCACCCGCTTCTAGCTGCACTATTTTGATGCACATTCTCTCTCACGATAGGCGCTCATGTACTTTCATGTAATTTTGATGTATTCTCTGTCGTGATGTTACTTGTTGTTATTCTACCTCTCAATGCTGTTATGTATCTTTTTTTTTTTGCAATTAACTTTATTTTTACTTAACATAAACGTAATCCAACATTGGCCATAAGTGGATAATACCTAGTAATTATACAGCCAGAGCAAAATTACATAAAAGGCCTAGAATAAAGAAAAGAATACCTAAACAATACAAACCCACCCCCACTCGCAGCAGGTGTACCTTACTGTCCCTACTAGAGATAACAAACAGTGTTATGGCCACGATGGTTCTATACCAAGAAAATTCTGAAGTACAGTTACAAAGAAAAAAAGGACAAAGGCACAGGCACACATCCAGGTTCAATAACCGAACAAAAGCTACATTGTAAGGAGGGAGGAAGGGGAGGCCTGCCAGAAGAAATATTGCCAGGGAAGTTTTAAACATACCATGGGGAAAGGGATAGAAAATAAAACCGATAACAAAAATATGTCAGGACAGTTAACCTATCCTGGCGAATGAAGTTGATGAATTAAAAGGAACTTGCCCCAAATGCCATATAGGGGGACCAGTGTAAGAGAAGGAAAAATAAACAGTTAATTTTAACATTAATATCCAAATTTGCATCTAAGGCTTAACAGGAAGCCACCCCAGCATTTCTGAAACTTCTCACTAGTATGGAAAAACTGGGCTACACATCCCTCCGCATTTAGAGCATCGAGAAACTCAGCCCACCATTCCTTAAATGAGGGTTCCCATTTATTTTTTTCAATGCTGAAGTATTAGCAGTTTAGTAACCATGGCAACCATGGCTACTTGTGCCTTTAGAGAAAAGGTAGGGATCAAAGAGTACATACCTAACAGGCATGTGTCCTCATTAAGAAAAAACGCAATGTTAAGATATGGAGCCACCCACTGCTTGACCAAGTTCCATAGTTTAACAATTTTGGGACATGCCCAGAGTTTGTGATGTAAGGTAGCAAATTCACACCCACAATTCCCCACATTCAGCTGAAGGTAGTTTTTGGATCCAAAATAATTTGGGCGGGCATAAAATATAGATTGTGTAAAATGTTAAACTGGATATTTCTTAAATGATCTTGTTTAATCAGGCAATAAATGGCAATCCAGATCCTTTCCCAGGTTTTAACCAGAAAGCCTTTGTTGTAATTATTTTTCCAGTAATAGGCTATGGAAGTGAACTTAGACGTGACATGGGTCGAGATTGATTTATATAACTTAGCTATTGCTTTCTGGCCCTTAGATGCTTCCTACAAGTTAACTAGCATGGCTCCAGCTCCCTCAGACCATGGAGGTTTCTCCAAAAAATGATAGATACATTGACGTATCTGGTACAATCGAAAAAGACTCTTATGAGCCACCCCAAATTTTAGAACCAGTTCTGGAATAGGTAGAAGGGACTTGCCCAAAACAAAGCTTGCTAAATGCAGTTTAGTAGAGTAATTGCCTGGAAAGGTTTGAATTGGGTGCTTGCCTATCTGTAAGTTTGGATTATTTAATAGAGGTTGCCTTAGGTCTTTTAGGTTAGATTTCTGAAGTAAAGAACAAAGTTGTTGAAGGGCCTTCATATCCCAACCTAGGGGGGAGTTCCTCACCTTGGATGGAATATTGGACCATGGAGTATATAATAGGGCCTCTAAGTCCAGCCTACAAGAATTTGCTTGCAACCAGTCTAAAACCAGCCAAGGAGGGGAGCTTAGTGTAGAAACCGTAGTGGACAACCAGTGCAAAAATCTATTAGCATGAATAGCCAGGTAGTAAACATAAAAATCAGGTAATTGGAGCCCTCCCAACATCTTGGAATGAGTAAGCTTTGCATACACCCAACGTGGGGCTTTGTCTTTCCAAAGAAAATCAGACCAGAGCCTACTAAGGGACATAAAGAAGGATTTCGGAAGATAAATGTTAAGATTGCATAGGGGGTAAAAAAATATGGGTATGATTGCCATTTTAAGAATATTAGCTCGGCCCCAAGCTGTTATTTATCTTGTTGACATACTGCCAACCTTACCACTTAAAGCCAGTTGTACCATTTGCTGTTTCACCCACTTGTTCGTGGGCCCGTATGTTACCTTGACTCTGTATTTTGTTTCTAATGTACTCTGTAACCTCCCGGGTCGCACCTGAAAATAGGCACTTGTTGTCTAGTGTGCTTACCTAGTTAACAAAAGCAAATAAATAAGTAAATAGTCTATGATCTGAAGTGACTGCCTGAATTACTTTGGCCTTTTCGATCTGTAAAGTTTTTGAAATAAAAAAATAGTCTATATGGGTAGATCTTGTTCCACAAATATATATCTTGGCGCCACTCGAATGTGTGTCTCCAAAATATCTACTAACTGTATTTCTTCTACTAACTCTTTTAAGCATTTTTCATTGCAAAAAAAAATGTTTTTGTTTTCAACCTTCTGTCTTGCAAGGAAATAGCACAATGTAAATCTCCCCCTATTATAATACTTTTGGAAGTACTGTAAAAAGGTAAGGCTTAAGTTTGTTAAATAGTGTCACTCTAGATTCCAATCCTTTGAGTATAACATCAAGCAATAAAGCCCTTCCAGGACATATTTCTACCATGTTTAACAACCGTACTTTGGAACCAAACAAATCCCTAGACCAGAACAAGTTTCTGATCCTTATGACCTCCAACTGCTCCCCCCATATCAATTCTGTTTTGCAGCCCTACCCTATCCCCTACTTTATGTAGTCTTACATCTGGGAACAAAACAATGTCAGCTTCCTGATCCTGAAATATCGCATGGGTACTAAGACATTTTCTATCAGATTGCAAGCTGTTCACATTCAGTGAAGCAAAGGTTAACCTATAAATTGGTGTTCTCATCTCAATCTGTGATTAACCCCCTTACTTAATTTTACTAGAGGCTCTCATTACAGAACCCACTCTCTTGGTTTTTGGGAGGGTATCTTCTAAATTTTCTGTGTCAGATAAAGTCCCTTGGTGTGCAGATCTGATCAAAGCAGAATCTGATTCTGCCTCCAGTTCTGAATCTTCCCATTGTAAGGGTGTGTATCTATTACATTCTGAGAATCCTTCATCCCACACTGTCTTTGCGTTCATTTTGGTATTAGACTTCCATTTTTTACCTCTGTAGTGTACGGGGGTAAAGTCAGGCTCAGCTGCACTTTCCATATGGGGGGAGCATGGTATTATTTTATTTATTCAGCTCTGAACCCAGAACTTTTTATGTGTTTTCTTGTACTATTTCTACAACTCTTTGTGGGGGGTCTGACTCCCTCCTCTGCTTACCTGTGCTTGGGTTAATCTGCTTACCAATTATTTTTATGTAAAAATCCTGTATCCCAAAATCAGCATTATCATTATTTCTAGCAGCCCATGGACAACATGTGAAACTGTGACCCACTTCATCACAGAAATTATACCTTGGCTCCTTGAAACAATGAGCACTCAGATGACCTATTTCACTGCAGTGACTACATTTGAGCACTTCACAATTGGTAGTTATATATCTCTTTTAACCACACTTTAATCAAGTCCTAGGTTGGCTAGGGTAAAGGGTAAAATAAAAAACCCTTGTCATGACCCATGAAGAAACAATTTGGCAAATGTATAATGTCCATATCATCCTTATGTAATTTGACTTTGATTTTTCAGCCCCCATTCCAAAATCCTTCATCATCCAGTATGGGGCCTGACTTTCCTTGAACAGTACACCTTTTCTCTAACCAGACCAGAATGTCTGTTATGTTTGCACCCTTGTTCAAAAAGAGAATTGTTATTACATGGAAAGGTTGTTTTATCAGAGGGATCACCACAAAGTCTGACCAGAGAGGATTTATTTCCAAATTCAAGTACTTAATCCAAAAGCGCTCTAAAGCTTTGGGTGACCTGTAGCTAATGTGTGTAAATTCCCCCTGGACATGTATCAACATTTAAACTTTGGATGGAGTAAACCCCATTGACTGTTTAAGCAGAGTTTTACCAATATAGTGTCTGTCAGGAATATCATCTTTATTGTCCATGAATCAGAGTCTAACTGTGTTCCTCCACTTTGCCAGCTCTACTGGCTTGTGAAATGGTCTGGCAAAGGAGGGATTTTCCTTTGAAACTTGACATACAATTAGTAAGGGATCTGTTATATTAGTGTCTGTAGTTTGGGGTTCACTCAGTTCTATTACCGGGAGTTCGTTGTTTACAGGGTTTTCTTGATATAACCTGATTGACCATTTAACTTGCCCATTTGCTGTTTCAGTAACATTAAAGCCAGAGAGCCACTCACTGTTAGCATCCTGTTTCCACCCTGCCTTTTGCAAAGCCACCTCTGAAGACCAGGTTTAGTGTGCAACAGTGTTCTGCTTTGTTTGTGCAGTGGCCATTTTTCCATCATCTGGGTCTCCTGCTAAGCTCTGTATGGCATGCAATTTTGAAACTCCCATGGGGTCTGGACAAGTTGTAAAGTTTAAAGAGTGTTTTCTCTTTCTTTCTTCCTCCAGTTCTGCTTTTGCTGTAGTGATTTGTTCTCTGACGCTTTTCAACTCTTCCTGGAGGCATTTCTGGTTTTGCTTCAGAGATAGGTCCTCAGTAATAGTACCTTCCTTATTTACTGAAATAGGAACATTTCTTCCATAGTATGTACTTAAACTTCTGCACCCAAGACAATATGCTGGCCATCTCTCAGATGTAACCCAGCTGCCTCTTTAATTTTTGCAGAAGTTTGCACACAACCACCATCCACCCCCTTCCCCAGTTGACTGCTGGCCTCCTCTATCCTTGGACCTGGGAATATCAGTGCCCCTACCCAAGAGTAGGGGAATTTTACTGAACTGAAAACTTAACAAACATATATGGAAACATAGACTGAAAATCATTTGTGAAATCAAAAGCATATTGTACAATAAAACTAACAAAAAATCAGAAGAAAAAAAACGTTAATGCACAGTTTAACTTACATAGAATATCCAGAAAAGGAAAAAAGAAAAGAACAGAACTAATAAACATTACAAAAAATGACAAAAATATACAAAGTATCTGAACAGTTACTATCTAAGCAAAGAATATCACTGAAAAATAAAAAAATAAATTAATACAATCCATCCAGCAACATATAGCCAAATAACAATAGTAACTGAAAACCTCTAGCAAGGTTAAGTCAATCACGCAATTCCTCTCCAGAGCACATCTGCCCTATGTATTGGTAATGTTCAGTAATCCAGTGATTTAACTTACAAAAGCTTTCTCAACTGTGACTGCAAAAGACAAGTGGAGACACATTTAATTGTTGGGACAAGTATTGACACCTTGCCTGACATAAATAAAACTTGATACATGCAGAAATCACGATCAAAGTACTGGGATGAAATAACTTAAGGAATCCTGTATAATCACCCAAAATAAAACTCTCATAAGTGATTGAATTTAGGTAGGGCCACTGCCATCTGTTGGCCATATATGAAACCAGCAGTTGAGTGGATGGACAAGACAAAAAGATGCGACTGGGTTTTTTTCAATTTGTAAACCATCTGCTCTAGGACAAAATCTGTTGTCTAAAGCTTTATGCTTCAGATTACCTCTCACCCCTAACCTTCTGTGACAACTAAGCCATAGGATGTCCCAGGTTTTAACTAGGACTCTGTTATCATTAAGCGAGGATAACACCATAGAGTGTTTTGATGGAAAACATTGTGGAAAAACAATCTGGCCTACAAACTGTGAGGACATAACCTGAAAATATAATGACGTCCTTGTGGAGGTCAGTGATGAATTCTTTCTGAGAGTCCATTGTTTAGCTTTCCTAAGGGAAGACTCAGCATATTCTTGGACAGAATGCTATTTAAATAGTTTAGGGGAAAAAGACTTCCAATTCTCATAAAGTCTGTGTAAGAGGAGCCATGTCCAGTGTTACCAAGGAGCAGCTGTTCCTCCCCACCCAAGCTTCAATGTAGAAGAGAAAAAAAAAGGTATGGAAAAAAAACCCACAGGATTCATCACACCCAAACCCCCAAGTTTAACAGGTAGATACGTATATTCCCTTTTAACTGGGTTCAGCCATCTTCCCCATAACATCTGGAAGAAGCAGCTGAACAAACGCATCTCAAAACAAATGGGGGGGTATATGAAACTCAAATAAGTGAATATGGGTAACAAAAAAATTTTAACAGTCATGACTCTCTTCTTTTTGAAAATGTCCATGATTTCCAAATTTGAAATTTAATTTTACAGACCTTTAACTTGGATTCCCAATTCTTAATTGGAAGATTACCCTCTCCAAACTGAATACCAAGAATGGAAATTGTAGAGGAGGTTCATGGTATACCTGCAATATTGGAAACACTCTGTTCCCCAGGGGGTCCAAGCCTAACTGCCTGGCATTTGTCCAGATTAATGACAGCCCCAGGAATTAGGGAAAACTGAGCTAATTCATCCAAAACCTCTTGACCTGCTACTATAGTACAGAGGGGACAAAGAAGCACAAGTCATCTGTGTACACTGCCACCTTCTGCTCCTCCAGGTCAACATGTGGAGACAGACTCACAATCTTCTGATTATTAATAACATTTCTGATAAAAGGATCCAAGGTAAAGGTATAACGTAAGGGACTTACCGGACAACCTTCCCTAATCCCTATGTGCGTTTCCACAGGTTCACCTAATAAATCATTTACATGTGGTAGTATTTTAGCTCCCATATAAAGGGCTTGAAGCCATGTTAACAGATTGTGTGGGATCCCATAGGAGGCTAGGACTTGAAATAAATACCTATGAGAGACTTTGTCAAAGGCTTTTGCCTGGTCTATTGCTGAAAGAAAACCCCTTAACTTATTTTGCCTCCCATATTCAAAAATATCAAGTATTAGAGCTAGATTTGACAAAATATTCCTCTCTGGAATTGATCATATCTAAGCAAAGTGTATAAGACTGGAACTAACTTGTTGTAACCTAAAGCACAATACTTTTGACAGAATCTTGTCATCTGAATTAAGCGAACTAGTTGGTCTCCAATTGTTTAACAGTTTCCTAGGACCTTTCTTATACAAAAATACCATTATGGCCTCTCCAAAGCTAGGAGAATACCAAGAATGCTGTAAAATTTTATTGAAGAGTTCCTGTAGTAAACCTGCCAGTATGTCTATGAATTTCTTATAAAAAGCACTAGGCAACCCATCTAGTCCAGGAGACGACTCATCGTTCAATGCCTTAATGAACCTGTCAACCTCCCCCACTTGAATAGGGGCATTAAGTTCTGCAATCTGAATCTCTGTCAACAGGGGAGGCAGATGGCAAATATAGTCCAGAGATGAATTAACAGGGATGAAATCTGACCCAAAAGTTACCTGCAAGTGCCTATGAACAACCTGTAAAATATCCATGTCAAGCATTTTCAGACTGCCAACCATGTCCTGCAGTTCAGTCATAACAGTAGCATCTGACCTTTGCTTACAAGCAGCAAAGGGGTCAGACATCAGCTGAGACTCAGTGCCATATCTCATTTCAGCCTCTAGGGACACCGCTTTATTATACTGAAACTGGAATATTTGACTCTTAAGTGTAGTAATTTGAGACAGGCACTGAGTTCTCTGATCATGTGCTAGGGAAAATATTTATTTAATTAGTTTCTATACTCCAAATACTGTAAGTAATCCTGATTAGATTTAAGATGGCCTAAATATGGCCTAAATAAGTTAGAAGGGATTTAACATCTGATTTAGTATCAGACCGCCAATTCCACTTATCAGCATAATGACATTTAACTGAACAAGTTTCCAGTTCCTGAATAAAGTATCCTGAGTCAGTACAAAAATGTTCATCCTCCACCTCTTTGCACTTGTAAAGAAGTGTGAAGGGATTGTGCCTAAATAACAAAGACAAGTCAGCAGTAAATGATCAGAAAACTCACAAAGTTGTATCACAAAAGAAGCACCAATAACTTAGAACAAAAAATAAAATATATCCTAGTGGCATATCTATTCCTAAAATAGGGGCTATCCTAGTGGCATATCTATTCCTAAAATAGGTAAACCCAGGTTCAGTTGACAATTCTCTGTAAGCAACTGTTAAATTATCCTGATGCACTATGTTGTACAAAGCATGGGAATCACAATACACTTTTTTTGTAAGGCATCTCTAGATCTGAAGTCCATGCCACATTTCATGTCCCCAGCCCAAACAATATGTTGGATCATAAAAAGATAAGGTCTAATGGATTCAACTAATTCAACCCTAGTTGCCTTAGTTTGTGGTGCAAAGGTATTTATGAGCTTAAGAGAAAAGTGCCTGATTAAGCAATCTAAAAGAAATGCCCTCCCAGGGACTATGTCCACTAGGCTATGTAAGGTGAAATCTGAACCTCGAACCAGAATCCCCAACCCATCCACTGTATCAGTACCAAAGGACCAAAAGGATGGGTCCCTCACCCATCCTTTCCTGGCTTGTTCAGTAAAAAAGAATGATTTAAGTTGAGTCTCTTGTAGAAAAATAATGTCATGGGTAGAGTGTTGAAAAAATGATAAGGCATTCAACCCCTTTTTATAGTTAAGCATACTATATACATTTAAGGATGCTATATACAAGGTGTCTATAGAAAGAAAACAGAAGGACTAAGTCAGCCCAGATTCCCATTTTTTCTGATAGCTTTCTTCTTCTTCCCTTGCTTTTTCCAGTCTCTGGAAGAGCCGTAGGGCATTCTGGTTTCATACCTGCCACAATTTCTGACCTGGAGGAACCATCAGATTCTAAAGCTGATTCCCCTTCAGTCTGCAGAACCTGAAATGAATTATGTGTAAAAACAGGCGGTATCTGTGGCAAAGTCCTCATAGCCCTTCGAATTTTAGGCAGTTGAAATTCAGGGGGGTGGGGGTACTACAGTTGGTTTAGAAATTGTGGAGGGAGCTGACAGTGTTTGTCCTATATTTTACTGTACGGTACTAGGTACCAGATTCTCTGCCTCCTGCAGGCCTCTCTCTTGTAGCGCCAAAGCTTGAGGTCTTGCGGAAGCAGGGGCCCTGCTAATCTAGAGTTGGTCCAGTGGTGTGGTGTGCCATAGTCGGACCCTGGGCAGTATGGACTAAGGATTCCTGATCCAACCCATCTGATCTGTTTTGTCCAGTCCATGGACACTGGTGATAAGCATGTCCAGCCTCTTCACATAGTTACATTTAAAACATTGGTGCAGACCATGCTAACATGGCCAAAATCCCCACATAAGGTACATCTCATCTTGTCACAAGACCTGCTGAGATGGGTTAGAGACCCACACTTATAGGAGGTCCTCGGTTGGCCTGCATAAAAACAGACCCCTCCATCACACCCTAAAAAAACTATTAGGGATATGGTGAATAACAGAATTTGTCTGAAACAATTTAATCTGGAACCGCCACCCCCCAGTACAAATACCAATGGAGTACACTTCAGGATCAGTGTGCCCCAACACTGTACATCTTTTCTTTAACCAGAAAAGAATGTCATTTACATTCACCCCCTCATTACAGAACATCACCATAATAGTTTTCAGATAGGGCTTTGTTAAAGGTATTGCCATAAAGTTCACGCATTAAGGAGTGGACTTAGGCATATTATACTTAGTTCAAAATCTATCCAATCCAGAATGCTGGCGAAAACTAATGTCATATGTGTCTTCTTCGAAGACGAGTATCAATGCATAAGTCTCTAAAGGTTGAAATAACATAGAATCCAGTAGCAGTTTCTGGGCAATAAATGGCCTATCTGGATGATCCTGTAAGCCCCCTCTGTAAAGCAAACATACTGCATTTTTTCTGGGGGCTTGAGTCAGTTTATTACAAGATAACTCTGAAAAGGTGGGTCTAGGTCTAGATTATGATCTATCCTCCTCCTCCCCATGGGAGGGGTCCTCATCTGATGAATCCTGCAAGACAGGAGCTGTTGTAGGGACCCCAGATGTGGATGGTACTGCACCTGGGATTTCATGGTCTAGGTGCTGCCTAGAAGAGGCTGCATTTTCAAGAGAGATAGCTCTTAAAAAATCAGATTATCTTGCAGAAGCAGAAGGATTAATAGTAGCAGGGTTTCCTACTTGGTCTGGATCCTCTGATATTGGCTGAGAAGCTGCAGAGGGAGCCCTCTCAAAAGAACTGACCAGCCCTGAAGGGTCAGCTGCACCCGTAGTACTAACTGTATCTGAAGCCATAAGCCCCCTCCCAGTGGGGCCCTTGTTTTGATCCATGGGCCACTCTACCTCCTCCTGTTCCTCAAAGTCTATCCATTAGGAAACAGGCAGCCACTGACCATCTGGCTCCTATTTCCAGCCTGCATTGCCTAATGCTTGCTCTGGGGACCAGTGGGCAAAGTCAATAGGCCATCCATGCCCCCTTCTAGTTGTCAGTTACCTCCAGATCTGGCCCAGAGAAAATGACTCTCCTCATCTGTAGTAGGTTGCCAGCTGTCTGGTTTCACACCGACCACTCATGGTGCTGCATCTGCATCCTCTCTTCTCTTGACCCAGACATCCAAAGAAAGCAATTCCATATTTTCAGACTGACCTGCCAATGCAGCTTCTTCTGCTGCTTGCTCCTGTGAAATAATCACCTCAATATCCTGCCAGACATCTACACCTATGTATGGATTACTGCTGGGCTCACTCTTGATTTGTTCATCCAAGAGCTATCCTGTGTAGCCAATAAACCCTCATTCTCTACAGGTACAGACAATGTTTCCTGCATTGCAATCTCAGAATCTTCTGCCAGGTGAAAACTTTTCTCCATCTCCACCTCAAAATCAGTCTCCACCATCTTGGACAGAGGTTCCCCTACCTATGAGTAGGGGATTGTTTTTATTTGTCATAAAAACAATAATCATAATACATCAAAACAATTTAAGCTTACAGGACATCAAACTGAAAATCAAAACATTATCATCAATTTATATACAAGGATTAAACAAAAAGGACACACAAGCGGATAAAGAAACCATAATCCATCATACTGTTCCCATCTTCCTCATGGTAAACTAGCTTTTTTACACATTTAATTACTTCCAGACTACTTAATTTAATACCAAACAGCATATTTGTGTTTGAGCCCTGGGGGTAGAGGGCCTCTCCTTTTTTTCCCGTCCCCTCGAAGTCTGTTATCTACCCATTATATAAGAACTTGTAATTTTTCCATAATTGTCTATGGAACTGTGAAGGCACGTTTTGTCTTCTTGCACATATATCTTCAGAACTTGTCCAATAATTAGTTCCAGATCCTCATTTGTGGTTACTTTTTGTTGAAATATCCATGTATGGCTGGCCTAGTGGCATGGAGGGCTGAGGCATCATGCCTTGCCTCCTGTCACACCGGCGACCCATGTTCACGGTGCAAGTGGGCGCTGGGAGTCGGCTGGGAGAAGGGTCACGCAGCGTGTAGAGGGCAGCTCTCCTCTCTCTGGGAGGGGTGGGTAGGAGCATGCTGCATGCCTGACCCTAGTGGATGCTGGGGGCCAACACAGGGGGCTCGCACCTAGGGGGTGGTTAGGGGGCAGATGCCCGACTCTTTGCAAGTGGGAGCACATGCAGCTCTCCATTGGCATCATTGTATGCTGCCATGCTGCACCGGGGGGAGAAAAACAGAAAATGTCCCCTCACAAGATGATTGCTGGTCACTGCATGCCCCACTCTGATGATTGGCAGTAACCCCCCCACACTAGAACCATTCTGGCAGGTTGAGGGATCCCTGACACACCACCATGGGGGGGGCAAGCTGTGGAGGAAAGCAGTGGGAGGTAAGTAGTGAGCAGGAGACAGGGCTGGGTGATTGGCAGGAGGACGTGCCATAGGGGGTGTAGGAGGGAAAAAAAAGATTAACCATAAAGAAATATCCACGTACACCTTGCTTGCCAGATATAATGTTTCAGAATATCCTCAATCACCCCCAGAGTGTTTTTTTTTATACTTCTTCTAGTTATCCCCATATAGTCCTAGTACCAGTTCCCTGTATGATAAGGCCCTATATAGGGGTTCTTCCCATTTTTGGGCTAGAAATTCCCAAAAGGTTTGAGCTACTGGGCACGCAAAGAATAAGTGTTCTTGTGTTTCTAATTGCTGGACATAGCCAGTTCATACACAGTATCTTTCTATTAACTGTTTGTGCTTTTGGGCACTTCTTACCCCTAACTTCCCTTGCATGCTTAGCCACAAAACATCCCATGTGTATCTAGGGATCCTTTTGAAATTTATACTTTCTATCACTTCCTCCATTTTCTCATCTGGGCATTATGGTAATTCTAGCTTATCTGTGAATTTATCTTGCCTTATGTTCTCATACAGTTTTTCCTTGACATTGTAGTCAACATTTGTACTGTGATTCCCCACTGTTTTACTATTTTTATGTTGTCATGCTTGTGCAGCCAACATCTTGCAGTAGTGCAGATTTGGAGGCATGGTCACTATTGGGTGAATGCAGGGCATGCATCAGTAGGTGTGTCCCATATTCCCCAATCAGCCAGCAGCAGGGGCCGACACCCTGCCTAGCTAATGAGGTGAAGACATTGCAGAAATGGTCCGCTGCAATGAGAGCAAAATTCTCATGCAGCGAGACCACAACACGCCTCCCCCTACATGCAGGCAACACTGCGGCAGTGACTGCCACTGTTGTCTGTCAACTCCCCCTTATTGTGTGCCAATGGGGGTGCTCAATCCCCATCGGCATGATGTAACCCCCCTTTTTTTGATTGCTGAGGGGGTGCCCAATCCCCCTCAGCATCATGCACCCCACCAACAGTTTTTCTTTGCTGATGGGGGCCCAATCCCTGTTGGCATGTATCCCTCCCTCCCCTTGAATTTTGCCGATGGGGGAGCCCACTCCCCATCAGCATTATGTGATCCCCATTTTCTGCTTGCCAAGGGCTGCCCAATCCCCCTCAGCTCCTGTGGCCCCCTTTCCTTGTTTGCCGATGGAGGTGCCCAATCCCCATCGGCAAAACACCCACCCACCCCCACACACAGACACACACACAGGGTGGCACACTGGGAGCCCACCCCAGCATGCCAAAGCACCTATTAAAACAAAAACAGTCCCCCAATGTCTTTTTTTAACCTATAAAGCAAAAACGGTCCCTCGTACTCTTCCATCCCCCTCCCACAACCGCACTCACCCACTGTGCACCCTGCCTCCCCACACGCCCCCCTACTCCATACTTACCTCTGGAGTCTGGCGCAAAGATCTTCGTGGACCGAACATACCTGCACTCTTCAAAGTCAACTGTGAACTGAGGAAATGCGGTAAGCTGTATAATGGAATAAATAGGGGATTTTCAACTTTAATGCATATCTTGGGCATTTTGGGGAATTTTTACACAAAATTTTCAACATGGGGTTTTTGGAACCCCTCCTCGTGAATTCTGGCACTGTCATATTGTTAATGGGTCCTGAAAGGTGATTTCATAGTCATTGCACGGAATCACCTTTCGGGACCAATTAATGAGATGACAGTGCCACTGTTCATGAGGTGGGCTCTCAAAAAGTCTATGTTGCAAATTTGGTGGAAAAATCAAAAAAATGGTTGTTTTATGAGCGTACATTGCACAGCTGCTATTCAGGCTCATAACTTCATGAATCTGCAATATTTTCATGCCAGATTTTCAATATCATCATTTTTGTATACCTCCTTGTGAACAGTGTAGCTGCTATTTTTCACAACCTGGCCAAAATGTGTTTCCGCACCTCCGGCACACAATAGCGCAGTCACTATGGGTAATTAGTGTTTGTGCCAGATTATGAAAATAACAGTGACATTGTTCATGAGCAGAAGTCCTAAAATGCCTATGTTGAAATTTGGTGATTATACTCCATAAAATGACTGTGTTATGAGCATGCATTGGCAAATTGCATGCACGCTCATAACGTCATGCATTTGTAATATTTTCACTCTGGATTTCCACCATTGGCATTTTTCCACACCTCTTGATGAAGAGTACAGCTGTCATTTCACATATCCTGCCCAAAATGTGTTTTCGCATGTCCGGCGCAGAATAGCGTGGTCGCTGTGCGAAATCACTTTTTGGGACAGTTTGAGGAAATAACAGTGGCACTGTACATGAGCAGAGGTGCTAAAATGCCTATGTTGAAAATTTGGTGCCGAACATCCATAAAATGACTGTGTTACAAGCGTGCATTGCGCATTTCCCATGCACCCTTGTAACTTCGCAAATTTGCAATATTTACATGCCACAATTTTAACACTGACATTTTTTTACACCTCCTTATGAACTGTGCAGCTGTCATTTTCACATCCTGCCCAAAATGTTTTTTCGCACTGCACTACCAAAGCCAATGCCAGTGCTGCAACATTCGGCATTGACAAATTCTTGTTCATTGTTGTAGCAATGTAGTCAGGGGTGTTTTGTTGTTTTTTCCTTTTACCCATATTCCCTTTCCCAATGTACTCTATAGGGCTCAATCCACTCATTTATACCCTGTGCCCACAGTTTGTCATTTGGTTTCAACACCATACTAATACTATGTGATAATATTATACTGTAGAAGAACAGAATGGGATTCACTAGTCCCACTCCTTCCTCTTTCTTTGATCTATATGTTATATTCTTCTTTACAGGGTTCAACCTGCTGTCCCACAGTCCCTGAAACAAAATGCTAAGTAACCTAGTTTCATACCCCTCTGGAAGGGGAAAAAAATAATTAGTGTATAAGAAAATAGGTATCAGTAAGGTCTTTATTAACCTACTTTTCTTTGATTTAGAGATTCTCTTCCCTTTCCGTAGATTCACTGTGCTCGAGGCTTTTGCTAAGCACAAATCCCAATTTTTTTCCATCATTCCTTGGGTACTGTATTGAATCCTTAGGATCTTTATGTCCTGTGTAACAATGGGTATACCCCCTATATTTTCTGGAGAGGAAACTGGTTTCCCTATATAGCACCACACACTCTTATCATAATTTATTTTGGATCCTGATATCTTGGAGAATTTGTCTAATTCTCTGATTACTTTGGTCCCTTCTCTTTTGTTGTTTAGAATTATTGCCATATTTTCCGTGTATGCCAATATCTTCATATTAGAACTTTGATTATTCAGTACAATACCCTCTATGTTCTCATTGTTTTGAATGCATCTCAGGAGCGGGTCTAACTCAAACACGTACAGCAAAGGGCTGAATAGGCATCCCTGCCTTACTCTTCTTTTTACTTTAATTTCCTGCCCTCACCATCCATTTATCTATGAAATTAAGGTAGCCTGGCAATATAAAGTTTTAACCCATCCTACACATTTTGCTGGTATCCATAATTTTCTAGGGCCTTAAACAAATAATCATGTGATATTCTGTTGAATGCCTTTTCTTGGTCAATACTTAATAAATAACCACTCACTTTCCCCTGGCTCCCTACTTAGTTACTAATTATCTTAAACAGAGTAGGTTATCTTGCACAGTCCTGTTTTTAATGGAGCAAGATTGGTTGGGACAGATCAGTTTATCAGACACTGCTGCTAACCTAGCTTGCAATATTTTACCTAAAATGTTATAGTCTGTATTTGATAGGCACAAAGGCCTCCAGTTTCTTAAATCTGCCTTGTCTCCCTTTTTGTGTATCAGTATTAATAAAGCCTCTTTTTGTGAAGTAGTGATTGTTTCTTCATCTAAGCAACTATTTAAAACTTCTGTCAATACAGGAGCTATTTGTTCTTTAAATTTTTTATAAACTTCAGTACTTAAACCATCTTTGACAGGCGCAATGTTATCTTTTAACTTACTTAAGGCTTGTAATACCTCTAGTAACTTTTTTTTATTTCTAATTTAGATATTTCCCTGCTGGTAAGTTTGGGCGCTTCCACGTTTTCCCAAAACTTTGCATCTTGCTCTATTTGTGGTGCATGCTCAAACTGCTTTTTGACATACCCATTTCTTTCTTTCATTATTTCTGCTTTTGTGTTCTCTATCTTTCCATCACTTTTATATGCATTTTTAATGCCTCTTTTTTTGGTTCTAGTGCTGCAATCCTTAAAAGGGTCAAAGGTCTGTTTTTGGCACTGTGTACCAAACCTCATTTCTTGTTGTAATGATTGTGCTCTGTTATACTGTAAATCTTTCATTTGTTTTTGTATATTTGTTATGTGTGTACTATAATCTAATTTCTCTATCTCTATTCTTGACAATAATTTTTGCAATTGATTTCTTAACTGCAAATAATGTATGTATTCTTTCCCAGCATTGTTTCCTGTATATCTACTGAATAACTGACATATATCTTTTTTTGTGTCTTCCAATCAATCACCTAATCTATCATACAAAACCTTTACTAATAATATGGCTTCCCATAGTTTATTCCGTTTGTGCACTAGTTTTTCATCTGACAAACTGCTATTATTAATACACCAAATCCCTTTTCCATGGGTCGGTGCTTTCCTGCACTGTAGGGTACTTTTTAACATTTGGTGGTCTGAATACTCATAACTCTGCACAGAAGTGTCTACAATATGCATACAGGTATGTTCAGATGCAAAAATGAAATCAATTCTTTCGGAGGTAGCACCTCTAAAATATGTATTCCCCCCTGTAGAAAAATATGCCTATATACATCAATCAGTTTTGCTGTCTTAATTATATATTTCAAACTATTTGAGTCAGAAAATATTTTTTTTTTTTGTCCCCTATCCTCTAGGGATGTTCCACAGTTGAAGTCCCCAGTCCACACCACTGTTCTAGCAGTGAACAAGGAAGGTTTAATTTCAGGAAATAAATTAGCTGTGCCTACCTTAGTTTGGGGGGCATATACCATTATGACCCGTAGTCTGTGACCTTCAAAATTAATATCTAGAGCTAGGGCCCTATCAGGCTCTATTTCTACCAGCTTAGACAGTTTTAACCTTTTATCATTAAACAAAACACCGACCCCATTGCATTTTTATGGTCCGATAGACCAGAAAGAGGGGCCCTTTGTCCAAAGTCTCGATGCCTTGTTTAATTCAAAAGTGGTTTTCAGTCTTGTATCTTGCAGTAAGACACATTGACTGTGTAAATCAGAGAGGCTCTGCATGACAGATATAATTTTTTATGACTCTTAATATTGTTAACATTCACAGTAGGTATTTGTAGTGTAGTCATACATATAAAAAACGAGGGGAGGGAAAGAGGGTTTTATTTTTTTTTTATTTTATTTATTTATTGAAAAGTTTTACCAGGAGAATTACACTGAGCAACAAGATGCTTGTCTCATAGTACATCCAGGGGAGAGGGGGGAGAAGGAGTATTTACATAGTACAGCAGAATACAGCACAATAGGCAAAATAGCTACAGTGTACATGGTCAAGTAAATGATATACAGGCTGTGCAAATTTACAAATCATCAGGAAATAGCTCCACTGTACATAGACAATTTACAACGAGATCACAAACCGTGGAATATTTACAAATCAGCAAGAGATCACAAGCTTGTGGAAATATTGCAGGAGGTTTTGGGAGAATCGGAGAGAGCTTAGTTGGATTCTGCTGGAGGATGGGGAGGAAATAGACCCTCAGCATAGACCAGACTAGGGGACTAGGTGCAAATGCTGTTTGTCACTAGGTAGTTTGTTAAAGATGTGGAGAGAGAATTGGTTGAGGAGGGATGTCAGATTTGGGATGGTAGTAAATTCCAAAGTTTAGGTAGACAATGTGAGAAAGCCATTTGGCCTGACGTAGTGCTTCTATAGGGTATATACAGGGAACATGAGTCAGCAGATCTGAGGGTGTATTTGGAGGGGGGGAGCTAGGGGTAAAAAGAGGTAGGCAGGTAGTTTACCTAGCCAAAATTTTGAGGTGAATTTAGCTGCATGCATGGTTCTCCTATCAGCAAGGGAGGGGAAGTTCAGAGAGCAGTAGAGTATGCAATGGTTGGTCTGGGCAGGAGCATCTAAAGCAAACCAGCAGAAGGAATTAAAAATGGGGTCCAGCCTTGATAGGGAGGATTGGGGGGCTGCTCCATAGACTAAGTCACAGTAACCACAAATTAGTATAATAATTTTATGTACCAATTTGCATCTTGCTGGAAGGGGGATACATTTACTGTTTTGGTATAGGGCCCCTAGCTTAGGCCAGAGTTTCTTCTGGATGGCATCAATGTGTACCATGAAATTTAGGTTTCTGTCCAGCCAAACTCCGAGGTATCGGAAGGAGGAGGTGTCCTCAGGTATAAAACCATCTAAGGTGTGGAATGAGGGTAAGACAGATAGCTTGACTAGCCTCTGCCGAGTTCTGAAAGTCATAGAGACTGTTTTCTTTGCATTTAGGATGCGGTGGTATTTTTTAAACCAATATTGTATATTGTTGAAGCCTAGCTGGAGCCTAGAGGTGACATCATGGACTGATTTGCCTGTTGTATACAGTACCGTGTCATCTGCATACATGTGTATATTTGTTGTTGTGCAAGCCAGACAGAGATTGTTAAGGAAGATAGAAAAAAGGAGGGACCCAAGTACAAAGCCCTGTGGGACTCCCGTATTAATGGGAAGTGGTGGGGAGATGGCATCCTCCATATGGACAGATTGGAATCTGCCTGACAGCTAAGACTTAAACCAATCTGTGGCTTTTGGGGAAAGACCAGCTGATCTAAGACAAGATAGGAGTAAAGGGTGTAAGACTGCATCAAAGGTCTTGGCTAAGTCTATAAAAATAGCAGAGGTTATGAGGCCATTGTCCATGCCCGTAGTGATAGCATCAGTCAGCCGTAGCAAGGATGTGGTGGTGGAGAGGTGCTTTCTAAAACCAGCTTGGAAAGGAGTGAGAAAGGTGAAGTCGGTAAGATAGAAGGAGAGTTGATCAAGAACTATATGTTCCTGGAGTTTAGCAAGGGTGGGAAGGAAAGAGATGGGGTGGTAGTTGTTAGGGGAGGAGGGATCATCTCCCTTAGGGAGAGGTGGGAATGTGGTGTGTTTCCAAGCTTCTGGGACAGAAGATAAGGCGAAGGAGAGGTTTAATAAGAGTTTATACCTAATTCATCCCTTGTGAGCTCCTGTTCGGGATCTTGTTCTCCTGCTAACTACCTGTTTCAAAACAGGATCTTCCTGGTCCTCAGTTTCAGTTAACATTTTCCTGGAAGATGCACTGGAAGAGTCCACTGATTCCTCTCCTTCTGAATCAGTGTCTCCCAAGTTTTCTTTTTTGGATAATAACTGGTACCTGTTTTTGTATAAAACACTTGCAGGAATCTCTCTGTCCTTTTTTTCTATTACAGCTTTTTCTCTAGGTCTTTTCTTGACTCCTTTCCTTCTTACCACTTGCTTAAAGTCATCCTTCTTGGTTGGGGGGTGGAAGGGGCCTCTGCACCTCGGCCTGCATGTCTTCTCCTGTCTCCCAGGTCTGTTCATTTTACTCCTCCTTACCCTGTTTTTTTTTTCTGCCATTTCCATTTCTACTTCTTTACCTGTTTCGCCTTCTTCTACCACAGGTTCCTGCATTTTTGCCTCTTGCCGTTCTTTCTCTTTTTGATTTCTTATTTTTTCTTCTAGCCTCTTTTTCTGACACTAGTATGGATCCTTTTTGTTGCACCTGAAAAACCAAGTTATATGGAGAAAAGATTCCCCCTTTGTTATGAGAGGCCCTGGGACAATTTGCATAAGAGAGACCCCTATGCTAACATAGATTACATTTGAATGCATTTAAGCAATCCTTGCCCAAGTGCCCATATTCAAAACAATGGTTGCATTTCATGCTATCACATGCATTCCCTAGGTGCCCATAAGATCCACATTTGAAACATGATTTTATCTGCCCCATGTAAAACAAGGATCCTCTATCTCTCCCCCACAAAAAAACTCCCTGACAGGTGCATGATCAAATAATCTGTTTGTTTTAGTTTTATTTTGATTTTCCATCCCATCTTCCAGATTTGCTCTGAGTCCATGATTGGTGCTGGGGTCTCAAGTATTTCACATCTTTGTTTTAACCAAAACATAATGTCTGATATATTTACACCCGCATTTTTAAATAACTCTGTAACTGTTCGTACCATGGGTTTTATTAAAGGCATTGCTAAAAAAAGGGGACCATATTTGTGATTTATACATAGCATTATACTATGCCCAGAATCTATCTAGGCCTGCAAATGTTCTTAAAACTGATATCAAAATTAGCATCTCCAGTATTTATTAAAGCATAAACTTCTAAGGCAAATGTCTTTCAGTAAGGTTCTTGCTATGTATACTTTATCAGGAGATTGTTCTATTCCACCATTATATAGGAGTCTCAGTGCATCTGTTGTGGTGCCAGTTCCCCCCTTGCCTGGAATAAGTCTGTGAATTTCTTTAATGGAAATTTTTGATCTTTTTCTCCCCGATATCCTTATTCTGTTCTGGAATGTTAGCAGGGGCCCCTGCTGAAGTACTTGGTTGTTCACCATCGGTACTAGCTTTTCCTGTCCCACAAACATTTGTTTGTTTGTGTGCTGCATCCTCATTGTATCTCTGAACCACTGGATCTGAATCATCGGGCCTCCACCCCCTTTTTCTTTTGGCAGCTATCCAGCCGACAGTAAAGCTTTCTCTGGTAACCAGCTATTTTTTTTTTCTCGTTTACCACAGTTGCCTTGTTCTCTGGTGCTGTTTTTCTCCTAATGCCCAGTGGGGTTTTTTCCCCCCTTTTGTCTCTTTAGGTTCAATTTCTGATTCTGAATCAAAATCTGAAAAGGCAACTGGCCTCATTAATGGAGCAACATCACTTGATTTTAGAACATCTCCAGCAACATGTCCTTGAGTGGTATTTAGCGTAGCAGTCTATTGCACTTTCTGTTTCGGGCTTTGCACAGCAGTTTGTCTCAGTGCTGGGCGCGGTTCTTGTTTGTTTCTCTTTGCAGCGTCAGAGTCTCCCACCACATCATCCATTGTCAGAATGAGCTGAGTGGCTGTCTGGGCTTTTGGCTGTGATAACTCACTCTGTGGCTCTTCAGATTTCAATGAATGCTGCAAGGTAATTGCACTCTCCATTTCAGATAATAGCAAGGGTAGTTGCTCTTTTTCCTTTTGCAAAGCAGATAGGCATAATTCTTCTTCTCTCTCTCTTGATCTGTCATTTGACTTCCTGCACCCATATTTACACCTTTATCAGTGGCCTTCAGCTTTTTTTTTCCTTTATCTTCTGTACCTGCCATATGCATATTTTTAGTTGACTTTCTCAGCTCAGTTTCTTCAGCCTCAGGCAGCATACAGTCAGTAGGGGAGGCCATGTCTGCCCTGGCCAAATTTCCCCCATTTACTAAAGATAACAAAAGCAGCTTAATCTGGTACATGGTCAGTCAGCATTCATCTGTGTGGGGGGTAACTGGGGAGGGGAGAGGGGAAGGCAGAGGGTTGAGGGACAGCTGCAGAAAGTGGGATGCTAGCTGTACACTCGAGCAGACTTGCTAGACCATGTGGCTTTTTTCTGCTGGCAAGTAGTAAGTAAGAAAGTAAGAGTAGTTTAATATTCTCACTTTTTTTAATAAAAGAAAACATTCAAAAATCAAAACTGCTGTATGTTTACCCCAAAACCTAAAAAATTGTCAAGACAGTGGGCAGCCTGTCAAAACATTGAACACATTTTAATTACACAAAAAAAATATATTTACAGAATGTAGTTTCCTCCAAGCACCAAGGAACTACTAACAGAAACAAATGTACTTTTATTTCAAAAGATTAACATACTGTATCTATTTAAGACAGTTTTATATGATTCAGGCAGAGTTTAGTTTATTGTACAACAGCCCTTATCAACCAGCTCAGGTGAATATATTGAAAGGGATTTGAGCTCAGAAACAGATTGAGCCCCGCTGCCAATCTACCAATTCACTTCCTTTTTCTGTCTCTAAACAAAATCTTTCTGGAGACTGAAGTAAATGACAAAATATATTACAACTCTCCTAAATGGTTTCAGGCAATTAGCCAATGTGCAAACTGTGTCAGTCTACCTCTTATTCTTGGTACAGTGGTCCTTTGTACAGGAGCATTAGAAGTAGAGCCCTTTCCTTTAGAGCTGGAGAGGACAGCTAATTAAAGGTTTAAAATGTTAACAAAACTACTTGAAACTACATGAAACTTATTATGAGTTATTCTAGCTAACTTAAGTGATTTATAACAAATTAAAGGGGCTTCCAAGAACTGTCTCTTATGGTATAAGAGACTCTGAGTGTGAGATTTGGACCCACAGTAACGCTTACAGTAGATCTAGTTTGCAGTCCTTTTGCCCAAAACTCACATTACACCATAAGAGATGCTGTTCTGTGGCCTTATTACCCTATGATATAAGATAGATTGCCTTTGATTATTTTTTAAATTAAGCTTTTTTCTCCCTAATCTGGCCCTCATAACCTTCTTCAAAGGTTCACCCCTCTGTTGCAGCATTCTTTGGGTACAGTAGGGCTGTCCTCCCAAATGACTCAGTCTGGATCCTGGGAGGTGGTGGCCTTCATGGCATGGGGTCTAAGTGTACCAGCTTGTGTGTGTCATACAGATGGAGACAGTGGCTATAGAGTGCAACACGGGGTGGTGCTCTTCTACCACCACCCTGTGTTGCATACTGTAGCCAATGGGAGTCTTATCGGCATATAACTCTCTTGTATCTGGAAGGGCCAACTTCAAGGGCCCAACAACAAGGATCACTCATGCCACAGAAGTATGATGCCAACCCATCCAATTGAGGATGTGCTGAACTGATAGCACATACTCAATCCTCCTCAGTCATTGGTTGCATGGCTACTGTCATCCCAGGCTCATTCCTGAACTTGAGTTGCTGGAAATGTGAATGCAACACATTACCCATCAGGATTAGTGGCCCCAACATTTGTTTTTTCATGCAGTTTTACAGTATTTTTTCCATTTTCCACTTTACCAGTTAAAACTGCCACACATGGGATCACTACTAAAAATAACTGATTTCAAAGAAAAGGATTTATTAAATTAGATAAGAACAAGTTTTGTTACCTCTACCTGGTATCTGCAGTACATTATTACTGTTGTTAGTCTTTCATTCTTGTTCATTCATATCAGTGAGAAATCACTGTGCTTCAGATAGAACAGAGTAATTATTACAATCATTAAGTTTCCATGTATAAATCTGAACAGTGCAGAAATAGTTATATAACCAAGGAAGCTATAGTGCCTGCTTCTAAGAAATAATTTCACAAAGTTTTCTGAAACACTTTAAATGATTATGAATTGTTCAGACAAATCCATATATTGCCCAAGCAGCAGGTTGTGTTTGTACTATGCAGAATTATAAGAATGCCAGGTTTGTGGAATTAGTCTCTGTTATTTGGAGGATTTATATTTTTTAAACTTTATTGTGTTAATTTTAAAGATATTATATGTACATTGGTCTGGCATACAGCTACTCACTGAATATAAGGATAGCATAAGTAATTTCAATGGAGAGGATTCAAGAGATATAAAATACAAAAAATTAAAAAATATATAAACAAGATAGAGACTGCCCAACTATGTTTCATATACAGGCCTAGGATATGATATACAAAAATGACAAATATTATCAGACTCCAGTGAACTTGCCCTCATTCTACCACACAAAATAATGAATCTTATATCAAAGACTAATTGTAATCTCCTTATAAATAGATCAAATCAATCTAACTTACTATACGCGTACTTCTAGGACAGCTTTAAATTAACATAAGATAGCAAATACATTTCTCATCTATTCTGTTATTTGTCTACAAACTGTGTACACTGTCTAAACTCTGAACAAACAATGAAGTATTATGGTCAGTTTTGGTTGTTGTTAAGGATAATTTAAGTTGCATTGATGTAAATCAATTTCTCAAGGTGTAATCCATCTACCATCAATTCCAGCTGCAGGTGCCATTCTTTTGTTGAAGGCATGCATAATATTTGTAATACTTGTCAAATGGGTTATCCGTTTCCTCTATGTCTGAGAGGCACTCTTCATTTTTGATGGAGCATTGCCAGGTCCCACACAAAGTAATCTAAACATGGAGTATAAGATAAAAAATATGGTTAAACTGGGCTTGAGCAAAGCTTTTTGCCTGAGCAGCAATAGCTTGTATTACATATCTAAATGTAATGCTCTTTATCTGTCCATTTAAAGTTGTATTCTACCAGGACAGCATGAGTGATACCAAAATGGCTTATTTTAATCAGGTTCTCCCTGGTATAAGTAGTAATGGTGAAGAATTTGTTAGCATGTATAGGAACAAGCAGAAGCCAATACTATGTTGATATAAAAACTGCAGCTAAATACTTACTGTATATTTATTGTTTGGTGAATTTACAAGGGTTTTTTTAGCCAAGAAAGGTGTACCTCTCTCCAGTAAGTTAGGTTTTTACTGACAAGCACAACAGTCTCCATAAATTTTAATGACTATTAGTGATTATAGAAACATAGAAACATAGAAGTTGACTGCAGATAAGGACCGCAAGGCCCATCCAGTCTGCCCATTTCTTTTTCTACCTTATAAATGTGCCATCGGCCTTTGCTCTGTCAGTGACCTATCTATTCATAGTCATTTGTATTGCTCCCTTATGCCTATCCCATGCCTGTTTGAAGCCCTGCACTGTATTCATAGCCACCACTTCTTGTGGTAAGCTATTCCATGCATCTACCACCCTTTCTGTGAAAAAGAATTTCCTCCATTCCCCTTAATCGGCCTCCTCTAATCTCATGCTGTGTCCTCTTGTCCTGCAATTTTTCTTATATTTAAACATATTAGACTCTTTCACCTTGTTTATGCCCTTAAGGTGTTTAAATGTCTCGATCATATCCTCTCTCCCTCCTTTGCTCAAGGTATACATATTGAGCTCCGTTAATCTGTCCTCATATGTCTTCTGATGCAGTCCCTGCACCATTTTGTTGCCCTTCTCTGGACTGCCTCAATTTGGTTAATGTCCTTGTGAAGGTGTGGCCTCCAATACTGCACGCAGTACTCCAGATGGGGCCTAACCAATGTCTTGGTACGAGGGATTATTACCTCCTCTTACGACTTGTGATACTCCCTACTAATACACCCTAACACCCCCTAGCCTTACTCTACTGCTTCTTTAGAGGTCTGTTTGATGATTTTAGGTCATCAGTGATGATGATGCCTAAGTCTCTTTTCTTCCTTTGTGACTGCTAGCAACTCCTCCCTAGCCTATAAGTGGCTTCAGGGTTTCTCTTCCTATGTGCATGATTTTGCACTTCTTTGCATTAAATCCCAGTTGCCACTCTTCTGACCATTTTGCTAGTTTATCCAGATCTCTTCTCATTCTGCCCACCCCATCTGGATCATCTACTCTGTTTGCAGATCTTGGTGTCATCTGCAAACAGACAAGCCTTACCTCTAGTCCATCTGCGAGGTCACTAATGAAGATGTTGAATAGGACTGACCCCAGGACTGATCCCTGAGGTACCCCACTTGTGACTTGCATCTCTTCTGACTGTATACCATTTACCACCACTCTCTGTTTTCTGCCAGTCAACCAGTTTGCCACCCAGTTGACCAACTTCTGACCCACCCAGCCTACCTAGCTTATTTATCAATCTTCTATGTGGAACAGTGTCAAAGCTTTGCTGAAGTCAAGGTGGCGACATCAACTGCTCCCCTTGGTCCACCACTCTGGTTACCCAGTCAAAGAAATCTATGAGATTAGTTTGACAGGACCTTCCTTTGTAAACCCATGCTGTCTTGGATCCTGTGCCCCTATGGATTCCAGGTGTTGCACTATCCTTTCCTTAAGAGTGCCTCCATAATCTTGCCCACTACTGAGGTAAGACTGACTGGTCTGTAGTTCCGCCTCCTCCCTGCTACCACTCTTGTGGAGCGGGATCACATGAACCCTTCTCCAGTCTTCTGGGACCTCTCCTGTGCTCAGAGACTCACTAAACAATTCTGCTAATGGCTCTGCTAGTTCCTCCTTTAGCTCCTTAAGTACCCTGGGATGTATGCCATCAGGTCCCATTGCCTTATCCACCCTGAGCTTAGCAAGCTCTTGTAGGACCCTTTCTTTTGTGAAGGGAGTAGTGCTCACCTCCCTCCCCCTGTGTCCATGATGCTGAGCTGTGGGCCCTGCCCTACCTTCTCTTCAGTAAATACTGAGCAAAAGTATCTATTTAGGATAGATGCCTTTACAGGGTCCTCCTCCTCACATGCTCCCTTTTCTCCATTAAGCTTAGCAATACCCCCTCTGGACTTTCTCTTTTCACTAATGTATCTATAGAAAGTCTTGTCACCTTCTTTTACTGTTCGTGCTAGTGTTTCCTCAGTTTGGGACTTTGCCTGCCTTACTGCCTTACCTGCTTCCCTTAGGGCAGTTTGGTATGCCTCCCTATCTTCATCCCGCTGTGTTCCCTTATATTTTCTGAAGGCCAGCCTTTTGGCTCTGACCTTTTCTGCTACTGTATTTGAGAACCAAAGTGGTTTCCTTCTTCTTTTGCACTTCCTTTTCTGTCTAACACAATGGGATGTTGCTTCAAGTATTGTATCCTTAATGCTTGCCCACTTTGCCTGTACCTCCTCACCTGTGTTTCTTTTTGCCAGGGCTAGCTTAACTCTGTTGGCCATCTTATCAAAGTCAGCTCCTCTGAAGTCCCATATTTTGCCTTGGAATGGGATGATTTAGATGTAGTAGCCAAATTGAACCATACCATGTGATGGTCACTGGACCCCAGGTGACCTTCTACCTGGAGATCTGTGATCCCTTCTTTGTTAGTCAGTACTAGATCTAGGATAGCCCTGTCTCTTGTGGGTTGCTGTACCAGTTGTTTGAGGCCCTCCCCCTGCAGGGAATCCACTATGAGTCTAGTTCTGGCAGATGTTCCTGCTGGTATTGACCAATCTATATCTGGCATGTTGAAGTCTCCCATTATCAGAACCTCCCCTTTAGCTGTCATGTTTTGTATATCTTCTAACAGTAATGTGTCTATGTCCTCCCTCTGGTCTGGGGGGCCTGTAGACAACCCCAGTTCTTATGGCTGTCCCATTTCCTGTTATTATGTCATTGTGCTGTCCACATGTGCACCATGGGTGATCATAAGAAACTACAGTGCAAGTGTTGTCTGATCATGCCTGAATGGTGGGTTCAACAGCAAAAAAACATTTCAGAATATCACAGGGAAACAGCCCTTAGTAAGATTTATATCTTGAGCCCAGTGCCCTAAAGGTTGCTACCACCAAAGTAACAAAAAAATGTCTGTTAACCAGTTAGCAGGATTAGCTGTTTAAGATCCTGAGTTTTGGCTCAGGGACATTGAGGCTTGAAAGAGAGAGGATCCTATCAATCAGTTAAAGTAGAAGTCATGCTTTTGTAAAAGCATGCTATAAACCTAATAAAGGGATCCAAAACCCACTGAATAGCTTTCAACGGAGGTTGTGCTTTCAGGCAATCTTATAAAATGTGGGCAAGAAATCCATTTTGTGAGCCACAATAGGTACACATAATGGATGCCCTTAAACCCCATTGATTAATTTTTTGCAGTGTATGATACATATTCTGCAAAATTTAAACTGTATCAGATAATAACTATCAATCTTTAAGTACTGGTGCACATTTACCCAAATGGTCTCCCAGTATTGCTGTGTAAATTCAGATTGCATAATCTGTGGCAAATAATTTGAGAGTACCATCTATTGAAGGCCTTTGTGAAGTCTATGAAAAAGGCCACAGTGAGCAGCCCCTGGTCCATCCCTTTCAACATAAAGTCTATGAACTAAAGGAGGGAGGGGACAGTGGAGTTATTCTTCCAAAAGCCAGGCTAAACAGGGGAGAGAAAAGAAGAAGAGTCACAACAGATGGGTAGTTGGGAAGGAATAAGGTTTTCTGTACCTTTGTTAGGTCAGGGAAGAGTGAGATTTGTTCATTTTTGCCTCGGTAGAAGGGTCAACCCTTTTAGGAGGGGGAGTACTTTAGCCTGCTTCCAGGACTTGTGAATGGATCAAAGTGGGATTAAAAGACTGAAAATGGAGGCAAGATGGGCAGCAATGACTGGTGCAGAGTGATGGAGAAAATTAGCAGCCAGACTATTGGGGCTGTGTACCATAGCAAAATTAAGAAAGAGTAAGGCAACAAGAGATGCTGGGATTAAGGTTGAGAGATGAAGGGCATGAGGATGGTGAAGGCTGACTTCCCAGGAAGTTTGAGAAGGGAGTGTAAGCCTCCAGAAACTATTTGGGGATGTAAGGTTGTTTTGCAGGTTATAGGTAAAGTGAATTGATCGGGCTTTACTGGTGGCCTTAATACAGGTGTTACATAGTTGTTTATATTTCAACAAGTCCTCTAGGGAGCATAAGTCTTTGTGGAGATGTCAGGCAGATTCATGAGATTTGAGAACGTCAGGGACCTCTGTAAAAATCTAGGAAAAGTGAGACAAATGAACATGCATGCTCCTGAGAGGAGCATGTTTGTACCATGTTGCAATGAATTTGGACATGAAAGAGGTTAGGACAACATATATATCAGTGAATAAAGTGAGTGCTGACCAGTCAGTGGGCCAAAGCCTGTCTAGCAATGATGGAAGCTCTAGAGACTTGAGCAACCAAGACCAGAAATATTTTGACGGGACTTTAATGCACCGGGTCTTACAGATGCAGTAAACCATGTGATCATCACAGAAGCATCCATTAGAGTTCAAGCAAAAATAATGCAGTGGGGGTGTGAGGACAGGACCCAATCAATGAAGAAATTTAACAGTGTCAGTGTCTCAGCAGGTAGCACACTCACCTCTGAGGCTGGGAGATCAGAAGGCTGTGGGTTCTTTCCCCACACCAGGCACTTGGGTGAATATCCCAATACTGACACTGTAGTGCAGCATGAAGGGGGTGCTGCACTCCTGAGGTTCAGTCTTTCAGATGAGACTTTAAACCATAGTCCCATCTGCCTGTTCTGGTGGTAGTTCAGGTGATGTTACAGTACTTCTAGAAAAAGGTAAAGGAATTTCCCAGTGCCCTGGCTAAATTTTCTTCTAGTCACTAAAAATATCACCAACAGTTTAATCTGCTTCAAGGTCAGTTGACATTCATCTGTATCCCCATCCCCTGGATCGTACCTGAAAATAGGCAGAATTTGCCTAGTGCACTTCCAGTCAACAAAACTAAATAAATAAATAAAAAATAAAATAATTTGAGGAGCTGAGGTTGAGACAGGTTGGCTCAGTAATGAGCTGTGAGACAATGGTCTCTTCCACAACCCACATTAAGCTCGCCCATGGCTCTGCTACTGGGGTGTGGCAGAGGGATGCATACTGGCACTTCTTCCACAGAGAGTGAGCACATCAATTGTGTGAAGCATTAACCATCCCCTGGGCCAGTGGGTGAGTGTCCCATGCTTGCTTCCTATTTTCAAGGCTCACACCTGATAGTGCAGCTTTTCTGAGCCACTGAAGAGATTATGGTTCTTGCAGGCTTAGAAAACATATACAGTACTTTAACTTTGCTACACTAGTCATTGTCCTGGAGAATGGCAGGAGTACCAATGCTGCATTGTACTTAAGGGACCCAACATTTGGGCTTATGAAGTACATAGCACTTTGACTAATAAATTCATGTTCCGTAATTCCTTAGAATGGCCTTCAACAAAACTTACAAAATATATGGCTTCATAAATATTTTCTTCTATGTGATTTGTTTAGATACAAAAGAGTAGGTCAAAGAATTCTATGAACAGCAGCTTTTTGTCACCAGGTCCAAATAAAAGAAACACAAAGTAAGAGTCATTCATAATGGGAATCAATGATTTTCATTGTAAATTAAATAACATAAATAAACACACTGTGACACAAAACTGTCAGTCACACTACCCACTAAAACACCCTTGTAAATACCTTCACAGCTGATGTCTTTGCTGCACTGTGAGTGGGTGGCAGGAACTGATGAATTCTAGGAAGCCTACACTCTCTGGGCCAGGCACTCAAAAGAGTTGAGCAATGCGCAATAGGGTTGCACCTGAACAAGTCCGAATTTGTGCCATTCTGCGATATTCAGCAGGAGGCAGTTGCGCCCCTGAAATCATGCTGAGCAACAGTGCAATGATAATGAAGGCATGCACAACTGAAGGGGGAGGAACCATGCATAAATGGCACAGTGTGATATTCAAAGACTTGCGCAATGTGCAACAGTAGAAACAAAGCGATTTGTACCATAAGCGGAAATGAGCCAAAATAAAAGGAGCAAGGAAGACGCAAGAACGCTACAGGAAGCCACATGCGTAGAGGCAGAGGCACAGATAGTGGAGTGGCAGGGAACAGGGCAGGCCAGGAAAGGCCACAGCAACAGACAGGCACAGGGAAGGTGTGGGAGCCACACAGCTCAGAGAGCCAGCACAGGCAGGTGTACCCGGTGCAGGGAGGTAGCAGCCAGGACAGCGGGGAACAAGTAACAGCCACCGGGGGGGGGACACAAGCTAGGGATATGGCCAATGCCACCTTCCACATGGAGGCCGTAATGAAGGGGGTGAGAAGGCGAGTGGCAGGGGGCCATGGCCATGGAAGGGCCCGTCGGTGGTATGCCCCCAACAGGCAGTACTGAGCCCGCACCAGCTTTGAGCTGTACACAGATACTGAGATTGTGGGCTGGTACTGCCTGAACAGGGCAATACTGAGGTGGCTCTGTGAGCTGTGCAGTGATGTGATGCAGGCACCCACAGGACGGTGCCATGCCCTGTCAGTGGAGACCAAGGTAACAGCCTGCTTGTGCTTGCTCGCCACGGGTACCTTCCAGAGACCAACTGGGGACACCACAGGCATAACCCAGTCAGTCACATCACGCCACCTCACTCAATTCCTCAGCTCACTGCTACCACATGCTGAGGAGTACATCCATTTCTATAGCACAGCAGCGGAGCGCACAGCAAACATACAGGAGTTCCACAGGGTAGCATGTATGCCTGGCATGCTAGGGGCAATAGACTGCACCCATGTGGCCATATGCACACCACCTGGCCATGAGGGGGCCACATACATGAATGGCAAGGGCTATTCCAGCATCAATTGCCAGGTGATGTGCGATGCTAGGGGGCGCATCATCAATGTCTGTGCCACGAACCCTGGGAGAGCACACTATTCATTCATCTGGCACCAGTCAGCACTGTGCCACAGATTTGAGAGTGGGGACATCCCCATAGGATACCTAGTGGGTGAGTATGCAAACCAAATGGACAAATCTAGGGACTGGGGGGCATGGCCAGAGGTGCCATTTGTAGTGGCCTACATGACTTGGGGCAGGCCGATGCTGATCACCAAACTAACCTCCACCCTCTACACACAGGTGACAGTGAATACCCACTCTGTCCCTGGCTGCTCACACCCTACTGGCGGCCCATGACCCCATTGCAGCAATGCTACAATGAGGCACATGCCACCACATGCAATGTCATCGAGCGGGTGTTCGGGATGCTGAAGGCACATTTCCATTGCCTGAACACATCTGGTGGTGCCCTACAGTACAGTCCCTCAAAGGCCTATGAGATATTCCTGGCCTGTTGCATCCTGCACAACATGGCCAACAAATGTGGGATAGCCGTACAGGTAGAATAGGGGGACAGTGATGGGGATGATGAGGACACCGGTGATGATAGTGATGGGCAGCCCCCCTTAGCGGACGGGACCCCAGACTGATCTGGCTGGCACAGCTGCACCAGGACACCATCATGGAGGAGCACTTTAGCCAACCCAGGTAAGTCATGGGGACATGTACAACCACCAGTGGCTAAGGCACAACCCACAGACATGCATGGACACACACCAGAGGTGCATGCCATCAAGGGAAGTGGCAGGGCATAGAAGCACACACACAACCAGGGATGGGTGAGGATTAACACATCACATGGACGGACACACACACATGCACACGCACACACACAATGCACCAAATGTGCACAGAGGGCAAGAGGCACACTGACCCAGAATGCCAACCCTAGCAACACACATGTCCACAGGCCACCACACCCACTGCCTGTCCATGTGTGTGTATCAGATGCTGGGCACCATTGCACTTTGGTGTACAGCCCAATGCAGGCATCATCATGCACACATAACTGCGGACAGCAGCCGGGAGGGTGTGCCGGTGGACTGTGTGTCCGCGTGCAGGGCCGGGTACCCACCCGTGCACTGCCCACTGAAACACACAATGCACACAGGGCAGCACCAGACAGTAGCCACGCTGGGAAATAGGTCAGTCTCGCGACACAGTGCCACGGCTGCCACGGATGTGTGGGCAGCCCCACCAAGACCTGCCAGCACTAGCAGGCTGACCACTGGCCTCATGAGGTGGCACCAATGGTCCCCCAGGGGTTCCACTGCGAGAACACGACCGTGCCTGCGCAGGGGTCTGCAGCACACCAAACGTGCCTGCACCAGGAGTGCTCGGGATGTCCACAGCTGAACCCAGCGTCGACAGGGTGGGAGTCACATGACGCCAGGAATGGGGGGTGGAGAGTGCACTGCGTGGTGTCCACAATGCATGGGCACCTGACTGTGTGCCCATTGTGGCCATGACAGCAATGAATGCCTGTGCATGCCTGTCAATGGCATCAGTCACATCTTCCTGCAAATGGTCCATCCATGCCAGGATCCGTTCGGCGTCCCTGCTGTGACTCTTCACTGCCCACTCCAGAGCCACACACAGTGCTTCCACAGATGTCGAAAGCTGCATCTGCTGCTGGACCGATGCACACAGTAGGCAGGTGTGCTCATCCAAGAGGTCATCAGCATCCTTGGCATCCTGTCCCTCAGGGTGTGCAAGGGCCTGATGTTCAGCACCCCTTGAGGGTGGGTGCTGTGCACAAGGACCAGGTATGGGCATGTCCACAGGTGGTGCACAGATGCCGCTGCTGAACTCTGTACCCCCAGGCCCGGTGGGCGACTGCTGATGCTGCCCCTCTGGCTGCCGCACACCAGGGCTCAGTGGTCCCACTGTCCTGAACAGACACCAGTGCTGCCCCACTGGTGGTGACAGGCACAGCCTGGGACTGCTGACACACAGGCCCCGACGGCGGCACCAGCCACAGCCATGGGCGTGGATTGCCCTGCTGTGTGTCCATCCTGTGGCACACACGTCACTGCCCATGATGGCCGTGTCATCATCACTGGTGCTGGACTCTGCCCCAGCCACAGCCACAGCGTGCTGGCATCCATGGACGCCAGCACACTGGGACACAGGAAGGGCTTCCTCCACACCTGTCTCAATGACATCAGTGTGGACAGACAGGCGGCCCCACTGTTGTACAGACCCACACATACCTGGTGGTATGATGGTTCCACCTCCGACTCCATCCAACTGTCCGCAGTGGACAGGCCCACCACCGCTGACCCATGCAGATGCTCAGGATCTGTAAGGGAAAGCAAAGACACGTTACTGTGTGTGACCTACCTGCCCCCCCTGAGACAGACCATGACTTACCACGCAGAGATGGGCCACCTCCCGGAACTCCCACTATGGCACTTCGGTGCATGCTTGCAGCAAGCCTGTCCTCTGCTGAGGTGAGCTGTACCACCTCCAGCTGTCCCCCACCTATTGCAGCATGTGCCACCCTTTTGGCAGCCACCTTCTCCTTTACCATCCTCCTGTCTGTACCCATCTTCTTCTTACACTCCTGCATGGAGTGCTGGTGGCTGCCATGCAGGTTCACGGCACATGCCACCTCCTCCCATGCAGCAGCATGGGCCTGAGTGGTGCCCCGCTGTCCACTGAGCAGTCACTCCTGAGCCAGGTAGGCCTTGAAAAGGGCCTCAGTTTTGGCCTTAGTAAAATTCGACCTCCTCCTCCCATCACTGTTGTCCTCCTCTCCCAGAACGTGCTCTGTCATTATATAGCCTGTAAGGATGGCAGTTGTTATCTGTGACTGTGCAGTCCCATGCATGTCCCTGAATCCACAGTCCACACTCCCACACAGCATGCAACTCACCAATAAACTGCAGTAACCGACTATGGCCACTGCAGCACTTTGTCGCACCTTTATAGCACAATCCATGCAAATTAGGTAAGGGACAACTTTAATTAGATGTAAATCGCGGTGCTGCGCCGTTGAATGGCTGATCGGATGATTAGCATATGACGGCTGAATATCACACTGTTGCACTTTGCGCAATTGTGTTGAACGTGCTAAGCCAATGGCACAGTTCTATGGCATGCATAGTACACCTCACTGCACATGCCCAGGTTGCTGACGCAGGCATCTGCCGTGCTGATGATGTGCTGTGCGCGGTAGGTAATGCAGGGCATGGCTACCATTTTGCCGGTGGTGCTATAGCGAAGGTCACTACATGGCGCTGTGGCAATGGGCCTTCATAGGCGCAATGGCACAACTGCCCAATAGTCCACTATGGAGCTGGCACGCAGGCAGCCAATCGTGCTACATGCATTGTCATCCAGTAGCGCTGTGCATGGCCTTGCACCAGGGACCCTTGACCCTGTGCCCGACCTTTGCTCCCTTGGCACCATGCGTCAGGCATAGGTGCACCTCTATCATGCTGTTCAGTAACAGTGTGATATGGAATAGCAGCGCTGTACCATGCAGCATCTGCACGTGGGGTACCGTGCTGCATAGCACCATATTGCCTACTATAGCATTCGCAATGGCACAGAGAAGGGCTGCTCCCTGGTCTGCAATTGAGTTGGTCAACCTGGTGGCCACAGTGGAGCCACACCATGTGTCTCTGTTTGGGGAGGCCCCCCTGGATAGGGCTAGGTCCCAGGTGTGGTAAGAGGTGGCCACAGCCCTTGAGGTGGTGACCAGCAGGGGCAGGATAGCGGAGCAGTGCAGGCACCAATATGGTGACCTGCAGAGGAGGGAGCCGGAGTTACTGGCCAGACTACAGTCACGTGCCAGGAGGGGCACGGTACCAAGACCAGGTAGGGGTTCCATCAACACATTGTTATCGTCCATATGAGTCACATTGTTGTTTGTGTCCAGCACATAGGGGATGGACTGTTTGAGTTTGGCTGTGGCGGTGTTCACAGGGTGTGGGGTGGGTGGGTCTGGCTGGGTTGGGGGGGCACACTCCTGAGGCAGGAGGACTTTGCTCCGGGAGTGCACTGATATTCTTCTCTCCTTTTTGTCCTCACAGGCCCAGAAGAGGTACGCCGCTTGAGGGAAGAGCAGAGGGAGGTGGAAGCCACAGCCAGGCGGGCCGAGGGTTCACAACGGCCAACTGACCGTCCCAATGAGGGTGAGTGACAGACATCCATGATTAATATTGCATGCTGTGTGACAAGGTGGGAAGCGGGGCATGGCCACCATTCATTGACATCACTGCCATACACGCTACTGGTTATGGTCAACACTGTCCAGTGGCAATGCATGCTTGGGTGTGCATCACTGGTGGTGCATGTGTGCACCAGGTGCATAGCTGTGCCACTGCCTTTGCACCACATAGCAATGTCACTGGCCGGCCACGGTGGTGCTGTGCGTGACTTAGCTGGTGGGTGTGTGCAGCGTTCCACATGGCTATATGCGCCTGGGTGGGCATGTCCTGTGGACGTGATCACTGTGGCTGGTCACACACCATCACAGTGGTATGTCCCATGGCCGTATGCCATGCACAGTGGGCGGGCTGTATGGGGCTGTGTATTCACACCTGTTGACTGTGCTCCCTTGTCATAGGTGCAAGACATCTGAGGGAGATCAGAGACACCCTAAGGGAGCTACTCACCCTGGCCCAGGAAACAGTGACCATCCTTCGGAGGATCAATGAGGTGGGGGTCCTGAGGAGGTGCAGAGTGAGGGGGAGCCAGAGCCTGGACCAACGTGGCCAACATTAGTCCCTTGTCCCTGACCTCCCATCTCCCCCAGACCCACCCTCTCACCCCTCATATCCCATCCCATTTGTCCACCCCTTCCCCCTGCCCACTCCCACCTTTTTTGTGTCCCAAACCACATGTATATAGTTGTTGTTATTGTAAATAGTTGATTTATTTATTTTTATAATACATTTGACTTTTCTATGAATACCGTGGTGGTCTCTGATTTGCAGTGGGCTATAGGTGCTCGGCTGCAGTGGTGTGCATGGCATCAAGGGTGGTGCAGTCATGGGCATGTGTGTGTGTCCGTGTGGAGGTGTCTGTGGTGTGGTGGTAGATATCCATCAGTGTCTGTGTTGTGTGTGTTGTTCCCTGTGCACTGGATGACTGTGTGCAGTGGTCCATGGTGTGTGCTCTGTGTCCATGGTGCACCCATCGGCCCATCCATGGCCTGTGCAGCCAACACCCATGCCTGTCTGTGACCTGCATGATCTGCTGGCATGTCAGTGGTGGCGTGCCCTGCATGGTAGACACTGTACCCATCGCTTTGCTTGGTTGCCCATGTCACTGGTGTGGTGCATGCCTGGCTCAGGTGGCACTGTGGGCAACATGGTCATTGTCCCACCTCCATGCTGTGGCTTGTGCGTGTTGCAGGGGATGTGCCCCACTGTCTGTGGCTTGTGCTCTGGGTGACCCATGGTGGGGTATTAGTCCATGGTGCCGGCGTAGGGTGGTTGGCACTCCAGTGCCATGGTGGACTGTAGGTTGTGTGTACACGGCTTACATGGGCCCACGATGGGGGCTTGGTTGCCCACCACTGTGTCCCTGTGTTGTTGTGCCCTTGGGTATGGGTGGGTGTCTGTCCAGACCCTGTGTGGCATCTGGTGTGGTGCATACTTCCACGCACCACTGTGGGTGTCTGTGCTGGCTGTTGTGGCCAGTGGTGGGCTGGGGTGTGTTACTGGAATACTGTGTGGAGCGCTGTACTGCTGGGGGAGGTGTCTCTTACATGACCATCCGATATGGGATCAATCTTGTGCCCACGCATGGTCGGTCTATCAGCAGTACCTCGGGGGACTGTGCGTGGTGGCACTTTGTCTGCCGTTGTTGCATTGCCATGTGCTGCAACCTGCTGATGGGTGCTCATGGTGGGGCTGGCTTGCATGGTTCTGTGGTGCACAGGGTTGCATTGCCACTGTGGGGGTGGTGGCATGCATGGGGATTCCTGCAGTGCTGGTCACTGCTCATGGGGGTTGTCTGGGGGTCACGGTGCAGGGTGTGCTGTGCACTGGGGGGATGGTGTGGCACAGGGTGGTCAGCCCTCCTTGTGTGCCAGTCACAGCTTGCCGGTAGGTGTGATGGGGCACCATGGCCAGGCTGTGGGTTGGTTGCTTGACTCCATGGACCAGTGGTTATTCCAGCCCTCCCCCTGGTTGTGCAGTGCTTGGGGTGTGGGGGGCGATGTCTGTTCCTCTGTGTGTTTCTGTGCCCATCTGTGGCATGGGTGGTGGGCCCCTGCCTCCCTGATTGTGCTGTTACATTACTCTGCAGCTGGTGAGCTCCCTGCTTGCACTATGGCACCTCTGGACTGCTCAGCTGAGCATCCCTTGTTGTGCCATAGTGCACCATATCTGCTCAGCGTCCCCTCCCTAGTTGCGCTATGGCGCAGGTTGTACAATAGTCAGACGTTGGTTGTAGGCGCAATTTGGCCTGCTCCTTTTTTGAATATCGCGTCCGTTGCACATGGGCGCAATGGACTTGCGCTTGCTCCTGCTATTGCGCACTTTTTGGGCGCAGTTTGAATATCTGGGCCTCTCTCTCTCTCTCTCTCTGGACATAAAGTACCATGCATTTGCAAAAAGGCTCAGCACCCAGCTGGTTCAAGTGTGAGCTCCAAAGGCTTACAAGTGAACTCAGCTGTTCTCTTTGGCAGTGCACTATGCTTCTGCTGCTGCTATGTTACTAAACCAGCCCTTTAAACATTGCTGATTATATTTTTGATAGAGAACTGTTGGTAGATTTGTGAAATGAATCATGGCTTCCTTATTTAAACTTACCTTGCAGTTACATCCCATTCGGTATCTGTGTTCAAAGTTATTTTTCTGAACTTGGACCAGTTTATCCCATTCAGCAATATAGTTACAGAGATTGATATTGACATGTCGATTTGTAATCCAGCCTGTAGGGTGGCACATACAAGTATGGTTAGTTTATGGTGCTCATTGCGGTCATAGTAAAGGCAACTAAAGTTACATGGAGTTACAGAGTTGGGCTCATTCATTACAGTAGCGCTCATTCGTACCTTAGTCGGCAGCTGGCCATGGTGGTGAAAGGAGGGCTGAGCCAATCGCTGGCTGTATTCATGGGATACTATTTTGATGCATGGGAAATCACTGCCAGGTTGAGGGACCACTAGACTACCAGGGAAAAATTACTTTCATAACGTTTTATGGGGTTGGGATTCATGCTGGGGTGTGGGGGATGGGGGGAAGCACTAGACTATCAGGGAAAACTTATTTTTGTAATATTTTACAGGGTCAGGATACATGCTGGGGGTGGGGGACCACTAGACTACCAGGAAAATTATGTTTTTAGCATTGAACGGGAATCAGGATTCATGCTGGGGTGGGGGTACCCTAGACTACTAGGGGAAATTATGTTTTATAATGTGGAGTGGGGGTTGGGATTCATCCTGGGGGTTGGGTGTGCCACTGGACTACCAAGGAAAATTATGTTTAATTATGTAGAATGGGGGTTGGGATGTGTTCGGGGGGACCACACTTCCAACTGTCCCTGAAGTTCAGGGACGTCCCTGATTATGCCTCACAATTGTCCTCTGTCCCTCGTGAAATGATTGTTGTTATGACTGAACAGTGGAGATTGTCAGCATAACATAATGTCAAACATTAAAGTTACAGACTGTATATTCTTCAGACAATACATCTTAGACTAATTGCTTTATTCTATCATCTTTCTGGGTGAATAGTACCAATTTGTGAGATGTGTCCCTGATTTGGGGTCTTTGTCCCTGTTTTTGTAAGCCCTGTCCCTGATTCAGGAGGCATGGGGCTGAGAGGTCTGTATACACTGACTGTGTTTCTGCTGCTACCAGCCTGTACTTCCATTCCAACCAACAGGGGGTGCTGTGGGCATGCCTTGGCCTGCAGCATCCAGCCTGTACTTCCATTCCAACCAAAAAGTGGAGCTGTGTGCACCATGCAGTAGCATCAGGCAAACTGCATGGTAATGTATGCTAAGCAGCACATAATGAGATGCAAATGTGCCTGTTTGCTTATGAATTACCTAAGTAGGCTCATTTGCATGGGAGCTTTGAATATAGCTCCCATGTTAGCATGTTAGCACTGTGCATTCAGGTTAGCCCCAGGCAAGCCTCACTTCAGCATAGCACAGTTCTGCAGTGTGTGGCTTACATTATTGTTAGTAGTAAATGTGAGACATCTCTGTGCAATCACACACAATGTTCTCCACCTGCAACACTAGCTTGCTACAGAGTCTAATGAGCTACAGTTGCAGTTTGCACATCCCTGTTGCTATATTCAGTGCTGTCTTATTCACGGGCTATTTTTGTCCTGCACTCCCAGACCGGTTTGCCCTGCTTCCTTAGCATACGATATTCAACAGGATTTGCACGGGGTTACTCCTTTTGAATATACCTTGCTTTTTGCTCTGGGCTAAGTTTGCCTGCTGGCAGTGCTAATTTAGCCCTGAGACAAAGTTTTGAATATCTGGCCCTCAGTGTTAATTTTCTCGTGGCATGCTAACCAATGTAGGTCCCACATATGATCTGGAACCCTTTTATTGTTTAAAAGTTTCAGTAGTGTTTGTCTTTCTGCTATAGGACATTTCTCAAACACTGTTTCCACTGTACACATCATGGAGAGTACATACTGATACAATTGTTTTCTGTTCAAATTTGAGACCTGCTGTACCGTTACCTTCCATTGCTTAATTCTTAAGAAAGTGCTTCTTACATATTCTGGAATTAATTTAGATTTCTTAAATGCATTTAGTTGATTTTGTTCCCACTGCCCTAACCAAATCTTACATGTATCTTGAAAAATAAATCCCCAGCCTTTATTTTGTCCCCTTAAGATTGCTGCCATGTTAGTGTATTTGAAAAAACTATTAAAAAAGTAATAAGGTTTATCATGTTAAGGCCCCTTTTTTTGGCTGGAAAATATAATATGCTTCTTTTAATTGGATTCAGGTGACTCCCCCATATAGCTTGGAAGAATAAGCTTAGGATATTGGTCTCTAGTTTCTTCGGTGGGGGAAAAATATAACTTATCTACAGGAATACTGGAAGTAAAAAGGTTTTGACAATATATATCCTTTTCTTTTTACTGATTCCAATGAACACATTTTTTCCTCTCTATTTCCATTTTAGTTTTCCAATTCTTTTCATCTAAGTTCCCATTACCAAATTATATCCCTAATATTTTAATATGTTCTGGACTAATACTCATTCCTCCTACCACTTTCCTCTCCTCAAATGTATAATATAAACACTGTCCTGTACATTTTACAGTATTTAAGGATTTTCCAGAAAGGAGGCCAACTTGTGCACATATTTTAAACACCTCAGTCAGGGATTCTTGGTCCACCACTATCACATTCATGTCATCTGCAAATGATAGCACTTTAAAGGGACCATTTTGTCCTAAAACTTCAACTGGTCTTATCTTGTCTGAGGTATTAATCTTTCTCAATAAGGGATCTATAAAGAAATTATATATTATACAATGGCAAGAAAGAATCTAGAACTCTGATTGGTTAATGAGGAACTGGACCAGTGATGTTATCCTGGCATAACATCACGGATCTAGTCCCAGCATACCTAGTGACCACATGAAATGTAAACAAACGGTAAAAATTACTGCATAACTATTCCTCTACTCTCCTTCACCACACTGCAGAAAACCTCTTGGCATTTCTTCATGATGGTATAAAATCCTCTGTAACACAAACAGTAAAAAAAACAATACATAACTGTGACACATGCCCCCCCCTTCTTATTTTTTAAATCCACCTCTGTGAAACCCATGTAATTCCTGAAAACATTTCAAAAAACCCATCCCGATCCCCACTTGGTAACCTGCTTCTCCAATTCCCTCAGAACAATGCACCCAGTCAGTGAGCAAGTGAGTGAGCTTGTGATTAACAGACACTGCGTGTCTGTCTTCAAACTGCTCCCTTGCTCGCTTTCAAACCATTCTTCTTGTTTGGTTTGTAATAACACCATCTTGTACAGAAAATGCAAAAGAAAATCTCCTTGCCATTTCCCTACCTCGTTTCCTCGTCACAGAAATGATGTTGAGAGAGCAAGCTGAAAGATGTGGGGGTTGGGGAGCTTGCGATTCCCAAGTTGCCACCAGCATTTACTCAGTAAAGATATTAGAAATAAAATGAAAACCTGAACTGTGTAAAAAAAAAAGATAAATAAAAACTACAAAGGAAGAGGGCACAGTGACAGACTGAGCACCATTAATAAAGGTCCTATGCTAAGAAGAGTTGCTTAGATATTAACAGGGCTGTAGAAGCATAGCTCCACCTGCTGTCTGGAAGTAACAATCAACACTATTTACACACTTAGTAATCCTATGCATATAAAAAAAAAATCAACTTTAAATTTACTTTTTTCTATCTTTTTTTTATTACAAATGAGCCATTGTATAATAGGAATAATGCACTCCAAGGTGTGCGTCATGGTGGGATAATGTCACTTCTGGGGTGATTAGTCACACTTGGCCTGCAGCCTCATGTCTAACCACCCCTGGGGGTGATGTTATTCCAGCATGACACACACCCTGTCGTGCATTATTCCTTTAATATCAGACTTAGTAGGCACACTTGCCTCACCCCCCCTTTGTAAATGAGTCATTTGTCCTCTCCACCCCTGTGCTGTTGTAATAACTGTGGCTGTTCTGTATACACATTTTATCCAATTAATGACTGTATTTTGTTTATGAAAATATTTTAAGATTTCCCATAGAAAAGTATGATTCCCCTTATCAAAGGTCTTCTCCTAAACAAGGGAGACCAAATATCCATTAACTAGTTCATGTTTGCCTTGCTCTACCACTTGTCTAATGCATAATAAGTGTTGTTAAATTTGTCATCCTGGGATAGCATATCCTTGGGCCATGGATATTGAGCTCTGGGCTGCTACTAAAAGACTATTTGTTATTATTTTTGTTAAAATCTTAAAGTCAGTATTCAGGAGACTTATTGGATGCCAGTTTTTTAAATTTGTTCTATTCCATTTTTTAAAAATATAGGCGAGAAACCCTGTATTCATTTCTAGAGGTATTTATTCTGTAGAGAGTACGTGATTGATGACTTCAGCTAATTCTTCCACCAAAAAAGTCCCTATAATTTTGCAGAGTTCATTTGGTAGTCCATCTGGACCTGGAGACTTGCCATCACTCAGATTCATAATTACCTCATGAATCTCTTTAGCCCCAGTTGGCCTAGCCATTTCAGTTCATTTTATTTGCTCCATCTGAGGAACATCTAGGTCTTTTAAAACTGCCTATAAATCTACCAGATCTGTTGTGAGTGGGGCATACATAGAATTTGTATATTCAGATACTATTTGTAAAATATTTGAATTTGTAACACCTATCTCGCCTTTATCATTCTTAACTCCTGCCATAGTTTTTGATATTTTTTATTTAGCATAAGCTTCAAAGGGGCAAACAGTCTCAATAAAGTCTGGTGTGTTGTATTGTTGTTGGTAATAGACAGTTTGTGCTTTTTCATTATGAAAATCCATTCATTTTTGACTAGTCTCTTGGATTTGGGGGACTAAATACTGTCCAGTCTCCTGTGCAATTGATAGCAGCTGTTGTAATTTCCTTCTATTTTGTAAGTATTGTAGATATTTATCTGTACTGTTTTTTTTTAAATCTATACATATTCTGGTCAGGTCCATCTTCATGTCCTCCCACCAATTTATAGGGTTGTCATACATGATGTATACTGATTTCCTAGCCTTGATGAAATGGCATAAAGTTTCTGATATGTATACATTTTGTAACAAGGAGGTATTAAATCTTCATGTTCCTGGGCCTCTGTTTGGTATATTATGAATTCCAATTTTTAATTCTAACATATCATGATCAGAAAATTATGCTGCCATATGATTTACTGCCAAGATTCTCAATGGGGTTCCGTTCAGTAAAATCGTGGAACAAAATAAAGTGGACAAAAATAAAGCAGTGTCACCATCAATACTGGCAGCTCAGAATGAAGCATGCCAGAACAATGCAGGTCACACAACATACAGGGAGCAAACAATGTCCACCACATGGAGACACTGCACTGGAACACACAGCAGCAGCCACCCATGCCAAGAACAGTACAGGGGTGCAAGGAGATGGAACAGGGCAGGGTGCAACCACCACTTAGGGAAGCAGGCCATTGGACACTTACCATGGTAATCTAATGGCACAGGCACCCACCAGAATGCTGAGTGATGGAGACAGTGCACCTGGGTAACCACTGGGGGACAGTTGAACCATGGCCACCATGTAGATGGCCATGTATAATATGAGAGGCCAGGAGCACAGGCCAGCATGTCCCCAGCAACACATACACAACACACAGGACAAAGGAGATTGCATGTTGGCTTTTGCTCCTGGTCACTAGGGTTCTAGAGCAGTTTCTCCATGCGGTGGATGTTGTTTGCTCCCTGCGTGTCGTGCGACCTGCATTGTTCTGGCACGCTTCACTTTGTGCTGCCAATATTGATGGTGACACTGTTTTTGGAGCTTTACTTTTGTCCACTTTATTTTGTTCTACGATGTTACTGACTGGAACTTCTCAATATGTTAGATGTAAAAAAATAAGCAATTCGGGTAGCTAGGTTACCTTTGTGAAATGTTGGTGTGTGTTGTTTATTAAGCCTAAAAAAGTTTCCTGTAGTTTAGTCTGTTTGGTAATTTGAGATAGGGTATTAGAATCATATGATAGTTTGGCTTCCTGTGGTGTTAGCGAGCAGTTAAAATCCCCTTATAGTATTATATGGTGGGATGTACATAGAAAAGGTTGAAGGAGTCTAAACATTTCACTTCTAGTAGCCCTTGTTTGTGGTGCATAAATATTGATTAATCTATAGGGGGTCTGGTGTATAGCCACATCTAAGATGAATATCCTTCCAGCGACTAGGTCTAGAAGCGTTAGTACTTGTTATTCTTGTTGTAACACTAAGATGCCTACCCCTGAGCATGGTTCTTGCCCTATGGACCAAAAGGATGGTCTGGAAAATTAATCTCTTGAGGCAGTTTGTACTTCTTTTAGTGTATGAAGCCTTATATCTTGTAAAAAGATGATTCCCAAGTGCAAACAAAGATAAAAAAGAAAAAACTGCTTTCCTTTTTGTTACTCTCTTTATACTGTTAACATTAACAGTGTATACTGAGATAGGAGTATACATTTATTTAAATTTCCCCTTTCTTGTAGCATGTTCCTTACTTTTAACCTTCATTTTTGCTTTTCTTTTCATTGAACCTCTGGGGGCTAAATGGGCCTCTGTGTCAGTAGTCATTTCAGGCACAGATAAAGTGATAGAAGAAGTGTCAGAATCATCATCAGTATTTTCTGACTGTAAAAGTTCATATTTGTTAGATAGTACAACTGTCTTAGATTTATCCCTACTATCTGACATTGTCTTTCCTTTCTGTGTCATTACTCTTTTGAAATCTTTCTTCTCAGGTGTGGGGGGGCATTACTTCTTGTACCATATTAGTTATCACAACCTGTTGTACCACTTCTTCAGCATTATTTTTGGTTCAGGATTTTATAGTGCTCAACCATCGGTTGTTGTTCTACCACCTGATTCTCTGGATTTTAGGGGTGGACCTGCTAACTCCCTATTTGCAATCCCTGTTTTTTGTCCTAGTTTATTTTCTTGTGTTATGGTAATTAATAACATCTGCTGTTCCCCACCAGCCCATTCTCTGTCATTATGAGCCACCCACCTGCAATTCTGGAACGTGTGCCCCTGTTCATCACATAGATTGCATCTGTAGTCATTCAAACAATTCATACTGTTGTGACCTAGGTCTCCACACAATGTACATTTCATGGTATCACAGGCATTACTCAAGTGTTCCCCCGACCCACATTATAGCAGATTTTTGGCTGTCCAGGATAAAACAAAATCCCACACTCTCTCTCTAGAAAAAAAGATTTAGGTAAATGCTGCACCCCTGTATCCATAGTTTTAAGTAGTACTTTAACCCCCCCCGTCCAAATATTTTCCAAGTCCATTATGGCTTTTGGATCCTCCATTATGGTACACCTTTGCTTCAGCCAATAAGTAAGATCATGAACACTCACTCCCTCATTCCTAAATAATACAGTTATTGACTTTTGTGCAGGTTTAGTGAGGGGAATTGCAATGAAGTGGGACCCAATCGTAAATTTCTTTAGTGCATTATATTTAGATCAAAAGCACTCTAGTCCAGACATGTTCTTAAAACTAATGTCAAAGGTGGATTCCCCTGAGATGTGGATAAGGGCATAAATTTCATTTGCAAAGAACTTCATGTTATCCTTTAGCAAAGTACTTGCCACAAATATTCTGTCAGGAATATGGTCTAGACCTCCTGTATAGGAGAATCTGACTGCATTATGCCTTGTTGCAGGAAGAATAGACATTTTAAATAAGGAAGCAAATGACTATCCCCTGCATTTATGTTGCATGAAGAAGCACTTTGAAGTGTAGCTAGCACAGTCTTGGGGCATCCCCCAGTATGATTAGCTTTTAAATTTACATTATCAGGCATAATACTGTCTTCTGAGAATTGTAGTATAGGATTCTGTGTCAATTGTAATTCTATATGTAATTCAAGACATTTTTCTGAGTTATCTGTGATTATAGCCAGAAGCACCACTATATAGTGACAGAGTTAATGCTGACAGCCACCACAGCAACACCCACATACCACCACAGCTGAACCTGATGCACCCCACACCAACCACAATAATCCCAACACAGCAGCCACACCAGACACACCATCGGACTGCGAGGCACACAGCAGACAGGACGCACCAGCACAGACAGCCCATGACACCAGTGCTACAGCACTGGACAGCTCAGCACACCCCCCTGAACCACATAAGACCTGATGGACGGTGAAGCAACACTGCAGGATGTGGGCGGAGGCACTGGTAGGCACCACAGGGGCAGCAGGTTTGTGGCATGGCAGCAATGCCAGGACTGGGGACACCCAACGGCAGCAGACACAGAATGCCCATGCAGTTCCCATGGAGCAACACGGTTGGGTAGGGGCCAGGTGCACAGACATGGTGCACAGTGGCCATGGTGGTGCTGCCGCTGTGGGGAGCATGTCGGCTGCTGTGGTGGGTTGCTCTTGCGGTGGTCAGGATTCTGGCTGTCGCTGTGAGGGTGTTGAGATTGTGGTGTTGCCATGACACCCTGCTTTCTTGCAGCCCCCTTGTTGAATTTTTGGTTATTTTCATTGAGAATCACAATCGGGGATCTCCCCGAAATCCACCGACCTGAAGTTCCCTCCTGTTGCCAGCCTGCCGCTGATAGTACCGCATTCACTGACCAGGTTTTAGTCCCTTGAGTTTGCCCTTCTCCTGTGCGTCTTAGGCTGGGTTTACTTTTCACCGATGTTGCCATTCCCAACAGGACAGAAGAAAATTGCTGCAATGCCTCAGTTTCTTCATTAGTTTCAGAACCATGACTACCTTTCATGGCGTGGTGCTCTCTCAGTTTGCTCTGTTCTACTGCCACCACCCAGTCAAGTGGAGGCTCCTTTGGTGAGCCTGCAACAGCTTGCTACATCTGGACTAATTTGACAGGTTGTTTCCTGGTGTCAAACCAGAGCTCCCTCAGTCTTTTTTGGAAGGCAGTTTTTTTTGCATAAAACAATTGCTCTTCCTTTTCAAACTGTTTTTCGAGTAGAAGCAATTCTGGAGAATGTTCTTAAGGTAAGTTTTGAACTTTATCAATACCATCAGTGTTACAACTTTCTTGGAGTTCATTACTTTTATTCTCAGAGAATTTATATTCAGGATTTACCACCATCTCACTTCTTTCATCAGTATTTTGTTGTATATCCATTTTAGCTTTACAAGGTACCTTTTCTTTTGTTGTCAGATCCTCTTGTATTGTAGAATGTCCTTGTTCTGTAGAATTTTCTTGGGACTCATTTTATTCACCGGTGAGAGCAGAGACCTCCTCTCCTACCTCCATACACTCCACCTCCTCCTTTTCTCTGGCATCCATCTTGGCAGACAGCATCTCCCCCTACTGACAGCAATTAAGTAGGGGGAAGTTTTATTGAAACAGAGATTCGTATAAGAAACCAACAAAAACAAACAAACAAAAAACAAACCATAGAAAACATGCCAAAGACAACAAAAAAAAAACAACAAAGGCAATTCAATAAAGCAAACACCACAACAAAAAAGCCAAGAAATAGTTCATGTAATGGAAGCATCCATATTCATGATCCAGGGGAAAGCAGTCCAGAGTTCCAGGATCCTATCCCTGTGGAAGGAAGCACATTCAGAGTCGTAGATTTTCTGTAAATCAGACGCTATATTACTTTCCAGTTCTAGAAAAGTACATTGTTTTTGTTGTAGAGTAAATAAACAATGAGCCATCCAGATATTCCACTTAATAACCACGAAAACAAGATTCAGAGTATTCCGATGCCAATTATTCCAATGCAGAGGGCAATCACCAAGTATAGGGATTGAATACGTGACAGTCTGAAACAATGGAATAGCCCATGTTTGTGCTAAAAAGACCACCAATCCTGAATGAAGGAACATTCAAAAAAAAGATGAGAAATAGTTTCAGGCACAGTAAGACAGGACAGTCTAGAACAGAAACGGTCCTGCAATTGTTTATGTTTATAAAATTTAACGTATATGCGGTCATGACAAGAGAACCAATGAAAATCCCACATATGGACCGGTAGTCTAGTACATCTCAGAAGAAGCAAAAGAGAGGAGAGATGCTGAGTTGGGCATTTATCAAAAGGTTGCGGTACACCACATATAGTTGAAAGTAAACTTCTATATAGTGTCTTATGGGAGGAGGACAACACTAATTGAGTAGTAATGTTCCATTGTTTCAGGCATAAAAACACATGCTTCACGTAAGGTGGGACACCTACTGTTTGTCTAAGAATAGATAAGGAATTATGTTCCCATTGATGGAACCACACACAACAAGACTCATAGAACCAGGGTTCCCATCCCTTCTGTGTGTTAATTAATAAAGATCTCAAATTAGCAACAAAGAATATACTGGAGAAAAATAACAGGGGATTAATCATGGATAGGCCCCCTCAATGATGGGTAGATACGTAACATTCCACCTAATGGGGTTCAATCTACTGCCCCACAAAGCCTGAAAAAAGTGACCAAACACACAAGTCTCTAAAGTCTTTGGAATGGGGAATACGTAGCTCAAATATAAAAAGGTCAGAATTAAATAGGATTTAATCAAAAACACATGCTTCTTTTTGTCCTCCTGCCCCCTATTCCAATGTGCCACCCTAGCAGCAGCTCCTAGTGCCACTTTAGACTCCCAATTCAATATATCAGAGTTAGAGACTCCAAATTGGATACCCCAAATTCTGATAGGGCCTGTGACCATCTTTAAAGGGCCAATTGGCCGCAGAGGGTTTGAGGAAGACCTAAAGGAACACCCAAACTTTTGTCAGAGTTCAAAACTGCACAAGAAACTTTCCCAAAGGCAGTACACACATCAAGAAATAAGGCAATGGAACATGCATCAGCAACCAGAAAACAGACATCATCCACATAAGCAATGGCCTTATATTGCGCTTCAAGTGATAAACTAGAAATAGTTCTAATCTGAGGATGAGAATTCAAATATCTCAATAAGACATCAATAAAAAACATATAACAGAGGGCTCAGTGGGCATCCTTGATGGACCCCTCTCTTATTCGGGATCATATGGACTTTCCAACCATTCACCACTGGAACCACAGTAGCAGTCTTATACAGAGCACAAATCCACTGAATCATGCCCATGGGTACATGTAAACAGTGAAGAGCTTCTCACTGGAAGTCATGTCTGACTGAATCAAAGGCAGCTTTTTGATCCACAGAAATCACAAAACCTGAAACTGTGTTAGCTTGACCATGGAAAACAATTCTCTGAGGAGTAATAAATGATCAGATATCCGCCTATGAGGGACTGAGCAAGACTGTGTTGGATAAATCATCACTTCAGCAATCAACAACAATCTGTTAGTAAGAATTTTCATCAGCAATTTATAGTCCATAATCAGCATACACAAGGGGCGCCCATTGCAAAGAGAACATGCATTACCTTTTTGCTTACATACATAGATCATTGATCCTGTAGTAAATTCCAAAGGAATCACTTCCATAGACAAAAAGGGAATTAAACACAGAGGTAAGCTCAGGCACCAAGTAGTCTCCCAGAACCTTATATAAGGCATTTGGGAGACCATCTAGGCCAGGAGCTTTATTCAGCTGTAAAGATCCAATAACCGAAACAAGTTCCTGCTCACTAATAGGAGCACAGGCCAAATCCAAACAGGCTTGTAAGGGAACCGGAATATCCATGCCAGAAAAAAGAGACCTAAGAACTCCATCGGCAGCAGGCAGGGGGGAAAAAGAGCCCGTGTATATTCTGCTACAATCTTGTTAATATCAGATTGAGAGGTATGTAAAACACCTCGGAATCCGCCAAACAAGACATGTTTTTTTGAGAAATCATTTGAGAATTGTTTTCAAATGGGCAAATCATAAAGTGTTTTCCCTGTACATCAAATTTGTGTTGGTGATATAATTGAAGGGACTGTTTAGACTGATACATTAGCATATCTGCCCAAACTAAATGTAATTGATGTGACAAGTCTTGCCCTGTCATATAGGCTATCATCATCAGGGACTGCAAATGAACTCACTGCTTTAAGTAATGTAAATGCTCTTGGTTTACATTTGTGATGACTATATTGCTTCAGAAAATGAATCAAGACATTTCATATGTAACCACCACTAAACAGAGTCCTCACAGCAAATAAACGCAGATTTGCGCACCTGTAAAAAATATGACAAAAATTGCAAAAACCCTGAATCTTACACAAGAGATGTATTAAACTTCCAAATCCCAGGAACCCTATGTAAAGGCACTTCCAAACCTACACCAACAGAAATCAGTTCATGGTCTGAGAAAGCCACAGAGTGGACAGTAGCAGAAAAAATAGGAAGGGTTTCAGACAAAAATACAAAATCTATTCGGGTGGCTAATTTACCCTTTTGAAAAGTCAGGGTATGTTGTTTAATGTAGGTCAAAAATGCATCACAAAGATGAGCCATTTTGATCAACCTCATCAATTCATTGGAATCACAAAACAATTTCCGGGTTGTAGTAAAGGCACTCTTGTCATAAAGGCTTAAACCACAATTGAACTCTCCAGAAAAAATAACTTGAAGGGAGATATGCAAATAAGGACGTATCAAGTTAAATAGGTCTATCCGGGATGCCTTAGTCTGGGGGGTGTATATATTAATAACCCGATAGGCACAGGGCCCGATAGTAAAATCTAGAACCAGCACCCTGCCAGGAAAAACATCATATAATTTAAGCAAATGAAAGCCAGGGACATTAATCAAAACATCCAAACTTGAGCACACGTCTTGGCCTATGCACCAGAAAGAAGGGCCAAGCAACCAATCTCTCTGTGCCTGACGAATATCATGGATCGTGTGAAACCTGGTGTCCTGCAATAGAAAAATTCCAAAAGACAATAAACATATGAAGGAAAAAAAACATTGTCTCTTAGACAGGTGTTTAACACTATTAACATTAATAGTGTGACACACAAAATGAGCCATTAAAAAAAGACAAGAGTAAGGCAACACACATAATCAGGATTTTTTCTTTCCTACCACCTTCTTCTTCCCTTTTAATTTCACCTTAGCCTTATGCTTCTTAGGGTCACCCATACCCATCTGCAACTCAGAATCAGTGGTGCCATCAGGGTGGGAAGAGGCAATGGAGGAGGAATCAGAGTCCCCAGCAACAGCATCTGAAATGACCCTCAAAAGCTCATACTGGTTAGAAACAGGTAAGGGAGAGGATTTCAAGGCCTTAGAAGGGGGGAGACATGGCTGGAGGGTTATTTCTAGTCGACCGCCTACGAGAAGTGTATGCAGGACCTTTGGGTGGTGGCATAGTTTTGGTAGACATAGAAACATCAGAGACCAAAACAAAGACCACGTCTGACTCAGGGACAGGAGGAGCTTGAGCAAGAGCGACATCCAGGGGAGGAACCGTAGAAGGCCCAGGAACTATCATCTCAATGTTGACAGGTACCGCAGGCTCTGGCCTAAGTATATGAGGCGGTACAACCTCCTGTCTAGAGCGGAGCCAGGCCTTCGGTGCCTGAGTAATGATGAAACGCTGGTCCACTCCCGCCTGATGATATTCTTGGTTATGGGCAGCCCATTGAAAGTTCTGAAAAGTATGTCCTATCTCTTCACAAAGATTACATTTACATTCATTCAAACACTGAGCCCCAACATGGCCAAGTTCCCCACATAAGTTACATTTTATTTTATCACACACACCACTAAGGTGGGTGGGATCTCCACATCTGTAGCACACTTTAGGTTGGCCTGGCTAAAATAAAACCCCTCTATCATGGCCTATGAAAAAAGAATCAGGTGGGTGCATAAGTCCAGACTCAGAGGAATTTAACAAAACTTTCACCTTCCACCCCCCCCGTCCAGATAGTCTCCGTATCCAGAATGGCATCAGGCTGGCCCAGGACCGTGCAACATTGCTTTAACCAGTACAGCACATCAGACATATCAACCCCTTCATTGCGAAAAAGAATAGTAATAATTCTATAAGCTGATTTAGTTAGGGGAATAGCCATGAATGGGGTCCACAATGCAGAGGATTTTAAGGTCTGATATTTCTCCCAGAAACAGTCCAAACCACAAGAGGTCTGAAAACTGACATCAAAAGTAGAGTCACCTGATACGTGAATCAGAGCATAAATTTCATGAGAGAAGAACTTCAAGGAATCTTACAACAGCTTACATGCCACACAAAGATGGTCAGGGGGTTCAGTAAGGCCACCCACATAGGACAAAAGGACAGCATTGTGTTGTTTTGCAGCCAAAACAGGAAATTTAAACAATGAGAAGAACGTGCGGTTCTGGCCGTCCCCCTTAGGCGGGTGTATATGTGGATCCATGTCCTTATGTGTAGGTACTGAAGTAGAAGTAGAGGCCTCCGGGGCGGGGGACTGAGGAAGCCAAAAAACTGGATGCTGTGTCAAGGCAAGTTCTTGTGGGAGTAACAATGGGTCTGCTACAGGTAGTTCCTGATTAGGAGTACGCCGTAACTTCGGGAAATCCTCAGAGCGAGGAGACTGAATCAGGGAAGGGCCAGAGAACCATTTCCCATCAGATGTCTCCCGTACTCAAGCCACCCCTTGCAGAACAGTATCAACAGACCAGTCAGAGACAACAGGAGAATCAGCAATAGAAGGAGAATTCAGTAACAGAGGAGGTACAGTTTCAGCAGTAGGCAAGGTCGTACTCACATTACGGTCCTCAGAAACAGAAAATGTAATGCCATGCTGCTCCTTACCGCAGTCTATATTACCAGACACATCCTGCTTTGCTTCCATAACCAGACCACAAACCACCACATTAACAGCAGTGCTAGGAGCACCGACTTGTAACTCTCGTAGGTCACACTGCAACTTCATCTTTGCAACTGCAAATCTGTGTTCCTTTAAAGCCAGATGTTCCTGAATAAGCCGAACTGCAGGAGTTTCCACACCGGGAGCAGTAGAAAGAGAAGTCTTCTCATCACTGGATGTAGTTTCGAGCAACACAGAAGCCCCAACCTGAACAGACTCCATGGATTCAATAACAGTACCCTGCAGTATTCCAGATAAATAGCCGGAATCCTTGAAAGGCACAACTACACAGTCAGCCATACCAACGGTCTCAGACACAGACAAGGTAGGAGCCGAGACCAAGTCTCCCACCTCCATTGCCTCCTCCACAGCACACACACAGACATGGTTGCCATCTTGGACAGAGGTTCTCCCACTGGAGAGTAGGGGAATTTCCTCGGTTTCCTGGCCAAATTTCCCCATTCACTAAAAATACCAGCAACCACTTAATATGGTTCAGTTTCAGTTGGTTACCATCTGTATCCCTCATCCAGACGGCCTCTGAAAAAGGGACTTCTAGTCTCAGTGGACCTATCGGGTCAAACAAATTAAATAAATAAGCCATTGAAGTAGTGCGTCTTTGATGCAGCCTTCATGAATATGTTCATGTGAGAACAATATTGTTGGTATGTCAGATTGACAAACAGGTGTCTGCCACATTCTGCTATTTCAGGAACATGTACTGTGTGAACTTACAAAATTCAGTTCTCTGAGGGATTCTGTGTGAAAATACATAATGTAAGTGTGTAACTAGAAATACTGTAAGTCATGCTGATGCCCCTGTCTCCTGTCCCTCAGTTATGGCTGCTGCGCCCTGTTTCCTTCTGCCTCCCCCTCAGGCATGACCAATGCCTCCTGTTCCAGTTTCCACAGACAGGACTGCTGTGCTCTGCTAAGCCCTAGAGTCCCTGGCCTTTGCCTCCACAGTGGGGACTGCTGCACCATGCTGCCCCCAGCCACCAAAAGGTGGGGCTTTTGCTGCACCCAGCCACCCCTTCCTACTTGTGTTCTGTAGTGTTACCTAGTCAGGAAATCTGGTTGTTTTGTAAAGGCAGCCCTTACTGAGAGAGGGAAATGTTTAATTGAGCCTGAAATGAAATAGTTGCCGACGGCTGAAAAGGAAAGCCATCGGGTTGCAAGAAAAAGTGTACAACCTTATGGAAACAGTATTAGCAAGTTGGAAATGTGTTCTAGGCTGTTTAAATTAGGGTAAAACTGTTTATATAAGAGAAATAGACATGTTTTCCATTAAATTATGTGATTTTAAATATGTGCAATGAATAAATGAAGCATCAGGTTTTGAACACAACAGATACTCTCCTACTTAGTAGAATACTGTAAATGGAGAGGGAGCGCACCCCTGGTCTGTTTATATCTGGGAAGGCTGGAGATTACCTAGCATACAAGACAAAATGCATTTAAAATGTTTTTGTTATTTACCTGTATGTAGCCCTATTTAATTTGGAAGGTCCTTCTATAGGGATGGCAGCCCAGCAAATGGCTGTTTATATAGGAAGGGGATAGTGATGTCATAAATAAGGGAAGAGCTATAAAGGGTAGCATGTCACTTCAGCACAAACAACTCCACGTGAACAATTAAGTGAAAATAGTACAGCGTACTGATTCTGAGCGAAGACAACAAAACAGTGCACAGCAAACACAGCACTTTACCCGATTCTGCTCACTACAAATGCAAGCAAACATAGAGCAAAAAAAGTGCACAGCAAACACAGTGCTTTACCCGATTCTGCTCACTAATGAAATATATAATGTTGTAGCCTTACCTTGCTGTATTCATTCAGTGGTAGTGCAGAGTACAGAGTTCACAGTTCACAGGTCAAGGTCCACAGTGTACATGGGAAGCTTCATCTTCTCCGGGTGGTGGGGGATGGTTTAGTTTAGTTCTGTTCATTTTCTCATAATTTAAAATGGCAATCTTTATTGAAAACAACTTTAAAACAATGTGTATTTAATGTCTTTGAGGATCTCATAACAGCATCATATTATAGGTACCGGTGTTGCACTTGTAGCTGAAAGTTGTGGTCTACACCCCTTAAGAAGTCAGTGTAGTCACTGTTTCCATACGTTGCAACAGGAGCAGCAATTCTTTTAGCTGTATCCCTGTATTTTTTACGTGGTGCTGGTGGTTTGATCCCTGAAAGGCACTGTTCAACTTTAAGCTCATTGCTGTTCTGTTCTACGTTCAGTGCCTTAATTAATTTCCATATTGTTGGATGACTTGCACCTAGTAGACTGTTGAACCCTCTGTGCCAGCCCCCCACAGCATTTATAGTTATTGGCCGCCCTTCCTTTATAGCATCGTAACAATTCCAAAAATCTATAGCAAATGGTAGTTTACAAAGACCACGATGGCCAACTGGCCTCCAGATCCATGTGTCCTCAAAATAGTCAAGCAGCAGGGCCAGTTGGTCATCATTTGCTATATAAAAATCACTATTTCTAAGATGCTCAAATGCATGTATTACATCAGCAGGTGGCACATATACTACAGCAGGAAGCATCCTCATTTGTAGTGCAAAGTCTGTGTCTAGGGTATAGTTTATAACTAGGTCTGTATGGTCTTGAACCTTGCGCCAGACTGCCTGGGAAAAACAGCCCCTTATGACAGTGTTTGGTAATTCTGAGCCAAATGCCTTTGCAGCAGAAAGCTCAAAATCAGTCATGATGCTTTGTGGAGCTAATTCAGGGCATAATAATTTAATTTGTGAGAGAACCCTGGAATAACTGTGTAAAGTGTGTTTTGCCATTAGAACAAACACTGATGGGATTACTGCTGTAAATCTAACACTTGGCATTGTGTACAACAGTGCAAACAATGTTGGAGTAGCCTTAAATGTTCCATCTGCATACCAACGCTCACCATCATTAGACCCAGAGTCATATTGCATAAAAAGATTTCCACTATCAGATTTACAGTACTCAGGTGGAATTAGCTCACTGAGTGCTGCAGATTGAGTAGGCACTACTGAAGCAGTTTGATGTGCCCTTTGTGCAGTGTGTTTCAGACTATAAAAAGAAGGCAACTTGCCACAAATGGAATGGCTAATGTCACTGGTAGTACTGGTGACTACCTGTTAAGTAGTCTCTTGAGAACATGCAGCCTTCTCTTTCATTTCATTTACCACTTGCCAAACTGCTACATCAGCAGGGTGTGGCACATGATTGTGTACCTTAATGAATTTGATAATTTCATCATTTTCTGTGTGCAACCTTGCCGGACACTTGAATGTATCATATTGAATACATTTCCAATATTTCTTCAGGCCATACTTTCACTCCTTGCGATACAGGTAGCCATCATGACTGAGGAGCGGCTGCCTCTGGTGCTCAGGACAAAATGCAGTGGCATGTTTCTGTACGTAGGTTGCCATGCCTAACAGAGTCAGTTTTATTAAAGAAAATTTGCATACAATTAATTGGATGACAAGAGACTAGGTTTATAGAGGAGGTCTTAAAAGTGAGGAAAAGTGAATACACAAATGGAGGTGAGATACTGTAGTGCTGATAAGTACATTCGGTGAAAATGATCGCACTGTATTGCAAATGCTATATTGACCACGATGAATTTTTTTGCGTGCAAATGACATGGAACCACTATAAAGACCCTGATGATGCCCATGCACCTAATTAAGCTTATGTCTGGTGAAATACAATGCTTTTAAGTTAAGTATTGTGATAAAGGTAGCTGGGATGAATATGATGCTTTCTTAAAGGAACCCATACCATGGTGAACCTTCTCCTAACAGAGGAATAAGGGTTTTAGACTTAATTGGAAGGTCACATGCTGATGAGGTCATCAAGAAACACTATAAAACCTGCCCAAAAGGGGGCTATAGAGAGGAAGAGGTAGAAAGTGGTCAGTGCCTTCTGATCAGCAACCAGAGAGAGGAGATGTGAGAGGTTACACATCAAAGAATTGTGAGAGATATTATGTGTACAGAAAAGAGCAGGAAGCTTGAAGAAAGACTTGCCTGAGTATTTGTTTTGTATTTTCATTTGGTGTGCAAGGTTTAACACCATGTTAGATTTCTTTTCTGTAAATATCTGGACATTTTCTGTTATTTATTTATCATTTTGAAAATAAAATGATAAATGCTGCAAAAAGCATTTTGTATGCACTTTATCTAATGACTGGCATCTGTTAGTAGATCCGGCACATCCACACTGTGATACAGACAGGTGATTTCTCACAAATAGTCATTTATACCATTTCAGTGCACCACTGAAAACACAAATGACCAACTCTTTATGAGAACAGAATGATAGATTGTAAACTAATCGATCTAAACACAAATGGGTTAGTAACACACTTGGTGTAAAGACAATTAGCCCTACAGATTGCTTTGTCTGGGAAATGCAACAGCTTCTTCAGGCAACCAGGGACTTAATCACAGTAGGAACAGGCTGGACAAGAATGATGACATCACTCACTGATAGGGACAGAAAATGTTCACTGTTTTCAGTTACTGCAGAGCACATTAACAGATGCTGATTTAAAGAAAACCCCAAAACCAAACAGCATGATATTTTCAGGAAACGCTAGCCATGACGCAGGGACTTGACCTAAATTTTTTATTGACAATCTGGAAAACATTTTGATTTGATCTTTAAAGTCATATCTGTTCACCCTAGCTTTTAATGAATGATTTTTTAGTTGTTTAATGATTTTACTGCTTTTGACATTTTCTTTAGTGCGCCAATGTTTGATTTTATCTCTGTACTATTCTTGTTCATTGTACTTATATAGAAAGCACCTCACACCTCTGACAGGGGGTGCTATATAAAAATCGCAGTACATTACATAACAGTGATAGCAGATGAATAGTCTAAGTATTAGCTCCCCAGAGAAATGTTTATTTAACAGCAAATGAAGGCAGCACCAAAAGAAGAGGATGCTGTATTAAATTAGTTCTGAAATTGATTTAAATTGTAAAAGGAAAACAAAAGAAAAAATGAATAAGAATAAGACAAGATGCTTACCTTCTACTCTGCAGCTTAAGAGACATCATCTCAGCAGGCCAGCATTTTCCTGAGTGCAGCTGAAAATGAGTGCTACAGCACACCATACAGTATGTGATACTTTGTGCTATATAGTATATGGGTTTCAGTATATGTAGTATGCATTTTACCACATACTCTATGCATTTGAATTTAGAATGTATATGATAAGCCTCACTATTTGATACACTGGATGAATTTTAATATATTTGCATCTGAATATGTAAATTATGAGATTTAGTATATGATATACACATTACAGTACACAGTGTATTAATTAATTCCAGGATGCGATGTGTTCATTTCAAAATATTGTGTATGCATTTCAGTGAACAATTTATATAAGCCTTACAAAATGAAATATGTATTTTAATATATAATACAGTATATGTGTTTCACTATATAATAGATGTTTAGTTTAGTTTAGTTTATTGTTCTAGGAATTACAACCTTTGAGCCAGAGGCTCTTTAACAAAGGTTCCACGTCAATAACAGATGCACTTCATGATACAATATATTCATTTTGGTCTATGATGTATGCATTTCACTATAGAGTGTACATGTCTTATGTGGTGTATATTTCCAAAGTGTATGAAATATACCCCTGATGGCATCCCATAGAATTAGGTTAGAGGCTTGCTAACCACTTAGGGCCAAATATTAGTAACACAAATATGTTGCATCACTTTTATGCATGACAGAACAGTTTAATATCTTGCACTAGAAACTACTGCTGGTAATATGGGCAAAACATTGAATTCTACTCTCTTTTCAAAAATACATTATTAGTAGGAAAATGTGGAATGCAGCATTCCACCACTGGAACTGGTGTGGGATAGCAATTTCACTTCCAAAACACTTTTCAGAATTTGGTTTTAAATTTTGCAGTATTCCATAAAAGCATGTCTGTGTAAGCTGTGGCATTTGGTTTTGATGGAACATGTGAACTGTAGAATATTTTTTTGTGGATTTCAGAAAAGACTCTAAAGTTTATGTAAACTGCAAATTATTAAACAATGAAAAACATTTTGCATACAAAATTTCAGAATACTGCTACCAATGGAATTCTGTGAATTTTCCAAAATTCCATAGAATTCTGATCCATCCAAATCTCAATATTCCATACAGCACTAATTAAAAGTGTATCAGTTTTGGTGTTTTCTGCCGGAGGATAAATTACCAGTAGCCTTCCAGATGATTGTTTATAAATAGCCATTTTGAAATATTCACTTTTGCTTAATCCTATACATAGTATGTTTTCATTCATTAAAAAAAGTAAATGTTCTACCTGTAATTATATATATCTTGTTGACTATCAGTCTTACACCACAGACGCCATCTGAAGCTTTAGTGTACAAGTAGTTGAAAATAATCTTCTTCATTCTTTTACTTTTAAGGACCTGTAAATGATTGGAAGAGCATGTGTTAGCCATTAGGTTATTTTAAATGAGAAGAGGAATATTATAAGGCTGCCAGATATTGATTGGCTCACTCAAGCAGCTATGAGCTCCAGAGGTCAGGCTTTGCTAGATACATTGCAGGACTGCCTGCTGGTGCAGCTGGTTAAGGAATCCACTAGGCAGGAAGCCATTCTAAATGTAATGTTCTAATACCAGTGAAGCCTTTTCCATAGATCTGTTTCTGAGAGATTCTCAGCCAGTCTGACTCATTCCATCCAAAACAAGTTAAAAGAGGATCTTAGAGCAAATAAGGCATCACTGTAAATAAAATAAAGCTGACAGTTTAAATGATGCCTATGAATCCTTTTTCAAGGACCTCAGTTGGACTGAAATTCATCCAGGCTGAGCACTTGTAAGGACTACATAAAGATGGACCTGGTATCAGTGCAAATTTACATAGGCCAAGCATTTACAAAAATGAAATACATAAACATGACATACAAGTTAGAAAAAATAGACTGCAAACTGTTTACAAGCATTTAGCTTAACTACAGGAAAGTAGCCCAACCACAACCACCAATTTTTTATTTTATCATGATTATTTATCATATTAAAAGACAGAAAGTAGTAGGTTCCTCCTACCAGCTAGCACCTAAAAAATACTGGGTTACATTTTGACTATCACAAGTTCTTACTTGCCTATCAACTTTTTTTGTTGTAAGTTTCCTACTTACATCATAGTCCATACCTACCAGTTTTTATCTGGGTCATTAGTAGTAGGTGGTTCAATAATAATATGATACATATTATGTTGTTTACATACCATTTTTTGGGGGGTCAGCACCATTTTTAAGATGGCCCAGGAGTATAAAATCCCAAAGTTTTGGTAGCTTCAGAGGACAGTCCAGAGCAAGCTTTTGGAACATGGCTGGCAAAGAGTGCTTTAACTGGTATTGGCTGGACTTGTTGATGGGTTACAGCATAGCAAGAACTTTGGATCAGCTCTTTGCTTCTAATATCTGACTGTGTCTCATGTAAAACTGAGTGACCAAGAATTGTAGATCAGTAAGGGCCATCGCGGTTAGTTATTTACAAGAGAGGAGTGGGGGTGAAAAGTACAAGATAAAAAAAGATAGCTTAGCGACATCAGTAGCAACAACATATCAACAAATATTGCTTTTACTGTTGTCACAATGGATATTTTTTTACTTACTGTCATCACAGTAGAATACTGAACCAATCAGAGAGCAGCTTTCACAAAGCTGATGACATCACTATGGCTAGTGCGGCACTAAAGTCAGCTGTTAACATCAAAGAAAAGTAGAAAAATCTTCAGACAAACTGCAGATTTAAAAGCTCTAACTTGTAAACTCTGGTTATATATATCAAATATACAGTAGCCTGACTTAAAATAGGCACTTTATCATCACTTGTGAGTGGGCAGGACTTTCATAACTCACTTGTGTCTCTGCCACTCATGAGTTATGGTCCTGAACCCCCTCACACTTGAAAATAAATGGCATATTTCAAGTCAGCCCATTCTATATCCCCTATATGTCTGTCTATATTTTTATCTGTCTGCACACACACACACACACACACACACACAAACACATATATAGTGTGGCAGTTGTTCTATACGTATGTGTAATGTATATGTATGTAATTTGCTTAGGCAAAGTTTTTTCTGGCATCTCAGATCCAAAAGTCTGAGTTGCAAAGAAAACAACTGAGCATATTAAATAGTTACATTGCTTATTGCTTTTCATAAGTAAAGAGAATAGTCTTGTCATGACATTCTAATGAACCTTTCTGAAGAAAAATGGTGAAAATGTTCTTTCATGCAGTTTATGAATATTAATGATATGAAATTATTTTTATAATAGAACTGATTAAGTTATATCATGATACCCCAGATATGTTCTATAACTATTAAAATAGAGTACTCATACATTATTTACCATCTTTTAGCACTTGCCTAATTTCTCTTCTACTGCTTCCTCATGTTATTATGATTTACCTGACCATAGCTTGTGCTTTATTTCCTTTCATATTCCGAACCTTTATATCTGTTATTGCATCTTAATTAGAGTGTAACATGTACAATTTACTTGATGTTAGAGTTTGTGTTCTCTTGGTATAGTACTTTAATCTACATGTGTACTTGTGTTGTTAATTGTTATAATTGACTCTTTTGTTCATGTCCATCCAGGACCACCTTGTAAATTAGTTTTCTCAATGGTGTCTTTCCTGGTGAAATACAAATTGAATTGAAATTGAACTGAAAACTCATATTATGCCTCATGAACGCTGGTACTGGCCCTAGTGCTGGTACTGGCTGTGGTACAGGTTCTGGTACTGGTTCTGCTTCCAGTTCTAGCTCTTCAGTGACTACTCACCAGCTCAGAAGTGGTAGGAGAGGTGAGGGTAGTGGAGCAACTAGGGTCCAGTGACTATAAATTTTTGTTAAATAATTTGACCTGTCCCCTGGGACAAGTAAGTCCTCATCAAAGGCTGAATTCTCAGATTTCACAAGGGCAGAACTCATTCAGATGAGGGAGTTGGTCTGGGACAACTTAATCAGAGTGGACAGCATTAGGGATGTGAAGAAAAGTTGAAGGAATCAAGGTGGCCATTCTTGAGGCAATACATTTAATAAGAATGTTAATCAAAAGGAACAGGTACTGGAGACTAATATGATTCTCTGGAAAGGTCAGGGAAGCAGTGAGAGCCAAAAAGAAGGCCTTCAACAGGTACAGGTAAAAAGAATGGAGAGAGTACCAGATGAGAACAAGGGAAACCAAGAGGGCAGTTTGAGAAGCAAAGGCAGACACAATGCTGCAGATCGTGGAGGAGTCAAGGGAGAGAAGAAACAGTTCTTTATACATATATTAGGGTAAAAAGAAAGAAGGGAGGAGGAACTACAAGGCTAAACAATGGAGGTAGGCTAGCTGAGGAGAATGGGCAGAAGGCAGCCATTCTTAATGATTATTTCAACTCAGTATTCACAAGGGAAGACAGAGGGCATCTGCCAGACAGTGGCATTAAGGCAGTTATAAGAGGGATCCCTGAGATGATACACCAAGTATTTATCCATGAAAAGGTTCAGAAAACACTGTTAGCCATAAAGACAGGTAAGGCACAGGGCAAACTGTGATGCATGTGAGGTTGCTCTAGGAACTGGCAATGGAACATACTTTACACCTGGTAGTGCTATTCAATAGCTCAACTGAGACAGTGATAGTTCCAAAAGTCTGGAGGGTAGTGGACCTAGTTCTGCTTCATATGGGAGGGACAAGGTGCAACTACATAACTACAGACCTGTCTGTCTTATCTCTATTGTGGGTAAACTGGCGGAGACACTAGTCAAAGAAGATAATGTGGACTACACAAAGAGGAATGGACTCCAGGATAGCAAGCATCATGGGTTTGTGGCAGGGAGATCTTGTCAAATCAAATTGATAGTATTCTTTGACTGGGTAATGAGTGTACTGGATAAGGGTCACACTGTGACTTTACTTTACTTTGATCTCTGCAAGACTTTTGAGTTGGTGCCTCATAGAAGTTTGCTGAAAAAACTAGAGGATTTGGATGCAGAGAAAGATACAGATTGGTGAGAAACTGGTTGGAAGGGAGACAGCAGAGGGTTTTAGTTAACAGGGTCAAATCAGAAGAGGGTGGTCACCAGTGGGGTGCCACAAGTATCAATCCTGGGTCACAGTACTTTTCAATATGTTCATCAACAACATCCTATATTGTTCTGCTGGATGAAAGTAACAAAAGAAATCCAGGGCAAGATGTGTCTCTTTGCAGATGACACCAAGCTCCGTGGCAGAGTAAACAGTGAGGAGGATATTAGGGAGATGCAAAGAGACTTGCAATGGCTAGAGATGTGGTCAGAGGGTTGGCAGTTGAAATACAATGCCAAAAACTGCAAGGTGATGCACAAAGGGAACAAAAACCCCAGGACAGAGCACACGATGGGGGTAAAGCTGGGCACAATGTCTGAGGAAAGAGACCTAGAAGTCATTATCAGTGACTCCCTAAAACAATCAAGCCAGAGTAACAAGGCCTACAATATGGCAAACAGGATGCTAGGGTGTATAAGAAGGGAAACTAACAGCAGCAGGAAAGAGATATTACTACCTCTCTATAGATCACTGGTAAAGCCCCACCTGTAATATTGTGCCTAGTTCTGTAATTCTCACTTACTGAAAGATAAGAACAGGCTGGAAACAGTGTAACAGAGTGTGACCAAAATGATTCAGGGCTAGCAGGGCAGATCTTATGAAGATTGTCTCAAGGCACTGAACATGTTCTCACTGGAGACCAAAAGAGAAAGGGGAAACATGTAAAAAACCTTCAAGTTCTTGAAAGGACCGAACAAGGTGAATTGCGAGAAACTATTTAGCATAAGTAGTGGATCGAGAACACTGGACTGTGAGTGGAAACTGATAATAATAATAATAATATTGCTCTTTATTTATAGAGTACAATTCATTGATATCAAAGCACTTTAACAATATAAACAAGTAAAAATATTAAAACCACAAATAGTTAAAATTCATTGACAACAGACAGAATCAAATCAGACTCAACTAATAGAGAATGCAAGATTAAATAAATAAGTCTTCAGTGCCGTTTTAGAGCTCTCCACTCTCAGGCACTCATGAACCCGACGAAGCAAAGAATTCCACAAGGTGGGGGCTGCAAAAGCAAATGCATGAGCCCCAGATGTCTGCAACTGAACCTTAGGGATCTCTAGCAATCCCTCATCAGTGGAGTGGTTGGGAGGGGCAGTAGGGGCAAATAAGCTGTTGCACGTAGTGCAGTCCCTGTCCTTGTAGGGCTTTATAGGTTAGCAAGCCAACCTTGAAAGTGATCCATCATTGAACTGGCAGCCAGTGCAGCTCACGCAGTGCAGGTGTAACATAGCTTGATCAAGAGAGCCCAGTCAGTAACCTGGCTGCTACATTCTGCACTAGCTGCAAATGCCAGATATCAACCCCCGGTAGCCCTAGGTACAGGGGTGTTCAAGAGGGAAGTGAGAAAGTATTATTTTACAAAAATGGTGGTTAAGTCATGGAACATTCAGCCAGCTGACGTGGTGGGTGTCAAAACTATCAATGATTTTAAACATGTCCAGGACAGAGTAAAGGGCTTAGTACTTGCTTAGTGTGGTAGCAGGGGAGGGAGAGTAGGGTGGATATTATTTGTTAGGACTCTCCATGGATGATAGGTCCTAGGATTGTTAGGATTTTATGGGCACACTGGATGGACCAATGGACTTTTTTGCCATTATTTTCTATGTTTCTATGTTTTTTTAGTTTTATCTATTTATGCTCTTCCCCACTGGCATATTGGTCGGCCACTCCTTTGGAGCATTAAGGCCCATCCACACCACCATCCTGACCTGCACTACCATCTCCCAACCCTGTCTCATGACCTACTGAGGTAATCTGACATTTTCCTGTGTTAGGAGGGTCCCTCTTTTCTAAGGTGAAAGCACTGTAAGGCACAACTGCATATGTCTGAGGGCCACCACCAGGGCAGACTGGTCTGTTCAGGGCTTTGTGGCAGTGTGGGTTGAGCATTCATCATTCAGTAGGCAAGGGGCTTATTTTCACTCTTTTCTTGACCCTCCCCATGCAGTAGCCTGTGTAAGGGTGGTGTTCTGGGGTGGGGATGTACAGGAAGGCGTATCAAGGTTTCACACCCCCCAAGCTCTTCCCCAATCTACCTCCAGGAGCCCAGGCTCAACCCACTCCCACAGGAGAGAAGTATCCAATGGACAATTGAGAATCCCTTCCCTGCCGGTTTTTGATCCTGGTACCCAGGTTCAGGGCATGAATCTGGGCTGCCACCATGCTGAGTGAACCCCATCACTCGGTGCCATGGAGCCGGCCCAAGTCTATGTTTTTAATAATCTAAAATACTATAAGTTTCCTTCTTCATCTGATGGGTTCCCTGTGTAAGTTATTAGAAGTAATTATAACCCCAGATAGCATTCGTCCATTGAAGGTTCCACAGTGGCTTTCATAATTCTGTGTTCTGTTCACAGATTCATGTTGCCAGTATATATCACCTTGCATTAGCCAGTATTGAACTTTACTTGTCATGTTCTTTACCACTGTTCCAAGCCTTTCCATGTCTCTCTTCAAGTTTTTTATCCATATATCAGTGTCTACCCTTCTGCAGAGCTGAGTATTGTCTGCAAATAGACAACCTTGTTATGCAATCACACTCCTATGTCACTGAGAAACATAATGAACAGCACAGGTCCCAGAACCAAAGCCTGGGAGCCCCCGTTCATAGCCTTCCTGAATGTAAGAATTTGCCATTTAGAGCAACTCACTTTGTCATATCAGACAACCAGTTACCAGTACACTGTTTTATTTCTGTCTTTTTCCCATACTTTTAAAATTAGTCTGCTGTGAGGCTCTAGATTGAAGTCTCTACCAATATCAACGAATAGGATCTCTACTCTCTGATTCCTAGCTACCTTCTTTATCCTTATATCAAAGAAGACAATCAGACTGCATGAGATAGAGGGCAGAAGCAGAATATGGCACAGGGCCAGAAGGAAAAAACATTTAAGGAAGGGTTGAGCAGCCCAAATATGTACACAGTTGAATCCAGAAGGGAAAGAGGGAATATGTTAGAGATATTTAATTTTCTAAGGCAAGATCAAGAGTCGACTGTCAAGGATATATAAAACCTCAACAATAAGGGGACACCATTTTAAGCTGTTAGGAGGAAATTTAAGAGGGATGTGAGGTGCTATTTTTTCACAAGACAAGTGGTAGATAGTAGGGCTGTGCATGGGCCGAATAGTATTTTCCGAATATCATGAATAGTAGGCTTCCCAAATATTCTGATTCATTTTCTTAATAGTTTACTATTTGGCCACTATTCGGGAACTACTATTCAGTGAGATTTCCAAGTCTCACAGAACTTTGTTGGCCAATCAAAAACTGTTTCATAAGCTCAAAGGCAAGCATGTCATGTGACTTCCTCACTCTGAGCTGGTAGAAGACAGGGAACAGTGGTTTCTGAGAGCTGCTCTGCCGTACTTCTGAGAGCTTAAACTTGCTAAAAAAGAAAATAGATTTTTGCTTCATAGTTTTAGGTCAGTATAGTTTTTGGGATCAGTGTCAGAAAAACTATGTTTAGCTTTCTGACAGGTATTTTGTCCTTATTGCTGTACTCAGGCACAGGGACTAGGAGAGCTGTCTGCTAAAACCCCTTGTCTGCTGCTGTCTAACATAGCTCCAGTGTGATTTTTTTGGGTGAAGCACATTTTATTTTTGTGTTTTGTATTTTTGCTGTTGTCTGGTTTCAGGCTTGATTCCCTGCATGACTGATGAGGGTATCTGCTAACTCCCCCACCTGTAGGTCACTGCTTATGATTTGCTGTATATGTGCATAATATATGATTTTGTGAGGTTTCACCCTGCATGTACATGCTTAATATAATTTTTCATGAGGCAGGGCCACACGTGTGCACAGCTGTGTGCACACAGATTTTGAAATAAACTTCTTCAGTTCTAAGCCAATCAGATTTGACTCACTGAGTTATTATTGTTAGTCCTCTGGTTCCAGGCATAGATCCCTGTACACATGAGGAGTGTGTTGGTTGACTCCCCCACCACACTTCTATTGCTCACTGCACACAATTAACATGTGCTTGTGAAATATACCCCCCCCAAAGAGTCTGTGCCTTGTGTGTGCACAGCTGTGCACATGCATTTTTTGTTTGTTGTTGTTTTGTTAATTATACCATTGCACTTAGCAGGGCAGGCTTGTCTCACTGAGTTAACTGTATGTCATCTATCTGTTCCTTGCTCAGTTCCATGTTTGATTAAATAGTTTGCTCTTTTCTTCCCCCTTCTTACTAGCAGTGTTTTTCTTTGTTGCTACTCTTTTTATGGTACAGTATAACTGGAAAGGTTGGAGTATTACTGTAGTTCCACAAGCACTAAGTAAAGCATCACACACACAGGTACTGTGTAGTAATAGTTTGTGCTTTACACAGTAACCACTAGTGACCTGATCCATCATGTCTTTAGCAATCTTGCAAACATGCTTGGTCAAGCCCCAGCAAAGCATCTGCACCACTGGCCCCAAGTGGTGCGGAACAGGATGATAGACCACAAACATACAGCACATCCAGACAATTACTGCTAGTGTTGTTCCTGGGTTGCCAAACCCCAAACAATGTATGTAGAACAAAGGAAGCACTCGGGGCAGTAACAAAATACAGCTAAGAGCAGTGGAGCATAAAGTTGCCAATACATTTGTTTGTGCTAATGCTGGAGGATGCCAATAGAGCCCTGATGATTTGACTAGAACCTTGTCTTTATCAGGGTGTATGTCAGGAACGTGCAAACACACTATGAATATACAACCCTTAAAGAAACACAAACACCATAATAAATGAGGTTAAAATGAATGAGACTCAGATGCCCTTATAACAAAACAATCCACAACTAACATACCCAAGGATGAAACACTGCATAATGATTATAAAACATAGTTCATACAGTGGTGCCAGACAGTACGCAATGCAGTACCTTGCAAAATTACTGCAAAATGCTGTAGTATGCTGTAAGGAGCAGTGTAATTTAATGCCAATTAAGCCCTCTAGTCATCCAATATTTTGTGGCATGTCATTTACTGCAAAGTATTGAATTGCATCTTGTCTTGCTCCATTGTATATTATTGATACATAATACAGTTCCAGAGAAGGTGGTGAGATAGACTACATAGACAATGACATACAGGTGTCTCTCTTTATTTGGTGGGCTCAACTATTGTTCTCCCCAAGCAAGCCTTTTAGTTCTTATAGCACTGGTAATAGTACTACTACTACTACTACTAATACCATTAGCAGTACTACTACTACTACTAGTGTCATCTCCTGTCCATCTGTATCAGGGGTGTCGGCAGGCATACGCACTGTACTCAGCAGAGTACAGTAAAAAAATATTAGGCAGGGGCAACAAATCAGGCAGGGGCAACATAAAGAGGAATGCAGGGACATTGTGAGTCACATTGTGCATTTGACGCACTAAGGCCTTTTGCCTTTGCTGTTCACTATGGGGCACTGATTCTACCAGCCAAATATGCAAACAAGAACAACTTACCAGGCAGACAAAAAACAAAGGAAGGAGGATTACAGGAAGAAGCGATAACTTGAACTCAGTCATGGCATGCAGCGGGGGCTATTGTTGGTGTGGCGTGGCAGAACATAGTTTGGTTTATGTTTACATAATGGGGGGCAACAGTGCATCAGTTTTGAGTACAAGTTTAAAATTCCTGGCTACACCCCTGATCTGTATGTTCACTGTCACATCCTGTTGTGCAGTAATAGGGGGACATTTGAGTATACATGCTTTGTGCAGCAAGCAGCAGACACCACCACCAGTGTTTCCACTGCTACCACTATGGCTGCTACATCCACAGCCAGTGTGCTTCCCACCACCACTGGTACCATTCTTGCAGCAGCCACCCTTTCAGTTGTCACCACTACTGCAGCTACTGCTACCACTATTCCTATGACCATGGCCAAAGCACCTTCTACGCAGTGTATGTGACCATGAACACCCTCTAGTGCTGACCCAATGCAATGCTTGACATCATTTTCAGAGTGCTATGTGTGTGGTGTGATGGATCAAGTGTGCCACATGAAGCTTGTGTTGCATTAGTGAGAGCTCAATGTTGGTGGTTGAAGTGTCATTGAGGTGTATATGGTATACCCGGTTCAATGGGTGATTAATGGTGTTGCAGTAGTGCTTTTTTAAAGTTTCCTTAAACAAATACCTTTTCTGGCCAAATGCTGAATAACCAATACCAAATACTTGGGACCCAAATATTGAATATTTGTCTGAATATTCCGGCAAAGGTATTCACACAGCCCTAGCAGATAGGTAGAATTGCTTGCCAAGGGAGGTGGTTCATACTGAGGTGTGTAGGAGCTGAGAAGGCCAAGGAAATACCCATTATTAGCTTATTTGAACTAATAGTACCTTACTTCCTTATTAAAAGATGTTCCAACAATTTGTTCTTAAACTCAGTGTCTGTTTTACTTATTATTATTTCTATCAGTAGAGAATTCCAGATATTTATTACTGTTTACCTGCTAAATGGAGAAGGTAATCTCATGTCTCAGTTAAGCCTAATTTAAATTTAAAGCTCAGTTCACTCAATAAATTGGCTTGGGTCATTATTTTTAACATTATCAGAAATCCCTCCCTAAGCCTTCTTAGTGACAGGGATATAAGTTATATAGAAAATAAAGTATGAGTTGGTGTGTGTATCGAGACATTTGCAGACACCCGATGGGTTTTATTAAAGCATCTAACCCCAAGGGTGTGTGTAAACTTCAAGTTTACACACACTGACCCGTATTTTATTTTATATACTGTAATTGCTGAGTTTTCCTTTTTCACCTTAGCAATTATATAAAATAAAGATATGTTACTGGCTGTCACGGTCCAGGTAGGTTTTAGTGAGCAAGTCATGGTGAGCTGTATTCATTTATTAAGAGTTTTTTTTTGGGGGGGGCGTTAGCAAGTCGCAGGCTTATTTATTTGTTTAAGTGATTTTGTGTCAAATTACTGCTGCACCCCAGTAGACCCAGTAGACTCAGTAGAATGTAACTTCTTCTTTTCTCCCCCTCCAACTGTTGCTTGCCTTCCCTATTTCTGTCAATATGAAATCCTAAATAAGTATGACTTGATGGCTCTGCTTATTTGCAGGCATGACTTTCTGACTCTGTCTGCAAATGGATTTTAAGTATGGGTTATGACTTGATGTGCTCTGCCCACATAGAGGTTAGACTTGCTGTGCTCTGCCTCTAATTTTAACAAAATACTTTTCAATGTTTTAATGGTTTGTGTCCTGTTAATATTTGGTTATGTGTTTTATCTACACATAGTTTTTGCACTTTTTGGTACTCCTTTTTGTATGCACTGGCACTTTAAATCTTAACACATAAAGGTACATGAAGGGCTAGAGGGAGCACACTCTGATGATGACCTCACTGGTCGATACATAAGCATAGCTCTGGGTTTACACCTTTGTGTCTCTCAGCCATTTCTTTTCAGTGTTTTGGCATCCTGGCATATTACATGTTGTTATTTGGTGCTTTATTCTCCTTGAAAAACTCCTGCTGTTATGTGCGTAACCATATTAGTGTAATTATTAGCCTTACTGTGCATATTACACTTTAAAATTTACAATGTTTGCACCGAGGAGAAGAAAACTTTTCATTTAGGCACCCGCACTGCTTGTAGACATTAAGTATGGGATTACTGGCTCTGTCAAAGAAAGATTGCTGAGAGACTGATTCTTTGGGCGAGAGAAGAGTTGTTCTCCTCAGTATGCAGTTTTTTATTGTTGCTATTAATAAATGGTTACATGGTGGAATACTTTGTCCATTTTTTCCTAATGTGCTGACCTCTTAATAGTGGTTTCTCACTTAATTGTTCACAAATTAAAAACTAATTTATTACTGCAAATTATGCCATAGTTTCCCTATTGGTAAAAGGGAAGCCCAGTTATTATAACAAGTTTAATCATTGTTAATATGAACTGACCTTTATTTCATTGATTAATTTTCTTGCTCTGTATTGTACTCTTTCAAGTTGTTTTATTATACCTGCCTTATATGGATGCCAAAAGGGATTGGTGAAATCCAAGTATTATCTAACATAAGGTGGTTAATATAGAGACAGTGATCAGCTTCAGTAGAGGATGGTACAGTTCTAAGGGTTGGTAAAGAATAATGCAGAAGAAGGGAGGGAGGGTCTAATGGGAAAACAGGGCTGAGCTGCTGCTAGGACACACAATGTAAACCTGACCATTATAAAGTTAGTTAATGTATAGGAAAGTATAGGAATGGATCACTGTTACACTCAATGGACCATTTGCTTTTTTCTGCCTGCAACTTTCTATGTTCTGTTTCAATGATCTCCCCTTTTGAAACCCCTGCTGATTTCTGTCTGAGTCCATTTTCTTCCTTGATGTCCACTCTCAGCTATTTGATGATCCAATGGGCTTATGCAACTATAGTGTTATGCTATCAATATATTTATGTTTCTGACTGCATTTTTATCAGCATTCGCACCAGTCAACAGTCTTTTTAATGGTTTCGGTGTTTGTTACACATTTAATGATGTTCCTTTTTACTTGTGTATATCACTTTAAGTGAGCTTGTGTATTTAGGAGTGCTTCCTTGGTTACAGACAGCACCTTTGAGAAAGCACATAGTGCGAAACACGTCAGGTGACATCCTATGTGTCACATCACGTACCAGGAAGCACAGTGAGGGAGCAGGGAAGCGTTTGGTTTTCATTTGCACTTTCTTTTCCAGACCTAATAAAGGACTATTTGCATTTGCTGCATTCTGGTGAGTCCTTACACTTTTATGCCTTGGGATTGGATTTACGGCATAGTTCTATGTGTGTGGGCATTGTTGCTGGTCCCTCACTCTGTTGTACTTTATTGTTGCTTTTGATCGGAGCACTGCCCTTCCCTGGTGTGGTCGCACCTGAAAACTGTTTGTTATGCTTGTGCTGCTTGTTTATAAACCTTTGTGGCCATTCACCTCTCTATTCCAGAGTGAATACCACCCAGTAGAGGTACAAAAGGCAAGGAACACTGCAAGAGGGTTCCACCCATAGAAGTGTTGCAGGAAGGGTTCCCTAGGCCAAAGGTACCTTAAGAAGGAACCCCAAGGAGAGAGGCAAGCCACTGTTAAAGGAGGGGAGAATGTGGAAAAATTAAAAAATGCTTCCAAAGGAAGTTGGTGGGCCTGCCTTAAATACCTCAGGCAAGTGGCATGGCTAATTGCTTCAGCGCACTGAAACACCAGCAAAGCCCTTCAACTGAATGGGCTTATGCAACTTAGTGCAGTGTTGTTCTTGTGCAACTTGCTGCTAAACCTTTTTGGCCAGTCACCTCTCTATTCCAAAGGTAATACCATGGGTACTGAAGTCAAGGAAACCTGGAGGAGGGTTCCATCCATAGAAGTACTGCCGGAAGGATTCCTTGGTTAAAAATGCCTTAGGAAGTACCCCAAAAAAGAATGTTAAGCAGAAAACATTGCTCACTAAAGTCAGGGAGCATGATTGACACCAACTGGAGGTCCTGAGTCCTCCCCATGCTCTGATACAGTGTTCCTAGCTGACTACAAGTAGGATCATCTTAGGGCACCATCCTGAGCCCTTCCCATGCTCCAATTAAGTGTTCCCAGCAAACGGCAAGAGGGTTGTCTGAGGGCACCATCCTGAGTCCTCCCCATGCTCCGATACAGTGTTCCCAGCTGATTGCAAGCAGGGTCATCTGAGGGCATGATCCTTAGCCCTCCTCACATGCCAATACAGGTATTAACTACTGAGGACCATGAGGGAATTGATGTTCTGTGCCATCTTGCTGTTGGTGTCCCTCAACTGATAGAATTATATCACTGCATGTCTTTGTTGATTTTAGCTGTCTGCCTGCTCATTTTCTAGCTAGGGATGCAGTGAAATTTAATTTCACTGGTGAAATTCTGGTGAAATATTTCACATAATTATGAATGCAAGGTGAAATTTCGCTTGTAAATTTCACCGGCAAATTTCGCCTTGCATTACTATATGGTGAAATCAGGTGAAATTGGGCTTTCCACATGACTTACTCTCTGCAGGTCACATGGGGTGACTATATACAGGCAGGAAGTGAGTGAATTTCCTTTCTGTGTAGCTGGAGACTTGGAGAGGAAAAGCAGGCAGCCAGCAACAGTGACTTTAACATCTTTACTTGGTCTGTGTGTGCCACTGTTCCATTGTGTGTGTTTTTTTACACAAGTTTTTGTTTAAAAATAATATATTAGATTGTGTTTCTGTTCTTTGCTTATAGTTGCAAAGCAGGCATGCTAAGATGAGAAATATGAAGGAAAAAAGTTTGACAAAATTGAGACAGAAATATGATCTGAGTCAAGAAGTGATGTAGTGCCCCCCCCCTCCCACACCCAGACATTAAATTGTTGTTTTGGGCCCTGTTTAACAATTATTTCAGCCTAAATTTTGGTGCTTTCGGTGCCAAACAGGGCCTAAAAGTCCAGATATGTTTCCAAAAAAATGTTACATCAAATTGAGACTGAAATCTGGTGTCGGTTCTGATGTTAAATGCTGTGACACTATCACAGGTACCTGAAAATGCAGATTCTGCCACTGTTTAACAAGGATTTCATGCTGAATCTTGGTGTTGCTCATGCCAAACAGGGCCTACAAGTCCAGAGATGTTTCTAAAAAAAATGGTACAGAAAAGTCAGACAGAAATCAGGTCTCAGCCATGTTTTTATATGGCTCCCAAGCCACCACCCAATCCAAAACATGGTCATTGGTCCACTGTTTACAAGTGATTTAATGCTAAATCTTGTTTCTGCAAGTGCAGAACAAGCAGTATACATCCATAACTGTTACAGGAAAAATGGTACATAAAACTGAGATAGAAATATGGTCTGAGTCATGATGTGATGTGGTACCCCCCACACCACCAAGACTTTAAATATCTATTTTGGGCCCCGTTTACTGTTTCATGCTGAATCTTGGTGCTGCTTGTGCCAAACAGGGACTACATGTCCAGAATTGTTTCCAAAAAAGTAAATTCAGACAGAAATCCATTCTCAGCCATGTTGTTATATGTCACCTAAGTCACCACCCAAATCAAAACATGGTCGTTGGTCCACTGTTTACAAGTGATTTCATGCTGAATTTTGTTTCTGTGAGTGCAGAACAGGCTGTACATGTCCAGAACTGTTACAGGAAAAATGGTACATAAAATTGAGACAGAAATCTGGTCTGAGTCATGATGTGATGGGGTGCCCCCCATCACCCAGCCATGAAATAGCAGTTTTGGGATGTGTTTACCAAGGATTTCAGCCTGAATCTCTGTGCTGCTGGTGCCATACAGGGCCTACAAGTCCAGAAATATATCCAAAAAAATGTTACATCAAACTGAGATTGAAATCTGGTGTCAGTCCTGAGGTTAAATGCTGTGCACCACCTCAGTGACCAGGGAATGCAACTTCTACCACTGTTTTCCAAGGATTTCACTCTGAATATTGGCCCTACTCATGCTAAACAGGGCCTACACATCCAGACATGTTTCCAACAACATGTTGCAGTAAATGCAGACAGAAATCACATCTCAGCCATGTTGTTATATAGCGCCCAAGTCACCACCTGAACCAAAACATGGTCTTTTGTCCACTGTTTACAAGTGATTTCATGCTGAATTTTGCTTATGAGAGCTCAGAACAGGCTGTATATGTCCAGAAATGTTACAGGAAAAATGGTACATAAAACTGAGACAGAAATATGGTCTGAGTCATGATGTGATGTGGTGCCCCCCGACATTAAATAGCTGTTTTGGACCACGTTTACCAAGGATTTCAGTCTGAATCTCAGTGTGGCTACTTGCTGTAGTGTGCAGAAGTCAGAACATGCATTATACAGTAACTTGAGAAAAACGCTAGGCAAAATTGTGAGAGAAGGGAGGAACAATTATGGTGGGATTTATTAAACTGCCAAAAGGGGTGCCATGTTGAGAAAATGAATTCCTCCTGCAAAATGCTACTGCTACTTGCAGTTGTTTCCACCTGCTGCTCCTTTTTTAGTTGATTGAGAAATATAGAATTATCATTTCCCTATGTTGCTGTCCTGATTGGCTGTTCTGATTGACTATGTGGTTGTAACTTGCCTAGAGCTGGGGAGTGAATGATATTTTATGGCATTGTAGCTTGCTGCCTGCTGCTGCCTCTAATTACTACTTGTCAAGTTGCCATAAGTACTGTTTTGGATGGTTGATGGTGGATCATCTTTACAGAATCCATACTGCTGCTGCTGCACACTTATCTGTCTTTATTTTTTTTCCTGCGCAAGATAAGGGTGTTGGTGGGTTGATATTGTGGCGTCTTGAATTCTAGTATCTTTGTACTACTTTTATATTATTTTTCAGTTTACTGTGGATGACATCATCATGCCAGGCTGGAATGTGGATCTTGGGATGTTGGAATGCAACACATTTCCCAAGACAGATGGATAGTATTTAATTTTTCATTAGTAATGGTGTATTTCTGTTACTGCCATCTGGATGTCTAAGTTTGATAGTAATTGTGTTTTTTGCTTTTGTCAACATCAGAAATTCTGGCAAAGTTAACTCCCATTCCTGCTGCCTCTACTGCTGCTGCTCAGCAATATCTGGGGGGGTTATTTAATTGTGCAATGGTTCCAGTTTCACAGTCCCTGAGGTAAGTGCCTCTTCATTTTTATGGTCTTCTTTGGGGGGGGAAGATGTTGGTAGGGGGGCTGGAACTTTTTACAATCCTCAAAACTTGTTCTTTTTATCTTATTTCCAGGTACATAGTACTGATAGGGGAAGGGGAATGCCTGCTACTGTGCTTCATCATGGTCTGGACTCATGTGCCCCACCCAGCATGTTCCTTCTGGGGGCAATTTCTGCAGTTTAGTGACATCACGGGGTATGGTAAGTATACATTTTTTTCTTTGCTTGTTCTAATTTGCTTGCTAAAATCAGGTATGCAGATTGACAAGTATTTGGCATTTTTTCTTATCTTTGGTCTCACTTAGGTCAGTTTCCTCTGTTGAGGTTTTATCCTATCTCTGTGCGATGACTACATCCATTCAGGCCCTGCAGGAGCTGTGTTGTTTAGAAGACAGAGGGTGTTGCTTGAACTGCGACGCTGGCCACTAGTGTCCATACCATTAATGAGTAAACACCACCTACATCCAGGAAGGAACTATATTTGGAAATGGATGGTTGAGATAGCGTTTAGTAAATAATTAGGTGGAGGGGGGCTAATGTCTTGTCTAATCATTTGAGGTGGCAGAGCTACAGTAATCATGAACATTTGGAATCCAAATTGAGGGCAGTAAACACCTCCTCTGCCCTAACCCCCCCAGGAACCATCACAGTTTTGGTACAAGAACTTTAACCTGGTAGTATAGCATAGGTAACCTTTGTGGGGGAATTGGATATTGTAAGTTGTTAAGCCTTTTCGTGACTACTTTTGTAATTAATGACTCACATCATTAAAGATGACCGCCATTCACTATTTCTCAAATTGTTTTTTTTTTATTTTTTTATTAAACTCTAGGATTACAAACACCTTTGAGCAGGAACTGCTCATTTACAGAGGTTCCATGTCAAAGGATGTAGAGTAACACACATACAAAGGTCAACAATGGTTACAGTCTTAAAAACACAAAGATGTCTAAGCATTTATTATACAGCCAAAAATGGATAGAGAGAGGAAGAGAGAGAGAGAGAGAGAGAGAACATAAGCCAGCTTTAGACAAGTTTCAGGGCGAACAGTATACAGTTAGTATAGGGTAGGAGGAAGTCAGGAAGAAGTAGGCAGTCTAAAGGGCCATTGCCAGCAGGTAGAGGTAGGTGGCAAAAGTGTGAGGTGGATGGGCTGGAGGGCCGCATATCCGAGAGTGCCACTGGAGAGGGGAGGGTGTGGGTGAGGCAGTGTGGTGTGGAGGGGGTAATGGGTGAGGGGGGGAAACTAGTGCCAAAAATGTGTTCAGCTTGAGGTGTTAATGGTTGAATGAGCATGTTACCTTCATACACTGCTTGTACTAGGAGCCAGGATTCTTCAACAAGTCATGGATATTAAGTGGCAAAAAATATTTTTTGGGTTGTATGGAGTGTATGGGTGTGTCAGGTGATGGGAGGAAGGAGGAGGGAAGGGGCCGGTGTGGCATGTGCCAGCATGAGTACTTTAAAGGACATCAAGACAACATATCTTGCTGTAAGATGGGGTTAATAGTTGAAATAAAAAGTAAAATGTGTATCTTGATATTTTTGGCAGTGAAACATTATAACTGTAATCATGTAAAATCTTTATGGTTATGATAATTTAATTGCTGCTGCTGCTGCTTTTTATATAGGCTGGGGGATAGTGGAACCAGACAATGGTTTACGGCAAAGGGTGATAAAATGAAACTGATTTATACTGCAGCAGATAACACATAACCATAACCAATCCAACAGTACATTGCTAAAAATAAGTTATAACACTATACTGAGCTGAAAGTGGTTGGGGGGTCCAGTAAACTCAGCCTTTTTCCACTTCCACATCATCCAAGAAGCACCCGTCACAGTCTTCAAGACTGGAGTTGTCACCAGGTGGGAATTCTCTCAACATTGCTGCTTCATCCACCTCGCTGCTGGTGGATGCCTTAGTCGAGGGATTGTCATCAACCTCATCACCGAGACACAGTTCCTGTAGAAACATCACTGGCATCAGTGTGTAGTGTGGAATGTGCCTTTCATTCATTTTGATGAATGTTAGTATGGACACATTCTTGGGTGACAAATTGGTCCTATGGTCACTCATAATGGCCCCAGCTGCACTAAACACTCATTCCACACTGACACTGGATGGTGGGCAGCTCAGGTATTTCACAGCAACCAATGTTGGTGCTGGCCAGTCAGTCACTTAGCTGCTCTAGTATAGCAATGACTCATCAGTAATGGAAATGTGCTTTGTGTCCTCCATGTAGGCCTCTACCATTCATTCTGCTGCCCCGAGTCCAGCTGCATCATCTGTCTCCTCCTCCTTGTCCTCCATATCTTCCTCTCCCACTTGAAAAAGAACATCCCAAATGGGATTGCTTGCTATTTTCTGCTGTGCCTTGCCCCTTTTCTCTGATTGGGTTGCCTGTAAGCTGATGGTGGTAGTAGCAACACCCATTTTCACTGCAGGGCATGACATTTTTATGTGTGCAGCATATACAATTCTAATGAGGTTCTCTGTCAACTTTTGTACTCAATGACAACCACCTTCAATTATAGAAGGCAGCCCATGTTAGTAGCGTGGATGTAGCATGGTGGCAGTTGCAAAGTTAGCTGACTGTAAAATGTTGGATACATGGGTATTTGTGTCCAGCACATGGAGCATGTGATCCATTAGATAAAAATTGCCATGATCCCCACTTGCCTCCATCTGGTGTTGCACATTAACTAGTGTCTGCCTCAGCACACGTATGAGGGGTATGGATTGACTTATGCCAGCAGTGTCCCCACTCACTGCCCATGTAGTATGCTTCAGTGGATGGAGAATATGTATTAGCCCATCCATTTGGCACCACTGCTCTGTTGTTAGAGCAATGGACACTCCAGCACTGTCACGGGTGGTGTACACCAGCAGATATTCTGACACAGCCTTATACTGTTTATACAGCCGGTCAAGCATGTACAGTGTGGAGCTCCACCTGATCACAACATCAAGCTTCATCCAGTGCAGAAGCAAATGGTTATTATGCTGTACCTCATGTAGATGGTCACAGACCTTTGCAGAATGGGCGAAGTGGACACAGATGTGATGGGTGACAGTAACAGTTTTTTTAATGTCTGCAAGGTTGAGAAACTGCTGAACAACAAGATTAAGGCAGTGTGCCATGCAGGGCACCCTGAAAAAAAAACTCTATCACTAATGCACTTCACTACATTGGAGCCATTATCATTTACGATGAATCCTGCTATGAGTGACTGCGTGTGTAGCCACCCATCAGTCTCCAACAGCGAAACATTAAGCATGTCTCAGCCATGTGACAACCAGTAACACTTGCTATACTCAGGGTCGCATGCTGCCAAATACCAGGTGTGTTGCTACCTCCACAATTTTGCTTTATGCAGGTTTTGCCTGACCCAAATCAAGTACCACTCCAGGCAACTGTGCCCAGTGTGCTGTTATACATATATACAAGCTAGCTCCTGTTTGTTCACTGGTTCACATATCCATGTTAAGATCGATATATTGTGATGCACTATGCTTCAATACATGTGTAATGGAATCAGTCACTCTACTGTCAAGGTGCTTTGCATCTGGCATTGCACGCTTAGTAAAATAGGTTTGCGATGGAACCTGCCATTTGGGACAGGCACGGGCCATCAACCTGCAGAAATCAGCATTCTCCATGAATGAAAATGGCAACAGATAGATTGCCAGCATTTCAGCAGTGGCAGCATTTAACTCTCATGCAGCAGTATGATTGGGGGGTACTTTGTGTGCCACTCAAGGATGGTCTTCAGAGTGGACTGCATCTCTGGAGCTGTTCAGTCAGAATGCTGTACTTGTGGCAGCAGTGATGTTCTAGTAGGGGTAACACTTGAATCGTGGGGCTGTGTAGACCACATGAAACCAGTTATTTTGGTTAGTTGTAGGTGTGGTGGTGTACTTTTCTGACTCAAGGGACTGGGACTGGCACCTCCAATACTATGCCCACTACTCAAGAGAGCAAAGGATTAACATAGAAACATAGAATTTGATGCCAGATAAGGACCGCTTGGCCCACCCAGTCTGCCCATTTCCTACCTAATGGATAAGCTGCAGATCCTAGCTAACCAACAGCCTGCTTCTTCCAACCTCCACCCCCTAGAATTGACTTATGTCTGTCCCATGCATTCTTAAATTCCACCACTGTCTTTGACTCTACAACCACCTCAGGAAGGCTGTTCCATGCAACCACAACCATCTCTGTGAAAAAATACTTCCTCACATTATCTCTGAGCCATTCCCCCTCTAGCTTCCAATTGTGCCCCCTTGTTCTTGCACACCTCTTTTTCTGAAAGATGCTACTCTCTTGGACTTTGTTGATTCCCTTGAGGTATTTTAAAGTTTATATCATATCCCCCCTCTCCCTCCTCTCCTTGAGGCTATACATATTAAGATCCTTAAGTCTCTCTTGATATGTCTTCTGGTGCAGAGTCTGCACCATTTTAGTTGCCCTCCTCTGGACAGCCTCCATCCTGTCTATGTTTTTGCAGAGATTGGGTCTCCAGAACTGCACACACTATTCCTGTTGGGGTATCACCAGCTGTCTGTACAGAGGGATAACAACTTCCTGTTTTCTACTGGTGATGCCTCTCCCTGTGCATCCCAGTATCCCTCCAGCCCTACTTTCTGCCCTCTCACATTGCTTGCTCACCTTTATGTCATCTGATATGACTACCCCCAGGTCTCTTTCCATTTTTGTTGTTGTTAATATCTCACCCCCCCCCATTGTGTACTCTTCCCCTGGGTTTCTGTTTCCCAGGTGCATTACTTTGCACTTCTTAGCATTGAATCTAAGCTGCCATACATTTGACCATTCATCCAAGCTTGCCAAGTCCCTTCACATCCTTTCCACCCCACCTTGTATATCAACTCTGTTGCAGATTTTTGTGTCATCTGCAAAGAGACATAGTTTTCCTTCCAGGCCTTCTGCAACATCGCTTATAAAGATGTTAAAAGGACTGGTCCTAGTACTGAACCCCGCGGTACCCACTAGTAACCCCCCTTTCTTCAGAGTGGGCTCCGTTTACTATTACCATCTGTGTCCTGTTCTCTAGCCAATTTTTTACCCAGGCTACCTTCTTGGAACCCACTCCCAGACTGGCCAACTTGTATATTAATCTTTTGTGTCGGACTGTGTCAAATGCCTTGCTAAAGTCTAGATAGGCCATGTCCACAGCCCCTCCCTGATCTACTACTTTGGTCACCCAGTCAAGAAAATCTATTAGATTTGTCTGACATGACCTTCCCACTGTGAATCCATGCTGCCTTGGGTCATGCACTCCTCTGGCCTCTAGGTACTCAACAATTCTTTCCTCCAGAAGTGATTCCATCATTTTCCCAATCACTGAGGTTACACTAACAGGTCTATATTTTCCTGCTTCTGCCCTCCTGCCGCTTTTGTGAAGTAGAATCACATCTTCCATCCTCCAGTCTTGAGGTACCACCCCATCCACCCATGATCTATTAAAGAGGGTAGTTAGTGGTGTCACTAGTTCTACCTTAGTTCTTTTAGAATTCAGGGATGAATCCCATCAGGCCCCATTGCTCAACCTGCTTCTCCACCACTGACCCACTCTGCCATCCCTCCTCCTGCTCTTGCTTTAATACATTTAACTTATCCAGGGAGATGCCACAAACAGCTATGGCATCCTTCTGGTATTACTGCCATCTCAGTGGGTGCTTATTTTTCAGGTGGCATGTTGGCCACCAGTGCCTATGTGGCATTTCTTTTCCCCCGAATAACACATGCTTGACAAAGTTGGCATATTGTTATAGTCTTATCAGCATGATCAAGCATATAAAAGTCCCAAATTAGGGACTTTTGACCTCTGGACTTCAGAGGCTTCTATGAATGGAATAGTTCAGAAACAGGTGTGGAAGTGTGTTTTCTTGGCTGCTTTCATCACTTCCATAAGACTACTTTTGGGAGGGGGTGACTTAACTGCTTGCAGGTTTGCCAATAGGCTTTGTGGCAGACTGACCCATGGACTGCACATGTAAATTGCCTACATCACCCTTGACTTTTTTTAACTCAGGCTCCCATGTGGGATCATCTCAGTCATCATCATCATCATCAATGGCAATGATGTCTTTGTCCTCCTCCTCCTTACTATCACTGTCTTCTTGCAGCATGGCACCTTTTTCTTTCTCTACAACCATCTCAGGGGGCTGACTATCCCTATCTCCAGGAATTTCAAACTCTGGTTGAACACTATCATTACCAATTCCTGCAGGAGCAGGGACATTGACACCAACAGACTTATCATCCTCCTCCTGGATCACTGTTCCCATGCTGCTAAGTTAGTGGGTTTCACCTATGCAGCAGAAAGCCAGGTGTCTGCATTTAAAACTTACCTAGTTAGCTTTCAGCAGAGAGCAGCAAGAGGAAGGAGGCAGCTGCTAGAACTCCACTACTGGGACTAAAGAACTAGACCTCTACTACTGGGATCTTCAATTAGGGTACAAAAAGAGTTAATGTGCTTTTCTGAGTTGGGGGAAGTGAACTGTTTTCTGTGCTGTTAGCTAGGTGAAGAGGAGAGTTGTAAACAACTGTGTGTGGCTTAGGCAGCAGAAAGCCAGGTGTCTGCATTTAAAACATGCCAAATTAGCTTTTGGTAGACAGAAGCAAGAGGAAGGAAGCTGCTGCTATAACTGTACTACTGGGACTAAAGAAATAGAACTCTACTACTGGGATGTTCATGGTAATAAAAAAACAAGAGTTAGTGTGCTTGCCTGAGTTGGGGGAAGGGAACTGTTATCTATGCAGTCAACTAGGTGAAGAGGAGAGTTGTAAATTGGGGGTGTGGCTTAGGCAGCAGAAAGCCAGGTGTCTGTATTTAAAATATCCCTAGTTAGTTTTTGGCAGAGAGCAGCAAGAGGAAAGAGGAAGCTGCTAGAACTCTACTACTGGGACTATGTAGCCCTCCCTCCCTCACCCACACCTCCACCCTTAACAAGTTCCACTTTTATAGGCACTGGATTTGACTGACAACAGGTACTTCTTGTTTGGGAGCAGGAAGGGAGTGATCACAGAGGCACAAAAGACTCACCATCCTAGAAGGAAAATAATAGCTTTACCTTACGCACTAGCTGCTGGAGGTCTGTCTCTGAGCAAGTAAGAAGGAGACTACTGAGGGATACAAAAACCTCCTATTCCAGAACAGGAAGGGCAGGAGTTGTAAGGGCATGGAGGCAGTAAGAAAGTAGGGAGAAAAAAAAATGACCAAAAAAAAGTAAACAGAGAGAGGAAAGAGTAAGCATACATAACAGTCAAAGAGCCACAAATAAGACATGATGGAATGGTGCAGTGCAGTCTTTGAAGAGTGGCAGTCTTCCAGGAAACATTCTGGAGGATGCAGTGTTGTCCCATCTGAAGGCACATCTCTGGGCTGAGGGAGAAAGTTGCTCATCTTTGGACTGAGTTGGCCAGGATTCAGGGGACCTCCTCTCCCACCTAGGGACTACCAGGGCTGTCACCACTGCCTCAGAGGTTGCTAAGTCTGCAGTGGGCTCAGGGAGGGTGTGGGTGGTGGAACAGAGGTGCATCCCTCCAGTTGTTCCTCTCCACAATTCATATACCATTCTAGCAGAGTATGGTTCCTCTATAGAAGCACCTGCAGTGGAGATCAAGGAGGATGCTGGGAACCTCCACAAAGGAGACACACAGGAGGATGGCACGGAACCCCACAGGGGAAGGAAACAACCCCTGGTGGGGGACTTAATTGTTTGGGGGTGTAGAATGGGGGATATAGGTGAAAGGGAGGTAAGGTGCCTGCTCGGTACCATGGCTTTCAAGGACTGGGAGAGAATCCTCAGGATTGCAGGAGCAGCTGCATGGGGGAGGGACTGAATGTCTTTGTCCACCTAGGGACAAATGGCCTGGCTGGGAATGGGATTAGAGCAGTGCAGAAGTAGTTTGTGGAGTTGGGGAGGGGCCTTAGACAAGTAACATGCATGCTAACCTTCTCAGAGGTGCTGCCTGTCTATGGCATGGGTGATGCTAGGGTACTCCACACCATGGGATTCAATCAATGGTTAAAAAGTTGGTGTAGAGCTCAGGGATTTGGCTTCATTGGGGATTGGGGGTCCACCTGGAAGGATGCAGGCCTATACTGGTGTGATAGTCTGCATCTGTCCAGGAGGGGAACCAGGATCCTAGGTGATAGGTTTAAATGCTTCATTGGCATGCATTTAAACTAGCCAAGGAGGAGGCACTGAAGAGGATCAGGGAAATCCCAGCCCCTCCCCCAAAACAAACAGAGTAGTTAGCGATGGTAAACACCAAGCCTGAGAAGTTGATAGAGAGAAGGGCAGGAGTAAATGGAGAAAAAGGCAAAGGCAGTAAGGATAGGGATGGGGCTAAAAGGGGTAAGGCCATCAAAAAATGGAGGACAATGAGTACCAATACCAGTGGATCCAGACTGTTTCACAAACAACAGACTTATCTCTAACCTTCCCTTTGTTGGGAAGGTGATTGGGAAAGTAGTGGCAGCTCAACTGGAGGACCCTTTAACCATCCATGACATCTATGAACCCCTGCAGTCCGGTTTTCGTAAAAGACATAGCACAGAGGCAGTGCTGGTTCGGGTACTCAATGATCTCTTTTGGGTGAGAGATCAGAAGAAATGTTCCAGCTTTGTTCTCCTAGATCTCTCTTCAGCTTTTGACACCGCGGATCACATGGAGCAGATCAGACGCCTGAGGCATATATGTAGAATATCGGGAACCGTCCTTCGATGGTTCATCTCATTCCTGGCAGGGAGATCACAAAGAGTTGTGTCCAGGGTCTTTTCCTCCGGCCCAATGACTTTGTTGTGTGGGGTGCCTCAGGGTTCAATACTGTCACCCATATTATTCACGGTGCATATGCTACCCCTCGGAGACATTGTAAGAAGGTATGGGTTGAGGTTTCACTGTTATGCAGATGATACCCAGCTATACCTATCTTTTGCACCCAACCAGGATGGAGCTCTCTCAGTCTTTAATAACTGTCTGAAAGAAATCCAGGAGTGGATGGATTCTAGCTGGCTGAAGTTGAACTCAGAAAAGACAGGCGTATTGGTTGTGGACCTGGGTCGACAGATAGAGGGTCGGATGTTGGTGCACCTTCAGGAATTTTTCTTGGTGGCATTTCTCTCCTGATCTCTGAAAGAGTGCGTAACCTGGGAGTGGTCTTTGATGATAGACTGACACTGCAGTCACAGGTGTCAGCTGTCATCAAGACCTCCTTTTACCATTATAGGAACATCGCCAGAGTTAGGAATCTTGTTCTGTCTGACGACCTTCCAACACTGGTCCACGCTTTTGTGTCCTCACACTTGGACTACTACAACTCCCTTTACTTTGGGCTTTCAGGGGTTGAAATTTGCTGCCTGCAGCTGGTGCAGAATGCAGCAGCCCCAGTTTTGATGGGCTGTAGTAGATCCTGTCATATCTCTCCGGTGTTGCGCGAACTGCGCTGGTTGCCTATACGGTGGTGGATCACCTTTAAAGTCAATTTACTGACGTTAAAAGCCCTTCACAGTCAGGGTCCAGCCTATCTGAAAGAACTTCTGGTTCCCTACTGCCCTAGTCAATCACTTCACTCAGTCAATGAGGAGTTGCTAGAGATTCCAAGGGTGAACCTGAAATCATCTGGTTCTAGAGCTTTTTCTTATGCTGCGCCCACCCATTAGAATTCTCTACCCTGTCGGTTATGGGAGTGCACCTCTGTGGAGGAATTTAAGAAATGATTGAAAACTTTTCTTTGGCAAAAGGCCTTTGTGGATAATTAAACTGTATTTTGATTATGTTTCTTCATTCATGTTTAAAATGTTGGATTTTAATGCTTGTTTTAAATTGTTTTAAGTTGTAAGGAGCCTTGGAAATAGAAAGGCGCTGTACAAATAAAACAATTATTATTATTATTATTAGTTCTGTTGCTTTTATCCCTTAACTTATCTAGAGAGCTACTCCTCCTCCTCCTCTTTTACCCTCTCTGTCCCTCCTGTAGATTGTGTACTCTGGTATGTTGACATCCCAGTCACAGTGCTCTGAGTACCATGTTTCTGTGACTTCCATGATATCCAGACATCCCTCTTCCATCAAGGTCACTCATTCAGGGAGCTTGTTACCCAGACTACAGGCATTGGCACTCAGCGACCCCTATTTTTTGATTGCCTTACCCCTTTTTGCCCCATCTCTGTCCTTACTGCTTTTGCCTTTTTCTCCATTCACTCCCTGTCCTGCTCTCTATTGACTTCTCTACCTTGGTGTTTACCTTGCTAACTACCCCGTTCTGTGGGGCAGGGGCTGGTATTTCCCTGCTCCTTTTCAGTGCCTCCCCCTTGGTTAGTTTAAATGCTTGCCAAGAAGCATTTAAACCTATCACCTAGGATCCTTGTTCCCCTCCTGGACATATGCAGACCATATTGCCAGTACAGGCCTCTATCTCTCCAGGTGGACCCCCAGTCCCCAGTGAAGCCAAAACCCTTAGCTCTGCACCTGTTTTTCAACCATTCATTGAATCTTATGGTGTGGAGTACCGTAGCTTCACCTATGCTGTAGACAGGCAGCACCCCCGAAAAGCCCTCCTGCTCACTCTAGTCATGTCATCTTCCTCTCCTTCTACATATGACTACACCCTTCCTGCCTCCACGCCACTCTTTTCAGCCCTCCCCCCAGCTTTGCCACTTTGCACTGCTGCCCCACTCATGCTCAACTGTTGCTAAAGAAGAAACTAAACACCTATATCTTTCACTTGATCTCTCTCCTGCTGCTGTTAACAGGGGATATAGAATCTAACCCTGGCCTGACCATCCCCTCCTGATCCCCCCATGGTCTAAAGGTCACCTCCTAAGCATCAGAAGCCTTCTCACAAAATGTAGTCAAATTCAGGTCCTCATGGCAACCTTTAAACCAGATATTCTAATACTTATTGAAACCTGGCTCACGTCTAAAATTCCCGAAAAAAACATCTCTCTCCCCGTCCACTCCATTATATGCCAAGACTGCCTTAGTTGGGGCAGCAGGGTTGTCTTGTACCTCTCCTCTGCCCTCCAGCTCATCTCATTCATGTCATCTTCTTCTCCTTCTGCATACAAGCTGCTACCTTTACAGATCACCCTCTCTCACTCCCTCCCAATTTTTGTCCTGGCATCTACTGTTGTCCTGGCTCCTCCCACTTGTGTATTAGTAATGTCCTTTCCTTCATCTTGTCTTGTACCTCCACTGGAAATACTCTTATACTAGGAGACTTCAACCTGAGTTTGCTATCCCCTCCCACTGCAAGACCTGCTGTGACATCACCTTCATGAAACAGACCCCATTAACAAATAAACCAACTCACCTAAACCTTAAAACTCTCAATTTCTCCCTCATCGATTGAGCCCTCACCTCTCACACTCACCTCATCATCAAGACTGGCATCCTACCAGATGCCTTAAGCGACCATCATCTTACCTTCTGCATCTGCAAGATTCACCTACCTAAAGCCCCATCTAAAATTCTGATTATATGCTCATTCAGATTTCTTGACCTCACTCCCCTGACCAACAGCTCAAGACACATTGATTGGTCTCCCATATCCTCAGCCTCCTCCATCAACTCCACTCTAAAAAACTTCAAAACTAAATTCCTCGAGCTATGAAACAAGCACACACCCCTCATCAGGACCAGAGTAAGGGGATCCCATCTCCCCTGGATCATGGCCGAACCCGTAGCCTGTTTACATACCTGTGACATGGCCTGGTTTGAAAATAAATGAAACCCACCCACCACAGCCTTCCAGAGGTATCATTACCTCCGTAACTCCTGTACCAGAGCTGTAAGGCTTGCAAAGGCTGATTATTTCACATCTGCCTTCGAAGTCAACATTGATCACCTGTCAAAAATCTGGAAGGTATTGTAATACACATTCTTTTCTCCTTCGTTTACCTGTCCTCAAAGAGGGAGATTCCTCCATTTATGATCCCTCTCTCAGTCACCTCTAAGTTAAACTCCTTCTTTACTACCTGTACCTCCTTTCTTATCTCATTCCTCCCCCCTTCCCTTGGCCTCATCGCCTTGCCCATCCTCATGGCAGCCATCCTCTTCTATCTCCCTGGTCTCCTTCTCTCCTGTGCTCCCCACCACCATTCTGAACACCCTACGTGCCCTTAACCCATCCAAGAGTTAGAGTCCAGACAGCCTGGGTTCCATGTCCCTCTATCGATCTGCCCCTGCTATCTTTTCTCCTCTGGCTAACCTCCTTAACCTTTCCTCCTCCTGTTCCTCCATCTCTACTGACTGGAAGGCAGACAGTGTTATTCCTCTACCAAAAGGTGGTGCTCCATTGGCTACTGATAACTACTGCCCTATCTCCCTCCTCTCTGTCTTATTCATGTTACAGGAATGTATTGTCTTGTCCCAATCTTTCCCTTCCTGGACTCTTCTTTCTTCACCCCTTACCAGTCTGGCTTCTGGAAGTACCACTCCACAACTACCTCCCTCTTCAGGCTCACTGACTCTATCCTCGATGGTATAGGCTATGGCCTCTTCACCTTTACAATTTTTGTGGATCTAGCCAAAGCATTCAAAACTGTCTCCCATCCCTTACTACTGTCCAAACTCCTGGCTGCCAGTCTCTCTGAAGCAGCCATCAGCTGGCTCCACTCCTACCTCATAGGCAGATGCCAGTCTGTCAAAATAGGTGATGCCCTCTCCCCTCCCTTGGCTATATCCACTGGGGTCCTGCATGGTTCTGTGCTATGCTTGCTGTTATTCTCCATCTTCCTCAATGACCTCCCCTCCATCTGCTCATCCTCTTCCATCCACATGTATGCAGATGACAAATCTTTTTACCTCAGTCCCCTCTACTACTGATAAGGTGTACAGACTCCAGCTCTGCTTTGATCAAGTTCATCTCTGGCTACACTCAACCAGCTATTCCTCAAATCCAAAAAGACTGTCTCCATGTCCTTTGGCATGAGGCAGAGTCTCTCAAGGCTTCTTTCACTTCTCTCCTTCCACACCCTTGAAAGTTTCCCTTTAATTATTTATTTATTTATTGAAATGTTTCACCAGGAAAGCACATTGAACAACAAGTTGCTCATCTCACTGTGTGACTTGGAGGGGGGGAGAGGGAGAGTCCACCCAATGAGAACAGCAGCAATAATTTTTATAGAGAGTCAGTCATTTTACACATGTTACAAGTCACATTACTGTATATAGTTCACATACAGAGAAAAAAATATTATAAAACATATTAAATAAGTGCGAGGGATACAAATGGAGCAGCAAAATACAGAGACACTAGTGGGAGAGATTAGGGCAAGAGCGAAAATACATAATAAAAAAACTTAGAGAACAGCAGATAAAGAACCAGAAGAGGAGGTAGTAGAAGTGAAGAATGAGGGTGGGGGAGGTGTAGGCATAATGATATGAAGAAGGGAAGGGAATAAGAATGGAATAGGATAAAAAGGGGAGTTAGCAAATTAAACACATGTACAGTTTACAAAGAAGAAGTTATGCAGAGCAGTAGAGATACAGTAAGGGCAGGATGAGACCCTAATCTGATGAGGAAGTATTGTACATTCCATAATTTAGGGAAATGGTGAGAGAAGGCTGACTGCCCACCCACGGTAGACCAGTGGGGCACCACCAGTAGACAGGAGTCAAAAGAATGGAGAAAGTGAGCAGGGGAGGACTGAGAGGGAAGAGTTAATTTGGGGGGAGTGAGTTGAACCAAAATGTGTACACATATTTGGTGCAATGAAGGTGATGATGGTTTTCAAGTGAGGGGAGTCCCAGAGAATGATAAAGATCACAGTGGTGGGTGAGGCGGAGTTAGTCTAAGGCAAAATGACAGAAGGAGTTAGAGAGAGTGCCCAGTCTGGATAAAGAAGACTTGGGACCTGCACTGTAAACCACATCACAGTAGTCGAAAATAGGTAGCATAATCTTCTGGGATAGTTCACATCAGGCCTATAGCAGGAGGCAGCTACAGTTCCTGTATAGTGCACCTAGCTTAGGGCGCAGCTTTTTCAGGATGGCGTCCACATATCCACAGAAGTTGAGGTGCTGGTCAAGCCACACCCCCAAGATACTTGAAGGATGAAGTGTCCTCCACGACTGTCCCGTCAAGGGTGTGGAAGGATGGGAGGGGGGAGAGCCTGGAGAGTCTTTGCTTAGGGCCAAAGGTAATTGAGACTGTCTTCTTGCCATTAAGGGAGAGTTGATGGGAGCAAAACCAGTGCTGAACTTTATCGAAGTCATGCTGAAGTCTGGTTGCCACATCATCCGGGAACTGGCCAGAGGTGAAGATGACAGTGCCATCAGCGTACATGTGAATAGAGGTGAGAAAACAGGCTGAGGGGAGGTCTTTTAAGAGTATAGAGAATAGGATAGGGCCAAAAATGGAGCCCTGCGGGACACCAATATTAATAGGGAGGGGAGGAGGAGCAGTGTCAGTTATTCTACTGGACTAGGTCCTACCTACCAGGTAGGCTCTGAACCAGTTTTAGGCAGAGGGGAATAAACTAGCCACAGAGAGGGAGTTCAGTAGGAGGGTGTGGGAGACAGTGTTGAAAGCCTTAGCAAGGTCAACAAAGATAGCTGATGTGATTTAGCCAATGTCCATCTCAGAGATGATGGAATCTGTTAGCCTAATCAGGGCAGTAGTTGTAGAATGGTTCTTCCAAAAGCCAGATTGGAATGGAGTGAAAAAGTTAGAGTCACACAGGTAAGAGGAGAGTTGAGTGAGAACCAGGTGCTCTTGCAGTTTAGCAAGGGTGGGAAGAAGAGAAATGGGATGGTAATTTGCAAGGGCAGAGGAATCACCACTCTTAGGCAGTGGGAGAACAATGTCATGCTTCCAAGCAGAGGGGATGGATGCTGTTGAAAAGGAGAGGTTAAGTAAGTCAGATAGTGGAACAGCAATTGTTGGAGCTGACAGAAAGAGCAGCTTAGGATCAAGCCATTCGGAGAGACACCCTTAGAGGGACTGAGAGTTTACAATGCAGCCAATATATCTGAGGGAGAGATTTTAGCAAAAGAGAAGATATTAGACTGGTAGGGAGAATTCAAAGTGGTGGAGAATATAGTAGGCAGGGGCGATTGGGAAAGAAGCTAGGAGGGAAGAAGCACAGGAGGTGAAGTACAAATTAAATTCTGAGGCCACACTAGGGGGGTCAGAGAATTGAGCATCATTTATTATGAAAAGTGGGGTAGGAGGAGAGGATGGGGGGGGGGAGAAGAGGAAGTGTATGACCTTCCAGAATTTGGAGGGGTTATTTATATTAGACTGGAAGATGGAACAGAATTATTCAGCTCTGGCTAGATGAGTGACTTTGGTGCACTTGTTGTGCAAGGTAAGGTAGCTGTTATAGTCATTTGGAAGCTTAGAAACTTTATGTGTTTTCCATGCTTTATTGCTTTCTATTAGGCATGTAAAGAGCTCAGGGGTGATCCATGGGAGGTGGTTTCCCCTAACTCTAGTACATCACAGAGGGGCATGCTTGTTCTAAACGTTAAAGAATTTTCCATGAAAATAGGCCGTAGGAACATCTATGGAGTTAGACAAGGAGATAGGCTCCCAGTTCATTTGAGTGAAGTCATTTAGAAGGGGAGCAAGGTCCAGGGATTTATATGACTGGTTTTGTAGGACCTTGTGAGGAGCCTTGGACCTGTGGATTTTGCATACTATATAAGTCATATGATGGTCACTCAGGGCATCAGGTAGTATGCCAGCTTTGACAGATCTATGAGGGTGGGAGGTGAGGACCCACTCATTTAAGGAGTGGGTTCCAGTAGTGTGGTTTAGGTGTGTCAGTTCCAGTATAAGTTGCATTAAACTGTAAGCATGGATATCCTGGTGTTGTTTCCTTAGGGATGGGGAGAGCTAGTTCACATTGAAATCACCCATGATATATAATTCACCTGAAGGGGAGTGAGAAATTAATGAACTGATAAGGTCGATGGAAGTTGGGGGGGGGGGGCCGGACCACAATAGGAGCCAGAGATATATATAGGAATTGAGAAGGGAAGGGAATGTTTTAATACGAGCGCCTCGTAGGCTTTGGGGGCTAAAGTGGTGAGGATGGGAGTAAATTGGAGAGTAGAGGAAACATAGCTTGCCACCCCTCCACCCTACCTGTATGATCTTGCTGGTTAATTGAGTAACCTGGGATGGTTTGAGAAGTGTCAACTATTTTACTATTTAGCCACGTTTTGGTAAGGATGATAACATCCAGGGCAAAGGAGACGACAAAAGGTTGTAGATGGTCTAACTTAGGGAGCAGGCTTTGTATGTTTAGGTGTAAGAGTTTTAACCTTCAGGGAAAGACATGGGGCCATTATAGGAGGGACCATCTGTTATATGTGCATTTAATGGTGTGCTCATGGGGCAAGGGCCCAGGTTAGGGCTGATGTCTCCTGAAGATAGGAGCAAGAGTGCAATAATTAGGAGGTGAATGTTCGGACTCTTGTACCAAAGCAGAGGTCTTGTCAGGCATGCACAAGAGGGGTGGGAGCTTGATGGGTGAGACTAGAGTTTTAGTATGTGAAGCAGTAGAAAGGAAGTTGGACTTGGTTTAAGGGAAACACAGGGACAGGAGCGGTAGTGAGTCCAAGTAACAGAGACTGGGGAAGGGGGTCCCGGCAATGTTATAATCAGGGGAGGGAGGGATGGTGAGGCTAAGTGATTCAGGTGGTTTACTGGAGGAGCGAATTGGGGTTAGAATACAGAGAGGGAGACAGGTTGCCTCGATGAGTATTAGGAGCAGCTGATGGAAGGGAAGTGACATTGTAGATGATGAAGGTAATAATGTGGCTGTAGATAAGTTAGAAACTGCAGTGGGAGGGAATTGTTTAGTAAGGTGGGAATCAGCAGAAGGAAAAAGGGTGTAGTAACAGCAGAGGAGAAGAAGGGGAAGAAGGGAGTAGAAGGGAGTAGAACGGCAGAAGGGAAGGGAGAGGATTCAGCAGAAGGGAAAAGGTGGAAAGCTTAGCTGAGGTGCATGGGCTTCTAAGTAATGGAGTTGCAGCAACTGTGCAGTTGGTGCAGTAACCAGAGTTGAATATGTGCCAGGGGGAGTTGGCAGAGAGTCAACTGGAGGAGCTGTGCTGCAGGTAGCAGCCCTAGGTGCAGCAAGTGTGTTTAAAGAGTGGTGGGGTGGGGTGGGTGGGGGTGGGACAAATTAGGCAGTACTACAATAACTCAAAATGAAAAAACATTAGCCAGAAGCTGGCTGAGCTTCAGGATACAATAGGCTAGCTGAATTACAGTAGCCAACTGTAGGGGAGTTAGCCCCTTAGCCAGCCAATCAGAATGCAGGAGCTGAAGACTTGAACCAGCAAGGCTCTGGCTTTCCCGAGGGACCGTACCTGAAGTCAGCAGCCATGGATGAGAGGTGGGCACGGTGGCAGGGAGAGGAGCCGCACCGCTTAAGAGCACACCCGGTCAGGGGAAGGGCTCAGAATCTGTGGAAGAGAGAAAGGGCAGAGCTTAATTTAGCAAAGACTGGAAGGAGGGAATGAGGGAGACAGAGATAGAGTAGTTGCAGGGGGTTGGAGCTGTCAGGTAGGAGTTTTAACTAATCGTGGGCAGGGAATTAACTCTAAATGGGAGAAACAAAAGAAACTAGGGGCAGGGCAGGTCAATGCCAAGTACTGAGTGCAGTGGCTAGGGGACTAGCAATCATTCAGCTGAGAAATTAGAGATATGGCCCTGTGATGGAGTTGGGCAAAATTAAAAGGGGTACAGAAGAAAAGAAAAAAAGACTAGCAGGCGATAGCTCTAGTTAGCAGATGGGATGGAGAGAGTCAGCAGAAGCAGTCAATTTAGTCCACAATTTAAAAATCAGGCTAACTAGCTTAGTAAAACAGTGCAGCTAAGAATACATTAATTGACTGGTAGCTCAGCAAACATTTCAGCTGTATTACAACAAGTTACACTGGGCAAATAGAGAAATTAGCAAGACTATAACTAGCAGTTCTAAAATTAGCAGCAAATTAGGCAGTACTACAATAACTCGAAATTAAAAAAAATTAGTCAGATGCAGGGTGAGTTTCAGAATACAGTGGGCTAGCTGAATTAGCCAATCGGAGGGGAGTTAGCCCCTTAGCCAGCCAATGGGAATGCAGGTGCCAAAGATTTGAACCAGCAAGGTTCTGGCTTTCCCAAGGGACCATACCTGAAGTCAGCAGGCATGGCCGAGAGGCAGGCTGCAGCAGGGAGAGTAGCTGTGCCACTTAGGAGTATGTCTAGTCAGGGGGAGCTCAGGATCTGAAGTCAGCAGCTGTGAACAAGAGGCAGGCAGTGGCAGGGAGAGGAGCTGCACCGCATAGGAGCATTGGGGCTCAGGATCTGAAGTCAGCAGCCAAGGACGAGAGGCAGGCGGCAGCAGGGAGAGGAGCCAAGCTGCTTAGGAACATGCCCAGATGGGGGGGCCTCAGAATCTGAAGTTGGCAGCTGTGAATGAGAGGCAGGTGGTGGCACCTTTAGGTATTTAGGTATTTGGCTTGACCAACACCTTAACTTCTCTGACCATGTGGATGGTATTGCTGAAAAACTGCACCCCAAGCTTGGTGCCCAGCAAAGAAACTATGCCTGTATCCCACTGCTGGCCTGCTATGCTAACAACCAAAAAATGATACTCCGAATCTTTGACCACAGCGATGTCATCTACAGTGCGCCTGCCATGCTAACAACCAAAAAATGATACTCCCAATCTTTGACGACAGAGATGTCATCTACAGTGCTGCCCCGGTACTAGTATTTCCAGACTGGACACTTTCTTTCACTCTTTTTGCTGCTAGTCTCGAATCTTCCCCTCGTACTCTTCACTGCTCTGTGTATCAGTCTCACTCCTTACCCTTTCTTGAGGAAAGATGGAGAGTCCACTGTAGCAACTGTGTGAGCAGATCCTGGTTTAGCTATCTCCCCTGCTACCTCTTTGCCTCTCTCCCTTCCCCCCCTACTTCCATACCCTCAGAAACTCCAATAATTGTACCCTTGTAGTCCCACCTGTCTCAAAGACCATAAACCAGACTGCTTTCAGCCACTGTGTCCCTAAAATCTGGAATTCCCTCCCCCATGCCATCCGATTTTTCTCTTCCCCTTGGGCCCTCTTCAACCTCCTCATAGGCCTCAATTCCCTCTCCTGCAAGTGGTCCTAATCCTCACCCCTTCTCAAGTACTCCATGCCCTTCCCCCTCCTGTTCCTCCTCTAAATACATGACTTGTAGTGGTATCCCATTGTATCTAGGCACTTGAACTCAAACTGAGCTGCATTTTATGGCTAACTTGTAACTGGGTATGTTCATGAAAATGGTGTACCAAAGTGTGACATGAAGGTCAATTTTTTAAATTCAGAATTTATCAAGTTTTAAATGTATTTTGAGATACCATGATCAAGCCAGTAACAAATGGCCATGTGGTAAGATAACTGCCTTGATGGTTCCTGTGAACAAGACAGTCCACCGTGGTGTATGTACAGCAGACACCATGGTGTATGTACGTGGACACAAAATGGTTGTGATGTGTGTACATGGACACCAATCAGCTGCTGTAATTGAAAACAAATGTTACTAGTAAGAAGCACATTGATACATTTCAATGTGTTTTAAGATGCCATGAGAAAACTGTTTAAAAGTGGGCATGTGGTAAGATAACTAACTTAAAGATGCTTGGTAACAGGACTGCTTACTGTGGTGTATGTACAGCAGACACCATGGTGTATGTACTTGGACACTGTGGTGTATGAACGTGGACACCAAACATTTCAAAATAAACATTTCTGAAAAAAAAAACAAGAGGCAAACAGTACAATCCAGCCCTTGCCACTCCTGGTCCTCCTTTCCAGCAGTATGATTGAGAAACTCCCTGAAAAATGTGTTGTTTGTATACTAAAGGCAAGACCGTGGTGTTTGTATGGTGGATGCTGGCAGTGGACACCAAGCTCTTTTGGTGTGATAACTCAGTGGTAAGAAGAGCTAAGAACTCTGGATCAGAACCTTTTAAGCAGTGTTCTGAGCATTCCCTACCACAGCACTGTGAGGCTTCCATAGGTTACTGAGGCAAGTTCCCAACTCCTGACCATGGTGTATGTACATCTTCAAGAGCTGGACACCGTGGTTGGAGTGTGTCAAAAGTCATTTGGGAGGAGAAGGGGGTTAGGATATTAAAACCACAGGGAAGGTGTTTACACAGTATAGGGAGTGGGGAAGGAGGGATAGAATTGAAAAAAACTGCAATTTTAGAGCAAACAGCTACAAACTAAATCAGAACCATGTCTGGCCTTGTGGACACTGTCAGTACATTCGCCATGGAGAATTTTGCTGCAAAACATTAATATCCCTGTGAACACCATCGGGCTGTAAACTAAAATAAATAAAACACAAGACACCCTGGATTTCAGCACTGATTTATTTACAAATAATGATTATTTACAGGAGTATATACAGCATAAATATCATAGGTTTTAATGTCACATTTCAGCCTAGAAATACATGACACCTTTCGGATATTACATATAAAAATCAAAAAAAGCTGTTGTGCTAGGATATTCATTTTATCTTTTTTTATCTCTGCTCAGTATCAGCAACTACCCAATATACAAATGTTTGCTACTAACCACTTGTGTCAGTTATATGCTGGAGAAGTTAATCTCTAAGTTGGTATTCTGTTTCCATGAACATACCCAACTGTATTTTAGTCTAGTCATCATATCTTGTATTGTACCTTACACTTGAGCTCTGTATCTGCTCGGAATTGTACTGCCAACTTATAACTGTATTTGTGCTCTAGAGCTATCATACCTTGTTTTGTACCATTTTCCCATCCCACCAGGATGCATCTGGAAACAAGCTGACTGCTCAGTAAGCCTTTCCTTGTGAAACATTTAAATAAATAAATAAAATTCTTGAAGGGTGCACTGAGTTTGGAGCACACTATAGTGCTCTTCGCTGTATTCATTCCCTCTTCTTGTTGATGCTCCTTTGTAGTTGCCATTATCACACAGAACCACTCCTCAAGCCAGCTGAAACTGCCCCACTGTGACACCATAGTCCCCCACCATAGGAATAACAATGATGGCACAAGCAGACCACCATGATACCATGCTGATAAAATTAATCATTACAGTTTGAATTCATAAGCATTATGCATAACACTTAAAAGCCTACTGTTTTAAATGCAGAAACCTTTACAGAAACATTTGAAATGCCGACAGATGAAATGCAGGTGTTAATGCATTGATACTGCAACAAAGAACAGCCCCAAAAGGAGTGTAGAAAGATATTTTAAGACTGCCATAGTGTATCACAAGCCTGCATCACAAGCAGGGGTGAATGAGGATGGGATCTCCAATCCCTACCCACCCTGGGAGTTTTCCACCTTTGTAGGCAACAAACAGATATACACTTCCTGTGGCAAGGAGGAAACTAGAATGAGCACAGTTACTGGGGCCAATCTATTACAGTACAGCACAAGAGTAGTAGACAGTAAAGAGGGGAGAGAAAAACTGAAAAAAACAAAACGAAACAGAAGGACTTATTTAGGTTTAAAAGGGAGGGGGTCAATAGCAGAGCAGAAAAGGAAAATGCAGGTAGTGGTGCAGTGTAGTAGATGCGGGGATGCAGTGTTCAGGAAAATGTTCTGGGTACTGTGGTCCTGCCCCATATGCAGGCACCTCTCTGGGTTGGGGGCAGAGGTTGCCAGTTTCTGGGCTGAGCTTGCAAGAGTATTGGCAGCCTTTGCCCCCACCCAGAGGCCACTAGGTCTGCAGACACTGCCACAGTGGATGCCAAAGTAGAGGGCTGTCTGGACTATGGTGGGCTCAGGGAGGTTGCAGCTGCAGAATAAGGGGTGATAGCTGCACATTCGAGCAGACTTGATAGACCTCTAGGCCTTTATCTGCTGGCAAATTTCATACTGTATGTTCGTATATTCATATGTTGAGGGAGGGGGAACAGAAGCACATCCCCCATCTGGTCTAACTTAGAAATTCCTTTGCTGTTCTGTAGCAGTGGGAGAGCCCCACCAGGAAGCCTGAGGTTGTGACCAGGGAGGATGAGCAGGTCCTCCAGGAGGGAAACCCAGGGGCAGGAGGTAGAGGACCCCATAGAAAGAGGAAGCTACTCCTGGTGTTGGACTTAATAGTCAGGGGAATGGATCCTACAGAGAGGAACTGCATTTGTCCCCTTCCTGTCCTCTGGATCTACCCCTGTATTGAGTGACTTATTAAACAGGGCTGCCAGTGGTGCTGCTAGCACCATTCAGAATTCCTTTAATACCCTCAGGTGTATGTCATCTGGTCACATTGCTTTGTCCACCCTCAGTTTTGTGAGTTCCTGCAGGACTTGCTGCTCTGTAAAAGGACTGGTGTCTAACTCTCTCTCTATCCCCATTGCTTTTGCTGCTTAGTTGTTGTCCCTGTCCCTCCCCCTCTACTGTGAATACCAAACAGAAATGTTCATTCAGTATCAATGCTTTTTCTAGGTCCCCCTCTACCCACACCCCTTCCTCTCCTTTAAGCCTAACAATCCCTCCACTGATCTTCATTCTATGGTTAATGTATCTAATAAATGTCTTGTCCCCTCTCTTTACCATCTGAGCTAATCTCACCTCTTTTTGAGCCTTCACTCTCCTAACTGCTTTCCCTGTCTCACCTCTGTCTCTCTAGTTACACTGCCCTATCTTCCTCTTTCTGAACCTCCTTGTAGTTTCTAAAAGCCCCCTTGTTGTCTCTCACTTGCTCTGCTACCTCCTTTGTGAACCATAGTGGTTTGTTTTTTCATTTTTCTTTGTTGTACAGCCTAATACACTAATTTGCCCCTTCCAATATGACTTATTTTAGGTGTGCCCACTGCTCCTCAACCACTCTCTCTGGACCCTTTCTTCCTAGGGCTTCTTTGATTCTCCCCATCTTAGCAAAGTCCACCCTCCTGAAATCCAGGACCCTTGTCTTTGTGTGGCTGTCCTGTGACAATATACTGATGCTGAATGACATTATATGGTGGTCACTGGAACCTAGCTGCCAATCCACCCTGGCTTCCTTGATCCAGTCTTCATTGGTCAGCACAAGGTCCAAGATTGCCTTGTCCCTCATGGGCTCAGAACCAACTGCCTCAAGCCTGCCACTTGCAAGGTTTCTATGATGTCTAGGCTCCAGACTGAGTGGGCTTCATGGTCCTCAACTGTCATCACCTTCTGTGTATATGAGGCAGCTGCCAGGATGGTTCAGTCCACATCTGGCATGTTAAAATCTCCCATCAGAAGTATTTCCCTCTTTGCTGCCATCTCTGATTTAGAGTTCCCCCCTATCATTTTACCCTCCCTATCCCTCCTATTCAGAATGTACCCTGATATGTTTACCTCCCAGTTATGGTTTCCAGTGTACCATAGCTCAGTTATTGCCACTATGTCCATGTCCACCTCAGCCATCAAGGCTGCCTGATCTGGGATTTTGTTTCCCAGACCACGGGCATTTATATACATGGCTGTCCATGCTTCACAGCCTCTTCCCCTTGCATTTCTACCTATCTTTTTGCTGCCTCCTTCAAACCCTGTTTTTTTCCTCCTGCTGAATGTTTACCTCCAACTTATCTCTCGTAATGAGCCCAGACATATATGTCCATGTTTCCCAGACTCTACCCCTTGTATGTCTACCCTTTGCCCTCCTGTTCTCCCTTTCCTACCACTAATCCACCCTGCTAGCTACTCTGACCTGTGGAGGTGGGCTGCCTAAGTCTGTCTGCTCCTGGCTGCCCCCCACTAGAAAGTTTAAATGCTTGGTAAGGAAGAATCTAAACTTTGCATTGAGGACAGCTGTCCCCTCCCCTCCCTGGATGGATGAAGGCCATCCCCCTTGTACAGGCCCCCAACCCTCCAAATGGATCCCCAGTCCCCAATGAAGCCAAAACCATTATCTCCTCACTAGCCCCTCATTTGACCTCTGGCTCCTCCCCCCAACCATGTATTCACAGCAGCATGGTCATGTCAAATCTGATTGACGTTTTTGACTGGGTGACGAAGGAGGTGAATCAGGGAGGAGCAGTGGATATGGCCTATCTCGATTTCTTCAAGGCCTTCAAGAACGTTCCCCTCAGAACACTGGTGAACAAGCTAGAAAACCAGGGGTTGGACCACTAGAAACTGGTTGAGGGGCAGGGAGCAGAGAGTGGTATTAAATAGAATTAAGTCAGAGGAAAGAAGGGTGACCAGTGGGGTATCGCAGGGGTCAGTCCTACGGCCAATCCTTTTTAATGTCTTCATCAGAGACATTGCTGAAGGGCTGGAAGGGAAGGTTTGCCTATTGCAGATGATACCAAGATCTGAAACATAGCAGATACTGCAGAGGGTGAAGAAAGAATGAGGAGGGATCTGGGAAAGCTGTAAAAAATGTTCACAAGTGTGGCAATTAAAATTTAATGCAAAGAAGTACCAAATCATGCACCTAGAGTGAAGAAACCATGTGGAAAACTACAGGATAGGGTACTGTTTACAGTCACTAGAGAAGAGAGAGACTTAGGGATAATCATCTCAGATTACCTAAAGGTGGACAGAGAGTGTAACAAGGCTGTTGGGAGGGACAGTGGGGGTGTTTGGGTGCATAGGAAGCGGCATCACTAACAGAAGAAGGGAGGTGGTGATGTCATTGTACAAAACACTGGTCAGGCACTATCTAGAATACAGGGTTCCATTTTGGAGGCCACATCTTCACAAGGACATAGATAGACTGCAGGTGGTCAGGAGAAGGGTGATCAAGATGGTACAGGGCTTACATCAGAAAACATATGAGGACAGATTAAAGGACCTCAATATGTAAACACTTGAGGAGAGGAGGGAATGGGGGGGATATGACAGAGACATTCAAGTATCTTAAAGGCTTGAACTAAGTGCAGGTGGGTGGCATCTTTAAGTACAAGAGCTGTACAAGGATGAGGGAGCACAACATGAAACTGGAGGGGGGCAGAATAAGAGGTAAGGTGAAGAAGTGTTTCTTCATGAAAAGTGTGGTAGATGCTTGAAATAGCCTACCGCAGGAAGTGGTGGGTGCTAAAACAGTGGGGAGATTCAGACACGCATGTGATAGACATAAGGGAACCCTAGACTAGTATACTGGTTGAAGCTGAATTCTGACAAGCCTGAGTTATTGGTTGTGGATCTGGGTCATCCAGTAGGGGGCTCTTTGGCATGGCAAGCAGTTTGTCTTGTGCTGGGAGGCTGCCAGCTGAGGACCTCTGAACGAGTGTGGAGTCTGGGTATTATTTTTGATTAGGGGCTGATCCTGAAATCTCGGGTGCTGTCCGTTGCCAAGTCCTCATTCTACCATCTGGAGAATATCCACTGGATTTAACAACTGGTTCTGCCCAATGACCTACCAACAGTGATCAATGCCTTTGTTATCTCCTGTCTAGATTACTTTAACACCCTGTACCTAGGGCTGCCAAGGGTAGACATCTGCCACCTGCAGCTAGTACAGAATGCAGTGGTCAGGTTACTAACTGGGCGCTCTCAATCTAGCCATAGTACACCTGTGCTGTGCAAGCTGCATTAGCTACCAGTTCGATGGAGGATCACCTTCAAGGACGGCTTGCTAACCTACAAAGCCCTACATGGACAGGGACTGCACTACCTGCAAGAGCTTCTGTGCCCCTATTGCTCCTCCTGATCCCTCTGCTCAACCAACGAGGGATTGCTAGAGATGCCCAGGGTTTGGCTCAAAGACATCTGGCACTCGAGTATTCACTTATGTAGCCCCTACCCTATGGAATTCTCTACCTCATCTGGTTCAGGAGTGCCTGATGATGGAGAGCTTTAAGCTGCACTGAAAACCTATTTATTTAGTCTTGCTTTCTTTAACTGGACATGGATGATTCTAACTGTTATTAACTGTATTTTTATGATTTATTGTTTCTATTTTAATTGTGTTACTTATTGTCAGAGCACTTTGATACTTGTGAATTGTGCTTTATAGAGCAAGTTTATTATTATTATTATTTATTATTATTAAATGTGTGGAAGACAGACACAAGCCAATGACTAAGCTGCTGATGCAGGCAGGGAATATGGGCAGACTAAATATTCCTAGTGGTTCTTATCTACCATCAACTATCATGTTACTATGTGAAATGAAAATTGCTAAGGACATGGGAGTAAATGGCAGTACAAAAACAATGAAACTGGCAGTAGAACCACACTACACTGCCAGAAAAGCAAGCAGGGGAATTAAAAGCTAGGAGTTGTAATTGCTGTGTGGAGCCAGGCATGGAGAGGAGTCAAGTGTAAACAATTAAGGATTGGTGCACACAGTGGGACTGATATGGGCAGGGAAACAGCAAGTGGAACTGAAAGCACATAGATAACAAATGCAGGTAATCTGATGGATTGCTAAAGAATTGCCAGCGAACAGGCAGAGGACACCAAGAAGAAGGAGCAGCTGTTATAACTATACTTCTCTACTGAGACTGAAGAACTAGAACTCTACTACTGGGACCTTCAATTTAGGATAAAAACAAAGCAAAAAAACAAGTGTGTTTGTCTGACGTGGCTGAAGTGAATTTGTATCTGTGCATTATCTAGGCGTTTGTCTCATGTGGCTGAAAGGAATTGTTATCTGTGCAATTAACTAACTGTTGAAAAAGCTATAAAGTATGGGTAGTGGCTTAGCTAGAAGGAAGTCAGGTTAAAGCCTAATTTAAAAACTGCCCTAGATAGCTTCTGCCAGAGAACAGGCAGAGGACACCAAGAAGAAGGAGCTGCTGTTATAACTACACTTCTCTACTGAGACTGAAGAACTAGAACTCTGCTACTGGGCACTCAATTTAGGGTAAAAAAAAAACAAAAAAAAATGTGTTTGACTGACTTGGGTGAAGTGAATTGTTATGTGTGCATTATCTAGGTGTTTGTCTCAGGTGGCTGAAGGAAACTATTATCTGTACAATTAACTGTTGAAAAAGATGTAAAAGGGGAAATTGCTTAGCTAGAAGGAAGTCAGGTCAAAGCCAGATATCAAAACTGCCCTAGACAGCTTCTGCAAGAGAACAGACCGAGGACACCAAGAAGAAGGAGCTGCTGTTATAACTATACTTCTCTACTGAGACTATATTGCCCTCCTTCCATCCCCTCCTCCCCAAGCCAGTTATCCTTTTTATAGGAACAGAATTTGACTGACAACAGGAACTTCCTGTTTGGGAGCAGGAAGTGAGTGATCACAGAGTCACAAAAGACTCACCATCCTAGAAGGAAAAGAGTAGCTCTCTGTCTGCCCCTAGCTTCTGGAGGTCTGACTCTGAGCAAGTAAGGAAACTACTGAGAAATATAGAAACTTCTTGACTCAGAACAGGAAGATTAAGAGCTTAAAGGGCACAGAGACAGTAAGTAACTAGGGAGAACAAAAAATAAATAAATAAAAAAAACAGAGGAAAGAGTAAGTAGTCCAAACAACAGTTAAGGGGCCAAAAATAAGATATGAGGGGAGTGGTGCAGTGCAGTGGCTGTGGAGCTGCAGTTATCTGGAAGACATTCTGGAGGATGCAGTGTTGTCCCATCTGCAGGCACCTCTCTGGGCTCAGAGAGGAGGTTGCTCATCTCCAGGCTGAGTTGGCCAGGATTTAGGGGACCTCCTCTCCCACCCAGGGACCACCAGGGCCACTGCCGTTGCCTCAGAGGTTGCCAAGAAAAAGGAGCAGTTGGACCATGGTGGGCTCAGGGAGGGTGATGGTGGTGGAACGGAGGTGCATCCCTCCAGTTGTACCTCTCCACAATTCATATACCATTCTGGCAAAGTGTGGTTCCTCTATGGAGGCACCCACAATGGAGACCAAGGAGGATGCTGGGAACCTCCACAAAGGAGACCTACAGGATGGTGGCATGGGACCCCAGAGGGGAAGAAAACAACTCCTGGTGGGGGACCCCATTGTTAGGGGGTAGAACTGTTGGAGGAAGGGAAGAGGGAAGTAAGGTGCCTGCCTGGTGCCCTGGCTTGGAGGGACAGGGATTGAATCCTCAGGTTTGCTGGAGCAGCTGCATGGGTGAGGGAACTGGATGCCATTGTCCACCTAGGGACAAATGACCTGGCTAAGAAAGGGATCAGAGTAGTGCAGGAAGAGTTTGTGGAGTTGGGGAGGGGCCTTAGACAAGTAGCACACATGGTAACCTTCTCAGAGGTGCTGCCTGTCTATGGCAAGGGTGAGGCCAGGGTGCTCCATACCATGGGATTCAATCAGTGGTTGAAAAACAGATGCAGAGCTCAGGGATTAGGCTTCATTGGGGACTGGGGTTCCACCTGGAGGGATGCAGGCCCCTACTGGTGTGATGGTCTGCATCTGTCCAGGAGGGGAACCAGGATCCTAGGTGATAGGTTTAAATGCTTCATTGGCAAGCATTTAAACTAGCCAAGGGGGAGGCACTGGAAAGGAGCAGGGAAATCCTAACCCCCAAAAAAATCAGAGTAGTAAGTGAGGTAAACACCAAGATAGAGATGTTGATAGTGAGAAGGGCAGGGGTAAATGGAAAAAAAATGACAAAGGGAATAAGGACAGGGATGTGGCAAAAAGGGGCAAGGCTATCAAGAAATGGAGGGTAATGAGTACCAGTGTCTGTAGTCTGGGCAACAAGCTCCCTGAACTGGTGGCCTTGATGGAAGAGGGATGCCTGGATGTTGTAGCAGTCACAGAAACATGGTAGACAGAGAACCATGACTGGGATGTTAACATACCAGGGTACACAACCTACAGGAGAGACAGGGAGGGTAGAAGAGGGGAGGAGCAGCTCTCTATGTAAGAGAAGGGATAAAAGCAATGGAACAAAAGAGTAAACAGGGAGGAGAGGAGGCACAGTGGGTAACCTTAGAGACTGGAAACGGCACCACAATCCTCACAGGGGTTGTATATAGACCCCCATGTCAGGGGGAGAGAATGGACAAGGATATGATAGAAGGTATCCTTAGGATGGCAGAGAAAGGGGAGATACTGTTGATGGAGGACCTGATTATGCCAGATGTTAACTGGAGCACCTTTGCTGCAGCCACATCCAAGAGCAGGGCCATTCTTGATACAGGTGGCATGTCTCAGACAGCTAGTTTTGGAACCCACTCATGAGGGAGTAATCTTAGACCTCATACTCTCAAATGGGGACAGTGAGAGGATCTCAGATCTATAAGTGGGTAGCCATCTGGGAACAAGTGACCACCAAACAGTGTGGTTCATGATAAACTCAGCTACAGAGTCAAGCCATACAAAAGTGAGGGTACTGGACTTCAGGAGGGCTGACTTTGGTAAGATGGGAGAGTGCCTTAGAAAAGCACTAGCAAACAGGTTAGAAGGAGAGGTGGAGCAACAATGTGGAAACATCCAAACTGCCATCACAGAGGCAACAAGCCATTGTGTGAAGCAAATAAACAAATCAAAATGAAAGAAAAAGCGACTACGGTTCTGAAAAGAGGTGGCAGGGATTATTAGGGAGAAAAAGATAGCATTTAGGAAGTATAAGGAAACAGAAGGAGCAGGACAGAGAACTGTAGCAGTTAAGGCAGAAGGAATCAGGAAGGGAAGTCAGAATAACAAAGGCCCAAACTGAGGAACAGATAGCCAACTCGGTTAAGAAGGGGGATAAAACCTTTTATAGGTACATCCGGGAGTGTAGAAAGACAAAGGGTGGAATAGTGCGACTGAATAGAATGGTTGGTGGATGGGCAGTGAGGGACAGTGAAAAAGCAGGGATATTGAACAAATACTTCTGCTCAGTATTCACAAAATAGAAGGAGGGGGAGGTGACTAATCCAATTAACAGAAGCACTCTCAATAGGTGGGTCAATCCCAGTCCTTTTACAGAAGAAAGGGTTCTGAAAGAACTCCTAAAAGTGAAGGTGGACAAAGCAATTTGGCCTGATGGAATTCACCCCAGAATTCTAAAAGAATTAAGGTGAGAACTAGTGACACCACTGACTACCTTTTTTTTTTTTAATTGAAATTTATTGGAAAACTTTTTTCCATAAGATACATATATTGACAAACAGACAATGAATCAACTTCTATCCTCTAAAACAATATTAACACCAGTATCAGAGGAATGAAAAATAAGAAGAACAGGAAAGAGAAGCGGGGTAAGAAAGAGAAAGAGAAATGGAGATATAAGATGAGAAAGTGCCCTCACAACTTAAGAAAAGGAGGTAAAGCAAGGAAACATTTTTAAATGATATTTATATAGCAAATCAACTATCAATCAAGCATTGTGGTTACTGCCTAGAATTAATTGACTCTAAAAAAAAATTGGGGGGAAAGGGGAAATTAGGAGTTAAAGATGCCCCGCCAAGTACCGAGGGCCCAGGCAAACATAAAGCCCAGAATAATTCACCTATATTGAATGTACGTAATAAATAGAATATGCCTTTTAAATTGTGACAAGACAAATATAAGCCTCAAAGGAGGAGAAACCTCCTATCCACCTTTTTCAGCCAGACAGTCTCGACTGAACCTGGAGACTCCTACTAAACATATCTGTCCAGCAACTCTAGTATAGGTTTCCCCTCCTGAGAGGCCATGAAATGCAGAAATGGTAACCATATCCAGCTAAACTTATCTGAGGATAGCCTCAATTTGGCCATCAGGTATTCTATGTCTATGATCCTGGTGCAGATATCATACCATGAAGTGATTGTAGGCTTATCCGGACTAAACCATAACAAATGAATAGCCTTAAGGGCTGCTGCCACCAAGATTCCATACAGGTAACAGGAAGATCTGGAGGTAGAAGGGGGGCAACCCCAATAGCCAATATTGGGGGGTCTCTGGCATCACAATCTCAAAAATCTTCTCCAAAGTGTTTCTTACTTCCTTCCTTCCAGTATTCCTGTATAACCTTGCATTCCCATAATATATGGAGATATGTGCTGATCGACTGACAGTTTCTCCAACAGAGGTCGGAGTGATGTAGCCCATAGAGTTTTGTCACAACTGGGACTCTAAAAAATCTAACGGCCAATTTCCACCGAAATTCTTGCCAAAAAAAGGATGACGTGGTGTTCTGGATAGCTTTCCAAATGGAAATCCAATCCAAATCTGATAGGACCACCCCAAGGTCGCTATGCTAGGTGTCCTTGACCTGAGTTTGGGAGTCACCCTCAGTGAAATTCATCCCCTGCACTAACTTCAAAATCATTTTTTTTTTGGTGAGGGGACTTTATCAGGGAGGATAGAGTGAGCTACACTGGGTTTGTTAGAGGTTTCACACCCAACTCTAGCTCTCTTTCATTTAAGCGGACATAATGTCTTAGCTGGAGGTAATGAAAAAAATCAGTATGTTGAAGGTTGAATTCGGCCTTTAATTGTTGGAAAGATTTTATTTGATTTCCATTGAAACACTGGCCCAGATTGATTAGACCATTCCTTCCCCACCGCCAAAAACCCAGGTCCCACTTAAGTGGGCCAAAATCTAGGCAGCTTAATATAGTCATGGATTGGTTAAGCTTTAAGGGGATACCTATTTTCGAGTTCATGTCCCTCCAAACCTGGGAAATCACCCTGGTAAAGGGATTCAAGCTGGTGCAATCTGGGAATATCCAAGAATATAAGGTCTGAAATGTTTCCCAAAGGAGAATCAGCCCTTTCAATCTGAACCCACTTAGGAGGGGAATCCTGAGCCATGGTAACCAATGGTTGTAGCTGGGAAGCCCAGAAGTATTTCTGGATATCTGGAATCCCAACCCCCTCCCCATCTTTAGGAGCCAGCATGGTCCTCCATCTTACATGTGGCCTCCTCCCAGACCAAATAAATTTGGAGAGAGTAGAGTTCAGCTCTTGCCAGAAATTCCTTGGGGGTCTGAAAGGAATGGCACCCATTATGTACAACAGGCTAGGGAGAATGTTCATGTGGATAGATTCCCCCCTGCCAGAGGCAGAGAGGGGGAGCTCCCTCCACCTATTGCAGTCCTCCCGAATCTCTTGAAGCACCCTTAGATGATTTGTGGAATATATAGCCTTAAAGTCCCTGGGAATCCATATCCCTAGATATCTAAACCCGGACTTACACCGCTTAACTTGTTGCACCTCTGGTAAGGGCTGACCCAGGGGACCCCCAGAAGGAATAGATCAAATTTATCCGGATTAACCTTATAGCTGGAGAGAGCTCCAAATTTAGAGAGAAGGTCAAAAATCTTGAGAACTGCATTTACTGGATTTGAAATATATAACAAGGTGTCAACGGCATATAAAGAGACCTTGACCTCCACCCCCCTGACCCGGAGACCTTGAAAGATATCAGTTTGTTGAATATATGCTGCCAAGGGTTCCAAACTGAGGGCAAACAAGAGAGGGGAGAGAGGGCAGCCCTGCCTGGTGCCTCGCTCAATCCCGAATGGGGTGGAAACCATCCCGTTCACCAGGACCCTTGCTCTAGGTTTGAGATATAAATTGGTTATCCAGGACCAAAATTTATATCCAAACCCAAAGCTCCCAAGGACCAAGTCCAAATAATGCCAGTTTAGACGATCAAATGCTTTCTCAGCATCTAAAGACAAAATTGCCAAAAGTGGGGAATCTATGGGGAGCTGGGCCGTTGAAATGACATTTAACAGCAATCTGATGTTGTCTTGGATGTGCCTGCTGGGTATAAACCTGGTTTGATCCGGGTGAACTAGGATGGGGACCACTTTCTGTAGATGTTCACTGATAATCCTAGTGAAGATTTTTACATCTTGGTTGAGCAGCGAAATTGGTCGATATCCAGTATATGAGGCATGGTCTTTCCTCAGTTTGGGCAATACCGATATAAGGGCTTCCCCCCATGTGTCTGGCAAGGCCCCCAGCTCCTGTGCCACATTACAGACCATGGTAAGCAACGGGGTTAACACTTCTTGGAACCCCTTATAAAATTCCGAAGTGAACCCATCCGGGCCAGGAGCCTTGCCAGAGCTGAGAGCCTTGATAGCCACCCCCACCTCTCCCTCAGTGAAGGGAGCCTCCAGAGAGTCTCTCTGAGTGTAAGACAGGACAGGGAGCTCCAATCCTTGCAAGAAATTTAAGACTTTCTCACCATGATCTTGTATTTCCTCTGCTGCGTAGAATTGCTTATAGAAATCAGCAAACTCCTGTGCTATCTCACCAGGAAGAACCCTATGAGTGGGATTAGATGGGTCTGAACTAACCTTGGCCACATACCTATCAGCTGCCTGCTTCCAGCATCATAGTGCAAGCAATCTACCTGCCCTTTCTCCCCTCTCATAATACCGCTGCCCAGCATATCTGATGGAGTTCTCCACCAGTTGTTGTAGTAAAGAACTGTATGAATCCCTGGCCTCCCTCAATTTTTTGAGGGTATGACTGGACCCTGTAAATTTATGCATTGCCTCTAAGTCAGCGATAGAGGCAAGACCCTCTTGCATATGAGCTTGATGCAATTTATGCCTGTGAGAGGCAAACGCTATTGTATGCCCTCTCACAACTCCTTTAGGGCATCCCACAGATACTTGGGTTTGGAAAGCGCCCCTGCGTTTTCTTTCAAATAGCATTGAATAACCCCTTTAGTGGATTCTTTATACTGTTTGTCATTTAGTAGGCCCAGATTGAATCTCCAGAGTCCACCCCCCTCCACTGTGTCCCAACGGAGTTGTGCCTTAACCATGGCATGATCAGAGAGCGTGATTGGGAGGATGGAAATATCCCTGAATGAGTGCAAAGCATTTCTCTGGGTGCAAAATCTGTCCAACCTAGAATACATATTGGAGGCGGGGAGAAAAAAGTGAAATTTTTCACTGAGGGATTGAACTGTCTCCATGGATCTATTAGTCCAGCCTCCGCAAGTAGGTTATGAAGTAACCGAGTACAGGACCTTGATCCTGGAGTTTTAGTAGAGCTTCTATCTTTACTAATGTTCTCCACATAATTCCAGTCCCCATAAGGGTTACTTGTCCAGGGGGTAATCTTGCTACCGAGGTAAAAAGGGAGCAAAAAGAACTCTCCGGAGGGTGGGGTAAGGGCATAAATTCCTACCAAATGTAGTATTCAACCCTTGTAAATGCCAGAAACCGTCAGTTGATGTCTGGAGCCTGACTTAATAATGTACTGAATTTGAAAGGGAAGCCCGCTACGAAATAAAATGGCTACTCCCCCCTTTTTGGATTGTGGGTGCTCGTCTGAGCATACCATACTCACCCAGTCCCTGCGCAATTTCATGTGCTCTCCTGGGGTCATCCTGGTCTCCTGTAAACAAGCAATGTCACACTTTTCCCTTTTAAATTCAGTTAATACCTTCACATGTTTAACTACATTGTTAATTCCTTTTACATTAAGTGAGCAAATTGTCAAGTCAGCCATGATTTATGTCCAGGGAAACTCCAGGAATTGCTAGGCACCCTATATCCACTTGTACAATCATAACATCCTGTCACAAGAAAAAGGCACTCTCTCAAAGGAAAGAAAAGACAGAGAGAAGAAAAAGAATAGGAGAGAGATGGAGCAAAAAACAGTACAACAATCCAGAAACGCATTAAATAAGTTATAGCTATAGGCATAGCACATAGAGTACTGAACCTAGTTCCAAGAAAGGAGCTCAACAACATAAAGCCATTGCTTCTACATGGCTTAAAAGCCAAAGTATCCATTTGAGCTGACAACAATCAGCCCGGTGGGCACGTCAAAATGAAGGAGGGGGGAAAACTACACTCCCAAAATGGAACAACACTCCACTAGGAGTGAAAAGGTTAAGGGCTCCCCAGAAACCTAAGGAGTCACTAAGCCGTGCCCTCTGTTAGTTTCCCTAAAAAAAAAACCTTCCAGGAAGGGCTGGGAGAAAAAAAACCTTTCGGGTCTCCAACATTTACCACCTAGCCAAAATCATCGTCAATGAGGAATCCAGTGCCACTCAGAAGGCATGAAAGAGGAAAAATATTGTGACTGCATTTTAAATTAGCATGGAAAAAGTATGGACAATTCCACAGATGGGGGGCACTAACATGAACTCTCACTCAAATAAAAAAGAAAGCTGCTGTATAGATTATCTCATCCTCGACTTAAAATTCCCCCATCGTTAAGGAAAAAGGAAAAAAACCCAAGAATCCGGCTGAGATAACCCCTCAATACCATGCCCTGATAAAAATAAAAATAGAACATAGAAAACTGGGGAGTATTTCCATATTTATACCTCGAAAGAATGGGCAGAGATCCGGCACACCTAAGTTCTAGGAAGGTTTTTAAGCTCCAGTCTGCCTGGTGATCTAACTTGGCTACCTAGATCATGGGGGTTCTGCCCTCTCTCCGCTATCTCCATGAAGGAGAAAAAGACAGTCCCACTTTAGACAAATGAGAAATAGAACCAACTGTAATTATATATTTCTAGGGGATGAGTAAGCAAAATGCCTGTGACCCATTTAAAATATCAACACTTATCTCAAATTGAAATATGCAGGCTGCCCTTCTTTTAGCTGTCTGGTATATGGCTCATGAGGATAGCGCCTTCCATCACAATGCCCCGCCCCAAATCAGCGTCCATCTTAAGGAGAGAAGGAAAAAAAAAAACAACGAGGACAGGGGGTCAGGAGCCAGGGCTGGACTCCAGGAAGGTGCCACACAGAAAATAGATCCCACTCACTCCGGCATCTGAAATGAAGGGACCGCCCTCCAACCGCTCTGCAGCACCAATGTGAACCCACGTCCCACAAAAAGGGGACCCCACCGAACTCCACACAACCCAGGGCCAAGGCAGCCAGCGGGAGAAAAACAAAAAGGTAACCATCTGAAATGCTTAACTGAAACAGCGGAAACACTTAGCTTAAACTGCAGTGTTAACACCCTAAGATACACATAACTGAGATGGATTTGGGTTCACCAAGCAGTCCCCTGAAAAGCAAGGGAGAAAAAATAGTTATTGCAGTTCAGGTAATCTTCTCAAGGTGTTTCCCCTTAGTGATCCATTTAGATAGGTCAGCATGTAGAGGCAAAACAGAGTCTGCTCTGAAGTGGGGTTGGTTGTTGCTCCTCGAACCTGGGGTCACAGCTCAGAGAAGCTGCTCAATCTCCTTCTCCGTGATTTCTTCCTTAATATCTGGAACCTGAATGTCCTTGGAGACCAGGAAATCAAGGGCCATTAGTAAAGATTTGTATATTTTAGGACCTTCGGGAGAGTCTATCCACAATCTGGCACGGTAATGCAGTTGGGCCCTCATGCCCCTCTCCTTAAGTTGTTTCACAATGCTGAGCACCTTCCTCTGATGCTGGGCCAATGCAAGGGGGAAATCCTGGTAAAAAAAACCTTCGTCCTGTCAAAGTTCAGATCCCTCTTTGCCCATGCAAGATGAAGGACCTTATCTTTAGTAGGATACCTCAAAAATTTGATTATGATGGCTCTGGGTGAGGCGCCCTGCTTGGGCTTTGGGGCAAGGGCCCTGTCCGCCCTTTCAATCTCAAATTGGGTTTCTTCCTCCATCTGTAGCTCCGCTTTCAGTCAGCACTCCATGAAGGCCACCATGTCAGCCTGCTTAGCCCCTTCTGGTATGCCGACCACTCATATATTATTACGCCTGGAGCGCGCCTCTGCATCTTCAGCCTTGGCTGTTAGAGCTTTCTCCCTACCATACAGGAAAGCCAGTGATCGGCCGTAGGCCATGTGCTGGGCCTGCAGACCCTCAAGGTGCTGTTCCACAGCTGTTGTCCTGGACTCCAGTTTTTTAAAATCCCGCTGGACATCTGAAACTTTTGCATCTATTTTATGTAAGAGCTTTATTATTTTTCTTGATTCCGCCCTAGTGCTAGTGGAGCCGGAGTCAGAACATGAATCCTCGGCCCCTGACGCTGAAAGCACAGATGAGCAAGAGGGAGCTGGACTGAGGCCCATCATGGGTCTATCTTGCAGGTTAACTGTGGTTAGTTTAGCAACCAATGATCACCTTTTCTTTGTGCGGACCATCGCGGCTCCCTTCCTATGTCCTGAGCGCAGAGTAGGAATGCAGGATGTCATCACAATGCACTGGATTCACTATAGTTTATCGTTGGAGAGCTAGAGTGAAGAGTTACGTGGCCATTCCCGCCTGCTACATCATCGGAAGTCCCCTGACTACCCTTTTTAACAAATCATGGGACAATGGTGTGGTACCTGAGGACTGGAGGAAGGCGGATGTGATACCCCTTCACAAAAGTGGGAGGAAGACAGAGGCAAGAAACTACAGACCTGTCAGTTTGACCTCTGTGGTAGGGAAAGTGATGGAATCACTTCTGAAGGAAAGAACTGTTGGGTAACTAGAGGCCAGTGGGGCACAGGACCCAAGGCAGTATGGATGCACAGCAGGAAGGTCATGTCAGTTGAATCTAATCAATTTCTTTGACTGGGTGACCACAGTAGTAGACCAGGGAGGGGCTGTGGACATGGCCTACCTAGACTTTAGCAAGGCATTTGACATAGTCCAACACAAAAGATTAATACAGAGGATAGTGGATGGGCAACAGTGAACAACAACACTGTTGTTCACTTTGAGAGGTTGTCATGACAACCAAGAAAACCTCGAGAGTGAAGCTCGAGAGGTTTTTGGTGGTCATGAAACCTCGAGAAGTTAAAAACAGTGTTGTTGTTTACTGTTGCCCATCCACTGTCTTTATAGTGTATGGGCAACAGTAATTTAAAAGCTGCCGCCGCCTTCAGACGCTTATCTTGTGTAGCCACACAGACTTTGCCTACCACCCCCGCATGGAACTGATCCTCGGCCACAGTACAACACTTTGTAGAAGGCAATTTTATTTTTAAAAAAAAGAGGTCTTACTTTTCTAACCCTGTCCTGCGATGTCAAACTCGATGTGAGTGATTACCGCTGTGGTCGATTCTCAGCTAACCGCTCAGGCGCAAAGACATTACCTCCTGTTGTACCATTGATGTGACGCACTCACAGTGGTACAACAACAGCATGACATCACATAGATGGTACAACAAGATTGGTAAATTATAGATTTTGAGGGAATACAACATTCTACAATACATTATAATCAAATTAACCAGCCTGGGAGTGGGTCCCAGGGTGGTAGCCTGGGTAAAACATTGGCTGGGCAACAGGACACAGAAGGTAATTGTAAATGAAGTTCCCTCTGAAGAAAGAAGGGTTAGTAGTTGAGTACCGTAGGGTTCAGTACTGGGTCCAGTCCTTTTTAATGTCTTTATAAGTGACATTGCAGAGGGACAGGAAGGAAAAGTATGCCTCTTTGCAGATGACAGAAAGATCTGCAACAGGGTTGATACGCAAGGAGGTGTGGAAAGGAAGAGAAGGGACTTGGCAAGGTTGGAGGAATGGTCAAAAGTATTGCAGCTTGAATTCAATGCAAAGAAGTGCAAAATAATGCACATGGGAAACAAAAACCCATGGGGAAGATTACACAATGCGGGGGGGAGGTAGTAAGAACAACAAAAATGGAAAGGGACCTAGGGGTAATCATATCAGATTAAGGTTAGCAAGCAATGTGAGAAAGCAGTAGGGAGGGCTGGGGGGATACTGGGATGTATAGTAGGGGTGGGCGAAAAAAATCTTCTGTGAGCGGAATTCAACTGAAAGTCTGACTTTTGCTTCCATGGAAGTTCGGAAATTGATTTCCAAACTTCCGCGGAACTTCCACCCACGATCACCACTGTTTTAATTATCAAATTGCCCTTCCAAAAGCCCTGGTGGCTAGTGTAGTGGTCCCTCCCTCACCCGCCCCACATATAAAAAATTATCCCTGGTGGCTAGTGGTCCCTCCTCTTGACTCAGTAATCCACCCACCGCAAAAATGTACAGTAGCCCCTCCACATCTCTATCTCCACTGTCCTGTTAAAAATCTCTGGTGGTCTTGTTTTTTTATTTAAACCCCTCCTGATTCCAAGCTCCAAATCCCATTCCCATCCCTGGTGATCCAGTGCCCCCCACCCAGCCTCCCCAGCAGCCAGGTGTCCCACAACCACGCTCCCACCCCACATCAAACCCGCAGCAGGACTGGCACAGCCTCCTCTCCTCCATGGCCAGCACGCCGACTGAGCTGTCAATGAATGAGCAGTATGCGGTATACTCATTTATGTCAGCTCAGTCGGTGGGCCAGCTGTGGAGGAGATAGGAGGGCTGTGCCAGTCCACCACTGCCAGGGTTTATGATGGGGGTTAGAGCAGGGTTGTGGGACATCTGGCTGCTGGGGAGGCTGGGTGTGGGGCACTAGATCACCAGGGATTTGGGACTGGGAATCGGGAATCAGGAGGGGGTTTAAATAAAAAAAAATGAGACCACCTCAGATTTCTTTTTTAACCAGACAGTGCAGTGGAGATAGATTTGTGGTGGTGACTGTACATTTCATGGCAGGTGGATTACTGGGTGGAGGGGACGGACCACTAGCAACCAGGGATAATTTTTTACATGTGGGACAGGTGGGGAGGAGGGACCACTAGACACCAGGGCTATTTTTCTTCATTTCCAGGTGAAATTTCACCTGGTAACTTTCACGGAAGTTTTCCACTCCGCCAAAGGTGGAAGTTCGGAAACTTTCATGGAAGTCCCTTAATTTCAGCGGAAGTTCTGTGGGAGGAAAGCAGCAGTTTCACCCCTACCTCTAATGTATAGGGAGCGGCATCACCAGCAGAAAACAGGAAGTTATTATCCCTCCATACAGACAGTTGGTGAGACCCCATCTGCAGTGCTGCATCCAGTTCTGGATACCCCATCTTCACAAGGACATAGACAGGATGGAGGCAGTCCAGAGGAGGGCAGGTAAAATGGTGCAGGGTCTGCAAGAGAAGCCATATGAGGAGAGACTAAAGGAGCTTAATATGTATACCCTTGAGGAAAGGAGGGAGAGGGGGGACATGATAGATACATTTAAGTACCTCAGTGGAGTCAACAAAGTCCAAGTGGGTAGCATCTTTCAGAAAAAGAGATGTGCAAGAACAAGGGGACACAATTTGAAGATAGAGGGGGGATGGCTCAGGGGCAATGTGAGGAAGTATTTTTTTCACAGAGAGGGTGGTGGACACATGGAACAGCATTTCTGAGGAGGTTATGGGATCTAAAACTGTAGGAGAATTCAAGGATGCATGGGACAGACATAAGGCAGTTCTTGTGGAGGGTAGGAAGAAATAGGCTGTTGGTTAACTAGGATCTGCAGTTTATTCTGTAGGTAGGGAAATGAGCAGACTAGGTGGGCCAAGCGGTCCTAATCTGCCATCAAAGTCTATGTTTCGATGTTTCTAAAAGTAAATGAGGTATTCTAATGGTAAGGAACAGTAGTATTTAAGATTGGAATGCACACACAAGCAATTGGGGCACAGGAGGCTAGAAAACTAGAAAAGCCCCCCAAAAAGTATAACAAAAGGAAACACAAGCAGGAGAACAGGAGGAAGCAGACACAAACATCATAGACAGAAGCACAGACTGTGGGTGGAGAACTAAAATACTGACCCAGTAGAGGAGAACCAAGCAGAAGCTAGCACAAACAAGTAGGAGTCCATCACAAACCAAGTAGGGTCCAAAGCACAAGGGGACAAACACTGAAGAAAGGGTAGGAGGAGTACAGCCTCCACCTGCAGCAAAGAAAAAATGCTTCTGATGGAAGTTGGAGGGCCTTCCTTAAATAATTCAGAAAGGAGGCATAGCTAATTGATTCAGCCTCTAGCTCACAGACAAAGCATTTCAATTACCACTAGCAAACTTTCCAATATTGATGCCAAACTCACAAAATTCTAGTTACCTGGGTTGTTCTTATCCCTGCTCTTATGTGGAGATATCACATTTGCCACCCATCTGCCCTCAGGCCCCTCCCCAGAAGCTAGTGATTTCATAAAAAGGTCTGACAGAAAGCTGCTTGCAACTGTCTCCTGCATTACCCTAGGGTGCAAAACATCTGTCCTAAGGGATTAGGTTGGATTTATTGATTCTAAACCCTTCAGAAACATAAACTTAGTAAATGAAAGGCTTGCCTGTAGTTCGCTGGCCAAGCAGCCAGCCACTCCCACTTCCTGAGCTATATATGAAGTTCCTCTAGGCCTCACAGTGAAGCATTTTTCCTTTGTAGCCGAGCAGTTTGCCCTCTGAGCTAGTTGGGCCTCTCTGGCTGGGGACAGCCCCCCTGCTTGTCTCTGCAGGGCTTCTATGTTTATTTTCCTGCTTTGGTTTATATTTTGCCTTCGGCTGCGTGTGCTTCCTTTTTTTGGGGGGGCGGCTTTGGGGCTTTTTTAAGTCCCTAGTTTGCTGCTATTTCAGAGCTCATACTGCTTGCTTTCAGTTACTCACAACTCTCAAATTACTGGCACTGCAACTGCAAACCTGGTTTGTGTGTTTCAGCTCAACTAGCTGTGCCATGGCATACTCTTCTTACTTTCACCTGACTCAGTTTTATAACCTAGCTCTACAACTCACTCATGCTTGTTCTACGTGCCTCATTAAAGCAGTCTCATTGCATTGCCTGGTGACAGTGCTTTAAGAGCATGATGCCTCCTTTTATTTCTTGCAGTTACAACTCAGTGTACTCATTTGTTTGCTGTCTCTAAAATTCAGCTTAGTATTCTAAGTGTGGTCTCACCAAGGCACAATATAATGGCAAGACCATCTCCCTCCTACTACTGCTGGAGATACCCCTGCTGATGCAACCCAGCATTTCATTAGCCCTACCAACTGCCTTGTCACACTGCCCTGCCACCTTGGGGTGCACAGATATGATAACCCCGAGATCCTTTTCCTGCCTAGTGACTGTTAGTACTCCCCTCATCCTATACTCACCACCAGGGTTTCTGTATCCTACCTGCATTATTTTGCACTTTTTATCATTGAACTACAACTGCCATGTTTTCAATCATTCCTCTAGTTTTCCAAAATCTCTGCACACTATTTCCACTCCTTCCTCAGTCCACTCTATTGAAGATTTTGGTATCATCTGCAAAAAGGTATATCTCCCATCCAGCTCTTCTGCAATGTACCCTATAAATATATTAAAGAGGACAGGTCACAGTACCAAGCTCTGTGGTACCCCACTTGTCACACTCCCTTCTTTAGCATAAGTGTCATTGAAAACAACTTTGTCTCCTTTTTGTAACTAGTTTTTAACTCAATGTACCACTATGGATCACACTTGGAAGGTTACAGCCTGTGGTTATATGGGGGAACTAGCTCCACCTCCTTCTACTATTTATACCAGCTAGCAATGCCCACTTTGCTTAGAACGAGTTGCACTCCCTGGTTGCCCCTTTTTCTTGTGGCCCCTGTGCCCTTCTCTTGCCTCCTTGTTTGTTCCCCCCATGTTTCTGTCCCCTCAGCCCCCCCTTTGTGCATCTGTTTTTCCTGTTCTTTTCTGTTTCTTTTTCTGTTTTCTCCTTACCTTGTTTTTCTTTCTTTTTGAGGGGTTTCCTCCCTGCAGCAGATCGCCCCATGCTACACTGCACTTGTTCTCAGCAGCTGCTTGCTGCTGCTGCTCTGCTGTTTCTCCTGCTACCTCTCACTCCTTGCCCAGCTGCATTCTTTCTTCACAGCCACTGCTGCCTTTCTCTGCCTTCCAAGCAGTTGCTCACACCACGTCACCGTGCAGTTCATCATTTTTGAGCAGGCCCCACACCATGCCGCCTGCATTCTAATGAAATTCTTCTCTGCTTGATGCCTCCTAAGATTGTTCCGTTGCTGCTCCAGATGACTTACAGAACATACCTCCTCTAACCAGGACTGCCACCTTGCAAAGCCCCATGCTCTTCATTTCCTGGCAGTACTCCTAGCATGCCAGCTCCTCTGGTGTGAAGTCATCCTCTATGCCTTTTAACTCTTCACTATTGCTTGGCTTGCTGTGGGTTCCTACAATTACTCAACAGTTCTACAGCATTCCCAATCTTCTGCTACACAGCTTCTGCTCATGGACTTGACCATGTTTATTGCAACCTAATTAGCCTGTCCTTCCCCTACTCTATCAGTAGTACTGACACTTGGCTACCTCTTGCTCTGAGAACTGTTATGTTTTAATTGCCGTCTCCATACCAACATGTCAGCTTGTGGTACTGCTCTACAAGCATCAATGCTACATTCCTGGGCATCCTATGCTTGTGCCCTCTTGCTGCAATGAGTGCTCCCAGCTCCTTTTAGAAGTCGTACCACCACTGCAACAGACTGAAGCTGCTTCCTGTCTTCCTGCAGTTTGCCTACCATGGCTTGGGCTCCATCAATTCTCATGAGTGCTGTACTGCAGCTCCATTCCTCACCAGATTACTATCCCTTTCATGCTCCTTACTCCATATGTAGCTTCCTACTCAGTATGCTGCTTCCTCCATTACTGACCGGACAAGGGATGCAGCTTAGTGCCACCAGCAGCTCCTTTTTTTTTTTTAACCAGGAGAGACACACTAAGCTGAAATCTTGTTTACAGGCGCGACCTGGAAGAACAAGGAAGTTAAGTGACTTGCTCAGGGTCACACAATATGCAAGTGGGGGCTGTGGGATTCAAACCCAGGTCTCCAGGTCTGCAGTTCAGAGCCCTAAACCACTGCGCAATAATGCCTCCTGCAATACTGCTGCACCTCGTCTATTCTGCCTCAGTTCTAAAGAGTATATTTCCCTTGTTTGCTGCAGCTCCATTAACTGCCCATTCGGGTAGACCATCAGTTTATTTGTAGTCAATAATAGGGTCCCAACAATGACCTGAGATACTTCTGACCTGCCACTCCATTCCAGACAACTTTCAGGGACGTCTACTTCATACCTGCTTGCTAATTTAATTGTGGACAGTATGAATTTTCTATAACCTCAATGCCTAACTCTTCCTTGGCTACACTACCGGGCTTGCGGTGCCTCAGAACTAATTCTCAGCTGCGATCTTCCTCAATCTGCCTCCAAGCATTTAACCCTGTATATCTGGGCCATGGACATCCTCTGTCAGTGCTGAACAGTCCATAATATTCTCAGATCCATTCCTGCAGCATCTTTCATCCTTTCAGCCTAGTCGAAGACCATTTGTCATCCTTCCTTGCTGGTTGGCCAGTCAACGTGGCACCTGGCTTGACTTCCTCACTCTACCATCAAGCGAACCCTATTTTGGGCTGACCTACATGGATGTCCAGCTGGTACTGCTAGCCTATCTAGAGGCCTAGCTACTCACTCTTCATATTTCTACCTCAGGCTGACCTATCTGGAGCTCCAGCCATTCTGCTAGCCTACCTGGAGGCCTAGTTTGATACACATTCATTACTCCTTCCTTAGGTCACTAGGCCACTATGTGGAGGTCCAACCAGTCCTGCTGGCCTGTGTAGGGGCCTAGTTCGACTCACATTCATTTCTTCTTCTTCTGGCTGATATATGTGGAGGTCCAGCCAGTTCTGCTAGCCTACATGGAGGCCTAGCTCAACTCACACTCACTACTTCTTTCTCAGGCTGACCTACGTGGAGGTCCAGCCAGTCCTGCTAGCCTACGTGGAGGCCTAGCTCTACTCACACTCACTACTCCTTCCTCAGGCTGACCTACATGGAGGTCCAGCCTCTCCTGCTAGCCTACGTGCAGGTCTAGCTCAACCCACTCACTTATACACTACTCAGGCAGACCTACTTTCAGGTCATGTCTTCTCGCTAGTCCATGAAGGGGTCTAGCTAGCTTCTTATTTATCTGCTGTACACTAGCGGACCCTGTTGTTCTCACTAATTACAGACTTAGACTCATTGAAGCAGTACTGAGAACATGATATTTCCTAAGCTTTGTGTCCATTCTGCAGCTGGATCGTCCTCTTCAGCGTTTATTACCTGCACATCATCACCTTGATCATCTGGACTTGGATCTTTATCAGGAACTCGTTGGACTGTGCTCTGCTATTGCACTCATTTTTCACCATTCTGACTGCTTCATGTATGATCTAGCTGCTTAGCTTACTGTTCCCCTATCCTGGGTTAGCCAACATCCTTCATTGGACATAATCTCTAACAGGATCTTATCTGCGGGAACCTTCTCCTCAACATTGCTCTTGCTCATTGCTGAATTCATGCAACAGGATTGAGAATCCTACTAGTGATGCCTCACCTTCACATGCAATTTACAAGTACTGGGTGTTGCCCGCTGCCCTACGTCTCACGTACTTGAACCTGGCTAGCATTAAGTCATGACATTGTTACCTGCTTAACTGTGGATCTTACATCTGCTTCCTAGTGACGGTGTCTATGGACATTTGTCATCAGAATTCCACCTCAATGCCTACCACCATCCTTTCAGCTTCAGCCTTTCTGGGATATCTGCTGCTGCCTTCTCCCACCTAGGACTTTTAGCCTTGCTCATATGCATTCCATTGTACCTTCATCAACCTACATGTGGTTGCCACCTCCGTACATTAACCTATGCTAGTTGACACATGAGCCCACCATTTCCTGGCTGGTTGCCTATCATCCAATTTAGTCTTCCCTATGCTGCATTTTTCTTAAGTCATGGCTTGATCATCTAGGACTCAACGTATTACTGGAATTCAGGCATAGCGAACCACCTATGGTCCACCATGTCCGGCTCCTAAATGCTTACTCTACATATACCTGCTTCACTCCGTAAGGGGGCATGGAGGTTTTATCCATCTCACCCGCATTGCTGGCTTCCTGCTTGACTCACTCCCACTCACCCTTAATGGGCCTAAATGTATACTCTACACATACCTGCTTCACTCCACAAGGAGGCATGCAGGTTCTATCTGCTTTGCCTGTAAAGGTCCTGGCTTTCTGCTCAATGCATTTTTACTCACCCCAATGGGCCTATATTACCTACTCTACATGTCCGTGCTTCACCCCACACCAGCCTGGAGGTTTCTATTTGCTTCACCCTCCTACAGCTTGGCAGCCTGCACTCTGCATACCTGCTTCACCTGCTTAGGGGCCTCGTACTTTGCTGCAATTGCATCAGAGCACATGGATTAAGATTCTCCCACTCTGCCTCGCAAAGATGACCAGCTGTTTGCTCCTCGTAATCCAGTCCATCTCAAGAATGGATTCTTCTTCTTCTTTGCACTCCAGGATTCATCAACCACTTCTACATTCTCACCTTTCCAAGATGTGATTCCACTCACAGCTGTTGATCAAGTTTGCTTTATATGGAAACTCTCAACCTATACACCTACTGATATACTGGATCAGGATTCACTAACAGGATACCCTACAGTCTTCTTGATGGGCACTCTTCACCAGTATCTCAACTCTAGGATTACTTGCCTGCAATTGAACTCAAGATCTACTCTTCAATCAAATTCAGGATTTGGACTATAACAACTTTAATCTTGGTTAATTTAGGATTACTCTCCTTTAGTATGCTCAGAGGACGGGCAGGTCAGTAGCCATGGATCCTCGGAGGTTCCCCCTAAGGGTTTTTTTCCCTCTCCTGTGTGCTATAGGCCATACTCTCTGGAGTTGGAGGAGGTAATCACACCAGTTTTTTTACATTTCTTTTTGGGCCGTCAATCCTACTCCTAACTTGAACCCTGCCAAAGGTGGGATACAGAGAAAGGCCAAATATCAAGTTCTAACAACAACTATATCTCATCCAGTTCAAACGTATCTAAGCACTAATCATATCTAATCCAGTTACTATGTACTACAAGCACTGACCTATGTTCCTGACCAGCGCTAACATGTCTAAGCACTAACCATATCATCCAGTTCCTGCATACTACAAGCACTGTCCTTTGTACAGTACTATTCTAGCTCTAATGTTTCTAAGCACCAACCATATCTCATTCAGATTTATGTATCACAAGCACTGAGCTATGTACCACACATATAATCCTATATTGGTTAACTTCCTAATTAAATATCAATGGGGGTGCTTCTAAAAAAAAAAATCAGTCACTTCTTCATAAGTTTGCAATCTTTTTATTCAAAATCCCCAACTTTTCTCCATATATTTACTTGCCTTTTTCAGGGAGAACTTCTTTTTTAATTCTTGCCCTCTAAATAAATATTACAAATACAATTCTTACTGTACATAATTTATGAATACCACACACTTGTGTTTTTAAAGATAAGTTGGTTTGTTGTACTGTGACAAGATCTTAATATGTTCTTAGTACCTACAGTTTACACTCTTAGACAGTTTTCTTAAATAACGTTTCGAGTTTTAGCCTGAAAAATATATTAATTACAGTATTTTTTCTTAAGCTGTTATAATTTATCACTTCCTGCTAAAACCTCCACCATCACCCAGTGCTCTAGTGACATAGCACTCTATTTTGCCTTTATTCTCCATGACTTGGAAAACAGGCACTACTGTACCTGACAGCGTGGAGTTTGGATTTGATTTTGGGTTCAGTTGCAGGGAAGTAATCCTGGAGTTGAGGTACTGGTGAAGCGTATCCATCAAGAAGACGGTAGTGTATCCTGTTAGCGAATCCCAGCCCAGTATATCAATAGATATATAGGTTGAGAGTTTCCACATAAAGCAAACTTGATCAACAGCTGTGAGCGGAATCACATCTTGGCAGCCCTTCAGATAAGTCTATTTTGGACGTATTTTACGTCCATGAATTAGCTCAAAATGTCCTAAAATTAGCCTCTGGAGTCATTGACATCCAGTAATGTTTCCCTTGCTTAAGACAGATGTCTTGTTTTCATTGTGTGGACGTCACATCTTTAAGTTTTTTTTTTCAATCCTGTGGATGAGTGCCACTGTGCCAGTTGCATTGGCAATCTTTTTTTTGTCTTCTTCAAAATTCTGGCATTTTTTTCTGCCTGCTTGGGCTCTGCTCTGCCTCCTTCCATGTCCACAACTGGTACAATTTAAATCATACAAACAACAAAATGTAAGCCTACTGATGCTGAGTGTCCCAGTGTAAATAAATATCACAACCACAAGATTCCCCCAGGCCCCCCCCAAAATGGAGAATGCCAACCCTGATTGACTGGCAAAGCCCAGATCCAACTAGGGAGCGTTTCGTGCCTATGGGGTGAGGTGTGGATATACAGTGGCAGCCAATGGCTGGGGAAAGTGTGGTGGAGGGGTGGGCCTGATCTGCCTGGATGGTTAGGTGTTGCCATGGTGCCTGGTGGGAAGTCGGACATTGGATCGGCGGCATGGTGGAGTGCACTATCTGGTCTGGGGCCAGGCCGAGACAGTAGTAAAGTGGGCGAGTGAGTCATCATCGAAGAGGTCATGAGAGGAGTCACTGAGTGAATCCATTGTTGGTGTAATGGTATTGTGTGTGTTATGGGGACTCAGGGAGCTCTGAAATGGGTTGGCGAAGTGTCGGTCAGGTCGTGGGTCAGCATAAGCAGCAGCAACACGGCAGATCATTGATGTAGCTCCAGTCCATCCAGAGGCAGAAGCCAAAACAAGTACAGCATGAGGAATTGGATGGTCAGAGGACAGGAACATCTGGAGTTGCAACAGCAGCAGATCAGTCTCAGACTAGCATTGTCTAGATATCGACTTACTTCCAACTTGTGTTATAATTTTGGCAAGGCAAGAAGCAAGGGGTCATGACTGATGCCTGGCTAATAATGTTAATCACAAAATAATCTGTCCTACGCAGTGTAACAGAAAAATCTTTGGCAGTAGGGGAACCATCTCTGGGCTGGCTGGCTGGGCAAGCCACTCCAGCCATTGGGGGGCAGTAATGTACTCATGTTCATTGCTGATGAGCAGCCTGAGCACCTGTAAATTGGGTGGGACATTCACCCTTCAAGTAAAACTGCATGTCACATGCTGAATTGTTCTGTAGGGAGCCTATGGCCTAAATTGCAATCCAGGTATGAGACAGTGATGACAGCTTGGGGTTGGGTGGGGGAGGCTGCCTGCATCTCTCTGTCAAGCCAGCGTTAGGGCTGATGTGATTGTAGTTTGCTGTTTTTTTTTTATTTACAACATGGATGAATCTGAGGGGGGCCCACTGGAGGTGCATTGCCCAGGGCCCACAAAAACCTGCTGCCAGCCCTGGAGGGAGCCTAAGGACTACTGGAGCCTGCTGCTTGGTCGCATCGGTCTGAAGGTGCCGGCCCAGTGGAGTGGACTCTGTGGACCTGACTGCATGGCACGGCATTGAGTCCAAGAGGAGGACTGTGTGTGCTGCCTGCTGCATAGTGCTGGTTGAGGAGTGAAGTGCATAGTAGGCATTGTCTGGAAGAGGGAGATAGAACAGTTGGTCCTGAGGTGTGAAAAAACAAACCTGTGCTGACTGGCACTGCTGTTGGGCTCCCTAAATAAAGTTCCTCAAGTTGCACTGTGCAAGTTGCAGGCTGCAGCCTTGTTGCAGGATTGGAGGAGTGCAGAGACTAGAGAGATCCTCAAGAACTGGAATGAGAGCAGCTGATCGGAGTTATCTGAAAAGGATAAGTACTTTTTTTTTATTAGTCACACCACCACATCTGCTGTACATTAAATTTGTGAGGCTGTCCTGTGATGTTACTGTCCACAGTACTGAACCTGTGCTGCTTCATGCAGCTAGCATACATCCTATTACAGTGAGCTTTACGTTCTGTTAGCAGGCATTGATCACTGACTCCCCTTGACCTTAAAATTATAAAAAGGACTGCAAATGTATTTGTCAGGTTCCTTGGAGTTATTTAAATATATTACCCCATGAACTTATTTAACATATTTTATTTTAAAATGTCCCTTCATTGAAATAAACTGGATAAACTGATTGTGAAAAAAATGCATTTGTATTCTCCAGTGATATGTGTTGCTCATACTGGTTTCATCTCAGAAACAGATGTCTTTTCTTTTTAAATGCTGTGAGGTGACCATGCTAACTTAGCTTTGCAAACAGAGTGTATAACTTTGTTTTTGGAGGTGCCTTGTGACTACATGGGAAAGGGGGCAGGTAGGGGATACCAAGCAACTGGTCCCCAGGGACAGGACAGGGATGTACAGTATGTTCACACTCTAGTGTCCCACAAAGTGCTGTAACTAACATTATTACATATGTACTGATACTGTAATTTAATTCTAAAGGGTACCACTGCCAAATTCTAGTATGCCATTAAAGAGTGCCTGACAGACAGTGCCATTGGGAAAGGGGTAGAGACAGTGATTATAAGCACAGGTGACTGGCAGCCGCATGGAGTAATGTTATTTTCACATTCCACTTAAAATCTAGAAAGAAGTGAGGTATTCACAAGGTCAATGAGTTGACTTCTAAAACTATAGGACTTGAGAGTATTTTGGCTGCCAGAATTTGTTGACTGGAATTTTTTTGACTTCCAAAACACAAGGCTGGAGTATTTTGACTCCAGTGAAACTGAAATGACTTCCAAATTTCAACCCATGGAAGTATTTGACTTCCACCCAAAACAATGATCTGAAACCCTGCATCTTGGAAAGGCGAGAATGTAGAACTGGTTGATGAATCCTGGAGTGCGAAGAAAAATAATCCATTCTAGAGATGGACTGGATTACGAGGACCAAACAGCTAGTCTTCTTTGGACGGTAGAGTGGGAGAATCTTAATCCATGTGCTCCGATGCAATTGCAGTAAAGCACGAGGCCCTAAGCAGGTGAAGCAGGTATGCAGAGTGCAGGCTGCCAGGCTGAAGGAGGGAGAAGCAAATGTGATTCCACTCACAGCTGTTGATCAAGTTTAAGCCTACTTAGGTAATCCGTGGGCAAACTGTAACATTTGCATCTCATTATGGGCTGCTTAGCATACATTTCCATGGAGTTTGCCCGGCACTAATGCATGGAGCACACAGCTCCACCTGTTGGTCAGAATGGAAGTTCAGGATGGAAGCTGCAAGCCAGGGTGTGCACACAGCAACCCCTGTTGGTTGGAATGGAAGTACAGGCTGGATACAGCAGGAAATGGGTGTTGGCAGGCATATGTAGTGCATGCCACTCGACCGTGCATTACTGCAATCAGTAACTATAGCTAGATATATACATTTGTGTATATATATATATATATATATAATGGTAGCATGGTAGTGCTACCATAGTTAGGGCTGAGGAGCCCTTTTAAGGTTAAAGGGTCAAATTTTACACCTTAATAAACGTTGCGACCGTTCAAAGGATTTGCCTGAAATTTGGAAAGCTTGATTAAGAACCATATACCTTTGGATCTGCCAAGTTTTGTACAGTTGGATATACGGCTGTGGAGTTATTAAGCGTGATCTGCACGCATGTTTATGCTACAGTGGCGTGAAAAAGTATTTGCCCCCTTCCTGATTTTCTCTATTATTGCATATTTGTCACACTGGATGTTTTCAGGTCTTTAGAGAAAATGTAATATTAGATAAAGGGAACCTGAGTGAACAAATAACACTTGTTTTTTTTTTTAATTTCACTTATTTAATGAAAAAAAGTTAACCAACACCAACTGGCACTGTGTGAAAAGTAATTGCCCCTTACACTTAATAACTGGTTATGCCACATTTAGCTGCAATGACTGCAACCAAACACTTCCTATAATTCAATATCAGTCTTTCACATCGCTGTGGAGGAATATTAACCCACTCTTCCTCACAGAACTGCTTTAATTCAGTAACATTTGATAGGTTTTCGAGCATGAACTGCTCGTTTCAGGTCCTGCCACAGCATCTCTATTGGGTTTAAGTCTGGACTTTGACTAGGCCACTCCAAAACTTTAATTTTACTTCTTTTTAGCCATTCTGATGTGGACTTGCTTTTGTGTTTGGATCATGTCTTGCTGCATGACCCAACTACGCTTCAGCTTCAGCTGACGAAAGGATGACTGGACATTCTCCTTAAGAATTTTCTGGTACAGAGCAGAATTCATGGATCCTTTAATTATGGCAAGTCATCCAGGTCCTTAGGCAGCAAGCATCCCCACACCATCACACTACCACCACCATGTTTGACTGTTGGTATGGTGTTCTTACTGTGGAATGCTGTGTTTGCTTTACACGAGACATTATGGGATCCATGTTGTCCAAAAGTTCCACTTTGGACTCATCTGTCCATAGAACATTTTCCCAAAAGGCTTGTGGATCATCCAGGTGCTTCTTGGCAAATGAGAGATGAGCATTTATGTTCATCTTGGTTAGCAGTAGTTTCCTGCCTTGCTACTCACATGAAGCCCATTTTTGCCCAGTCTCTTTCTGATTGTGGAGTCATGAACACTGACCTTAGCTGAGGCAAGAGAAGCCTGCAGTTCTTTGGATGTTGTTTTAGGATCCTTTGAGACTTCTTGGATGATTTTACACTGCGCCCTTGGAGTAATTTTGGCAGGCCGCCCACTCCTGGGAAGGTTCACTACTGTTCAAGTGTTCTCCATTTGGAGATTATGGCTCTCACTGTGGTTGATGGGTCCCAGAGCCTTAGAAATAGCTTTAACCCTTTCCAGACTGATAGAGGGCAACAAATTTTTTCTGATCTTTTCAGGAACTTCCTTTGATCATGGCATAATGTGCTTGTTGAATCTTTGTGCTGGCAACGTGACTCTGATGGTAAGGGCCAAAATAAGTGAGGTTTATATTGAGCAGGGCTGGCTGTAATCAAGCCTGGCTGTGTTCAATCAGCTGACTCTAATTATCCCTTTAATTGGGTTGATTTAACTAGGGGGCAATTACTTTTTCACACAGTGCCAGTTGGTGTTGGTTAACTTTTTTCATTAAAGAAATGAAATAAGTAAAAAAAAAAAATGTTATTTGTTCACTCAGGTTCCCTTTATCTAATATTATATTTTGTCTAAAGACCTGAAAACATCCAGTGTGACAAATATGCAATAATAGAGAAAATCAGGAAGGGGGCAAATACTTTTTCACGCCACTGTATATGGTGAATTCTTTGCTCGTGCCTACATCGCATGGTTAGCGCGAGCGGTCTGAAAACTTCAGGGAATGTGCGGCCAGGGAGCCTGATGTGCCTTTTGTAGATTTCATGAAAAAATATTGAACGGTTCAAAAGTTATTCAAAAAACAAGTTCCCATTATAAGTCAATGGGAAACGATAACAAAAAGTTCAACACTTTCACAAATGCATTTTTTACTGTCTCAAATGGCCCTAGTACTTTAGCAAATCCACCATTTTGTTTTCAGTTGGTGATCAGAAAAATGCTTGGCATTTAAAATTGGGACCATTTAAGGACACAATAATTTTTGTGTTCACCTAGTCAGAGCCTGAGGATGCTAGCCATGTCTTTATTTTGGGGTTAAACACCCCAGAAATATGTTTTTCCAAGTTCTGGAAAAAGTACTTTTGCAAAGTACTGTCATGCTCATGACACTTTTGTAAATCTATGTAAAAGCTTTCACAAATCACGAAAGTACTTTGCAACACTATGGCCAAAATGACAGGAGTTCTTTGTCACCTTGCTGCAAAAGATCAGTTAGGTCTTTTGGCCTGAAATTTGGAGGAAATGCAGCCAACATATCACAGATGTGCATTTTGGTGGTTTGGTGAAAATATATTGCATGGCTGCAAAGTTATGGTACTCCGAAGTTGGCATTTTGTTCCCATAGATGAACATGGTGGTGCACGCTGTGCCTTTTGGGGCTCGTATCTCGAAAACGATGTGAGATACAGATTTTTTGTTGCGAGTTCTATGTAAAAACAAAATCCTAGCCAGGAAAATCATGATTTTTGTGAAATTGAAATGTTTTTTCTACGTCATGCGGTTGCTGAGATATTAGCAATTAAGTACTTCCAATGCTCATTTTCAGCTTCAATGCCCATTACAAAGCATACATTCTTTGTACACACTGTGTTTCTCTATGCACCTGTTTGGCAAAAACAGGATATGCACTTCCATTGTTGTTGCAGTTACTGTTTCAACTTGCGTTTCTGTCCCCGTTTGCATTTACATTCCCGTGTACACCATCGTGTGCGTTACCCTTTGCGTTGTCATTTGCGCTTGTGTTTTCGTTACTGTTACCATTTGTGTTTACACTACTGTTTCTCTTTGCATTTTTGTTTGCATCACCGTGCGCATTGCCATTTCTGTTTACAGCAGCCCTTTCATTTGCATTTCCATTTCTCTTTTGTTTTGCATCTTCCTTGCTGTTACTGTTACCATTTGCATGTGCAATTCCTTTACTGTGTCCGTGCACATTATGGTTTACGTTTCTGTATGTGCTTGCATTTCCTTTTGCATTTCCGTTTGCTTTGGTGTTATTGTTGCTGTTACTGTTACCATTTGCTTTTACAATTGCTGTACTGTGCCCATGCACATTTCGGTTTGCATTTCCATATGCGCATCTGTTCCCGTTTCTATTACTGTTTCTTTTGGTCTTATTCTTTCCTGTTATCTTTACTATTTGCATTTACAATTCTGGTACTGTGCCTGTGCGCATTACGGCTTGCATTTATGTGTGCACTTACGTTCGCGTTTCCGTTTCTGTTCCCCTTCGCATTCTTTTTGCTGTGACACTTAACATTTCCATTTTAAATACTGCTGCCATCACTGTTTGCATTACCATTTGCATTTTTGTATGTGCTTCAATGTCCGTTTGCGTCACCGTTCGCTTCGGTGTCACTTTGCGCTTGTGTTTCTGTTAACATTTCCTTTACCATTTACATTTGCATTACCATGTGCGCCACTGTTGGCACTTCTGTTTGCATTGCTGTTCCTGTTACTATGTCACAAGACATAACGTGGCGGGTGCACGGGGCCCGAAAGGCCCTGCACTCCTGCCCCTGCATTACATTCACTATCTCTCGTCATCATTCTAAAAAAGGAGGGAAATTAGAGGCAAACAACTCCATTTAATGCATCAGTTAGGGTTGTTCCATAGCAACAAAAGTGATGAAATTCGGTGTTAGGGTTGAAACCCCCCCCTTGTACCCCCCACATCCCACTCCCCCAACCGGCATCGTGGTGCGCCATGGGGTCGTTGGTCCTAACTCTCACCCCATTTTCCTACACCTCAGATTCTTTACATATGTGATGGGGTGTGAGTTAAGGCTGATGACCCCATAGCGCACCATGATGCTGGTTGAGGGTGGGGCTGGGGGTCAGGGGATTTCAACCCAAAACGAATTGCCTCTACTTTTGTTACTATGGAACAACCCTAACTGATGCATTAAATGGAGTTTTCTGCCATATATATATATATATATATATATATATATATATATAGTGCTACCATAGTTAGGGTTGAGGAGCCATTTACATGTTAAGCCTAAATTTTACAACTTAATAACTTTGCAAGTGTTTGGTGGATTTGCCTGAAATTTAGAATGCATGATCAAGAACCATACATCTTGGAATGTGCCAACTTTTGTACTGTTCAGATATATGGCTGTGGAGTTATTAAGCGTGATCTGCGAGCACATTTACACTTTTTTGGAATTTTTTGCTCATCTCTACAGGTTGCATGGTTTGTGCGACTGGTCTGAAATCTTCAGGAAACGTGCGTACGGGATCCCTGATGTGCCTTTTGAAGATTTCGTGAAAAAATATTAAACAGTTCAAAAGTTATACAAAAAACAATTTCCCATTATAAGTCAATGGAAAAAGTTAAAAATTTTTGACAGTGCCGCAAATGCAGTTTTTACTTTCGCAAATGGCCCTTTTACTGTTGCAAATCCACCATTTTGTTTTCAGTTGGTCATCAGAAAAATGCTTGGCATTTAAATTTGGGACCCTCTAGCAACCTAATTCTTTTTGTATTCACCTAGTCAAACCCTGAGGATGCTAGGCATGTTTTTAATTTGGGGTAAAACACCCCAGAGATATGTTTTTCAAATTTCTGGAAAAAGTACCTTAGCAAAGTACTTTCGCACTTGTGACACTGTCGAATGAATTTGTGAAAGCTTTTGCAAAGTTTGACAGTACTTTTACGGCTGTGGGAAAATGACAGCAATTCTTTGTCACCCTGCTGTAAAAAAATGGTTTGGTGTTTTGGGAATGCAGCCAACATCTCACAGACATGCGTTTCAGTGTTTCAATGTAAAAATATTACAGGGTGGCAAAGTTACGGCACTCCAAATTTGACACTTTTTCCCATAGGATAACATTACGGCATCTGCCACATTACAGGAATCCTTTGCCGCCCTGCAACAAAATAACGGTTTGGTCTTTTGGGCTTAAATTTGGAGAGACAAAAGCCAACATCCCACAGATGTGTCTTTTACTGATTTGGTGAAAAAATATTACAGGGAGACAAAATTATGGCACTCTGAACTTCTCTTTTTTTCCCATAGGATAACATTACTGCATTCATCACACCTTTCAGGGCCCGTGTCTCGGAAACGGTGCAAGATACAGACTTTTCATCAGAAAAATGCTCAGTACAAAACTAGCCAGGAAAGTCATAATCATATGACTTTTAAATTTTGTTTCTACATAGTATGGTTCCTGAGATATAAGCAATTTAGTATTCCAACTCCTCATTTTCTGCTCTGAGACCCATTATTATGCATACATTCTTTGTACTCACTGGCCTGGATATTCAAACTGTGCCAGGCTGTGGCACAAGCCTGGGCGCAGCGCAACTTGGCTGCTCAGGGGCATTGACTGGGTGATATTCAATAGAGCTGCGCCATGACACAGCATCGTTGAATATCGCACTCTGGCAACCCACAGTGTGCATGGCACAGTGGCACCGCACCAGCACAAGTGGCCAGAGTGGAGCAGGGGGATGCGCTAGTGCAAGTTCCTTTGCACCATGCGCAGCAACGGCGATATTCAAATGTGCACATGCAAATGGGACCATAATGTATGCAAGGTGCAAATGGGGCCATTAGCATGTCATTATGGCCCCATTTGCATGCAGGTGCACTGATCCCCGGTGACTTGCACCTGGTGCCCTGCCAGGCAGCAGCCTTCAGGGACTGACGCCCCCTGCACAGCGCGGTAATGTGCCCCACAGCCCGAATGTGGGCTTCAGTAAATATAAATCACATCCTATATCCCTGGTGGTCCAGTGAACTGCTGTCAGCCTGATTGTGGGTATTTGTAAAATAAAATAAAGTCCTATATCCCTGGTGGTCTAGTGGACCACTGTCAGCACGATCGTGGGTATTTGTAAAATAAAAGAAAGTCCTATATCCCTGGTGGTCCAGTAGATCACTCACAGCCCGATCATGAGCATTTGTATTAAAAACAAATGATGTCCAATATCCCAGGCGGTCCAGCGGTACCCCCCACCCACCCACTGAGCCCCACCACCCCACCCCCCCAGTCAGCAGCAGGCAGCAGCACCCCACCTGCCTGCCACCCCGCAACACGCACTGACACTGTAAGATAGGGCTGTATGCCCATGGTCCACAGCATAAGCCAATGGGTGTACAGCCCATACCGTACTACACATTCCAGATATGTGGATGGATCCATTTTTGTATTAGCGCTCCTGTGTTGTTAAAGCACTTCCAAACCCTTTCCCATTGGATCCCTGCCATGGCTGGCATTAGTTTCAGTTTAAGACTCAGTTTCAGTTTTATTTGGGAGCAGGAAATACTCCATTGAGCTGGCTCATTTACAAGGAGATCCTGAAAGGACTATATAATACAAAGAGGGACATCAATAACAGTACATGGGAATACATATACAACTATTTAAAATTAAGTGAAAGAGATTCCATGTGATATGGGTGACTCTTTAACCACGAGTCTCATAATGGTGACTACTAAATGCCTAAAAACACAATCAGCGAACAACACTATGCAAATACAGTATCGGCAACAACTATGACCTGCATTTTATGCAGAGGGCTATGCCCCCCACATACTCCTTTGTGGAGGACAGGCCCCCCAACCCCCCAAAACAATAGATTCTCAACTCTGAGGGGGGCAGACACTGATTTAGAGAAGAAAACATGGGTGTGGTGACCACTGCAGGAGGAACAACCAGCATGTGGGGGACCAACCTGGGGGGAATGAGAGGTATGTAAAAAAATATTCAAGTTACCCACAACACCAAACAATAAAAATATGTCACACCTGCATGCAGTCCCAAACCGGGAACCATGCATTCCAGGCGCCGTGACCATAACTGCCACACCAGGTGGCCAGCTTGGCAGCAGCCTGCTCACTTCCACTACCTAATCTCCTACCTCTGCACACACTAACCCACTCAGCCATCACTATTCTGTCCTTCCTACCTTACTATCCAGGTATCCTCCCCACCCTTACATGCTCTTTGCATGCATGGAAATTGAGTTGTTGATTTTGAGTCATACAATCTGCTTCACTCTTATCACTGGATACCAGTGAAAGACAACAACAAAAACATTGCAAGGGGGAAAGAAGGAAAAAATATACACTAGACAATAGGGGCTGTGAGATGATTATGTCCAGCCAGGTAGAATTACAAGTAGAATTAGACTTCCTAAGTGTGTAAATGCTAGTGACACTCAGAAGCAGGTACACTTGTTGTGGTGGAGAGGGTTGATAAGGAATTTGAATACCGAGTAAGTGACAAAGCTAGTGAGTATAAGCCCCTCTTGAAAGTTATTCCAAAGGGCTGGGAGGGCGTAGCTTATACAGCCTTCCCATATCGAGTGTAAATGCTAAGTATATTGAACATGATATAGGAGTTTTTCCTGAGGGCATAGGTACTGGTGAAACAAAGGAAGAATTCAGAGATATAAGCAGCTTATCTACAAGGGTCTAGTATATCCAAAGTACCATATTCGTTTGCCTTTTAACTGCCAGAGAGGTCCATCCAGTTTGAGAATATAGTAAGCAGTGATGAGCTTTCAGGGGAGCATTTATGATGAAATGGATAGCTCGGTGATAGAGTATATCTAATTTATGGAGGGAGGAAAGGGGCCTATTAGTGTAGATGAGGTCAGTGTAGACTATGAGGGGAAGAAACATTACTTGGACAAGTCTTTTCCCGAAAGCAAGTGGAAAGAGGTTTTTCCTCCTACAAAATAATCCCAGTCTTGATTTTAGTTTTTTGCAGAGAGCCTCTGTGGGAGGAGAAAGTAAGATAATGGTCTATCCAGAAACCAAGGTATTTTGAATTTATCAGTAATCTCTAATGATTTTCCTATCAAAGTTATGATTGCAGGCAAGGCTGTGGATGGACTGTGTTTTTTTCTATGGTGAAAAGGAATGAAGAACAGGACCTTTTTTAACGATTAGTAGAAGCTTGGCCTTGAAAAGGCTGGCTTGAAGTTGATCAAATTTGCTTTGAAGCTCTGTGCAGACACTGGCTATGGAAGGTTTTGAGCTGTATAATACAGTATCATTCTTTTATTTATTTGTTTAACCAGGAGTAGCACACTAAGCTGAAAGCCTTTTTACAGGAGTGACCTGGGAGCACAGGGAAGTTAAATGACTTGCTCAGAGTCACACAGTATGCAAGTGGAAGCTGTGGGATTCAAACACAGGTCTGGTCTGCTGGATGTCACCAGATTTGCAGCTCAGAGCCTTAAACCACTGCTCTATACTGCCTCCCTTCTTTCACCTATCATTGGCGAACAAGTGGAGTTTTGCATTTGTGATGTTGGAATTCATGTTGTTAATATAGACCATAAAAAGTAAGGGGTCTAGTACTGAGTCTTGGTGGACTCATCTAGTGAGTGAAGAAAGGGAGAAGCACTTGCTGTCTGCTTTTCCTTGTTGGTATCTATTTGTGCAATAGCTTTTGAACAAGTCAAGGCTTGTGTATCCAGACTGGTGTCGTTTAACTTACTGAGAAGGATGTTGTGGTCAATGGTGTCAAATGTCTTACATAAGTCCAGGAATATTGCATCTGTATACTATTTGTTATCAAGTGCATGAGCCAATCATTGGTCACTTTTGCTAACACAGAGAAAGTGCTATGATTAGCTCTAAACCCTAATTGAGATGTGAGAACAAGGTTTGAGGATTCCAGATGAGCTCTTAGCTGTGAGTTTACTACTTTGTGTAGAAATGGGCCTATAGTTGTTGAGGTCACAGGGATCGCCAGACTTAAATAGCTGAATGATGTGTGCAGTTTTCCATGCAGCAGGGAACACTCCCAGCATAAGGGACATATTAAAGAGATGCATTATAGGAGCTATAAGGTGGTACTGCCCTAATTTCAGAAAAAAAGGGATCTAATCTATCTGCTCCGGTGCTTTTCTAAGATTGGAATGGGACCTAGGACCTTCTTTATGGACTTTTCTCCATCCTCCTTTGTCAAGTGTGGGCAGACATTCCATGAAGATTGTGAAAGACCTATCCAGAGGAGGAGGAGGAAGTAGCCAGAGGACATCATCACTGCCTGCTGCAGTCAGTTGGGATTGTGGGATCATAATTTGAATTTACTGTCCCCCTAGAGTAAAACATCTTAACCTCTAGGACACTCAGGAAGCATAACACACCATATACTTTTCTTTTTGTGCTGTCATCAGTTGGTCACCTAGTAGCTCCCTTTGAGTAATTAACTGGCATGTTGTGCTGCCACGTATACCATTGCCACAGCAACAGAAATACTTTGAAAACCATTACAGGGACAAAAACTGCAGTTTGCTGTAATGTTTCATGGTTTTGCTGACATTGCGTTCACCGGGGATTTTGCCCCTTCCCTGAACCAACTCCAACTCGGAGTTAATAATCTAAAATGCAGGGGGTGCAGGGGACAGAAACACCCGCATGGGGAGTGCAGGTGGGAAAGCCCCCAGCAAAAAAACACTTGCTTCTCTTGATGGTCAAATACTGACTGTGGGCATTGTGTCATCATTGTAATGCCAATTGATAAAATTCATGTCAATGTGGTTTGGTGTAACCATGCTGCCATACTCGATGAAATAAATGTGCAACAATGATATGTCATGATCGAAAATAATCATAGTTATTTACCCCTTTAGATTCAGCATAGGTTGAAATTCACCAGATGGTGTACACCCATTTATTTATTTATTTATTTATTAGCTTTTGATAATTGAGTAAGTGTGTTAGGCAATAACCCTGCCTATTTTCAAGAATGACCCAGGAGAGTGCAAAATACAATCATAGAAGAGTACAAAGTGAGAAACAAACAATGCTGTGCAGTTTACAACAGTTATCCACATAGGGATACCCAGGGATTATACATGATTAGCACAGTCCAGCTACATAGGGATGGAGAAGTCAGATAAAGACAAGGCAGGCCAGGAGAGTACAAAATACAATTAAAGAAGCAGCTAAGTTAGCATACATACAATGCTGGGCAGAATTACAACCGATGACAAACACAGGGACCAACAGGAATAATACCTGTACATGATGTGCACAAACCAGCCATGGTGGGAAGACAGATGAAGACAAGACAGGCAATACACATAAAAGTCTAGGGCAGCCTGGTGTTGAGAAATGTAAAAGGGCAAGAGCAGGAAGCAAAATGAAGTTAAGCACAGTCACAAGTTCCAAGTGCATATAGGTAAAAGAAAAGTGAATTTCTGAAGGAGATGTGAGATGAAAAGCTCTTTAGATGGGGAGGAAGGGAATTCCAGAATTCAGGAAAGAAATGTGAGAATGCTTGCTCACCCATTTTAGTAGAGCAGTGTGGGACCAAGAGCAGCAGAGTGGTTGAGGATCTTAGTGGGCGGGGTGATGCACAGGGATAAGCATAACCCCCAGCGAGTCAGGGTGTGGACTTCTAGACATGGAGTAAATGAAACAACCCAGTGAGTAGGAGCGAAGGGAACTGGGTGACAGCCAGTGCAAGGCAGAGTAGAGCAGACAATAGTGAGTAAGGTGAGGGGCCAATAGGGCAATTTTCTGCAGATGTTGTTGCAAGTGGTGTCCCACTTGTGAAGTACACCAGCATTGGTGTGGGAAAGGACAGGGATAGCATAAAGGAGCCTGGGGAGCAGGACCCCCTTTAGTTACTGAGATCCTGGCAGCAGGGATGAGGGAGAGACGCACTCAGTAGGCTGCGCCAGTCTTCACATTAACAGATCTACATATATCAGTAATATGGGAGGAGCAATTGGTCCTCAACTAAGCTGGTACATGTGAAAAGGTATTAAGACAGGTTATGGTCTGCTATGTTTTGGGGGCGGGGGGACTATCTCTCTTTCCAGGGGACACGGCTGGGGGCCACCTCCTGAGTTCACTGATTCGTATATGGTGGCTTTGGTTATGCTAATTTTTGAGGTTCTGTCATTTTTATTATAGGGGTTGCCCCTGGTTGGGCCTAGTTAAATAATGACAGTGTTATATTAGGATATGGATGCAATTTGAACCAGTAACTGTATAGGAGGGTTGATCCCTTTAGCAGTGATTGTACATAGTACTGTATATAGGTTACACAACCAGTTTTGGGTATGTGGATCCTGCGTTTACTCAGGATATATGATTGTTTTGTGCCCTGATAACAATGGAAAATGTAATAAAGACCTTTAAAGAAGTAATGTGGGAGGAGAAGTCAAGTACAGGATCCAGTGTCACTCCTAGGTATTTGAAGGGGATAGTGTTTGAGACTGCGGACCCATCACAACAAAGCACCTGAAGTTTGTGTGACTCTGCATGGACTTTTCTAGAGGACCTGAAGAGCATGGCCTGAGTTTTTTATAAACTGAGGATTAGGGAGTTAGAGGAGAACCAGGATTGAAGTTGTTGGAATGCAGATGATAGATGAGTATTAAGGTCATTGATGGATGTAGAAGCAGTGTAGAGTACCAAGCCATCTGCATACATAATGGAAAGACAGTGAGGTAAGGCAGTAGGAATATTGTTAACAAAGATGGAAAAGAGTAAGAGGCCAAGAATGGATCCTCTCGGGACACTGCAGGAGATAGGCGCAGTGGATGAGAGAACCTTGCAGAAGGATGCAGATTGTGAATGACTGTCCAGGAACTGTAGCTGCTGATCCAGGATAAAGTAGATCTAGATACACCAAGTGTATGCAGTGTATCCAATAGCAGGGGGTGATTAAGCAAATTAAATGCTTTTATGAGGTCAATGAACACAGCACCAATAAGTAAGCCTTTATCCATGTTGGATTTAGCCTCACTAGTGAGTTGGATGAGAGCAGTTGTGGTGCTATGTCTAGCCCTAAAACCATGCTGGATGGGGGACTGAAGATTGAAATTGAGTAAGTGTGTGAAGATCTGGCAGTGGATTGATTTATCCAGTAACTTGCTGAGCGCAGACAATATTGCAATGGGACGATAGATATGATTTTAGGGTGGCCTTTCTTGAACACTATTGTGAATGTTATTGCTTTTCACATACTGTATGTACATGTACATGGAAACAACAAATGTGGACTCTCAGACAACCCCATAAATGTGTGTATGCTGTGATTGGGAGGCATTATAGTCTATAGTTTAGAGCATCAGGTTGTAAACCAGTAGACCCAGCAGATGTGGGTTTAAATCCAAAAAAGTCTGCTTGCATACTGTGTGACCTTGAACAAGTCTAAATACTGAACAAATAAGGCAGGATCTAGCCAGGCTGGAGGAGTGGGTGGAAAGATGGCAACTGCAATTCAATGCAAAAAAGTGCAAAATAATGCACATTACGTGGAATAATCCTAGGGCTAATTACTGCCTTGGAGGGGGGGGCGGAGAGACACTGCAGGTCATGAAGCAAAAAAAAAAGACCTGTGAATTTGGATCACTGGTACTCTAAAGGTTAGGTACCAGTGTAAACAAGTGACTGGTAAAGCAACAAGAATGTTGGCATGCATTGGGAGGGACTTCATAAGTCGGAGGAGGGAGGTGATCCTGCCACTATATAAAACACTGGTCAGACCACAGCTGGAATACGGAATTCAGTACTAGGGGACCCACTTGCAGGGTGACAAGGATAGGCTGGAAAGGGTCCAAAGAAAGGGTGACCAGGATGATCCAGGAGATGTAAGGAAGGCCATATTGGGAAGGGCTGGAGGAGCTAGGTCTGTATGTGCTGGAGATCAGAAGAGAAAGGGGAGACATGGTGGAGACCTTCATATACATGAAGGATATATATAAGGTAAAGGGGTTGGCATCTTAAGACTAAGTGAAAACAAAACCACCAGAAGTCATGCATTATAGCTGAAAAGGGGCACAATTTGGGGAGAATGTAAGGGGGTGTTGCTTTTCAGAAAGGGTTGTAGGTCTATAGAACAGGTTGCAAGAATGGGTCGTGGAGGTAGATATGGTGGAGAAATTCAAGAAAGCATTGGATAACGACATGTGACTAGGCCGGGAAGGAGAGAGAGGGCAGAGGGGTGGAAAGTAAAAAAGGCAGGAGGGGGTGGGCTATCTCTTTCGGGCAGACTGGATGGGCTGAATGGTCTTTTTCTGCTGGCAGGATTCTATGATTCTATGAAGTCACATAGCCTCCCTGTGCTACTGGGACAAGCCTGGAAATATGCATTAACTCATTAAGCCTTTCCAAGCCAAAAACTCTAAAACAATTGCACAGAATTTCAACCTTAAGTATAAACTGCTAAAAATACATCATTTACTTTTTGGAAACACTGTGTACAGATTAATACCATATCTCCTCTGAACAAATTGCTGTGCTATAAATAAGCAATAAGACCTGACAGGGGTCAGGGTATTGCTAGATACCTACACATGCAGATGTGTGATGAGGCTTAACACTTCAGGTGGAGGGTTATAGTCCCTATTACCCCACACCTTGAAGGGCATTATGGTGTTTAGAAAATGGGATCAGCAAATTAAAAAAAAAAAAACTTTAAAATATAAAAAAGACACAAAATTACAATAAAATATTGCTTAGATAATATAAATAGTCTATCCACAGGTGGATTCTACCTTTTAGCCATTTGTCTTTCTATACATGCAGTAGAAGGTTTGTTTACCGAGGGGATCACGTGGTGCAGGATACCGAGTAGTAGCTCCTCTGCATAGCTCCAACCTCCTAACCACAAATTATTGCTATTTTGGTGCTTATTTTCTCCTAAAAACCAGAAAGTTCATAGATTATTGCCTTTGTAACATCCCAGGCTCCTGTTTGCTTGCTGTCAGAGACGATGGAGGTGTATATGAAAAAGCCTCTGCAGAAACATAGACCGCCGGTCACTCCCAAGAAGGCCCCGAAAAAATCAAGGGCCTCGAGTACTGTGGATAAGCCTGAGCTCCAGAACCTGATCTCCGAGCAAGAGCCCCTAACTCTGAACAGATTTTTGGAGGAATTCAAACCCTTCCGGGAAGAAATTGAAGAAATCTCAGCAGAAATCAAATCCCTGTCTTAGAAACTCAAGGAGGTCACAATGAAAACATCGGACAATGCAGTCCGTATCTTATCTCTTGAGAAGCAAGTGGAAAAAATCGACCCTGGTCTAGTAACCATGAGGCAAAAGATTTCTAGCCTGGAAGCTAAGCTGGAAGATTTGGAGGGCCGCAGCCAAAGAAATAATGTTGTCATTTTGGGCCTTCCAGAAGGAGAAGAAGGCCTGAATATGCTGGGATTTGTGCAGAAGCTGATTGAGAAGATCGTTGGCCCCTTTCCCTTTGGGGCTAACTACATTATTGAAAGAATGCATAAGTCCTTGCGACACAAGCCATCCCCAGGGGCCACGCCGCGTCCCATTATTTGTCATTTCTTAAACTACCTTGAGAGACAGCATTTTCTGGGAAAAGTGAGAGAGTTACAAGAAGTGAAATGGGAAAACACCAGGCTTAGAATTGCCCAAGATCTACCGGGGTCGGTCAGGGCAAAGTGCATTGCTTTCCATCCGGTTGTATCAAAAATTATAGCTGCAGGCCTTCGCTCCAGAATAGGGTATCCAGCCAGATTGCAAGTACTAGTGGATGGTACCTGGTTAACATACGAGAATCCTGAAATTGCTTTCTCGGGACTGAAAGCTGCTCTGCCTGATTTGTTTCAAGAAACCTGATCCGTTGGTCAGTGTTGCCCTACCCTGTTTTGGAAGGGAGAGGAATTTTTTCACGTTGTTGTGCCATGAGATGACTGAATGCCTATCTGGTTTTGTGGACTTTTGAAGTTTGCAACGGAGGGGACTACCTTTTGCAGAGTTTCGACCCTTTGAATCTTCCTTCTAGGTCTTCATGTTTTGGAGCATTCTCATATCTTGGGACTTTTTCTCTGGGGGGGGGGTTTGCAATGGTTTGGAAGCGTTCTCTTTCTACTCATATGGAGCACATTTTCCGGTCTCTCGTTTCTAGGGGCACTCGATTGTCTCGCAGGATGTAGTTTATTTTATGAATGCCTTTTGGTTTGATATTTTTGATTATTGGGACATGGCCTGAGACAGTGCCCTGTTGGTTTCAAGCTTTCTTAGATGTTACCGCTAGAGAGCGCATTTGTCCTAATCATTGTGGTTCAACCCGCCTTCATCTATTTCTTTCTGGAATGCTTTTTCATCGGATATGGATTGCCATGGGGGTTAAGACACAAGTGGAGGTCTACTACTTGGCAGTATTTAGTTTGCTAGTATATATACGTCTTGGGGAAAGTTTTCAATTTTCTCAATGGCAACAGTTGTAAGGACATATTTGGTGAATTTGATCTATATTGGGTATTATCTGTTTTCTCTCAGGATTTCGGAGTTTATGAATTGCTCCCTAGTAGAGGTTGCTCTCTTATATTTGTCTCATTCTCGCCATTTTTGTTCTGGATTTCGAGAAACCATTGCTCTTTTACTATCATTTGCATTTCTTCATTTTTGAAGTGATATTATTGCTTATTGATATCATAAGAAGGCTTAAAGGTCTTGGTAAGGTTTTTGAGTACACGCGTGGGAGGTTGGAGGGGGAGGAAGGAAAGCGGTATTGTGCTGAACGTTGCTCAGGACAGTTGGGGGGAGGAGGGAAGGTGACACTATGTTCAGGGTTGTTATATTATTTGTTAATTAGAAGGGGACGGAGCATTTTGGGGGGGTGAGGGGTGGTGGGTGGGAGAAAAATTGATATTTGGGGGGAGGGCATACAGCAGCAAGCAGGGGAGTGGATCAGTTATGTCTGGTTGTTATAGTTCCTCAATTTTATATAATGTCTTTTTTTTTTCTTTTTTCTGGATAAATGGCCAGTAGTATAAACATTGCTACATGGAATGTGAAGGGGATAAGGAAAAGAGTCAAACAATACCAAGTGTTAAAGCACTTAAGTTTACTATCTTCTCAGATTACATTCCTGCAAGAATCTCATTTACTGGAAAGTGAATCTCTGCAACTTAGGAGGCAATAAATTGGGCAGGTTTATAATGCCTCAGGGTCTACTAATAGCTGTGGGGTTATGATTTTAATTAATAGAGATATTCCCTTTATTTCTCAACAAGTTATTAGGGACCCAGATGGCAGATATGTCCTAGTTCAAGGGAGTCTCTGGTCTATGCCTATTTTACTTGGCAGAATTTATGGGCCTAATGTAGATGATCCGAGTTTATACATGAAACTTATCTCCATACTCCTTCCTATGCTTCCCATGGGTATAATAATAGGTGGGGATTTCAATCTGGTTATTGATCCTGAACTAGACAGGTCTGGTACTGGGTCGAGGGGCTTAACACCTGGACAGAGGGCCCTCAGAGACCTTTTGGATCAGTGCGGACTGTGTGATGTGTGGCATGTGCTACACCCAAAGAGCAGGGTGTATATCTTCAGCTCACCGGTGCACAAAACCCAGTCTCGCATTGATTATCTTTTTCTCTCTCAGGCCCTTCTGCCAGGGATCTTAACTGCTTTGATCCAGCCAGGTCCAGTGTCTGATCATTCCTTGGTAACTTCTAAGTTGGCCTTCCTTAATCTTCCTCATAAAGAAACCCGATGGAAATTAAATGGTCAATTGCTCAAAGATACTAAGTATTGTGACCTAATAAAGGAGCAGATTGACTTCTTTTTTCCACTAACTCCTCTGAGGACACGACTCCTGATATTTTGTGGGGTGCTTTCAAATCATTTATGCGAGGGATCATTATTAGCTTAGCCAGTAAAAGGAAGAAAACAGATAGGCGGAATTATTAGCTTCATTATGTCTAATTAGGTCTTTGGAAATTAGGTTATCTTCTAATGTCTCGGAAGAGGATATGAGAAGGCTCTCGGTAGCTAAAGATAAATATCTAGACTTCTTAAGGGAAAAAGCAGAATTAGCTATTATTTGTACTAAAGCAAACTATACCGATCAGGGAGAAAAGGCGGGTAGCCTGCTAGCTTTAAGGTTAAAGCAGCAGGAATCAGCTAGATTTATACCCCTATTAGGGCCCAGGCAGATGGATCCTTGAAGGTATCCCCTTCTGAGGTTGTGCAGGAGTTTGCCTCCTATTATGAGGATCTATACAGGGATATGGATAACCCTCCTTCCTTAGAAGAGCTTGAGGCATACCTGAGGGATTCCTCTTTACCTTTTCTCTTGGAATGACAGGGGAATTTTCTATCCTCACCAATATTCCTAGAGGAAATTTCAGAGGTCATAGGGGCTTTGCCCTCGGACAAGGTCCCAGGCCCAGATGGGTCTTCCGCTTTATTTTATAAAACTTTTTGATCACAATTATTGCCAGTCCTTCACCTGTTGTATTGTCACATTCTTTCTAGAGCAAAAATAGATATGCATTTGTTTGAGGCCCTGATCGTACTTCTCCCTAAGCCTGGTAAGGATCCGGAATTAGTGCAAAGTTACAGACCAATATCCTTATAGAATCAAGTTGTAAAAATTCTCTCTAAGATACTGGCTGATAGAATAACATGAGTTCTCCCTGATCTGATTAGTATGTCCCAGGTAGGATTTATGAAGGGACGTTCATCAGCTGACCATCTACGTACCCTGTCACACGTAGTCTCGGTGTCCAGGGATGCTGCCTTTCCCACAGGATTGGTCTCCTTGGATGCTGAGAAGGTGTTTGACCATGTTAATTGGAATTTCCTGTTTCAGGCTGTTAAAGTACATGGCTTCCCGGCTAAATTTATAGAATGGATTCGGGTCTTATATCAAACCCCATCTGCTAGAGTTTCAGGTAATGGAGCATTTTCCATATCCTTTCCTTTGTTTTCAGGTAGTTGGCAGGGCTGCCCTCTCTCCCCCCTTTTATTTAATTTATACTTAGAGCCCCTAATTCAAAATATTTTCATTAATCCGGAGATATGAGGTATCCCAATTGGCAATCAGGTGGTGAAGATCACGGCTTATACTGATGATCTTCTTCGTCATTTATCCCATCCTAAAACCTCAATTCCCACCATATTGAAGGAATCACCAAGTTCAGTGCTCTCTCGAATTACAAGTTGAATGTAGTTAAATCTTCCATTTTCCCTCTTAATCATAAGGTTTTTAAAAATGATGTGTTCTCTCTTTGTCTTGGTTGGTCTCCACGCGTTCTTAAATATCTTGGCATTAATTTGACACGTAATCCTTCCTCCTGGTTTAAGGAAATCCTGGAGCCTCTATACCAAGTGATAGTTCAGGACCTTAATAGATGGTCCAAACTCCCTCTCTCCCTTTGGGACCTGTAGTGATAGTATAATATGTTGATTATTGTTACTCCATTTTGTATGTTATTTCATGTAATGTATGTCATTTCATACTCCATTTTGTATTGTGTGACTCCATTTTACATGCTGCTTCATTTAATTGGTGTTTTGCTCTTTAGATAGCCTCATTATTATGTTTTGCTTCAGACAGTGTATTTTGCTGACTTGAAGGTCGCATACAAGATGTTGTGAGAATCTCTGGCATTGTTTGGCTCATGATGTTCTGGACACCTGGCCAGTGCTTAGGGCATGATGATCTAACGAATGCCAACTATTTATTATGAGAATAAGTGGTGTTTGTCATGCTGAACTCGTGATGTTCTGGGCACCTGGCCAGTGCTTAGGACATGATGGTTTAGCATTTCTAAATACCAGATAAAACATATAAATGTAGCTTTCTCAATGCCTGGTTTGAAGCCTCTCCTGCAGGGTGGACACATCGCTGTGGGGCCAGTTCACGGTTCAAGAGACTCCTAGCCAGGCTGACAAAGGGATTCCAGCCATTGGAAGAGGGCTTGGATGATGCTTTATTGAATCGGTGATGTATAACCTTTGTATTATATTTTGTTATAATAAAGCTTTGACTTCTGTACTTATTGTATTGTTATTGTGTGTGAGTGTGAATGGCAAATAGCTGCTTGGTTTGAGTTGGCAGAACATTTTTTGCGTAATCGGCAGGATTCGAAAATAAAATATCTATTTTAGGAAAAGGATGAGTTCTTTTTTTAAAGGTGTATTAAGGCTCAAACAAGCAAGGGCAACTGCCTTTGTACTTATAATTTATGCTTGCTGCAAGTATATACTGTTAGAGCCAATGATGGCTTTCACAGTTCAGGCTGCTTTTAGGAGAAAAGCAGTGGCTGATCAAGTGAAGTTAGATAAGCAACATCTAGAAAAGAAAAAGAAACTACTGTGGATGTACGCACAGTAGGTGACTCACAGACGGATGATTTGAAAACCCCCCATGTTGCCTATCTGTGTAGTTTCAAGTTTTCTGTATCAATTTCAAGTTCCCTTGCCTCCTATAGAGCTGAAACATTGATCCTAAACCCAAGTACTGGGACCTCTACCAGATGTATCTCAACCTAGTACTGTTAGAGATTTTTGTTTGTTTTGTTTTTAAACTGCAAACCAGAGCTCTGGAAAAAGACCTGGTTTGGCAGGTTACTAAAATGGCCAAAATAAAATCTTTGAAAGGGTTAAAACCTTTGAAAGAGTTAATAGCTGCAACGTTTGGAAATTATCACGAAGGTCCTGCAGTCAGTTTTTTTACTTAGACTAGTATATCGGAAAAGAAGAAGAAAAATACCTTTGCACCGGGTAAGTCTGAATTTTTTTTTATTCAAAGTTGTTTTATGTCTGTCTGTTTTATTTAAACAAGGTAATGTTCCGTCTTTCTCAGGCATATTTTCTAGCTTATATCTGTGTTCTGTAATTATGTTCTGTTGTCAAGGTTGTGAGATAGGATTGACTGCCTTCAGTGCACAACATATTACAGAAAAAAAAAAGAAAGAAGAAGTTTCTTTGCCTCATAGCTGACTGTTTTAATTGGCTTTATTTTTAATGGAACATTTGTGCTGCCTAGATAGGGTCAGTGAAGAACTTTTGTTTGCTTGGAGCAGGTAGTGTTGATGGTGAAGAGTTATGACGTCATATAGATTGCAATGTGCAGAAAGAGTTGTAGTTTGCAAGCAACGTGCCAAGCCACTGCTAGGTGAAAATGTAATGTGTTAACAGCTATAAATGGTTTTATCATACTTCTAGTTAAAGCCAGAAACTTTTTGCAAAATGGCAGAGTGCCATATTTTAGTTATGTGCCAAAAGGTGTAATCATGTTATCGAGATGTGTTCACTTACAGATGATGTGTTTAAAAGTGTTTTGTTCTGGAAAGATTTGGCATGGCAATATGTATAAATGTGTTGGTTTAAAAATTGTCAGTGTTACAAGACAGGCAGGAGGCAGCACATATATCTAAACCAACGTACAGTTTTCTAATGGAACTATGGGCATTACCTCAGCAAATTGGTGTGAAACAATGTCAGTCTTATTTTGTGTTAAGTATTTCTTTTGTATGTGTATGTGTGTGTACTGTCTTGGCCAGCAGTTTATTGTGTAAAGATATTTTAATATTGGTGGTGTTCAAGGACACTACAGGAATGGCTAGGTTTGAATGACCCTTGCATGCACACTGTGACCTTTTTGCGTTATTTGACCTTCTTGTGTTTCAACATTTATGTTACTACCGAGTTCAAACTTGATGTGTATTCCATGCCTAAAGCAACTTTTCACACAAATGTATGTTTTCATGAAAGCACACAAGAGTGAACCATGTAATTTGACTTTTTATTGCAAAACTAGTATTCTAAGTGAAGAGGAACAAACTTTTACAATTTTGAAAAAAGGACTATTACAGCTGTTTTTGAGAGTTTACCATCTACAGAGATACGTACGTACGTACGGTATTACCATCAATCTGGACATTTTGTCATGCTTAGGATAAGGGAACCCAGGGACGCTTGGCTTCTTTTATCCTATGGAAATAATCTTGTTTTATTTTTAAACTGATGTGTGTTTGTTTTTGTTGTTTGTCTGTGTTTCACAGCTAACCTTTTTATTGCTACAGTATTCGAGCTGTCTCTTGCACCTCGAGCTGTGTCTTCCACCAGTAGGAGCTTGGAGGAGGGTAAGCTACCTTCCTCCTTCCAGTGTAATACCCACAAAGGTTGCAAGGTACATGTCATATTATACTGATTCATGGTCTGTAGCCAATGGTTTAACAACCTGGCTGCCCACTTGGGCTAAGGATGAGTGGAAAATTTATTCGAAAGAAATATGGGAAAAGAACTGTGGCAGGAAATATGGACTATGGTGCAAAATACTCAGACCACTGTATTTCATGTTGATGCTCATTGTGCTTCAGATACACTAGAACGATGGTATAATTCTATTGCAGATGAAAAGCTAAGATTCTTCCAGTGGATATTGAAGAAATTCAAAGTCAGCAGTTATCAGGGCTGGCAAAATGGGCACATCAAAATGTAGACATTTGGGAGAGAAAGCCACTTACAGGTGGGCATATAGTAGGGGTGTACCCTAACATTGGATTTGGTTAAAACTGTTATTGCTCAGTGTCCTATATGCCAACATGGGCAACAAAGACCAATCCCTCATATTGTGAAAGGACAATTGGGGGGGGGGAGAGCCTACGAAAATGGAAAGAGAATTTGTGTGCATTACAGATTTTAAATAATAGAATCTGAGACCCCCTTAATGCGAATGATAACTCCTAATTTGCAAGTGCAGGCTTACTCAACTACAGAAACAGTGTTATATTGGGAAATTACACCAGGAGCTCTGTCTCCTTGCAGGGCAACCCAAGCTGCTGGACTTGGTTTACATGCCCTTCAAGAATACAGAATAAACAGCAGAAACATTCAAGTGATAGAAACTGGTATTGGAATACAAATTCCACCGAGACATTTTGGTTGGATAGCACCTAAATCAGAACTAGCCCTCAAGGGAATACAAATTTTGGGAGGGGTGATTGATTGTGATTACCAAGGAGAAGTGAAAGTAATTTTGTTGAATATTAGAGAACAAAATCTGTTAATTCAATAGTATGACAGAGTGGCTCAATTGTTAATTATTCCAGTTAACAAAGTGACCCCTATAAAGGGACAAGCCCCCACACTCTTAACAGCAAGGGGGGATAAAGGTTTTAGATCTACAGGAGGTTTTAACAATGGTGGCAAAATATGGGTTACAAACCCAAATGGCCCTCCTGAACCAGCTGAGGTGATAGCCACCGGACGAGACAACACTGTGCTAGTCATCAGATCAGGGAAAGAAAAATGGGAATACGTGCCTGCACATAAATGTTATCTTCGAGAATAATGAAATTTGTGTCTTTCTAGGTCCAGCAATGGATTTTAAAAGGAATGCTGGTGTGTCTTATGGTCCATTTGGCAGAGCTAGTTACCCCTGGAGGAAGGATTCAAAGGGTTAACTGTAATGACACTGGTTGTAAAGGAACCTGGAGTTGGAAAATGATACAAAGATAGAACCCAGGGAACTTTAGCTGCCCATCCGGACAGAAGTGTGTGGTACTGAACATGACATTTTCACCAGGGGTCAATCTCTGGATGACAACTGGCTGCTCACTGACAATATGCCTACGAAACAGATGAAATCTCTTTGCAGAATAAGACTGCTATTAGATGCTGCAACTTACGAATAGTTGCATGGCTGTACAACATAGACTTTGATTGCTGCATGAATCAAACAGACATTTTCAATGCAAGTATTACTTTGATTGACATAGACACGTTATTCTGCATGAATGCTACTGCAATAACTAATAGAACTATTGGGCAGATCACATTACAGTGTTGAAAAATCATCCTGTAATTAGCAATGATAGTATAGTTAAGGTTCCATCCACATGTACATCAGTAGCGCAGGCGGTATCAGAAAAATGTAATCCATTTTAACATAACGTTTATGTTTAGTAGAAAATGCAAATATAAAAGAGCTTGGTATGATATCACTGCTATTAGGTGGAGCAGGGCAGGCATGGGAATTTTAAATAGTGTGGATATAGAAACACTGACTAACAGGCTTAGCGCAGTAGGAATTGATGTATTTAAGCTTAATTAACTTACAAGCTCAATGGATGGCAACTGTTTTCTTACCCCAAAGAGTAGCTTTGAATTATGATTTTGAGTTCTTGCAGTTATTTAATGCTTCACAGGTATGGGGAATGGGAGTAGCAGAAAATATTTTGCGATTTATTGATTGGACAGAATGCACAATGCGCTATAATGCAAAGAAATAAGGCCCAGAGTGATTTAATGAGTAATAATGAATATGTGTGGAGGACCGTGTTCAAATCATGGATTCCTAGTAATCATTGGATTGTAATGTCATCCACCACAGTAAAATGCACAGGTCCCTGATAATGAGCAGAAGCTTATTTTGTATTGGCAGCCCAATATTTTAGATCAATCAAGATTGAATATCTTGTTAAATAAAATTAAACAGATAATTCAGGAAACAGATGTAATGCAGGCTCATTTGGCAATAAGAAATAAATCATTAGTGCAAAGTCAGGTGCAAACTACGATAGTTAAAAATAAAATGATTGATTTAAGTTCCAAGATTCAACAAGAGACTACTCATTATTGGTGGGATATTTTTACAGGTTGGTCTCCATCAGCTACAAAAGTGTTAAATATTCTGATACAATTATCTTGCTTATTTAGACTTGTTACTTATCATGTTATATTCGTAGTAATTTTGCTATGGTACCAATATCATACAAATCGTATTCACAATAATCAAAGGACCGAATGTAGTGATAGTATAATATGTTGATTATTGTTACTCCATTTTGTATGTTATTTCATGTAATGTATGTCATTTCATACTCCATTTTGTATTGTGTGACTCCATTTTACATGCTGCTTCATTTAATTGGTGTTTTGCTCTTTAGATAGCCTCATTATTATGTTTTGCTTCAGACAGTGTATTTTGCTGACTTGAAGGTCGCATACAAGATGTTGTGAGAATCTCTGGCATTGTTTGGCTCATGATGTTCTGGACACCTGGCCAGTGCTTAGGGCATGATGATCTAACGAATGCCAACTATTTATTATGAGAATAAGTGGTGTTTGTCATGCTGAACTCATGATGTTCTGGGCACCTGGCCAGTGCTTAGGACATGATGGTTTAGCATTTCTAAATACCAGATAAAACATATAAATGTAGCTTTCTCAATGCCTGGTTTGAAGCCTCTCCTGCAGGGTGGACGCATCGCTGTGGGGCCAGTTCACGGTTCAAGAGACTCCTAGCCAGGCTGACAAGGGGGCTTCCCAGCCATTGGAAGAGGGCTTGGATGATGCTTTATTGAATCGGTGATGTATAACCTTTTGTATTATATTTTGTTATAATAAAGCTTTGGCTTGCTGTACTTATTGTATTGTTATTGTGTGTATGTGAGTGTGAATGGCAAATAGCTGCTTGGTTTGAGTTGGCAGAACAGGGCCATATTAATATCATTAAAATGAACATTTTTCCTCATTTATTTTATCCCCTTTTGCTTCTTAACACCTTTACATCGTTATCATGGTTTCATAAAATGCATGGAATTTTCACAAATTTTATCTGGTCTAATAAACAAGCCAGGTTAGCATATTCTAAACTAGCTGCCCAAAAAATAGATGGAGGGCTGCGGGTTCCCCATCTAGCAATTTACATAGATACATAGACAGTGTCGGCAGATAAGGGCCTATGGCCCACCCAGTCTGCCCATTTGAGCTTGTAAGTTCAGTTTATGTTTTCCTAGAAGTCTGTTGCCCCTTACCCCTGACCTCCAGAATTCCTTTATGTCTATCCCATGCATTCTTAAATCCCGTGATTGTTTCAGCCCCCACCACTTCCTCTGGCAGGGTGTTCCACTTGTCCACCACCCGTTCTGTGAAGAAATTCTTCCTCATGTTTCATCTGAATCATCCTCCCTCCAACTTCATCCCATGCCCTCTCTTTCTGGTACATCTTTTTCGCTTAAAATTAGTGTATTCCTGCACCCTGTTCCTCCCTGTGAGATACTTGTATGTCTCTATCATATCCCCTCTCTCCTCCTCTCCTCCAGGGAGTACATGTTCAGTTTCTTCAACCTGTCTTCATAGGACTTGTGATGCAATCCATGCACCATCTTTGTTGCCCTCCTCTGAACCTTCTCTACCCTGTCTATGTCCTTACGTAGGTATGGTCTCCAGAACTGTACACTGTACTCCAGGTGGGGCCTCACTAGTGTCTTGTACAGCGGAATTATGACCTCCCTTTTCCTGCTGCTGATGCCCCTGCCTATACATCCCAGCATCCTATTTGCTTTACCTGCTGCCTTGTCACACTGTTTCCCTACCTTGAGGTCATCAGAGATGATAAGCCCAAGATCCCTTTCCTGTTTGGTGCATGCTATATCCTCACCCCCCAACTGATATATTGTGCCAGGGTTTTTGTGCCCCATATGCATTATCTTGCACTTCTTTGCATTGAATTTCAACTGCCAAACCCCTGACCATTCTTCAAGTTTCTGCAGGTCCCTTTTCATTCTGTCTACACCCTCTGGTGTGTCTACTCTGTTACAGAGCTTTGTGTCATCAGTGAACAGTGAAATTCTGCCTTCTAGGTCCTGCACAATGTCACTGATGAAGATGTTGAATAGGACCAGTCCCAGCACTGATCCCTGTGGTACCCCACTGGTCACTCTTCCCTCTGTGGAGTGACAGCCATTTACCACCACCTCTGTGTCCTGCCACCCAGCCAGTTACCTACCCACCACACTACTGTCCTGCCCACGCCCGTATTCCCCAGTTTGTGTAGTAGTCTTCTATGTGGCACAGTGTCAAAGGCCTTGCTGAAGTCCAGATAGGCCATGTCCACTGCCCTCCCCTGATCCACCTCCCTAGTCACCCAGTCAAAAAATTCAATGAGGTTGGTCTGACATGACCTCCCCCTGGTGAAACCATGCTGCCTTGGGTCCTGTAGTCCATTGACAACCAGATGTTCCACCAATCTCTCCTTCAGTAGTGCTTCCATGATCTTCCCCACTACCGAGGTGAGGCTGACTGGTCTGTAGTTCCCTGCTTCCTCTTTGTTCCCGCTTTTTTATAGGGGGACTACATCTGCTGTCCTCCAGTCTTTGGGTACCTCCCCTGTTTCCAGTGATCAGCTAAACAGGATAGCCAGAGGTTCAGCCACCACCTCTCTTAGCTCTTTTTATTTATTTATTTTTGGGCTAGTCATATTGCAAAATATTTGCAGTGGGTGAATCCGGGTCCTGAATATTCAAGACTGGTCTGGCTCCAAATTGAGCTAGACTTTATTCAATCCGTGAACATGGACCCTCGGACATTGTTTTATCTAAAATTAGCCTCCCTTCCGGACACTATTAGTTGCCCTATTATCCGAACGTCCCTCAATGTTCACACGCAGCTCTGTTCTTTTCTGCGGTATTCCCCAGAAATGGACTTGTCTCAGTCTATTTGGAATTCCCCATCTTTCTCTATAAATAAAAAACAGATCTCTCATAAATGGTTACCTCAGTTAGGAGATGGGATAATCTCTACTTTTCTGGATGATGCAGGGGAATGGCTCTCAGTCTCCAATATCATCCGCAAGTTTGATATTCCCTTAACTTTTTACTTCAGGGTGACCAAGTTAAAACATTTACTTTTTACAGTATTTGGTAATGCCCCTCCTCATCCCCCTGCTTTTAGGTTTGTACCGGAACTCTCCCCTTTATTGGGAGCAACAGGTACTATCGCCAAAATACAGTATATCATGTCCTATATAAGTGGAGATAAGGGTGACCAGAAGGCCCTACTAAGCTCTGGGTTTCTTTTTTTCCTCAATATACTCCTAATTGTTCAGCTTTATGGAAGTTTTGTCATAAATATGTTTCTCAGGATAGACTCCGCCTTACGCAATTTCATATTTTGCATAACATGTATTATACCCCTGTGAAGCTAAAGAAATGGGGTCTTACAAGATCAGGGGCCTGTACCAGAAGATGTCAAGAAGAAGGTACGCTGCTTCACGTCTTTTGGTCATGTCCTAAGATAAAGGCATTATGGATGACCATACAGAATAACCTAGACCCCATACTGGGTTTACAGGAATATTTCACTCCTGATATATGCCTATTGGGGGATTTATCCTCTGTTAAGGTTAGAATCAAAAGGTTTCATATTTCCATGATTGCACTGTCAGTTAAAAAATTGTGCTTCGGCACTGGAGGGATTCATTGGCCCCAATATCAGGAATGGGTTAATGAAATCTTGGCTAACTTACATACTGAGAAAGCTATAGTGAGCCTCCACAATAAGTTGCAGTGGTACAAGGACACTTGAGATCCCCTTCACACGCTAATTATGGTTAAAACTGCTAAATGAGTCTGCATATCCAGTGTCTTTTATTGTGTGAAACCATACTCTGTGTCTTCTTTGAGCAAGTACCTTGCTGCTGTATGGGGTGGGGGGGGAGAGAGGGATGGAGACAGCTCATGTATTGGTCTATGTATAAGCATTGCAAGTGGTAATTTTCTGTCCCCTGTATTAGCAGAAGAAAATTACTAATAAAATATGAATTATAAAAAAAAGAAGGTTTGTTTACCAAGGAACATAAGAATTCAATATTTTCCCATACTCTGCAAATGCTCAGTCACCCCACCTCATACATTTAAAGTTAATGTGCTGTACGATGCATGAATTCCAAATTCTGCAAAATTCCATTGGCATACAATCACATACACAAACACAAGCATCATATAGAGCCAGAGGCTCAATTTTATCTAGGGCTGGGTTAGCAGTGGATATTGCTTTGTCATCTGGTTAGGATATGAGGGGGATTTTTAAGGTCATCAAAGAAACATCACAAATAATAAACAAAATCTGAATAGTGCTTGATTCTTTTAAATTTGTTTATGTTTATAAGAAAGGAATCATGAGTAGAAAGACCATTCAATAATTCATGGATTTTTTTATTTTCATTTTAGGGAGTTTTCATTTTAGGGCCTAGTTGAAGTTAGGAACTAGTTTAAGTTTTCTATATAAGAATGAAGTTGTCAGCTATGATTGTGATAGAAATCATAAACAAGTGAAGTGGCTCATGAATTACATATGTGATTTGTCCAAATTTCAGATCACATGTTGAACTTTTTTTTACAGGAGGTACTGGCACATAAGCATATGTCAATTGAATGGCAACAGCTAATCAAAATAGCGTTTAACTTGCCCATTTTCTAAAGCTTCATATTACCTTCTCCATAAGGAATAGCTTGATTGATTTTTATACTAGCTGTTAGTCTTTTACTGTAGAGGACTTCCAAATTTTTATTAACATTTCTTTCAAATTATTTTATTAAAGTTTAGCTCTCCTTAAAAGTAAGGAAATGACCAGACCATGCAGTAAAGCACCCTATTAATCCACACACCAGGTGGATGCAGGCTAACAATATGCCTCAACCCTGACCTTAAAGAATCAACCAATAGACCAGGAAACAGTAAAAAATAAAACATGGGTTGAAACATTCCAAGGACAGGAAAGACCACCCACGACTTTTTCAAGTTAAATAATAAAAAAAGGATAATAATGCCATGTTTCCAAACAACTTTCTGTTTATTTTCTCCAAAAGGGTTAAACAGGAAGGCACACTTATCTAAATGGCGTGTTTCGTGTGCTGGAGGAAAATGGATAGGGCATGCCATTTAGTAGAGTGCAAATACTATATAAAGGTCAATGCAATTGGAAAGCATTGAAAACAACAGTATCGAGCTCCAGACGGAATTAAACTGTTAAAGCTTTTCAAAAATGGAAAGCATCAATATATAACATTCTACAACACAAAAGAACTTTACACATTGAAGTGTGAGGTGGATGCATTGCAGATTAAATTGTTTAACCTAGGTTAGTCACCAGTAGCAGTAGAGAGGGACTAGGCTTAGCAATGGGAATGGAAGAGGGTGAACCACAAATGGCAACAACTGTGGGATAAGTCTACCTCCCTTATAGGAATTCTGGAGTAATAGACTGAGAAGGAGAAAGACTACCTACTGTCCAAGTGAGTATGAAGAGTGTTGGGGACATGCAAGAAAAGAGTTTGGGTAGCAAGGGAGGGAGCCAAGCCAGAATTTGGCAATGAGAAAGGAATAGTGGTAGAGATGTCAGTTCTCTGGAGTGAATTAAAGAAAAGTATAATGAACAGTGCTGAGCACGGAAAGGGCAATCCCATCTGAATTACAGAATGTGTGGAAAGAGAGTCCAGACTGTCATTGAAGGTTAAGGATCTGCTCTGTATGTGAAAAATTGTAACAGCAATTTACCAATGAACCAGAAAAGGGGATATAGGATTTGTTATGGCATGATGCAGTAACTTTTGGTATGAATTTTTGTGTTAAGTTTTTATGACCCCTGACATCAGATGGATGGGGAAGTCCACAGAGCAGTTAAATTTGATGCAGTGGACTTTACTGTCTTGGGTACAGGCTGGTGAATTGGTATGGCTAATGTCAGGGCTAATAAAGATTTCATGTCATAGATACATAGATAGTGTTGGCAGATAAGGGCCTATGGCCCACCCAGTCTGCCCATTTGAGCTTGTAAGTTCAGTTTATGTTTTCCTGGAAGTCTGTTGCCCCTTACCCCGACCTCCAGAATTCCTTTATGTCTATCCCATGCATTCTTAAATCAAGTGATTGTTTCAGCCCCCACCACTTCCTCTGGCACGGTGTTCCACTTGTCCACCATCTTTCTTCAGGAACTGCTTAGAACAACATAACTATCGTGGGACTATATTTGAGGCTCCCCTTGACCTAGTTCTCAGTAGAGATGATGGGGTCATCTCTCATGTGAACATTCTAACACTAGTGAGAGATAGTTACCACAACCAGGTAACCTTTTCCCTGGTGATGGGGAAGATGAGCCGAGTATCAGCCACTAGGACACAGAATTTCAGAATGGCAGACTTTGCAATGATAAAGAGTCTGGTGTTGTAGGGTTTGGAATAGCTTCAGGTGGCTGATATAGTATTGCAGAACACATGTGGGTATCACTGAAGAAGGTGCCTGATGTAGCAGCAGAGATCAACATACCAGTAAGCAATAAGGGGAATAGGCCAATAAATTACCTCCTGATTAAACAGGGACCTAGGGCAACTCATCATCATCATCATCATCATCATCATCATCGCTATTTATGTTTACTGGAAAATTAAGGAATGAGTTTTACAAACCATCAAGTTTTGAGACTTATTTTCTTGTATATCATTCATGTTCCTTAACACAAATAATGTCTATGACCACTGTAATGAGACTTTATTGAGGACAGAGAGGAGTACAGAGTTGCCCTGGTGGAAAGCAAGATTAGAACTATGAAAGTCACGGAGGGTCTGGAAGGCAGGATAGCAGCGGGAACAGCAAAAAACACCAAAGGCTTCTACCAATATATAAATGGAAGGATGATGGTGAAGCAAGGGTTTGGGCTGCAGATATCATCTTCAAGAAATGGCAAAGTCAGACTGACTCAGGTAACTACAGACCAGTCAGCCTGACAAAATTGCCAGGTAAGATCCTGAAAGCTATTGCAAAGAATAGAACAAAGGAGCACTTGACTTAAATCAAGGTCCTTGTCCACTCTCAGCATGGCTTTATGAAAGGCAGATCTTGGCAAACAAGTCTGATCACTTTCTTTGCATAGTTGACCATGGTTGAGGTGGACAGAAACAGGGCCATTGACATACTGTAGCCTGAACATCAGCAAGGCTAAATTTATTGAGGGCAGGAACCAAAGGGTTGTAGGGGAATGGCACTCCTCCAAGTGGAAAGGTGTGCTCAGTGTTCCCTTAAGGGATCTGTGCTGGGGCTACTGCTATTTAACAGTTTCATTGACAATCTGAAAGGTATGTATCTAGCAAGCTGCCTAAGTTCTCTGATGATAATAAAATAGTCTGAGTTATTAACACCCTTCAGGATGAGGACAGACAAAAGAAGATCAGAACAAGCTGGATTATTGAGTACTAAAGCTTCTGATATAATGCAGCCAAATGCATGGTGCTACAGTTAGGGAGAAATAACAGAGTCTCAGGTCCTATACACTGTGTGGGACTCTTCCTGCTGCAGTACAGGAGAAAGAAAATTACCTTAGGGTCACAATAGATATGGGGATGAAATGTGGCAAGCAGTAGGCAGCTGCTGTCAAGTGTCCTGACTGGATGCTGGAATGCATCAAATGGGGTGCAAGTAGAGCAGAAAAACCAATCATGCCACTTTGCAAGTCCATGGTCATGTCCTCCCAGGTTACTGTGTGCAGTTCAAAATTCCTGAGTAATAGAAGGACACAGATAAAGTGGAAAGGTTATAAATTAAGTCCAACAAAATGATCATGGGAACTGGGGCTAAAAGCTGTGAAAAGACAGTACAGTAGATGTCCTTAATAGAAACATATACTTTGATGGCAGATAAGGACCGCATGGCCCACCCAGTCTGCCCATTTCTTAATCTTTATCTTCTTAATATCTTAATCAACAAGGCTGGGAGGAACAGGATTACAGCCTTCAGCATCTTAAATTGATCAACCAAAGGTCAGATATGCAGATATATTTTCTCTTTTGTCCTCCAGCAGGACACAAGGGTATGCCCTGAAGCACATAGAGGATCAATTCAGTAATAACATCAGGAGGCAGTTTTTTTCACACAAGGTAACATGTGGAACATTCCACCAGCAGAGACTTTGTATATGGAGATGATGGAGGCTTCAAGGTAAGCTTTGGCAAAACTTTAATTACAGATGGAAGGTACTACTTATTTCACATCACTAGTTTTGAAGTGTGGAGGACAACATGATGAACATATTGTCCCTTTCAATAGTGTTATTACTATGTTAGTATAGTAGGAAAGGTTGAGGAGATATGTTAGTATAGTAGGAAGGGTTGAGGAGATTATTCAAATTATTCAAGTAGATCTGCAGGCATTTAAGTCAGGTAATGTCCTCCAAAATGGAGCCATAAAGAGTCTGGAAGACCGGTGTAAACTAGGCTTTTTCCAGTCACTGCCTGGTATGCAGTAGAAGGACTTGGAGACCATATTCTTGACTAAACCAAAAGGTTACAACTTGTAAAGGCAAGTACATGCTTTAAACTGTGCTTTTAAGAAACGTGAGATAAAAAGTTTAGCTATATTTTTTTTCATAAAAAATGTTACATACCTCAACATTCTCAATTTTATACTTGATCATTCCCTTGACTCGTATCCTCTTTATTCTTTTAGTAACATTGGCCAGAAAAACTATAACAAGCAAGGAAAAAGAACAGAAAAACTAATGTTATTTTAAGAGATTGGACTCCTTATTAAATCTTAACTATTTTAAAATGAACTTGCAGTTGCCAATGTCTTTATCTCCAATTATAATTCACTATGACCAAATACATGTGCACTACAGTGAAAGTATGATGAAACAATTGCTTAGACTATTTAAACTAGAATCAAATAGTTTGGAATACTGTGTGATGACTTATGCCTTTGCCTTACATTGAGAGTACCCTGCTACCTATCCATTAGGCACAACAATTCACTTATATAAAATGCTATACATATTGTTAGGGTGTGTATAGATAAGCCCAAAATTGTGTCTTCTCCTTAAAGGCCCAGTCAGATAAAATGTTATATAACCTGTTGATCTGAATATGATCAGCTCATGAAACCCTTGGTTATATTATGTATGTATAGTTACCATTTTTCAAGCAGCTTGCTTGAAAGTACTGCAGGTGAATGAAACAGGAAGAATGCCTAAACATAGAGACTAATGGATACCAACTCATCGGTAACAAGCTAGTTAGTGCATCAAGAGGTTGTCACGGTGACATTGAAAACCTCAAGAGTGAACTTCTCCAATGAACTAGCTCTTGCTACTGAGTAGGAGGAAGATGTGCGATCATGTTCTAAGTTGTTCAGCTGTACTGGCTACATAGCTAGGACTGAGCATAACAACATTTTTAAAATGACAGAATTCACTGCATAACAACATTCCATCATATGCTATAAAGCCATTATGTTATGTTCCACAAGATTTATAATAACCAGAAGGGGAAGGGATCAGACCAATTCCAGAACAGTAGCTTCTTCTTGCTGCTTTTACATTGTTCCTGTGGATTTTACTTGGCAGAAGGTTATTTTTTTCTTCCTCACTACTTCTAAAAGGCTAGCAGGGCAATGTTTTGGGGCTGTTGGAATTTTGAAACCTATTTTGGTGATGTAAGTAGGCTGATTTGTCTTGATGTTTCACTGTGTAGCAGGATGAGTTCAACTTACTTTTGAAAAGGGGCTAGCAGGGAACTATTTTGGAGCTGTTGAAACTTTGAAATCTATTTTGGTGTGCTTTGAATGGGGGCTGTCATTCCTTTACATTGAAGGTCTATTTTCTTCTGATTTCAAACCTTTTGGTGTGATTTTATTGGGGCTGTTTCTTTGAATTTGAAACCTATATCTTCTAATTTCAAGCCTATTTTGGTGTGTTGTCATGAGGCTGTTTGAATTGGAGACCTGTTTATTTTGGTATCCAACCTAGTTGTTGTGCTTTGAGTGGAATTGTGATTATTGTTTTGCTTGCTTCACTAGCTGTAAAATTTAGTGTATAGTGGGGAAAGGGTGCTAATGGTCTGGCCAGGTCTTACTCAGCTAACTAACTGGAGGCGGAGCTGAATCAGGTTTGTGGTGTCAGTTGCTTTAGGTTTTTCAGAAGTTATCAGAAGAGAAAGAGATCAAATTAGTTCCATTACAGTAGCTTCTTGCTGCTTCTACATTGTTCTTGTTGATTTTACTTGATAGAAGGTTATTTTGTTTCTTTCTTACTACTTCTAAGGGGCTAGCAGGGTATTGTTTTGGGGGCTATTAAAAATTTGAAACCTATTTTGGTACTGTAAGTGGGCTCATTTGTTTTAATGTTTCACTGTGTAGCAGGCTGAGGTTGTCTTACTTCTTAAAAGGGGCTAGCAGGGAACCATTTTTGAGCTGTTGAAACTTTGAAATCTATTTTGGTGTACTTTGAGTGGGGGCCATCATTCCTTTACATTGGAGGCCTATTTCTTCTGCTTTCTTCTGATTTCAAACCTATTTGGTGTGATTTTATTGGGGCTGTTCCTTTGAATTGGAAACCTATATCTTCTAATTTCAAGCCTATTTTGGTGTGTTGTCATGAGGCTGTTTGAATTAAAGACCTGTTTCTTTTGGTATCAAATCTATGTTTTGTGCTTTAAGTGGAATTTTGATTGTTTTTTGCTGGCTTCACTAGCTGCAACATTTAGTACATAGTGAGGAAAGGGTGCTAATGGTCTGACCAGGGGCCTCAGCTACCTGATTGTTTCTGGAAGGCATGGGCTTGCCACACCCTCTCTTCCCCTTACCCCACCTGCCCCAGGTCCATGATTTCCTTTATTCCATGGGTTCTGTCATCACCTTGCCAAAATGGCAAAGGACATGCACCTATCATAGCAGAAGCAGGGGGAATTGCAATAGGGGAAGAATGGGGGAATACTGTGCAGGAAGAAGAAGAGGAGCCAGGAATGAGGGATGGAGAGGAATGGAAGCAAGCAGGGAGTAAGAGGAGTGGAATCTTAGTGCTGGTGGACTCAATACTAAGAGGAGTCAGGTGGGGTAGCAAAGGAGATAGGCGTAGCCACATTTGGGTGGAGGCCATGCTAGGAGTGACAGAGGAAAGGGTGGGTCAATCTGTTCTGAAATATGCTAGAAGGGGTAGGGACAAGCCTCATTCATTTATACATCTTGGGACAAATGACCTGGCTGGCAAGATGGTAGATATAGTCTAGAGGAGGTTTGAGGAACTAGGGCAATTATGTGAAGGGGATGGAAGATCAGTAACTTTTTCAGAGATATTTCCAGTGTCCAAGGCAAGCACAACATGAAAGCTGAGAATAGAGAAATGTAATGAATGGCTAAGAACCTGGTGTCATGCTAAAAGGTATGGGCTGGTAGGGGTTGGGGAGGGACCTGGAAGGACAGTAGTCTCTATGTCAGGAACAGATTACACTTGAGTGAGGAGGGAAAGAAAGTGTTGAAACAGAGGATGGCAGAGAACATAGAGGGAGTTGGGAATTTAAACTAGGAGTGGGGGGTGGCAAGTGGGTAAGAGACATGCAGAGACTACAGGTTGGGAAGCCATATGAACTTACCCCCATAACAGTGACAAAAGTCAAATGGCAAGTACTATTTGTGATGCTAGTAAAGGAGAGCAGGATGGGAGGGGAGAAGGGGTGGAAAGTGGTCACCCTTAATGCTAGGAGCCTTGGGAGGAAAGCTGCAGAGTTAAAGGTGCTCATGGCAGAGAGAGAGGTGGACATTGCAGCCATCACAGAAACATGGGCCACCCAAAACAATGACTGGGACCTGTCTGTACCAACATACAGGTTATTTAGTAGGGATAAGGTGATTGGGAAAGGGGGGTGGCACTATATGTAAAGGAAGGACTGAAGTGTGTAAGTGAGGAAGGGGAGGAGGGAAGTACAGAGTCACTTTGGATACAAATAGAGGATTCCAAAAATAGGCCTGTCAGAATGGGAGTGGTACACAGGTCTCCCTCTCAGATGGAGGAGTTAGATAGGGAACTAGTGGGACAGATCAGGAGGACCTGCGAGAAGGGTAGTGTGGTGGTTGTGGGGGACTTCAACATGCCAGGAGTGGACTGGAGAACCCCAACAACCAGAAATAGAAGGGAGCAGGTGCTGCAGGATGCCTTCCAGGACAGCTTCCTGATGCAAATTGTTGGTGAACCAACCAGGTTAGGGAATACCCTTGACCTTGTGCTGGAAAATGGGGAGTTTGTGAGGGAAATTAGGGTGGAAGAACCACTGTCAGTGAGTGACCACCACTCAGTATGGCTCACATTGGTTAGGGGCAAGGAAGCAGTGGAATCTGGCACAAGAGTGCTAGACTTCAGGAGGGCCAACTTTGGGAGGATGGGGGACATGGTAAAAGTGTACCTGGCCAGAATTCAACCTAGTATGGGCATTAACTTGAGGTGGGAGCTCATAAAGCTGGGGATAGTGGCGGTAACCAGAACCTGCAGCAAGGCCCAGAGCAAGAAGGCTAGCGCTAAGAAACTGAGCTGGGTGAGCAAGGAAGTCATGGAAAAGGTAAGGAGGAAAAGAGCTGCCTTTAGGAGGTACAAGAAAACAGGGAGGAGGGATGACAGGGAGGAGTACCTAAAGGAATTGAAGGAGGTGACAAGGGCAGTAAGGAGAGCCAAGGCATCTATGGAGCTCAGGCTGGCACAAGGCATTAAGAAGGGGGAGAAGGACTTCTTTATTTATTTTATTTATTTAGTTTTTGTTGACTGCGTAAGTGCACCAGACAAATTCTGCCTATTTTCAGCTACAACCCAGGGAAGGGGGATACAGATGAATGTGAACTGACACTGAACCAGATTAAGCTGTTGGTGGTATTTTAGAGAATGGGGGGGAATTTGTTCAATGCACTGAGGGCATTCCCCTACTCTTTTTGAGAAGTGCCATGGGATCTTTAACATCCACCTGAACTACCATCAGAACAGGCAGATGGGACCTCGGTTTAACATCTCATCCAAAAGATGGCACCTCAGGAACCTTTAGGTACATCAGGGAGAAAAGGAACGGTAAGGACCACATAGTAAGGGTTTGGAAGGAGGGGGTTGGGTGGAAGCAGGGTGCGATAAGGCAGAAGCGCTAAATGATTACTTCTGCTCTGTATTTAATAAGGAGAAAATGGGGGTGATACCCAAGGGAAGAGGAATGGCAGAACCAGAGGGGTAGGGGGTGACAGATGGGGAAATCATGGAGGGCAGAGTTGTGGAGGGTTTGAAGGCACTGAGGGGCCTGGTGAAGTTCTATGACTGGGTAACTAGGCAATTGGAAAGGGGCCATTCAGTGGATGTCCTGTATCTGGACTTCAGTAAGGCATTTGAGTCAGTGCCACATGGGAGGCTGGGAAGCAAGTTAGAAGGCACAGGGGCAGGTGCAAAGCTGGTGAGATGGGTAGGGAACTGGCTTCAGGGAAGGCAACATAGGGTGGTGGTGGGTGGGTGGGAGCTCTCATCCACAAGGATAGTGATGCACAGTGTCTCCACAGGGCTCGTGTTGGGACCAGTGTTGTTTGGAATATTCATTGCAGACATTTCATTGGACATCAAGAGCAAGATCAGTCTGTTTGCTGATGATACCAAGATGGGAGTTGTGGTGGATGACCTAGGAGGATGGCAGTGGTTGCAGGATGATCTGGCAAAGCTGAAAACCTGGTCAGACACCTGGCAACTGGGGTTTAATGCCAAAAAGTGCGAAGTGCTGCATTTGGGAGTGAAGAAGCTAAAGAGGAGTTACTAACTGGGGGGAGTGCAGCAAGGCCAGAAAGAGGAGTAGAAGATCTGGGGGTGCTCATTACAAGGTTAATGAACAACTCAGAACAATGTAGAAAGGCAGCTGCAAAGGCCAACAAAATGCTGGGTTGCATTGCAAGGGGTGTATCCTCGAGGAGGAAGGAGGTGATTCTGCCACTGTATAGTTCATTACTTAGACCACACCTGGAGTACTGTGTGCAGTACTGGCACCTGTATCTGAAGAGGGACATTAGCTTACTGGAGGGGGTGCAGTGCGTGGTGACAAAGATGAACAAGGGGCTTGGGGACTTGTCATACGAGAGGAGACTGAAGAGTTGAACATGTACTCCCTGGGTGACAGGAAGGATGGGGGGACATGATTGAAACCTTCAAGAACATGAAAGGAATAAAGACAGGTACAGAGGGACTGTTCAAAGTAAGGGAGGGGAGGGACAACCAGGGCCATAAGATGAGACTGGAGGGAGGAAGGTTCAGGAGGGAGATGACGAGACACCTTTTTACAGAGAGTGTGGTAGCTGAGTGGAATGCATTGCTGGCAGAAGTGGTATCCAGTAGAACAGTGGACTGCTTCAAAAGGGGCTGGGATAGGGAAAGGGGAGGGTCAATGGAGGGGAAGGGTGGAAGGGAGGGGCAGCTGCAGAATAAGGGGTGCTAGCTGCACATTCAAGCAGACTTGATAGACCTCTAGGCCTTTATCTGCTGGTAAATTCCATATATCTGTATGTTTGTATGTTCATGTGAGGGACATGTTAGTGAAAGTAATAGAGATTTTCAGATATTCATTTACTTATTTTTTTCCATTTAAAGTTTATTAATAGTTTTAACCATACATGACAGATAGCCGAGTACAGTATCATTATACATTGACAGTATACAGCAGACTGAATCTGTCACCCCCACCCTCTCCTCCCACAACTGAGTTCCCCACCCTTCTAATACAGCTTTATTCTAACCCTACTCGCTACAGATCCTACAGCACAGACATCTCGATAATGACAGAATACACTAGGTACAAAGACCCTGACAATGAGAATCCTTAGATCGAAAATAAAGTGTAAAAGGGGTCCCATATCTTCTTAAACCTTCCTAACCTATTATTTAAGCTTGCAATAGCCTTCTCCATTCTGAGATTTGCAAGAAGCTCAGTTAACCATTCTCCATAGGTAATTTCAGATTGGTCTTTCCAGTGTCGTAGTACCACTTTCTTAAGTGACATAGATATCAAGGCCATGTAGTATTTCCTATTATGAAATCTGATGCTAGAGAAGTCACCTAGGATACATATTTCAGGTTTAAAAAGATCCTCCAATCCCAAAATGGAGTCAGTCTTATGTTGAATGGCGGTCCAAAGAGGTACTATTTTGGGGCAGGATCAGAAAATATGATATAGGGTGCCCTCATATTCAGAGCATCTCACGCACTTGGAAGAAGGTGTTAGGCCAAATTTTAACATTTTTTCGGGGGAAAAATATAAATTATGCAGAATATGCATCTGCATCAGCCTTAATCTATCTTGCGTTATGAATTTGTGACAATTATACCAGAGGTCGGCCCAATTAATGTTGTAACCAGGAAAGTGGGGGGACCAATAATGGGTCAGACCATAACATTCTGGGTATAACCGATCGAACAAGATACCGTAAATTTTGGAGACAGCTTTCTGCTGGCCCACCAGGTGTATCAAATCTACTAGAAGGGAAGGGCCTGTATATGGGTCTAACTTTTGCCCAAATACTTTAATTAATAGGTGTCTCACTTGGATGATTCTGAAAAAGTACTTAATCGGGATCTTAAACTTTTGCATTATACTTTGGCCTGACAACCAGGTATCGTCTTCACCTGTTAAAGTATGCAATGGGATACCCTTTAATTGGGTAACCAATTTGAGGGGATATATTTGTCGTCAATCTTAAAATTAGGATTACTGAACAGGGTTGATTTAAGTCTCCTTTATTATTATATTTGAGAAAACGACATAGTTGAGTGGACCCTGATGGACAGTGCTATAGGAGTGTTCTTTAATCTGCTGGGAAGGAGATTCTCCTTAATATAAGGAGGGCTTCTGGTCTACACCACATTCACCAAATCTGAGCCAGTTCTATTTTGAGCCATAAACGAGTATAACTTGTTGCTATGGGTATTGTCCATCTCAGATATTTATTAATGTGACTAGCCCAGAAATAGAGCCCTAGATGGGGCAAGCGCAAGCCACCTCTCAGCTTTGGTGCCCCTAATTTATGGAATGCAATCCTAGGGGTCTTGTTAGCCCAGATAAACTCTAAAAAGAGACTGTTTACCTTCTTGAACCACGATACCGGAAGCCAGACATTAGGCATTGACAGGGGGTAAAAATGTCTTGGGAATACATTCATTTTGAGCAGGTTAACTCTCCTCCAAATAGAAATTGGAAGGGAGGCCCACCTATTAAGATCCTGGGTTATCACCTGAAGCAGAGAGTCCAAATTCAATTTGATAGTGGATCCCGTGAGTCTTGATAATTCAATACCCAGGTATCTTGGGGAATCCTGTTTCCAGGCAAGTCCCAGTTTAAGGATATCTGCTTTATAAAGCTTGTGGTTAAGGGGGAAGACAATTGTTTTATTTACATTTAATTTATAATTGGAGACTAAGCTAAAGGAATTTATGATGTTTAACATTGGGGGAATAGAAGAGACGGGATTAGCTACTTGGAGAAGTAGATCATCTGCATAAGCGGAGACTTTGACCTCACATGGGTGAATCGGAATTCCTTGCACTTCTGGGCAAGCCTGCAATTTACGGATTAATGGCTCTAAATATATGTTGAACAGTAAAGGGGAAAGGGGGCAGCTTTGTCTAGTTCCCAAATGAAGAGTAAATGGGTCGGAGGTGACTCCGTTCCCCGATACCCTCGCCATGGGGAATGATAGAGGGATCTAATCCATGTCAGGAATGTATTAGGAAATTTAAAGGCCTTTAGAGTCTGAAATAAGTACTGCCAGTTGACCCTATCAAATGCCTTCTTGGCGTCCAGAGAGATTAAGGCAGCAGGGTAGGGAGCGTCTCTGGACGCCGAGAAGACATGAGCCAGGGTACGGAGGTGGTCCGAAGAGGATCTGCCCTTCATAAAGCCCACCTGTTCGGGTCCAATAATGGTAGGGAGAATTAAATTAAGATGGCACACTATTAATTTTGACAGTATTTTAACGTCCTGAATCAGGTGGGAGATCGGCCGGTAGTTGGTGACCAATTCAGGCGCCTTACCCAGCTTAGGAATAAGTACAATTAACGCTTCAAAGAGAGAAGCATCTATTTGAGCCCCTGAAAGTATATACTGGAATAAGGGAAGCAACAAAGGGATAATGGAGGTCTTAAACCATTGGTAAAAATAAGCTGAGAAACCGTCTATCCCTGGGGTTTTATTTAAGGGTAAACTGCCTATAACGTTAGATATCTCTTGACTTGTAATAGGTAAGATTAATGCCTTTTGCTGATCTTCGGTAAGGCTAGGCAAGTTGGCCTCCCTTAAATAATTGTCTAGTTGAGTCTGAGTTGGGGGGTCAGCCATAGGACCATATAGGTCAGTATGGTATTTAAGGAATTTAGATATAATTTCGTTCGGGGCGGTCTTCAAAAGTCCGTCCGATTGAGATTGAATGGATGCTATGTATCTAGAGGATTCTATTTGCTTAATTCTATGAGCCAAGAGGTGTCCCGCTTTCTCCCCTTGGTCAGTGAATGATGCCTGTGTTTTTAAGATAGCATACTCTGCTTTTTCACGAAGCAATTCAAGATAGGCTGCCCTTAATTTAATGAGCTTATGAAGTGTAGCGTCAGGTGTGGTGGGGAACAGGTCTTTTTCTATGATCCTTATTTGAGATAATAGAAGGGACATCTGATTCTCTCTTGTTTTTTTCCTATTAGAGGCTAAACTAATGAATACTCCTCTTAAGCAGGCTTTAAAAGCGCACCACTCAATGTCCGGTCTTTGAGTTGTACCCTGATTGAGCACGATAAACTGATCTATATGGTCCTGAACTGTGCAAGCCAATTTAGGATCTTTAAGGAGTTGATCGTTAAGTTTCCATCTTCCTCCACCTCTAATCGGAGGATCTACAGTTAACTGACAACATACAAGGGAGTGGTCCGACGGAGGTCCGGGCTGTATCGAGGCATCAATAACTTGTGGAATATATGCACGAGAAATAAGCACATAGTCTATTCTGGACGATGTTTTATGGACCGGAGAAATAAAAGTATACTCCCTATCTGAGGGGTGTAATACCCTCCAAATATCACACAGTCCAAGCTGGTCCAATAGATCTCTAAGAGCACGTTGGGCCTGAGACAGCCTCCTCCTACCGAGTCCGGTCTTATCCAGCACCGGATCATACACCAGGTTGCGGTCTCCACCCAATATCATCGGAATCAAGAGAAAAGGGAGTAAGGATGTAATAATTTGTGTAAAAATCTAGGAGAATCCTGGTTTGGTCCATAAATACTCCCTAGGAGTAGTTCTTTCGCAAATAGATTACCTATAACAAAAATGAATCTACCCTTTGGATCCTTGATTAATTTAGTCGGAGTAAAGGGAAGCTTCCTAGGGACCAAAACCATCATGCCACCACTATTCATGGAGCACTCAGCTGAAAAGACATGACCCACTTGTCTCCATAATTTTGTGGCCTCGACATCTAATAAATGTGTCTCTTGCAAAAACATGATCTCAACAGCGAACAAATTTAAATGCTTCAAAATTGAGTATTGTTTAGTTTTATGTCTAACCCCTTTCACATTCCATGTTATGACATTCAATAACTTAGCCATTAGCCTTTGTCTGTGCGACCTGGCAGAAGTATATAAGTGAAAAAATAGTAATAGTGCTGTAATAGGATCTATGTATACTGTGCTGTACCCTATCCCCGTTCCCTATCCCCTGACCTCTACCCAATCCCCTTAATATCTCCCCTATATCTAACCCACCTGACCCTATGACGGATAATAACCCTACCTGATAACTAGCCCAACCTACCCCCCGTTCTATTCTTCCCACTTTGTGCAGAACCGCTTTTCACTACTCTCCCAGCTATTCCGCCCCGCAGCCCGACTCTCAAGGAAGAGTCAATATAAAACTAGAGTAAATCTTATGAAAGCTCAACTTAATGCTTCAGGGAAACCAGAATGTACCTATAGTTAATTAACCTCTAACATAATAATACAAACTAGCCCCATCTAATGAAGACAAAACAGCAACATTTATAAACTGCAAGCCTTGGTTGTAGGAATATCAATGTAGTGAAATCATACCAAGGGGCTGGCTGCGGCATAACCTAGCAGTAAGAAACTGCATTTATCCATGCCTAATGAACAACTCTATAATACCTTAATAAGCCCCAGCTGGAGGAGAGAAAACGTGAAAAAAAAAAAACGGGGGAGGTTTTACTACACATGTTTTCATACATCCTACTGGCAGTGAACCCACATGTATACCTTTAAACGCCCATGTAGCATTTGACAGGTACTCCTGTACTAAACAGAACATATTAAGCTTGTTCCAGCAATGAGCTTTACCTTGACATCAGAAACTAAAAGTGTAAAGGCCTCTTTGTTTATTATAATACACTGCGCACTACCCCCCAATACCGTAATGAGACGGGCCTTACAGCCAACATCAAAACCTTGCCATTGATACTGCATGGTGAAAACAACAAGAAGCAATGCTTAAATTAACTGTTCCATTAGCCCTGGAGATCTGAAAAAATGCACTACGATATCTAAACAAACTAAAGAGAGTTCTGTGTTGGCTCACTGTTCACTACGGCGAATAGTCCTTTCCTCTGGCTTCGAGAGACCTCTTGTGGTAGCGGGTCATTATCGCACCCTTCTCTCCTCCAACAAACAGATGCGAGCTCCCTGCAGACAAAGTGGAGCCCTTGCAAAGTCAGGATCTGGATTTTCAGTTAGGGTGCACTGTCCAGTATGCGTGGGCTCCTTCTTGAACTGAAAGTCTTTGAGCCTCAATTTTCGGCACAGCTTTATTGGGTCGCAGATCTCTTAAACTTAATGAAGAGGGGGAAAGCAGCCTTCTAAGAAATGATTATCAGAAACTCTATTAAAAATTATCTTGTTTCAACTCTCTAGGACTTTAGGACACAGCTGCCCAACATTTCACCTCATGCCCTCAGCGATTACTGAACAGATCTGGCAGGGACTTCTGTCGGGTAGTTTTGGCATCCTCCACCTCTTCAAATGTGGACCAGGACCCTTCCAGCAGCACTTGCAGTCTGGCAGGATATCCCATTTTAAACTTTATGCCAGCTGCAATTAACTTTGAAACTATTGGGTGGAATTGTGTGTGTCGAAGCCTAACGGAGGCAGAGAGATCCTGTGTTATCCTTATTTTTACTCCTTCCCACCTAATTTCTTGCAGCTCTTTTATTTTCCCCAACAAATACTGTCTCTCCTGAAAGTTTAAAAATCTACATATGATCGGTAGAGGCAAAGCTCCGGGTGGTGGCATGGGTTGGAGAGCTCTATGAGCTCGTTCAATCATGTAGACCTTGCCAAAAGGTGAGGGGCCAGCTAACTTTTCTACTAGCCTTTGAACAAAATTGATGGTATTTGGGTCTTCTTCCTTCTCTGGAATACCAAGGATAACCGCGTTATTTCTGCTGCTCCTTCCTTTCAAGTCTTCCAGTTTAGCCTCCAGTTTTTTAATCCTATGACACGTATCCACTGCTTCCTCGCCTAAACGATCTGCTCTTTTCTCCAGCGATGTTGTACGGGTTTCATCGTCAGCGATCCTTGTGGATAGATCTTTCAGCGTCGCGGTTATATGTTTGATCTCCGTTGTTAGGGATTTTACATCTTCCCTGAATGGTGTGAATTCGGTAAGAAACCATTCTAGTGTGAGAGGAGTCTCTTCGGGTTCTTTGACTGAGATGGCGCTGATTGTTGATGACTTGCCGCCATGACCTTGGTGGGCCTTAGGCCGTTTGCTCTGTTTCTCTGGGGAAACCAGCGGGGTGTGTTTTGGGGGCGCCGATCGCATCTCCGCTTCCATTCCAGCAAACTGGACTCCTCCTCTGACCGCGATCAAACTTTTGGCTCAAAAATAATAGTCTTAAACTATTTTAAATACTTCAGTTGGGCTCATTTAAAAAGCCAGGCGACGGGAGCTGAACTAGTGAGCTGCTACTCAGCGTGCTGCATCACGTGGTCTCCAGATATTCATTTAAGTAAATATGTGCTTTGCAGGAAATCCAGAAATCAGCATGTTAATTTTATAGAGAAATGATAAAAGGCTGGAAAAAATGTGTTGCCCTCTGAAGGCTTTTTTTGCTCTCTTCTCACTGAGATGACCCCCTTCTGCTAATCACCCACCATCTGTGGGACTTATTCTTCAGACCTACCTATTTCTGTACAGATGGTCCCAGTCCCCTGTAGTTAACTATAGGGGTTCCCCAAGTCACCTTAGGGTGTCACACTTCATTTTTTAAGCCCTGTTCCCAGTTGGTGGAGAGATGTCAGCAGGGGCTGCGATGTCATCCTGAAACAGTCAGTGGTGTTTTTCTTCCATTTGTCCTCATTCTCTCAGATGCTCTATGGAACAGATGGCTTTAACTTGTGCACATAAGGTGTGCTGACATATGTCATTGGAGAGCATCTCCTGCCCAATCCTTCTGCTCCTGGATGCACATCCCCTATGGTTACTTAGGTGGAGATACTGCAGAGTAGCTTCCCTGGGACATTCAATCCTCCTCCTTCCCCTGACTGGCCCCAACCAAAACCAGGTCCCTGCTGTCACAAGTGGTAGTGCTACCTCAGCACCAATGGGCCACTTCTTGGAAGACTTTTCTGAAGCACATATAAGTTTTCCTATCTGTAACAGCATCAGTAGATTTAAACCAGTGTTTTATATTCCCTTGGTGTGATTCCATTCTCTGTTGTTATTGATCTTTCTACTTTTAATGATATTTGGTATGTCTTTTTACATATTTAGAAACATAGAAACATAGAAACATAGAACATAGACTTTGTCGGCAGATAAGGACTGCTTGGCCCATCTAGTCTGCCCATTTCCCTACCTACAGGATAGGACGCAGATCCTAGTTAACCAACAGCCTATTTCTTCCTACCCCCCACAAGAATTGCCTTATGTCTGTCCCATGCATTCTTGAATTCTCCCACAGTTTTAGACCTTACAACCTCCTCAGGAAGGCTGTTCCATGCATCCACTACTCTCTCTGTGAAATAATACTTCCTCACATTGCCCCTGAACTGCCCCCCTTCTATGTTTAAATTGTCTCCCCCCTTGTTCTTGCATGTCTCTTTTTCTGAAAGATGCTACACTCTTGGACTTTGTTGATTCCACTGAGGTACTTAAAAGTTTCTATCATGTCCCCCCTCTCCCTTCTTTCCTCAAGGGTATACATATTAAGCTTCTTTAGTCTCTCCTCATATGGCTTCTCTTGCAGACCCTGCACCATTTTAGTTGCCCTCCTCTGGACTGCCTCTATCTTGCCTATGTCCTTGCGGAGATGGGGTCTCCAGAACTGGACACAGTACTCCAGATGGGGTCTCACCAACTGTCTGTACAGAGGGATTACAACTTCCTGTTTTCTGCTGCTGATGTCTCTCCCTGTGCATTCCAGTATACCCCCAGCCCTCCCTACTGCGTTCTCACATTGCTTGCTAAATTTAAGATCATCTGATATGATTACCCCCAGGTCCTTTCCTTTTTTGTTGTTGTTACTACCTCCCCCCCCATTGTGTATTCTTCCCCTGGGTTCTTGTTTCCCAGGTGCATTATTTTGCACTTCTTTGCATTGAATCCTAGCTGCCGTACTTCTGACCTTTCCTCCAACCTTGCCAAGTCCCTTCTCATCCTTTCCATGCCTCCTTGCATATCAACCCTGTTGCAGATCTTTGTGTCATCTGCAAAGAGGAATACTTTTCCTTCTAGTCCCTCTGCAATGTCACTTATGAAGACATTAAAAAGGACTGGACCCGATACTGAACCCTGTGGTACCCACTAGTAACCCTCTATCTTCAGAATGGACTCCATTTACAATTACCTTCTGTGTCCTGTTGTCCAGCCAATTTTTAGCAGGCTACCACCTGGGACCTCCCCAGGCTGGTTAATTTGACTATTGATCTTTTTGTGGGACTGTGTCAAATGCCTGCTAAAGTCTAGGTAGGCCATGTCCAGGCCCCTCCTGGTCTACTACTTTGGTCACCCAGTCAAAGAAATCTATTAGATTTGTCTGACATGACCTTCCCGCTGTAAACCCATGCTGCCTTGGGTCCTGTGCCCCACTGGCCTCTAGGTACTCAACTATTCTTTCCTTCAGAAGTGACTCCATCACTTTCCCTACCACAGAGGTCATACTGACAGGTCTGTAGTTTCCTGCCTCTGTCTTGGTCCCACTTTTGTGAAGGGGAATCACATCCGCCTTCCTCCAGTCCTCGGGTACCACACCATCCTCCCATGATTTATTAAAAAGAGTTGCCAGTGGTTTCACTAGTTCCCCCTTAATTCTTTTAGAATTCTGGGGTGAATTCCATCAGGCCCCATTGCTTTGTCCACCTTCAATTTTAGGAGTTCTTGCAGAACCCTTTCTTCTGTGAAAGGACTAGGATCAATCCCCCTATGAAGAGCGTTTCTGTTAATTGGATTAGGCACTTCCCCCTCCTCTTTTGTGAATACTGAGCAGAAATATTTGTTCAGTATCCCTGCTTTTTCACTGTCCCCCTCTGCCCAGCCACCGTTCATTCTATTCAGCCTCACTGTCTCTCCCTTTGTCTTTCTATGCTCGCTCATGTGCCTATAAAAGGTTTTATCCCCCTTCTTAACTGAGTTGGCTATCTTTTCCTCACTTTGGGCCTTTGCTATTCTGACTTCTCTCCCTGCTTCCTTCTGCCTTAACTGGTACAGCTCTCTGTCCTGCTCTTTCTGTGTTTCCTTATATTTCTGGAATGCTATCTTTTCTTCCTGACTTTCACAGCCACCTCTTTTGAGAACCATAGTGGCTTTTCTTTCATTTTGATTTGTTTATTTGCTTCACACAAAGGCTTGTTGCCTCTGTGATGGCAGTTTTGATGATTCCCCATTGTTGCTCCACACCTCCTTCTAGCCTGTTTGCTAGTGCTTTTCTGAGGCACTCTCCCATCTTGTCAAAGTCAGCCCTCCTGAAGTCCAGTACCCTCACTTTTGTATGACTTGACTCTGTAGCTGAGTTTAACATGAACCACACTGTTTGATGGTCACTTGTTCCCATTGTTTTGAAAGATAGTAACATAGACCACGATGGCAGATACAGTAAGGACCACTTGGCCCACCCTGTCTGCTCACTTACCTACCTGTTGGATAAGGTGCAGATCCTAGTTAACCAACAGCCTACTTCCTTCTTCTCCCACCTATAATTGCCTTATGTCTGTCCCTTGCTTTATTGAATTCCCCCACTATCTTTGACCCCATGACCTCCCCTGGAAGGCTGTTTCATGCATCCATCACCCTCTCTGTGTAAATAATACTTCCTCACATTGCCCCTGAGCTGTCCCTCTCTGTCTTCAAACTGTGTCCCCCTTGTTCTTGCACATCTCCTTTACTGAAAGATGCCACCTTAACTGATGTCTTTCTAAACAAGTACCTTTTTTGTTAGTTTATTTCGATTAATATTGTTTTTAATGTTAAACTTTTTCTTCAAATGAACACCGTTTGTATCCAATTACATCATGCAACCAATAATACCTGAAAGGGTGGGCGTTATTGGCCCAAGGCCACATTTGTCGAGATTTTGAAAAATGATTTCCAAATAAAAAAAGTCCCTTAAAATGAGTAAAAATTAAGCACAGAAATGACTTATATATGACGTAGTCCCTCAACTGATATGTTTGCTAGTAGAGATTGCTGTTTTCAGAGACTTTTTTTCTTTACTTTCATTTTTGTTCTCTTCCTCCCTCCCACCTGCTGATGAAAACTGAGCTCTCTTGTCCCTCCCAAACTCCCCGGCTCAAACCAAGAGTAGCAATCTGTCTTTTTAAGCAACGTAGAGCATGATCTGTAGTGGCAGCTGTTGTGATTGAGTGCAGGACATTTTGTTATTCTCCTCTTCCCATCTCCTTCCCTGCCACTGATAAAAAACTGAGCTTTTTGTTGTGTATCCCAAACTCCCCAACCCTACTCTGGAGTACCATTTTTTTTTCTTTAACAAAGTAAGCCACAGTCGGTTGTGTCAACTTTTGTGGTTGCGGTCGGGTTACAGGAAGTAGTGGAGTGTCACACAGATGCCAGGGATGACAGTGTTAACAAAAGAGTAGGTAAGAAAAGGCTTTGAACTTAACAAGCAGCTGTAATAAATCTTGTTTTCTGTTTATTTGTGAGTAGTGGGGGAAATCAGGACCAAATAGTATTCTTTTCTATGACAGTCAGTAAGGGTTCAGTGGTGAGGTGAGAGCATGAGGGCATGGCTCAGTCAGGAGCCGGTAGACTGACAGAACTGTTTATAGGAGGAATAACACAAGACTAGAACTGTCAACAACAGCTACAACTATGTGGTATTTAGTTAAAACAAAAATGTGTTTGTTTCCCATTCATGTTTCATCTTTAAAAAGAGGTATACTATGTATCACATGTAGTTACTTCTAAACCAGTCATGTCATGAGATGAGGTTGTTGCTGTATCTTTCATTAAACAAGAGAGAGAGAGAGAAAAGAAATGGAGGCTATTTTAAATTGAAAATTCCATGGGCACAGTGACATTCAAACATAATCAGGCAGTCAGAGACTGGGACTCATTATTACCTGATCTCTGTTGCCTGATACTGGACCAGCTAGTTGGTGGCACTAGCCAATCAAAAACAGGAATTCTCCTTACCCATTTTCTAATATACCAGTAATGTCTAGCACATTTTGAAGACTACCCAATGCTGCCTAAAATGTCTAATCATGTAACACACATTTCAAGTAGCCATTCATGGAACCATATAATCTTCCTTACTCTCTTGACTGTGCCTGAAAAAGTTCTGAGACATTAAAGCTAATCTTTTAATGGAATGAAGATAAAAAAAAAAAACTTTCTTGAATAAAGGTTTCAGTAGTAAAGACAACATGGAAAGCAGGGTCACGGTCTATGCCCTTTACCCCAAAGAAGAAAAGGTCACATAAATGTGCTTGCTTGATATAACTTATGGAAGTACTATACTTTATCTATTTGTAGCATTTTAATTATCAAGTGAAGGAACAAAAAGATATGATAGTTAGACCATGAACAATTTTTTAATTCTTAGGGGCAAAGACTTCATATAATGAGTTTTGCCATTTGCAGTTTAGAAACGGGTTCAGTCTTAAATGAATCAAGCAGGCAATGAACGAAAACATAGAAAACAACAATTTTAACTCTAGCTATACCTTTTGTATTACAGGTTGCATACTGTAGCTGAAATCCTGGGGATCTACGATGCTGGTTTGACAAATGTTTTGTCAACCAACAACTCAGCGATGGATTTATGTTAACCACAAGTTGCAGTTGACATAAATCCAGCAGGAGAACCATGTCCTCTTCTATCGGGGAGCTTCTCCCCCAAACCCCCTATGTGGGGGTCCCTGCCCCATACACCCCCAAACTTAGGGATTATCAAGTCTGAGTCAGAGTTGATTCAGGAAGGGGGTGCAGGATCTTGTGGGGGAGAGTGCTGGGGTCCCAGGTGGACTATTACAGCAAACAGTCAATGTTGTCGGCATCGATGTGTTCGCTGTAATAATTTTGCTGCATGGACAGCATACCACATCTAGCTATATTGGCAGAAACTTTGATAATACAGTGCCCAGATTATAATCAAAAAGTGTGTAGGTGCAAAATGGGGTGCAGACAGTGACCCTATTGTGTCTCTACATTTTGAGGATCTACACAAAAGGGCATTTTAGTTATAAGGGGGACGAGTTCCCTTGCAAGTAAGTCACAATGCAAATGAGTCTACCAGATGTTAGCAGATGCAAGTGGGTTCACAACTCCACCCTCTAACACAATGGTTATCAACACCCAAAGGAGTCTCAGAATGATGTAATCCAATTAGTGTGGTGCTATGCCAGGCTGAGAGCCTTTTGGGAGTTGCCACTACCACTAACAGTGTCCCCAACACCTGCCCACATCATACTTCAAGGCTTGATTCTGGGCTAGATGTTCTGTTTGATTCCGTGCTCTTGTGAATTCGCTGGTAGTCCAGTGGTCCCACTCCTGAACCTGTAGCACTCCTTGAAATTCAGTGAACCACCCCTCCCAGTGCAACAATAATTTCCCAAACAGCTCCCATGACAATCTGCATCACCTGTTGGTTACTCTAAGGCTGATCTCTTAATTGTGACAACTACACTACCTGCCTGAAGTGGTTCTGCAGTGGAAGGGTGCTGCAAAACTCTGCAGCTACCTTTGCAAGGGTCACTATGCTTTGTGAATGGCCTCAATGGCTATTTGCATGGTGGCTCCTACCAAATTTTGATATGGTTGCAGTATATTTTTGTAACCCATGGAAACCATAAAGAACAAGTTGACATGGACACTGAAAAAGATGAATTGGGGGTACACAGTAGCTATAATACGCTAAACCCAAAAGTATGAGCCTTACTACAAGAACAGTGGCAAGTGTCCCTGAGGGAATGTAGACCTCATGCTATATGTGCCTCTCCCCTGAAAACAGAAGCAAGCAGTGGGTCCTCTAAGCAGAGACACCTAGAAATTGAAACAGAAAAATTAAAGTATTAATATGATTTATACATCAATATCCTAAATTCATGCACATATTTTGTAGATATCTTACATTAATGTGTTGCAGTTATATCCCAGTTCCTAAACTGTTTGATCAAACATAACTATTACTGCCCAGTCAGGCTACTGTATACTAAATTGTTTCTTGCCACACTGGCCCTCTAAAGATGAATTACAGGTCAGAAATAGGTCTGAATCTAATGTATCATATGGGAAGGCAGCCCATCGGTGCAGCAGTATGGCTATCACTCATGGTGCAGGAGACCTAGTTTTGGAAGTGAGCCTGAGTCATTGGGCAAAGCAGGGATGGGAGAGGACTGAACATCCCAGTGGATGCTCTCTTTCTCTGGGGAAGGAGAGCTGCTAGCTCTGCTAAAAGACTCCCACCTGTGTGTCCACAGGTAGAAGTGTAGTCAATAGCTAAGATGAAAGGGATGGGAGCCGTCATTTATCATGCAGCATGTTGTGCTTATGCCCACTGGGTGGAACCCAGAAAAAGGAAAAGAACCTGGCCTACCAGGATGTCTTAAACCTCCCACAAACTGCTGATGACTCTAGCCTCCTCCAAGACTGGATCCTAATGAGACAGAATTTGGGGAGCCATGCCATGGGGGTAAGCTGTGGGGGATTTACATATAGAAGGTAAGTCTAAGGCAAGCTGGCTGTTAAGGCAGTGGAAATTTGTATGGATGGGACCCAACCTAAGAGACAAAGAGGGGAAAATTAAAAGCTAAACCTAGTGGATTGAAAGATTTTCAGGTAAAAATCCATCTGGCCTTACATTGGCATAATTTATTAATCCAATCAACCTCTCATTTTGGTCCTTTAGCATGATCAGTACCCATAACTTTCAGGTCTTTGGAGTTTTGTTGGTGATATTTCTTAAAGTGAAAGCTATCTGGAGTATTGGAGTATCTGGCACTACCAAAGTAATAGACCTAAGATGTTTCTGAATTTGTATGTACAGCTAGTGTACTGTGTCTTTGGCATACATTTATGGACAAGTACACAAAGGCAATTCCACCATGTTACAGTGTCGACAATCCTGCCGACATCCCCGACAGCGGCAGGAACAATGCCGACTGTCAGCATTACTCCCATCAGGAGAAAGTCTTTTTCGGTGGGGGGCTGTGCCCCCTGCACGTCTATCTCTAAATATACAAATTTGAGTCAGAGTTGTTTTGGGGGTAGGGGCGGAACACTGGGAGTTGTGGTCAGTGGAGTAACCAGCCTTTAAATATGTGTACGCACAAGGATCGAAAAATATAACTACATGCCAGGGGTGTTGGGGCCACCCGGGCCCCCAGAAAATGTTTTGAATTGGTGCATTCTGGTGCATTTTGGGGGTAATTTGAAACAGAATTTGATGTCCTGCTACCCCATTCCCCATGCCTAGTAAGGTGCTCCCTCCCAAGAGTCCCACAGGTTCAGTATGTTGCCCGATACAGTTTCCTTATAGCCAGGCTTCCTGCTCCAGTGCAAGATCCCTGGCCCATCCCTAGCCCAGCAAGTTGCACCATAGCTCCCCTTCCTGGAATCCTGGGCTGTCCCCCAGCCCAGAAAGTTGCACCATAACTCCCCTTCCTGGAATCCTCGGCTGTCTCCCCTAGCCCAGCAAGTTACTCCAAAGCTCCCCTTCTTGGAATCCTTGGCTGTCCCCCCAGCCCAGCATCCTAGCCTCTTCCCTACAATCTCCAGCACCTCCAGCACACTAAAGTATTTTACCCTTTCCCCCTGCCCAGCAAGTTACCCCTCAGCATGGATGTGAGGCAGACACCAAGGAGTGGTAGCAAGAGAACAGGGAGGTGTCTATTTCACTGACTAGTCCTTGTCACACACTCAAAACAGTGGCCAGTTAGTTTAAAAAGTTACTTGAATGAACCGCCTTAGCTGTGCATTTTTTATTGTCCTACACACTTTCAACAGCATTACGTTTAACCTATTTGACAGCCCAACTGAGAGATGTACACCTAACAGCAAAATGACCACTGTTAGTCAGTAGTCCACATACAGGCACTTCACTGCCAGTATCTAACTCACTGCTTTGTAAAAGTGCTTTAAAATACAATATATGTAAACGGTTCTACTGTATATACTGTAACACCAAGTTCTATTCTAATAGTGACATAACCATTTTTTCTGTGCTTTCTAGATACTTGTGGCATGCTCAAATGACATACAGTATATTACCAGCATCTCCAATTTTATTGACAGGCACTCAGTGCTTAATTTGTAAAGAAAGAGATGCCTGGGTCCAAAGGCTGAGGGTCTCAGGACCACCAGGCCCCCAAAAGCTCTGGGGGTTTAGATGCCCTGTGGTGAATTGTGTGGCTTTTATTGAACATAAAACACACTTTTGTTACTTCTTCCCTACCCCTGACTCCAGGGAAATTTTTTTTCTCCTGGAGTCAAGGGTGTGGGAGACTCTTGCTGACCTATTAAGCCACAAAATGTACCACAGAGCATCTATTACCACAGGGTTCTGGGGGCCCTATTGCAACCCACAACCCACCAACCCAAGGTAGCAACCTCAAAGTAGATTTTTTTAAGCTTAATTAACACACCTGTTCTTATAATACCTTACATGGCATTTATTGCAGTATTATTAAAAAAGTACATGAGCTATGGCCATACACAAATTTGTGAGGGGCAACATTTCGAGACAGGATATACAAAACACAAAAATGCCTACATTTCTGTAATAAGTAAAACACTGACCAAATACTGTACCTTGCCAAAGTCATTAATATCCCATGGGCTTATTCTAGAATAATGTGGGCAAACTTTTACAGTTGATATTGCAACACTGAAAATTAGCACACATTCTAACAGTGGATATTGCAACACTGTGCAAACATTGTACACTGAGGACCCCCAGGTCTGCACCACCCGAAGTAAAGTTCAAAGTCGCTTTGACCTGTTCAAGATAGCACAAGGGTCGATTTCACCCTATAACATGGGAGGGAGTTTGTAAGTCCACATTCTCTGTAAGACTCACATCCTCCAAGGAGGAAACAGTTCAAATAATGCTGTTTAAAACCATGCTGTTAAATTACAGTTTCACCATTGTTAGTCTAGTGTAAAGATATGTGACCCCCCTCCACTATAGGGGGGTCACATATCTTTACACTAACACTCAAACTGTAATTTAGCAACTGGGTTTGAACTGTATTAATGGTCTAAATAGCTATTCCCAAAACACAATGGTGCCATAAATTTCATATTAAAAGACACCACTCCCCTTCCCACCCATTTGCACCATGGCACAGTTCATTAAATATAGTAAATCAAGTTCCACCGGCACAGACAGTTAACAGTTATTGGAATCTGCTAAAATAAAAAAAGGGTTTATCTCACCCAATACTGAGGTAGGTAGTCTTTGGTTTTTAGGTAGATTTCTGTCCCAACATCACAGATGTAACTACATCTCTGAGGAGGAAGCAGTTCGGGGGGAGACTGTTAAAAGAGATCACTTGAGGGATCTTCCATGGGCCTCTTTTCAAGGGCACCCTTCCTGTTCCTGATGGGTGAAGTCATACCTGGGGTGGGTCTTTGTACAAGACTGACTGAATGAAACCAAGGATGCCACACTGAACTTTGTTCTCTCACCCATGATATCCCAATCACCACATCAACTTCCAAGACATTTGCTCATCCAGACCACCACCACCACCACCCACTTGCTTTTTTCCTTTACTCCTCCCATAACAGGAAACACATACGGTCACGACAGTGCTACACATCTGTTTCTTTTAGCACCGAGTCATCAGACCCACAAATCAATTTTAATACCATTTTAATTTACCACATAGGCTACAGCCCTTCAAAGTTAACAAGCTTTAAAAAAAATGAAGGAGTGCTGCAATATTTCCCTTCCCAGCCTCTCACACAGACACATTCTCAGATAGATCATCTATTTTTAAGAACAACAGCCGTGACTGAGAATAAATATAACTGTGCAAAACAATTTAACCCATTTGGCTTACATGACAATAAAGTTACCTCTGAGGACGACCAAGACAAACCATGCATACACTTATGAGACCAGTCCGAGATTATTCTCATTATTAAGTTAACTTCCTCAGAGTACTGTATACAGTATTTTAGGCACTACAGAGATACAGAGAAGTTCCAAGCCTTTCTTCACATCAGTGCTGTGGTACCTCTATTTTTAATTTGACTGTGGAGAGTGATATTGAATCCACAATGCCTAACACATGCCATGAGTTGATTATTATGATATTATGGGCATCTGTTTGGAAAAAGACAAGTGGATCTGAAATAATTAAAGAAATATTGGACACCAAACATATTTGGCTTTTTGCTCAGTCACACTAGCTGAAATCAGGAGAAGCAGGGTCCCCCCCACCAGAACCAGGAAAGGGGGAAAAGCAGCACCACCCCCACAGGCCAGAAAAGTAGGGCCATCCCGGTCAGACATGGGACCTAAAGCCACAAAAACAGGGCCACCCCAGCCAAAGAAGCAGGACCATACCCCACAACCCAAAGCGAGACAGAGCAGGGCCATTCCTCCCCCCCAGGTTGAGGCACCAGGCAAAGCAATGACATATCCCCTACCACCAAAGAAGCAGGGTGATCCAACCTACCCTTTCCAGCACAGGTATCCACTGCCAGCACCACCACCAGTCGGTCACCACCTCCCAAACAGTTACAGCAGCAGGGTCAGGATGCTGTGTGTATTCTCTCCTTTAGCCCCTTCCACCACCCCAGTACCCACAGTATACTGACTGAGAGACAAAATATACCCACTTACCTCAAGCTAGGCACTAGCTAGCACAGGCAGACTCAGGACCCTGTCTGTCACTCAGATTCAAATTCTACAGGCATGCACTGGGCAGGCAGGCAGCTTCTCTGGGCCTCCACTTCATCCTTGGGCTTGGTCGGGGGGCGGACTGGACTCCCTCTGTGCTGCTGCTGCAGACTGCAGTCAAGAGTGCTGCGGAGATGTAGAGCTAGCTACTGACTGGCTGCTGGGCAGTAGTGGCTAATGACTTGGCTGGGCTAGGCTGCTGCTGCAGTGCTCAGTGCTCACCTCTGTGTCTGTGTCTGTGTCTCCTCGTCACTACTCCAGTCCAGTTCTACAGAGACCAACAAGGCAATAACAATATAAGGTTATACAAGCCTGTTTTAGTTTGCTACTTGCTCGTGTGGAGTCCAAGCTTGGGACTTGAGACTTGGAAGGGTTGGGACTCAGGAGGTGTGAGCCATCTCTGCATCACGGTCAGACTTGGCAGGGACAGTTTTGTCAGTGGCTGGTAGCAGACTAGGGCAAGACAGCAGGTGACTGATGACCACACGCTGTGGTGTTCTGCACTAGAAGGAAGTGAGAGCCACCTGGTGCTGGTGTGAGGGTTCAGTCCATGGGATTCAGAGGGACCGCTGGATTAAAATCATTGTGTTGCTAGTGGTGTAAGCGGTCCCAGTCCACTGGTCCAAAAAAGAATACTGTGGTTGCAGAGTTGATTGGACTACTAGTGCTAGGCTAGGTGCAGGCAGGCGGAGGCAGCAAAATATTTACAGAACTCCCCCAACCCTTGCCTTGGTGGCAGCACACTTGATTGGCTACATAGGCTCAGAGTCAGAGTAGTGCCAGGCTGTCAGCATGTTACAGCTGCAGAAGTATGACTCAGCTCCACAACACTACAGAAAAAGGCCACCCCAGGGTCAGGACTTCTGCAGTAGCACATAGCCTATGACAGCCAGGTGGGGGGAAAGGGAATTGGGATTGGGACCTCGCGGCACTGGCAGGCAGCACTGGCTGCACTCAACAGGATTTGGGAATTGGGACCAACATGGAAAAAAATAAATTAAAAAAGAGGGATTTTTGCTGGATTTTTTCTGTATGCACGGGCGCACAATAAATATGCATGGTTACGCCTCTGATCATGGTGCTGATGTACAGTGCACCACCACAGTGACCTGTCAAAATTTGGCACTGTGGTGGTGTTCACTGAGAAAAAGTCACTGTGTTGATGGCACACCCAAAAGGGCACATAGGTAACAAACTGGGTCCAGCATTAATAGGCTGTCAAACCTCCATATTGCATGTGTCAAGGAGGTGGTTGAAGGTTTTGCTAGGGCATACACATTTTGAAATATTGCACTTTGCACATTTGACTAGAAGAAAAAATGTAGTTGAAGCCACCTAAGGCTAGAGGGTGATGGAATGGTGGAGTACAAACTATGTGTCACCATATGGATCATATGGACAGAATGGAAGCAGTCCAGAGACAAGTAACAAAAATGATACATGAACTGCACTACAAGCCTTATGAGGAAAGTCTCAAGGAACTTAATATCTATTCACTAGAAGAGAGACGGGAGAGAGAGGATATGATGGAGACTTTCAAATACCTTAGAGGAATAAACAAGGTACAGGAGGGGAGCATATTTCAGAGAACAAAGTGCACAAGGACAAGGGGACATAACATGAGGCTGGAGGAAGGCTTAGGGGGCATGCTAGGAAGTATTTTTTCACAGAGAGGGTGGTGGATCTGTGGAACAGCCTACCAGTGGAGGAAGCAGAAACAAAAACAGTATGGGAATTCAAATGTGCATGGGATAAGCACAAAGGCACCCTGCTGTATAGCAGAGTGGGGAAAAGCAGTCCAGATAAGAGTAGGGATTGCTAAACCAAGTAGGGAAATCGGCAGACTAGGTGGGCTGTATGGTCCTTATCTGCCAACAGATTTTATATCTTCAATAGTCCTACCTCTAGAATGTGTATCTCTTGTGGATGAGCCCAATACTTCAGTTCATTTTCAAACACATACCAATATGACTTATTGTTACCTGCCTAACATCTATATCAGGATTATATGTCTATTTTGTTTGAATTTGTCCATATTGAGCTGATTTGTCTGCCAGACTGCTGCTTGCACATTATCTGCTGTACTTTCATACTTTCATTGCTGCCATATTTAATGAATTTTAATCCACTATATTCGTCATATGCTGTGTGTGTTATGGAATCCATATCAGTGAATGGATGTAGATAGACTGGACTGGGTTCAAAGAAGAATAACAAGAATAGTAGGGGATAGTAGTATGGAATTTGAGAAGTGACTACTAAATACTCTGAACAGGGGGCGGAGCCTGGCAGCCAACATGGTGGCATGCTAATTCTTACTGGAGTTACCCTGTGAACCCCTAGCAGCCCATCAGTGGCATCCAGTCGGGAGAGCAGCGCTTCTAAGAGCAAGCATTCATTGTCGGATCGCCAGATCTTTCATTTAAGACGTTTCTTGTGAGAACTGGAGACAGACTCACAACTCTATGCCCTGATTAACAACTCGGGTCTGGCTGCGTCTCACGCACTATATACGCCAAGAACCAGTGCCTTCTGAGTTTTTGGAGCACCCAGTTTGACGCACAGTGTGCATGCATCAACCCAGAGACTGCAGGGGGAGAAATGGCCTCCTCCACCACTTCCGAAAGCTTGGCCAAGGACATTATGAATATGACGGCGATGTTAAGCAAAGTATTGCAAAATACTACAGAGCTAAAGCAAGCATCTACACAAATAAACGAGGATCTGCGAGTACTAGCCCAGAAGTTGGATGGCTCCAAAAAAGTTATAAAGCAGCAATCTGAACAAATTTTACAGCACGATGGTCACCTGAGGGAACGTCATGGCCAGATTCAGTACTTACTCTCCAAAGTGGATGATTTGAAAAATAGAGCTTGAAGGCAGAACAACAGAATAGTGGGAATTCCAGAAGAAATGGAGGGCAAGGACATGATATCCTTTTTGGAGGATGTGCTGCCAGCGATGCTAGGGCTGGAGCTTGAGGCCCCACCAGACACTGAACGAGCCCACCGCACACTTGCACCCAAACCCAAACCTGGTGAGCGCCCTCATTCAATATTGTGCAAAATTTCTTCAATACCCAGTGAAGGAGAGATATCTCCACCTAGCAAGAGAACTAAAGTCCCTAATCGTGGCGAGGTTGCACCAGCTTCTTACCAGGATTTCTCTCAGGAGCTAGCAAGGTGGAGAAGAGCATACACAAAGGTGAAACAGCAACTATACAAGATGGGTATTCCCACCTCGCTCAGATATCCAGCGCAGCTCAGAATCCAATACAACGGGGTCTCTCATACATTTGGCAGCCCTGGGGATGTGGAACACTTTCTGCATAACATAGAGATACCGAGCAGCGACATGACCAAATCCCCACAACCTCCGAGTAGCACAAGTAAACTGCACAGGGAGAACTCGACGATCTCTATGGAGATAGCAACCAGTTCTGAGCTGAAGGATACAGAGCTGGGGGGGCCTGGTGGAGAACTCAGTAGGGATGATCGAGGAAGCCTGGGAGGAATACACCAAGTAGAAAGTCGTCGGTCAGGAAGAACAGATCTAGGTGCAGACAGAGATTGCAAATCCTCTCAGATGACAGCACAATTTCCCCAGCCATTACACCTATTAAGCTGTCCAATAGATATGAACCTCTGAAGGACCTTGTGCTGCACACCCTGGACTTAACAAAGAATTTGGACTGTTCGTCCCCAGAAGATCTTACGGATCAGAGTTTGCTTAAGAACTGAGCCCCACAGTGCACAAACTGGGCCGAATGCGAGGGGGATCTGCAGGCCGAGCAACAGCCACCAAGATGACTGAGGGGTTCCAACCTTACTTTACCTGCCTGGCTTGCTGGGCCTTGAAGGGCTATGAAGGGGTTGAGTTACTCTCCCCATCCTTCCCTCTTACCAGTTAACATATAGGGGATAGTCCCCCTTGTTTGGCTGGCACCCGAGTAGAGTCTTTTATGTTTGGCTGGTTATGGCGACGAGGCAGTATTTTGGGGCTTGCCCTGCCTCCTTTTTCGGATGGCCTAAGGCCTAATATGGGTCATGTTATTTGGGTGAACCAAGTTAGATGTTTTCTAACTACATCAGAGAGTTAACGCAAAGCCTTTTATTATTTTTTTTTCAGATCTGCACAGTAAATACCGGGTTCACTCAGTTAGAGATAGTGCTTCCCCCATTTAGTGGTTAAAAGGGGGAACTGATCTGGATTTGATTGTCAGTTCAAACATGGTTTAGGGGTGTCAATTTTATGTTACATGATTTGCTGCTTTATAACCTGGTACTCCCAGCATGGTGAGTTTTGAGGGGGTTCACAGGGTCCTATTCGGGGCAAGTAGCAGTATGGGTCACACTTTAGGATGATTGCAAAATTAGAGATTTCTGGTAAATTACCAGGCCCTGCACTCTGGAGGGGTTCTCTTGATCATGGACCATATCCATATGCAATGGTCAGATTGTACAAGGAGATCCTTTTAGGCGATGGTTTGGTACAAGGAGGGTGGTATGGAAAGGTACAAAAAAAAGTTGTTATAGGGACTAGAAGGGCATTAAGCAAATTGTTTCACAGTGTATGCAGGGATTGCAGAAATACAGAGGAAAGACATGGGAAGGAACTAGGGGTTGTTTCGAAGGCCAAGCTTCCTACATACAGACTTCTTAGTTTCCTGGTAATTAGGTGGGGCTGTCAGGCATTTTTGACTGTTACTACTCATGGCAGGTAAAGATATGGTAACGGCTACCTCATGGAATGTGAGGGGCCTGAACTCACCCATTAAACGTAAGAAAGTACTTGCCAGACTTAAATCCCTGAGAACTCAGATAGCCTTCTTACAGGAAACTAAGCTAAATCATATGTAAGTGCAAAAACTAAGGCGGGAATGGGTGGGATGGGAAGTTCATAGTGTGGCTAACAAAACCAGAGGGGGGGTTGCTATATACTGTGTCATAAAAACTTAAAATGGTCTATGCAAGAACAAAGAGCTGACAAAGGAGGGAGATGGGTATTAGCCAAAGTAGGCACCCCCACAGGGAATATAGTTTTAGCTAACATTTATGCTCCAAATGAGGACACCCCCGATTTTTTTCATAAACTCTCACAAGAGCTATTGAAGTTGTCGGCAGGGGAGGATGACATTCTCCTGGGGGAGGATTTTAATTTAACTATGGATTCCCTCCTGGATAGATCCAGCTCCAAGCCAGATGCACCCCTCTGATCCATTAAGGCTTTAAAGGATATGTTATCCCTGCACAAGCTGCAAGGCATATGGAGAGCAGCCCACCCGGTTGAGAGGGACTATACCTATTTCTCTGAGGCCAAACAAGTTGCTAGTAGATTAGACTATTGGTTTATCTCTCTGAACATTATAAATAAGTTACTTGATGTTACAATTTCCCTTTTATACATTTCAGACCATGCCCCTTTAACATTAGCCTTGGGTCCTTTTGCTCCCCACACTAGGTCAGTCAGTTGGAGGTTAGACACCCTATTGTTGCAGGAGACAGACTTCAAAGAGTGGCTTAAAGGGGAGGTTAAAACCTTTTTTCTGACAATCCACATGGGTCTGCAACTGCAGCAGCCATCTGGGAGGCTTTTAAAGCCATGATTAGAGGTCGCATTATTAGTTATACTGCCTACCATAGGAAGCAGAGAGAAAATGAGGCTAAGGAACTAGAGAGGGTATTGGGAGAGAAAGAAGGCCTATACAAGAAGGATCCTACTAAACTCCAGACCCTGATCTGCTGGACGACCTCCTGGCCCTGCGAATGAAATTAAACATGCTTGCATCTAGAAAAGTGGAATTACAAATTCTAAGATTAAAACATAATTACTGGATGGGGGAAGAAAAAGCTGGGAAACTCCTAGCCTTCCGGCTAAAAAAACAACAAGCTGAGAGGCATATAGCCCAACTAAGGGACAATAAAGGGGTAAAACATAGTAAACCAGAGGTCATTAACCAGATCATGCTATCTTTCTACAAAACCTTGTACAGCTCCCACACTACCTGGGTCGAGTCTAAATTTGAGGAGTTCATGGCAGGTACATGACTTCCTCGACTCACAGATGCCCAGAGAGACCATGTAGAGGGGCCCATGGAGATTCAAGAAATAAAAGAGGCAATTAATAAAATGGCCCCAAAAAAAGCCCCAGGGCGAGATGGGTTCTCTATTGATTTTTATAAGGTAATACCAGAGATAGTAACTCATCCACTAAGGGATATGTTACAAGAAGCTTGGGATCAGGAGATTCTCCCCACCACCCTCAGGGAGGCGATCATCACAGTCCTTCCTAAAGAAGGTAAGGACCAAACCCTACCTACTAGTTATAGGCCCATTTCATTGATTAACATGGACACCAAAATACTAGCTAAGGTACTAGCAGCTAGATTGGAGAAAATTCTCCCCTGTTTAATCCACACCTCCCAGGTGGGTTTTGTGAAGGGCCGTGCCAGTTCAGATCACATTAGATCCTTAATTTCCCTTATACAGAAGGCAGGGATGTTCCCCACTCCAGCAGGTGCTATTTCAGTAGAGTTTGAGAAGGCCTTCGATTCAGTAGAGTGGGATTTTCTCCACAGGATGCTGCTTCACTACAACTTTGGTGATGTGTTTAGGGGCTGGGTCAAAACACTGTACACGTCTCCTGTGGCCAGGCTGCTTACTAATAACACAGTCTGTGCACCATTCGAACTACATGGGGCACAAGGCAGGGATGTTCCCTCTCCCCGATGTTATTTGTGCTGGTCATAGAAGCCCTGGCTAGTGCTTTGAGAGAGAGCATCCAAATATTAAAGGTATTCGGGTAGGCTCTGAGTCATATCAGGCGCTGTTATGTGCTGATGGCTGTCTCATTCTAACTGACGATTTTCAATTCAGTGCCAAATATATTGTGAAGTTACTCCAATCGTTTGCTAGCATCTCAGGCCTTAGGATTAATCAGGGTAAAACAGAAGTCCTCCCCGTGAATAAGCAGCTTTCATCTGAAGATATTTCAGCGGTGGGCTAGGTTAGGGCCAAGGCGCGAATTAAGTATCTGGGTATTAGGGTAAATGCTAATGTATCCTCCCTTCTGGAGACTAACCTCCCTCCACTGATTAATAGCCTCAAGGTAGAAACTCAAAGGTGGAAACAGTTAAACCTCTCTCTCTCCCCGGGAAAGTGGATGCAATTAAAATGATGATTGCGCCGAGGGTGTTTTACACACTATCCCACCTTCCAATTGAGATCCCCAAGAAATGGTTTCAATTACTGGATAGTATAATATGGGCATTTATGTGGGAAAATAAAACCCCATGGTATAGTACAGCCAAACTCCGTGCTCCATGAGGCAAGAGTGGGTGGTGCCTTCCGCACTTTCAACATTATGTATATGCATTTTTAGCCGCAGCCACATGCAGACTGCTTCAGAGAAACAACTCTGATTTACCAGCTTGGGAAGCACTAGAGAGGGCAGCCCTGCAAGGGTCCCATCTGGTTGGATATATGGGCAATCCCTTCCCTTCTAATTTTCAGTTTTGGCTCACAATAAAAGCAGCTCATAAGGCCTGGTATCAAGTGGGGGCCATAATTAACTCCTGTTTGAATCTGGGGAAATACCTCCCTCTATGGAACAACCCAGGTTGGACCATTGATCATAAACACCTGAACTGGGAGTGCTGGAAGGGGAAGTAGATCAACACTCTGCAAGACATACTAATGGAGGATGGCCATACCATAATTAGTTTTACCTGTCTGAAAGAGAAGTTTAATTTCGGTCCTAGTGATTTTTGGAGATATCTTCAATTGAGACATGTTTATTCATCCGGATTGAAAAGAGGGTGCGGGTGCTCGATGTGTCAAGGCAAGGGCAGAGCCAAACAAAACAAACTGCCTCTAGATGACTGGCTACAATCACAAAAAGGCCTGGCAGGCCATATTTATAAGTTATGAGGGGTGCTCTAACAGACCATCCCTACCTGCCAAAACTAAGTGGCAGCATATGTTAAATCTTCCCGTCACTGAGGAAGCCTGGCAAAGGGGCTGGTTAATAGAATAAAAAAGCCTGTGGGGACCTCAGAAGCTTCTTTATCCAAAATAAGATAAAACACCTCTGGTACCGTACTCCAATAGTACTAAAGAAAATTAATTTACTTACGAATGATAGGTGTTGGAGAAATAATGCGAATGGAGCAGACTTACTCCATATACTGTGGCAATGTGATCCCATACGTCCTTTCTGGTCGGAAATACTTACACGTTGTTCCAATGTATTGGGGCAAAAGGTTCCTACCTCTCCTAGTTTTTGGATCTTGGGGCTCCCACCCACTGAATTCAGACCATCTTACGCCCACTTGTCCTGGCTTATGCAGGCCTCAGTGGAGGCTAAACGGCTGCTTCTATGTAGATGGAGGACTAGGGAGGTACCCTTTTTCATGGCTTGGTTAGTAGCCATGGCTAATTTGGCAAGTTTCTTCAAGCTAACTCACTTGGCTGCAGCAACCCTGCGTGCCTTCCTGGATAAATGGGATCCATTTATGCAGTACCTTCAGAATGCACCATCACATTTCGTAAACCCTTTGGGTAAAGATATGTTAAAACCACCTTGCATGCTCCCAGTTTTACTTCTTTCCACCTGCTGGTGATAACTGGTATGGTGAATGAGCCCCCAGTAACCCACATTGTGAGTAACAACCCAGTCCCATGTCATGACCTTGATTTCGTCCACTTTCTTCAAATGTATTGTAAATGCACTGTGAATACTTTACTGTGATACAGTATGTAAAATCTGTATGAAATGTATCACTTATATATGCACTGTGATATATGCCCTGTCTCTGTAACAAAATAAAAGAATCTCACTGCAAAAATACTCAGAACAAGTTTAATCTAAAAATGAAAGTAATCATAGAGGCTCTAATTGCTCTGCATGGTTTCCTAAAATATCTAGCATTCTGTAAACAGTTGGGGCTATTGAAAGAAAATGAATGTGCAACAAGGTGTCATTACAAGCAATTAAACGGTGAAAAATTAAGTGGTGACAGTTGTAAATACTGTTTCTAGCAGAGTGGTGGGAATTTGAAACTCAACTCTAGTAATGTCGTGAATTCAGAATAGATAGAAATATTTAAGAAATGGCTGAATATGCATTTAAGGTAAACAAACATGTCCTGGTACTAATTTTGCACATCAGTTTTCGGGAATGTAATATTTTGTGACATCTAATTAGATTTTATCTCTATGTTTCTTGCTCTGTGTTGGGCGTTAAAAAGAAAATGAATAAACTTAAATTTCAAAAAAAAAAGGTAAACAAACAACATGGTAGTACACTGAAAAGTGTTGTGGGTAGTGCTGTTAACTTCCTTATGCTCCCGGGTCACAACAGGAAACACATTCAAGTTTAGTGTGCCTTTCCTAGTTAAACAATCTCCCCTTTCCCCTTTTCTAGTTCTGATAGGCAACAAGCCTTTTGGTTTTTCATATTTATTTAGTTTTTGTTTACCAAGTAAAATGTCATAGCCACAAAATATGATTATTTTCAGACATGACCCCGGAAGGTTACAATACAAAATTGGCAGACAAAACAAATAACAGGTATAGTTCAGAGGTAATCAACCATGCAAGGAAAAATCTATATGATGTTCTGTGATGTAAACAGTATTGCTAATATGACAGAGATAATGGCAGAAAAATACACAGTAGTACAAAACAATAGCAAGCATACAATCATAGTGAAGTAGAGTTTTAACACATATGTTTGTATGTTTGACTCAAAGCAGGACAAAACTGTTGTTCTGGCCATTAGTGGCAAACATGCATTCTTCCTTGGTGCTCATGTCTGGAAGAGTATTTCTATTCCAGCAAGTTTAGCCCACACTTTACTGAGAATACAACTGCAAATCTCCCATTTCAAATGACAGTCCTGCCTTGGAAATGTTAACTATGTGTTTGTGCCCGAGTCCACATTGATATGCTAATAGAAGGTATTGTTTTTTGTATTGATTGCAGTCCTTCCTCTTTGAATGAGTGTCTGGCCCCAAAAGGAGTGATAAAAAGAAAATTGGTCCCTGATACACATTTCCAAATAAACACAATCTCTGAGCTGCAGGCTTTATTCTGTCATAGTTTTGCTCCAAATTTATGCTCCATTTTTTGTGATCTCTTCCTTTTTACATTTTAATTGTTTAACCAGGAATGGTTCATTCATCCTTGTATGTCTTATTACGTTCACTTGCGTGCATGCACAAGGAACTTCTTGTGACAGTACGACTTTTGGAGGTGTGTGACCCTCCTCACGAATGCAGTACTCAGTGTAGCAGGCTTAACCCTACCAGACCAATACATGCCGAGCTGTGTATGACAGCAGTTTGGCTGTGTTGGTCTTCACTTACAAGATTAGGTCCACTGTGATCAGTGGTGGTAGCGTGTATGCCATTAGCATACGGATGTCAGCCAAACTGCTGTCATGCACAGCTTGGCATGAAATCCCTTCCTCTGCTAATGTTCTCCCCCTCCCTCATTACTGTCCTTCCCGGCCCCCACATTGTGTGCCGAGGGGGGTGTCCAATCCCCCTTGGCTCATGTGCCCCACAGAACACTGTGTGGCCAGCGGGGGTGCCCAATCCCCTGTCAGCTGCAGCCCCAAAAAAACAACCAGTTGGCATGCTTGGAGCCTACCCCAGCGTGCTTATGCTTCCAACCCACACACACTGTATGGCCAATGAGGGTGCCCAATCCCCGCCAGCTCCAGTCCCCCACCCCCCCAACAAAAATGTTGGTGGCATGCAGGGAGCCCACCCCAATGTACCAAAAGCATTTATTTTTTTTTTAAATTCCTGTGAAACAAGAAAATGGTCCCTCAGTAAGTCCCTCGCCTCCCCTCACCAACCGGTGCCCACCCTCTGAACACCAACCTCCCCACACCCCCCTCACCCCATACTTAACTCTGGAGCCCAGCGCGATGATCTTTGGTGGACCAGGAATACATCTGCACTCTTCAAAGCCGACCATGAACTAAAGAAATGCAGCAAGCTGTATAATGGCATAAATAGTTTGTTTCCAACTTAGGTGGATATCTCAGCCATTTTTTCGACTTTTGGCTCCAAATTTTCAACATGGGGCTCTCGACACCCCTTCTCGTGAATTCACTCACTGTCATGGCATTATTCAGTCCTGAAAGATGATTTCGCGGTCACTGCATGGAATCACCTTTCTGGACTGATTAACAAAACAACAGTGTCAGTGTTCATGAGGTGGGCTGTCAAAAAGTCTATGTTGCAAAGTGGTAAAAAAATTCAAAAAAATGACTGTTTCAAGACCGTGCATTACGCAGTTTCCACCATACCTGTAAGTTTGCGAATTTGTAATATTTTCACTCCAGATTTTCAATATAGGCATATTTCCATACCTCCTTATGAACAGTGCAGCTGTCATTTTTCACATCCTGGTCAAAATGTGTTTTTGTGCTTCCAGCACAAAATAGCGTGGTAGTTGTTGTAAATCAGTGTTTGTTATGGAGTAAGACAATCACAGTGACACTGCTCATGAGCAGATGTCCTAAAATGCCTATGTTGAAAATTTAGTGACAAAAGTCCATAAAATGGCTACTTTATGAGCATGCATTGTGCAGTTTCTTCACACACTCGTAAGTTTGTGAATTTGTAATATTTCCACTCCAGATTTTCAACATTGCCATTTTCCCACATCTTCTTATGACCAGTACAGCTGTCATTTTTCACATCCTGTCTAAATGTGTTTTCACATTTCCAGCACAAAATAGCACGGTAGCTGTTGGAAATTCGTGTTCTCTACAGAGTAAGACAATCACAGTGACACTGTTCATGAGCAAATGTCCTAAATTGCCTATGTTGAACATTTGGTGACGAAAGTCCATAAAATGGCTGTGTTACAAGTGTGCGTTGTGCATTTTCTACGCACACTCGTAACCATGAATTTGTAATATTTTTACTCCAGATTTTCAACATTTGCATTTTCCCACACCTCCTTATGAACAGTACAGCTGTCATTTTTCACATCCTGGCCAAAATGTGTTTTCACACTTTCAGTGCAGAATAGTGCAGTCACTGTAGGAAATCAATGTTCGGTGCACAGTAAGAAAATCATAGTGACAGTGCTTATGACCAGAGGTGGCAAAATGCCTATGTTGAAAATTTGGCTAAATAATTCCACTGAATGACTGTGTTACAAGCGCGGGTTGTGCAGTTTCCACGCAGGCTCGTACTGTTGAGCATGACCAGGGTGTTAGGGTTTCTAAGACAGACACTTAAGTATGCGGGTGAAATGTTGATCAGATGCAAGAGGAGTTGCAGAGAGATACTCTGTTGGGATATGGATGCTGAAGGGACATGGAAAAAACTTGGGAGGGGGCTGCATAAATGCCAAACACCAATACAAATACCTGCAAGTAAACGTTCAGCATTGAAAAATGCTTGTTTTCTGAAAGTAGTCCTTATTTTAAGATTAATATCATTTGGATGTTTTCCACCTGCCAGTGAAAATAATCTGTCTTTACCCTCTCTAATTGTTTCATCATTTTGGACATTTCTACCAAATCCCCACAGGCATCTCAGTTTCAGGTAGTATAGCCTTGTTTTCTCCAGCCTTCCACTTAAATGACAACCTCTAAAAATCTGAATAGCACTTTCTCCAGTTATTTTATTGTAGCCAGTGTCTGCAAAATGGTATATATAGTTTAAATATAACTCAAAAAAATGTGTATTCACATTTTTAAGTATTTTTTCCAATTTTCTCCCTTCCCCTATCTTGAGGAAGCATGCACATGTGTGGAGGCATGTGTGCACCATGTTCCGAGATACCCTTCTGACTTCCCACACCCTCTCACCTGTGCTGCCACTGAACCTGCACCCAGTGATCACAGAACTACCAGGGGTGACAGCCTCCCCAGGAGAGGAGAGTTACCATTTAGGCTGCTCAATCCTGCCCCCCCCGTGCCAGCACCCCAATGACCAGAGATTGGTCCTGAACCTGCTTTGTTGGCATAGCGTGAGGTAAGGCATCCAGCACCTCACTTCTCAGCACCACCAGACTGGCTGAATATAACTCAGCTTTTGTATTCAGCCAACTTTGATTTACAACCCAAAATTCCATTTGATATTTTGTGACAATGTTTATTCATGTACTTCTTTTTAAAAGATTATCTCTGCACACATAGATCTGTTATTTTGATACTTCATTTAGAATCTGTCTGATTGAGGTATTTTCCCATTTTCTGACAAAGCCTTTGTGTAAGGCAAAGCATTGGGGCTCAGCTACTGCTAGCTGCAGGAGGTTTTATAAAGCTTTAAACATCATTTGCCATGTCATGCATTGATATTCTTCTGGGATTCAACCTGGTAGATCGTGTCAGACCAATTTGATTGATTTTTTTGAACCTGTGAGTGAAGCTCTGGATTATGGCCTACCAGTGGATGTCATCTATCTGGATTTTGAAAAGGCCTTTGATTCTGTTTCTTATGACATACTTTTCAACTGTCTAGTAGATATAGACCTTAATAAATACTTAATTCAATGGATAATGAATGGTTATCCAATAGACGACAGCGTGTTGTTCTAAGGGTTTTTTTGTCCCCATGGACCATTGTTACTAGTGGAGTCCCGCAGGGATCTGTTTTGGGGCCTGTGCTATTTAACATCCTTATTGCCAGTATGGATACTAAATGTGGTAACTGGATTGTTAAATATGCCGATGATGCTAAATTGGGAGGGGTTGTTAACAACTCCGAGTCTATATCTATTCTGCAAGATAATCTAAATCATATATCAGGTTGGGTTAACCTTCACAAATTGAATTTCAATATCAATAAATGCAAGGTTATGCATTTTGGTAGCAACAATATATGTGCTAATTATTATATTGAGAACCATACCCTGAAACATATTACAAATGAGAGAGACTTGGGTGTTCTTGTTAATAATAAGTTAAAGTTTACTGAACACTTAAATCTAACCATTAAAAAGAGTTATAGTTTGAGTAACTGCATATTTAGAAATATTAAAAGCAGAGAACCATCAATAATGATTCCCTTATACTCTAGCATTATAAGAGCTAATTTTGAGTATTGTTCCTCATTTTGTGCCCCAATACAGATAGGAGATAAAATATCCAGGGAGAAGGTCCAAAAGAGGTTTGTAAAGAAAATAAAGGGCATGAGCGATTTATCTTGTGGAGAAAGACTCAAACGGCTCAATTTGTTCAGTATGGAATATAGATCGCTACGTGGAGATCTTTGTTTACTTTACAAAGCAACCAGAGATGAATATTTGTTTGAAACATTACATTTAAAATGGAACATTACTACAGTCCAAACTCGCTCGCATAACTTAAAATTATTTCTATCCATTAATCGAACTACGCAAAGAACTAATTTCTTTACTCAACGTATAGTTCCAATTTGGAATTCCTTGCCTTATGACGTAGTGAATAGTATAAATTTGACCCAATTTAAAGCTCAACTTGATATATACATAAAGGACTTCAAGTATGTTACCCAATTAGCATAAGTGGCATGATCATCATGGGCTCGTCCCTCGATCGTGTATATTACCTATGAACCTATGATATTCTTTCAGCACTTCTGTTGTGTTTGCACTGTAGCACTGTCTACACTTTTGGTGCAGTTTTGTATGCGAGTAGCCTAGTCAGGCAAAGGTTTTTAAAACAACCAGTCAAATGAATTTTAAAATAACCAGCCTGTAATACAATCAATCATTTATGTTACAAAGTTGCAAGTAACTCTTTTCAAGAAGTTGCAGCAGTTCAGTGCATTTATACAGTAAGTGCTACCATGAGTGCTCCCCCACCTTATGTATTTTTTAACTGTGAAATCCACTCTGTTGTGTCTACAATAAGTCCAAATTATTATGCATTTCTTGCCACTACATGTCAATCTGAGAAGCAGCCAGTAACAGAAACCCTGTGCTGTCTTGTAGTTACTTCTGTTACTGTCCTGACATACTGTATTTCCTTTGATAACTTGGTTCTAATTTTCGCGACCAGTCTTATGTGTGGTGTACTTGTTCAAATGCTCTTTGAAAGGTTTGGAATTGTTGAATTACAGTAAGTATAACATAATAGATAAAGAACTTACTGAGCAAAAGGCCTTACTGGGAAGACTGGCACTGGACAACATCAGACTAGATAAAAGTCACTGGTAGAGTTCCCCAGGGTTTATGGTGAGATCCCTGTTTAGTATTTACTGATTACCTGAATTTGGGGGCTGCAGTAAGGTACTATGATTCACATTTCAGATGGCACAAAACTAATGACATTGCAGAAGTCTTACTAAGGTACAAATATCTACAAAACATTAGCCCCAAGGTTACCAGTTCTGGTAAGACAAATTACTTCTCCAGCAACCTCCAGAACAACCTAAAGTCCCAACCAAGTTCTGCAAGGGGACCCACTTCATTTTAATGCTCTCTCTCCCAGTTCTCAATTAAAGTCCTTAAACTGTTGTGCTTCTCCATCTCTGACCTGACATGTTGTTGCATCTTTTAAGAGGTTGTTTAACTCTTGTGCACTCTCGCTTCCTCTAACTCCTCCCCCATACCCTCTTGTGCACCTCCTCTTCTCTTCTTCTTCTGCCCTCCCTCTTCCACCAGCAACTTAATTTTAATTCCCCCATCTTTCTCTTGATGCTATTCACTCAGTATTGAACCCTTTAACTCCCCTCCACAGAACTGCAGGTCATATGTTCTAGATCCCAAACTCTTAAATCATCCTGCCCCTACTATTTGTTGCCCTTCTTGTATCCCATCTTGAAGTTTGCTGCCATCTTAGGATGGTTCCCCTAGCCTAAAAGCATGCTGAATTCCTCCACTTCACAAAGGTGGTGAGACTTCATCTCAAGGGAGCTATCATCCCATTTGTCTTGTCTCTCCACTAGCTTAAACTCAAGAGAAACTCTCATCTTTCCTCAACACTCCCTCTGCCCATTACTCCTTCCAGACTGACTTTCAAAATACACCACCACATTGCTTGTTACTTTATATGGTCACCAATTCCATCTCCATAAGAATGGATCCAGGTCTGACCACTATATCAGTTTTCCCAACCTTGACAAGGCCTTCAGTACAGTCCACCTTAATGGATGCCAACAGCAGCCTTCCAGTGGAGGTGGTAGGTGCCAGAACCATGACAGGATTCAAGCATGCATGGGACAGATACAAGGGAACCTTGGTAGTAAGCCAAGGGGAGGAGATGACTGAAGATCGAGTAGGGTCTGCAGTGGCACAGTAGGCAAGGAAAACTGGGTAGACTAGTTGTGCCAAGGGTCCTTATCTCCTGGCAACTTCTGTGTTTCTATGTTCTATGTTTCTGTGTAATTAACAAGCAAAATGGCACTTACACAGAACCCTCCCAAACCCAGAAATCACCAAATTCCTACCAGCACTCACTACAAGCCAGTGCCTCCTTGCTGCAAGAGACATTCAGGTACCATAAAGTGATCACAAATGCAATCGCCATCTTAATAACCATATAGTGTATTATATTCAAGAAACAATGGCTAAGGATGGAACACTGGGATGTATACCCATCTCAGGGACTAATTAGGGCAATAAACCCACTCTCCCATCAGCTCATGGCCTTATAGCCCTAATTAGCCCCCTCAATGGGTATACATCCTTGTACACCACCCTCACCCATTTTTATTCTCTCCCTATAATCTATATTCATTGAAAAAGAATATGTTAATGCATCAGCTAGGGTTGATATCAAGCCTTAAAAAGGAAGGAACTATGATTTTGGGTATCCAGCCCTAACACCCCACCCCACCATGCACACACCAACAGGCATTTATGTGTGCCTTGGGGTCATCAGCCATAATGCTCACACTATTTCATAAGTAAATAAGCTGAGATGGGTACAGTATAGCAGAATGGGGTGAGCATTATGGCTAACAACCCCATGCCTGTTGTTGTGTGCAGGGAGGGGTGGGGTGTTAGGGTTGGAAACCCTAATGTCATATTTCCCCTCCTTTTTACAGTTTGATATCAACCCTAACTGATACAGCAACCTAGTTTCTTGTAATGAATTTCCTTCTTTTTTGAGATCGTGAACTATGATGTTAAGGCATTGGTGGTGTGCCTAATGAAATGAAATAGTGTAATCGTAGCCTTATTTGCCTATAGGAGCACAAGGTCCTCTTGACCCTGCACTCTCACCCACAGTTGATGGGACAGAGAGTAACCATATACTTATTTGCCTCCCCTTTGGGCCCTGCCCTTCCATCCCCCCATAAATGCATACAGTATATGTGTGTGTAGCTGTGTAAAAGCCCTGCACTTCCATTTATAGGATAACAGCAAACAAATTGTCAGGATAATCATCTTTTTACCCCACCTCATGTACCTAGTGCAAAAATTTAATCCTCACCAGAACTTAATTCCACACAGCTGGAACACCATTTCATGCCACAGGTGTGAAAACACTTTTTGACTAGGATTTGAAAAATGACAGCTGTGATATACGTGAGGTGGGGTAATAATAAGTCTGTGTTAAAAGTTTGGGGTCTAACTCTTTAAAAAAGTTCCAAAGTTATGAGCATATGTAGTGAAACTGCAAAGAGTAGTCATAACTTTGCCATTTTTACATATTTTGACCCAATATTTTCAACATAGCCTTCTTATGACCCTACCTCATGAATACTATGACTATCATTTCAAAAATCTCACCCAAATGGTGAATTCTCTAAGTGACTGCAAAGTCACATTTCAGGCAGGTTATGCATAATGGCAGTCATATTGTTCATGTGGTGGGATCCTCAAAATACTATGTTGAAATTTTGGGGTCAAAATGTAAAAAAAATGGCGAAGTTATACACAAAAGTTGAAACCCCCATTGAAATACATAGTACTGCATTTACCTTACTTTCTCATACTGCAGTCACTAGTTCCAGCAGCACTAAGACATGTCTTTGATAGGACAGCGGTTCTCAAACCTGGGACCTGTTCAGGTGAGTTAGGGTATGTGGGAGTGTACTGAGGGTTGGGGGTCAGATTGGTGAGGGATCATTTCATGTGTTAAAAAAACATCAAGGAAAGTTTTCTTTATGTCAGGTGACTTTTGCAGCATCTGTGGGGGAAGGGGGGTACCATTTGACACCAGGGCAATATCTTTTTTTTAACAGGGACCACAATTGGTGGGTGGGGTGCCACTAAACACCAGAGAACCAAACACATACAGGAATACTGATCAGAGGGTGGGGGGTGCCACTAAACATCTGAGAAATGAACAGGTGTGGGGTTTGAAGGAGAGGTGGGTGTCACTAGTCACCATGGAAAATACTGTGCTATAATTGGGACCACAATTGGTGGGTGGAGGGTGCTACTAGACACCAGGTAAAGAAACGTATTCGGGAAAAATAGACCGCAGTTGTTGGGGGTGCCACTAGACACCAGGAAAAGAAGGGGTATGCATACTGAAGGTTGGGGGCTACCACTAGACACTAGTGAAAAACATTACAGCACCAGGGACAGCAAAAGACAAGAGAGGAAAGAATTCCTGAGTCATGAAAAAAGATCCTTTTTTATGATTCATGATATAAAAAAGGATTCTTTTTTCATATCACGCGGTCATGAAAAGGATTCATAACTGTAAATAAAAGCACATTCCTAGTGCATGTCTGCAACTGTGAAGTGCTGATTACACCTAAGAAGATCCTAATCACCCATATAGATGTCTTGGTGTCTCTAAATGATGCCAGTTTTATAGTTTTTGAATTTTTTTTTTAAATGGACACAAGACAGCTTTTTTTAAATGGACACAAGATTCCAGTACGAAACTGGATTTCTTTTTCATTTCAGCTATATTTAAGTGTTTACTCAGCATGGTCAGAATGATTCTTTCAAATTTTAAAAATGCAATAACTTACAAATTGCTTATTATTTTTTCACCAGACTAGTAAAAGGCATATCTGTGGGCTAGTTCCTTTCAGCCTTGAAAATTTCAGACCAAGATTCCAAACTGCCTGGGCTGTAGGCAAGTTCAAAGAAAAATCCCAGCAAAGTCAAAGAGTGAACAAATACTTTTTTCATCTCTTTGGAACTCAGACACTGCACATCCAGCCAGAATGCAACTTGCCACATCTTAAGATCTACCCTGGGTGATGGTGCATACAAATTTAAATGCAAATCCCTTTAATGATTGTAAAGGTATTAAAGTGCAACATTTTGAGTTCAACTTTGAAGTGCCTGCTCATCCCTAACTATAGGGGTGCAACCGTATCCCTATAATATGTGCGCTATGACATTGGTGAGAATGAGATAGTAAAAATATCTTCATGAGCTACACTTCACCTGCTGACCTCATAAGTGGTGCAAACATGAGTGAGGTCAGAAAAGGTCAAAATATAGTGCATGAAAGGCATTTCTACTGTCTCACTCTCACCCATGAAATACAGTTTTTAATTTTTACAACTGCTGTAAAAGTGGTTTTGTGATAGAAATGATAAAAAGTTACAAAAGTAAAAAGTACAAAATTTAAATTGTGCCACTCAAAGCATCTCACTCTTGCTAATGCCAGTTTAATTTGTATAACAGGTATTAAGATGGTTTTGTGAGAGAAATGATAACAAATTACGAAAGGAAAAAAGTGCCAAATTCAGGCTGTGCCCCTCAAAGCATCTCACATCTGCTGGCTGTGATTATTGTGATGCCATCAGCATTGTTAAAGCTGCTTTCTGATTCATTCAGTATCCCACTGTTTCCCTGTGACCATTCAATTTGCAAGATGACACTGCTATCTTCGCAGTAGGCATTGAGATAGTAGTGATACCTTGAGCAATTTTAATCCACCTGTACTGTATAAATGTATATATATATGTATGCATGTATACCATGGGAGTGCAAATATAATTTGCAAATAACACGTGTGATCTTGTCCCAACAAATGCAAAACAAATGGCACTGGTCACTAAGCATGCTAAGAAATTTATCTGTCTCATTCTGGCCACATTGGGAATACTAAAAATATGTCTCACTTATTTTAGCCACAGTGAACATGATCACAAATGTATTCTCACATGAGAGATGCCATATAGCTTTTGATTATTAAGTATTTATTTACAGTATTTATTTATTTGTTTTTGGTAACTGAGTAAGTGCACTAGACATACTGTAAAGGCCCCTATATTGAAAGCACAAGTCTGCACGGCACATCTAGATGCACTGCCCAAAACAGATGGGCTGGCGCAATATTATGTCATCTTCAAATGAGATGTGCAATCATGCCTTTCATCTGAATATAACAGTGAAAGTGAGTGGTGCAAATGGAGGCCACCGACGATGCACCAGCACATCCTCCTGTCTGGCCCAAATACCTGGAATTGGGATGCATAGACCATCTTTGGGATGTGCCATGCCCAACGTCCAGCTATTCAGACTGAAACATGCAAATGGGACCATTAGGCATGCAAGGTGCAAAGGGGCCATTTGCATGCCATTATGGTCCCATTTGCATGTCAGGACCAGGGATGCACCTGGCAGTATGTGCAGGGTGGCCTTCAACTTTCCTGGTCCAGTGCAGTCTAGTATCACAATGTAGTTCTAGTTCTAATTCAGCTTGAAACAAAACAAATTCTGATCATAGCACCCACCAAAGACAGATGGATATCAATGGTCATATTCAAGGCCACTGATTTACGGTGATTAAAACAATTAAATTCCGTTTTCAAGACTTAAGATTCCGGAATTTCACTGGTGATTGTTACTCTAATTTCCGGATTTTACCGGGATTCTGTTATCATTCTTTTAGTATGTGCATAAATAATCAGAATTAGAGATGGCTTAATATACAGAGCATTAAATAATGCAAACTGAAAATAGTACAGGAAGGAATTAAAAGAAAAACAGACTTTTTTATAGATTTACTGATCTGATAGAAAATGCCAGATTCCATGAAATCTTCATTTTTACCAGTTTTCAGGTGGCCCTAATTCCGGAATTTTACCGGATTTTCCGTTAAAAACCGAAAAACAGTGGCCTTGGTCATATTTTGTAAGGATAAGGAAATTAACTCTGATGAAACAGGGCACTGTCCTTGTGAAACATTAGTTCCTTTTTTTCGTATCTAAAATGTACATTTTGTACTGCTCTTTTAAAATAAATGGTTTAAATATACGACCATTGATATCCATCTGTTTTTGATGGGTGCTATGATTAGAATTTGTTTTGTTTCAAGCTAAATTAGCACCACCAATCTATCCTGGTGCTTCATTTTTCATTGTCAAATTGGATTGCTGCTTTTTTGGCTGAGCACAGGTTGCTTTTCAGAAAGCGTAAAAGCATTCAGATATTTGGATAGCTTGTTTTTGTAGTGTTACACAAGCAGGGCAGTACAAATTTTATTTTATGCATTTTGGTTAAAACTCTCTCAGCCAGGCATCGGTAGTCCTCCCCGTATATGTCCTTTGTTTTCTTAAAAGGAAGGAGTTGTAAATATGGCAACTGGGGGTCTGAGTAATGTTCCAGAGAATGTAAAGAGTTTTGCAGATATTTTGTTTGAAAACAGAGGTGGTGTTAACCAAATTTTGGCAGCAACAGAGGAACATGGGGAGACACAAGCTAAAATGTAGGTAAAAGATATCTGTAGAAAACTGGAAAAGCTTGTTATGAAGGACCATAGGATGTATTGGCATAAAGGGGCTTTAGAAGCCTATTTGGAGGTGAAAAGAATCCCACGGGGCTTTCACAGCTGTAAACCTGCATATGGAATGGGAGATTTAGAATTCTTGGAAATGTGGAGAAAGAATATGGATGAAGCATCTTTTAAAAATATGAATTTGATTCTCTCTAGAGCCAATCCAGTGAGAGATGCCTTGTCGCAAGAAATAGTTGATATTGAGCAAAAATTAAAGGAGCAAAGTACATTAGAAAAGTTAGAAATATTTAATAAGAAATTGTTTGATAAAATAACTAGATATGAATTGCAGCTACAAAAACCAAAAAAGAAAAAATTATTAGGGATGAAAATGATTATAAGTTAAATCAGGTATATGATTGGGCTGATAAGAAAAATGATACTGCTCTTAAATCTGTTTTGAAACAGACATCAACATTGCCGGCATCATCAGTACAGACAGAAGATAGAAGAGTGTTGGACTGTACAATGGGACCTTCTGATAGTAACTCGCATGTTTTTTAAGAAGAAGAACACGTGGAGCAAGAAGTACCAGTATGAAAAAGCCTCAGGAAAACCAGATTTCAGGACTTGTATCATCGGCAGGACTTGCAACAACACAAAGGTACAAAAGGACAAAGAGGTGGGGGGCTGGCATGGAAGAAAAAGAAGGCGAAGGTATTAATATAAGATATATGTAAGGCACCAGCCACAGAAATACAGGACTTACCCCGTATTATCAACATTTCTAAATATGAATTATCAGAATTTGAAACTCCTATTCTTAGTAAAGGATTATCTTTTGTGCCATCTGTTGATTTTAATTTTTTTAAAACTGTAGTAGACATACACAAGTTTGCTAGGAACCTTACTTTTAAGGCTCTGTATAGTACTAATGATACCTTAGAACAGGAAGGATTAAATAATGTTGAATGATTTAGAATGAGATCTACTTATTGTCCTGTATATAATCCCATGGTTTCTATGTTTGTAAAAGAAGTGAAATGGATTTGTAGACCTTAAAAAATACTAGGACATCTGCTTCTTGAATTGTACTAAACAAGAGAGAGGCTGGCACTGGACGGCATCTCCCTTACACTTACATACACTCATATAATCTAATTTCATTGCTTGCTCCCCTCTTCCTCACTTACTGACCTTTTCCTTAATGACACCCCCTGCTCTCAATGGTTGTTTCTTCCTTTTGTATTACCTGTTTTTGTGTACCTTGTTCTGTTCATATGATATGTCACCTGATAATTTATTGTCCAAGGTCCTCTCTATTCATTGCATAGGTAGGCACCTATGAACTTATGAATGATCTACTCTGTATGTCTCTGATATATTGTATCCACTTTAACTCATTGTATGTAAAGCGCTTTACTTTGTATGTTCTGAGATATTGTATCCTCTTTAGCTCATTGTATGTAAAGTACTTATAATTTGTTATCCTGTTAAGTTTCTGCATGTCTGTACTCTCCCGGGTCGTGCCTGAAAATAGTCATTTTATGGCTAGTGCACTTACCTGGTTAACAAAAGCTAAATAAATAAATAAAATAAAGCTTGGGGGAACACTGATATTGTAATTAGATCAGCTGACAAGGGGGCAGTGGTCATTATGGATCGTATTTTTTATGAACAAGAAATACATCGACAGTTGGGGGATGCTAGCTATTTTGAGAAACTTTCCAGCAATCAAACAAATACCTTTAAAAAGGAGGTGGATTTAGTATTAAGTCAGGGCTTTGTAAAGGGCTATATAACAGATCAAGTCTTTAAGGCCTTAACAGTAGCACATCCAGTTATCCCTATAATATATATCCTGCCAAAAATACATAAGAACAAGGAATGTCCTGCTGGATGCCCCATTATATTGGGTAATGAATGGCTTACAGAACCTATTTCTATATTTTTGGATGGCTTTCTGCAACCTTTGTTAACTGCGGATAGATCCTATTTAAGGGACTTGATGCAGGTCATTAATTTAGTCAAAGATTTGGATATGCAGCAGGAGTGGTTTTTTTGCTACCTTAGTCATTGATTCACTATACACAGTAATTCCACATGCAGATGGGCTATGAGCCTTGGGGTTCTTTCTAGATCAAAGGGAGGAGGAATAACGAGTAAATATGCCTACACACTATTTGTTGCAGCTTGCCAATTTGGTATTAACAAAAAACATGTGTCTGCATCAGGGTACATACTATAAACAAATCAGAGGAACTGTGATGGGGCAACAGTAGCTCTGAGCTATGCAAGTCTATATGTGGCATAGTGGGAACAAATCCTTTATAGTTTTAGTACTAATCCCTTTTTTCAATATTTGATTTGATGGAAACGTTACCTGGATGATATACTAATTATTTGGAAGGGTACTAGTGAACAAGTTGTGGAATTTGTTTCTTGGCTGGAAAGTACAAATGCTAGTTTAAAATTTAAATATATTATTGATCAGCATCAGAATACATGCTTAGATTTGGTAATTAATAAGAATGATAACAATGATGTATGTACCACATTATATCAGTAGGATACAGGCAGAAATAGCCTACTGTTTTTTAATAGTTGTCACCCCGTACGTATAAAGCGGAATATTCCTAAGGGGCAGCTTATCAAAGTGAAGCTGCAGGGAGGAAAATGAATAAACACAAAAAATGTGGGCAACGGGTAAATAGATTTGTACAAAGCAGATATAGTAACCAACAATAGCTAAGGCTATTGGAGATGTAAAAGAAATAGATCGAGTAGATACATTAACCCCTAAAGTGAAAAGTAAAAATGAAGATGTGGTGTGTCCGTTTACAACTACATTTTCAACTAGATCTAGTGAGGTTAGCAGCATTATTCGTAAAAATTGGTATTTATTAAAATTGGAATAAAACCTTAAAAACCTTACAGATCAAGAACTAAAGATAGTTTTTAAGAAAGCTAGAACTATCAAAGAATGGGTGGCACTGAGTATGTTATAGCGGAAAGTAAATGTACGTTCCGGTTGGTTACCCCGAGGTGTTTCAAGTGTGGAAAATGTTCTGTCTGTAAATATGTTAGGCAGGGTGGGGAATTTATTAATCCCGCAACAGGGAAAGATATAGAAATATACAGTTTTGTCACATGTGGTAGTGTGGGGATCATTTATATCTTGTACTGTAGCTGTGGGCACTTCTTTGTGGGCAGAACTATACAGCAGTTTAGGGTGTGAATGGGAGCACATGTAAGAGCTATTGCCCACTCGAATACTGCATATGCCATTGTTAATCATATTCTGAGCCAAACGGCAGAGACAGATGAAATAAGTTTTATGGGGATTGAGAAAGTGGCTATTAGTACCCGAGGTGAAGATTTTGAAAAAAAAGTGGGACAGCATGCGAGCTTCTGAATATATTATCTCAGAGCTAGAAGTGACGAGTGGTTAAATGAGAATATAGACCTCTTTGCTTTTTTAAGCAAATTATGATTACTGGTCAGTGTAAGGGGCATTCAAGTTAAAGGAAATATGCTTAAGGTATAGGGCATTGGAATAAAATGAAGTGTTTGGATGCCATAATTAGAATTACAGTGTGTAAGGCTGAGAAGTGCAATAAATGAAGGCAGGTAGACATGAAATGTAGTGACTGTTTGTATAATGTGATTTCACACCAATTGTATAATTAAATTAAGTGATGGTATATGTTGAAGCCTGTATAAAATGATGTCCCACAGCCAAATGTAATGAAAACGCATGCATATGTATATTGAAAGCTTATATATAATGATGTCTTACAGCCAGCAGTAAGGAAAATGTGTGCATATTCAGATTAAGCAATAATATCTTTTAAAGTGCTTGATTTGCAATAAAAGAAGAATATTTCATGTAAAATGAATTTTTAACATAGGATGCACTATATATTTGAAATGCACTGTGTGGATTTAAAAGGAATTCTGGTGGTTGATATAGTTATAAATGAAAATTTGAGCTGCAAAAAATAAAATGGGTTTCACCACTCTGTAATGAAAGCAAGTCCCTGGCTTAATTCGTTAATGCCAAGTACTGTAATTTTAGTAAGCTGCATTACATGTGCTGTTTTTAATTGCACTAATTGGGGTTTATATACAATGTGTCGTAAGGGTAAGGAAATTAACTCTAATGAAGTAGGGCGCTGTCCTTGCAACACATTAGTTCCTTTTTCATATCTAAAATGTTCATTTTGTACTGCTCTTTTAAAATAAATGGTTTAAATATATGACCACTGATAGCCATCTGTTTTTGGTGAGTGCTATGATCAGAATTTGTTTTAAATTCCATAGTTGAACCAGGACCAGGATCCCTGTATGGTGTATTACAGTTAGCCCCACATGCACAGCACAAAGTTGACATCTTTGTGAATGAAAGCTTACAGTACACACTGCACACCCATTGGTTGACAATGTTGACTGATGGGTGTGTAGTGCTTACAGTATGCTGCCATTCAGTGACAGCTCAGTCAGCAGGCCTCCGTGGAGGTGTATGGTGGACTGTGCTGCACGATGGCTTCATGGCCATGCCGGGATGGGGGAGCAGGTTGGGATGTGGATTCCTGAGTGGGTGGGGGTCCACTAGACTACCAGGGATTGGGTTTACAATTAATTATTGTACCGATCAGGGATGGGGTGAGGGGAACACTACACTTTGGGAAGCATGTGGGGCTAACTACAATACACCACACAGGGATCCTGGTCCTAGTTCAACTATGGAATGTGCATCAAACCAGGATCCAGGACCAGCAGTGCCTTTGTATTTCACTAAGCTCCATGTTTTGAGGTGGGAGGGGGGTACCACTAGACCACCAGGAACTATGATTTGGAGATTATTTCAGTACAATCGTGTTATGGGGATGAGGTGGGGGCCACTAGACTACCAGGGAATTGGGGTATGATATGTATGTACATATGCAGTGATTGTGTTACAGCGATGGGAGGAGGAGTACCACTAGACTACCAGGTAAATGTGGATAAATATTCCATACTCTACAAGTGGGGTTCGGGGATTGCGGAGGCAGCTAGCCACTCAGGGACTGGTCATTGCTGTGCTGCTGTGTGCAGTACAGCAGCCCACCTGTGTGTGGCTACCAGTTAGGCATGTTTTTTACATGCCTAACATTTTGCGGTACATCTTCAAGATGTGAGGGCAGATGTGCCGCACATCTCAGCTGAATATGGGGATGTGCCACATATTCATAGGCACACCTCGTGGAGATGCACTGCATACATTAACACTACACTTCAGCACAGTCATGGATGCATGACACATCTCCTCCTTTTGAATATCACACTGTTGTGCATTTTTTGAGATGCACCTGTGCATCTCAGTTGCTCTGGCACATCTCCTTTGAAAATGTCCCCCAAAATGCCTATTTTCAGGCACAATCCAGGAGTGTACAAGATGGTTACAGCCAGTAAATAACAGTATTGGCAATACAGTATAGGAAACATGCAGATTACAACAAGGATTATAATGAACATATGGGATGCCTACAGCAGAACATCAACATTAGTTCATCAAACAAGTCATAAATAGACTATGATGTTTGGGAAATACAGGGTGGTCATTTCAAAACAACAGTAGACTGTCATGCAACATAGCATCAAAAACATAACATCAAGAATAATGACCAAAATATATATGGTATCTGACCATTATGGATTATCATCCATTATGCTGAGCCATTAAACAAAGTGGCACACTTTACATTTTTCCTTTTTTTCTTTAGTAACATTTTCCATTTCTTTGACAAAAAAAAATAAAAATCCCATGGTATACATGTGATATCCCTTAGGTAGCTCAAAATATGGTGCCTATGCACGAACGGGCAGAAGGTATGCACCAGAGGCACATACACCATTTGCGTATCACCACACCTGTGGACAGGTGTGCAACTGTCCACGGTTCCACCCCTTGGAGCGCAGGGTTGGGCGGGATAGGGTGAGCAGAGCTGCAGACCCGGGGTGGGCATCCAATCAGATGACCAACCTAGGTACTTCAGTGTATCCCTTACATGGCAGGGTATACATTGGAAGCACACCCCTTCATATGTCAGACAGCTGGCGGCCATGGAGGTATGAGAAGGGCAGTGCCACCTGCTGTCCTGAGATGTGGCACCGATGGACCATGCGGGGGGTTGTCAATACTGCAGGTGTGTGGGTGGTATCACTAGCCAATGGTGTGTGAAACAGGGACACAGGGCAATTTTGTGTCTGTGTGTGTATGTGCATTGGAGAGTGACTGTACCAACCGGGGTTGGTGCTCACATGGGAGGGGACCATGCAGAATGGGGACAGGTGCAGACAGGACAGGGGGTATGCTGTGCCCCTTTGGGAGCCTTGCCAGCATGATGTCATGCTGTAGGCAGCATGGGCATGGTTGTACTGCCTTGGGGTGGGGGGTGCTGCATCAGGGGTATGGATCAGCAAAGTGTGTGTGTTGGGGGGGTCAGCCTCTGGGGTACGGGGATGGGGCTGGCCCACTCTGTGCAGGATACCTGCCTGCTGCGGTTAAGTTCCCTCATCTGGTGTGCACAGGGGCAGGGCATGCAGGGGACTTATGGCAGGGATTACCCTGGCATAATGGCCAACCTCTTTTGTGCCCCGGTGTGATGCACTACGTGGCTTTGTCCATGCCACATAGTGCAGGCACATTCCCCACCTGCCCCCTGTGCATAGTTATCGCGCATCTAGGTTATATGGTGTGTATTTGTCTTTTGCACCATTACTCAATACCACCAGGGGACCGCGGGACCCCTGCTGTGCAGCATTCACATGTAACTATGGTTTCCATGCATACAGGCATAGAGCATAGGGCCCTATGATTATTGTTTTGTGTAAAATGCAGGTGTTATTGTTCCTTTGTACTTGTGGCTTCATTTAGACACTTAGCTCAGCCATTCATACAAGGAAACAATAACACCAACATTTTACACAAAATAGCAATCATATTTTGAACTACCTCATTAAATATTCCATGTCTATATGCAAACAATAAGACACAACTAGGCGTGGGTTATGGCCTGATTACAGCATGCCCCAGGTTCATTTTGGAGCATGAGGCACTTGCGATCAGTGCATTTAGCATCTGTGAAGTGCTCTCATAGGCCATAACCCACACTTTGGAGTGTTGTATTGCTCTTATAAACTGGACCTCTCAGTAAAGACCTTAATTAAAAAGATACATACACAAAGTGTAAGGAAAAAAATATTAAAAAAATATGCTCAGTGGAAAATCATAAAAAGCAGTCCCTGTCAATGTGTTTGAATGGAAATTTAGTGTACAACATTGGTGTCTGTGTTTGTACTGTCAGCTACCTAGAAACCTAATCCTGACAGCCTAATATACAGGGTGACTGAGTACTGTCAATACTGCAACATGATGTTCTGTAAGATATTTCAAGTAAGGTCTTATGGGTTTAAAAAGTTAGAAATAGGTGCATTTTCCTCAGCTTTACTTGCTTTCTTTCAAAATGAAGCTGGCAAAAGTTTAAAACTGGGAGTGAGGGAGTCGGAAGTTCAAAGTATGTGCAAGCCAGAGTGACAGTTGCTATGGCAACACACGGTCACACTCTAGTCTAGTTTTGTGAATGTGTGAATCACTTCCTTTTGTGTTTCTACTATCAACAACTTCAGTTAAAGAAAACAGAGGAAAAGGTTAGAAACACACTGTAAATCTTCTGTAGAAAAGAGGCAGTGGGTCTGTTGTTTTAGGTGGAAGACATGCTGGTGGCATGTGCATTACTTATCTTCCTTGCCGTGAGTTTTCTTTGTACAGCAGCACAGCTTTCACTTTTTATTTCTAAGATTTTTTCAGTGAGGTGATTTTCATCACCTTGTGCTGTGCTATTTCATGTGAGTGTGACAGACTGTTGGGAGGGGGCAGTAAAATGATGGCAGGGTACATAATTTTACAGTTCTATGTGAGCACTCTCCCACTGGCACTGTTCTGGTTCAGTGGGATCAGAGCTGAGTTCAGTGGTAGAGCAGGGTGGCACGGATTGATTTTATGTTGTGCTGCAGTTTGGTTGGCACAAGTCATGTCTGTTAAATGGATACGTCCAGATAAGGACACAGCCCATCAAATTAGAAGCCAAGATTTCTTTTGCTCATTTTATAAATATAGATATTATACTGGCACAGCAGTGCCAGTATAGTTAGGGTTACGCAGCTACTGCTATGCTAAGGCCAACATTTTGTAGTTCAGTAGCTTTGCAACCATATGACTGATGTGCCCAGAATTTTTCATGCACTGTCTGGTACCACAGATCTCTAGATCTGGCAAGTTTCAATTTGGCCAGTGGTGCAGTTGCAGAGCTGCAGAGTGGCAGAAAATGTGTAATTTACCATTTAGGTGCAAATTATTTGCTTATCTGCATCTCCAAAAGGTCTTAGGGGTCTGGTATGAATTTGTCAGGATATATGGGGTCTGGGCTACAGATGTGCCTTTTGAAGGCTTGGTGAAAAAAATAATAATCCATTCAAAAGTTATCAAACGTTAAAGTTTCCCATTATAGCCTATGAGAAGAACATATGTATGCCTCAAAGGCACTTTTTGCTTTCACAAAGCACTTTACAATGCCTCAAATGGATTCAGTAGTGTTGTGCTGCCACCAACTTGTTTTCAGTGAGCGGTGGTGAAAAAAACGCTGTTGTTCAAAAAATACTGCCCCTTTGTAAACACCAACAGTTGTCTTTAACTAATCGGGGCAAAGGAACATGATTCTTGCAAAATATTTTTAAATAGTGGATGGAAATATGATTTTGTTGCTCAGTCATTGGTGGATTCTCAAATTTGCAGCATTATTTTTGTAAAATTGCAGCAAACTGTGGCAGTTTTTGCACAACTAAGAGCACTGTTGTGCAAAAACTGCCACGAATTTATGGTACTTTTTGTGGCACTACTTTAATAAAAAAAAAACAATGGCCCCCATAAATGGCCAGAATAAGGCCAGAATTGTACTGCTTGGCCCCCATTTAGGTAAGCACCTGTTGGTATTTACCTAATAAAATGAGTTTTTCTCCTTTTACTACCTCCAAGAGGGCCGTGTCACGTTTTATTAAAAAAAAAAAAAAAATGTCTGCCAACATCAGGGTACCCAATCCCTATGTCGGTAATTAGCTCCCCCAAGTCATGTGGGATACTGGGGAGCCCACCCTCAGTGTCCTGAAATAGTTTCTTAATTCTGACACTGGGATGCCCATCCCGGGTGTTGGATGCCCCCACCCTGGAAAAAGCTCCATTGTTAAAAATATGACTGTTGACGTTGGGGTGCCCATTCCCCATGTTGACATTCTGAAGACCTCCCAGTAATATGGAACACTGGGTAGCCCACCCCCTGTGTCCCAAAACATTTTTTTTCTTTTTTCTGAGACCTGGATGTCTTGTGCTGGTGTTGGATGACCCCCAAGCCCATTGTTTCATTTAAAGCTGCTGACATTGGGATGCCCAATCCCCATGTTGGCATTCTTAAGTCAACCCCCAGCACTGTGGAACACTGGGTAGCCCACTCCCAGTGTTCCAAAATAATTATGTTTAACCTGTCAAAAGGAGAAAACTGTCCCTCAGCATCCTTTTTTTATGCTATAAAAAACAAAATGGTTTCTAGTTATCTCCCTCATCTTTCTCCCCATCCTGACCCTCCCAATGAGTAACCCTCCACCACACCCCCCTTGACCCATTCTTACCATTGGAGATCGTCTGCGGCCATCTTCTTTGGACCAGGACACATCTGCATTCTTCAAAACTGAACTGTGAACTGAAGAATTAAGGTAAGTATGCATTTTGAACTGATGTTTATATCTCGGCCATTTTTTAGATGGTAATTGTACTTAATATGGTTTTGGGACCCAACATTAGACACTGCCACTGTAGTTTTGTTACCTCATACCTGTAAGGTGATTTCATAGTCACTGTGCAAAATCACCTTTCAGGACCATTTAACAAAATTACAGTAAGCGGTGTTCATAGTGGGGTCCCAAAGCCTCATGTTGAAAATGAAATTGCACAAAAAAAAAAGAACATTCAAGTTACACACAATTGTTGAAATTTTTCTACAGATGCTCGTAACTTTGGCAATTTTTAATATTTTCACTCCAAATTCTCAATGTTTTTTGTATTATGCTTTTTATGTCCTCCTGATTCCATCCTGGTTGCTTCCCTCCTTTGGGCAACCAGTCCATCCTGCCACTGCTCTAGTGCTCCCTCTATGTGCCATCCTCTGTCCCTCATCTCACCGATTCCCTGACTGACCCTATGTATCCATTCATTGGGGGTACTCTCCCATGGTCATGACCAGGAGGGAAGACTAGTGCACCTGAAGGCACACTCTGACATCCACACTAGGGAGAGGCGAGGGTACAACTCAGGGCTATCTTCAGACAAGGGAGATAGAGTGGGGGGAGGGAGGGAGTACAGATAGACAGGATGACCCAAGCAGTAGGGTCTGCAACCAGGTTAAGATGAGTGACACAGTACACACCTGCTAACAAGTGTTAATGTTTCAATGGGGCACAGTGCTTATTTCTTGAGTCCATGGCTCCTAACTTTAGTCCTCTGGCCAGCAACTGTGGCCGAGGAGAGGTACAATGAGGCATACATCATAAAAGGAATATAATCAAATGCATCTTTGGCATGCTCAAAATTAGATTTAGATGCCTGGACCATTCCAGTGGTGCCCCTTAGAAGGTATGCCACACATTCCTAGCCTGTTGCATATTGTACAACATGGCTCTAAACCATGGAATACACCTGCCTGAACATGAGCTTCATGCAGACAGTGACCCAGAGTCAGAGGTCCAGGGGATAGTAGAGAAACTCAATAGGTGAGAACCATACATGGCCAGGAGATCCCAGGAGCACAGACAACATATCATCGGAACCCTTACATGGATAGCCAGGTGAGTGAAAACAACATGCATGTGTCAAATAGTGTATTTACATCTTGACTCTACAGTGACAAAAACACATTGGGGATATAATGCACAAAAAAAAAGGATGGCACACAGGTGGGTCGGGGTGTGTGGTGGGATGTGTTCATGTGCACTCAGATGCATGTGACAGGTGCAGATGGGGAAGGGTGCAAGACAGTGGGACACACACATACAGCATCAATGCCGTCTCCCACCATGGGTCTGCACAGACACTCTGTGGCAGCAACATGTGAGGGTGAGTACTGTGGATTGGGAAGCTGGCAGGTGAAGAATGCAAGGGTGGGGAAACCCTGGAATGATTATGTTACCACTGCTGTCAGCTCCCAACATGACTGCCTTGACAAGACACAGCTGTGTAGGGGTGAACCCCCCTCCTCCAGCAGACAGGGCATCAAGGTAGTCCTTGGTGAGGATGTATGTTTCCTTGTCCTCTTCATCATCTGACAAGTCCCCAAACAGTGTGGTCAAGAAAAGCCACTCTGCAGACTGTTCTGGCAGCCTCTGCATCCTGGTTGTCGACAGGTGACTGTCCACTTCAGGGTGTTCCTATGCTGTGGGCCCAACACCTTGTGCTGTGGACAGAGAAAGATACAGTAAGTGTGATGCACAGTACACAGTGGTTCTGTATCAGTATGGCCACATGCAAACCACGCCATTGCTGTGTAGGTTTCCCAGTGCAATACCAACAGAGGTGACCACAGCCTAAACACCCACATAGCCAGGGTGCACACACACCTACTGTATGGCCAGAATGTGGATCCTACATGCATACGCATGACCAACACCAAAGGCACCTGACACACCACTGACAGTGAAGACCACCACCCAAAGGGAAGTAAGAAGTATGACACCCAGTGACACATGTGGCAGCATGTAACACCACATTCAAAAGGCACATGTGCCAAGAGACACACTATGTGCATAGACACAGGGTCTTTGTCTGCAGTGTACAACACAACCTTGTTACCATGTCACATTCTGCATGTCTAGTAGTACATGGCACACACCAGCAGACAGTGCCATGCTGCACACAGGTCAGCACAATGCATACATGTGTGCACATGCCAGGACAACAGTGTGCTAATACACAGGCAGAGCAGCCTGAATACCCACGAACAGGCATGCATATCATGTTGGTTCAAGGCCATATACTCACATGTCCTGTGCGAAGTGAGCTGTGTCTCACAGTCACCGCCCTCCATACCAGCCATAACCACAGTCCTGATGGAGCACACCACCACCTCCTAAACAGGGTCCATCGGTGTTGGCAACCAGCTGGGCAGGGACCTCCTCAGGTGCCCTGAAGTGCTTGGTGCTGTGTTGCCTCATCCTCCTTAACCTGGCACTGCAGGTCATGCCACCTCTTTCTGACAGCATCCATGATGTGGCCCCGTCCACCTATGGCATTCACCTCCACAGTTATGTGGTCCACCATGTCCTACACTGCAGCATCTGTGTTTTTATAGCAGTGCATTGCCTGATTTCTGGACTTATACCCATCTACCAGTGCCTTCAACTCCTCCCTGGTGAACTTGCAGCAATGCAGATGCTTCTTTCCACTGGAGTCTCCTTTGTGGGGTAATATAATGAGACAGTGGTCAGTGGCTGTCATGTTTTGTGTGTGTGTGTGTGCATATGTGTGTGTGTGTGTATGTTAGACAGATACTACACAGAACTGAAGGGTCACAGCATGGCATAGGCTGTGGGCATGCATCACAGGGATGTAGGGCCACTGCCAACACAACATGCTGTACATACACAACAGTGTCCTCCACATGTCCATCTGGTGTTGGCTGTCACATGAGGGTGTTTATGAGAAACATGGATCCTGTGTTACGACACAACAACAGTGCAACACTATGAATGTATACACCTGCATGATCGGCCTGCTGCATATATGATTGCAACATTCAGCAGTACCTAATAAATTACATCCACTGATGTTCCCACACATTAACCGTGGCCCCATGCCAGTGTAGCAGAATGCACACAATGCACACATTGCTGAAGATCATTATAGCTGATTAACGACCGAGAGACACCTACCTGTACTTGTGGAAGTCATGTCCTGGGACATGTTGAGACCTATTGATGTCAGCAAAGTATTCAGCCTGCTGTCTGTAGTTTCTGCAAACTCTGCAGATGGTGCTGAGGTACACCTTAAATAGCCCAGTTGGGCAATCCACACATGGTTATGAATGCAAATGAGGCCGCAATATAATGCCAAGATGGTGGACTGCACACCGATTGCCTAAGCAGACTCATTTGCATGCCTCCTTTGAATATTGCAAAATTTAGTGCTGAGCAATCACAATTGTGCCAGGCAAAGTGTTTGCACTGCAGCACTAATTGGATCATGCTAGGCAAATGCATTTAACGCAACTGTTAGGGTGCATGCATAATGACATCATCATGGCGGAGGTCACATAATGGTCACCCATGATCAGTGTTGCATAGCTCGGCTAGCACAGCACTATAATATTTTGTGTGGTGCTGTACACAGTTAGCATGATGCAAACATAATCAACTTTATTTTGTGGCCTGCACATCTCTGGACAGTATTGGTGGCAGGGTGGTGCCACAGGAATTGGATTTGAGGACAATGGCAAACAGAAGACAAGTGAGGATCATGGTCCAGAGAAACCAGAGGTTAGGGGAGGAAGAAATGGCTGCTCTTGTCCAGCTGGTGGTGGCAAAGAAGTGCCAGCTATTGGGAGAAGTCTGAGAGGGAGTCAGACCTAAGAGACTGATGTGGGTGTTAGTTGTGCACCACCTGTTGCAGAGGATGGGGATTGCCCACACTGGTGAACATTGCAGGCATTGCTATGTCTACCTGCAGCACCAGGAGAGATAGTGGCTGTAGAGATTCTGATACATGGTGTGTGATGGCACTGTGCCTGCACCAGGTAAGTGGACACCTTTCTTAAAGTTTAGCCTTTTGAATGTCAAAGGGTGTTGGCAGCCAGATGTACTAAGCTGCTTCAACAACAATGTTGTTGAAGGACTTGACAGTGACAACACTTTGCTGATGGTGAGTACATCACTGTGGCAGAGTGTTGACAGACTGGAACAGCGCAGCATGAAATTTACTGTTTGCGAGGGCTTTGGTCCCACACCCACCATGTGGGGGGCTCTGCCCCCCAAACTTCCTGGAATTATGAATTCTCAACTCCTGGGGAGTGAACATCAGGGGAGAGTGGCAAACATCAGTGTATCGGTGCTTCACTGCGACAACCTGTTCAACATTATGGTTGTTGAATGGGTTGTGTCAATGCGTGGGATTCATTGAAACAGCATTGCTGTTACAACAGTACACCTTGGCAGCCATGTACACTCTAGACATGTGGGTACATCTGTGTAGGGAGGGTTACTGCATGTAAGCCAGTTATGCTGCTGTGTATTTCCCAAGCAGTGCACTTTGTGCAACACTATGGGTACAGTGGTGACCGTGTGTGGGTCCACAGTGCCTGTGTCTGTGGATGTGCATGTGACATACATTGATGGCTACACATGACAGGTATCAGTGTTGTCCATCACTGGTTGTGTAGCACATCTACATTGCACCTACAGTGCACATTTGTCCAATGTGACATATGCTTGTTGGGGTGGGCACAGTACACTGTTTGAAGGTTGCCAAATGGTTACCTTGCACAGTAGGGGGTCTTGCTGTCCATGCTGGTACTGACACTGGTGTATTCTCTTCACTCTGCATACCGCAGTGCTAGGGGACAGCAAGGGTACTGCTGAGGAACTTAGGACCAAACCCCATGGGAGAGGGACAGCAGTGACAGGCAGCAAGATGCCAGATGTGAGTGTGCTCCTATGTTGTCTACTTATGTTATAAACATTGTTGGTTATGACCTCATTGGTATCATATATGGCACTGGGTGCCTAACATATGAGCATTTGCCCTATGTCATGTCAATGGCCCTGGGGCCATGTGGCAGTGGGGTGCCCATGGTCATACTAAGAATCATACTAAGAATGAATAGGGTGCAGAAGGCCATTAGACCCATTAAGACCATAGACTAAATATCACTTGAGGCCTTTTGATTTGACAGCAGGTACCTATCAAGCCTGTTTTTAAATGCGTTTTTATTTGAACTAATAACAACTTCCAGAGGCAAGCTGTTCCAAGGTCTGACTTCTCTTTGTGAAAAGTAGGAGGCCCTTTTTGTGTTTTAAATTTGCTTCTACTTAATTGAAGAGGGTGATCTCTAGTATTAATATTAAGTTGTTTGAATTCTAATCCACATTCAACTAGCAAGTTGATATCATTAAAAATGTCCCAGGTAAATAACAGATCCCACCATGAGATGCTTCTGTTCCAAGGACATTAAATTAAGTTTATGAAGCATACTGTCATAGGAGAGTGCTTTGTCAAGGAAGACTGACTTAGTAATTCTTCTTTGCATTTTCTCAATCCTATTTATGTCCTTACGCATATATGGTGACCATAGTTGAGACACATAGTCTAAATGTGGATGGACATAGGCACCATAAAAAGGAAGGAGGACTTCAGGGTCTCTTGATGTAATATGTCTTATTAACCACTAAATTTTATTAGCTTTATTTATTGTATTATTGATATGTGTCTAAAAATTTAAGTTTGAGTCAATAATGATTCCAAGGTCTTTTTCATTTAATTTGGCAGCTATAGGGTTGTTATACAAATAATATTGATGTTTTCTATTTCTTTTACCAAAACATAAAACTGTGCACTTTGATGTATTAAATCTTAAATTCCAACAGAGTGACCATGATTCCAAAGTGTCTAAATCATTTTGGTTAACTGTACAATCATAAAAGTGAACTTGAAATATTTACAATTTTACAGTCATCCGCATACTTAATGATGTTACTGTGAATATTATGGGATAGATCAGATATAAAAATCTGAAATATTATCGAGGCAAGAACTGAGCCTTGAGGGCTTTGCACTGTGTTCCAAGTGGATCTGAAGCCATCAAGTTATACACTTTGTCTTCTGTCCTTTAACCAGTTCGCAATCTAATGGGTGTTCAGTGGATTAATTTTAAATAACTCACATTTTTGAATGAGTGCCCAGTGTGGTACTGAATCGAAAGCTTTTCTGAAGTCCAGTAAGATTACATCACAAGGAATTTTACTATCAAGTTTATTGCTAATATAATCATAAAAGGGACGCAGTATAGCGCAATGGTTTAAAGCTCTGAGCTACAAATCTGGAGACCTGGGTTTGAATCCCACAGCCCCCATGTGAATACTGTGTGACCTTGAGCAAGTCACTTAACTTCCCTGTGCTCCCAGGTCGCACCTGTAAACAAGCTTTCAAGCTTAGTGTGCCACTCCTGGTTAAACAACAGAGGAAAAAAATAAAATAAAAGCTAACCAAATTAGTGGCTACTGAATGCTCTTTTATAAATCCATGTTGGCCAGAATCAATAGTGAATATGGTCAAAGCCAGTTCATCCTTAATTATTCATTCAATAACTTAGTATAGAATTGGAGTTAAACTGATAGGGCGATAATTATCTGGTAAACTCTTTTCACCTTTTTTGAATAATGGAATCACATATGCATCTTTCCATTCAGATGGAACCGAACCAGAATTCAGATTATTTTCGTATAATATTTTAAGAGGGACAATCACAAAATCTTTTATCAAGAGTATCATATCACCTGATATACTGTCAGGGCCTGGAGGAGAACCCTTTTTATAGAATCCATTTTTTTTTTTATGTGATCTAAAGTGATATCCATATGCATGTCCATGGATTCAAGCTCCACATGGAGTCCAGAAGTCAGATCTCTAAAAGATTTACAAAAATACATATTAAACGCATTTGCCATTTCCACTTTTTTAGTGATATCTATGCATCCATTAATATTTAAGGGGCCTACTTTGTATGCTTTTTTTAATTGAGTTGATATAATTATTCATTTTATTATTGCCTTTTTGAGCTTGTTGGGCAACATATTTTCCCATATTTCTCTTAGATTTTTTTAATTTCCTTTTTGCCGTTTTTTTGCATCTTTTTGAAAGATGTCAAGGTTTTTGTACATTTATTTTCAGTGTATTTCTTAAATAATTTATTTTCTTTTTAATCATTTTGAGTATTTTGTGAGAGAGCCACTTTGGATGGGTGGAAATTTAATTTCTTCTTATTTTAAGAATGAATTTGCATTCTGGTCCCAATATGACTGATTTAAATAAGCCCCACATTTCATTAATATCATCAGATGTTAACAATTCACTCCAGTTTATGTTGATAAGTATTCATGTACTGGATCTGTATTTGCTCTATGACACAAATAAACTTCTGTTACTTGTTCAGAATTCAAATATAAGAACTGAAGGTTAAACATTATTGCTTTATGATCACCGTTTCCTAATGGTGTAGAAACCAAACATTCTGAAATTTTTAATGGTTAACTGCGTAATACAATATCAAGAATGTTCGAACCCCTAGTAGGAGAAACAACAAATTGAGATAAATTTAGTTTTGCACATACTTCCAAGAATTCCTTAGAAGGATTGTGGATAGCATTTTTATTTTTCCAAGCAATATCATTTAGGTTTAAGTCCCCCATAAATATGATATTACTTAAATCTGATGCTACCGCCATATAATTACTGGTCATCAATTTTTACCATATGTTTAAGTGGTTGATATTTCCCGTAACAACCAGCTGGTTGTTACGAGATTCTCGTGCTGTGATTGTCTTAGTGATGCTGCGATCATTTTTAGAGTGTACAAATATACCCAGGGAGAGCTAGTGAAAAAAAACTGCCATTGGAATTTGAAATAAAATCCGCTCTTGCTTGCCGAGCGCTGCATCTCTGTTCCGGGTCTCCTTAGTTCACTGAATAGTTAAATAGTGTTCCTCCCATAAGTACACCACAGTAAAATCTGGAACAGTAATGAACAAGTGTAAAAAAGTGTTTAGCCATGATTGCTTACTGAAAGGTAAATCAGTAATTTGGACACAGTCCCTTTCTTTCCACAGGAACTCTGTGACCATGTGGGCAGGTTACCTAGACAACCAACTGACGAACAATTGTAAAATAAATCTTTTTAGAGACTGCTGTAGTTGTCTTACTGTTTTTTTTCCCTCTGTACTCAATTTTCTGTTCCCATAAATGTTTTCCTGACCACACTGAATCCCGTTCTTTACATGCTGTTGTGGGATCATAGAGAAAGTCAGAAATGTTTGTTTTAAGGTTTCCTGATATACTTTCTCTTGTCTTTTATGGTGGGGCTTTGTATTTACATTGTATGTTATCTCCACTGCGTAAAAATTGATGTCAAGCAATTATACAAAATAAATCACGAGGAGGTGATTTGTACTTGAACTGAACACACCCCCTCATCGAGTGATGCTTGAATAAACTCCTCAAGCTGTGCTCTTGTGGTTTATGTAGCATCACTCGACTCGGGTGTGCATTCAGTTCTCGTATCAACCACCTCCTCATACATTATTCTATATTTATAACATAATTTCATTCAAGATTTGCTTTGTAGAATTAGGAGCTCTGTAACAAAGACCCAAAATAAAGTTATTGTTATTATTATTAAAGCTGATGTTCACCCAAAATGATTCAGTAGGACTAGCCTTAGATTTAATTTTACTACAAATGTCAGTAGTGTTTAATTCAGAGTTAATAAACATTATGCTGTGCTGCTGGGGTGGCATCACACACCTACTGCTGCCTGTGTTTTACAAATTACTGATTTACAAATTACTGATTTACCTTTCAGTAATAATATATCAGTTGGGGGGTGAGGATATAGCATGCACCAAGCAGGAAAGGGATCTTGGAGTTATCATCTCTGATGACCTCAAGGCAGGGAAACAGTGTGACAAGGCAGCAGGTAAAGCAAATAGGATGCTGGGATGCATAGGCAGGGGCATCACCAGCAGGAAAAGGGAGGTCATAATTCCACTATACAAGACACTAGTGAGGCCGCACCTGGAGTACACTGTGCAGTTCTGGAGACCTTACCCACGTAAGGACATAGACAGGGTAGAGAAGGTTCAGAGGAGGGCAACAAAGATGGTGCATGTATTGCATCACAAGTCCTATGAGGACAGGTTGAAGGCACTGAACATGTACTCTCTGGAGGAGAGGAGGGAGAGGGATATGATAGAGATATACAAGTATCTTACAGGGAGGAACAGGGTGCAGGAATGCACTATTTTAAGCGAAAAAGATGTTCCAGGACTAGAGAGCATGGGATGAAGTTGGAGGAGGAGGACGATTCAGAGGAAACGTGAGGAAGAATTTCTTCACAGAACGAGGTGGTGGACAAGTGGAACACCCTGCCAGAGGAAGTAGTGGGGGCTGAAACAATCACGGGATTTAAGAATGCATGGGATAGACATAAAGGAATTCTGGAGGTCAGGGGTAAGGGGCAACAGACTTCCTGGAAAACATAAACTGAACTTACAAACTTAAATGGGCAGACTGGGTGGGCCATAGGCCCTTATCTGCTGACACTGTCTATGTATCTATGTATCTATGTGTTGCAGTGTACCTGGACACTGCCCAGACTGCCCACAGACTGTGGGCCTGTGTTGTGGCAGCACATGTCTACTCAGAGTCTGCACTGCTGCATCATGGTGTGTCCTGCATGCCCGAGCCATATGTGGGTTGTAGTCTGCACACTCACACATCTATGTGGGAACACTCCCTCCTTGAAGCTGCTGTCTTGCTGTGCTGCATCTGCACCCTGGGTGTTACATGTCTGACATTTGGTGGCCCTCTGTCTCATCGGTGTCTGTGACATGGTGGCATGTACATGACTTCCTCCTTGTACCCTATGCATTGGACTGTGTGTGGTGGCCTACAGTCCATGGTGGGCACATCAGTCATCTCCACTGTGCTGTTTAAGTTGGCACTGTTATCCCATTGTGCTTTTCATTTGTTCTGTGCTTGATGTATCCAATGCCATTCCATGGTTGTACTGCACCGTTGCTTGTGGCCAGCTGCTCCCGTGTGCAATAGTGCTCGACATTTGTACATGTGCCTTGACCATGTTTGCATTGAATGCATTATACGGCAGTTGTGTAAGACTGACTGGTCAGTAGTTCCTTGCCTCCTCCTCCCTGCTACCACTCTTGTGGAGTGGCATCACATGAACCCTGCTCTAGTCTTCTGGGACCTCTTCTGTGCTCAGAGAATCACTAAACTCATGACTGTATGATGCTGGGTGGGTGTACTGTCAGGTAAAGCAAGGCAAGGCAAATTTTATTTTTAAGGCACCCAATCCCTGAGGATCTGCGCACCAAACAAAGCATGACAAAATAAAACAACAATTAAGAAATTACAAGAATTGACAAAAATCAGAGTTCCAGAAGTTGCAGTTACCTATAATAATTAAAACAGTACAATGCAAGATAGAAACATAGACGTTGATGGCAGATAAGCACCACAAGGGCCATCTAGTCTGCCCATTTTTTCTACCTTGTGAATGTGCCATAGGCCATTACTCTGTCAATGGCCAATCTATTCATACTCATCTGTATTGCTCCCCTATGCCTATCACATGCCTGTTTGAAGCCCTGCACTGTATTTATAGCCACCACTTCCTGAGGTAGGCCATTCCATGCATCTACCTCCCTTTCTGTGAAAAAGAATGTTCTCATATTACCCCTTAATCAGCCCCCCTTTAAACTCATGCTGTGTCCTCTTGTCCTGCTATTTTTCTTATATTGAAACATGTTAGACTCTTTCACCTTGTTAATGCTCTTAACAAGTTTGAATGTTTCGATCATATCACCTCTCTTCCTCCTTTGCTCTAGGGTATACATGTTGAGCTCCATTAATCTGTCCTCATATGTTTTCTGATGCAGTCCTTGCACCATTTTAGTTGCTCTTCTCTGGACTACCTCCATTCTGTTAATGTCCTTGTGGAGGTGCGGTCTCCAGTACTGCAGGCAGTACTCCAGAAGGGGCCTCACTAGTGTCTTGTAAAGAGGGATTATTACTTCCGCCTTATGACTTATGATACCTAACTAATACATCCCAACATCCCTAGCCTTACTCTACTGCTTTAGTGGTCTCCTTGGATGATTTCAGGTCATCAGTGATGACAATGCCCAAGTCTCTTTCTTCCCTTGTGATTTCCAGCAACTGCCCTCCCAATCTATAGGTGGCTTCAGGGTTTCTCTTCCCTGTGTGCATGATCTTGCACTTCTTTGTGTTAAACTACAGTTGCCACTCTTCTGACCATTTTACCAGTTTTATCCAGATCTCTTCTCATTCTGCCCACCCCATCTGGATCATCTGCTCTGTTGCAGATCTTGGTGTCATCTGCAAACAGAAAAACCTTACCCTCCAGTCCATCTGCAATGTCACTGATGAAGATATTGAAGAGGACTGGTCCCAGGACTGATCCCTGAAGTACCCCACTTGTGACTTGCATCTGTTCTGACTGTACACTGTTTAACACTCTCTGTGTTCTGCCCACCAACCAGTTTGCCACCCAGTTGATCAAATTCTGACCCACCCATGCCTACCCAGCTTATTACTCAATCTTCTATATGGAACAGTATCAAAAGCCTTACTGAAGTCAAGGTAGGTGACATCAACTGCACCCCCTTGGTCCACCACTCTGATTACCCAGTCAAAGAAATCTAAGAGATTAGTTTGACAGGACCTTCCTGTTGTAAACCTATACTGTCTTGGATCCTGTGCTCCTATGGATTCCAGGTGTTGCACTATCCTTTCCTTAAGAAGTGCCTCCATAATCTTGCCCACTACTGAGGTAAGACTGACTGGTCAGTAGTTCCTTGCCTCCTCACTGCTACCACTCTTGTGGAGTGGCATCACATGTACCCTGCTCCAGTCTTCTGGGACCTCTTCTGTGCTCAGAGACTCACTAAACAGTTCTGAAAATGGCTCTGCTAGTTCCATCCTTAGCTCCTTTAGTACCCTGGGATGTATGCCATCCGGTCCCATTGCCTTGTCTACCCTGAGCTTAGCAAGCTTTTGTAGAACCCTTTCTTTTGTGAAGGGACTTGTGCACACCTCCCTTCCCCCGTGTCCATTGTGCTGAGCTGTGGGCCCTGTCCCACCTTCTCCTCAGTAAATACTGAGCAGAAGTATCTATTTTAGGATACATGCTTTTCCTTTATCCTCCTCCACACACTATCCCTTATCCCCTTTGATCTTAGCAATACTCCCTCTGGACATTCTCCTTTCACTAATGTATCTATAGAAAGTCTTGCCCCCTTCTTTTACTGTTCGTGGTAGTGTTTCCTCAGTTTGGGCCTTTGCCTACCTTACTGCCTTCCCTGCTTCCCTTAGGGAACTTAGGGTCATTCTATAAAAGACAGGCTGAAAAGGTAGGCTTTTAGCCTCTGCTTGAAAATACCTATCGAGGGAGCCTCCTGGACTGCAGATGGAAGTGCGTTCCACAGGGTCAGCCCAGAGAGACTAAAAGCTCAGTCACTGGATGTCTTGAGTTGAACCCTGGGCATGTCCAGGAGGCCTCTTGAAGAAGAGCAGAGGGAGCGATCAGAGGTCGCAGGTGTCAGGAGCTCTGAGAGGTAACCAAGACCCAGTCAATTTGGGCCTTAAAGGTGAGTAATCCCACCTTGAAAAGGACCCTCTACCTGACTGGCAGCAAGTGCAGAGCATGCAGGACTAGGGTCACAAGACAGAACATGGGCAAGTCCATCAGTAACCGAACCATTGCATTCTGAACCAGTTGCGGCCTGCAGAGGTTCCCTCCAGTTGTCCCTAAGTAAAGAGCATTACAGTAATTGAGCCTAGAGGTAACAAAGGCATGTACCAGGTTGGCAAGTCTTTGGGTGGAACGAGGGGCTTGATCCTGGCAATGTTCCACAAGTGGTAAAAAACACTCTTAACTACAGATGAAACGTTATCTTCAAAGGTCAGTCTGCTGTTCGGGATCACACCTAGATTGTGCACCCTTGTAGAAGCCACCAATAGCAGACCCCAGGGAAAGACCAGTGCCCCTCCAGGTTGCAACCCATCATACCCTTGACCCAGTTCAAGCACTAGCACCTCTTTTGTATCCGGGTTCAATCTCAACTAGCTGGAAGCCATCTAGTCATTGATTTTAGCCAGAAAAATGTTAAGCATGTTAGCAGCACCGGATGTTTTGGGTGAAAATGACAAATACAGCTGGGTGTCATCTGCATAACAGTGAAACTCCATGCTGCATTGCTGAATGATCTCACCGAGGGGCAGCATGTACACCATGGACAGCATCAACAACAAGATCGAGCCCTGTAGAACTCCACAAGACAGAGGTATTGGGGAAGGAGAATTTCCTCATCACAACCCGCTGAATCCTGTCAGAGAGATAGGACTCAAACCATCTGATGACAGTGCCGGCCAGTCCACAAAACTCACAAAGCACAGCATGGTCCATGGTGTCAAATGCTGATTAGAGATCAAGGAGCACAGGAACTGACCTGTCTCCTCTATCTCTAGCCCTGAGTAGGTCATTATACACCATAACTAGAGCTGTTTCTGTGCTGTGTCTAGCCGAAAACCCAACTACAATGGCTCATAGATGTCAAAAAACACAAGGCAATTCTCAAGCTGCTGTGACACCAATTTCTTGACAACCTTGCTCAGAAATGTTGAGCTGGAGATTGGATGGTAATTTGCCAGGAAGTCTGGGTTGAGTTAAGGTTTCTTAAGGAAGGGTCTCACCAGTGCTTCTTTCAAAGTCACTGGGAATGCCCCTTCCACCATTGAACATCTGGAAATCTTGGCGAACACTGGGCCAACAGCCTCTGTGCATCCCATTAAGAAATGCGTCAGGGATGGATCCAGTTTGTAGAAAGTGTTCTTCAGCTATAAGATTACCCTAGTCACTTCAGACACCTCCACTGGACTAAACTTCTCTCAGACTGGCAGAGTGCCTCTTTTCCCACTAGCCCAGCCACTGTGAGGTATGAGCCTCCCTGATGGAATCCCCGACTGGATATATGATGCTTTGTCAGAGAAGAACACAGCAAACTCTTTAATCAAGGTGGATGAAAGGTCTTCGACTGTAGACAGGCAGGAGGGAGAAGCCTGTCCACAGTCCAAAAAAGCTAAGAAAGCCTGCTCTTCCCTGCCAAAATCTCACTGGACAGGAATTCTGCATTCTTCTGGTACTCACCATAGTGAGAATGCAGAACCAGTCTGTTAACTTCCAGCTGGGTCTTCCACCAGTAATGCTCTAATTTCTGACCCTTGATCTTCATTGCCTTAAGATCCCCAGCAAACTAAGGGGATCTCAAGTGAGAGGATATGGGTCATATATGGACCAGAGCAATGACATCCAGTGCTTAGGACACCACTTTGTTATAGGTGGCCACCGCCTCACCTGTGCCAACTGCACAAGCAGCCTCAACTCTACAGAGGTCAGCCAGCACCAATAGTCCTTCCAGGTGTAAACCCCTTAAAGGGTGGTAACTGATAATCTCCACAGGGAAAGGACTATTGGGGACCCCAAACATGAACCCCATTGTGCAATGATCAGACCAGGAGACCTAATCAATCTTGAGGCTGTCAGCCCCAAGACCCAGATGGAACACCAGATCGAGTGTGTGACCATGCCGATGGGTCACAGAAGCAACTGCTTTTGTCAGGCCTACTGATGACATGAGCTGGAGGAGCTCATGACCAAACTGCGGGGATTCATCATTTACCCAGGTGTTGAAGTCCCCCAGGATTAAACACCTGGGGGACTCCAACACCTGGTCAACGGCAAAGTCCACTACCATCTGCAGGAATTCTCCTCCCGACCCCAGAGTGCAGTAAGAGAATCCTGCAGCCTGCACCAGTACCTCCACACATTGCAATGCACCCAAAAGACCTGGTAATGCCAACTGAATGCACAATGAAGCCCAGGTTGACTTTAAAAACAATGGTCACTCCCCCACCCCTGTAATCCTTCCTCGGGCAGTGCACCACAGATTACCCAGCAGAGATGGCGGCCTCTAGAACTAGACCAGCATCGTCACCCAGCTAGGTCTCGGTGGTGCAAGCCAAGTTGACAGAGGAAATCAAGTCCACAAAAATGGCAGTGTTGTTTCTTATTGACCTGGAATTGCAAAGTACTGTCTGAAGAGGATTAGAGGAGGCAGCAGTCCCTCTAACTACCTGCCCACTCGGTCTGGTGGGACCCCTGGGTACAAGAACCAAACACGTCTGGCATCTCCCTCAGACCCATTTAAACCCAGGCTGTCTCCTGTACCTTACAGTCCCAATGCTCCTCACCACGCCCTCCTCAGCTGCTCTCTGCTGACAGTGACCCATCTGTCTCCATGTGATTCTGACCTCCCTGCAGCGCCTGGCAGCAGTAGATGAAACCGGGAGTTCAGTGAAGGGGCGGAGGTTGTGAAGCAGAGAAGCATCACAGGTAATTCGTGCCTGGCCCAAGCCCCAACACATCACTGCCTGCTATGCTAACCTAAACTAGAAGAACCCAATTAAAAACAATTTTGACTAAATAAATACAACCTTAATTATACTAAAGAACAGACTAAAACATGTGACAGGATAACCATCTACTAGCTATCTGTATATAATTTTCTTCTAAATATATGTTTTTAAATTTCTGCTATGAGACATGGCAGGGTCAGCAGGCTGATCTGGAAGACTAGCTTTTAAAGAGGCCTGACCTTTTGAACCCAAAGCAGTTGCTTGCTGTAGCTAAATAGCTAGTTTCCTTTTCTGTGTTGACACAGAGTTGCAAGACTTCCTGAGACTATAAGGTCTGCAGGTTACCACACATTGTAAACCATTCATTTACTTTGAGGTCCAGGAACCAGGATGCATTTTATGACCTATTGGGAGGAAGCAATTTCTGAACAGCTACCTGATACATCTCTCACCACTAGGAGAGAAATAGTTGTCAGGAAGGTGCTCTGAAGATCAAATGGGGAATGCTCTGATCAAGAGATTGTTATAATTTAATATTGCTATCTTTGCAGATTTCAAGCAAGCAGTAAAATGACACCCTTTTGGATATACTTGGTCATGTTACAAATTAATTACAGGACTAACAGTGACCTCATGAACTGTGATCTCACAGGATGGGAGGGACATTTTGTCTTATTATCAGTCTGGCTGAAAGGAGTTTTGATATTCTATCTCTGGACTCCTAAGAAAACACACACACACACACACACACTGTGTTCAGGACTTTTTCACAGATTACACAGAACTTTGATGGCAGAGAAAGACCACACTGGCCCATCTAGTCAGCCCTCTACATCCTCCCTTGCTCCCCATCACCTTTATACTGTCTCCAGAGTTTCACCCCACTTACCAACCCCCTATGTCTGTCCCATGCTCTCTTGAATCCCTTCACCATTTCGGCTCCCACTACCTCTTTAGGCAGCCTGGTTCAGGTCTCCACCACCCTTTCTGTGAAGAACTGCCCTCTGACATTACCTCCTGTATTTCCCACCTTCTAATTTGAGGCTGTGTCCCCCTCGTGTTTGGTCCCTTCTTCATTTTGTACAAGCTTCCCTCCTTCACCATGTTTATCCCCTTCAAGTACTTTAAAGTCTCAATCATGTCCCTCCCTCCCTCCTAGTCTCCAGTGAGTACAGATTCAGCTCCCTCCATCTCTGCTCATATGGTTTATCTCATATCCCATGTACCATTGTGGTCACTGTCCTCTGAACCCTCTCCATCATCTCAATAGTCTCCAGAACTGCACCCCATACTCCAGGTGCAGCCTCACCACAGTTCTGTACAATGGCATTAGCACCTCCCTCCTTCTGCTAGTAAAGCCCCTTGCAATGCAGGCTAACATACAATTCACCTCACCCACTGCCTTGCTACACTGGTTCCCCACCTTCAGATTCCTTGATACGATAATCCCCAGGTCCCTTTCCTGTTCTTTTTCCTTGATTTCCTCCACCCAAGGAAGTAAGTTAAAATTCATGTTTTTCCTCCCCAGGTGCATCAGCACACACTTTTTTGCATTAAATTTTAGTTGCCAGATTTCCAACAACTTCTCTATCTTCTCCAGGTCCCACCTTATGGCCTCCACCCCCCTTTGAGTCCACCCTATTGCAGACCTTTGCATCATCCATAAAAAGGCACACCCAAGCTTCCATACCCTCTGCTAGGTCACTAATATAGATGTTAAAGAGTAGTTGTCCCAGCATTGACCCCTGCGGCACCCCACTGATCACTGCCTGTTCCCTGGAATGTATCCCATTTACCACCACTTTTTGATGCCTTTCCGTCAGCCAGTTCTCCACTCAACTAGTAATTCTTTGGCCCACACCCAGACTCTCCTGCTTATTCAGCAGCATTTTATGTGGAACGGTGTTGAAGGCCTCACTGAAGTCCAGATAGGTCAAGTCCACGGCTCCTCCCTGGTCCACTATCTGCATCACCCAATTGAAAAACTCTATTAGGTTAGTCTGGAAGGACCTTCCAATAGTAAGCTGTGCTGCCTTTCATCCTGCATACCATTGGCTACCAGGTATTCCACCAGCCCTACCTTTAACAATGTTTCCATTACCTTCCCCACCACCGAGGTGAGACTAAAAGGGGGGTAGTTATTGACCTCGTCCTTGCTTCCTCCCTTGTGCAGAGCAACCACCTCCACCCTCTTCCAGTCCCCCGGCATCACACCAGTGTCCAAGGACAAATTAAACAGTCTCACCAGATGTGGTGCCAGCTCCTCCTTCAGCTCCTTGAGTACCCTTGCGTGCAGGCCGTCTGGCCCCATTGCCTTATTCACCCTAAGTCTGCCCAATTCTTCACTTACTCTATCAGTTGCGAACTTTATAGAATCCATTTGCCTGCAGTTTCCTCCCTTCCCTTCCTGCACTGGTCCTCTGCCCTTGCCCTCCTCCATGAAGATTGAACAGAAGTAGTTGTTTAATTCCTCTGCTTTTTTGAAATCCCCCTCCAGCCTTGTTCCACCCTCCCCCTTTAACCACCCAATTCCCTGCGGTGCCTTTCTCCTTTCCCCAACATATATAAAAAAGATTTTATCTCCCTTCCTGGCCCTGTTTGCTATCCTCTCCTCAGTGACCTCTTTAGCCCTCCTTATCCTTTGCCCCGCTCCCTCCTCTTTTCCCTATAGGCCTCCCTATCCTCATACCATTGTGTCATCTTGTAGCTCCTGAATGTCCTGGCTTTCTCCCTGACCACCTCCGCCACCTCTCTTGTAAACCAAATGGGTGTCCTCTTTCTTCTGTTCTTTCTGACTGTCCTGATGCATATGTCAGTGGCTTTCAGCATCCCTCCTTTAATAGCTGCCCATAATTCCTCCACATTCTTTATATTCCCCAACCTAGATATTTCCTCACCACATACCCTCCTCATCCATTCAAAGTCTGCTTTCCTGAAGTTCATTACCCTGGTTCTCATCTTGTTCCCTTCCCTGCCCATTCTTACCCTGAACCTGACAGCTCTGTGGTCACTTGTGTCTAATTCTTCCCCCACCTCCACCTCCTCCACACTGTCACCATTTGTGAGGACTACATCCAGCAGGTTTTCACCCCAGTGGTCTGCTTATCCAGTTGTTGCAGGAATATGCCTTGTAGTGCCTTTAAAATGCCACTGCTCCTAGATAATACCGCTGTTGGGACCTCCCAGTCAATGCCAGGGAGGTTTAGGTCCCCTACCAGCAGAATTTCCCCTTTCTTTGCCATTTTCATTACTGATTGATTAACTGTTTGTTCTCCTCTTCCCCCTGCATAGAACTGCCACAACTCTCAAATGCTTCCCATTTCTCTTGTATAAGGTGACCCACATTATCTCAGTTTTCCCATCCTCTTCCTGCCCCTCCATGGTCCCAATTTCATTCGTGTCATGTAATGCTACCCCTCCTCCCCTTTTCTCCACCCTGTCTTTCCTAAACAAACAATATCCAGGAATCACTGTCTCCCAGGCATGATGCTCATTCTATGAAGTCTCACACATTGCTACTATATCAAGACCCTCATCCACTATGATGGCCTCTAGTTCCCCCAGTTTATTCCTCAGGCTCCTGGCATTTGCTACCAAACCCTCCACCATGAAGCCCCAACTTCCCTATTCTCCTTTTTCAACCCCTCCCTGCTGCTACCTGTTCCCCTTGTTTCTACCTTGTCCTGGGGGGGGGATTGATAGCTTCTCAATTCTTTAACCTGTATGGGTGACCCTGTTTGTAACCTCCCCCCAGTTTAGTTTAAATTGAACTTCCTTTCCATGAAGTCCTCCATTCATGGGTGTAGGCAGGCATACTCCAAGCACTCCATGGTGTGTAGTTTTATATAAGGGGGTAGCAAATAGGCTCTGAACTGCTTCCTTTTTCTATGTAAACTAACAAAGAAAATACTGAAACTTTCTGTAATTTTATTAATAGGAGTCGAAACTAGAAGGACTGGTCACTAATAATAACTAACACTCTCTTTGCATCCCAAAAACAACACAACTTTACAGGCTTTGGGCTGGTATGTGGGTGCCTTGGGGAACAATGCATGGCATTTGTATTTACCCATGCATGGCAACAACCACTGTCATGAGATGCAAAAGTTGTATTTATTGTACCAAATGAGGCAACAAACACAGTCCTGGTGTACATTTGTATATTGTCTGGCTACACCGGGGGGGGGTAGCAGTGAGTCCACTTGGTGTGCAGATCTGAAATCTCTAGCTACACCTCTGCCTCCATTTTGTTCTTTAGCACAGCTGCCCCTACAGAGATCAGGTGCAGCCTGTCAGGGGCATACAGCCCCTCCTCCTCCCATGTAGAACCCCAGTCACCTATCAACCCAAACTTCATTTGCCTACACCATCCTTTCTGCCATCTATTAAATTCCACAATTTTTTCCTTCCTGTGTGCGCTTGCTCTTGGCATGGGCAACACTTTAGAAAAGGAAATGGAAGGAAAAACTATGTTACTACAGAACCTAGCAAGCTCCTTGAACCTCTCCTGTACCTTCATCAGACTGCTCCCTTCCAGGTCATTAGTACCTAGGTGGAACACCAGATGCGTCCTCTAATCTTGAAGCTTGCCCCAAGATGGAATATGGTACCTCACCTCAAGCGTTGTCATTCCTGGCATACACTGTACTCATACTGCTCTGGTTTTTGCCCCTTTTCTCTTTCATCTGATTCCCTTGATTATCGAGTACCCTAGGAGTGCCATCTTAATGCTCACTTCCTTTTGGTATTCAAGTTTATGCCTTAGTACACTACTCCTCTTGGCCTCCCTGTTTCCAACATCCAACTTATCCTTGTCCTGATTTTTGCCATCACCCAGCATGGTTTCATCACCTTCTTGCCTCTTGGACTTTCCCTCAGACCCCCTCCTCCTATCCACTCTCTTCCCTTGTGCTGTCTCTTCCTCATTCCCTGTGGGCTCGCATCCACTGTCTATATCACCTTTGGAGCATGAGATAACCCCTTTCAACTCCACACTGGCTCTTATCCCACCTGCTCTTGATACACCCTCCATTCCTGAATGTTCTGTGCACTGTGTCCCCCTTGAGGGAATTCTCACCCTCACCACTTGCTCTGTTTGCATATCTCCCACTGCATGTGCTTCACCCGGAGCATCACCTATCACATTATTTACACTTTATCCCTGCAGTATGCACTCATTATCTTTGATGGCCTCTGAAGACCCCATCACCAGCTCTTCTGTTTACCCTGTCACTGTCTTCTTTCTGCTTTCTGTCCTGTGCCTCTGCTCCTCTAGTGCCTCACTCTGGTGTGTTCCCAAAAGGTCCATCCCCTTTTCAACCAATATCCCTGACCTGAGAACTCTTTCCCCATGTCTATCAACCACCTTGCCTCCACTGCCTCCTCTGATAGCCCCTCACAGTCACTCTCCACCCCAACATCCTCTACTAGTGTATCTAGGGGTGCAAATCTGTTTTTCTGTTCTACTCCCATGCTATCTTTTCCTATGCCAGTTGTGCCCTAGTTGAATTTTGGACTGAGTTGCAGCCATCTGCCATTTTTTCCTAAGCCTACTGCCTTCCACACTTCCTGTTCCCCAGTTGCCTCATTACCACCTGTCTTGAATGTCCTCATCCCAGCTCTGGATTTACTGCTATCATCTCCCATTGCTCTATTACACTCTCTGGGTCTCTTCCTGTCCTCCTTCTTCAAAACCCTTTTCTTCTCAAATGATATAACTGGTCCCCTGGTGGATCCCCCAATTTCTCCCTCTCCTTCCCCAGCTGGTAGCATCTCTGTTTCTCTGCCCCACCTCGCCGTTGTCCCCAATTCAATATCCACCTCAACCACCCCACTTCCTCCCTCAGTTGTGTAAGCTGCTTACACATCAAGCATCCTCCCATCCTCCATGCCCAATTTAGAACCATGGTCACACCACAACTGCTGCACCCCACCACTCTACTAAAGAATCCAGCCCTGTGGTTGCCCCACCCTTCCATTGTTATGGCAGCACTGTCAACATGTATGGAATATACAAAATACCTAATCTTAACAGACCATTAACTGGCAGTGCAGCACAGTACAGTACAGATCCCCACTGTATGGTATTGAGCCCCCAGACCGTAACCCCTCAGTACAATCCTAAAGGTCAACAAGTTTGGGATAAACCATAATCACCAATTGATGTCTCTTTGGCCTAACTTCCTATGCAGCTTCCTTATGCAGAGTTCAAAGAGATCTGCAATTACAGCTCCTTTGCAATAATTTTCCAGAAAGATCCCCAATTACAGCTCCCTTGCACTGATTTCCGTAGTTCAGATCAGAATACAGGTGAATCCCATAGGGTGGTTAAAGCAGTTACAGATCTCCTTCTGTGCTGTAGCTCCCTGCTAATCCAGCTGTCCTCTATGCATCTTGGCCACACTCTGTTGCTCCAGCATATGCCAACTCCACCCTGTTTGTCTGGGTCCTCCTCCCTTCGACATTAAATAGAGGCTGGGGTTGGGGTGGGCAGGCAGGAAGAAAAAGCCCTCGGTGGTACAGCTTCTGCGGTCTGGCTGGACTCTTAAAGTCAGACAGCATTGACACCTCCTTCCCCGATTGGTTGGCTAATTCTTTCAGCTACTTCTACAGACATTCAGGGGCACACTCAGCCCTCCAGCATCTGCATCTCCTGGATTACCACTGCCAACTGAGGTGGACCATCTACTTCTGCTGCTTTGCACCACTGGAGCATTTTTCCACATGCCACCAATGTGGATGACCTCCTCTGCCCTGCCATCGACAGTGGCAAGATGCCCTCCACTCTGCCACTGACTGTGGCACCCAGAAAGAAAAAGCTCCCAGTTGTACAGCTCCTGTGGTCTGGCTGGGCTTTTAAAGTCAGACCGCATTGGTGCCTCCCTCAACGACATTTAATAGAGGCTGGGGTTGGGGTGGGCAGTAGGACGAAAAAGCCCCCAGTGGTACAGCTTCTGTGGTCTGCCCTCTGTCCTCCAGCATCTGCGTCTCCTGGATTACTACCACTGACTGCTGAGGACCCCTCTTTCTGCTGCATTGTGCCACTGGAGCAGTTCTCCACCTGCCACCGATGCGGCTGACCTCCTCTGCCCTGCTGCCAACTGTGGAAAGATGTCCTCTGCTCTGCCACTGACTGTGGCACCTGGAAATAAAAAGCTCCTGGTGGTACAGCTCCTTCAGTCTGGCTGGGCTTTTAAAGCCAGACTGCATTGGCACCTCCCTCCCCTATTGGCTGGTTGACTTCTTTGGCCACTACTGCAGCCAATCAGGGGCACCCTCAGTCCTCCAGGGTCGGCTTCTCCTGTATTACCACCACTGACTGCGGTGGACCTCCTCCTTCTACTGCTTTGCACCACTGGAACAGTCTTCTGCCTGCCGCTGATGCAGCCGACCTCCTCTGCCCTGCCACTGAGTGTGGCAAGATGCCCTCTGCTCTGCAGCCAACTGCAGCACCCAGAAAAAAATGCTCCCAGTGGACTTAAGGGCACTTCTGGCAAGAATAGGTAACCTCCAACTGAAAACTGAGTTAGAACTAGAAATTCAAGTACAAGGCATTTTTTTCTGTAATTTACATTTCTTTTGCACTGTAAACATTAATGTACATATGCTTTGTGTTTTGTATGTATTTACAATTTTTTATTTTAGTAAACCTTTTGGTTTCTGTAATTCTGCCCAAGTCTTTTCTCATTTTTGCATGTGAATACTGAAACAGCATTGATAAAGCTGACAGAACTGTTAAAGGCTTAAAGTGTGCTACCACCTTGCTAAGATAAGAAAATACCTAGGTCTCAATTGAGTCCAAAAGGGGAGAATTGTGAACCAGGCTGGGTGTCTGCTGGGTTAAGTATTGCACTGCATTTTCCCGAAGAGGGTGTGATATTTGATCCGGTTAACTGGGCGTGCTAGCGAAAAGGGTTCATATTTGACCTCAGGACTCAAGACAAGTAGGTGTTTAGGACCCAAAACAGACAGGAAGGTTACCCCGTTTGTCTCCTGTTCACATATTGCACTTCAAGGTTTGGTACTGTGGGAGCGGAGGGCCTGACCTTCGGAGCATGTTTGTGGAAGATCTAGTTGGCAGTGATGTGATTTAAAAGATTTGATTTACAGTGCTGCAATCAAAAAGATTTGTTTTCAGACTGTGAAATTATTTGGTAACATGAACATTAACAGTCCATTGTGTCAGATTGATAACTGTAACAGCTCACATGCAAAATAAGACAGTAATTTAAAATAAAGAACTATATCATTGTGCTTACAGTCTAAGTTCCCTACCTGTTATATTTTTTTTGGGTGTAAGCTAGCGTAGCCATAGATTAGGGAAGAAGATGGCTTCCAACTACAGTGAGTACACTGTGGAATACCTAAGACAGTTGTGCCAGGAGAGAGGAGTCCATGGTGAGGGGTGAAGCAAGCAGCAGCTCATGGAGAATCTTGTGGCAGCCAATGCCAAAGACCTTGAGTCACAGTCAGTGACTGGAAAGGACAAAACCTTGGAAGTGGAGGGGCCAGGGTACATTGCAGTGTCCAGACTTAGGGAGGAGGACAGCGGGACCAGTGTAAGCCAAGGGCCACCACAGCAGGGGGTAGGTCACCACCATGCTGGAGCCTGAAGGGATCAGGCTACAGATGAAGTTGCAGAGGATGGAGCTAGAGTTTGAACAAAAAAGGTTCGATGCCCATCAGCAAAGGGAGCTTGAACAGAGGAAGATGGAGATGGAGATAGAGAGAGAGAGAGAGAAAGAGCGAGAGAGAGAGGAGAAGCAAGAGCAATGAGTGGCCGAGGAAAAAGTGCAACAGCTTCAGAGAGAGGCCAAGGGAGAAGAGCGAGAGTGCCAGAGGAAATTTGAACTGGAGAAGCTACAACTCCAAAGACAAGTGCCAGAGCAGGTAAGTGGCACTGGGGAATCTGTGACTCCCGGACATGGTTACAAATTAAATTCTAATTTGATAGCTAAATTTAGAGGGGGAAGATATGGATGCATTTCTAAATTCATTTGAAAAAGTATGTATTCAGGCAAAAATTCCCAGAGAGTCCTGGAGTTTCCAGCTATCCCAACTGCTTACTGGGAAAGCTTCTGATGCATTGGGTGAAATGAACAGTCAGGACAGTAATTATTATGGCAAACTTAAAGCTGCTTTGTTAAAGAAATATGATTTAACAGCAGAGGCATACAGAGTTAAATTCTGTAAGCTCGGGAGAAGCCCTGACACAAGCTATAAGGAGCTGGCCACTGAACAACGTCAGTTTTCAGAACATTGGTGGGAAGGAGTACAAGCAGACTCTATAGAGAAAACTGAAAATGTACTTTTACAGCAGTTCATTTGGGCTTGCCCTACACAGCTGAAAACCTAGCTAGAGGACTGAGATCCAAAATCAGTGCAGGAGGCTGCAAAACTCTTGGACCACTATGCCAGCAGCAGACCTGCTCTGAGAGGGAATGGAATGGGTGAGGCAGCACAGAAAGGGAAAAGCACACCTTCAGGGCAGCTAAAACCCTCACTGCCTCCACCAAAACCAGGCAGCCCCAGGTTACAAAGAAATAATTTTGCTCATAAAAGAAATGAATGTTGGATTTGCAAGCACCTAGGACATCTTGCCAGGCAGTGTCCAAAATGGGGAACAGAGTACACAAAGTGGTGCTGGGAGAGATGTGTTTTTTTTGTGTAGCCCTGAAAGCATGCCAGTAAACATGAGGGAACACATACACCCAGTTACTGTGAATGGGGTAAAGACCCATGGGTTAAAGGGCACAGTGGCATCCCTGACTTTGGTAATAGGGGTTTTGGTTGAGCCTGGACAGCTTATACCCTATCAGTTTGTTACTGTATGGGGAATTACTGGGGAGGAGAAAATGCTGCCACTTGCTAGTGTTCTCCTGGACTGAGGGGAGACTGCAAAAAATTGCACTGGCAGAGACTCTTGTCCTGGACATAATTAACAGGAACAATCTCCAACAGGGGATGGTGTGTGCAGTTACCTGCAGTCAAACAGCAAAGGTAAATGGTAGTCCCCTGGACCCCACGGAAGACCCTGTGGAAAACATTGGGAGGCTGGTTCCCTAGCCTGTATTTCCTGTTAGGGAGAATAGTGAAAATTGCATAGAAATTCCCCAGGTAGCAGTTAACAGAACAGCCACAAAGGGTTACTCTAAGGAGGGAGAGGTAGCCTGTAGTCAGAGGGTTAGGTGGCAGTGACCCTGAATGCCCTGACACTAGAGCTAGGGACCCTAGTTTAGGAACTGGAGGGAACCGGTCCCCTGCCTTGGGAATGTGTAAAGATTTTGCAGCTGATCAGAAAAGTGACCTTAGTTTAGAGAAGCTAAGGGCTTGGGCAGACTCTGAAGGAGCATTGTGAAGTGATGGAAAACATAAAGTTTACTGAGACAATGGACTGCTGTATATGCAGGATATAAAGACAGAAGGAGGGGCGATGGGCAGGCAGATTGTCATTCCCCAGGGGTACTGTGAGTGGTTGCTCAAGACTGCTCACAATTTTCCCATGTCTGGTCATCTAGGAATCATGTACACTATGCAGTGACTGGTTCAGAATTTCTATTGGCCCAACTTCACAAAGCAGGTGAAGGAGTATTGCAGGTCTTGTCACCGGTGCCAAGAAATAGGGAAGGCGGGTAGGAAAACCCAAGCTGCCCTAACTCCCTTTCCCATAGTGGAGGAGCCATTCCAGAGGGTAGGAATGGATACTGTGGGGCCTTTAAATATCCCCAGCTCCTCCTGGAAGAGGTTTATCCTAACAGTGGTGGATTATGCCACCCAGTACCCAGAGGCAGTCACCCTATCCTCACTGAGGACAGACAAAGTGGCAGATGCCTTGCTAGGGATTTTCTCCTATGTTGGGTTCCCGCAAGAGGGTATCACCGATTGAGAGGTTCCTTCATGTCAGAACTGATGAGATGTTTGTGGAAGGAGTGTGGGGTGCTGGAGAGACACACAACACTGTATTGCCCACAAGCCAATGGGCTTGTGGGAAGATTCAATGGTACCTTCAAGACGATGCTCCAAGCATTTGCTGAACAGCATGGGAGGGACTGGGAAAAATCCTTCCCCACCTGTTGTTCACATGCAGGGAGGTGCCCCAAGAGTCGACAGGGTTTTCTCCCTTTGAGTTCTTATATTGACACAGGGTACATGGGCCCCTAGACTTGAACTGAGTGGACTGGGAAGGAATGCATGCCACCCAAGGGACTCCCATAGTGGATTATGTCCTTAAATTTAGGGAAAAGCTGAATGAGCATATGTGAACAGGCCAGAGTAACCTCTCAGCTGCCTGACAAAAACAAAAGGTATGGTACAACTACAGAGCCAGAGTTCACTCGTACACTGTGGGTCAGGAAGTCATGGTCCTAATCCCAGTCTGGAATGATAAGCTGCAGGCCGAGTGGGCAGGACCATACAAAGTAGTCAGACTGGTGAATGGTGCAAATTACATTATAGAACTGCCTGACAGGAGACATACCCAAAGAATGTACCATGTCAACATGATGAAGCCTTATGCAAATAGGGCTGATATTGTCTTTGCAGTGTGTAGTCCTGGGAAGGGGACGGATGTAGGAAGCCCCCTTCAGGACTTGCTGGAAGAAAGCAAGTGGGAGTCCTCTGTGGAGGCAATTAAAATGTCACCCAAGTTGACCCCAGACCAGATACAGGAAGTAAGGGAGGTTTTAGCAGACTTTGCCCCATTGTTTAGCACCAAGTCTGGACTAAACCCCTTAGTGAAGCATGACGTAGAGACAGGGACACAAGTGCCCATATGGCAAACAGCATATCAAGTGTCAGAGGCCATCCAAAAGAATATCAGGAGGGAGTTGGAGGAAATGCTGAATTTAGGGGGTACCCCAGAAATCCCACAGCTCCTGGGCCTCACTCATAGTCCTTGTTCCCAAGCCAGATGGCTCTACTCATTTTGTGTGGACTTTGGTGGACTCAGCGCAGTCATGAAGTCAGACACCCATCCAATGCCACGGACGGACGAACTACTAGACAAGTTGGGAGGGGCGACATACCTTACCACTATTGACCTGATGAAAGGGCATTGGCAGGTAGAGTTAACTGCCAGAGCCAGGGAGAGGTTGGCCTTCATCACTCCAATAGGGTCATTTGAATTTAAAGTAATGCCTTTTGAAATGAAGAATGCCCCCTGCCACCTTCCAAAGGTTGGTGAACCAGGTGTTAAATGGTGCTGAAGAGTACACCGTGGCATACCTGGATGACATTGCCATCTTCAGTACCAGCTGGGAGGAACGCCTGCCCCACCTTAGGGAAATGCTGGGCAGGATACAGATGGCCAGGCTCACTGTAAAAGCGGAAAAGTGCCAGGTGGCCATGGCTGAGGTGGCAAGCAAAAATTGAGGCAATCAAGGCATGGCACAGACCTCAAACACAGAAGCAGGTTCAGAATTTTCTAGGGACCACAGGATACTATAGAAAATCTGTACCAAACTACAATGCAATGGCCACTCCCCTATCTGGCCAGTTAAAGAAAAGAATGCCTAAAAGGATTAACTGGGAACCGGACTGTGAACAAACCTTTACACGACTAAAGGAGGCAATGTGCAGTGCTCCTGTATTAGCCAGTCCATACTATAGTAAACTCTTTGTAGTCCAGACTGATGCCTCAGATGTGGGTATTGGGACAGTACTTAGTCAAACATCTAACCAAGGGAAAGATCACCCAATAGTATACCTCAGTAAGAAGTTACTTCCCAGGGAGCAGGCTTATTCTACAGTGGAGAAAGAATGCCTTGCAATGGTATGGACACTAAAGAAATTACAGCCATACCTATATGGGCGGCCTGTCAAGGTACAATCCCCTGGTTTGGCTGGCACAGATGGGTAAAACAAATGGTAGGCTTTTAAGATTGAGCTTTGCCTTGCAGGGGTACAACATGACTGTTACTCATAGGGCAGGGGCAGCAAACACAAACATAGATGGGTTATCTCGTCAGTTTGAGAAGTGAACTGAATTTGGGGAACTCATCCCATGCCTAGCAATAGATTCCCCAAGTTCAGTCTAGGAGGGAGGAGTGTGACAGGATAACCATCTACAAGCTATGTGTATATAATTTTTTTATACATATATATGTTTACATTTCTGCTATAAGACATGGCAGGGTCAGCAGGCTTATCTGAAAGACTAGCTATTGAAGAGGCATAACCTTTTGAACATAAAGCAGTTGCTTGCTGTAGCTAAATAGCTAGTTTCATTTTCTGTGTTGACACATAGTTGCAAGACTTCCTGGGACTATAAGCACACCAGGTTATCACACATTGTAAACCATTCATTTACTTTGAGGTCCAGGAACCAGGATGCATTTTTTTAGCTATTTTGAGGAAACAATTTCTGAACAGCTACCTGTTACATCTTTCACCACTAGGACAGAAATAGTTGTCAGGAAGGTGCTTTGGAGATCAAAGGGGAATGCTCTGATCAAAGAGACTGCTATAATTTAATATTGCTATCTTTGCAGATTTCAAGCAAGCAGTAAAATGGCACCCTTTTGGATATACTTGGTCATGTTACAAATTAATTACAGAACTAACAGTGACTTCATGAGCTGTGACCTCACAGGATGGGAGGGACATTTTGGATTTTTATCAGACTGGCTGAAAGGAGTTTTGATCTTCTATCTCTGGACTCCTAAGAGAACACACACACACTGTGTTTGGAACTTAAGGGCACTTCTGGCAAGAATAGGAAGTTCCCAACTGGAAGCTGAGTTAGAACTAGAAATTCAAGTACAAGGCATTTTTGTTTCCATAATTTACATTTATTTTGGACTGTAAACATTAATGTATATATGCTTTGTGTTTTGTATGTATTTACAATTTTAGTAAACCTTTTGGTTTTCATAATTCTGCATGAGTCTTTTCTCATTTTTGCATGTACATACTGAAACAGTGTTGATAAAGCTGGCAGAACTGTTAAGGGCTTAAAGTGTGCTACCGTCTTGCTAAGATAAGAAAATACCTAGGTCTCAATTGAGTCCAAAAGGGAGAACTATGAACCAGGCTGGGTGCCCGCTAGGTTAAGTATTGCACAGCATTTCTCCAAAGAGGGTGTGATATTTGATCCTGTTAACTAGGCGTGCAAGCGAAAAGGGTTCATATTTGACCTCAGGACTTGAGACTAGTAGGAGTTTCAGACCCAAAACAAATAGGAGGGCTACCCAATTTGTCTCCTGTTTACATATTGCACTTCGAGGTTTGGCATTGTGGAAGCAGATGGGCCTGAACTGGACAGTGTGTTTGTGACAAAACACACATACAAACCACTCTCTCTAATTATACAAATGCTATACCGCTCATCTATGCACCCCACTCAAACACCCCACAAATAAGTATTAAAATAGCCAACAAAAAAGAATAAATAAATGAACATGTGCTGCAAGACATTCCAGAAAAACAAATGCAGAAAGTTCCTGAGAAATAAAATGAACTGCCAAGTCAAGATCCAAGCCTTTTTAGGCATGTGAATATTTCATGGAGACATAGACTTTGACGACAGATAAGGATCCTTGGCCTACCTAGTCTGCCCATTTCCCTACCTATTGGATGAGCTGCAGATCCTAGTTAACCAACAACCTACTTCTTCCTACCCCCCCAGAATTGCCTTATGTCTGTCCCATGCATTCTTAAATTCTCCCACTGTTTTTGACCCCACAGATTTCCTCAGGAAGGCCATTCCATGCATCCACCAGCCTCTCTGTGAAAAATACTTTCTCACATTGGCCCTGAGCCATCCCCCCTCTATCTACAGATTTTGTACCCTTGTTCTTGCACTTCTCTTTTTCTGAAAGATGCTACCCTCTTGGACTTTGTTGATTCCCTTGAAATACTTAAACATTTCTATCATGTCCCCCTTCTCCCTCCTTTCCTCAAGGGTATACATATTAAGCTCCTTTAGTCTCTCTTTGTATGGTTTCAGTTGGATACCCTGCACCATTTTGGTTGCCCTCCTCTGGACTGCCTTCATCCTGTCTATGTCCTTGTGGAGATGGAGTCTTCAGAACTGTGCGCAGTACTCCAAATGGGGTCTCACAAACTGTCTGTACAGTGGGATAATGACTCCTTGTTTTCTACTGGTGATGCCTCTGCGTATACATCCAGGTATCCCACCCAGCCATCCTTATTGCCTTCTCACATTGCTTGCTTACCTTTAGATCATCTGATATGACTGCACCTCAGGTCCCTTTCTATTTTTGTTGTTGTTAATACGTCCCCCTCCCCAACTGTGTACTCTTCCCCTGGGTTTTTGTTTCCCAGGTGCATTATTTTGCATTGCTTTGCACTGAATCTAAGCTGCCATACTTTTGAACATGCCATAGTTATTTATTCTATTTATTAATTTATTTATTGCAATTTAGGATTGATACCTTTCAGTCCTTGGATTCATTTACAAAGGTTCCAGGTCATACACAAAATAATTAGTCAAACATACAGGTTGCAGAGATTACAAAAAAAGACAAAGCATATCGGTTGCATGCATTTGAACAATACGAGTTAGAATACATTGAAGGAACAGTTTGCTTCAGTCAGGTTACAAATAAAATAAGAGGAACATGGTTTCAAGGGTATAATGCATTTCGGTGAGGGAACATTCAGGATACAGCTCAAACAAAAGAAACAGTTTCAAAGGAAGTGCTTTAGTCTGTCAATTTAGGGCCACCAGGCCCCTGGGAGTACTGGCCATACAGATGGGGACTGGCTATACAGAGGGGTAGTGGGTGGGGGAGCAGCCTAAGGATGGCATTGTCATTTAATGGGATGGTGAGTGATTGGGGAGGTTGCTGCAGTGATGCCAGCAGCGTGTGGGGGGGGGGTTGCAAGCTGGAGCTCAGTAGGAGGCAAGTGAGGAGGGGGGAACAGGTGTGGGGAGAAAACTAAGGGGAGGGGTACTGGAGTGAAAGGAGGTTGGGATATAAACAGCAAGGAAGGTAGGTAGTGTGGTAATGGAGGGGTTGTGCAGGAGAGGAATTGGGGTGGGAGTATTAGGGGCAGGAGGAGAGTCGTGGGTTGGTAGGTGGAGGGGGATGGTGGCATAGGAGGGGATGGGGTGGGAAGAAGGGGTTGGGGAGGTGGTGGGTTATTTGTGCTAAAGAGTCCTGTAGTTGGCTAGTCATAGCATGCATTTCAATGTGCAAAAAGAAGCAATTGTGCTCACACCACCAGAGTTCCAAAAGATATAATAATGCACAGTATGTTTGTGGGTTTCAGACATCAGGAGCCACTGCAAAGCATGAACTCATGGTAGATTTCCTCTCATAAAATCCACCCAGAATCCAGTCTCCAGAGGGTCTTTTGAATCTCAGGCACAGTACTGTTAATGAAATACAAACATCAGGAGCCTCTGCAAAAAATGAGATAAAGGTGGATTTTTATCTCACAAAATCCACCCAGAAACCAGTCTCCAGACAGTCTTTAAAGTCTTGAGCACTCGCCACAGGAAAAAGAAATCCAAAACAACTGGAGAATGAGCTCTCACCAAGTTCTCAGTCCAGATTTCAAATCACAGCTGTGGTACTTCCTCATGCTAGTACTGTAGGCAAATGACCCATGGAAGATCAAAGGCAGATATGGCCAGTTCAGGAAGGAGTCCCAGGGGGAAATGATTCCTCTCCCCTCAAACAGACCAAAATGAACAGGTCGCCTCAATAGTGCCCAGTGACAGACTTGCCAATAAGAAACAGCCTAGTGGGAAACATATGGTGTTTTCCTGGGGGGGATGCAGAGCTCCCACCTCCTACCACACAATTACCTCCACTACTCAACAGCCTTAGCCCTACAAGACCCTCCACTCACCCCCGCAATGGCCTACCACCACAAAACTCCACTCTCCTCGCTCTTCATAACCAGTAGCCAGATGGCAAATGCAGCCTGGTGAAATCAGCAAATGATACTCCAGCAGCGCTTACTCCCATAGCAACTTCACTCCATCAGGTCAGTGCCACAAAATTCACCTCAGCACTCCTCAATTGCTCCTTAACTGCAAAAAGCCCACAAATTAAAAGAGAACTGCTGCACAGGCTCCGTGACACCATAACTAAAATCAAATCTGCACTCCAGTGCTAACTCACTAAAAAGCCCTGCCTGATGCTAAAAATCTCTAAATCTAAAACTTACTGTACTTAAACAGGATTCTCCCAGTTGAATCCAGAAAATGAACACTCAAATTAGCATTTCAGGAGCATTTTAGAAATTATTTTACAGCTTGGGTATCAGACCCCAAGCAGACGGCAGCACAGCATTGCCACCATCTTCAATGAGTACCTGTGGTTGTATGTCTGCCCACAGCATGCACACACTGCATGGTATGCCTATGGCCTGGACATTGTCCCAGTGGATATTGTGTTCACACAGTGCTGTGGGCATGTGCGCACCATCTGCATTATGCATTCATCATGGTCACATTGCACTATGCTGTTCAGGTGTGCCACTGTGTTGGGGCTGTGCTGCATACTATGTCCACTACCATGTTATCTTCACAGGGAGGGGGTGGGGTCATTGCCACGCCTGTATAGCTAAGTGGTGCATCATAGCCCTTGGGTACTGTGTCCATTGCATGTCCACACTACATACATGTGTCATGCTTGGTGTCTGTGGATGTGCAGGGGGTGTGGGTACACAAGCACACTGTCTGTTACACATCTGTGGATTGCCACAACAGGCTGCAGTCTGCTGACATGTGAACATTGGTTGTGAGGTCTCTGATTGTGACGTTGCAAAGTTACCTAGCTCTACCTTCTGCTCCATTAGGCAGCATGTCCCACCCATTCTGTTGTGATGGTTTTATTGTTGCTACTATGGGGCAGACTGTGGTTTACTTCGGGGGGGGGCTGTGTAGCTGCACTGTGAAGGGGCCACATTGGGTATGCTTGGGGCATCATCCCATCTGTGGTGTTTGTGCCAATAACCCTCCATGGCTTCACATCTGCATGTGATGGGCATGTGTACCATGACATTTAGTGCTACCTCATACAGGCACAGGTCAGGTTGCACGTGCACTCTTTACATTGTTGGGTACATGGGCATGGTGGGTGGGACATGCTCTCCTTCACTGGGGTCACATCCTGAGTTCTGTATTGTTCCACAGTGTCAGCGTACCATTCTAACATGGGCACCATTCCAGTCAAAGGTCTACATCAGAGCTCATTGTGGGCCAGGCTTCCCGAAGAAGGAAAGGCAAGGAATTACCTCCTCGGGCAGCTTGTGTTCCAGCAGTACACCATTATGGAGCAGCAGGCAGTGTTGATTCAAGAAATGCATCACATTGCAGACATCCTCCCCCCCCTCCCTTCGTATTCACCCTTCCCTGCCCCCCCTTTTGGTTTTGCTGTATATAGTTGTACATTGTTTCCTTTCAAGTTTATGTAATACATATTTTTTCTAGATGCATTCCTGTGTCCTGTCTCTTTCTTGAGTAACTGTAGTCGGTTGCACTGCTGTTGTGTGTTGCATCTACTGACCATCTAGTTTACCATGGTGGATGCCATTCTGGCCTCTCTCTTGTGGCACAAGTTTCACAACAGCTCTCCCTCTGTGGCTGCTCATCTGGCAGTGGGTTGTTGTGGGCATGGTGACTTTCTCCTCCACTTGGCTGACACATTCTGTTCTCCTTGTGTGCCCAGCATGTCATGTGTGTGAGACAGACAACGTTTCTTGTGGCTACCCATGGACATGGTTTGTTCCCTGTTCCTTGGGTGCACCCCAATGGCATTGCCTGCAGGGGGGCCTTGGTCTGTGGGCCTATGTGTGGCTTTATCCATGTGGCCATGGCTGCCATCCATCATCCTGTGTCCTCCTGCTGTGTATCCTGTGGTGTGCTGCCCACTGCTCTGGATCAGGGATCCTTGTCCCCCTCATCCTGTGCATGGTGGGCATTGGTTGGGTCCTTACTGCAGCACAGGCATGTGTTGTCCTTTCTGTGGGTCACATCATCATTGTCCCATCTCTGCATCTTTTCCACAGTTCTCATCCATACAGTGTTGCTACATTTTGGGATTTCTGTTTTATTTTTTTTTTTTGTTTGTTTTCTATTATTATTTATTTATTTATTTATGCGTTCTTTCTTGGCCTTGCCTTTGGTGGTTCACTTTCTGTTGTTTGTATTGTATGCTGCTGTATGCTTAGGTATTCACATTTTACATAGAAACACAGAAGTTGATGGCAGATAAGGACCGCAAGGCCCATCCAGTCTGCCCATTTCTTTTTCTACCTTATGAATGTTCCATCAGCATTTGCTCTGTCAATGGCCTATCTATTAATGCTTATCTGTATTGCTGCATTATGCCTATCCCATGCCTGTTTGAAGCCCTGCACTGTATTCATATCCACCAATTTTTGAGGTAGGCCATTCCATGCATCCACCACCCTTTCTGTGAAAAAGAACTTCCTCACATTACCCCTTAATTGGCCTCCCTCTAATCTCATGCTGTATCCTCTTGTCCTGCTATTTTTCTTATATTGAAACATTTTAGACTCTTTCACCTTGTTAATGCCCTTAAGGTGTTTGAATGTTTCAATCATATCACCTCACTCCCTCCTTTGCTCCAGGATATACATATTGAGTTCTGTTAACCTGTCCTCATATGTTTTCTGACGCAGTCCCTGCACCATTTTGGTTGCCCTTCTCTGCACTGCCTCAATTTAGTTAATATCCTTGTGAATGTGTGGCCTCCAGTACTGCAGGCAATACTCCAGATGGGGCCTAACCACTGTTTTGTAAAGAGGGATTATTACCTCCCTCTTATGACTTGTGATACTCCCATTAATACACCGCAACATCCCCCTAGCCTTACCTACTGCTTTAGTGGTCTGCTTGGATGATTTCAGGTCATCTGTGATGATGAAGCCCAAGTCTCTTTCTTCCCTTGTGATTTCCAGCAACTCCCCTCCCAACCTATAGGTGACTTCAGGGTTTCTCTTCCCTGTGTACATGATCTTGCACTTCCTTGCATTTAACCCCAGTTGCCACTCTTCCGACCATTTTGCCAGTTTATTCAGATCTCTTCTCATTCTACCCACCCCATCTGGATCATCTACTCTGTTGTAAATCTTGGTGTAACATCTGCAAACAGACAAACCTTACTCTCCAGTCCATCTGCAATGTCACTGATTAAGATATTGAAGAGGACTGGCCACAGAACTGATCCCTGAGGTATCCCACTTGTGACTTGCATCTCTTCTGACTGTATACCATTTATCACCACTCTCTGTTTTCTGCCCATCAACCAGTTTGCCACACAGATGACCCAACTTCTGACCCACCCAAGCCTATCCAGCTTATTAATAAATCTTCTATGTGGAATAGTATCAAAAGCTTTGCTGAAGTCAAAGTAGATGACATCAACTGCTCCCCCTTGGTCCACAACTCTAGTTATCCAATGAAACAAAATCTATGAGATTAGTTTGACCAGGACCTTTTGTACTGCACTTCTTTGCATGTGCTCCCAGTGGACACATGGTTCTCCTGTGCACTGTGCTGCTGTTGATGTTTGCACTACCTGGTTGCTATTGTAACTCCCCTACAAATGGGGATCCCAAAATGTCTTCCTTGAGCTTGTCTAAATGCTCACTGCCAGGCTGGTGTCCTGCGTTTTAGCAGTTTAAATGTGATTACCAGCGCCTATATAGTTTCTGTGTACTGTCTCTTTAAGAGCTGCCTGATTGCAGCATAACTAATCTGAGAGGGAGCTCTGTTGAAAGATGTAACTATTTACTGAAAATCATTTAGAGTGATAATGATAATGTAGATTGTCTAACATGCTTTCTTTGCAGCAAGGGCTGTTTTGTTTGTCTCCACTATCTTGATCCTGGACTGCAAATTGGACCAATCAGTTCTGGTGGGACCTAAAATGTAGCTGGACTACAGGAGCTGTTGAAGTCAAAATCTGTAGGAATTGCAGTTTTGAGCTTTTTGCACCTTTTTTGCAACTGAAGAGAGAGCTCTTTTTGTGACTGACAGACAGATCAGTCAACCGAATCTTTTGGATCTTGGAGAAGTCCCAGGCCGCTTGCAGTTTTCAGGGACATCTAAGCTGGAAGCTGAAGAAGAAAGAGCTGAAGTGATTTTGAGCAGCAATCCTGAGTGGATTTGTATGGGAGAGCTGTGAAAAGACTGCGTTTTTGGCTTGCATGTCTGCCTTCTGCTCCTGAGAGGGATAGAAGAGAATTATTTTGGACTAAATCCAAGTTTGTGTGACTAAAGTAAGCTACTGAAGTGGGCCAGGCTCAACCTGAAGAAGACCGAAGATTTTGCTGAATGCGATAGGCCTGTCAGGAGTTCCAGCTACCCCTAAGCTCCTGGTGTATGCAAAGACTTTGCAATTGTGACTGGGGAGCGCTTTGCCTGGTACAGTAGAATTTTCTTACATGTAAATGTGCTATGAGCTGCTAGTGGGTCGTGAGTTAGTTCTCCACTTTGTGAACTGTGTTCTGCCTGCTGTAAGCTGTATCCAGCCCAAAACAGACTGCACCCAAATTTCTCTCCATGCGGTCTGGGCCTTGCCAGACTGGCCCAGCCAGACTACCCACTGCACAGAGAAGCCATCTACGAGAGACCTGCCAGGGGATCAGCCCCCTGCTCCTCCTTGAATAGGAATGACGCCTCTGCGACTTGTGTGGGCCCTGTTTCTCCTGGCACTCCATATCAACCACCTGCAATCTCGATTTTCGTCCAGCTTGTGTGCAGTCTTGGGTATCAAGAGTAAATACCAGGGTAGCTCATTGCAACAACAGCTTAATCTGAGTGTGTCATCTGATTGTCTTGTTGTTTAATTTCCTTTACGAACTGAGCCCACTGGCTCCGGATTACAAATATTGTATACTGTGCATGTTGTGTTTTCCATCACAGGGCCCCAACCAGCTGCAAAGCCGGCCAACCCCGGGCAACAGTCCTGGCTAGCCCATCTCTTCTCCACCTGGGTACCCAGAGGTGTGACTGTGTGGGGGGACTCAAAGTGCACATATAACTGCTTGATTGATATAATCTTTAAGCTAATTAACCTGATTTTGCCCCTCCCTTGTTCAAGTCCCCTGAATAAATCAGATCTAACTTTTTCTGCATGTAATCTGACTGTGGTTCCAGTTTGTGCTCAAAGTACTGTACTGTTGCTATTTGCTGTGCATAACCTTGTTTTACAGGGGGTCCCAAGGGTCGAGCCAGAGGAAGCAGCCCTGGTGGTAAGTGCAAACAGTGTGGGTACTTGTGTGGTGTACCAGGGGTGTTGTGAAATAGATTATTGTACAGTGTTCAGGCCACTAGAGGGGAAAAAGGGGGGTTACAGTGTCCCGGAGGGCTATGCCCAGGTTAGCTTGACCACTACCAACCCTGACCTCCAGGCGGAGGCACCCATTTCAGAACTCAGGCCCCTTAACCTGCTACTAGCCAAGCAAGCAGAGGTAGTAGCCCTTGGGATAGCATCACCTAGGGGTTACACTATATTCAGAGCTGTCTTCTTTGTTATTTTCAGAGCTGTCTTCTTTACCAGGTTATTATTGCATTGCACACTCAGCCTTGTTTGCCCACCTTTGTTTTTACACTATATTCAACTGACTTAACCCCTGGGCTAGTCCTTTAAATATAGTGTGCTATTTGTTCTGGGCCAATTTCGCCCACCAGGCAGTGCTAATTTTGCCGTGGGACTGAGTTTTGCATATTTGGCCCCATGCACATGAAATCTAGGGATATGGGACGGTGGGGGGTGCCACTAGCTACCAATTAGGGAATAAATGATTATAATATAATGAATATGGGGACTGGGGGAGTGCCACTAGATACCAAAGCTATGTAAAAGTGCAATGTGAGAATGAGGACCCCAAAACCGATGTGGCAGTATTAGAAAGCCACATAAATCCCTTTTGGAGAGTGGAAATCCTTTTCTGTGAATGCTTTGCCTTGAATATGAAAAAGGATTCTGGCTCGTGAAAAAAGATTTAGAACTTAGTAGTTTATCCAATCCTTTTTCGCAAGCTGATTTCTTTTCCGAGAATCCTTTTTTATGATTACAGAAAAGGATTCCATTTCCCAAAAAAGGCTTTCAGACTTAATTTTTTTTTTTTAAATCATTCTTCACTAGACAATTCCTTTTTTGTGAATCCTTTTTTATGGTTGCAGAAAATTGCAAACATGGAACTGGCTCGCAAAAAAGGATTTCAGGCTTAGGTGTTTTTCAAATCCTTTTTTGGAAGCTGATTTCCTTTTTTTGAATTATGAAAAAGGATTTTTAAAAAAAGGGTTTCGTGAGTCATGAAAAAGGATTTAACAGTGGTAAAAAATGTTACTGGGCCATATTCTAAAACAAAATATTAGAAATACACATCAAGAAGTGCCGATGATCACAATACATATTTTGGCATCTGTGCAAGGCACCATTTGATGGAGTTATTTAAGCCTTTTATTTGAAGAAATTGAAAAAAAGATGTTGACTTATAAGAAAGGAATTTTTTCTCACAAAAAAGGAATGGCACCTCTTGAGACCAAATTCTTTTTTCATTAGAGTAAGCTATCCCGGAGAGTGATATTCACTTTGAAAATAATGTGAACTTGAAAATTAAATAACTTTGCAAAGATGAATATTTTTTCACCAAACCAACACAAAGCAGTTCTGTCACCCAAGCTCTTTCTACCATAACAAATTCACACCAAAATTCCACACCATATGTGCACATAGTGATGAGGAAAAAACTGTAAAAATGACAAATTTTAAAGTTTTTGTACTATGCAGATCTCAGAATCTCCACATCAGACCAGATCGAAACTTGGCATAGCAAGAGATCTACCCCACAAAACAGAACATGCCAAATTGTGTGTAAATCCATTCAATGATTGCAAAGTTATTAAACTGCAACATTTAAGGTTTAACATTAAAGTACCTACTGAACCCTAACTACAGGGGCACAACCGTGCCCCTATAATCTCTTTGTCTCTCACTCTCTCTCTCTCTCTCTCTCTCTCTCTCTATATATATATATATATATATATATATAGATATATGTGTGTGTGTTCTTTGGGAAAAGTAATTTTTGCATGTGGAATTCTAGTAGCATTACCTATTGCACTTCCATAAAATCTTGAAAATATTTTGTAATTGGCACAGTGCTCACTGTACATTTCAAACTACTAAACCAAACTCATCCAGTTTCTTAGATACCAGGTCCCATTAATATCTGGTATGCATGTCAAATTGTAGGTTTATTCCTGCAATAGCAGCAGTGCTACAAACATCCACATTTTTGAAAAACTTTCACAAACTTTGACACAGATCTCTCCTCTTAGGGTTGCAAGGGCTGCAGGAAGCAAGGCGCACTCCCCATCACCCAAATAGCTACAGATCTCTCCTCCGAGGGTCGTGAGGGCCACGGAAAGCAAGGTGCCCTCCCCATCACCTGAATAGCTGCAGCTCTCTTCTCCGAGAGTCGCGAGGGCTGCGGGAAGCACGGCACCATCCCCATCACCTGAATAGCTGCAGATCTCTCCTCCAAGGGTGGTGAGGGCCGCAGGAAGCAAGGCACCCTCCCCATCACCTGAATAGCTACAGATCTCTCCTCCAAGGGTGGTGAGGGCCGCAGGAAGCAAGGTGCCCTCCCCATCACCTGAATTGCTGCAGATCTCTCCTCCAAGTGTCACGAGGGCTGTGGAAAGCAAGGCACCCTCCCCCACCACCTGAATAGCTGCTGCAGATCTCTCCTCCAAGGGCCACGAGGGCCGCAGGAAGCAAGGCACCCTCCCCCATCAAATGAATAGCTGCAGATCTCTCTTCCAAGCACCATGAGGGCCATGAAAAACAAGGTGCTCTCCCCCATCACCCGAATAGCTGCAGATCTCTCCTCTGAGAGTCATGAGGGCCATGGAAAGCAAGGCGCCCGCCCCCATCACATGAATAGCTTCAGATCTCTCCTTTGAGGGTCACGAGGGCCGTGGGAAGCAAGGTGCCCTCCCCCATCACCTGAACAGCTGCAGGTACATAGCGAGGAGCTCCATTCCCAACTCCATGGATGGACTGGCGTTGTTGTGTTGGTTTAAACTTGGCGCCATTTTTTGTTGGCATAGGTGTGGAGATAGTCTCCTGCCCCTGTATTATTTATCTCAAAACAGCACCTAGAATGTTGTGTCAGCCTGTACCTTAAGGGCTATATTGCTTATATTTCTTCTAATGCTGCATGCTGCCTGTAAAGTGTCTGTAATTAACTGCCCTTAAAGGTAAAAATAGAACTGTGCTGAACTGTAACCCTTAAACGAAAACAGAATAGTGCTGCTTCTGTAATTAATTCTCTAAACTGTGCAAAATCAGAACAGTGCTGCCCCTGTAATTACTTCTTTAAACTGTCATGGCTCCATCTAAAACAGAATAGTGCTGCCTCTGTAATTAATTCTAAGCTTAGCAGATACATGCCCTGCTAATTTGAATTTAGGAGCCTGACTGGACTGCTGATTTTAACTTCCCTTTCACCCAACCCCCCTGCCCAACTTCCACTGTATAAATGTCCTTACCCTCTGTTTCTTCCTCCACAGATCCCTCCTCCAAGGGTCGCGGAGGCTGCGGGAAGCAAGGCGCCCTCCCCATCACCCAAATAGCTGCAGGTACATCACAAGGAGCTCCACTCCCAGCTCCATGAAAGGACTGGCATTGTGTCCCTGCCAATGCAGGGCGTCAGCTCCCCACCACCACCCTTGCTCAGCATGCCCTTATATAGAGGCTTTCAACCAATCAGACAAATTCACCATTAGCAGCTTATATTCTCTCACCACTAGAGGCTGCTCTTTCTACTTCAACACTGGATTTCTCTTAGCCCTAACACAACTCTCACATAGTGTAAGAATGCTACCTCTAATTCTCCTCCTATGCTTTCTATTACCCACTGCACAGACCCCTGTCTTGTCTTACCCTAACAACACCCCTCCCCCAAAACAGACAATAATGTAGCTTCCTGGCAGTTGATAAACCCATGGGTATCCTCTCTCTCCTACCTTGTTTTAGGAAATAGGACTATGCATATAACCTACACCCCAGTTATGGACTATGGTCGTCACCCTCGGCGCACAACTCTGGGCTCATCCTGGAGTGACTGGAAACATCACCACCTGCATCAGCTGATGCAGCCCTCCCACCTCTCGGACAAACTCCTCCTCCTGGCTGCCCCTTTTCTGCAATTTCTCCCCATTCTGACCATCTCTTCCTCTGTGCACTCTGCCAAAATCTTACACCTTAACAAAAGGAAGACATTCTTGCACCCTGTGTTAAGGCTCACACTCCTCCTCCTCCTCCTTCTCAAGTTGGGCTATATCCATCCTAATCCTGGTCCCCAAGTACGCTTGACACCCTCCTAACCTTCCACTGGTGGTTTGGGCATTGCCTCCCTCAATGTCTGCAGCATATTAAAAAAGTGGGACTCCTTCCAGGGCTGGGTCATGCAATATCATCCTGATGTTATAGCCATAACTGAAACCTGGCTTACCCATCAGATTCCTGACTCCACAGTAACTTTTACTGGTTACAACCTCTATCGGGCGGACTGACAGGGTAAACATGGGGGTGACTGTGCCATCTTCACCAAGGACATATTACATGTTTAACAGCTCCCTCCCCTTAGCTGGGAACAGGACCGCAGGTCGTTACCATTAAACTTACCTTGGGGAGTGCCCAAAACCCGTTACACATCACTGCAGTTTATAGTCCACCCAGGGACCAAAAAGTAGCCTTCCACTCGGTAACATCCTACCTGGATACTCTACCATCTCACACAGAAATTATTGTACTAGGTGATTTTAATATAAACTGGTTAAGTAAGGACGCCTCACCACTCATAGATGCTGCCACAGCCCGAGACCTCTCCCAAGTGGTCACCTCCCCTAACCATCTTGACACACACACTGGGTCTTCCTCCCTGCTCAACCTTGTCTTCACCAATCATCCACACAAAATATTTAGTGTCTTTGTTCTCCCAGCTGCCCTTAGTGACCACTCCCCAGTTATCTGCTCCTGGTCCTGCAAAGCTCCTAGATCCCCCTCCCAAATTCATAACCCAGGGCAAACTTGGCCCTGGTAAACTGGCATCTCTTAAAGTGTACCTCAGGGCCATGGACTGGTCCTTCATCACTAGCTCCCCCAACCCAGAAATAGCCCTTGACCTCTTCATCCTGTCTTTCTATAACATATGTGACAAATTTGCCCCACTCACTAAAAGAATGGTTAAAGGCAACCATGTGCCCTGGTTCACTGATCACCTCTTGGCCTTGTTGTGGGCAAAATATTAATTGTGGCAGTGGTCCTTAGAATCTGGCTTCCTGCTCGACATACAGAGAGACTCAGAATAAGTGCACCTGGGCCATTCGCAAAGCTAAAGCAGAGTACTATAAATCCTCACTAACTTACTCCTGGGGCTCTGGATGCAAGTTCTGGAACAACATTAATGAAATCTGTGGTAAGGCTCCCAACCAAATGCCAACACAGGTCATGGTTGATGGGTCATTGACCACTGACCCCTCCTGTATCGCTTCAGCCTTCAATAATGCCTTCACTAACCTTAGTAGTGTTCTCTCTCCCAACTTCTTTGACCCTCCAGCAACTAACACCCTTTCTCCCCCTTCTGCTGCTCCCCCTTTTACCTGTGCTGTATATCAACTAAGTCTGCTGACCCATACCCCAGAGCAGCCCTTAGCCACTCCTCATATAGTCCCAACTCTCTAGACATGAAGGTCCTTCATCTCACTCTTAATGAGGTTCTCCGCCCCCTTACTCATATTTTAAACCGCTCCCTTTGCCTAGGTAAATTCCCCCCAAGTGGAACTCTGCCTCCATCAAACCAATATTTAAAGGTGGGGATCGTTCCAATACAATTAATTACCGCCCCATTTCCATACTCCCTCCCCTCTCCAAGGCATTAGAGTGGATTGTAATCTGATCAGCTCATGGAGCACCTCAACAAATATAACCTTCTCTGCAAGCAGCAACATGGTTTCCACAAGGGACACAGCGCTATTATTGTCCTTCTCGAATTTACCACACACATACACTCTGCACTGGATAAGGGGCACATCACTGGTGTTCCACCGTCAACAACTCCCTCCTACTAACCACCTTGACTGACTTGGGTCTTTCTTGGGATGCATTGGGATGGTTCTCTGACTACCTCTCAAACCAATATTAACAGGTCAAAATTGGTAACACAGATTCAAATAGACTACCTGTCCTCTGTGGTGTCCCTCAGGGGTCCATTTTGGGACCGCTACTTTTTAGCTTCTTCCTCAACTCTGTCCCTGAATCCTGCTCAGGAAATCTATTACTATACATGGATGATGCAGTCATTTTCTCCTCCAGCCCTGACCCTATACAACTCCACCACTCCCTTCAGTCCCCTTTCAGCTGTACTGAAAACTGATTCACTGCACAATGCCTTATTCTTAACTACAACAAAACCAAAGTTATGCTATTCTCTCACCCGCAGAACACTAGAAAGGTGCTGTGCCCACAAGTTCTAACTTCTAATCACACCCCTCTGGAGCAGGAGGACTCTTTTAAATACCTGGGCATCACCTTGGACCCAGGTCTTAACTTCCACAATCACATTCACCATTTATCCAAGGCCCTTAATGTTAGGCTGGGGCTTCTGCACTATTTCAACACTGCCTTACCCCTGATGCTCTCAGGCTCACTGTCACCGCCTTGGTCCTCTCTCTGCTAGATTATGGCCTACTGACATATGGGGCGGCAAGCACTTCATCCCTAGCTAGACTCCATATCTCCCTAAACAAAGCCAGCTGTCTTGTTTTAGGATGTGACCATCTTACACATACCTGCTCACTCTATAGTGCTACAAACTGGCTTAATCTTGATAACAGGATTAGGTTCCACACCTGTCAGATGGCTAAAGAAATCACCCTAGGCTACCCCCCTCTGCACTCACCCCTTTAATCCTCCCAAGCATTAAGGTTAAGTGTACCTGTAGCTCAGTCCACCATCTCTTCTCGATTCCCTCCAGCCATACCTCTCAATTCCAAAGGTCTTTCAGCTATAGGGCCCCTGTGTGAATGAACAGCCTTTCCACCACCCTGGCTAATGAACAAAGACTAGGACAATTTAAAACCCTCCTTAGGGCCCACATCCTATCCTCAAATAACTGTAATTTCAACTGAATCCCTGTCCTCCACCTCCTCCTTAATCTATGGCAATGGCCACTGGCCTGCCTCTTCCCTTACTAACTAGTGCCACTCATGCGTTATAACAGTATGGTTCACAATAAACACAGCAATAGAGTCAAGCCATACAACGGCAAAAGTACTGGACTTTAGGAGGGCTGACTTTGCCAAAATGGGTGAGTGCCTAAGGAATGCACTAGCAAATGGGCAGGAAGGAGGGGTGGAAGAACAATGGGGAATAATAAAACTGCCATCACAGAGGTAATGAGCCTTTGTGAAGCAAATAAACAAAACAAAACGATGCAAAAACCACTATGGTTTTCAAAGGAAGTGGCAGTGAAGGTTCAAGAGAAAAAGAAAGCATTCAGGAAGTACAAGGAAACACAGAAGAAGCAGGACAGAGAACTGTATCAGTCAAAGCAAAAGGAAGCTGGGAAGGCAGTCAGAACAGCAAAGGCCCAAACCGAGGAAAAGATAGCCAACTCAGTTAAGAAGGGGGATAAAACCTTTTATAGGTACATCAGGGAGTGAAGGAAGACCAAGGGAGGGATAGTGAGGCTTAATAAAGGGAAGGAGGGTGGGTAGAGGGACTGTGAAAGGCAGAGATACTAAACAAATATTTTTGCTCAGTATTTACAAATGAAAGGGAGGTACCTAAAACAGACAGTAGAAACACTCTGGATACAGAAGTTGATACCAGCCCATTTACAGAAGAAAGGTTCTGAAAAACTCTTAAAACTGAAGGTGGACAAAGCAATGGGCCTGATTGGATTCATCCCAGAATTCTAAAAGAACTAAGGGTAGAACTAGTGACACCACTGACTACCCTCTTTAACAAATCATGGGAGGATGGGGTGGTACCCGAGGACTGGAGGAGGGCAGATGTGATTCCCCTTCACAAAAGTGGGAGCAAGGCAGAAGCAGAAAACTACAGACCTGTTAGTTTAAACTCAGTGATAGGGAAAATGATGGAATCACTTCTAAAGGAAAGAACTGTCGAGTATCTAGAGGCCAGAGGGGCACAGGACCCAAGGCAGCATGGATTCACAGCGGAAAGGTCATGCCACACAAATCTGATAGATTTCTTTGACTGGGTGACCAAAGTAGTAGATCAGGGAGTGGCTGTGGACATGGCCTACCTAGACTTTAGCAAGGCTTTTGACACAGTCCCACACAAAAGATTAATATACAAGTTAGCCAGCTTGGGAGTGGGTCCCAAGATGACAGCCTGGGTAAAGAATTGACTGGAGAATAGGACACAGAGAGTAATAGTAAATGCAGTCCACTCTGAAGAAAGGGGGGTTACTAGTGGGGTACTGCAGGGTTCAGTATTAGGACCAGTCCTCTTCAATGTCTTTATAAGCGACATTGCAGAGGGACTGGAAGAAAAAGTATGTCTCTTTGCAGATGACACAAAGATCTGCAACAGAGTTGATGCACAAGGTGGGGTGAAAGGATGAGAAGGACTTGGCAAGGTTAGAGGAATGGTCAAATGTATGGCAGCTTAGATTCAATGCTAAGAAGTGCAAGGTAATGCACCTGGGAAACAAAATCCCAGGGGAAGAGTACACAATGGGGGGTGAGATACTAACAACAACAAAAATAGAAAGGGACCTTGGGGTAGTCATATCAGATGACCTAAAGGTGGGCAAGCAATGTGAGAGGGCAACAAGGAGGGTTGGGGGGATACTGGGATGCATAGGGAGAGTCATCACCAGTAGAAAACAGAAAGTTAATATCCCTCTGTACAGACAGCTGGTCAGACCCCATCTGGAGTACTGCGTGCAGTTCTAGAGACCCAATCTCCGCAAAGACATAGACAGGATGGAAGCTGTCCAGAGGAGGGCAATTAAAATGGTGCAGTGTCTGCACCGGAAGACATATGAAGAGAGACTAAAGGAGCTTAATATGTATAGCCTCGAGGAAAAGAGAGAGAGGGGCGACATGACAGAAACTTTCAAGTACCTCAAGGAATCAACAAAGTCCAAGATGGTAGCATCTTTCAAAAAAAGAGGTGTGCAAGAACAAGGAAGACAATTTGAAGATGGGGGGTGCTTAGAGTAATTTAAGGAAGTATTTTTCACAGAGAGGGTTGTGGATGCATGGAACGGCCTTCCGGAGGAGGTTGTAGAGTCAAAAACAGTGGTGGAATTCAAGCATGCATGGGACAGTCACAAGGCCATTCTAGGGGTTGGGGGTAGGAAGAAGTAGGCTGCTGGTTAACTAGGATCTGCAGCTTATCCAGTAGGTAGGGAAACAGGCAGACTGGGTGGGCCAAGTGGTCCTTATCTGCCGTCAAATTCTATGTTTCTATGTTTCAATGTAATATATCTACATTGTATGTATACTGTGTAAATACTCTAATAAGTAATCCCAGCATCTTGGATTTTGCTTGGCTGATTCCCTGTAAACAATCTGTATATGTCTCTGAGTTCATTTGCTGTAATGTCTGTCTGTATATAACCTATGTGACATGGAACCTTTGTAAATGAGTCCATGACTCAAAGGGACTCTCCAAATCTGTAATAAATAAAATAAATAAAAATAAACATTTTTGAACCCTTGTAATTTTAAATTTACATAACTAGCTCACATCCATTTATCAGTTTATTTATTTTTTATTTTATTTATTATTTATTCAGTCTTGGATTACAATACCTTTGAGCGGAAGACCGCTCTTTTACAAAGGCTCCACATCGTAAAGGGTGGGTATACATAAATTGTGGGTTTAGGAGTATCTAGCTATCTAGTTTCTATGACCTTTCCCAGACAGTCATGCATGCAAATGTCCAAGTATCAACAGGAGGCTAATTCGTAAGCAGAAAAATACTTTCAGAAAATTTCACACACAAAAAATGTTCGAACATCAGCCCCTATAAGTACCACACCACTAATCCAAATGCCATGCTACTTGGCATCCTCGTAGGTCTCTAATAAAAAGTGAGAAGGCCAATTTTCAGGTCTCCAGTTGCATGAATGTCTCGGCCATGACAAAACAATGAATTTGAAAAATTCCTTGAAAATCCCACCAAATTCCATCAATTTGATAGTATTTATCAAGCATTCTGTCAAATGAGGGGGTCTAGGTGTATTATATTGCCCTTATCCCCCATCCCCACTTTTTAAGCAGGTATGAATATGCTGTGCAAACATGTAACGTACATATTTAAAATTGTTGCTTGGGTCTCTCCCACCTTACCATGGCTCCCTCCTCTTATGTACCTCAGCAACTATGTACTACCTTCATAACACTGACTCTGGTTCTCTCTGTTTTCCTGCCATCAAATCCTTTGCAGATAAATCAGCTTTTTCCTTCATATTTCAAATCTCTGGTATTCTGTCTTCTCTGCCATTCATTCTGCCTCCTCTCTTTATTTCCTCAAAATCCTCCTTTGTGACTTCTCAATTCACTCGTACAAATGCCCCAACTCTTCCTAGCCTTTCTACTGCTCTATGTGCAGCTCCTGTGGTTGTCTGCCTCTTGTGATTGCTGCCCTAAAGCCCTCAGCTTTAACATAGCAGATATTGTATTTGTGCTGCTAGTGTTAATTCCTGTTAAACTGTCTCATTTTTCAAGGTGCAGTTGGGCCATGTTCAAAATGTTATTACCTCTTGTGCAGTTACTGTCTTTGCTTTTCTTTATTTTGTTTGCACCTTACTTTATTTCTCTGTATTGAGCTGTTGACCCATTCCCCTTCCTCCCCATGACACATCTGGTAATGAACTTCTACCAAGCAAGCAAGTTTTTCTTAAGTATATTTTTCCTGGTAAAACTTTGAAAAAAATAAAGGTACAAGCTCAAATGGTCAGACTAGGTGGGCCATAGGCCCTTATCTGTCAAAATTGTTCATGTATCTATGTATTTCCTACTTACTCTGCTACACTGGGTATCCAGCAATTAACATGTTAAGCAGAGATTTGTCCAGGCTTCTTTAGAAGAGCCATACAGTAAGTATGGCATTGGAGTATTGCAAGGGCTGTGAGGAAAAGAGTATGTAGAACATGACGCATTCTTCTGAAAAATTACTTTAGAAAAGTTAATGAACTGTTTGCTAATTTATTAAATATCAGTTCAAGCAGTGTCAGTGGCTCAGTAGGTAGCACACTCACCTCTGAGGCCAGGAGATCAGAGGGCTGTGAGTTCAGTTCCCACATGTGGCACTTGGGTTAATATCCCAGTACTGACACTGTAATGCAGCATGAGAGGGGTGCTGCATTTCTGAGGTGCCGTCTTTCGGATGAGACATTAAACCGAGGTCCCATCTGCCTGGATTGGTGGTAGTTCAGGTGGATGTTAAAGACCCCATGGCACTTATCGAAAAGAGTAGGGGAATTTTTTATTGATATCACATCATCACAAATCATAATACATTGTACAAAAATAAAGAGGAAAGAAAAAACAAACATAAAGAAAGAACAACAGGTATTCACTTCACACACTTGATGCAGTATGTTAAAGACACACAATAATCATTCCTTAACCCCAAAGAAACCTTCCCTCCCCTATTATCTTTCCCCATACCACTGTGGTAGGGAATTTTGCTAGTTGTAGCTCTCAAAACCTAATTACTTCTGGAGTGTGTTAAGTCACATGAAAGAATACAATTTTAATCCCAAATAAACAAGTATTTCATTCATACTCTGGTTAAAAGTGATTGTTCAAAAATAATTTTCCAACTACTGAGTAACCAATAAACTATTAGGGCAAAATCAGTAGTACTTTTAAACATGTCTTGTTTAGAAATAGGTTTTTAGTCTACCTCCTTACTTGTATTTGATAAATCCAAACAACCCTTTCCATTTCCTTAAAACGTAGCTCTTAGGATTAGCCTGCAGATCTTTCTTAAACGCTGCCCCCATAGCTTGTTCTACCAGTGTCTTATAGGTGGTATATGACATCAGTCTCTCTTGGAGTGTCCATTGACAGCGAGCCTGCCAAAGGTAAAACTTTAAAAGCAAAACAACACCATTAAAGTATCATAATCATACATTATCTTGAGGTTGGGATAATGCCCAAGGACCAAAGACTCGTAGGTTAAACTGTCTAACCACCTTAGATTCCATTCTGTCTTTAAATATCCCCATAGGGCTTTTGCATAGAAACAGGTGAAAAGGAAATGATCCATTGTCTCTTCAATATTTATACAACCGTTATATGGACAATTCCTTTCTTCTTGGGCCTTGTGTTTTGCATTGCCTCTTACATTCAGTCTCCCATAAGCTGAAAGCCATAATACCTCCCACATGTGCATTGGAATTCTGTTGTTATTTAATTGTTTTAACACCCTTCCCTTTAGATCTGGTGGGCAATTTTTAAATTCAGGTTGTTCCAGATGGATTTGACTCACCATATGTGAGTACAATTGTCGTCCTGAGAGTCTGGAGATATCCGCTTTAGTGATCTCCCATTTGCAAAGCTTTTTGAGTGCTGGTTTAATGTATTCTGGTATTTTGATATGGGTGGGCAATTTTGGGGGAAGGTTTCCAGTCCAAATTTCCAAATATGCACTACAAGTTTTACAAAACAAATGGTATATCACACCAGTTGGTTCCCCTAGCCTAATTTTAAGATTGTGAGACAGGAAAAGGCTATGGAAAAGATTATAGGGTCCACCATACCCAGACCCCTTGTTGTTTAGACAAGTATGTAAAACACCTTTTATTGGGTTCAATCTGGATCCCAAACCATCTGAAAAAGCATGCATATAACCAGGTTTCTAAGATCACTGGGGTGGGAAAATCATGGCTGTATACAACAAAGTGGGTATAATGAACCTTTTAATTATGTGTACCTTTTTATTTTAGACAACCTCCATGACTTCCATCTCTGGACTTTATTTTCAGCCCCCTGAAGAGCCCTTTCCCAATTCTCAAGCGGGAGATTATGTTGTCCAAACGTTATTCCCAAGATTTTAGTGGCTCTGAGGAGAAATAAATATGGTTTACTGTTACAGGTGCCATCTCTGTATTTCCTAAGTACAACCCTTTACATTTATTTAGATTGAGGTGGCATTAGATACTCTAGAATATTCCTGCAGTTGTTTTATTACTGTTGGTAATTGCCCCAGGTTTGCTATAAACAGGCATATATCGTCCATAGGCTTGGATTTTCAGTTCCATTTGGCCTGGGATCCCCCCCAAACCTTCCCATTCTTGAGTATTGCTCAGAACTGTAATCAGAGGGTCCAGGGAAAAGTTATAAAGGAGTGGGCTTAGGGGACAGCCCTGTCGAACCCCTGTATTTATGGTGATACCTTTCATTACCAACCGTCTAATAATAGGTTGCACATGGACTCTAGAATATAGAAGTTGGATTTTATGCACAAATTCCTTTGGAATACTGTAATGTAATAAGGTCTGAAAGAGGAAAGGAAGGCATACTCTATCAAAAGCCTTGCTTTGATCTAAAGTAATGATACAACTGGATGTTTGTGCAGCTCCACACATCTCTATTACATCTCTGATAATCATTAAGGCATGTTGTAGCTTCCTTTCAGGGATCCCACAAAACTGGGCTGGATGTATTAATAAGGAGCTATTTGCCTTAGCCTATTGTTAAGAACCTGAGACAATATTTTAAAATCAGCATTCAGAGAGTTATAGGTCTCCAGTTTGAGATGTCTACCTTTCACCCTCCTTATATATAAAAATTAAGAGACCTGCTGTGAATTGAGGGGACCACCCTTTGTCAAAAAATACTGAAAACAGTTCTACTAAACACCTTGCCATTATTTTGGAAAATGATCTGTAAAACTCATAAGGCAGTCCATCAGGTCCGGCGAAGATCCATTTTTAGTTTCATAATTACATCTTCTATTTCCTGTAATTTCAAAGGAGAGTTAAAATTCCTGATCCTCCCGGCCAAGGTTACCTGGCTTTTCTCCAAATAAGAATTAATCAAATTTGTAGAAGGAGGAGGGGAACTCTCATGTGATGCCAAAAGCCCACAGATTATTTCATGGATCCCCATCTCATCTTCCACTATGTTTCCTCTATCATCTACTAATTGAAACACATCTAAAGTATCTTTCTTCTTTTTACAGGCTTCAAAGGGGTCTCCAATTGGGTTTTTTTGTGTTCCAAATTGCAATTCTGTATTTAAAGTTTTTGCCCTGTCATATTGAAATTTCCTCATTTCATCCTGGATCTGTTCAATGTCAGGGCCATAATCTTGTCTAGACATAGCAGACGGTGAAAGCATGTTCTGAAGTTTTGATCTTAGTTTTAAATAGCTAAAAAAATTGTTTTGTGCCCTATGCTTGCCATAGTTTTGGAACCATATTGCTATCTCTTTTTTTGTGTCCATCCACCATACCCCCAAATCTTCATAGAGATCACTCACTGAGGTCCTAGCCCAGAGTAATGAAGACATTTTCTCTTTAACAATAGGGTCTGTGAGCATTGAGACATTTAATCTCCATCTTTTCTCCCTCCTTATTTTTGGGGTGGCTGTTTGAAATGTTATTTGTAAAAGAAAGTGGTCTGAAAATTCTATAGAGATAGTATGAAAGTTTGGGTCAGGGAGATTCCTAGAAACAAAAATATGGTCTATATTTGATGTCAGGTGTCCGCTTTTGTATGTATATCTGGGCCCTTGAGATTGGTAAGTGCGCAATTCTTCAGCTCGCCATAATATCAACACATTTTTGCAAGCATTTGAATCGAAGTATGTTTTCACTCTTTTCCCCCAGTCCCCCTTTGGGTAAGTCACAATTAAAACCCCCAGGATTACATAAGTGGACGTATGTAAGTAAGGTTGAAGTTTGGAAATTAGAGCTACTCTATCTGCTTTTGTTTGTGGGCTATATACATTTATTAATCTATATGGGACCTTATCCCAATATCCATCTAGGATGAACAGCCTCCCTGGAATCAAATCCACCATCTTGGTTATTTGGAAGGAAAACATACTAAATATGATACCTATTCCATCGGCCCTGTCTGGCCCAAAGGACCAATAGGATGGCCCCCATCTCCATTCGGCCTGGAACAGCCTAAGTTGGTCCAATGTGAGCATCCATGTTTCTTGCAAAAAACAGATATCCAGTTTTAGATCTATCAAGAGGTGAAACAACGCCATTCTCCTAAGGGAGTGTAAGAGGCTATGACAGTTACATGACCCCAGGGATAACTTAACCATTCAATTTAAGAGTTCAAGGCCCTTTCTTCCTCCTTTTCTTTTTCTTCCCTTTGTACTCAAGCACATCATTCTTCCCTCCTTCAGCTTGTGTGGGTGTAAGAGCTACATCCATCTGTTCTGTGTCTGATTCTACCTCAGTGGGAGCCAAAACCTCAAAGGGATTAGGTTCTGCTAGGCCTGCTTGCTCACTTGTGGGGTAGGGGTGGGTTTGGTTTTGTATTCTAATTGTCCTTCTTGGAGGTGGGTTTTTTGGGGGTGGAAGAGGATCACCTGCACATCAGTGGATTGCTTATCTGTGTAGCAAACCGGCAATAGGTCCCCACTGGATGGGCTTATCAGGATTGGGACAGAGTGGATGATTCTCCTCATCTATTCTTATCTCTTCAGTCTCAACTTCCTCCTTTCTGCCTGGAATAGGGTCAGGAGCCTTATCTGGGGGTTGTGTTCCACAGGAGGGCTAGCCTCTACCACCTTTTGGCTGCTTCCTCTTGAGCTTGTTGGATAAAGCTCAGGGCTAATGACTATTGCCTTATTTCTTGCAGCCCACGGACACTCCAGAAATGTGTGACCTGTGTCCTCACATAACTTACATCGTGTCAGGTTTGTGCATTGCATACTTAAGTGCCCCACCTCCCCACAGTTGTCACAGCGGGGGCGATCACATACACTAGAGAGGTGGGTCCTAGCCCCACACTTGTAGCATGCTCGTGGCTGCCCTGAATAAAAACACACTCATCTATCTCTACCCAGCATGAAGGAGTTTGGTATAAGCGCTATATCACTCTCCAGTTGCCTCAATTTAACCTTATATTTCCATCCTCCAGTTCAAAACATCTCAGAATCCAGTTGTGCTTCTGGTGCAATGTAATGTCATCAACGTGTACCCCTTCATTCCGAAACATCACTGTCACATATTTAATGAGGGGTTTTGTCAAGGGGATCACCATAAAGGGGGACCACAGAGGTGAAAATTTAACTTGATTGAAGCGTTGCCAGAACAAATCCAGGGTGTATGCAGATCTGAAACTAATGTCATAGTTGTCCTCTCCTGAGATGTTTATAAAAGCATAAACATATTTTGGTGAAAAGTGTAGTGAGTCCTTCAGGAGCTTTCTCCCATATTGCTGATCTGGCCTGATTTCCAGACCCCTTTGTACCAGATCCTAACTGCATTCCTTCTAGGAGCAGCCTCTTTTTGATTTGCAAGAGTTCTGACAATAGTGGGCGCTGGGCAGGGTGGTCAGTTTGTTTTCTTCACCTTCAGGTGTCACTCCTCTTCTGAGATCTGGGGTCCCTGCAAGGTTGTTTCATTCTTCCTGTCCTGTGCGGATCCCCGGGGTTCCATATGTTTTCTCTAAAGGCTCTTTGTTCAGTATAATCAGTTCAGTTATATTCTGAAGCTGTCCCATATTTTCATCCCCCATATCTTGGGCAGAGTGTAGATTTGTACTCCCCTTTTCCCCAACAGAGATTTGAGGCAAACCCCTGGGACACCATTCTGGGGTGTTTGCAGGCCACGGAGGGTCTGGCAACCACTGGCCTGCAGGCAATTTCTTCCATCCTGCCTCCTGTAGGGCTTTTCCGGTGACCAACTGCAGAAGGGTTCAAGTCCTGATTACTGTGTAGGAAAATGCTTTGCCAATTGCCTCTGTTGTTGTTGTTGGACAGGATTGCATAGATATATTTTGTCCCTTGTGTTCTACAGGTCCTTTATGAGTATTAGGCCCATCTAGATTGCGTTTTGCCAACATAATAGCCTCTCTCCTGTTTTTCCCTTCCTTTGATCCTGGTTTAGCAGATCGTGCTAAGAAAGAAAAAATGGTAGCATCAGTCTGTTCAAAGGGATTATTTTGGAAAATGACTTCCCCAGTTTTCTTTTCCTCTGTATTTGGGCCATTTTGAATCTCTGTGTTGAATCGGGGGACTGTATTACCAGACTTAGGATTGTTTTCCAGTCCTGAAACTACATTAGGCATTTCTTTATCTTGTACAGCAGTTTTTAAACCTTCACTCCTTTGCTCAGTTTTAGAGCTAGTTTCAGTAGGAACTTCTGCCTTAATATCACTGCCCTCTACCTCCAGCGGTTATTCAAAACATTCACCTCTTGGGGCTCTAGGCACCTGAATCCCTCAGTTTTCCTGCCAGCCCTGTTCTCATTTGCATCAGTGGTTGAAATAATAGGGTGAAGATTTACCTGCGGGAATGTCTGTCGGCTTGCTCCTTCCTCGTCCTTTGATGTTGAAGCATCATATTCAGAGCTGTCAGCTGGGCAATACCCATTGTCAATTTCTTCACTGTGATCCAGTAACTTTAATTCAGCTTGTTTTCTTGCCATAAAAGCTGCATATTTCTCCTTGGCTTTCTCTAATGCCTGCAGAAGTTCTTCTTTACTTTTGCCTTTAATTCCTTCCATTGGAGTTCTTTCACAGTCCTTATTTCCATCAATATTACTCGAGTCCTTGATCGAGAAAAACATCGCTTCTTGTTTATTTTGAGCTAATTCTTGGTTTATTTCCAGTAAAGTAGCCTCTTGCAATATGAGGTTATGGGAGGAGGCCATCTCCCGCGCCACATCAGCACTTCCTCCTCCTCCTCGGTCCGGCTCCCAACTGGGCTCCTCCATCCCTGCTCACAGGAAGTCAAGCCCCCTGCTGGCAGAAGAGTAGGGGAAATTCCCCGTGTCCTGGCCAAATTTCCCTCATTCACTAAAAATACCACCAACAGCTTAATCTGGTTCAAGGTCAGTTGGCATTCATCTGTATCTCCCACCCCCGGGTCGTGCCTGAAAATAGGCAGGATTTGTCTAGTGCACTTACCTGGTCAAGAAGAGCTAAATAAATAAAAAATAAAAATAAAAAACATAGGCCACAATACTCAATAGTGGCTGTTCATGCCGTGCAAAACATATTGCCACACCCAAAACAGGATAAGGCCACCAGGACATCATAGTCATACAGGCAGTGTCCTATCCAGCCCACACTGCCTATGTAAATATTGGGTCATGGCAGCACCACACAAAGCTCATGTTCACATGGCACCACAGCCCCCTGCTGGCACCAGACACCAGCAGCAAAGACAAAAAGCTTGTCTGAAATGGTTTAGTGCTTTTTCTTCTGGGTTCCATATTTAGAGGCCTACATGCTAATGAGCACATATGGCATACAAGGGATCATTTGCATGCCATTATTGTGCAATGTCTCATCACATCTGTATGCATGGAGACATTGTATAGGGTTTCAGCTATTGCCCCCATCCTCCCCTGAGCCATGTACACCAACTTATCAATCCCTGACCATCTTATGGTACCCCCTATCACCAGGATCCCCATTTTATATGTCAGTTACAGCCTGGCAGTCTAATAGTACCCCTGGGCTATCCTTGATGCAAATGTCAAATCAACACTAGTAGTGAAATAGTGCCCTTCACTCCCATCATGATCCCCACTGTATTTGTTTATTTACTATGCTTTTTCTCTCCTTCACCCAGGCTGACTCCATTGGCCATGCTCCTGTTCCTAACCCCATTACTCACTTTCCCTAGGACTTAACACCACCTGGTCCACCTTGGCTTGTCCCCCAGGGCAGGACTGTCACTGGGGGGGGGGTATGGTACATAGAAAAATAGAAAGTGACAGCAGAAGAAAACCACATGGCCCATCTAGTCTGCCCATGAACCTATATCCCTCCTTCAACTGCTGCTCAGTGTTATGATGCATTTACTATTCCGAGCATTCTTGAAAACCCATTCTGTTTTTGCCTCCATCCCTCCTTAGAGGAGGCTATTTCATGCATCGACCACCCTTTCAGCGAAGAAGAACTGATGAGCTCCTGAATTTGCCCCCCTCCAGTTTCTTATCATGACCCCTAGTTCTTGTATGGTTCTTTACCTGAAAGAGATCTTGGATGCATACCCTATTTAGTCCCTTAATTTTTTTGAAGTTCTCAGTCATTCCACCCCTCTCTCTTCTTTGCATCAAGGAATACATGTTGAGATCCTTCAGTCTCTCCTCATATGATTTCTGATACAGACCCTGTATCATCTTTGTGTCTCTTCTTTGCACTGTTTCTAGCCTATCTATGTCCTTTCTGAGATGTGGACTCCAGAACTGGATGCAGTACTACAGGGGTGGCCTCACCTCTGATCTACACATTGGCATCACAGCATCCCTTTTCTGACTGGCTAGTTCCCTTCCTATGCATCCCATCATTCCATTTGCCTTTTGTGCAGACCTTTTTCACTGCTTGGTTTTCTTTAGGTCATCTGTTATAATTACTCCAAGGTCCAACACTTGCTTTATGGTCTCTAGCGTCTCGCCTCCCATATGGTATTCCTCTCCTTGGTTACATTTCCCTGGGTGCATGACATTGGTGTTGAATATCAGCTGCCATGTTTTCAACCACCCTTCCAACCTTTCAAGATCTGCCTTCATTTTCTCCATCCCTCCAGGGACATTGACCCTGTTGCATATCTTTGTATTATCAGCGAACAGGCTTACCTTTCTATGCAAACCCTCTGCTATGTCTCTAATGAAGACAATAAAGAGGATGGAACCTAACACTGACCCATGTGGCCTACCATTAGTCACCTCCTTTCTTCTGATAGGGTGCCATTCACAAGTACCCTTTGAGTTGTCCTGCTCAACCAGCTTCTAATCCAAGTTACCACTTTGTGCCCTATTCCCAAGCTGAAAAGCTTGTTTAACAGCCTTCTGTGTGGTACAGATTTGAAGGCTTTGCTGAGGTTCAGATATACTACATCCACAGCACCTTCCTGATCCATCATTTTGGTAACCCAGTTGAAGAAGTCAATAAGGTTTGTCTGGCATGATCATCCTGAGGTAAAACCATGCTGCTTTAGGTCCAATTTACTGTTCCCTTCTAGGTAAGTTAGAATTTTCTCTTTGAATAGGGCTTCCATTGTTTTGCCCATAATTGAAGTAAGGCTAACTAGGTGATAGGTGCCTGCCACTACCCTACTTTCATTTTTGTGAAGATGGACAACAGTGGCCTTTCTCTAATCTTTTGGGACCTCTCCCTGCTTGAGTGATAGGTTAAAGAGGTCAGCCAGAGGTGTGCTGCAAGTTCCTCGCACATCTCCCTGAGAATCCTAGGGTGACTTTTGTCTGGACCCATTGCCTTTTGCACCTTGAATTTCCCCAGTTCTTTAAGGATTGTTTCCCTTGTGAATGATCTTGAGTTGAATTCACAGTTTACCATGTTTCCTCCACTCTGTGTGGGTCCACAACCTTCCTTCTCCTGTGTAAAAATGGAGCAGAAGTATCTATTCAGGATCTCAACTTTTTCATTGTTGTCTTCTACTTGCCCCTTTGTTCCTTGAGATTCTGACTATACCCCAATTAAAATTTATCTTTTCTTGTATATACCTAAAGTCAATCTTGGCCCCCTTCTCAATCTCCCTAGCTATCTTCTCACCTGTTGCTGCCTTCACATCCCTAATTGTCTTGCCTTCCTCCCTCAGTTTCACCTTGTATGTATCCCTGTCTTTGTCATTTCGAGTTTCCTTGTATCTTTTGAAAGCCAGTGTTTCCTTTTCTATTTTGCTTTACTTGCCTTCTTTAGGCATTGATTTGAGGCTTCTGTTACAGCCCCTTTATATATGGTAAACAATGGGTTTGGTGAGAAATGGAGTTGCTTTGTTTTTTTTCTTAACTCTTCAGCCCCCCAGAGGCTCTAAAAATATTTAGTAAACTGCATTCGTTGGGGGTGGGGGGACCTTTAAATAATTCCATAGACTCTTTATGTTCTGAAATATATCTTTTTATTTACCCTACGTTTTACTTCCATCAGGGGCTTGTTCACAGGGTACTCTTTCTCTTTTTTCTTTTTTTATTCTTTGCATCTGTTAATATATACTATTCTGTGTTATTCTATATTCTTCTACATACTTATTTGATTATTTCACTATTGCCTTTACTGCATAACATACCACATGTGTGCTTGTTTTCTTATGTTCTATGATTTATTTTGTTACTAGTCAGGTTTTCTAAACACTGGTGTTTTATCCCTTTGTTATCCTATAATGACATAAACATGGAATAATATTTTATGCTGAAAATAAGGGTACCTGCTGGAATCCTAGTTTGTACCACAATTACAATTCAGATTTGTTCATAAACCTCTGTTTTGGTTTTCTGTCGATACATAAATTGGGTATTGCTCATGTTAGCATTACATTTTAACTTGCTAAAATGATTTTTTTAAGTGGCGCAGCAATAACTTTTCCTTTTTGAACATGAGCAGACACACAATGCTAACACGAGCATTATCTGATTTATGTATTGACAGAAATCCCAAAAATAGGTTCATGAGCAAGCCTGAAACAATCATGTAGGCTGCTTTCTGAGTTACAAAGGTGTTCAAGTATAAATGCGGTAGAAACTAAGATTCCAGCAGGTACGCTTATTTTTAGCATAAAATAATATTCCATGTTTATGTTGTTATAGGATAACAAAGAAATAAAATGCCAGTGAAAAGTGTTTAGAAAATCTGGCTAGAAACAAAATAAAGCATAGGGCAGTACATAAAAAAACAAGCACACATGTGGTATGTTATGCAGTAAAGGCAATAATGAATTACAGAATTGAAAATATATGTAGAAAACTATAGAATAAAACAGAATATTATGTATTAACAGATATAAAAAAACGAGAAAAGAAAAAGAGAAAGAGAACCCCATGAACAAGTGCCCGATGGGAGTGAAATGTAGGGGAAATAAAAATATATATTTCAGAACATAAAGGCCCAGATATTCAAAACGGTTGGGCATGGCGCCAACAGTGTTGCACCATGCACAACCCAGTGATGCACCAAGCGCGATATTCTCAAAAGGGTAAAGTGTGTCAAGACAAATCCTGGGATGCACTGAGTGCATCATCGATGTATGCAGGCCATGGGGTGCGCGTCTACGCACAACCTGCACAGCCCGGATATTCAGCCCGATGTGGGCAGAGTCATGCATGCACAACCCCTACCTGCGCCTGCACAAAGTTATGCCCCCCAAAAAAGGAACAAGTGATGCCCATCCACAGGTGAGCTGCCACATTGCAGGGCGCAACACAGCAGCAGCCACCTGTGGGTGGCCACCTGAGTTCCTGCCGCACCTGGCGGCACCCCCATGCCCCATCATGGGCATCCATGTAGCAAAATCCCACCAAGTCCAATATCCCTGGTGGTCCAGTGGACCTCTATGTGCCCAATCATGGGCATCAGTACAGTCTCCCCCACGTCCAATATCCCTGGTGGTCCAGTGGACCACACTGAGCCCGATTGTGGGCATCAGTAATAGAACCCCCCCAAGTCCAATATCCCTGGTGGTCCAGTGGACCGATCGCTGCCCGATCACGGGCATCAGTACCTCATCAAATACCCCTACTAGCCTGGTGATCTAGTGTGCCCACTGAGCCCCACCACCCCCTCCCAACCTCAGCCGGCGGGTGGCAGCACCCCACCCGCCTGCCGCCCCACCGCCCGCCGACTGACAGCTTGGTAGGGCTGCATGCCCATTGGTTCACAGCATGAGCAAATGGGCATGCAGCCCATACCATACTACTCAGTCCAGATATGTAAAATTAATTTTTGATTATAAGTCTAATCACAATAACAGCTTTCATTTTTGTCAATTTTATTTAGGTTTTAGCTGTGGCTCGAGCAGCATGTGCCACATAGCTTCAGTCTGCAGCTGTATCGGTCATTTCCAAAATGTTAATAACCAATCCAGTTGTCAATCCAGAGCCTTGCTAGGCTCATGAATAATTAACTACACTTACAATGGAAACGTCAGTTACAACATGGTAGTCTGGTGGTATCTCACACCTGCCCGGTTCCCCCAGTATACACCATTGCTACATGCCTACCTCACTCTCAGCCCTTACAGTCAGCACCTACCACCCACAGTGCCTCATCTGGCATCACACTCACTCTAGTAAAGCCTGTCCTTGTTTTAAGGCAGGGTATTGGATAACAACTGGCACAGACCCTTCTCTTACCACTTTGTCCTGAAGTCATCTGAATGACAGGGACCAAGCATGTGCATACTTTACAAATCTGCAGTAAGTATGCACTCAGTCCCTATTATTCAGATGGTGGCAGTCTAGGGTAGTGAGAGGAGTGTCTATGCCAGTTACTACATAACTCTATTCCAGAAATCATGAAAAGATATTGCAAGGCTGAGCCAGCTGCTGGAGGAGGGTAGGGGTGGTTGTTGCTAAGTTGGTTAGACAGGAAGGGGGTGTGGGTTATAAGAATGTTTACTAGGGACCAAGGGAGAGGGTGCAATTAGATTACTAGGGTGGAGCTGATATTTTAATCAGAGTTCAGGGCAGGAGGATACTACTAGGTTATCCATGTGGGTATGACATTTACATGAGGGACCAGGCATGAAAGGGGGGGTACTGCTAGACCATCAGAGTAGATTTGGCATTTACATTGGGGATTGTGGTGGGTGGGGTATACCACTAGTCTACTAGGATGGATTTGACATTTATAGCTGGGATTAAGGCAGGAAGGGGGTACCTCTAGACTAACTAGTGGATTCCTTCACCAAATATAAAATGTTAAGCACTTAAATATGAAGTTAAAAACGTACTTTCTAAAAGACTGCAGGTGGATTTCCCATCTCCCAATGAAGGAATGGAGTTGTACTATATGTGTCAAGGGCTTCAGTTAATAGCAAAAAAATCAAAGTTGGCTTCAACAGATCCCAGTAATACAACAATTTAAACTAGCATTCAATTTCCACCACTTCATGATTTACAAATACAAATTGTGCACCAAAACATGATTCTCGTCATTTAAACTTTATTTTGCCATACTGCTAGTCAGAGGCTAATGTTCATAATTCTTTGCTTCTTATACACTATCATTTCCATTACAAGAGATTGTGATGCCACAAGGAGGGGATTTTGACATCATCTTCTTAAAAGAAAATTGTTGGGCTAACATGCTTTGTACTTGCTGCCAATTCAAAGGCACATCACCGTCAAGATTTGCTTGTTAATCAAGGTCCTAAATGGTTTGAGTTATAGATGGAAGAACCTCAAAAGGTTCTGGGATTCTTAAAGGTTCTGATAAGAAGAAAAGGTTTGGATCCTTATCTGAACCTTATCCAAACCTTTTATGACCTTTGTTGTTTTATGGTAACTGTATATTGAAAAATCATTTTAAACTGCTGTTAATCAACATATCTGTAGAAAAAAAACATTGTTTAGTAGAAGAGAATGCTCTCTAATCACTATTCTGTTTCTGACATTTGAGAAAGTAATCTTAATACTGTGTATAAGTTATATTATTAACAGTACTGATTTCTATTTCTCAGCAGGTACAGGTAGGCACCAGATGTGTTTTAGAGTTAGACAGTTAAGTGATGAAGAAGAAGCCAGGAACACAAAAACAGCACCAGACCAGAGCACAGGGAATCCAGTCCAAGAGAACCAGTCAGCCACTTCAAGACTGCAGTCTGCTACTACCCCCACCTACTACAATCAGGGGAAAAACAGAAGTAGTCTACCAGCACTGAAATTAATATGGTTGAGGCACATTTATTAAAAATGACTGCTTAGAAAAGAATGAGAAAGTGACTGTCATGACAAGAAAGTCCCTGACCAGGTCTCTAGTTTGCAAACAAATAGTCTCCTCCTGAGTCTGATTTTTTATAAGGGGATACTAGTGTTTTAAATCAATCAATGAATCAATCAATCAATTTTATTTATATTCTGGAAAGTATGTGAGCAAAAATGCTAGTGTAACCCCCCTGTTATCCGGGGTTACTAGAGTCCCAGTATGACCTAGTGGTAGGCAGGGAAGGCAGCTTGTGAAACTCCAGTTAAATGGATTTCACACTGTCTCACTCTGTTCTCAGTCTCAGCTGAGACTGAGGGATGACATCACCATAGAACTATCGTAACTGCATGAGCCACATTGAAATCTGCAGATGTGAGTTAGGTTAGAATATTGGGAGTTTTTGAAAGGAGAGTTGTGTGAGCAGTGAAGAAGAGAGGAGCACAGCAGTCTGTGCACAGGCTCTTGGAGCCTAAGCTCTGGTATAGGGCTACTTCTAGGGAAAGGTGTCTGTTTCCACCTAAAGAAGAACACAGTAAGCTGTTCTTGAAGTGGTGGAAACCGCTGATACTGGTCTCTAAGCCCCATCCCTCAGGGGATGGGGTGGAAGGGTTGCCTGTTATTCCAGGGGCAACCCCCTGGTTCCTGCTAGAGAAGAAGTTGCCTATTTTTTTCTGAAATGTGTTGTGGCACAAGAAGCTGTCAAGATTCACCTGTGGGGCACCTGCAACCAAAGGGTGAGTTCTGCTCTTGTCAAAGGGCCTATGGCTCACCTGAACTGTGTTAAAGTGGGGATTGGACTGCTGAATTAGTGGGAGGCCTAGAGGAATAGGCTTAGCTGAAGTAAAAGTATGTTCAAGTCCAGCACAAGGGGAAAGTCAAGACACTTAGATGAGATGTGCTATATGTCTACCCTTTGATCTACATTGCCAAGCTTTCAAAAAAAGTTGTTTAATGTCCATAGAAATGGCCAGGTATGGATTGTGGAAGCTGGAGGTGGGAGGCTCCCCATCTTTAGTAACCAGGTCCACCTCTACGGATTTGCTCTGTGGATTTCTTCTTTGCCTCAGGCACTTGGCCAGTGCTGAGGGAAGTAACCAGACGTGGGATTGAAAGGAAATTTCCCTTAAGAAGTCGAAGGCTCTAAGGTGGTTTGGGGAGCCACCAACCAAAAATTTGGTTCACTGCCATATGGACCAGGATCGAGTGGCTGGCAGGGGAGCCAGGCCAGGGGAAAAACCCAAATAGTGTACAAGTCGGGCTGTGTACCCAAAGCTGTGTGCAAGTCTGGGCTGTGTGCCTGGTGGGTTCAGAGCCTGAGGGCTGAAATGTTGAAGAAGTGTTCTGTATCTCTTATCTGCATTATCAGGAATGTAGCCCTGTGGGGGTTTGTCTATGCTTTGTTTGTTCAGTTTGGATGTGAATAAAAGCCACACTTTAGAATCCCATTCCTGGTATTGGACATTACAGTTATTGCTTCCTGTGTTTGGATTTACTTGGGTGCCCCTGTGCAGAGTAACCAAACCTAGGCCCCTTGTGCTGAGTAGCCTAGTCCTCCCTGAACCCAGTCCCCACCAGGTACTGCTGTCAGCATCAACAGCATACCACCTGTCATTTGCAAAAAGAAAGGGGTCCGGGGGTTACACTAGTTTTCACAAACATCCAGTGTGGGATACAACACACTGGTAGCATAAACAATGGAAGTAACAGTAGAATAAAAACAGATCAACATATTACAGCATAAGGTAAAATAAACATAACAAGTGGAAACAAAACAGATCAACACACTACAAAGGGTTACAAAATCATATGATATGAAGGATGAACTAGAACACTTAGGATTCCAGAATAAAGTGCTGAATAAGGTGAACGTGCTAGAATACAGGAGTTGGAGGGACTGGAGGTCACAAGGGAGGTGGTGGTGAGGAAAGACAAAAGAAAAGGGGGGAGGGGAGAGAGTTGGGATGCTAAGGTGGAAGAGGGAGGGGGAAATGATTGAACGGGTTTAGCAGGGAGACAGCCCTGGGCAGCTACAGGTGGATGAACTAAGGAGGTGGGCCTTGAGGGAGGAGCTGAAGGAGTCAATAGACTTTCAGGCCTGTATTACGGGTGGGGGGAGTTTATTGTACAGCTTTGTGCCAGAAAAGAAGATGGAGTTTTGAGCCTGTTTGGTCCTAAAGAACGGGGTGTCAAAGACCATGGTGGCAGCACCTCTGGTTAACTGCCTAGATGCTGAATGCAGAAAGAGGGAGTTTACATTGGGAGGCACAAGACTGTGGTGAATTTTATGAAGAAAGGTGAGTATTTTATGGTGGAACCTTTCTTCTAGGGTGGGCCAACTGAGGGAGGAGTAGAGGGTGCAGCGGTGGGTTTTCTGGGGGAGCCCAGAGATGAAGCGAGTTATACTACTGTAGGGGACTCTGAGTTTGGAGTAGAGTAGTGAAGATGAAGAAGGATAGTAGATGATGGAGCCTTGGTTGATAAGGGGTAGGAGTAGGGAGGTAGCCAGGTGTAGCCTGGAAGGTGGAAGCAGGAACTTTTTGATCCTGTGCAGGAGACCAAACCTGACATGAATCTCCTTAATAAGGTTATTAATATGAAGGCTGTAGGATAGGTCAGAGTCCAGGTGGAGACCGAGGTATTTAAATTCGGTCACCTGTTCAATAAAGTTACCAGAGTTGTCAAGCAGGGTCCAATCCGGATGCAGGGGATCTCCTTGGTCTGTAGAAGATCATAAATTTTGTCTTCTTAGTGTTAAGGACCATGCCATTACTGGAGACCCAGGAGTGAAGTTTCAAAAAATCAGAGTGAAGAAAGTGAAGCATAATGGATGGGTTTTCGTGGCTACAGAAAAGGGCCACATTATCTGTACAGAGGACAAGTTGAGTGTTTTGGCAGGTGGAGGAGAGGTTATTAATGAAAAGTGAAAGAAGAAGAGGGCCAAGGATGTAGCCCTGGGGGACCTTATATTTGATTGGAAATGCTGAGGAGAGATGGCCTTTAATAGAAGTATGATATGGTCTACCAGAGAGGTAGCTACCAACCCATTTTAGAGCATTATTGGAGAAGTGCAGACCTTGAAGGGTGCTTAGGAGGAGGTTGTGATCAACAAGGTCGAATGCCTTGGTCAGGTCGACAAAGACAGATTCAGTGTACTGCCCTTTGTCATTTGCTTTGAGAATGTCAATGGCAAACCTAACCAGAGCTGTTTTGGTTCTGTGGCCAGATCCAAAACCATCCTGGGCACTGGAGAGTAGGTTGTAGGTATTGAGGAAGGCTGTGATTTGGAAGTGTATGACCTTCGAGAAGATTTTTGAGAGCAGGGCCAGGAGGGAAATTGGGCAGTAGGTACCAACATCATTTCTTGACCCATCTTTGAATAGCAGTTTGTTGGTGGTGGTTTTCCAGGTGCTGGAGAAAGAGCCAGAAGAAAATGAAAAATTTAGAAGATTGGTAAGTGGTACTACAACAGCTGAGATGGAAAGTTTCAGGATTTTAAAGTCGATACCATCGAACCCTTTGCAGAGTTTCAGGTTATTCTTCAGAATTAGCTTTCTGGTGTCACCAGGGCACAGGGCCTTCAAGTAAAAATTGGGAGATGCTGGCACCAAGCTTTCAGGGTGGATGGGGTGGGATGGAGGGGATAGGAACAGAGGGGTGGGGGAGGATGGTTTATATTTTTTGAAGTCTCGAAAGAAAGAGTTGAAGATGTTTGTGACTTCCGTTGGATTGTTACTATGGGCTCCATTGTGGAGAAAGGTGATTGGATCAGAATTTCTGGTTTTACCAAAGAGCAAGTTTAGAGTACCCCTAAGCTGACAAGGGTTTGAGGCATCCCCAAGTTGCTAATTATGCAGGTGTTCAATTTTAGCCTTTCTGACAGCAGATTTGCACTTATTGCAGAGAGCTCTGAAGAGAGACAGCTGGGATGGGTCATTGTGCTTTGAGTAGTGGGCCAAAACTGTGTTCCTAGATCTCATCAGTGTAATAAGATCAGGGGTGACCCATTCATTTATTTTGCCCCTTATTCTGATTTTTTTGAGTTGAGCATGTTTATCGTATATACCAACAAAGATGCTACATAATTTCTGTAGGGCACAGTCAAAGTCTTCAGACCTCACAGTAAGGGACCAGTTGACATGGCAGAGATCATGGTTTATGCATTCAGTGCTCTGTTTGGATAGTCTCCTGGTAAATATAAAGGTGGTGGTGCTTGGGTATTTGCGCCGGCCCAAGGCAGATCACACAGTGACCACTGATAGAGTCAGGAAATACTCCAGAGTTGGTGGTGTGAGTGGGATGTGAAATGATAATCCAGTCAATAAGTGTTTGGAAACCAGGTTATAGTTAGATCTGGTGGGAGAGGTGACCAGCTGGTGCAGGCCAAGATTAGTGATAGAAGATTTGGCGGTGTTGGCTAGGCTGGAGTCCCAGTTAATGTTAAAATCCCAAAGGAGGATACAATCCCTATTGAGTGGGAGGGTGTGTTTGATGGCTAGGAGTGACTTGAGATCAGGGGGCAGGGTGCCCGGAGGAAGGTAGGCAGTGGTAAGGGTGAGGATTTTGTTAGGGCCTAGGAGGAGGTGGATTTAGAGGGTTTCTAGAAGGGAAAACTCTGATCTATGAATGTGTTTAGTGAAGGAGAATTTGTTGGAGATGTAGAACATGCATCCCCCTCCTTTTTTTCAGTCTGTAACTCCTGACTGGGATGTAGCCACTAAGCTAAATCTCACCATCTGAAATCTTTGGGGAAAGCCAAGTTCCTGACAGTATGATCACGCCAAAATCATTTGCGGCTACCCAGGCTTGAAAGGCATCACATTTAGCATTGAGGCTCTGGATGTTGATATGGATAAAGCAGATATTTTCTCTTTCTTAAGAATAGGCTCCTGGGTGGAGGGAAGGGGGTGAACTGGGCCGGGGTTGGGGTGGATGGTACCTGAGAGGATGAGAAGAAGAGAATGAAGACCCTAGAGAGGGTAGAGAGGAAGGGACCAGATTTGTTTTTTTCTAGGTCTATAACATTTGTATACAGTTATGTTAGTGTGCTTAAGGAGAACAGAGGGGTAGTAGAGACAGAGGGGTAGGGTGGGGGGAGGACAGAGGATAGTACAGGGAGGGAAGGAGAGGGAGAGAGGGAAGATCAAATGGTGAGAGAGACAGTATGCATGTGGAATAGAGGGTAGGGAGGACTTGGGGGGTGGGTCTGGGGACCAGAAGGGTAGGAGCAGGGTGGAGAAGGCAGGAAGGGGAAGGACAGGAAATGGAGGAGCGAGAGGAGGAGAGACATGTTTGGTGAGGAAGTAGGTATTAAAGGGAATGAACAAAGTCACCAGTGAAGGAGTAGTGGTGTGAGCTAAGTCTCAAGACAGGGAGTAGTGGAGAGATAGCAAAGTAGTCAGATGGAGGGCTAAAGAGGTAATAGGAGTGATCTGTAGTTGTGACTACTAGTTGGTATAGTGGTTAGAGTCACTGCCTTTGGTCCACAAGGTGCAAGGTTTGAATCCTCAGAGGAGAGGAAGGAAAACCTTAGAGAGGGTGGGTTTCATGAGGTAAACAGCAGGGGATGGGGAAGAGTTTTAAATAAGGTGGATCCTAAAGAAGGAGGAGGATACAGGTGGTGAAGATAAAAGAAGGAGTGACCAACAGTGATTCCTAGTGGTTGAAGGCTATAGGGAGCAGATGAGAAAGTGGGGTGTTAGAAAGAAACAGGAAGTGTCACATGACCTACGGCTGCACATAAAGGAAATGATGACCAAGGGTGGGTTAGTCACTGCTTTGGGCTAGCACACTGCTCACTTGTGTTCCTTGCCTTGCCACCAGATTGGTAGCTTCCTCCATTCAGGGAGGGAGGGCTGTGGTTACAGCTCTCAATGTTTCTGAGGGTTGAGTGGGCCTTAAAACAATGAGTCAGTCTGCTGGTTAAATGAGACACTGGGTTAGAGACAGCTGGGAATAAAGAACAAAGGAATGGGTGAGGAAGAATATATGGCGAGGGAAGAGCAACTGCATATGTGCAGACTCAGTGGCACCAAAGGAACAAAGGGCAAACAGACTCAGGTAAGAAACCACAGAAATGCACTAGAAAACAAACTTGAAATAAACTAAAACAAATATAAACCCTCGTCAAAAATCACCACACTACATTACTAGTAACAGCAAGCTGTGAACCCCGGTATAAATACAACAGCATTAATAACAGCAACTCCTAGGCCACTCCGCAGGGTGAATACTATGAGCCTGTGACTCGGTGAGTAATTAAACTACCATGTGGATATCAATTGAAGCCAGGCCACCAAAAGAGATTAGCAAGGTGGAAATAATCAATCTACTTTGGTATGCTGATGCAAAAATAACAGAAAAATGTCCATTCCCGGTTGGGGTGGGTAACGCTCTACTCAGAGGCAGGAAAACATTTGTCTTTCTAGTGCTCACTTTTGCTCTTTACCTTGCCACCGGATCGGTAGCTTGCTCTGTTCAGGAAGGGAGGGCTACGGCTGCAACTCCCGATATTGCTGAGGGTCAAATGCGCCTTGGAGTGACGTGCCTGTACTCTTTGCTTGTACTTTGTAGTAGTACTCCTACCACTATGACCAGGGAAAAAGACAGAGCTAACAGCATGTATTAATGTGATTATTTTTATTTTGAGAATTTAGGTAAATGATCTCCTTAGAGTGACAAAGCAACTGTGTGTATGAGAACAGAAATTTGTCTGTCACAGTTGCTACCAGTATGAGATGACGTGAATGTTATGTACTGGCTGCATCTCCCACCCACCCCCAGCATGATGATAATACAGTCAAAAGGTAGGCAAATCCTAGATCTCTGTTTCTTTTAAACCAGTTGTCTGAGTCAGACTTTTTGTAGATGAGGTCAATGTGTTTATTGTATGTCATCAATTATTTTAGCATAGCAATGGATCTTGGTATGGAACGCAATGCGAAACAATGTGCAAGAACAAGAGCACCAGGCAGTCCAAAGTGTCCACTTCACCACTGCTGCTACTACCACTACTATCAGGGGGAAAACAGAGCTATGTTTATATCAGAAATAATTATTCTTAGGCGCATTAGGTAATAAAATATATGATCTTGTCCAGAATGAGACAGCAACTGAGTGTGAGATCAAGAATTTGTCTGCCACAGTTGCTACCAGTACGTGATGACGTGAACGTGATTTACTGGCTGCACCTCCTACCCAACCCTAGGGTGGTGATATTGTGGTGAAAAGGCAGGAATATCCCAGATCTCAACTTTTAAGCAGTCCAGTGAGTCTCAAAATTGAAAGTTGATGTGTTACTCCACAGCTGCAGCATAATTATTGTTGTCAGTGTCTTCTTCTTCAAGATCAGCATCCCATATGTAGCCAAAGTTTGGCAAATTAACCTTCAAGAATGATAGTTTCTCCACATTATCTTGTGTTAATTTTGTTCATTTATCAGTCACAACATCCCCAGCAGAGCTACATACAGCATATGCTTAGAACAGGCACTGGAGGGCAGACAAGGACATCCAATATACTTACAAGCCAGGGCAGCCAGCTTTGATCAGAAGGATTTTTATGACTGCATGGGCGATGCAATGCTGACGTATAGCCATAATGTAGGAGAGAAAAATTTCTGAGGTGGCACGTGACAGGAATGTGAGACAGTTGTCCTCCACTAAGTGTTTCAACTGGTGCTGTGAGACATGTCTCTGTCTCCTGCTTAAAGCAGCAGTGCTACATAAAAAAACATCATAGATGTCTTCCTTCTGATCTGTTGAGCATGTAGCTATTTAAAATGCTGTTGTGTAGTGCAGCATTTGGGTAAAAAATATCCCAGTTTCTTCTTTGTTTTTGTTTACATTTGTATGCTAGCCATGTTGCTCCCTGACCTGTGTTGCATACTGCACACACAATTACATTCTGCTTTGTTCACAACTGGTTAGGCTTCCTGTGTGGTTCATGCTCCCTTCTGAGCTGCTGGAAAGTTTTCAATCCATTCTCACAAGAAAGTATACTAAAGTCAGTGGTGAATGGGTTAATTTACAAAGGAATGTAGCTAACAGTGGCAGGTAACTTGAGACAAAAGATGCAAGACTGAGATACAAGCTAAATTCTCCTGCAGATGCAAGGCTGAGAGACAAGCTAAATTCTCCTGCAGATGCAAGACTGAGAGACAAGCTAAATCCTCCCAGGTCATACCTGAAAACAGGCAGTCTCTACGTAGTGTTCCTACCTACCTGTAGTCAGTAAAAACTAAATAAATGTCATTATGCTCCAGTGACATTTTAATGAGGTCTGTGGTGCCTACCTTTTGCCAGCAGTTGTTCATCACATTAATTCAAGAAACATTAGTTAAATGAGTTCCTGTATGGAACTTTTTTACTGCTTTTTGCTGCCAGTATGTGTTCGCAAAAGCAGACCATGTTTATTTTGCAACATACCTCAAAAAGAGGGATAGGGCACAGGTGGGAAGAGTACTCCAGATACTGGAAGAATTCACAGACAGTACTCTTGTTTTTAGTAAAATCCCCAGTAACACACTGAGCTGAAACTGCACTTCCTCAGTTTGTGAAATAGCACTGCAAGCATAAAACAAAACTACAGCAAAGAGGAAATGTGATACCTAGGGGTCAGGCAGCTGAAAACAAGGAGGAAGTCATATGCCACTCATCCTTTTTGTTACTATTTTAGTATTTACTATTACTAATATTTATTTTAATGTGGCAGTACTGCAAATGTGAAGAAAGTGGCATGGGTTCTAATCTGATCACATGATTGCTGCACAATGTGTCAACAAGCTTTAGTAAATAAAGTAAAACTTTATTTATATAGCACCTTAACAAACCCAAGGCGCTTTACAGAAATACAGTATATAAACATAAAAAGACAAAACATTAAATATAACAACTGATTAAAAATCATCAGGGAAGGCCAATTTAAAGAGATATGTTTTCAGCATGCATTTAAAACTCTCGACGGTCAGGCAGTCTCTTAACCGACGAGGTAGAGAATTCCACAGGGAAGGTGCTGCAAAAGAAAAAGCACGAGCACCTGAAGATTTTAACCAAATCCTGGGAATCTCTAGCAATCCCTTGTTGGTGGATCAGAGAGGGCAAGAGAGTTTTGAATGTGGCAGTACCGCAAACATGTAGAAAGTGGCATAAGTTCTAATCCCACCACATGATTACTGCACAATGCATCAACAAGCTTTACAGTTTTTTTTTGACAAGACAATATATGTACTAAGACAGACATAGGAAGTGCAAACAAATAAAAAGGAAGCACAGCAAGAAAGAGTAAGAAAATTAACACTGTTATGCAAAGTACCAGATAGTTATGCTTGCTATATGAGTAGTACCCTGTGGGATGAACAAGGTAAAATTGGTATTTTGATTAAGTTGAATGTCTACAACTCAGAAACATTCAGTTTCTCACTAGTGAGATTCTTGGTCCTTGAACTTTAGAGAGTAAAATACACACATCACAAAATGTTATTCTGTTTGCACTGCAAAACCAGCTTAGGTGCAGCAGTCACTTTATAACAGTGGGAACAAGTCAAGAACACATACTACTGCTGTTAAAATTGGCCTGGTGGTGCAGAGGGTTGAGGTGCTGTACACCACACCTTGCACCACACCAGTGACCTGGGTTTGGGAATGACCTTGGGTTGTTGGGATGCCAGCATGGAGAGGGGGCAGAGCAGGATCAAGCATGCCAATGGGCAGCTCTCCTCTCCCGAAGGTGGTGGGTGTGGGTTGGTACACCCTATACTTTTGCTCCCATTGGGTGGAGGTCTGGTGGGTAGCGTAGTCAGAGAGGGGGAAGCAAAAAGTTAACAGGTGGTAGAAGGGACTGAGCTGGTGCCATGGTGTGTGTGCATTCCTCCACACACTCACACAGCCATGTGCTGGGGTCTCGGGGGTAAAGGGGGAAAACCAGCAAAAATACCTATGTGTCCCCGTCACCAAGTTGCTGGGCGAAGGTGACAGGGACCAAACAGTTTATAAAAAAAAAAAAAGAAGAAGAAAAGAGAATACATATTGCTTATCAGACTAGAAGTATCCATGGAAGATTTTTTTTTCCACAAGTGTCATGAAAAAATAATAAAACTAGTAAAATAATAAACCTAGTAGACTACGAAGTGGCTGTGGTCATGGCCTACCTAGACTTTAGCAAGGCATTTGACACGGTACTGCACAAAATCATTTATAAACAAGTTAGCTAGTGGGTCCCTGGTTGGTAGCCTGGCTAAAAAATATTGGCTGGGCAACAAGACATGGTGGGTAACAGTAAACGGACTCAACTCTGAAGAGTGGGGGATTACTACCAGGGTGCTGCAGGGTTCAGTACTGGAACTGGTCCTCTTTAATGTCATTATAGGTTACATTCAATTCAATTTTTATTTTACCAGGATAACACCGTTGAGACTAATTATTTGTGAGGAAGTCCTACAGGGACAACAGGTACACATTCAAACACTAAAGAAAGTTTATAATAAGTACAAAAGCAGTAATTACTTACAATCAGATCGCAACACAAAAATGAGGAAAGGATGGGGGGGGGGATAGGATAGAAACTTTAAAATACCTCAAGGAAATCAACAAAGTCCAAGAGGGTCAGATGGTAGCATCTTTTAGAAAAAGCAATATGCAAGAACAAGGGGGCACAATTTAAAGACGGGGGTGGGGATGATGGCTCAGGGGCAACATGATGAAGTATTTTTTCATGGAGAGGGTGATGGATGCATGGAACAGCCTTCCTGATTGGGTTGTGAGTTCAAAAACATTGGGGGGAATCCAAGAATGCATGGGCCAGACAAAGCAATTCTAGAGGGGGGTAGGAAGATGTAAGCTATTGGTTAACTAGAATTGGCAGCTTATCTAATAGGTATGGAAATGGGAAGACTAGGTGCGCCAAGCGGTCCTTATTTGCAATCAAAGTTTATGTTTTTGTGTTTCTAAGCATAAACCCAGGTTTGAACCTTTATGACCTGAAATGGCAGACTATCCAAAGTTAACCTAAGACCATTGCATCTAATGCTACAGAAAGTAATTCACTTCACAAGGGCAAGGCTAGGCAAATGTTATTTTTCAGCCACCCAATCCCGGAGGCTCTGGGGCAGTACAAACAAATCAACAAATAACAATTAAAACACTGTAAATAAGACATAAAACATTAAAATTTAAATACTTAAAATCAAACTGCCAAAATGGGGGACTAATCTAGCAGCAAAATTCTGAGGGGCCATTACACAAGATATCTCAGATACAAAATCTAAAGGACAGTGTCTGGGAATGCCCGGCTCAATAAAAAGTCTTGAGGTGGGCTTTGAATGCCTCAACCGAAGGGGTCTCCCTTACTGATGGAGGAAGTAAATTCCACAGGATGGGGCCAGTGACACTAAAGGCTCTGTTGCCGGCAGTTTTTAACCTCATCCTGGGAATTACAAGGAGGCCCCTGGAGGAGGACCAGATGAAGCGGAGCAGGGCAGCAGATTTTAGAAGGTCCAACAGGTAACCAGGGCCCAGTCCATATAGGGTCTTAAAGGTGAACAAGCCCACCTTAAAGAGAACTCTCCATCAAACAGGTAGCCATTTCAACTTACCCAGCACCACGGTGACATGACGGTATTTAGGCTTTCTCACCAACAGTCTGGCAGCTGAATTTTGCACCAGCTGAAGTCGATGGAGGGTGCCTCCAGAGACCCTGAAGCAGAGTGCATTACAGTAGTCAAGCCTCGATGTTACGAATGCATGTAGCAAGGTGGGGAGTTCCAAGGACAGAACTGGGTGTTTGATCCTAGCGATATTCCTCAGCTGGAAAATACCATGCTGGACAATGGATGAACATAAAATTTCAGTGTCAATCCACTATCGAGGATAACACCAAGGTTACACACTCTAGAAGAGGCCTTCAATGGCACAGATCCCAGGAACAATCCAGTCTCTGCATCGGAGGCCATTCTATCATGCCTCTTGTTCGACTCCACCACCACTACATCCGTCTTATCAGGGTTCAGTTGCAACCAGCTAGAGGCCATCCAGTCATTAATCTCAGCCAGGCAGTTGTTCAATACATTCACCACACTGGACGTTTCAGGTGCAAAGGAAAGCTACAGCTGGGTATCATCAGCATGGCAAGGAAATCCAGACTATATTTCCTAATGATATCATTCAGTGGCAGCATATACATGGCAAACAGCATTGGTGATAAGATCGAATCCTGAAATAATCCACAAGACAGAAGGCTAGAGGAGGAGGAGGAGGAGAAATTCCCCATCACAACCCTTTGCTTCCTGTTTGTGAGATAGGACTCAAATCAGCAGATGACAGTGCCGGCGAGTCCACAAAATTCTCTCAGGCGGTCGAATAACACACAGTGGTCCACCATGTAGAAAGCAGAAGAAAGGTTAAGGAAAATGAGAATTGTCCCTTCTTCTCGCCTCTCACCCTGAGGGGATCATTATGCACCTGAACTAATGTGGTTTCCAAGAGTGCCCGGCACGAAACCCAGACTGGAGTGGCTCTTAAGATATCAAAGGCCATGAGGAGTTCTCCGAGCTGCTGTGCCACAATCTTCTCTACAACCTTTTCCAGAAATGGAAGGTTGGAGACAGGATTGTAATTTGCCTTGACTTCAGCATCAAAAGATGGTTTCTTCAGAAGGGGTCTGGCCAGTGCCTCCTTCAAAGCATCTGGTAAGACCCCTTCCAACAAAGAACACCAGACAGTCAAGGCAAACACTGGATCTACACAGTCAACACTTCTCATTAGGAAATGAGTTGACACTGGGTCCATTTCACAATATGTGTGTTTCAGCCTAGAGACAACCTCAACAGCCTCGGCTACCTCCACTGATTTAAACTCCTCCCAACCAGGCACACTGTGGCTCACTAGTGGAATTCCCTGCCTGATGGTAGACACTCTGTCTGAGAAGCACCAAGCAAACTCATTGCATAAAGCATCAGAAAACACTTTTTTTCAACTGTAGACAAGATGGATGTAATAGCCTATCCACAGTCAGTTCTTCCCAGAGGCAATCTCACTGGACAGGAACACTGCCTTCTTATGGTTGATTGCTCCCTGGTACACAACATAGTGTGCATGCAAGGCCAGTCTTTCTGTCTCCAGTCTGGTCTTCTGCCAGCAGCGCTCTAACCTCCGACCCTTGATTTTCATCACCTTGCGCTCCCCATCAAACCAAGGGGACCTCAAATGAGAAGATCTGGGTCAGACACAGACAAGTGCAAGGGAGTTCAGTGCCCCAGACATTGCCTCATCATGAGTAGCGACTGCTTCACCAACACCCCCTATGCATGCACTGCCCAAGCTGGATTGGTCTACCACCGCCCATAAACCCTCCGGGGTCAAAATCCTCAAAGGGCAGAAGCTTACCATCTCTGTAGGTGGAGGGCTCATGGGGGGCCCTGAGCAAGAACTCCACCATGCAATGATCGGACCAAGTGACCTGATCAGTTTTAAGATTATTAATCTAAAGTTCCAGTGAGAAGACCAAGTCCAACATGTGACCACCCTGGTGAGTCATGGTAGAAACCTCTTGCAACAGGCCCAGAGATGACATCATCTGGAGGAAGTGATAACTCAGACTAGATGATTCATCATTGGTCCAAACATTGAAGTCCCTCAGAAATAAACACCTGGGGGCCTCCAATGTTTCACTGACAACAGAGTTGACTACTTCCTGCAGGAATTCTCTTGCCACTTTGGGGGGCAGTAAATCAGGAGAATCCTGCAACCAGCGCCCAGACCACAACAGATGGCCACACATTCAAATGAACTTGGTGTTCTCACTGAGTGCAGAGTGAAGCCAAGCTCAGATCTAAAACAGATGGCCATCGCCCCACCCCTACATTCCACACTGAGGCAGCATGCAACGGAGTACCCGGGTGGGGGGGGATGGCAGTCTCTAAAACTGGGCTAGCATCATCCCCTACACAACTCTCCATAATGCATGCCACACTGACTGACAAAACCAGATCTGCTATAATTGCGGTCTTATTTCTGACTGACCTGGCATTGCATAGCACTTCCCACAGGGGATTAGTGGAGAGTGCAGCCCTTTGGGCTGCCTGCCCACTTGGTCTCGTGGAAACCCTGGGGACAGGAATCGAACACATCCGACCTCTCTCTAGGACTCATCGAACCACAGGGTGCTTTCTGCACTTAACCACCTCTATCCTGCTCCTCTCTGGTGTGCATGAGGTGCCCCACCAACACCGACCAGTGTGGCACCTCCTAATCCCAACCTCGTGATAGCGACATGCCGTAATGTTAGAAACTGGGAGGTCAGTGAAAAGCTGCAGATCAAAAAGCTGGGACACCCCATACAAAATTCTTGCCCACCCTTGCTCCTCAGACACCCACAGACACATAACAACCCACTAAGGCCCCCAAAACAGCAAAGAAACTTTACCAAATTAATAACTCCCACACACACACCACTCATAAACTATTACAGTTAAACCTAAACCACACACACATACACCACCACTAACACACGCACCATTACCATAATCAAAATAAAAATAAAATTATCTTGTGGGGAAAACACAGGTAAATAAGTGTGCTGCAGGATCCAGGTTATAAAATATCCAGAGCAGGAAGAAAACTAACTGCCCAGTCCAAGAGTCTGAGCCTTTTCCAGGCTCACCACAACTTTTGCAGAGAGGGAGAGGGAGCAACTGTACTCACATCCCCCATAGTTCCAAACTGGGCTGTACATCCACAAGAAAGCATTTGGTCTTAAGGAAATCCTCCAAGGAGGTTTCCAAAACCACTCTCCTCTCTCCTCTTACCAGAGTGGCTTCAGTTATTGGGATATTGTAAATAGTAGGCACTCATCCCCAAATAGGAAAGTTCAGCAATAAAAAGTCCAACAAACACTCCCAAGTCCTTGATTCACTAACTTGGCCCCTCGATTCCAACACAGTTCATCCCAACAGGAGTCAAAGGACACCAGACCAGAAACGAAGGGTAGAGTGATCCCTCAGCCAGCCAGAAAGGAGCTTCTCAGAAAAACTCTCATCGCTTTCACATCAAAAGGAGAACACCAATGGGGAGTCTTACCAAAAGTAAAACTTGACATTTAATTATAAAGTATGACCCTGTGAAAAGAAACAGTGATCTTTATTCATGTTTTCGAAAATTATTTTTTTTTTTAGTTGTTAAACCAGGAGTAGCACACTAAGCTGAAAGCTTTTTTACAGGTGCGACCTGGGAGCACAGGGAAGTTAAGTGACTTGCTCAGAGTCATACAGTATGTAAGTGGAAGCTGTGGGATTCAAACCCAGGTCTGGTCTGCTGGATGTAACCAGATTTGCAGCTCAGAGATTTAGACAAGCACAACCCCTACAGAGTAGCCAACAGCTGTTACCTTTTTACAGCTGTGTGGGTGGAGTTCCTCAGACATTTTGCGATCATTGTAGTAGAAAAAGGATCTGTGAATGGACCATGACCCTGTGTTCTCCTACAGTGATGCACAGATGTCTGTACAGAGCTGACTCCATTGGTTCTGTCCTCCACTGACAGAGCTCTTCTCCATGGAATGTCACCCCCACTCCCATGGGCACACTACTTTAGTTCCCACTTCCATCAGAACTTCGCATGCATGAGTATCACACATGTGTATCTCCATTGTCACTGCCATTTTGAAAATGGCAAACCATCACCACTCAACAGCTGTACCATCTGCTCCAAAACTGCTGCCACCAGTCTGAAAGTTGCCACCGCTCTGATAGCCATTCGCCATCACTCAGATACCCATGCCCCACCACCACCACAGGTAAAAGCTCTGCACAGCCATATTGGCCATGACCAAAGTTTGTTTCTTATGCCAGTAAGCTAAAGGGTCATCCTTAATAGTAATGTTGGGCTCAGACAGATATGCATCTATCATGCTTACTACTGAGCATGTGTTTTCTCCTTCTGGAATTTCAATGTTGTGCAGCTGGCCCCAAAAGTCATCCTCCTCATTATCTGCATCTGTACTGGTTTTTGGAGCAGTCTTTTGAATTTGGGGTGGTGTCATTGTAGTACTGCTTGCCAGTCCTCCTAATGAAACCTCATCTACTTTGCTGGAGGAAGATGGCCGCCAGGCTGGGTGTGCTGTAAGACTGCTCTCGCAGTTAGACTATGACTGTGACTTTTGACTTTTGCCTTTGCTTTCCACTTGTTTTTGCCTTTTGTTTATTGCCCGATTGTTTGACTGTTTCTGCCAGTCAGCTTTTTTTGTTTCTGCCATTGATTCGTAGAGCGACACCAAGTCATTACTAACGACCTCATAGTGTGTATTGGGGCCATTCATTTTGGGCTCGCTGTCGTCCTGCCTATACAAAGACATCTGCTATCCTGTTTGTGTCTTCATCAGGATTTACTGAGATCTATCTGGATTTGCTGTCTTTTTGCCCCAGTTTGTGTTCTGGGCTGGTGTGGGGAAGGAAGCCTTGAGGAGAGGAGAGGAGCTGAGCAGTGGTGGTGGACTGCTTGGAAATTATTTGCTGGGGCCAGTGCAGTGCAGGAGAAGATGTGTGTGGTTCCTGCTTTTGCCTTGGATTGAACTTTGTGGTGGATGGTCCTGTAACAGGTGGCTTCGGTGGGTGTAGGAGCCGGTTTGCCTGCTGGAGTGGATGGCCCCGACCCTGCGAGGTGACTAGTAGCTGGAATTCGGGTCTGCTCCGGGAGCTGGGCCATGGTTTTGTCAAGTAACTGATGGAATGAGTCATCGGTTCCCTTAGGTTCTCCTGGGGCCCATCTGGTGGATTGGTGCTGGTGGTGAACCGAGGGAGTGGCTGCAGATATTTTCCGGCTGCAGTCCCTTGTATGGGGTTTTTTGGGGCCTCCGCCTTCTGCTACATGGATCATGAGTGAGGACACTTGTTCCAAAGATTTTCTGCTTGCACATGGTCAGACCTTAAATTTTTTATTTTGCCTGATTTATTGTTACCTGGCAGGTAGTGAGAGTGCCTGTGTCCTTTATTGGCTTCCCAGGTCATGAGAGGGCCTGGGGGCTGAAAACATCTGTAACTTTAGTACTATCTTTTGGCTCAGGACAGACAGTGAGAGTGCCTGTGTCCTGTTAATTTCCCAAGGCAGTGGGAGGGCCCAGGGAGCTGAAGATATTTACTGAAGATATTTGCTATTTATGATCAATTTGTTGTCTTGCACTTAGATTTAATTTACAATACTAGAGATGTATCATCCATTTGTAACTGAATTCTTTCAAGCAGATCTACCCCAGTCCAAGACTCTGAACAATTTATATTTTAATTTATTTTAGAATGTTATGCTAGGAGAGGGTTATTTATTTATTTTATGACAGGGGATGGGCATTTTGGGATTATCTATTTTTCTTAAATAAGTGTTGTGGGTTTATATTTTGCTGTATATTTTTCTTTGTTTAATTGCATGTTTGCTTTAGGAATACTGTTGGTTAGTTAAATGAGAGTTGTCTGATACATTGGCCACCAGAATGTGTTGGAGGCCTGCCCCCATGGTTGTGCACTATTCACCCTCTGCTCTTCATGCCCTCCATCCCTTCATACCTCCCCACTGCAGTTTACAATGTACCAGCACTGTAGGGCACTGGGTATTGCTCGTAAGGGGAGGAGGAGGGGGGCAGGGGTGTACGAACAGTGGAGGGTGACTGAGTGGGGTCACCACATCAGGGTTGTGAGATCCAGGAGACACCCTATGGTGAAATGTAACCAAGAACGTGGTTTGTCATGTCTGGGTTACCAAAGAGCACTACCAATATTGGTGGGCAGGTGGTTCGGCAGCCCTAAAGGTTCACCCAACTCAGGAGGTGCTATGCAATGCCAGGTCCATTAAAAACAAGACTGAAATTATTGCAGATCTTGAGGAAACAGTGGATCAGACTTGCATCACCAAGACCTGGCTAGATGAGAACTGTGGCCCCATATTGGAGGTTTTAACTATAGCTGGGTACTTGATGATTCACTGCCCAAGATTGGATCATGGGAGGTTGCAGTCTGTTTCAAGACCAAACTTAACCTCATGAATGGACCAGTTGATGAGACTGAGTAATTTCGGTGTACTGTGGTAGCAGGTGTAGGTTGTAGGATCGCTCTCATCTACCGTCCACCCAGAGATGAGAAGCAGTTCCTTCAGAAAGTGGCAGACTTCATCATCGACATGGCGTTTGAGTCACTCAGACTTATGGTTCTGGGTGACTTCAACACCTGGTTCGATGATGAATTCTCTCAGTTTTGACAACATTTTCTCGAGTGGGTGTCATCTCTGGACCTTACATAGAAAGTTGCACTACTACCCATAAACATGGTCACTCTATGACTTAGTCTTCCTCCTGGGGATCGAGGCCTCTGATCTTGGGGTTGAACCACTTGGATTGTCCAATCACTACACTGTGGGGTTTAGTTTCAGTGCCCTCCTTTGCAGGCCTACCCCTGTGGAGATGGTCAGGTATCACCCTTTACGAGATGTTAACTCTGAAGGCCTGGCAGCGGTACTTGACCTATCGACCCTCCCAGTGGCAAACAGTGACCCAGAGGCCCTCATGGTAGCCTATGACATGGCTATTTCAGCAGCCCTGGATGTCATTGCTCCTTTCTGTGTTCATCCTCTCTCCCTTCACCCTCGGTCCCCCTAGTTTGATGAGACTTTGAGGGAGATGCAGCAACTAGGATGAAGGTTAGAGCGTTGCTGGTGGAGATCCTCCCTTGATGTCAATCATCTTAGATTGATGGATTATTACCAAGCCTATCAATCTGCAATCACCCATAAGAAGGCAGAGCTCCCTGTGTGGGGAGATTGCAGCCTTTCAGAATTTGACTAGCTCAGCTTTTTCGTACTGTAGACAGACTGTGCAACCCAGCCTGCATACAAGTACAAAAAGCCTTTTCACAGGTAGAGTGTGATGAACTTGCTTGATTCTTTTTGACTAATGTGGCTGACATCAGGCCGGTACTCCATCCAACACTCTCTAGTGGTGTTACCTTGGATCAGTGCATGGCCACTGCTCCTCAGCTTTCCTGGAGTATCTTCGACCGACCAGAGTTCATGGCTGTCATGCAGATTGTCCAGGGTGCTCACCCCTACATGCTGTAGCTTGGACCCAGGACCAACCTCCTTGATTTTGGGTTGCATTGATTTCATTGGTCCAGTCCTAGTACAGATAGTCTGTTACTCCTTGGTAACAGGTGAGTTTCCTAGCTCTCTAAAGGAGGCGGTGATAATACCACGCTTGAAGAAAGCTTCTTTGGACTCCAACTGCCATGTGAACTACAGACCAATCTCAAACCTTCCCTTTCTAGGGAAGGTGATTGAGAAAGTAGTGGCCATACAGCTGGAGAACCATTTGACCATCTATGACATCTATGAACCCCTTCAGTCTAGTTTTTGAAAGAGGCATACTACTGAGACAGCACTGGTTCAGATGCTCAAAGATTTCCTGATGGCTAGAGATTGGAAAAAACATTCCATCTTGGTTCTTCTAGATCTCTCATCAGCATTTGCCACTATGAACCATGGGGTCTTACTTGATCACCTAAAGTTCATCTGTGGACTATTGGGTGTAGTCCTCAGGTGGTTTACATCTTTCCTCACTGGAAGAACTCAGACAGTGGTGTCCGGGGTTTATTCCTCAGACCCAGTTTCTCTGTCTTGTGGGGTTCCTGAGGGTTCAGTGTTGTCTCCCATGTTGTTCGCAGTGTACATGCTGCCCTTCGGAGACATTGTAAGAAGGTATGGGCTGAGGTTTCACTGCTATACTGATGATACCCAGCTCTGCCTTTCTTTTGCATCTGACCAGGCTGGAGCTCTCTCAGTCTTTATCAATCAAGCAATCAAATCTTTATTTATCCAGGTAAAACACCATTGAGCAAACTCATTTACAAGGTGGACCTGCATCACACAAGGTCAAAGACAAAGCAATTAATTACAGTTAGTGAAGTTATATGTATACATTAGGAAAAAGATTACATACCTAGGATACAGATTCATATACATACACATATACATAATAACATAATTGATGGCCAAAGAATGGGGTAGGTAAGAAGAAAGGATGGGAATGGAGCAAATGTAATTACATTTAAAGGTGTGAGTTGGGCAAGGACAGTTATGATACTGGGACACCGAGGTGACCTGCCTTAGCATGATGGATGGGCAAGGTAAATGCAGGCTCATAGAGCAAGGATAGGGAGAAAATTTGGGGGTGACAACATTAATCGTAATAGGGAAGTGGATGCATTTAGGCAATAGGTAGGAGACAGTCAGCAATCAACTAAGGGCGGTGGAAGAAGTTGCATACTACAGAGACAGTTTTGGTATACAGTGACTTGAACACAGCAAGACTAACTGGGGTTCTTAATTTTAAAGATTTCTGGAGCTTATTCCAGAGTGAGGGCAGCACGAAGCTTATGGCCGATCTTTCGGATTGTGTACTGACCCTTGGCACTTTCAAGGAGATCAGTAAGTTATTTCTCAAGGAATAATTGCCTGTCAAATTTAGGGGCAGGTTGTCAGCAATGTATTGTGGGAGTTTATTGGTGATGGCTCTGTAAGCCCAAAGTGCGGCATTTTTGTGCCGCCTATGCTGAAGAGAGGTCCATCCCACAGCTGCGTACAAGGAGCAGTGATGGGTGGAGAAGGGAAGGGCAGTAACAAATCTCAGTGCTCTGTGGTAAAGTATGGGATGGACCTCTCTTCAGCATAGGCGGCACAAAAATGCCGCACTTTGAGCTTATATACCAAAACCATGACTGGGACGTAAACATACCAGGATACACTATCTACAGGAGGGACAGGGAGGGTAAAAGAGGGGGAGGAGGAGAAGTAGCTCTTAACATAAGGGAAGGAATCAAAGCAATGGAACAAAAGGGAAAAGAGGGAGGAGAAGAAGCACTGTGGGTATATTTAGAGACCGGCAATGGCACCACAATCCACACAAGGGTTGTATACAGGCCCCCTTCTCAGGGGGATAAAATGGACAAGGAAATGATAGAAAGTATACTTAGAATGGCAGAAAAAGGGGAAATATTGCTGATGGGTGATCTGAATATGCCATATGTTAACTGGAGTGCAGCTGCAGTTGCAGTAGCCACTTCGAACAGTGGGGTTATTCTAGATGCCCTACAGGGGGCATGCCTTAGACAACTAGTATTGGAGCCCACTCAAGAAGGAGAAATCTTAGACCTGGTTCTCTCAAATGGAGATGAAGAGAGGATCACAGATGTAGAAGTGGGTAGCCATCTGAGAACTAGCAACCATCAAACAGTATGGTTCACAATAAACACAGCAATAGAGTCAAGCCATACAAAGGCAAAAGTACTGGACTTTAGGAGGGCTGACTTTGCCAAAAATGGTGTGAGTGCCTAAGGAATGCACTAGCAAATGGGCAGGAAGGAGGGGTGGAAGAACAATGGGAATAATCAAACTGCCATCACAGAGGTAACAAGCCTTTGTGAAGCAAATAAACAAAATGAAATGATGTAAGAAACCACTATGGTTCTCAAAGATAGCAGTGAAGGTTCAAGAGAAAAAGAAAGCATTCAGGAAGTACAAGGAATCACAGAAGGAGCAGGACAGAGAACTGTATCAGTTAAAGCAAAGGGAAGCTGAGGCAGGCAGACAGAACAGCAAAGGCCCAAACCGAGGAAAGGATAGCCAACTCAGTTAAGAAGGGGAATAAAACCTTTATAGGTACATTAGGAGTGAAGAAAGACCAAGGAGGATAGTGAGGCTTAATAAAGGAGGAGGGTGGGCAGAGGTGACTGTGAAAAGGCAGAGATACTTAAATAAATATTTTGCTCAGTATTTACAAAGGAAGAGGTACCTAAAACAAACAGTAGAAACTCTCTGGATACAGAAGTTGATACCAGCCCATTTACAGAAGAAAGGGTTCAGAAAGAACTCTTAAAACTGAAGGTGGACAAAGCAGTGGGGCCTGATGTGATTCATCCCAGAATTCTAAAAGAACTAAGGGTAGAACTAGTGACACCACTGACTACCCTCTTTAACAAATCATGGGAGGATGGGGTGGTACCCGAGGACTGGAGGAGGGCAGATGTGATTCCCTTCACAAAAGTGGGAGGAAGGCAGAAGCAGGAAACTACAGACCTGTTAGTTTAACCTCAGTGGTAGGGAAAATGATGGAATCACTTCTGAAGGAAAGAATTGTTGAGTATCTAGAGGCCAGAGGGGCACAGGACCCAAGGCAGCATGGATTCACAACGGGAAGGTCATGCCAGACAAATCTGATAGATTTTGACTGGGTGACCAAAGTAGTAGATCAGGAGGGGCTGTGGACATGGCCTACCTAGACTTTAGCAAGGCATCTGACACAGTCCCACACAAAGATTAATATACTAGTTAGCCAGCCTGGGAGTGGGTTCCAAGATGATAGCCTGGGTAAAGAATTGGCTGGAGAATAAGACACAGAGAGTAATAGTAAATGGAGTCCACTCTGAAGAAAGGGGGGGTTACTAGTGGGGTACCGCAGGGTTCAGTATTAGGATCGGTCCTCTTCAATGTCTTTATAAGTGACATTGCAGAGGAACTGGAAGGAAAAGTGTGTCTCTTTGCAGATGACACAAAGATCTGCAACATAGTTGATGCACAAGGTGGGGTGGAAAGGATGAGAAGGGACTTGGCAAGGTTAGAGGAATGGTTAAATGTATGGCAGCTTAGATTCAATGCTAAGAAGTGCAAGGTAATGCACCTCGGAAACAAAAACCCAGGGGAAGAGTACACAGTGGGGGGGGTGAGATACTAACAACAACAAAAATGGAAAGGGACCTACGAGTAGTCATATCAGATGACCTAAAGGTGGGCAAGCAATGTGAGAGGGCAGCGAGGAGGGCTGGGGGGATACTGGGATGCATAGGGAGAGGCATCACCAGTATTAAACAGGAAGTTATTATCCCTCTGTACAGACAGCTGGCGAGACCCCATCTGGAGTACTGCATGCAGTTCTGGAGACCCAGTCTCCGCAAAGACATAGACAGAATGGAAGCTGTCCAGAGGAGGGCAACTAAAATGGTGCAGGGTCTGCACTGGAATACGTATGAAGAGAGACTTAAGGAGCTTAATATGTATAGCCTCGAGGAAAGGAGGGAGAGGGGGGACATGATAGAAACTTTCAAATACCTCAAGGGAATCAACAAAGTCCAAGAGGGTAGCATCTTTCAAAAAGAGGTGTGCAAGAACAAGGGGCACAATTTGAAGATGGGGCGGCTCAGAGGTAATTTAAGGAAGTATTTTTCATAGAGGGTTGTGGATGCATGGAACAGCCTTCTGGAGGAGGTTGTGGAGTCAAAAACAGTGGTGGAATTCAAGCATGCATGGGACAGTCATAAGGCAATTCTAGGGGGTGGGGTAGGAATAAGTAGGCTGCTGGTTAACTAGGATCTTCAGCTTATCCATTAGGTAGGGAAATGGGCAGACTGGGTGGGCCAAGCGGTCCTTATCTGCCATCAATTTCTATGTTTCTATGTTTCTATATTTCTATATTTCTATATCCAATTTGCCAAGACAGGAGGCAGTGCACAGGCAATAGATAAAGTCAGTGTAGTCAATTAAGGAGAGGAACGTAGTCTGGACTAGTTGCCTCTTCGCATCAGAGGTCAGTAAATGATTTATCCTGAAGAAGAGACCAAGTCTCTGTCTCAGTTTTTTTAGCAGGTCCTCTATGTGGTCTTCAAAGGAGAGTTTATAGTCAAGCCAGACCCCCAAGTACTTGAACGTTGCTACAAATTCCAAGTTCTCTCCTAGTAGAGTGGTCATGGGGAGAAGCGTATCAATAGTAGCAGGGTACACTGTACATATGACTGGCGAGAGTAGCATTGCTTTAGTTTTCTTTGCATTTAGAAGAAGTTTTTTGCTAATAAGCTGGTGTTGCAGCAGATTAAATTCACTTTGCAAATCTTCTCAGGCAGCTGCAGGAGATGTACGGCTTATATACAGCACTGTATCATCTGCAAACAGATGAATGTTTGCCTCCTTGATATCAGCATCTATACTATTACTATAGATGGCAAAAAGCAGTGGTCCTAAGATGGATTCCTTAGGAACCCCTCTAATCAGAGGTTTGAGAGGGGAAAACTGACCTCTGAACATGACCTGCTGTTGTCTATCGGTGAGGTAGTCATGAAACCAGTGAAAGGAAGTTGAGTCCAGGCCAATTGAATTTAATGCAGAGAGGAGAAGGCCATTGCCATGGTCTACGGTATCAAAGGCCTTACTAAGGTCCATGAAGACAGCACAGACAATTTTTTTTTATCTTATTTCTATTTTTGCTCCCCTGGACGGCCCCCATCTAACCGACTCCCCCAGTTCCTGTCACCCGGAATTACCGGGACTTACCTTACTCCTGTTCCAGGAGCAGTGCCTGTGAGGAGTCGATTGTCATCCTGCTGTCATTTTTTTCCATCCACTGTTTTTTCTCCCAGGGGCCCCAGGAGAAGGACGCATGTGCGTGAAGGCACATGCGCCTTCAGCCTCGGTAACGACCCCCTTCTGCCCACCCCATTGGCCTAACTCTGGCTTCCCCAGCCTGTGCAGCCTCCTTGCCTCCACCAGAGGGCAACCATTGAGCGAGGGATGCCACATACCCTCCCCCAGAGAGGAGAGCTGCCCTCCAGCTGCTCCATCCAGCTCCACCCTCCCCCCGTGCTGACCTCCGATGACCCAGGCTCGCTCCCGAACCTGGGCTGCTGACGTGTCATGAGGTGAGAAGTCCATCACCTCAGCCCTGGGCACCACCAGGCCAGTGCTACAGACACATTTTTTATCTAGTTCATACTGCCAGTCATTCGTGACTTTTGTCAGGGCTGAAATAGTGCTATGATTGGCTTTGAAGCTGGACTGCATTGAATTGAGGAGATTCATTTTGTCTAAGAAAGTTCTCAACTGGGCATTCACAATTGTTTCCAAGAGTTTTTTTTTTGGGGGTATTATTTTCTCTTCTCCAGAGCTCCGGCTACGACCCCCGCCCTCCGTTGTTCCCCCCAGCGCCATCCCCGGACATCAGACCCTCTCCCTTGTGCACCCCGTGACTTACCCTTCACGGCAGGGTTGTGGGGAGCGACTCAACCCACCCCAATGGATCCATGCCAGGGAAGCACCCTTCCAGGAATGGAGCCACGGGGGAACAACTTCGTGCTGCCGGGCTCGCATTTTCGCTGTTTTTCCTCCTGGTGGGTCATGGCATGCAATGACGCCAGTGACTGGGTGCATGCACGCTCCCGTGCGTGCCCCAATCAAGTGTCTGCCACGACCCACTCCCCCCAAGCTTGCAGCTATGTGTTGTTGACCCCCCCGCCTGCTAGGGGGTCAGGCAAGCCCCGGCCGCCCAAATCCCCCTTCCCCGGAGATGGAGAGCAGTCCCTTGGATGCTCAATCCATCTCCTCCTCGCCGACCCACGGCAACCCATGCCCATTCCTGAACACGGGTCGCCGGCGTGGCGCGAGGTGTGGCGACCAGCGCCTCAACCCTCAGCGCCACTGGGCCGGCCATTTCCAAGAGTTTTGACAATAAGGGTAGAAGAGAAATCAGCCGGTAGTTGTTTAGATCACTAGGTTCCCCTGATTTAAACAGTGGAATGACATAAGCAGTTTTCCATAATCCATAATTTAACAACTGCCTTGCAGAAGTCCAGGAGTGGATGGATTCGAGTTGGCTGAAGTTGAACTCAGAAAAGACTGAGTTGTGGTTGTGGATCTGGCACGCCAGATGGGGGGCTGGGGGTTGGTTCACCCTCCGGGCTTTACATTGGGGGCTTATCACTCCCAACCTCTGAATAGGTGCAAAACTTGGGGGTAATTTTTGACAAATGGCTGACTCTGTGTTCACAGGTGTCTGCTGTCATCAAGTCCTCCTTTTACCATCTGAGGAATATCTCCAGGTTTAGGTATCTTGTTTTGTCTGGTGATCTTCCTACACTGGTCCATGCCTTTGTATCCTCACACTTGGATTATTGCAATTCCCTTTACTCAGGGCTACCTGAGGTGGAAATCTGCCACTTGCAACTGGTGCAGAACACAGCGGCCTGGCTTTTGATGGGAACTTCTCAGTCCTGTCATATTTCACTGGTGCTGCATAGACTGCACTGACTGCCAGTACAATGACAGATCACCTTTAAACTTAGTCTTCTGCCTTTTAAAGCCCTACTCAGACAGGGCCCAGACTACTTGAAAGAGCTCCTGGTTCCTTACTGCCCTGGGCGATCGCTCCGCTCAGCTGATGAGGAGTTGCCATTGATTCCAAGGGTGTTTGAAATCTTTTGGGGCCTGGGAATTCATGCATGAGGCCTCAACCCTTTGGAATTCTCTACCCCGTCAGTTATGGGAGTGCTTGACAGTGGAGGGATTTAAACAGGCCCTGAAAACAGACTTGTGGTACCAAGCATTTGGTGGCTGATTTCTTCTTTTTAATTGTATCAGTTGTTTTATATATTTCCTAAGATGCTGAGATGTTTGATGTGTTTTTTAATTTTGTTAGGTGCCTTGGTTTTTGAAAGGCGCCATAAAAATAAAGATTATTCTTATTATATTATTACTACATCAATCAAAAGTTGCCTGTAGTTCAACTCGTCCATAATGTCAGAAACCACATCAGGAAAGTGGCTGTTCTGGAAGTGTGACTCTAGCAATGTTGCTAAGAGATACTCCTTGCTCTGTGTCATGGCTGACAACTTCTCATCATTGCTAAGTCTGGTAAGCATGTTATTGACTAGAAACCGCTTCATATCTAAGTTACTCCTCATTTTCTCCAACCTTTTTGGAGAAGTAGAATGAGTGGAATAACTTGGCTAAGGGATGCCTTTTCTGCACTGACCTCTCTTTTAGCACTCATGAATGGTTTCAGAATGTGACATAAGTGTTCCAACAGAGACCATTGAGTAGAATGGAGTACAATGCCCTTCCCGATATCATTGTATATGATATACTTAGTGATAGTTACCTTTTGTTCAAGGATGCGCTCAATCATAAAGTAAGTTGAATTCCACCTTGTTGCTACGTCCTGAGCAAGCTGGAGATGAGGAAGACTTTTGTCCTTCTGGTTATCAGCAAGGACGTCATGGGCTTTTACTGAATGGTTGAAGTGGCCACACACTTTGCACACTGTACCCACAGTGATTGATACTTGCCCAGGAAGCTTCAAACGATTATGATAAGACAATGGACAAGACAGTGTATATGTACATAGTGCCATTGTGAAGAGCTTTTTTAATATTTGAACCATTGTCGGCAACAAAATAAAACAACTTTCAAACCCTGTGAAGTGACCCAAGCGGTAAGTAGTCTTTCCAGTTCTTGTTGAATGTGCTGTGCTGTGTGCATGTCTTGAAAGTGACATACATGGAGAACTGCCATTTTCTAATTTTCTGAAATGTGACAGAGTTATTTTGAGCTGTGAGAGATAGTAATGATAGTAGTAGTACTGGTTGAAGTTGTAGCAGACAGATTAGTGGTACATGAGGATGATAACAATGAGTTGCCCTCAAAACTGAACCCATGTGCAGTAACAGAAAGATAAGCAATGGTTTGGCTGCTGGTTCACATATCAGTAGTGAAGTGAAAAACCTTGTCCATAGCCTCTCGGAAAGCATGCCTTTCTTGAACTATTAAGCTGTCATACATCCTGGGCACAGTGGTTAATGAGAAGTATTTTCAACTTCGCATTAATAATTCAAGGCTCTAAGTATTCCATAAGCCTTCTGAAACCCACATCTTCCACAACAGAGTATGGCTGTGAATCAAGTACAATCATTTCTGTTATTTTTCAATTTATTTTCAGTGCTATGGGATGGTTTCGTGAAAATTTAGACTTTCTTTCAAAAGCTTCTATTAACTTCAACTGCCTCTTATCAGAGGTGGGGGGTATAGTTACATTTGTCTGGTGGTGTTGTATGACTACCATATCATGGCTGGTAAAACAGAGGCACTTACAGAATTATCATGACCATAACAGTGAAATGAAAGTAGACTTTTGAATCTTGCCATGTGCTCATCACCCACTGTTTCAGCAGAATGTTCCTGTTCACCGAGAGCCCTGCTAGATTTCCAGCCACCTATGGTAGACTTTTTTTTTTTAACCGTATACAACGATTGGGTGAATTCGCAGAAAGATGTCGCATCATTGTTGTGGTTCCATGATGCCCTTTATTTTTTCTCCTACTAACACATCTGTTGCAATGAACACATATAGCTTGGCAAGTATCCCTGGGGTTTATGTGAAAATGATTGCAAACAGTAGAGTCGGACTGTCTACATTTAGCAAGAACCTCAGTAGGGCTAGCAGTCAAGTGGCTGGGTTTACTGTATGTGGGGAAGACATATCAGCAAAGGATTCAGGTTCAATAGGTGAGACAATCATAGAATCAACTGCAGCACCATTTCCATCATCATCATCATCATCTCTACTGTCAGGCTTTTATTTATTTATGACTTTGTTTACCGGGTAATCCAAGGGACCTTTTTCAGGCACAACCTGGGTCATTAAGGTATGAGTGAATGAACAATACATTGAGCTAGAGGTACATACATTAAGAAGGCAGAGGTAGTAACACAATTAATAAAAGCACAGATTAGAGCATTAGACAGACCGCAGTTACAAACAAATTCAGGAAGGGCAGTAGAGACATGGGAAAAGTAATCCAAGATAGGGAGAAGGTTACCTCTGGCGATGGCCAAATAGGCCTCAGCAGTTAAGTAGGGTTTGGTGCGGTAGGTAGTACCAAGCTTCTGATTGATCCTATTGACAATGAGGTTAATGTAGTCACTGAAGGATAGGGAGGGGACCAGGGTAACTGATAAGTATTTGAAATCAGGATGATATTAAAGGCAGGGCCATCAAGGAAGTGTATAATGAAAAAGAAATTAGCTTTTAGATTCCTAGCAAGGAATGGCTTAGAACCAAAAAGCATGGCCTTGGTCTTCTTAGCATTAGCCAACATCAATCTGTCAGTAAACCAGTTATGGGCAGCACAGTAGTTCTGTGTAAAAACAGAGGATAAGTGAGGAAGGGAGTTGTTGCTGTGGAATATAACAAGGCCATTGGTGTAAAGGAAGAATTTGCAGGAGAGATGGTCAGAGGGGAGGGAGTTTACGAATATCAAGAAAAGCAGGGGGTGTGCAGGTAGAATAGAGCCTTGTGGTACCCCAGGAGAGATTGACAGAGCAGGAGAAGTGACAGAGCCTATATACACTGACTGAGAGCGGTTGGAGAGGTAGCTCTGAAACTAAGTTGTAGTCTCAGTGGAGCAACCAATAGATCACAGTTTGGAGAGAAGAAAACAATGGTTTACTAAGTTAAAGGCTTTAGAAAGATCCACATAAACCACATCAGTAGCACGCCCTTGGTCCATGTTCGAGAGGATGTAGTCAGTGAATAAGGTCAAGGCAGTGGTGGTATGTGGTGTTTGCAGAAGCCATGCTGCTGGCTACATAAGGTGTTATATTTAGTGAGATGTTCGGATAGCTGGTGATGCACTAACTTTTCAAGTAGCTTACTAAAATGGGGAGAATAGATATAGGACTGTAGTTGTTAGATAAGAGGGCATCCCTGGCTTTGAAAATAGGGACAACTTTAGCCAACTTCCAGAGAGAAGGCATAGTGGAGGTGGACAGCGCAAGATTAAAAATGAAGGTGAGCGGCTTAGTGATCACTGATGAAACAAATTTGAGGAAAACAGGGGAGAGGCCATCTGAGCCAGGGCTGCCCTGATTAGGTAAACTTCTTAATAGATTGTAGGTATGGTTTGGTAATATGAACTTGAAAAAGAATGGGAGATGAGGAGTGGTGGCTGAAAAAGGGGTGGAGGGGGGTTGGGGGAAGTGTGAGGCAACTGGCTGGAGGAATGGTCAGGAGGAAGCTTACTAAGGAGGGCACACAGATCAGAGAATTTATGGTTGAAAGCTGAGGCTACCTCAGCAGGGTCAGTAAGGGTGTCAGAAGGGGAGTTTAGGTGGATATTAGGCCTTTTGGTAGAAGTAGGGAGAAGGGAGCCAATGGAGTCCCAGAATTTCTTGGGGTTGCAGAGGATCACTCTTTGCAGATTAGTGAAGTAGAGTATTTCAGCTTCAGTTTTTGGGACAAATGCTTACAGTTGTTACAAATGTGTTAATATTCATTCCCCAGGGTTGGGGTTGGAATCAGTTTATGGGCAGACCACTCACAGTCCCTTTCCCTCATGAGGGAGATTAGTTCTTTGGTAATCCACTGAGAACAGCCATCATGAACTCTCTGTATGGTAATGGATAAGTAGTGGTCCTGAATAGCCAGGATAATATTAGTAAAGTGGGTGGCAGCCATGGTTACATCAGAAAGAGCATACAGCCTTTGCCAGCATATGGCATTAACATCCTCTAAAAGAAAGGAAGTTTCAAGGAGAGTGAAATTGCAGAATGATAGGTATGGGGGCTTAGAAGACCAGATAGCATAGGTCAGGGAGTGGTCACTCAAGGAGTTAGATAGTATGCCCACTTGAGTAATTCGGTCACCGCTGCTAGTAATTACCCAGTAAATTAGGGAGTGGGTAGATGTGCGAGGACTCAGCTTGGTTGGGATGGTGATGATTTGCAGCAGGTTATGATGCTTGAGTTTGTTAGTGTAGTCAGACTTTTGGGCACCCAACCAGTAGAGTTTGAAGTCACCAAGAAGGATAGTTCCCTTGGGGGGGGAGAGATCCTAACCCACTAAACAGGGTATGTTTGGCTTATGCTTTTGACTTTTCCTTTTTCCATTTTGACACTGTACTACTGTCATTATTTTTATTCACATTGTCACAGTCAGAACCACAATGAGACATAGCTAAAGGTAAAGTCACAAACTCATAATGCCGGTCCGGTGGCACTGAGGGTTGAAGTGCTGGATGCCACACCTAGCAGCCAACCACTCCCACTTCCTGAGCTATGTAAGCAGTTCCTCTCAGCCTCATTGTGAAGCACTTTTTCTTTGCAGCTGAAGGCTTTGTCTGTATCTCCTCTGAGTTGGTTGGGGCCTACCCCCACACCTTGCTGCTTCTGCTTGTCTGCTTGTCTGCTGGATTCTGTATTTCTTTCCTGCTTCTGGCTTTTATTTTGCCTTCAGCTGTGTGTGCTTCTTCTGTCTTTGTTCCCTGTTTTCTCTGTTAGTGTGTTTTTGGTTTGTTTTTTTCTGGGGAGCTTTTGTTTTCAAGCTCCTAGCATATCAACCTGAGCACCTACTATTTGCACCATTGCTCACAACTCTCAAAGTACTACAATACAAATGCAATTGCTATCTGTGTGTTTCTGCTCAACCATAGCGGCTCCATGTTGCATACTCCATTGTTTTCACTCCACTTCCCAGTATTACTGCTTCCCCGCTACAGAATTACTTGCTCCCATGCTATCAAGTCTGATTGTTTTCACCCGATTCAAGCTCTGAATCTTGCTATGTAGTTCAAGTCATGTTATTCCCTGTTTGTACACCGCTGTTTCACTCTGAGGTCAGCTAAAGTTCCTGCTGAGGCTGTTAAACTAGCTTTAATATCTGCATGTGGTTCTCAGCCCTTCCATCTCTTTCTTGTTTGTCCTACGTAGGGGACTGGGAAGTGTTTGGGAAGTCATGGCTCCATATGGCTAAATATTTCTGTTTTACATCCTGCCTTTGCTGCCAAAAATCCTCAGAGTATTTGCCACCTTGATTTGGCTTACATGCCTGGCTGGCTTGCCCCACTATTCAGTGCCGTTTCATTGCTACTATGTTATGCAGACCTACATGCAGGTCCACTTCTTACTACTCTGTTTACTGACCGACATGCAGGTCCACGCTTGCTTATGCAATCGATTGCTCATACCTACTGCGTCCTCTCAACTTCAGCCTCTGGGATGTTTGCACTCAATCTGCTTTTGACCTTGCAAGGTCTCAGCACTCAATGCTCATTACTATTCAGCATCAGTGCTCATTTGGCTGCTCACCAGGTTTCAGCTTTCAATCTGTTTTTGGGGCATGCCAACCATTCCATTCTGGTGCAGGGTTTCCTGCAGCCAATGGTCTCATGCTGCATTTAGTCCACATCTTGAGCGTGCCCGACTTGGGGTGGAATCCTTCTCACCTGGTCCATAGCTGGGAATGTCCTTGCCTCGGGCTTGGCTTTAGCTGTTTACTACGTGACAACATCTCCTGGTGTAGAATTTAAGGCTAGTGGTAAAGGGTGGAAAAAGTTACCTCCTTTGGCTCTAGTGTTCCTCTATAATGGTTATCCATTGGCTTTAGTGGTTTCCCTAGAAAAGCACCTTCACCGCATTCTACCTATGACTGCCTCTGGTTCACCTGGTTTGAGTTTAGGGTGGGTAGGCCAGGTGAGTGCCTTAGCAGTTGTTGCTGTCCTCCTCCCACCTTGGTTGCACATATTGTTGCAGAGTTTTCTCGCAACCTTCCACAGTGTTCCCGCTAGAGGGTTTGAGTGAGAGCCTTCCTCCAAATTGGAATATTTTCCACCTCCCTTTTATTGGGTTTTCCATATTGTAATTGCAGAGCCGTCACTAAATAAAATATCCCAAGCCTGGAGGGAATGCGACCTAGGTCTTGGAGCCCCAGAGATTTCCTCCTCAAAGGGTTTTTTTTCTTTCCTCCATTGCCTCAGGTCATAACTGTTAGTTAGCACAGTAGTGTTCCCTAGTTTATTTAGGTAGGTTCAGCTGTTGGATGGAGGGGGATGGTGTCCCCTGCCATTCCCTCTCTCCTTGGAGGATCCCCCCTAATTCTCAATGTAAACCATCAGTCTCATGGTACACAACCTGGGCATTTCATTGCATTATTAAACTGAGCATCTCATTACATTATCAAACTGTCTATGCTCCTGTACTACTACATCGTAGTTCCTGCTACTACGTCACAGTTACTCCTTGCTTATATGCTTTGTGTCATCTCATTCTTTTTGGGATATGTTTTGAACTACATTTAATTTTGATGACCCTTCCTAAGGCACCTTTAGCCATGGAAATTGTCTCATGGCACCTCTAGGGTGGAACACGCTCTTAGGGTTCCTTGCCTTTGGTACCCCTACAGGGTGGTAATTCCTCTGGAATAGAGAGTGTTAATGGCCAAAAGCAAACTAACACAGTTGCACAAGCATAACACTATACTGGCTGCATAGGACACTGAATGCCAGTCTGTTGCTTGTTCAGGGTCAAAAAGTAGATTTTTTTTTCCTGACTCCAGGTGATGTGACGGAATGCCCTGCCCACTGAGCCAAAGCTTATACCTCACCGAGCAAGCACAGGGAGGAAGATGACAGGTGACTGACTTCTTTGGGGGGGTCATACAGATAGTCTGCAAGAAGCAGCACTGCTTCACCGATGACTGGCTGGCAGATTTTATTTCACACACAGAATTTATTTCACACACCACCTATCAATCAATATTTTTCCAGGTGAAAAACAATTGAGCAAACTCATTTACAAGGTGGACCCGGGCAGGTGTATAGATAACATATAACAATGAGTACAATTTTCACAACTAATAGAACAAACAAGAGTGAGGAAAGGAAACATATGGCACATATATGTACAGCAACAGATATAATTTGGTCAATGCACAATGGAACAAAGAAGTGCATACTGAAAATTATATGATATTTGCAGATAATGTTATGGTCAGAGCTGTTAACAACAGTATATGCAATCTGCTCAAGTACAGGATCAATAGGATGCATACCATCAGACAGTGCTGGGTAAGTTACTTTTTCAATTATTTTCCATTACTTTCGGAAACTTGTTCAAGAAAGCTCTATGAAGTTACTAGCAAGGATGAAGAAGTACTGGAAAAAGTAATACACCTTGCAGTTACAATTACCTATGTCTTTTTATACAAAAGAAATACAAATAAAATAATAGATAGGCAAGTGTCTATTACAGAGGAATTATACCACCAAGGGTTCTGGGGTCCAAGAGGAGCGAAGCTCGAGAGGTTCCCTTGACCCAGAACTCGAGATGGTATAATTCTGGAGTCATAGACACTTATTATTTTTATTTTTTGTAATATATGGATGCAAGTTTTCTTGGCAGTTTGTGAGGTGCTGTGACTCCAGGGCAGGCTGCCATCGCAGGAAGGACTCAGACAGTGACTCTCTCCGCTCCACACTCCCCCACCCTGCCTGCTCGCCGCTCAGTGTCTCTGTTGAGCTGCTTATTTTAAGGCAGTCCTACCTTTCATTGATTTCTTATGGCGTCGTATGCAGGATTATAGAAACAGTTTTGTGGCAAAGAACAACAGAAGAGTGAACGGATCATTTTCTCTCGCTAAGCTAGAGACAGACGCCATTTTTTTCAAACTGTTTTGCCTGCCCGTAGAGACACTGAGTCTAATGAGGAGGCACGATCTGTGGTACGTCAGCACGCATTAAGTGTACAGTATTGCAGGGTTTTGAGACTGCGCTGTTCTGGTTTGGTGATAATACTATCGTTCAGAGCTCGAACGATAGTATTACGAGTTTTGAACGATAGTATTATCACTTGGCAATGATAGTATTATCACTTTACCTGCAGTGTATTACGATGAATTTTTTGTATGCATTTTGGTAGTATTATTTTTATAATCCACATATTACATAACAGTAACTGATTACATTTATTTGAAAGTAACTAGTAACTAATCTATTACTTTCCAAAAATGCAATCTGTTATAGTTAGTTATTATTTTTGTACTGTTTTTGTATAAAAAGAAATAAGTAACTATAATTGTGGGGTGTATTACTTATTCTACTACTTCTCCATCCTTGCTAGTGACCACACAGAGCTTCCTGGAACAAGTTTCCAAATATAATAGAAAGTAATGGAAAAAGTAACTTACACAACACTGCCATCAGACCGATTGGGCTAAAAAAAAACTGAGGTCAGAGATGGGTAAAACAGTGTAGTTAACGGTGCATTAAGGGCAATGCTGCAGCTGCTGCTGCCAGTATGCCCAAAGACATTCTGGGGAATCCTGCCTGGCCTAACCCTCTCTGACACAGTTCTTTTCCCCTTCAAGAATTTTTTTGTAATTTTTTTCTTTATTCCACGTGATGTGATGGAACACCCTTCCCACTGAGCCAAAGCATATACACCACTGAGTGTGCACAGGCAGGAAGATGACAAATGACTGACTTCTTGGGGAAGAGCTTGCACAGAAAGTATGTAAGAAGTGGTACTGGTGCACAGACAACAGGCTGGCAGATTTTATTTCACACACACAATTTATTTCACGCACCACCTATGCTATGGGTGATGCAGGCACTGCTGCTAGTATACCCACAGATATTCTGGGGGACCCTGCCTGGCCAAACACTCTCTGACACACTACTATTCCCCTTCAAGGATCTAAAAAAAATTTTTCTTTATTCCATGTGTTGTGATGGAATGCCCTGCCCACTGAGCCACAGTGTATATCATGCATAGTGAGCACAGGGAGGATGATGACAGATGACTTACTTCTTGGTTGGGGGAGTCACACAGACAGTACGCAAGAAGTAGCACTGGTGCACTAATGACTGACTGACAGATTTTATTTCACATACAGAATTTATTTCACACACCACCTATGCTAAGGATGATGCTGCAGGCACTGCTGCTAGTATAACCACATATATTCTGGGGGACCCTGCCTGGGCTAACCCTCTCTGACACAGTACTTTTCCTCTTCAAGGACTTTTTTATTTTTTTCTTTATTCCATGTGATGCGATGGCATGCCCTGCCCAATCAGCAAAAGCTTACACCCTGCTGAGTGAGCACAGGGAGGAAGAGGACAGATGACTGACTTCTTGGGGGGGTACACACACTGTATTCAAGAAGTGGCACTAGTGCACTGACGACTGGCTGGGAGTTTTGACAGATTTTATCTCATTCACCACCTACACTAAGATTGATGCTGCAGGCACTGCTGCTAGTATACCCACAGAGATTATGGAGAACCCTGCCTAGCATTACCCTATCTGAGACAGGAAGGGGGATCACACAGACAGTATGCAAGAAGTGGCACAAGTGCACTGACCACTGGTTGGCAGATTTTTAACACATAGCACGCTAGTTCTCACAAATTTCCTTCAGTCTCTCTCTACAAGTTCCATCCTGGCTCATCATTCAGTGATCATGTAGATGAAGATCTCCTGCCCAAGTCTCCTCTTCCATACATTGTACTCCACAGTCCCCAGTCTGGTCCCCACCCCAATCCCCAACTCCCTCCTGAGTCCCACATCCAGTCCTTGCTGGCAATCCCCTCCTGAGTCCCTGATTCACAGTCCCCAACTCCCCACCCCAGCTTCCCCAAGTTATCAATCCTTTCCTCCCTTTTATTCTTCTTTTAGTTTAAAAAATTCTACTTTTTTTGTGGGGGGGAGTGGAAGACTGACAGTGGACTTCTTCACTTGCCCAAGGGCCAAAAAAATGCAAGCAGCACAAGTACAAAAGAAAACAATCGATTTGGTGATCCACAGCACAAGGAGCAGCCAAAAGAAGTTGTTGCTCCTTCTCCATCCTCCTGATTCCTCTGTGTTGCTCTAAGTGGACCATGTGGGTTGCTAGAGCAGCAACACAATCAGGTGCCACCTTAGAGAGATGAACAGCTCGACCATCCAATGAAGGACCAGAGTCTTGCCTCAGATCCCTCCTGTGGGTTCATTCTGCTCTGGCACTTCTCACGCTGACGTTCCCACAATAGGAGACATCTGAACCAATCTAAAGAGCCAAAAGTGTTCGGAAGCTGTTCATTTCCAAAAACGTTGGCATGTTCAGGTAGGTTTGTACTGTCAATGAACTGGTTCAGCCATTCCTAGATTGAACCCTATTGCCTTAAAGACCTTCTATTGCATTACACCCCTATCTACCCCCACCTCCACTCCTGCGCCACTGATGGGGCTTGCTTTGGGTCAGGGCACTTGGAGTTGCTTCCCCAATGTAATGGAACTCCTTCTCAGTAAAAATCCACACGACCAAGACAGTAGAGGCCTTTGAGGACTCCTTGAAAAAATTTCTTTTAATTATTTAGCCTGGTTCTGTATTTTATGGGGATTGTATTTATTTTATATTGGTAATATACATTTATTTATTTCCTTGTTTGTTTTTTACAGCAATCCAAGCTTTCAGATAGGGCACCTGAAAAATAAAATACTTCTCAAAGAGGAATGGCCTATAGCACATATAAAAAATGTTATTATTGCACCTTCCAAATTTTGGCTGGGTCAGTTATGAAAAAGATGTACCTGTCCTCTGTTTGTTCCCTGTTTGAAACATGCGCCAGCTAGAGCCAATATGGCTGCCTTTATATTAGCCAGATAAAGGATATAGAATAATATATGACTTAGTTGTAATTTACTTATAGTATATGGGTGCTGCCTATTGTGAATGGATTTCAGCAACCGCTGAAATCTTGTTGTAGTACAGTTCAAAGGTCAAAAAAGTTGTTGTACTATCATTCTGACGTCACATCGATAGTACAACAACTTTTAACCCTTGACCTGCTGCCTGATTGGCTCAGACAACGCTGTCTAGAAAAAAAAAAAACATGGCGGTATGATTTAGCGAGCACCGAGAAGCAGAGCCACCGACTTAGAAGTCGGGAATCGGGACACAGAGAGCCATACATGGCTCCCTTTCTAAAAACAATTGCTTTCTTTTTTCTCCCCGATTTAAAAAAAATGATGTGCAGAGGAGAAACTGAGGAGCAGGACAGAGCATAAGTGGGAACGGGTGCAAGCAGAAGCACCAGAGGGAAACGGGAGCAGCGCCTACGGCAAGTAACGAAAAATATGTAAAACAAAAAAACCCATATACTATAAAAAACAATGGATGGGTGAACATCCACAACTAAGTCTGTGTCCCCATCTTGGGTAGTTGATGACATCAATGAGACCTCTCGAGCTTCGCTCTTGAGGTCTCTGTGATGTCATCAACTGCCTTGATGGAAACACAGCCTTGTTGTGGATGTTCACCCATCCACTATTCTATATGTAGTACATGGTTAGTATTTGTTCTATATGAAAATCAGCTTGCTCAAAATCCCTGTAGTGCATATTCTAAACTGCTGTATGCATTACAAAGTATAGTTGTGTGCATTATGAACAGCTATTTAACAAAGTTCAAAGGTCATAACATTTTTAAATTTCTAATTTAGCCCACATCCAGCTGCTCAATAGCCAGCCAGTCACAAGGTTGTACATTTAAACTTGTAGAAGTCTATATTTAATTTCAATCATAGAATAGACTCATTACTTTTTTCCTTTTTTCTAAAAAAAATTAAAAATACACAATAAGTGATGTTTGTACTCTGGTATTTCCTTCCAGGCACAGCAAGTTTTGTTTTCCCATAAGTAATCTAATGTGAACTGTTCTGCTTTATAGTTTTGGTTTTTCATATGTTAATTTCCACCCCTGGTACCCAGTGGTGACTCCCACCAGACCACCTCCCCCAGTCCATCACCCAGCACCCCTGGGACTTACCTTACCACAGTGTCCTCTGCCATAGGACTGGAGTGGGTGACTGGACACTGGTGCAGAGCCTGTGAGGGGCAGTCATCACCTGTCTCTGTGGGTGATATTTTCCACCATTTTCTCACCTTACATACCAAGAGCATGAGTGCAAGAATGAACATTTGCATGGATGTGTGAACACTGCCTTGGCCTCAATGGCCCCAATCTCACCTCCCCTGGCATAGTGCCTAGCCCCCTTCTGATGCCCACACTACCATCATGCCTCCACATGGTGGTAGTCAAAGGCTGGAAGGGCTGACTTCCCTGATCTAGGAGAGGAGAGTGCCAGATGACTGCTCAATACTCACCCAGCCCTCTCCCCTGGTTGACCTCCGGCAACCCATGCCCATCACCGAACATGGGTCGTTAGTGTGACAGGAGGTGAGGTGCTCAGTGCCTCAGCCCTCCACACCACTGGGTGGGCTTACTCTGCTTTATAGTTAACGCTAGAGCAGAACTGCATAGGCTATGTTTTAATCTGTATTAGAAGATAGTTTCTTTCTGTACATCCCTGGTATTTTCCACTCTTGCTAATATACTGCCTATGGTATCCCTGATGTCTTTCTGGATCTGTAATAAAAAAAAATGTTCAAAAAAAAGTGTAAAAAATGCATTTTTTTCTTTTGTTTTAACTTTGTAGGGGGGCACTTCAGTGACCCCTATGCAAAAAACAAAAACAAACAAAAAAACAAACAAACATATACTATATGAATTAAAAAATGGGCAGCCACACACAACTCGGCATGTGTCTCTATCTCAGAATTAAGATGACACCATGTATCATCTCAACCCCTTGATTGAGACACAGCCTTGCTGTGTATGGTTGCCCATATGTTATTCTCTATGTAGTATATGGTGGAGTGTTATCCTGTGTGGAAATCCATGATTTGAATAATGTTGCTACACTGCAGTAGTAACACCAAAATGTTATTGTGTGGCTGCAGTTATGTTACTACTGCAGCACACCAACTTAGAAGGCTGCTGCACGGCTGCTTTTCTCTAGTCAATCAAGCTGGAAGATATGTTTCTAACAGCTTGAGCACACAGACACAGCTACAGCTGCAGTCAGTAACTGCACAGAGAATTTATAATTTGAGCCCACCACTGACCCTCAAGTGCCCCCAGCTCCTCCCAACTGTCAGTTCACTGAAAGAGAGTGGAATATCTGAAATGGTCATGGATGCCCATAGGTTATAAGAAATTCAGTATGCCCACCCATGCACAGTCCTGCCTTTATCTTCATCTCAAGTTTTCTATGGCAACCAGGGAACCCCTTGAGCTTCACTTTCTAGGTTACTGGTTGCCATAGAAACCTCTCAGTGCAGACACAGGCTTGTTGTGTATGGCTGTCCATACATTGTCCTCTATGTTGTATATCTGTGATGAAAAAAATCCCACCTTTAGTGGACAACAGGGAAAAAGTTTATAGAGCATGGATTCAGCTATCTTCTGGAAACTACTGCTAATGTGGGAGTCAAGCAGCTGGTATACAGTTAAGTAATTAAGCAATAATCCATGATGTGGTGTGAGTTATGCTGAAATGTACTCACACCTGGTGTGATTGGCCTCATGACTCAACCCACACTAAAAGCGGGTAAATTCCAGCATAATCCACACACTGGAGTGGATTGTTGCTATTATAAAGTTCTTAGTAAGTAAAGAATTCAAATTAAAAGTTAACATAATTGTCAATTTATTGTTTTTCACATCTTTTTTTATAGATTTTTGTTAAAATAGCCATCCTCCCTACATAAACAGAGAAAAAGGACTTAGTGACATTAAGTACTGAGCATAATGTAGTTTCTGGAAAAATTTGCTTCATTATCCATAAATACTGGCCCGTTGCTACAAATGATGAAAGCTTGATAAACTTGTTTGGGGAAAACTGTGGGTATCAATCAGAATAGCTAAGGAATATCAAAGATGTAATTGTACATATCAGATTTGAAGGCAACCCAAGTAATGACTGCATTGGGCAAATGTGGTTGCCACCACCACCTAGGGGATTTAAGAAATGCAGAGCATGTAGTGTTTGCCAGTATGGAATCAAAACAAATACCTTTATCCATCCAGTGACCACTGGTAAATGCAGAATAAATGAATGCATTACTTGTCATACAACTTTCATAGTTTATGTGCTGATTTGTCCCTGTGATTTATTATATGTAGGTATGACTAAACACACCCTTACAAGCCAAATACAGGAACATACCATCAATATTAAAAATGATAATTTGAATATAACCCTGTGGGGTCACATTTTTTTAACTGCCATAACTCGGATCCAATAAAATGTCAGGTTTCTAGGTTTGGAATGTGCAAGGAATGAAAAAAGAAAAATATTCCACTCAAAGAGAAATTGGGTCAGCTGGAAACAGCGTAGATCTGGCATTTAGGCAGTTTAAAACTCAGGGGTCTGAATGATGTTCTTGATTTTAAACCATATTTGTAGAAAGGTATTGTAGTATTCACTGTCAGTGTGTTGCCACGGACAAATTTTCAAGAAAGGTCTCAAGAACATATAGCTAGATGTGAACATATTGAAAGCTAATGAAAAATGCAAAATGGAAGGAAAGAGAATTTTTTTGAAGGCCTCATTGTGTTTATTTTATAGCACTTTGGAGGATTGTTGTAGAATGGCCCTTGTATGCAATAAAACTAAGAGAAGGTGAAATTATAAAAGGCTGAACAAAAAAAGAGATGAGAACATCTGGGAAATTAAGACGAATGCAGACCCATGGAAGGACAGAATGATCTATGAGAAAAAGGTGTCAGATTAATGGACATTATTTGTTATGAGCAACTGTATGATTGAAATGTGTCTTTTGCACTTTATATTGCATTGTGGTTAGGTATATTTGCAGTTAATTATAACATTACACAATTTTGTCTGTCTGTATGTGGTGTAAGGCCAATGAAAATTAATTTTGAATGGAATCATTGGCTATTGGATTTATTTATTAAACATAGGGATGTATATGACACCACAATGTTAAATTATTGATAGCAGGAATTTTTATTTATCTGCAAATGTTGAATGTAATAGACAGGTATGTATTCAAGAGGATTTTTTTGACTGCATATATTTCTCTCAAATAGGGTGCCCTCTTTTTTTTTTTTTTTATAAATGATTGTTCTCCAAAGAGAAAGATAGGACTAATTTAGAATTTATGTATTGGTCTGTAAATGATTAATGATACACCATTAGTATGGAATTGTATCTTTAAAATATTTGTATATTCTCAATCAATGTTCTGCCCGAATGTCATAGGAATGTAAGGAATCATTACTTACTTCCGATGAAAGAGCATGATTACAAAGTGGATTCATTTAGTTTAATTATCTAACATGTGTACCTAAGTGTATATAAGCACTGGGGTATTAAGTCTGACCACATCCCCTGAGGAAGGCGGAAGCCGAAGCACTGGGGTTCTTTGCTGGGGTGGCTGGCAGACTGTGGTGTTAGAGCAGGTCTGTGAAATTCTATTCACAACCACGCTAAAAACAGTTTAGCAAGCACTAGTGCACTTTAAGATGACAGTTTGAATTTTTGCACTGTATAGTGCTGGTTTGTCTGAAAGAAAACTATATACAGTATGTATTTAACAATGCACATTATTTGGAAGCCATACAGTAAAATAAAATAAAAAATAAATTGAGTTTGAATATATGTGGTTTCAGTGTGTGTTTACATTTTGAAATTATTCAGACCTGTGTGCTCATCCTAGTGTATACGTGGGTTTACCCACACACTTAAAGATTATAATATAATATTGCAGCATCTTAGCCTGAGGCTGAGCAAGGTTGCGCACCCCCTCCCTTTTGTTGACTGCAGGAATTGTTTTCCTTCAAGTATCTAAATCCCAGCATAATCCCACACCTGAGTGGACTGTTGCTATTATAAATTGTTTAGTAAGTAAAGAATTGAAATAAAAAAGTTAATAAAATTGTCAATTTATTGATTTTCAGTTCTTTTTTTATAGATTTTTGTTAAATTGTCCCTCCTCCCTACATAAACTACTTTTTTTTTTTTGCTCGGTAGATTATAGTGTAAGAAATTGTTCCCCTCCCATGATGCTTTTGTGATTTTTTTCTACCATCATTTCTTTTTTTTTTAAAGTCAGCTTTATTGAGTAGATTATCACCACATCACAACATACATTGCCTTAGCAAGTTCTGATTAGTTCTGATTCTAGAACTCTGAGCTGAGTGGCTATGTTTGAGAAGTTCTCCCAAAGCTAAGTGCTTTTTGATATAATTTTCAGTTTAAAAATTGTTTTGTTTTATGTAAATTTAGGTGATTGTGAAAGACAACCCTGTAGGCTCCAGGAAGATATAAAATTTGTGTGGTAGATATTCGTTGGAAGTCAGAAGGATCAACACATTTATTTAGTGTGATCTTTCTACTCTGATGTGGTTAATTTTAATACTATAGTTTAAACCCTTTCTGTATGTGCCTTTGGTGGTGTCTGATATTGAGAACCTAAGTGTCATTTGTGGATATCCTGTCTGTTTTGGTAGGTGCTTTATTTTCTCTGTTAAACAACTGAATATACCTATTGCCTAATACTTTATAGTACATTGTATCTTTTTGCTCAGTCTCTAATTTTTCTCTTCTTTCTCCAATGTTTTAGAACTGTTTAGTTATTGTGGCAGAGGTGTGGTACTGTGTTCTTTCTTGTAGTTCAAGGTGCTTTTGGAACTGCTGATTTCTATTGGTTTAAACAATTACATTTTCTTTTCTATTTTAAAAAGCTACATCAACTTGATATGTTGTCACCTGTTTGTTGTTGCTAAGTAGCAGATGTTTTTGCATTGTGCTCTGATTCTGTGATAGAATCTGTATTAGTAGAAGGTAGATTATTGTGATTGCAGTTACCTTTGATTGTAAGGATAAAGAGCTTAGATAGAAGTGTATGTATTTTCAAATATTATAGAGGAACAGTGGCAGGATTTTTAGGACAGTAAATTAATAAAAAGGGAACTAAGAGAGCTTCAGTAGCAGACAAGTAGTGGAATAGCAGTATAATTGCAGTATAATGTGGGGAGTGGTGCAATGCAGTGGCTGTGGGGCAGCCATATTCAGGCAGATCTTCTGGACACTGAGGTGCTGCCCTATCTGCATGCATCTCTCTGGACTGTGGGATGAGGTATCCAGACTCAGAGTGGAAGTAAACTGGGTCAGGAGTATCATCACCCCTATCCAGAGACCACTCAGTCTAATGCAGCTGCCTCAAAGGATGCAGAGAACGAGGAGTACTTGGATGACAGTGGGCTCAGGGAGGGTTAGAGTGGTCAGGCAGAGGCACATCCCAGATCCTATTCCACTCAAGAACTCATATGCCACACTGCCAAATGGGGACAACCAAATAGAGGTACCCAGAGAAGTAGAAGGAAAGGATGTGGAGGTTAGCCAAGGAGGTGACCTCAGCAGGGAAAGCAGTGGACCCCAGAGGAGAAGGAAGCAAATCCTGGTGGGGACTCCATCATAAGAGGGATCCAGCTAAGAACATAGGAGGGGGAGGACAGGGAGGTGAGGTGCTTACCAGGTGCCACGGCATGGAGGGATGGAAGGAAGATCCTGGGAATCACTGGGAAGGCAAGACGGGAGGGTGAGCTGGATGTCATTATCCACCTAGGTACTAATGACCTGGTGAATGGGGAGCCAAAGGAAGTTCAGGAAGAGTTTAGGAAATTGGGGATGGGTCTCAAGCAAGTAGATACTTCTGTCACTTTCTCAGAAGTACTACCTTGAGAGGCAAGGGAGAGCATGGGGTGCATACACCAGGAACTTTAACTCATGGTTGAAGAACTGGTGCTGTGAGGAAGGGTTTGATTCATTGGTGCTGGGGACCCACCTGGAGGGATGGAGGTTTGTCAAGCCTGATGGCCTGCATCCATCCTGGAGGGGAATCCAAGCACTCAATGATAAATTTAAGTGCTACATTGACAAGCATTTAAACTAGCAAAGGGGGGTGGCAGACCAGCAAGGAGGGCACCTACTTGCTCACCCCCCCAGCTAGCAGTGGAACCAGTGAACCAGAGGAGTTGCTGTCTCTACAAAGCAGTGTGCAAAAGATGGAGATTAGCACCCAGGAGGTGGATAGGCAGAATGGGGCAAAATTCAGCAGAAGGGCAGACAACAAGGAGAACCAGGGATAAAGGACAACCAAGGAAGAGGCTGGAGTAGAACAGCGAAACAGTCTAGGGAGGTCAAATCATGGAAAGCCATGTGTGCAAATGCCAGGAGCCTTAGCAACAATATGGAAGATCTGGAGGCTGTCATGGTGCAGTCAGACCTGGACATTGTGGCCATCACTGAAACCTGGTGTAATGATAACCACGACTGGGAGTTGGCCATACCTGGCTACAACATATTCAGAAGAGACAGGGCAGGCAGGAAGGGAGGAGGAGTGGCACTGTATGTGAAAAATGACATAAGGGCCACAGAGATCCAGGAGGAACAAAATGGGAGAGAGATACTGTGGGTTAAGCTGGAAAGGAAAATGGGGTCAGCCATCTGCACAGGTGTGGTCTATAGGCCACCAGCCCAGGAGGAAGAAACAGATAGGGAGCTGATGCTAGCCATCCAGAGGATGGCAGACAAGGGTGAGGTAGTACTGGTTGGATACTTCAATATTCCAGATGTGAACTGGAGCATCCCAGCAGCAGCATCTAATAGGAGCAGATTTATCCTGGAATCCCTTCAGGGTGCCTTCCTCAAGCAACTGGTCATGGAACCAACTCTGCAGAAGGCAATACTGGACCTTGTGCTCACAAACAGGGACAGTGTGATGGAGTAAGAGTGGGGGAGCACCTGGGGAACAGTGACCACCAGTCACTGTGGTTTGAAATCACAGAAAGAGCAGAACCAAACCACACAAAAACACGTATCCTGGATTTTAGGGGGGGAAACTTTGGGAAAATGAGGAGATACTTGAAAGAGGCATTAAGGGGAATGAGGCAGGAATCAGGGGTTAAGGAACAGTGGGAAGTATTTAAAATGGGGATTACAAGAGCAACAGAATTATGTATTAAGCAGGTTAGCAAGAGGAAAAGGAAGAGGAGACCATTATGGTTTTCCAAAGAGGTAGCAAAGAAAGTGAAAGACAAAAAGATTGCATTCAGGCAATACAAAAAAACACAGGCAGAAGGGGATAGGGAGAAGTACCAGGAGAAGCAAAGGGAGGCAGGGAGGTCAGTAAGGGAAGCCAAAGCTCAGACAGAAGAACACATTGCAAAATCAGTGGGTAGAGGGACAAAACCTTTTACAGGTACACAAGTGAAAAAGAAAGGCAAAGGGCGGGATAGTGAGACTGAAGGGGGAGGATGGGAGCTGTGTGGAGGATGACAACAGTAAAGCTGACATATTGAACAGGTATTTCTGCTCAGTCTTTACTGAGGAAGAGGAGGGTAATGGGTCTGAACGGAGTACAAGGGGTGAGAATGGTGTAGAAATGGACACAAGTCCCTTTACATGAGAAAGGGTCCTGAAGGAACTGGAAGTAATAAGAGTTGATAAAGCAATGGAGCCAGATGGGGTGCACCCCAGGGTCCTTAAAGAACTAAGAGAGGTGGTGGCTGAACCTCTTCCTATCCTGTTTAGCCAATCACTAGAAACAGGGGAGGTACCCAAAGACTGGAGGATAGCAGATGTAGTCCCCTTATACAAAAGTGGGAACAAAGAGGAAGTGGGGAACTACAGACCAGTCAGCCTCACCTCGGTAGTGGAGAAGATCATGGAAGCACTACTGAAGGAGAGATTGGTGGAACATCTGGTTGTCAATGGACTACAGGACCCAAGGCAGCATGGTTTCACCAGGGGGAGGTCATGTCAGACCAACCTCATTGAATTTTTTGACTGGATGACTAGGGAGATGGATCAGGGGAGGGCAGTGGACATGGCCTATCTGGACTTCAGCAAGGCCTTTGACATTGTGCCACATAGAAGACTATTGCACAAACTGGAGAATATGGGTGTGGGCAGGACAGTAGTGTGGTGGGTAGGTAACTGGCTGGGCAGCAGGACACAGAGGGTGGTGGTAAATGGCTGTCACTCCACAGAGGAAAGAGTGACCAGTGGGGTACCACAGGGCTCAGTGCTGGGACCGGTACTATTCAATATCTTTATCAGTGACATTGCGCAGGACCTAGAAGGCAGAATTTCACTGTTCAGCTGATGACACAAAGCTCTGCACAGAGTAGACACACCAGAGGGTGTAGACAGAATGAGAAAGGATCTGCAGAAACTTGAAGAATGGTCAGGGGTTTGGCAGTTGAAATTCAATGCAAGGAAGTGCAAGATAATGCATATGGGGCACAAAAACCCTGGCACAATATATCAGTTGGGGGGTGAGGATATAGCATGCACCAAGCAGGAAAGGGATCTTGGGGTTATCATCTCTGATGACCTCAAGGCAGGGAAACAGTGTGACGAGGCAGCAGGTAAAGCAAATAGGATGCTGGGATGCATAGGCAGGGGCATCACCAGCAGGAAAAGGGAGGTCATAATTCCGCTATACAAGACACTAGTGAGGCCGCACCTGGAGTACACTGTGCAGTTCTGGAGACCTTATCTACATAAGGACATAGACAGGGTAGAGAAGGTTCAGAGGAGGGCAACAAAGATGGTGCATGGATTGCATCACAAGTCCTATAAGGACAGGTTGAAGGCACTGAACATGTACTCCCTGGAGGAGAGGAGGGAGAGAGGGGATATGATAGAGACATACAAGTATCTTACAGGGAGGAACAGGTGCAGGAATGCACTATTTTAAGCGAAAAGATGTTCCAGGACTAGAGGGCATGGGATGAAGTTGGAGGGAGGACGATTCAGAGGAAACGTGAGGAAGAATTTCTTCACAGAACGGGTGGTGAACAAGTGGAACACCCTGCCAGAGGAAGTGGTGGGGGCTGAAACAATCATGGGATTTAAGAATGCATGGGATAGACATAAAGGCATTCTGGAGGTCAGGGGTAAGGGGCAACAGACTTCTTGGAAAACATAAAGTGAACTTACAAACTTAAATGGGCAGACTGGGTGGGCCATAGGCCCTTATCTGCCGACACTGTCTATGTATCTATGTAAGTAGATTGTTGAAAAAGAAACATATCACAATATGCAGGTATCCTAGCAACATTATTGTTTTCAATGTTTGAATCTAATGATCAAAAGCTGTGGCTCATCACCTGTCTCAGCAAGGAATATGCATTGTCCCCAACAAGGAGGCACATGTGTTACTCTGAATATAGACAGGTATTAATAAGATATGTAAACAGAACACAACATTCTCAAATGGGCAGGAACTTGTGCCCCAACCATTGGCTGCACATTTAACTCTCCCCCCTCCCCATTAGTATTCAATTATAAGGGAAACAAAGTTTTGGAAATCAATAGAAATTGGTAGAGTCTGTGTGCTCTTCTTATAAATTTACCAGCAATTTAATTAACTCATTCACACCACAAGAGCTCTTTGAAACTTCCACCACTTCTGTCCTGTATACTCTTAGCGCTGCATCCTGGGCCTTTCTAAGCAAAATCAAGCCATAATCAGCATGCCACAAACAAATGCGAATACCTCTTGAACCATAAGTGCTACACACAAAGTACGAGTGGCAATGTTGTTCAGCACAAGATGAACTTTCCACTGGTGATATGCAATCAGTTGCAATTAATTCGATTTTTATTTTATACTAGCTGAAATACCAAACAACTGTGGTGTTTTTTTCCAGATTTTTTTCAAAGTGCTTAGGTGAGGCTCGAGAGACAAATGTGAGCCATGCACACCATATCATAAACAAATGTGAATAAGTCCTAAAGTGTATGTGATAGACACAAAGTATCAGTGGCAATGTTATTCAGTACAAAATTACCTTTCTAACGGTGCTATGCAATGAATTGCAATCAATTTTTTTTTGTTTTATACTAGCTGAAATACTCCAAAACATTGTTTTTTTTTTCAGATTTATTCCAGGTGCTTAGGTGAGGTTTGAGAGGTAAATATCAACCACACACACACACAATACCTTAAACAACTGCAAATAACTCCTTTATTTATTTATTATTTATTTATTAGATCATCGGTTTACAGACCATTGAGTCAAAGACTCATTTACAAAGGTACTTCGTCAAGAGAGCAACACAACACAACAAACAAAACAGTACAGTACATAAAGCTTAGATTAAAAAAGCAACCAGTGTTACAGGCATTCACTGGTGGTACATGCTTGGTAATAGGTAGATCACAGTAGTCATAATGTAGGTACATGAGTACCATGTCAGGTAGCAACCAGAGATATTTTATTACATTAGTCACCAGATGTTACCTGAGACCCCAGGTATATAGAGCTAAAGTAGACAGGGCAGACCCAGCCTAGGGGTGAGGATAAGGGGCAGGTGGGGATTATGTGCAGTTGCAGCAGCGAGTGCGTGTCAGATGGCTTCTGAGGGAGACCTTGAAAGGACCAAGCTTAGTGGAGTCAGCTTATGTTGGCTGGGAGAGAACTGAACCAGGAGGGAGCCCAGTAGCAAAAGGATCTCTGTGCCATACAGGTCCTTACCCTGGGGACAATAAGGGTGGTTTTGACAGTGCTGTGGGTGGAGACTGAGGGGGAGCAGGCTGCAGGGAGGTGGTGACCCAAGGGGGCAGATCCCTAGCAGGGTCTTTTTTACAAGAAGGCAGGTTTGTAAGTGGACTCTTTCTTCAAGGTTGAGCAAGTTGGTGGTGGAGTACAGCAGGCATGTATGGTTGCACCTAGGGGCTCCCAGCATTAGCCTGCAGACCTTGTTAATAGAGAGCTGGATTCTTGCAAGTGCAGTGTTGTCAGCTGCAGATTAGATGGGCAGCCCATAGTTGTTTAGTGACAGGACAGAGGAGGTGATTGCCAATCTAAGGGCCTCTTGTGGTAGGGAGTCCCTATGGTGGTATAACAGTGCAGTCCTGACATTGGTAGCAGCAGAAAGGGCATTGTTATGGGAATGGAAAGAGAGTGCTGAATCAAAGGTAATGCCCAGATACATGTAGGAGGAAACCTGCTCAATGGGGTTTAGTGTGCTAGGCAGTGTCATGAGAGGGGCACCACTGGTTTTGCTTTGGCAATGTGAGAAGAGCATAGCTTTGGTCATTTTTAGGCTCAGGACTAGCCTTTTTTGATGTGAACCAATGCTCAGCTCTATCAAAAGCTTGTTGGAGGGTGGCCTGGAGTGTGTTGGGGTTGGGGTCAGAGGTGAAGAGCACAACATCATCTGCAAAGAGGAGGATCTTACTAGGGCAGGCCAAAGGGAGGGAGTTGAGGTAGAGACTGAAGAGAAGAGGGCCTAAAATGGAGCCCTGGGGAACCCCAGAGCAGACAGGTCATGTGTCAGATTGGGTGCTATTGATTTATACACACTGAGTTCTGGTAGAGAGGTAGCTGGTGAACCATGCAAGGAGGGCCAGGGGAGAAACTAAGGCATCTGAGGGAGTCAAGCAGGATGGGATGACAAAACGTGTCAAAGACCTTGGAGAGGTCAATGAACACAGCACTGGCAGGACTTCCGGCATCAAGGGCAGAGTGAGGAAGTTGGAGAATTCAAGTAGCGTGGTTTTGTGGTGCTGTGACCTGCATGAAAGCCATGCTGTTCAGGGCACAGGATATTGTGCATGGCCAGGTATTTAGCAAACTGGTTGGCAACTACTCTTTCAAGGGCCTTAGAGAGTGGTGGGGAATGGAGATAGGCTAATAGTTACCCAGGGTCATTCAATCACTGCCCTTTAGGATGGAAGTGATGATGGCAGTTTTCTAAGTGCTGGGGAACTGCCCCAGGCACAGAGAGCAGTTGAGCAGCTCGGTAAGTGGGACCAGGATACCATCCAATGTCAGACGAAGTAGCCTAGTGTCTAGTAAGTCAGTGCCGGGGTTGTTACTACTAACAGCTTTTTGCAGAAGGGGTCTAGCCTCCAATGGGGAGATGATACATAGGTAGAAAGAAGGTCTATGGAGAGTGGGCAGGGGAGCTATTTGGATGGGGTCAAAGAAGTTACTGGGCAGGACTGAACTCAGGTCTGAGAAAGTGTGGTTTAGGCAGTCTGTAATGCCAAGGGGGTCAGAGCAGACAGTTCCATTAAAGGAGAGTTGAGGGGGTGGGGAGCAGGATTTCCCATTCAGCTCCTTTACATTATTCCAAAAGTTTCTAGCCAACCCCCAGGAGGAGACAAGAGCAGATTGGTATCGAATGGCCCAAGTACACTTATTACGCTCAACATTGTATGCTTGCCTATCAGCTGGCTTGCCAGATTCCATGGCAATGTGCCATAGGTTGTCTCTCATTTTAAGTTTGTGAAGGAGGAAGGGGGTAACCCAGGGCATGCTTTGTTTTTTGGTGCAATTTCTAGTGAAGGGGGTATAGAGGTCACAGGCAGTGTTGAAAGTACGAGTGAAAAAATTCAATGCCTTGTCCATGGCCAGTGCAAGCCTGATTGGGGACCAATCCAGTTGTGAGAGGTACAGTTTAAGGATTCTAAAGTATACGTGATAGACACAAAGTATCAGTGCAAAGTTGTTCAGCACAAAATTACCTTTCTTATTATGCTATGCCATCAATTCTAAGTAATTCAGTTTGTTTAATATTTAGGTAAAAACTACTGACTTCCTCAGATGTTTCCTGGTCTGAGTGAAAGTCAGCTGAGTACATCTACAGTCATTATTGGCCTGAGTGGGTATGCTTTCAGAAGCCACCTACTGGCGTATCAATGCCTGAATGAGTTAAGATGGTCTCCTTAAATTTGAAGGTCATATGTTGAAATGGTGTACTGTTGGTCAGAGGGAGAGTGAATGCTGTTTTAAGATCTTTTTCATCTAACTAAACTAGACTGGCTACCTCATAATTGTTTGGGGACCTGTGGTTTTATGTGCCTCTAATACCCTCTGCCAGCAACCAGGACTCCCAACTTTGCCAGCGTTGTGTGTGTTGGTCCGCTGGAGTCTCAGTCTGGCAGTCAGAGCCTCCATGGAAACCACCTCCCTCATTCTCCCTATCCAGTCCTGCAATGTGGGTGGCTCTGGTTTGAGCCATTTGGCTATGACACATTTTAGTCCTAAAACCAATAATGTCAACCCTACTTTATGAGAATCTCCCTTCAGGTGCACTGCTGTAGGGATCCCCAGTACCCAGTCTTCAAATGTGAGGGGAATGAGAATGCCCATAATATTTTGAATAGCTGTCTGTAAATTCCTCCAGAAGACAGAGAGCTGAGCATAGGCCCAGACAATGGGTAGCCCATGACATAAGCATCGGCAATTGAGCACTTGCAATAACAGTGACTCGATCCTGGTGCATGTCGATGGGCTACTGATGAGGAAGGGTGACCAGATGGGGGAGGTGGGAGCATATAGTGACAGAACATCATTATATGTCTATGTGTGCCGGGGGGGGGAGGGAGTGAGCATGATGGAAGGGAGGGAGGAAGGCTTACCCTGGTGTGGTACTGCTGAGCTGGCCCCATAGCATGGCGGATGGGTGGCAGCCTAAATCTGCAAGAGTTCCAGGTTCAGGTCCAGCACACCTGCATTTCTGTGCACCTGGCTCCAATTTTTTTTTCTCCAGATTTTGCACCCCCCGACATGCACCCTCCTGGAGTTAAGAATCCTTTAGTAGGGGGGGCCATGGGGCAAAGCCCCCCCATGGGGTGGGGTGCAGGGGAGCACATCCTCCCACATGAACATTAAAAATCTAAGTCCCCTGTGCCGTTTTCTTGTGTGCAGGGGGTGTACATCACCAAAATTGATTTTTCTTAAAAGTAATGTACACTCTTGCTCTGCTGCCGATTGCGATTGTGCTTTCGCAGTTATGACATAAATCCAGACAATGTGCCAGTGGTTCCCTACTCACACACACTGCCTCCAAGAGGTGGCAGAACCAGTTAGGTTATAGTGTTTTGTGATGGTGGGAACATGAAACTATCTCACCAGCATTTTCCAAAAGAACTCTGGCTAAACGGGAGCAGAAGTAACTTTCCACTCAAATTTTAATCTGTGTTTCTAGTCATCCTCACTGATACTTATGTTCACTTCTCATTCCCAAGCTGTCTTTTGTGCCTGTAAGGACCCACCTCCTACCTCCAGTAGTAGCTTATGTAGACTTGCTACCTGCCTGGTCTTGGTTGCTATTGTCAACATTCCATATAAAACATTTTCCCACCCCTAGTAAGGTCTATTCAAACATTCCAGGTGATCTGAGGTATGAATGAAATGCCTAACTTGCATGTACCTGAGGAATTCAGAGTTTCCCCAACTGAATTATTCCTTCAGTCTTTGGAAAGAAATACACCTCCTACTTTCTATGAGCTGGGTGAATCTTGTGACCCCCTGTGTTTCCCATCTGGCATAACCTGGGGAAGGGGGGAAATCAGGTAAAATATCTAAAAAGTGACAAAGGGTCGACTCCACCAGGAGTGGCAGTCAACTTACTCACCCTGGAAAGAATATAGAGGCCATGTCTCACCCACCAGTGTTTCACTTGTTTGATATAACCTGGGGTCATTGAAGTGAGAGCCAGAGTAAACAAGGGGCTCCCTCCCGCGGTCTCGTTTTCCATCTCATACCACCCAGATGATACTCTTTGTTTGGCCCAGGACAGTATGGGTCCCATTTGTGCAGCCAGATAGTATAAGTGGAAATGAGGCAGGTCTAGCCTTCCTGCCTCTCTAGGCAAGTGTAAGAAACGCCTAGCTATTTTAGGCTTCTGGTATTGCCATATGAATTTCTGGTTACCCCATGAGATTTTATTCCAAAAGTGCAAAGTAAGTTTCAATGGAAGGCTTTGAAACAGAAAAAGAAGTCAGGGTAAGATATTCATTTTTACTATGGCTACGCTTCCCACCAACGTTAAGGGAAAGTGTGCCATCTGGCAATATTGTGTTCTACGTTTTCCCATAATTTCCCATAATTTATGGCAAATAGCTTGGACAAATCTGTGGAGATTTGTATCCCCAGGTACTGTATCTGATTTTTAGGTGCCCACCTAAGGGGGAAAACCTCTCTAAATCTTTGGGTTACCTCCCAACTTAACACTGGTGCCTCCAACTTGGAGAAATTCATTTTGTACCCCAAGATCTCTCTGAAAGAGTGGAGTCTCTCACTGAGTAGTGATACTTAAGTTTCTGGGGAAGACAGAAAAAAGATGGAATTATCCGTATATAATGAAAGCTTCTGTTCAGAACCTTTCACTGTAATACCTGATATTCCAGGACTCTGTCTTATTTTAAGTGCTAATGGCTATAGGCAATGAGCAAATAACAGAGGGGAGAGGGGTCAGCCTTATCTAGTTCTCCAAGATAAAGGGAAAAATGCTGAACTTATCCCATTTACAGTACCTGCACCAGTGCATTAGGGTTCTGTAAAGTTGTGAAATAGTTTGCAAAAATTTGGAACCAAATTTCATTTTTTCCATGGATGCTTTTAAAAACTGCTAGTTAACCCTGTCAAATGCTTTTTCTGCATCCACATAGCTGGCCAATTGAAGCTGTTCTCTGGAACCCTGAGAGGAGATGATGTTGAGCAATCAATGTATGTTTTCTGGCAAATATCTACCCAATATAAATCTTGTTTGGTCCTCATGCACCAATGAGGAGATATGCTTCTTTACCCTATTTGCCAGTAGCCCTGTGAACAGCTTCATGCCGACATTTAATAAGGAAATGGGTCAATAGGACCACACTTCAGGGGGTCCTTTCCTTCCTTATAAGGGACTGAAATGCGAGCTAACTGCCATGAGACAGGAGTCCCCCTCCATTATCTCCTGCAATACAGACAATAACAATGGTGTGAGGGATTCCACAAAAGTTTTAAAGAATTCTGATAGGAATTCATCTGGTCCTGGGGATTTACCACTTTTCAGAAGGGTTGTTTGGGACTGTAACTCCTGCTGAGTAACCCCCATATCTAACTGGCCACCTGTGACAATTACTTTAATGTTAGACATTCAAAAAGGGCTGGTTAGGGATTGGGTCTTGGGTATATAAAGGATTCATAATATTTAGCAAAAAGCCTGGTTGTTACCTCTGGATGGCTCAATTTAATGTCTTCTCTTGCAGGGTCCTTCAACTGTAAGACTGCCCTGCTTGTTTGTTGTTGCCTCATAGTGGCAGCCAGTAGTCTTCCTGCCCTATTGCCATTTTCATAATAATTCTGCCTAATTCTTCTATAGTTGGCCTCTATCTGTGAAGTGAGCAGAACTTCCAGAGTCGCTCTTCTAATTCTTTTTGAACTAGTGCATTCAGGTAGCACTTATGCTGGAATTCGAGATCTTCTATCTCAGACTCCAGTTCCAGCCTACTCTCTTCCCTGTGTTTTTCCCTCAAGAGACCAAATTAATTATAACCCCTCTGAGTACAATCAGCATGTCCCACCAGACTGCATGTGAAGTTATTCCCTCTGGGTTGTCCTGCAAGTAGGTTTCAATGGTAGTCTTTATTCATTCTTTGAAGTCGTGATTATTCAAAAGACCCACCTTAAGTCTCCAATGAAAGTTGCAAATCAAGGGGGACAGTTCCAACCCTAGTCTAACTGGGGCATGGTCTGATAAAGTACATGGTAGGATCTGGCAGGCAGTTACTGTTTACATCCATTCTTCTGGAAGGAAAAAAAAAATCTATTCTTGTGTAACAGCTGTGCCTGTCTGAGAAATTGGAATGATCCCTCTGGTGGGCATTATCCCTTCTCCAGACTGCAGGACACTTCAGGGTGTGACATAATTGGAAAAGAGTTTTGCCTGCTGTGCCCAGTTTGACTTTCACTTTCTCTCCCCATTTGCCTAGAGTTTGTGAAAGGATTGTATTAAAATCTCCCCCTACAAAGCAGAGATGGTGTGTCACTGTAGTTACTTCAGAGAAAATTGTTTTGAAAAAACGAGCGGCCTCTTTATCGTCATTCAGAGCATATAAACTTGGTATGGTACATGGGGTGTCCTGAAAAGCACATGAAGCACCACATAATGCTCCTTTGGGTCAGTAAGCATCGAGTTGACTGGCAATGAGCATGCTTTATGAATTAGTATGGCTGTGCACCTACGGTGAGAATGTGCCAGAAAGGAGGAGGCATAAACCTCATCCATCCATCTACAACATAACTTTTTATGTCCATTATCTGTGAGATGGGTTTCCTGTAGTAGGGCAATGTGTGTGCCCACCCTTTCCAATTCTTGTAGGAGCCTTGCCACTTAATCAGGCTATTAATTCCTCTGATATTATAGGATACAATATTTAAATCACCCATTGTTATGTGACAGTCTGCTCTGCATTCTTATTGCCCTTTGGGCACATCCCCAGCATTTCCCTTCTGCAAGCCCTGCACCCAAGAAGCAAAGAGGAGGGAGAGAAAATGTGCAGCCAAAAGAAAAAAAAAGGGGGGGGGGGACCCCCATAGAACCAGAACGTATCAAACCAAACTAACACTTAACAATTGTAACTGTAAGAAAGTGTAACCACAACTTGTGGGTGTCAGGTGGCTGTTAGCCCCTGTAAGTTGCTTCAAAGGTGCCACATATTTCCCACTACTCTTCTGGTGTTTGTTGGTGATGGGAGATATGGGGTTAACCCCCTCACCATGTTGCTTGACCATTTCATAGAAATCTAGTAGCAACTCATGATGTGTCAACTGTGCCATGCAGCATAACCCCCCTTCCACCCCGCAAATTATCCCCAAGAATATTATGAGTTTGGAAGCACTCGCAAGTTCTGGAGGCTCCAAATATGGGCCCCCCCGAGCTAACTCGCTCCCCCCACCAGAAAACATTCCATTAGTCTTTAAATAAAACTACGTATGATATTAGACTTTTCTCTCAAAACCTGTTCTCAAGGAAGTATCTCTTCCTCTTTGGTACCAGAAAATCGTCCTCCCTAATAAATCTCCTATCGTTCCTTCTTTTGCAGTAACTATATATAGGGAGATGGTCCTGTCTTTACTGCAATCTTATGCACGAAACTAGAAGCCAGTAATCCTGCCAAAATGCCAGGGAGGTTCCTTGAAGTGTATTCAGCATTTCCCCTACAGATAAAGAAAAAATCTGCACAGTTATCAAGTGAACACTATATTAAATCAGGTATAAGACTAAGCCTCAATTAGTTCCTCATTTTCTACTCGTGGCCAATAATATTGGCACCCTTGCACTTTTTTAAAATAACTCACAATTTCCTCTAAACATAAGTTGAAATTAACAACAGTATATGGTCTCCACAATTCTTTATTTCTCAGTTAATATTACAGAGCCTTTGTTTTTGATTCAGAATTTAATATATCCTTTTAAATCAGAAAATTAAAAGAAATGGCATTGACAAAATTATTGACACCTTAGACTTAATATTTGGTAGCACAGCCTTTGGTCAAAATAACTGCAATCAACCACTTCCTATAGCCATGGATGAGCTTCCTGCACCTCTCTACTGGCAGTTTGGCCCACTCTTCTTGTGCAAACTGCTCCAGTTCTCCCAGATTTGAAGGGTGCCTTCTCCCAGCTGCAGTTTTCAGATCTCTCCACAGATTTTCAATGGGATTTAGATCTGGATTCATTGCTGGCCACTTCAGAACAGTCCAGTGTCTTGTCTTGAACCATTCCTGGGTGCTTTTTGAAGTGTGTTTGGAGTCGTTGTTCTGTTGTAAGAGCCTTAACCTTCGACGGAGATACAGCTTTCTGACACTGGGTTCAACATTGTGCTCCAAAATGGCCTGGTAATCTCCAGATTTCATGATGCCATGCACACGTTCAAGGCACCCAGTGCCAGAGGCAGCACAGCAACCCCAAAACATCACTGAACCTCCTCCATGTTTGACTGTAGGGAAAGTGTTCTTTTCTTTGAAGGCTTCATTTTGTTTTCTGTAAACATAGAGATGATGTGCTTTACCAAAAAAGCTCTAATTTGGTCTCATCTGTCCACAGGACATTCTCCCAGAAGGATTTTGGCTTGTTCAGGTGTGTTTTGGCAGACCCCAGTCGGGCTTTCTTATGTCTCTCTCTCAGCAGTGGGGTCCTCCTGGGCCTCCACCATATAACCCCCTTTCATTGAGTTGGCGATGGATGGTGTGGGTTGAAAGTGTCATACCTTGTGTCTGAAGGTCAGCTTGAATCCGTTTGGCAGTTGATCAAGGTGCTTTCTCCACCATTCGAACAATCTTGCGCTGCAATCTTTGATCAAGTTTTCTCTTGTGGCCACGTCCAAGGAGGTTAGCTACAGTGCCATGGGCCTTAAACTTCCTGATAACATTACGTACGGTGGAAACAGGAACATCAAGGTCTCTGGAGATTGATTTGTAGCCTTGAGATTGTCCATGCTTGGCTACAATCTTCTGTCTGACGTCCTTTAGACAATTCTCTGGCTTTCTTTCTTTTTTCCATCCTCATTGCGGTACACACAGTGACACAAAACAGGAGAATGAGTCATTTTTGCTATTCAAACTGGTTGAATGAGTGATTTTTATATTGCAGGCACCTGCAACTCACCACAGGTGAGTTCAGTTCCAAAGTGAAGGAGAATCACCTGCTTGAAATCTAATTATTTCTAACTACTTCTAAAAGGTGCCAATGATTTTGTCCAGGCCATTTAAGGATTTCTGTGTGGAATGAGCTAAGACTTAATACATTTTTCTGCTTTTTGTGTTTTATTCCACTGCAAACCAAAGAAATACATATGTGAATACCAAAATATTTTTTAATTTCAACAATTTTCTGGAAATAATGGTGCATTATTAGAAAAAACTGCAAGGGCACCAATATTTTTGGCCACGACTTGTAGTATTTTACTGTTCAGCTTGTGACTGCTATAATTTGGATGCACCATCGTGGCCCCTTTTCCCTGCCTTAGCAAGAACCCACAGTATGGACCAAGGGCTGGACTCTGAGCTCATTTTCAGGCCAACAAGTAATCTTCTTCTGTTAAAGCTGCCACAAGCTGGTTGCCATTGTCTCCTCTCTAGGTCTTTGATGAGAGTAGGGTTTATTAATTCATTGAATGAAATGCCCAGAGAGCCAGGTATTTTCTTACTTCTGGAACAGTGTCAAAGACCTTTACCCCTTGATCTGATGTAATCCTGAGTTTTGTAGGGAAATCCACTTGTGGTTTCAGGCCCTTGCCATTAAGCATTTTCACTGCTGGACACCAAATTTTCCTTTGAGCCATTGTAGATGGAGAATAATCAGGCTCAATAAAAAAGCTTTGTGTCTCCAAATATGATTTCTTTCATTGACCAGGCCTTACAAAGCACCAACTCTTTAGTACTGAAGTCTAGAAGGGCAACGATCAAGAAGCGTGGTCTGGCCTTTGATCATTCAGTGGGGCTATTAGTGCTCGGTGGGTTCTAATGATGTTAGGAGACAGATCTTTATCTAAATTAAGCACCTCTTTCAGCAGGCTTTCAACAGATTCTGCAATGTCGCTGGAATCAGTTTGCTCTGGAAGCCCATGCAGCCTGATATTAATCTGGCGTGAGTGGATTTCTAAATTCTCTATTTTGTTAAGTAGGATCTGTGAGCAGTCACGTAGCTGCAATATGGCACCATTGTAAAGTTTGGAGGCATTCGAGTAAGTAGTGAGATCCTCATCCAATGACTGTAATTGTTTGTCTTGCTGTTCGATTTTAACTATGTTGTCAGCAGCCTCTCTGATAACATCTAGAGTGTGGATGAGGCATCTTAGGTATTGGCAAAGCTGTCGTGAAGTGATAGTAATGTCTTCTTCCTCCTCATCTGAACCACTCTTGTATTCGTGTTCAGCTGCTTCCAGCAGCCTAGCTGGTAGTGGGTCTTTGCTCTGGACTTTCAGGTTTAGGTTTAATTTTTGTTGCTTCAGGTGATTGGTATTTGGTTCTGGTTGTCATTTCTCACTGAACTTTCTGGACGGTGTCTGAGCTGCATTAACTTTGTCGGGATGTATGAAATTTTACTTTTATTCGCTGGGTATTCGCAGCACCATCTCAAAGCTGCTGCATGGCTTGGTGATGTTACCAGAAGTCCTACCATCATTTCTAATATTGTTTTTTTTTTTACTTGTTAGAGAGGGGGTGTGAGCAGTTAACAGAGTAGAGACACCATGGTGTGAGCATCTCCTGTTGTGGAATTGGCAGCTGTGATAAAAGAAAAGGATTGGATATCTTTCTGTTGCCCGCCACCTCCATTAGTCATAGAGAAATACAAAGAGAGAGCGCCAGCTCTTTTTAGGAGAGGAGCTACCATGATGGGATCGGTGACCATTGTCAAGCGAAAGTGGTTGGGGATCACGCTATTGATACTCCAGTTCCCATGGTCAGAGAGTGACAGAGTGAGCTGTTTCTCACCTCAGGAATTCTCCAATATTCCTAACTCTTGCAGTCAGTATTTGAAGTAGAGCTGCCTGGAGACAGAATGGTATGCTAATAATGGAACCATCACTGGCTCATGCCACTTTTCAAAGGCTGCCCTTATGAACTGCCTACGTTCTAAAATGCCTCAGATTCCATTCTCCACCTGTCCAGTCCAGACGTCTCTGAGACTTCTCCTTAAGCCATTCCTGAGTGTTTACTTTCAAAAACATAAGCATTTTTTCTAAGATTTTCTGTATTAGTAATAAATCACTAGTTAATTTAGGAATTTTTGTTATTTTCTCAGTTTCTCCCAGATTGTGGCAACTGGCGATGAGCCTTTTCTGGAGCTTTTTGAAACAAACTCTAGTACATTACTGCTTTTTAAATAATTATTGTTTTAAAACAGTGGCCATTAACTTTCTTATAAAGAACTAATAATCCCCATTCTTTCCTGTCAGTTTCCAGTTCCAATCAGAACTTTTGGTCAGTTTCTAACTGACCACAACTACAAAAAAAAAACAAACTACTTACAATTTAAAACTTAGCTTTTGGTTGGTGTTTTTCTGTTGGTACTAAGAATGTCAGACAAACCAAAGAAAAAAACTGGTGAACCTGGGTTCAAAAATTGTACAAAGTGTGGAAATGTCTTTGCCAGGGCAGACAATCACACATTATGTCCTGTCTGCCTTGGTGAGGAGCATTTCTCAGCTGGTTGTAATATATGTAGATCTTTCCCACCAAAGACAGTTGAAAAGCATCGGGAAAGAATAGAAAAGAAATAGGAAAAGGGTTCCTCAAGCTCTGACCAACCCGACACCCTCAAAACCTGTGGGTGAAACTGCTGAGCCTAAACAACCCACCCCTGATAAGGGTGTTCCTGCAATCGGTAAGAGAACCAGTGAAGATAATGACAGTCAGCTGTTTTTATAAGTGCCAATATAGATGTTGTGGAGGAGCAGCAAGTGAAAGCTATTTCAGTGAGGAAGTTTGAGCTGATATGAGGAGTGAGCATGTGTGGTTCTATTGGATTTCAGACTAAAATAATGTGAGAAATATGAGATGTGCATTGTAGAAACACTTGAAAACAAATATTAAAATGGGTCTAACCTAGACATTTATTTGTTTTGTTTTAGTATGGCACAATGTGTTAGTGCAGGGAATATGTTGACAAAATAATTTATATTTACATTTAGTGTGAGTACTGATTTTTTTCACTTTTGCTTTTTGATAGGGTTGATGGATTCCTTATGTAGGGTTATGCAGGAATTTATTCATGCTTAAAAACAAGATGGCTGCCAAGCTGGACTAGTAATCAGTAGCAGCAGCACCTTAGAGTATTCTAGAGTTCCTGTTTTAGTTTTTGCTATTTCAATGTTGTCATTATTTTAGTGACAATTAGTTTGGGTCCTGAAGTGACATAGTGAAGTAGGAATAGCGTCTTCGGGATCAATAGGTTAGAAAATCTTTCTTCCAGTATATTTGTTAAACATAGTCACTAAATCTATGATACAAAGTTCTGTTTTAAACTAGCACTGATAGTCAAAATATGCTAGTGTCTGTATGTTCATTATTTAACCTGCCCTACCTGCCGGTGGTGACCCTTGGTTTGAAGTATCGAGGATTTTGTGGAGTCCATGGATTTGCTATGGATTTGTCCCTGCAGGAAGAGAGATCTTGAGAAGCTGAGGAGGAATTGTTGAAGGAGGGTGGTTCAGCTGCAACACCAAATGAGGAAATTTGGTGGCTGGACTTTTAACGAACATCGTCAGTTTGCTATCATCAGCAGATTGTGTGTTGCCAATAGTCCCTGAAGTCTTGCTGGACAGGCACATTTTGGAGGTTGGTGGGAACATTTGGGGGTTCTGCTCTAACCCATCCGGGAGTGGCTGCTGTGTGCTGGGTCCATAAAGGGAGGTGCTGGTTTAGGTCTGCTGGAAGGTGGATGTCTGTTACTGGTGGCCTCTAGGATCCTCAGGAGGGTCCACTGGTGAGTAGACACTGGGTCAGGTGCCACAGTTGTGGGTTTAATTGGACAGGGTGGCTGTTTCCCGGGGTGAGTATTTTGAGGGACCTCTTCTTTGTTCCTAAATCAGCGCTCCAGCCTGCTGTCACTGCTATGCCCATGGTAGCAGTGGAGGTGATTATCACTGGGAAGGACTACACAGTGTGGCAGGCTATCATTGCAGTGATTCTAGAGTGAAAGACACCAGAATTGTGGAGAAGACACCAACAGTCCACAGCAGGGTACACTGGAAGGACTCTACATTTTGATCTACTGCCGGTCAGACCTTTTCTTGGGCTTGGTTATATTACATACTTTTTAGGCAGTGAAAGTGCCTGTAAATATGTTTAGTTTCAAATAGTTTTAAATAATTTCTGCTTGCTCATTATTAAAGTTCAAAGCGAGAGCTGAATTTTGGTTCTGGGCTTTTCGGTTTCATTGGCCTGAAGAGGTGAGAGCTCTGATGGAGTTTTATTAAAACTGCTCTAGAGAATCAGTGACTCTCATTGATCTGCAAAAGACCGACATACTGCCACAAGACTTTATCTTATTTTACATTTAATTGTTTTTGTGTTTTAATTTAGTTTACTGTCTTTAAATAGTTTGGAGTTATTGTTTATGGGAAGGATAGGAGTTATTGTTGGCTTTTTTGGGGATTGTGGGGAGTATATATAAAGTATATGTCATTTTATTAGTAAAGTTATTGTTTAGTGTTGGTAGTTGTTAGGGGGTTGAGGGAAAATTGTTTATCTTACTTTATTTATCTTAATTTTTTTTTGAATTTAGTTAGTTATTTAATTGGGTATTTCTTGATGGCTTAGGTGTGTTTTGCTGTTGTTGGATCTTTTAGTATGTGTAGGAGGCCTACCCCCATGGTCGTGCACTATTCGTCCTCCACCCTTCGTGTCCTCCGCCATTTCTTGCTCCCCATTATAGCTAATGGCATACCAGCACTGTAGAGTGCTGGGTATTGCTCAGTAGGGGAGGCAGGGGGATTGGCAGTGTGAACTGTGGAGGTTGAATGAGCAGGGTCATCATACTGGGGTAGTAAGTTCCAAGAGATGCCCTGGGGCAAAATGGAATCTGGAGCGTGGTCCTTCATGCCTAGTTTCCAATATTGGTGGGCAGGTAGCCCTAGCAGCTCCAGAGGCCTGTCCAACCTGAGCAGTGTGTAATGCCAGATCCACCAAAAATAAGACTGCAATTATTGCAGATCTTGTTGGGTCAGTGGATCTGGTGTGCATCACTGATACCTGGCTGGATGAGAATGCAGGCCCCAAATGAGGGGCCACAATTCCATCCCAGTACTCAGTGTTTCACCGCTCGAGGTTGGACTGCAGGTGGGGGGGGGGTTGCAGTCTGTTTTAAGACCAAGCTGGGCCTTACGAGTGTACCAGTTGAGGAGGCTGAGTCATTTGAGTGTACTGTGGTGGCAGGTGTGGGTTGCAGGATCACCCTCATCTAGCATCCACCAGGTGATAAGAAGCGTTTCCTGCAGGAAGTAGCGGATTTTGTGATCAGCAAGTCTGATGGTCCTGGGCAACTTCAACGCCTGGGTCGATGACAAACTCTCACAATTTGTACAATACTTCCTCCAAATGATGACATCTTTGTGCCTTACACAAGTTGTTGCTTCTGCCACTCATAAAGGTGGTCACTCCCTTGACTTAATCTTCCTCCTTGGGATCGAAGCCTTCAATTTGGGGGTGGAACCTGTTGGATGGTCCAATCATTACACTGTGGGGTTCAGTTTTTGCACCACCCTTATAGGCCTACCCCTGTGAAGATGGTCAGGTACCACCCTTTGTGAGATGTAAGCTCTGAGGGCTTGGAGGCAGTACTCAACCTATCGGGGCTTTCTGGAGCAAGCAATGACCCAGATGCCCTGGTTTCGGCTTATAATAAAGCCATATCCTTGGCTCTGGATATCATTGTTCCTGTCTGTGTTCATCCTCTCCCCCTTCACCCTCAGTCCCCATGGTTTGATGGGACCTTGAGTGAGATGCGGTGACAAGGACAAAGATTAGAGCATTGGTGGTGGAATTTAGCCCTTGATGCCTACCATCTTAGATTGATGGAACATTATCAGGTCTATCATTCCACAACCTCCAATAAGAAGGCAGAGTTCCTGTCTGGGAAGATTGTGGCTGCTCATAGCCAACCAGGTCAGCTCTTTCAAACTGTAGACAGACTATGCAACCCAGCCTGCCTGCAGGTTCAAAGACCTTTTTCACAAGTGGAGTGTGAAGAGCTTGCTCAGTTCTTTGTGGCTAAGGTGGCTGACATCAGGGTGGTGCTCCAACCTGCGCCCTCTACAGAAGAAGCTATGGATCAGTGCTTGGTCACTGTCCCTAGGCTCTCCTGGAGTTTCTTTGACCAACCAGAGTTCACTGATGACATGCGGATTGTCCAAGGTATGCACCCTACATGCTGTAGTTTGGATCAGGGCCCATCTTCCCTGATTAAAGGTTGTTGGGATACTATTGACCTGGTCCTAGAATGGATAGTCTGGTGCTCCTTGGAGACAGGTGAGTTTCCTAGCTCCCTGGAGGAGGCGGTGGTAATGCCCCTCCTGAAGGAAGCTTCTTTGGACCCAGACTGTCATGCTAACTACAGACCAATCTCTAACCTTCCCTTTCTGGGGAAGGTGATTGAGAAAGTAGTGGCCATACAACTGGAGAATCATTTGACTATCCATGACATTTATGAAACACTCCAGTCTGGTTTCCAAAAGAGGCATAGTACCGAGACTGCGCTGGTTCGGGTGCTCAATGATCTCTTGATGGCAAGAGATCAGAAGAGCCATTCCATCTTGGTTCTTCTTGATCTCTCCTTAGCGTTTGACACTGTAGACCATGGGGTTCTTTTCAAATGCCTGAGGTTGCTCTGCGGCCTGTCTAGTACAGTCCTTGGGTGGTTTGGATCTTTCCTCACTGTCAGAACTCAGAGGGTGGTGTTGGGGATTAATTCCTCTGGTCCAGTCTCTCTGTCATGTGGGGTACCTCAGGGTTCAGTGTTGTCCCCCATGTTGTTCACAGTGTACATGTTACCCCTCAGAGACATTGTGAGAAGGCATGGGCTGAGGTTTCACTGCTATGCTGATGATATCCAGCTCTACCTATCTTTTGCACCCAACCAGGATAGAGCTCTCTCGATATTTAACAACTGCCTCACTGGAATCCAGAACTGGATGAATTTGAGTTGGCTGAGGTTGAACTCTGAGAAGATGGGGGTGTTGGTAGCGCACCCTGGTTGCTGGATAGAGAGAATGGGAGCTGGTTTGCCTTCAGGACTTTTTCTTGGTGGCTCCCAGCTCCCTACCTTTGAAAGGGTGTGAAATCTGGGGGTGATGTTTGATGATGGGCTGACACTGTGATCGCAAGTGTTGGCAGTCATCAAATCATCCTTTTACCATCTGAGGAACATTTCCAGGATTAAGCGTTCTGCCTACATTGGCCCATGCTTTTGTGACCTTGCACTTTGATTATTGCAATTGCCTTTATCTAGGGCTACCAGGGGTTGATATTTGCTGCTTGTAGCCAGTGCAGAACGCTGCGGCCTGGTTACTGATGGGTATTCCCAGTACCTGTCGTGTTTCTCCGGTGCTGTGCGAACTGCACTGGCTGCCAGTACAGTGGCGGATCACCTTTAAAGTCAGACTTCTGACTTATAAAACCCTACACGGACTTGGCTCAGACTACCTGAAAGAGTTTCTGGTACAGTGGTAGCCATAGACATTGCAAGCTATTTCCAGATATTTTGCGAAATTTCTGAAGAGTTTCTCTCCGCTGCCCCTACTGTTTAAATACAAAAAGCATCAGATATTTCTGGAAATATCACAGAAATTTCAGGAAATAGCTGGCAGTGTCTGTGGCTACTAATGTACCTTACTGCCCTAGGTGATCACTCTGCTCGGCTGACAAGGGGTTGCTAGAGATTCCAAGGTTGTTTTTTTTTTAATCTTTGGGGGCCCGTGCATTCATGTATGTGGCCTCAGCCCTTTGGAATTCTCTACCCTGTCCACTTTGGGACTGCGCATCCGAGAAGGAATTTAAACAGGCCCTAAAGACCCATTTGTGGTATCAGGCATACTTGATTTAATGCAATGTTATTGAATTTTATGAATCCAGTATTTATTGCAACTGTATTTTATTGTATTGTTTTTATTTGAAGTTTGTTGTTAGGGTGCCTTGGTTTTAGAAAGGCATGGTAAAAATAAAGATGATAATTATTATAATTATTAAGAAGCCAGCTAACCAATCACAAAGCAGTATTTGGGGGCTCTGTTGTATAATAGTATACATTCATGTGCAATTTATAGAACTGCATAACAGTTCTGCTGTGGTAAGGACCCCAATTACTTTTTCTCATCTTTCTTTGCCATGCCTAGCAGAATGCTAACAAGAAGTCTGCTGTCAGTGTTGGAAATGGAAAGGATTCACTGAGGGAACCCATGACCTGTGATCTAGTATTGAACATACCTGACAGGGGACTGGAGATATGCTCCTTCATTATATGTTACATTTTTGTACTTCATTAGGTAAGGTTTATGCATGCAGGGGTGTGTAGTTTATATAGAAGCAGCGCTTCATTATTCTACTCCTGGAAAGGAGTTAGACTTTTAATTTCACTCCTGGAACCAAGTTCCCAGGGTTCCCTCACATTTCCAGTACTATCTGCTTTAGACATCACTAAGTAGCATTAAAAATGTGACAAAGGGATGGTATTGGGGTCTCAGGGTTAGTTCACAGGCCTTGGAACTATCAAGTTCAGGTTCAAATCTCATCAGAGCCACTTACTCATTGTTATCCCAGGCATACTACAGTAACTAAGTGTCAGAGCAAGATTCATGAGCTATCAGGAATTCTTATGGTGTTTTGCAACAGGTTAGACTGGGGATTGCTCTGCTTGCATTGAAGTGCAGTTCTCCAACAAAACTACTAAGCCCACTTTGTTTATCCTTTCCTCCCTTCTCCTCCATCACCATGGATTTCTGCAGAATATATTGTGCATACCACTGTGGATCCAGTTGGAGCTATTCTGATGGAGAAATGTGGCTGCCATATATGTCCAGTCTAAAATGTAGAAGAAACAAATTAAAGTAAGTTGCAGGTGATACTTCTTATTTGAATAATAACCTTTTTTGAACCATCTTTTAAGAGTTGAAAATCCAATGAAAGGCATCACCCACTTGTAACATGTTTTTTTTTATCTATTCTGATGCATGGCAGTGCAATTTTTTGCATTATAATCTTGACTTGATACAGTTCCTTGATTATAGGGATCATAGGGAGCAGAGTCCCAGATCACAGATCCAACTGATCAGCTTTAGTTGTACATGGTAGTGTTCCTTGGTGATCAGACAGATAGCAGAGGTCAGATTTCAGTTTCAATTGCCACTCTCTGCATATTACTGTACAGTAAATTGGAGTCATCAACATATTGATTGACTGCCTGTTTCCTCCTCTGTCTACCATATGTGTGTTCTCTCAATACAGCATAAACCATGGAAGTAAGAAAACTGACTGTAACATCTGATCTACATTAATTTGATGACAGAATCATTCTTCAGTCACTGACACTTGACCCTGCTGTAAGTATTGTGTTACTTGACAGCTCTCTTCCAGCTGCAGAGGTGGCACAGAAAACAGAAACATTTGTCACAGCCATAGATTCATGTATAAAGTACATCTGGATGGAGTGGGGGGGAGAGGAACACAGATAGACACAGAAGAGCAAGGATCCCATGCATATCAGTGAGGTGAAGAAATTCCACTGTGGAAGCAGAAAGTAGTATACAGTATGTCAGTTCTTGTTCTGGTTTGATCTACTCCCTCTCTTCTTGTTAGCAGTACATTGCATAGCTATCACTATCCAGCCATTAAAAAATGACTGGTACTATTTCAGAATCATGACTCAATGAATAGTGAATTATGGGCCCTGATGATGTTTCAGTGCATTTATCCTCTTTTGCTTCAGTGTTGAAAGCAACTTTTCTCAGCATGTGAAATGTTGTTTTACTGTGTTACTCTGTGAATGTTGTTGTGAGGTTGTCATGCCAAAAATGTTTCTTCATGTCCTTTCATAGGATTTGGATGAATGGTTTTCTAACTGTGATCTCCTTGATTATTAGAGAGTCTGTAGCCTATAACTGCAATAGTCTTGCACATTGTCTGTGTGTACTGTTCAGGCAATATGATAGCACTGACACACTGTCAGGCCAACAGAGTTGTGGGTAACTCACAGAATCCTGAGAAATCATGGCACTCATGGAGACAAAATAGAGCACTTTAATTTTTTTAAACTGAAAACATTCAAGGCAGCAGAAAATTACAAAGATCACTGGATACCTAAATTGGATGAAAGAACATGGCAACCACAAGAGCAGAGGTATGAGACTTCCCTTCAGATAATCACAGGACAAACTGAACTATTATGAACAAGGGTTACATTTTTATATATACATCCTTATAAGTAAAGTAAATTATAATAGTAGTAGTAGTAGTAAAATGTTTATTTCTGATATCAGAAAAAGGATAAAACCCAATTTAGCATCAGCTAATTTACAATGGGGTCCTACTGTATAAAAATGTCACTTTCATTCTAAAAAAATATGATACATACATTATACATACATATGTGCAACATAGTACATACATAAACAGAAAGAAAAATTATAACAATATACCATGGGCTGGATATTCAAACTGCGCCATTCTGTGGCGCAAGCCCTTGCACTGCTCAAAAAAGTTGCGCTGGGGTGTGGCCGGGGCGATATTCAATGGAGTTGCGTTATTGAGCAACTCCTTTGAATATTGCCTCCGGCCACAGCCACTGTGCATGGTGCAGTGGAACTTGCACCACCACAAGTGGTCAGAGTGGAGCATTTAGATGCGGTGGAGCAAGTTCCATTGCGCCATGCGCAAATTTCCGATATTCAAAAGGTGACATGCAAATGGGGCCATAATTTATGCAAGGTGCAGGGGGGCCATTTGCATCTACTTACGGCCCCATTTGCATGCCATTAGCATGCAGGTGCACCGATCCCCGACAACTCGCACCTGGCACCCTGCCAGGCAGCAGCAGTCGGGGACCAACGCCCCCTGCAGCCTGATTGCAGGCATGAAGTAAATCTCCCCCCCACAGGCCCAATCGTGGGCATAACAGTAATGAACCCCCTGACTGGCCTGATGGGCATAACAGTAATGAACCCATCCAACTGCCGATTGTGGGCGCAGATCAAACCCCCAAAGACCAATATCCCTGGTGGTCCAGTGGACCTCAGCTTGCCTGATTATGGGCATAAGGTCAACCGCCCCAAAGTCCAATTTCCCAGTGATCTAGTGGTCCCCACCCCACTCTACCATAGAGCCTCACCACCCCGCCTCTCCACTGTCAGCCGGTGGGCGGCACCTCACCTGCCTGCTGCCCCACCGCCCACCAACTGACAGCTCGATAGGGCTACACGCCCATTGGTTCATAGCAAAGCCAATGGACATGCAGCCCATACTGTATAAGGCAGTCCAGATATGTGAATGAATGAATGAATTCATTTTTTTAGTCGGCGGGCGCGGGTGGCAGGCAGATGGGGTGCTGCCACCCACTGGCTGACGGGGGAGCGGGTGTGGGCTCCATGGGTGGGTGGGGTGGATGGGGTCCACTAGATCACCAGGGAAATTGGACTTTGGGGTTTGACCTGTGCCTGGATCGGACAGTCTGGGGGTTCATTACTGTTATGCCCACAATCGGGCCAGTCAGGGGGATTTAATACTGTTATGCCCACAATCGGGCCAGTCAGTGGGGTTTACTACTGTTATGCCCATGATTGGGCCAGTCAGGAGGGGTTCATTATTGTTATGCCTGCGATCAGGCCAGTCGGGGAGGAGTGAGATCTGCCCGCGATCGGGCTGCAGGGGGGGCACAGGGAACAAGTGGAGGGCCACCCAAAGGTGGCAGCTGCTGTGTTGCACCCTGCAATGTGGCAGCTCACCTGTTGGTGGCCCTCAACTTAATCCTTTTTTTTTGGCTCAAAGTTGTGCAGGCACAGGTAGGGGGTTGCACTTGCACCACTCTGCACAGCCGGGCTGAATATGGGGCTGTGCAGTTTATGCATGGTTCCTCCCCCTCTGGTTGAGCATGCCTTCATTAGCATTGAGCTGTTGCTCAGCATGAGTTGGGGGGCGCAACTGCCTCCTGCTGAATATCGCAGAATGGTGCAATTTCGGACTTGTGCAGGGGCAACCCTATTGCACATGGTGCTACCCTTTTGAATATCCAGCCCCATATGTGCAAATCTCTCAAATACAACAACTTTTTAAAGACATTGCTTCCTTTACAAGCCAAGATTTTAATACATTCCAAGATGTTTTGTTTGTACATAACCACAAATGCTCTGGCAGTGAATTCCACAATTTTGAACCCTCATGTACATAACAGTGTTGGCCCCTCACTGTTATCATAAATGGTACCCTAAATTTTATTTCCCCAGCAGATCGCAGTCCTTCCTTAACATTCCGCTCCTCCAGGAACTCCACTAGGTATCCTGGTGCTTTTTTAAAATAACAGCGATGGATCAACCACTGCACATGCATATTTCACCGTTCTATCAAGGATATCCAATTTAAGTTCCAATAGAGGGTGCAATGGTGAGTTTTCTGAGGTGCGTCCAAAATAAAATGCACATATCTGTTATAAATAACATCAAGCTTTCCTAAACTGCCACTAGCTGCCCCACTGTATACGACATCACCATAGTCAATATGAGGAATTATCATCGAATTTACAATCTTTAACCTAGCATCAAATGAGAGGCAATTTCTATGTTTGTACAATGCCCCTAACTTTTTTTTAGTTTTTGTATCAAGTTATCAATGTGGAAGTCCCAATTACAATGGGAGTCCAACCAGGCTCCCAGGCATTTGTAACAATCTGCAAAGGCCAGACTACACCCATCCAATGTTTCTATATCCAAGTCCACAGGTACTTTTTTATTTGAGAACTGCATTACCTGTGACTTTTGAGGATTTAGGACCAAACCATGTTCTGAAAAATATGTTTGTAATATATTAAAATATTTCTGTAATTTTTCCTGTATATGTCCCACAGATTTTCCTTCAAGATACAATATTGTATCATCTGCATACAAATGATGCCGGACATCATTCATCAGATGTCTGACACCATTTGTATATATATTGAATAGGATGGGTCCTAATATTGACCCTGTGATACACCAGATTTAATATTTAAGTGACTGGATACAAAATTACTGCCCAACCTGACCCTTTGTTGTCTGCCATCCAGGTAGCCTTGGAACCAATCCAGGGCCCCCTGGCTGAGGCCAACAGATCTTAATCTTTCCATCAACACCTGATAGCCCAAAGTGTCAAAAGCCTTTGACAAATCAATAAATATGGCCCCAACCAGGAGGCCCTTGTCCATGGCCACCTGGATGTCTGACACAACTTTAACAAGTGCAGTAGTAGTACTATGTTGTGCCCTAAAACCTATTGATATTTATTATATTTTTAATTTTTTTCAAGGTAGCTATTTAATTAAAAAACTACACAACTTTTTGAAACACTTTAGAGGTCACCGAAAGCAGTGATATTGGTCTATAATTTCGCATGTCATTTTTCTGACCTCCCTTAAACACTGGTATCACTGCTGCTTGTTACCAGGCTAAGGGATAGGTACCAGTTTTTAATGAAACATTAAAGAGGTCAGCCAATATTCAAGCTATCACTGGGGCAGCAATTTTAAGCAAGACAGATGGAATCCTACCTGGACCTTGGGCCTTGTTTATATTCAATGATATCAATTCCCAAAAAACTTGACATGGAGTAATATTTTGAAAGCAGAACAATGGTCCATTTTCAGGCCTCTTTTCTTTTTTTCCCTTGCTGTATTATACCAAGAGAAAGACATACATTAATCTGGGGAAGCCCTACATCAATAAACATTTTATTTAATACAGCAGCTGCCCCATCAGAGAATTTCAATGGACCACTTTCTACCATAAAAACATTAGGTAACTCTGAGATCTTATTCCCTTCTAACTTTTTAAGCATACTCCAAAAATCCCTAGGTTTTTTAACTGTCCAACTCCCAATCCGGTTAAATAAAAATCTGATTTTGCTTTCCTAATTTGTATAATATACAGATTGTGTGCAGCTTAATATTTTTCCCAAATTACTCTCTCATTTTTTTTCTTTACTAACCTCCATGCAGCATCCCTTTTTTTATGATTGATTCTTAATTTTGCAGTATACCAGAGGGAATTTTCTTTTTAACTTTCCTACTTTGAGTAGGTGCAAAAATGTCACATACAGACATAAATTTGCAACAAAAATATGACCAAGAATGATCTATATCAGCAATCAAAGTTAGTCTATTCCAATTATTAAATTCCAATTCAACCATGAAAGATGTATAGTCCAGATTTTGAAAACTATGGTAGAATTTAACTTGGGGAACACTCAATTGCTTATCTGTTTTTCTGACACAAAAAGTTATCTGATGATCACTAGAAGTGTCTAGAAGCACTCCAGCCACTGAATATTTAATGGGATCAGAGGTGAACATCAAGTCCAAAATAGTGGAAGAGTTTGGACTTTTGGCATTCAATCTTGTGGCAGTAGTAATTAACTGAGACAATCCCAATGTTATTTTTAAATCCATTAATTTGCTGGTGGATGGTACCCTCACCCAATGGGTATTCATATCCCCAACAACCATAAACTTATGGCTTTCCCTGTAAGGGAACAAAAAATCTTGGAGGACAAGAAACTGTTGATCATCTCCCTTTGGGGGAAAGTAACAACCCACCAGCAGTAATGGTCTACAATGTGGAATTTTTATCTCCAAAAACTACTTTTCCATACCTGGTGTACTGACACAGTTTAGATGTTTGATTTCCAAAGCTGTGATGCCATAAACTAAAACATCCCCACTCCTTTTCCCATGATCATGCCTCCATATTTGGTAACTGGGTATCTGTATTTCTTCATCCGGTACTTTTTTATTTAACCAGGATTCAGTTATTATTATAACATCTGGTTTATATTCCAAAATCCACTTCCATATCATGTCAAATTTTGGAACAAGACTCCTAGAGTTCAGCTGAACAAACAAAAGCTTAGTATTTTTTTAAAATATCAGCTGTATATATATTCTCATCACCTGGCTCTGGATTTAAGTGGATATTACCTGACATCAATAAACTCAGAATTATAAGAATTTTCAATTTTGCAACCATTCCATACTGTTTTAAAAAAAGTCTTTGCATCATGAGGCAGAAATAATATTTATAATTTGCCTCACAATTCAATTTCCATTTACCTATTAAAGCAGCCAATTTGCAAAATATTGAACTTTGAACTTGAGTTAACAGCTGGGCAATTGGCCTAATTTTTGTCCCCAAGATAATTAAAGGTAAAGTTTGAGTATCCCCATATTGTTTAACAGACAATTTTCCCAAACTAACCCCAATCACATTTCCATGCTTAAAGTTTATAAAAATACAAAACAGGCACACTAGCACCAGAAAAATGGTTAATGTTTTACCCATATTGCAAAATATGTATCCAGACTGAAACCTGATAAAATTTACCATATATAGATTTTCCAAAAATAACAGGGTTTAATCTTTTAACAAAACTATCTCAACACCATAAGATACCCCTTCAAATGTACAGCAGGTAAATTTAAAACAAAAACAATTTTGATATCACTAGCAATCTATATATTTTCTTGGGGCAGTATAATAGCTTGAAATCCTATGTTATAACTTTAGATAAATGGGATCTTCAGACAACAAAATGTTTTTTAACTGATAAAGTAATCACTTCCTTACAAGAAGCATTTATCAAATCAGAATGCTTGCTACTTGCCATGCTGTTGTACCGGGTCTTGCTTGTACACAGTTTTACTATGTATTTACCTAGAATAGACCAAATGAGATGCAACATCTCATTTTCAGTGGTATCCTACTTTTAAACATTTTTAGATTCTATTTGCCCAGGATAGGTCAGCTGAGAGGCACATTTTGACCCCAGATTTCCAACAGTCTTTTTATGACCTGACATTATGATTGAGACAAGTGGAACTTTTTTAATCCCATCTGAAAGATGGTTTTGCAGTGAAACTGCGAAAATGAGTTCCAGAGAGAACTTAAAAAATTACACCCATCACCCATGCTCAGGAGGTGGGGTAACACATGGGATATGTTGAACATTAGAAGCCCAAATCTGCAAAAATAAAGTTATAAGTAAACATTGGAATAATTTATTGTTTCTTCATATCTTAGTTTGTTTTTTCAGTCAGCCTAATATCAGTGGTGGGAAAGTTGATGGAAACACTACTGAAGTAAAGGGCTGTATAATATCTTAAATCCATTGAGTTTCATGACCTGAGGTAGCATGGAATCACATGTGGAGGTCATGTTAGGCAAATCTACAAGATTTGTTTAACTGGGTGATCAGGGAATTAGATCAGCGAAGAGTGGTAGACATGGTCTACCTGGATTTCAGTACGGCTTTTGACACTGTTCCATAAAGAACACTAATGAGCAAGTTAGGTACTATAGGAGTGGGCAAAAAGGTGATAAACTGGATAAAATATTGGTTAGGTGATAGACAACAGGGGGTGGTGGTAAACAGAGTTAGCTCTGAGGAAGGGAGGTTGACCAGTGGGGTACCACAGAGATCAGTGCTGAGGCCAGTCCCCTTTAATGTCTTCATAAGTGACATTGCAGAGGAGCTGGAAGGGAAGGGGAGGTTTGCCTCTGTAAAATTACACCAAGATCTGAACCTGAGTGGACACTCCAAGAGGGATGGAAAGGATGAGCATAGATCTGAGGAAACGTCAGGAGTGGTTAAGGGTTTTGCAGCTGGGTTTCAATATGAAAGAAGTGCAAAATAATGCACTTGGAGCATAGAAACCCAGAGGCAGAGTACACAATGGGTGGAGTGGTATTGACAACAATGAAGGGACCTGGAGGTAATCATGTCAGATGACCTAATGGTGGCCATGCAGTGTGACAAGGAAGTCAAGAAGGCTAGTGGGATGCTGGGGTTTATAGGAAGGGCTATCATCAGCAGAATGAGGGAGGCAGTGTTACTCCTGTATAGCTTGCTAGTAAGACACCACCTTGAGTACTTTGTCCAGTTGAAGAGACCACATTGCCTGACAGACATAGACAGAGACAGAGTAGAGGCAGTCCAGAGGAGGACAACTAAAATTGTGCAGGGTCTGCATCAAAATCCCTATGAGAAGGAAAAAGGACCTCAACAATTACACCCTGGAAAAGAGGAGGGAGAGGAGGAATATGATAGAGACCTTTAAAGAGCTGCTGATGCCTCAGAGACATATTTGATAAACAGAGCATTTATGTACAGTATAATTCAGCTTGCAATCCATATATATTCTGTAGATGCCTCCTCTCCATTCTTTATTACTGAGGAAATTTGAACGAATACATAATATTTAACCCTTAGAGTGCATCTGTTTCTGTGACATACTCCTTACTTCAAGTCATAATCCTGTTCTGTGGTGTCACAATCTTTTGCTATGGAAGTAACAGTGATGTCACAAGCAGTGCATTATGACATTAGGCAGAAAGAAAGCAACAGGAATATATATACTTTTCTGAAACAAAGATCCTGTTTTCATGCAAATGACCTCAGAAATAAATAATAGGGAGGAAAAATATCCAACTAATGTGAAATACAAGCAAGATTATGTGTAAATATTATGTTTTTTAAAGTTTTCATGAAAGCCTCAGCAGCTCGTTAAATACCTCACAGGGGTAAATAAGTTACAGGTGGGAAGTATTTTTTTTAAACAAAAGGTGCTCAAGAGCAAGGGGACATAATATAAAGCTGAAAGGGGTAAATTCAGGAGAGATTCAGGAGAGATGTGAGGAAATACTTCTTCACAGAAAGAGTTGTGGGTTCCTGATACAGCCTTCCAGTGGAAGTGGTGGATGAGAAAACAATGGTGGGGTTCAAGAATGCATGGGCTAGGCACAAGGGAATCATAGTGGAAATGAAGGGGAAGGGAAAAAGAGATGTAGATCAAGTATGATCTGGGGTAGGAATGTAAGTAAGAAAAAATAGGCAAAGTGGATGGGCCAAGCAGCCCTTATCTACCATCAGATTCTATGTTTCAGACTTTGAACCCAAATTTTCAAAATAGTCTTCTTATGGCCAGTCCTTCTGAACATGACAAATGACATTTATAAAATAGTTACCAAAATGCCATTTTGTGTGAAAACACATTTTGGCCAGGATTTGAAAAATGTCAGCTGTTATGTTCATCAGGTGGTGCGAAAAAAATGGCTATGTTGAAAATTTTGGGTTAAATTTTGAAAATTGGCAAAGTTATGAATCTGCATTGAAAAATGTCATTGTAGGCTCATAACTTTGTTGTTCATAAATATCTTAACCTCTGATTTTCAACATAGCTTTCTTATGACCGCACCTCATGTGCAATTGTGGAGAAAATGTTCAAATCTCACCTGAAAGGTTATTTTGTGCAGCAACTGTTAAATCATCTTTCAAGAAGGATTTGAATAATTTCACCACTCTTGTTCATGAAGTGGAGTCCCAAAAAGGCCATGTTGAAAATTTGTGGAAAAAACTACAAAGTTATGAAGACAAATTCAAAACTGTTTGAAACACATTTAACTGCATACATGAGTACTTCAGTTCCTAGTCCAGCACTGAAGAGTGAAGATATGGCTCCAGTCCAGAGATGACTATGGTATTGGGCTCCTTGTAGTTAAGTGAAAGGTGAGGGGTGTGAGGTGGTGGGCGCTAAGTGGGAGGATCAGGTGGGGAAGGGTAAAGGTGGTGGTGTGCTGAAAGTGGCAACAGTGATTGATGGATGGTTTTCTTTTTCACAAGGTGTATAAAACCAAAAAGATTATGAGCGAAGGTTTTCTTTATTTCAGGCACTGACACTGGGGATTGGGCGCCCCAGTGCTGATGTTACTTTGGCAGTACTGGGAGTGGGCTCCCAAGTATCATACAATGAAAACAGGCAAGGAGTACTAGTCAGCACTGGGGAGTGGCCGCCCCGGTGTTAGAAAATTAAAAGTAAGGGTTGGGGGCTGTCCTTTTTGGGCTTTCTCCTTTCAGAGCCACACTCTAAGTTTTCAATGTTTCAGGGTTGTGACATCATCATCAGATCCTTCATAAAGCAATTATCCTTATTTCATATATTTGCATTAAGCTTTTATACTGTTTCTGTTCTCATCTACACCTCATCATATGTGCTCCTTTACTGTGATGCATCATTCTTTCTTGTTCCTTTGTCTTTCCTGCCTGCTACTCCAGTTTCCTCCTGAATCTTCTACTCTGTTAAGCAGCAGCTAGCTGCTCCTTCATTGGACAGCCCTCATCTGCAGTTTATTGCCTTCCAGTCTCCATCTCTGTCTCATACCTGCTGAGGTGTTTGAATGAAGGTAGGCTTACCCTCTCTACCAGTGATAGAAATTCTGTCTCTCAGCATTCAAACATTCCAGTCTCCATCTCTAACTTGTACCTTCCAGGTATCTGAGGGCTGGCGGACTCATCAGGTGTACTAGAGATGAGAGTTCTATTGTTAATCATTCAACCACTCTGCATGTAGCACAATACGTAGCTGTGTGTTGGTATTTTGGCAACAGCCAAGCTACCAACTCTCTTTATCTACCACAATATGCTTCCACATATTGGTGTTTTGGCACTGGCCCAGGTATCACTCTCTGCATCAGTCGCAATATGCATCCATGTATTGGCATTTTGATATTAGCCAAGCTACCACTCTTAGCATCTATCACATTACGCAATCCAAATTGGTATTCTGACACCTACTACACTACCAACATCTCGGAATCTCCCGCAAGATGCATTCACAAATTGTCATTTTTGGCACTGGCCCCACTACCAACTCTCTGCATCTAATAACAATACAATGAGCATATTGGCATTTTATCATCTGCTGTACAACCACTCTGCACCTACCATGATACACAGTTGCATACTGTTTTCATGGCATCATTTTGCATACTAACTCTATGCATTCAGCTTCAAAGCAGATCCACCAAGGTTTCCTCACACTTTATCCCGCTCAGTGCAACACAGTATATTGGCTCCATGCCATCTCATTCATTCTGACTGTCCTGCAAACTCAGAACAATCTTCTGCAGGCAACTGGACTTCTTCACAAGCCTCCTGTTTGTTCCTGGTTGTCTGAATCTTCATACTTCATTCATGATTGACCATTCCGGCCTTCTGTCTGATTTCACCAAATATACCACTGACAGCTTAAAATCTGGTTCAGTTTCAGTTGGCATCCATCTGTATCCCCCTCCACTGGGACAAGGATGAAAATAGGTAAAAATTGTCTAGTCCTCCTTCCCACTCAAGAAAACTAAAATAAAAGATAAAAATAAAGACTGAAGACATCTGGCATCCAATACTCAGCATCTGCTGGTTTCAGGAATTGTAGTATTGATACCTCACTTGAAAATCTCACCCTGTTCAAGGTCCCTATCTCAGCCAGCCTTTTCCTCCTCAGGGTCCAGCTCCCCATATTTTTGTCAGATATTTGAGACTCCATGGCTCCACTTGCCTTCATTTTCAGTCTGAAACCTCATTTTGTGACCATTATAGTTTGCTCCCTGCCTCTGTCTCTTATGCCTTCCATTATTATAATCTGCAGGCTGCAATGAAAGATTCTCCAGCATTCCATCAACATTTACAATGCAACATTATGCAGCATTCCTCTTGGGACTTTAGCATTCACCATTCCCTTCTTATTAATCAATCCCATAAGTGTTGCTGCTTGATAATGTCTGGCACAAACCTTCCCATAGTCAACTTATCTGTACCTCTGTCCTCATCCAACATTGGCATCAACATATTGGTTTCTTGAAAGATTTTGCTATCCTCTGCTCATATCCTCAATGCAGTAGCTCTTACCAAATGCACCAGCTCCAGATCCTGACTCTTGAATGCTGAAAACTGTGACACATTTCAGTTTACTCATTCATCTCTGGAATTTCCATGGCATGTTTCAAGAGGATCGTTATTACTTTGTAGTTTGCCTGACCTTCTGCTGCTCAAATGGCTCAAAGCTTTTGATACATTTGCTAAATAATGCATTGTGCTGCACTATCTGCTCTGCTGCATCTCCAACTGCTATGCCACTGTCAGCATCCTGTCCTGGATCATCACTCCTTGGCCTCAAATCTTCACATCTCTCTAAGAATTTTAGCAACATTTCTGTATGGGGGTACCCAATATTAGATTCCACACTAGTATGAGGTACTTGCTGATCCCTCCAAATAGTCTACAATTTTCAGACAATTAACCACAGTGCAAATCATTCACAAGGGCTATCAAATTAAAGCAAGTATTTCATTTGCTTGCAATTCTGACCTCTTCATTGTCTCCATACTTCAGTGGATTCAGTTAGGAATTTACCTTTTGCATTCAGTAATATCATAACTTAGAAAATGATATCCTGCACCAAATGCCATCATGTGGATCATTCTAACTCAGCCACCTGAGCTACTTATACTACAGCATGAAAAGTATTCTTCATTCTGCATTCTGCAATTCTCCCATAGTACTTCTGTTCATGTTGAACAAATGCTCAAATTACTAATGTTTTCTATCAAGCCTTTGCAATTCTCATCAAAAACACATCTGCAACAACTTGCCTCAAACATTATGCCTTTCCAGGACATTCTCTTCAAATCAGAGCTGCTCCTTCAGCATCAAAGAATAACACAATTGCGTACATCATCAAGAAACTTGGAAGATGGACTTCATCTGTTAATCCAGAAGCAGAAAACAGACATGCATTAAGGATCATCTCTTCTTAGTTTGCCCAGAGGATGGGTGTTTAATACTCATAGGTCCTCAGAGGTTTCCTCCACCTAGTTTTTTCCTCTCTTGTGTACTAGTGGCAGCACTCTCCATGAGTTGGAGAAGGTAATCCTTTTGCATCTTCTATTTCCTACACCCCTGCCCCTACCAAAACCATAATGTTACACGCTGAATAGTGTACAACATTACAGCTAACCCAGAATAGCACTGTAAGACAGCAATTGGTGCAATACTGTGAATACCACTGTATGCAGTCTTGCACCACTCGCACAATCCCAGGCAGAGAATAAGACCTCTGCTGGGATGGGGTTTTGCTGAGCAGCTGCTGTGGTTCAATGAACTGAGCCACTGCAGCAAGGAACCCAGGTGATGTGTCTGGGACACAGTAACCCCCAGAGTTGAGAATCCTTTTTGGGGGGCTACAGGAGGTGGAGCCCTTGGGGAAAAAAAGAATTATGCCACATGCAAGAAATCATGCTGTATTGGCAGCATGATTTTTGCATGCTGCATAATGTCTTGTGACATTATTAAACCATTCTCATGCTGTCCAGTTTCCCTATCAAGGGTGGAAACAGAGAAAGGCCAAAAGTTTAAACAGTGTTCCCAGACACATTCACTATTCACAACATATTGGAATGGGAGGGCTGGAGCCTGATGTTCAGTGTGGGGGAATCTCTCCTACCACATTCACATAAAAGCAGCCTACTCTTTGCAATCCACACTTATCATGTTTCTTCAGACCCACCATTCTCCCCATCTTCCTCCTCTGTCACTTTACTTCCCTTGGTGCTGGGCCTTCTGTTCCCGACACACTGCCTAGCTTCCCTACCAAGGTTGGGAATAGAGAAAGGCCAAAATCTTAAACAGTGTACTATTCACAACGCAATGAAATTTGCTTCAGGTACTGACACTGGGGATTGGGCACGCCTTTATCGGTCTTATGTTTACCAGCATCAGGTGTGGGCTCCACAGTCACATAGTGCTCTGGTCTCCCGTGACAATGGGTCATTGGCCCAAGGATTTACCAAATTTTAAATAAACAAAACAACAACAAAACAACAATAGTGAAAATGGGTGGAGTGGCGGGCTACTAGCTGGAATTAGGGATTAGGCTCCTTGTTGTTGGAAAATTAAGAAGGGAAAGCAATGTGAGGTGAGAGACACCAGCAGAGTGGCATGATGCAGCACATTAGTATCAGCTCCAGCCAATTAGTGACTCTCCCCTACCCTGAACCTGTTCCAGCATGCACTGCTATATGATCTAGTTGGCAGTTGCACGGCAGAACGGGATCATCTTCTTTCCTCATGTAGAACAGCATCCTGTGGGACACTTGATCTTCTTTTCCCTGGCTGACCTTCATTGATCTGGGCTTGGTTCTGAGCCCAGGTCACCGGCATGGTGTCAGATGAAGTGCATAGTACATCAGCCCACTGCACCACATGCTCGATATGCCCATTTTCTTGCAATTTTCTAGATGATCATTAGATCCTACAGGTTAAAGGGCTTGTGAAAGCACATACATGTGCAGTACTGTTTTAGTATAATGCCATCTGATGATTTTAAACAACCCTGCAGATAACTTGATAAGTTTTTATATTTCAAAACAGTGGCACTGAATGACACCAAACATTACAATTAGTTATGACAGAAGACAGTGTGACAGTAGTATTCAGATATCTTTAATCATAATGGAGCTGTGGTAGAGGTTCCCTTCCTGTCCCAGTCCGATTATTACTTCTTTGAATCAATGGAACCCCCTTCCTTGTCCAGTTCTCCTGAATGTATCTTTTGCCATTAGGTCCCTCACTGATCTCTATTCCACCTGTTCTTTCTGTTCCGGTCACATTTTAGCAATACTTCTACTACTTACCTGTAATAGTCTGACAGACAGGGAGTGTCCCTAAAGTTGTGACTGGGACTGAGGGTGTCACCATATTTTTTGAGTGGCACTGCATGTCATTTGTATAGTGACACTCACACCCTTTGCCACAAAGGTGCAGTGCAGTTACAGCTTGTGCAGGAATGGGCTGTGACCCACTTTGTGCACTGCTTGGAGAGTGACAAGCAAGGGACTGACCTGCACTATATCTAATGCAACAAATAAAATGAAACTTTACACATCAAGCTAATGCAGAAGCAGCCATTGTTAGCTATAGCCATTTCTTGTTCATATAGTATGTCTTGTTGACCTGGAGTACAGCTGTTTTGCTTCTAAATTTACTAAGATGCATTTCTATATTCAAAGGAGCAGTGGATGCTACTGGTGAATTTTTTGACCTGTATATTTTTATTTTATTTTAGTTTGCCACCAATCTCCTGACAAGTATGATACCCTTTATCTGCATTTGTAATCTGCTTTACCACTTTTTTTACAGTTAAATAATTAAAGGAGTGCTTCTTTTTAATATTGCTTGGACCAGGTTTTCATCAGCACGGTCAGTTATTTTTGAACACACATTGTTTAGGGATCCCTTTTCTTGTTACTATAATGAGATGGCACATAGCAGACACTGTTTCTTGACCTTGCTGGACAATTTCACAAAAACAGCTGAGAATACTAATATAATCTTGGTTCAAGCCATATTAAACAGAATGCTTCTTTTATTGTTTCAAATGTGAGAAGAAGTGCTAAATCAGACTCTGAATGGGGAAAGAAGGGTACCATACAAGTCATGCAATATTGGGCAATGTAAAACAGAATGAAAAAGCACTGGTCAAAATGTTCACTGCTATCATGCTCTGCTGCTTTAACTGAGTAGGACTTGAAGATAGTAATATTCTAATTCTCATTATAAAATGGGTAGGGAAAATACTGTATTTTAATTGGTTGCTAGCTGTGCATTTGAAGTGTCTAATGCATGGCTAGCAACAGTTTCAGGTAACCACAACCACATTTAAAAATAAAAATCAGGTAATAAGATGCCAAATTGAATGCTGATTTTTTAAATCACCACCATTTTTTTAGCCGCTAGCAATTAACCTGCTCAAAACCTGTAAACATTATGAACATTTTTGATGGCACTACATATCTCACATACCAAAATTTACTTTACTGCAGAACAGTTTTTTATATTACAGTGACCTCAATCACCCATTCCCGAAGCTACCACGCCACCGACAGTTACTAAAACTGCACCAGTCATTGAGGAACGTGTGGGACACTGTAGTCCATTCACTGGCATGCTTCCTTTTGAATGGTTTCCAGTGTTCCCACTGACATGCAGGTCAGTCTACTAGTCTGAGTTGGGAAGTGTAATATGTTCTTGCTCCAATACAAAACAAAACTGACAAAAAAAACTTTAAAATTAAAAGCATCCCTTTCTTTGTGTGCATGTATGCGCTCCTCCTGTTAACCTTCATTCTGCCAGAGTTGTGCCGAATTGGATCTTTCTCACCTGTACAGTATGCTTATGATCTTGATCCATTGTATAATTTTTTTTTTACTTCTGTGGAGAAAAGAAAAAGGATGCAATACCACTCGGGGGGGGGGGGAGAAGAGTTGGGAGCAAACAGAGATCAGAAGTTCTTTTTTTTTTTTGCAATACTTTTTCCTCCCATAGCCTGGTCAGCCCTTATTGCATTGCCATCCTAACAGCTCTGCGCCTGAACATCAGACCCCTCTTTTTTTCCCCCATGGCTTACTCCCTGTGGTAGGGTAGTGAGGAGCCCCGTTCTCAATCCACCAGGTCCAGATCCATTGTCAGGGGTGGCACCTGCAGAGGACGATCATTTCATGCTGCGTGACCAAGACAAGATTTCCACTTTTTCCAATGGCTGAGCTGCACACACATCCACAAGCAGCACATCAGTCTGCTGCTCCTCCAATGCCCCCCATTGTGCAGGACCCAGTGTGCCAACACCTAGCCTCTGCTAGGTGTCAGGCAGGTGCCAGTCTCTGTTCTCCACCCTCCCTAGGAGAGGAGAGAAGAGCTGTCCTCTGAATGCCTGATCCTCTCCTTCCCCTGCCGACACCCAATGACCTGCTCGCACTGCGAACATAGGTCTCCAGTGTGGTCGGAGGCAAGGCATCGCTGCCTCAGCCCTCCATGCCACTGGGCCATTGGGAGATTAGGTGTTCAGTGATTTTGCTTAAATTATTTCAGTCTATCAGTTGGCTGAGTCAGGAGTTGAAACCAATCAGATGGAAGAGGAATTGGGAAACTGCCTAACCGGGGCACAGGACATACAAATGTGATCTAGTAAAATGTGTAGTAATAACAGATACATTTTGTAGTTGGTTTGTAGTGATCCCTTATTGTTTCTTTATTAAATTTGACTTTCTTTTATTTTATTTTTTAGGGAGAGTCCTATGTTTCTAGAGTACTTAATCTCAATTTGTATATCAGTAGGATGTTTCTACCAGGTTAAGCTTCATGGAGAAAAAAAGGCAGAGTTTCTTTTCAATATGTTCTTGTTTATTTTCACATTGTTTACTTCTTATTTCAAATTATTGTGCAGAAGCATATTCAGTATTCATATATTGGTGGCTTATAATAAAAGTCTTGTGTTGACATACATTTTAGGACTAAATTGTCCCTTCTTCAGAACACTCTTTGGGCTTATTTATCTATACAAACATAATAAAAGATATGTGTAACATAAATCAATCAGTATTGTTTCTTTCATTTATAATGTATGAAATATGTTACTTAATTTACTTTAGAATTCACACAGGGGAACATACCTGTAAATACATAAAAGACTGTATCCTTCCTAGTTTGTTTATAACTTAATTAATTATATTTAAATCCAGGATTTATTTTATAAAAAAAAAAAAGAAAAGCAGAAAAACACTTTCAGAGTAATCCATCGGGGACTTTTCATTTGCTGCTTTAAGTATAGATTTTAAATGTATAGAAGTTTTCTTTCATTTATAAATGTTTTTGTATTTTGAAACAGTCCTTATCTCCTTTCAAGTAGAGGAGTACTTTGGTAAATAAGCTCTTGTTTATTTTATGGGTCTTCCCCCATAAATGTACATAAACAGCTTGTAGCTCCAAAGTGTATAATGCTATTCTAAATAACAAACCAACACCCTTTGAAATGATATTAAGATTACCTTGGTAATCGCAATTTCTGTTTCTTCTTAGCTTTTTATTGCTTTATGTATTCTTAAATCTTTCAAAGCAAAAAAGAAGTTCATTTTAGTTTCTAGTTTGAAGCTTTCGTTCCATATTTCATTTTACTTTTCTTTCTAAATGAAAGTATTGTCCTACCAGTTATTTAGAACTTTCTAGTTTGTTGGCAGGATTTTAAACTTGTCCTGGATCATTCTTTCAGTTGCTGCACAACTTCTAAACTTCAGAAGGAATGCCATGAAACCACTGCCATTAGCACTAAATGCCACTCTAAGCGAAGACACTGCTGCTTCTTCTATGCAGCTGGAAGGGACTGAACTGCAGGTATACACACTCAGGAATGTGCATACTGACGTCACAAGTGATGTTCCCCGTGCCTCAGTACTTAAAAGAAACTACACTGTGTGCCTTGAGGAGGCTGGCTCATGAAATGAGCCTATGTAGTCCCCCTTCCATTTCTTATTTTATTGGTGTAACATAACCGAATACTACAAAGCCTTTCATCTTATGTTTTAAGGATTTTTTTAATATATGGATTTTTTATATACATTATGCACAGATGAAAGATGTCTATGATCTGAGTATTTGAAATTTTAACATTGGGAGAAAACTAAATATTAGCTGGGTTTATATTATTAATATATTGACTACCAGATTTAAAACACTATAATAGTGTTATTGAATTTTAAATATATATGGAGTGGCAGTTTTTTTTAAATACTTTATTTTGTTACCTGTTGTTAATGGAAAGTGGTGATGTTGGAGTGAAACAGTTTGACAGTAAAATGATAATGGAAAACACAACAATAATCTTGATCAGTATTATGTACAAGTTCTATTTTCACAGCATATATAGTGTTTAAGTCCATCATGAAAAGGAGCTCCATATTAAGTTCTCATTTAGTCTATATCTGTTTATATGAGTTAAAAAAGTATGTATCCACCACGCTTCTCTTCTTTTAAGTAAAGATTCCTAATTACCCCTTCTTGTAGGTTTCTTCATTTTTTCAATTCCAACAAATTTCAATGAGGATATTTGATGGTTATTTACTAAAAAGTGCTCTACCAGAGGAGACTTTAAGTCCTGACATCGAATACAACTTTTGTGCTCTGTAATTTGATTTTTCAAAGGTCTGGTGGTCTCTCCTACATAATATAGTGAACATGGGCAAATGATGCAATATACAACGTGATCTGTGTCGCATGTTATAAGATCCCTTATTTCAAAGATTCTGTCCTGGCATGTACTTCCAATGGTTTTCGTTTTGATTCCATTATTACAATGTGTATGGGCAGACTGCATGGGCCTTGAGGTCCTTATCTGCCATCAACCTCTATGTTTCTATGTATGATGTCCACACACATAACATCCTTTCACCCCTCTATTCATCCACATGGTCTGTGGGGGTGCTTCTTCCCAATGTTGTGTTTTGACAAGTATCTTCTTCAAGTTCTTAGTTTATTTTGCTGTTACCCAAGGTGTCATATTAAAAATCCTGTTTCCACTGTCTGTAGATCTGAGGATATTCCAGTTCCTGAAAATTGCTTGTTTAATTTGTGGGAAAAATTCAGAGAAGGTGGTTGAGAAATGCACTCTGTCCTGATTTTTCTCTGTTTGTTTATTAGATAATAAATCATTTCTAGATATTCCCCTCATTTTTTCTTCTGCTTGCTCCATCACTTCCTTTTTGTATCCCCTTTGTTCAAACTGTTTTTTCAAATTTGGTAAATTTCTTGTGAATGTAGTTTCTTTTTCACTGTTTCATTATATATGAACATACGAAATTTGCCAGCAGATAAAGGCCTAGAGGTCTATCAAGTCTGCTTGAATGTGCAGCTAGCACCCCTTATTCTGCAGCTGCCCCTCCCTTCCACCCTTCCTCATCATTGACCCTCCCCCTTGTCCTGTCCCTTTTGAAGCAGTCCACTGTTCTACTGGATACAACTTCTGCAGGTAATGCATTTCACCCAGCCACCACCCTCTCTGTAAAAAAGTGTCTCCTCATCTCTCTCCTGAACCTTCCTCCCTCCAGTCTCATATCATGGCCCCTGGTGTCCCTCCCCTCCCTTACATTGAACAGCCCCTCTGTACCTGTCTTGTTTATTCCTTTTATGTACTTAAAGGTTTCAGTCATGCCCCCCTGTCCCTCCTCTCCTCCAGTGAGTACATGTTCAACTCCCTCAGCCTCCTCTTGTATGATAAATCCCCCATCCCCTTGATCATCTTTGTCACCCTGCACTGCACCCCTCCAGTAACTTAATGTCCCTCTTCAGATACTGGCACCAGTACTGCATGCAGTACTCCAGGTGTGGTCTAACTAAAGACCTATACAGTGGCAGAATCATTTCCTCCCTCCTCGAGGATATACCCCTTGCAATACAACCCAGCATTATGTTGACCTTTGCAGCTGCCTTCTTACATTGTGCCGAGTTGTTCATTGACCCTGTAATGAGCACCCCCAGTTCCTTCTCTTCCTCTGTCTGGGCTAGCTGCACTCCCCGCAGCTGGTAATTCCTTCTTGGGTTCTTCATCCCAAAATGCAGCACCTTGCACTTTTTGGCATTGAACCCCAGTTGCCAGGTGTCTGACCAGGTTTCAAGCTTTGCTAGATCATCCTGCAACCCATGCCATCCTTCTAGGTCATCCACCACTGCTCATACCTTGGTATCATCAGCAAACAGACTTATCTTGCTCTTGATGTCCAATGGTATGTCTGCAATGAATAACCCAAACAACACTGGTCCCAACACCGAGCCCTGTGGAACACCGCTCATCACTACCCTTGGGTGTGAGAGCTCCCCACCCACCACCACCCTCTGTTGCCTTCCCTGCAGCCAGTTTTCTACCCATCTCACCAGCTTTGCACCTGCCCCTGTGCCTACTAACTTACTTCCCAGCCTTCCATGCGGCACCTAGTCGAATGCCTTACTGAAGTCCAGATACAAGACATCCACTGTATGGCCCCTGTCTAGTTGCATAGTTACCCAGTCATATAACTCCACCAGGTTGGTTTGGCAGGATCTGCCCCATATGAAGCCATGCTGTCTGCTGTCCTGCAATCCTTTGGCCTCTAGGAGGGCCACCAGCCTTTCCTTCAGGATAGTCTTCATTAGCTTATCCACAATGGATGTGAGACTCACTGGTCTGTAGTTTCCCAGTTCATCCTTGGGGCCACTCTTGTGGAGGGCACCACCAGGCCATTCTCCAGTCCTGGGGTACACGCACGAGATGAGGCATTAAATAGGTCTGCCAAGGTCCTGCAAGGACCTCTGCCAGCTCCTTCAGTACCCTGGTGTGGATGCCATCTGGGCCTGGTGCCTTATCCACCCTCAGTGCCTTCAAACCCTCCTGAACTCTGCCCTCTATGATTTCCCCATCTGTTACCCCCTCCCCTGTTTCTGCCATTTCTCCCCCCTTGGGTGTCACCCCCTCTTCTCTTTAGTAAATACTGAACAGAAGTACTCATTTAGAGCTTCTGCCTTATCACACCCTGCTTCCACCCATTTCCCCTCCTTCCTAATCCTTACTATGTGGTCCTTACAGTTCCTTTTCTCCCTGATGCACCTAAAGATGTCCTTCTCCCTCTTCTTAATGCCTTGTGCCAGCCTGAGTTCCATAGATGCCTTGGCTCCCCTTACTGCCCTTGTCACCTCCTTTGATTCTGTCAAGTTCTTCTCCCTGTCCTCTCCCTGCCTGTTTTCTTATACTTCCTAAACGCAGCACTTTTCCTCCTTACTTTTTCCATGACCTCCTTGCTCAACCAGCTCAGTTTCTTAGCCCTAGCCTTCTTATTTATTTATTTATTTGTTTAAGAGATTTACCAGATAAGCATACTGAGCAGGGACCGCTCATTTCCAGAGGCGACCTGGGGGTTACATAGGTTGAGGTAAGGAAAGAATACACAGTACAACAATGAATAGACAGCAGCATCAGTAGACAACTCAATACCAGTGGTAATTAAAACAGCTGCAGAGTGCATAGATTAGTTGTGGCATGGTTAGGCATAGACTACCAGGTGAAACAGTAAAGCAGAAAATATATTGGCACAGTAGGAAAACTAGGCTTGTTGCTTTAGTTATTATTTATGATCCAATTAGATGCCCCTGGTAATAGGACTAGGCTGTGGGTAGCAACTACATACATCTGAGAAGTGGGCGATTAGAAGTGGTTTGCAAAGCCAGTGGGAGGTGGAGAGCCTGATGTCTGCAGGTAAATCATTCCATAGTTTGGGTAACTGGTATTTGAAGGCCAATAGGCCCTTTGAAGTGTGCATGAAAGGGACTTGGAGTTGTTTTGAATCCGATCCTCTGAGGGGGTATGCTGGGGGGGCTGAGATGCTAGTACTCAGCTGAGATATAGGGGAAGGGAATTTGTCCAGTATTTGGCAATGAAATTGGTGCAATGCAGTTTGTGCCGAGACTCCAACAATGGGAAAGCAAGGGCGCTGTACAAATCGCTGTGATGGGTGGAAGGTGGGCAGTCAAGGACGAAACGAACGGAAAAATGAAAGAGGGGGTCCAGGATGGCCAAGGTAGATGGGGGGAGGGCTGCACTGTAGACCACGTCGCCATAGTCAAAGATGGGGAGGATCATTTTGAGGACTAGTTCTCTCTTGACTGAGGTTGGAAGGTTGCCTTTATTGCGGTAAAGTGCGCCTAATTTAGGGTGAAGTTTTTTCTGTAGTGAGTCAATATGGGCGTAGATATCAAGGTGTTGATCTAGCCAAACCCCCAAGTACCTGAAAGAGGTGAAGGATTCAGGTTTTCATTGCCTTCACTATCCCCAGCTTTATGAGCTCCCACCTCTTGTAAGTGTACATACTAGATTGAATTCTGGCCAGGTACCCTTTTACCACTTCCCCCATCCTCCCAAAGTCAGCCCTCCTGAAGTCCAGCACTCTTATGCCAGATTCCATTCCTTCCTTGCCCATATCCAATGTAAGCCATACTGAGTGGTGGTCACTCCCTGACAGTGGTTCCTCCACTGTAAGTTCTCTCACAAAGTCCCCACTTTCCAGCACAAGGTCAAGGGTATTTCCTAATCTGGTTGGTTCATTAAGCATTTGCAGCAGGAAGCTGTCCTGGAAGGCATCCAACAGTACCTGCTCCCTTCTGTTTCTGGTTGTTGGGGTACTCCAGTCCACTCCTGGCATGTTGAAGTCCCCCACAATCACTACACTACCCTTCTTGCAGGTCTTCCTGATCTGTCCTGCTAATTCCCTGTCTAACTCCTCCATCTGAGATGGTGGCCTGTACATCACTCCCATTCTAAGAATCCTATTTTTGGAATCCTGGATTTGCATCCAAATTGACTCCATACTACCCTCCTCCCCTTCCTCCCTTACACACTTCAGTCCTTCCTTGACATATAGTGCCACACCCCTTCCTTTCCCAATCACCCTGTCCCTACGAAATAACCTGTACCCTGGTACAGACAGGTCCCAGTCACTGTATTGGGTGGCCCATGATTCTATGATGGCTGCAATATCCACCTCTCCCTCTGCCATGAGCACCTGTAACTCTGCAGTTTTCCCAAGGCTCCTAGCTTTAAGGGTAACCACCTTCCACCCTCCCTCCCATTCTGTCCTCCTTTACTAGCATCACCAATAGTACTTGCCATTTGTCCTTTATCACTGTTATGGGGGTAAGCTCATATGGTTTCCCAACCTGTGGTCTCTGCATATCTCTTGCCCAATTGCCACTCCCTGCTTTTAGTTTAAATTCCTTACTTCCTCTATGTACTCCTCCATATTTGCATATATTTACAGGTATGGGGGGAAGAACCATAAATAAACAAGAGCTTATTTACCAAAGTACTCCTCTACTTCAAAGGAGATAAGCACTGTTTCAAAATGCAAAAAAATGTATAAATGAAAGAAAACGTCTATACATTTAAATCCTATACTTAAAGCAGCAAATGAAAAGTCCGCCCCCTAAGATTACTCTGAAAGTGTTTTTCTCTTTTTCTTTTTTTACAAAATAGATTGTGGATCTAAAGGTAATTAGTTAAGTACTAAACAAACTAGGAAGGAAAAAGTATTTTATATATATATATATATATATATATATATATATATACAGGTATGTTCCCTGTGTGAATTCTGAAGTAAATTAAGCATCTTATTTCATACATTATAAATGAAAGAAACAACACTGATTGATTTATGTTACACTCATCTTTTATTATGTTTGTACAGATAAATAAGCCCAAAGAGTGTTCTGAAGAAGGGACAATTTAGTCCTGAAACATATATCAACACAAGACTTTTATTATAAGGGCATCGATATATAAATACTGAATATGCTTCTGCACAATAATTTGAAATAAGAAGTAAACAATGTGAAAATAAACAAGAACATATTGAAAAGAAACTGCATTTTCTTCTGCATGAAGCTTAAAGTGGTAGAGACATCCTATTGACAGTAATGACAGATAGCATATCAATAACAGATTAGTACATCTAATAAACAATCTAATAAGGCTCAAAATCCCTTCAAGTGACAGTACTCAAAAAACTATAGCTACAGAAGCCTAATCAAGATAGAAGTTCTAAAGGAAAAAAAAAAGCAGGTCAAATAGGTGAAGAAACTATTTTAAGACAAAGTCAAACTTTCAAGATTTTAAACATTTAAAGTATTTGATTTTTATTTTTCCATTCATATAAAATAAAAGGGTCCTTTTTATAAGCACAATAAGACACTCCAGTGGTGTGCCTCATACATTTCGAATGCACAGTCAATGGCTGAAGGCACTCTCACATCACTACGCCCCTGGCTGAAATGTCTAATGCACACCACCTTGTGTCTTATTGCTTACTAACATCACCCATGATGTCATTATGAAATTGTTTCAGTTGCTGTATGCAAAAGTATACAAGACTGTGGAAATCTGTTAGGTCAACAATAAATAATAAAATTGAAGGGAATGAAAAAATGCATTATCTTTATAGTAACTAAGTATACCTGTTAGCCATTAAATTCCACACATTTAGAGCAGCACTGTAGTTGAAATATCAGATGAATTTCATAAAAACATCATATACAATACATTAATTAGTTATGTGTGTATATACTAATCATATTACAGATTTCCAAATTAATAAAAAAACTTTTTGTTTTAAGAATTATATTTTAGGTAAAGTAAAGTTAATAATAAAATAATTATTTAATTGCAAATTTTAGCAATTACAAGGAATATTTATAACTGTAAGGAATAACAGAGCACAGGCTAGTATTAAACTATAAAAAAAAACTAAGACAATGATTTCCGCTCACCACCAGGACCCCTACAATGATTCTTCACTACTTGTTCACACCTCCCAAGGTTCCCCGCTTGAGCAGGTCAACTCCTTCAAATACCTGGGCATCACCCTTGACTCCTTCCTTACCTATCATGCACATGTCCACCTCCTCTGTAACACCATCAGCTCCAGAATTGGCTTCCTTTATTGGGTCAATCACTGTCTGCCCATTGAAGTGCTACACCTCGCAATGTCATCCTGGGACCTCTCCATGCTGGACTACGGAATTGTGTTCTATGACTCAACAGATGACACTGCTCTGTGTTGCATAAAGACAGCTCTAAACAAAGCCTGTTACCTGTTGACAGGTTGCAACAGAATGACCCACTCATGTGACTTCTACAGTCGCTGAAACTGGCTAAACTTTGAATGCTGCCTTAAATATCACACTTGCCTCCAGGCTAAGAAAATGCAGTGGAAACTCACCCCACCTAGCCAGCATTGTCTCATCCAGCTTTCCCTCACCCAAAGAGTCTGCAGGAGTACCTTCAAGCCCCCCTTTCTGGTTCCCCCAATGCAGGACATCCATGGGTCAAAGAGACTTTTATCACAGGGATCCTTGCTAGCTAAATGGCCTATCTACTGCTCTTTCTACTGGCACTAAAATAGGCCCTTTCAAATTCTCACTCAAGGAATTTTTTGCTAAGAACTCAACTTGTGACTACCCCTAGTATTCTTACACTAAATCAGCCCATGCCATCTCCTTCCCCACCTTCTAATTCATAGTATGTTATATTAATTGGATTATGCAATTATGCACACGATCATTGTTAATCTACCAACTGTATTATTCTCTGCATTGTAATAATTACTATGGTGGAACTTTTGCATTATTAATGTATTTCTCTGTTTTGCACTCAACCCTGGGCTGTCTCTGCCCTCTGTTATGGAATATTGCTCTGTTTTGCTATTTTCCTTCCAGTACTATTAATGTAACATATTGACTAATTGTTTGTATTGCACCATTATTTAACTCCACTGTGTTATTGTTTTCAAACTGTGTTAACTGATGAGGAGCCTTTGCAAAAGAGTCTATGACTCAAAAGGTGTAATTCCAGTTGCTCAATAAATAAATAATATAGGTTAGAATCACTATTTGGATTATAAAGTGTAGGCTAATGTGTTAGTAGCAGTGTGTAATAACATTTTTTAACACATCTGAAATGTGTGATGCCACACAAACCACAAGATTGAAACCTGACTGGTCTATTCTGGCATCAAACACTGAGGCTGTGTAAAAAAAAAAGTCTTACTACCACTCATGTTTTATTTGGTATAATCTCTGGTTTTATATTTAAAAAAAACATGAAGCAGATCACTGCTGCTAGCATCAGAGAACTTGATTCCAGTGAGTTCAGAATGTAATAAGGCTAATCCTGATGATAGAGGGAGTCCAGCAGCAGACCTAGCAGATTGGACCAGTTGTGGAGCAGGGGCTCTACTAGCACAAAGCCCCACACCACCTACCTTCTTCAGCTTCACCCATGAGTCCTGGAGGAAGAACTCTGGCTGCAGATGAGAGCTGTTATGGGCTGCTGTGACTGGGAGCACAAAAAGAACTGTGCCTGGGGAAGATAATGTTGAACAAAATGGACTTGCATTTTACATTTCATTTAAACTGTTCTAACCTGTTCTGCTTCCTGGTGATGGGGGGTGTCCAGTGGTGGACTAAGCAGATTGGACCAGGCATTGTGGGGGAGGGGATCTACCAGTACAAAGCCCCATGCTGCCCACGGGTGTGAGCGACATGAGTGATGGGAGCACCACTCAGAGATAATTTCTTCTCTTAGTAACTAGTTGCTTTATAAGATAATAAAAATGAGACTGGGAAGTATGTTTGGGGTTGATTTTCTTGGGATGTTATTTATAAGTAGTAACTGGTAAGAATGTTAACAGTACAGGGAAAGGGCTAGTATGTACTATGTTTTTGCCCCATCAGCAATTTAAGGAAAATTCCTGGGTAAAGAGACAAAACCACTTTACTAATGAATGGAATCAGACAAATAGATGTTTGTTAAAAGAGCCGAGTAGTCTTTTGATTAATAGACTTAACACAAACAGCATTATGCTGTCTTTGCTCCTGACTCAGAGTAGGGCATGGAATTAAATTCAAGGCCAAACAATGCAGCAAGTATTTCATTAACACATAAGAATGCTCAGAGTATTGTAAATAAAATTGATGAGATAAGATTATGGGCAACTGAATTAAGTCAAGATATCTTAGTAATTTCTGAATCATGGCTACACCAGGGGGTAGAAAATAATGAAATACAGATAGCAGGGTATTATGTAGAAAGAACAGATAGAAAGAGAAGAGGGGGAGGGGTAATGTATGTTAAAAATAATCTGGGACACTATTGAGTAATCTTATCTGAAAGTATACAGGGAATAGACTGTCTAATGATTGAACTTCTCTCTATTAAACTAGTTCTAGGTGTGTTTTATGCCCCCCCCCAAAAGAAACTAACATTAAAGACTTTGATTTCCTAACTGATAGGATTCTGGATAAAATAAAAGATAAGAGAGCCATTTTTACTGGAGGTTTTAGTGTGAATTGGGTTCAAGCAAGAGGGGAAAAAATAAAAAAGCTTTTAAAAATTAGGCCTGAAACAAATTGTTCAACATCTAACAAGATGTTCCGGTAATAAAGATCATGGATATATATTAGATTTTTTTTTTGTCTCTCAGGATTTAGAAGTTGCTAGCTGGGAGATATTACCCCTAAATTTGAGTGATCACAACCCAATCAAATGAAATATAATTTAACAATTTTAAACACATATAAAATACAGCAAGGAAGTTATTGTGTTAGGAATCTAAAAAACTTTAGAGGGAAAGAATATCAGAATTGTTTAAAATATTTTAATTGGGAGTGGGTATATTTGATTCTGGACCTTAATCTGGCACTGCAGAAATTTATGGACTCATTAATGGACATAATACAGGAACAGGCACCATTAATTAAGAAAATGAAAAAGGATTGAGATATCCCATGGGTGACTGATAAAGTAAAAACTTTATCAAGGATTAGAGGTAGAGTGTAGAAGAAGGCAAGGAAAATAAAGATTGATAAAGATTGGGAAACATACACAAATTGGAGGAATAAAAGTAAAAAAAAAGGATTAATTTGGCAAAAAAATAATTCTATCTAAACAAAATTAGAAAAGCTAATGAACCCAAAAAATTCTGGTCCTGTATATCTGACTTAAAGGAGCCAATCAAAGAAGGGACCCCATGAAATTGATTCAAGGAACCACTTTAATAGAGAATCCAACTGAAGTGGTTAATATTTTTAACCATTACTTCTCTGACCTTCCAGATTTAAATATTCAAAGCCAATGGACAGAACAGCCAATATTTCAATAACTAAGATATTAGCTTGATGGGAAAAGGAAAAGGATGAATGAACAAAAAAGTGGGAAATTGTTCAGCTTTGTATTTAAAAACGTAACCATCAAAGAAGTGGAGAAAGAATTACAAAGTTTGGATGGAACAAAATCAGGGGGGTTGATGGCTTAGAAGCAACATTTCTGAAAATAGGAGCTGATCTGTTGGCACCAGTTATTATTTACTTGTTTAACTGGAGCATTACCAACCCAGAAGTCCCTGAAATCTGGAAGGTATGGAAGGTGATATTAATTTTCAAAGAGGGTGATAGATTTGTGCCTACAAAAATTACAGACCAATAGCTTTACTTCCGGTGTTGTCCAAAGTATTGGAAAAAAGAATCCACTATCAGTTAGCTCAGTATTTAGAATAAAATGGGCTTCTGATGGAGAATCAACATGGATTCAGAGCCGGAAGGTCCACGAACACCACCCTGGTGGATTTTAACAGCTTAGTGACTTACTCCCTTAATTCAGGGAGCAGTACCAGGGCATTGTTTGTGGACCTTAGTAAGGCATTTGATTTGGTATGACACCAAGAGCTATTGGTGAGGTTAGAGAAGTTGGGTGTTCAGGAAGAACCGCTTTGTTAGTTTAAGTCTTACTTATCAAATCAAATTCAGCGTGTTTATAGTGGAACCACCATTTCAGATCTAATTGAAGTAAAAAGTGGAGTATCACAGGTCAATTCTTGGCCCACTATTATTTAATGTGTATGTAAACAATATGCCGCAGATGTTCAAGTACTTTGAGATGCGACTATATGCAGATCACACCATATCAGTGGCTTCTGCGTACAGTGTGGAACATCTGGAAGGGCAGCTCCAGAAAGATTTATTGTCATTAGAAAATGGATAAGATATTCAGGTCTGCTAATGAATGCAAAAAAAAACACAGAGTATGGTATTCTTATTGAGACAGTTAGACAGGAACACAAAAGAATTGCAGTTGAACTTACAAAATGGGTCATTAATTCAGAATACACACTTCTACAGATATTTAGGTGTACAGGCTGATTATAGGTTGACATATACAGCCCCTATTCAATTACAAATTCAGAAAATTAATCGGAGATTGGGAGTTATGAGAAGGGTATCCCTCTCACTTACTATGGAAGTGAGGACAAAATTAATAAAACAGTTGTTGATTCCTGTTCTTGAGTATGGTTCGTTATTATACATGCACTCTGTACAAAATATGTTAATGAAATTGATTGTGTTTATTATAGATTAGGAAGATTGATTATGAATAACGCCTCTGGCACTCATCTTTGCATAGTTTTTTCTAACCTAGGCTGGTTAACACCTGGAAACGAGAGAGAATATTTATGGCTAGTTTTCTGTCATCAGATTATGTTTTCAATTAATAGTCATCCCTTAGCTAAATTTGTAGAAGTCCAGGCAAAAAGTTGCCAAACAGATTGAAGTCAACATCACAAAGGATACCTCTGCAAAAAACTAACAACAGGTTTGGGGATTATACTCTGCAGAATAGTATGGCAAAATATTAGAATAAACTTCCACAAAAGTTAAAAGTGGTTAGCAATAAGAACATGATTAAAAGACAGATGCACATTTGAGTCCAAACTGCTGCTGTTTCAGATAGTTTTTTATGGAACGATTCTATGTATTATGTCTGTATTCTGTATGTTCTTATTTGTAACACAGGATATTGTTGTAAATGGGCAAATTAGCCTAACAATTGTTCCCTGTATAAAAATATGTTTTAACAAACATACAAACCAGTATAATTACACACAGAATAATACATAGGGAGCAGTATGTAATGTGGATTTTTATACACACTTGAATTGTGGAATACTTAATGGTCCAAAAACACTAAGCTGAAGTGCTTTATGTACTGTAGGTATGCTACACCAATGCTGTTTAAAAATCTGTGTCACCCACCTCTCAATGTTGTTTCTATTGTCTTCTGAGCCAGTCCCCCTTTTCAGTTCACAAATTGGGTGACTCTCCCTTCTCTGACCCTGTTATCACTTCCTCCTGCTGCACTCGATCCCTCTCCTCTTTTTATCCTGTCCCTTTTCCTTCCCTCTCCTTCACCTCCATTGCTGTTCCTTTCACTTCTATCATAAACCTCTCTTTCTCATTAGCCACTGCTCCAGTTTCTAGAAACATGCTACAGTCATTCCCCTTACACTAGGGGTTGATCCTTCCTCTCCTAGGAATTATCATCTGATTTCCCTTCTCCAAAACATGAGCAAGCTCCAGGAACACTTTGTTCTCCTCCAACTCTCCCCCTTCCTTGACTCTTCTTTCTTCACACCCTTTCACTCTACTTTCCAGAAGACCCATTATACCTCCACCTGTTTCTTCCAGCTCACTCAGTTCATCCTTTCCAGTATGGCCCAGGGCCTGATTACATACTGTATGTAATCTTTGTTGATCTAGGCAAGGCCTTCAGCACTGTTGCACACTCCCTTCCCCCTCAAAAGCTGAAATACGTAGGATAATCTAACCTTGCAGTTTGTTGACTCAATTCCTACTTTTAGGGCAGGTTCTAATTTGTCTGCATTAGTTACTCATTCGCTCCCCAACATGCCATCTCTTCAGGTGTTCACCAAGGCTCTTTCTTGGGCCTGATTCTTTTCTCCATTTTCATAATTGACCTCCCAAATGCCTGTTGTTCTGCTGCAATCCACATGTATTCAGACAATGCAGTGATCTATTCCTCTTCTGCTTCTACTCCTGATCTGATTGCTCAGCTACAACTAGATTTCCCCAACATCCAGCATTGGTTGCGAGATAATCAATTTTTCTTCATTACCAAACAAATGATATCTATGACTGTTGGCACCAGGCAGAGATTAACCAGTCTCTCACCCATCACCTCCTTCCTTAGCCCTTATTGTGAATTGATTGAGGGTGTTTCCTTCTGAAAGTGCCTTGAGGTATGGTTGTATCATCACCTTGATTTATCTGTACACCTGGATGCCATTGATCAGAAGCTCCACCCAAAATCTGAGACTTATTCACATTTCTTAAAGATCATGTGCAATGGTTTTTATATATTTTGATAAAAGCTCAAAAAGCTGACATTCAAGTCCCTGTGTCATGATTACTGTTTCCTGAAAATTTCATGCTGTTTGATTTTATGGTTTTCTTTAAAGCAGCATTTGTTAACTTGCTCTTCAGTGTCTGAAACAATGGAATTATTTCTGTCCTGTCAGTCAAACTTAGAGTACAATGACATCATTTTGGAGTAGCTTGCTGTTTCAGATTCCCAATCAGAGCAGTAGTTTGTAGACTTAATGGTTTCTTGAGCTCTTCAAGTTCCTTACAAACCCAGTCTCTGTTTTGTGTTTAGATAGATCAGCTTAAAATATATAATTATCTTCTCATAAGAAGCTGATCATTTCAGTTTTAATGCTGAACTAAAGTACCTGCAGAGGAAATATTTCTCTGTGAGAAATCAGCATGTCTGTATCACAGATCTCTCAGTTCTTTCTAATCAAAACTCTGATTTTTGTTTCTAACTATATACACTGTAACACAGGGCTATTTAATGAATATAAAAGAATTCTAAATTTCGTTCATTCACAGAAAAAGTTTGCCTTTGATGTAACCTTCATAAATATATTCATATAAGAACATTTGTTTATTCATGTCAGATTGACAAACAGTGTGTGTGCTTGAAAAACTTCAGCAGAGTGTGACAACACCTGTCTGAACTCACACATTTAAGTTCTTCAGTGGTTTCTGTGTGAAAATACATCATGTATGTGTATAACTAGAAACACTATGTGGCATCCCAATGCACCGTGTCTCTGCCCCACAGTTGAGGCAGCTGAAGTCTATTGCTATCTGTCCCTGCCCCACAAGCCCCCTGCCTTCTGCTCTACGTTTGAAGCTGCTGCATCCTGCTGCCCACTGTCTGCTCCCGTACAGTCAGAGATTATGCAACCTGCTGCCTCCATCCCCTGCCTAAAGAATAAGGGCTGCTGTACCCTGCCACCCCCTGCCCAAACAGTTGGGGCTGCTAAATCCTGCTGCCTTCTCTCCTCCACCCTCACAGTTCAGGAAGCTGCACCTGTTGCCCCTTGTTTCTGTTTCCACAGTCAGGGCTGCTGTGCTGTGTTAAGCCCTAGAGTACCAGGTTCCCTGTCCCCATGGCTGGGGCTGCTGTACTATGCTGCTGTAGCCACCAGAGGTGTGGCTTTTGTACACCCTGCTACCCACTTCCATTGCCCTAAATGGGCAGGGCTGCTGCACCATGTGTACCCCATCTCACAGACAGGGCTGCAGTGCCCTGATGCCCCCTGTGTTGTGCACCACAGTCAAGACTTCTGCATCACTCTGTCCTCTATCCCCTGTCACCAGAGACAGGACTGCTGCACCCCGCTCCATTCTACACAGTTGAGAGTGCTATCATCTGCTGGGCTCTAGAGCTCCATGCTTCTACAGTTTGGGCTGCTGCACCATGCTGCCACTTGCCACAAGATTCAGGGCATTTGCTGCACCCTATTAAATGCTTCCACAGTTGAGGCAGTTGGACCCTGCTGTCCTCCTGCCACCAGAGTCAGATTCTTTGCTACACCCTGCTGCCCACATCTCTTGTCCCAAACAGGCATGGCTTCTGCACCCTATCCCACAGTTTGGGCTGCTGTATCCTGATGCCACCCCTATCTCCTTCCCAAACATTCAGGGTTGCTGCATCCTGCTGCTCTCTCTCCCCACAGTTTGGGCCATGGCACCCTGTTACGCCCTGTTACTATCTCCACAGTCAGGGCTGCTGTGCTGTGCAACACTGTAGAGTGTCATGCCACCTGCATCCACAGTTTTTTTTTAATTTTTAATTTTTTTTTATTTAGTTGTTTAACCAGGTATAGCACACTAAGCTGAAAGCTTTTTTACAGGAGCAACCTGGGAGCACAAGGAGGTTAAGTGACTTGCTCGGGGTCACACAGTATACAAGTGGAAGCTGTGGGATTCAAACCCAGGTCTGGTCTGCTGGATGTCACCAGATTTGCAGCTCAGAGCCTTAGACCATTGCACTATACTGCCTCCTCCACAGTTGGGGCTGCTGAACTCTGCTACACACTTCCATTACCCCAAATGGGCTGGGCTGCTGTACAATGTGCACCCTGTGCTATTGTCAGGGCTGTTGTATCCTGATACCCACCTGTGTCCTGCCCCACAGTCAAGGCTTCTGCACCATGCTATCCTTTGTCCCTTGCCACCATTGTGTCCTGCTGCACCACAGAGCCCCTTGCCTCCACAGGCAGGGGCAGGGTGCTGCAAATGCCCTTACTCTTGTGCTGCACCCTTCCTGAACAGTTTCGGTTGCTGTACCCTGCTACCCACTCTCTCTTACCCTCACAGTCAGAGACACTGCACATGTTGCCCCCTGTTCCTGTTTCAGCAGGATGTAGCAAAGGATTTGACTCTGGTGGCTGAGGGAAAGCAGGGTGCAATTGCTTCAACTGTGGAGTCATACAACAGGGTGCAGCAAATGCCCTAAATCTTGTTGCTAGTGACAGTATGGTGCAGCTGCAGCACCAACTGCAGAGGTATGGCACTCTAGGGCATAGCAGACCACAGCAATCCCAACTGTGTAGAAAGGAGCAGGGTGCAGTAGCCCCATCTGTGGTGATAAGTGCTAGAAAACAGCACGGTGCAGAAGCCTCGACTGTGGGGCAGGACACATGGGGCGTTAGGTAACAGCAACCCTGACTGTAATATGGGGTACACATGGTTCAGTGGCCATAACCATTTGGGGCAATGAAAGTGGGTAGCAGGGTGCAGCAAAAGCCCCACTGCTGGTGGCTAAGGCAGCATGGTACAGCAGCCCCAGCTGTGGAAGCAGGGAACCTGGCACTTCTAGGGCTTAGAACAGCACAGCAGCCCTGACTGTGGATACAGGAAAAGGGGAGAGAGGACAGCAGGGTGCAGCAACTCCAATTGTTTGGGAGGGGGGCATGGTGCAGTACTCTTGATTCTTTAGGCAGAGGATGGAGGCAGCAGGGTGCACAGTCCCTGACTGTGTGGAAGAAGACAGTAGGCAGCAGGGTGTAGCAGCCTCGAATGTGGAGCAGAACGTAGGGGGGCTTGTGGGGCAGGGGACTGGTGGCAGAAGACTGCAGCTGCCTTACCTGTGGGGCAGAGACATGGTGCAACAGGATGCCACATAGTGTTTCTAGTTATACAAGTACATGATGTACTGTATTTTCACATAGAAACCACCAAAGAACTGAAATTTGTGAGTTCTGACAGTACATGTGCTTGAAATACTGTAGCAATGATGAAAAATATTCTTACATGATTGTATTTATGAAGGCTATGTCAGACAAACTGTTTCTGTGAATGAACAACATTCAAATATATTTTATATTCATTAAACAGCCCTGTGTTATATAGTTAGAAAAAAAAGTGAGGTTTGATTAGAAAGAACAGAACTGTGATACAGATAAGCTGATTTCTCAGAGAAAAAGATTTCCACTAATTCAATTCAGCATTGAAACTGAAATGATTAGCTTTTTAAAGGAAGATAATTATATATTTTAAGCTGATCTATCTAAACACAAACCAGAGACTGGGTTTGTTAGAAACACGGAGAGCTCAGCATGCCATAAACTCTATAGAGTGCTACTCTGATTGAGAATCTGAAGTAGCAAGCTACTCCAAAATGATGCCATCGCTCTCTACGCTTGACTGAGAGGACAGAAATAACTCCACAGTTTTCAGCCACTGTAGAACAAGTTGACAAATGCTGATTTAAAGAAAACCACAAACCCAAACAGCATGGAACTTTTAAAAAACCCTAATCATGACATACAGACTTGATTTTCAGCTTTTTAAGCTTTTATTAAAAATACGTAAAAAGTGTTGCACATGATCTTTAACATCATCTCTTTCTGTTGGATTTTCACACATGGTCTGTGATGAAACGTCTTTATTGCAACCGTCTTTTGGTCATACTTAGTATATTTTTATTTTATGTTTTGCTTGTGTAAACCCTCAAGACCATGAATCCAAAAAAGCCTGGTGAAGAACATGCCATGATAACTGAACAAGAAGAAACAGTGCATGTCACCCATACAATCTTGCACACTTTGTTTAGTTCATTATCAAAATATAGACATTGGACTTATGGGGTGCCAACTATATATTTTGATAATTAAGCTTGCCATTAAAAGGCAGACCAGGTTGTCTCATGGCCCCAGCCAGAAAGAGACAAACAGAGGGGAGGAAGGGGATGGGGGAGGGGGGGTAGTGACAGCATGACAATGCAAGGGAGGGTAATATAACCAGGTACATGGCTCGCTGGCCATTGGCCAAAGGGATGCACTAACAGGGATCCCGATCAGGGGTCCTTAGGGGTATATAAGGGCTGGTAATCCTCAGAGAGCCCTCTTCGTTACTGATTAAATTTAATATTGAATCTCAGCACTTTGTGGCAATTTACAGGTAAGGCACACCAGGGTGGCATGGGGCCTTTAGGCCACGTATAACCCTGTTTTACCATTGTAGGTAAATGGCTATAAAGAAGGGATTGGTGTTGCATCCAATTTAGTGAGCCTGTATTTCCATAAAACTGTGTAGTTTATTTTAGTGAGACTATATTTCAGTCTGTGGGCAGTTTAGAAGTAATTGTATGGTCGGTTGATTAGAGGTATGTGGGTACAGGCCACACATTCTGGATAAAGCAGGCAGGTTTGGATATGGTAGGAAAGGTAAACAGGACTGCAAGAGATACAGTGCAGTGGCTTAAGGCATGTACAGAGTGATGAAAATGCAGCCTGTGGATCATGGTTTTATGAGGGTTTTTGCTTACCCAACATATCGTTGGCACTTGGTGAGGGGGACAGAGCTTGGTCTAGGAGAGTGCAGCTGAAGTAGTGGGGTATGGCTCATGAGCAGCAGAAGGTTCAGAAGTTTGTTTAGCCACCTACTGTAAGGAAGCACCTGTGCACAGTGAGGAGGTGTGGTGTACAGGGCTGGTGCTTCAAGGAACGTAAGTGAGTGGGCGAGCACCTGAAGCGGGGAACAAGGCAGAAGGTAGACCATGGGGCTGCAGCTATGCCAGCCGGAGGTGGTGTGCACAGTGGTGGGGCCACGTAGGCCAAGGGGTGAGTGGGATGGAAGGCCTAGGGGCTGATAGGCAAGGTGATGCATGTCCCGGCTTAGGTGCAGTGGTCGGCGACATGGGGGGGGTGTTTGTAGTTTCTTTTTGGCACCATTTTCTGTTTGGACATTTGGGGAGGGCAGCTTGCAGTAGGTGGTGAACCAGGTCCTGGCCTATGGGCAATGGCCAGTGACATGGGGGAGGGTCCTCGGTTTTGGGGCTTCTCAGTGAAGGAAGAAGAATTTGGTTGGAAAGGGTCAGCCAAATAGAATGTGTGGTGAGGGAAGCCATCGTACTCATTGAGAATGGGGGTGAGGTATCAGTGGACAATGGAGGGCAGAATGCTATTTTGATAGGCTGCTGTAAATTTAGAGCTAGAGCGCTAGTGACAGGCAGAACTTGCCGATCGGGCCTGTTTTTGGGAGTGAGGAAGCGTGATTGACTGGACGATTGGACAGCAGACCACAAGCCACACTGCTGCATGGGGGAAGCGGTAGTGATCACATTACTGTGCCCACAGCAGGCCTGAAAAGTTGTCTCCTGAGCAGACAGGGTAGAGGGTAGGATAGAGAGACAATGTGGACAGCAAATTTAGGGTCTGCGGGGGCTTGTGAGGCACATGTCTTTGGCTAGGGGACTGCGTGGTTGTTCCATGATTAAAGTGGGGGTGGTGCAAATGGAAAAGGGGGCCCAAGAGAGGCACTAGAAGGCCAGGGCATCAGAAGAGTACCTAGGGCAGTCTAAAAAAAAATAAAACAAGAAACATACATATATATATATATATATATATATATATATATATATATATATATATATATATATATATATATATATATATATATATATATAATAAGTATATCTCTAAAAAGCATTGGTTTTCAAAACGGACACAAGAGATGGTATAGGAAGCATGTAAGAGGAAGGAGTACTTCTCTGGTGGTGCAGAGAGCTGTGGGATCCAAGTGTTCTGGGTCAAGGCCAGACTATCCATATTCTATCAAAATGAATGTGGATAGAGGGTTGGGGATAGAACAGCGATGGGGCATTGTGGTGCTAGTGCTCCATTCAGGAGTGGGTTCTACGATGGTCAATCATGAAGAGAAGGAGACATGGGGAGGCTGAGACCCCCACAGATGAAAGGGACTCATGGTGGCTCACCAAACCAGTGAGCACGAGGTAATGACGGGGGTGGGAGGGCGAGTTGGGTGCCTTATTGTTGTGCTCTCCTGCCACAGTACGGGGAGGTGAATCACAATGCAGGGGTGGGAGTTTGGGACCCTGAAGGGGCAGGGCACAATCTGCAAGAGGCAGTTGGATCGTGTTACATGGTTGTTCTGGGGGGGGGGGCAGGTGGAGGCATGGAGAGAGGCCTCGGCTTGTAATCGCTGTTGTCATTTATGCCATTTAGTAGCAAGACGAAGAGGATGGCACCTAGGAAGACACCAGTGTCCAGTATCAAGATGATGGAGGAGGCGGCAAAGTTGATGAGCTAAATGATGGAGCAGGTTGAAGCGGCCAAGGAGAGAGAGGTGGAAGAAGAAGCCTAGAGGAAAAGGAAGGAGAGGGATGAGAGGGCAGGTAGCCAAAAGCTAGAAAACAGACACAGGCAAGTGGGACCTGGCTCCTCACCCACCCTGGCACTTGTACCAGACACCAGACCCAACTCTGGCACCTGTGGGGCCGGAGGTGGATGTAAACAATGAGGGGGACTTAAAGGAGTACTTGGAGGGTTTTTGTGGGGACATGGAGGAGGAAGGGGTAAAGAAGATGGAATGGACACTACAAGCCATAAAAGATGGGGGCAAAGGGGTTGCTAGTGGGGCTAATAAAATGGGAGAGGCCAGGAAGTTATATGATGGCCACCGGGTTTCACCCTGGAGACCACGTTCCATCCTCTCTGAAGGTAAAAATTTGGAAAGGTGAGTATGTGGATATTTTTGGCCTGGTGGACAAGGAGACAGCCAAAAAATATGAACAAAAAGAGTTGGTGGGTAAGTTGGAAATGGCAGTGGTAGGGCATAAGGCGGGTGAGGCAAAATATAAGGGTAATAGCATTGACACATGGCAGATGGGTTTTCTGATTTACAGTGCACTGATGATGAAGAAACATCCAGAGTTGGCTATCCCTCTTTTGAGTTATACAGTGATCATTTGGGATGCATATAAGCAAAACCAGGTTTCAGTTGGCTAAAGTATGATGTGGCATTTCGGAAATGGATGGCAGCAAAGGGTGATTTAAGGTGGGACTGCATCCACTTGGAACTGTGGGTGAGGATTCCCTCCAGGCCATCGGGCAGGCCAGTGATGGATCAGATGAAAAGGATCACTCAGACCCCAGGAGCAAAGACCTACCTTGCTTTTAACAGGGCATCATGTGCATGGTCCAGCTGCAAGTTCAGGTATGCAGGCTCACGGTGAGTGGGGTCACACCCAACAACAAGCTGCAGGCAGGGAGGGAACAAGGCCATGCAACTGGGGGAGGCAGTACCAGGATAAGCCCTTTTGTGAGGTGGGGGGCTGGGGTGCTGGGCAGGGGCCAGGGAAGCTCAGCAAAGGGGCTTATAATACCAACTATAGATGCAATTAGGGAGAGAATGGAAGGTGGGTGGTAGGTATGCACTATAGCTCCCATGCCCATTGTTCTCAGAGTGGTGGAGGCTTGTACATAAGGCTATCCCAATACGTGGGGGCCTGAGTTGCTGAGGGAAGGTTTCCAGAGGGGTTTCCCCTTGGGATTCATGGAGGGGGCCGAGTAGGGATGAGGGTAAAAAACTTGGGTTCTGTGAAAGGGAAGAAGGACATCGTCCATGCAAAGATACAAAAGGAGGTACGGGCAGGGAGGATGGAGGGGTCTTTACAGGTGCCACCAAGCCCTAACTTCTGGGTGTCACCATTGGGAGTGGTGCCCAAGAAGCAGGTGGGTGAATTCAGGTTGATCCATCACCTTTCATACCCAGATGGGGGTTCAGTAAATGAGGGGGATCCCAAAGCATTTAAGCGCAGTCTCATACACCTTTTTGGATCTGGAAGTAGTATTGATCAGGGCAGTGGAGGGGGCATGGCTGGTGAAGACGGACATAGAGTCAGCATTCCACCTGTTGCCAGTCAGGCCAGAGGATTGGGACCTCTTGGGGTTCCAGTTCAAGTTCGGTTTGTACTTTGATAAGGCAATGCCCATGGGTTGCTCAGTGGATTGCTTGACTTTTGAGACCTTCAGCTCATGGGTACAGTGGATATCTGGGACTTGGTATGGACACAGGAGGGTAGTTCACTACCTGGATGATTTCCTGCTTATCAGTGCCAGCTGGACGGAGACACAGGCAATGTTGAGGGATTTCAAGGACATGTGTGGGCAAATAGGGATCCCTTTGGCAGAGGAAAAAACAGAGGGCTCAACCCACAGACTAGAATTCCTGGGGATTGAGGTGGACACAGAACAGGAATGCTTCCATCTCCTGGGGATAAGGTAGCTCAACTCAAAGGGCTATTGGCACTGGTGGGGGGGGAGGAGGATGGTGCCACTGGTACAAGTACAACAACTGCTGGGGCACCTGCATTTTGCCTGCAGGGCCGTAAGCCTGGGCAGGGCAATTTACAAGGAGACTAGAGAGGGCCATGGGGAGGACAAAACAACCGCACCATTGGATGGACATCAGTAAAGGGGTCTGAGAGGATCTCCAGGTATGGGAGGAGTTCCTGGAGGCATACAGTGGAGTAACATGTTGGCAGGAGGAGTGGGTGTACAATACAGACCTCAACCTGTACACAGATGCCTCCAGGGTACTGGGGATGGGGCATATTTTAAAGGAGAATGGATGTCGGAAGCTTGGCTGATACAATGGAAAGAATCGGGGGTTGTCGAGGATATTACCTTCCTTGAGATTTTTCACATCTGGGTAGCAATGGAAGTGTGGGGGGCTAGGATGAGGGGGATGGGAATCCTGTTCTGGTGCGAAAACAAGGGGTGGTGGAAGTGGTGAACAGGCAAAGTGGTACTACGGAATTGGCCGGTAGAATTCTGTGACACATGGTGCTGTTGGGGTTACAGTTGGACTTATCATTCAAAGCACAACCTATTGAGGGACTCAAAAGTGAGGTGGCTGACTGTCTTTCCTGTTTTCAGCTGGAGAGGTTTCGGCAACTGGCACCACAGGCAGTACCATATCGAACCAGGGTCCAGGACAGGCTGTGGGAGATTGGAGGGAGAAAGCCAAGGCCCTGTGTATGGGTTCCTGGTCGGCCAACTTCCTGAAGGCCTATGAAGGGGCATGGGCAGATTTCCAGGAATTCTGGGCTCAACAGGGTTGGGTTACAGCTGAGTTGTTCCGGGAGGAGCAGATGATGTAATATATGGTGGTAAGGTGGAAGGAGGGGGTGGCCCATGCCACCATGGTGGTTTAATTGGCAGGCATAGGTTGGATGTGTCAGGATCAGGGGTGGCCGAATGTGGCCGGGGGAGCAGTGAGGCGAATGGTCACGAGGTGGCAGAGGGAAGAGGGCATGAGGAAGGATAAGAGGAGGCCCATAATGGGGCCATTGCTCATGAGGGTGGTAGGGGCCATGCAACATGTTTGTACCTCAGTGAAGGAGGCCTGTTTGTCCAGAGCTGTCTTCACAGTCATGGCTGGGGGTGCCTTTAGGGTAGGGGAGGTAGTGGCCCTGAGGAAGGCGGCTGCCACACGGGCACTACAATATGAGAAGATTACATGAGTTAAGGACACAGTGGTCATTTGACTATCTAGGTCCAAGATGGACCAGAGGGGGAAAGGAACCTCAGTGATATTATGCAGGCACCAGCTGGTGGGGGTGTGTGCAGTTGCGGCTATGGGGAAATATAGTAAGTCTCGGAGCACGAAGGACTGGGGCATGTTTTCAGCATGGGAACAGGCCTCCGGTGGCTAGTTTCCAGGTCACATCGGTCCTTAAGAAGGCCCTGGTATTTGTAGGTGAGGACCCCATGGAGTTTGCCCTGCACTCATTCTGAATAGGGGCAGCATCCGAGGTGGCGGCAAGAGGGGCACAGGTAGTGGAAGTGAAGCAGGTGGGGAGATGGCACTTCAATTGTTATAAGAGATATGTGAGGTGTTGATGTTGATAACTCATCTTATTTTCTTTCCATGGCAGGCTCCAGGTGGCAGGTGTGGATTGTGGGGCACTCGTTCATCTATGAGGCGGAGAGGTTTGAAGCCAATACAAGCAGAGGGACACAGTTGCACCAGGACTTGGAGAACATGAGAGTGCAATGGAAAGGTATCAGGGGCATGAGGTGGGCCTAGCTGCTGCCACTGTTGGATGAGGTGGGCCAGGCCTGACTGCATCATTATTTATCATGGCAGCAATGATTTTGGGGGGGACAGCTTTGGGGATCACTAGTTCAGGACATAGTGGCTGACCTAGACAAGGTGAAGAGCTGGTGGCCGGGAGTGGTAATCAGCTGGTCTGAGATCACTTCCCGGTGGGTGTGGAGAGGTGCTAAGGGGGTCAAGGTGGTGGAAACAGTGAGGAAATGCCTGAATAGGAAGATAGCGAAGGCAGTGACAGAGATGGGGAGGTACGCATCCAGCATAGAGACATTTCATTTGATCAGGCTGATGTGTACCACTTAGATGGGGTACACCTGTCAGAGGTCTACATGTGCCTGTTCTTGCAACCTTTTGGGGACCTAGTGGGGGTGATGGCTAAGAGGGGCCTACAATACTAGCCCACAAGAGGGGAGCCCCATTTTCCATCACAAGCTGGAAATGGGTCGGTGGAAATGGGGGTGGGAGCAGGGGGGAAGAAAGGTGGGATAGGAAGAGGGGCGAGAAGGTAAGCAACCCAAGCTGGGGACAAAGGAACACAGGAATAGGAGTCACTGGGGGAGAGGGAGGAATATAGAGCTAGAGGGCAGATCACCATGTCTGGACCTAGCAGGGGAGAGTCTGGGTAAGTGTTTGGTACCTGGTACTGGTGATGGAGGGGGGAGCCAGATCCGAGTGTCCGAACCCTGAAGAGCAACATGAAAACAGGAAGAGGATCAAAAAAGGAAGATGGTCAGGATGGAAGAAATGGACTGATACGTCTAATGTAAAGAAATGGACTGATATGTCTATCGTAGTGTTTACTGTTGTGATTTATGAAATATGGGATGTAGACCTGGGATGGGCGGACTGACCCGCTGAAAATCAGAACCCCCCCGGATCCAATGCAGTCCAATGGACTCGGATCAATAAGAGCTGTCTTTTTAATTGTACCGAGTCCATTCCATCAGCTGCAAGTGGCTATTTTAGTAAAAAAAAAGGCATAGAAAGTGACAAAGATAACGCAGTTAAATCAAGTCAGGAAGAGTGTCAATGTAAAATACTGCAAGGCAGCATATTAAAATGGATTTCTGCAGCATATAAAATGAATAAACTTCAAGAGGCATCTGATGTTCTTATCTAATCCCTGCCATTCCTCTCCAATGTTAGGAAAAAGCAGCATGCCTCCCACCACAGAGTTTCAATTAGTTTACCATTTCCATGGTAACCACCAGTGCTGTTCTCATGCACTGCTGAACTGAGGAATTATTTCAACATCTTTATGATGGGAAAAAGAAATAAGATTAGCTAGTTGAATGCAGTGCACTGTAACATGCCTGGGATTGTGTCTCTAAATCCAAAAAATCTCTTGTGCTGCTTTGTAAAACGTAAGGCAATCCGATTCCGATTCCTACAATCTGAAAGCAGAGGAGTAAGTCATTCATGAGTCAGACCCATGCAATCCTCATCATACCAGTTTTTTAGTTGTGCTATGTACTGTATATAATAAATTATCTAACTACTGACTTTGTAAGCCTTACTCTTCTTGACACAGTCCGCAGTGTATGATGACCGTAGCTAATTATTTTTTACACACAATAAATGCCGGGCTCACAGCTTAAAGGTGATAGGAAATGTTCTGAGAGTGTCCAGTACTAAAAATAACTAATTTAACACTCCTCTCCCACCAGTGTTCCTGAGTCACTTGTGCCACAGTTACTGACATTGTATTGGCATCGGTGCCTCCACATTTTTTTCCAGCTCAGGATCAGAAGCCATCTGTTCCATTTGGTGAGGAAAACAACTGCTGCTGACTGTCAGATTTGAAAATTTGTGTACTGTTCTTAGTTGTATATAATTTAATTTGGCAGGGTTTTCTTTTTTTAACTGAAATCAGTGAAGGTACTTTAATTATGAATGCACTACCAGCGACGTATTTTATTATGACTGACGAGCTGTTACTGATACTTTTTTATCTACTATTTGGGATGTCTTTTTATTGTAACATTAGTCATATACCTACTAGTCATTCTGATAGAAGTGATTTGTGTTGTTGGACAACTATTTTTCTATACTGTTCAGATTATTTAGCTCATTGATGAACAATGATGAGAAGAATTAGACAGATGCACAGTTGTGTGTCTGAATCTGTCCTTTTTTTCCTTCACTTGCAAAAAGTAATAACCTACACAATAAAATGTCTGGGTTTGTTATGTTTAGTTGTCCATATATATGTTTGTCATGTTTTGCAGTCATGCTCATCTTGTTGTTAGTGTTGGTGGTGAATGGGGGAGTTGTGGCAGGTTGAGGATGGGGGTAGAGGGGCTAAGGAGAAAACGACCAAACATCTTTCCAACAGTGATGGGAGAATCATAATGCTACTGGTGTACAAGGTGGATAGGGTCTAGTTTGTACATTCACTCTCCATATTCCTCCTACATACAAAACCAAATCAGTCTGTATTCTTTGTCAATGTCTGTGTCTGTCTTTATAAATCAATTGAGTACATCACATCCTTTTTTGTTTTAACTACACAATTCTTCATGGACCCCCCGCTATATGTGCTATGGATGAATTTGCCTTGAATAAAGTTCAATCCAAGGATTGAAGCTGAGATCCTACCAGATGTTGTTGTGAGTATTTCATGCTCTGTAGTGTTAGTGTTTCATGCTTTGTAGTTGTGTCTAAGTTTTTAGAGTGTGAGTGTGTGTGTGTGTGTGTGTGTGTGTGTGTGTGTGTGTGCGTGTAAGGGGGTGTGTGTCTGGTGGGGGCAGGGGGTAGGGACATTCATCCCAGGTGATACAAGTCAGAATGATAGTTTGACTGAGCCTAATGAACAATGCATCCTGTCAAATAAAAATTACTATTAATGAAGGAAATAGAAACAAACCAAAGTAATTTACTTTTCCATGGCACAATTAATTTTGCAGTGCCAATGACTCAACCCCGCAAACCCTCTCCCCACCCCAAAGACAAAAAATAATATGATGAATATACACTCTTTCATCCATGCTATGTATTTGTGTTGCAGTTATAAAAAAATGAATAGTCCAAGAAGGGTTGAAAACTTAACCGCTGGTCAGATATTAACAAAGCATTTAGGAATATCTAGCAAAAGGAAGATCCCCTGCCATTCTAAATATCCTAACATGTAACACCCCCTGTATAGAAAAGATTTATGGAAACACTTTTTTTTTAAAACAGCCAATTCCTCTCTTGTCAGTGATGATAACACCCCTAGGTCCGTAACCAGTACGCATTCCACTTAAATCATCAGATCAGGGATATGCAACTATCATCAGTTCTTTTTTTTAATTCAGCATCAGTATAACATTTAGAAATCAAGACATTGAGTACGACTGAGAGTTAAGCAATAATTATCAACAAAGCTCACAGTGACATAGTTATTAAAGCAGGAGCAACATTCTTTTTTTTCCCTTTTTTCCAGTGCTTTCAAGGTCTTTACACATACAGAATTCATTACCATCTCTTTTAACCTGATTGCACTTGCACCACACACAGATACACATGGCAGTGACATACCTCTGCCACCTGACTAGCTGTATGTTGGTCAGGTGGCATAGAGGTATATAAGGCTGCATGTGCTGGAAATTACTCAGTGCGTGGCTGACTGCCTATGACAAGACATACAGAGACGGAGCTATGAGCGCACTGTATTTTGTATTATCTGGTCACAGTTTACCTTCAGCAAAAACATCCACCAACTGATTGACTTCTTTTTAAAAAGAAAACACTGAAATACACAACTAAAAAGAAAAAAAGGGAAATAAAAGAATCAATCATGCCGCAGGGTTGTGGAGCTTTGAGTGTTCGTCACTCAAGGTGGATGGCCTGACTCTATCTCTTCGTGTTTATCAGATCTCATCTGCTCTTCCTTTTATGTGATTATTTATGAACATAAAGCCTGCAAACTAAGTGCAAGTGCCAGAATTGTATTAAAGAACAAAAGCAAGCAGGCTAGTATGTTTACTAGAAAAGAATAAAAGGGGAACAGAGAGAGAGAGAGAGAGAGAAAAGCAGATCACCATCAGCCTGGCAGGTTGGAAGCTTTGAGTGTTCCCTGCTCTCTCAGTGCCTGAGTCTATCTTTCCTGCTTTTTCTTTTCAAGTTAGCTGAAGTTTTTATTGCCTCATTTAAAAAGCCTGAAACTGCAGCAGGTGCCTTAATTTTATGTATAAAAAAAAAAATATTGGTGAGTTAGTTTTATCCCCCCACCCCGTGTCTGAAGTGAAGTGAACCTGTTAAGTAGGGAGGAAATTGCTGCAAGATTCTACTTTGCTTTTACTGCAGTGCTGTCCTTTGTCTAGCCTGGAAGTCATTAATTAAAAAAAAACATTTTCTGACTTTCTGTATACTGTAACTGCATCTCACACTTGACAGTTTGCCTGTGTGTAACTGATTGTGTGTTTGTTTACAAGCTGCTGTTGTTAATACATGGTTTATTGCTAATATCACTCCTGCATGCTCCCTGCTAAATAAAAAAAAAACCTACATAAAGGAAAAAAAAATGTTTGTCTTATTCAAAACAAATAAACCTAACTACAGTACATTGGTGGAAGGGGAGGGTGGCTGTGAGGTCGAGCCTGTCCTCAGAGGACAGACAAACTTGAGAACAAGTGAAAAGAGTGAAAAAAAGGAAATTCCTACAATAGAAAGCATTTTTTGTTTCATTAAAAAAAAAATGAAAAATAGCTACAGTTGTGGAAGGGGAATGTTGTCTCTGAGATCGAGCACTTCAGGAGAGAACAGAGGTACTTGAGAACAAGTGAGAGGACTAAATAAAAAGAAAATTCAGGACAAAGGCATTGTGTGTACAAAAAAAAACAAACTGGTGGAAGGGGGAGTGTGGCTTGAGGCTGAACCTGTACTGAGTGGACAGAGGAACTTGGAAACAACTAAGAGGATTAAATAAAAAGAAAACGCATACAGGAAAAAGCATTTTTGTGCGTAATAAAAAAAAAGCTGAAAATGTGCACCAGAGAGGGCAAGGACGAGGCCAAAATGAGGAAAGGTATGGGTAAACGTATGGCACAAACAACACTGCACAGTCTGATTGGTAAAAGACCAATTGCTGGTACTTCATCTGGTAGCAGTAGTGGTTCATCCACAATGCAGTCTAAACAGACAGGAAAGGTCAAAACTACCTTAATTAAAAGTGAAGTAGTAGTTTGCACCACAAGGAGTGGCAAGCCAAGATATGGTACCTATGTGTACTGTTGTACCAGTACAGATTTAAATGAAATGGGGAAAATATAGCTCTGATGAGAGTAATGATTATGAAATGGAGGATGTAAGCAAGGAGGTAGAAAAGCAGAAACAAATGGAAAGCTGGAATGACGTAGAGGTGGCAGTTGCACAGATGTAGGATAGAAACATAGAAACATAGAATTTGATAGCAGATAAGGACCGCTTGGCCCACCCAGTCTGCCCATTTCCCTACCTACTGGATAAGCTGCAGATCCTAGTTAACCAGCAGCCTACTTCTTCCTACCCCAACCCCCCAGAACTGCCTTATGACTATCCCATGCATGCTTGAATTCCACCACTGATTTTGACTCCACAACCTCATCCGGAAGGCCGTTCCATGCATCCACAACCCTCTCTGTGAAAAAATACTTCCTTAAATTACCTCTGAGCCGCCCCCCCTCTATCTTCAAATTGTGCCCTCTTGTTCTTGCACACCTCTTTTTTTGAAAGATGCTACCCTCTTGGACTTTGTTGATTCCCTTGAGGTACTTGAAAGTTTCTATCATGTCCCCCCTCTCCCTCCTTTCCTCGAGGCTATACATATTAAGCTCCTTAAGACTCGCCTATATGTCTTCCAGTGCAGACCCTGCACCATTTTAGTTGCCCTCCTCTGGACAGCTTCCATCCTGTCTATGTCTTTGCGGAGATTGGGTCTCCAGAACTTCACACAGTACTCCAGATGGGATCTCACCAGCTGTCTGTACAGAGGGATAATAACTTCCTGTTTTTTACTGGTGATGCCTCTCCCTATGCATCCCAGTATCCCCCCAGCCCTCCTTGCTGCCCTCTCACATTGCTTGCCCATCTTTAGGTCATCTGATATGACTACCCCCAGGTCCCTCTCCATTTTTGTTGTTGTTAGTATCTCACCCCCATTATGTACTCTTCCCCCTGGGTTTTTGTTTCCCAGGTGCATTACCTTGCACTTCTTAGCATTGAATCTAAGCTGCCATACATTTGACCATTCCTCTAACCTTGCCAAGTCCCTTCTCATCCTTTCCACCCCACCCTGTGCATCAACTCTGTTGCAGATCTTAGTGTCATCTGCAAAGAAACATACTTTTCCTTCCAGTCCTTCTGCAATGTCGCTTATAAAGACATTGAAGAGGACTGGTCCTAATACTGAACCCTGCGGTACCCCACTAGTAACCCTCCTTTTCTTCTGAGTGGACTCCATTTACTATTACTCTCTGTGTCTTATTCTCCAGCCAATTCTTTACCCAGGCTGTCATCTTGGGACCCACTCCCAGGCTGGCTAACTTGTATAGTAATCTTTTGTGTGGGACTGTGTCAAATGCCTTGCTAAAGTCTAGGTAGGCCATGTCCACAGCCCCTCCCTGATCTACTACTTTGGTCACCCAGTCAAAGAAATCTATCAGATTCGTCTGGCATGACCTTCCCGCTGTGAATCCATGCTGCCTAGGGTCCTGTGCCCCTCTGGCCTCTAGATACTCGACAATTCTTTCCTTTAGAAGTGATTCCATCATTTTCCCTATCACTGAGGTTAAATTAACAGGTCTATAGTTTCCTGCTTCTGCCTTGCTCCCACTTTTGTGAAGGGGAATCACATCAGCCCTCCTCCAGTCCTCGGGTACCACCCCATCCTCCCATGATTTGTTAAAAAGGGTAGTCAGTGGTGTCACTAGTTCTACCCTTAGTTCTTTTAGAATTCTGGGATGAATCCCATCAGGCCCCATTGCTTTGTCCACCTTCAGTTTTAAGAGTTCTTTCAGAACTCTTTCTTCTATAAATGGGCCGGTATCAACTTCTGTAACTAGCGTGTTACTACTGTTTGTTTTATGTACCTCCCCCTCTTCCTTTGTAAATACTGAGCAAAAATATTTGTTTAGTATCTCTGCCTTTTCACAGTCTCCTCTGCCCACCCTCCCTCCCCTTTATTAAGCCTCATCATCCCTCCTTGGTCTTCCTTCGCCCCTGATGTACCTATAAAGGTTTTATCCCCCTTCTTAACTGAGTTGGCTATCTTTTCCTCAGTTTGGGCCTTTGCTGTTCTGACTGCCTTCCCAGCCTCCTTTTGCTTTAACTGATACAGTTCTCTGACTGTGATAATTTGGACTTGGATGAGATGGGCACTTTGGGCATGAACAGAGTGGTGCAGGTGCAGGAGAGACAAGATGAGGGGGCAGTGCACTCAGATTTAGGTTCTGTTAGTAGCCTAGAAGAGCTGTTGGATGATGATAATGGTGAAACAGAAAAAGACCATGATGAGCAGCTTCCCAGTGTTGAGAAAGAACAACACAGTGGAAGTGACAAAGGAGGACAGTATAGTATGTTTGGTAATAAAACAAAAATGGTGACCTCTTATGTGTGGTCTTACCTTTCCCTGGCTGCCAATAATGAGTTATAAGCAGTTTGTTCTATACGTAAAAAGACCATCAGCAGAGGGAGCAAAAAAGGTGCTCTGGGTACCTCAGCATTAAAAAGACATTTAGAGAGATGTCACCCATTATGTTTCAGGTGTGATTTTTTGGTCAGAGAGAAAAAAGACAACATGCAGGCCGAGTTAAGTCAGACTACACCTACTGCACCTGTTATATCAAGTGATAGCAGCAGCAGCCCTGCTGCTTCAGTTGTACTGTCAACTTCTTCTCAGTCTTCTTCTAGAATAAGTATTAAACACTGTCTCCTTTTACCCATCTCATCATCCAGCACTTCTAATATTGGCCATCTGAAAACTTCAACTGCTAGAAGACAGCTCACGATTTCAGAGACAAATGAACGTAAAGCTAAGTTCCAGTGTAGTCATCCTGAGGCAATTGCTTTAACAAAACTAATTTCAGAGATGATAGCACTGGCCTTACAGCCTTACAGAATTGTGGAGCATGTAGGATAGAAAAGGCTTTTGAATCACCTGTCACCACGATACAATATTTCATCCAGGAAATATTTCTCAACTGTTGCAATACCACAGATGCATGATATAGTAAGTGCTAAACTGAAAAATACTTTAAAAGATGTAGTTGCTGGGGTTGTCCATCTGACTACTGACATATAGACAAGCTGCCAGCCAGAACCATTTATGTCACTGACTGCACATTGGTTATCGTTTACTCCCTGTAGTGACACTGACAATTCCCCGCTGAAATTGGCTTCCCTTTGCATCCAGTATATCCTGTAGGATCACACAGCTTCCAACATCCTGGATGAGCTCAATAGAGAGATACAGTACTGGCTGACATCAGAAGGGCTTTCTGTAGGTTTTATTGTGGCTGACAAAGGTTCAAGCATAAAGAAAGCATTGTCTGATAGGGGCATTGTCCACATTCGATATTTTGCACACTGCCTAAATTTGATTGTGCATGCATTCATGGAAGAGGACAGAGATATAAAGGCACTCACATATGTGGCAAAAAGAATATGCACACATTTCATCCACTCCTGCAAAGCATGTCAATGTCTTTGGGCCATACAAGAAGAACATGGACTGCCTCCTAATACACTCATCCAGGATGTTGCAATGAGGTGGAACTCTACCTTTTACATGTTCCAAAGATTGCTGGAGCAAAAAAAGGCTCTAAGACAGTATACACTAGAGGACAGCATAGGGGATGTTGATGTGTACATTACTCCTCATCAGTGGGCTGTTTTACAATTTCTCATCAAGTTAATGCAACCCTTTGAGGAAATTACTAGGGAAGTGAGTTCCAACAGTGCCACGCTCAGCCAAATAACCCCATTGAGCAAGATTCTTATATTTCAGCTGAATGCAATCAGGGATGAGTTGGAAGGTACAACAAGCCCATTTCAAATAGGAGAGTCTAGTGCAACTGAAAGGGACTTGCCACCCAGAATAAAAAAAGACATAGTACATAAAATGATTAAAAAATAAGAGATGATGAGAAACTCTGTGAAATGCACATGGCAGAACATTACATTATTGCAACAGTACTAGACCCATGGTACAAGATGAAACACCTGTCAAGGGAGATTGCAGTTGCTTAGAATCGACCAGCTCAGCTATTTCGAACTGTAGCCAGACTGTGCAACCCAGCCTGTCTGCAAGTTTGGAAAGCTTTTTCACAACTGGAGTGTGATGATCTTGTTCAGTTCTTCGCAAATAAGGTGGCTGACAATAGGGCGGAACTGCTACCATCACACTCTAGGGGGGTTGCCGTGGACCAGTGTGAGACCACGGTGCCTTAGTTTTCCTGAAATTCCTTCAGTCAGCTGGAGTTCATGGATGTCATGAGGATCATCCAGCATATGTGCCCTACATGCTGTAGTTTGGATCCTGGACCGACCTCCCTCATTTTGGGTTGTATTGATATCATCAGTCCAGTCCTTGTGCAGATAGTCAAGTGCTCTTTGGAATCCAGTGAGTTTCCTAGCTCCCTAAAAGAGGCAGTGGTGACACTTCTCTTGAAGAAAGCTACCTTGGACCCTGACTGTCTCGAAAACTACAGACCTATCTCTAACCTTCCCTTTGTTGGGAAGGTGATTGAGAAAGTAGTGGCTGCACAACTGGAGGACCACTTGACCATCCATGACATCTATGAACCCCTCAAGTCCATTTTTTGCAAAAGACATAGTACTGAGACAGCACTGGTTCGGGTGCTCAATGATCTCTTTATGGCTAGAGATTAGAAGAGACATTTCATCTTGGTTCTCCTCGACCTTTCTTCAGTGTTTGACACCGTAGATCACATGGGGTTGAAAGAATGCCTGAGGCTGCTTTGTGGAATATCTGGAACTGTCTTAAGATGGTTCACATCATTCCTCACTGGGAGATCACAAAGAGTTGTGTCCTGTTTTTTTTTTTCTTGGATTCAACGGCTTTGTCTTGTGGGGTGTGTTACACAAGGTCCCTGCACCCTAATTGATACCCTCAGGGGTACACCGTAGACAGCTAATGTTTAGGCATAGGCTATACTAATACGTAGGGCTAGGGCATCTACCGTATAAGAGTAGATGTCAGGATATGAATACATATTATTGAAACTCACTTTGCTTGCTAATGCACACACATTATACCATGTATTTTCTCTCTATTTCTTACTTGTCAGATGCCAAGACACCTGTCCTTGAAGTAATTATAATGTGTAAGGCAACATTGCCATCTTTTGGTGATGGGCACCACTTCACCTTGTTATGTAAAGACTTTGTATAAGAACGTCTTTGTTCTAAAACTGATGACTTTACAGAATTATATAATGTTATCTTGGACCATGGAGCCACCTCTAATTTAGCAATAGGGCTCATCTCTGTAACTAGAAATGTTTCTATCTTTCAGTAACCATAGTAATTATCATAGGTATATAATGTTATGCACAGGCTTTACACCTTGAGACCGCGAGAGATCCCAAAGAGACTACAAAGAAACCTTGAGGTGTAGGGAACGCTTAGCACTGGCTCCGTTCGTATTGGTAAGAACTGCTTAGGGCAACTGTGATTCATCCTTTCTGTAGTAATAAACTTGTTTATTACTTGAATGCAACTTGTTTGTGATTATTTGCATCTCCAATATTGCCAAGAACCTGAAAGTGAGGTTCAGACCTCTTACAAATTGGCGACCGTGTGCAGGCGATATTGGGCGTTGTAAGTTTTCACTTGTTGCTGTAAATTTCCCTTTTCCCACGGGGACTGCAGGTGTACATTCCCGTATCACCTCTCCCGTCTTTTCTACCAGTTTGTAGATACTTGCAAGGTCTGGCTGACTTTTTGGGTGTGGTCAATGCCATCTCGACCCACTCCATAGCAGCTTTGAATTGCAAGCCTACAACTTATACAGTAGCCCGGCTGTGTTTAAAGTACTCGTGTTGTGGATTGATACGCAACGCGTGGTCTTTTTCACAGTTTGAATTTTTGTTCCCTCCCACATAAATGGCCACCGTATCAGATATCTGCGCAGAACTGAGCCTCGATGTCTCAAACTTTCTTACCTCCCATGGAGGATGGTCTGACTTCGCGCGGGACGCAAGTCAATCCAAAAACCCTGTACTGGGGATTTCAACCCAGTACACAGAGACGCAACAGTCAACCAATAAGCGCTGTGCTAAAGGGTTGATGGTCGCTGCTCTGTACACTGCTCTGGAAGCCTCCGAAGCGAGGTTTCATACCCTTGATTTGCAGATCGCATCTCTTAAGCAGGAGATGGGTTTGCAGGAAACAGAATGTATTCAGATACAGCAGAACTTGGAGTCAGAACTCCAATCTCAGCGTAATGAAAAGGATTCACTATTGCATCATTCCGCACAGGCTGGTGAACAAGAAATGTGTACTTTAAAACAGGAATGTGAAAGTTTAAGACAGGATAAGAGTCAGGTAGTGCAAATGAATGATTTGTTGAGTGCTGTGAATGCTCAGTTGAGTGATGAAATGGGTGAACTTCAGGATGAGATCAACCAGGTACGTAACGATTTAGAAACAGCTTATAGGGACAATCGCTAATTGAGTGCCGGTACTGTGTTTTGCAGAAGCAGAAACAGGATCAGGTTGATATGGATGTTGCAAGTGTGAATCATGATGAATGTAAAGTTAAGATGGATAAACTGCGCCATCAGCGAGAGGTTTTGACTGGCCATGTTAAGGCAATGGGAGGCGTAGCCCCTGCCTTTCACTCGTCATCGGAAGGGGAACCGTCCGATGATGACATCTCACAGTACAATGCCCAGTCACGCCCCTACTATGGTCCAGACTCCCCACCCAGCCATCCACGGTATGGCGGGTCCCCGCCCACCACTCCCCAGGTCACACGTAGACGACGTCGTGACGCTCATCATGGGAAACGCCATCATGGCGGCGCCCATGATGGGGGAGCAGGCCTAAGTCTGGTCCTGACGGCGCCTCCTGTAGCCATTATTAGCGTGGAAGACAGGCAAGAGATTGAAACCATGATTGATAGGGCATTGGAAAATGTTCCTCTTCCTGAAAGAAGTATGAAAGCCATTAAAAGTCAGATTTGACAAATTTTTCAAGAAGCTGGCAATCAGGAAGGTGTTGTTCGTACTGCGGCTGAAGCTGCAGCTCGCACAGCATTGGAAAGTGCGCGAGACGCATTGCCTTTGCCTGACCGACCACCAACTAGTCCCCTACAAATGGCCTACTCTGTTCAGCAAATTGCTGACAGCATTGGTCGGATGAACCCGTCCGACAATCTCAGCTGCCATTTGGAAAAGGTGCGCTCCAAGTGTGAGATGCTTAGTCTCGCTGCAGAATATCAGGTCCAAATACTACGCCAGACCATCGATCCTGGTTTATGGGCAAAACTCCCTGAAGTAGTTCGCCAAGATGGGAACATTACCTTTGACGAAGTCGCAGCTGAGATCATTTCCGCTCACAGCCCTTGCGTGGTTGGAGTAATGTTAGCATACCCAGTGAAGCAAAATGCTAAAGAAAGTCCAGCGACTTACCACCAGAGACTCTGGATGGCCTATCGAGCAGGGAAACATCTGGCACAAGAAGCCGCGGATGTAGATCTTATTGAATATAAGACCCTGTTCCTTAGAAACATGATCCCAGCTGTGAGAGAAAGTAGAGCCAACCACATACCCGAATACGGATAGGTTTGCCGATATTCTTGGAAAACCGGAGAGTGTACCAATTGTACATCCGCGATTTGGGTTCCGGTTCCAAAAAGGTTGCCGCTGTGGAACCTGCTTCTGGGACCATGACACACTACACGGTGGAAGGGCAGGCCCAGAAACAACAACCCAAACCTCCATCGGCCCCTCCAGCTAGCACCCAGCAAAACCTCCAACAACAACAACAGTGGAATGGGAACCGGAATTGGCCTAAGAACAGAAGGCACAAAGGCAAAGGGAAGCCATTATATAGATCGGGTCCCTCATATAAGGAGATAGCTGAAGAAAACCGAAAATTTCAGGAGCTCCTGGGGCAAGTGCGTTCTGTAGCGGATGCCGGTCTCGCACAAACACTTGCAGCAGTACTACCGGTGACCCATGACACTACTGGTCACGGAGACACTGGAAGTATGGGTGCGCAGACCCATACCAGCCTGAACCCGGAAGCCCCGCCTTACATTGCATCAGTGCAACACGGTGAAGTCATTCATGCAAGCCAAGCCCAACCTCTGCATGCCTCCAACAATACAGATTGACAATTACAGGCCCCAGTCCGCATTGTAAACAAGCTGGTCTTGGATACAAACAGAAGGCCCTGAACCGAGGGTTTAGGTCGGGGCCGCTAATTAATTGTCTTATTAGATACAGGTGCAGCTGTATCTGTGTTACACGACTACCACCCTGAAACGTCTCCATGGTCTACCGGATGGAAGACCAATATGTCAGGAGTCGATGGTGCTAGGTTACCTGCATACCGTTTTCTGCCTTTACCGGTAGAACTAGGTCATTGGAAGGCCTCACATGCTTTTCAACTAATGGTGTTGCACGAACACCCCAGTACCATCGGGATTGACTTCCTTGCACCACACAGCTGTGTGGTGGATCTAGCAAACATGTTGCTGATACAGATCCAGTGTCAATACCATACTGTCTTAATTCCTGACTCACATGCTGTGGCAATGATATCCATTAACAACAAAGAGTATGACGTCATAGATTTATTCAAGAATCATGAACTTTTCCCAAAACTTCTACCTATCCTGCAACGACACTTGGAAGCGTTTGCAGTCAACAAACATGATTGCGGCAGAATGCATACCGTTATTGAGGTGCCAGGCCCGGCACATGAGAGACAAAGGCAATACCCATTTCCCCATGAAGCCTTACCTTCTCTTTGAGAAACAATTAAGTCACTCCTTAAACAAGGAGTAATCAGAACCTGTGTCTCCACTGCCAACTCTCCTGTTTGGCCTGTGAAGAAACCCACAGGTACCTGGAGACTTACTATTGACTACAGGAAACTGAATCAGGTCACTCCCAGTTGCTCCCCAACTGTGGCGTCTGCACCGGATGTGCTTCGACTTTTAACACCAGATCAGAAATGGTTCAGTGCCTGGATATCTCCAATGGTTTCTGGTCATTACTGTTGGCCTCAAGAGTCAATATAAGTTTGCCTTCACTTTTGAAGGCTGACAATATACGGGACTTGCTTGCCACAGGGTTCCATAACAGCCCATCCCTCTTCCATCTCCATATGATGGATGCCTTACAAGGTTTCTCAACCCCCAATGTCTCTTCATAGCATTAGATGACCTGTTGTTGGCTACTGCCACACAGGAACAACATCTGGATCTCTTGGATGAACTTTTGACTCTTATTCAGAGAGCAGGCTTGAAGTGTAACCCTGCAAAAGCACAACTCTGTCAGAAAGAAGTACTCTTTCTGGGTTTGAAAATAACAGATCAAGGCCGGAGTCCTACTTGGAAGAAGATTCAAGGGTTACAAGACTTGCCATTACCTACCAGTGTGGCAACTGTTAGGAGATTCCTAGGTATGGTAAACTACTCCAGAGATTTTATTTGTGATTTTGCTCAGAAAGCTGCTCCACTGTACGATTTACTCAAGGAGCGCTCCATGGAATTGGGGGCCCTGTCCATACCCAGGCTGTGACATCACTGAAGCAGGCCTTGGCCTCCTTCCCAGCACTGGTAAACCCCAATCCAACATACCATTCCATCTAGAGGTGTCCACCTCTGACATTACTATGTCAGCAGTGTTAGCCCAAAGGTACATGGCACTTTGAAACCTATTGCATATGCATCGCAGCTCTTGACCCCAGTAGAACAGAAGTATGGCCTTTGTGAAAGGAATCTTCTGGCCACTTATTGGGTGGTCAAGCACTTCCTGTATATCATTGGGTACTTTCCACTGATTCTTAACACCAATCATACACCTACTACCTTTCTGCTCTCAGATAGAGTGAAGGATGGGTCAGTCTCCAACACCAGGCTGACACATTGGTCACTCCTCCTCCAGGATAGAGATATTCAGGTCCATCAAACCAAAGTTCCATCTCTCTTAGCACATGGCCTCCTTTTCAAGGGGGAACCCCATGACTGTGCCTTGCAGTCACCTGATCTTCCAGACCCAGGTCTATTCTTCCCTGCTACCCCTGAGATATTAGAGAATACCTCTTTGTGCCACGTTTTCACTGATGGATCAGCATCATACTATCAAGATGAACAAATTGCAGGGATGGGTATCATGGTGGTGTATCCTTATGGGAACACTGTCAGGATAGCTAAACGCTGTACTGTAACTTCATCACAGTATGCAGAGCTGGCAGCAGTGGCCTGTGCATTAGAGTTTATCCAACATGGAACTCAAGACACCATAATTTTTACTGACTCTAATTGGGTTTGTTGTTCCCTTACAGAATTTCTCCCTTTCTGGCAGAAGAACTCCTTCCTCTCTTCTGATGGCAGCTCAGTGAAATACAAAGAATTGGTGATTTGCATACACACATTAGGTCAGAAATACCCACACAAACTCTATGTACACAAGGTTAAAGCTCACTCCTTACATGATCCCTACCACGCATTCAATGACACAGCAGACACCCTTGCTAAAGAAGGGGCCCGAGGGGGGGATGTCTGGGTGATGGATCATCCAGAAGCCAATGCAGCTGTACAGGTTGCAGCTCTCAAAAAGAAATCTGAATCTTTTCCCCCTTGGACCTCTCGGCAGCTCAGCATTTGGACACTGAATTCAAAGAAGTGTTCAGATTTCTGGACAAGGGTACTGAAGAAAGATTCCCTACACATAACCCCTATCATAGACATGAAGGTAAATTACACTTATCCCCTGATGATAAACTTATTTGGTTCCAGCCAGAGGATACTACCACCAAATTGTGGGTAGTCCCCAGACATCTGAGATCTGAATTTTTGCACCAGGTACATGATACACCTACTGGTGGACACCAGGGTACTGAAAATACCCTCCAATGCCTCAAAACCACTGCTTGGTGGCCCGGAATTACCAAAGATGTTAAACAATACATTGATAATTGCCTTGTTTGTGCACAAAACAATCCAATACATACAAAGCAAAATGCTAAACTTCTACCAGAGAGACACACTGGCCCTTGGCATGCCATTCAAATTGATTTCATCGGTCCCTTGACCAACACTAGTCGAAACAACAAATATGCCCTTGTAGTGACCGATCTATTCTCTAAGTGGGTTGAGGCTTTCCCCACTAAGACTTGCATTGCAAAAACAACCGCCAAAATCCTGGTAGAACAGATTTTCTCCAGGTGGGGCCTGCCTCTCAAGGTAGACTCATAAAGGAACCAGTTTTACAGGTGAGTTGATGAAAGAGTCCCTTGAACTCCTTGGGGTTCAGCAAAAGTTCCACATACCTTATCACCCTCAATCCTCAGGTCAAGTAGAAAGAGCCAACAGATGGATTAAGCAAATGCTTTCCAAATTCATTGAGGATAATCCCAAGACCTGGGATTCCCTATTGCCTTTACTCCTTATGGCAATTAGGGGTATGCCCTCAGCCACCACCCAGCTTGCACCGTTTGAGGTAATGACTGGATGACAAATGAGATTACCTGAACATTTGCTCTTTGACCTGCACACTCCCACTGCAGACCGCATGTCTGTAGATCAGTATGTGGAAAAACTTAGAAAATACCTCATACACACACACTTGTATGCTGCAAACTGCATGGGCAAGGCCCAGCAACAGTCCAAAATACAATTTGACAAACATGCACAAGAAGTGGATTGGCAAGTTGGAGATCAGGTAATGGTACTCCGATTTGCACATCCCACCCACTCCTTCTTCAACAAGTGGGAAGGCCCTTACCCCATTGTCAACAAGCTCAGTCCAGCAGTCTATCAAGTTAGACTCTTCCACAACAATAAACTGACTGACAAATGGTTACATGCAAACCAATTGAAACTGTACAAAGGAGCTTAAAACTTACTCTTCCTAACCCCATTGGGTGGAACTGTACTAATATACTAATCTTTCATCTTCCTTTTCAGATACATTGACAAGATGGCGATCTTGTTCCTATCGCTCCTCCTTGCAGGAGTGATCCCTTTCATCCAAGGCACGGTACCAGACCTCCTTCGACACCTTGATCCTCCAGCACCTTCTACAGAGGGAGTTTCCATCAAAATTCCAGACACTATGATTACTGTCCAGGAAGGTTCCGATGCATACCTCACTGCCTCGGTTGTGGCTCCTGACAAATCCACCCTTCAAATTGAGTGGCAAACCACTTCACAAGGACAAGTTCTCCCTGTGGCCAAACTCTCTAAGGGAACTTTCCAGGGTTGGCCCAATGCTAAATTATCCCCGAATGGTTCACTGTCCTTGTTACAAACTGCATTAAGACACTCTGGTTTGCATAACATCAATGCTTTAATTGATCCTTCCTATTGTAACTCTCTTTCTCAAGATTCTGCCTGCAGATTCTGTGCTGTACACCACATGACCTCTGCAGCCATGTATCTATCTGTGCTGCCTCCTACTGAAAAACAGCTTTTGAAATGTCCAAAATATACCCCTGGTCCCCGTAGTGGTCTCACAGCCACTGCCCTCCCAGGTTCTTTGATTAACAATCTACAGTTTATGCATATACCCATTTTATTTAACCTCACCTACTGGAATATGTAAGAATTTGGTATGTGTCACAAGACCAATACCTCCGCATTTTATAGTACTTTACTGCTTGATAGTTTAGCTGCATTTCAGATATGTACCAAAGATCCCTTTACTGGGGTTTATTCTACTGAACACAGAAGTAATTTTAGGAGGAAACCTCCTCCTGGTACTTCTACTCAAAAACGTACTAGACGTGAAGTTGAAAGTTCTGATGTTACAGGTGCTACAGGTACTGTCACAGATCTTTTTGGTACTGCTATGTCCATTTGGAACCAAGCAGACATTGCTGCCATCAAGAGTCATTCTGCAAAGATCTCCACTGGTTTGGTTAATGATGTTTTACTACCTTTATTGCATGGTGTGGATGGTCTTAGTCAGGAAGAAAGATACACTGTATATAACATGCACGACATTGCAAAAGCCTTCACTGATTCCAAAGATAAGATTAATGCACTCATACAGCAGAACAATAGAGAAGATCATAGACAATATATTGGAAGGGAAATACTTTGTTCTGCATATGGTTCATTATATACTCACTACCATTAACAACCTTTTCAGGGACCTAGAAACTGGTAAGATTCCTGATATTATTCATGACAGACGTCTATCTAAATGGTATTGTCCTAAATGTAAATCTCCATCTTGTATTTCCCTATGTATGCAACAGACTCTGTCCATTCCTCTCTCCACAGCTCGAAATTTGGGGTTTGTGACCAGACATCCAAACACTGGTCCTTGTTTTTCTGCTAAGAAATGTTCTATAACAGATACCATGTTTGTCTCTTTTACTGTCTCCTTACCACGCTTTGATCCTACTACAGCTTTGTCCGACAAGCTGGCACTGGCGCATTCAATAGGGCATTTGGACGAAGACATCTACCGAGAACGCCTGGATCTACCCCCTCTACTGGTCTACCAGTCCTTCCTGGATGCCTGGGTGGCACCGCACATGGACTGTTGTGCGAAAAAACAATACATCTACCTGTGCCGATGTGATGTGTTTGATGTTATACACCCTGTTTGTGGCTACTCTCCAGACAGCATTGACTGGACTTTCACTATGGATGCTGACATCACTGAGAATGGCACCAACGCTTTTGAATCAACGCAGTCACCGGATCAGGTCTACCAGTCCTATCGTGAAGAAGCTTATCGCCTGTTAACACGAATCTCCAAGACGACCTACACATGTCCTGTTCAGTTGCAAAAATGGAGACTGCCTACTGTACGATCACAGTACAACTCTGACGGTGAATATTGCATAGTTACTAATATGAAATTTTATTCATATGGTTCTGTTACCTGTACAATTTATTACCCCAACTTCTGTTTTGTTCCCCATCAGAAAACTGTTATTGGACATACTGTCATAACCCCCATCCCCCTTATGGAAGAAGATGTTATTGATGGTAATCCAGATTTTTTACTCACACTCGAAGAATACCTACCCTACTTTAATGTACACATAGACCCACTTACACTTACACTGAAATCACTTTTAGATAGAAAGGACACACACCTCATCCACATCAGCAATAATATAACCAAAGCTAATAGCATTCTTTGACCTTATGAATGATGGAGATATGAATAACGCATTGACTAACACCTGGTTAGAAATCACATTTAAAGGTTTTGTTATCATACAAGCATTTTTTGATATTTACTTTGATTATTATGCTTTGCTGCCTACGACGATTTCTACGCTAACATCGTGAGCAGCTTGAGCCCTTTACAAGGCTCGTGCCTCCGGATTGTAAAGGACCACTGCCCTGTCCACACCTCAGAGCTACTTCTGTGTTGCCTTTACAGGCAACAAGGGGGGGAATTGTTACACGAGGTCCCTGCACCCTAATTGATACCCTCAGGGGCACACTGTAGACAGCTAATGTTTAGGCATAGGCTATACTATTACGTAGGGCTAGGGCATCTACCGTATAAGAGTAGATGTCAGGATATGAATACATATTATTGTAACTCATTTTGCTTGCTAATGCACACACATTATACCATGTATTTTCTGTCTATTTCTTACTTGTCAGATGCCAAGACACCTGTCCTTGAAGTAATTATAATGTGTAAGGCAACATTGCCATCTTTTGGTGATGGACACCACTTCACCTTGTTATGTAAAGACTTTGTATAAGAACGTCTTTGTTCTAAAACTGATGACTTTACAGAATTATATAATGTTATCTTGGACCGTGGAGCCACCTCTAATTTAGCCAATAGGGCTCATCTCTGTAACTAGAAATGTTTCTATCTTTCAGTAACTATAGTAATTATCATAGGTATATAATGTTATGCACAGGCTTTACACCTTGGAGACCCGAGAGATCCCAAGAGACTACAAAGAAACCTTGAGGTGTAGGGAACGCTTAGCACTGGCTCCTGGTTCATATTGGTAAGAACTGCTTAGGGCAACTGTGATTCATCCCTTTCTGTAGTAATAAACTTGTTTATTACTTGAATGCAACTTGTTTGTGATTATTTGCATCCCCAATATTGCCAAGAACCTGAAAGTGAGGTTCAGACCTCTTACAGGTGCCTCCGGGTTCAGTATTGTCACCCATGTTATTTGAGGTGTATATGCTACCCATAGGAGACATTGTAAGGAAGTGTGGGCTGAGGTTTCACTGTTATGCATATGACACCCAGCTCTACCTTTCTTTGGCCCCCAACCAGGAGGGAGCTCTCTCGGTCTTTAACAGCTGTCTAAGAGAAATCCAGGAGTGGATGAATTCCAGCCGGCTGAGGTTGAACTCCGATAAGACTGAGGTACTGGTTGTGGACCATGGTCGACAGATAGGAGAGTCGGGTAGTGTTGCGTTTCCCGGAATGTTTCTTGGAGGTGTTTCTCTCCCGACCTCTGAACAGGTGTGGAACCTGGGGGTAGTTCTTGACAATAGGCTGACACTGCATTCGCAGGTGTCAGAAGTCATCAAGACTTCCTTTTATCATGTTAGGAATATTGCCAGGGTTCAGCATCTGGTTCCATCTGCTGACCTGCCAACTTTAGTCCATGCCTTCATGTCCTCATGCCTGGATTACTGCAACTCCCTTTATCTAGGGCTTTCAGGGGTTTAAATCCATCACCAGCAGCTAGTGCAGAATGCTGCAACCCAGATTTTGACGGGTTCCATTAGATCTTGTCACGTTACTCCGGTGCTGCACAAACTGCACTGGCTGCCAGTTCGGTGCAGATCACCTTTAAAGTCAGCTTGCTGACTTTCAAAGCCCTACACAACCTGGGCCCTGTCTATCTGAAAGAACTTATGGTTCCCTACAGCCCTCTTCGATCACTCTGCTCAGTTGACGAGGGGTTGCTAGAAGTTCAAAGGGTGAATTTGAAATCTTCTGGTGTTCAGGCTTTTTCATATATTGTCCCCACCCTTTGGAACTATCTACCCCATCGGTTGTGGGAGTGCACCTCTGTGGAGGATTTTAAGAGGGGTTTGAAGACCTTTCTGTGGGAAAATGCATTTTCAGAATATTGATTGGTTTAATTGTCTTGGTCTGGCTGAATTTTTTTCTAATGATTTTTAACTGTCTTAACTGTAATTTATGTACGGCGCCTTGATAGTTGAAAGGCACCATATAAATAAAATTATTATTATTATTACCTCTCACAGGATTACCCAAATGTGTTCCAAAACTGCAGAGAGAAAATCATTCAAGAAGTAGATTTGCTTTTGAAAAAAAAAACATGACAACTGATGCAGTCCCCTCATCCATTCCTCCTGCACCTTCACAGTTCTCTCTTCTCAGTCAGGCTACAAAACAGTCAGCTGCTGCTGCCATTCGTTCTACACTCAGTAGTCATCTTTGGGGTCACTTGGATGCTGTTGTCCTTGATAAATCAGCCCTTCCTTCTCCATATGTCACTGCTTCTGCTCAGGCCATGGTTGACTGCTATTTAGCAGAAAAAGGTATCGAATATAATGAAGGTCCCATTAAATACTGGCAAAGCAAGGAGACTGTATGGCCTGCACTTGTACAGGTAGCCTTGAAGTATATGGTATGTCCCCCAGCCAGAGTATTTTCAGAGCGACTCTTTAGCTGTGCAGAAAATGTGGTAACAGATACAAGATCTAGACTACTACCAGAAAATGTTGAAAAGTTAACATTCTTGAAAGTAAACCTTCCTTGGACTGGTGACACCTATGACCCGGAGGCAGCAAATACATTTCACAGTGACCTCAAAGATGACTACTTGGAAGAGTAGAAAGAGCACCATTTTTTTCAGAAAATGAATCAGTAGTACTCACATAAGCCCATATGTGGCCTACACAATTTTTGTACCTGATGGCACTTTTTGGATTGCCTGAACCGGATGGCACACTTTTTGCAGCATGTCCTCATGAACTTGTGAAATTTTGGGACTGCCTGAACCTGATGGCACACTTTTCGCAGCATGTCCTCATGAACTTGTGTAATGTCTGGACTGCCTGAAGCTGATGGCACACTTTTTGCAGCATGTCCTAATAGACTTCTCTGATTTATAGACTGCCTGAAGTTGGGACTGATGGCACAATGTTTTCAGCATGTCCTCCTCACATACTTGGCTCATTTTTGGATTGTCTGAACTTCATGGCACACTTTTTACAGCATTTTCTAATGGACCTGTGTAATTTTTGGATTTTCTGAAGTTGAGACTGATGGCACAATGTTTTCAGTAAGTCCTAACAGACTTTGCTAATTTTTGGATTGCCTGAACCTGATGGCACACTTTTCACATCATGTCCTAATAGACTTCTTTAATTTTTAGACCGCCTGAAGTTGGAACTGATGGCACAATATTTTCAGCATGTCTTCCTCATGTGCTTTGCTAATTTTTGGATTGCCTGAACCTGATGGCACACTCTTCGCAGCATGTCCTAATGGACCTGTGTAATTTTCGTACTGCCTGAAGTTGAGACTGATGGCACAATGTTTTCAGTATGTCCTAATTTTTGGATTGCCTGAACAAGATGGCACATTTTTTTCAGCATGTACTAATGGACTTGTCTAATTTTTGCATTTTTAGGTTGCCTGAATTTAGGTCTCTGCCCACTCAGTACAGGCTTGGCCTCACATCCACACTCCCCCTTCCACTACAGTAGCTAGGTCTCTGACTCCTAAGAACATGCAGTTTTTGTTTGGTAGGGGTCCCCTAAATGTGTCATCAATTTGGGTGGGTGGGTGTCGGGGACCCCATGCCATAGAAAATAACTGTATGACTCTCAGTGGAGCAGAGAAGGAACTGGTACAACAATAACAAACTGATATCAGTTTGTAGGAGGTAGGCTGTTCGTTAACTAAAACCTGCAGCTTATCCAATAAGTAGGGAAATGGGCAGACTGGGTGGGCAAAGCGGTCCTTATCTGCCATCAAATTCTATGTTTCTGTGTTTCTATGATATGTCCATTGTGTAGTGTATACTACTAGATGGGAATGGGATTCCTCCTCTGAGGCCAGACAAGTCAGTTTACAGTTGTAGCACTAGTACTACTGACTCTGAGACAGGAAACAGACAGATGTCAACTGCACGACGGCCATAATCAACTGACCAGCCCATCAGTGCCATAAACACACAGTTTTCATATTCTGAATATCCTGAAATGCTGATTACAATTCTATATGTGTGTCTCAGATCTCAGTGTCGTTATATGCAATTATATAGCAGATTTGCAGTTTTCATCACATTTTGCAAAAGGTTCTGATTCTAATCAGAACTAATCAGAACTTATCAGGACTTTGGCCTGGATCCTGATTCTGATAATAAGGGTCAGGACCATTTTGGGTCTGCCCAACCCTTATGTAAACGTTATAATATGTGCCTAAATAAATGATTGCCAGTGAGCATGCAAAACTAGCAGTGGAGGCGTGTGTTATTTCTGGTGGGGGGGTCATGGGACAATAAAGTACAGGAAGTGTGCTAGGTTGTAATTTTACAACTGACATGTTTTTTGACCACACTTTTGTTGGGTAGCATAGTTGTGTCCCTTCATGACAAATGTTGCTTTCCATTTATTTATATTTTATATATTTTTTGTTTTTGTATTATTTTTTATTCCTCATTTTTATCAAGTTGCACTGAACTCCACTTTCCCCTTTGCTCTCAGGACACATTTGGAAATGAGCTGTTACCAGTTCAGTATGTATATTCTAGTAAAACATTTGAAATAAATATTTTTTTTTTATTATCTCTGGCATGAAGGAATATTTACTAAAATAAGTGCACTGATATGGCATGCTGTGGTCAAAATGGGATTACTTTGGTGACTGACGTGTGGCAGGAGAAATCTGAGTGGCATCAGTTTTGGGAACTAGCACACTGAGCAGCTCAGACTAAATGGGAAAGTTTTTAAAAACAAGTTACAGCTACTTATGACAGACAGGTTTCAGTTGCACAACCTTGTTTATACAGCAGTGTGTATAATGGGATTTACAGTCATAGATGTCCTTGTATAATTATGGCTCATCAGTTATTATCAGATGATTATCAGATGATTATTATAATACATAAACTCAGCTTGGTGTCTAAATATGAAATACACTGCCCATTACTTTGTGCTGTAATATCACATAGATCATGATAGGAAACAGTTCCGGTGATCTGACGGAATGAGGAACAGCACAACAACTTCCCACTGGTACTGCAGAACATATGGTACTGGAAAATGTTCTGCCCTGATTTGACTCTATAACACAGTATAATGCAAGTACTGTAATTCTAAAATACAGATTGTTGACTTTCAATTTGGCAGCCTTGTATTTCTAGAAAATCAGGTAGTACAAAGACACAGTAATTATTTAATTTTCATATTAAACTACATAATTTATTTTGGTAAGTAATCCCTTCCCCTAAGTCAAGAAAAAAAAAATTAAAATGAGCACAAACCACTGAACTCACCTATATCAGCCTTACAGAATGCTGTCTGTGGATGATCAAGCACACAGCTACATGCTTCCACCTGTTCCAGAAATCTCAGGGTCAGAAGAAATAACACTGAGGCAAATAAAACATAAACTTTAGCATTCATAATCTGTACACAACTGTCTTCTCAAGCCCCTTCCAAAAACATTAATTTGCACTTTGGTCCTACAGACTTAAGTTACTTAATAGACTTAATATTTTGTTTGCCTGAAGTTAAACTTGAACATAGCTCTCTTGGTTTAGAAAGGTCTGCCTATGTTCAAGGTCTGTGTAAGTCTGTGGTACCTTAGTTTGTGTGATATTGGACACCCTTATTCATAGCCAAGACACTTGTAACCCCTCCTTCTCTTAAAGAAAATAATGTGCCATTGGCTAAACACTGGATGACAGCTACTGTTCTAGATGAAAGGTTACTTGTTTTTTTTTTTTCTCCATGCTGTTTCAGAGGCATTGTAATGATCATTTTTAGAATCATTTCAAAACATAAAAAAGCCTATTTTAGTAAATAAATTAACAATTTCTTGTAGAAAGAGGCTAAAGAACATCTTCACATACCTTACCTAAATTATTCATTTTTAATGTTAGTCTAGTTACTGAATTTAATTACATCTGTGTGTTCTGTAATACTACATGTCTGAAATAATAATATAGAAACATACAGTCCACGTCTGCTCTGAGAAGATGCATGACAATACTTTAAAAATGTTGTCATTGACCAGTCTAGCAGAACAGTGGCAGGGCATCTACTTACTGTCGCAGTACCCTTGTTCAGAAACAGACTTAGACAGCAGGGGCCAGATTTTCCAACCAGCAGAGCTGACACAAGGTAACTTGCATTGGTGAACTATGACACCTGGCATGGCAGCATCAAAGTACCCCAACACAAGGACCTCTTGCATCACAGCCTGCATCAAACCTAATTTTTGACCCCCAACTGCATGGATCATATTCTGCTATGTGTCACGGATGCCTGCACCACCCTTGCACCACAAAACTGCATGTGACAAGGTGCAGGCATGGTTGCATCTACCACAGTCAACCAGACTGTGGGAACTGCAATTTTCAAAACCCATTGGTGTTACAGCAGATGACAAAGTCCCCACACCTGCTAGACCAGCCAGAGCTGGTCTAAGCATCCAACAGCATAAATAGCAACACATAACAGAGGCAGTCCTCAGTTGGGTGAATGACACAGTGGTGTGCTTACACACAACTGTAGGACCTGAACTATGGGAATACGCCATGTGCACCCACGCTAATAGTGATCATGATGGTAAGGGCCATGTCGAGGTAGCATCATAGCCAATGACAATAGGGCCCTGCAGCACAGCCACACCAAGCAGCACAACAGCAACAGGCAGTAGTCCATAGGCACTACACACCACAGGTGTACCACAGCAAGCCATCAAACCTGGACCTCAGCATGAAAAAGAGCCTGTCCTGATATTGCCTGCCAAGGGTGGCCATCACAGCCCTCTGTGATGCTCTAAGGCTGCAGCGGACACACCGAACCTGTAGAAGCAACCCAATACTGGTGGAGGTGAAGATCTGCATGGCACTATGGTTTCTAGCTACCAAAACCTTCCAGACATTAACTGAAGACACTCTTGGGATCTGTCAGTCCTCTGTTTTTTAAAAATGCATCAGACAGGTGGTGGAGACAATCGTATGCCACTCTAGGGACTATATATCCCATCCATGGGATGCGCATGCACAGCATGCCCTGCAGCAGGGATTCTACAACATAGCATGGCTGCCCTGTGTGCTAGGTGTGAGCAACCGACATTTGATGCAGAGGTGTACGTCAACTGCTAGGGGCACCATAGCATGAACATGTAGGTCATATGTGACAAGTGCAACAGGATACTAGACATAGTGGTGCAGCACCCTGGATAATCCCATGATGCGTACATCCTCAGGCACTGTGGAATTGCAGAGGCATTCAAAAATGGTGACATAACATATGGCTGGTTGATGGGTGGGTGCATAGATAACACAGCTGCACAAGCACCACAACACAACCACCACACCTGCACTTCACAACAGCAAGACACTATACTACACCACCATGGGTGGGGAAAAGTGAAGGGCACTCCATAGGGTGCACAGCATGTACAATATGGAGACACTGGTCACCAATGTGCCACCGATGACAGCAAATGTAACCAGGAACATGGCAGCAATGAATGAGTAGCACACCGACAAGTAGGCAGTGTACAAGGCAGCATGCAAACATGTCCACATGCCCCCTCTTCCCCAGTAGACATTCAGTTGTCACAGCAACATTCATGTTGCCCACCATGGGTACACACAGCAGTGTTGAATGGCACAGGACTGTGACTGAACCACACAGCAACAAATGTGTAGCATGCAGGAAGTGCCACAGCAGGCCATGATGCACTCACCAGGCTCACAAACACATGCTGTGGCATACACCATAGTGGTAGGCACATGCATGGTACCAGACACAAGTCATGGCCAATGCGTGCCACAAGCCGATGAAGACATGAACTGTGCTACACATATCGAGACACATCACAGCCAGATGCACAGTAGTAGCATGATGGCCAAACATGTCCATATCACCATGTTGTGCTGCACAACCCAAGAAGGTGTCGACCCAAACATGGCACAGTGACACAGACACACTGGTGCACCCAGATGGTGGACGGGTTCCCTGGGAATATGCCAGAGACACACAGAGCAACACACATGTAGTACTCCACAGTCATCATCACAACACACAAGCTATGCAGAGGCACACATGTCAACTGTGTGCAATGCCACCTGCAAGCTAACAGTGAATCCTGTCCCCACAGGTGACAGTGGGTACCCACTAATGCCCTGGCTGATGACACCCTTCAGGGCACCAGACACAGAAGGTGAGAGAAGCTACAATGAAGCACATACTACCACGCGCTCAGTGACTGAGTGCACCTTTGGACTACTGAAGATGCGGTTCCGCTGTCTAGACCACTCAGATGGTATGCTGCAGTATACCCCATCCATGGTGTGCAAGATCTTTACAGCATGCTGTATTCTGCACAACACAGCAATCGACCACTGCATACACTTGCCAGAGGAAGACAGCGACATGGATGGCAGAAATGCTGGGGATATACCAGACTCAGTGTTGGGTAAGTTACTTTTTCTACCTGGGGGTATACCAGACTCAGTGTTGGGTAAGTTACTTTTTCTATTACTTTTCTATTACATTTGGAAACTTGTTCCAGGAAGCTCTGTGCAGTCACTAACATGGATGGAGACATACTAGAAAAAGTAATACACCTTACAATTATAGTTCCTTATTTCTTTTTATACAAAAACAATACAAAAATAACAAATAACTGTAAAAGATTACATTTTTTGAAAGTAATAGGTTAGTTACTATTTACTTTCAAATAAATGTAATCAGTTACAGTTATGTATTTCTTTGTATAAAAAGACATAAGTAATTGCAACTGTAAGGTGTATTACTTTTTCTAGTACTTCTCCATCCTTGCTAGTGGCTGCACAGAGCTTTCTGGAACAAGTTTCCAAAAGTAATAGAAAAAGTAACTTATCCAACACTGACCAGACTACAACGACCAATATGCCGTCAAGGCCAACAATGTAGCTGTGCGTGGCAGTGCAGCAACATGTGTGGCTGCAGGATGCAGGACATGGGCAATGCTCATTCAGAACCACTCCCAATGAGCTGCCAGCAGACAGTGCCATCTGCATGCAACAAGGGACCAATGGGCACTAACAACCCTAACCTAGAAACACTGACAGGACCATGGCCAATGATATTCTTGCATGCTGACTGCATGCACCAGAACACCAGCACACACCAAGGTGTACAACAACAGGCCACAGTGCAGCACAGAGTAATCACGGAGGGACACACTGACACCTGGGATGGCCATAACGCTGCAACCACATGTGCATACACCATCATGAGTGCCATGTCATAGTTGTACCCAGGTGGCAGCACCACACAACACAGACTGCAACAGATGGCCTCAACCTGGACTGTGCAAACATATGTAATCCATGTGCACATGCAGGCATGCATGCCATGTGCCACAACCAGTGCTGGCCCATAAGAACATTCCAGCATGGATATCCTTGGAATCCCATGACTGCTACCCATAGTGAGTACCCCTGTACAGTGTCCACCATTAGCTGTCATGTGAACACAACCCTGATGACAGGTTCCCATAAAGGCAATACAGACAGGCATCAACAGTATCTGGAATGTCAGGTAATCCCATGGGCCACGTATACTATGCACTGCTGCCTTGTGGTGCTGACCATTACACCCCTGATACATGTGCAGCCATGCTTGCATCACTGGTCACAAGGTGATGCAGTTGTGACACAGATGAGGCAGTGGTGTCCTGACACAAGTGAGGCAACTACCTTGTGAAAGCTTGTGCCAAAACTGTGTTGGCGACAACAACCCATACCAGCGACTGTGTCAGGTACAACACCGCTCACATAGCAGACCCACACACAGTTGACACGTGTTTGCCGATCAGTAGCATCAAGTGGTCTGTTCAGTAGCATCATGCAGCATAACTGACTACAGTGCGTCACCACTGAGAGCCACATCAATTGCGGTTCGACATCTGGGGTGCGCTACTGAAGCAGTAGGGCAACAAAGTACCTTTCCACACAGTACTCCAGTGGTGCTATCTTGGCCTGTGGACCCCACACCCTGCAAGGCCAAAGGTACCTGCAAAATACATGCCCCATTGGTACACACATTAGTCTGTGTAGGGCCACAGCCCTGTCACACCATTGCCTGCCTCACAGAGCATAGGGTGTGTTGTAAGGTGCAGTGTGCTGTGTGTGTTACAGTGGACACTGGTATATCGACACAGGACATCCACAGCAGAGGTGCAGTAACACCTTGTGATGCCGACAAACATACAAAACTCACAAACTTCACAGATGTTGAGACAGTGCTACTGATCAGTTGTCTTCATCTTTCAGAAAAAGAGATGGGCAAGAACAAAGGGGCACGATTTGAAGTTAGAGGGGGACGGTTTAGAGGTAATGTGAGGAAGTATTTCTTCACAGAGAGGGTTGTAGATGTATGGAACAGCCTTTCTGAGGAGGTTGTAGAGCCAATAACAGTGGGGGAATTCATGAATGCATGGGACAGACATAAGGCAATTCTACTGGGGGGTAGGAGGAAGTAGGCTGTTGGTTAACTAGGATCTGCAGCTTATCCATTAGGTAGGGAAATGGGTAGACTAGGTGGGCCAAGCGGTCCTTATCTGCCATCAGATTCTATGTTTCTATGTTTCTAAATGGGCACGGGTGACAATGCCCCCAGGTGCCTCATGGCACCCCACCCAAGGAAAAGGAAAGGGTGTGATGCATCATTGCCAACAGACTGAAGACACAGTCCGATGCAGCAGGACGCACCATATGCCAGTTAAAGCATAAGATTAATGATATGTGTCAACAGAAGCCCAATGTCCTGCAGTGCCTTTGGAAATTGGCAAAGGAGGTGGACATCATCATGCATGGTGGACACCGCAGGCAGTCAGGTGGGTGTTTAGCGTGTGGCATGTGCGAATGTTTCCCACTGCATGTGCAGTCAGTATATCATGTGTATTGATGCATGTACTGACCACAGTACCAATCGTGTCCCCCACAGAGGCTGAACCTGGAATGTCTAAAGAGGATGCAGGGTTGGACAGTGCCAGTAACAATGCCAATGCCATTCACCAGGAGGCACAAGCAGATGCATCTCAAGGCAAGTGTTTGCCTGTTACTTGTACTAAGATGACCCGCATTCTAGTGCCTTGACTGCCATGGCCGCATGGATGTGATATGGTGTAGGCATGGTCCTACATGCTGTGCCACAACACACTGATCCATGCAGGCACCCTGTGGGTACCTGTACAAACATATGGCAGACATGCCCTGTAACCGATGACACATGTGTGTGCAATACATGTCCTACATAGGGCACTGTCATACAGTGCATATGTGTCTTAGGCTGTGCACAGCCTGCCGTGCATGTGAGCCCTAGCGTGGGTCATGCATGCCACCCAAACATGCCCAACAGTGCACAGTGTTGGGGTGTCTACACCATGCTGCAGCACTGTACAATCAGTGATGCACAGTTCTGTTGGTATTGTGGATGATGCGCACTGACCTTTTCCCCGTTATGTCATTCCAGGTGATGACACAGAGTAGGACACTGAGGAACCTGCACGTAACCATCTGAGAAACCTACAATGAGCCATGGCTGACCTGAAACACATGGAGGCATGCCAGTATGCTGAACGGACCCAGATGCTGCAGTGGGAGAGAGACGTAACATCTTCTGAGGACATGGTGGCACAAGGGAGGGGGTGATAACACGGCTGTGGGGTGTCACGGGGCAGTTAATGGACAACAGGGATAGCAGGCAGATGCCCCTCATCATTGTGTCATGCAAACACATGCATCACTGCCCAATGGTTGTGGTGAACTGTCATCAGAGGTGCATGGCATGCAGTTGCAGGACCGTAAGTCAATGACCGACAATGGCAGTGCATGTGTGGTGCAAGAGAGGGCTGATCTGGGTGTCTCCATGGCTAGTCGTGTGGATGATGGGGGCTTGAAGGACTTTGTTGGGACTTTACGTTGGCAGTTGAGGGATGTAGCCACAAAAGTGTCTTCCCTACAGCATGCCATACAGGCTGTGCTGTGAACACTTGACAGGTTTTGTGCACAGTCATAGGCTGGTCCACTGTGCATGTGTGAACTGTTGTTGTGTACCTCTGCTGCATGCTCACTATAGGCCTGTGTAGTAGTGTTATTTCCCTGTTTGTAGTGCATGCTTATATATTCACCTTTGCAATGTATCATTCCACGTATATAGCACTTGCATGTATCCTTGTAGTTTGTCTATGTTTTTGGAACTATTTATGTGTATCATTCCATTAGTGTTGTTTGCATGCACAGTAAACATGCTTTGTTGAAGGACTATGAATGTCTGCTGTGTGTCACTTGGCATGGTAACATGTGAAGTGTTGTCTGTGGCAAAGGGTTTCATGCTGTAAAGTTAGTGGGTGGATGGGATAGGCCCATGTGCTGTGTCTCCCAGGTGCATACTGTCATCAATGTTGAGCAGGCGTAAGTGTGTATAATTCAATTCCCCAAGTGGTTTTGACATTGGTGTGCATAGGCAGACAACTGTGCACAGTGTATGTGATAAGATCTGGTCTACATCACCGAGACATGGCTGAATGAAAATGCAGGTCCTGTAATGGTCTCAGCTGTTCTGGCTTGGTTCTCAGTGATATACCACCCAAGGCTGGATCATAGAGGTAGGGGTGTAGCCATTATATTTAAGATGGAACTGGGCCTTATGGATGTGCCAGTGAGACCCACCAGATCCTTCAAGTGTATCCTAGGAGAGGGTGTAGGCTGCGGGATACTCCTCATCTACCATACATTAGGTGATCGTGGAGAATTCCTGCAGGAGATAACAGACTTCATTGTCAACATGGTGTTGAAGTCACCCAGGTATATAGTTCTGGGGGACTTCAATGCCTGGGTCAATGATGAACTCTCACAATTTGATTAATATCTCCTCCAGCTAATGATGATGCTGGGCCGCACACAGGTGGTTACCTCCCCTATCCATATAGGGGCTCACTCACTGGATCTGGTGTTCCTCCTGGGGATGAAGATCACTGAATTGGGGGTGTAACCAGTCAGTTGTTCTGACCATTACATCATAAGGTTCAGTTTCAGGGCTCCCCCAATGGGTCTGCCTCTATGCAGATGATCCAGTACCGCCCTTTAAAGGGAGTTACCTCAGATGGTCTATCGGTGGTGCTGGACCTATTGGGATTGTCAGGTGACTGCATGAGTCCAGGAGATGACAAGCTTAGGTTGATGGAACATTATAAGAGCTATCAATCAGAAATCACCCATAAAAAGGCAGAATTCCTGTCCAGGGACATTTCTGCTCCGCAGAATAGACCAGCTCAGCTTTTCCAGACTGTTGACAGATTGTGCAATCCAATCTGTCTTCAGCCTGGAGGAGCCTCTTCTTAGGCTAAATGTGAGGAGTTTGCTCAATTATTTGCAGATAAGGTTGCCAGCATCAGCTCTGGCATCATCCCGGCTCCCTCTACAAGGGATTGCAGAGGTTGGTGGGAGGTGGTGGGCCCTCGGTCTGTAACAAACTTTAGCCATTCCAGAATTCATGGACATTGTAATGATCATCCAGACTCTGTGCCCAACCAGTTGTAGTTTGGATCAGGACCCTACACTCCTCTTATTGGGTTGTGTAGATGTTTTCTGCCCAATCCTAGCTGAAATTGTCTAGAATTCCTTGGAGAGGGCGTCTTTCCTGATCCCCTCAAGGAGGTGGTCATAGAACCACTCCTTATAAAACCCTCCTTGGATCCAGACTGTCTAGCTAACTACCGGCCTGTATCTAACCTGCCATTTGTGGGGAAGGTTATTGAGAAGGTTGTTGTGCTGCAACTGGATGGTCACCTTGTGACCTACAATGTCTATGATGCTCTCCAGTCAAGATTTAGGAAGAGACACAGCACTGAGTCTGCACTTGTCCGAGTATTGAATGATCTCCTAATAGAGAGAGATCAAAAGGCTAGTACCATCTTGATCCTTCTTGATCTTTCTGCAGCATTTGACACTGTGGACCATGGTGTGCTTTTGGACTACTTGCAGCTTCTCTGTGGGCTATCAGGTAAAGACTTCGAGTGGTTTTTATTGTTCTTTGTGGACAGGTCTCAGAGGGTGGTCACTGGAATTTATTTCTCTGGCACCCTCCCCCTGTCCTGCGGGGTGCTGCAGGGCTCCATATTAGCACCAATGTGGTTCGCAGTGTATATGCTACCATTAGGAGATATCATCATGCGATATTGTTTGAGTTTTCACTGCTATGCAGGTGATACTCAACTGTGTATGTCCTTTCTGCCTGGACAGGTTGATGCAGTCTCTGTGCTAAACAACTGTCTCACTGAGATCAGAGATTGGATAAGCACCAGCTGGCTAAGACTGAATCCGAACAAGACTTAATTGTTGGTAATGGACCCAGGTCATTCGGGGGTGGGTTTTGGAGCTGGACAGATGTCAGGCTTGTGGCTTGATGGAATTTGGCTCACTACCTCAGACTGGGTGTGTAACCTGGGTGTTATCTTTGATGATGGCTTGACCCTGAAAACTCAGGTGTTGGCCGTGGTTAAATCCTCAGTTTACAATCTGACGAATATCAACCGGGTGAAACACGTGTTTTTTTCCAGATGACCTCGCAACATTGGTCCATGCCTTCATCACCACCAACCTTGACTACTGCAATGCCCCCTACCTAGGGCTTCCTGGTGTTGATATCCCCTACTTTCAGCTAGTGCAGAATGCTACGGCTAGTCTTTTGATTGGCACATCAAGGTTTCTTCCCATGTAAGCAATGTAAAACTTATAAATCTCCTGTACAATGTAAAACTTTTTACAACCCAGGACCTTTAGGCATTAGGAAAATAAAAATAAATAATTTTATCACGTGTACAACTAAGTATGTGGAATATACCTTATGGTGTACATGCGAAAAGGTTTATATTGGTCAAACCTCTAGGTGTTTAAAAGAGAGGATTCAAGAACACTGTCGTGCCATCCAGGAAGAAGATCCACAACATCTGATCTGTAAACACTTGGCACAAGTACATAATATTGAAATACATAACATTTGTTATGCGGGAGTAGATCATGCACCGAGCCGAATGAGCGGTGGAAATAGGAATTTATTGTTGGATAAGAAGGAATCCATGTGGATCTTTCAAGTGAAAACTTTAAAACCATCAGGTTTAAATGAACAGATGGAATGGGGACCACATATAAAAGTGTAAAATGGCAGTTAGATATCTATAATCTCTCTGATCACTGTGTGTGGAAAATTGTAGCCCCAGTTTTTTCCTTTTTCTTTCCCCCTTTTCCTTTTCCCCTACCCCTTGTCCCATTTTTGTTCTTTCTTTCTTTCTTCTTTTGCTTTCTTCCCTCAACCCCCCTTTTTTCTTTTTTATTTCTCCCCTTTCTTTTTCCCTTTTTTTCATTTGTTTTTTGTTTCAAGTATTTGAACAAATTATATTTTCTAAATTGGGAAAATGTGCTTTGATGTGAAATGATGAAAACGTTTTTCCCCTAAAGTACCATGAAGCTAATAATAAAACTAGCTGTTCAGAATTTACTTAAAATAATTTACATTTCTCTTTTTTCATTGATGTTAATGTTTATATGCAAAAGTTTTTGCTTTAAAATAACCTGGTATTTTACATGCTAGCTCACTCCTCCTTTCAGCAGTGGTGGGACTTGAACATATAACTAAATGGCAATATAGCTGAATAATTTGTTTTCAAGTACTTCCTCTAATTAGAGCTGATTCGAGTATTGAGTTACCATGGTACTGGGTTAAATTAACATACTTCACGAGGTTTGAGTGATTTAGAACTTATTAGTTGATTGTGTACCAATCTGAATGATGGAAAAGGTATACATGATTTAGATGTTTCATTTCAAGCTATGCCCCCTAAGAAAGGGGTTGCAAGGCCCTGAAGCACAAAGGTTTTCTTGTCTATGACATGGGTGAACAAGCATGGAAGTTTATGCATGTTTTGCATGGAATTTTACTTTTTGTAATAAATTGTTCATGAAAATAATTCTTTATTAATTTAAAATAAAATATTCTCGCTGAATTGTCTCAGTGCTTGATTCTTTTGTAAATATATTGGATAAGCACCAGCTGGCTAAGACTGAATCCGAACAAGACTGAAGTGTTGGTAGTGGACCCAGGTCATCTGGGGGTAGGTTTGGAGGCTGGACAGGTGTCAGGCCTGTGGCTTGATGGTGTTCGGCTCACTACCTCAGACTGAGTGTGTAACCTGGGTGTTATCTTTGATGATGGCTTGACCCTGAAATCTCAGGTGTTGGCCATGGTTAAATCCTGTTTACCATCTGAGGAATATCGCCCTGGTGAAACACCTGGTTTCTCCTGATGACCTTCCAACATTGGTCCATGCCTTTGTTACCATCCACCTTGACTACTGCAATGCCTCCTACCTAGGTCTTCCTGGGGATGATATCTGCTGCTTGCAGCTAGTGCAGAATGCTATTGCCAGGCTTTTGACTGGTACATCAAGTGCCAGTCATATTACACTGGTGCTGCGTGAACTGCACTGGCTGCCTGTCCAGTGGTGGATCACCTTCAAGGTTGGCTTGCTAACCTTTAAAGCCCTACATGAACAGGAATCTGGCTACCTGCAAGATATCCTGACTCTCTACTGCCCCTACCATCTTCTCCAATCCATCGATGAGGGATTGCTAGAGATTCCCAGGGTTCATTTAAAAACATCTGGTACCCGTGCTTTTTCCTTTTTGGCACCTACCCTGTGAAATTTTCTACCTCATTGGTTAAGAGAATGCCTGACCATCGATAGATTCAAAATTGATCTAAAAACATATTTGTTCAATTTAGCCTTCCCAGATGAAATTTAATCTAATTTACTAATACATTTATTGTTTTAGACTTAATTTTATGATTTATACTGTATTTTAACTGTGCAGCACCTTGTTTTATTGAAAGGCACTATATAAAAAATACTTGGTTAATTGATTGATTGATTGATTGATACATGCCACACAGGAGAGGGAATCCCCTGTGGATGTTACATCTGGGTCTCATGGCCACTGTGCAGCCTATCCTCCAGGCTCCATGTGCTGGCATGGCTGAACACGAGGCTGAAATGGCACTGCTTTATGACCCTCAGGGCACCATCATGTGCACATGTCTACACCCACGTATGGTCATGCACAGCATGGTGGCATCCTGCTGATGCCCATGGCATCCTTGTGCTCTGTCATGGTTCCACATTCACACTGCATGGCGTTGGCAATGTGTCTTGTGAACTGTAATGGCCGGCTCATCTGTATACATATGGGTGCTTGCCATTGATTGTGTGTTCATGTGCTGTGCTGCCCACTGTGTGTGCAACTGCATGGTGTGTATACCATGATAGGGCTATGTATGTGTGGATGAGTGTGTGTGTATGTGTGTGGGTATGGGTGTGTGGGATTTGATGGTATCCATATCCTGTGCCCTGTCCAACACACCTGAGGTGCTCGCAACACCAGAGCACTAGGCAAGGTAGCGTTGGTTACTGTGTACCAATATGTCATGCATGTTCATGCACCTTCTAGGCAGCAAACCCTGGAACAGCTGACATCTGCTGTGTATCCTGGTACCAGCTGAAGTGGTGTACAGGATCCTGGAGGTAACATTCATGGGTGACACTTCAGTGTCTGCACAGTGTAGGGGGGTGGCAGCATGGCTACATAGGATGCTGGTGTGCATTGCCAGTGGGAGCATCCCATGACCAGCTGTGGTTATCCTGCCATTGCATTGAACACTGCTGGGCTCATGTTTGAGGGGAACTGTGTCCATTGCTGGTGAACATACATATGATTACATGTGTTACAACTGGGAAGGGGTGCAGCATAGGCCTACATACACTAATCATGAGACATGGGGCTCTGACATGCATGGTTTGGTGGTGGTGGCTCACCATGTTTTCACTGGAAGTGTTACAGGGATGGGAGTATGTGATAGCATTCACTAGGTACTGGCAGGCTATGCCACAGTTGGGGGGAGTGTTCTGCTACCAGGTGGAAGTTGTATGTAGGGGCACAGTCAATGGTTGAAATGGGCCACAGTACTGAGGTGGTTGTGGAGGCACAGCTTCACAGAGAGGGTAGTGGTAGGATGATATGCATGGCCACATGTGTGCAGTGGACAAAGGACGGTGGTGCACTCGCATTGGTGTTGGGATACAGTGTAGGGCAGGGTACTGCAGACATGAGCACACTGGTGGGAAGACGTGGTTGAGGGGGGTAGGTGGTGTGTGGGTAGGGTGTGACTGGCTGTAATGCTATGTACATGACTGCTGCATAGTTTGACACATCAGACAGGCCCTTGTGCCTCTGTCTGCTGGTGAATCCATGAATTTGTATGTATTTGTTACTTGTGTGCAGTACCCCATGCATTCCTTGTGATAGCCAGATGTTTTGACCATTGCCGGGTCACATGGCTAGTGGTCGCTTGCTGCTGGTCCCCAGGCCCACCAACAACAGCATCTGGCTGTGACTCTTCTCCACATTGTTCCTTTCTGTCACTGTTTCCAGTCATTGGCACCAGCTTCCTCTTCCTATTGCATTCTCGCCCTGTGGGTGCTGTATTCACAGTCATGTTTGCGGCAGTGTGTGGTCTGCCCTGTGTTCTGCTGTACCCAATGGATAAGGGACCACTGTCACTTGTATACATGCTTCCACAACCCATAGCAAAGGTTGCTGTATGGCCCGCATTGTCCAAGGGGGCCATGCTTGAACCGTTGTTGCACACAGCTGTGCAATGTTCACCTGCTACTCTGTGTTCCAGCACGATTGCAACTGTGCAGGATGTGTCTGGTCGTCTCTTTTCATACATTGATCATTGATCCCATGGTCTTGTTGGCTGCAGTGTGTCATTGCATTGTGCACTACTGTGTCCCCCCCAAAGCTCCCTGTTTGCCTCTTCTGGGCTTGCAGAGTGAGTCCGTCCCAGTGTGTTGCTGCAGTTCCACATTGCCAACTGCTGCTGCCATGCACTGTGTGGGATGTTGCATCATGGCACTATCATGCTGCATGTCTACTTTGCAATCCCCCATCGTGCTGTGGCCAGAGATGTGTGACACACTGGCTGTACCACTGCTGTGGATGTGTCGCAGCACGAACGCTGTTGTGATATGACTGTTGTCTCTGATGGCATGGGGATGTTCTGGGGTTACTGTGTAGGCATTGTGTTGTTCACCATGGTTGTGTTGCCCATTATGGACATGCCCATTGCCATGTGGACTCTCATGTAATCTGTGTATGTGGTTTCAAAACATTTTTGGAGGTGGGAAATCAACAAAGATACAGGAATAATGGTACTAAAAGGTTTTTATTAAAACTATCCATTTCTTTTTCCCCAACTGCCAATTGTTCCAATGGGCCATCATAGCTTTCCCCTGGTTCAGTTTCGACTACCAGTTTGTTTTATCCATGTTCGTGCCCCCAAGATGATTCCAAGAATCATAATCAGTGGCTCAGTTATCTGAATCCAGGCTATTTCAGAAACATGAAGCTTTGGCATACCAACTCTGACACCTCTGCTCTTTACCCTGTTAAGATAAGCTCCTGAATGAGCACCATAATGCTGGCAGTCAAGGTATTAGTAACCGAATCAACAGACGAGGTCAGGATGCAGAGGTCATCTGTATAAGCAATGGCTTTGAAAGGAAAAAGTCCTTCAGTAGTTTGAAGACTATATATCTAGGGAGTAACTGAGTGCTCCTAATAAGGGATCAATACAGAACACATACAGTAATGGGCACAGAGGTCAACTCTGGCATACCCTTCTTTTAACTGGAATTAGTGGTCCTTTCCAGACATTGACCAGCGGGTGGAGAATTGCTGTCCTATATAACCACTGAATCCAAGTTATGAAGGTGTGAGGCACCCCATACCAGCTCAAGGTGTGCCATTTGTAATCATGGCTAATAGAATCAAATGTTTGAGATTGATCAAGTGAAAGGACACATCCATGTAAGGAGGCTGAGAACCTCTCAAAAATTTCTCAAAGTAATATCAAATGGTCCAAAATGGTTCTTTTGGGTATGGAACATGCCTGAGCAGCATGTATAACAGCATTTATAAGAACCTGGGCCAGTTCTGGAACAAGTTCCACCCATAACAACTTATCCAATTCCCAAGTGAGGCCATCAATACCAGGGGCTTTGCCAGTTGGCAAGGCAGAAAGTGCAGTCATGACTTCAGTATTCTTTATGGCAACAGTAACAGTGGCTAGCTGGTCAGATGTGCATTTTGGAAGTGGAAAAATGTCCCAAAAGGGGAACCTTTTAGTCTGCAAGGCAGGCTTTTCTTGGAAAAGGTTCATTGTGTGGGAGATTACTTGGGCCATAATACGCCTGTTGCTGGACACTGGAGTATTTGTATGATCCAATAAACAGGGTATCATTTTTTTCTTCACTTTGTCATTGTAATTTTCATATGGGCACAACGTGCACGATTTGCCCTGCATACCAAACTGCAGCTGGGTTTTAGGATTGTCTGCCTGTTTCTTATGAAAGGACAGCATATTATGTTCAAGGCACTGTTTTTCATTTTTTACCGGAAAATCCAGTAAAATTCTGGAATTAGGGCTGCCTGAAGACTGGTAAAAATAAAGATGTAATCTAATCTGGCATTTTATATCAGATCAGTAAATCTACAAAACTTGTGTTTTTCTTTTAATTCCTTCCTGTACTATTTTCAGTTTGCTTTATTTAATGATCTGTATATTAAGCCTTCTTTAATTCTGATTATTTATGCACATACTAAAAGAATGATAGCAGAATCCCGGTAAAATCCGGAAATTAGAGTAACAATCACTGGTGCAATTCCGGAATCTGAAGTCTTTAAAATGGAATTTCATTGTTTTAATCACCGTAAATCAGTGGCCTTGATTATGTTTGATATTTTTAATTTGAGAACACTAGGACAGGTCCATCAGATGTGTCAAAGACATCAGTTTCTGCAACTGAGTTCTATATTGAAAGAACTGAATGTATTCAGAATTCTGAGTAGACATAAAAGTAGCCTTAAGGAGCTTGACTAATTCCCATTTGGTGTCCGTCCACCAGGCTATCTTATCATCATACATTATAATAACAGACTTCCAGGCCAGAAAAAAGACTGGAGAGCATGCGTTATGTCAGGCTTAGTCAGTAATGTGGGATTACACTTCTAGAGATCTGGACCTTATGACATTTCTGTAGTGTCCTTGACTAATAATTGTAATAAATTATGATCTGAGAATTCAATAGTTTCATTAATAATAGTTTGGATGAGAAGTGAATGAGAAATAAAAAAATAGTCTGTTCATGTGGCAAGGTTTGCTTTATGAAAAGTAGGATCTGGAGTACAGGTATTATGAACAGAAAAGTTTGCATCCACTAGGTTTGAAGGTTTAACAATCTTAGCAAGACAGGCCATATCACAATAAACCTTTTTAGTCTTGGTGAATTTCCATCTATCTGCAACTCTTAAGCCACAGTTGAAATCCCTGCCCAGAATAACGTGGTGAGGTGTATGAAGGTAAGGCTGAATGAGATGAAAAAGTTCTATTCTGTCTGCCTTAGTCTACCCAGCATAGACATTGATTAAGTAAAGCAAGGTGGTTTGTACCCATATGCTGAGTATCAAAACCCTCCTAGGAACCAAATCCACTAATTTAAGGAGGCTAAATTCTATGTTCTCAAACAGAATCCCAAGTCCAGAAAACATCTAAGGCCCTATAGTCCAGTATGAGGGACTCATGTACCAAGCCTTAATAGCCCAAGATAGTTCTGGAAGGGAGTGCAGCCTCATTTCTTGTAAAAAAAAAAAAAAAAGATTTGGGAGTGGAAGCAAAAAAGATTTGAAAAGACAGCATGTCTCCTGTTGTTTTTAATACTTTTCATAATAATTATACTGAGAGACAGAAAAGGTGCCATATGTAGTCACAAAGAGCATTCTAACTCTTAATCCCATCATTTCTGGATGTGGTGGAGGCAGGGGGGCATGCTCATTGATTTGCTGGGGATGGAAGGCTGCTCCTTAGGGGGGGTCTTCCAAGATGTCCTGCTGTACTTCACTGGGGGAAGGATGGGAGGAAGCTACTCCATGTCCTGCATAGGAAAGATTAGTAGGGGAGGCCCCTACATCTGACTGAGTGTGAGAAGTAGAAATATCTGCTGTGTGGCCTGTTCATGAAGCAAAACTGGGTGGTACCAGGGTCCTAAATGAAACCAGGCCTGTGGCACTCTTAGTGTTGTGAGCTAGGGTGACAAGGAGCCACTGCTCCTCACTATCAGTCTGATCTTCATAGTTGTGGGCCACCCATGGGCAGTTGGTGTAGATGTATCCTTGGTATTGCACAAGTTACATAAAGGATCATGTGAGAAGGCAGAAGGGAGTGCTGGAGGGATACTGGTATATATAGGGAGAGGCATCACCAGCAGAAAACAGGAAGTTGTTATCCCTCTGCACAGACAGTTGGTGAGACTCCATCTGGAGTACTGCATCCAGTTCTGGAGACCCCATCTCCACAAGGACATAGACAGGATGGAGGCAGTTCAGAGGAGGGCAACTAAAATGATGCAGGGTCTGCAAGAGAAGCCATATGAGGAGAGACTAAAGGAGCTTAATATGTATACCCTTGTGGAAAGGAGGGAGAGGTGCACATGATAGAAATGTTTAAGTACCTCAGTGGAATCAACAAAGTCCAAGAGGGTAGCATCTTTCAGAAAAAGAGATATGCAAGAACAAGGGGACACAATCTGAAGATATGGGGGGATGGTTCAGGGGCAATGTGAGGACAGATTTTTTTACAGAGAGGGTGGTGGATGCATGGAACAGCCTTCCTGAGGAGGTTGTGGAGTCTAAAACTGTGGGAGAATTCAAGAATGCATGGGACAGACATAAGGCAATTTTTGTGGGGGGTAGGAAGAAATAGGCTGTCAGTTAAATAGGATCTGCAGCTTATCCTCTAGGTAGGGAAATGGGAAGACAAGGTGGGCGAAGTGGTCCTTATCTGCCTTCAAAGTCTATGTTTCTATGCTTCTGTGTAGTGCAATAGGCATTTGTGTGCCACAGCTCATTACATAGGGTGCACCACAGTCTGTCACACAAGCTACTCTAATGGGTATGAAAGCTACAGTGGTAGCCAGCCTTCAGCTGACTTGCGTAGAAAAGGACACCCCTGTCCCTCCCCCCCAAAAAAACAGGGAGGTGAGTTAACCCAGTTTCTGTAGAATGCAATAACACCATTATATGCCAACCCCCGTCCAGATGTTTTCAGTGTCCAGAATTGCCTCTGGTGGACCAAACACAGGGCATCATTGCTTGAGCCAATACATCAGGTCAGTTGTGCTGACCCCTTCATTCCTGAAGAGTACTGTAATATTCCTAAGTGCCAGTTTGGTCAAAGGGACTGCCTCAAAAGAGGACCAGAGGGGTGTGGATTTAAGAGCCTGGAATGTAGCCCAGAAGTTCTCCAGACCACCAGAGAGCTTAAAACTGATGTCAAATGTGGGTTCACCAGAGATGTGTATCAGGGCATAGATCTCAGTGGCATGAAACCCAATGGAATCCTTCAGAAGTGCCCTGGCCATGAGTATCCTGTTTGAAAATGTGTCCAGTCCACCTTTGTAATGGATTTGGACCATGCTGAGTCTTTTAGCTGGTTATATCAGGTTTTTAAAGAAGAAGGAATAGGGCCTGGAAGCCAAACCCTGAGGGGGTCTGAAAGAGACAGTGCCAGTGGCACCAATGTGTATGGAAGGATTGACACCAGAAGGAGCAAGTAGGGCCCATGAGGTAAAGTCTGGGTTGTGCTGGGGAGCAGAACCATGGTCCTCTGACATGGTATGCAGTCTAGAATCCTCCGCGGTGTGGAGGGGTAGTGGGATAACAGATGGACCAGACACCGAACTTCAGTTTCAACAGTCAGCACCTACTGACTCACTGATCTACTGATCTAAACTTTTCAATGAAATCCCTGCATCCCTATGGTTGCCTTGTTTGCTTGGGCGGTGGGGTTCAAAAGGAAAAAACCCAAACAAGCTACAGACAAAGAACCTCAGTGCAGAAGCACTGAAACATGGGTTACCCCCAAGGGCATTGGCAGTAAGCCAAGTTTCAAAGAAACACAACATCACACATACTTCCATAATGCAAAGCATCATGGACTATATTCAAGTCACCATGAAATTTAAGATTGGTTCAGTTTACAGCAGGAATGAATAATAACAATTTACATGCATTTAACAACACAACCAACTTAATTTCTATAATACAGTCACCTAGTACTTTTTACGTTTATCAAAAATACCTATTGCCATCATATTTTCAACATTTACAGGTTTCAGACACATATGGCATATACATCAAGTATTTCATGACATTACATACTAAATCCAGCAACAATAAACACTGCCTATTGTTTCACATAAGCTCAGAGGTCACCACAATAACCTCCCCTGTATGAGGACCTGAGAGGGAAAAGGAAATTAAAGAGGACACTATAGCATACTCAAGAAAGGGGAGTGGGGGCCCATAGGTTGCCAATCTTATGGACTAGAAATAGTAAAGGATAGATTAGGATAAGAAACAGAAGAACTGTTGCAACAGGTTTAAGAAAGGTCAGTCCTCAAGAGTGGCAGGACCTCCCTGTTACATACATCCCACCTTAAGAAGGAAGCAGTTATCTTAGATTGCTTACCACCTTCCTGGCCCAGAGGGATGGAGCTTCCACCCATCCATCTTCAGAAGGCACTTTCTCAAGTTCCCCTGTTAACGATAAACATTCCATCATAAACACAGTGGACATCATCATGATTTACCCTAAGGCGTTAGCACATTTCTCAGCAGAGACTAATGGCACCTTCCCAACTCCTTTTAAGAAAAGTCCATCATATTCCATAGACATTAATTCCTGCACATATCTAGACATGAAATCAGCATTTACATATTGTCCGTCATGTTTCATAACCGAAAATTTGGTCTCTTGGTTTGGCAAGGTGGGGAAGGAGACCCGCTCCCCTGCCCCCACAACATCCATCTCCTCTGCAGGAGATTCACAAGTGACCATTCTGTGGGCCAGATTTCCCCCTACTGGAAGAGTAGGGGCATTTTGTATTGAAAATTCAACACAAAACATCAGTGAACATGTAAAAAATCACAACAATCCTAAATATTAGGAACTAAAAAATCAAACATAGAACATAAAAACATGGGGGGTAAAGGGGGAAAACCCTAGGGTAACCATCTAAATCATATCCATGGAGTGCCACACATAAACATGACTTAGAAGAGAAGAAAACCACCTTGACAAAATCAACGTCAACTCTAAGACTAGGGAAGCAAATCAAATAAAGCTTCTATAAAGGCTAAACAACAAAAACATGTTTGAAAAATAAACAGCATAAAAGAAATAAAAAAGGAAACAAGAACAAAATGAAAAGAAACTTAATAAAATGAGCATAAAAAAAATAAAAACATTACAAATGTTTTCGAACAGTCTATATCTGACAAAAACCAGGGCAGTTTAAAATTTCTTCCACTATATGCCCACCCTACTATATATTTTCAAATCTCAGAGCTTACTAATTACTCCTCTCCTCCCCAAACCTCAAACTTTTATAACCCCGTACTCCACTTGAATTACAACATTCAAAAGAAAAAGTGGTGAGGCTGAATTTACTTATGTAACCTACAGTACATTATGCAGCCCCCGCTACTTTATTTGAAGACTTTGTACAGGAAACATTTTCATGTCAGTTTTATACGCCTCCAAACAGCCTGTTTCTACCAATTTCTTAATGGCTAGATACAGCCTTCTTTGCTGCTGGATGACATATCTGCTACAGGACTGCCAAAGATAAAATCGTAAACAAAGAAAATCCCAATATACCCAAATCAAAGGCTTGAAGTCTATCACTAAATTGACTTAGAACCAAGTGTTCATAGGTTAGGTGAACCGACCAGGGTAGTTTCCAGCATAGTGATAAAAACGTCCACATCTGTTTTGAAAAATTGCATTCTAACAGAAAGTGCTGCATCATTTCTTTAGGTACCTTACATTCCAAATAGGGACAAGCCCATTCTCCAATTGCTTTATGTTTTAGATTTCCCCTAAGGTTCAACCTCCCATAGGCACATAACCAAAGATTATCCCACATTCTCACGGGAATTTGAGGATTAGTAAATTGGGCTAAGGCTAGGGGAACATTTATCGGGATATAAAGTTTAAACTCCAGTATTTGTGGACCAATGGTTTGCATTATCTTTCCAAGCTACTTGGTGCAACACTGATTTTAAAATTTTGCAACTATATAATTTCATCAATGTGGGCTTAAAAAAGCCCAGTATTCTCATTTTTGGCAGATGTTTCACTGGAGCATCTTGCCAAATGCTTAATAGCCCTTGCAGCAAGGTCCTCATCCTTATAGTCTTCCCATCTCAACTTCCCGGTGATTGCACCAGTGTTTTTAAATCACCTATCCAAAAAATGGTGTGAAAAAAACAGTTTATCAATCATATCCACTCCTCCTTTATTTACTGATAAATAGATAAAGTCCCTCTTAATTGGGTTCAGTCTACTCCCACACAACATGTGGAAAAAAATTCTAAAAATATTTGTCTCTAACGCATACGGTATAGGGTATACCCAGCTAACATGGAGTAATAAGGAAACTGAAAATTGTTTTAATATAAAAATTATCTTATTTTTTGACAAAATCCAATTTTTTCATTTTTTAACATGCCATTCACAATTTTGAAGGGCCATCGACCAATTGTTTTGAGTCATATCCCCTTCCCCTATATAAAAACCTAAAATGTTATTAGGCTTAGGAGGGATTTTGACACTGTACACTTCCCCCTCTACCAGTGGTGGCCCTACACAGATTTCCACACTTTTATCAAAGTTTAAACATGCACCTGATACTGTATATCCCCATATTTCTGTACTTCCTGTATAACTTGATTTCAACTATCTTCAGTACTTAAAAACAAACATAGATCATTAACATAAGCAATGACTTTTAGTTCATCTATCTGATCTGGTAGTTTAATACCACGAATATTATCATTCCCAGCCAGGTGTTGAATACAGGTGTCAAAAACTAAAGTATATAATAAAGGACTCATTGGACATCCTTGACGCATCCCTATCGTGAGTGGCAGGGGGGTTATTAATCATTCTCCAATGAGAGGTATAACTGAAGCTATCCCATAGAGTGTTTAAATAACTCTAATAAACCTACTGGACACTCCACAGTGTTTCAAGACTTGCATTAAAAGCATGAGAAACTCTGTCAAATGCTTTGCTCTGGTCCAATGAAATCAACAACCCTGGTATCTTACATCTAGCACAATATGTGTAGCAATCCCTTACAAGAACAAGGTTGCCTGTATCTTCAAACCAGGAACCCCACAAATTTGTGCAGGATGTAACCAGTCTTGTAAATGCCCTTGCAATATTTTGTGTATCATTTTCCCTAAAATTTTCCAGTCCATGTTTAAGAAGCAAATCTGTCTCCAATTTTTCAACAGCAGTTTATCTCCAGATTTGTATAAAAATTTTAGTTGACCGATAGCAAAATTTTCTCTTATTATTTGATCATTTATAATTTTGTGAAACACCAGGAGAAGCATTTCTACAAGCACATCTTGAAACATTATATAAAATTCCAAAGGCAACCCAACATGTCTTGGGGATACATTTCTCCTCATTTGTTTTAAAACATTTATTAACTCATCCTTTGTAAAAGGATTGTCAGGTTCCATCTGGTGAGTGCCACCTGGACATGATTTAAACCCAGAAATATAAGAATCTATTTCTGCCCTTGTTCCTAACCATCCAGCTTCTAGTGAGGAAAAGTAAGACTATTATTCAGCTGGGATCCTGTGGTGATGTTTTTATCTACCCATCCTTATCTTTTAAAGCTGTTATGCAAGAATGATCAAATCTGGTCTTGCACGCTTGACAAGGGTCTCCTAAAGGTGTTTTACCATACCATACTGCATTGCTGCCATTATGATGGCTGCCCTGTCATATTGATATGACTTCATTTTTCATTTTACTTGAGTAATTTTGGCACTATAATCATGTGTAGTAGTGTAAATGAAAGAATAAAGATATTGTAGCTGCTGACATAAGAATAAATATTTTTAAAAATCCAAATTCTTAAGTCGAGACCCATGTTTTTTAAACCAGCCTTGAATTTCCTCTTTTGTGTCCCCCCACCATTCACCAGCTGTTGTCATACAGGCAATGTACCATACCCCATGCTTGCAAAATTTCCTGAATCTGAGTTTGTACTTTTAGATCACTTAAGGTGGCCACATTCAATCTCCAACCCCTTGCAACCAGTGAAGGGCTTTTTTGCAACTCTACTTGCAATTTGAGTAGACAGTGATCAGAAAATTCTATAGGGATAACCTGTAAATCCATAAATTGTACATTTGAGGATAAGAACAAAAAATCAATACATGTTGCCAACCTCTCCCTTACATAGGTATTAGCAATCTGTGTGTGTGTGAAGGGGGGGTCAGTCTGGCAGTGTCCTGCATACTTGCCATGTGCACACAATTCACCAAGTCATTTGTATCACAATACATCTTTCTTGGGCAGACATGCAACAAGCAGAAGTCATTTCAATTGATGACCATGACCATCATTACCAGACTGGAGAAGGATGCAGATGAAATCTATGAAGAAGTAACCAAATAATAGACCATTAATGAGACCTACTTGCAAATATGCTTCCCCCCACAAAAACAAAATACTTACATTTATTGGCTTGAGAGTATTCCATTTCTGATTTCAATGCCCAAATTTCTCATCAAGCACTGGAATGTGTACACCAAAAGTATGTGACCTGTGATGCAAAACAATACAATGAGTACGTGTGTGTGTGTGTGTGTGTGTGTGTGTGCATGTATATATGTATGTATATATATATATGTATGTTTGCATATGTGTGTGTGTGTGTGTGTGTGTATATACATGTATATGTGTATATGTGTGTGTGTATATATATATATATATATGTATGTGTATATGTGTGTGTGTGTGTGTGTGTATATATATATATATATATATACAGTATATATATATATATGTATATATATATGGGATACATGATGGGCATGAGTGTGATATGGCAAATATTGTCACTCCTGCAGAGTGAGATATCCAGAGCTCATGATGCAGAAGTGACAATATTTGCCATAGCACATGATCTGACCATCATGTATTCGATATATACAATAGGGCCAAGAGTTTTAGAAGTTTTGTTATGCTCTCTTGTGTTCTGTTCCTGTTTATGTGTTTGCTCATTCTGTGTGTGAGCTTTTCTGAATGAGCTGGCAGTGTTATAAACTCTGGGAGACACATGAGTGTGTTTTGCAATGCTAAATGAGTTAGTTTTAGGTAGGAGTGAGAAACATACTTTTGTGAGGCTGTATTGTTTAGAAGTCTGGCTGCAGTGAAGCTGAGAGCATCACAGTAATTGTAATGAGCTGAGAGGCAGAGTGTCAGAACAACTGATACTGTTTTCAGTTGTAATTAAGTTAGCTGCAGGCAGAGTGCAAGTGTTCTGTGAAACTGTGCTCTTTAGGATTCTGGCTGTAGTCAAGCTGATAGTATCACAGTAATTGTAATGGATGAGAATCAGAGTTTGAGGAACAAGTGAGAGTGTGTTTCAGTGGTAGTTGAGTTAGCTGCAAGCAGTAGTTTAGACTGTTCTGTGAAGCTGTGCTGTTTAGATTCTGGCTGCAGACATGGTAATGAGCTGGAAGTTGGTGGGGGGATAGGTGTGTTTTGTTATGCTCACTGAGTTAGCGGTAGGCAGCAGTGAGACTTCTTAAGTAGTTCTGCATTTGTGTCTATGGTAACAGCACAAGTGTTTCTTGAATGCTGAGGGGAAAGCTGCCCAGATTGATGACCTTTTGTGACCTGTGTGTGTAAATGGCTGATATCATCACAGTACAGCAGAGGATAAAAATATCACACTGCAGTGGATGATACACTATTTTATCTCACTCATGTACCACTCACCTCTATTGTGTGTGTGTATATATATATATATATATATATAGATATATAGATATGTATATATATATATATATATATATATATATATATATATATGTATATATGTACATATACATATATATATATATATCAACTCGCCATGGCTACTATTAGTGTACACACGAAGGGCACCCTTCCATCCGGTTCAGGTGATCGCATTGCATTCACGGGAATTGCAGCACAATTTGGACCATCAACAGTTATCTCATGGTCATCATTTCTGATGGAACACTGAATCGATTCATGTCATGTTATCCCTCCTTCACATGGTTTGGCAAGACACTGTGCATCATCATCACAGAGTATGTAAATTTTCTGGACACAAGACAGTTGCATTTTGGGGATGCAGAAAATGTCTGGGGACTCTTTGACCACTGCACACATGCGTGACTATGACTGTGTAATACATTCTGGGGGACTTTGCATGTGGTGTAATGCTCCCATTTCACTTCATCAGCACTTGAGAATTTTCTGGACACAAGACAGTTGCATTTTGTGTATTGTGCTTGTGAACACATAATGTCATACTTAAATTATAAATTAAAGCAGCAGTGCAACAATGTGGTGAATATTTTGACCTATGCTTTTTCATACTATTTTAGATTGCCAGCCACTAGTTACCTCCTGACTTGTATGATACCTCTTTTTCACAATTTGTGTCTGTTTTACTACTTTTTCTCATGTCTGAAAAAAATAAAAGGAGTACGCCTTTTAATATGGCTCTGACCAGGTTTTCATCACTATTTACAGCTGTTTTTGAACAAATATTGTTCTGTGAGGTCATAAAACACTACCTGCTGCATAATTGTTAATTTTACAACAGAAGTAATATATAAACAACTGGTGGAGAAAAACAGTGGAAAATACTGATGAAGACCTGGTCCATACCGTATTAAAAGGAGTGCTTCTTTTATTTTATTTTTTTGCAAGTAACTTCATTTTTTGGAACAAAACAAGTTCACATAACTTGTAAATTGGACAAAATCACAAAATACCATTCGAGTTTGACTAGACAATCACAGACTTGTACATATTACAATAAGATAAACAACAGAAAAGAGAACAGAAAAAAAGGGGGGGAGGGAAAGGAAAAAAAAAAAACAATTTAACGAAACAAACCCACCCACCTCCCAGGCAGGGAAACAAGAAAAAAAACCCTACCAACAGCAGTCCCTTTAACATAACCAAAATATATCATTATCTGGTATTCTATAATCCGTATAGGCCTGAATAAGGGTCCAATGAGAGATCTGAGTAAAAGTCCATGGCACAACTCTAACCAGTCCTATTCCACATGTAGCAAAAGGGAGGGAATACGGAAAATGAGATAAAGGAAAACCTGTTTGTATGTTAGAGAAGAAAATTGAAAGGGACACCTTGGAAGGTGCTATGCCCCCCTTTAAAGTTTAAAAATATTATTGTCTCTAGAGAAAGGATCATCTTGCACAGTAAACATCTGAAATACTCATATACCAGAAGGATCAAAAGCCTTACTAGAGAGAAGAGGGAAAGGGATTGGTGAGTGAAATTCAATAACCAAATTTATCCTTAAGAACTGAAAAAAGTTCACCCCAGCACTCTTGGAACTTCTCACCAGAGTGAGAGAACCCAGCTACACATCTTTCTGCATTTAAAGCAGTAAGAAATTCCGCCCACCATTCACCAGAAGAAGGTTCCCGTTCCACCTTCCAGTGTCTAAGTATTACTAATTTGGTGACCGTAGCCACTAATGCTAACTGTACTTTTTGAGAATAGGTAAGGATCGCTGAATACATACCTAGTAGACAAGTGTCCTCATTAAAATATGGTTCAATTTTAAGATAAGACGCGCCCCCCTTTTTGACCATGTTCCAGAAATTAGTTATTTTAGGGCATGACCATAATTTATGATGTAATGTAGCTAACTCAGAGCCACATTCTTTACATTCTGCTGATGTCAGCCTCCCTATCCGAAATAGCTTAGCAGGCATAAAGTGCAAATTGTGGAGGATATGGAACTGAATGTTTCTTAAACGGTCTTGTTTGACTAAAACATAGTTATTCACCCAGATCTTTTCCCAAATTTTATTTGGAAAATCCTTGTTGTAATTGTTTTTCCAATATTAAGATATAGGAAAAACCCTTGACAGAGTATGGTTTATGATTCCTTTGTACGATTTAACTATCACTTTCCGACCCTTGGAGATTAACCAAAGGTTGTTTAGTACTACACCCGCATTGTCCGACCATGGAGGTTTGCCCAAAAACTGTTTGATACACTGACACACTTGAAGCAGCTGAAGCCAGCTTTTAAGAGGCACCTTAAATTTTGTTTGCAGAGTAGGAATAGATAGGACCGAATTAGTAGAAACAAAGTCAGCAAGGCATACCTCAGTGTAGGATCCTCCAAAAAAGGTTTCAATTGTTTTCTTGTCTATTTTTAGATTTTGGTTATTAAGTAAGGGTTGCTTCAGGTCTTTTATAGTAAGGATTTGAAGCAAAGAAGATAACTGGTGTAAAGCTCTCATATCCCACCCTAGGGGAGAGTTCCTGATTCTTAATGGAATATTTGACTGGGGGTTAAACAATAGCACTCCCAGGGCCATATTACTAGAACAGGCCTGTTGGTTGTCTAAGACCAGCCATGGGGGGCTCTCTGCTATGCCAGCCGAAGGTGTAAACCAATGTAAAAATCTGTTAGCATGACATGCCAGATAGTAAATATAATAGTCAGGTAGTTGAAGCCCTCCCAATGCCCTAGGATGGGTAAGTTTTTTATAGGTCCTACATGGAGCCTTCCCCTTCCAAAGAAAATCTGAACAAATTCTCTGAAGGGAAAAAAAAAAGGATTTAGGGAGACAGATGTTAAGGTTACTGAAAGGGCAGAAAAATCCTGGGCAAAATAGACATTTTAAGGACGCTGGCCCTCCCCAAAAAAGTTAAGAGTAAACTGTTCCATCTCACCAGGTCTTCTTTAGTTGATTTTAACAGTGGGTCTAGATTAAGATCCTTGAGAGTGGAAAAATCTTTAGAGATTCTGATACCCAGATAAGTTAAGTATCTTTTCTCCCATTGAAGGCCCATATTTTCAATTAATTCTCTCGTAAGAAGAGGGGATAAGGAATATACCAAAGTTTAATTTTTGTTAAGTTTATAACCTGAAAATTCACTAAACTGAGAAATAATTTACAGGGCACGGGGGAGGGACTGCCTACTACTCGAAATGTGAAAAAGCAGATCATCAGTGAATAGAGATAATTTGAATTCCAGGTGATCTAGTTGGATATCTTTTATCCCTGGATCGGGGAGTGCTCCTTTTATTATGTTGGCACTCTTGTGCAGCCAACATCATGGGACAGTGCAGCTTTGGAGGCAGGGTCACTGTTGGGTGAATGCAGGGCACGCACTGGTAGGTGCATCCCTCATTCCCCAATCAGCCTGCATGCCAGTGCCATGCCCTGCATACATAAAGTGGTGAGCACATCTAGAAAAGTTCTACTGCAATCTGAGCAAAGCTTGTTATACGCAGCAGACCCTTCCTACGTGCTCACCAACATTATGAGCATGGTCGGCGAGCGGGTGGCTGCCCAACTGCTGCCCACTTTGGGGGTGCCCAATCCCGTTGTCAGTTAAACCCCCCACTTTCTTTGTGTGCTGATGGGGGAGCCCACTCCCATCAGCGTAACCCCAATATTTGAATGCTGAGGGGTGCCCAACCTCGGCTCACCCCTGCTTTGTGTGCCAACGGGTGCCCAACTCGGCGGCATTACTTCCTTATCCTCCCCTGTGTTGTGTGCTGATGAGGGTGCCCAAACCCTGTCAGCTACAGACACCCCCAAACAGTTAGGTGACACGCTGGGAGCCCACCCCAGCATGCCAAACCCCTGCAAACAAACAGTCCCACAATGTTTTTTTCTCCTGTAAATGAAAATGGTCCCTCGTAGTTTCGATGCCTCCTGCCCCACTTCGCACTCCACCCTCTGTGCACCCTGCTTCCCCACCCCTTACCCCATACTTACTTGTGGAGTCCGTGACGATCTTCGTGGACTGGGAACATGTCTGCACTCTTCAAAGATGACCGCAAACTGAAGAAATGCCGGTAAGCTGTATAATGGAATGAATAGGGGTTTTTCAACTTTAATGCATATCTCAGGCATTTTTGTGAATTTTGGCCCCAAATTTTCAACATGGGTTTATTGGGACCCCTTCTCATGATTTCTTGCACTGTCTTGGCGTTATTCGGTCCCGAAAGGTGATTTTGCAGTCACTGCATGGAATCACCTTTTGGGAGTGAGTAACAAAATGACAGTGCCACTGTTCATGAGAGGGGCTCTCAAAAAGCCTATGTTGCAAGTCTGGTAGGAAAAATCAAACAAATTACTGTTTTACGATTGGGCGTAGCAACTGCGCAACACACGCCCGTAAATTAGCACAGTTGCACTATTTTCATGCCATATTTTCAACATTGGCATTTTACCACATCTTCTTGTAAACTGTATAGCTGTCATTTTTCACATCCTGGCCAAAATGTGTTTTCGCACTTCTAGCACAGAATAGCTCGGTCACTGTGTGAAATCATTGTTTGGGACACATTACGAAAATGACAGTAACACTATTCATGAGCAGGGGTCCTAAAATGCCTGTGTTGAAAATTAGGTGACAATATTCCATAAAATGACTGTTTTACAAGCATGCGTTGCAACTGCGCAACGCACGCTCGTAAGTTAGTGCATTTGAAATATTTTCATGCCACATTCTCAGCATTGGTATTTTACCACTCCTTCTTGTGAACCATACAGCTGTCATTTTTCACATCCTGGCCAAAATGTGTTTTCGCACTTCCGGCACAGAATAGCTTGGTCGCTGTGTAAAATCACTGTTTGGGACACATTACGAAAATGACAGTGACACTGTTCATGAGCAGAGGTCCTAAAATGCCTGTGTTGAGAATTTGGTGACAAAACTCCATAAAATGACTGTGTTACGAGCATGCGTTGTGCAGTTTGCATGCACGTGTGTAAGTTCGCAAACTTATAATATTTTCACTCCACATTTTCAACAGTGCCATTGTTCTACACCTCCTAATGAACAGTACAACTGTCATTTTTTTAAATCCTGACCAAAATCTGTTTTCGCAGTTCCTGGGCACAATAGCACAGTTGCTGTGGAAAGCCCATGTTCGAGACACATTATGAAAATGGCAGTGACACTGTTAATTAGCAGATGTCCTAAAATGCCTATGTTGAAAATTTAGAGACGAAAGTCAATAAAATGAGTGTTTTATGAGCATGCATTGCGCAGTTTGCATGCACGCTGATGACTTTGTGAATTTGTAATACTTTCACTACAGCTGTTCATCATTGGCATTTTTCCATACCTCCTTATGAACAGTACAGCTGGCTGAAATGTGTTTTCACACGTCCGGTGCAGAATTGCACGGTCACTGTACGAAATCACTTTTCGGGACACTTTGAGGAAATGACGGTGACACTATTCACCAGCAGAGGTCCTAAAATGCTTATGTTGAAAATTTGGTGGTGAAAGTCCAGACAATGACTGAGTTGCTAGCATGCATTATGTAGTTTCCACGCACCCTTGTAACTTCGTCAATCTGCAATATTTTCATGCCACATTTTCACCACTGGCATTTGTGCACACCTCATTATCAACAATCCAGATGCCATTTTCCACAGCCTGCCCAAAATGCATTTCCACAGCTCTGCCGCACAGTGGCATACTCGCTATGCAAAATGATCTTTTGGGACACATTAACAAACTCACAGCACTATGCCTCACCAGCTCTGCCACTGCCAATGGCAGTGTGACAACATTCGGCATTGACAAATGCTTGTTATTTCAGACATGAAAAAAAGTACTAAAGCAGACTCAAATACTGGAAAGAATGGTATCATACAAGTCAGGAGGTAAGTAAAGTGGCAATGTAAAATAGCATAAAAAAATTACAGGTCAAAATTTTCACTAGATTGTTGCACTGCTGCTTTAATGTCTATTTCAAAAAAGAAATATTTCTGGAGCCTCAGTGATGTTTACTTTGTGTTGTGACTCATGAAGTGTTTCACAAAAAGCAGTACTGAGCAGTGCAAGTATGTTGTGCTAAACTGCATGTGTGCCATCAGTGTTCTTTCCTATGTGTGCAGACATTGTCCAGCTTCATGCAAACATATGTATGGTGTGACTTTTTGCAGTATGTAAAGAATAAAGATAAGAAAGAATATGATGTATATTTTAATTTTAGCATCAGCACCAGCAGACAGAGTGATATGATATTTTTTCTTAGGTAGCGGATCAATGTGCACCTCAATCACTCACAGCGCACACATGACTTTGTGGAGATCATAGCACAAAAAACACATGCTCTCTTAAAAGTCATGTGTGCAGTATGTGACTAAGGTGCACTCTGGCCAGACACCTCTGAAAAAATATCACATCAGTTAATCCACTGAAGATGACGGTAACAAAAATATATACGTTATTCTTATTTCTATTCTTTATACCATAAACACTGCAACAAGTCAGCATATATATGTTTACAAGCAGCTGGACAATGTCTGACATCACACACACACACACACACACACACACACACACACACAACACACACACACACACACACACACAGGAAACAACACTGACTGCACACATGCAATTTAGCACATCATACTTGCACTGCTCACACCAGCTTTTCCATAACCACTCCACAACAGAAAGTAGACATTACTGAGGCACTGGATTATAATAACAGGGCAATGAGGAGCATGTATGTATGTATGTCTGTATATATTTAAAGGGAAGCAGTCAGCAACAGGAGCTCCTGCCCCCTGAAAGCCTTACCCTCCAGTTAAGCCTTTTAAGTATGTTGCAGTGTTTTTCTCATGCCACAACATACTTTATTTTAATAAAGAAAAGTCAGTGACCCATAAGTATGGCGGATGCTATGGGGGCTCCATTATGTGTAAAGGAAAGGTGCGGTGGTGACGCACCGTGCTCTTCAATACTTTTTTATTGAAGTGCATGGTGAGTCGACGTTGCACCTTTACACATAATGGAGCCCAAATAGCATCCGTCATACTTCCAGGTCACTGACTTTTCTTTATTAAAATAAAGTATGTTGCAGCATGAGAAAAACTCTGCAACATACTTAAAAGGCTTAACCAGAGGTAAGCCTTGCAGGGGCCGGGACCTCCTGTTGCTGAATGCTTCCCTTTAAACTAATACTGTGGCCTTTCCTCTGTCTGTTATTAAACATAAACAAAAGAAAAAACACTACAGCAGTGGGGGGGAGGTGTGCTAAAAAAAAGGTCATGGGGATCCCCTGATGTTCCAGCAGCAGATGGAGCATTGACACAATCTGTAGCTGGTGTTGCTTTATCTGCTCCACCTGCTAATGGACAGCACCCACCCTCTCATTACTTTTCTCCATTGCAGCCCACAAAAGTGCTATGTCTGCCTGAGTTGCAGGCATTGTGGGGTCCAATGGTGCAGGTGGGAAACCAGGTAGTGGTGGTGGTGAGGGTGGTGCTGGTGGCAGTTGTGGGGGTGGTGGTGGAGCAGCAGCTGCTGTGGCCCTCCTCCTGCTGAGGCGATGCACAACAGCAGCACCCTCTGCTACTGCCACCAAAGGACCAGCAGGTGGAGGCCTGGCCCGTTCGGTGGCAGCCTGCAACTCCACCTTGTGGTGGTTCAGCATATGTGTGCACTGGCCCCCAGTCCCCAGATATGTTCCCCAGGGGCCACGGCACACCTGCAAGCCACAAAGCAGACACACCACAAGGCTGCTGTTCCCCCCGACACAGTAGAAAAACTGCCAAACTGGGGAGCTGCATGGGGGGACCAGGAACAGGAGGAGCAGGTACAGTGCTGGCAGCATGGCCATGCACCTGGGGCTCCACCTACTGCTGTGGAAGTGGTGCTGCTGGAGCTCCTACAGCTGCTACTGGTGATGATGGTGGTGGCGGACTTGGTGGATGTGGCAGTGGCACTGGAGGTGCTGCTGCTTCTGGAGGGGGGGATGGCAGGACCAAAGATTCTGGAGCAGTTCAACACCACCCGGCTATGACCCCCACGTGTGTGCACTCCCCTGCGATCACGGGCCATATACTATCCCTGGTCCATCGCACAAAAAAACACTTCTTTCCTTTCTGATACAACGAGCAACTGCACACACACTCACACAACACAGGCACACACACACACACACACACACACTTATAAAACAAAGAAATTGGTCACCAAAAAGAACTGAAAAAACAGTACAAAAAACTAAATAATTAGCTTTTAATAAAGCTTTTGGGTTTTTGGAATTTGCTTAAGAAAGAAACTTGTTAACACGAACTCTCCTCTCCTCCACAAAATGCTTCCTCTCTCTAACTCTGCAAAGGAGAAAGTAAAACTATCTACTTGTATGACTCACTTCCTTCCTTCCTGCCTGGCTAAAGCATGTGTCTTACAGTACTGTAAGCCATGTGATGTGTGGGGGGCTGCCTAAAGTGCCTATATTGTTGTTGTTCCGCCTTACTTCACATTAACGCAGAATAGCAATGCGAAGTCGTAATAACAAAATGAAGTGAGCACTTTCCAATGGCCACTTTGTGTAGCGTAATGATAACTTTGCATTTACTTCGCAGGAGGAATTTAATTTCACTGCATCTCTATCAATAAGCTTCAATAAGCTTCTGCAATTGAAAATGGATCATTTGAAATAAAATCTCCACTCCATCAGCTCTATCCAACCCAAATGACCAATAAAATGGTCCCCATCTCCATGCTTTTTTACACTGGGATACAGCTGCACCGGTATTCAGCCATGTTTCCTGTATAAAGATGACATTCAATGCCTGTTGGTTTAATAGTGAAAATATTGCTTTTCTTTTTCCCCCCATTCAGCATGCTACACACATTTAAGGAAGCAAAGGTACAAGGCATCATAAAATAATTAAATGTCTCTGAGATCCTTCACAAGTTTTTTCTTCTTGCATTTTTTCCCATTTTTCACATCTCTCACCAGGAAGGAGGGAGTGTGAGGAAAGATCCGCATCCAAACCATCTGTCTCCATCTCTCCCCATTCTTGCTGTTTCCCTAATTGATCAAATCTATTGCTCGTGCTAGTCTCTGAAGTGGTAGGAGCACGTAGTCTAGCACTTCTCCTGGGGATAATGGTAGTCCACGGTTTATCCAAAGGAAATGATGGGGGGGTGGAGGCATTTCCTGGGAACTTGCCATATCCATATTTATCTGTCCATCCATGGAATCCTCTTGTGGTGTCAACAATGGATCAAAAGAGGTCTCATCAGGGTCAGAGTCCATCTGCTCGCCTGAAGTCCCCTGTTGTGGTTCTACAATTGATTGTTCCTGAGTTTGTGATGCATCAGGTGGCTGTTCTTTTGGATCACTAAACTGGTTAAATGTACTTTGTTCCTCCATGGGTTTTTCAGCCATGTTTTGTGGAGGGGGGGTGGGTGGCTTGGGGGGTGTTGAGGGTGTCCCAGCCTGTCCTTCAGCTTTTCTTTGTCTGGTTCTGCATATGGGCATTTGTAGAACACATGTCCTCTTGCATCACACAAGTTGCACCTAGCAACATTTCTACATTCTGTGCTCACATGGTCATATTCCCCACATAGGATACATTTTAATTTGTCACAGGAGCTGGCTAGCTGAGTACGCTCTCCACACCTGTGACAAACCTTTGGTTGCCGAGCATAGAAACATTCTCCATGGTTTTTCCCAATAAAAAAACTGTTAGGCAGATGGATTGTGCCTGCTTCTGTCTGCCAGAGTTTGATTTTAAAATGCCACCCCCAGTCCAGAAAGATTCAGAGTCAATGATTGGTTCAGGAGCACTTAGTACATCACATCACTTTTGCAGCCAATGGTGAATATCTCCAATGTGTACAGTCTCAGACCAAAACATAATGGTGATTTTTTTTGATTCCTAGCTTTGTGAGAGGGATCACAAAAAATAGAGTCCATAGGGGAGAGAACTTTTTTTGGTTATATGTAATCCAGAATTTGTCCAAACCAAATGCAGTACGAAAACTGATATCAAAATTTTCTTCCCCATGAATGTAAATCAAAGCATGGACTTCGGCTGGTGAGAAGTGTAATGATTCTTTTAGTAGTGTTTTCCTCACATAGTCCTTGTCTGTGAAAGCCTCCAACCCCCCCCTCTATAACGTAACTGTACTGTATGCTTGTGTGATACAGGTGGGGACTTGTCAAACAAATCAGAAAATCTGGTAGTTCTGGGCGGTGGTTGGGGCCTTTGTTTTGGGCCAGACTCTTGATGCGATTCTTCCTCAGTTTTTCTGTGTGTATCATCCTGCCATATATCAGAACATGTTTGCTCCTCTTCTAAACCTGTTTCCAAGTTTTTGACGTCCTCTTCAACCTGTTCCACTGATGATATGGTAACCCCCTCTGTCTCTACTCACTATGTTTTCATCAGCTATGGGCACAGTTTGCTGGGTAGTACGTGGCTGAAGACCAGGGTCATCATGCTGAACTATACCATCCACTATGTCCAAACCTTGTTCACCAGTATATTGATCTGTTTTCCCCATTTTGTGTTTAATTTTTTCTTCATCAATCAATAAAGCCTCATCTGAATGTGGTAGAACATCACCTACTGATACCGCTACTTGCTCATCAAGTGTTAGTCTAATTTCTCCTGTCCTGCTGTCACATACTGAAGACCTAGGGCTTTTGACACAATTCTGCACTCAGTCCCCTACAAGCCAGGGGTTCTTGTGAAAAATCCACTGTAGGGTCAATGACCCACTTACCGGTCTCATTCTGCCACCATCCGGCTTGTTGCAGTGCCCGGTCCGGTGTCCACTCCTCCCGAGGTGCCTTGGGTGAAGCAACGCCAAATGCTTCTTTCAGGTGTTCTCTTGCAGTGTGGTTTTCCCCTGAGATACTAAGGGTGCCAGTCGCTAAATCTTTTTTTTTTATTTTCTCCTTCCAGCACATCTTCCATTCTTCTTTTGATGCATGTTCTGTATATCTCCTGTATTGCACACTCTTTTCCACACTGCTTCGCTTAGTCTCTGTACAGCTAGTACCAGGAGGTCGCTTGTCATCAGGCTGGAGCTCTTCAATGGCCATCAAGAATTCTTCAGAAGCAGAATACATCTCTTCCTCACCTGTTTCCATACTCAATGGAGCCGGTGAAATTTTATCAAATTCCATCTGCAAATCACAACCTTTGTCAAAGTATTATCCACAGTATCCATTGCAAGCAGCATTCATATCTACAATTGTATCCACAGATAACTTTAACACATTGTTGTCCTGGTCTATGTCAGCTGGGAAGGAAAGCAACTCCCCAGTCGGCAGCACCTCCACCTCCTCTGCAACATCAGGAACCTCCATCTTGGAATGGGTCAACACACCCTCTACCAAGAGAAGGGGAATTTTTGATTTAAAACTCAAAACAAAAATATAAAGATTGTATTACATTATACAAATCATAATGAAAAGAAAATCAAAACATAAGTATTACATCATACATTAACCGCAACCCTAAGTAATTTATATTTTTACAACCCCCCCCTCCCCACCCCTAAAAGAGTAGGGGAATTTTTATTCAGAAACTCATAACAAAATATACATAAGTATTACTTCATAAGAAATAATAATGAAAGGAAATCAAAAAACATAAAATAAGCATTACATCATACATTGAAGTCAAACATAAATAATTAATATTGATATATCCCCCCACCCACTAAAAAGGTAACTGAATTCAAAAGGTATCCCTGTCTTACCTATTTCCCAACATGGTATAAATTCTAGATCTATCGTCTATTAGTTGGTTAATTAACATCTAGTATCCATTCCATTCTCTTCCACCAAGAAAGGAACTGTGGATCTTGGTACTTCAGTTTTTTTTGTTGTCTGAAATGTACAATGGAATTTTGTACTGCCCAAAATAATTGCTCTGTCGTCACTTGTATTTTATAAAGAGTTAATTGGCTCATAGTATGCCATATATGATATTTAAATATTAAAAGAAACAAATTAATTGTCCGTGCATCGTACTTTTCCAATGCCTGGGGTAGGAGGCCAAGGAATAAAATATTTCTATTCAGTAATTTAAAAGGAAAATTATGCCATTTTGAAAAGAGTATTGTCCAAAAGGACAAAATAAAGGGACATTCAAGGAATAAGTGTTCCATGGTTTCCAATATGCCAAGACAGGTACTTTCCCTAGGACACTCCCTGTCTTTATTCTCATTATGTTTGAAGTTGTTTTTGACATTAAGTTTGTTGTGAGCCCAAAGCCATAAAACATCCCACATCTTCCCTTGTAATCTAGGGTTTGTCAACATTTTCCCTATTTGTTGTACCTCCATTGGTGTTTTAACCCAATATCTGGGTTGTTCCATAAAAAAGTTCTGCACTATATATATGTACATTTCTTTCCTAGAGAAATCTAAAATCTGGTGTTTCTTTATTGTCCACTTTTTGATTTTCCCAAAAATGTATTGCATAAAAGGAGGCAAACCTTGCAGAGATTTTTGTTTGGGGATGACAGATTCCAATTCCCAAGACCCCAGCCAGGGCCCGACTTGATCAAACACCCAAGGCCTCCATACTTTAGCTGCATTAAGCAGTACTAATTTCAAGTTACCATATAAGAACATAATAAAAAAGAAAATCAGGGGATGTATCATATTTAGTCCTCCATCTTTAAGAGAGCTATATGTGACTCCTCTTTTAATGGGATTAAGCCAACTACCCCAAATACATTGGAAAAAATGCTATAAATGGCCATCTGCAACTGAATTTAAACTATATGGGGGTGGCAGATGGACAGCAGGTAGGCAGGGATCTGATAGTGGAGTCACAGCTTACCCCCCAGGCTAGTAGGGAAGGACTCAAGGTAGCCAGAAAGTGAGGGAGTAGAAGGAAGGAAATGGAGGCCAATGAAGGGAAGGGGGCAGGATGGAGGGTGGTCTCACTGAATGCAAGAAGCTTAGGCAATAAAACTGTTGAGCTACAGGCACTTTTAGCAGTGTGGAGCGTGGATATTGTAGCTGTCACAGAAACATGGGCAACTGAGCACCTGGACTGGGATCTGGTAATCCCAGGATACAATGTATACAGAAAGGACCATAAGGAGGGGAGGGACGGTGGGGTGGTAGTCTAAGTGAGGGACGGGATAAAATGCACAAGGGACAAGGGGGAAGAAAGGAGAACAGAGGCAATCTGGCTGCAGCTCCTAGACTCGGGGTAGGAAACTGAGATTTGGGGTGGTATACAGGCCACTGTTACAGTCTGAGGAACTTGACAGGGAATTAGTAGGACAAATCAGAAAGGTATGCAGAAAAGGGAAGGTGGTCATCGTGGGGGATTTCAACTTGCTGGGGGTTGACTGGAGCATTCCAGTCACCTCCAGTGCTAGAGAGCAAGTGCTCCTGGACACAGTCCAGGAGTGTCTCCTGACACAGTTGGTTAGTGTACCTACTAGGCTAAAGAACACTTTAGATCCGGTGTTGTCGAATGGGGAGGCAGTAAGGGAAAAAAAGGTGGAAGACCCAGTAGCCAACAGTGATCACCAAACGGTGTGGTTTAATAGCACAATGTGTGGGGAGTCACAGAAATCAGGTACTCAGGTAAAAACTTCAGGGGGCAGACTTTGGGAGGATGCAGGAAGTACTGAAAGGGAAGCTAGAGAGCATAAGGCAGGAGATGGATGCAGAGCAGAAATGGGATATTATTAAAAGGGGGATTACAGAGGCAACAGAAGCCTGCACCAAGACACAGAGTAAGAGGAGCAGAGTAAGAAAACCATGCTGGTTGAACAGTGAGGTAGTGGAGGTGGTGATAGCAAAACGAGAGGTGCACCAGAGGTATAGAAGGACAGGGAAGGAAGTGGATAAGGAGGAGTATGTAAGACGGTCCAGAGAGGTGACCAGAAAAGTGAGAGAAGCCAAGGCCCCGAGGGAGTTGAGATTAGCTCAGAGAATTAACGGGGGGAGGGAGACTTTTTCAGATACATCAGGGAGAAAAGGAAGAGCAAGGAGACAATAGTGAGGATAAAAAGGGTTGGGGAGTGGACAGAAAAGGGCGAGGAGCAGGCAGAAGCACTGAATCAACACCTTTGCTCAGTGTTCACGGAAGAAAAGGAGGGACCGCTACCGCCAGGGGCTGGGAGGATGGGGACAGGGGGACAGGAGGCAACAGATGGAATAATTGAGGCAAGTAGAGTCCTAGAGGCACTGAGGGCACTGAAGATTGACAAGGCACCAGAGCCAGATGGCATCCACCCCAGGGTGCTGAGAGAGATGGCGGAGGTGTTGGCAGAGCTGCTGGTGGTTCTGTACAGCACCTCACTGGAGTCAGAATTTGTGCCACTGGACTGGATGATGGCACATGTTGTACCATTTCACAAGAGCAGACCAAGGGATGAACTGGGTAATTATCACCCAGTAAGTCTCACCTCCATAGTGTGCAAACTCATGGAAACAATACTAAAGGAAAGACTGGTGTTGTACCTGGAGAACAATGGCCTCCAGGATGTTAGGTAGCATGGGTTTGTTTCAGGGACGTCTTCTCAAACCAACCTGATACAATATTATGATTGGGTGACAGGTGAGCTGGATAAGGGTCATGTGGTGGATGTTCTTTACTTGGCCTTCAGCAAGGCCTTCGATTCTGTGCCTCTTGGGCAGCTTGGGGGGAAGCTAACTGGTGTAGGGGTAGGGGCAAAAATGATGAACTGGATTACAAGCTGGCTGAGTTGGGAGGCTGAAACAGGTGGTGGTGATATGGGAGCACTCAACTCCAAGGTCAGTGATGAGTGGGATGCCACAGGGCTCTGTGCTGGGGCCAGTATTGTTCAGGCTCTTCATATCAGACATTGCACATGGGGTGGTGAGCAAGATAAGTCTGTTTGCTGATGACACCAAAATCGGAGCAGTGGTGAATGGAGAGGAGGGATAGAAGCAGCTGCAGGGGGACCTAAGCAAGCTAGAGGAGTGGTCAGAGAGGTGGCAGCTGGGGTTCGATGCAAAGAAGTGTAAGGTTATGCACTTTGGGGTGAAAAACCCAAGGAGAGAATACTGGCTGGGATTGGTTAAGCTGGGGATCACTGAGGAGGAGAAGGACCTAGGGGTAATGATAACAAGGACCATGGACAACACTGCCCAGTGCAAGAGAGTGGCTGCAAAAGAGAACAAAATGCTGGGGTGCATAGCAAGGGGTATTTCGTCCAGGTGAAGAGAGATGATCTTGCCCATCTATAGTACACTGGTAAGGCCACACGTAGAGTACAGTGTGCAGTTTTGGAGGCCATACCTAAAGCATGATATCAGGCTACTTGAGGGGTTGCAGAGGAAGGCCACAAAGATGATATGTGGAATGGAATGGACAGACCATGACAGCAAGATGAGAGACCTGAATATGTACACCCTGAAGGATAGAAGGGACAAGGGGGACATGATAGAGACATTCAAGTATCTGAGGGAAATCAACAAGGATGGGGCAGATGGGGTCTTTAAGTTAATGAGGGGGAGGGTCACCAGGGGGCATGCGCTAAGAATAGAGGGTGGAAGATTTAGGAAGGAAATGAGGAGACACCATTTCACAGAGAGGGTGGTAACAAAATGGAATGTCCTACCAGAATGGGTGGTATCATGTAAATCTGTGAACAGTTTCAAAAGGGCATGGGACAGGGAACAGGGGAGACTAAGGGTGGGGGGGTGGCAGTGGGATGACAAATGGGAGGGGAGTGGGGCAGCTGTAAACTATGGGTGCTAGCTGCACACTCGAGCAGACTTAGACAGAATGGGTGGTCTGTTTCTGCTGGCACATTCGAATGTTTGTATGTTTTGTGTGGGGACTATCATGCATAAATGTAAAAACATTGTTAATAAGAATGTCTTGACCTTATATACTCTCTTTTGTTTTGCCATATGCCATGTATTCCATTTTTTAATCTTTTCTTTACTTTCTTCTATCAATATAGTCCAATTAAATGTATTTATATCCCCAGAGCCAAAATAAACTCCCCAAATTTTTTGTGGTTGGGTTTGTATTGGTATGTCCAAACAAGCTGGGCAGAATGTGACTTGTTGACCAATAGGGAGACAAAGACTTTTACTAGTATTAATTTCTGTGCCAGTAAGTCTGGAGAAAGACAGAATCTCTAAAGTTGCCTCTCCGCCTGATACTTTGTCTCCTAATGCCAGGCACACATCTTCTGCATAATTAATGCTTTTTATTTCCTGATCTTCACAATCCACCGAGACACCCCTTATAGTATCATTCATTTGTATTTTATACAAAAGCGGGTTCAATGTCAAAATCTATAAAGGAGGACTCAGTGGGCAACCTTGTCTCATCCCTCTGCAAACTAGACAGTCCTGACCCACTCAACCATTAACATAGGGTTTTACAAAAGTTTTCTGTTAATATAGCTTAATCCAGTCCACAGAACTGTGTGGAAAGCAATAAGATTGTAACTCTAGCCATAAATACTCTTGACTAACTTTACCAAAGGTTGTGGCCTGATCCAGTCCTACTCGATAACCACTTATTTCACCACTGTTACCTTTCTCCATAATTTCCCTCAGTAAAATGAGTGCATCCCCTATTTTTCTTTTCTTTTTTGGAAATTTAGAATACTTTATTAGTTTTTTAAGCACATACAATCAAAGCACAGGAACATACTGTATCATCAGTGTCTAGGTAAGCCCTGGGGCATGCAGCCCCCTCCCAACCCCTCCCCGGAGCATAATTAAATCATAACAAGCTGATGGAGCAGGACTGGTAGATTTTCATCTAATAGAAATTACATACAGAAAAGTATAGTTTATGTCAATCTCCCCATGGAGCAATAAAATCTGTAATTATCCAACACCTGCAGTGCACAAAGCATGCAACTTGCCCCGTTTTCTATCATATCTTTTAGAAGTATTGTGCAGATGGGCAGTCATGTATTCCACTCTCAAGTTAGCTATTGGCTGTTGCATCCATTCATTGTAAGAAATCACAGTTTGATCTAGCCAATGTCTGAGGACCACTTCCTTTACCGAGAGGTAAATAAGTGCCATGAAATATCTACATTCCTTTACCGGAATTAAAGCCATATCCCCTAAAATACAGATCTCTGATTGGAACAGTCCCTGTAACCCCAACAGAGGATCAGCTCTACTCTCAATTAGAGTCCAAAGCAGGGCTACCATGGGGCAGGACCAAAAAATATGTAGAAGGGTGCTCTCCTCCCTCCTGCACCTATTGTACATGGGTAATTGTGACCGTCCCATACACACTAGTTTCTGTGGGGTGTAGTACAGGTTATTCAGAATGTTAAACTGCATGAGTTGCAGCTTGTCCTGTCCTACATAGTGGTAGGTACTTTCCCAAATACTCAACCAGCGTTGGGAGAGAGAGAACACTTGGTCCCAATAAGGAAAGGAACCGTCCATTTCAGGGGCATATATGGAAAACAATGTACTATATAAAGATGACACAGCATGTTTTGGGGATACCTGAGAGAGAGAGAGAGTTGTAGAGAAAAAAATGGAAAAATCAGTAGTCCAAGACCCCTGGCTAAACCATTATAGTAACACATGTCTTAACTAATAAACCCTAAAGATGTACTTCTGATTCAAGCCTAGTTGCTGCAATATTATATCTGAAGGCTTCAGAATGTCATTATCTAGTAGATCTCTGACCAGTAAGGCTCCCTCTTGCCTAAGCCAGTTTCCTGCAATAGGTTGTCCCCTATTTTGAAATTCAAATTCTGAAATATAGAATGTGAAATGTCTTTTGAAATAGAAGACTTTACTAGGGTCCAAAACTGAGAATATACTTTAAGTGAAATTTCCATGACAGTATCCTTCACCTCAATAGGAAGATTGGTCCAAGGGATATATCTCAGGATAGCCAAGTCAGATCCATATTGTTGTAACTTATACACTTCCAGATCTAACCATGGAGGATGATATCCCTCAGGGAGGCCCAATGAGGAAGGGAGGAACCACTGAAATAATTTACCAAAGTGGCTAGAAAAGTAGTAAATCAAGAACTGAGGGAGCTTAATGCCTCCTAGCTGTTTTGGAGCTGCCAATTTCTTATATGCCCTTCTAGGAGCTTTATCCTGCCAGATAAATTGTGTGATGATTGAGTGTAAATACTGAAACCATTTTAGTGGTATCCAGAAATTAAGCATGTGCGGGGGTAAAAAATCCTACTATGTTCATTTTATTAACAGAGATACAGCCCAATAATGAAAAGGGGGAGTGCTTGCCAATGAGACAAGTCCTGTTGTACCTGGCTCACCAGGTCCTCCAGGTTGAGTTTACGCATAAGTGACAAATCTGTAGCCATATACAACCCCAGGTACTTGAGGGTTCGAGGAGACCACATTAAGCCCAGAGATGTTACCTTCTGTTTATTGACACTGACAGTGAGAAGAAGGACTTCAGTTTTATTAATTTTAAGCTTATAATGAGAAAAGGTACCGAATTCTTCAATGTTGCTTAGTGCTGCTGGAAGGGAGGTATCCAGGTGGGTAAGATGGAGCATGATATCGTCTGGATATACAGACATCAAGAAGACATTAGGGCCTACCAGGATACCCGTTACTTCCTGAAATTGGTGAAGTCTCCAGAGTAAGGGCTCCAGGTATAAATTAAAAAGGAGGGGCAACAGTGGAAAACCCTGTCATGTGCCAGAACCAAGAGGAATAGAAGTAGAAAAAAAAAACATTACAATAAACTCTTGCGGATGTAGAGGAGTACAAATCGTGCACCCATATTATGAAAACTTGCAGAAAACCAAACACTTTGAAGGTAGTAAACAAAAAAGACCAGTCTTCCCTATCAAAAGCCTTCTCTGCATCCAGGGATCCCAAAATCATGGAAACATTCATCTCCCTGGATGCAGAGAAGATATGAGACAGCTTTTGGAAATGGTCTAAGGAGGACCAGTTAGTTATGAAGCCCACCTGATCTCTAGACAGAAGACCGTCCCATACCTGAAGAACCCTAGTGGCCAGTATCTTAGTCAGGAATTGAATGTCACAGTTCATTAATTAAATGGGTCTGTAATTACCCACTGCCTCTGGGGATTTATCAGGTTTTAGGAGTACCAAAATGAGAGCTTCAAGGAGCCCTGGGTCTGATATACCGTTTTCATGGATGTTGACAAAAAAATGTGAAAGGGTGCAATAACTGTTCTATAAAAACTTTATAAAAGTTGGGGGTAAAGCCATCAGGGCCAGGAGATTTATCTGGAGAGAGAGAGACGAGTTATAGCCTTGCAGATCTCAAATACTGAGACAGGCCGAGCCAGCAGGGACTGTTGCTCTTGCATTAACCTCGGAAGTTCCCATTGTTGAAGATATGATAGGAGGTTGGAGTGAGACTTTAGGGAGGGATGGGCACCATAAAGTTCTCCATTAAAAGTGGCAAACTCCTGGGCTATTTCATGGGGATAAGACAATAGAATCCCATCACTCGCTTTAATGGACGTAACAATCTGGAAGATTCCACTTGCTGCAGATGGAGAGCCAGGAGATGGCCCTCCTTGTCCCCCTGATCTATGTACTTTGCCTTAGTGTTTCAGCATCCCCTATTTTTCTACTTGGAAATGCACAAAACTGGGTCAGGTGTATTATAGTATCTAATATGAGTGTTAAATGGTTATTGAAAAGTTTTGCTAGGATCTTACTGTCAGTATTCAACAACATAATAGGTCTCCAGCTATCTAAGAATGCCTTGTTACCACCTTTAAAAAGAAAAAAATAAGGCCCTCATACATGCTGTTTGGCAGGATCTGATTCTCCAAAAAATAATTGAACACGGCAACTAATTCAGTTTTTGCTATAGGAATCAAAATTTTATAGAGCTCATTTGAGAGTCCACCTGGCCCTGGGGCCATCCCGACTTTTAGTCCTGATATCACTGTGGCAAATTCCAACTCTGTGAATGGAGCTGTCAGAATCTTCCATAAGTAGTCAGAGATTTGTGCTAGCTCACAGGAGGTCAGCCAATCTTTTACCTTTTTCTTCGGAATATCAACTTCTGTAAACTTCTCTTTAACATAGGTTTCTACAACATTCAAAATGTCTTTTTTTCTGAAATCTCACTCCCCTCAGGTGTTTTTAGATGTGAAATTATTTTTTTATGGCTTTGTGCTGTAAAAGAGTCAAATGGGATTAATGTTACCTTGTTTCCCAGTACATCCTAGCTTTTGCTCTATTTCTAGAGATTTCATTCTATCATATTGTATAGTCATTAAACAATTTTTAATAGAGACAATCTGTTCTGTATATGACTCATTAGATTCTCTTTGCATTTGGTAAAGAAAGTAAAGTTCTTTTAGTAATGCTGAGTGCTCCTCCCTTTTTTTCTTACCATTTAATTTGCCCGTTAACTGGAAATATTTCCAAAAATAATCTTTACAATCGGTCCACAAGTCCTCTAAAGAGTTGTAAAGGAAATATACAGACAATCTGGCTTCTAGAAAATATAGAAAACTTCTTTAATCTCTTGATTGTCCAGGACACTAGCATTCAGTCTCCAATATCCCTTCCCTCTTGATGTTTCTTTTAAATCTGAGAGAGTAACAGTAAGTAAGCTATGGTCTGATGTGGCCACTGGAGTGACCATTTTAGGTCTAACAGATAGATTAGGTGATATGAACCAAAAATCTATTCTAATAGATAATTTACCCTCATAAAAAGTATGTGGGGGGGGGGCAAATTTATAGAACCAAAAACATCTAAGAGGCCTGTTAATTGTAGCGTTTGGTTCAAATAGGAAGAGTCACAATAAATTTTTGAGGTGTTTGGGCCCCTATCAGAGAGAAATCGACTCGTATTAAAGTCCCCTCCAAACAAGACATTTCATGAAGTACATAAGTAGGGTAAAACATTTTTTAGCAGGTCTATATGTTCTGTTTTAACTTGGGGAGTGTATGTATTTATTAATCTGAAATCTATCCCTTGAAGAGTTACATCTAGCAGTAATGCCTTACCTGGTACTATTTCCACCTGATGAGTAGCTTTAATATTATGCACATTAAAACATATTCACAACCCACTACAAGTATCACTGCCCTCTGACCAAAAACTAGAACCCCATACTCATGTATTACTGGCAGCCTCTATTTCTGCAGGTGTCTGTACTCTAGTGTCTTGATAAAACACAATATCCTTAGGCTGGTCAGAAAGTAAAGCAAAGGTTGCCAGTCTCTTCCTATCTGATAATACACTATTTGTATTCAGAGAGGCAATAGTTATGTCATAGTGTTCCATCAGTATTTAGTTAATCTGCTTTATTTCTCAGTGAACTTTCCTGGAGGTGGCTCTTACTCCCATCCACCACCTCCTTGTTCTACTTGCCACAGTGTCTTCTGCTTCATCGTTATCTGAGGGTGCATCAGCTTGTGAGGAAGCCTAGAAAACTGCATCCAAATCCATACTTTCTTCTGAGACCCCTCCTAACAAAATAGAAAAGGGATTGCTTTGAGGGATGGGGTTTTGATTAGTACTAGGCTTTTTTCTCTTTTGGCCTTCTTTTGAGTCTTACGTCTATAAAACCGTCTCCCTCCAAATGGGGAGCCATTTCCTCTCTGGGTTTTCTGTTTGTAACTTGATCTGAGTTATCAGGTAGACGTACTTATGGTGGGCCTGTTAGAGCCACTGCATCCAGAACTACTATAGTCTTCTCCATAGGTGTAGGGTCAGTATGAGTTGGTGGAGAAAAGCCTCTATACCCTGAGGCCATTTTGGTTTTTTGGATGTAAAAATCCTGGATCATGTAGTCTGCATCCTCTGTATTGTGGGATGCCCATGGGCAGCACAAAAAGGAATGCCCATCTTCATCACACAAATTGCACTTTTGTGTGTTTTGACAGTGAAAGCTTGTGTGACCCAGTTCTCCACAAGATGTACATTTAAGGGCTTCACAGTTGGAACCAATATGTCTTGCTGAACCGCACTTAAAGCAGCTGCATGGTTGGCCAGAGTAGAATATGAAGCCCTTATCTTGCCCAATGTACATGCAATTGGGTAAGTGTTTTAATTTAATCCATTCTAGTTGCAGCTTGATTTTCATTCTCCAACCCCCATTCCAAAACCCTTCCCCATCCAGAATGGGGTTGGGGGTACCCTGGACTGAGCATGTTTTGTCCAGCCAACATAAAATATCTTGAATATTCACCCCTTCATTTCTGAACAAGACAGTAATCACCCTGAAAGATTGTTTAGCCAGGGGAATTTTATGAAAGGGAGTCCAAAGTTGGTTTGTTTTTAGAATCATGTACTTGGCCCAGAACCTTTCCAATAGTTCAAGAGTCTGGAAACTAATGTCAAACGTGGATTCTCCTGCTGCATGCATAAGGCATAAACATCTGCTGGTGTGAAATGTAGGGACTGCTTTAGAAATATCTTGCCCACATAAAATCTGTCCAGTGGCTCTTCCGTACCCACAAGGTATCTGAAGCACATCGCGTTTCTCTGTTTTGCAAGCTCTATGTTTTTTTAAATAGACTTGCAAATGTGGGTTGTGGGTTTTTACTTGTGGGTTCCAGAGTTTCTTCCCCTGGTTCCCCACCTAGTCCAACATTTGTTTGTAGTGCTGGAGGGGAGGACACTGCTTGTGTTGTAACTATCAACTCATTTCCAGAGGTATCAGTAGTAATATCATGGCCTGACAAAATAAGTGAACATGAAATGGTACCTGTATTGTCCTTATTTTGCTGTGTTCCTGCTTCAGAGGCTCCATTTTCTCTCATGGGAATGTTTCCTTGTTTTGCCTCTACTGCTGCTGTTGTTTGTACCACAGTCTCCTCTGTTTCTGGTAACCAGGCTCCTGTGGGAGTCCGTTTCCATCCTACTCCTTTTAGCGCACCTTCTGGGGTCCATCCTTCTGTGTCGCACTCTGTTGCCACATCCAATTGGTGGTGCAAATTCATCACTTTGGCCGAATCCTGCAATGTTGTACCTTGTACAAACACTTTTCCTGCAGCTCCTACATCCACCACACAGAGCCATCAATAAGGCACTTCTGCTTTTTCTCTTCTTTTTTTGTCAGATCTGCTGCCACTTGTGACTCTACAGTCATCAGCTCCTGTCATAGGATCTCCTGTCTCTCCTCTAGAGAGAGGTTCAACTTGTCCGTACCTTCACACAAGGAAAGAACAGGTACCCTCATATCTGTGTTCTGTTGTTCCGAACTGCTGATGTCATCCCTTTGATCCATGAAACTGTCAGTGTCTACAGCACCAGGCATTGCCATTTCAGCACATCCTGTCCCCTCCTCTGAGCCTCCTGAACTGACAGCATCCATCTTGCTAAGAAAGGTTCCCCCTATTGATGAGTAGGGGAATTTTTATTTAAAATCACATCATAAACAAATCCACAAACATCATTTCATTATTGTTTACATCAAAATACAATCTTGTATATCCAAGAAAATTACTGACCAAAGAAAAAAACCAGAATGTAATTCACAGAAACAAAGTGTTATTTGATACCAAAACAGGCTTTCTCTTTTTTTTTACTTATACTTAATAAATATAGAAAAACCCTACCACCATCTAGTCACCTTACGAGAAGTATGGATAGAAACATCTTTTAGAAAAACAGAGTTCATTGCATTAACAACTAATACTATAAACCGGTCATGAGATCATTCTTTGATAAAGTACCAATTGGCATCTAGCTTGCCAGAGATTACATTTTAGAATACAAAAAAACTGCTAAGGTCTCATTATGATAACACTTTAAGTGAGGAAGGTTTATTCCCAACACAAAACTATCATAGGTTAAATTACAGAGCCATGGCATGTCCCATTTAACTGCCAAATGTCCCCACAGAGCAGTCACATATGAACATAAACAAAAAGTGAAACATTGACTCTTCTATCCCCAAACATTTAGGGTAAGGACACTTTTTCTTCTATTTTTTTGTGTTTCCAGTTCCCTCGCACATTTATTCTGCCATACATGGATAACCACAAGATTTCCCACATATTAGGAGGAATTTGGCTATTATTTTAACTGGGCTAGAACAAACTCATTTTTATCAGAAGGGCAGTTCTTAAACACAGGAAACTCGGGATATTGTTCTGAGATTATTAATTTGTACAGTTGTTTGGGAGTATTATTTTTAATAATGTCTGCACTTAAATTCCATTTAAATAGTTTCTGAGCAGCTGGCATAAAGTATTTAGGAAGCTGAAATCTCTTAAACAGGTTTGGGGGAAGGGTTCCAAGCATTATAATATTGCCTTGTTGAGTTCTTGATCAATTTACTCTGTAGACTGTTCTGTGGACCTGACCCACTCTTTACAGTGTATGAGATAAATATAGCATGAAAAAAGATAATGGGGTCTATCGTACTCAGACCATCATTTGCTATTGATAAATATGTAAAACACTGCTTAATGGCATTGAGCCTTGAGCCCCATAGCATCTGAAAGAAACAGTTATAAATTCTAGTTTCTAAGGCAACTGGGAGTGGAAAGATCATGGCTATATATAGTAGTAAACTTGGGATTAAAAACTGTTTTATTATTTGTACCTTTTCAGTTTTGTAAACTTTCAAGTTTTCCACCTTTGACCTTTTACCTCGATTTTCCTTAAGGCATCATCCCAATTTGAAAAAGCCTGGTTTTGTGATCCGACCTTACCCCCAATATTGTTAGTGATTCAGTGGAGAATCTATTACCATTCTGAATATCTTCCTGTATACCTGGGGGTCCTATAATAAGAGCTTTGCTCTTATTAATATTTAATTCTGCATTAGACATTTGGGAATTTTACATTATTTCAAAAAAAAAGATTAATTTGGAATATTTGTGAAAGAAATAAGCAAACATTGTCAGCATAGGTGATAATTTTTACTTCATTATGTGATGCATTATTGTTCTTTATACCTTGCCAGTTTGGATTATTATTTATTATTTGAATAAGAGGGTCTAAACAAAATATATATAATAATGGACTTAGTAGGCATCCTCGCCAGACCCCATTCTGTATTTTAATCCCTTTAGTTATTTGATTATGTATGACTAGATATGATATTGCATTAGAATATAACAATTTTACCAATTTTATGAATTTAGCTGGAACACCATATTTTTCCATGGAGTAAAATAGATAGGGTGGCACGCCTGATCAAATGCTTTTTTTGATCTAGGGTTATTATAAAATTATCCCTCTAGATTCTGAATGTTCTATAATATCTCTGACTATTGTAATGACTTGATGTATATTTCGATCTGGACTCTCACAAAACTGAACTGGAGATATGACTAATGATGCTAGTTGTTTTAATCTATTATTTTAAACCTGAGATAGAATTTTAAAATCGGCATTAAGAATTGCAATAGGTCTCCAGTTTTCTATAAGGTGTTTCTCTCCTGACTTAAATAGATATACAATTAACCCATTTGAAAATGACAGTAGAATTTTGTTTATTTAAAAAAAAATGATTAAAGACTACATCTAAACAACATGCTAGTATTTCAGAAAAAGTTTTTATAGAACTAGTGCAGTATACCATCAGGTCCTAAGGATGTACCAGATTTTAGTTTTTTTATAATCTTTTCTATTTCTCCCACTGAAATAGGATTTTCCATGGTTTTAGATATCTCCAGCTATTGAGGAATCTCTATAGCCTGGAAAAACTTCTGAAAATGATTTTCTTGCAGATAAAAAGACTCGGGTATCTCTTGTGCCGTAGTACGATTATATATAATATTGTAGATTCCAGAAACAGACTCCATGATGTTCCCCTTTTCATCCATTAAGCCTTCAATTGTGGAGTTTGTTTTTCTTATTTTACAGGTGATACAAGGGTCTCTAGTGTTTTTTTTAATCCCATAGTATAGCACTGCCTTTATAGTTATAGCCCTATCATATTGAAAGGCCATCATATTTTCTTTCAATGTTTCAATCTGACTTGAGTAATCTTTTCAAGAGGTTATTGCTACTGTATATAGGTATTGTAGCTGATTCCTTAGTTGTAGGTATTTATAGAATTTCTTTCTTTCTTTAGATTTCCCATAATTTTTAAACCACCAAGTAATTTCATTGTTTGTATCATCCCACCATAATCCTAGGTCCTGATAAAGAAACCAAACAGAAGTTATAGCCCATAATAATTTCTGAATATCAGATCAAACCTTAGGTTCTTCTAAAGTTGAACTATTCAATTTCCATCTATTCTGATGGATATTTTTTGGGGGGGAATTAGAAAACTGAATTAGCAGCATACAGTGATTAGAGAATTCAACTGGAAATACTTAAAAATGGGTATAGGTAGGTTTTTAGAAATAAAAAATAATCAATAGTTGAACAGTATTTCCCTCTTGAGAAAGTAAAATAAGGTTCTTTGTTAATACATTCTCTTAAATCTGCTGTCTCTGTACAATGCCTAAATGCTAGTGAAACACAATAAACTTTCTTACCATCTGTTTTTACTGTATTACTTTTTTAATTCACAATTGAAGTCACCTCCCAAAATGACATACTTAGAGGTGACCAAATAAGGTTGTAAGGTATGAAATATTGCCACCCTGTCAGATTTCAATTGTGCACTATAGACATTAATAAATCGGTATTCAACATTATTTAAGAAACCATCAATAATAAACTGTTTCCCTGGAATGAGATCAATTAATTTGGTTAAAGAAAATGAAAAGGAGAAAAATAAAATCCCTAAGCCATCTGCTTTATCTGTTCCATAGGACCAAAAGGAGGATACCACTGTCCATTAGCCCTGGAACATCCTTATTTGTTCTCTAGTATACATCCATGTTTCTTGGATAAAGCAAACACTTAAAGAGAATTGTTTTATGTATTGAAATAGTGAGAGTCTCTTATCACAGTTTAAAATGCTGTGAACAATTAACAATCCAGTTTCTAAAGGTTGCATATTATCTAGAAAAAAGACCGCAGGATTTTACTTGTCTATTTCTCCTTTTTTTTCCTTTTTTGTCTTGTTACCTTCCATGTCTACTGTCTTAAAGGGGTCCCCTGAATCTGGTGGTTGAACTTCAGATTCACCCTGGTCACCCTCTATATCTCCCCATTTAGCCAATGCTGTAAATGGATTTTTCATTTCTACTGGATCTTGCACATTAACTGGTTTTGTGTTCCTAGTTGACCTCCTGGGAATGGAAGCAGTTATAGGTATGTGTCCCTCTTTTCTTTCCCTCAGCATCCTGATAACAAACTGGTATCATAGTATCTGGTACAGGATCCTCCTCTAAGTTTAGGGAACAAGATTCTTTATCTTGAACTTTCTCTGAAATTTTCTGGAGGGGGGTCAGAGGGAAGGGAGTCTGAAGGAATAACATTTTTTTTCTGAGGAGGTTACTGCATCCTGGGCTTGTTGTATCAATAAATCTGAACTTATAACTAAAGCTTTATTTTTTTGCAGCCCATGGGCAATCTGAGAACACATGGCCTGTTTCTTCACATAGATCACATTTTGTGAAGTTGGCACATTGAAAAGTAACATGTCCAATTTCCCCATAATTATCACACCTGGGCTTGTCACATATACTGAATAAATGGGTTCTTGAGCCACATTTATAACAAGCTCTTAACTGACTGGCATAGAAACATACACCCCTATCCCTTCCTAGCAAAAAATATTTAGGAATGTGTTCTATGACAGCCTCAAATTGTATCAACTTAACTTTATATTTTCACCCCCCATCCAAAAAAGTTTGCTATCCAATATTGCCTCTGGTTCACTTAACACTTCACATTTTTGTGAAAGCCTGTATGTTATGTCTTCCACATTGACCCCCTCATTTCGAAACATTACCGTGGCGTATTTTATCAGGGGTTTCATTAAGGGTATTACTAGAAAGGGGGTCCATAAAGGAGAGAATTTAACTTGATTGTAATGTTCCCAAAATAGGTCTAACATGTAAGATGATCTAAAACTTACATCATAGTTATCATCTCCTAAGATGTTAATAAAGGCATAAACTTCTTGGGGAGAGAATTTTAAAGAATCTTTTAGTAATAGTTTCCCCACATAGTATCTGTCTGATCTAGTTTCTAAACCACTTTTATAACAAATTTGTATTGCATTTTGCCATGGAGTGGCTTCTTTCTTTGTTTTCTGAAAAAGATCAGAAAGCAGGGGTATCTGGACTGTCTGTATCAGTCTTTAGCCTTTCTGTATGGTCAGGTTGATTCTGAGGACTTTTTGAGTTTTCTTTCCTGCTCATTATGTGCTCTGTATTTTCACTTTCAGAGTTCTTTGTGGGGAAGAATTCCATTTATCATTTTTCTCATTGGGGCCCATTTCAGTATTCATTTTTGCAGGAGTACTAGGTACCTAGATTTGAATTAATGATTTCCATACAGGTGAACTTTGGGAGAGGGGAATCAGCTTGTCCCATATAGGATCCAGTATCCATGAACCCTTAGAACCTTGAGTCCAACCAGCAGATTTCACAGCTGCATCAGATGTCCAGGTTTCATATAATGGATTATTTATTTTAGAAACAGTGGGCTGGATATTCAAACTGTGCCCAAAATGTGTGCAATAGCAGGAACAAGCACAAGTCCATTGGCGCACATGTGCAATCGATGCGATATTCAAAAATGGAGCAAGCCAAATTGCGCAAACAGCCAATGTCTGAATATCGCACAATCTGCACCATAGCACAACCAGGAAGGGGAAGCTGAGCAGATACGATGCACTATAGCGCAACAAAGGCAGCACAGCTGAGCAGCCCAGAGGCACCATAGTGCAAGCAGGGAGCCCCCCAACAGCAGAGCAATGGAACTGCACAACCAGGGAGGTAGGCAGGGGCCCACTACCCATGCCACAGATGGGCACAGGAACACACTGCAGAACTGACAATGTACCCCCCACACCCCAAGCACAGCACAACTGGGGGGAGGGATGGAATATCCACTGGCCCATGGGGATAAGCAAACAAAGCACAGCTGGGACATGTTGCCCCAGCACACCCACCGGCAAGCTGAGACTGCCACACAAGGGGGCGGACCACCCCATGGCACAGCAGCCCCCCCATGCACAGTACACCCTGCACCATGACCCCAAGACACCCCACATGAGCAGTGACCATCACTGCAGGAAACCCCATGCATACCCCCCCACTGTCACACTACAACCTCGTGTACCACAGAACCATACAAGCCAGAGCCACCGTGAGCACCCAGCAGTGGGTGGCAGCACACGACAATGCAACAATGGCAGACACAGTGCCAACATGCACAATCCCCCTGAGGCACAGCTGAGAGACTGAACATGTGTCGCCACAAGAGGTACCCCACACAGGAAAGGGCATGCCCCTGACACCACTGCCATTGATACAGCACCCTGCACAGTAGACAAGTGTCACAGCGCAACCCACCATGAGCCACAGCAGCCAGCACAGACACCCACAGTGCTGCTTGGAAGCATGCAGCAGACCAGATGCAACACAGTGCAGGGGCAAACACACACCCATATCCTCAGGGACACCAACACAGGGACGCAGTAGTGTGGCAACCAAGCCCCTAGTGTGGGCCCATGTAAACTGTGCACACACAGCCTGCAGTCCACCATGGCACAGGGGTGACACCCACACTGTGCATGAACTGTGGCCCTGTACGCCACCAGCATATGCCTGGATCACAAGTCACAGACAGTGGTGCACAGCCCCTGCAACACACACAAGACACAGCATGGAGGTGGGACATCAACTGTGGAGGCCACAGTGTCACCTGAGGCAAACATGCACCTCACCAGTGACAGGAGGCAACCCAGCATTGTGACAGTCACAGTGGATGACCTGCAGGGATAGCCACCACTGACAAGGCAGCAGACCTCGCAGGCCACAGACATGCAAGCGTGTCAGCTGCACAGGCCAAGGACAGTTTGACATGGGCACAATGGACACAGAGCAGGCACCATGGACCACTGCACACAGCAATGCAATGCACAGAGAACAACACACACCACAGATACCGACTGATAGCCACTCCCACACCAGAGACACTTCCCCATGCACACACACACATACCCATGACTGAACCACCCCAGATGCCATGCACACCACTGCAACTGAGCACCTATAGCCAGCTGCAAATCAGAGACCACCACAGTATTCATATCAAAATCTGTATTATAAAATATAAAACAACAACAACAATAATAACAACAACAACATCTATATACATATATACATATTGGGTGGAGGTACAGGAACAAGGTGCGGGTGAGTAAGGGGCAGGGGTGAACAACTGGGAGAGGGAAGGCGGGGTGTGGGGTCAGTCAAAGGGGGGAGGTAATGTGCGATCAGTGGCATCCAGCCTGCTCCTCCACTGCCTGGGGCCATTCCCGGGGTCACCTTCTCCTCCTCACCCAATGCTGATGGAGGTCCTGCAGTATGGCCAGGGATTCAGCCGCCACATGTACCAGCTCCTGGATGGAACGCTCTATGCATAGGAGTATCCACACAACTAGGACAAGGGATCAGAGTCAATGGGTGTGACTGTCCATCCCCCCCTGCAGCCCACCCATCATGCATGGCATACAGCCATGTGCCCCACTCCTGTGATGGTGTGTACCCACCCACAGTGACCGTGTGCACAAGACATGCCCAAACAAGCAGCAACAGCCATGTGTACCACTGCACACACACACCGCCCATGTCCAGCACAGCACAACCAAGGCCGTACAGTAATGTGGCTATGCGATGGGAAGGCAGTGCCACAGCCATGTGTCCAGTGCATGCATGGACCACCATTGATGCACTCCCAGAAATGCAGTGCCACTGGACAGTGCTGACTGTCACATGTCACGTGCATGGCAGTGGTGTCCATGGATGGTGGCCATGCCCTGCTCCCCACTCTGTCACACAGCATGCAGTAGCAATCATGGTGTCATGGCACTCACCCTCATCGGGCTGTTGCTGGTGTTGGTGTTGTTCCCTGACACACTCCGGTTCTGCATCCACCACCCTCCGCTGCTCCTCCATGGCCCCTCCTCTGCTCTGCCATGCCTGTGGGAGACAAAAGGAGAGTAACACATCAGTACAATCCCAAAGCATATTTCCCCTGCCCCAATGTGTGTGCCCACCCACCCAGTCAGACCCCTCCATCACATACCCTGTAAACACCACCACAGCCAACCTGAGACCATCCCTCCCCTATGTGCTGGACACAAAAAGACAGTGTTACCCATATGGACCATACAGGTGCGTAGACGGATCACCCACCTGGACGAGGCACCACTCCCCTTCTGGCACATGACCGCAGACGTGCCAGTAGCTCTGGCTCCCTCCTCCTCAGTTCCCCATAGCGGTGCCTGCATTGCTTGGCTGTCCTCCTGCAGCCAGTGGCCACCTCCAGGTCAGTGGCCACCTGTTGCCAGACCTGAGTCCTGGCCCTGTCCAGAGGAACCTCACCATACAGTGGGCCATAGTGTGGCTCCACAATGGCCACAAGGTTGGCCAGCTCGAGGGCACTCCATTGTGGGGGGCTCTCCTGCATGCCATCTCCAGTGATATAGTAGGCAATATGGTGCTCCGCAGTGTGGCAACTCCACGTGGAATTGCTGCGCAATACATCGCCGCCATTCCCTATTGCGCTGTCGGTACAGCGCCGCCATTCCCTATCGCGCTGTCACTGAACAGCGCGATAGAGCTGCAGACATGCCATATGTACAGTGCCAAGGGGGAAAGGTCGGGCACAGGGTCATGTGTCTCTGGCGCAAGGCCACGCACAGCACCATCGGACGTCTATGCATCTAGCATGATTGGTTGCCTGTGTGCCATTGCCACAGCGAACTATTGCGCAGTTGTACCACAGCGCCATGTAGTGACCATCACCATAGCACCACTGGCACAATGGTGGCCGTGCCCTGAATTGCCTACTGTGCACAGCACATCATCAGTGCAGCAGATGCCTGCATAAGCTACCTGGGCATGCGCAGTGCGGTGTACTACGCAGTCACAGAACTGAGCCATTGGTTCAGCACGTTCAACCGTATTGCGCAAAGCGCAACAGCGCGATATTCACCCGTCATATGCAAATCATCCGATCAGCCATTCAATGGTGCAGCAGCACGATTTGCATCTCATTAAAGTTGCTCCACACCTAATTTGCATGGATTGCGTTATAAAAATGCGACACTATTCAGCAGTGGCCATATTCGGTTACTGGAGTTGATAGGTGAGTTGCATGCTGTGTGCTGTACTGGACTGTGGTCTCAGGGAATTGCTGTGTACTGCTCAGTCACAGGTGACCACTCTCACCCATACAGGCTGAGAAATGACCGAGCGAGGACTGGGTGAGGAGGCTGATGGTGGGTGGAAGAGGAAGCCTAATTTTACTAAGGCTGAGATGGAGGCACTCTTTGAGGCCTACCTGGATGAGAAGCCACTGCTCAGTGGATGGCGGGGCACCCCTCAGGCCCATGCTGCTGCATGGGAGGGGGTGGCATGTGCCGTCAACCTGCAGGGCAGCCACCAGCGCTCTGTGCAGGAGTGTAAAAAGAAGATGGGTACCGACAGGAGGAGGGTGAAGGAGAAGGTGGCTACCATCAGGGCGGCATGTGCTGCAACAGGCGGAGGCCAGCTGGAGGTGGTGCAGCTCACTCCAGCAGAGGACAGACTCGCTGCAAGCATGCAGTGCAGTTCCATTGAGGGCGTTCCTGGAGCTGGCTTCCAGACAGGTGGTAGCCCATCACTGCATGGTATGTCATGGTCTGTGGGGGGGGGAGGTAGATCCCAAGCACTAACATGTCTTTACTTTCTGTTACAGATCCTGTGCATCTGCAGGACTCAGCAGTGGAGGGCCTGTCCACTGCGGACAGCCATCTGGAGTTGGAGGAGGGACCATCCACCTCCGCTGGTAGCCGGCGTGCATTGCAACAGTGTGCACGCCTGGCTGCCAACACTGATGTCATTGAGACAGGTGTGGGGTGCCCTTCCTGTGTCTCAGCGGTCTGGCGTCCAAGCATGCCAGCACGCTGTGGCTGTGGCTGTGGCACAGACCTGCACCATTGATGATGCAATGACCATTATGGGCATTGACATGTGTGTGTCACAGAATGGACACACAGCAGGACAGCTCACGCCCATGGACCTGGCTGGTTCTGACGTGTGTGCCAGCATGTCAGCACAGTCCCAGGCTGCGCCTGTCAGCACCAGTGGGGCAGCACCAGTGGCTGTTCAGGTCAGTGGCACTGTTGTGGCCACAGCGGCAGAACAACTGATCCCTTGGGCGCAGCAGGTGGAGGGGCAGCAGCAGCAGTCACCCACCGGGACTGGGGGTACAGGGTTCAGCGATGGCGTATGTGCACCACCTGTGGACTTGCCCGTACCTGGTCCTGGTGAGCAGCGCCCACCCTCAAGGGGTGCTGAACATCAGGCCCTTCCATACCCTGAGGGATAGGTTGCCGATGTGGCAGACGATCTCTTTGATGAGCACATCCGCCTGCTGCAGGCATCAGTACAACAGCAGATGTGGGTTGCAACATCCGTGGAGGCAATGTGTGTGGCTCTGGTGCGGGTCGAGGAGTGACACAGCGGGGACACCAAGAGGATCCTGTCACGGATTGACCATTTGCAGATGGATGTGACCGCCGCCATTGACAGGCAGATACAGGCGTTGATCGCTGTCGTGGCCACATTGGGCACACAGTCAGGTGCCCCTGTGCCGCTCACACCACGCAGTTCGCTATCCACTCCCCATTCCCAGTGTCGTGTGACACCCACCCTGTTGATGCCGGGTTCAGCTGTAGGCATTCTGAGCACTCCTGGTGCAGGTATGTTTGGTGTGCTGCAGACACCCGTGCGGGCACGGTCATGTTCGCATGTGGAACCCCTGGTGGACCATCGGTGCCATCCTATGAGGCCCATGCTCAGCCTGCCAGTGCTGCTGGGTCTCAGCGGGGCCACCCATGCATCCGAGGCAGCCGTGGCACTGTGCTGCAAGACTGAGCTGTCTCCCAGTGAGGGCCCTGTCTGGTGCTGCCCTGTGTGCAACCTGTGTTTTGGTGGGCAGTGCACCGGTGGATGCCCAGCCCTACACGCAGACACGTGGACCACCTGCACGCCCTTCTGACTGCTGTCCACAGGTGCGTGTGCATGATGATGCCTGCATTGCGCTGTACACCAAAGTGCGATGGTGCCCAGCATCTGACACACTCACATGGACAGTCAGTGGACGTGGTGGCCTGTGGACATGTGTGTTTTTAGTGTCTGTGTTCCGGCTCTGTTTTGCACCTGACCCCTGTGCACCTTGTGCCTATTGTGTGTGTGTGTCCATCCATGTGGCGTGTTACTGTTCACCCCTCCCTGGTTGTATGTGTGTGCTTCTGTGCCCTGCCACTTCCCTTGCCGTCATGCACCCCTGGTGTGTTTTTCTGTGTGTATGTGGGTTGTGCCCTAGCCACTGTTGGTTGTACATGGCCTCATGACTTACCTGCGTTGGGTGAAGTGATCCTGTGTGATGGTGTCCCGGTGCAGCTGGGCCAGCCAGATCAGTTGGGGGTCCCATTGTCCAAGGGGGGGCTGCCCATCCCCATCATCACTGTCGTCACCGTCGTCCCCATCGCTGTCCCCCTCTTCGACCTGTACAGCTATCCCACAGTCTTTGACCATGTTATGCAGGATACAACAGGCCAGGAATATCTCACAGGCCTTTGAGGGGCTATACTGTATGGCACCGCCGGAGGTGTCCAGGCAATGGAAACGTGCCTTCAGCATCCCAAACACCCGCTCAATGATGTTGCATGTGGTGGAATGTGCCTCATTGAAGCGTTGCTGCGATGGGGTCATGGGCTGCCCGTAGGATGTGAGCAGCCAGGGAAGGAGTGGGTATCCACTGTCACCTGTGTGGAAATAGTGGAGGTTAGTGTCTTGTTCAGGCTCAGACTGCCCCAAACCCTATGTGCCACACCCATGGCACCTGTGGCTTACCCCCCTTGCCTATGATTTGTCAGTTCTACATGCATACTCACCCACTAGATGTCCTGTGGGGATGTCCCCACTCTCAAATCGAAGGCACAGTGCTGACTGGTACCATATGAATGAATCATGTGCTCCCCCAGGGTGCGTGGCACAGACATTGATGATGCGCCCACTGGCATCACACACCACCTGGCAGTTGACACTGGCATATCCCTTCTGGTTCATATAGGCAGCCCTATCAGGGCCAGGTGGTGTGCAAATGGCCACATGGGTGCAGTCTATTGCCCCTAGCATGCCAGGCATATGTGCTACCCTGTGGAACTCCTGTATGTTTGCTGTGCACTCTGCCATGGTGCTGGGGAAATGTATGTACTCCGCAGCACGTGGCAGCAGTGCGCTGAGAAATTGGGTGAGGATGCATGACGTGGCCGACTGTGTTATGCCTGTGGTGTCCCCTGTTGGTCTCTGGAAGGTACCTGTGGTGAGCAAGCACATGCAGGCTGTTACCTTTGTCTCCACTGACAGAGCATGACTCCGTTGTGTGGGTGCTTGCATCACATCACTGCACAGCTCACAGAGCCACCTCAGTATTGCCCTGTTCAGGTGGTACCAGCCCACTATCTCGACATCTGAGTACAGCTCAAAGCTGGTGCGGGCTCAGTACTGCCTGTTGAGGGCGTACTGCTGACAGGCCCTTCCACGGCCACGTCCCCCTGCAGAATGCCTTCTCGTTCCCCTCATTACAGCTTCCATGTGGAAGGTGGCACTGTCCATGTCCCTGGTTTGTGTTCCCTCTGGCTGTTGTTGCTGTGTTCCCCCCACTGTCCTGACTGCTACCTCCATTGCACTGGGTACACCTACTGGCCTCTGCTCACTGTGGCCCCACACACACCTTCCCTGGCCCCTATTCTGTCCTCTTGTTTCCCTGGCCTGCCATCTTTGTCCCTCTTGCCCTGTCTCTCTCCCTGCCTCATGTGGCTTCCCTGTAGTGTTCTTGCACCTCTTCCTTGCTCCTTTTTATTTTGGCTCATTTCCGCTATGGTGCAACTTCCGCCTGATCCACTGTTGCGCATTGCACAAGTCTTTGAACATCGCACTGCACACTTTATGCATGGTTCCACCCCCTTCGGCTGCGCATGCCTTCATTATCATTGCGCTGTTGCTCAGCATGTTTTCAGTGGTGCAACTGCCTCCTGCTGAATATCGCAGAATGGCGCATAACACATATTTCTGTTGCTCATGGCATTTTTCTTCTTTAGCCATTAAATCTAGTAGCTTTTGCTTTGTAGTAGAAATATCACTCTTGTCTTCACTCTGTGCTTTTCTATCCTGCTGAGTTTTACTGGTCACATTTTCACTGGATAAATCCTCTGTAGACACGAAAATATCTTCTTCCAAAAAATCAAAGTTCAAATTTACCTCTTCTTTGATTTCTGCTCAGTATCCACAAAAGAGGAGGGGGAGGTGCCAAATCCAATTAACAGAAGCACTCTTGATAGGGGGGTCAATCCCAGTCCTTTCACAGAAGAAAGGGTTCTGAAAGAACTCCTAAAACTGAAGGTGGACAAAGCAATGGGGCCTGATGGAATTCACCCCAGAGTTCTAGAAGAATTAAGGGGAGAACTACTGAAACCATTGACTACCCTTTTTAACAAATCATGGGAGGATTGTGTGGTACATGAAGACTGGAGGAAGGGGGATGTGATTCCCCTTCACAAAAGTGGGACCAAGACAGAGGCAGGAAACTACAGACCTGTCAGTTTGACCTCTGTGGTAGGGAAAGTGATGGAATCACTTCTGAAGGAAAGAATTGTTGAGTACCTAAAGGTCAGTGGTGCACAGGACCCAAGGCAGCATGGGTTCACAGTGGGAAGGTCATGTCAGATGAATCTAATTGATTTCTTTGACTGGGTGACCAAAGTAGTAGACCAGGGAGGGGCTGTAGACATGGCCTACCTAGACTTTAGCAAGGCATTTGACACAGTCCCACACAAAAGATTAATAGTCAAAATAACCAGCCTGGGAGTGGGTCTCAGGGTGGTAGACTGGGTAAAACATTGGCTGGACAACAAGACACAGAAGGTAATTGTAAATGGAGTCCACTCTGAAGAAATAGGGGTTACTAGTGGGGTACCACAGGGTTCAGTACTGGGTCCAGTCCTTTTTAATGTCTCTATAAGTGACATTGCAGAGGGACTGGAAGGAAAAGTATGCCTCTTTTTAGATGACACAAAGATTTGCAACATGGTTGATAGACAAGGAGGCATGGAAAGGATGAGAAGGGACTTGGCAAGGTTGGAGGAATGGTCGGAAGTATGGCAGCTTGGATTCAATGCAAAAAAGTGCTAAATAATTCCCCAGGGAAACAAAAACCCGGAGCAAGATTACACAATGAGAGGGAGGTAGTAACAACAACAAAAAAGGAAAGGAACCTGGGGGTAATCATATCAGATGACCTTAAGGTTAACAAGCAATGTGAGAAGGCAGTAGGAAGGGCTAGGGGTATACTGGGATGCATAGGGAGAGCCATCACCAGCAGAAAACAGGAAGTTGTTATCCCTTTGAACAGACAGTTGGTGAGACCCCATCTGGAGTACTGCAGCCAGTTCCGGAGACCCCATCTCCACAAGGACATAGACAGGATAGAGGCAGTCCCAAGGAGGACAACTAAAATGATGCAGGATCTGCAAGAGAAGCCATATGAGGAGAGACTAAAGGAGCTTAATATGTATACCCTTGAGGAAAGGAGGTAGGGGGGACATGATAGAAACTTTTAAGTACCTCGGTGGAATCAACAAAGTCCAAGAGGGTGGCATCTTTCAGAAAAAGAGACGTGCAAGAATAAGGGGACACAATTTAAAAATAGAGGGGGGCGGTTCAGGGGCAATGTGAGGAAGTATTTTTTCACAGAGAGGGTAGAGGATGCATGGAACAGCCTTCCTGAGGAGGTTGTGGGGTCTAAAACTGTGGGAGAATTCAAGAATGCATGGGACAGACATATGGCAATTCTTGTGGGGGGTAGGAAGAAATAGGTTGTTAGTTAACTAGAATCTGCGGCTTATCCTGTAGGTAGGGAAATGGGCAGACTAGGCAGGCCAAGTGGTCCTTATCTGCCATGAAAGTCTATGTTTCTATTGGCCTCTTGCAGGTTTTAGGCAGGGTAGGAGGACCGTTCTCCTACCTCAGACACGTCCATCTCATCTTCAGACTTGTTGAGAGTGGCCATACTGTTTGTAGGCCTTGAAACCAGGCTTCCTCCTTGCAGCACAACCTGCTCCCCTGCCACATCAGTACTTCCTCCTCTTCCTGTGTCCGGCTGCAAACTGGGCCCCTCCATCCTGTCCACAGGAAGTGACAGCACCCCTACAGGCAGAGTAGGGGGATTTCCTTGGTGTCCTGGACATATTTCTCCCATTCACTAAAAGAAAAAAAATATACCTCTAACAGCTTTATCTGGTTCAATGTCAGATGGCATCCACCTGTATCCCCTCTCCCCCAGGACAAGGCTGAAAAAAGATAGAATTGTCTAGTCCTCCTTTCCCGATCAACAACAACAACAAAAAAAAGAAATGGGAAGCAATAAAGAGGGCAATTTTCAAGGCATGTAAGTTATGCATGAGAATGGTAACCAAAAGGAACAAGTTCAAGAGACCATTATGGTTCTCAGGAAGAGTCAGGAAATTGGTAAGGGACCCAAAAAAGTCTTCTCCAGGTATGAAGAAAAGCAGCAGGAGAAAGAAAGTGGAGAATATTTATTGACAAATAAGGAGACAAAGAGGGTGTTTATGAAAGCAAAAGCATACATAGAGCTGAGTATTGTGCAGAAGTCAAGGGAGGAGAAATCCAATTATTCTTGTATATTCAGAAAAAAAGGAAGAAAGGAAAGTGAATTGTTAGGATATCTAGAGGGGCAGGGTGATAGAGGAGGACATTCAAAGGACTGCCATCCATAATGATTACTTTTGCTCAGTCTTCACAAGGGAGGACAGCAGGCATTTGCCATAGAGTGCCATCAAAGTGGCCACAGAGGGGGTCCTGCAAGTGAAGCAGATGGTATTTACATGCAAAGGATTCATAAAGGGCTGATAGCCCTATACATGGATAAAACCCCAGTACCAGGTGGGAGGTACCCTATGGTGCTCAGGAAATTGGCAGTTGAACTGACTGAACTCATTGTAGCTCTATTCAGTAGCTCATTACAGATGGGGCTAGTTCCAAAAGACTTGGAAGGTGGCAGATGTAGTTCTGCTACATAAATGGGTGGGCAAGGATCAAGTGAGGAACTACAGACCTATCAGTCTTACCTCTTGTGGGAAAGCTGATGGAGTCACTAGTCAAAGAGGACCTTGTAAACTACTTGGGCAGGAATGCTTTCCAGGATACTAGACAGCACAGGTTCATGCCAGGGAGAGCTTGTCAGAGTAACCTGATAGTTCTCTTTGACTGGGTGACAAAGGCATAGGATAGGGGCCACATTGTGGATTTAGGCTACTTCGACTTCAGCAATGCTTTTCACTCAGTGCCTCACAGACCATTGCTGAAGAAATGGTCTAAGGTTTGACAGGTAAAGTTTGATGCCAAAAAATTCCAGGTGATGCACCTAGGGAACACGAAGTCCAGGACAGAGTATTGGATTAGTGGAGCAAGACTTGGCACTACAGCTGAGCAATGTGCCCTTTATCATTAGTGACTTCCTCAAACAATCAAGCCAGTGTGACCAGGCCTATAGTATGGCAAAGGAATGGAAGATATGGCACACTCCAGGACAAATGGAGGCTGTGCAGAGCAAGGCTGCCAGCCAAAAGACATGAAGAAAAGTAGAAGCCCTGCACTTGCAGAGTAACCAGGCAAATCAAAGTAAAGTTACAAAAGTTTTATTGCATTACTGAAAATGGAGTCCCAGCTAGCACTTAAGAGTCTTAGCTGGGACTTTGGTTTGGGTACCACAATAAAACTTTTTGTAACTTTACTTTGATTTCTCTGGTTATTCCATGCTTGCACTTTTATTTATATAGTAAGACAAACAAGATATTAGAATGTATTAGGATGTATTGGGAGGGGTACTGACAGCAGAAGAAGAGAGGTAATGCTACCTCTTGAGAGATCTTTGGTTAGACCAAACCTGTAGTAATGAGCCCTGTTCTGGAGTCTGCACCACAGGAAAGATAAGGACAGGCTGGAGACGGTGTACCAAAGGGTGACAAAGATGACTTAGGGGCAGCATGGCAGGTCTTTTTTTTTTTCCAGTTCAGTTTTATTTTTTACCAGAAAAGGTGGTCCTGGAAGGACAACACAAGGTACAATAAGAGAACAGGAGTACAATTCGCAAATTACAGTGCAGGGAATACAAATTCAAAAACAGACATATCAATTTCACAGTAAATAGGCCATAAACAGGCCAAGGCATAAGTGCTACATTACTGCCCAAATAATTTGAAAGGCAAAACAGGAAGTAAGGGAGCTGGAATGGACTGAGGATAGAAGAGATGGGAAGGAGAGGGAGGGAGGGAGGGCAGGGTGCCATGACAAAGAGAAAGAAAGTGGGGAGCAAGGACTAGGAGAGGAAGGGAGGGATGAGGATAAGGAATGGGAAGCGTGTCAGGGAGTGCCAAGGAAAACTAAGGAGGTAGAAGTGCCTTGATGGCCTCATAGAGGGAAGGGTTAGGAGTAGCATTGGCAGTTCTCTTTTAACAGGGGTTTTGAAAGCAATTTGAAGGAGGATAGTTTTACAAAGTGGGTCAGCTTTAAGGTCTTTTGGAGGGAATTCCACAGAAGGGAGAAGGAATAATTTATAGAGGAGGAGCAAAACTGGGTTCTAATACTGGGTATGTAAAGTTGTACAAAAGCATATTTTCTGAGTGGGTATGAACATGGTGTGAACTTGAAAATATCGGAGATGTACTGGGGAAGTTTTTTAGTGAGGGCTTTAAAGGTTCAGATAGTAGCATTGTGCCACCTTCTGGCAGCTAATGAGGTTCAGTCTAACTTGTCACAGAGTGCGAAGTGGTGAGTTTTCTCTGGAGAGTCATTGTGAATTTTAAGGCCCTGTGGAACAGTATGTCCGGTTTAGCAAGAACCATATTGGGACAGTTACTATATAGAAAATCAGCATAGTTTAAGAGAGGTACGACTGTAGATTGGACTATCCTTGATTTTGTGTGGGCACTGAACAACCGTTTAATGCGGAAAAATAATCCCAGCCTTTCTTTTAGTTTTTTGGAGGGTTCATCCATGTGAAGGATAAAAGAGAACTTGTAGTCCAACCAGAAACATAAGCATTTAAATGTTACCACTTTTTCCAGGGATTCTCCCATCATAGTTGTAATTCCAACATAGGCAGTAGGATCCGGAACTGGTGAAGCCTTATACGGCAATGAGATAACCATTATTTTGGATTTCTTAGCATCGAAGAGCAATTTCATCTGGATCAGGTTTTGCTGTAGTGTGTCGAATTCCTGTTGGAGAACCACACACATAAATTCAAAAGATGAATGAGCAACATAAAGGACAGTGTTATCCGCAAATAGATGAACACTGGCAGAACTGCCGTTATGGTCAATGTTGTTGATATATATTGTGACTGGTGAAGGACCCAAGATTGAACCTTGGGAGACCCCTCGGCAGAAGGTTTACTGGTAGAGAGGTCACCTTGCTATTTCACCAGTTGCAGTCTACCAACAAGATAGCAGCAAAACCAATGTAGAGCATTGTCATCTAGTCCAATGTTTTGCAGTAGGGACAGTAATAGATTGTGATCTACCATATCAAATGCTTTGCTTAAGTCATGAAATAGTGTGGCTGCATGATTTTTGCCATTGAGAGAAGTTAGCCAATCAATGGTGATTTTAGCTAGTGCTGTGACCGTATTGTGATTTGGCCTAAAACCAGACTGACAGAGATTTAAAAGATTATAGCATTTTAAGTAGTCTCTTAGTTGAGAAGTTACCAGTTTTTTGAGAATCTTTGACAGAGTGGGTAGTAAGAAGATGGGGCTGTAGTTATTTAAATTGCATGGGTAGCCTGACTTGAACAAACAGATAACATGGGCTGTTTTCCACACAATGGGGAGTGCTCCCTCAGTAAGGGACAAGTTGAAAACGTGGGTAATTGACGGTGCTAGATGATAATAGTCTAGCTTCAGTAGGACAAGATCTATTAGATTAGCCCCTGCACTTTTGCAAATGCCAAAGGAGGCTAGCAGTTCTTCTACCTGTTTAAGTGTGACAGGAGTGAAGCTAAATTTAGCATGACTGATGGGAATGGTAGTGGGGGACCACAGAGAACTATTACATAAATGCTGCTTTAGTAGATTGCTTAAGGGGGAGGAATCAAAAGCAAGGGCTGCTGTGGCAAAGTGGTTATTGAAGGCTTCTAAGATGTCTTGTTTATTTGTATAAGTGATGTCCCCAAGGGAGATTTTGGAAGGTAAAGAGGACAAGGATGCATGTCCTTGTCAGGAGGTGTAAACCCCACTCTCAGGTTTTTGTCAATAATGGGCATGCAAGGAATCACAGACATGTTGCATAAGAGTAATAAAACTTGTTTATTACTACCAAAAAGGAAAATCACAGTTGCCCTAAGGAGTTCTTACCAATCGAAACTGGGAGACAGTGCTAAACGTTCCCTATACCTCGAGGATTCTCCGTGTCTCCTGGGGTCTCTGAGTTAGAAGACTGTGGGCCAGATATTCAAAACTTTGCCCCGGGGCTAAATTAGCACTGCCTGGTGGGCAAAATTTGCCCGGAGCAAAACCATAGCTATATTCAAAGGGAAATAGCCCGGTGCAAAACCAGCTGAATATAGCAAGCTAAGGAAGCCGGGCAAATAGGCTGAGGAGTGCAGGGCAAAAATTGCCTGAGATTAAGACAGCACTGAATATAGCAGATAAGATAGCACTGAAAATAGCAATCAAACAGAGGCAGTGCAAACACCCACAGAAACAAAGTGTTAGAGGTGTAAGCAGTGAACACAGGAAAGCAAAATCAGCCCTGCTAGACATAACTGCAGTACTAGTGAAAGGCATGGAATAACCTGGACCCACAAGTGAAACCAGAATACCACAGAACACTGTCAAATCCCGACTCCCCCCCAAAAAGACACAGGACACAGGAATGTCAAGCATAACATAGTATAATTAAAAAAGGGAACAGGTAAGGCACAAAGGCAACAAGAACAAATACACAGTAAAACAAAGCAAAAACACAGCAGAATACAGTATGCAAAAGTGGGGTACAAGAAAAACACAATGAAAGGGAAAAGGGTAGGCCTAACAAAGGGACTGAAAACAATGTGGAAATTAGGAACAGTAGAAAAAGGTTATTGTGAAACATATGTACAATGCAATGGGGAGAGGGATGTGGACATAGGAAGGAAGGAATGGAGGGAAACAGGATGGCAGACATAGGGCTAGGGACAATGGGCCTGGGACAGGAAGGAGGATAACAGTAGGAGGTAGGACTTAGGGGCGGGCAGGTGCTGGCAGACGTTCATCTAGGATGGCTGCCACCCGTCTTATTTCTGCTATCATAACAGCCTGCTGTTCTGTTAGTGTCCGCTGTTGGCACACCACCCTCCTCAGCGGCTGATCCTGGCTCTCATCCTCCTCTGGACGGGTGGCCCACAGTGACGCCCGACGTGGACCTACAGGAGACAGAGGGACCATATCAGGACATGATGATGACACAAAGGCACCATGTACCACCACATGGTGGACAGCATGCCCCCAACAACCATGCCCATGTGCCAGTACAGAACAAACCACAATGCAAACTAACATGTGCCTGCAGGACAAGGCAGTATGTAACAGGCAGCATGCAACACCCCAATGTACATGGATATGCATAGATGGATGCTGAGAAGGCTAACACAGTGGAATCCAGCCAGCACAGCGGTGTGCAGACTGTAACAGTGCAAACAGACAGCCACCCCCTGAGATGTGAACGACAAGTGGACACTGAATTACATGCACATGGGATGACACATGGTGGGACATGCTGCCCATAGTCACACTGCTATGATACACAACACAAATTACACCCCCTGGAGAAGGTGCCACAGCCCCACCCAGCTGTGTAAACAGACATGCCCCATCCCATACCCCCCCAACAGTGGCCCACCCTCACTGGTGCCCCCCAACAACTGTAGAGACCCAGCCAAAATGCCACCCACAATGCTATAACACAGCAGCTGTACAAATGATGTCAGGAAGCCCTGAACAGGTGGGTGACTGACATAAGTGCGGAACAGTGGCAAGTGACACAGATAGAGACTCGACATGGACCACAGAGAGCAAATGACCACAGAGGACAACGACATTGTCAACAGTACAGTAGGGACTGCAGGACAGGTAACCAAGCAGTACATAGACAGGGAAAGTGCCAATGCCCACCCACACCCATGGCCACAACAGAAGGATGATGAGCTCACACTGGTGAAGAGCATGGCACGGGGCTGTGCCACCACCCAAAGTGGTAGCACCTTAAAGGTGCACATGCAAGAAGACACACACATGTGAAACAGGGACACAGGCCATGGTCCACCAGTGGCAGGGCAGTGGTAGGCCAATGATATGCACAGGACAGTGTCACCCAGGTGGCCAAGGCATGGCAAGGCACACACCCCACACTTGTGGGAGCAGCTTCTGCCATAGAGTCTGACACCCAGCACACCATGCTACCACAGAACAACCCCTGCAGCACACCTGCATAACCTATACACAAATACCATGCACTGCAGGGACTGAGGGACAGCACCCTGTAGGGGACAATGGCCCCCACAACCGAGCTGGAGCCAACAAGCAGGGGTGTAGCCAGGGTGGTCACAGCTGCACACCATGTGACACACTGCTATCTCACTCGTCATCGTTAGGGTGAGCTACCCCACCCTGGAGTGTAGCCAGATACTATACAAACGTACATCAGGACTGTGTATGTTGCCACCAGTGGCATAAAGAAATACAACCCATGAAACACATGACAATGGGCGCTGCCCTGCATGGGTAAATACAAAGCCATGCATAGCACCCCAAGACACTCACAGACCAGCCCACAACCTGTACAGTTGTATTGTCCATGGGAGACAAAGACAGTCATAGTGACCAGTACCCCTAGTGTAGACCCCAATGAATGAAATCACAGAAAGGTACAACAGTGTCTTTGTTAGGCGTCATGGAAAAAGGAAGCAGGTCAGTGCCTATTTGCTACCCCCCAGAAATAAAATAGCACACACCACAACAGGCACACATGACATGCACAGCCACACAGGCCTGTGTGGCACCATAGACCCAGAGGCTCCCCACCAACAGCCCCTGTGCATATGCATGCCATGGAGGTCGGACAAGGGCACACAGTAACATACCAGTGTCCACACTACAATGGCATTACACTGGTTGGGAGATATAGGCACACATGACACTATGGCCCCCTGTTGGCTATAGTGTGAATAGCCCTGACAGGCACTAACAACATGTCCTGCATAGATACTGACACACTATACATGGTACTGCGAATGAGACATGCCATGAGAAATGGAGAACAGTGTTGCCATGGCAGACAGGACAACAGCAGAAGCAGAAACAGCTAGCACAACAGGCTGACCCCAGTAATCCCCAACCCCCAGGCATGATGATTGGCCTACGGCCATGCACAGACCTACTGCATCCTGCCACAATGGTGGACATGAGAGCAACATGTTGCACATGACAGTACAAGGCAGATAGCAGTGCATATGGCAGTAATGGCAACAATACATCAGACATAGAGCCAGTCATGTCACAGGCTTCGCAGCAGAAGGCAAGGCACTGGAGGCACGGAAGACAACACAAATGCACTCAGCCAGCATAGCAGGCCCCACTGATGGAACGGTCATGGGTGCACTGCATGGTGCCACTGGTGTCAAGCATCCAGTGCCCTCCCAGCACAAAGTTAAGTGTGAACACTGTAGCCCCAGGTGGATGTACATATTGTAGCCACAATAGCTAAGGGGTCCCTCCAAGTGAGCACCCTGGAATCCAAATACAACACAGCTAAATCACATCAGGCCTGGATTACCCAGCCAACTGTGCCACAACACCAGACACAGCACTCCAAATGCCTGCAGTGGCAATTCAGACACATAGTAGAAAAGCACAATGGCACACAGTACGCACGCAACACACTCCCGGTCCCATCACTGCTTTCCGCTGCGAGCTGCGCCATTGGAGGCACCCTGCGCCTGTCTGTGGATGGCCTCTGGTCAGCTTGCAGCTCGCCTCTCGCGTCTCCGGTGTGGTCCCTGAGCTCTGCAGTGGAAAGATGGTACAGAAGCATTACTACAATGTCAGCCACCACGGTACACTAAAGACCACCCTGGACCCTGGTGACATAGCACAACACCTGCATAACTGGCACACAGGCCCAGTGCACCACCAAAGCCATGCCAAGCATGACACGGGTCAGTGCAGACTGCACAGTGCATGGGCAATGTGTGCCTGACAATGCCATCCTGTACACACAATCTGCAACAGCTCCCCCTCCATCACATGTACACAGTCCCTCTGGATGGTACACCCTCACACACAAGGCAGACTGTAAGCAGAGGAGTCCTCAACCCGTAATGGGGGAACACAAGTATTGAATCCCTCAACAAGAGATGTGGACACACAGAAACAGCCCAGTGGCATAGAACATCCCAAAGGCTACAGATAGAATGACAATGATGACAGGAAGGCATATGGCATGTGACATGCACACAGCATTACTGCACACAACCGAGTACAGTACGTGTGAGTCTGCAGCAGAGCAGGGCACCAATGCCAAGGACCTGTTGCCCGAGCCACTGGCCAGTGTCATGGCACAGACACAGTAGTGATGGTGGAGTGAACCACACCCAGACACATACCCCTCAACAGTACCACATTCTGAGGAACGCTCCTCAGTGTACGTCACAGAAGCACCCTGTACCACATTGTGAGGACTCGACACATATGCAGTGGACACATACGAAAGCACAGAGCCATAGTAAATGGTGCAAACCATATACCATACAATGGAATAACAGACCCCGGGAACATAAGTGCAAACATGGTGACAGTGTTTGGAGCAGCGTAGGTGTAGCTATGTGTCAGTGATCCACAGTTGTCCCACACCTGCCGCATAGTGAGAGCCAATGTAGCACAAGTGGGTGTGATATGGTTGGGATGTTGGCCCAGACAACACACCCAACCACACACTGTGGATGTACAGAGTAGGCACAGCTGCACGCTGCCCCCTGGCAGCATGGCGGAACACATTGGATGTGGCAGGGGGCCAGGTGTCGTGTATCCATGCCACCACAATAGGTGGTAAGGGGCAGTGTGCCACCACAGTGCAGGACATTGCAGACAACACTCCCAAGATGCTTTGTCCCCCTGGCCCACACAGTACACACACACACAACTGATTGGAGGTCCCCATGGCATAAGACCACCATATCGGAGTACTATTTAAAGTGTACTCCTGAACAGGTAGCGACTGGTAAAACGGCAGTGGGATTTGAACCCATGTCCAAGAGTGACCCGAGTCACATATTATTACACAAAGTGCACAACAGTCGATGCATGGTAGATTCTAGCTGGACCCCACCAGCACAGCAACACAGTCCCCTCAATGATACATAGATACATAGATACATAGACAGTGTCGGCAGATAAGGGCCTATGGCCCACCTAGTCTGCCCATTTGAGCTTGTAAGTTCAGTTTGTTTTCCTAGAAGTCTATTTCCCCTTACCCCTGACCTCTAGAATTCCTTTATGTCTATCCCATGCATTCTTAAATCCTGTGATTGTTTCAGCCCCCACCACTTCCTCTGGCAGGGTGTTCCACTTGTCCACCACCCGTTCTGTGAAGAAATTCTTTCTCATGTTTCCTCTGAATCGTCCTCCCTCCAACTTCATCCCATGCCCTCTAGTCCTGAAACATCTTTTTCGCTTAAAAATAGTGTTTTCCTGCATCCTGTTCCTCCCTGTAAGATACTTGTATGTCTCTATCATATCCCTCTCTCCTCCTCTCCTCCAGGGAGTACATGTTCAGTTCCTTCAACCTGTCTTCATAGGACTTGTGATGCAACCCATGCACCATCTTTGTTGCCCTCCTCTGAACCTTCTCTCCCTGTCTATGTCCTCACGTAGGTATGGTCTCCAGAACTGTACACTGTACTCCAGGTGGGGCCTCACTAGTGTCTTGTATAGCGGAATTATGACCTCCTTTCCTGCTGGTGATGCCCTGCCTATACATCCCAGCATCCTATTTGCTTTACCTGATGCCTTGTCACACTGTTTCCTCACCTTGAGGTCATCAGAGATGACAACCCCAAGATCCCTTTCCTGCTTGGTGCATGCTATATCCTCACACCCCAACTGATATATTGTGCCAGGGTTTTTGTGCCCCATATGCATTATCTTGCACTTCTTTTGCATTGAATTTCAACTGCCAAACCTTGACCATTCTTCAAGTTTCTGCAGGTCCCTTCTCATTCTGTCTACACCCTCTGGTGTGTCTACTCTGTTACAGAGCTTTGTGTCATCAGCGAACAGTGAAATTCTGCCTTCTATATCCTGTGCAATGTCACTGATGAAGATGTTGAATAGGACCGTCCCAGCACTGATCCCTGTGGTACCCCACTGGTCACTCTTCCCTCTGTGGAGTGACAGCCATTTACCACCACCCTCTGTGTCCTGCCACCCAGACAGTTACCTACCCACCACACTACTGTCCTGCCCACACCCATATTCCCCAGTTTGTGTAATAGTCTTCTATGTGGCACAGTGTCAAAGGCCTTGCTGAAGTCCAGATAGGCCATGTCCACTGCCCTCCCTGATCCACCTCCTAGTCACCCAGTCAAAAATTCAATGAGGTTGGTCTGACTGACTCCCCTGGTGAAACCATGCTGCCTTGGGTCCTGTAGTCCATTGACAACCAGATGTTCCACCAATCTCTCCTTCAGTAGTGCTTCCATGATCTTTCCCACTACCGAGGTGAGGCTGACTGGTCTGTAGTTCCCTGCTTCCTCTTTGTTCCCACTTTTGTATAAGGGGACTACATCTGCTGTCCTCCAGTCTTTGGGTACCTCCCCTGTTTCCAGTGATTGGCTAAACAGGATAGCCAGAGGTTCAGCAACCACCTCTCTTAGTTCTTTAAGGACCCTGGGTGCACCCCATCTGGCCCCATTGCTTTATCAGCTCTTATTACTTCCAGTTCCTTCAGGACCCTTTCTCGTGTAAAGGGACTTGTGTCCATTCTGCACCATTCTCACCCTTGTACTCCTTCAGACCCATTACCCCTCTTCCTTAGTAAAGACTGAGCAGAAATACCTGTTCAATATGTCAGCTTTACTGTTGTCATCCTCCACGTGGCTCCCATCCTCCCCTTCAGTCTTACTATCCTCCCTTTGTCCTTCTTTTTCACTTATGTACCTGTAAAGGTTTTGTCCCTTTAACCACTGATTTTGCAATGTGTTCTTCTGTCTGAGCTTTGGCTTCCTTACTGACTTCCTGCCTCCCTTTGTTTCTCCTGGTACTTCTCCCTATCCCTCTGCCTGTGTCTTTTGTATTGCCTGAATGCAATCTTTTGGCTTTCACTTTCTTTGCTACCTCTTGGAAAACCATAATGGTCTCCTCTTTCTTTTCCTCTTGCTAACCTGCTTAATGCATAATTCTGTTGTTCTTATAATCCCATTTTAAATACTGCCCACTGTTCCTCAATCCCTGATTCCTGTCCCATTCCCCTTAATGCCTCTTTCAAGCATCTCCCCATTTTCCCAAAGTCTGCCCCCCTAAAATCCAGGATACGTGTTTTTGTGTGGTTTGGTTCTGCTCTTTCTGTGATTTCAAACCACAATGACTGGTGGTCACTGTTACCCAGGTGCTCCCCCACTGTTACCCCCATCACACTGTCCCTGTTTGTGAGCACAAGGTCCAGTATTGCCTTCTGCCGAGTTGGTTCCATGACCAGTTGCTTGAGGAAGGCACCCTGAAGGGAGTCCAGGATAAATCTGCTCCTAGTTGATGCTGCTGCTGGGATGCTCCAGTCCACGTCTGGTATATTGAAGTCTCCAACTAGTACTACCTCACTCTTGTCTGCCATCCTTGGATGGCTAGCATCAGCTCCCTCATCTGTTTCTTCCTCCTGGGCTGGTGGTCTATAGACCACACCTGTGCGGATGGCTGTCCCCATTTTCCTTTCCAGCTTAACCCACAGTATCTCTCCCTATTTTGTTCCTCCTGGATCTGTGTGCCCTTATGTCATTTTTTCACATACAGTGCCACTCCTCCTCCCTTCCTGCCTGCTCTGTCGCTTCTGAATATGTTGTAGCCAGGTATGGCCATCTCCCAGTCATGGTTATCATTATACCAGGTTCTCAGTGATGGCCACAATGTCCAGGTCTGACTGTACCATGACAGCCTCCAGATCTTCCATCTTGTTGCTAAGGCTCCTGGCATTTGCACACATGGCTTCCATGATTTGACCTCCTAGACTGCTTCACTGTTCTGCTCCAGCCCTTCCTTGGTTGTCATTTATCCCTGGTTCTCCTTGCTGTCTGCCCTTCTGCTGAATTTTTCCCCTTTCTGCTTATCCACCTTTTGGACACTAATCTCCATCTTTTGCACACTGCTTTGCAGAGATAGCCACTCCTCTGGTTCACTGGTTCCATTACTAGCTGTGGGGGGTGAGCAAGTAGGTATCATCCTTGCTGGCCTGCCACCCACCTTTGCTAGTTTAAATGCTTGTCAATGTAGCATTTAAACTTATCATTGAGTGCTTGGATTTCCCTCCAGGATGGATGCAGGCCGTCAGGCTTGAACAAACCTCCATCCCTCCAGATGGGTCCCCAGTCACCAATGAATCCAAACCCTTCCTCACAGCACCAGTTCTTCAACCATGAGTTAAAGTTCCTGGTGCATGCACTCCTATGCTCTCCTTGCCTCTCACAGGTAGTACTTGAGAAAGTGACAGAAGTAGCTACTTGCTTGAGACCCTCCCCAGTTTCTAAACTCTTCCTGAACTTCCTTTGGCTCCCCATTTGCCAAGTCATTAGTACCTAGGTGGATAATGACATCCAGATCACCCTCCTGTCTTGCCTTCCCAGTGATCCCCAGTATCTTCCTTCCATCCCTCCATGCCGTGGCACCTGGTATGTTAATGAGGCATCACACACACACACACACACACACACACACACACACACACACACACACACACAAGCACACCACCCAACACACATCCCCACCACCCATTACAGCACCGTGGTGAGAATCATCACTTACTGGCACAGGCACAGTCCCCTCCCGAACCATCGTCCTGCATCGTTCCAGCAGTGGGCACTGCCTGCGCCTGATGTCCACATATCGGTGCCACTTCTTGCCATCATGGGGTATACCCGTGATTGCTGCGAGGTGACGGCCAATTGAAGCCCAGACCTGGCTACAGGGATGGTCACCTTCCCGGACCGGTCCAAATAGGGGCCAATGGCACTGTTCAGTTAGCTGAACTAGGTTGGCTGTCTCCACCTCATCCCATCGCCTGTCACGGCCCACCACTGCCCTTTGCCTACGTCTCCCAGACATGGCTAATGTGAGAGGGGGGAAAAGATACTGCTCCACTGGTAACTGACTGGCCACACACCCTGACACTCCCAAGCACTTCAGTCTAGCGCCACGCAGAAGTATGTCGTAGCGCTGCGCTAACCGGAAGTGTTCGCACTGCGCATGCGTGACCCTGCCATGCCCCCATGCATACGTTCCAGGCATGCGCAGTGTCAATGCGCTAACATGGTTAGTGCAGTGCTAAGGCACAATAGCGCAGACCTCAGCATGGACTGCCCCACCCCACGCATGCGCCAAATCTGTGCTAAGCCACAGTAGCGCGGTGCTATCGCTACGGCACGGCGCTAAGCATAGCCGAGATAGCCCGGCACTATATGGTTTGCCCTGCGCTAAACACTTTGCCCAGCGCTAGCATCTGCCATATTCAAACAGAATATGCAAATGATGGTCATTGTGTATGCATGGTGCTAACAAGGACATTAGCATATCATTTTCGGCCCATTAGCATGCTTAACAGGCTTGTTTGCCCGGCTGTGCTATATAAGGGCTAAATGAGCCCCCCTATGTTGCTAATCGGTAATACATGTTGTTGTGTGAGTACTGCTGCAGCACAGGATGTCAATGGAACACTCAGAGAGTCAGCCAGGTATGTACTGCATGTGGGAGGCCAGAGGTAATATTCAAGGGACACATCAGTAGGTTTGTGATGTGGTTTATGTTGACTGGGTGCATACCTCTCAACCTCTTGCCTCGTGAATCAGGGACAAGGCTTTAAAAAATCAGGGACAAAGACCCCAAATCAGTGACACATCTTAAAAACTGGTACTATTCAGTCAGAAAGCTGACAGAGTAAAGGGATTTGTGTTAAGATGCATTTTCTGAAGAAGAAGAAGTTTGTTACTTTAATGTTTGACATTATTTTGTGCTTTAATCCCCACTGTTCTGTCACAAAAATACAAATTTTACGCGGGACAGAGGAAAAGTTTGAGGCTAAATCAGGGACATCCCTGAAAATCAGGGACAGTTGAGAGATATGACTGGGTGCCTAGTGCCAAGCACAACCTGGCCATACCTCCCAACCTTATGTTCCTCAAATGTGGAACACTGCATCTCAATATGTGAAACACATGAGCAAAATATGGAACACGTTTACAAACTGCACCTCAGAGGCCCAGAACACTGTAAAACAATTTGCAATCCTAACAGGAGGTCAGCTAGTAACTGTGCAATATATGTTCTGCATCACTCACTGTGGAATAGTGCCTTACAGTGATACCACTGAATGTGGGACAACCCCTCACAATGTTGAACAGCGTGCTGTTGTGCCGTATCATGAGGACTATTCCTGGTATTGTGGTACACTGCAGAGGTATGGACCAGGGGGAGAGGGATACAGAGGACTACTAACTGACTGTGTCCTGGATAAGGCTGCTGTTCATGAATGTTCTGTGTAGTCACCATGCTGATAACAGTTGGGCATCCCCATTTCATGTGTGCATGGCTTGATACCACTGGCTGATGGCAGACATCCAGGTCAGGGCTGTAACACATGTCCACTCTGTCTGTTGGATGGTCCGGACTGCTCAAGGCATATGCACTGCCACAGAAGGGTTCTCAGTCCCTGTGACCTTGGGAGAACACATGCCCGAGGTGACGGAACACAGGTTGTGTACAACTGTGGCATCATGTATGTGATGTTTTATAGTTGTCGTATGTCACATGTGCAGTGTGTTACTCTGCACTGTGTTCCATACTGACATCGACATGTGATGTTTCAAGCGGTTTGAGACTACTGACACCACTGCAGTACTGTGAGGACAGTAACACTGTGCCAGCAAGCCATGCGCTCATGCAGCAGTGGTGACATCAGAACTGCAGCAGAACATCATCATGACAGCACTACTGCAGCAGCACACAGGGGATACTGGATGGGCAACTCTGCAGTACCAGTGTGTTCTGCCACAGCAGGATTCTGAGGCCCAATGACACCGAGAGCATAGCTTGTGAGGTCCATGGGAATCAGAACCCAGACCCGACAGCAGGGGACGCTGGTTGCATATAGCGCTGCTCTGCCTGTCATGTGACTTGCTTATTGTAGTGTGTGCTGACAGGGTACGTGCTGTAGACAAATCCTGCCTCTGTAAGACACAACCCAGGGGGAAGGGGATACAGGTGAATGCCAAATGTCTTTGAAACAGATCATGCTGCTTGAGGCATTCTTGTGGATAGGGGACACATGGCTATGGCACCATAGATCTTCCCCTACACATGTTGGTATGTGCCATGGGGTCATTAACGTCCACCTGACCTACCTCCAGAGCAGGCAGATGGCACTTCGGTGTAACATCTCATCCGAATGATGGCACCTCAGGAGTGCAGCACCCCCCCCCCTCATGCTGCACTGCAGTGTCACTTATGGGATGTTAACCCGGAAGCCTTGGGTGGGACTAGAACCCACAGCCAGAAGATCTCCCGGCTGCATGGCATCTGTGCTACCTGCTGATCCACTGTCATCACCTGTGTATTGTACTGTGTGCGATCTGTGTGATGTGATACAGGAGACTGGCTGGTGTACAGGTCATTATCATGTTGTACACGCCTCGATTGGTTGCTAGGACATCTGTAAACCTCGAGTGTGCAGCTCGGGAGGCTTACAATTGCCCTAGCAACAACAAGTGGTGTGTACACCATGGTTGTCACCTGTACATCAGGCATTGTCAGGTATAGTGGATGGGACTAGACATGGGAATCCTCCCCCCCCCCCTCACGTGTCAGTGGGCCTTACCCCAGTATTGACTCTGCGGTACAGCCAAATGTATGTATAGGTACTGTACACACACTATTGGGATACATGGAACACATGACTGTGGGCCAGCATAGTACCAGTGTTAACCCCTATCAGCCATGCAGATCGTTAGCCTCAGTGACAGTACACTGTGACAACTGGAATGTTATAGGACTACTGTACTGAGGCTTTCAAGCACATTCCAGGTGTGTAGAATACTGACTAACAGTGGCAGTCTGTCTAGTTGACCCACTGCTAAGACATAGCTGAGGTGAGTTCATATGGTCCTGACATCACACTACTGGGATGCCAGGCCTGTAATCTGTTGGATATCAGTGGGTAATCAGGCCTACATATACTTTAAAGACCTGTTCTGCATGGATGATAGGTTGACCCAGACGATGCCAGCCACCTGCCTGTCTGGCAGGAAAGGACCCGATTCCAGGGGTAGCAGTACCACATGTGTGGCTGTATCATCCCTGCCACACACACATTGCTCCTGTATTGTTTGTATGTGGCAGGCTATGGTATCTGTGAACCATCTAACAGTGCAGTACTGTTAATGGGCTTGGGACTGCAGCTGATGCTTGACCGGTGCAGTGTGGCTGGGCATGTATGCGGTGGTGCTGGTGGGAACTGGGTGGCCCTTTGACCCTGTTGACTGCCCCTGTGTGGGTAGTGTTGCCCCACCAGTGCCATGCACTGTCCAACGCCCATTGCACAGGCCATGCTTGACTGACTGCATGCTGTGGTGCTGCAGATGGCAGTGGGATGTGATCAGAAGTGTGGAGGATGCACTCTGGAGTGGATCATTAGTCCACTGTGACTGTGGGGTGCATGTACTCCAGTGTGACAACTGCCACAGGTACCCGTGCTGTCACTCATGTCACTGACTGGCATCTGCATCACAGACAGCCAACCCCCCACCCCTGTGTTGTGCTGTGTGATGTGTGCATGTGCGCACGGCAGACAGTACTCATGCAGTTAATAGTGTTTGTACACTGTGGTCCTGGCTGCTGACTGTCTGTGCACGCGCTGTGCAGCCAGGGCAGGGCATTACCAACATTGCTGTGGTCCACGGTGTCTACCCCCAAGACAGGCAGGTCCATCTACAGTGTGCACATCCAGGCCATTGTGTGACAGGCATTGACACATGCTGGGAGTGCAGTATCCCAGTTTTATTGTTGTACAGTACCCACAACTGCAACACATGGTGGATCACACACAGGCCTTGTGCACAGCTGTGCCAGGATCACCCATACACACACCACGCCTGTATGTGTGTACAATGTGGCAGCACTGATACATACTCTGGCACATGCAGTGGTGCCTAGGCCGCACCCCTAGTGGAACTTGTGTCCTGGTCAGCCATCTAGCCCTGTTTTTGGGAGACACCCATGCTTCCACAGCATGTGTTCCATGGTGCTGGGTGTGCAGAGGCCCAGCATGGCACTGGATGTGCCAGTGGGGCACCATGAGTCAGCCATTCACAGCCATGGCTGCACAGTCCCACACATGTGCACATTAGGCACTGTCTGTGGCTGTAGGCCTTGTGATTGCCTTGCAGTGCACCCATGTCCATGCCAACATGTTAAGCCAGGCCACCTCTCACATGCAGAGGCAGCAACATGGCTAGCACAACTGTGCTGCACACACACACACACAGCTGGCTTCCACATGTGCTGGCCTGCAGGACCCACAGCACTGAGTGCATCGTGCATGCCCTGTTGCCATTCCTTGGGGGTGGGGCATGTATAGTGGCTGTGTGTTGCATCATGACCATATGTTACTGTTACAGTCATGCAATGTTTGTTCACAAGTCTGTTTAACCCTTTCCCTTCCTTCTGTCCCACACAGGTGCGGCTGCAGGACCGGAGCGGCTCAGGGCCCACAAATTTTCTGGTGATGAGCTGTGTGCCCTGGTACATGCAGTGAAGGACAGGGAGATGGTCCTATGCAGGAATAAGTCGACGGACACCACTGTTCATCTGATGTGGGAGGAGATTGCCACAGCAGTAAACGCCGTAGGTGGTCATGGCCGTAGCACTGATGCCATCCGGAAAAGGTGGAATGACCTGCTGTGCAGGGTGAAGGAGGAGGAGGCACAGTGGATCCAGAACAGGCTGCGGACCGGTGGGGGACCACAACCACTTGAACAGTGGGACTGGGACCCATTGATGGCCATAGTAGCCTCTACTCTGCGGCCAGTCGCAGTCGGTGGGGTCGAAGGCGGTGGGTGTGAGACACCGCTTACACCACCCAGAGCAGGTATGTTTGTGGCATGTATCCACCACTCAGTAGACAGCAACACCTTGGGGACAGAGTCACACATTCACACATCACTACTGTCATTGTGCATGCATAGGGCCCACATGGGTATGTTCCATTGCAAGGGTGGTGTTGGGGCTGCACAGTGGTGGACATCTGCCGGCAGGCACATGTGAGTGCATGTGTGCCATGGTGCAGGGGCTCATAGGGCACAGGCTGCAATTGCATGGGATGCACACTGGTGTCTGCATGGGCATGCTGGAGGGCACACATTGCTGGGGGTGCATGTGGCATTGTTGGGAGTGGTGTGGAGGTGGGTGAGCTGGTCACTGTAGCAGCGACTGACATAAGTCTTTTCCATTTCAGCATTACATGCCCAGCAGACGATGTCCCAGGTTGGGCCAGGCACAGTTGTACAGGAGGTGGAGGATTCATACGCAGCAGAGGTGCGCCCTACCACATCAGGCATGGCAGCCACATCTAGAGAGGCAGTGGCCATGCCAGTCAGCACTATGTCCACTCACAGACATCATGAGGCACTGACATATGCTGGATCATCAGATGATGATGAGGATGCAGCCTTCCTGGAGTCCCTGAATCCACCTCAGTATGCCCAGGTGGAGGATCTTAGTGGGGAGCAGGTGGTGATCCTGACTGTCACAAGTGATCACGGCTCGGATGATGCAACAGAGGGGCCCAACATGCCAGAATGTGTGCAGCTAGTGACACCAGAAGTTTTGGTGCAGTGGGGGATGGCACCATGCCTGACTTGGAGACAAGGGGTACTCAGGCACATGACACCTATCTGCCCACAGCTGCTATTCTCCTGCCAGAACAGTCTTGCCCACTGGACATGTCCCACAGGGCACGGACTGCAGGGCTGGTCCAGCAGCATGTTCAGTCACCTGTGAGGCCACATTTGCAACAGCCAATGCCCCGCCAGCCACCACCACAGGTCTGTTCACATCCACAACACACTGCCCAGTGCCATCCACAACCCCTGCCACAGGTGCAGGATGCACCTGCACAAGATGGTCAGGGTGCACGGCCCATGCTCCAGGAGGCCTTGGCCTCACAGCATGCAGCCCAGCAGGACCTGCATGATCTCCATAGGGAGCTGCAGTATGAGTTGTCACAGCTGCGGGAGACAGTGAGCACTGGTCTTGCCCGTGCTGAACAGAAGTCGGAGGAGAGGATGACCCGTGTTATCAGCACCATTGGGCATGGCTTTGGTGACCTAACTGCTGATGTGCAGGCCCATGCTGTGGTGCTGTGAGACACTATCACCACAGTACTGCAGGGTGAACCCAGACACCAGCGCAGCCATGCCTCACATGGGCAGCAGCATGGCAGAGGTTTGCGCAGGGTGGGTGCAACCTCCTCAACCCCTACCTCCCGTTCGTCCACAGGACATGCACGGCATCATGGCCGCCCTCCCTCCACTCCTGTGCAGGCCTCAAGGCATGGCCGTGGATGGGCTACCCTCACAGCCTCACCGCATTCCACCTCAACAATGTCCTTGGCATGTAGCACGCCCACCAGTTTGCCCCGTCCACAGGGTGTGCGTCATGTGCGGGTGGCAGGCTTAGCTGATGTGCTCCACCACATGCATGCTGTGGCCCAGTCTCCCTCACCTGCATGCCTATGCACACTGCCACTTCCCATGTCCCCTGCACAGACACAGTCCTCCATGGCCCTTGTTCAGTCCCATGCCACAGCGCCTGCCATCTCATATATACAGTGCTGTTTCTTGTGCTCACCTGGGTGGTGGCCATACCCCTCACCCTTGTGTCCCCCGACCATACAACAGTGCCTCTCAGGATGTGATGCTACTGAACAGGATGTGGACCTCATTCTCAGTGTAGTCCCTCAGCAACTGACTGACCTGTTACATTGTTGGCTTATCTGTTCAGGCCGCTTTTTCTTAATTGCCTGTTATTGTTTGCATCATTTACAATGGGGATTTCTTTACAGTTGTGCCACTGAGTGTGGGACAGGTCCTCACACTGTGGACTAGGTAGCTGCAGTGATGTAACTGTAGTACTGTTCCTCGTACAATGTTACAGTTGAGGGGTATGGTGGTGGGCCACACACATCACACGCACTGCACCACTGGCAACGTGTACAGCACCTATCTATCACTCAGATTTCACTGTACTGTATATACACTACCATTAAATGTACTGTTCACAACATTTCATTTGTCTGTGTTTTCTGTACTTTCCATACATTCTGGTTCAGTGTCTCAATGATGCAGCTCCTGTGCTCTATGGCCCGGCGGGCCATGCGTGGATCCTGCTGCTTGAGTTGCTCTACTATCCCCCTTACCCATGGCTCTGGCTCACTGTCAGAATGTACCTCAGGTTCAGGTGCACGTATCCCATGGTTCAGGGCCATGTTGTGTAGCATACAACAGGCCAGCAAGATACGGCATACCTTCTGAGGGCTGTACTGTAAGGCACCGCCTGACTGGTCTATGCAATGGTACCGCATCTTGAGCATCCCAAAGACCCTCTCTATGATGTTCCTTGTAGCAGCATGTGCCTCATTGTACAGTTCCTCAGTCCCTGTTGCTGGCCGAGGTACTGGTGTCAGCAGCCAGGGTTGTAGGGGATAGGCACTGTCCCCTGTGGAGATAAATCAGGTGTTACTGTTGGTGTCCTGCACAGTGCCCGCTGCTGCTCTGAACCATTGTTCCCTGCCCCTCCCACAGCTACCCTGGCCTATCCCCTCTCCCCTCTGCTATCACCCTGTTTTAGCTGCCCATACTCACCAACTAGATGCCCACATGGAATCCAGCCCTCCTCAAATGCCTGACACAGTCGGGACTGGTGCCAGATGATGGCATCGTGGGCACTGCCAGGGTACTGTGCAAAAGACATTGCTAATGCACCCTGTCGCATCACACACCACCTGGCAATTAATAGAGTGGAAGCCCTTCCTGTTCACGTACAAGTCACTAACATCACCAGGTGGTGCATGGATGGGGACATGAGTGCAGTCAATGGCACCAAGTACAGCGGGTAGGTGCGCAACTCGATGGAATTGCTGCATGGTTGCTGTGCGCTCTGCTGCCATGCTGAGGAATACAATGAACTCACCAGCATGTGGCAGGAGAGCATCAAGGAACTGGGTCAGGAGGCGTGATGTGGCAGACTGTGATATCCCAATGGTGTCCCCCGTTGGGGCGCTGAAATGTCCCAGTGTCTAGGATGCACATCGCTGCTGTCACCTTTTCCTCAACTGACATTGAGTGGCTGTGCCTGGTGTTCGGCTGCAGCTCCTCATGCAGGAGTTCGCATAGCTGCCTCAACATTCCCCTGTCCAGCCTGTACCGGCCAACGATGTGTTCATCAGGCAGGGTCTCAAAGGAGACTCTGGGCCGGTACCATCTGTGTGCAGTATATCTCCTCCTTCGTCTCAGTAATGGGCCTTGTTGAGCCTGCTGTCTTTCATCCTCCTCCACAGCCTACTCCATCAGGTGCAGCACTACAGCATTGCTGAAGAAAGACATTGTGATGCACTTCCTGTTCTGGCCACTCCCTCCTCAGTGGATTGCCCTGTGTTTAGACCTCCCTTTTATAGGCGATATGTAGCACTGCGCTATGTGCCGCGCAATGGTGCATAGCGCAGTGCTAGATCTCTGAATATCCTTTTGCGACCATATGCAGGTTCACGCCCCTCCACTTTGCCCCTTGCATACATTATATTTTAGCCTGGTGTTATTGCATTTAGCGCGACTATCTCCCTTTTTGAATATGGCTGTCCCGCACTAATCCTGCACTAATCCTGCGCAAACGGTTAGCGCGCTGCACTAGGTTTTGAATATCTGGCCCATAATGTCTTCCATTATATACCTAAGATAATTACCATGGTTACTGTAAGATAGAAACATTTCTAGTTACAGAGATGAGCCCTATTGGCTAAATTAGAGGTGGCTCCTCAGTCCAAGATAACATTATACAATTTTGTTATAGTCATCACTTTGTGGAAGCAAAGAGGTATAGTTTGTACATAGCAGTGTAGTAATACAAATCATCAGAAGATGGCAATGCTAACTTATATATCATAATCATTACAAAGACACAGATGTCCTAACATCTTGTAAGCAAGAAATACATGTGTATATTGGAAAGTAAAGTGTATAGCAATTATGTGCATACATATCCTGACATCTACTCTTATACAGTAGATAATCTTAGCCTTATATGTTAGTATAACTTATATCTAAATGATAGCTGTCTGCATTGTACCTCTGGGGGTACCAATTATGGTGCAGGGACCTTGTGTAACATTTCCTCCCCTTGGTGTCTCTGAAGGGTCAAAACACGTAAGAGTAAGGAAGTGGAGAGAGAGCAGAGGATGTTTACAGACCCAACACACGAGCTTTGTAAAGGAATTCCAACTGCTCATGGTGTTGGCGTAATGTGCGCCAGAGGCAGCAAAGCATAATAATCAGAAAAAATATAAAAAATGCTTGTATAATAACAAAACCTTTAAAGGTAATCTCTAACCATGTGTTAGTAAATACACTATTCAAATCACCATCATTAATGAGGACATACACTGCTTCATTGGCTTTGGAGATACTACTGCTGATGTGGATGAGATGGGTGTCCTTCCTGTCTAAAAATGATTTTAATGTCAAAGTTAAAGGATCAATGTGAATATTAAAATAGAGTAAATACTATGAAAGAGTAAGCAGATAATCGGGGTTAACATCAATGATATCAGGGTCCATGATGGGGACTCTGTGCCCAATAATAGTAGTTTGGTGGGGTATGAAACAAAAGTCAGACATTAATAAAACATGTCTTTGCACCATAGGTGAATTGTTTAAAATTTGTTACCATGCAAAATTCACCATCTGAATTATATTGCATTATCACAGTAGTCAATCTCTATTTTTGTAACTGTACTGGGCAAGTATAAGTTTGTTTGGAAATCTGTGTTGACAGGCAGTGAACCTCCTTTTGATAAGACTGGAACAGTTGAGAATCGTTTGAAACAGATGTTGAGTCCTGGTATTCTGTGGCATTGGTGGAGATGTCATCGTCATTGGAAAAGGATCAATCGATGCAGTCTGGGGAATATCCACAGACAGGTTTAATAACATCAACTACGTCACATCGACACAAATAAATATACCCTTTCTTCGCACAGCAATCCGTGTGCGGAGTGACCCATGCTTCCAGAAGAGGATGGAAAACCAGTAGAGGAGGCAAGTCAAGGCTTTCTCTGTAGACATCATCATCAAGGTGCCCAATGGAGTGAACAGATGCTAGTTTATCGTGCTTTGATAGTAGCAAATGTCAGCTTTATTCCAGATAGAGATTGCTGTACCAAGAACACCAGTAATGGTGCCCGTGGCATCAGTGACATCAGAGGTGTCACGTGTGTTTCATTTATGACTTTAATCATCTGGTTTAGGTTTTCTCCTAAAATTGCTTCTATGCTTGGTGGTGTGTACCCTGGCAATAGGGTCTTGGTTACAAATCTGAAAGGCTGCTAAGCTATCAAATAACAAAGTTCTATAAAACAGTGATGTATTAGTAGCATGACACATACCAAATTATTTCATATTCCAGTAAGTCAAATTAAACAAAAAAGGTATATGCATATATTGTAAGTTGCTAATAAGTGAGCCAGGTAGAGTAGTGACTGTGAGACCACTACAAGGACCAGGGGTCTGTTCTGGACATTCCAAAGGCTGTTTCTTAATAGGGGGTAACACAGATAAATACATGGCAGCTGAGGCAATGTTGTGTACAGCACAACATTTCCTGAAAGAATCTTTAGACAATGAATCACAATATGAGGGGTCAATTAAGGCAGTGATATTGTATAAACCAGAATGTCTATGAGAGGTTTGGAGCAAGGACTAAGTACCATTTGGGAATAATTTTGCATTGGGCCATCCACGGAAACTTCCCTTGGAGAGTTTGGCCATGGGGAGTATTTGTCCTTGAGACTTGGTTTGCCACTCAGTTTGTAGGGTTGATTTATCAAGAACAACAACCAAGGCAGTGAGGTAGGCATCTGAACCTTCCTGGACAGTAATCAAATTGTCAGGAATATTGATGGAGACTCTCTCTGGGATAGTTGCAGGTGGATCAAGGTGAGGAAGGAGGTGCTTTACCATGCCTTGGATGCAGGGGATAACTCCTGAGATGAGGAGAAAATGGAACAAGATAGCCATCTTGTCAGTGTATCTGAAAAGAAAAAATCAAACATTAGCAAATTAGTACTATTCCACCCCATGGAGTGAGGAAAAGTAATTATAATCCTTTATGCAGTTTCAACTGGTTTGCATGTAACCATTTGTCAGTCAGTTTGTTGTTTTGCATGAGTCTAACTAACCTGATAGACTGCTGGACTGAGCTTGTTGAATTGGGTAGGGTCCTGCTCACTTACTGGAGAAGAAATGTGTTGGATGTTCAAATCTGAGAACCATTACCTGATCCCCAACTTGCCAATCTACTTCTTGTGCGTGTTTGCCAAACTGAATTTTTGACTGTTGCTGGGCCTTGTCCATGCAATTAGCAGCATACAAATGAGTGTGTATGAGATCTTGTCTGAGTTTTTCCACACTGATCCACAGACATATGGTCTGCAGTGGGGGTGTGCAGGTCAAACAATAAGTGTTCAGGTAATTTCATGTTTCTACCTGTCATCACCTCAAAGGGTGTCAACTGGGTGGTGGCTGAGGGTGTACCCCTAATTGCAATAAGGAGTAGTGGCAGTAGGGAGTCCCAGTCCATGGGATTCTCCTCAATGAATTTGGAAAGCATTTGCTTAATCCATCTGTTGGCCCTCTGTACTTGACCTGTTGATTGTGGGTGGTATGGTATGTGAGACTTCTGATGAACTCCAAAGAGTTCAAGGGCTTCTTTCAACAACTCACCTGTAAAACTGGTTCCTTTGTCAAAGTCTACCTTGAGAGGTAGGTTCCACCTGGAGAAAATCTGTTCCACCAGGATTTTGGCAGTGGTTTTAGCAGTGCATGTTTTAGTGGGGGAAGCTTCAACCCACTTAGAGAAAAGATCAGTTACAACAAGGGCATATTTGTTGTTTCTACTATTATTGGTCAGGAGACTAATAAAATCAATCTGTATGGCATACCAAGGACTAGAATGCCTTTGTGGTAGCTTGTTTGGCATTTCGTTTGGTAAGGATGGGGTTGTTTTGTGCACAAACAAGGCAGTTGTCTATGTACTGTTTAACATCCTTGGTGACTCCAAGCCACCATGAGGAGGTCTTGAGCCTTTGGAGTGTGTTTTCCACTCCCTGGTGTCCACCAGTGGGGGTATCATGCACTTGGTGCAGAAATTTGGATCTGAGATGTTGGGGAACCACCCCCAATTTGGTGGGGGTATCATCTGGTTGATACCAAATGAGCTTGTCATCTGGGGACAGGTGTAACTTACCTTCATGCCTTCAGTGGGGGTTATGGGTAGGTAAATTCTTCTCAGTACCTTTGTCCAGGAACCTGAACACATCTTTGAGTTCAGAGTCAGCATGCTGAGCTTCTGACAAGTCCAAGGGGGAGAAGAGTTCAGGTTTCTTCCTGACTGCTGCAATGTATATGGCCGCTCTGGCTTCTGGATGGTCCATCATCCAGTTGTCCCCTCCTCTGGCCCCTTCCTTGGTAAGGGTATCAGCAGTGTCACCAAAGGCATGATGGGGTCATGTATGGAGTGGGCATTTACCTTGTGTACATAGAGTTTGTGTGCAAATTTCTGTGCGAGTGAATGAATGTATATTACCAGTTCCTTGTGTTTCACCGGGGTGCCATCAGAAGAGGTAAAGGAGCTCTTCTGCCAGAAAGGAAAAAATTCTGTAAGTAAACAACAAACCCGGGCTTCCAGTTGGAGCACTGAACTAATGGCTGCCTAAGCAAAACACTGAATGACTGGCCTGCAACAATCCACGTCAATCTATACAAAAAATGTTAATCCTGCATTCCAAACAATCAATAAAGGACTACCTAATGGGACCCAAACACAGATTGAAGGAAATCCAGATGAACGGTGGTGCCAAACAAAAGGGTGCAGAGCAAGAACAAAACGCCCGAGCAGAGGCCTACGGAGTGCAGGCAGCTGTGTCAAACTCTCCAACAAATAAATGACACCTTACAGAGATTGGAGGCTAAAGCATCAGATCAGTGTCAAGACAACAAAACTGCACCAGAAAACACAAGAAGTAGAAACGGTAATGACAGAATATACCTAGACCACAGATGTGCACAATTCGGCTCTCTTGGAGTTGTATCAACGCACCTCGCTGTTAGAACAGAAGCTTGAGGAACTAGAGAATCGTAACCAGCGTAATAATATTCGGATCCATGGATTGTCAAAGGGAACAGAATCTGGGAACATGATTGATTTCATTGAATCTTTCCTGAGAGAAATTCTCAACCTACCTGCTGAAAAACATCTAGATATCATCAGGGCACCCAGATCTCTGGTACCGCAGCCCCGAGACCAGAAGACCAGACCCAGATCGATAGTGCTTGCGTTCCTGGATTACAAGATTAAGGAGGAGGTGCTAGCGCTTGCTTGGTCTAGAAAAACAATAAATTTTGGCGATGTTAGGCTATTTTTTGATCACGATTTTTCCCCACAATTGCTTGCCAGGAGGAGGAAGGTTTTATATGTGGTCAAATTGCTGCAACAAAAAGGCATTAAGGCCTTTGTGAAATACCCGGCTAGGCTGAAAATACAAACAGATAAGGGCCTACAGAGATTCCAGGAGCTTGCAGAGGCTAAGGAGTTTTTGGAGAGACTTGGGCTGCAATTACCAGAAGAACAAGGTCGTCAGATTCAACAGCAACTTGGGGAGAGAAACTAGTTTAAAAGGGGACCAAAAAGAGTGAATGGTGGTTCAAACAGGGACACAATAGGGGTGTGGGACAAGGTCCTTGCTAAAGGAAAACCCCCAGGCAGAGAAATGGAGTGAGGAGAGAAGGAGCAGGATGATCCTACGAGACAGCGGGACACAGCGATGAACAATACCAAACAACAGAAATATAAATGAGTCTAACGGGAACAAAAGAAAAGTACTAAATGAAAAAGACTCTTGTATGGACTGAAGGGAGGAAAACGTGTCCACAGCAGTCGAGGGGAAATGAAAAGACTTAAATAATTTGGGACTGTGCTTGCAAAATAAGACTATAGGGCATTTAAATAATTAACTGAGTCTATTGGGGGAAGGAAGGGGGGTTTATCCTCTCTCGACTTCTGCAGAGGCTATAATGTCCTGCACGTATAGGACATCTCTGAGAATTGGGATTTGACTTGGATGGGTTAAGGAGCAATGTAAACGTGGATGCAGAGGAAGGAGGGCAGGGGGAATGTAACAAAATGTAGAGAATCGTCTCTTCTCCTTGGTTTTTGTCCTTTCCTTTGGGACTAAGGGTGGGAAGAGGGTGGGTAACACAGAGGAAATAACTATTGCATGGCTGTACAGTAAGGGACCACTGAATAAGATTAGAGGTGGGATTAAATAAGGGCTCCAACATATGGGGGCTGACAAGGGAGATGGAGTGGCTCTAGACGTGGATGGTGAGGGGACCATACAAAACAGGGGCTATTATCTCAGAAAAGGCCTATGGATACAATTATAGAGAGTCCCAGCCACAAGGATGAAATAATAAGTAACAAATAAGGACGATAAGATAGGAGGCTGGGGGAACAGGAAAAGAAGGGGGCACTGTGAAGTGGTTATAGGACAGGATAATAAAATTAGATGGACCCTTTGGGAACCCAGGGGGGATGAGAGGATTGGGGAGAGGAGGAATGATTTTTGTTGGCTGGTGGGGGGGTGGCCCCCGACTCCCGTGGGGAGGAGGAGTTACCTCTTCTCGGGGGAGACCCCTTGGTGGTAAGTGGAGGATGAAGATTCTCCTAGCCCTACAAAAGACATGTTATAATGGACAGGTTAGGGGCTAAAGGTGCACATGAAAGACAATTAGACTAGTGCACAACATAATTTTCTTTCATTTCACTATCTGGGCACACAGTGCTCCTGTAGTAAGGCTTTTCTGACCAACAAGGTAATTGGTCACAGAGAAAAGCGAGGAGCTCCAAGTTACGAACAAGAGGTCCCTAGAGGGGTCTCCCATTGAGGAGACATTGGAAACCCCTCTGTGCTTGCCTTCACCTGTATAAGGTGGAGGTAAAAATAGAGCCCCCAAAAATGGGACTTCTTCCTTGGGGGTCAAGGATAATGCACTTGTTAAAGCCCCGGTTGGCTGAAAAGTTATGCTACTGTTTTCAAGTAATGGCTGTTTTACTAATTTGTTTCTGGGATGTGTTCCAATGTAAGAGGGGGCTAAATGATACAAAGAAGGGGCATGAGAGGGAAGAGTTTCGAGAAGGAGTCCGAGGGGGCCCTGAGAATATATGTTTAAGTAACGACCTTTTTGATGGTGGTTAAGGGTATGATTATCTGTTCCTATAATGTTAATGGCCTTACAAACCCTGTGAAAAGATCTAAGATATTGAGCCAGGTAAGGAAAGCCTCGGCAGATTTTCTATTTCTCCAGGAGACCCATCTGTCGATGAAGAAGCATAATAAGTTTCTAAAACTGGGTTTTGGAGAGATGGCAGCGTCTTCCTATAAGAATGGTAGACGGAGGGGCATGGTGGTGTTGGTGCCAGCTAACTCCCCTTTTGAAAAAAATAGAGGCTAAGACAGATAAGGAGGGACGCTATACAATGTTAAAAGGCAAATTTAGGGGTAATATGGTGACACTGGCATCCGTGTATTTCCCCCTGGCTCAGCATTACCTGAATACCGTTCTTTTCTGGCCACTCTGCTAGAGTGGGGGAAGGGAATTTTGATCTGTGGCTGGGATCTTAATTTACACTTGAACCCAGATTTGGACTCCTCCTTGAAGGTAAGAGGGAAACCACATAGAACAGCTAGAAAGATCCAGAAGCTGATAGGGGAAATGGGATTACTAGATACATGGAGATACCAACATAACTGACATAACAAAGGTGTGGCACCCAGGGATAGGCAAAGTGGTTCAGGGGGTTCACTAAATAGCAGATGCCTTCAAGATATACTATACTAAATTGTACACAAAGGATACAGAAGTGGGAGAAGGCAACATAAAGAGATTCCTGGAAAAAAATAGAGGCTAAGACAGATAAGGAGGGATGCTATGCGATGTTAAAAGGCAAATTTAGGGGTAATATGGTGACACTGGCATCCGTGTATTTTCCCCTGGCTCAGCATTACCTGAATACCGTTCTTTTCTGGCCACTCTGCTAGAGTGGGGGAAGGGAATTTTGATCTGTGGCTGGGATCTTAATTTACACTTGAACCCAGATTTGGACTCCTCCTTGAAGATAAGAGGGAAACCACATAGAACAGCTAGAAAGATCCAGAAGCTGATAGGGGAAATGGGATTACTAGATACATGGAGATACCAACATAACTGACATAACAAAGGTGTGTCACCCAGGGATAGGCAACGTGGTTCGGGGGTTCACTAAATAGCAGACGCCTTCAAGATATACTATACTAAATTGTACACAAAGGATACAGAAGTGGGAGAAGGCAACATAAAGAGATTCTTGGAAACAATTAAACTGCTGGGCTTAACTAAAGAACAGGGGGAACGGTTAATGGGTCCTGTAAGACCAGAGGAAATAAGGGAAGAGATAAAACGGCTTAAAGTAGGCAAATGCCCAGGCTCCTATGGACTCCCCTTGGAGTTTTATAAATGTTTTGAGAACCAGATACAGACACTGCTGGGGAGGGTTTATGAGGAGGTCTTGAGGGGTGAGGCCTCGTCTCCTCCTTCCTGGGCACAGGCAGTGATTTTGGTGATCCCCAAGCTGGGAAAGGACCCTACAAAATGCCCCTCATACAGACCAATCTCCTTACTGAACACTGACTATAAAATACTCATATTCCTCTTGGCAAGACACATTCAGAAGTATCTCCCTTCATTAATACAAATTGACCAATCAGGCTTCATACCGAGCAGACAAGCACAAGATAACTTACGTAGAACAATACATATAATTGACCAAATCACTATGCAAAAATTACCATCGTTGATAGTAAGCTTAGATGCTGAAAAAGCATTTGATAGAGTGTCCTGGTCGTTTTTGAGGGAGGTCCTTTCCCGGTTTGGGTTCCTGAAACAGTTGATAATGGACATATTCAAGCTATACGAGTCCCCAAGCTCTTAGGTTAGAGTGAATGGCCATATATCTGAGACCTTTAACTTGGGAAGGGGAACACGACAAGGGTGCCCTCTCTTTCCATTATTGTTCACCCTTTTCATTGAGCCCCTTGCTCAGAGCATTCGTCAGAGTCCAGAGATAAAAGGGATCAACATGGGGGGACAAATTCATAAATCGGCTTTGTATGCTGACAATGTTCTTTTATACATGGTGGACCCCGAGATGTCTTTGCCTGCAATATTCAGTCAGCTAGATAATTTTTCCAGGTTATCTGGATACAAACTGAACAACAATAAAATGGAAATTCTGTGCTTTAATTACATCCCAACCGAGGAGCTTAAAAGAAAATACCCTATGTTGTGGGATCAGACAGAGATAAAATATTTAGGGGTGAAGTTGGGGAGGAACAATGCACAACTGAAGGAGCTGAACTATCCACCAATAATAGCACAGCTTAAAAGTTGTTTTCAAAGATGGTCTCTATTGCCCATCTCTCTCTGTGCCAGAGCACAAGCCCTCAAGATGAACGCATTGCCACACATCCTCAACTTATTCCAATGTATTCCATGCCTGTTAACTCTGGCGGACTTGGAAACCTGGCATAGTATGTTTTTTTTCCTATTTATGGATGGGTAAAAAACCTAGACTGAGAAGATCACTTCTGTACCTTCCAAAAGGGGAGGGGGGCCTTGCGTTCCCATGCCTGCAGGGCTACTGGGTGGCAGCCCAGATGAGGGTCGCACTACTTTGGGGCAACCCGGGATATGATACCGACTGAAAAAGACTAGATCTCTGGAAACAGAATGATACATAGATACATAGACAGTGTCGGCAGATAAGGGCCTATGGCCCACCCAGTATGCCCATTTGAGCTTGTAAGTTCAGTTTATGTTTTCCTAGAAGTCTGTTGCCCCGTATCCCTGACCTCCAGAATTCCTTTATGTCTATCCCATGCATTCTTAAATCCCGTGATTGTTTCAGCCCCCACCACTTCCTCTGGCAAGGTGTTCCACTTGTCCACCACCCGTTCTGTGAAGAAATTCTTCCTCATGTTTCCTCTGAATTGTCCTCCTCCAACTTCATCCCATGCCCTCTAGTCCTGGTACATCTTTTCACTTAAAAATAGTGTATTCCTGCACCCTGTTCTCCCTGTGAGATACTTGTATGTCTCTATCATATCCCCTCTCTCCCTCCTCTCCTCCAGGGAGTACATGTTCAGTTCCTTCAACCTGTCTTCATCGGACTTGTGATGCAATCCATGCACCATCTTTGTTGCCTCCTCTGAACCTTCTCTACCTCTCTATGTCCTTACGTGAGTATGGTCTCCAGAACTGTACACTACTCCAGGTGGGGCCTCACTAGTGTCTTGTATAGCGGAATTATGACCTCCCTTTTCCTACTGGTGATGCCCCTGCCTATATCCCAGCATCCTATTTGCTTTACCTGCTGCCTTGTCACACTGTTTCCCTACCTTGAGGTCATCAGAGATGATAACCCCAAGATCCCTTTCCTGTTTGGTGCATGCTATATCCTCACACCCCAACTGATATATTGTGCCAGGGTTTTGTGCCCCATATGCATTATCTTGCACTTCTTTGCATTGAATTTCAACTGCCAAACCCCTGACCATTCTTCAAGTTTCTGCAGGTCCCTTCTCATTCTGTCTACACCCTCTGGTGTGTCTACTCTGTTACAGAGCTTTGTGTAATCAGCGAACAGTGAAATTCTGCCTTCTAGGTCCTGTGCAATGTCACTGATGAAGATGTTGAATAGGACCGGTACCAGCACTGATCCCTGTGGTACCCCACTCATCACTCTTCCCTCTGTGGAGTGACAGCCATTTACCACCACCCTCTGTGCCCTGCCACCCAGACAGTTACCTACCCACCACACTACTGTCCTGCCCACACCCATATTCCCCAGTTTGTGTAGTAGTCTTCTATGTGGTACAGTGTCAAAGGCCTTGCTGAAGTCCAGATAGGCCATGTCCACTGCCTCGATCCACCTCCCTAGTCACCCAGTCAAAAATTCAACGAGGTTGGTCTGACATGACCTTCCCTGGTGAAACCATGCTGCCTTGGGTCCTGTAGTCCATTGACAACCAGATGTTCCACCAATCTCTCCATCAGTAGTGCTTCCATGATCTTCTCCACTACCGAGGTGAGGCTGACTGGTCTGTAGTTCCCTGCTTCCTCTTTGTTCCTGCTTTTGTATAAGGGGACTACATCTGCTGTCCTCCAGTCTTTGGGTACCTCCCCTGTTTCCAGTGATCGGCTAAACAGGATAGCCAGAGGTTCAGCCACAACCTCTCTTAGTTCTTTAAGGACCCTGGGGTGCACCCCATCTGGCCTCATTGCTTTATCAACTCTTATTACTTCCAGTTCCTTCAGGACTATTTCTCGTGTAAAGGGACTTGTGTCCATTTCTGCACCATTCTCACCCCTTGTACTCCCTTCAGACCCATTACCCTCCTCTTCCTCAGTAAAGACTGAACAGAAATACCTGTTCAATATGTCAGCTTTACTGTTGTCATCCTCCACGCAGTCCCCATCCTCCCCCTTCAGTCTCACTATCCCTCCCTTTGTCATTCTTTTTTCACTTATGTACCTGTAAAAGGTTTTGTCCCCTCTACCCACTGATTTTGCAATGTGTGCTTCTGTCTGAGCTTTGGCTTCCCTTACTGACCTCCCTGCCTCCCTTTGCTTCTCCTGGTACTTCTCCCTATCCCTTTCTGCCTGTGTCTTTTTGTATTGCCTGAATGCAATCTTTTTGGCTTTCACTTTCTTTGCTACCTCTTTGGAAAACCATAATGGTCTCCTCTTCCTTTTCCTCTTGCTAACCTGCTTAATGCATAATTCTGTCGTTCTTGTAATCCCCATTTTAAATACTGCCACTGTTCCTCAACCCCTGATTCCTGTCCCATTCCCCTTAATGCCTCTTTCAAGTATCTCCCCATTTTCCCAAAGTCTGCCCCCCTAAAATCCAGGATACGTGTTTTTGTGTGGTTTGGTTCTGCTCTTTCTGTGATTTCAAACCACAATGACTGGTGGTCACTGTTTCCCAGGTGCTCCCCCACTGTTACTCCCATCACACTGTCCCTGTTTGTGAGCACAAGGTCCAGTATTGCCTTCTGCTGAGTTGGTTCCATGACCAGTTGCTTGAGGAAGGCACCCTGAAGGGAGTCCAGGATAAATCTGCTCCTAGTTGATGCTGCTGCTGGGATGCTCCAGTCCATGTCTGGAATATTGAAGTCTCCAACCAGTACTACCTCACCTTTTCTGCCATCCTTTGGATGGCTAGCATCAACTCCCATCTGTTTCTTCCTCCTGGGCTGGTGGTCTATAGATCACACCTGTGCGGATGGCTGTCCCATTTTCCTTTCAGTTTAACCCACAGTATCTCTCCCCATTTTGTTCCTCCTGGATCTGTGTGGCCCTTATGTCATTTTTCACATACAGTGCCACTCCTCCTCCTCCCCCCCCGCCTGCTCTGTCTCTTCTGAATATGCTGTAGCCAGGTATGGCCATCTCCCAGTCGTGGTTATCATTACACCAGGTTTCAGCGATGGCCACAATGTCCAGGTCTGACTGCACCATGATAGCCTCCAGATATTCCATCTTGTTGCTAAGGTTCCTGGCATTTGCACACATGGCTTTCCATGAATTGACCTCCCTAGACTGTTTCGCTGTTCTACTCCAGCCCCTTTCTTGGTTGTCCTTTATCCCTGGATCTCCTTGCTGTCTGCCCTTCTGCTGAATGTTGTCCCTTTTCTGCCTATCCACCTCTTTGGCACTAATCTCCATCTTTTGCACACTGCTTTGAAGAGATAGACACTCCTCTGGTTCACTGGTTCCACCACTAGCTGTGGGGGGGTGAGCAAGTAGGTACCCTCCTTGCTGGCCTGCCACCCCCTTTGCTAGTTTAAATGCTTGTCAATGTAGCATTTAAACTTATCATTGAGTGCTTGGATTCCCCTCCAGGATGGATGCAGGCCGTCAGGCTTGAACAAACCTCCATCCCTCCAGGTGGGTCCCCAGTCACCAATGAATCCAAACCCTTCCTCACAGCACCAGTTCTTCAACCATGAGTTAAAGTTCCTAGTGCATGCACTCCTATACTCTCCCTTGCCTCTCGCAGGTAGTACGTCTAAGAAAGTGACAGAATTAGCTACTTGCTTGAGACCCCTCCCCAATTTCCTAAACTCTTCCTGAACTTCCTTTGGCTCCCCATTTGCCAGGTCATTAGTACCTAGGTGGATAATGACATCCAGCTCACCCTCCTGTCTTGCCTTCCCAGTGATCCCCAGGATCTTCCTTCCATCCCTCCATGCCGTGGCACCTGGTAGGCACCTCACCTCCTGTCCTCCCCCTCCTGTTTCCTAGCTGGATCCCTCTTATGATGGAGTCCCCCACCAGGATTCACTTCCTCCTCCTCTGGGGTCCACTGCTTTCCCCGCTGAGGTCACCTCCTTGGCTAACCTCCACATCCTTTCCTTCCACTTCTCTGGGTACCTCTATTTGGTTGTCCTCATTTGCCAGTGTGGCATATGAGTTCTTGAGTGGAATAGGATCTGGGATGTGCCTCTGCCTGACCACTCTAACCCTCCCTGGGCCCACTGTCATCCAAGTGCTCCTTGTTCTCTGCATCCTTTGAGGCAGTTGCATTGGACTGGGTGGTCTCTGGATAGGGGTGATGGTAGTCCTGACCCAGTTTACTTCCACTCTGAGTCTGGCGACCTCATCCCACAGTCCAGAGAGATGCATGCAGATAGGACAGCACCTCAGTGTCCAGAAGGTCTGCCTGAATATGGCTGCCCCACAGCCACTGCATTGCACCACTCCCCACATTATACTGCAGTTATACTGCTATTCCACTACTTGTCTGCTACTGAAGCTCTCCTAGTTCCCTTTTTATTAATTTACTGTCCTAAAAATCCTGCTACTGATCCTCAGATAATTTTCTTTAAAAAAAAAAACAATAAATAAATAAATGAATCAAAACACTTGTCATGCTGAGGGTGGGCCTCTTCCCCCTTATGCTCCTCCTACTTCACACCCCTTACTATACCCTGTGTTTAGCTCCTGTCAATCAGAATTAACAGGGCATATAATTAAGAGTTGGGGGAAGGGGGTGAAAATTTTGCAGCAATTAAAGACAGCACAGAATTACATCACCACTACGTTTTAAATTTTCAACAGCCCAAAAACAATTCTAAGTAAAGACAACAAAGAAAGTACAGTGTCACTAAAAGCCCACAATCTAAGTTTAAAAGAAAAATAGCAATTACCAGTTACTCTAAAGCACTGAATTGAATATGTTTCCTTCCTTCCCCTTCTGGCTTCTTCTGAGAAAATAAAACTCTACTTGCTACCTCAACTCTGACTAAGCCCCACCTCCAGTTATCACGTAGCTGAGGTCAGAGGCCAGACAATTAACACCCTTCACCCAACTACAGGGCAGTCAGACAAGCCAAGATAAAATTTGCAGCAATTAAAGACAGCACAGAATTACACCACCACTACATTTTAAATTTTCAACAGCCCAAAAACAATTCTAAGTAAAAGCAACAAAGAAAGTACAGTGTCACTAAAAGCCCACAATCTAAGTTTAAAAGAAAAATAGCAATTACCAGTTACTCTAAAGTACTGAATTGAATATGTTTCCTTCCTTCCCCTTCTGTCTTCTTCTGAGAAAATAAAACTGATGAAATATAGGGTTTCTCTGGCACAAAGGTTGTGCTAGAAGGTTGGAGGAGGGGAATAGGTAGGGGTGCCACACATAGAAATCTCAGGATGATGGGCTTATGACTGTCAATTTGTACCAGCAATGGTTGATAGATGGTATCAGAAACAGGCCAGAAGGGGTTTGTATGCGCCTTATCAAATAGTGATGGGAAACACCCTACTCTCTTTTGAAGCAATTCAGGAAAAATACAGTCTGCAGCAGACTGACAAAATCAGGTATTACCAATTAAGAGATTACTTGAATACACAAATTAACAAAACAATGCTGGAGGAGCCTGCACTAGAGGAGAGCAAGCTGTTCCAAAGGATATGGGGCTCTAGGGGGGCAGACCATGCCATCTTGCTGCTATATAATAACTATGTAGCAGATATGGTGAACACATCTCAGTATATAAAGAATAAATGGGAACAGGACCTGGGGATTCCTATTGCAGACAAACACTGGTCCCTGATGTGGAAAAGCACGTGGTCTATGTCTAGCTCTTTGATGTGGAGAGACTTCTGTTGGAAGTTGAAGACCAGATATTTTTTGGTGCCAACACAGAAGGTGCATCTGAAGGGGGGGGGCATGGCGGGGTGTTGGAGAGCATGTGGAGAACAACATGCCTGACAGACACATGTATTTTGGTTTTGCCCAATTATCACCACATACTGGGGGGAGGTTACGTGACACCTACAGCAGATATTTTCAACTCAGATGCAGTTGAGGCCAGAACATTTAATACTGGTATTAATCCCAGGGGAAGTTAAAGACAACAATGCCAGGTACCTATGGAGGATTTTGGTTGCAGCCGCTTTAAAAGTTATTACAAGAAACTGGTTGCAACCAAGATCTCCAGGGATAGGGGAGTGGAGGGAAATGGTAGAATCCATACATTTGATGGAGAGGTTAACAATTAATCTTAATCAAAAACCACAAATATACCAACAGAAATGGACTAGATGGTTACTCCATGACAATGGGTGAGAGATAAATGCTTGAACTTAACTAAAGGAGACACTAAACTTCTCCCCTTTGTGTCAGAGGCTCTCCCTCATTTGACTTCTTACACAGGACACTTGGTTAATGGAAACTTGGTTGTGGATAAAGGAAATAAGGAACGCATCCCAGGCAGTTACTGTTATTGTTAGTGCTAAAATGTATTAAGGTTGGTTACTAGGAACCAAAAGTAATGTAACACCTTTGTGATTATGTCAGCATAAGGGGCTTACACCCCAAAAGATAATAAGTGTATGATGTAACTAATGCTGGCAAATGCAATGTCACTAATGATAATAATCAAAGTATAAAAAAAAAGAAACAACAAACCCAGTTAGAGTCTGTGAAAATGATGGTATCCTCGTTTCCATGCTGGATGAACTTGAGGGCACAGGCCACCACTGCCATCTCAGCATACTGTGGTGATGCCACACTGCAATGTTTAGAAATCTTAACAGTGTTACCAAAAGGGTAAATTGCTAATATGCCCATTCCTGCTATCTGTTCTCCCTGGAAATAGGAAGCTGATGCATCTGTGAATACATGACACAATGAGGTATTCTCAAGTAGTTGTGGTGTAGCAGGAAGGAAAGGACCTGGGTCTGGTAGATCAGGTGGCTGCAGTGTACAGTCATTGGTTCTCCTTGGAAGAGGAACTCATGCACCAGCATGGATGGCATTTTGGTTGGGTGGACCTTGATGTCTCTGTCCTGGAGAAGGAGGGACCAGTGCATCAGTCTGGTATTGGAGACTGACCCATCCTTCACTCTATCTGATAGAAAAAAGGTTGTTGGGGTGTGGTTGGTACTAATGATCAGGGGGGAGTACCCAATGATATATAGAAAGTGCTTGACAGCCCAGTAGATGGCCAGAAGGTTCCTTTCACAAAGGCTGTACTTCTGTTCCACTGGGCTCAAGAGCTGTGATGCATATGCAATGGGTCTCAGGGTGCCATGGACCTTCTGGGCCAGCACTGTTGACATAGCAATGCCAGAGGTGGCAGATTCTGGACAGAATGGCAGGTCTGGATTGGGGTTGACCAAAGCTGGAGCTGAGGCCAAGGCCTGTTTCAGTGATGTCACAGCTTGGGTGTGAATGGGTCCCCAAGTCTGGGGACATCCTTTTTCAGTAGTCATACAGAGGGGTGGCCTTCTGAGCAAAATCACAAACAAAATCTCTAGAATAGTTTACCATACATAGAAACCTTCTAAGGGTGGCCACACTGGTGGGCAGTGGCAGATCTTGCAATCCTTGTATCTTTTTCCAGGTAGGGCTTTGGTCTTGGTCTGTTATCCTCAGACCCAGAAAAAGTACCTCTTTCTGACATAATTGTGCTTTTGCAGGGTTACATTTGAGGTCTGCCCTCTGGATGAGGGTCAACAGTTCATCTAAGAGATCCAGATGTTGTTCCTGTGTGGTTGTGGCCAACAGGTTATCCACAAATTGCAAAAGACACTGGGGTGTAGAGAAATCCTCAAGGGCGTCCATCATGTGCAAATGGAATAGGGAGGGGCTGTTATGGAACCCCTGTGGTAAGCAGGTCCATGTGTACTGCCTGCCCTCAAAGGAGAAGGCAAACTTATATTGACTTTTGGGGGCCAATGGCAATGACCAAAAACCATTGGAGATGTCCAGGGCACTAAACCATTGTTGGTCAGGGGTCAATAGTCTTAGCACATCTGGTGCTGATGCCACAGTTGGGGCACAACTGGGGGTGACCTGGTTCAGTCTCCTGTAGTTAATAGTAAGTCTCTAAGCACCTGTGGATTACACTGGGGAATTTGCCGTGGCAACACATGTCCTGATTACACCTTGCTTGAGGAGTGTTTTAATTGTTTCTCTAAGAGAAGGCAAGGCCTCAGGTGGAAAGGGATATTGCCATTGCCTCTCATGTGCTGGGCCTGTCACTTCAATGACAGTGTGCATCCTGCCACAATCATGCTTGTTGGTGGCAAATGCCTGCAGATGCCTTTGTAGAATGGGGAGGAGCTTTGGGAAAAGCTCATAGTTCTTAAACAAATCTATGATATCATACTCTTTCTTGTTTGCAGAGATTGTTGCAACCACATGTGAGTCAGGGATCATGATGGTGTGATATTGTCCCTGAATTTATATCAGTAACATGTTGGCTAGGTCCACCACACAGCCATGTGGTGCCAAAAGGTCAATGCTGATTATACTAGGTTGATCGTGCAGTACCATCAGCTGAAAGGTGTGATATGCCTTCAGGTGTTCCAGTGTCATGGGTAGTGGCAGGAGCAGTATGCAGGTAACCTAGTTCCGTCCACCCCAGACATATTGGTCCTCCATCCAGTAGACCAAGGTGATGTGTCTGGGCTATCATCCTGTAATACAGACACATCTGTGCCTGTATCCAGTAGTACTGTCAGTAGGTGGCTGCCAAACTCGGCCTCAGTGCAGGGCCCTCCATTTGTATCCAAGGCCAGCTTCTTACAAAATGGACTGGGGCCTGTAATTGTCAATCTGTACCAGTGGAAGCATGGGGAAGCTCTTGAAAAAGAGTCTGGGTCTGGTTCCTTTGGACCATCTTGCCATGCTGTACTGATGCTATATAGGGAGCCACTTCCAGGTTCAGGCCTGTAGGGGCCTGACAGCCTGGACTTCCCATATCCCCACAGCCTGTAGAGGCCTGCTTTCCTGGTTGTATTGCAGCAAAGGCCTGTACTGGAACAGCGTCCACTACAGAGCACACTTTCCCAAGGAGGTCTCAGAGACTCTGGGTCTCATCGACTATTTCCTTATACGAGGGCCTGGTCTTTGTTGTTTACCTTTATTGTTCTTATGGTGTTCCTTATTTTTGTGGTAGTTCCGGTTCCAGCCCCAGAATTGTTGTTGTTGTTATTGGGCCTGCTGGGGGTGTTTGTTATCTGTGGGGAGGGGCTGTTTCTCTTGAGCCTGCCCCTACACCATGTAGTGCATTGTGGCCTCTGGGATGGCTTCCATGGCAGCTACTTTCTTGGAACCGGAGCCTGAATCACCAATGTAGAGTTGATAAACTCTCTGTTTTCTGAAGAATATCCGCAAATCTCTCCATGTTGGGATAGGTGGTTGACTCTACCCTTTCTTTTACTGCAGGGATCATGCTTTTAAGTAACAGGGTCTGCAGCTTCTCCTGCAAGGTGCTTCCCTGCTCAACAGGCCATCCAGAGTCTCTGTTGGAAGGTTGTTGGACTTTCCTTCACATTTTGTTTCACAGGGTATGCGAGCATCACTCCACCACACCTTCTTTATGTGTAGTGATGAGTTCAGATGCTACTTCATTAAAGGTGGCATGGCTGTCCTGGCAGACAGCATCACGGAGTTTCGCCCACAGGCCAGGATAGATGGTCTGACGTAGGATCTGGACCTGGTAGTCTTCAGTGAGACTAAGCATTTCACATTTAGCATGCAACTTCTCCACATGGCAACTGAGGTTGTCGGACGGGCTCATTCGACCAATACTGTCAGCTATTTGCTGAACAGAGTGGGCCATTTGTAGGGGATTATTGGGATGATCAAGCAGAGGTAGATTACCTCAGGTGCCCTCCTGGACTGTCTGGGCTGTGGCTTCAGCCACAGTACAGATCATTTCCTCCTTTGTACCAGTCTCTTGTAAAAGGCTGCTTAGTCTGGGTCTTGAGAACCCGTTTATTTTTCTCAGGGATGGACACATTGCCTAAGGCATTCTCAATAAATTTCTCCATCTCCTGCCTGTCTTCCACATTAATAACATCTATCAGTGGTGCCATTGGGACTAGGCCTGGGCCTGCTCCCCCCCATCATGAGGGTTGCCATGCTGGCATCGCCCATGATGTACATCATGGCATCGATGATGTAGGGACGTTGTGTCATGTGACGGGGTCTGCCATGTTATGGATGGCAGGGAGAGGTGTATGGGCTATACTAGGGGTGTGACTGGGCGTTGTACTGGGAGATGTCATCATCTGACTCCTCCTCCTCCTCCTCAGATGACATCGACAAGGCAGGGGCTACGCCTCCCATTGCCTTGATGTGTCCAGCCAGCACCTCTTGCTGATAGTGCAATTTCACCATTTTAGATTCACATTCCTCATGACTCACTTTTGCAACACTCTGATCCACGTCATCCTGCATCAGCTTCCGTAATGCTCTATACGTGGTGCTCAATTCACAATTGTCCCTAGTAGCTACTCCTAAATCATTATGTACCTGGTTTATCTTGTTCTGTAACTATCCAAACTCCTCACACATCTGATCACTCATTTTGCTTAACAAGTCATTCATTTACAAAGCCTGTCCCTTATCTTGTCTCAAACTTTCACACTCCTGCTTCAACATACAAAGTTCCTGCTCACCTGCCTGAGCAGAATGATGCAAAAGGGAATCCTTTTCATTCTGCAGAGTCTGGAGTTTGGACTCCAAATCCCACTCATGTCTCAAATATGCAGTTCCCTGCAACCCCATCTACTGCTTAAGAGATGAGATTTTCAGTTCAAGGGTTCGAAACCTCACTTCGGAGGCTTCCAAATCAGCATAGAGAGCTGCGACCAACAGCCCTTTATATTCTCACTTTCTGGCTGTTTGTCTCGTCTCTGTATACTGGGTTGAAATCTCCATCACGGAGTTTACAGATTGGCTTGTGTCTCGCGCAAAGTCAACCCATCCTCCATGGGAGGCAAGGAAGTTCTAGACATCGAGTCTCAGTTCTGCACAGATATTTGATATGGTGGCCATTGTGTGGGAGGGAATGAAAAATCAAACTGTGAAAAGGCACTGGACTGTTTATCGATCCACAACAGGTGCAGTAGTTCACAGTTGGGCTACTGTGCACTTGTAAGCTTGCAATTCAAAACTGCTCTGGGGTGGGTCGAGTCAGCATCAACCACACCCAGTAATCAGCCAGACTTTGCAAGTGATTACAAAGTGGGTGAAAAAATGGAGAGGTGGTGTGGGGATGCACACCTGCTGTCCCCGTTGGGAATGGGAAAGTTGTAGTAACAAGTGTAAATGTTGCAAACTCCAAATATTGCCTGCACACGGTTGTCAATTGTCAGGAGGTCTAAACCCCACTCTCAGGTTCTTGGCAATAATAGGCATGCAAGGAATCACCGACACATTACATAAGAGTACTAAAACTTGTTTATTACTACCAAAAGGAAAATCACAGTTACCCTAAGCAGTTCTTACCAAGTGGAACTGGGGGCCAGTGTTAAGCGTTCCCTATACCTCGAGGATTCTCCGTATCTCCTGGGGTCTCCGAGGTAGAAGACGTAATGTCTTCCTTTATATACCTTAGATAATTGTCATGGTTACTGTAAGATTGGAGCATTTCTAATTACAGAGATGAGCCTTATTGGCTAAATTAGAGGTAGTCCTCAGTCCAAGATAACATTATACAATTTTGTTATAGTCATCACTTTGTGGAAACAAAGAGGTACAGTTTGTACATAGTTACGTAGTAATACAAATCATCAGAAGATGGCAATGCCGACTTATATATCATAATCATCACAAAGACACAGGTGTCCTAACATCTTGCAAGCAAGAAATACATGTGCATATTGGAAAGTAAAGTGTATAGCAATTATGTGCATACATATCCTGACATCTACTATTATACACTAGATGCCCTTAGCCCTATATGCTAGTATAACATATACCTAAATGTAAGCTGTCTGCGGTGTACCTCTGTGGGTACTAATTAGGGTGCAGGGACCTTGGGTAACATCCTTCTACCTCTTTCAGGATTTGCCATAATTTGGTGTTGTTATTTCTGGATGACTCAAGGGTGTTTGGAAAGAATTTGGCTTTTTTCAATTTGATCAGTTTAGTGCAGTGATTCCTAATCATTCTGAACGCAGCCCAGTCAGAATCTAATTTAGCTGTCCTGGCCTTTTTCCCTTAGGGCATCCCTATGATGTAAGGTTATTTTTAGCATGCTGTTGAACCATTGGCAAGATTTGCTCCTGGCTCTGCTTTTAACAAAGGGTGCATGGGAGTTGATTACATTCAGAACTAGCACTTGGAAGATTGCAAAGGCTTCAGAGACAGTTGGGGCATGATAGAAATCCTGCCACTTAATCCTATTAAGATCAGCCAGGAATGCAGAGGGGTTAAATTTGTGTAAGCTTCTTCTATAGGTGTACCTAAGTGCAAGGTCTTAGGAGCATCTCAAGCCACTAAATATGTACTGGTAGGAGACTAGAATGGAGAGGGTTGATATGATAAAGACCTTCAAGTTCCTAAAAGGAATAAACAAAATGAACTGCCGGGAATTATTTAGCATGAGTAACATTTTGAGGTCACATGGGTATGAGTAGAAACTGACATTGGGGAGGTTCAAAAGGGATATGAGGAAGTATTATTGCATAGAAAAGGTGGTGAAACCATGGAACAGTCTACCAGCTGAGGTGGTGTGTGCCAAAATGGCTTCAATCACAGTTGGGACAGATAGACGGGTATAGGGGTTACTCAGGGCAATACTAAAAGGGAGGGGAATGGAAGTGTATAGACAAGCAATAATACCAAACAGAGTGAGCACTATTGGGCAATACTGGGACTGCACAGGGGCCCTTTGAAGGTCCTGTAATGCCAAATACCACCCACCTTGAGGATATTATTACACTTAGAAAATGGTCTACTAAGTGGCCCCCATATAAAGATAAAAAGATTTTAAAAAATCATGTTTAAAATGTTTTTTTCTTTAATGTTTGCTGTGTGTACGTACGTGTTTAGAAAAAAAGTACACACTTTCTGTTTTGCCCACTAAATGGTGCTATGAGTGTATACTACCTTCTGGTTCCCTCTCTGCTGGTATCCTTCTCTCCCAATACACAGCTCTGTGTTTGTCCTTGTGTTTCTCACTGCCATCATACAAGCTGGCACCTGTCCTACAGTGTAACATTTTTATGTATTGATTTTTTTTGTTTTGTTATTGTCTTACAATTGTAGCTCTTTACAATGGATGCCTTAAGTGTCTCACAGAGTGCAAGCCAATCAGCAACTGCAGGTAACGTGGTTCTGTTGTGCAGGAAAAAGTCGATTACAGGTAAGGCTTTCTTTTACTGTACATGTATTTTATTTTACTTTTTTTTGTTTATTATGCTGAGGAAGGCATGGCTGTGCTACAACCAATGCTTTTCAGAATTATCAGGGTACTGAAAAGCCACTGTTACGGCGTCTGTAACTTTTCTTTAATGAACCACATAATAAAAGAGAGTGTGACACTTACAGTATGGGGTTCTATGTGTATGTTTTGAAACAGTGAAAAAGGCCATTTCTGAATTTGTGTAGCTAGTGTGGGAATGTGAAGCCATGTCACCTTTGGTGTAGTCCAGCAAGGAGGGATATGCTCTACAGTGACCTCAGTTAGAAATACAGCTGCCATTAAGGTATGAAAACCTGGGTGGCACCTGAATACCTGTGATGGGGTTGGCACAGCTGGTACTTTTTTATACAGGGCTCTTCTAGTAATACATTTACCCCCCTGGCATGAGTGGCAGCCAATCAGAAAGCTCACATTTTCAAGCCCATTTTCTAAGACGGGCCAGAATGGTACCCAGTTAGATAAGCACTACCAGAATAGCACCAGTCCACTGAGCACTAGTCTGGATAGCGCTACCTCAGACAGCTAGAGAGGATTTACATTGCTTGAGTAAGCGCTCTCCTTATCACTGTCCATGGTGCCGATGGGGAACAAGGGCACCCGAATCCAGGAAGCTGGCCAGCGCTATTGGAGACCAGGGTTCTAATCCTGGTATCCATTCATTTGACTTGAATCAGGACTTAGTTTTGTTTATCAAGGGCCTGTGAAAACATTAGTATTTGGGGGTGGGGGGGTGGATCCTCCCACAAATAAAAAATTGGCACCATTTTGACCACACGATCCTAGCTGATGCTAGTCTTGTTGTCACTGTTTGGACCCAGTGCTGGCTAGAATCCTGTATGAACACTAGGTCCCTGGGTTTGATAGGGAACCATGGGTGGACTGAATGGATCATCTGTCTTTTTCTGCCATTATTGTTTATGTTCCATGTTTCTATCATATCTATGAGTAGATGAACTGTAAGGGGTAAAGATTCTGTTTATACAGTATGCAAATGTCCACAAAAATTAGTAACTGGGAGGGGAATTCCTTAGAAGATATGCAAAATACAAGCTGAATTGTGTCTAAATATTATGTTTTCCAAAGTTTTTCCAGAGGCATCAGCAGCTCTCTAATCCGGATTAATTTCAGTTTATTTGCATCTGTACCCCTCCCCTCCTGAATGAGGCTGAAAATACACAGTACTGTCTAGCCCAGCTTTCCCAGTCAAGATAAATAAATACATACATACATACAAAAATAAAACTAATTGACTAAATAAATACATTTTGCAGATAAAGAGTTCAAAATGTTCCAGTCCAGGTTTAGTAGGAGGGTTCTTTGAGTGCCACAGGAGGTAGGTGAATGGAATTTGCCATGGTTCTGGGCCTATCACTTATGTCAAGGGGTAAAACAGGCTCTAAATTGTGTTTTCACTTTAAATCTGGTATCCCCTTTGTGGATAGATGTAGACAGGTGTTTGCTTAGAGATACTCCACCAGTGGTTCTGTTAAAACTCAGTGGGCCCCATGGTCAAGAGCTCAAAGTACCTATGCTTTTTACCAGATGGGCTTGGGGTAGGATTTTCAAGATTTTAAAACTTGATACTACCTTTTTTTGGCAAATGGAAACTGCTATGGAATAATCCAGACTGATTGATTGGTCAGATTAGGTGGGATTTATGGTCATCTCGTGGATTACAGCTGTTAGGTGATTTGGTGGATGGGAAATCTGTTTTACTGGCCACCTTCCAAGAACTGCAGACAAAATACAGTTTGCCGGTGACTGAGTTCTGGCATTATCTGAAGCTTAAGCACACCTTTTCTGGCAAGTTTTTAACAGCGTTTGGGAGTCATAATTCATAGGTCATTTGTGGAAATGGTATAAACTTTTGAAAGGGCATATTATGTGACTATATAAGGAGATAATTAATTATTTCTTACCCAATTGGGAACGTCATAGATTAAAGTGGGTTACAGACATGCAGACAGCAATGACAGTGGATGGATGGGACAGGTGCTGGAAGACTGCATATATAACATCTTCTGACCTCAAACTACAGCTTATTCAGAAAAAGATATTGTCCAGATGGCATCGCACTTGAGTGCAGTTAGTCAAATTAGGCCTTATGAATTCTGATTTATGTTGGCGGAGACAATCCGTCTCCGGCTCCATCTTCCATATTTTATGGGATTACACCTTAAGATCCTGGTGGGATGAAATCCCTAAATGTTTAGAAGCAGTTCTGCAAATCCTTATTAAAAAATCACCAATGTTTTGGGTTTTGGGGGACCCAGGTATACTGGATGGTCAATCTAGAAAATATCAAGTTTTTCTTTATGCTGCTGCATTAGAGACAAAAAGACAATTACTATTAAATTGGAGGTTGCAAAGTCTTTCCCCCTTTCAGAGATGGAAACAAGCTATGATTAGAGCCACCACCTTTTATCGAGTCATAGCTCAACAATGATCAACATTACCAAAATGTTATGTCTCCTGGGGTAATTGTCTTTCTTATTGTGCTCTTAGACTGGGGGTTTACTTTTTTATGCTTCTGCTCTGTACGTGGATTTTAGTTAGTTGTTACTTGAGGTAATGGTAAGCGACACGGGGGAAGGGGAGGGACCTCACCAGCACCCAGTACCTCACGATGTTGTATGAGGGTGGTACCCCAGTTATGATATTCCTTCTTTGTGCTTACTGATGACTTTCTACTCTATAAATGATGTTATTTGTGTTTGACTTGGCTCAATGCATGGATGTTGTGGCTATGTATTTCTTGGTTCTTTAATAAAGTGTTTATATTAAAAAAAAGAGTTTAAAATCATTTAGTGGCAGGGCACCATTGTCAACCTTGGTTTAGAGACTCTTAATTGTTTTTTCTAAATATTGCTGCTACTTGTGTATGGTATCTTATTGCTTCTCCAGCTATACTACTAAAGTAATCTATAAATAAATACATTCTATTAAATCTAAAGAAAGTGTGCAAATCAGTCTTAATTTGAAATTTTTCATGTTTTATCTCTCAAATGCACTTGGCCAAGTAAAGGTTTGTTGTCTGTATCTAACAGGGATTGCGAATAAATAAAATGACTGGAAATACTTTGTCCATATGAAAATGTACATCAGATTTCCTATTCCATGAAGATATCATGTCAGCATGAGGCAGAATTAGTGACAGGGTCATTGGGAAGTAACAATGTGATCCCTCCTGTGATAGAAGGGTGGGCACGATATACCACACTGGAAAACTGAACTAAGCAAACATTACATAATAAAATAGTTGTGAATCAGAGTTATTATATTACATCTCTATGTTTTAAAACTGAACTAATCAAACCTTGCATAATAAAGTAAGTAAGTAAATTTATTTGTTTGGCTTCCAATCCGAGACTCTGAGCAATTTACATAAAAAAATTTACAGGGTAATACAAATAATATAACTAAACAATAAATAAGTAAACAGATTAAAATAAAATAAGATTTTTTTTTGTTAATGATTAAAATATGTCGACAGAATAAGCCTTATTAAAAAGACAAATCTTCAGGCCCCTCTTAAAAACCTCCACCAAAGGGGCCTCCCTCAAAGATCTTGGCAGTGAGTTTCAAAGGACCAGGCTGGCCACCCTGAATGATCACCCGAGGTTTTCAGCCTGGTCCTTGGATCCACCAGGAGGCCCTCGCTGGAAGAACAGAGGGAGCATACTGGGATGGCAGGAGTAACGAGATCTGACAGGTAGCCAGGGCCCAATCCATATAAGGCCTTATAGATGAGCAAGCCCACCTTGAAGAGAATCTTCCACCTGACTGGCAACCAGTGCAGACCCCGCAGGACCAAGGTCACATGACAGGGCTTAGACAGCCCTGTCAGTAACCTGGCTGCTGTATTCTGCACTAGCTGCAGATGGTAGGAGTTCACTCAATTGACCCAGAGGTAAAGAACATTACAATAGTTGAGCCTGGATGTTATAAAGGCATGTACCAGTGATGGCAGGTCTTTTGGCAGATTTAAGGGTTTCATCTGGGTGATGTTCCTCAGATGGTAAACACTTTTGATGACACCTGACACCTGAGCCTCAAGTGTCAGCCTGTCATCGAGGATGACTCCCAGATTTCTCACCCTAAAGGATGCCATCAATGGGGCCATTCCCAGGACCAAGCCTGTTATTGCCCTGGAAACACAACCATCATGCCAGTCTTGTCTTGGTAAAGTCTCAGCCAGTTAGAGTTCATTTAATCCTGGATCATGGCAAGGCATTTATTCAGCACTTCAATGGCACCATTTTTTCCCAGTACAAAAGACATGTACAGCTGAGTATCATCTGCATAGCAGTGAAATACCAAACTGTACTATCTGATGAGCCTCCCCAAGGGAAGATATATACCATGCACAGCATCGGCGACGGGATCAAACCCTAAGGAACTCCACAGGTCATGGGCATCAAGGAGGAGGAGAAATTCCACACCACTACCCTCTACCTTCTGCCCAAGAGAAATGACTCAAACCAGTTGCTGACAGTTCTGGTGAGTCAATAATACCCTCTAAGGTGATCCAACAGTACGATGTGGTCCATGGTATCAAATACAGATGATAGGTCAAGGAGAACAAGAATTGACCATCCCCCTCTATCTCGTGCACTCAGAAGGTCATTATGCACCCAAATTAATGCCAGTAGTTGTGAATCATATGAACATACAAAATTTGCCAGCAGATAAAGGCCTAGAGGTCTAGCAAGTCTGCTCGAATGTGCAGCTAGCACCCCTTATTCTGCAATTGACCCTCCCTTCCACTCTTCCCCTCCATTGACCCTCCACTTGTCCTGTTCCATCCCCTTTCAAAGCAATCCACTGTTCTACTGGATACCACTTCTGCAGGTAATGCATTCCACCCACCTACCACCCTCTCTGTAAAAAAGTGTCTCCTCATCTCCCTCCTGAACCTTCTTCCCTCCAGTCTCATATCATGGCCCCTGGTGTCCCTTGTCTCCCTTACTTTGAACAGCCCCTCTGTACCTGTCTTGTTCATTCCTTTCATGTACTTAAAGGTTTCAATCATATCCCCCCAGTCCCTCCTCTCCTCCAGCGAGTACATGTTGAACTTCCTCAGCCTCATCTCGTATGATAAGTCCCCCAGTCCCTTGATTATCTTTGTCACCCTGCGCTGCACCCCCTCCTGTAACTTAATTTCCCTCTTCAGATTCAGGTGCCAGTACTGCATGCAGTACTCCAGGTGTGGTCTAACTAATGATCTATACAGTGGCAGAAACACCTCCTTCCTCCTCGAAGATATACCTCTTGCAATGCAACCCAGCATTTTGTTGGCCTTTGCAGCTGCCTTCCTACATTGTGCAGAGTTGTTCATTGACCCTGTAATGGGCACCCCCAGATCCTTCTCCTCCTCCTCCTCTGTCTGGGCTAGCTGCACCCCCTCCTTGCTGGTGACTCCTCCTTGGGTTCTTCACCCCAAAATGCAGCACCTTGCACTTTTTGGCATTAAACTCCAGTTTCCAGGTGTCTGACCAGGTTTCAAGTTTTGCCAGATCATCCTGCAGCCCCTGCCATCCCCTAGGTCATCCACCACCACTCCCATCTTGGTATCATCAGCAAAAGGGCTGATCTTGCTCTTGTTGTCCAATGATATGTCTGCAATGAATACCCCTAACAACATTGGTCCATACACTAAGCCCTGTGGAATACCACTCATCCCTACCCTTGGGTGTGAGAGCTCCCCACCCACCACCACCCTCTGTTGCCTTCCCTGAAGCCAGTTCCCTACCCATCTCATCAACTGAGCACCTGCCCCTGTGCCTTCTAACTTACATCCTAGCCTACCATGTGGCATCAAGTTGAATATCTTACTGAAGTCCAGATACAGGACATCCACTGCATGGCCTCTGTCCATTTGCCTGGTTACCAAGTCATAGAACTCCACCAGGTTGGTTTGGCAGGATCTGCCACATATGATGCCATGCTCTCTGCTATCCTGTAGTCCCTTGGCCTCTAGGAGGGCCACCAGCCTCTCCTTCAGGATAGTCTCCATCAGCTTACCCATGATGGATGTGCATTTCCTGGGTTCATCCTTGTTTGTCAGAGTAATTATATTACATCTCTATGTTTTAAACTGAACTAAACAAATAATGCATAATAAAGTAGTTGTAAATCAGAGTAATGATATTACATCTCTGTGTTTTTGTACTGCTAATTGCTTGACTGGTCTCTTTATGGTGATTAAAACCCATGTAGCTGACTCAGCCAGGAGGATATGCAGTCTGCTGCTAAAGTCCATGACAAAACCACATAAAGGATATCCTGGAATATAGCTGTGATTCGTTACAGGAATAGTGGCAATCTGAACCTTTTTACTTTGGTTTACATGCTTGGCCTGTTTCATTATTTAACTTTCAAACCTTTTACACCTCCATTTTGGTAATTATCATCCATTAGCTGCTGCACCCTTCTCCCTCCGAAAAATTAAAGATCAACATTCAGTTTATTTGAATGCACAGTACTTCAGAACATCCTTATAAACTCCTTATATCTGTATAGGATTCTTTTTTGCAGTTAAGATGCAGGGTCGCTTACTGATCTAATACTTCATAAATATTATAATTTAGCAGAATTAGGTAGTAGTACAAATATGCACAGTATTCACACATTAATAGTTCTAAATATATAAGGAGGACATCTTAATTACCTTCCTTTGATCAGTTTCATATTGCCTTAATGTTACATAGAACCAAACAATTTAAATGGATTGGTAAATAGTTAGCTGATGCAGTTACACATTTCCTCTTCTCAAGTTTGATTATTGCCTTAGTATCGCCTTAGTAGTCATGCAGTATTAGCTATTCCCATTGCAAAACATTTGAAAACAAAAATACATTATTCCAGTGCTATATATTTTGTTTTAATTACATGAGTAAGAGCATTCTAGCCCCCAACTGGCTAAAAAACAAGTGCAAGTGTGTAATTATCTGACCATTATTACATTCCTGTAGTTGTTTATCCTGTAAACCAGGTTTGGCTACAGCATCAATATGCCTCATACAGAAATAAGGTTGCCATTAAAAGGCAACCTCAGTTGTCAGATGGCATCCTAGAGGAAATGGAGAATAGAGGGGGATGTGATTAGAAGGGGTGCAGATGGTGAGGGGCAGAGCTAGATGAGGTCACAGGTGACAACATCAAAGGGGATGATGTAGGCATGCAGGTGGGATGGGATTGGCCAGGGGGAGAAGCTAGGCTGTGGTCCTCACTGGGATCCTTATGGAGTTTATAAGCCCCTGCACTAAGGTGTTTAACCTCTTTCTGCTGGGATTTTTGTTTGAGTTGGTCCCAGCACTTCGTTTGGAAAGTTTCATGATTTATTGCACCATAGGTAAGGTATTGTAACTCTTGGGCCTGGTCCCAGGCCTTGGGGTTCCCCCTGTTATTTTGGCTACTGGCAATGTTATTGGAATTAATCTGTGGGCTTAGAGTGGCCCCCTACAGCTGCTGGAGTAAGGTGGATTCAGATAAATTTGCTTCAGGTTATATATACTTTGATTGGGACTCTGCTGGGACTAAAGTAGAAGAACTTTTGTATTTGGACCTTTAATTTAGGGTAAAAAAACTAACATACAAAAACAAAAACAAAAAAAAAAGTGTGTGTTTGGGTTAACTGAACTGAATGGGTAACTGAAAAGTCATCTAGGTGTAAATCTCAGGTGACTGAAAGGACTTAACTGCTGTGAGGTTTAAATTACTTGTAGAAAGATCTGGTAAGTAGGGGGAGTGGCTTAGCTAGAAGGAAGCTATATTTAAAGACTGCCTTAGAAAGATTCTGCTAATAGCTTGGCAGAAGACACCAGGAGAAAGGACTGCTGTGTGACTGAACTTCTCTACTGGGACTATATTGCCCTCCTTCCCTCCCCTCCACCCAAAGCTAGTTCTATTTTTATAGGCACAGGATTTGACTGACAACAGGAACTTCCTGTTTAGGGGCAGGAAGTGAGTGATCACAGAACCACCAAGGACCCACCATCCTAGAAGGGCAAGAGTAGCTCTCCGGCCCCCTCTAGCTGCTGGAGGTCTGCCTCTGAACAAGTAAGTGGTCTACTGAGAAATATAGGATATTCTTGTCTCAGAACAGGACAATCAGGAGCTTAAAGGGAACACAGGCAGAAAGTAAGGAGAGAGGAAAAAAAAACAGAGGAAAGAGTAAGGATTGCAAACAGTTAAGGGGCCAGAAATAAGACATGATTGGAGTGGTGCAGTGCAGTGGCTGTGGAGCAGCAGTCTTCCGGGAGATGTTCTGGAGGATGCGGTGTTGTCCCATCTGCAGGCACCTCTCTGGGCTGAGGAGGAGTTGCTCATCTCCAGGCTGAGGTTGGCCAGGATTTGTGGGACCTCCTCTTCCATCCAGGGACCACCAGTGCCACTGCCGTTGCCTCAGAGGTTGCCAAGAAGAGGAGCAGTTGGACCACAGTGGGCTCAGGGAGGGTGAGGTGGTGGAACAGAGGCACATCCCTCAGTTGTACCTCTCCACAATTCCTATGCCATTCTGGCAAAGTGTGGTTCCTCTATGGAGGCACCTACAGTGGAGACCAAGGAGGATGCTGGGAACCTCCACAAAGGAGACCCACAGGAGGGTGGCAGGGGACCCTGCAGGGAAAAACAACTCCTGGTGGGGACTCCATTGTTAGGAAGGTAGAACTGGGCAAGGAAGGGGAGAGGGAGGTAAGGTGCCTGCCTGGCGCCATGGCTTGGAGGGACAGGGAGCGAATCCTCAGGATTGCTGGAGCAGCTGCACAGGGGAGGGAGCTGGATGTCATTGTCCACCTAGGGACAAATGACCTGGCTAGAAAGGGATTAGAGAAGTGCAGGAAGAGTTTGTGGAATTGGGAGGGGCCTTAGTCAAGTAGCACGCACGGTAACCTTCTCGGAGGTGCTACCCATCTATGGCATAGGAGAGGCTAGGGTGTTCTGTACCATGGGATTCAATCAGTGGTTGAAAAACTGGTGTGGAGCTCAGGGATTTGGCTTCATTGGGGACTGGGGGTCCACCTGGAGTGATGCAAGCCTATACTGGCATGATGGGCTGCCTCTGTCCGGGAGGGGAACCAGGATCCTAGGTGATAGGTTTAAATGCTTCATTGGCAAGCTTTTAAACTAGCCAAGGGAGGCACTGGAAAGGAGCAGGAAAATCCTAGCCCCAAACAATCGTGGTAGTAAGTGTGGGAAACACCAACATGGAGTGTCGATAGGGGGAAGGGCAGTGGTAAATGGAGAAAGTGACAAAGGCAAGAAGGACAGGGATGGGGCAAAAGGGGGTAAGGCCATCAGGAAATGGAGGGTAATGAGTACCAATGCCCATAGTCTGGGCAGCAAGCTCCCTGAGCTGGTGGCCTTAATGGAAGAGGGATGCCTGGATATCGTAGCAGTCACAGAAACATGGTACACAGAGTACCATGACTGGGATGTTAACATACCAGGGTACATAACCTACAGGAGAGACAGGCAGGGGAGAAGAGGGGGAGGAGTAGCTCTCTATGTAAAGGAAGGGATAAAAGCAACTGAACAAAAGAGTAAACAGGGAGGAGAGGAGGCACTGTGGGTCACCTTGGAGACTGGAAAGGGCACCACAATCCACAGGGGTTGTGTACAGATCCCCATGTCAGGGGGAAGGAATGGACAAGGATATGATGGAAGGCATTCTTAGAATGGCAGAGAAAGGGAGATACTGTTGATGGGAGACCTGAATATGCCAGATGTTAACTGGAGCACATTTGCTGCAGCCACATCCAAGAGCAGGGCCATTCTTGACGCCCTACAGGTGGCAGGCATTAGACAAGCTAGTTTGAACCCACTCGTGAGGAGCAATCTTAGACCTCATACTCTAAAACAGGGGCAGTGAGAGGATCTCAGATCTAGAAGTGGGTTGCCATCTGGGGACAAGTGACCATCAAACAGTGTGGTTCACGTTAAACTCAGCTACAGAGTCAAGCCATACAAAAGTGAGGGTACTGGACTTTAGGAGGGCTGACTTTGGAAAGATGAGAGAGTGCCTCAGAAAAACACTAGCAAACAGGCTAGAAGGAGGGGTGGAGCAACAATGGGGAATCATCAAAACTGCCATCACAGAGGCAACAAGCCTTTGTGGAAGCAAATAAACAAATCAAAATGAAAGAAAAAGCCACTATGGTTCTCCAAGAGGTGGCTGTGAAAGTCAGGAAGAAAAGATAGCATTCCGGAGTATAAGGAAACACAGAAGGAGCAGGACAGAGAGCTGTACCAGTTAAGGCAGAAAGAAGCAGGGAGGAAGTCAGAATAGCAAAGGCCCAAACTGAGGAAAGATAGCCAACTCAGTTAAGAGGGATAAAACCTTTTATAGGTACATCAGCGAGTGTAGAAAGACAAAGGAGGGATAGTGAGGCTGAATAGAATGAGCGGTGGGTGGACAGAGGGGGACAGTGAAAAAGCAGGAATACTGAACGAATATTTCTGCTCAGTATTCACAAAAGAGGAGGGAGAAGTGCCTAATCCAATTAACAGAAGCACTCTTGATAGGGGGTTGATCCCAGTCCTTTCACAGAAGAAAGGGTTCTGCAAGAACTCCTAAAACTGAAGGTGGACAAAGCAATGGGTCCTGATGGAATTCACCCCAGAATTCTAAAAGAATTAAGGAAGGAACTAGTGAAACCACTGGCTACTCTTTTTAATAAATCATGGGAGGATGGTGTGGTACCCGAGGACTGGAGGAAGGCGGATGTGATTCCCTTCACAAAAGTGGGACCAAGACAGAGGCAGGAAACTACAGACCTGTCAGTCTGACCTCTGTGGTAGGGAAAGTGTGGAGTCACTTCTGAAGGAAAGAATAGTTGAGTACCTAGAGGTCAGTGGAGCACAGGATCCAAGGCAGCATGGGTTCACAGTGGGAAGGTCATGTCAGACAGAATCTAATAGATTTCTTTGACTGGGTGACAAAGTAGTAGACCAGGGAGGGGCTGTGGACATGGCCTACCTAGACTTTGTAAGGCATTTGACACAGTCCACACAAAGATTATTAGTCAAATTAACAGCCTGGGAGTGGGTCCCAGGGTGGTAGCCTGCAAAAACATTGGCTGGACAACAGGACACAGAAGGTAATTGTAAATGGAGTCCATTCTGAAGAAAGGGCGGTTACTAGTGGGGTACCATGAGGTTCAGTATTGGGTCCAGTCCTTTTAATGTCTTCATCAGTGACATTGCAGAGGGACTGGAAGGAAAAGTATGCCTTTTGCAGATGACACAAAGATCTGCAACAGGGTTGAAACACAGAGGCGTGGAAAGGATGAAAAGGGACTTGGCAAGGTTGGAGGAATGGTCAGGCGTATGGCAGCTAGGATTCAATGCAAAAAGTGCAAAATAATGCACCTGGGAAACAAGAACCAGGGAAGAATACACAATGGGTGGGAGGTAGTAACAACAACAAAACAGGAAGGGACCTGGGGTAATCATATCAGATGACCTTAAGGTTAGCAAACAATGTGAGAGAAGGCAGTAGGGAGGCCAGGAGGTATACTGGGATGTATAGGAGAGGCATCAGCAGCAGAAAACAGGAAGTTGTTATCCTCTGTACAGACAGTTGGTGAGACCCATCTGGAATACTGTGTCCAGTTCTAGAGACCCCATCTCCGCAAGGACATAGACAGGATAGAGGCAGTCCAGAGGAGGGCAACTAAAATGGTGCAGGGTCTGCAAGAGAAGCCATATGAGGAGAGACTAAAGGAGCTTAATATGTATACTCTTGAGGAAAGAAGGAGAGGGGACATGTTAGAAACTTTCAAGTACCTCAAGGGAATCAACAAAGTCCAAGAGGGTAGCATCTTTCAGAAAAGAGACTTGCAGAACAAGGGGACACAATTTAAAGATAGAAGGAGGGCAGTTCAGGGGCAATGTGAGAGTATTATTTCACAGAGAGGGTAGTGGATGCATGGAACAGCCTTCCTGAGGAAGTTGTGGGGTCTAAAACTGTGGGAGAATTCAAGAATGCATGGGACAGACATAAGGCAATTCTTGTGGGGGGCAGGAAGATATAGGCTGTTGGTTAACTAGGATCTGCGGCCTATCCTGTAGGTAGGGAAATGGGCAGACTAGATGGGCCTAGCGGTCCTTATCTGCCGTCAAAGTCTATGTTTCTATGTTTCTATATGTTGTTTTATTGACAGTCCACGTGGCTAGGGTGGGCCTCTCTGCTGGTGGGCCAAGAAAACATGGACAAAGCCTGATGGCCATCACTTTTTTATTGAGGTTTTTGTATTTTTTCTGGATTTTATGCTGTATTTCAGGCTATATACTTTAATGGGATAGCAATTGTCTGTTGTAGAATTGTTGCAATATTTCATATCACGGTAATCATTTGTTTGATGACATGGCCACATGGCAAGAGTATTGAAAAAAAAAATTAGCTATTGATTAGGAAAATACAATGCCATTTGGGGCATTGTTTATCAACATTTGCTGTTTTTATGCAAGCGAGGAATGTTCCTCACATGGACAGGGTTGTTTGTGTCGGCCCTGGCTTCCAGGCCCAGTGTTAGGATATGTGGTAGGCTGGCCATGCTGACTAATTAACCCGCAATATTTGCAGCATGCCAAGGTTATGGGGCTGCTGCTTGCAGCAAGACGTTGCAACAACCAACAGCAACTGGTGGCCCTGTTGGAGGATTTAGGCCCGAGGTTTTGCATATTGTGCATCGGGCAAAATGGCATCTGGAGCTGCTGGGCTGGGCACTGGCAGGCCGGTCCATGCCTTTTAATTTCCATGGGAGCAATACGAACATACAAAATTTGCCAGCAGATAAAGGCCTAAAGGTCTATCAAGTCTGCTCGAATGTGCAGCTAGCACCCCTTATTCTGCAGCTGCCCCTCCCTTCCACCCTTCCCCTTCATTAACCCTCCCCCTTGTCCTGTCCCATCTTCGTTTGAAGCAGTCCACTGTTCTACTGCATACCACTTCTGCAGGTAACTCATTCCACCCAGCCACCGCCCTCTCTGTAAAAAAGTGTCTCCTCATCTCCCTCCTGAACCTTCCTCACTCCAGTCTCATATCATGGCCCCTGGTGGCCCTCCCCTCCCTTACCTTGAACAGCCCCTCTGTACCCATCTTGTTTATTCCTTTCATGTATTTAAAGGTTTCAATCATGTCACCCCTGTCTCTCCTCTCCTCCAGTGAGTACATGTTCAACTCCTTCAACCTCCTCTCGTATGATAAGTCCCCAGCCCCTTGATTATCTTTGTAAGCCCCTGCGTTGCCCCCTCCAGTAACATGTCGTCTTCGAATCACGGACGCCAGTACCATGCAGTACTCCAGGTGTGGTCTAACTAATGACCTATACAGTGGCAGAATCACCTCCTCCTCCTCGAGGATATACCCTTGCAATACAACCCAGCATTTTGTTGGCCTTTGCAACTGCCTTCCTACATTGTGCTGAGTTGTTCATTGACCCTGTAATGAGCACACCAGATCCTTCTCCTCCTCTGTCAGGGCTAGCTGTACTCCCCCTAGCTGGTAACTCCTCCTTGGGTTCTTCATCCCAAAATGCAGCACCTTGCACTTTTTGGCATTAAAGCCCAGTTGCCAGGTGTCTGACCAGGTTTCAAGCTTTGCCAGATCATCCTGCAACCCCTGCCATCCCCCTAGGTCATCCACCACCGTGCCAACCTTGGTATCATCAGCAAACAGACTGATCTTGCTCTTGATGTCCCATGATATGTCTGCAATGAATATCCCAAACAACACTGGTCCCAACACGACCCTGTGGGACACCGCTCGTCACTGCCCTTGGACGAGGCTCCCCACCCACCACCACCCTCTGTTGCCTTCCTGCAGCCAGTTTCTACCCATCTCACCAGCTTTCCACCCGCTCCTGCGCCTACTAACTTCCTTCCCAGCCTTCCACGTGGCACCGAGTCGAATGCCTTACTAAAGTCCAGATACAGGACATCCACTGCATGGCCCCTGTCCAGTTGCCTAGTTACCCAGTCATAGAACTTGACCAGGTTGGTTTGGCAGGATCTGCCATGTATGAAGCCATGCTGTCTGCTGTCCTGTAGTCCTTTGTCCTCTAGGAGGGCCACCAGCCTCTCCTTCAGGATAGTCTCCATCAGCTTACCCACGATGGATTTGAGGCTCACTGGTCTGTAGTTTCCCGGTTCATCCTTGGGGCCACTCTTGTGGAGTGGCACCACAAGAGCCATCCTCCAGTCCTGAGGTACACACCCTGAATGTAGTGAGGCATTAAATAGGTCTGCCAAAGGTCCTGCAAGGACCTCTGCCAGCTCCTTCAGTACCCTGGGGTGGATGCCATCTGGGCCTGGTGCCTTGTCCACCCTCAGTGCCTTCAAACCCTCTCGAACTCTACCCTCCATGATTTCCCCATCTGTCACCACTTCCTCCCCTGCTTCTGCCATTTCTCCCCCCTTGGGTGTCACCCCTCTTCTCTTTAGTAAATACTGAGCAGAAGTACTCATTTAGTGCTTCCGCCTTATCGTACCCTGCTTCCACCACCCCTCCTTCCTAATCCTAACTATGTGGTCCTTACAGCTCCTTTTCTCCCTGATGTACTTAAAAGTCCTTCTCTCCCTTCTTAATGCCTTGTGCCAGCCTGAGTTCTGTAGATGCTTTGGCTCCCTTACTGCCTTGTCACCTCCTTCGATTCTGTCAAGTACTCCTCTCTGTCCTCCCCCTCCTGTTTTCTTGTACTTCCTAAAGGCAGCTCTTTTCCTCCTTACCTTTTCCATGACCTCCTTGCTCAACCAGCTCGGTTTCTTAGCCCAGCCTTCTTGCTCTGGGCTTTGCAGCAGTTTTGGTTGCCTTCACTATCCCCAGCTTTATGAGCTCCCACCTCTGGTTAGTATCCATACTAGATTGAATTCTGGCCATGCCCTTTACCACTTCCCCATCCTCCCAAAGTCGGCCCTCCTGAAGTCCAGCACTCTTGTGCCAGATTCCACTCCTTCCTTGCCCATTTCCAATATGAGCCATACTGAGTGGTGGTCACTCCCTGACAGCGGTTCCTCCACTGTAATAGTGGTTTTCCTTTTGGTGGCAAGGTTTGTAGTAGGGAGGGAAAAAGAGAGCAGGGATCCCCTTTGTTGTCCTTGGAGCAGCGTGTACTAGGGCTTCAGGCCAGAGTGAGTTTCCTGGGTAGTGATTGGCTCCTTGCATTCATGTGGCACTGGAACACCATTGTTGGCTGGTGGCATCCCATTTTCAAAAAAAAAACAAAAAATAGAAAAAAAAATCTCCCTGGCAGAGGAATAAGCAGGCCCGAAGATGTTTTTGAAGGAGCCAGGCTATTGCAGTAGGGGATAGTTGGGCAGGCTGAAGTTTCAGTTATAGTTCAGGCTTGGTGATCAGGGCATTTACAGCTACACACCATGTTGGTTGGGGGAATTTGGCACAGCATACCACATCAACTGGGGTGCAAGTGGTGGTCGACCCCCCCCAACTGGAAGCACAAAGGGGCTCCTTTCTGGACAAAGGGAGAGTCAAAAAATAAAAAGACAAGGAAATGCAGCATTTATAAGTGGGGCAGGTCTGTTGGGCAGACAAAGACATAAGGGCCAAATGTGACAAAAAATAAAATTAAAAAAGAAATGTGTTGAGAGATAGGGGCCTTAGGTTGCGTGTGCATAAGCTGAGTGCTCTGGCTATTCCCCAGTTTAAAAAAAAAAAAAAAGAATAATAAGATATGTAAGGGGAAGGAGCTGAGATTTGGGGTCTTAGGCTGCCTGGGCCCAGCTTGTGGTGAATGAGGCACACATGTTGCGGGGCGTGGAAAGCAGACAGTGCCAGAGCCTGCTGCATAAGTAGAGGCAGGCATAGCAAAGTGGAGAAGGGTGGCAAGCCCAATTCCCTCAGAGGGATGCCCAGCCACTAATATGTCTGACATTTCAGGGATGGCAACTCAGCCAAGTGGATACAGCCAGATGGTTGAAGGGGCTATGGGGGCTGGGGGGAGTGGTAACCTAATCAGCATGTTGGGCCACAAAAAAAAAAATGAGAGGGAAGCAAGGCATGGGGAGGAGGGGTCCATTGAGGACAGGCCCATTCCTAGTCATGCAGGGCAAGAAACAGTACAAGGGTAGTGGAGGTACACTGGAATGCCCATTGGTAAGGCAAACTTATGAGATGGATCAAAAGAAGGGGCTTAACTTGTGCAAAGAGGGGGATGGGGCCAGTCATGTCTGTGGTGGCCCCCCTCCTCCTGGGGGGGCAGCATGGAGAGAGTGGTTGAAGGGGGAGGCCGGGAATCAGGGAAGGGAGTCAATGGGGCATAATGGGAGTGTGCAAGCAAGGATGGCTGGGGTCAATACAGAATATGATTTGTTTTATAACACCAAGTACAAAGCATGGCACCCAGAAGACCATTGGCACCAGCTACCAGTGCACAGCTGAGGGAGAAGGCAGCAGCCCTGATGAGCAAGATGATCCAGTTAATTGACATGGTGCAGAAGAGAGAGGAGGAGGAGGAAGAGGCAGCCCACAAGATAAAGGAGCCAGCTGGACCAAGGGACAAAGGCAGGGGTGGAAAGCACCTGAGAGGGGCAGTTCCAGGCCCATGCCCAGAGCCCCTGCCTGAGCCTACTCCTGAGCTGAAGTAGCTGGACACAGGAGCGGATAAGGGGACAGGTGATTTGACCAATGAGGGTAACTTAAAAGATTATTTCGAGGGCATCCTGGGCAATATGGGAGATAAGGGTTTGGATACAATGGAAAAAGTAGTATTAGAGCTGAAGAAGGAGAAGGGGGAAGCCAGGCGATGGAAGCTCAAGTTAAATGACCAAAAAGTTGTATGAGGGACCACCAGGATTCTCTTTAGGGGACCACATACCTTTGTCCATTAAAGAAAAACTATGGAAGGGGGAGTATGCGGATATCTTTGGCCTAGTCGATAAAGAGACTGCCCAAAAATACGAACAAAAGGAGTCGATAGGGAAGTCCAAAATGGCGGCAGCGTTGGCAGTAGTGAGGCACAAGGGAGAAGTGACTATGTATAAGTGAAAGACTTTAGATACATGGTAGGCTGGCTTCTTGATATTCAGTGCTGCTGGAGAAGCATCCTGAGTTGGGCATACCTTTGCTAACATACACGGCTGCCATAAGGGACACGAATAAGGCGCAGAAGGGATATGGATGGCTCAAATATGATGAGGCATTCTGGCAAAGGATGGTGGCAAAAAGGGACCTGAGATGGGACTGCATGCACTCAGAGCTGTGGGTCTGGACATTGTTGAGGAAGTACAGTGGGGTTTCTGAAGTGGGGAAGAAGAAAACAGGATGCCAAATGGCTAAGATGTGCTGGGCTTACAATAGAGCCTTGTGCACCTGAACCAATTGTAAATTCTGGCATGTATGCTGAAATATTGAGAGCAGAGCCCTTTCTGGAAATGCAGGTTTAATGGGAAAAGGGGAGGTGGCAGCAAGCTGCAGATCATCCCTTTTGAGGTAGATAGGGGGATGGTAGGGGTCCCACAAGTTTTGGTGGGAGGGACACAGGATCCAGGAACAGAGGTGAACACAACTTCAACTGTGGCTGGAACTAAGGAAAAGGGGAGGGAGCTAGGGAGGTGGAGTTTTCTGCTGACAGAGAAGCCCAAAAGGTTTAGGGTACTGGAGGAGTGGATGGACATCTATCCTGACAGAAGGGGGGGTTAATGCTGAGAGTGTTTTAGGCAGGGGGTTCTATTGGCATTCCATGGGGTACACTGTGGGATGAGGGATAAAAACTTTGGATCAATAAAGAGAAAGGAGGACATAGTGTGGAGAAAAATTCAGAAGGAACTAAACACAGGTAGGGAAGAGGGACCATTTATGGAGCCACTGTGCAAGGAGTTTCAGGTCTCTCCCCCTAGGGATAGTGCCCAAGAAACAGGTAGGAGAATACCACTGATACACCACTTATACCTGGAGGGAGCATCTGTCAGTGACGGCATTTCAGGGGAAATGTGGATCATATCGTACACCTCTTTGGACATGGTGGTCTGCTTGAAACAGGCAGTACCAGGAGCACGGCTGGTGAAGACATAGAGTCTGCCTTTAGGTTGCTACCAGTGAGGCTGGGGGATTGGGATTTGTTTGGATTCCAGTTCAATGGGTGGGGTTCTATTTTGACAAAGCGATGCCCATGGTCTGCTCAGTAGTATGTTCCACATTTGAGGTTTTCAGTTTCTGGGACCAGTGGGTGTTCAGGCATCATTACAGCCACAGGAGGGTGGTGCATTATTTAGATGATTTCCTACTGATTCACGGGAGCCGCAGGGAGGTTTAGGACATGTTTGAAGATTTTAAGGGCATGTGGTAGGAGGTAGGCATACTGCTAGTGGAGGGGAAAATGGAAGGCCCCACCAGGATGTTGAAGTTCCTAGGAATAGAGCTGGACACCAAACAGGAGTGTTTTCAGTTGCCTGATGACTAGGTGAGGAAACTCAATGGGATATTGGGGCAGGTCATGGGGAGCAGAATGGTGCTGCTGACATTAGTATAGCAATTGCAGGGGCACCTTAACTTTGCCTTTAAGGCGATAAGCCCAGGGAGGGCATTTACAAGGAGGTTGGCAAGGGCAATGGGGAAGGCCAAGTTACCTCATCATTAGCTGGACATCAACGGGGCATAAAACAGGACCTGGCCATCTGGGAGACCTTCCTAGCAGATTATAATGGGATGACGTTCTAGCAGGATGAGTGGGTTGACAGTATCGACATGGAACTATACAGAGATGCCTTGGGGGCTTTGGGGCTAGGGGCATATTTTAGGGGGAAATGGATATCTGAGGCATAGCCTGACAGTGGGAGAGATGCTGGTCTATTGAGGGATATCACCCTGCTGGAGATTTTTCCCAGGTGGGTAGCACTGATGGTTTTGGAAGAGGAGATGAGGGACAAGAAAGTGATTTTTCTAGTGCAATAACAAAGAGGTGGTGGAGGTAATAAACAGGAGATTGGGCTCAACAGACACAGTCACTATAGTTATGTACCAGTTGGTATTGGTGGGTTTGAAGCTGAACCTCACCTTCAAAGCAAAGCATGTAGAAGGGTTCAGAAACGAAATCACTAATAGTCTTTCCCATCTTCAGTTGGGCAGGTTCTGGACATTGGTCCACTGAGCAGCAAATGTGAACACCCGGGTACCAGAACAGCTATGGGAGATTGGGTTGCAAGAGCCCAAATGTTGTACCATAACTCTTGGTGGGCCAACACACTGAGTGCGGGGTATGGGAGTCCTTTCAGGATTTCAGGCAGCAGCAGGGCATGGTGGTAAGTATGCCCACCAGGGAAGAGTAGGTAATGAGGTACATGGTGGATAGATGGGGAAAAGAGGGATGACATACTCCACCATGGGAGTCCAGCTCACTGGGATAGGTTGGGCATGTGGATCTAGGGGGTTTCCAGAGCCCAATAAGGCTAAGAGGGTGAGATGCATGCTGCTAGTGTGGCAGAAGGGCCATGGGCTACAGGTGGACATCAGGAAGCCAGTTACAGGGGGAGATTCTGAATAAGCTTTTGAAAGCGCTGAGGGCCATATGCACTACTGCCAAGGAGGCATGCCAATTTTGGGCTGTGTTCACATTCATGGCAAAGGGGGCATTCCAGGTTGTCGAGGTAGTGGCAAAGAACAAAGCCAACATTAGCGGGGCCTCTAGGAGGAGGATGTATTGCTTCAATGGGAAAGGTTAGTGATTTGGCTCAGATGATCAATGAAGGACCAGCTGGGCTGGGAGGTGGAAGTGGTAATCCGGCGGGACTTAGGGGATAGGGAGTGTGCAGTCCAGGCGATGGAGGAATATAGATGCATACGGCCAAGCAGCTGGGCCATGGTTCAGGCATGGGAATGGGGTGGCAGTCGCCGCTTACCAGGTAAGCAGGGTGCTCAAGAAAAGCTTGGGTTTTATAGGGGGTAAATAGACTAAGAGGGTGTGCTCTAGGGCTGGGTAAATTTGGGCCACCAAAAATTCAGTCATTTTCCAGCAATTACAAGTTATCATTCTTTTTCATCATTCTTGGTTCTGCATGCATATTTCTTGATGCTCCAAATTGTAACTAATAAGCTATACCTTGTTTGAATGATTACTTCCTTTATATTTACTTTTCTGCTATGTAAAGGCTGTGTGTTTGTTTCTCACTTAATATATGCAACTAATTATGTGTCACCCCTGAAAAAGGGTCAGTTCTGTCTCAGTGGGCCAAACTGGTTATCAAAATTAGAATAAATAAATATAAAGAAAAAAATCAGTCGGTCAGTGTTGGCCTCCTTGCTATCAGACTCCACAGTATGAATGCATTCATAGTGACTATCATTAAATTCATAGAATCTTGCCTTCAGGACATGCCCTGTGTGTAGATACCATATGCTAACTCACTCCACATGAAATCCTCATCTCGAGGGCATCTCTCACTGGCAGGGGTCCTTCAGTGTGGGCAATTTATCTCTTTCGGTGCCTCCCCACAGTCCCACTAAGTGGTAAGGTCCAATGCTCTGGGGGAAGCTTTATCTATGCAGACCTGCAGTTGGCAACACTTCATTGTGTTGTACTTAATAATTTAACTGCAAGAAGGGGATACTTAAGCCTTCATTGATTTGTTTAACTATACAGATCACATTGGCTGCACATCTGAAAGCTAGTCTTCTTGTGTCTGCCTGATATCCACCTAGTCTCATTCTATATCCCCTTCCTTTAATTTCCATTCAAGATTAAGCTTCCTCATAGTCTTGAGACTGGGTGCTAGACTTTTACCAGTATCATCTTAAGGGGTGGGTCTTCATGGGGTAACTTCTTTTAGTATTAGTGATCCACTCACACCACCCTACAGCATTATCCAGTTAGAGCTATAGTGCTAGAGGTATCCCTTCAAAACAATATCCTGAATTAAATTCCAAATTACCAAACTGAATGGCCATAATAAGAATTACCCATGCCAGAAGGTAAGGTGACTGAGAACATGGATCTCCTGAGATTTCCCCCATGGGCCGGAGGGGTCACTTCTCAGAACTGAAGGCCATGATGTAGTATATTTATTAATTATATCATTTACCCTACTAGCAAGATTCCTCTGTGAGTTACAGTTGGATGGTGGTTTGCTTTTTGTCATCCTACAAAACTACTATTCCCTCTCTCCTCTGAAAACCATGCCTCATTCACCTATCAGTCGTCACCAAATTCAGCTGTCAGTCATTATGCCAATCAGTCTGTGCCTGCAGCACCTATTTTCCACTTGTTTTTTTGACGTCTTCCTAAGGTACCTTTAGGCTGAAGTAATAATGTCCTGCAGCACCTCTAGGGGTGGAACCCTTGGCAACAAAGTTCCTGTGTCTTTATGGTACCCTGAGGGAGTGATGTCCCATAGGGAACAAAGAGCAGGAATGCCTAAAGAATATATGTATAACAGTCAAATACTCAGTTATACAATTAACCTCCTGACTATTGACAATGTTACATATGCACACATCCTCACCTGGTCGAGTACACCTATTTAATTAAATGGCTATGCCTGCAGTACTAAGGGCAGGGCAACCAGTCCTCAGTTCATGGGCTATTTAACCTAGCTTCCTACAGCCTCATCTAGAAGGTGTCATGTCAAAACAGTGTTGCAAAAACAGTGACGAAAATTTATGCTCAGCAATATGAGTGCCAGGAAAGGCAGCAACTGCAAACTTCAGCAAGAGGTCTGAACAGTGAAACCTTCATGTGGTGTATAGTATGTCTTCAAGTATGTATATTTAATATATTTAAGCATGAAGGTTGTGGGGCAAAGCCCCCATGTGGAGTGTGTGGGAGTGAATCCCCCTTATTTTAAATGTCTGTGTGGTGTTTGTTTTCTTTTTGGTGTTCCAACCTCTTGCTGAAGTTTGCAGTCACTGTCTTTCCTGGCACTCATATTGCTGGGCTTAAATTGTCTTCCATGTTTTTCCTATGCTGTCTTGACATGAAACCATTTAGAAGCAACGTTTCTTTGCTCCCACCATCCTCCCCTCTTCTTTCAACACTCACTTCTCTCTTTGGGGTGCCTTCTCATGGTACCTTTAGCCTACAGGAACACTCAGTCATATAGCTAACCTCCTGACTATCAACAATGTTGCACCAGCACACTCCTCACCTTGTGTGTGCACTGATTGAACCATCAAGGCCACCACTTTGCACTTGATTTCTCCTAAGGAAGGGGTAGGATACCCTGAAGCACAGGCGCAAAGGTGTTTGTGTGTGTGTGTGTGTGTGTGTGTGTGATTTTCCAATAGAGCTTTAAACTGGGAGTGAATTAAAAATGCTGTACATGTTTTTCACTGCAATATTTTTTTGTAAGTACTGTATGTTTTTGATACATTAACATTTTTTTCTCACTACTGAATTAATTGGTCTGGAGTGCTGGTTCTGTTTAATTATTGTTTTATATATTTTCCCAGCACCTGCTCAGTTGGAGAGCACTGATTTCTGTGGTTTGAAAGTAAAGATGTGCGAAATTTGTAAATTTCGCCTAGTGAAATATTTCGCGTAATTCCCACATTACACAAAATTTTTCACCTAGGAAAAATTTAATTTTGCCTATAATTTCACTTTCTCATGATGCAAAATTTCACCCAATTTTGCTTTTACATAAGGCAAAATTTTGCAATTGCCCGTACTTTCGCCAATGTTTTTCAATGTTGCCAGTGAAATTGCAATGCATTGTGGGTAGTTAGCTGAAATATCACATGCAGGCAGTTTCCTGCACAGTATATTGTCTGTTGAGTTGGAGAGCAGTTCAGTGTGGTACATCACAGCCAATAAACCCCTCAAAAACCTTACCATTTGTGATTTTTTGAGAGTTAATTGCTCCCAAAATCTTAATTTGGTTCCTAATGCTGCTAGTGAACCTTTTTTTGTTTTGGTATCTTTGGATAATACTTAGTTAAACTTAGGTAGTGTTTTCAGTTTTCTGTGTCTGTGAGGAGTTGAGTGGGGAAGGGTCGACAGTGTTGTGTGTGTGTGTGTGTGTATGTGAAAGTAGAGTAGGCTAGTTCCTAATATTTGACAGATTTCTCACAAGTTGTGATTGAGTTTCTGCAATTTCTTTTAAGTCTTAATATTTTTGTTGGTGTGCTACTTATTTGTTATATTTTTCTTACATATTGACCCTTTTCGGGGTAACTTTATCTGAACAGTTACTCATTCTAAGTAGTTCTGTTCCTATTTGTTTTCGCTTAATCGCTTGTGCTTTATTTTTTTATTGGAAGCATTTGTGTACATTGACCACGTGACTTGTTCATACGCAGGTACACTGCATTGTTGAATTGCTCACAGAAATTAAAATTGTGATCTAGCCTCTGCATTGCAGCGTTCTTGTTTTTCTATTTAATTTGCTTACCATATTAACCCTTTCCTCCCTGTTCCACCACTGGTGTTTACTTCCTGACCCTATTATATACGGTGACATGTTAGGCAGTGGCAGCACCATGGTTAGGCCTGAAAACCATTTGAGATGGTGTAGAAAACAGCAGATTTGTATCCTGATGGTGGATGTGAACCATGTAACTGCATGTCTGACACCTGATTTCTGCCTAAGTGTACTGTAACATGTTTTGGGAAACATTTCTGGACATCTGGGCCATGATAGGCAGTGGCAACACCATGATTAAACCATTGTTAAACAGTGCGCCAAACAACATGTTTTGGTCCAGGTAAAAGGCGTGCAACATATTACAGCCTGTCTAGTACCTAATTTAGGTCTGAATTTACTGTTGAATATTTTGGGAAACAATTATGGACTTGTGGGGCATGTTAGGCAGTGGCACCACCTTAGTGAGGCCTGAAACTTCTGAGAAATGGTGCAGAAAACAGCAGATTTGGGTCCTCCTGATGGTGGATGTGAGCCAGGTAACTGCATGTGTAAGTAAGTAAGTAAAATTTAATTTTTTAAGTGCTTTTCAAAAACCAAATCGCTGTACAGAATTTAAAAACTAAGCATTTAAAACAACAATGGTTAAATAAACAATAAAATCATTCTCCATACGCTTTATGAAACAAAAATATTTTGAGCTCTGATTTAAAACTCTCGATGGTCAGGCATTCTCGTATCTGACGAGGTAGAGAATTCCACAGGGCAGGGGCAGCATACGAAAATGCACGTGCCCCAGATGTCTTCAAACGAATACCTGATTTCTGTCTGAATGAAATGTAACATTTTCCGGGAAACATTTTGGGAATTCTGGAGGATCAGGAGGATGAGGGTAATATAACACTGAGTGGTGATAACTAATAAAATGAGAACAAGAAAAGGGACTGAATTCTATAGGCAGCCTAACATAGAAACAAACAGCAATGACCAACAAAATTATTTTTGTACAAAATAAAGAAACAAGAGGACTTAAGGAATGGATGCAAATTAAATAGAATAGAATAGTTTTTTTTTTTTCTTTTTTTTTATGGGGGGACATACAAACAACAGAATGGAAGATAGAAAAAGGAAAACAAATTAGACAAATTAATTTGTGCTGCCACATTAAGTGCCAGTGGGGCCGCCACAGAGTTCTGACAGGATGCACATGATTTTGTCAACATCACACTGCAATTTAGAAATCCCCCCTCCCCCAGGGATCAAAAAATTCCTATCTGAAATTGATTAACTCTTGTTGGACATGCTGGACTGCAGATAGGACAGTAGATATGTCTATATGGGCCAGATATTCAAAACCTTGCCCAGGGGCTAAAATAACACTGCCCAGCAAGCAAACATAGCCCGGAGCAAAAAGTAAGCTATATTCAAAAGGACTAGCCAGGTGTTAATCCTGCTGAATATAGCATGCAAAGGAAGCCAGAAAAACTAGGCTGGGAGTGCAGAACAAAAATAGCCTGGGAATAAGACAGCACTGAATATAACAAATAAGACAGCACTGAATATAGCACCCAGGCAGTCAGTGCAAACACCCACAGGAACACAGTGTAGATGGACCTGCCATGCTCTGGACCAGAGGCAAAGGAGCACAGGCTGGAAAGGGATCCCAGGAGCAGACAGCAGTGTTTCAGGAGCTAAGGAGGGAAGCTGTTTCTGAAAAGGCAGGCATATGGTAAGTGTGGAAAAGTTAAGTAGCTGTACTTCTGGCACTGGGTGATGGAATAGTGGGTTCAGAGAAAGTGGGAGCAGAACTTGTCTCTGTGGTCAGGGCAAGTCTGACTCTTGCATCCTCACATAACACCAGTCATACCATAGTAAGCTAAGAGGTTGGATTCCTTGTGAAATATTGTTTACTAATGCAGTTTTGTTTTCTGGTGTTTGAACCGCAGAGGACTGTTAGAAAATAAGAATAATGCTGCCTGACCATTTCCTTTTTTCTCCTGGCTACATGTTCTCCCAATCTCTACAACTGAATTGCTGTATGTATAGTGACCACTTTACACAGCAGTACTACAGGAGCAGATATAAAAACATTTGTCTTGGCCAAGTTGTTTTGTAGCTAAGATACTGAGCAAGTAATTTACTGAAGCAGCACTCAAGAATTAAAACAGGTCTTTAAAACTGTTAAGGGAATGACATTTTGCTAATCAAGCAATCAAACTGTACTTTATTTATTTTTTAGTACATCAGAATTACAAACCTTTGAGTCATAGACTCATTTCCAAAGGCTCCATGTCATTAAATGAAAACAGCAAGCAATTAACATTACAAGCAGAACGTTGTGGTACAGACTGGGAGTTACACATGATATACAATCATTTAACAGCAGGCAGAGAAGAGTTTCTTGATTTACAGTCTTCCTGCAAAATGTTAAGCTAACAGAAGTCATTTTATGCTTGGTGATACAGTGAAGAAGTTGCAGTGGTGCCTGGAATGAATGAAAGTCAAGCAACTGGGAGAAAGTCCAATAGAACCAAAACAGAAATTTAAAGCTTGTAAATAATGCACATTACTTTAAATAATAGCAACATAATTGATCTGTAATGATTCTGTTCACTATTGGAGGCTACTGTACATGTGAGTTGCATGTTATCAGTCTATGGAACTGTGCACAGATACAGCAGCCCATGCACACTGTACAACATACAAGTGGCATGCAGTAGCCCCAGTTACCACCTATACTTATGCAGAGCCATGCCACACACCAGGCTTTTAATCAGAAGCCCAGCCTGGCCACACAATGAATGCCACTGCACCTCAACCCCAGGAGGCCATGAAAAAATACCCTTAGGGAGCACACTATTAAATAATCACAAATGGAATCTAGTTTATTGTCCCAGTGCCCTAGGGCCCCCAATAACAGACAGCTTGTTTTGTTCTGTTACTTTAAAACACTGCACTATAAAAATGATGATGGTGATTCCTGTATCACAACCCCTGATGAAGAGACACTATGTCCTTGAAGCACAATGAATCTGCCTGTGGTGTGTGCTGTTTAAGCATGTGTTTGCACTGAAACTCTGCCATTTAATACAGCAGCATATCACATTCTATAAATATTCATTTTCCATCCTTAGGCTACTTTCCTCTCTTCAACACTTTGGAGCTCTCCATGTCACTCATTTCCCATATATAGGAAGTGAGTATATTTTGCTTGATCGTCGGATGTATTTATCTTTGTCGGAATACTTGGGTGTTTACAAAAAAGGTTGCTGTTAGCTAGAATAATTGCCTTAACCTAGAACTATGATAAGTTTGTTGTCCTACAAGCATAGCAGACAACTTTGGCCTGTGGGTCTTATTTTTAGTAAAACATTGGAGCCATGCAGTAAACAGGGAGCCACACAAATATTTGTGCAAAAAACACAAAGAAGCGTGTGTTACATAGAAGCCAAATGTGGTGTGCTGCTATATTAAACAGCAGAGTTTCAGTGCAAACATAGGCTTAAACCACACACACCACATGTAGATTCATTACCAAAAAGTGTCATTTATTCAAAATTAAAAGACATTTGAACTCTGCAAATATTCATTTTCTTTCCTTAGGCTACTTTCCTCTCTTGAACACATGGTGTGAATTTTCTTTATTTTTGTTGTTTGGACTTGTATGTGTTCCTCTGTTTACCATTTTTGCTATTTCCTCTAAAAACTAGTCACCCATATTTTTACAGTCAGGTTTTTAATCAGACATTTGCAGCTGTTGATGCTTTGTATCCACACTGTCTTTTTCTCATGCGGATCACAGACTGGTAGATTCCTGGTTTAGGACAGCCATTTTTGTGGTATCCCAATCAGTGGCACTGAAGATAATCTATTGATTGTCCAACTCAAATCAGACTGCATGTGCATGTATTTAAATGTTTATTACTGATCTTTATATATCTAAAATATTTGTATTCATGTTAGAAATTGCTCATCATTTTTACAAATGATGATATTGACATGAAATGAATTATTCATGGTCTTAATGTTGGGACTACTATACAAATAAAATGCAGTTAAGATTCAATATTGAATTCGTTAGTAACAGAAACTGCAATGTTACAGTTTCACACTTGTAAACAGGAATATTTATAGAGATTAAATTTCTTTATTAGCACTGTTGCATTTTTGTATTAGTGCTTTTATTCTGTTTCTTTGAGACATTACAGTATAAAAAATATAATGGTGGCTCCTGGATCATGACCCCTGATAAAAAAGCAATGCATCCTCAAAGCACCATGGTTGCTGTTTGCTGGATAACATTTGAATAAATTACACTTTTAGTACTGAATCTGCCTATTGGGTGAGTTGTTTAAGCCTGTGCTTGCACAGAAACTCTGCCATTTAATACATCAGCACACAAAATTTGACTACCATGTAGTGTGCAGTTTTTTTTTTGTTTGCAACCAGTTTTTTACCCATGTCTTTAACTTTACTCTATCCCCAGATCTTCCAGCTTCCCAATTAATCTGCTGTAGGGAATAGAGTCAAAGCCCTTAATAAAACCTGTATACAGGATGTTCACTGCCTGGCCTTTATCCCCTGTTTTGGTCACCCAATCAAAGAAATCAATCAGGTTTGTTTGGCAAAATCACTGTTACAAACCCATGCTGCCTCTTATTCTTGAACCATTATCCTCCAGAAAGCGCACCAGTTTTTCATTTAGTATGGTCTCCATAAGATTTCTTGGTATTTTAAGGTGGACTGACCAGTTTGTAGTCACCAAAGTTATCCCATGGCCCACTTTTGTGGAGTGGCACTACATGCACTGTTGTCCAGTCAATGGGTACCTCCCCCCAACGCTGGTCAGCTGTTAAACAGGGCCATCAGTGAGCTCAGATGTATGCCATCAGGACTCTGGGACTTGTCAACTTATAAGTCCCTCAGACCCTTCCTTACCCTGTCCTTATCAACATCCCTGTAAGGTCACCCCCATCCTATTTCCCACCCCATTATTCTCTTGAGGCATCAGACCATCCTTCACCCTCATGAAGACTGAGCAAAAATACATATTTAGTACTCCTGCCTTCTCCTCACTACCTTCTGACCACTTCCTCCCCTTTTTAGCTTGACAATCCCATCCTTCATATCCCTTTACCACCAGATATAGTGGATGAAAGTCTTCTCCCCCTTTTCACCCCCTTTGCCAAATGTAACTCCTTTCAGACTTTGGCCAACAGGACTGCTCTTCCCGCTTCCCTAGCCTTGGCACTGTACTCTGTCCTGTCTTTCTCCTTCTGGGTCCTTTTGAATTTCTTGAAGGTTGACCTTTTGTCCCTCACTGCCTGAGCTACCTGCCTATCAAACCAGATGGGCTTTTAGGCCTTGGACATTTTACCTTTCAGTTTTGCACACTTGTCAGTGGCTGCCACCAGCCCACCTCCCAAATTATGACCCATTTCATATTCAGACCCATTTCTTATTCAATGCCAGCAAGGTGCCCAGTTATAATCTCTCCCTTACTGTTGTAGACTGCTTTCCTAGAATTTGATAGTCTGGTTTTGGTGACCCATGTCAAAATGTAGTCACACTGTGTAGTAGTCTCTTCCATGCAGGGGTTACTCCACTCTTACCTTCTGAGCAAGTGCTCCATTTGGCAGCACCAGGTCCATGATGGCTCTCTTTTTTGGTAGGCTCCAGAATACACGGAGTCAAGAACCCCATATGAAATGCATCTAGGATCACCTGCAACTTGGTACAGGAAGTAGGATTGTCCAATCCACACTATGAAAATTGAGGTGTCCCATAATCACCGCCTCTCCCTTGTTCACCATCTCCACTGTTTTGAACCCCAGCTCCCTGTCCATCTCTTCCTCCTGGTTTTGTAGCCTGCACACTACTGTCAGTCTATGTTTTCTCCCTTTTGCTGACTGCACCTCTGCCCACAACATCTCATTCTGCTCCTCCATCTCCATCTCCACCTCTGCCCTTGTACAGATTATTCCCTCCCTTATGTACAGTGCAACTACCCCACCCATCTGTCCCTTCTAAATAGTTTTCACAAAGGGATGAAGAGGTCCCAATCATGGTTCAGTGTGTGGACCAAATCTCTGTGATGGCAGCCATGTCCACCTCCCTTTCAGCCAACAGCACTTGCAACTCAGCCATTTCTGTGATATTTCCCAATTTATGCAGATAGAGTATATAATAGCTAAGTAATGACCTGACTTAAAACTGTATTTTGGGCTCAATTCTCAAAGAGCCCTCAGCCTAATGCAAGCTGTGGAAAAAGGCATCTTGCATCAAATCCTTGTGCAACAGGGACTCTGTACCTGATTTTCTATCGGGTAGGGTCCCGGTGGCAAAGTCCAGCAGCTTATGGCAACTGTGGCAGTGCGCCTCACAAATGGCACATCTGCATGGTGTGCCAGAATCTGCTGGATGGCCATGCATCAGTACCTAGTGGCTAACGGATCCCTCCAGCCCCTATCTGTCCGAACTGTAAAACATATAATAAATAATTCCCTGGTGATCTAGTGGCCCACCCCACTTACCAGCCCTGATCTAAACATACTACAAAACATATAATAAATACTTCCCTGATGATCTAGTGGTGCTCCCCCCAGCTCTGATCTGCCCATAATGTCAAATGTTGTAATAAAAATTTCCCTGGAGATCTAGTGGACCCCCAATCCAAGCCTCAATCCCCATGTGTGACATATTGTAAACATCCCTGGTGATCCAGCCGATGCCCCCAAGCTCCATCACCCATTATGTAAAAATATTATACACCTGAGGGTCTAGTGGACCCCACAGCAGCAGGTAGTGCCCCACCACCCCACTCCCCCATCCCGAAATCATGCCAGCAACTGGCATGGCCCACTGTTCACCACCATGGCCAGTTGCTGACTGAGCACTCAGTGAGTACATACTGTGTACTGTATGCACTCAGTGAATGACAGCCAGCCCCCATTATTGTGGCTTGGGATGAGGATCCTTTAGATAACCAGGAAAATATGTATTATAACATTTGACATTATGGGCAGATCAGTGCTGGGGGGGACCACTTGATCACCAGGGGATTATTTATCATCCATTTTACAGAACAGCCAGATCAGGGCTGGTGGGGGACTGCCTGACCATCAGGGAATTATTTATTATACTTTTTACAGTACAGCCAGATTGGGGCTTGGGAGTTGATCACTAGATCACCAGGGAATTACTTATTATAGGTTTTACAGTACAGACAGACCAGGGCTAGGGGGAACACTAGATCGCCATGGTTTAGCTGACTCCAATAATTTATCTTTATGTTTAAATCCTTGAAACACCTTTATTAGTTAATGTATTAACAGCCATAGTGGCTCTGACCAGAGTTTGTTCAACTGTAGTTGTTTTAATTTATGATCAGCCTACTTTTTGGATGTTGCTACCATGACTTCCCCTGGCATAAACTGTTCTGGTTCTGTATGCAAGACTGCTGTCAGGTATCATACAGCATGTGTCTTACTCACCCAAATGGTATTGCCACTCATACTGGCCCATCTTTTAACTTACTAACATACTAAAATGCCAGCAGAATAGGCCTAATGGTCTCTCAAGTCTGCTTGATTTTCAGCACCCATACTGAGGGCCGATTTTGGTATCCCCCTTCCCCTTGGGTTATATTGTCCCCAGTCCCAGATGTTTCACCTGTATTGTGCCTGGTGAGATTTACCCTCCCCCTGTACCTGTCCCATCCCCTCTTAAACCCGTCCACAGTCTCCATCTCTACCAACTCTCTGGGCAGTGCATTCCATGGCTCCACAACCCTTTCAGTGAAATAACATCTCCTCCTCTCCCCTCTGAGCCTGCCCCCTTCCAACTTACACCCATGACCTCTTGTTGCCCCACCCTCCTTCCTTTGGAGCACCCTGACTGGGCCTCCTTTATTGATCCCTTTCATGTACTTAAAGACCTCTATCATATCCCCCCTGTCCCTCCTCTCCTTCAGGGCATACATGTCAAGCTCCTTGAGCCTCTTCTCATAGGTCCTCTCCCCCAGTCCCCAGATCATTTTGGTTGCCCTCCTCTGGACCATCTCTAGGAGTGAAATGTCCCACTTTAAATGTGGTCTCCAAAATTGTACACAATACTCGAGGTGTGGCCTAACCAAGCAGCTGTACAGTGGAAGGATCACTTCCGCCTTTCTGGAGGTAATCCCCCTGGTGATGCATCACAGCATCCTATTTTCCCTTGCCGCTGCTCTCCTATAGGTCTCCGACTTGTTCATTTTGACATCTACCGCTACCCCCAGGTCCCTTTCACCCTCCATGACTTGAATCATGTCTCCTTCCAGGGTATACCCCATGCCTGGATTTCTGACTCCCAGGTGCAGAACCTTGCACTTCTCTGCATTGAATTTTAGTTTTCATTTTCCCGACCACCTTCCCAGAGCCTCCAGGTCATCCTGCAAGGCCACCCTTTCCTCCTCCCCATCCACCGCTGCACCTAGCTTTGATTCATCTGCAAAGAGACTCATCTCACTCCTGATCCCCCTCCTAATGTCTGAGATATAGGTGTTGAATAGGAGTGGCCTGAGCACCGACCCCTGGGGAACCCCACTAGTAACCCACCTAGGGGATGAGGCTAACCCTCCAACCACCACCTTCTGAGTATGCTCAGACAGCCAATTTCCTATCCATCTTAGCAACTGTCTCCCTACCCCATTTCCTTCAGGTTAGCCAGCAGGCCACTGTGGGGTACTGAATCAAACATCTTGCTAAAATCCAGAAAGAGGACGTCCACTGGTCTACCATGGTCCAGGGCCCTCATCACCCAGTCATAGAACACAACAAGATTTGTCTGGCACAATCTTCCCATGACAAAGCCATGCTGCCTATCATTCAAGCCCCAAGTTTGCTCCAGAAACTCTCCTAGCCTTTCCTTGACAAAGCCCTCCATCACCTTGCTGCCCACCGATGTCAGGCTAACTGGCCTGTAATTTCCCGTCTCCTCTCTTGATCCCCTCTTGTAGATAGGAATGACATGGGCCACCCTACAGTCTTGGGGCACCCACCCAGTCCTCAGAAAGATGTTGAAAAGCTCCACTAGAGGGACTGCCAGGACATCTGCCAGTTCCCTCAGCACCCTGGGATGTATCTCATCTTGCCCAGGTGCTTTGTCCATCTGAAGGGACCTAAGGGCTTCCCTTTCTTTCTCTACTGGGATTTCAGCCTTGTCCTCCCCCTTTTTACCATGCACTGCTGGGCCCCCACCTGTCTGTGGTGGCCACTCCCTTTCCTCAGACCCATCAGGGCCCTTGGTCTCTACCGGTCTCACCCCTTATTCCGGTTTGCCCCCACTCCCCTCGCAAGACATAGCCCCTCCATCTCCCCTGGTATAAACTGAGACAAAGTACTCATTTAGGACTTCTGCCTTTTCCCCCACCTCCTGTGCCCAACCATCCCCTACCCTTATCTTGCTGATCTTCCCCCTTACTTTCCTTTTTTTTCCCTATGTATCTAAAGAACCCTTTGTCCCCCCTCCAGATCCCACTGGCCAAGGACTGCTCCTTTTTGCCTTAGCTGCTCTCACCACCCTGGTGACTCTCTTGGCTGTCAGCTGATATTCAATCAATCAATCAATCAATCAATCAATCAATCAATCATTCTTTATTTAAGGCGCCTTTCTTAAACCAAGGCACCTTTACAAATGACATAAAATAATAAATATTTAAAACAGGATTTAAACAAGATTAAGATTAAATAATTAAGAGTCATTAAAAGCTTTGTTAAAAAGGTAGGTTTCCAAAGCTATTTTAAAGCTCTGGACAGTCGGGCAATTTTGTACCTGATGAGGTAGAGAATTCCACAGGGTCGGGGCCATAAAACTAAAAGATCTTGCCCCTGAAGTTTTTAAGCAAACCCTGGGAATCTCTAGCAATCCCTCATCAGTGGATTGGAGCAGGCGGGGGGGACAGTAGGGACGCAGGAGATCTTTCAGGTAAGCAGGTCCCTGATCATGTAGGGCCTTATAGGTCAGCAAACCAACCTTGAAGGTGATTCGCCAACAAACTGGCAGCCAGTGCAGTCCGCGGAGCACAGGCGTTATATGACTGGACCTAGAAAAAACAGTCAAAAGCCTGGCTGCCGCATTCTGCACAAGCTGCAGGCAGTGAAGTTCAACCCCCATAAGCCCTAGGTATAGGGCATTGCCATAGTCCAGGTGGGAGGTAACGAAGGCATGGACTAAAGTTGGAAGATCCTCTGGAGGGACTAGGTGCTTCACCCTGGTGATGTTCCTCAGATGAGAAAAAGAGGTTTTGATAACTGCTGACACCTGAGACTTAAAGGTCAGACAATCATCAAATACAATGCCCAGGTTCTGCACCCGATCTGAGATAGTCAGCTGGACACCCCCAAGCCATAAGCCCGAGGGTGATCCAGCTAACAAATGCGCCTCACAGCGACCCTGGTCCACAACCAACACCTCAGTTTTTTCAGGGTTCAACCGCAGCCAACTCACATTCATCCAGTCTTGGAGTTCAGCAAGACAGTTGTTAAAGACCGAAAAGGCAATATCTTGGCTGGGTACAAAGGACATGTACAGCTGGGTATCATCTGCATAGCAATGAAAACCCTAGCCATACCGCCTAATAATCACCCCTAATGGCAGCATGTACACTGCACACAACATGGGTGCCAAAATGGAACCTTGCGATACCCCACAGGATAGGGGGACTGATGCTGAGGAAAAAATTCCTGACACCACCCTCTGAGTCCTACCCTCAAGGTACGATCAAAACCACCCTAGGACTGTACCAAACAGTCCACAGATAGATCGCAAATGCTCCAATAGCACACCATGGTCCACAGTGTCAAATGCTGCAGAGAGATCAAGAAGGACCAAGATGGAACAGGTTCTTCCATCTCTCGCTATCAGGAGGTCATTTAGTACCCGTACAAGTGCTGTCTCGGTACTATGCCTTTTCCTAAATCCAGACTGGAGAGAATCATAGACATTGTTGTTGGTCAGATGATCATCCAACTGTGATGCGACCACCTTCTCAATAACTTTACCCACAAAGGGTTAGTTAGAGACAGGCCTGTAATTAGCCAGACAGTCCAGGTCCAAGGAGGACTTCTTAAGAAGGGCCTTAACCACAGCCTCCTTAAGAGGATCTGGAAAAATCCCCCTCTTCAAGGACCTCTAGACTATCTCAGCAAGAGCCGGGCTGATTTTATCCACACAATCCACTAAGAGACGTGTGGGGCCCAGGTCCAAATCACAGTTGGTCGGATGCAGTGATTGGATAACCATCACAATGTCACTGATTGTGGGGAGGCTGAAGTCAGACCACACAAACTGGGTGTCCGACGTCTCCTGCCAACCATCACAGCTCCCATTTGAGAGGGTCAAATGGATCTCAGATCTGATTTTGGCAATCTTATCTGCAAAGAACAGAGCAAACTCCTCACATCGTTCTTGAGAAAAGGCTCTTCCAGGCTGAAGACAGACTGGATTGCACAGTCTGTCCACAGTCTGGAAAAGCTGAGCTGGTCTATTCTGTGCAACTGCAATCTCCCTGGACAGGAATTCTGCCTTCTTATGAGAGATTGCGGATTGATAGACCAAATAATGGTCCATCAAAATAAGTTTGTCACTATCCAGACCCGATCTTCACCAACACCTCTCCAACCTTCGTCCAACTCTTCTCAACTCCCTCAGGGTCTCATCAAACCAAGGAGACCTGGGGTGAAGAGTGAGAGGGCAAACATGAACAGGAGCAATAGAATCCAGGGCCCCTGCCACTGCCTCATTATAGGCACGTATCAGCTCTCCTGGATCCATGCAATCTCTCAGAGGGCTCGATAGATCCAGTACTGCCATCAGGTCATCTGGGGAAACACCCCTTAATGGGCAGTACCGGACCATTTCCATAGGGGCTGACCTACTAGGGGTGGCCTCAAAACTGAACCCAATGGAGTGATGGTCCGACCATCCAACCGGTTCCACCACCAGGTTGGATATCTCCATCCCCAGAAGGAACACCAAATCCAATGAATGACCACCGACATGGGTCGAGGAGGAAATTACCTGTGTGAAGCCCAGCAAAATCATTAACTGGAGGAAGTCTTGACCAAAGTGTGAGAGTTCATCATCGACCCAAGCACTGAAGTCCCCCAGAACCAACTATCTGGGGGATCCTAATATTAGGTCGACAATGAAGTCTGCGACTTCCCGCAGGAAAACATTCCCATCACCTGGTGGACGGTATATGAGAAGTATCCTGCGCCCCACACCCTCGCCTAAAATGCATTCAAAGGATTTGGTAACTCCCACCGGCACCTCCATTAGGCCCAGTTATGTTTTAAAACAAATAGCAACACCCCGGCCCCTACAATCCACCCTTGGGCGGTGTATCACTGAGTACCCAGCCGGAATTGCTGCCGCCATAACTGGTCCAGCATTTTCATCAAGCCAGGTCTCGGTGATGCACGCCAGGTCAGATGACTCAACAAAACCAGCTATGATAGCCATCTTGTTTTTAATAGACCTGGCATTACATAACACCGCCCGAGTGGGATGAGCCTCCGAGGATGACCGTGCTACCTGCTGACTATAGTCAGAACCCTTGGGTATGGGCACTAGACAGGGAGGTCCCCTTTCCTGGGTCCATTTCACCCCAGGGCATCTCCTTGTCCTCACTGTCCCAATCTGCCCACTCCTTTCCATTCCCCCTCCAGACCCTGCCCCCATCCTCCTCCTCTTCCCCACAATCCCCAAAGCCCTGCAACGTCTATAGACCTCAGGGGATGGGGGGACAAGAAAAGGGGCAAAGATCCCTAAGCCTAGAGGGGGAATAATACCCGACTGTCCTAATATTGTCCCAATACCTAATAAACAACCCAGAAATTAACCCACCTCTAAAGTTTAAATAAATACAAAGCTCTACAATGAGACAATAATTTAGCCACAACTCAGACTATTAACTTAAACTAGCACAATTATGGAAAACAAGATCAACACATGCTATAAGCTATACTACTGACTAAAAATAACACAAACAAAACCATAAAAGAAAATAAAACTAACAAATTAATAATACTCACTTAAAAATAATTTAAAACCCCATCTAACACCCAAGTTAACTTAACATCAATTCAGACTCTGAAATTTAGAGCACCTGACAACCCCCCCCTTAGACACAAAATAGCCCACTAAAACAAATACACAACAAAACAAAGCTTAGGGACTCTCACCCCCCAAACCCAAACACATAATACAACAAATTACAGTAAATGACTTCCTCCTGATCCCTTTCACTCCTTGACCACTTGAAGCACCTATAGGACACCTTCTTTTCCATCACTATCTCCTGTACCTCCCGAGTCTACCAGCATGGTTTTCTTGCCTTACCATACTTTACACCTTTCCCTAGCGCAGGACCTGGTAACCTCCTGTATTCTCCTCCTAATGATCATCCACCTGCTGTCAGCATCCATATCCAGCCTTATCCTGTCTAGATGATCTTTCAGGATCCTTCCCATCTCCCTGAAGTCTGCACCCCTAAAGTTGATTACTACCATCCTTGTTCATCTTTCCTCCTCCCAGGTCCAGGAAGAACCAGACTGTGACATGATCACTCCCAGCCAACGTGTCACTCACCTCTAGGCCCCTAATCTGGTCACTGTCTGCCAGGACCACGTCCAGTGTCCGGGCCTCCCTAGTTGGCTCACTCACCTGTTGTGTCAGAAATGCATCCTGGAAGACATCAAGCAGCCTCTGCTCTCTGGACACTGATGATGTCATAGTCCCCCAGTCTGTTCTTAGCATGTTGAGGTCCCCCATTACTATTACCCTTCCCTTTCCTAATCTACAGTGTCCCTCAAGATTTGCCAACAAACTTTCTTCCATGACCTCCTCCAATACTGGTCATCTGTATACCACTCTGACCTTTACTCTCTTACCCCCCTGCACCAGCAAGGTGACCCAAATAGCCTCCACATTCCTCTCTGCCTCCTCTACCCCGCCAACACCCACGCCATTTCTGACTAACAGTGCTACACCACCACCCCTTCCCTGTCCCCAATTTTTTTCTGAACACAGTGTAGCTGTCCAGATTTAGGTCCCACTCATGCTGTTGAGTAGCCTAGGTCTCAGTGACTGCTGCCACATCTACCTCCCTCTCAACTAGCATTGCCTGGAGCTCAGGTATTTTATTTCTGAAACTCCTAGAATTTATCAGGACCACTCTCCACCCCTTTTCCCTCCTCTCCTTTCTCCCCCATGGGCTCCCATTTCTCAGCTCCTGCACCCTACCTGGTGACCCAGTTTCTATATCCTCCTAGCCCTCTAGAGGAGTGGAGACCATGTCCCTCATTTATTGTATCTGCTGGCACCACCCCTTTTTTTATCCCTCCCCCCTTCACAAGTTTAAACACCACCTTTCACTGATGAACCCAGCTACTTTGAGCTTTAGGATTTCCTTCCCCTCCAAATTAAGGTGGCGCCTGTCCCTAGCATACAGCTCCTTATCCTCCCAGGTCTCCCCCCAGTCCCCCACCAGGCCATACCCCAATTACCCACGCCACTGCCTAAGCCACTGATTTATCTCTCTAAACTTCATCTTGTTTTCCCCAGTAGCCCTTGGCACCAACAGGATTTCTGAAAATGAGATCCTACAGCCTGTGGAAAGGCATACCCTGGAAAACTCCCAGAACCTTGCCTAAATTTCTAGTTCACTATTACCACTTATGCCGTTTGTCCCCAAATTCACTAGAATGTCCGGGTTCCCCCCACATTCCCTTGCCAGTAAATACAACTAAGGCTTGGCCTTGTGCACTGTCAGGCCTGGGTGGCATTAGTTCTGATCAGACTGCTTTTACCCTCCTCTTGTCCCTCCCACTGTATGCCTCTGATCATGGAGTCCCCCAGTAGCAGTACTCTAACTTCCTCCTTGCCTTCCTGTTCACCCCTTGGGTTCCCCCTCCTTCCATGCTCCTCCTCATCCCTTCATCTGGATTTTCTTCTCAACCTACTCCTGGCACCTCCCACAATCTGGGTGTTGAAGGTAGCCCCATTCACTATTGTCCCTGGTCACCTCCTCTACCTGTGTCCTGGCCTTCTTTATCCCCCCCACCCGAGTATCTTTTTCTGTATCTCTTTCCCCACTCCTTACTAATCCATCTGTCCTATCCATTTGTCTATTTGGCTTTCTGCTTGTTATCATCCATTTACGTCCTGTGCCTTCCTGCCTGTTGTGCTCCCTTGTTCCATACCATCAGCCTCCTCCTTGTTCCCCTGATTCTCCTTTTTCTTCTCCCCTCCTACCCCTCTTCCCCCATCCTGTCTGGGACCCCCTCTATTGTGCCCCTGACACTTGTCCTCTACATCTGTTATATCCGTCCCAGCCCCAGCTACACCAGCAGCAGCATCACCCTCCTCCTCCTCCTTCTCATCCTCTTCCTCTCCCACACACCCCTCTTCTACCAATGGGTGTAGAGGGTTAAAATGATTCGTGAGCCTTAGCTTATCCCCCAGAGCCCCCCTGTCCTTACTGCCTCTATCGGTTTCCTTTGGACACCCTCAGACTCTTGCCTACTGCTGTGGAAATTTCCACCTTTTGGGCCCCATCTGCCTGGGTTCCCAAAATCTCTCTATGTACCCCCTTCCCTCTGCTAGTATGAGCACCACTATTCACTCCTCCCCCAGCTTCGGAGGCCCCAGCACCTAGTGCTTCCATGTAGGTGACTGCATGCCTCCCACCTCTCCAATCCTCCCCCCCAGCTGCCTTTGGATCCCCTCTACCTCCTCCTTAAACTGTGCCAGCTGGTAGCACACTGGGCATCACCCAAACTTCCAAGCCCAGTCTAGTATCATGGCCGCACCACACCCTGTGCGCCCAACCATCCGCCCAAAGATACCTGCTCTAGTAATATGCAGTCCCTTCCCCATCATCACAGCAGTCTTTTCTAGGCCAAATTCTCAACTCAGTGGCTCTACAGTTTCTCAAGTTACCAGTACCTATACCTTGGCAAGTCCCCCCATACAGCATGCAGACCTTTAAACTTGCAATGCTTGGGTGGCTGAAGCTTTCCCCACCTGACTGTTTGTCTTAAGAGTTCGTTTACAGGGGAAGATTACAACTCCCTAAGCTTCTCTCTCCCAGCCTTAAAACCCAAACCCCAGTGGCTAGAACTACATGGGCTGCACCTGAAGCCTTTTCCTCCAGTTGCAGGGTAGGTGTTCCCTTATAAATGAGCTGTGCTCTGGAGAGGGAGAGGTGGGGAAGGGTGGGATTTGCGCCCACACCCAACTCTCATGAGAGTGTATCAGCCCTGTGTCTGCCCCTCGCTGCACCTCCAAGTACTGCAACCTCCTCCAGAGGAAGGTCCCACACAAAACAACACTGATTAAACAAGTCAGCAGTCCTGCTTAAAAGTCTACAGATTGATAAGAATGTAAAGCTTATCCAGCTACTAAAATCCCCAGCTGCTCAGGAAAAACAGGTTCCCACAACCTCTACCAGCCCCAACTGTTTCTGCAGTACTGCTTTGTGAGAAGCCCTGATATTTAAGCCTCTATGAGCTGTAAATTGATCCTGGCTGAGAAAGACAGAACCTTCCAGAAGCTGCTCACAGTACTTGTAGAAAAGATAAATGAATATCCAGCTTCCTCTATGGATCCCACACACAAAACAACACTTATTAAACAAGTCAGCAGTCCAGCTTAAACGTCTACAGACTGATAAGAATTTAAAGCTTATCCAGCTACTAAAATCCTCAGCTGCTCAACAAAAGCAGGTTCCCACAACCTCTACCAGCCCCAACTGTTTCTGCAGTACTGCTATGTGAGAAGCCCTGAGATTTAAGCCTCTATGAGCTGTAAATTGATCCTGGCTGAGAAAGACAGAACCTTCCAGAATCTGCTCACAATACCTGTAGAAAAGATAAATGAATATCCAGCTTCCTCTATGGATTCCACACACAAAACAACACTTATTAAACAAGTCAGCAGTCCTGCTTAAAAGTCTATTTGTTGTTTCATGGGGCTGCAGTCTGATCTCTCATCAGCTTATTATACATTCCCTAATCACATATTTCTTCCAAGCAGCTGTGTTTTTGTCTCATTTGGTGTTTGACATTAATGTTTGTATCCTTTATTACCCATCTGGTCAAATAGTACCCATGCTGCCCCAAAACTTCAAGGAAACCCATTGCTCTGCCCTGCCTTGTCATGCTTTTATACTTATGATTTTAGGTGGGGATATTGAATTAAACTCTGGGTCTGCTATCCTTCAGTTTACTGGCTCTCCTACTTGGCTAGCTACAAAAGGCTTAACACTTGCCCACCAAAATATCTGCAGTATTTTGCCAAACCAAGCCGAGCTTATTGCCTTGGTTACTAACTGCAATCCAGACATTCTTGGTATGACAGAAATACACCTAAAGTCCAACACACTGGACACTGAGTGTGCCCTACCTGGATTTAATCTTATCAGGCTAAATCACCCTGGTAAAATGCATGGTGGTGGGCTTCTGCCATATTATAAAAACACCTTAATGTATTCCTCATACTCCACTCACAGCCCCTCTCTCCTGTCTGGGAATTCCTCCATGCACTAATCCTATTGGGAAACAGAAAAAAAGATTAATTTGGTCTGCACTTATAACCTTCCCGAAGGTGGTGTGAAAGGGTTAACCTATCAACTTGACTGTATTAGTCCCAAGGTGTGCTCTAATGAATTACTGGCGTTTGGTGACTTCAACCTAAGCTGAAAGGGAGTTAATGTCAACAAATATGAACCTTTGCTGGTGGATCTTGATCACTTTCAACTTATAAAGAAACAAACTAGGCTGTCTACAACAGGGGATCAAAATCCCCTCCTTGACTGGGTAGTGGCAAATAGGCCAGAAAGGATTGCTTCAGCTGGAACCTTCCCAGACTTGATCTCAGATAATTACACCGCATATTGTGTGTAGAAAGTCTTTCCCCCCCAAATGCCTTCTAAGTTTATTCACATGAGAAATTTATCAAAATTTAGCCCAGAATCCTTTTATGCTAACCTGGCACTCACAGACTGGTCCACTGTACTAGCTGCTAATTATGGTACTGTTGACCTTAATAACTCCCTTAGTAGCTTCTCCTCCTACAAGAAAAACATGTCCCACTCACAAAAAGGAGAGTTAGGCGTACTGCTACAAAATGGCTGCAAGGTGGTCTGTTTTCCCTCATGAAGTGTAGGGCTAAATGTTGGGCAAGGTTAGAGGCTTCTCAAGAAATGCCTGACTTCTATGAATATAGACAGCTAAGAAATGCTTGTTAAAAGCCATATATACTGCTAAGAGTAAATTTTGTAAGTCTGCTCTGCTGACCTCTGCTAGAGACCCTAGGAGTTTCTGCCGGAATATTATAAATATAGCTTGTTGTGAAAAAATGGACCACACTGCTGACATGCTAACTGGAGATGTATTTATATCAGTTGCGCCTTGCCACCAAACTTAAAGCTAGATTAGGATTCTTTTACCAAAATAGGGCACTCTTTCCTCCAGGCGTCAGACTCAGATTAATCTAGGCCACTTTCCTCCCACTTGTTGACTATGGAGACATAATTTATAACTGCACGTCAGCAAGCAGTCTCCACAAACTTGATGTCCTGTTTCACCGTGCCCTCTGTTTCATCACCACGTCACAGCCTAGGACCCACCACCGTGACTTGTATACCTCAGTGGGTTGGATATCCCTTTCCACCAGAAGATAACTTCACCTTTGTGTGTGGACAATGAAAATACTCCTAAACAATCTCCCAACCTACATCTCCTCCATCATCCATATTTCACACAGTACCTACTCCCTAAGGATGTCTGCTTACAACTCTTTGGATGTTCCTAGAATTCATACAGCACTTCACAAGGGAGCTATCTCCTATGCCCTCCCCTTAGCTTAAAATAGATTACAGGCATTGCTCAAGCTCCCAGAAGCTCTACAGAAGCAGCTTGTCCTTAATACTAAAAACACAACGTGTATGTTGTTCGCCAAAACAGCTACTCAAACTCTCCCACCTCTGGTTGTAGTATCATGCACTGGGGCTGTCCTTGAATCTGTCAAGGCCTTCAAATACTTGGGCATTACCTTGGATTCCTCACTTTCAATGGACATGCATGTCACAGCCCTAACCAAAACAATAAACCAAAAGCTTGGTGTCCTATAGCGTATTCGTCCTTTCCTCACATTGACCTCCTGCCTCAAGATAGCGACTGCTACCCTCCTGCCACTCCTTACTTATGGTGCCCCCTTACAACTCTCTACATCCTCTACTATTTTTATCTCACCTATCACAGGTCTACAATAGGGTGAGAATGTTTGCTCTGGGGGTAAATGCTCAACATCACCACTGTGATGTCCTAGCTTCCCTGGGATGAATCCCCCTCCAAATCCAAATTATGGTATACCACTCTAAGGTTCCTTTATAAGCTGGTCCAATGCTATACCCCTCCCTGCCTTGCTGACATTATCCAATGTCAGTACCCACAACACGCCCTTAGATCAGCCTCACTACCCCTTCTCCAACCAACAAACCCCTGGCTTGCCGTGGCCCGGAGATCATTTGCATTTTCTGTTGTGCCCTGCTGGAACTTGCTGCCTCCAGCTATCCTAGCCTGTGCCTCTCTCACTATGTTTCAAAACTCATTGCTGTCTCACCTTGCTGCCAGATCTTGCTCCTATTTTCAATGACCCCTAACTCTGCCAACCTCCCTAGGCATGTTTCTCTCTGCATAAATCTGCTCTCCCTTGTATGGTGCCTTATTAAAAAATGTATTCAAGATACTATTTGTTTAAAGAGCCTGTTGTTTTGGTGTACCATTGTTACTTTTCTGTTGATTTAACTGTAAAGACTGATCACTGTAATTGTATCTGTACGGAATCCCTATACTATTCTTGTTATTGATGTATTGATGTTGCTGCACTGCTAATGTACTGGACTCCCTGGTCACCCCTGAAAAACGAACTGTCTTATCTCAGTGGGCCTACCCGGTTATCAAAATTAAATAAATAATAAATAAATAAATTACAAATATTGTCTCAGTTAACTCCTTCAAAGGCTTGGCCTCCAAACACCTTAGGGTAATATGTGACAGCTGAAGGAGTTAGCTCTCTCTGCCTCATCTCCTCTCCCTCTCCCCTCTCCCAGCACTTCACCAAACTGAATTGTGGAGTACTCCCCTTCTCTCCTTCATACCACCCCCTAGCACATCTTCTCTAGATCTCCCTCTCCTCCTCTACTTCCCATTGCCCCCTCTTGCTCTTGTCCTCTTCCTCCTCTCCCTTGTCCTCTCTCATCCCCCAACCCAGCACCAGTCACTTTCTCTTCCCCAGGTTCCTACAGAAACAGCATATCCTCCTACTTACACTTATATGGCTTCCATCTCCTCCTATTCTCCCCCCACCTCTGCACTTAGCTAGCTTTCTGCTTTGCATAACAATGTCATTTCTTATCAGCTCTACATTTTCCATGTCTGTTTCTTCATTTGCCCTCTCTGTAATTTAGTATATTTATTATTGCATGTATTCTCTATGCTTTGTAACAATATATTGTTCTAATCTATTTCTCAATTGTAATGACTTGCATTGTACCCACCAGTATTTTCTATATATATGAACCTTTCTTTATGTAATCAGGATCTCCTTGTGAATGAGCCTGCTCAACAGAGCTTTCCTGCAATAAACTTGAACTTGAACTTGAAATTGCAAACAATGCCTCAACCATTGCAAATGCCTTAAATGCCCAGTTCTCAGATCTGTCTGCCTTTACTTCTCTTTTTCCCTGCTCTGAGACACATGATCCATCAGACAGATCCCAGACTGGGCCTGATCATCAACCACCATTATACCTCAAAACAGTGTCTGTAAATACGATGTGTAGATTCCTCATTAGCCTCTTCCCCTTTGCCAGTGCTGGACTTGACAATATGGAGCCCAAACACATTAGGTTAGGTGCTCCTTTCCTTGCCCTACTAAGTACCCATATCTTCAATACATTTGTTATCACTGGCTCTGTCCCTGACCTATTGAAGGTTGTTGGGTTTATACCAGTATTTAAACAAAGTGATCCAAAAAGCCTCAAAATTACCAGTCAGTTGCAATTATATCTGCTGTCAGCAAGTTATTAGAAAAGGTGGTAGTGTCCCAATTAACTGATTATATTCAAAATCATGATCTTCTATCTAGGGTGCAGCATGGCTTTTGTAAGGGTTAGAGTACCTCCTCTGCCATTGCCAAGGTCACATCTGAAATTAGGAAAGCCACAGATCAAGGAAAGCTGACAGAAGTTATCTTTGTAGACCTCCCCAAGGCCTTTGATCTGGTTGACCACACTCTCCTGTGCTCTAAACTTCATACTTTGGGCTTGCCTGTACCCGCCCTATCATGGTACATAAACTACCTACAAAGAAGGCAGCAACTTGTTAGGTGTAATGGGGTTTTCTCTGAGCCCATTGCCGTCAAAACTAGGGTCCGTCATGGGTCTATCCTGGGACCTATCCTTTTCTTCCTGTTTGTCAATGATTTACCCTTGGTTCCAGCTCATGGCAAAGCAACCCTATATACAGAAGACCTAGTGCTCTTAACTAACTCACATACATTAGTGTCATAAACTCTCACCTACTGACTGACTTTGGCAGCATGCAAAACTGGCTCCTGGCCAACAAGTTAGTACTACATCTCAGAAAATCTCAGGCTATGCTATTGGGATACATGACCAAAGCAATCCGTGCTCTGTGCCACTGAAAGATGGTAGTGCGGATAGGTCCCTCTTGAGGATTTCTGACTTCCTTAAGTACCTAAGAGTCACCCTCAATCCTCAACTTGAATTCTCCCTGCATTTTCAAAATGTGAGTAAGGCAGCAAACAATAAGCTAGGCTTGGCTTACAGAGCAAAAAATCTGTCTCACATCTGCAGTGTTTCTTGCCCTGGAAAAAGGTATGCTTCTCCCTACTCTTTGTTATGGACGCACAACCTTCACTCATGCATCAAAAATCTGTCTGTCAAATTGGGATGTTGCCTATAATAACATTTGCTGTTTTGCCCTCTCTGCTCCTTGACTGACTCATCATTGTGAGTTATTTGACAAACTGGAGTGGCTATCTCGTTGGAACCATTGAAGGTTTGTGCTGGGCAGCTTCACTGACAAAGTAGTCAGTACTGCCACCCCTCCAGTCCTAGTGGAGCTATTTAAGCCTGCTAACTCAGCTTATCCACTCACGTCCAATGACTCATCTGTCTTCCTTGTTCCAAAAACCAGAAAACTCATGGGTGATTGAGCCTTTATAGCATGTGCACCTTGGATCTGGAACTCCCTTCCTGCATATGTTTGTTGTGCCTCCTCTCACAACAGTTTTAAACTCCCTGTGGAATCACCTACGGCTCACCTCAGCCTGTAACTGCACCTATAGCCCTGTGTCCTCCATTTCATCTATGATAGCACTTTACTTAGTAAAGTAAAAGATTTATTTTTATTCAGAATCAGTTCTTCCTTCACATCTTAGGCCAAAGCCTTTTTTCAAGATGGTCCTGACAATAGGACTTTAAAATTGTTCAAATACGAACACAATACAAACATCACTTTCAATCTCTAAGACCTTATAAACATATAATAAATATACTTACATTCCAACAAGACTTGTACAACTCATTTAACAACATGAAATACCAATTAAAAATCCAAGAGATTTCTTATTCATCCATTGTGCATACATCAGACTTTCAATTCCTCTGTCAGAAACTTGATAATCAGAGATAGTTTATTGCCTGATTTACTTTTTATATCATTCAACAGTTGACTGTTTGAGGCATATTCAGCTTTAAATGTCATTTTAGTAAAACGATTTTTTACCCTAGGTTTATAGGGAGTCGCCCCATTATCTCCTAATTTATATTTATGTTTAACATTTTCTCCTCTGTTTTATCTCTAAGATATTTTGGTTCTCCTGTCATTTGTAATCTATGCGTTTGTAGGGCCTTATCATTTACTGTCCTGTCTGGTCACTGGCTGGGCCTGACTTGAGTATAAGCTTGATTATAAGCTTTGAAACAGACAATTTACTTTATTATGTGAAATAATATGTAAACTATGTTCTTTACTATGTGCTGCTTAAGCTTGCATGACTGTTGCACTCTGCATTGTCTGTATATCCCTTGAAATCTTGCTTAACCTGTGTAACATTCTTTAAGTATGTATTTTTCTCATAATCTTCAGGGTCACACCTGAAAATAGGCATATGTTTGTCTAGTATTCTTACCTGATCAACAAAAGCTAAATAAATGAATAAATAAATAAAACCTGTTTGGCCACTAGGCTAAGTATTTTGCATGCCTCAAATGGAAGAATGGCTCCTGCAGCAGCTGTTGGGGTGGACCGTAACCTAATAAACTGTATTACTATTTGATTTACAACAAAAGTTAGATGACCTTATTTGTTTTAGTCCTGCTTGGGGAATCAGTTTTAAGAAAAATTGGTGCAGAGCGCAGGGTTTTGACTTCATTGGGGACTGGGGGTCCATCTAGTGGGACACAAGCCTATACTGGTGCAATGGTCTGCATATGTCTAGGAGGGGAACCAGGATCCTAGGTGATAGGAATAAATGCTTTATTGGCAAGCATTTAAACTAGCCAAGGGGGAGACACTGAAAAGGAGCAGGGAAATCCTAGCCCCACCCAAAAAATCAGGGTAGTTAGTGAGGCAAACATCAAGATAGAGACTATGTTGATAGGGAGAAGGGCAGAGGTAAATGGAGAAAAAGGCAGAGGCAGTAAGGATAGGAATGGGGCAAAAAGGGGTAAGGCCATCAAAAAAATGGAAGATAATGAGTACCAATGCCCATAGTCTAGGTAACAAGCTCCCTGAACTGGTGACCTTGATGGATGAGAGTCATATGGATATCATGTATGAGTATGAATAGATAGGCCACTGACAGAGCAAAGGCTGATGGCACATTTATAAGGTAGAAAAAGAAATGGGCAGACTGGATGGGCCTTGCAGTCCTTATCTGCCTTCAACTTCTATGTTTCTATGTTTCATGGCAGTCCCAGAAACATGGTACACTGAGAACCATGACAGGGTTGCAAACATACCAGGATACACAATCTACAGGAGGGACAGAGAGGGTAGAAGTGGAGGAGGAGTAGATATCTATATAAGGGATGGGATCAAAGCAATGGAACTAAAGGGTAAACAGGGAGGAGAGGAGGCACTGTGGGTCACCCTGGAGACCAGAAATGGCACCACAATCTGCATGGAGTTATATACGGACTCCCTGTCTCAGGTGGAGAAAATGATAGAAAGCATCATTAGGATGGCAGAAAAAGGGGAGACATTGATGGGGCACATGAATAAGCCAGATGTTAAATGGAGCACCTTTGCTGCAGCCACATACAAGAGTAGGGTCATTCTCAATGCCCTACGGGGGCATGCCTCAGACAGCTAGTGTTGGAAACAACTTGGGAGGGAGCAGTCTTAGACCTGGTACTCTCAAATGGGGATGGAGAGAGGATCTCAGATCTAGATGTGGGTAGTCATCAGGAACAAGTGACTACCAAACAGTGTGGTTCATGATAAACACAGCCACAGAGTCAAGCCATGCAAAAGTAAGGGTACTGGACTTTAGGAGGGCTGACTTCATCAAAATGGGAGAGTGCCTCAGAAAAGCACTAGTAAACAGGCAAGAAAGAGGGGTGGGGGAACAATGGAAAACATCAAAACTGCTATCACAGAGGCAACAAGCCTTTATGTGAAGCAAATAAACTAAAACAAAAGTAAAAACCACTATAGTTCTCAAAAGAAATGTCAGGAAGGTTAGGGAGAAAAATATGGCATTCAAGAAGTATAAGGAAACACAGAAGGAGTATGACAGAGAATTGTACCAGTTAAAACAAAAGGAAGCAGGGGAAGTAGTCAGAATAGCAAAGGCCCAAACCAAGGAAAAGATAGCCCACTCAGTTAAGAAGGGGGATAAAACCTTTAATACTGTAGGTGCATTAGGGAGTGAAGAAAGACCAAGGGAGGGATAGTGAGGCTTAATAAAAAGGAGCGTGGGTGGGCAGAGAGGGATAGTAAAAAATAAGGGATACTGAATGAATACTTCTGCTCAGTATTCACAAAAGAAGAGGAGGGGGAGGAACCAAATCCAATCACTAGAAGCACTCTTGATGGGGGGGGGATTGATACCAGTCCTTTCACAGAAGAAAGGGTTCTAAAAGAACTCCTAAAACTGAAGGTGGACAAATCAATGGCTTCTGATGGGCTTCACCCCAAAATTCTAAAAGAACTGAGGGGAGAACTAGTGATACCACAGACTACCCTTTTTAACAAATCATGGGAAGATGGTGTGGTACCTAAGGACTGAAGGGGGGCAGATGTAATTCCTCTTCACAAAACTAGGAGAAAAGCAGAGGCAGGAAACTACAGACTTGTTAGCTTTACCTCAGTGATAGGGAAAATGATGGAATCACTTCTGAAAGTAAGGATTGTTGCGTACCTAGAGGCCAGCATGGCACAAGACCCAAGACACCATGGATTCACAGCAGGAAGTTCATGTCAGATGAATCTGATAGATTTCTTTGACTGTGTGACCAAAGTAGTAGACCAGGGAGGGGCTATGTACATGGCCTACTTAGACTTTAGCAAGGTATTTGACACAGTCTGACACAAAATATTAATAAACAAATTAGCCAGCCAAGGAGTGGATACCAGGGTGTCAGCCTGGGTAAAAAATTGGCTGGACAACAGGACACAGAGGGTAATAGTAAATGGAGTTAACTCTGAAGAAAGGAGGGGTTACTTTCGAGGTACCATAGGGTTCAATACTGGGTCTGGTCCTTTTGAATGTTTTTATAAATGACATTGCAGAGGGACTGCAAGGAAAAGTATGCCTCTTTGCAGATGACACAAAGATCTGCAACAGGGTTAATACACAAGATGGGGTGTTGAATTGATGAGAAGGGACTTGGTAAGGTTGGTGGAATGGTCAAAAGTGTGGTAGCTTAGATTCAATGCAAAGAAGTGCAAAGTAATGCACCTGGGGAACACAAAACCCAGGGGAAAAGTACACAGTGTGGGGGGAGGTATTAACAACAACCCAAATGGAAATTGACCTGAGGATAATCATATCAGATGACCTAAAGTTAAGCAAGCAATGTGAGAAGGCAGTGAGGATGTTTGGGGGAATACTGGGATGTACAGAGAGAGGCTCCACCAGTAGAAAACAAGAAGTTGTTATCTCTCTGTACAGACAGTTGGTGAGACCCCATCTGAAATACTGCATGTAATTCTGGAGACCCCATCTCCACAAGGACATAAACAGGATGGAGGCAGTCCAGAGGCGGGCAACTAATATGGTGCAGGATCTGCAACAGAAGCTATACGAAGAGAGACTAAAGGAGCTTAATATGTATATCCTTGAAGAAAGGAAGGAAAGGCGAGACATGATAGAAACTTTCAAGTACCACAAGGGATTCAACAAAGTCCAGGAGGGTAGAATCTTTCAAAGATGTGCAAGAACAAGGGGACACAATCAATATGAAGATGGAGGGGCAGCTCGGGGCAATTTGAGAAAGTATTTTTTCACAGATAGGGTAGCGGACGCATAGAATGGGTTTCCTTAGGAGGTCATGGGGTCAAAACAGTGGGGGAATTCAAGAATGCATGGAACAGACATAAGGCAATTCTGGTGGGGGATAGGTAGAAGTAGGCTGTTGGTTAACTAGGATCTGCAACTTATCCACTAGGTAGTGAAATAAGCAGACTAGGTGTGCCAAGTGGTCCATATCTGCCATCAAAGTCTATGTTTCTATGTTTTTAACTCTAAATGGATACTGTAATTAGGGATTTTGCAAATTTTTACTTTGCTGGCAAAGGTCCAGCGAAGTTGAGAAATTTGCCTTTACAAAAAACTTTGCTAATTTTCCACTTTACAATGAGTTTTCCTGGGGAAATGCTACTTCTCAGGTGAAGTCATGGAGAAACTGCAACAGTGCCAGTGAATATGCATTACTTCACCTGAAACAGTGCAACTTCCCCTGACAAAAACTTTGCACCTCCCAGATTTGGCAAACTTTGCAAATTAATTTCATGAAGTGAAGTTTTCCAGCTTAAACATCACTAATTACAATTCCTTCCTGTGCTCTTCCAAGGCTTTATTAATAATAGGAAGTCTTATACTTTTCTTTATGTTTGTGGCTTTGATGTGTACAGTATTTTTCTTTCTCTATAATAATTTTCCTGATTTCATTAGTTTTACATAAGAACTTTGTCTTCATGTTCTCCTTTTTTAATCATGGGCAGACTGGATGGGCCTTGCGGTCCTTATCTGCCATCAACTTCTATGTTTCTATGTATGTTTCTAAGTTTTTTCTCTCTGGCTTGTCCACATTGCTTTCCTTCAGTCCTCTCTGGCAATCAATTTGCCCCATCTGCCAGTAGCCACACCACAACTGCCGACTCCTGCAATTCAACCTCCAAGGCAGGGGACTTTGTGGAGTCCTCCACTTGGTGACTCATTTTAAATCCAGGTTCAGCAGTGGACTTCATGGAGGGAGGTCCCAAGTATACCTGGCTGGGCTGTCATCTATCTGATTTCTTTTATTTTATCCTCTTCCCCATCTCCTTCCATATGGTGTGAGGGATTTACTATGAAAGACTGAAACTCTGTTGCCCGACTTTCAGAATCCTGATGCCAATTCCCAACACACAGTTTCCCTACAGTTAAATTTCACCCACGTTGGAGTTTATGTCATGTTTCATGGGGCTATGCCCTGTGCACCCCCTTTACTATAACAAACTCCACTGTGGGTGAAATTTAAATGTCTACAACCGTGTGTCAGGAAAGAGGCATCGAGATTCTGAAAGTCGGGCAAGAGTTTTGGTCAGACAAAGTATGTGGGTGACCCCCATACATTGATCTTTTACCTACAGGGCTCTGTGGTGGAGCAAGCTCTCTGACCCATCCACAGAGATCACTGTGGTATCAGATGCCCATCACAAATCATCCTTGGCTGAGGCATGCTGTTGAGTAATTAACTTGACCTGGCCTGCCTCTGATATGGCTTCTGCAGTTCATTACTGAACTTGGGTGCTCTGCCATTGGGTACAGCCCTATGTTCCCATTTTCTAAAAGAAACTGATTGATAACTTTGCTCTTTCTGCCGTTGCTTGGGGCATTAAGTGATGGCTTGCAATGCCTGTTGCTGTCATGAGTACTGTTGTGCAAATTGTTTCCTTTAATGTTTGTGGGTCGTATGTGTTGGGGACTGAGTAGTCAGACATGGTCAGCAGAATGTAATGTAAGATGAGATATTTCCTATACAGCTTATTTCTCTCTCACACACAATGATTTGCATACACATGCCTGTTGCTAGCCTTGCTTGTAGAGCATAAAGCAGCTAACTAAAAAAGCTACATTTTCTTATTAATTTAAAACTTATATCTCAGCAGGAGTCAGTGTCTGTTGAGATTAAGTAGACATATACTTAATTAGAAGTAGAAGGGGTCTTATTTAGGGTTAAAAAAAGATAGAAAAGAAAGAAAGTCAGTGTGTGTTCTGTGCTGGGAAGGGTATTGTATCAGCTGACTTTGCTAAACCAGTAGGAGGAAAGAGAGCTTAATTGGGGGTGTGGCTTAGACACTATAAAATCAGGTGATTCAAATTACAACTTCCTGTTGCTAGCCTTTTTTCTAACTAATTCCCCTCCATCCCACCCACCCTAAGCCAGTTCTACTTTTATAGCCACTGGATCTGACTGTCAACAGGAACTTCTTGTTTGGCAGTAGAAAGGGAAGGAACATAGAGAAACATTGGTTTTGTCAACCCTAAAGGAAAAAAGTAGCTCACTCTCCCCCACCCCAGCTGCTGGTGGTCTGACATTGAGCAAGGAGGAAGGAGGCTACTAAAGAAGATAGGAAGTTGCTGTCCCAGAACAGGAAGGGTGAGAGTTGTAAGGAGAGGAGAGAGTAAGCATACAGAGAAACAGGAGAGGGAACACAAAATAAGACATGATACGAGTGGTGCAGTGCAATGGCTGTGGGGCGACAGTGTTCCAGGAGACATTCTGGAGGCTGCAATGCTGAAATATTTGCAGGCACCTCTTTGGTCTGAGAGAGGAGGTTGCCCATCTCCAGGCTGACCTGGCTAGGATTTGTGAAACCTCCTCCCCCACCCAGGAACCATTAGAGCCAATGCCACTACCTCAGAGGTTGCCAAGAAAGAGGAGAGGCTGGACCAGGGTGGACTCATGGAGGGAAAGGGTGGTGGAACAGAGTTGCATCCCTCCAGCTGTACCTCTCCACAATTAATTCGCTCTTCTGGTGGATAGTGGTTCCTCTATAGAGGCACCTGTAGTGGAGACCAAGGAGGATGCTGGGAACTTTCACAAAGGAGACCCACAAGAGGGTGGCATGGGACCCCACAGGGGAAGAAAACAACTCCTGGTGGGGGACTCAATCATTAGGGGTAGAAATGGGGGAGGAAGGGGAAAGGGAGGTAAGGTGCCTTCCTGGTGCCACGGCTTGGAGGGACAGGAAGTGAATACTCAGGATTGTGGGAGGAGCTGCATGAGAGAGGGAGCTGGATGTCATTGTCCACCTAGGGACAAATGATCTGGCTAGGAATGGGATCAGAGCAGTGCAAGAGGAGTTTGTAGAGTTGGGGAGGGGCCTTAGACAAGTAGCACATACGGTAACTTTCTCGGAGGTGCTGCCTGTCTATGGCCAGGGTGATGCTAGGGCACTCCTCACCAGGGAATTCAATGAGTGGTTGAAAAACTGCTGTGGAGCTCAGGGTTTTGGCTTCACTGGGGACTGGGGAGCTACCTGGAGGGATGCAGACCTATACTGGTGTGATGGTCTGCATCTGTCCAGGGGGAACCAGGATCCTAGGTGAGAGGTTTAAATGCTTCATTGGCAAGCATTTAAACTAGCCAAGGGGGGAGGCACTGAAAAGGAGCAGGGAAATCCCAGCCTCCCCCCACAAAACATGGTAATTAGTGAGGTAAACACCAAGGTAGAGAAGTTATTAGGGAGCAGGACAGAGGTAAATGTAAAAAAAGGCAAAGGCAGTGTGAGAGAAGGGAGCCCCCTCCCTTTTTTTTTTGTTTTAATTTTTTTTCATTGTTGTATTTATTTTGTATTGTTCTTTATTATCTGGTTGCTCTTCAGGTATCTTTAAAAGAGTCTGGACTGTACATTTCATTTTCCGTCTTGTCTGTTTGTGTTCGTTACCCCTCCCTTCGTCTGCTTTCTGAAACAAGACTCAAGCCAGGCAACAGAAAGGCGTACCTATAATATTCGAATCTTGCAGTAATGCTAGAAGTCTTGGGGGATTCTTGTCTGTACCCTGTAACGCTTATAAAAAGATTTGTTTGTTTTTTCCTTTTTTTTTAGGTTTTTTCTTTGAATTGCTTAATCTGACCCTCAGGCGTTAGTTGAGTGTGAGCCGGTGAATAGTTGCCACCCGAATGCTCGCCCTACCCCAGTGAAATAGTTATTAAGAATCAGGAGCGTCTAAATCCAAAAGATAAAGAAAAGACCACATTTAGTACACCTATCAGCCTATACCATTTACAGTGATGCCTTTCGGTCTACATGGTGCCCCCGCTACATTTCAATGTGTGATGGACAACATCCTACAACCACATACAGTGTATAGCACAGCCTACCTAGATGATGTAGTGCTCTTCAGTCCCTCATGGGAAGAACATATGCAGCTATATTATCTGCCCTATCAGAAGCCGGGTTGACAATAAACCCTTCCAAGTGTTCTCTAGCAATGCAGGAAACAAAATACCTAGGGTTTCAAATTGGTAATGGGAAGGTAAAACCAGAAATTACTAAAGTTGAAGCTGTGGCCAATAGCCCCCGCCCAATAACAAAAAAAGATGTGAGGTCGTTTCTAGGTCTTGTCGGGTATTACAGATGATTCATACCTGACTGTTCTACAATAGCTGGACCGTTAACCGACCTAATAAAAAAATCCAAACCAGACAAAGTAAAATGGACATCTGAGTGTGAAGAAGCATTTTGTAAACTGAAGGCCAGAATATGTTCTTCACCTATTTTACATTCCCCTGATTTTTCACGTCTATTTATATTACAAACAGATGCCTCTAACTGTGGTATAGGGGCTGTACTTACACAAATAGTACAGGAAGAAGAGCATCCTATAATATTTATAAGTCAGAAATTACATGAAAGAGAAAGGCACTATTCAGTAATTGAGAAAGAATGCCTAGCCGTAAAATGGTCAATAGAAGCTTTACGCTTTTATTTGTGGGGTAGAGAGTTTGAACTATGGGTAGATCACAACCCTTTGTGTTGGCTTCATGTAATGAAAGACAAAAATCCATGCATGATGCGATGGTACCTCGCAATGCAGCCTTATAGATTCATTATAAAATATAGGACAGGATCAACACATAATAACGCTGATTTCTTATCCAGATATGGCATGGGAAATACGCCTACCTGTCAATAGACCTCGAGGTAAAGAAAGGTAGTGAGTATGAAGTGAACTAAGTTCACTTCTCAAATTCTATCTTATATAGATTATTTTTGGGATCCCGAGGTGGAGCCCTGGTGAGGGTGGGCTATGGCTCCATCTCTTGGGTAAGGAGATCTGATGACAGGTATAGTGTTCTCTCATTAGTAACCAATCATAACACGTTTGGTTTTGGGTGGGGAGGAATGTGAGAGAAAGGAGCCTCCCCTTTTTTTTTTGTTTTTATTTTTTTTCATTGTTGTATTTATTTTGTATTGTTCTTTATTATCTGGTTGCTCTTCAGGTATCTTTAAAAGAGTCCAGACTGTACATTTCATTTTCCATCTTGTCTGTTTGTGTTCGTCTTGTGCGTTGGTCTGGCCACCCATGTTTTGTATGCATGTTATTCCCATTTGGTACTGCTGTCTATTTCCCCCTCACCCCTCTTGTACACTCCGGACCCATTTTTTTTTTGGTAAATTCTTAGATATTTGTAGGTTTATTCCTAAACTGGAAGGCTACCATATTATTTAATTAAGTAAACATAAAAATCCCAGATTAAGAACGGTGCTGGATGTATGTCTAATTCATAGTATCAATAGAGCTTTTAATAAGCATATTAGCGCCCCAGATAAAGGAATAGAAACAATTGTGGTTCAGGTCCGTTTTTCCCTGTCCTTAGCCTCGGCGCAGCATATTTCAACCTGCAAAGTGAATTAATTGAATGCTGTGGACCTAGCGATAGTGCGGACCTATAGTATGGTTACTTCACGAACGCTCGCACTATCGCAAAGTAAATTACCGAACTCCCGATAATATTTTTAGTCCAAATGTAACCCTCCTGGGGCAAGGAGTGTGTAAACTAGTAGTACTTCAGGAGTTTTGCGATAACATTACAGTCACAATAACTTTTATTTTGTTTGCTTAGATTGTGTTACCCCTCCCCTTTCGTCTGCTTTCTGAAACAAGACTCAAGCCAGGGAACGGAAAGGCATACCTATAATATTCGAATCTTGCTGTAATGCTAGAAGTCTTGGGGGATTCTTGTCTGTACCCTGTAACACTTATAAAAAGATTTGTTTGTTTTTTTTCTTTTTTTTTAGGTTTTTTCTTTGAATTGCTTAATCTGACCCTCAGGTGTTAGTTGAGTGTGAGCTGGTGAATAGTTGCCACCCGAATGCATGCCCTACCCCAGTGAAATAGTTATTAAGAATCAGGAGCGTCTCAAAATGAACGTAGCAAACGGTTTAGAGAGGTGAGCTTACCTTCTCTACTTGTAGAAACGAACATAGAAATATGATTTTGAGCCCTCCTAACACGTAGAGGAGTTTAGCCTTGTATGCAGAGATCTGCAGTTCAGGGAGCTCCGCCTCCTCCTATTTGCAGCAGTTCCTAGGAGCCGGCTGGCCTTATTTCCCTCACATTTATACTGTCAAATAGGAGGGGCAGACTTCCTAAACCCTTGTGGAGATATCAAGATGTACTAAAAGAAGGATAATACCTTTAAAAACAATTAATAAGGTGTGAATATAGTCTAAACATATTATTTTGAGTGAAAAGAACAAATTAATGTTTTTTTTTGAATTTATTTAATGAAATGGTAAAAGTAAAGGTGGAGCTATGGTATCACATGATTTGAAATGCTATTTACTGTATTGGACTTTAGGAGGGCTGACTTTGGGAAAATGAGAGAGTGCCTTAGAAAAGCACTAGCAAACAGGCAAGAAGGAGGGGTGGAGGAACAATGGGGAGTAATCAAAAAACAGCCATCACAGAGGCAACAAACCTTTGTGTAAAGCAAATCAATAAAACACAATGAAGGAAAAAACCACTATGGTTCTCAGAAGAGGTGGCAGGGAAGGTTAAGGAGAAAAGGATAGCATTCAGGAAATATAAGGAAACACAGAAGGAGCAGGACAGAGAACTTTATCAGTTAAAGCAGAAAGAGGCTGGGAAGGCAGTCAGAATAGCAAAGGCCCAAACCGAGGAAAGGATAGCCAATTCTGTTAAGAAGGGGATAATACCTTTATAGGTACATTAGGGAGCGAAGAAAGACCAAAGGAGGGATACTGAGGCTTAATAAAGGGGAGGGAATGTGGGTAGAGGGGACAGTGAAAAAGCAGGGATACTGAACGAATATTTCTGCTCAGTATTCACAAAGGAAGAGGAGGGGGAGGTACCTAAACCAAACAAGAGAAACACTCTGAAGATGGGGGTCGATACCAGTCCATTTACAGAAGAAAGGGTTCTGAAAGAACTAATAAAATTGAAGGTGGACAAAGCAATGGGGCCTGATGGGATTCATCCAAGAATTCTAAAAGAACTAAGGGTAGAACTAGTGACACCGCTGACTACTCTCTTTAACAAATCACAGGAGGATGGGTTGATACCTGACGGACTGCAGGAGGGCAGATGTGATTCCTCTTCACAAAAGTGGGAGCAGGACAGAGGCAGAAAACTACAGACCAGTTAGTTTGACCTCAGTGGTAGGGCAAATGATGGAATCACTTCTGAAGGAAAGAATTGTTGAGTACCTAGAGGCCAGTGGGGCACAGGACCCAAGGCAGCATGGATTCACGATGTGAAGGTCTTGTCAGACGAATCTAATAGATTTCTTTGACTGTGTGACCAAAGTAGTAGACCAGGGAGGAGCTGTGGACATGGCCTACCTAGATTTTAGCAAGGCATTTGATACAGTCCCACACACAAGATTAATACATAAGTTAGCTAGCCTTGGAGTGGGCCCCAAGGTGGTAGCCTGGATAAAAAATTGGCTAGACAACAGGACGCAAAGGGTAGTAGTAAATGGAGTGCACAGTGAAGAAAGGAGGGTTACTAGCGGGGTACCACAGGGTTCAGTACTGGGACTGGTCCTTTTTAATGTCTTTATAAGTGACATTGCAGAGGAACTGGAAGGAAAAGAATGTCTCTTTGCAGATGACACAAAGATCTGCAACAGGGTTGATACACAAGATGGAGCGGAAAGGTGAGAAGGACTTAGCAAGGTTGGAGGAATGGTCAAATGTATGGCAGCTCAGATTCACTGCAAAGATGTGCAAGGTAATGCACATGGGAAACAAAAACCCAGGGGAAGAGTACACAATGGGGGGTGAGATACTGACAGCAGTAAAAATGGAAAGGGACCTGGGGGTAATCATATCAGATGACCTAAAGGTGGGCAAGCAATGTGAGAAGGCAGTAAGGAATTCTGGGGGGATACTGGGATGCATAGGAAGAGACATCAATAGCAGAAAACAGGAAGTTGTTATCCCTCCCTACAGACAGTTGGTGAGACACCATCTGGAGTACTGTGTGCAGTTCTGGAGACCCCATCTCCGCAAAGACATAGACAGAGTGGAGGCCGTCCAGAGGAGGGCAACCAAAATGGTGCAGGGTCTGCACCAGAAGACATACGAAGAAAGACCAAAGGAGCTTAATATGTATACCCTTGAGGAAAGAAGGGAGAGAGGGGACATGATAGAAACTTTCAAATACCTCAAGGGAATCAACAAAGTCCAAGAGGGTAGCATCTTTCAAAAAAAAGATGTGCAAGAACAAGGGGGCACAATTTGATGATAGAGGGGGGACGGCTCAGAGGTAATGTGAGGAAGTATTTTTTCACAGAGAGGGTTGTGGATGCATGGAACAGCCTTACTGAGGAGGTCATGGAGTCAAGAACAGTGGGGGAATTCAAGAATGCATGGGACAGACATAAGGCAGTCCTAGTGGGGGGTAGGAGGAAGTAAGCTGTTGGTTAACTAGGATCTGCAGCTTATCTGTTAGGTAGGAAAATGGGCAGACTAGGTGGGCCAAGCGGTCCTTATCTGCCATCAAATTCTATGTTTCTGTGTTTCTACATGATGCTATGAATTTGGATTTGAGGCTTTAGAATATATGTATGTGCCTTAGGGAGAGATTTATAAAAAACAAACAGGTTGGAAATTATCTGCTTTCTTGTATTGCTTATACATCCTACATACTGCCATTGTTGCACACTGCCTTTCTATTGGGCTATGTCTTGGACGTGTTACATTGACTGTAATGAGTCTCACGCATTGTTCTGAATGAACTGAAAGCTTTATTGAAGGAGTGATTCCATTGCAATATGCTTTCATGGTTCTGTGTGTTGCTGACAGTGATTATAAAATCCATTTGAACACTGTCAACCTTTCTTGCTTATTAAGTAAATTGTCATTCAGTATTGTCTTGCAAACCAGGAAATGGAATGGAGGAAAGCAATGAAAGACAACTGAGGAAACTGAAGAAATCAAAGCAAAGTGAGAAGATTTGCTTTGGCACCTCTCAGAACATTTGACACCTCTCAGAACATTAGGAACTTACAATCATGTAAGACACTTCCAATTCGGATTACTACCCCCAGTTTTTTTTTTGTTAGTTTTTTTTTACTTTACAATACATGTGTGTTTCTGGGGGAGATTTACAAATACCAAATTGGAAACTGTCTGACTTTGAATCATTTATGCGTTATGCAGACTGTTCTTCTTGTACACCACCATTCTGCTTAGCTTTTTCTTTGGCATGTTACATCAGCTACCGTATGATGGGTGTCTCATACACTGGTTACATTATTGAAAGAATGATTGCCTTGTAGTACACTGTCTTGGTTCAGTGTGTGACTGGAAGTGTTTACTGTACTGGAAGTAGTCATCTGTTGAAGGTCAAGCAATTTCACTTGTTGCTGATCAAGCCATTTGGCACTCTATATGTTCCTGTAATCCAGGAAATGGAAAGGAGGACAAGCTTGAAGCAAAGAGTTTAGGAGATTAAGAAAATTAAAGCAATACTAGAAGGATTTATTTGCCTCTCTCAGTAGAATTGGTACTTAAATCAATTACTTTTGTATGGGCTGTAAATAGTACAGCAGTTTTATAATATTTTCATATACAGGTATGCTATATCCCAAAGTGATCTACAAGAAACATATTTACACATGATACACTAGATGTGATGCCATATCTCATTTCCTGTGGGCTCCTGCTTAATCTTGGGACAGCTTAACATATCTCAGTAATGTGCCAGTGGTATCTGAATGCTATAATGCAGTTCTGACTTTAAGTTGTGTATTAAAAGTTTCCTTTAAGACATTACAGGTAACAATTTACCGGTGGAGGGTCACTAAAAGTATTGACTGCTTTTTTAATTGGTATATTGTACAGCCTTTAAAGCCAAAAATGAGCATTTTAAAAACAGAAAAAACATTTGTGGATATCTCTGAGTGCAAAATCCTCCATGTAATAGAGGCTAATAACATGTTTGTACAACCTTTGTTGAATCAGTTCTGAGAAACAAGAAGTTCCATGTTGATGACTATAGCTTCCTGAGTTAAATATTTGCAGTATTTCTGAAAAGATTTTATAGAGAAGAACATAATAACTGTAAACATTCTTCAATTCAATCAAAGGCACAGTGGGTTCTCACTACTGATACAAATGTACAAACATGAAAGACTAGGCATTGCAATCATTTTCTTTAGATTCTTGACACAGGTAAAATTGTTTATTTCTCCATTTCATTAAAGCTTGTAAAAAGCAATGGACTTTTTTTATTGTTGTTTATTGATCTCACAAGAGACATGTTTAACTGCTTAAATAAAAAATTAAATAAAACCAAACCAACAAACCAAAAAAACAAATAAAACCTGTAGAGCTTTATTAAAAACAAACACACAAACAATAAAGACCATTCTTCTTATGTTGGGCCCTATGCACGAAGGTGCAAAGTGGGTAAATACTGCATAACCTTGGCGTGTAGCCCACTCTGTACCCCCTGCAGGGCATTTACAACTGGTCGGATGCCCCCCTCTGTGCTGGATCCCCTTTGGAATGCAGACTGACATGCAGGGGGGCAGACCAGGGGAGGCAAAAGGGGTGTGTCAGCACTCCATGGGATGCACAAACGTGCGGAGTGCCAGGAGCAGGTGTCAGTGTTTCTGCCAGGTCAGGGCAGCCTTAAAGACAGGGGACCAGTTACGTGGCTCCCCCAGAAGTGACAGTCGTGGGCTGAGGCTGTAAGGTGGGGTTCTGTGCACCCCCACTGAGGAAGTCCCCTCATGTGGACCACACTGGGAGGTCCTGTGGATGGTCATCTGGGCACCCACCCCCCCACACCGCATGTGGTGCTCTATATGTGGGCACCCCACCCACCGCTATCAGGTGCAGGATATCCACAGGAGGTCTGGGTCAGGTATCTGATTGGGCACCCACCCAGATCTGCAGCTCTGCACCCAACCATCCCTGCTGGCCTGCATGCCAGGAGGGTGGGGCTGTACATGGGTGTCACACAGTGACCACTGTTAATGAATGTGTCCACCTGCAGATCTCCCATGGGTGTGGAGCTATGCAGGTGAGGTATGCACCTCCGTCATGTATTTCCCGCCCCTTTGTGCATCGGTGCCATTGTGTTTAGCTTGTCATTTATTATACTGTATCACAAAAGGGATAAGGAGTGAATAAAATTTTCAGGGTCTGGTCATTTTCTGAACTCACAGTCCTTCCAGGTCAACTCAACTCAGTTGAGTAGTAAGGCCTGTTGTACATTAATCTGAAATCCTTCTGAAATATTTATATGTCAAGCTATTTTAAACAGGTGTGTTTTTTTAGTAAAGATTTTTATTTCTTTAATGTTACTTTCATTGTTCTGGTGCTCAGGGGAAGTCAACTATATGAGTTTTAACTTTGACTTTTTTGTATAATAGCAATAAGTAGACGTTTCACTTGTTTTTTATATGCCAACCCTGTGAAAGTTTTTGGTTTTTTAAGTAAATTTCTAGCTTCTGGGTTACAGCTGTTTCTCTATTTTTGCAATGTTCTTTATTTATTAAAGTACTAGGTATTTTTGTTTTCAGTTGCAGTTCTAAGGACTTATTAGTTATTTAGTGTCTTGCTTCTTGCTCCATCCTATCTGTTGTCACAGACTCAATGACTGTGATGTTATATATTATTTATTTTAAATATTGTTTTAGCTTATTTGTTATTAGTAGTATTGGTGCATACTAAGTGACGAAATGATTGATGGGCTTTTAATGACCCTGCCAGGATATGATGTAGCCCCACCCCCTACGCCACATCCACTCCCGGCGGCACAGGAAATGACGTAGCGCCACCCCGTGTGCCAATGACGCAGTTCTGACTGCGCCGGATGTTACGTAGTGTTCCCACCCCTGATATAATGCACCCCCTTTTCTGCCACGGGGCTATGATGCACTTATGGGTTGGACAGATTTGAGCTTGTTCAGGCTTGTCAGGGTTTGTCAAAGGGTCCAAGCCAGACTTGATGTATATTTTCTGTGAATGGATAAATAAATAAAAAAGCAAAAACACTTGTGGTGTGTAACTACCGCATTTGATTAAAAAGGCTGTGTAGTAAATGCATGTATTTTTAAAATACTATTTTTCACATTTTGGGGGTGAGTATAGTAACAGTGAAATTAAACAGCTGGTTTTTCCTCACTGGTTTTATAATTTCTTTTCCTTTTTTGTCAGTCTAAAGTGGGGTTTAGTGTTTCAATTGTACCCTATACTTTTAGTTTGATTTTGTAAATGGAGCAGTGCTTCTTTCTGCAAATAAGAATTCTCTCCCCACATACGCAATACTTTTAAAACTTTTGTCACCTGCATCATAAAAATTATTTTGATTCTGTTATCATACCCTTGAAACTGGTTTACAAAATTCTGGCCTGCTGCAAATGCTTACAGATTATCAAAAGTCATATCCCTGTATCAAATATTGTTTTGTGATACCCAAATGAACAGAAGCTGCTGGGCTGGAAGCTGGTTTGCAAATGTGTGTTTCAGGCCCGAGCAGAAATTCATGATTATGGTATATGCACAGTCTCTGTGCAATGGTCACAGTGGCCTGAGTTTGACCTTAAAAGATGATGGCCAACAAGCTTGGGAAAGTTTAGGAAAATGCTATTTACTTACAGCTCAATAGCTAGATGCCTATTTTTTTAACTTTGTCTTTACCATTCTTCTGAAATGGGCAGTCACAGAAGGCACCACCCCAAAAACAAAAGACCTTTTCTAATGTTAAAAAATAATGCTTGATAAGCTTGGGAAAGTTTAGGAAAAATGCTATTTACTTACGGCTCAATAGCTGGATACTTAATTTTTTAACTTTTGTCTGTTACCATTCTTCAAAAATGGGCAGCCACAGAAGGCACCACCCAAAAACAAAAGGCCTTTTTAACCTTAAAATGCTATAGCCGATTGATACACCTGGGAAAGTGTCTAAAATCGCTATTTATTTACAGCTCAATAGTTGGATACCTATTTTTTAACTTTTGTTTGATACCATTGTTTTTAAAATGGAAAATCACAGATGGACCCCCCAAAAAAACAAAAGGCCATTTCTAACCTTAAAATGTTAGCTGATTGATATGCCTGGGAAAGTTTTAAGAAAATGCAATTTTTTCCAGCTCAACAGAGATGCAGTCTATAATACATAATTTTAGCTAATGATTTATGCCCATTAGTGTGAGACCCACAGTGTTTACTCCATACCCTTAAAAAAGAAGAGTGATATACAAGTCTAAATAACACACATCTGCTATAGCAGCTAGGGGCTATGGTGGCTAAAAACACTATGAAGTTATTAAGTATACAGAAAGAGCAATAACATAAAAAGGCTTTTTATGGTTATAATATAAACCCTTAAAACTAGCCATATTTTTCTTGCTTTAAAACAAAATGAAAAGGGGTAAACAATGAGTTCCTTGCTGTAGTGAAGTTTGTTGTTAAACACACATCACACACACACACACACACACACACACCATGTTAAATACCATGTTAAATATTATCAAAATACTCTGATAAAATGAGTGTCAGACATATCTAACTTAGTTAAGCAGCTCCAGAAAATCAGCTGTCGTAGTCAACTTAAGCTAAGAATGGGTATTGTTATATAGCAAGGATTAAATTAAATTATTATTTGATATATAAAATAAAGTTTCTAATCTATAGAAAATAACATTTAAGCATGAAAGCATCATATTAGCTAGGACACCCACCACCCTCCCACTACCCCTGTGTATTTAAATGTATTGATTATTAATCAGTGAGTTTTTGGTCATCACGGGTCTTTGTTACACAGGCTGTCACTCCGCACAATACTGGAGTATGTCACAGCCCCTTGACAGTATAAAGGCGATGCTTTAGATCATGGCAGTCTCGCCACCTGGAAGCAAACCTTGCAAGCTTTTGCAGTACTGTTGTTATCTTGACATTGAAACGGCAAATTATTTTGCAAAACAGTTTTCTCAGATTGGCTTTCATGATCTTGTTCTAGACTCAGAAGACTCACAAGGAGCTGTTGGTGAGTGCTCTTTTTAATTGTTTTTAATATTTTGATTGCTTAAAATCATGCTTATAAGACTATAACTACGTTTTCCTAATTCAGGTTTGCCTGCCCTGTGTATACAAAGAAACTCTTCTGCAGGCACACATATTACATCATACAGTATGTCTGATTAAATGTACCATTGTCTTAATTATGTGGACAAGTCCAGACAAGATCATGATACACCTCTGCCCTGCCCTGTTATAACTGTGTTGCACGAGAACATACGCATACGTGGATTTTCTGCCTGTGTTGCTTACATTATGGTGTGTTGTATAGTAATTAATTTATCTGATAGTGTTGTAGCCACTTTCCAGCACTGTGAGTCTTAGTTTAATTCATTGACAACTGCGTAGGTTAGCAATAATATAAAGGTTTGTTAATATACATTTTGCTAATTTGTTTCAATTAATGTCTACACATGGTTCTAAACCCTCTAGCAAACTGTTTTATTGACACCTACACTTTGTAGACAGATGAAAAAATCTGCTATAGTCTAAAACTAGCTAAATACTGTTTTTAAATGTGTAAAGAAGTAATAGCTGTTTGACTACACACAGTATGCTTGGGAAACAGTATCTGGTTAGTGGTGACATATATAGTGCTTTGATTTTTAAACAGAAACTGGTCAGCTGGAGACCACATCTGAAAATAAAGCATCAATTAATGAAGACAAAACAATGGGTATGTGTTAAAGTTTTTAATAGTGTTGGGCATTAATTGAAAACTAATTACTTATTTTTACAGTGCTGCAGATGGATAAGGGGCTGCTGTGGTGGTATTTGTAAATATTTTCTTTTTTTTGTAAATTTAGCATGCTTTCTTGTAACAAAAATTGTAATATAATGCCAAGTGTTTGTACAATATTTGTTAAGAAGTTTTGGGCATGGCTATGTTTTTAAACCACATCGTTTTTCTGATTTTATAGTTTTAATTATGTGTGGCTCATTGTAGCAAACTATTTAATATGTTGGTATATTGCATGTTTGTATCCAGGATGTAGTCAATACGATGTATAGTGCTGATATATTTATGTTCTCTAATTTTTTGTTACTAGGTGATACCGAATTTAATCATATAGAAGCTGTATTTCAAGAAGTCTGCAAGAAGGCATCATGCATATTCAAGGCTATCCAGACAGAAAAAGCACCCTATTAACAAGGCTGGACCATTCTCCACATACAGTGCCTGCAACCACGGCAGCAGCCCAAAAGAATAATGAGATTTTGAAACTTTCTTCAGGTCCCTCTTGCTTGTCTTTAAGAGCTGGCCATACACCTTCTACCAACAAAAGTGCAAAACGTGAACACCGTTGTCGTACAGGGATTGGGGGTAAGAGGTGCTGCAAACATAATAATATACGAACACAAACACCTGTTACATTAGACTGTGCCACTGAAAGTATAATTGCAGATCAGCCGTGCATTAAATCATCAGCTGTGTGTGTGAGTAAGGCTGACCCTATAATTACACCTGGAACACTGATACCTGAAAAAGTGTCACCGCATGTTAAAGGCCCAACTAGTGGTACACTTGTGTATACATATAGTTACAATTTAGAACCTTTTGGTATACCTGTGACAGACTCTTCACATATGCAGATACCCGCTGGTTGCAATCTAATGTTTGGAATTTCTAATAACACAATTAAGGTGGTTAGCTTTGCAGAATCATAGTCATAAAGTTAATTTTAAATAATTCTGTTAGCTGTGACTGGTATACCAAAAATGGTGGGTACTAGGAAACTAATTCAAAAATTAGCTGTAGGAGGTGTAAAAATGTGTACTATTCAAAATGAGTGTAATAAAATTATTAATAGAATTATTCAACAAGGGCGGGTCATCAGAAACACTAGGTGTAATATAGTAAGCCAGTATATTAGCAGTAGAATTCGAAGGGCTAAAAAAATATTGGTTGACTGTAGCTAAAAGATGAAAAAACAGCAGAGTCCTTGGCACAGACACAAGCCACTACAACATAACCATGGGGAACCTGGGTCTTACACATCATGCTGAGTTTGTGCTTGTTTGAATGATTGTCTTGTGTGTTTATCAAGCCAGCAGTCTCCTGAGTGCCAAGAAAATAGTGACCGTGGAACAGCGTGTTGTATGAGTGAAAACCGTGAATGTACACAGAGTGATAATTCTGATGTTTGTAGGGGACTGACAGACAGCAAGGTATGTATGGTGCCTTCTCAAAACAACACAATTGATAATTCTGACAGTTGTGTTTGTGATTGTTTGTGTGCTTGCCCTGTGTTTATCAAGCCAGCAGTCTCCGAGGGCCAAGAAAATAGTGGTTGTGAAACAGCGTTTTGTATGGCTGAAAACTGTGAATGTGTGCAGAGTGATAATTCTGATATTTGTATGGAACTGTCCGGTTGTGAAGAATGTATGGGGCCTTCTCAAAACAGCACACCTTAACACATGCAGATAGGGGGCGGTGGTACCACAGACCATGAAGAAGATGAAGAAGACATGTGTAGTCAGGGGGTCCCACAGGAGAGGGAAGATGATGTACCAGAATCTGTGTATTTAGAATTAATAAATGAATATGAGGTACCCAGAAATAATTTTAATGGTACTGAGTATCACCAGCAGTTTCGCTTCGCTAACCTAGACCAAATAACATCCATAGACCAATACTATTCTGCAATCCACACAGCTGTGCAACAGTTGTTGGACAGAATAAGGCCCACTTTGGGTAATAATGATTTTGTACAGCTACACCGAGTTGTGATAGCTTAAATGATCCTGTGTACTCATTACGCGGAACCCCAATGAATTAAATGCAGATGAATTTTAGAACATATTTCCAATTTATTAAACAGCAAGATGGAGGTGTGTGCTAATGAGACATTAATGCTGGTTGTGACAATTGTGTGAAATGTGCATGGGGGCATTTCCAGAGATGTCAGAAGCATCTTATCTAGCCACATTGTAAAGCAAAAAGTAAGACACCTAGTTAATATTGTAAATCAAAGTAACACACCATGCTTTGCTGCTAGTTTAATTGCTTTGCTAAACAAGCAATTAGTTGATGTGCAGATATTAGCAAAAGCTAAAGATTTACACAACAGGGTAGGCTTGTCAGAACACACACTTGTAGATTTGAGCCACATACACCTACTTGAGACAGAGCTAAATGTGACCATCTTTGTTTACTTTATGAACAAAGCTGGTGTATGGCAGAAGTTTGTGAGTTCTCCTAATAAACGGGCTAATACTGTTTTTATGCTTTTACACGAAAACCATTATTATGGTATTAAAAATCTTAAAGGCTTTTTTGGTGCCAGAAATGTGTGTGAGCATTGTCATGCCTTTTTTGCACACAAAAGTTCGCACACATGCCCTAACATGTGTCATGCATGCAGATCCTTTGGCTGCAGTGAAGTGCAAAGTGAGGTGGTACAGTGCCCTGATTGCATTAAACACTGTAACTCCACAGACTGTTACAGGCAACATAAATTGACATTCCCCAATTGTCATTTAACTAAAGTATGCAAATCATGTGGAAAACCTAAGGAGGGTGTACATATTTGTTTTCAGCCAAAGTGTCATAACTGTCTTACAGATGTACACCCTTTTGAACCCCACTTATGCTATATTCAGCCATTAAAGACACCGCCATGTTCAAGCAGCTATATATTTTATGATTTTGAATGCATGCAAGATGTCAGTGCAGGTGACTCTAGACATATTCCTAATTATATCTACGCCATTGAAAGAGGTCACAGGTGGGAATTTGAAGGCACTGACTGTGTTGCACAGTTTGTAAAAAAGTTTATTCAAAAAGGGTTTAAGGGGTACACTTTTATAGCTCATAATGCAAAGGGGTATGACAGTCACTTCATCTTAAACCAGCTTGTAAAAGAGAAAATGGAGGTGGAGTTACTGATTCAGGGAAGTAAACTGATGTCTGTAACTGTAACGCGGCTAAAAATCCATTTTATTGACAGTTTAAATTTCCTACCTATGAGACTAGCTGTTATGCCACATGCGATGGGCTTTGAAGGAGAAAAGGGGTTCTTTCCGCACTTTTTTAACAAACCAGAAAATCAAAATTATGTAGGGCCTATGCCTGACCCCAAAGATTTTGGTATAGATTACATGATGGCAGATGAAAAAACAATTTTGGAGTGGCATGAATTGCATAAAAAAGATATATTTCATTTTAAAAAGGAATTACACCGCTACTGCAAGTCAGATGTAGGGATTCTAAAACAGGCATGTGAAATGTTTCAAGATGGTGTAGAGGAAATGTTTCAAGACATTGCAGAGGAGAGGGGGCAAATTGACCCCTTTCAGTACATCACTATAGCATCAGTATGCATGGCTATGTATCGATTTAAATTTTTAGAGCCAGACACCATAGGGATTATACCCACTGACAACTATCACTGCCAGTGCAAGGGTTACTCCACACCTGCCATACAGTGGCTTATGTACATAAGTAAACAAGAAAATATTTCCATACAGCATGCTTTGAATGGTGGCGAAGTGCAGGTGGGTAATTACTTTCTTGATGGTTATGTTGTAATAGACGGTGTCCCTACAGCATTTGAGTTTTTAGGTTGCTTTTATCATGGCTGCAGGGAATGTTTCTTTGAAGATTTGTTTAACCCAATGCTTGGCACAACCTACAAACACCTATATTACATGACTATCAAGAAATTAAACTTTCTCAGGCATGAAAAGGGTATGAATGTAAGGGTTATGTGGGAGCATGAATGGAAACAGCTGGTGTGTGAGAATCCTCAGTTGCAGGCCTTTTTGAAAGTAGCTGATTTTCCTGAGCCCATGGATCCCCGTGAATCACTTTATGGAGGACGTACAAATGCTCTGCATTTATATTACAGTGCACATCCTGGTGAGAATATCCATTATTATGATTTTACCAGTTTGTATCCCTATGTGAACAAGACCAAGACACACCCCATAGGGCACCCAGTGGTTATATATGACAATTTCAAGGATCTCAGACAATATTTTGGGATTATAAAAGCTAAAGTGTATCTGCCCCACGGTCTCTTTTTGCCTGTTCTGCCCAGCAAGATATGTGGAAAGTTAGTGTTCACACTGTGTCGCACATGTGCTGAGACAGTTCAGCAGTCACAACCATGTATCCATTCAGATGAACAGTGATCTCTGGAGGGCACATGGTATACTGAAGAGCTAAAGCTGGCTTTAGAGAAAGGTTATAAGGTGGCTAAGTTGTATGAAGTCTGGCACTACCAAGACAGGTCAGACAGTCTTTTTACAGACTATATTAAATTACACCTAAAGGGGAAACAGGAAGCTTCAGGGTATCCAAATTGGTGTACATCTGATGTAGAACGTAAAGCATACATCAGGCAGTACTATGCTAAGGAAGGTGTTGTTTTAGAAGCAGAAAATATAGCAAATAACCCAGCACAAAGACAGATTTCAAAGCTGTTTTTGAATTCTTTGTGGGGAGAATTTGGCCAGCGATCTAACTTGAACACAGCACTTGTCAAGGATGCTGAAGAACTCTTTCAGTACCTTTTCACAGATCGCTACCATGTATCTAGTCTGTATTTCATCAATGATGATACAGCCTCAGTACAATGGAAATACACTGAAAACCACTACACAAACGCTACCAACATTAATGTTGTTATTGCTGCCTTTACCACAGCTTATGCTCGACTTAAATTGTACAGTTTACTTGAAAGCCTGCAGGACCGCTGTTTATACCATGATACAGACTCGGTCATATTTGTCAGCAGACCGGGTGACTGGGATCCACCACTGGGTGACTATTTGGGTGATCTGACCAGTGAATTACCACATGGTGAACACATTGTGGGGTTTGTGTCTGGTGGTCCTAAAACCTATGGCTACAAACTTACCAATGGTAAAATTTGCATGAAGGCAAAAGGCATAACACTAAACATGGCTAATAGTGAAAAGGTTAACTACAGCTGTCTCAAATCACTAGTACAGCATTTTGTCAAGGAAATTGGTGCAGATGAAGGTGTTGGGGTACAATCAGTTACTACTGGACTGAAAAAAATTGTGAGAAACAAAAAGAGCATCACTATTGAAAACAGGCCAGAAAATAAAACCTTCAGGGTTGTCTACAACAAAAGGGTTTTGACTGAGGAGTTTAAAACATTGCCTTATGGCTTCTGATATGAGTATGGGTATGGATACTTTTGCAGCACCCTTTTTCCTGTATTTTGGCTGGACCATCAAACTGTGAGAAAAGTTATTTTATTAAAAGCATGTTGGAAGCTGGTCTCAGTGCTTTAACAAGATTTCCAGAAAATATTATCTGGTGTTATAGCTGTTGGCAACCTTCGTATACAGAATTGCATAGTAAATTTCCTCAGCTGAGATTTATAGAAGGTATTCCTAGCACTCTACAAGATGATGAATTATTACCACCTCAAAAAGTAAATCTTTTAATTGTAGATGACTTAATGGAAACAGCATCTGAAAACTGTGAAATTCAGAAATGTTTCACACAGCACTGCCACCACAGAAATGTTAGTATCCTGTATGTCACATAAAATTTGTTTGTCCAGGATAAAAAAAGCAGGACCATAAATTGAAATGCTAATTATATAGTTTTATTTAAAAATCCCAGAGATAAGCTACAGGTCAGTACACTGGCCCACCAGATGTATCCTGGAAAGACCAGATTTTTTGAAGAGGTCTTTGAAGATGCTACCCGTGAGGCCTATGGTTATCTTCTGGTGGATTTAAAACCCACTACACTGGAATCATACCGCTTAAGGTCTGGTTTGTTTCCACCTGCTTTACCTGTTGCATACATCATGAAACAGAATGCACCACAAAAATAAGAACTGCCTCATTTGTTCATTGTAGTCAGATAGTCATAGCCCTGGGACATGTCAGCACATCTGAAAAGAAACCTTGCGGTGCTTAAGCTGCTGGTGAAGGGGCCACCATGACAGCAAAAAGCTATTCTCTGTTCAGCCTCTGATGATTTAATAGCAGCAATTGCAGAGGTGGCACTCAACGCTATTAAAGGGAATATACCTCTCACAGCTCATCAGATTAGGAAGCTAAAGAGGAGACGCAACATTGTTAAAAAATTAAGTAATAAAAAGCTGTCTGTTAAACATAAGAAGCATCTTGTAACACAGTCTGGGGGTTTTATAGGCACCTTGCTCAGTGTGGCTATACCATTTTAACCAGCCTTCTATCAAGCAGATGAGACAGGCATGGCTTATGCACAAAAATGTATTTGGTACCTAAAATCAGCTGGACATGCTAAGAGGTCAGCCACCCCCTGAAGAACTATCAAGAAAGAGTGTGGAACGCCAGCTGGATGCTGAGATGCAGGCTGTTCTTCAAAGGACTGACCTCTCTGAATATGAGAAGGCTAAAGTATATGGGAATGTGCTACAACGCTATCTCACAGTTGTACGCCAGGGTGAAAAAGATGTTGCAAACTTGTCATTATCTTTGACACCACATGCTCTAATGCAGTCACAAGATGACAACACACTGCTACCTGGCACTGATGACATATACAGTGACATATTACAAGGTGTTTCTGTGCATGCAAAAAAACACTGGAATGTTGTTAAACAAACTAAAAAGGTCTGCTGGTGTTACAGATTGGAATGATCGTGGTGAATTTATATATCATGGTGTGCCCATTAAAGGATCTCACATATATGATTTAGTCAGAGCTGTTACTTCTCAAAGATATACAAATGATGCTAAAAAACCTAGGGGGTGGGATAAATTTATCAATGCTTTAGCAGAAATTAATGCTCCTGAATCAGTGGTACCCAACATACAAAACAGATATTTGATTCAGAGTTCTAAAAAACAGCTGTCAGAGATTCTGACAGATACTTCTGCAATGACAGCATCTGAATCCCACACAGCATCACCGGTGACAAGGATAAGAAAAAACCCTTTTAAGAAACCACAATGGTTAATGTTTTAACACCTGTGCTATGTCCTACACCGATCTCCTAATTGTGTGTTTTTGTACATTTTATTAATTAAACTACATGCTGTCTTTTATTTTATCATATTGTAAAAATAAACAAACACCCTGATGAAATTCACAAATGGTTGTGTTTATTGTCTTCTCACAACAGAACCTTTATTAATTATACACTATAAAAGCAAACTACAATGTTGTCTCGAAAATACAGCATGCATTGCTCATGGGTCTATCAACAGTAATATCGCTGATTATTATCATAACATGAAATTACTGTCTGCGGGCTTAAAGAAAAAGAAGACTTCAGCCTTCTAACAATTCTACATTGCTTGACAAATTTATAAACTTTCCGATCATTCATTATTAAATTATCAGAATACAGACTAATCACATCATTAAAGGATACACCTTTGCATCTATGATGTAAGAAAAATATACAATGGTGTCCACAGGTCATAGATGTTACATCTTGAACCTGTTTAGAGTTAAACAGGTTTCTCTCACATTTTCCTGAAAATGTAACAATTGATGGTGGAAAATGTAAAGTCTGGAGGAAATCCATAAGAGTCAAAATTTCCAGTGGTATGGTCAGGTAAATAAATAGCTAACCAATGTTCACCAGGCATAGACCGGGCTGTGTATTCACAACTAAAGAGGCCGGCATGCATGTAAGTCTCTCTGAAGGTAGTTGATCACTTGCAAAGACCCCCAAAAAGCTATTTCTGGTAGAAGAGTTGTTGTGGAGAAATGTGTCCAGTTGTTGAGTATTCATGTTTAATTAAAGTCAAACACAACGTTTCATCTTTGATTAATCTCCACAACATTATCAAAAACAGCATACACCATCATATTCACTGTAGCTGGTAGTGGGTCAGCAAACCGTATTTCAGCTCTCAGGTTGCCTGAGCGGATTAGCAAATAATGGTCACTACAGTCTTGGTCAGGGCTTAGATCAAAAGCAAAAAGTGTGTACCCCTGACAAAAACCTACACGGTCTATCAGCAGAGGGTCGTCTTTCATATGTTTTCACTTATGGATCAGACTGATATATTCTCTGACAGCATTACCACTTATAAAGTTAGGCTACAGTGGTTTAGCAGGGACTTGTTCACCATACACATAGAGGGCTATAAAGTTAATGTTAAAATGCTTAAAATTGAATGGGTTTTATTATACACACCACTGAAAGCATCATTATCTACAAAGCCCATCACCAATAATTTAGGTATCTGACCAGAAACAGATTATCTTGGTTACATACACGACTCCCACCTGCTATACTGAACACTTTCATGCTAACACGATCAATAGGGTACTTTGCATTAGCAGACTGTAAAGCTTGAGCATGGCCAATACATACAGCTGGTGAAATTTTTACCCTTTTTACATATAGAGATGCTGCCTTTATTTGTAATTTATATTCTTTATTTGCATCACTGCTTATTAAACAAAATTCATTCTTGTTATGAACAAGTTTAATTTTAACATCTACTCCATTCAAGAGCAATTTTTCCTGGAAAAAAAGGTTCGTGTGAATCGGTCCAGCCAGTTTTACCATGCGACTGCCTGCTGTAAAAGCTGCTCGCTTTTTAAAACCCTCATTGGGCCCATTAAGAGCTGTATTTTCATGCTGCCCTGGTGTATCTTTATAAAATAATCCAGATGAAAATTGTGTAGACAGGGTGTCTTCGCTGTAATTGAGCAGTGATTCAATAATTGCTCTGTAGGGGTAACTGTTATTACTTTGGCTAATTAGACGATCACCCACCACTATATCCACCTAGCTAAAGATTGTTGCTAAAGGGTAGTTAATTAAGCTCACTCTATCCTGATCATCAATGTCACTACCATCAGCCTTAGTGATCTTGCACAAAAGGTATAACAACATGTTGTTTAGGTCAATGTAGTCTTCACCATTACCCACCACATAAAACTCCAGAGGGGCGCTATCACTTAAGGCTGACAAGGGTGGGATTTCGACATAAAGGTTTTTCTCTATACTGGTTTGGGTCGGTGGTAACATGAAGAGGTCTAGTCCTGATTTTCCACATTCTTGAGACATGCAGTATACCATAGACATGATTTAAAATAAGTCCCTTTGTCTGTTGCTTTTATGCTGTTTTCTCTCCTGGCGCTTACTTTTCACAACTGTTCTTTTCTTTTGAACACGCAGCCTTTTAATAGTGCTTTCACGGATCCCTGGGAGGGCTATTCTCCTTTTCTTATTGGTTCTCTTGTAAGCAACCATTCCTGCCCCATCTTGTGGCTTCTCTGGATCATGTGTTGTAAAGGAACTCACAACATTCCCCACTACATCTTTTACAATATTTTTAGCTGCTGATTTAAGGTGGGGTTTCACTATCTGGAAACCTTTTTGTAATAGTGGAACAGCTTTTCTAAATAAGCCTCTAAATATACTGCCTATGCCCGCACCATACATAACAGGGGCTCCATGAAAACCAGACATGCCATGACCAGCCTGTGCTTTGTAATAGGCCACATAAAGGCTAGGGTCGCTGTACAACCTCTGTGACATTGTAGGCATTCAGAAGGCTCCTTTAACAGGGCGAAAATGAAGCTTCACGATCACTTTGCCAAACAAGAATAACACATTTTTGGCTTGATCATTCTTTATTACGGTAGTTATAGTGTCAAACTGATGTTTGCTGATTGGTATATAATCTGGCTTATCATAGCGGATGGTTATGATGTCATTATTCTTACCAGATATTTCCACACAACGAAGTAGGGGGACATGGCTGTCTCCAACTCTTTGGTGCTCAACAATACCTGAATATACAAACATTGTATAAAAGCTGCCATTGATGTCTGCATAATATGGTACAATGCTTGACTGCACTTGTGGGATGCCAGGTGGTACCCCCAAAATATGAGCAAGATTATTGCGAGCTATGAAAGATCTACCACTAATGTTGTGGAATTTTATTTTCCGTCCTGACTGTCATATTCTAGGCACAATTTAGCTTTGCACTTTCCAGTGTCTCATTGATGGCTGCTGTGACATCTTCAACATTTTGATAATAACCTGGGATCAATAATGTTAATATAGGCCTAGAAGTTTCACCAGCATGAAATTTCCCATCGTGGTGATGTAATATTGTCCCACGCCCTGGGTACTGTATTTCGACAGACCAACTTCCCATAAATCCACTAAATTGATTGGTTTTGCTAGTTTCACAGTATAATCCGATATTGTGTTGTTGGGAACATTATAAAAGAGGCATTGCTGGGCAATGTAACATAAAACCATTCTCAGACATTGTTTTACCACTAACGTCTTCACGCAACTGCCATCATGTAAAACATGAATGCATCTTTATAATTTTAAATCTCTCAGCTGTTTGGATTCTATCCAAGTGTTAAATTTTGATGGCCAGCCGAGCCATTTCACTAAAACAAATTGTTTATTCCCTTGTGTTTTCTGTGAGACTATTTTCTCCACCCTGTACACATGGTTTGTTGTGTCTGTGACTTTTACCAATTTTTGATCATAAAATGTACCTCTTATTTCATCACCATCATAATCTTTTAATTTGTGCACTGGTATAGGCTTAGGTATACATTCAGAAATAATGAATATCTCGCTGGTAAAGTTTTGTTCATAACCTTTTTCAAATGTTTTCTTAACTCTAGAAACACGCACGTGATCACCCACATGAAATTTGAAAGGTCTTTTCACTTTTGGTGCAAGATCTTTATATAGATTTTTCCAGGTAATTAAAGAATTGTCATTTGTTACATCGACAGGCCTCATTTTGATGCACCGTGATAACTATAATTGTAGGACCTTGTTAAAGATTGTAGGACATCTATGTACCCATACATATTAAATGCTGTAAAATATCTCCACATTTTTGTTTTCAATGTGCAGTTAAATCTTTCTACAATGCATGCCTTAACATCATTTGATGTTGTAAAATGGTGTATGCTTTGTGATTTTAAAATAATTGAAATTTAGCATTAAGAAATTCAGTCCTTCATCTGTTTGTAATTTTTCAGGCTTATGCCCTCTCGTAGTATCATTTTGAAAGCCTCTGTCACCTCTGTTCCGGATTTGTTTTTAACACTTTAGTCCATGCATATTTTGACAGAACATCAATAACTGTCAGAATAAACCAGAATCCTCTATTTTCTTTGAAAGGCTACTCATCTCCACCAAATCGGCTTGTCATTGTGCATCAATGTTGTTAATAACTACTCTGTTTCTAAGAAATCGTTTCCTTGCAGGCTTGTGCATAGTGTAGGCATCTTGTAATGACAACCATTGTGTTACTGTAAAGGGTAAGCCTTTTCTTGATTTGCAGCATCATGTAGTTCTTGAACGCCCAAGCTACTAGGCAAAATAGGATCATAGTAAATTTTTTTCAAGGCTTTCTTAGCCATGCTTTTTCTTAAACAGCACAAATAAGACACAGGCATTTTTCCAGTCTTAATATTTTTATTATGAAAGCACACACATTGTACACGTACATTATATAACAACACAAAACACGCGATAGCAGCTGTGCTAAAATTACACTATATGATAGTATAAAACATCACAACAGGAAAAGGCAGGCCTTGTTTTGCTGCTTTACAAGAAAATCTGATGTAAATTCAATCACATCTCTAACATCTTGCTGTCTTTGACATTTTAAAATAGAACAGCAGATCTCAACGCTAGAGAATATAGCTACCAATACACTAATTCTGAGAAACAGACTCCTGTTTTTCAAATATTAGTGGTAGCACATTTGAACAGTTTCTAACACATTATTGTTTATACGCACAGTCATTTTCATTATTTCACACCAATGTGAGTCTTTTAATGTCATTCATCAAAATCTGGATAAACCGAAGTTTATCACCATTTATGGGACTGCATTGGTGGTGAGTAGCATAGTCTGGAATTTGTATGGTTATCAATGTCTGTAAAATATTTTTCATTTTCTGCTTTTCAAAGTTTCTTTGATGGTTTCCCCACAGGTTATCCATCTTAATGGCTCTCACCACGTAGCCATGTGTTCCTCATCAGAACTTCCAATATCATACAAGTACATGTAATAGGGCACAGGGCTTCCTTTTTGCAGAGGGCTTTTAAAATATTTTTTATGACTTCCTGAAGAAACAGCTTCTTCAACAGCTTTCTGTAGTGTTATACTCAACTGGTCATACAGTGCGTCAAGGCCTTTAGCAATACTAGGCAATGCTTTAAATTCTGAAAATGCATCATTAACAGCTTGTATTGTATCAAAATAGGATGCTGTGCACCCAAGCTTCCATGCTGTAGATTCCACTAGTAGCTTGATCCATCAAAGGCGCAATCTCTCACAGAGTTCAGGAAAAACAAGCTCCCAGTACCCCTCCTCAGGTCCGTATATACAGCTATGTCTTAGCTGTGATGGGTGGTCAGTTGACAGCCCTCACACTTTATCTTCAAGTCCTGTGCCATAAAATCTTGCAGTAGTTGTATTAAAATGCCCTTAACCAGGCCCAGCATGATAGACTTTACAGGTGATGCATAACTCACAGCCCCAGTCCCAGCAGACTTTTCGTCAGAGCATTTCTCAGTGTCCAGCACATCTGTCTCTCCCCACTGCTCATCTATATTAACAAGATCATGAGTATCTTGCAAATGGAGGTTCATGAATTGTTCTATCAAATCGGGCATACCAGAGTCCACCAAATTGAGCTCCTCTGGTGTGACACTAGCAGAAGGTGTAGGATAACATCGGCTAGGTTCATCCATCATAGCACATCCAGTGGCTGAATCATTATTATCCTCATTGCTGCTCTCCTCAGAAATTCTACACATACATGAGCAAAACATGGCGCAGGCAGACTATGGATACTCAATGGTGTGGGGCTTTACCAACATCAAGTCTGGCTTGGACCCTCTGACAAGCCCTGACAAGCCTGAACAAGCCCAAATCTGCCCAACCTATAAATGCGTCATAGCCCCGTGCCAGAAAAGGGGGTGCATTATATCAGGGGTGGGAACACTACGTAACATCTGGCGCAGTCAGAACTGTGTCATTGGCACATGGGGTGGCGCTACGTCATTTCCTGTGCCACCGGAAGTGGATGTGGCATAGGGGGTGGGGCTACATCATATCCTGCACTGCCGGAAGTGGACGTGATGTGGGGTGGGGGCTACGTCACATCCTGGGGGGTGTCATTAAAAGCCCATCAATCATTTTGTCACTTAGTATGCACCAATACTACTGTTATTATTGGGGTGGGTGTTTTGGAGTTTGTTCTGTTGATTATATACTCTGAGTTTGAGTTTATGATTGTTTAATATGTTTTTTGTTTTATTTTTCTCCTCAAGTGAGAGTTGAGGGAGTATTATTTACTATTACTTTTCTTTATATTCTTAATTTTATTTGTATAGTTTAGTATAAGTAACTGACTGGGGTTGTTTTGTTTTGGTTTTTAGTCTCCCTGTAGGCTTGGTGTATTCTTTGATTGGTGTCTGTCAATATGTGCAGGAGGCCTGCCCCCACGGTCGAGCACAATTCATCCTCCACCCTTCGCTCCCTCCACCCTTTCATCCCCCTCCCCAATGCAGTTTACAACTTACCAGTGCTGTAGAGTATTGGGCATTGTTCGCCAGGGGAGGGGTGTTGGGGGTGTGTGAACGGTGGATGGTGAATGAGCAGAGCCACCGCATTGAGGTAGTGAAGTCCAGAAGATGCCCTGGGGTAAAATGGACCCTGGATTGTGGCTCGCCATTCCTGGTTTGCATACCCAAGGGCACCACCAATATTGGTGGACAGGCAGTTTGGGCAGCCCTGGAAGTCCATCCAACTTGAGAGGTGTTATGTAATGCCAGGTCCATTAAAAACAAGACTGCAATTATTGCAGATCTTGTTGGGACAGTGGACCTGGCATGCATCACCGAGACCTGGCTGTATGAGAACTCTGGACCTATCTTGGAGGCTGCAACTCCAGCTGGGTACTTGGTGATACAACACTCAAGATTGGATCATGGGGGGGCGTGGTCTGTTTCAAGACCAAACTGGGCCTCATGAGTGTCCCAGTTGAGGAGGCTAGGTCATTTGAGTGTACCGTAGTAACAGGTGTAGGTTGTTGGATCACCCTCATTTACCGTCCATCCTGGGATGAGAAGCATTTCCTTCAGGAAGTGGCAGACTTCATGGTCAACATGGTGTTTGAGTAGCCAGGCTGATAGTCCAGGGTGACTTCAGTGCCTGAGTCGATGATGAACTCTCACAATTTGGACAACACTTCTTCCAGTGGATGACATCTCTGGGCCTCACACAGATTGTTACCACTGCTACTCATAAACATGGTCACTATTCTGACCTAGTCTTCCTCCTGGGGATTGAAGCCTTTGATTTGGGGGTGGAACCTGTCAGATGGTCCAATCATTGCACTGTGGGGTTCAGTTTTCATGCCCCCTTTGTAGGTCTACCCCTGTGGAGATGGTCAGGTACTGCCCTTTACGAGATGTAAGCTCCGAAGGCCTGGCAGTGGTGCTTGACTGTTGGTTCTTCCAGTGGCAAACAGTGACTCAGAGACTTTAGTGGTGGCCTATAATAAGGCCATTTCTGCATCTCTGGATGTCATTGCTCCTGGCTGAGCTTATCCTCTTTCCTTTCACCCTCGGTCCCCTTGGTTTGATGGGATTCTGAGGGAGATGCGGTGATAAGGATGAAGGTTAGAGCACTGCTGGAGAAAATCCACCCTGGATGCTGACCACTTTAGATTAATAGAACATTATCAAGTCTATCAATCTGCAATCACCCGTCAGAAGGTTCCTGTCCAGGGAGATTGTGGCTGCGCAGAACTGACTAGCTCAGCTCTTTTGAACTGTGGACAGACTGTGCAACCCAGCCTGCCTACAGATTTGAAAAGCCTTTTCACAAGTGGAGTGTGATGAGCTTATTTGATTCTTTGCAACTAAGGTGGCTGACATCAGGGTGGAGCTCCAATCAGCACACTCTATGGGTGATGCTTTGGATCAGCACTTGGTCACTGTCCCTCAATTTTCCTGGAATGCCTTCAACTGGCTGGAGTTCATAGTGGTGATGTGGATTGTCCAGGGTATGCACCCTATGTGCTGTAGTTTGGATCTGGGACCAACAACCCTGATTATGGGTTGTAGTGACATCGCTGGCCTGGTCCTAGCATGGATAGTCTGGTGCTCCTTGGAGACAGGTGAGTTTCCCAGCTCCTTGAAGGAGGTGATGGTGACACCCCTTCAGAAGAAAGCTTCTTTGGACCAAGACTGCCCTGCTAACTACAGACCAATCTCTAACCTTCCCTTTATATGGAAGATGATTGAGAAAGTAGTGGCCCTACAACTGGAGAACTATTTAGCCATCCATGACATTTATGAACCTTTCCAATCTGGTTTTTGAAAGAGGCACAGTACTGAGACGGTGCTGGTTTGGATGCTCAATGGTGTCCTGATGGCAAGATATTGGAAGAACCGCTCCATCTTGGTTCTTCTAGATATCTCATCAGCATTTGACACTGTGGACCATGGGGTTCTTCTTGATCACCTAAGGTTCATCTGTGGCCTGTCAGGTACAGTCCTCAGGTGGTTTACATCTTTCCTCACAGACAGAACTCAGAGGGTGGTGTAGAGGATTTATTCCCCTGACCCAGTCTTTCTGTCATGTGGGGTTCCTCAGGGTTCAGTGTTGTCCCCCATTTTATTTGCAGTGTACATGCTAACCCTAGGAGACATTGTAAAAATTTATGGGCTGAGGTTTCACTGCTGTGAGGGTGATACCCAGCTCTACCTTTCTTTGCACCTAACCAGGATAGAGCTCTCTTGGTATTCAACAACTGCCTTGCTGAAATCCAGGACTGGATGAATTTGAACTGGTTGATGTTGAACTTGGAAAAGACAGAGGTGTTGGTCATGGACCCAGGGCGCTGGATAAAGGGGTCGGGGGCAGGTTCATCTTCAGAACTTTTCCTTGGTGTCTTACCACTCTCTACCTCTGAATGGGTGCAAAACTCTAGGGTGATTTTTGACGAAGGACTGACACTGTGATCGCAGGTGTCAGCAATCATCAAATCCTCTTTCTACCACTTGAGGAACATCTCCAGGGCTAAGCACCTTGTTCCATCTGGCGACCTTCTTATGTTGATCCACGCATTTGTGTCCTCATGGCTTGATTACTGCAACTCCCTTTACCTAGGGCTACCTGGGGTGGATATGAGCCACCTGCAGCTGGTGCAGAACACCGCAGCCCAGCTATTGAAGGGGACTTCCTGGTTTTGTCACATCTCTTCGGTGCTGCGCGAACTGCACTGGCTGAAGGTGCAGTGGCAGATCACCTTTAAAATTGGACTTCTGCCTTATAAAGCCCTACATGGACAGGGCCCGGACTACCTGAAAGAGCTTCTGGTTCCTTACTGCCCCGGGCGATTGCTCCGCTCAGTTGATGAGGGGTTGCTAGAGATTGCAAGGGTTTCTTTGAAATCTTATAGGGCCCAGCCCTTTAGAATTCTCTACCCTGTCAGTTACGGGAGTGCATGACCGTGGAGGTATTTAAACAGGCCCTTAAAACACATTTATGGCTTCAAGCATATCCTGTATGACTTTACTTCGTTTTATCTAGATTTTATAAGTATTCATAAGAGGTTCTTTATTTATTGTTTTATGTGTTGTTTTAACTGATTGTTAGGCACCTTGGTTTTTTGAAAGGCACATTACAAATGAAGTTTTATTATTAGATGTTAAAGCCTTTATGAGCTTTGTTTTATTTATTTGCCTAGATATGCAGTCACATCTTTTGACTACTAAATGAAAACCTTTAGGTTTCAGCATTACCTCAAAATAGTAAAAAACACTTGTTTTTTTACATGATCTGCATTAATTTAACAAACTCCATGGTAACAGATGCCCAATTACTGTTATATATCATAAATCAATCCTCTGGATTCTAGTTTAACTTATGAGACCCTTGCACATAGATTTCTTTTGAGCAAGCACTTAGCGTCCTGAATTTTGTAATGAATCCTCCTCCTCTCTAAAGGATTTAGAATCAAAGTTGCAACTTTGTTTTGGTGAATAAACAATATATGTGCTGTACTTACAGTGATCTTTTTCATGACACCCCCTGGCTCGTGCACCTGTTAGACTCTTCAGTCTGTGTTTCAAGATGGGATTGGTAGATGACCAACTTTGCCACAGACACTGAGCAATCATGGTGAACCTCCCAGCCCAGCAGCATGATGTGGTTGAGTCACACTGAGGACAGTCTGATCCAGTTGACAGTCATGCAAGGAGCTGGGAGTTCTTGCCCTTCCCCCCGGAAGGTGGGAGGAAGGTTCAGCAATGGTTGTCTACCATGACCGTGGGACACAGCAAGAGCTGTTATTGGGGGCTTAACACTCCCCTCTGACAATGGGAGCCACCTTCCCACCAGCCTTCCAAGATTACCCAGAGCCAGTTGAGGTGCACCACCATGGTTGAAATGTACCTAACAGGGGCCAGGCTTGTGCCTTCCTGGGTGGCTGATTGGCCTGCCAAGTTTAATCTTCTGTGCAGACTGTGCAAATGCCACCCATTTACCTCTGAACAGTTTCACACCCTCTTGAACACTCGTTTCAAAGTTCTTTTCAAATTTTCCCCATGGTACTTGTTGACTATCAGTCTCATGCTAATGTTTAGCCTTAGATGAATATTACCATCTGCTTTGGGCTGCATTCACAAACAACCCAGCTCCAAGAAGGCATGATCCTGGCACACCAGGGTCTGATACTGGCCTTGCACTGTCCACAGGCTGGGCCTTGATCACAAAGACTTGGGCCTCAGGGTGTCACTGGGGAGTTGAACTTCTGTACACCATATTTCTTGTGCCCACTGGGAGAGCGGGGAGTTGGCACTGGGCCTTTCCATCTTTACTGACTGTTACTGATGGAATCCTAGTCAGTTTCTTTTCCTCTGCTTAGTAGTACGCTTACATTCATTGGGTCACCCCAACCGGGTGGCGCTGGAGGTTGAGGCTCTGGTCACTACACCTTGCACCACACCAGTGACCTGGGTTTGGCAGTGGGAGAGAGAGTTGAGTGTCTGGAGGACTGTTCTCCTCTTTTGGGGGGAGGGAGACTAGTCATCCCACTTGCTGACTGCCCGCTGGTGGTAGCATGAGGGCAAGGCAGATTGGAGGCTAGAAGTCAACATCCTTACATTGGAGGGGAGGGGGGATGGGCAAAAATGGATAATCGAGCCAGGCAGGCTCGATAGTGGCCCGCAGCTCCGAAGAGTATTCCCCAGATTCTAGATTGGGTCTCCAGGGGGAGGGAGAAGCCAGCAACCTCCTCCTAGCCCCACTGTGGGGGACAATCCATGGGGGGGCATCTGGGGCTACCTAGCAGGGGAGCTTTGGAGTCAGAGATACAGAGAGAAAGAGACAGAGTCCCTCCATTTGGAGGGCTGAAGCCACATGACTGGGATCCAGGTGGATAAAATGCCTACGGAAAAAAAAAATTCAGAATCACCATGTCTGATCTAATGTCATGTTCCAAGAGGGGAGGAGCAGTGGACCACCTTCAGTGGGTCCTGCTGGGCCTCAGGGAGAAGAACCCCATGAGGAGGGGATGGGATATGGCCCAAGGGCTACTGATTCAGATGATAGGGGCCAGGGAGGCAGCGTCCCTTCAGAGCAGCCCAGCAGTGAACAACTGACAGTCCCTGAGACTGGGATATCCACCTCCAGTGGTCTGACCTGGCACCACCCCCATTGGAGCACTACAGCAATTGGTGGCTTGGGTCAAGCTCCCTCCTGTCTGTGTCAGCAGAGGGATGGAAGGCCTAGAAGCCCTGCATGACCCCATGTTCACTGAGACATGAAACCATGTCCCAGTCAACTCAAGAGGGGCAGAGGTTTTCTGGGTCTGAGCCTGGGGGGGCATGGGTGGGCTGAGTGTTACATAACTCCCTAGCCACACTGTCAGGGGGAACCCCAGAAGACTGATGGCACAACAACCCTCAGACAGGCGTAGCCCTGGGAGTAAGTCAGGGCCACAAGGTGCATTCAAACTGTTAATGATCAATGTGTACTGTAATTCACACTAGTTCTTCCAGCTTACTGTGTTCTTCATCGACACCCAAGCTGAAGGATCCACTTCTGAGAGTCGTCACAGTTTTCTCTCCCATTCCTCCTGTGTGGGGTACCTGGGCCTCTGGCTCTGGAAGGCTTCACCACCCAGCAGAAAGGCTGGGGTTTCACACAGTGCCCAGGTGACAAGCCTGGGGTTACTGGCCCCACTTTGTGTGACAGCAAGGTTCTTATGACAACCCATGTTGGCTGGAAGGGGACCACCTAGGCCACTGGGGTCTTTAAACTGATGCCCAGAAGGGGTCCAGGGGCATCCAGCTAGGTACCAAACATCTAAGAACATCACAAACCTGTTATTGCTCAATATTGTGTGGCTCAAAGCCATTTCTCCCTCTAAGAAGTTGGAGATGACTGCATGGGGCTGCATAGCTAGTTAACACTGCAGAATCTCATTCGCTATTGGAATTAACCAAACAAATCACTCCACCAACTAAGAATAGCCATGCACCATCACCCACAGAATCAAGAAAGAACTATCAATCTGTCAGTCCTTTTCATGTCCAGGTCAGGCAAGGTTTCTCATGTTGAGTCAAATTAAGCTGCAAGTTCCACTCCTGGTGGTGCCCTTCCATCAATTTTTTCAAGTTTCAGCTTTGCAACCATACTACCACTGAAACAAAAAAGACTTCAGTTTCCTGGAAGCTCCTCAGCGGGTCATGGCAATAAGGCTGCTGGATCATTAGTCTGCATCATTTAAGGTTGGAACTATGACAGTATCTAATCATCTCTGAACCTCAGACTTTCGTTTTTGATTAGTGAAAATATTCCTGGGAAATGCTTTCACTTTTGATCGTCTGCACGAGTCCAGGAATTTCACTTCTAGTGGCACAATATGCATTCTCCCGGCCATCCCTCTTAATCATAGCCCCAGTTCTGAAAACCAAGAAAATAGAACCAAAGTTCTATTCCATTATTCCTTGCTGAAGTATTCAAGCTACTGGCCTGCTTTGAACACTCTAATGTTTTCAAAAAGAAACAGTTTAGTCCCCCAGGACACTCAGTTAAGAGCATCAAGGAAGCACAGAGAGGCATAAAAACATAAGAAAGAACATAAGAAAAGCATTGGTAGATGGGGACCGTGCAATCCATCTGATCTGCCCTAGAAACTATCCCCCGTCCCTATGCAGCTTTCATCCTAGCTTGTTCTTTATGTCTGTCCCATGCAGGTTTAATCTCCCTGATTGTCTTTGATGCTACCACTTCCTGGGGCAGGCTGTTTCATGGGTCTATGACTTTCTCTGTAAAGAAGAAGATTCTGAGGTTACTTTTGAACCTTCCTCCTACCAGTCTCCTATAATGCCCTCTTGTGCGTGCTGCTGTGTTCTGCTGAAATAGATTGCCTGTCTGAGCTGCATTAAATCCCCTTACATACTTAAATGTTTCAAATATGTCCCCTCTGTTTCTTCTCTGCTCAAGGGAGAATAGATTCAGCTCCTTGTGTCTTGCTTCATCTGCACCATTTTAATAGCCCTTCTCTGCACTGTTTCCAAACAGTCAATGTACATGTTGAGCTGAGGTCTCCAGAACTGAATGCAGTACTCCAAGTGTGGCCTCACCAAGGACCTATAGAGGGCATAATAACTTCCCTGTTTCTACTAGAAATACCTCTACTTATATATTTAAGGATGCCACCCACTTTCTGCACTGCTTTTTCACATTGTTTCCCTACCTTTAATTTGCCGGTGATGATTATCCTGAGATCGCGATCCGTTTGTGTCTCCTCAAGTTGATGTCCTCCGAGTGTGTACTTTTTAATAGGGTTCCTCTTTCCCAAGTGCATTACCTTACACTTTTTGGCATTAAATTCTAACTGCCATCCCTGGACCAATCCTCTAGTCTTCTAAAGTCAGCTTTCATGTTGTCTGCTCCTTCCCTTGTGTCCGCTCTGTTGCAGAGTTTTGTATTATCTGCAAACAAGCAAACCTTCCCTTTTAGTCCATTCACTATGTGTGCCATAACTATGTTAAATAGGATCAGTTCCAGTACTGATCCCTGCGTGATGCCACTGGTCACCCTACCCTCCCCTTACAATGATCCATTGACTAGCACTCTCTGGGTCCTATCATTCAGCCAGTTACTCATCCAGCTGATCATCTTCTTTTCAACTCCAGTATCTTCCAGCTTGTTGGTTAGCCTTCTGTGAGGGATGGTGTGAAAGGCCTTGCTGAAATGTAGGTATACAATGCCCACCGCCCCTCCCTGATCCAATGTTCTTGTGACCCAGTTGAAGAAGTTGATCAAGTTGGTTTGACAAGAGTGTCCTGCTGTGAAGCCATGTTGCTTTGGGTCCATTTTTCCAGTATCTGTTAGGTACACCACTATCCTCTGTTTTAGTAGTGACTCCATCATTTTCCTCACAGCTGAGGTCAAACTGATATGGCAGTAATTTCCTGCCTTTTCCTTATTTCCGCTCTTGTGTAAGGGCACAACGGTTGACTGTTTCCAGTCCTGAGGTATTTTCCTGCTATCTAATGACTTAATGAAGAGCTCTGCGAGTGGTGCAGCTAGTTCCTCTCTGAGCTTCTTCAATATCCTCAGATATATGCCGTCCGGACCTATGGATTTTTCTACTTTCAGTTTATGAAGCTCTTTTAGGACCCTTGCCATTGTGAAGGGGCTAGTATCTGCTCCCTGAGTATCTTCTTTGCCTTGCTTAGTGTGGGACATTTGCAAATTTCTTCTATGGTGAAGACAGAGCAAAAGAACTAATTTAGCACTTCTGCCTTCTCCTCATCACTCTCTGCCATCTTACATTTATAGGTTGCCTTGTGGTCTATCCCTCCCTTACTTTTTCTTTTTTCTCTTATGTATCTATAGAAGATTTTGTCTTCCTCCTTAACACATTGTGCTATTTTCTCTACTGTTTTTGCTTTTGCCCTTCTAACAGCTTTCCCTGTTTCCTTTAATTTGTTCTTGTATTCTTCCATGCCTGCTTCATGTTTTGTTTGCTTGAATTGTGCAAAAGCCTTTTTTTCACTTTGATTTTGGAGAGGTCTTTCTTTCTTTTGAACTTGCTGATCTGCTTAGTATTATTGTATGCAAAGCAGCCTTTAGAGTATTCCAGCAGTCCTCTACATCGCATGTGATTCCTCCTTCTAGCATGGACACAATCATAGTTGTCATTTCAGGGAAGTTGGCTTTTCTGAAATCTAGTACCTTGATTTTGATATGACTATTTTCCTCCATATTAGTCACTGTAAACCAGATTGAACTGTAATTACTGGTTCCTAGATAGGCTCTCACCTCTGCTTCTGGGATCCTTGTGCTGTTTGTCAGCACTAGATCCAATATTGCTTTGTCTCTGGTGGGTGAGTTCACCAGTTGATGCAAACCTGCTCCCATTAGTGGAAACAGGAACTCTTTGCCCTGGTCTGAGGATGCTATGTATGAGAACCAATCCACATCTGGGAGATTGAAGTTCCCAACCAACAAAAAGTCTCACCTGTTTGCCATCATCAAGATGGTTTCCAAGAGCTCCTTGTCTATGTCTGCCTCCTGGGATGGGGTCTGTATATGACTGCTGCCTGGATAGGAGCTTTCTCCCTGGCTCCAAGTGTAAACCAAAGGGCCTCTGCTTTACTGTGCTTTATCTGTATTTCTGTTGCACATATGTCATCTCTGACATACAGTGCCACCCCACCCCTTTCTTTCCCTCACGATCTTTCCAGATTAACACATACCCTGAGATGGTGCTATTCCAGGAGTGGTTCCCAGTGAACCTTGTTTTTATAACAGTGATCCAGTCTAATGGTGCTTTTGCAATTTCAGCTGTGGAATCAGGGATTTTGTTCGGCAGACTATGATCACTGACACACACTGACTTCCATCCCCTTCTGTTTTGGTCATTTACATTTTTAGTGTGTTTGGTTGTGCAATTTTGTTGAAATGCTTGATCTGAGTATGTTTGGTGTGATGTTTGGTCCGAGTATGATTGGCACATCCTTGTACTGAACTAGTTGATGATGGGGAGAGCATTTGACAACCCTTGTTGTGCTAAGGGTGCCTGTGCCACCCCCCCATCCACCAGTTTAACTGACTGATGTGAACATCAAATTTTTGCCCTAGTGTTTGTGTCCCCTCCTTTGAGAGGTGTAGGCCATTGAATTTAAAGAACTCCCAGTCCCAGAAGTCTGCCATATACAATAAAGTGGTGGCCTTTTTCCTGGCACCAGTTCATTAGTCAGGCATTTCGCTAGAAGATATCCTCTTCCATGATCTTCTGCTTGCTGTCTCCTTTTTCTAGACTGGCAGAATTTCAGAGAAGGTGATAGTGGATGAAAGGGAAGCAAGCTTGTCACCCAGCCTTTTAAGGTGTTATTTTGTTTTCTCCACTGACTTACTGGCTAGGTCATTTGCACCTATGTGGAGAATGACATGTGTGTCTCGATCAACACCCCAAATGATTTAGTCTATGCGATTGGTGTCCCTCCATGCTGATGTCCTGGGGAGGCACCTTACCATAGTTGAAGCATGGTCCTGCTGGAGGTGAGTCTTTACAACCCTAATCATTGAACCGCCAATTATTAGTACAGTATTTTTTTGTCCTTTTTAGTGGATTTAGTTGTGTGCTGTACTTCAGTGCACCTCTCTAGGTTCACACAATGTGTGATGCTTGTTATGCTATTTGTCATGGTAGATAGTGCAGTGTACCTATTCAATGTTTGAATAGGTTTGGTACCTTTCTGTATTGAGGATACCAAATAAATAAATAAATAAATAAATAAAATGATTTTTTTTTTAGTTGTATTTAACCAGGATTAGCACACTAAGCTGAAAGCTTTTTTACAGGCACAACCTGGGAGCACAGGGAAGTTAAGTGACTTGCTCAGGATCACACAGTATGTAAGTGGAAGCTGTGGGATTCAAACCCAGGTCTGGTTTTGCTGAATGTCACCAGATTTGCAGCTCAGAGTCTTAAACCACTGCGCTATGCTGCCTCCCATTTTGTGCCAGTTGTATGAGACCTGATCTGTTGCCAGCCCCTTGGCATGTTTGTCCTTTGGGGTAGGGGTACAGGTATAGTGCACCTTGAAACTAAAGGTTTTACACTGTTTCCCAGTCAATGATGATTTAGTATATTGTGGATGCATTTTATCTCAGCCCATGCTGCATGAAGCTGTGATTGGAGGTCTCTGATTGTAGAGCATGTTGGACAGTGCCACACTCTGTACACAGAGTCCTCGGTAAAAAGTGTGCCACAGATATTGCTGTTCAGGAAGTTCACAGTGGCCTTTATTTCTCTGTTTAAGTTCCTAGCAAGAGCAGTTGATTGCCTAGAGGTACTCTTTGAATGAATGAAAAGGGATGCCTGTCATTTCACTGGTGTGTGTATCTGATCAGAAGGGGGTTAGGATGTGGGCTGTAGTCCTGAGCTGTTATAGATGAAAGGAATATATGGACAACTAGAGGTAGAGGCTGTGAGTGGACCAAACAAAATATATATATATATATATTTATATGTGTGTGTGTGTATGCGTGTGTGTATAGAGCAGAGAGCAGTGATCAGTGATCAGTGATACATCAGTGAATCTCAGCACACAGTAAGGCTAGGGGCAGCACCACTCTTGGTGTATGCCTCCTAGGGTTGCCCTTTGTATCTGAGCTATTGTTTCTGGCTGAGAGATTTCTATTTGCTGATCACTATTGCAGTAGTGTTTACAGAAGTCGGTGAAGATCAGTGAAGCTCAGCAAACAGTAAGGCTAGGGGCTGGGCCACTCTTGGCGTATTCCTCCTAGGGGTGCCCTTTGTGTTTGAGCTGTTGCTTCTAGCTTAGAGCTTTCTAGTTATCCTGTACAAATGCTGATTTACATACAGCAGTCAGAAATTCTGGATAAGTGTTGCAACAGCTCCTTATGTTGAGTGAGCAGCCACTGACTGGGTCTGTGCAGAGCAAGTGAGGAAAGATTCTGCCTCAATGGAGAAAGAACCCAGACTGTGCACTCAAAGGAGGATTCAGGTAGAACCACTGTCAAGGAACCCCAGCTTCTGCACCTGTCAGAGTCTGCCTTCCCTCCCTGATTGGTCTCTCACAGTTGGTGAAGATCAGTAAAGCTTAGCAGACAGTAATGCAAGGGGCTGGACCACACTTGCCATATGCCTCCTAGGGTTGCCATTTGTGTATGAGCTGTTGCTTCTAGTGTCTGACTTCTCTCTGTGATTGCTCTGTCTCCCAATTGGTGAAGATCAGGTAAGCTCAGCAGACAGTAAGGCTAGGGGCTGGACCTCACTTGGCGTATGCCTCTTAGTTTCCCTTTCTATCTAAGCAGGGTCTGGGACAGGTGTTAACTCACCTTGCGGTGGACCACCAGCCTGATCCCAAGATCCAAATATGAGCTTTTTAACTGCTGCAACTTTAACATATGCTATTGGAGTTGGAATTACGATGGTTGCTGGCACCACACTTGCCCTCCAATAGATTCTCATTAAAGGATGCAAAGTGTACTCATTCCAACTACAGGGCCTTGAAATAGTCTTGTATTGTTATTTTTAGTCACAACCTCTAAGAGTCGGGAGTGGTTAATTTGCGCACCTGCTACCTTCCTTGGATGTGGTAGCTATTTCTCGGGCTCCCTCTCTAGAATCAAACCCTGCTTCCTCATTACCTGTGGTCACAAAAGTAGGCACAGGTAGTTCCATAGACAGCTTATAGGGCAGACATTCAAATGTCGCTTCATTGCCATGAGGGCATGTGATCATCCTGAGTTTATCTAGAGTAACAAAAGCTGCTGCTGGGCCAAGACCAGGATTGATTTTGGTCTGATAAATGCACACATACCCAAAGGTCAGTGCTCATCAGCATGTATTAGCTCTTGAATTACCACAGTTATACAAGTAATGTTAGAGTGATGAATGGAACCATAACTGATTTAATAAGCCAATTGCAGTTTCCTTGTACAATCCATTTGTACTTAGACTGCATAGCTTAATCTTTGAGACAAGCATATGCTACTGGCAGGATCAACCAGATAATCAAACCAAAGGGGGCAGTGGGAGGAGGGGCGAGGACCCGAACTTCCATGCTAGATGGGGGCCCTCCAAGGTATGATTCCACAGGTGTGAGTCAAGAGCCTCCCAGGCCCCAGGGGGCTATAAAGTGGGAGCCTCAGGAGAGAGAGGGGGGACCTTGAGGACCTCAGTGCTCAGAGAAACAACTGTGCTCCATGGGGATGGGAGGCTAGTGGCCAGGGTGCAGCCCACCCTGCTGCCCACCACAACCCCAGATGTCAAGCCTGAACTACTTGGTTTCACTCTGAGGGATGGGAATAGATGCCCCCAGCCCACCTGAGCTTCATGTGGAGAGAATACACTCCAGTCAATGACTGGACAAGCCAGACCAGAAGGGCACTCCCTGAGATGGAGGCCATCTGCTAGCTTGATCAGTGGGTGTCAGAATTGGTGCTACTGGCTACTGCAGCCTAGAAGTGTCTTCATGGAGCACCCCAGCCATGTGTTTGTGCTGAGAGGCATCTAGGAGAAGGGACTCAGTCCAGGGTGACCATGCATCTCCTCAATCCAGCAGTCAGGCATCTTCTCTTGGCAGAAGGGTGCCACCAGGCCCCAAAAGCAAGGAGATCCAGGCTTTGCATTTTCATCACAAAGTGGTGTTTCTGAACCCAGCCTCCAATTACTTAGCACTACCCATGGAGGACTAGCCTAGGAAGGTGTCTTATCACTGGATCCAGAGTGCCCCAAGGAGTGTCTGGCCACCTCCATAGGGAGTTAGTTTTTAAATTTTACACAAAAATCTCTGTGAACCTGCCTACCGGAGTCATGCACAAAATCCACTTCACCACTTCAGGGGGAGATGGGCTGGCACCCTGAAGCCAACATCCTGGTATTCTGTTCGGTCTGAGGCAGGCAGATGTGACCTCATGCAGACTTCCAGAGAGCAGGGATTGACCCTATGGTTTCATTCTGTGCAGGACAAATCCCAGAGCAGACACCTTGTCCTCAGCTCCAAACTTATGTTTGGAGTTCCTGACCACTTCCAGCTTCCTTAAAGTCCATGCAATGGGAAGCAGCGCTGCGTAACTCAATGAGATAGATGAGGAGGTACTATCCAAGTCAAAGGACGTGTGCCAAATCAATCAGTGGCAATGCTCCTGGCCTCTGTGGCTGGGAAGTGTCTGTCTAATACACCCCAGCCATGGCCGTTTATGCTGAGAAACATCCTGGAGAAGGGACTCAGTCCAGGGTGAGCATGCATCTCCCTGACCTGGCTATCAGGCCTCTCCCCATGGTCAGAAGGGTGCCACAAGGCCCCTAAAGTGTGGAGTTCCAGACTTTGCATTTTTGCCACAAGCTGTCAATTCTGAACCCAGCCTCCAATCACTGGGTGCTACCCACAGAGGACTAGCCCAGGAAGGTGCCTTATGGCTGGATCCAGAGTGCCCATAGAAGTCCCTTGCCTCCTCTGTGGGGACTTAGTCTCTGGATTTTGCAAAACAAAAAAAAATCTTTGCAAAAATATCTTTGAACCTGCCTTCTGGAGTCATGCCTAAAGTTCCCTCCACCGCTTCAGCAAGATGAGGCACATCCTGAGGCCAACTTCATGGAACTCTGCTAAGTCTGTGATGGACAAATCTGACTTAATTTGCACTTCCATAGCCAGGATGTGGCCAGCTGGTCATAATTCAGTCCATCTGGTCAGGTAATCTGCCTACAGGTGCCTCACACAAAGTCACCCTCACCCTTTTTGTGCAGACAATGGTACACTGTGAGGATGGCCTCCTTGACCACTGCTCAGCTATCGGCCAGGCAGATTCAAATCCATCCAGACTTGTGTAAGTGGGGTTTGGCCACCTAGTCACTGAACTTGCAGATGAGTGTCATCCCTGATCCCTGATCCCTTCACCCCTTCAGTGAGTCAGAGGTACACTCTGAAGCATACCTCATGGAACTCTGCCTGGAAACAGATGGGTAGAGTCAAACCCATGATGGTCTTTCAGAGGGCAGGGTCTGACCCTCCAGCCATGGACTCTGGTGAATGAGGCCAAGAGAAGATACCTTGTCTCCAGGTCTAGACAGCCTCCAGGATCCCCAGTCTACCTCTGTAGGGACCTAGTCTCTGGATGGCTTGAACACAAATGTCATGCCAAAGTCCTTTTCACTGCTTTGGCAAGATAAAGGTGCAGCCAGAAGCCAACCTCCTGAAACTCAGCCCAAACCCAGATGGGAGATTTGAACTAATCAATGGCAGATTTCTGGAGGGAAGGCACAGACCACCCCATCCACAGTCCAAAGCAAATGAGGACCAGGAAGGCACCTCATCCCTGGGTCCAGAAAGGCAAAGGCAAAGGCAAATTTATTTAAAAGACGCCCAATCCCGGAGGCTCTGGGTGCCGTACAAATTTTAAAACATTATACATAAACAATCAAATACAATAAAGATAATAAATCACAAATTATATACTAAATCATACTCTAAACATCAAATGCTTGTGAGAATAATAATGTCTTCAAGTGAACCTTGAAGACATCTATCGTGGGGGCCTCTCTGACTATAGCTGGTAAAGAGTTCCATAGAGCAGGAGCCATAACACTAAAGGCTCTATCTCCGTCTGATTTAAGCCTCGTTCTAGGAATGGTCAGGAGGCCACCACTGGAGGACCGGAGAGGGCAGACAGAGGGAGTAGGTGTCAGAAGGACTGACAGGTAACCAGGGCCCTGTCCGTGTAGGGACTTATAGGTGAGAAGACCCACGTTGAAGAGGATTCTCCACCTGACTGGCAGCCAGTGCACTTCACACAAAACCGGTGTAATATGACAGAACTTCTTCTGCCCAGTCAATAACCGGGCAGCTGCGTTTTGCACCAGCTGCAGTCTGCAGAGAAGTCCCCCTGTAACCCCGAGATATAGCGCATTACAGTAGTCCAGCCTAGATGTGACTAAGGCATGTATCAAGGTAGGGAGGTCCAGAGGCGGAACAAGGGGCTTAATCCTGGCAATGTTTCTGAGATGAAAAAAACAGGTACGAGCCACAGAAGATATTTGGGTCTCCATGGTCAGGTTCCTGTCCAGAATCACTCCAAGATTACGCACCCAAAAGGAGGCCTTCAATGACACAGCCCCCAGAACAAGTCCAGTTGCTGAGTCAGAGGCCATTCTATCACGCGCTCTGTTCAACTCCACTACCAATACCTCCATCTTGTTAGGGTTCAGTCACAGCCAGCTGGAGGCCATCCAGTCATTTATCTCGGTCAGACAGATGTTTAGCATGTCTACTGTGTTGGATATTCCTGGGGCAAAGGACAAATATAGCTGAGTATCATCAGCATAGCAATGAAAACTCAGACCATATTTCCTAATGATGCCCCCCAGGGGCAGCATATACACTGCGAACAACATTGGGGCCAGTACCGAGCCCTGAGGAACTCCACAGGGGAGGAGACAGGGTATAGATGAGAAATTACCCATCGTAACCCTTTGTCTCCTATTGGTAAGAAAGGACTCAAACCTGTTGATGACAGTACTGGTGAGTCCACACAGCTCCCTGAGACGGACAAGCAACACACAATGGTCCACAGTGTCAAAGGCTGAGGATAAATCGAGGAGAACAAGAATTGTCCTGGCCCCCCGATCTCTAGCCCTGAGGAGGTCATTCTGCACCAGAACAAGCGCAGTTTGTGTGCTATGTCTGGCCCGAAAAGCTGACTGGAAGGGATCATACATCTCATGAGTCACGAGGTGCTCCTCCAATTGAAGCGCTACCACCTTCTCCACCACTTTCCCCAGAAATGGGAGGTTGGAGATGGGACAGTAATTTGCCATGATCTCTGGGTCCAAAGGTGGTTTCTTTAAAAGGGGTCTCACTAGAGCCTCCTTCAAGGCATCCGGAAAGACTCCCTCAGATAAGGAACACTGTACAATCACGGCAAACACCGGGCCAACAGAGTCAACACATCTCATTAAGAAACGTGTTGGCACTGGGTCCAGCTCACAAAAGGTATGCTTCGAATTGGTTGCCACCACGATAACCTCACTCACCTCCACTGGTCTAAACTCCCCCCAACTTGGCGGAGTGCACTCAGAGCACATCTGGCGACCACTGTCAGCTATAGTATTGCTGGCTGAAGAAGCCACCCGCCGGATCGAGGACATACTGTCCGAGAAAAACTGAGCAAACTCCTCACAATCTTCATGAGAAAAAACCCTCCCGGGCTGCAGACAAACAGGATGAAGAAGTCTGTTTACAGTCCGAAAGAGTGCAGCTGGTCGGTTCTTCCTGGCAGCAATCTCCCTGGACAGGAACGCTGCCTTCTTACGGTTGATTGCCTCCTGATATGCACAGTAGTGCATACGCAGGACCAGTTTGTCCGCCCCCAAGCGGGACCTTCTCCAGCAGCGCTCTAATCTCCGACCCATCCTCTTCATCACCCTGAGGTCCACATCAAACTATGGGGACCTCAGGTATGAAGTTCTGGGTCATACACGGATGGGTGCGAGGGAGTTTATGGTGTCAGAGAGCACCCTGTTATAGGTGTCAACCCTGGCACCAACACCTCCGATGCATGCAGCACCCACACTAGACAATTTAGCTGCCGCCAAAAACCCTCAGGGGTAAGACCCCGCAAAGGGCGACAGCTAATCATCTCAGCAGGGGAAAGGGCTTATGGCGGGAGCCCAAGCGTGAACTTCACCGTGCAAAGATTGGACCAAAAGACCCGATCAATCTCAAGATCAGTGATCTCAAGCCCCAGGGAAAACACCAGGTCAAGTATGTGGCCATCCTGATGGGTGGGCGCAGCAACTACCTGCGACAGTCCTAAAAAGGACATACTCTGCAAAAAATCGCCACTGCAGCCCCAAGGAGTCCCTGTCCACCTCCTTAGGGACTTAGTCTCTGGATTTTTCACAAATAAAGTGTTGGCCGAAATGTCCTCAAACATACCTATTGGAGCCATATCCAAAGTCTCCTTCACCCCTTTCAGCAGGAGGTAGGGCAACCTCAACCCATCCCCTTGGAACTCCAACTGGCTTGGGCCTGACAAATTTGAATGCATGCAGGACTTCCACAGGCAGGTCTGTCCATCTCATCCCTTGGTGACTTAGTTTCTGGACATCTCACATGCAGGTGTCATGCCCAAATTTCCCTTTATTCCTTTGGTGGGACAAAGGTATGCCATGAGATCAACCTCATGGAACTGGACCCAGATGCAGATGGGCAGATTTGAACCCATGCCAGATTTCCTAAGAACAGGATACAACCAGATGACTACAACCTCTATAGGACAAAGCCCAGAAAGGCATTTTATGCTCATGTCCTGACAACAATCAGGTGCCCCTGTTCACCTTCATAGCAAATTAGTCTTTGGATGACTTGAACACACCCTGAAGATGACCTCCTGGAACTCTGTACAGCATAAAGGGTCACTCCCTCAGGGACAGTGTTCTAGGTCCATTACTTCACAAAGTTCAGACAAAAAGGACCAGCACACTATGCAAAGAAAGCTATTTCAGGCTCTCAAGTACATAAAGCAAGATAAACTTTTATATTGTATACAGCACAACAGCAAATCATGGCATACCCAGTGACCAACATTTAATGCATGTGCCAGATGCTTTTTCAAAGTATAGTGCACCACCTAGTGACAGAACTTATATATTCTCCCTCCACAGTTTAATGATAAATCTCATGAAAATGCCTATCACAACAATCGATCATTCTAACTGCTACAATTAATCAAAAAATGTTTTTTAAAAAAGCTGTTGTTTTAACATTTTATTACTGTCTTCGTATGCAATATACGCAATTTATATACAATTAGAAAATGGCTTTTAGAATTTAAGAAGTCTAATTGGCTAGCATGGGTACATTAACTTACAGTGAGAGCCCTCTAAATAAATAGGCCGCTGGTATGCCAACCCACTTAAGTATCATAGTGCCTATCCTGATCTCTAATTGGCTAAAGCATCTCCTTTCAATTTAAAATTGCTGCCATTTTGTTTATCTTTTACTAAGCTAGAAATCCTATCCCCCAGTGCTCCTTCATTCACTGATGCCTAAACAGAGCCCCAGATCAACCTCAGGTGGGGAAAAGAACTGTCCTCATTTATTTATCCGTGTAATATTCAAATGAAAATGTTTGTTCTGTACCTACACTGTGCCATGGCTTACAGCTGCCACTGTACCTCCCAATTTCCGAACTGATCCATGGTAACGCCTGTCATTTCTCCTCGCCCCACTCTCCAACCCCACACATTCATCATTACTGCTCCCAGCTGATTGAAAGACACATTAACAGGTACCCCCCCCCAAAAAAAGAAAACCAACCACAGCTTCATATAAAAATAAAGAAAAAAATAAATCAGTTTCTCGTTCTAATGTCTCTTCTCATACTTCCGGGTCTGGTGACTTCTGACACGCATGAAGTAACTGCTGTATCTTCTTCATGAAAATGATTATGAAAAACTGAGAATACACATTTTCAAAACAAAAAAGGATACCAAGACCTTGCTGTGGAGAGAATAACTATAAACTCTGTGCCTTCATGGGGGAGAGGACTACAAGGGAATACAGAGGGGGAGACAGTAGATTGCACAGCACAGAAACAGGGACTACTTTAGCATACACACATATAATCATTATTAATAAATTATTGAGTCCTATCTCTCTAACAGGGTGCAGACTCGACTACTGTAACACTCTTTACTTTGGAGTCATGGGGGGGGACCCTCCGCAGGCTGCAGCTGGTGCAGAACTCAGCGGCCTGGCTACTGGCTAAACAATCTCAGTTGTGCCATGTGACCCCAGTTCTGCGTGTTCTGCACTGACTGCTGGTCAGGTGGAGGGTCCTTTTCAAGGTGGGATTGCTCACCTATAAGGCTGTATACAGGCTGGGTCCTGGCTACCTGTCTGAGGTTCTGTCGCCTGTGACCTCTGCCCTCTCCTTCCGCTCCGCTTTGAGGGATCCCCTGGATGTTCCCAGTATTTGACTCAAGACCTCTGGTGATCAAGCATTTAGTGTCTCCGGGCTGACCCTGTGAACATGCTTCCAGTTGCAGTCCGGGAGGCCCCTTTGATTATCTTTAAGCAGAGGCTAAAGGCCCATCTCTTCTGCCAGATTTTAAGGGAAATTAAGTCTTCTCCCCCCATCCTTAGTTGTTTCACATTTTATATTTTATATTTAGACTTTTAAGAATGCCGTTTTAAAGATTTTGCTGCTACACAAATGTCATTTTTGTATTTTGTATTTTGTTTTTATTGTGTACGGTGCCCAGAGCCTCCGGGATTGGGTGCCCTAGAAATAAAATTGCCTTGCCTATATTTTTAACTCTTTTTCTTGATGTTTTAAAATCCCATATTAAAATGCCACAGTGCCCATTTTCTAAGCTCAATAATACCTTCCAGAGTGGGCAGTATGGGCCATATGGGACTATCCAGGGGCTGTAAGGCCCTTCTGTGCCTGTGATGTTGGGCCTCCTTACACTCCTTGGTGGTCAGGTAATACTCAATACAGCCCACCCTGTCTGGTATAGAAACATAGAAACATAGAATTTTACGGCAGATAAGGACCGCTTGGCCCACCCAGTCTGCCCATTTCCCTACCTACTGGATAAACTGCAGATCGTAGTTAACCAGCAGCCTACTTCTTCTTACCCCAACCCCCTAGAGTTGCCTTATGACTGTCCCATGCATGCTTGAATTCCACCACTGATTTTGACTCCACAACCTCCTCCGGAAGGCCGTTCCATGCATCTACAACCCTCTCTGTGAAAAAATACTTCCTTAAATTACCTCTGAGCCGCCCCCCTCTATCTTCAAATTGTGCCCTCTTGTTCTTGCACACCTCTTTTTTTTGAAAGATGCTACCCTCTTGGACTTTGTTGATTCCCTTGAGGTACTTGAACGTTTCTATCATGTCCCCCCACTCCCTCCTTTCCTCGAGGCTATACATATTAAGCTCCTTTCATCTGTCTTCATATGTCTTCCGGTGCAGATCCTGCACCATTTTAGTTGCCCTCCTCTGGACAGCTTCCATTCTGTCTATGTCTTTGCGGAGATTGGGTCTCCAGAACTGCACACAGTACTCCAGATGGGGTCTCACCAGCTGTCTGTACAGAGGGATAATAACTTCCTGTTTTCTACTGGTGATGCCTCTCCCTATGCATCCCAGTATCCCCCCAGCCCTCCTTGCTGCCCTCTCACATTGCTTGCCCACCTTTAGGTCATCTGATATGACTACCCCCAGGTCCCTTTCCATTTTTGTTGTTCTTAGTATCTCATGCCCCATTGTGTACTCTTCCCCTGGGTTTTGGTTTCCCAGGTGCATTACCTTGCACTTCTTAGCATTGAATCTAAGCTGCCATACATTTGACCATTCCTCTAACCTTGCCAAGTCCCTTCTCATCCTTTCAACCCCACCCTGTGCATCAACTCTGTTGCAGATCTTTGTGTCATCTGCAAAGAGACATCTTTTCCTTCCAGTCCTTCTGCAATGTCGCTATAAAGACATTGAAGAGGACTGGTCCCACACTGAACCTCATGGGTACCCCACTAGTAACCCTCCTTTCTTCTGAGTGGACTCCATTTACTATTACCTCTGTGTCCTATTCTCCAGCCAATTCTTTACCCAGGCTGTCATCTTGGGACCCACTCTCCAGGCTGGCTAACTTGTATATTAATCTTTTGTGTGGGACTGTGTCAAATGCCTTGCTAAAGTCTAGGTAGGCCATGTCCACAGCCCCTCCCTGATCTACTACTTTGGTCACCCAGTCAAAGAAAGCTATCAGATTCGTCTGGCATGACCTTCCCGCTGTGAATCCATGCTGCCTAGGGTCCTGTGCCCCTTTGGCCTCTAGATACTCGACAATTCTTTCCTTCAGAAGTGATTCCATCATTTTCCCTATCACTGAGGTTAAACTAACAGGTCTGTAGTTTCCGGCTTCTGCCTTGCTCCCACTTTTGTGAAGGGGAATCACATCTGCCCTCCTCCAGTCTTAGGGTACCACCCCATCCTCCCATGATTTGTTAAAAAGGGTAGTCAGTGGTGTCACTAGTTCTACCCTTAGTTCTTTAAATTCTGGGATGAACTCCATCAGGCCCCATTGCTTTGTCCACCTTCAGTTTTAAGAGTTCTTTCAGAACCCTTTCTTCTGTAAATGGGCTGGTATCAACTTCTGTATCCAGAGTGTTTCTACTGTTTGTTTTATGCACCTCCGCCTCTTCATTTGTAAATACTGAGCAAAAATATTTGTTTAGTATCTCTGCCTTTTCACAGTCTCCCTCTGCCCACCCTCCTCCCTTTATTAAGCCTCACTATCCCTTCCTTGGTCTTCCTTGGCTCCCTGATGTACCTATAAAAGTTTTATCCTTCTTAACTGAGTTGGCTGTCTTTTCCTCGGTTTGGGCCTTTGCTGTTCTGACTGCCTTCCCAGCCTCCTTTGCTTTAACTGATACAGTTCTTTGTCCTGCTCCTTCTGCGATTCCTTGTACTTCCTGAATGCTTTCTTTTTCTCTTGAACCTTCACTGCCACTTCCTTTGAGAACCATAGTGGTTTCTTACATCGTTTTGTTTTGTTTATTTGCTTCACACAAAGGCTTGTTACCTCTGTGATGACAGTTTTTATTATTTCCCATTGTTCTTCCACCCCTCCTTCCTGCCCATTTGCTAGTGCATTCCTTAGGCACTCACCCATTTTGGAAAAGTCAGCCCTCCTAAGGTCCAGTAGTTTTGTCTTTGTATGGCTGGACTCTATTGCTGTATTTATTGTGAACCATACTGTTCGATGGTCGCTAGTTCCCAGGTGGCTACCCACTTCTACATCTGTGATCCTCTCTCCATCTCCATTTGAGAGAATTAAGTCTAATATTGCTCCCTCTTAAGTGGGCTCCAATACTAGTTGTCTAAGGCATGCCCCCTGTAGGGCATCTAGAATAACTCCACTCTTCGAAGTATTATTGCTTGCATAGTGCATACAATCTGTATACTGTCTTTATATATTTCATGTTCTAAATCCAACTACAATAATACATAGAACAGCAATCATAAAGTTAACAAGTTCATTGCATAAATACACTCTGATTAAATAGATATGTTTTCTCTATAGATTTGATGCCAGGAACTCAATTTTTAAAAAGTATATCTAGGGGAAGGGGGAGTTGGCAACTTCCGGTGGCTGGAAGTGGGGGGAGGTGGTCTGTTAAAGTTATTCGCATCATGTCTATTTCTTTTATTTTAATTTCCCCTCACTGTATAATGCTCAAAATCACTGTTGGCAATATGAATCACTTTTTCTTTATATTTAATGCAACAGTTAAGCCTGGTCAGTTTGGTCATTGAGAACAGGCCACTTCAATGCTCCTAACTGGTATATCAAGTAGGCTTCTCTATTTGCTAGCCTAGTCTCAAATTCTCATTCCCAGACCCCCCAAAGTTACTTTATCAAGCCCTATAAACATAGAGGTATACTTAGTACTATCTCTGTCTGTATTTATATGGCAAGCCAGAGTATAACTAAAGTTTTTATTTGAAATTGTCCTCATATGTTCCCCTATAAGTTCTTTAAGCTTGCGCTTCATTCTTCCCATGTAAAATGCCTCACAGTTGCATAGTGCCAAATAAATTACACTGCAAGTATTGCAAGTAATAAAACATAGTATTTTGTAAAATTTGGATAAGCCTCAATAATACTATACTAAGTCATACAAAAATTTCCCAGTAATACATCACTACTCTCAAAAATACTATCCTGAAAAGTGATAATACTATCATTTTTGCTGATAATACTACAGTTAAAAGGTCATCGCCAACTGTAGTATTATCAATAGATGCATATATTACAAAAAATAACAGAAAGATAAGTATGTATTACATAGAGAATAATATATGGTGTGGTGTGTTTAACGAGTTTTTACACACACACGAGTTGTGGGATGCTACATAAACCTCAGGGGCTGAAGCCGGGGTTTATAAGCATCCACAGCGATATTATGTAAAGTGAGTTTTACCACCACCCATATTTTATTTTTATAATTGCTGGCTTGCATTTTCTTCGCTTGCAATTATAGAAAATAAGCAAATAGACTGTTTTCAGGCAGCCGTGGACCAGTCAGGATTTTGCATTCCCTGTAGTCTGCCACCTTAACAGTGTCTCACTCGGTTGGGGAAAAAAATATTTTGTTGTGTTTGTCATACTTTTTATTTTCGTGATTTAACTTACTACTGAGCGGCTTCTGTGGCAGCCTTCTGGGTTGAAGAGGTCTGGAGATCTGCTGGCAGCAACGCATGTATGCGGACAGGGGAACTCCTATGGTGGTAATGTTTCCCTTTTATTTTCGATCCTGGATATTCTTTTTTTTTCAATAAAAAAGAAAATTAAGTTACCGCTGACAGCGAGGGGCACTGAGGTACTATGGAGCTCTACAGTTAAGAAAGACCAGTGACTGGCGCGTGCATGGTGATAGGGAAATCCAGCGGGTGTTTGCCGTTATAACCAGCTGAGCTGGTTATAACGGCAAATTATAACCGGCTTTCTCTATGAAAAAAAATGGAAACCAGTAATTATAAGGCAATAATATCATCTAAAGTTTTTGGGGACTTTGGGACCTCTCGAGCTTCGCTCTCCAGATTCCATGTCCCCAAAACCTCTTGATGGTATTACTGCCTTGTAATACACACTTATCTATCTGTTATTCTATTTATATTCTCTACTATCGTTGGGCCCCACAAATGTGAGAGAAGGGGAGATAGGGGAGCTAAACATGTGGCTCAAGGGCTGGTACCAGGAAAAATGACACAAATTTGTAGGGAACTGGCAACAGTTTTGGAGCAAAAGTTCTTTAAATTTCATGGACTGCATCTGACTAAGGAGGGAGTCAGTGCATTGGGGCAGAAGTTTGACATCTTTGCAGAATATTTAAACTAGCAAATGGGGAGAGGGTGCAGCACCCCATACATCGAATGGAAAGAACACCCTTCCCCCCTCAGCTAGTGGTCAAACAGGAGTTCAGCATGTTTGTAGTTCATTTGCAACCCCAGGTAAAGAAAAAGGTCTGGCTCCCCATATAATGCACAGGGGAAATGCCAGACCTCACCCAAAAACTAACACACCAAAATCTGGCCAATGGAAAATCATGTACACAAATGTTCACAGTCTGGGAAACAAGATCCCAGACCTGCAGGCAATAATGATAGAGGTTAAACTGGACATAATACCCATTAGTGAGACATGTTTACCAGTAACCACATTTGGGAGACTTCAGTACCTGGCTATGTACTATTCAAAAAAGACCGAGATGCAAAAGGGGGGGGTGGAGTGGCCCTTTATGTCAATGAAAATATTAAAGCTACAATAATTCAGAATACACATAAGGAGCCAGAAGAACTGTGGGTCACCCTGGAAACAGGAAATGGGACAGCCATATGAACTGAGGTTGTGTACAGGCCTCCAGACCAGTGGGAGGACATAGACATGTTACTGTTAGAAGATATACAAAACATAACAGCTAAAGGTAAGGTTCTGATATTGGGAGACTTCAACATCCCAGATACAGATTGGACAATACCAGCAGGAACATCTGCCAGAACTAGACACATGGTGGATTCCTTGCAGGGGGAGGGCCTCAAACAACTGGTACAACAACCCACAAGAGACAGGGCTATTCTAGGTCTAGTACTGACTAACAGTGAAAGGATCACAGATCTCCAGGTAGAAGGTCACCTGGGTGTCAGTGACCATCACATGGTATGGTTCAATTTGGTCACTAGAACAAAATCATCCTAGTCCAAGGCAAAAAATAATGGACTTCAGAGGAGCTGACTTTGATAAGATGGCCAACAGAGTTAAGCTAGCCCTGGCAAAAAGAAATACAGGTGAAGGGGTACAGGCAAAGTGGACAAGCATTAAAGATGCAATACTTGAAGCAACATCCCATTGTGTTAGTGAGAAAAGGAAGTGCAAAAGAAGAAAGAAACCACTTTGGTTCTCAAACACAGTAGCAGAAAAAGACAGAGCCAAAAGGCTGGCCTTCAGGAAATATAAGGGAATGCAGCAGGATGACGATAGGGAGGCATACCAAACTTCACTAAGGAAAGCAGGGAAGCCAGTAGGCAGGCAAAGGCCCAAACCCAGGAAACACTAACACGAACAGTAAAAGAAGGTGACAAGACTTTCTATAGATACATTAGTGAAAGGAGAAAGTCCAGAGGGGGTATTTCTAAGATCAAAGGGGATAAGGGTGTGAGTGAGGAGGAGGACCATGTAAAAGCATCTATCCTAAATAGATACTTCTGCTCAGTATATACTTAAGAGAATGTAGGGCAGGGCCCACAGCTCAGCACCATGGACACAGGAGGGAGGGAGGTGTGCACTAGTCCCTTCACAAAAGAATGGGTCCTACAAGAGCTTGGTAAGCTTAGGGTGGACAAGGCAATGGGACCTGATGACATACATCCCAGGGTACTAATAGAGCTAACGGTGGAACTAGCAGAGCCATTATCAGAACTGTTTAGGGAGTCTTTGAGCACAGGAAAGGTCCCAGAAGACTGGAGAAGTGCTCATGTGATCCTGCTCCACAAGAGTGGTAGCAGGGAGGAGGCAGGGAACTACAGACCAGTCAGTCTTACCTCAGTAGTGGGCAAGATTATGGAGACACTCCTTAAGGAAAGGATAGTGCAGCACCTGGAATCCATAGGAGCACAGGATCCAAGACAGCATGGGCTTACAAAAGGAAGGTCCTGTCAAACTAATCTCATAGATTTCTTTGACTGGGTAACCAGAGTGGTGGACCGGGGGGGGGGAGTTGATGTTGCCTATCTTGACTTTAGCAAAGCTTTCGATACTGTTCCACATAGAAGATTGATTACTAAGCTGAGTAGGCCCTGGGTGGGTTAGACATTGGTCAACTGAGTGGCAACTTGTTGACAGGCAGAAAACAGAGAGTGGTGGTAAATGGTATACAGTCAGAAGAGATGCAAGTCACAAGTGGGGTGCCTCAGGGATCAGTCCTGGGGCCAGTCCTCTTCAATATCTTCATCAGTGACATTGCAGATGGACTGTAGGGTAAGGTTTGTCTGTTTGCAGACGACACCAAGATCTGCAACAGAGTGGATGATCCAGATGGGGTGGACAGAATGAGAAGAGATCTGGATAAACTAGCAAAATAGTCAGAAGTGTGGCAACTGGGGTTTATGGCAAAGAAGTGCAAGATCATGCACATAGGGAAGAGAAACCCTGAAGTCACCTAAAGGTTGGGAGGGGAGTTGCTGTCAGTCACAAGGGAAGAAAGAGACTTGGGCGTCATCATCACTGATGACCTGAAATCATTCAAGCAGACCACTAATGCAGCAGGTAAGGCTAGAGGGATGTTGGGGTGTATTAGCAGGGGTATCACAAGCCGGAAGAGGGAGGGAATAATCCCTCTTTACAAGACACTGGTTAGTCCCTATCTGGAGTACTGCATGCAGTACTGGAGGCCACACCTTCACAAGGACATTAACCAAATTGAGACAGTCCAGAGAAGGGCAACCAAAATGGTTCAGGGACTTCATCAGAAAACATATGCAGACAGATTAACTGAGCTCAATATGTATACCCTAGAGCAAAGGAGGGAGAGAGGTGATATAACTGAAACATTCAAACACCTTCAGGACATTAACAAGGTGAAAGAGTCTAACATGTTTCAATATAAGAAAAATAGCAGGACAAGAGGACACAGCATGAGATTAGAGGGAGGCCAATTAAAGGGTAATGTGAGGTAATCCAGAGTTGGCCAGGATTTGTGGGACATCCTCTTCCATCCAGGGACCACCAATGCAACTGCCATTGCCTCAGAGGTTGCCAAGAAAGAGGTGCAGTTGAATCACAGTGGGCTCAGAGAGGGTGAGGGTGGTGGAGGCACATCCCTCCAGCTGTACCTCTCCACAATTCCAATGCCATTCTGGCAAAGTGTGGTTCCTCTATGGAGGCACCCACAGTGGAGACCAAACAGGATGCTGGGAACCTCCACAAAGAAGACCCACAGGAGGGTGGCAGGGGACCCCATAGGGGAAGGAAACAACTCCTGGTGGGGGACTCCATTGTTAGGAAGGTAGAACTGGGGGAGAAAGGGGAGAGGGAGGTAAGGTGCCTGCCTGGCACCATGTCTTGGAGGGACAGGGAGTGAATCCTCAGGATTGCCAGAGCAGCTGCACAGGGGAGGGAGCTGAATGTCGTTGTCCACCTAGGGACAAATTACCTGGCTAAGAAAAGGATTAGAGAAGTGCAGGAAGAGTCTGTGGAATTGGGGAGGGGCCTTAGACAAGTAGTATGCACGGTAACCTTCTTGGAGGTGCTGCCCATCTATGGCGTAGGAGAGGCTAGGGTGTTCCACACCATAGGATTCAATCAGTGGTTGAAAAACTGGTGCAGTGCTCAGGGATTTGGCTTCATTGGGGACTGGGGGTCCACCTGGAATGATGCAAGCCTATACTGGCATGATGAGCTGCATCTGTCCAGGAGGGGAACCAGAATCCTAGGTGATAGGTTTAAATGCTTCATTGGCAAGCATTTAAACTAACCAAGGGGGGAGGCACTGGAAAGAAGCAGGGAAATCCTAGCCCCCCAAAAAAATCACGGTAGTAAGTGCGGTAAACACCAACATAGAGGTGTCAATAGGGAGAAAGGCAGGGGTAAATGGAGAAAGTGACAAAGGCAAGAAGGACAGGGATGGGGCAAAAAGGAGTAAGGCCATCAGAAAATGCAGGGTAAAATGCAATGAGTACCAATGCCCGTAGTCCAGGCAACAAGCTCCCTGAGCTGGTGGCCTTGATGGAAGAGGGATGCCTGGATATCGTAGCAGTCACAGAAACATGGTACACAGAGAACCATGACTGGGATGTTAACATACCAGGGTACATAACCTATAGGAGAGACAGTCAGGGGAGAAGAGGGGGAGGAGCAGCTCTCTATGTAAAGGAAGGGATAAAAGCAACTGAACAAAAGAGTAAACAGGGAGGAGAGGAGGCACTGTGGGTCACCTTGGAGACTGGAAAGGGCACCACAATCTGCACAGGGGTTGTGTACACAGACCCCCATGTCAGGGGAGGGAATGGACAAGGATATGATAGAAGGCATTCTTAGAATGGCAGAGAAAGGGGAGATACTGTTGATGAGAGACCTGAATATACCAGATGTTAAGTGGAGCACATTTGCTGCAGCCACATCCAAGAGCAGGGCCATTCTTGATGCCCTATAAGTGGCAGGCCTCAGACAGCTAGTTTTGGAACCCACCCGTGAAGAAGCAATCTTAGACTTGTACTTTCAAACGGGGCAGTGAGAGGATCTAAGATCTAGAAGTGGGTTGCCATCTGGGAACAAGTGACCATCAAACAGCGTGGTTCACGTTAAACTCAGCTGCAGAGTCAAGCCATACAAAAGTGAGGGTACTGGACTTCAGCAGGGCTGACTTTGGCAAGATGGGAGAGTGCCTCAGAAAAGCACTAGCAAACAGACTAGAAGGAGGTGTGGAGCAACAATGGGGAATCATCAAAACTGCCATCACAGAGCCAACAAGCCTTTGTGTGAAGCAAATAAACAAATCAAAATGAAAGAAAAAGCCACTATGGTTCTCAAAAGAGGTGGCTGTGAAAGTCAGGAAGAAAAAGATAGCAATCTGGAAGTATAAGGAAACACAGACGGAGCAGGACAGAGAGCTGTGCCAGTTAAGGTAGAAGGAAGCAAGGAGGGAAGTCAGAACAGCAAAGGCCCAAACTGAGGAAAAGATAGCCAACTCGGTTAAGAAGGAGGATAAAACCTTTTATAGGTACATCAGCGAGCGTAGAAAGACAAAGGGAGGGATAGTGAGGCTGAATAGAATGAATGGTGGGTGGGCAGAGGGGGACAGTAAAAAAGCAGGGCTACTGAACGAATATTTCTGCTCAGTATTCACAAAAGAAGAGGGGGAAGTGCCTAATCCAATTAACAGAAGCACTCTTGATAGGGGGGTTGATCCCAGTCCTTTCACAGAAGAAAGGGTTCTGCAAGAACTCCTAAAACTGAAGGTGGACAAAGCAATGGGGCCTGATGGAATTCACCACAGAATACTAAAAGAATTAAGGGGGGGGAACTAGTGAAACCACTGGCTACTCTTTTTAATAAATCATGGGAGGATGGTGTGGTACCCGAGGACTGGAAGAAGGCGGATGTGATTCCCCTTCACAAAAGTGGGACCAAGACAGAGGCAGGAAACTACAGACCTCTCAGTCTGACCTCTGAGGTAGGAAAAGTGATGGAGTCACTTCTGAAGGAAAGAATGCTTGAGTACCTAGAGGCCAGTGGGGCACAGGACCCAAGGCAGCATGGGTTCACAGTGGGAAGGTCATGTTAGATGAATCTAATAGATTTCTTTGACTGGGTGACCAAAGTAGTAGACCAGGGAGGGCCTGTGGACATGGCCTACCTAGACTTTAGCAAGGCATTTGACACAGTCCCACACAAAAGATTAATAGTCAAATTGACCAACCTGGGAGTGGGTCCCAGGGTGGTAGCCTGGGTAAAACATTGGCTGGACAACAGGACACAGAAGGTAATTGTAAATGGAGTCCACTCTGAAGAAAGAGGGGTTACTAGTGGGGTACCGCAGAGTTCAGTATTGTGTCCAGTCCTTTTTAATGTCTTCATAAGTGACATTGCAGAGGGACTGGAAGGAAAAGTATGCATCTTTGCAGATGACACAAAGATCTGCAACAGGGTTGATACACAAGGAGATGTGGAAAGGATGAGAAGGGACTTGGCATGGTTGGAGGAATGGTCAGAAGTATGGCAGCTAGGATTCAATGCAAAGAAGTGCAAAATAATGACCTGGGAAACAAGAACTCAGGGGAAGAATACACAATGGGGAGGGAGGTAGTAACAACAACAAAAAAGGAAAGGGACCTGGGGGCAATCATATCAGATGACCTTAAGGTTATCAAGCAATGTGAGAAGGCAGTATGGAGGGCTGAGGGTATACTGGGATGCATAGGGAGAGGCACCAGCAGCAGAAAACAGGAAGTTGTTATCCATCCGTACAGACAGTTGGTGAGACCCCATCTGGAGTACTGCGCCCAGTTCTGGAGACCCCATCTCTGCAAGAACATAGACAGGATAGAGGCAGTCCAGAGCAGGGCAATGAAAATGGTGCAGGGTCTGCAAGAGAAGCCGTACGAGGAGAGACTAAAGGAGCTTAATATGTATACCCTTGAGGAAAGAAGGGAATCAACAAAGTCCAAGAGGGTAGCATCTTTCAGAAAAAGAGACATTCAAGAACAAGGGGACACAATTTAAAGATAGAGGGGGGGGCCGGTTCAGGGGCAATGTGAGGAAGTATTACTTCACAGAGAGGGTAGTGGATGCATGGAACAGCCTTCCTGAGGAGGTTGTGGGGTCTAAAACTGTGGGAGAATTCAAGAATGCATGGGACAGACATAAGGCAATTCTTTTGGGGGCTAGGAAGAAATAGGCTGTTGGTTAACTAGGATCAGCGGCCTATCCTGTAGGTAGGGAAATGGGCAGACTAGATGGGCCAAGCGATCCTTATCTGCCGTCAAAGTCTATGTTTCTATGTTTCTATGTAAGTTCTTTTTCACAGAAAGGGTGGTGGATGCATGGAACGGCCTACCTTAGGAAGTGGTGGATATGAATACAGTGCAGGGCTTCAAACAGGCATGGGATAGGCATAAGAGAGCAATACAGATGAGTATGACTAGATAGGCCATTGACAGAGCAAAGGCCAATGGCATATTAGTAAGGTAGAAAAAGAAATGGTCAGACTGGATGGGCCTTGCGGTCCATATCTGCCATCGTCTTCCATGTTTCTATGTTGCTATGTTTTGGTCTTCTCAGCTACATGGCAATATTTACAGTGTCCTCGACGTGTAAATCCTGGGTTAGGTGCCCCCCCCCCAAAAAAAAGTATTAGCTCTGGGCTGCACACTACGTACTACAGTATCCCTGATGTAATGCACCCTCATTCAAGTGATCCTAGGCAAATTCTCAGAAACATCTTTTAACTTGGATTCAATTCTAATAATATCCCAGTTCCAGTAAATGATATTTCTTAAAGCTTGCGCATCTACAGAAAAGGTGGTTACAAAATTTGTCCTAGACACTTTATGTTCACTTTGAACTTCATCTTGCAGTAAAACCTCTCATTGCATTTCATCTACCAATGTTCTGGCTGTCTCTATGACTTCCCTTTTATATTCCTACTCTCTCAGCCAACAGCTTAAATCATCTTAGAATTTCATAAAATCTTGATTTTTCTTACAGTTACACTTCATATGCATGAACTTCCTCTTAGGAATATTGCTATAGTATTCCAAGGGTAGCAACTGCTGCCTTTCAGCAATGTATTTCTGTTGGTTGGTTTGCGGTATAGGGAGGTCAAAAGGTCACCAGAATTATTTCTAGAAATGTCAAATCCAAAACATTGATCTCCTTAGTACTATATTTAAGTTCAAATCTAAAGTCTGGGTTCTGTGTGTAACATTTAAAATCACATAGCTCTTTGCCATCCCACTTCTAAATGAATATACAATCATCTATAGATCACTTGTAAAATTCAATTTTTTCCCTATAAGGGTTCTTCTCTGAATATACTGCCATCTCTTCCCAGTTTCCTGTTGTCAGGTTTGCATAATTAGGAGCAAATATTGCCTCTATAGCTGTCCCCTTTCATTGTAGAAAAACTTTCCTCCCAAAATTAACTGCATTTCTCTCTAACACTATTTTAGCCATATCTACCAACATCTCAGTAGGTGGATATTGATTTTCCCGTTGATTCACAAAATGTTTTAAAGCAAGAAGACCATATTCACATGGGATATTTGTATACAAACTAGTGACATCCATTGTCACTAAAAGTCTGTTCCCCCCCCCCCGTGTACATATCAGTTGTTGAATTTAAAATGTCCCTTGTATCTTTAAGGAAAGAACGTACTGTTTTCACCCTTGGTTTTATATAGTAATGTATGTATTGTAAAAGGGGCTCTATAACTGAACCTTGACCAGAAATGATTGGTCTACCTTGAGGGTTATGTAAAGTTTTGTGAACTTTGGGTAACATGTAAAATATAGACCTAAGGGAGTGAGGTGAAATTAAATATTCATGTTCCTTTTCACTGATATGTCGTTGATTATAGATTATTTCAATGAAGCCAACAATGTGCTTCGTGTACTCCATAGTGAGGTCACTAGCCAATGGTTTGTATGTTGCTTTATCTATTAGTTGCCTCATGGCTTCATTTTCAGAATCTTTAGTGTTCATTATTATAATGCTACCCCCTTTACCTGCAGGTTTCACTGTTGCATTGATGTCACTGCCCAGGTGTTTAAGAGCTGTTCTTTCTGATGCAGACAAGTTATTGAATGTTATTTGTTCCCTGATTCCTGCTGTGGTAATTCTCTAGATCATGCATACATGCCCTATAAAATGAACTTACTGTAGGGTTCATGGGGGATAAAGGGGCATTATCTTAAGGTGGAACCCACCATTCCATCTTGATTACTGTGTCCCAGCATCTGTAAATTTACTGGGGTCCCTTTTCACCTCCTCCCCCTCCACGCTTTGTATTAAATGCTCTTCAAACTGAAAGTAACATAATAAATTCAATAATCTAACAAACGTATTTAAATCCCAAAAAGTTTCAAATCTATTTTCTTTGGTCGATGGTACAAAAACTAAACGTTTTTTAGTACATTTCTTTCTGTCTCTGTAAGTGCATGATCAGACAGGTTTATCACATTATCAACTTGAAAGTCCCTTCCACTTTCAGTAACCATGTCATTCACCATTGTTGAATTCTCCTGGATAGTAGAAGATCCAATTCCCACAGCCCCACTGTCCGACACACAGTTTGTAAAGTGCCTATATTGAATAGAGCATCAAATTCTGCATTTAAGTCTTCATGTAGGAGGTTATGAGTCTCATCCAGATGATAAACAGAAATTACTGATGCAGTAGACCTGAAAATGGACGTCTGTATTTCCCTCTGTTATGTTCTTAATGTTTATATAATAAAAACAATATATAAATTGTATGCACTTTATATATAAAGCTTAAGAAAACAGTAATAACATGTTAAAGCAACAGGCTTTTTAAAAAACATTTTATAACTAACTGTAGCAGTCAGAATGACTGATTATTTTAATAGGCATTTTCATGATGTTTATCATTAAACTGTGGAGAGGGGAATATATAAGTTCTGTCACTATGTGGTGCACTATACCTTGAAAAAGTGCCCAACACTGTCATGAAACGTTGGTCACTGCCTGGGTATCCTCCCAGGGCTACACCATACTCTTGCTGTCATACTGTAAACAATAAACATTTACCTTGCTTTATGGACTTCAGCATTTGAAACAGTTTTTTTTTATTTGCATGGAGTGCTGTTTTTTCTTGTCTAAATTCCTGGAACTCTGCCCTGATGCAGACGGGCAGATTTGAATCCATGCAGACTTCCAGAGGTAGGGTCTGATGAGAAGGCTACAGTCTGCAGAGAATTATGCCCAGGGAAGAAGGGTATACAAATCCTATTGTCCCTGCTCAGGGCAAGTACAAAAGCAAAGCAAATTGCATTGTAATAAATAGAGGCAAGTGAAAATTTAGCTACAGTCATGGCTGGCCAAGTCCTAAAAGTTTTGATTTGAACACCCCTGACAGGTAAGGCACCTAGTCCCCGGGTTCAGAGAGCCCCCAGGACCCCCTGTCCATCTCCATCGGGACTTTTCCTTTTTCAACAATTTTCCCTCTTCCCTTCCTTGGTCTCTGGATGACTCAGACACAGGTATCATGCCTAGAGTCCCCGTCACCCTTTTGGTGGGATGAAGATAAACCATTAATCTGTCCTCCTAAAACTCTGCCTGGATGCAGATGGGCAGATTTGAACCCATGCCAGACTTCTGAAGGGCAGAGTCCTACCACACAGCCATGGTCTCAGGAGGATGAGGCCCATAGGACACACCTTATCCAAAGTCCAGAGACCCTCCTCCAGGAGACCCTATACACTTCCGTGGGGACTTAGCCTCTAGACACCTTGAACACAGGTATCCTACCCAAAGTACTCTTTACCACTGTAGCAGAATAAAGGTACACACTGAAGCTGACCACCTGCAACTCTACCTCGACACAGATGGGCAGATTCACACACATGCTGGACTTCCAGAGGCCAGGCTTCAACCCTCTGATCACAGTCCCTGGTGTTCAAAACAGAGGTTTGTGGTCACTTGGATCCAAGATAAATCCAGTAACACCAAGAATGTTCATAAGAATCTCATATTTGCTGTATTTTTTTAAATGGGCCCCAACGTTTCCCTATTGGCTTCTTCTGGGGGACGTTAAATAAAATTACAGAAAATATTTTTTAGTAAAGGTGTTTCAGCTGTTTCATTTTTTTATTCAATTTGTTTTATTGATTTTATGAAAACAGTGTCGACAATACATTCCTTGTTTATGCTGTATGCTTTTCTAGACAAATTATTATCAATATCAAATTATACTATGATCACTGTTCATAGTGCAAACTATACACTTTTTATTCATAGGAAAAAAAGCTTATAGCATATAAAACATCATAAGTCAACCTACTTTTATATCCAGCCATCTTTTCTTAAATTCATATATTCATACTTCCTGCCATTTTTACTGGCTATCATCTGATCCTTGAGGTGTTGCAACTGTCCTTATTTATTCTCAGTTGCAACCTTAAAGGAAAACAGTTATTCATTATTGCATTTCTTATTTCGAATCCACTTGTCAGTTTAAGAGTTTGTGAGATCTGGTGTTATACTTATTTGTAATCATGCTTAACGTACCTGTGTATTATTGCTTGTAATTATTGTAGCAGTTGAGACTGTATGAAGATTTAGCCATATGGTGAATGTCCTGAGATAAACTGAAATACAGTTTGTTCAGGACTTAAGTTTTAAATAGTGCCAATAGTAGCCCAGAAATATTTAAACAGATAAATATATAGATCGATGAATACCTAAGGCTGTTGCTTATTCTTTCAAATTCTGTCAGTTTTATATCACAGAGTTTTCAAACATAGAGTATACTATAAATAAATAATACAAGTATGTTATTATCTTCTTTCCTCATTTATATGCATACTTTGATATTTTGTTTAGCATTTGTATATATGGCACATACCCACTAACTCTGATGTTGCATCTGTGTTCTGTAATAAATACATTCTGTGTATTGTACTGTGTGCTTTTGTTTTTTTTTACTCCTTATGTTTGTAAGTGTCATCTTTCTGCTGATTGATAAACTTACTCTTTTTGCTCTTTCTTGGGGCATTAAGTGTTAGCTTGCAATGCCTGTTGCTGTCATGAGTACTCTTGTGCAGATTGTTTCCTTTAATGTTTTTGAGTCATATATGGTGAGGTCTGAGTAGTCAGACATGGTCAGCAGAATGTAATGACAGTTGAGATATTTCCTATATAGCTTATTTCTCCTTCACACAGTGATTTTCATTCATATGATGCTGTGCACTTGGGTTTGATGCTTTAGAAGATATATATATATATATATATATATATATATATATATATATATATATATATATGCCATAGAGAGAGATTTACAAAAACTAAACAAGTTATAAATTATTTACTTTCTTGTATTGCTTATACAACCTACATACTCCTGTTGTTGCACACTGCCTTTTGTTTGGGCTGTGTCTTGGATTTGTTGCATCGACTGCATTGAGTGTCACACATTGTCTGTAGTGAACCTAAAGCTTTATTGATGAGTGATTCTATTGTGATACGTTTCTTGGTTCTGTGTGTTGCTGACAGTGATGACACAATCCAATTGAACACTGCCAACCTCTCTTGCTTATTTAGCAAATTGTCATTCTTTATTGTCTTGTGTACCAGGAAATGGAATGGAGGAAAAGAATGAAAGACAACTGAGAAAATGGTAGAAATCAAGGCAAAGTGAGAAGGATTGCATTGGCAGCTCTCAGAACATTTGGAACTTTGATTAAATACTGGAAGTTCAAGGAATTTACTATAGTATGTTTTTTTCAATTATATAAGACACTTCCAATTCAGATTACTACCCCCAGTACAAAGATATATATATACCCATGACACTTTGCCCTGTTTTCTTTTTACTTTACAATACATGTGTGTTGCTGGGAGAAATTTACAAATACCAAATAGGAGATTATCTGTCACTGAATCATGTATGCATTATGCAGACTGTTCTTCTTGTACACCATCATTCTGCTAAGCTTTTTCTTTGGCATGCTGCATCAGCTATGATGGGTGTCTCATACACTGGTCTGTAGTAGACTGGTTACTTTACTGAAGAAATGATTGCCTTGTAACACACTGTCTTGGTTCAGGGTGTGGCTGGAAGTGTTTACACATGTTCACTGTAGTCATGTGTTGCAAATCAAGCAATTTCACTTGTTGCTGATCAAGTAATTTGTCACTCTATATGTTATTGTAATCCAGAAAATGAAAAGGAGGACAAGCTTGAAAGAAAGGGTTTAGGAGATTAAGAAAATTAAAGCAATGCTAGAAGGATTTATTTGCATCTCTCAGTAGAATTGGTACTTTAATCAAAAACTTGTGCATAGACTGTAAATAGTATAGCATTTGTACAATGCTTTTGTATATACTATATCCCAAAGTGATCTACAAGAAACATATTTATTTATTTAGGATGCACTTGCTATGATGCCACATCTCATTTCCTATGGACTTCTGCTTAATCTTGGGACAGTTTAACAGATCTCAGTAATGTTCCAATGGTATCTCGATGCTATAATGCTATTCTATCTTTAAGTTGTGTATTAAAAGTTTCTTTTAAGAAAATTGCAGGGTATAGTGAAGAGTCACTAAAAGTACTGACTGCTTTTTTAATCAATGTATTGTACAGCACTGAATGATAAAAATGTATATTTTTAAAAAACGAAAAAACTTTTGTCGATATCTCTGAGTGCAAAACCCTCCATACTATAGAGGCTAATAACATCTTTGTACACACTTTGTTGAATCAGTTCTGACAAACAAGAAGTCCTATGTTGATGACTATAGCTTCCGGTGTTAGATGTCTGCAGTATGTCTGAAATGTTTTGATACAGAAGAACATAATAACTGTAAGCATTCCTCGATTCGGTCAAAGGCACAATGGGTTCTCACTACTGATACAAATGTACAAGCATGACAGACTAGACATTGCAATCATTTTCTTTGGATTCTTGACACAGGTAAAAATGTTTATTTCTCCATTTCATTAAAGCTTGTTAAAATCAATGGAATTTTTTTATTGTTGTTTATTGATCTCACAAGAGGCATGTTAAACTGCTTAAGTAAAAAAATTTAATAAAACCAAACAAACCAAAAAGAAAATCACACCTGTAGAGTTTTATTAAAAACAAACAAACAAACAAACACACATAAAGACCTTTCTTCTTATATTGTGTTTAGCTTGCCATTTATTATACTGTGTAACAAAAGGGATAAATAGTGAATAGAATCTAATCAGGGTCTGGTCATTTGCTGAACTCAAAGTCCTTCCAGGTCAACTCAGCTGAGTTGAGTGATAAGGCCTGTTGTACGTTAACCCGAGCTCCTACTGAAATATTTATATGTCAAACTATTTTAAACAGGTGTGTTTTTTTTAGTAAAGATTTTTATGTCTTTAATGTTATTTTCCTTGTTCTGGTTCTCAGGGGAAGTCAAATATATGAGGTTTAACTTTGTCTGTTTTGTATAATAGCAATAATTAGACTTTTTACATGTTTTTTATATGCCAACTCTGTAAATATTTTATTTTTTATATACATTTCTAGCTTCTGGGTTAAAGCTGTTTCTCTATTTTTGTAATGTTCTCTATTTATTAAAGTACTAGAAGTTAAAGCCCTCATGAGCTTAGTTTTATTTGTTTGCCTATATATGTAGTCACATCTTTTGAATACTAAATGAGAACCTTAGGGTTTCAGCATTACCTCACAATAGTAAAAACACTTGTTTTCTGACCTGAGTTGAATCCTCTGTGTGGACTATGCTGACCCCACCTGTTTGCCTCTGACCATTCTCACACTCTCTTGAGTGCATGTTTCAAAGTTCTCTTCAACTTTCCCTCATGGTACTTTTTGACTGTCAGTCTCATGCTGATGTTTAGCCTTAGATGGAAATTGCCACCTGCTTTGGGCAGCATTCACAAACAACCCCACTCCAGGAAGACATGATCCTTGCACAGCAGGGGCTGCTACTGGCCTCACACTGTCCACTGGCTGAGCATTGATAAGAAGGATTTGGGCCCCAGGGTGGCAATGGGGAGATAGACCTCTGTATGCCACATTTCTTGTGCCCTCCAGGAGGGTGGGGAGTTGGCACTATGCTTTTACTTCTTTACTTGCTGTTACTGTGGGAATCCTAGTCAGTTTTTTTTTCCTTTGCTTAGTAGTATGCTTAAATTCAGTGGTCCACCCTGGCCTGGTGGTAGTAGAGGTTAAGACGCTGGTCACTACACCTCACACCATGCCAGTGACCTGGGTTCTGGAATGAGGTCAGACTGCTAGGGTTCAGCTGGGGGAGACAGGATTGAGCATCTGAAGGACTGCTGTCCTCTCTTAGGGGGAGGTAGACTAGTCTTTCACTTGCTGACTGCACTGGTGGTGGTGGGTTGAAGGGCAGTATGGGTCGGAAGGCTAGAAGCTGATGTCCTTATGTTGGAGGAGGGGAAGACAGGTTAAAATGGAAAAGTGAGCCTGGCAGGCTTAGTGCTGGCCTGCCACTCCCAGGAGCATTCCCTGGATTCTGGATTGGGTCTTCAGGTGGAGGGAAAAGCAGGCAATCTCTTCCTGTCCCTGCTGTGGGGACAATCCATGGAGGAATTTCCAGGGCCACCTAGCACAGGAGTGGTGGATCTGGAGAGAGAGACCCTCCTTTCAGAGGGACAAGGCCACCTGCCAGGGCTACAGGTGGATAAAATGCATTTGGAAAAAAAATTCAGTGGGTCACCATGTCTGATCTGAGGTAATATTCCAAGATGGGAAGAGCAGCAGCGGCTCACCTTTGGTGGGGCCTGCCCAGCCTCAGGGAGGAGAACCCCATGGGCAGAGGATGGGAGATGGCCCATGGGCTGCTGATCCAGATGCCAGGGGCCACGGAGGCAGTGTCCCTCCAGAGCAGCCCAGCACTGAAGAACTAACTGGGACATTCACCTCCGGTGGCCCGACCTGGCAACACCCCCATTGGGGCACCACACCAATTGATGGCTTGGGTCAAGCTTCCTTCTGTCTGTGCCAGCAGGGGGATGGAAGGCCCAGAAGCCCTGCATGACCCCATGCACACTGGGACATGAAACCATGTCCCAGCATACTCCCGAGGGGTAGAGGTTTTCTGGGTCTGATCCTGGGGGGCATGGGGAGCCCAAATGTCACACGACTTCCCAGCCACACTGTTGGGAGGACCCCCCAGGTTACTGATGACACAACAACTCTCAGACAAGCATAGCCATGGGAGTAACCCAGGGCCACAAGGTTCATTCAAACTGTCAATGAGCAATGTGTACTTCAATACACATTAGATCTCACAGCTTGCTGTGTTCTTTATTGACACCCAAGCTGAGTGATCCTCATCTGAGAGTCATCACAGTTTTCTCTCTCATTCCCCCAGCGTGGGGGAGCCAGGCCTCTGGCTCTGGAGGGCTTCACTGGCCAGAAAGAAGGCTGGAGTTTCACACAATGTCTGGGCACCCACCCTGGGGTTACTGGCCCCACATCATGTGACAGCAGGGTTCTCATGACAACTCATGCGGGCTGGTGGAGGGGGGGCTGCCCAGGCCACTGGGGTCTTTAAGCTGACACCTGGGGGGACCCAGGGGAATTCAGCTAGGTACCTGACATGGGGCTGCATAGCTAGTTTTTTTTATCGTTGTTGACAATGTTTGTTGTTTCCAAAAATGTAACAGTACATACATCTAAGATGTACATAAGTGACACAGCCTAGCATAATACATTAAATATCACAAACAGCATAGGTACAATGCAGGGATGTTTCAAGTTTAAACTCATACCTCATATTGGTAAAAAACTGTAGGTGTCTAAGGCATGTCAAATTAAAAATAGAATAATAGATGCATTCTGGTGTATTACAAGGCAGTAATTCTTCAAGGAGGATCCTGGGGGCACAGTAAGCCTCAAGGCTGTTTTAGTGCCCCAGATCCTCAAGATGAATTACTGCCTTGTAACACCAGAATGCATTTGTTATTTTTTGTAATATATGGATGCGAGGATTGCGTCAACTTGGAGAACTTTTGAAAAGTTTAACAAAGAAAAGCGAGCAGTGTTAAAGAAACTGCAAACAAAACAGTATTAATTTTTCTATTTTTTGTTGTTGTGGAATGAGTGACACTTAGTGCAGAAAGCTACTCGGAGTCGGAGTTGGAGTACATCACGTAGTGTCTTTTTTTTGTAGCCTGAGGAGATTTTTTAATGGTTATTGCTACGTTCCCAATGGAGTTGCAGTGCGATCCAAGCAGCAGTAGGTCGAAAGCTGGTTTTTTGGCAGTGTTTATGTTTTCTTGCTCTTTAATAAACTTTTTTCTTCCTTCTGACAGGTTTTGTTCTTTTGACAGAGACATTTTTAGTCAGACGCTTACCGCGATGTGAATGTGTAGTCGGCTTTTACTGTCACGACAGCTACAGTGTAAAGCCGACGTCGTGATAAGTGCTGCTCGAGTTGTCCGTATGCTTTGCGCTGTTGTGAGTTTTGTAATAATATTATCATTGAGATCTTCCATCGATAGTATTACAAGATCTCAACGATAGTATTATTGAGTTCCATCGATGGTATTATTGCGTTTCAGGTGATGTATTATAAGGGATTTTTTGTATGTATTTTGGGGGTATTATTTTAATTATCTATATATTACAACAGGATTAAAAATACAAGGCCCAGCTGGTGTGGCCCATAGCAAGGAGAAGAGTACACAATAGGAGGTGAGATACTAACAACAACAAAAATGGAAAGGGACCTGGGGGTAGTCATATCAGATGACCTAAAGGTAGGCAAGCAATGTGAGAGGGCAGCAAGGAGGGCTGGGGGATACTGGGATGCATAGGAAGAGGCATCACCAGCAGAAAACAGGAAGTTATTATCCCTCTGTACAGACAGTTGGTGAGACCCCATCTGAGAAAGGTGCAGTTCTGGAGACCCAATCTCCGTAAGGACATAGACAGGATGGAGGCTGTCCAGAGGAGGCAACTAAAATGGTGGAGGGTCTGCACCGAAGACATATGAAGAGAGACTTAAGGAGCTGAATATGTATAGCCTCGAGGAAAGGAGAGAGAGGGGACATGATAGAAACTTTCAAGTATCTCAAGGGAATCAACAAAGTCCAAGAGGGTAGCATCTTTTAAAAAAGAGGTGTGCAAGAACAAGGGGCACAATTTGAAGATAGAGGGGGCAGCTCAGAGGTAATTTAAGGAAGTATTTTTTTCTACAGAGAGGGTTCTGGTTCAGAATGGCCTTCGGAGGAGGTTGTGGAGTCAAAAACAGTGGTGGAATTCAAGCATGCATGGGACAGTCATAAGGCAATTCTAGGGGGTGGGGGTAGAAAGAAGTAGGCTGCTGGTTAACTAGGATCTGCAGCTTATCCAATAGGTAGGGAAATGGGCAGACTGGGTGGGCCAAGCGGTCCTTATCTGCCATCAAAATCTATGTTTCTATGTATCATCTCTAAGAGGTGATTTTGGGAGTGATGCATATGATACCTGCGTGAGCATGGCACCCCTAGGTTCACATCTGCATTGAAACAAGGAAATATAACACTCACACAGAGCATCTGGAAAAGTCCTTAGGTAGTAGGTATATATCAGCCAAGAATATACAGGGTATAATTAACAATGTGTCCACACTTCCTGTCATTCGCCCCGCACTGTGATGGGGGGGGAGGGGCAGTGCCCTGTGAAGACTCTCTCAGCCAACCCCTCTCTAGGTTTAAGGAACATAATGAAGGTGCCCCAGAGGTTATTATACAGGGATAAAGTGTTTGCCACCACATGTGACATCCTCACCAAGTTGGCAACTTGAGTTAAGTTATTTAGTATTTCAATGATGGATAGGACTGCTGACATTCTCATTTACAGAAGAGAAGCTGTTTAGCCGGCATACTCAGGTTACACATCCACTGCTGGTCTTATGGTGTAAATAAAGGAGTTTCTGCATGGATGCCAAGTAGCAGCACCTCTGGTGGGGGGGGGCGGGGGATGGTTTCTCGAGTATTTGGGATCCTAAATTACATACATATTGCAATAATGATTGGATTGCCAGGCATTCCCTAAGACATAAAGTAAAGCTCCTTTATGAGATTGGCACCTCCAATAGAGGTCATCCTGGATAATCGTGGCCTTATAGAATACCACAGGGAACCTGTACCAAGACTGCAAGATCTTATTTTGAATCAGGGCACTTCTAGAGTCAGGGTAGGCTTTGTGGGCCAGCTTCCAGCAGGACCTCCAGTCCGAGTCAGATGCTTGGATGTTCAGCGAGGCCTACCATTTAGCTTTGTCTTCCAGAGATCAAGAAAGCAGTTGAGTCTTGAGTGCTGCATAGAACACGCTGACCTGACTTCTCTTTATGGTCAGCCAGTGGGCGACCAATGACACAGGTTTACTTTTGAGACACAGATGGGTATAGTCAATGATGGCACTTCTGAGCTGTAGATATCTCCAAAACTCTTTTAGTGATATATTATGACTGACACACATGCCCTTGAACAAGTCCTGGGTGCTAGTCCCTGGCAAATAAGTTTCTCATAGCATCTGTAACCCAGCCATCAACCAGGAGGCCCAGTGAATCAGTTTGTGGTCCACTATGATGCTCTTATTATCCCACAGAGGTATCAGGCTGATGGAGGTGGGGTTGGAGTTCAACCTCCTGTGCAGTTCCCCCAATATTCTATTGCAGGGCCAATCATAGGGTGAGTTAGGATCCCTTGGGGAGCTGTTATATAGCAACAGGGATAAGTGAGTCACCTTACTGTATGCCAGTTCCATGTGTAACCACTATGGGGCATTTAGTAGGGGGGCTGAAAAACACTTTAGCATTTGAGCTGCTTGAAATACCCACTTGTATCCTTCAAATCATGGTAAACACCAGCCTCCTCCTCCCTCCCTCCCTGCCTCAATGCACTCACATCTTATTGCGGCTGTGTCTGGGTTTTCCCCCTCCCATATAAAATTCTCCAGTAATGAATCAGTCTTACTGCACAATCTAAGTGGGAGATTCAATGGGAGGTGGGACAGGATGTACAGGAGTTTAGGTGAGGTGAACATTTTAATCACCGATATTTTACCCTCAAGCATTGGCTGGAGTGGTCTCTATCTGTCCAGCTCAGTACACATAGCAGCAAGCAGGGGTTTTAGATTTGCCTCCCAGAGTTTGGTGAGGGCTGGCGTTATCACTATCTCTAGATAGGTAATCCCATCTGGGGCCCAGCGAAGGCTGAAGGCCATATTCGGGGTGCATTTGCCATTTAGTGGGAGAACCTCTGTTTCATTTGGGTTGAGGCATAGTCCTGAAAACCCGCAAAGTCAAACAGGGTAGCTAGAAGGGGTGGGTTGGATGATTCGAGGTTGGCCAAGGGCACCAGGAGGTCATCAACGTACATTAAAGTGGAGTATTTCATGTCCCCCACCTTAAGACCTTGAATGCGGGGGTGCTGCCTTATGGCTGCAGCCAGAGGTTCCACTGCCAGCATGAAAAGTAGTGGTGACAGAGGACAGCCTTGGCAGGTCTCTCTGCCCAGAGGGAAGGGGGGCATTGTGGCATTGGTCAGTAATCTGGTGGTAGAGGACTGGTAAATTGCCTGGATCCAGGCCTGGAAGCCCCCTCCAAAGTTCATTGTCTGCAGGACCTGTTGGACAAAGTCCCATTCAAGGGAGTTAAATACCTTCTCGAAAATTGATCGCCACCACCGCAGCGGGGGTGGTGAGTGATTTGGCTGTATGAATTAGGTTCATCAGTGATCTGCTGTGGACTGTACTGTAGTGGCCCTTCACAAAGCCCACCTGTGAAGGATGTATAAGGTTGGGCAGGAAGGGACTGAGCCTAGATGCAAGTAGCTTGGCTAGAATTTTGCTGTCGGCATTCAACAATGAGATAGACCAGTAGCTGACAGCTTTTTGAGAGTCCTTTCCCTTTTTCAGGAGGACAGCAATTACTGCCTCCCAGAAGGAGGGAGGGAGGGTTCCTGTTTCTAGGGCCTCAGTGTAGACCTGCCAGAGGATCAGGGAGATTGTGTGATGTAATAGTTGCCAGACTTCTGGTGGGAAGCCATTCCCACCTGGAGCCTTGCCTGCCTTTAAAGTCTTAAGGGTGGTCTCCACTTCCTTAGTTGTGAGGGGGGTGTCCAGAGCTGGGGCTTGCTGAGTGGATAATGTGGGGAGATTCAGAGCCTGTAAGAAAAGGGCTACACTTAGGGGTTTGGGGGTCTGGATGAGGTATGTAGTTTGGCACAGAAGTCAGCCATTTTAATGTTAATATCATCAGACTTGATTTAGACCACCCCATGCTCGTCCGCCAACCCGGCAATATGCCTGTCCACTTGTTGTTTCCTAAGACGGTAGGCAATAACCTTCCCCTCTTCTCTTCTGCTTCCAAGTACTTATGTTTAAGGTGTAAGATGGAGACTTCTGCCTTTCTGGAGAGCAGCTCATTAGCTTCCAATCGGAGGGCATCCACAGCACTACCTGCTTGGGATTGGAGAGCTGGACATGTCAAGACCTTGAAGTGAGCTTCTGCTTCCTTTAGCTGCCTCTTTAACTCTGCAAAGCAGTGGTCTCTCTTTCTTCTCCTCTTTCTGCTGGCATACCCCATTATGGCCCCCTCAGAGTGGCCTTGAAAGCCTCCCAGGTGTTACCAGCAGACGTATCCGAAATGACATTCTCCTGGAGGAACAGAATAGTCTCCTGCTGGAGCCATGGGGCAAACTCAGGTCCCTCAATAGAAGGGGGTCCAGCCACCAGTAGGTGGATGAGAAGGAGAGGGGCCCCAAGAGAAGTTTAGTTGTACCGAAGCATGATCAGAGATCACCATAGGCTGGATGGTGGCTTCTAGAGCCGCCTTATTAATGTCTGGGGAGGAGAGCCAAAAATTAGTTCAAGTGTAGGAATTGTGAACTGGGGAGTGGAACGATTAATCTCGGTCCCTGGGGTGGAACACCTGCCAGATGTCTGTGAGGGCCATGTCATGCCACAGTTGCTCAAGCGCCTTTGCCCCTCTGACATGTGGCTCTATGTTGAATGGACATCTATCTTTGAGGGGGTCCAGTGTAAGACTGAAATTCTCCCTATAAGCACTGGGATATTTTCCCTGGCAAGGCCTCCCAGCTCCTAAGCCAGTTTGTGGAAGAAGGTAGAGGCATCTTTATAAGGGCCATATATGTTCTCCAGTACTAGGGGGCCCTCCAGAGTGGACATTAGGGAAAGTACCCATCTCCCCTCAGGGTCTCTAATTTTTCTTTAAACTGTCCAGTGAAGCTTTTTGCTGATCAGTATAGCCACACCTCTTTTTCTGGTAGGGGCTGAGGCATGGATCACCAGTCCCACCCAATCCCTGCACAGCCTGTTATGGTCCTTGGGGCTCAGTTTGGTTTCCTTTATGAAGACCAGCCTGGCACACACTGTCTTCAGGTGAGATGACACCCATTTTCTTTTTACAGGGGTGTTGATTCCCCTCACATTCCAAGTGTTCCTGGTGATATCACCCATTAAATTTTTTGGGGGAAGCAAGGTGAGCAGAGAATAAAATACTGCATAGAGAATGTGATTCGGCTGCTGGCCCCCACCTGAAGCACCAGAAATGGGACAGTGGCAAGGCATGGAGCTGGTTAAAGGCACCCCATGGTCTGGGGTATTGGCAATACCTACTTTCTTATCATGTAGCATTTCAAGTATATCACAGTCAGTAAACAACACTGTAACAATCAAACTATTTATATTTATATACAAAAAAGAATACTGATGGGATGGAGAGGTGGTCTGCTGCCCTTAGCAACCTGCTGAAGGCCCACCTCTGCCCCCTGGGTGCACCTGGGAGATGCCACTTCGAGAACATCTGGAGGGAGGCCCCAAGATAAGAGCATCCCAGATGTGTGTCCTTGCAAGGGGTGTAGGTCGATATAAAGGACATTGTCTATGCAGCCTTGAAGGGGAGAGTTGAGGGTATTTGTCTATGAAACTAGGCCCTGAGGCCTGGCATATTACATAGGGGTAGAGATCAAGAGAGGAGTTTCAGAAAGGAGGGACCACAGAATGGGGACTGGGAGAGGACATCAATAGAAACAAACCCCCACTCCTTGGCTCCAGTGGTTCGACACTCATAGAAAGAGTTTGCCAGCAGGACAAAAGGGAGCATAACCCCCTCAAGTGGGGGGGGGGTTGGCCTCTGGATGGGGAAGGGGGGAAATGGGCTAGTTAGACTGGAGGAAGGCATGGACAATCCCACACAGGGTGGACATGTGCTCTGGATACCAGCAAGTCTGTCCCAGCACCATGCACCTATAATATTTTAAACAGTAAGAAAGTATTGACTAAACATGCACATGACATGATATGAGGGCACCCCATATGGGGCAAGGTCCATGTGGGCAGATCAATCGCAATTCAGTTCAGTAGAGGACCCCCTGGCCCAGCCATCCTCCAGCTGCCCTGTGTTGGGGCAGGCGTGAGTCACACATCTGGGTGAACCTATGGGTATCTGCTCACCCTCTGGTAGCTGTACAAATCGGCAATGGGGGGGGCATTCGAAGCATCATTCATCAGGATAGTCCCTGGCCCCAACCTTTCTGTGTATGGGAACAGAAAAAGTTCTGCCGTATCAATATGAATCCCTCCCAGTATGGGAGCATGTTAAAGACCAGAGGGTGTGAGCAGTCTCCCAGTCAGATATGCAACTGCTAAGAAAAGTAGTACAGGGAGCCAAGCATGCTCCCTTGTTTGCTGAGGGCTGCACTTATGCCCAGTAAAAGAACACTTTGGGGGTCTCACTCAAAAGAAGGCAAATACAGAGACAAAAGATCTCCCCCCGACCACACTCCATGACATAAGACGATATGGGGACATGGGAACAAGCTGACCAAGTGCCCCTGGAATTCCTCCCAGTATAGGAGTGGGGTACGCAGGTGTCAGCAAAATTAGGAAATCTCCTCTGGCAGAGACAGGTAAAAGAGAGAGGGGTGGGGGGAGAGGAGAAAAACAGCCCAAGTGGAAGGCCCAAGATCCAGCAGCAGGCACGAGTAACACAGCAGGGCCTTGACAGTGGGCCTCCCTCAACTCTCTTACCTCTCCATCCCCTCCAGTTGAACATCCTGCACAACAAAAGCATACACTCAGAGTTAGGCTGCTATGATAAAACAAAACACTTATCTGTCTAATTGGGGGTTGCCTTCTTCAGAGGTGGAGCATCTCGGCTTGTGGAGGATGTAATTCTGGGGTTGCCATTGTCTTCCTGGAGATGTGGTGGCACATTCTGCAGTGCATGGTATTCTGGGCCCTCTGATGAGGTGATCAGCTTGTCAAGTGACAGGATCTGGACTTCATGCATGCTGGATGGTGATGGTGGGTGTGACTGGTGACAATGCAGCTGTAGGGTGTTGATAGATGCTCCAGAAGGTCTTTCTTCAGATGCTGCTCTAGGGAGGGAGGCACAGTACCGTGAAGTGGTTCTCCATATGAAAATTCTGCAGCTCATCTCTGACAGATGTTTCCATATGGCGCGGTAGCATGTCATTTCAGGGCAGACAACTCAGCATAAACAATTCATCGCAAACAATACAGCGTAATGCTTCTGAGCGTATACAACAAATTAGCGCATAGTCAACACAGCGCTTAACCGCGGTAAGGCAATTGCAGAGTTAACATGAGGAAAAAGCAAATATAAATTTATATCCTTACCTTTCTTGTGGTATTGGAGAGTGTTGCAGAGTGTTAGTGCAGAGTGGTATTGCAGAGTGTTGGTAGTGCATACTGCATAAAAATTTCCCCCCTATCAGATTTACAGTACTCAGGTGGTATTATTAGCTCACTGAGTGCTGCAGATTGAGTAGGAGCAACTGAAGCAGTCTGACGTGCCCTTTGGGCAGTTCATTTTAGACTAAAAAAAGAAGGTAACTTGCCACTGATGGAGTGGCTAATGCCACTGGTAGCACTGGCGACTGCCTGTTGAGTAGTCTCTTGAGACCTTCCTGCCTTCTCTTTCATTTCATTCACAACCTGCCTAACTGCTGCATCAGCAGGGTTTGGCATATGACTGTGTTCCTGAAAGAATTTGATAATTTCATCATTCTCGATGTGCAACCTTGCAGTACACTTGAGTGCATCGTATTGGATGCATTTCTAATATTCCTTTTGCCCATACTTTCTCTCCTTGCGATACAGGTATCCATCGTGACTGAAGAGCGGCTGCCCTCTGGTGCTCAGGATGAAATGCAGCGGCATGATTTCTCTACGTCGGTTGCCGTGCCAAACAGAGACAGTTTTATTTAAAAAAAATTAGCATACAATTAATTTGATATGCAGAGACAGGCCTTCTAAAGGGTGTGTAATTAATTGGATATGCTGAGACTTGGCATATAGATTTGAGGTCATCGCACTGAGATACAGTAGCGCTGATAAGTCAATTCGGTGAAAATAACCGCGCTGTATTACAAATGCTGTGTTGACCACGCTGAATTATTTTACGCGCAAATGACATGGAACCATATGGCGCTCCCCTGGGATGGCTGTTTGGGTCCTGTCTGATGGGTGGTCTCATTTCCCATGGCTGCGAGAGGTATGGCGCTTCCTGTTACTCCATGGAGGGGGTTCCCGCTGATTCTCTTATTCAGTTTGCCAGGTTCAGTCTCCGGGTACACACTTGGGGGACTGCCTGTCCAACCCTTCCGAATGGCTCCTCATCAGTTCGGGATGTGATCAATGCAGCCTGGCATTACCTGGCCAATTTCTCCAAAAGAACTCCAACAAAGCATCTGGAGAGAACTGAAGTGGAACCCCATTATGAACCACATGCATGGTGGCCAGGTACAGTAAAGAGAAGGTGAGTCCAATTATGTGCATTGTATGGCTGGCTTCTGTGTAGGCCCACCGTCTGTCAGACAGTTCTTTAGAGTAGTCGGGGTAGATGGTTATGCTGGGGGGTATGCCACCACAGCTGCTGCAACTCTCTGGATTTTGCCATCACCCTTTCCTTGTCCAGGTAATCCAGGAAGCGGGCAATGATCGGCCATGGTTTTTCCTGGCCTTTAGACATGGGAGCTAGTGTGCGATGAGCCCGCTCCACCTGCAGGCTGCATTCAGGGCCCAAGTTCAGGATCTCAGCCAGGGCATTTTGTAGAAAAAGCTCTGTATTCCGCGCTTCAGTCCACTCTGGAAAGCCTAGCAACCGGAGGTTATTCCTTCACCCCTGGTTCTCTAGGTCATCAAATTTATCCTGAAATTTTTAATTAGCTGTCGATGCTCACAGAGTACTGCTGAGTTTTACTGCATGTTTGATTCAGTAGCTGCCAGGCAATGCTCCATTTGAAAGAATGCTTGCAGAACCTGGGTGTTGTGGTTTGTGGCCAGTGTCACTTGGGCATTTGTGCTAGTAACTATCTGAACATCCCTTCAACTGAGGAGGCTGTGCCATGTTGCACGATGAGGCCTCAGTAGTATGGCTAAAGTTCTCAGGCAAACTGTTTTTGGTGAGACAGATGATGCCTAGAAATAAAGATATCCTAGGAGTTCTTGTAGCATAAAGCACCACTGGATGCATTCAGAGTTGCAATATGAGTGATGATAAAGCAAGTTCTGGAGACCTCACCTCAAAAACATCTGTCTTTTGGATCAGACGTTAAACCGAGATCCCATCTGCCTGTTCTGGTGGTAGTTCAAGTGGATGTTAAAGATCCCGTGGTACTTCTCAAAAAGAGTAGGGGAATTTTTATTTGATCAAAATATACATACTTTCTACAAAAATAATCACAGTACATTAAACAGAATATAAAGAAAAACTTAAAATATTGAAGCCTCTAGCTATATACATACTTTTCTCTGACTACATCATATTACTTTTCAGTTATTTTTAGTAATACAAACAAAAATAATATAAATCATATGATACACATGATAGCTGGTACTCCTTGCCACCTTCTATGCAATTCTGGTGCTGGAATAAATTTGATTCTTTCTGCAAAACTAGGCATATTTCTTTTTCTATCATACTAACTGTAATTTCTGGTGCAATGTACAATTGCTGTAACACAAATTTACATCTTACTTGCCATAGTATAAACTTAATGCAAGTGAACAGAAGTCTTATAGTTCCTTCATTTATTTGTTGACCCTCTAGTTTGTATGCAACTATTATATCTTCGTAAGTCTCTGATTTCCACCAAGAGTAGGAGAAGTTTTTATTTAAAAACAAAAACATACAATTTTAGTACAACTTTGTCACAAACATCAAAAATTCCATGCTATTTACCCAATCCCAGTAAAAAATTTTCCACAACTTTCTTGCTTTTGCTTCTCCCAACATTTTACATTCGTCTTGAAAAATATTGTCAGTTTCGTACTGGAATTTAAAATATATGTCCTGCACAGTTAACTCTCTCTTCTGCAAAAACCTAGCACATCTATTTTGCCATATCACCCATATCAGTGTTGCCAATATAACATAAACTGTATTTTTATTAAATTTATCCCACTCTTTTGTTAACTGGCCATACACCAGAATATCATAAGTCATGCTTTTAAAAACCTTCATTCCCCAATAGTTTGCCACCATTTCCCAAAAAAGTTTAATAAAGCTACACTCAAAAAATAAATGCTTCATTCTTTCTTCTTTCATTCCACAATTCATTTCAACACATTTACACTCATCTATTTTTTATGTTTATGATTATCTCTTGTATTCAATTTTCCATGGCTACACATCCATGTTACCTCTTTCATTTTTCCTGGAATACTTTATTCTAAGGTTACCTCTAAAATTCTAGACACATTTATTTCCTTTTCCAACCTTAAATTCTTAATGTTCCCAAAAAATTTTTTCCATGATTTTTTTATACATCTGTTTTCTATTTTTGTTAATTAACCAGTCCACTGTTACCCTCCACTGTGTTAAGTATTTCCTTCCTGCTTCCATCTATACTGGCCACTTTTAACCCCCAACTATATTCTCATTTTCTCCCAATATTTCCAATCAAACCTTCACTCCATTGCTTTGTTAGTATTAACCAAACATTATTTTCTCATTTTATTAATGGCACTAAGTTAGAAAAAATGAAGATATTGATATAAAAAACTATGAGATTTATCATATTTAGCCCCCCATCCTTTACTGCTCTATATGTAATTCCCCTTCTAATATGATTTAGTTTACTACCTCACAATAACTGAAAAAATAACTTTTATTTGCACATTAAATGGAACTGGAAAAATGTGTGCTACAAAAAGACATATAGGCAGTATAAAAATTTTAAGTAGATATATTCGTTTTTCCTGCATCATGCTCCATTTCCTTAATTTTTGTACTTTCTTCTGAGCAATTTCATATTTTTCATCCCAATTTTTTTGCATTACCTCTGATCTTCCAAAGTGAATCCCCAAAATTTGTATGCCTCCACTAACTAAACCTAGTTTTCCTTTTTTTTTCCCCACATCAACTTTACCTAAAGGATAGGCTACACTTTTTCCTTGATCTATTTTGACTCCTGTATAAGTACCAATGTTTTTCTATAAAATTTACTACTCTATCATCCAATTTTTAATCCTTAACAATACAATCCTTAACAACTATACAATCATCTGCATACATGCTTGTTTTATTTAATCCCTTACCTTCCCATACTATTTTTTTCTTTTACTATCTGCATCTATTTTCCTTAAGATGGGATCTAAGCAAAATACATAAAGTAAGGGGCTTAAAGGGTACCCCTGACATGCTCCATTCTTAATATATAATGGGATTCCAAAATGACCATTTACCATAGGGCATGCCTGCGCATTTTTTTCTATTGCTTGAATTAAGTCAACTAATTTTGATGGATTCCAAAATTCTTTTGAAACGTCCCATATATATTGATTCTTAACAACGTCAAAGGCAATTTCTTGATCTAAGGAATAAACCTATACCTGCAATTAATTTTCTTATCCTTTATTAAAGATTTCTCTTAAATAAATTAGATTCTGCTGAATGTTTCTACCAGGTATTGCACAAGTCCAAGTTTGCATTATTAATTTATCTGAAAAAGTTGATAACCTATTATGTATTATCTTAGCTAAAATTATATAGTCAGCAGTTACTAAGCTGATAGGCCTCCAGTTTTTAAGCTGGGCTGTATCTCCTTTTTTATATAAGAAAATAGTAATTCCCATATTCATACTTCCAACCATTTTATCACCCACCATGATACCATTATACACCTTAGAAAGTATGGGAGCAATTTGTTTTTTGGAAAGTTTATAAAATACTTAGGGATCCCATCCACCCCGGTGCTGTATTGTTGGGCAAAGCTTTAATTGCCTCTTTGACTTCTTTTTTTTAATTAATATATCTTTTGCTTCTACTTCCTTTTCTTCCAAAGTTGGTAAATTAAATGCCTGAAAAAATCCTTCATTTCTTTCTCCTCCTGACTGTTGGTATTTTCCTCTTAAAAACTCTTACACAATGCTTTTAATACTTGAAACATCAGTATATCCCTGTTCCTTTTGATCTTGTAATTCTCTCATGACCCTATTTTATATTCTTTCTTTATGACTGTCTTATTGATTTGTATGGTATTTTGTCCCCTGAGTACATACCCTTCATTGTTCCATTATTAATGATTTAACTCTACCATATTGGTATTGTTCCATCTCCCTTTTAATCATATTCATTTGTTCTGTCTCATCTACCTTTTCCTTTACCTGCCTAGTCATAAGTTTATACAGTCTAGCTCCTAGACCCAAATACTTCTAATATTTTACTGCTTCTGTATGTTGTCCTTCCTCGATCATAAGCTGTTTTATGTCATATTTAACATCCTCCCACCATTGCGATACCCTAGCATACAATTCTAAAACTGTTGTTCTAACTTGTAAAAGATCTTTTATTTTTTGTTTACACTATTCCTCTTCTAATTTAGCAACATTCATCTTCCAGTATCCTTTACCCATCTTTATTATTTTTCCTAAATCTATTTCTATATCCACAGTCAATATTTCAACCGGAATGGTTCTAATCCTAAGGACTTTGATGTTTTTTGCCACATCCAGAAATCAATCCTGGTTGAAAGTGTACCTCTAAAATATGTATATTCCGCCCCCTTTTTTTAAATTAGTATAACCATCTTCCATCCCTGCATTTTCTAATATTTTCCTTCAAAAATGAATGTCACAATATATGTTAGATGTCGTTCTCCCCCAATCTGTCCTCAATAATCCGCAATTAAAATCCCCCCCACATTACTATCTTAATGATATGTAAAAAAGGTTCTATTTGGCCCATTATTTTGTTTCTTTCTTTTTTCCCTTGAGGATTGTAAATTACTAATGTTCTAACTGTAGTATTTTTAACAATGCTATCCACTATACACACTCTTCCTGGAACTAAATCAAAAACCTTCAGAATTTGAACTTCATGCATCATAACAGCAACTCCCACCCCTGAACAGCTCTCTGTCCCAATGAACCATAACGAAGGCCCCCATAACCAATCTTTCTGGGCTAGTTGTATTTCTTCAATGGTTTATAATCTTGTATCCTGCAGAATATAAATATCATTTTTTAATTCACTTAGAAGTTTAAATGCTACCTGTCTTTCCCTTCTATTTTTTAAACTATTAACATTAAGTGACAGACATTTTAAACTCCCCATTCAGTTTGTTTTAAGAAAACTTTTTATTTATCCTGCATCTCTTGATTTTTTTTTCTTTTCTTCGGTACTTGTGTATCGGTTGTATCCCCATTTTCTCCATCTTCTTCTTCTGAGAGATCTGAAAAAGAGTGTTCAGCTCCTTCATCCATAGTAGACCATTCCTTGTCCTGGAGTAACATATACCTATTTGTTAATTCTACTCCTTCCCTGTCTTTTTCCAGAACAAGTGCTTGTTTTGCTGCAGGCCTGTCTTTATTCCTAGACCTGGTGACCATAGTATATCCTGTTTCTTTTCCTTGTTTTCATTCATGTCGTATGTCTTTTTTTCTTTTCGGTCTCCATCTGGTGTACACCTTCCACTTCCTGTGATAAACATCAGGCCCATTTTCTTTTTCTATATTCTTGCTGTCATTATTTTCTATTTCTTTTTGTAGAACCTCTGACACTACTTTGTCTTGTTTGTTTTTTTCTTTCTGTGCCTCAGCCAAATAAACATCTTGTTCTGCTCTTTCTCTGACTTTATTTATGCACTCTTCACCAAAATGTCCAATCTTGCCACATAATCTACATTTAACTTTCCCACATACACTACTAAGGTGTCCTCTCTCTCCACACTTGTAGCAGGCCCGGCGTTGGTCTGCATAGAACACAGTGCCTCTATCTTGACCTAGAAAAAAATAGTTTGGTAGGTGTTGTATTTCTCCTTCTTTTTGTTTCAGTGTTATTCTGTATCTCAATCCACCTGCCCATAAACAGTTTTCATCCAGTATAGGCTTTGATGGGCCAGGTATGACACTCCTTTGTTTGATCCAAAAGTTAATGTCCACAATATTTAATCCTTCATTCCGAAAAAGCACAGTTACAATTTTAAATGCTGATTTCGTTAAGGGAATAACAGTAAAATCCTTCCATAAATCTGTGTTTCTCTTTTGGTGATACAGCTTCCAAAAATGATCAAGGTCTCCAGCATGTTTAAAACTTATATTAAACTCTGTACTACCTGGTACATGGATGAGTGCATACATTTTGTAAGGATATCATTTCATACTATCCATTAAAAGTTGTCTTCCCACAAAAAAAACTATCTGGCGTATCACTTGAAGGCCCTTTGAATCTTAATCTCACCTCATTCCACCTTTTGGCATGCTGTGGTTTAGTGTCTTCAGGAAATAATTTCTGTTTCATGTTTCCACCCCCAGTCTTTTCTTTCTGACCTTCCCCTTCCTCCTTATCTGTCAAGATTCTTTTTTGTTCTAAGTCCATAGAAGACTCTTCATTTTCTTCAATAAATATTTATTTTGTTTTATCTTCCTCCATTGTTGTCGTTTTGTTTACTTTCTTCCTTATTTTCATTAGGTACTTCAAAAATATCATTCCTCTTTCTTTCTATGATAACAGTATCTTTTGAAGTCCCAGGCCTATTTGGGTCCCATCCAGACTCATCTGTTTTCCAACTCCATCCTGCCTGTAATAATGCTTCTGTCACCCACTCTTGTGTATCAGAGAAATCTTTAAAGGTTTCTTCTGTTGAGATCTTCACAATCTTTTGTTTTTCCTTATTCTCGCCCTGTTGAGCTAATTTCTCTATTTTTATTTCAGGCCCTTCTTGCATTTCTGAATCACTCATTTTTCTTTTTCCTTCTCCTTTACTTGTAACAATATCCCCCCAGCCCTTCTTAGGCTAATCCATTTCTGACCTGTGTTTGCCTTTCCCTTCAGGGCTGTCACTTTCATTGCTTTCTTGCTGGTTTCAGCAGCTTGCTTTGGTGCTGCTGTGTCATCATTCCTCAGCTGATTGTGACAGGAACTTGACTCAGTCACTTCACTTTCTTCAGCAATATCAGTTTTAGACTTGGCTCCATTAACATTTTCCTCAGCCTGACTTTCATTAAACAATGCACCAGTTAAAGTTTTCTCTTTCTCCATCTCCACAGAAAAAGTACTTCCTATTTCTGCTTTTCTTTCCATATCTCTATCTCTATTTCTCCATTCCTCTGACATTGGATCTGCAAGCTCCTCTCTACTCTTTTCAGGGTCTATCAGGAATAAAGACTGGGGAGGAGGAGGCCCTCCCCCCAGTCTCACACATACATCCTCACACACTCTAATAAAGACACTGCCACATCAGCACTTCCTCCTCTTCTGCTGTCTGGCTCCAAACTGAGCTCTTCCACACTGCTTGCAGGAAGTCAAGCCCCCTGATGGCAGAGTAGGGGAATTTCCCTGGTGCCTTGGCCAAATTTCCCCCCATTCACTAGAAATACCACCAACAGCTTAATCTGGTTCAAGGTCAGTTGGCATTCATCTGTATACCCCTCCATTGGGTCATGCCTGAAAATAGGCAGAATTTGTCTAGTGCACTTACTTGGTCAACAACAGCTAAATAAAGGCAGGATAGTGACAGATTAGTCCCTCTAGGCTAGACAGCCTGTGGTTTAGGCTGCCATCTTAGTTAGCACTCCTAGTGGCAGTCAGCATAGCTAGTTAACATGGCAGAATCTCATTCGCTATTGAAATTAACTAAACAAATTGATCTACCAACTAAGAACAGCCATGCACCATCACCCATAGAGTCAAGAAAGAACTATCAATCTGTCAGTCCTTTCCATGTGAGGTTTCTCATGTTGAGTCAAATTAAGCAGCAAGTTTGACTCATGCTGGTGCCCTTCACACAATTCCTTTAAGTTTCAGCTTTGCAACAATACTACCCCTGCAACCCAAATACTTCAGTTTCCTGGAAGCTCCTCAGTGGGTCTTGATAATATGGTCACTGGATCACTAGTCAGCATTATGTATGGTTGGAACTATGACAGTATCTGATCATCTTATGTGATCACTTATCTGATGCTACTGCACCCACAGTTTGCCTCCTGCATGCCTGGACACCACTCTGTACCTCTCTCAGCACTAAGGAGCCTGCTGCCACCAGCCCCCTGGAATCAAGCATCAGGCATCCTTGTAGCCCACTGGGCTACCAACTGCACCCATGGTTCACCTTCTGCATGCCTGGACACCACTCTGTGCTTTTTTCAGCACCAAGGGGCCAGCTGCCACCAGCCCCTTGGAATCAAGCATCAGGCACAGCCTATACGCAGCTCCAGCCTCACTGGCTGCTGCTCCAGTGCCAATTTTTTTGAAAACCAGCACCTTTCCCTGGAAAAGTTCTCATTGGCTGCTCCTAAGCAGAAGCATTCTGACTGTCTGCCCAATGGACTGGCTTTTTGTTCTCCCGGTACTGGACTCTGCTCTTAGATATTAAGCCAGTGAATTAGTTGGGGCTGTCTCTATTCAAACACTCTGGAACTACAGTAGAAAAGAAATACTCCCTCTTGCAGCTGAAAGCCTGCACTTATAGGGTTCCTGTATTCCTGCAAGTGCAGTCCTCTGTTTCAGTGCACCAAGCTGTGCTTTACAGCTTACCCTCTACTGATTTTTCCCTGTGCTTCTACATGCAGTCTTTTTTTTTGTATTGTGTTTAACCTGTCACCTCAGTTGCTGTGTCTATGTTTATTAACGTACAGAATTTAGAGTCAGGATTCAAACTTTAAGATTTCTTAGCTGAAAGTCTACATAGCATACTGAATTATTGTATTTTAATCCAGTGCAGCTACCATTTTAATTTCTCCCTTAGTTGCTCCCCTACTGTTTTACAAATCTCAGTTACAGAGCTGGTGCCTATCTGTCTGCTTCTTGACCCATTATTTGTCCCTCTTTCAGTGAATTGCAGCTCTTTTGTCTCTGTGCTAATCTTAGTTTCATTCCGATCCCTTTGGAGGGCTATAAATTCCTGTTCTGTCCCTTTTCCAACAGGTATCCTTGTAGCCCACTGGGCTACCTACCACACCTGTGGTTCACCTCCTGCATGCCTAGACACCACTCTGTGCCTCTCTCAGTGATAGGGAGCCTGCTGCCACCAGCCCCCGGAATCAAGCATCAGGTATCACCTATATGCAGCTCCAACCTCGCTGGCTGCTGCTGTGGCTGCCAAATGTTTCACCCACCCTTCCCCCTCTCAGGCCACCCTTAAATACACTTAAGTTCCACCCTCTCCTACCCCATCCTGCCCCATTGGCTCCCAGTACTAGTTCTCTGAGCTTAAAGCTTTCTGTCTCCTCACCCCATTTGTTAATCTTTTTTGATCCTGCCCTCATCTTGAAGGCATCTTCACTATAAGACACTTTCTCCTTAAAGCCCTGCTCTCTGTTTTCCTGGCTGTGGCTTTACAGCTGCAGATAGTACTGTTTCATTATCTATTGTAATAAATCCAAGAGATGACTTCTGCAGCCCCCCCTTCTCCTCATTGGCTACATCCTCCTTCTGACAGTGGAGCCACTTTTGGACCCCAGGAAAGACTCACCCTGCCTGAATACTCCTATAGGACTGGAAATAAGCCCAATGGCACCTGCCACCCAGTTAACTCCCTCAAAAGGCAGTAATCCTTACACATTTCCAACCCTTCTTACCTCCTACTGCCCAACATTCTTTAAGCAGACCCCCCTTACCCTCTCTGCTAGGGTAGTATTATCTGCTCTGATCAACTTCCACTACCCACCAAAGTCCCGCACCACTGCCCTTGATAGTGTCCAAGGCAAAAAACCAAACAAAACCTTCCTAAGCAATGGGCAGGATCATACACTTGACTTATCCTTCTCCAAAATAATGTGGAATGCAATCCAACTTCCAGCCCCAACTACAAGGTGCTCTGAAACTACCTCTGGCAATCCCACTATGGCACACCTTTGCCATCCCACAAGAGCAGGGTATGCAGTTAAACATACGTGTGCTATCCTACTGGCTCAGCTGAATATGTTGATAGGCACCACAAAAGTGAAAAATAAAATAGCCAACTCCCACAGCAAGTCCTATCTAATGAAACACTTAAAGCTACATGCTCTTAGAATTGCCTGGCTACTCCTTCTACTCTCGGGCAATGTTCTCCCAAACCCTGGACCTAGTACTAGTGCCTCAATACCACCAACAGACTGCAAGTCTTCTCTTAACGTATGCAGCCTGCTAGCAAAATGTGATGCTCTCCAGGTATTGATGGCCCAACATAAACCAGATGTCATCTCAGCCATGGAGACCTGGCTCACTCCTAGAACCCCTGAGTCTGCTATCTAGCTTGAGGACTACACAACTTTCAGGGTGGACAGGCGAAGGGAATGAGGGGGAGGATGTGTCATTTATGTTAATGACTCAATTTAGTGCAGGGCGCTCCCCATCCCACCTCAGGGTGGAAGATCACAAATTCTCATCCAGGTTCAACTTGGATCCAGGAAAAGTGTTTAACTATAATCTCAGAGTACATGCCCCCTAAAGATCAAGAGGCTGGTTTCAAACTAGCACTTGATTCTTTATCTAGTAATCACCATCAATCTGAAATTATAATGTTAAGGGACTTTAATATAAATTGGTTATCTCTAGATGCTGCACTTTACCAGGATGCAATAGCGGCCATAGACATGGTCCAACTCATTCAATCCCCTACTCGTGTAAACTATTGCACTGGTTCAAGTACTGTCATAGACTGGGTACTAACCAACTGACCACAAAGAATAACTAGAACCACTGTGCTAGCCGACTCTATCAGTGACCACTCATCAGTCTAATGCTCCTGGACAAACATAACCCTGAAACCCACCCCAAAAAACAATAACCTCCAGAATTATAAAAGCTGGACATCTTGCCTCACTAAAATCCTACCTTTGCCAGCTAGACTGAGAGGTGGTCTATGCTGCTGCTGACATGAGTGCTGCTCTTGAGTGATTTATTGACAAGTTTAACATGGCCTGTAACATCTTTGCCCCTCTAAAAACAAGGAAAATCAAAGGAACCAGTAAATAATGGATCACGCCACAGCTCCATGAGCTCATGGGGGTCATGGATAACCTGTGACATAGGGCTAAAAGCACTGGGTACCCCTCTGACATACAGAAATACAAAGCAGTATGTAATAAGTGCACTCAAGCCATCTGCCTTGCAAAAAGATCTCACTTTAAAAGTGAACTGGACAAATCTTGGTGCGACAGCCGCAGATTCTGGGACAATATAAAAACCTTAACAGGCAGATCAAGTAAATCACCACCATCACAAACTTTGAGGGTGTGATTACCCAGAATCCCAAAATTATCGCAGATGACTTCAACAAGGCCTTCACAGACCTTAGTGGGGTCCTTCCTCCAGACTATCTCCAACCTATGCCTAGCTCCACTATTAGTTGTACTGACATACCTCCAACACACACACACAGCACCTCCCTTCTACCTGAAGGTAATCTCTACAACTGAGGCAAAAAAATACTTGGAAAAAGTTATTGGGAACACTAGATCCAGTGGGGACTCACTTGACCTAAAGATGTGTTACTCTCCCCTCTAACCTGGATCCTAAATCTCTAACAGACCACTAGCATTTTCCCTCAATGTTGGAAAGCTGTGATGGTCACCCCAGTCTTTAAAAGTGGGAACAGAACCGGCTTGGCCAACTACAGGCCAATCTCAATTCTGCTCCCCCTTTCCAAGGCACTAGAGAGGATAGTATACAATCAGTTAGGTACATACCTTGATAAGTACAACCTTCAATGACAGGAACAGCATGGCTTTTGAAAGGCACACAGAACTTCAAAGGCATTGGTTGAGTTGACTGGTCATGTCCATGAAGCACTTGACTGAGTGCTCTCTGTGGGGGCCCCTTTCGTCGACCTCACCAAGGCCTTTGACATGGACAACCACAACTTGCTTCTCACACAACTCTCTAACATTGGCATATCCTCTGTCTCTCGAGGCTGGTTCCAGAGTTATCTCTCTAACAGGACCCAGCAGGTCAAGATTGTTGACATTCTATCCAACCATCGGCATGTCAACACAGGGCTGCCTCAAGGTTCCATTTTGGCCCCCCTGCTGTTCAGCCTGTTTCTAAATGAACTCCCCAAAGTCTACCAGAACAAGATCCTTCTATATGCAGATGATGCTGTTCTCTACACGTGTCACTCCACTTCAGAAGAGCTGGAAAAAGTCATGCAAGATGGCTTTACTACTGTGGAAAAATGGTTCCCTCAGTCTAAGCTCTTGCTCAACTACACTAAGACTAAAACAATGTTGTTTGCCACCCATCAAAACTGTCATAAGTCACTTCACCTCAATATCTACAATAATAAGTTTGATACACATAAAATGGTCACCACCTTTAAGTACCTTGGTGTCTACCTTGACAGATCTCTCTCCTACAGCCAGCACATAGACCATGTTGCCAAGGCAGCTAGTGCCAGACCAGATCAGCTCTACTGGCATAGGCAGTGCCTCACTAAAAGTACCATGAAGCTTGCAGTTAACAGCTCTGTGCTCTCTGTCATAGATTATGGACTGGTAGTCTACGGAGCCGGTACCAATACAGCTCTTAGGTGAACCAAGATTGTCTTAAACAAAGCCTGCAGACTAGTCCTGGGTGTGAACCATTTAACTCACATTTGTTAACTATACTCAAGCACTGGTTGGTTAAATTTGAATAGCAGAATTCAGTACCAAGTCTGTCTATTGGTTACAAATCCACCCTAGATCTTGCTCCTCCTGGAGTGAGGCAACTGCTAAGGAACTCCACTTCCTCCAGACTAACTAGGGGATCAAGTAAAGCTACCTTCATTATCCCATTCCACCAGATCTCACTAGGGCAATAGTCCTTCAAATACAGGGCCCCCTGCTGGCTAAATTCTCTTAACTCTGAGCTGATTGAGGGAACGAAACTATGCCCATTTAAGGCCAAGCTACTGCAGTACCTGGTCACTCTTAATAACTGTGATTGCATCACCTGTGCCTAATCCTACTGTTGTTGACAGTTTATCTGTCCTGCATAGTACCCATCTCCCTCCCCTGCCTGGTGTGACCCCACTGAGCACTTACCCCCATGTCCCCTCTTTATCCCCCCGGCCTTCCTGCTTTATCTTCACAAAGATTAATCTCCCCCAATATTCACCCCCTGGTTTCCCCCTCACCTCACCCACACTTAAAACTCTTTCACTTATCCCTCTCTCCTCCCACATTACCCAGCCTTGCCCAATCACCTACTTACGTAACCCTGGGTAGATTCCTATCCAATCCCACGCCTCTGACTACTCAATCCCCTATTCTGTCACCCTCCCTTTGTCTCTGCCCCCACCCTCCCCCTTATCTCATCTATTCTGTCCTCCCCCTCCTTTGGTCACCATCACTTCTGACCCTCCATAACTCTACCTGCATGCTCTAAAGCTCAGCTACCACTATAAACTGCTTGTTCACCTTAGGTATGCTCTTAGTACTGTTGCAATAAAGTTGACCTCTCCTACCTGACATATTTTAACTGTACTTGCTTGAATCTGTATCTGTATGTACCATAATGTACTTGCCTGCTGTATATACCCCTATCTGTTTAGTAATGTCTACATACCTTGTCTATTGCCTTATGACATGGAACCTTTGTAAATCAGCTTTTAGCTCAGAGATGCTATCTGAGATTCCAATAAATAAATAAATCTTTGAACCTCAGACTTTCATTTCTGATTAATGAAAACATTCTTGGCAAATGCTTTCACTTTTGATCCTTTTGCACCAGTCCAAGAATTTCATTTCTAGTGGCACAATATGCATGCCCCTGTCTGTCCCTCTTAATCATTGCCCCAATTCTGAAAACCAACAAATTAGAACCAACGGCCTACTTCATTATTCCTTGCTGAAGTATTCAAGTGACTGGCCTGCTTTGAACACTCCAATAGTTTCAAATCAAATACTTCAACCCCCAACCCCCCAGGATACTCAGTTAAAAGCATCAAGGGAGCACTGAGAGACATAAGAACATAAGAAAGAACATAGAAATGTAGAAGTTGATGGCAGGTAAGGACCGCAAGGCCCACCCAGTTTGCCCATTTTTTTCTACTTTATGAATGTGCCCTAGGCCTTTACTCTATCAAAGGTCTATCTATTCATACTCATCTGTATTGCTCCCTTATGCCTATCCAATGCCTGTCTGAAGCCCTGCTCTGTATTCATATCCACCACTTCCTAAGGTAGGCTGTTCCATGCATCCACCACCCTTTATGTGAAAAAGACCTTCCTCACATTACCCTTTAATTGGCCTCCCTGTAATCTCCTGCTGTGTCATCTTGTCCTGCTATTTTTTTATATTGAAGCATGTTAGACTCTTTTACCTCGTTAATACCCTTAAGGTGTTTGAATGTTTTGATCACATCTCTCCTTTCTTTGCTGTAGGGTATACATATTGAGCTCCGTTAATCTGTCCTCATGTTTTCTGAGGCAGTCCCTGCACCACTTTGGTTGCCCTTCTCTGGACTGCCTCCATTTTGTTAATGTCCTTATGAAGGTGCAGCCTCCAGTACAGCATACAGTACTACAGATGGGGCCTAACCAGTGTCTTGTAAATATGGATTATTACCTTCCTCTTATGACTTGTGATACCCCTACTAATACACCCCAACATTCCCCTAGCCTTACTTACTGCTTTAGTGGTCTGCTTGGATGATTTCAGGTCATCTGTGATGATGATGTCCAAGTCTCTTTCTTCCCTTGTGATTGCCAGTAACTCCCCTCCCAACCGATAGGTGGCTTCATGGTTTATCTTCCCTATGTGCTTGATCTTGCACTTCTTTGCATTAAACCCCAGTTGCCACTCTTCTGACCATTTTGCCAGTTTATCTAGATATCTTCCCATTCTGCCCACTCCATCTGGATCATCTACTCTGTTGCAGATCTTGGTGTCATCTGCAAAAAGACAAACCTAACCCTCCAGTCAATCTGCAATGTCACTGATGCAGATATTGATGAGGACTGGCCCCAGGACTGATTACTGAGGTATCCCACTTCTCATTTGCATCTCTTCTGACTGTATACTCTTTACCACCACTCTCTGTTTTCTACCTGCCAACCAGTTTGCCACCAAGTTGACCAACTTCTGACCCACCCAATGCCTATCCAGTTTATTAATCAATCTTCTATGTGGAACAGTATCAAAAGCTTTGCTGAAGTCAAGGTAGGTGACATCAACTGCAATTCCTTGGTCCACCACTCTGGTTACCCAGTCAAAGAAACCTATGAGATTAGTTTGACAGGACCTTTCTGTTGTAAACCCATGCTGTCTTGGATCCTGTGCTCCTATGGATTCCTGCTGTTGCACTATCCTTTCCTTAAGGAGTGCTTCCATAACCTTGCCCACTACTGAGGTAAGACTGACTGGTCTGTAGTTCCCTGCCACCTCACTGCTACCACTCTTGTGGAATAGGAGCACATGAGCCCTTCTGCAGTCTTCTGGGACCTCTCATGTGCTCAGAGACTCCCTAAACAGTTCTGATAATGGCTCTGCTAGTTCCACCCTTAGCTCCTTTAGTACAGTGGGATGTATGCCATCCAGTCCCATTGCCTTGTCCACCTGAGCTCTTGTCAGACCCTTTCTTTTGTGAAGGAACTTGTGTACAGCTCCCTCGCTCCATGTTCATGATGCTGAGCTGTGGGCCCTGCCCTACCTTCTTCTCAGTAAATACCGAGCAGAAGTAACTATTTAGGATAGATACTTTTCCTTGGTCCTCCTCCAAACACTCCCCCTTATCCCCTTTGATCTTAGCAATACCCCCTCTAGGCTTTCTCCTTTCACTAATGTATCTACAGAGAGTCTTGTCCCCTTTTTTTACTGTTCATGTTAGTGTTTCCTCGGTTTGGGCCTTTGCCTGCCTTACTGCCTTCCCTGCTTTCCTTAGGGAAGTTTGACATGTGTCCCCATCTTCATCACACTGTGTTCCCTTATATTTCCTGAAGGTCAGTCTTTTGGCTCTGACCTTTTCTGCTACTATTTTTGAGAACCAAAGTAGTTTTCTCCTTCTTTTGTACTTGATTTTCTCCATAACAGAATGGGTTGTTGCTTCAAGTATTGCATCCTTAATACATTGTCAATCTCTCTAGCCCAACTTTAAGTCTCTCTGAAGAAGCAGTGTTAAAAAAGTGATTGGGGTTTGCACTGACATGCCCGATTGATAAAGTATGGACATTGATAGACCTAAATCACACTTATTGGAAGTTGAATTTAATATCATTTTTCTTCAACAAAAAAATCATCTGTGGAACTATATAAATGAGCAATGAATTTAAACCAAATTCAACATTTTGCCCCCCAGTCCTGCAGTACTGATATTTAAGAACTTGGTGGAGAAATACTTATAAAATGTTTTCTGTAAGCCTGCAAAAATAACTTATAATAATATGTCAAAAGCACAGACAATGGCTCTTAAATATTTGCAGGAAGATTCGAATATTATAATAAAGTGGGCGACAAGGGTGTGTGTGTGGTAATTCAGAATAAAGATGATAATGTTCATGAGGCTATGAGACAATTGTATGATACACAACTTTATGTTAAACTACAAGAAGATCCCATATATGAATTTAAATTTGCAATAGATGAACTAGTCAATCAAGCGTAGGTCAATGTGGTAATTATGGACCAAACAAGAGACTTCTTCATTACTCCTAACCCTGTAAGGGCAACATTTTACATGATCCCAAAAATACATAAGAATGCTGAACACCCACCAGGAAGACCCATTTTAAGTGGGCTTGGATCTTTAACCAAGCCCCCTTCAAGATATGTTGATATTTAAAAACATTTGTGCAGACTTTACCATTGTATATTAAGGTCATGAAACATCTTTTTACTATTTGTGCCAATTTGAAAGTAGAAAATTATGTTCTTCTGGCTACTATGGACATAGATGCACTATGTACGAGTGTGCTTCATGAAGGGGATTTAGATGCAGCAGCAGCTTTTCTAAATACATGCTATGGACAGAATGATGTTTCAAAAGATTTTGTGCTAAAATTATTGGAATACGTTTTAAAAAATAATGACTTCATATTTAATAAATAATTTTATTTACAGGTAAAGGGGACAGCAATGGGGGCTGCATGTGCCCTGTCTGTAGTGAATTTGCATATAGGGAAATGGAAAGAGCTTTATGTCTATGGAGCAGCTAATCCATTTATGGAAAATATTTTGTTTTGGGGCAGATATATAGATGATGTGCTGCTCATATACAAAGGGATGAATGATGAATTAAATGCATTTGTACAATTTCTACATAGCACAAATGAACATATTAGATTTAAATATGAGAGTGATGTCACACAGGTTAATTTCTGTGATGTAACCTTAAGAAAGAATAATCAGAGTCACCTGGATACAATTCTGTCTAGGAAGGCAGTGGATGGCAACCAGCTATTGATTTCAGCCAGTTGCCACGCTCCACATGTTAGAGAGAATATTTCAAAAGGGCAGTTTCTTAGAGTGAGGAGGAACTGTAGCACAGAAGATGGGTTTCAAAGTGAAGCTAGATGCCTTACTCAAAAATTACAGGATCTGGGGTATAGCCAGAGCACCCAACAAGCAAAATGTGTTGCTTGTAATACAACTAGAGATGTATTACTACAAGAGAGGGAAAGGCAGAAACAGAGTGGAAATAAAGAAGAACCTCATTCTTTTAAGTTCTGTACTATTGATAAAGTGACTAGAACCCCCAGAGGCAGTAATTTTGATAATTTAATTTTAAAAAGATAAACATTTTGGATTATTAAATTAAGTGCAAATGTGAAACTGGGTTTAAATGCACAATTTAATTTGAAAATGTGTTTCTATTTGAATGATGTAGTAATTGTAGTTTTGTGTGATATTAATGAATATTAGGATATTTATGTGATGAGTGTGGCTTCCCCCCTTTCATGTAGCTAAGTTTTGTGAGCCCCTCCCTCCGTTTAGTTTTTTGTTTTTCCCCTTGCCCATTTTTAAACGTAATTGTGAATGTTAGCACAGTGCGGTCCTTTTTGATTATTTGTTCCTTTTTTGTAAAGGTGACATGTAATAGGAAAATGTTTCAGGGAACATGTAACAAAAGAAGCACTTTAAGAATGAGAGTACTTTATATATGTGAAAGGGAATTGATATATGTGTATCAATTAAATGACATGACATCATAGTGACTTATATATGGTGGGGGTATACATATGGTGTATTTATGGGGTTTTAAATGATTTTGACAAATGATTTAGGTGGATCCAAAACTCATCAAGTGTTTACCCAATTTTTTGGGTCTTCAAGAATACAAATTTAGCTTTTTACACACTGGTCAGAGTCTTTCTTTATATGGGCTGGTGAGTGCCCGGTTTTTGGAGTTGTTTGCAGCATATGTTTCCCACTGCCACCTGTGTGCGCTACTTTGGTTTGTCATTTTTTTAGTGTCTACACACTGGTTTTGAATTACTAAGAGCTTATGTGTTAAAGCTAATTGATTGCAGATTCCAGTGGTACCAGGTGTAAGTGATGGAAGACCACATACATGATAGGGTGATATTGAAAGCTACACCACAAATCTTTACAGACATTACAGCAGCTAGCATGAGTATGAGGAATGGAGAAAATCCATTGGACTATGTGGCAGAATTAAGGTGAACCTTAGAAAGAGTGAATCCCTTCCTAACTGAAATAAGTGCAGGGACGGATATGGCGTCTGAGGGAGGATGTTTGTTGGAAGCTTTCAGAAACCTCGAGAAGGTAACACATCAGCTAAGAAAAGCCTATTGGAATATCACCAGTATGGAGGCTTATATTCAAGTGGGTAGAATCCCAAGGTGTTTGAGAATTTTATTAAAACCAGCTCATGGTAATGACAATGAAGCTTTTATGAAAGAGTTTAAAGTGATTTTAACAGAAGCCAGAATGAAGTTGATTATTAAATTTTGTAAAGAAAGAGACAAAACTCAAAGAAGAAGTTAAGATTTGTGAAACCGAAGTATTGAAGTTTTGTGATTTTATAGACTTTGATAATTTAAACAAAAGACTGAAAGAGTCAATTGCTAAATTGGATAGAGAACTCAAAGAGGCAAAACAGACTAAATTTACCCGAGATAAAAATGAATGGGAGCATGGGACTATTTATGCATGGAAAAAAGATACTGTAAGAAGAAACCTTAAACATTCAAGGCATGTTTCAGGTTAGTCTAGGTTCAGGTTTGCAGGTTATCACCTCTCACCAGCAGAGGCTGCTAACACAATCCTACCGCTCTGCTCTAGTATTCCTCTACTTCAAACATGTACTTTTTTCTAATAGCAGTGCTTGCCATGGTTACGCCCCTCATCTCACTACCCCCTGCAAACCTGCCTTTATACAACCCTGCTCCTTGCTTTTGTCTCTCGCCTTCACCCTCTCCCCCTCCCCTGCCAATTCCCAAGGGCTGCCAATTCCACAAAGCTACCTCTTCATGGTTCATAAGACCCTCAATCATTCCCCTGTCCTTCTCCATGAGATTACCAGTCCTAATTAAACTAGGTGCTGGCATCCCTCCCCAAGCCACACACCTGTCCAGATCCTGCCTCAAACCAAGACTTACATGGTGAAACGCTACTAGATACCTCACCCTGCTGCTTCTCATGTCAGGGGACATTGAAACTAACCCTGGCCCAATATCCAATCACAACCATGTGCTTCCTCCAAAGGGACTTAGCCTACTCCATCTGAACATCCGCAGCCTACTAAAAAAAATATCTGAGCTGCAAGTCACCATTCAAACTCTCAAGCCTGACATCTGCATTATATCTGAGACCTGGCTCAAACCTCACCATACGGATGCCTCAATAGCCATCCCGGGGTACACTATAATCAGGCAGGACCACCTAGGCCCTAAGAAAGGTGGAGGCATACCCATGTATATGTCAACCAGTCTTAATTACACCCCTGTCCATATCAGAAGCCCACCTCCCCAGATTGAAACTAAGCTGATTAAACTCCTGCTTCCACACTCCTCCCAGGTATATGTTACTGGCATCTATTCCACCCCTGCTACTCCTGGTGATACCATCATCACTCGTCTAGCTGCCCTAAAAACCCTGGCTGCCTCAGGTGAACTCCACATCCTAGGTGACATAAATCATAACTGGCTTGCACCCACCTGCGCGAAAATACTCAGCAGTGTCAAAGCCCTCAACCTTTCCCAACTAATAGATCAGCCCACGCGTCTAAATCCCGGAACAAGTAACCACTCCCTCCTGGACTGGGCTCTCACCTCACACCCTCACAGAATAATCATGGCTGGCATCCTTCCAGACTGCTTTAGCGATCACCACATGATCTACATGTTTAGGAAAGTGCACAGACCAACTAACCACCTCCCTCCTAGGTTGATCCTCACGAGACCTTACAAATCCCTCTGTCTTCAATCACTCTTAAATGATATAGTGCTTGTTGACTGGTCTTTTATCAGTCCAGCGTCCTCAATCGACCATGCTTTTGATAGGTTCAGAAAGCAACTCCTTACCATATGGGACTAGCACGCCCCACTAAGAAAGAAAAGAGTTAGGGATTATCACCTCCCCTGGATATCTGCTGACATAATTAGCAAATGTATAACAAGGGATCAGGCCTGGAAAAATCACAAGAGACTACAATCCCCCACATCTCTGCAACATTACCGCACCCTCCAAAACAATTGCACTAAAGCCATAAGACAGGCAAAGAACCACTATTTCCGTGACGCCCTCACCAAAAATCTTACTCATCCCTCCAAATTCTGGAAAACCGTCAAAACCCTGTTCTCTCCCCTGGCCCGGTCTCCCACCCCTACCCTAAACCTTCAGGGCAATATCATATCAACCCCCAGTGAAGTTGCATCCTCTTTCAACTCCTTTTTCTCTACTAGTGCCAAATCTCTCCTAGACAACCAACAGCCTTGTGCAGCTGCCAACTACCACCCTGCCATACCCCCGCCGTCCTCAAGCACACCCACTTTCTCTACCATATCCCCACCGTCCTCAAGCATGCCCACTTTCTCCTTCCGGCCGGTCTCCCCAGCAGAAGTTTTTTCTGCTCTATGCTCCCTCAACCCAAACAAAGGCAAATGCCTGCAAGGTCTGGACACCAAACTCCTCTTCCTTTCAGCCCCTGCAATAGCCTCCCCCCTAGCCGACCTACTAAACCTCTCTTTCGCCACGGCAAAAATCCCAGCTGCCTGGAAGGAAGCTGTAATCATCCCCCTACCTAAAGGGGGCGACCTATCTGAGCTGGGAAACTACCGACCAATCTCTCTCTTACCGGCACTGGGCAAACTGCAAGAGCAGCTCGTACTCACCCAACTAACACAGTTCCTCGACTCCACCTCTTTCTTCACTCCATTCCAATCGGGTTTTCGCAAAAATCATTCCACCATCACAGCTCTGCTAAGGCTCACTAACGATATCTCTTTGGGTATGGACAAGGGCCTTGTCACCTCTGCTATTTTTATTGACTTGGCCAAAGCCTTTGATACTGTGTCCCACTCTAATCTTCTCTCAAAATTGCAACAAGCAGGCCTCTCCCCATCCACCTCTAACTGGTTCCAAGCCTATCTGTCAGGCAGCGTGCAGGCTGTAAAAATTGGTCCCCACATCTCCTCCCCACTTCCAGTGAACTTGGGGTTCCCCCAGGGCTCGGTCCTGGGTCCCCTGCTTTTCTCCATTTTCTTAAACGATCTGCCTCTAGTCTGCTCCAACTCAGCTTTACAAATGTACGCAGATGACACAGTACTGTACACCTCTGGCCCCTCTACCGATGACACAATTGTATCTCTTCAACAGGATTTTGATGCCGTACAAACTTGGCTCAGGTCCAACCAGCTTATCCTAAATGCCAAGAAAACTGTCTCCATAACCTTTGGCACCCATCCTAAGCTATCCCGGCTGGCTGCCCCCCACCGTCTTCCACACCCTGGATGGCTCCAACCTAGATTCCTGCACCTCCTTCAGGTACCTAGGGGTTTGGCTTGATCAACACCTCGATTTCCATGCCCACATCGAATCACTACAGAAAAAACTCCACCCTAAATTAGGAGCACTGTACCGGCACAAAGGCTCCCTTCTCACCTCTGTTAGGAGGGAGCTAGTCCTCAAAATGATCCTCCCCATTTTTGACTATGGTGACGTGGTCTACAGCGCTGCCCCTTCATCTACCCTGGCCAGACTGGACCCCCTCTATCACTCATTCTGTCGTTACACACTCGACTGCCCTCCCTCCACCCATCACTGTGACCTGTACAGAGCCCTTTCCTTCCCATCTTTAGGATCTCGGCGTAAACTACATTGTACTAATCTTATTTACAAATACTGGTCAAATACCCTCCCCCTCTACCTCAGCTGTGCTCTATTAACCCAGCCACCCCCTGCCTACCCCCTCAGAGCTTCTGATCCAAAACAACTCCATGTACCTTTCATGTGCACCTCTAAGGGCCAAATGGCCTTTATGCATCGACTGCCTAAACTATGGAATGAGCTACCTGCAGACATCAGGCTCTCAGACTCCCACTGGGCTCTCAAACCATGCCTGAGGTCCCACTACTCTGATGTATGTAACTGCCACCCGCAGATTTAGCTGACATATATAATAAGGTCTTTGTACCTGCTGCCTGCTGTCTAACCACACTGTGTACTGAGACTACTGCTAGCTACTCTAGACCTATGTAACACTGATGTACTGTGATTTTACTGTATCTATTCTTTGACCTATGTAACCCCAGGTCACATCTGGAAACGAGCTGGTCCCGCTCAGAATGCTTATCTGGTAAATCTCTTAAATAAATAAATAAATAAATGTGTCTTTTAATTAAGCACATGTCAGAGCGAATCAGAAGGAGAGACAGAAACAAGATGTCGTTTCTTATATCAGGCCCAAGACAACATCAAAACTCCTCAGCCCCATCCTGACACTGGAATAATGGTACGACGGAGCCCCAGATTCAACATGTAGGCAAGAAAAGGAGGAGAATGCGATGAGGTAGACGGAAGAGGAGGAATGTATTTCAACAGGAGGCAATGTAGAAGGAGATGGTGGGGCCAGAACCAGTGAAGGCATTTCAGATGGCAAAGGAGGTAAGTGAGAGTGTTGAGACACAGCCTCACATTGTCAATCTGTCTAGCCGAACTTTAAGTGTCTCAGAAAGAAGCAATGTTGAAAAAAATTTTGAAGTTTGCACCAACATTCCCGATTGATAAAGTACAGACACTGATAGACCTAAATCTCACTTATTGGAAGTTGGATTTAAAATAATTTTTCTTCAACAAAAAAGTTCTTGGTGAGATTATACAAATGATGAATTTAAACCAAATTCAACATTTTGCCCCCCCCCTCCCCTCAGTCCTGCAGTATTGATATTTAAGAATTTGGTAGAGAAAGGCTTACAAAATGTGTTCTGTAAGCCTGCAAAAATAACCTATAATAATATGTCGAAAGCAGAGAAAATGGCTCTTAAAAATTTGCAGGGAAATTTAAATATTATAATAATGCAGGCCAGCAATGGTGTGTGTGTATGGTAATTCAGAATTAAGATAATAATGTCCATGAGGCTATGAGACAATTGTATGATGCAAGATTTAATGCTAAACTATGAGAAGCTCCCATGTATGAATTTAAATTTGCAATAGATGAACAGTAAATCAAGTTTATGCTGATGGGGTAATTACAGACAAAACATGAGACTTCCTCATTAATCCTAACCCTGAAAAGGCAAAATTTTACATCATGCCAAAAATACACAAGAACGCTGAACACCCACCAGGAAGACCGATGGTGAGTGGGGCTTGGATCTTTTACTGAGACCATTTCATGATATGTTGATTCACATTTAAAAATGTTTGTGCAGACTTTACCCTCCTATATTAAGGACACAAAACATCTTTTAACTATTTGTGACACTTTGAGTGTAGAAAATGATGTTCTTCTGGCTATTCTGGACATAGAAGCACTATGTACAAATGTGCCCCGTAGAGGGGCTTTAGATGCGGCAGCAGCTTTTCTAAATACACGCTCTGGACAGAATGATGTGCCATCATATTTTGTGCTAAAATTATTGGAATATGTTTTAAAAAATTAATGTCTTCATGTTTAATAAATAATTTGTTTTACAGGTAAAGGGGACAGCAATGGGGGTCATGTGTGTCCTGTCTGTAGCGGATTTATATATAGGAAAATGGGAATAGGTTTATATATATGGAGCAGCTAATCCGTTTAGTGAAAATATTCTGTTTTGAGCAGATATATAGACGATGTGTTGCTAATATGGAAAAGGACGAATGATGAAGTAAATGCATTTGTACAATTTTTACATAGCACAAATGAACATATTGGATTTAAATCTGAGAGTGATGTCACACCGGTTAATTTTTGGTATGTAACCTTAAGAAATAATAATCAGGGTCACCTAGACACTGTTTTGTATAGGAAGGCAGTGGATGGCAACAGGCTATTGATTTCAGCCAGTTGCCACCCCTCACATGTTAGAGAGAATATTCCTAAAGGGCAGTTTCTTAAGGAGAGGAGGAACTGTAGCACAGAACATCAATCAAGCAAAAGCGGTTGCTTGTAATACAAGTAGAGATGGATTATTACAAAACAGGGAAAGGCAGAAACAGAATGGAGATCAGTTCAATATTGCAATAACTTTTTAGGCACAGGCTGATGAGGTTAGCGATATTGGCCCAAATATTCAAAAGGGTTGCGCATGGCGCAACAGTGTTGTGCCATGCACAACCCACTGATGCACCCCAGTGCGATATTTAAAAGGGAAAAGTGCGCCTGCACAAATCCCGATGTGCCGGGACTCATCGGTAATGAATGCAGGCACAGGTGGGGGGGGCATGCCCATGCATAAACTGCTCAGCCCAATATTCAGCCTGGGCCATGCAGAGTTATGTAGATGCAACCCCTACCTGCGCCTGCACAAAGTTACGCTGAAAAAAAAAGGAACAAGTTGAGGGCCACCCACAGGTGAGCTGCCGCATTACAGGGTGCAACACAGCAGCTGCCACCTGCAGGTGGCCCTGGACTCATTCCGCTGCACCTGGCGGTGTCCCCCATGCCCTGATCATGGGCTGAAGTGTAACCCCAACCCCATTAGCCCAATCACTGGCATAATAGAGGTCCTCCACAGTTTTATCAGGTGCACAGGTCCTGACACCCTGACTGCAGCCTCATTTCATTAGTTCGATCACATAATATGTTTCAGCAGCTCAACGCGGCACAACTGACACTTTTTTCCGAGTAGCCCGGGACGCTGGGTATCAGATTCTCATGTTCACAGATTCTGGTGGTCCAGTGATCAGTGAGAAGCTCGACAGTGCATCCTCACCTCCCTTCCCACGCCAGATCTCTGGAGCCTCACCTCACTCATTCCAGGAGTTTCATCACCCCTGCTCCCTCTCGCCAGCCGGGGAGGCAGCACCTTCACCTGCCCGTTATCTCACCGCCCGCCCACCGACAGTCTCGGTAGGATCAGTATGCCCACTGGCCCAGAGCATGAGCCAATGGGTGCAGCTCATATTGTAAAGTCAGTCCAGATATGAGATGAATTAATTCCTTCACATATCTGGACTGACTTAGTGGTATGGTTGCGATGCCCATTGGCTCATGCTCTGAGCCAATGGGCGTGCAGCCCTACCAAGATGTCAGTCAGCGGGCAGTGGGCGGCAGGTGGGTGGTGCTGCCGCCTGCTGGCTGATGGGGAGCAGGGTGAGGGCTCCATGGGAGGTTGGGGTGGGGCCACTATATCACCAGGGATTTCTGATATGGGGGTGAGGATGCCACCCGCGATCGGCTTCTTGCGGTCCACTGGACCACCAGGGATCTTGGACTTGGGAGGTCTGATGCCCACAATTGGGCTACTGGGGAGGTCATTTATGCCCTGATTGGGCTAATGGGGAAACATTATGCCCACAATCGGGCTAGTGGGGAACACTATTATGCCCACAATTGGGCTAATGGGAGGGAACCACTATTATGCCCGTGATCGGGCTAATGGGGGGAAAACACTATTATGCCCATGATCGGGCTAATGGGGGGTTGGGGAAATACTATTACGCCCGCGATCGGGCTGCAGGGGGAGTCGGTCCCCGATGGCTGCTGCCTGGAAGGGTGCCAGGCGCAAGTCGTCAGGGATCGGTGCACCTGCATGCTAATGGCATGCAAATGGGGCCATAATTAGAAGCAAATGGCCCCCCCGCACCTTGCATAAATTATAGTCCCATTTGCATGTCACCCTTTGAATATCGCAGGTGCTGTGCATGGCAGAATGGAACTTGCGCCACCGCATCTCAGTGCTCCACTCTGACCACTTGCGCTGGTGCAGTTCCACTGCGCCATGCACAGTGGGTGTGGCCAGGAGCGATATTTAAAGAAGTTGCACCATAGCACAACTCCGTTGAATATCGCCCTGGCCACACCCCTGTGCAACTATTTTGAGCGGTGCAGGGGCTTGAACCACAAAATGGCGCAGTTTGAATATCTGGGCCATTGTGTACAAACATTGGAAAGTTTTAACGGTGGATCCTGGTTTGGAAGAAGTGGCTAGTAGGAGACCAAGAATGGCTTATAAGAAAATTTTAACTTTAAAAGATAGATTGGTCCACAGCCATTTTACAGAATCAAAAAGCACCATTTGTCAGCCAGATAAAGGGAAGCTTCAGATGTAAAAAAAGTTTATACTGTGAATTTGTTAGGGATTGCAAAATGTTCACAAGTGCAAACACAGACAAGGAATTTGAAGTAAGACAGCATGCAACCTGTGATACAGTAGGAGTTATTTATCTGGTGGAATGTAATTGTTCAGCCTTTTATTTTGGCAAGATAAAGAGACGATTTAAGCAATGTTTAGGAGAGCATATGCAGGCAATAAAGCATTGGGATTCCCAGTACACAATAGCTGTGCATATTAGCAGTATTGGTAGAGAAGAACCTCCTGTTTTTAAGTTATGTATTATTGATAAAGTGAATAGAAATCCCAGAGGTGGCAATTTTTATAGTTTCATTTTAAAAAGAGAAACGTTTTGGATTATTAAATTAATAGCAAACAAAAAACCTTGTTTAAATGCAGGATTTAATCTAAAACCATATTTCTATTTGAAATGATGTAGTAATTGCAATTTTGTGTGGTATTAATGAATATTAGACTGATTATGTGATGAGTGTGGCTTCCCCCCTTTCACGTAGCTTCGTTTTGTGAACCCCTCCCTCTGATTAGTTTTTGTTTTCCTCCCTTCACCATTTTTAAAAGTAATTGTGAATGTTAGCATAGTGCATGTCTTTTTGATTATGTTTTGCTTTTTTTTAAAGGCGATATGTAATGGGAAAATGTTTTACAGAATATGTAACAAAAGAAGCACTTCAAGAATAAGAGCACTTTATATATATGTTAGAGGGGATTGATATATGTGTACCAATTAAATGACATAACGTCATAGTGACATATATGGTGAGGGTATAAATATAGCGTAATTATGGGGTTTTAATGGCTTTTGATAAAGAAGCTAGGTAGATTTAAAATGTGTCAAGCGTTATCCCCTTTTTTTGGGGCGCCTTCAAGAATAAAACTTTTGCTTTTTGCACACTGGTTGGCATCGTTCTTTATATGTGCTAGCGAGTGCCTGATTTTTGGAGTTGTTTGCAGCATATGTTTCCATAAGCACTGCCACCTGTGTGTGCTATTTTTGGTTTGTGTGGGATTGCATCCTTAATGCTTGCCCACTTTGCCTGTACACGTATTTCTTCTTGCCAAGACTAGCTTAACTCTGTTGGCCATCTTATCAAACTCAGCTCCTCTGAAGTCCCATATGTGTGCATTGGAATTGGATGATTTAGTTCTAGTAGCCAAATTGAACCATACCATGTGATGGTCACTGGCCCTCAGGTGACCTTCTACTTGGAGTTCTGTAATCTTTTCCCCATTAGTCATTACTAGATCTAGGATAGCCCTGTCTCTTGTGGGTTGTTGCACCAGTTGTTTGAGGCCCTCCCCCCCTGCAGGGAATCCACTATGTGTTTAGTTTTGGTGGATGTTCCTGCTGGTATTGATCAATCTGTATCTGGCATGTTGAAGTCTCCCATGATCAGAACCTCCCCTTTAGTAATGTATATGTTTATGTTTTGTATATCTTCTAACAGTAATGTGTCTATGTTCTCTCCCTGGTCTGGAGGCCTGTAGACAACCTTAGTTCATATGGCTGTCCCATTTTCTGTTTCCAGGGTGACCCACCATTCTTCTGGCTCCTTATGTGTATTTTGAATTTTTGTAGCTTTGATATTTTCATTGCCATAAAAGGCTACTCCCCCCCCCCTTTTTGCACTTCAGTCTCTTCTGAACAGTAAATAGCTGGGTACTGAAGTCTCCCAAGTGTGGTTACTGGTGAACCATGTCTCACTAATGGCTACAACATCCAGTTTAACCTCTTTCATTGTTGTCTGCAGGTCTGGGATCTTGTTTCCTAGACTGCAGGCATTTGTTTACATGATTTTCCATTGGCTAGATTTTAGTGCATTAGTTGTTAGGTGAGATCCAGAGTTTCCCCTGCATGATGTATGGTGAGCCAGACCTTTTTCCTTACCTGATGATGTAAATGAACTACAAACATGTGTAACTCCTGTTTGATTACTAGCTGAAGGGGGGTCTTCCCATTTGTTATGTCAGGTGCTGCACCCCTCTCCCCATTGGCTAGTTTAAATATTCTGCAGACTTCAAACTTCTGCTCCAATGCACTGACTCCCTCCTCAGTCAGATGCAATCCATCAAATTTAAAGAACTTTCACTCCCAAAACTGTTGCCAGTTACCTACAAATTTGTGTCCTTTTTCCTGGCAACAGACCTTGAGCCACATGTTTAGCTCCTCTAACTTCCCTTCTCTGACCTTCCATCCGTCTGCCTCCCTCTCTCAGACCAGCAGGATCTCAGAGAAGGAAATGCTGGATGAAATGGATGACAGTTTGTCTCCCAGCCTGGTCAGGTGTTCCTTGGTTTCCACAACTGACCAGCTGGAGAGATCGTTAGTCCCTATGTGCACCAGGACATCAGTGTTTTCTTCTGCTTCCTGCTTGATTTTAGCAATGCAGTCAGTGTCTTTCCAAGCTGATGTACCTGGGAGACATCAGACCATTACCACCAGATGGAGATAGCAATCAACTCCCTGAATCATGGAGTCACCTATGAACAGAAGTGTTTTGGATTTCCTTTTTGCTTTGTTGTTTGTTTTGGTCCCTGTTTTGGGTGAGTTTTGTTGTGCTAGCTCCTGTGCTGCAGTGTTCTGCTCTGCAGTGTCCTCTGCCTCTTTGTTTGATTTTGGGGTTAGAGGCAGATTTGTAGTGTTTATATGATTTGTGGAGGTGATACATTGGAGATCACTGAGTGATGGGGCACCTGATTTGCCCCTCCTAACCACCTGCTGACCTCCCATACCAACTACCCTCTGTGGTTGAGGTGCTTCATTTGAACATAAGAAAAGTGTTGGCAGATGGGGACCATGTGATCCATCTAGTCTGCCCTAGAAACTAACCCCCCTCCATGCAGCCTTCAACCTAACTTGCCCTTTATGTCTGTCCCATGCAAGTTTGAACTCCCTGATTGTCTTTGATGCTATCACCTCCTTGGGTGGGCTGTTCCACATGTCATCATTCTCTCTGTGAAGAAGTACTTCCTGAGGTTGCTTTTGAACCTTCCTCCTACCAGTCTCATGTAATGCCCTCTCATCTGTGCTGCAGTGTTCTGTTGAAATAGATTGCTTGTCTGAGCTGCGTTAAATCCCCTTACATACTTAAATGTTTCAAACATGTCCCCTCTGTTTCTTCTCTGCTCAAGGGAGTATAGGTTCAGCTCTCCATCTTGCTTCATATGACCTGTGATGCAGTCAATGCACCATCTTAGTAGCCCTTCCCTGCACCATTTCCAAAAGATCAATGTCCTTCTTGAGGTGAGGTCTCCAGAACTGAACGCAGTACTCCAAGTGTGGCCTCACCAAGGACCTTTAGAGGGACATGATAACCTCCCTCTTTCTACTAGAAATACCTCTATTTATACATCCAAGAATGCCACCAACTTTCTGTGCTGGTTTCTCACATTGTTTTCCTACCTTTATTTCATCAGTGATGATTATGCCAAGATCTCACTCCATTTGTGTCTCCTCAAGTTGATGTCATTCCAGTGTGTACTTTTTTCCAGGGTTCCTCTTTCCCAAGTGCATTATCTTACACTTTTTGGCATTAAATTGTAATTGTCAGTCCCTGGACCAATCCTCTAGCCTTGTAAGATCAGCTTCCATGTTGTCTACTCTTTCCCTTGTGTCCATTGTAAAAGCACAATCATTAAAAAAATATACAAAACAACACAATAGAGTAACTAAATACCTCAAACCAGTAGAAACTGTCTATGTCCTGACTTCTAGTCCTGAAGGAAATCACAATAATGATTTGTGTATAAGAGGGAGAAAAGAGCAAGGACATAGAATAATCAGTAGTTGTATAGTAGCAAAATCTTTCCTGGGGTACTCAGAAACTGAATCCACTGTATTAGTAACTAACAAGAATATAAAAGTTTTAAACAGCTCATGTCACTTGGGTGATGTGGACACTGATTGACTCTCCAGATTAAGTAAAAAAGACAACAGTTTAAAATTATTAAGATAGAATACTGTCGAAACGTCAACAAAATTAAAAGATTCTGGTTGCTTAGACTTTCTTAGAAAATTTCAAATTATCCTATTACAGGAGACTTGGGCCTTGATATCCAGACTGCACCAGGCAGGTGCACAAGTCGAGGTTTGGACCAGGCAGTATTCAACAGTGCTGCGCCATGGCTCAGCACCATTGAATATGGTACTGGGGATGCACACACTGCACCAGCTCAAGTGGCAGGAGGGAGCAGGGGAATGTGCCAGCGCAAGTGCGGATGCGTTAGGAGCATCAACTGTGATATTCAGCACTGGGAATGCAAATGAGGCCATTATGCATGCAAGGCACAAATGGGGCCATTTGCATGTCATTATAGCCCCATTTGCATGCGGTGCACCAGTCGCCAGCAACTTTCACCTGGTGCCCTGCAGCCATCTGGGGCCAATGCCCTGCAGTCCTTTAGCGGACCCTGCTCCCGTAAGCCCGATCACAGGCATATGTTTAATATATCCCTGGTGGTCCAGTGGACCACTCTTCATCTCCCGATCATGGGCATATGTATTAAATATCCCTGGTGATCCAGTGACACCCCTCCAGTGCCCAATCACAGGCGGATAAAGTGAAAGTAATCCTGGTGGTCCAGTGGTACCCTCCTCCTGCCCACTCAGGTCCCCTGCCACCCAGCACCCCCTCAGTCAGCTGCAGGCAGCATCACCCCACCTGCATGCCACCTGGCCATCCACCAACTGACAGATTACAGTACTGTCTGTATGCCTATTGATCCACTGCATGGGCCAATGGGCATCAGACCATACTGTACTACACAGGCCTGATATGTGAATGAACACATTCATGTGGGTAGCCAGGACTTGTTCCTGGTTTTACCAGGCACAACTTTGCACCCCCTGAGTGGCACAAGGTGGAGTTGCACCAGCATATGTGCCGCACATCCCGGGCTGAATATCAGGATGTGCCACATATGCATGGGCACGCTCCCTGCACTTGTGCCACATTCATTTCTGGCAGATCTGGAGTTGTGCAGTGCAACTTTTCCCCTTTGAAAATCACGCCGGGGCACATTGGTGGGTTGCACATGACACAACCCTGTTGTGTCATGTGCAACCCTTTTGAATATCCAGACCTTCGAGTATGGACCAGAATTCTTGTGTTTTGGAAGGTTATCAAGCTTGGAACATCAATGCATCAAAAGCAATGAAATATGTTCTGGCATCCGGTGATATTTGTACATTAATTGACATCTCTTTGGATTTATGGGTACAAACTATATTTAGTAATATCTCAAAGTCGCTGTTGTATCTAGAACTAAGTACAGGACAGAAACATTGTGGTATCTTGATAAATACATATTAAAATAATTTAATAAAAAAAGCAGCAACTAATGATGCACTAAAGGGTCTGGACACTCTACTTGCTACTATCAGAACACATTATGGAGATATTTTAGTGATTTTGGGAGGTGATCTAAATCTGAGATTGGGGGAAACGTCAGAAGGCCCGGGTACAACATGGTCTCTGGATGATGCATTTGACATACCAATGATAAGTTCAAAGGATAAGTACAGTATATAAATAAAGATGGGCAGCAACTCATAAAACTTCTTAAAGAATTTAATCTTAGAATAGTTAATGGGCGTTTTGAGGTGATTCACCTGGTGAATGGATTTTCCATCAAAAATAGATGGTAGTACTTTGGATTTTTTTATTATTGCCATATACAGTACTCATTTTGTAAAATGCATTATTTGCATGTGTCACAGATTTGGGACAGTGATCACTTCCCAATTGTAATGGAAATTAATTAGGGACACCTTTGTATATGTAATAATTTGGATCAAAATTAGAGCTGATATCCATATGGTAATAAAAAATGGTAAAAAGATGAAAAGGAATCCCTACACTGAATGGATTTTACTCAATCCAATTCATAATAAGATGGGGACCAAAAATGCAATTAACAAACAATTGGAGAAGGCCATTCTTGAAAGTGACCCAACTGATATTTCTCTCATTGACAAAAAATTCATAAATACTGTTCCCAATTTGGAAAGAAAAATAATCAAAGGTCTGACAGCATCACATAGGGTTAAGGAGAATAATGCTTTAGTAGGAGATTAATGTTATGATAGTGAATGTTAAAGGGCTAAAAACTAACATTGTATAGGCAAGGAAGAAGAATGCATAAAACTCTGAGTTTTTCTGACAGAATAGCCTTTTCTAACCTAAGAGCGGAATGTAGAAATCTTATGGATAAAAAAAAAAATTAAACTATAAAAAATATTTGTGTGGAAACCTTACAAAACGCCATAATAAAGAAAGATGATAACATGTTTTGGACTCTTGTTGCAAAGGGAGATGATAAAAATAGAACAAATATTGAAGCTATGATCACCCCAACTGCATGGTTATCACATTTTAAAAATATTTTCAAAACTGGTTTGAGCTCTAATTTAACAATAAACCCCATGGCCAATTTTCCCACAGCTAACCCACCATCTTTGAAAATACCACTGAATGGACAGACTTTTCAATACATGAGGTAGCAGTAGCAATAAAAATGCAAAAGAAAATAAAGCCCCTGGCCTAGATAAAATACCGTCTGAAGTCTATCAAGTTGACATTCTGTGGTGGGCTGAATTATTATATTCTTATTATAATTATTTGTGTAAAATAGAATACTATCCTGAACACTGGTTAACATCTATTATTGTTCCATTGCATAATAAGCATTTGTCAATGCCAAATGTTTGCTTGCTGGCATTGACATTGGTGGGGTGTTCCTTTGGGTCGTCAGGTATAATGGCCATGCCATTTCACCACACCCTATCCTGTAGATACCAAGTGTCACGGTGTGCCTTGGGTGTTTAGCCCTTAAGCTCACCCCATTCCATCAGGAAATATGGTGAGATGGGTGCAGTATAGGAGAATGGGGTGAACTTTGGGACTGAAGAGTCCAAGGCACACCTCAATGCCTCTCACTGGCTGAAGCATGTGGGTGAGGGTAGAATGGTATGAGCATTACAGGTGACAATCCCAAGTCACACCCCTGATGCCTGTCAGTCTCTGCAGGGTGGGGCGTTTTGGTCTGAAACCCCAATGCCTCAGGCGTTCATTGGTATTTTCACTTCAAATTTTCAACATGTTTTTTTTTTTTGTGATCCCCACCTTATGAACAGTGGCAATATCAGTTCATTAGCTGAAAGCTGAGTTTGCAAAATGACTACAGCATTTAGCACTACAGGTTTGAAAACACATTTCTAACACGATGTGAAAAATAACAGCTATATTGTTCATGGGGAGGTGTAAAAAATGGCAATGTTGAAAATCTGCAGTGAAAATAGTAAAAAAAAAAAACTGGTGAAGTCACGAGAGTGCATAGAAATTGTGCAATGCACACCCTTAATGTAATTAGTTTGGGGATTTTTTACAGCATATTGTCAACAAAGGCATTTTGGGACCTCCGCTCATGAACAGTGTCACTATGATTTTCTTAATCTGCCCTGAACAGTGATTTCCCACAGCAACCACACAGTTCTGTGCAGAAAGTATGAAAACACATTTTGGCCATGTTGTGAAAAATTGCAGCTGTGCTGTTCATAAGGAAGTGTGTAAAAATGCCAGTAGTGAAAATCTGGACTGAAAATATTACAAATTCATGAACTTACGAGGGTGCGTGGAATCAGTGCAATGCTCACTCATAACACAGTCATTTTATGGACTTTTGTCACCAAATTTTCAACATAGCCATTCAAGACCTCTGCTCATGGACAGTGTCATTCTCATTTTCTTAATCTGTCCTAAACATTGATTTCGCACACCGACTGCGCCATTGTGAGCTACATGCACAGAAACACATTTTGGGGGAGATGTAAAAAATGACAGCTGTACTGCTCATAAGGAGGTGTGGTAGAATGACAATGTTGAAAATCTGGAGTGCAAATATTAAAAATTTGTGAACTTACGAGCGTGCGAGGAATTGTGCAATGCAAGCTTGTACAATAGTATTTTTAGAATTTGTTCCCAAATTTTCGCTGAGGTTTTGGGGCCTACCTCATGAACTGTGAGACTGTCGTTTGTACATCAGTCCCGAAAGGTGGTTTCATGCAGTGACTGCAAAATCACCTTTCTGGACTGAATAACAAAATGACAGTGCAAGCATTCATGGGATGGGGCCCCAAAAACCCCATGTTGAAAATTTGGTGAACAAATTCCAAAAAATGCCTGAGATAAGCAGCAAAGTTAAAACCCCCCTATTTATTCCATTATACAGCTTACCGGCATTTCCTCAGTTCGCGGTCAGCTTTGAAGAGTGCAGACGTGTTCACGGTCCACCGAAAATCATCTTGCCAGACTCAGAAGGTAAGTATGGGGTGAGGGGATGGGTGTGGGGAGGAAGGGTGGGGGAGGGGAGTCAAGACAGTTAGCGTGGGACCAATCTTTTTCTTGTAGGAAAATTACATGGGATGTTTGCCACGCTGGGGTGGGCTCCCAGCATGACAGCTGGAAGTTTTTTTGGGGGGGTAGTGGAGCCGACGGGGGATTGTGCACCCCCATCAGCCAGAGAGAGCTTTGCCATGCTGGGTGAGTTCCCAGCATGGCACCTGGAAGTGTGTTTGGGGGGGTGCAGAGAGACATTTGCCATGCTGGGGTTGGCTCCCAGCGTGGCACCTGCAAGGCTATTTTGGGGGGCACTGGAACCAACGGGAGGTTGAGCACCCCCATCGGCCATGCTGTGTGTGTGTGGGGAGGGAGCACATGAGCACTCTGGGGTGGGCTCCCAGTGTGCTACTTGTTGGGGGGCAGGAGCTGTCTATGATAGCTCTTGCAGTGCAGTGCCGATGTGGAGGCATTTTGCATACAGCTGACGGCAGCAGTATGCAAATTGTCTACACGCTGTGGCTCATTCTTTCAACTGTACTCTGCTGCATTTGCAAACACTGTCATAGACAGCTCTTACATTCATATGCGTGATGGGGCCGCTCCTGCAAAAGGCAGCAGGGCATTGGAAGTAGGGAAGCACACCTACGAATTCTCGTATGGTGGCACTATGTTTCTTGCTCATGGGTGCAAGCAAACATAAAAAGGGACCCAAAAATTATCCAGCACAATACAGACATAGCTCCCTACTTTGTATTAGTCTAAAAATATTGTCCCATCTTTTACTGACTAGATTAGAACTTTGGGTAGTGGAAAAGGAAATTCTATCTATGTTTCAGGCTGGTTTTAGGCATGGGCGGTCAACATGTGACCATATTTTTACATTATATCACATTTTGGTTAAATATGTAATACAAAAAGTTCAAACAATATCTGCAGCTTTTATAGATATCTGTGCTGCATTTGACAGCATGAATAGAAATATTTTATGGTATATTATGGAAGCTAAAGGGACAAATATGAAATTACTCTGGCTAATAAAGAAACTACACTTAGAAACCATGTTTCAGGTTAGATATGGAAAATATGATGCCCTTACTCCTCCAGCCTGTGTCAACTTTGGGGTAAAACAGGGCTATATTTTAGCCCCAACTTTATTTAACATATATATTGAGACACTAATTGAAGCTATCTCCAAATGTGACACTTTCCCACCATACATTAACAAAATACCAATAAAATTACTATTTTATGTAGACAACATGGTGGTATTGGCACAAACACTGTTAGGTTTTTAGCAGGGCTTAAATTCAATTCAAAATTCCTTACTAAAATTGGAATTAAAAATTAATTTACAAAAAACAAAAGTATCTCTTGGATTAAATGAAAAAGGTAATAGAGGTAGTGTATTGACTGTTGAAGGACATAAGTTAGAAGTGGTTAATGAATATAAGTATCTGGGGGTTATTTTAAGTAAGAGTATTTCCTGGAAAACACATATTCAATCTGTCACCTTTATAGCCAAAAAAATCTATTTTAGCAATAAATAGATTTGCTGGGAAATTTGGGGGTCATTCATATAAGGGACAAAAAAGATGTTATGAAGCAAAAGCTAATGCCCAAATGCATTATGCTGTAGAGATAAGGGGTGTCATGGGTCAAGTTCAAGAATTGGAAAAAATTCTAAACCTTTACCTCAAAAAATTGCTGGGTCACCCTACTTATACCCCCAGTGCAATTATTCTTGTAGAGACTGGTACTCTGGATATTAGGATTTATGTGATAATCATGAAAACGCAGTCATGATTGGTGGCAGGGCGAGTGTACATCACCAAAACCAATTCTGGTGACGTGCACCCCTGGTGCGCAAGAAAATGGCACCGGGACTTAGATTTTGACTGTTCATGTGGGGGCTCTGCGCCCGCACCTCTCCTCACATGCATTTCACCTGCACCCCCATACTAAAAGGATTCTTAACTCCAGGGGTTGTATGTTGGGTGGTGCAACATCTGAAAAAATATTTCTGTCAGGGTGCAAAAATGTAGGCATGCCTAGACCTGAATGCAGAACCCTCACAACTTTAGGCTGCCACCCACCCACCCACCACACTATGGGGCCAGCTCAGCAGCCCCACACCAACAAGCCAGGCCAACCCTCCCTTCCATCACTCTCACGGCCCCACCATGTGCTTATACATATAGCGACATCCTGTCATTATATGTGCCCACCACCCCCATCCAGTTGCCCTTCCTCAGCAGTAGCCCTGTTGACATGCACAGAGACTGAGTCGCCGGTATTGCAAGTGCTCAATCACTGATGCCCATGTCACAGGCTACCAGATATTATGACTAAAAAAATTAATAGGTGAATAGCATTTTTAATTACAATATCTCACAAATCTCCAGACAATTAGGCTTTCCACTAAAAGGCAGGCCAGCTTGTCTAATGGCCCCTGCCAGAAAGAGAAAAACGATAGGGAGGGGAGGGGTAGGGGGCAGAGAAATCAGCAGTGAGATCAGAGGAGGGTAAAATAACTAGGGGCTAGGGCTTGAACGTCATTGGCTGGGGGGAGGGGCTGCCAGGGATCTTGAGCTGGGGTCCTTAGGGGGTATTTAAGAGTTGATAGCCCATGGCTAGCCCTCTTTTGCTGAGAAAATTCAATTCCAGGAGCTCAGCACATCATTGGCAATTGTAGGTAAGGCACTGCCCTGGGGACAGTTAGGCATCTCAGGCCATGTGGCCCTGTGTTTTTTTTTTATTTGGGAGGGTTTCTTTGGAAGAGAGAGGTATAGATAATGTGGCTAGACGAGCTGCTAAGAGTTGACTTGTATTAGACAGGTCTTGCTGTTTTTTTTTTTTTAAAGAAAGAAATAAAAAAAATGGTTGGTCGTGAGGTTGGCTGAGGTCCTGTCCTCTACGGGGTGCTGGAGAGCTTTGCTGCTGTGCAGCTAGCTTTAAGACAGAGCACTAGGGAGTTGTGGTTCAGCCTCTAGGTCCTTGAGAGGGTCAGTGGGTTTTGCCATTGCAGGCTGCAGAGGTTTTTATGGCATTATGGGATGCGTTACGCTCAGCAAGAGACCCTTTTGAGATGCTTTGTGTATTTTTGTCTAGCTTGACGAGAGCCCCGGTTGTGGTGCTCAGCATCGGGGTTGGGTGTGAGCAGCCTGGTGTGGCTCAGGTGGGCCACATGGTGGAGCTCACAGATGCCGGTACCAGGTGACTGGCAGAAGCTCTGGTCATGTCGGGGGGGGGGGGCCTGTGCAATATGCCAACAGGCAATGGATTGAGGGTTGTTAGCAAGGAAAATCTTGTGTATCCCATTTGCCTTGGGGGGCCCCCCTTTTTCTGTTGGCAGCTTGGCCTGGCGAGGTGATAGGCAAGCCATGTAGCGTGGGAGTAGCACCAGTGTGCAGAGCGCCGGTGGAGGTGCTGTGGCCCACATGGGGTCCACACATGAATGGCACTGGGAGCTCCAGCTCAGAAAGGACAATGTGGGTTACAGGCCAGGCTTGGAGTGGATTGAAGACTCATGTGAGGGACTAGGACAGTATTAAAGGGATTACGGTCACTGATATTAGCAAGCAAGGGGACAGAAGCATTGCATTGGAGTGGGCCTGTTGTGAGAGGGCATTTCACCAGGAGGAGAGTGGTGGGGAGCGGTAAGCCGCGGGGCAGGGGCAACACTGGGGATGAAGGGAGGGGCCTGAGGTCAGGCCTGGGCAGATTAGGGGATGCAGTTTAGAAAGGCTTGAAAGCCATGGTCCACGGTGGTGATGGCTCTACCTTACTTGGATGCTCTAATTATTTATAGTGCTCTAAGAACCTTTCTAACTTTTGATGGAACCTGGTGCATGACTTTGGGAATATCCAGTTCTGACTACTCCAAAACAAACTTGTTTTAACTCCCATAAGACAAATTCAAAGCTATTTTGGTCCAAACCCAAAAGGCCATTAGGTTGTCTCAGGCAATTTACAGTGGAGCCTCTGAGGATGCAAGGTAGTGTTCAGGTTACTACAGAAAAAAGGGATTTACTGCCTCTGAATTCACCTGTTTCTGGCAGTAACTGCACAGAAAGTTGCAGTATTGCGTTGCATCCTGGAGGGCTCCACAGTATTATTCATTTCATTTCTGTTTTTGTTGGTAGGTGTTAAAGATGTAGTGAAGTTTGACCTCGACTTTCAGGGCACTTCACAAGTGTAATCATTTTGCTAGCCTTTAGGGTTGTTGCCAGGGGCAATCTGCAGGATTACTCAGTGACAATTATTTAAGGTTGTTTTAATTTCACCCAGACTGGTTTAAATAACTCACCTCTGGCTCTGCCTAGTAGGTCTGCATTGTTTGTTGCTAATTGTCCTAGATCAGCAGAGCACCTTGGTATCTATGCTTAATGCTAGAAATTTTCCTCTTTTGTTAGTTTTCACCTAACTGCTGGCTGCAAGCAGAAAATATCCTTAGTGGTTGTTATTTCAACTGGTTTTAAAAGGCTTGCTTTACTACCTAGTTTTTTTCTGGTGATGGGGGCCAGGACGAGGCAGGCATGGTGAGGCCCCAGGTTGGGGGGGGGGATTTGCTAGGATATAACATGAAGGCACATCAGTTGGGTTGGGAGGGGGCATAGCAAAATAATCATAAAGTGAGATGGATAAGTATGCTGGCTGCAATGATGCAGGTTAGAAGCGGGAAGGGCATGAGATGGATCGAGCAGTCATGCCCAGTGGGTGGACCGAAAGCAAGGGAGCAGAAGGGTTAGACATTTTGAACTCACTGTGTTTGCTTTTCTGCTTTTAGTATCACAGCACAAGAAGATGGCACCTAGGAAGACTCCAGTTTCCAGCACGAAGATGATGGAGAAGGTGGCTGAGTTGATGACCAGATGACTGAGTCGGTGGAGGTGGCCAAGCGGAGAGAGGCGGAGGAAGAGACACTGAAGAAAAGAAAGGAGAGGGATGAGTGCCTGAGTGGGGGTAAGGCCAGGATGAGGCCCCGACGAGTTGGACCTGGCCCCTCACCCACCCCAGCACCAGTGCTTGAGCCAGCGTCAGAGAGACCTGGCCCGGATGGGGGTAAGGATGATGTAGATGTCACCAATGAAGGGGAACTGAGACAATACTTGGAGGGCCTGCTAGGCAACATGGGAGATGAAGGGGTAGAAAAGATGGAGCGGGCCTTGCAGGCAATAAAGAAGGGAGGCAAGGAGGGGGCCGAGGGTGGGGGTAAGGTGGGGGATAAGAAGGTATATGAGGGGCCACTGGGTTTCACGTTGGCGGCTCATGTGCCAACCTCGCTTAAAGAGAAAATATGGAAAGGGGAATATGCGGACATCTTTGGCCTGGTAGAAGAGGACACGCCAAGAAATACTAGCAGAAGGAGTCAGAGGGGAAGTCAAAGATGGTGGTGGCACTGGCGGTGGTTAGGTTCAAGGCAGAGGAGGCAAAGCACAAAGGAAAGAACATTGATACTTGGCAGGTTGGATTCATTATATACAGTGCTTTGGTGCTGGAGAAACAGCCTGAGCTGGCCATCCCAATTTTGACCTATATGGCGATCATCATGGATGTGTACAAGGCGAAGCTAGGGTACAAGTGCTTGAAGTATGATGAGGCATTCTGGATGTGGATGGCTGCAAAAGGAGACCTGAGACGGGATTGCACTTATTTGGAACTATGCGTGAGGACTCTCTCCTGGCCAGCGAGTGGGCCAGTGGGCGATCAAGGTAAGAAGAGCTCAGTGGCCACAGGAGTAAAGACCTGCTGGGGTTTTAACAGGGCGTCCTGCATGTGGGCTAGCTGCAAATTCAGGCATGCTTTGAACTGGCAATGAGCTGCAGATGGGAGGGACAAGGCTGGGCACCAGGGAGGGGCAATACGAGGAGCAGCCCTTTTGGGGAGCCAGACAGGGGGTGGGGGTGATTGGGACACAGTAGGGGAGGTTATAATTCCAATGATAGGTGAAACTGAAGGGGTGAGGGGTAATGGGCGGTGTGGATGTGCTTTGGTATGCACGCCTATTGCCCTGGGAGTAATGAAGGCTTGGACTCGAGACTATCCGAATGTACGGGGGTCTGAGCTCCTGAAGGAAGGGTTCTGTATGGGTTTTCTGCTAGGTTTCAAAAGGTGCAGAATGGGATGAGGGCCTAGAATTTGGGCTTGGTAAGGGGAAAGGAAGACATTGTATGGGCAAAAATCCAGAAGGAGATTAGGGCGGGTAGGGTGGAGGGGCCTTTAACGGCGCTCCCATGCTCCAGCTTCTGGATGTCACCCTTGGGGTGGTACCCAAGAAGCAGGTGGGCAAGTTCTGGCTAATCCACCACCTGTCCTACCTGGTGGGGAGTTCAGTGGATGAGGGTATCCCTGAACATCTAAGGGCTGTTTCCTATGCCTCTCTGGATCAGGCCACAGTGCTGATCAGGGTGGTAGAAGGGGCATGATTGGCAAAGACAGACATCGAGTTAGCTTTTCGGTTGTTACTGGTCAGACCAGAGGATTGGGACCTTTTGGGGTTCCAGTTCAAGGGTGCCTTTATTTCAATAAGGCTTTGCTGATGGGTTATTTGGTGGCCTGCTTGACCTTCAAGGCATTCATCTCGTGGATGCAGTGGGTATTCCAGGCTAGATACGGCCACAAGAGGGTGGTCCACTATTTAGATGGCTTCCTTATCATAGGAGCCAGCTGGGCAGAGACACAAGCAATGTTAGGCGATTTCAAGGAGCTGTGTGGGTATATAGGAATCCCATTAGCAAAGGTGGAGAACAGAGGGCCCCTTACACAGATTGGAATTCTTGGTAATTGAGGTGGACATGGAGCAGGAATGCCTCCCCCCACCACTGGACAAGGTATTGCAGTTCAAGGGGCTGCTGGCTTAGGTGGCAGGGAGGAAGACGGTGCAGCTGGTACAGGTCCAGCAACTGCTGGGGCACCTTAAATTTACCTGCAAGGCCATACGCCTGGGCAGGGCATTTGCCAGGAGATTTGGAAGGGCTACATGGAAGGCAAAACAACCGCATCACTGGGTAGACATCGCGAGAAGGGTCCGGGAGGACCTTCGTATATGGGAGGAGTTCTTAGACAAATACAATGGGGTAACATTCTGGCAGGAGGAGTGGGAGTACAATACTGATCTGGAGCTGTACACTGATGCCTCTGGCACCTTGGGGATGGGGACATATTTCAAAGGGGAATGGATCTCAGAAGCTTGGCTGGCACATTCGAATGCAGGGGGGATCTTGAAGAACATTACCTTCCTGGAAATATTCCTATTTGAGTAGCTTTGGAGGTATGGGGAGATAGAATGAGGGGGAAGCGCATCCTCTTCTGGTGTGATAACAAAGGGGTGGTGGAGATGATGAACAGGTAGTGTGGGAGTGCGGAATCATTGTGCAGGATTATGCGATGCGTGGTGCTCCTCACACTGCAGTTGAACTTGCCTTTCAAAGTGCAACATATTGAAGGGCTCAAGAATGATGTGGCTGACAGACTTTCTTGTTTACAGCTAAGCAGGTTTCAGGAGCTGGCGCCACACACAGCAACACACAGGACCAGGGTCCCGGACCGGCTATGGGAGATCAGAGGAATACAGCCAGGGCAATGTATCGGAAGTCTTGGTCAGCCAACACCCTAAGGGCCAATGAAGGTGGGTGGGTGAGTTTCCCAGGAGTTCAGGTTAAGGCACAGATGGAATACAGAGGAGCCAGTCCAAGACAAGCAGGTGAGGCAATATATAGTGGAGAGATGGGAGAAAGGGGTGACCCATGCCACAATGGTGGTTCAGTTGGCAGGCATAAGCTGGTTTTGCCAGGACCGGTGGCCAGATGCCACCACAGGGAGTGTGGTCAAGTGGATGGTCATAGAGTGGCAGAGGGACCAGGGGAGAGAGAAGGGACAGGAGATGACCCATTATGGGGCAGCTGCTGGAGATGGTGTTGGGGTGGTGCAGCATGTGTGCATGTCAGTGAAGGAAGCCTGTTTGTTCAGGATGCTTTTTTTGCTGTCATGGCCAGAGGGGCTTTCAGGGTGGGGGAGGTGGTGGCCTCAAGGAAGGTGGTAGCCACCCAGGCATTACAGTATGAGAACATAGAGTGGTGGAGGGATAAGGTGGTCTACAGGCTATCCAGGTCCAAAATGGACCAGAAGGGAAAAGGGGCCTCCGTGACACTGTTTAGACAGCAGCAGGCCAAGGTCTGCACTGTTTTAGCTTTAGAGAAATATGGGCAGTCTTGGGGAACAACTGCAGGAGAATGGTTCCACCATGGGGACCGGTCCCTGGTGACAGGATTTCAGGTGGGGGCGGTCCTCAAAAAGCTATTGGCATTTATTGGAGAAGATCTGGATGATTTCACCCCCACTCTTTCCAGATTGGGGCAGCCTCAGACGTGGTGACAAAAGGGGAACCCGAGAATGAGGTGAAAGAGGTAGGGTATTGGCAATCCGATTGTTACAGGAGGCATGTGAGGCGCTGATGCCCAATGAACTCATTGTATCTCTGTTTTCTCCCATGACAGGCTCCAAGCAGAAAGTGTGGATCATGGAGCATTCCTTCATCTATTGGGCAGAGAGGTTTGTTGCCACCATGAGAAGTGGGACGCAGCTATGCACTGATATGGAGCACACGAGGGTGTAGTGGAAAAGCATCAGAGGCATGAGGTGGGCCCAGCTGCTGCCTCTGCTGGAGGAATTAAGGATACAGTGGGGCAGGCTGGATTGTATAATTATTCACTTGGACGGTAACGATTTAGGAGGCTTACCATGTTGGGTGCTGGTACAGGCCATAACATCCAATTTAGAAAAGGTGAAGGTTTGGTGGCTGGGGGTGATCATTGGCTGGTCCAAGAACACATCCCATCGGGTGTGGTGGGGCACCAAAGAAGTCAGAGTGGTGGAAAAGGGGAAAAAGTGCTTGAACAGGAAAGTGGCAAGAGCGGTGGTCGAGATGGAGGGTGCACATTCAGCATAGGGATATTTCAATCGATCAGATAGCAGTATATAGATTGGATGGGGTATATTTGTCGGAGTTTGGCATATGCCTCTTCTTGAGACCTTTTGGGGACCTAGTAGGGGGAGATAGCTAAGAGGGTCTAAGTACTATCCCTCAGGGGAAGCCCCATTGCCCATTGCAAGCTGGAGATGAGGTAGTGGAAAGAAGAGGGGGAGCAAGGGGGGGAGAAGGTTGGAGGAAAGGGGAGGGGTAGGCATGGGCTGGGGGCAAAGGAACCCAGGTGTGGGATTAATTGGTGGAGGGGAGGGGGATAGATCTAGGGGTCAGATCACAGTATCCAGACCAAGAGGGGTGAGGCCTGCGTAACTGTTGGTACCTGGTTCTGGTGATGGGGGGGCAGATCAGAGTGTCCGGACCCTGAAGTACAGCATGAAAAGGGAAGAGCACCAAGTAGGAAGAAAAGTTCCAGATTGAAGAAATCTAATGATGTGTTTACTGTATTGTTCATAGTGATGAAACATGAAATGATGAAATGTGGGAATGTAAATATTAGCTGTGTGCCAAAATAAATAATTGCCAGTGAGCAGCCAAATCTAGCAAGTGTGGTATGAGTTTTATTTCTGGGAGGGGATGAGGGGAAAATTAGGCTTGCCACTAAAAGTAGGCCAGGTTGTCTCATGGCCCCTGCCAGAAAGAGACAGGGGGGCAGAGACATCAGCAGTGAGGTCAGAAGAGGGTAAAATGACTACGGTCAGGGCCTGAAGGCCATTGGCTGCAGGAGGGCTGGAAGAGGTCTGATCTAGGGTCTTTAGGGGGGTATGAAAGGGCAATTAGCCCATGGCTAGCCCTTCTTGTTGAGAAAAATTCCCCACCCACCCACCCTGAAAAGAAAGAGTAGGGCAATGATAGTGGCATGGTAGAAGGGATGGGCAGGATAAGGTCAGTGCCTTGTGGGCCCCTGTTGGGGGCAGGTAGCTGCAGAAGGGCAGAACATGGTCCTGGGGCTGGATAGATCCTGTCGGGGCAGCAAGTTGCCTTGTGAGAGGGAGGGGGAAAGGGAGGGGGGGTGAGAAAAGGGGAGAGAAGGGAGATGGGGTGGGCAGCATGGGCTGAGGTGAAGGAACCCGGGCATGGGATTAATTGGGGGAGGGAAGGGGGATAGATCTAGGAGTTGGATCCCAGTGTCCGGACCTAGAGGGATGAGGCCCTGGTAAGTGTTGGTACCAGGTTCTAGTGATGGAGGGGGGGAGTCAGGTCAGAGTGTCCGGACCCTGAAGCACAGCACAAAAAAGGGAAGAGCATTAAGAAGGAAGAAAAGTTCCGGATTGAAGAAATCTAATGATGTGTTTACTGTATTGTTCATGGTGATGAAATATGGAATGTGGGAATGTAAATATTAGCTGTGTGCCAAAATAAATAATTGCCAGTGAGCAGCCAACTCTAGCAAGTGTGGTGTGAGTTTTATTTCTGGGAGGGGATCAGGGGACAACTTACTTTATCACTGTTGGCAACAGGTGTTAAACAACCTATATAAATCATCTTGTGCTGGAGAACTTAACAGTATAATGAATAAAGCTGGGTTAGAAAGAGACTAGGGGTCTGATTCAAAGATGCATAACGCATGGCTCAAGGTAATTTATGCCAAACCCCATGGCGTAAATTGCGACTTGCATCATGCATGACGCAAGTCACGATTCCAAGTCATGACCTGCGCCATGCTGTATGCAGCTTGCTCCAAAGGTGGGCTACACAACCCACTATGCCCACAATCCACAGCGGCATGGTGCAAGGGTGGGTTACGGCAACTGTGCCCTATTCCAAGAGGGTGGCTGACATAACCCATGTACGCCATTCCAACAGTCGCATTGATGCAGTGTAGTTAGACCAACAGGGAGATGGTCTAAGGGGCATCCCTCCATGCCAATAGACGGATGCCCACTCTGCACTGCCACAGCACGAACATTGCCGACTCCCCATATCCCCCCATCACCGACATGCCCCCGCCCCCAAATGTCAGGGGCCCCCAAGGTTCATTTCATCAAATGTCTCCCAAATGACAATGCCACCTGGCCAGCCCCCCATGCCCCCCGGTGCATGTGGCAGTGTTCCGGGGTGGGGGGCTCCAGGGGGGCAGTTCTCTGCATGCTGCGACTTGTGGAACCCAGGTCCATTATGCCACCCCTGTGGTGCTAGCCTGTGGCTGCTGCAAGTTGCAGGACATAGGTTTTGGGGACCCTGCCTGCCTTGGAATATGGTGCAGGGTCCCCGGTGTAGCGCCGCATAACACAACTCATATACGCCCGTGAGTTGTACCATGCATTCTTGAATTAGGCCCCATGTACTTGCTTGCTCAGGGAATGTTACTAACTTCATTGTTGCTGCAAAACAAAGAACTGTAAACATTGCAAGTCAAAAGGACCTGGCACTTATTCACAAGTCTGGCGATTATAATATACCTAAGTCAGTAAAAATAATGTGGGGTGTTGAAAAGTATTTGACCTATTGTGATAATATAATGCATAGGATGGCATTAGCAAGAATTAGGACAGGTCTATTATGGAATGTATGGAATTCAATGTCTGACAGACTTAACTCATCATGTATATGTCCAGAGAATATTAGACTTACTATAACTCATTTAATGTGATACACTGATGGAGGAAAGAACTAGATGGATTAATCCTCTGTGCATGCAGTGGTGCACTAAACCCAGAGAAGAGCTGTTTAACACTTTTACGTCCTTGAATGACCCAGTGTGTATATATGCCTTGGGAAATTTTGCAGAGTATTATTAAGAGAATTAATATGTAGGCACATTAAATTATATTTTTATGTATGTTGTATCCATGTGGTTTTCAATTGATACATTTTATTTTGAGAGATGCTGTCTATTGAATATACTCATTTCTGTGACATATGTATGCCTTTTATTCTGCCTGTAGCTATGTACTTGATTTTAATTTGCATGTTTTGAAAGAATATGTTTGTATGTGAACGTTTGTGAATACATACTTGTAAATTAACTTGACCTTGACCTTGTGTCCACTCTGTTGCAGAGTTGTGTATCATCTGTTAACAGCCAAACCTCCCATTTTAGTCCATTCACTATGTCTGCTATAAATATGTTAAATAGGATCAGTCCCAGTACTGATCCCTGCAGGATGCCACTGGTCACCCTACCCTCCCTTTACAATGATCCATTGACTAGCACTCTCTGAGTCCTATCATTCATCAAGTTACTGATCTAGCTGACCATCTTCTATCCAGCTCCAGTATGTTCCAGCTTGTTGGTTAGCCTTCTGTGAGAGACAGTGTCAAAGGCCTTGCTGAAATCTAGGTATACAATGTCCACTGCCCCTCCCTGATCCAATGTTCTGGTGACCAAGTAGAAGAAACCAATCAAGTTGGTTTGACAAGAGCATCCTGCTGTGAAGCCATGTAGCTTTGGGTCCATTTTTCCAGCATCTGTTAGATATGCCACTATCCTCTCTTTTAGTAGTGACTGCATCATTTTCCCTACAACTGAGGTCAAACTGACAGGGTGGTAATTTTCTTCCTCTTCCTCATTTCCGCTCTTGTGTAAGGGCACAACGATTGCCTGTTTCCAGTCCTGAGGTATTTTCCTGCTTCCTGGTGACTTGCTGAGGAACTCAGCTAGTGGTGCAGCCAGTTCCTCTCAGAGTTCCTTCAATATCCTAGGGTGTATGCCATCCATTTCCATGGCTTTTTCCACTTTCAGTTTATTAAGCTCTTTTAGGACCCTCTTCTTTGTGAAGGGGCTAGTATCTGGTCCCTTAGTATATTCTGTTGTCCTGCTCAGTGTGGGACCTTTGCCACTGTCTTCTATGGTGAAGACAGAGTCTCATTTAGCACTTCTGCTTTGTCCTCGAAACACTCTGCCATCTAACCTTCCTTGGTTGCTAGTCAGACTATTCCTCCCATAGTTTTTATTTTTTCTCTTATGTATCTATCTATAGAAGGTTTAGTCTCCCTCCTTAACACCTTGTGCTATTTTTATGTTGGCTCATGCTTGCACAGCCAACATATTGCAGTAGTAGCAGAGTTGGAGGTGCAGTCACTGTGAGCGAATGCAGGGCATGCATCAGTAGGTGCATCCCTCATTCCCCAATATAGCAGCTGCAGAAGCTAACACAGCAACATGTAGCATGACCAACAAATCAAACTAAAAGTCTGCTGCAATGACAGCCAAGCTCGTCACGCAGCGGCACCTCCCGACATGGTGAAGTATTCAAGCAAACATGGTGGCAGTGACTGCCACCATGCCTGCCTCAATACCAACTTCAGGGGTGCCCAATCTCCCTGTCGGTATGCCCTGACCCAGTTCTTGTGCCAACAGGGGAGCCCACTCTGCGTTGGCATAATGCCCCCCCATTAGTTGTGTGCCTGGGGGGTGCCCAATCTCCCTCGGCTCTTGCCCCCCTTTGGTATGTGCTGATGGGGTGCCCAATCCCCCCATCATCTAAGCCCCCAAAACACTCCGTGGCACACTGGGGAGCCCACCCGGCGTGCAAAATGCCTATGTAAAAAAAAAATCCCACAATTTTTTTCGCAACATGTAAAAGAAGAAAACGGTCCCTCGTGGTCTGTCCTGCTCCCTCCCACAACCCACCACCACCCTCTGTGCACCCTGTCTCCCCACATCCTCCTCACCCCATACTTACCTCTGGAGTCTGGCGCGATGATCTTCAGTGGACCAAAAACACGTCTGCACTCTTCAAAGCCGACCGCAAACTAAAGAAATGCTGGTAACCTGTGTAATGGTATAAATAGGGTTTTTTTCAATTTTGGTGCATATCTCAGGAATGCTTGGGAATTTTGGCAACACATTTTCAACATGGGGTTATTGGGGCCCCTCCTCCCGAATTCAGTCACTGTCCTGGCATTATTCGGTCCCAAAAGGTAATTTTGTGGTCACTGCATGAAATTACCTTTCGGGATTGAATAATGAAATGACAGTGCAACTGTTCATGAGGTGGGCTCTCAAAAAGCCTATGTTGCAAATTTGGAGAAAAAATTCCCCCAAATTACTGTTTTACCAGCGTGCATTGCACAGTTTCCACGCACGTGCGTAGCTTCATAAATTTGTAATATTTTCACTTCAGATTTTAAACATTGTCCTTTTCCCATACCTCCTTAGAAACAGTACAGTTGTCATTTTACACATCCTGGCCAAAATGTGTTTTCGCACTTCCTGCACAGAATAGCGTGCTTGCTGTGCGAAATCCATTTTCGGGACATTTTGAGAAAATAACAGTGACACTCTTCATGAGCAGAGGTCCAAAAATGTGTATGTTGAAAATTTGGTAATGAAAGTCCATAAAATGACTGTGTTACAAGCATGCATTGCTCTGTTTCCACGCACCCTTGTAACTTCACAAATTTGCAATATTTTAGTGCCAGATTTTCAACACTGGCATTTTTCCACACCTCCTTATGAACAGTGCAGCTGTCATTTTTCACATCCTACCCAAAATGTGTTTTCACACCTGTGGTGCAGAATGGATTGGTCGTTGTGGGAAATCAACTTTTGGGACAGATTAACAAAATCACAGTGCCTCTGTTCATGAGGGGAGGTCCCAAAATGCCAATATTGAAAATGTGTTTCTTCAGGATGGGAGTGAGGTTGGCGTCAGTTCAATACTTCACTGCCATTCCTATTACGCGACTCTAACTCCTGCACTACCAATGACAATGCCAGCAAGACAACTTTTGGCATTGACAAACGCTTGTTTCTTCTGTCTTTGCTTTTGCCCTTCTAACAGCTTTTCCTGCCTCCTTTAATTTGTTCTTTTATTTTTCTATGTCTCCTTCATGTTTTGTTTGCTTGAATTGTGTAAAAGCCTTTTTTCTCTTTGATTTTGGATGCTACTTCATGAGAGAAGCAGAGAGGTCTTTTCCTTCTGAAAACTATGAGGACCCCCTGTTTTACATGGAGTTTAAAGTAAGTAAAGCCAACACGCTATTACATTGTTTAAATACTAATATGTGCCATGTCATTGGGGGGGGGGATGTTGTGCACTGGTATTCTGTTTTTGATTTTACTTCTTTTGGACATGCTGATCTGCTTGGTTGTGGCCCTCCTAGTCAACTGGCCACAAGCACAAACATAAAGAAAAAGAGAAATCTGCTTTACTGGCCAGATTCTGGTCACTGTTGAGATAAGGTAAATCTATGTTATCACCTTGCTGAACTGATGGGGACAGTCACAGCTGCACACTGGTGAACAAAGGAGTTCTATAGCAGGTGCCTAGAAATGCTTGGCTCAAGATTTTTAACAGGTATACCACCGTTGCCTGCATTTATTTTATTCTTGAAGTTCTAGGCTCTTACTAGTCCAGCCTGTGCTGTGAGGTTTTTTTTAGTGCTGCCGGTCTCGCTTCTCATCTTTTCACTTCCAGGAGTTTGGAGTCCCATGGTGGAGGAGCCATGCAGATGGTGAAGAGCCTTGATGATGTTCTGCAGAGAACTGAAAAGGGAGTTCTGCAATTGCACCAGACGGAGCGACCGAGGAGAAACAGAAAGTAATTCACTGAACATGGAGTATGGGATGTTCACAGATTCTAGAAAGCACTGACTATTGAACTCTGTATCGAATTGTGCACATAGAAAGCTACATAGAGAAAGCTGAGTGCTACGAGCTGAACATGACCTGTAGCTGTATGCTGCATGCTTTGCTGAGCCTGAATTTTTGTGCAAGTTGATGCTCTGTATCAGGAGATCAGAGTGTGGCGTGCAGGTTTTTGCTAGCAAATACATTTTTGCAGTCTGACTGCAAGATTCTAAGAGATAGCTATGACAGATCATATTTGCTAATACCATTTTGAGTAAAGATAGCATAAAACTGGTAGTTATCTTGTTCTATTTTTTTTCAGCAACTAGGTCGTTCCTTCATATTGACCCTATTTTCCTCTCTCTACCCCATTTTCTTCTGATTTTGTTCTATATTAGCTATATATTGTTATAAGGAAATATTACAGGCTAGTATCTTAAGCTATTTAAATTCTATTTTATTTTGTTTTAAAAAGTCATGCCACTCTATCACGTGATCACCCATTTAGGGTATAACTGTGCATGTGCTGGCATCCTAGGAGTATCTCAGCCATTTTCTCAGACAGCACAGCCCTTGTTCTTTTTACACTGGTGGAGAGTTTGCTGATCTTTTAAGTGCTTTATTTGTCTTTAGCACTGTTGCTTTGCACTTTAAACTAGTATCGTGTAACTGTAATTTCTTTGGAGGCTCCTGAGGTTCCTGATATGCTTAGCACCACATGCACTTTATGCACTTGATTTGAAAGGTTATACCTCAGTTGTAGCTGCTGCTGATGCTGCATTGCTCTCTGCACTTTTTTAGGACTAGCTTATGGTTTCCTCTGGTAATCATTTCCCTGTAAATATCTGGATGTAAGTCTTATGCATAAAGGCGGGTAAAGTGGCCAAAATCTGCTACTCGGAGCAATTTGCATATTAAAATGGAATCCATGGAGTAATCCACAATTCAGTTATTATCGTGAAGTCCATTGGGAGCACTGACTTTGTGCTACTCTACCTTTCCCCAACCACTTTTACACCAATTTTAATGCAAAGTACATTGATTTCAGTGTACTTTGCATTACTTCGCCTTGTTTGAAAGCTCTAAGGTGAATTTCGCAGTGATTCATGAGATTGCAGGTCACATGGGCTCTAGACTGTTCTGCACAACCACAGTTCTGTGTAGTGTGTGTGTGTGTAGTGGTAGCTGGAGACAGTTTGCTGTCAGAGCTCTGAGATTCAACCCCCTTAAAAACCATTCAAAAAGTCTTTCTGAGCCATTTATTTTGCTCAAAATTTAGTACATCAATTGTAGAAAACCTTCCTGTGCTCATATAATTGAGTGTTTTTGGTTTTTGTCTGGATTTTGAATGTTAATTTAGAACATTCGGTCTGTGTAATGACAGACACTGCTGAAGTGTGCTGGGGGAGGGGTGTATCTGTAGTGGAGGCAGATTAGCTGGGAGAAAAGCAGTCTTTCTAACTGTTTGGTTATATTTTTGTTCTATAACTGTGTTCATGTACACACAGTAATATTTTCAGTAATTTTTGACTTTTTTGCTGAATGTTGGGGTGCAATGCATACTTTCTGTTTGTTTAAAAGATTTGGTTATATTACTGAAGTTATCAATTTACTGTGCATTACCTGTAGTGCGTGTGTGTGCGATGTGTGCCATCATGTCAGACACATTTTATTGCATCACACAGTAATTACAGCACTGTGAAGCTATCTGCATTATTTTGTACTGCTTTGTGGTATCATGGTAGTGGAATGTTACTGCCCCCCCAACTGGCAAAAGGTATTCTTTTCCAGTTTTGGATTTGTGAGCACTGGTTAGGCGTTGTTGTTCCTTTGCATCTGCATCCTTTGAGTGTGCAGTGCAATCTTAATCTGTCTGTGCATTTACATCTATTTAGTGCCCAATCTCCATTTGCAAGCCACAGTTGTTGTTTTTTTTTTGGCTTCCCATCCACCCCAAGCTGAAAGTCCATAAATCTAAATTTGTATAGAATTTTCTTGGTGATCCCCAAAGATGCCTGCAAAGAGACGTGCAAGCAAAGCTATTTCTGGCCATGGCACTTCTGCCAGTGGCAAGATTGGCCATGGGAGTGGTAATATGCAGAAGTGCATAGCTGATGTCAGGAAAGGGATTTCTCCATTAATGTTTTTTTCACAGTGCAATCTGTTGCTTCAATGATAGTTATAGGAGATGATGCTGTCCCCACTGGTGGTGCAAGTGCTGCTGCTGCTGGCATGAATATTGCTGCCCCAAGTTCCACTTCTGACCAGCTAACCATTTTAGAAAATATAGTTGAGTCTAAAGCTATGACTGACTGTGCAGATTATGTCATACTCCCCAACATCCCCATGGTTGTTGAGCATTATTCTGATCCTGACAATGATGATTCACAATGTCACATTTCTAATTATGTTGAAGTTATGACTTTGCCATTCAATGATTCAAAGTGTGGCACAGAAATATTGGGTGATGATAGTGATGCTGTGGTTGGAACATATTCTCCACAGGACAGCATGCAAGCTGAAATTGTGGATGTGTATGATGAATATAATTATGATGTCAGTGACCCCCACTGGGAACTGGAGAAAAAGAATGTCAAAGTGATTGTGTCTGGGTCTGTTGGTGTTAATTCCCCCCCTCAAAAAAGTTGTGATGTAGCAGTTCCTGCTGCTGCTGCTACTGATGTTGACCTAGTAATAATCATAGGTAGTTGTGGTGGTCATCTGTCAGAATCCAAGTGCGTCCAGCAAGAGAAATCATGTAGTACACCTCCCATTTCACTGGTTAAAAAAATGAAGTCCAATATGCAGCATCAGGGACATGTTAAAAGTAGGGGATCAAAATCCCTTGTTTGGGATTTTTTTGTCCAAGATGCAGATGATGACTTAGTTGCAATCTGCCAGGTTTGCCATGTATGTGTGAGTCGAGGTAAAAAGGGGAGTCATCTGGGCTCGGGGGGGGGGCAGCATACACATCTTAAGAACAGGCACATGGCACTGTGGACTCGGCACCAGAAGGCAGCTAATGCCATAGTGGGGCATTCACCCTCATCATTAACTAATTGAGCATGTTATCCCTTTCCATGAGTGTAAGACCAAGTAGCAATGTCTAAGTAGCATTGAAATAACACTGGAGGATTACCACAGGCATGATAAGGGGGAGTATTATGATTTATAAATCTTGTCAAGTGGTGATCAGAGTAGCAGCAGTGGTGGTGGTGGTCTATGCAGTATGCCTAGTGTAAGTGGTATATCAACCCCTGTGCTTAAAACGGGGAAAATAACTTCATTTGTGGAATTGTCACCTGTAAACCTCTCTTCATCACATGTCCAAAGCACCCCATCCCTGGCCATTTGCAGAACAGAGCCATTTGGCACATCCAGTGCAAAACATTTAACAAGTCAGCCCACTTTGCAGAATGTTTTTGCCCATAACCAGATGTACCCAGCCAATCATGCAGTGTCATGTGAACTTAATGCTGCTGTAGCTGAAATGCTGACAATTGATCTTTTGCCCTTCTCCTTTGTGGAGAATTCAGGATTCTGGCAGTTTGTGACAGGTGCCTGTCCAAAATGGAAAGTCCAGTCCAGAACATACATTTACACCTGTGCTGTCCCCAAGTTATACCAGACTGTATCCAACTCTGTAAGACATGCCTTTCAACATTCCTCCTCACCATTCATCCATCTAAGTATGGATATGTGGACAAGTGGCAAAATGTCAGAGAGTTCATATTGTGTATTACCGTACATTGGGCACAGATGCCAGTGGTTTGTGCTGGTGGTAGTGGGAATAATCAGTGTAGTAAGGCAGACTGTCATGGTAGCAACCTTCTGGGAATGTGACAGCATGCAACACTTGCAATGCAAAGTGTGACCTGTTCCCACACTGGTGAAAACATGCTGGACTTGCTACTGACCAAAACTTGATGAGTGGCTGAATCCCCTGTCTCTGAGGGCTGGTTTTATAGCAAGTGGCACTGGCTCAAATGTGATTAAATGCATCATAATTGGTGGCTTTGTTCAGGTCCCATGCATGGCCCACTGTTTAAATCTGGTGGTCCAGGAGTTTCTACAGCACCCTGATATAAAGGAAATGTTGACAGTAGCACACCATATCTGTTTGCACTTATCATGCTCTGCAAAGGCCTGTGACCAGCTCCGGCAGCTGGAGATCCAAAACAGCCTACCACAGCATCGCCTCAAGCTGGACATTGTCATGTGGTGCAACACAACTTTGTACATTGCAGAGAGGTTGTATGAACAATACAAAGCTATCTCCGAATATCTCATCATGCATACTAGCCGTGACACTTCTGGGGCCTCCATGTCACTCATGACTGAACAGTGGTGCCTCGTGGACACTGTTATAACAATTTTGAGGCTTTTTGAACACACCACACAGGCAGTGAGTGGTGAGTCTATCTCCATCACCAATCAATTCCACTGCTGTGGGTGCTGAGGTAGGCAATGCTGAATCTACAGCATAGCCTTGATGGTTCCAGAAACTGTGTCAGCAGTGTGTGTTACTGAAACACATGCTGACAATATTCGACCACAATCGGCACATCTTGAGCATTCAGCAAAGTGATGAGTTTGCAATAGCAATAATGCTGGACCCACGATACAAACATGGAATTGTGACACTACTGGAGGGAGGGAGGGCCTGAATAGGTTAAAAATGTCAGTGGGCAACTGATGCACTTGGTTCATGGGGCACAGAAGTCACGTGCCAAGGTCAGCAAACCTCAGCAGCATAACAAGGCTGAAGATCAGTTTGGAGTAGTACCAAGCACATCTTGCAAAGCTGCTGCAGTTCAAGGTGGCCTGTCATCAAAATTGATTGCCATTAACCCACTTTGGGGTGCTTTGTGCCAAGTCAGGATTTGTAACATCAATGAATCTGGAGAACAGGATGATGAGTCAACCACGGGACTTCATGCAGCACAACAACTGGTTGAATCATATTTGGCTGAAAACAGGCATCTGTCAGTAATTGACTATCCTCTTTTATACTGGAGTGGAAAGGTCAGTGAATGGCCAGAGCTGACTGCAGTGGCACTGAAGTACCTGACCTGCCCATCCTCCAGTGTAAGTGTCGAGAGGGTATTCAGTTCTGAGGGGGAAATAGTTTGGGACCATCATGCAAACCTCTCTCCTTCAAATGTCAGCATGCTGACATTCATAAAAATGAAACAGGGGCACATACCAGCTCGTACTGAAACCTCTGTATTAGTACCCCATCATGGTCATGGTTGTGGTGATGTGGGAGAAGCAGACCATCCTGGTGGCAGCATAAAATGGCCTACCATTGAGGTAGATGATGAAGTCATGGAGAAAGAATTCCCTAGTGGGCACAATTCAGACACTGATGACTGTGAGGGCAGCTTCCTGTATGATGATAATGATGATGAGGTTGATGTTGGTGGGTTTTAAGTTAACTGGTTGAAAGGCTGTCACATTTTTTCAATGGTAGATGTTTTGTTTTTTATCATTTTAAATCAGTGTCCCACCCTGAATGAGGCTCATTCCATAATTTCATATCGTCAATTTGGCACAAGTAAATTCACAATCCATCTATTTTACCTTCCTCACCTTGGTATTATCTCTGATTAGACTTAACAGAATGTGTGCTGATGTCATTAGCAAACACAGCCAGCCTCTTAAACACAGCTGTCCGTTTGTAGTACTAGGTGTTAGCTGCTTAAAACCTATTGATTGAAGATACCTATCACCTGACTGAGAGTGAAATACTGTAATGCAATACTTACCATATCCAGCCACCCACCCAAGTATGTCTGACAGTGAGAGGGAATCTGTTGCAGCTGTCCCCATGATCACCACCAGTAACCCTTAATCAGCCAAAGCCACAAGATAGTGAGAGAGAATGCCATCATGTGCCTATGATCACCACCAGTAAACTACAGTCAGTCCAAACCACCAGATAGTGACAGGGAATGTCATCATGTGCCCATGACCACTACCAATTAAACACAGTCAACCAAATATGCCAGATACTGTCTCAGTGAGAGCGAATGTGATTGTTTTTCATCCTGTGCCCTGCCCATACTATGGCAGATGGAGACCATATCCACCAGCCACAGCCACAAGGCTTCTTACTATCAATACTTTACAGTGAGTTTATGTACTAATGTTTCATACTATGGAAGTTTCTTGAGCTGTGTTATGCTTCCTGTTGCCTTTCTGAGATGCACGTGATGTGAGAAACACACACGGTCAGCTTATTTTCTTTTTTCACAGGTTAACAATTTCAAGCACTCTGCTGGACTGGAGGACTCTAGTACTGCAGTACTATAGTACTGCAGTACTTTCTACAACCACCTATAGGATATCTGTTTCGGGTAAAGATATCAATTTTATTCCATCAGGTCTTTTTTGTGGTTCATTTGTTCAAGAGAGTGTAAATTGTAGAAAGCAGGTGACATGTACGTCACATAATATATTTTTTATGCACATCAGACACTATATTGCTACAGCAGGCCATGGCAGTGTTGAACAAAGTTTTATCCAGGTCATGACAAGACGTCTTTTAAAATGTAACTTAAGTTATGACATTGGGACAGTGCATGGGTTACACATACTAAATTTGTAATTTGGGTGGGGGGATGATAAATATTTGTATGTCAACTGCTTATGTATGACCTGCCATTGATATAATTCTGTATAAGATTTTCAATAAAGTTTATTAAATTGCAAAAAAAAAAAAAAATAGTGATTTGGTCTTGGTGTGGCTTACTAAGAGCTTGGTATCTGTTAAGCTGGATATACAACAGGCAGTAACAGCCACACTTTGAACAGAATCTGTTACTGCAATGAAGTACTAATAATTTCTTGTTCATCAGTTTTTGCAGGAAGCATTTTAGTACTGTGTGCTGCCATCGATGCTTTCTCCAAATAAGTTCAGCATCACACCCACAACTGGTATGAATCTCAACCATCAGGACTGGACTGGAGGATACACAGAAAACCTGTGAAGAATTCACAGAAAAAGAAACCATTAAAGAAACTTGCTTCCAAATCATAACCCCACAAAACAAATACTTACCTTGCCTGACTTGACAGTATTTCAATGCTAAAATTCCTCATCAAGTCAAAAAAGTTGCACCCCAAGTTCTACTGTATGATGACCTGTGATACAAAAAGCAGCAATGATTACATGTATATATATTCTATGCAAAAAACTTTGTTAGTGCATCAGTTAAGGTTTTTCTACAGTGAAAAAAGCAAGGAAATTCAATTTTAGGGTTCCACCCCTTGCCCCAACCCACCCCACAACATACATTAAGGTGTGCGTTGGGGGTAGTTGGCCCTAACTGTCACCCCATCCCATGTGTAAACAAGCTGAAGTGGTGCAGTGTAGGAGAATGGGGTGAGAAATAGGGCCAATGACCCAAGAGCACACCCCAATGCCTGATGATGGGGGCAGGCTGGGGTGGTGTGCAATGGGTGGGAACCCTAAAATTGAATTTCCTCACTATTTCACTGTAGAAGAACCCAAACTGATGCATTAACAAAGTTTTTTTTGCATAGAATGTCCTTACTTTTTAAGAAAGAATAAAAAGTAGAAAGTTGTAGAAGTTGGTGGGAGCGCGGGGCCCTCCCACCAATTGTAAATGATGGGCCACATTACACAAGTGATGAATAAAAAGTACAGTGACAACAGCACAACCAGCCACTAAACAAAAATGAATGTAGTAGAAGAATAGAAAATGCTGTCTTCAAAACATTAAGTGCTCCACACAATCTCTCCACAAAAAAATAAACTGTCTGAGATGTAAACACTGCAATTCACATCTACAGGCTATCCCATCAACACTCTCCAAATTTCAAGTGAAAAGACCAAACCGTCTCCGAGATATAACATGTTACAATTTGAAATCTTCATTCGTCAGACTGGCACAGTTCCACACCTGTTGACATTTAATACCCACAACAACTGGCAACTACATCCATGACACAAAGGCTAGGTATCCTATTAATTTCAAGGCACCGCCACAAACGAAATGTTGTCTGCAGAATGTAAAGTGTGCCATGCCATATCTCCGGCACAAAACTTTTCCCTGACATGTAATCAGTGTAATTTACATGCATAGGACATACTGTAAACATCCTCCAAATTTCAAGTAAAAAGACCAAACCATTTCCAAAATATTCAGTCTTAAAATTCTGTAACATTTCCCTATCTATTCCGTTACGAAAAACCTGCCCATCTTGTCGTGGTCTCACGATCAAAGATGGCGATCAAAGATTCTCACGATCAAAGAATTTGCAGGCTCATGAGCAAAGAATAAAAAGTTTTGTAATTTACAAAATTGAAAGAATTGTAGTAAACCACCTCTGTGGTTAAACAGAACGAAGCCCCCTGAGCAAAACCCACCCTCATTTGACTTCCTAGGGCACCCCTGGGCTGAAGAAATTGATTTTGTAATCCGGCCATCTCGTCCTACCCTCACGATGCATGATCGTGATCAAAGAATCTCGCAATCAAAGAATTTGAATGGTCATGACCAAAGAATAAAAAACATGTATAAATTACAAAATTAACACAATTGCAGTAAACCACCACCATGGATTGCCAGAATGAAGCCCCCTGAGTAAAACCCACCCTCATTTGTCATCCTAGGACACCCCTGAGTTGAGAAAATAGATTTTTCATCTGCCCATCTTGTCCCTCACTCACAATGCATGATCGTGATAAAAGAATCTGGCAGTCAAAACATTTGCAGGCTCATGATCAAAGAAATTGCTTGCTCTCGAACAAAGAGTGAGGGACGTGATGGCCAGATTTCAAAAAGGTTTTTTGTAGCCCGGGGTGCCCTACAAAGTTATAGAAGGATGGGTTTTGCTCAGTGGGCTTTGTTCTGCCCCATCTGCATAAAAAAAAACATTAGTTTTCATTATCCCTGGTAGTCTAGCAGCCCCCTCCCCATCATAATAATGTACATAGTGATCCCTCTATTCCTGGCAGTCTAGTGACCCCCCAATGAGTATTTTATTAATATGTATCTTTTTTTTCCATGTTAGTCTAGTGCCGCCCATGTGTGTTTATTTATATTTCTTTCTCATATCCCTGGTAATGTAGTGGCCCCCCCCAACTGTATTTCATTATTATTCATATCCCTGGTAGTCTAGCGGTCCCCCCACCATAATAAAATAAATAAGAATGTTCCATGTCCTGGTAGTCTAGTGGCCCCCACCAGCCATGCCAGCCCACCCAGCACCCCCCACCCTTCCCCAACTGGCGACTGGCACAGCCCACCTCTTACCACCACAGCCAGCCACTGGCTGTGTATAGTATGAGCGCTAATTCAAACAGGTGCTCAGAAATAATTTCAGAGCATCCATTTGAATTAGCACTCATAATATACACAGTCAGCAGCTGGCCATGGAGGTGAGAGGTGGGCTGTGCCAGTTGCCAGCTGGGGAAGGGTGGACTGGATGCTGGGTGGGCTGGCCCAGCTGGGTGGGGGAAGTGGAGGGCCACTAGACTACCAGGACATGGAACATGCTTATTTATTTTATTGTGATGGGGGGACCACCAGACTAACAGGGATATGAATAATAATGAAATACAGATTGGGGGGGCCACTAGACTACCAGGGATATGAAAAAGAAATATTAATAAACACACATGGGGGCGCCACTAGACTAACATGGATAAAAAGGAGACATATTAATAAAATACTCATGGGGAGCCTCTAGACTACCAGGGATACAGGGATCTCGACGTACATTATTATGATGGGGAGGGGGTCACTAGACTACCAGGGATAATGAAAACTAATAATTTTTTTATTCAGATGGGGCAGAACGAAGCCCCTGATCAAAACCCACCCTTGTATAATGTTGTGGGGCACCCTTGGGCTACAAATATGCATTTTAAAATCTGGCTATCTCGTCCCTTGCTCACGATGCACGATCGCAATCAAAGAATCTCGCAATCAAAGAATTTGCAAGCTTATAATCAAAGATCATTAGCGAGCCTTGAATGATGATTTTAAAAGCTGATAACTCTATTTTTAGACCAACGTGGATGGAAACATAGGCATGGCTCGATAGAACGGGGCCCCCTGAGTAAACCCCATCCAAGTTTTACTTTAGAAGTGACCCCTGAGCCCAGAGATTTGTGTTTTTCTGATCGGAAAACTGAAAACAAGATGGCAGACCTTGCGATCAAAGAATTTGAAAAATCCTCAGGGACAAAGATTCTTGCACTGTGAGGCTGAAAATTCTTTGATGACTGGGTGGGACCAGATGGCCAGAACCCCATTCTTTGTTCGCAAAACATACATATAAATTTTACCCCTGACTTCTAATGGGAACTTAAAAGTGGCATAACTTTTGAATGCCTTAATATTTTTTCACCAAACAAAAAGTGGCATGTTTGGCCACCAAATCTCTTTCTAATGAGCCATCTTGCAGAGCAGCTTGCCACACAACAACTGTGCAGGACCACATCCAGTATCCCAAAAGGCACCTCCAAAAACAGATAATTGTGCATTTTTCAGCATTTTCGTACGCAAAGACCGTAAATCCGACCAAAACACAATTTGGCAAATCAAGAGATCTACCAAGCCCCACCATGTGTAAAACATGTCAGGTAAATCCATTGAACAGGTCCAAAGTTATTAACATCCAAACCTTTGACTTTGGTATGTAACTGACGGTTGAACACTAAATATATATATATATATATATATCTATGTGTGTGTGTGTATATATATATATATATATATATATATATATTATGTGTATATACATTTAAGATCAGGTTCTGTGGAAAACATTGATGGTGACAGGTACATTAACTTACCAAGGATAATATGAGTGTATACATACATAGGGCATCCTTCCTGCTTGGGTCAGCACAGCAGACTCTGGGTAACCAACAGTATCATCACATCATCATGGTTAACTCAATGGTTATCTTTTGCTATCACATCATTTGGCAAGACACTGCATCAGCCCAGTCAGTACAAGAAGCAGTACATGAAATTCCAAAAGCAACAGCAGGTGACATACTTCTTGTTGGAGTGTGTGCATGCATGCATGAATGAGTGCGGCACAAATTCATGGAGATTTTTCATCACATTTAATGGTCTCATAATTTTTTTCAATATGTGGAGTCTGGAATTTTCATCACATTTATACAGCACCATTTCTTTGGTCAATAATTATGGGGACTGGGTACACGCATAATTTAATGTGTCAAGAAAGACTGCAGACTTTTTGGCACATAATGCTCTCATCATTTCTCAATATGTGTAGACTTGAATTTTCTGGATGTAAGACAGCAGCATTTTGGGGCTGCACAATTATGGGGACTGGGTGCATGCATGAATAAGTGCACCAAGAAAAACAGCAGACTTCTCAGCACATAATGCTCTCATTTCTCAATATGTGTAGTCTGGAATTTGTGGACATAAGACAGCAGCATTTTGGGGTGCATAATTATGGAGACTGTGTGCACACGTAATTAAGTGCATCAAAAAAACACAGACCTTTCAGCACATAATGCTGTCATCATTTCTCAATATGTGTATTCTTGAATTTTCTGGACCTAAGACAGCAGCATTTTGAGGTTGTACAATTATGGGAACTACGTGCATGTATAATTTAGTGCGTCAAGAAAGAATGCAGATTTTTCATCACATAATGCTGTCATCATTTCTCAATATGTGTAGTCTGGAATTTTCTGGAAATAAGACAGCAGCATTTTGGGGGTGCACAATAATGGGGATGGGGTGCATGCATGAATAAGTGTGGCATGAATTAATGGAGACTTTTCATTCCATTTTATGCTCTCATTTTTATTCATCTGGAGTCAGGAATTTTTGGGACATTAGACAGCATCCCAAGATTTGTACAAACACTGGTCAAAATATTCTACACATAATAATCTAAAAACTGGTGTCCTTCCCTTCCTTTTTAAATTCCGATTTAATAATCTCTGTTTCCAAAAAGAAAATATTTTAGTTGTCTCAGTAATGTTTTCTTTCTGTCTCGGTGTGTGTGTGTGTGTGTGTGTGTGTGTGTGTGTGTTTGTAAAAGCTGAAGTGAGCAGTATAATAATCTGCTAAACAGCATGTGTACACTGTCAGATGAACACTGCCCAGCCCCTGAAAACATATATGATAGCTGACTTGTTCCACTGTTGATGGTATAAAGAATATATAATGTGTATTTTATTTATACCATCAGCAGCAGCAGACCAAGTCATATAATATGTTTTCAGGAGGCTCAGTGGGCAGTGGCAACCTGACAGTGTTCACATGCTGTTTAGCAGATTATTGCACTGCTCACTCCTGCTTTTCAACAAACAAACCATGACAGAAAGGAAACATTACTGAGGCCCAAAAAATATTTCATGGTAAACAGACATTATTAAGTAGGAATACAATGAGGGCAAGGACACCACTTTTGTACTTTATTTTATTTCAGCTTTTGTGGGTGTGGTTCTTATCATTTTTGGGAGGTAAACAAGGTTATGCGAAAGAAAGACGGAAAACACACACCTAACATTATACACATAACAGTGCATAATTGGCAGGGTAAGAGACTAATAACAACAAAATGGACAGTGACTTGTGTCAAATGACCTAAAGGTATGCAATAAATGTGAGAAGTCAGTAAAGAGGGCTGGGGGTTTACTGGGATGCATTGGGAGCCATCACATTAAAATGAAGTCCAAAAATGGAAGCTCTCATCCCTATGTACATATATTTGGTCAGACTTCATCTTAGGTACAGCATGCAGTGATGAGAGCACATCTCTGCAAGGATATACACAGGATGGAGGCTGTACAAAGGAGGGCAACTAAAATGTTGCAGGATATGCACATGAAGACAGACAAAGAGACACTAAAGAACATTATGTATAACCAAAAAGGAAAGGGGGAAGCATGATAGAAACTACAAAATACCAAAAGGCAATTATCAAACTACAAGAGGGTAGCATTATACAGAAAAAAAGATGTGCACAAAGAAGGTGGCACAATTTGAAAACAGAGGGGTGATGGATCAGAATTTAGGGGTAACACCAGGAAGTAATATTTCACAGAGAGGGTGGTAGGTGCAAGGAATCAGGAACGACAAACATTTTAAACAAAACTAGGGAGCAACATTCTGGTTGGAGGGCAGCATCTGGAGCATGCACATTATCTGGAGCTGATGACCCTCCATTCACTCCAACTGCTGCTCCATACTGTCCAGATGGTGGTTAACTGCATCCCTCTCACTCCACAACAGGCCAAATTCAGCCTGTGTGGCAGTGAGTTGGGCTGGGTTACCACCATTGCCTACCACTGCTGCAGGTTGTGGTGGTGGAGCAGCCCCATCACCACTTGAAATCTCCCGCTTAACACCATGTCGTTCTGGTGCATGACATGCCACAATAGTTTGGCAAGAAGGACCAGCAGGTGCATTATGCACAAATTCTGCCATCTTGGCATCCCACACTGCTTTTTGATGGTTTAGCATATGGTTGCACAGCTCCCCTGTTCCAAGGTGACTGCCCTAGTGCCACGGCTCACCAGGGCATCACATATGACACATTTCATTACACTGCTGTCCTCAGGCAGTGTAGTGAAAAACTCCCACACCAGAGGGCTGCCAGGAGGACCAGGTACAGGAAGGCATGGCCCTGGTGTTGATGCCATTTGCTGCTGCTGCCCAATTTGGGCCGGGGGAGGCTGAAACATGTGGCTGTGAACTGCTGACACAGGGGCCATAGCAAGTGGTGGTGTCACGGAGGCACTGCTGCATGCCATGTCCAGAGGTGATGCTGCCATCACTGAACTACCTGCTTCAGGTGGGGGACCTCCACGGATGGTGCTGCAGTTTAATCGGAGCCTGCCACCATGGGTGCAGACTCTGATGTGATCCGCACTGCACTGCACCTAAACCCACCTCTTCCTTGATCACCCTCCATTATCTTTATTTAGGGTCTCTGTCTCTCTCACACACACAAAGATGCACACACACACACATACATAGAAAATAAAATAACAAGTAACAAAAACTACACCCAAGCTACAATAGCCTTTCAGACTCCCCCCAAAAACTCAAATCCACACAAAAATTCAACTTTTAGATCTGCTTTTTGAGCTCTCAGCTTTCACCAGCTCAGCTAGCTCCTGCTCCTACTTCAGCAAGGTGAAAGTGAAACTGTTTCACTTTCTTGCATGATTCACTTCCTGCTACAGTATTAAGGGAAGCATGGAACCTGCAGACTTTGAGACTGTGTGAGCCATGTAATCTGTGGCCCATTTTTCACTCACTCCACCTTATTTTACTGCATCGTGGAATAAGACAAAGTGATAGAATGTGAAGTGCATTCAAAAAGGGGAAATTCTGCCTTTTTAAAATGCAATTCATATAACAATCCATGATGCGGAGTGGGGGACTTTGTGTCCATTCCGCTGGTGGAATAATACTCCACTATATCTCTGCTTATGTTAGTCTAGTGTTATTCCCTTGTGATAGTTTTTCATATTGTTAAACTGTAATCTGTATAAATATACAAATATAGAATTTTTGTATTGTGCTTTTATTTTTTCTCCACGATTACCCATTCTTAAATTAATTTCATAAATTATATAGACCTTAAAGTGATATGAAGAACTGAGAGTGATCACCATCCACTAGTCACATTCAGAAAATGTATTCATGATAATGTTTGTCTCCCTGAAGAGCAATTAAAAATTATAAATGACAGAATTAAGTGGGTTCAATTAAATATTATATAGGCATATCAAATAAGTGAGAACTTTATAAATTGTGTTACTGACAATATAACTAAAGAATTGGACCCAGCTATGATATATGATGTTTTGATTACCCTGTTTAATTTTTGTGAGAGACAATTTAATAGGGAAATAAAAATTACCAACAAAGGGAAGGGGAGGGGGTGTACAATAATTGGTTTAATAAAAATTGCAGAAATGAAAAAAGAAAGTTAGCAAGATTAACTTGACTCATAAAAAATCCTACTAAATTAAATCTAAAGAATCTTAATAGTAGTATGACATTACTGTATATCAAGATTGTTAATAATCCAAAGAAGCTGCATCAGGAGAAACTGTGGAATATAATGTTATATGCTATTGAGAATAAAAAAATGATAAAAAATATTGGACATTAGTAGCTGTAGGAACGAATATTTACAAAAGTCAACATGACATTTATGTAGCACCTGATATATGAATCAAATATTATACATCAGTATTTTATGAAGCCACCATCACTAAACAAAAAGATATTCTGGAGACTAGCGACTGTTTCATATGGTTTACGCATACTGAAGTTAAAAAACCAGTAGAAGGCTTTAAGAGCAACAAAGCATCAGGTCCTACTAAAATGCGTATTGATATGATACTTATTAATATAGATTGGTGGGTGGCAGTCTTAGTCACCTTTTTGAATAAGTGTATTATGTATGCCTATATCCCAGATTCTTGGTTGGGTAGTCACATTCTTCCTATACACAGAAAAGGCTCTCACGAAGATATATCAAACTACAGTACCATTAGTTTACTGGATGCAATCTCCAAAATGTTCATGAAAGTTTTGCTGAACAGGTTAACTGACTAGCTAGATCATACCAAAATATTATCTGAACTACATGCTGGTTTCAGGAAAGATTCTGTTACCATAACTCAAATATTTCTATTATTTATTTATTCAAGTTTGATAATGAGGTAAGACCGCTGAGCCCTGAAGGTCCCTTTTTCAGGGGTGACCCAGAGTTAGTTACACAGTAGAACATTTCATATACAAAGAAAATACATAGCAAGTATATTAAACCATTTATAATTGATAAATACATTAGTATAAAGAAGCTATCTATTTTCGTAGCATTTGTCGACTTTATGTCAGCCTTTGATACTATTTTGCATTCACGCTTGTGGGAAAAATGCCTAATTTAGGCACTGATCAAGATCTTATAATGCTCATTAAAAGATTTTACACACATACTTCAGCAAAAATTAAATATACCAAAACTGGTGTATTGACAGGATTTACACCAATATTGGATTTAGGCAGGGCTGCATGCTCACTCTGACTTTGTTTAACATCTATGTTAATGATATAATTATTGCCCTTTGCAACTCTTCATTTCCTATTTCTAAAGTAAATAATAAACCAATCCCGGTTATAGCGTATGCAGATGACCTTGCGATAATTTCCACCAGTAGATTGGGTCTTCAGAGATCACTAGAGAAATTAAATGTATTAAGTAAGAAATATAACCTTAAGCCAAACCCCAAAAAAACTAAAATAATGGTGTTTGGAGATAAAAAGAAATATAAATCACTTTTATTCACGGGAAATAAACTGAAATTTGTTAGCGTTTCCTTACTTAGCTGTATTATTCTCAGATAATGGTAAATGGAATAAACATATTGCTTGGACTTGTCAGATGCTCCAAAAATTAGTAACATTATTAAAAAGGTTAAATGTATTATATGGTGGTAAAACTGTGGCTCCTGTAATTAAAGCCATTAATGTAAACATTATCCCGTAAGCAGCTCATGCAGTTGAAGTTTGGGGGACTGAAAAATCTAATAAAATAGATACTATTCTTAATCAAATATATACTTATTAAGAGTCCCTCTTAGCACACCTAAGGTGCTGGTTAGAACACAGATCAGACAGACTAGTTTTTGTCCTCTAGCTCATGAACGATTAATCACTTATTGGATAAAGATACAGACCAAAGAAAAAGAGGTATCTGCTAGCAAACAGCCTGAAGGAAAAAGTTATATCATCTGCATATACTAGGGCTGGCTGGCTAAACAATGTACATTATGCACTAAAAGTTTATCATCTCTTTTTTTATCTGAAACAATGGCGAGACCAAAAGATACTCTTGAGTAGTACATATATTAAATATGTTAAGAAAATTATCCAATGAGCCAAGGAATTGAACCTGAAAAACATTAAGCAACTAAAAGTTTCCAGGTGGCTGGTGAAAAACATGGCTGAACATTCATTAAAATATTTTCTTGTAGCTTTTCAGATTCCGCAGTATAGATTTTTGTTAGCTTAATACAGGTTTGAAGTTGTTCCAGGTAACATACTTGTGGCTAGTTATACAAAATTACCATATAAATTGCCATTATGTTACTGCTATTTGAAAGAGGTAGAGGACTTGCAACATATTATTTTGAGATGCCCATGGTACGGAAAGTTCAGAGAAAAGTATTTGAATGAGATAATTGGATTCATAGATATTCCATCTAGATTTCTTTTAGATTTAATTTTTTAATTTTGAAAATGTTAATGTCTTGAATAAACTTGCGCAGTTCTTGATAGAAATAACTAGAATAAGAACTAGGTGTTCGGCACATTTTATTGCCGAAGAAGATCTAGAATAATCATGGATTAAAATATGAGTTACAATAATAACTACTACTGGTAACCAATGTGCATGTGAAATTCAAATCTGGATGGTTTTCTATCAACAAGATAGGTGAATTGGCTGTTATATGTACTTAGACAATGTATCTGAAATGTGCAAATATGATATGTAAGTTGTTACACCCTGACCCCGGGATATCTCAGAATACACACATTGTCTGTCGAAACCATGTGCCTCCCTGACTGACCTCCATGATCTAGTGGTCACATTGCTTACAATCTCCTCTCTAGTCACCCAATGTGTAAAATTGTCTGGTCACTCCACTAGGCACTACTCTGTGTACCTTAAATACCGTAAAGCTAGATTTCTCACTCTACTGATCCTCCTACTGCTTGCTGGTGATGTCCACCCTAATCTCGGTCCACCCTCTACGAACTCCCTTACCTCCCAATCCAACCCCTCAAATCCCCTAGCCCTCTCAACCAGCCTAAAAATTATCCACCTAAATGCCCGCAGCCTAACCTGCAAACTTTCCATGCTGCAACTAATGGTGCTTGAATATAAACCAGATGTAATCATTATCTCTGAAACATGGCTGTCTGAGCACATTCCAGACCAAGAAATTTCAATCCCTGGGTTCATCATAACCAGGATGGATAGACTCAGTTGAGGTGGTGGTGTGGTGATCTACATCTCTACCTTTCTCCAGCACTCAATTGTGCTGAAAGTCACCTCTTCCTCCTCTCACAAGCCTACTCTTCTCAACTTAAAGGCACCTTACTCCGTTACACTTTTTACTGCAGGGGTTTATTGTCATCCTGGACAACCCCTCTCCTAAGTCACTGAGCTACTAAAGCAGCTAACAACCCTAGCCCACTCTGGTGAACTGTACATTCTGGGTGATCCTAATATCAACTGGCTCTCTAACAAACTAAACACAACTCGCTCCTACATCGCATCACTAAATCTAACAAAGCTAATCCAGGAACCGACTCAGTTTAATAACAAAACCAAAAACCACTTCCTTCTTGACCTTGTCCTCACAACACATCCCCACAGGGTCAAGGCCACTGGCCTTTTGCCTGATGCACTAAGTGATCACCATGTTTTCTACATGGTGCGCAAAATACACAGGCAAAGAATACAGCACAAAATCCTCCTAACCTGGGCCTACCCCCCTCTCTTGACACTTTACCCCTTCATAGCGACCTCGCCAACTCTGATTGGTCCCCATTTGCAACCTGCTCCTTGATTGATGCTGCTCTCCAAATATTCAGCCACAAATTCCTTCAAATTTGGAATCTACATGCTCCCTTGCGTAAAACCAGAGTCCGTGGAAATCATCTACCCTGGGTATCACTGGAGCGTCCATCTTGTCAAAGAGCTTGTGACACTGCATGGCATAAACATAAGGCATCCAACTGTCCCAGGGACCTCCAACGCTACAGGGAGCTATGAAATAAATGCACCAAACTATTCATCTGGCCAAGCAGAAGACTACCAGGCCTCTCACTGCCTGTGCTGTGGGGTGCCACAGGGTTTGGTGTTGTCCCCCATGTTATTTGTGGTGTACATGCTTCTATTAGGGGACATTATAAGACAATGTGGATTGAGTTTTCATTGCTATGCTGATGATTCTCAACTCTATATGTCTTTTGTGCTTGAACAGGAGTCTGAGTCAAGTACATTGTTTAACAACTACCTCCTGGAGATACAGAACTGGATGAGTACCAATTGGCTGAAGTTGAATCCAGGAAAAACAGAGGTTTTGGTGGTGGAACCGGGGGTGAGAATGTCAAGTCCATGGGTGGGAAAACCCACAGGTTTATTTCTGGAACTTATGCATCTGGTCAGGTATGTAACCTTGGTGTTATATTTGATGGGGGCCTGACCCTGAGGGCATAGGTGTCAGCCATAATCAAATTATCCTTTTTTTATCTAAGGAATATAGCACTGGTGAAACACTGATCCCATCAGAGGATTTTCCTACCCTGGTCCATGCCTTTGTTGTCAGTCATCTTGATTACTGCAATGCCCTTTATCTAGGGTTGCCCGGAGTGGATATTCGCCACTTGCAGCTGGTGCAAAATGCGGCTGCTAGGTTGTTGACTGGATTCCCAAGGTCCAACCATATAACACCTGTGCTTCGAAAGCTGCACTGGCTGCCTGTACAGTGGGGATCACTTTCAAGGTCATGTTGATGGCCTATAAAGCCCTACATGGTTTGGGACCCCACTACCTGGAAGAACTCCTGACTTCTTACTGTCCCTCCTGCTCCCTCCGATCCTCTGGCGAGGGATTGCTAGAGATTCCCAGGGTAACCTTAAAAACATCTGGTGGAAGAAAATTTGAAAAACATCTGGTGGAAGAATATTTGCCTTTATGGCTCCTACCCTGTGGAATTCTCTACCTTGCCAGATATGAAATAGTCTGACTGTGGAGGGCTTTAAAAAAGCTCTAAAAACCTTCCTTTTTAATCAAGCATTTTCAGTGACATAAATTATGTTAAATTTTATTTTGGATATAATGTTATTTATTACTGTGGTTTTATTGTTGTATGTAGCATTTTGTAAAGGCACCCTGAGCCTGGGAAGGGCGCCTTATAGAAATAAACATTTACTTACTTACCTTCCAAGCAAACACAAACAAACCTTCTAAGTACTGGAAAGTCATCCAGTCCTTCTTTTCCACTTCTACCAAACCCCCCACTCCTGCACTTAAGCTAAATCACTTAGTCATCTAGGAGCCCATGGCAGTCACTGAATGCTTTAATACCCATTATATATCCTGTGCCTCTGTGCTCCAAGCTGCCCCTCCACTGCCCCTACAGACCTCCGGCTTCCTCCCCTCCTCAATGTCCACCTGCCCGCTTGCTCCCTCCCCTCTTCCTACAGCCTCTCCTCCATTGACCCCCTCTCTCTCTTTATACTCATCTCCCCTGCTGCTGCCTTAGAAGTCCTCTTGTCTATCAACCCTGCCAAAGGCTCCTCGGCAGATGGCATGGACCCCAAGCTCCTCTCTCTGCCTGCCCCTGCCATTGACTACCCTCTCTCCCTTTTATTAAACTTCCCTTTGCCTTATCCTCTGTCCCAGAAACTTGGAATCAGGCTACAGTTGTACCTCTCCCTAAGGGAGGTGATCCCTCCTCCCACAACAATTACCGACCTATCTCTCTCCTTCCAACCCTAGCTAAACTCCAGGAATATATAGTCCTTGAGTAACTCTCATCCTATCTTACTGATTCCAACTTTCTCACTCCTTTCCAGGCCAGTTTTAGAAAGAAACACTCCACCGCCACATCCTTACTATGGCTGACTGACGCTATCGCTATGGGTATGGACTACGGCCTCATAACCTCCGCTATTTTCATAGACCTAGCCAAGGCCTTTGATACAGTCTCTCTTCCATTACTCCTATCCTGTCTCAGATTGGCTGGTTTATCCCCTCAAGCCACAGATTGGTTTAAGTCTTATCTGTCAGGCAGATTCCAATCTGTCCATATGGAGATGCCATCTTCCTACCACTTCCCATTACCATGGGAGTCCCACAGGGCTCTGTACTCGGGCCCCTCCTTTTTTCTGTCTTCTTTAATGATCTCCCTCAGGCTTGCACAGCAACAAACATACGCGTGTATGCAGACGACACAGTACTGTATACAACTGGTAAATCAGTCCCTGATGTCACCTCCAGGCTGCAACTGGACTTTAACAATATCCAATACCGGTTTAAAAAACACCACCTCATCCTAAATGCAAAGAAAACAGTCTCTATGACTTTTGGAACTCGGCAGAGACTAGTCAGGCTATCCTCTTTACCCTCATTCCACACCTTAGATGGTTCTGTACTGGAGGACACCTCCGCCTTCCGATACCTCAGAGTTTGGCCAGACAGAAACTTAAATTTCTCGGTACACATCAATGCCATTCAGAAGAAACACCAGCCTAAGCTAGGAGCCCTATACCGAAACAGTAAATGTATCCCCCTTCCAGCAAGACGTGAATTGGTACATAAAATGATTATGCCAATTTTTGATTATTGTGACATAGTTTATGGAGCTGCCCCCCAATCCTTCCTTTCTTGGCTGGACCCTCTTTTTAACTGTTTCTGTCAGTTTGCCTTAGATGCTCCTGCCCAGACTCACCATTGCTTACTCTATCACTCTCTAAACTTTCCTTCTCTTGCTGATAGGAGAACCATGCATGCAGCAAAATTCACCTCAAAATTTTGGTTAGGTATTCTCCCTACCTACCTTTCTTCATCCATATTACCCCCTCTCCCCTCTAAATAAATCCTCAGATCTGATGACTCATATTCCCTGAATATACCGTATAGAAGCACTACATCTGGTCAGATGGCTTTCTCACATCGACTACCTAAACTCTGGAATCAGCTACCATCCAAATCCAACACTCCTCCTCAACCAATATTCTGTCTCCTCATTCTTAACAAACTATCTAGTGACAAACTGCAATTGTACCTAGTCTCCCTGGTCTGGTCTCTGCTGAGGGTCTAATTCTCCCCTACCCTCCAGCATAACCAGCTAAACTCTCTCTGACTCCCTGGAACCTCCTATAATATTTTCTGTTGCTTGTGACCTCTTGCTGTTTTGTAAATATTCCACAGCTTGTGATCTCATTGTAAATTGTCTTTGTACAGTGATGCTACTTCTTGCAGAACTGTAAATTTGCACAGTCCGTGATATCGTTTAAATTGACTATGTACAGTGAAGCTATTTTTTTCCTTTTGTGCTGTATACTGATGTACTATGTAAATACTCCCTCTCCCACTTCCCCAGGACATACCATGAAATGAGCATTTTGTTGCTCAGTGTAATTCCCCTGGTAAAACTTTTCAATAAATAATGTGAGATTGAACTCTGCATGATTTCTATTATTTGATTGGTGGGTTGTCACTCATATGTACATAGATAATATTTCCACATGTGCAATATATTTATGCAAGTTGCTAATATTAATTTTAATTGTTGCTGTTAATGTAAAACTTGCCCTGTTTTATTTTTCTGTATCTTTATTTGTCCTTTTCACGATTTATATCTACTTTATAATGGCAACTTTTTAACCAGCCAATAAACTTAAACTGTGTTAACTGCTGATCTGCTTAGTACATACAGTTGTTACTGTATGCAGAGCAGCCTTCAGAGTATTCCAGCAAGCCTCTACATCTCCTGCGATTCCTTCTTCTAGCATGGATGCGACCATAGTTCTCATTTTGGGGAAGTTGGCTTTTCTGAAATCTAGTACCTAGACTGTTTTCTTCCATATGTTTCACAGTAAACTAGACTGAACTGTGATTGCTGGTCCCTAGATTGGCTCCCACCTCTGCTTTTGGGATCCTTGTGCTGTTTGTCAGCACTAGATCCAATATTGCTTTGTCTCTGGTGGGTGAGTTCACCAGTTGACACAAGCCTGCTCCCCTTTAATGCAAAAATTAACTCTTTGCTGTGGTCTGAGGATGCTGTGTATGAGGACCAGTCCTCATCCAGCAGATTGAAGTCCCCCACCAGCAACAACTCAGCCCGCTCCACCATCATCAAGATGGTTTCCAAGAGCTCCTTATCTATGTCAGCCTTCTGGGATGGTGGTCTGTATATGATTCCATCCCAAATAGGGGCTGTTTCCCCAGCTCCTAGTGTAACCCCAAAAGCCCTTGCTTTACTGTGTTTTCCCTGGATTTCTGTTGTGCATATGTCATGTCTGACATACAATGCCACCTCCCCCCTTTCTTTCCCTCATGATCTTTCCAGAATAACTCTTACCCTAGGATGATGATATCCCAGGAGTGGTTCCCAGTGAACCTTGTTTCCATAACAATGACCCAGTGTAATTGTGCATCTACCATTACAACTGTAAGATAAGGGATTTTGTTTGGTGTACTATGGGCATTGACGCTCATTGCCTTCCATCACATTCTGTTTTGGTCATTTGCATTTTTAATATGATTTGTTTGTGTAATTTTGTTGAAATGCATGATCTGAGTACATTTGGTGTGATGTTTGGTCCAAATATGATTGGCACATCCATGTGCTGAACTAGTTGATGATGGGAGAGGGGCATTTGACAACCCTTTTTGTTCTAGGGGTGCCGTCTACACCCCCCCATCCATTAGTTTAACTGTCAGATGTGAACATCAGATTTTTACCCTAGCGCTCGGGTCCCCTCCTTTGAGAGGTGCAGGCCATTGAATTTAAAGAACTCCCATTACCAGAAGTCCTGCCATTTTCCAATAAAGTGGTGGCCTTTTTCCTGGCACCAGTCCTTTAGCCAGATGTTTAGCTCAGAGATGTCCCCTCTCTGATCTCCTGCCTGCTGTCTCCATTTTTCCAGACTGGCAGAATTTCAGAGAAGGTGATAGTGAATGAAAGGGAAGCAAACTTGTCACCCAGCCCTGGTGAGGTTTTGTTTCATTTCCTTTACTGACTTACTGGCTAGGTAATTTGTACTTATCTGGAGAATGACTTGTATATCTCAATCAATGCCTCAAATTATTTCCTCTATTCAATTGGTGCCCCTTCGTGCTGAATTTCTGAGGAGGCACCTTACCATAGTTGAAGCATGGTCTTGCTGGAGGTGAGCCTTTACTAGTGGTGGGCGAAGTGGCCAACATTCTCTCCGTGAAGTGATTTGAGGAGTAATGCAGAATCCACAAAGTAATTAGTAATGTGTAGCGGAGTACTTTATGTCATAATGAGAACACAAAGTCCATTGAAACCAATGACTTTGCATTATTCTGCCTTCCCCAAACCAATACTCCACCATTGATTTCAATGCACTTCACATCACTTGGCCTTGTAATTGAACTCCAATGCAAATTCTGCAGTGATTTATAGGATTGCAGGTCACATGGGCTCTAGATTGTTCTGCACAGCCTCAGTTCTGGGTAGTGTGTGTGTAGTGGTAGCTGGAGATAGTTTGCTGTCAGAGCTCTGTGATTAAAAACCTCTAAAAGCTGTTGAAAAAGCCTTTTTGAGTCATTTTGTTTGCTCAAAATTTAGTAAATCAATTGTAGAATACCCTCCTGTGCTCATATCATCAAGTGTTTATTGTTTGTGTGTGGATTATGAATGTTAATTTAGAACATTCAGTCTGTGTACTGTGACTTGTGCTTTGGGGAAGGGGTGTATCTGTGGTGTAGGTAGATTAACTGGGAGAGAAACACAGGCTTTCTGTTTTGGTTGTATTTTTCTTGTACAACTGTGTTAATGTACACACAGTAATATTTTTAGTAATTCTTGACAATTTTTGCTGATTGTTGTGGTGCAGTAGTGCACAATTTCAGTTTGTTTAAAACATTTGGTTATATTACTAAAGGTTTTCAATTAGCTTCACATTACTTGTAGTATGTGTGTGAGTGTGTGTGATGGGTGCCATCAAATCAGACAACTGTTATTGTGCCTCAGAGTAATTGCAGCAGTGTGAACCTATTATCCACTACACCTGCATGGATTTTTTGTACTGCTTTGTGGTATCTTTTCTGGTAGTGGACTGTTACGGCCATGCACTACTCCCCCAACCAGGAAAAATTATTCTTTTCCAGATTTGGATTTGTGATTTGTGAGCACTGGTTAGGAGTAGTTGTGCCTTTGCGTCTGCATCTCTTGAGTGTGAAGAGCAATCTTAATCTGTCTGTGCATTTGCAGTTCACCATTAACTCTGGGAGATTTTCCATTTCTTGCTACGCTCTCATTTCACTTCATTAGCACTGGGGAATTTTCTGGACAAAAGACAGCAGCATTTTGGGGATGCACATTAATTCTGGTGACTGTGTGTGACCACTGTGTGCATGACTGAGTGCACCATTAATTCTGAGAGACTTCGCATTTCTTATTAGTGGTGGGTGAAGTGGCCCCAATTCTCTCCATGAAGTGATTCACAGAGTGAAGGCGGATTCACGGAGTGCTCCGCAATGCGAAGTGGAGTACCTGGCATTATAATGGGTAATGCGCAGTCCATTGAAAATAATGACTTTGTGTTATTCTGCCTTCCCAAACCACTACTCCACCAATTCTTAAGGTGAAGTACATTAAAAACAATGTACTCCGCCTCACTTCACCTTGTTTTTAAGCTCCAAAGGTGAATTTTGCAGTGATTCATGGGATTTCAGGGTACATGGGCTCCAGATTGTTCTGCACAGCCTCAGTTTGGGGTAGTATGTGTATGAAACTGTAGGAGAGAATCTGCTCTGAGAGCTCTGTGATTCAAACCTTCTAAAAGCTGTTAAAAAAGCTTTTTGGGGTCATTTGTTTTGCTGAAACTTTAGTTCATCGATTATAGGAAACCCTCCTGTACTGATATCATCGAGTGTTTATTGTTTGTGTGTGGATTTTGAATGTTAATGTACAATATTCAGACTGAAAGACAGTGGAAGTGTGCTTTGGGGAAGGGGCATATATGTGGTTTAGGTAGATTAACATTGGAGAAAAAGACAGAGCTTTCTGTTTTGGTGATATTTTTCTTGTATAACTGTGTTAATGTACACACAGTAATATTTTCAATAATTCTTGCTTTGTTTTTTGCTGATTGTTGTGCTGTAGCAGCGCATAATTTTAGTTTGTTTAAAATATGTGGGTATATTACTGAAGTTTTCAATTTGCTATGCATTACTTAGTGTGTGTGTGAGTATGCATGTGACGCATGTCATAAAATCAGACACCTTTCATTGTGCCTGCTATGCTATCCACTGCAGCTGTGTAATTATTGTACTTCTTTGTGGTATCTTTACTAGTACTAGTACTAATGACTGTTACTGCTGCAGTGCAGGATACTGCCCCCCCATGGTCTGCCCCAACCGGAAAAGGAATTATTTTCCAGATTTTTGAATTTCTGATGGTGAGCACTGGTTAGGTGTTGTGCCTTTACATCTGCATCTCGTCAGTGTGCAGCACAATCTTAATCTGTCTGTGCATTTGCATCTCTTTAGGGTCCAATCTCCAACTCTAACTTAAGTAACAGTTGTTTCTTTGGCTTACCTTCAGAGTACTAGACAGGTGTGGTGCATAATTCTGCATGAACATTGTACTCATTAATATGCTTTTTTAAGTCAGGACCATTATCACAAGTCATTCGTGGTACAAATAACATTCTTCATCATCATGGACGGTCACAAATGCAGTCACAAATCACGATTTACAATCAAGTCACAAGTCACAACATTAATCTTTTTTAATATTTACTTAAATGTACTGTAAGCCAGTTTTGTAGTATCTCTCCATGCTTCATCACCACCCCACCACTGTACTCATTAATGAGTGTTTTTAAGTCAGGGAGTTTTGTGTCATGCTTCATCAGGCCCCGGGGAAGTAGAGCCGTAGACATTAATGTTTCATCATCATCATTGTCACAAATGCAGTCACAAATCACGATTTACGATCACGTCACAAATTACGATATTAATTTTTTTTAATAGTTACTTGGATGTATTTTAAGCCTGTTTTGTAGGATCTCTCCATGCTTCACCACCCCACCATTGTACTCATTAATGAGTGTTTTGAAGTCAGGGAGTTTTGTGTCACACCTCATCGGAGGCCCGTGGAAGTACAGAAACATAGAAACATAGAATTTGATGGCAGATAAGGACCGCTTGACCCACCCAGTCTGCCCATTTCCCTATCTAATGGATAAGCTGCAGATCCTAGTTAACCAGCAGCCTACTTCTTCCTACCCCCACCCCCTAGAATTGCCTTATGACTGTCCCATGCATGCTTGAATTCCACCACTGTTTTTGACTCCACAACCTCCTCCGGAAGGCCATTCCATGCATCTACAACCCTCTCTGTGAAAAAATACTTCCTTACATTACCTCTGAGCTGCCCCCTATCTTTAAATTGTGCCCCCTTGTTCTTGCACACCTCTTTTTTTGAAAGATGCTACCCTCTTGGACTTTGTCGATTCCCTTGAGGTACTTGAAAGTTTCAATCATGTCCCCACTCTCCCTCCTTTCCTCGAGGCTATACATATTAAGCTCCTTAAGTCTCTCTTCATATGTCTTCTGGTGCAGACCCTGCACCATTTTAGTTGTCCTCCTCTGGACAGCTTCCATCCTGTCTATGTCTTTGGAGATTGGGTCTCCAGAACTGCACACAGTACTCCAGATGGGGTCTCACCAGCTGTCTGTACAGAGGGATAACAACTTCCTGTTTTCTACTGGTGATGCCTCTCCCTATGCATCCCAGTATCTCCCAACCCTCCTTGCTGCCCTCTCACATTGCTTGCCCACCTTTAGGTCATCTGATATGACTACCCCCAGGTCCCTTTCCATTTTTGTTGTTATTAGTATCTCACCCCCATTGTGTACTCTTCCCCTGGGTTTTTGTTTCCCAGGTGCATTACCTTGCACTTCTTAGCATTGAATCTAAGCTGCCATACATTTGACCATTCCTCTAACCTTGCCAAGTCCCTTCTCATCCTTTCCACCCCACCATGTGCATCAATTCTGTTGCAGATCTTTGTGTCATCTGCAAAGAGACATACTTTTCCTTCCAGTCCCTCTGCAAAGTCGTTTATAAAGACATTGAAGAGGACCGGTCCTAATACTGAACCCTGTGGTACCCCACTAGTAACCCCCCTTTCTTCAGAGTGGACTCCATTTACTATTACTCTCTGTGTCCTATTCTCCAGCCAATTCTTTACCCAGGCTGTCATCTTGGGACCCACTCCCAGGCTGGCTAACTTGTAAATTATAGCAATATACCCCTCCAGGGTGTGGATATTCTGGTGGATTTACCACGGCTGATGTGGTTTGGTCATGAGGTGTAGCCGAGTGACTTAACCACACCAGTAGTGGTAAATCCACCAGTATACCCACACCCTGGAGGGGTATATTGCTATTATGCAATGTGTAGCTTTTTTGTAAGAGAAAAAAAATTGTTATATATGTATATTTTTTGATTTTCAATGCGTTTTGATCATTTTATTGTTACACAAGAAAAAGTAGTCCCTTATTTGTATATGGGTGAGTAACAGAAGATAAATCATAAAGGAGAAACTGAAGTTTTGAGCCATAAGTTTATTCATGTATAATAATGTGCAGTTAATTCAACGTTTTGAAAAGAGCAGTTTACCTTTATTGCAAGTTTTATGTACTAAATGTTTATACTATTAAGAACAAAGTAAAACATAATAGGAACATATGGTACAGTGTAGTAAAGAGGCACAGCTTCTGTAGTCCAACCTGTAATGAAGTAAGCAGTAGTGCTGTTGAGGAAAAAGAAAAACTTTTCTAAAGTTCGTTTTTTTTTTATTTTTTTGAAGTCGAGTCTGTAAAAGTGAAGTTGTGTTACTTTAAGAAGGTTGTGTGATTCGTGTGGGGGATGCGAAGTTTTCAATGCTGTCACGTGGCTTGAATGCGTTGGAGAGCGTTGCAGATCGTCAAGAGATGTTGCTGCGTGAAGATCTTCCGGGGTTGCAAGTCTGGGAGTTTAGCAGGTATTTTTATTGTTTGGTGATGTAGTTTTTCAGTTTTTGCTAGAAGGGAGAAAGAAAGAAAAATAGTTTATAATGTGATTTTTGAAATAGAGGTGAGTTTACCGAGATGTGCGTTTACCTTATGTTTAGGTGCTTATGTGTGACACTTCATTATTTTTTGTTGGCGCCAAGGAAAAAGTTTATTTCTCCATAGTTGATGAAGTGGCTGATTTGAGGCATAGTTTGGATTTCTGGGGCAATAGTTTGCTGAGGTTTCAGATATGCTGTTGCTGCTGCGTTTTGGAAGTGCGTGGGTGGATTTGTTGTCATCTGCTGGAGATGGTGCAGTTCATCTTGTAGAATCTGATCTGTTTCTTCTAGGTAGTGTAGTTCTTGTCCTTGCCTTAGCTGAGTATGTTGTAGGGTTTGAGAATTGCAGTCATCTTCTATTAGGACATCTGTAATACTTTGGGAACATTGGGTCAAATGAGTATGGATCACTGTGGTTTTTAGTGTTGCAGCTTCATTAGATAGTGATGAGGAGGATGGCTGGAATTCCATCTGTGGATTATGAGTTGTGTACAATTTTATTTGTCTTGATGTTTGGTCTGGAGTTTCAGGGGAAAGAAAATGTTTTGACTGGTTTGATTGGCTGATTGCATTGCTCGTAGATGGCTGTGGTTCTTGCCCTGAAATAATGGATGCCCATGTTTCATGGTGTTGGAAGTTCAGTCTCCAATAACTTTTTAAAGAACTTTCACTTTTATGGCCTGTGATATCCATGATTTGTCTTGCTTCTAGTCCAGCATCTGTTAGTAGGGTAACTGCTGTTGCTCTGAGGCCGTGGTTTGTATACGTTTTTGGAAGGCCAGCTTGCTTGCAGATATTGGGTAACATTTGGCCTAAGAAATTGACACGCATAGGCTTTCGGGTGTACCATGTGTTGAGTTTGTCTAGGTCTGCTTGTGGTAATTTTCTTTACGTGGCAAAACAGAGCTGGAGGATTTTCGGGAAGCTTTGCAATATATTTTAAGTAGCTTGCGACTGGGCAGAGCGGGTCTTCAGGCCTCTCAAACATAAATACTCTGTGACATTGTCGTGTTGGGTCTTGAAAGTCCTTGTGATTTTTTGTTTGTTCATTGTATGATTTGGTCACATATCGGAGACCGTTTGGAGCAATGTTTATTTCAAAAGACTGTATATTGAAGCCACGGACTCCCTTGTTTCCCCAGCGAGCTAGATGTAACTGGATATCCAGCCAAACTTTGTTAATTAAACCAGTTGCAGTTAGTGGTGATAAGGCTGGTGATTGTCTAAGATACTGTAGTTCTTCTTTCATTAATGGGCTATGGTGTGTTGCTTTGTCTTTTCCTGCTTTTCGGTATTGCTTGACTACTGCTTTGAAGACATTGTTATATGAATTGAAGATGGGGTCTGTCATTAAATTCACTGCTCTACTGATTGGGGGATCATTCATGTAATGATTTATGCCTGATCGTAAGCTGACGAAACTTGTTAACCCATATTCTTGCCCGTTACAGTTCCTTACTGTACTGTAAAACTGCCGCAGCACGCGACTCAGGTTGTCAAGTGGTATTGTTCCTAAGTCTATGGAAATGTTTTTTTCTTTAAGCCAGTCAGTAAAAACGTTCATTGCCCATTTTGTTTGTTTTATTGTAGTGATTTCGTTTCGACTAACCTCAAGGTTTTGTAGATTCTTTTCTGACGTCTCTTGGTGACGCTGTTTTCCTTTTTTCTTGCAGGGGCCTATGGTTGCTGTCGTGCTGGGATCACCGGAGGCAGATTGCTGAATTTCCCCAGGTATGTGTGCAGTTTCTGGGGCATTTGCTGTTTCAGTTACCGTTGTCTGTGTAGGATTAGCGGGGGGGAGTACCGGACTGTTATGTGGTTCTATAATATTTGCTGTGGGGTTTGAGGAAGTGGCTTCTGCGTAGGAGAAGTCATTTTCATTGCTAAAAATATTTTCTAAGTCATTTTCATCTTAGAGTGTGAATGTAAAAGTCATATTTGTTTTGAATTTACCACGATAGCATGTTTGTAGCGGCGTTCAATATGGCAGTGATTTGGGGTGCTGTGGGGGCTCGAAGGGATATTTTTATTGGTAGCATGGGATGAGGTTGGCTGGCACCTTTTCCAGTGGGTACACTAGTGGATTTACAATGGTGGGAAGGTGCCAGCCAACCAATCAGGATGCTGCATTTTGTGATTTATTTAGTGGCCATTGTATAATAATCTTTTGTGTGGGACTGTGTCAAATGCCTTGCTAAAGTCTAGGTAGGCCATGTCCACAGCCCCTCCCTGATCTACTACTTTGGTCACCCAGTCAAAGAAATCTATCAGATTTGTCTGGCATGACCTTCCCGCTGTTAATCCATGCTGCCTAGGGTCCTGTGCCCCTCTGGCCTCTAGATACTCGACAGTTCTTTCCTTCAAGTGATTCCATAATTTCCCCCTACCACTGAGGGTTAAACTAGCAGGTCTGTAGTTTCCTAGCTTCTGCTTGCTCCACTTTGTGAGAAGGGATCACATCTGCCCTCCTCCAGTCCTCGGTACCACCCCATCCTCCCATGATTTGTTAAAGAGGGTAGTCAGTGGTGTCACTAGTTCTACCCTTAGTTCTTTTATAATTCTGGGATTAATCCCATCAGGCCCCATTGCTTTTCCACCTTCAGTTTAAGAGTTCTTTAAGAACCCTTTCTTCTGTAAATGGGCTGGTATCAACTTCTGTATCCAGAGTGTTTCTACTGTTCGTTTAAGGTACCTCCCTCTCTTCCTTTGTAAATACTGAACAAAAATATTTGTTTAGTATCTCTGCCTTTTCACAGTCATCCTCTGCCCACCCTTCCTCCTCTTATTAAGCCTCACTATCCCTCCCTTAGTCTTCCTGCGCTCCCTGATGTACCTATAAAAGGTTTTATCCCCCTTCTTAACTGAGTTGGCTATCTTTTCCTCGCTTTGGGCCTTTGCTGTTCTGACTGCCTTCCCAGCTTCATTTTGCTTTAACTGATACAGTTCTCTGTCCTGCTCCTTCTGTGATTCCTTGTACTTTCTGAATGCTTTCTTTTTCTCTTGAACCTTCACTGCCACTTCCTTTGAGAACCATAGTGGTTTCTTACATCATTTCATTTTGTTTATTTGCTTCACACAAAGGCTTGTTACCTCTGTGATGGCAGTTTTTATTATTCGCCATTGTTCTTCCACCCCTCCTTCCTGCCCATTTGTTAGTGCATTCCTTAGGCACTCACCCATTTTGGCAAAGTCAGCCCTCCTAAAGTCCAGTACTTTTTCCTTTGTATGGCTTGACTCTATTGCTGTGTTTATTGTGAACCATACTGTTCGATGGTCGCTAGTTCCCAGATGGCTACCCACTTCTACATCTGTGATCCTCTCTTCATCTCCGTTTGAGAGAACCAGGTCTAAGATTGCTCTTTCTCGAGTGGGCTCCAATACTAGTTGTCTAAGGCATGCCCCCTGTAGGGCATCTAGAATAACCCCACTCTTCAAAGTGGCTGCTGCAACTGCACTCCAGTTAACATCTAGCATATTCAGATCACCCATCAGCAATATCTCCCCTTTTTCTGCCATTCTAAGTATACTTTCTATCATTTCCTTGTCCATTTCCTCCCCCTGAGAAGGGGGTCTGTATACAACCCCTGTGCAGATTGTGGTGCCATTGCCGGTCTCCAAATTTACCCACAGTGCTTCTTCTCCTCCCTGTTTGCCCTTGCTGTAGGCATTCACATTTTGTCATCATGACTGTCATAAAGGCAGTTACAAATCACAGTTTATGATCACGTCATGAATCACAACATTATTTTTTTTTAATAGTTACTTGGATGTATTTTAAGCCTGTAAGAAAAATAAAATTTACAGAAAGAGCAAATTAAGTAAAAAAGAGTACAGAAAAGGAAAAAAAATGTAGCTTTTAAAAAAGCTGTTGGGTCTAAATCAAAGTTTAAATCTCCTCCTCTCCTCCTCTCTGATCTCAAAGTATCAGCAGTTACAAAACACACTACTCTGTCTCTCCGTCTACACAGAAGAAAGTAAACATGTCTGCTTGTATGACTCACTTTCTTCCTGCCTCGCTAAAGAGCATGTGACTTATAGTACAGTAAGCCATGTGATGTGTGGGGGGGAGCTTCCAAATCTGAAACACCAAGTGGGTCACTTAGAATCATAATGAGGAATGCAAAGTCCATTAAAAACATTGACTTTGCCCTACTTTGCATTGCCATTCTGCCTTAACGCAAAGTGGTAATGACAAGGCAGAGTGAGCACTTTGCATTGCCCACTCCACATAGCAGAGTAGCAACGCGAAGTGCCCACTTCGTGTTCACTTCACCCGCGGAATTTAAATTTGCTGCATCTCTACTTGTTATGCTCTTGTTTCACTTTGTGAGCACTGGGGCATTTTCTGAACAAAAGATAGTAGCATTTTGGGGATGCACATTAATTCTGTGACTGTGTGCATGGGGGCTGCCAATGTCATTTAATCCTCTTTCTCCTATCCCTTGTCCCCATCCCAGCACGGTATGGTTAGTGTGTTGTCTCTAATTCAATCCCTACATTTTTTTTTCTGTTGCAATTTATGTTTGTCTACTGTAACATGTGATGTGGAACCTTTGTAAAAGAGCCTTGGCTCAAAGGTACTTGTAATCCTAGAATCAAATAAACAAAATAAAGAAACTTCCTTACTTCACATTAAGGCGGAATGACAATGTGAAGAAATAACTGCAAGGTGAAGTGAGCATTTCATATGGGCCACTCTGCATAGTGGAATGACAACATGAAGTGCCGCTTCGTGGGCACTTGGCCAGAGAAATTTAAATTTACTGCATCTCTAGTCTTTACACCACTAATCATTGAGTCGCTGATTATTAGTACCAGTTTGTTTTTGTCCTTTTTAGTGGGTTTAGTTGTGTGCTGTACCTCCATGTGCTTCTCTAGGTTCATAGAAATTTTGACACTTGTTACACTGTTTGTCATCATAGACAGTGCAGTGTACCTGTTCAATGTTTGAATAGGTTTGGTTCCTTCCTATATTGAGGATTTTGTGCCAGTTGTATTAGACCTGACTTGTTGCTAGTCCTCTGGTCTGTTTGTCCTTTGGGGTAAGGATACTGGTGTAGTGCACCTTGAAACTAAAGGTTTTATGTTGTTGCCCAGTGGGGGTCAATTTCCTATATTGTGGAGGTATTTTATCTCAGCCCATGCTGCATGAAGCTGTGAGGTATCTGATTGTGGAGCATGTTGAACAGTGCCTTACCCTGTAAACAAAGTCCTGTAAAATGTGTGCCACAGTTATTGCAGTTCAAGAGGTTCATATTGGCCATTATTTCTCTGTTTAGGTTCCTGGCAAGAGAAGTAGATTGCCTAGAGGCAATATTCTGCTGAATGAAATGGGATGCCTGCTATTTCACTGGTGTGTGTGTATCTGCTCAGCAGGAGGGGTAGGGGTGGCTGATGTCCTGAGCTGTTATGGATGAAAGGACTATATGGACAGCTAGAGGTAGATGCTATTAGTGGACAAAAAATGTATATATATATATATATATATATAAACATCAGTGATAGAGCAGTGAAGCTCACCAGACAGTAAGGCTTGGGGCTGGACCGCACTTGACGTATGCCTCCTATGTTTGCCCTCTGTGTCTGAACTTTAATTCTGGTTGTTTCTGGCTGAGAGCTTTCTGTTAGCCAACAACTATTTCAGTAGTGTGTACAGCAGTTGGTGAAGACCAGTGAAGCTCAGCAGACAGTAAGGCTAGGGGCTGGACTGCACTTGGCGTGTGCCTTCTAGAGTTGCCCTTTTGTCTGAGCTGTTGCTTCTGGTGTCTGCCTTCCCTCCATGACTGATATCTCTCTCAGTTGGATAAGATTAGTGAAGCTCAGCAGACAATAAGGATAGGGGCTGGACTGCACTTGTCATATTCCTCCTTGGATTGCCCTTTGTGTCTGAACAGGGTCTGGGACAGGTGTTAGCTCACCTTGCTGTGGACCACCATCCAGATCCCATTATCCAGCTATGAGCTTTTTAACTGCAACAACTTCAACATATTCTAATGGGGCTGGAATTACCATGGTTGGGGGCACCAGACTTGCCCTCTAATAGATCCTCATTAAAGGATGAAAAGTGTACTCATTTCAATTACTGGGCTTTGAAATAGTCCTGTATTGTTATTTTTCATTACAACCTCTAAGAGTCAGGAGTGGGTAATTTGTGCATCTGCTGCCTTCCTTGGATGTGGTAGCCATTTCTCAAGCTTCCTCTCCAGAATCAAACCCTGCTTTCCCAGTACATGTGGTCACCATAGTAGGCATAGATAGTCCCATAGACAGCTAATAAGGCAGACCAGTATTGTAGTAAATTCCCAGAGGGCCTGGGTACAAGGTGATGTTATAGGGCCCCTCCCCAGTTTTGAATAAACATAAAAATTATGATTTGGGCCCTTCAAACCTCATGGGCCTGGGTGCCACTGCACCCCCTGCACCCTTGTAGCTATGCTCCTGGGGCAGACATTCTAATGTTGCTTCACTGCTATGAGGGCATGTGATCATCTTAAGTTTATCTAGAGTAACAAAAGCTGCTGGGCCAAGACCCAGATTGATTTTGGTCTGATAAATGCACATATCCCCAGAGGTCAGTGCTCATCAGCATATACTAGTTCTTGAATTACCAGAGTTATCCAAGCAATGTTGGAGTGATCAAAGGAACCATAACTGATTTAATGAGCCAATTATAGTTTCCCTCTGCCATCCATTTGTACTTAGACTGAATGGCTTAATTTTTGAGATAAGCATATCCTACTGGCAGGATCAACCAGATAGTTAAACCAAAGAGGACAGCTGGAAGAGCGGCTGGGGCCCATACCTAAGGGAGGCAGTATAGCACAGTGGTTTAAGGCTCTGAGCTGCAAATCTGGTGACATCCAGCAGGCCAGACCTGGGTTTGAATCCCACAGCTTCCACTTGCATACTGGGTGACCATGAGCAAGTCACTTAACTTCCCTGTGCTCCCAGGTCACACCTGTAAAAGAGCTTTCAGCTTAGTGTGCTACTCCTGGTTAATCAACTAAATAAATAATAATAAAAAAAATACCTCCATGCTGGATGGGGAGCCTCTAAGGTAGGATTCCCCATGTGTGAGTCAAGAGCCACCCTAGTTCTATGGGCTATGGGGTAGCAGCCTCAGGAGAGAGAGGGGGCCCTTGTGGACTCAGTGACCAAAGAAATAGCTGTGCTCCATAGGGATGGGAGTCTAGTGGCCAGGGTGCAGCCCACTCTGCTGCCCAACACAACCCCGGATGTCCAGCCCCAGCTACTTGGTTTCACTGTGTAGGGGTGATGTCCCCAGCCCACCTGCACTCCATGTGGTGAGAAGCCACTTCACTCAGTGACTGGACAAGCCAGACCGAGAGGGCCCTCCCTGAGTTGGAGGCCATCTGCCAGATTGATCGGTGGATATCAGTATTGATTCTACCAGCCCCTGCAGTCTAGAAGTGTCTTCATGGTGCATCCTAGCTATGGTTGTTTGTGTTGAGAGGCCTCTTGGAGAAGGGATTAGTACAGGGTGGCCATGCATCTCCCACAACCCAGCCATCATTCCTCTTCTCTGAGTGGAATGGTGCCACCAAGCCCCGAAAGCAAGGACATCCAGACTTTGCATTTTTGTCACAAAGTGGTGACTCTGAACCCAGCCTCCAATCACCAAGCACTACACCTGGAGGACTAGCCAGGAAGGTGCCTCATCCTTGGATCCAGAGTGCCCCAAGGAGTCCCTGGCCATCTCTGTAGGGAGTTAGTCTTTAGATTTTGCACCAAAAAAACATGCTGACAAACATCTATGTGAACCTGCCTATCGAAGTCATGCCCAAAGTCCTCTTCACCCCTTCAGGGAGAGGTGGGGGGCACCCTGAAGCCAACATCCTGGAACTCTGTTTGGCCTGAGACAGACAGATTTGACCTCATGCAGACTTCCAGAGAGCAGGGATTGACCCTCTGGTTTCATTCTGTGCAGGACAAAGCCCAGAGAGGGCACCTTGTCCTTAGCTCCAAACTCCCGTTTGAAGTCCCTGACCACTTCCAGCTGCCATACAGTCTGTACAATGGGATGCAGCTCTGGCTGACTGGATGAGACAGACTAGGAGGGAGTTTCCCAAGTCAGAGGACATCTGCCAAATCAATCAGTGGTGATGTGCCAGGCCCCTGTGGACAGGAGGTGTCTGCCCAGTTCACCCTAGCCATGGTTGTTTTTGCTGAGAAGCATCCAGGAGAAGGGACTCACTCCAGGGCAAGCATGCATCTCACTGACCTGGCCATCAGGCCTCTCTCCAGGGTCAAAAGGGTGCCACAATGCCCCAAAAGTGTGGAGTTCCAGATTTTGCATTTTTGCCACAAATTGTCAACTCTGAACCCAGCCACCAATCACTTGATGCTACCACCCAGAAAGCTTTCCCAGGAAGGTGAATTGTGCCCAGATTCAGAGTGGCCCAAGATGTCCCTGACCACCTCTGTAGGGACTTAGTCTATGGATTTTGCACAAAAAAGCATCTTGGCTAAAATCTACTTGAATCTGCCTATCAAAGTGGTGCCCAAAGTCCCCTCTACCCCTTCAGCAACATGAAGGCACACCCCAAGGCCAGCCTCATGGAACTCTTCTCAGCCTGGGATGGGCAAATCAGACCTCATGTGGACTTCTGTAACCAGGATGTGGCCAGCTGGTGATAATTTGGTCCATCTGGTCAGGAAATATGCCTAAAGGTGCTGAACACAAAGTCCCCCTCATGCTTTTGGAGTGGACAAAGGTACACTGTGAGGCTGACCTCCAGGAACTCTGCTCAGCCCCCAGGCAGGCAGATTCATATCCATCCTGACTTTTGTAAGCAGGGTTTGGCCACCTGGTCACTGAACTTGCCCATGGGTGTAGCCCCTCATGTCCTCTTCACTGCTTCAGTGAGGCAAAGGTACACTCTGAAACAGATCTCCAGGAACTCTGCCTGGGTCAGATATGCAGATTCAAACCCATGCCAGACTTGCAGAGGGCCGGCTATGACCAGATGGTCACAGTCTCCACTCTGGATGATGAAGCCCATGAAAAGACACCAGACAGACCCAGGGGCACCAGTCCCCCTCCATAGAGACTTACTCTCTGGATGCCTCAAACTGAGTTGTTCTTCCCAAAGTCCCCTTCACACCTTCGACAGGATGAAGGTATACCCTGAAACAGACCTCCTGGAATACTGCCTGGATGCAGACAGGTAGATTTGAATTCATTCTGGACTTCCACAAGGCAGGCTATGACCAGATGTCCACAATCTTCACAAGATGAGGGCCAGGGAAGGCACATCATTGCTGGCTCCAAACAGCCCCATTGAGCCCCTGTCCACCTCCCTAGGGAGTTAACCTCTGGATACTTCAAGCGCAGGTGTCACACTAAAACTCTCCTTAACCCCTTTGGTAGGATGAAGGTACACCCGGAAGCTGACCTCCTGGAACTCTGTACAGCATAAAGGGTCACTCTCTCTCGGGGATGGTGCTCTAGGTCCTGTACTTCACAAAGTTCAGATAAGAGGGACCAGCACTCTATGTAGAAAAAAGCTTTTCAGACTCTCAAGTAGTTAAAGCAAGATAACCTTTTACTACATAGAGCAGGACAGCAAATCACGGTATAGCCCAGGAAGGTTACCAAGTGACCAAAGTTTCACACCTGTGCCAGATGCTTTTTCAAGGTATAGTGCACTACTTAGTGACAGAACTCATATATTCTCCTATCCACAGTTTAATGATAAACCTCGTGAAAATGCCTATTACAACAATCATACTAACTGCTAAAATTATTAAAAAAATGTTTTTAAAAAAGCCTGTTGCTTTAACATGTTATTACTGTCTTCCTGAGTTTTATATATAATAAGAAAATGAGCTTAAGAATTTAAGAAATCTGACTGGCTGGCAGGTTTACATTAACTTACGGTGAGAGCCCTCTAAATAACAAGCACCTGGCATACCAACCCACTAAAGTATTATAGTGCCTACCCTGCTCTCTAACTGGCTAATGCACCTCCTTTCAATTTTAAATTGCTGCCATTTTTTATCTTTCGCTTAGTGAGAGATATTGTCCCCCCATGCTGCTTCATTCACTGATACCTAAACAGACTCAGATTAACTTCCAGTGGGGGAAAAGATTTGTCCTCATTTATTTATTTGTGTAATATTCAAATTAAAACATCTGTTCTGTACCTACACTGCACCATGGCTCACGGCAGCCACTGTGCCTTGCAATTTCCAAACTGATCCATGGCACCACCTGTCATTTCTCCTCGCTCCACTCTTCAATCCCACACAATCATCATAACCATGCCCAACTGATTGAAAGACAAATTAACAGGTACCACCCAAAAAAAAAAAAGAAAGAAAAAAAAACCAACCACACCTTTATATAAAAATAAAGAAAAAAATGAATGTGTTTCTTGTTCTGATGCCTTTTCTCATACTTCCTGGTCTGGCATTATTGGGCATGCGCGAGGTAACTGCTGCATCTCCATCTCCACCTTGAAAATGATTGTGAACAACTGAGAATATACATTTTCTAAACAAAATAAAAATGACAAGACGCTGCTGTGGATAGAATAACTATAACCTCTGTGTCTTCATGGGGGGGTAATTACAAGAGAATACAGAGGAGTGAGACAAGAGATAGCACAGCACAGAAACAGGGAATACTTTATCATACACACATAAAAACTTCATTTTCTTGATTTTAAAAAATCCCATATTAAAATGCCAAGATGGTATACAGATTGGATGTACTATGCCAGCAATAATAGCCTTCATGGTGGGCAGTATGGGCAATACCAGACCTTTCAGGAGCTATAAGGCCCACTGCTTGTGGCATCGGGCCTCCTTACACCCCTGGATTGTCCGGTATTGCCCAATACTGCTCACCCTGGATGATACTATTGGTTGCATAGTGCATACAATCTGTATATTGTGTTTATATATTTCACTTTCTAAGTCCAGCTACAATAATAAATATAACAGCAATAATAAAGTTAACAGATTCACTGCATAAATACACTCTCATTAAATAAATATGTTTTCTCTATGGATTTTATCCCTGGAACTAGATTTTTAAGTAGTATATCGGGGAGCTGGCAACTTCAATGGCAGGAAGGGGGGTTGTTAAAGTTATTCATATCTTTTCTATTTTTCACTATATAATGTTGAAAATATTTTTTGGCAATATGAATAGCTTTTTCTTTATATTTAAAGCAACAGTTTTCTACCTCAATTTGGTCACTAAAACCAAGCCACTCCATTACTCCTAATTGGTATATCCAGTTGGCTTTTCTGTTTGCCAGCCTGGTCTGGGATCATTCACATATCTGGAATGTGTAGTACGGTATGGGCTGCATGCCCATTGGCTCACGCTGTGGACCAATGGGCGTACAGCCCTACTGATAGTGTCAATTGGTGGGCAGCAGGGTGGCAGGCATGTGAGGGTGCTGACGCCCGCTGGCTGACCGGAGGGAGGCTCAGTGGGTGGGTGGGGAGGGGGGTACCACTAGACCACCAGGATATTGGAAATGTTTTTTTTTTTTTACAAATGCCCACGATCGGGCAAGGTAGTGGTCCTGTGGACCACCAGGGATATAGGACGAATTCTACTTTTATTTTTACAAATGCCCGTAATCAGGCAGATAGCGGTCCACTGGACCATCAGGAATATAGGACAAATTCTACTTTTATTTCTACAGATACCCACGATTGGGCTGTGGAGCACATTGCCGGCTGCAGGGGGTGTCGATCCCCGATGGCTGCTGCCTGGCAGGGCGCCAGGCACAAGTCATCGGGGATCGGCGCACTGGTATGCAAATGGGTCAATACTGACATGCAAATGGCCCCATGTGTGCCTTGCATCCATTATGGCCCCATTTGGATGTTAACTTTTGAATATCACAGTTGCTGTGCATGGTGCAATGGAACTTGCGCTAGTGCATCCCCATGCTCCATGCTGGCCACTTGCGCTGGCGCAGTGACACTGCACCATGCACACTGTGGGTGGCCAGGGTGCAATATTCAATGCTCTTGAGCCATGGCGCAGCTCTGTTGAATATCACCCAGTCCACACCATTGCGCAGCCAAGTTGAGCTGCACCCAAGCTTGCACCACAGCCTGGCGCAGTTTGAATATCTGGGCTTCTATGTTCATTTTGAACTTTATCTTGCAGTTAAGCCTCTCTTGACATTTCATCTACCAATGTTCTGGCTGTCTCTATGATGTCCCTTTTATATTCTCACTCTCTCAGCTGACAGCTTAAATCATCCAAGAATTTCATATAATCTTGATTTTCTGTACAGTTACTCTTCATACACATGAAGTGTGCCTTAGGAATATTGGCTATAGTATGCCAAGGGTGACAACTGCTGGCTTTCAGCATTGTATGTCTGTTGGTTGTTTTGTGATATAGGGAGGTCAAAATGTCACCAGAATTATTTATAGAAATGGTCAAATCCTCTCCTTAGTACTATAGTTAAGTTCAAAACTAAAACCTTGGTCCTATGTTTCTAGATAGCATTCAAAATCACACAGCTCTTTGTCACCCCCCCCCCAAATGAGTATAAAGTCATCTATAAATTGCTTGTAAAATTCAATTGTGTCCCTATAAGAGTTCTCCTCTGAATAGATTGCAGTCTCTTCCCAGTATCCTATCGTCAATTTTGCATAATTGGGGGCAAATGTTGCCATCATAGCTGACCCCTTTCATTGTAGAAAAAAGTTTCCCCCAAAATTAAATGCATTTCTCTCTTACACTATTTTAGCCATATCTATCTGTAGGTGGGTTCTGATTTTCCCGTTGATTCAAAATATGTTTTAAAGCAAGAAGACCATATTCACATGGGATATTTGTATACAGTCTAGTGACATCCATTGTCAGTAAAAGTCTATTTCCCTGACGTGGAACCTTTGTAAAAGAGCTCACGCTCAAAGGTCTTTCCGAAATACTAATTAAACAATTAAACAATTTTTCCCCCACGTACATATCAGTTGTTAAAATTTATAACACCCTTTGCATCTTTAAGGAAATAATATAATGTTTTCACAATTGGTTTTATGTAGTAATCTATGTATTGTAAAAGAGGGATCTGTAACTGAGCCTTGACCAGAAATGGTTGGTCTACCTGGAGGGTTATGTAAAGTTTTGTGAACTTTGAGTAACATGTAAAATACAGACCTAAGGGGATGTGATGTAATTAAATATTCATGTTCCTTTTCAATAATATGCCCTTAATCATAAAATCTTTCAATGAAGCTATCAATGTACTTTTTTCTACTCCATAGTGGGGTCACTAGCCAATGGTTTGTATCTTCCTTTATCCATTAGTTGCCTCATGACTTCATTTTCATAATCTTTAGTGTTCATTACTATAATGCTACCCCTTTGATCTGAAGATTTCAGTTATTTATTTATTGAAAAGTTTCACCAGGAAAGGCACACTGAACAACATAAAATTGCTCGCCTCACGGAGCATCCTGGGGAAGGGGAACATAGTAGTACAGTAATCAAAATCACATTTCCATGCAGTATTATAGAAAAGTATATGTACAATACTCAATAACATGTTTCCAAAGGTAATATAAAACAGAAAAGCAACAGATTGAAAAAAACTATACATCAGTACCATTAGATAAACATTGGGATTTGATGCGAGAGGAGCAAATTAACAACACTGCAGACTAATACATACAATGCAGACAAGAAAGTGAAATAAAGTACATTGGTCTCACCTCACATAAAGTGCAAGGCTGGGAAAAGAGATGGGGAAGCCAGAAGGGAAATTAGGAGGAGTTAGGAGCCAGAGGGGAAATTAGGCGCAGCTGCAAGATGGAGAGAGGAAGTTGAGGAGGGAGGTCAAGATGGACCATGAGGAGGAGGAGGAGGAGTGCCTGATTTGATGAGGCATTGAGTTCCAGAGCTTAGGGAACCTATAGGAGAATGATGATAGGCCTGTAGAGCTGGTGTGTCGTGGTGTAGCTAAGGTGTAGAAGTCACTGAATCTGAGGGAGAGAAGGGCAGTGGGGTGGGAGTAGAAGGAGGAGGCAAGGTAAGGGGAAAGTGTATCAAACCAGAATTTAGAGACACATTTTATGCAGTGGGCTAGACAGTGGTTTTCCATGGAAGGAAAAGCTAGAAGGCAATTTAAATCACAGTGGTGGGTAAAGGAAGGGGCATCATGAGTGAAATACAGAAACCATTAAAAAGAGTGCACAATCTAGTTAAGGATGACTTCGGTGCAGCACTGTAGACTATGTCACAGTAGTCAAAGATGAGTAGTGGCATTTTCTGGACAATCTCTCACCTGGCCTACAGAGGTAGGCAGCTTTAGTTTCTGTTCCTTTTTCAGGATAGAGTCTATGTGTTTAGTGAAGTTTAGGTGCTGATCTAGCCAGACCCCAAGATACCTAAAGGAGGAGGTGTCCTCCAGAGCAGAGCCATCAAGGGTGTGGAAGGAGGGCAATTTAGTTAGCACAGAGTGTTTTCCTGGTGTTGAGGAAAAGCTGATGGGAGCCTAGTCATTGCTGAACTTTCCCAAAGTCATGCTGAAGTTTGGAAGTGACATCAGTTGGTGATTGGCCAGAGTAGGAAAGGACAGTAATGTCAGCATACATATGGATGGAGGATTAGGTACATACAAACGGGAGGTCATTAAGGAATATGGAAAATAGTAGAGGCCAAGGATGGAGCCTTGGGATATGCCAGCATTAATCATGAAGGTAGGGGCAGGTAGAATCAGCAATTTTGACTGACTGCGTGACTGTGACCGGTCTGTTAGGTAGGAGCTAAACCAGTCTGTCGCTGAATCAGACAGGCCAGTAGATCGCAGATTATCTAGGAGAAGTGGATGGCAAACAGTGTCAAAAGCCTTTCCAAGGTCGACAGAAATTGCTGATGTGATTAAACCACTGTCCATACCTGAGAGAATGGAATCAGTGAGTTTAAGTAAGGAAGTGGTAGTGAAGTGATCTTAGCCAAAACCAGATTGGTAGGGAGTGAGAGAGGTAAGAGGAGAGTTGGGAGAGGACCAGGTGCTCTTGAAGCTTAACGAGAATAGGTAAGAGAGAGATTGGCTGATAATTCCCAGGCATAGCAAGGTCACCTCCCTTGGGTAGTGGGAGAACTACAGTATGCTTCCATGGGTGAGGGACAGAGGCCAGTGTGAAAGAAAGGTTTATTAATGCAGAAAGTCGTGAACAAATTGTATGAGCAGTGAGAAAGAGAAGCATTGGGTCAAGGCCGTCAGGTGAGGAAACCTTACAGTAGATGGATTGAGAGTTAGGAGAGCATTAAGAGTATCATGAGGTGAGACTGGAGAGAAGGAGAAGAGGTCGCTAGGGAGGGTGTTTGGGTGTGTGTTATTGTTTACAGGCATGACTGGTTGGGCAGGAGGAAGAGAAGCTAGTAGAGCAGCAGCACATGAGGTAAAGTAAGAGTTGAATTCAGTGGCAACTGAGAGGTGGACAGGCTTAAGGGCATTATTGGCATAGATGAGTGACGTTTGGGATTTAGAGGTGGGAGAGAAGAGGGAGTTAATGACTTTCCAAAATGTTGACAGGGTACACATGTTAGCATCGAAGGTGGATCTAAAGTATTCAGACTTAGCAAGCCTTGTAGCCTTGGAGCAGGCATTTCTGTGGACTTGATATCTGTTATGTTATGTTATGTTATGTTATGTTATGTTATGTTATGTTATGTTATGTTATGTTATGTTATGTTATGTTATGTTATGTTATGTTATGTTATGTCGATATTTGTTATTTATGTTATATTGATGTTACTGCCCAGGTGTTTAAGAGCTATTCTTTCTGATGTAGACAAATTATTGAATGTTATTTGTTCCCAGATTTGTTGCTGTTGTAATTCTCTAGATCATGCATACATGCTCTATAAAATGTACTAACTGTAGGGTTCATGGGGGGTTGGGGATAAAGGTGGAGCATTGTCTTAAGGTGGAACTCACTATTCCATCTTGATTACTGTGCCTCAGCATCTGTAAGTTTGCTGGTCTCCATTCTTCACCCCTTCCCTCTTCATGCTTTGTATCAAATGCTCTTCAACCTGAAAGTAACATCATAAATTCAATAATCTAACAAACTTATTTAAATCCCAAAAAGTTTCAAATCTGTTTTCTTTGGTCGATGGTACAAAAATTAAACCTTTATTTAGTACATTTCTTATCACCTCTGTGAGTGCATGATCATACAAGTTTATCACATTATCAGCTTGAAAGTCCCTCACACTTTCAGTAACCACATCATTCATCATTGTTGGGTTCTCTTGGATAGTGGAAAATCCAATTTCCACAGTCCCACTGCTCAGCACATAGTTTGTTAAAGTGTCTATATTAAATAGAGCATCAAATTCTGCATTTGAATCTTCATCTAGGACGTTATGAGTCTCGTCCAGATCATAATTATAATTTACTGATAGTCCTAAAAATGGACATGTCTCTGGTTTCCTCTGTTGTGTTCTTAATATATATAAAGACAATATACAGATTGTATGCACTATTTATATATAAAGCACAAGAAAACAGTAATAACATGCAAAAGCAACATGCTTGTTTAAAAACCTTTTTTTGATTAATTGCAGCAGTTAGAATGATTGATTATTGTAACAGGCATTTTCACAAGGTTTATCATTAAACTGTGCAGAGGGGAATATATAAGTTCTGCCACTAGGTGGTGCACTATACCTTGAAAAAGCACCCGGCACAGGTATGAAATGTTGATCACCGCCTGGGTAGCCTCCCTGATGTGCTGTATACAATAAATGTTTACCTTACTTTATGTACTTCAGAGTCTGAAACATCTTTTTTTTTGCTTAGAGTGCTGGTCTTTCTTGTATGTACTCTGGGAACTCTGCCCTTATGCAGACAGGCAGATTTGAACCCATGCCAGACTTCCAGAGGGCAGGATCTGACAAGAAGGCCATAGTCTGCAGAGGATGAGGCCCAGGGAAGAGGGGTGTGCAAATCCTATTGCCTCTGTCTGGTGCAAGTAAATTTAATTGAAGGGCAAATATAAAAACAGAGCAAATTTCATTGTAACGAACAGGGGCAAGAGAAAATTCAGTTACAGTCATGGCTGGGCAAGTCCTTAAAGTTTTGATTTGAACATGCCTGCTAGAGAAGGTACCTAGTTCCTGGGTCCAGAGAGCCCCCAGGAGCTGCTGTCCATCTCCATAGGGACTTTTCCATGTTTAACAATTTTACCTTCCCTTTCTTAGTCACTGGATGCCTCAAGCACAGATGTCATGCCCAAAGTCCCCTTCAACCCTTCGGTAGGATGAAGGTACACCATTAAGCTGACCTCCTGAAACTCTGTCGGGATGCAGATGGGCAGGTTTGTACCCATCTGGACTTCCACGGAGCAGAGTTCTACCACACAGCCATGGTCTCTGGAGGATGAGGCTCATGGAAGGTACCTCATCCCCAGGTCAAGAGAGACCCCTGGAGCCCCTATTCACCTCTGTGGGGACTTAGTCTCTGGATGCCTTAAACACAGGTACCATGCCCAAAGTCTCCATTACCTCTTAAGCGGGACGAAGGTACACCCTGAAGCCGACCACCTCAAACTCTGCCAGGACACAGATGGGCAAATTCAAACCCATGCCGGACTTCTATAGGACAGGCTTTGACTCTCTGACCACAGTCCCTGGTGTGCAAAACAGGTGTTTGTGGTCACTTGGATCCAAGGTAAATCCAGTAACACCAGGAATGTTCTTAAGAATCTTTTATTTGCTGTTTTTTAAAATGGGCCCAATGTTTCACCTATTGGCTTCTTCAGGAGGCTGTTACATAAAATTACAGAAAATATTTTTTAGAATTGTGTTTTGTTTAATTTTTTTATACGATTTTTATATTGATTTAATGAAAACATTTTTTAAAGACATAGAAACATAGAATTTGATGGCAGATAAGGACCGCTTGGCCCACCTAGTCCGCTCATTTTCCTACCTAACAAATAAGCTGCAGATCCTAGTTAATCAACAGCTTACTTCCTCCTACCTCCCACTAGGACTGCCTTATGTGTGTCCCATGCATTCTTGAATTCCCCTGCTGTTCTTGACTCCACGACCTCCTCAGGGAGGCTGTTGCATGCATCCACAACCCTCTCTGTGAAAAAATACTTCCTCACATTACCTCTGAGCCATCACCCCTCTGTCTTCAAATTGTGTTCCCTTGTTCTTGCACATCTCTTTTTCTGAAAGATGCTACCCTTTTGGACTTTCTTGATTCCCTTGAGGTACTTGAACATTTCAATCATGCCCCCCTCTCTCCCTTCTTTCCTTAAGAGTATACATATTAAGCTCCTTTACTCTTTCTTCGTATGTCTTCTGGTGCAGACCCTGCACCATTTTAGTTGCCCTCCTCTGGACAGCCTCCACTCTGTCTATGTCTTTGTGGAGATGGGGTCTCCAGAACTGCACACAGTGCTCCAGATGGGGCCTCGCCAACTGCCTGTACAGAGGGATAACAACTTCCTGTTTTCTACTATTGATGCCTCTCCCTATGCATCCCAGTATCTCCCCAGCCTTCCTTACTTACATCAGTGTCAACAATTCATTTCTTTTATATGCTGTATGCTTTTCTAGACAAATTATTATCAATATCAGATTATACAATGGTCACTGTACATGGTGCAAACTATACACTTTGGGCCCGATTCTAGAAGTGTTACACCTGGCGTAACCACACTTGAGCCAAAAAGAATGGCGCAAGTAGCAAGTTACACCAGCAATTGCAATGTTCAGTATTTTACAAAGTGGCCTGTGACATGTCGCAGGCCACATGCTCCAAAGTGGAGTTATGCCTGTAGTTACGCCCTAAACCCCCTACGACCTGGCACTAGGGGGTTTACTGTAGCAGTTGTGCCCTATTCTAGAAGGGCAGCATCAAAGTCCCCAGTGATGGGATTCTACAAGAACTCCTGGAGGAGAACTGTCAACGTAAGTTAAACCAGCATTTAGCTGGTGTAACTGTATGTACACCCACCGGGGGTCCTGTAGACCCGCCAGCAGCCCAGTACCCAGTGCCCTTCGCCCATGACCAGAATGCCTTCGTTGTTGCCCCAATAGGCATTATTGCACCCACCCCGAACTCCCAGACTGTACATGCCCCCAAACCCCACAATGCAAAAGCCCCACAGGGCTGCCAACACACTCCATGCCCTAGATCCCTCCACCACTAAGGGCCCCTCAGGGCAATGCTATCAACCCCCCACCCATGCGCAGATCCCAAGACAGTGCTGCAAACAGTAATTAATTACCACACAACAACCCTGGTAGTCTAGTGGTCCCCCACCCCCCATCCAGCAGTGTCACACCACCCAGCACCCCCCACCTGTCCCCAGCCAGTGACTGGCACAGCCCACCTCTCACCTCCATGGCCAGCTGCTGACTGAGTTCTGTAGGGGCACTTACTGTAGAGACACACTCAGAAATGCCTGTGACACCCACACATCTGCTAGTCTAACTGACCAATGTGAACATTGAATTTTAGCCCTAGTGCTTGGGTCCCCTCCTTTGAGAGGTGTAAGCTGCCAAATTTAAAGAACTCCCATTTGCAGAAGTCCTGCCATTTTCCAATAAAGTAATGCTCTTTTTCCTGGCACCAGTCCTTTAACCAGGTGTTTAGTTCAGAGATGTCCCCTTCCCTGATCTTCTGCCTGCTGTCTCCTTTTTTCCAGAGTGGCAGAATTTCAGAGAAGGTGATGGTGGATGAAAGGGAAGTAAGCTTGTCATCCAGCCTAGTGAGGTTTTGTTTAATTTCCTGTACTGATTTACTGGCTACGTCATTTGTACTTTTGTGGAGAATGACATGTATGTCTCAATCAATGCCTCAAATGATTTCCTCTATGTGATTGGTGTCCCTCCATGTCGATGTTCTGGGGAGGCACCTTACCATAGTTGAATCATGGTCCTGCTGGAGGTGAGTCTTAACACCCCTAATCATTGAGTCACTAATTATTAGTACTGGTTTCTTTTTGTCCTTTTTTGGTGGGTTAGTTGTGTGCTATTGCTTTATGTGCTGCTTTGGGTTCACAGAATTTATAATGCGTGTTGCACTGTTTGTCATGGTAGTTAATGTAGTGTACCTATTCAATGTTTGAATAGGTTTGGTACCTTCCTGTATTGAGGATTTTGTGGCAGTTGTTAGAGACCTGACCTGTTGCAGACCCCCGGCCTGTTTGTCCTTTGGGGTAGGGGTACTGGTATAGTGCACCTTGAAACTAAAGGTTTTATGCTGTTGTCCAGTGGGGGGCAATTTAGTATATTGTGGAGGTATTTTATCTCAGCCTATGCTGCATGAAGCTGTGATCGGAGGTCTCTGATTGTGGAGCATGTTAGACAGTGCTCCACTATGTAAATGAAGTCCTTGGTAAAAAGCGTGTCCCAGTTATTGCAATTCAAGATGTTCATAGTAGCCTTTATTTCACTGTATACATTCCTGGTAAGAGAAGTAGATTGCCTAGAGGCAATCTTTGGACAAAAGAAAAGGTATGCCTGTTATTTTGCTGGTGTGTGTATCTGCTCAGTGGTGGGGGGTAGTGGGTGGCTGTTCTCCACTTTTATGGATGAAAGGAATATGTGGACAACTAGAGGTAGAGGCTCTGAGGCTACGAGGCTCTGAGGCTCTGAGGCTGTGAGGCTATGAGTGACTGAGTGATAGATCAGTGAAGCTCAGCAGACAGCAAGGCTAGGGGCTGGTCCACACTTGGTGTATGCCTCCTAGGGCTGCCGTTTGTGTCTGAGCTGTTGCTTCTGGTTGTTTCTGGCTGAAAGCTTTCTGTTAGCCAACCACTATTTCACTAGTGGGTACAGCAGTTGGTGAAGATCAGTGAAGCTCAGCAGACAGAAAGGTTAGGGGCTTGGCCACTCTTAGCATATGCCTCCTAGGGGTGCCCTTTGTATCTGAGCTGTTGCTTCCAGCTGATAGCTTTCCATTAGTTGTGTACAAATGCTGATTTGCATACAGCTTTCAGGAATTCTGGGTAAGTGTTCCAACAGCTCCTTATGCCAAGAGAGCAGCAGCTGGCTGGGTCTGAGCAGAGCGAACAAGGAGAGAAGCTGCTTCAGTAGCTGCCTCAGCAACTGTTGTACAATCTTATCATGTTGTACTGTTTGTACTTCCCACATACTATTGTAACTGATCATCCTTCACAACCCTATGTAACCCCTCCCCTCAGGTCACAACATGAGACGAGCAACTTGTTTTTCATTGTGCCCTCCTGGTGAAACATTTCAATAAATAAATAAATAAGAAAGCAGTCCAGACTGTGCACTACAAGGAGAATTCAGGTAGAACCGCTGTCATGGAATGCCTATTTCTGCACCTGTTGAAGTCTGCCTTCCCTCCGTGACTGGTTTCTCTCCCAGTTGGTGAAGAACAGTGAAGCTCAGCAGACAGTAAGACTAGGGGCTGTACTTGGCATATGACTCCTATCATTGCCCTTTGTGTTTGCGCAGGGTCTGGGACAGCTGTTAACTCACCTTGTGGCTTATTACCAGCACGATCCCAAGATCCAAGTATGAGCTTTTTAACTATAGCAACTTTAACATGTGCTATTGGAGCCGGAATTTTCACGGTTGCTGGCACCAGACTTGCCCTTCAAAAGATCCTCATTAAAGGATGTAAAGTGTACTCGTTCCGATTACAGGGCCTCAAAATAGTCCTTTCTTTTTATCACAACCACTAAGAGTCAGGAGTGGGTAATTTGCACACCTGCTGCCTTCCTTGGATGTGGTAGCCATTTCTCAGGCTCCCTCTTTAGAATCAAACCTTGCTTCCCCATTATCTGTGGTTACCATAGTAGGTACAAAGAGTTCCATTGGCAGCTAATAGGGCAGACTTTTGAATGTAGCTTCACTGCCATGAGGGCATATGATCATAATGAGTTTATCTAGAGTAACGAAAGCTGCCGAGCCAAGACCCAGATTGAATTCGGTCTGATAAATGCATGCGTCCTTTGAGACCAGTGCTCATCAGCATGTAGTAGCTCTAGAATTACCACAGTTATCCAAGTGATGTTGGAGTGATCAGAAGAACCATAACTGATTTAATGAGTGAATCACAGTTTCCATGTACCATCCATTTGTACATAGACTGCATGGCTTAATCTTTGAGACAAGCATATGCTACTGACAGGAACAACCAGATAGTCAAATGAAAGGGGGCAGCTGGCGGAGGGGCTGGGGCCCTGGACCTCCATGCTGGCCAGTGGGCCTCCAAAGTAGGACTCCCTGGGTGTGAGTCAAAAGCCACCCAGAGGGGGGATATGGGATGGCTGCCCCTGGAGAGGGGGGGCCCTTGTGGACCTCAATGCTCAAAAAAACAGCTGTGGTCCATGGGGATGGGAGGCTGAATTTACAGAGTGTGGCTCAACCTGCTGCCCAACATGACCCCAGATGTCCAGCCCAGGCTACTTCACTCTGAAGGGGGGCCTATGTCCCCAGCCCACCTGTGCTCCATGTGAGGAGAAGTCACTCCACTCAGTGACTGGACAAGCCAGACCGGGATGGCCCTCACTGAGTTGGAGGCCATCTGCCTGATTGATTGGTGGATATCAGCATCAGTGCTACTGGCTCCCGGAGCCTAGAAGTGTTTCATGGGGTACCCCAGCCATGGTCATTTGAGCAGAGAAGCATCTTGGAGATGGGACTCAGTCCAGGGTGGCCATGTATCTCCCCAACCAGGCCATTAGGCCTCTTCTCTAGGCAGAGGTGTGCCACCAGGCTCTGAAAGCAAGGAGATACAGATTTTGCATTTTTGTGTCGAGGTGGTGACTCTGAACCCAGACTCTAATCACCGAGCACTATCCCTGGAAGACTAGCCCAGGAAGGTGCCTCATCCCCAGATCCAGAGTGTCCCAATTTTGCACAGGTAAAACATGTTGACAAAAATCTCTGTGAACCTGCCTACCAAAGTCATGCCCAAAGTTCACTTAAACCCTTCATGGGAAGGTGGGGGGCACCCTGATGCCAACATCCTGGAATTCTGTTCAACCTGAACAAGGCAGATTAGACCTCATGTAGACTTCCAGAGAGCAGGGATTGACCCTATGGTTTCATTATGTGCAGGAAAAAGCCCAGAGAAGACACCTTGTCCTCAGCTCCAAACTCCCAATTGGAGTCCCTGACCACTTCCAGCTAACATACAGTCGATGCAATGTAAAGCATCTCTGGGTGACTGGATGAGATGGACCAGGAGGGACTTCCCCAAGTCAGATTACATCTGTCAAATCAATCAGTAGTGATGCTTCCAGTCCCTGTGGTCAGAAGGTGTTTGCTCAATTCACCCCACCATGGTTGTTTGTGCTGAGAAGTATCCAGGAGAAGGGACTCAGTCCATGGTGAGCATGCATCTCCCTGACCTGGCCATCAGGCCTTTCCCCAGGGTCAGAAGGGTGCCCCAGACCCTTAAAGGGTGGAGTTCCAGACTTTGCATTTTTGCCGCAAACTTTGACTCTGAACCCAGCCTCCAATTACTTGGTGCTGCCCCCCTGAGGACTAGCCCAGGAAGGTGCCTTTTGCCCAGATCCAGAGTGCCTCAGAAGTCCCTGACCACCTCTGTAGAGATTTAGTATCTGGATTTTGCACTAAAAAACATCTTGGCAAAAATCTCTTTGAACCTGCCTACTGGAGTCATACCCAAAGTCCCCTCCACCCCTTCAGCAAGATGAAGGCACACCCTGAGGCCAACCTCATGAAACTCTGCTTGGTGTTGGATGGGAAAATCCAACCTCATGTGGACTTCAGTACCCAGGATGTGCCTAGCTGGTCATGTTTGGTCCATCTGGACAGGGAATCTCTCTACAGGTGCTGCACACAAAGTCATCCTCACCCTTTTGGTGCAGACAAAGGTATACTGTGAGGCTGACCTCCTGGAACCCTGCTTGGGCCCCAGCTGGGCAGATTCAAATCCATCTTGACTTCAGTAAACAGGGTTTGGCCAACTGGTCACTGAACTTGCCCAATGGTGTTGTCGCTGATGTCCTCTTTACACTCTTCAGTGAAGCAAAGGTATACTGAAGCAGACCTCCTGGAACTGTGCCCAGAAACAATTTAGCAGATTCAAACCCATGATGGACTTACAAAGGGTAGGGTCTGACCCTCAAACCATGGTCTAGTGAGTGAGGCCAAGAGAAGGAACCTTGTTTCCAGGTCCAGACAGCCTCCAGAGCCCCAGTCCACCTCTGTAGGGCCCTATTCTCTGGGGTTCTATGTCATGATGGTGATTGCGGAATAGTGATCACTGTTTGGATGAGTGTACATCGCCAAAAGTGAATTATATCAATGTACACTTGCAGCGACTAGAAAACTAGTAGTTTTCTATGTTATGTGGTGGGTGGCGGCCCTGGCACCCCTCTGAGAGGGGCTTGGTACCCTCACCCCCCTACTTAATGATTCTAACTCTGGGGGTGCATTTCTGGGGGGGTGTAAAAACTAAAAAAAGGAAAACCATGACCCAAAGCAAAAAACAATTGTGCCCAGAACTGAACCCAGCACCCTCCCAACTCCAGCCTGTCACCTACTACTCACCACACCACATGACCAGTTCAGCAGCTGACCACCGCACTACTTTCCACATACGCTCCCTCCCCTTCTGCCGGTCACGTGATGTGGTTCCCCCCCACGAGCACATGTTTATATATCGACATGCTGTCACTGTACTGGCCTAACCCTGTATCCAGTTGCTACCCTGCCAGGTTGCCAAGAAAACAGGCACTGTGATTGAGTCACCCTTTCTGAAAGCGCTCAGTCATGGTCACCTTGTTCACAGGATACCAGTCCCTGGATGCCTTGAACACAGGTGTCATGCCCAAAGTCCCTTTCACCCCTTTTGCAGGCTAAAGGTACAGCCAGAAACCAACCTCCTGAATCTCAGCCCAGACCCAGATGGGCAGATTTGGACCAATGGCAGACTTCTGGAGAGCAGGCACACAACCCCCCAGCTACAATTCTGAGTAAATGAGGCCCAGGAAGACACCTCATTCCTGTGTCCAGAAAGCCCCCAGGAGTCCCTGTCCACCTCTGTAGGGACTTAGTTCCTGGATTTTGCACAAAAAAGTGTTGGCTGAAATCTCCCCAAACTTGCCTACCGGTGTCATGCCCAAATTCCCCTTCACCTTTTCAGCAGGTGGTAGGACAACCTCAACCCATTCCCCTGGAACTCTAACAGACTTGGGCCTGGCAGATTTGAATCCATGCTGGATTTCCACAGGCAGGTCTGTCCATCTCATCCTGTGGTGACTTAGTTTACAGACATCTTGCATGCAGGTGTCACGCCCAAAGTCCCCTTTACTCCATTGGTGGGACAAAGGTACACCTTTCATACGTGGGTTTCATACTTGGGTTGAATAGATGTACAGAAGGGTTTTAGACCAACATTAATACATCTCCAGCATGCTGGTATTTAACCACTCTTACTTAGCAAGTAACAATCTAGATTATTTTTGAAGGATTCTGGATTTCTGGCATTTACAATATGATTTGGTAAGGAATTCCATATAAGGATAATCCTTTGTGTATAAAAGTAACATCTGAAGTCGCTTTTAGGAAATGTTAGTGGGAGTTGGTATATGTGACTTCTTAAGTTACAGTTTGTAGAATTGAAGGTCATATCCATTTCTATCATTAAATCTGTATCCTTGTGAAGTTTTTAGATAAATAATAGGTCACCTCGTACTCTTCTTAATTCCAATGGGTACATATTCAATTCCGATAATCTTTGATCATAGCTCTTATCACTTATACCATCAATCATTTTGGTTACCCTTCTCTGAATCCCCTCCAATCTATTTACATCTCTTCTTAAATAGGGACTCCATAAGGGTGAGCATTAATCCAGATGGGGTCTAATGTAAGATCTATATACAGAAATAATGCAGTCTCTATTCCTTGTCACAGAAGCCCTCTTAATACATCCAATAAAGTTATTTGCTTTATTTACAAGTTGTCCACAGTGGGTACCAAAAGATAAATCTGATGTTATAATTATTCAAAGATCTTTTTCAGTAGTTACAGATTTCAATAGTATGCCATCTAGGGTATATTGATATTTTGTATTATGTTCTCCCAGGTGCATAATAACACATGTGTCTATATAATAAGGCATATTGTCATCCTGTGCCCACTTTCCTAAAAGTACCAGATCTTTTTCTAAATTCTTTGTTTTCAAAAATTGCATTAGCTGCTACTTTTGTATCATCTGCAAATGTTATTGTTTAATTTTTAAGATTAAGTGTCATATCAGAGATAAAATTAGAAAACACCATAGGACCCATTACCAAACTCTGGGGTACTTCACTTGTGACCAGACCCATTTTGGAATAATGACCCCTGATGCAGACTTTTTGGGTACGGCCACATAACCATTGGACTACCCAGTTTACCAGGGTGCTATTTATCCCTAGTTTATACATTTTATCTACCAAGGTCAAATGTGGTACTTTATCAAAGGCCTTACAGAAGGCTAGATAGATGATATCAGTAATTTTGTTATCCAGCATTTTGCTTTTTCATAAAAAAACAAATTACTTGTAAGACAGGATCTCTGTTTTTTAAACCCATTTTGTGTGTTGTCTAATAATTTTTTGGTTTCCATGTCTTCTAGTTTGGTTTTGAATAATAACTCAAAGATTTTACCAAAATGCTTGTTAGACTTATTGGTCTGTAGTTTTCTAATGAACTTTGATTACCCTTTTTAAAAAGTGGAGTGACTGTTGCAATTTTCCAATCATTTGGGATATCTCCTGAGTATAGAGAAAGATTGAATATTTTATATAATGCTGTACCAGCCAATCAGATAGTTCTTTGATTAGTTTAGGATGAAGCATATCCAGTCCAGGTGACTTGTTTTTATTTATATTATCGAGTTTCTTTTTAATATCCAGTTTTTTTTATTTTAGTCAATATCTCAGAGTTTGTTGAATTTTGTAAATTAAGATTTGAAAAACTGGTTTATTGAATACTGAGCAAAAATATAAATTTAGTTCATCTGCCATTTACTGTGCCTTGTTAATTGTTTCTGTACCTATATTCAGTGGACTGATACATCTCGCTATTGTTTTTTGTTATTTACATAAGGGTAAAAGCTCCCTCCATCTATCATGTAATGTCATTTAAACTCAATTTTCTTTTTTTCATACCTAATTAGATGTTTACATTTTTTAAGTATCTTTTTATACCTATATTTATTATAATCATTATTATCTCTTGACAATGCCCTATATGTTCTTCTTTTCTGAGCCAATAGATTAGATATTTTAGGTTTAAACCAGATTGGTATTTTACCTTTTTTGTTGTAGGATGTTTTATTAGGAATATACTGTATGTTGTTTCTAATTCAAGTAATTTGTTTTTTTTTTACCTTTGTCCAGATCTCTTCAGGAGAAGTAGATCCACCTTCCCATTTCCATTATGTTAATTGTTCTAATATTATTGAAAAGTTTGCTCTATTATAATCTTTAAATATTGTTTTACCCAAAACTGTCTTAGGATTTTTTTTTTTGTGTTGAACATTATAATCTGATAGTCACTATTAGCTAGTGGTGGTCTGATTTTAATGTTTGTAACCCGATCCGAAATATTAGTTAATACTAGATCTAATATATTACTATTTCTAGCAGGTTCTGTGACTAGTTGATGAATACCATTTGATTCACATGTATCCAATAAAGTTTCATCACAGATACTGATGGCTGTTTTATTGATCCGATCTACTGTATTTCAGGAAGATTGAAATCTCCCAACAATGTTGAATCAGTATTATTGGATTTGGTGTTAATTACATTTAGGATGTTATTATGCACTATAAGATTTGTATCTGGTGGTCTATAACAAACTCCTATGCACAGATGTTTTGGTTTTTTCTAGAAATTTCAACCCACAAGATATCTAAGTGGCCATTCATAGGTGACTCTTCAATTATTTTACAAGTAATATTATTTTTTATAAATAGACAAACCCTCCTCCTCTCTTATTGGATCTATTCTTAAATAGGGTATTGTAGCCTTGTATGTTTGAATTACAACTAGATTCCCCCAACCAAGTCTCTGTGACTGCAGCAATGTCAACGTTTTCTTCATTCATTATTAGTTCCAGTTCATCTAGCTTAGTACAGTGTAAGCTTCTTGCATGGGTTGATAAAAATGACAAACCCTTGTAGTTTTTATTGTTGTTTATAATTTTGCTACAATGTTCTCTACTAGTCATATTGACCTGTTGCCCCCAGTATCTAGTTTTTTGCCTTTTGGATATTTTGTAGAGTCTTATGAAAAATACAACCCAGTAGTCGTGAATCTTGTCTGCTAAAATGTAATCCATCAAAACCATATAGTTGAGGACTATTTACAAATAGTTCCCAGGATTTTATACAGTCTATATAATTTGTAAGACACTATTTCCGTAGCCAGTTGTTATATGCCTTAATTGTTTTTATTTTTGTGTAAGTTGCTCTGGGACTGTTAATACTTCAGATATGATTGATGTCACATTTGAGTTTTTTAATGTTTGTATCATATGTTTCGTATCTGTAATTATGTCCTCTACCCCACAGCTACTAAAATTGTTTGTCCTACATGTATGATGGCAGTTCAGTTATTCACTGTATTATGAAAAATACCTAAAAGAATGGTTGTTATATCTTTAATTGTGGCACCACTGTAACTACAGCTTGTAGTATTTTCTTTATTTTCTCTAGTAGAAAATATGTCTGTGTATTTGATTATATAATCTCCTAATATGAATATGTCATCTTTTATTTGCTGTCCTGTATTGCCATCATTAATGTTTATATTTCCCTTGTTTTCCTCCACTGTACCTTCTAAGCCAGAATGTTGACTTAATGTACCTGTACTATCAGCTAAGTTTGACTGGGTACTAATAATAATTGGTGCTAAAGGCTGAATTAAAAGAGTGACATCACATGGACTGACATCCAATAATGATGTCATGGGAGACGAACCAGTCCGGGTTTGTATATGTTCCTCTTCAGCTAGTTGCATAAGCGGGTCAAAGCTATTATGTATGGGGAGTTGAAATGTGTTGGCTTTTCTTTCCTTTTTGCTGGTCTCCTACTTTGGACCTGATACCATGTTTCTGAATCTTCATCTCCCTCATCATCTCTGTTTCTTTTTTTAGTTAAGGTATTTGTTTCTTTATTTAATCTGCCCTCATCTTGATCTTGAATTATTTGGGGGGGGGGGAGGTGCTGCTAATATTTTGCATAACCTCCTGGAATTTGGACCAGATGCAGATGAGCAGATCTGAACCCATGCCAAACTTCCAGAGTCAGGCTACGACCAGATGGCCACAGCATCTGGAGCACGAGGCCCAGGGAAGGCACCTCATCCCCATATCCTGACAGCAACCAGGAGCCCCTGTTCATCTTCATAGAGAATTAGTCTCTGGATGTCTTCAACACAGGTGTCATGCCCAAATTCCCCTTCACCCCTTTGGAAGGACAAAGGTACACCCTGAAGCCAACCTCCTGGAACTGTGCCTGGATGCAGATGTGCAGATTCAGACTCATGCTGGACATTCAGAGGGCAGGCTCTGACCCTCCAGACCCAGGCCCTGGCAGATGAGTTCTAGAAAGGCATCTTATCGCTGGATCCAGAGAGCTTCCAGGAGTCACTGTCCACTTCAGTAAGTTAGTCTCCGGATTTTGCACAAAAAAATGTCAGTCAAAATCTCCTCAAACCTGCTTACCAGAGTTATGCCCAAAGTTCCCTTCACCCTTTTGGCAGGAGGTAGGGCCACCTTCAACCTGACCTCTGGAAACTCTGTTCAGCTTGGTTCAAGCAAATTTGAACTCATGCCAGAGTTTCACAGTTGGGTCTGACAATCTCATCCTGTTGGGACTTAGTCTCTAGATGCCTCAAACACAGGTGTCATGCACAAAGTATGATTCAACCCTTAGGGGGATGAAGGTACACCATGAGGCTGACTTCCAGGAACTCTGCCTGGGCTCAGATATGCAGATTCAAATCCATGCCAGACTTCCAGAGGGCTGGCTATGACCAGACGGCCACAATCTCTGCTCCAGAGGATGAGGCCCATGGAAGGTATTGTGTACCCTGGTCCAGATAGACTCAGGAGGCCCAGTCCCTCTCCATAGGGGCTTACTCTCTGGATGCCCCAAATGCAGGTGTTGTTCCCAAACTCCCCTTAACACCTTTGGCAGGATAAAGGTATACCTTGAAACAGACCTCCTTTAACACGTCCCAGATGAACACAAATAAATCTGAACCCATACTGGACTTGCACAGGGCAGGCTATGACCAGATGGCCACAGTCTCCACAGGATGAGGGCCTGAGAAGGTACATCATCACTGGCTCCAGGCAGCCCCCTGGAGCCCCTGTCCACCTCCATAGGGACTTAACCTCTGGACACTTTAAGCACAGGAGTTATGCCCAGAGTCCCTTTCACCCCTTTGGCAGGATAAAGATTCACCCTGAAGCTGCCTTCCTGGAACTCTGTAGAGCATAAAGAGTCGCTCCCTCTGGGAAGCTGCTCTAGGTCCTATACTTCACAAAGTTCAGACAAGAAGGACCAGCACTCTATGCAAAATAAGCCATTTCAGACTCTTAAGTCCATAAAGCAAAATAAACTTTTATTGTATAAAGCACAACAGCAAATCATGATGTAGCCCAGGGAGGTTTCCCAGTGACTAACGTTTCATGCCTGTGCCAGGCACTTTTTCATGGTATAGTGCACCACCTAGCTACAGAACTTATATAGTCTTGTCTCCACAGTTTAATGATAAACCTCGTGAAAATGTCTATTACAATGATTAATCATTCCAACTGCTAAAATTCATTAAAAAATGTTTTTAAAAGAGCCTGTTGCTTTAACATTTTATTACTGTCTTTGTATGCTTTATGTATAATTAGAAAATGGCCTTAAGAATTTAAGAAGTCTGATTGGCTAGCAGGGGTATATTAACTTACAGTGAGAATCCTCTAAACAACAAACCCCTGGTATGCCAACCCACTTAAGTATCATAGTGCCTACACTGCTCTCTAATTGGCTAAAGCACCTCCTTTCAATTTAAAATTGCTGCTATTTTTTATCTTTCTCTTAGTGGGAGATACTATCCCCCATTGCTTCTTCATTCGCTGATGTCTAAGCAGAGCCCCAGATCAACCTCTGGTGGGGGAAAAGAACTGTGATCATTTATTTATTTGTGTAATATTCAAATGAAAACATCTGTTCTGTACTACACTGTGCAGTGGCTCACAGCTGCTACTGTACCTCACAATTTCCAAACTGATTCACGGCGCCGCCTGTTATTTTTCCTTGCTCCACTCTCCAGACCTACACATTCATCGTACCCTCTCCCAACCAATTGAAAGATATATTAACAGGTGCCACCCCCCAAAAAAGAAAACTAACAACAGCTTCATATAAAAATAAAAGGAAAAAATAAATGAGTTTCTGGTTCTGATGCCTCTTCTCATACTCCCAGGTCTGGCGTCATCAGGCACATACAAGGTAACTGCTGCATCTCAGTCCCGAAAATGATTATGAACAACAGAAAAGATACATTTTCTAAACAAAAACAGATACAAAGACACTACTGTGGAGAGAATAACTATAAACTCTGTGTCTTCATGGGGGGATGTAACTACAAGAGAATGCAGAGGGGGAACAATAGATAGCACAGCACAGAAACAAGGATTACTTTACCATACACACATATAAACTTCATTATTAATATATTTTTAAACTCTTTTTCTTGATTTTTAAAATCCCATGTTAAAATGCCACAGTGCCCATTTTTGAAGTGCAATAATACCCTCCAGGGTGGGCGGTAAGGGCAATAATGGACATTCCCGGGGCTATAAGGCCCTCCAAATGCGGTGTCAGGCCTCCTTCTGCCAATGGGTGGTGTGGTGTTGCCCAATACCACCCACCCTGTCAAATATTACTGCTTGCATAGTGCATACAATATGTATACTGTCTTTATACATTTCATTTTCTAAGTCCAACTACAATAATAATAGAACAGCAATAATAATGTTAATAGGTTCACTGCATAAATATACTCTAATAAAATAGATATGTTTTCTCTATAGATTTGATTCCAGGAACTAGATGTTTGGGTAGTATATCGGGGGGGGGGGGCTCTGTTAAAGTTATTTATATTTTTTCCATTTATTGATTTTAATTTCCCCTCACTATATAATACTGAAAATCACTGTTGGCAATATGAATCACTTTTTATTTATATTTAATACAACAGTTTTTCCAGCTCAATTTGGTCATTGAGACCAGGCCACTCCAATGCTCCTAATTAATATATCCAGTAGGCTTCTCTATTTGCTAGCCTGGTCTCAATGTCTCCTCACTGGACCCCCAACAATGCCTTATCAATCCCCTTATCAAAACATAGGGATGTGCTTAGGACTACTTTTGGCTGTATTTATATGGAAAGCCAGAGCATACCTAAAGTTTTTAATTAAAATCATCCTCATGTATTCTTCTATAAGTTATTTCAGCTTGCGCTTCATTCTTCCCATGTAAAATGCCCCAGAGCTGCATAGTGCCAAATAAATTACATTGCAAGTATCGCAGGTAATAAAATGTAGTATTTTATATTCTCTACCATCTTTGGGCTCTACAAATGTTTTGGTCTTCTTAACTACATGACAATATTTACAGCATCCACATGTGTACATCCTGAGTTAGGTGACCCCCTCACCAAAAAAAAAATTATATTAGCTCTGGGCTGCACACTATGTACTACTGTATCCCTAATGTTATTATGCACCCTCGTATAAGTGATTCTAGGCAAATTCTCAGAAACATCTTTTAACTTGGGTTCAATTCTAATAATATCCTAGTTTCTGTAAATTATATTTCTTACAACTTGTGCATCTGCATAAAAGGTGGTTACAAAATTCATCCTAGACATGTTTTGTTCATTTTGAACTTTATCTGGCAGTAAAGCCTCTCTTGGCATTTCGTCTATCAATGTTCTGGCAATCTCTGTGATCTCCCTTAAATATCCCTGCTCTGTCAGCCAACAGCTTAAATCATCCAAGAATTTCAGATATCTTGATTTTCCATACAATTATGCTTCATATGCATGAATTGCCTCTTATGAATATTGGCTATAGTATGCCAAGGGTGGCAACTGCTGGCTTTCAGCAACGTATTCTTGTTAATTGTTTTGCAGTATAGGGAGGTCAAAAGATCACCAGAATTATTTCTAGAAATAGTCAAATCCAAAAAATGGATCTCCTTAGTACTATAGTTAAGTTCGAATTTAAAGCCTAGGTCCTGTGCTTCTAGGTAACATTTAAAATCACACAGCTCTTTGTTAATTCCCCTTCTAAATGAATATATAATCATCTATAAATCACTTTTGTCCCTGTAAGAGTTCTCCACTGAATAGATTGGAGTCTACTTCCAGTATCCCATTGTCAGGTTTGCATAACTGGGGGCAAATATTGCCCTCATAGCTGTCCCCTTTGATTGTAGAAAAAAGTTTCCCCAAAAATTAAATGTATTTCTCTCTAACCCTATTTTAGCCATATCTACCAGCATCTCATTAGGTTGAGTTCTGATTTTCCCGCTGAATCACAACATTTTTTAAAGCAAGAAGACCATATTCACATGGGATATTTGTAGACAAACTAGTGACATCCATTTTCACTAAAAGTCTATTTTTCCTCACATACATATCAGTGTTAAATTTATAATGTCCCTTGTATCTTTAAGGAAAGAACGTACTGTTTCCACAATTGGCTTTATATAGTAATGTATATATTGTAAAAGGGGCTCTGTAACTGAGCCATGACCAGAAATGATTGGTCTACTTGAGGAGTTGTGTAAAATTTTGTGAACTTTGGGTAATATGTAAAATACAGACCTAAAGGATGTGATATAATTAAATATTCATGTTCGTTTTCAGTAATATGCCCTTGATCATCGATTCATTCAATGAAGCCATCAATGTATTTTTGTATTCCATAGTGGGGTCACTAGGCCATGGTTTGTATGATGCTTTATCCATTAGTTGCCTCATGGCTTCATTTTCATAATCTTTAGTGCTCATTATTATAATGCTACCCCCTTTATCTACAGGTTTCACTGTTATATTGATGTCACTGCCCAGGTGTTTAAGAGCGGTTCTTTCTGATGTAGACAAGTTATTGAATGTATTTGTTCCCTGATTCCTGCTGTGATAATTCTCTAGATCATGCATACATCCCCTATAAAATGTATTAACTTTAGGGTATATGGGGGGGATAAAGGTGGAACATTTTCTTAAGGTGGAACCCACCATTCCAGCTTGATTACTGTGCCCTTGCATTTGTAAATTTACTGGGCTCCCTTCTTCACCCCTCCCTCTCCATGCTTTGTATTAAATGCTCTTCAACCTGAAAGTAACATTGTAAATTTAATAATATAACAAACTAATTTAAATCCAAAATGTTTCAAATCTGTTTTCTTTGGTCACTGGTACAAAAACGAAACCTTTATTTAGTACATTTCTTTCAGCCTCTGTAAGTGCATGATCAGACAAATTTATCACATTATCAATTTGAAAGTCCCTTCCATTTTCAGTAACCACATAATTCATCATTGCTGGATTCTCCTGGATAGTGGAAGATCCAATTTCCACAGTCCCACTGTCCAGCACACAGTTTGTAAAGTGCCTATATTGAATAGAGCATCAAATTCTGCATTCAAGTCTTCATCTAGGAGGTTATGAGTTTCATCCGGATCATAAACAGAATTTTCTGATAGTCCTGAAAACCGACAAGTCTCTGGTTCACTCTGTTGTGGTTTCAATATATATATATATATATATTTATATATATATATATATCAAGACTGCATACAGATTGTACGCACTATTTATTTATAAAACTTAAGAAGACAGTAATTAAATGTTAAAGCAGCAGGCTTTTTCAAAAATATTAGTTAAATGCTCACTGTGTATGTGAACTGTCCATCTGCACTTCCCTTATTTTGCTTTTTTTCTAAGTATAGGATTGTAAAGCACACTCTGAAAGCACAAATACATGTTACAATAATTTATTTAGAAAATGCAAGAGATTCAATGAAAACAATCTTTTAACTTGTAAGCTACAGTATATCAGCTATAGATTTCAAAGCCATGTACCCACTAGGGTTACAGCCACTTTACCTGACTCCACATGCCCACCTCTGGGTCAGATTTTGAATGTGTTTGTTGCTCAGTTGCCTAATCCATGTTTATCCTCCATAATTGTAGATGACCACTGCTTTTATTTAGATTCTGGACTCCTTTTTCCATCTGCATGCAGTGTTATGAGCCCTTGAAGGCTTCTTTAGCCATTTATACACTGTGGCTGGGATGATCATGTTCATTCACATATCTGGTCCTGTGTAGTACAGTATGGTCTGCAAGCCCATTGGTCCACACTGTGGACCAATAGGTATACAGATCATATGGTATGCTGTCATTCAGTGGGTGGCTAGGTGGTATGCAGATGGGGTGCTGCCACTCTCCGATGACAGAGGGGTGCTGGGTGGCCGGGGGACCTCTGTGGGGAGGTGGGGAGTGGATACCACTGGACCACTAGGTGTTTTATTATTTCCACATCAGCCCATGATCAGGTGTATGGGGGGCTACCAGTAGACCACAAGGTATTTCGGTATTTCTACATCAGCCCACGATCAGGCATATGGGGGGAGGGACTGCTAGACCACCAGGTATAACTATGCTGTATATAGATGCCTGAAATTGGGCATACAGGAGTGGGAGGGTTGCAATAGCCCACCAGGATGTCAACCCCTGATGGCAGCAGCCTGGTAGGGCACCAGGTGCAATTTACCAGGACCCAGTGCATCACATGCAAATGGGGCCATAATGACATGCAAATGGCCCCATTTGCACCTTGCATATATTATGGCCTCATTTGCATGCCCCCGGCTTAATATTGCGGGTGATGCCCATAGCGCAACTGCACTTGTGTTGGCGCATCCCCATGCTCCCTTTCTTTGTCTTGCACTGACGTAGTGCCACTGCACCATGCACAGTGTGTGCTCCCTCCATGTCAAATTCAACAGTGCTAAGCCATGGCTCGTCACCATTGAATATCACTTTGTCCTGGCCCCAGTGCAAACCAGTTGTGTTGTGCCCAGGCTTGCACCACTGCCTGGCGCAGTCTGAATATCAAGCCCTGTATCACTATGCTCCCTATTTGGGGACACTTGCTCCTTCTATTGCTTCCAGCAGCCCCATTGTCCTCACCACAGTCATGTGGTCAAATTATGTTTGACATGCTGACATTTCAGAGACCTCTGTCTCCATCCACGGAGGTTTAGAACACTGCACACAAATGGAAAAAGGAAGTCCAGAAACTAAATAAAAGCAGTGGTCATCTACAATTCTGGAGGATGAACATAGATTAGGCAATTGAGACACAAACAAAATTCAAAATCCAACCCAGAGATGGGCATGTGGAGTTGGATAAAGTGACTTTAACCCTAGTGGGTACACCACTTTGAAATTTATAGCTGATATAGCTTACAAGTTGAAAAATTTATTTGTAGAATCTCTTGCATTTTTTAAATAAATTATTGGAACTTATATTTATATGAACATATGAAGAAGCCAGCTGAAGAAGGCCATTTGGTCTATCAAGTCTGCTCATATTGTAGGATCCACAGCTTGAGCTAATGTCCCTTCCTTCCCTCCCCACTCCTCCCATCCTCTCTACCCATGCTCCTTACCTTCCCCCATGCTTATCTGAGCCTCTCTTAAAGTTACCCATTGTCCTCAATGAGATTACCTCTTCTGGCAGTGCATTCCAAGTGTCCACCACCTTCTCTGTGAAGAAGTGCTTCCTGACCTCCCTCCTAAACCTCCCACCCTCCAGCTTAAGACAATGCCCCCTCATGTTATGGTTGCCACTCAGCTTAAAGAGACTCTCCTTATCAACCTTATTTATTCCTTTCAAGTACTTGGAGGTTCCAAACATGTTCCTTTTACAGAGCTATACCTAGAAAAAAAGCATAATGAGGGAAGTGCAGATGGACAGTTCACAAAAATAGTGAGCATTTAACTGAGTTTGAATTTCCCTGCCATCAAGCACCCCATACGTTCTAGCTCATGGTGAGATGCTGAGCTCCACAGATATTCTTTCTTTCCCTTCATTTTTTTAAACATTTTTTGATTAATTGTAGCAATTAGAATTAGTGATTGTTGTAACAGGCATTTTCACACAGTTTATCATTAATCTGTGGCAAGGGAAATATATAGGTTTTGTCATTAGGTGGTGCACTATACCTTGAAAAAGTGCCTGGCACAGGCATGAAACATTTTTCACTGGGTAGCCTCCCTGGACTACACCATGCTTTTGCTGTCATGCAGTCCTGCTGTATACAATAAAACATTATCTTGCTTTATGGATTTGAGAGTCTGAAATAGCTTTCTTTTGCATAGAGTGCTGGTCCTTCTTGTCAGAACTCCTAGAACTCTGGCCTGATGCAAATGGTCAGATTTGAACCCATGCCAGACTTTCAGAGGGCAGGATCTGACCAGAAGGCCAAAGTCTGCAGAAGATGAGGCCCAGGGAAAAGGGGTGTGCAAATCCTATTGCCCCCTGTCTGAGGCAAGTACATTTCTTTGAAGGGAAAGTACAAAAACACAGCACATTTCATTGTAATAAATAGGGACAAGTGAGCCTAACACAAAGTAAGCACTGCAATGTTCTCACTTTGTGTTATCATTATTACTTCACTGGCCTATGTAACCAGTATAGTGTTATGCTTGTGCAACTATGTTAGTTTGGTTTTGGCCACTCACACTCCCTATTCCAGAGGAATTGCCACCCTGTGGGGATACAAAGACAAGGAACCCTTGGAGAGGGTTCCACCCCTAGAGGTGCAATGGAACGGTTCTCGTGGCTAAAGGTACCTTAGAAATCCCCCCAAAAATGTAATATCATCCCCAAAACATGAGCATATGAGCAAGCAGTAAATGAGACATAGGAGTAGTAACTGTAACGTAGTAGTAGAGAAGTATAGACAGTTTGATAATACAGTGAGATGCTCAGTTGACGTAATGACTGCCCAGGTCTTAGTTTATTTACTTATTTATTTATTTGTTCTAGGATTACAAATACCTTTGAGCCGAGGCTCTTTTACAAAGGTTCCATGTCATTGGTACAATTGAGACAAACATAAGCAAAGATAACAGTTTATAAATTAAAAAAAAACAGTCTTGTAGAGGCAAAAAGAACAATAAGGTGAAACTTTGGGGAGGGGAAGGGAAAGGAGGAGGGTGAAATCAGGGAGACTAAGTGGATCGGAGAAAAGGGGAGGTAGGTGGGGGAACAGAGAGAGGAGAGGTGGAAGGCGGGGAAGAATAGAGGTAGTGCAGAAGGGTGGCATTTGTAATAGGCCATTAGGGGAGGTGAAGATGGGGGGGTGCTGCCAAAGTGCATGAGTAGATGTGGATCCAAAAGGGCATCTTCAACTATGGAACCAAAAGACATGTTTAGCCACAACAGTCACAGAGGTTGGAGGCATTGAGTGTTAAGCAGAGCAGAGTCTTAAAAGTACTGAGCGATAGTGAGGATGAGATGTCACTGGGCAGACTGTTGTACCAACTAGCAGCCCGGTAAGCAAACGATCTTTGGCCTTGTGCTGTGCGGCAATGTGGGATTTTCAGAATCTGAGGTTTTGATCCCCTGGTATGTGGGTGTGGATTCTTGGTTGTATGAGGGCACAGACTCTGGGGGGACAAGGCTCAGCAAGATTTTCTTAGTAGTAATACAAGTTTGGTGTTTTATTTGATTGGCAAGATTCAACCATCCAGTTTGAGAATAGAGGTCACAGGTGTGAGTTAGGCATTGCGAGCCAGTGACAAGTCGACAGGCCTTGTTGAGGGTGGTGGATACACATTTGAGTGAGGTGGTTGTAGTAGAACCATAAATGATAATGCCATAATCAATGATGGATATGATGGAGCTCTGGACAGTGACAGTGAGGGCTTTGGGTGTCAGATGTTTCCTATGACAGAATAGCAGGCCTAGTTGGCAGTTAGCGGCTTTGGCAGCATGGTTGATGTGGGCAGTGTAGGAGAGGTGAGGGTCAAGGGTCTGCGTAGCATGATACTGATGGTTTGCTTTGAGAGTAGGGAATCCCCTAAGGAGAGAGGGAACAGCAGGACATCCTCCACCTCCATCCAACAATGGAACCTACCTAAAGAAACTAGGGGAAAAAAACTAAGCTAACTAAGTATTATGACCTGAGGCAATGTAGAAGAGAAAAAAACCCTATGAGGAGGAAATCACTGGGGATCCAAGGCCTAGGTCACCTTCCCTCCAGGCTTAGGATAATTTATTTAGTGACAGCACTGCAGCTGCAATTTGGAAAACCCAAATAAAGGGAGGTGGAAAATATTCCAATTTGGAGGAAGGCTGTCACTCAAACCCTCTAGCGGGAACACCATGGAAGGTTGCGAAAAAACTCTGCAACAATACGTGCATCCAAGGCACAGGAGGAGAGTGAAAATTGCTGAGGCACTCACCTGGCCTACCCACCTTAAATCAAACCAGATGAACCAGAGGCATTCATAGGGAGGATGCGGTGAAGGTGCCTCGCTAGGGAAACACTATATAGTGAGATACTAGAGCCAAAGGAGATCATCATAACCACCCTTCACTGCTAGTCTTAAATTATACATCAGAAGCTGCTGTTGCATAGCAGGCAGCTAAAGCCAAACCCAGGGTGAGGACATTCCCAGTTATGGGCCAGGTGAGATGGATCCCACCCCAAGTTGGACACATGATGCAGACTTAAAGCAGAGCGAGACTGTCAGCTGCAGGAACCCTGTGTCAAAATAGAATGCCTGGCATGCCCTAGAAATTGATTGAGAGCTGAAAAGCTGGTGAGCTGAATGAGCATGGCGTGCTGAGATTGTAATGAGCATTGAGTGCTGAGACCTTGCAAGGTTGAATACAGATCAAGTGCAGCAGAATCCTAGGCTGAAGCTGAAGGGATAGCAGTAGGCATGAAGCAATGGTTTGCATAAGCAAGGAGTCACAGTTCTGTAAGCAAGTGTGGACCTGATAGGTCAGTAAGCAGTAGTAGTGGTAAGTGGACGTGCATAACATACTGTATAGCAATTAAACAGCACTGATTTGGGGGTAAGCCAGCCAGACATGAATAGACGAATAAGGGTGACAAACACTGAAGATTTTCAGCAGTGAGGTAAGATTTAAAAACAAGCTATATTAACAGCCTCAGCAGGAGCTTAGTTGGCTGACCTCAGAATTATAACTGCAATGAAACAGGGAGACAAATGCTTTGAAGCAGGTGTAGCCAGGCAGTGCATGAAGCTCAGGTGAAAAGAATTAAGTATGCAACATGGAGCAGCCATGGTTGCTCTGAAACACATAGACAATAATAGCAGTTGCACTGCAGTAGTTTTAATGTGGTGAGCATAGTGTAAAACCACAAGCACTGGGTACAATAGTAAGTAAAGTAAACAACAGTGGCTGCAATTGTAGGTAACTGAAAGCAGTAGCATAAGCTCTGAGAAGGTTTATAGTTGCAATGCAAGTAATTTGAGAGTTGTAACTGAAAGCAAGCAGTATGAGCTCTGTAGTAGCAGTATGCTAGAAATTTATAACAAAGCTCCCCAAAAAGACAAAACCAAAACACAGCAAAACAGAAAACAGGGAAGGCCCAAAAACAAGAAACAAAAACACAGGGAAGTACACAGCTGGAGGAAAGACACAAACCAGAAGCAGGAAAACTAACACTGAAGTCCAGCAGAGGCACACAGAAGCAGCAGACTGGGGGGGAGGGCAGGCCCCAGCCAGCTCAGACGACAAACCAGCATAACCTCTGGCTGCAAAGAAAAAATGCTTCACAGTGAGGCTTAAAGGAACTGCTTATATAGCTCAGGAAGTGGGAGTGGCTGGCTGCTTGACCACTGAACTACAGGCAAGCCTTTCATTTTGCATTTGCCATTATGCCTTAACGCGAAGTAAGGCAAAGTGACAAGTAAATAGGCAGCCCCCCACACATCGAATGGCTTACAGTACTGTAAGTCACATGCTTTAGCCAGGCAGGAAGGAAATGAGTCAGAGAAGCAGTTTTACTTTCTTCTTTGCATTTGTAGAGGGAGAAGGCTTTGTGGAGAAGAAAGCAGTTTAGATCACTGATTGTCAGAAAGTGCCTTTGTGTCTGAAGAAAACAGCTTTTTTAAAAGCTATATCTTTATTTAGTTTTTGTACTGTGTTTGTGATTTATTTTTTTGGTAGTGAATTTTTTTTATAAGTTTTGTTTTATTTTGTGTGTGTGTGTGACTGTGTGCCAGTGTGTGTGTGTCTGGGAGTGTGAAATTGAGTGCGGCCACCGGGTGAAGGCTAGCTGTCGACTGTGGTTGTACTTTTTTATAGTCAGGGACTTGTGTGGGAAGGATGGACCTTGGAGGAGAGTCACTGGCCATTGGGCGCGGTCAGAGAAGGGGAGTGCGGACACATGGGGGTGGTCGTGTGATGCTGGACCACTCCCTACTTCTGGGTGTTGCATCCCCCCCTGTGGAAGTAAGAGCAGCAGCACCAGTGCCACCGGTGTCTGCTGTGCATCCACCATGTACGCCACTATCACTACCACTGGTAGCAGCTGTAGGGGCTCCAGCAGCACCCCCTCCACCATGTCCACAGCCACAGGAGGTGCCCCTGGAAAACATAGGTGGTGTGATGACTGTGTCTGGTCCCCCCCCCACAGCTTCCCAGTGTGGGAATTTTTTAACTTTGTGGGGGGAGACAACACAGTCATGGTGTGTCATCTGTGTGGTGTGTTGGTGCTCCATGGCCCCTGGGGGGCACATTTGGGTACCAGTGGCCAGTGCACCCATATGTTGAACCACCACAAGGCAGAGTGGCAGGCTGCCACAGAAGAGGCCAGGTGTCCACCTGCTGGCCCTTCTGTGGCAGTGGATGAGGGTGCTGCTGGGGTCAAAGTTGTGCCTTGCCGCTGCTGTAGGAGGAGGGCCAGTACAGCAGCTGCACCACCACCACTGCCACCAGCACCACCATCTCCACCCCCACCACTACCTGGATTTCCACCTGCAGTGGACCCCGCCACAGTCCCTGCAACATAGGCTGACATCACCCTGGTGTGGGCAGCCCTGGAGGAGAATAATCAGAGGTTAGGTGCTGTGCAGCAGCCGGTAGACACAATACAAGAACAGCAGCAGCAAATACTAACAGTGCTGCACTTGCTGCAGGACCACCATGTCATCCCACGGCCACATTAAGGGATTTTTTTCTGAACCCCCCCCACCCCACTACTGTGTTGTACTGTTTTTGTATGTTTTTTCTTTGTTGTTTAATAATACACATTTTCCCTTTCAGGGGAATCTTTCTTGCTCCACATAGTGCAATACAATTCTGTGAAAACCACCCATAATTTCATTACAGTGTGTCATGTGATAGAGGAACTTCTGTTCTGAAAAACCACCCACATTATGCCCGGCTTCTCAGCAACATAAGGATGTGATGCCATGGAGAGCATGGGTGAGTGCTCCATTACAGTGAATGTCCAATTGTCCAGGAGCTTTCCAAATGTTTCTTTATGTTATAATGGTCAGTTTATGGTGAAACATGTGGGCACGTTTCCAGTAAGAAGAGCCTTGATAGTGGAAATTTTCCCACATATCACCACAAAGCGAACCTTATAACATAACAAAACATTGGGATAGCTGCTGGATATTCACTATTGTGGAGCATGCACCTGGCTCCCCCTGGCATCATGTCCTAACGTTGCTGAGAAAGTGGGGCAGAATGTGGGCAGCTTTTCTGCACGGGAATGCCACCGTCATGTGACACACTGTAATGAAATTACAGGCTGTTTTCTCAGAAATGTATTGCACTATGTGGAGCAAGAAATATTCCACTGGAAGTAAGGCATTCACATATTAGGATATGTGCATCACCATAACTATGTAACATGGTGAATCTCTGCAAAGCAGCAGTGCAACAATCTATTGAGAACTCTGACCTATATTTTTTAATGCTATGCTAGAGCTTCCTTCACTTACATCCTGACTGGAATGATATGAAAATTTCCAGTCGTTGAGTCTGCTGTACTACCTTTTTTCATGTGTGAAATAATGATCAGTGTCAGTATCAAATTGTCAGTGTCAGTGGCTCAGTAGGTGGCACACTCGTCTCTGAAGCTGGGAGATCAGAGTGCTGTGGGTTCAATTCCCACATCTGACACTTGGGTTAATATCCCAGTACTGACACTGTAGTGCAGCATGAGAGGGGTGGTGCACTTCTGAGGTGCCATCTTTTGGATGAGATGTTAAACTGAGGTCCCTGGATTGGTGGAAGTTCAGGTGGATGTTAAAGATCCCATGGCACTTATCAAAAAGAGTAGGAGAAGTTTTATTGAAAAGAAACATAACATCACAAAAGAAAACATAAATAATCAGACTGCAATATTATACAGGATTCATAAATACAAGAAGTAAACAATATCACCAAAAATCATAAAGAAATGAAATGTTGCCAAAAAAAATCTACTTTAGCCTTAGAAAATTTAACAATATCTCTAGCTTTAACAGAAGCTAAACCATTCTCAATCTGTAAGAACATGGTACTAAATAATACTGTTTGTTGCTGTAATATAAATTGGCACCGGGCCTGCCATAAAAAATATTGTATAAAGGAAAAAAAAAACATTCAAAGTACTTTTATGATATAGGCGCCAGATTCCTGTATAATCCCCGAGAACTATGGTTTGATAAGAAATATGGGTTAAAAAGGGCAAATTCCAATGTATGGCAGCGTCCTGCCAAAAATTTTGACTGAAGGGACAAGTGACAAAAAAATGAACCGTAGTTTCTTCACAGTTTATACAGGCAGATCTTAAGCAGAACCTCTCCGAAATGGGCTTATATTTTAAATTACCTCTGACCCCTAACCGTCCTTGCATAGAGAGCCAGACAATGTCCCAAATATGAGGGTGAATCCTGAAATCTATTAACTTCCTAAGAGAAACCAACATTTTAGAGGGAACACATTCTGGAAATAGAAGAGCACTTTTTTGAACATCAAAAACAATGAAGTTGTAAAAGGATTTTCTAGAGAAAGTGTGTAGGTGTGGAAAAGAGATTTGACATTGTTGTAGTTTTTTTTTAAGTGGAAATACCATATGATGGTAAAGAGTCAGTCAACAGAATCTTGGGTGGTAGTAACGACCATTTATCGAAATACCTGGACCATAGAAATTGTGACCATAACTGCCAAGACATGGAGGCAGGAGACCATAAATAAGAAAAGGAACCAAACAAAAACAGGGAGTGGCAAAAAACAATAGCTTTAACCATAGCCAAACCTCTCTTATTAATAGGTAAATAAGTAATATCCCTACGTACAGGGTCAGTCTATTGCCCCAAAACATCTGAAAAAAGAGACTAAATAGTCTCGTTTCCAAATGCAGTGAAGGTGAAAAGATATAACTTAAATATAAAAAAATAGGTAGTAAAAATTGTTTGATAATTATAACCCTTTTTTCTTCACAAATTTCCAACCCTTCCAGCGATTAATCTTAAACTCTCCAATATATAACTGTTTCTCCCAATTATATGATGCCAAATCCCCAGCCGCAAACCAAATACCTAAAATTTTATGAGGAGAAGAAACAACCAGAATACCCTTAATATCTAAACGGACTGAAAGTGTAGGATTTAAAGGAAAAAAAACCCTTTCTCTATATTAAGCTGGGCTCCAGATAAATTTCCAAAATGATAAAAAATCTGTAGTGCAGTGGTTAGAGAAGGAATATCCTTAATTAGCAAAGTAACATCATCCACATAAGCGGTAACTTTCTCATAAAGTAATGTAGGAGAAGGGGCCAAGCCAACAATGTTAGTATCCCATAGAATGTGTCTAATCACTGGGTCTAAAACAAAAGAGTAAAGAAGCGGACTTAAGGGACATCCCTGTCTTACCCCAACAGTAAGAGGGATATCTGTACCAAAAAGTCCATTAACCACAGGTACAATAGTAGCCCCCTTATATAGGGTAGATATCCAAAATACAAAAGGTTTCGGAAAACCGTACTGCAGTAGTAAAGAAAATAAATAAGCATGCCGAACCTTATCAAAGGCTTTAGCCTGGTCTAAGGCTACAATATATCCAGGAATTTTGTTGACTCGGCTGAGTTCAAATAAATCTCATAAGAAGTATAAGCTATGTTGAATACGCTTGTTGGGAATGGCACAAGTCTGAGCCGGGTGGATAAGAAAATCCGCTACCAATAATAACTTATTGTTAAGAATTTTAGCAAAAATGTTATAATCACTATTTAATAAGCTCAATGGCCTCCATTTCGACAATAACGTTTTATCTGCTGATTTATATAAGAAATAAAGTAAAGAGGTATTACATCCAGAATGGGAAGAGGATGAAGATAATAAAAAATTAAAGATTTTGAGCAAAAAATAAAGTATGTAGGATTGAAAAATTTTATAAAAATCATTGGGAATACCATCCAATCCTGGTGAAGTACCCTTACTCAATTGAGATATGGCTATCTCCACTTTCTGGGGAAAAATAGGCTGTATTAATGGAGTTACCTGAGAAATAGGAACCTGAGATAATGGGGCAGTGAATCCAAAGAAAGTAGGGAAACACTGGTCAGATGTGTCATGAAAAGAATCACCAACATATTACTGGACTATTGCTAACATCTCTAAATCCGTGGTTACTAAAGTACCATTAGGTGAGGCCAGCTGGGTCATAAGGGTGTTATCTAACCTCAGCTTACAGGCTTTGAATGAATCCAAAGCTGGTGATTTCCTAGTACCAAATTTAAATTCCAATTCTAAGGATTTGGCTCTGTCATATTGGAAGGTTTTCATCTGTTTTTTTATTGCCAAAATTTGAGAATGAAAATGATTGCTATTACTAGGAGGAAAAGACATTAATTTATATAACTGATTTCGTAAGAAGAGGCATTTTAAATAGTTAGAATTAGCCGGAGTTTTACCAAAGGAGAGTAGAAGCTTCTTCAGCTCCCTCATAGTATCTAGCCACCAACTCAATGAGGAGGCATAAGCACTAAAAACAGAATCTTTACTGGCAAAAAAAACTTCAATCTGTGAAAAAAGGGAAGGGTTATTAAGAAGAGACATATTCAGTCTCCATCGGTTATACAGTGAAAAAATCTTGGGAGGAAGAGAATGTAAACTAAAGGAGCAAAAAAGAATATTATGGTTGGAAAATTCAGAAGGTTGAGATTTACAAAAATGGGAACCAGATGTCGAGAAACAAAAAACATGTCAATACGTGTAGCATATATAAATCTGTGATAGGTAGCTCCAGTACCCATAGGGTGCAGTGTATGGTAAGCATCCTTCATACTGGCCCCAGAAAGAATTTGTGACAAAGCATTGGAATCACAGTACATTTTCTGGGGGCAACTCCTGTCACTGTGGTATCCAAAGTGCAGTTAAAATCACCTCCCCAAATAATATGTAGTTTAGAAAATAAAAATGGCTTAATCTCCCCAAACAATGCAACTCTAGCTGATTTGGTTTGAGGGGCATAAACATTAATAATTCGGAAAGAAAAATCTCTAAGGGAACCATCAAGAATTAAGGCTGTGCCTGGACTTACATCAATAAGACATGAAATGTGAAAGTGAGTGGATTTAAAAAGAATGCCAATTCCATCTGCAGGTTCCAAACCAAAAGTCCAAAATGAAGGCCCCCAATGCCATCGCTTTTTGAGAAGTTCTACCTCATTAAGTGAAGAGAGACTAGTTTCTTGAACAAAAATAATGTCCACTGGAAGAGACTCAAAGAAGGACAGTAGAGAAATCTGTTTTTTATATGATTTTAAACTGCAGACATTAAATGACAACAGTTTTAAAGTGGCCATAAAATTAAAAAACAATGTTTTATCAAGGCCCTCCTTTCAAACTGTTACTATCCTTCCTTTTTTGTCCCTTTCTTTCCCTTTCTGTCTTTAGATAGTTCCGTGGATCTGCTTTCTTCATCCTCAGTTACTAATTCTGATGTATGAGAGGCATCTGATTCTAAGTCCAAGTCCCCACAATCATCCTGCAGGGGAGAGAAAATGCTAGTGGTGGGAATAGGACAGGGAGTGGGGGTTTTCAGTGAAAATCTAGTAAGTCTCCTCCTGTTAACAGTTTCAAAATTGGGGGGGCATAGTGGGCCTGTTAGGAATATTATGAATAGTAGTATCGGCAGAAGGGCCTAAATCAGGAGCGGATACAGGAACCTGATCTGGGTTTTTAGTAGGCCCAGTGTCATCAAGAGACGAGACTGGTTCTAGTACAACAGGATGTGGAGTAGTAGAAAAGGATGTGGATTCAATGGGTAAATGATTTTGATGTTTTTCTTGAGCCTGAATCACTAGCTCATCATGATCCCACTCTTCAGTCCTATTTGTCTTAGCCCAGGGGCACTGATGAAAAGCATGCCCTTTATCATCACATAAGTTACATTGGAAGATATTCTCACACAAATCCATAGAATGACCATATCCCCTACACAATAAACATTTTAGTATGTCACATGAGCTACTAATGTGAGTTTGAGAGCCACATTTATAACATGCTCTAGGTTGTCCACTATAGAAGCATACTCCTCTATCTTTGCCTAGAAAAAAGCTGTTGGGCAGATGAATGATGTCTGAATTCACTTGAAATAATTTAACTTCAAATTTCCAGTCTCCTGTCCAGATACCTTCTAGATCAAATAAAGCATCAGGGGGTCCAAGTATGTCACAGCGATTTTGTAGCCAATAATAGATGTCACTTACATTTACCCCCTCATTCCTGAACATGATAGAAACATACCAGATTTGTGGCCTAGTAAGAGGAATGGCTAAAAGAGGAACCCAGAGAGGAGTATTTTTCAGGGTAGAATACTTTTCCCAAAATTTTTCCAGGCTTTGATTAAGTCGAAAACTGACATCAAAAGAATCCTCCCCAGATACATGTATTAAAGCAAGTAAATCAGAAGGCAAAAAGGACATAGAGCCTCTAAGTAAGGTGTCAGCTACAGAATTTATCTGTCAGGATGAGAGTCAAGACCACCTCTATATCGTAATCTGACTGCATTCCTCCTGGGAGCTTGTTCTAGTTTGTTTTTGAACAAGTCAGCCATAGGAATGCGCTTAGAATGCTCAGGGCCCCTTCCAATGGAAATACCTTTGTTAGGTTCTGAAGGACCCCCTGACTTCCCCCCCGAAGAAGTACTGAGGCCAAAAAATGCCTCAGAATCCTCCAACAACAGGTGTGCACCATTATTATTATTTTTGAAAGAAGAACCAGTCTTAATACCTGAGCTCAGGGAGTTGGCATGCTTTGCAGGAGCTGTTATTATGTCCACCCAGTCAGGATCAAGAATCCAAGTTCCAGAAGAGTTCCGAATCCATCCGGCTTTGGAAAGAAAATTCTCCATCAACCAGTCCCTGAATCCAGCAGGATTAGTTGATTGCAAGCCAAATTGCTGCCTCAAAACTTGAGAAGTAGAAGGGCGCTGAGCTGTGGCTTCCATTGCCTCCATAGCTGCCGAACCATCCGATGCCATATCCAGAAGCGGGGTCCTCTGAAAATCCTCTGGTGAACCAACAGCAGCTACAGGCCCAGAAGATCCCATGTCATGCGGCAATCAGGTAGGGTCCACCGAGGAATTTGAAACTTCAGATACATTAAATACCTCCTGAACCAGCAGCTCACCGATCACCTCTGGTGCACCATCCAGCATCTCTTGCTCCGATGCCCCATTTTCAAGGGCAACAACAGCTTCCTCCAGTACATCTTGCAAAGTCTCAGAAAAGGGAGCCTCCACAACAGCGACCGACTCCATGAAGCACTGTAATGCTTCTGCCATTCAGCAGAACAATCACAGTCCTCTACTGGCCACAGAGCACCAGCAGAGTAGGGGAATGTCCCCAGTGTTCTGGCCAAATTTCCCTCATTCACTAAAATACCACCAACAGTTTCATCTGGTTCAAGGTCAGTTGGCATTCATCTGTATCCCCCCCCCCGGGTCGTGCCTGAAAATAGGCAGGATTTGTCTAGTGCACTTACCCGGTCAACAAAAACTAAATAAATAAAAAATAAATAAATGAAAGGAGCATTCTTTTTAAATTAGTACTGACCAGGTCTTTGTCATTGTTTTCATCTGCTTTCCTCCATCACGTCAGTTAGTTGTTATATATCACTTCTGTTGTAAATTAACAGTTATGCAGCAGGCAGTGTTTTATGACACCACGGAACAATATTTATTGAAAAGCAGCTGCAAATTAATACAAACCTGGTCAGAACAATATTGAAAGGTGTGCTCATTTTTTTTTCATACATGAAAAAAAGTAGTCAACAAAGTAAAGCAGACAGAAATTGTGAAAAGAAGTGTATCATTCAAGTCATGAATCGGAGGTAACTAGTGGCTGTGGCAATGTAAAGTAGCATACAAAAGTACAGTTCAAAATTGTCACAACATTCTTCCAATGCTGCTTTAATTGATAATGTCAGTATGACATCATGAGCTCACAACAATCACACAACACACAAAATGCATCCCCAGAATTAATGGTGCACACAGTCATGCCTTGTGTGCAGAACATTGACAAGTGGTAACACAGTGAAATGGGAGTGTTTCAGTACATACAAAGTCCCCCAGAATTAAAGGATACCTAAACAACATTTTGACAACAAATTATTCAAAAATCTGACCTCAAACGGGACTAAAAGAAAAGCTGCTGAATTTGTTAATGCTAAAATTACATTTATATAAGTTACCTAACTATGGTTCCAAAGCAATTTAAAAATGTAAAATCAGCCTTCCAATTAAAAAAAAAGTGCTTTTCCATGCTTTTTAAAATGGCCTTCAAATGTGTTAAGTGATGACATCATCCGAGTCAAAGTCAGAGAGCTATATGGCTCTCTATAGTGCTAACTGGTTCTTTTTCCTCTTTTTATAGAAGTGCTTCACCAAAATGGTCAAAACCATGTGTATTATTTTGATCAATATGTATGTTAGGCTATAGTTCTGTTCATTTTGTCTACTTTAACATGCTGAAATTGTGTTTTAATCCAACCGACTTTCTCTTTGGCAAACCACAGTACAGAAAAAATCTTGAATAACCTGGTGGTCTAGTGGTTGTGGTGGATCCAGGATGCTACAATGGGGGTGTTGTGTGTGTGTGTGCTGGGAGTGTGTGCATACTTGATATGCACTTATTAACATTTTTATGAAACCTTTATATGTTAAGCTATTATGCTTTTCTAGTATGTTTTTGACTGAAACTACAAATATAATCCATATTTTTGAATGTAAACATTTGTACAATCAATAAATCAGACTTCTTTAACAAAGTGAAATGCAGCAGCAGCAAACAAGTACTTTACAATGGGGTTACAGCCACACACTTCACCACCCCATAGATCTACCACTTGTTTGTTTTTTGGAAATCAAAAATACACTTGTCTTGTCTTCTCTTCTTTCTCCATGGGAAATAATAATAATAAGAATCAGTATTTATATAGTGCTTTTCTTACACATTGTATCCCAAAGTGCTTTACAAGCAATGCTAGACTGGTAGTGAAGTGACTGAATGTGTAGTGGCAGCCAGGTCACACATTAATACCCACACACAGCCTTGGACATTTGCATGAAATGATTTTATGGGAAGGGGGATATTGACCAGGACAATGGGGTCAGGTAGTGATCATGGTGCTGGCAGCCCCACATCTTATTTCTCACAGTGATCCGCTCATATTTCTCTCCTTCTGTCTTCCCGCTTCCCTGAATATAGCAATACCTTGCAGGAGTGGCCTTCTCAGTCCCTCTCTGGCATTCATTCTCGCTACTCCTCCTCCTCATGCCAAAAACTGGTGAGCTCATCACCCTTGTGCACCATGAATGTACGTAGTACAGTCCTCAGATTTTTTTGACATATAAAAAATAAACAAATCTTTCCAGTAAGTCAGGCTGATAGCAGCAGGGAACAAGGAGAATTATAGGCTTTCTTATCCTTAAAAGAGCTAGGCTACCTTTGATTAGGCACTATTAAATGATGGGTGTGCACATCATTATGCACATCATTTAATAGTGCCTAATCATACGTGGATTAGATTTTATATGGGTAGGAATGCCTATGTTTCCCCTTGTGCCCTGCTGCTATCAGTCTTGCTTGCCAGAAGATCATGTTATTTATATGTAAACATGATAGGCAACTGTACTAACCACATTCATGATGTAGAAGGATAGTGAGCTCACTAGTTTTTGGCATGAGGAGTAGAAGAGAAGAATGAATGACAGAGAGGGATTGAAGGGGCCATTCCAGCAGGGTACAGCTGTATTCAGGTTAGGAGAAGACAGGAAGGGGGATGTTTAACAGATCATTGTGCGATCTGAAATGTAGGGCTGCCAGCACCGTGATCACTACCTGACTGTGAATGAAAGCAACCAGCAATGACAAATACTCAGAATGGCAGGGCTGCACTAAAGTGTTACTTGAATTCAGTGTAGGGAGATTGACCACAGGGGTGTGTGTGTGGGGGGGTGTTGACGTTAGTTAGGACAGTATTGTGGGAGCTGTGCTTAGGTCATTCAAGATTTAGAAGGGTGGTAGCCAACTAGCTCAAATTGTGGAGTAGGGCACTAAATAGTACTGGAGAAGATTTGCAGGGAACTGTCCTGCAGGGTTCTTCAGATCACAGGTAAAGGAGCAGACTGGCACTGAAAGTCTGGTGGATTCACTCAAAGCATTAGTATGCCTCTCCTGCTAATAATATTGTTATACATAGTAAGTGCAGCCCTTATGAGGGCATGAACAGCAGTTTTTCTGGGGAATCCTGAGGCTTATTGCTTGGCCCTCCATGAAGTCCAAATGTTGGTTAATGATGCGTGACAAAAACACAGCAGGGGAACTGTACATACTGCCTTCACTGTGCAGAAGGGTGGTGATCCACACAATGTTTACTGTGGGGGCAGAAGTCAAATATTGAAAACGTGGACTTAAGTGTGATTTGGGAGGTATTTTTTAACAGTGCCAGTGGATGATATGTATGAGTGTAGGTATGCACAGCTCTCCAAGGTATACAATTACAGTCTGAGGTGTGATAATTCTCTTCATGTGGTTGCAAGCTCATATGCAGCCCCAGGCAGTACTAAGGACACGGTATGGATGGTGGGGTGTTCAACAGAAGGCAGGCTAGGTGCAGGGGGTTCACTTGGAAAAAGAATGCAAGAAAAGCTTTTTTTGTGGATTTACAAGAATGCATTAGCTTTGGAATTGAACGAGACCAGTACTTTGCTGTGTGACCCTGAGTAAGTCACTTAACTTCCTTGTGCTGCCAGGCCACATCTGTAAACAAGATTTCAGCATAGTGTGTCTCTCCTGGTTAACAAAAAAAAAATGCAGGGCATCACATAACCACTAGATCATCAGGTATTTGAAGTGTTGTACTGTTCTGCAGTTTGCAGGGGGGCCATTTCAGCTTTCAATGGAGGGGCAACATCTGGTCAGAGGGGCTGTGAGGGTGGAGCCAGGGGCTGAAAAACAAAAAAATACAACAATGGCCTGCAATGCGGGCGGGGGGGGGCTAATGCGCCCCTGCCCCCTAAATGGCGCTCCTGGCAGTTTGCCAAAGAGAAAGTCAGCTAGTTTGCAAAACATTTTCTGCAAGTTAAAGTAAATAAAATGAACAAAATCATAGCCTAACATGTGTCCTGATCAAAATAATCCACATGTTAACACATGGTGTTGATCATTCTGGTAAAACAATTCAAAACAAAGAGGGAAAGAAGAACTAGTTAGCCTATAAGAATCTATATTGGTCTCTAATTCCAGCTCCGATGGTATCATAATGACTCATCACTTAACACAGTTGGCAGACATCTTAGGGAGAGCAAGGTTGTTTTTTGTAAGTGAAAGGCTGATGTTTACATTTTTCAAAAGCTATGAAACTGCATTTATGTTATTTACAGAAATGCAATTTTAGCATAAATGTAAACAGTAGCCTTTACTTTACCTTGCAATGAAGCCAGATTTTGGAGTTTGCAGTTTTAAAAAACTGCTTGTTTAGGTACCCTTTAATGGTGCACTCAGTCATGCATGCAGTGGTGCCACAGAGTCCCCAGATTTTTTCTGCATGCCCAAAATGCATCTGCCTTGTGTGCAGAAAATCGACAAGTGGCAACACAGTGAAATGGGAGTGTTTCAGCACATACAAAGTCTCCCAGAATTAATGGCACACTCAGTCATGCGCGCAGTGGTGGCACAGAGTCCCTAGATTTTTTCTGCATGCCGCCTTGTGTGCAGAACATTGACCAGTGATAACACAGTGAAATGGGAGTGTTTCAGCACATACAAAGTCCCCCAGAATAAAATGATGACCATGAGTGTCCTGTTGCTGGTCCAATGTGTTCTGTGAGGTGAGTCGAGCAAATGTAATGTGATCATCTCAACTGGATGGAAGGGTGCCCTTTGGCTGCACACTAATAGTAGCCTTGGTGAGTAAATATATATATATATATATATATATGTTTGTGTATTTTGTAGGTGAGGAGGGGATTTGACATCGACATGTACTCATGATATTGTTCTGTATCACAGGTCACAGAAACTGTTGGTGTGCATATTTCAGTGCTCAATGAGAATTTTTTGCGTTGAAATTGGAAATGGCTAACTATCAAGTACATGAAGGTAAGTATTTTTTTGGGGGGTGGGGGAATAATATGTGCAGATTTGTCTTTAATGGTTTCTTATTTTGTTACTTCTCAGATTTAATTTGCATCCTTCTGGAGTCTGATTGTTAATGATGGTCATGGTCATCTAATGAAACGACTTCTGCATTTTGCATGTGTGCCCAAGCCCGGGGGAGGGTTGTGTCTGATGTTGAAGAACTTTTTTGGATAAGGCCACTCTGACAGAACAACAAAGCATCTGGAAGTTTCATAAAAAAAGAAATGAATGACTTCTTGCAACTTAATTTTTATTTGTCCCTCCCTGGTTCTCAGTCTCAAGTCAAGTTATATTTCAAACCCACCTGTCAACTAAGACACCCTTTGTGTAATATTTGCTGCAGTCTTTCTAAAACAATAAAACAGATGAAATAAAATCTTCATACTTACCAGAATGGATTTCATATGGATATTCCATAGGCTCCTCTCTGTACGGTACAGCTGCAGGACCATTCCCACTGATTTTTAGCAATGGAGACTTTTTTTTGTTAACCTGTTAAATAAACAAAATAAGTGTATCGTATGTGTTTTACCATTGTGGCTCTGAAAAGCTACAGAAAATAAAACATATAACTAAAGAAAGTGAAACAGCATAACAAACATGAGTACACATACTCACTTTACAGTTTAAATATTAAGAAGCTTTGTGTCTCTGGCTGATGGATGTGGTGGTCCGGACAGACTCATGCTCAGTGGTAAGTGGCTAACATCAGTCCCAGTGGTGGTGACCTGGGGAGCAGACAGACTCATGCTCAGTGGTGGCAGTGGCTAACATCAGTCCCAGTGGTGGTGGTCCGGGGGTCAAACAGACTCATGCTCAGAGGTGGCAGTGGCTAACATCAGTCCTGGTGGTGGTGGTCCAGGGGTCAGACAGATACGTGCTCAGTGGTGGCAGTGGCTAACATCAGTCCTGGTGGTGGTGGTGGTCTGGGGGGCAGACAGACTCATGCTCAGTGGTGGCAGTGGCTAGCAGCAGTCCTGGTGGTGGTGGTCTGGAGTGGCACACAGCCTTTTAACAACTTCAGTTAAAACCTGTCATTAACCCCATCCTCATCCTCATTAAGAAAGCTTCCCTCACAGTCATCTATGTCTGAAGTCTGACCACTGGGAAATTCTTTCTCCATTGTGTCAACAAAAATATACCCAAAAAACAAATAAATCCCGAAATAGTGATTTCTTTATTTTTTGGTTATATTTTTGTTATATAACTGACTGTGATAATATACAAGTTAGCCAGCCTGGGAGTGGGTCCCAAGATGGTAGCCTGGGTAAAGAATTGGCTGGAGAACAGGACACAGAGTGTAATAGTAAATGGAGTGCACTCTGAAGAAAGGGGGGTTACTAGTGAGGTACTGCAGGGTTCAGTACTAGGACCAGTCCTCTTCAATGTCTTTATAAGCGACATTGCAGAAGGACTGAAAGGAAACGTATGCCTCTTTGCAGATGACACAAAGATCTGCAACAGAGTTGATACACAAGGTGGGATGGAAAGGATAAGAAGGGACTTGGCAAGGTTGGAGGAATGGTCAAATGTGTGGCAGTTTCATTCAGTACTAAGAAGTGCAAGGTAATGCACCAGGGAAACAAAAACCCAGGGGAAGAGTACACAATGGGGGGTGAGACAGTAAAAACAACAAAAATGGAAAGGGACCTGGGGGTAGTCATATCAGATGACCTAAAGGTGGGCAAGCAATGTGAGAGGGCAGTAATGAGGGCTGGGGGATACTGGGATGCATATGGAGAGGCATCACCAGTAGAAAACAGTAAGTTGTTATCCCTTTGTACAGACAGCTGGTGAGACCCCATCTGGAGTACTGCATGCAGTTCTGGAGACCCAATCTCAGCAAAGACATAAACAGGATGGAGGCAGTCCACAAGAGGGCAACTAAAATGGTGCAGCGTCTGCAACAGAAGACATATGAAGAGACACTTAAGGAGCTTAATATGTATAGCCTCGAGGAGAGGAGGGAGAGGGGGGACATGATAGAAACTTTCAAGTACCTCAAGGGAATCAACAAAGTCCAAGAGGGTAGCATCTTTCAGAAAAAGAGGGGCACAATTTGAAGATGGGAGGGTGGATCAGAGGTAATGTAAGGAAGTATTTTTTTCACAGAGAGGGTTGCAGATTCATGGAATGGCCTTCTGGAGGAGGTTGTGGAGTCAAAAACAGTGGTGGAATTCAAGCATGTATGGGACAGTCATAAGGCAATTCTAGAGGGTGAGGGTGGGGGTAGGAAGAAGTAGGCTGTTGATTAAGTAGGGTCTGCAGCTTATCCATTAGGTAGGGAAATGGGCAGAATGGGTGGGCCAAGCGGTCCTTATCTGCCATCAAATTCTATGTTTCTATGTTAAATCTACCTACATCACAGATACGCCCCTCCTGCAAAGCACACTTTCACTGTCTTTCACTACACACAATCAATGTTGTACATTAACATTCAAAATCCACACAAAAGTAAAAATGCTCTATGATATGAGCACAGGACGTGCTCCTTTCCTACAATCAATGAACTAAAGTTTGAGCCCCCCAAAAAACACAAAAATGCCTTTTTAACAGCTTTTAGAAGGTTTCAATCACAGACAGCTCTCAGAGCACACTGTCTCCTATACCTTCCCACACATACTACCCTGAACTGGTCTGGGAAGGCGGAGTAATGCAAAGTCATTGTTTTCAATGGACTTCAAGTTACTCATTGTAACGTGAAGTACTCCATTACGCCTTATGTAGCACTCTGCAAATCTGCCTTTGCTTCTCGAATCACTTTGCAGAGCGGATTGAGCCCACTTCGCCCACCACTAATCATAAGTCAGCCTACTTTTTTATACAGCCACCTTTTCTTAAATTCATATATTCATACTTCCTGCCATTTTAACTGGCTATCATCTGATCCTTGAGGTGTTGCACCTGTCCTTATTTTTTTCTCAATTGAAACCTTATAGAAAAACAGTTATTCACTATTATAGACATACCTTATTTTTAATCAGTTTGTCAGTTTAAGAGTTTGCTAGATCTGGTGTTATACTTATTTTTAGTCTTGCTTAACATACCTGTGTATCACAGCTTGTAATTATTGTAGCAGATGAGATTGTATGAAGATTTAGCCATATGGTGAATGTCCTGAGATAAAGTGAATTACATTTTGTTTAGGATTTAAGTTTTCAGTAGTGCCAATAGTAGCCCATAAATATTTAAACTGACAAATATATAGATTGATAAATACCTAAGGCTGTTGTTTATTCTTTCAAATTTTGTTAATTTTCATTATCACAGATTTTTCAAACATTCTTGTAGAATTTTCAAATTGTTTAATATGACTACAAATAATGGGCATGTGGAAATTTTGCTGGGTACAGAAATACGTTTGTCTCATTTTTGTTTCTGTTTTTTGTTGTTGGAGTAATATTTGTGTTCTATTTATGTTTTTATCTTTCCTGTTGTTGCAACTAGAGTGTCTTTTTTGTATTCTCTTTCCATATATCTGTTTATGATTTCTACTTGTACTCACCCTAGGTATTATTTTATGTTCCTAACTCTATGCAGTCTGCCCTTTAAGCAGAACTGCCCATAGAGACTGCTATGCAAATGATAGAATCTATCATTGGCTCATGTCACTTATTCAAAATACTGCCCTAATCAGCTGCAACACTCCATTAATATACTAGATTTCTCTCTTCACTTGACAAGTCAATACGCCTCGGAGACCTTTCCTCTTGGTCGTTCCTGAAGTGTTTTTACTTTGCTGCATGTACGTATTTCTTAAATATTTCTTACTGCTGCCTTTATCTCTGTTTTTTTCTGTTTTATTTAACCATAGTATAATAGTGTTTAGTTAGTTTTTCTCGGTTCCTCACAGTTCGGGATAACCGCTGAGGAACTGAGTTTTTAGTTAAATTTATTATTTTTTAACTGTAGTTTTTATTTTTATTCCAGTTCAGTATACTTTATTTTAATACCTAAATTCTCTAAATTTATTGTTTTCCTGAACCGCTAACCTGTTTTTTTTTACCCCGGTTCCTATCGGAACCTTCATCGGTTCCTGAACCAACAGCAAAAGGAAAAAAGAAGAAGCTTATTTTACTAACAACAACAAAAATGGAAAGGGACCTGGGGTAGTCATATCAAGTGACCAAAAGGTAGGCAAGCAATGTGAGAAGGCAGTAAGGAGGGTGGGTGGGAGGTATTGGGATGCATATGGAGAGGCATCACCAGTGGAAAACAGGAAGTTGCTATCTCTATGTTCAGACAGTTGGTGAGACCCCATCTGGAGTACTGTGTGAAGTTCTGGAGACCTCATCTTTGAAAGGACATAGACAGGATGGTGACAGTCCAGAGGAGGGCAACTAAAATAGTGCAGAGTTTGCACCAGAAGCCATATGAAGAGAGACTAAAGGAGCTTAATAGGTATACCCTTCAGGAAAGGAGGGATGGGGGACATGATAGAAACTTTCAAGTACCTCAGGGGAATCAAAAAAGTCCAAGAGGGTAGCATCTTTCAGAAAAAGAGATGTGCAAGAACAAGAGGGCACAATTTGAAGATAGAGGGGGGACGGCTCAGAGCCAATGTGAGTAAGTATTGTTTCATGGAGAGGATGGTGGACACATGTAACAGCCTTCCTGAGAAGGTTGTGGGGTCAAAAACAGTGGGGGAATTCAAGAACGCATTTGACAGACATAAGGCAATTCTGGTGGGGGGTAGGAAGAAGTAGACTGCTGGTTAACTAGGATCTGCAGCTTATCAAAAAGGTAGGGAAATGGGCAGATTGGGTGGGCCAAGCGATCCTTATCTGCTGTCAAAGTCTATATTTCTATGTTGCTTTGCAGTTGCCAGTTTCTTTGCCATTTTAAAATGACAGAAAAACCTAAAAAAAAAGACTGGGCCTCCGGAGTTTAAGAATTGCCTTAAATGTGGTGATGTGTTTGATAAGGCAGATAAACATGATTTTTGTGTGGACTCTTTGGGCCATGATCATTTCTCAGTAGACTGTGAAATCTACAAATCCTTTCCTCCAAAAACTATAGATAAACACTTTGAAAGGCTTCAGAGGAAAATGGATAAGGGTGCCTCGGGGTCTGACCAATCCACACCCTCTAAGCATGTAGGTAAATCTGCTCAAGGTAATCAAACCACCCCGATAAGGGTGAATCCTCATCAGGAAAAAGGAGTGGTGAACTGGCTGACTCCCCGGTTCTTGCTAAAAAAACTAAGAAAATAAAACATGTTGAACCCCAGACTGATAAACCAAGCAGGGCTTCGACTGTTCCTATTAGCATGCCATCTACTGAGGAGATAGCTCAGGCTTTTAAAGCTATTCAAGCCTTGCAAGGGCTTATGCCCTCTCTTAATCCACAGGCACTAGTTCAAACCCTGGCTACTCCTTCTTTAGACACTGCTCTATCCCACGAATGGATGGAATTTATAGAGTTTGACTACTTTGAAGAAGAGGATGGCAAACCTATTGAGCCTGATGTTTCTCCTGAGCAGGAGTTTGGGTTTCTTCCCAGGCCAGAGGATTTCTCCTCACAATTTTCCTTTATGAGGTAAATGGCCAATGCTCTAGGCCTGGCCACTATTGAATTAACAGAAGATGTGTAGATGACTGAGTACATGGAGATGATGGGGTTAACTTCTACCAAGAAGTTGTTACTCCCCATATATAAATTATTTAAGAAAGAGCTTTTAAAGATCCTTCAGATCCCTAATTATGTCCCTCCTCTGGATAAGAAGGTTGACAAGAAATACCAGTTGGACAGGCAGGGGGCTGAGTTCCTATTCACTCACCCTGATCATCAAGGTGTGGTAGAGCAGGTAGCCCATGACAAGGCTAGAGTGCCATTGGCTTCACACCCTCCTGAAAAGGACTCGAGAAAAATAGACAGTATGGCCAAGAAAGGCTATCTGGCTGCCTCCCTGGGAGTTGGGCAAGCCAACTACCAAGTATATTCTGCACAGTACCAGAAATCCCTGTGGCTGTCGGTGTTGACAATGTCTACAAAGGCACCTTTGGGTTTGTCTGATAACCTGTCTGAAACTGCTAGGTTTGGTCTGGAGGCAGCCAAATATCAGTTTCAGATGGCAGCAGATGCTAAGGACACTGCTGCCAGGTGGATGGCACTCACTATAATCTTTAGGAGGTTTGCATGGCTTAGAGCTACAAGACTCACACAGGATACACAGAATAAGGTTATGGATTTCCCAGTGGAAAATAATTAACTGTTTGGGGAACACAGAGAGGCCTTCATGAAGAGGATGGATAAGTACAAAGCCACCTACAAAAGTAGCTTAGCCGAGGAGAAGCCTTCTCCCTCTTATAGGCCTTATGGAAGGGGTGTCAGAGGTAGGGGATCATATAACAGGACCTTTTAATAGGCCCAAGCTATTCCCCAATACCAGCACTACCTTCAGCAGACAGGGTACTTCAGGGGCAGAGGTAGAAGAGGGTCCAGGAGGGACTCTCAGACAGCCCAGGCACAGCCTCAGTCGCACGCAAAGCAGAACCACTGACTTAATAGCAAAGGCAAAGTGGGGGGAGGCTAGTTCACTACTTCCAGGCTTGGAGATCTATCACAACAGGCAAGTAGTTCCTGGAGGCAGTGAGTCAGGGTCTTTCCCTGAACTTCAAATCCTTCCCACCTTTAAGAACAAGAGTGTTCAAACCAGCCTCCCTTCTGTAAAGGAAACTCCTGGAGAAGGAGGTGCAAAGACTCCTACTCCTAAAGGCAGTAGAACAGATTCCCCCTCAGCAAAAGGGAAAATGATTCTTCTCAAGATAATTCCTCAACAAAAAGAAAAATGGGGAATGGTGCCTATTCTAGATACACAGATAGACAGAAATGTGATGGCAGAGAAAGGCACCACAGCCCATCTAGTTTGCCCAACACCCTACCTCCCCCCTTCTGTTATGCTTCCACCCTCTTTTCCCAACCCCTTAAATCTATCCCAAGCCCTCTTGAACCCCTCCACCATTTCAGCTGCCACTACCTCCTCCGGCAGCTTGTTCCAGGCCTCCACCACCCTCTCTGTGAAAAACTGCCCCCGACATTACCTCTGTATTGCCCACCTTCCAGTTTGAGGCTATGTCCCCTCGTGTTCACTCCCTTCTTCAATTTGAACAAGCTGTTACTGTCTACCTTATTTATTCCATTCAGATACTTAAAGGTCTCAATCATGTCCCCCCTCTCCCACCTTGTCTCCAGAGGGTACAAATTCAGCCCTCTCAATCTTCTCCCATAGGGTACATCCTGCATCCCTCGTACCATTTTGGTTGCCCTTCTCTGTACCCTCTCCATCAGCTCAACATCTCTTCATAGGTGAGGCTTCCAGAACTGCACCCCACACTCCAGATGTGGCCTAACCATGGTTCTGTATAATGGCATTAACACCTCCCTCTTCCTGCTATTAAAACCCCTCACAATGCAGGCCAACATTCTATTTGCCTTTTCCACCACCCTGCTACACTGGCTGCCCACCCTGAGGTCATGTGATACCATAATCCCCAAGTCCCTTTCTGTTTCCTTCTCCTTAATCACCAACCCCTAAGGGAGTAAGTTTCCCCTTCTATACTTCCTCCCCAGGTGCATCAGCAAACATTTTTGTGTATTAAACTTCAATGTCCAGGTGTCAGACCACCTCTCCAGCCTCTCCAAGTCCTATCACATGGCTTGCACCCCACTAAGTGAATCTACCCTATTGCAGACCTTTGTATCATCTGGGAACAGGCACACCTGTCCCTCCAGGCCCTCCACTAGGTCACTAACATAGATGTTAAAGAGTATTGGTCCTAGCACTGACCCCTGTGGCACCCCACTGGTCACCGCCCATTCCCTGGAATGTGTCCCATTTACCACCACCATCTGACTCCTTCCTTTTAACCAGTTTTCCACCCACCTGGTGATCCTGTTGTCCACCCCTAGTCTGTCCAGCTAATGTACCATTCCACCATGCAGAACGGTGTCAAAGACCTTATAGAAATCCAGATAGGCCACATCCACTGCTCCTCCCTGGTCCACTATCTGGGTCACCCCATCGAAAAACTCTATCAGGTTAGTCTGACAGGACCTTCCCTCTGTGAAGCCATGCTGCCTGTCATCCTGCATGCCATTCATCTCCCAGTATTCTATCAACCTGATCTTAAGTAGTGTTTCCATTACCTTCCCCACCACTGAGGTAAGACTAATAGGACAGTAGTTTCTGACCTCATCCTTCTCCTCCCCCCATGTAGTGCGACCACCTCTGCCCTCTTCCAGTCCATTGGCACTGCCCCTGTGACCAAGGACAAGTTAAACAGTCTCGCTAGATGTGGCACCAGTTCATCCTTCACCTCCTTGAAAACCATTGGGTGTATTCCATCAGGCCCCATTGCCTTGTCTACCCTAAGTCTATCCAGCTCTTCCCTTACTCTTTCAGCAGTGAATTCTACCACAGCCACCTGCCAGTGGCTGTCACCTTCCCCATCCCATCCTGGTCCCCTACCCTCCCTTTCCTCCGTGAAGATTGAGGTGAAATAGCTGTTTAATGTCTCTGCTTTTTTGAAGTCCCCTTCCAGTTTTGTTCCACTTTCCCCCTTATCCTTCCAATCCCATGCTGTGCCCTCCTCCTTTCTCCAATGTACCTAAAGAAGGTTTTGTTCCCCCTCTTTGCCTGTTTTGCTATCCTCTCCTCAGTTGCCTCCTTAACCCTCTGTATCTTTTGCCCAGCCTGTTTTCTTTTTTCCCTGTAGGTTTCCCTGTCCTCATCCTTTTGTGTCCCTCTGTACCTCTTGAATGCTCTAGTCTTCTCTTTGACCCCTAACGCCACCTCTCAAGTGAACCATAAAGGTCTTTTCTGTCTTCTATTCTTTCTTATCCTTCTTATACATGAGTCCATGGCTTTAAATACCCCCCTTGATGGCTGCCCATAATTCCTCCACCCCCTGCACATCCCCTATCCTCAACATTTCTTCCCCAACTACCTTCCTCATTCCATGAAAGTCAGCCATTCTGAAGTCCATTACCTTGGTTTGTGTCCTAACCCTCTCCCTGCCCACTCTCACCCTGAACCTGACAGCCCTGTGGTCATGGTGCCAAGCTCTTCCTCCACCTCCACCTCCTCCACACTGTCCCCATTTGAGAGGACCACATTCAACAGGTTTGCACCCCTAGTGGGCTCACTGACCCTTTGTTACAGGAATGTGCCCTGACGAGCCTCTAAGATGCCCCTGCTCCTTGCAGAGATTGCTGTCTGGGCCTCTCAGTTAATGTCTGGAAAGTTTAAGTCCTCAACTAGCACAGTTTCCCCTTTCCATGCCATCCTCGCTACTGATTCTACAAAGTGTCTATCCCCTTCCTCCCCCTGCATAGGAGGCCTATAGACTACCCCAACATGCAGGTTGTCCCCCGTCCCCTGTCTAGGGTGACCCACATTATCTCTGTTTCCCCCCTCCTCATTCTGCCTTCCATGGCCCCAATCCCTTCCTTGATATATAATGCCATTCCCTAACCCCCTCTTTCCCTCCCGATCTTTCCTAAACAACCGATACCCTGGGATCACTGTCTCCCAGGCATAGTTCTTATTCCACCAAGTCTCACTCACTGCTACAATGTCTAGGTTCTCCTTCATCATGGCGGCCCCCAGTTCTCCCATTTTGTTCCCCAGACTCCTGGCATTTGCAACCAAAGCCCTCTAACATGTAGCCCCATCCCGTCCTTCCCTGCTGCTAAGAGTTCCTTGATGAGTGTTGTAGTTGGGGTGGGGGAGTCTGACAGCATCTCTGCTCTGCCTCATATAAGGCTGGCCCTGTTCTTAGCCACCCCCCCTTATTTAGTTTAAATTGAACTTCCTCGCTATGAAGTCCCCCAGTTTACTCTTTAATTCAGCTGCTCCTGAAGAGCTCAGGTGCAGCCTGTCTTGGGCATACAGCCCCTCCTCCTCCCATGTAGAGCCCCAGTCAGCTATCCAGCCGAACCCCATCTGACTGCACCTTCCTTGCAGCCAATTGTTGAATGCCCTTATCTTCTTCTTTCTGGGTGTGCTCGCTCTTGGTACTGGCAACACCTCAGAGAAGGAAATGGAAGAAAAAACAGTGCTGCTCCTACAGAACCTAGCAAGTTCCTCGAACCTTGCCTGTACCTCCATCAGACTGTTCCCTTCCAAGTCATTTGTGCCCAGGTGAAACATCAGATGTGTCCTTTCATCCTGCTGCTTACCACAGGAAGGAATGTGATGCCTCACCTGCAGCACCATCATCTCTGGCATGCACTGTACCCATACTGCTTTGTTTTTTGCTCCCTTCCTTCCCCATTTTCGCCCCTTAATTATTGAGTCCCCAAGAGTGCCACTCTACTTCCCCCTGCTTCCTGGGTGTCCTTTTGGCCTCTAGCTTTGTGTCGTGGGGTTTGAGTCCCTTTGGACTCCTCCTCATGTTCCATCCTGACTTGGTTTCTGCCACTGTTCATCTTTTGTTCCCCATCACCTAGCCTATCCTGATTTTTACCCACAGCCAGCATCTGTACCTCTTCACCCTCTCACTTTAGCTTTTCATCAGACTCCCCCTTCTTGTACCTCTTCGTCCCTTGTACTTCCCCTTGGCTTCCTTCATCCCTGCAGATCCCTCCTGCATCACTGCTTGAGCATGATCCAATTTCACCTGACTCCCCTGTAACTGCTCCTTGCCTTCCCTCATCTGCATCACTGTGTGAGATTGTGCCAACTGTGCTTGATCTCCCTCCAACTGTTCCTGTCCTGCCCATCTTTGCAGAAGGTTTTGAGCACCGTACCCCACTTGGGGAAGTCTTCCTCCTTACCACCTGCCCTGTCTGCATATTTCCCCTCTCCTGCACCCTGCCTGGCACATGCCCCAGCCTCCTACTGCAGCTCCTACCCTGCAGGGTTTCATCCAGTTAATTTTCAGCCTCCCAGGAGCTCAACTCCAGCTCGTTCAGTTCTTCCTTCCTGCCCCTTTTCTTATGCCACAGTTCTCCTAGTACCACCTTTTGGTGTGTCCCTAATGTGCCCATCCCCTCCTCCACCCCTTCTTCTGCATGCGATGTGGCTGCCCCCTCCTTCCCCCTTCCACTGCATCTGAGATCTTTTCCCTCATCCCCCAGCGCTCTGCACCCCCTTCTCTGATGGCCTCTACCGAACCCTTTCCTCTATAATGTCCTCGACTAGAATACCTAGAAGGGTAAAATTATTTGTTACTTCCACCCTCTGGCCCATTTCACCTATGCCTGCATTGCCCTTCATACTGGGCATCCGTCTGCCTTTTCCTGAGCCTACTGTCTTCCATTCCTCCTGATCCCTGACTGACCTCTTTTCTCTAGCTACAGGCATAATTTTTGTGCATCTAGACTTCCTGCTGTCAGTTCCCATGCCCCCTTTCCTCCTGTCTCGGGTGTCCCTGTCCCAAATCTGGACTTGCTGTTGTCTGTTACCACCTCTGGACTATCCCCTCTGGATCCCCTTCTATCCTCTTCCTCCTAAGCCCTTGACTTCCGGAACAGTGTATCTGATCCTCCAGTGAATCCACTCATTCTTTCCACTCCTTTCTTGGCTTATACCATGCCTGTCTCTCTACCCCCTTTTCCCAGCTTCCTCCCCATTTAACCCCACCTTAGCCCCACCACTTCTTCTCTCAGCTGAGTGAGCTGCTTACACATCATACAACCCCCCATCCTCCAAGCCCAATTTAGGATCATAGCCATTCCACAGCCACTGCACCCCACCACCCTGCCAAAGATCCCCCTCCCTTGCTTGCCCCTCCCTCTGTGCTGCCCTACCATTTCTTCTATGATACTTAGATACAGTCTTAAAATCACTCTTATGTATTTTTTGGGCCCCCGACTCTCACCCTTCCTCAGCCCCAACCCACAGTCAAGAGTTTTTAGAAATAGTAAAGCATGTGCAAACCATAGGCATCAAGAATTAATAACCATAGCCACCACATTCAAGTCCAAGTCACAAAGTTCAAGTCCAAATCCCCAGCACCTCCAGCGTCAGTAGTCCAAGATCAAGTTCCCAGCACCTCCAGTGTCAGTAGTCTCGACCCAGTTAATTTCACCTTAATTTCAGCTCTTTTGTGAAGAATGTCTTAGTATCTGTATCAATTTCCCATATCCACCAAGGTTGAAGTCCAAGTCCCCTGTGGAGAAATGCAGGACCCAGTTCCTTTGCTACAAACCAGCTCCTCGCAGAGATTACCTTAGCTCAGGATGCTCCTTGCTCCCACTTTTAGTCCTTCTATTGGTCTGGCTGGCTATTTTTAACGCCAACCACCTTGGCCTGATCCTATACCATTGTCTGCGGTTGGCCGGCCATCCCTACTTCAGTTACTGGACTGCCACCTGTGTCTCTTGCTAGTTCAGCTTCAAACAGCTCAACTCTCTTTCCTTAGATCACCAACCTTGACCCCGCTGCCAACTGAAGCCACAGCTCTGTGCAGCTCTCCACTCTCCTTTCTCTGGTTGTTGACAGTGACCCACTCCCCCACTGCTGGCACAGCTAACAAACACAGGAATGCACAGTCCAATTTCTTTCTGTGCCACCTGGGCTATTGAAACAATTTATGACAGAGGTCACCCAGGGTCACAGCTAGGCAGAGATTGACAAGAGGCTTTGGCTATGCAAGACCTTGCAGGCATGCACTACCCAGCCCCATTACATTGATAGCCTGGGGCTCACTTACTCAAGTACAAGTGCAGGATGTGAACTTCTTTTGTTCTTGTGCTTCCTTTGTTATTTAAAGAGGTTGTTTAGAAGCCCACAAATAGATCCCTTAGGAGCAAGCCAGATGAAAATGTGGATTCAAGCAGGACCCAGAGTCACTGGAGTTTGTCAGATCTAGTTGCTTGACTTCTGTTTTGCTTGGGATAGCTTCCAAAAAGTTGATTTTAAACTAAAAATACAAATACCTTGTGGTGATGCTTTGTAGAAATACAGTCCAGGAGACCTTCACAGATGTAGCGAGCAAGAATGGTGTAGTTACTCCAAGCTGAAAATCTTGTAAATCTCCCAAATTAAGCTACAGACACAGACAAACACAAACAGCCACCCACACAGACCCAGGACGTGGAATCAGAATTCTAAACAGGTACTTTGTAAAACCAAAGTTCAAAATGGTCACACTGGCTAAGATACTGACAGTCCTCCAAAAAGGGGATTGGCTGGCATCCCTCGACACAAAGGATGCTTACTTCCTATCCTCATAAGGGAGTCCCACAGAAGGTACCTTAGATTCAGACTTTCATCAGGACACTACCAGTTTTTGGCCCTACCCTTTGATCTTACATCAGCTCCAAGGGTGTTCACAAGGTATCTGGCAGTGGTGGTTGCACACCTAAGAAGGTTAGGTGTCTCAGTGTTTCTCTACCTTGTTGACTGGCTGGTGGTAGGAAACTTACCTCAGCAGGTGCAGGACCATTTGCAGGTGACCATAAATCTCCTAGAGTCCTTTGGATTTCTGGTAAACCTAAATAAATGTGTCCTCACTCCAGTGCAGGTGCTGCACTTCATAGGAGCAGAACTCATATGAGCAGTTGCAGCAGCCACTTCGAAGAGTGGGGTTATTCTAGATGCCCTACAGGGGGCATGCCTTAGACAACTAGTATTGGAGCCCACTCAAGGGGGAGCAATCTTAGACCTGGTTTTCTCAAATGGAGATGAAGAGAGGATCACAGATGTAGCAGTGGGTAGCCATCTGGGAACTAGCGACCATCGAACAGTATGGTTCACAATAAACACAGCAATAGAGTCAAACCATACAAAGGCAAAAGTACTGGACTTTAGGAGGGCTGACTTCACCAAATGGGTGAGTGCCTAAGGAATGCACTAGCAAATGGGCAGGAAGGAGGGGTGGAAGAACAATGGGGAATAATAAAAACTGCCATCACAGAGGTAACAAGCTTTTGTGTGAAGCAAATAAACAAAACAAAACAATGTAAGAAACTACTATGGTTCTCAAAGGAAGTGGCAGTGAAGGTTCAAGAGAAAAAGAAAGCATTCAGGAAGTACAAGGAATCACAAAAGGAGCAAAAGAGAACTGTATCAGTTAAAGCAAAAGGAAGCTGGGAAGGCAGTCAGAACAGCAAAGGCCCAAACTGAGGAAAAGATAGCCAACTCAGTTAAGAAGGGGGATAAAACCTTTTATAGGTACATCAGGGAGTGAAGAAAGACCAAGGGAGGGTTAGTGAGGCTTAATAAAGGGTAGGGAGGGTGGGCAGAGGACTGTGAAAAGGCAGAGATACTAAACAAATATTTTTGCTCAGTATTTACAAAGAAATTGGGGAGGTACCTAAAACAAACAGTAGAAACACTCTGGATACAGAAGTTGATACCAGCCCATTTACAGAAGAAAGGGTTCTGAAAGAACTCTTAAAACTGAAGGTAGACAAAGCAATGGGGCCTGATGGGATTCATCCCAGAATTTAAAAGAACTAAGGGTAGAACTAGTGACACCACTGACTACCCCTTTAAAAATCATGGGAGGATGGGGTGGTACTTGAGGACTGGAGGAGGGCAGATGTGATTCCCTTCACAAAAGTGGGAGCAAGGCAGAAGCAGGAAACTACAGACCTGTTAGTTTAACCTCAGTGGTAGGAAAATGATGGAATCACTTGAAGGAAAGAATTGTTGAGTATCTAGAGGCCAGAGGGGCACAGGACCCAAGGCAGCATGGATTCACAGCGGAAGGTCATGCCAGACAAATCTGATAGATTTCTTTGACTGGGTGACCAAAGTCGAGATCAGGAGGGGCTGGGACATGGCCTACCTAGACTTTAGCAAGGCATTTGACACAGTCCCGCATAAAAGATTAATATAAGGTTAGCCAGCCTGGGAGTGGGTCCCAAGATGACAGCCTGGGTAAAGAATTGGCTGAGAATAGGACACAGAGAGTAATAGTAAATGGAGTCCACTTGAAGAAAGGGGGTTACTAGTGGGGCACCGTAGGGTTCAGTATTAGACCGGTCCTCTTCAATGTCTTTATAAGTGACATTGCAGAGGGACTGGAAGGAAAAGTATTTCTCTTTGCAGATGACACAAAGATCTGCAACAGAGTTGATGCACAAGGTGGGGTGGAAAGGATGAGAAGGGACTTGACAAGGTTAAAGCAATGGTCAAATGTATGGCAGCTTAGATTCAATGCTAAGAAGTGCAAGGTAATGCACCTGGAAACAAAAACTCAGGGGAAGAGTACACAATGAGGGGTGAGATACTAACAACAACAAAAATGGAAAGGGACCTGGGGATGTCATATCAGATGACTTAAAGGTGGGCAAGCAATGTGAGAGGGCAGCAAGGAGGGCTGGGGGGATATTGGGATGCATAGGGAGAGGCATCACCAGTAGAAAACAGGAAGTTATTATCCCTCTGTACAGACAGTTGGTGAGACCCCATCTGGAGTACTGCATGCAGTTCTGGAGACCCACTCCGCAAAGACATAGACAGGATGGAAGCTGTCCAGAGGAGGGCAACTAAATGGTACAGGGTCTGCAACGAAGACATATGAAGAGAGACTTAAGGAGCTTAATATTTATAGCCTTGAGGAAAGGAGGGAGAGGGGGACATGATAGAAACTACAAGCACCTCAAGGGAATCAACAAAGTCCAAGAGGGTAGCATCTTTCAAAAAGAGGTGTCAAGAACAAGGGGCACAATTTGAAGATAGAAGGGGTGGCTCAGAGATAATTTAAGGAAGTATTTTTCACAGAGAGAGTTGTGGATGCATGGAACGGCCTTCGAGGAGGTTGTGGAGTCAAAACAGTGGTGGAATTCAAGCATGCATGGGACAGTCATAAGCAATCCTAGGGGTGGGGTAGGAAGAAGTAGGCTGTTGGTTAACTAGGATCTGCTGCTTATCCATTAGGTAGGGAAATGGGCAGATTGGGTGTGCCAAGTGGTCCTTATCTGCCATCAAAATCTATGTTTCTATGTTTCTATGTTTCTATGTTTCTATGTTCTATGTTTCTATGTTTCTAGGGGAAGAGGCTTCCTCCCTCAAGACAGACTACATAATATTCAGCAAATAGCTGCGTCATTCAGGTTAAACAATCCAAAGCCAGCAAGCCAGTTTCTGCAGAATCTGGGACAGATGGCTGCAGCAACAGGCACAGTACTGGGAACCAGGTTCCAGATGAGAGGTATTCAGTTTCATTTCAAGGCACACTGGTGCCAGAGGAAAGACAATCTTTTGAAACAGATCCCAGTGACAGGGACACTGCTCTAAGCACTTCAGTGGTGGAAGAAACCTGACAGTCGGAGAGAAGAGGGTCCCCTTCCGACAGGAAATCCCTTCAGCAATCCTCACAACAGATGCATCTCTGTTGGGATGGGGAGCACACCTAGAGGAGCACACCACACATGGTACCTGGTCCAGCACAGAGTCACTCCAGCACATAAATCTGCTGGAGTTGAGGGCAGTTTTCTTGGCCATACAGTAATTTGCACCGCTGGTGCAGGCTAAAGTGGTGCAGGTCAGAACAGGCAATACCACAACAATGTACTACATAAACAAGCAAGGAGGACAAGGTCAGACCCTTTTTGTACAGAAGTAATGAGAGTCTAGAATCTGGCTTACTCACTGAAAGCTTCCTTACAGGTCATCCATCTGACAGGAAAGGACAACACCCTAGCAGATACCCTGAGCATGATCAATCAGGCCTACCATGAATGGGCCCTCAACAGACAGGTGCTGGAAGCAGTGTTCATACATTGATGGACACCAGAGATACATCTATTTGCATCCCAAGAGAAATATCACCTGCCTCAGTACTGTTGCAGGCCTCCATAAAAGGGTACAATTATCCTGTATGCTTTGATTCTAGACTGGCCAGGGAGGAAGCTGTATGCCTTCCATCCATTCCCTTTCATTTTCAGGACTCTGATCAAACTCGGATCATAACCTGCATCCATGAGCCTGATAGCACCAGACTGAGCCAGACAGCCATGGTACTCCCTACTGCTCTCCATATCTGTGGCCAAACCAATATACCTTTCCAGGAAGCACAACCTGATAACCTCCAATCAGGGCAGGATCCTGTACTTGAACCTCAGATCCCTCAGGCTCAAGGCATGGCTGTTGAGGACCTAGAATACACAGATCTGCAACTTTCTGAAAGTGTTCTGGAGATCTTGAGAGGGTGCAGGAAGCCTTCCACGAAGAAAACATATGCTTCAAAATGGAAAAGGTTCTCCATTTAGTGTTTTTTCAAGGTGGTGGTACCACCACAGGTGACTATTCCAATTGTGCTGGATTACCTTATTCACTTGCACTCCCAGGGACTGCAACACGCTTCCCTGAAAGTTCACCCGGCTTCAGTATCTGCCTACATTTCTGCTGGGAAACCTGTTTCCCTAGCATCAAACCCCATTTTCAAAAGGTTTTTCAAAGGTTTGTACCATCTGCACTCACCTGTTAAGGAACCAGTACCAGTACCTGAATATTTGCATCGCTCAGCTTATGCAACCCTCATTTGAGCCCATGGCATCAGCACATTTAAAGTACCTCACTTAGAAAGTGGTATTCTTGATAGCCATCACTTCAGCCAGAAGGATTAGTGAGCTTTAAGCTCTGTGTATCAAGAAGGACTACCTTTCTATCCACAGGGATGGGGAAGTGCTGAGAACTAACAGAGAATTCCTCCGTAGGGTGGTTTTTGACTTCAAATTGAATCAGTCATTTACCCTACCCATCTTTCTCACCAATCATACTAGATCAGATGAAAGTAGATTACATAGCCTGGATGTAGAAAGGGCATTGAGCTATTATAGTACTCATACCAAGGATCACAGACAGGACATACATCAGCTGTTCCTCACTTATGGGGATGTTAGTAAAGGGAACCCAGAATCAAAGAGGACAATTTCATGCTGGATAGTCCAGTGCATTCAGTTTTGTTATAGCTGCCTCTCTGCCAGTTTCAATGTATGTTCCCTTGGTCAAAATCTATAAGGCAACTCCCTGGATGATGGTACATAACTTTACAAAGCACTATAGCCCCAAAGGTACTGCTTAGTAGTCAGTGTTGCATTAGGAATATAGAAGAATAATTGGGGTGAGAAGGAAAAATTACTTACCATAGTAATTTTGTTTCTTTCAGGGTATTCTTCTTTATTCGTAACTCTCCCACCCTGCCTTCCATTCCAGAACCAGTGGCCTCTGCACTCCTACCTGTTCATCCACACATGCAGGATCAAACACTGGCATACACTGTCTTAAACATTGATATGTACATTTTTCCATTGTTCAGGTGATTTTGTCATTTGGATGTTTGTTAATTCTTGATTATAGTTAAAAGTGTATGTTAGGGTAGTTTCATATCATAGTCAGGTAGGTTACTTGCTTTGTAGGCTCTCTAGAAGTCTGATACATTAATGTAACATTGCTGATGATAAGGGCAGCAGTCTGAATTAGTGGCCCGAGCCCATGATAGATTCTTTAATTTGCATAGCATTATTTCCAGGCAGTTCTACATTAAGGGCAGACTGCATAGCGTTATGAATATAGAAGAATATCCTGGAAGAAACAAGATTACTATGGTAAGTATTTTTTCTGTACATAGTCTAATCCTTGGCTGAAGTTCCTTTTTGCTCTTAAGAGTTGTGAATATGGAATACTTTCAATTACTTTCTGTGGATGAAAACTGTGAGCATGGGATTTATGTGATAACCATCACTTCAGTTAAGGCGAATGTACATAGACGAAAAGCAATTTCACAGATGTACACCCCTGCGCATGGTAAAAGGGTGCCAGGGACTTGAAATTCTTTGTTTATAAGAGCTGACTTCCCCACACCACCCTACCAAATGATTCTCAACTCTGGGGGATGCATGTTGGGGGGGGTGAGCAAAGTTGGAAAAAAAATTAGATCCGGGTGCAACAAAGTGTAAGGGGTGCCCGGATATGAACCCAGAACCCTTGCAGCTGTAGTCTACCACCCACCCACCACACCACAGGGACAGCTCAGAAGCCCATTGCCACACCATGCCAGACAAACCCTCCTTCCCCTTCCACCAGGCAGTCTCCACCCGCACACGCGCTTGTACATATAGTGGCAGGATGTCACTATACTTGCAGTCACCTTCCCCCCCATCCAGTAGTTCTGAGAACAGGTGCCACTATTGAGTCACCCTTTTTGTAAGTGCTCAATAGTGGTCACTCTTTTCACGGGATACTGTGAGCATGTAGTGTTGTGTTGTGATCTGTGCTTTTTCTGTACAATTTGGTCTCTAGTTTATGATTTACCTTTTTTATGTTTATGTCTAGAAAGTCTATTTCTGTTTTGTTTGCATTAATTGTGAACTTCATGTTCTGGTTTCTATTGTTCAGATATTCTTTGAATTCTTCAAGAGATTCATCATCTCCTTGCCAGATCAAAAGAATATCATCTATGAAGCACTTCCAAAATATAATCTGTTTCTAGTATCTATTTCCCTGGATATATAGGATGTGTTTACTTTTGAATTTCCTCATGTATGCATTTGCATAACCTGGGGCGATGTTACTGCCCAATGCTGTGCCTTTTGTCTGGGCATAATATTGTTTGTTAAATCAGAAGTAGTAGTTGTTATGAACAATTATTCTGGCCATTTCTTGTAATAGTTCTGTCTTGGGTCTACTGCCTTCTGGTCTCTGTGATAATATTTTTCCAAGAGCTGTCACTCCTTCCCCATGGGGATTGATATGTAGAGCTCTTTCACGTCTATAGTCACTAATGTTGTGTTCATGTTATTTAGGTCCTCTAATAGATTTAATACATGAGTTGTGTCTTCAATGTATGTTGGTATAGTTTCTATCGGGGTTTATAAGTGATGGTCAAGGTATTTTGCTGGAGGTTCTAAAATGGAGTCAATTCCAGAGACTATGGGTCTCCCTGGTGGTTTGCTCTCATTTTTATGTATTTTCAGGAGGGAGTAAAAGATGGGGGTGTGGGGGTAGTTGTAGAAGAACATGTCTGCTTCCCATTCCTTTAGCCAGTTAATAGCAACTAATTTCCTCAAGGAAATCCATTATCGCTTGTTTGATCTTAGGAATGGAGTCAGTTTATACTTTTAGATAGTATCTACCTGCAGCAAATCCATGCACCTGGATATGTATTGTTCTGTGTTTTGTATTATGACTACACCCCTTTGTCAGCTGGCTTGATTATAATGGAGATATCCTGTTCTAAATTTTGTAATGCTTCGTATTGTTTTCTGGTAAGGTTTGGTTTTGGGGTTCTTACGTCTGATTTTAGTGCTTCTTTTACTTTGTTGTGGATTGTCCCTATTTACATCTCCACTGCATTGTTTGTGCCTGTTTGGGGCATATATGCTGATATTTTCCTTAGAGAAGCTCTTAATGCTGTTTTTTTCTTTATTTTGGGGTTTTGAATCATCAAATTGTGCTTGCAAGTGCAAATTTCTAAATAACCTCTCAAGGTCTGCTTCTTCTTGGCATTTATCAGTTTGTTGGTTACTGAATAGGACAGTCTTGAAGTTAAAACTTGATGTTTTTCATTTGTTAGAGTTCTGTCACTTAAAACTATGGTTTGCTTCTCCCCCCTTGTCCTCCACTGAATGGTCTCCTCTTCCCTTTTCCTCTTCCTCCTCCATCTAGACCTTCTCTGGTTGCTCCTATGGCCTCTCTCTCTCTCTCTCTCATAGATCATATCGCTTTGAGGTTCCTATTCCTGGATCTTGTACTTGTGTTGTCTCTTCTTGTACTGGGGGTACTTGTACCTTCCTCCTGTCTAAAAAAGGTTGTTTGTTGTGGGATTACTTATGTGAGTCTCCAGAGTATCTTCTTAAAGTATCAGAGCCTGAGTCATATTGTGCTTCTCTTTTCTTCTATATTTTATAGGTATAAACCCAGTCATTTCTAAAATCATTTGCGTATCTTTGAAATTGTTTGAGTTTTGTTTCTTTGATAGATTTTTTCATGTGCTGCCATTTTGGTTTTAGTTTCTTCTAGCCATAAATTGAATTTTTCTAGTTGTGCCTGTGTTTTCAAAGCTTCCTCCTGGATATTAATTTCTTTTCCCAGTTTACAAGTACTAACTAGAAAAGGAAGACACATGAAGATTTAGAAGCCTGGGCTAAATAACAAGTACTTGTGAGCAAAAACATTGCAGCCCTAACACCTAATAGACACTATAGTTGGCTTCACCTGTACCCCATTAAGACAACGTAAGGAAATAACAAAACACTGGGGGGCACAGGTTACCCACACCTATCTAAAAATGTTTTGCAACATATAAAGATCATCAAATTGGAAATGAAACCCTGAAATTGCATCATGCATGTGAATAAGCAAACAAACAGCAAAAAAGTATCTGACATACATACAGTATCAGAGAAGCAAAAATCAACAGATAGAAGACAATGTCCCATACACAGATTCCTCCACCCCTACAGCCCATTGTACCTGAATGAAAGCTGCATCTGCAAACAGTAGAGACGTTACCAAGGTAACGCAACTTCATACGGGTACAAGAGGAGGCTCACTTAGCTGATCCCTCATTGCTGCAGCCCCCCACACACACGGAGGGATAGATGAGAAATCCTTATCAAGTAAGTAATTTAAAAGTTTGCAAGAGCAGATTCAAACTGAATATGCAGTAGAAAAAGCAGAAAGACTAAATGAGAAACAAATTAACAAAAGAATAGTTGCTACTTGATTTTGAAAAGGTGTAAATGCTTGGATGTAACTAGTTGTGATGCAATAGACAAAAGACACTAAATACTTATAAATGTATGAGATGGAAACACTCTCTGCCAAAGAAGCTTGGTCTTTAACATGAATAAGCTTTAGCTGTTGCAAATATGTAGAAGTATTTAAGGCAATAAGAACAATAGTGCGTAACAGAAATTGAGATAAAAAACAGTAGAAAAGACTCAGAAATAATTAGTAAAAAGATGATACTTCAAAACATAAGCAGGAAAAATAAAAGCACACAGTAAGATAACACTGAATGTATTTATAACAGAACACAGATGCAACATAGAAACATAGAAACATAGAATTTGATGGCAGATAAGGACTGCTTGGCCCACCTAGTTTGACCATTTCCCTACCTAATGGACAAGCTGCAGATCCTAGTTAACCAACAGCCTACTTCCTCCTACCCCCCACTAGAATTGCCTTATGTCTGTCCCATGAATTCTTGAATTCCCCCACTGTTTTTGACTCTACAACCTCCTCAGGAAGGCTGTTCCATGTATCCACAACCCTCTCTGTGAAGAAATACTTCCTTACATTACCTCTGAGCCATCCTCCCTCTATCTTCAAATTGTGCCCCCTTGTTTTTGCACATCTCTTTTTCTGAAAGATGCTACCCTCTTGGACTTTATTGATTCTCTTGAGGTATTTGAAAGTTTCTATCATGTCGCCACTCTCCTTCCTTTCCTTGAGGCTATACATCTTTAGTTCCTTTAGTCTTTCTTCACATGTCTTCTGATGAAGACCCTGCATCATTTTGGTTGCGCTCCTCTGGACTGCCTCCAGCCTGTCTATGTCCTTGCGGAGATGGGGTTTCCAGAACTGTACACAGTATTCCAGATGTGGTCTTACCAACTGTCTGTACAGAGGGCCAACAACTTCCTGTTTCCTACTGGTGATGCCTCTCCCTATGCATCCCAGTATCCCCCAGCCCTCCTTACTGCCTTCTCACATTGCTGGCCCACCTTTAGGTCATCTGATATGACTACCCCCAGGTCTCTTTCCATTTTTGTTGTTGTCAGTATCTCACTCCCCATTGTGTACTCTTCCCCTGGGTTTTTGTTTCCCAGGAGTATTACTTTGCATTTCTTTGCATTGAATCTAAGTTGCCATACATTTAACCATTTCTCCAACCTTGCCAAGTCCCTTTTCATCCTTTCCACCCCAACTTGTGTATCAACCCTGTTGCAGATCTTTGTGTCTTCTGCAAAGAGATATACTTTCCCTTCCAGTCCTTTTGCAATGTCACTTATAAAGACATTAAAAAGGACCAGCCCCAGTACTGAACCCTGCGGTACCCCACTAGTAACCCTCCTTTCTTCACTGTGGACTCCATTTACTATTACCCACTGTGTCCTGTTGTCCAACCAGTGTTTTACCTAGTCTACCACCCTGGGACCCACTCCCAGGCTGGCTAATTTGTTTATTAATCTTTGTGTGGGACTGTGTCAAATGCCTTGCTAAAGTCTAGGTAGACCATGTCCACAGCCCCTCCCTGGTCTACTGCTTTGGTCACCCAGTCAAATAAATCAATTAAATTTGTCTGACATGACCTTCCCATTGTGAATCCATGCTGCCTTGGGTCCTGTGCCCCACTGGCCTCTAGGTACTCAACAATTCTTTCCTTCAGAAGTGATTCCATCATTTTCCCTGCCACTGAGGTCAAACTGACAGGTCTATAGTTTCCTGCCTTTGTCTTGCTCCTATTTTTGTGAAGGGGAATCACATCCACCCTGGGACATTGGAGGTACAGGGTATGTACCATATATACAAATGCTAACAAAAATATAAAAGCACGCATATAAATGGGGAAAGAAAGTACTAACACACTTGTATTATTTATTTATAGTATACTCCATGTTTGAAAAAATGGTAGTAATGGCACCTGACAGAATTTGAAAGAGTAAACAACAGCCATAGGTATTTATCAATCTATTTATTTATCTGATTAAACATTTCTGGGATACTATTGACACTATTGAACACTTAAATCCTAATAAAATGTATTTCACTTTATCTCTGGACATTCACCATAAGGCTAAATCTTCATATGATCTCAGCTGCTACAATAATTACAAGCTGCGATACACAGGTATATTAAGCAAGACTACTAATAAGTACAACACCAAATCTAGCAAACTCATAAAGCGACAAGCACATTAAAAATAAGAAATGCCTACATTAATAAATAACTTTTTTCTAAAACGTTGCAACTGAAAATAAATAAGGACAGGTGCAGCACCATAAGGATCAGATGATAGTTAAAATGGCAGGAAGTATGAACATAGAACATTTAAGAAAAGTGGCTGTATATAAAAGTAGGTTGACTTATGATGTTTTATGTGCTATAAACTCTTTTTCTTAAGAATATAAAGTGCGTAGTTTGTACCATGTACAGTGATAATAGTAAAATTTGATATTAATAATTTGTCTCAAAAAGCATTCATCATATACAAGGAATTTGTTGATGACACTGATGTCTTTAAAAAATGTTTTCATTAAATCAATATAAAAAATGAAACAGTTGAAACACTTTTCTAAGAAAAATATTTTCTGTAATTTTATTTAATAGCCCCCTGAAGAAGCGAATAGGTTAAACATTGGGGCCCATTTAAAAAACAGCAAATAAAAGATTCTTAAAAACATTCTTGGTGTTACTGAATTTATATTGGATCCGAGCGACCACAAACCCCTTTTTTGCACAACTAACATTATCTGGACAGAGGTACCCTCCACAATTAACTCTACAAGAGGGGGGTGAGACTAGGACCCAGTGAAGATGGCTGCATAATCTGCTCGCTCTACCCCAGCCTGACTGTTAACTGATCACAAAATGCCATGATACTGTGCTGAAATACTTGTTTCTGTTCTGGACTTACCCTACCCACCTCTGGTATCACTCTCAATCTGCTTTTCTGGGGAAGCCACGCTTCTATTATTGCCCATGCGTCGCATGTATATCGGAGTCGCATCCACTACTAGGCCATAATGACCCGACTGTGGATTTCTAATCGTGGTGCCCATTGTGACTGGCTTGACATGTCCCTGCCCTTTTATTCTCAAATACCTGTGGGACCGTGAACAATGGGTTTTGCTGGAGCAACGGAAAGCCTTTCTTATGCACCTGAGCAAATGAAGTCTGACACAGTTGCAAGTTTCTTAGAGCGCAGTGAGGCAGGATGCAACCCGCAACCACCACTACTGCAGATCCCCCTGGCCAGCTTGGTCTACCAACCACTGATCAGGCACAAGTAGGAGAGGCCCTAGCAAATATAATAAAAAATGCTGGAGGCATTGTTAATGAGGGTGGACATTATTGGCATCTCTCCAGCCAGCAACGTTGCTGATGTCCACCACCTCGAAGATAAACATAATGTGTTAGAACAGTGGACAGAAGACTTGGAACAACAGCATATCAAAGTTTTACAAAAACTGCGAGACCATGAGGCTAAATTGTACGATTTGTGGCATAGAGCAGAGGATCAAGAAAACCGCTGCAGGAGGAACAATGTACGTATTTTAGGGGTGCCGGAGGGTGCAGAAGGCCCAAACATGGAGACATTTTTAAATGAATGGATCCTCCAACTATTAGGTAAGTGCTGGAGGGAGCCAGTGGGGGTAGAACACGCACATCACATCCCCAGTAACCCCAACAATACTAGGTGGCCTTGGACTATCATTGCCTATCTGCTTCATTTTTCAGTTAAGGAACGCCTGCTTCGAGCAACTAGAGACCTTGGAGAACTGACTTGGAGAGGCAACACTATTTCTTTTTATTGGGATTTTACCCAGGAAGTGGCAGCCAAACATAGGACGTTTACCCCCATAAAAAACTGCTCATTGCTAACTCAGTTCAGTATCACTATAAGGGTCTTACATCACTGCATATATCTAAAAGTGGGCAGTCATTTGTGGCTAACTCTACCAGAGAGACAGAGGCCGGGATACAGACTTGTTGGCCAAATGTGCAGCAGAGAACTACCTCTCCCAGATGCCTCTAGGAACCTGGGAATGACATGAAGCAAGGAAATAACAAACCGGGAGCTGGCTCCTCTGGGGACAACATTTATAATCGGGCTGCTCTGGTTACTAAGAGTTCCCCCATGAGTAAACACCTAAGGGCCCCACCAGACATGGGAGAGCAACAAAACCAGACTGTCCCTACACCCTGCACAACTCCAGAGACACCCAATCCTAATTTATCTGCTGAAACCAAAGATAGTTTGGCACACCCTTTGCCAGCTAGGCAGCGGCAGTGCTCAAGAAGCCCCCGCTCATCAGTGCCAGGCGCTGATATGGCTTCCCCACCTGCTAAGCTTTCTAGGGCTGACCCATCTTTTAGGCATAAGGATGATCAGTCGAACCCCTCAGAAGACGAAACTGATGTCTTGATGGATGACTTGGCCCCCCTGGACTGGGCGACTGCGATGGAACAATGAGAAGAAGTGGCTGCAGCAGCTGCTGGTCTGCTGAAACCAGGACCTAGGACTTTTGCAGAGGTACTGATGTCGCGCTCTGATCTTCCAGGAGCAAATTCATCTACTGGATCTGGGGATGCCTTGATGAAATATAGCAGTTAATTGTGTTTTCCAATCTGAATTGCTTTATACAGTATTTTGCTTGCTTTACAATCTTTGTATACCACATAGTGCATAGGTAAAGGCAGTCAGACTTCCCTGGCTTTGCAGTCCAAGACCTAAGAGGTGCTATCCATGTACTACAGGAGTTTAAACATATTCAGAGGATTTATGTCCTTTAACTCCCCTCGCTGTACATGCCCTCTTTTTTCTGAGTGATTGCCAGATCGTTAGTCTACATATGGCTTCCACCCGGCTCATCTCTTGCCCACTACAGGAGCGCTGTGAAGGGGAACCACTCCCCCCCATGCACATGGTATAGGCTGGGCGCAGCAGCAGACAGATGCTGGGCACCATGCCTTCCACTTGGCAGGGCTGACGATAATCCTCTCTATGTAACTACCAAGTTTAGTGACCCACTGAAAGCTATGATCCTTGACCAAGGAAGGGTTATTAGTCGAACTGGGTGACTAGCAGAGGCTCTCCCTTCTCCCTTTTCCTTGAAGCCCCCCCTTTTTTTATCCCCTGAAGATGACCCCTGCATAGTATCTTAGGGCACCTTTAAGTGTCCCTTTGATGGGGCAGGGGACAGCCGATGGACCTCAGACTCCGTATCTGGCTTTAGCACTTGACGTATTGAGTCGGGCTGGGACGGATCACTCATGATAAGTGTGATCTCTCCCTTGCCTCTTTTTGGTGCCTGAAATAGTGAGGCTGTAAGGCCTTTTAATGCCCCTTCTCACACCATTACCTCAGCATCAATAACTGAGTTACTGTTAACTGACTAACGCGTTACATATAGTTGTAGTATTAAGATATTGTTTGCTTAACGTGTTACAGCTAGTATATAGTGACAAGGTAAATTGTTATTATCTGTCTTTCTATTTTAATTAGGCTTTATAGAACCAGGGTAAACTAACTCAGCAAGAGCAACTACTACCCTTAATCTCTTCTCAGCACGCCCTCTCTGTGACTATCAGCCTCGTGCAGGTTACCATTGAAGTAGGGATGAGCTATTTCTCTTTCCTCTATTACTTTTTCTCTACTGCTGCTTTCTGGGTGAGTACATTTGTTTTCTTACTGGTTTCCCGATGGCAAACAAGGATGGTGGCAACTCCTGCTGTGCCGAAGAGATGGTGTTGTGTCTCCTGGAATGTGAGAGGGTTGAATCACCCTGTAAAGCACACTAAGGTCCTGCAATTTCTAAATTCCATGGGGGCTAATATAGCTTTGTGGCAGGAGATGCACCTTACTAATCAGACAGTACAATGGTTAAAGAAGTTATGGGTGGGGACCGTATTGGCCAGCTGTGCCACCACTAAATCAAGGGGGATAGCCATCTTCCTTAGGAAGACAGGTCCCTGGGTGGTTGAAGCTCAGCACTCAGACTCCCAAGGAAGACGGTTTCCAGTAAAATTATCTTATCTGGGTGGTAAAGTCATGGTGGCCAATGTGTAGGGACCCAATACCGACTCAGGTGACCTTAACACGGCCCTGAGTCAACCGTTTAATGATATGACATAGGGTGAAGCAGAGGTTCCAATTCTTTTGGGAGGGGATCATAATTTAGTGCTAGATATATTCTTGGACAAGTCCCTACCCACACCACAGTCACATCCCAAAGCACTGGCAACTCTCAATACCTTGATATCGGAATGGGCTTTAGGGGATCCCTGGAGAATTAGTCAGCCACAGGGAAGAGACTCTACCTTCTATTCCACTGTGCATGGCACCCACAGTAGATTGGACTTTTGGCTGGTTAACTATGTAGCCATGCCAAGTACGGGAGACACAGCTATTGGGAGTATAGTACTCTCAGATCATGCTCCGGCATCGATTATTTTTTATCCGCCGGGTCAAAGTCCCCCCCTCTACCAGATGGAGCTGCAATCTGCTACTCTTGCAGGATGCATCTTTCCAAGATTATATAAAGAAAGAGGCAGTCTTACTTTGCTATTAATAACCCCGGGAAGTTCGGGTGACCACCATCTGGGAGGCATTCAAGGCCATTATAAGAGGAAGAATCATCTCCTGCTCAGCAGAATGTGCTCACAGATTTGGAGAAAAGGTTCAAAGCCTCCCCTAAAAACCTGCTTGCCTCTCTGCTCCTGGCCAGTATCACAGGTTCAAAGTATCAGATCAATGTGCTACTGAACAGAAAGGCTGAATGGCAACTGATTCATGCTAAACACAGGTTGTGGGAGGGGGGTGACAAAGGGGGGGAACTGTTAGACTATTGGCTATGGAAGCAACAGAACTCTTCGAGGATTATTACCCTTAAGAACAGACAGGGTAAGATCATAAGGGTTTCCAAGTCCATCAACGAAGAGATGTGTTATTTCTATCAGAACCTTTACCAATCTTAGAATGTACTCTCTGACGGTGAACTCACCCATAGACTGACAGTTTTCTGTCAGGGTTTCTCCCTCCCACAACTGTCGGCAGATTGGTGCTGTGACTTGGATGCCCCGATTACCGAAAATGAGCTATGCACTGATCTATCCCAAATGGTGAAGGGCAAAGCCCCTGAACTGGACGGGATGATGGTAGAGCTCTACCAAACCTTGCAGGAGGAATTTATCACCCCATTATTAGTGGCATTACAGGACACTCATAAAGATACTTTGCTGCTTCCTACAATGCGCGAAGCCCTGATAACATTAATTCCTAAAAAGGCTTCAGATGTCCTTCTTTGTGAAAATTTTTGGCCCATTTCATTGTTACCGGTGGGCACTAAAGTATTGGCTAAAGTCCTGACTAACAGGCTATCTGCAATCCTGCCTAACCTGATTCGCCCTTCCCAGACCAACTTCTGAAGAGGAAAACCAAACGCTGATAATCTGCAACTGATCCTGGACCTTAAATGGCTAGCACTCCAATCTAACACTCCCATGGCTGCTCTGGCGATTGATTTTGCTAAGGCATTTGACTCTCTGGAATGGGAGTATCTTCACGAAGTCCTCAGTCTATATGGGTTCAGGCCCCACTTCTGCACCTGGGTGTCCACCTTATGCCATCTACCTACAGCTAAAGAAATCACCAATAGAGATATTTCTCATCCCTTTGTACTACAAAGAGGAACCAGACAAGGTTGCCCTCTCTCCCCTCTACTTTTTCTTTTAGCCCTTGACCCTTTGATTAGGAAATTGATAGTCACCCCTAGCATTGCCATCATCCCTGTAAAGGAATCATCCTATTTAGTTAACGTATATGCGGATGATATGCTTCTTACACTTTCCAATCCCCAGTCTTCTATCTCTCCAATCCTCACAGTTTTGCAAGAGTTTGCTTCCTTATCAAGGCTTTCTATGAACCAAAAGAAAACCACTCTCTCTCTCCCCCTTAAATGGGAAGTGCTCTAAGAACTGCCTTGATGGCACCGATATTACTTGGGCCCCACAGGATTTCCCCTATTTAGGAGTGACCAATACTACATGTTGAAAAGATTTAAAATCAGCTAATTTCTCTCCCCTCTTGACTTCCCTAACGGCCGAAATACAGTGTTGGGGAAAACTGCGCTTAACCTTGCTGGGCAAGGAAGCAGCTATTCGTATGTTCTTTTTTTCTAGGGTATCCTACCTATTAAATAATCTCTCAATACTATTGTCCCAAAAACCATTCAAATCTCTAGACAAACTTATATCAAAGTTCTTGTGGGAAGGTAAAACCCCAAGATGGGGACGGGCGAAACTATGGTCAAACTGGACCAAAGAGTGACTAGGGCTACCCTGGTTCTTGGGCTATCATCTTGCCTTTAGAATGGCCCAAGCTACGAAATGATTTATTCCCCGTTCTACCACGCTTCCTCAGTGGGTCAATTTGGAGACCGAGCTATCCGTAGATTACTCCCTTTATTCCTTATTATCGAGGAAGAAGTCGGTAGACCGTCACCTTACACCCCCTATGGTGGAGACATGCAGAGCATGGCATACAGCAATGGCACTCACTGGAGTTCCTACTTCAGGGTATCTCCCCCTCTCCGGTATGCCCCACTATGGAATAACCAGCTTGTGGCAATAGACCGCAAGCCAGTTAAATGGACCTCATAGGCTACTAGAGGCATTCGGGTGGTAGATGACCTTCTCCTTCTGAATACCCAAACCTTTATGTCTTTTGAACAGATTCAGAGTAAATATGGGCTACCTTCATCAGATTTTTGGAAATTTTTGCAGCTGAGGAGTATTCTAATCCCCCCTCCTCAAAGACTCGTCAACTCAGACTACATGGCACTGCCTAAGTACTCTCCATTTACCCAGGAAGGGTCAAGGTCTTATTAGTATCCTGTACAAAACCCTCAGAGACGCACAACCTGATACTACATGGTCCAGCAGGACTGCTTGGGAGCGTGAGCTGTCTTGTCCTATATCCCCACAACAATGGTCAAACTATCTCAAAGCTGCCCATACTGCTTATGAAGATTCAAAGAGCCAGTTAATATAGCTCAAAATTCTCCTCAGGTGGTATAGGACCCCTTCCATCTTACATAATCTTAAGATTATGCCACATGACCCCTGCTGGAGATGTCAATCTTCCCCAGCTCATCTATTTCACATACTATGGACCTGCCCGAATCTGCAGAACTTTTGGACTCATGTTTTAGATGACTGTTCTGGGATAATAGGCAAAACACTTTCCCTCCAACATCATCGTCTCCTACTGAAAGATACTTCAATATTACATCCTCTTCCCTCTTCCAGTAAAGACTGGCTCTTGGTGGCCCTGATGGAAGCCAAAAGATCCATTTTGATGAAGTGGAGGCAACCTGTACCCCCGACACTGTTACAGTGGGGAGCAGCTGTGGCCAGACTGGCCACCTTTGAAAGGTTTACAGTGGTAGCTAAGGGAAGGCTTAGTGGATATTATAAAAAGTGGAATGCATACTTGAATTCCCATATCTGCTCAGTGGCACCTCCACCCCACGAAACCCCCTGATAGCATGAGTGTTGATGCAATTGGCCACAATGATCTCGACTGAGTGCTGTTAATTGGTACCACCTTTCTCTATATTATGATATACTCATCTTTTTCTCTTGTCTCTAGGATGATACTTTATACTATCTGATAGATTTATATATTGAGGGGCTAGAGAGATAGCATTTATGAATATTGAATTATAATGCTGAAGTCCATAAGTCTTACTAAATATGTGTTGGACTGTTCTGTGATGTTATACTCTAGGAAATGTTTGATACTTGACGTTTAGGTAGGATAACCTGATTATAAGTCGAATCTCTTTTTACTTATATAGTATAGTGTTTTTACCTGTTGCTTATATAGTGGTAAAGTAACTGGAGTGACTGTGCTTCTTTATTGTGCTGGTTAGTATGATGTAGCTTTATGTTTTTGATCCTTCTAGGATTCAGGATGGTATGTGAACCCTGTGTATCTTTGGTTTCTTTATACTAGATGTTATTAAAAAAAATGCAATAAAGAGTTACATGATTAAAAAAAACTCTACAAGAAATACACAGGAGCAATTTCCTTTGAGAACCACACTTGCATTTACACAGTCCCTGGTGGACAAGGCCCAGGAAGGCACCTCATCCCTGAGTCCATAGAGCCCCCAGGAGTCCCTGTCTACTTCTGTATGGACTTAATCCCTGGATTTTGCAGAAAGAAATATGCCATCCAAAATCTCCTCGAACCTGCCTATTGGAGTTGTGCCCAGTCACCTTCAGCCTTTTGGCAGGAGGTAGGGCTACCCTCAACCTGACCTCCTGGAACTCTGGTCAGCCCAGGCCAGGCAGATTCAAACCCATGCTGGACTTCCACATGTGGGTCTGGCCACCTTGTCTCATGTGGACCTAGTCTCTGCATGCCTCAAACACAGGTGTCATGCCCAAAGTCCCCTTCACACCTTCAGTGGGATGAAAGTACACCCTGAGGCTGACCTCCTGTAACTCTGCCAGGACACAGATGGGCAGATTCAAACCCATGCCAGACTTCCAGAGGGCTGGCTACAACCAGATGGCCGCAGTCTCCAGGGGATGAGGCTCTTGGAAGGCACATCGTGTCTGGGGCAAAACAGCCCCCATGAGCCTCTGTCCCTCTCAATAGGGACTTAGTTCCTGGATGCCTCAAACACAGGTGTCATGGCCAAAGTTCCCTTAACCCCTTAGGCAGGACAAAGGACCACCCTGAAGCTAATCTCCTGGAACTCTGTTTAGATGCAGATGGGCAAATTAGAACAAAAATCATTTTTACAGTGGTACTGTTGCTTTATTTGACTATATAGAAACATAGAAACATAGAATTTGATAGCAGATAAGGACCGCTTGGCCCACCCAGTCTTCCCATTTCCCTACATAATGGATAAGCTGCAGATCCTAGTTAACCAGCAGTCTACTGCTTTCTACCCCCACCCCTAGAATTGCCTTATGGTTGTCCTATGCATGCTTGAATTCAGTCACTGTTTTTGACTCCACAACCTCCTCCAGAAGGCCATTCCATGCATCCACAACCCTCTCTGTGAAAAAATACTTCCTTACATTACCTCTGAGCCACCCCCCTCTATCTTCAAATTGTGCTCCCTTGTTCTTGCACACCTCTTTTTTTGAAAGATGCTACCCTCTTGGACTTTGTTGATTCCCCTTGAGGTACTTGAACGTTTCTATCATGTCCCTCTTCTCCCTCCTTTCCTCGATGCTATACATATTATGCTCCTTTAGTCTCTTTTCATATGTCTTCCGGTGCAGACCCTGCACCATTTTAGTGGCTCTCCTCTGGACAGTTTCCATCTTGTCTATGTCCTTGCAGAGATTGGGTCTCCAGAACTGCACACAGTACTCCAGATGGGGTCTCACCAGCTGTCTGTACAGAGGGATAACAACTTCCTGTTTTCTACTGGTGATGCCTTTCCCTATGTATCCCAATATTCTTCCACCCCTCCTTACTGCCCTCTCACATTGCTTGCCCACCTTTAAGTCATCTGATATGACTACTCCCAGGTCCCTTTCCATTTTTGTTGTTGTTAGTATCTCACCCCCCATTGTGTACTCTTCCCCTGGGTTTTTGTTTCCCAGGTGCATTACCTTGCACTTCTTAGCATTAAATCTAAGCTGCCATACATTTGACCATTCATCTAACCTTGCCAAGTCCCTTCTCATCCTTTCCACCCCACCTTGTGCATTAACTCTGTTGGAGATCTTTGTGTCATCTGCAAAGAGACATACTTTTCCTTCCAGTCCCTCTCCAATGTCACTTACAAAGGCTTTGAAGAGGACTGGTCCTAATACTGAACCCTGCGGCACCCCACTAGTAACCCCCCTTTCTTCAGAGTGGAATCCATTTACTATTACCTCTGTGTTCTATTCTCCAGCCAATTCTTTACCCAGGCTATCATCTTAGGACCCACTCCCAGGCTGGCTAACTTGTATATTAATCTTTTGTGTGGGACTGAATCAAATGCCTTGCTAAAGTCTAGGTAGGCCATGTCCACAGCCCCTCCCTGATCTACTACTTTGGTCACCCAGTCAAAGAAATCTATTAGATTCATCTGGCATGACCTTCCTGCTGTGAATCCATGCTGCCTTGGGTACTGTGCCCCTCTGGCCTCTAGGTACTCGACAATTATTTCCTTCAGAAGTAATTCCATAATTTTCCCTATCACTGAGGTTAAACTAACAGATCTGTAGTTTCCCACTTCTGACCTGCTCCCACTTTTGTGAAGGGGAATCACATCAGCCCTCCTCCAGTCCTCAGGTAACACCCCATCCTCGCATGATTTGTTAAACAGGGTAGTCAGTGGTGTCACTAGTTCTATCCTTAGTTCTTTTAGAATTCTGGGATAAATCCCATCAAGCCCCATTGCTTTGTCCACCTTCAGTTTTAAGAGTTCTTTCAGAACCCTTTCTTCTATAAATGGGCTGGTATCAACTTCTGTATCCAGAGTGTTTCTATTGTTTGTTTTAGGTACCTCCCCCTCTTCATTTGTAAATACTGATCAAAAATATTTGTTTAGTATCTCTGCCTTTTCACAGTCACCCTCTGCCCTCTCCCCGTCCCCTTTATTAAGCCTCACTATCCCTCCCTTGGTCTTCCTTCGCTCCCTGATGTACCTAAAAAAGGTTTTATCCCCCTTCTTAAGTGAGTTGGCTATCTTTTCCTCAGTTTGGGCCTTTGCTGTTCTCACTGCTGTCCCAGTTTCCTTTTGCTTTAACTGATACAATTCTCTGTCCTGCTCCTTCTGTGATTCCTTATACTTTCTGAATGCTTTCTTTTTCTCTTGAACCTTCACTGACACCTCCTTGGAGAGCCACAGTGGTTTCTTACATCGTTTGGTTTTTTTTATTTGCTTCACACAAAGGCTTGTTACCTCTGTGATGGCAGTTTTTATTATTCCCCATTGTTCTTCCACCCCTCCTTCCTGCCCATTTGCTAGTGCATTCCTTAGGCACTCACCTATTTTGGCAAAGTCAGCCCTCCTGAAGTCCAATATTTTTGCCTTTGTATGGCTTGACTCTATTGCTGTGTTTATTGTGAACCATACTGTTCGATGGTCGCTAGTTCCCAGATGGCTACCCACTACTACATCTGGGATCCTCTCTCCATCTCCATTTGAGAGGATCAGGTCTAAGATTGTTCCCTCTCGAGTGGGTTCCAATACTAGTTGTCTAAGGCATGCCCCCTGTAGGGCATCTAGAATAACCCCACTCTTAGAAGTGGCTGCTGAAACTGCACTCAGTTAGCATCTGGCATATTCAGATCACCCATCAGCAATATCTCCCCTTTATCTGCCATTCTAAGTATACTTTCTATCATTTCCTTGTCCATTTCCTCCCCCTAAGAGGGGGGTCTGTATACAACTCCTGTGTGGATTGTGGTGCCATTGCCTGTCTCCAAATTGACCCACAGTGCTTCTTCTCCTCCCTGTTTACCCTTTCATTCTGTTGCTTTGATTCCTTCTCTTATGTAGAGAGCCACTTCTCCTCCTCCTCCTCTTCTTTTATCCTCCCTGTCCCTCCTGTAGATAGTGTATCCTGGTATGTTTACGTCCCAGTCATGGTTCTGTGTGTACCATGTTTCTGTGACTGCCATGATATCCAGATCTTCCTCCTTCATCAAGGCCACTAATTCAGGAAGCTTGTTACCCAGACTACGGGCACTGGTACTCATTGCTCTCCATTTTTTTATGGCTTTACCTTCTGTAGCAGCATCCCCTACTGACCTTTCTACCTTGGTCTTTTTCTCATTTAGTACCCTGTTTTGTAGGGGGAGGCTGGTATTTTCCTGCTGCTTATCAGTACCTCCCCCCTTGACTAGTTTAAAAGCTTGCCAATGAAGCATTTAAACTGATTGCCCTAAAGACTTGTTTCCTTCCTGGACAGATGCGGGCTTTATTTTACTATTGTAGTTATTTTAACCACTGCAAAATGGTATTGTTGAACCTGGAGTGGAGGAGAACCACTGTAGGAATAAAACATTTTCTGAAAAATAATTGAGAAAATGTCTTATGAATTCAAATATAAAAGAAAATTTGAAGCCCCAGAAAAGTGCTTCATGAATGTAGGCCACTATGTGTTCTTATTGTTAGCCAGCAACTGCCGGTTACATGGATAGTTAAACTTGTGTAATTAAAGTAAAGCAATTATAAATATTCCAATAATCAAAGAGATGGTATATGTATGTTACACTTCTGAGCTGTGTATTACCATATATTAAACTAGATGGATGCATTTTTATGCAGGCATGGTGCTCTGTGTTAATTATGAGTATGCCCAATAGACACTGGATAAGTTATTCTATTCGTTACATATCCTTTTCTGTATGTATATGCTTTCTATAAACTGTAGCAGCTACATAAGCCTTCATCTGAAGCAATGACCACAACAAGCCTGTGCCTAACATCTGTTTCCTTTCCATACCATACCATACCATAGATTTTAAACTTAAAATATTACTGCACTGTAGATTTTGACTTCTATTTTTTAACCCATTATAACATGTTTCTTGATTTACCCATTCAAACCAAGACCAGTAATATTACTCAGGACATAGCTATGCACCATCCACTTTTGGTAGGAGACTTTACTTACCTGCTGTTGTATTAGTTGTCCTTGCTTGCAGCTTTCTTCCTCATTGCTGAATTTTTATATTTTTTAGTATAGTTTATTTTTCAAATCATCCAGAAGGCTGCTAGCTTGTTTGTGTTATTGGCCCAACCTCTTTCTTTAATTATATTTTCCATTATGCAAGCAGTAAGACACAACAGGGCATTGATTGGAGGGGATTAATGCATGCCCAGGTTTATAATGAGGCACAAGGCACTTGCACTAAGTGCCTTTAGCAGCTGAAAGTGCACTGACTCCAGGTAACTAATGGCTTGGAGAGTTTTAATGCCCTTATTAAATAGGTAAACTGAAAAGCAATAAAAACAAAATTTTTAAAATTAAAAACAGAGATTTTCTTTTTCTAAAATTAACTAGAAAAAATAGTACTTCTTGATTTGTTAATCATTTGTCTTTCCATACATTCAGTAAATGGAATGTTTGTTTATTATGGAACACAGAGTTTTTAACTGCTTCAAAATTCTTCTGGCTTAATGTTCACCCCTCAGTCACCACGTTGGGTCTTATATGGAGCCAAGATTTCAATTACATCTGAGGCAATATAAGCAGCAGAGTTTGCCTGACAAGCTGAAAAGTGTCAAAGAAGGATTTCCCATGGTCACCAAAGAAACACCAGGAATTAAAACCGTGAACAGTGCTTTATTTTTTAAGTTTGTTTATGTAAGTAAAGAGGGTAGCATGAGAGGAAAGAATGTAGACTTATTTTTAAAATGGGAGTTTTACTTTTTAGGGCTTTACTAAATAAAGGTGGTAGCCATCTTTGTAATGGCAGTCTGGCTATAAATGAAGTGGCTAATGAATTCGACATGTTACTGTTCCAAATGTCAACTCCCATTGCCTGAATACGTTCCAGCTTGTGCATTTCTTGGAAATTAACATGTGAGTCTTGGAACTTATTGAGCCAATCAGGAAGCAGAAAATGTCAAACTTATATTATAATTGTGTTCATTTCGAAATGGAATGATGTTGGATCTATCTGATCTTCCTACGAGTAAAAAGACTCACGTAAGTAGTATCTACTGTGTATGCTAAGATTGCTGGATATAATGCAAAATTTAAACTGCACACCTGCTGAGTCTGAGACTGTGACTGAAAATGAATCAGAAGAAAAATAAAGTTGGTAGGGAAAACATTTTGGCTTTGTAGCATGTTTGGGCTCAGATATAATAAATAAAAATAAATACTTTGTTAGTTGAAGCCGAACCTAAATACATCTCGCTTTTAAAATTAATGGCTGAAAATGCTTGGGCTAGAAATTCAAAGTGTTTAAAGTTTAAATGTGGTTGTTCCAGCAAATATTTCAAATATTAAAACACTTCATGGCAGACAAGGGCATTTACATAATATTAATAACATATAGCTATGGTGTATTCTATTGATAGCCATGAAAATAACTGGCCAGTCAGTACTGTATCTAAAAATGTTTTGAAAATTACTGAAGCAACTAAAATGCATGAGCATGTGAAGCAGTTGGTGCTCTGTGCTCACTGTTCATGTTGTGCTGAATTCAGCACCTACTAATACAGGAAATGCACTGGAGTGCAGTTTCTCACAAGGCGAGAATTGTGAGCACACTAATCTTTTTTTCCCAGCTGCAAACTTACTTATCATAACTCCTGCAGGTCACAAGACTTACAGCTTGCTTACATTTTGGTGTAAGGATTACCTTTTTCAAAGCACGTGGTCTCTGACACGGGCTACCTTTTAAATAGAGACTGAGTTATAGGGACGGTACATAAAGTGCAAAGTGCTAAAAAACTGAGGAGTGAATGTTAAAACCATGGTAACACAACACACAATACTGTACATACTGTATTTACACAACATCATTCATTGCATATTTACAAATCAGAACAGGTCTACTTGTATGTCCTTATTTCAAGAAAAGCAGTTAGTAAAGTCCTCATTGAGCCTATTTGGTGCCATCATTTCCAGTTCATAAATCCAGTAAACTTCTCTCTGTCTCAATAATTTGCTGATAACCTCACCAGAATTAAAAGTCTTTACTTTTTCTATACCAATAAATTTCAGATTAGTCACAGAACCATGCTGAGCCAGTTTAAAATGTCTAGCCATGTTATAGATCTTGTTTTGGTCATTTTATATTGTGCTATCTGATATGTCAACATTCTCTTAGTTTGTCCAATATCACACTCGTCACAGGGTGAGGAAAGCATGTATATCACTCTTTCTGACAAGTAGTTAATAGCATCCTTAATTAAATATTGGTTCCCACTCATAGGGGGTCTGAAGCTTTTAGTGTTTTGTTTATTTGAACAATGTGGGCAATGTCCACACCTATAGTTGCCTTTTTGGGAGGCAGCCAAGTGATTTGTTGTATGGTTATTGGTGGGAGTGCTGATTAAAGACAAAGTCCCTGATATTTTTCCCTCTCCAGTAAAAGATCAAAGGCATATCATTGTGGCACTTTTTAAATGTGTCTCATTTTTAACACATGCCAGAGTCAGCAAATTCTCTGACCCATCAGTGTTGAAGCTGGGTAGAAATCACTGACTCAGCATAGTAAATTATTTGTGGACCTGTCTTGATGTAGCTCATTCTGTTTGCTTAATAGTTCACTTCAAGGTGTATTTGCTGCTAATTTGTAGGCCCTTTCAATGACTGGTTTCAGATATAATTGTTTTTTGAACTTATTGGTCATCAGCACTGTGCTGGTTTCAAACTGTTCTTGGGTGCCACAAATTCTGCATAATCTTAGAAATTGGCCAGTTGGGATGTTGTTAATTAATCTTTTAGGGTGATTTCTGTCTACTTGCCATAGTGTGGTTTTGAATAAATACTGGTTAGAACAGGAGTCCCATGCTTAGATAATTCAAGATCCAGAAAATATGCAGTGGTCCAACTGTATTCATATATAAATTTTAAAAGGATGCTGCAATTATTCAGACAGTTCATCGTGAATGCCATCGGATCAGCTTTTGTGCCTTTCCAAAGAAGCAGGCAATCATCAATAAATAATTTCAGGATTTATTGCTATAGTTATTGTTTTCTTGTGATAATATTATTGCTTCCTCTTATGTTCCTACGAAATGTCTGGCAAAAGTGAGGACAAAAGTATTGCCCATGGCAGTTTCCAATATTTAAGCATAATATTTATTGCCATACATGAAGAAATTGCCCTTTAATACAAAATCTGTCCATTTGAGAATGAATAAGTTGGGTGGGAGTGTGCTTGGTTATCTGTTGTTTAAATACTTGATCATAGTCTGAATCCCCCCTTCCTAGGGGATATATGTATACAAAGCCTCAATGTGTATTGTGACAATCATTGTGTGCTGTGAGACTTGCATATCATTTAATGTAGGTGGTTGATGGTATCCTTTGTATCCTTGAGGTATGATGGTAAGTGGACCTCCCATTTCTTTATTAAAAAAAAGTTCACAAATTGTGAGGGTTTCTCTGTTCCCAATGCTGAGAACTATTGGTCTCCTAGGTGGTGTCGGTTCATTTTTATGGAGCTTGAGTAAAGGGTAAATGAGAGGTTTCCCTGGGAATTTAGTTTCCAGTATCTCTCCTTCTTGCTTAGTTATGTCTGGAATCAAGTACGATATTTATCACATGTAAAAAAATGTTTACGAAAAGATAAGAATCAAAGAAATAGAAATACAACTTTTTACATTTAGCTTGCAAGTCAAACATCACACTTCCTTAAATTTATAATATGCTGTGCTGATTGATTAATTTTAGACATTGTCTACCATGTTTGAATTGCAATGACTGAAAAGAGATCAAGATATGAAAAATATTAATGGCAGTCTGGGTTTGTACACTGAACTCAGATTGTCAGGAATGGACCTGCAGGTAGAGGAGCACATGTGCTATCCACCTTCTTCTGGAAGGAAAGGTTTTGGATCTTAATTATGAACTAATCTCAGGGGAAGAACAGTAGGTTTAATGCTGGAGATAGTAGGAGTGGATGCTACTGCTAGTCCCTGAATCAGAGATGACTTCTTGAACATGCCACCTCCACAGGGCATGGGAGGCAGTAAAAGGAGTAATAATGGGCAGGTCGGGGCTGAGTAGATAAAGTCAAGGCCTTTCTCCCCAGATATTGTACATTTTAGTCACTCATCTATGCCCTCCACCAACAATATTGTCTGCATGCTTTACATCACTGAGTCTGGTCTCCTAATTGTGATTGCTACTGCCTAGGCCTGCGCCACCATGAGAGGCAAACCATAGGGACTTGGTAGACACATCAGCCAGCTGAAGAGGGGCTGCCAGTGATGATTACAGGATATACAGATAAAACAGTGGGTGGAAGGAGGTTCTGCCCAGGCCACTCAAAGGTGAGGTGAATTAACAAAAAAATTATATAAAAATGCAATTTCTAAGGTATATACAAAGGTCAAAGTGCATACACATGAGCAAACTAAAACAGTGTGTATACTATGCAAGTTTGAAAAAAAGACAGATGTATAGTTCATGAAAGTACAAACAACATAACTTTGAATTGTAATGTTTTAATATTAGTAGTAGAAATAATTAACCATTTAGCCACAGTCACTGAGTTAGGCCTTGGATAGGCCCAGTCCAATGAATCAACAATTGCCCCTCCTCAAAAGGTGAAAACTAAATGAGAAGGCACTCGATATAAAGCAGCCAGTCAAAATAATAGTAGTAGTAATTTATTTGATGTACTGTTTTAAAACTCAAAAGATGAAAGCAGAATTTCCAATCAAACAAGAAATGAGGGTCACACCAAGCAAAACTACTTATCACAACATCCAGAGCACAATAAAGTGTATTCTGACAACTATTCACAAACATTAATAACCTTCTACAAGAAAACAATTATAAATAACAGTAACAGACATTGCCCTGTAGAAGACCCGAAAAGGTCTTGCTTTGCTTTTGTACTTTGTTCACTTGGGATTCAGATCTATTTGTGCCACATGTTTAACAGCATCCAAAAAAGACATAGAAACATAGAAACGTGTTGGCAGAAAAGGACTCCATTGGCCTTTCTACTCTGCCCCTATCCCCTCCCCATATGCATCCCCGATTCTTTTACCCTACTCCCCACTGCTGGACCTCCCCAAGTAGCTTCCTATCCCCTTTTTCACTTCAGTGTACTTGGCCCTCCCTTTATTGTTCAATCCCATGTAGTTATTCCACGTACTCCTGAACTCTTCCACTGGTTTTGCATCCTCCACCTCATCTGGTAAGTTATTCCATGGGCCCACCACCCTCTCTGTAAAGTATTGCCCCCTCATATTTCCTTTGTATTCCCTCCCTCAAGTTTTAAGCCATGTCCCCTAGTTTCTGGATTTACTTTCATAATAAACATGCTCTGCTCCTTCTCCTTGTTTATTACCTTTGATATTTAAAAGTTTCGATCCTATCCCCTCTCTACCTCCTTGTTTCCAGAGAAAACAGGTTGAGCACCTCCATTCTCTCTTCATATGCCCTCCTGTGCATGCTCTGCACCATTCTGGTCACCCTCTTCTGAACTGTCTCCACTCTAGCTATGTCCTTTTGTAGGTGAGGTCTCCAGAAGTGTACTCCATACTCCAGATGTGGATGTACCATATTCCTGTATAAGGCCATGATCACCTCTCTTTTCCTATGAGTAATTCCCCTCCCTATGCAAGCCAGCATTCCATTTGCCTTATCACTTTTGCTTTGATTTGCCTCTTTTAAGTTATCTGATATGAAAATCCCCAGATCCCTCTCCTGTTGCATTGTCAGAACCTCATCCATTTCTAGTGTGTAAGCGGCCACTGGATTCTTGTGCACAATGTGCATTATTTAGCATTTCTTTGTATTAAATCCCAATTGCCAACTCTCTGACCACCTCTCCAGCTTTATCAGGTCCTCTCTCATTTGCTCTACACCTTCTGGTGTGTCTACCCTATTGCAGATTTTTGTATCATCTGCAGATAGGCACACTTTCCCATTTAGTCACTCCGCTATATCTGCAATGTAAATGTTAAACAATATTGGCCCCTATACTGACCCCTGGGGTACTCCACTTATCACCCTTTCATCCCTGGAGTGAACCCCATTTACAACCACCCTCTGACTTCTGTCTCTAAGCCAATTTTCCACTCAGTTTGTTATTTTCCTCCCCACCCCCAAACTGCCCAACTTTTTCACCAGCCTCCTGGTGAGGAACAGTGTCAAAGGCCTTGCTGAAGTCCAGATAGGCCACGTCCACCACCCTTCCCTGATCACTCACCCCTATCACCCAGTCAAAGTATTCAATCAGGTTCATCTGGCATGATCATCCCTCTGTGAAGCCATGTTGCCTGTCATTCTGAAGATCACCTGCTGCCAGGTATTGTACTAACCATTCTTTAAGGAGTGTCTCCATAAGCTTACCCACCACTGAGGTGAGACTGACTGGGGGATAGTTATTTGGTGTCTCCTTCACATTGCTCTTGGGCAATGGCACCCTGTCTGCTCTTTTCCAGACCACTGGAACTCTCCCTGTGCCCAGAGACAAGTGAAACAGCCTTGTCAGTGATGCCACCAGCTCTTCCCTAAGCTCCTGGTGCATCCTGGGATGTATGGTATCCAGACTCATTGCCTTGTCCACCCATAACTTATCCAATTCCTCCAATACCCTATTCTCCATGAAGGAGCTAGTCTCCACCTCCCTGGCTTCTGTGCTCTTCCCCCTCAATTCTGATCACCTCTCCCCTTTTTCAATTGTGAAAACTGAGCAGAAGTACCTGTTTAGTGAGTCTGCTTTCTCCTCATTCCTCTCAACCAGTGCTCCCCTCCCCTTTAAGTCTCATTACACCCTTCTTGTTTTTTCTTTTCTTGCTTATTTCTCTGAAGAAGTTTTTGTTATGCCTTCTGGCCCATTTTATCTTCTCCTCTGCATCCACCTTCTCCCTTCCCCGATTGTCTGCTGTGCCACCCTAAGCTTTTCTCTGTATTCCTCCCTTACCTCTCTTCCTTGTGTTCTTTTGTATGCCCTGAAAGCCCACTCTTTCTCCCCTATTGCTCTTATTACCTCTTTAGAGAACAAAGCAGCCTCCTTCCTCATTTGCTTTTTCCCACATTTCTGATGTACCTCTCAGTGGCACTCGAAATTCCTCCTTTTATTGCCCCCACAGTTCTTCCACATCCCCAGTTTTTCCTTGCCTTCCATTTCATTCCTGAAGAATTCCTTCAATTTATAAAAATCCACCCACCGGAAGTCCAGTACATCAGTGGTGATTTAGCTCCATTCCACCCCATCCTAAAACTAAGACTAAGTACTCTGTGGTTACTTGCCCCCCAATTGTTCCTCACTGAGACCTCCACTACACTGTCCCCATTTGTCAGAATTAAATTTGGTGTAGCCTCACTCCTAGTTGGTTTGCTTGACCAGCTGTTTCAGCAGTACTTCCTGCATGGCATCCAGTATCACCCTACTCCTTGCTGATGATGCCATTGGAATCTCACAATCCACATCTGGGAGATTAAAATCCCCTACCAGCAGAAGTTTCCCCTTGCTTGCCATTCTTTGTACCTCCTTCAATAACTCCTCATCCACTTCCTCCTCTTGATTCAGCAGCCCGTAGACCACTCCCAGGTGTATTGCCTCCCCAGTCCTTTTGACTAATGTGACCCAGAGGACCTCTGCCAATCCTAGACTATCTTGCCTTTCCATCACCTTTATCCCAGCCTTTACATACAGTGCCACATCTCCCCCCTTTTCCCTGTCCTAGCCTTTCTTAAAAGGCTGTACCCTGGGATAATCAATTCCCAATCAATGATTTTCTGTCCACCACGTCTCTGTTATGGCAACCTTGTTCAGTTCCTCTTCCAACATTGTGGTCTCTAGCTCCCTCAATTTATTTCCTATACTTCTAGCATTCAGCAGTATACCCCTCCACCAATTTCCTCCATGCTCAGTCATTTTTATTCCTATATCCCCTTCCCTCTCTCCTTCAGGGTAGTGCTAACTAGGCAAGATCCTCCAGATTCTTCCTCCAACCCTTTCCTAGTTCTGTACTCTCCCTCTCCTAGTTTAAATCCTTTCCCAGGACCCCATCTTTATAACCTTGCAACTTCCTCCTTAACATCCTAGTGCCCCTTCATTAATATGTAACCAATCCCTTGTGTATAAATTCTACCCTGCCAAAGTGTCATCCCATTCCCCTAATCAGGTGAATCCTTCCCCCTTACACCACTCCCTTAGTCAGTGGTTGAAGTCCTTTATTCTCAGCTGTCTAGTTGTGCTAGCATAGGAAACAGGCAAGACCTCCAAGAAAGCCAGTGAGCTAACCTCCTCCCTACATCCCCTAGCTAGCTCTGTGGACTTTCTTTGTACTTCCTCTACATCGTCTCCTGCCGTGTCATTTGTCCCGAGGTGCAGAACCAGGTGTGGCTTTCCCCCCAGTGACCTAATACGCACCCTTACTTTTGGCAGTGCCATTCCTGCTTCCATCTCTGGCTTGTGGAAGACTAATATCCTTTTATAAGCTACTCCCTTTCTCAGCCAGTGTACTCTGTTAATGATGGAGTCCCCAAAGATCATAACCATTTCTGTTCCCTCCATCACTGTGAGCTCCCTAGGCCAGTGCCCCTTTCTTGTTCCCCTTTCTCAGCATTACTCGTTCTCCTTTCTTCAACTCCCGATCCTTTTCTGCCCATTTGCTCCCCCATATATTCATCATTTTCCTCTTGCAACTTATAGAAACATTTATTAAACACAGCACTGAAATTTCAATTGTCATCAACAAAACCTCATATCAATGTAAAGAAAGAAAGAAGCAAAGATGGTCTGACCTGATCCATAACAAAATCTGATCAGTGCAGAATTACACAACAATTAATTTTGCACTACAATGTGACTGGAATGTGCTCAGCAATTTTTGAGCAATTACAGTAATATCACAGAAAGAGGAAAGATGACTGCCAGTCAGTTTTATTCAGTGATTCTATCATCACAAAAATGTAATATTAAAAGTAATAATTCATTTAATGGTGCATAGATTACTTTAACTGGCAAGGATAGTAATGTGTTTGTGGTCAAAACAACAAAGATGACCAATTGTCAATCATGTTAGACTGAATCCTTGCAAACCCCAAATTAGCACACTTTCATACAGTATATTACATGACATGACATAATGCATACAAGGTAAGTAGGCTGTCTAGCTGACTTCTAAATCCTTCAGTTTGATTTGCAGAAATAAACAGTTCATATATTACAATGCACATGGAACAATCCCTTACTGTTGATGATGCTTCTTACAGACACATACTGAGAATTTCTTACAGGGAAACAACTGTTTAAATATATCATTATAACTGAACAGCTGTTGCATAAAATCATTAATACACCCATATGAGGTATGACTCACTATTGTTAGTATTACTATGAAACCTCAAGTGTTCCTATTGTAACCACTGTAATTGGGTGTTCTGGTAATAATGATTTCAGCACCTTACTGTTTAAATACCCATGGTGGCTCAGTAAGCCGAGAAGCAAAGATTTATAGTCACTGTGTTGAGCAAAGCAACTTGAGATCATAAATTCTCAGTAACATATATCCTTTGTGAGTCAGTATACTTGGCTCCAATGCTTTTTTTTTGTTGTTGTTTCTTTTCTCATGTCTGAAATTGTATGTGTTGCAACTATAATGTTCTGGGTCTTGTACTATTACCATTGTAAGATGTAAGATCATGTTAAAAATAAAATATTTGGCATATGAAATGCTAAGAGGGTTTGTGGTGTACAGCCAGGCATGGAGAATCACTACAGGGGGACATTATATTACTGAACTATACATGCTATAAATGTGCCTCCTTTGAAATCATCTGCAGTGTCAAACATTTCTACAGTGTCTGTTTTTTTTGTACCTGAAATAAAGAAAATGGTCTGTTGTCAGTGGCATCCCCCAACCCACAACCACCCTCTGTGCACCTCACCTCCCCACACCCCCCTCACCCCATACTTACCTCCAGAGATCCAGTGCTGCGATCTTCGATGGAGCAGGAACATGTCTGGACTCTTCAGAGCCCACTGTGAACTGAAGAAATGCCAGTAAGCTGTATAATGGCATGGGGGGGTCAACTTAGGTGGCTATCTCAGCCATTTTGTTTGAAATTTGGCTCCAGATTTTCAACATGGGGTCCTTGGAACACCACCTCATGTACACATGCACTGCCATCTTGTTATTCGGTCGCAGAAGATCATTTCATGGTCACTGCATGGAATCACCTTTCAGGACCAATTAATGAAACAACAGTGCCACTGTTCATGAGGTGGGGTCCTAAAAAGCCTATCTTGCAAATTTAGTGAACACATTCCCCAAAATGACTGTGTTACAAGCATGCATGCAGTTTCCACACACGTTCGTAACTTCGACAATTTTTAATATTTTCACTCCAGATTTTCATCATTGCAGTTTTTGCACACCTCCTTATAAACAGTACAGCTGTCATTTTTCACATCCTGCCCAAAATGTGTTTTTGTACATCTGGTGCACAATGGTGCAGCCACTGTGGGAAATCAACATTCAGGATAGATTAAGAAAATCACAGTGGCACTGTTCATGAGCAGAGGTCCCAAAATGCCTCTGTTGAAAATTTGGTTAAACAAATCTCCAAAATAATTGTGTTACAAGTGTGCATTGCACTGTTTCTATTCACGCCCGGGACTTCCGCAATTTTTCATATTTTCCCTCCAGATTTTCAACATTACCATTTTTACACACCACCTTATGAACAGTACAGCTGTCATTTTTCACATCCTGCCTGAAACATGTTTTCAAACATCTGGTGCACAATGGCACGGTTGCTGTTGGAAATTAACTTTTGGGACAGACCACCAATTTTTCATATTTTCACACCCTCTCATGAACAGTACAGCTGTTATTTTTAACATCCTGCCCAAAATGTGTTTTCACACCTGTGGCGCCAAATGGGGCAGTCACTGTGCAAAATCACCTTTCAGCTAACAAATTGATAGTGCCACTGTTCATGAGGTGGGGTCACAAAAAAGCCCATGATGAAAATTTAGAGTAAAAATACCCAAAAAAGTAGGTTCAAATGTGTTTGCAGCTTACATGATTTAGTTTTTGTTTGCATACAAACCATTTGCTTGGATGTCAAAGTCTGACAGGTTCAGCTGATTTGACAGATTCAATTTTTTGCTGACTAGCAAATATAGCTTTTTAAATTATTACTCAAAAATCTTATATCCCAAAGAGTCAGTAATACATTTTATCAAGCCTCCAGTATTGCATGTCTGGCAAGCCAGTGTTCAAATCCATATTTGCAACTTCTTAACTTCATTTGTGGGATTTGTCTCCTTTTTCTTTAGTTTTCAGAAAGGCTGCAGCATGATTAGGGCCATAAAATAAATAGTGTATGTCTCTTTAAGATAAGGAATTTCAAAGGACAGTGTCTTAACTTACAGACATATAACACTATCTGCAAGTTCCAGTAAGTAATTTCTAAGGGCAAGATATTTCTTTCACCATTCCTGTGTCACCATGGATACATGTGTATCTGGGGAACATGTGAAACTTAAATGTTTTAAAACAGAAGAGAACATTTTAACTCACAGTTCTATTTTCAATCTCCCGATCTGTTTCAAATACATAAGTCATAATGAAAGTGTAACTTGGAATGTATTTGTTTATTTCTGCATTGCCAACTACTGAAGAGGGAAGCAAAACAACATTTTGACTACTTCTTTTTTCTTTTTTATGAAGAGGTCTTACCAGTAAATGAAGAGCTCAGACTATCGATGGCACATTTTTCTTTGAGAGCCCCAGAGCTTCAAATTTCCCAAGAAGTGATACTGGCAGTCAAATAATTCATAAATTCTTGTATCAAATGGCATTCTCCAGCTGTTCAGTACAATGATGTAATAAGAAAAATGTTGCTTGAAATGACTGTGAATACATCTGTAATTATACAGTTTTTTTATCTCAGTTACCTCCTGCTGTGCCTCCATTTGAGTCTTTTTGATCTTGCTAATCTCTTCAGTATGATTTTTATTCCTTTCTTCAAGCTTTTCTGTACACTAAATGAAGGTGTCCATTTGTTTTCCAATTGCTCAAAAAAAAGAAGTTCACCCTTAGTCTAATTAAATTTGGTAAAGATTTTAATATTCATCTTCATTCATTGTTGGCAATTTTATTTAATTTTTTTTTTTTGCTCCCCCATCCCCTGGTCAGCCCTCCTTCCCACTGGCTCTACCAACCACATCACCCCAGCTTCCCCAAGGACTTTCCATCCCATTGTCCCCCATGGCTTGACCTCCATGGTAGGGTGGCAGGGAGTCCCTCAACCCACCAGGATCAGATCCAGATTCTGGAAAGTGCTTGAGTCACTGGGTGTAGAGCCTGTGGCAGCTGACAGTCATCCTGCATAATAGGAGATCTCTTCCTGTTTTTCTCCCTAGGAGACGTGGTGTGCACTTCATGTCAAGGCACATGTGCCGATGTCTGCCACATCTCCCACACCTTCTGGGCTCAGGCTGTCATTCCTCTGGCGAACACCAGAGGCAAGTCATGCACTGAGCTTTACTCCACCCTCCCCTCCAAAGGAGGAGAGTGGTCCTTTGTACTCATAATCCTTCTGCCCCTGCCAGCCTTCTGACACCTCAGGCTCACTTCTGAACCTGGGTTATTGGCATTGCAAGTGGGAGCATTACTGCTGTGCTGGCAGACTGACCCAGCAATTCCATTTCTGTCTTAAGTGTTTCAGACACCTCTGTTGGCCTACAATTTTTATTTTCCTCATTTCATTGTTGGACAATTGTGAGTTATCAGTTGAAAAACACAAGTCTGCTGTCTGTTGATTCAGCCATCAGGCCAGTTTATCCTACCATTCCTGGGCTCTCAGACTGAGCCATGAAGCTGTCTGCTGCTGCTACCATTTTGGCAGTGTTTACACTTTGTATTATTCCCCAGGCCTGACTTTATGACCAGAAGAAATTTCTAATAGGATCCTTTTTTGTAGGTTTGTTAGTATCAGAGGAAGAGGAGTTTTGACCTTCCTTTTTTGCTGTTTGGAAAGAAGATTAGAGGCTTTCCTGCTATCCAAATTCAAGTTTTTAAGTATGGTCCTTTGAGAGCTCTGCAGTAAAGTGAAAACTGCATGATGGCCCTATTGGATCCTTCAAAACTTTAACATCAGAGGAAAACAAAATTCAAGCACCAACATAAAAACTCGGAGCTCAAGGACAAAGGTTTGTGTTATCTCACCTTTTTATTGCTAAGAAAATACATATAAGGTATAGATTTATATAGGCATAAAAGCAATCTATACCAACTTGGTGAGGGGGAGGGCAAGCCATGCATTTTGCCCATTGTCTTTCAGGCTTTAGCATACTGTTTAATGCTGTAAAGGGGAACCTCCAGAGTGAGGCCAGTCACAAGTACTTAATGTGGAAAATGTGCTCTGAAGGGCAAGAACAAAAGATATCAGAAGGTTAGCTAATGAAGTTCACATTGATTTTAGTTCCACAAGTGCCCCAAACCATGATAGAAGAATGGAGAAAGACATAACCTTTGTTTCTAACACATAAGAGAAATTTTGATTTTGTATTCAATTCAAACAGTACCACAAGGTTCACAAAATATTGTCTTTTATTCAAAAGTCAACATATTTACACTAATGGAATTTAAATCTTAAACTGAGGAATATGACATCATGATGGATTACAGTTTTTCTGTAACTTCCATTGTGATGACATCACCACTGACTAGATCGTGACTGGCAGAATATCACATAGGTAAAATGCCATTGATACATCTGGCTAAATATTTGCATTTGTCCACAGCAAAGCTGATATTTCATGCATGTGTTTGCATGCATAATATTATATTATTTGCAAAAACTTAGTTAATGCACCATTCAGGGTAACTTAACTGCACAAAAGTAGGGAAATATGGTGTTAGAGTTTCCAGTTCTAACTCCCCACACCCACCTCCCACACAACAAAAGGAAAAACGTATTAGGGTTTTGGGTCTCCAGAGTCTTATAAAATCAATGGTGGGGGTCTTCTTCAGGGTTTTCAACCCTAAATATATACCCTCCCCAAGTCTGTAGCCTCCAGTCTGAAGCACAAGGTACAGCTCAAAGCCACATGTTGGCAGCACAATTTCTTGTAGTTGGGCCCTGCATTTAGAAAGGAGATCATGTGTGACAGTATTTGCTCATGGAATAGGGTTGGAATTAGGGTTGACAATCCTAAAGAAGACTCCATCATGATTTTGCCAAGACTCCGAAGACCCCACACCATAATATTTTTTCCTTTTGCTGCTTGGGAGGTGAAGATAGGGAGTTAGGGTTGGAAACCCTAATGCTGCATTTCCCTACTTTTGTGGTGATAAGTTACAGCTAACTGGTGTATCTACAAAGTTTATTGTAAAGAATTTCATTTCTTTTTGAGGTAGTGGAATCATATTCTCATTCATGCAGGTCCCTTTTGTACCTGTGTGAACAGATGCAGATGCATGGACCCTGAGCTATGAGAAGAATCTATCTGCTTACAGAAGTGTACAGCCTTTGTGGGCCCTGCACTTCTGTCCAGCAACGGATATCATGAATTCATAGGGCTGTCTTGTGGGCTACAGAAGTGCAGGGCCCTCTGGTCCCTGCAATCGCATGTGGCTGCAGATTAAGAAACACAGGGCAAAGAGTCAATTTGTCAGCCAATACACAGGGACCTCTGCCAGCCATGGGTGCAGAAGTGCAGGGCCCTTTGCTAAGAGGACATTTGTCCTCACAATATGGTGTCTGGTACCATGTGGATAACCTTGCAGTTTTCATTCGCTAGCTGGGGGGGTGTTGCATAATAATATCTTTCACCCACCCTCAACCCTTCCAGGTGAGTCATTGAGCTCATCCCTGAACACTGGTCACCAGCCAGGGATCATAAAGCATACCCACTGGGGTCATGACTGGTACTACACACAAGGGGTCTTGACAATTATATATATATATATATATATATATATATATATATATATATATATATATATATTCACTAGGCACTCCAGTGTTAAACTCAAAATTATGCATAATAATAACTTTGCAGCTGTTCAATGGATTTGTACAAAATTTCATATGCGTCATCCTTTTGGGTAGATCTCTTGATGTGGCAAGCTACATTTTGTTTGGATGTGCAGTTTCTGAGTTACAGAGAGGTGAAAAAACATGTTTTTGCTCATTGACATTGCTAAGATTTTTCTTTGAACTTGCCTACGGCCCAGATAGTTTGTGTTTTTGGTCTGAAATGTTCAGGGCAGAAAGGGAATGCCTCACAGATGTGCCTTTTGCTACTCTGGTGAACATAAAATCCCTTTTTAAGTTACTGCAATTTAAAAAAATGACAAAATCATTTCTGAGAATGCTCAGTAAGCACTAAAATATATCTGTATGAATTGAAAGAGGAATCCTGCTTTGTATGAGAAAATTCCTCTTTCTTGTGGCTGCCATCTTGTTTTTAGTTTGCCTGAAATATTCAAATTTGGAAACCTCTCAAAAATGATGACCTGGAGAGGAACCAACACATGTATCTTGCTTATAGGCACCACTTAGGTGCATTTTGCACTTTATTGCCTGAAAAATGCCTTTAAAATAGACTTTTATTTAATGGTGAAATTCTTCTTTCATATTCATGTAATACAAAGTAGGATCTTACTTTGTATGACAAGATATGAAGTAAGATCCTACTTCATGAGCCAAAAATAGAAATATTGCTGTAAAACTAAGGTTTACTGCCAACATCGTGGTGCCCAATCCCTGTGTTGGCACTAGATGACTCCCCTGCCACTGTGGGACACTGGTGAGCCCACTTCCAGTGTCCCCAACATAAGAAAACTGTCCATTTCTGACAATGGGGTTCCTAATCCCTGTGTCAGCAGTAGAACCCCCCCCAAGGTGGGACACTGGGTAGCCCACCGTCAGTGTCCCAAAATGTTTATTTATTAATATAATACCTGAAAAAAAACTGTCCCCAACTTTTTTTTATGTTTTAAAAAATCCTAAAATCCTGTAAAAAAGAAAAAGATCCCTCGTTATCTCCTCATCCACCCTTCCCATCCCGACCCTCCCACTGAGCAACCCACGACCCCAGCACCTTGCCCAGTACTTACCATTGTAGGTCACTGGCCATCACATTCTGTGGACTGGGAGACATCTGCGCTCTTCAAAGCCGAACTGCAAACTGAAGAATCGAGGTAAGTGCTGTATAATTGCTGTCAATGGTGTTTTGAACTTATGTTGATATCACAGCGATTCTTAGGTATATTTGCACCACATTTTCAACATGGACTTTTTGGGACCCTACCTCATGAACACTGGCACTGCCATTTCACTACTCAGTCCTGAAAGGTGATTTCATGGTCACTGCATGGAATCACCTTTTGGGGCCAATTAATGAAATGACAGTACCAGTGTTCATGAGGAGGGGTCTCAAAAAGCCAATGTTGAAAATGTGGTGCAAAAATAACAAAAAATGCCTAGGCTACACACGGTTATTGAAATTCTTCTATGCACACTTGTAACTTCAGCAATGTTTAATATTTTCACTCCAAATTTTCAACATTGTCATTTTTTCTCACCAACGCATACACAGTACAGCTGTCATTTTATACATCTTGCCCAAAATGTGTTTAAGCTCCTGGGGCACAGAATGGTACATATGCTGTGTGAAATTACCTTTCAGGACTAACTAAAGAAATGACAGTGCCAGTGTTCATGAGTTGGGGTCCCCAAAACGACATGTTGAAAATCTGGTGACAAAATTCCTAAAAATGCCTGAGTTATATGCGTCCATTGACTTTATTCTCTGCATGCACAACACTTTGCTACTTTTCAATCCTTTGACCCCAAATTTTCAATATAGCCGTTTTTTCACACCACCTCATGACCTGTACAGCTGCCATTTATCACATCCTGCCCAAAATGTGTTTTTGCACCTGTGGCACAAAATGACGTTGCACTAGCGCATAATTACATTTTGCATTGCATTTCACAATTTCTCTGTACCAGGGTACATGAGGTGGTGTAATAAGATGGTCACTGTTGTTTGATACACAGACGTGCAGGGCCCAGAGGGCTGTGTGCTTCAACACCTACATACATATGCACATCTATGGAGGTGCTGGAGTGAGTCTCTATCAGTGACCACTGATGCCACAGGACCATTCTTTGGCTTGCAGCAATCCCCTCCCATACACAGTGTGTGTGGCACATAGGGGCAGTTGTGGTACGTGTGTGGAGTTTGGTGCCAGGACTGCTTTATATACAGAATTCAGTGCAGGGTCTCTGGTGCACTGGCAATAGGAGGAAGTTGTTGCTTGCCACAGCTTCCATTGGTCTAGGAGCCACTTTGAGAATCCAGCCCACAGTGTCTACCGAACTAAACTGTTCAAAAACATGATGTAGCTTGCTGTAGTATTCTGGTTTAAAGGCTCTGGTTTTTGGGAATGCCACATTTTCAGTCTTTTAAATAGTTCACATTAATAAGAAAATTAGCTGTCTGTTTTCAAAATATTCAACCATCCCCAACTAACCCCACTATTGTTTTGTACATATGACATCATAACCTGCTATCATGGTAAACTCTATGATGTCATAATAAGTGAAAAATAAAGTTAGGAAATCCAACTTAAAACTTGTTTATACTGTAGAGAAGCTGGCAAAATGTACCTGAAATTTTGAAAAGACAAGTGACTTCTTTTTTTTTTTAAATTCAATATACTTCATTCACATTTTTTACACTGCCTGTTAGGGCTTTGATATACATCAACACAAAATAGAAGACATTACATTACATCACATGACTAACACTTCCCCCACCCTCCCACCTACTCCATGATATCAGCTTGTGTCAATACATATGGTGCATAACTTAAGACAGTCTCCAGTTATTCATACAGAGTACAATGTTTGCAATTTGCTCCGGATCTTATTGAACTTAGGCAAGCGATTATGCATTCCAGCAATTATCTTTTTCACAGAGAGGTTAAGCAACAGCTTCTGCAACCATTCCAAATAAGTTATGACTTCCCCATCCAGTCAGTGCCTAATTGTTAGCTTCTTCACCGACATCACTGTAAGGGCCAAATGGTATTTCCATTCAGTGACAGATATTAGGGTGTAGTCCCATACCAGACAGGCAATCAGTTCTATATGTTCCGTAACCCCCAGTAAGGGGTCTGCCCATTGTTTGATAAGGGACCAAAGTGGGGCAACCTTAGGGCATGTCCAGAAAATGTGGTATAGGGAACCTACATCCTGCATGCATCACCTGCATGTTGGGGTAGAGAGCTAGCCCATTAAAAAAAAAAATTCTGGGGTATGGTACATATTATTAATGATCTGGAACTGCATTATTTGCAGCCTATCCTGAAAGATGCTGACAACTTGAACTCATATGAGTCAATTGTTATGCCCTGAACTTCAAGGTCTATTCTGAGCCATGTTAAAAGGGGTTCCAAATACAAATTAAATAAAAGGGGGGATGGGGGCATCCCTGCCTGGTGCCAGAGAAAAGAGGGAAATATGAAGAGAAAGTTCTATTACAATATATAGGGGCATTCGGGTTAGTGTATAAAGCTTTGATCCATTGCACAAAGAGAGGAGGGAGACCAAACTTGTGAAGTATACAAAAGAGAAAATTCTAATCCACTCTATGAAATGCTTCTTTGCGTCCAAAGACATCAATACTGCAGTAGATGCCTTCTCTCAGGATGCAGAGAAAATATGATCCAGCTTCATCAGATGGTCCATGGGTGACCTGCCTGCCATGAAGCCCACCTGTTTAGAGCTAATCAGGAAGGGAAGAACCCGACCCAATCTAATCACCAAGATCTGTGCCAGGATTTTTATATCATAATTCAGCAATGATATTGGCCTGTAGTTTGAGGTTTGTTACGGATCCCTCCCCTCTTTGTGCAAAATCACTATCAGAGCTTCAAAAAGGCAAGGATCCTGGCATTTCCCTGCTAAGATGGATTGAAACAAATGACTCAACCATGGGACCAGTTCTTCTTTCAACTCTTTATAAGAATTAGGTGAGAAGCCATCTGGCTCAGGGGCTTTATCCAATAGTAGGGCATGGATTAATGATCTTACCTCTTCTTCAGTGGGGGGGGATCAGCAGGGTTTGCTGTTCTGGGGAAAGGCTTGGTAGAGGTAATCCCTCCAAATTGGCACCCACTCGGTCCACTGAGGGGGAAGGGGATCAGGTCTGGCACTATACAAGCTTTTATAGAATTATTGGAATTAAGCCACAATATCCCTAGGGTATGTTTTAAGGACTCCATCTACATTTGATTTAATTGCATTAACCAATCTAGAGGCCTCCTGCTGCTTAACTCTCAGAGCCAACAATTGACCTGCTTTCTCCCCCTGATCAATGTAAGTGGATCTCATTTTAAGAATAGCATATTCTGCTTTCTCTCTCGACAGATCATTATATTATATTATATTATATTATATTGTGCTCTTAGGAGAATAAGTTCCTGATGCTGGGCTTCTATGGAGGAAGGAGAAATCCTCTTTTCTAATGCCCTAATGTGAGACAGCAAGTCTTGCAGCTGCTGTTCCCTTTTATTTTCTGCCGAGAGGCGATTTTAATGAGCTCTCCCCTTATGAAGCACTTCAGTCCACCCCATTCCATCTCTGCCTGACCTATAGTATTCAGGTTGACCTCAGTATAGTGTATAGTGTATAATACCGGACTTCAATTTGTCCACCACCTATTTTTCTTTCAATAACTGTTTTTTAAGTTTCCATGCTGTTTCACCCCTCTGAGCAGGAGATAGCGATAAAGTACAACTCACCAGGGAATGATCTGATATAACTGCTGGAGAGATCTGACAGTCCATGAAACCTGGAAGAAGCTGTTTACTTACTAAAAAATAGTCTATTTGGGAAGAGGTCCCATGTACTGGGGCCAAAATATATATTCCTTGAGATCCAGATATAGTACCCTCCATAGGTCACATAAACCTACCTTGTCAATCCGATCTCTAATGGCCCTTTGAGCTGGGGAAAAGCCCACCATCACCCTGCCTGTTCTGTCTATTTCTGAAGAGAAATTTAAATTCGAATCTCCACCTAACAGGAGTGGTACTGATAGGAAAGGCAGCAGGAGGTTGAGCAACTCCATGAAAAAAGAAGGAGTATCCACATTTGGGCCATACATGGACCCAAGGACTATGTCAGACCTCTCCAGAGTTCCAATAGCAAGAATGTATTTACCCATAGGGTCTCAGATGCATTGATTACACTTAAACCCCAAACTTCAGGCAAATTTCTACAGGTGAGACTGTCAAATATATCAAACGGATCCTTGGTAAGACCAGGATGGGACCTGACATGATCAATATGAAGATGGTAGCACTCACATTAAATTAACTTGTGGCACCACTCACCAAGGTATTCAATGCCTGTCTAAGATCTGGCATCTTTCCTGACAGGTGGAAAGAGGCTCTAGTCACACCTGTTTTTAAATCGGGAGACAGAGCTAATTTAGTAAACTTCCAGCCCATCTCGATTTTAACCCTCTCTCCAAAGCACTTGAAAGTGTGGTCTCAGAACAACTAACTGAGTACCTAGAAAAGCATAGCTTTCTCTGCTTGCAACAACATGGATTCTGACAAAACCACTCCACTGTCACCGTGCTAGTAGAGTACACCACTCAGCTTTATGGGGCCCTGGATAAAGGGATGGTGGTGGGGTCTATCTTCATAGACCTCACCAAGGCCTTTGACACAGTCAATTACCAACTGCTACTAAAATGTCTCCTTTCGACAGGATTGTCAATGGAATCTGTGGCCTGGTTCCATAGTTACCTAACCCATAAATCTCAAAGGGTCAGGATTGGCAATATAATCTCTGAGCCCAGGGAAGTAAACCTAGGGGTCCCACAAGATTCTATCCTCAGTCCTCTCTTATTCAGCCTCTTCATAAATGACATGCCTTCTACCTGTCCTGCACACTTAGTACTCTATACAGACGATGCTGTTATCTCCATCCCAGGGAAAGACCTGGGATCAATTAGCTGTGAACTTCAGCACAATTTTTGTGCATTGGAATCCTGGTTCACCTGAAATAAACTGCTACTCAACTACAAAAAGACAAAGAGCATGCTCTTCAGCACCACACAGAGCAAGATTCGGAGGTCCTCACTGCATGTACTTAGTAGCGAAGGAGAAGTACTAGACCAAGTCAGTACATTCAAGTACTTAGTGATTCACCTTGATGACACCCTCACCTTCACTGCCCATGCTGAGCAACTGGTAAAGTCCACCAATATGTAGCTTGGCATCCTGTACAGACACCACACCTCAATGACACCGGCTGCCCTGAAACTTGTTATGTGCAGTTCAGTTCTCTCATCTGTGGATTTTGATCTTGTCATATATGAGGCAGGCACTGACACAGTGCTTAAAAGGGTCAAAATCATCTTCTACAAGGCCTGCCACCTGGTCCTGGGAGTACTCAAAATGACTCACTCTTGTGACCTGTACAAGGAAACTGGCTGGCTCCCACTCCACCACAGACTCCAATACCAGGCCTGCCTCCTTGCAAAAAAGTCCCTGATGGGTTCCATGCCTAGGGCTACTTCAGCCCTCTTTGACCCTGCACAACCATCTAACTGCACAAGGGTAAGTTCATAAAATGGAGGTACCAATGTGCCCAATACTTTGCATGCTGATTTAAAAAGAAATTAACAACAACCCCACTGTCAGGATAAATACATTTAAAAGGTAGCCACAAGTACAGATATATTTCATAGTTTGAGAAACCTAGGTGCACCCATTTTATTTTTATTCCATGTCCAGCTCCAAAATGTCATAGATTTTCCCTAGCAAAATGTGACGTGCAAAACCACAGTACATTCCATTTCTTCTATGAAGACTTTATTCTAGTTGTACGTCACAAAATTTATGTTGAAAACTGCCTCTGTGCTGTCTTTTGTTAATGAAAACATTTTCACCCTAGTTTTTCAATGTATGTAAAATTTCTGGCTCACTCAAGTTTTGCGTGGCGCGTGCAACTGTGGTGTCCAAGCAAGTTGCATTTTTTACATGCTCCCAAATTTTTAACAAAAGCATCCATCTTTTTCTGAGTGGATGATTTTCTTTTGAGATTGAGTCTTAAATGTACTGCAGGACATTGGTGAGAGAGGGGTGCAGGTAATTTTTTTTAACTTAAACAGTCGTGTGGTGTCCACTGTTGCACCTGCAACGCTTGGTGTCCCCATTGCATGCGCAACACTGAAATTGCTTTTCTCTCACATCTGATATGGAGTTATCTCACAACATAGTCCCTTTTTCAGTATTGGGTCATAGTGTCTTGAAATGCTGAATAAAATAAAAAAAAAATGAAGTAACTTTATTTTTTTCAAGTTAAACACCTGCTGTGTCCACTCTTGCACATGAAATGTTTGGTGTCCCCGTTGCACGTGCAACACTGAAGGTACTTTTCTCTCAAGTATGATATGGGGTTAGCCCACAACATAGTCCCTTTTTCTCCCTTGGGTCATAGTGTCTTGAAATGCTTAGTAAATTAAAGTAAAAAGTAAAGTAACATTTTTTTTCAAGTTAAACACCAGTTGTGTCCACTGTTGTACGTGCAACGTTTGGTGTCCCCATTGCACGTGCAACAGTGAAGGTGATTTTTCTCAAATCCCTGCTAAGGAGTTATCTCATAATCTGGTTTATTTTTGACTCTTCAGTCACAGTGTATTGACAAAATTATTAAAATTGATCTATTGTGGATTTGAAAAATTCACCCTCATGTCACACTTTGGTAACCCCTTTTAATGAACTTACCCACAAGGAGTGCCTCCAGGACTGTTCTAACTGTTCCCTTCAAACAAACCACACTTGGCCAAAGATCCCTCTCCTACTATGGGCCTAAATGGTTCAATGATCTGCCTGCAGACCTTGCCAACTCCCCCAGACTTGGCTACTTTAAAAATGGGCTTCAATCTCTTCTTGCCAGCAAATCTGACTGCCAGAGTTTCTGTTAACCCATGGCCTCTGACAGCGGTTCTCACACCCATCAAACGCTACCCTCTCTCACTCCCACCCTCCTGTTCCACAACTGCCCACTTCCACCTCCCACCACCTACTACCTCCCCTTGACAAAGCCTCTCCTTGGCTGCTAAAACATGCATTTCTGCAGACTGGGAGCACCCCGTCTGAACTGTAATTTGATTGTTAAACACTGTACTGCACTTAATTAGTGCTGCATTAATATGCTTCTCTGGAAGTGTGGTCCTGTTTCTCCTTACTTCTTGTACCCTGCTTAATGTTGTAACTGCATACTAATACCACTTGTTAGTTGATGTCTTTCTGTTCTGCAATGTTTCATTACCTGTAAATGTCTTGTATTCCTTGTTGACTTGGAGATTTTGTAAACGAGCCCCCATCTCAAAGGTATTAATCCAAATTTGAAATAAAATAAAATAAAAAGTAAAAAGTTCTTGTTAGTGGGATAGCAACCCCTTTACTCTGTGTACTTGCCCCTGCTGCATAAAACTGTCCAATATTTAGTTTCTGCAGTAGATTCTCTTCGGTCTCAAGCAAGTGAGTCTCCTGCAAAAAAGGATATTTGTCCTTTAACCACTTGTAAATGCTTAAGCACCATGTACCTCTTGTTTTTGCTCGCACACCTTTAATGTTTCATGAACTGACACTAAAACAATTCGCCATGTATCTTTAACACAACTATCTGCAGTAGACCAATAGATAAAAAAAGAAGAAAAAATCCCCTTGCTGATACCATGGATCCCCACCCACCTCCCTCCTCCTTACAGTCTGCCCATCCCCTACTATCACTCCCACAACACAGAACCAGAACATGTTTTCCACGTCCCCTCCTCCCACCATATCCTGTGACATAATAAAGCACTTAATGTAGAATGAGAGGATCTATACCATACCACTTAACTTTATCCAAATCCCTTTAGTGCACATAGCTGCATGGGAAGTGGTAAGCCCCCCACCTTTGATTCGGAGCACAATTCTGCTAGTCAGGGCAGTGTTAATCCCCATCCCCCCCCACTCCCCCCTTTTCCGCAGCAAAAATAACACCCTATTATAAGGAAACAGTAAAATTCACTACTTGCTGGCATAATTGTAGTTTGCAGGAATTATTCGACTTAACCAAAATAGCAGCTCTAATAAAAATGCAAACTAGGTATGGGGGCTTCTAGTCAGCTCCCAGTAAACCCTTGGTTCATTATGGCTGCTACTATACTGTAGTGTCTACTCCCCGGTAGAACTGACACTGATTTATTGTCTGTCCCAAGTGTCCCAAGTAATGCAAACAAAAACTCCCCCCCTTCTCTTAATTCCAACAGACACTGTAAAAGTAATCGTTAGCCAGCTGCTAATCTAAACATATTTACAATCCATTACATGCAGGGAAGAGGAGGGCAAGTCAAGCCACAAGATTTAAATGAAAGTGGTCTGCAAGCCTTTTTGGCAGTGCGCACATTCATGAAGCAAAGCTGCCTACATACTGACTGAGCTTGCATCTGGCTGTGCGATGGTGAGCATGATTGCGTTGCTACATCTAGCGAGTGAAGTGTGAAGCCAGTGTCCTGCACCAGAGCAGCTACTGTAGGGCTTCCACATTTGCAGCCTACTACTGGAAGTATTATCCGCCTGGGCTAATTCTACAACATCCAGAAAATCATTTCAGGATCCTGAATTCTGTTCTCCATTCAGGTAAGACAGACAAAAGAAAACTAAACCAAAGCGATTACCATAAAACCAAACTACTTGAAAAACTGCTTGCAAAATCATGCGTAGTGTAGCTTAGGAACTCAGTTAGCAATCACGGTTATGCAGATTTCACCCCTCAATGTCACCAGCTAATGAATGTTCAATAAGACTGCAGCAATCTCCTTGTGTGACCTCAATTTCTTCCTGTAATGGAGAATGATAATTTTTTAAATCAATCGGGGAGAAGGCACTGTAGCTGTTGTGATGCCTGCCCATAGGTTTCAAAAGAATACCATTTCTCCTGTACCTTGACCTGTAGCTGGGCAGAGTACAGCATACAAAAGCACACACCAGTGGGGATTAAACGAAATATGATGGGGTAAAAGGACCCCCACTTCTGTCATACAGACACTGGTAGGTCTTGTGAGATTCAAATTTTATGGCCTACACACATAGCAGCCTGAATGTCTCTCAATTTAAAAATTACATGTTGCTTGTCCAGGAAATTAAACAATTTCAGGATGAATGGCCTGGGAGGCAAGTCTGGGGCTGGCTTGGGGCATAGTGCCTGGTGTGCACACTCCACAATGTAAAAAGGCCCATTGGGTGAGGGGCCTGCAATTTTCTCCAGTAGCTTTTGGGCACATTTCATCGGTGTAGACCCCTCTTCCTTCTCTGGGATCCCCAGTACTACCAAATTATTATGGAGACTATGCCGCTCAAGGTCTTTCAACTTTAACTCCATCTTGTGCAGTTGCCTTTTTAGTGAGCTGACTTCTGGTTCTGTATTTGCCCTCCATTTCTCCAGCAAGATAGCACAGACTTTGGTGTCCCATACCTGAGCTAATGTCTCTTGAAGCGGTCTCATTTCCAACAAGAAGCGCTCTTCTGTGGGCGGTGTAAAGGTCACTTTCCTGGCATTTGTGGGGGTAGGCTTAGACGGCTGCTGTCTAGATTTCTTGGTAGCCTTGCGATGGCATATGCCGTGGAAACTCTTGCTTCATTGTAATTTCCATCCTGCCGAGTAAATACCTTACTAGTGATCAGATGATTGCTGCTGGTCCTCCGTGATGCTTCATTGGTTTGGGAGGTACCAAAGGTTTAATTCCTGCAATTAATAACTTGATTAATGGAGCAGGAGAGTGGGAGAGTGGGAGCTAGACAGATGAGCTGCTGCTTCTCAGCCAGACATCACGTGACCAGACAAGTGACTTCTTGGAAAAGGAGTCTTTTAAGGAATTTTGATGGCTGAAAAGAGTATGTTTATGCAATAGTATATTGAAGTGGTGACTTGCTCTTACAGTGGTTTCTGATTTGTTAAAGGTTAGGGCCAGATTTTCAATGGGCCAGCAGACTAAGTCCCATGCCCCAACCCACTGATGCAGAGAAAAAACTCAGCAACAGTGGACATCACATTTTCATCCCATTGTGCACACAAGCAGCAGGTGCAGCTGTGGATGATGCTATGTCTGTTAACCACAGGACCGTGGTACCTGCAAGATCTTCTCTGCCCCTACCACCCTCTTCATCCTCTACGTTCTGTCAAAGATGGATTGCTAGAGATCCCCAGGGTCTGTTTAACAACTTCAGTTGTGAGATCATTTGCCTTTGCAGCTCTGACCCTGTGGAATTCTCTACCTCGTTGGGTGAGGGAGCTCCCGTCCATTGAGGCCTTCAAGTCTGCATTGAAAACTTATTTATTGGAATTGGTGTTTTGATGATACCTAGTTCTGCTATTTACATATGTTTTAAATGTTTGACTTATTGAATTAGAGTGTTTGTATTATCTGTAATGTTTGTAAAACACTATGATCTTTTGAAATAGCATTTCATGAATAAAAATTGTACTTGCTTAATACCAGGCATAGCATTTTGGCACAGTTGTGCAAGGAAAATGGCTGCAAGCTGCCATGAATATTAGATCTGGTCGCAAACAAGCTCCATGAAAGAAATTACCATGTATGTGGCAAACCTTGTACAGCAGAGACCCTTGCATACAGGTGTTGCCATCTGTGCGCTATTTTTGGTGATTTTGAACATCAGACCCTAAATTTTTGTTCCAAACAAGAAAACAGCAGGACACTGGTATTGGAGAAGCACTGTCACCAGTCAGAAGAAATTGTAATTATATAGTACAAATAATCACTGTCCACCAATCATATTGCAGTTTTCAGTTTGAAATGTGTTAACCCAAATTTATTTGAGTTGCCCAAAGAAGGATGTTAATACAAAGGGATATGAGAGCCCAAAAAGTGCAGCAAGTGATTGTTTGTAATATGTATTACAGAAGGTACCCACCCTGATGAAGCTCCACCAGAGTGAAGCACCAATGCACCTGTTAAGTGATGGGTCTGTGTTTGCACTTTGAGCATTTGTCACCATGTCCATTTTCTAAAAAAAATCACAGACAAACTATGATAAGTTTCATAGGTTTTATAGGTTTTTATTGAGGTTCAAGTAGTGTTAGCCTTTAAAGACCTGCACCATTTAAATGCTACTGCATATGTTTGTTCAGAAAAGTGGTTGTCAAATGCTTGCTTAAATTGGTACATTGTATTACAAGATACAACAGTATGTGGCAGTGTGTTCCAATTATTGACTACTCTCTGGGAGAACCAGTTTCCCTTTGGGTTCTTCTTGTAAGCTTCACCTTGGAGCTGGTACTGATTGCCTCTGTTAGTTCTCTGACTTGATCTAGCTTGCAGCCCCACACATTCCCAGAGATCCATGTCCCTAAAGGCACGATATACTAGGCACATGTCACCTCTACCTTCTAAACTGGAGGGAATACATCCCCAGCTCCCTCAGCCTGTCCCCATATGGTCTGTCCTCCAACCCTCAAACCAACCTTGTTGCCTGTCTCTGAACAGTCTCCAATCTTGCCACATCACCCCTCAAGTACGGTGATCAAAGCTGCCATACTACTCAAGGTGGGTTTGCACCAATGAACCATAAAGTGACACTAGCTCCTCTCTTTCCCTACTTTTCTCAGGATCACCATCTGCAGACGCCAGACTCAACCACCCACCTGAACCGTTTCTCTGATAGCTACATTGGGTATGCAGGATCCAGGCTTTCCCAGCCCCATGGAGAGGCCCCAGACCCCAGGGAGAACCAGAGAATTGGACAACATTGGGGATGTGGTCGGACTACCTGTCTATGCTTCACCGTTGCCTCACCTGACGATAGGGGAATTTTTCTTGTTTCCACCCCAGAGCTCAGACATGCAATGACATCAGCCTAGAGTGCACACACTCCCATGCGCACCTGGAGGACATCCGCTGCAGCTCCAATCCCCTGCATCTGCTGCTGAGCACTGCAACGTCCCCAGCATATGCCAGGGGTAGTGAGTGCATTGGACATGGGAATCACCCCTCCCAGAGGAAGGAGGGCAGCCCCTGGGGCGCTCTATCCTTCCCCATCCCTAGTGACCCCCGATGACCCATGTTCACTCCCAAACCTGGGTCATTGCCGTGGTGCAAGATGTGGCATCTACAATGTTCCGTAGCTTTCATATCACTACTGATAAGTATTCTCAGGTCCCTGTCAGAGCTAGTGGACTGAAGCTGATGTCCTTTTAGATTGTAAATAAAGCCTTGGTTTCTTTTTCCCAGATGCATGATCTTACATTTTTTCTTTTTTTTTTTATTATATTTACTTTGTATGCCGCCTCTCTCACCACCGAACTCCTGCTCCTTCTGGAGACTCCATCGGCCTGATTCATCCCCGCTCCTACTAGCCGATGTCCAGTGCAGTCCATCCCCCCCATGGAGCCTTGGCTATACCCCCCAGGCAGGTACGGGGTGGAGGCCCTTACACCACGATGTGACTTAGTTTTTCGTCGGAGGATGCTGGTACTGACGCCGGTAGGGGCATTGTGGATCGTGGCCAGGAGCTCCGTCTACCAGGAGTCCAGTGGGGTATTTTCCTGTTTCTCCCCCACAGGGCGTCGCATGCTGGGAGCCAAGGGGTGGGGCATCGCCAATGTGCCTGGCGCTGCAGCTCCCGGCAGGCATCCTTCCTCCTGCTTTGAAGTCTCGCTGCACCTCCACCTGTGGTCACCCAGGTGGCGGTGTTGCAGTGGGACTTGCATCCCGCCCTCCCCTGGAGGAGGAAAGCAGCCGTTAGGCATCAATCCTCCTCCTCAGCCTGACCCTCCAGCTACCCGAGTCCGTTCCCAAACCCAGGTCACTGGCGTCGCAGACGGAAATCCAACTCCTGCGCCGGCGGGCCAGCCATCTTACATTTTTTCCATGTTAAAGTGTCATTTTTTTCAGTTGTGCTTCTTTAACTATAGAATCTATGTTATTTTGGAAGAGCACTGCACCCTGTCTGTTTGATACTAAATAACCCACCTTAATATCATCTGCAAATTTATTTGCCCAAGTGTTAGATATACCCATTACTGAGGCTATGAGGACATTGAATAGTGTGGGACCCAGGACTGATCCCTGGGGTACCTCACTGGACATCGGAACCCAAGATGATAAGAGGCCTTTAATGCATTCCCTTTGTCTCCTTGAGTCCAGCCAAGCTATCGTCCATTGAGTTATGTAATCATTTAGGCCTATTTCTCTTAATGTTTAAATTAGTTCACTGTGTGAGACACTGTCAAAGGCTTTTTCAAAATCAATAAAAAGGACATCCACTGGTATGCTGTTGTCAAGTGCTGCCATAACTGGATTGTAGAAGTTTATTAGGTTCATTAAGCATGACCTGCCCTTTTTGAACCCGTGATGACTAGGATCAATGAGCCTCATATCAAAAATATGATTTTTGATAAGCTATTTTACAATGGACTCTAATATCTTTCCCACAATTCTGTTCAAACTTATTGGTCTGTAGTTAGAACAAACTGAATTTGAACCCTTTTTATGTATCAGTGTAATATATACAGTAGTCCAGTCATTGGGGACCTTCCTCTCTGACAGTGATTTTTGGGATATTGACTGCAAGGGAACTCATATGACAGGGGCTAACTCCTTTAATAGCCTAGGGTGCATTGCATCAGGACCAGAAAATGTATTAGGGTCCAGTTTCGATAGTCTTTCTCTAATCATTTCTGATGTTATTGTTATATAACAATTTGATCCTATTGTAACACTGTCCAATGGTACATCTTCTTTTTGATAGACACTTTCAAACTATTTGTTGAACATTTCTGCCATCTCTTGGTAGTCACTTACAACCCTTTGCCCCCCCCCTGTCAAGGGGTCAATGCTATTATTTTGTGATTTCATGTTGCTTATATAGTTGTAAAAAGCATTTTTATTGTCTGCTACTTTGTTTATAAGTCCATGTTCCATGGCTATTTTAGCTTTGTTATTGCTTTTTTGAGCATCTGAAGTGTCCCTATGTATCTTTTGTTGCAGTATTCTGTGCCTTCCCTTCTGAATTTCTTATATAGCCTGTTTTTGGACTTTATTAGCTTGTGCATTTTATGGTTAAACCAGGGTGGGATTTTCCCTTTTATATTGTATTTATCTGATGTATGTTCAGTTTGACAATCTCTAACAGAGAGGTTTTAAATACATCCCACATTTGATGGGTATCTAGATTGATGAATGCCCTTTCCCAATCCCAGTTATTAATTTGGCTTCTTATCATATTTTAGTCAGCTAAATCATATCTAGTTACCTTGGTAACTCACGGTTTTGGGGGCAGCTTTGTTGACATAGTAAATTCAATCATATTGTGGTCACTTCCCATTAGCAGTTCTCTCACTTCACAGTTATCAATAATACCGTCTATATTACTAAGCACAAGATCAAGGGTATTTTCCCCTCTGGTACTGTCTGGCACATAGTTACAAACTGTGAGGGAGTCTAGGGCATCAAGAAAGTTTGCTTCAGGTGTAGTAGATGCACTCCATGAACCCCAGTATATTCCTGGGAAGTTAAAATCACCTAGGATTAATAATTTTTTTCTAGCCTTTAAATTTTTAAGGTTTTTAATAAGATCACTTATCCTATTGGGGGCCAGGGATAGGGATCTATAGCAGACTAACACATTTATTTGCTTTTCCTGGCATGGTGCCAGTCCCACAATTAGATGTTCAAAATCAGGCTCCTGAGGCAGTTGAATTGCAGATGCATTCTTTACGTATAATGCTACCCCATACCCTGTTCTATCTATTCTGTCCCTTCTAAACATCTGGTAGCCCTTTATGTTTGTTCCCCATATATCTTGCTTCCACCATGTCCCAGTGATTGAACACAACGCAATGTTGTCTTTATGAAGAATAAGTTCTAATTCCTCCAATTTATGTTTTTTTAAGTTTCTAGCTGGTAATTTTTCCTTATTGGTAACAGTACTTCAAAACTACTTGTGTGCTGCTGTTTTCTTGTTTGGGACTATTTTTTTTTTTTAGGAGAGCTACTCCTCTCAGTGGCAGCCCTGATCTTGCACCAGTGAGAGCATGCCTCCTTGCACCCCCTGATTTGTTGTTCCTTCCATGTGTGTGTTTGTGTGTATGTGTGCGCACATGAGCGTGCCTGGGTGTATGTATGTACATGTGTGTGGGGGGTACTGATTACTAGCCCCTGGGGGAACACTGTTTATATCCCTGAAAAAGGAAGTCCAGATTTATTATGCTTCAGTTCAGAAGGCTTTGAGTTTCATCCTCATGGTTGCTATTGCCTAGTACAGAGCTCAGAGCTAAATACACAGTAGTTGTTGACAGTAATGGCATCCATTGAACAACTCTTGCCCCCAGTTGTACAATTCATCTCCCACTAACTATTCATGGGGTGTAATGGTTCCTTTTCATTTTCTGCCCCCTAAAAATGGGGAGGGGGTAACATAGGATCTGTTGACTGCTGCAGGCTAGAGGAAGGCTATATTCACCAATGCTTCATAGGTTGCTGATGACTGATTTGTGCAATCCCACTTTAAGCAGGGTTTGACTCATATCTTTGCAGTCATTGGAAAATCGTTCATTCATTCATTCACTGAAGAACACACAGAGGATTGTATAAGAGCAACCACGCACAACAAGGCTGTGTTTGGATCAAGAAGTTTTCATGGTAATATGAGACCTCAAGACCATAGCTTGAGAGGTCTCTTGTTACCTTGGAAACCTCAAGATTCAAACACAGCCTTGTATGTGTATGGTTGCTCATACACAATCTTTAATGGGATATGGGCAGCCATATAATTAAAAAATTAACTGAACCACTGTTGTCATTGATCTTTCTCTTCTTAGCGCTGTCTGAAAGTCACAGTTCAACTTGACAACGTTAATAACAGCAGCTTCATCTCCTGAACACTGAACCACACTAAAGTGCTCTACTCCATCATGCTGCAGTAGTGATTTCGCTAGTGCAGCACAAGAACATCATAATGTCACTACTACTGCAGCACAAGAGAATTCTAGTAATCGAATTCCATACATAACAACACTCTCCTATATAATATAAACTTTTTTTTACTGTTTACAAAAGATACCTAAACTGAGATGCAAAACCATATTTTTAGTGTGGTCTTGCTTCTATCCAATTTTACAGGTGGAAGGACAGTCATACAGGGAGGTCAATTAACTTGCTTAAGGTCACATAGTGTTGGAATAAGGAAACATTGGTCCAGCATTAGCCACTGCTAATCTTTTGAAATGCAAATTTTAACAAGAAAACAATAATGAGACCTCACTGGACATCAAAAGCAGATCTCTGGAGTATTGTCCCGCTGATCTCCAAGCTGAGTAGTCAGTCAGGTCAGCTGGTTGTGCATGAGTTTCTTATTTTGACTTTCTTTCTCTCTCTAACTGCAAAACCTGCTGCCTAAAGCTGTCTACTAGCTAGTATATACATGTTGGTGTGATATTAGCTGATGCTATGAACTGAAACACAAATTGGAATGTGAATGAAATAATGTTCCTAGAATGCTGCCATCTAAATACATTTTTTTCAGCTTTGTAATCACCCAATATACTGACTTCTGTATGGAGCTCTACGCTTTACTGAATTATGAATCCTCTCTGTTTTCTATCTACATTCAAGTTGACAAGATCAGCTGCAAATGAAGATCTCTTACATATCAGAGTGTTACATGTGCTGTATCCTCTTTGTGTATCAGTACTCCAAGTTGTGTGTTCTTCTTATTTATTTAAAAACATCATTATTCCCTAACAGACTGCTGACTAGAGCACAGTCTGTCACAGAAAACATACAAATGTTTTTTGCCTTTAGTCCAGCATCACATTGACAATCACAAGATATGGTCCCACATCAGACATTTTCCTGTCACAGCCCAGCTGATGCTGCCACTACCTATTTTATAGGGGTGTGGTAGTGCTCCTAGGTTAGAGTTGTACCTGCACTTCTATGCTAAATTCAAAATTTTGTACCTTAAAAATTTTGACATTTTTTTGACAAAATATCCCAAAGTTTGGCATGCACGATCATTCGGCTGGTGTTTCAAGACAAGATGTGGAAAATTTTGTGATGGCATCTTGTATAGTTTGTGAGATATGGAGTGTTAAAAAAATGAAAAAAAATTTTCTCATTGGTTAACATTGGATTTTTTGCCCTCATTTACAGCTCAGATGAAATAAATTTTGTTCTTGAAATTTTCAAGGGATGATGGGGTCTATGCCAATGGTGTGCATTTGGATAGTGTGGTGAGAAGAAATCTCACCATTTTTGAATTATTAAGATTTTTGTGATAGCCACTAGACAGGTAGGCAAATGAAAACCATTTGAATTGTTGATTGTTAAACAAAGCAAGCAGCAAAGAAAATGTTATTTATGAAACACTATTCCAGCTTGACTATTGTGTTGTACATTCATCACTAAAAATTTCAATAAAAACAGAGATAAATACATATATTATTTATAAAACAAATAATACAGCAGCAGGACTTCAAGTATCAGAAAATGCAAAATTAATGAGACTTTACGGCAGATTTAAAGGCTTCAATGGATGGGCATGCTCTAATCCGATGAGGCAGAGAATTCCACAGTGTCAGGGCTGCAAAGGCAAATGATCTAGCTCCAGAATTGGCCAAATGGACCCTGGGAATCTCTAGCAATATGTTGTCAGCAGAATGAAGAGGATGAAGGGGGTGGTAGAGACAAAGGAGGTCTTGCAAATACCACAGTCCCCGTCCATGTAGGGCTTTATAGGTCAGTAATACAACCTTTAAGGTGATCCACCACCACACTTTCAGCCAGCGCAGGCCGTAGAGCACAGGTGGGATATGGCAAAATCTTTACAAGCCAGTCAACAACCTGGATTTAAGGATTTACTGTTCATGCTCAGAGAAATAGTGTTTGTGTTGTTCGCCATTTTGTTTTATTTTCTGTTTTAAAAAAGTGATTTCTAAAGAAATGCTACTTGGAAAGGAATGACCAAGATATGTATTTAGGTCTCAGACATATTCGTAGTTCCATTACTGTATTATTATTTAACATTTTTGAAGGCAAGTATGTCTTTTGGGGGTGAGAATTATATTGCCCATCACTCCCTTAGCTAAGGATCAATTGATTGGAAAATAATTATTCACAGTTCTTTGCAGTTCAGACTTTACTTTTTGAACTGAAGAGACTATGAACAGTAAAGGTGCATGACAGTTTGAATGGTCATAGCTCCTTGGTGTCTAGTGGCAACCCCTATCCACCGATTTCTGTCCCCTGAAGATAATATAATGTGTCTCTTGAAGTCCAGTGGCCCCTCCCCCTTTACCCATTCTCCGATCACCATCCACATGTTAAAATTATATTCCCTGGTAGTCCAGTGGTCCCTACCTTTTACTCCGATCCCTGTTCACATGTAAAATTGATAATCCCTTGTAGTCCAGTGCTTCCTCCCCCATTCTCTGATCACAGTCCCCTTGTAAAAAATGATAATCCCTGGTAGTTCAGTGGTATCTATACTCCCCCATTCTCCAATTGCCATCCCCATGTAAACATTATATTCCCTGATAGTCCGGTGGTCCCTCCCCATTCTCTGATCGCCATCCCCATGTCAGAATTATAGAAACATAGAAATTGTTGGTAAATAAGGACCTCTAGGCCCATCCAGTCTGCCCGTAGGCCCTATACATGTATGCGTCCACTCACCCTAAGTTGTCAATTACTCTTCATCACTCCCTTCCCACATGAGGTTCCCTTGTAATTTTCCCAGGCATGTTTAAACCCTTTCACTGTGCTTGTCCCACCACCTCTTGTGGCAGACTATTCCAAGTGTTCTTATCCCTTTCTGTGTAGAAAAACTTCCTCACATTACCACTTAATCTACCCCCTCATTCTGGTATATTTTCTACATTGGAAAAGATCCCCCACTTGCATCTTGTTTATGCCTTTGAGGTACTTAAAGGTTTCTATCATGTCACCCCTTTTTCTCCTCTCCTCCAGTGAGTACGTATTGAGGACTTTTAGTCTTGCCTCACATGTTTTGTGGTGCAAACCATGCACCATCTTTGTTGCCCTTCTCTGGATAGCCTCCACCTTGTTTATGTCATTATGCATAAGTGGTCACCAGTACTGCATGCAGTACTCCAGGTGAGACCTTTCCAGTGTTTTATGCAATGGCATCACCACCTTTCACCCCCTACTAGTAATACCTCTGCCTATGCACCCCAGCATGCCACTGGCCCTCTCTGCAGCCTTTGTACACTGTTTTGATACCATAAGGTCATCAGATATGATAACCCTTAAGTCCCTTTCCACTTTGGTGACAGTCAGCACCTCCACCTCCATATTTCCTGGTAGTGCAGAAGTCCCTCTCCCATTCTCCAATTGCCATCCCCATGTCAAAATTATATTCTCTGGTAGTCCAGTGGTCTCTGCCCCTTCCCCCACACTCTGATCTCTGTCCCTATGCCAAAATTATATTCTCTGGTAGTCCAATTGTCCTTCCCCTCCCAGTTCTCCAATTGTTGTCCCCATGTCAAAATTATATTTCCTGATAGTTCAGTGGTCCCTCTCCCTCCATTGTACTCTGATCACTGCCTCATGTCCAAATTATATTCCCTGGTAGTCCATTGATTCCCCTTCCCTTCCTGGTACTCTGATCTCCATTCCCAATTTTTTTTTTGTTAAGCCTGCAAAAAAATGCTCGTTCATTGATCAGCCCCCCAACTCCCACCACCCCTCACTCCCCAGTACAGCCCCACACACCCTCACTCAGTTGAACAGGTCCCAGTTTTGAGATCCACTCAGCAATCAAAGACCCGTCTTGCTGCTGGAACTGGTGACTGCAATATGAGAAACTGAGGTAAATATGATTCAATGTATTTTAATGGGGGGTTCAACTTTTATGCATAACTCAGCCATGTTTTGACATTTTAACACAAAATTTTCAACATGGCATTTTGGGGACCCCATCTCATGAACAACATGACTGACATTACACCCCCCCAATGTGATTTTGTGGTCACTTGGCAAATTCCCCTTTCAGGCAGGATTTGGAAATGTTCCTGCCCGTGTTTATGAGGAGGTGTCATAAGAAGGCTATGTTGAAAATTTGGGGTCAAAATATGCAAAATGGTGATGTTATGCACATGTGTTGCAATTTTGTTACACATGCTTGTAACTTTGGAAATGTTAAACATTTTGACCCCATATTTTCAATCTAGCCTTCTTATGACCCCACCTCATGTATGTCATTTGTCACCTGATAGCTGTCATTTTTCTAATCCTAGCCAAAATGTGTTTTTGCACCTGTGCTGTAGAATGGCATTGCAATTGCATGGAATTATGTATTGGCAGAGATTCAAAAATGTTCTGTACCAGGTTCATGAGGTGGAATAATAAGATGGCTATGCTGACAATTTGGTCACTGTTGTCCTATAAATGGAAGTGCAAGGTACTTCCACAGATACATACATATACGCATCTATGGAAGGATGGGAGTATAGGACCCAAAAGACCCTGCACTCTCACATGCAAACAAGGATACAATTAATCTATCTCAAAAACTATAGATGGGTGGGAATACAGGCCTCACTCCCACTGGCAAATAAGACTATGATGACACTATCTCAAAAAGTAAGAAACTTATTTGCAAGAAGCTATGTTAATGCATATATTAGGGTTCAGGATAAAATAACAAAAGTTTGGAAATATGATGTTAGGGTTTCCAATATTAAAACCCCTGCCCAACCCCTGAATTGAATGAAGGGAGGAGTCTTCCTTGGGATTGTCAACCCTAACACTCACTCCATTACATGCACTCATTAACATACACACCTGTCTCCATCACATCCTAGCTTTTCTGTTACTGCAATGGGGTGAATGTTAGTGTTGACATCCCAAGGAAGACTTCGCCCCTCATTTTCTTCAGGGATGATGTAGGGGTTTTCGGGTTGGAAACCTAAAGATTATAGTTCCCTACTTTTGTCACTTTTTTCCTCAATCCTAACTAATTCATTAATATAGTTTTATGCAAAGAATATACATATACAAGAAAAAAAATACATAAAAGAAAAAAAATACTGAAATATTCTCAATGGGGGGAAAGAACAAACTGACTTGTCTATGGGGTCTCTGTTGTGATCAGTCTCTGTTTTGGTTTTAAGAAAAACATACCAATAGAAACTTTATTCTGAGGTAAGAATCTGCAATGGGATGTTCTATTGCTTCCATTCCTGCTGTCCTCATTCCTTCCAGTTATACCACTTTACAAAAAACAGTGATACATTCCTTATAGACTGGATTCTCAGATTTCCTGCTGCAGGTGCAAGTCTCACTTTTGATGTGCACCTGTGACTGTGGCAGTGTTAATATGGCAAGATGTCTAAATGCCATTTTCAAATGCTTTTCTGCATTTCTGCCAGTGGTCACCACTTTACAGAAAACTAATTATGCTTGCACTAAAGCTTGATGCACACATCATTATAGGGTTACCATGTGATTGCATGCCATGACAGATGTGCACAGTAATTAGACATTTTTTGGGTGGTCTAATATATTGGTGCAAGTGTTAAGGATGCAGCAAAATCATGACAGTAACCACCAATGCACGACTGAAAATTCATCACAATGTGTGTGAGATATATTTTGTTGGGGGGAGATTGCAGAGTTTTTAGACACACCCATAAGTATCATTTTGCATTTTCTCTGAACTGCATTATATAAGGTGATTTTTAATGTAACTCCAGGACTGATCATTTTTCAAGTTATCTCTAAAAGAACTGTTGAAGGCAATAAATAGATACTATATTTAATGAGATTCTACATGCATTAGAATGAAATGTTACATGTATACTGTAAGTAAGTAAGTAAGTAAGTGGCACTATTCAATTCAATTCAATAAAGTGTTATTGTTCGGCTTATTAGGCCTTTACAAATTCTAAAAACATGTATAAAATAATACATTGAAAAAGATTGCACATCAGAGATGTCAAGCAGAAAAAGTCACATAACATATATTATTTCCTCACATAATTCATAGTTAAAACAATATTGCACTATTCATATAGTCTTATACCACTTTAATAAATAGGAAAATCCTACATAAATATATTCTACTAAACTCATCAAAAAAGTGGGATTAAATCAATTACTTGGGCATATTATTCTGTTTAAGTAGTATATTAAATATCCTTTTTAATTGCACTATCATTCTCCTAACAGCATCTTGACTTTGAGGATGCATTAGAAGTCTCAAAAGTTCTTCTCTTGTAAACTCTTCAGGTAAGGTAAATTGAGAAATTTTCTGATTCGAGAAGTCCCTTAATTTAAGGCAATATAGCATACTATGTACTAGTGTCACATAATCTCTTGAACAACAGTCACAACAGAGATAATCCATTTGATCTTTATTCTTTGCAAAAATAAAACTCAGATATTTAGAAGGATATAATTCCAGTTGGAATTTTGTGAAGATTTGTCTTTCTTTGCTATCATTAATAATTGTTAAATAGGGTTCTAATACATTATTTATTTTATTTAATGAAAACCAATTATGTAATTTTGACTTTTTTATTGCATCCAAATCATCTATGATTGAAAGAAGTGCAATTTCATTTTTCACAACTTTTGCATATTCTTGTGAGATTTTAATACCTCTTAATAAATCAGTCCAAAGATATATGGTATTTGTTTTACTCAAAACATCTAGAAGATCAACAAACCAGGATGTGTATATCCCTTGTTATACCGGTCCAGTTTTTCTTTTAGAACCTTGGTTATCAATTTTAAATAAGTTTGATCTAATAATTTAATCCAATATGTGACATTAGTTGCCCTTGCGAGATAGTCTATTTGGATTCTTCCCAGTTCTGATCTAATGATACTGGCCAATACATATTTTTTGGAACTTGTAATACAATTCTATATAAATATGAAAAATGTCTCTCAAGAGTTTCACTTTTTTTTTCGAATTATTTTATTGAATAAGAGAAGCACATAGAGCACACATTTTTGTTACAGTACTATAGTACGTACGCCAGTATTATTGGCATGCAATAACAGGCATTAGAGGCATTTAGACAGTATGCAGCACTACAATCTTCACCTTATTAAGCTACTATGGATGTGTGAATCAGTACTAGATTTGAAGCAACACATTAATCTTGCAATTAAGATCTTTCTGGAAGTAAGAGGAAGGGTTTATACAATAGGTTAAGCATACAGGGCATTTACAATTCACACAGGCCCACAACAACTTCTCTCTTACACTTAGTCTCTCCAATGTTCTGAGGTGCAATCTAGTGTGACCACTATATAGGCATCCTATAGCTATTATGTACCCTTTGATGCTGCACAAGGAATGGCGAATACATATGCCAACCCACATTGTTTAAATTCATTTCACTTGCTAAAGGAGAAAGGTACCCGCCTCTACCGCCTCAATTAAAGGTGCCCATGTACGGTAGAAAACATTGAGATGAACTTGGGCATTGCTTTGTGCTCATTCTAGTGCCATACAGTCCCTCAAATTATAAGCCCATCTCACCACTGAAGGGGTGTCGAGGCTAGCCACACCTGGGCCACCGTTCTTCTCACGTTAATGAGAGCTAGGTCCCAAAGAGATCTTACATACCTAGGTGTCCCCGGGGAAGGGTCTGCTCCTAGTAGCAGTTGTAATGGAGACTTGGACAAAGGATACCCAGCACATTACTCATTATTAGGTGGACAACATGCCAAAATGGAGCAACTTGAGGGCAAACTAACACCAGATGTATAAAGTCTGCATTTGCCAACTGGCATTTTGGGCATAACTCCAACCTAGATTCATCAATTCTGTGCAGCCTCATAGGTGTTAGGTATGCTCTATGCAAAAAGTTAAACTGTATCTGGTGGAGCTTATTGCTCCTAGAACAATTCGTATAGTGATCACAAGCGTGTTTCCAGGTAAGATTATCTATTGGAAACAACAAATCTTCACTCCATTTTAGTTTTATCTAATTGTGTTGTTGAGCTTGAAGACATCCCTGAATTGTGCCATAATAAACTTAAAGTACCCCCTTCCCAGGTTGTGGCCTAAACAGCTCTTCTTCCAGAGGAGAGGGCTCCACCCATCCAAACTCTTGTGAAAGCCGCTCCCAACATTTTTGCCATTATCTCAGAAATACAAAGAAATCACCTACTGGTATTCCCCATTCCCTATGAAGTGTATCAAAGCTCTTTAAAGATCCACCTTCATACATCTGATTTACTGTTACTAACCCCAGTTTCCTCCAGGCCAATACACGTCATATCACCATTGGTGCACATTGTAACTCATCCCTGGTCACACTGAGCAAACTCATATTTGGAGACCTTTTATTGCTATAGCTCAGGCATTGGTGAGCCAATATCCACACCCGCAGGGTGGTTTTGGTAAAGGGGTTAGATGGTAGGCCATCTCTTAAATTTGCCAAAGCACCCACTAAAGTATCATTTTTAAGATTTCCATTTAGCATATCCTGTTCAATTTTTAGCCAAGGGCAGCTTGCTTCCTGTTCTGTACAGGGCAAACAATCCAATTGTGCAGCCCAATAATAATTTTTGAAGTTAGGTAGCCCCATACCGCCCCTAGTGGGGGGGAGTTGTAAACATTTTGTTTAACCTTACCTCCCATGTTTCTACACAAAGCGAAAGTGATAAGCTGGACGGGCTTTTGAAAATGGTTCTGGGGGAGTTTTATGGGGAGGGATTGGTATAGATATAGAATAGGTGGCAAAATAGTCATTTTAACCACCCCCACTCTCCCAAGTGTGGACAATGGAAGCACGCTCCATCACTCACAGGCCTTCACCAGTTTGTCCAGCAAGGGGGGGGGAAATTTTGAGCGTATAGGTGGCTAGTCTTAGCAGAGATTTGAATGCCTAAATATTTGATGGTCTGCACTAATTGTAATCCTCCCAAGTTTGCAATCAATTGAGCCCTGTTCTGTAACCCCACCGGCATCAGTTCACTTTTAGTCCAGTTAACACAATGTCCTGAAATGCGGCCAAAAATCTGCATCAGCTCATGTACTAAGGGTAAATCCTGGGCTGGGCATTGCATGTAAAGAAGTTGATCATCTGAGTACATAGCCACTTTATGTTGTCTACCGCATCTCACAAATCCCCTTATAGCTGGATGTGATCTTAAAGCCCCCCCCAGAAGTTCCAAAGATAACACATACAGCAGGGGAGACAGAGGGCATCCCTGCCATGTGCCCCTGCCCAGATAAAATGGTTCTGTGAGAGTACCATTAACCAAAACCTGAGCTTGTGGATGAGTATAAAGAGTTTTAACCCATGAACTAAATACCGGGCTGATTCCATACCTCTTCATCACTTCAAACAAATACCCCCACTCCGCCTTGTCAAATGCCTTCTTGGCGTCTAATACTACCACTGCTGCACCATGGGTTCATTTAGTTTTAGCCCAATGGTAAATTATATTTAATGTACATCTAATATTATGTTTCCCATACCTACCTTGAACAAATCCAGATTGGTCTGGGTGAATCAGTTCAGGCAGGACAGCTTCCAGCCTGACCACTAAGGCCTTCACCCAAATCTTGTAGTCTGCAGTAAGTAATGAGATTGGCCTGTATGAGGTGCATTTGGTCAAGTCTTTTCCTGGTTTGGGTAGCACCATTATTATGGCTGACCGCATGGAGTGGGGCAAATCTCCATTCTCCAGGCTTTCTAATTTCATATCGAAAAGTGGGTCCAATATGAGGCCTTGGAATTGTTTAAAAAAGTCAATTGGCAGGCCATCTGGGCCAGGGGCTTTACCACTTTTTAGGGATCTAAGAGCTATGACAATTTCCTGTTTAGACAAGGGGGGGTCAAGGTTCGTCCGCACCTCATCTATGATTCTAGTAACAGGGACCCCTTGAAAAAACTGATCATAATCAGAGTGGTTCAGGTTATGTTGGAGGTGTAGAGTTGGGCATAAAATTCTCCAAAAGCCATACCTATCTCCCCCATCTCTTGTGCTAGAGTCCCATTGTCATTACAAATCAGGCCTATATTTCATTCAGCTTCTTTGCACTTTAATTGCCAGGCCAACAGCTTCCCGGCCCTGTCCCCATCATAGTACTAACCCACGTTAGTGAGCAATATAGAGCACTCCAGATAAGCACTGGAGAGTGTATTTAACTGCCACTTCTTCTTTTGGAGGACATTATAGAGGGACATGGTATGCCTCTGTTTGTGGATCTCTTCAAGAGCTTCCACTTCCTCTCTTAACTGTAGTAGCTCCCGCTGTTCCAGCTTACTCTTATGCGAGGCATAAGTGATGGTCTGGCCTCTTATATATGCTTTAAGGGCTTCCCACCAGATTTTATGGGAGGTATCTCCCCTTTTATTAAATAGGAGATATTCCTTTATGCATCCTGACATAAGTTGTAAGTAGTTTTGATCTTTCAAAATCAGGGGTCCAGTTTCCAATTACCAGCCTTTCTGAATTCTCCCAACCCCCTAAAGGTAACCAAATAGATTACATGATCTGATACAATAATCAGACAGCATGTGGCCTGTTCTATGGTCACTAATAATACTCCGGATGTTAATATGCGATCAAGCCATGCATAGGTATGATACACATGTGATAGAAAACTATAGTCCTTTCCAGTTGGGTGGACGTGCCTCCATGCATTGGTCAGTCCTATATCCCTCTGAAGTTCCTCCAGAGCTCTGGCATCTTGGGTTTTATACGTAGGTGTTCTGCTGGATCTGTGTAAAGTGTTATCCAAAATGCAATTGTAGTCCCCCCTAAGAATAAGGGCCCTCCCACCCAGCCATATCAAGAGCCAATTTTTGGAAGAAGCTTGGGATCTCAACATTCGATGCATTTACTGAACCCACTAAAAATATTCCCTTACCAATTATATTAAACTTGGCCAATGCATATCTCCCCACTTGATCTATCTTTTTTCAAGAAGCTGAACAGGGAGTCCCTTTGGGATCCATAATGAAGCTCCCTGTGCCTTAGAAGAAAAGGTAGTTGAGATCCATAATCCCCCCATAAACTTCACCATTTTGTGTTCTTCCTATTGCGAGAAATGAGTCTCTTGTAATAATATAATATTCGCCCTGGCTCTCCTTACTTCCCCCATAACCTTCCTCCTTTTAAGGATTGTTTTTAACCCATTCATGTTCCAGGACACACATCTGATATTTTCAGCCATGATTGTCAAAATCATACACTTCCAATGTCTCTACCTCATAAACATTCTGTGCCTCCCTTCTAAACAGTTTTTGAATACACCCCATGTACCCCCCCCATTGACAAACATACTTCTGCATTTCTCCCCAGGGATCCAGTCTCACCTCGAGACTGTGCCAACTACAGAACCACTGTTCAGCAATTAATGGCACCTCTAGATCACAAAGTCCCGCTTGTCCCTCAAGATGTCCAATCCCAGGCCTTAAAAACTTACCTCCACACCTTAGTAACCCTTCTACTCCAATCACTCCCTTATTATTCCAAGAACGACACATTTCCACCCCCCACCATCCCCTAAGCAGAAATAGTTCCAACAGCATTCCCACTACAAAAAAAGGCAGTAATGATGTAATTTAACAAACATGAATTATACTGAAAAGACATCCTGCATCTAAGACTCTGCATGGTCAGATCAAATTAAGACATATAAAACACAACTTGTATTAATTAGGATAATACAATTTAAAACAACTTGTTTCTTAAGCAGTAATTGCAACAGGATACTGAATATATTCAAAACTGTTACAACCCTTTGTGCACCACAGCATAATCAGAAAACTGGGTCTATCTGGATTTCTGGTGCTATTCATAATTTAAAAGGTGTTGAAACCGAAAAAGAAAGCCGGTGCCATATTTTGTAAAATAAATTTAAACTTAGGCATATACATCCAGATTCCAGTCTCAGGGCTACAATCATGCACCTTTCACTTCCCCATAATGAAAGAGAGGTGCAAAATAAAATTGACAGGCTACACGGAGCAATTAAGAAAAGCCCCAATGGCACCCATGCCCCCGGATGCATTCGAGCATATAAGATTTGAGTAAGTATGGCTTTCTCATCAAGTAAAAAGTACTCCTTAGGTCAATAGTAGTTTCACATTTTTTAGTATACCAAACATCACTTCCATATTGAGTGACAGTAAGTAAACCTTTATTTCTAGAGTGTCTGCTCCCTGGGGCTTAGGGCATTATCCATACTTTTGTGCAGGACAGTTCATAATCACAAACAATTCACAAATAATATAAAATTCATATTAAGCATCACCTCTACTAAAAATACAGATTAATATAAATAAATTGGATAATCAAATAGATAGTACTAACTATTAATAAAAAAAAAACATTCTGAGATACAGCCAGTAAATCTTTTGCCACTGCATATAGTTCAAAGGCCTCCTTGAATTATGTAAGACCCCTCTTAAAGGCCTCCAGTGAGGGGGACTCCCTCAACATTCTGGGAAGAGAGTTCTATGGGGCAAGGTTGGATACCTCAAAGGCTCCTGTCACCAGATGATTTCAACTGTGCTGTGAGAACCACTAGGTGGCCCAACTCGGAGGAATTGAGAGAGTGGTGGGTATGATAAAGAGTCAGGAGGTTACACAGATAGCGAGGACCCAGTCTGTATAGGGCTTTATAGGGCTTTATAGGCCAGTAAGCTGACATTGAAGGTATTTCAACACCTCACCAGCAGCCAGTGTAGATCATGCAGGTCTGTGGTCACATGACAAGACATCAGATTGCCCATCAGAAACCTGGCTGCCTCTTTCTGCAGTGCATGAAGAAATTGTGGTCCTCTACCCCGAGAAGGAAAACACAGGCTGAAGTGAATACTTCTTAAATGTATTTTATTCCTTAATATGGATGCCTCTCTCAATTCTCAATTTTATTTATATTTCAATGTTATATAGGTTGCAGTTTCCCATCTATATTTTTCACAAATTAAGTAATGTTTCAGGACCTATTTTGTCCCTTCATCAGACTACAATGAGCTGCCCAAGAAGAAAATTGAGCTTCCATATATCTACAATAATGCAAACAAAAATTAAATTATTTTAGCTTCCTGTGTACCAAGTCCTCCTCATCAAATTTAATATTGACTAAAAATGATTACATGAAAGGCTGGAACAAAACTTTTCTCTAACATCTCAGAAACTGCCAAATTCTTAGGGTTGTCAGCCACTGCTCTAGCTTCTGTGAAAGCAAAAACCAAACATTCTCAATTTTCAATCTTTTTCTAAGTGTGTTAATTATCTTAACTGCATTATTATTGTTATGCATATAAACTTTTAATACCTGTATAATTCAATATTTATTTTAGTAAACAAAGTGAGTGTTGGTTTCTCACAAGGCCAGAATTCATTGGCGTCCTGTAAAAGTATAGCATTTTTCTTGTTTAAAGCCCACTTTCTTTTCCAATTATAATTCAAACATTTAAAGGGGGGCAACTACTTTTAAATATCACAAGCTGCTTTGGAAGAGTATCTTCATTAAACTTACTTTTAGCTGGTTTCACCCTCGGCTTGATGCTGTTATAAAATGATCCAGAAAAGGCTCTAATTATCTGCCTTTATAGTAAAAGTTGTAATGCGCTTTTCACTAGGTGACCCAACTCAGAGGAATGGAGAGAGTGGTGGGTATGATAAAGAGTCAGGAGGTTACACAGATAGCTAGGACCCAGTCTGTATAAAGCTTTATAGGTCAGTAAACTGACATTGAAGGTATTTCAACACCTCACCAGCAGTCAGCACAGATCATGCAGGTCTGTGATCACATGACAAGATATCAGATTGCCCATCAGAAACTTGGCTGCCTCTTCTTTGCGATGTAGGCCAGATTGACTGAGGAAATCAAGTCCACTATAACTGTTGTTATATTCCTTATTGATCTGCAATTGCAAAGCATTGCCTGAATGGGCTGGCCAAACAGCTACCTGCCCACTCAGTCAGGTGGGAGCCTTGGGTATGGGAATCAAACATGTTTGGCCTCTCCCTAGGTCCCCTGCACTGACAATATACCATATTGCTGGCTGATTTTAGTGACAGATGAAGGGATCAAAGTATTTCTGTAACAATACCTGCACAAATGAAGTTTTCTAGAAATACATTACTTCTGGTGGATTTAGTTGTCTAATTTGTACAGTGTATGTGCTCTGTTCATTCTTTTGTTTTGTACTCCACTGATTACTCCATTAAATTTCAAATAGGGTTATGGCTTGCAGAATTAGCATTTTCTAGCAGGTTTCACAGGGTTCTTGTGGTGAGTACTGTAGCTGGGCTTTGATGTCTCCTTTTTGTTGTTATTTTATGCATCTGATCCATATTTCTGAAAGAAAAATCTTTAAAAAGAAATGCTTAATAAAAATTACAGTAGATGGTGACTGAGACGTGTTTTTTATGGCCAGTCATAACTGCCACCTCATAACTTCTTAGTGTTCCAGCAATGCTTCACTTCACACTTCTTGAACATCAAAAAGTTATAAGATTACCATTTTCAATTAGCCCAGAGAACTGTCATGGTCATAATTTTACTGTAGTCTGTCCTGATTAGTTTTTATTCCATTGACTATTTTCTTGAGATGGAGACATGCTCTTGCATTTTGCTCTGAAATGGTAATTATGCTATTTGCTGGATTGCTTTTCTTATAGATAAAAATAACTTGATTACAGGAATATTCTTTTGCATATTATGCACACACTAATTTTAAGATATTGTGTAGAATTTTCTTTTTTTTTTTTACAGTTTACTGCAAAGGTTTTAATAATACTGTTTGGAAAATGTTACTTTCTCAGTTTATCCCAGATCTGTACACAATGGGTGGGATATTCCAAGGGGTTGCACATAGCGCAACAGTGTTGCACCAGGTGAAACCCACTGATGCACCCCGGTGCGATATTCAAATGTGGATATTGCGCTGCCCAAATCCCGATGTGCTGGGGTGCATCAGTAATGTATATGGCGCAAGTGCAGTCGGTGTGCCCATGCATATTCGGCACATCCCGATATTCAGCCCAGGATGTGCTGAGCATATGCAGGTGCAACCCCCTACTTACGCCGCACACTGCTGCTCAAATTTGAGCCAAGAAATAAAGGAGCAAGGGCTGGCCACCCACAGGTGAGCTGCCATATTGCAGGACACAACACGGCAGCCACTAACTGTGGGTGGCCACCCAAACTCCAGAACCAGGGTCTGTCAGCATCATGCCCCCATGCCCGATCGCAGGCATATGTATAAATCCAAACAAGTACAGTATCCCTGGTGGTCCAGTGAACCGCTTCCAGACTGATCGAGGCATAGGTATGTAAAAAGCAAGTCCAATATCCCTGGTGGTCCAGTGGACCACTATCAGCCTGATCGCAAGCATAAGTATGTAAAATGCAAGTCCAATATCCCTGGTGGTCCAGTGGGCTTCTTCCTCCAATCCGGCGTATTTACAAAACATTCTAACCCTTGCGGTCCATCGATGATGGCCCGGCACCTCATTTGGTCAGCGGGCAGGCCCTCCCACGTCACCAGCCTACTGACTGTGTAGGGTTGGCTGATGCCCGCTGGTTCACAGCATGGGCCAATGGGCATGCAGGCTGTACCACCATACTACACAGTCCAGATATGTGAATGGATCCATTCACATATCTAGACTGTGTAGTACGGTATAGTCTGCATGCCCATTGGCCCATGCTGGGACCAATGGGCACAGCCGCACAGTACGCAGTCAGTCAGTGGGCAGCCAGGTGGCTTGAAGGAGGGAAGCTGCCGCCACCACTGACCGGGGAGGGGTGGCGATCAGTGGGTGGGTGGGGAAGGGGTACTGCTGGATCACCAGGAGTATTTAGACTGTTTTTAATATACTTATGCCTGCGATTGGGCTGGAGGTGGTCCACTGGACCATCAGGGATATTGGACTTGCATTTTACATACTTATGCCCGTGATCGGATTAGAAGCGGTCCACTGGACTACCAGGGATATTGGACTTGACAGATGTTATACATATGCCCACTATCGGGCATTTGGGGCACTTCGACACTATGTGCAGGGGGCGTCGGTCCCCAGCAGCTGCAGCTTGGCAGGGCTCCAGGCGCAAGTCACTGGGGATCAGTGCACCTGCATGCAAATGGAGCCATAATGACATGCTAATGGCCCCAGTTGTGCCTTGCATGCATTATGGCCCCATTTGCATATACACCACTGAATATCATGGTTCCTGCACCTAGCACAACCGCACTTGCGCTGGCGCATCCCCCTGCTTCTCTCTTGCCACTTGCACTGGTGCAGTGCCACTGCACCATGCACAATGTGGGAGGCCACATTGCCATATTCAATGGTGCTGAGCCATGGTGCAGCACCATTGAACATCACCCAACACACTTCCTGGCATATCCCAGTTGCACCCCTGCCTGGCGCATTTCTGAATATCCCACCCATTGAAGTTATCCATGATGACTCATTATACTAAATGTGAAATCACTTAGTTTTGAAACCTCATGGAATGTAACAGTGACTAACTATAACTATTTTAGCTACTGCACTTTCACTGGTTGGTGTTTTTTTTTCTAAGTACTGCACTGTGATAAATATGGTCTCATTTAGAATGTATTTAGACTTACTTACTGTTTACTGTTATCTGCTGCATGCTATACTCTTGAATAAAATAAACCTGAGGCACAGACTGTGGTATACTATTTTGTTCAAAATCCACAAGAAAGGCTTAATTAACAATTATTTCATGCAGTCACAGGGATAATGAGAGAGAGGGAAGGAGGGAGAGAGACAGGGAGAGGGAGAAAGAGAGCATGAGAGAGAGAATACAAATTAATCTGTTTCCCTATGACCTGTCCCCCTTGTGGCAGGCTCTGCCTCCAGATATTGGACTGCAATGGGAATTATACATCCCAAGTCAAGAGTGTAATTGCCTAATAGCCCAATCCATTAGAGAGTGGAGAATTCACAAATTAAATGGGATTCCAGAATTTTCCTAAAAAAGAAGTTAGGTTAAAGGACTGTAGTTCCCTGGATCTCCTTGTGATCCTCTTTTGAGCAGTGTAGCAACAGTGCTCTCCACTAGTGCCTTAGCATCACTCCTATTTCTACTGCCATCTGAAATATCTCTGCTAGTGGTTGTACTGTCTTATTCCGAAACTCTTTAAGAATGCTAGTATTTGGACTTCTTATTTTTTATTTTCCCTATATAGTCTGCTACTGGCCTGTGAGTAAGACATATGCTTACATTATTTATATGTACAAGAAAAACAACACAGAAGCTAAAATAACTACCAAATCATAGTTAAAGCTAGGGTATCTCTCCATCACTTAAAAATGTAGTATAGCATAATAATGATCATGCCATCTAGATTAGAATGGTCAGTATACAGTATGTAATGGACCATAAGCAAGGCCCTCTGAATTTTGTGTCTCTGCTGTTGAAGAATTGGCAACAAAATGTGCCTCCTTCTATGAAATGTACGGTTTGCTTTTAAAGTAGTCATTTGGGGTGACTTTTATTTACAAATATGCTAGCGTTCTATACTTCATTTTCCTCTCTTTATTTGTCCTGAATCCCCTCTCTCATGCTGGATATCTGATATCATCAATGGCATCACATGGTACGTTGGCCCATGGCTGGACAGAAATCTGCCAATAAGTAAACAATTTCTACTGCAGAAGTAAAACAAATGTCCACTTAAAGAAGCACTATCAACCCTTCTTGTGTCTTATTACTTCTATCCCAAACTTCTAATTTTTGATTCCTTAATGTCTCTAAAATTCATTAATATTGCTGGTTGTTTTATTTGCTTCCCTGCTTGTTAGACGTGAAATGCATGCAAATGATGTAGTTATACCCAACCTTGTTATGTTTCAAATCATTTATCTACTCTTAGTGCATACTTCCAGAATTTTAGGAACATCCCTAATCAGTGCAGCCACTAAAGATGCAATAATTTTCTCTCCTCTCACTGCATCATGAGTGGCTAGACTATGTTGAGGATGTTTCCTGGTCTAGGAAGGATGCAGTGGGAGCCAATCAAGGATTTTAAACAGGCACATTTGTGTGTGGCAACACCAGTATGATGGGTAGTCTGGTTTTCAAATTTAGAAAGAAAAATGAAAGCAAAATCAAATTACAAGCTACATCAGCAATCTGCATGTAAAGTGATGAATTAAAACATGTGCTTTTTAAATTATAGACACTTTGAGGCCTGATGAGGTTGACAGTGTCCTTTTAAAGAGCTACTTTAGTGACTGAGATAGCAGAGCCACTAGAAGAATCAATGGAAAAAGAAGAGTGCTATCCCACTATTCAAAAGAGATCAAGGGACAATCCAGAGGACTACCAACCTTGCAAGCTTAATCTCTATCTTTCTGAAAATGCTGGAAGCAATTATCAATGGCACAATAATGCAAATCTTGGAAAAGAATAAATTAACAAGAGATAACAAACCTGTGCTTATTGAAGGATGGGTGTCAGATAAATTTTGCAATCTGCTTTGAGGGGATAACTACAAACACAGTATGGGTGTCCCAATATACTATATGCTTGAATTGTAGCATAACATCTGTCTGTGTAACGTATGCAGGTGGATTATACAAAGTCTTCATGCATGGACTTGGATGCATCATTTATTCATTCATTTAATTTATTTGTTTTTCATACCAAGTAAGATACACTAGGCATATACAGTATATGCCTATTTTCATCCACAACCTGAGAGAATGATAGACTTGCATCATCATCAACATCGGTATCAGTATCAGAATCAGACAAAACAGCAATTTATAGAAGGTGGTTGTCTCTGGTGGAGCCTGGTTTTAATGGGGTTTTTTTTCGACATGGACTACTAATAAAGAATTTTTTGCACAGCGTTCAGTGTGGTTATATGTCTATAAGTCGGTGATGAGTGCTCCATTTTTTATTTTTACAGATGTTTGTACTTTATGTGCATAAAAAATCGTTTACATACCTTTTGAAAATATGTGTGCCACATAAAGTTTTGAAAATCTGTCTGCTGCAGGAAGATTTTAACAATCTATGTGCTGCTTGATGGAGAATATACAACTGTACATAACAATGAACATTTGAAATGAAATAACACATTAATAAAATGCAAGTTGTTTTTGTGTGCAAAATAAGAGGTACAGAACCAACAAGGGGAGAGTATTAAATTGTATATACTAGCAGATTCAAAGACAATTCACAGTGAACAGTCAGGTGCAGTCACAGTGGGATGAAGCTTGAGGGACTGTTTAGCAGAGCAGATACTAATGGTTTAACTGCTACCCAAGGAAAGTTTGTTCCATACCACTGGCTGTCTATAGCAGAAGACAAGCTAACCTGATTTAATTTAGTGTGTGAGAATAAGAAACTGGTTGTTGGTGTGGGAATGACAGCAGTGACCAGAGAGAGGACTATGGTTAAGCAAGATTATTAAATACCTACAAAGGTTGTTAATCCAGTATGTAACCCATGGAGCCCAGGACACGAGCACCTTCAAGTTAATAAGGCCCACTGTAGCTGTTCATTCAAAGTGCAGTGATGAGTACAGAAAGGTCACTGGAGAATAAATCAGCAGAGGGAGAATTTCAGAATACACATAAGTAGCCAGAAGAACTGTGGGTAACCCTGGAAACAGGGAATAGGACAGCCATAAGAACTGGGGTTGTCTACAGGCCCCCAGACCAGGGGGAGGACATAGACACATTACTGCTAGAAGATGTACAAAACATGACAGCTAAAGGGGAGGTTCTGATAATGGGAGACTTCAACATGCCAGATATAGATTGGTCAATACCAGCAGGAACATCTGCCAGAACTAGACTCATGGTGGATTCCCTGCAGGGGGAGGGCCTCAAACAACTGGTACAACATCCCACAAGAGACAGGGCAATCCTAGATCTACTACTGACTAACAGGGAAAGGATCACAGATCTCCAGGTAGAAGGTCACCTGGGAGCCAGTGACCATCACAAGGTATGGTTCAATTTAGCCACTAGAACTAAATCATCCCATTTCAAGGCAAAAATATGGGACTTCAGAGGAGCTGACTTTGATAAGATGGCCAACAGAGTCAAGCTAGCCCTGGCAAAAAGAAATACAGGTAAGGGGGTACAGGCAAAGTAGGCAAGCATTAATGATGCAGTACTTGAAGTAACATCCCATTGTGTTAAAGAAAAAATGAAGTGCAAAAGAAGAAGGAAACCACTTTGTTTCTCAAAAACAGTAGCAGAAAAGGTCAGAGCCGAAAGGCTGGCCTTCAGGAAATATAAGGGAACACAGCGGGATGAAGATAGGGAGGCATACCAAACTTCCCTAAAGGAAGCAGGGAAGGCAGTAAAGCAGGCAAAGTCCCAAACCGAGGAAACACTAGCACTAACAGTAAAAGAAGGTGACAAGACTTTCTATAGATACATTTGTGAAAGGAGAAAGTCCAGAGGGGGGATTGCTAAGATCAAAGCAGATAAGGGGACATGTGAGGAGGAGGACCATGTAAAAGCATCTATCCTAAATAGATACTTCTGCTCAGTATTTATTGAAGAGAAGGTAGGGCAGGGCCCAGAGCTCAGCACCATGGACACAGGGGGAGGGAGTTAAGCACTAGTCCCTTCAGAAAAGAAATGGTCCTACAAGAGTTCGATAAGCTCAGGGTGGACAAGGCAATGGGACCTGATGGCATACATCCCAGGATATTAACGGAGCTAAGGATAGAACTAGCAGAGCCATTATCAGAACTGTTTAGTGAGTCTCTGAGCACAGGAGAGGTCCCAGAAGACTGGAGAAGGGCTCATGTAATCCCACTCAATAAGAGTGGAAGCAGGGAGGAGGCAGGGAACTACAGTCCGGTCAGTCTTACCTCAGTAGTTGGCAAGATTATGGAGGCACTCCTTAAGGAAAGGATAGTGCAACACCTGGAATCCATAGAAGCACAGGCACCAAGACAGCATGGGTTTACAAAATGAAGGTCCTGTCAAACTAATTTCTTAGATTTCTTTGACTGGGTAACCAGAGTGGTGGACCAAGGGGGAGCAGTTGATGTCACCTACCTTGACTTCAGGAAAGCTTTCAATACTGTTCCACATAGAAGATTGATTAATAAGCTGGGTAGGCTCGGGTGGGTCAGAAGTTGGTCAACTGGGTGGCAAACTGGCTGAAGGGCAGAAAACAGAGAGTGGTGATAATTGGTATACAGTCAGAATAGATGCAAGTCACAAGTGGGGTACCTCAGGGATCAGTCCTGGGGACAGTCCTCTTCAATATCTTCATCAGTGACATTGCAGATGGACTGGAGGGTAAGGCTTGTCTGTTTGCAGATGACATCAAGATCTGCAACAGAGTAGATGTTCCAGATGGGGTGGGCAGAATGAGAAGAGATCTGGATAAACTTGCAAAATGGTCAGAACAGAGGCAACTGGGGTTTAATGCAAAGAAGTGTAAGATCATACACATAGGGAATAGAAACCTTGAAGCCACCTATAGGCTGGGACGGGAGTTGCTGACAGTCATAAGGGAAGAAAGAGACTTGGGCATCATCATCACCGATGACTTGAAATCATCCAAGCAGACCACTAAAGCAGTAAGTAAGGCTAGGGGGATGTTAGGGTGTATTAGTAGGGGTACCACAAGTCAGAAGAGGGAGGTAATAATCCCTCTTTACAAGACACTGGTAGGTCCCATCTGGACTACTGCATGCAGTACTGGAGGCCACACCTTCCCAAGGACATTAACCAAATTGAGGCAGTCCAGAGAAGGGCAACCAAAATGGTGCAGGGACTGCATCAGAAAACATATGAGGAGAGATTAACAGAGCTCAAAATGTATACCCTAGAGCAAAGGAGGGAGAAAAGTGATATGATCGAAACATTCAAACACCTTAAGAGCATTAACAAGGTGAAAGAGTCTAACATGTTTCAAGATAAGAAAATAGCAGGACAAGAGGACACAGCATGAGATCAGAGGGAGGCCGATTAAGAGGTAATGTGAGGAAGTTCTTTTTCACTGAAAGGGTGGTGGATGCATGGAACGGCCTACCTCAGGAAGTGGTGGATATCAATACAGTGCAGGGCTTCAAACAGGCATGGGATAGGCATAAGGGAGCAATACAGATGAGTATGAATAGATAGGCAATTGACAGAGCAAAGGCCAATGGCACATTTATAAGGTAGAAAAAGAAATGGGCAGACTGGATGGGCCTTGTGGTCCTTATCTGCCGTCAACTTCTATGTTTCTGTTTCTATGAGTTGAACAGGGTATTCAGTCTTGACAACTGACATTCTGATGTAGTGGTATAGATGGTATTGCCATAGTAAGTCATGGGTGGGATAATAAGCTCAACTAGGTTTGCCTCATACCTTGAGACAGGCAGTCAATTTTTTTGTATACAGCTCTAACTTTTCTGGGGCTTCAGAGGCCAATGACTTAATATATGGAAGGAGACATTAAAAGATTAATCCAGTATGATTTCAAGATACAGTTGCAGTAACTGACATGGTCAGATATTTCCTGAAATTTCTTTTATGTCTCCAGAGATATTCCAAGCCTGCCTGCATACCACAGTAGCACCACCAGCGTGAATCACTTTATAAATATCACAAAATATTTGTAAATATCTGACTACGTCAGTTCCTGAAATTGTACTTATATTCTGAATCTTATACTCTGAGATTCTGATCAATACATGATCTACAATGACTAACTTATACTGCCACACTCTGCCTGCCATCATTATTGTGATACCATGGCTCATAAACAAATGGGTCTGAATTTTCAAACCATGGCAGAGGGCTTACGTCCTACCCTGTGCCACATGACTTAGGATCTGCTGGTGCGCCAAACAATATTGCTGCAACTTCGTCTGATTTTCTATTTCCAGGCATAGTTGTGACAGTTTCCTTGATTTACGCCAGCTTGCAACAAAGATCTGGTGCAAGTTCCGTGTTTGAGGTCCCAATGAGTGGCACAGGCTAGACCACAAATATGTGGTCTATGGACCTGTGGTCAGCAGAAGGGATAGAAAATCCCGACTGCAAACAGAGCTTGCCGCAAGCTCTGTGCACCATATATTTGGCACACCAGGAGGCTTGTGGTATTCTGGCAGGTTTGAAAATCCGGCCCATTAGCTCTTGCACTACTGGAAGATGTTTCACATAGCTAAAAAAAAGGTAAATAAAGTTGAGTTTGACTAACCAAATGGACTATATAAACCAAATGTAAGAAAAGTACTATGTACTCATAACATATTGCAGTCTTGGAGGGTTAAAGAACTCAGAAATCCACTCTTCCTTTAAGCTCATGATTTTGAAGCTTGTTAGCCTCCCCCCCCAGCATGGCATTGTTTCTTTGTACACTACATTATTCTATTGTTTTTTTCTGTATTCTCTAGGATACTGTTACAGTCTTAAAAGTTTAAAAAAGAATAATAAGTTTGATAAATCTAAGCTGGTTAACTTAGTATAAGGTGGAAGATGACAGGCCACTGCGTAAAGGTTAGAGAGAGATGGGTGTATAGAAAAGTCCCGAATACATTTTACATTGAGAGTCCAGGGAATGTGTAACACACTATATGGAATAAAGTAGTATAGAGATGTTTAAAGGTAGTTTGGATACGTTTTCCTAAGGACATAAACATTTCAGATATAAGAACTTGAGTTACCTAATATAATGTGGTTATTATCAGCATAATGAGCAAAAATGTAATATACTGATAGGAACAGGTGGAGCCACTGAGCTTTCGGTTCCTGTAGGCCTCTGCCACAAGCAATACTCCTCAATGACAGGATCATAATAAAAATAGAGTACAAAATTATTGTGTAAACAAGCACATGGCATCCATGGCAAACCACATGGTGAGTGATGCAACCCAGATGGCATGGGTTGTGCATGAAATATCACTTTGTCTTTTTTAGAATTACACAGTAATAGCTGATGGTTATGTGGCTGTTATTGCTGACTACCAAGCAAAATATATGAAAAACAGCAATGCAACCTTCGATTCTTAAGGCCAAGAATAAACTAAATAATTGAAACAGATTTCCTATGGTAGGTTTAGATTTAATGATACTTGAATAAACACCAGCACTAAAAAGAAGTATGTTTTGTGAAATTTCACAATATTTACATCCTTACTGTGCAATAAAAATGGGTAGTCTAGATAACATGCAGAACCATTTTGTAACTAAGACTACTGCCTACTGAGATGCAATTACTTAACTGTATGAACAGTATGTGTTCTCATGTATTGCTTATGAATTGGTTTGTGACGAGAAGATAAATTATAAGCAGGATGTTTCCAAACAAATTATAATGTACAGTGCCTGATACATGAAACTCCTTGTACCTGAAAAACTATGGGTGAAACTTTCAATAAAGCAATGTGCAGCCACATGTTTCAGAGTCATTATGACCTGCAATTTTAAGCTATTTCAGGAACAAAGCCACATAAACAGTTTGTATCTGATGCAAATCCTTTTAATAACAATTAAAAAGAAAATCATGTCATTACTGATGCATATCACATTATGCAGAACATAAATAACTATGATAATTCCAACCCAAGATTGAATTCAGGAACAATTTGTCCAGACTAAGGTCACGCGGTATTCTGCATCAGAAAGCTGTACCCATTTCTTTCAATGATACCCTTTGTTTTCGCACTAAAAGATGATTAGTGACAGAGTATCAAGAGTCCTGCTGAGTGCTACCTGACCTGAACTCAGTGTGTTTGTTACTACTACTAACATCTTTCCAACCTCACACTGTCACATTACTATAGGTTTATCCCCTCCCACCCTTTCCTCCCCAATCCTCCCCCTGCCCCCTTGTTGCTATCCACTGCTACCTCCTAACTCTCTCCCACCCAACCCCCTCTACATTGCCCTTTCCTTATTCTACTCCCCACGCTTTACTACTCATACCCCTTCAACCTCTCCTAATTTCATGCCCCACCTGTACTACATCCTCCCCCTCCACTGCCAACCACACGACCACCCCATCCCTGTTCTTCCCATCCCATATCTTTCGCCACTGACCATCCACCACCCAGGACAAAGCCCTCTTAGGCTGCCACACATGCATATCTTGAACAAAGCCTTCTTTCTGGCTGCCTTACATTACCCAAGCATGTGATCCTTAAATCCTTCTGCTGATCTATGCACTCAGAACAGGACAGCTTACTTCTTAGAACAGTCTGGTACTACTTGCCTATATATTGAACTGATGGTGAAATTTCATTGCAAATTTCTAGACGTATTGTAACAAAAGTGTAACTAGCCAAAAAAGCACATTTGTTTTTTTATGTAACCTATAAAACCTTGAAATCAAAGTAATCTTTTGTACACCAATGTATTTTATTTGTATACATTGTTGTTGTTGGGTTACCTGTTTTGTACTATGTCTGACTCGGAACCTTTTTAAATCAGTCCTTGGCTCAAAGGTATTAATCCCAAACTGAAATAAATAAATAAATAATATGTCATGGAGCCAGTCACCTGAGAGATGCCCTACAGATAAAGCCATAATGTGTTCTTTAGATCAGTGATACCTTAATCTTAGCTAAGGATTTCTTTAAAATATATATGACATTTACCCACCATGATCTTTGTAGGCAATTCAATGGCAGCTACAGATAAGTAACAATTCATCTAGATACTGTGTATAGGCTGACCCTATGGTGAATGGAATACATACACTTGAAAATGCTACTCTGCATTAGTAGAGATGTAAATACTGCAGCAGAATGAGTTTTTCTTCTGTTGAAGTAGTTCCATCTTTAAACTACGCAACTGAATCAGCTGTTTTGGTTGCATAAATGCAAATAGTCTATAACATTTTTTTTAAAACAGACAATGTGCACAAGTCCAGGGGATGGACAGGGAGGGATAAATCTATGGTGCATGTGGCAGTGCTGCAATCGAGCACCAGTGCATGCATTGGGATGAGGGAGGTCATCAGTTGGATGGAGTGACCAGAGTCTAAAGAGCAGTATGTTCTTTTTTTCTTTTGTTTATTTTGCACAAAACCATTTGGGTAAGAAAGAGGTGAATGTGTTGATTACCAGAGCCGTGACTCTGTTGATGCTAAAATAAACTTTGGGATTGTGATACTTCAACTTGTCATCTGGAGTGACTGATGTTTGCTTGAAATAACATTTTGTTCACCTCGGGTTTGCCATGATGATTGGAATCTTTCAAGCTTCCTTCTCAACTTCGCTTCCTCATCATGGCAACCACTTGTTGGTAAAACAACCTTGTTCTGTATGGTTCCTCATAAATTATTCTATATATACTGTATAATAGCAAATCCAGTAAATTTTTATGGGCATACACAAAAAATATCTAGATACATCACTACAGATCTTAGGCTGTTTGTGTATGCCTACCTCCCTGCATGCCTGTCTATCTGTCTGTCCATCCATCCCTCTCTGTCTGTCTGTCTGTCTGTCTGTCTGTCTGTCTGTCTATCTATCTATCTATCTATCTATCTATCTATCTATCTATCTATCTATCCATCAGGTGTCAGGGTGGCTCAGTTGGTAGCACATCTGCCTCTGGACCAGAAGGTCATGGGTTCTCATCCCACACCAGGACTGGACTTGCACCTAAAAATCACTGGCATCCGAGTGCAGTATTGGGGGGGCTGTACTGCTGCAGTGTGCCATCCTTTGGATGAGACATTAAAGAGGTCTCTTCTGCCCATCCTGGTGTTGTCCTGGTGGGTGTCCAGGTGGAAGTAAAAGAACCCAGGGCACTTTTCGCAAAGAGCAGGGAACATTCCCGGATGTCTTGGCTAACATTCCCCTTCCCATAAACCGGTTCATGCAATCAGCCAGGCTGTGTGTGGGTGATGATGTGCGATATAGCCGCCACCACACATTCAGTCACTTCACTACCAGTCTAGCATTGCTTGTAAGGCGCTTTGGGATACTGTGTATGAAAAGCGCTATATAAATGCTGATTCTTCTTCTTCTATCAATCTGTCACATTATTATAAAGGGTCCGTGTGATACAATTCACTCACTGTCATTGCTGGCACCACACAAATACCTATGCAAGTGTTACATATATTCATTATAAGAAAACTACATAAAGGCATCAGCTGTGGCTAAAGCATAAAATCTCAAATGTAGGGGAATGCAATGTGAGGGTAAAAACTGTGCCCTGAATCTCAATGAATGTGTGGTGTGGGGTTCCTCAATTACTGAACAGTTATTCAAAGTAGTGTTGTCAATACCCTAATGTCAGCACAGTCTTTTAAGGCATGGAAATGTACTCACACACCAATAAGAGGGGTTTTGAAATCTGGGTAACATCAACTCTGCTCTGAACAATCACTCAAACCCCAAGAAAGACACATCCACAATCTTAAAGATTCAGGGGACTTATTTAACCTAAAACTGCATTTCCCTACTTGTTAGGCTGTGAGAATCAACCCTACCTAATGCATAAATATAGTTTTCGGCAATGAAGTTCCATGCTTTTATAAATGTATATTTATTTAGTGACACATACAAATTTAGTATGTGACATGGATTTAAATTTTCATTTTTTTCATTTCTATAAGCTAAAGTAATCTCTCTTTGTGATCCTTCTAATTTTGATCATGAATGATTCCTCATGTAACTGGCCCCATTTGAATGGTCAGCTGTTTTCATTGCCCTTGATGTCATTGCTACCATATCCTCCTTCTTGTCTCTGGTCTCCCACTTCACAAGGCTTTTGCTACCATCATTAAGAGTAGGGTTAGGAACATAGTTACTAAATGACTATACAGTGACCTGTTTTCTCTAAAGAAAGCTGGGGAGACAAGTGTATGCATACAGCTCTTCTTCAAATCTGAGTGACTGGCAGGAATACAGGAGACTTAGAATCCTTTGCAAAAATGAAATTTGCCTAGCTAAAATTACAGTAAGTACTGTAAAAGTTCACTTCTGTCTGCTGCCTATAATACTCTATGCTTTTGGGAGAATGTTTGTGTCTTTGGGGAGATTCTGCAGTCCACTCTGCTGACATTCTTATCTATGGTGTTAACAATAATAACTCTGCTACAAATAGGTTTGCCATTTAGAGGGCAGACTCAATTGCCCAGGTGACCAGCCCAAATAGTGCTTTAACATGTTCAGGCAAGTCAGGGGTGGGGCTTTGGGGGTGACTCACTGGAGGGGGAGGGACAAGAGGCATGAGTCATAGATGACCTCATAAAGAAAGAGGGAAAAGAAAGAAGAGAGTAGCCTCAGGATTGGCAGAGAGCCAAGGAAGAGGTATGTAAGCAGCTACAAGGAAGCAGTCTGCCTCATTTCATGTTCCTTTTTGATTTTGTTAGCTGGGAACAGCACATCAGATTGGATCACTTAATACTTAATTTGAAAGGAAAAGAATTAAAGTTACCTGACTTTATTTCAATGTAATTGAGCGACTGGCAAAGCAGCCATAACATATTCCAAAAAAAAAAGAATTTTCAAGAAAGGGGAATATGCAGATATATTTCCATTAGTGAGCAGGGAAGCAGTAATTGAATATGATGAAAAGAAGAACATAGGTAAGAGTGAGATGGCAGCTGCAGTAGTACTGTTGGGGAGGAAGAGGAAAAGTTCACCAAGGGCAAGACCTGGGGTGCCTGGTTTGTAGATTTTGCAACTTATTCTGCAATTGTGATGAAGAACAAGCCCAAACTGGGGATTTCTCTAATCATGTATTAAGTGATTATATGAAGGGCAACAGTGAAGGGAGGTTTCAGTTGGTTATACAATGACGAATTCTTCAGGTAGAGAATGGCCACCTATGGGGATGTACACTGGGATATGAAGCAGTTAGATCTTTGGACTGACTATGCCACGGACCAGGCCACACCTGAAGGGGATGAGGGGAAAAATCTATGTTACTACAAAGGTGCTGTTGGGGATACAATGGGGCTTTTTGCTTCTGGCTACAATGTAGGTTTTGCCACTCTTGTTCTAAATGTGGAGGTAATCACCCAGCCTCAAGGTGCCGTATGAACTGGAACTCCAGGGGACAATACAATGAGGATAAAGGCAACCCCAGTCAGCCCTTTGGGGGGGGACAGGTGGGGTATAGGGAGCAACCATGGAATAGAGGCTACAGAGGGAGGGAAGAAAATGGGAAAGGGAAAAAGCTATTGATGAAAGGATGGACAGCGGCAAAGAAAAGGAGATTAAATAATGCATGGCAAAAACACCAATAAACATGGGTAAGTTAGAGGAATGGTTAAAAGAACACCCAGACAAGAGGGAGGCCTCACATTTAATAGAGGGATTTAAGCATGGTTTCAACCTCCATCTTCAAGGGCTCAGGGTAGGCAGGGAGGCCATGAATGTAGGATCGGTGTGGGGCAAGGAAGGGATTTTGAAACACAAGCTACAGAAAGAAAAAGATACAGTGCATATTGAAAGCCAGTTCCAGAGCCCACCCATAGACAACCTTAGGGTATCCCCCTAGGTTTGGTATCAAAGAAACAGTTGGGAGAATACAGGGTCATCCACCACCGGTCATTCCTGGATGGAGAATCAATAAAAGATTACATTGATGAGAGGGATTCTCTAGTTACATACGCAACCCTGGAAGAAGTGATATAGATTATCAGGGTAACACCACAGGTATGGCTGGCAGAAACAGACATTGAGTAAGCTTTTGGGCTAATACTAGTGCAGTCACAAGACTGAGAATTACTAGTTTTCAAGCTGGATAGGTAATACTATTTTGACAAAGCCATGCCTATGGGGTTCTCGACTGCCTGTGCCTCTTTTGAACTGTTTAGCACATGCTTACAATGGATATTTCAACAGAAGACAGGCTACAGGACAGTCATTTACTAATTAGATGATTTCCTTTTGATAGGGAGTGGACAGAAAGAGACAGAGAGCTTGCTAAAGAGTTTTCAAGATTTATGCAGGGAACTGGGAGTGCCCTGGCACCAGACAAGACCGAGGGCCCCAGTTGGACCATAGAATTCCTGGGGATTAAAATGGACACTCAGTTAGAGATGTTTAGATTACCAGACAAAAAAGTGCAGAAGTTAAGGGAAATCATACTAGAAAACAGGAGCAGGTGCAAAGTGCAATTCAGATAGGTGCAACAGCTGATTGGTCACCTTAATTTCCACCTTAAGTTCACCTGCAGGGCCATCAGCCCAGGGCAAGCATTCACCAGGCATATAGCAAAAGTGATGATGGTGGTGAAGCCGCATCACTGGGTCAACCATGTCAAAGACACCAAGGAGGACTTGAAGATCTGGGAGGAGTTTATAGTTATGTTTAACAGAACATCTTTTTGGCAGGATGATTCAGTTTTTAATATAGACCTAGAGTTATACACAGTCACAGCAGAGGGTTAGGCAAAGAGGGGTATTTCAGGGGACAATGGTTTTCAGAGGTCTGGTCCAAGGAATGGACACAAAGGGGACTAACCAGGGGTATTACACTTCTGGAGATTATCCTGATCTGTGTTAGCATGCTAGTGTGGGGGGGGGGGCAGAGTTCCATAGCCAAAAGGTAACATTCTGGTGTGACAACAGGACCGTTGTCGATGTGCTCAACAAACGGGGGGCCATGTCAGACTCAGTGCTGAGAGTATTATGACAGCTAGTCTTGCAGGGGTTGAAGTTGAACATGTCCTTTAGAGACAGACACATTGAATGGATATAAAACATTATGGCTGACAGTCTCTCCCATCTGCAGCTGGACAGGTTCCAGGCCATCGCACTGAAGGCAGAGGGACAAAAACACCCATACCAGCAAGCATTTGGGAAGTTGGATAGAAGATGCTGAATTGCTGTTTCATAACTCCTGGTCCCCCAGGACCCTCTGAGCCTACGAGGGTCTTGAAGAGCCTTCCAAGTTTCAAAGAAGTACAACACATTGGGGTAAGTGGGCTGGTCACTGACAAGCAGCTAGGAAAGTATGTAATTTACCAGTGGGAGTGTGGTTTATCACACATGATGATGGGGGTACACCTAGCAGCTATAAGTACAGTTTTCAACATCAGCGGGTGGTGGTAGTCCAGAAAAACCATGTTAATAGGATGGATGGTACAAGGGTGGTGATGCCTATGAACCAGTGAGAGGGGACAACAGATGGCCGGTGTCAGAAAAAATGTTAGTTAAGCTTATAAATGCCATACCAGCAATCTGAAAGTCAGCAGATGAGGCAGTATTATTTCAAGCCTTTTACTTGACCATGTACCATGGGGTCCTCAGGGTGAGTGAAGCTATAGGCCATGCCAAGGAACAGAGGTTAGGGGGTTTGATTTGGGAAGACATAGATTGGCGGTCGGAGTCAGCCACCTTGCAGACTAGGAGATCAAAAACAGACCAACAAGGAAAAGGATGCTTGATTCACCTGGTAAGACAGGATGAACTAAAAATGTGTCCGGTTAGGGTACTGTGGGCTTATGTCTCAGTGTGATGTGATCACAGAGGTCAGTTTTTTATCCATGGGGATGGAAAGGGGGTGACGAGCTATCAGATAGTAGCAGTTCTCAAGATTGGCATAGCTTTTCTTTGAGAGAACCCAAAATGTTATTCATCTCATTCATTCAGAACTGGGGCAGCATCACAACTGGTGGCAACAGGGGCGTCAAGCGAGCAAGTACAGGGTATTGGCCACTGGAAATCTGTTTGTTACAAGCGTCATGTACAACCTTTAAATGAATAACTACTAACCATCTCTTCTTGCATTACAGGTTAAGTAGAGGGAAGATAAAAAGGATCAGCTTCAGGGCGGGGGAGGAAGAGGGCTGGATGAGGGGGAGTAGACCTGGACCAAATACAAATCCTCATATTTTGCTTTTATTTTACAGTAGGGCATGGTTGGAGGTTGGAGATATGGATATGCAGGCACTTGTGTATTTACTGGGCAGAGAGGACAGCTTCAAAAAAGGCAGGAGGCAAGTAACTTTATAAAGACCCTAGGCAGTGTAGGCTTTCCTGGCAAGGAATAAGGGGCATGAAATGGACCTAATTATTGCCAACCATGAGGGACATGAGGGAGAGGTGGCCATCACCAGACATGATCATTGTGCATCTGGGGGGAATGACATCGGGTCCAGGCCCTGGTTGGATATATGTCTACAAATAATGTAGATGTAGAAACAATAATACATTGAATGTAAGAAGCCTAGGAAACAAATCAGCTGAGCTACAGGCACTCTTAGCAGTGTGGAGGGTGGATATTGCAGCTGTCACAGAAATGTGGGCAACTGAGCAACAGGACTGGGATCTGGCAATCCCAGGATACAAATGATACAGGAAGGACTGTAAGGAGGGAAGGGGGGTGGGGTAGCAGTCTATGTGAGGGCAAGATCAAATGCACAAGGGATGAGGGAGAAGAAAGGAGAACAGAGGCAATCTGGCTGCAGCTCCTAGGCTCAAGGGTAGGAAACTAAGGTTTGGGGTGGTATACAGGTCACTGTCCCAGTCTGAGGAGCTTGACATGGAGCTAGTGAGACAAATCAAAAAGGTATGTAGAAAAGGGAAGGTAGTCATCATGGGGGATTTCAACTTGCTGGGGGTTGACTGGAGCATTCCGGTCACCTCCAGTGCTAGGGAGCAAGTGCTCCTGGATGTGATCCAGAAGGGTCTCCTGACACAGTTGTTTACTGCACCTACTAGGTTAAAGAACACTTTAGATCTGGTATTGTCGAATGGGGAGGCAGTGAGGGAAATAAAGGTAGAAGACCCACTATCTGACAGCGATCACTAAACGGTGTGGTTTAATATCACGATGTGTGGGGATCCAGAGAAATCAGTTACTCAGGTGGTAAACTTCAGAGGAGGTGGACTTTGGGAGGATCCAGGAAGTACAGAAAGAGAAACTAGAGGGCATAAGGCGTGAGACAGACATGGAGCTGAAATGGGATATTGTTAAACAGGGGGTTACAGAGGCAACAGAAGCCTGCACCAAGGCACACAGTAGGAGAAGTAGAGCAATAAAACCATGCTGGTTGAACAGCAAGCTTGTGGAGGTGGTGAGGTCAAAACAAGTGGCTCACCAGAGGTTTAGGAGGACAGGAAAGGAAGTCGACAGGGAGGAATATGCAAGATGGTCCAGAGAGGTGACCAGAGAAGTGAGAGAAATCAAGGTCCAGAGGGAGCTGAGATTAGCACAGGGAATTAATGGGGGGAGAAAGACTTCTTCAGATCATCAGGGAGAAAAGAGAGTGCAAGGAGACAATAGTGAGGATAAAAAGGGTTGGGGAGTGGACGGAAAAGGGGGAGGAGCAGGCAGAATCACTGAATGAATACTTTTTTTCCATGTTCACAGAAGAAAGGGGGGGCTGCTACCAGCATGGGCTGGAAGGGTAGGGACAGGAAGAGAGGAGGTGACAGATGGAAGAATTGAAGCAAGTAGAGTCCTAGAGAGACTGAGGGCACTGAAGGTAGACAAGGCACCAGTGCTGGATGATATCCACCCCAGGGTGCTGAGGGAGATGGTGGAGGTGTTGGCGGAGCTGCTGGTGGATCCGCATAGCACCTCACTGGAGTCAGGATGTGTGCCACTGGACTGGAGGATGGCACATGTAGTGCCATTACACAAGAGCAGGCCAAGGGATGAACCGGGTAATTATCGTCCGGTAAGTCTCACATCCATAGTGTACAAACTCATGGAAACGATACTAAAGGAAAGACTGGTGTCGTACCTGGAGGACAAAGGCCTCCAGGATGTGAGGCAGCATGGGTTTGTTTCAGGGAAGTCTTGTCAAACCAACCTGATACAATATTATGACTGGGTGACAAGTGAACTGGATAAGGGTCATGCGGTGGATGTTCTTTACTTGGACTTCAGCAAGGCCTTCGATTCAGTGCCTCATGTGTGGCTTGGGGGGAAGCTAACTGGTGTAGGAGTAGGGGCAAAAATGGTGAACTGGATTACAAGCTGGCTGAGTGGGAGGCTGCAATGGGTGGTGGTGAAAGGGGAGATCTCAGCTCCAAGGCTGGTGACAAGTGGGGTGCCACAGGGCTCTGTGTTGGGGCCAGTATTATTTGGGCTCTTCATATCAGACATTAGACATGGGGTGGTGAGCAAGGTAAGTCTATTTGCTAACAACACCAAAATCAGAGCAGTGGTGGATGGAGAGAATGGGTGGAAGAGGCTGCAGGGGGACCTAAGCAAGCTATAGGAGTGGTCAGAGAGGTGGCAGCTGTGGTTCAATGCAAAGAAGTGTGAGGTTATGCACTTTGGGGTGAAGAATCCAAGGAGAGAATACTGGCTGGGAGGGGGTTAAGCTGGGGATCACTGAGGAGGAGAAAGACCTTGGTGTAATGACAATGGGGACCATGAACAACACTGCCCAGTGCAGGAGAGCAGCTGCAAAAGTGAACAAAATGCTGGGATGCATAGCGAGGGGGTTTTCATCCAGGCGAAGTGAGGTGATCTTGCACCCCTACAGATCGCTGGTAAGGCCGCACTTAGAGTATTGTGTGCAGTTTTGGAGGCCATACCTAAAGTGTGATATAGGCTGCTGGAGGGGGTACAGAGGAGGGCAACAAAGATGATATGTGGAATGGAGGGGAGAGACTATGACAGCATGCTGGAAGACCCCAATATGTACACCCTGGAGTATAGAAGGGACAGGGGGGACATGATAGAGACATTCAAGTATCTGAGGGGAATCAATAAGGATGGGGCAGATGGGGTCTTGAAGTTAAGGAGGGGGAGGGTCACTAGGGGGCACAGGCTAGAATGGAGGAGGGAAGATTTAGAAAGGAAATGAGGAGACACTGTTTCACAGAGAGGGTGGTAGCAAAATGGAACACCCTACCAGAATGGGTGGTATCATGTAAATCTGTGAGCAGCTTCAAAAGGGCATGGGACAGGGAACAGAGGAGAGTGAGGGTGGGGGATGGCAGTGGGATGACAAAAGGGAGGGGTTTGGGGCAGCTGCAAACTAGGGGTGTTGACTGCACACTCGAGCAGACTTAGCTAGACGGGTGGTCTGTTTCTGCTGGCACATTTGTATGTTCATACGTAATAAGACACTGGTGGCCTCACGTGACCTTAGTATGGTCAGATATGGTACCCCACCGAGTATGGAGACATGAGCACAGTCACATAGCAATTGATAGAGCAAGGAGAAAGATGAATAGGAAGGTAGGCACATTATTTATTGTAAATGGTGGCAGAGTCATCAGAAGAGGCATAGGGGTCTGTTAATGAAAAGGGGTTACCAATGCCCAGCATAGATACTACAGGCACAGCAGAAAAATCTGATAGTGTCTGGCATGCCCTTTTCATTGTATATGATAGTTGGTCATATGTAGAGATAGTAAACATAGGGTCATAGAATTGTTTTTTTCTCAGGCAAAAGTGTGACATTGCAAGCCACATGTTTTCAAGTATTTCTTTGCACTGCTTACTTTGATGCCTGCCATTAATAAACTCACTTTTAAAACAGCATTTAGTTGTGTGTTTATTTTTTTTTTGCTTCCCCTCTTTTGTTTACTGTCGAATCACATTTATTTCCCACTGCAGTTTCTGTAGTGAATGTAACTGCTAGTGTCACAACAGGTTACGTTCACCTGCAGCCTCTCCAAATTTTTTTTTATTTTATTTATTTTAGCTTTTGTTGACCGGGTAAGTGCACTAGACAAATCCTGCCTATTTTCAGGCACGACCCGGGGGAGGGGGATACAGATGAATTCCAACTAACCTTGAACCAGATTAAGCTGTTGGTGGTATTTTTAGTGAATGAGGGAAATTTGGCCAGGACACCGGGGAAATTCCCCTATTCTTTTCGATAAGTGCCATGGGATCTTTAACATCCACCTGAACTACCACCAATCCAGGCAGATGGGACCTCGGTTTAACGTCTCATCCGAAAGACGGCACCTCGGAAATGCAGCACCCCTCTCATGCTGCATTACAGTGTCAGTACTGGGATATTAACCCAAGTGCCAGATGTTGGAGCTGAACCCACAGCCCTCTGATCTCCCGGCCTCAGAGGCGAGTGTGCTACCTACTGAGCCACTGACACTGAAATGTTTTGTGGTGCTGCTGCCCTGTGGGAGAATGTTTGCATTGATCCCCCAAACTCCTCTCAGCACTGTGCTGTTTTTTGGATGGGGCAAGAAGCCACATGAAGTCCATGTGGGGAGATCTTTGACCCCTTACTCCCACCATGTCATGCTCTCACGACATTTGTCAGTCACCTTACGAGACTGCCCCCCCTTTTGAGTTGGGCACTGATCGTGATGTTTTGCGGGAGCAGGGGGTGTGACTTTCCCTATTTAATGTGTAGTTGCATTGCTCGGTCTTCTTCTCTGTTTCTCTGGACAAAGAAAAACTTCCTGAGGTCACAGCATTCCTCCCGAATTACGTTCGCCAGCAGGTAACAGCAAATTTACCTTTGCCACAGTCTTAGGGGGTTTGTTTGTGAATGAAACAAAATTTTGCTGAATGTGGTTGTGGCATTATCTGCATGCACACTCCCGATCCAGCATCTAAATTAATCATTGCAGCAAGGCTGGCTTTTACAGCAGAAATATATTTTTCATGTGTTTGTGACACCAGATACCTTCGGTTACATGTTCATTCAGCATAGGGTGTGCCCGGTGTCACAGTTACTTAAGTCACACCAGTTCTGCTTGCTGCTTGTTTCAAGGGGTAGGGGTAAAGAAAAAGATTTCAAAATGCATGGTGCTTTGTGTGTGTGTGTGTGTGTGTGTGTATAGGGGAGGCTCGGCACACAGGGGATAAGAAATTATGAATTTATTTAAGAAAATACATTTTGTGTGCATGTTGTTTGGGGCTCACAACAGAGGATGGGAATTTATTTTTTTATAAGAATTACTGCTTGCTTTTGAAAAAAATAGGGCATCAGTCTGTAAGTTGTTGTGTGTGGTGTGTGTGTTTGTGTGTGGGGGGGGGGAGTTACAAACTGTACAAAGTTAGTTTGCTGTGAATGCCTTTGGCCAGGTGTGTTTGTCCGAAGTTTGGCCATTTTTAGAACCTCCTTTGTTTGGTTGTTTGGGAAGGGGGTGATATCCATGCTGTTGTTTTAGGCCTAGCGTAGGTGAACACAAACACAGCTGGAGGGACATCAGCCAGGTTTGGTGGCTTAAAATCAGGTTACATTTGTTTTTTGTGTAAATGTGCCTGCACTCCTGCCTTTGTTCCAGCTCTTGTCTGTTTGTTCACCTACATTCGGCCATATTGAGAACCATGTGGCCTCCTTTGTTTGGTGTGGGGGGGGGTTATTTGGGATTGAAATCTGGCCTGCTGTTTTGTTCCTGCTACTGTGTTGGTACTGTCTGGCCAAACGTGAGTGAACACAGACACAGCTGGAGGGGCATCGGCCAGGTTCGGTGGCTTAAAAGCAGGTTGCATTTTTTTTTATGTAAATGTACCTGCACACCTGCCTTTGTTCCAGCTCTGTCTGTTTGTTCACCTACGTTCAGCCATATTGAGAACCATACTGCCACCTTTTTTTGGGGGTTGTTTGGGATTGAAATCCGGCCTGCTGTTTTGTTCCTGCTGCTGTGTTGGTAATGTCTAGCCAAACGTAGGTGAACAAAGACGCAGCTGGAGGGGTATCAGCCAGGTTTGGTGGCTTACAGTGAAAGCAGGTTACATTTTTTTTTTTTGTAAATGTGTCTGCACTCCTGCCTTTATTCCAGATCTGTCTGTTTTTTCATCTACGTTCAGCCAAATTGAGAACCATGTGCCCTCCTTTGTTTGGTGGAGGGGGTGTTTGGGATTGAAATCCGGCCTGCTGTTTTGTTCCTGCTACTGTGTTGATACTGTCTGGCCAAACGTAGATGAACACAGACACAGCTGGAGGGGCATCGGCCAGGTTCGGTGGCTTAAAAGCAGGTTACATTTTGTTTTTTTTGTAAATGTAACTGCACTCCTGCCTTTGTTCCAGCTCTGTCTGTTTGTTCTCCTATGTTCGGTCATATTGAGAACCATGCTGCCTCCTTTGTTTGGTGGGGGGGGGGTTGTTTGGGGTAGAAATCCGGCCTGCTGTTTTGTTTCTGTTACTGTTTTGATACTGTCTGGCCAAACGTAGGTGAACACAGATACAGCTGGAGAGGCATCAGCCAGGTTCAGTGGCATAAAAGCAGGTTACATTTTTTTTTTTTTTTTTGTAAATGAGCCTGCACTCCTGCCTTTGTTCCAGCTCTGTCTGTTTGTTCACCTGTGTTTGGCCATATTGAGAACCATGCTGCCTCCTTTGTTTGGTGGTGGGGGGGGGGTTGTTTGGAATAGAAATCCAGCCTGCTGGTTTGTTTCTGCTACTGTGTTGGGAGTGTCTGGCTGAAGGTAAGTGAGCAGATACAGCTGGAGGGGCATCGGCCATGTTCGGAGGTTTAAAAAGCAGGTCAACATTTTTTGCGTTTGGGAGGGGAGTGAGATCCATGTTGCTGTTCGGTTTCACCTTCTGTTAAGTGACTGTGTAAATTTCCTTTATTGGTGTTTTGTTTCCTCAGTGACTAACAACTGTTTACATATAATTTTGAGTGCGTCTCCTTTGCTCTTCTGATTCTTGTAGCATGTTTAGCACATCTCCTTTGGTAATGTTTAGCGTATCTCCTTTGGTAATGTTTAGCATGTCTCCTTTGGTAATGTTTAGTGCATCTCCTTCAGTCAGTCTGTCTGCATGAGAATGTGGTGTGAGTCTCCTACAGTCAATCTGCCTGCCTGAGAATGTGGGGCATGTCTCCTATAGTTTGTCTGTCTTCCTGAGAATGTGGAGTTCGTCTCCCATGGTTGGCCTGTCTGCCTGAAATTGTGAAGTGCATCTACCTCAGTCGGTCTATCTGCCTGAGAATGTGGAGCGCGTCTCCCACAGTTGGTCTGTCTGCCTGAGAATGTGGAGCACATCTCACACGGTCAATCTGTCTGCCTGAGAATGGTCAGTGCATCTCCCACGGTCAGTCTGTCTGCCTAAAAATGTGGAGTGCATCTCCCATGGTTGGTCTGTCTGCCTGAGAATGTAACACGCATCTCAACAGTCGATCTGTCTGCCTGAGAATGTGGAGCGCATCTCCCATGGTTGGTCTGTCTGCCTGAGAATGTGGAGCACATCTCTCATGGTCAGTCTATGTGCCTCAGAATGTGAAGCGCATCTCACATGGTCAGTCTGTCTGCCTGAGAATGTGGAGCACAGCTCCCATGATGGGTCTGTCTGCCTGAGAATGTGGAGCACAGCTCCCATGATGGGTCTGTCTGCCTGAGAATGTGGAGCCCATCTCACATGGTCAGTCTGTCTGCCAGAGAATGTGGAGCACATCTCCCATGGTCTGTCTGTCTGCCTGAGAATGTGGAGTGAGTCTCCTTTGGTCAGCTTGTCTGCTTCATGCCATTTTGTCAGATGTATACTTACCTCTTGTGTCAGTCCATCTATTTCCTGTGCAGCCTCTCTGTTTGCTGCTTTTTATTTGAGAGTAATGCCTAGCTAATATCAGACTTTTATCTCAGTTTGTTTTTGAAGTAATGTAGATGAGAAGAAGACCTTGTGTATCTGTTGCAGATTTGATCAGAAATGCACTGAATATTTTGCCCTGTGCACTGTCGGTAAAGAAGAGAAGTCAGTGGTACAGAGACAATTTGAAGAGGGATCCAGAAAGTTATGGCAGCTATTTAAACATAAAAACATAGAAACATAGAATTTGATGGCAGACTAGGACTGCTTGGCCCACCTAGTCTGCCAATTTCCCTACCTAATGGACAAGCTGCAGATCCTAGTTAGCCAACAGCCTACTTCCTCCTACCCCCCACTAGAATTGCCTTATGTTTGTCCCATGCATTCTTGAATTCCCCCACTATTTTTGACTCTATGACCTCCTCAGGAAGGCTGTTCCATGTATCCACTACTCTCTCTGTGAAGAAATATTTCCTCACATTACCGCTGAGTCATCCCCCCTTTATCTTCAAATTGTGACCCCTTGTTCTTGCACATCTCTTTTTTTTAAAAGATGCTACCCTCTTGGACTTTGTTGATTCCCTTGAGGTATTTGGAGAAATGCAAAGCATGGTCACAATCTTATTAAGATACAATGAATGAAGAATAGAAGAAAAACTACAGTGAGAAGGCCAGATTAAGAATGCAGCGATACAGAGCATGCAAGGCCCAAACTGCAGTGGCTGCAGACTGCAGAGCCACGTCTTCAAAGCCAACCACCAGAAAAGATTCACAAAAGAAGAATGAAGAAAGAGCACGTTGGAGGGAGAGAAAACTAAAAGAATGGAAAAACATGTCTAGTCAGAAATGCAGATGATTGAATTAAAAAAGGTGAGAACTGTACAAGAAAAATAAAGAGAATGAGATACCGGTTTGAAGCCCCACCCCACCCCCACCCCTGACACCTGTGCCATGTGCAATGTGCCTCTCACAGAAAACATGTGCGTGACCCAGGAAACATCCTATGACACCCCAATGGCCGACCTGGCCAGGATACATCCTGTGACACCCCAGTGGCTGATCTGACCCAGGGTACATCCTGTGACACCTCAATGGCCAGCCAGCTCTCACAGAGCACTATCAGGAAAGCAGTTCAGAGAGCATGACAAGGACTGCCACAGTCACTCATATGGTTTGCTTGCACAATTGAAAGGTGATTTCATCATGCTCACCAGCAAAACAGAATGCCCTAGCAAAGCAAAACATGAGATTGACCTGCTGCACTAACCTTCAGGAGAAAATGGTTGCGGTCATAAAGGACAAAATGTCACAGCTGAAAGAATGCAATACCAAACAGCAGCAATAATTGAAAAAGAGCTTTATCTGTTCTTTTCTGGTTCTGAAAAAGTACCGAATGCTCTGTGGTGCAAGCACAGCACTCGGAATCAGTTGGAGGAGAATAATGAGGGCATCAAGGGGGGGGGGATAGCCAAAGAGCAAGCAGCACAAGGCCACACTGTCTGCAGAAACAGTGAAGAATGTTCAGAATTTTTTGAGGCCTCTTCTACACCACTGCCTCACAAGAAGGCAGTTTCCAAAAAGGACTGGGGCAACAAAGATGTTCTTGGACAAGACCCTTAATAGCCTCCACCAGGCATTTCACCAGCAACACCCTAGAACAAAAATAGGGTCCACTAAGTTCCATAGCCTGAGACCAACAAATATCAAACTCGCCAGGCAACAAAAACTGGATCAGTGCCTGTGTGAGTGCTGTGCCAATGCAGAGTTAAAGCTACAATCCTTGAATCTGTTTGCTAATGTTAAACATTTGCCATGATGCAAAATTGAAACATTTATAGGGTTTTCGAGCTCACCATGTGCCCACGCATACCTGGTGACAAATTTCTTACGAACAATTGCATCAGCAAAACTTGTAAAAACTGCAGTACCAATGCAACATTTAAAAAAACAGAGGAACATGTGCAGAAACATGGAAATGATCCAGTCAAATGGTTCCAATTGGAGACCATCAGTGTGACCAAAGACATGAATGACACTGTGGTTAAACAGTATAAAAAAGTGCTTCAATGCAAACAAACTACTGTGACTCAACTTATGGAAATGATAGCAGAAGATGTGTGTTTTTTAGGCCAACATCTGCACGTTGCATCATGGCAACATAAACAGTTCATAACTCTGAAAGACCAAATGCTAGCAGGTTGGGTCATAATGGTGCTGGACTTCACAGAGAATTACACTTGTAAGTTACAAGATGAAATTCAGTCCTGTCATTGGCATCATGAACAGGCCACAATACACCCTATAGTCACGTACTACAGGTGTTCAAAATGTAAAGGCCCTGTTACCAAGTATATTGACTTTATATCAAATGACCTTAAGCATGACCACCATGCTGTTCACCATTTTGTGGGACTTGCAAATAGACATCTGTGTATAATTCGCAAACTGAATATCGAACGAGTGATATAGTTCACTGATGGCTGCGGAGCACAATATAAATCTAAGTGGACTTTTAGCTCTATCTCATCTTCACCAATACAGAACAGGTTTCAAACTGAACAAGTCTTTTTTGGTTCACGTCATGAGAAAGGCCCATCAGATGGAGAAAGTGCTGTCATCAAGTCTGCTGCAAGTCTGGCGGTGCAGAATTGTCAGGCGGTGATTTGTAATGCAGAAGAACTATTCCAATTTTGTGCAAGTAAGCTGACAAAAAAGCCAGACAATGAAGAATGCAGCCATGTGCCAAGAACTTTCTTTTTGGTGGGAGACGGGCAAATAAAATGGCGAGCAGGACCTGAAGTAGGCACCATACCTGGAACACAGAAGATCCATAGTGTTAAGTCTGTGGCAGGTGGCATGGTTGCAACAAGAGGACTGAGCTGTTTCTGTAGACCATGTCAAAGGGAAGATGGCCCATGTGAGAACTCTTGTCATGTGGAATCATGGAAGTTATGTACAATTGGGAAATCTTCTGGATATTTGAGCCATGTCATATCAGTCACACATCCGACCTCAGTATCTCTTGTAACAATGCCTGATATTGCCCAGCCAACCCATCCTGGCAAAGGAATGGTTCCTGAGACTCTGGCTGTTCCCTCAAGCAGCAACATCATCAACCAGAGCACTGACACAGCCACTCCTTCATCTGCCATGGTTTCTGAGACTTCAGCTGTTACATCAAGCAGCAGCATCACAACCAACCAGAGCTCTGATGCAGCCACTCCTTCTGCCTGTTCAAAGAAAGTGAAGTCAAAAGAATATATACAGGTGAACAAATGTTATGCTGTATATTATTCAAAGACCTTCTACATCAGTCAGCTAACCACCATGGATGAGAGTGGCAAATACCATTTCAGCTTTATGCAGCAGCGTGGAGCTAGCAGCTTCACGTGGCCATGACGCAAGGACACATATTCATTATGGAAGACAATGCGCATATTTTATGGTCCCATACACTTTGAAGGGAAGGGCACTCTCAATCTTCTACCTGAGGAACTGCAGACCACCAATACCAAATATGAAATTCTGGGATGGTGGTGGAATTAACTGGTGTCCATACTGCAATACAATAGTGTCACTCACTAACAGGATTGAAAATAGACATCCCTACACTTTGTTTTTCAATATTCAAAAACACAAGCTGGTGGCAGAACTCCATAGTCACTTTGCTGGCCCATGGATTAATGCTAACTTAATATACAGCCTCACAAAAAGACTCAATCAATCAGGTTGCCCATTCCTGTCAACCCATGTTTTATAAGTCAGTAGTATGTTAGCTGTTATTAATGTTCAGTAAAGTTTTTAAAAACTGAAGCAAATTTGATGGGTAATTACATTCACCATGGCAGCTATGTTGGGTCAAACATCACATCTGTCAGTAATGTTGTTGAAATGTCAAATTTCTCCAGGTTTTGTAGTGCTATATCAGTCATTAGCAGCAGCATGTTAGCTGTTAGGCATGTTCAGTAAAGGTTTTACAACTAAAATAAATGTGTGGTGTCACTCATTACATTCACTGCGGCATGTGGTGTCATACGTCACACTTACCAGTAATATAATTGTACATTTTTTGCATGTTTTGTAGCATTATATGAGCCAGTAGTAGTAGTATGTTAGTTGTTAGGCATTTTTATTACAGTTTTAGTGAGCAAAACGTATGTGTGGTGCCTCTTGTTAGATTCACCATGGTATGTGGTGCCAGACATGAAATTAATTAAGACATTAATGCAGTACAATTATTGTAAATATTTATTTTTCATGTTTAATATAACTCATGACATATGTTAGTAAACTTTTTACAACTAAAAGAATTGTCTTGCATCACATGTTACATTCACCACGGTGTGTGGTGTCACTTGTCACACTCGCCACATTAGCGTTCTTTTATCTCAGGAACATGTGAAGCTTTTGTCTCCCAATATGTTTCTTTTTTCATGCTTGGGTCATAGTATCCTGAAATGAATCACAAAACTAGTCATGAAGCAATTTGAAAATTTGACCCTCATGTCACACTTTGGTAACCCCTTTTCATGAAAAGACCCATAGAGGAGAGAGAAGATTAATATTTTAGAGCAGTCAGGGTTCATCTCTCAGACCGAGGGGTTGATATGTTCAAAACATAAATTATGGGAAGTATTGAAGAATGGAGGAGACAGATAGCGTGATAGAGCAAAGGGGAATGCCTGTCATCCAACGCAGACTGGAGACAGGCTGTGGGAAAAAAAGAAAAGATAATAAAGGGGCAAGGGAAGGAGAGGGAGGGAGGGGAAAAAAGGAACCCAAAAAAGGGAAGAACGGCAACAGTATTGAAAGAAAAGCGGTAATGGGTCTACACCATTACCTCCAGAAAAATCAGAACTAGTCCCAAGACTTACATCTGGGGAGAGAAGAGGAAAATCAAAGAAAGGATGCAAATGAATTGATATATCTGATTGTATATATGATAATAAAGAAAAGGATGAATGGGGTACAAGACTATGTATGGAATAACACATATGTTTTGGATGTAATAGAAATCGTTAAGAATCATTAAGATGTTGGGACAGATGGAGATTGTACTATTAATAAATTAATTGCCGATCTGAGCACCCACCACATACTGACTCCAACTCATTCTTGGGAAAAAATCCAGGAGAAGGAGGTTTGCCATTTAAAGGGCAGACTCAATTGTTCAGGTGACCATCCCAAAAAGAGTTTTAACATGCCCAGGCAAGACAGGGGTGGGGGAGGGGCTTTGGGGTAACTCACTGGTGGGGGAGGAGAAAAAGAGGTATGTGTCATAGTTGACCTCACAAAGAAAGATGGAAAAGAAAGTAGAGCGTAGCCTCAGGATTGGGCAGAGAGCCAAAGGAAGGGAAGGGGTTATGGGAGGGTATGTAAGCAGCTGCAAGGAAGCAGTCTGCCTCATTTCATGCTGCTGTCAGATTTTGCCCACTCAGCTGACCAGCAACAGGAAAAGAGGTTGGGTTATTGGTATGGGAACTGCTGAAGGTGGATGGCAGATTAAGAATAATTAATAATAATAATAACAATAATATATGGGGTCTCTCAGGCTAGTTCTGGCACTGCTAAGGTAGATGGCTGAGGAGGGGAAAAAGAAAAGATAATAAAGGGGCATGGGAGAGGGGGAGGGAGTAAAAAAGGAACCCAAAAAAGGAACAGCAGCAGCATTGAAAGAAAAGCGGTAGTGGATATACACCGTTACCTCCAGAGAAAGAAGAACTGGCCCCCAGATCTACATCTGGAGGGAGAAGAGGAAGATCGAAGAAAGGATGCTAATTAATTGATATATCTGATTGTATATAAGATAATAAGGAAAAGGATGTTTGGGGTAGAAGAATATGTAAGGAATAACAAATATGTTTTGGATGTAATGGAAATCATGTTGGAACAGATAGAGATCGTACCATTAATAAATTAATTGTTGATCTGAGCACCCACTACATACTGACTCTGTCTCATTCTGGGGGAAAAATCCAGGACAATTGCTGATACCTCCAATAGCTACTTCCATGATTTATCTGCATACATATCATCCTTCGCCTGCTTTTCAGACCTAGGTGCCTCTGATCCCCCATCTCCTAGTCTTCCTGGCAGTCTCCCCCCACCTTCTTTTAAGATAATGGTTTGGTGCAAGAGGTAACTCAGTTACTATCCAACATATCCTCCTTCTCCAGCACCATCCTTGATATTCTGGAACCTAAATTACTATGAACTGGCACCCAGTTTCTTGTAACTCCTATTGCTGCAATGTTCAATATATCCTTCTCATCTGGTTCTGTCCCTAATTTGTGGAAAATTACTCAGGTTGTCCATGTCCTTAAAAAGAGTAACTCTGGGGAAATAGATAATTAACCCACCATAGCCATTCTATCCATACTTAGCAAACTCCTTGGGAAAGTGGTTGCTAACCAGCCAACAGACTAGCTGGTTTTGTGTAATCTAATGATTTTCTTAAAGGTCATAGTACTTTTAGGGTCCTTATCCAATTTACTAATGACATCAGCTCCTCTATGGACCAGGGAAAGATGTCTAGGTGATTTTTGCTGATCTGTCATAAGCTTTTGATTTGGTTAATCACAGGTTACTTTAACTGGGTAATACAATTTCCTTTCTCAGGTTCTTGTTAGAACTGCACAAAAGTGAAGAAACAACAGACACATGGTGTCCAGCACACAAAGTGATTTATTTCTAGTATGTAAAACAAGCTTCCAACAAAATCACAGTGATAAACACTGAGAACACCTCCAATCTTTTTTACTTCTAGGCAGCAGCAAGTCTCTACTTCTTCTCAGAGAAAAAGGTGCAATGCAAAGGATCCTATACCCCTTATAATAACCATAGCAACTACTAAAAAGATCTATAAACATCTCATCATTGGATAATGGCAAACAACCTGACTTCTTACTAGCCTGGGAAAGCACTCTGAGCTAGCAGAAAGACAAGATAACTAAACAAAGAACCTGTATTCGTGAAGGCCACTTGTGGTACATGCATAATTGCATAGGTAATTGCTGTTTTGCACTAGAACTGGAGATGGCAGTATTCTCTAACTAACGATTATACAATGGTGTAAACAGAGGTGTCTTCCAAGTGGTATAAAAAGAATGATGGCAAGTACATTATGATTCTGAGTAGAAAATATAGTAGAACTCAGATCCTGACACTTATGCTTATATGATACATGCCTGTGCCCCATGTATTACTGTCTGTGAGGTAGGGGGCCAATCAGGGGTGCTGGTCCATGGGTAACATGCCCCCCTTGTTGCCTCAGAAGGGGCAACAATCCCAAGTAAGGTGACAGGGATGGAGCTAAATAGTCATTTACAGGCCTAATGTATGAGCCTTGTAAAGGAATTCAAGTTATCCTTGATGTTGTTTTAGGGTACATTGCAGGCAGCATAAAGTGAAGAAGAGGAAAACAATCAAGAATGCTTGAATAATAATAAAACTTTGAAGTGAAGTCCTGCCATGGTCACCAAATGTAACTGGGTAATAAATTTACCTTTCTCAGGGTCTTGTTGGACTGCACAAAAGTGAAGAAATGACAGACAAGTGGTATCCAACACATAAAGTGATTTATTTCTGGTATATAAAGCAGGCTTACAACCAAATCACAGTGATAAACACCGGGGAGAACACCTCCAATCTTTCTTACTTCTAGGCAGCAGCAAGTCTCTACTTCTTTTTAGAGAAAAAAGGTGCAATCAAAGGCTCTTATATCCCTGACAATAACCATAGCAACTACTAAAAAGATATATAAACATCTCATCATTGGATAATGGCAAGTAACCTGACTTCTTTCTAGCCTGGGAAAGCATGCTGAGCTAGCAGAAAGACAAGATAACTAAACAAAGGACCTGCATTCATGAAGGCCACTTGTGATTACATACATCATTGCATAGGTAATTGCTGTTCTGCACTAGAACTGGAGATGGCAGTAATGTATAACTAATGATTATACAATGGTATAAATAAAGGTGTCTCCCAAGTGGTACAATTAGAATGATGGCAAATGCATTATGATTCTCAGTAGAAAATACAGTAGAACTCAGATCCTGACATTTATGCTTATACAATAAGTGCCTGTGTCCTAGGTATTATTGTCTGCAAGGTAGGGGGCCAATCAGGGGTGCAGGGCCATGGGTAACATTACTTTGTGCAGAACTGGCTACACTTGGTCTCTTCCCTCAAGCCATTAACTAGTTTACGAACTACCTCCCTACTAGATATCACTTTGTTAAGTTTTGACAATCTTTTTCATTTAGTGCAGCAGTTAAATTCAGTGCACACCAAGGCTCAGTACTCAGACCATGATCTCCCCCCCTTATAAATAACCTTCCAAATGAAACCATGCAATAAGAACACAAGAACATAAGAATGGTGTCAGCAGATGGGGACAATTTGATCCATCTAGTGTGCCCAAGGTGGCTACCCCCCTCCCCTTTAATTGTTCAAGTCAAGCTGTCCATACTGTTTGTCCCATGCTAGTTTAAATTCTCTTACTGTCTTAGTTGCCACCACCTGTCCTGGCAGGCTGTTCCATGGGTCTATCACCCATTCATGAAGGAGTACTTTCTATAGTTGCCCCTGAACTTGCATCCCACCAGACGCACGTTGTGCTGTCATGTCTGAATTCCTTTGTTTACTTAGAAGATATTCTCCATCTTGTTTATTCCTTGATGCATTTAAATGTTTCTATCATGTCTGCTCTATTTCTTCTCTGTTCTAGTGAGTACAATTTTAGTACTTTGAGCCTAGTTTCATATGTCTCATGGTGCAGCCCTTGAATCATTTTAGTAGCCCTTCTCTGCACTGTCTCTAATCTGTCCATGTCCTTTTTCAGGTGTGGCCTCCAGAACTGGACACAGTATTCAGGTGTGGCATTACCAAGGATCTGTACAGTGGCATGACTACCTCTTGCTTTCTGCTTGTAATGCCACTATCTATGCATCTGAGAATGCCACTTGCTCTCTGTGCAGCTTTTTCACACTATTTTGTGACTCTGAAATCATTGGTGATGAGTACACCCAAGTCGCTTTCCATCTTTGTCACTTCCCATTGGTGCTCATCCAGAGTGTACTTTACCCCTGGGTTTCACTTTTCTACATGCATGACCTTATTTTTCTTGGCAATAAATTTTAACTGTCAGTGTTTTGACCATTGCTCTAGTTTGCAGATGTTAGCTACCAAGCTTGTGGCCCTCTCCTGTGTATCCACCCTGTTACTGAGCTTTGTATCATCTGTGAACAGGCACACCCTCCCCCCAATTCTTCTGTGATGCCAGTGATGAAGATGTTGAAGAGGACTGGACCCAGCACCAACCCATGTGGTATGCCACTGGTCACTTCCCCCTCTAGTGACAAAGTCCCATTGATCAAGACTCTCTGCTTCCTATTCTGTAGCCAATTCCTAACCCAGTTACCTATCTTATGCCTTAACCTTGTGGCTGTAGTTTGTTTTCCAGTCTTCTGTGGGGGACGGTGTCAAAGGCTTTGCTGAAGTCAAGGTACACTATGTTCACCACATCACCCTGGTGTATTGTTTTGGTAACCTTGTCAAAGAAATGAGTCAGAATTGTTTGACATGATCAACCTGCTGTGAAGCCATGTTGCTTGGGGTCTAGTTCTCAATTTTTCCTCAGGTATTCCACTATTCTTTCTTTTAGTTTTCTACTCTTATGTATACTGCTGATTTTACCTTCGTCATTAGTTCAAATAAATATTGACTCCATTAATCAAGGCTTAAATACAGACTTTCAACTAATCTGGTTGTAGTTTATCAGAAAAAAAACTTGTCTTTTGGTTGGCAGGGGTAGGAGGTGGATCAAGCATCCGGAGGATGGCTTTCCTCTCCTTGGGTGGGTTGGGGAAAAAGGCGTCGCTCTGTAGTGTCCCACGGTGGAGACCAGGGGAAGCACAGAGGTAACACAAGCTGGGAAAAGCAGGAGGAAAAACACAGAAATGGCACCTCCAAACTTCAGGATGATGGCCGCCCAGACCAATGCCTCCTTGAAACTCCAAAAAGCTGAACCAACCTCAGCAGCACCCAGGCCCAATCCCTAGGCCTCCAGGCCATTCCTCCTCAGAAGTGGAGGACCCATCCAATGAAGGGTCACGTCGGCTTATGCTGAGGTGGCTGCAATGTGGAGTCAGGGATCAGCATTGGAGTCAAGGGGGGAGAGTGAACATCCTTGGCAATGGTCTGAAGGAGTGGCAGTTGGAGACACAGGGGAGATAAACACATAATACAAAAAAAAAAGACTTGTCTTAAACTCCTAAATGACCTAAGCCATTTCTTTTGACTCCCCTGTGAGGATCATATCTTTCACTACTAACATACCTGTAACTTTCTCAGATGACTCCCCTCTGGAAGGTAACCCATCATTCAAACACCTTGGAGTCACCATAGATTCTTCCCTTGGATTCTCCACCCATATCACAGCTACACACATAACTGTCAATATTAAAATGGGTTTAGCCTATAGTACCAGGCATATTTCTCACCCCCAAAGCCCAGCTTGCCTTTGCTAGACATATTCTTCTCATGTGCATAAACTATGATGCCTTTGTCTTCATGTGTTCCCCCAAAGCAGTGTTCTCCAGATGGATTGGGATAGGAAGAAGAGTAGGATAAGGAAGAATAAAATACAGCAGTTTAATGGGTGGCTTAAAGGACAGAGTACAATTTTGTGAAGAACTGTGGACACTTCTGGGACAGTGATGCTCTTCAAGAGTAATGGACTCCACCTGGCAAGGGGGCATTGCCCTGGGGTAGAACATTGGCATCTATATCAGACAGTTAAATTGACTGTAGGGAAGACAGAGACTAGAAAAACCACAGTAATACATGAGAGGAAGGGGAACCTAGCTAGTAATCCCCCATGTCTGGCAGCTAGTAGTAACACAGTAGGTAGAAACTGTGACCAAACTGGGCTATGGGAAGAAAACAAATTGAGAGAGAGAACACAACCATGAGACTATAATGGCATTGAGGTTGTGGAAGATGGGTGTATCAGGGGTAATAAGGGGGTTAGTGGACAATGTTGGTGCAACTCATGGTGGACTCAGGCAAGAATACACATTTGGGGTGATTTACAGACCTCCAGGTCAAGTGGAAGATAGGTACAGAGAGTTCAGGGAAGAACTAGAAAGAGGAGTGGTAAAGGGGGAAGTACAGCAGTGGTAGTAGGTGATCTGAACATGCCAGACATTGATCATGATGTTTCAGTGGCCAGGAATGACATAAATTAAGCCTTGCTGGATACTTTTCAGGACTGTCTACCGGTGCAACTTGTTAAGGAACTCACCAGCAGGAGGCCATTCTTGATATGGTGCTTACCAACTCAGATGTGGTAGGAACAGCAAGAGTTGGGGAGTCAGGAGTGGAACAGTGATCACAACTCCATTTAGTTCAATTTGGCCTTTGGGCACAGAAAACCCCAATCAGGAGCTGAGATCCTTTATTTCTGAAGACCTGACTTCAACAGGTTGAGGGAGCTGGTCTGGAAAAAAATTAGTGAATGCTGACAGCATAGGAGGAGTGGAAGAGAGAGATGAGGACACTAATTGGGCCATTTTTGAGGCATCTATATCTTGCATGAGCATGGTAACCAAAAAAAAAAGCAACTTCAAAGGATGTTTATAGTATTTGGCAATGGTCAGGGAAACAGTAAAGGCCAACAAAAATGTCTTCAGGTACAATGAAAAGCAAGGGTAGGAATAATAAGGAGAATATTTACCAAGAAATAAGCAGTCTGGGGCCAGTCCAATGATGCTAAGGGGGGGTTGAGGCATTGGACACCACACCTCATGCCATGCCGGTGACCTGGATTTGGGAATGACCTCAGGTCATTGGGGTGCCAGCATGGGGGGGGAAGGGATGGAGCAGGATTGAGCAGCTTAATGACAGCTATCTTCTCCTGGGGTTGTTGTCACCCCTCCCCCATGTAGTTCTACTGCCACTGAGTAAGGTCCAGTGGCAGTGCAGGTGGGAGGGGGTGGCAAGTTGGGAGGGTGCCTCGGAACATGGTGAGCACATGCCTCCACACGCGTGCGTGCCTGGGGAAGAGGTGGATGAAAACTGGGGAAAACACCGGGATAAAAGCATAATAGAAAAAAAAAAATAAACACTCTGCCAAATAAACAGAGGCACTCTCCCTGGAGCTGTAGTGCAGGTGGTAAACAAAACTTCATGTAGGGAAGGAAAACCATGTGCACTCAGTCATGTCAGAAGGCTAAAGTTCAGTGAGGATATCATCAAATACAATGTTAGCTTACTGTGTTTAGCTTTATTTCCAGATGAAAACAACAAAGTGCAGAAACACAAGCTTAGGATAAACAGTGCAGGAACTTGAGCTCAGGATAAGCCGCCTCAACAGTTCACACTTATACCCATTTTCAACAAGCTGACATGGCAAGAGTTAAGAGACCTTTTACAAATGTAATCCCTTAAAGGAACAGTCACAAAAAAACTGCCATATGCAGGGAGCTATGACAGTGCTCATACCAGAAGTTCCAGATAAGTGAAACAATAGTGATGAAAAGTGACTTTAAAAGCCAGCTTCATGATATTCTTTAACACTGTTGATGCCATACTAAGACTGTGCAAATGAAGCTTACAATACATACTGTAAATGCAAACCTACAAAGTATGTGCAGCTACCAACATAAATGGTGCTATAGTAAAACTAAACTATCACAGACACTTAGATTTATAGATATACCAGCAACAACATTTACTAAATAGTTATAAAATAAGTGTAGATAGAGTAGAAGAGGCATAGTAACTGTACCCTATTGTTCAGTCCTGGTGGACTGGTAGGTCAGAGATTAAAAATCTAAAATGATTCTATTTTTCTGGAGGCTGAGATGCTGCCCTATTTGCAGGCAACTCTCTGCTCTGAAGGAGGAGGTTGGCATCTCCAGGCCAAACTGGACAGGATTACAGGAACCCCCCCCCCCCCCCCACGCAAGGAACACCAGGGCCACCACCTCTGCCCCAGAGGTTGCCAAGAAGGAGCAGCGGTTGGACCACAGTGAGCTCAGAGAGGGTGAGGGTGGTGGAACAGAGGCGCACCCCTTCAGACGTACCATTCCACAATCAGTACGCCATTCTGATGGAGCATAGGTTCCCTATGGAGGCACACAAGGTGGAGAATGAGGTTGCTGGCAACCGTCACAAGGAAGGCCCACAGGAAGGTGGCACAGGACGCAGCAGAGAAAGGGAGCAGCTCCTGGTGGGGGACTCAGTTATCAGGGGGATAGAACTGGGGGGGGGCAAGGGAAAGTGAAGTAAGGTGCCTGCCTGGCACCATGGCTTGGAGGGACAGGAAGTAGATTCTAAGGATCACAACAGCAGCTGCACGGGAGACAGTGCTGGATGTCATTGTCCACCTAGGGCAAATGACTTGGCCATGCATGGGATTAGAGCAGTGCAGGAGGAGTTTGTGGTGTTGGGGAGTGGCCTTAGACAAGTAGTTCATACAGTATCCTTCTTGGAGGTGCTGCCTGTCTATGGCATGGGTGAGGTGAGCGTTCTCTGCACCATGCAGTTCAATGAATGGTTGAAAAATTGGTGTAGAGCACAGGGTTTTGGCTTCATTGGGGACTGGGATTCCACCTGGAGGGATACCCACCTATACTGGCATGATGGTCTACAACTGTCCGGGAAAGGAGCCAGTCTCCTCAGTGATCAGTTTAAATGCTTCATTGGTAAGCTTTTAAACTAGCCAAGGGGGAGGCACTGATAAGCAACAGTGAATTTCCAGCCTCCTCTCCAAAACCGGGTACTAAATGAGGTAAAGACCAAAGTAGAAAGGTCAGTAGGGAGCAGGACTGGGGTAAATGGAGAAGGCAAAGTCAGTAAGGGCAGGGATGGGGATACCAGAGGAAAAGCCATCAAACAGTGGATAGTAATGAATACCAAAGCCTGTAGTCTGGGTAACAAGCTTCCTGAACTAGTGGCCTTAATGGAAGAGAAACATCTGGATACTGTGGAAGTCACAGAAACATGGTACACACAGAACCATGACTGAGATGTGAACATACCAAGGTACGCTATCTACAGGAGGGACAGGGAGGGTAAAAAAGGAGGTGGAGTAGCTCTCTACATAAGGGAAGGAATCAAGGCAACAGAATAAATGGGTAAACTGGGAGGAGAAGAAGCACTATGGGTCAACTTAGAGACAGAAAATGGCACCACAATCCGCACAGGGGTTGTATACAGACCCTCATCTCAGGGGGAGGAAATGGACAAGGAAATGATAGAAGGTATCCTTAGAATGGCAGAAAAAGGGGAGCTATTGTTGATGAGGGATCTGAATATGCCAGATGTTAACTGGAGTGCATTTGCTGCAGCCACATCAGACCTTTCTAGATGCCCTGCAGGGGACATGCCTTAGACAACTAGTACTGGAACCCACTCAGGAGAGAGCACTCTTAGACCTGGTACTCTTAAATGGAGATGGAAAAAGGATCACAGATGTAGAAGTGGGAGGCCATCTGGGAACTAGTGACCATCGAACAGTATGGTTCACGATAAACACAGCAGTAGAGTCAAACCATACAAAAGCAAAGGTCTTGGACTTTAGGAGGGATGACTTTGCCAAAATGGGTGAGTGCCTAAGGAATGCACTAGCAAATGGGCAGGAAGGAGGGGGTGGAAGAACAATGGGGAATAATCAAAACTGCCATCACCAAGGCAACAAGCCTTTGTGTGAAGCAAATAAACAAAACAAAAACAATGTAAAAAACCACCATGGTTCTCAAAGGAGGTGGCAGGGAAGGTTAGGGAGAAAAAGATAGCATTCAGGGAGTACAAGGAATAACAGAAGGAGCAGGAACCGCAAAGGCCCAAACCGAGGAAAGGGTAGCCAACTCAGTTAAGAAGGGGGTTAAAACTTTTTTTTTACTGTAGGTACATCTGGGAGTGAAGGAAGACCAAGGGAGGGACAGTGAGGCTTAATGGGGGGGGGGCAAAGGGGTGACTGTGAAAAGGCAGAGAAACTAAACAAATATTTGTGCTCAGTATTCACAAGTGATGAAGGAAAGGTACCTAAACCAAACAACAGAAACACTCTGTATACAGAGGTTGATACCAACCCATTCACTGAAGAAAGAGTTCTGAAGGAACTCTTAAAACTGAAGGTGGGCAAAGCAATGGGGCCTGATGAGATTCATCCCAGAATTCTAAAAGAACTAAGGGTAGAACTAGTGACACCACTGACTACCCTCTTTAACAAATCATGGGAGGATTGGATGGTACCCGAGAACTGAAGGAGGGCAGATGTGATTCCGCTTCACAAAAGTGGAAGCAGGGCAGAGGCAGGAAACTATAGACCTGTCAGTTTGACCTCAGTGGTAGGGAAAATGATGGAATCACTTCTGAAGGAAAGAATTGTTGAGTACCTAGAGGCCAGTGGGGCACAGGACCCAAGACAGCATGGATTCACAGCAGGTAGGTCATGTCAGCTGAATCTAATAGATTTATTTGCCTGGGTGACCAAACTAGTAGACCAGAGAGTGGCTGTGGACATGGCCTACCTAGACTTTAGCAAGGCATTTGACACAGTCCCTCACAAAAGATTAATATACAAGTTAGCCTGCCTGGGAGTGGGTCACAAGGTGGTAGCCTGGGTAAAAAATTTGCTGGAGAACAGGACACAGAGGGTAATAGTAAAGAGAGTCCACTCTGAAGAAAGAGGGGATACTAATGGGGTACTGCAGGGTTCAGTTCTAGGACCGTCCCTCTTCAATGTCTTTATAAGTGACATTGCAGAGGGACTGGAAGGAAAAGTATGTCTCTTTGCAGACGACACAAAGATCTGCAACAGGGTTGATACACAAGGTGGGGTTGAAAGGATGAGAACGGACTTGGCAAGGCTGGAGGAATGGTCAAATGTATGACAGCCTAGATTCAATGCTAGGAAGTGCAAAGTAATGCACCTGAGAAGCAAAAACCTAGGGGAAGAGTACACTATGGGGGGGGGGGTGAGATACTAACAACAACAAAAATGGAAAGGGACCTGGGGGTAGTCATATCAGAAGGTCTAAAGGTGGGCAAGCAATGTGAGAGGGCAGTAAGGAGGGCTAGGGATACTGGGATGTATAAGAAGGGGCATCACAGGTAGAAAACAGGAAGTTGTTATCCCTGTGTACAGACAGCTGGTGAGACCCCATCTGGAGTACTGCATACAGTTCTGGAGACCCATTCTCCGCAAGGACATAGACATGATGGAGACAGCCCAGAGGAGGCACCAGAAGACATATGAAGAAAGACTTAAGGAGCTTAATATGTATACCCTCGAGGAAAGGAGGGACGGGGGGACATGATAGAAACTTTCAAGTACCTCAAGGGAGTCAACAAAGTCCAAGAGGGTAGCATCTTTTAGAAAAAGAAATGTGCAAGAAGAAGGGGACACAATTTGAAGATAGAAGGGAGATGGCTCAGAGGTATTGTGAGGAAGTATTTTTTTTATGGAGAGGGTAGTGGATGCATGGAATGGCCTTCCTGAGGAGGTTGTGGAGTCAAAATCAGTGGGGAAATTCAAGAATGCATGGGACACACATAAGGCAATTCTAGGGGTTGGGGGTAGGAAGAAGTAGGCTGTTGGTTAACTAGGATCTGCTGCTGATCGATTAGGTATGGAAATGAGCAGACTGGGTGGGCCAAGCGGTCCTTATCTGCCATTAAATTCTATGTCTCTGTGTTTCTATCTGTGCTAAGTTGAGGTCACTATCACTACCTCGGGTCTCCATTCTGCCATTTTGACACCCATAGACTGACAGGTATGCTGACAATAGCTGTCAGAATTCAGGGTGTGGGCTGCTGTCACACTGAATTATAAGGATTCACAAATGTGGATCTGTTAGAATTCACATTGCAGTATTTAAGCCGCTGGCACTTATGATAGCCAGCTAGCAATGCTGGTAACCAGGTATTAGATTCTGCCACTGGTTGGAGACTAGAAGGCTTGATTCTCAAAGCCCCAGTCCAGCATGAGGGGCTTGCACCACAAGGAATGGTCCAAAGTGCCCCTTACACCAAACAATGCACTGGGAGTGATTCTCAATGGCAGCCTACAGCAACCACAGGCTGCCTGCCCCAAACAGGGCTTGCACCACCGATGTGCCCAAAAATGGGCTATAACATGGTACTAGGGGCATGTGGCAGATGTAGGCTGCCACATTTCTGAAAATGGGATTTTCAGAACTCTCTCAGAGGCTGAAATTCTAAGTATCATTAGAGCAGCCAAGGTGGGTCTAAGGGTATTTAGAAAACTCTCTTCTGGGAGAGTAGACCTGTTTGCAGCCATGTACCAGTCCCCCCTCTATAGCCCCAGTTCCACTCCTTGATATGATATATTACTTACCCCATCCCGGTGATCTAGCGGATGCCCCGCCCAGATCCCAAATGTTGTCTGTCATATTATCATTTAATAAAGCCCCCTGTATTGGTGTTCTAGTGGTCCCCCTCCCTGATCCCCAATGTCCCCATTATAATAACATTTAATGAAGCACCCTTCATTGGTAGTCAAGTGGACCCCAACCCCCCCCCACACCAGCAGGGAGTGCCCTCAGATCCACGACAGGAGTCGGACAAAAATCTTGTTGAACGCCCTGTCAGCAACACCGGCAGGTTGACCGCATTCTGCAGTCGGCTGCCAGTTCACTATTTGGATCTTTGTTTTCTTCCCCTCGAACCAACCACACAGGGCCGCCCCCCCACTTAAGGATTCTCAACTCCAGTTGGAGCTGATTGGGGGGGGTGCAGGACCCCCGACATACAGCGCCGGGTTCCATGGGGTCTCCCACCATAGCTAGGCACTGTAGTCACTGTGGGGGGACCTCACTGGTGAAATGCCGCTGTGGGGGGGTAACCGGTGCCCTCCACCCTCCTCCCACCCCATCACAAAACAGACCCAGATACTGGCACAGCCCTCCTCACACCTCCAAGGCCAGACGCCAACTGAACTGTCACTAAGCAGATACCATAAAGTGTAGTGTAAGCGCTCATTGATTAATGAGCACATATACTTTACAGCATGCACTCAGTGACAGCTCAGTTGTCAGCCAGTCACAGAGGTGTGAGGAGGGCTGTGCCAGTTGTCGGCTCTGTTTTGGGATGTGGAAGCAGGGTGGTGGGCACTACCTGCTTGGGTGGGGTGTGGGGGCCAGTACCAATGAAGGGGGCTTTATTATTTGATAATATGATGGACAACATTGGAGATTGTGGAGGGGGGATCACTAGACCACCAATGAAGGGAGCTTTCTTAAATGATATAACAGGGACATCGGGGACGGGGGGCCACTAGACCACCCATGCCAGGAGCTTTATTAAATGATAATATGATGCGTAACATGGGGGATAAGGGAGGGGGGCTACTAGATGACTAGGGATGGGCATTTCTGTTGTTGAACAGTGGATTGGGGATGGGGGACTACTTGGTTTTGCTGCAAGGAGCCTGCGACAAACCCTTCCATGTGCCAGGTGTTTGCCACATGGGGGAGGTTGCTGCAAGTGTGGGGACTTAGGCACCAGGACCTCTCCTGTTCCAGAATCTAGTGTATGGTTCCTGGTGCACCAAGCTTTGCAGCAAGCTGCTGTTTGCTGCAGCTTGCTCCCTTCTATGCACTCTTTGAGAGTCAAGCCTAATGTGTTACCCTGTCAGCAATATTTCAAGGGTGGCGGTTTACCATGTGGGGACATTCTGACTCATATCCCATACTTTTGGTTCAGTTTGGAGTACATGCCATTTCTTTCTTATAATCCCCTACATGGCATTACCTCCCACACTACAGGTGGTGACAAAAGTTAAGCCTATTAGAGTCAAATACCCTTGGTTGTTAGTTCAAAGAGAGTTTTCCTTTGGGTATCCACCACCCTCTGCCAAGCCCTTGGTGTGTCAGATGGATGTACCCTCTCTACACAAATCCATCACTAGGGTTTGCCTCATTATTGTCAAATGTTGTTTGGGTATCACAGTTGTATTCAACCCTGATGAACTGTCCAGTGGGGATGCACATAATGGTGTGTCAAGGATTGCAAGAGCTAGCAAGTAGAACTACTGTATATTGTGGTCAGTGGGCTTGCAAAAGGGATTTGTGGCCACCGAGTGTTCTTGATTCTTATTAATACAGGTGTCCAAAGCAGAGATATGGGACTAGCTAGTAGAGACAGAGAAACAGAGATGGTGATTTGTGGATTTAAGGTGTTTTACAAATAATTTCAGTTATTCCATCAATTCTTGCCACATCATTAGGCAATTGTTGATGTACCTCTTCCACAGAGAGATTATCTCCAAGAAGGGTATTCTGTTTTCATTGTACATGAACATCTCCTCTCACCATCTCATATACAGGTTTACAAAATTCAGTGTAAATGTTGCATCCATGGCAGTGCCACTTACTTAAAGCAAAAATTCCCTCTGGAAGGTGAATGCATTGAGTTCTAACACAAGCATGACCAATTGTAATAGGAACTTCTTGGGAGGTAGGCTATGTGCCAAATATTGGTCCAAACAATGTAAAGCTAATAACGCCATGGGGAATGTTTATATAAAGTAACTCTAGGTTGAGTGTGACTAGTATGTCACCAGGCTTGGCATGGAGGCCACTTAGTAGAGACAGTGCCTGCATGGTATTCCTAACATTGGACCTTAGTCCACAAACAAAAAGGTTTCAGGAACAAATCTACATACTGAGATAAAGGTTTCCTGACTGACTGTATCCCCAGAATGATTGGACGCCCACTGGGATTTACAAAGCTCTTGTGAACCGTTTCAATGTATAGTTAGTGGTGCAAGTAGGGTAATGCTGCTTCCAATTCCAAGTAAGTGTCAGTTTTATTCTAGAATGCAAGGGTTTGGTCACCAGAAAAAGTGGTGCATAACAATTACAGTTGTTCAGCTGTCATTTTACTTCTGCTTCATAATCTTTAGTGTATGGCACTGCAGCACTCCCACCCTTCTCTGCCTGTATGATACTGATAGAAACATAGAAACACAGAAGTTTTCAGTAGAAAAGGAGCTCCTGGCCTACCCAGTCTGCCCTAAATTTCCTACCTACTGTGCTACCGCAGACTCTACTCAATATCTGGCCCTCACTCCCCCCAGCCCTGTTACTAGTGTCCCCTCGTGTCTATCCCATGCATGTCAGAATCTTGCAACTGTATTAGTACCCACCACCTCTGCTGGGAGGCTGTTCTAGATGTCCACCACCCTTTACATGAAGAAGTACTTCCTCACATCCCCTCTGAGCCTCCCCCCCTCCAGCCTCATGTCATGCCTCCTTCTCCTTGAGCTTCTTTTTCTGTGTAAAATGCCACCTCCCTGTACTGTATTAATACCTTTGATGTATTTGAATGCTTCTATCATGTCTCCCCTTTCCCTAGTGTATACATTTTTAATTCCTTGAGTCTACCCTCGTAGGACACTTGTTGCAGGCCATGCATCATCTTGGTTGACCTCCTCTGTACCATCTCCACCCAATCTATATCTTTCCAGAGATGGGGCCTCCAGTATTGGACACAGAGACAACACTACGGCCCCCTTTCTGCTGGTGATACCGCTGCCTGTGCACCCCAGCATTCTTTTAGCCTTTTCCATGGCCTTATCACACTGCTTTGCTATTTTCAGGTCATCAGATATGATGACCCCCTTGTCCCTTTCTTGTTTTGTGGTTGTCATCCCCCCCCCATTTGATACAATGCCCTTGGGTTTTTGCACCCTGTGTGAATGATCTTGCATTTTTTGGCATGATAGTGGTATTTTCATAAAAACTTCCCAAGGCTCTAAATTCACCAGCAGACAGGTTGACATAGGGAAGACTTGGGATATTTTCTGCCAGTCATTGCAGGTCCTGCTCACAGACCATCAGAAATACATTGACTGTGGGGTTTGGTGGGGGCATAAACTCAAATGTACTGTATGGTGGAAAATATTTATAGTGGTGCTTGAAGTAGTATTGTCAAAACTAACATCAACAGAAGTAGCTGAAACCTGATTAACATCTTTTGTTTAAATACATTTTAATGTTACTCTTGATTGAAGCTTGCACTCTTCCCCCTGCACATTTGGCCTGCACATGTTGGTGAAGATACACTTCAGATTCAATGTCTGAGCAAACTTATTGAAGTCACTGTAAGTATCAAGCCAGTTAAAGCTATGCATATGAACAAACTTAAGTCCTCTGTTGGGTACAGACCTTTTGTTGTCTGTGTCTGTATTCAGAGAGGTTGATAATGTTGTTCTCAGCTACCAGCGGTTCTTTCTCTTGTTTCTCTGTGAGTGTTTGCTGTTCCCTCTACCATTGCACCTGCCTTTGCTCTGGTAATATCACTTTCTAGTTGCTCCTGCCCCACCTTGTGAGTCTGCCCTTTGGAAGCTGACTCTGGAGCTGTGGTATGTGGGTGGGGTCTGGACAGTCATCTGAACTGTATCAGTCCGCTACAAAAATGTTGGAATCTGAGCCTGATTCTCAGTCAGCTGCACATTGCTTAATAGGTACGGCCCTGTATGTGGCCTTTTTAAAATGGATTGTGCTTGTTTTTTTTTTGTTTTGTTTTTTTCAAATTGAAGATGCAGCCATTTGGATAGTCTCTCTTTCTCTCATTCTCACATGTTCCTGACAAATTTCTTCTGTTGATGCACCCTTAGGAATTTGTCCAATTGCTCAATTGACTTGTCTTTTAGGGTCAAGAATTCTGCAGACTCTGAACATTTTTTAAAGGCCATTTCTTTAAGTTTTAGTTCCTCACCAAGATTTTGTTGAAAAGGAGTCTGTCAAGAGGGATATTACCAGGGAAATGCCAGAGGCAGGGGAAGAGGGAGTCATAAGCAACCACAGAGGAACCAGAGAAAGAACTGATGGTAGCAGAGGACAATATCATCGACCTCTCCGAATACAGACTCACAGACACTGAAAGGTCTGTACTCAGAAGACTAAAGTTTGTTCCTATGTATAGCTTTTACTGATTTGATACTTACCTTGGCTTCAATATGTTTGCCCAGACATTGAATCTGAAGTGTTTTTATTCTCCAATATATGCAGGCCAAATGTGCAGGGAAAGCTTCTATTGAAAGTTATGGTGAAAGTAGTCAAACATCAAATGTTAATCATGTTTCAGATAGTTCTGTTGATGTTAGTTTTGATAATACTACATCAGGCAATACTATAAACATTTCTAAGTTTATGCCAGCACCCAACCCCATAGTCAGTGTATTTTGAAGGTGTGCAAGTAGGATGTGCAGAGATTGGAAGAAAAAGTTCACAGACTATCCTATGTTAACCTGTCCATTGATGAATTTAGAGCCTTGGAAAGTCTTCATAAAAATACTACCATCATTATCAAACAGGCGGACAAAGATCAGAGCATTGTGATGCTTAATACTAAAGATTATGAAGCAGAAGTTGAACAACAGCTTAGCAATTGAAATTTCTATGCTCCAGTTTCTGGTGACCCATCCCTTGAACTCAAGAGTCAGATTGACAATTACTTGGAATCAGCATTTCATGTTGATATCACTGATGAGGATTACAAGGGATTTCTTACTGCAGCCCACCCTACTCACTCAACCATCTATACCTTGGCCAAGGTACACATGAACCATGTTAATCCTCTGTGGCATCTAATCATTTAGGAGATAGGGTCAGTTATGAAAACTTTATCTCAATATGGAGATTCATGCCTGAAACCTTTTATTTGTGGGCTAAGGTCCAATCTTAAGGATACAATGCAGGTCCTGTCCCTACTAAGTGATCTTCATGTCATGCCTGATGAGATGCTAGTTGCACTTGATGGGGAGTTACTTTTACAAACATCCCTCATGAGGGGGGCTATTGGCTTTACATCATTATTTGGAACAATGTGAAGCACACGGCCTACCTCCTATGGATTTTCTATTACAACTGGCCAGGTTCGTGTTAGAACTCAATGCAGTCACCTTCCTGGAAGAATTTTTCTTTCAAGTAAGTGGCACTGCCATGGCTGCAACATTTGCACTGAGGTTTGCAAATCTGTATATTGGATGGTGTGTTGAGATGTTTTTTTGTAAAATGAAAACAAATTTCCCTTCCTGAAGAAAATTTCTCTGTGGAAAGGTACATCATCAACTGACTTATCATCTAGTAAGGACTGATGGAGGAACTGATTTTATTTACGAAATACCTAGAATCCACCAGTACCCATCTCCAGTTTTCTGCCTCCATTAGCCAGTCCCATATCCCCCTTTTAGGGCACCTATATTATTAAGAATAAAGAAAACTCTTTGGAGAAAAATCTTGTTTGCAAACCCACAGACTGCAATATGGTTCTATTTGCTAGCTCCTGCCATCCTTGACACCTCATTAGAGGCATCCCCACTAGACAGTTCATCAGGGTGAACTGCAACTGTAGTACCCAAACTGCATCCGGCAATAATAACTTTAGTGACATATTTGTGCAGAGAGGGTACAGCCATTCTGAAATATCTAGGACTTGGCACAGGGTGTCAATATACAAAGGGACATTCTCTTTGTTCAAAGATAACAAAGGCTATCTGACTCTAACATGCTTAACTTTTTCACCACCTGTAGTTATAAAGCCAATGCCATCCAGCTGAATATAAGAAAAAAATGGCATATACTGTACACCAAATTGAACACAAACTAGAGCAGTATGGGGAGGGAGGTGTGCACTAGTTCCTTCACAAAAGAAAGGGTCCTACAAGATCTCACAAGGCTCAGGGAGGACAAGGCAATGAGACCTGATGGCATACATCCCATGCCATTATCAGAAGTGTTTAGTAAGTCTCTGAGCACAGGAGAGATCCCAGAAGACTGGAGAAAGGCTCATGTGATCCCACTCCACAAGAATGGTAGCTGGGAGGAGGCAGGGAACAATAGATCAGTCAGTAATCAGTGGGTAATCAGAGTGGTGGACCAAGGAGGAGCAGTTGATGTTGCCTACCATGACTTCAGCAAAGCTTTTGATACTGTTCCATATAGAAGATTGATTAATAAGCTGGGTAGGCTCAGGGTGGGTCAGAAGTTGGTCAACTGGGTGGCAAACTGGTTGTCAGGCAGAAAACAGAGAGCGGTGGTAAACAATGTACAGTTAGAAGAGATGCAAGTCACAAGTGGGGTACCTCAGGGATCAGTCCAGGGGCCAGTCCTCTTCAATGTCTTCATCAGTTATATTGCAGATGGACTGGAGGGTAAGGTTTGTCTGTTTGCAGATGACACTAGTATCTGCAACAGAGTAGATGATCCAGATGGCATGAGCAGAATGACTAGAGATCTGGATAAATTGGCAAAATGATTGGAAGAGTGGCAACTGGGGTTTAATTCAAAGAAGTGCAAGATCATGCACACAGTGAAGAGAAACCCTGAAGCCACCTATAGGTTGGGAGGAGAATTGCTGGCAATCACAAGGGAAGGAAGAGACTTTGGCATCATCATCACAGATGACCTGCAGTTATCCAAGCAGACCACTAATGCAGTAGGTAAGGCTAGAGGGATGTTGGGGTGTATTAGTAGGGGTATCGCAAGTCATAAGAGGAAGGTAAAAATCCCTCTTTACAAGACACTGGTTAGGTCCCATCTGGAGTACTGTGTTCAGTACTGGAGACCGAACCTGCACAAGGACATTAACAAAATGGAGGCAGTCCAGAAAAGGCCAACCAAAATGGTGCAAGGACTGCATCAGAAAGCATTGAGAACAGATTAATGGCAGTCAACATGTATACCCTAGAGCAAAGGAAGGAGAGAGGTGATATGATCGAAACATTCAAACATCTTAAGGACATTAACAAGGTGAAAGAGTCTAACATGTTTCAATATAAGAAAAATAGCAGGTCAAGAGGACACAGGATAAGATTAGCAGGAAGCTAATTAAGGGGTAATGTGAGGAAGTTCTTTTTCACAGAAAGGGTGGTGGATGCATTGGACAGCCTACCTCAGGAAGTGGTGATATGAATACAGTGCAAGGATTCAAACAGGCATAGGATAGGTATAATGGAGCAATACAGATGAGTATGAATAGACAGGCCATTGACAGAGTACAGGCCTATGGCACACTCATGAGGTAGAAATAATGGGCAGATGGAATGGGCCTTGTGGTCCTCTTCTGCTGTCAGCTTCTAAGTTTCTATGTTTCTGTGTCTGAATGTCCCTGTATGATATACTGCCACCCTCAAAATATTGCTGGCAGGGTTACAATAGTCTCCAACTAATGCCATCGTCTGATACCTGGTTACTAGCATTGCCAGCTGACTGTCATAAGTGCCAACAGTTTAAATATTGCTAAGTGATTTCTAACACATCCATGTTTGTGAACCCTTATAATGGAGAGACCCTGGGGATTAAGCATTTCATCAGTCATCACTCTACCCATGTAGTTCACCTTGGGACCTGTAACTGCAGAGCTAACAACATGGGTAGGACAAATTATAAATTGAAGGAGAGAGTTGGTGATCATATGCTGGGCATCACTAACCACAATCTACATTATGTGACACCAGCCCACACTCTGAATTCTGACAATCCTGGCCAGCATATGGGGGGAGGAGGGCAGACTGGATGGGCCAGATGGTCCTTTTCTGCTGTCAAGCTTCTATGATTTTATAATTCTATGAGCATACCTGGCAGTTTGTGGCCATTGAAAAAATCAGAGTGGGGATCTGAAGTGGCGATATTGACCTCAACTTAGCATTGAAAGAATCATTTTGGATTTTTAAACTCTGACCTACCAGTTTTCCAGGTCTGAACAATACTACAGAGTTACTACCCTTCATGTAATCTCTCTGTACCTATTTTGTAACTGTTCAGTAAATGTTTTGGCCGAAATATCTATAAATCTGTGTGAGTGTCTGTGGTAGTTTAACTTTTACTACCACTTATGCTGTGAGCTACACATCAAGTGATATATACATTGTAGCATTGCATTTATGTATTGTGATTTCCATTCATGCAGTCTTAGTTTCACATTAACAGTAGAGCAGGGCGAAAGTTGCTTTTTGCTGCTTTCACAAAATTATGTAAATTTTGAGAAATTTTCTGAACTTTCACCAATCAGAATTTTCTGAATGTGTTTGATGGATTTTAACCCTGTTCCACAGGAATTTTTTTTGTCTGAACTGTGGAATAATACATGTGCACTGCAGAATAACAGTTCTGAGGAATTGTTTTCCACAGTTTAATGGATTATTAAGCAATACATGTAATTATCCCACAGTTCAGTGATCGGTTCTGCTGAATTTCTTTCTTCAGTATACAGTAATTCATTAACAATTCATACATTCATTCCACAGTTCAGTGACTCACTGAACTGCAGAATGAATGTATGAATTGCAGTCCTTTGCAGATTAATGTATTAACAGTGAAATGAAGAAAAAAGTGTTGCAGATACATAAGCTGATGTATTTCTCTTAGCTAATGTCTAATTTACTATTCTCAGTGATAATTCAAATGAATTACTAAAGGCCTTCATGGGACCTGTGGTCCATAAATCAAGAAAGTATATTCACTGAAATTAGAGAAATGGAAACCGTGAGCTACATACTGTATCCCATTTATTGGTAGGTGACAATTGTTAAAAATAACCATGCAAAAATCAAATCACTAGATTAATCATTGATAAATCTTCTTCCTTTAAAGGCTTATAAGTTTTATTTTTTCATACAATTATACCTATTTACCCAAACTAATTGATAGTAGATGCTATATACTCATGCTTTTATGTTAACTGGAGGAGAATATACATAACTAATAAAAAAGATAGGAAGTATGAATGTATTACTTATAAAAACTGTATTCTATTTTTACACCAACCACAACTTCCATTTCTCCTCTTTTTGTTCTGCCAATTGCATTTGTTTCTTTCTATTTAAGGGAAGCTAAGTCCCCTTTGCCAAAACTAACACCAAAAATATTAAGTGGGCCTTCTTCCAACTGTATTCCTTCAACTGTTGCTGGTAAGTTTATTATTGTACCTAGTGGTATTTCCTTATGGTAACCTGAGAGGTCACAATTTTACAAAAGTACTACATACACTGTAATGACCTCTCCCCAGATGAAACATCTGGAGACCAAAAAAAAAAATACATCATCTGCATATGCAATCAGGAGGTGAGATATAGGACCCATAGAAATATGTATATTTTGTACCTCTCTATAGTGTCCAGTTTTCCTTAACATAGGGTCTACAGTAGTCCAGAATATATAAAAGTGGACTAAGAGGACAGCCCTGTCACACACCCTTCAGTATGTGGCAGGGAATTCCCAACTTACCATTTACTGGGGGGGGGGTAAGTGCTGTTGCCTTATAAAGGTGCTCCTACCAGCTGACAAACTTATCTGATATATCATATCTCTTTAAAACTTGAAAAAGGTAGGAGTATGAAATGCAATCAAAGGCCTTCTCCTGATCAAGGGCCAGAAGAAGGCCCTTTGCCATATTTCTGTTACAAAAATCTACCGATTCCCTCACAACCAGAAGACTATCTTAAATATTATACTCTTGTACTGAGCATGTCTGTGCTGGAACTTTTAGCTGCCCAGCCTCATCAGAAATCTTCCAACCAAAAATTGTGCTTAGAACTTTCCAATCTGAATTAAGTAAGCTAATTGGACACCAGTTGTGAATATTACCTTTATCACCCTGTATATATATATATATATATATATATATATATATAAATCAGAAGTGCTTAGGCTAAAGATTTTCTCTTAATATCCCTTTCCAAGAAAGTGTAAAAACAAATGGCCAGTTCCTGAAGTAGAAGTGGGATTAGTATTTTACAAACTTACCCCTGGCAGACCATCCTCTACTGGTGAAACATCAGTATTTAAGGAGATCACTGTCCACTGCAAGTCCTCTGCAGTAATCTCTTTAATCATAAAAGCCTTGTCAAAAGACAAAATAATTTGAAGTACAATGAAAGAATAAACATTTTCCAGGCCATAAAATACTACCACAGGTGATCCAAAGAAGTTAGAAATATGTTATTGTACTATTTTTTTAAATAGAATCTTGCTGCTTCTGCAAAATCCCATTCAAACATTTTGATGAATGGAGAAATACATTATGAACTCTTTCTTCACATCTGTCATATGGATTTACCCACTGGGTTGTGTCCTGCATACTGACATTTTGTTCCAAAAGCAAATAATTGGCCATATCATACTGCATCACTTTCATAGTAAAGAGATTTTAGTCAGATTGATTTTTGGAGAACAGAAATTGCTAGATAGTTTAATACCTTTTATTAGACCAAGGTAGTGTAGGTCTCATACAAAGATGGTGTAGTACACAAGCATTTGGGGTCCCACAGGTCCCTTATTCAGGTAAGTAACCCATTCACTTGAAGAAGGGACCTGAGGGGCCCTGAAAGTTTGTGTACTATGCCATATTTATACAAGGCATACCTTGGACCAATGAAAGGTATCAAACCATCCAGTGACACCAGTTTCATATACATTTTTTAATTTTATTTATCTGAGTAGAACAGTTTGCCCCAGTTTCATTTATTAAGGACATATGCTTTTGAAGTTGTGATCTTAAGGGAAGATATTTTACATACTTTTCCTTTCGGATGATCCCAGCTTGTGTTCTAAAGAGCACTGGATGCCACTCTTAATATGTTCTGACAAAGAAAGTAGGTCATCATGCATACTAAATGCTTACTGTCTTGCAGACAGAATCAAGAACAACTGGCGGTTACTTTTCAATGGTGTAATGAATAGGTATTTACTGTAATCTCCATAACTCTGATTTATGTGGAGGATTTCTAAGTGAAACAGTTTTTTTATTGCATTTAATCTGTGGTCAGAGGTTTCAAATGATAGGGAGCATGCATCTGGCAGAGGAAGCCACAGGGAAAATGAACCAGAAATCAATCCTGAATGAGAGTGAGCCTTTGAAAAAAAAATTGGTTGGGCTTAGTCAAACATTATGAGAAGGAATCATTTAATCTAGTTGTTTTAGTCTTATTTTTTATAAAGAGCACATCACAAAATATTTTTCAGGGCTTCCTTCTCTATCTGTTAATGTTAAACCACATTTAAAATTCCCTCCCAAAATACCTATTGTAGAAAATGTCAGACAGTGGAAGAGAAAGCTCAGATGGTCATGTCAGGTTCTTCAAGTCCAATAGATTTCATTAAGTCAAATAAAAAGAAAAAAAACTAACAGAAATCAAAACCAGTAATCAAATGGAAAAGTCCATGCAAGTTATTCAGGCAGGTAATACAGTGGTCAGCATCACCTGGAGTTTACCTAATGTCTGGATAAACACCTTCAGAGAGCTCTGTATTGGCTGAAGCTCTGCCACAAACTGTTGAGACTCAAGAGATGTCTGCTTTTTATAATAGACAAATAATTATCTAGTTGAATAGTAAGTTTGTATATTATCAAATAGTAGCAAAAGGAAAAGAAATAGATACAATGGGTATATGCATATATGATGAGGATGGAAACAAAAGGAACCATTCGAATGTGATCAATGACATGGACTGGGGTAAAGGGATTGAAGAAGTAAAAAGTAAAGAGGATGTAAAGTCAAGACAACAAACTGACCTGCACCCTGTACACAGATAGTCAAGATTGGTACTCAGGACTGTCTCAGAATGTTGTCATAGAATATATCTGGCTTAAAAAATAAATTAGGAGATGGAAGATCAGTGGAATATATGAGAGACTTTGATTTCGTTCATTTCCAAGAAACCTGGTCAAAGGATGATGTAAATATCAATGGATATAAAAGTTATTAAAAACCAACTAGTAAGAAAAAGAAATTTGGAAAGAATTCAGGGCGACTTTTAACATTATGTAAATTAAATAAGGGATGTACAACTAAGGAAATAAATATACAGAATAACAACATTCTGGGAATAAAGATCAGTATCAACAAGGAAATAATCATTCTAATATATATATATATATATATATATATATATATATATATATATATATATATATATATATATATATATATATATATATATAATTACCCTCAGTGAGTGTAAATGAAAAAAAAATTAGTTAGCTGTTAGCTTTTTGAAAACTTTTACTGATAATGACATTTCATTGAACCGATTGAACAGTCATATCATACTCGGTGATTTTAATGCAAGAGTGGGTCTACTAAAGAACATACCTAAAGATGCTATAAGAATGTTATCAAATATTACATTAGATGATGTCTGCATTAATAGGAACTCAATGAATCGCCATGTAAATAAGAGCGGTATAGAAATAAGTAAATTGTTTACAGACAGGAATTTCATACAGTTAAATGGTCAAACATTAGGGGACAAGCAGGGGAAATATACAAACATAAATGTGAGAGGAGCATCTGTCATTGACCATGTTTGGTTAAGTCTTAATTTAATAGGAAGGAAAATTAACTTAATAATTAAGGACAGGTTGGAAGGTGAGCACTTACCTTTTGGAGCTGGGCATATAATTAAAAGTTAAACTAGAAAGGACATATAATACTGGGAATGTAAATATAAACATAAGTAGAAAAAAGAAAGGGATAAGTTAGAAACTAATAAACAGCAATAGACTTTATGAAGAAGTAAGGTATCGAAGGATAACTGAAGAAATGGAAAAATGTGTAGTCTCTGAGGAAACAATACAAATAGAAGATTACGATAACATAGTGAAGGAGACAACACTAATTATTCAAAAAGAATCTAATATATATAGAGGGACAAATGCAAAATGGTATAATGTAGAATGTAAAAAAATGAAAAAAGGGAAAATCAGCAATTTAGACTTATGAAATAAATTCCCAATAAAGAAAACAGGAAATGAATGAATAAAACCAGAAAAGAGTAAAACAAATTAATAATGTAAAAAAAAAAAGAAAAATTAAGGGAAGAGAACTGTAAAAACTAGAAGAAGCAATTTATAAAAAAAAAAGATAGCAGGAAGTTTTGGAATATAGTAGCTAAGGGATGTGATGAATTTAATAATAACTTGGAAATGCATATAGAACCAGAATTATGGGTGGAATAAGTTAATGAGTTATTCCAGACTATGGATGGAGATTTTAGTGGAGAAGTCAATCAAAACACATGGACTCTTTGGGAAAAGAAAATAGAACAGAGTGAACTAATATATTCAATACAATCCTTTAAAAAGCAAAAAGCACCAGGTTCAGATGGTATTCCTTTTGATGTTATTGTAAAATTGCTAGAGTATTGGGTTCTGCTTCTTAACAAGTTATTTAATATGATAATTATAAAAGGCAAAATGCCAGAATCCTGGAAAGGCTCCATTATTATACCCGTATTCAGGAAAGGAAATAGGCATGAACCATCATGCTATAGACCAATTAGTTTAATTGACACAAACCAAAAAGTATTTGCTAGAATAATTTATAATCGTTTAATAGAATGGATACAATAAACAAAAAACTGATGAAGCACAAGCAGGATTAATGTTCAAGTATTCCACTGTGGACCAATGCTCTATTTTAACTCATTTAATTCATAAAAATGAAAAAAAAAATATTCTGCTTATTCATAGATCTCAAGACTGCATTCAATAGTATCAATCAGAGTCTATTGTGGGAAGTTCTAGAGGAAATAAATCTAGAAAAAGAATTACTAGAAACAAATTATTATATACAAATACTAACATACAGTACAAGTAAGATGCAACATTGAAGGAGATAAAACAGAACATTTCAGAGGTAATAAGGGAGTTAGACAAGAATGCATATTGTCACCTATCTTGTTCAGTTTATTCCTGAATCAGATTTTAATAAAACTTTATCTGCTAGAATACCATGCCTATAATTCGGAACAAACATTGTCCATTTCTAACATTTGCTGACGACGTTGTAACTATATCAACCAGTGAATTAGGCTTAAAACATATGATACATAACTTAAATGATGATTTCTGAAAACCCTCTCTAGTTATAAATATAGACAAAATAAAACTAATGGTATGCAGTAATAGTAATAGAAAAAATTACATATTTAAAATAGGGAGTAGGAAAATAGAACAAGTAAAATATTTTAAATACTAGGGAAGAACAATAACAAGTGATTTATCATGGAATAAACATGTTAAGGAATTAGAGGTTAAAATACGGTAATTTATCCCAGTATTATTTGGCTTTGACTATAGGTATGGAGGTAATTAGATTAAAAGTTTGGCAAAAGTAATAAATGCAAAAATAAGATCACAAGTACTATATGGTACAGAAGTGTGGGGACTAAGTAGTACAGATAAGATCAAAAAAGTGTTAAATATATTCTATAAGCACTTATTACGGCTACCAAAGGGGGCCCCCTTCTTCCTTAGTGAGAGCAGTACTTAGCAGCTACTGTTACAATGTCTAATACAAGAAAGAATTATTATCTACTTGTTAAAAGTATATGATATGGGGGGCGTGGCCAGCAGCTGAGTGCACAGTAGCAATCTTGTGAGGCTCAGCTAAAGATAGCCTAATTCTCAAATTGAACAGTAATCAAATGCTGGGTGGATATTGCAATATAGCCAATTTGAAAGCAGAATTCTGGATAATTCACAAAAAACAAGTTTGGAAGCACTATCAGCTTGGGTCCAGCAGATATGGGCAGAAGTAACAGAATGGGAACTGGAAGAGAGGGAGCCCGGCCAAAAGATCCAAAGCCGGGCATCCTCAAAGACTTGAGTGTGGGGGCAGGGGAATACTCGTCTCCTCGATCATCGAACGCAGCACTACTTAAAGCCATCCAGAGACTGAATCAAAAATTGGAAGATTTCATGGCACCATTTAAGATCCTGGACACAAAAGTGGGTATGTTGGAGGAAGAAACCAAAACTGCAACAAAATCTGCAACAACAGCATTGCCAGTGACAACTGGTCTGACAATGAAGAATGTATTGCTCCAGAGGAGCTTGAAAAATTTGGAAAATGCCTCCTGGGCGACCCATGTGAGAATCTTTGGGATGCCCAAAGGTGCCGAGGGAGATGATTACTTGTCTTTTCTAGCCATTAGGGATACCCTACAGGTCCATGAAAAAAATTAAAATTCTTAAAGCATATAGAATCAGCCCACATGGCAGGAGAAGCCACGCCACCACTAATCAACTACCGCCCAAAACTCTTCTTGCTGTGTTGGGGATCTTCCATGACAGGAACACAATTATCATCCAAGCAAAGAAACAGAGACCCATAGATTGGGGAGAAAACAAAGTCCACATTTTTCCAGATTTATGCTATGCCACCAGACAATGCCAGAAAGCTTTGATGGCATCATAACCCATTTAAGACAGCTTGGGGTGCCACATGTGTTGTTGATGCTAGCAAGCCTAAGAATCACCTATGGAGAGAAGACATATCAATTTGCTGACCCTGGAGAGACTACCAAACTGGTGGACCTTACTGAGTGGGAATTCCAAGCAAAAGATGACAACTCCAATAATGACTCTGGGGACAGTGAGTAGCTATTATGGGACACAAATGTTTTTCTTGTAAGTTACTTCACACTAAGACTTTTGACTAGTGTCTACCAACACTCCTAATCATGGACTTTTATCCGAAAAGCAATTTATAAATGTTTTTGCCGTGTTAAAATATGTTAGGTAGTGGATAAGCGGGTGGGTTGGACTAAGTAACTGTTATCTAAGATGGTGACCTCAAGATCATACCTGTCCTGTAGACACACAAAATCTTTCTTCTATAGGGTTTGGGTTGTTTTTTGGTGCCAGTGAGTGCTTGGTCATGCGCAATGCATAATTCAAAGAATCCATAACTCTGGTGGCAAACAAATCGTATGCAGTTTTTAGCTGCTCAGTGACCTAATGTTTGTTATAAAGTGATTATATTGCTAGTATCTGTTCACAAATTAAAAGGCAGGAAAGCTAATTAGGCATTTGGAGTTTGGGGGAGTAACACTTGATTCTATACATGTGTAACTGCTGAAGTTGGTTTTACCAGATATATAGGGTGCTCAATAACCTTAAGATGATGTGCTGGGAACCCTTGCTCATAGCAGTTAAGGCCATTTATAGAATTGTGGTTTGGAAATATAAAGTTTAAATTAGTGACTTCCCCAGTGATGTACCAATATATAAGGGCTTATTAAATCCTAACTGTAACAATGATGTAATGTATTTCTGTAAGCCTACCTAAGAGAGTAGTATACTGTGTGCTATATACAGTTAAAACAATCAAAATAAAGTACAAAACAAAGTATATGGTATGGAGTCCATTAGATTACTCTGGAAATGCCTAGAAGAAGAAATTAACTATAAAGATAATATTTTCACTTTTCCAATGGTAAAAATCATTGAAGTATGGCTTAAACCCTACAGATTATTGCAGAAACTTACACTGAGGAAACAATTTGAAGAAATTAAAACAGATGTTCAGTGTAGAGTGAGGAATATCTTTCAACAAAAAGAACTTGAAAGTAACACAAAATACAAAACAAGTAAATGGATGACAAAAACCAAAAAATAAATTAACTTGGAGAAATACCTACAGATAATTAAGATACCAAAAAATAGAAAGATTCTGACTAAATATAGGTTTGAATACAATAATAATGAAAGAATTAAAAAACTATACCATGGAAAAGAATCTAAATACAATGGTAAGTGCCACTGTGGGATAGATGAAGATGATGTAATTCATCTTTTAGTAGTTTGTCCAGTCTATAATAAACATAGAAATGAAATTTTGGGGGTTATATTGAAGGATTACAAATATGAACTCGAAAAAATGACAGAGATGCTCCTCAATAATAAATCGGCACATGTATTGGAAAACATAATATCATTCCTCAAATTAGTTGATAAAATGAAATTTCACAATAAATGTGATGATAGGGTTGAGCAATAAAACTCATGCACTTTGAATAAACCTGTACATTACACAACATAGAGTGCATAAAATGTGAATATTGTACTTTATATGACCAAGCTTGCACATAACATGAATTTTAAAGAGTATAAAATATGTAACTATGTAATTTTGTGAATTTGTAACTTGTATTGACTATTGTATATGTATTAAGTTTGTGTTTTGAGGGGTCACGTGATGTCTGCCTGCTGAGCACAGACAGTTTACTGAGCTCCTTCCCCTGGAATTTATCATTTACATTTTTCTGCCTCCTGCATTTTTTCTAAGCCTTACTTCTTGTGGACACTGCTTCTGGACATGGCTTCGAAGGCAGAATAGGACAAAGTGAATGTGGGTGCCAAGAAAAAGTACAAACTATCTGCCTCTCTTCCTACTGTGGGCGAGAGCATCAGTTTAGGCCCCATGAAGCAGGTGGAACAAGAGTCTGAACTGGGGCTGCTGACCCATGAACTGAGTGAGATCAAGACCTTAATGGGGGGCATTTGGACTGACCTTAATCACATTATGGTCCAATTGACCATGGTCAGAGTTTCTGTGGAAGCACTGAGACATACAGTAGAACACGTGGAGAATCAAATCATCCAGCTGGAGGGCTTTGTCAGACCAGCGGAGCAACATTTGTACAGCAGGGAGAAGGAACTTGCTTCCCAGTGGAACAAGGTTGATGATTTAGAGACCAGACATCGACATCGTAACTTCCACCTATTCAACCTGCCTGAAGCCTCTGAGGGAACTGATATGATCTGCTTTCTTCAAAAGCATCTCTCTATTTGGCTTTTTTGGAGGGGCAGTATTCATTGGCTTAACGAAGGCCTTCAATAACATTAATCACCCACTCCTACTCAGGCAACTGACCACTATCGGCCTCTCCAATGATGCACTGCTCTGGTTTGCTAGCTACCTCAGAGGAAGAGTCCAACATGTTAGGATTGCCGGTGTCACCTCTGATGAAAAGCCAGTCCTCTCAAGTGTTCCTCAGGGGTCTATACTGGGACCATTACTCTTTTCTCTCTTACTGAGCAGTTTCCCTAGTGTCTGCCAACAGAAAATATTACTCTATGTGGATGATGCAGTCCTGTTTACTAGTCACCATGACACTAAACAACCTGAGTGTCAGTTGCAGCATGACTTCAGGCATGTTGAAGAATGGTTCAGCTCACACAAACTCATCCTGAACTATAGGAAAACTAAGGTCATGTCATTCTGCAATGCACGGAGCAAGCATAAATCTCTGTCCCTCACCATCAAGAACAATGCTGGGACTTCACTGGAACATATTCCGAAGTTTAAATATCTTGGCATCACTCTGGACTGTTCCCTTTCCTACACTCAGCACATTGTCAATGTTGCTAAGGCCACCAACATACGGATCGGCCTGCTCCACAAGCACACACACTGGATCACTGCTGATGTCCTTAGTCTGGCCTTCTGCAGCTCTGTCACCTCCATCATCGACTACAGTGTAGCCATCTATGCCTCTGCTTCCCATACTGCCCTCTGCAGGATATCGGTGATGCTCAATAATGCCTGTAGGCTTCTAATGGGTGCTGCCCACCTAGGGCCCACACCAGGGCTTCAAACAGGCATGGGATAGGCATAAGGGAGCAATACAAATGACTATGAATAGCTAGGCCACTGACAGAGCAAAGGCCGATGGCACATTTATAAGGTAGAAGAAGAAATGGGCAGACTAGATGGGCCTTGCGGTCCTTATCTGCCGTCAACTTCTATGTTTCCATTTTTCTATGTAACAAACACCTGCAACCTGTATGCCCAGGCTGGATGGCTTCCATTCCTCAGTAGAATATAATATCAGACCTGCCTGTTGACCAGAAAGGTTCTCCTCAGGCTCATGCTGCCAGGTGTTGAAATGCTCCTTATTGCCCCCAGCAGCACCCAGCATACACATAGTGCTCAATATCAAACCTTCCAGGTCCCCAGATGCCGGACCACAATGGGTCAGAGGTCTTTCACCCACAGGGCTCCTCAGTGGTACAATATCCTTAACAAAGAAACACTAACAACTACAATGCTTGAACCCTTTAGAAGGGAACTCCGACTATACCTCACCTCAACCACTTAATGTGGCTGCTTCTCCTAAAGGGACTACCTCTACATTCGCTCCATTTAAAATTGATACGAAACCTCCCTTAGCAATTCACTGTATTGGCACCTGCTTTCACCCCTAACCTCCCCCTTCAACCCCCCTGCTTTACCCACCTCTCCCATCTTTAAGGCACTTTGCAGATACCGGGCCCTCCAACCCCTATCTTCCTTGTACTTTTGCTACCCACCCCATCCTCTAACAATGGCCCTTCAGTCTGCCTATTCCTTCCTGACCCCCACCTACCCTATAATCACTAACTGTCTAATAAGATATACTGTTTACCCTGAAACTTGTCATAATCTGGGTTATGAGGTCTCTCTCCATTAATGTCTGTATGTTTAAAGCCTATCCTTTTCTGTGTTTTAAGACTGTAAACCATTGTCGACCTTTGTATGTATGTTACCCTACATCCTTTGACATGGAACCTTTGTAAATAAGTAGTTCCTGCTCAAAGGTATTTGTAATCCTAGAGTTTAATAAAATAAAAATAAAAATAAAATTGGGAGCAGAACTCACTGTTGGAGATTGAATGGGCTCATCGTGTTCCCACCGGCCCACCCCGAATGATTCCCTTACTCGTCCCCTCCCGGTTGCTTTCAAGCTCCTTCACTACCAAGATCAAAAGAGGATTTTACAGGGGGCTCAGGACATTAAAGACACTCTTTACAAGGGAGCTCATTTGCAATTTTACCAGGATTTTTCCAAGTGAGTGTTGGACCGATGTAAGGCTTTTGACAACGTGAGGGACTGTGCCCAGGAACAAGGACTGAGCTGTTTTCTTGTACCCCAGCAACTTTGAGGATCAAGACAGGGAATCAGACCAGGTCTTTTGTGGACTCAGCTGATACTTTATATTTTCTAAAGGAGCAGCAACTGATGGAGGATACTTGGGATTGAGCAGGAGTTGGAAGGAGTAGGGCACCACCATTGCCTCCTCATTGATGAGACAGAGCTTCTCCCCCACAAGCTCCAAAAGAAAACCATCCCCATTCTTCTGTGGATGCAGCCAAGGACACGGCTGAAGATTCTATGGCTTGACTGGACTGGTGGATGTGGACCTTTTTCCTTTTTTGACCTATGATTCAGCTTAATGTAGTGGTTCCCACTACAGCAGTGAGTCTCTCCTTTAATTTCTGTTATTAGTTTTTTATTCAGGGAGAGCCAACAGTGGATAGGGAGTCCTTTCTTCTCCCATAATCATCAATGGCTGTGTTTACTTTCTGGGATCTACTTTGTTGCTGGTTGGCCTGTGTTTTTTATTCTAATTTTCAGGGCAGCAGGTTTTGTTCAGGTTGGGATGGGAGTTGAGAGCGCTTTGTGATGGGGCTTGAAGAGGGAGAATATGGGGTTTAGTCTTGCTCCTCCATACATTTTCCTGGGTTTGTCCTGAAGGGGATGTCTCCCCATTGGTGGGGGACTCAGGGTGAGACTTTTATGAAGGGTACACCATGCTCCGGGAGGTGGAGTAAGCACTATAGACATTTTTGCTCTGTGATAAGCCTTTAATTTTCTTTTTGTCTCCCTGAGCTTTGACTAGTGCTGGGTGGGGAGTAAGGGGCTCACCTGTAAGGGACTGCAGGGGTTTTACACATGGAAATTTAATCTTTGGGGCTGGTGGGCCCCTGGATGGGGGATAGCCTGAGGAATGACCTGAGATGGGCTCCAAAGGCCCTCTTGCTACAGATTGGGTAGCCCTGCACTAAGTTCTTGAAATGGAGGGTGCTGTTTGGCTTTCAGCACTGGCTTAACGGGATATGCATGGGGTTTAGGATAATTATTTGGGCCAATTCTGCTTTGGGGGCTATGGGCGGGAAGGGCCTAGGTAGGATTTTTTTTTTTTTTTTGGAAATGGTAGCACTGTGGGTCCTTGGGGATTTATTGGGGAGCATTTAGCTTGGACTTCCTCACAGGGGATGAGATTTTGGGAACAGCATAGGGGTTTTTATTGGGGGTGAGTGTGTGTGTGTGTGTGTGTGTGACCCAGATAGTACTGAAAGGGTGAATATGCTGCTTCTTCTATTCATGTGAGCTGTATATAGTTTATGGGGTGTGGGATGGGGTACTTGTTCAAACTTTAAGCCTATTCGGTGTCTGCTGGGTCAAGGGGTAGAGCTGGGTAGTTCTTTTTGTTGGGAGAGGGAGAGAAGGAGGAATTGAGCATTTATTATTTATGTGAGATGTTTATAAAGTTTTATCCTGTAATGTGCAAGTTTTGAATGGTCCCATTAAAAGGAAGAGAGTGCTTACTCACAATAGAAAGTTGGGGGCCAGATAGTTTTTATTCAGGAATCCCACCTGCTCTCTAAGGAGGTTGAACATCTCAGAGCAGCCTGGAGAGGGCCAGTGTATGCTGCTTCTTGCACTTCTAAGAGGCATGGGGTGCTTATTCTCCAGAGGAAAGGGGTCAATTGGGTGCATAAACAGGTCTGGAAGGGCCCAAAGGGCCACTGGGTGTTGGTTATGGGCACCCTAGATGAGAAACCTTATACTTTTATGTCCGTGTATGGTCCTAATGAGGATGGAGCTCCCTTCTTTTTTGAGCTTGCACAGATTTTGCAGGATAGGGCTGAAGGGTGCTTATTAGTTTGTGGGGATTTAAATGATGTGATAGATCCGGATATGACTGGAGCAGTATCCCTGCCTGTTTGATGACATCAGGGTCTCGGGCCTTAAAAATGTTATGTGAAGATCATCATTTGGGAAATGTCTGGAGGCTGGGGCATCCATCCGCATGGGATTACACTTATTACTCTTCAGTGCACCAGACGTATAGTCATCTGGATTTGATTCTGGACCCACATCAGTGATGCGGCTTATGGTTCAGGTGAACATAGAGCAGATCATCTTATCGCTCCATGCTCTGATTACTTGGTCCATGGAGATGAGACATCCTCCCAGTGGCATTGTAACATTGGTCTTTTGGCAGATCCTTCCATGAAGACTTGGTTAAGAGGTGAAATTGATGGTTATTTAAAATTTAATGCGGGGGGGGGAGGTGGCTTCTCAATGGGTCTGGGAAGGTATAAAATCTTACATGCGGGGCAGGTTAATATTGTATGCTACGGCCCATAAGAAGGCTAGGCAAGCTAAAATGTCTGACCTTGAGGAACAGTTGCGTGGCTTGGAAGCTCAACACAAAGCTGGCTGTAGGGACCCTTCAATGGTGCGGTGTGTTCGGGAGGGGAGGTTTCAACTTAATCTGTTAAATACTCAACAGGCAGAAATCAGGCTTTACAGAACTCCCCATGCTTATTGGGAGGGTGGGGAGAAGTCTGGGCACCTTTTGGCTTATAGATTGAAAAAAATGGAGGCCTCCAGAATCATTCTGGGAATTCATATTCAAGATCGGCAGGTGTCAGATTTGGCAGGGATTAATAGGGTTTGTTTTGACTTTTATAATGCTCTTTATCAGACTTGGAGGTGGAATGTAGGGGATGGGGTGGATATCTGGGCTTTTCTGGACACCCTCCAGCTGTCTAAGCCGTCTGAATCTCAAAGAGCATCAATGGAAGCCCCTTTCTTAGTTGGGGAGCTTCAAAAGGCTGTGGGACAGCTGCAGGGGGGAATGTCCCGGGCCAGACGGCTTCCTAATTCAATTTTATAGGGTGGTGGGGATAAAGTTTGCACACTGGAGGAGGCCTGGATATGAGGGCAGATTCCTACCATGATGTATGAGGTGGTGATTTCAGTTTTGCATAAAAAGGGTAAGGACCCATAACACTATGGGAGTTACAGCCCTGTGTCCTTACTCAATGCAGACAACAAAATTGTAGCAAAAGCCCTAGCAAATCGAATCTCTAGAATTTTGCCATCTTTAATTCATCAAGACCAGGCTAGTTTTCTGGGGGGAAGAGACGGGGCTGATCATCTTCGCCGTCTAGTTTGTTAGTTTTTTTTTATCCAGGAGAGAAACACTAAGCTGAAAGCTTATTTACAGGTGTGACCTGGGAGCACAAGGAAGTTAAGTGACTTGCTCAGGGTCACACAGTATGCAAGTGGGGGCTGTGGGATTCAAACCCAGGTCTCCAGGTTTACAGTTCAGAGTCTTAAACCACTGCTCTATACTGCGCTATACTGTCTAGTGGACCTCCTCTGTGTTTTTAGGGCCACAAGGGAAGCTGGTGCAGTTGTGGCCCTGGACACAGAGAAGACCTTTGACTCAGTAGAGTGGCCTTATTTATTGGCAACAATGGAGAGGTTTGGGTTTGGGCCCCAGCTTGTCAATTGGGTTGAAGCCATTTACTCCTCTCCGAGATCTTCTGTCCTCACTAATGGCCTCAGCTCACCTTCCTTTTTTCTTTGAGTAGGGGCACGCCACAGGGTTGCCCTCTCTCCCTGGATCTTTTTCTCTTTGTCATTGAGCCATTGGCCCAGAAAATCACGGATTCAGTGGAGAAATATGATATTAGGGTGGGTTCTAAAATGTACAAAGCTATGTTTTTCGTTGATGACATTCTGCTTACTCTTAGGAATGTAGATTCCTCTCTACCACCTCTGATGCAGCTCCTGGAGGACTTCTCAGTCATTTCTGGTCTTCACAATAATTGGGCTTAGACTGAGATCTTGCCTCTGGGCCCCTGGACAGCTTCTATGATCCTCCCAGTACCTGGTATGGCCTGGTTTATGGGTCCTATTAAATATCTGGGGACCTTCATCTCCCCCTCTCCCCATGAATGGCCTGCCTTGAAGTGGCGACCTTTGCTGCTAGAATTTAAAGAGGATGTGCTAAGATGGCAGCATCTGAATCTCACATTGCGGGGGAAAATACAGGCCATCCACATGATGTTTCTACCGTGCATTTTACACATTATGAGATATCTACCACTGGTGGTTTTGGCTACCTGGCGGTATCAGTTTTATAAGGTTTTGTCTGATTTTTATTGGGAGGGACAGAGACCCCAACTGTCAGCAGCATGATTGATGGCACTCTATGACCTTGGGGGTTTGGCTTCACTGTGGCTTCAAGGTTATTATGTGGCAGCAGGTCTGTGCCATATCTGGATCTGGTTGCATTCTCACCATATGGCCCATTCTATCCGGTGGTTAGAGTTGGAGGCAGAATGGGCCTCTCTTGGCCCTCCTGAGCAGGTGTTATGGGAAAGGCAATCTTCTTTCCCTGAATTACTCACCCAGAAGTATGCAATATATGTGTGGAAACTGGCTACAGCCTGTTTGAGAACTGACTGGAAGGTTCCTTTTCCACTATGGCCTTTATAGCACCACCCTCATTTAACTGTGGGAGGGTCACCCTTCAGGTGGCAGTCTTGAGTGGAAGGAGGCATCCTGAGGGTAGGTGACCTGTTCTCCACCTCTGGGGGCTATTTAAAATCTTTTCAGGTGCTTCAGAGGCAATATTCCCTTCTGGCTTTCCATCACTGGCATTATTTGCAATTGTATGATTTGTTACAAATGAGGCTAGGGGGAGGAATAACACTGCCCCCTCAGAATTTGTGGGACACTGTTTTTAGTGTTTATTGCCCATCTCAGTCTGCTTTGTCTCCTCCCAAATTGGGGACTATATACAAAGCACTTTTGCGATGTGAGGCCCTGGATTTGACCAAATTAAAGCATAGATGGGAGAAAACATTGGGATGCACCCTGAGTGAGAGGGCATGGTAGACAGTCTGGGGTAATGGGTACATGAAGGGTAAGCTACAGCCGGCTGGCTTATGCAACTTAAGACCCTGTGGCTCTGGTATTGCATCCCAGTGGTGTTATACTGAATGAGGCTACTCCAACACAGCAGATGCTGGAGATGTGATCATGGGGAACTGACGATACTGCATATTTTATGGGACTGCTAAGATACTCTTTTGGTGGCAGGATATAATCCAGGTTACTGAGACTGTTCTGGAGGCCACAGTGGCATCTAATGCTTTGTTTCTCATTTTGGGCAACACCCTCCTCTTACCTAGTCTGACAAATGTTCTGAAGTCATGGTTCGTGACAGCCATTACGGAGGCTAAACCGCTGCTTTGTGCCGCTGACATTCAACTTATGTTTCTATAAGGGACCAATGGCTAAATGCAATGTTGAGTGTGGCTGGATTTGAGTGTTTACATTGCATAGCGACAGGGAAGTGCGAGACCTTTATGCAGGTTAGGGCACCCTTTGTCAATTATTTGAGTATTTCTCTTCCATTGAGTAGAGTTGTGCGAAATTGAAAAATTTCACCCCACAAAATATTTCACATAATTCGTGCATTACGCAAAATATTTCATAGAGCAAAATGCTAAATTTCGCCTCCTGGAGTGAGCAACATTTCACCTGCAGTCCTGCAACATTTCACACCCACGGGTGAAATTTAGCCACCCACAGGTGAAATTTGTAGGTTTGAAGGTCCTCCCAGATGATTACTGGACATAATTGAATAAAGCCCCACCCCCGAGTTACCATGGCCCCCTCGTGTCCATTTTTAATATAACAAAAATTATACCAGCACTCCCTGGTAACTAGGGCCCCCCCATGGCCACTCATGGCCCAAATTATTGTCCTTGGTGTCTAGTGGCCCCCCTGGCTGAACACTGGCCATAACTGAATAAAGCTCTCCCCCAGGTACCCTGGCCCCCTCATTTCCATTCATTTTCTTAAAAAAGAAAGAAAGAAAGAAAACCCACACTCCCTGGTGTCTAGTGGACTCCCACCCTGTCATCATGAACTAGCACCCATCCCGCTCCCCCCAGTATCCCGATTGGACCACCAGCAGAGCCCTCTACTCACATTCATGGCCAGCAGCCTGACTGAGCACTTGAATGAATGAGTGCATGCTTGTACAAGCATTTTCTCATTCATTCAAGCACTTAGTCAGGCTGCCGGCCATGGAGGTGAGTGGAGGGCTGGGCTGGTGGACCGACGAAGTACTGGGTGGGGACCGGGTGGGTGCTAGTTCATAATGATAGTGTGTGGGGTGGGGGGCCATTAAACACCAGGGAATGTGGGTTTTATTTCTTTTAAGAAAATGAATGGAAATAAGGGGGCAAGGGTAACTGAGGGGGAGCTTTATTCAATTATGACAGGTGATTGGCTGGGGGGGACCACTAGACACCAGGGACAATAATTTGGGATGGCAAGTGGCCAGGTGGTGGTGGGGGAGTGACCACTAGACACCAGGGAGTGTTTTGCATAGGGAATGGCAGGGTGCAAAGTTAAGACAAAACTTCGCCATTTCAACAAAATTTTGTGAAGAATGTTGCATGGCGAAATTGCCAATTTTCTAGCAATTTCACTGCCAAAATGTATTATTGCATCATCTTTATTATTGGGTTGGGTGTGGATTCCTTCTTGCACGAGTCTAGGATAAATCATACTGATTTTACAGTTAACCACATTGATCCCTTGGGTTGTAGCCCGGGGGGTGAGTGATTTGGTTGTGATACTGGAAGTGGAAGGAGTTCACCACCCTTCTTCTGGGATTCATTTCCACCCCCTCTCATTCCTTTTTTATATCCCATACTACTCAAAACAGAAATATACTAGCTTGTTTCCATTAAGGTTCTAATGCGTTATTAAATTCAGTGGCTCAGTATGTAGCACACTCGCCTCTGAGGCTGGGAGATCAGAGGGCTGTGGGTTCAGTTCCCACATCTGGCACTTGGGTTAATATCCTGGTTCTGACACTGTAGTGCAGCATGAGAGGGGTGTTGCACTTCTGAGGTGCCGTCTTTCAGATGAGATGTTAAACCGAGGTCCCATCTGCCTGGATTGGTGGTAGTTCAGGTGGATGTTAAAGATCCCATGGCACTTATCGAAAAGAGTAGGGGAATATTTTATTAGAATAACATCAAAATTCAAAAATTACATACAGTGTAAGATTCACTCCACAAACCCTTGTACATCAAGAAAACATATAATAAATACCCATATTGTGAAACTATACTAACAAATATTGAAATCAAAAAAAGAATTCGAAACAATCGTTACTGCATATATTCACAAAGAAACCTCTTTTTTTGTTATATATAATAAACCCCAAATATTAGGTAACAAAAGTTTCTACAATCATGTAACATTGCACATCTGACTAATACTATCCTATACATACTCCCAACTAACAATCATGACCTCTCCCCATATGTAACCCACTCAGCCATAGGTGAACAAAGGCACATTACTTAACTTTTATTTATATTTAATAAACTTAAAACCCTTTCCACCATTCCTTCACCTTCCCTGATGAGGAGAAGAATGCTGTGTCTTGAACATAAATCCTGTACATTACCCGTGAATCAACCTCGGACATTGTCATAGGGCATCAACTCTGATATAGCACCCACTGGCACCTAGCTTGCCACAAGTAGTATATCAATGTGCTACAAAAGATTTGTAAAGTGTCAACATGATATATTAATCGAAACTGTGGAGAAATACCCAGTACCAATGTATCATAATCCATATATTCTAACCATTTCATACTCCATTGTACTGCCAAGAATTTCCACAGAGAAACAGCATAAGAACACTTAAAAAGAAAGTGATCAACCATTTCTTCTTGTGCCACACACTCCAAAAATGGACAATTTCTGTCTTGTATCGGTTTATGCTTGGCGTTCCCTTGCTCAATTCGACCATATACCATAAGCCATAGCGTTTCCCACATATAAGTAGGTAACTCTTGGGTTGTTTAATTTACTTAAACTATATCCACACACACGTGAGGACAGTTCTTAAACACCGGTTCACTGGGATACAGTTGAAGCATTACTGATTTGTATAACTGTGAACCGTGCTTCCCTAACCACCTGAGCTACCAACCCCATTTAAATACTTTTTGCAATAGGTATAAAATATGTCGGCAGAAACAACTTAGGAATTGGTTTTGGGGTCTCTCATCCCAACAACCATAATACTGCCCATTACCTGGCGATGTAGCATCCCACATCTTTCCGTGGGTACCCCCAACCGAACTTTACATTTGTTGAAATAAATAGGGTAGAAAAAAGATAACGGATCTATCATTCCTAAACCTCCTTCTTTTATCTAGATATGTAAATTGTCTTTTAATCGGATTAAGTCTACTACCCATAACATCTGAAAAATAAGCTATATATTCTGGTTTCCAAATTCAGTGGCAGGAAAAATCAGTGCCGTATACAATAACCCGAATAATAAATTTTTAATGATTGAGACCCGTTTAATTTTATCCAATTTCCATTGTTTCCAAATCTGGATTTTTTCTATTGAAGTCAAAGCTAATCCCAGTTAAGTTCTGGTACATTTTTGGTCCGTAAAATAATCCTAAATTTTTATCGGGTCACAAGAAATCTGAATACCTTGTATTATGAGTTCTGGGAGACCATCTGTACCTATAAACAAACCTTTACTCTTATTCTTGTTAATAGTAGAATTTGCTAACAAAGCATAATCATCCATAAAATCTAAAAATGCTTACTTGTGTACTATCGGAGAAGAATACACACAAATCATCCGCATAAGCTTGCACATACAACCTATCTTCACCAGCAGCCCAACCTATCCCTACCCAACGAGGGATTTGTGTTAATGATCTAATTAAAGTATCAATAGTAAAAGCATATAACAGGGGACTCAATGGACAACCTTGACGTACCCCTGTCGGAACGTGAAACCCTTCCCCAATCTCCAGTTGAATCACTGGGTGGGTAATAGCCGAATTGTAAATTGATTGAATGGTAGTTAAGAAAACTTCCGGAATCCCATAATGTCTCAACGTTGCAAATAAAAATGGATGGTAAACTCTATCAAATGCTTTCATCTGGTCACAGAGACAATGCATCCTGAAATTCTTTGAAAACGGCTATCTCCACAATGTCTCTCAGTACCATATGAGCCTGATATATTTTTTTCCCAGGTACTCCACAAAACTGAAATGGGGAAAGAACTTTGACTGCAAATTGTTTTAATCTGGTATTCAAAATACTCATAAAGAGTTTATAATCAGAATTCAATAGTGTAATTGGTCTCCAGTTATTCAAGTCAAATGTATCACCCACTTTATGTAAAAAAATCAACAGCCCTTCGGCAAACCAACTTGGAAAATCTGATTGTCCCATAAAAGCATTAAAACTAACACTAAACAATTTGCAAATTCCACTGGAAAGGCTTTATATAAATCTGTTGTCAGACCATCAATTCCAGGAGAAGTACCCTTATTTTGATTTTTAATAGCGTAATTATTTCCTGTGTAGTGATAGGCTGTATCAATATTAATGTATCAAATACATGTCTGGGTACCTCAATCCGGTTTAGAAAGTCTCAAATGTCCTGATCATTCTGGGCCCTTACTGGCTCATAATCCAGAAAAAATGTTTAATAATATGTTGTAGTGACTTCTGATCCTGTACCAATTTTCCCACCTTATTCATTAGGGCATTTAAGGTAGTAGATTGTGTATAAACTTTAAAGGCCTCATATGGATCACCCTCTGGCTTTTTCTTCACCCCATATTGTAGAAGAGCAGTAAGGGTCCGAGCCCTATTGTACTGAACCTCTAGGAGTTGATCTTTTATTGATCTAATCTGTGAACTATAATCCAAAGTAGAAGTATTGGCTACTGAAAATAAATAATATAATTGTTGTCTTAATTTCAAATATTGGAGAAAATCATTGTTTGCTTTAACCTTCCCTTGTTGTTTTAATAGGCGACAAGGTCGTCTTAGAATCTTTCCACCACTCACCCACTGAGTCATATAAAAAGGCTACTGAAAGCCTTGCCATCAGCAATGCTTGAACTCTATCCCGTACCTCCCGAGAGTTTAATAATAGAGGATTCAACTTCCATCTCGCCCGCCTACCTATCAGTCTGGCATGAGGAGAAACGGTACAGAGCAACAAGAGATGGTCAGAAAATGCGACAGGACATGTTTCAAATGTAAAGGGAATTTTGTCAGATAAAAAAATATAATCTATCGTAGAAGTAAACCGGTTCCTTTTATAAGTAAATTTAGGCCCTGAGCTTTGTTTACTACTCCCATTTATTAAACCCACTGAGTGTACCAGTTTGTATAAAGCCCTGGAATCACAGTAAATTTTCCTACCTACTCCCACCATAGAATCACCAGCATTTATTAATGCACAGTTAAAATCCCACACAAAACACCTCAAAGGAGGTCAGTAAATAAGGTTGTATCATATTACAGAGCCCACCCTTTCTGCCTTGAGCTGTGACCCATAGACATTAATAACCGCACAATCTTGATTTCCACAAACCATCTAAAATCATTAACCGTCCGGTATTAGATCCATCAATTTAATTAAAGAGAAGTCATACAGTGAAATAGAAACCCTATGCCATCTGCCGACTGCTGGCCAAAGGACCAATCGAGGCCCCAGCACCATTCCCGTTGAAAACACCTGGTTTGTTCCATAGTATACATCCATGTTTCTTGTAATAAACAGACATCAATCTGATTAGCATGAACAAAGTCATAAACTATCGTCGTCTCTTATAATTCACTATACTATGAACATTCAACGAACCCAACCTAAAGTGCATCAGGTACAGTCAATTCCAGCCCATCACCTATCTTTCTTCCGTCGTTTCTTCTTTTCCCCTTATAATCCTCCTGAATCCTTAATGGGACGGTGGACTATCCAACGTCTGCTGCGAATCATTATCTGGGCAATCCATATCCGATTTCCCACGGACTTGATAGCAAGGCAAAAGAATTACTTATTTCTACACTCATAGCAGACTGCTGTGGAAGGCCCTTAATATTTCTGGAAGACCTTGAACTGCAGACACCACAGGTGCCCTAAAAGACTCCTTTGGTTGTTTCTCTTCTTCAGGCAAAATTCCTACCCCAGTAGGTTCGAAGCTCCTTGTCAAGAACTACTAAATCTTCCACCTCTACCACATCTCCCTCACTTCAATAACAGAAGGTACTTTTTCCAACTGGCTGCTCGTGACCACATGACCTTCCCTATTATCAAATCCTGGGCTTTTGTATTAATAGGTCTGGATTACACAACACTCTTTATTTTGGCTGCCCATGTACATTCTGCAAACACATGTCCTGTCTCATCACAGAGATCACATTTGTGAGCGTTAGCACATTGAAAGTAATATGTCCTACTTCTCCACAGTTATCACATCTTGGTTTGTCACAGGAACTTGATAAATGAGTTTTAGCACCACATTTATAACAAGCCGAGGTTGCCCAGCATAAAAACATACCCTCTGTCCCTACCCAACATAAAGGAATTGGGATATGCTCAATTCCTGCAGCTGTTTGTCGTAGTTTAATTTTAAACCACCAGCCCCTGTCCAAAATTGTTCTGCATCCAGAATTGCTTCTGGGGAACTTAAAATCTCGCATTTTTGGCCTAACCAATAAGTAATATCATCAATATGAACCCTTCGTTCCTAAACATAACAGTTGCATACTTTATTAAAGGTTTTGTTAATGGTATCACTAAAAGGGTGTCCAAAGGGAAAACTTAACCTGAATATATCTTTCCCAAAAAGGTCAAGAGCATATGCTGGAACGAAAAACTAACGTCAAAATTGTCTTCCCCAGAAATATTAATAATGCAAACACTTCCTAGGAGAGAAGTGCAAAGAATCTTTCAATAAATATTTACCAACATATTGTCTATCAGGTCTAACCTCTAAACCTCCTTTGTAACAAAGGCGCACCGCATTTCCTGCGAGGTGCAGCATCCTGCTAATTTTGAAAACAATTCTGACATCAATGGTTTCTTCCCTTTCCTCCCTCTGGTCCTGTGCCTCTACCTGTAACTCGGCGACAGGCTGGCTTCATCCTGCCGTTCAGGAGATGAAACTACAAAAGGAATAGTCTCTCATTTCTACCCACCACCTCTTTAACCCCACTTAAAACAGTAATGTCTTGTAGCTTGGGTCTCCATGCTGGTTCATTCTGGGAGAAGTTTAATTTTGGGTCCCAATCAGGGTGGGCTTCCAAGCCCCACTGTCCAAAGTCCAACCAGCCTCGCTAAGAGCTCTCTGTGGGACCAGTTCTCATCATTGAGAGGCTCAGTCTCAGCGTTAGTTTGAACTTCCTCTCCCCACACTGCTCTTTTCCTGGTAACTTCTCACCTATCCCAGCAATAGGTAATACTAAATGTCTTTTGCAAATGTCAAGGCCATTCTTTTCTCCTTTCCTCCCTCCTACCTTATCCAGTTGTCGTTTGAAAAAAAACTCCGACACTCCAACCTGTGTCCCGGGATCAGTTTGAAAAATACAATGTTTCAGTGGTGTAGTACTCTCACTCGCAGCCCCAGTAGTAGCTCGAAAAGTAAATCGGATGATTTCTTTGCCGGACTGTTCTGTGCGTCACTGAAACCCGTTCCTGTCTCACTTCCTTTTCCTCCTGGGCGTCGTCATGCAACTTGTAATCGGAAGGTGCATTTTCTTGTGTGCTGTTCTCTCCTCGGTTCTCTGCACAGGATTTTACTCTCAAGAACTGCCAGCCACAGCTTAGTAATTTTTTTCTGTTAACCTCATGTTCCGTTGTACCGTAAGCACTGCAGACCAGTAGAGATTCTCTTTGATCAGAGAGGGTTACATCTGCTACAGCTTTCGAAACGTCTTCTAACTTGGTAAGCTTCATAGATTCCACATTATTTGACTCTTGCAATTGCTCCACTACAGTCCTCTGTTCTCTACGTAATGCTTCCAATTTTAATTGTAAATTCCTCGCCTCCGGTAAACGTTGTACTGTAGCCAAGCTACTGCTCACCATTTCTGCATCCGTTAAATTATCCAGAGAATCAAGTAACTCCACATCTTCCGTTTCAGTGTTCTTCAGGGTGATGTCCTCTTGTACAGCCATACTCATTGTTTCACTTGCAGCCCTCGGCTGCTCCAGTAGCTCCTCACCATCCATCCTCCAGCAGAGCATGCCACCAACTGATCCTGTGGTCAGTCGACAGCAAGTCCCCCCTACTGGCCAAGCAGTAGGGGAATTTCCCCGGTGTCCTGGCCAAATTTCCCTCATTCACTAAAAAATGCCACCAACAGCTTAATCTGGTTCAAGGTCAGTTGCCATTCATCAGTATCACCCTCCCCCGGGTCGTGCCTGAAAATAGGCAGGATTTGTCTAGTGCACTTACCCGGTCAACAAAAACTAAATAAATAAATAAAATAAAATAAATTTGACATTTTTAGTCCCCCTTGTTTTACTTGGCTATTAGACTTGTTGATATATGATTTGTTTTAGATTTGCTAGAGCTATTTATACCATAGAATGGAATATCTGTTTATAGTCAGACATCCCTTTAGGCTATGTTCTTTGTTAGTGTTAGAGATATAGTTCGATATCTCATTATACTGGTTATCTGATTGTGGTGTGTTATTTACGTACTGTTTGTATACCCACGTTCATATATTTTGGTACTCTAGATTGTATTTGCATGGATGGTAACACTTGGCTTCATATACATGTTTTTATATTGTTGTATTTTATAAATGTTCAATAAAGTATTATTTAAAAATTTGTGTTTTGATATTGTAACAATGTAACTTGTCAACAATAAACAATTGATTGACTGATTGAATACATCTAAGCATTACATGAATGATTTAACAAGTCTGTCAGTCATACAGGCATGTGAAATGCAAGCAGAAACAATTACATCTCTTGATTGACAGAACTAAATAACAACAGCATTTTAAATTCAGAGTGCCAAATCCATTCACAAATGAACTTCAGACATTTAAATAGGTAAGACAACAGGTACAGTAGACACAGAAACTTAGTTTTATTGCCCTATTGGTCCCTGTGACAAAAGATCCAGACAAAAAGATGATGTGATACCTTTTATTTGACCAACAAAGATGGTGCAAAAGAAAACAGGTGCTTGAGCTTTTGGATTACATTGAATCCTTCATCAGAAAATAATGACAGTTTATTTGGAAGAAAACTGTTACTTAAAGTCCAGATCATACACAAAAACAAATAATTTTATTTTTAAATCCCACAGGCCAAGGCTGTATTTTAAAAAAATAACATAGAACCATATAAATATAACAGAGTTACATCACAAGAAAGGTATTCCAAGGTCAAGTGTCACTGAATGGAGAGCTGCTTCCAAGAAAATAGTCATAAAACATACTGAGGCTACATTTGTGTGTCTGTGCATGCATTAGTTAATGCCTAACATTTTAAACCACAAGATAAAATAAGCTGACAAAATACATAGTATATAATGTTAAAAGTCTTCTAAATAAGGAAATATAATGTATGGTGCGCCCTTATTACCGCTAAAAAGCGACAAAATTATGTCTCGATAATCCCATCACTATGACATAAATGGTTATAAACCTCGCTTGAGTACGTCATAGCAATGGGATCACAAGCGGAGCCCATCTGCGCATGCGTGTACTTGCGATCTCGCGCACCAACGGCATTCCCGAAACCAGTGCAGTGGCCAGAAAATGACCCAGAACATCCGCAGTGGGGCTAAAAGTAAGCCATAGTAGTTTGTTTTGGTAGTTAATTGGGACCATACACTATAAAATATAATGTATGGTCCCTCTATCGTTAACCGGTTTGGTTAACCGTCTCGAGGTTGCCATGGTGACGTAAACCTCTCTAGCTTTGCTCTCGAGGTTTACATGGTCACCCTGGCAACCTCTCGACGGTTAACAAACCTGTTAATGATAGATGACCATATATTATCCTCTATATATTTGAGTTAGGCAAAAATGTGGGTTTAAAGACAACCTGATCTAGTGTAAAACGAGAATTAACCAGCTGTTTCCCACATTTATAGTGTACTATTCAGATATGTATGTCTTAAAACCTGAGTACAATAAATCAATATTATTCATGAATATTCAAACTTAAACTGTTTAAACAAACTCTGTCTGTAACTCTATAAAAAGTGACTAGTGTTCCTGCACATTCATCCCCCAAACCTAGCACAGACCCCTTGTAATTGAGATACTGTTCTCCTAATAAGTCCATGTACCAACATGCCTGTATGACTTTTTTTTTGTTTACCAGGACAGACACACTAAGCTGAAAGCTTATTTATGGGTGTGACCTGGGAGCACAGTGAAGTTAAGTGACTTGCTCAGGGTCACATAGTATGCAGTTCAGAGCTGTGTGATTCAGACCCAGGTCTCCAGGTTTGTAGCTCAGAGCCTTAAACCACTGCGCTGTACTGCCTCCTACTTAAATAACAGTTCTATCAATCTGAATCAATTAATGTATAATGTATCATAAAAAATTCAAACCTAACAAAGACTTCCTAATAATTGAGATCTTGTATCTAATATGTTCATTGTTTTAAAATGTGTCAGTATACAATCAGTCTGCTGTATATGCAATAACAGTCTTAAAATATGAATTAAAACTTAAGGGAATCAACACTCCCCCCTCCCCGGGAACATCAATGTATTGATGACTAGTCAGATGGAATTATATATCCATTTTGTTATGCGAACACATAGTCATCATGCAGTGCAATCTCCCTTGCATTATGTTCTAGATACCAAGAGATTGTGCACCTAAAATGAACAGGCACAACCAGACTACCTAGTAAATGAGATACTATACCTAAAATTACCATGTATAAACATGTACCTGTATATAAGCTTTACCCTATACCATCAACCCACCCCACACCCTAATTTTTGGGGTTGAAACCAACATAATGGTAACAAGTTAAAAGGGACAGTGAGTGTGATGTAAGTGTATTTTCTGAGGGAATAGGTACAGGGGTGCATTTGAAGAGAACAGAGATATAGGAAGGCAGTTTATTGGAGATGGCTCATTAAGCCCAGAGCAATGCATTCTGCATCCTCCCATTGGCAAGAGAGGTCCAGCCTGTAAGAGAATAGAGGGAGCAGTGGTGAGTTTTGTAAGGGGCGTTAGAGATGAATCAAAGAGCTCTATGGTACAACGTGTCCAGTTTTGCTAATGTAGATTTAGGGCTGTAACTATAAAGGATGTCCACATAATCCAGCAGGGGGAGAAATGTCATCTGAACCAGCCTCAACTTCTCATCTTATTTTAACAGATGTTTAATGCAGAAAAATAAACCTAGTTGCTGCCTTAGTTTTTTAGCCAGTTCATTGATGCGAACTGAGAAGGAAAGCTTGCGGTCAATCCAGACACCTAAATATTTAAATTTATCAGCATGTTTCAAGGATTATCCTAGGACTCTCGTAATCTGAGGGAGGGCTATAGGAGGGAAGGCAGGCACTGATTTTGTATGCGGGGGAAGAAGCATGACTTTTGTCTTCTTAGCATTAAGCAAAAGCTTCAAGTCAATCAGGGTTTGTTGTAGTAGATCAAATTCACGCTGCAATTCCAGACATGCAGCCTCAGGGGAAGGCTAAGCAACATAAAGCAGTGTTGTCTGCAAAGAGATGAACACTTGCTGATTTAATGTTGTGGTTAATATTATTAATATAGACAGTGAATAACAGAGGCCCTAACATAGGGCCTTGAGGCACCCCACACAGCACAGATTTTAATGGGGTACCCCACACAGCACAGATTTTAATGGGAAAAGGTCACCCTGGGCTTTTACTTGCTCATGATGGCCTATCAGATAACTAGAGAACCACTTCATTGCCGGAGCATTAAGTCCAATGTTCTGTAACAAATTCAATGTAAGGCCGTGTCCACAGTATCGAAGGCCTTGCTTAGATCAAGGAACAGTGCACATATGTAGTTCTTGGAGTCAAGGGCAGGAAGCCAGTCATTCATGACTTTGGCAAGAGCATTTACAGTACTATGCTTCAGCCTGAAGCCACACTGCATGATGCTGAGCATGTTTGAGAGTTCCAGATAGTCTCTCAGCTGATAGTTAACAATTTCTTTGAGTATTTTAGACTACATAGGAACAACAAAATGGACCTGTAATTGTTAAGGTCACAGAGGTCACCTGATTTGAAAAATGGGATGTTCCTCACTAGAACAGTTACAGTGATATCGAAGTGCCTGACTGTAAATTTCAGATTAGTTTTTGTGCCTCAGGTGATTATTATTTCTATGCATGAGGAAGAAGGTGCTGTTAGAACTATACTACTCTACTGGACTAAAGAACTAGAACTCTATTACTGGGAACTTCAATTTAGGGTAAAAGCAAACAAAAAAAGAGCATTTGAGTTGGGTGAAGGAATTGTTATCTGTGCAGATAGCTAGGTGAAAAAAAACTGAATTAGGGTGAGGGAATTGTTATCTGTGCAGTTTACTAGGTGAAGAAACTAACTATTAATTAGGGGGAGTGGCTTAGAAAGAGATGGAAGCCAGGTGTTTGCATTTAAAAACTGACCTAGATAGCTTGTGGCAGAGAACAGCAAGAAGAAGGAGGTGCTATTAGAACTATACTACTCTACTGGGACTATATTGCCCTCCATCCCTCCCCTCCACCCCCCCACCCTTAGCCAGTTCTACTTTTATAGGCAAACGATTTGACTAACAACAGGAACTTCCTGTTTGGAAGCAGCAAGGGAGTGATCACAGAGGCACAAAAGAATCATCATCCTAGAAGGAAAAGTGTAGCTCTCCATCACCCTCTAGCTGCTGGAGGTCTGACTCTGAGCAAATAAGAAGGAGACTACTGAGGAATATAGAAACTTACTGTCCCAGAACAGGAAGATCAGGAGCATTAAGGGCATGGAGGCAGTAGGAAAGTAGGGGAATAATATATATATAAATAGATAAATAAAATAAATAGAGAGGAAAGAGTAAGTATAAAAGCAACAATTAAGGGACCACAAATAAAGTCATGATGGGAGTGGTGCAGTGCAGTGGCTGTGGAACAGCAGTCTTCTGGGAGAAATTCTGGAGGATGTGGTGTTGTCTCATCTCAGGCATCTCTCTGGGCTGAGGGAGGAGGTTGCTCATCTCCAGGCTGAGTTGGCCAGGATTCGGGGGACCTCCTTTCCCACCCAGGAACCACCAGGGCCAGTGCCACTGCCTCAGAGGTTGCCAAAAAAGAGGAGTGGTTAGACCACAGTGGACTCAGGGAGGGTGAGGGTGGTGGAACAGAGACACATCCCTCCAATTGTACCTCTCCACAATTCATATGCCATTCTGGCAGAGTGTGGTTCCTCTATGGAGGTACCCACAGAGGAGATCAAGGAGGATGCTGGGAACCTTCACAAAGGAGACTGACAAGAGGGTGGCATGGGACCCCAGAGAGGAAGGAAACAACTCCTGGTGGGTGACTCCATTATTAGAAGGGTAGAACTGGGGGAGGGAGTTAAGGTGCATGCCTGACACCATGGCTTGGAGGGACAGGGAGTGAATCCTCAGGATCGTGGGAGCAGCTGCATGGGGGAGGGAGCTGGATGTCATTGTCCACCTAGGGACAAATGACCTGGCTGGGAAGAGGATTACAGCAGTGCAGGAGGAGTTTATGGAGTTGGGAGGGGCCTTAGACAAGTAGCATGCACGGTAACCTTCTCGGAGGTGCTGCTTGTCTATGGTATGGGTGAGGCTAGGGTACTCCACACCATGGGATTCAATTAGTGGTTGAAAAACTGGTGCAGAGCTCAGGGTTTTGGCTTCATTGTGGACTAGGGTTCCACCTGGAGGGATACAGGTCTATACTGGCTTGATGGTCTGCATCTGTCCAGATGGGGAACCAGGATCCTAGATGATAGGTTTAAATGCTTCATTGGCAAGCATTTAAACTAGCCAAGGGGGGAGGCACTGAAAAGGAGAAGGGAAATCCTTGCCCCCACCCAAAAAATATCAGGGTTGTTAGTGAGGTAAACACCAAGATAGAGCAGCTGATAAGGAGAAGGGCAGGGGTAAATGGAGAAAAAGACAAAGGCAGTAAGGGCAGGGATGGGGCAAAAAGCAATAAGGCCATAAAAAAATTGAAGGTAATGAGTACCAATGCCCATAGTCTAGGTAACAAGCTCCCTGAACTGGTGGTCTTGATGTCTTGTTCTTTTTAAGTTTATGTCTAATTGTGATTTTTATCCAGATGTGGAATAGTTATTCCTATTTATATGTTTTGTATTAAGTATAATTCTGTCTGATGTAATTTTGTATGTATTTTGATTGACCATGGGTCGTACCTGTAAAAGAGGTTGTATCCCAGTGTGCTTACCCTTATAGAAATAAAAATCAACAATCAAATCAAAATCAATAGGGATGCCTGGATATCATGGCAGTCACAGAAACATGGTACACAGAGAACCATGACTGGGATGTAAACATACCAGGATACACAATCTACAGGGGGGACAGGGAGGGTAGAAGAAGAGGAGGAGTAGCTCTCTATGCAATGGAAGGGATCAAAGCAATGGAACTAAAGGATAAATAGGGAGGAGAAGAGGCACTGTGGGTCTCCCTGGAGATGGGAAATGGCACCACAATCTGCACAGGGGTTGTATACAGCCCCCTGTCTCAGGAGGAGGAAATGGACAAGAAAATGATAACGGCATCCTTAGGATGGCAGAGAAAGGGGGAGATATTGCTGATGGGGGACCTAACTATGCCAGATGTTAACTGGAGCACCTTTGCTGCAGCTATGTCCAAAATCAGGGCCATTCTCAATGCCCTACAGGGGGCATGCATCAGACAGCTAGTTTTGGAACCCACTCAGGAGGGAGCAATCTTAGACCTGGTACTCTAATGGGGATGGAAAGAGAATCTCATATCTAGAAGTGGGAAGCCATCTAGGAACAATTGACCACCAAACAGTGTGGTTCATGATAAACATAGCTGTACAGTTAAGCCATACAAAAGTGAAGGTACTGGATTTCAGGAGGGTGTATTTTGTCAAAATGGGAGAGTGCTTCAGAAAAGCACTAGTAAACAGGCAAGAAGGTGGGGTGGAGCAACAATGGGGAAACATCAAAACTGCCATCACAGAAGCAACAAGCCTTTATGTGAAGCAAATAAACAAATCGAAACAAAAGAAAAAAACACTATGGTTCTCAAAAGAAGTGGCAGGGAAGGTTAGGGACAAAAAGATAGCATTCAAGAAGTATAAGGAAACACAGAAGGAGAAGGACAGAGGACTGTACCAGTTAAAGCAGAAGGAAGCAGGGAAGGCAGTCAGAATAGCAAAGGCCCAAACCAAGGAAAAGACAGCCAGCTCAGTTAAGAAGGGTGATGAAATCTTTTATAGGTACTGCAGGGAGCAAAGAAAGACTAAGGCAGGGATACTGAGGCTGAATAAAGAGGAGGGTGGTTGGGCAGAGAGGGACAGTGAAAAAGCAGGGATACTGAATGAATACTTCTGCTCAGTAGTCACAAAGGAAGAGGAAGGGGAGGTACCTAATCCAGTCTATAGAAGCACTCTGGATAGGGTGATTGATATCAGTCTTTTCACAAAAGAAAGGGTTTTGAAAAAACTCCTAAAACTCAGGATGAATAAAGTAATTGGGCCTGATGGGGTTCACACCAGAATTCTAAAAGAACTAAGGGGAGAACTAGTAACACCACTGACTACCCTTTTTAACAAACCATGGGAGGATGGTGTAGACTCAAGGACTGGAGGAGGGCAGATGTGATTCCCCTTTACAAAAGTGGGAGCTAGACAGATGCAGGAAACTACAGACCTGCCAGTTTGACCTCAGTGGCAGGGAAAATGATGAAATCACTTCTAAAAAAAAGAATTGTTGCGTACCTAGGGGCTGGTGGGGTACAAGACCCAAGGCAGCATGGATTCACAACAGGAAGGTCATGTCAGATGAATCTAATACAATTATTTGACTGGATGACCAAAGTAGTAGACGAGAGAGGGACTGTAGACATGGCCTACCTAAACTTTAGCAAGGCATTTGACACAGTCCCACACAAAGGATTAATAAACAAATTAGCCAGCCTGGGAGTGAGTCCCAGGGTGGTATCCTGGGTAGAACACTGGCTGGACAACAGGATGCAGAGGGTAATAGTAAACGGAGTCCACAGTGAAGAAAGGGGGGTTACTAGTGGGGTGCCGAAGGGTTCAATACTGGGACTATCCTTTTTAATGTCTTTATAATTGACATTGCAGAGGGACTGGAAGGAAAAGTATGTCTCTTTGCAGATGACACAAAGATCTGCAACAGAGTTGATGCACAAGGTGGGGTGGAAAGGATAAGAAGGGGCTTGGCAAGGTTGGAGGAATGGTCAAATATATAGCAGCTTAGATTCCACGCAAAGTGCAAAGTAATGCACCTAGGAAACAAAAACCCAGGGGAAAAGTACATAATGGGGGGGTGAAACTCTGACAACAACAAAAATGGAAAGGAACCTGGAGGTAGTTATATCAGATGACCTAAAGGTGGGCAAGCAATGGGAGAAGGCAGTGAGGAGGGCTGGGGGAATACTGGGATGCATAGGGAGAGTCATCACCAGTAGAAAATAGGATGTTGTTATCCCTCTGTACAGACAGTCGGTGAGACCACATCTGGAGTACTGTGTGCAGTTCTGGAGACCCCATCTCTGCAAAGACAAAGACAGGTTGGAGGCTGTCCAGAAGAGGACAATCAAAATGGTCCAGGGTATGCACCAGAAGACATATGAAGAAAGATTAAAGGAGCTTAATAAGTATGGCCTCGAGGAAATGAGGGAGAGGGGGGGTATCATAGAAACTTTCAAGTAACTAAAGGGAATCAACAAAGTCCAAGAGGGTAGCATCTTTCAGAAAAAGAGATGTGCAAGAACAAGGAGGCACAATTTGAAGATGGGGGAGATGGCTCAGAGGTAATGTGAGGAATTATTTCTTCACGGAGAGGGTTGTAGATGCATAGAACAGCCTTCCTGAGAAGGTCATGGAGTCAAAAACAGTGGGAGAATTCAAGAATGCATGGGACAGACATAAAGTAATTCTACTGGGGGCTAGGAGGAAGTAGGCCGTTAGTTAACTAGGATTTGCAGCTTATCAGTTAGTTAGGAAAATAGGCAGACTAGGTGGGCCAAGCAGTCCTTATCTGCCATCAAATTCTATGTTTCTATGTTGCTGTTTCTATGCAAGTATCTGTCTGTTCATGGGTTTCCTGTAAACGCATGTCTGCAAGGTTTAATCTTTGATGATGGCTGTGGTGTCCAGAAAATTACCACTGGTGGTAGAATATTCCATGGAAAGTTTTATGGACCAGTGGAGGTTATTAAGTTCCTGGTGTAACTCCCTTAGCGTGTCTGTGCCCTCTGTCCAAATTATAAACAAATCATCAATGTAACAGAGATAAGTGAGTGGTTTGTGTGTGCAGTGTTAATAGATGGTTAACAGACCAGACCTGCTACAAGGAACTGCAAAGCCAGGGACTTTCTACATGCTGCCTAAAATCCATAAGCCTGCCAATTTGGGGAGACCCATAGCATCTGACATTTTTACCTTGACAGAGGGGCTCTCAGGTTTTGTAGAAACAATTTTAAAACCAGTTGTGATAGAAAGCTACAACTACATTCAGGACATTACAGACTTCCTGCATAAATTGTCTGGTTATAAGGACCACGTTACACCATATTAGCCACAATGGACATAACCTCTCTGTTTACTATTATTCTATACATGGATGGCATTCCAGTCTGTCTTAAATACCTACATGAGAAAGGACTGAATTAAAGCATCGATCCTAAAGTGGTAGGAAAACTTACTGAATTTATTCTGACACACAACAACTTCAGCTTCAATGATAAACATTATGTTCAAACTATGGGAACAGCAATGGTCACCATGAAGGAGCCACATAATGCCAGCCTCTTTATGGTGGATTTGGAGGATGATTTTTTAAGACACTGCACACACAAACTACTCACTTGTTTCTCTTACATTTATGATTTATATATAATTTGGAAAGAGGGCACAGACACACTCAAGGAGTTCCATCAGGAACTTAACAGTCTCCACCCAGCCATAAAACTTTCCCTGGAATATTCTGCCACCAGTGTTAATTTTCTGGACACCACAGCCACCATCAAAGATTAAACTTTGCAGACATGCATTTACAGGAATTTCACGGACAGACAAAGATACTTACATAAACACAGTAATCACCTGTGCCACACGAAATAAATCTGTAATGTATGGTCAGCCACTTTGATATCACTGTATCTGTTTCAGTGAGGATGACAGAGATACTCATTTGGCCATGTTGAAAAAGAAAATCTTTATTGGGCAGGGACACTCATGTAGAGAATTTAACAAAGTGGTAAAAAGTGCAATGCAGAAACCAAAGGAATAACTACTTCAGTATAAAGAAAGGACTGCCACCAACAGAATACAATTAGTAGTCAATATCATCCTGACCTAGAGCATCTATGTAAAAATATTAAGGACCTAAAACCAATATTCATTGAGGACTGGACCCTTAAATGCATTTATAAAGAACTACCAGTACTGTCTTTTAAGCAACCACCTAATTTAACCAACCTGATTGTAAGGAGTAAATTTTCACTAGAACAAAACAATATAACACAAAATAGTACAAAACCCTGCGGTCTTACCAGATGTAAAACTTGTGAGCCCATTTCTACTTCCAGTTGCATCAGTGCTCCACAAAACAGATCATTCAGGATATAGGGGAATCATACATGTGTGTCTCAGAATGTTTACTCAATGCAAGAGATGTCCAGAAATAGGGTATGAGGGAGAGACAGAACAACTCTCCCCACCCTAACAACCTCACACAGCCATACTATTAAAATAAAGATGATTGAAAAAAACAGTGGGACAACTATTCTCTCAGTCTGATCACTCCATTTCATATATATTCTGGTTTTGAAAGGACATTTTAAAAATACACAACAGAGGTGGACTTTTGAAATCAAGCTAATTTTACTTCTCAGTATGATAGAAGATGGTATGAACATTGATTTAGGTTTTATGTCACATTAAACTACTTAAACAGAATGGCCACCCCTCCGGCACTTGTCGTACTGCTCAAGCAAGCCTCCCCCAGCTACCAACTGAGGTCCAGTGACTCCCAGTCTCTCATGGTTCCCAAAACTCGTTCCCTCACAGGGGATTGTGCCTTCATGGCCCTTGCTCCCAGAGCCTGAAATCTTTTCCCTGCCCATGTCAGGGCTGCTCCCTCCCACTCTTGTTTCAGGTCCTTCCTCTGGGGCTACTTAAAACAAGCTTCCACCTGCCTTTGCACTTAGCTGCCCTACCCTTTATGGTAAGCCTGTGTCCCAACAATCTTGCTGCATGTATATAGTGTATACCTTGTATCTGTCTTGCTGATATATGTCTCCTTCCTTGACTGCCTCCTGCTGTTGCCATGCCTTAACTCTGTACTTGCCATTTTGTTTGATACTGCCTGCACCTGACTGTACCATGTTGATTACTGTACCTTGACTCTGAATTGTTATTGTCTGTACCTTGTTGTTGATACTGCCTGCAACTGACTGTACCATGTTGATTGCTGTACCTTGTCTCTGAATTGTTATGGCCTGTACCTTGTAATTCTCCCGGGTCACACCTGAAAATAGGCACTTGACTGTCTAGCGTGCTTACCTGGTTAACAAAAGCTAAATAAATAAATAAACTATCATTGACTTCAGGAACAATGAATAGCTGTATAATGGGAGTACATTGTGTTTTGGTGTATGTTTTAATACTAACTGGATATAGAATCCATTTTAACTGGTTATCATTATGTTGGTTTCAACCCCCAGAATTAGGGTGTGGGGTGGGTTGATGGTATTTGGTAAAGCTTACATACAGATACATGTTCATACATGGTCATTTTAGATATAGTGTCTCATTTACTAGGTAGTCTGGTTGTGCCTGTTTATTTTAAGTGCACAAACTCTTGACATCTAGAACATAACACAATGGAATTGCGTTGTGTGATGACTATGTGTTCACTTAACAAAATGGATATATAATTCTGACTAGTTATCAATACACTGGTGATCCTGGGGGGGGGGTCCCATAGGTTTTATTTTATATTTTACGACTGTTACTGTATATATATAAGATTGATTGTATACTGACACATTTTAAAACAATGAAAATAGTAGATTACAGGATCTCAATTACTAGGGACTCTTTGTTAGGTTTGATTTTTTTATGATACTGTACATTATACATTAATTGATTTGAATTAATAGAACAGTTATATAATAGTACAGAATATTAGGTATATACAGACATATATTGGTACATGGACTTATTAGGCTAACAGTATCTCAATTACAAGGGGGTCTGTGTTAGGTTTGGGGGCTGAATATGCAGAAACACTAATCACTTTTTACAGTGTTACAGATAGATCTTGTTTAAACAGTTTTCAGATTGTCTTTAAACCCACTTGTTTGCCTAACACAAATATATTTTCTTATTTAGAAGACTCTTAACATTATATATTATATCTTTTTTCAGCTTATTTTATCTTGTGGTTTAAAATCTTAGACATTTACTAATTTGTTTGTTTGTTACAATTTTATTTTTAAACAGGATATTACTTTAGGTCATAAGACCTATTTTCAAAGTTGTCCTGTATGTGCAAACTGTCAAAACAAAATAACAATGCTAATTTCATGCAATCAATGCAATGATCTTTCACATCAACATACATTCTACATTGTCAACATAATACTTAATTATACAAACCTCTCATAAAATATGATGATATAAAAGTTAATAGCTTACCCTATTAATCATAATACAGTTACATCTTACTACCCACTATTATAGGTAAGCATCTCTATAAGCAAATACATTCCGAGATAAAATTCTCATCTAATCTAGATTTAAATGCAATTAGTCTCATCAAGTTTTTTATTTGGGAAGGGATCTCGTTCCAGATTTTTGCTGCCCTAACATGTAATGTCATGTTCCCATATCTTGTAAGTAATTTTGGAATATTTAAATCCCTGTGTTTTACCTCTCTTAAATAACGGTGCTGTGATTCACTAAATTGAATGGCCAAATTTCCTTTTATCAACCCCTTATTGATCTTACAGTAAATATCAGTACTGAATAATGTTTTTTATACCTTACCAGCAGATTGTCCCATTTCAAATCTTTGTACATCAAACAATGATGGGTCTTCACACTACATTTCAGGGCAAATCTCGCCAGCCAATTATATGATAAGGTGACTTTATCTAAATATTTTCGTTCAGCAGAACTATATACCAAGTTACCATATTCCAGCACAGGCAGTATAAACTGAGTTGCAATTGTTTTCCATATTTGGTAATTTAATAATTGAGAAGATATATGCAGGGCCCCTATTCTATTATTAACTTTCTCTGTTATAAGATCTATATGATCTGAAAATGGCAAAGAACTATCTATAATCACTCTGAGATATTTATATTGATTTGAAACTGTTAATTTTTAACCCCCTCTTATTAAAATCCCTTTATCCAGTATTTCATTATTTGTAAACTTGGTTGTTTGTTTTTTGTGAAAAAAACATAAACTGTGTTTTTTTCCCACTTAACACAAGTTTAGAACTAGAGAACCAATTTTGAAGAACATCAAAATCTATTTGTAATTTATTTATCATTTCATCCTGCATTTTTGCAGTTGCCAGTAAAACTGTGTCATCAGCATAAAGCCATATGTGTATGTTAAATATGTTTGTAGGCAGTTCATTTACATAAATCAAAAAAAGTAGTGGCCCCAGGATTGACCCCTGGGGCACACCTCTTGTCAAATCACCCATATCAGATGATAGATTATCAATTATGATTTGTTGTTTCCTAGTCTCTAAATAAGACTTAAACCACTGCATTGGCCTAGGTGTGATCGCAATCCTCTCCATCCTCTCAAGCAAAATTTGATGGTCCACTAAATCAAAGGCTTTGGACAGGTTGGCAAACACTGCACCCACTGATTCCTCTGCATCTAGGGGACACAGACTCACAAATGTAGCCTCAGTATGTTTTGTGACTGTTTCAGGGAAGCAGCACTCCATTCAGTGACATTTGACCCTGGAATACCTTTCTTATGATGGAACTCTGTTATCATTATATGGTTACGTGTTGTTCTTTAAACTGCAGTCTTGGCTGATGGGATTTTAAACAATTTTGTATCTGTTTTGTATGCATGATCTGGACTTTAAGTAAGTGCTTTCTTGCAAATGAGCTGCCATTATTTTCTGATGAAGGATTCAATGCAATCTGAAAGCTCGAGCACCTATTTTCTTTTATACCATCTATTTTGGTCCAATAAAAGATACAGTAGACAAATATATTACAGGTAGTATGCTTACAAGTTTACATTCTTTCCAGCTAAACTCTGCCTCCTACCTGAAGTTCTGCCATCCCAAATACCACCTAAATCTAGGGGAGGTGTGTCAGGGTGGTCTCTAGAAGCTGGGGAAAGGAATGGACAGCCACATCAAAGAGAGCAGGTAATCATGATGCCTTACAGCAAAGTTTGAAAAAAAACTTACCATTGTCTCTTTTTATGCCAGCATCCTGACACAAGTTAATGTGCATTTATTTAGCAGTTCTGCTGTTTAACATTCTTATTTCAAAATACGGGGGATTAAAAGAAACTATCCACTACAGGGCTTGTAGCATCTAGGGTACCTTAAGCATTAGAAAAGGGATAGGGCAGACTGGATGGGCCAAAAGGCCCTTATCTGCCGACAACATCTATGTATCTATGTTTGAGGGCAACAGAAAGGGAAGAGAGAGAGAGAGAAAAACATTGGATTGCTATAGGCCAGTTCAGCTCTGTAAACAGCTAAATGTAAACCTCAGTGTTTTACAAGAGAGAGAAAGAGAGACAGAGACATAATTACAATGCCTCTTTCAGTCATGGAAACAGACAGTTGTTCCAAACGGCATTGTAAAAACAGAAAAGAAAGGAGGACAAAACTACATGCAGGAATATTTTCAACCTCAGCGGTAACCCAGGCTAGAGCATTACTTCTACTTTCTCTGAGTTGCTGTCTCTGTACAAACATTCTATTCTACAGTTGTAAAACAGGCAGGAAGGCACAGCAGTCCTTTTACTATCATTCTGGCTCCCTGTCAGCATGGCTCCAGCACTGTTATACACTGCTCTAAAATGAAATTACTACTACACAGCAGTTTAGGGAAGTTTTTCTTCATTTGGCTCAGCAAGTGTTAAGGCCCAAGACTAGCAACATAGAACACCCACAAGAGTTATGCAAAGCTAAAAGAGTGGATTCTCAAATGGTTTGGGGACTAAGTTCTACACTGCAACTGCGGTTGCAGATTGAAAACTGTGAAGCTGCTGAGATTGCTATCCTCAGTCACAGCAGCTGCAGAAGATGTTATGGCTGGTCCCACCACCCATTAACATTCTTCTGCAGCTGAGGGGATTTCCATAGCAACACCACCCACAAGCTTCTGGAAGTTGTGGAGGTGGTCATAAACCACTTCACTTTTGAGTATACCATTGCTGTGGGAGGAACTGCATTTTGCAAATGGCAACCCTCTTGTCCTGAGTTTTTACCACAGCTGTGGGATTTCTTTTTCAAACTTAGTACACTTTGTTAGGTTTTTCAGACATGTTTACATAACACTGATGATCATACTTAACATCACATACACCATGTTAATCCTATGACCTAATACAATCACATGGAAAAAGAACTATTAATGTCCCCCCCCAAAAAATTAATGAAATAAAAAAGATCTAACTCATCCCCCAACTAACTACCAGACCCACCCTATCCCCCCACCCCACTCTTCTCCAACTTACGCCATGTTTTAATTGGTAAGATGGAATATGAGAAGTTTTTGATCCTCATTTCAAAAGGGGTATTTTACATAAAATCTCTTATCAATCAATTAGGAGGTGACTCATAGTGTTAACAAGGTGTACAGGGGTTCCCATATCTTGACAAATCTTTCCTTGTGACCCAATATATTAGCAATACTACGTTCTGCCTGAAGGGTAAAAAGGATTTCCTCATACCACTCAGTGTAGGTAGGAGTAAGCTTATCACACCAGTGCCGTAGTATGATTTTATCTGTGCTTGCAACAATTAAAGCTATATACAGTTTCTGGTTACCTATGGGACCTCCATGGTAGTCCCCTATGATACAAATTTCAGGGGTGAACATATGTTCTAGTCCTAATAGTGAGTCCAGCTTTATTTCTTCCCAAAAAGGTGTTACTTTTTCACAATCCCACAAAATATGGAGTAGGGTGCCAGGCTCTTTTTGACACTGGGTACATAGGTGTGAAGACAGCTTGCCCATGCAGTGTAATTTAATTGGGGTAAAATACATATTATGCAGAATTTGGAATTGCATTTGAAGGTAGTGGTCCCATTTAATATACTTATAGGTAGTTTTCCAAATACCAGTGTGAGGAGGGAAGAGAAGAGTCCCATGTTAAAAAAAGGAGGCTCTCTATCAGGAAGGACATCCTTAAGCCAGGCATGGTAGTAAGCTACCATATGTGAAGGGGGTGCATGCGAAGCCATAGAGAGCAGAGTATCACCAAATGGTCTAGTCCAATAGACAAGTCCAAAGTGGTGTAGGAGCGTATGTCTAATCTGATAGCATTTAAAGGCTATGGCTGTAGACCAGTTATATTTAGACTGGGCCTCTAGGAAAGTAAGGAGTTTACCATCTTGAACTAAATGTTATACCTGGAGGGAATCAAGGAAGTGCCATAAGTTTTTCTAGTCAAGATCTTACTGGCTATTCTTAAATTTGGGTTACCAAGAATAGGTTGAAAAATATCCAAGGTGGGGATCAGCTTAAGTAGGGAACATAACTGTTGGAGGGTGAAGAGGAAGTTACCTATTGGAGTTTCCCAAAGTGGATTAGGTATTTGTTTCATGGGAATATACAATAAGGCTCAGGGGTCTAGATTATGAAGGGAGCATAGAGTATGTTCTATTTCCAACCAATGGGGTATATAGTTCCAGTTGTCAATAGAACAGGACCAGGAGGAATAACTGGAACAATGAATGACCAGTTGGTAAGTGAATAAGTTGGGAACATGAAGACCACCAGATTCTTTTGTTCTCATCAATTTCCCAAGGGCACGCTGGGATGGTTTTCCCTTCCAGAGAAACTTGGCAAAAATCCTGTTAAGGTGGTAGAACCATGCTTTAGGTAGTTTTGGGGTAAGCATTGTGAGGGGATATAAAAGCCTAGGAAGAATATTTATGTTGAGCATATTTATATGGCCCCATAGCGACAGGGGCAATAAAGACCTGCAGTCCAAGTTTACCTTAATTTGGGAAAGAATATTGTCGATACTGAGTTGCTGCATTTTCACTGGGTCAACACTGAGATATATCCCCAAGTAGTGCAACTTGTCTCTGACCCAGAGTAAAGCCAGGTGCCCAATGCTTGCTTGAGTAGTAATATTAGTTAGAGGCATGATCTTGGTCTTAGATCTATTTAACTTGTAATTAGAGATTGCACCAAACTGTGCCACAATTTCTAACACTGCTGGTAGGGAGAGTGCTGGGGATGAGACATGGAGAAGAATATCATCAGCATATACAGACAATTTATATTGATGGGGACCTAGGGGGATGCCATGGACATGTGAAGATAACTTAATTTTTCAAATTTGGGGTTCAAGATACAAACTAAATAAAAAAGGAGAGAGGAGGCAGTCTTGACACATACCATGCTGCGGTGGAAGGGGTTCAGAAAGAACACCATTGCTAAGGATACATACCGAGAGGAAGGTGTAAAGAACCTTGATCCAAGTAATAAATTCCAGGCGAATATTAAATTTTGGAAGGAGGTTGAAAAGGTAGTCCCATGAAACCCTATCAAAGGTTTTTCCACATCCAAGGAAGGCAGAAACAAAGGTGTGGTGGTGTCCCTGGACAAGTAAATAAGATGTAGCAGTTTTCGGAGATGATCAGCTGATAGGCATCCCGAAACACATCTAACCTGCTCCCTGCTGAGAAGACCTTCCCATACTGAATTGAGCCACATGGCGAGGATCTTAGCTAAAATTTTGAGATCAACATTAATTAGAGAGATGGGCCAATAGTTGAAAACTACCAGATGATCTCTCCCTGGTTTAGGAAGAACCATAATTGTGGTGGCAGTAAGGGATGGGTCTGACAGGCCATGTGAAAAAACATACTGAAAAAGATTTAGGAGATATGGGGCTAAGATCTCCTTATATGTCTTATAGAAGACTGATGAAAAACCATCTGGGCTGGGGATTTATTGGAGGTAAGTGAATCTACTGCAGCATAAATTTCCATTAAAGTTAAGGGGGCCTTAAGCAACTCTACTTGGGGTTTGCTTAAAGCCAGCAAATCTGTGTCATGGAGAAAATACTCAAACTGAGAATAATAAAATGGGGTGTGAGGTGCTATATATAAGGATTGATAATAGTCTTGAAACTGAGCCACTGTGTCTCTAGGAGAGGTAACTAAACTGCCAGAGGGCAGTTTGAGGGATGGCACGATTCGATCTGTAAGTTGGGAATGGAGATGAAGGGCAAGAAGTTTCCCAGCCTTCTCTCTTTGGTCAAAATATTTGACTTTAGTCCTCATGTGAAGGTGTTCCACCTTTTCCCCTAATAGAGAGTCGTATTGGGCTGAAAGGGTATCTATATGTTCTAAGTCTGACCACGGGGAGGACGGACAGAGGTTCCCTTCAGCTGTTTTAATTTGTTGCAGAAGGGGGGAAGCCAATTCGGTTTTGTGTTCTTCCTTATGGTGGCTAATCAGATAATTTCACCGCAAATAACGCATTTGAAAGCTCTCTAAAGAAAATCTAATTTGGGCATGGAGGGAGCGTTGTCCATAAAAAAACTGGAAATAAATTGAGAAAGCTGGTCAACTATTTTTGGATAATGTAGAAGCTGATTATTTAAATGCCAGGTCTTATTGCCTTCCATCCCTGTGACTAGTGTGACATATAGCAATACAGGGTGGTGATCTGAAATTACTTTAGCACCATATTGACACAGAACAACACCTGGTAGGGATTCAAGACTTAATAAAAAATAGTCAATGCAGGAGAAAGAGTTGTGGGGGAGGGAATGGAAGGAATAATCCATCACATCTGGGTATAGAATCCTCCATGGGTCAGCCAGCTCTTGAGAGTCCATTAGATCCTTCAAGGCTAGCTGACTGGGTAAGGGAGCTTGGCTATGCCTTGCTGTTCTGTCTAGGCTATTGTCCAGAACTATAATCCAATCTCTGGTGATTACCATAGGGAGACTGGCCCAGGGGAAGAGAACAGAGATAAGTTGGGGAAAAAAGAGGGGTCTTCAGTATTAGGTCCACAGATGGAACCCAGGATCACTTCCAGGTGACCTAGCAAGACCCTGACCAAAATGTACTGCCCTTGAGGATCTATCTCTTCCTGCAATAGAAGACATGGTATGGAACGTGACTCTAATATAGCAATCCCTCTTTTATAGGAATCCAGTCCTGCACCGAAGACCTGCCCAACCCAGGAATGATGCAGTAATGTTATCTGAGATACTGGAAGATGGGTTTCTTGGAGAAAAGCCACTTCCACATATGGCTTACGGAGGTGAAGTAAAGTCTTAAAGCACTTAGTAGGGGACTGAGCCCCTTTAATATTCCAGGAACAATATTTAATATTGTGAGCCATAACATATCAAAATCTGGGGTGTCAAAAGGAGGTAAACATGACAGTTAAGTCCTGAACAAAAGTGATTGAAAAGAGAAACAATAATAGCTTGGAGAAGTCCTACTCCACACCCACTTAATAATAGACCCGAACAATCTTTAACAACATGCACTGATAACTTGAAGAAGAAATCTGAGTTGACCCTCCAAAACTAAAAACCCAACTACCCAGCCTAACCCACAAATGTGAGTATCTAAACCAAGTAGGAATGACCTTAATACTACCTTGTTCTATCCCACCACATGATAGACACGCTAGTCCATAATGTGTCTGACTGATTCTGCCAGCCTTCACCCCTTTTCCCCAAACAAACTCCAAAAGCTACCTTGGATATAGAACACATGAGGTACCCCTTCCCAAACATCAAATAACGTAAACATTCATTCTGAACATTCTCAGAGCCCTTATCCCCACCCACCTGTAGACTATGGAGTGGTATGCTAAAGACTGGTGGAAAGAAAAGAAAAGAAAAAAAGGGGGTAGATGGGGGGGTGCTACCTAGCAGTCAACATTTAAGTCCTGTCTGGCAAAGCTATAACATCCCCATTTGAAAACGTGGGGAAAGCCATGTAAAACAGGAGGCCAGCATACACTGTAAATAAAAATAAGAAGAAGAGAAAATGTTCTCTTTAACAACGTGGGCTGTAACAGAAGTTAGCACCCATTAACCATCTTTATAATAACAGGTACTGTTTCTATTAATCTAATAACAGCAAAAAGTCCATAGTAAGCAGCCAGCAAAATGTCCATGTTAGTCCTATAGAGAATCAACCATAGAACTAGAAAAGAAAAAGAAAATGTATCTTTAGTCCAAGAACTGAAACAGCTGCTGCAGTGTTCATCGAGACCTCAGGCTCTGAAGAAAAGTCAATCAAATTAAAGGGAGAACTTGTCTCACTGAGATCTCATCATTTAGGTGAAAGAAAAGGATATTACTAAACAGAAGTAGTCCCAGCCATGAAATTAAAGTTGCACACATCTCTGTTCCATATTTAAGTAGTTGAAGTCAGCAACTCAAATGTGTAAGGTTATCAGCAATCCTTGAAAAGATCTGTTAGGGCTACCTTTAGCTCCTCTAATGCCTTTTCCAGTGTCTTGAAGGAAAGCCACTGATCCTTTACTAAAGTTTGCAGGCGAGCTGGATAGTGCATGTGGAACTTCATGCCAGCAGCAAGAACCTTGACCACGATAGGGTGGAAAGCCTTCTTCCTTTGTCAGACTGTATTTGGCAGGTCTTGAGTGATTCAGTGCCATTGACCTCCCCAGAGCACTTCTTGCATTTCTCTGTTCTTGGCCAGGAAGTGTTGCTACTCCAGGTAATTCAAAAACCTTAAAATGACCAGGTGAGGAGGGGACCCATCCTGAGGCATAGGTTGCAGTGCACAGTGTGCTCACTCTATGGAGTAGTTTTCTTCATAAGTTGAGGGTCCTGCCAGCTTCTGCACCAATTTCTGTATGAAAAGGAGAGGATCAGAGCCTTCTTCTTGCTCTGGAAGCCCAATAATGACTACATTGTTCCTCTGGCTCTGACCCTCCAGATCTTCGAGTTTTGCCTCAAGACGGCAGACGTTTGTTTTAGAGACACCACATCCAGGTCTGTGTGCTCCATTTTTTTTTCTAGTGAGATTAGTCTCATTTCATTATCTCCCGTTCATCTCGTCAGGTCTTCAAGGGAGATCTTCATGTCCTTAATATCTCTGGTAAGAGACCGCATCTCCTCTCGAAAAGGGAGGAATTCTGAAAGAAAATGCTCTTCTAAAAGTGGAGTAGTTCCCAAGGTGGAAGCAGATGGCTGCCCGCTCCCTGTACTCTGTGCCTTAGGCTTCTTTGAGGCCTTGTCCAGAGTAGATGGTGGTGTATGCCGAGACAAAGCCAATTTCATCTCGATCTCCATATTGCCTCGACGTTCCGTTATTAAGCTGGTACCAGGTCCCGACACCTTCTGACACAGGTAAGTGAGAAGAATTATGTCGTAAAGTTAGGTAGAGTTGGAGTTTATCCACGAAGAAGTAGGAGCTGTCAAAAAATGCTGCTACTCAGTCACCATCATCACATGACTCCATGGCTGTGGTATTTTTAAGATCTTTGAGTTTTAAACAGGATACTTACTCCTGAACAAGAATCCTTCCATGGTGACCAATAGGATAGCCCATCATACCACAGTCTTGTCACCTTAGCTATTGTATGCACGCATAAGTATGAAGTCTTGTGTCCTGAATAAAAATTATATCACTTCCAATAGACTGACGTACAGCAAAGGTAGTTAAACAAAGGTTTTGATTAATGATGTTGTTTACATTTTCTGTTGATAGGTGCAAGATAAAATCCCCCATTAGGTAGAAGAGGAAGCACTGAAATGGAACTATCCCAATGTTTATGTTTTTTTGCTTGCTGTTCCTTCTATAGGGTATGAACATCCATGAAGACCCTTTCTGTCTCTAAGGAATCATCAAGTTATGATGATGTTTATTGAGGAGCCTCTTCTGTGTCTCCCCACAATCTTTGTGAGGATAATGCTTCAGATTTGTTTGCCAATTATATGGTATCAGCTTTAGCAAACAACCCTCAGCTGACCTCCTCCTTCTCCTCCTGGTGACCATATGGAATTGTTATGAACATATGATAAATGACAGCAGATGCAGGTCATACGGACTATCAAGTCTGCTCGATTGTGCAGCTAGCAGTCCATTATACTGTAGCAGCCCCTCCCTCCCCTACATGCACTTTCGACATCTGCCTCTGCATGCTGACACCCCTCTGTCCATGGTCCTCCTGATGACCTTCCCCCTGATTTTGTCTCACTCCCTCTTAAAACTGCCTACTGAGATTAAGGATACCACCTCCTATGGCAGTGCATTCTACCCTGTCATCACTCTTTCTGTAAAAAAATGACATCTCATTTCTCTCCAGAATCTACCACCCTTCAATTTAGACTGTGGCCCCTGGTGTCCCTGCCTCCCTTCAGTCTAAATATACCCTCTGTACTAACCTTATTTAAGCCCTTCATATATTTGAAGGTTTATTTTGTGTCCGCTCTATACCTCCATTCCTTTAGGGAGTACATACTGAGTTCCCCCAGTTTCTCTTTGTAGGGTTTGTCCTCCAAACTGAGGATCATCCTGGTTGCTCTGCTCAGGACCCCCTCTAGTAATTTGACATCCTTATTTAAGTAGAGGAACCAGAACTGAAAGCAGTACTCCAGGTGTGGCCTCACCAATGACCTGTACAGTGACAGAATGACCTACCCTTTCCTGGAGATTCCCCTGAGAATTGTTCCATCACTGGGGTGAGGCAGGAGGTATTTTCCTGTCTTTTTGCAGTAGATGTAAATATTGCTTGCTCAATTTCTTCAGAAGGCTATTCTTCAAGTGCTTCCTGATGATTAGCTGGAATTTCTTGAGGCGTACCTTCATCTGATGCTGGGAAGGGGGGCATCAGATTGAACAGTAGAAGTCATCAGGAAACTGTGACCTCACTTTTTGCTATCATGTGGTGACTGTTCTGAAGGTCTGTTCTTGTATCCTCAGCATGTCTGATGGATGAACCAGGAATAGGAATGAGGCTGTGGCCTATAATCCTCCTGTCTGCTAGATGGAGTGTGTTTTTGGGTGTCTGCTTTCTGAGCAACAGTTACTTAATACACTTGTTATGCCTGGTCCATGGGATCATCCTCATTATGTAATGCCCATGGATGAGTCTTAAAGGAAAGTCCTTTGTCATTACAGAGATTATACCAGATTAGGCTTCTACAATGAATGCTACAGTTCCTTAGTCCTCCACGCAGGCCATACTTAAGCTGATCACAAGCAGTATTCATTTGTGACCCGGAGCCACAACAAAAACAAGTTTCTGGATGTTGTCAATAGAATCCAGACCCTCTGGCTTTCCTCAGATAAAAACAGTTTAGCAGATGTCTTAGACCAGAATCTGTTTGTGGCAACAGGACCTATATGCTCCATTACCTCCTTCCCCTGATTCACATATTTTCTGAATCTGTGGTTGGTTCAGGTGAACCCAAAACAGTACACTTGGTTTGAGACAGTAAAAAATGTCAAATATATTCATACTTTTATTATTGAAAAGAATGCTAACCATTTTAAAGCAGGCTTTGTCAGTGAAATGGCATAAAATGGAGACCAGAGCAGAGTACATTTGACTTTGTGATAATGTTTCCAAAAACATTCCAAGCCGGTGGTGGTATTTAAAAATGGTGTACCCAGCAGTACAGATGGGTGCATGAATCTCAATGGCAACATTAGATTATCTTTGAGAAGAGTATGGACAACTGTACAAAGACCAAACTGGTGCCTGTTCCATACCCCTTTGTACAGCATTTTAAATGCACCATGTTATATATTTTTGCTGGCTCAGCTGCCACATGAAAAAAATCAGTGAAATGTCTAGGACCCTGTTGTCATAATGCCATAGGCCTACTTGATCCTGAAGTATAGTCTTCTATGAAATTATGCCCATCCCTTTTTTTCGAGGCCTATTTCCCTTATTGGTTAAAGTGGTACAGAAGAGTAAATTTGCTTTAAGCACCTTCTACAGCAAACCCACATGTGCTCTGCATTACCAGACACATGCTGCTGTTTCAGACCCTTGACCACCAGGTCCTTCATCTTGGACATTTTGTGTCTTGGTGACTGAGGCTTGGCTAGTCTTCACTTTCCCTAAGAAGAAGGTTTCTTGTTATGGCTACTGCCTCAAACCAGTTCACTGACATTAGCATTGGAGATGGCCACATGTCTCCCCATTGCTGAGAATAAGGTCAAGTGTGACTTTTAGCCTAGTCCCTTGTTATACATGCTATTCTAGAAAACACTCCTTTAATGCAGACTGGACCTCAGTCACAGTCCTGCCAGCAGCCTATTTAAGATGCCAGTCTATGCCTGGGAGATTGAATTCCTTCAAGATTAGTACTACATCCAGTTTAGCTGCCATCATATTTCCCTGACTAGTTGGACATCATGCTTTGTTGAACTGTTCATAGGCTTGTAGTTCTTCCCCCAAGGCTGATTCTTTTGACCCCCTTCCCCTAGCTTGATCCAAATTGACTCTGTGGAACTCTTTGCCCCAATGTCCTTCTCACAATCCACCTTGACTGCTTCCATTATGAAGATGACAGCTGCTTTTATTCTACCCTGTATGTTGCCTTTTGCTTTAACACAGTGATCATATTCCTCCTCATCCATCTCCTCTTTAGGCTACATACTTTGAGTATAACCACTAGTCCTTCACAATCCTTACCTCCTTTGTTACTAATCAGCATGGTGACTCTGCTGGATGAAATTAGAAAATTCTGCTTTTGTGGAGATTTTGCAAAGTTTGTGAATTTCGCAAAAGGTTTTACAAATATTTGATCCTATGTCTGTCATTCTTGTGGCTAGGGACCTGCAAATCAGCATGCTTACGTATGGTAAGTAGTATTATGAAATGGGTCTAAAGAATCCTTAACCCTATTTGGTCAAGATCTGCTTTCAGCAGGGCCATTCTCTCAGCACAACAGCACAGCCAAAAGCACTCCCACACCAAGACGTTCATCACATAGCTTTGGAGCTGTCTGCCTCAGCCGATAATCAAGCTACCCACAACACACACAGTGGATTGTACCATTTTAAAAATAAATGTCCAGTTGCTTTTTTAGTAGACATATCCTAATTCCTGGCCCAGAATGTGTAGCACATATGCTGACACAAACATTCCCCTCTTCACTCAGCATTTAAAAAAAAAAAGAACATTTTTTTTTCTAACCTGTCACACTGCTCTTTGTCCTGCATCTCATCAATGGATGCTTCTCAATTTAAAAAGCCACCCAGCATGGCTGTTCATCAGATGCCCAGGCAGGAGTGCTCTGGTATTTTAAACAGGCATAGATGTTCATCCAACTACAAAGCACTTGCTCTAACTGTGCTTTATGGCAAAGTGCACTTTGTGGCAAAACCGCCATTCCCCTACCACAAAATACTTAACTCCACATCACAACAGTAAAGCAAAACTGCTGCCTACCATCAATACTGCCAGTAAAGCAGTTTGGCACCACCTACTGGAAGGCAGCAAACAATATACTCTCCATACTGGACTATTTATTTGCTTCAGCTGATTTTTTTATAAGTTTTTTTCTTACATACATTTAATATTAACAAATATATATTAAAAAAAAGTTCTGCAGAAATTAACTCATTTCATAACTGCAATAATGCACACCAGAGGGTGAATTATGGTGGGCTAATGGCCCTTCTTGGGTGGAGGAAGCACTCAGTTTCACCTTGTGCTTCATCCCACCCAAGGCAGGCTGTTATCCCACCATAATGTACCAACTGCCATGTCTTATTACTTAGTTAAGGTGGTGCTAGGTTTCATGACATATGGATAAGTGATATTGAGCTTATAGGGGCTCAGATTCTGGCAAATCATTGTTTTATGAAATTTTCTGAAATATTTCTCTGTTTGTTACTCAGTGACCTTTGGAGCTAAAGACCTGAAAATTTGCATTCACATCTTTCTCAAATGGATACAGTGCTGCCTCTTTTTTTCTGCCAACCTCCACATATCCTAAATTTGGCTAGAGAAATGAGGGAGGTGGTTAAAGGGGGAAGTAACACTTCTGGAAAATGGGACAGGAGTGCACACTGACATTAAGCGAGGGTGGTGAAAAATGGGAGTGGATAATGGAAGGGGCACTGTATTAGAACATACTAAATGGGAAGGGAGTTGGAGAAATAAAGTTTAAGTCACAAAGGTTCATAATTTCAAAACTTAATTATGTGTGAAATGCTTTGAAAATGTTCTACACACTGTGGATATTTGTATCTCTACTGCTATTGCAGGTATGTATCCACAATTTGACAAACACCCAATGTCAATGAGTCATAGACTCTAACAAAGCTGGCAACATTTGTTTTAATAGTTAAAAAAGTACAGTGCAAATTTTGCAAATTACTGCTTGGTAAAATTTGCTCAGAAATTCATGGAAGCATAATGTGAAATTTCACTACAGTTCCACTTGTGGAATTAAATGCTCATAAAACAGTTACCAGTGAATCCATTTAGTTGTGCTTAGCTGTTAGTAGTCCTGTATGTCCCTTCAGAATGGTTATTTTGTCCCCGACTCTGCTTTTTTTTCTGAGCTTGTCCAGACTGACTTAGGAGATCTGGTTATTACAATGATTTCATTCTTGTTCTTCGGACATTCTCTGTTACAATGATAACAACCTACTCCTTTTCCTGTAGGATAGATCCCTTTGGAATAGCCAAAATTTATTTTTCTTGGTGCCTTAGTTATTTTTCTTCCCCACTAGGTATCTTTAAGTGTTTCATACACCTGAATATATAAGCACATTGGGCTCTCAGAGCAGTTAATTTTACTGGGTGTGATGCTACTACGACTTGCTTTCAAGTGAGAATTTTCCCGTATGCTTTCTTGCTCCAACTGAGAGTCTAATATTCTTTAACTACTCAGCTCAGCTGCCCTCCATTTCTTGAGCCTAATCATCTAACTCCTCTCACAGGTGACCCCTGCACTAGCTACATCCCTGATATTTTTTTAACTCCATTGACTTCCCTTTCCATTGGCATGACCAAAACCCCTCACTTTTGGCAGAAAGGCAGTCCATCTTGGCCAGGCTATGGATCCCATTCATTTGATTGGTGCTATAGGCAGACAAATAACCTCTCCAATGCTAGGATCATGGTCCTTGTATGCCCCACCAAAACACCTGTTACAGTGAAACTGAGCATCATGTTCTATCATGACATAACATATTCAGATTCTTCTGTTACAACTGCCTCAGCCACAACTAGCTACAACACCAGGTGCACAGTTTTCAGTTCAGTGTTTGCTAAAAATATACATTATTATCTGCAGGGCTGTTTAAGAGTCAACAGGTGGCGCTGTGAAGAACCAATGCTGTACATGTCTGTGTCTCTACAAGTCATTTTGGAGGAGTAGCTCTCTATGTAAAGGAAGGGATTAAAGCAACAGAACTAAAGAGTAAACATGAAGTAGTTGAGTCACTATGGGTCACCCTGGAGACAGGAAATGGCAGCATAATCTGCGTGGGAGTTGTGTACAGACACCCATCTCAGGGGAGGGAATCAACAATGAAATGATAGAAGGCATCCTTAAAATAGCAGAAATAGGAGAGATATTGTTAATGGGGGACCTGAATATGCTAGATGTTAACTGGATTATCTTTGCTGCAGGCAAATCCAGGAGCAGGGTGCTTCTTGATGCCCTACAAGGGGCATGCTTCAGACAGCTAGTGTTGGAACCCACAAAGGAAGGAGCAATCTTAGACTTGGTACTCTCAAATAAGGATGGAGAAAGGATCTAAAATTTAGAAGTGGGTAGCCATCTAGGAACAAGTGACCACCAAACAGTGTGGTTCACACTAAACACAGCCATAGAATCAAGCCATACTAAAGCAAGAGTACTGGACTTTAGGAGGGCTGACTATGGGAAATTGAGTGAGTGCCTCAGAAAAGCACTATTAAATGGGTAAGAAGGAGGGTTGGAAGAACAATGGGGAATAATCAAAACATCCATCACAGAGGCAGCAAGCCTTTGTGTGAAGTGAATCAATAAAACAAAATGAAGGAAAAAAACACTATGGTTCTCAAAAGAGGTGGCAGGGAAGGTTAAGGAGAAAAGGATAGCATTCAGGAAATATAAGGAAACACAGAAGGAGCAGGACAAAGAACTTTATCAGCTAAAGCAGAAGGAGGCAGGGAAGGCAGTCAGAATAGCACAGGCCCAAACAGAGGAAAAGATAGCCAATTCTGTTACAAAGGGTGATAAAACCTTTTATAGGTACATTAGGGAGCAAAGAAAGACCAAGGGAGGGATACAGAGACCTAATAAAGGGAAGGGAATGTGGACAGAAGATGATCGTGAAAAAGCAAGGATACTGAACGAATATTTCTGCTCAGTATTCACAACAGAAGAGAAGGGGGAGGTACGTAAACTAAACAAGAGAAACACTCTGGATAGGGGGTCAATACCAAGCCATTCACAGAAGAAAGGGTTTTGAAAGAACTCTTGAAACTGAGGGTGGACAAAGCAATGGTGCCTGATGGGATTCACCCCAGAATTCTAAAAGAACTAAGAGTAGAACTAATGACACCTCTGACTACTCTCTTTAACAAATCATGGGAGGATGGGTGGTACCTGAGGACTGGAGGAGGGCAGATGTTATTCCACTTCACAAAAGTGGGAGCAGGGCAAAGGCAGGAAACTATAGACTGGTTAGTTTGACCTCAGTGGAAGGGAAAATGATGTAATCACTTCTGAAGGAAACAGTTGTTGAGTACCTAGAGGCCAGTGGGGCACAGGACACAAGGCAGCATGGATTCACAGTTGGAAGATTATGTCAGATGAATCTAATAGATTTCTTTGACTGGGTGACCAAAGTAGTAGACCAGGGAGGGGCTGTGGATATGGCCTATCTAGATTTTAGCAAGGCATTTGACACAGTCCCACATGAAAGATTAATACACAAGTTAGCCAGCCTTGGAGTGGGTCTCAGGGTGGTTGCCTGGATACAAAAACTGGCTGGGCAACAGGACACAAAGGGTAATAGTAAACGGAGTTTACAGTGAAGAAAGGAGAGTAACTAGTGGGGTACCACAGGGTTCAATACTGGGAATGGTCCTCTTTAATGTCTTTATAAGTGACATTTGAGAGCACCTGGAAAGAAAAGTATGTCTCTTTGCAGATGACACAAAGATCCAAGAAGATAGCTTGAACTCAGATATTCTGGGTTTCAATCAAATAGCAAAAACAGAACTGACAAGTTGGGGAGTACCACTTCACATTGATGAAAAATATACTTCTAATTTTGTTACCCCAACTGAAATTTCTAACACAGACAACTAAATCCTATGGGCTCAGATTAAACTACCTGCTTTTAACCTTAGCCTATAGACCTCCAAACTTAAATCAAGAGCAAAACAGCCATTTCCTAGCAGCAATAGAAAAGTTTGACCTGGGTAACAACTATATACTTATGGGAGACTTTAATTTCCCCAATATTAACTGAGAGACAGGCCACTGTAAAGGATCTTCAGAAAAAAGACTTCCTAGAAATAACAATAAATCAGAACTTAGATCAAATTATCAAAACTGGCATACAGTATGTAACAATAATATTTTAGATATATTAACAAATATAGGTGATAAAGTCATAGAACCTACTGTACTAGAACCCTTAGGAAACAGTGATCATAACTTGATTATGTGTCTAATTGAAACCAGAACTGAAGGGCCTAAAGGTATCACCACAGTGAAGGACTACTCTAGAGCCAACTATAGAGCTAAAAAAAATTACCTAGCCTCCTGGGATTGGCAGAATTAATTCATAGGCCTTAATGTACACCAGGTTTGGAGACTAATTTGGACCAAACTGAAATACTGTCTGGACACCTGGGTCCCCACCAGGAGGAAATACATCCATGGTATTAGAACCCCTGTCTGGTGGAATAACAAAATCAAAAGGCACATAGATAAAAAGAAAAATGGTTATAGGAAATTCAAAAACAGGCCTACTACAACCAATTGGAATCATTACTAAAAAAACAAGCAAACAAAGTAAAACAATGTATAAGAAATGTAAAAACTAACATTGAAAATAAACTAGCTACTGATACCTTGGATAACAAAAAGAAGTTTTACAACTACATAGGTTACTTAGAGGCTCCCACCCAACAATAGGCCCTATAAAAACCATTGAAGGACTAACCAGTGATGAAGCTGAAATGGCATGAGAATTTAATGATTATTTCCTCATGGTTTTTACTCCCAAGGAAAGTTTCACTGGGGCAGAACTCAGCAACAACAAACAAAGAATGACCTCAATTACTTCTGAGGAAATAGAGACAGTACTCCAGAGATTAAAGGTCATTTCCTCAGCAGGTCCAGATGAAGTCCATCCTAGGTTTCTTAAAGAAATCACCAATGTAATTTCTGGACCATTGCTTAAGTTATTTAATTTATCACTCTCTGTGGGGGAAACCATCTCTGGATGGAATGACGCTAACGTAATCCCCATTCACAAATCTGGACACAAAACAAATGCCTCAAACTATAGACCAATAAGCCTAACATCAGTTATAGGGAAAACATTACAAAGGCATCTCCTGTCAAGACTGGAAGAACATATTGTTCTTACTTTACAGGACACCACACAACACAGTTTCACTAGAGGAAGGTCGTGTCTGACAAATTTATTAAATTTCTTTGAAAATGTAAGCTCCGCACTTGATGCTGGGCTACCTGTTGACATTATATTTTTAGATTTCTCAAAAACTTTTGATAAAGTCTCCCATAATATCCTTATAAAACATATGGTCACATTCAAATTTCCCCAGTACATAATAAGTTGGGTCTCCTCGTAGCTGAACAATTGAAGACAATGTACCGCTATCAGGGGAAACTCATCACTCTGGGGTGAGGTGACTATTGGGGTGCCTCAAGGCTCGGTATTGGGCCCAGTACTATTTAATATATTGATCTCCTCAATGCAGTCATCGGACATTGTTTGGATGGCTAAGTACGCAGATGACTGCAAACTAGGTTGTGTAGTCAACTCCATTGCTGCAGCTGAAAGTTACCAAAAAGAACTACTGTCTCTAGAATCCTGGGCACTTAATAAAATGAAGTTTAATGTGCAGAAGTACAAAGTAATGCACTTGGGGCACTCCAATCCTAGATGCAAACATAAACTTAACCAGGTTGAAATTCAAGAAGCCAATAATGAATGAGACCTAGGGGTGATTATGGACAACAAACTTAACTTTGATAACAGCACCACGGCAATAGTTAAAAAATGTTAGCGCATATCAGGATGTATTATGAAGTACATCAAGGGTAGGCAACCCACAGTCATACTACCCTTATACACTGGTCTTGTGAGAACACACCTGGATTACTGTGTACCCCTCTGTACCCCTAGTACACTCAGAGGAAAAAGTCTTATAGAAGGAGTACAATGAAAAATAACAAAAAAGATGATGGGTATGGAAAACATGGCATATGGGGAGAGACTGCAACAACTTTATCTTTATTCAGTGAATTACAGATAACTACCTGGAGATCTGTGCTTAACCTTCAAAGCCGTAAGAGACCCTGTACATTTAGAAACACTTGGCCTTGAAACAATGTCTAATAAGGTGCAACCTAGGTCCCATAATCTTAAATTAAAAGATGCATGGTGTAGTACCAATATGAGAAGCCAATGGTTCTCTCAGCAAATAGTTAACCAGTGGAACACGCTTCTGTGCACAATAGTGGAGAGTAGTACTATGGGCACTTTTAAACAACAGCTTCACCGATCTATGGGACTCAATTAATTCAAATTTTCATAAAAAATATACCACCCTAGGGTGTCGAGCTCCCATAAAAGGCATTGCCTCCTGAGCTTGTAAAACATTACGAAACTATGAAAGTATGAAAGATCTGCAACTGGGTTGATACACCAGGTGGGGTGGAAAGGATGAAAAGGGGCTTGGCAAGGTTGCAGTAATGGTCAAATGGATGGCAGCTCAGATTTAATGCAAAGAAGTGCAAGGTAAAGCACCTAGAAAACAAAAACCCAGGGGAAGAGTACACAATGGGGGTGACATACTAACAACAACAAAATCGAAAGGGACCCGGGAGTAATTATATCAGGTGATCTTACGGTGGGCAAGCAATGTGAGAAGGCAGTAAGGAGAGCTGGGGGTACTGGGATGCATAGGGAGAGTCATCAATGGTAGAAAACAAGAAGTTGTTATCCCTCTTTACAGACAATTGATGACACCCCATCTGGAGTACTGCGTGCAGTTCTGGAGTCCCCATCTCCTCAAAGACATAGACAGAGTGGAGTCTGTTCAGAGGAGGGCAACCAAAATGGTGCAGGGTCTGCACCAGAAGGCATATGAAGAGAGAGACTAAAGCAGCTTAATATGTATACCCTCGAGGAAAGAAGGGAGAGGGGGAACATGTTAGAAACTTTCAAGTACCTCAAGGGAATTAACAAAGTCCAAAAGAGTAGCATCTTTCAGAAAAAGAGATGTGCAAGAACAAGGGGGCACAATTTGAAGATAGAGGGGGGAACGGCTCTGAGGTAATGTTAGAATTTTTTTTTTCATGGAGATGGTTGTGGATGCATGGAAGAGCCTTCCTGAGGAGGTTGTGGAATCAAGAACAGTGGGAGAATTCAACAACGTATGGGACAGACTTAAAGTAATTCTAGTGGGGGGGGGTAGGAGGAAGTAAGCTGTTGGTTAACTAGAATCTGCAGCTTATCCATCAGGTAGGGAAATGGGCAGACTGGGTGGGCCAAGCAGTCCTTATCTGCCATCTAATTCACTGTTTCTATGTTTTATTTAAACTGGGTTCTGTAGTGGTTAGCTTGCTAACTTCAAGAAGACAGGCAAGTGGAAAGTGGTGGCCATGACAGTTCTTGATGGTTCAGTTTAGTTCACACAACAAGGCGAGGTGTGTGCTCGTGCAACATTGCTGACAGTCAGAAGGTTAACTGTATGACTGAGTGTTCCTTTAGGCTAAAGGTAACCTAAAAAGGCACCCCAAAGAGAGATGTGAGTGCTGGAGGAAGAGGGGAGGTCAGTGGGAGCAAAGAAACAGTGCTTCTAGATGAGGTTGGAGGAATCTGGTTTAAATAGCCTATGAAATGGGGACTGTTTGCTGCACCCTTAGAACTGCAGGCATTGCCATTTAATTCAATGGATGTATTCAACTAGTTGAGGATTTGTGATATGTAACATTGTTGATAGTCAGGAGGTTAGTTGTATGGCTGAGTGTTTGACTGTAACACACGGATGCTTTACCTATTCCCACTCTCTGTTTCCATGTGGGACAACCTCCCCCTCAGGGAGCCATGAAAGCAAAGGATCCTTCTTGTAGAGGGTTCCACCCCTGGATGTGGGCAGGAACATAATGCCTTCAGGCTAAAGGTACCTTAAGAAGGTGCCCAGAAATAACTGGAAATTAGGTGCTGCAAACACAGATTGATTGGCAGAATGACTGACAGCTAAAACTGGTGATGACCTATAGGTGAATAAGGCATTGTTTTCAGAGGAGAGAGGGAACAGTAAAATTGTAAGATGATGAAAAGCAAACTACCATCCAACTGTAACTCACAGAGGAATCTTGCTACTAGGGTAAATGCCATAATTAATAAATACACTACATTTTGGCTTTCAGTTCTAAAGAGAGCCTCCCCCACCCCTATGGAGAAAATATCAGGAGATCCATGTTCTTGGCTGCCATCTCTCATGGCATGGGTAATTCTTATTATGGTAGCTCAGTTTGCTAGTTAAAAATTTAATTTACAGTAAGGTTTTCAAAGGATACCTCTAGTACTATACCTCTAATGGGTTGATGCTGTGGGGTGCTGTGAGTGGATCACTGCTGCCAAAGGAAGTTATCCCATGAAGGCCCACCCCTTAAAATGTGGGATGAGGACAGATGTTTCCTGGTGACAGGCTAGCACCCAGTCTCAAGATTGTGAGGAGGCCTAACCTTGAATGGAAACTAAAGGAAGTGGATACAGAATGAGACTAGATGGACATTCGGCAGACAAAAGAAGAATAGTTGGAAGACTAGGTTTGCTGGCCAAGGCACCTAGCTTCACCTGAGCTCTTTTCTTCTAGGTTGCTTGAAAGGACAAAGCAAAGAACCTTACCAGAGCAACAATAACGATTAAGGTTTCTTTTGGCTAGGCAGGTTTACTGTGTGTTGTTATTTTTAATTTTGTACTCACAGGGATTGTTACTGTTTGTTGCTAACATTTTATTGCTTTATTTTTCTCAGATTCAAATTGTTGTTGATGGGTGTACATTCTGCTGCATTATTACAGGGTGTGCCTACAGGTGTGTGCTTACAGATTGCTGCTGTATTCTTCTGATTCAAATTGTCTTTTGCAAGGCATATCTTCTGTTTCTGCTTTATTTTTCTCTATGGCAAAGTTTTTTTTACAGGGTTTATCTTCTGTGAAATTATTACAGGTGGTGCTTTACAGGTTTCACAGTTTTATCTTTCATTAGGATAAGCTTTCAGGGCTACTGCATCTGTTGCTGGCTGATTGTTTCTGCTTTTACCTCCTCGTTTCTTTCATCTGTGGTTCTTCTTTTTCAGCAGGGGAAGGGTCCAGCCACCCACCCCTAACCCCAACCACCCCACACTACACTCCTTTTATAGGATAGCACAGTCATGACATTTCCTGTAGCAAAGCAGGAAGGGGTGGATCAGAGGGGTATCCACACAATTACCTAATTTATGGGGCACTAGTAACTTAACTTGTTATAACAAGTTATACAAAAACAAACAAACAAACAAACAAAACGCAAAATCAAACTTTTGCTTTCATTTTCTTCCTTCTAATTACTCTGACCAGGTTATAAACCCATCAGCTTACCTGGAATGGATATCATTAACTGCAGGTACTGTGGAACACTTTTCAAAAGAGAAAGTTTTACAGGATTTAGGACACTGTCTTACATGATGGGCCATTATAGAACTAAGGGCTCAGCTCCAGGCAGCATGGGCAGAGATTGTGCACCTCAAATTGCATATTCAAAAGAAATATAAGAACTGCCCACCATTTCCCCAACATCCAACAGAAGCACCTCGACCGCAGAAGGTACTTGGTCCAGGAGGTTGCCAGGTGGTTAGAAGGGGCAAATCGGGTGCCCCATCACTCGGTGCTCTTCAACATAGTACCTCCACAAACCATATAAAAACTACAAACAAGCATCTGCTTCTATCTCTGAAATCAAATAAAGGGGCAAAGGACACTGTAGAGCAGGACACTGCAGCACAGGAGCTAGCACAACAAAATGTGCCCAAAACAGGAACCAAAACAAAAAAAGCAAAAAGAAAATCCAAAAAACTTCTGATCATGGGAGACTCCATGATTTGGGGAGTTGATACATATCTCCAGCCAGGAGTAATGGTCAGATGTCTTCCAGGTACATCAGCATGGAGAGACACTGACCGCATTGCTAAAATTGTTCAGGAAGCAGGAGAAAACATTGATGTCATGGTGCACATAGGGACTAACAATCTCGCCAACCGGTCAGTTGTGGAGACCAAGGAACACCTAACCAGGCTGGGTGACAAACTATCATCCATTTCATACGGCATCTCCTTCTCTGAGATCCTGCCAGTCAGGGAGAGGGGGACAAATGGACAGAAGGTCAGAGAAGGGGAGATTGGGGACCTAAACATGTGGCTCAAGGGCTGGTGCCAGGAAAAAGGACACAAATTTATAGGGAACTGGCAACAGTTTTGGGAGTTAAAGTCATTTAAATTTGATGGACTGCATCTGACTAAGGAGAGAGTCAGTGCATTGGGGCAGAAGTTTGATGTCTTTGCAGAATATTTAAACTAGCAAATGGGGAGTGGGGTGCAGCACCCGAAACGTCAAATGGGAAGAACATCCCCCCCTCAGCTAGTGGTCAAACAGGAGTTCAGTATGTTTGTAGTTCATTTGCATCACCAGGTAAAGAGAAACGCTCCCCATATGATGCACAGGGGAAATGCCGGACCTCGCCCAACTAACACAGCAAAATCTGACCAATGGAAATTCATGTACACAAATGCTCGCAATCTGGGAAACAAGATCCCAGACCTGCAGACAATAATGACAGAGGCTAAACTGGACATAGTAACCATTAGCGAGACATGGTTTACCAGTAACCACACTTGGGAGACTTCAGTACCTGGCTATGTACTGTTCAGAAGAGACCGAGGTGCAAAAAGGGGGGCTGGAGTGGCCCTTTAGATCAATGAAAATATCAAAGCTACAGAAATTCAGAATACACATAAGGAGCCAGAAGAACTGTGGGTCACCCTGGAAACAGGAAATGGGACAGTCATAGGAACTGGGGTTGTGTACAGGCCTCCAGACCAGGGGGAGGACATAGACATGTTACTGTTAGAAGATATACAAAACCTGACAGCTAAAGGGGAGGTTCTGATAAAGGGAGACTTCAACATGCCAGATACAGATTGGTCAATACCAGCAGGGACATCTGCCAGAACTAGACACATGGTGGATACTCTGCAGAGGGAGAGCCTCAGACAACTGGTACAACAACCCACAAGATATAGGGCTATCCTAGATCTAGTACTGACTAACAGGGAAAGGATCACAGATCTCCAGGTAGAAGGTCAATTGGGGGCCAGTGACCATCACATGGTATGGTTCAGCTTGGCCACTAGAACAAAATCATCCCATTCCAAGGCAAAAATATGGGACTTCAGAGGAGCTGACTTTGATAAGATGGCCAACAGAGTTAAGTGAGCCCTGGCAAAAAGAAATACAGGTGAGGGGTTACAGGCAAAGTGGGCAAGCATTAAAGATGCAATACTTGAAGCAACATCCCATAGTGTTAGTGAGAAAAGGAAGTGCAAAAGAAGAAGGAAACCACTTTGGTTCTCAAGCACAGTAACAGAAAAGGTCAGATCCAAAAGGCTGGACTTCAGGAAATATAAGGGAATGCAGCAGGATGAAGATAGGGAGGCATACCAAACTTCTCTAAGGGAAGCAGGGAAGGCAGTAAGGCTGGCAAAGGCCCAAACTGAGGAAACACTAGCACGAACAGTAAAAGAAGGTGGCAAGACTAGATACATTAATGAAAGGAGAAAGTCCAGAGGGGTTATTGCTAAGATCAAAGGGGATAAGGGGCTGTGTTAGGAGAAGGACCATGTAAAATCAGCTATCCTAAATAGATACTTCTGCTCAGTATTTACTGAAGAGAAGATAGGGCAGGGCCCACAGCTCTGCACCATGGACACAGGGGGAAGGGAGGTGTGCACTAGTCTCTTCACAAAATAAATGGTCCTACAAGAGCTTGATAAGCTCAGGGTGGACAAGGCAATGGGACCTGATGGAATACATCCCAGGTACTAGAGGAGCTAAGGGTGGAACTAGCAGAGCCATTATCAGAACTGTTTAGCGAGTCTCTGAGCACAGGAGAGGTCCCAGAAGACTGGAGAAGGGCTCATGTGATCCCACTCCACATGACTGGTAGGAGGGAGGAGGCAGGGAACTACAGACCAGTCAGTCTTACCTCAGTAGTGGGCAAGATTATGGAGAAACACCTTAAGGAAAGGACAGTGCAACACCTGGAATCCATAGGAGCACTGGATCCAAGACAGCATGGGTTTACAAAAGGAACATCCTGTCAAACTAATCCCATAGATTTCTTGGACTGGGTAACCAGAGTGGTGGACCAAGGAGGAGCAGTTGATGTTGCCTACCTTGACTTCAGCAAAGCTTTTGATACTGTTCCACATAGAAGATTGATTAACAAGCTATTTAGGCTCAGGGTGGGTCAGCTGTTGGTCAACTGGGTGGCAAACTGGTTGATGGGCAGAAAACAGAGAGTGTTGGTAAATGGTATACAGTCAGAAGAGATGTAAGTCACAAGTGGGGTACCTCAAGGATCAGTCTTGGGGCCAGTCCTCTTCAATATCTTCATCAGTGACATTGCAGATGGACTGGAGGGTAAGATTTGTCTGTTTGCAGATGACACCAAGATCTGCAACAGATTAGATGATCCAGATGGAGTGGGCAGAATGAGAAGAGATCTGGATAAACTAGCAAAATGGTCAGAAGAGTGGCAACTTGGGTTTAATGCAAAGAAGTGCAAGATCATGCACATAGGGAAGAGAGACCCTGAAGCCAACTATAGGCTGGGAGGGCAATTGCTGCCAGTCAAAAGGGAAGACAGAGACTTGGGCGTCATCATCACCAATGGCCTGAAATCATCCAAGCAGACCTCTAAAGCAGTAGGTAAGGTTAGAGGGATGTTGGGGTGTATTAGTAGGGGTATCACAAGTCGGAAGAGGGAGGTACTAATCCCTCTTTACAAGACACTGGTTAGGCCCCATCTGGAGTACTGTGTGCAGTACTGGAGGCCACACCTTCACAAGGAAATTAACCAAATTGAGGCAGTCCAGAGAAGGGCAACCAAAATGGTGCAGGGACTGCATCAGAAAACGTATGAGGACAGATTAACTGAACTCAATATGTATACCCTAGAACAAAGGAGGGAGAGAGGTGATATGATTGAAGCATTCAAACACCATAAGGGCATTAACAAGGTGAAAGAGTCTAACATGTTTCAGTATAAGAAAAACAGCAGAACAAGAGGACACAGCATGAGATTAGAGGGAGGCCTATTAAGGGGTAATGTGAGGAAGTTATTTTTCACAGAAAGGGTGGTGGATGCATGGAACCGCCTACCTCATGACGTGGTGGATATGAATACAGTGCCTGGGCTTCAGACAGGCATGGGATAGGTATAAGGGAGCAATATAGATGAGTATGAATAGATAGGCCATTGACAGAGCAATGGCCTATGGCACATTCATAAGGTAGAAAAAGAAATGGGCAGACTGGATGGGCCATGCAGTCCTTATCTGCCATCAACTTCTATGTTTCTATGTTTCTATTAACTTTCAGAGGTGCTGTCAATGTGATCTGCACAGCTAAAGGAACCAATGAAGGCTTAAGACCCCCCCTCTTGTAGCTAAAGTCTTAAATACAACACTATTAGGTGTTGCCAACTGCAGGTCTGCATGGCTAAAACTTCCTCCAGGGTACTGGACTTACCACTCAGTGTGACAGAGGGAAGCACTGAAGGAGATAGGTGGCTCACAGCGAAGGACTCCAACTCAACAAGAGATACACCCTCAAAATGTAGACTGCAAGTGGAGTGAGTGAGCATGTCTACCTACAGAGCAAGTCTTGAGGGCAAGATTCAGTGAATTTAAGAGACACCAGTATGAATTCATTCATACTGCAGAGACTGAAGGCAGGAAGACTGAAATTGACTGATTGAAGGTGTTATTTATTTATTTTGGAGACTGATTTGGCCCACTGAGACAGAACTGACCCTTTTTCAGTGGTGACCCATAATTAGTTACTTATAGTTAGTGAGAAACAAGCATACAGCCTTTACATAGTAGTAAAATAAATATAAAACAAGCCATCATACAAGCATGGTATAGCTTATTAGTTACAATCCGGGATTCAAGAAATATACATTCAGAAACAAAAATGATGAAAAAATATGGATACATGTCTTAAAATTTGCTGGCCCAAATTTACCCAGGCCTAGAGTTCATCCCCTCAGTCTCTTTACTGTCCATTTTGACACCAGAAAAGGATTCAGAACTCTATATACTCTCTATTCTAAACCTTGAACTGGGGAAAATCACCATCATTGTTCTGCTGCTTACCCCTCTAATGCAGTCTATCTTTGCATTTTCTCTCTTGACTACCATTGCCTGGTTGACTTCAGCTAATTGTTCTTAATTGCTCCTAGACCTTTTTCTTTAGTTTTGTTGTGATCTGTTGTATGACTCATGGTTTTCAGGCAACCAGGATTCTTTGGCCATAGGTGAAGTATAGTATCTTACACTTTCCTGTTTAAAATCTAAGTCTCCATTTCTTTATCCATACCACATATGTGAGTGTGTCCCATTGTATTGCACCAGCCCACATGCCTACTTTTCTTGCCAGTTTAGTCTCATCAGCAAACTTAAGCAGCTTCTACTAACCCCCTCTTCCAGGTCATTTTAAATATGTTAAACAGCAATATACTTAACACTGCCTTCTGGGGTACTCAAAACATTTGCCCCTTCAGCTGTTACCATCCACTATAACCCTTTGCTCCCTATGTGCCAGTCGATCAGCAATCCTTGACTGTAATAAATGCCTTTAAAGCCACAAGAAGAAAGTGTAACTATTGATTATAATTACACATTTCTTAAGTGTTATATTCCACTTAAAACATGGGTTGTACTTAAAAATGTTTGAAATTATGATTTTTAATAAGAATTTTTTTTTGAAATATGAGCAGAAGACAACAACATAATTCTGTTTGAGACATATTGATACTGTAGCCTGCTATACAGGATAAATAACTACAAAAGTGTAATTATGGTCAGATAATTACACACTTGTACTTGTCTTTAAGCAAGTTGGGGGGACTAGATTTCTTTAACTATATTATTAAAATATATAGCAGTGGAATAATGTATTTGTGTTTTCAAATGTTATTCAATGGCTAACAGTGCATGATTACCAAGGCAATAAGCTAACTTGATTGGAGGAAATGTATATAATTGTATAAGCTAAATATACATCAATCCATTTAAATCATTTGGGTCTATGTGAGCAAAGGAAGTCAATTTATACATCTTCATTATATATTTAGTAATATAAATGTGTAAGTACTGTGCATATTTGTACTGCTACCTAGTTCTGCTGGATTATAATATTTCTGAAATATTAGACAGTAGGCAACCCTGCATATTAACTGCAAAAGACAATCCTATCCAGATATAAGGAGTTAATAATGATATTCTGAAGTACTGTACATTCAAATTAACTGAATGTTGATCTTTAATGTTTCGGACGAAGAAATGTGCAGCAGGTGTTGGATGAAAATTTTTGAAATAGAGATGTAAAACATTTGAAAGGTAAATAATGAAGCAGGCCAAGCATGTAAACCTAAGTAAAAAGGGTCAGTTTGTCCTTGCTCTGGTAACAAATCACAGTTATATTCCAGGATATCCTTGATGTGGTTTTGGCATGGAATTTAGGAGCATAATGCATGTCCTCCCAGCTGAGTCAGCTACATGGGTTTTAATCATCATTAAGAGAACCATTTATGGTCACACAATTAACAGTACAAAACCATAGAGCTGTAATATATTTACTCTGATTCACAACTGCTTTGTTAGGCAATATTTGCTTACTTCAGTTTTAAAAATATAGATGTAATATAAGAAATTTGATTCACAACTACTTTATTATGCAGTGTTTTCTTAGTTCAGTTTTGAAACACAGAGATGTAATATAGTAACTCTGATTCACAACTACTTTATTACATAATGTTTGTTTAGTTTTCCAGTGTGATACATCAAGCTGACTCTTCTAGCACAGAAGGGATTACATTGTTACTTCCCAATGGCACTGTTATTAATTTTGCTTCATGGTGACATACCTTCATGAAATTGAGAAATCTGATGTCATTTTTCAGATGTACAAAGAAGCATTTCCAGTCATTTTATTTATTTGTAGCCCCTATTAGATATAGATGACAATCATTTACTTGCCAATGTGTATTTGAAATATAAAACATGAACCATCAATACTGATTTGCACACTTTTCTGGGATATAAAAAAATCTATTTATTTATAGATAAGTTTAGCAGTATGTCTATAGAAGCAATAAGATACCACACACATGTAGCTACAGTATTTAGAGAAAAAAAAGGTCTCTAAACCGAGGTTCACAGTGGTGCCCTGCCACTATAAGATTTTGAACTCTTTTTGACTGCAAAACAAATTTGTTTATTTTTGTTGAACAGGACAGGAGGATTAGACAGTGCTGTATACTTTTAGCCTCAATTGGGGATACAGATGCAAAACAACTGAATTTAATCCAGATTAGAGAGCTGCTGATGCCTCTGAGAAAACTTAAAAAATATATATTATTTAGACACAGTTCAGCTTGTATTTTACATATCTTCCATGGAATTGCCCTCCCAGTTATTAAATTATGTGGAAATTTGGCTACTGTACAAGCAGGATCTTTATCCCTTATTCCTCTACATATACATCTGATAGAAACATAGAACATAGACAACGATGCCAGAGAAAGATTAATGGTTCATCGAGTTTGCCCATGTTTCCTTATCAAACCCAGGGACCTATTTTCCATATAGGGCTCTAGCCCTTCTTGGAAGATGTGCTTGAAAATTTGAGCTTTCTGATTGGCTGCCACTCATGCCAGAGGGGTACATTAAATACTAGTATAGCCCTCTAAAAAAAAGTATCAGGTGTGCCAACCCCATCACAGGTATCCTGGTGACATGATTGTTTTCACACCTTAATGGTATCCATATTTTTAACTGGGGCCACTACAGAGCATATCCCTCCCTGCTGGACTACCTGAAGCAGACATCGCTTTACATTTTCTCACTAGCTAGACAACTTCAGAAATGGCCATTTCCACTATTTCAAAACATATACATAGAACCCCAAAAGGGTCACACTATCTTTTGATATGTGGCTCCTAAAAGAAAAAGTTACAGAAAGCCATAACTGCAGCTTCTCAGTCCCCCAATAGTTTGGAAGAGTGTCCATTGTAGTGCATGTGCACAACAGCACCATGCTCGTTCCATGTCTCAGCCACCATGTATTCATGCCTGTCTCAGCATAAGAAACTCAAAAAAAGTAAAATAAAATATATGTAAAGTAAAAAAAAGCCATATCTGTAATCGTCTTTCTCCTGCACAAGAGGGCCTCGGTACCTGCATTTGCTAATCTGCTCACACTCCTTGGGTCACTTAAGACATCCATTGTAAATACAGTAGATGCATTCTTAAGACAACAACAAAACCAAAAAAAATAAATAGAAATGTTACACTGGAGGACAGGAGCCAGCCTGTATGATGGTAGTGTGAGACACAGGGACAAACACAGACCTGTGTCTCAGGAGAGAAGGAAACCAGCAGGGAGAGAAATAGAAGGCAGTATACACTTGCAGCATCATCAAGTGGACAAAACAGAAAGTGTGTACTTTTTTTCTAAACATATACCTACACACAGTAAAAATTAAAGAAAAAATATTTTTAACATGATGATTTCTTTTTTAACCTTTTTTTATATAAGAGAGACACTCAGTAGCCCATTTTCTAAGTGCAATAATACCCTCCAGGGTGGGTGGTATAGGCAATCTTCCATGAGCTATAAGGCCATCTGTCTGTAGTGTCAGGTCTCATTATGCCCCTGGGCAATCCAGTATAGCACAATACTGCTCACCATTTGGGGTATTATTGCTTGCCTATTCACCCACATTCTCCTCCCTGTTAGTGCTGCCCTGGGTCACCCCTATACCCTTCCTTCTCTCCCAACTGTCCTTGAAACCAGTAATGGTTTTGGCACCCACCATCTCAGCTGGTAGACTGTTCCATGGTTGCACCATCCTTTCTATACAATAATATTTCCTCATCCTTCATGACCCTCCCCCTGTAAGTTTCCACTTGTGCCCCCATGACCTTGAACTGTTACTCATGCTAAATACAGCAATTTCCCACAGCTAACCTGACTTATTCCTTTTTAGGAACTTGAAGGTCTCTGTCATATCAACCCTCTCCCTTCTAGTGACCGGCGAGTACATGTTCAGTGCTTTGAGATGCTCCTTGTAAGACCTACCCTGCTGGCCCTGAATCATTTTTGTCACCCTTTGGTGCACCATCACCAGCCTGTCCTTATCTTTTCGGAGGTGCAGACTCCAGAATGGAGCTCATTACTCCAGGTTTGGCCTAATCATAGATCTCTAAAGGGGTATCATTACCTTTTTTCTTCTGCTGTCAATACCCGTCCCAATACATACTAGCATGCTGTTTGTTTTAGTACAGAAAGAAAAGTGCAAGTTCTGCATTAGTGGAATAACCAAGCAAATCAAGGTAAGTTAATCTGCCTTATTTTCACAAACACACTTCTATGCATCATATTACATATGTACCTTGTGTTTCACATGCCTTTTCTCTCCCTGATACTCTTGCTTGCTTCTTTGCAGCAGATGGACCAATGAGAGAGCAGCTCTGGAAGGATAGTGGAGGTCAACACAGATTTTCTTGGGTTAAGTGAATAGAATGCTGTGATGTATAGAGATGCAGCGAATTTTTAATCCGATGGTGAAGTGAACGCAAAGTGGCCACTTCGCGTTGGTGGAGCACAATGTGAAGTGGGTACTGCAATGTGCTCACTTTGCATTATTCTTATTACTTCACATTGCCATTATGCCTTAACGCAAAGTAAAGTGCAGTGAGAAGTAAACAGGCAGCCCCCCACATGTCACATGGCTTACAGTACTGTAAGTCACATGCTTTAGCCAGGCAGGAAGAAAGTGAATCAGAGAAGCATTTTCACTTTCTCCTTTGCATTCGTAGAGGGAGAACACTTTGGGTAGAGGAGAGTAGTAGTGACTGAAAGTGCTTGATTGTCGCTTTGAGTGAAGAAAACCAACAGCTTTTTTAAAAGCTATATTTTTATTAAATTTTTGTGTTGTGTTTGTGATTGTTTTTTTGTTTGTGAATTTTATTTTATAAGTTTTGTTTTGTGCGTGTGTGACTGTGCGTGTCAGTATCAGTGTGTGTCTGTGTATGTGTTGGTCCTGGGGACTTGTGTCAGTATGAAGGTAGGATGAACCCTGGAGAAGGCGAGTCGCTGGCCCATGGGCGTGGTCAGAGAAGGGGAGTGGAGACACGTGGGGCAGTCGTGTCATGCTGGACCACTCCTGACTCCTTGGTGTTGCTTCCTCCCATGTGGAAGCAACAGCAGCAGCAGCAGCACCAGTGCCACCGGTGACTGCTGTGCGTCCACCTTCTCTGCCACTATCACCACCACTGGTAGCAGCTGTAGGGGTTCCAGCAGCACCCCCTCCACAGCAACAGGAGGTGCCCCTGGAAAATCTAGGTGGTGTGAGGACTGTGTCTGGTCTCCCCCGCAGCTCCCCAGTGTGTGAGTTTTTTAACTCTGTGGGGGGAGACAGCACAGTCATGGTGTGCCATCTGTGTGGTGTGCTGGTGCGCCGTGACCCCTGGGGGACACATTTGGGGACAGGTGGCCAGCGCACCCACATGCTCAAAAACCACAAGGCAGAGTGGCAGGCTGCCATGGAAGGGGCCAGGCATCCACCTGCTGACTCTTCTGTGGCAGTGGCCAAGGGTGCTGCTGGGGTGAAGTTGTGCCTCATAGTCACTGCCGCATCAGGAGGAGGGACAGTACAGCTGCTGCTCCACCACCACCACCTCCACCACAGCCACCACCACCTCCACCACAGCCATCAGCACCACCCTCTCCACCACCACCCCCTCTACCTGGATTTCCACCTGCAGTGGACCCCGCCATAGTCCCTGCAACAGAGGCCGACCTCGCCCTGGTGTGGTCGACTCTGGAAGAGAATAATCAAAGGGTCGGTGCTTTGCAGCAGCAGGTCAACACAATACAAGAACAGCAGCAGCAAATAGTTACAATGCTGCACCTGCTGCTGGACCACCACGGCATCCCACGGCCACAGTAAGGGATTGTTTTCTGGACCCCCACCCCACTACTCTGTTGTACTGTTTTTGTGTGTTGTTTCTTTGTTGTTGTTTAATAATACACATTTTCCCTTCCAGCTGAATCTTTCTTGCGTCACATAGTTCAATACATTTCTGTGAAAACCACCTGTAATTTCATTACAGTGTGTCACGTGACGGAGGAATTCCCATTCTCAAAAGCTGCCCACATTCTGCCTCCCTTCTCAGCAATGTTAGGACATGATGCCAATGAGACTGCGGGTGCGTGCTCCATTACAGTAAATATCTGATTGTCCGGCAGCTTTCCGAACGTTTCTTTATGTTATAATGCTCAGTTTGTGGTGAAACATGTGGGCCCATTTCCAGTAAGAAGAGACTTGTTAGTGGAAACGTTCCCACATTTCACCACAAAGTGAACCTTATAACATAAGGAAACATTGGGATAGCTGCCGGACATTCACTATAGTGGAGCATGCTCCTGCATTCCCCCTGGCATCATGTCCTAACGTTGCTGAGAAAGGGGGGCAGAATGTGGGTGGCTTTTCTGAATGGTAATTCCTCCTTCAGGTGACACACTGTAATGAAATTATGGGCAGTTTTCACAGAAATATATTGCACTCTGTGGAGCAAGAAATATTCCAGTGGGAGTAAGGCCCCCAAATATTAGGTTATGTGCATCACCGTAACTATGTAATGTGGTAAATCTCTGTAAAGCAGCAGCGCAACAATCTGTTGAGAACTCTGACCTATATTTTTTAATGCTATGTTACAATTTCCTTTACTTACATCCTGACTGACTGGAATGATAAAGAATTTGCAGTAGTTGAGTCTGCTGTACTACCTTTTTTCATGTGTGAAATAATGAAAGGAGCATTACTTTTACATTGTTGCTGACCGGGTCTTTGTCATTGTTTTCCTCTGCTTTTCTCCATCATATCCGTTAGTTGTTACATATCACTTCTGTTGTTAATTAACAGTTATGCAGCAAGCAGTGTTTTATTACACCATGGAATGATATTTATTGAAAAGCAGCTGCAAATCAATACAAACTTGGTCAGAACAATATTGGAAGACGTACTCATTTTTTTCATACATAAAAAAAGTAGTCAACTAAGTAAAGCAGACATAAATTGTGAAAAGAAGAGTATCATTCAAGTCATGACTTGGAGGTAACTAGTGGCTGTGGCAATGTAAAGTAGAATAAAAAAGTACAGTTCATAATTGTCACTACATTCTTGCAGTGCTGCTTTAATTGATAATGTCAGTATGACATCATGAGCTCACAACAATCACACAATACACAAAAGTGGCACAGAGTCCCCAGATTTTTTGTTGTTCTGTCAAAGTGACCTTATCCAAAAAAAGTTCTTCAACATCAGGCACCCCCCTCCCCCGGGCTTGGGCACACACAAGTAAAAAAAGTGAAGCAGCATAACAAACATTGAGTACACATACTCACTTTATGGTTTAAATATTAAGAAGCTTTGTGTCTCTGGCTGATGGATGTGGTGGTCTGGACAGACTCAGGCTCAATGGTGGCAGTGGCTAACATCAAGCCCAGTCATGGTGGTCTGGGGTGGACAGACTCAGACTCAGTGGTGGCAGTGGCTAACAGCAGTCCTGGTGGTGGTGGTCTGGGGGCTGGACAGACCCTTACCAAATGTGACACAGTGGCAACACCATGGCACCACAATGGCAACACAATGGTGAGCTACAAAATGTGCAATGGTACGACCCAGTGGTGCCATGGTTGTACTATGGTAGTTTAAATTTTGATTATTTTTGTTGATATGGTAGGACAGTGGTACAATGGTATCACAATGGAATTGAAACAAACCACTGTGATACCATGAAAACCTTAATGGTAATACAGTGGTAATCACAGTGGTATTGCAATGGCAAATAAGTGGTATTACAGTGGTATTCAGAAGAACTTTTTGTAAGGGGACTCAGGCTCAGTGGTGGCAGTAGCTAACAGCAGTCCCAGTGGTGGTGGTCCAGGGTGGCACACCACCTTTTAACAACTTCAGTTAAAACCTGCCAACATTAACCACATCATCATCCTCATAAAGAAAGCTGCCCTCACAGTCATCTATGTCTGAAGTCTGACCACTGGGAAATTCTTTCTCCATTGTGTCATCATCTACATCAGTGGTGGGCTGTTTCAGGCAGCCACTGCCAGTGCCACCAGGATGGTCCATTTCTACATCACCAAAACCACCATGACTAGGCCGGGGTATGAATACCGAGGTTGCAGTCTGTGCTGGTATGTGTCTCTCATTCATTTTAATGAATGTTAGCAAACTCACACTGGCAGGAGACAGGTTTGTCCGATGATCCCTGACTATTGCACCTGCTGAGCTGAATACCCTCTCAATACTTCCACTGGAGGGTGGGCATGTGAGGCACTTCAGTGCCACTGCAGTCAGCTCTGGCCATTCACTGATCTTTCCAGTCCAGTATAAAAAAGGATCTTCAGTTATTGTCAGATGCCTGTTTTTAGACAAATATGACTCAAGCATTCTCTGTGCCACACTAAGTCCAGTTGTTGTTGCATCATCCTGTTCTCCCGAACCATTTATTTCACAAATACCCACTTGGGACAAAGCTTTCCAAAGCAGGTTGACACCAGCCACTTTGGATGACAGACCACCTGGAACTGCAGTCCCCTTCCCCTTGCAGGATATGCTTGATGGTCCTCCAGGTACACCTTCAATCAGATTATGCTGCCGAGGTTTGCTGACCTTGGCACGTGACTTTTGTGCCCCATGAACCAAGCGCATCAGTTGACAGCTGATATTTGTTACCTGTTCAGGTTCTCCCTCCAGTACTGATGCCATTCCATGTTTGTATCGTGGGTCCAGCATTGTTGGTATGGCAAAGTTGTCACTATGCTGAATGCTCAAAATGTGACAATTTTGGTAGAATACTGTCAGCATGTGTTGCAGCAACATACTGCTACCACCATACCACCATCTCCGGCAATATCAAGGCTGGCTATGCTGTACATTCACCAATGTCTGCCTCAGCACCCACAGCAGTGGAATAGATTGGCTAATGGAGGCAGACTCACCACTCACTGTCTGTGTGGCGTGTTCAAAAGGTCGCAAAATTGTAATTACAGAGTCCAAGAGGCACCACTGTTAAGTCGTCATAGACATGGAGGCCCCAGAACTGTCATGGCTAGTGTGCATCACAAGATATTCTGAGATGGCTTTGTATTTTTCATACAACCACTGCCATGTAAAAAGTGGAGTTCCATCAGGTGACAGCTTCGAGCTTCAAGCGGTGCTGAGGCAGGCTGTTTTGTATCTGCAACTGCCACAGTTGGTCATGGGCCTTTCCAGATCTTGAAAAGTGAGACCAGATACGTTGTGCAATGGTCAGCATTTCCTTTACATCAGGGTGCTGCAGAAACTCCTGCACTACATGATTTAAACAGTGGGACATGCATTGAATATGAAAAAAAACACCATTCGTGATGCATTTCACCACATTTGACCCATTGTCACTTGCTATGAACCCAGCTCTCAGGGTCAGAGGGTTTAGCCATTTGTCAGTTTCAGTCAGTACTATGTCCAACATCTTCTCACCAGTGTGTGAACAGGTCACATTGTGCTTAGCAATCGTTGCATGCCGTTGAATTCCAGGAAGATTGCTACCATGACAATCCACCTTACTGCACTGATTATTCACACTTTCAACGTCACAAACAACCCCCGGCACCCGCGCCCAGTGTGCAGTTATACACAAAGATGAACTCCCCACTGTTTTGCCACTTGTCTACATATTCATACTTAAATGGATGAATGGAGAGGAGGAATGTTGAAGGGCATGTCTTACTGAGTTGGACACAGTGCGGAACAACTCGGGGACAACACGGGTAGAAAAGAATGTCCTGGATGGGACTTTCCATTTTGGACAGGCATGTGCAGCAAACTGCTGGAACCCAGAATTCTCCAGAAAGGAGAAGGGCAAAAAATCAATTGCCAGCACTTCTGCTACAGCAGCATTAAGTTCACCTGACACTGTATGATTCGGGGGGTACTTTAGCTTATGCGCAAAAACACTCTGTAACATGGGCTGAATTAAACGTTTTACACGGGGTGCAATCACAAATGGTTGTGCTCTGTGATGAATGGCATTGGCAGGGGGTGGAGTGTGGACATTTGATGAAAACAGTTGCACAGGTGATGATGACAAACCCAGAAATGCAGTTATTTTGCCAGATTTGCCAACCGGGGCTGATGTACCACTTGCACTAAACATACTGCATTCACCACCACCACCACCACCACAAAAACTGCTACTCTCACCAGCACTGGATAACATTTCAAAGTCATTATGGTCCTCCACCTCATCATGCCTATTGTAATCCTCTGCTCTTATTACCTCACTACTGCACATGTTTAATTTACTACTAGACTTAACAGTCATGGAAGGGGATAACATTCTCACTATGGTTGCCGGTGATGAGGGTGAATGCCCCACTGTGGTATTAGCTGCCAGCTTGTGCTGGGTCCACAGTGCCAAGTGCCTATTCTTAAGATGCTTATGCTGTCCTTCTGTGCCCAAATGGCTCCCCTTTTTACCTCGACTCACAGGCACATGGTAAATCTGGCAGATTGCAACTGACTCATCATTTGCATCTTGAACAAAAAAAATCCCAAACAAGGGATTGTGATGCACTGCTTTTAACATGTCCATGATGTGGCTTATTTAAGTCCGTTATTTTAAGCACTGAAGTGGGGGGGGGCACTTGATGTTTCGGGCACTGCACACCTGGACTGCAACTGATCACCATGACTACCTATCATATTTATTACTGGGTCATCATCATCAACTAAAACCTGTAGATCACAAGATTTTACAGGGGTGATATTCCTGCAAACAGTCTCAGACACAACCACTTTGATTTTCTTTTCCTCCGGTTCCCAACTGTGGTTATTTACATCATCATCATATTCATTGACGTCACACATATCCACATCTTCTGCTTGGATGCTAGCATGTGGACTGCATTTTGCAACAACAGTAACATCATCATCATCATCATCATCACATTCATCATCAGCATCTACACCACCATCACCTAATATTTTTTCACCACACCGTGAATCACTGCATGTAAAATGCATGACATTAACTGCCACAGTGGACAGAATATCACATTGTATGCTATTGTTGACATAATTATCAGAATCCTCAGGTTCGGTTACTGGGATGTTACTGGGAAGTATGACATCATATACGCTGCCACTCACTTGCACTGCTTCACACTCAATATTTTTGGATGCAGTACACTGGACGGAATTAGAACTTGATGCAACAATACTAATACTACCACCACTACTAACACCAGTAACACTAACACCACCGGCTGGGAAAACATCATCTCCTCCAACTATGAGTGAAGCTACTGATTGGGCTGTAAAAACATTGCATGAGAAATACCTTTCCTCACATCAGCAATGCACTTCTGTGTCTGCATACTACTACCACGCTGACAGACTATCTTACTGCCAGCATTGCTATGGTGAGAAACAGCTTTGCTTGCACATCTCTTTGCAGGCATTTTGGGGAATCAACCACAATATTATAACCAAATTCAGATTTTGATACGTTCACTCTGTGATTGAGGGGATGCTGGATGTGAAGCCAAAAAAACAACTGTAGCTTCAGCAACAGATAAGAGACTAGTCTGTCACGCAATGAAAACAACTTCAGTAACCAGTGGTGCTGATGAGGTCACAAAAACAATCTAATCTGGTAAAAAATTCCTTTTGCACATGGGGGGGCACTGACTGCAGTGCACATTTTTATGGCAGTACAAACAGCAAAACAAAGAACAGATACCATGATCGCAGTACAAAATTAGGCAGCTGCAGTGAATAGCAGGCTCACACTGCTTTGCCTGCAATTACACTACTCTGTGGCACAATAAAAGATGTTTTATTTGATGTCACACAACACCACACAAACATTCACACAAACACACAGAACAGTTTGTCTACAATGTTGAATGAGTAATGCGTAGCAAATGCAAAAGTTCAGTACTATGCCATGTATTGTAATGTAAACAACCTGAAATTATGAACTGCTCACCAGAGCCACACAACAAACAGCAAGAACATTTCAACTATTACTGACAATATTACTGTGTGTACATTAACTCAGTCAGTTATATAACAAAAATATAACCAAAAAACAAAGAAATTACTATTTCTCCAACTTAAATCTACCTACACCACAGATACGCCCCTCCCCCAAAGCACACTTTCACTGTCTTTCACTACACACATTCAATGTTGTAAATTAACATTCAAAATCCACACAAAAACAAAAATGCTTGATGATATGAGCACAGGAGGGTTTCCTACTATCGATGAACTAAAGTTGGAGCCCCCAAAAAATGCAAACATGATTTTTTAACAGCTTTTAGAAGATTTCAATCACAGACAGCTATCACAGCACACTGTCTCCTACTTCTTCCTATACATACTACCCCAAACTGAGGCTGTGCAGATCAATATAGAGCACATGTGACCTGAAATCCCATGAATCACTGCAAAATTCACCTTTGGAGCTCAAAAACAAGGCGAAGTGAGGTGAAGGCATTTCATACAGTCCCACACAAAAGATTAATACACAAGCTAGCCAGCCTTGGAGTGGGCTCCAAGGTGGTAGCCTGGATAAAAAATTGGCCAGACAACAGGACGCAAAGGGTAGTAGTAAATGGAGTGCACAGTGAAGAAAGGAGGGTTACTAGCGGGGTACTGCAGGGTTCAGTACTGGGACCGGTCCTTTTTAATGTCTTTATAAGTGACATTGCAGAGGAACTGGAAGGAAAAGTATGTCTCTTTGCAGACGACACAAAGATCTGCAACAGGCTTGATACACAAGATGGAGTGGAAAGGATGAGAAGGACTTAGCAAGGTTGGAGGAATGGTCAAATGTATGGCAGCTCAGATTCAATGCAAAGAAGTGCAAGGTAATGCACATGGGAAACAAAACCAGGGGAGAATACACAATTGGGGTGAGATACTGACAACAGTAAAATGGAAAGGGACCTGGGGTAATTATATCAGATGACCTAAGGTGGGCAAGCAATGTGAGAAGGCAGTAAGGAAGGCTGGGGGGATACTGGGATGCATAGGAAGAGGCATCAATAGTAGAAAACAGGAAGTTGTTATCCCTCTGTACAGACAGTTGGTGAGACCCCATCTGGAGTACTGTGTGCAGTTCTGGAGACCCCATCTCTGCAAATACATAGACAGAGTGGAGGCTGTCCAGAGGAGGGCAACCAAAATGGTGCAGACTCTGCACAAGAAGACATACGAAGAAAGACTAAAGGAGCTTAATATGTATACCCTTGAGGAAAGAAGGGAGAGAGGGGACATGATAGAAACTTTCAAGTACCTCAAGGGAATCAACAAAGTCCAAGAGGGTAGCATCTTTCAGAAAAAGAGATGTGCAAGAACAAGGGGGCACAATTTGAAGATAGAGGGGGGACAGCACAGAGGTAATGTGAGGAAGTATTTTTTCACGTAGAGGGTTGTGGATGCATGGAACAGCCTCCCTGAGGAGGTCGTGGAGTCAAGAACAGTGAGGGAATTCAAGAATGCATGGGACAGACATAAGGAAGTCCTAGTTGGGGGTAGGAGGAAGTAAGCTGTTGGTTAACTAGGATCTGCGGCTTATCTGTTAGGTAGGAAAATGGGCAGACTAGGTGGGCCAAGCGGTCCTTATCTGCCATCAAATTCTATGATTCTATGTTTCTAAGTGCATTGTCCTCAATGCATTTCACCTTAAATTTGGTGGAGTAATGGTCTGGGGAGGTGAAGTAATGAGAAGTCATAGTTTTTCAATGCACTTAGCATCCCTCGTCATAGCATAAGAAAGTATTCCGCTTCACGTTGCGGGAGCACTCCATGAAGTCCGCCTTTGCTCCGAATCATTACTAGAGCGGATCGAGCTCCACTTTGCCCACCACTAGTGATGTATAGGAATTATCAGTAGGAGAAGTGTGATGCTTTTTGTACTGTACAGGTCAGTGGAATTTCATCTTCTGGAGTACTATGTTTAGGTCTGCAGCCCACACATGGAGAAAAACAGTGACAGCATGAAAGCAGTGCAGTGGAGAGAAACCAGAACAATTCAGGTGCAGCAGGATAAAACTTACATAGAGAAGTTCTCATATTTCAATGTGTATATACTGGTGGCTAGAAAGTAGGGGGCTATGAGAGAGATGCACAGTTACTTGGGGAAAAATGACATTGGACAGCAGAAGAGTGGCATGAATTCCTGTGTGTGTGTGTGGGAGACCCAATAAAACCTTCTGTTACCCCTGTTTCATGGTAATTTTGGATTCTAAAGGTGGCTAAACCAAATGAGCTAACCCTGTTTGCATTTTGGATTTACTTGTGACCATCCAGAGAATATAAAAACTTACCTGGTCCAGCAGTAATCTTCTGGGTGCGAGTTCCTTCCAGCAAATACAGTTCCCTCACCACTGGGGATTCAGCTTTTTCAGAGCAGTTAAGGGGTCAGTTTATATCCTGCTCAGAGCATCAGCCTACTTTAAAGGAAACTTGTCTTTTACAGTTTCTTGGGCTGGCAGCTCTTTACTCCTCAGAAGTGGGATAACAGCAAATTAAACAGCAAATGCTGGAAAGGAAAAGACATGGGGCCAGATTCTCAAAAGGTTACATCTGACGTAACTTGACTTGTGCTAAAAACAAATGGTGCAAGTAGCCAGCTACGCCAGCATTTGCGACATATGGTATTCTGCAAAGTGGCCTGTGAAATGCCACAGGCTGCTTGCACCAGAGTGGACTTACACCACCAGTTACACCTTAAACCCCTGTGACATGGTGCTAAAGGGTTTATGGCAGCAGTTGTGCCCTGTTCTGTAAGGGCAGCAACAAAGTCCTCCAGGGCACTATTCTCCAACAACCCCCAGGGGAAAACAGTCAATGTAAGGTACACTAACATATAGCAGGCATAACTGTACTTATGCCCCCAGAGGTTGCCTGTATGTGCAGCCCATCCATCCTTCTGAAGGTATGCCACCCTCCCAACACTGCCCTGACCCCAAAACACAAAAGCACAGCAGGGCTAGTTCTGTCCCCCCAATGCACCAACACAATAACAGCATGGGAATGCCCCATAGAGCTATCTATGCCCCCATTACTAAAAAGCCCCACAGGGCTGCTACATGTCCCTGACCCCCAGTACTTGTAAATTAGCACCCCAGGGCTGTTCACACACTCCCAGGCCCCAACCCCCGATGCCAGCCTTCCACAAATGGCACATCCTGTATATAGAGAAATAAAAATATGAATCACTAACCCATACTCTCTGGCAGTCTACTGGCTTTCTCAACCCCCACCAGGTGCTGCCAGGCCACCCCACACCTCCCAACCCAGCTGGCAACTGGCACAGCTCACCTCTCACCACTATGTCCAGCCACCGAGTGAGCTCCATCAGAGCTCGTACTGTATATAGTACGTGCTCAATGAATGAACTATCATTCATTCATTGAGTGCGTACTATATACAGTACACTCTCAGACAGAGCTAAATCAGCATCTGGCCGTGGTGGTGAGAAGTTGGCTGTGCCAGTCGCTGGCTGAGGAATGAGGTGGGAGGTAGAGGGGTGGTCTGGCACTGCCAGTTGGGGTTGGGGGGCCACTAGACTACTGGGGATAATGAAGATTTTTCATTTTAGTAGTTTGCAACAATGCCAGGATGTAGGTTTGGGGATCAGGGCTGGGGGGACTGTTACTATTATGCAGTTTGGGACTTGGGGGTTGTCTGATAGCCCTGTGGGATTTTGTCTTTACACACTGGGGGTCTGGGGGCAGGGGGGATCTGATAGCCCTGCCGGGTTTAAGGCTTGGGGACTGGGGACCAGGAGGGGCACCTGTACCCTACAGAACTCTGGATGCAACTTGCGACATGCCCCTCAGGTATGCCCTTCATTTGGCATATGTGTAGGAATGTCACAAGCTGCAGGACTTAGCTGCAGGGACACTGCCCCTTACAGAATCAGCAGAGGATCCTTGGTGCAACTGCAACCCTCGCATGTTGCAATTTGTGACATGTGTATGGGTATTTCCAGAATCTGTTCTGTGGTCTTCTATATGACAAGCCTCATACAATTTAAGCCCAATTTAAGACAAGCTCTCAAGAAAAAAAAAATTCATTATCTGCCACTGCTACTGCCACCCTTCTTAAGCAGTAAAAGTTGGTAAACAATTTTGAAGAAAGTATAAGTAAAAATGTTGCCTTACTCCCACCTGTATAAAAGAGCTGCTGATGCCTCAAAGAAAACTTTGAAAAATATAATAATTAGATACAATTCAGCTTTCATTCTGTATATATTCTATAGAGTTCTTATCCCAGTTATGTATTACTGAGGAAATTTGCATGAAAACATGATCTTCATCCCTTAGAATTCATCTGTCTCTATAGTGTATCCCTACTTCATGTCATAATCATGTGTTGTGACATCACAATCTTTTGCCATGGAAGTAACTGTGATTTCACAAGCAATGTATTATGATTTCATGAAGGGAGAAAGCAGCAGGAATAGATAAACTTTTCAGGAACAAATATCCTGTTTTCATGCAAATTGCCTCAGTAAAAAATAATGGGCAGGAAAAATACAGAACTGATGTGAAATACAAGCTGGACAGGGTCAAAAAATTATGTTTTGTTAACGTTCTCTTGAAGGTGTCAGTTGCTCTTTAACTCCTTTACTGTATCCCTCAAATTCATCAAACATGCTACCAAAATAGCATTTGAGTTTGCCAACACTACAAGAAGAGGGTAGTGAGCATTTTATCTCAGCTCCTAATCCATTTTCCCTAACTAAAAAACTTGTGTTGCAGCAACTGCAGTAACATTCTGAAACAAAATATCAAGAGTCTTGAGTGTTCAGTTTACTTACAGCACCGAAAGAGCAAAGGTTTCAGGGTGCTTGTAAGATGGACAGTGTGTTAAAAATTATTTGGAGGTGCATGATATGAAAGAGCATGAAGGGGTTGTATCAGTACCAAAACAGGTATCTCATGGAGTACAAGACATTCCTCCTCAGTCTAATGAAGAAGGGAAAGCCCAGGAAACAGCACTTGCTACACAAGGTTGACCATTGTTTGACATTTTTCTGAATACAGAAATACATAGAAATCAGTTAGAGGGAACACATGATAAAAACCATAAGATGGGTAAGAACTTAATGTGTGGGGAGGAGGACTGTGTTTCTAACTTAAAAAAGCAGCTCCACCACTAGAGAATTCAATAGCTAAAACATCTATGCAAAAGGCCATAAAAAAGAATACAATTCTTCAGCAGAGCTTGCCTAAGAATCTCAAGGGCATGCAGTGATGTGAGTGAGTTTTATTGAGTGTCTCAGTTTGAGCTCAAAGTAAAAGCAAGTGGTTAAATATACTAATGAGTACATTATATCGAGTCTAACAATAAACGACACATGCTAGAACAGGATACAGTATCAGGGTTTTTTGGCCAAGCCCTGCTGAGCTGACCATTTGGTGTAATGGTGTGAGTGACCACACCTGGAGTTGGTGGATCCAGGTTCAGGTCTGCCTGTAGTGGAATAATTATTTTTTACTCTTTGTTTTTTTTTTTTGTGTCCATGCCCCATGTGGAGTTAATTATAAATGTTTTTTGGGGGGGCTGGAGGAAGGCTTGCCATGGCATACAAATTCTTCATGTAGTTTCTGTAGTTATGGAAGTAAGTGACTGTTGCTGTCTGTGACAGTTGATCTCATTTTGCTCACTTTTGACGTTGGGCAGTTTTGTATTCGTGCTTCATGGTCGGCGTCATGAAAACTTCACTTTTGTCACATAAAACCATATCAAGGAACCTCATATGGTCAACTCAAGTCAGAATGAGCTGAAACAATCAAATGGCAATATGCAGAAGGAAGCAAAACCTCAGAAAATGGAAGCATCATCTTTCAATATTGTGGATAAAGGCACCAATTACAAGGAAGGCGGTAAGGTGACAGGCATTTAAGGGATTGTTCCTGGCAATGGGTGCTTTTATTATGGTCCCAAAATTAAAACTTTCTTTTAATAAGTGCATGAAACTAGTATGTTTACTTTACATAGGAGGTTGGGATGGCACTCCAAATTATTTTATATTAACTAATATTAAGCTTTCACAAATTGCAAAAGTAAGGAGTTTTGAAAGAAGGATATGTTTACATAGACCCACTAATGGTGAAAGATAGGTTTAGTAGCCAAGTCCAGGTCACACTGTCCTTAGAAGCCTGGAATATTAACTTTTCATTCTGTCATTAATAAGAGAAGAGTATTAAAATATGCATCAGAAAATAAACTGTATATATTTTTATTACAAGAAATTAATTTAGAGGAAACAGAAGCTAAAAAATATAAATTATCTTGAGTTAAAAATGTTTAGGTAATAGGAGAAATCATGGGTGTGTCAATTTAGTTAGAAAGGGTCCAATACACTGACAAGGAGGGGAGAATAGTATTAATAAAAATGCATATTTATTTTATATATATATATATACACACACACATATATATATATATATATTTATATATATATTAGAGGAAAAAAACTTAGTTTAATGCATCAGGTAGGGTTGTTCCAGAGTGACAAAAGTGAGGAAATTCAGTGTTAGGGTTGAAACCCCCCTTGGACCCTTCCAGCCCACCCCCCCAAACCGGCATCAGGGTGTGCGTTTGGGTCGTCGGCCAAAACTCTAACCCCATCACATGTGTAAAGAAGCTGAGGAATAGGAGAATGGGGTGAGAGTTAGGACCGATGACCCCAATGTGCACCCAGATGCCGGTTTGGGGGGGGTGAGCTGGAGGGGTCCAAGGGGAGTTTCAACTCTAACACAGAATTTCCTCACTTTTGTCGCTGTGGAACAACCCTAACTGATGCATTAAACTGAGTTTTTTGCCTCTAATTTCCCTTCTTTTTGAGAATGATGATGAGAAATAGTGAATGTAATGCAGCAGTGGGAGCATGGGGCCCTTTGGGCCCTGCGCTCCCTGCTACGTGATATCTTGTGACATAGTAACAGGAACAGCAATACAAACAGAAGGTGGAAATGCTAATGGTAACAGTAATGAAAATGCAAGCGTAAATGACAACGCAAAGTGTAACGCACACAGTGGCGTACATGGGAACGGTACACAAACGGGGACATAAATCCAAGTGGAAACAGTAAGTGTAACAGTAACAGAAGTGCATACCCTGGTTTTGCCAAACAGCTGCATAGAGAAACACAAAGAACGTATGCATTGTAATGGGCATCTAAGCTTAAAACAAACATTTGAAGTACTTAATTGCAAATATCTCAGCAACAACACGATGTAGAAAAAAAATCATGATTTTCCAGGCTAGGTTTTTGCCACTACATAGCCCATGGGCTATGCAACTCGCAGCATAAAATCTGTATCTCGCATCGTTTTCGAGATACGAGCACCGAAATGCGTGGTGTACGCCACCATGTTAGTCTATGGGAAAAAACACCAACTTCAGAGTACTGTAACTTTGCAGCCATGCAATATTGTTTCACCAAACTACCAAAAGGCACACCTGTGAGATGTTGGCTACGATCTCTCCACATTTCAGCTCAAAAGACCAAACCGTTCTTTTGCAGCAGGTGCAAAAAACTGCTGTCATTTTGGCCATAGTCTGAAAAGTAGTGTCGCAATTTTCGAAAGCTTTCGCAAGCATTTGTAAAAGTGTCATGAGTGAGACAGTACTTTTTCCAGAAATTTGAAAAACATATTTCTAGGGTGTTTCACCCCAAAATAAAGGCATGGCTAGCATCCTCAAAGTCCGACTAGGTGAACACAAAAAGGACTGTGTTGCTAGAGAGTCCCAATTTTAAATGCCAAGCATTTTTCTGATCACTAACTGTATACAAAATGGCAGATTTGCGACACTACTAGGGCCATTTGCGACACTAAAAAGTGCATTTGCAAAAGTGTCGAATATTTTGTTAACTTTTCCCATTGACTTATAATGGGAACTTGTTTTCTGAATAACTTTTGAACCATTCAACATTTTTTCACAAAATCTTCAAAAGGCACATCCGGGACCCTGGCTGCACATTCCCTGAAGCTTTTGGACTGGTCTCACAAACCATGTGACCTGTAGGCACGAGCAAAGAATTCACAAAAAAGTAAATATGCACATAGATGTCATTTAATAACTCCACAGGTGCATATCTGAGCATTACGAAAGTTGGTAAATCCCAAGACCTGTGGTTACACCCTGTGTCTGTCAAATTTCAGGCAAATCCGTTGAAAGTTGGCAAAGTTAGTAAGGTGCAAACTTTGACCCTTTAACCTTAAAAGTGCTCCTCAACCCTAACTATGGTAGCACTACCGTGCTACCATAATATATATATATATATATTTGAGAAATAGCTGAAAGTCCCCTCAGAACTCCCCCAGCCCCTAACTGGGAGATGGGTGCGCATTGTCGTTAGCCTAACTCTCACCCCATCACATGTGTGACAAAGCAGAGGTATAGGAGAATGGGGTGAGAGTTAGGACCGGCAACCCCAATGCGCACCCTGATGCTGGTTGGGGTGTGGGCAGTGGGTCCAAGGGGGGCTTTCAACCCTAACACTGAATTTCCTCACTTTTGTTGCTGTGGAACAACCCTAACTAATGCATTAAATGGATTTTTTTGCCTCTAATTTCCCTTCTTTTCGAGAATGATAATGAGAACTAGTGAATGTAATGCGGCGGCTGAAGCGCTCTCCTGCCACGTGATGTCTTGTCACATAGTAACACGGTGCCCACAAACGAAAATGGTAATGCACATGGTGACGCAAAGTGAAACACAAAGATAAACAGTACTATAGACACAAATGGTTAAAATAATGCAAACGCAAGTGCAAATGAAAATGCAAAGGGTAATGCACATGGTGCAGTAGACGGGAACAGTAAGTGAAACGGGTACAGAACCACAAGCAGAAGCAGTAAGGATAACAGTAATATAAGTGCACAGGCTGGTTTCCCCCAAAAGCTGCATAGAGAAAGACAGTGAGTACAAAGAATGTATGCATAATAATGGGTCTCGGAGCAGAAAATGAGGCCTTGGAATACTAAATTGCTTACATCTCAGGAACCGTACGATGTAGAAAAAACATTTTAAAGTCATATCATTTATGACTTTCCTGGCTAGTTTGTACTTAGCCCAAAGTGGGGGGCTAAGCATTTTTCTGACAAAAAGTCTGTATCTCACACCGTTTTCGAGATACGGGCTCTGAAAGGCGTGTCGAACGCTGTAATGTTATCCTATCAGAAAAAAAGAGAAGTTCGGAGTGACATAACTTTGCCTTCGTGCAATATTTTTTCACAAAGCCATGAAAAGGCACATCTTTGTGATGTTGGCTTTCTTCCCTCCAAATTTCAGCTAAAAAGACCAAACTGTTATTTTTCAGCAAGGTGGCAAAGGATTCCTGTAATGCGGCGGACGCCGTAATGTTATCCTATGAAACAAAGTGTCAAATTTGGAGTGCCGTAACTTTGCTGCCCTGTAATATTTTTTCACCAACACACTGAAAGGCACATCTGTGAGATGTTGGCTGCGTTCCCTCCAAATTTCAGCCCAAAAGACCAAACCGTTCTTTTGCAGCAGGGTGGCAAAGAATTGCTGTAATTTTCCCACAGCCTGGAAAAGTACTGTTGAACTTTGTGAAAGCTTTTGCAAATTCATGCGACAGTGTCGCAAATGTGAAAGTACTTTGTGAAAGCACTTTTTCCAGAAATTTGAAAAACATATTTCGGGGGTGTTTTACACCAAAATAAAGACGTGTCTAGCATCCTCAGGGTCCAACTAGGTGAATACAAAAAGAATTAGGTTGCTAGAGGGTCTCACATTTAAATGCCAATAATTTTTCTAATGACCAACTTCAAACAAAATGGCAGATTTGCGACAGTAAAAGGGCCATTTGCGAAACTAAAAACTGCATTTGCAACACTTTTGAACTTTTTGTTTACTTTTCCCATTGACTTATAATGGGAACTTGTATTTTGAATAACTTTTGAACCATTTAATATTTGTTCATGAAGTCTTCAAAAGGCACATTGGGCACCCTGGCCACATGTTCCCTGAAGTTTTCGGACTGGTAGCACAAACCGTGCGGCCTGTAGGCGAGAGCAAAGAATTCGCAGAAAAGCATAAATGCACATTTCGTTGGCACTTAATAACTCCACAGCCATATAACTGACTGGTACAAAACTTGGCATATCCCAAGAACTACCATGCCCAATCGTGCATACCAAATTTTAGGCAAATCCATTGAATAGTGGCAAAGTTATTAGTGCACAGTTTGACCATTTAACCTTAAAATGGCTTCTCTACCATATATATAATATATATATATATATATGTGTAGTGTTAGGGTTGAAAGCCCCCTTGGACCCCCAGCCCCACCCCAACTGGCATTGGGGTGCACATTGGGGTCATTGGCCCTAACTCTACTCCATCACATGTGTGTAGAAGCAGGGGTACAGGAGAATGGGGTGAGTGTTAGGACCATGACCCCAACGCACACCCTGATGCCAGTTGGGGTGGGCTGATGTCCAAGGGGGGCTTTCAACCCTAACACTGAATTTACTTGCTTTTGTCGCTGTGGAATAACCTTAACTAATGCATTAAAAGGAGTTGTTTCTTCTAATTTCCCTTCTTGTTGAGAATGATGACGAGAAATACTGAATGTAATGGGGCTGCAGGAGTACGGGGCTCGAATGTGATGTCTTGTGACATAGTAACAGGAACAGCAACGCAAACAGAAGTGCGAACAGTGGCGCATATGGTAACGCAAACGTAAATGGTAAAGGAAAAGTTAATAGAAACGCAAGCGCAAAGTGATGCCGAAGTGAACAGTGATGCAAACAGACATTGAAGCACATATGAAAATGCAACTGGTAAGATGAACAGTGATGGCAGCAGTATTTTAAATGGAAATGTTACATGTCACAGCAAAAAGAACGCAAAAGGGAACAGAAACGGAAACACGAACACAGGTGGACACGTAAACGCAAACCGTAACGTGCACAGGCATGATACCGCAATTGTAAATGCAAATAGTAAAGTTAACATGAAGAATAACACCAAAAGAAAGAGAAACGGAAATGGGAACAGAAGCACGTACAGAAACACAAACCGAAATGTGCATGGACACAGTACTGCAATTGTAAACGCAAATGGTAACGGTAACAGCAACAATAACAGCAAAGGAAACAGAAGTGCAAAAGGAAATGCAAGCGCATATGGAAACAGTAACAACAAGGAAAATGCAAAATGAAAGAGAAACAGAAACGCAAATGAAAGGGCTGTCGGAAATGTAAATGGCAATGCGCATGGTGACGCAAACAAAAATGCAAACAGAAACAGTAGTGGAAATGCAAATGGTAACAGTAACGAAAACACAAGCGTGAATGACAACACAAAGGGTAACGCACAAGGCGGCATACACTGGAATGGTAACTCAAATGGGGACATAAACGCAAGTGGAAACAGTAACTGTAACAGTAACGGAAGCATATACCCTGTTTTTGCCAAACAGGTGCATACAGAAACACAGTGTGTACAAAGAATGTATGCATTGTAATGGGGATCAAAGCTTAAAATGAGCATTGGAAGTACTTAATTGCAAATATCTCAGCAACCGCATGACGTAGAAAAAAAATTAAAATTTCAGAAAAATCATGATTTTCCTGGCTAGGTTTTTGCTATTGCATAGCAACAAAAAATCTGTATCTCACATTGTTTTCAAGATACGAGCCCAGAAAGGCACGGCATACACCACCAGGTTAGTCTATGGGGAAAAAATGCCAACTTTGGAGTACCGTAACTTTGCAGCCATGCGATTTTTTTACCAAACCACCAAAAGGCACATCTGTCAGATGTTGGTTGCATTCCTTCCAAATTTCAGCTCAAAAGACCAAACCGTTCCTTTGCAGCAGGGTGGCAAAGAACTGCTGTCATTTTGACCACTGTCTGAAAAAGTAGTGTCATGATTTATGAAAGCTCTCTCAAAATTTGTGAAAGTGTCATGAGTGCGACACTACTTTGTGACACTACTTTTTCCAGAAATTTGAAAAATATATTTCTAGGATGTTTCACCCCAAAATAAAGACATGGCTAGCATCCTCGGGGTCCGACTAGGTAAACATAAAAAGGATTGTGTTGCTAGAGGTTCCCACATTTAAATAGCAAGCATTTTTTTGAGCACTAACTGAAAACAAACTGGCGGATTTGCGACATTACTAGGGCCATTTGCAACACTAAAAAGTGCATTTGTGAAAGTGTTGAACTTTTTGTTAACTTTGCCAATTGACTCATAATGGGAACTTGTTTTTTGAATAACTTTTGAACTGTTTAATATTTTTTCACGAAATCTTTGAAAGGCACATCGGGGACCCTGGCCGCACATTCTCTATGGTTTTTGGACCAGTCGCACAAACCGTGTGACCTGTAGGCAGGAGCAAAGAATGCACAAAAAGACGTAAATACGCACACGGATGTTGCTTAATAATTCTGCAACTGTATATCCGACCAGTACGAAAGTTGGCAGATCCCAAAATCTATGGTTATGCCCTAAGCCTGCTAAATTTCAGGCAAATACGTTGAATGGTGGCAAAGTTATTAAGGTGCAAATTTTCACCATTTAACATTAAAAGGGCTACTCAACCCTAACTATGGTAGCACTACCGTGCTACCATTATATATATATATATATATTTATTTATTGGGAATCTGAAATACCTTTGAGTCAAAGACTCATTTACAAAGGTTCCATGTCACAGAAATTCGGTACATGACAGACTTTGCATAACAATTCAATGAGAACACAGTTCAGCAATGAATACAAGGAAACAGTGACGGTTAGCAGTCAGAAGCTAGGGTAAATTAGTACAGTTGGAGATATATGGTAAAGCTCAGAGAAGTTCTTAGATCTGGAGGCCTAGGAAAACAGGCCAGTGGCAATGGTCAGTGGGGAGGGGGAGGGGGAGAGGGTAGGGGTTAAGTAACAATCACAGGTATTAGAGGCCTGGAGGTGGTTCCCAAGATGTGGTTTTAAAGGGCCAATTCTATTTTCATTTACAAACCAGGTTGGAAAGCTTTTCATGAGGGAGGGGGCTCTAAAGCTGAAGGACCTTTGGAATTGTGAGGTACAGCAGGATGGAACCATGAGGAGTGGCTTGGCAGAACTTCAAGTGTGCTTAAGCTTTAGGGCCGGGTGGACTAAGGGGGCGATCCCAGGGGGGAGAGGCGGAGGGTGATTTTTTAGCCATGAGGCAGGTATGAAACTTGATCCTATTATCGAGTTTGAGCCAGTTGGTGATGTTATAGAGGGAGCATGTATGAGTGAGATGATCACATCCCAGTATGAGGTGACACACTTTATTTAGGGAGAGATAAAGTCTATATAGGGCTGAGGTGCTAGCAGCACTATAAATAAGTATACCATAGTCGAGCATTGAGAGGAATGAGGAGGAGACGGCGAGCCTAAGGGCATCTGTGGTAAGGTAGTGCTTGAAGCGGTACAGTAACCCCAGCTTAACATTGAGGGCTTTAGACAGGAGATGGTTATGTTGGTGAAAGTTGAGCACAGGGTCTAGTGTGATGCCCAGGTACTTAAAGGAGTTGACTAGCTCTAAGGGGGTCTGATTGGCAGTTAGAACTTGGGGGCAATGCACCTTCTGGGTGTTGAGTGGATGAGGGAAAAGCATAAATTTGGTCTTCTTATAGTTGAGGATAAGGCACTGTGTAGAGAACCAGTTTTCAGCACAGCTAAAAGTGGATTGAAGGGAATGATGGACTTGAGAGGGGTCAGGGTCAGAGGAGAGCAGGACAGCATCATCCATGTATAGTAACATGTTACCAGGGCAGGCCAAGGGAAGGGAGTTGAGGAAGAGGCTGAAAAGTAGAGGTCCTAGTATGGACCCCTGCGGGATGCCTGAGAGGACAGGTGGCCTTTTGTGTAAGGTGTCACCAATTTTGACCTGCCTGAAGTAGTTAGAGAGCTAGTCAGAGAACCAACCAAGGGCATCCCAGGAGAAACCAATGTTGGACAGGGTAGTTAACAGGAGGGAGTGGTTGACGGTGTCAAATGCCTTAGTGAGGTCGATGAAAACCATGCCAGTGATATGACCCCTGTCCTGGGTGGAGTGGATGTGTGAGGTAAACTGGAGGAGGGCGATGGTAGTGCTGAAGCCTTTCTGAAAGCCATGCTGTTGCTCACAGAGTAGGTTGTACTTGTTGAGATGGTCAGTGAGCTGATCAGAGACAATCCGCTCTAGGGCCTTGTATAGGGGAGGAAGAATGGAGATGGGGCAGTAGTTATTGATGATAGTACGGTCTCCACTTTTAAATATAGGTGTAATGGAGGCTGATGTCCACCTAGAGGGAACTATACCCTGACAAAAGGAGCAGTTCAGTATATGGGTGAGGGAGTAGAGAACCTCATGCAGGGTGAGCCGCAGGAGTTTCAAGTCAAGGGTGTCACTACTGTAGCTGAAGCGACTTAGGGCTTTTCTAAGGTATGGCTCTGCGGTCTTGGGTGTAATGTGGCGTAGGTGAAAGTGGGGCCTTTTGGGGGAGGGGAGCTGGCTGAAAGAGGGTCAAAGAAATTGGGGGGAGAACGTGGTCAAGGTTTGTGAAAGCATTGTTGAATATGACATGCAATGGGGCTACTGGAAATATCACTGATATTTTCCCAGAGTGCAGTTTGACCTTATGACCTCATGAGTGGCAGAGCCATGAGTGAGGTCACAAGGTCAAACTGCATGAGGGGAATTATCAGTGATATTCCCTGTAGCCCCATTGCATATTCTATTTATGTAATGGTGAGTTTTTCTTTTTTTCGTGCGTGTTGTTTTTAAAGTTTTAAATATTTATATATATAGAGTTACTGTTTCTCTGCTGTTTGTGGTTTGAAGAGATAAGTAGAATTACTGGAAGCTTTTACTGCTAGTGTGGCTTCTGACTGACTACCAGTTGGGAGTGTGTCATCCGACTGGCTGCAGTTTTGTGTGTGGGCGGGTTTCATAGTTTTAAAAATATGACTGTGGTAGTACTCGCTTAGCAAGGGAGACAAGTTGCCGTTCTGAAGTTGTTTTTTTTTATTTGTAAAGTAACTGTTTGAGATGTAAGGTATGTGGTTGATCCTGCTTTTTTGAGGAGTGATCTGGCTGATCCTGCTTTTGGCGGCAGTTTGACACAGTGAGGGAACGCCGTGTGGAGGAGCTGTGTACTGCTGTCAATAAAGAAAATACTCTAAGCCGGTAAGAGGTAGGCTAGTTAGCTGCCAGGAGTGGAACTAGGAAGGGAGGAGGTGCTATTCTGTAGTTGTTAGGGCACTGAAAGGTTACAAGAAAAAAGTGAAATAAAAAAAAGTACACCTCTCCATATGAATGTCGGTTTCACACTGTGGAGGTTTAGAACTGGGGCTGGCCTGCAGGTGAAGTCCGTTGTTTAACATGTACTTTGTAGTACATAGATGCATAGATACATAGATACATACATAGACAGTGTCGGCAGATAAGGGTCTATGGCCCACCCAGTCTGCCCATTTGAGCTTATAAGTTCAGTTTGTTTTCCTAGAAGTCTGTTTCCCTTTACCCCTGACCTCTAGAATTCCTTTATGTCTATCCCATGCATTCTTAAATCCCGTGATTGTTTCAGCCCCCACCACTTCCTCTGGCAGGGTGTTCACTTGTCCACCACCCGTTCTGTGAAGAAATTCTTTCTCATGTTTCCTCTGAATCGTCCTCCTCCAACTTCATCCCATGCCCTCTAGTCCTGGAACATCTTTTTCGCTTAAAATAGTGTTTTCCTGCACTCTGTTTCTCCCTGTAAGATACTTGTATGTCTCTATCACATCCCCTCTCCCTCCTCTCCTCCAGGGAGTGCATGTTCAGTTCCTTCAACCTGTCTTCATAGGACTTGTGATGCAATCCATGCACCATCTTTGTTGCCTCTCTCTGAACCTTCTCTACCCTGTCTATGTACCACGTAGGTATGGTCTCCAGAACTGTACACTGTACCCAGGTGGGGCCTCACTAGTGTCTTGTATAGCAGAATTATGACCTCCTTTTCCTGCTGGTGATGCCCCTGCCTATACATCCCAGCATCCTATTTGCTTTACCTGATGCCTTGTCACACTGTTTCCCTACCTTGAGGTCATCAGAGATGACAACCCCAAGATCCCTTTCCTGCTTGGTGCATGCTATATCCTCACCCCAACTGATATATTGTGCCAGGGTTTTTGTGCCCCATATGCATTATCTTGCACTTCTTTGCATTGAATTTCAACTGCCAAACCCTTGACCATTCTTCAAGTTTCTGCAGGTCCCTTCTCATTCTGTCTACACCCTCTGGTGTGTCTACTCTGTTACAGAGCTTTGTGTCATCAGCGAACAGTGAAATTCTACCTTCTAGATCCTGCGCAATGTCACTGATCAAGATGTTGAATAGGACCGGTCCCAGCACTGATCCCTGCGGTACCCCACTGGTCACTCTTCCCTCTGTGGAGTGACAGCCATTTACCAGCACCCTCTGTGTCCTGCCACCCAACCAGTTACCTACCCACCACACTACTGTCCTGCCCACACCCATATTCCCCAGTTTGTGTAATAGTCTTCTATGTGGCACAGTGTCAAAGGCCTTGCTGAAGTCCAGATAGGCCATGTCCACTGCCCTCCCCTGATCCACCTCCCAAGTCACCCAGTCAAAAAATTCAACGAGATTGGTCTGACATGACCTCCCCCTGGTGAAACCATGCTGCCTTGGGTCCTGTAGTCCATTGACAACCAGATGTTCCACCAATCTCTCCTTCAGAAGTGCTTCCATGATCTTTCCCACTACCGAGGTGAGGCTGACTGGTCTGTAGTTCCCTGCTTCCTCTTTGTTCCCGCTTTTGTATAAGGGACTACATCTGCTGTCCTCCAGTCTTTGGGTACCTCCCTGTTTCAGTGATTGGCTAAACAGGATAGCCAGAGGTTCAGCCACCAACTCTCTTAGTTCTTTAAGGACCCTGGGGTGCACCCCATCTGGCCCCATTGCTTTTCAACTCTTATTACTTCCAGTTCCTTCAGGACCCTTTCTCGTGTAAAGGGACTTGTGTCCATTTCTGCACCATTCTCACCCCTTATACTCCCTTCAGACCCATTACCCCCCTCTTCCTCAGTAAAGACTGAGCAGAAATACCTGTTCAATATGTCAGCTTTACTATTGTCATCCTCCACGCGACTCCCATCCTCCCCTTTCAGTCTCACTATCCCTCCCTTTGTCTTTGTTTATTCACTTATGTACCTGTAAAAGGTTTTGTCCCTTTACCACTGATTTTGCAATGTGTTCTTCTGTCTGAGCTTTGGCTTCCCTTACTGACTTCCTGCCTCCCTTTGTTTCTCCTGGTACTTCTCCTATCCCCTTCTGCCTGTGTCTTTTGTATTGCCTGAATGCTATCTTTTGGCTTTCACTTTCTTTGCTACCTCTTTGAAAACCATAATGGTCTCCTCTTCCTTTTCCTCTTGCTAACCTGTTTAATGCATAATTCTGTTGTTCTTATAATCACCATTTTAAATACTGCCCACTGTTCCTCAACCCCTGATTCCTGTCCCATTCCCCTTAATGCCTCTTTCAAGTATTTCCCCATTTTCCTAAAGTCTGCCCCCCTAAAATCCAGGATACGTGTTTTTGTGTGGTTTGGTTCTGCTCTTTCTGTGATTTCAAACCACAATGACTGGTGGTCACTGTTACCCAGGTGCTCCCCCACTGTTACCCCCATCACACTGTCCCTGTTTGTGAGCACAAGGTCCAGTATTGCCTTCTGCCGAGTTGGTTCCATGACCAGTTGCTTGAGGAAGGCACCCTGAAGGGAGTCCAGGATAAATCTGCTCCTAGTTGATGCTGTTGCTGGGATGCTCCAGTCCATGTCTGGAATATTGAAGTCTCCAACCAGTACTACTTCACCCTTGTCTGCCATCCTTTGGATGGCTAGCATCAACTCCCTATCTGTTTTTTCCTCCTGGGCTGGTGGTCTATAGACCACACCTCTGCGGATGGCTGGCCCCATTTTCCTTTCTAGCTTAACCCACAGTATCTCTCCCCCATTTTGCTCCTCCTGGATCTCTGTGGCCCTTATGTCATTTTTCACATACAGTGCCACTCCTCCTCCCTTCCTGCCTGCTCTGTCTCTTCTGAATATGTTGCAGCCAGGTATGGCCATCTCCCAGTCATGGTTATCATTACACCAGGTTTCAGTGATGGCCACAATGTCCAGGTCTGACTGTACCATGACAGCCTCCAGATCTTCCATCTTGTTGCTAAGGCTCCTGGCATTTGCACACATGGCTTTCCATGATTTGACCGTAGTACGCTGTGGTGTGGTGTTGATGGCAATAAATTGCAGGTGGAAATGAATGCATTAGGTAGAATGTGCAGGAATGAGCAAAGCAAAGAAAGAAATACTGCTTTAAAACCTCTGATGTGGTGTGGTGTTGTGCCGGTGGAGTGTTTGGAGCAGCTGTGTTGATGGAGACTAGGGAGCTGATGGTGTGGTAGTTTACATTTGCTGCTGGGATCTAAAAAAAAAAGTCTGTAAATCTCAGATGGGGTGCTGGGGAGGGGTAGGTTGGAGTCATGTTCTGTTTGTCTTTTTTTGAATGACTTCTGCAAGGGCTATATGTGGTGCTGAAAAAAGATTTGTGGAATGAAAGTGTTCTGTGTGCTGTTGGACAGAAATGAAACTGTTAGTGAGAGCTGGAATGCAAGTGAGCAGGTGAATTCTAATTGTACTGCTCATGCTGCCAGCTCCCACCAATCAAAAGCTTTCTGAGCAGTTGTGGTGAAGTGCAGATACTGTCTGGTTATGACCTACAGTGGGGATAAATGACCTACAGTGAGGATAAATGCGATATTCTCACTGTAGGTCTGACCAGGCAAAAATACTGCTGTTATTTGCCACTTTTTATCCTCATCCCCATTATATATATGTATATATTGTAATGGGGTGAGGATAAAAAGGCAACAATACAGTATTTTTGTTTGATTCTGTGACCTACAGTGAGAATATCGATTATCCTCACTGTAAGTCATTTATCCTCATGCATATACAACAACTGGTACAGGTTGGAGGTGTCTTGCAGTTCCCCTTTCTATCCAGACTAGGGTCCCACAGGGCTTCATCCTGTGTCCTATCCTTTTCCCTATCTTCCTAAATGATCTCCCATCTGCCTGTGTCAACTCCCATATACATGTGTATGCAGATGAGAAAGTCATAGTCACCTCGAGTTTCTCCACCACAGCTGTGGAAGACCAGCTTAGCAGGATTTCAACAGTGTTCTGCAGGGGTTCCAATCCAGCAAACTCGGAGTCAGCACTAAAAAAACAATGACCATGATCTTTGAAACTAGCCAAAAACTACCTAGACTCACTGCTCCTCTTGTTTTCGTCACTCTGGACAGCACACACATAGAAACAGTTCAGGCTTTCAAGTACCTTAACCCCTTAACCCCTAGCCTACCTCTTATTCTTCCTGCTTGTCTGCTTTCTCTAGCCCACTCTCTGTTATGAAATATATCTATTTTTTTTAGTTCTTCGAACATGTGCAGCCACTGTAAATTGCATCTGTTTTACTGACTTTGTACCATGAACTTTTACTTTATGTTTATTGCATCATCTGTATCACCTGCCTGTGCTGTTGCCTATGTACACCTGGTTATTGTATTAGCTATTTGCCCTGCCTGTACATATGTCATAGTATAACCATCTGTTTCTTTGCATACCTCAAAGTTTGCTGGGCATGCATGTATTGTATCTTGTGCCTTCTTTTGTAACTGTATTGTTTTTGCACCTTTTGTGGCATGGTTCATGCCTGAAAATGGTCCTCTGGATCACTGTACCTACCTGGTTACCAAAGACATACATACATACATACATAAATAAAATCTTGATGTATGGCTAGACAGCAAGCACGACTTCTCAGCCCACATCAATACCATCCATATAGAACTCTATCCCAAGCTTGGTGCACTGTACTGCCACAAAGACTGCTTATCTCCACATGTCTGCAGGGAGCTGGTTACTAAAATGGTGCTCCCTGTCTTCCACTACATTGATGTGGTCTATGGTACTGTCCCATCCACTTCTCTCACCAAGGTGGACACAATGTGCAACTCCTTTTGTCACTTTGTTACAAACTCTCCCCCCTACACACACCATTCTTCATTGTTTTGATCCCTGTCTAGCCTCCCTCTCCCCTCACATGTCTAGGCTCACTCTACACCCTTCATATCCAAATCCTGGTTTGTTTTCCTTCATTCTTACCTCTCCTCCCTCCTCTCACAATCACCTCCTGTTTCCTGTTCCCTTTGCTCAAAGAACCATCACACTTTTGCCACTCCTCACACCGTCTCCTCTGCTGGGTAGTCTGCCTTCTCCTAATATTGTCCCTGTCTCTGGAACAAACTCCCCTCCTCCCTCCAACTCTCCCTATCCCCTGGGTGTCTGAGGCACCAGTTGAAACTTCAACCCCTACCCACCTATTCTTGTTATCGTTTCTCTTCATACCCTTCTGCTAAGCCATAATCCATCCTGGTAAACAGCTAGTTGGGTCCCCACTCCTGCCTTGTTTCACTACCACACCACTTCTGTCTCCTTTCTCCAGGACAAGCTCAGACATTAACCCACCCTTCTGGTCAATTGTCCATGGTCAACAGTGCATTTGTTCACCCAGTATTGCTGCCACTTTTGAATGAGCACTTGTTAGGTGTTCTTTTAAGCTGTATCATATTTTATTATCAGCATATGTAAGTACTGTATTTATTTCAATGTTGTACAATTATTTTATCTATTGTTCTACAGTTTTTACAATTATGTTTTGTGCTGCTTTTCTTCCTCTGTTCCACTCCCATGGGTCATGCCTGGAATTGAGCTTTAGCTCAGTGTACCTCTTCCAGTTACCAATTAAAAAAACAAATACATACATTAAAAAAACAGACAAGCAATGAAAGATGTTTACATATAATGAGGAAACTCCATTTGAAAAAATGCACATTAGTTTGGTTTCATTCACACAACAGGAAATATTACATGTTAAAAAAATATGAAAAAAAAGCATAAAACATCTGGTATGGATGGTTTTACAGCAGAATTTTATGTGGCCTTTGCAATAGAACTGGTACACTGGTTGAAGCTTATGGTACAGGAGATTGCAACTGGCATTGGTATGCCATCATCTATAATGGACACAATGATCTTGTTATATTGCATAAAGAGAATGTGAATCCAGTATCAACCCTAATATCTATACCATGGAGGAAAGGAGGGAAAGGGAGATATGATAGAAATATTCAAATACCTCACAGGTATGAATAAGATTTATGAGGAAAGCATTTTTTAGAAAAAAAAGATGCTTAAGGAAAAAGGATCATGCTATGAAGCTGGAGGGGGATAGATTCAGTGGAGATGTATAGAATTACTTCTTCACAGAGTGGGTGGTGAGAGCCTGGAACTGGCTCCCAGGGGAGGTGTTGGGAGAAAAACTGTAACGGGTTCAACAAAGAATGAGAGAGGCATAAAGGAACCTTAGAGATGAGACAAGGGTCATAAGCCAGAGATCAAGTTGGGTGTACAGTTCTCTGCCATTTACATTCTATGTTTCTGTGTGTCATCTGAAAGTAAATAGGCCTATAGTCTTACTGAATGTGTGTTATAAGATTATTGCAAAATTTATTGTCAGCAGAACAGAGGAGGGAACACACAGTACCATAGGCCTCAACCAAACAGATTTGAAAAAAGGCAGACTTATCTTTGATGGTATGAAAGAAAATAAAATTGCTATAGGATTGTATAGGGAATGGGAAGTGAAATCATTAGCCTTAGCTGTGGATAGTTTTAACGCATTTGATTTGCTTCAATTGGATCACTTTTGTTTGTTTATAATACTGTGGATTCATGGAATTTAAGTTACATATCATTAGAATATTTTATAATTACCTGTGTGCTTTATCTAAAGTCAACTTTCATGTAATTAGTCCTTTCAGGCAGTATTGTGTAAGGTGGGGTGTCCTCCACCATCACTATTACCACCACCACCACCATCCCACACTCCCCGCTCTTTATTTTGTTATTAGAGCCTTTTCTGACACAGATCAGAAATAAAATTAATATCAATGGCATGCAATTGGGTAACAGAGTGTTTAAAATCAGCACTGATGCTGACAACATTATTTAATTAATGTTGTAGCCCTCCATTTATTTTCCTACAGTGCTAGCAGGGTTTAAAACCATCTCCTACCTATGAGGATATACCCTGAATAACTCAAAAACTAAAATACTTCCAGTTTCTCCTACTCTATATCAGAAGATAGTAAGGCTAAGTTACAAATTATCCCTAAAGTCAAGAGTATGAAATACGCTGACATTTTATCTAATGATTGTCTGATTAATATATACTGTACATTAATGTTTTGAACCTTTTGTGCAGTTGGGAGACTCACTCATGCTCTTTATGGGGCAAGGTGGCTACTTTAAAAATCATGGTATGGTTAGGCCACCTTTACTGTATACTGCTCAGGGAAATATTGGTCCAATTTCAAAATGTGTGTTTAAAAAATTGGAAACATTTGTTTTCAAAATATTTCTGAAGGAAGGGTTCACCATGCAAAAAGTGTTCAGATATGTGTATTCCCAAAACTAAAAGGTGGTATGGCATGTCTAGGCCTATGGCTTTAGTACCAAGCAACTAAAGCTAGTATAATTTAGAACTTGTTAGAACCAGGTTCAAAAGAATAATTTTCTAAAAATAGCTATTGGAAGGTTCCTGATAGGAAACATGGTGTTTCTTTGTCAATTAATAGTATTATTTCCCATCCTAATAAGCACAATAATTTCATTAATGACAATTTTTCAGACTTTAGATTATTCTGAGGATGTTTTTAGCAAGAATAAAATCAAATCTCTCCTGTTCTTTTAAACTGGTAGGTGTTAAATCATTTATGAGACTTAACACCTTCTATATTAAACTGAAAAAAGGGGTGTCATTTGTTCGAAGAATATAATCAACTGTCAGGGACTCCATACTTATGAAGAATTAAAGAATGAATTTGCAGAAATAACCATAACATGGCTGGAATATTATACTTTGAGGACATATTCAAAATATTTATTACCTGCACTGGTTTTGTTCCTCAATACAGTTAGTCTACACTATTAATATTGATGAGACTATTATAAAACAAAATCAGATAAATCAATCTCCAAATGCACAAAATAGATGCAGTATAAGTGAAAAGACCCAAAAGAATATATTAGAAATAATGCCATTCTTAAATGCGAGAAAGAAAAAAAAAAACTTACATTCCACCCATTGTCTTAGAAGAATTGCTGGATTAATGTTAATAAACTTTACCATTATGTGAAGAATAAAGTTATCTAGTATAAAGTAATCATCAGAGCTTATTTGACATGTGCTGTAAATAGATACACAGAATGGGACTAAGCTCTACCACATATTGTTAGTACAATTCTGTAAGTTACAGGGAATTTGATACACACTTTATGTGGTGGGACTGTCCTATAATTCATAGAAGGTGTATTAATACCCATCAAGAAATAACTAGAGTTCTACAATGTGGTATTCAACTTAAACCACCAATTTTTCTCATTCATTATTTTGAGAACTTAGATATGAATAAAGGCAAGTGCACTGTGGTAGTAATTATGACTATGATCACATTTGTATTTAAGACACTTAAATGGGCCAATAGTCTTCTGAATGAAGTATGGAAAAAATATTTATAATCTTTGAGGAGTCCTATGATAGTAGTAATCCTGTTACTTCCACCTCCCTTAAAGCTACCTGCATTTTAATTTGTATGAGGGTTGTAGTGCATCTGTATATTATATTCCTTGAAATAAAATTGCATCAATGCACCAGTTAGGATTCAAGTTAATGCCACAAAAGTATGGTAATGTGGCATTAGGGTCAAACCTAACTCTCCTTTCTACACCCCAAGCAGCAAAAGGAAAAAAAAAAACAATAAGGTTTTGGGTTTCTAGAGTCTTGACAAATCAGTGTTGAGGTCTTCCTCGGGGTCGTCAACCCTAATGCTTACCCCTCCCACAGGTTGTAGCCTCCTTTCTGAAGCACAGGATACAGCTCCAAGCCAGTGCCTCATACTGATACACTCTTTGAAGGTGGAGAATTGTGTCTCACCACATGTTGCCAATATAGCATGTAATAGCTTTCTTCTTGCAGGGCTATCTAGGTCCTGTGTGAAGAAAGATGATCACATCTCACCTTGTTTGTTCAGGGAAAGGGTGGGCATTATGGTTGACAATCCAAAGGAAATCCTGCACCTAATTTGTTTAGACTCTGAAGTCCCAAAATCATATTTTTTTTCCTTTTGCTGCTTGTGGGTTGGGAGGTGGAATTTAGGTTGGAAACCATAATGCTACATTTCCATACTTTTGTGGTGTTAACTTAAACCCTAACTGGTGCATTAACACAATTTACTGCAAATAATTTCTATTCTTTCTGAGATGGTGTAATTGTATCTTGATTCACTGAAGTCCCAAAGGATTTGTGTGAACACATGCAGCTACGCAGGGCCCAAAGGAAGAAAAGGAATGATCTGTCCACCTACAGAAGTGCAGGGACCCTGTGGCCTTAGAGTTCTGTGCAGTGACAGATGCCAAGAATTCATGGGGCTGTCTGGTGGGCTGTGAAGGGCTCTCTGTTCATGGTGCTTCATGTGGCTGTAGATAAAAGGCACACAGGGGAAATACTCCATCTGTCAGCATGTGGACAAGACCCTCTGCCACCCATTGATGCAAACATGAAAGGCTCTATGCCAAGAGAAGAGTTGTCTTTATTATAAGGTACCTGGACCAATGTAGGCAACCCTGCAGCTTTCAGTCCCTGACTTGTGGGGATTGTATAACAGCACCATTCCCCCACACTCATCCCATCTAGCTGGGTCACTGAGCTCACCCCCAAATTCTGTTCATCAGGATGGGATACCAAAACAGGCCTGCTGGAGTCAAGACTGGCAATACACACAAACTTTCTTAATAATTATTTTTTAATTTTGACCCCAAATTTTCAAGATAGTTGTTCTCTGACTTCCCTTATAAACATGACATGAAGCTTATATATATTATATTGGTAAAAACATAATTTCACACCAGAAGTGCAAAAACACATTTTGTCCAGGATTTGAAAAATGGCACTTGACATATTTATGAGATGCTGAAGTATTGCAACTTTCTCTCTTAGCTTAGTCGTTTGACCACATTTGTATATCAGATTTTCAGCATAGCCTTCTTATGACTCCACCTCATTAACCCAATAGGTGAACATTTTTTAATCTCTGCCGAAATATCATTCCACACCATAGGTGTGAAAACATATTTTGGCCAGGATGTAAAAAGTCACAGCTGTCATGTTTATAAGGTACTCTGGAAAAAATGGCTATGTTGAAAATTTTGGGTCAAGATATTGAAAATTACCAAAGTTATGAGAGAGCATAGAAAATTTCGAAGTACACTCATAACTTTCTTAAATATGTTGACTCCAAATTTGCAACATAGCCTTCTTATGATGACATCTCTTGAAAAAGGGTAGTGAAAATTTTGAAATCCTGTTCAAAAGTGATTTTGCAAAGTGACTGCAAAATCATCTTTTGGACCAAATTTGAATAATTCCATCACCCTTGGTCATGTCATGGGTTCACAAAAAAGGCCATCTTGAAAATTTGATGTAAAAATACTAAAAAATGACAAGGTTATGAAGAAAGCTCAAACCCTATTGAAATACATTAAAACAGACTTTGTTTATTTTTTTCACATTGTAGTCACTGGTTCCTATGACAAGGAGATCCTGCCACTCTTGAAGACTGACCTTTACTTTAATCTGTTTCAACAGTTCTTCTAATTCTTAGCAAAAATTATCCTTCACAATATCTAGTCCATAAGGTGGCCACCTGTGTGCTCCCCTGTCCTTTTTTTGACTATGGAATAGTGTCCTCTTTAATTTTAATTTTCCCTCACAGGTCCTTATACAGGGAAATTATTGTGGTGACCTCTGAGATGATGTAAAGCAACAGGCTGTGCTCCTCATTGTTGGATTTAGTATGCAATTGCATTATGTCATAAAATACCTTGATGTATACGCCTTATGTGTATGAAACCTGTAAATGTTGAAACTACTATGGCACTAGGGCCCAGATATTCAAAAGGGTTGCACCATGTGTAATAGGGTTGCTCCAGTGCAAGTCCAAAAATGCGCCATTCTGTGATATTCAGCGGGAGGCAGTTGCACCCCCCAAATCATGCTGAGCAATAGTGCAATGATAATGAATGTATGCACAACTGAAGGGGGGGGACCATGCATAAATGGTGCAGTGCGATATTCAACAACATGCATCATGCACAATAGGGGAACAAGCAGAAGTTGTGCGATAGCGGAAATGAGCCAAAATAAAAAGGAACAAGGGAGAGGCACAGGAACACTACAGGGAAGGCACATGTTGCTGAACTATAGCCAGCCACTCATGCAACACAGACACGCAGGGCAGGACAGAGAAAGGGCACCTGGAACCCACAGGCACAGGGAAGGTGTGGGGAGCCACAGCCACAGCCACAGTGCAGAAGGGTGAAGTGCCACACAGCACAAAGGCCACCACAGTTAGGTGTTCCCGGTGCAGGGGAAGTAGCAGCCAGAACAGCGGGGGGAACACAGAAACAGCTGCCGGGGGGTGAACACAAGCCAGGGACATGGCCAGTGCCACCATCCAGATGAAGGCAGTAATGAGGGGGTGAGAAGGCATGCAGCAGGGGGGCGTGGCCGTGGAAGGGCCTGTCGGTGGTATGCCCCCAACAGGCAGTACCGAGCCTGCACCAGCTTCGAGCTGTACAGTGATACTGAGATCATGGGCCTGTACCACCTGTATCAGGCAATTCTGAGGTGGCTCTGTGAGCTGTGCAGTGATGTGATGCAGGCACCCACATGACAGAGCCATGCTCTGTCAGTGGAGACTAAAGTGACACCTTGCATGTGCTTGCTCACCATGGGTACCTTCCAGAGACCAACAGGGGACACCACAGACATAACCCAGTCAGCTGTGTTACGCCACCTCACCCAATTCCTCAGCGCACTGCTGCCACATGCTGTGGAACACATCCATTTCCCCAGCACACTGGTGGAGCACACAGCAAACATACAGGAGTTCCACAGGGTAGCACGTATGCCTGGCATGCTAGGGGCAATAGACTGCACCCATCTGGCCATCTGCACACCACCTGGCCCCGAGGGGGCCGCATATATTAATCAGAAGGCCTATGCAAGCATCAACTGCCAGGTGGTGTGCGATGCCAGGGGGTGCATAATCAATGTCTGTGCCACGCACTCTGGGGGAGCACATGATGCCTTCATCTGGCACCAGTCAGCACTGTGCCACAGATTTGAGAGTGGGAACATCCCCACTGGCCACTTACTGGGTGAGTATATAAACCACACGGACAAACATAGGGCTTGGGAGGGGCATGGTCAGAGGTGACATGGGTAGTGGCCTACGTGGCCCAAGGCAGGGCAATGCTGATCACCAAACTAACCTCCACCATCTACACACAGGTGACAGTGGATACCTACTCCGTCCCTGGCTGCTTACACCATACTGGCGGCCCGTGACCCCATCGCAGCAATGCTACAATGAGGCACATGCCACCACATGTAATGTCAATGAGCAGGTGTTCGGTATGCTGAAGGCACGTTTCCGTTGCCTGGACACCTCCAGCGGTGCCCTACAGTACAGCCCCTCAAAGGCCTGAGGTCTATTCCTGGCCTGTTGCATCCTGCACAACATGGCCAATGAATGTGGGATAGCCATACAGGTCGAAGAGGGGGACAGAGATGGGGACGATCAGGATGCCAGTGACAATGGTGATGGGCAGACCCCCCTTGGGTGACGGGACCCCTGACTGCTCCGGCTGGCACAGCTGCACCGGGACACCATCACGGAGGAACACTTCGGCCAACCCAGGTAAGTCATGGGGCCATGTGCAACCACCAGTGGCAAAGGCATAACCCACAAACACACATGGACACACACCAGGGGTGCATGCCATCAAGAGAAGTGGCCAGGCATGGAACCACACACACTGCCAGGGATGGGTGAGGTCTAACATGGCACATGGTCAGAAACACACACACACACACAACTCACCAGACATGCACAAAGGGTAGGAGGCACGCCGACCAAGAACACCACCCCTAGCCACACACATTTCCACAGACCACCACGCCCACTGCCTGTCATTGTGCATGTGTCAGACGTGGGGCACCATTGCACAGTGGTGTACAGTGCAATGCAGGCATCATCATGCACACACAATTGTGGACAGCAGCCAGGAGGGTGTGCAGATGGACTGTGTGTGTGCGTGCAGGGCCGGGTACCCACCCGTGCATTGCCCACTGACTGACACAATGCACACAGGGTAGCATCAGACAGTAGCCACACTGGGAGACAGATCAGTCATGTGCCACAGTGCCACGGCTGCCATGGATGCATGGGTGGCCCCGCTGAGACCCACCAGCAGTGACAGGCTGACCACTGGCCTCATGGGGTGGCACCGATGGTCCCCAAGGGGTTCCTCTGCATGAACATGACCATGCTCGCTCTGGGGTCTGCAGCACACGGAACATGCCTGTGCCAGGCATGCTCGGGAAGCCCACAGCTGAACCTGGTGTCAACAAGGATGGTGTCATATAACACCGGGAGTGGGGGGTGGACATTGCACTGCACGGTGCCTGCGATGCATGGGCAAATAACTGTGTGCCCACTGTGGCCATGGCAGCTGTGATTGTCTGTGTCAGCCTGTCAATGGCAGCGGTCACATCCTCCCGCATCTGGTCCATCCCTGCCAGGAGCAGATCAGTGTCTCTGCTGCGATGCTCCTCTGTCTGGTGCAGAGCCGCACTCAGTGCATCCACCACCGTCACAAGCCGCATCTGCTGATTGACTGATGCTTGCAGTATGCGGGTGTGCTCATCCAAGAGGTCATCTGCCTGATCAGCATGCTGTCCCTCAGGGTGTTCATGGCCCTGATACTCATCATCCCTTGAGGGTGGGTGCTGCACACCAGGGCCAGACCTGGGCATGTCCACAGGTGGTGCACTGATGCCGCCCCCTGACACTGTACCCCCATGCCTATTGGCCAACTGCTGTTGCTACCCCTCTGGCTGCCACTCCCCAGGGCTCAATGGTGCCTCCGCAGTGGCCGCAACAGTCCCACTGTCCTGTACACACACCAGTGCTGCCCCACCCCCCCGGTGCTGACAGGCATAGGCTGGGACCGTGATGACACGCAGGCCTCCAAGGTGGCACCACCCACAGCCATGGCCGCGATGTAACCTGCTGTGTGCCCATCCTGTGGCACACATGTGTCACTGCCCAGACATTAGCGACATCATCATCGGTGACGGATCCGGCACCAGCCCGAGTCTCAGCATGCTGGCACCCATGGACGCTGGCACACTGGGACACGGGCAGGGCCTCCTCCGCACCTGCTCCACCAACATCAGTCTGGACATCCAGGCGAGCCCACTGTCACCCTGAGCCACGTATTCCTGTGGAGGTGGATGGGCCCTCCTCCATCTCCATGTGACCGGCCTCAGTGGAGAAGCCCACCACCGCTGACCCATGCAGACGCTCAGGAGCTGTAAAGTAAAACAAAGTCACTTTACTGCATGTGACCTACCCTGCCCCCCAATAGACAGACCATAACCTACTATGCAGTGAAGGGCTACCACCCATCTGGAATCCACCACCCGGAACACCATCAATGGTGCAACGCTGCCAGCAACCCGCTCCTCCTGTGGGGTCAGGCGTAGCACCTCCGGCTGTCCCCCACCTGTCGTAGACCATTCTGCCCTGATGGCAGTCACCTTCTCCTTAATCCTCCACCTGTCTGTGCCCATCTTCTTCTTGCATTCCTGCATGGAGCACTGGTGGCTGCCATGCAGGTTTACAGCACATGCCACCTCCTCCCATGCAGCAGCACGGGCCTGTGGTGTTCCCTGACATCCGATGAGAAGTGGCTCCTGGTCTAGGTAGGCCTTGAACAGGGCATCCATTTCGGCCTTCATGAAATTTGGCCTCCTCCTCCTCCCACAACTCTGTTCCTCTTCCTCCACAACATGCTCGGTCATGATTCAGCCTGTGAGAATGACAGGTGTTACCTGTGACTGTGCAGTCCCATGCATGTCCCAAAATCCACAGTCCACACTCTCAAACAGCATGCAACTCACCGCAATAGACTGTAGTAACCAACTATGGCCAGTGCAGCCCAATGTCACACTTTTATAGCGCAACCCATGCAAATGAGGTGAGGTGCATCTTTAAGTGGATGCAAATTGCAGTGACTGCGCCATTGAATGGCTGATTAGCTGATTTGCATATGCTGGCTGAATATCGCGCTGTTGCGCTTTGTGCAATTGTGTTGAACGTGCTGAGCCAAGGGTGCAGTTCTGTGACATGCGCAGTACACACCTAACTGTGCATGCCCAGGTTGATGATGCAGGCGCCTGCCATGCTGCTGACATGCTGTGCACAGGAGGCAATGCAGGGCACGGCCACCATTGTGCCAGTGGTGCTACAGCACTGTTCACCTATATGGCGCTGTGGCACTGGGGTGTCATAGGTGCACTGGGGCAACAGTGCGGTAGGCCGCTACAGGAGGTGGCACAGAGGCACCCAATTGTGCTAGATGCATTGGGTTCCAATCACGCTGTGGCTGTCCGTGCACCAGAGACCCTTGACCTTGTGCCCGATCTTTGCCCCCTAGGCGCCATGCATCAGGCATGGGTGCACCACTATCGCACTGTTAGGTGACAGCATGATAGGAAATGGCAGTGCTGTACCGAGCAGCATCTGCACGTGGCAGAACTGCACTGCAGAGCACTATTTTGACTTAACTGAGCAGCAGAGATGGCACGGAGGTGTGCTGTGCAGTGGATCCAGGTGGAGCTGGCAAACCTGGTTGCCATTGTGGAGCCACATGTTGGCCCTCTATTTGGGGAGGCACCCCTGGACAGGGCCAAGGGTCAGGTGTGGCTGACACCCTGGAGGAGGCCACCAGTATGGGGTAGATGGCAGAGCAGTGCCACCACCGACATGGGGACCTGAGGTGGAGGGACCCAGACCTGCTTGCCCGTCTGCAGGCACGTGCCAGTAGGGGCACTGTGCCATGGCCAGGTAGGTGCAACATCCATACACTTTTATCATCCACGGGTATCATGGTTGCATGTGTCCGGCACATGGGGGGGCCGCCCGGTGTTGGCCGTGGTGGTGTTATCAGGGTGTGGGGTTGGTGGGTCTGGCTGTGTGGGATTGCACACACATAGGGGTGGGGGACTTTGCTACAGGATTGTACTGATGTTCCTCTCTCCATATTTGCACCTTAGGCCCAGAAGAGTGCAAGCAGGTGAGAGAGAGGAGGCACCGCCAGGAGGACCATCAGGCCGGGAGGGGTGAAGGTCCGCAGAGGTGCAGAGACCAGCCTGATGACGGTGAGTGCCTTACATCCATGATTACTATTGCATGCTGTGTAACAGGGCGGGCAGCTGGGCATGGCCACCATCCATTGGCACCACTGCCATGCACGCAACTTGTTACAGTCAGCACTGTCTAGTGGCACTGCATGTCAGGGAGTGCGTCAATGGTGGCCATGCATGCACTGAGCACATGGTTGTGCCACTACCATCACACCGCATAGCCAAGTCACTGTACGGCCACGGTGGCATTGTGCAGGACATGGGCAGTGGGTGTGTGCAGTGGTCCACATGGCTGTGGCTGCCTGGGTAGGCAGTTCTTGTGGACACGGTCACTGTGGGTGGTCACACACCATTACTGGGGCATGGCACATGGCTGTATACCATGCACAATGGGTTTGCTGCAGGGGGCTGGACAGTCACACGTATTGAGTCTGCTCCCTTGTCCTAGGTGGACAATGCTGGATGGCCCTGGAATGGGCCATACAAGAGATTCTGCAGCTGGCACGGGCATCCCTGGCAGCATTGGAGTGAATGGAGTGGCATGGGGTCCAGAGGAGGAGAACCCGGAGGCACCACAGGAGTGGAGAGCGGGGCACAGAATAGGCCCTCCATGACCCCCTGACACCCAAACCCCCTGGCCCCACCCTCACACCCCTTCTTCCCTCTCCCATTTGTATACCCCTGCCCCATGCCTGCCCCCATCTAGTTTGTGGCCCTTTCCCCCCACCCTTGTATATATTTGTACATATGTTTCAGAGTTCTTATATTTTAATACAAATATTTTGTTATAACAACTGTGGTGGTCTCTGATTTGCAGCGGGCTACAGGTGCTCAGCTGCAGTGGTGTGCATGGCATCAGGGGTGGTGCACGCATGGGCGTGTGTGTGTGTGCAGAGGTGATCCACCTATGGTGTGAGCAAGGGGATCAGTCACTGTCTGTGGTTTGTGTGTTGTACTCTGTGCACTGGATGCCTGTGTGCAGTGGTCCATGGGGCCTGCACTGTGTGCATGGCACCCCTGTCAGTCCATCCATGGCCTGTGCAGCTGACACCCTTGCATGTCTGTGATATGCATGGTCTGCTGGCATGTCAGTGGTGGCTGTTGTGGCCAGTGCTGGGATGGGATGTGTCCTTGGGAGGGTGTGCAGTGTGCTGTACCACTGGAGGTGGAGTCCCGGGCATGCCCTGTTGCATGTGGGGTACCTCGTGTGCTGATGCATGGTCGGTCTCTCAGCTGTACCTTGGGGGGGACGTGCAGGGCAGCACTGTGAATGCATCTGTTGCATCACTGTCTGCTGCCGCCCACTGCAGGGTGTCCATGGTGGGGCTGCCTTGCATGGCTCCATGGTGCACATGGTTGCATTATCACAGTGGGGGTGGTGGCATGCATGGGGTGTCCTGCACTGTTGGGTGCTACTCCTGGGCAGGGTGTATGGGGATCATGGTGCAGGGTGTGCTCTGCATTTGTGGGATGGTGTGGTACGGGGTGGTCAGCCATCCTTGTGTGCCGGTCACAGCTTGCCAGGGGGGTGTGATGGGGCACCATGGCCCGACTGTGGGTTGGTTGCTGGTCTCCATGGGCCAGTGGTTATTCCAGCTCTCCCCCAGTTGTGCAGTGCATGGGGTGTGGGGGGACGATGTCTGTTCTGCTGTGTGTTCCTCTGCCCATCTGTGGCATGGGTGGTGGTCCCCTGCATCCCTGGTTGTGCTGTTGCATTGCTGCCCTGCTGCTGGGGAGGCATCCCTGGTTGTGCTATGGTGCATCTGGACTGCTCAGCTGAACATCCCTTGTTGCACTATTGCACATCAGATATGCTCAGCTTCACCTCCCTAGTTGCACTATGGTGCAGGTGGTGTGATATTCAGTCGTCGGCCGTAGGTGCATCTTGGCCTGTGCAGTTTTTGAATATCGTGTTTCTTGCACATGGGCGTAGTGGACTTGCGCTTGCTCCTACTGTTGCGCACTTTTTGGGCGCACTTTGAATATCTGGGCCTAGGTGTTTTTGATAAAGATAAAAAGTTACTAGGGGACTGTATTATAAAAATTAAGTTACTGGGGTAGAGATATCAGAAAAACCCTGTTGTGTTGTTTAAATGCATGTAAATTACAGATTGAGAGGCCCTTTGGCACCATGAATTCCTGCTTTAAGCTGAATCACCTTAAAATGTCATGGTGATTTGCATATGACAATGCATGCAAAATGTAATTTAATTTTGTTAAACACTGCCAAAGCTATTAATGAATTTCACAGTTGCAGTTTTTTCAAGTCGGATGAGAAGGCATATAAGATTTTCCAAAAATATTGTCCTCGGGGCACTAGACAAACATGCTCCCTGGTCAAAATCCACACTAAGAGGAAATTGTTTCCCTGGTTTATGACTGAGCTGAAGTCTGCACTGCATAGCAGGGACAAACTCTGGAAAAAGGCAGGGAAAACAAAGCTTCCATCTAAATGGTCTGCCTTCAGGACAGCTAGGAACCTCTGCACAAAGCTTATCAGAACCAAAAAGGTTAATTATTACCACACAATGTTGGACTCTTCAACCACATGTCCTGCTAAGTTCTGGAAAATCCTTAAAGATATTGAGGGGAATGTATCTCCTAGTTCTCTCCCCACAAGAATCTCACACGACGGCTCCTACGTCTCTGACAAGGCAAAGATTCTAGACCTCCTAAATAACCATTTTTTCACCGCAGGGCTGGCCTTTGACTCATCACCTGCCAATAACCTCTGAACCCAGCTCTCAGCACAGGCCCCAACAAACCCTGCCCATATTTCTTGTGTCCCAGACATGCTTTTCTCCTTTAAGGCTGTTACACTCAAAGAAGTGGAGGAGCTGCTGCTACAGTTGGACACTAGAAATAACATGGGAGTTGATCACATTGTACCTTATTTTTTAAAACATCATTACCATCTCTTGGCAGTACTAATCAAGCACCTCTTTAATTTGTGTCTTGGATTGGGTGAACTCCCGTCTATCTGGAAGACTGCTCAAGTCATACCTCTTTTCAAATCAGGAGACCCATGCGACCTCAATATTTACAGGCTAATTTCTTTACTTCCCATCCTTTCTAAATTGTTAGAGAAAATAGTTAATATTCAACTCAGGAATTATTTAGACTCTTCCAACCAGCCTAATCCTGTACAATCAGGATTTAGGCCTAGCGATAGTACAATTTCAGCACTTGCAAAGGTAAAAAATGATTGGCAAAGAGCCCTTGATGCAAAGAACTTCATGTGTGCAGTCTTTCTTAATTTAAGTAAGGTGTTCGACACAGTGGACCATGACCTGCTTCTGGGTAACCTTAGTATCACTGGATTGAACACTGTATCCCTGAAATGATTCTCCTCTTACCTTACCAGTTGTGTTCAGCAAGTCAAAGTAGTGGGTGATCTTTCTACACTGAAACCAATCTTCAGAAGAGTGCCTCAAGGCTCCATTTTGGGACTGCTGCTATTCGCACTATACATTTACAATATTCACTCTGAAATCAGATCATCTGACATCCATCTATTTGTGGATGATAATCTGGTCCTCTTCACCACCAGGCCTACCCTGATAGTGCCTGCACAGATCTTCAATCAGACTTTACTATATTACACTGGAACCTGCTTAACCAAAAACCTACTCTTAATGCCACAAAAACTAAGGCCATGCTCTTGTCACTGAGCAATATTGCATCAAATACATTAATGGCTGGCCCTGGGCCACCTATTAACATGCTACTAGGTGAATCATTGGATTATGTAGCTAAATTCAAATATTTAGAGGTGTGAATTGACAACAGACTTTCATTCATCGAGCATGTAGAGAAACTCTCAAAAAAATACTCAAGCAAAGGATTGGTCTATTTTTTAGAATTAAACATCTGCTTACCCAAGAGGCAAGGAAGAGGCTGATAGAAACCACTTTTCTAGCACTCCTAGACTATGCTGACATCCTCTATGGTTAAGTTCCAGGGTCAGAGCTAGCAAAGCTTGATGTCCTGTACCACAAAGCCCTACGTTTCATTTCTGGTGCAGCCTACACTACACATCATTGTGCACTAGAGTAGTGCAACATTGGAATATTTCACCCAGCAAAATATTTTGCGTAATTCACGCATTTTGTAAAATATTTCACTGGGCAAAATGTGAAATTTCACCAGTGGTTGCGAGTGAAATTTCACCCCCCAGCAGGCGAAATTTCGCTCGCGGGTGAAATGTCCCCACCTGTGGGTATAATTTAACTTTCTAGATGTGGTGGAGTTGGACTGGTGAGCTGGCAGTGGGACCACGGTAGGAAAACAAAAAATAGAGCTGGGGAGAGGTGCATAAAGTAGAAAACAGCTGCAACATTTAGCAGGATACAGTGGAAACACAACTTAACAAATTAAAACAAGGCTGTGTAAAGAACAACGTTAAATAGTGGTACAAGACATGGACTCTATGAAAAGCACTATATAAAACAAGTCTAACACCCTTGAACAGTGACAAAGTTAATCATATGCAAATGGACAACAGTGACTGTATAAAACGGGCTGTGGTGCTGTTTCGCTCCCTGCAGCACTGTATATAAAGCAGCGCTTATAGCTTACTCTCCACTGAAATTTGTTTTGTTGTTATTTTTATTCAAGATGGTGAATGAAACTTGTGTTGGTTTATATCTATTTATAGATGTGGGACTGTTTTTCTTCTTTTGGTACGCCAAAACGGAATCTGTAGGTGGTAGCCTGTAGCCGCAATCTGGCGTCCTGAAGGTGTAGTTGTAAAGCCAAGTTCTAGAAGTTTTTAAAGCTCTTATAGTTCTAACGGTAGAAATGATATGGCTTGATATTATAAAGGCAAGCTGAGAGCCTCTGGACAAGAGTTTTACCTAAGTTAAAGCTGTAAATTATTACTGTACCGTCAAAGAAAATGTTGGCCAACCCTTGGCTTTTGGTGTCCCACCCCTATGCAGTTGGACTGGAAAGAAAAGTATGGAAAGCCAGAAAAATATCAACATAATGAACGCTGAGAATTTTGGAGTAAGGAGGGTGCTGAAAGCTGATTTTTGCCTTTATAAGGTATGATGTCTTTGCCTAAGGGAGAAAGAGAAAATTTGCTTAACAATGTTACCAAGGTTATTACACTCAGAGGAGTGTTCTCCTTTTTTTCTAATTTCTGGGTTTTGATGCAACTGAACCCTGTCACTGTCTTTGTGGAAAGACCTAGCAGAGCCCAAGCAGAATTAAGCAGAAAACAGTTTTAATTTTGGCATTTAAAAAGTAATTGAATTATGTCAGTATGCTGCATGGACAGCCATGGTGTTTTTCCACACCGACTGCGCATTCAAGCCAGAGGTGAAGGTGGAGGTAAATTTTGAATAAAACTCCTCAAAGGTGCTGCTCTCAGATGAATTGACAAGCTTTTAAATGGATCATTTTTTTATTTAAAAATGTCTGAGAGGTTAAAAAATAAAAACTAGAAACAACAAAGATGGCCTTGTTGATTCATCTGTTTCGGACAGTATTTGGTACTCTGGGAGAGTTCTTGATGACTTTAGTTTTCAATGTTCAAATCTCACAGATTCATTTAAAGTAACTTAGAGTATTACAGTAAATAACAGAGCCCCTGAGTTCCTGAGGGAGACTTTTCATCTTGTTGATCCAAGGCACTAGAAGGATGGTACTCTGTATAGTAGTTTTCAGACATCATGAGGCTCAAAATGCTAGCATGCGTTTTTTAATTCAAGAGCTCAAAAGACTGGAATTGTGAACTCTATTCAGGGAGCAGTTTGGTCTGAGCAGTTTTGGAAATGCCAGCCTTCTGGGATATGGTAGAGCTATGGAATATTCATGGGATGTGCGTATATACCGTATATCCTCTAAATAAGTGATATTGAACATTGGATCTCTAGCAGGACTTTTTTCTTATATATTACTATTGATTATGATTCTGGTGGTCACCAGGCTCTGCAATTAAGTGAAATGTGGGGAAAGGGACTGGAGCATGAACTTACGGGACTTCTTGGCAAGGAGCCTGCGCTCTAGAAATCCCTATCCCAATTATATCAACCCTGTTGATAAATACAATTTCAGGCTGAAAACTTGCATATCTTTTTATAGAGCACGAAACTGCTGCATCAAACCAGCTTAAATTCAGGTGCCATGTTGCCTGTTTGTTAACCATGAACAACCATGCCTCAGTCCGCATTATGGAGGTCAAAGGAGGTTCGATTAATAACCCTTAAAGAGAGATGGGCTTCAAGGTCTCATATTGCAGTTCAATTGGTGATAAGTCACTGGATAGATTTGTCCCATAAGCTGAATAGCAGGAGTAATATAATCATTCCCATCGGCGTTTTTAACATTTTAGCAGGACTCCATCATTTTAAGAGCAGTGTAGTTGATATTTTTATTAGCTTATTTTATGGATGAAACAGTGGACTCCTGATTTGAACGGAGCTTAATTAGTGACGAGGAAATCAACTTAAATAAACAATGGACTCCAGCAGTAAACAGGAGCCTCTTGCTTAGGACTTATTGCCAGGAACTATTGCTCAGTATCACAGGGTTTGTATATACTGCTATGGGACAGTTCGGCCAAACTCGGGCTCCAGGTTTAATTGATATGCAGACCCTTCGGGGCTACTGAATCATGCAAATCTAATAAGAGTCCTCTGTTTATACATATTTTTTTGCTGTTATTTAAATTTGAAATGTCCAAGTGCTAATTATTTATTAGTCCCATTCCTAATAAGTTTTATAGGTAGTAGGATGGTATTTGTAAAATGCTAGATATTCTTAATTGAAAACAAGCTTCTGTCAGATACTGGGAAAATGTATACCTTTATATTTCTACGGATGTGACATTATTCAGGATAAATAAGTATTGAATTTAACATTTAGCATTTAAGAAAATGCTGATTAATTTAAATATATCTTGTTTTTAGATTGCATATGCTCCATATTTTACATATTTGTATTTTCAAATACATCCATGGAAGGCATGTTTTGATATATAGTGCAGTTTTAACTACTTTTTGATGTATTGTGATGTCATGGATGTTTCTGTTTTTTAAAGGTTTTTAACCAAACAACAATAAACTAACTTGATGACTTGGTGAGCTAGCAAAATTGTGGGTGAAAGTGTAAAATTTCACCACAATTGTGCAAAACATTCCACACAGCGAAAATTGCCCATTTCACTGGCAGAATTTTATTTCACTGCATCTCTATTGTACACTTTATTCCCTAGTGGGATGGTCATCCCATATGTTCAGGAGACAAAAGAATGCAACTCTGTGGACCTACAGAGCAATTATTAAGAAGCTGCCCCATTATATCTCTGATTGCTTGCCCTTCTGTACCTTAGGTAATTATATCATAAGAGGTTATTCCTACATATCATTATTTGTACCAAAGGTCAAATCCCATTTTAGTAGAGCTTCAATCAGTTTTGTGCTACACAGCCATGGAATAAGCTTCCAAAAAATATTAAACTGGCTAGCCCAATTAATCTGAGATCAAAAGGCTTTATGCAAGATCCTTCACTGAGTCCTGAAAGTGTTTTACTTGATGCCCGTTCAGCCCCAGATCTGCATTATATCCTACAGTAGCACCCTGTTGTGCCTCCCTTTCTTTTACCCTCATCTCCACTTTCCTCAAAGCTTGCTCATACTTTTCTTTTTTATCCTGGTGGGCTATTCTTAATGCTTGCCTACCTTGTACATACTCTGTAAACTGTTGTCTTTGTAAGAGAGATATATATTGTAAATATGCTGGATATTGTTATCCTCTGAGTTGCTCTATTACCCATTGATACTGTCCCTACCCTGTTGCACCTGTTATACTGCTGTACTGACAATATGTTCTTGTCTACTGCTGAAATGATTATGTGTATTCACCCAGGTCCACCTTGCAAATGAGCTTGCTCAAGGGTGTTACATCTGGTAAAAGAAAGATTGATTGATTGATTGACTGATTGATTGAAAAGTGCAATGTTAGGGGCATAAGACAGACCCTGTCAGGCAACCCTAGATATACTGGGGCTACTGCCAAAAGCATAATGGGAATGTTAAGGTTTCAGGAAATGTATACTTCTTTTTAGATTAGGAAAATGTCTGATTCATATTACTTGGTATGGCATTGTTACTGCAGTTGCCTAACATCCCACGTTTGAATTATATGTGTCACTAATGATAGGGCTGTGAACCCTAGAGTTTCTAATTGTGTAAATCACAATCACTTGTAAATTTAGAGTTGCATTAACTCTGTATACAAAACTAGAGAGTATGGGTTAGATTTTCAAAGCCCTCCTATTTCTCACAGTTGTGGGAAAAAAAACTGGGGCAAGTGGGTCACCACTTGCGGAGTTGCAGTTTTTTCCACAATTGTGGCATTTTCAAAGGTGGGCAGACTAGGTGGGCCATCAGATTCTATGGAAACAGTTTGTAGCTGGCTTTGCATTTTATGGGAGCTTGTGGCCATTTTTTTTGGCACAGCTGTGGGTAAAAGTTATATCTGGTGGGACCAGGCATAAAATCCCCTGCAGCTGTGCTGGCTGAAAATATACATCTTTTCTAGTGTGAGGTTTTATCCTGTGGCTGGGGCTGCAGCATGGGACTTCAGTTCCACAGCATTTGAAAATCTGTATACATAATATATATATATATATATATATACACTGTATATGTGTGTATATATATATATATATATATATTTATTTAGCTTTTGTTAACCAGGTAGGTACACTAGACAAGACAATTGCCTATTTTCAGGCACGACCTGGGAGAGTACAGGAATAACAGATTTAGGTACATACAATGACATTGTACAAATTAAACATGTTACAGTTCATGTGATGATACAGATTCAACACAGTATACGAAACATGGTAAGGCATAGATTATACAGTATTAACATAACAAAGATAAACACCTTGTGGGAGATAAGAGCAGTAGTGTTACAGATTCAACACAGCGTATGAGCTTGGTAAGGCATAGATTATACAGCATTAACATAACAACATAAACACATTATGGAAGCCAAGAGCAGTTCCAGGGGCACAGTATTGAAATCCTTCAGATGTCACACTATATACAGCTTAGCAACCTCTTGGAGTCTGGTCTTTTGTCCAGGAGTAGCTCCAGAGCAGAGGAGTGCTGTGATGGATCAATTCAATGGGGTTTGGGGCAGCCACAGGCTGAGGCAAGTTTGAGATGGTTCTATAGGGAGGAACGGAGACTCATCTGTGAGTGCGCGGCATGGACATGGGCAGGGAAGGAGTTCCACAGTCTGGGAGCGAATGCAGCAAAGTCCCGCCCACCCATTTGAGTCCATGTAGCCGGTGTCTTGAGGAGGGCCTGTCCCTGGGACTTGGGGGAGTAGGAGGAGGAGACAGATGGGACAAGAAATTTCACAAGCCCTGGAGGAGTGCCAGTGCCAAGGACCTTTCCGGTGAAGCACCCTAAGACGAAGTCTATGTGGTTAGCAGGTGAGAGCTAATTTAGCCTGCTATAGAGGTCATAATGGTGAGTGAGATGGGGGGCAGCCATCATGAAGCAGCAGACATTATTGTAGGCAGTGGACCACCTAGTGAGGTGGACTTTGGATGAGCAGGCAAAAAGAGGAGCCCATAGCAGAGCGAGGGTAGGAGCACCCCTCTGGCAAGTGCAATCCGAGCTGCTGGAGTAGGATTACTTTTTGCTCTGTATGCCAGACCCAGTTTGTAGTTTACAGTCTTGCAAGTATTCTGAATGTGGTGGCCAAGGTCAAGCTGCTGGTCCAGCATCAACCCAAGGTATTTAAGGTTGTCAGTAACTGGGATCTTGACCCCGTCAACACCAAAAACACATAGTGGAGTAGGGCAGCCCTAATCTTGGCCAGAGACCCAAAGAGCATGGCCTGGGTTTTCTTGAGATTTAGAACCAACCTATGTGACAATATCCAGGCTTGGATGTTCCGCAAGTCCTCGCTCAGGTCGTGATTTATGACCCCTATCTCAGGGGAGTGAGTCAGCATGACCAGATCATCTGCATAAAGGATAGGCTTGCAGTGGATAGCAGCACCCGGGAGTTTGTTCACGAATATGGAGAAAAGCAGGGGTCCCAAGATGGAGCCTTCTGGGACATCTATGGTAACAGGGATAGTGTCCGAGAGCTCCTTCCCATACTTAACAAGTTGCTGTCTGCCGCTTAGATAGTTGGAAAACCAGTTGAGCACCTCAGGTGATAGACCATAGGAGCTGAGCTGGGTGGAGAGCATGGTGTGATCAACAAGATCAAAGGCCTGAGAGAGATCTATAAAGATGGCTCCAGAGAGTTTGCCTTGGTCCATAGCCACTCTGATCCAAGATGAGACCGTGACAAGGGCAGAAGTTGTGCTGTGCCCTTTCCCAAAGCCATGCTGCTCAGGGGACAACAGGTCATGAGACTGCAAGTACTCCGAGAGTTGCCCTGCCACAACCTTCTTGAGAAGTTTGCTGACCGCTGACAGTATGGATTTTGGATGGTAGTTTTCTATGAGTTTGGGGTTTCCTTGTTTACGTATTGGGACCACCCTGGCAACTTTCCATACTTCGAATGACACCTGACGACAGGGACAGATTGAAGATATGGGTTACCATGGGGCAATCTCACTGGCACCAAGACTCAGAAGTTCTGCTCCAGTCCATCATGTCCAGCACTCGAGAAGTGGGAGAGACCGAGATCAGTCTCTGCACCTCTTGCACCGCCACCACCTAAAAAGAAGGGCAGGTAAGATGAGGATGGTGCGGCCCATTTTTCACCCTTCTCCCCTCCCCCATGGGGGGGTGACAAGGTAAAGGTAGATAGGTCTGAGAAGCATTGGTTGAATGCATTTGCAATGGTCAGGGAGTTGTTGCAACTGGCACCATCGATGATCATATCCGAGGTCTCACCACCCGGGGTCCCACTGACTATATTCTTAATGTTTCTCCAGAACTTCCTGGGGTCCCTAGCTGTGTGCAGCAGCACAGATTTGTAAAATTCCCCTTTGGCTGCCCTAATAGCCTTCTTACACTGATTTCTGAGCATCCTGTACTGCAGAAATATGGCCTGTTCTGCCGTGGCCTTGTATTTTGCCCAGCACTTATCTCTGTACTTCATAAGGGTTAGCAGACTGCCCTGCAGCCACTTTGTCACCGAGCACCTGACCCTCCGTCTGATGAGGGGGGGCATGTTTATCCTGCAGCACCCTGAACGCAGTGAGGAAGTGACTGGCTGCTGATAAGGAGTCCTGTGTGTTCCATACTGCTGACCAGTCAGCGTGATGGAGATCAGCATGGTAGGAACCAAGATCAAACCTTGAGTAGACTCGGAACTGGATAATTTTATGTGGGATTTTCAGAGAAGGAATCTTCCACACCCCGTACATGAGGGAGTGGTCCGAGATGGAGTCAGAGAGGATGCCCAATGAGCTGATCCTCTCTGGTCGATTTGTCATGACCCAGTCCAGGAGAGAGCTCCCTCCACCATTGGGTGGGCATCTAGTAGGCTCCTTAATCAGTTGTGACAGGGAGAGACCAGCAAGGAGTGGTTCATATGCTTTGGAGTTGCAACAAAGCCAGTTTAGGTTGAGATCACCTGGAATAATTAGTTCATTATGTCGGGTCACAGCACCTACAGTATCCAGGAGGACGGACAGCCCCTCTAGGCCGCCCCTTGGGGGATTGTAGGTGAATACAACATATATCTTTTTGGTCATGCTGAGCAACAGCACCGTGTGCAGGAACTCACAAGGGGACTGCACAGGTTGTGGACTGGGTAGCACCGACAAGTTAAGATGGCTTTTATAATAGACCAAGATGCCACCCCCCCCCCTTTTTCCTGGGCGATCAAGCCTGAGGAGGTCATAGCCCGGGAGGGCACATGCGGAGTTTGGTATGGTGAGTTTAAGCCAGGTTTCTGTTACTCCCAAGATGTCAGGGGTGTGGTGGGTGACCCAAGCCAGTAGTTCCACCAGGTTGGGCAGGATGCTACGAATATTGAGATGGGCTATTTTCAGCCCTTTGACCGCCATCCCACCCAGAGCAGCAGGGGCCGTTTGGCAAGGTGGGCCAGGATTTAGCTCGATGTCACCTGATAGTGCTAGGGTCACCAGGAGTAGCCATAGGAGATTTTTTAGGGAAGGGGAGCCATCCCTGGCATGTGCACTGCGGCCATATCTCCTGACCAGACGTGCATGGCACCAAAAGCACCTCAGGTCAAGACTGCAGAGAACCCAGGAAGGGGGTCTGCCTTCCGCTAATAGGATGGAGACCGTGAAATCAGTTTCCATCAGTGGGGAGCAAGTGCCCCATGGTTCACCAGCTCTTGGGACATCTGCACCAATATACCAGTGGATGTCAAGGTCAGTGAGGATACCACAGGCTAGTGTGTACACGAGTGGATGCAGCAGTATTCACTTAAATAGGTACTGAGGGTTCCCCATGTTCATACCAGTGATAGACTGACCGAGGGGAATGGTCCAGAAATCAGTGCTGGTCACTGGCCCCAACTCTGTGGCCAGTGGTGATTCCCACACCACTACCAGACACTTGATACCACCCTGTTTTTCGGCAGTACCCACCTATTATTACCACCTATCTATTCTCACCACAACAGTTCAGAGCTTATACCTCCAAGAGTACCAGACTAAGCCCCTAAGTTGGTGAGCACCCGTGCTGTGTTGGTAGGCAGGTCACCTGTAATAGATTGGGGATTATAAAACAGTACAGTTCACAGGGATACTAATGCTGTTAGAGTAGTCAAAAATATAAGCCAGTGCAGTTCAGTTCACAGGGATACTAATGCTGTTAGAGTAGTCAAAAATATAAGCCAGTGGACCCTCGATGCTCCATTAGATATAGGTGAACGTATGCCAGCCCCTCAGCAAATTGTACAGCCCTCTTAAAACAAAGATATACCGTACACCAAACAAACTGCTTTAAATATTGTGTATTCTCTGCTACTAGTTAATGGTTGTAACACAGGTATTGTAGGAATTGATGGAACAAATTATGCTGATATTGTTTGTCCAATCAAGTTACTTAGTGTATGCTATAATTTGCAGCGCTGGATAGTATATCAATTTTAGGTTAAGTTACAGTTAACAGACTTTATGGTGCCCAAGATCCCGCTGCTGCATTTAGGGACTGCCCCTCAAGCAAACACAGCTGCTTGTTTCATGATGGGGAGCTCCCTGATTGCAGCAGTGAATTTCTTTGTGCATTGTGGCAAGCTATATATATATTTATATACATACACACACACATATATACACACGAAAAGTAGACTGTAAAGTAGCAGTCTGTACTTTCATTACTGCTAGTACTTATATCTGCTATTAATTTATTATTTATTTATTATGTGTAATTTTTTACCAGGAAAGACACACTAAGCTGTGACATCTTGTACCCAGGTGCATTCCAGGGGTGGGTTGCATGGACCTTTCTTAAGTAAAAAGGTATAATCAGGGTTTTTTAATGGTCTGTTAATCACCCTCTATGGGTATAATGTGGCATGAGGCATAGAACAAGTGCCATATGCCCATAGAGGGTGATTAATGACCATCTTTCTATAACCTGGAAGTGTCTGTATTGTATTGTAATAAAAATATTTTTCAAACAGTTAAACCTTTTTAGCATATGGTTAAGCTCTACATGCATGGTAATAAAAGATTAACATATGGCTGTTAGAATGTTTACAGCTAGTCAGAAAGTGACATTTGTCAGACCCTTTTTGTATTTGCTTGCACACACATGCAAGAAACACATAGCGTCAGCTTCCTTCACTAGTGGGTTGTGGAGGTGTGGCAGTGTTTTTGCCAATGCAGGCAGCCCACTTTGGGTCTGGCCTGTGTGGCACCAGTACAGGATCATGCTGTTCATGACAGCACTAATGTAGCTTACCACAATGCACAAAAAAATTCACCGCTGCAATCAGGGAACTCCCCATCATGAAACAATCAGCTGTGTTTGCTTGAGGGGCAGTCCCTGAATGCAGCAGTGAATTAGAACTGCATTGTCTGGTGTCCCATTTCAAACAAACATGGTAGTGGCTTCTCTGTTGGCCTCTCACAGTCCCCCCAGAAGGCGATGGACAACCACCGCCTCTCACAGTCCCCATTACAGCCGATGGGGGTGCCCAGTCCCCCTGTCAGCATGCCCCTCCCCAGTTCATTTGTCAATGGGGTAGCCCAATCCCCATCAGCACGCTACCCCCCCATCTGTTGTGTGCCGAGGGGGTGCCCAATACCCCTCGGCTCATGTGCCAGTCCCCCCAACATTCTGTTGATGGGGGTGCCCAATCTCAATTGGCTACAGACCCCCCAAGAAACACTCAGGTGGCATGCTGGGAACCCACCCCATTGTGTCAAAGTACCTGCAAAAGCAGAAAACCTTTCCAAGTTATTTTTTATTTTTTTTGTTTCCTGCAAAAGAAAAATGGTCCCACATCAAGTCAGGTGCCCCTCCATCAACCCACAGCCACCCTCTGTGCACCTAACCTCCCCACACACCCCCCACACCCCATACTTTCATCTGGAGCCTGGCGCGACAATCTCCGATGGACAGGGAACACGTCTGCACTCTTCAAAGCCGATTGCGAACTGAAGAAATGCTGGTAGGCTATATAACAGTATAAATGGGTTTTTTTCAGCTTATGTGGATATCTTGGCCATTTTTCTGAATTTTTGCACCAAAGTTTCAACATGGGGTTCTTGTGACCCCATCTCATGAATTCAATGACTGTCATCTGGTTATTCGGTCCCAAAAGGTGATTTCGTGATTACTGCACAGAATCACCTTTTGGGACTGATTAACAAAATGACAGTGCCACTGTTCATGAGGTGGGCTCTCACAAAGCCTATGCTGCAAATTTGGTGAAAAAATTGCCAAAAATGACTGTGTCATGAGCGTGCATTGCGCAGCTTCCACACAACAGTAGTAACTTTGCAGATTTGTAATATTTTCACACCACATTTTCAACATTGGCATTTTTTCACACCTCCTGATGAACAACAGAGGTGTCATTTTTCACATCCTGGCCAAAATGTGTTTTCGTGCTTCTGGTGCAGAATAGCATGGTCGCTGTGAGAAATCAGTGTTTGGAACAGATTAAGAAAATCACAGTGACTCTGTTCATAAGCAGAGGTCCTAAACAGAGGGCTAAACATGTCTTTTGGTTCCATAGCTGAAGATGCCCTTTTTAGATCCACATCTACTCCTGCACTTTTCCAGCACCCCCCTCCTATCTTCACCTCCCCTGCTGGCCAATGACAAATGCCAACCGGCTGCACTACCTCTATTCTTATCCACCTTCCACCTCTCCTCTCTCTGTCCCCCCCCAACCTAACTCCCCTTTTCTCCCATCCACTTAGTCTCCATGATTTCACCCTCCTCCTTTCCCTTTCCCCTCCCCAAAGTTTCACCTTATTGTTCTTTTTTCATCTACAAGACTATGTGTTTTTGGTTTTTTTTATAAACTGTTATCTTTGCTTATGATTGTCTCAATTGTACCAATGATGAGGAACCCTTGTAAAAGAGCCTCAGCTCTAAGGTGTTTGTAATCCTAGAACAAATAAATAAATAAATAAAATGCCTATGTTGAAAATTTGGTGACAAAAGTCCATAAAATGACTGTGTTATGAGTGTGCATTGCACAGTTTCTACGCACCCTCGTAACTTCATGAATTTGTAATATTTTCACTCCAGATTTTCAGCATTGGTATTTTCCCACATTTCCTTATGAATAGTACAGCTGTCATTTTTCACAACCTGGCCAAAATGTGTTTTCACACTTCTGGCGCAGAATAGCGTGGTCGCTGTGGGAAATCAATGTTTGTAACAGATTAAGAAAATCACAGTGCCACTGTTCATGAGCGGAGGTCCCAAAATGTCTATGTTGAATATCTGATGTAAAAAATACCCCAAATAATTTAACTACAGTTGTGCATTGTGCAGTTTCTACGCACGCTCGTGACTTCACATATATTCTGTTATATTTTCACTCCAGATTTTCAACATTACCATTTTTACACCTCCTCATGAACAGTGTAGCTATCACTGTTCACATCCTGTTAGAAATGTGTTTTCACACCCGTGGTGCCAAATGGTGCAGTCACTGTGCAAAATCACCTTTCGACTCAAGAACTGATAATGTCACTGTTCATGTGGTGTGGTCACAAAAAGCCCATGTTGAAAACTTGGAGTGAAAATACCAAGAAACATCCAGGGCATTAGGGTTTCTGACCATAACGCCCTACCCTGTAGGGACTTACAGGCATCAGGGGTGTGACTTGGGATTGTTGACAGTAATGATGCCATTCCACCCCCACCCTGCAGCCAGTGACAGGCATCGAGGTGTGCCTTGGGCTCTTCAGCCCCAAGTCCACCCCATTCTCCTATACTACACCCATTTCAGTGTATTTCTTTATGGAATGGGGTGAGTATAAAGCCCGAACACCCCAAGGCACACCTCGACACTTGTCGGTGTTTGCAGGGTAGGGTGAGGTGAAATGGCATGAGTGCTATGGGCAATGACCCAAAGGCACACACCAAAGCCTGTCCATCTCTGTAGGGTGGGGGTGGGGTTGGTGTCATTTCAATACTTCACTGCCATTCCTATTCTGCATCTGTCTAACGTCTGCACTTTCAATGCTAATGCCAGAAAGCAAACACTTGCTATAATATTGATTAAAAGAGTTGACAGTAGTGAGTTGTTTGCACTGAGTGTAACACAAGCACCAGGGGCTTTAATACTGTGCTCAGTATATTAAAATGAGATTTGACTGAATCCAGTCTTTGCTGTGTAAAGATAAGTTTGCCTTAACAAATGTGAAAAAATTCTAATCCTTTGCAAGAACAAATAGATCATTTCTGTATTATACCCAGAAACTTGGACTGCAATGTTATTTCTTGTTCTGCCTCTGTTACACTCTCTTCTATTAGTGGATAGAGAAACAGAAAATGGCCCCTTTTTCAGTAGGCAAATGCAATTCTAACATGAATAGCACAACATGAACTGAGCATAGCACATTTGAATTGAGTGGGGGACATATTCAAATGTCCCCAGTGTGCAGAACTCTCTGGGTAGTGTGACTGCTCTGAACACACCACTGCACCCATGCAAATGAGGGCATCTTCTAGCATACAGGGTGCAGCCATAAAAACATTGAAATATAAATAAATGATGGTAGAAGGAGACCAAAGGTCCATCTAGTCTGCCCAAGTGTTCCTGAGAACTACTCTGATCTCAGGACCTAACCCCTCTTCTGATTCATAATCCCAACTGCTTGCATGGTTTTTGTTTATGCATTAGTTCTGTCCCACCCCAGTTTGAATGATGTCATTGTCTTTACGTCCACCACCTCAGGGGGCAGCCCCTTCCATGGTTCTACTACCCTATCTGTTAATTAGTGTTTCCTAAGCTCCCTCTTGAAACTCCTCATCCCTCAACTTCCACTCATGACCTCCAGTGTTAAGAGTCGGTAACTGCTGAACAAGTCAGAGGAAGGCACCTTGTTTATTCCTCTCAGGAATCTATATGCTGCAACTATGTCCCCTTTCTTTCTCCTAGCCTCCAGCAAGAACATATTTAATGATTCTATATGCCCCTTGTATGAGAGCCGTTGGAGGCGGAGGGCCTGAATCATCTTTGTTGCCCTTCTCTGGATGGTGTCCAGCCTGTTTGTATCCTTCTTAAGATGTGGACTCCAAATCTGGATGCAGTACTCTAGATGTTTACTAATGATATTTCAAAGTTCTTACCATGAGCTAAAAAACTTGTAACAAAATTAATGAAACCTTTCATTCAAATTGCCCTCCCTAGTTCTCTCTTCTACTAATGCAGCATGATCCTGAGAAGGAAGCAGATTCCTTTGCCACTTGTAACAAAATTAAACCACTCATTCAAATCTCCTTCCCTAGTTCTATCCTTTAATAACGCAGCATGACCATGAGAGGGAAGCACATTCCTTGGCCTCACTATGTGTCTCATACTGTAACCTTTGTCAATAAAAAAGAGCTGACTGAGCATTTGGAATCTGTTTGGACACAGGGGCACATTACTGAAAATGAGTTCACATACATATGGTTTGATAATCCTCTCATGCTAGCATTGTATACAGTACATTGCAAAAAATTCACTTGTCCATTGAATAGCTTAATATAAATGAACTCAGCCTTAGAGTTACCCACACAATAAATAACAAACTCTGGTCAGAGCCAACACAGCAGCATAAAGCTATTCACACTACTCATGGAGAGCATTAAACTCATGTGGAAAAGTTAGAAACATAGAAAAATGATGGCAGATAAGGACCACTAGCCCCATCTAGTCTTCCCTTTTTCCCTAATTGTAGCAGATGCTGGTGACCCTATTTGGGCATCAGCTTAGCCTCTCCTTCCCACTTCTAGGGTTCCTTTATGTCTGTCCCAAGCATGCTGAATCCCTCAGTTCTATGTGACAATAGCGACTGCACAAAGGCGATCGCTATTATCGTGACCTGCATTATCGCGAAAACAATTTGATATGCAGAAAAAAACTACTGGAATTGTGCAAGCTGGAGGCTGTGCCCCCCCCTCCGCACCCCTTAATAAAGATTCTCAACTCCAGGGGGGCATGTCGGGGAGGGGCACACCTGCTCCAGAAAAACCTAAGTCCCACAGCCAGTGGAATCACAAATGAAACACCCGCCTCAATCCTGGAACCCAGGACCTGCTCCATCGAGCCATGCACCCTACCCACCACACCACATGGCTGGCTCAGTGGAAGTAGGTTTCCTGTGGGTCACATGCCTGTCCCTCATCCTTCCACATCATGTCGCCCACCCTCCCTTCCTGTCACCCATCCTAGCTTCGCAATCGAAGCAGTCGCCATCCCACTACGGTTGTCCACATTGAAAGTGTCATTATATGGGTTGCCGTTATGATGGTCACTCATATGCAGTTGCCATCATCACAGGCTACTGATTCCCTCTACTGTGCTTGCTCCCACCACCTCTTGGGGCAGGCCATTCCATATATCCAACACCCTTTCAGTGAAGAAGAACAACTTCCTCATATTTCCCTTATCCTTCCCCACTTTAATCTCATATTGTGCACCCCTATTCTTGCACTCATTCTATACCGAAAGATGTCACCAACTTGTACCTTACTATGCCTTTAAGGTACTTGAAGGTCTCTATCATATCTATACTTTGTCTTCACTCCTCCTGTGAATACACATTGAGGCCCCTCAATCTCTCCTCATATGTCTTGTGGTGCAAGCCCTGTACCATTTTAGTTGCTCTTCTCTGAACCACATCCACCCTGTTTACATCTTTACAAAGATGTGGCTCCAGAACTGCACAAGGTATTCCAGATGAAACCTCACCAGCATTCTGTGCAGTGGTATCCCCACCTCCTTCTTTTGCTCTTGAGATCCCTCAGTGCACCCCAGCATGTCAATGATTCTTCCTATAGCCTATGTGCATTGTTTGACCACTGTTAGGTCATCCAAGATGATAATACCCATGTGTCTTTCTTCCCTAGTGACTGCCAACAATCCTTCCCCCCCATCCTGAAGTTCTCTGCAGGGTTTCTGCACTTCAGGTACATGACTTTTCATTTCTTCACATTGAATCTCAGTTGTCACACTTTGGACCATTTTTCCAGCTTTTCTAGGTATCTCCTTATTTTCTCCTCAACATCCGGAGTGTTTACCCTATTGCAAATCTTGTTGCCATCTGCAAAGAAGTGACCCTTTCCTTCCTGCACTTCTGCAATGTCACTATTGAAGACATTGAAAAGGATTGGATCCAGGACTGATCACTGAGGTACCCACTGGTCACCTCCTTTTCCTTGGACTGGATATCATTAACCATCACCCTCTGCTTCCTATCCCCTAGTCAGTTCCTAACCCAGTTCCTGCAATCAAGTTCTCCTTGAAGATGGAGCTCACAGCAGAGAAGTGTGCCATGTCCAAGATGTCCAATGGAGTTTGTGTATCCGCGCTGACTCAAGAGATCCATGGCAATCAGAATCATGAGGTGGCATAATACACTGTTTGTAAATAAAATTGTTCACCCTGTATTTTTATATTGTATAGTATGATTTTTATTCATTTGGTAACCAGCTTGGTGCACTACCTAAGATCTTTTTCACGCATGGCCTGGGCCCGAGACTGGCACAATCAATGGTAAAATACAGTGAACAGCAGCGGTGAATTGTACATAAGCAAGTACAGAACCCAGTGCAGTCAGGCAACATACAGATGTGGGCAAATAATAATACTAGCACATAGTGCAAGATACAACAAACTAGGTGGGCATTATACAAGATATATAAATACATAAATACAGGCAAGTTACAGTATCAAGTAGCAATAATACCCGAACAGGGTGGGCGGTGTGCTGCGGACTGCCCCAGGGATGTAATGAGGCCCGGCGCCCACGGGCAGAGGCGCCTCTTCCCTAGCGGTCTGGTATACAATACTACCATCCTGGAGGGTATTATTGCACTTCAAAATGGGAAATGGGTAACATTAATGAGACAGAGACACAAAATAGTTTTTAAGTTAAAATTTTTTTTTATTCATTCAGATATATGAACCTTTAACTGTTGGGAGAAAAAGTAGTCCCTTTTTGGGACTGGGATGAGGAAAATAAAGAAACACTTTTATAACCCGCACATTGCACTTTGGCTTTGGGATGGAGAAAACAATAAAATGTGTGCCTTTTAATTGCTGTAGTTGTTAAAATTCACTGGTGCTGTGAAGGAACAGTTCAGGAGATTGAATGGTGTTGATGAGGTTCCAGTAGGTGGCATGGCTGAGCTGCAGCATGGCTTTTCTTCTGGTTCTTCTGGGTCTTTTGTCTTGAATGTTGTTTCCTGTGCACCCAGGACTTTGCTCCATTTCTTTTTATCATTTGTAGATGGTTTCCAGTAACTTTGCAGGCTCTGCTCACATTTGTGCCCTGTTATTGACATTATCTCCCTGGCTTGGAGACCTGCGTCTGACAAGATCTGTACTGAGGTGGCACGGATACTGTGGTTGGTATATCTTGCTGAAAGGTTTGCTTCTTTACTTATTAGTGCCATTAGTGAGCCTAAATAATTTTTCCCATAGGCTCATTCGAGTACCATGTTTGCTGAGTATCTAGGAATGCATGGGGGAGTCTTCTAGGATGCATGTACAGGGCATTGGCATCTGCTGGGATTTTTGAAATATACTTCAGGTACAGTTTGACTCGGCAGTTTTCATTCTCAGGCTCCTCAAAAATACTGCCTCTGGTGTTTTCTTTGTTCGACTCCCTGGGTTGTTGTGGTTTTTGGAATGCTGGTTGTGTGCTAGGCTTAGATATCTGCAACCATTTTCGTCAACCTTCACTTCAAATGACTTGGGTGTCAGCTCACGTAACCCCTCCCTGCCTCACTGGGCCATGTGGATTTGTATTTCAAACCAGAGTCTTTTCACTAAGCCCGGCACAGTATTGGGTGACATAGCATCAGAGTCACGGATTTAGATCTGCTGCATTTATTGCAGGGTGGTGGGCAGCCTTGTCTTTATTTGCTTTTCGATATTTTTTGAGGATACTGATAAAAACATTGTTGGCAGGACGGAAAATTGGGTCACTTATTATGTTGAGGCTACATGCTACTGTGGTGCTGTTAAGGTGATGATTTAGCCCAGCACGGATGGCACAGTAGCCAGAAACAGAGTACTCAGTCCCAGCACTGGTACGCACCTCAGCATAGAACTGCCTTAGTAAGCTGCCGAGCTTTTCGGCAGTTTCTGTTTGAAAGTTAACGGCCAGACCCTGCCTGGATGCCCAGTCGCTGAACACTCCCACAGCCCAAATAGTGTTTTTTTTTGTATTACACTCATTCCTATCACCTTCTATTTCAGTCAGCTCCTGTTCACTCTTCGATATATGACAGCTTGTCTCGAGGGACTGTGTCCATTTTTCTGCTCATTTTTTTTTGCAGCTGACGGCGATTCCGATGAAGGGAACAGTTCTTGAAGAGTCTCCTCATTTACTATTTGAAAGAACACTGGTACGTTATCTGACATTGTCAGTTTGGTTTTCAAATTTCGGGGCACACAGAGAAGAAAAATGGTGACTTTTGACAGCTGTCAGAAACTTTACATTCAATCAGCTGTGGGATCGTCGTGATGGGGACAAAAACGCTGGCAACTTTTATTGGCCGAGGTCTGTACCAGTGCTGGGACCGATGTCGAGGGGTGTCTGATTTTTATGTCCATTTTGTTACGAAGACAGCGATACCTGCAATAGTCAGTCTGATTTTGTAACATTTACTACACGGGCAAGTGATGGAGATCAGGAGCTGTTGCTGCTCCTTATGCAGGCACTTTGCTTCGTTAGTCTGTGTCGTCTGTCTCCCTCCCCCCCCCACAGACAGTGGCACTATAGTTTAGCTTTTCTTTCAAGCTGGGACCAGGAGCTGTGGGGTACTGGAGCACAGTCGGGTACAGTAGTTCGTTAAATCAGGTGATACAGGGAATGTAGTGGCACACTGGCACTAGGGACAGAGGCTTTTTTTTTTTTTTACAAGTTAAACCTTGCTGGCATGGCGTGGGCAGGGAGACGAAAACCGAGCAGAGCAATTGAAACAACGATCTAGTCGACGGAGAGAGAGAGAGAGAGAGAGCGGCAGGAAAATTGAATGCCAATTTCTGCTTTACTAGACAGAGTTTTTTACAAATGTGAGTTGTGACACTTAAATTTACTAAAAAATAGAGTCGGAGAGTGTGACGGTGATCATTCTGATCATGGGATGGCAGTTAGTGATTGGGAAGTGGCGTGACAAGGCTGTTTTTTTTTTTAAACGTTTTCTTTGTGCACTTCATTTGGTAATGGGGTACAGAATAAAAAAAACGAGATGTTGCAGTCATTTATTCGCTCGTGACTGAGGGAAGTTCAGTAAAATGGCAGACGAGACAGGAGGAGATCAGCTAACTGCTTTATTACATAGAAACATAGAAACATAGACTTTGAAGACAGATAAGGACCACTTGGCCCACCCAGTCTGCCCATTTCCCTACCTACTGGATAAGCTGCAGATTCTAGTTAACCAACAGCCTATTTCCTGCAACCCCCCACTATAATTGCCTTATGTCTGTCCCATGCATGTTTGAATTCCTCCTCTGTTTTAGACCCCACAACCTCTCCAGGAAGGCAGTTCCATGTGTCCACCACTCTCTCCGTGAAAAATAATTTCCTCACATTACCCCTGAGCCGTCCCCCCTCTAACTTTAAATTGTGCCCCCTTGTTCTTACACATCTCTTTTTCTGAAAGATGCTACCCTCCTGGACTTTGTTGATTCCCTTGAGGTACTTAAAAGTTTCTATCATGTCCCCCCGTCCCTCCTTTCATCAAGGGTATACATATTATTATTGTTTGTAAGTGAGAAGCAACATGGCTGTTGCCGTTTTCAACGTTCTACTGGCCCAATATTATTAGAACTATATGAGGCAGCAGAGACTGGGGCTAGATATTTCCCCGTCTCTGTTGTCTCATACCGGACCAGCTGATTGGCACTTTTAGCCAATCAAAATGAAGCTTTCTACAGTCCCATTTTCTAATGTCCTGTAACGACAGGTCATGTTGCAGTAATGTGAACTGTGCAATGTTACAGTTATGTGAAATGTGCACACAGCAGTTCCTTGGGTTTCCGAATGAAACTGTCGTATGCCGTCTCTAGAGGTTCCATAATGTTGTTGTACCACAGAAGGGTACAATCACATTTCATGATCTTTGAAGTGTGGTACAACAACATTTTGAAAGGAATGGAATTCTATGCAGAGCAATTCTCTGCTATAAACTGTATATCAGTTCTTGGCAGATAAGGATGCCTTTCCCCGCCTAGACAGATTGTTTCCCCTACCTACTGTAATGCAACAGATCCTACTTATTTGCTAGCGTTATCACCACTTCCACTGTATCAGTGTTCCATTATGCATACCTCATGCATTTGTGAATGCCAGTGTCATTTCCGACCCTACCACCTCTTCTTTAAGGATGTTTATTGCGTTCACCGCCTTATTAAAGAAGAAGAACTTTCACAAATTTTGCCTAGGTCTGCCCTCTCCCATCTTCATATCATGACCCCTTATTCCTGGATTCTTTTTAATCTGAGTATGCTTCTCTCTTGAACCTTATTTAAACCTGCGAGGTGTTGGAAAGTCTATATCATATCATATCATATCATATCATATCATATCATATCATATCATATCATATCATATCATATCATATCCCTAGTTACCTCCAAAGTGTATATAATGATACACTTTAGTCTCTAGTCATAATTATTTTATAATAACTGGTCAGCAATTTTCTTACATAGGCTGATTGAGTTATAATTAGCCATTTTAACTCACAGGTTGCTCTACTACTGGGTGGGGTAAACAGCTTCAGAAACATGTGGCTCCTTATTCCGTGTACCAAGGAGCTGCCAGGCTGAATCATCATGGGTGAATGGAGGATGAGTCTCATCTTTTGGAGTGTGTCCAGGATATGGTACCATCTCAGCAGTATATTAAGGTATATAGGCTGACTCCTAGATTCCCTGAAGACCAGATGAGAATCCTTGAAGTATTGCCACCCTTCAGTGTCTGTTATCTTTATTTGTAGATCCTGCTTCCATTGCACCTTACACTTAATCATGCTATCAGGTAGCGAGTCCCTAAGGATACCATACATGTTGCCTGCAGTGCCCTTTACTTTGCCTTATTTATGCATGGTGGTAAGCTATTTCCACCCATCTCCCATAGGTGCTTTGGGTCTGAGGGTCTTGGATGCATCCCGGATTTGGAGAAGTCTCCAGAAGTCTGTTTTGGGTAGTAGATACTGTGCCTGCATTTACAGGAATAACATCATGGCTTCAGAGTCCAGTGCATAAAAATCTGCTATCGTACAGGTGCCTGCCTGCTGCCAAGAGTGTCAGTTGATGGTTTGTCTCCCCACTAGCACATCTGGTTGCCCCATAAGGGGCTGTACTGTGCAGGTGGTGCCCATAAGGGGACTGGACACTGAGTGAGCTGCAGTCACCAATGCCAGGCTTCACTTATCTCTCCGATAACATGAGGAATGTGTCCCTTTGGGTGTCCCCCTTTGCTCAGCAGGTCCCCCAGACATTTGGATTCTGATAGGCCCATTTCCAGATTCACCCATACAGTGGTATTTGGAGTTTTAGGGGGAAACCACCTGATTGCTTGTGCAACCCTATATACTAGTAAGTATCCCTGCAACCAAGGGAGACCCATTCCCCCCAGACCAGTGTGCCAGTAAGCTAGTTTTTCCAAAGCTTGGGGCTTTGCCTTACCAGATGAACCTTGCTATCACCTTGTTGATTTTCAGAAGTGTGATTGGTTGCATAAGGATTAGTAGGTTGCACATGAGGTATGCTATCTTAGACAGCATGAACATGCATACCCCATCTACCCTGCCTTTCAGGGATAGGTGCAGCTTAGTCCATCTTTGTGTTTCTGCTCTGAAGGAGGATGTGATGGGTGTGTAGTTTGCCTCAGCCAAATTCCTCCATAGTGCGGTGATGTTTATCCCAAAATATGTAAAACCTTGGGGAACCCATACCACTGGCATTCCCAGTAGGCATTCCCTTGTGCAGGGCAAGTTTATTCACGACAGAGTGCCACTGCACCATTTTAGCTGCCCTCCTCTAGACCACCTGTAACCTGTGCATGTCTATTCAGAGATATGGTCTCCAGGAACTGGACACAGTACACTAGTTGAGGATTCATCAATTACTTAATTTTACAGTGGTATGAACACTTCATACCTGTCTTCTTGCTGATGCTACCTATGTACAGCAACATCCCGCTGGCACTCCCATCTGCTTTTTCACACTGCTTGGCTTCTTTTAGGTAATCAGAAACAACAGTCCCCAGTTTTCTTTTCTCTTTTGTGCTCACCATTGCAGTAGCCCTTCATACACTCCACCCCTTGAGTTCTATTCACCAAGTACTTGATTTCTTATTTATTCAAAAAGAATATATGGTGCATTGCAGAGTGTTGTTCTGTGTAGAATTCCATGCCTTTTAATACACTGTTGTACCACTGTTCAAAGATCATGGAATGTGACTGAATTCTTTTGTGTTACAACATCGTTCTGAAAACTAAAGAGACTGCACACCTCAATTTAATTCTGAAAGCAACATAACTGCCTCATGCACATTTAACTCAGTGCTATATACTATAACTAGAATACAGGATGAGCAGCTTTATTCACAATCAGTGTGTTCTGCAAACTCGGGGTTCTGATTCCCACTGACATTTTAGTCTTCACTTTCAATGTTAGAAGGAATCAGAACCCATCTATGGCAGAACACACTGGTTGTGCATAGTTGCCATCTTTTATTCTGTATTTAATGTCACACACTTAACCACTCCTCAAGCTTAAGTAGCTCTGTCTTCATTGTTCCATTCAGTTTTCCACCCCATCCCCCGCCATAGTGTCTACCCTTTGGTAGACCTTTGTCTCAACCATAAAAAAGCATATCTTACCTTCTAACCCCTCTTTATTATCTCCAGTGATGTCAATAAAGAGTAACGGCCAAAGTACTGATCCCTTTGGTGCACCACTGTCACTCCCCCAACACCAGGTGAATGCTATTTCCAACCACCCACTGATGCCAACTCCCCAACAAATTCTCTACCCAGTTTAACATTTTAGTACACACTCCTAAGCTGCCCAACTTCTTTATTATTCTGCTACGTGGAAAGGTATTGCAGGCCTTACTGAAATCCAGGTAAGTCACACCGATCACCCCACTCTAATTAATATCCCTCATCACCCCCTCAAAGAAAACAGATTACTTTGATATCAACTCCCCTGTTCCCCCAAATGAATCCATGCAGCAACAGGATTCAAAATATTTAACAATCCTTTCCTTCAACAGTGTCTCCATTACTTTCACTTCAACCAAATTCAGGTTGATGGGCCTGTAGTTGCCAGCTTACTGCCTGCTGCCAGCCTCCTCCCTGCTTCCACCTTTGTACAAAAGAGCCCATGATGAGGCTACAGCTCTGCAATAGTGCTAGCTCACTTGTTACCTGATGTTGCAAGTATTATGCAGGGAGGAAGCAGTGCACACCATTGCAAATGTAATGAAGAATGCACTTGAACATAGGGTCCCAGACAATGAGCAACTTTTGTTACATTCACTTGACACAGTAACCTAGAATAGAACTCCCAGTTTTAACTATCTAGATCCCATAGATTATTTTATGCTCTAGCACAGTACCTCACAACAATATCTTATTAGTATTCCCTTACATACTGATGTCATATAAAACATTTTTTTCTGACATGTTATAGATTGCAGTATGATATTATTAGACCCACAACAGTCTGACCAAATGCCAAGCAGTGTACCACACTTTCAATGAAAAAATACTTTCTATCACCACCCATTAAGTTGTACACTTTCTGCATAATTGTAAGTCCTCTTGTGGTTGTCTGTCCACACACACACACACACACACACACACACACACACACACACACACACACACACACACACACAGTGTCTCTGTCATAACACAGTGCATGTATGGAACTAATGTTTGGCCTGGTGTTTCACTTTCCTACCTGTAGCTAGCAGCAGATGTTTTGAAGGAGGAGACTCCTATTTATTTATGAAATGGATATTTCTGACATAGTTTTCATACATTATATAACTTAATTCAAGTATGTCAATAAGAGAGCAGTCATTTTTGTGCTGTGACACACAGCAAGATTCTCGTTGTATATGTAAATGAAGCATTTGTAATACATGGTTGTAGGTAGATCTCAATTTCAATTGGTGAGTAGATCTCAATCAGTCTGAATTGGCAACACTACCTCTGCCTTCCTCCCTGTCACTACTGGTGTGCCCCAGGACTCTGTTCTCAGGCCACTCTTGTTTTCTATCTTCCTCAACAACTTCCCTCTGCTTGCCCTCAAACATCCATTCACACTTCAGAAATGTTCAGCTCTGGTTTCACACAAATCAGCTTTCCCTCAAGCCAAGAAAACAGTCCTCATGATCTTCAGCACCAGGCAAAGACTCTCGTGGCTCCCCTCCACCTCTGCTTTCCACACCTTGGATGGAACATCTCTGGAGGCTTGTACCTCATTTAGATATCTAGGGCTCTGGTTCTACCAGGTTTACTGGGTTTCTATAGGTAACAAGAAGGCCTAGGCCCATCTAGATTTACCCCCACAATTGTGTGGGCAATTTATATTGTTTGATTTTGGTTTAACCAACAATCAAGACCCTTTTTGAATGGTTCAAAATTACCACAGTCAACCAATTCCTGTGGTAATGTATTCCAGAGTTTTGGTGCCCTTACTGAGAAAGAAATTAGTCTGAGATTGGTCCTAGTTCTGGGGACTATAAGTAGTTTTGTGTGGCATCTAGGAACAATTCAACTGGTAGTGAATGTAAGTTCACATTTGTTCATAAAGTCTGGGGATTTCAACAGCTTATAAAGGAAAAGTAGATCCCCTCTAACTCTTCTATTTTGAAGAGAATGTAAGCCTGTTAATTGAAATCTAGATTGATAGGTGTTTGCTGATAATCTAGGGACCATCTTAGCTGCCCATCTCTGAATCCTCTCTAGTCTATCAATATCTCCTTTGAAATGTGGGTTCCAAAATGGTGACCGATAGTCGATGAGTGGTGTGACACATGCCCTGTAAAGTGGAATCAAACACTGTTCAGATCTCGAGACAAAGGAACTCTTTATCTGTCTGAGTAGCCCATTTGTCATGTTAGCCACTTTTGAGCAATGGTCAAAGGATGTAAGTTTGGTATTTTCCAATATGCCCAGATCCCTTTTTTGTTAGTGGCTTTAAGTTGGATTTTACTTATATATTAGGTGTTTTTTGGGGTTACATATCCCAAAGTGCAAGACCACACACTTGTCCATGTTAAAAGCCTATTTATTTTTGTAGGCCCACCTTTCAATGGTTTTTAAATCTGATTTAAGTGAATCAAGGTTGTGCTGATTATCCACCATTCCACCAAGTTTAGAATCGTCAGCAAATTTAGATAACCACTTTTGGGTACTTATTTGCCTGTCACTCATGTAGATATTGAATAATATAGGGCCAAGTACAGAGCCCTGTGGAACCCCGCTTGTGACTGAACCCAGGTTGGAAAAGCTGTCATGTATGGCAACCCTCTGGGTCCTGTTTGTCAGCCATGCATTTACCCAGTTAACTAGACAACTAGAGAAGCCCACAGATTCAAATTTTTTGATGAGATACCCATTGGGGACCTTGTCAAAGGCCTTGCTATAATCAAGCAAGATGACATCCATTTGTTTTTCACTATCCAGTCCCTGACTGATGTTATTATAGAAGGATAATAAATTAGTTGTACATGAGTGCCCTGATCTGAACCCATGTTGAGTACTGTCTGTAATGCTTAATTCCCTCGTTTCTTTTTCAAGTAATGATTTAATTATTTTTTTCCATAGTTTTACAGATGATAGATTTGAGGCTTATGAGATGGTAATTCTGAACATTTGATCTGTTTCCTTTCTTATGCACGGGGGTGACTAATGCTGTTAACCATTCTACTGGAATTTCTGCTTCTTGTAGAGATTTATTAAATATTATTCTTAATGGATTTGTTATTACTTCTGCTGTTTCAATTTGGAATATAGCACTAATTTGATCACGCCCTGGACTGGTAGATTTTTTTAATGATTTGAGAAGTGGAGTAATATCAGAAGGTGTGATATTATTGGTATCTCCCTAAATTATTACATCTTTCTAATTAGAGAAATAGGCAATATACATCAGCAGTTCTGCTTTATAGTCTGAATCAGAAGTTGGGGGTTATAACAGTTACCTATGATTATTTATGAAAGTCCCTTCAGCTGTACTGATATACCCAAACACTTTCAATGTTGTTTTGGGATGAGATTTCATAGGAGTGGTGTCTTCTCTTATTTATGGAAACCCCACCCCCCCTTTTTTATCAGTTCCGTTTTTATGACATAGTTTGTAACCCTTTATTTGTTGGTTCCACAATGAATTGGAATCTCACCAGGTTTCTGTTACTCCTATAATACCCAGATTTAACAATTTGCTTTTAGCCTCCAACTACATCAGTTTTGGCAGATTTGGGGATCGTGTATTTAGTGACAGTATTCTACATTTTTGGGGGGGCTGATTTGTAGGTGATGTAAGATATGTGGTAATTTTCCCATTCACTCCCTTCATATTAAGTTTAAATGGTTATTGATGACATTTAGTAAGGATTTCCCCAGCATTGTACTGCCTCTTCTGCTAATGTGCAGACCATACCAGCAAAATAAGGGGGTTCGTCTACAAAGTTTTCCCAGTGTGTTTTAAAGGGGATGTTTTGTTTAATGCACCATTTTTGTAACCATTCATTTATTTGTTTAATCCTTGTAGTGATGAACTCGGTGGCTCTAGGAATAGGTACAATCTCTGAGAAACAAACTGTACAGCCTTTATCAACGAATAATTTGTTGAGTGCAATATAGTCTTATTTCAGTTGATTGTGGCATGTACATTGCATATCATTTATTCCAGCATGTATAATGACAAAATGATTTGTTCCTGAATTTTACAGAATACTGGGAATCATAGCAGTAATGTCCAATACCTTTGCCCCCCTGAAGCTAGGACAGGCATGATTAACCTTATCAGGGCGGCAGAGAGCCCTGTCTAGATGTTTTGTTATGGAATCACCCAGAACAAATATGTTTGGTTTTGGACACAGATATTGGAGTAGTGGGAGATGCTGTGGGAGGCATTGGGGATTGTATAGTACTTAGGGCTTTTTTAAAACTGATTTTGGGGATTTTACACAGGACAATGAATTGATTTGTCTGTGTTGGTAGTCTTTTCCTGAGGCTCAATGTTTGTTAGAGAGTTAAATTTGTTTTGGAAGAGTAGTTGGAAAGATTGATATGTCTGACCCCCTCTTCATTTACATTTAGTTTTGATAACTAATGCCCAGTCCTCTATGGGTGATTGTAGATGGTTAGATACAACTTCAAGAACAGGATGGTCTACATTATGGGATGTAGTATCCTGGGGGGATATATATTGTTCTGCTGCAATGTCAATGAAGTTTTCAAGAATTTCTATATCTTCATTAAAGGTTTTCCTATCTAGGAGCCTAGCTATTTGCTCCTGCAGGATAGTTATTAACAAGCATCTGTCACAGGTGAAGTCTATGTGGGTCTCCCTAGCAATAGATTTGACATTGGCTGCATTGTTTTAAAGGGCCTTCCACATTAACCAGTAGTATAGTATAACTAGCATATGTACTTACTTTTTATTAGATGTATGGTTTTATGCCCAGTTCCCAAGTCTCCCCAGCACACACACACAGACGCGTGTGTCTCTGCGTGCGTCTCCATGCGCAGCGATGCGTGCCCCTCCCACACTCACCCTGCTCATAGCAGGGCTGAGTTTTAATGCTTTATTGACCAGAAAGGAATCGCTGGTGGGGGGAGGTCACGGATCCCTTGCAACCAAGTTGTGATGTAAATTAATGTTTAAAGGGTAATTTCATCTATGCATCACCAACTCATGAGTAGGAAAGGCACCGACTCATTACAGTGCAGTCCAAACTATTTTAAAATAATCAGTGGTAGTTTGTAGTTCACCCTAGCCCCTATAGAACTACACCACTCTCTACCTGCTTCCGACTACAGGTCGGGAGGTAGGGCTCTAGTAAAACAAGTCTGAAACAAGATTAAATGATTTTACACAACACACAGTCTAAATGCCTGAGTCACAGTCCCCTCAAGGAGAACTGCTGCCTGCTACACTTAGGTTTGCTACAGCACCTGAACTTTTCCATACATATTGATGCCATCCACAAGAAGCTCCACCCCAGGTTTGTTGCCCTATACCTTAATCGTGGTTGCATCCCACTGCCAGTTTGCAGTGCTATTGCGCAGAAAATGATCCTCCCTATCTTTGACTATGGGGAGATAGTCTACAGTGCCACACCCAAGTCCACCCTAGCTAGACTAGACCCACTCTTCCACTCATTTTGTTGTTTTGCCCTTGTCTGCTCTTCCATCACCATTGCACCCTCTATCAGACCCTGGGCCCCTGCTCCCTCCAGGGCTGAAGACTGTCCCACTGTGCCTGAATTATGGCCAAGTTCTGGACCCAGTCTCAGCCCACTTACCTCACTTCTAAATTATCCACCCTACCCTTCCAGCATAATCACTATGGAATAATAATGCCAGGCTCCTGTCAATACTGCACATGTCCACCACTGCTGGCCAGGCAACCTTTAAATATCACATGCCTAAACTGTGGAACTCCTTCCCTGTGGATGTCCCACATGCCTGCTGCACTCAGCACCTCAACTCCCTCCTCAAAGATCATTTCCCTCCCACCTGAACATGCATCTAAATACATTGTCCACCCAGGGCCAGTTCCTCCTATGTGACTGTACTAAGTGTTGATCCGATTGTGTTGAGTAATATGTATGTAGCCTAGTAGACTGCCTAATTGTCTTCGCTACTGCACTGTATTTTGCACTGTATTCTGTAATCTTGTGCTGTATTTTTGTATCTATTCTGTATTCTAGTTGTACTCTCTACTGAAAATATTGTTTTGGCATGTATCCTGTATCTTAGTTGTATTTCTCCCCTACCCTCACCCCAGGATGCATCTGGAATTGAGCCATACTCTGTTCAGTATGCCGTCCTGTTAAAACTTTTCAATAAATAAATAAATAAACCACTCTTATTCTTGGATATCACTCAGAAGCTCTGAAAGCATAAGGTTTTCAATGTCTTCTTGTCTAAAATGCTTTCAACGCTTCCTATTTGTATTTTATGTTGTTTTTAAAGCCTTAAAACAGTCCTGTCACACCACTCACACAATCTGTAGTAGTAGAACCCTTAATTTTTGCAAAGTGTATTTTTTACATTTCAAATGCTCCTTAAACCACAATTGCTGACTGGAAATAATAAGAGAGGGAATGACCATGACATGGAAGAACTGAAATAAGCAACTCCTCACCCACATTCCTTTATAAATTAAGCCATTCACCACTGATTTCTTGAAGGAACTGACAGGGAAAGTACAGAAGGGAGCATGTACCACACACACACACACATACACACACACACACACACTCACGAAGTATAACCAATTGTAAACAAAGCAGAAAGTGTATGTCTGTGTGTGTGTATGTCTGTGTGTGTGTGTGTGTGTGTGCAGTAGGCAGCACAGGTTGGGGCTGGACAACATTGCAGGCATACACATGTAAACAAAAACAAAGAAGAAACTGGGCTCAAATGCTGTAGTGCACAACAGAATTTTAAACAGCTATGTGCTCAACAGATCAGAAGAAAGACATCTATGTGGCACTGACTTTTTTATGTAGTACTGCTGCTTTAAGCAGTAGGCAGAGATTTGTGTCTCAGCAGCAGATGAAACATCAAGCGTAGGACAACTACCTCACATTCCTGTCATGTGCTATCAGTCATTTTTCTCTCCTACATCATGGCACTGCATCAGCAAGTATCTGCCCATGCTGCCGTAAAAATAAGTTACAATTCTTTGATGTGGTTCTTACAGTGACTGAGGAGGATAGGATTTCAAGAAAGTTATTTTTTGTAATTCTACAGCTACATATACATTGTTGTGTTATGACAGTGGACATTCAAGATGTTAGGTGACTTCCATACCATTCAGTCAGTTTCTAAGAATCAGGCAGCATTGTTCTGAGCAAAATTAATTTGAACTTGAAGCCTTGAAACTCTATGATAGATCTCTTGAGAAGGAATATAGTAAATCTGTACTGGATGGGGCCATAGCAAAGACATGTGGAATAGAAAGGAGAACACTGCTTCCACTCAAACCAAGAATCATGGAAGAGAGACACCTATCTGCTTCGTCACAGAATACAGTTCAATTAGTAGCAGGGTGGGGGCTATCATTAAACAATACTGGCCACTAACTCAGAATGACCATAATCTGGCAGAACTCAGCTCACAACTACCAAGAATTTCATTTAAGAAAGATACTGATTCCAGGGATAGACTGGTACATAGCCCATTTGTAAAGCCTAGGTCTGAACAAAGTCCCCTCAGTTGGTATTGTCACTCCAAAAAAGGCATATATCAATGTGGAAACTGCAATGTGTGCACTTACTGTAAGCAATCAGGGATGTTTGAACTTCCACACACCCAGAAGAAAGTGGAAGTATAGGGATTTCTTCAATTGTACATCCAAATTTGTAGTGTATGCCTTAAGGTGTAAGTGTAGAAAACTGAATATTGGTAGGAATAGTCTCCCTGTTAAGGAACATATACATGAACATATTTGCAATATAAGAAACCCATTTAGCAACACACCAGTGAGCAACTATTTTGCAAATCTATACCACAGTGATCCTGCAGGCCTGTGATTTATGGCTCCAAAGTCTCCTTCTCAGAAATTCTGCCTGTATTGGGCAAGGGGACAACAGGCAGAAGATCAGAGAAAGGAACATAATCAAACTTAATACCTGGCTCAAAAACTGGTGTCATGAAAAAGGTTATTGTTATATAGGAATCTGGTAGAAATTCTGGAGAAGGAAGTTCTTTAGAATTGATGGCCTACACCTTACAAAAGAGGGTACATGCTCTCGGCAAAAAATTCAACAGCTCCATCAACCATTTTAACTAGAGGGAGGGGAAGGGGCATTAGCAACAGTTGCATCATATGAGCTTATGAATGCCCCTCTTCCATCTAAAGTAAATTAATTAGAACCCAAACAGGGCATCGTAAGCACCACTTGTATCTCAACTCCACACAGGCATTCCAAACATGAAAGGGACTTTCAAAACATTAGGGACACAAACCACAAGCAAAAAAATCATGCAGCAAGCAGGACAAACCAAGATGGGAAGGCAATGTGTGTTAATGCCCATAGCCTTCCAAATAATATTACAGATGTCACAGCAATGATGGCTGAGGCCAGCCTTCACTGGGTTGCTGTCACAGAGACTTGGTTCACAGAGAACCATCCCTGTTTACACTCTTTTCAGGAGAAACTGCATAGGTAAGAAAGAAGGGGGGGCCTAATCAGGGAAAGGATAATTGCTATTGAGATCCAGGGAACACAAGGTGAGTCAGAGGCCCTATGGATCACTCTAAGAACTGGAAACAGGAACCCTATCAGTGTTGCAGTTATCTATAGACCCCCAAACCAGGAGATAAAAAAGGACAAGGTTCTCCTGGAAGACATAATGAGGATGGCCGACAAAGGTGAGCTATTACTAGTCAGGCCTTTAATCTATCAGATGTAGAATGGTCCACTTTCACAGCCTCATAAGAGAGGAGTACAGACTTCCTCATTGCTTTGAGGGGGGCAGGACTGAATCAAATAGTAGTTTCTCCCACCAGAGAATCAGCTATCCTGGACCCAGTGCACTAACATTGCCATGGTATTAGAAGTACAAAGGGGCATCAACCAGGGTACCATGACCACAGGTGAATCTGGTTCTCCATTATCAAGACTGATGACCTTTGCCACTCCAAAATCATGGTGCTCAATTTCAGAAAAGTAGATTTCCCAAAAATGAGGGAAAAGATCAAGCCCTTGCTGGCAACAGATAACCACATGGAATGTGGCAGACAAATGGACACAGCTTAAAGATGCTATAGCCCAGTCACAGCACAATGCACCAAACAAATCAGAAAGTCCAAGAACTCCCTCTGGTTCACCAGAGAGGTGGCTGTTATAGTTAGGGAAAAGAAAAGCTTTTCAGAAGTACGTGGAGACCAAGTCTGGAAAAGATAGAGAAGCCTACAGAGAGAAACTCATGGAAACAGGGAAAGCTATTAGGGTGGCAAAGGCCCAGACTGAAGAAAAACTGGCTCAGGATGTGAAAAGGGAGGCCAAAACATTTTATCAATACATTCGAGAGAAAAAAAGGAGTAAAGGAAGAATGACATGGCTGGCAACCAAGGAAGGACACCTGGTCAAAAATGACAAAGACAAGTCAGAAGTTCTCAACAAATTCTTCTGCTTAGTCTTCACACAGAAAGACATTGGTGATGGTCCAGCACCAACCAGGACACTTCGCCATAACAGGGAGCTGACACATTCCCCCCTTAGGAAAGAAAGTGTCTTTGAGGAGTTGTCTAAAATAAGGATGGACAAGGCAATGGACCCTGATGGAATACACCCAAGACTTCTAAAAGAACTTAGGGATGAACTTGTCTTTCCACTTGCTGAACTGTTTAACAGTTCACTGGAACAGGGACTAGTACTGCAGGACTGGAAAAGGGCCATAGTTGTGCCATTGCACAAGAGTGGTTGCAGGGAGGTAGCAGGAAACTACTTCCCAGTAAGTCTGACCTCAGTGGTGGGTAAAATAATGGAGACATTGCTTAAGGAAAGGGTAACAAACTGCCTGAAAGCAAGTGAGCAACTTGATCCAAAGTAGAATAGCTTCACATCAGGATGCTCATGCCAAACAAATTTGATAGAATTCTTCAACTGGGTTACAAGAGAAGTAGACCAGAAGGCTCGGCAACAGGGTGGACACACAGGAAGGGATCACAGAAATGGAGGCTGACCTCAGGATGTTAGAGGAATGGTCCAGGAACTGGCAGATGAGATTCAAAGGCAAAAAATATAAAGTCATACACTTGGGTAGAAGGAACCCATGCATGAAATATATTCTGGAGGGGCAGCTACAAGAAGAAACAAAGCTGGAACTGGATCTTGGTACCATGATCTCAGACGATTTAAAGGTAGGGAAACAATATGAAAAAGTGCCACTAAAGGCAAGCAGCCTCCTTGGATGTATTGGAAGGGGTATTATGAGTAGGAAGTGTGATGCAGTCCTCCCACTGTACAGAACCATGGTGAGACATCACTTGGAGTACTATGTGCAGTTCTGGAGATCTCACCTAAAAAGGACATAAACCATCTGGAAACCCATGCAGAGACATGCCACCAAAATGGTGCAGGGTTTGCTCCATGAAACATATGAAGCTAGGCCTAGCCAGCTATATTTATTCTCTCTTGAGTAGAGGAGGAACAGAGGAGACATGATTGAGACATTTAAATTTGATTAAAGGATTAACCCAATTCGAACCAGGAACCTCTTCCAGGAAAACGGCTGCACTTACTAGAGGACACAATATGTGCCTGGTGGGAGGTAAACTCAAAACAAATGTTAGGAAGTACTTTTTCATGGAGAGAGTGGTAAATGCATGGAACAGCATGCCACTGAAGGCAGTTGTAGCCAACATGGTCAGTGAATTCAAACAGGCATGGGATGGACAGTATCATCACCTTAGCAAGACAAATGGATTGATTGGGTAGAAAACCCAGACAGATGGACCACACAGTCTCCTTCTGCTGGCAAATCCTTATGTTCTTATGTTTCGAACAGCAATTCAAAATGGATGTGAATGTTTATTTTTACTATATTTTATGTCTCAATTCTTTTTAGTTTTTTTCCCTAGATACTCATGGATACTTGGAGCACTGCAGATCCCCAAGCTTAATTGAAACAATACTGGAAGATTGCATTGTTTCTGAAAATGATTTTTTTTTATTTAGATTTTTATGTTATTTTCCGAATTTTCTCGTGTCTCCCTGGGGTCCCTGCACACAGGCTACATATGTGTGTGGAGACACACACACACACACACACACACACACACACACAGACCAGAAGTCAGCTCAGACCCTTCCTACCATGCGTACTGCCACCTTGCCCACCTACATTACCCCACCAAACCTCCTCCTAGTGGGGACATAACTATGGGAGGGTTGGCAACCCACCTCCATTAGCCCAGGGAGTGGAAAGCAGCCTGGCAGCATGCTCAGTCTTGTTCCTCCCATCTTCAACCATGCTGGCACCCAATGACCCGAGGACGTTCACGATTCTGGGTCACCGGCGCAGCACGTACTAAGGTGTCCAGTCCCTCAACCTTCAGCACCACCCAGCAGGTTCCTTCAGAAAGGGAATATGACCCCCAGAAATATACTGTAGTATCCTTTTCGGAAGTAAGAGTTAAAGATTTTGAGAATAAATTCATATTTTGTCATGCTATTTTACCATATTACATCAAGGTTTATGAATTTATATTTGTAATTTTTTATTTTACAAGATACAGTGCTACACAACTTGGTCTTCTACAGGTTTTCTTGTTATTTTTGTATAATCAGGCCCTTTCTGTTTTTGTACCCCTCCTCAATTTTTCTGAATAAAATGTATAACTAATGCACATGTGATTCATGCACATCATTGTGGCAGTGGTAATTTGCAAGCATTTAGAGTACTGTATTTGTATTCTGTAACATGAAAAAACTTGATTGCAGCAGTTTTTTGAATGTAATGAGTATCCAGTAGCTGTCACTGTATGTGAGAAGTCACACATAGCTGGTAATGATGTCAGCAGCTACTACTCGTTAAAAGGGCCATCACACAGTTATGACACCCACCCCCTGACAATGGTCTGAGACTGAAGTGCTGGGCTACATGTCAGTACCCGGTGCTAGGGAACTTCAGGCTGGCTGCCATTTCTTGCACCACCTGTACTTAGTGCGTGTGGAAGGTTTGCAGTCTTGCTGAATGAAGTAGCTTAGCAGTTCAGCAGTTTTGCTTCTCTCATTTATATTTGTATTATTACATTTTTTTGGTTCAGTGGTTATACTCAATGCTAAGTGCTGTTATTTTGGCAAATAAAACTTTTGTCACTTTTGTTCACGAGCCTCTCCTTTGAGGCACATGCGAATAAAACCATCACAACTCTCCACCAAAAGCTTGGCCTGCTTTACAGGTCTCTGCCCCTTACTATCAGGAGCATCTTGCCTATAAACTGCCACAGTCTCCCTCCTTCCTCTACTTTTCTATGGCTCCTCTCTTTTCTTATCACTTAAGTCCTCCCTTATGAATCAACTAAAGCAATTATATCATTGGATAGGATACTTCGCCTGTGGAGTTGCCACCTGCAACATCACTGCACTGTAACAGCATCTCTGGGTTGCTACAACATGAACATAAATTTCGGTAGATCTCCCTCTGCCTTACCATAAAACTCACTCACCTATCCACTCCTCTGAGTCTTTCCAATATTATTGTGAGAAGATCACTTTCCAGACCCTTCACTCCTCGTCCCTGCCTCTATTAAAGGTGCCGTCAACATGCCAAGCCGCATGCAGGAGATCCTTTGACTATTCTGCTCCCTGGGCCAGGAACTCCCTGCTTCAGTCTATCCTCTTTTGCACTTCCCTCCCCAGCTTTAAATGTGCTCTGCACACCCACCTATATGGCCTAGGAACTTTCTCCTGCTTCACCTAATATCCTTGCAATTTTCTATACCCATGTCTGTCCAGTCTAGCTAGCCTACCACCACAACTCATAGCACTGCCTTGTCTTTTAGATTTGATTTTTACCATTGCACTGATTTGATTTATACTATTGCATTGCACTATTTTGCATAATATGATGTACATGTGTTCCTATACTGATTGGCATAACTACTATATTCAATGTGGACCTAACGTTGCCTGAATCTGCTTTGTTTTCCACAACCCATTCCCCTCTCCTCTAAAACCAATGTTTATTTTTGTGTATAATGTATAGCATTGTTTCACATTGCATTAGGCTTTGCGATCTTATCTGTGTATGCCAACTGATATCAGAGCTGTTATTCTATGTCCTGGACTTTATTTATATTCTAGTACTCCTCCTTATTCTGTATTCCTTTATATTCAGTGTGTATGTATTGTATGTTCATGACTGTGAATGTATTTTTGCATTCCTCATCCTCTGCACTCCCTTGGGTCATCTCTGAAAAAGGGAATGCATCATTTCAGTGGGCTTACTTGGTTACCAAAAGTCAAATAAATAAATAAAACTCTGTGAATGTATCCAGCTTTTGATTTGTAATTCATTAAAGAAGACTCCCAGTGGATGCATTGTACTTGATGATTTGTCCCTCTTCCATGTTTACCCTGCCACAGAGTTTAGTGTCATCTGCAAAGTGGAAGTTTTTTCCTTAAATCTCCCCCTCTATGTTGCAGACACATACACTACACAAATACTAAACCAAGTACCAACCCCCATGGCACCACACTTGTGATATCTCTGACTTCTGATTTACTAGTACCTTCTGGACCCTCGTGTCTATCTACTTGGCTATCTTCTTTTTTTCTCCTAGCCCCCCCCCACACCCCTAGCTTCTTAACAAGTCTCCCATAGCACACTAAATCAGCACATCAAATTGTCACCTGGTCATTGTTCACTTCTCTAATGACTGAGTTGAAGAAATCTATAAAGTTAGTCAAGCATGACTCTTCTTTCATGAAGCCCTGCTGCCTCCCATCTTGGAACACATATGTACATATGGGGTCTGATTCCTGGACAAATGTAACACCTTGCTGGTATATATGAGCTGAGAGATTCGCCACTACGCTGGGGATCCTGCACCATATTTCAAGAGTGGCAGGGTCCAGGCACATATGCTATGAGAGTTGTGACATGCAGATGCTAACACCATGGACATGGCATAATAGCCCGGCACGTCACAAGTTGCAGGCTGCTACTGACAGCCACCTCACTCCGGAATGCCACAGCACATACTAGGGGGCATAGAAGGGCAAGACAGGTGGCACAGGAGTCCAGGGGGTGCACTGGTGATTGGACCCCAAGGGGTCCCTGACATTCGGGGCGGGAGCATAGGAGCTTGTGTATTACAGGGAGCCTATTGGTGTTATTGCCATGGTGTTGCACAGTGGCATCCAATGGATGGCACCATTGGATGCCCCTAAGAGCAGCTCCAAGCTGTATTAACTTTGCTCTGCCAGTGCAGCTCATGGAATCATGGCAGCAGTTATGGCAGCTGCCCTCCTGGAATAGGTGCAGTAGCTGTCGTAACCTACCATTACATCATGTTGTTGAGGGCTGCAGTGTAGTGGGTGGCATAATCCATGGTTGGCATAGCCCACAGCTGACAGGGCACAAGGATCCTTTTGGAATCAGGCCTGGCATACTGCTTGGTGCAAGTCACGAGATATGCCATGGGGCTTGGCATATCTCTGTTTACACTAGCACATGCCATCCTGGAATTGGGCCCATGGTTCTCAAAAGAGGTGGTGGGGAAGATTAGGGAGAAAAACATAGCATTTAGAAAGTATAAGGAAACACAGAAGGATAAAGCAGACAGAAGCGGGGAAGGCAGTCAGAATAGTAAAGACCCAAACCGAGGAAATTATAGCCAGCTTGGTTAAGAAGGAGGATAAAACCTTTTATAGGTTCATTAGGGAGTGAAGAAAGACAAAGGGAGGGATAGTGAGGCTGAATAAAGGTGATGGTGGGTGGGCAGAGAGGGGCAGTAAAAAAGCAGGAATACTGAACGAATACTTCTGCTTGGTATTTACAAAGGAAGAGGAGGGGGAGGTACCTAATCCAATCAATAGAAGCACTCTGGATATGGGTGTCGATCCCAATCTTTTCACAGAAGAAAGGGTTTTGAAAGAACTCCTAAAATTGACATTGGACAAAGCAATGGGGCCTAATGGGAATCATCCCAGAATTCTAAAAGAATTAAGGGGAGAACTAGTGACTCCACTGACTACCCTTTTTAACAAATCATGGGAGGATGGTGTGGTACCTGAGGACTGGAGGAGGGTAGATGTGATTCCCATGCACAAAACTGGGAGCAAGACAGAGGCAGGAAACTACAGATCTGTCAGTTTGACCTCAGTGGTATGGAAAATGATAGAATCACTTCTGAAGGAAAGAAGTGTTGTATACCTAGAGGCCAGTGGGGCACAGGATCCAAGACAGCATGGATTCACAGCAGGAAGGTCATATCAGATGAATCTAATCAATTTCTTTGAATGGGTGACCAAAGTAGTAGACCAGGAAGGGGCTGTGGACATTACCTACCTAGACTTTAGCAAGGCATTTGACACAGTCCCACACAAAAGATTAATAAACAAATTAGCCAGCCTGGGAGTGGGTCCCAGAGTAGTAGCCTGGGTAAAACGCTAGCTGGATAACAGGACACAGACGGTAAGAGTAAACAGAGTCCACTCTGAAGAAAGTGGGGTAACTAGTGGGGTACCACAGGGTTCAGTACTGGGTCCTGTCCTTTGTGATGTCTTTATAAGTAACATTGCAGAGGGATTGGAAGGAAAAGTATGCCTCTTTGAAGATGACACAAAGATCTGCATCAGGGTTGATACACAAGGAGGGGGTGAAATGGATGGGAAGGGATTTGGCAAGGTTGGAGGAATGGTCAGAAGTATGGCAGCTTGGATTCAATGCAAAGAAGTGCAAAGTAATGCACCTGGGAAACAAAAACCCAGGAGAAGAGTACACACGGGGGGGGGGGGGTAGTAACAATAACAAAAAAGGAAAGGGACTGGTGGGATTAATCATATCAGATTACCTAAAGGTTAGCAAGCAATGTGAGAAGGCAGTAGGGATGGCTGGGGGATACTGGGATGCATAGGGAGAGGCATCAACAGTAGAAAACAAGAAGTTGTTATCCCTCTGTACAGACAGTTGGTGAGACACCATCTGGAGTACTGACTCCTGTTCTGGAGATCCCATCTCCACAAGGACATAGACAGGATGGAGACAGCCCAGAGGAGGGCAACTAAAATGGTGCAGGGTCTGCAACAGAAGCCATGTGAGGATAGACTAAAGGAACTTAATATGTATACCCTTGAGGAAAGAAAGGAGATGGGGGACATGATAGAAACCTTTATGTACCTCAAGGGAATCAACAAAGTCTAAGAGGGTAGCATCTTTCAGGAAGAGAACTGTGCAAGAACAAGGGGACACAATTTGAAGATGGGGGGGGATGGCTCAGGGTCCTTGTGAGGAAGTATTTTTTCACAGAGAGGGTGGTGGACACATGGAACAACCTTCCTGAATAGGTTGTGGGATCCAAAACAGTAGGGGAATTCATGAATGAATGGGACAGACATAAGTGAATCCTTGTGGGGAGTAGGAAGAAATAGGCTGTTGGTTAACTAGGATCTGCAGCTTATCCAGTAGGTAGGGAAATGGGCAGACTAGGTGGGCCAAGCGGTCCTTATCTGCTGTCAAAGTCTGTTTCTATGTTTCTTTTAGGAAGTTAACCAGCTGCTCCTTAATCATAGTCTCGAGTATTGTCCCCACTATAGATGTCAGACTGACTAATATGAAGTTCTTAAGTCTCCTCCCTGCTCCCACACTTTTGCAGGGAGGTCACATCTATACTACTGCTGTCTGCTGGGACTATCCCATCCTATGGAGGGGGATTGAACAGATCCATTAGAAATGCTGCAAGTTCATGCCCAAATTTCTGCAACACTCTGGGGTGCATCCCATTGGGTGCTGAAGATTCATTCACCTTTAGTGCTCTTAGTCCCTTATGTACCATCTCCCCTTCCAATGTAGCCAGTTCCAGTTCTTTCTTACTATAAGCTTCTATATTATTATTTCAGATGTGTAGTATTACTACTAGCTGCACATTCGAGCAGACTTGCTAGACCTCTAGGCCTTTATCTGCTGGCAAATTTCATGTTTGTATGTTCGTACTACAAAACTCATAGAAGCAATTAAATTCAATAACTTGTCTAACATTAAAAATGAATGTTTAAAGAGCTCATGACACAGTTGAGACAACTTTTCAACATATAATATTGAGACATAAATGTAGCTAATAGTTCATATTTTGTTATGTAATCTTCACCCTTATTTCATTATTACTAAGGGTATTTGAATGAAAACAGTATCTTTGCCTGTACATCTCTGGCTGCTTGTCTACAACTGGCATCATAGTTCTGTTTTTGACTTCACAGCCGTTTGCTTCAGTGATAATTATGATGTCATAAACTTGGAATCGTGATGTCAGGTGCAGACAAAAAGCCAGAACAGATAGAGACTAGGGGACAGGATCTTGTTTTCAGTAATAAAGAAAGTGGGGAATTAATTACTGAAAATATATGACGTAATAATGACAAAGGGATGGAGTTGAATATAAGTCACTTTTTTTCAAAATGTTCCTAATGTTGTTAGAGGCTCATTAAATATGGTATGTGAAGATGCTCTTTAGCCTCTTTCTGCAAGAAATTTTAAAAAGTAAGTTTTTTTCATTAATACCGTCTTATGTTTTGAAATAGGTCTCAAAATAATCATTACAATGTGTCTGAAACAGCACAGTGAAAAACAACAAGTTGCCTCTCACCTAGAACAGCAGCTGTCATAAAGCATTTAACTAATGGTATGTTATTTTCTTTAAGAGAAGGTGTGGTTACAAGCATCTTGGCCATAAATAAGGGTGTCCAATAGCATATGAAATAAATCAGGTAGCACACACTTGCACACACCTTGAACATAAGCAGTTTCTTCTAAATCAAGACAACTTCTTTAAGTTTAACTTCAGGCAGACAAAACAAAGTCCATTAAGTAATTTAAGTCTGTAGGACCCAAGTGCAAATTAAGTTTTTGGAAGGGGCCTGAGAAGACAGTTGTGCACAGAATATGAATTCTAAAGCTCATGTTTTTTTTGCCTCAGTGTTACTTCTTTTGACCCTGAAACTTCTGGAGCAAGTGGAAGCATGTAAATGTATTTTTAAACATCCGCAGGTATCATTCTGTGAGGCTGACATAGGTGAGTTCAGTGTTTTGTGCTTATTTTATATGTGTTTTGTTTTTTCTTGACTTGGTGGAGAGGATTACTTACAGTACCAAAACAAATTATGTAGTTTAATTGGAAAATAAATAACTACTGTATCTTTGTACTACCTGATTTTCTTGAAATATGAGGCTGCCAAATTGAAAGTCACCAATCTGCATTTTAGAATTACAATACTGCTGTGTTTTACAGTCAAAGCAGAACATTTTCTGGAAACATATGTTCGGCAGTGCCAGTGGGAAGTTGTTGTGCTTTCCCTCTTTCTGTCAGATTGCCTAAACTGTTTTCTATCATGATCTACAGGATATTACAGCACAAAGTAATGGGCAGTATATTTCATATTTAGACACAAAGTTGAGTTCATATGTTATCATAATCATCGTATAATAACTGCTGAAAAATAATTATATCAGGACACCAATGACTAGCAGTCCCCATTTTACAGATCCCTGTAGAAGCAAAATTATGCAACTGAAACCTGTCTGCAGGGACACTGGTTTACCGGGATTGAGAAAGGGCATATTCCATTTTGCACATTGTAAAACACGGTATTGTCACCGGTGTCCGTTAAGTCAAAACTGCTTCACCGTGTTTGGTGTGTACTTTTATTTAACAATTTGAACTCTGCTATCATGCATTTTAGCAATTTTGACCTCCACTATTGCACATCCTTCCATCCTTGTACCAATTGAAAGTTATTTTAGGTACAAGATGTGATGGCAGCAGCAGCACTACAGCCCCCATCCCTAAGGTGTGATGGAAGCACCACGGCCCCATCCCTCAGGTGCGATGGCAGCACCAACACAGCACTATAGGCCCCATCCCTCTGGTGTGATGGGCAGCAGCAAAAGCACTATGACCTCACTCCCTCAGGTGTGACAGAAGTAGCAGCATTGTGGCCCCATCCCTAGGTGTGATGGCAGCAGTACTACATTCACCATTCCTCAGGGTGTGATGGCAGTATCAGCACTGTTGCCCCCATCCCTCAGGTGGGACGGCAGCAGTACTACATTCCCCATCCACCAGTGGTGATGGCAGAAGCACTACAGCCCCCACCCCTTCGGTGTGATGGCAGTAGCAACAATGCAGTCCACATCCCTCTGGGGTGATGGCAGTAATGACAGCACTATGATCCTCTTTCTTCAACACCCATATCCCACACGACAAGTTACAAAGGACTTGGTCTCTTTGCTTGTTAGAATTCAGATGTGAATTAATCTGAAGCATCACCGCCAAGGTGGACTACCTTTGTTTTTTCCTATCTATAATTTAACTGCCTGAATTGGATTTCTGCCTGTGACACCGCTTGACCAGGGTTAGGGAACAGACTTGGGTGTTGGAGGCCAGCTGGTGGATGAAGGCTTGAGTGTCCAGTGACCACTCACCTTCCTATGAGGGAGGGTGGGTTCACTGCTCAGCATTTCTGGCCCCTGGTGGAGGTCAGATGCACGACAACATGTCAGCCCTCACTGCAGGAGGAAGTGTGATGGACGCCGGTTGTGCTTTGACATCACGCTCCCAAGAAAATGGAAAACACCCGCTGACCAACCAAAGGATGGTTATTGGTCCCTCCATAAGCCGGAAGCCCCAGACATGTGTCCGGTCTGATCCTGCCATGCCCAGGATACACAGGAAGCACTTTGGAGTAATTCTCCTCTCCTGGTAGCCTCCACAGGGATAGGGCCCACTCAATTAAGGGTTACTTTGGGTTACCTGGTAGCACAGCAGTAAGGGCAGTGGATGGTGGTCGGAAATCAGCAGCGGTGGTAGGGGTCTTGGCAGGCCTGAAGGAGTGAATTGCCAGGGGCAGGAGGAGCAAAAAAAAAACTGCTTGAATTTTTCTTTGAAATAAAGTGTCTTCACCTAAAAACTCACAAGTGATTAGTGGAGGATGTTCAATGGATTTATGCATCTCCCAGATATGTGGATGCTTTTTTTTTACTTGGTGTCCATGAAAAGGGTGTCTCAGTTTTCATGTCTGTTCAGATGTGAATTGAGCACTACTGTGCCCACCAGCATCTTACAGCCCCTGGGGTCTTACCTTCTGTATGTCATTGACTGTGCTTTCAAAATCCACCGGCCAAACATAAGTACACTTAAATACTTAACATTTGCTTTTTGTTGAAACAGTTTATCAGAAAACTTTCTGTTGTCACAGAGACTGAAACAGCAGGTGGGAGAAAAGGTGCAAATTATCCAATTCACCTAAATGGGGTGCTAACTGTGAAGTCTTTTTGTAAGTAGTAAGGCAGTTTCTTCTCTGTGAACATACTTTCATTCAGACTAGTTTTCATTCAAACAGCTAAGGATTTTGTATGGCCCTACTGGTTATAAACTTGAATAAGCTTGTTGGTAACAGTGATCCTGCATTTAGCAATCTCACGACCTAGATGTTTATTTGCAAAGAATACAATAAAAACCTGACTAAAATCTAAAACACATAAAATGTATCTGAACATTTATCTTTACCTATACAAAATCATTTCAGCCCAAAGTAAAGCCAGGTAAATGCATGATACCCTGACTACTATTCTATGATGTAGTAAACATATATTGGTATTTTTTATATTCTTTGTAAAGCAGGTAAGGCCCACTAGGCAGAATGTCTGTTTTCAGGAGTGACCTAGAAGCACTGGGAGGTTAAGTGACTTGCTTGGAGTCACACAGTATGCAAGTGGAGGTTGTGGGAATCAAACCCAAGTTTGCTGGATGTACCAGTTTATTCACTGTTTGTTACTCTAACCACTAGGCATGGGTGGTTAAACTGAATGGCTGATTACAACAAAGCAGTGAGGGTGATTTCCTACTGACTCTATATGCAGCAAAGCAGAAAGAATGCAAAGCACAGCAGCATTCATTTTAAGATGCTGAAATCTGGGTCAGCCAGCTGGTACTCGGTAGCACTATTGCTTGCAATGCCAGCGACCAGGTCAGAAGTGAACTCGGGTTGCTGGAGGTCTGGCCAGGAAGTAGGATCGAGCACCTGGGGACTACTCCTCCTCCTCCGGGAGGGTGAGCTGCAGGTCCTGCTCCTTCAACACCACCTGTGTGACCACGGGTGGTGATGCAATGGTGCTGCAGAGTGATCAGGAGGGGAGGATGCTAGCCAGGATCTGGAGCAGTGGCATGTCTCTATGTGACCTACCTTCTTGGATCTCCTCTAGTGCCGGTGCCCTCAGGGACAGAGACCAGAAAACCAATAACAATCATCCCACATAGGCCACTGGCAGAAGGGGCCCAGGTGCCCCAAACCTCATAGCCAGGCTCCATGAGGGACCCGCTGAGCTGCCCAAAACACACTAAGGGAGTGTGGATGGATGACCTGGGGTCCCCTACCTTCCTTCCCACCTGGGGGGACATAATCCAGGCAGGATGGGGCAGGACCACAGGAGCTCATGAGCATTACCTGGGGGTGAAGCTAAGGGATACCCAGTCTAGGGATCTCTGAAAAGTGGAGACTGATGTTGTGAGAAGGGGACATAGAAAGAGAAAATTAAAACAAATTTAAAAAGATGCTGAAATCTAAGAGATTCTGTGCAGTGACATGCAATTTCCGTGAGGCACCGGTACAAGAATTCAAAATCCGCTAACCAAGCAGGATTCCGTGATTGTTACCGGTGTTACCGTTAAAAATGGAAAACCAGGGTCCCTGCCTGTCTGTCATGAACAGCTGTGTCTTGCTTTTAAAAACATTCCCATTTAATTTGATAGAGCTGCATAATAATGTGCTAGCTTTGAAAACCTCTGCCATTCGGATATTTCCTGCCACACATCAGTCATCATAGCAACCCCATTTTTGACCATAGCATGCAATACCGATACTCTTATTTTTGTAAATGTCCCTTCCTACCAGTGATAATAAAGAAATATTTATTTAAAATGTTTTACTAGACAAAAAACATACTGAGTTGGTGGGAAAGGTAAAGTGGAGTTCAGTGCAACTTGACAAAAATGAGGAATAAAAATAATGCAAAACCAAAAAATATGTAACACATAAATGATATAAAATAAATGGTAAGTAACATTTGTCATGAAGAGACAAAACTGTGCTACCCAATGAAGTGTGATCAAAAAACATGCTGTTGTAAAAATACAACCTAGCACACTTCCTTTACCTTATTAGCAAACTATATAGTTGTCACCCCAGAAGTCCAATGTATATATTTTGATACTAAATGAAAGGAAGTGTGCTAGGTTGTATAATGGCACTTGCACTGTTTCTTGTTGCTCAGTTATCATGGCATTTTTTTTACCGGGCTTTTATGGATTTGTGGTCTTGAAGGGATACCCAGACATAACATAAAATAAAAATACAGTAATTATGACCAAAAGACAGTTGCTATAAAGATGCTGCAGCACAAGCCATGTGAAAACCCAAGAGAAAGAGAGGATATCAAGAAATGTGAATAACCCTTAGGTTTTGGGTACAGCTTCTGGTCTATGGTATCAAGATGTACGGATAAATCAAGGTGATGATCTAACCATACCTCAAGGTACTTGCAGGAGGAAACACCCTCAATCAATCCAAAATAAGGGTAAGGAAAGAGATGAGGGGTGAGAGACTGATCAACCTCTGCCTGGTGCCAAAGGTCATAGACACAGTTTATTTGGCATTGAAGGACAACTGGTTATAGTGCAACCAACAGCTGATTTTGGAGAAATCCATTTGTAGCTGAGCAACCAGGTCAGGAGCAGAAGCAGCAAGGGCATAGATCACTGTATTGTCTGCATACATGTGGATTGAAACAGAAAACCAGACATGTGGGAAGTCATTTAGGAAAATGGAGAAATAAATCAGGCCCAAGAAAGAGCCTTGGTGAACCCCTGAAGAGATGACAAGCAGGGGAGAGAATGAGTAACTAATGCAGACATTTTGGGATCTGCCTTCAAGGTAGAAATGGAGTCAACAAACTGCAAGATTAGAGAACCCCACCTATTTCAGCTTTTGCAGGAGAAGGGAGTGTGCAACAGCGTTGAAGGCACGTACTTGATCAACAAAGACTGCATAGGTAATCAGGTCCTGTTCAGTACTGGAAAGGATGGGTTGAGTGAGCTGAAGGAGAGAGGTGGAGGTATAATGGAACTTCTGGAAAGTAGACTAAAATGGTGTAAAGAAGGACGAGTCAAGGAAAGGAAAGCGTAGGAGGATGGCAAGGTGTTCCTGGAGTTTGCTCAAGTTTCAGACAAGGTAAATCAGATGAAAATTCATAGCAGAGGAAGGATCATCCCCTTTGGGAAGGGGAATGACTATAGCATGCTTCCAGACAATTGGGGCAGTGGCTATTGAGAAAGAGAGGTTAATGACAGAATAGATAAGGATAGCGGTGGGGGTGAAAGGGAGGATAAAGGGGCATAGGTGAAAAGGAGAGGGGTTGAGTGCAGTAGGTGATGGCGTAGAAGGTGGTGGTAGCAGGGTTAGAGATGGGAGAGTCACCAAACTTGTGAATTTGGAAGGGGCACTGGTTCAGTTGAGTCAATAGAAAAAAACATGGAGAGGTGGGTGACTTTGATTTTTTTACACAACCTCGGTAGGGCATACCTACATAAAGCACTTGAGCTTAGTGTTCATGGATCATTAGATATTCCATAATTCATGTGTGTAAAATACTCCACATTACATACAGCTCCCTATGTATTATGCCATATGTAATTACTTGCTATGCTTATTACACACTGAACTCACTGTGTGTCCTTCCATCATCCACAAGTGTGACCACATTTGTGTATAACAGAAACCAAGCTCTCTCATGCTAACAACAATAATCTGCTTTATATTTTTTAAAGGTAAAACCAGAGATTATAAAAAAGAAAATATAAGCAGCAGTAAGACTCGTGTGCTTTTTTCATACAGCCTCCATGAATGATGCCAGTAAAGACCAGTCAAGTTTCCCTCTTGTGGTTTGTGTGTACCACACATTTCAGTTGTGTTATAAAATACTTATACTATGCTACTTAACCATTATTCTATACCTTATAATCCAAATAGTGATTCTAACCTATATTACATGTAATTGCTAAAATGTACAATTAAATAATCATTTTATTATTAACGTTACTTTAACTAAAATCTAGTTCTTAAAATAAAAGTGCTTTTTTTAAAATTAAGTTGGAAATCTGTAATATGAGTATTTATTTATTTATTTAGCTTTTGTTGACTGGGTAAGTGCACTGGAAAAATCCTGCTTATTTTCAGGCACGACCCGGGGGAGGGGGATACAGATGAATGCCAACTGACTTTGAACCAGATTAAGCTGTTGGTGGTATTTTTTTTAGTGAATGAGGGAAATGTGGCCAGGACACCGTGGAAATTCCCTTACTCTTTTTTGATAAGTGCCATGGGATCTTTTAACATCCACCTGCACTACCACCAATCCAGGCAGATGGGACCTCGGTTTAACGTCTCATCTCAAAGATGGTACCTCAGAAGTGCAGCACCCCTCTCATGCTGCACTACAGTGTCAGTACTGGGATATTAACCCAAGTGCCAGATGTGGGAACTGAACCCACAACCCTCTGATCTCCCGGCCTCAGAGGCGAGTGTGCTACCTACTGAGCCACTAACATTAAATACCCATGTAACCTAATCAATACATTGTGTATGATACTTTAGTGAAATTCATGTGATATTTCAATTACTGTGCTGCTCTATGTTTGTGGACTTTAATAGCTAATAGGTATACTTAGTTACTATAAACACAATATACTTTTTCAATGCATTCAATTTTATTATTTACTGTTGACCTAACATGTTTCCACAGTCCTTTATACTTTTACATACAATAACTGGAACAATTTCATAATGACACCATGGATGATGTTACCAGAACTAGAATATTACTATCTTCAAGTCCTGCTTGATTAAAGCAACAGAGCATGACAGCAGTGAATATATTGACCTATGCTTTTCATTCTATTTTACATTGTCCCATATTGCCTGACTTGTACAGTATGGTACCCTTCTAAAGTGTGTCACAGCCCATTACTGCAGAGGCTATAACTCCACTGCACCTGTGTGGCAAATGTGGTGACTGTCACCATGCAAATAACATGCAGTGCCACTCAAAAAATGTGGTGACAAGGCCGGCCCGCTGGTGCAGAGATTGGATTTCTGCCTGTAACATTGATGACCTGGGTTCAGGGAATGGACCCAGCTGTCCAGGGAAGGGAGATGGCTCAAGCATCCTATGATGGCTAACCTTCTTCCAGGATGGTGATACATGTCCTAGTGCTTGCTGATTTCTGGCAGAGGTGGGAGGCATGGCAGCACATTTGGTCATGCTACCTATGGAGCACAATGGATGTCGGCTTACTCCTTGAAGTCCTGACATATTGTGCTCCCAGAGAAAACCAGGAAAAGGCTCTCTGACTGGCCAGATGATTGTTACCCGTCCACCACCACCATGAAGCTCTGGACAGCCCTGGCTGTCCCCAGCAGCACTTGGGCTAGGTAGTTGCACTGGCTGCCCCCATCGGCACTTTCTCCTGAGAGGGATGGACACATTCAGTGAAGGGAAACACTGAGTTACCCAGGGGGCTGCAATGTGGGGAGGTAGATGGTGGCAGGGAAGGAGTGCCAGCAGGGTGCAGCTAGCTGACCTAAAGGAGTGACCTGTCAGGGAGCATGGGAGACACAAAAAAACAAAAAGTGGCAACACCCTCAGTCCCAGTCACAGCTTTAGGGACACTCCATGTCTGTCAAAGTATTATAGATAAGTAGTAGAAGTATTCCTAAAGTGTGACTGGAACAGAAAGAACAGGTGGAATAGAGATCAGTGAGGGACTACATGACAAAATATACATTCTGGAAAACTCAATCAGGGAGGAGGTTCCATTGATACAAGGAAGTACAAATTGACCTGGGGCTGGGAGGGAGACACTTTTTCAGTTCCATCATGATTAGATATCTGAATGCTACTGTCACAATGTCTTCTGTCTTAACCAGTTGTGATGTTTGGTGTCACTTTGTGCCACTGTATTGAATGATTAAAATATACCAAATTATCTATGGGGTTGCTATGACTCAACAGCTGGCATTATAATGAAGCAGTGCTGTGCATGGATATGCTTCCACAGTGATGCAGTGGGCTCAGGTGCTATGCGCTTCATCTGCCATCATGCTGGTGACTCTGGTCCTGGACCAAGCCAAGGTCAATGAAGGTCAGCCAGAGAAAGGAGGATCAAACATCCCACAGCATGCTCTCCTCCATTAGAAAGGAAGGTGGTCCATTCTGTCATGTCAGTTTTACCTAGAAGATCATATACCTGTAGCAATGTATGCTGGAACAAGTTCATGGTAGGGGAGAGTTACTGTTTTGCTGAAGCTGATGCTCTGCATCATGCCACTCTGCCGGTGTCTCTCAGTGGGCTGGCACAAAAAGCTGGAAAACCCCTAACCATGAGAATATGTCGGCCGCCCCTCTACCCACAGACAATGCACTCTTCAACCCAGGCAGCATCTCAGTACCCAAGCAGGACTGAAGCTTATGATGGGGAGCTGGTCCAACCCTGCTATCCTTGACTCAGGGGAGAGGATATGGAGGGTGACTGCCAGGAAGGTAAGAATCCCTAGGAGAAGGTGGTGGTGATGAGGTTGGGGCACAGGAGACAGACCTGAATGTGGGGCCTTGGTTTGATTGGTAAGCAGGAGGGAAAAAATGCAAAACAAAAGAAGATAGGCAAGTGCAAGATGATGGCACTGACTATTCTCAACTGTTCTTCACTCATTATCTGACATGAGGGGACCTGACATAGGTCTCCACTGTACTATGAACAGCTGATACTTTTGGGACAATATCATCCCATACCTGAACCTAAAGGTATGGGTCGAGTGGTTAGGGGACAATTTAGTGGCAGTGCTGGTGCCCATGAGCTTTGTGCATGGCAAACCATATATGATTTGTATTATGACGTGCACATACTTCCATGGGCCTCACTAAACAGGTGTTCATGCATGCAAACACTGTTTGCACCAGCCATCATCTGGTCACCTTCATTGGCACTTTAGCAAAGCTGTGAGGGAACTTAGAAACATAGTTGCAAGGTGTTCTGGTGTATTGGGGAAGATATCCCCCCCCCTTTTATTTCACTTGCACTCCTGGTTACTGAGGACTGAGGTCCCAACCACTAACTGAATCTCATAGCTGTGGCTGTTGGAAGTTCTTTACAATATTATTTCTGAGGCAACAGTATTTTTGGAAGACTGTCAATGGTGCAGGTCATTTAGTTTTTTTTTGAAAGGGGAAGGAGGTAGATCTCAGAAAACATGTTATAGTAATAAAATAAACATACTTTAGAATTGCCATCTGCAAAAAATAAAATTTTATTTACATGGCTAAAGTCTAGACTTCATATTATAGTGCCACAGTAGCAGTTTATAACAAAGCAAGTAATTATTTTTACAGGCACAGAAACACAATAAAATCAAACCTAAACATCTAAATATCATCAAACTCATTTCTCAAACTTTACACTCACAAAAATAATTAATGTGTGCCAAGAGGTAAGGTACTACTGAATCAGTGATTCTGATGGTAGTAGAGTAATTTACAGAAATTAGAAATGATCCCTATTTTTCAACTTAAATTATATATAGTAACCAGATTTGCCATGAAGAGCTGATAGCATTTTCAGCCTGGAGTACCAGATTACAACACTGGAGGGTAGATTTAACATTTGCTGTCTGCTGCAGCTGTTTCCAGCTCTGAATGGATTTTCTAGTTTGGCCACCTGGTGTACCAGTTCACAGACATGTAGGGTGACTTTTACGTTGGCCACCTGCTGCAGGACCTCATCCCATTACCCACAGTTGAACTGAGCCAAAGCAAGTTGAGTCATGTGAATATGCATGTAAAATCCACCTGGGGGCGGTCATGTGGGGTATCAGTGCAAGCAGTAATGTGCAGAAACATTGAAGGCAACAGCAGAGTCTTCTGCCTGTTCCATTTCTGTCCTTACCTTTGTATATTAACTGACCCCAGAAAGTCTAATTACTGTGCAAACAGCCTTAAATGGAAGAGGGTGCTACTCTCTGAGTTATATACTACATCCCACTAGTTAGCTTTTGCTGTGTAAAGGAATCTATTATGATTCACTGCCTAAGAGACTAGACTGTCCCAGTCAGTAATTAAGGTCCCCCATTGTACAAATAATTTACTGTCAGCATTTAAAAAAAAAATAAAGATGCCTATCATATGAATGGAGAAATGGCACCAGAGCAACCAACTGGAAGTAATGCCTATTTTTGGACCACCATGCATTATCCCAGGAAGAGCTGTGGGGCTCTGGGAATAACTTATTTTAGCTCAGTTCTGGTTGTGGAAGTCTGGGGCATTCTAATCTGAACACGCAATACCACTACCATGGAGGGATGCACTAGTTAAGCAAACACTGGACTGAGGTGTCATGGAGCAAAGCAGCACACTTAGTAGTGAATTATTATAGTGAAAGCTCTGCTTTGGCTCCTCCTCCTCCTGGCATAACATCACATCACTAGCAGTATCCTGTTGCTGCAGTTCACAATGTAACCACCAGGATTCCATAAGGGCTGCAAATGAATATAAAGCTACATTTTGGCACAGCATGGGTTTGAGGGAGGATTCCAACGTAAGGTAAGGGAAGGGCTATGTTATGTATGCTACTTATATCAGTAACTCTAGAAGTTCCCCAATCAAACCTTGGAAAAACACTTTAATTATAAGCATAAAGTATGGATTGACATAGTAAGCATACTGAAGATATCACATTGCAAGGCATATCTCCATGCAAGAATATCCTGCAAGTTCAGATCATTACAAAAGAGAAATGATGTAACAAATTTAACCCTATTGTTTTTTTTTTTTGTTTGTTTTGTTTTTTAACTGTAGCATTTGGAAAGATGATACCCAATATAGAATCCAATCATCTGATTTTTTTGAGCTGATTAAGGGACTAGAGATGTGCAAAATTATAACATTTTGTTCTGCAAAATATTTTGTGAAATGCATGCATTTTGTGAAATATTTTGTGGGTGTGAAACATGAAATTCAGTGGGCAAAATGAGAATTTTTGTGGGCAAACCATGAAATTTCACCCACAAAATTGCAAAATTCAGGCAAAATTTGGTGAAATTTGGATGAAATTTGCTGACATTTCAAATTTCACAGCAACATTTCCCATTTTGTGGGTGAAATTTTGCACCCATCAAAAAATTTCATGGCATGGCAGAATTTCATGAAATGTTTTGCACAATGAAATTGCTGATTTTATGGTAATTTTGCCAGAAAAATTTAATTTCACAACATGTCTATAAGGGACCTGCCAGAATACTCTTGTTCTTAATCCTACCAAAAAATATCAGACAATATAAACAGACAGGGAGCCTAATGCAGTACATTTTGTCCTGAAGCGTGCTGAATTTAATATTCCTAGCTATGGCTAATTAGTTTCCAGGTGGTAACAGGAATTGAATAAAGACAAGTTTCTAAAGTCTCACAAAATTAGCATTTCTATGGGGCAGGCCATACTCTGTGCATATTGATTAATTGCTTTTAATATTCTGGCAGAAAATCTTTGTAACCAAGACAAGCTGTGTGCTCCATTTGAGACCATCTGTTTTATTGTTTTTAAATAGGATTGTAGAGGATGGGTGATCTAATTATCAAAGTGCATCTTCTAAAATCTGTTGGCTTGGATATTTTTGAGCATTTAACAAGGGGCAGTTGCCTTTTTGGCCAATGGACATTATTTAGATCTTGAAATACCCTTACAACTTCAATTACTCCAAGCTAGATTATAGGGTGCAATGCATTTTACATATGGCTATGGAAACTTGTTCATTTTCATTGCAGCAAACTGAAAATAAAATGTTCAAGAACCCTATTTCTGGGCAGTCTAGCTAGTGTTTGGGCTTAATACTCTAATCCCAAATCAAATAGAAGTGGGGGATAGGGGGCACCCCTTTTGTGTTCCCCTGCCCAACTGAAATTAGTCAGAGATTCAGGCATTGGTCTGTATAGTTTCCTTAGTATATGCATATATTACCTGCACCCACATAATACATTCTGGTGAAAAGCCTGTGCTTCTCATTCTTAACCAGAGGTGGCCCCACTCTATCCTATTAAAGGCTTTTTCTGCATTGAGTGAGACCACCACTGGGCAGTAACTTGAGTTGCCTTTTCCTCTGCCAACACCTGAAGTAGGGCTCTAATATTGAACATGGCCCCTCTATCCTTATCAAATCCAGCCTAATCTTCATGCACCAGTTTTAGTAGTACTGTCTACATTCTTCCTGCCAGGATTTGCATTATTTTGTAAATGGCATTTAAAAGGGAAATTAGTCTACATGATGTAGCTATGTTTTTGGGCTTGGCTGTCTTAAGCAGAACCATAATACAGGCATGAACAAAGAAGTCATGTAGCCTGCCCCTTTCAAGGCAGCTGTCAGGGTTTTGAAACAGGGGGCCTAAAAAGTTGGAGCAAGAAATGTATGCAAATTTATCACAGCCATTCTGTCCCTCAGGCTTTTCCAGTGAAAGTTACCCCAGTGCCCTAGGATGTCCTGCTTGGTAAGAGCCCTATCCAATTTCTGAATATCTTCCTTTGATAGGGTGGATAGATTTAAACAAAATGACTGATTATCTAGTCCTGCAACTGCTTTGGGATTGCCATCTCCAGCAGTATGCAACTGTGAAAAGTAAAAGAGTGTCGGGGAGAGAGTTGGGCATGAAAGGGAGTGATGTGGCACCCAGCAGGGTGTGTTTGCTTTTGTATTTATTTTGTAAATGTCTATCAATTAATAGTAGACTACTACAAAGTACTGTACTTATTAATTATGCTGTAAATACATAGATCAAATCCAACACATCCAAGTAGGGGCAAGTGATATTTCTGAATAATACTGCATCATATTGAAACATAACATAGCAGACCTCACAACTGTTAACATACTGTATACAGACTGTAACAATCATACAGCACCACCAATAATAGGTATACAGTAGATGATTGTTATGGTCTGTATAACTTAGCAAGTGAGGTCTGTTGTGTTTCATTTCAATATGATGCTGTGTTATTTTGGAAATATCACTAGCCCCACCTTGGATGTGTTGCATTTAATCTGTCTATGTAATTACAGTATAACTAAAAAGCACAGTATTTTGTAGTAATTTACTATGAACTGATAGACTTTAACAAAATAAATATAAAATCAAACACATCTGGCCATGTGTTACATCACTCCATTTCATGCCCAGCTGTCTCCCTGACTCCCCCATACTCCCTGTCATGCTGCCTCAGCCCCTGACTGCACATTTAGATCCCCCCAGTTCTCAACAGTGTGTGGCACTGGCACAAGTTGCTTAGATCACCTCCTGGCTTTGTCTACATTGAGTCCCTTGCTGCGTCCATGGTGCTGCTATCAAAATATCAAATAAGGGGATGTTGCATTCCCACCGCAGTGCAAGCCCCTTGTAAACTGGTGCTTGGGTGCTTCTGTGGCAAGGGTGGCACAGGGTGGCTTGGGTGTAAAGCATCCAAATTTTAGTGCAGCCTGCATTTGAAAATCGGGATTGCCACAAAGTGTGATGCAAGGTGCCACTTGTGTCAGACAAACAGGACCCAAGGTCTCAACAATCTCTGCAGCTGTCTGCTCCTGTCCTGTCTTCACCTCATTTGTAGATGCTGAAGTATGTACACAATCCTTGCTAGTGCTGATACAAGCTGTACTAGAGAGGGGTCATTAGTCTGGGGACAGGCAGATCTTGGGTGGTGTCAGAGGGGATGCCCATCCTGCTGACATCACTACTGTACTAGCTGAAGAAACAGAGATTAATATGAGCAAATTCAATAACGTTTTTACAACACTTACTAGTCTAGAGCAGTATAGCACAGTTGTTTGGTGACAGTTAATCTGGTGCATGAAGGGGTGAAAAGTAACACCCATGCAAAGCTGATTTTTGCTGAACGGTAAGGTATGGGATGTCCCCCCAAAAGTATGAACATCATATAATTTGGCATATAACATGCAATAAAATAAACTGAAGGAAGGAATATTTGCAGCATTTGGGTAGGGATATTGAGAACTATGATGACATGGGTGAAGGGCAGCAACATCCTGTTTTAATGCTGGGAGCATCCATTGTGCACTGGAGCAAGTGTTGCAGCCTGTGCACATGGCTGCTTACACCGCTCACTCCAGAACACATCCCCACTTTTGCAGCGGCTCCAGGAGAGACAAAAGGAATGACTTAGCCTGATCAGGTAATTATTCAAACTGTCGCATTTGCAACTCAGCAACCCGAGCCTTTAGATTGCTGCAGTGCAAATGTAACAATGTAAGCTGGCCTTGTGTGTCATAGCTCTTACATGGATGAAATTGTCTGAGGTTTACTGTTTCTGTCTTTTCAAGTTGTTTGTGAAGCCATTTGGTTCTTTACAGTCCTGCTTAAACCAAAGTAAACTTAAATTCCTTCATGGTTATTTCAAAATGCTACCCATGATGCTTTGCATTAGTTAGGTATGTGTAATTCTGTATTCCTTTGAAACTTGGCTACATTGCCAGTTCCTTTCTAGGGTAACCCTTGCTTCAGTCCTGTTCACTGGGGTTTACTTTCCAGGGTAATTCTTGCTTCAGTGCTGTTCACTGGGGTTCACTTTCCAAGGTAACCCTTGCTTCAGTGTATGTATATATGTGTGTGTATATATATATATATATATATATATATATATATATATATATATACATATATATATATATATATATATATATATATATATACATATACTCTTTTTTTTATTCAAACATTTAACTAAAACATCAGTTTAGGGTCGATGATTTAATAAAAAAGTTAGCCAAAACATGTGGCATAAAACAGGCAATTTTGTCATATTAACAGGTATAACACTGGTGGTTGGATGGAGGCAATTTCAGAAATGTTTGTGAGCATGTTTTTTCTTCACTGTAATAGGTTACGCATAATGGATGAATGCAAATTGCATTTGTTCTAGGCGTTTGTGTTTCCTAACATTATTTTTGGATTTGCAGATTTTGCAGCATTTGAGAACAACTTCCAAAGTGTGCCATCTTTGACTCTCACATGATAGATATGGGTTAGCCACATCTAACTCACATATTTTTATGTTCCCCTGCAGCCCAATGCAGGGCAGTCTGCAAGGGGCTTGACAGTGTCAAACCAATCATCAGCTCGGCTAATAATGACACTCTTCTAGTCTTGGCATAAACTTCATGTAGTTCAAAGAAAAGAGCCAGTTACATCATAGGACAGCACTTTTCTCTTTCCTTTGATCTGTGTAAGCTGTTCAGCAAGCAGAGCTGGTCAGTATCATGATCAACCTGCTGAGGTCTTCCTTCAAATATCAAAACAACCCCCCACCCTCTGTCAAGTATTCCTCCCACCTCCCATTGGTTCCCTTTCTTAATTTTCCAACAACAGGGTGCCTAATCCCTAATGCCAGCTAGCAGCCCCCCCCCACCCATTTTCACTGTGTGACACTGTGGAGCCCAGCTCCAATGCCAACAAACATAACACTGACAATTGTGTGCCCAATCCCAGGAGTTGTTACCTGAAATAAATATCAATGTGTAGTTGGCCCACTGATGCATTGGTTGGATTTCTGCTTGTGATGTTGATGACCTGGGTTTAGAAATGGACTCCCTGGAGCTGGAGGGCTGGCTGGGGGAGAAGGATCAAGCATCCTGAGGACTGCTGTCCTTCTCTGGGGGGAAGGAAGGGAAGAGAGTCTGGCAGTTTACAGACTCCTGGCAAAGGCTGGGGGCACTGCTGCAAGCTGTGCCAGTACATTGGAGTGGGGCTGCACATCCCCACCTCCAGGGCAGCCAGCAACAAAAAAACACTGCCCCCACCATGACAACATGCTCCTCCATCCACTGCCTCCAATACCTGCTTGGGCAGTCCTACTCCCATGTCCCCTGACCTTTGGGCTTATCTGGGGCTTGCCTATGATGCCCACTTGGAGAGTATCTCCCCCCAGTGGCACCACCTAGGGGGAGAAAGACTCAGCATGGGGGAGGCAGGCTGGATGGGTCCAATGACAAGAGGGTGTTTGGCCCAAAAAGTAATTAAAAAAAAAAAACATTTCTATATGTTGTGAATAGTGATTGCACTTGCTTATACTGTTTAAACTTTTGGTCTTTTTCTATTTCCACCCTTGGTAGGGAAGCTGGGTAGCATATAGTTAATACAAGGCTTAGCACCAAGGGTGAGTAGAGTGCTGGAGGAGGAGAATGAGGAGAATGATGGGTCTGACAAAACACATGAAGCATGGACTGCAAGAAGGCAGCTTTTATGCTAAATATGGGAGAAGCAATTCCCCCACACTGAACCTCATGCGTCAGCCCTCTCATTTTAATGTGTTTGAATAGCGATTGTGTTTGTGTACACTGTTTAAGCTTTTGGCCTTTCTGTATTTCCAACCTTGGCAGGGAAGTCAGGCAACATGTAGGGAATAGAAAGCCCCAAAAGATTACCTTTTCCAACTCACACAGAGTGCGGCCAGTAGCACACATGAGAGGAAAAAAGCTGTGGAGGAAACCTCTGAGGAACCATGGCTACTAATCTGCCTGTTCTCTGAGCAACATAAGAAGAGATGATCCTAAATGATTGTCTGTTTTCTGTTTCTGGATGCACTGACAATGTCCATCTTCCAAGTCTCTTGATGATGCACGCAGTTGTGTTATTCTTTGATGCTGAATGAGCTGCTTCAATTCAGATAGAATGTATTGGAAAGGCCTAAGGATTAAGGCAAGTTGTTGTGAAAGTGTTTAGGATGATAATTGCAAGGCTTGATAAAAAATGTTACAAATGCGAGCATTTGTTCAACATAGGCAGAAGTACTACAGTGTGGCAGAATTTCAGAATGTAGAATGAAGAATACTTTTTATGCTGTACTGTAAGTAGCTCAGGTGGCTGAGCCAGAATGATCCACATGATAGCATTTGCTGCAGGAGATCATTTTCTAACTTATGATACTGCTGAATGTAGAAGGTAAATTTACAACAGTCTGCTGAAGGATGGAGGTGATACAAAGGTCTTAAATGGAAGCAAATGTAATTGTTTCTTTATTTAGATAGACCCTGTAGAGTATGTCCACTGTGGCTGATTGTAGGAAAATTGTAGACTGTGTGAAGTGGCCAGTTAGGACCTCATACGAGGGCAGCATCTAATATTGGGTACTCCCATAGAGAGAAGACATTGCTGAAATCCTCAGAGAGGTCAACAAGTGGAGGCCAGTGAGTGACTAGCCAGGGCTAGATGAAGATGGGGCACAGCGGTTGGAGATGCAGCACAGCAGATAGTGCAGCACAACATATCACTTAGAAAACATATCAAAAGATTTGAACAACTGAAGGTCAGGCAAACTACAAAGTAATAATGATCCTCTCAAAACATGCCATAGAGATGCCAGAGATGGATGAGCGAGTAAACTGACAGGTGTCAGGGTTTGAGAGTCAGGATCCAGGACAGGTGCATTTGGTAAGAGCTATTGTATCAAGGATATGAGCAGAGGATAGCAAAATCTTTGAAGGAACCAATTAGTTGATGCCCAGGTTGGATGAGAACAGAGGCACAGTTACGTTGACGATGAGAAGCTTTGTGATGGAAATTATCAACTAGCAACACCTATAGTATTGATTGATATGTAGTGAATGGTGAATGCTGAAGTCCCAGGAGCAATGCGCTTAAAGTTCCACTGTAAAGGATGATGGAATGCTGGAGAATATTTCATTGCAGACTGCAGATTATAATAGTGGAGGGCATAAGAAGCTGAGTCAAGAACCAAACTACAGTAGTCACAATATGAGGTTGCAGATTGAAAATTTAGGCAAGTGGAGCCATGAAGTCTCAAATATCTGACAAAAATATGGGAGCTGGACACTGTTGTGGAACAGGCTGGCTGAGATAGGGACCCTGAACAGGGTGTGATTTTCAAGTGAAGTATCAATACAGTTGAAGTAAGTAAGTACAGTAAGTATGTATTTGTTAAGCACCTTTCAAATTGTCAAGGCGCTGTACAATAAAATACATTATAAACAAGAATAATAATAATAAAAAATGTAGAAACATACAGAAAAAGAGTGATACAACAGATACATTTTAAATTCTGATTTAAAATTTGTGACGCTTAAAGAGGACACCTCCATGGATCGCTAATTGTCCCCTTTCAGTGACTGTTCCCATTATCAGAAGTTCATACGCACAGTGAGAAAAAATAACAACCCATAGCAGTAGACAGACACAGACTTACAGTGAAATGATTACAACTCTTTTTTGATTACATACTGTTTGTCTGATTTTCAGTATCTTCAAATCTTTATTAAACACTTACATTAAAATGTATAACTTAAAACTAGATTTTCACTGAACAGCACACTCTGACACACTTATCTGTCCTGTGGAGTCATGCTAGTCCTTCGGTCCTCCTCAGTCCACTTCAGTGGAAAAAATCTGTTATTTTCTTCTGGTGTGATTCTCTTGCCATCTCTTGGAGAATCATGCCCTCCAGGTTAAAAATGTGCTTCTAGTCCTTTATCCGCTCATGTTGTAGGCACCAATCCCTCAGCTGTGCACAATGGATTTGTGCATCTTTGTTAGTCACCTTGGTCACTTCAAGTTGTGTTGCAGATTCCTCTGGCTCATCCTCATCCTCCGATCCAGGATTTAGTGTAGTTAGGGCATCACAGATTGTGGCAACAGTGAGATCCCCATCAGTCACTTCATCTGCATCCGTGTCTAAGAAGGCAAAGAATTCCTGGGGGAGTTAGATTTTCAGGCATGGATACATCACCAGTTAGATAGTCTTCAGCCAGAACTACAGCCTTGTTGGGGTTTGTAGTAAAGTGTTAAGTGGCTAATTGGCTAATTGTGTCTGAGTACAGTTGCACTTGATAATCATTAATACTCCATTAGGGTGATGATTAACAGGTTGAAGTTAAGGGCACAGCACATTGAATATGGCAGGGCCAGTGCACATATTGCACATGGTGCAGTGGCACTATGCCAGTGCAAGCCACTGCTAGGGAGCACGAGGATGCACCAGCGCAAGTGCAGTTGCGCTAGGTGCATCACCCACAATATTCAGCAAGGGGCATGCAAATGAAGCCATAATATATGCAAGGCACAGATGGGGCCATTGGCATGTCATTATGGCGCCATTTGCATGCCTTGTAAAGGGCAGCCTGGTGACTTGTGGCTGGAGCCCTGCACAGAATGACGTGGGCAGTGGGGGTCCTGGGGCATCCATTACTCCTGTGATCATGGTATCAAGCCATGCCCCAGTTCCCTGGTAGTCTAGTGGTACCCCCCCTCCAGCCCATATCTCTGATCACTGGTAATATACTGTTTAAGTAATCCCTGGTAGTCTAGTGGCACCCCCCCATCCATTGCTGCGATCACCAATAGAATACCGTAATAGTACTTACAGTCCCTATCAGTCTAGTGATACCCACCGCCCATCACCTCAATCATGGTAAATGCCCATATACCACATCCCTAGTGATCCAGTGGAACCTCCCACCCCTCCACCCACACAGACCCCTTGCCCACCATGCTCTCCCATCATCGGCGAGTGGCTGCAACCTGTCCGCATACCACCCGGCCCCCAGCCGAATGACAGGTACAGTATGGGCTGCAAGCCCATTGATCCACAGTGTGAACAGTGAGGACCAATGGGCTTGCAGAACATACTGTACTAGACAGTCCCAACTATGTGAATGACTAGACAGTCCCAACTATGTGAATGATTAGCTCTCTCACCTCTAGTTTTTTTTTCCAGTTCCATGTGTTTCAATATTGCTTAATACTATTGAAGTCTGCATTTTTGAAATCCTTAAACATGGTTTTGCCCTTTGTTATTTGATGTTTATTTGTATACTTATAGTAGCTCATATTGTGGTCACTATCCATGAGTGGCGGCAATACTTTTATGTTATTAATGTTTTCAGGCATATTTGTGAATACCAAGTCTAGAATGCTAGTGTCTCTAGTTAGAATGGTTATTTGTTGGTCTAAATTTAATAGTGTAAGTACTTCAAGGAATAATTTTTCAACTGCACTTTGTCCTAGCATTGATTCCCAGCAGATTCCAAAGAAGTTAAAGTCTCCCATTAAGATACTCTCACCTGTGATATCTGTGGTTTCTGATGTTGACAATAATAAGTCATTTTCAACCAAGGTATAGTTGGGGGGCAGTAAACAAGTCCTATTTTAAGTCCATTAGAGGATGTGTTTAACTGGTACCAACATAGTTCAAGACTGGCATCTCTATTATTATCTAATTCTAATACTTTGTTGTTATCTTTTACAAAAAGAGCTATCCCACCTCCAGTTGTTTTTCTATTTTTATGTAATAAATTAAAGCCAGAGATATGGACATTCCAATCTCCAGTACTAAACCAGGTTTCTGTTACTGCACATACATCAATATCATATTGAGATCAAGTGTATTCTAATTCTTCTTTGTTATTTTCTGCTGCCTTGAATGTTTTCAATTAAAAAAATTAAATAAAGTGCTCTATTTTTGTCTTTATACATGCTATATTTTGCCAATGTTCTGTGACTTACCCACAACTCTGTGGACCTGACAGTGTGTCAGTGCTATCGAATTGCCCTTAACAGTACACACAGTCGATGTGCAAGACTACTGCAGTTATAAGCTAAAAACTCTAATAATCAAAGAGATCACAGTTAGAGAACCAATCATCCAGATCCTATTAAAAATATAAGAAAACATTCTTGGCATGACTAACCTCACAAAATTCACTCTTTAACTCAATAAAAAAAACTTTTCACATACTGAGAAAAGTTGTTCTCAGCCACTGAAGCAAAACAGGGCAAATGCACTGAAACTTCATTAGTGCCCATAATTCACTATGAGTTGGGTCATGACCCAGAAATAGTGCCAGTCACTTTTTTTATAGCTTTATAGTGATAGCTATGCAATGTACTGCTAAGAAGAGGGAAGGGAGTAGGCCAGACATGAACAAGAACTGACATAAACTGCCTTCTGCTTCTATAGTGAAATTTTATCATCTCATTGCTATGCATGAGATCCCTACACTTCTGTGTCTATCTGTGTCCCTCATCCCCCCTTCCCCTTATTCCATCTGGATCTACTTTATTCAGTAATAGATGGTTGTGACAATGTTTTCTGTTTTCTGTGCTGCCTCTGCAGCTGGAAGAGTGCTACCAAGTAACACAATATTTAACAGAGCAGTGACAAGTGTCATTGACTGAAGAACAATTCTATCATCAACTAATGTACTGTAAATATGACATAGCAGAAATTGCTTGCTTACTTCCATAGTTTGTGCTGCATTGATAGAACACACACATGATGGAGAAAGAAAGAAACAGGCAGTCAGTCAGCCGGTCAATATGCTGGTGACTCCAATTTACTTCGGATTAGGTATGCAGATAGTGGCAATGTAAGCTGACATCTTACCTCTGGATTCCTTTGTTACCTTTCTGATAACCAAAGAACACTGCCACATACAACTAATGTTGGTCAGTTGGAACGGTGGTCTGGGACTGTGTTCCCTATTATCAACGAACTGTACAAATTTAAGACCATAATACAAGTAAATGTACTGCTTTTCATCACAATAAAAAAAAATGTAGCAAGTGGGTGATACCTTTTATTGGATGTTTAGCTCTTGAAAGCTAGTCTCAAAGCAATGTTATCACTTCAATAAGAGGTATCACCTGCAACATATTTTATTTTTTTTTCTTCTACATCATAGATGGGACATATATGGCTGCCACATTTCTCCATCAGAATAGGCCAACTACATCCACATTGGTATGCTCAATGTCTTCTGAAGAAACCTATGGTGATGTGTGTGAAGAAAGGATAAACAAAGCAAGTGTAGTAGTTTTGTTGGGAAAGTGAACTTCAGTACCTGCTTTCTAATACAAGTAGAGCAAATCCCAGTCTAACCTGTTGCAAGAAAAACATTTTAATTCCTGATATCTCATGAATCTTGCTCTTACACTTACCTACTGTAGTATGCTTGGGATGACAGTGAGTAAGTGGCTCTGATCAGATTTTAACCTAAATTTGCTGGTTCCCAAACGTGTGATCTAACCATTAGATACCAGTGTCATCCCTCGGTCACATTTTCAATGCTACTTACTTAGTTACTTAGTTGGCATTAGTCAGAAAAGGCCAATGACCCATCAAGTCCATCTTCCACTTCTAGTGGGTGAATTGTGTCAAGAGGACTTAAATCTTAAATACTTGTCTAACTCAAGTTTAAATTTATTACATTTTGTAATATCAATTAAGTCTAGAGCTAATGCTTTCCAAACATCTGTTGCTCTAATAGTAAAATAATGAGCATGTTTCTTTGCATAACAGTTCTTTACCTTCAATTGTTTATTATGTGATCTTAGATAAAAAAAGGCCTATCACTAAAAGACAGATCACACTGGCCCGTTAAATCTGGATCATGAAAAATCTTAAAAAGGAACAACAAGTCACTATGCAGTCTTATATCCATGAGGGAGATGAAATTTAACTCTAGTAAATGATTCTCATAGGTCAAATTACTGAGCTGAGAAATCAGTTTGGCAATTCTCCTACGAACACTCTCCAGCAATTTAATATCACCCTTCAGGTGTGGGATATTTAGTGATGTCTAAAGCAGATATTACTGGAAATGTGAACGAATCCTGAGGAACTCAGTTCCAGGACTGAAATTAAAAGTCTAACATAGTTCCAGGTGGAGAATAAGGAAACGATGCTTCTATGTAAACTACACACCCCTGAACACATAAACCTTACCAAATGAAGTGTAAAAATGCAATATGTAATGAAGAAGCATATTGCCAGAGCCCTGTCAGGTATCTTCAATACTAGATCACAGACAATGGGTTCCCTCAGTGAATCCTTTCCATTTCCAACACTGAAAGCAGACTTCTTTTTATCATTGTGCTGGGTATCACCCCCCAGAAAAGATGAACGTTGCTGTTTCAACCCTCAGAGAGAAAAAGTCATTTGGGTGCTGACCACAGCAGAGCTGTGATGCAGTGCTATGAACTGCATCAGAATATATGCTGTTATAAAACAGAGCCACCAAATACTGCTTTGTAATTGGCTAGCTAGCTTCTTCAAGCTTGAGTAAATTTCTGCATAGCCCATGCATAAGGAATTCATCAACCCTATCACAAAAGCAAAAGTAAAACAAATTAGTACTTGCACTAAATGTTCTAAATATAAACAATTTCATCAACACATTTCTCCCACTAATGCACTGTGTCATACTAAAATCAAATGAATAAATGTCCTGGGTAAACCTATTTTCATTTTTGTTTTCAAGTATTTCTACACAGCACGCCTCACATTTCTCACATTATTGTAGGCAGATATTCAGTAGAACCATGCACGCTTACTCTTCATATCAGCTTAAACTCCCTCACTGAAACAGCTGTCACTTGCTCCTCCTCCACAACATCTACCATTGGCACTTATAAAAATAGTTCATACTGTCACTATCTGACCATGAAAGCTAGAGGTTTAATAGCATGATCCCCAACCACTTTTGCTTGGCAATGGTTGCCGATCCTACCAACCATGGGAGCCCTGCTCATAAAGTGAGCTCTCTCTTTCTCTCTCTCTCTCTCTCTTTATATCTCTCCATGGCCATGGGAGGTTGAGGTCAACAGTGCAATCACTAACCCTTTTTTCTTCACACAGCTGCCAATCCCATGACAGGAGATGCTCACACCATGCTATCACTGCTAACTGCTCACACACACCCTCTCTAACAAGTTAAAAAAAACAATAACAACAACATTAGAAATGATGGTACAAAAAAATCACAAAAGCATCATGGGAGAAGGAAAGGTTTCTTACACTATGATCTACAGTATGCAGCAAATATATATATCTATATATATCTATATATATAGATATATATATCTATATATATATATATATAGATATATATATATACACTTTATGTAGGGAGGAAGGATATTTGAACAAAAATCAATAAAAAAGAATAAAAAAACAATACCTTGAACATTATAATAATTTTTATTTAAATTATTTCCTTACTACTGATTTTATAATAGCAATAATTCATTGCAGTTTGTGGATTATGGTTTAAGTCAAGAGACCACGCACACCAGGCATGGGTAAATTTCAGCATAACCCACACCATGTCATGGGTTATTACTTAGGTCCATCCCAGCTGCTTGACCCCACATTAGTAATAGTTTCCAGAAGGTAACTGAATCCATGGCCCATAAAAGTTTTCCCTGTTGTCCACTAAATATGGAATTTTTTCATAACAAAAATACAACACAGAGGAAAATGTATGGGCAGCCATACACAACATTCTGTGTCTGCATTGAGAGGTTTCTATGGCAACCAGGATTTATGAGAGTGAAGCTAAAGGGGTTCCCTGGTTACCATAGAAAATTGGGGATGAAGACACAGGCTTGACTGTGTATGGATGGTCATACTGTATTTCTTATAACCTATGGGCATCCATGACCATTTCAGACACTCTGCTTTCTTTCAGTGAATTGGCAGTTGGGAGAGGCACTTGAGGGTTAGTGGTGGGCTCAAATTACAGATTCAGTGTGTAGTTATTGACTGCAGTTGTAGCTGTTTCAGTAAGCTCAAGCTGTTAAAAGAAATAGCTTCCAGCTTGATTGGCTTCAGGAAAGTAGCTATGCAGCAGTGTTCCAAGTTGTGCTGCTGTAGTGACATCACTGAAGCAGCACATCATTTTAATGTCACTACTGCTCAACAACAACCCTATCCAAGGCATGGATTTCCACACAGGACAACATTCCATCATACACTATATAAAAAGTAATGTATGGCAACTGTACATAGCAAGGCTGGGTTTCCATTGAGAGGTAGAGATGATACATGCTGTCATCTAGATTCTGAGATTCCAATTTGTGTGTGGTTCCCCATTTTTTATCGTATGTACCCTGAAGCCAGGTATCTAAGGGCTACTTACCCCTGTCTTGCTGGCCAGACCAAAGCTGAGGGGTCTGGGTTCCTATTTTGATTTAAAAGTGGATCTTTTCCATAGATAACAATATTGCACAGTGCCTCCACACAGAGTTATACATTTAAGTGGGCCAGGATAAAACTTGGTACAACCCCCTGTGATGCTGTACCCACCCACATTACCATATTGTCACCCCACACATGGATCAATATCTATAACCCCACATTGCAACATTTTTCAGAATTAAAGGCCCACTCTAATAATATGCTCACACACAAAGATTAATAAAAAATAGTTAACCAATAATTTATTTACAAGGGGATAGGGCTGGGATGGATTAAATTGGAAATAGAGATTATTCAAACAGTTTTTGATCGACATCTCAGATTGGCATTCTTAGCATTACAGACAATATAAACATTTCTCATTTTAAATTCAAAATCCATTTAGCGTATTTGGCCATCCACCAATCTTCTGATAGATTCAGATCTAGATATTATCTATCTATCTAGCTAGCTGCATAGATGACAGATACATAGTGTGTGTCCACACTGGTACCAGTCCCCAGTCCAGATAAGGGCCCTGCAATCCCAACCTTAAATCTGGGTATCCAGTACTAAATGTAAGTTGCAGGCCTGATACAGTTGCAGCTGAGTTAGTTGGCATAGGGGTCCTTAAAAGAAAAGCAGATTAGTCTCTATATATTCCCTTGCATTGAATATTAAAACTTCAACTCTACAGATAAGCAGGCAATTCCCTCACTGCGGTATCTTGGGCTATAGCTTACTGAAACTGTGCAAACACAAAACAGCTATTTACAGTTTATTTTATGATTTTGCAGACCAGGATCTGCTTATTCATGGTTTTGTAGTCATCTTTAGGCAAAGCTGAAATTAGGCATCCCAAGGTAGGGTCAAGGTAGTCACAAATGGTGCAGGTAGCTTTAGCTGAGGCTGCAGGCAGGAGCTTTGACTGAACCTTCTTTAGCAGGCTCTTGCAGCATGCAGGCTGACCTCTTTCTCAGCTTCTTTGTATATGTCCCTCTACTTACGTTTGAAGTCACATTCTGGAACAGACCAGGCTGGGACTGGGGCCAGCATGCTTCAAACCCCCAAATCTAGGCTATGCCCCACTGGTGGAAGCAAATATTGCAGTGCATAGCTGGCACACTACCAGGCTGACTCCCAGACTAGTCTCAAATTCAGTCTCTTATTCAAAGATGGGCATTCAGATTCTTTAACCATCTCAGGCATTTCAGCCATTTGGCCCGAATGGCAGACATGGTCTTTTCACTGATCAGACTATAGTCTCACAATTGTGGGTGCATCCCCTAGGACTAGGGAGGACCCAAGTCTTGCACAGTCCATCAATAGGAAAATTCTCTTTCTCACTTCCAAGCAGACCAGGAGCTGAAAACATGACTCCTCACCAAGATAGCAGATGGAGCTTAGCTCCCAACCAAGTTAGATGCTTCACATTGCAGAACTTTCACAGTAGCTTCTCCATGCTTTTTCCTGGCTTTTCACAAGTAAAATCACAATGAACCACCCCTTTTACCTAGCTGGTGGTTCTCAGCTCCAAACAGAACATTTGCATAATCCTCACAGGCAATTCCAGGTAAAATTCTGAACTCAGGATACTTCCACTTCATTCCTGTAGGTACACTACACAGTCACATCAGGCATTTCCCAAAACACTGGACTGCTCATGGTCACTCTTGCAACAAATATCTACCCTTTCCTTGGCACTGATCAAATGCAGAGTGCAGACAGACATTAAGCATTTCTGAGCTTCTTGCCCCCAAAACTCTCAAAGTCACTTCCATATTTTAGTAAACATTTACTCTGTCAGGAGGTCTAAACCTCACTCTCAGGTTCTTGACAATAATGAGGATGCAAGAAATCACAGACACGTTGCGTAAGAGTAATAACACTTTTTTATTACTACCAAAAGCAAAATCACAGTTGCCCTAAGCAGTTCTTACCATTAGGAACTAGGAGCCAGTGCTTAGCATTCCCTATACCTCGAGAAATCTCCGTGTCTCCTGGGGTCTCTGAGGTAGAAGACGTAATGTCTTACATTATATACCTAAGATAATTACCATGGCTACTGTAAGACAGAAACATTTCTAGTTACAGAGATGAGCCCTATTGGCTAAATTAGAGGTGGCTTCTCAGTCCAAGATAACATTATACAATGTTGTTATAGACATCACTTTGTGGAAACAAAGAGGTACAGTTTGTACATAGCCGAGTAGTAACCCAAATCATCAGAAGATGGCAATGCCGACTCATATATCATAACTCTACAAGGACACAGGTGTCCTAGTATCTTGTAAGCAAGAAATACATATGTATATTAGAAAGTAAAGCATATAGCAATCATATGCATACACATCCTGACATCTATTCTTATACGATAGATGACCTTAGCCCTATATGTTAGTATAACATATACCTAAATGCAAGCTGTTTGCAGTGTACCTCTAGGGGTACCAATTAGGGTGCAGAGGCCTCGTGTAACATCCCCCCTTGTTGCCTCAAAAGGGGCAACACAAGCAAGAGTAAGGAAGTGGAGAGAGAGAAGATGTCATTTACAGACCCGATGCACAAGCCTTGTAAAGGAACTCCAGCTGCTCATGGTGTTGGCGTAGTGTGCGCCAGAGGCAGCAAAGCATAATAAACAGAGAAAATATCAAAAATGCTTGTATAACAATAAAACCTTTAAAGGTAATCTCTAACCAAGTGTTAGTAAGTGCACTATTCAAATCACCATCATCATTAATAAGGTCATATACTGCTTCATCAGCTTTGGACATGTTATTGCTGATGTGGATGAGATGGATGTCCTTCCTGTCTTAAAGGGATTTTAAAGTCAAAGGATCAATGTGTAGATTAAAATAGGGTAAGTACTGTGAAAGAGTAAGCAGATAATCAGGGTTACCATCAATGATATCAGGTTCCACAAGTGGAACAGGGGTAATAACTGTGTGCCCAATAATAATAGTAGTTTCATGAGGGATGAAACAGAAATTAGAATAATTAATATTGCATGCCTTTTCTCCATATGTGAACTGTTTGAAATTAGTTTATTTATTTATTAGCTTTTTGCTAACCAGGTAAGTGCGCTAGGCAAAACACCTGCCTATTTTCAAGCATGACCTGGGAGTGTACAACAGTAAGGGGACAATATAACAAAGACAAGTAAACACAGCAACATTGGAACCGCCATGTGGGGCAGATTGACAAGGGTACAGAGAAAAAACAAACCAGGGTAGGAGGAGGTAATACTAAATCAGCCAGGCAGATTTCAGGAGCTTGGTATTACTACTTAGCAATTCAAGGATTACACAAGAACTCAGAATGACTACTTAGCAAATGTAAGACATGGAGTGGGCAGAAGGGTACCACACAAAATTCATCATCTGAATTATATTGCATTTTAACAGTAGGCAGTCTCCATTTTTGTAGCTGTACTGGGCAAGTATAAGCCTGTTTGGAAATCCATGCTGACAGGTGGTGAACCAACTTCCGATAAGACTGGTACAATTGAGAATCATCTGGAGCAGATGTTGAGTCCTGGTAGTCTGTGCCATTGGTGGTGATGTCATCATCCATAGAAAAGGACCAATCGATACTGTCTAGGGAATATCCACATACAGGTTTAGTAACATCAAATATGTCACATCGACACATAAATATACCCTTCTTCACACAGCAATCTGTGTGCAGAGTGACCCATGTCTTCAGAAGAGAATGGAAGACCAGCAGAGGAGGCAAGTCAAGGCGTTCTTTGTAGATATCATCAAGGTGCCCAATGGAGTGTACGGATGCTAGTTTATCAAAGATAGCTGTAGTAGGATCAAAATGTGGTAAAGAAACAGTAAAAGACACAAACATTGTATCCTTAATTGAACATTTCTTAGAAGTAAAGCAAGGACCAATATTAGGGTGTCTGGTCACAAATCCCAAATTCCTAGCAGTAGAAAAGGGAATAGAAACAGACTGTAACATACATATGGCAACACAGTTAGGGGATTTTCACTGAGGGCAATACCATTTAGAGATGTGTCTATCATGTATAATATCAGGGATTCTTCTGGATTTCAGATCACGGAAGAGATTGTTGATGGTAGTGATAATATATGATACATAAGCGGAGCATAAGATTTCACGGGCAATGTATTGCTTATCTGCTTCTTTATTGTTTTGTACAATGAGGGCTTTAATCTTATCTTTAGAATCTATAAATGCCTTAGCAATGTTATGCATATTGTATACAGTGTATCTTTCTTCCTGACTAAGGCCATCCACAACATGCAATAATGGGAGTATGTCATTGATCATACCAGTTTGAAACTTCTGTGAATGTGCTTTGATAGTAGCAAATGTCGGCTTTATTCCAGATAGAGATTGCTGTACCAAAAACACCAGTAATGGTGCCTGTGGCATCAGTGACATCAGAGGTGTTACGTGTGTTTCGTTTATGACTTTGATAATTTGGTTTAGGTTTTCTCCTAAAATTGCTTCTATGCTTGGTAGTGTGTACCCCAGCAATAGGGTCTTGGTTACAAATCTGAAAGGCTGCTAAGCTATCAAGTAACAAAGTTCTATAAAACAGTGATGTATTAGTAGTATGACACATACCACATTCTTTCATATTCCAGTAAGTCAAATTAAACAAAACAGGTATATGCATATATTGTAAGTTGCTAACAAGTGAGCCAGGTAGATCAGTGACTGTGAGACCACTACAAGGACCGGGGTCTGTTTTGGACATTCCAAAAGCTGTTTCTCAGTAGGGGGTAACACAGATAAATACATGGTAGCTGAGGCCATGTTGTGTACAGCACAACATTTTCTGGCAGAATCTTTAGACAGTAAATCACAATATGAGGGGTCAATTAAGGCAGTGATATTGTATAAACCAGAATATCTAAGAGAGGTCTGGTGCAAGGACAAAGTACCATTTGGGGATCATTTTACATTGAGCCATCCATGGAAAGTACCAATGGAGAATTTGGCTACAGGGAGTATTTGTCCTTGAGACTTGGTTTGCCACTCAGTTTGTAGGGTAGATTTATCAGGAGCAACAACCAAGACAGTGAGGTAGGCATCTGAACCTTCCTGAATGGTAATCAAATTATTGGGAATATTGATGGAGACTCCCTCTGGGGTAGTTGCAGGTGGATCAAGGTGAGGAAGGAGGTGCTTTACCATGCCTTGGATGCAGGGGATAACTCCTGAGATGAGGAGAAAATGGAACAAGATAGCCATCTTGTAAGTGTATCTGAAAAGAAAAAAACAAACATAAGTAACTTAGTACTATTCTATCCAATGAGGTGAGGAAAAGTAATTATACTCCTTTATACAATTTCAGCTGGTTTGCATGTAACCATTTGTAAGTCAGTTTGTTGTTTTGCATGAGTCTAACCTGATAGACTGCTGGACTGATCTTGTTGACAATTGGATAGGGTCCATCCCATTAACTGGACAAAGAATGTGCTGGATGCACAAATCTGAGAACCATTACCTGATCTCCAATTTGCCAATCCACTTCTTATGTTTGTTTGTCAATCTGAATTTTGGACTGTTGCTGGGCCTTTGCCCATACAGTTTGCAGCATACAAATGAGTATGTATGAGGTCTTTTCTGAGTTTTTCCACATATTGGGCCACAGAGACACAGTCTGTGGTGGGGGGTGTAGGTCAAACAACAGGTGTTCAGGTAATCTCATATTTCTACCAGTCTTCACCTCAAAGGATGTCAACTGGGTGGTGGCTGAGGGCATGCTCTAATTACCATAAGGAGTAACGGCAGTAGGGAATCCCAATCTTTCGGATTGTCCTCAATGAATTTGGAAAGCATTTGAATAATCCATCTGTTGGCTCTCTCTACTTGACCTGATAATTGTAGGTGGTATGGTATGTAGAACATCTGATGAACTCCAAGGAGATCAAGGGCTTCTTTCATCAACTCACCTGTAAAACTGGTTCCTTTGTCACAGTCTACCATGAGAGGTAGGCTCCACCAGGAGAAAATCTGTTCCACCAGGATTTTGGCAGTAGCTTTTGCAGTGCATGTCTTAATGTGGAAAGCTTCAACTCACTTAGAGAAAAGATCAATTACCACAAGGGCATATTTGTTGTTTCTGCTGATATTGGTTAGAGGACCAATAAAATCAATCTGTAGGGCATGCCAAGGGCCAGAATGCCTTTGTGGTAATAGCTTGCCATTTTGTTTACTGGGAATGGGGTTGTTTTGTGAACAAACAAGACAGTTGTCTATGTACAGTTTGACATCCTAGGTGATGCCAGGCCACCAGGCAGTGGTTATGAGTCTCTGGAGTTTTTTTTTCACTCCCTGGTGTCCACCAGTGGGGGTGTCATGCACTTGGTGCAGAAGTTCAGATCTGAGATGATGAGGGACCACCCACAATATGGTGGGAGTGTCATCTGGTAGATACCAAACAAGCTTGTCATCTGGGGACAAGTGTAACTTACCTTCATGCCTTTGGTAGGGGTTGTGGGTAGATAAGTTCTTCTCAGTACCTTTGTCCAGGAATCTGAACATGTCTTTGAGTTCAGAGTCAGCTTGCTGGGCTTCTGACAAATCCAAGGGGGAGAAGATCTCAGGTTTCTTCCTGACAGTTGCTATGTGGACAGCTGCTCTGGCCTCTGGATGGTCCATCATCCATGTGTCCCTCCCTTGGGCCCCTTCCTTGGCAAGGGTGTCAGAAGTGTCATTGAAGGCATGATGGGGGTCATGTATAGAGTGGGCATTAACCTTGTGTACATAGAGTTTGTTTGCAAATTTCTGTGCCAGTGAATTAATGTATATTACCAGTTCCTTGTGTTTCACCGGGGTGCCATCAGAAGAGTAAGGGAGTTCTTCTGCCAGAAAGGAAGGAATTCTGTAAGTGAGCAACAAACCCAGTTAGAGTCTATGAAAATAATGATATCCTCAGTTCCATGCTGGATGAACGCGAGGGCACAGGCCACTGCTGCCATTTCCGCATACTGTGATGATGCCACACTGCAACATTTAGAAATCTTAACAGTGTTACCATAGGGGTAACCTACAAATATGCCCATTCCTGCTATCTGTTCTCCTTGTTAATAGGAGGCTGAGCCATCTGTGAAGACATGACACAGTGTGATGTTCTCAAGTAGTTGTGGTGTAGCAGGAAGGAAAGGTCCAGGATCTGGTAGATTAGGTGGCTGCAGTGTACAGTCATGGATTCTCCTTGGAAAAGGAGACCATGCACCAGCATGGATGGTATTTTGGCTGGGTGGACCTTGATGTCTCTGTTCTGGAGAAGGAGGGACCAGTGTGTCAGTCTGGTATCAGAGACTGACCCATCCTTTACTCTATCTGATAGCATAAAGGTCATTGCAGTGTGGTTTGTATTGATAATCGGGGGGAGTACCCAATGATTTACAGAAAGTGCTTGACAGCCCAGTAGGTGGCCAGAAGGTTTCTTTCACAAAGGCTGTATTTCTGTTCCACTGGGGTCAAGAGCTGTGATGCATATGCAATGGGTTTAAGGGGTGCCATGGACCTTCTTGGCCAGCACTACAGACCTACCAATGTCAGAGGTGGCAGATTCCAGATGGAATGGCAGGGCTGGATTAGGGTAAACCAAAGCTGGGGCTGATGCCAGGACCAGCTTGGGTATGAATGGGGCCCCAAGTCCAGGGGACATACTTTTTCAGTAGTTCATACAGAGGGGTGGCCTTCTGAGCAAAATCACAAATAAAATCTCTAGAATAATTTACCTTACCTAGAAACCTCCTAAGGGTGGCCATGCTGGTGGGAGTGGCAGATCTTGCAGTCCCTGTATCTTCTTCCAGGTAGGGCTTCGGCCTTGATCTGTTATCCTCAGACCCAGAAAGAGTACCTCTTTCTGACATAGTTGTGCTTTTGCTGGGTTACATTTGAGGCCTGCACTCTGGATGAAAGTCAGTAGTTTGTTTAAGAGATCCAGATGTTGTTTCTTGGTGGCTGTGGCCAACAAAAGGTCATCCACATACTGCAAGAGACATTGGGGTGTAGAGAAACCCTCAAGGCATCTATCACGTGCAGATGGAACAGAGAAGGGCTGTTATGGAACCCCTGCAGTAAGCAGGTCCATGTGTACTGCCTACCTTCAAAGGTGAAGACAAACTTATATTGACGTTTGGGGGCCAATGACAATGAAAAAAAAAACATTGGAGATGTCCAGGGCACTAAACCATTGTTCATCAGGGGCCAGTAATCATAGCATGTCTGGTGCTAATACCACAGTTGGGGCATAACTGGGGGTGACCTGGTTTAGTCTCCTGTAGTCAATAGTAAGTCTCCAGGCATCTGTGGGTTTCTTCAGAGGCCACACTGGGGAATTCACAGTGGAAACACATGTCCTGATTACACCTTGCTTGAGGAGTGATTTAATTGTTTCCCTAAGAGAAGGCAAGGCCTCAGGTGAAAAGGGGTATTGCCATTGCCTCTCATGTGCTGGGCCTGTCACTTCAATGACAGTGTGCATCCTGCCACAATCATGCTTGTTAGTGGCAAATGCCTCCAGATACCTTTGTAGGATGGGAAGGAGCTTTGGGAAAAGCTCATGGTTCTTAAACAAATCTATGATGTCATACTCTTTGTCATTTGCGGAGAGTGTTGCAACCTCATGTGAGTCAGGGATTATGATGGTGTAATATTGTCCCTGAATTTGTATCAGTAACATGTTGGCTAGGTCTACCACACAGCCGTGTGGTGCCAAGAAGTCAATTCCAATTATGCTAGGGTGATCATGCAGTACCATCATCTGAAAGGTGTGATATGCTTTCAGGTGTCCCAGTGCCATGGGTAATGGCAGGGAGCGGTATGCAGGTAGCCTAGTTCTATCTACACCAGACAATTTGGTCCTCCATCCAGTAGAACAAGGTGATGTGTCTTGGTTACCATCCTGTAATACAGACATGGCCATGCCTGTATCCAGCAGTACTGTGAGTTGGCGGCCCCTGACCTTGGCCTCTGTGCAGGGCCTTCCTTTTGTATCTAGTACCAGCTTGTTTACAATATGGACTGGGGCCTGTAATTGTCAATCGGTACCAGTAGAAGCATGGGGAAGCTCTTGAAAGAGAATCTTGACCTGGATCCTGTAAACCATCTCACCATGCTGTACTGATGCTATATAGGGAGCCGCTTCTGGGTTTAGGCCTGTAGGATCCTGAGATCCTGGACTTCCCATATCCCTGCAGCCTGTGGAGGCCTGCTCTCCTGGTTGTGTTGCAGCAAGGGTCCATATTGGAACAGCACCTGCTATTGATCGCACTTTCCCAAGGAGGTCTCAGAGATTTTGGTTCTCTTCGGCTATTTCTCTATACGAAGGGCCTGGTCTCTGTTGTTTACCCTTATTGTTTTTGTGGTGCTTCTCTTTTTTGTGGTAGTTCCAGTTCCCACCCCAGGATTGCTGTTGTTGGGACTGCTGGGGGTGTTGGTTATCTGTGGGGAGGAGCTGTTTCTCTTGGGCCTGCCTCTCCACTGTGTAATGCATTGTGGCCTCTGGAATGGCTTCCACAGCAGCTACCTTCTTGGAGCTGGAGCTTGAATCACTGATACAGAGTTAATAAACTCTCTCTGTTTTCTGAAGAATATCGGCAAACCCTTCCATGTTGGGATAGGTGGTTGGCTTTACCTTCTCTCTTACTGCAGGGATCATGTTCTGAAGGAACAGGGTTTTGTATTCAGTTAGGTTTGCATCTGCGGCTTCTACTGCAAGGTGCTTCTTTGCTCAGTAGGCCATCCAGAGTCTCTAGTGAAAGGTCACTGGATTTTCCTTCACATTCTGTTTCACAGGGTATGAGAGCATCACTCCTAAAACACCTGGGTTGTGTGCAGTGATGAGTTCAGATGCTACTTAGTCAAAGGTGGAGTGGCCGTCCTGATGGACAGCATCGAGGAGTTTTGCCCACAGGCCAGGGTCGATGGTCTGGCGTAGGATCTGGACCTGGCAGTCTGCAGCAAGACAAAGCATTTCACATTTAGCATGCACCTTCTCCAAGTGGCAACTGAGGTTGTTGGATGGGCTCATCCAACCAATGCTGTCAGCTATTTGCTGAACAGAGTGGGCCATTTGTAGGGAATTATTGGGAAGATCAATCAGAGGTAGATTTCCTTGGGCACTCTGCAGGGCTGCCTGAGCTGCTGCTTCAGCCACAGTGCAGACCATGTCATCCTTACAGTAGTAGCAACCTCCTGTAGCAGCTGCTTAATCTGGGTCTGGAGAACCTGTTTGTTTTTCTAGGGGATGGTCACATTGCCTAAAGCAGTCTCAATCATTTTCTCTGTCTCCTGCTCCTGCTTATTGTCCACATTAATAATGGTGATCAGTGGTGCCGTTGGGACTAGGCCTGAGCCTGCTCCCCCTATCATGGGGGTCACCATGTTGGCATTGCTCATGCTGATCATCATGCTGTTGATGATGTAGGGATGTGGGGTCATGTGATGGGGGTCCACCATGTTGTGGATGACGGGGTGGAGTTGCTGGGCAATAGTAGGGGTGTGACTGGGCATTATAATGGGAGATATCATCATCTGACTCCTCCTCCTCAGACAAAGTCAACAAGGTGGGGGCTACGCCTCCCATCGCCTTGACATGACCAGCCAGCTCCTCTCGCTGGTGGTGCAGTTTCACCATTTTATATTCACAATCCTCATGATTAACTTTTGCAACTTTCTGAGCCACATCATCCTGCATCTGCTTCTGTAACATTCTATATGCAGCACTTAATTTGTGACTATCCCTAGTAGCTACTCCTAAGTCATTATGTACCTGGTTTATCTCATCCTGTAACTCTCCCAACTCCTCATGCATTTGATCATTCATTCTACCTTACAAGTCATTCATTTACAAAGCTTGCCCCTTATTCTGTCTCAAACTTTCACACTCCTGCATCAACATACAAAATTCCTGCTCATTTGCCTGAGCAGAATGATGCAAAAGGGAATCCTTTTAATTCCTCAGAGTTTGGAGCTCAGATTCCAAATCCTGCTCTCGTCTTACACATTCAGTTTGCTTCAAGCCCATCTCCTGCTTAAGAGATGAGATTTGCAGTTCAAGGGTTCAAAACCTAACTTCGGAGGCTTCCAAAGCAGCGTAGAGAGCCACGACCAACAGCCCTTTAGCTTCTTGCTTTCTAGCTGTTTGTCTCATCTCTGAGTACTGGGTTGAAATCCCCAGTACAGGGATTTTGGATTGACTTGTGTCCGGTGTGAAGTCAGCCCATCCTCCATGGGAGGCAAGGAAGTTCAAGACATCGAGTTTCAGTTCTGCGCAGATATTTGATATGGTGGCCATTGTGTGGGAGGGAGTGAAAATTCAAACTGTGAAAAGGCACAGTGCTGTGTATCAATCCACAACAAGTGCAATAGTTCACAAGTGTACTACTGTGCACTTGTAAGACTGCAATTCAAAACTACCATGGGGTGAGGTGAGTCAGCATTGACCACACCCAGTAAGCAGCCAGACTTTGCAAGTGATTACAAAGTGGGTGAAAAATGGGAGAGGTGATGTGGGAATGCACACCTACTGTCCCTGTTGGGAAGGGAAAGTTGTAGCAACAAGTGAAAACTTTGCAAACTCCAAATATTTCCTGCACTCGGTCGCCAATTGTCAGGAGGTCTAAACCTCACTGTCAGGTTCTTGGCAATAATGGGAATGCAAGGAATCACAGACATGTTGCATAAGAGTAATAAAACTTGTTTATTACTACCAAAAGGAAAATCACAGTTGCCCTAAGCAGTTCTTACCATTAGGAACTGGAAGCCAATGCTAAGTGTTCCCTTACCTCGAGGAATTCCCATGTCTCCTGGGGTCTCCGAGGTAGAAGACGTAATGTCTTACATTATATACCTAAGATAATTACCATGGTTACTGTAAGATAGAAACATTTCTAGTTACAGAGATAAGCCCTACTGGCTAAATTAGAGGTGGCCCCTCAGTCCAAGATAACATTATACAATTTTGTTATAGTCATCACTTTGTGGAAACAAAGAGGTACAATTTGTACATAGTCATGTAGTAATACAAATCACCAGAAGATGGCAATGCTGACTCATATATCATAACACTACAAGGACACAGGTGTCCTAGCATCTTATAAGCAAGAAATACATGTGTACATTAGAAAGTAAAGCATATAGCAATCATATGCATACATTTCCTGACATCTACTCTTATACGGTAGATGCCCTAAGCCCTATATGTTAGTATAACATATACCTAAATGCTAGCTATCTGCAGTGTACCTCTGGGGGTACTAATTAGGGTGCAGGAGCCTTATGTAACAACTCACTCAGGATCTAGCATTGCAGCTTTCTATTTATTGAAGCCACCAGATTCATCAGCACTCTCACTGCGGAGGCAAACACATTTCTTGCAGCTCTCTCACTACTGCACGTAGGCTCTTTGCAGCTCTCACTTAGCTAAAATTGATACAAGATCTCTTCCCCACATTTCCCAAAATGTGGAAAGGCAAATGTTAGCCCTGGAGGACAATCTCTGGCAATCTCCAGGCCAGTGACTCCAATTTGTTGCAGTCATATTTATTTTGCATTGGCCAGAGACCCCCTCCCATGTGGAGGGGCTCCCCACTGAACTGCAGGCCTATTCTCTTTGGCAAAGGGCCAGAGCCCCCTCCCTCTGGAGTGGCTTGCACTGAACTGACTCCAGACTGAAATGTTTCTGGGGTTTTGGGAGCTCTCTGCAGCTTCTGATTGGCTGATTCCAATTGTCTCTCATGAAAATAAATATTCATATGGCTCCCTTGACACCTGATAGGTTCCCTGTTTAGGCACCTAAGCATGGTCCCTGTTTTTTTCCTCACAAGCCTCTGACACAGTCCCATAAGTCTCTGACAATAGTCTTGATGTTCCATTGGCTGTTTGTATGTCAAATGCTCCAAACATGGCTGCTAACATATAAAGTCCCTAAGCAGTCCATCAATGTCCCCACAACAAAGTTCTAGTGCAGTCAGGTTAAATGCTTTTTATTTATAATAGCTACAAAGTTCAATAGCCACTTTAGTGCCCTGTTAAGCACTGCCAATTTTAAACATTTCTTTATAGTGTTGTGCCTGTCACTAGTACCAGAATTAATAGTCCCCAGGTGCATACAGGTTGCTCATTAATATGCTTGGGATCCTCATTATTGTTCATGAGTAGGGATGTAAGTTTGTCATGGCAGTCATACAAGTCATTTATTCCATGACGTTTGATCTTTATTCAAGACTTCCATGACTTCCACTAGTGTCATCAGAATGTAGCAATGATGACAGTGCAACAACATTTACTACTGTTTACTAATGATTTCATGAACAAACAATGAGTCATTAAAACCTCATCCATGACAAACTTACATCCCTATTCATGAGTCCTGAAACACTCGCTATTGGCACTTTCTATTCACAATATCTGGGAGATCGTCTTGCACTTGCCTACAATCTCTAGCCCCTTGGTGCCACTGGGAACCAGGACCACACAGTAGGCAGCCTCTTTATGGCAAATTGTGGTCAGAAATCCCAGGAGCACTTCTGTGCATGCATAAACCATTTGCCCACCAGGATGCACCAGGGAGGGTGAAGTCAGCAGCTCCTCAATGCTCTCCAAGTCCATTGTGGGCAAAATGAGTGCAATGGCCATTAGATGCCTCGGGCCACAATCCAGAACTCAGGCTGTGGCAGTGCAAGATTCAGAGCAAATTTTGGAGGCACCACAGGCAATAGGAGGCAAATCAGAATAAACAAGAGACACAAGACAAATAAGGCAAGCCAGTTGCATTTGTATTGTATATGTTTTTTTGCATAGACATTACAGAAGTGCCTCTTCCCATAAAGTTAAAACAAACAAAAGAAATTGCCATTTCTTTGAACTGTTCTTTTTTTTTCTTACAGCTCCAGGAAGACACACCATAGACAATATTTTAACACCAGTGGAAAACACCAAGGGTGTACAGAAAGAAACTATTGTATCTGCTGAAACAGATTAAACATTGCCTATACAGTTCTGCTATACTGTTAACTATAAAGCAGAGTAGTTCACATTAGATTACCAATGTGCAGAATATACCTTGCTGTGCCTGGAAGGAAATACCAGAGTACATACATCACTTATTCTGTATTTCTAAATTTTTTAGAGAAAAAGTGAAAAAAAGTAACGAGTCTGTTCTATGATTGAAATTAAATACAGACTTCTACAAGTTAAAAGTACAGACTTGGAATCTGAGTGGCTAATAAGCAGCTGGGCGTGGGGTGAATTAGAAATTTAAAATGATATGACCTTTGAACTGTGTTAAACAACTCTTTGTAATGCATACGACTACACTTTGCAACATATATAGCAGTTTAGAATATGCACAACATGGATTTTTGAGCAGGCTGATTTTTATACAGAACAAAGAGTAATCATGTGATATGTAAGTAATAATACCCGACAGGGTGGGCATTATTGGGATATAACGGACTGCCCAGGGGCATAATGAGGCCCGAAGCCACAGGTGGAGGGCCTTATAGCCCCTGGAAGGTCCATTATATCCCATAACACCCACCCTGGAGGGTATTATTACACTTAGAAAATGGGTGAATGTTATATTTTGGTTATAATAAACTTTTAAAGAAATAGTGTGAAATATTAAGAAAAATGTACAGAAATGATAGGTTATGTAAAATAGTTCCTTTGGCGCCACTAGAGGCTGCTGCTGCTTATGAGACTTTTTTCTTTGTAGATTGTAGTGTTTTGTTATTGTTAGTTTTCAGTACCCCCACATGAGTTTTGGGCTCCTTACAGATTGTTTTGTACATAGAAAAATGATTTTGTTTGTGAGAGTGTGAGCAGGGAGCAAGCAGGAAAGCTGACGCAAGAATGGTGCAATTGTACAAGTAATGTATACTCGGCAATGGTAGTAAGGAAAAAAAAGATAGTTTGATTTAGTTGGAAATTCTGCTTGTTTGTATTGGGATGATTTGTGTGTGGCCAGGTGGCAGTTTTTTGTTTTTGGCATTAGTGCTGTTCAGTGTATGAACATGGCCAGAGCAGGGGCATGAGCGGGACTGTCCTGAAATCAGTCCTGGATTTGGAGTTGCGGTGCTGCCTAGCAGTAGTTGCCAGAGTGGGGTGCTGAATGGAGAATGGGAGTGGTCATAGCATTGGTGTTCTACTTATGTTTGTAAAATAGAAAAAAAAATGAAGAAAACTGGTGTTTTTTGGGTTGGTATTTTTTTATATCATACTGTGGCAGCAAGGGGAAGGGACAGTTCTGAGGACTGAGTTGGGGGGCCTCTGGATTACTGTCTCACTAAGCAAGGTGAAAACATTGGGAGATATCGTCTTTCTGGTGGGCACAGGGATATCAGGTGGTAACGGGTGCTGCCAGGAGGAACTAGTTATTTGCAGGGCGTTGTTAAGAAATAGCCTGGGTGCAAGGCCATATCAGCCAATCAGGGTGTTAGTTTTCCATTACCCATTTTCTAATTATTGTCAAAGTCTCCCAGAATTAATGGCGCACTCAGTCATGCGTGCAGTGGTCACACACAGAGTCACCAGAATTAATGTGCATCCCCAAAATGCTACTGTCTTGTGTCCAGAAAATTCTCCAATGCTGACAAAGTGAAATGACAGCATAACAAAAAATGCAGTCTCCCAGAATTAATGGTGCACTGCAAATGCACAGACAGATTAAGATTGAGCTGCACACTCAAGAGATGCACATGAAGAGGCACAACACCTAACCAGTGCTCACAACCAAGTCACAAATCCAAATCTGGAAAGGAATACCTTTTGCCAGTTGGGGGATTAGTGCACGGCAGTAACAATCCACTACCAGTAAAGATATTACAAAGCAGTACAAAAAATTCATGCAGGTGCGGTGGCTAGCAGGTTCACACTGCTGCAATTACTCTGTGGCACAATAAAAGGTGTCTGATTTAATTGCACACATCGCTCACACACTCTCACACATGCTACAAGTAATGCGTAGCAAATTGAAAAGCTTTAGTAATATAACCAAATGTTTGAAACAGACAAATTATACACTGCTACGCCACAACGATCAGCAACAAACCATCAAGAATTAATGAAAATACTACTGTGTGTACATTAACACAGTAATACAAGAAAAATATAACCAAAACAGAAAGACTGCCTTTTTCTCCTAGTTATCCTACCTACACCACAAATACGCCTACTCCCCCAAAGCATACTTCACAGTACACAGACTGACTGTTCTAAATTAACATTCAAAATCCATACACAGCAATAAAAACTCTATGATATAAGCACAGAAGGGTTTCCTACAATGGATGTACTAAATTTTGAGCAAACAAAATGTTTCAAAAAGGCATTTTAAACAGCTTTTAGAGGTTCTGAATCGCAGAGCTCTGAGTGCAAACTGTCTCCAGCTACCACCACACACACTACCCAGGCCAGAACTGAGGCTGTGCAAAACAATCTGGAGCCCACATGACCTGTAATCCCATAAATCACTGCAGAATTTCAGTTGGAGCTCAATTACAAGGGGAAATGAGGTGAATTACATTGATTTCAATGTACTTCACCTTAAAATTAGTGGAGAAGTGGTTTGGGGAAGGTGGAATAATGCAAAGTCATTAGTTTCAATGGACTTCGTGTTCCCCGTTATGAAGTGAAGTACTCCACTTCAAATTGTGGAGTACTCCATGGATTTTGCGTTACTCCATGAATCACTTCACGGAGTGAATTGGGGCCACTTTGCCCACCACTACTTACAGTACTGTAACTCACATGCTGTACAGGAAGGGACGCAAATGTCTATGGCTGTACTTCCCTGATGAACTGAGCCTGTATCATAAAACCCCCCAATTTAAAAACTCTTATTAATGAGTACAGTGGTGGGGTAGTGAAGCCTGGAGAGATACTACAAAACAGGCTTACAATACATCCAAGTAACTAGTAAAAAACTTAATTTTGTGATTTGTGACGTGATCATGATTTGTGAATCATAATTTGTTACTACATTTGTGACTGTGATGATGAAGAATGTGATTTTGAGATAACCAATATGAAACTGTATGGGAACACAAATGCCTATGGCTGTACTTCCCCGATGAGCTGTAGCACAAAACTCCCCAATTTAAAAAACTCTTATTAATGAGTACAGTGGTGGGGTGGTGAAGCCTAGAGAGATACTACAAAACAGGCTTACAATACATCCAAGTAACTAGCAAAAAACTTAATTTTGTGATTCGTGACGTGATCATGAATCATAATTTGTGACTGCATTTGTGACAGCGATGATGAAGAATGTGGTTTGTATCACGAGTGGCTCATGATGATGGCCCTGACTTAAAAACGCATATTAATGAGTACAATGTTCATGCAGAGATATGCACCACACCAGTCCAGTACTCTGAAGGTAAACCAAAGAAACAACTATGACTTAAGTTACAGATGGAGATTGGGCCCTAAAGAAATGCAAATGCACAGACAGATTAAGATTGTGCTGCACACTGAAGTGATGCAGACACAAAGGCACAACACCTAGCCAATGCTCACTGTCAGAAATTCAAATCTGGAAAAGAATACCTTTGCGGTTAGGGGCCAATGGGGTGGGGGGCAGTGTACTGCAGTAACAGTCACTAATACTAGTACCAGTAAAGATATTACAAAGAAGTACAAAATATCAGCTGTAATGGATAGCAGGTTCACATTGCTGGAATTACTATGTGGCACAATAAAAGGTGTCTGATTTGATGACACATATCACACATACTCACACACACACTAAACAATGCATAGCAAATTGAAAACTTCAGTAATATAACCACACATTTTAAACAAACTAAAATTATGCACGGCTGCACCACAACAATCAGCAAAAAAAGTCAAGAATTATTGAAAATATTACTGTGTGAACATTAATACAGTTATACAAGAAACATATCACCAAAACAGAAAGCTGTCTTTTTCCCCAAGTTAATCTACCTACACCACAGATACACCCTTCCCCCAAATCACACTTCCACTGTCTCTCAGTACACAGACTGAATGCTGTACATTAACTTTCAAAATCCACGCACAAACAATAAATGCTCGATGATATGAGCACAGCAGGGTTTCCTACAATCGATGAACTAAAGCTTCAGCAAAAAAAAATTAACAGCTTTTAGAAGGTTTGAATCATAGAGAGCTCTAAGAGCAGACTGTCTCCTACAGCTTCCTACACACACTACCCTGAACTTAGGCTGGGCAGAACAATCTAGAGCCCATGTGACCTGAAATCCCATGAATCACTGAAAAATTCACCTTTGGAGCTTAAAAACAAGGCGAAGTGAGGCGAAGTACATTGTTTTCAATTTATTTCACCTTAAAGATTGGTGGAGTAGTGGTTTGAGAAGGCAGAGTAACGTGAAGTCATTGTTTTCAATGGACTTTGTGTTACCCATTTTAACACAAAGTACTCTGCTGTGCATTGTGGAGCGCTCCGCGACTTCGCCTTCACTCCACGAATCACTCCGTGGAGCGAATTGAGGCCACTTCTCCCATCTCTACTGGCCACACACACAAATCATTCCTATATAAAAAAGCAGAATTTCCAACTAAATCAAAATATCTTTTTTCCTTACTACCAGAGCTGAGTACTAAGTTACCTGTACAATTGCACCAATCTTGCGCCAATGCTCCCACTCACTCCCTGCTCACACTCTGCAACTAAAATCATTTTTCTATGTACAAAACAATCTCCAAGGAGCCCAAAACTCATGCGGGGGTACTGAAAACTAACAATAACAAAACACTACGATCTTCAAAGGAAAAAGTCTCATAAGCAGCAGCAGCCTCTAGTGGCACCAAAGGAACTATTTTACAGAACCTACCATTTCTGTACATTTTTCTTCATATTTCACACTATTTTTTTTATAAAGTTTATTTTAAAAAAAAAAATAATTTTGCCCATTTTCTAAGTCTAATAATACCCTCCAGGGTGGGCGTTATGGGATATAGCAAACCTTTCAGGTGCTATAAGGCCCTCCACTTGTGGTGTTGGGCCTCATTACACTCCTGGGTGATCTGTTATATCCCAATAATGCCCACCTTGTTGGGTATTATTACTTATATCACAACTAAGCCATTCATTATTCTACATCCCTTATTAGGCTAATACACTGGCAGTCGTATTGACTATGGCCAGAATTTGTTTAAAACAGGGAACAAACAGAGGAAAGGTACATCTTTTTCATATCTGACCCAGACAAAATTTGGAGAGAACAATAATAATATTTTTTCCATGTGTGCTATAGGCCATTTAAGCAATAAGGTCCCTAAAATCCCTGTGATCTAAATAATTACAGACCAATTTCGATTCTCCCGGTCTTGTCAAAACTACTGGAAAAAGTCGTAAGTAACCAGCTGAGGCAGTATCTAGATGCTAATAACCTGCTTAATCCAGTCCAATCAGGGTTTAGCGCTAAACATATCACCATCACAACACTTGCCAAAGTGACTAATGACTGGCAAAGAGAGCTAGACAACAGGAATTACACCAATGCCATATTCTTGGACCTGAGCAAGGCCTTCGACACTGTCAACCATTCTCTGCTACTCTCTTTCCTGACCTCACTAAGTGCTGACCCATTATCTTTACAGTGGTTCAACAACTACCTCTCTGATCGTTTCCAGCAGGTGAAAGCGGAAGGAGATCTCTCAACTCTCAAACCTCTCCTAAGAGGTGTTCCCCAGGGTTCTATCTTAGCACCAATCTTATTTGCAATATACATCAACAATATTGATGAAAGCATAACTAAGGCCAACATTCATCTGTTTGCAGATGACACAGTTCTTTATGTAAGCCATCCGTCATTACAATCTGCATGTAATGACCGTCAATCTGGGTTCAACCTGCTGCAACATCAACTCTTAAACAAAAAAACTGTTACTTGATACCAAGAAAACAAAAGCAATGCTCTTTTCTCCCTCTGCCCAAATAGTAAATTCAGCCCTATCAGATCCTGTGCCGCAGATTACTACAATTCTTGGTGAGAAGTTGGAATGTGTCCCTAAATTCAAATACCTGGGAGTATGGCTGGACCATAGGCTTTCCTTTATAGAGCACGTTAAAGAATTACCCAAACAATTATGACAGAGACTTAGCCTGTTCTTTAGGATAGCCCGCTTCTTAACTAGAGATGCCAAACTACAGCTGGTACAATAAGGTACAACCATGTTAATGTTCTGTTAATCACCCCCCCAGGGGCATAATGTAGCATGAGGTGCAGTTGAGTGCCACATGCCCCCAGGGGTTGATTAACAGAACATTAACATAACCCCTGGGAGTACCTTTTTGCTTTTATAAAAATATTTTTTAAAGTGTTCAAAATTTACTTTTATAAAACATACATTTACATCCAGAAAGAGACTTTTAATAAAATAGTCCATCTGCAAAGATGAACAGTGCATTCCCAAGATGTGTCACTAAACTTGTTCATGAGTTTTGCCCACTCACATAAAGCTGTCTCCATGGTAACCAGCATCAGACTTAGAAGAGGCTAAGCTGAATGATCAGTACACAAACATTTGTAAAAATGCAGTCAGTTGTGATCCACAGTAACTTTAAATTTAGCATATTGGCAACTACCCTCCTGAGCCCTCTCTTCATCTACTGCTGACAGCCTCACATATGCTGAATACCTGACACGCTACTATGGGTGGGGTGGGTGACAGATTTCTTTGGAGCTCACAATTTTCTTGCTCCACAGCCAAGCAAACAAGAGGCATTGGAAAACTGCTGTCTGTACTCAGCAATTGTATATCTGGACAACAAAACTGAATTGAAGTTCCAGCATTTAAAAATGCATGTTTACATGGCATGTCCACTTGATGTGTAGACAGGTAGCAAGCAGCTTCAGTCAGCTTTCTCCATGAAAACACTATTAAATCTCCATAACATGACTCCAGGAAAATAGAAAGCTGGGCTATCAGAGAAGCAAAGAAAGTATCATGTGGGCTTTTTTTTTGAGGGAGGTCCACATAGCAAAATCACTGAAAGGCTGAACTGAAGTGCTAGGCACTGCATGATCACATGGTGTGTGGTTATGGCTAAATCTGCTCCTCCTTCATGAATACATAGGTAAATCTATGTGCTGTTAAAATGCTTGTGTATGTGAGTAGAAATTATTGAATGGGCTTGTGGACTATTGGGTGTGTGTGTGGACTAGCAGGTAAGTGTGTGGACTATCGGGTGTGACTGCCATGCAGACCATTACTGAAGAAAGCAAACATGTGAACTCTGTTATGGGTTTAAATCGAATCACTGGTACCGGTGAAACAGTTGACATAATGGTGAATAAAGATTCTGACAGAAGAATTATGTAACATTAGATGCTTTTTATTTGAAATCACTATTGTATGAAGCTTCTCTAATAGTATATTAATTAAAGATTAACGTATGACTTACGGATTACAAACAGTCAGTAACAATTCTCATTTCACATGACCCTTTTTATAATCATCTTTGAGAAGAAAGCAACTTATAAGGCAAGGCAAAGGAAATGTTATGTTTTAGGTGCCCTATGATCCTAAAGCTCAGAGTGTTGTACAAAAACAAAGAAGTAAACAAATATATATTACCAATATGAAATAAATGCAATCCCCATAAAATACAGACCTGTGCCTGACTAAAATAAAATGTTTTCAAGGATGTCTCAGAGGCCTCCACTGTCAGTCAAGTGGATAATTACCAGGAGGGAGTTCCATTAGATTGGGGCAGCAACTCCAAATGCCCTGTTCCTCAACTGCTTAAAGTTGGAGTTTGGGAACCAAAGCAAGCTTCATCAGTGGTGCAGAGAGGGGTGGCTAGGGATGTAAGGCTCCAGAAGGTCTTTAAGATAATAGAGCACAAAACCATTAACAGTCTTGAATGTTACCAAACAAATCTTGGTGGTGATGTGCCATTGAATTAGCAGCCAGTACAGAGCGTGTTAGACCAGTCATTTTCTTTAAGAAGATGAAATTATAATCCTCTGCTTGTGGCATCACAATCTCTTGTAATGGAAATGATAGTGGTGTAACAAGCAAAGAGTTATGACATTAGCTTCTGACTAGTATTATGGCAAATTAGAAAATGGCAAGGTAAATCCTGTCATTCTGATTTGCTGACAGAGTAACATCAGGGACAAGTGTTTTTTGATAGAGCCCTCTAAAAACAAGTACCAATTCAGGGTTCCCCATTATTTGGGTTATCATTGGGCACCCCAAATTTCAAACTGACCAGTCACCATTTTTTCTGTCTCATTTAGACTGTCAACTGGCGGCTGCACCCGGCACCCATCTTGGTTTCCATTTACAAACTTAAAATAACATATCAAAACCTGGAAATCACCTGACATTTGATTAAATTTGCTTCACGAGGTAACTCCACTGGCATCCTGATACCGATCAAGTTCAAACCTGGAAGCGCTAAACAAATGACCACAAAGGAATGATATTCAATCTAAAATTCTTAACTGCGCTGCTATGTGGAACTTAAAATATATATTTAAAAGAAAAACATTTACACTGCTCCCAAGCCACATTGTAGGTCCCGGTGTACACTTCCTGCCTTTACATAGCAGGGTAGCACAAGATTCGCTTGCAACAACCAAAACTCCCGAGCAGGTGGGGGAGAGTCTAGAAGAAAAAATGTTATGCCACTGAAACAGGAATAAAAACAGCCCGTGGAGGAGGTGGTGGTGGTGGTGGGAAAGGGGAAGGGGAATTACAAAAAAATATCCAGTTCTGATCTTGAGCTGGTGATGGGGGGTGGGTAACTTGAACAGAATGGTTTTGTGCATGAGGGGGAGCAACATCAGATGGAACAGCACAAAATGAAGGAACTAATTTACAACACAGAGGCATAAACATTCTTACTCTAAAATGTTAAAATGTTTATTACATCTACAGTATTTAAACCCTATCTAAAAAATACCACAGTTTGCAATTTTCTAGTGTAATAATAATACCCTCCAGGGAGGGTGGTATGGGCAATACCAGACCTTCCAGGGGCTGTAAGACCCTCCACCTGTAGCATCAGGTCTTGTTACACCCCTGGGTGGTCTGGTATTGCCCCAAACCACCCTCCCTATCAGGTATTATTGCTTACATAAAGTTTAAATGACAAGAGTCATGTTTTGATGCACAATTTGTATTTGTAAATCATGAAATGGTGGAAATTGAATGGCTTTTTTGAAATTGTTGCAAAACTGGGATCTGCTAAAGCTAGCTTTGATTTTTTTTATATTAACTAAAGCTCTTGACTCGTATAGTACAACTCTCTTCCTTTGTTGGGAGATGGGAATCACATCTGCAGTCTTTTGCAAAGTAAGTTTTAACTTCATATTTAAGTGCTTAACATTCTATATTTGGTGAAGGAATCCACTACTTAGTCTAGTGGTACCTCCCTTTCAACCTTGATCCCTGCTATAAATTTAAAATCCACCCTAGAAGACTAGTGGTATATCCCTCCCACCACAATCCTTAATGTAAATGCCAAACCCACCCTGGAAGTCTTGTGGTACACCCCCCCATTCAACCGTGGTCCCTCATGTAAATGTCATATCCACCTGGGTAGTCTGTTAGTACCCTCCTGTACTGAACCCTGATGAAAATGTAAAATCCACATTGGTAACCTATTTGTACCCTACACTTTGTCCCTAATATACAGTACATCCTTATACCCTCCACCCCCTCCCTGTCCCACCAACTTAGCAACCACCATCCCCTACCACCCCTTCCAGCACCCGACTCACTATAGCAAGGTTTTCCCATATTGGTGCAACAGTCATTTTGTCGACACTGATATGGGTGAAGGCAATACACCATCTGCTATTAGGGCTCCGGGCATTGTGGCTCCTGGGACGTACAGCACCAAAGCACTGACCTGGGAAACAGTCTCCCCCATACCCACCCCAAATTAGCATGACCTCCTGTAGAGTAGGCATGCCCCAGAAGGTAGAAACTGTGTGGGGAAAAAGGGTGACAGTAGTCAGAGGTGATCTAAAATCAAGATTGCCCCTTTCACTGTCGCCCTTGTTATGGCAGCCTCTTTGCAGTGACAATTTTAAGTCACCTTTCTAATGGTATACCCACTAGCAATACCATTTCTTGATTTCAGGCAGAGAGTTAGATAGGAACTGAAACTCCTCTCACTACCCTAGACTGCCGCCATCTGAATAACAGGGACTGAGTGCATGCTTACTGCAGATTTGTTCAGTATGTGCCCACTTGGTCCCTGTCATTCAGATGGCAGAATGCCAAGGTATTGAGAAAAAGTCTCTGCCACTTGCAGTCCATCATCCTGCCTGAAACATGGACAGACTTTACTAGAGTGAGTTTGGTGCCAGAGAAGGCACTGTAGGTGGTGGGTGCTGATTGTGAAGACCGGCGCATGAAACAATGGTGTATACTGGGGAGCTGGGTAAGATTGGGATACCCTCAGACTACCATGTTGTAACTGACATTTACATTATAAGTCTAGTTAATTTTTCATGAGCCTAGTGACTGGATCAGTCACTAACATCTTGAAAATGATCATTCCAGCTGCAGGCTGATGCTATGTGGCACACATCACTTGAGCCACAGCTAAAACCTAAATAAAACTGTCAAAAACAAAAGTTGCTTTTGTGATTAAACTTATACAACCTACATGAACGCCAAGTAACATGTCATTTGGATTAGTGGTGTGGTACTTATAGGGGCTCATGTTCAGACATTTTTTTTCCCGTGTGAAATTTACTTAAAGTATTTTGTCAGCTTACGGCTCAGCCTCCTTTTGATTAGGGATGTGACTAATATTCTATTCATATTCGCTTCATACAGAAATAGTGACCTTCCCCCACTATTTATATTCATCTGAATAATATGTTTTTTTTTTAATTACGAATATTGAATAGTGAAGAGGTTGCTGTAGCTTTAAAAACTCTAAATCCTTGACTTGTTTGTGTGCATGGCAGCATGCCCGCTGATTGGTCTGCTAGCCACATAGAAGGCAGCATTGCGGCATCTCTTGTAATGGTGTCCTGAAACTGCTCCCCTGGCATCCTGGGCATTTTAACTGAAAATGAGTAAAAAAAAAAAGAAGTCTGGTATGGACGTTTTTCATTGCAAGCAAAGAAAATACAGCCAAAGCAGAATGCCTCATATGCAAAACAACTATTTCATGAGGCAACCAAACTTCTGGATTCACCACCACCATGATGATGAACCACATTCAGATGAAGCATGCCGAAGTATACAAACAAACCAGAGAGCGTCACAGTGCTGGACATCATGGTAAAGTTAACTGTACGAGCAGTGGCAAAACAAAGCAGCCCACACTAGAGGACTGTACTGCTCGCAAATGACTGTGGACAACTGAAACATCTGAGGCAACCAAAATACATTACATGCTAGCCCTGGATATGCAACCCTTCTGTTTCGCAGATGGCACCGGATTTATTAATCTAGTCAAAGTTTTGGAGCCCCGATACAAACTTCCATCACGCAAGTACCTCTCTCAAACTATAATGCCTGATATGCATGACTGTGTGCGCAAACACATTTCAGCCTTATTGTTAAGTACTGAAACATTGTCCTTTACGGCAGACATGTGGACACAAGAAAATACCACTCAGTCATTTCTAGGGCTAACAGCACACTGGATAGATAACAGCTTTGAGAGAAAGTCTGCTGTTTTGCATTGCGAGTGGTTTCAGAGAAAGCATACAAGAACTGCTATCTCTACAGCATTACTGAAAATGTTTGAGAACTGGGGCATAAGAAAAAGAAACCTGCCATGTAGTGCTTAGGGACAATGGGGAAAACATGAAAAAAGCTTTTTCTGAATGTGGTGTATATAGTCTCGGGTGTTTTGCTCACACACTACAGCTGTGTCTCCATGATGTCTTGTTGCGACAATGCTCTGTAACAGATCTCATCGCTAACAGCTGAAAACTAGTAGGACATTTCAAGCACTCAGCGTCTTCTGTTTGTAAGCTGCACAACATTCCAAAGGAATTTGGGCTGCCAATCGCACAGGTAACACAAGACATAGTTACAAGGTGGAACTCCACATTTTATGTGCTGCGTTGTGTGATAGAGCAGAAAAGGGCTTTGAGTGTTTATGGTGCTGAGGAATCCATTGTGAACTTGCTGACACCAACTCAGTGGTCTATAGCAGAAGCAGTTGTTGCCATTTTTGAACCATTTGAACAGCTAAGTAGAGAGATCAGCACAGACTCTGGAAGCATATCAGTTGTTCTTCCAGCAGTGAGGGCTCTAAAAATGTACCTGACCAGAAAAACGAGTGACAAAGGTATAAAAGTCATGAAATCACAAATTCTTGAAAACCTGTCCCTGAGATTCAGTCATGTGGAGATAGAGCAGGGGTATGCAATCTACTGTGTTCTCAACCCACGTTTCAAATTGCACCCTTTTAGTTCAGACGCCAACCGTTGCGACACCAAAGCTTCAACACAAAGCACTGCAGAACAAAACATGCTAAGAAAAGCTGTAACCAATGTAAAGGAGGAGGAATCCAAACCAGACATAATCGAACCACCAGTAAAAAAAAAAAATAGACACAGGAACCTTGAGGAGCTGTTGGGGAAAAATAGTTGAGAACTCACAAACAGCTGTTGCTTCCACAGCACTGGATACAGAATTGTCCTTATACCTTTCAGAGACTTGCATTCCACTAGAAAATGACCATGTGGAGTGGTGGAAGCAAAATTGTGTCCATTTTCCAACTCTAGCTGTTACAGCCAAAATCCTTCTCACTGCCACCAAGCAGTGTCCCATCAGAGAGTCTATTTAGCACAGTGGGGACATGTATACAGATGACAGATGCAAACTACTGCCAGAGATTGCTGCAAGACTAATTTTTTTTAAAATGTAGCTTATCTCTGATAGGGAATAAGTATTGAGTGCATGAAGATGAATTATAAAATGCACCTTATGTCAGTACTGTGATTAGCTTTTTTCTTGTGCTGCTATAATACTGCTTTTTACATTTGCACTCATTTGTACTTTCAGGTCTGTAAGCTGCTATTGTGTTCTGCTGCTTGTCTGTAAGCTGCTATTGTGTTCTGCTGCTTCTGTTAACTGCCCACTTTGCACATCACTATTTAATCTGCTGCTAATGTGTTTCTGGTGCTACTTAAAAACTGCCAAAAGCATTTCCACTTTAATTACTCCAAGAGCCAATTGTATTATGATGCAACTCTGAAAATGCCTATTTTGCACAGTACTGATATTTCTTGTCTCTTTATTGCCCATGATATGATTTTTAAACACAAAGGAACTACAGAAAAAGTACTAATAAAATGAAAAAAAATAACAAGTATAAACAATAAACATACAAAATATAATAATGAATTTGGTCTCAGTGTTATTTATTGTTATGATTGCTTGCTATTATCATTACTGTTGATGTATTAACTATTTGTATTCATATTCATTATTCAATGAATACCATACTGTACTATTTGGTATTCGACTGAAGAGTAAAAAATGGTATTCGTCCCATCCCTACTTTTGATACTTGAAAACTTGCTTGCATGACTTTCTTGGAAATGTTTTAGAAACTGCTAAATGTGGCATGAGTTAGTTACATAACTTTCTAATTACAGGGGCTCATGAATTTGTCAAAATTTGTGAAAATGTTCCAAAAATGTGGATGCGTATGGCACAGCTTTAATTACAGGTATACACCTACAATTTGCCATGCATACCACATGTTAATGGGACCTGGCATCTTACAAAGCTGCATGAATATTTGGTTTAGTAGTCTGAAATCTGCATTGAACATTTTGCAAATTATTAATCTGCAGGCCAGCTCTATGGTGTTGAGTGAAGGGGTCCGCTCAGCATGCTGGCTACCCAGGATTCTGCCCCGAGCCGGGGTGCAGGAGCAGAGACTGGCAGGGAGGGGTTCCATAAGCATCAATTGGATGCTTCCTTCCCAGGTGGGTGGGTTCAGCCTGGAGACTTGCAGACATACTGGCGGCATGCTTGGGGCATGTGTTGCCTTGACACTCCCCTGTACGCCCCCTCCTCAGGACACCACGTGCTCATGCACGGCCAAGAATTGCAGTGGGTGGGGCGCAGAACATGGAAAATGCCACCCAACTGATCAGACGATGAAAGCCCTGTCCCCTGCCACCTGAAGCCCCAGAGCCAGCCTGGATCCAGCCACTCAATGCCTGAGATGAGCTCTACAATGCCGGTTTGACAACTAACTTGTTGACTGGCATCACAGTGCCAGGTTCCCTGTCAACCTTGATTTGCAGTCGGTAGGGAGCCATGAACATCAAAGTGTGTCTTTTCTTCATGGGTTTTGTTACCTGAACCCCCACGTGGGTGGCTCTGCCCCTGCACCCCCTCATAATCCAGGATTCCAACTTCGAGTTGGAGTTGGTTCGGGGAGGTGGTACAGGACAGGGGAAAGTGTTGGCAGGTTCCCAGGCAGACTACTGCAGCGATGTGTCATTGTTGTCGGTAGCCATGTATGTCACTGTAGAAGTTTCACTGTACGGGGGAATACCACCTAAGATGCACAGTCATGCCATAGAGGCTAATTCCTCCTGGAGGAGTAGGACCCTCCCGGCACAGGGATATGCCAGGCTACTCAGGCAGGCTGCAAATATGGAGCTGGTAGAAGGTGGCAGGAGGTTGGAGGGTGGTAGGTTGGTCCTAGTGCTCCAAAGGAGTGGCTGGTTGGGGAAATGGGAGGCACCCCCAAAAAAATTACTAATCTGCAAAATAATTTCACAAATTCATGGAAGAGTAATATGCAATGCCACTAGAATTCCACAGAATACCACATGCAGAAATAACCAGGTCATCAGCATACAGTATGGACCTGCAGGAGGCAGCAGAAGAGGGTAGATCATTGATGAATATGGAGAAGAGCAGGGGTCTAAGGACTGACCCCTGGGGAACCCCTGAGGACACTACGGTGATGTTCGAGAGCACCTTACTATATTTGGTAAGTTGCTGCCTGCCCTGAAGGTAATTGGAGAACCAACTGAGCATGGGAGGGGACAGGCCCAGAGACCTAAGTTCAGTGCAAAGTAGTGCATGATCAACTAGGTCAAAGGCCTTAGAGGGATCAATAAGGATAGCCCCAGAGAGTCTGCCCTGGTCCATAGCAGTCCTTATCCCTGAAGTGACAGTGACCAGGGCTAAGGCTGTACTGTGCCCTTTTCAAAAGCCATGCTGTGAGAGAAACAGTAGCTCATGAGACTGAATGCAATCCTTGAGTTCCTCCGCTACAACTTTCTCAAGAATCTTACTGATAGCAGACAAGATGTCAATCGGCTGATAGTTGTCAAGAATCCTAGGGTTGCCCTGTTAGAATACACGGACAACCCTCGCCACCTTCCATAGGTCAGGGATAACCCCAGAGGCTAAGGATAGGTTGATGATATGGGCCACAGGAGAGGCAATGAAGGCAGCAGCAAGGCGGAGAAGCTTGGGTTCCATACCATTGTGGCCAGCACTAGAAAAGGGGGAGAGATCAGAGAGCAGTCTCTGCATCTCTTGTGCTGTGACAGCCTGGAAGTAGAACAGAGGATGGGAGGTAGGTGCCAGTTGAGGTGGAGGGACCTGGACTAGCCTGTCACAACAATTGGAGGAGAATAGAGAGGTGAAGGAGGACAGGTCAGAGAAATGTGAGTTAAATGCATTGGCGATGGTTAGCAGATTATTACAGCTAACACCATTGATAAGCATATCAGAAGCCTCACAGATGAAGGAGCCACTCACTATATTTTTAATATTCCTGCAAAAATTCCTAGGGTCCTTAGCTGAAATCTGTAAGGCAGTTTTGCAAAATTCACCTTTTGTAGCCCTGATCACCTTTTTTGCATTCATTTCTGAGCCTCCTGTAATGCTGAAATATGGCCTGGTCCATCGAGACCTTGAATTTGGCCCAGCACTTGTCTCTAGCCCTTATGAGAGCAAGGAGGCTCCCATGCAACCATTTTGTAGCAGCCCTCCTTACCCTCCATCTGACCAGGGGGCATGCTTATCCTGTAGTACCCCAAAGATAGTAAGGAAATGACTGACTGCGGAGGAGGCAGTCTGGACATCCATCACTTCAGACCAGTCCGTGATCATAAGATCCTCCTTGAAAAACCACAGGTCGAACCTGGAGAAGTCCCTGACTTGGATGATTTTAGGAGGGATCTTTGGCGTAGAGACCTTCCATATGCAGTACACAGGGGCATGGTCAGAGATGGAGTCCGGGAGGGTGCCTGAAGCTCTAATCCTCTCAGGCTTATTGGACAGGCTTCAGTCCAGGAGAGAGCAAGTACCACCAGTAGGTGTCCACCTGGTGGGATCCTTTATAAGTTGGGACAGTGAAATGCCTGCTAGCGGAGGGTCATACTGCCTGACTTTTCCTCGAAGCCAGTATTGATTAAGATCCCCTAGGATCATAAGCTCATTATTTCCATTCCTAGATCCAGCAGAGTCGAGAACAGAGGATAATCCCAGTACACTCCCCGTAGGGGGATTGTAGGTACACACAGTATGAAGCTTCTTTGCATTACCAAGTAGCAGCACAGTGTGCAGTAGTTCACAGGAAGACTGCACAGGCTGCAGACAGATCAGTTTGGGGTGACTCCTTTAGTAAACCAGGATACAACCCCCCCTCTTTTTTCCTGGATGGTCCTGTCTAACAAAGCCAAAGCCAAGGAGCGTGCAGGCTGAATCTGGGATGGAGGGTTTAAGCCAAGTTTCAGTTATCCCAAGGATGTCAGACTTGTAATGGATGACCCAGGCATGGAGCTCCACCAAGTTTGGCAGAAGGCTATGGATATTGAGATGAGCTATTTTTAGCCCTTTGCCAGACAGCCAGTCCACAGGAGTGGAGAAAGCTCGGCATGGAGGGCCAGGGTTCAGTTCCACATCCCCTGCAAGGACTATTATCAGCAGGAGGAGCCAGAGGAGATGCCTCAAGGGGGCAGCCAGTCCTAATGGACAGCCTGTGACCAGGCCACCTGACCAGTTTGACAGGATACCAGAAACTCCACAGATTAAGGCAGCAGATGGGCCAAGAGTACTGTCTGTCACTGGCTATCAGGTTTGAGAAAATAAAATCACACTCATCAAATAGTCCAGGTGAGACCCAGGAGCATCCCAAGGGGGGAGAACAGTCCAAAATGAGAAGAGGGAAGAATATGGCAGAGAACAGACCAATAATGAGGACATTAGTGAAAAGAAAGGACTCAGCCCCTCTCATGCGATGCTTAGGAGCCCCCATGATTATTCACACCCTCACCGAAGTCAGACCACTGAACTGCAATGGACAACCCTGAATAGCAGGAGATAGGGCCATCCAGACCCCACTAGGCATCCATACAGCATAGAGGAGTAGGCAAGTAGGAGGACAGCTAGACCTGCTGTTGTCACAGCTACCAGAAGCAGAGTACCACAGGGTCACCTATGTACACCATAGATGCCTCCAACCACTATCAGTTTCCAAGCAAGTACTACAAGTCAAGCAACAAAGGTGAAGTAGCCTCTAGTGGCAGCAGCTAATAAGCTGCAAATGGAGAAGTGAGCTAACCACAGCGTGATCTCCATAATATAGCTCCGTGCCAACCAAGGGTGGCTGTGGGGGCAGTGGGGAGCCAATGTGGATCATCGGCAGGGGTCCTCTGTGGCCAGTAGAAACTTCTGTGGCCGACACCGCTAGCCTGCCATTCCAATTCACTGTACCTGCACTTTCTGCTGTATGAGAGAGGACTCCCTGATGCTGGCCCTCTCGATCTTCCTCCGGGGGGGGGGCGTCTGCTTGCTGTCTGTGCCGGCTTGAATCTGTTACTGTTACAGCAGTTAAATGTGCAACATTACCTTTCTTGCCACAAATTACAGCAAGCAGTTTAAATGTGCAGCATTATCTTACAAGGAACAAATTACAGCATCCACAGGCTTTACTGAGGCAGACTACAGGAGGGACAGCACAATTACAACAGCAAAATAGCAGCTAAATGAGAGGCTGCACCTTACATGGCATAGACTACATGAAAACTGTGATTGCACATTTACTACCCCTACCTACTACCCATTAACTTAAGGCAGCGTACAGGAGGTACAACAAATAGATACTATTATTCTTAAGCATCACACACAGGAGACTATCTCCATTCGTGTGGGGACAAAAAAGATTTTTAAAGTCACAGATTCAGAGTGGGGACAAAAAAGGTTTTAAAGTCACAGATTCAGTTAGAAAAGGTGCCAAAGAAGAGGCATTCAAGTCTCAGATTCAAATTAAAGATGGCCCCAGCATGCCAAAAGTCCTCTGTGGCCAGTAGAAAATGTCCATGGCTGACACTGCGAGCCTGCCATTCTGATTCACCACACTTGCACTTTCTGCTGTGTGAGGGAGGGCACCCCAATGCTGGCCTTCTCGACCATCCTCCAGCGGGGGGGGGGGGCATCTGCTTGCTGTCTGTGCCGGCTTGAATCTGTTACTGAACTTATGTATTTCCTTTGATATCTTGGTTCTAATCTTTACAACCAGTCTTATATATGGGGTATCTGATCAAATGCTCTTTGAAAGGTAAGTTATAGAGTTTTTGAATTACATGAAGTATAACATAATGAGAGTCTGCTGAGCAAAAAGTCTTACTGGGTAGAGGGGCACTGGACAACATCAGACTACATGAAAATTGTTGGTAGTTATTCTGGAGGTGCTGGAGAAGTGATTTGTCTTACCAGCCCTGGTAGTCTTGGGGCTAATATTTTGTAGATATTCGTGTCTTATTAAGTCCTCTGCAAAGTCATTAGTTTTGTGTTATCTGAAAATTTAAACATAGTGCCTTAGTGTAGGTCCCTGAATCCAGCTCATCAGCAATTACTGAACAGTAGGGATTTCACCAGTACTAAACCATAGGGTATTCTACAAACAATTTTCACGTAGTCTGATGTTGTCCAGTGCCCCTCTACCCAGTAAATACTTTTTGCTCAGCAAACTCTCATTATGTTATACTTCATGTAATTCAAAACTCTATAACTTACCTTTCAAAGAGCATTTGATCAAGTACACCACATATAATACTGGTAACAAAGATTACAAGATATCAAAGGAAATACATAAGTACAGTAACAGAAATAGCTACAAGACAAACAGCACTTGGTTTCTGTAAATGGTTGCTTCTCAGATTGGCATGGAGTGGTAAAAAATGCATGATAATTTGGACATATTGTAGACACAATAGGGTGGATTTCACTGTTAAAAAAATACAAAAGGTGAAGGAGCACTCAGAGGGTAAATATGTAGTAGCACTTATGCATGCATGCACTGAACCGCTGCAACTTCTTGAAAAGAGTCACTTGCAACTTTGTAACATACAATTGATTTTATTACAGGCTGGTTCTTTTAAAATTTATTTGACTGGTTATTTTAAAATTAATTTGCCTGGCTAGGATACTCACATACAAAACTGCATGAAAAGTGCAGTCAGTGCTACAGTGCAAACACAATAGAAGTACAGTAAGTGCTACAGTGCAAATACAATAGAAGTGCTAAAAGAATATCCAAGAAGAATCTCAGTACATGACATGGCAAGGTCTAAAGCTTTATAAAATATCCTGCAGCTACCAGTAGCTAAACACCAGTGCTTTGCCTTACTGGAAGACTTCATCAGAAAATGGGAAAACACCTCAATCAGACTGATTATAATGAAGTATGGAGATAACAGATCTAGGTGTGCTGAAACAAATCTTTAAAAAATAAGTACAAGAATACAGTAAGCACTGTCATAAAATGTCAAATGAAATTTTAGGCTGTAAGCCAAAGTTGATTCAATGCAAAGGCTAAGTTATAGTTACATTATAGACAGAATAGTGGAGGGGAGAAAATCCACATCAAGGGTGCTGATGACATCAGAGACTTTGAGAGCAAAGCTTGAGAGGCCTCCATGATGCCATCAAGCCCCCAAGATGGGAAACACTGTCTTAGTTGTGTGTGGTCTCCCATCCATTGTTTTATACAGTATATGGTTTTCCCTTACTGAGTGTTTCTTTAGTTTTAAATAACTTAACATTCTTTCATAGTTATTCGGTGTAGGTGCTGCTCCCACTGTCTCTGGTGCCATTCCCGGTACTGCTCATTCAGTCTTCTCGCTTGTGTCTGTGGCTGCATCATTTTTTCAAATTAGTAAAGAAAAAACAATTCATTAACTGTTCCAAAAAAGCACCATGTGTAGTTATTCATGTTCTGATTTGACCGTAGTTGGGTCTGCAGCTCGGCACTCGCTAAACTACACCAGCATGTTTCTGCTCCTTTTCTTCTAAAGGCAAAATCATGTGAACCCATCAGGTTGCAGGACAATGCTAAAAAGTTGTACTATCAATGTGATGTCAGAATGATAGTACAAGTCTTTTGACTGTTGACCTGTCTTACAACAACATTTTGAAACCAACTGATTTCAGTGCACAATAAGGGGTACCACATACTATACATACAATTTTGCAGTCCTCAACTACTAAAGAAATAACTGGAGAAAGTGTTATTCAGTTTTATAGGGTTTGTCATTTAAGATGTAGATTGGAGAAAACAAGGCTATACTGCCTGAAACTCAAATGTCTGAAGGGATTTGGTAGAGATGTTCAAAATGAAAAAAAAAAAAAATGGTGAGGGTAAAGACTATTTCCACTGGTGCATGAAACAACAATACAAGGGTAAATAATCATAAAATAAGGACTACTATCAGAAAATGAGACATAAAGAGACGGATGTAATAGGGAAGAGATAACAAAAAATGGAGCATAATCTGGGAACAAAACTAGAACAGAATAAAGCCTGCTGACCAGAGATTCATTTGCTAGTTTAGGAGTTTGTGTCAGGGACCAATCTGTTTTTCACCGCTCCTGTTGGGGCCAGACACTCATTCAAAGAGGAAAGACTGCAAGCAATACAGAAAACTATCAGCTATTAGCATATCAAAGTGGACTCAGGTACTGTACAAACACATACCACAGTTAACATTTCCAAGACAAGACTGTCATTTGAAATGAGAGATTTGCAGTTGTATTCTTAATAAAGTGCATGCTAAACCCACTAGAACAGAAATACCCTGCCAGACCTAAGCACAAAGGAAGAATGTATGTTTGCCACTAATGGCCAGAATAACACAGTTTTGTCCTGCTTAGAGTCAAACATACAAACATATAAAAACAAGAAGGCATATTGCCTATCAGAAATAGGAATGAGGAAAAGGGAAATTGTTTAACTAGGAGAGGCACACTAAACCAGAGCTTGTTTCCAGGTGCAACCTGGGAGCACAAGGAAGTTAATAGAACTACCCACAACACAGTTCAGTGTACTACCTTGTTACATTTGTTTAGCTTAAATATATATCCAGCTATTTCTTAACTATTTCTGGCCACTCTGAGTTTACATTACTTGAAAATGGGTTCCAAATGTCCACCTCTCTGTGCAAGAAACAATATTTCCTTCTGTTACCCCTGCATATTTCCCATTTTACTTGCTTTTTATGAAACTAGGTTGTAGATTCATTTTCTTTAAATAGCCCCAACTATTCACATAATGCTAAATCATTTATGAAACCATACAAAGTAAATAGTGCTTCTATGATTACCCTCATTTCTAGATTAAAGCTATTCAGAGTACTTTTGAGCCTCTTCTCAAATTCCATGCTGCTACCCCCATTATTTTCATTGTTGTTCTTTGGAGCTAGTCCAGTCTATCTACACCCTTTCAGTGATATGGATTCTATAACAGGCCACATATGACCTACAGTATATAGTGGATTAAATTCATTAAATATGGTAGCTATACAATTATAAAAGTGCAGCAGATAATATGAAGATAGTAGTCCAGCAGACAAATCAGCACAATATGGACAAATTCACACAAAACAGACATTAAATAATCCAGATATACTGTAGATTGTAGACAGATAACAAGTAAGTCATATCAGCATGTGTTTGAAAATGATCTGAAGTATTGGGCTCATCCACAAGAGATACATGTTTTACTGATAGGACTATTGACGATATGGTGACACACAGTTTGTACTCACTATTCTACCACCCTCTAGGCTTAGGTGGCTTCCAATAAAACTCTGTTTTTGTTTCAAATGTGCAAGGTGCAATATTTGCAAATTCGTATGCCCTGATAAAATGTTCAGCCACCCTTGACACATGCAATATGGTAGTTAGACAGTCTACTAATGCTGGACCCACTTTGTTGTCTACAGTCTGTACTTTTTTGTACTTGTCCAAAAATGTATGTCAAAGGTGCAGTACTCAAACTGTACATAGAAATTAAGAAACATGTTAGGTCTATTACATTTGCAGTGCCAGATACTCCAGTTGGCTTTCTCTTTAAGGAATATCACCAACAACATAGAAAAAGAGAAGTTGACACCAGATAAGGACAGCAAGGCCCATCCAGTCTGCCTATTTTTTCTACCTTATGAAGGTACCATAGGCCTTTACTCTGTCAATGGCATATCTATTCATACTCATCTGTATAGCTCCCTTATGCCTATCCCATGCCTGTTTGAAGCCTTGCACTGTAGTCATATCCAACACTTTCTGAGGTAGGCCATTCTTTGCATACACCACCCTATCTGTGAAAAAGAACTTCCTCACATTGCCCCATAATCAACCTCCCTCTAATCTCATGCTGTGTCCCTTTGTCCTGCTATTTTTCTTATATTGCAACATGTTAGACTCTTTCACCTTGTCAATGCCCGTAAGATGTTTGAATGTTTCAATTATATCACCTCTTTCTCACTTCTTTACTCTAGTTTATACATACTGAGCTCCGTTAATCTGTCCTATAAATGTTTTCTGATGCAGTCCTTGAACCATATTGGTTGCCCTTCTCTGGACTGACTCCATTTTTTTATTGTTCTTGTGCAGGTTGTGCCTCCAGTACTTCACACAGTACTCCAGATGGGGCCTAACCAGTGTCTTGTACAGAGAGATTATTACCTCCCTCTTACAACTTGTGATGCCCCTACTAATACACCCCAACATTCCTCTAGCCTTATCTACTGATTTAGTGGTCTGCTTGGATGATTTCAGGTCATCTGTGATGATGATGCCCAAGTATCTTCTTCCCTTGTGATTGCCAGCAACTCCCCTCATAACATACAGGTAGCTTCAGGGTTTCTCTTCTCTATGTGCATGATCTTGCACTTCTTTGTGTTAAATCACAGTTGCCACTTTTCTGACCATTTTGCCAGTTTTTCCAGATCTCTTTTCATTCTGCCCACCCCATCTGGATCATCTACTCAGTTGCAGATCTTGGTGTCATCTGCAAACAGGCAAACCTTACCCTCCAGTCCATCCGCAATGTCACTGATGAAGATATTGAAGAGGGCTGGCTCCAGGACTGATCCCTGAGCCACCCCACTTAAGACTTGCATCTCTTCTGACTGTGTACCATTTACCACCACTCTCTGTTTTCTGCCCACCAACCAGTTTGCCACCCAGTTGACCATCTTCTGACCCACCCTGAGCATACCCAGCTTGTTAATCAATCTAATCTTCTATGTAGAATAGTATTGAAAGCTTTGCTGAAGTCAAGGTAGGCAACAGCAACTGCACCCCCTAGTCCACCACACTGGTAACCCAGTCAAAGAAATCTATGAGTTTTGTTTGACAGGACCTTCCTGTTGTAAACCCATGCTGTCTTGGATCCTGTGCTCCTTTGGATTCCAGGTATTGCACTGTCCTTTCCTTAAGGATTTCCTCCATAATCATGCCCCCTACTGAGGTTAGACCAGGGGTTCTCATATGGTGAGGCCAGCCTCTCTTGGGAGGCCCCAACTTGTTCCAGGCAAGGCTCAAGCAAGTCTGAAAAAGTACTGTATTTAAATTTTGAGTTTTATGTATTTTGTGTGAAGAGATGAAGGAAACTGAAAGAGGATTATAGTAGGTGAATTTTATGTATTTATTTATAATAGGTGACAAAGGAAGGTGAATGAACCAAGGCTCATTTCAGGTGTACCCGGGGAAGGGTAGGTAGTGAATACATTTCAAAAGGTAACTGCAAAACAATCAAGAAATACACAATGAACAACAGTGCAAACAAATATGAACAATAAACTAATGAGTGCTGGTAAATGATCAATTTGTAGACTGATGGCAGAACAGCCCAAATACAAGGGTTGAGCATAGAAGTGCTAAGAGCAATAGCAGGAAGAAGCAATGTAATCCCAGAGAAGTTGCTTAGGAGCAGGGAAGGATGGGGAGAGGCAAAGGTTATTTCATATAGACAGGAAACAGAGAAAGTAGTCTGACCCATGAAGGCACTGCAACAAGGGGTAACAATGGTTCAAGAATGAAAATAGCATAACAAATAGGCTGGCCTGTTTGGGGGGGGAGGGGGAGTTTTACAATAAGCTGAATAATACTATTTGTTTATTTATTTGTTATTCAGATAACACCTTTGAGCACAGGAACTCTTTTTCAAAGGTTTCACATCAGTATATGACAAAGAACTGAATGAAAGAACTGAATGTGAGCCAAGTACTCAAAGGGGCTTCAATTTATTCATGGTGTACTGCACAAAGTACAGCATGTTATTTCTCTTTGGGGAGGCCCAAGATTATTTCAGTTTTTGGTGGAGGCTCAAAATCTTTTCCATGGATTTGGGGAGGCTCACTGTGACAAACCCTAAGAACTATTGGGTAAGACTGACTGGTCTGTAGTTCTCTGCCTCCTCCTTGCTGCCACTCTTGTGGAATGGGATCACATGAGCCCTTCTCCAGTCTTCTAGGACCTCTCCTTTGCTCAGAGACTCACTAAACAGTTCTGCTAATGGCTCTGCTAATTCCACCCTTAGATCCTTTATTACCCTGGGATGTATGCCAACAGATCCCATTGCCTTGTCTACCCTGAGCTTAGTGAGCTCTTGTAGGACCCTTTCTTTTGTAAAGGGACTTGTGCACACCTCCCTCAACCCTGTGTCCATGGTGCTGATATGTGGGCCCTGACCTACCTTCTTTTCAGTAAATACTGAGCAGAGGTATCTATTTAGGATAAATGATTTTCCTTGGTCATCTTCCACACAATCCCTTTTATCCCCTTTAATCTTAGCAATACCCCCTCTGGACTTTCTTCTCTCACTAATGTATCTATAAAAAGTCATGTCCCCTTCTGTCACTGATCATGGTAGTGTTTCTTTGGTTTGGGTCTTTGCCTGCCTTACTGCCTTCCCTGATTCCCTTTGGGAAGTTTGGTGTGCCTCCCTATCTTCATTCTGCTGTGTTCCCTTATATTTCCTGAAGGCCAGCCATTTGGCTCTGATCTTTTCTGCTACTGTTTTTTGAGAGCCAAAGTAGTTTCGTCCTCCTTTTGCTCTTGCTTTTCTCCCTTATATAATGGGGTGTTGCTTCAAGTATTGCATCCTTAATGCTTGGCCACTTTGCTTGTACCCTGTCACCTGTATTTCATCTTGCCAGGGCTAGCTTAACTCTCTTGGCCATCTTATCAAAGTCAGCTCCTCTGAAGTCCCATATTTTTGACTTGGAATGGGATGATTTTGTTCTAGTGGCCAAAGAGCTGATTGTTATGGACATAAAACATGTTAAAGCACCAGAAAGAGGGGTTGATTAAATTAATAAATTATGCCACTGTGAGGTCAGATGGATTTTTACTATAAAAGCATTTAATCCACTAGGTTTAAATAACAATTTTTTCCTTTCTTGTCTCTCAGGTTGGGCCCCATCCATGCAAACCTTCCCAGCACTATCATTCAGCTTGCCTTGTACTTACCTTCTAGTATTAAGTCTCCCACAGCTAACCCCCACAGCAGGGCTCCACAGCGTCTGTCTCATTAGGATCCAGTTGTGGAGTAGGGCAGAGTCACCAGCAGTTTGTTGGAGGTTTGAGTCATCCTGACAGGCCAGGTTTTTCCCCTTGTTCCAGGTTCCACCCACTGGATACAAACACAGTCTGTTGCACAGCAACCGCCAGCTTCCTTCCCTCCCATCCTGGCTATTGACTACACTTCCACCCATGGTCACCATGCTGGCAATCTTGGAGTAGAACTGGTAGTCCAGCAGAGCTAGCAACCCTCCCCAGACAAGAAGAGCATTCACTGTGATGTTCAATCATTCTCCCCATGCCTGTTGGTGCCTCATGACTCAGACTCACCTCCAAGACTAGGTTGCCTGCATCACAACTGGTAGCCCTGCTGCTGCACTGATGGGCTGCCTGCCCATTTGCTACATTTCAATAATCACAGCGATTCAGCCACATTTCTGACCTGTAACCCACCCTTAGAGGATCAGTGTGGCAAGAAACAATGGTGTCCAGTAAAATTCACAAAAGCAAAACAGCGTAATCAAAAACTACGTGGGCATAACAGCACCACACAGTTTCACAGTTTGTTTATTTAATCTAACATGGTTTTGGACTGCACAGTTTTCTACTAACAGCACACCACTCTTTTTTGCCAGCACCATTTCACTTTTGTCATACTGACATGGAACCAGAAACAATTTAGTATATAGCAGCCTGACTATGCAGTAGTAGTTGTGATACATTCATGTAAGATATTTACACAAAGTTTCCATGAATTTAGACTATTGATGTATAAATCATATTAATACTATAATTTTTTCTGTTTTAGTTTCTAGGTGTTTCAGCTTAGAGGACCCACTGCTTGCTTCTGTCTTCTGGTGGGGGGGGGGGGCACATATACAGTATCAGTAGATCTACATTCCCACAGTGACTCTTGTCACTTTTCTGATACTGTAACTCATACGTTTGGGTTTAGGGCATTATAGCTATATTCACAATTCACCATCTTTCTTAGTGTCTATTTCAGTCTGCCCTTTGTGTTTTACATGAGTTTCATAAGCACATTGTGACCATGTCAATATTTGGTAGGAGTCACCATGCAAATGCCCATCTCTCAAAACCTTTTCAGGCATAGTCAGGAAAGTAAGGAAGATTAAAGAGTTACATGAATAGCTACTGAAAAGTGTGTTGCATGATTATACATTTTAGGCAGCATTGAGTAGTCTTCAAAATGTGCTAGACATTACTGGTATGTAAGAAAATGGGTAGGGAGAATTCTTGTTTTTGATAGGCTAATGCCACCAACTAGCTGGTCCATGTCAGGCAATAGAGACTGGGAAAAATGAGTCCCAGTCTATGGCTATCTGATTACATTCAAATATCACTCTACCTATGGAATTTTCAATTTGAAATAGCCACCATTTCTTCTCTTGCTTAGTGAAAGATATAGGAACAGCCCCCCCCTCACCATCTAGTGAAATGATGCTGTTCCCCCATAAATAGCACCATCATGGTCTCAGCTCCCCACTGAGCCATGCTACCATGCTCTCACCTCACTCCTGATCCCTTTACTGACTGTCATAAAAAAGAATACCAACAGGTTTTAGCTCCCCCCGCCTACAAAAAAAAAAAACTTTTATTACATTACCTTGTTAAGTTCAAAAGCTCTTATTAAAGCCCGTGTAGTTACCAGTGTTGTTACCAGTGTCATCCCTGGTAACATCACATCTGTGTGATACTCCACTACTTCTTGCACCCAATCTCAACTGCAACAGCTGTCACAACTGATTGTGGCTTACATTCTTAAAGAAAAAAAAATGACACTCCACAATAGGGTTGGGGAGTTTGGCAGGACACAAAACAAAAGCTCAGTTTTTAATCAGTGGCAGTGGAGAAGATGGGAGGAGGAGAACAACAAAACTACCTGCATGCAATCACAACCATGACAGCTGCCACTACAGATCATGCTATACTGTACATTGCTTAGAAAGATGGATTGCTACTCTGGGGTGGGGCTGGGGAGTCTGATGGTACAATAGAGCTCATTGGAGAGCTCATCAGCTGGTGGGAGGGAGGAAGAGAACAAAAGTGAAAGTAAAGAAAAATAGTTTCTCAAAACAACAATTTCTACTGGCAAATATACCAGTTGAGGGACTACTTTATAAATAAGTCATTTTTGTTCTTCATTTTTACTCATTTAGGTGGCTTTTTTATTTTTATGTTTTTTTAATATAAACAAACATGGCATTGGGCACCGTTATGCCCTGGGCAGTCTGGTGTAGTCCAGTAATGACCACCCTGCACTGTATTATTGCTTGCATGTAATAGGATACAAACTATGTTCATTTGAAGAAAACATTTAACATTAAAATAATATTGATCAAAATAAACTAACAAAAGAAGAAATATACTTATGTTAAATACATCAGTTTGTTTCAAAACAGTTAATTTAGTTATATTACTGAGAAAAATGTTTGCTGTGATAAAAAATTGTAAATATGTAAAAAGACATACCAAATATCAATAAAAAAGTAAAACGATGAATAACAACAGAGAACAAGCTCACATCAATGGAATATAAAACACTAGTTTAAATCTATTTATGCTGTTATGGATGGTAAAAGTTATACATGCTTCAGAAGATCCTTCAAGGAATTGGCTCATCAGTGCTATGGTAGCATTGCCACTAGTGACAGCAGGACCCAGTTTGGGAGCAAATGTAGGTCATCTGGGACCAGCCAGGGGGAGGAGGAGGATTGAAAGTCCTAGGCAATGCTTTCATTCTCCTCTGAGGATGGAGGGCAACAAGCTACTCTCCAGCAGAAGCACTGCCTAGGTGACCACTGAGGATGATGTGTCCAGGAGCAGCAGGATTGGGTAGGGAATGCTCTCTGATGGCAAATGTCAGCACACCTTATGTGCTCATGTTAAAGCCATTTTCTCCAAATAGCATTTGAGGGAATGGAGAGAAATGGAAGAAAAAGACCACTGACTGTTTTAGGATGACACCACAGACTCCTGCAGACCTCTCCCCACCTACTGATGATAGAGCTTACCAAATGAACTGTGACACCCTAAGGTGACTTGGGGCACCCCCCCCCCCATAGCCAACCACATGGGACAGACTGTGGAGAAACAGGGAGGTCCCATGAATAAGTCCCACAGATGGTGGGTTATAGGATGGGGGGGTGGGCATAAGCAGAAGGTGGCCAGCTCAGTGAGAAGAAAGCAAAACAAAAAATGTCTTCAAGGGGTGATACTGTTTTTTCCAGCCTTTTATTATTCCTTTAGCATTTTTTTCTAAAAAAAAAAATAATGTGCTAATTCCTGGATTTCCAGCAAAGCATATATTTACTTAAATGAATATTTGAATATCTCCATTACTTTCTCTAACAAGTTCCTCACACATTACTATTAATCATGTGGAACATAAAACAATAGCTTTGCTTAAGCATACATTTTGTTTGATTCATCCTCACTACTTTCAAGGAAGCTGTTTAAAAACTGGTTATTATTCATACATAATACAACTGTGGGTTTCATGATCTGATCACATTTAATTCAGCAAGTTACATCATTTTCTATCTAACTGGGGTTTTAAGGAGTAGATAACTTTTTGGGCTTATCTGTACACAACCTAACTGTACAGTATGTATAGTATTTAATATATATGAATTGTTGTGCCTAATTGATATGTAGCAGGGTACTATCATTGTAAGGCAGAGGCATAAGGCATCATACAGTATTCTACACTATTCTGTTCTAGTTTAAATAGTCTGAGCAATTGTTTCATCATTCTTCCACTGTAGCACATAGGTATTTGGTTAAAGTGAAGTACTATATAATTGGGACTAAACACATTGACAACTGCAGGTTTATTTTAAAATAGTTAGGTTTTAGTAAGGAGTCCAGTCTCTTAAAATAAAATAAGTTTATCTGTTCTTTTTCTTTACTTGTTACAGTTTTGCGGGCTACTGTTACTAAAAGAAAAATGATACCGCCACCTGTCAATGGAATGATCAAGTATAAAATTAAGAATGTTAAGGTACGTAACATTTTAAATAAAAAAAAATAGAGCTAACTTTTTTATCTCACCTTTCCTAAAAGCACAGTTTAATTCATGTGCTTGCCTTGACAAGTTGAAACCTTTTTAGTTGAGCCAAGAAAATGGTCTCCAAGTCCTTCTATATCAGTCAGTGATTGTCAAAAACCTAGTTTACCTTGTCATTTCAGACCCTGGCTTGCTCCTCTTTCGAGGATGTTAACTGCCCTAAATGCCTGCAGACCTATTTGAATCATCTCCTGAACCTTTCCTACCATAGTAATAACACCATAGAAAGGGACACTATGCCCCATGTTGTCCCCCAAACTTCATAACTGGTGATGTGAAATAAGTATTCCCTTCCATTTGTAATTAAAGATTTACCAAGGCTTGCCTTGCAGCCTACATCATCTCCATGCCCACTGTCTCTGCTGGTGGAATGTTCCACACATTATCATATGTGAGAAAAAGTGCCTCCTAACGTTATTACTGAATTGGTCACCTCTGTGATTCAGGGCATGCCCTTGGGTCCTTCGGGAGAACACCAGAGAAAACATATCTGCATATCCAGTCTTTGGTTGGTCACCTTAAGTTTGCAGAAGGTGATGATCCTGTCCCCTCCCAGCCTCCTTTTCTCCAAGATGAACATATTAAGGACATCTAGTGTCTCTTCACAGCTTTTATCCACAATACCCCTTTCATAGGTTTCATAAGAGGTTTACGAGTCAAAAGCTTTCACCATAGAGGCTCAACCAATATTCATTGGTATTTACAGTATCTTAGCTGTCAATTGCAGCCTTAAAGGATTCCATATTAGAGTTATTGACAATAGTTTCATAGAGTGAATTCCATGTATTCACGGCCCCTTCATTGAACCACTTTCCTATTTTAGCAGAACTACTATATATAGTTCATCCTTTAGTTGCACATTGTGGGTTCTAAGCTCTCTATTAGTGTGAAGTCAAGTCATACTTTATTTCTTAAGTGTCCAATCCCTGGGGCTCTTGGTTGTTTACAGTGTTGGCAGGTCCTCAGATTGGTGATCTTTGCCTGTAATCCCAGGTATTCCCAAAGGTACATATTTCTGAAACCCCTATATACCAAGCAAAGACCCCCTTTCATCCCCCTGTACTCAAGTGAGAACAGATTTAACTCTTCCAATCTTTGCTCATACTGTAGATGGGAGATGTTTTTTTTATGTTTTTAGTTCCCCTTCTATGTACTCCCTCAAGTGTTTTGATGTCCTGGGCATTATATAGCACCCAGAACTGGGTACAGTACTCAAGATGCGGCCAAACCAGTGACTCATACAATGGCATGGTCACACATCTATCTCTACCATTTAAACACTGATGTTATTAAAGAATGCATTTATGTTATCACCCACTTTTGCAGCAAGTTGTAATTCCACTTCTTGTTTTGCCTTTTTATGAGATGTTTACATTTTCTTAACCTTTATTTGTAATTGGCCCATGCACTTATTTTAGTTTTGATTTGTATTTTTTTGAAGGCTCTGTTTTTCTTATTTATTTCTTTTCAAATGATATTACTAAACCATAATGGCACCTTCCCTTTATTATTATAGTTTGCTATTTCAGGTAAACATTTCCCAATGCAATAGTCCAAATGGTGTTTAATTTTGATTCACATTTGCTCTGTGGGTAGTTTATCCAATTAATTTTTCCAATCCCATTCTGAAAGATATTTTCTAATTTCACTACATTTTGCTTTATGGTAACTTTTCATCTTACTGATGCCTTTGATTACCCTCCAGTTTTCTTGAATTATCTGTATCATAGTATGGTTGATAGCCATTATGGTGTCAGTATTCAGGCTTGTAATTACAATATCAAGTATTTTTTTTTCTTGAATTGAGATTTACCTGTTGGCACATATTATTACTAAATATAAAGTCCAGTAAGCTTTTTGCTAGTGCAGACTATCCTCAACTAGTTTCTCAATTTATATTTGGAAGATTAAAATTTCTTATAGTCATTGTCCTAGGTCTAGTACGTAATTCAGTTAAGGTGTTCAAAAACTGTTTCTTCTGCTATGATGAATGAGAGGGGGATCTGTGACAGACTCCTATTACAATTTGTTTATTACTGGGTATATTTATTTTAACCCAGAATTATTCCACTGTGTCACTATTATTTGCTGGAAGTTCATATTCACTAGCTTAAAAAAAGATTGCTCACATATAGGGCTCTACCTCTACCATACTTGTCTTATCTCTCACAATGGAATAATTAGTACAGTAGCCAGGGATTTGTTTTCCCAACCCTTCACTAGTCCACCATGTTCTAGTGATGCCACATTTGTGAATATTTTCTTATTTCAAAAGAAGTTCCAGTGCATCAGTCTTATTGTGTAGGATGATTTTTCCATTCTGACCTACAGATGAGTATGAATAGAGAGGCCATTGACAGAACAAAGGCCAATGACACATTCATAAAGCAGAAAAAGAAATGGGCAGACTTGATGGGCCTTGCGGTCCTTATCTGCCGTCAACTTCTATGTTTCTATGTTTGGTGCAGGGGTTCCTAGCTACCCAAAAGGAGAGCCAGTCTGAGTCAGACTGTGACTTCCTTGCCCTTTTCCATAGTGTGTCTCTGGACTGCAGGGCCCTCTTCAGGGATGAGCTGAACCAATCAGGTGCCTGTTTCCTAGATTTGACCTTTCTTAAGGGTGCATGTTTGTTGATTACCCTTAATAACAGATCCTTGAAGATATAGAAAGTTTCAGACACAGAAGGTGCAAGATAGAAGTCCTGCCACTTAATATTCCCAAGATCTGTCAGAAAGTCAGGAGACATAAATGTTTTAGGCTGCACTTTAGCTTGAAGGTAGAGGTGGAAGGAAGGTGTGGTGAACACCTGACACAGGCGACATTGCAGTGGTCACTCAGGTCATTATGGAAGACCCCTGTATGGGAGATATTATGTGGCTTGTTGACAAGCATAAAATCCAGCAAGGAGCTTCAGTCATTTTTTTTCTAGTAGGTTGGGTAACCTCAGGGGTAATCTGAGTTAACCCATGTTCATCACAGAAGTCCTTGAGCCTGTTGGCACAGGCATCATTCCAGTTATGATTAAGGTCCCCCATTATGTCACATTCGTATTTGCTTTTTCCACGAGGGAGTGAAGGTGAGGTAGCATACATAGGCCAGCAGCAGGTGGCCTATAGCATGCAGCTACCAGTAGGACTACTCCAGGCGATAAGGTTAACTTGAGGGCAAGACACTCAAATTCTTTGGACATTGATGTACAGACAATATTGGAGGTTATGAATTTGTACTTAATATACATGGCAATACCACCACCTCTGGTCGACCTGCCACACCTGTGTAGGTTGTAGCCAGGGATGGTAAGTATTTTGTCGGGTATGTTACTCTTAAGCCAGGTGTGTTGGGCAGTAAGGGACGTGAAATGTTCTGATTGCATGCAGATTACTGCCTTTGGAAGGAGTTAGCTGAAGAGCAAACACTGACAGACTTGATTCCTGGCGTGTAGGAGAGTTCAGGCAGGTTGTTTCTTTCAGTGTGTCCGTATTAGGCTCCAGTGTTAGATGAAGGATGCAGCTAAGGAGGAAAAGGTAGGCTAGGGATGCCATCTTGGGAGTGCTGAGTAGCAGAGGAGAGGCAACACCTTATAGGCATTTTTGGGTGACTGACAGCAACCCTGTAGAGCTGAAGAAGCCTGGGGCAAGCCAAGGGCTATAGGGCCAAGTGACAAAAGAATGATTTGGCGAGGTGGGTTAAAGAACACCTGCAACAGGAAATATATTGTCAGTGAAGATTATAAACCAGTGAACATAGTTCAGTATAGGAGAGCAAAGGAGAAAGAAATGGAGGAAGGAGTAAATATGAAAAACAGAGCACCAGTTTAAGATATATAAAGATAGGGCATTTTAACTAAAGGCAGGGGGTATCAAGGCAACTTGGTGATTATTGGGACCATGTTGAGGGTAGTGAGGGAGGAAGCTCAGGTAAGGAACTGTAGAGTAGATATCAGAGCAGGCAATAAGCAATGCTGATAGATAAGCAGATGGCAAAAATAGGAAGATGTCTTTAAGGGGAGGGCAGGAGTAATGTAAGCCAAGAGGGGCTTAGAGAGAAATTCCCAATAGTGAGGGATGGGGCATGTCAAGTAAGTATTTAATAGAGGCTGGGGTCATTGCAGGTGGTGTGGGACAAATTAATACAGTAGATCTAGTGCAGTTAAAAAGCCACCAAGAACTTTTCAGACAAAAGCCATGGGGTCCCCAGTCCAATGGACCAGGATCAGTATCCAATCACAACAAGAGCTGTAGTGGCTTCAACCAATGTGGAGCAAGTTCAGTCTGACTTCAACCAATTGCGCCCCAGAGTGGTAGACCCAGACTAAACAATCAGGCTTACCCAGGCAGGGAACTGTATGAGCAGGCAGAGGAAGGGCATGCAGCCGATGACTTTTCCAGCTGGTGCCTCTGGAGGGAGAGTGTGGTGCCAAGGTCAAGGGCTGAAGACTCCCAGGGGAAAGAACAGAGATTATGAGTTAAGAGGCCAGCAGGGACAAAGGGTAGCCAAAGGTTAAATCGGGGGCAAGGGTAGGGACAAAAGAGCAGAATAGTAGGAAAGTTAAGTCAAGGAGGAGGGGAGGCAGGCAGCCAGATAGTTGAACTTAATTAGGTCAGGCTCCACAGCTTAAATAATGGAAAAAGAAGTGCAAATTAAGGTAGGAGGGAGGTGAGGAAGAAAGACTAGATTGAGATTGCAGAGTTAAGAGAGCATGCACAGAAAGTTATACAGATTCAGTCCCCATAGTTGCATAATGTTTAAAAACTGGTATCAACAAAAGCAGTCCCCTCCCTTAGAAGCAGATAGCTAGAAAACAGGATACAACCAAAAACAATCCCCTCAGCTGCAAACAGTCTGATACACTCCCCTGCTGTTCCCAAATAAAACACAGTTCCCACAAGTTATTAATACAGTCCCCTCAGCTGCAAACAGTTTAGATACACTTCCCTGATGTCCCCAAATAAAACACAGTTTACACAAATGAATACAGTAGATACAGTGCAGTTAGAAAGTCACCTAGCTGCTAAGTATTCAGCAGGCAAAAGCCATGGGGTCCCCAGTCCAATGGACCAGGATCAGTATCCAATCATACCAAGAGCTGTAGGGGCTACATCCAATGCAGAGCAAGTTTAGTCTGACTTCAGCCAGTAGCATCTCAGAGTAGTAGACCTGGACTAAACAATCAGGCTTACCCAGGCAGGGAGCTCTGCGAGCGGGCAGAGGAAGTGTGCGCAGCTGGCAGCCTTTCCAGCTGGTGCCGCTGGAGCATTTCAGCTTGTATTAATTTATTTTAATTCATAATGAGAGCTATAAACCAATTAGATAAGGTAAAATTAAATTTGTGCGTATCCCTATAAATATAGCTTTGATCAATCTGTCCTTCAAGTTCAAGTTCAAGTTTATTGCAGGAAAACTCCATTGAGCAAGCTCATTCACAAGGAGGTCCTGTGACATAAACACTTAAAGTACAAACACAGATAGGTAATAACAGTATATACATGAAATACACGTTACATGATACAGGCTGGATATACATACAAGGGTACCACATAGGGTGACCGCAGGTGGTAAACATTGATATGAGACAGGGAAGCGACTTACAGGTCACATACTGATAAATGAAACATGATGACTGGTGTTTGCAATACATATACAGTATTTTGGCAGCTAGAACAAACAACAGTCTACAACTGATATGGGGGGAGGAGAGATTTGATAGAGTAGCAGTGGAGCGTAAACAAAGATAAAGCCAGGAGTAGAAGGAGAAGGGGAAGGGAAAGCAGTTAATATGACAAATCAATTATACCTTATGTCCTGTCCTTATGATAGGCTTCAGTAAGGTTAGGTCCCCATGTCAATGTTAAAAAAGCATTGTGTGGTTTTTGAGAACCCATATTTAAATTCTTAAAGTTTCTCAACTTATTTTAACAATATTCTAAAAAAATATGAATCACTTCCATATGATAGTTAGCTTTTATTCAAGTAAAAATCATTTCATCTAAACATGTTTTTATAATTTAAATTATTAGAATATCACATTAGTTAGATAACTGTCCATGTTATCCAACTTGACCATAAACTATCCTATTTGTTAATTTGTAAGAAGTTTTACATGCCATTCACTGAATTAATTTCCACGTTGTTTACCTAACATATTAGTTAGAATAGCTATGTGATTTCAGTGTCTGATGCCTTTGCACTATTTTCATTTCCACTTTGTTTGCTTAGCATATTAACTCTGCTATGATAAACATTAAACTTTATGAAACACACTTATTTTGGGAATGCCGGTTCTGTTTTACTCATTTCAAATCCTCTGTGTTATGTGTCTTATCTGAGTTTCAATACTGCAGCACCGAAGGAGCGGAGTCTCATCCTCTTATGTCTGTAGAGCAGTCACATGACCACATGCTGATGTGGTCACAATCAGCAAGAACTGAGCAGTAGCTAAGGCAACCATAGCTTGCTCCATGGACATATGTTCAGTTGGTAGTCAATGGATCTTAGATCAGGAAATGGCAAAAAGTGTCTTAACCCTGTTCGGTATTTTCTTTTTTATTAATTTTTTCTCATTATCCTGATTCCTATTTTTACTTGTAGACCTACTACATTCTGAAAGTTTATTTCTTAAACTGCATTCAACAAGTCCTTTAAGAATATAGTTATCTATTTACTGGTACCTTTGGTACCCACAGAGACATATTAAGTGCTGTTTTATAGATAATATTTTGAAACCTTTTTATTTTTATTTCTCCTAGATTAAGATGTTTTCTATTCATTTATCTTGATTCATACTGCCATCTGATTCTTTTTATGATCTCATTCATTTGTTGTTACTTTAAGTAGTGCTCTCATCTTATTATCCATGGGGTCTTGCATTAGTTGTGAAATATAAATGTTATTCAGGTTACACTGACTACACTTCTCTCACTGAATGGTATTACGTTTTTTGCATACTTCTTTTTTCCGGTCAATATAGTTTCTGGGCTTATTGACTCATTCAGTATTGCCTCATTTTCTACTATGTCCCTCAAATGTGTCATGTTTTTAAATGTTGCTGTCCTTCTCAGATTCTAGAAAGAGATTCTCTGCTATTCTTGAACTGGTATCTACTGTGTATTGGTAAAACCTTGAGAGAACTCTGCACCCGTATATATGAACATAAGAGCAGGATTAGAACTAAAAATGAAAACTCTCCATTTGCAATACACTATTTAGAGAGAGGACACACCCCAGTACAAATAAGATTTTGGGGCTTAGAGAAAGTACCAGAACCCATTAGAGGAGGTGACTAAATTAAGATAGTAGAAGATAAGCAAACGTGGATGTATGAAATGGGTGTAATGTTTGAGAAATGGGGACTGAATGAAGACATGGACTGGCAAGCTTGCTGGTAGATACCAACTCAGGAATAGTAAGGAATCTCTTTTCTAAAATCTGAGGACACCAACATTTAAAAACATATCACATCTGAGGGACATAGTAGAAAATGAGACAATACTGAATGAGTCAATAAGCCCAGGAACTCTATTGACTGGAAAAAGTATGTAAAAAAACTTGATACCATTTAATGAGAGATGTGCATTCAGTGTTATCTGAATAACGTTTATATTTCACAAGTAATGTAGTGCCCCATAGAGAATAAGATGAGGACACTATTTATAACTATCAAGAACTGAATGAAATCATAGAAAGAATCAGACTGAAGTATTAAACAAGATAAATTAATAGCAAACATCTTAACCTAGGAGAAAAAAATATTGAAAAAGGTTTACAAATATTATCTGTAACATGACACTTAAAATGTCTCTGTAGGTACTAAAGATACTAGTAAATATATAATTGTATTCCTATAGGACTTGTTGAATGCCGTTTAGAAAATAAACTTACAGAACATAGTAGGTCTACAAGTAAAAATAGGATTCAGGATAATGATAAAACAATAATAAAGAATATACCAAACAGGGTTAAAGACACTTTTTGCCACATTCTGATCTAAGATACACCGACTACCACCTGAGCATATGTCTGTGGAGCAAACTATGGTTACCTTACCAACTGCTCAGCACTTGCTGAGCATGACCACATCAACACATGGTCACATGACTGCTCCACAGACATAAGAGCACAAGCCTCAGCTCCTACAATGCTGCAATATTGAAACTCAGATAGGACAAATAATACAGAGGGTTGTGAGTAACTAAAAACAGAACTGTCAGACCCAAAGTAAGTATGTTTCATGAAGCTTAATGTTTATCTTAGTAGAGTTAATATGTTAAGTAAACAAAGTGGAGATGAAAATGGGGCAAAAGGCGTCATACGCTGAAAAGCACATAGCTATTCTAACTAACTGAATGTGATATAAACAAAGTGGAAATTAATTAAATGAATGGCATGTAAAACTTCTTACAAAATAACAAATAGGATATGGCATGGTCAAGTTAGTAAAATGAGCTGAGGACTAAAATTGCTTGTTTTTTAGCAACTGCAACAGACGTCAGTTACAGGAATCAGTGCGCTAATCAAAGTGTGTAAAGTTTGAAGTAAAACAACTGAGTTAACATGGATCGCTATCTACGCTGTCTGTTATCCAAAGATTTGAAATTAGAAAAATGTTTTTAGATAAACCAATTTGTTTTACTTGAATAACATCTATCTATCATATGGAAGTCATACATAATTATTTAGAATATTGTTAAAACAAGTTAAGAAACTAAAATAATTTAAATATGGGTTCTTGAAAGATCACAAAATGCTTTTCTTAACATTGACAGGTGAACAAAACCTTACTGAAGCCTATCATAAGGACAGATTGATTAAAGCTATATTTAAAGGTATACACACTGATGTTATTGTTCTTTATCTAATTGGTTCATGGCTCTCATTATGAATTAAAATACATGTGTACAAGCTAAAACACCCTGTAACCACATTTCCTTTATTTATCAGTTCACAATTTTGTAATAACAAGGAAGCACCCAAAATGGACACCCTCTGTAATAGTCAAGCTTCATAATAGGCGATGGACAGAAATATTTTATTATGTGAAAATGAATAGTCAAGATGAATAAATATTGAAACATAGTTCTAGTTTGAATTATAGTATATACTGTGGCTACACTGAAATAAAAATATATATATAACTGCAACCAAGGAGTCCACAAGGCTATGACGCAATGCAGGTAGTGTTTTACAACACAAATGATAAATTAAGGTGCCTGGCTTTATGGTTATGTCACTATTCATAAAAATGATTTACAAGTATAATTATACTTATGCAAATGGATTTAATAGAATGTTTAACTCATTACTGAGTTTGATGGTACAGTGGAATTGATTGTCTTAAAGTAAAGATGGAACTAGGCCACTGTGGCTATGAAATTGTATATAAGCTGTTATTTGAATATTTTTTTTTATTATACATAGAGTTCCCCAGAAGAAGCATGACTGATGTACGAAATGTTGGGACATGAATATCTTAAATAAGAAACAGAAGAAAAATTGATATAGAGTGTCTCAGCATCTTTTTGCCTGAGCAGGCCACATCAACTGTCTTTTAGATTACATGAACCAAAATGTGGCCAGCTACACCATAAAAGAGCAGACATTTATATTAAGAAAAAAATGGCAATTTGCCTTAGATACCCCACTACTTTTTCTTAGCTGTTCCAGGGTACACACAGCTCCACCTGTAGGTCACACTAGAACCACTATTCAGAAGCTGCAGGCTGTGTCTTCTCACAGCACCACCTGTATGTCAGACTGGATCAACAGGTCAGTAGCTGCAGGCTACATTTTTACACAGCAGCAGAGGCTATTGTGACCAAGGGGATTAGCTCCACAAGCACGGCTGGTGGTGCTACATGCCATAGACATATTGTTGTTTCTGCTACAGTGCATATCAGATGCTGCGGTAAGATAGTGGCCAGTATTGGGAGGGACACAGGAATGCCTATGGAGTGTCAGTCATCAATGACTACTGCTCTCCACACAGTGACAGGCCCCACAGGCAGTTGTATTCTGACAGTGGACAACACTGTCATGCTGTCCTGTGACCGACATATGTTGTGCAAATGGCAGAGGATATTTACAGTAACATACACATGGCTGGCCATGTGTGATGTGGTTTTTGTACAGGTGTGTGGTAAGTGCCTGGAGGGACGACACATACCATCAAATAGGCACACTGGTGTTGGGGAAATTTCCATTTCTGCATGGATGATCCCAGCCACGTGTTAGTACCTTCTTTGTGGTACAGCCTGGCCAGCTGTACACACTCCCCTCAACACCTTGCATGTTTGTGCTGCATTGTGCTGGTGTACCCAATGGGGGGACTGGAGGTGTTTGCTGTATGGCAGCACTGCCATGGTGTCCACTGGGCACTTGGGAACCTGCAAATGCCTGGCAGGGTTGGGACCAATGCCAGATGATGGTGATGTGGGCAGTATATTCTGTGCATGGCATGTTTCTTCCATGGATAAGGAGTGGCCCAGCATGGCCATCAACCCTCTCTGCCTTCTCATTGTCTGCAGTCATCAGCTGCTAGAGGTGGGCAAAGTGGCCAAAATTCACTCTGTGAAGTGATTCACGGAGTAATGTGGAATCTGCAAAGTAATCTGTTACGCGAAGCGGAGTACTTCACATCATAATGAGGAACACAAAGTCCATTGAAACCAATGATTTTGCATTCCTCAGCCTTCTCCCAACCACTTCTGCACCAATTTTAATGCAAAGTACATAGAAATCAATGTACTTCGCATCACTTCACCATGTAATTGAGCTCCAAGGTAATTTTGCAGTGATGCATGGAATTGCAGGTCACATGGGCTCTAGATTGCGCTGCACAGCCTCAGTTCTGGGTAGTGTGTGTGTCATGGTAGCTGGTGACAGTTTGCTCTCATAGACTCTGCTATTCAAACCCTCTAAATGCTGTTATGAAAGCCTTTTTGAGTCATTTTTTTGCTCAAAATTTATTACATCGATTGTAGGAAACCCTCATGTGCTCATATCATCGAGTGTTTATTGTTTGTGTGTGGATTTTGAATGCTAATTTTGAACATTCAGTCTGTGTACTGACAGACACTTGAAGTGTGCTTTGGGGGAGGGACGTATCTGTGGTGTAGGTAGATTAACTGGGAGAAAAAGGCAGTCTTTCTGTTTTGTTTATATTTTTCTTGTATAACTGTTAATGTACACACAGTAATATTTCAGTAATTCTTGAAATTTGTTTGCTGATTGTTGTGGTGCAGCACTGCATAATTTCAGTTTTTTTTTAAAATGTGGTTATATCACTGAAGTTTTAAATTTGCTACGCATTACTTGTAGTGTTTGTGTGAGTGTGTGTGTGTGATGTGTGCCATCAAATCAGATACCTTTTATTGTATCAACTATCAACTGCACCTGCATGATTTTGTACTGCTTTGTGGTATCTTGGTTTTGGACTGTTACTGCAGTGCACTGCCCCAACCCCCCCCAACTGGCAAAAGGTATTCTTTTCCAGATTGGATTGTGACTTGCGAGCACTGGTTAAGGTGTTAATGTAACTTTGTGCCTGCATCTCTTCTTGATTGTGCAGTGCAGTCTTAATTTGTCTGTGCTTTTGCATCTGTTTAGTTCCCAATCTCCATCTGCATGCCACAGTTGTTTTTTTTGACTTCACATCCACTGGCCCAGACTAAAACATCAGAAATCTAAATTTGTTTAGAATTTTCTTGGTGATCCCCCAAAATGCCTGCAAAGAGATGTGCAAGCAAAGTTGTTTCTGGCCATGGCACTGCTGCCAGTGGCAAGATTGTCTGTGGATGTGGTAGTACGCAGAAATGCATAGCTGATGTCAGTAAAGGGATTTCTCCATCAATGTTTTTCACAGAGCCATCAGTAGCTTCACTCATAGTTGGAAGAGATGATGTTGTACCAGCTGGTGGTGTTAGTACAGTTTCTGCTGGCATGAGTATTGCTGCCTCAGGTTCCACGTTTGACTAGTTAACCATTTCAAAAAATATAGTTGAGTCTAAAGCTGTGACTGGCAGTGTAGATGATGTCATACTCCCCTATGGTAGCTGAACATGATTCTGATCCTGGCGATGATAATTCACAATGTCACATTTCTTCTAGCGCTGTTGAGGTCATGCCTTTGCCATCCAATGATTCTAAGTGTGGCACAAAAAATAACAGGTGATGATGATAATGATGATGCTATGGTTGGAACATGTTCTCCACATGACAGCATTGAAGCTGAAAATATGGATGCAGATGATGAATATGATGATGATGTCAGTGATCCCTGTTAGGAACCAGAGAAAAAGAAAGTCAAGGTGGCTGTGTCTAGGTCTGTTGGCATTAAACCCCCTCAAAAAAGTTGTGATTTAGTGGTTCCTATTGATGATAGTGATGATGACCCAGTAATAATCATAGGTAGTCATGGTGGTCAGTAGGAGTCCAAGTATGTCCAGCCTGAAAACTCATGTAGCACACCCTCCATTTCAGGGGTTATAAAACCGGAGTCCAATAAGCAGCATCAGGGACATGTTAAAAGTAGGGGATCACAATCCCTTATTTGGGATTTTTTTGTCCAAGATGCAAATGTTGAGTAAGCTGCAATCTGCCAGCTTTACCATGTGCGTGTGAGTCGAGGTAAAAAGGGGAGTCATTTGGGGACGGGGGGGCAACATACACATCTTAATAACAGGCATATGGCACTGTGGTCACAGCATCAGATGGCAGCTAATGCCATGTGGGGCATTCGCCCTCATTGTCAACCTTACTGAGAATGTTATCCCTTCCCATGATTGTAAGACCAAGTAGGAATGTCTGCAGAAGTGATGAAATAACACCAGAGGATTACTACAGGCATGATGAGGGGGAAGATTATGATTTAGAAATCTTGTCAAGTGGTGGTCAGAGTAGCAGTGGTGGTGGTGGTGGTCAATGCAGTATGTCTAATGCAAGTGGTACACTAACCCCTGTATGTAAAACTGGGAAAATAACTTCATTTGGGAACTTGTCACATGTGCAGCCCTCTTCATCACAAGTCCACACCCCACCCCTGGCCATTCCCAGAGCAGAGGCATTTGTTACACCCCACGCAAAAATTGTAAGTTAGCCCACGATGGAGAGTGTTTTTGCCCATAACCTCCTGCCTGCCTGAAACATGTGACCTACACTGTGTAAGCCATATGATGTGTGTGGGCTGCCTGTGAATTCTCACTCCACCTTGAAGTGGAATAAGGTGGCGTGCACAACCTGAAGTCATAATTGCAATGCAAAGTGGTGAAGAAAGGGTTTAAAATGGTCATGTCGCATAGCGGAATGCTAATGTGAAGTGGCCACTTCGCGTCCACTTCATGGGCGAAATGTTACTTCGCTGCATCTCTATCAGGTGCACCATGCTACTGTTTTTGCATACAGCCTTGTAGCCTGTTGCTGCTGTGTCCATGACATGAATCCTTGGTTTGCCCGGAGTTATGATTACCTTTTAATAGGTGGTAATTTGTACTGCACATGTCTTGCTAACACACATTGCACAGCACTATCATTTTGAATATACTGTTGCACCCGTATGCATGTCCCCAACCCACACATTTCCCCCTGCAAACATTATCTTTTAGCGCCGGTGCTAACACATTCTGTTGGCACTATTTGGCCTTTTGAATATGGCAGTCTGGTGCAAATGCAGTGCAATCCCAGCACAATCCATTTGTGCCCGGCACAAAGTTTTTAATATCTGGCCCCAGGTATTGTTTAAAAGACACCATTTTCTTAACCTTTTAATTTTTAGAACTTTTTGATTCCATTTATGTTTTGCCTTTGGGACAGGTAGAATCTCAGATAGCAACACTTGGCAGTTCATTTCTTGTATGGTCTTAACACATAATTTGATAATTGAGCAAGATTCCACTACCAGACTTTTTTCAAATATCATTTGTTCCAGCATGTATGATGTCTAACTTTTCACCTTCAATGTTTTTTAATATTTCAAGAGCCAGCTTGTTAATATCCCCCAGGCCAGCACCTGGGAAGCAGCTACTAATCACCATTTCTTTATTTACATAAGTAATGTATTTACCTGTAAATTTGATGATCAACTCACCTATGATAAAAGAAGTTCTAGTTTCAGCTGGATTTCCCCTTTGATTCATCTGAATTTCAGAATCAGTTTCTGTTTCCATGTCGCTATCATCAATATTTATACGAATCTGGTGTGGAGTAGTGTTTGTTAAAACACGATTTTCCCATGTTGTACCCTTAGAATTGTGATTTTTTTGGTTTTATCCATGGATGCTTATCTCCTCTATGTGCACAGGGTTCCACCATATTGTTTGTGTCAACCTGATCTTGTAATTCGTTTGTGCAGCCTTCTGTATTTTTAATGCATCTGCTTTTCCATATAGTCTTTTGATTATGTTCATTAGTGGGGTGTATCTTTTTGCTACTAGTACATACAGTACTAGATACTTAACATAGAAACATTGAAGTTGATGGCAGATGAGGACCGCAAGGTCCATCCAGTCTGCCCATTTATTTTTCTACCTTATGAATGTGCCATTGGCCTTTGCTCTGTCAATGGCCTCTCTATTCATACTCATCTGTATTGCTCCCTTATGCCCATCCCATGCCTGTTTGAAGCCCTGCACTGTATTCATATCCACCACTTCCTGAGGTAGGCCATTCCATGCATCCACCACCCTTTCTGTGAAAAAGAACTTCCTCACATTACCCCTTAATCGGCCTCCCTCTAATCTCATGCTGTGTCCTCTCATCCTGTTATTTTTCTTATATTGAAACATGTTAGACACTTTCACCTTGTTAATGCCCTTAAGGGGTTTGAATATTTCGATTATATCACCTCTCTCCATCCTTTGCTCTAGGGTATACATATTGAGCTCTGTTATTCTGTCCTCATATGTTTTCTGATGCAGTCCCTGCACCATTTTGGTTGCCCTTCTCTGGACTGCCTCAATTTGGTTAATGTCCTTGTGAAGGTGTGGCTTCCAGTACTGCACACAGTACTCCAGATGGGGCCTAACCAGTGTCTTGTAAAGAGGATTATTACCTCCCTCTTCTGGATACTTGGAAGTCCATAGCCCTCCACCCATGTTTTTATTTGAGTTTGAGTTTATGCATTGCAATATTCCCCTTCTTCAGCTACTCTTGGTCTCTTATGTATTCCTTTAATTTTCTGCTCTAGGGAATCCATTTGTTCACCTTCAGTAGTATTACTTAGATGCAGCTTTAATGTTTTGTTTTCTGACTCTAACCCAATTGCTTAATCGTAAGTTCCATTATTTCACTGCACTGTTTACATGTGTATAAACTAAAATCACTCAGTGGTGAATTTCTTGCATGATTAACATTTTGTGCCTGTCTCCCCAGATAACAGTTATACAGTGTTATCATACATGTTTAGTAACAGAAAAGGTGTTTAATACCTAAGATACTTTGATGAGATAATTCCCTGGCAATCTGACTGTAACTGGCTGACACTGGCAGACACACTTGCTTCTGCCAGCATCTCCTCTGCTGAGTGCTCGCCTTCGATCAGTTAGGTCAGAAATTTAAGCCCACTCAACCAGAAGTGCCACTCCAGTACTTCCTGTCCCACACTGGAATTCAATTTAACTTTTTGGGGGCTTCACCAGTACACTTCCCTTTAAAGGGCAAAATAAGGGTTCCAGGAGTTCTCTAAAGGGTACCACAAATGGCAGTGATGCTGCAGCAACCACAAACCCTGTCTCTCACAAATAGGGAGATCAGGGAGTCAGGTACCCCTTGTCAATAAATTGTAGTGCAAATAATATAAAACACCTCTCTCAGAGGTTTACAGAGCTGAAAAAAACACCCTCCAACAGCTCTGAGGGTTTACTTGGATCCGAAAATTTCTCCACTCGCTTAGGCAAGAAATTTATGTCTGCCCCACTGGAAGTGCCACTCTGGTACTTCATGTCCCAATACTGGAATTAAATTCAACTTTTTAGGGGCTGCACCAGTACACTGCCCTTAAAAGTGCAACATGAGGATGCCAGTGGTTCTCTAAAGGGTACTACAAATGGCAGCAAGGCTACAGTAGCTCCAAACCCTGCTTCTCACAGATAGGGAGGTCAGGGAGTCATGTACCCCTCATCAATAAAGTGCAGTACAAATAATATAAAACACCTCTCTCACAGGTTTACATAGCTAAAAAAAACTCCAACAGCTCTGCGGGTTTAGTTGGATCCTAGAAAGGATTATTTTGTTGGCTTTAATTTACAAAGATTCCACTTACGAACATACAAGCATATGTATCTATATTAATCAATGACACTTCATCAATGTCCTTCTATTACTTATAAATCCAAAACTGTACACAGTAACCAGGGAGAACATGACCATGGTTCTTGCCCCCACATTTTTTTTATACTTTATTTTTATTAGTTTATCAACGCAATAACATTGAGATTTGCATACAGTGCACCATCCAAATACATTAGACCATATAGGACAACAGTCCCTTATTAGCAGGATATGTGTATTCACCATATAGAGATGCCACATCAGGGATAACCATATTAAAATCTAAAAAACCAAATACCCCTAAATTATGCTGTGTTTAATGAGTCCAAGCACAGCATGTTTTTTTCCTTAAATTAAGTGAATGTCCAGCATTAATTCTTCAAAGGCAATGTGTTCTCATATGAGACTTTTGACTCAGTGCAAACTATCTAAAGAAGCAGCGCAATTTTCAAACTGAGAGCAGGTTTTTCTACAAAACTAATATATATTAATTCCCCACACCTCAAGCCCATCACTTTCTTCCCAACGACAGAGTGTGTGTAATAACTTGGTATATACTCAACTCAACAATCAAAAAGACCACTGCACAGAAACACAACAGGAACTGAGTTTGAGTTAGAATTTAAGCACGAAGTCCAAACAGCAGGTTAGAGTTGTCAGTCATAATGTGTTCTAGCAGGCCTTACTCAGATCCCAGCGACCTTGCTCAAGTTTCATCCTCCTCCTCAGCAAGACGATCTTCAGTCATTGATGTTTTCCTGGATATAGCAGCAAATTTGGTGGCCCATTTGCTGGCATCAATGGGGTCTAAAAAATTATGTATTTTCCCCTCCCAAACAATTCAGAGGCATGCAGGGTAAATTATTGTGTGGGGTATTTCAGCTTCCTTCAACAAACGCCTCACCCCATCAAATTTTTTGCGATGTTGTCTAGTCGCATATCTAATGTCCAGGAACAAATAAATCTGGTGATTCTCCATCATGATATGGCCTGCACGGCATGCCAGCTGTAGAATCTGATCTCGTTCCCCAACACCTGATAATACTGCCATCAAAGTTCGAGGTTCCTTGGGATCTTGCTGCCGGCTGTGAGGGGTGACTCGTTACACTTTCTGAATGTCCGAGATCGGTTGTGCTTCAGGAGGTAAGATTTTCTCTGTTAGGAAATCCCAAATGAACATCCTTGGGTGATCCCCCTCACTGCCCTCCAGAACACCCAAGAGTCTAATATTACTGCTGCTGGCCCGATTCGCCATAGATTCCATTGTAGTGCGAAGATGTTGCAGTTCCTTGGCCATGAGAGAGATAGCTCCTGTGGTGGAATTGGCCTATTTGCTCATCTCGTGGAGCTCTGTTTTCAGTCCCTCTACCATCATTTCTAAAACATTGATTCTGGAGTTGAACCCCTCTACTTTCTGTGACAAACCAGCAACTGATTGAATTAGGGTCTGAATTTTCCGACCCAAAGTAGAGAGGAATTCTTTCATAGCATTATCTGCCATCTGGGCCTCGGATGCTGATCATGAGGGCTACATGGTTCCGACTCCCTTCCCTCTATCGGAACCGCCCACTGCTCTATCTCACTTTGGATTGCCCATCCCTATGTATTTCTGGGGCAGGAATCCAATGAAGCTGTCCAAAATCAACTGAAACCACTCTAAATTGTAGATTTTGCTGATTTAGAAGTACTAAGTGACAGAGCTATAAAAACCTGCATCTGCAAAGCTCGGGCTCTACAGTGCCCCCGTCCCCCCATTTGATGCATTCCAGCATCCTGCTAGGACACTTGAGAGCAGCTGCCTACTGATTGCCATGCTCCATCCCCATATTTTCCTCCTCCAGTGCATCATTAGGAGCCCCACACAATGTATAGACCCTGGCTCTGTTAATCCTCCCTAACTATATTAGCTTGCATTTGGTTACATTATATCAGAGGCTGTAGGACTCAATAATCCAGTGTGTTCAAATCCTTCTTCCATCTGCCCTCATCCTGAATGGTGTTAATAGCTCTGACCATTTTAGTATCCTCAGGGAACTAAAGTGGCTGGCTAAAAACATATCTTCCAGATTGTTAAAGAAAATGTTAAATAGCAGTAGCCCCAGCACATATTTCATAAGGCAACAATGGGCACACCTGTCTACTTGGAGTAGTGCCCATACCCCCAAAACCCTTTGGTTCCTGCCCCCGAGAAAGTTAGCAGTCTTTCTTAAAAATGTCTCATGCGCACTGTGCAGGTGTTCTTTGCCAAACATTGTTTCATGTGCCACAGTATCAAAAGCCTTGCTGATGTTCAGACAGACTACATCCACACCCCTGTCTCTATCCACCTCTGTGATCACCTACTCAAAGAAAGTGATTAGACTTGTTTGCCAAGATCTGCCTTTCATAAAGCTGTGCTGAGAGGGGACAAGAACCTTGGTTTCAGTCAAGTACTCCTTTGTTCTATCCTTCACAATAGCTTTCAGGATCTCATCTAGCACTATTGTCAGGCTGACTGGCCCATATTTACCTGGGTCAGTCTGACCTTGCCACTTCTTGAAGATGTCCCTTTCTTCACCATCCTCCTTCCATTTGTATATTGGAAGAAGGCTTTGGTGTTGTCTGCTGTTCCTGCACCTATCTTGACATCCAGACCCTCCATGACTTTCTTAATTTTAATCTTGCATTCCACCTGGGCTACTCTGTACTCCTCTCTGTCCTGGAGACTGACTGTCTCATTACAGGAGCCATAGTCATTCTTTTTGTTCAGGATCACAAATGACGCAGTGGAAAATATTTCTCAGCTCAATGGTTTGTAAAAATCACTCCTTGATTTTCCAAAAAACATGAATTATGATAATGATGATGACTTGCCCTCGGTCCCTGTTTAATCAGGGGGTCATTTCTTGGCATTTTCCCCTTATTGCTTACTGGCATGTTGGGCTCTGCTGCAATGTCAGGCCCCTTCTTCAACAATACCTGCATCTGTTCTGCAATACTGTACCAGCCTCCTGAAGCTTCTCCAGACCCTCGGACACCAGGTTCTTTATCATTGCAAACTCTGCCATTCTGAAGTTATGGGTCTTGGTGGCTGAGACTAAGCTCATCTTCCTTGTCATCAAGAAAAAGGTTACCTGCTTGTGGTCACTGCCTCTCACTGGTGCTAGAATGTTCACAGGAGAGAGATGACCACATCCTCTCTACTGAGAACTGTGGCAAGGGTAACCACAAAGGTAGTCCCCTGATTGTCATGCTGCTCTGGGAAGTCCATGAAGGTGGACATAAAGCCTTTATTATCCCTGCATTTAGCCGTACTAATTCACCAGTATGTGCCCAAAAGATTGAAGTCCCCTAGAAAAACCACAGCATCCAATTAAACTGCTTTGTTAATCTCCCCATCCAGATGGGCATCATGGGTCATAAGTATCTATCACAATAACTACTACCAAAACTTGATGTATCATACTGGAAGAAATCCTACGCCCCCTTTTCTGGTTCATTTGGGAAATTTTTAAAATTATACTTCTTGTTTCTGTCTGTGGATGTGAGATATAGAGCAGATCCTTAACCTTCGCTGACAGACTGGCCACTCTTTCCACACATTCTGGGATTCAGACTGGAATCAGATTGCTCCTTCCATGCCCACCACTGTTCTTTATATTACTCTTTTTATTTATTTATTTTTTATTATTTTCTTATTTTAGTCTTTGGTAACTGGGTAAGGCCCACTAGGCTCAGGTGCCTATTTTCAGTGGTGACCTGGGAGCACTGGGCAGTTAAGTGACTTGCTCAGAATCACATAGTATGCAAGTGGAGGTTGTGAGAATCAAACCCAGGTCAGGTCTGCTTCATGTACCAAGCTGGTTCACAGTTTGTCACTCTAACCTCTAGGCTATATTGCCAGTCTTTAACTCCCTCGAGAGAACTAACATCTCTCACACTACAGTATTATTTTCTCTTTGCCAAGTTCTGTCTTGCCTTCCTCCTTTGTTACCTAAACTCTCTCCTTGCTTGTCCCAACTCTCTTCATACTCACTTGGGCAGTAGGAAGTCTTTCTACTTCTCAGTCTATTTCTCCAAAATCCCTAGAAGGGAGGTAGAATTATCCCACAGATGTTGTCATTTTTGGGTCAGCTTCATCCATTCATATTGTTCAGCCTAGTCCCTCTCTGCCTGTACTGTTGACCAACCCAGATTAAGCAATCTCATCTGTGATGCGTCCACCTCACAGTTCTATGTGTATAGCTTTTTCATTTTGTGCTGTAGACAGCTATATATTTATGCTTTCAATTTTTGAAAGTTTTTAATGGTCGAATTCCATTTGGTGTTCTGTACTGTTGTTTTCAATACTTTCTAATTGTACTAAACTTTATATAGTATTTGTACTCTACTATATGTCATCCCATCCATTTTCCCCCAGGACAAACCTAGAAACAAGTCATTTAGGTCAGTGTGCGTTCCTGTTTAACTCCTTTGGAGGAAAATAAATAAATAGCTGTTTGGAAATGTGGTATTATTAAAATTTGTTTTAAATTTATCTTGAAACAGTTGGTGGGTGGTATTTCCTGTCCTTGGAAAGTTTCAGTGCATGTTTTATTTTTTACAGTTTCTTGTACTACTGATTAATTCCTTAAGGTCAGGGTTGATGTATATTGTCAGCCTGCATGCATCTGGCTTGTGGATTATTATGGTGCTTTGCTGTGCAGTCTGGTTATTTGCTTACTTTTAGGATAACTAAACTTTAATAAAAAAAAGAATAAATAAGAAAAAAATGAAAATAAAAAGTAGAAAGTCCTCTGCAGTAAAAGACTAAGAACTAGTGTAAAAATCTGTCAAGCTATTCCATACTGAGTAGGTAATATGAAGCTTTAGAAAATGGGCAAGTTTAACACTGTATCCTTATTTGCTGTTGTCATTCCTTTGGCATATGACTTATGTGCCAATACCCCCTGTAAAGAAAAAGATCCAAAATCTTATCTGGCATTTGGGCAAATCACATATTGAGTTCATGAGCCACTTCACTCATTCTTGATTTCCATCACAAACATAGATGACAACTTCACTACTTAAAAAAAAAACTTCAGCTAATCCCCCAAAATAAAACTCTGTTAAAGCAAAAAAAAAAACCATAAATAATTGAATGGTCTTTCTACTCATGATCTCTTTCTTATACACATACAAGCATTTAAAAAAAATCAAGAGCTATTCAGATGTTTTACGTCTCATATTTCTTTGATGACCTTGAAATGGTCCCCATCATAGCATAACTAGATGACAGAGCAATCTCTGCTACTAACCATTCCCCAGATAAAATTGAGACTCTGACTCTATATGATGCTTGAATTTGTGTGTGTGAGTATATGCCAGTGGAAGTTTGCAGAATTTGGAATTTATGCATTGTTCAGTATGTTAACATTCAATACATGGGGGGTGGGTACTGAGCATTCTGTTGGATGAATACCGAACAGTATTGAATTCTTGTGTTCCTTAGTAAACAAGTAAATCTTCTACAGCATGTACTGTATCAGGTAGAAACCACATGTGGGGAGACTATTTACATTATCTAAACAATACTATTTTTGTAATTTGGTGTCTTTTTTCTTTTAGAGACTTTTTTTATTTGCCCAACCCATTTTCTAAGCACATCTTCAACTGCATGAATAAAAAGTCGAATGGCTGAAGGGTAGAAACCACCTGTGTGGAGACGATTTACATTGTCTAAGCAATATACCCACAAAACATTGCCCTTCATCCCAAATATTACACACAAAACTCAAAATACTCAGGACCACACTGCTCCGGCATGCACTCCTCCTCCTACTGGGGAGTATGCACCCTAAACCTGGGACACCCGTATCAGTCCCCCCCAAGAGGGCAGGCCAGGTAACCTCCTGCTGGCTTCCCTCAACATCTGCAGCATACAGAAAAGCTCACACCCTTCCAAGGCTGGATAGTTCAGCACTCCCCAGACATTCTAGCCTTATCAGAGACCTGGCTCTCCAAAGACATCCCTGATGCTTCAGTCACCCTCAATGAATACTCCATCTTCTGAGCTGACAGGCTAATCATACAGGGTGGTGGCTGTGCTCTCTACATAAGAAATGCCCTGCAATCCCTCCCTGTCTCCCCCCTCCACTGCACATGGTGCCCAAACCCTTGCCATTAAGTTACTCATTGGCAATCCTGATAAAACACTTTACATTATGGCTGTCTACATCCCACCACATAACCAAAAGCCCACCTTTGACTCAGTACTGACCAGTATCACTCACCTCCCATCCAGCAGCAAGATCATTGTACTGGGAGACTTCAATGTGAACCAATCATCCCCTGTATCTATCTCCTACAAAGAATCCAATCTATCATGTGACCTTACCCAGGTTGTCCGGTCTCCCACCAGACTGGATGCCAAAACTGGGACCTCCACAGAAATTTACCTCATCTTCACTAACCAGCCCAATAACCCTACCCATGTCAAAGTGCTCCTGGATGCTCAAAATTACCACTTCCTGGTTACCTGCTACTGATCAAGCAAACTTCCCCCAGCCCCACCCAAAGACTCCTACCAAAGGCACCTCAAAAAAGGGTCCCTCTCCTGCCTCAAAACATACCTCTCAATCTATGACTGGTCCCCCATCCACACTACCCAGTTCATAGACACCACCCTGTCCTACTTTATCTCTACCTTTAATGCTATTTGTGACATCTTTGCCCTATTCTCCAAGCAGATATTGAAACAACCTGATACCCCCTGGATCTTCCTATCACTGCTAGACCAAATGCACCTCAGAGACAATCTCTGGTATAGAGCCCTGGACTCGCAACTCCCCCATGATAGACAGTGTTACAGAGAGGCAAGAAGCAAATGTACCTGGGCCATCCACCAAACCAAAGCCACCCATTTTAAAAAAGCCCTTACCTCCTCCTGGGGATCTGGGCAAAATGTTTGGAGCAATATTAAGTAACTGGGTGGGAAAGTTGGATCCCCTGCTACTGTCCAACTACTAGTCGATGGGAGCACCACCCAGGATCCCACTAAAATCGCTGATGCCCTAAATGCGGCCTTCTCAGACCTTAGTCATATCCATCCCCTGAACTTTTTTTACTCAATCCAAAACTGCACTATGGATAAATCTCACACTACAGGCCTTGCCCTTTTCTGACTGTGAGTCATCTCCTGCAGTGAAGCAAAATACTACCTTACCAAAGTCCTGGCGAATTCTCACTTTAGCAGCAACTCGCTGGACCACAAACTCCTCCGTCTTATGCTGGATGAGACCCTGCCCCAATTTACCAAAATACTTAACCTGTCCCAATGCCTCAGCCAGTTCTCTACACCCTGGAAATGTACAGTAATAACTCCCATTCTGAAGAGTGGTAACCACACCTCCACCAGTAATTAAAGTCCCATCTCAATCCTACCCCCCCAGGCACTCAACAAAATGTTTCAGACCAGCTTACAAACTACCTGTCCAAACTTAACCTGCTCTGTCTCAAACAACATGGCTTCCAGAGGGGCCGCAGTACTACCACTGCCCTTCTCAAGTTTATATAATTTATACATGAGACCCTGGAACAAGGCCACCTGGCTGGGGCTATCTATGTCAACTTGACAAAAGCATTCAATGCCATCAGTCAAGCACTGCTCCTCTACTCCCTTTTATCTCTGAGAATCTCCCCCAAGGCCACCTCTTGGTTCAGAGACTATCTCACCAGCAGAACACAACAGGTCAAAAAAAATGCCACAATCTCCTCCAGTAGACCAGTCCTTTCAGGAGTGCCACAAGAATCTATATTGGGCCCCTTGCTCTTCACCCTATTCCTGACCTTCCTCCTTAGATTCTGCAGTGGGAAACTACTGCTCTATACAGATGATGATGTAGCTTTATGGAAACACCCCCACCTGAACTCCCTTCAGTCTGCCCTTTAGGTTTTCTTTGGGGAACTTGACACCTGATTTTCTGAACACCGACTAATACTGAACTACAACAAAACTAAGTCCATGATCTTTGCCCACCACCAGATCCCACACAGAAACTTCACATTAACTTTTGCAAACTCCATGGGTACCCCCCACCTGGATCATGTTACTTCTTTCAAGTACCTGGGAATTACACTGAACATCTCTCTCACCTACCACACCCATATCCATCACCTCTCCTCCTCCATCAATGCCAGGCTGTGGATACTATACCAAAACAGACAGTGCCTACTCCCGAGACATTCCAACTCGCTGTTTCCTCCTCTGTCTTATCCATGGTAGACTATGGGATCATGATTTATGGAACTGCACAAAAAACTGCCTTACACCACATAAATTTAGCCCTCAATAAAGCCTGCCACCTGATATCAGGTTGTGATAGTGTAAAACACACTTGTGATCTTTACAAGCTTATAAACTGGCTAAACATTGAAGGTAGGCTTAAGTACAGTACCATACCTGTCTCCATGCCAAGAAGATACTCCAGAAGCAAGCTCCCTCAGGTCTCTACCCCATCATTCAATTGATCCCACACAGAAGGACCTCCAGGTGCTCTACCAAAACCTATCTCCTGATTCCCTATTGTAGGAACTCCCTTGGTCAAAGGTCCTTCCCGTATCCAACCCCACACTGGCTTAAAAGCTTTCCTCTTACCATCTCCCTGGAACCCATTTGTAGCTGCTTTAGAACTGGCCTAAGGACCCTCCTCCTGGATTCCTCCTCCAGTGACTGTTCATAGCCTAACCATCCCTAAAGTATTTGCCAGGCCCCAACTCCTAATGATCCTGTATACCTGGCTAGCCTAACAACCTTCACTTGCAGGGTGCATTACATTACCTACCTGCATATTAGTTCTACCAGAAGCTATCTTTCTGATATCTTAATTATGAACCTGCTTCATACTGCTTTTATCTAAAAATTTTTACTTTGACGCTGAGTCGCTGGTCCAAAACTGCATGTACTTTCTGAGTATTTTATTTATTTATTGAAATGTTTCACCAGGAAGGTAAGCTGAGCAACATGTTGCTCATCTTCTGCAGCGACCTGTGGGGTAGAGAACAATGGGATAAAATACAGAGAAATGTTACAATATTGGAATATAATTAGCTTACGTGCATACAATGAGAGCAGGAGGAATTACAGATAGATAACATTGGCTAACAAGGTAACAGTTAAGTATAGTAGATATGAAGACACATATAGCAATATAGCAAATTGGCAACAGTTGGTGACAGTTGGTAACACTAGAACACATATAATAACTTGGCAACAGTATGTAGCACTAGATGTTAAGGTGACCGAATAGTAATTGGTAGCAATTAGTGTATCATAGATATTCAAGATTTACAGTGATTGGAGTAGACAGGAAGAATGGAAGGAGGGAATGAAAAATTGCAGAGGGCAGAATGAAAGAAGGGAAGGTAAATTTATGGAGAGACGCAGACAGAACATGATTTTTGAGGCAAACAGAGATGACAGGGTGGACTAAAGTGCATATAAGAGGGGTATAGCTGTAGGTTATAAGTGCTTAATTCAGTGCAGGGGTAGGCCAGTGGTTAGGCTACGCTAACTGGAAGGGAGTAGGAGAAGAGGAGAGTTAGAGTGTGGCAGGGTGATGAGAGAGAGGTATTGTAGGTTTGGGGTATTCAAGAGGAGGAAAAGGGGGGAGTTGAAATTCAGCAGTATCCTGTTATCAGTATTGTTACTGTTTATATTCTTGTACTGTTTGTATTCTTTGTATTCCTGACGTGAAGCCTTTGCAAAAGAGTCCTTGACTCAAAGGGTTCTAATTCTGATTACCTAATACCAAAAAAAAAAAATATATATATATATATTACATATTGTATATTATAAGGGAGAGGAATATGTGGGGAGTGGTGCAATGCACTGGCTGTGGGGCAGCAGTTTTCCAGGAGACATTCTGGAAACTGCATTGCTGTCCTATTTGCAGGCAACTGTCAGCTCTGAGGGAGGAGGTTGCCCACCTCCAGGCTGAACTGGCAAGGACTAAGGAGGCCTCCCCCACCCAAAGAGCACCACTGCCACAACCACTGCCTCAGAGGTTGCCAAGTATGAAGAGCAGTTGGACCACTGTGGGTTCTGGGAGGGTGCGGGTGGTGCAACAGAGGTGAAGCCCCCTAGTTGTACCTCTACACAAATCATACACCAGTCTGGCAGAGCAAGGCTCCTCTATGATGGCACCCTCAGTGGAGAAGAAGAAGAATGCTGAAGACATCCACAATATAGACCCACAAAGGGTGGCATGGGACACCACAGGGGAAGGAAACAGCTTCTGATAGGGGACTCAATTGTTAGGGGGTAGAACTGGGGAAGGGAGAGGAGAGGAAAGTAAGGTGCCTGCCTGGTGCCATGGCTTGGAGGGACAAGAAGTGAATTCTCAAGATTGCAGAAGTAGCATCACAGGAGAGGGAACTAGATACCATTGTCCACTTTGGGACAAATGACCTAGCTAGGCATGGAATCAGTGCAGTGCAGGATGAATTTGTGGAGTTGGGGAGGGGCCTCAGACAGGTAGCAAGCACAGGTACCTTCTCAGAGGTGCTGCCAGTCCATGGCAGGGGTGAGGCTAGGGTACTGCACACCATGCAGTTTAATGAATGGTTGCAAAACTGGTGCAGAGCACAGGGCTTTGGCTTCATTGAGGACTGGGGGTACACCTGGAGAGATGAAGGTCTATACTGGCATGATGGTCTGCATCTGTCTATGAAGGGAACCAAGCTCCTAAGTGACAGGTTTAAATGTTTCCTTGTCAAGCTTTTAAACTAGCCAAGGGGGGAGGTGCTGATAAGAGGCAGGAAATGTCAAGCCTCCCCCCACAAAACATTGCAGGTAGTAAGGTAAACACTGAGGTACAGAGCTCAACAGAGGGCAGGACAGGGGTAAATGGAAAAATAGACAAGGGCAATAAGAGCAGGGTTGGCGGAAAAAAGGATAAAGCCAACTTTAAATGGAGGGCAATGAGTACCAATGCCTGTAGTCTGGGAAACAAGCTTTCTGAGCTAGTAGCCCTGATGGAAGATGAACAATTGGATATTGTGGCAGTCACAGAAACATGGAACATGGAGAACCATGACTGGGATGTCAACATACCGGGGTACACAGTCTACAGAAGGGACAGGGAGGGTAAAAGAGGAGGTGGAGTGGCTCTATACATAAGGGAAGGGATCAAAGGTACAGAACTAAAAAGTAAAGGGGGAGGACAAGAGGCACTCTGGGTCACCTTGGAGACAGGGAATGACATCACAATCTGCACAGGGGTTGTATACTGACCCCCGTCTCAAGGGGAGGAAATGGACAAGAAAATGATAGAGGACATTGTCAAAATGGTTGAAAAAGGGGAGATACTGTTGATGGGGGACCTGAATATGCCAGATATTAACTGGATGACATGTACTGCAGCCACAACCAAGAGCAGGGTCATTCTCAATGCCCTGCAGGGGGCAGACTTTAGACAGCTAGTGTTGGAACCCACTCAGAAGGGGCCAATACTAGACCTGGTACTCTCAAATGGAGAGAGGATCACAAATTTAGAAGTCAGTAGACATCTGGGAACAAGCGACCACTGCACAGTGTGCTTCACGATAAGCACAACCATGGAGACAAGCCATACAAAAACAAGGATACTGGACTTTAGAAGGGCTGACTTTGGCAAAATGGGTGAATACCTGAGGAATGCACTAGCAAATGGACAAAAAGGAGGGGTGGAAGAACAATGGAGAAAAATCAAAACTGCCATGATAGAGGCAACAAGCCTTTGTGTGAAACAAATAAAGAAAACAAAGCGGAGTAAAAAAACACTATGGTTCTCAAAAGAGGTGGCAGGGAAGGTTAAGGAGAAAAAGGCTGCATTCAAAAACTATAAGGAATCACAGAAGGAGCACAAGAGGGAACTGTATCAATTAAAGCAGAAAGAAGTGGGGAGGGCAGTCAGAATAGCAAAGGCCCAAACTGAGGAAAAAATACCCAACTCAGTTAAGAAGGGGGATAAAACCTTTTATAGGTACATTAGGGAGCATAGAAAGGTTAAGGGAGGAATAGTGAAGATTAATAAAGGAGAGGGGAGGTGGGCAGAGGGAGACAGTGATAAGGCAGAGATACTGAATAAATACTTTTGCTCAGTATTCACAAAAGAAGATGAGGAGGAGTTACCTAAACCAGACAATAGAAGCACTCTGGGTAATGGGGTTGACACCAGTCCATTTACAGAAGAAAGAGTCTTGAAAGAACTCCTAAAACTCAAGGTGGACAAAGCAATGGGGCCTGACGGGATTCACCCCCAGAATCCTAAAAGAACTAAGGGAGGACCTAGTGACACCACTGACCACACATTTTAACAAATCATGGGAGGATGAGGTGGTACCTGAGGACTGGAGATGGGCAGATGTGATTCCCCTTCACAAAAGTGGGAGCAAGGCAGAAGCAGGAAACTACAGACCTGTAAGTTTGACCTCAGTGGTAGGGAAAATGATGGAATCACTTCTGAAAGAAAGAACTGTTGAGTACCTAGAGGTCAGCAGGGCACAGGACCCAAAGCAGCATGGATTTACAGCAGGAAGGTCATATCAGACAAACTAATTGATTTCTTTGATTGGGTGACCAAAGTAATAGACCAGGGAACTGTGGATATGGCCTACCTAGACTTTAGCAAGGCATTTGACACAGTCCCACACAAAGATTAATAATCAAGTTAGCCAGCCTGGGAGTGGGTTCCAGGGTGGTAGCCTGGGTAGCAAACTGGCTGCACAACAGGACACAGAAGGTAATAGTGAATGGAACACATTCTGAAGAAAGGGGGGTTACTAGTGGAGTACCTCAGGGCTCAGTACTGGGTCCAGTCCTCTTTAACATCTTTATAGGTGACATTGCAGAGGGTCTGGAGGGAAAGGTATGCCTATTTGCAGATGACACAAAGATCTGTAACAGAGTTGATACACAAGGGGGTAGAAAGGATGAGAAGGGACTTGGCAAGGTTGGAGGAATGGTCAGACATATGGCAACTTAGATTCAATGCAAAGAAGTGCAAAGTAATGCACCTGGGAAACTAAAACCCAGGAGAAGAGTACACAATAGCAGGAGAGGTACTAACAACAACAAAAATGGAAAGGGACTTGGGGATAGTCATATCAGATGACCTAATGGTGGGTAAGCAATGTGAGAAGTCAGTAAGGAGAGCCAGGGGGATACTGGGATGCATAGGAAGGGGCACCACAAGTAGAAAAAGGGAAGTGGTTATCCCTCTATACAGACAGTTGGTGAGATCCCATCTGGAATACTGTGTGCAGTTTTGGATACCCCATCTACGCAAGGACATAGACAGGATGGAAGCAGTCCAGAGGAGAGCAACTAAAATGGTGCAGGGTCTGCATCAGCAACCATATGAAGAGAGAGACTGAGAGACCTTAATATGTATACCCTTGATGAAAGGAGGGACAGGGGGGACATGATAGAAACTTTTAAGTACCTCAAGGGAATCAACAAAGTCCAGGAAGGTAGCATCTTTCAGAAAAAGAGATGTGTAAGAACAAGGGAGCACAATTTAAAGATAGAGGTGGGACGGCTCAGGGGTAATGTGAGGAATTTTTTTTCACGGAGAGAGTGGTGGATGCATGGAACCATCTTCCTGGGGAGGTTGTTGGGTCTAAAACAGTGGGGGAATTCAAACATGCATGGGACAGACATAAGGCAATTGTAGTGGGGGGTTGCAGGAAGTAGGCTGTTGGTTAACTAGAATCTGCAGCTTATCCAATAGGCAGGGAAATGGGCAGACTGAGTGGGCCAAGTGGTCCTTATCTGCCATCCAAGTCTATGTTTCTATGTTTCTAATAAAATAAATTAAAAAAATATATTTTTTTGTAATGTTTTATCTTTTGTTCTTTTAGACATTTTTGTTAATTTGCCCAACCCATTGTCTAGGCACAATAAGGCCCTTCAGAGTGTGGGGTACTGGTGGATGCCCACATATCCAGGAACTGTAAGACCATCCACCTGAGGTGTCGGGCCTCACCACACCTCTGGGTGTGTGGATATCCAGCAAAACCCTACACCATGTCATGTCTTAGTACTTGCAGTATGCAGCAATTGTTCAGAGGAAATATTGTATTAATCTTTATACAGTATTTTCAAAAAAGTAAATAATGTATTTTCAGCAGTTTATACTAAGCTTGGAATTCTATGCAGTTTTTGGCTTGGAAAGGCACACTGAGCCAAAATGTATTTCCAGGTATATCCCAGTATCACATGGAGGATAAGTGACTTGCTCAGGGACATCTCGTAGGCAAGTAGAAGTTCTGGGATTCAAACCCACATCTGCTGGGTCTCCCGGTTTACAACTTGATGCTCCACCCTCTAGACTATAGTTTATTCATATATTTATTGAAATGTTTAATTGAAGGCACACTGAACAACAGTTGCTTGTCTCCTGCAACCGGTGGGGGGTACAAGTGAATGAAACAGTAATTATACAAAATGTTACAAATAACATACATGGCTGATATGGTAAGGAGAAATAGAATGTCAATATCACCAACACGCAGGTGGTGTTGTCGTCAAGATTGGGAACAGATAAACAGATACATGGTGCATTTAAAAATTAACAATTAAAGTGCTAGTGGAAGGAAGAGTAAGAGGGGATGGCGGTGAACAAAGGGAAGGAGAAGCATGGAAACAGAAAGGGCCAGGGCTATTAACAGTAGTTGGTGCTAAGCCCAACTGAGTGATGTTTTTCAGAACCAGCTTAGGGATAGCTGAAATAGAAGCTCTGACAGACAATAGTTTAGCACAGGACCTATGGGGACTGGCGTAAGCTAAATAAGTGCCTTGGGGTACAGAGGAGGACTGGGGGGAGGGGATGGAGGGAGGTGGAAGCAAGGGAGAGGAGGCTATACATGCCTAGCTCTAAGGATGGATCCATCCAGGATGCAAAGAACCCTGCTGGGGCAGAACTGGGTGACGATTTATAGGTTGAGTTAAGTTGAGAAAGAATAGAGAGGAGGTTAGGGAGGGAGGGCAAGTCTTGCCAAGCTCCAGCCCCTCCATGATGCTGTGAACCATGCCAGGGGCAGTGCCAGGTAAAGACAATTTGGATAAGAAGAAAAGGGGGGAGGGTGATATAGCAGGGAAATAGGTAGAGAAGACAGGTAGATGGGGGGGATGGAAAAAGCATGCTAGAGCTAGCCCTTCCAGGACATTGAGAAGACTGCAAGGCAGCAGAGCACAGGCAAGCAAGCTAGGTAAAAAAAGATAGAGGGGGAGGTGGGGGAGAGCAGGGTATAGGCTAGGGGGGCTATTATGGGTGGGAGGAAGGGTATCAAGCTGGGCAAACAAGCTCTGGGAAGGGGCTGAAGGAGGATTAAAAAGGGAGCAGCTGGAGTAGAGATAGTTGTGTAAGGCAGAAGCAAGGCAGTAGTAGTAGGATGAGTGTTATATTTTGGGGGTAGAGAGTTCCAGAGTTTCAGGAAGTGTTGGGAGAAACTGGTCTGTCTGATGAAAGTGGAATGGTGGGTGACCAGCAAGGTGCACGTATCAGCAGATCTGAGGGAGTGGGATGGGTAGAGAGGGAGCATGAGAGGTAGGTGGGGAGTTCCCTGAGCCAAAGGTTAGAAGTGAGTTTGGCACAATGAGCGATGCACCTGTTTGCAAGTGAGGGAAAGGATAGGATGTGGTAGACATTGTAATGATGAGTACAAGAAGAGGCATCCCAGTTACAGTATATTGTCACAGCATAAACACTTATGGGCTTGTCCAGCAGTCCACATTAGTTGTTTTCATGTCATATGTAAGAAGCAATAACATTGACATTGGTGTACACTAAGTAATGTAATTAAACCTATGATGAATCTAAAGGAGTAGATAATTATGATTATTTCCAATTATGAAATGTCATTGTTGCACATATATTTAATTTAATATGGCAGCACAACATACAAGTTAAGTACTCAAAGAGAACTGCTAGATAACCAGTTGACAACAACATGAAAAATATACAATGCGTTATGTTACTTCAGTGCCTAGAGGTTAAGATGTTTTCAAATTGGGGACAGTACTGTAAGTTAGAATTATGAGCTTGCAGTCCCAATTGGCTGCAGCAAAAGTGGGTAGTGAAGATGTCCCCTGGCAATTGTTTTAGAATTTTTGACTTGGAAAGACATACTGAGCTAAAGCATATTTCTAGGAATCTGCCAGTAGCACAGGGAGGCTATGTTATTTGTTCAGGGTCACACAGTATGCAAGTAGAGTTCTAGGATTCAAACCCACATCTGCTGGGTCTATTGGTTTACAACATGATGCTCTAAACTGTAGGCTATAGTGCATCATAATCATATTGTCACAGCATAAACACTTTTATGGGCTTGTCTGAGAGTCTACATTAGTTCTTTCCATGTGCATGTACATATGTAAGAAGCAATAACATTCACATTGATGTACACCACCTTTTTTTTTTCAATTGTTTAACCAGGAGTAGCACACTAAGCTGAAAACTTATTTACAGGTGTGACCTGGGAGCACAGGGAAGTTAAGTGACTTGCTCAGGGTCACACAGTATGCAAGTGGGGGCTGTGGGATTCAAACCCAGGTCTCCAGATTTGCAGCTCAGAGCCTTAGACCATGAAGTAATTCAACCCATGATGAAACTAAAGGGGTAAATAACTATGATTATTTCTATTTATGACATATCATTGTCACACATTTATTTCATATAGTATAGCAGAACGGTTCCACCAAGCCACATTGACACAAATTTTTTCAATCAGCATTATAGCGATGGCACAATGCCAACAGTCCACATTGTACTGTCAGGGGAAGCAAGTACTGTTTGCAGGGGGCTTTGCCACATGTACCCTCCATGTGGGGGTCTCTGCCCCCTGCACCCTCCCCCCCCCCACATTTTAGATCATTAACTCTGAGTCAGAGTTGTTTCAGGAAGGGGACAAAATCCCCGGTGAAGGCAGTGTCAGTAATACTACAGAACATTACACTGAACTGCCGATTTTCTCGCTGTAATGGTCTTCCTGGTATTTCTGTTGCTGTGGCAACAGTATACATAGCAGCACAACATACCAGTTAACTACTCAAAGTGAACTACCAGGTGACTAACTGATGACAGCACAAAAAGTATATGGTGCGTTTTGCTACCCCAGTGGCCTAGAGGTTAAGATGTATTCTGGGGGGAGGGGCAGTAAATTCAAATTATGAGGTGGCAATCCAAACTGATTGCAGCAGGCAGTGAAGATGTCCACTGGTTACTTCCTCCTCCTCTGCATAGATTGTTCACAATCTTCATGAAAGACTGCCCACTCTTTGCAAAGGAGGACAGGATACAGTTCATTAAGAAGGCCCTAGTCTCATCCCTATCTGCTAATGTCAGCCTTGGCAGAGATCCCATAGGTAAGGGTTTGAGGGTATTCTACTAACTCAGGAACTCTTATACAGAATTGGACATACTGCACATCATGGATTCCTAGATGTTTTTATGCAGCATTATGGATGCTTTTATGCAGCAATAGCTGGCTACTTTCTATTGACTAAGGTGAGCACCACCTCAGTTGGATGTGAAGCTGTTCACCATAAATTACGTAAATAATACCTTACAAGGGGTAGTCAGCTAGAGGATTTCACTGTGTGAAGCTGTATTCTAAGAAGGATAGTTTGCTAACCAAATGGATTCTGTATCCCTGACCATGACAGCAGTAGTAGTAAAATCTTTACTTTAAGTCTGGAAAGTATGTTGTTACACCATTAGGACAGAGTTCTGTTTACAAGGTGCTCCTGAAAACAATAAAACTTCTTGTTTAGAGAGACTTAGTCCAATACACCATATCACAATGAACAATTAATTTCAACTCACATGAAAATAAATACATTAACATGTGCAAAAGAGAAAAACATATATAGACATGTTATGCTAACTTTGGCATGTGCAAATTGGATATGAACTTTTAATAATAACTTGTGCAAAGTTTAAACTATGTCTTAATAAAAAACATCTGCATCTAGTTGTAAGTTCTTGCTTTTATTTTTTATCATATAACCCTTATAAAAATTTAGGTGTGCTGTGTACATGCAGAATGCATGCCACATGCTTAATTGTGCAATATTTACATGCGGCTCACATATACAACGTGATCCTATGCGAACCAGGTCTAAAAAGCATGTCAGGTTTGCAAGCTGCAAGCTTGACTTGTGTGCAGCAGGTAAGCTTGTGTGAACATCTTCTAAATATTACATCGGGTTCATATGTTGCATGCTTGACATGAGTGCAGCAGTTAAGCCAATGTGAACATCATTTAAACATCACATCAGGTTCACATGCCGCACGCTTGCCAAGTATGCAGCAGCTAGGCTGGTACAAATCTCATCTAAAAAACATGAGTTTCTATTTCTTATACTGCTGCTAGCAATTAGAGTAACTAAAATACATTTTTATTTGAATTCCTATAAAAATTGGGTAAACTCATTAATTCTGATCCTTTTGCAAGTTGTTTGATGGCTTTTAATTTTTGTCATTACATCACCATTAATTTGTAAAGTATTATTTGCTTATTGCATTAAATGCCTAGGATATAGCCAATCAACAACCCCCATTCCAGATGTACGAAGGGGGGGACTCTGTGTTGTGAAGCCTATCCTATTTGCTTTGGACCATGCAAATCCCTTATGCATATTTAGTGCTACAAATGTTCTTCCCCATTACCGTTTCATCTCACTTACTTTCCCTTTGTCATTCTGCATTGAGCTTGTACACTATGGCCATGCTCAGCACTCCTTGTGCTGAGTACAGTCTTGGAAGTATGCACCATACCTCACATTTTGTCACCGAAATGAGAGACAAGGACACTCATAGTAAGGAACAATGTGGAGCACCATCCCACATGGTGATCAGGACACAGCATGAAACATGGAGATACAGAACACAGTGGAAACCATTCCATTAGCACCTCAAAATAAATGTCTACCTTTAAGCAACAGTGCCATTTAGGTAGGGCAGAGGCAGTTGCTCCCCCCCTCCCATAGTTGAGCCTAGGTTGTTCTTATGGTGTAGCAATAATGGCATTAAATTTGGTTTTAATCATTTGCACAATAAGTGCCCACCTGGCCTGTGTGTGCTCATGCTGCAGGTACTCTCGAGACTCGACTGTGTCTGTACTGTGTTGTCCACTCTCTCCACCTATTAGCAGCAGCATAATTCCATGTGATGTGGATGAGCTCCAGCCAAGAAAGAGTACATGAGTCTTGCAAGTGTGACACTGTCTTTCCCACCACAGAGTAGACAGACTGCACACTACAGCTTGGAGGAGTCAGTGAGCACTGAACTCTCAATAGCCGTATTTGTGGCAGCATATTTTTGTTGGTCTACTCTTAGTGAATCTCCATCTCCCCTGGTGGCTGAAGGGGCAGAGGGTGAGCTAGAAGCTAACTCAAGACTAGGCTTCCTACTTATCCTACTATGCTCGCCATGCAAACCAAAAAAAAAAAACAGTACAGACCCCTATGGTAGCAACCTAGGCTTAGCAGTAGTGATGACAGCTGTGTGGCTGGACTTCATAGGCCATGATCAGTGCAGTGTGGCAGCAGTCACAGCAGGAATTAAGCAAGAAGCAAACAACCCAGAATGGGTGGGTTCAGTTGATGAGGTGACTTGATTACAGACAATGTTGGGGACCTGTGATGGTCAGTTCTAGTATCAAGTTTCTCATGAAAGGAGAGAGGCAGAGCAGACTGAAAACTAGGTTGATGGCAAACTGTGCCAGGCTGCAAGTTCTGGTCACATGGCTGGGTAAGTAAAAGTAAACACTTTTTTTACAGGGGGATTGGGGAAAGAGGAAGGACTGAAAAATTGATGTGTTTTTCACATGTCTTCACCTTTGTGCAGCTTCATGACCCATAGGGGACTTGTATTGAATCGAATGAAGTCGGGGGAAAAAAATCAGGACAGAATACCCTTTTTTTTTGGGGGGGGGAGCAGAACTTCAGCCAGAAAAAAAATGGTTAGTAACTGGGTGGGTTTATGCCCAAATCTGATGCACTGCCCCAAGGTATATACAGATGAATCTTACACATCCCCCACTTTGGCAATCCCCCCACCTCCCCTCTTACCTACTACCCACCACTCTTTCTACTCCTACTGACAGGGCCTTCTGACTGCTTACCCCACTTTTTCTCTCTTCTTGCTCCCCCACTCCTTTTTTCTCCATTACTAAAGTTATTAATTCTAGATAATTAAAGTATGTACTTCACAGTTTTTTAAACTTGGTCTTTGTATTACTGCCTCTGCATGTTTATTCCCCTTCCCCACTGATGTGGAACCTTTGTAAATGAGCATCTTGTGCTCAAAGGTATTGTAATCCAAGACTGAATAAATTAAATGGCTTTTGAATTTTTCCTGATTTGCATATCACTTTTAAGTTAAAACAAATAGTTGTACCTTTTAGAGATTTTACAAATATTCTAGAGCTGCTCCTTGCATTCAGGGACAGTTGAGCAGTATGGTATACACAGACCATTGGAGCCCCACTATAGTTAAGCAATAAAGCATGACAGGGTGTGGGTTATTGGGAGATTTACCTATGCCTTGTGTGGTGTGTCACGAGGTGCAGCCGAGTGACTTAACCACACAAGAAGTGGGTAAATCCCCCAATAACCCACACCCTGGAGTGCCTTATTGCAATTATACAATGGACCCATGTGTAAAATACATTTTAAATGCGTTTAAGTATTTTTTTTATAAATGCAATTTCTCAACTGTGGGTTATGACAGGCTATACCATGGTCATGTGATGTGTTTTGACCAATGAGCTTACAGGATTTTCATACCCCATTGTATAGTCATGCTTATGCCCCCCCCCCAGTGAAGCTGACCTCCACACTGCACGCTCTAGGCACATTATGGCAAAGGGCAAAGAAGACTGCAGGGGTGTGCACCATTGAAATGAATGGGGGTATTTTCTTATTACTATTTTATATATTATTGATGGAGAGTTGGAGAGTAGTGAAAGCCACTGCTCAACTAACAAGGGCATTGTTAGTGGAAGAGTGGCCTTCATTATTCTCCATCTCACCATCATAATCTAGACTAGAGCCTATGTGGCTGGCTGTGTGTGTTTGTCTCTGTCACTAGTTTAGTTTTTGTGGATTTTTCTGTGTTTCTGCTTGGAGGAACTGGACCATTCTTGGACACAACATCTATGAACATTTCCTGGACTAAGAAACTGCAAAACATCACCACCAGGTATTGACATTCTAATCATAAATTAACTTTTTTGGAAGCCATCAAAGCCAAAAGTAAGGTCAGTAAATCTGTTATACAAGCACTGAGTTGTGGAGTGCTGCATTGAATCCACATTTCCGTCTGACTTGTTCTTAAAGGATGTGTACTTGTCTTTGAGGTCTATTCACAACCATTTTGGAGAACAAAGGCTAGATACTAACAAAGGATTTTTAAATCCTGCATATGCCCCAGGCCAATGTTCATCACCTTCAGAATTTAACCCTTCAGGAATTTATCACATTCTGGGTCTTTGAGCTACAATAACAGTTTTCTGGTCCCTGGTAGTTCACCATTTCCTGTGGATTTGATTACTTTTCATCAATCACGTGTCACCTCTGAGAACATGGATTTATATATTGTGCTCTGCAATATCCCAGGGCAAACGCAGACCAGCTAGGCCAAGAGGACTAGATGCCCTACAACAAAACTAGTCTGCAAAATGATTAAAGCGTACCTTCTTAGGATACTACTTATGCTACTTCTGATATCTGGAAATGTTCATCCTAACCTGGGGCCTACTGGCCGAGCACCCCATGCCACAAAAAGGTGGGAGGGGTCCCTCACATTAGCCTCAATCAATGTCTGCAGCCTCCTTAACAAACTTGACATCTTGCAAACCTGGGTCCAGCAACATAGCCCTGATGTACTCTCTGTTGTCGAAATATGGCTTAACCCCAAGATACCAGATGCTGCAGTCACCATCCCTGTATACTCTGTATTCAGGCAGGACAGGGTTTCCAAATGAGGTGGAGGCTGTGCCATCTACCTGAGAAATTCCTATCTGGGTCAAGTCTTCCTGTTTTCAAACCCTAAACCACCCTCGCAGGTTCTCGCTATTAAAGTTCTACTCGGGGCACACAACAAGGAGCTCACCATTGCCTCTGTGTACCTACCCCCTAAAGATCAGCCCAATGGATTTATGAGCATATTGGAAAGCCTACAGGGATTACACCATAACTCTGAACTCATAGTACTAGGTGACTTCAACATAAATTGGCTATCGCTGGAGGCCAGAAACTACAAGGATGCTGTCACATCACAGAACCTCACCCAGCTTGTTACCACCCCCACCAGATGCAACTATAGGACAGGGTCGCACACACTTCTGGACTGAATCCTTACTAATCACCCTGAATGAATCTCAAAAGTGTCAGTGCTCCCTGATGGGATCAGTGACCACTCACCAGTCACATGTACCTGGACAAACAAATTCATCAAGCCCCCTCCTAAAATAATCCACAACAGAGTGTTAAAGCAGGGGTACCTTGAGCTACTAAAGACACACCTAAGCCACCTAGACTGGACACCAATCGACTCTGCCATTGATGTAAACCAAGCCTTAGACCTTTTCATCAGCCACTTCACTGCGGCCTGCAATATCTTTGCACCTTTCAAAAAGCTGAAGGTCAGGGGCAGAGCTAACCCTTGGATAACCCCTGATCTAATCACTTTACTCAAACATAGGGATCATCTCTGGCACTGTGCCCATGCAACATCCAAACCTGGGGATATTCATAAGTATAAAGCTGCCAGAAATGAGTGCACGTGGGCAGTTAGGAGCACCAAAAGCAAATACTTCAAGGAAGCTCTCTCCAACTCCTGGGGTGATGGAAAAAAATTTTGGAGTAATTTGAAAAACCTTACAGGCAAGGACCCTAAGTCACCACCCACCATGCTCAACATAAATGGAACACCAACATCTGCCCTGTACACAATCACCACCACCTTTAACAATGCGTTCTCCAACTTGGATTGTGTCTTCCCTTCTAATTTCTTTGATGTCCCCCTGGTAGTAACCCTCCTGCAACTACTCCTCTCCTACACCCTGCCCCATAATTCTACTTCAAGGAGATCCCAGTGCAGGAAGTCAGAACCTATATTCGGAAGGCCATTCACAACGCAGGCTACAGTGGTGACTCCCTTGACCTGAAGTTGTTAGCACTTGTCCTTGAAGAAGTCCTTGAACCCCAACAAAGGTCCTCAATCTATCATTAAGAATGTCCCAGTTCCCATCTCACTGGAAACAGGTGACCATCACATCGGTACACAAAAGTGGAGACAAATCACTGCACTCCAACAACAGACTTATCTCCATCCTCCCTCCATTGTCTAAGGCCTGGAGTGCATCGTCTCAGACCAACTAGTCAAATACCTGGAAAAATATGACATCCAGTGTTCTGAGCAACATGGTTTCGGAAAAGGGCACAGTACCACCACTACACTATTAGAATTCACGGGCTCCATCCATACCACGCTCGATCAAGGAAACTGTGTAGGGGCAGTATTCATCAACCTTACGAAAGCCTTTGATACTGTGAACCACCCACTCCTACTCAAGCAATTATCAAACATTGGGCTCTCCAATGAAGCACTGCTCTGGTTCTCAGGCTACCTTGGGGAGAGGGTCCAGTGGGTTAGGATTGCCAGTGTCACCTCGGAAGAAAAGCCAGTCCTTTCAGGAGTCCCACAGGGGTCCATCCTGGGGCCACTACTCTTCAGCCTCTTCCTCAATGACCTTCCCAGTGTCTGCCACCAGAAATTACTGCTCTACGCCAATGATGCAGTCATGTTCACCAGCCACCAAAATGCAGAGCTCCTTGAGAAACAATTACAGCTTCAATTCATGCGCATCGAAGAATGGTTCAAGTCACACAAACTGGTCATGAACTACAGAAAAACAAAGGTTACGACCTTCTACAATGCCAGGAGCAAGTACAAATCCCATGACCTCACCATTCTAAACCAAACAGGGACCTTACTTGAACACATTCCTGATTTTAAACACCTAGGTGTCACATTGGACAGCTCACTCTCCTACCATCGGCACATAGATTCTGTCGCCAAATCCACCAACATCCATATAGGCCTGCTGTACAGGCACAAACACTGCATGACTCCTGGCACTCTCTGGTTGGCTATCAACAGCTCTGTCACCTCCATCATAGATTATGGGCTACCAATTTATGGCTCTGCCTCCACCTCTGCCCTCTGCAGAATTACAGTTGCACTCAACAAAGCATGCAGGCTGCTAACTGGGGCTGACTGACTTACACACACTTGTGTCCTATACACTCAGGCAGAATGGCTTCCTCTCATCAGCTGGATATAGTGTCAAACCTGCCTCTTAGCCAAAAAAGTCCTCCTTGGGGTCATGCCCCCGGGCATTGAAAAGCTCCTCATTGACCACCATAGCACCAAGCGAACTAGAAGTTCACAATAGCTAACCTTCCTTTTCCCCAGATGCTGGACTACCACGGGCCAGAGGGCCTTTGCTCACAGAACACCACCGTGGTACAATACTCTCAACAAAGAAACTCTTATTGTTGCTGCTCTTGGCCCTTTTAAGAGACAACTCTGACTTCATCTCATTTCAACTAGTTGTTGTGGCTGCCTCGCCTAATCAGGGGCCCACCACTCACTGTCCTCCACTTCAGTCTTGACAGCTACCTCTCCCCACCTTGCCCCCTCCTACCTGCCTACCCCCTTGCCCTCTCACCCTTTCCTTCCCCAGGCATTTCCTGACTTTTATCCCTCCCTCCCTCCCCTTTAGAGCTCTTAACCTCACCTCTACCTCCGACAATGGCCTTCCTGCCTGCATACCCCCTTCCCTCTCACCTGCAGTGCTTATTTCTAAGATTGCCCTTGGCTGGTATGTCATGCTACCTAACATTTGGCACATTTTGAATTACTGGAATTTCCTAAGCCTCAGTCTCTTACTTCTTTTTATTGTGTAACTATGTATTATTATGTTGACCTTTGTATGTATGTATACCCCCATTCCTTCGACATGGAACCTTTGTAAATGAGCAGTTCCTGCTCAAATGTATTTGTAATCCTAGATTTCAATAAAATAAAAAATTAAAAAATAGTAACAAAAAATAACTCCATTCATTTTAAGGAGAATTCCCCAGCACTCTAACCTATGGACATCACCTCTTACAGACTCCTGCCTCTGGCTCCCTAGTACTCAAGTATGAGACATTTTACTTATATCTATACTTAGTGGGTTGTCTGTAGCAGCACGGCCATACCCACTACAGTGTGTGTGTGTGTGTGTGTGTGTGTGTGTGTGTCAGAGGGCTGGCCATGTTAGTGTATGTCAAGTTATTGCTACTTTTGTGTTTGCACCGTAACGTCTGTTTGCATTGAAGCATTCAAAACTACAGAGAGAAAATAGTAGGAGTACAGGCCAGACAGAAGCAATTAAGTGATTTTGTGGTCGGGAAAACACACATGTGTTTCCATTGGTATGTATGCCACAGTTCAACTGTGAAACTGAGATGAGTAAGAGAAGAAAAAGGAAACTGAAAATCATAACAGTGGCAACAAGCATGCCGCATGCATGCAGATGTAATCAGATACAGTATGTATTGAAGTAAAAGTGAGTCATATGTATGCAGACAGTATGGCTTAGTGGTTAATGGCACTGAACTGCAAGGCAGGAGACTTGGAGGCATATAGTCCTGGGTTTGAATCTCGTCAACCTCCATTTGTGTATGATGTGGTCCTGAGCAAGTCATTTAACTTTTATGTGTGCAGTTATCAGTGACCACTTGCTTTCTGCATGCATGCCACATGCATGAATCTTTCCCAATTTAACATAAAAATCATGGTTTCCACACTTGCTTGCTGCACACATGCCACATGCATGCAATCAGTTCCAATTTAACATTTAAATTATACTTACAGCACGCGTATCACTTGGTTAGTTTTATGTGTGCAGCATGAAAACATTTCATTTAATTATTTCTGTAAGGGAAGTTTTTTGTTTTAAGCTCAAATCATTCCACACTTTAGTAGATGGGTATAAAAATGCCATTACACCTTTTTTTTTTTGGTCCTAACATAATATTCTCTCAGTAGACCATTTTTTCTAAGGTGATGTAAATGCGCAGTTCTTTCCAGTTTATCTAATAAGTATTTTGTTTTTTTAGTAGCCATGGTATTTCTTATTTGTACAGCATGCACTTTCTCTTCTACATCATCTCTGCTTATCTTAAAAATGGGTTGCCATCATTCAGCAGTTATTTTGATTGTAACATAGGTTCATAATGGTTGCCTTAGAGCAAGATCCGCCAAAATGGCACAGTCTGGAAATGCATGAGGATGGATACAATCCATTGCCCTGCTTGCCCAACTCATGCAGGCACTGGGCTTGAACAAATGCAACTTGTGACATGGGGGTGCTGAGGACAGCATTTCCCAGCATTCATTCAGATGACCCGGTTGCCACTTCAGTGGATCTCTGTGCAGGTAGGGGACCACTGGACATGGCAGTTCATGTGTATCCCCCACAGACTATCATATCCATGTCATGCAGAGGTGCACTTTGTACATTGCACCTGGTTGTGCCAGAGAACTCCTCTGCTTGTTACTGATGCTCCAAGCTCAGTGTCAGTGGAAGAAGGCCAGATTGGGCCTTGTAGTATACAGCATGGCTGGCACAGTGGGGGTACACACATGCTGAGGCAGCCCCTTGAACAGTGTAGCATCCCCACTTTTTGCCAGCCATGCCTGCTGCCTCAGCAGCACTCTGAATTAGCATTGAAATGTATATTACAACAGTTATGGTGCCAGTAATTGTAACAAACGATCATAAAGAATAAATGTATGAAATAACTCATACAAGTACTGTACCACAGTTAAAATAACTAGATAGCCCTAAGTTACATTTGAGGAATTATAAAACAATGACTAGAAATTGAGCAATCTTTCTGATTGACTGACAGTACTCTACAGTGGTAGCCAGTGACATTATGCAGAATAGCAGCTATATCATGACATATTACATGAAATCACCATTCATTTCAATTGTTTTCTCTGAGGACTCGCACAATATTCCAGGTATTTATTGCTTCCTGTCATGGTCTTCCACTATACAAAAGAATGTTTATAGCTACATAGAAACATAGGAATTGTCAGCAGATAAGGATCACCAGGCCCATCCAGTCTGCCTGAAAGCCCTACACTAGTTTGTAGCCTCTGATCTTTACTGGTTAATGGCTTTTCACCCCACCTTCCCACCTCTAAGGTACCTATATGCCTGTTCAAATCAAGTTTAAAACCCTACAAGAAAAAAAACAGAGCACTCACAACCTCAGAATTCACAAGGGCACCAGTCTCTTCAAAGGTTTCACATATTATTAAAACATAAAATAAGAAAATGGAGGCAGCAGCCTGACACTATTCGGATGCTCCACTATCCTTTTTCAAAGGCTAGTTACAATTACAGTAGTGGCCTTTATATATACATTTTAAAAAACATCATGATGATGAATGAATTTTGCTGCCTTTTGACTGGTAGTTCACAAAACATCTTTACAAACAACCGTTTGATTCAGTCCTAATAAATACCAACAATAATGATGTAATTAATAATTACCCTGATAATATAAAACATGAAAACAGTAAAAATAGGAACAGAGAGCAGTAATATGAGGGAAGGGAGGAGAAAGGAAGGGTAAAAAAGAAAAGCTTATGCAGGCTAGATTAAAAACCTATAACTATACACAATAGTATAGTTATATGGGCAGATAACTTATTTACATACATAATAACACATTTCAAACTCTAATAACAACATCAAATGTATTGACCAATATGTTTATAGCCGGACCTAACGAGGAAACATAATTGCAGTTACTTTTTCTTTTTCTTTGAAAAAAAAAAAAGGTTTCAATTCAAAGCCTGAATTCAATTACTGCTTTTTAGTTGCATTGAGTTTAATAATCCAGAATGCTTCCTGTGAGAGCAACAAATCATTAAAGTTGCCCCCTCTTGGTTTCTGACACACTTTATCAATGCCCATACATTTAAAGTCATGTTCATTTGTATTTCTAGAATTGACAAGATGGGCTGCCAGAGCATACATCATGTCTCTTTTCTCTATTGCTCAATGTGCTCTTTCACTCTAATTTTCAAACTTCTTTTAGCTTTCCCCCATGTAAAAAATGTTGCATCTACATGTTGCCATATACATAATTCCTACAGTATCACAGGTTATAGGTACATTGTCTAATATCAAACCTGCACCCTGAAATGTGATCCATAAATTCTTTTCTCTGTGTGATGTAGGTGCAACAACTGTGATTTTTATAACGGAAGCATCCTGTACTTTTTGATGTCAAATGCATTGGGTTTCCAGCCAAATTCCCAATAAAATGACTGTGGGATAACTTATCACCTAGTGTTTTTTTTTTTTTTTTTATGCCATACATGGAGAAACTGTATCAATATTCATAAGTCCGGGATTACTGGCTGAAATATGCCAGTGTGACTTAACAATCCTTTCAAGCTCATGAGGCCGAGCAGAATATTCAAAAAACAAAATTAACTTATTAGATTTCTGGCTTGTATTGATAGTCACATTCTCATTCAGCATATCTTCCCTATTAGCCCTTCCAGAAATAATTTTATGAAATGTTTTCATGCTGCACACATAAAACTACCCAAGTCATTTGCATGCTGCAAGTATGATTTAAATGGTAAATTGGAACCGATTGCATGCATATGGCATGCATACAGCAAGCAAGTGTGAAAACCATGATTTTTTTATGTTAAATTGGGAAAGACTGCATTCGTGTGGCATGCGTGTAAAAAAGCAAGTGGTCACTGATAACTGCACATGTAAAAGTTAAGTGACTTACTCAGAATCACTCTATACACAAGTGGGAGTTAACGAGATTCAAAATCAGGTGTTCATGATTCCTGGCTTACAGTTCAATGCCTGTAACCACTAAGCCATACTGTCTGCACACATATGGTTCACTTGTACTTCGATACATACTATATCTGAATACATCTGCATGCATGCAGCATCCTTGTAGCCAGTGTGTGCATTTCAGTTTTCTTCTTTCCCTCATCTCATTTTAATAGTTGAACTGTAGCACACATACCAATGGAAACACATGTTTTTCCCACCCCCAATTCACAGACATACCAACAAAACCACTGAATTACTTCTGTCTAGCCTTTACTCCTACTATTTTTTCTCCATAGTGTTGAATGCTTCCACACAAACAGCCTTCAAAGTGCAAAAACAAACATAGCAATAACTTGACAAACACACCCACCCACATGGCCACTCCCCCCCCCCCCAATGCACTCACACAGTAGTGGGTATGGCCATGCTGCTGCAGACAACCCACCAAGTATAGATATAAGTAAAAAGTATCTTACTTGAGTACTAGGGAACCAGAAGCAGGAGTCTTTAAGAGATGATGTCCATGGGTCAGAGTGATGGGGTATATCCCCTTGATAGGAATGTAACTATTTTCTATTGCCATTTTATAGGTTATGACAGGAAGTTGGAGAATAATGAGGGCCACTGTTCTACTAACAAGGCCCTTCTTAGTTAAGTTGTAGCCTTCATTAATCTCCAACTCTCCAGTAATAATGTATAAAAAAGTAAATAAAAAATATCCCCATTTATTTGAATGGTGCACACTCCTGCAGTCTTCTTTGCCCTTTGTGATAATGTGCCTGAGCATGGGGATGTGGAGGTCAGCTTCATGGGGTCGGGGCATAAGCCTGACTATCGTGGGGCTCCAGTAGTCTGTGCCAAACCATACCACATAACTGCCCATGAATGCAAGGGACAGTTCTAGAATGTCTGTAACATCTCTAAAAGGTACAACTTGTTTGGTTTGACCAAAACATGATATGCAAACCAGGAAACATTCAAATGTATAGGATTCATCTGTATATACCCTGGAGCAGTTCATCAGATTTGGGCTTAAACCCTTCCAGTTACTAGCCAGTTTGTTTCCTGGCTGAACCCCCAAAAAAAATAACTTTGCTCCAATTTTTCTCCCTGACACCATTCCATTCAGTACCCATCCCCTATGGGTCATGAAGGCATCCAAAGGTGAAGACTTGTTAAAAACACATCAATAGTTTAGTCCTTCCTTCTTCCCCAGTCCTCCTATAAAAAAATGTATTTGCTGTTACTTACCCGGCCATATGGCTAGAACCTGTAGCTTGGTATAGTGTGCCACCAGCCCAGTTTTTAGTTCGCTCCCCCACTCTCATTCACCACAAGCTGGATGCTAGAATCAACCATCACAGGTCCCCAATGGGGTCCGTGACCAAGTCATGTCACCATACAAATCCACCCAACCTGGTTTGCTTCCTTCTTGCTTGGTTGTTGCTGTGGCTGCTGCCACACTACACTGATCAAGGCCTATGAAGGACACCTACACCACTGTCACCACTGTTGCCAAGCCTTGCTTGCTGCCATGAGGTTCTGTGCTTTTTGTTTTGTAAGGTGAGCCTAGTAGAGTTAGTAGGAAGCCTAGTCTTGTGTTAGCTTCCAGCTCACCCTCTGCCTCTTCAGCTACTAGGGAAGATGGAGACTTACCAAGAGTAGAACAACACAAATATGCTGCCACAACACTGGTATTGACAGTTCAGTGCTCACCGACTCCTCCAAGCTGTAGTGTTCAGCCTGTCTACACTGTGGTTGGAAAGACAGTGTCACACTTGCAAGGCTCACACACTCTTTTTTGGCTAGAGTTCATCCACATCACATGTGATTGTGCCACTGTGAATAGGTGGAGAGAGTGGACAATACAGTACAGACACAATCACGTCTGGAGAGTACCTGCAGCATGAGCACACATAGGCCAGGTTGGCACTTATTTTGCAAAAGATTAAATCCAAATTTAAAATCACTACTGCCACACCATAAGAACAACCTAGGCACAAATATAAGGGAGGGTGGCAACTGTGCCCCTCTGTCCTACCTAAATGGTGCCCCTGCTTAATGGTAGAAATTCATTCTCAGGTGCTAATACAATGGTTTCCACTGTATTCTGATACTGTATCTCCATGTTTCATGATGTGTCCTGATCTATCCTGTTTAGCATGGTGCCCTCTTCAGCAAAAAAGAGACCACAAATGGGCTTTGATACTTTTTAATAGTTTGAAGTGTGGTCAACCTCATAGATTAGTAAATGAAATCAAGTGGGCTAGCCACAATTACTCTTTGAGAGATAATGCCTTTTGTCTAGTAATCCCAAAGGTAAGAAATAAAGCTGGGGAAATGTCTTTCAAATAATTGGCAGCAAGGGCCTAGAATAATTTCCCTAGCAAATGATAAGATTTGTCACTGACTAAAGACCAATTTAAACAACTTGTTAAACTAAAATGTCATGATTGTCATTGTCATTGAGAGGCCTGAGGATATTGCTATATTGATATTGGAAGTATGTTGTTATTCATATTTTTTGTAAGTCATTTATGTGATTTATTTGTATTAATGAGTTATTATGTTATGCTGTAAGTGTGTCTGGAATTTACTATGTATTCATAGGATTGCCTGAAACCTAATATGTATTAACAGGATTGCCATCAAAACAGGGCTTTTTGGCCCTATGGCAAAAAATTGTCTGTATAAATAACATTGTTTTACTACTTCTGCTACTACTACTACTACATTGTGTGGATCGTGTGGGTTAGTGTCCCTCATTGTCCCTCATTTTGACTATCCATGTCCCTCATTTCAGTGACAAAATGTAAGGTATGGTGCATGCTTCCAAGACCCTACTCAGCACAAAGAGTGCTGAGCATGGCCATAGTGTATATGGTCAGTACAGAATGACAAGGAAAAGTAAGTGAGATAAAACAGTCACGGAGAAACACATTTATAGCACTAAATATGCATAAGGGATTTGCATGGTCCGAAAACAAAAAGGATAGGCTTCACAACAAAGAGGCCCCTTTTTGAACATCTGGAATAGGGAATGTTGACTGGCTATATTCTATGCATTTATTGCAGTAAGCAAACAATACTTTACAGATTAACGGTGATTTAATGACAAAAATCAAAAGCCATTAAACAACTTGCAAAAGGATCAAAATTAATGAGTTTACCTAATATTTATGGGAATTTAAATAAAAATGTATTTTAATGACTAACTGTTAGCAGAAGTATAAGAAATAGAAACTGATGCGTTTTTTAAGTTTGTTTGTGTGCATGCACAAAAAACATCTTGTAGTAGTAGCAGGTTTTAGAGGCATGTCAGTGTTGTGGCAAATGCTGGCAGTGCTTTTTTTGGGCTCATCTGTTCGGCACCAATTAGTGAGCACGCTATGACAGCAGTTTTAAAGCATGCCACTAACTTGAAACAAATTTGCCGCTGTAATCAGGGAATGACCTGTCACTGCAGGGTCAGCTCCTCCTTCACCCATTAACAGTCTGCATGCAGGCACATCTCAAGGGTGTAACTACCAATACGCCGGGTAAGCTGGGTTATACTTACCGAATCGAGCGGGGATAGCAAACTGGTGGCTCCTGGTGTTTCTCTGCTCTGACCGCTGCTGTTTTCTAAGTTCATTTTCATGGGCTAGTGGCAGGCTCCTTTGTTGTGCCATGCAGCAGGGGCTAGTCCAGAGAAAGAGCCAGCAAGGGCAGTGCCCCAAGTCCCGACCAACTGAGGGAAAAGCGAGCAAGTGAGTGGAAGTGGCAGAAACATTGGCAGCTGGTGGCAGATTGGTGGTAGGCAGCATTAGCAAAAGGAATCCTCAGAAAAGAGCAGTGATCTAATCATCATTATTTTGTTCTAGTCCTTTTGCTGCTTGCTGTCAAGTTTGTCCACCACTGTCTTTTCTGTGGCTCAGGCTGTTGAGATCTGGATGGGATGGAGTGGAGGAGTAGCTGCAGAGCAAGAGTGTGACCCAGTCAAGAGGGACATCTGTCTGAAGTTATGAGAAGACCACACAGGACAGCACTTTGAGAAAGAGATGAGTGAGAGAGCGAGCCCACACTGTCCAATGAGCCCTGAGCTGAGCACACTCAAGACTGAGAGACGAGATGGGCAGAAGAAGGCTGTGGTCAGTCTGGGTCTCTCATTCTGATTCTCCATCCAGTCCTATTCATTGATCCAGTCAGTGCATCTGACTGATTGCACTGTCTTACCGGTTCCTGAAGCTCCAGCAGCATATTGGGCTGCTGCTCCTTGCTTGCTATTTTGCCAGCATAGGAAGGGCACCCTTTACTGTGGGTCCTAATCTGGTGGCTGGAGTCCGATGCAGCACCAGCTCTGTGGTGCAAGTGCAAGGTGGGTCCTTGGGTCCTGCTTGTCCCATCCTTTAGTGAATGTCTCAGGACTGAGCCATGGAGTCTGGGTGTACCGAGGAGCCTAACTGCCTGCTGTACAGTGGCAGCTGTGTTGCTGTCATTTCATGAGCTGCTAGCCTGAGTGTCCTGGGAGTAGTCCGATGATCATCGGTAAGCAAGTTGGTTCAATACCTTGGTTGCCTGAGAGTTGAACCGTCCAGATCAGACCAGGACCAAAGGGGTATGAAAAATTCTAAACTGACCAAACCAACTAATGTGAGTGAGTGTGAGATCTGATAATTGTTCACTCTTGTGTTGAGCATCAGTGTAGTGTTATTGTGACTTAGAGCTCTGAGCTGCAAACCTGGAGACATGGGTTTGAGTCCCACAGCCCAACTTAACTTCCTTGTGCTCCCAGGTTGCACCTGGAAACAAGCTTCAACATACTGTGACTGCCTCTCCTGGGTAAACAATTTCCCTTTCTTATGTATATATATGTAAATACAATATTAAATTGTAACTGTCACAGTGCTGATGCAGTAAGCAGTTTAAAACCCTCGGTGGATGCCTTTTTTGTTTTTTAGTGATTGCATATTTGCTTTACACTGAGTCTGAATAACTACTGTGTGTTACACTGAGTCTGAATAACTACTGTTTGCTGCTTATAATTTGTATTAGTTTTGGTTTACTGTCTGGATGGAATGGATGATGGATCTAAGTCAGACATCTAGTAGTTTTTGTTTTTGGTGAAAAAACTTCAAAAAACGACTGTGTTACGAGCGTCCAATGCCCAGTTTCTACGCACGCTTGCAACTTTATCAATTTTTAATATTTTCAATCCAAATTTCCAACATTGCCATTTTTTCACAACCTCTTATGAACAGTACAGCTGTCATTTTTTGCATCATTCCCAAAATGTGTTTTTGCACCTGTGATGCAGAATGGCACTGTCACTGTGCAAAATCAACTTTTGTGACATATTAACAAAATTCCAGTGCCACTGTTCATGCAGGGAGGTCCCACAAAAGCCACGTTAAAATTTGGTGAAAATATTTCAAAAAATGACTGCATTACGAGTGTGCATTGCACAGTTTCTAAGCACACTCATGACTGCCACTTTTTCATATTTTCACTCCAGATGTTCAACATTGCCATTTCTTCACACCTCCTCATGAACAGTATATCTGTCATTTTTCACATCCTGCCCCGAAATGTGTTTTCGCACCTGTGGCACAGAATAGCACACTCAATGTGTGAAATCACCTTTTGGCATTGAGTAACTAAATGATACTGCCACTGTTCATGAGGTGGACTCCCAAAATGCCCATGTTGAAAATTTGGAGCAAAAATACCAATAAACACCTGGGACATTAGGGTTTCCAACCATAATGCCCACCCTGTACAGACTGACAGGCATTGGGGATGTGACTTTGGGACATCAGCCGCAATGTTCAACCCATTTCACTTCCATCCCCACCTTGCAGCCACTGACAAGCATTAAGGTGTGCCTTGGAGTCTCCAGCCATAGCATTCACTCCATTCTCTTATACTGCACCCATCTCAGCTTGTGTTCTTTTGAAATGGGGTGAGTGTAAGGGCCAATGGCCTCAAGGCACACTGTGACACCTGTCCGTGTCTGCAGTGTGGGGTGAGATGAAATGGCATGAGTGTTATGGCCAATGACCCAAAGGCACACCACCAATGCCTGTCAGTCTCTGCAGGGTAAGGGTGGAGGTTGGTGTTACTTCAATACTTCACTGCCATTCCTATTATGTATCTCTCTAACTCCTGCACTACCAATGCCAAAACCAATAAGCAAACATTCAGCATTGACAAATGCTTGTTTAGATGAGATTTGTGCCAGCTTAGCTGCTGCACACATGGCAAGCATGCAGCATGTGAACCTATTGTGATGTTTAAATAATATTCACATTAGCTTAACTGCTGCACTCACGTCAAGCATACAACATGCTAACCTGATGTAATTTTTAGATGTTCACACCAGCTTACCTGCTGCACACATGTCAAGCTTGCAGCATACGAACCTAAGTTGCCTTTTAGACCTGTTTCACATATGTTCACTTAGGATATGCGAACTGCATGCAAACATTGCACAATTAAGCATGTGGCATGCATTCTGCATGTACACAGCACACTTATGTTTCTATAAGGGAGAGTTTGCTGCAAACATTTTCCCCTTTTCTATATCCCTGTGGCTATAGCCTCGATGTTGTGAGCTAAAGCTTAATTCTTTTGCTCCTTCTTCAAATCTTTCCATGTTGCTACAATTTCTTCTTATTCTTAAAAATTGTCCTTTTGGTAGATTTTTAATAGCATGTCTCGGATGGCAACTTTCAGCCCTGAATAAGGTGTTGCCATCCATGGACTTTCTATAAATATTTGTAGTAACCTTAGTGTCACTAGTTCAAATAATACTTAAATCCAAAAAACAAATTCATTCCTGAGAAGCACAGTAGGTTACTTAATTCTGTTATGGTCCCTGCTCAAATAAAAAATAAATCACCTATATATTTTTTCCACATCATGATTTTGGAAAAAGAAATTGATTTTGCTCTTGATTTAAAAATTATTTTCCCCATGCCCCTGTCTCTAGTGCTACAGCATCTAAGGCTCCCTCGTGGGGCATATTAAAGTAAAGTGCTTCCATGTCCATGGTGGCAAAAAAGCTTTCTTCCTTCAATTCTACACCACTAAGAGCTCTTTAAATATCTTTGGTGTCCTGTACAAAAGTTGGTAAATGCTTAACAAAAGGGTGCGAATGAAAATCTAGAAACTAAGATAAATTTCAGTCAATGCACCAATCCTGCTAATTATTGGGTGGCCGAGTTCACCAAGGATTTATGTACCTTGGGGATCAAATGAAATGTTAGTCTGACTGACTGGGTCATCCATAATTAGAAATTTCAGTTTGCATGTCTATATCACCATTGTTAACCCCCTCCTCAATAAATTCAAATGCAGGATCATAATTCGTTTTCAAATAGTATTCATTGTTATTTAACTGGTCTCTCAGCTTCTTTAAGATACTCCATTTTGTTCATGACCACCACGCAGCCTCCTTTGTTTGCTCTTTTAATTTCTATATTCGGATTTTGTTACACAGTTTTTATAGTCAGTCTCTCAGCTGTTGGTAAGTTGTTAAATGTAATATTACGTGGCTTTTCTAACAGCTTATCTACTGTACATCTGCATCTACTATCTGCTTAACCACCTTAATGGCCGCACTTGGGGAAGGGTTGAAAGTGGATACTGGAGAAAACCGTGACTGAGTTTCAACTGAATTGTTCATGACCATCATGCAGCAAAGTTATAACATCATCATGATATTTTTTTAAATGTATATATAAGGGCCACAATTGTAATTGCTACTAGCCTGTTAAAAATAATGTTGGAGCATTCAAAACACATCAGGCTGTTGCCTCCATTTTCTTCTTTTATTTTTACCAATACATAAAGTTTTTTTAAGAGACTGGTGCCCTTGTGAATTTTGAGGTTGTGAGTGCTCTGCTTTCTGTCTTGTAATGTTTTGATTTAGCATGGTAGCACCACTTCCCTAGTGCCTACTCCACAGAGTATGCCATGTTTAAAACCTTCTACTATGTCTGCCCCCACCGCCTCCTGTGGCAGTCTGTCCCATGTGTCCACCACCCTCTCCATGAAGAAAATCTTCCTCACAACACCCCTCAGTCTGCCACCTTCTAATTTCATATCATGTCCCCTCATTCTTGTACATCTCTTAAATTGGAAGATGCCCCCCTCTGCACCTTGTTTATGCCCTTAAGGTACTTGAATGTTTCCATTACATCACCCTGATTCCTCCTCTCCTCCAGAGAGTACATATTGAGGTCTATTAGTCTCTCCTCATATGTTTTCTGGTGCAAACCCTGCACCATCTTAGTCACCCTTCTCCGGATTGCCTCCACCCTGCCAATGTCCTTACAAAGGTGCAGCCTCCAGAGTTGCATAGAGTACTCTAGTTGAGGCCTCACTAGCATTTTCTACACTGGCATCATGACATCCCAGCTGGAAGACAATAGCTCCATTAGAATATAAGCTATACATGTGTTTATTTTAAAAAGGCAAAAAGAGTTTAGTTAAATAATAGCATTAAGGCACTCCAGGGGTTATATTACCTGTTATTATTCTTTGGGACATAAAATACTTTTCTTCACATAATACCTCATAATTCCCCCAGGGTTAAATTAAAGGAAAGTAACCCTATCCTGGCAGTGCCTTAAACAAGCAATAAGACAAGATGAGGTTGCACCTGGGGCATGCTCTTATCAGACCATAAACCACACCTCATCATAGAAACATTGAAACATAGGCATTGACAGCAGATAAAGACTGCAAGGCCCATCCAGTCTGCCCATTTATTCTACGTTATGAATGTGCAATAGGCCTTTACTCTGTCAATGGCCTATCTATCCATACTTATTTGAGTTGCTGCCTTATGCCTATCCCATACCTGTTTGAAGCCCTGCACTGTATTCATGTCCACCACTTCCTGAGGTAGGCCAGTTCATGCATCCACCACCCTTTCTGTAAAAAGAACTTCCTCAAATTACTCCTTAATCGGCCTCCCTCTAATCTCATGCTGTGTCTTCTTGTCCTGCTATTTTTCTTATATTGCGACTCTTTCACCTTGTTAATGCCCTTAAGATGTTTGAATGTTTCGATCATATCACCCCTCTCCCTTCTTTGCTCTAGGGTATACATATTGAGCTCTGTTAATCTGTCTGCATATGTTATCTGATGCAGTCACTGTGTCATTTTGGTTGCCTTTCTCTGGATTGCCTCCATTTTGTTAATGTCCATGTGCAGGTGCGGCTTCCAGAACTGTATGCTGTACACCAGAGGTGGCCTAACCAGTGTCTTCTAAAGAGGAATTATTACCTCCCTTCAGCTAGAGGAGAGGGAGAAAGGGCCTTTAGCTGCTGAGTGTGTTTGTAAGTTGATTTAATGTAGTTTTTTAGCTGCCATTTCTGTGTGTTGGACATTGTAGTTGAAGTCTGTTCCTAACTGCATTTCTTTGTGCTTTTAAATTTGGTTTAGGCAGGGTTAAGGGATTCTAGCAGACAAACTGGTGATTGTGTGTTTAAATGTTGCTCTCTGGCCTGTAATTGCAGGCATCATATTACAGGGATTAGTGCTGTTAGAATGTGAAGGTTAACTGCCATCTCAGTCAGTCTTCAGCTAAAGGAGGGGAAGAAAGGGTCTTAAAGCTGCTGAATGTGTTTGTAAGTTGATTGAAAGTAGTTTTTTTAGCTGCCATTTCTGTGTGTTGGACATTGTATTTGAGGTCTGTTAACAGCAGATGCAGTTGGGGTCTGACAGAGGTTGTCTGAACCTTCTTTTGCTGAGCAGTTGGGAAAAGATTTAGTTGCTGGATAAGCATTACATTCTTTTTCAGTCTTTGGACTTTAGGGCAGTAGTGCGACTTGTTTAACACAGTGTTTGTGTGAGACCTTCCTCCAGAGGAGGTTGCAGTGCTTGGAGGTGCAGTGAGGGGAAGACACACAGCTGATACACTTTTGTGAGAGTCAGGTGTGGGCCCTAATCCCATCCTCCCCCACCTCTCCCTCCTCCAACCATGGCTCATTTATAGGGGAACACCTGCCCTGCAATTAGAGGAAGGGGCTTCAGGTGCAGCTCATTTACTTCTATCCAATAATGCAGCCACAGGGCAGGGAAAAAACATAGGTAGGTCTCAAATAGGAGTACAGCATCCACAGTGAGTTGCTGATAGTGTGATAGGTGGATATTGTGGGGGGCCTTCAACTGGAATATATCAGGTATTTCTGTTGACTGTGCTAGTATTATGCTACTTGCTGTAGGGATAGTTTGTGTGCACAGACTGTATAGGTAGTGTGGACCATGGGTAGGATTGTTGGGTACAATGGTTGTGAGGCAGCAATGCAGATGTATATACTGTGGAGGCTGGGAGGGTGCCCACTATGCCACAGGCTAAGGAGGCTCAAGGAAGAGGTTCAGTGGCTGGGCAGGGAGCTGGGGAGGTTGAAGGATGAGGGAAGGATTTCATCGGTAGGAGGGCTTACATCTGAGAGTATGGAGGAGGCACCACAGAGAAGGAACAGTGGGTCAAGGGAGGGAGAGGGGCAAACTAGATAGGAAGCCATCTGATGAAAGGTGGACTCTAGTAGAACCTAGAAAAAGAGGAGCAGCAGGAGGAAGGAGAAAGCATATAGTAAGGCAAAGGGGATAGGGAACATGTTTACTTTGCTAGAAACATATGGAAAAGATGATGCAGGAGGTGATTGCACAAGGGATAGCACTCACAAAGAAGAGGGTGTGAGGGCATTACTAGTGGAGAGATTGAGCATGGTGTGACGGGGAGGGATAATACTCAGAGAGGTGAGGAGGGAGAGGGAGGTTGGCAGTCAAACAGGAGGAGAGGGAGGGGTCTTAATTGGGAGGGACAGGGGGAAGACACTGAGTCACATGGTAAAAACACAGTCTTGAGTGGCTCCAAGAATAAGAACCTGGGTGGGGGGGTGGCGACGGGCACAAAGACAGAGGAGGGGGATGTACTGGTGTTTTGGGACTCCATACTGAAGGGGATCAGATGGGGTGGCAAGGGGGAGAGGTACAGTAGGATATGGGTGGAGTCCATACCAGGATTAAAGGCAGACATGGCAGGACAGGCAATCCTAAGGTGTGTAAAGAGGGGTAGAAGGAAACCACACATTGTGGTACATGTGGGGACAAATGACATAGTGGGGGAAATGGTGGAGGTAACAAGGGAGAGGAATGAGGAAGTGGGAAGGTTGTGTGAGGAGACTGGGGAGTCTATGGCCTTCTCTGAAGTGCTCCTAGTACCCTGCGCAAGCACAGTGAGAAAGGAAAGGATTAGAGAGTTGAACACATGGTTGGTAGAACGGTGTCAAACTAAGGGGTATGAGGTTATGAGACGCTGGGGCAGCACCTGAGATAATAACAATCTGTTTGCAAAGGATAGGCTGCACTTGAGTGGGAAGGGGAAGGAGGTATTAAAGCAAAGACTGGAGAGGTATATTGCGACAAGGGTGGATTTAAACTAGATGGGGGGTGGCAAGTGGACAGTAGGTAGGCAGGGATCCGATAGAGTGGAGTCACAGCCTACCCCCCAGGCTAGCAGGGAAGGACTCAGGGAGACCAAAAAAGGAGGGAGTAGAAGGGACGAGACGGAGGCTAGTGAAGGGAAGGGGGCATTATGGAGGGTGGTCTCATTGAATTCAAAAAGCCTAGGAAATAAATCAGCTGAGCTACAGGCAGTCTTAGCAGTTTGGAGGGTGGATATTGCAGCTCTCACAGAAATGTGGGCAGCCGAGACCAGGACTGGGATCTGGCAATCCCAGGACACAAATTATACAGGAAGACCGTAAGGAGAGGAGGGAGGGAGGGTGGGGTGGCAGTCTATGTGAGGGATGGGATCAAATGCACAAGGGACAAGGGAGAAGAAAGGAGGACAGAGGCAATCTGGCTGCAGCTCCTTGACTCAAGGGGGTAGGAAACTAAGGTTTGGGGTGGTATACAGGCCGCCTTCTCAGTCTGAGGAGCTTGACAGGGAGCTAGCGGGACAAATCAAAAAGGTATGTAGAAAAGGGAAGGTGTTCATCGTGGGGAATTTCAACTTGCTGGGGGTTGACTGGAGCATTCTGGTCACCTCCAGTGCTAGGCAGCAAGTGCTCCTGTATGTGATCCAGGAGGGTCTTCTGGCACAGTTGGTTACTGTACCTACTAGGCTAAAGAACACTTTAGATCTGGTATTGTCGAATGGGGAGGCTGTGAGGGAAATAAAGGTAGAGGACCTACTATCCAACAGTGATCACCAAATGGTGTCATTTAATATCACGATGTGTGGGGAGCCAGAGAAATCAGTTACTTGGGTGGTAAACTGCAGGGGAGTGGACTTTGGGAGGATGCAGGAAGTACTGAAAGAGAAAATGGAGGGCATAAGGCATGAGATGGACGTGGAGCTGAAATGGGATATTATTAAATGAAGGGTTACAGAGGCAACAGAAGCCTGCACCAAGGCACAGAGTAAGAGAAGCAGAGCAAGAAAACCGTGCTGGTTGAACAGTGAGGTTGTGGAGGTGGTGAGGGCAAAACAAGTGGCTTACCAGAAGTTTAGGAGTACAGGAAAGGAAGTGGACAGAAAGGAATATGCAAGATGGTCCAGGGAGGTGACCAGAAAAGTGAGAGAAGCCAAGGCCCAGAGGGAGCTGAGATTAGCACATGGAATTAATGGGGGGAGAAAGACTTCTTCAGATACATCAGGGAGAAAAGAAAGTGCAAGGAGACAATAGTGAGGATAAGAAGGGGTGGGGAGTGGACGGAAAAGGGGGAGGAGCAGGCAAAATCAGTGAATGAATACTTTTGTTCCGTGTTCATGGAAATAAAGGGGAGACTGCTACCAGCAAGTGCTGGGAGGGTGGGGACAGGAGGAGAGGAGGCGACAGATGGAAGAATTGAGGCAAGTAGAGTCCTAGAGGGACTGAAGGCACTGAAGGTAGACAAGGCACCAGAACTGTATTGATATCCACCCCAGGGTGCTGAGGAAGATGGTGGAGGTGTTGGAGCCTCTGGCGGATCTGTGCAGCACCTCACTGGAGTCAGGATGTGTTCCACTGGATTGGAGGATGGCACATGTAGTGCCATTACACAAGAGCAGGCCAAGGGATGAACCAGGTAATTATCATTCGGTAACTCTCGCATCCTTAGTGTGCAAACTCATGGAAACAATACTAAAGGAAAAACTGGTGTCGTACCTGGAGGACAATAGCCTCCAGGATGTGAGGCAGCATGGGTTTGTTTCAGGGAAGTCTTGTCAAACCAGCCTGATACAATATTATGACTGGGTGACAGATGAACTGGATAAGGGTCATGCGGAGGATGTTCTTTACTTGGACTTCAGCAAGACCTTTGATTTGGTGCCTCATGGGCGGCTTGGGGGGAAGCTAACTGGTGTAGGATTAGGGGCAAAAATGATGAACTGGATTACAAGCTGGCTTGAGTGGGAGGCTGCAACGGGTGGTGGTGGAAGGGGAGCTCTCAACTCCAAGGCCGGTGACAAGTGGGGTGCCACAGGGCTCTGTGTTGGGGCCAGTATTGTTTGGGCTCTTCATATCAGACATTGGACATGGGGTGGTGAGAAAGGTAAGTCTGTTTGCTGATGACACCAAAATCGGAGCAGTGGTGGATGGAGAGAAGAGGTAGAAGCAGCTGCAGGGAGACCTAAGCAAGCTAGAGGAGTGGTCAGAGAGGTGGCAGCTGGAGTTCAATGCAAAGAAGTGTAAGGTTATGCACTTTGGGGTGAAGAACCCAAGGAGAGAATGCTGGCTGGGGGGGAGTTAAGCTGCAGATCACTGAGGAGGAGAAAGACCTTGGGGTAATGATAACGGGGACCATGAACAACACTGCTCAGTGCAGGACAGTGGCTACAAAATAGAACAAAATGCTGGGGTTCATAGCGAGGGGATTTTCGTCCAGGCGAAGTGAGGTGATCTTGCCTTCTACAGATTGTTGGTAAAGCCACACTTAGAGTAGTGTATGCAGTTTTGGAGGCCATACCTAAAGCGTGATATCCAGCTGCTGGAGGGGGTGCAGAAGAGGGCAACAAAGATGATATGTGGAATGGAGGGGACAGACTATGACAGAAGGCTGGGAGACTTCAATATGCACACCCTGGAGGATAGAAGGGACAGGGGGGACATGATAGAGACATTCAAGTATCTGAGGGGAATCAATAAGGATGGGGCAGATGGGGTCTTTAAGTTAAGGACAGGAAGGGTCACCGGGGGCATGGGCTAAGAATGGAGGGGGGAAGAATTAGGAAGGAAATGAGGAGACACTATGTCACAGAGAGGGTGGTAGAAAAATGGAATGTCCTACCAGAATGGGTGGTATCATGTAAATCTGTGAACAGCTTCAAAAGGGCATGGGACAGGGAACAGGGGAGAGTGAGGGTGGGGAGTGGCAGTGGGATGACAAAAGGGAGGAGGGTTGGGGCAGCTGCAAACTAGGGGTGTTGGCTGCACACTCGAGCAGACTTAGATAGACTGGGTGGTCTGTTTCTGCTGGCACATTCGTATGTTCATATGTTCGTATGTCCGTATGTCCCTCTCATTACTTGAGATACCCATACTAATACACTCCAACATCCCTCTAGCCTTACCTACTGCTTTAGTGATCTGCTTGGATGATTTCAAGTCATCTGTGATGATGATGCCCAAGTCTCTTTCTCCCTTTGTACTTGCCAGCAACTCCCCTCCCAACCTATGAATAGATTCAGGGTTTCTTTTCACTATGTGCATGATCTTGCACTTCTTTGCATTAAACCCCAGTTGCCACTCTTCTGACCATATTGCCAGTTTTTCCAGATCTCTTCTTATTCTGCTCACCCCATCTGGATCATCTACTCTGTTGCAGATCTTGGTGTCATCTGCAATCAGGCAAACTTTACCCTCCAGGCCATCTGCAATGTCAGTGATGAAGATATTGAAGAGGGCTGGCCCCAGGACTGATCCCTAAGTTACCCACTTGTGACTTGCATCTCTTCTGATGGTATACCATTTACTACCACTCTCTGTTTTCTGCCCACCAACCAGTTTGCCACCCAGTTGGCCAACCTCTGACCCACCCCAAGCCTACCATCTTATTAATCAATCTTTTATGTGGAACAGTATCGAAAGCTTTACTGAAGTCAAGGTAGGCGACATCAACTGCACCCCCTTGGTACACCATTCTGGATACCCAGTTAAAGAAATCTATGAATTAGTTTGGCTGGGTATTTCTGTTGTAAACCCATGCTGTCTTGGATCCTGTGCTCCTATGGATTCTAGGTGTTGTACTATCCTTTCCTTAAGGAGTGCCTCCAATATCTTGTACACTAGTGAGGTAAGACCGACTGGTCTGTAGTTCCCTGCCTCCTCCCTGCTATCACTGTTGTGGAGCGGGATCACATGAGCCCTTCTCCAGTCTTCTGGGACCTCTCCCATGTACAGAGACTCAGTAAACAGTTCTCCTAATGGCTCTGCTAGTTCCACCCTTAGCTCCTTTAGTACCCTGGGATATATGAATTCAGGTCCCATTGCCTTGTCCACCCTGAGCTTAGCGAGCTCTTGAAGGACCCTTTCTTTTGTGAAGGGACTTTTGCACACACCCTCCTCCCTGTGTCCATGGTGCTGAGCTGTGGTCCCTGCCCTACCTTCACCTCAGTAAATACTGAGTAGAAGTATCTATTTAGGATAGATGCTTTTCCTTAGTTCTCCACACTCTTCCCCCTTATCCCATTTGATCTAAGCAATACCCACTCTGGGCTTTCTCCCTTCACTATTGTATCTATAGAAAGTCTTGTCCCCTTCTTTTACTGTTCATGCTAGTGTTTCTTTGGTTTGGCCTTTGCCTGCCTTACTGCCTTCCCTGCTTCCATTAAGGAAGTTTGGAATGCCTTCCTCTCTTCGTCCCTCTGCATTACCTTATATTTCCTGAAGGCCACCCTTTTGGTTCTGATCTTTTCTGCTACTGTTTTTGAGAACCAAAGTGGTTTCCTCCTTCTCTTGCTCATGCTTTTCTCCCTAACACAATGGGATGTTGCTTCAAGTATTGCATCCTTAATGCTTGCCCACTTTGTCTGTACCATCTCACCTGTATTTCATTTTACCAGGGCTAGCTTAACTCTGTTGGCCATCTTATCAAAGTCAGCTTCTCTGAAGTCCCATATTTTTGCCTTGGAATGGGATGATTTAGTTCTAGTGGCCAAATTGAACCATACCATGTGATGGTTACTGGCACCCAGGTGACCTTCTACCTGAAGATCTGCGATGCTTTCCCTGTTAGTCAGTAATAGAGCCAAGATAGCCCTGTCTCTTGTGGATTGTTGTACCAATTGTTTGAGGCCCTCCCTCTGCAGGGAATCCAATATGTGTCTAGTTCTGGCAGATGATCCTGCTGGTATTGACTAGTCTGTATCTGGCATGTTGAAGTCTCCCATTAGCAGAACCTTCCTTTTAGCTGTCATGTTTTGTATCTCTTCTAACAGTAATGTGTCTATGTCCTCCCCCTGGTCTGGAGGCCTGTAGTCAACCCCAGTTTGTATGGTTGTCCCATTTTCTGTTTCCAGGATGACCCACCGTTCTTCTAGCTCCTTATGTGTATTCTGAAGTTCTGTAGCTTTGATATTTTCATTGACATAAAGGGTCACTTCCCCCCTTTTTGCACCATGGTCTCTTCTGAAAAGTACATAGCCAGGTACTGCAGTCTTCCAAGTATGGTTACTGGTGAACCATGATTCGCTAATGGCTACTATGTCCAGTTTAGCCTCTGTCATTGTTGCCTCCAGGTCTGGGATCTTGTTTTCCAGACTGTGGGCATTTGTGTACATGATTTTCCATTGGGAAGATTTCAGTGCATTAGTTGTTGGATGAGGTCTAACATTTCACCTGCATGTCGTATGGGAGCCAGACCTTTTTCCTTACCTGGTGATCCAAATGAACTACAAACATGCTGAACTCCTGTTTGATCACTAGCTGAGGGGTGTTCTTCCTGTTCAATGTATCAGGTGCTGCACCCCTCTCCCCATTTGCGAGTTTAAATATTCTGTAAGACATCAAACTTCTGCACCAATGCACTGACTCTCTCCTTAGACAGATGCTGTCCATCGAATTTAAAGAACATTCGCTCCCAAAAGTGTTGCCAGTTACATACAAATTTGTGCCCTTTTTCCTGGCACCTGACCTTAAGAAACATACAAACATAGACTTTGATGGCAGGTAAGGACCTCTTGGCCCACCTAGTCTGCCCATTTCCCTACCTAGAGGATATGCTGCAGTTCCTATAAACCAACAGCCTGTTTCTTCCCACCCCCCACAAAAATTGCCTTATGTCTGTCCCATGCATTCTTGAATTTTCCCACAGTTTTAGACCTCACAATCTCCTCAGGAAGGCTGTTCCATGCATCCACCACCCTCTCTGTGAAAAAATACTTCCTCACATTGCCCCTGAGCCGTCCCCCCTTGATCTTCAAATTGTGTCCCCTTGTTCTTGCACATCTCTTTTTCTGAAAGATGCTACCCTCTTGGACTTCGTTGATTCCACTGAGGTACTTAACTGTTTCTATCATGTCCCCCTTCTCCCTCCTCTCCTCAAGGGTATACATATTAAGCTCCTTTAGTGTCTCCTCATATGGCTTCTCTTGCAGACCCTGCACCATTTTAGTTGCCCTCCTCTGAACTGCCTCCATCCTGTCTATGTCCTTGCGGAGATGGGATCTCCAGAACTGGACGCAGTACTCCAGATGGGGTCTCACCAACTGTCTGTATGGGGGATAACAACGTCCTGTTTTTTGCTGGTGATGCCTCTCCCTATACATCCCAGTATCCCCCAGCCCTCCCTACCGCCTTCTGACATTGCTTGCCAACCTTAAGGTCATCTGATATGATTACCCCCAGGTCCCTTTCCATTTTTGTTGTTGTTACTACCTCCCCCCCATTGTGTAATCTTCCCCTGGCTTTTTGTTTCCCAGGTGCATTATTTTGCACTTCTTTACATTGAATCCAAGCTGCCATACTTCTGACCATTCCTCCAACCTTGTCAAGTCCCTTCTCATCCTTTCCACGCCTCCTTGTGTATCAACCCAGTTGCAGACCTTTGTGTCATCTGCAAAGAGACATACTTTTCCTTCCAGTCCCTCTGCAATGTAACTTATAAAGACATTAAAAAGGACTGGACCCAGTACTGAACCCTGCGGTACCCCACTAGTAACCTTCTTTTTCAGAGTGGACTCCATTTACAATTACTTTCTGTGTCCTGTTGTCCAGCCAATGTTTTACCCAGGTTACCACCCTGGGACCCACTCCCAGGCTGGTTAATTTGACTATTAATCTTTTGTGTGGGACTGTGTCAAATGCCTTGCTAAAGTCTAGGTAGGCCATGTCCACAGCCCCTCCCTGGTCTACTGCTTTGGTTACCCAGTCAAAGAAATCAATTAGATTTGTCTGACATGACCTTCCAGTTGTGAATCCATGCTGCCTTGGGTCCTGTGCCCAACTGGCCTCTAGGTACTCAACAATTCTTTCCTTCAGAAGTGATTCCATCACTTTCCCTACCACAGAGGTCAAACTGACAGGTCTATAGTTTCCTGCCTCTGTCTTGGTCCCACTTTTGTGAAGGGAATTGCCTTCCTCCAGTCCTCATGTTTAGCTCACCATCTCCCCTTCTCCAACCTTCTGTCCATCTGCCCCCCTTTCCTAGATTGGCAGGATCTCAGAGAAGGGGATGCCAGATGAAATGGATTACAGTTTGTCTCCCAGTCTGGTCAGGTATTCCTTGATTTCCACAACTGACCAGCTCATGAGATTGTTAGTCTCTATGTGTATCAGGATGTCAGTGTTTTCTCCTGCTTCCTGCACAATTTTAGCAATGTGGTCAGTGTCCCCCCACTCTGATGTACCTGGGAGACATCTGACCGTTACCCCCAGCCAGAGGTAGGTATCAACTCCTCGAATCATGGAGTCTCCTATGACTAGAAGTGTTTTGGATTTCCTTTTTGCTTTTTTGTTTTGGTCCCTGTTTTGGTCAGGTTTCTAGTGCTAGCTCCTGTGCTGCAGTGTCCTGCGGTGTCCTTTTCCCCTTTGTTTGATTTTGGAGATAGAGGCAGATACCTGTTTGTAGTTTATATATGGTTTGTGCAGGTGATTCATTGGTGAGTACTGAGTGATGGGGCACTCGATTTGCCCTTCTTAACCACCTTCCAACCTCCTGGACCAACTGCCCTCTGTGGTCGAGGTGCTTCAATTGGATGTTGGGGAAATGGTGGGTGGTTCTTGTAATATATTTCATCCTGAATATGTGATTTAAGGCATGCAATCTCTGCCTATGCTGCCTGAAACTGAACCCTTAGATCTCTGCTGGTCTAGCATATAGGACAGCATCCTAAATCCTGTATAACTGCCCTTTTGAAAAGTGTCCCACAGTACCTGCATTTAATAATATCCATTCCAGTTGAGTTGCTGAGTTTATAACCTGGTCTGAGTAATTAGAGGGAAAATGAAAGCAAAAGATTAATTTTAAATATTTTTGTTGGCTTGTTTGTTTTTGTATAACTTTTTATAACAAGTTAATTAATTGTGCCCCTGTAAGTGAGGTCACTGTGTGGATACCCTTTTGATCCTCCCCATCCTGCTTTGCTACAGGAAATGTCATGACTGTGCTACTCAATAAAAGGGATATATTATGTTGTCTGGAAACTCGGTATCCTGATGCTCAGGATACTGAGCCTAGATATCTGACAGCAGCAATCCTGATGGCACCACTGTCCTGACCTAATGTCAGGCAACATGGAAACAAACGCCATGTCTTTAAATGTGGGGGGCTGTGTCTCCCACACCCCCCATAACTAAAATAACTAACTCCAAGGGGGAGCAGACCCAGGAGTTAAAAAGTAACAGTTATGGGAGGGTGGCAAAAGTATGTGGCCAGATGAGAACCCAGACCATCTGGAGCATGCTGGCTGAGCTACCTGTGCTCCAGCCCTCCACGCCATGGGGCAGGTTGGCCAGCCTACAGCTCCGACGGTGTTTTCAGAGGTAAGGTAACAAGCCATCACATCGGCTACCTTACCCCATCCATTAACACTATTGGGCATGTCTGCATTGGCACAATCACTATCGGGACACTGCACCTGTCAGACAATAGTGCCCGGGCAGGTGCGTGTTGGGATTGTGAGCCACGGGACTATGTAAGGATACCTATAAAAGGAGTTTAGCATGGGGTGGTTAGGGATTGGAGTTGGTGGTTGGGCCCTTCCCCTGCTGAAAAAGAAGAACCAGAGATGAAAGAAACAAGGAGGTAAGAGCAGAAACAATCAACAACAAAGGCAGTCACTATCCCTCAGTCTATATCTTGTATGTGCTCCTGTAATTAGCTCTGAAAGCTTAGCCTAATGATACATAGAACTGTAAAACCTGTACGCACCACCTGTAACAATTTCTATTCTTATTGTGATTTTAAAATGGGCCACATGGTAAAAAAGTTAATTTTAAAAATGCACATACAATGTATACAAAAAAAACACTAAAAATATGATAATTAAAAAAAAGTAGTCCATGTCACTGGGTGCTGTATTTACTGTGATGTTTTTTAGCCCCCCCCCCCCTTCACTCCCAGGATACACAAAGCATTTTAAGCCTTTTTGCATGTACTTTTACTATTACTATTTTAAACCTTTCTTTCCTTACAGACTGTATTACTGTAAACATATTTATAATCTCAATAACAATGGTAAACCAAGTCTGATGTACTGATTAGAAAGAACGAGCATGAAAAATACAAAGGCAACCTGTGATTCATTAAAAATGGAGCATGTTTAAAATATACACAATTAATGTCAATAACAGAGTAATAAGGGGTTCAAAAATGAATTTGGCTAAGTTTCAAATGCTCTTACTTAGTAAGAGAAAAACAATGATTGGTATTATTTATAACACATTTTATGACCCAAGGATTTGTTGAAAAAAACTTTCTTGTGGTTCAGTAGTGACACTTCTGTTATCCTCTGCATGTATTATTAAATGCATAACAGCCATGTTGGAGCAAGTAAAGGTATAAGTTCATTGAGAAGAAGCATGAGAAAAGACAATTCTGTGAAATATGATCAGTTATGAAATGGGTGTAAAGAATGTTGCATCCTGATAGGCCAAGAGCTGCTTTCAGCATAGCCATTATCCCAGCACAATGGCCCAGCTGAAATACATATGTTTAAAAAAATGCATAGAATTTACTAAAAAGGACCCATTTCATAATCACAATAAAGTATCCCAGGGGGTGTGTTATGGTGAGCTAATGTCCCTTCTTGGGTATTGGAAGCACTCAGCCATGCTTTGTGCTTTAACCCACCTGAGGTGAGACGTTATCCTACCATAGCACACCTTCAGTCATGCCTTATTGTTTAAATAAGAAACAATGAGAATGTTTGTGAATTTATTCAAAGTTGTTCTCTCATATGGCATTTTAAAGGACATACTAGCCCAACAGTGAACAGCCTTGGAGCGAAAGATGACAAACACAATTCCGTGTCAGTGGCTCAGTAGGTAGTACACTCGCCTCTGAGACCGAGAGATCCGAGGGCTGTGGGTTCAGTTCCCACATCTGGCACTTGCATTAATATCCCAATACAGACCCTGAAGTGCAGCATGAGGAGGGTGCTGCAGTTCTGAAGTGCTGCCTTTCGGATGAGATGCTAAACCGAGGTCCCACCTGCCTGGATTGGTGGTAGTTCAGGTGGATGCTAAAGATCTCATGGCACTTATCAAAAAAGAGTAGGAGAATTTTTTTTATTACAATCATAGAAAAAACAAACAAAATCATAACAGTATTACATCATACCAACACTTACTTATATACAGTAAATCAAAAAAACATAAATAATAAGTCATTGCACTATAATCTTGATAACATAAAAATATTGAAAACAATTTTTCTTGCAAAGGTTCCTTAAGTATCATTCCATCCAAAAAATTAAAAGGAAAGAAAAACCATAATTTCTGAAGCATAACATTCCATATATGAACTTCAAACCAAGAGTAAAAAAGTTTACTAATAGGAAAGTACCCCTTCCCTTCTTTCTACTAAAGAAAAAAGGGGAATATATATAATATTCTAATATCCAATCCATACTTTATAATAATAACTGCTCTCCAATTCAGCATCAAAGTTGATTATTAGTAGTCCAGCAGTGTAAGCAGACTTGAGCGAATGATCATTTAAATACAAATAACCCCCCCATCTTATGTTAATAAGGAAAAACAATTATCTCCTTCTTCTTTCATTATAATAACAAGTGTAAACACACAAAAGCCCCCAAAGTTGTATAAGACTGGTAACAAAAATCATCTCCTTATTAAATAAAATCACAGCATCCCACCAAGAAGTCCAGTTATCTTGGTTGACTCATAATCTTTCTTCTGTTTTCCAGTGCTTCAGGTCTGCTAAAAGCATTTAAGCAAGCTCAAAGGGAGAAATATGTTGTTGCTGCAAAACCAACCGGCAGCACCCAATCCAAATCCAATATAATACATGTGCAACAATTATACCGAGTGTACTACCATGGAACTGTATTGCCATTTGGGGAATTATCCCATAATAAATTAACTGGGAATCTGGAGTCATTTGCAATTTCCTCTTCCATCTATTTTTCAGAACATCCCAGAATTCTGTAATATAGGGACAGTTATAATATATATATTTTTTATTTATTTATTAAATTCTCGGATTACAAATACCTTTGAGCAGAAACTGCTCATTTACAAAGGTTCCACGTCAAAGGATGAGGGTCAACATACATACAGAGGTAGTAAAAGAATGCTCAATAAACAACCAAAACAACTAAAGGAAAAAATAATGATACTCAGTTATAACATACATTGTGATAATATTCATAAAACGAGCAGCTTGAGTAGGCAGCTGGCTGCGGTAACAATAAGAGATAGAGGGCACCATAGGCAGTTAGTATTGCAGGCATGCGACCGGGAGAGGAAGTTGTCAGGCTAATGGGCCACTGTCCGATGGTGGTGGAAAATGTCTTGTACCAGTGGAGATGTGAAGCAGGAAAGGAGTCACAAGGAAGGCCCATATAAATGATCCATTGTCTCTATTTGAAATATACAACTGTTTCTAGGACAATACCTGTGCTGTAATGATTTATGTTTTTGGTTACCTCTTACATTGATCCTGGTATGCAGACCTAACCATACAATATCCCATAACTTGTTAGGAATCCTAACATCAGTTATATATTGTGCAATACTATCTTGACATTGCTGTGAAAACCCTGCAAATGGATAGTCCAAAAAATAATTAGATAAAACTTCAAAATACAGTTGTTTCCTCGTATAAAGAAGCACCGTATCTATTTTAATACCCCATTTAATTAACCCATCCACACCCCTTCCCATCTTTTAACCAATCAAGGACTTCTTTTATTTTTATAAAGAAAATTACCTGCCTTCCATTCAGTTAACACCTCTTGTAATAAGGAAAAACCCAATTTCCCTCAAAGCTGAACAGATCCTTTAATTAAAGGAAGAAAATTATTATATAAAAAAATAGTATAAAAAAAGAGATTAATCATGTTTACATCCCCATCTTTAGCGTCCTGATAAACACATTCCACTTAATAGGAATAAGTCTACTCCCCCAAAAACAGGAAAAGAAACACCCTAAAAGAGGCATTTCCAAACGCTTAGGGAGCAAAAATACTGTACTTGTGTATAAAAATATTGGGGTTAAAAAAGTCCTTATCAAGTAAACTCTTTTCTTTTTTGACAATTTCCAATGATTTCATCATCCTACCATCTCTTTCCCTTTAGAAATCATTATTTCCCAATTATATCCTGCCATATCTCTGCCTCCATAATATAGTCCCAAGATTTTACAAGGGGCCATTGCTACCTGACACCCTCCAAACAATCTAGGTTCCTCTGGAAATCCTGTAAGATCTAAACATTTTGTTTTGTCAACATTCAAACAAGTCCCAGTTATTTTCCCTACCTCCTGAATAAGGTACCTCACTCTCTCAAAAGACTGTTCATTTTGAAGCAGGAGGCGAAGATCATCTGCATGGGCCATCACCTTGTACTCCTGCTGCTCACCTCCAAGCAATCCCTCAATTCTGGGAGATTTTGGAGAATCTGCAAACAAGGGGTCCAACATAAAAACACACAAAAGGGGCTCAATGGACAACCTTGGTGCACCCCTCTCCTTATCAAACATTTGGGTCCTTGGAATCCATTATCATATGGTCTCACATAAGCCAAGGCATAGCATAACTGCAACCATCCTATAAACTCCATTGGTATCCCATACTATGCCAAACATTGCCACAAAAATGCATGGGACACCCTATCAAATGTCATGGCTTGATCAAAACTGACCAAAAATCCAGTCTGTGAACCCTGGCCATACCCCATGTCTCCTTCTACTATCTCTGGTAAAAGAAGTAACGCCTCTGTAATTTTCCTCCCTCGGACTGAACAAAATTGCACTGGACTAATCAAATCCCACATCACTTGAGCTAACCTGTTTCCTAACAATTTTGCAAATATTTTAAAATCAGTATTTAGTAGTGTTATAGGATACCAATTACCAAGGTTTGTAGGGGCCCCTGATTTAAATAAAAAAAAGCATCAGCCCTTCATACATCGCTGTGGGTAAAAAACAATCTGAAAGAAAAAAATTATAAAGCAGAAGAAGTTCTGATGGAATAATACCCCACAAAATGTTATACAGTTCTCCTGGAAGCCCATCCGACCCTGAAGATATCCCTTTGCGAAGGGTCTTCATAACCTCTGTTAATTCCAAATTAGAAAAAGGAGCTGTCATATGTCCCCCAACCTCTGGCACCAATTTTGGGAGATTTGCCACCTGTAAAATCTGAGAGGCAAATCTAGAGTCAGCCACAGGTTCTCTGAACTTATTCTTTATAAAATCCCCTAACAACTTCATTATCTCTCTGTTCTCTGTCTCTAACAACCCTTGTGGTGATATTAAACCTTTAATTTGTGTTTTTTCACATCTTTGTTGGCAATCAAAAAAAGATTAATATCCACTGATTTTCCCTGTGTACTATAACTCTGCTCCTTTATTAAGGAGCTCAGTCTAGTATATTGAAAGGTCCTCATTTCGATTTTAATTTGTTGTATCTCCTCCTTAAAATCCACCCCTTCCAGCACTTGTCTGGTCAACAAACAGCCCAACTGCTTTCTCAGTGCTAAATAGTTATTTTGTGCAGTAGCTGCCTGCCTTGTACCAACATATTTAAAGAAACTAATTAGCAGAGTTTTTAAATCTGTCCACCATAAACTAATGTTGTCATATAAAAAATTGTTGAGTTTTTATCTAGAACCAAAGTCGTAAAATCCTTTAATATTAAAGGATCTTCCAACAATGAAATATTCATACACCAATACCCTCTCCCTGTTTCCCTACGTGGCAGTACAGCAACATGCACTCCAATCATAACATGATTTGAGGTTTCTATAGGAAAATATATAGTCTGAAACACTGGCAGAGATTGTTTCAAAATTAAAAAATCTATCCTAGAAGAAAGGTTTCCTTTAATAAATGTAGACTTTCCTATATGCATCCCACAACAGCGGGCATCCTTCAAACCCACCTGTCTCACTACCTGTTGCAAAAGATTGTATCACAATATTGTTTTGCTGGACTTTTGGCATTTTGCAGATTTACATTAAAATCCCTTCCCCAAAACCGTTGTCAGCTAGTATACAAATATGGCTATATTTTCTTAATTAATTCAATCCTTAAAGCTTTAGTTTGTGGCCCATAAATCATGATGAGTCTACAAAAGAAAGAATTAATGAGCACATCTAATAGCAAGACCCTACCAGGGTCAATATCCACTAACCTCAAAATAGATACATCAGAGGAATGAAAACAAAAACCCACCACACTACAAGTCTCCATACCCAGTGACCAACTTGATAATCCCCATTTCCAATCATTAGTAGCCTTAACAACCTCTACCATTGTATGTAGCATTGTGTCCTGTAAAATAAAAACATCAAACTCAGATTGCTGCAAAATGCTGAATGTTGTTACTCTTTTTATATCAGATTTAATACTGTTAACATTCAGACTTGATACTCTTAAAAAGACTTGCTCAGGGAGAAGGCTTCATCAGTTTCTTACTAGACCTTGTAACTATTTTTAAATTTACCTCTGCTAAAGGTTTCTGTGAATCTACCTGTGGAATAGCCTCTACTCTCGGGGGGGGGAGGAACCTCTTCCTCCATGGGACTCTCCATATCTACTTGTTCTCCCCATGAAGAGAACACTGCAAAATGATTTGAGAGAGGCACTGGTGACAAAGCCACTCCTTGCGGAGTTTCTTCTGGTTTGACAGCGGGAATGGGGAGCAGGGGTAACTACATCTGCTCGATTCCCCCTAGGTTCTATCAATAATGAATCTCTCAATTCCTTAGAACTGATATCTTGATTTGAAGTAAGAAGTTGAGAAGGAAATCTTTTTGGTGAACCTTGTGGAGTAACAAAAGGTGTATCATTTATGTCTGTCAATTCCCCCCTCCCCTTCCCTTTCTACTGATCTCAAATTTAAATTACTTGTTGCTGAACTCAAAACCCTCTTATCTACTAGAGGCCTCCCTTCAGATACCATTCCTCCCATTCTAGTCTCCCTGTAACCTCCTCTCCCTCTCCATCTTCCTCTATGTCTGGCCGGGGAAAAGAATTACCCATATCTGTCTGCTGAGGGTTAAAAGGTCTACAAGCTTGAAATAAGATAGAATCATGGTCTGACATATCTTCAGAGTTATGGGCTGCCCAGGGACAATCCTGAAATGCATACTCGTCATCTCCACATAAATTACAGATGGGAGGGCTGTACACAGGTCTGCTGAATTGCCTAATACCCCACAAAGAAAACATTTGATATTATCACAGTCATTATTCAAATGCTGCAGAGAACCACTCGTATAGCAACTTTTTGGTTGCTCAGCATAGAATAGTATCCCACCATCCCTTCCTAGATAAAAGGAACTAGGTAAATGCTGGATACCAGCTTCTGTTTGTTTAAGCTGCACCCAAAAATACCACCACCCAGTCCAAAACCCATTATCATCCATAATGGGCCGTGGATGTTCTGAAATTGTACATTGTTTCTCAAGCCAAAAAATAATATTATTCCCATCCACTCCTTCATTCCTAAATAAAATGGTCACTGTTTTTATCATAGGCGTTGTCTTGGGAATAGCTACAAAGTCTTGCCAAATTTCCAAGTCCTTCAATTCATAACACAATTTCCAAAATTTAACTACTAGGGGCATCAAACAAAATCTAATGTCATAGCTACGATCACCTGGTGCATGGATAAAGGCATATACTGCTGTTAGTGAAAATCCTAAAGACTCCTTAATCAAAGTAGTCCCCACCCAGAGTCTATCAGGGGGAATGGGTGCCATACCCTTGTAGCACAGAAAACTAAAAATCATCTTTTAGCTGCTTCTGCTGGCTTTTTAAACAGCCCTGCATAAGATCTTTGCCCTTGTTCATATTGAGAGGTTGCATCTGTCCCTTCCCTCCAACCAGCACTTGAGAGAACAGGCCATGTTGGTCTGGAGCCAGCTTGGTCCCCTCTTACCTGCTCCAGTCCTGAAGTAGGAAAATTCTCTTCTCTTTCAGGTTCTGCCATATTTTCTACCTGTTGATGAACCTCCGAGACTTCTCATGTTAGGTCTTCTGAATCCATCCTAGCAATCATAGCTGCTGCCTCTACTTCATCTTATGCAGCTGTAATAGGAGACAACAGGGACTTAGGATTTTGTGTAAATATATTTTGTCATTCTTGATTTTGTAGCATTATGACCACATTCTGTCTTGAAACAACATTTTCTGGGGAGTCTGGAATGGGTATTGATGAATCAGGAACCCATTGATTCTCCAGATACTCCCAACCTGCTTTTTGTAGAACATCTTCAGGATACCATTCTTCTGAGTCACCCTGTTGCTCTACTTTTTGCACTTCTGAACCTTGGGCCAGAACATCATTCATTTCCTGACTTGAACACACTGACTTGGATTCAGATGGATTATCCCGAGGCAGTCTTTTACTTGTTCCTTGCAAAGGACTAGCTGTAGATCATTTCTTCTTTTTTTTCTTCTTCAAGTTTAGTTCTACTAAATTGAAACTCATACTCAGCCGCTGATACCATTTTCAGCAATTGCTGTTTATCTTCCCCTCAAGTTCCATTTGTAATTTTGTTTCATCATCGTCCATCTCATCAGCCATCCCAGTATTTAAAGGTAATGATTCAGAGTCCATTAATAAAGCAGCCCATCTGGGAACAAGTGACCACCAAACAGTGTGGTTCATGATAAACTTATCTGTAGAGTCAAGCCACACAAAAGTGAAGGTACTGGACTTCAGGAGGGCTGATTTTGTCAAAATGGGAGAGTGCCTCAGAAAAGCACTAGCAAACAGGCAAGAAGGTGGGGTGGAGCAACAATGGGGAAACATCAAAACTGCCATCACAGAGGCAACAAGCCTCTGTGTGAAGCAAATAAACAAATCAAAAAGAAAGAAAAAAACACTATGGTTCCCAAAAGAAGTGGTGGGAAAGTAAGGGAGAAAAAGATAGCATTCAGGAAGTATAAGGAAACACAGAAGGAGCAGGACAGAGAACTGAATCAGTTCAAGCAGAAGGAAGTGGGGAAGGCAGTCAGAATTGCAAATGCCCAAACTAAGGATAAGATAGCCAACTTGGTTAAGAAGGGGGATAAATCCTTTAATAGGTACATTAGGGAGCAAAGGAAGACAAAAGCAGGGATACTGAAGCTGAATAACGAGGAAGGTGGTTGGGCAGAGAGCGACAGTGAAAAAGCAGAGATACTAAATTAATATTTCTGCTCAGTATTCACAATGGAAAAGCAGAGGGAGAGACCTAATCCAGTCAATAGAAGCACTCTGGATAGGGGGGTTGATATTAGTCCTTTCACAGAAGAAAGGGTTCTGAAAGAACTCTTAAAACAGAAGGTGGATGAAGCAATGGGGCCTGATGGGATTCATCCCAGAATTCTAAAAGAACTAAGGGAAGAACTAGTAACACCACTGACTACCCTTTTTAATAAATCATGGGAGGATGGTGTGTTACCCGAGGACTGCAGAAGGGCATATGTGATTCCCCTTCACAAAAGTGGGATCAAGACAGAGGCAGGAAACTACAGACCTGTGAGTTTGACCTCAGTGGTAGGGAAAATGATGGAATCACTTCTGAAGGAAAGAACTGTTGAGTACCTAGAGGCCAGTGGGGCACAGGACCCAAGGCAGCATGGATTCACAGCAGGAAGGTCATGTCAAACAAATCTAATTGATTTCCTTGACTGGGTGACCAAAGTAGTAGACCAGGAGGGGCTGTGGACATGGCCTACCTAGACTTTAGTAAGGCATTTGACACAGTACCGCACAAAAGATTAATAAACAAATTAGCCAGCCTGGGAGTGGGTCCCAGGGTGGTAGCCTGGATAAAACACTGGCTGGACAACAGGACACAGTGGGTAATAGTAAATGGAGTCCACAGTGAAGAAAGGAGGGTTACTAGTGGGGTACCACAGGGTTCAATACTGGGGCTGGCCCTTTTTAATGTCTTTATAAGTGACATTGTGGAGGGACTGGAGGGACTGGAGGGGAAGGTATGTCTCTTTGCAGATGACACAAAGATCTGCAACAGGGTTGATAGGCAAGGTGGGGTGGAAAGGATGAAAAGGGACTTGGCAAGGTTGGAGGAATGGTCAAATATGTGTGCAGCTCATATTCAATGCAAAGAAGTGTAAGGAAATGTATCTGGGAAACAAAAACCCAGGGGGAGTGTACACAAGGTGAATTAATAACAATAACACAAATTAAAAGAGACCTAGGAGTAATTATGTCAGATGACCTAAAGGGGAGCAAGCAATGTGAGAAGGCAATAAGGTTGGCTGGGGGGATACTGGGATGCATAGGGAGAGGCATCAACAGTAGAAAACAGGAAGTTGTTATCCATCTGTACAGACAGTTGGTGAGACCCCATCTGGAGTACTGCATGCAATTCTGAAGACCCCATATCCACAAAGACGTATACAGAGTGGAGGTTGTTCAGAGGAGGGCAACCAAAATGGTGCAGGGTCTGCACCAGAAGACATATGAGTAGAGACTAAAGCAGTTTAATATGTATATCCTTGAGGAAAGGAGGGAGAGGAGGGACATGATAGAAACTTTCAAGTATCTCAAGGGAAGTACAAGAGGGTAGCATCTTTCAGAAGAAGAGATGTGCAAGAACAAGGGGGCACAATTTGAAGATCGAGGGGGGACAGTTCAGAGGTAATGTTAGAAAGTATTTTTTCACAGAGTGGGTTGTGGATGCATTGAACAGCCTTCCTGAGGAGTTTGTGGAGTCAGGAACAGTGGGAGAATTCAAGAATGCATGGGACAGGCATAAGGCAATTCTAGTGGGGGTTAGGAGGAAGTAAGCTGTTAATGAACTAGAATCTGCAGCTTATCCAACAGGTAGGGAAATGGACAGACTAGATGGGCCAAGCAGTCCTTATCTGCCATCAAATTCTACATTTCTATGTTTCTATCAAATGAAGATCATGTACAAAATGTGGTAGTATAGGACCGTCTAGCAGGAAGTGATCACTGCTAAGTGTGGTTCCTCCTCAACACGGGAAGAGAATTGGCCAAGACCAGGACAGGAGTGTTGGACTTCAGAAGGGCATGTTTTGCCAGAATAGGCAACATCCTAGAGGGGTATTTAGCTAAAATAAACAACTGAGTGATGGATGCTGAACAGAAGTGGGCAATCATTAGGAAGGGGGTGAATGAGGCCAATAAAACATCTGCCAAATCTCAGAGTAAGCAGTCCAGGTCCAAAACACCTTGCTGGCTCAGCGAGGAAGAGGAGTGGAAGGTAAGGAAAAAAAAGATTGTCCTTCATTAAGTAAAAAAAATGGAGGCGTGATGATAGAGAGGTGTCCACAAAGGCATCTATGGAGGTGATGAGGTCAGTCAGGGCAACCAAGGCAGCAAAGGAGTTGAAGTTGGCTCAGAGATTAGATATGTAGAAAAGGTGTTCTTTAAATACATAAGGGAGAACAAGCATTGTAGAGATGACATTGTTAGAATCAAAAGGGATGGGGATGGACAGAACAAGGGGAAGAACTGGCAGAGGCACTCAATGAGTAGTTCTGCTCATTGTTCACAAAAGAAAGGGTTGACCCAATACTGCAGGGGGAAGAGGGCAAGGGTAAGGGGGGAGAGATAACAGATGGGGTCATCCAAGAGGATAGAGTTCTGAAGGGCTTTAAATCCTTGCGGGAGGACAAGGCACCAGGACCAGATGGTGTATACCCAAGGGTCCTGAAGGAACTGGAGGAGGTGTTGGCAGGCCCTTTGACAGACCACTTCAACTCCTTCTTGGAGATGGGGAGGGTACCCAGAGACTGGAGGATGGCTTACGTGGTGCCCATTCACAAGAGTGGACCCAAGGACCAGCTGGTCAACTACAGACTGGTAAGCTTAACTTCCATAGTGGGAAAGTTGATGGAGGCCATTCTAATGGAGAAGTTGATAACATTCCTTGATAGTAATGGTCCACAGGATGAGAGACAGCATAGGCTTTCGACTCAGTGCCTGATGGGAGGTTATTGAGCAAGTTGAGGGACATGGGATGGGGGAGAAACAGGTGGAGTGGGTTGAGGGCTGGTTGCAGGGAAGACAACAGAGGGTAGTTGTAAGGGGGAGACATCCAAGCCAAGGCCAGTGACAAGTGGATTACCACAGGGTTAAGTGCTGGACTCTGTTTTGTTCAATATCTTCATTGAAGACATTGCAGAGTGGGTCAAGAGTAAGATCAGCCTGTTCGCAGATGACACTAAGATTTGTGCAAAACTGGACAATGAGGGAGGGAGGCAGGAATGCTGGGAGGATCAAGCTAAACTTGAACACTGGTCTAGGGAGTGGCAGTTGGGGTTTAATGCTAAGATGTGCAAGGTCATGCACCTCGGAACAAAATATCCCTGGACCAGCTACTGGCTGGGGGGAATGCAGGTTACAGTTTTATAGGAGGAAAGGGACCTCAGGGTAATGGTCACCAGGGACATGAAGGTATCAGCACAGTGTAGGAGGGTGGCAGCAAGGGCAAATAGGGTGCAGGGGTGCATTGCCAGAGGGATCACCTCTAGAAAGGAGGAGGTCATCCTGCCCTTTTATAGATCACTGGTGAGGTCACACTTGGAGTACTGTGTGCAGTACTGGTGCCCATACCTCAAAAAGGATGTGAGATTACTGGAGGGGGTGCAGCGCAGGGCTACAAAAATGATCATGGGACTGGGGGATTTGCCATATGAGGAAAGATTGAGGGAGCTCAACGTGTTCTCTGGAAGAGAGAAGAGAAAGATGGGCCACGGTAGAGACCTTTAAGTCCTTGAAAGCCATAAGCAAAGTCAGAGAGGGAGGATTGTTCTGCTTAAAGGGGGGAAGAGTCACTAAAGGCACAGTCTGAAATTGGAAGGGGGAAGGTTCAGGAGGCAGATAAGGAGGGTCTACTTTACAGAGTGAGTGGTGGTGAGATGGAGCACACTGCTGGAGGAGTTAATTGACCTGTGGACAGTGGATAACTTTAAGCGGGGTTCGGACAGAGTCAAGGGCAAGATTAGTGCAGACAAGAACACAAAGGGGGGAAAGACCAGGAAAGGGGAAGAAAGGAAGGGTTTGGGTCGGGCTGTGGCATCTGTAGTAATAAGAAACTAAGCTGCACAGTTGGGCATACTTGATAGATATGTGGGCCTTTTTCTGCTGTCAGTTTCATGTGTCCATATGTAAAGTACTGTGACCCAGGACTGATCCTTGTGGCAACCCACTGGTGACCTCACTCTCTTCTGAATTGACACTATTAAGCACAACCTTCTGCTGTCTCAATTCCAATCATTTTCTCAACCACCTAACTGTATATTTGGTTGTACCCAAATCTTCTGGCTTATTTAGCAAATGTCTTTGAAGCATCAAGTCAAAAGCCTTGCTGATATCAAAGTAGGGTAAAAACACTGCATGGCCCTTACTGAGTACACTAATTACTCAGTTAAAGAATACTATTAAGTTGATCTGACAAGACCTCCTTGCCACAAACCCATGCTGCTTGCTATTCTGGAGTCCATTGCCCTCCGGGTAGCCCACATGGTCTTCTCTGGCAAGTGTATTTACCATTTTACCCAAAACAGAGGTAAGATTGACAGGTCTGTAGTTACCATGTTGCATCTTGTCCCTTCCCTATGGAGTGGGAATAGGTCCACTTCCCTCCGATCATTTGGAAGCACCCCTGCCTCAATCAGAGATGTTGTGAAATTAAAGTTCCCTGGCAAAATTGCCACAAAACCAGCAATTTCACCACACAAAACATTTCATGAAATTCTGCCGTTCTGTGAGCTTTTTCACTGGGTGTAAAATTGCAAAATTTCACCTGTGGAATGAATGTCATCACATTTTGCCAGAATTTTGTTATTTCACAGGCAAAATTTCACATTTTGCCCACAGAATTTTGCATTTCGCACCTGCAAAATATTTCATGAAATGCACAAATTTCACGAAAATATTTTGTGGAATGAAATTTCCTAATTTTGCACATCTCTAGCCCCAACTGAGGTATTCAATAGCCCTACCAGGGGTTCAGTAAGTCCCACTGCCAATTCCTTGAGTACCCACGGATGCATTCAATCTGGCCCAGAGCCTCATCTGTCTTTAGGGCTATAACCCTTTCTGGACCCTTTCATTGGTAAATACAGGTGTCTCATCTCAGGGATCCATCTTACACTTACCGTAATGCCACTCTCTGGTACATGCCCTCCATCTTCCCTTCTGAATGCAGAGCTGAGGTAGTCATTAAGAATGGCAGCTTTCAGCCTGTCCTCCTCAATTACCCTACCTCCATCTCTTATCCAAGCAGTCCCTCCTCCCTTCTTTCTTTATACACTAATATATCTGAAGAACTGTTTTTCCTCTCCCTTGACCGTCTTCTTGATCTGCAGCTTTTGTCTGCCTTTGCTTCTCTAACTGCCTAATTGGTATCCCTTGTTCTCATTTGGTACTCTTGCCATTCTTCCTTCCCTTGTTTTTGCTTTTACCTGGTGAAGGCCTTCTTTTTGGCTCTCACTGCTGCTTTGACCTTTCCAAAGAACCATATTGGTCTCTTGTACCAGTTTCTTGTGATTATCATTCTCATGAAATAATTTGTCGCCTTAAGAATGGCCCCTTTATTCCCACATCTTTCCTCCACATCTTTGATTATGTCCACTCTGACTAGCTTGTCCCAGACCAGCTCCCTTATCTGGCTGAAGTCTGCCCTTGTGAAATCTAGGACTTTAGCCATTACCTGGTATTACTTGATAATTAAAGGTGGAAGGAGACCAAGGCCCATCAAGACTACCTTCCCTGCACCTTCAGGGTGCATGCAATGCCCCATAGTCTAGTAGATACTTATCCAGGTTATTTTTGAACATTTCATGGAAGCCAATATTAACCAAATAGTTTGATAGATAATTCCATAATTTGCACACCCTAATTTTAAAGAAATTACTTCTCTTGGTTGGTATTAACTGTTGCAATATGAAGCTTTCTATTATGTCATCTGAGTCCATCTGGTTTTGAGGATCAAGTGAGATGGCATTCCTTCATAAGATATAGGTCCCATAAGATGCTAAAGAACATGAGTAAGTCACCCATATTTTTGTGTGATTTTAAATGCTACAGATTTACAGCTCTTTGTCTACCATCATAAGATAAACTACTAGTGGAAGTAATGAGTTTGGTGGCCCTCCTTTGTACAGACTTAATTAGCCATGAATCTTTAACTAAATAAGGTGCCCAAAATGAAGTGGCATGATCCACATGTGGTCTAACATATGTCTTATATAATGGAAGAATACAGGCCTTGCTCATGCTAACAAAGGTTTTCTTAATTGATCTTAAAATTGTGTTGGCCCGGAGAGCCACTTGTCTACACTGTTTGGTGGATGACAATTTTTATTGATATTAACACCTAGATCAACTTCTGAATCTACTGCTTTAATTGGACACCCATTTAGACAGTAGGTAGTACTGGGATTTCTTTTACCAAGTGAATTACTGAGCATTTCTCAATATTAAGTTCCATTTTATTCAATTTGGCCCAATTATTAGTTAGATTGAGATCTTGTTGGATAAGGGCTGATTTGGCGATAGTATCCATTTTGGAACTAAGTTTGGTGTCATCCACAATTTTTAACCAACTGGCAGTGAGTACCTGAGTCAATATTATTGATAAAAATCCAAATCAACATGAGCCCCAACACAGAACCTTGAGGCACACCACTGGTGACCTCAAATTTTGGGGATAATGTGTCAGCAGCACAGACCTGTTGAGTTCTACTTTTAAGCCATTCAGAGACCCATCTTACTAGATACGGGTTCAGAACTAGTTCCAACATTTTTAGTGCAAGCTATGTGTGGGGGACCTTATCAAATGGAACACAAAAACATAGAAACATAGAATATGATTGCAAATAAGTACTGCTTGGTCCACTCATTCTGCCCATTTCCCTACCTATTAGATAAGCTACAGATCCTTGTTAATCAACAGGGTACTTCCTCCTATCCCCGAAAAGAATTGCTTTATGTCTGTCAAATGCATTCTTGAATTTCCCCACTGTTTTTGACCCCACAGCCTCATCTGGAAGGCTGTTCTATGCATCCACTACCCTCTCTGTGACAAAATACTTCCTTATATTGCCCCTGAGCTGTCTATATTCAAATTGTGTCCCTTGTTCTTGCAAATCTCTTTTTCTGAAAGATGCTACCCTCTTGGAATTTATTAATTCCCTTGAAGTACTTAAATGTTTCTATCATGATCCCCCTTCCCTCCTTTCCTCAAGGGCATACATACTAAGCTCCTTCAGTCTCTTTTCATATGGCTTCGGGTGCTGACCCTGCACCATTTTAGTTGCCCTCCTCTGGACTGCCTCCATTCTGTCTAAGTCCTTGTGGAGATGAGGTCCCCAGAACTGCAGGCAGTATTCCAGATGGGGTCTCAACAACTGTCTGTAAAGAGGGATAGCAACTTCCTGTTTTCTACTGGTGATGCCTCTCCCTATGCATCCCAGTATCCCCAGCCCTCCTTACTGCCTTCTCACATTGGTTGCCTACCTTTAAGTCTAAGTCATCTGATATGACTACTCTCAGGTCCCTTTCCATTTTTGTTGGTGTTACTACCTCCACCCACATCGTGTACTCTTCCCCTGGATTTTTGTTTCCCGGGTGCATTTACATTTCTTTGCATTGAATCTAAGCTGCCATACTTCTGACCATTCCTCCAACCTTGCCAAGTCCTTTCTCATCCTTTCCACCTTCTCTTGTGCATTAACCCTGTTTTAGATCTTTGAGTCATCTGCGAAGAGGCATACTTCTCCTTCCAGTCCCAATGCAATGTCACCTATAAAGACATTAAAAAGGACTGGTACCAGAATGAACCCTGCAGTACCCCACTAGTTACCCCCTTTCTTCAGAGTGGACTGCATTTACTATTACCCTCTGCATCCTGTTTTCCAGCCAGTGTTTTACCCAGGCTGCAACCCTGGGACCCACTCCATGGCTGGCTAGCTTGTTTATTAATCTTTTGTGTGGGGCTGTGTCAAGTGCCTTGCTAAAGTCTAAGTAGGCCATGTCCACAGCCCCTCCCTGGTCTTCTACTTTGGTCACCCAGTCAAAGAAATCAATTAGATTCATCTGACATGACTTTCCCACTGTGAATCCATGCTGCCTTGTGTCCTGTGCCCCACTGGCCTCTAGGAATTCAACATTTCTTTCCTTCAGATGTGATTCCATCATTTTCCCTACCACTGAGGTCAAACTAACAGGTCTATAGTTTCCTGCCTCTGCCTTGCTCCCACTTCTGTGAAGGGGAATCACATCTGCCCTCCTCCTGTCCTCAGGTACCACACTATCCTCCCATAATTTGTTAAAAAGGGTAGTCAGTGGTGTCACTAGTTCTCCCCTTAATTCTTTTAGAATTCTAGGGTGAATCCCATCAGCCCCATCTCTATGTTCACCTTCACTTTTTGGAGTTCTTTCAGGACACTTTCTTCTGTGAATGGACTGATATCAACCCCCCATCCAGAGTGATTCTATTCTTTGATTTAGGTACCTCCCCCTCCTCTTCTTTTCTGAATACTGAGCAAAAGTATCCATTCAGTATCCCTGCTTATTCACTGTTACCCTCTGCCCACCTTCCCTTCCCTTTATTAAGCCTCACTATCCCTCCCTTGGTCTTTTTTCACTCCCTAATGTACCTATAAAAGGTTTTATCCCCTTCTTAACTGAGTTGGCTATCTTTTCCTCAGTTTGGGCATTTGCTATTCTGACTACCTTCCCCACTTCCTTCTGTTTTAACTGGTACAGTTCTCTGTCCTGCTCTTTCTGTTTCCTAATACTTCCCGAATGCTACTTTTTTCTCTTTAACCTTCCCCATCACCTCTTTTGAGAACCATAGTGTCTTTTTTCCTTCGGTTTGTTTTGTTGATTTACTTCACAGGCTTGTTGCCTCTGTGATGGCTGTTTTGATTTTTCTCCATTGTTCCTCCACCCCTCCTTCTTGCTCATTTGCTAGTGCTTTTCTGAGACACTCTCGCATTTTCCCAAAGTCAGCCTTGCTAAAGTCCAGTTCTCTTGCTTTTGTATGGCTTTACTTTATGGCTGTGTTTATTGTGACCCACACTGTTTGGTTGTCACTTGTTCCCGGATAACTACCCACTTCTAAATCCAAGATCCTTTCTCCATCCCCATTTGAAAGTACCTGGTCTAAAATTGCTCCCTCCCAAATGGGTTCTGATACTAGCTGTCTGAGGCATTCCCCCTGTAGGGCATCAAGTCTGACACTGCTCTTGGATGTGACTGCAGCAAAGGTGCTCCAGTTAACATCTGGCATATTCAGGTCCCCCATCAACAATATCTCCCTTTTTTCTGCCATTCTAAGGATGCCTTCTATCATTTCCTTGTCCATTGCCTCCTCCTGAGATGGGAGTCTGTATACAACCCCTGTGTAGATTGTGGTGCCATTTCCTGTCTCCAGGGTGACTCACAGTGCCTCCTCTACTCCCGGTTTAACTCTTTAGTTCTGTTGCTTTGATCCCTTCCCTTACATAGGGAGCAACTCCTCCTCTTCTTTTACCCTCCCTGTCCCTTCTGTAGTTTGTGTACCCTGGTATGTTGACACCCAAGTGATAGTTCTCTGTGTATCATGTTTCTGTGACTGCCACAATATCCAGGCATTCCTCTTTCATCAAGGCCACTAGTTCAGGGAGCATGTTACACATACTGTGAGCATTGGTACTCATCACCCTCCATTTCTTGATATCCTTACCCCTTTTAGCCCCATCCCTGTCCTTACTGCCTTTGTCTTTTTCTGCATTTAGCCCTGTCCTGCTCCCTATTAACTTCTCTACCTTGGTGTGTACCTAGCTAATTACCATGTTTTGTGGGGGGAGAATGGGATTTCCCTGCTCCTTTTCAGTGCTTCCCCCCTTGGCTAAAATGCCTTCTTTAAGTCCAGCAACAGAATGTCCACTGGAATTCTCATGTCCAGGCTTCTATTAACTGAATCATAAAATATTTAAATTACTGGTGCATGACCTTCCCTTTATGAAACCATGCTGATTCTGGTCACCTAGGTTGTTGTCACATATCTCCTGTTCAAGCCTAGATTTTAGTATCTTCTCCATACTTCGTGAAGTAAAGTAAAAAAATGCCAAACAGAAAAAAGCTCCCTTATAAAAGTAGCTAAAGGGAGCTGGAAGGATACTAACATTGAATTCAGAGTCAGTGCACTTGTAACTAAGAATCAGAATCCACAATCTAAACAAACAGTGGTACCAAAACCACTTGTGAGTTCAGCACTTTAATATCAAAAATAATGGGTCAGCGCAACGTGTGTAATCCCATGTGCGACATTTATTGAAGAGAGGCGTGACATTGTGTCAGTGAATTTTTCACCACTTTTCACACATTAGAAAGCGTTCAATTAAAGCCACGCCCGCACAGCGATAGCGCCCAAGATGTTGAACGTTATGCCGTCGAACTTCCGTTTCGCGGTAACAAGGCAGTGCAATTCATGCAAGACAACCACAGATTAGTGTACATGCACAAGTCAAACAAAGAGTCGAGGTGAATAAAACAGGGCTAATGACCGCACCATAAGACAGCATACAGAATGCGTGGATGACTTGCTATCCCAGAAACATGCTTAAGTATCGACCATCTCAGGTCATCATCAGAGCTGAGATGGTCGAAAAGTAAGCGTGCTTCCGGGTTTGCAAGCCATCCACGCATTTTGTATGCTGCCTTATGGTGCACTCATCAGCCCTGTTTTATTTCACCTTGATTAGCCTTTTGTTTATTTGTGCATGGTATTTTAGCGAAATCGTTAGCTGTTTTGCATGATTTGCAGTTTTAAATGCCTTATTTGCACCGAGGAGAGATGGGTTCATTACAGCACAGCATCAGAATCTTTGGATGCTATCAGCTTCTTCACTTTGAGCTGGAGGTGGATGGCTTTCTAATGTGTAAAGTGGTGAGAGAGGATTTTTTTCATGGTTCACTCTTCAATAAATGTCAGTTTATGATGGGATTACATGCATTGCGCTGACCCATTATTTTTTATATTATTAAAGTGCTGACCTCACAGGTGGTTTTGGTACTACTGTTTGTTTAGTTTATCTTCTCCATACATTTACATATGGTACACTTGATGTCACTCTAATCGGTCTATATTTGTTAGTCTTGCTTTTATTTCCCTTTTTATATATGGGAGCAACAGGCTTCCTCCAATCCAGTGGAATCACTCCAGTTTGTAAAGATTTATTGAACAGGATAGTAAGGGGAGCTTTTAACTCATCTGCTGTTTCTTTCAAAACTTTGACATTGATCTGATGTGGCCCTGGGGAGCGCTTATCCTTACGTTCCCTTAGTTCTGCTATTATCTCATTTTCTCTAAAGGAATTGAAGCTACAGTATCATATGGGTTAATTTTTGGGGCAGGGATTTGATCTGCCTTCGGGAAAAAAGCAGAACTAAAGAATGCATTGAATGTGTTCACCATGTCAGTTGGCTCACTTACTGTATTTCCATATTGTTTTCCAGTATGGGCCCTAGTTTGTTATTTGTTTTAGAGTTATTTCTAATGTAGGCAAATAAAGCTTTATGATCTTTATTAACTGACAATCTTAATTCAATTTTGCTTCTTTTCTTCCTGATTATTTGTTTAGATGTTTTTATCTCGTGCTTATATTTATCTATGTTATAGTCAGGTGAGTCCTTTTTATATTTTGCAAACACTTTTTCCTTTCTTTTGACATGCTTTTGGACTCTTTTAGTTAACCAATGAGGGATTTTACCCCTAGTATTAATAAATCTTCTTTTGGGAATGAACATAGTTTCTAATCTATGTTTAAGTGGCTTAACAATATCCTAGCATTCTTCTACTGCATAGCTAGCTAAGACATAACTCCAATCAATTGATTTTAGCACCTTCCATATATCCCTATATGCTCCCTTTGATATAATGATATTGGACCCTAGATGTATAGGGGGCAATAAATTGTTCATTGATACAGAACATGATGCTATTATGATCACTATTTCCTAATGTGGGGAGAATTGTTATAATAATAATAACTTTTATTTGATATAGCACCTTTCACACATCAAGGCGTTGCACAATCAGCTAAAACACTGAGCAATAAATAGAGATACAGATAAAAATAAATGGAATTCTAGGTATGCTTTCCCCCACAAAAGGGTCTTCAGTGCCTGCTTAAAGCACCCCACTGTCCTGCACTCCCGTAGCAGACGGGGCAGAGAATTCCAGAAGGTAGGTGCCATAAACCCAATGGCACATGCACCCGATGACTTTAAATTTACCCTCGGAATCTCCAGCAACCCCTCATCAGCTGAGCAGAGCTGTAGTAGGGGGTGTAAGGAACCAGGAGCTCTTTCAAATAGTCAGGACCCTGTCCATGTAGGGTTTTGTTGGTCAATAGACCTACCTTAAAGGTGATCCGCCACTGAATAGGCAGCCAGTGCAGATCACGCAGCACAGGGGTAATGTGAGTTCTTCTCGAAGCCCCAGTCAACAAATGTGCTGCAGCATTCTGCACTAGCTGCAAGCAGTGGATATCAACCCCAGGAAGCCCTAGGTAAAGGGAGCTGCAATAGTCAAGGCACAATGCCACAAATGCATGGACCAAGACAGGTAGGTCACTGGATGGAACAAGGTGCTTGATCCTAGCAATGTTCCTAAGATGGTAAAAGGCCAGCTTGATGACTGCCAACACCTGATGATGATGGGTCAGACCATTGTCAAGCATCACTACTAGGTCACGCACCCAATCAGAGGTGAGAATCTGTGCTCCTGCCAGGACTAAACCGGAGGGGAGCCAGTCCTTAACCCCTTAGACCTATGACCAGGGTCTATTACCAAGACCTCAGTCTTTCCTGGGTTCAACTTTAAACCACTTTCACTCATCCAGTCTTGGATTTCAATGAGGCAGCTGTTCAGTACTGAGATTGCACTAACCTGGTCAGGGGCAAAAGACAGGTAGAGCTGGGTATCATCAGCATAGCAGTGAAATCTCAACCCTTACCATCTTTCAATGTCTCTGAGGGGCAGCATATATACTGCAAATAACATGTGGGACAGCACCAAGCCCTGAGGTACCCCACAAGGCAGAGAGAAAGCCTCAGAGGAAAAACACCCGAGACAACTCCCTGAGTTCTACCGGCAAGGAAAGATGTAAACCATCTGAGAACTGATCCTGACAGCCCACAGATGGACCTCAAACACTCAAGCAGAACCCCATGATCTACAGTATCAAAGGCTGATGATAAATCAAGGATAACCAAAATGGAGCGGTGTCTCTGATCTCTCGCCATCAGAAGATCATTGAGCACCCAAACCAGAGCAGTCTCTGTACTATGCCTCTTATGAAAACCTGATTGGAGAGGTTTGTAGAGATTATAGAAGGTTAAATGGTTCTCCAGTTGAGCTGTTACAACTTTCTCAATAACCTTCCACACAAAAGGAAGGTTAGAGATAGGCCTGTAGTTTGCTAGGTTCTCGGGGTCTAAAGAAGCTTTCTTCAGGAGAGATGTCACCACCCCCTCCTTCAGGGAGCTAGGAAACTCACTCGAGTCCAGAGAGCACCGGACAATCCGAGCTAAGACCGGGCCTATGATGTCACTACAAGCCAAAATCAGGGAAGTAGGGCCTGGATCTAACCAACAGCTGGTGGAATGAATACCCTGGGTAATCCTCATAATCTCCATGAGCTCCAGCAGATCAAAGGTACTCCAGGAAGCTCTGGGCTGTGCAACACAACACCAACCAACAGCATCCCCCATAGAGTGAAGTTGCCGGCATTCCTGCTTGATGTCAGCCACCTTATTCACAAAGAAATGAGCGATCTCATCACAATCTTCTTGAGAAAAAAACTCAACAGAACTGCTGACAGGCTGGGTTGCACAGCCTGTCAACAGTTCTGAAGAGTTGAGCCAGTCGGTTCCGTGAGACAGCGATTTCCCTGGACAGGAATTCTGCCTTCTTACGGGAAATTTCTGTTTGATAGAATTTATAATGTTTTAACAAAATAAGGTGGTTGGCATCTAAGGCGGTCCTCTGCCAATGCTGCGCTAACCTACACCCCTGTCTCCACAATTCCCTAAGAGTCCCATCAAACCATGGAGCCCCAGGGTGAAGCGGGCGGGGCAAACTCGGGCAGGGGCAATCAGATTGAGAGCTGAAGAAATGATCCTATCATAGGCTGTGACTAACTGCTTGGGATCTGAGCTGGCCTCATTCAACAATGAGAGGTCCATCACCGCCATCAGGTCTTCAGGGAGCACATCCCACAAAGGGCGATAACTAACCATCTCCACAGGGGTCGACCTACCCAGGGAGGCAGAAAAATTGAACCCAATGGTGAAGTGGTTGGACCAGCCAACCGGTTCCACCACCAAGTCAGAGGCCTCAGTCCCCTGGATGAAGACCAGGTCAAGGGAGTGACCGCCTATGTGAGTAGCTGAGAAAACATCCTGTGTGAAGCCCAGAGATGTCATCACCTGGAGGAAGTGATGACCAAAAAGCAAATATTCATCATCGATCCAGACATTGAAGTCACCCAGAACCATCAATCTAGGTGACTTCAATGCCATGTCTGCGGTGAAATCTGCTACCTCCTGCAGGAATAGGTTCTCATCACCAGGTGGACGGTAGATGAGAGCTATCCTGCACCCCACACCAGCTACCACAGTACACTCAAATGACCTGGCCTCCTCAACTGGTACACCAGTTAGGCCCAATTCAGTCTTAAAACAGACTGCAACCCCGCGTGATCCAATCTCGGGCGATGTATAACTCAGTACCCGGTGGGAATAGCCGCCTCCAAAATAGGGGCAGCATTCCCATCTAACCAGGTCTCGGTAATGCAAACCGGATCTGCCATACCCACAAAATCTGCAATAAGAGCAGTTTTGTTGCAAACAAATCTGGCATTGCATAACAGCGCCTGAGCTGGACGAGGTTGGTGAGCTGTCCCAACTACTTGCCCTCCCAAAAAGGAGGTGCCCTTGGGTATGGGAACCAAAACAGGATCACCATGTTCCAGTCACCATTTCACCCCAGGGTGTCTTCTGGTCCTGATCATCCCTATGGGAGAGCACCACTCATTCGTGATCCGCTGTTCACAACTCCTTGCCCACCCCCAACACCAACCCCTACGAGCAATCCCCAACGCACGACAGCGTTGGTAGATAAAAGCAGGTGGGAGGGAAGAAAATGGGCAGAGGGTGTCAAGAGCGGAGTCCAAATAGCACAGGATGGGGGGGCAAGCAGGCACATACTACCAGTAATTATGACCAAACAATGGAGAAAGCAAACAAAACCCCAAGTTCCAAGACGTAACTACAAACAATTAAAATCCTAAAAACCCCAAACCAATAATAACAAAAACCATAATCCCAACCCAACAAAACATTTAAAACTACCCTCCACCCTCAATTGGATAGAATTCAAACCCAGAGAAACAAAAATATTAATAAAATCCCCTCTCACAGGATGTTAAATACACACACACAGATATGAATTCATCCCGTCCCACAGCCCTCTCACAGCCAAGGGAAAAGGGGAGAGTTCTAGGCACTCCCACTGCCCAGAAAACACAAAATAATTAAACAGCAACTGAAATTAAAATACAAATAAAAAAATACTAAAATAAAATAAGATAAATGTGGACACCATGGTCCTCTGATAATGCTGCTGTGCCACCACGATCCCTGGAACTGGTCAAACAAATAACCAGATCCAGGAATCTAGGGATTCTTTGGGCACCCCAGCCAGCTACCTGGCTGACAATCCCTACACTCCTGTGAGACAGCAGCCACCAGTGGAGAGACCCCTATTCGGTATTCTAGCTGATGACACCCTCCTTAGGCAATTTTCGACTTGCCAAAGTCACTCTTCCAGCTGTAGCTTTCAGGTTATCCAAACAGCATAACCCCCATTGCAAAAGCAGTAAAGGTCTTCCAGACAGTTACTTCCTCCCAATTGTGCTCTCACCACAACCAATCCAAGAGTAAGTAAAGTGATGTTCGTAGCGATGTTCGTAGCTTGAATCCCGTATGCTACCAGATGATAGGTAAATCACCTGCAAAACTCCAGAGCCTTCCAAGCCTCCTCGGTAAATTTCAAATAACACAAGCTCCCCAGTCCCGAAAACGGCCAGGCAAATGATGCAACATACCACACACTAAGGCTGTTAACAGTAGAAAACAATGTCCCAACGAACAGGAGTCAAGCATGGTGAGAACAGTTAATTCTAAATTAATGTTCGATGTCCCAACCGACAGCAATCAAGTGTGGCAAAAACAGTTAATTCTGGGTTAGCGTTCTAAACCCAGGTGGTGACTCAACTCCTCCCGAGTAAATCTAAACTTTCTCACTTCTTGAACCCTAACTAACAACGAATTAAAACAATACAATGCAAATGTAAAAGTCAAATAAAAAGTAAAAAAAAAACAAATACAACTAAACAAGTAGCTCAGGCAGCTCACGCACCCATTATGTTAGTTATCTGTGTGAAAATACTAGTGAGTACTACACCATGGATATTATTTCCTCTTGCAAGTTCTGCTATTATTTGTTCAAGCCCAGATTCAATAGTTGAGTCTAGATATATTGATTCCTGATGTATGTAGGCCTTTAATGAAATTTAATCTATGCCAGGAAGATTTAGGTCACCCAAGAGGATTAAGTTATTTTTATCAGATAATTCACCAATAGTTGACCTTAGTTCCTGGTCATAATGATTTGTCCACAGATGGAGGTTGATAGAAATGACCTATTAGAAGATTACCACCATTTGGAATTTTTATGCAGACATGTACTTCTTTCATTTCTGAATTACTGTAACTGCATACTCAGTCGACTCTAACCTATTTGTAACTTATATACAGACTCCTCCCCCTCTTTCACTAGTTCTTTTTATTTATTTATTGAAATGTTTCACCAGGAGGGCACACTGAACAACAAGTTGCTCATCTCACTGTACAACCTGGGAGGGGGGGGTTACATAAGGATAAGGAAACAGAGATTATACAATTAATGGATGGAAGAACAGTTACAAATTATGTAGGAGCAGCTAGACAAGAATGCAGCTGTAATGGCATGATACAGACAATTACAGCTTGTAAAATTGTACAACAGTAGGTGCCACAAAATAAAATGCAATATAACATGCAAAAACAATAATGCGACAGAACAATCTGTAGTGTGGTGATATACCAGGAGCAGGCTCAAGGTAGTACACAAGTGCTGAAGGAGTAGAAGGAGGGGAATAGCTAATACAGTAAGTGATGAGGAAGCAAAGAGGAAGGTCAGAAGGGAGTGGAAAGTAATAGAAGTGAGATGGAGAAGGCAGCCAACACCAGCTGCCCCTTCAGAATGATGAGAAAACCCTACAAGGTGAGCTGGGGGCAGGAGGGGTGAGGGGTAGGGAAGGGAGGCAGCCAAGTCCTGGTTCCCCTTCAGGATGCTGAGAACCCTTCAAGGGGGTTAGGAGTTGGTAGGCTGGAGCTAAAAATAAGTTAGCTAAGGAGGGTTAAAGCAGGAATAGCTGAGGAAGAGAAAATTGTAGATGGTGGTGTTAAGCAAATAGGTGGAAGAGGAGTGTCTTATTTTGGGGGGAAGTTCCAGATTTTAGAGAAGTGATGGGCAGATGATGTGGGTAGAATGGCTTGGGACCACCAAGGTGCATGCATCATTATATCTGAGAGAAAGGGAGGGTGGGGGGATTTCTTTTATACAGTGAAAATCCCCAAATAGTTGTGGACCATTCAGGGAGTAGCCCCACTATGTTTCACACACAGCAATTATATCCAAGTTATGTTGATGTATAATAGTCTGAATCTTGCTGTTTTAGTCAGATTTAAGCTTCTAGTCTTAGTAGTTAGAACCCTTAATTCTTTGATGAGGGATCACTAGTTCCTAGGGCAAGGTCAAACCATAAAGGGTTATGGTCATTGGACCCTAGTTGCCCTCCTACCTTCACTCTTTTTATCACTTCTGAGTTGGTGAGCTGTCACTGAAGAGCTAGAATTGGAACCAGAACAAGTACCAGAATTTGTACCACAGCTAGTATCAGCTCTAGGGCCATTACAAGGGTTCATGTGGCACAATGTGAGTACTCTATTTTTATAGTATTAAACATACTAGTACTAGGTCCATTACCAGAGTTCATATGGCACAATATGAGTACTCTATTTTTATAGTAATAAAACATATCTGGGTGTGTTTTGGCATAACTTCAGTGGTTTTGTTATAAGAATAATTGTATATTCCTAATAAGCATAAAGCAACTCAAGACAAGTTTATTTATCAGATGCCTAGTCCCGAAGGCTCTAGGTGCCTAACAAACATTAATAAATTAACAAAGATTTAAAACACTAGAATAAAATCTAAAATCCAGTAATGCAAAATAACAATTACAGTTTAAACTGTAAAAAAAAGGCTTAAGGTTGCACCAATTATGGGGCTGGACAACAATGATGAAATCATCAACCTGTGAAAGCCAAGCTAAAGAGGTGGGCCTTCAGCCTCTGCTTTATCATCTCAATCAAGGCAGCCTCCCAGACTGCATGTGGAAGCAAGTTCCACAGGGTCATTCCAGCAACACTAAAAGCATGATCTCCCCAGGTTCTGAGCCAGACCCTTGGTAAACTGCATGACAGAACATTTACACTTTATTTTAAGTGTCGTTAACTACACTGAAACTACTGTATAACTACAATGTAACTACTATACTATGTAGCTTCTGTGTAGTTACATGTAACTACAATGTAGTAGCTAACTAGTTTCTCATTTGTAGCTTAGTGTAGTTACACAATTTGCACAAACTGGTAGTTACTGCAATTTATGTTGCAACAGCTGTTGCATGTGTAGTTACACTTCCAGCATAAATCAATTTGTGCCAAAAGAGACAGTTGCGGTTGCATGTGTAACTACCACATCATGCAATTTGTATAACTACAGCAAAGGAAGGGTCCCTACTGTACCTTTGTATCCTTCAACACTCACCACCACTCCACACAGCAGATCAGTGGTTAAGTGCATGGTATGTAGCCATGCCCCACCCCCAGCCACCCACCTGGGGTGTAGCAGGCCAGGAGTGTAAGTGCAGAAGAGGAGTGGGTCAATGCCATAGAAGCAGCACATTTCTTAGTAACTACAGCATTGTTACAAGCCACTAAGTAATTACGTAACTTATTTTTATTGTATAAGTAACCAATGTAATTGTATAGCAATTAAGAATATTAGATTGCATATTTATTAAGCAGTAAGTGCATGAGGGTCTGATTTCTGAAAGAAAGCATACATCAGGACTACATAATTGACATTCAATGTAAGTGTATAGTAGTTACACCCTTCTTTGTCTGCTTTATTTTAAAGCAGCAGTAATTGTTAGAGAAAAAATTCATCATATGGTTTTTTTAGCATAAATGTATTTATAACAACCTAAGATTCATGCTCAGTATATTTTTTGTTTTCTCAGGTGTGTTCAGACTTTTTTTTTTTATAGTTGATCTAGGAATTATTGACTCACATACTTAAAGATGGCCACCATTCACCATTTTTTAAAATCTCCTCCCCTGGTGTTACTTGTTGAATGTGCATGCAAGGTTCATGCTGTAGTTGCATTAGGATGATTCTTTTGCATATTTCTGATAGTAAACAGCACACAATATTAAATTGTTTCAGGGTGGGTGTGGCATGGGTGTGGTAAGGGTGTGGCATGGGCATGTCAACTTATAAAAACTTCAGCACTCCATATCTTGGTTGAGGAATGAAAGAAAATGAAAAGAAAAATGTGCATCTTGATATTTTTGCCAGACAAACCTTATTACTGAAAAATTTGTATGTTTATTAGCAAGCACTGCTGCTTTAAGTGTCACTTTCTGTGTACTTACTTTGCAAATGCATGTTACATAGAAACATAGAAACATAGAATTTGATGGCAGATAAGGACAGCTTGGCCCACCCAGTCTGCCCACTTCCCTGCCTAATGGATAAGCTGCAGATCCTAGTTAACCAGCAGCCTACTTCTTCCTACCCCTACCCCATAGAATTGCCTTATAACTGTACCATGCATGCTTGAATTCCACCACTGTTTTTGACTCCACAACCTCCTCCAGAAGGCCGTTCTATGCATCCACAACCCTCTCTGTGAAAAAATACTTCCTTAAATTACCTCTGAGCCACCCCCCCCATCTTCAAATTGTGCCCCCTTGTTCTTGCACACCTCTTTTTTTGAAAGATGCTACCCTCTTGGACTTTGTTGATTCCCTTGAGGTACTTGAAAGTTTCTATCATGTCCCCTCTCCTCCTTTCCTCGAGGCTATACATATTAAGCTCCTTAAGTCTCTCTTCATATGTCTTCCAGTGCAGACCCTGCACCATTTTAGTTGCCCTCCTCTGGACAGCTTCCATCCTGTCTATGTCTTTGCAGAGATTGGGTCTCCAGAACTGCACGCAGTACTCCAGATGGGGTCTGACAAGTTGTCTGTACAGAGGGATAATAACTTCCTGTTTTCTACTGGTGATGCCTCTCCCTGTGCATCCCAGTATCCCCCCAGCCCTCCTTGCTGCCCTCTCACATTGCTTGCCCACCTTTAGGTCATCTGATGTGACTACCCCAGGTCCTTTCCATTTTTGTTGTCAGTATCTCACCCCCATTGTGTACTCTTCCCCTGGGTATTTGTTTCCCAGGTGCATTGCCTTGCACTTCTTAGCATTGAATCTAAGCTGCCATACATTTGACCATTCCTCTAACCTTGCCAAGTTCCTTCTCATCCTTTCCACCCCACCTTGTGCATCAACTCTGTTGCAGATATTTGTGTCAACTGCAAAGAGACATACTTTTCCTTCCCAGTCCCTCTGCAATGTCACTTATAAAGACATTGAAGAGGACCGGTCCTAATACTGAACCCTGCGGTACCCCAATAGTAACCCCCCTTTCTTCAGAGAAGCCTCCATTTACTATTACTCTCTGTGTCTTATTCTCCAGCCAATACTTTACCCAGGCTGTCATCTTGGGATCCACTCCCAGGCTGGCTAACTTGTATATTAATCTTTTGTGTAGGACTGTGTCAAATGCCTTGCTAAAGTCTAGGTAGGCCATGTCCACAGCCCCTCCCTGATCTACTACTTTGGTCACCCAGTCAAAGAAATCTATCAGATTCATCTGGCATGACATTCCCCGCTGTGAATCCATGCTGCCTTGGGTCCTGTGCCCCTCTAGCCTCTAGATACTCGACAATTCTTTCCTTCAGAAGTGAATCCATCATTTTCCCTCTCACTGAGGTTAAACTAACAGGTCTGTAGTTTCCTGCTTCTGCCTTGCTGCCTCTTTTGTGAAGGGGAATCACATCTGCCCTCCTCCAGTCCTCGGGTATCACCCCATCCTCCCATGATTTGTTAAAGAGGGTAGTCAGTGGTGTCACTAGTTCTACCCTTAGTTCTTTTAGAATTCTGGGATGAATCCCCTCAGGCCCCATTGCTTTGTCCACCTTCAGTTTTAAGAGTTCTTTCAGAACCCTTTCTTCTGTAAATGGGCCGCATATCAACTTCTGTATCCAGAGAGTTTCTACTGTTTGTTTTAGGTACCTCCCTTCTTCATTTGTAAATACTGAGTAAAATATTTGTTTAGTATCTCTGCCTTTTCACACTCACCCTCTGCCCACCCTCCCTCCCCTTTATTAAGCCTCACTATCCCTCCCTTGGTCTTCCTTCGCTACCTGATGTACCCATAAGAGGTTTTATCCCCCTTCTTAATTGAGTTGGCTATCTTTTCCTCGGTTTGGGCCTTTGCTGTTCTGACTCTTCCCAGCTTCCTTTTGCTTTAACTGATGCAGTTCTCTGTCCTGCTCCTTCTGTGACTCCTTGTACTTCCTGAATGCTTTCTTTTTCTGTTGAACCTTCACTGCCACTTCCTTTGAGAACTCTAGTGGTTTCTACATCGTTTTGTTTTGTTTATTTGCTTTACACAAAGGCTTGTTACCTCTGTGATGGCAGTTTTTATTATTCCCCATTGTTCTTCCACCTCTTCTTCCTGCCCATTTGCTAGTGCATTCCTTAGGCACTCACCCATTTTGGCAAAGTCAGCCCTCCTAAAGTCCAGTACTTTTGCCTTTGTATGGCTTGACTCTATTGCTGTGTTTATTGTGAACCATACTGTTCGATGGTCGATAGTTCCCAGATGGCTACCCACTTCTACATCTGTGATCCTCTCTCCCATCTCCATTTGAGAGAACCAGGTCTAAGATTGCTCCCTCTTGAGTGGGCTCCAATACTAGTTGTCTAAGGCATGCCCCCTGTAGGGCATCTAGAATAACCCCACTCTTTGAAGTGGCTGCTGCAACTGCACTCCAGTTAACATCTGGCATATTCAGATCACCCATCAGTAATATCTCCCCTTTTTCTGCCATTCTAAGTATACTTTCTATCATTTCCTTGTCCATTTCCTCCTCCTGAGAAGGGGGGTCTCTATACAACCCCTGTACAGATTGTGGTGCCATTGCCTGTCTCCAAATTTACCCACAGTGCTTCTTCTCCTCCCTGTTTACCCTTTTGTTCTGTTGCTTTCATTCCTTCCCTTATGTAAAGAGCTACTCCTCCTCCTCTTTTACCCTCCCTGTCCCTCCTGTAGATAGTGTATCCTGGTATGTTTACATCCCAGTCATGGTTTTGTGTGTACAATGTTTCTGTGACTGCCATGATATCCAGATGTTCCTCCTCCATCAAGGCCACTAATTCAGGAAGCTTGTTACTCAGACTACAGGCATTGGTGCTCATTGCTCTCCATTTTTTGATGGCTTTACCTTCTGTTGTAGCATCCCCCACTGACCTTTCTACCTCGGTCCTTTTCTCATTTAGTACCCTGTTTTGTAGGGAGAGGCTGGAATTTTCCTGCTGCTTATCAGTGCCTCCCCCCTTGACTAGTTTAAAAACTTGCCAATGAAGCATTTAAACCGATTGCTCAAAAGACTTGTTCCCTTCCTGGACAGATGCAGACCATCCTGCCAGTATAGGCTGGTGTCCCTCCAGGTGGAACCCCAGTCCCCAATGAAACCAAACCCTTGTGCTCCACACCATTTTTTCAACCATTCATTAAACTGCATGGTGCAAAGTACCCTCGCCTCACCCATGCCATTGACAGGCAGCACCTCTGAGAAGGATAATGTGTGTGCTACTTGTCTTAGGCCCCTCCCCAACTCTACAAAGTCCTCCTGCACTGCTCTAATCTCATGATGAGTCAAGTCATTTGTCCCTAGGTGGACAATGATGTCCAGCTCAGACTCCCATGCAGCTGTTCTCATGATTCTGAGGATGCACTTCCTGCCCATCCAAGCCATGGCACCAGGCAGGCACCTTACTTCAGTTTTCCCTGCTCCCCCCAGTTCTATCCCCCTAATTACTGAGTCCCCCACCAGGATCTGCTTCCTTTCCCTGTGGTGTCCTCTGCCTCCTTCCTGTGGTCCTCCCTTGTGACAGTTGTCCTCAGCCTCCTTAGTCTCCTCTGCGGGTGCATCCATAGGGGAGCTATGCTCCCCCAGAATGGTGTATGGATTGTGGAGTGGAACAACTGACTGGGTGTGCCTCTGTTCCACCATTCTCACCCTTCCTGAGCCCACTCTGGTCCAACTGCTGTGCTTTCTTCTCAACCTCTGAGGTAGTGGTGGTGGATCTGGTGCTCCTTGGATGGGGGAGGTTCCCTTCCTACTGTCCAGTGTGGCCTGGGAGAAGGTTCCCTTACTACTTTCCAGTGTGGCCTGAAGATGGGCAACTTCCTCCCTTAGAGCAGAGAGTTGTCTGCAAATAGGGCAGCATCTCAGCCTTCAGAAAGACTCCCGGAAGACTGCTGCCCCACAGCCATTACAATGCACTACTCCCCACATGTTTATCTACTTTGTGTGTGTGTGTGTGTGTGTGTGTGTGTTTGGTTTGTTATATAGAAATATATATTATACAATGTGTATGCTTATATTGTCAGTGCAGTGTGCTAGGGAGGATATGACAGTGATATGCACCTTGCACTCTTGAGAAATGATGTCCAAACCCAGGTATAAGGAACTATTTCCAGGGGTGGGTGGGGTGAGGGGTGGGCAGGGGTTGGGCCTAAACTGTGCCCTCATGAAACAATCAGCTAAAAGCTCTGACCCACCGCTGTGATGAGTGCCGTCCTGTCAGCAAGATGCCCTACACAACTATTTGACAGAGAAAATACCCTGCTAATCAAACAGAGAAAAATCCAGACATCCAAGTCAGACACAGGTAAACCTCCCCAGCCCCAAAACAGCCTGGTGGTTTGTGCTCTGAAAGCAGTCAGCCCCAAAATAAGTCAACTGTGCTTTAAACTCTTCCTGCACTGAAAATCTTAAGAATTGTAACAAAAGTAAAGCTAGATCCACCTCCCTCTGTTGCTTGAAAGACTGTCTTTCCTGATAATTCTAAGTTCCTTATTTCACCTTTCAGTTAGAAGTAGCCTCCACCTGCAGAATATCTGCTACAAACCAAAGACAATTGTAAGGTTCACCTCCCTCTGTTGTGAGCACAACTCGCTTTCTTGCAAATCCTATGTTCAGTATTGCAGCTTCTAGCCAGAGGTAGCTTCACCTGAAGATTATTAGCTGTTCTGATGAGTTTGCTATAAAACACTTGCTTATAATAATATTGTTCTCAGGTCTGTAAGACTCTTCCAAAGCTATTGGCTGATAAGTAGCTATGATGTAAGCACTTCCTGACACAGTCTGGTCTGGCCTTTTAAGGCACACACAGATAAACACAAAAAACAGTTTCCACCCCCTAGGGCACTGTCTGGGTCAAATACACAGCCTGTACCTGCACTTACTTCAGGACTTATGTTAGTTAGTCATTAATTATGGAAGCAATGCCACAAAAGCAGCACATTCCTTAGTAACTACAGTACTGTTACATCCTTCTTCTTACACTTCATTTTGAGTGTCAGTTTCTGCATATTTATTTTGCAAATACATGTTAGTTAGCCACTAACTGTGGAAACAATGCCACAGAAGCAGCACATTCCTTAGCAACTACAGCACTGTTAAAAGTCAAGAAGTAATTATGTAAATGAATTACTTTTTATTGTATAGCAATTTACAATGTTAGATTGCATGTTTATTTTTAGTTCTTTTTTTTTGGTCACACAGTACCCGAGTGGTGGCTCTGGGATTCAAACCCAGTTCTCCAGGTTTGAGGGCAGTGCTTTTAACCATTATGCTATACTGCAGTAGCTTCATGAGAGAGTGATTTCTGAAGGATAATTTTAAGTGTCCCTAACTACACTGTAATTATAGTATAACTACACTGTAACTGCACTATATAGTTGTTAACTAGTTTCACAATGCGTATTGTAAACTTACATGACTTTAAATGTGCTGCTTCTGTTAGACTAACCTGCACCTATACTGCATCCGCACCCCTTTCCTGCTGTTGCCCAGGTAGGTGGCTGGGAGTGGGGCATGGGCTACCCTTTGATGACAGTCCTAATTCTTCTGTACAAAAGACTAAACTGTCCCATTGTATAATGCTGAACAGTCATCATAAGTCTGATAGTACATCATGTATATTGCACCCACACTTTAGTTGCTACTCTGTTGTTTGAACTGTATTCTTGCACTTAATTACACCTAGCTATACCCAATATATTCAATGTATTCTATTTCCTGTACCTTTCTCTGTTAATGTAAGTGTATTGTCTGTATTACCTATGTACCATCTTTGTGATCTAGGTCATGCCAGAAAATGGTCCAGTGAATCAGTGCACCTACCCGGTAAACAAATAAACAAAAAGACAAACAAACAATAAATAAATATCACCGATCTGCTGTGTGGAGTTATGGTGGGTAATGCCAAATACACATGCCGGGATACCTCCTTTGCCATTACATGCCCTTCACACTAGTTGAATAAGATGGCAGCCATGGCACCATCATTCACACCAAGCTACCACAGATCCTGACTATACCATGAAGGTTATGGGAATGGTGGTGAAGACTTACATGTAATGACTAAGGAAGAGTCCTTGCATGTATATCAGATAACACTCACCATTATGCCACACAACAGATATTTGTTTACCAGGGAGGCTGTAAGGGAGGTGGGGGTGGTGGACCAACTGGCAGGGAGTGACCACCAATCTGTGTGGTTCATGCTTAACATGGGCAGGGAGGTGGTTGGTACAGGGATGAGGGTGGTCGACTTCAGAAAGGCTGATTTCAGTAGGATGGGTGAAGTCTTAGGAGAGTACCTGGCAGGAATTTAGTCTCACTGGGATGCAAACCAGAAATGGGAAAAAACTACATTCAGACTTGTGGAGGCTGTTGGGACCTGTACCAAACTGCAGAGCAAGAAGGGAAGATCTAAGAAGTCAAACTTGATGAGTAGGGAAGTTTTAAATAAGGTGAGGGCAAAAAAAGCAGTATTCCATACATACAAAAATTCTGGAGTGGAGAAGATAAGGATGAGTATGTGAGAAAGTCCAGAGAAGTTACCAAAGGTATTAGAGCAGCCAAGGCCTCCGGGGAACTGAGGCTGGCTCAGGGAATCAAAGACAGGGAAAAGGACTTCTTCTGATACATTAGGCTGCAGGGGTTCTCAAATGGTGAGGCCAGCATCCTTGGGGAGGCCCCAAGTTGGTCCAGGGGAGGCTCCAGCAAGTCTGAAAAAGTACTGTATTTAAATTTTGAGTTTTAAATGTTTTGTGTGAAGAGATGAAGAAAACTGAAAGAGGATAATAGTAGGTGAATTTAGTGTATTTATTTACTAATAGGTGACAAGGGAAGGTGAATGAGCCAAGGCTCATCTCAGGTGTACCCAGGGAAGGGTAGGGAGTGAATACATTTCAAAAGATAACTGCAAAACAATCAAGAAATACACAGTGAACAATAGTGCAAACAAATATGAACAATAAACTAATAATGAATGGTGGCAATTGATCAATTTGTAGCCTGATGGCAGAACAGCCCAAATACAAGGGTTGAGCATTGAAGTGCTAAGAGCAATAGCAGTAAGGAGCAAAGTAATAAGCTGAATAACAATATTTGTTTATATTATTTGTTATTCAGGTAACACCTATGAGCACAGGAGCTATTTTTCAAAGGTTTCACATCAGTATTAGACAAAGAACTGAATGTCATCCAAGTAATCAAAGGGTTTCAATATATTCATGGTGTACTGTGCAAAGAACAGTATGTTATTTTTCTTTAGGGAGGCCCAAGATTATTTTAGTTTTTAGGGGAGGCTCAAAATCTTTTCCATGGATTTGGGGAGGCTCACTGTGACAAAGTCTAAGAACTATTGCATTAGGGAAAGAAGGAGCTGCAGGATCAGATAGTGCAGATCAAGAAGGACAGGGGTATGCAGAGAAAGAAGCAGAACAGGCAGAACCACTAAATGAGTACAGTACTTCTGTTCCATATTCATGAGGGATAAGGGCAGGCAGCTTCTGCAGGGGTGGGGAGGGTGGGTGAAGGAAGGGTGGTAGATGGTGAAATCACTGAGAGTGGGTATTAGAGGGTCTGAAGGCTGTGAAAGTTGATAAGGCACCAGGACCAGACAGCATACAACCCAGGGTGTTGAAGGAACTGGTGGTGGTACTGGAATGGCCACTGGTGGACCTATTTAATATCTCCCTGTATACAAGGTGCATGCCACAGGACTAGAGGATGGCCAATATGGTGCCCCTCCATAGAAGTGACCCTAAGGATGAATCAGGCACTTACAGCCCTGTAAGCCTGACATCCATCGTGAGGAGCCTGATGGAGACAATCCTGAAGGAGAGGCTGGTGATATTTCTGGAGGATAATAGACTCCAGGACAGTCATCAGCATGGGTTTATCTCAGGAAGGTCCTGTCATATTAACCTAGTTGAGTACTATGACTGGGTACTGAGGGAATTGGACAAAGGTCATATGGTGGATGTCATATTTGTGGGCCTCAGCAAGGCCTTTGATTCTGTGCCACATGGGAGGCTGGGGGGAATTGAGGTGTGTGGGGGCTGGGACTAAGATGGTTAACAGGATCAAAAATTGGCTTCAGAGAAGACAGCAAAGGGTAGTGGTTGGGGGGAGTTCTCATCTCTAAGGGCAGTTGCAAGCAGCGTGCCACAGGATTGGTACTGGGGCTGGTGTTGTTTGGGATATTTATAGCGGACATCTCTTATGGCATCAGGAATAAGATCAGTCTCTTCGCTAATGAAACCAAGGTGGGGCAGTGGTGGGTGACACAGAGGGATGGCAAACACTTCAGAATGACCTGATTAAACTGGGGGAGTGGTCAGAAGAGTGTCAGCTGGGGTTCAATGCTAAAAAGTACAATGTGATGCACTGTGGAGAGAAAAACCCAGGGAGGAGCTATCAGCTGGGTTGAGTACGTCTAGGTACTACCGAGGAGGAAAAGGATCTAGAGGTGGTTGTAAATGGGAAAATGAACAATTTAGGGCAGTGCAGGAATGTGGCAGCAGAGGCCAACAAGATGCTGGGGTGTATTGGGAGAAGAATCTCCTCCTGGAACAGGAAGGTGATCCTGCCTCTCTACAGGTCACTGGTCAGACCACATCTGGAGTACTGAGTGCAGTGGTGATGCCCATATCTAAAGAAGGATATCAGACTACTGGAAGGGATACAGCACAGATCAACTAATATGACACAGGGAGTGGGGAAAAGCCATATGAGGAGAGGCTGTGTGACTTGGATATGTTCTCCCTGTAGGAGAGGAGAGATCAGGGGGTATGATTGAGATCTTCAAGTACATAAAGGGGATTAACAAAACAGGAACAGAAGGAATATTTATGCTAAGAAGGGAAGGGACACAAGAGGTCATGGTCTTAGATTGGAGGGGGTAGCAATAAGAGGGAAATGAGGAGACACTTTTTCAGGGAGAGGGTTGTGGTGGAATGGAACTCTGCCAGAAGAGCTGGTATCCTCAAGACTGCGGGGGTTTCAAAAGGGGATGGGACAGAGTGAGATGGGAGGTTATTGTGAACAGGAAGGGGAGGGGCCGGTAAAAGGTACAGTAGGTGTGCTAGCTGCAAATTCGAGCAGACTTGATAGACCATGTGGCTTGTTTCTGCTGGCAAATTTCCTATGTAATTATGCTCCTAGGAGCAGCAATCCAATGGACTGGTTTCAGGCATGACCCGGGCCATAAAAATGGTACACAGGTAATACAGACAATACACTTACAATAACAAAGAAAGGCACAGGAAATACATTGAATATATTGAGTACAGCTAGGTACAACGAAGTGCAAGAATACAGTTGCAATAGAGTAGCAGCTAAAGTGCGGGTCAGTACACATAATGTACAGTCAGTCAGTATTATGATCATTCAGCACTGTATAACAGGACAGTTTATTAATAGATAAAGAAGACCAGAACAAGTCCTACCTCCAAAAAATAAGTGTGTGTGTGGGAAGAGGAAAAATTATATAAGGAGGGAGAAAAAGAATCGCTTCGGTCCCTCTACTCTCTACTCCACCTAGGGGAGATCCCCCACCACAGGATCAGACCACATCCAGGAGGAACCCCCCCAGCTGAGATACATAGATACACAGAAATGTGATGGCAGATAAAGGCCCCATGGCCCATCTAGTCTGCCCAACACCCTATCCCTCCTTTCTGTTATGCTTCCACCCTCTTTTCCCAACCCCTTAAATCTATCCCAAGCCCTCTTAAACCCCTCCACCATTTCAGCTGCCACTACCTCCTCTGGTAGCTTATTCCAGGCCTCCACCACCCTCTCTGTGAAAAAACTCACCTCCGACATTACCTCTGGATTGCCCACCTTCCAGTTTGAGGCTATGCCCCCTTGTGTTTGCTCCCTTCTTCAACTTGAACAAGATATCACCCTCCACCTTGTTTATTCCCTTCAGATATTTAAAGGTCTTAATCATGCCCCCCCTCTCCCTCCTAGTCTCCAGAGGATACAATTTCAGCCCTCTCAATCTTCTCTCATAGGGTACATCCTGCATCACTCTTACCATTTTAGTTGCCCTTCTCTGTACCCCCTCCATCAACTCAACATCTCTGCATAGGAGAGGCCTCCAGAACTGCACTCCATACTCCAGATGCGGCCTGACCATGGTTCTGTTTAATGGCATTAGCACCTCCTTCTTTCTGCTATTAAAACCCCTCTCAATGCAGGACAACATTCCATTTGCCTTTCCCACAGCCTTGCTACACTGTCTGCCCACCTTGAGGTCCCACGATACCACAATCCCCAGGTCCCTTTCTGTTTCCTTCTCCTTAATCACCATCCCCACAAAGAAGTAAGGTTCCCTCCTATTCCTCCTCCCAAAGTGCATCACCGAGCACTTTTGTGCATTAAACTTCAATTTCCAGGTGTCAGACCACCTCTCCAGCCTCTCCAGGTCCCACCTCATGGCTTGCACTCCACTAGGTGAATCCATCTATTGCAGACCTTTGTATCATCTGTGAACAGGTACAACCATCCCTCCCGACCCTCCACTAGGTCACTAACATAGATGTTAAAGATTACTGGCCCTAACACTGACCTCTGTGGCACCCCACTGGCCACTGCCCTGTCCCTGGAATGTGTCCTATTTACCACCACCATCTGACTCCTTCCCTTCAATCAGTTTTAGACCCACCTGGTGATCCTGTGGTCCACCCCTAGTCTGTCCAGCTTATGCACAATTCCATCATGCAGAGTGGTGTCGAAGGCCTTACTGAAATCCAAATAGGCCACGTTCACTGCTCCTCCCTGATCCACTATCTGTGTCACCCCATTGAAAAACTCTATCAGGTTGGTCTGACAGGACCTTCCCTTGGTGAAGCCATGCTGTCTGTCATCCTGCATGCCATTTATCTGTAAGTATTCTATCAACCTGATTTTAAGTAGTGTTTCCATTACCTTCCCCACCACCGAGGTAAGACTATCGGGATGTTAGTTTTCAACCTCGTCCTTCCTCCCCCCCTTATGTAGTGCCACAACCTCTGCCCTCTTCCAGTCTGCTGGCACAACCCCTGTGACCAAGGACAAGTTAAATAGCCTCACCAGATGTAGCACCAGTTCATCCTTCACCTCCTTGAGAACCCTTGTGAAGGACCTACAGGGAGCCCCTAAGGCCAGGGCAAGAAGCCCTTCTTGCCCTCCCTCCCATGGTGGGCCCTCTGTGACTTAGGAAGGTAACAGAGAACCCAGAGGTACCAGTAGGACCTAGCCCATAACTGGCCTCTAGGAGGGGAGGACAAGCAGGAGGGGGCATCGCCCAGGGACTGAGGTGCAGAAGGGAAGGTGCCAGTGAAGGATGGTGAAGATATACAAGAAGATCAAGAATTACGATAGGAACATAAATTTTAATATCTTCCCTCTGTCAGTCTTCACCGTTCATCACTGTCTGGGTGAGTACTTAGTCCCCAAAGGGGGCCCAGCACTTCTGTGAGGGATGTGAGTCTTTCAGTCTCTTGTGGGGGAGGACCACGAAAGGAGGAAACCCATTACAGGCCAGTTAGGCCTTCGACTGATTAGGGTGAGATGAGGTCTCTAATTGCCTGGGAGATGGAAGTTGCCCCTGTAGTTCCCACCTTGCTATGTGGGAGAAAAGGTGGCTCCCCTGGAGAGCAGAGGCAGCACCCTACACCATGCCCGGGGTGACAACCTTGACAGATGAAGTCATGCTATCTGCCTAATGCAGATCACTGTCACTGCTAACCTTGAAGCTACCACACTGGCATCATAAGACACTCCTGCTTGGTGCCTTGTGAGCTCCAGGCCCTGTGCAGAGAGGGTAATGGCCTGTCTGGTTGCCTTCATAACAGGCAGCAATGTCAGTCCCAGAACTAGCATTGACCACAGTTGCCTGTTGTAGGCAGTGTGGTGTACTTGATGAGTGGTAATGCTGAGCATGATATGAGCTGAAAAGAACACTACCCATCTCCAGTGGTCGAACGCCACAGAGTCCACATCTGGGGGACAGTTGCACACCAGGTGTCTATGCCCAGAAGGAGTATCCAGTACCCTCACTCCTGAAGTGGGATGAGGCAAGGTCCCTGGAAACACCTGGTGTGCTAGATACCTGTAATTTGCAAATGGGCACTGCCAGGTGTGGAGCGATGTTTCCTGGAATGGAATAGGCCAGGAAAGGATGACCAGGTGGTCTGCACTGAATTCTCTAAGGAAGACATACATTGTCCACTCAGTATTGTGTCTTGCATTGTGGGATAGGTGCAAATCACCAACCAGCCTCGATAGGAAGCACTGCTACTCTATCTGATCAGTGTCTGAGGACAGATGGACTGAGGTATCCTCTTCCTTGAAGGAGGAAAATGAGTAGGCAGATGAATCTGAAGAGTCCAAGTCCAGCTGCTGTAGGGGAGACAGGCAAAAGACCTGCTCATCAATAGCCCTGACATACCTGAGGAAGGTGACAGCAGTGGCTTTGAACTGTTCCCAGGTCAAGGATCCTGAAGGACCCATATGCCCTGGGAAATATGGGGGGCTGCAGTTGTCATGGGGAGACAGACTTTACCTTATCTGAGTGACCTCTACCAGGGCTAGGGGACCTCACTGGTGATCTTGGACCTCCTGGGGATCTGCTGGTCTGTGCAGTTACTGGCTGCTCAACCACCTTGAACTGGTCAGGACTGAGCCCTGAATGGGAAACTCCCCTGTGAAGAGACCGGGGCTGCATAGAACCAGAAGGGGATGACCCCTACTCCACTCAGTAAGGCCTCCCTTGAAGGGGATGAGGTAGAGAACAAGGGCTCAGCACTGTGACACATCTCTGAACCCAAAAGTGTCCCCAGGTAAGGACACTGCCCCATGTCCTGTCCCCTCAATTCCATCGATTCTGAGGTCGACCTCTTCATCACTCCCAAAGCTAAGGACTGCTCCAATCCCGCAGGCCTCCTGAGGGAGGCCACAGAAGAGTGAGTCCCTGTTCTGGCCCCAGGAGGAACCACACCAGGACTGACAGCTCTCTGGACCCCCAAGATCCAAACCACCATCCCCTCAGATGGATGGTCACTATTGGCAGGCATGTTCCTGATGTCACCATTGGCATGGGAGTCAGCACCAGTCATAATCTTGGGTGCCATGGGAAAAAATGTCTGGGAGGCACAGGGTTACTAGGCACTGGAGAACCCTTCAACTCTAAGGAGTTGGGCCGCCAGTCCAGATCAGTCTCCCAAGCAACTGACTCTGGAGAGAAGACAATCCAGATGACCTCCAGACAAGCAACCCCAGAGGTTTTCCCACCCACGGTGCCACTTGCAGTGCAGCAGGAGGGCCCAGTATCACTCATGATGCCAATCACCAGAGCCACAACTGGCCCCGGGATAGAGAATGGCACCTGTGGGTGGTGCTGAGGAGCCACTCGTGCCAGGCCCAACAGGTGTGGGCCATGACACTGAGGGAGCCTGCACCTCTGAGGAGTTGATTGCCTATGCGTTGCTCCCAGCCCAGTCCCCGAGATGCCTAGACCAATTCTCCAGCACTGCAGAAGAGACCTCCTCCCTGACAAGGCTAGAAGAAGAGGAGGCCCCCTCCTCACTGGTCTTTATAGAATCAGGAGGGGATCCAAGGGATGGGTGGAGAGACTTGCACTTGGAATCCCTCATACAACACTGCCCTCCAAAAGTCAGTGGATCACTGCTGACTTTCCATGCACAGAGGCCCAGTGCTCCATGGTCCATGGAGAAGCAAGCATTGCAACTATCGATATCGTGAGATGGACCCTGGCAGGTGAGGTATTGGTTATGCTGGTCTGTGGTGGACATCTGCCAGTGCAGTGACAGCAGTGCGTAGGTGCATAGGAGACCATTCTGCCTTGGAAGCTCACCTTTTGTTCCCCGACAAACCCAACACAACTCACGGTAACTAAAATAATAATAAGAAACAGACATGGTGCTGCATCAAGAAAGAAACAGGAAAGGTCTAACTGGATTCCTGCAGAACACAACACTAAGTTACTAGCAGATGGTGGAACTGGAACAGAGCAAAAATGGTGTCAACAACAACGTCGAAACAACTAACTATGAAGCAATGTTGCAGATAAAATTTCTTTACAGATGTGAGATGCTGCACTCTTGATGGTGGGAGAAGCAGAACTGGGGTGGAGGAAGAGTTGGTGACCATTTCTGGCTGGCCTAGTCAAGTACCATGTAATGCATCAGCCTCTAGGGCAGCACCATCTCCAGTGCTGTCTACTCCCCCAACAAAAAAAAAGCTCACACTGGGTACTGCACCTCTGGCTGTCACCCAGACAGTGATATATGGTGAAGATTGACGCTGGGAAGATTGGTAGTACTGTGCTGTAGTTACACAATTCGCATGAAGTGGTAGTTACTGCAATTACTTTTGCCTCCCTTCTGCCTTAAATCAATTCTTTCTGGCAAATGTAACTATGTATGTCACAGTTTGTAAAAGATCTTACATGTGTAGTTATACTTCCAGCATCAATTCATGTTTCTGCTGCACTTTGCAACAGTTGTTCTATGTAGTTACACTTCTAGCATAAATCAATTTGTGCCAAAAGAGAAACAGTTGTGATTGCACGTGTAACTACCACTTCATGCAAATTGTATATCTACACACAAGTCAAATGTGAAGGTAATTAACAACTACATAGTATTTATAGTGCAATAACAGTGTAGCTACTTCATAAAAATGTTTCTAACTCCATAATATGCAAATGTGAAATTAATTACCAACTATATTGTAGTTGCATGTAACTACACAGTACTTGCATGGCAGTTACATTGTAGGTATGCAGTAATTACAAAGTAGTTAAGGACACTTAAAGTGTTACCAAAAGAACATGTTCACCATTTTGCATCAGAAAGGTTCATTGTGTTGGGCTGCCATCCATGACACTTCAGACATTACATCATGGGTTTTAGCCCACCTGATAGGCTAGTGATGCACATGACCTAGGATCAGATTTCTAATACACCCAGGTCCCAGAAGCCCCTGTTCTGCAGTTCAAATCATGCATCTGATCAGGCTACAAACACTCCAGGAGTCCATGTTACTGCAGTAGGAAAGGTAGGCCTGTAAATTCTCACAGAGAATTTCTCCTCTTTTATTATAGTTAAAACATCATATTGACCCTGCCTAGAGAAGTTTGGAATGAATTTCCTGTTGTAAGAAAGAAATTTGTCTGCAAATCATATTGCTGCACTTGTATTTCATGTAGAAGTGTTTTTATTATGTGGCAGATTGTGCTGCCTCAGTCTTAGGGGTTAAGATCTGCACTGTGTTTGTTTAGCATTTTTGAGTCTTAAATGAGCTGTTTTTAAATGGCATAAGAGGTTTTTCCAGGAGTGAGTCTTGCCAGGTGGCAACGACTGTCTCTTGCAGTCCCAGTGTGTGCAGTGCCGAGCACCACTATTATTTGCTATGCTTAGTGATTCTTTTTCCGAAAAAAAATTTGTTGTTGTTTTCTCTAGTGCAAGGTACAGCTCCACCAGGCCTGACAAAGAAGGGGCCTGTTTCTACCACACCGAGCACCGCATGGCTGCTAAACCCTCCTCAACCCCCCCACACTGCTCAGAAAGGCACCTGGTTCCCAGTAATTCCTCAAAGCTCCCCCTCTTCATTCTGGTGGTGCACTGGTTTCTTTCTTCTTGTGCCACCACCGTGAGATTTGAATTTGCATGCTAGTAGGCTCCCGGATTGAGTGGGTGCTCATTGGAGAACCGCTATGCCACTGTGGTCCTACACAGTGGTGACCTCTTGATCTCTCCAGTCAATGGGAGCTGGGGGGGGATGAGAGAGAGGGAGAGAGAGAGAGAAACAGAGGAATTTAAAAGGAGGGACAGAAAATTGTTTAAACTTGGCATAGGTCCCCAGACAATGGGGATCTCAGGAATACACTAATTCTTCCGGGGCTGGCATAGGCACCCAGACTATAGGGAACAGATGGATTCGGCTCTAGAGAGCACTCCCAACATGGGGGTTCCCAGGGGTCTTCCTTCCCAAGTGGAGACCCGAGGCACCATAGTTGTGGGGATATTATTGGACTCGCCTTTCATTGGGTAGCCTTAACAGGCCTAGGCCCCTCACCCAGCAGCTGGCCTAATTGGGCTTTGTCATTTGCCTTCATTCCTCCCTCCTTTTAACTACCACCATACAGGTCCCTCTCTATAGCGGCCCACTGGTGAATAGGTCAAGGACCACATTAGCACATTCTGGTCAGGATCCTGTTATTATCACACCCAGTGACCCCCCCATGGTGCCATTTTGTGAACTCCTCTGTTGGCCACCATTTTGTCCAGGGAGGGACATGCTCTTTTTGCTGCTCAATGCTTGATGGCTGTGCAAGTGGGGGCCCGAAGTAGGTGCTTCTTTGTTACAACCTGCACTTTGCCTTTAGGGTAACAGCACTGGTTGCCTGCATGCTTACTATCTAGTTTGTCCCCATTGCAAGCTTACAGTGTGAGTCAGCAGACATAGAGCCTGCTGCTTAGGGCACCCAGTCTCCTGGAGGCCCATTAAAACTCCTCTCTAATACTCCACTTCGTTTTCCTCTCTCCTTAGATGGTGAAAGAAAAGAAATGCACTACATGTACTGCCACCTTGATGCCTCACAGTACGGGACCACAATGCCCCGCGTGCCTACACGATGAGGACAACCTGTCCCCCGGAGCAGTCTCCAGTTATGGGCTCTGACAATGCAGGGCCCAGTGGCTGTAATTGGGTGGACCCAGGGGCTATTCTACTCCAAAATCAACAGGCCATGGTGGCCATGATGGCAAGTCAGTAGAACTTTATGTTGAAGATCATGGAAAGATGGAATGCCCTGACACAGCCCAAAGTACCATCAACCCCTAAGCCACAGCCAGACCCTGAGAACCCAGAAGGGGCCACAGTAGTATGTACAGACATGGCCAAGCCCCCTCTAAGCACCCCAGCCCCCAACACAGGGGGTGACACTAGGGACAAGGAACTTCCAGACAACGAGGAGGACAAAGTGTCTGATGAAGGGAAGATGGAGATACAGTCTGTGCGATCTCTCACATCCAAATTATGCTCATTTGACCTGATTCTAGGCCTTATCAGGATATTCAAAACCACTATTGGATTTGAGGTCGAGGAGGGCAGAGTCAAGTCAAAACTCAACCCCATGATTCAGCAGAAGACAGCCACCAAGTAGACCTTCCCTGTTTATCCGGCAATTGATGACATCTTTAGCAAGGAGTGGGAGTCCACAGAGCCCGGTAGGATGTTAGACAAGAGAAACCTGGACCGCATGTATCCAGTCCAAGAGGACAAGACCAATGCCTGGTGCACAGCCCCCATGATCGACCCCCAAGTTGTGGCACTCAGCAAAAATACGGTACTGTCATGCGGTACTATATCATTGAAAGACCCCACAGATAAGAACGTGGAGGACATGTTAAAGAAACTGTTTGAAATCAAGGGCATGGCAGCCAAAGCCTCCACTACCACCATCTACACTGCACATGTTCAAATATGATGGCTTGAGGAGCATCTTGAGAAAGTGGACCCCAAGACCAGAGAGGCGGGACTGTTGGAGTGCACGCTTCATGCTGCAAAGTACTTGGCAGACATGGCGGTGGGCATCCTGAAGCTGAATGCCAGGGCCACAGCCCTAACGAACCGTGCCAGAAGAGTGTTGCGTCTTAAGCTATGGTAAGCAGATAATGAGTCCAAGGCCCTGTTACAAAACCTACCAATGAAGAGCAAGCATGTCTTCAGGGAAGGACTACAGGAGTACCTAAAACAGAAGGAGGAAGGGAAGTGAATGGAAGGAAGGAAGGGAAGGGAAGGAAGGGAGGAAGGAAGGAAGGGAAGGATCTTCTCAAGAATAAGAGCAGAACAACCTACCTGCCATCAGGCAGATGGAGATTTCGATGGGGCAACAACTTCCAACAGACACGTAGAGACAACTACTATCAAAACAATTCCTTTTGAGGCAAAGGAGCACAAGGAGGATTCCATTACTCTTTCAACTCCAACTACCAGCCCTCTACCTTCAGGGGCCATGGCTTCAAGTTTGTAGGCAAAGGAAGAGGGAACAGGAACAAACAGCAATGACTACAGACTACCATTTCTCAGGACTCCACCCACGCATGGGCTCTTCCCACCCATGGGCAAGAGATGGATGCTGTTCCAACACAGGTGGCACAGCACAACCTCAGACAGATGGGTGCTAGAGGTAGTGTCCATGAGGTACTCAATAGAACTGTCCCACTCCCCCATAACACACTGATTCATAAGCTCCCCCATTGCAAAAAATAAGGCATCTGCTCATCAGGGCCAACAAATATTGCAGTATTTGATGCAGAACAGGGCAATACAGTTGGTGCCTCCACATGAGCAAGAACAGGGAGTGTACTCCATTTTCTTCCTCGTACCCAAGAAGACAGGGGAACTTTGTCCCATTCCAGATCTCAAGCACCTCAACCAACACATAATTACCAAAAGATTCAAAATGGAGACACTAAAATCAACTCTCAGCAGCATTTGGGTAGGCAACTACCTCACTTTAATAGATCTGAAGGATGCATACCTTTACATTCCAATTAGGCCAAAACACAGGCAGTACCTCTGATTCCACATCCTCGGACTGCATTTTCAGTATCAGGCACAACCCTTCGGTCTTACCTCAGCACCAAGGGTATTCACCAAGGTGTCCATAGTGCTTGTTGCCAGAGTAAGACAGCAGGGAGTGGATGTTATTCCCTACCTGGATGACTGGCTGATCCGGGCTCGTTCCAAGGAACAGTCACAAAAGGTCACTCAGATGGCACTATGGGTGCTTGAAGAGCATGGCTGGGTAGTGAACCAAGCCAAAAGCCACCTGATACCTACACAACAGCTAGGACACTTGGGGGCAGAGATAAACAGTCCCAGGGGTGGGCCAGGCCACCCCAGAAAAGGGTGGAAAACTTGATAGCCTTAGCTCACTGGCTGAAGGCCAGCAACCTACTGAGCTTGGCCAAATAGCTCAGATGCCAGGCTGCATGGCATCATGCATTGACCTGGTCCCATGGACCAGGTGGCATATGAAACCACTGCAGAATTACATGCTGACCCAGGGGTCTCTGATTGAGCAGAACCTGAAGGTCAAGGTACCGTTGCCAGGCACAGTGAGATGGTCCCTAGTCTGGTGGATGGTGACCCACTACCTCACATGAGGGGTCACGCAAGAGGCAACTTACAACACCACCATTGAGACGGATGCAAGCCTACTAGGATGGGGAGCATGCTTGGGCACTCTATTGGCCCAAGGTTGCTGGACGGCTCCAGAGGCCAGACTCTCCATCAACATGCTGGAGATGAGGGCAGTCTACCATGCTCTCAGATCCTTCTGGTCAACCATATCTGGTCAGTCGGTCTTAATTCACTTTGACAATCAGCTCACGGTGGCTTACATCTCCAAACAAGGGGGCACCAAAAACAGAGCTATGCAGAAAGTGACGAGGGTGTTGGACTGGGCTCAGACCAACCTCATGCACATTGGCAAAGTCCACCTAGTGGGCAAGTTCAATGTATGAGTGGACTGGCTCAGTTGACAACAGGTGCACCCAGGAGAGTGGCATCTCCATCCTGACTTGTTTCAGCTGATAGAGGAGGCATGGGGCCCCATATCAATGGATCACATGGCAACAGCAGAGAATGCCCAGGTGAGCAAATTCTTCTCAAGGAACAGGGAGCATTACTTTCAGGGGGGATTGATGCTCTATCCCAACCTTGGTCATGGGATCAGGCATATGTCTTCCCTCCCATTCCCTTACTTCCACAAGTCCTATCCAAGATTCAGCAATCCCAGAGAACCATTGTCCTGGTGGCACCATGTTGGCCATGGAGAGCCTGGTTCTCAGCAGTAATAGCCATGGCCCTGGTCAAGTGCAGACTCCCATATCAGCTGGACATGCTGGCACAGGGATCCATGGTCTACCCCACCCCAGGGACCCTGAAGCTAATGGCCTGACTCCTGAGAGGCAGAAACTGCTGACAGCCGGATACCACACATCAGTCATATCAACAATGTTGCAGTTTAGAAGGCCCTTCAGTGCCTCCACCTATGGTAGGCTGTGGTTGATATTTGTGGTGTGGTGCAGAGACAAGGGCAAGGACCCAGAACTAGCAGACATGTCTACCATTCTTCTGTACTTACAGCAGGGAGTGGATAAGGGGCTCTCCCACTCATCGTTCTGGGTACAGCTGTCCACCTTTGGCACTGCCATTTCCCCCATAGGCCAACATAGCCTAGGGGCTCACCCCAACACAGTACACTTCCTCAGAGCAGTAGAGGTACTGCACCCTAGGGTCAGGCCTTTAATCACTCACTGGGATCTGTCCCTAGTCCTAGACTGCCTCAGCACAATCCCATTCGAATCATTGCATGAGGTGGATCTATTCTGGGTGGGCCTAAAGACCTGTTTCCTCATGGCCATATGCTCCACTCAGAGAATCGTCGAGCTGGGGGCTCTGTCATGCAGGGAGTCTTATGCTGTATTTACCCCACAAGGGGTACACCTACATACAGTACCAGCATTTCAGCCTAAGGTCATGTCTGGATTCCATAGGGAACAACCTATTGAATTGCCAACATTCCCCAATAATTCACAACTGGGGGACAGGATTATTCCTCATCACTTAGACATCGGGGATACACTAGCCACATACATCTCTAGAACACAACCCATACGTAAGACTAAAAGATTATTCATTGTGTCAAAAGGGCAGTGACAGGAAAGGGCAGCATCCAAAACCACTATAGCTTGCTGGATCAAGAGAACCATTCAAGAGGCTTACAAGACAAAGAACCTAACACCCCCAGCAGGTAGTAAGGCTCATTCTACCAGGGCAGTGTCCACTTCTTGGGCAGAAAGGACTACTGTGTCTACGGAGGACATTTGCAAGGTGGCAACCTGGCCTTCCATCCATACCTTTTCCAGACACTATAGATTGGACTACTTATACAGGTTACAGACTCCCTTTGCCACTCAGGTTCTCTCAGCAGCCAGCTCCTCCTCTCACTCTTAGATCACTCTGTCCCACCCTTGGGTATAGTACTGCTGCTTATCAATCCATGATGTAATGTCTGGAGTGCCATGGATGGCAACCCAACACAATGGGTGTTTACTCACCTGGTAAAGGTGATTGTGTTGGTTGACATCCATGGCACTCCGTGGCCCTCCCTGCAGAGCGATCAGAGTGACAAGGTATATCTTCATAACAATAGAACGAGAGCAGGGAGACATTGCAAGATATCACTAAGACATCCAGGATGTCTGTTGTCGGCCACCTATAAGGCCAAGTATTAGAATGATATCAATAGGTAAATAAAAGGGCCCATCTGGCCATGTTCAGAAGGCATCTCAAGATGTGTAATTGGCTCAAAGCATATTGTGGTGTTACTAACCTTATTTTCAGCTATGGAAAATTTGAACTGGAAAAGAGGGGCTTCTGGGACCTGAGTGTACTGGAAATCTGATCCTAGATCATGTGCATCAGTAGCTGATCAGGTGGGCTAAAACCCATGATATAATGTCTGGAGTGCCATGGATGTAAACCAACACAATCACTTTACCAGGTGAGTAAACACCCATTAGACTAGATTATTCTTCTCTTTACTCAGCAAAAGCAATTAGCAATATACACAGATTATTTGCCACAATCCTTGCATGTATATCTATCTATCTATCTATCTATCTATCTATCTATCTATCTGTCTATGTGTGTGTGTGTGTGTGTGTGTGTGTGTGTGTATAGATATATATAAGTGTAACCCCCCTGTTACCCAGGGTTACTAGAACCCCAATAAGACCTAGTGGTAGGTAGGGAAGGCAGCTTGTGAAACTCCAGTTAAATAGATTTCACACTGTCTCACTCTGTTCTCAGCCTCAGCTAAGACTGAGGGATGACATCACCATAGAACTCTTGCAGCTGCATGAGCCACACTGCAATGCTGCAGTTGGAAGTTAGGATAGAATGTTGGGGATTTTTAAACAGAGTCTGTGTGCAGTCTTGGAGAGAGGAGCAGCACAGCAGTCTGCGTTCAGGCTCTCAGAGCCTTAAGCTCTGTTTTAGAGCTACTATAAGGAAGGTGTGTGTTTCCACCAAAAGAGGAACACAGTTAGCTGATTGTGAAGTGGTGGAGACCGCTGTTACTGGTCCATGTGCCCCATCCCTGAGGGGATGGGGTGGAAAGGTTTGCCTATCTTCCAGGGGCAACCCTCCTGCCTCCGGCTAAGGAAGAAGCTGCCTTATTTCAAGTTGTGCTGTGGCACCAGAAGCTGTGAGAGAGAAATTCCTGTGAGGAATTGCCTGTGGGGCACCTGCAACCAAGTGTGAGTTCACTCTGACATAGGGCCTATGTTTTTCACCTGAACTGTTGAAACATGGGATTGGACTACTTCATTTGTAGGAGGTCTAGTGTAATAGACATTGCCAGTTAATTCAAGTAGGTTCAAGTCCAGCACAAAGAGTAAAGTAAAGTGGGGATTGGACTGCTTAATTAGTGGGAGGCCTAGAGCAATGGGCTATGCCAATTTAAAGTATGTTCAAGTCCAGCACAATGGGAAAGCAAGACAAGTAGAGGAAATGTGACATACATTTAGCCTTAATCTACATTGCCAAGCTTTACAGTAGGAGGTGTTTATTGTCCAGAGAAATGGCCGGGTATGAATTGTGGAAGTGAGAGCTGGGAAACCACCCATCAGTAGTAACCTAATTCACCTCTACGGATTTGCTCTGTGGCAACTTTACTTTCTCTCAGGTACATGGCCAGTGCCTGAGAAAAGTACCCAGACGTGGGATTAAAAGGAGAACTCCCTGATAGAGCTGAGGTGCCCTTAGGTGGTTTAGGGAGCCACCAGAAAATGTTTCCATGACATATGGAAGGTGTCCGAGTGGCTAGCAAGGGAGCCAAACCTGGGAATCCCAGATAGTGTACAAGTTCGGGCTGTGTACCCAAAGCAGCATGCAAGTCCGGGCTGTGTGCCTGGTGGGTTCAAAGCCTGAGGGCTGAAGTGTTGAAGAAGTGTTCCTGATTCTTTTTATCTGCATTACCAGAAGTGTAGCCCCATGGGGGTACGTCTGTGCTTTGTTTGTTCTGCTTGGATGTGAATAAAAGCCACATTTTAGAATCCCATTTCTGGTATTGGACATTACAGTTATTGCTTCATGTGTTCGGAGTTACTTGGGTGCCCCTCTGCAGAGTAGCCAAACCTAGCCTTTGTGCCGAGTGACCGATTCCTCCCTGAACCCAGTCCCCACCTGGTACTGCTGTCAGATTCAAACAGCATACCACCTGTTGTTCACAAAATGATGGGGGTGAGGGTTGCATATATACATGTGTTTTCTCACCAGAGTGCAATAAATCCTGCTGACATAGATACTATGATAATATCAGACATTGATACACAGTGCCTACATCACAGACATTTCTTCTAAATCTGCCCACATCACCACCCTGTTCAATATATGTGTCACATACCAAACCAATGATTCTGCACTGCTGTAGCAAATAACACAAATCCTCCATTCCCATAAAGAGTACTGAACCGCATGCAGAAGCTCCCAGCACAAATTTTCTCACAGCACACTGAACAAATGCCACATCACTGAGTCATATACAGACTCTGAGTAGCTCCCAGTCTTCAACACATGCAAATCCAGAGCAGTGTCCCCTTTATTTTAAATCCTACAGCACTATCTTCTGGTGGAGGCTGGTTCAGTGACATACATCAGTCTCAGCCTAAATAAAATCCTCCAAGAATGCTTTCTGTTGCTCGCTCCTCTGGTGAAGTAAACTGAAGCCCCACCAACCTTGGAGGAAGTCAACCAGTAAACTGTCATGTAACACAGTATCAGCAAAGCACACAAGTGTAAACAAGTAATAACACAAATAAAACTGGAAAACCCCCAAAATAAATCAATAAATTGCCTAAAATAGCCAAAGATATTTCTGAAAACCCCTAGCTAACATTGACCCCCAGTAAGTCTGAACCCGAAACACACTCATAATTAAGTTAGTTTCTTTCTCTGTTGCTTACTTACTTCTCTTTATTTAAAGTTACAAAAGGGTGCCCAGTCCCAGTGTCAGATGCACCCCCATGACCCACTCATGTTTGCAAATTATTTGCTGACATTGGGGGGTCCAGTCTCTATGTCAGCAATTGACCCCTTTCCCTCCAAGGTAGGACACTGGGTAGCCCACAGCCAGTATTCCCAGTTGTTTGTTTTTTTTTATTTGGGCTCCAACATGCATCCACTTGGTGACATCCTGCCATATCCATCTTTTGTCGGTGAACACCCTCCTCCTGTCCGCACCCTGGGTCAGTCCCTGAGGTGGAGCCATCCAGCTTCCGGGTGGGGTATTCTATCAGTTAGGGCAGAGAGGAGGTCCTGACCAAAGAAAGGGGACCTACACCTGAACCATTCATTTGGAGTCTCATTTTTGAATGCTAGTTGGGAGCGGGGACGTGCAACGACATCCAGTGTCCACCCCACCCCCTACCTAATTGGTGCTGGCATAGAGGTTCCCCAGCCTCCGTCAGGGGCTGCATAGTGCTGGACACTCTACCCCCCTGGAGAAAGAGAGCAGTCCACAGAACACTCAGTCATTCTCCCCCCTGGCTGGCCGTCTGACACCCTGAGTCTGTTTCTGAAACCCAGATCATCAGCATCGCAGTTGGGCACCCTGCCCCTGCACCAAAGGGCCAGATCTCAGTGTCTCAGTGACCCCAGTTATATTAACCCCCCACAGCCACCAGTAAAAAATAACGCTGGGGAGTTGTATTCCTGCAAGACAAAAAAACAGTCCTCAGCCATCTTTTTTTTAAGCCTGTGAAAAAAGAAAAAGGGCTCTTGCCATCTCCCCCTGTCTGCCTCCCCATTCACACCTTCCCTCTGTGCACCCACCTCCCTGCACCTCCCCTTACCCCATACTTACCTCAAGAGGTCAGATGTTGTCAAGTTCTGTGGACTGGGGCATGTCTGCAGTCTTCAAAGCTGAACTGCAAATTGAAGAATCAAAGTAGGTGCCATATAATGACTCTCTATGGCATTTTGAACATATGTTAATATCTCTAGCATTTTTCAAAATTTTTCCACCAAATTTTCATCATGGGCTTTGTGGGACATCACCTCATGAACACTGTCACTGTAATCTCATTACTCTGCCCCAAAAGGTGATTTCATTGTGAGTGCATAGAATTGAGAATGAGCTGTGAATGAGCTTGGTACATCCAGCTGGCCAGACCTGGGTTTGATTCTCGCAACCTCCACTTGCATACTGTGTGACTCTGAGTAAGTCACTTAACTGCCCAGTGCTCCCAGGTCACCCCTGAAAACAGGCACTTGTGCCTAGTGGACCTTACCTGGTTACCAAAGGCTAAAATAAAAATATTAAAAAATACCTTTCGGGGTCAGTTAATGAAATGACTGTGCCATTGTTAATGAGGGGATGTCCTACAACATCCTTACATAGAAACATAGAATTTGATAGCAAATAAGGACCACTTGGTCCATCCAATCTTCTCCTTTCCCTACGTATTGGATAAGCTGCAGATCCTTGTTAACCAACAGCCTTCTTCCTCCTATTCCCCACAAAAATTGCTTTATGTCTGTCCCATGCATTCTTGAATTCCCCCCACTGTTTTTGACCCCACAACCTCATCAGGAAGGCTGTTCCATGCATCCACTACCCACTTCATTAAAAAATACCTCCTTACATTGCCCCTTAGCCATACCCTCTCTATCTTCAGATTGCGCCCCCTTGTTCTTGCACATCTCTTTTTCTGAAAGATGCTACCCTCTTGTACTTTGTTTATTCCCTTGAGGTACTTAAATGTTTCTGTCATGTCCCCCCTCTCCCTCCTTTCCTTGACAGCATATATTTTAAGCTCCTTTAGTCTTTCTTCATATGGCTTCTGTTGCAGACCCTGCACCATTTTAGTTGCCCTCCTCTGGACTGCCTCCATCCTGCCTATGTCCTTGGGGAGATGAGGTCTCCAGAACTGCATGCAGTATTCCAGATGGGGTCTCACCAACTGTCTGTAAAGAGGGATAACAGCTTTCTACTTTCTACTGGTGATGCCTCTCCCTATGCATCTCAGTTTCCCCCGGCCCTCCTTACTGCCTTCTCACATTGCTTGCCTATATTTAAGTCATCTGATATGACTACCCCAGGTCCCTTTCCATTTGTGTTGTTGTTAGTACCTCTCCCCCCCCACACACACACAATGTGTACTCTTCCCCTGCATTTTTGTTTCCCAAGTGCATTACTTTGCACTTCTTTGCATTGAATCTAAGCTGCCATACTTTTGGCCATTCCTCCATCCTTTGTCAAGTCCGTTTTCATCCTTTCCACTCTCTTGTGTATCAGCCCTGTTGCAGATCTTTGTGTCGTCTGCAAAGAGGCATACTTTCCCTTCCAGTCCCACTGCAATGTCACCTATAAAGATGTTAATGAGGACTGGTCCCAGCACAGAAGCCTGCGGCACCCCACTAGCAACCCCCCTTTCTTCAGATGGAACTCCATTTACTATTACCCTCTGCATACTGTTGTCCAGCCAGTGTTTTACCCAGGCTACAATCTGGGACCCACTCCAAGGCTGGTTAGCTTGTTTATTAATATTTTGTGTGGGACTGTGTCATATGCCTTGCTAGAGTCTAGGTAGGCCATGTCCACAGCCCCTCCCTGGTCTACTACTTTTGTCACCCTGTCAAAGAAATCAATAAGATTTCTCTGATATGACGTTCCCACTGTGAATCCATGCTGCCTTGGGTCCTGTGCCCCACTGACCTCTAGGAACTCAACCCCCCCCATGAAGAGTGATTCTATTGTTTGGTTTAGGTATCTCCCTCTCCTCTTCTTTTGTGAATACTGACCAGAAGTATTCATTCAGTATCCCTGCTTTTTCACTGTCACCATCTGCCCATCCTCCCTGCCCTTTATTAAGCCTCATTATCCCTCCCTTGGTCTTTCTTCACTCCCTAATATACCTATAAAAGGTTTTATCCCCCTTCTTAACTGAGTTGGATATCTTTTCCTCAGCTTGGGCCTTTGCTATTCTGACTGCCTTCCCTACTTCCTTCTGTTTTAACCGGTACAGTTCTCTGTTCTGCTCCTTCTGTGTTTCCTTATTCTTCTTGAATGCTACCCTTTTCTCCTTAACCTTCCCCACCACCTCTTTTGAGAACCATAGTGTTTTTCCCTTCATTGTGTTTTGTTGATTTGCTTCACACAAAGGCTTGTTGCCTCTGTGATGGCTGTTTTGATTTTTCCCCATTGTTCCTTCACCTCTCCTTCTTGCCTATTTGCTAATGCTTATCTGAGGCACTCTCCAATTTTCACAAAGTCAGCCCCCCTAAAGTCCAGTACTCTTGCTTTTGTATGGCTTGACTCTATGCCTGTGTTCATTGTGACCCACACTGTTTGGTGGTCGCTTGTTCCCTGATGGCTACTTTCTTCTAAATCCAAGATCCTTTCTCTATCCCCATTTGAGAGTACCAGGTCTCAGATTGCTCCCTCCTAAGTGGGTTCCAACACTAGCTGTCTGAGGCATGCCCCTTTAAGGGTATCAAGAATGACCCTGCTCTTGGATGTGGCTGCAGTGAAGGTGCTGCAGTTAACAGCTAGCATATTCAGGTCCCCCATCAACTATATCTCCCCTTTTTCTGCCATTCTAAGGATGCCTTCTATCATTTCCTTGCCCATTGCCTCCCCCTGAGATGGGGGTCTGTATACAACCCCTGTGTGGATTGTGGTGCCATTTCCTGTCTCCAGGGTGACCCACAGTGCCTCCTCTACTCCTTGTTTACTCTTTAGTTCCATTGCTTTGAGCCTTTTCCTTACATAGAGAGCTCCACCTCCTCCTCTTTTACCCTCCCTGTACCAAGTTTCTGTGACTACCACAATATCCAGGCATCCCTCTTCCATCAAGGCCACTAGTTTAGGGAGCTTTTTACACTGATTATGGGCATTGGTACTCATCACACTCCTTTGATGGTCTTACCCCTTTTAGCCCCATCCCTGTCCTTACTGACTTTGCCCTTTTCTGCATGTACCCCTGTGTCACTCCCTATTGACTTCTCTACCTTGGTGTTTACCTCACTGACTACTGTGTTTTGTGGGGGAAGGCTGGGATTTCCCTGCTACTTTTCAGTGCCTCCCCCCACAGTTAGTTTAAATGCTTGCCAATGAAACATTTAAACCTATTACCTAGGATTCTGGTTCCCCTCCCAGACAGATTTAGACCATTGCACCAACATTGGCCTGTATCACTCCAGGTGGATCCCAAGTCCCCAATGAAGACAAAACCATGAGCTCTGCATCAGTTTTTCAACCATTCACTGAATCCCATGGTGTGGAGTACCCTAGCATCACAATTGCCATAGACAGGCAGCACCTCAGAGAAGGTTACTGTATGTGCTACTTGTGTAAGACCCATCCCCATCTCTGCAAACTCCTCTTGCCCTGCTCCATTCCCATTCCCAGCCAGGTCATTTGTCCCTAGGTAGACAATGACATCCAGCTTCCTCCCTCTTGCAGCTGCTCTCGTGATCCTGAGGATTCACTTCCTGTCCCTCCAAGCCATGGCACCTTACCTCCTTCTCCTCTTCCTCCCCCAGTTCTACCCCCCTAATGATCGAGTCCCACACCAGGAGTTGTTTCCTTCCCCTGTGGGATCCTGTGCCACCCTCCTGTGGGTCTCCTTTGTGGAGGTTCTCAGTATCCTTCTTGGTCTCCACTACAGGTGCCTCCATAGAGGAACCACTCTCCTCCAGAACAGTTTATGAACTGTGGAGAGGTACAGCTGGAGGGATGCATCTCTGTTCCACCACCCTCTCCCTCCCTGATCCCACCTTGGTCCAACTGCTCCTCTATCTTGTCAACCTCTGAGGTAGTGGTGGTGGCCCTGGTGGTCCCTGGGTGGGGGAGGATGTTTCACAAATCCTAGCCAGGTCAGCATTGAAACAGGCAACCTCCTCCCTCAGACCAGAGAGGTGTCTGAAAATAGGGCATCATCACAGCCTCCAGAATTTCTCCTGGAAGACTGCCACCCCACAGCCATTTCACTGCACAACTCCCATCATGTCTTATTTTGTGGCCTCTCTCCTGTTGCTTTTGTATGCTTACTCTCTCCCTCTCTATTTATTTTTCCACCTACTTTCCTACTGCCTGTGTGCCCTTATAGCTTTTGCCCTTCCTGTTCCAGGACAAGAACTTTATGTATTCTTTGGTAGTCTCCTTCTTCCTTGTTCAGAATCAGACCTCCAGCAGCTGGGGGAGGAGTTACTCTTTTCCTTCAAGGATGACAAAACTAATGTGTCTCAGTGATCCTTCTCTTCCTACAGCCAAACAGGAAGTTCCTGTTCTCAGTTAAATCCAGTGCCTATAAAGTAGAACTGGCTGAGGGTGGGAGGGTTTTGGGGAGGGAAGGAGGGCAAGTAGTAAATTGTTGAAAATTGGTGCAAAAAATCCAAAAAAGGGCTGTGTTATGAGCATGAGTTGCACAGTTTCTACTGTACATGGGCTCATAACTTTGGCAGTTTTTAATATTTTCATTCCAGATTCTCAACATTATCATTTTTTCAGACTGTCTCATGAATATGTACAGCTGTCATTTTTCACATGCTGCCTAAAATGTGTTTTTGCACCTGTGGTGCAGAATGGCACAATCACTGTGCAAAAATCAACTGTCAGGATGGATTAATGAAATCACAGTCCAGTGTTCATGAGGGGATGTCACAAAAAGCACATGTTGATAATTTGGTAAAAACAAATTAAAAAAAATGACTGCTTTATGAGTGTGCATTGCATAGGTTTTGAGCAAGCTCATAACTTTACCAATGTTTTTATATTTTCACTCCACATTTCCAACATTTCCATTTGTCTCACCTCCTCATGAACAGTATAGAGCTGTCACTTTTGTAATCCTGTCCAAAGCATGTTTTTGCACTCATGTCATGCAATGGCACAGTTGCTTTGAAAAATCAACTTTTGGGATAGATTAATGAAATGATAGTGCCAATGTTCATGAGGTGGGGTCCCCAAAATGCCATGTTGAAAATTTGGTGAAAACAAATCATGAAAATGCTGAGGTTATGTGTGTCCATTGAATTTATTCTATGAACATGCATAATTTTATGGGATTGGAGCACAAGGTCCGAAGGACCCTGTGCTACCACAGTAAAAGAAGGATACAATTATACTATCTGAAAAAGAAGGGGAATTTATTGCAAAAAAAACTCAGTTAATGAATCAGTTAGGGCTGACAGTACAGCAACAAAAGTTTGGAAATGTGATGCTAGGGTTCCCAACCCTACCACCCCATCCCCATTACCCACCATCCACACAACAACAGGCATTGGAATGTGCCATGGGGTCATCAGACCTAACTCTCACACCCTTCTCCTGTACTATACCATATCAGCTTGTTTATACATGCAATGGGGTGAGAGTTAGGCCTGACAACCCCATGGCATGCCCAAATGCCTGTTGTTGTGTGGAGCATGGTGCGCTGGGGAGCTAGGGGTGGGAACCCTAACATCGCATTTCCAAACTTTAACTGATGCATTAATGAAGATGTTTGCAATAAATATATATATATATATATATATATATATATATATATATATATATATATATATATTAATGCATCAGTTGGGTTGTTCCACAGAGACAAAAGTGACGAAATTTGGTGTTAGGGTTGAAAGCCCTTTTGCACCCCAGCCCAACCCATAACCAGCATCTGGTTGTGCATTTGGGTCATTGGCCCTAACTCTCACCCCATCACATATGTAAACAAGTTGAGGTACAGGAGAATGGGGTGAGAGTTAGGACCGATGACCCCAAAGCTCATCCCGATGCTGGTTGTGGGGTTGGGCTGGGGGTGCAAGGGGGCTTTCAACCCTAACACAGAATTTCCTCACTTTTGTCACTGTGGAACAACTCTAACTGATGCATTAAATGGAGATTTTTGCCATGAATTTCCCTTCTTTTTGAGAATGATGACTATAAATAGTGAATGGAATGCGGTAGTGGGAGTGTGGGCCCTTTGGGCCCTGTGCTCCCACCACATGATGTCTTGTGACATAGTAACAGTATCTGCAATGTAAACTCAAGCACTAATGGTTATGCACATGGTGCACAAACGTAAATGGTAAAGCAAACGTTAAAAGAAACACAAGTGCAAAGTGACGCCAAAGCGAACAGTGGCGCAAATGGAGATGGAAGCTCGTACAGAAATGCAACTGGTAATGAGCACAGTCATGGTACCGCTATTATAAATGCAAATGTTAACTGTTACAGCAACAATAACACCAAAGGGAACAGAAACAGAAAAGCAAATGCAAATGCATACGGAAACACAAAGCGTAATGTGCACCATCATGGTACTGCAATTGCAAAATGCAAATGGTAATGGTAACAGAAAAAAGAATGCCAAAGGAAACAGAAATGGAAAGGCAAATGCGAGTGCATACAGAAATGCAAACCGTAATGCACATGGTCATTGTACCGCTATTGTAAACACAAATAACTGTAACAGCAACAGTAATGGGAAAGGAAACAGAAACGCAAATGCAAACACAAGCATGTACGGAAACATAAACCATAATGTGCACACTGACGGTAGCGCAATTATAAATGCAAATGGGTATGGTAACAGCAACAATAATGCCAAAGAAAACAGTAATGCAAATGCAAACGAAAACTCAAAGGTAACGCACATGGTGGCGTACACAGGAACGCTATGGCAAACTGGCAGGGAAACACAAATGTAAAGCCTACATGTAACAGTAAGTGGAGCACATACCCTATTTTTCCCCAAAAGTTCCACTGACAAAGACAGTGAAAACAAGGAATGTATGCATAATAATATGCCTAGGAGCAGAAAACGAGCAGTTGTAATACTAAAATGCTAATATATCAGTAACCATAAAACGTAGAAAAAAATTAAAATTCATGAGTTTTCTGGCTAGGTTATCATTACATAGCCTATAGGGCTACTCATGGTCATGACGAAAATTCCATATCTTGCACCATTTCTGAGATACAAGCCCCGAAAGGTGCAGCGTACGCCACCATGTTAGTCTATGGGAAAAAAGTCAACTTTGGAGTACTGCAACTTTGTATCCATGCAATATTTTTTCACCAAACCACAAAAATGCACATCTGTGAGATGTTGGCTGCCTTCCCTCCAAAGTTCAGCCCAAAAGACCAAACAGTTCTTTTGCAGCAGGGTGGCAAAGAATTCCTGTCATTTTGGCCATAGTCTAGAAAAGTAGTGTCATTATTTGCGACACCTTTCGCAAACATTTGTGAACGTGTCATAAGTGTAACACTACTTTGTGACACTACTTTTCCCCAAAATATGAAAAACATATTTCATGGGTGTTTAACCCCAAAATAAAGACATGACTAGCATCCTCAGGGCTCGAATAGCTAAACACAAAAATAATTATGTCCCTTGATTGTCCCAATTTTAAATGCCAAGCATTTCTGTGATCAGTAACTGAAAACAAAATGGCAGATTTGTGACACTACTAGGGCCATTTGTGACACTAAAAAGTGCATTTGCGACACTTTCAAACTTTTTAACTTTTCCCATTGACTTATAATGGGAACTTATTTTTTGAACAACTTTTGAACTGTTCAATATTTTTTCACGAAATCTTCAAAAGGCACATCGGAGATCCTGTCCGCATGTTCTGTGAAGTTTTTGGACCGGTCACGCAAATCGTGCGACCTGTAGGCATGAGCAAAGAATTTGCAAAAAAATGTAATTGTGCACACGGATGTCGCTTAATAACTCCACAGCCATATATCCGACCAGTACGAAAGTTGGCAGATCCCAAGATCTATGGACCACCCCCCACCCCCGTGCCTGCCAAATTTCAGGCAAATCTGTTGAACGGTGGCAAAGTTATTAAGGTGCAAAGTTTCACCCTTTAACCTTAAAAGGGCTGCTCAACCCTAACTATGGTAGCACTACCGTGTTACCATAAGATATATACAGTATATACACACATATATTTATACAATGGGGGTGAGAGCTATTTCAGTGGAATAAAAGGAGGTATTCTCACTGCAGTGAGATAAATGCTAATGACATCAGTGGAGTGAGATATATTCCATTTATCCATACTCTTTGATGCCACCACTCACTCACTCAGGCTAGCATTCATAATGAAAGTGCTTCAGAAATCAGTTTCTGTTTCTCACTGAAGCCTGCAATTTACTGCCAACATTGCAAAACACACTTACTTCTGTCCCATAGAGTTTCTAACACTCCTAGCCCATTACTGTGCTAATCTCAGCTTCAAAACAATCTGAATTCTAAATGAAACTCCTTTACAAAGCAATTTCTCTTTCTCAGTGCTAGCTGCAACTAACTCAATCAGCATTGAAAAATACAATCACCTGTTTCCTGTAGTGTTTCTAACAATCCAAGCACATTTAGAAACACTCCTGCACCCGCAGATTACATGCACATAATGCTGTCAGTATAGCCTAGAGGTTAGAGTAATGAGCTTTGAACAAGCTTGGTATATTCAACAAACCCAGACCTGGGTTTGATTCTCACAACCTCCACTTGCATACTGCATGACTCTGAACAAGCCATTTAACTGTCCAGTGCTCCCAGGTCACTCATAAAAAACTCACCCGGTTACCAAAGACTAAAAGTAAACACACAGGAAAAAGACAACAAAACAAAAGCACTTCTGAAGCTCCTACCCCATTGTATAAATAGTATACATGATATGCAGATCATGTGCTATTGGAAATATTCTCACTCCTACAGAGTGAGCTGTACATTCTCACTCATGCCTTTGGCACTTGTGTGAATACAGAGCTCACTCTGCAGGAGTGAGAATATTTTCCATATCTCACTCCTGCCGTCATGTATCCCCTATAGACACTGTATTTAATAGATGGATTTTGAATTTAATATAGTTGTAAAGCATACAAAAAAACCTTGATAATACCCCAAAAGGCTCAGTGATGATACTACTGTCAATCAGTGTTAATATTATCATCCCACAACAGAACAATAGTATTATCACTAAACCTGTGCAGCGCAATTGCAAATCTGCCACTCAATGTCTTCCAAAATGTGCTTTCTGAGTGGCCACTTTTTCCTTACTGGTCGAGCAAAACAACAGTTGAAACATGGCGTCCGTCTCCCGCTTAGAGCGAGTAAATTTGGTGCTCGCGATTTCCCCCTTTTTGTTCTTAAACTCTGGCCAAAAATGCAATTATCTTGCTGAGCCTTCATTCCCCGTTCCCAAAAACATCAAAAGGTAGGACTGTCTAACATTTTTTCTACTCTGTGTTGTGAGCAGGATGTACGGAACAAGGGGCTCTGAAACAGACAGCGTGACACAATGCACTGGTTGGCCAGGATGCAGACAGTCCTTTAGCAGCTTGTAACAAAATAAAAAAATCTCACGACACTGCCTGCAAAGCACGCCATGGACCCTCCATAGCCCCTCGTCCAGAGCCCCAGAATCGGGAAAACAGTGGTCCTGTGTCACAGGAGACCACCTGCCCACCCTCGAGTCAAGCAAGGTCGACATCGCCCACAGGGCATGCCTTGGACCCTCCACAACCCCTCATCCAAAGCCCCAGAATTGGGAAAACAGTGGTCATGTGTCACAGGAGACCGTCCGCCCACCCTCAAGTCAAGAAAGGATGACACCACCCACAGGGTGCACCTCGGATCCTCCATGGCCCCTGGTCCAGAGCTCCAGAATTGGGAAAACAGTGGTCCTATGTCACAGGAGACTGCCTGCCCACCCTCCAGTCAAGCAAGGATGACATCAACCACAGGGCACACCTTGGACCCTCCACGGCCCCTCATCCAGAGCCCCAAAATTGGGAAAACAGCGGTCCTGTGTCACAGGAGACCACCTGCCCACCCTCGAGTCAAGCAAGGATGACACTGCCCACAGGGCACACTTCGGACCCTCCATGGCCCCTCGTCCAGAGCCCCAGAATCGGAAAAACAGTGGTCCTGTGTCACAGGAGACTGCCCGCCCACCCTCGAGTCAAGCAAGGTAATTGAACTGGAGCACGGCCGTTTGCTTTGTCTGCAGACACAAGCTCAAAGTTTGAAAGTGCTCATTTGGCACCCTTTTTAAGTGAACTCGAATTTCATAGCACAGCTGCTCAATACCCCTCTCAGTCGGCACTGTGGACTCAGCTGCACTGCAACATCGTACTAGATGTTGCACCGATGCGCCTCTACTGCAGTTTACTTTTATTTCATTAGGATTATTTAATTCTGCCCAGTCCAGGGGTACTTCCTGGCGCAGCTGCTAGTTCTCGTAGCCAAGAAGTACCTGTGCCAGCATTAGGAAACCCAGGGTTGCACGTTGATCTAATTTTGAGCATAGTGATTGTAAATTTCAGTCTATTTTTCACCCTGTAAGAACTGCAAATTCATAGGAGAACGAAGTTGTTAGCTGCATTAGTTTTATTTTTCCCCTGAACTTTAAACATTAATAGCAGAAAGCTGTAATCAGCTCACATCCTATTTTCCCTGCACTGTGAATGTAAGTTAAGGAAAGATTGTTTGCAGTTTAGACTTTACTCTCTCCAGCTCACTGTAACTGAAAATTGCTTTGCTCACTGTGTACTGTGGTTCCCTGAAATCCGACCTCTGTTCTAACCCCTCCCAGTCCTGCCTTTGTTCTGTAGCCCTGCCTCCTCTCTCCCCTACTTAATCCTGCCCTTCTCTCCTCTCTCCTCTCTCCCAGGATGACACTGCTCGCAGGGCATGCCTCAGACCCTCCACGGCCCCTCGTACAGAGCCCCAGAATCAGGAAAACAGCAATCCTGTGTCACAGGAGACTGCCCGCCCACCCTCAAGTCAAGCAAGGTAATTGAACTGGAGCACAGCTGTTTACTTTGTCTGCGGACACAAGCCAAAAGTTAGAAAGTGCTTGTTTGGTGCCCTTTTTATTCTAACTTGAATTTCATAGCACAGCTGCTCAGTACCCCTCTCGGTCAGCACGGTGGACTCATCTGCACTGCAACATCGTACTGGATGTTGCACTGAAGTGCCTCTACAGCAGCTTACTTTAATTTTGTTAGGATTATTTAATTCTGCCTGGTCCAGGGGTATTTCCCGGCGCAGCTGCTAGTTCTCGTAGCCACAGCCCTGCCCACCCCTCACCTGCCTGCCCTATCTGCGCATTTACTTATATAGCCCTTGGATGTCAGTTTCATCCAGAACCAATCAGGTCGTTTTGCCATTAGTTCCTTATATAATTCCAACACTAGGGGCAGCTGGTTACTTCTCATGCTTATACCTCCAAATAACACTAGTTCTGCACTATTGAATGTGGACTTCTTTCTGCAATTATGAATCTTTCTCACACAATGACACTGCAATTCCTGTTCTTACTTTCAGCCAGCCTGCTGGTACTCTCCTTCGCAAAGCTCGTCCTGGCCACTAGCTCCCATAGGAATTTCTGGGAGCATCACTCTGCCAATGATTTTCTCTTTTCAAACTTGCTTGTCAGACAGGTAATTCATTTTGACCTCACTCCACTACTGATCCCCAAATTCCTCAACTACCTAATTGCTGCCTACTTGAACTTGAATCTCAGCCCTAGAAAGATGACTGTTCACACATATTTCCATCGTAGACTCTGGTATCTCGTGCTGCTAGCCATCCTGCTAGCAGGCAATATGGAACGTAATCCTGGTCCCTCACAGCATCTCTCCAACAATGCTGTCTCCTGGACTACTTCCTCTGGGCTCCGTATTGCCCACCTAAACATAAGGAGCCTGACACGTAATTTCCCTGACCTTGAGGCTTAGGTCTCCACCTATAACCCAGACATTTTGGGTCTATCAGAGACATGGCTCAAGCCCTCTACCCCTGATTCTGTCTGCTCACTAACTGACTACAGCCTTCTTAGACAAGACCGATCATCTTCTAAGCGGGGTGGGGGTGTTGCGCTGTTTTATAAAGCACTTCTCCATATCACTCAGAATAAAACCCCTCAACCTTCCATATGTGAATCCTTTCATACACTCCTCCACCTAGGTCCTAAAAAACTTCACATAGTTGTTGCCTATAATCCACCCCTTGGGGTGCTGCCTGCCTTCTCCAATCTGTTGGAGAAATCAATAAAAATATCAGGTCACAATGAACTACTCATTATTGGGGATATGAACCTAAACTGGCTCAGGCAAACCCATAGCTCCCTTCAATATTTGATCCATAGCTACCACCTCCACCAAGTTATATCTGTACCCACTAGGACCTCCTCTAAAGAAACTTCTAGTACACTGTTGAACTGGGTACTAACAAACAGGACAGACAGAATTGTAAATGCAGAAATCCTGCCAGATTCTATATTTGACCATTCCCCCATCTTTTGTGGGTGATTACACTCTAGTCCCCAGCCTTCACCACCATGCTTGATCACCTTTAGGAACTTTGCCAACCTAGATGAAGTGAAATTCCTACATGAAATTGTGGCTATTGACTGGACACATGTTTTGCAGACCCTAGATGTCCAAGCAGCTCTTAAATATTTTCTAGAACAATTTCTAGCAGTTCAAAACAGACACACACCCCTCGTCACCCGATGTGTTAGACTGAAACCTTCCAGGTGGTTACACAACAATCTGCTAGCTGCACTTCACGCCAGAGATAATAGCTGGTAGCGCTTTAGGAAATCCGGCCTTAACACAGACTACCAGATCTATAGGGCCCAGCGTGGCGAGTATAAAAAGCAGATCAGACTAGCAAAAAACTCCTACTGTAAGGGTCTTTTGTTGGATGCATCTGATGATCCTAGGAAATTCTGGGTGCACGTGAAAACATTTCTAGGTGCAAAGAAACCTCATTTAGACAATGATATAATCATTGATGGAATCCACTGCAACAACCCCCGAACTATTGCTGAAGCATTTAACAAGCAATTCTCTGACCTCTCCTGGCTCACATCCAGGTTCCTCCCTTCGCAGCCTTTATCCCAATCCACTCTGCCCTTACGTTCCATGCCTGCCCCTCCCTTTTAATTTAAGGTGGTAACAAAATTGCAAGTCCTTTGCTTACTTAACACCATTTCTGATAATACTAGTGTAGGCTCAAATGAAATTGAGCCCAGACTTTTAAAACTTGCCACGCCATTCATTGCCCTGTCATTGTCTAGGATTTTCACCCTCTCCCTATGCATTGGAATTGTCCCTGAGATCTGGAAAGTGGTTAAAGTCACTCCGGTTCAAAAGAAAGGAGACAAAAGAGATATGGCAAACTACTGCCCGATTGCTGTCCTGTCAGTCTTGTGCAAACTCCTGGAAAAACTTGTATTCATCCAAGTTAATGAATTCCTGACCAAACACAACCTTCTCTCATCAATTCAGTAAGGCTTTCATAAAGGTCACAGTACCTCCACAGCCTTACTTCACCTTACCAATGACATCCTTACTGCAGTGGACAATGGACAACTAATGGGAGCAGTATTTATCGATCTCACCAAGGCATTTGATGTCATTGATCCTGCTTGTTAGCCTCCAAGCCCTGGGTTTCTCACTTAACTCGGTAACCTGGTTTAAGAACTACCTATCAAGTAGAACCCAGATTGTCAGATTCAACTCTGGGGTGTCCAGCCCTATGGCAGTTAACCTAGGTGTTCCACAAGGATCAATATTAGGCCCCCTTCTCTTAACCATTTTTATTAATAGTATCTCATCAGCTATCCCGGGTTGCAATGCTGTCCTTTATGCTGATAATCTGGTCCTGTACTACAGTGGAAACAATATACACCACATCAACCAGTCTCTTTCTTCTGCTTTTATGTGCAATCAATCTTGGCTTCTCCACCATATGTTAATTCTGAATGCTACTAAAACGCAAACAATGCTGTTTGGGATGACAGTCAAATTAAAACACAACCGAGACTTATTTAAGGTGTTGGGTGGTCAGGGTGGGCTAAACCTTGAATTGGTACAGTCCTTCATGTATCTTGGAGTCCTCCTTGATGAAAACCTTAACTTTGACAAACACATACTGAACACCTGTAAATCAATTAATACTAAAATTGGAGTAGCCTACAAAGCCAGCTATGTCCTCACACCATCAGCTAGATTAGCCATCACTAGGGGGATCCTGCTCCCGTCACTATCCTATGGGGTAGTCTCATATATAGATGCATCTCAAACTATTCTCAAGAAATGGGATACCACCTACAACAGTATCTGCAGGTATGCCTCTGCTTCCCTCTGGACTAAACCCCACTGCCAGCTCTATGTGGACCTAAACTGGCTCCCCCCCATCTTAGTCCGTACTCTGGTCCTTAGCACCTTGACAGACAATATACTCAGAAATGGTATCCCAACTTCGCTTGCCTCCTTATCTCCGCTACCCTCCTTGCATGGCCTTCGATCAGCTGATAAATCACTGCTGCTTATAAATAGATGTAAATCTAAGAAAAGGAACCCTAGCTTTCGCACACTCGGCAGCCAAACTCTGGAACTTCCTACCACTGGTCATCCACCTAGCTCCCAGTCATGCCCAATTTAAAAACAAATGTCACTCCTTCCTCTTTAATCAGGTCTCCTGTACCTGTTTCAAACCCCCCTAAACATGCCACTCTATCTCTAGGGTCTCTACGGTCCTGCTGACCTACTCCCACTGCTACTGGATGTACCCTATAACCTATCCAGCCAACCAAATCCTAATATTAAAGGCACTTATGTCTCAACCAGTTATGCCACTTAGACCAAACTGTTGTTTACTGTTCTCTGAACCTTGTTTTGTATCCAACTCTAAAACTTTACTGTAAACAACCATGTACTTGTGTACCTTGATTTCACTGGAGTACCATTTTCTCCCCTACCCAAATGTATTCCCATTAGTTCTACCTCTTTGTCAGTTGAAATATTGACTATTGTGGAAGTATGTTGTTATCAGTCACGTCTGTTTCTGTATGCATTGATTGTACTGTACCCTCCTGGGTCGTGCCTGAAAATAGTCATTTCCATGGCTAGTGCACCTACCCGGTAAACAAAAACTAAATAAATAAATATATTAAAAAAAATAACAGATAGGTCACCAGACATTACTGGTGCCATACCATCTAAAGGTTCTGGACACAGGAACCTCTCAAGCTTCGCTCTTGAGGTTCCTACGTGTCCAGAACCTCTCGATGATATTATTCACTGGTAATGCCCAGTGACCTATCTGTTATTCTATTTATATATACACACACAGATTTTATATTATACTGGTCCAGTAGGGCCAGTGTAGTTAGGGTTTGTAAGAGTGTTTAATGTTAAAGGGCAGATTTTCCTGATCAATATCTTTAAATAGGTTCCAGAGATCTTCCTGAAATTTGCCATGCATCATCTCCTTGGGTAGGTCTGTTGATGTACCATATTTGGTTTGAATTCCTTTTGAGAGTTTTGAGATTTAAAGTGTTGAACATACAGAGATTTCCCTGTTTTTTGCTGTTTTTTTTCAGCCACCTGTATCTCATAAACAGCTTTAGATGCTGTGCTGAAATTTTCAGGGTAGAAAGCCTTGACTTCACTGATGCGTCTTTTGAAGGTTTGCTAAAACAATAGTAATCCATTCCAAAGTTACTAAATCTTGAATTTGCCATTATTTCCTATGGGGGAAAATAGATGTAAAAGTGAAAGTGATTTTCGCACACTGTCATCCAGTTTTGCATACTTTGCACCTGAATAACTTTGCAATACTCCAACAGATTTGCAGAAAATTTGACAAGCATCAGCCTAGGGCAAAGGTCTCTTGACTTGACAAATGTGATTTGAATTTCTTGTTTGATTTCTGAGAAATGTAGTGTTTAAAAAAACAGATTTTTGAGGGTTTTGCTGTTTGTTTATTAATGTTAAAGGGCAATTTTTGGACCTTAATAACACTGTAACAGTTATAGTGATTTCAACAAAATGTGGCATGCATAGTTACCCAGAGGAGGTGTTTGTAAGTGATAAATTTTATCTTAATAGCTTTAGCCATTTCTGAGATACAGAGTGTTAATATAAAGGTTTGGGGGGGGAGGTTGACACTTTTTTGTCCACCTGTATCTCGAAAATGACTTTAGCATCTGAGTTGACATTTTCAGGGTAGAAAGCCTTTGCCTCACAGATGTGCCTTTTGAAGATTTGGTGGGAAAATATAAACTTGTTTCAAAGTTATGACATGTTGAATTTCCCATTATTTCCTATAGGGTAAAACAGATGTCCCACACAACACAAAATTCTGCTTCGAATTAGGATTCCGCTTTGAACTAAGATTCTGATTCAAACCAGGACTGTGCTTCAACCTAAGATCCTGCTTCAAACTAGGATTCTGCTTTGAACTAGGATTCTGCTTTGTATGAGCCCTACAGAAAAGGATTCTGCACTGAACAAGGATGCTATTTTGCAGTACTAAATCCCTTTTGGCAGACAGTACCAACACAGTGGGAGAACAGGAAACAACAGTCAACCAACCCTGTCTATTCTACAGCCCCCAGGGCCCCACCCCATGCTGCATAAACCCTTTAGAGTTTTTTTAAAAAACATAATCTCCACTCTGGGGTAATCTGCCAGGCTTTGTTTTCTGCAACACTGTGAACTGAGATTTAAACTTACTATAGGATTGAATGAATTTCTGACCTTTTTGCTAGTTTTCCAGCTCATGCTTTTCAACTGAGTTTAGCAGCCTGATAAGTGCACCTCATGCTTGAAGGCTAAATGTTTTGTGCCATTGAGCTACTGTCTTCTGTGCTTTTGCTATTTCAATATCTTATTCCTCCCCACCACCACCACAACCAGCACAGTAGGACACTGCGTAGCCCACTCCCAGTGTCCCAAATAAAGCACCCCTCCCCCCACTGTGGGACACTGGGGAACCCACTCCCAGTGTCCTGAAATATGTATGTAATGGTTTTGCCAACAGCGGGGTGCCCAATCCCCTTGTCAGCACTATACTCACCCCCACCAACAGTGTGTGACTCTAGGGAGCCCACTCCCAGTGTACATAGTGTGCCCAGTTATTTTGTACCCCCCAGAGGAGTGTGGAACACTGGGGAACCCACCCCCAGTGCCCTGAGAAATGGTTCTACTGCTCCTCTGAATAAAGAAAACAGTCTACAACATATTTTTTTAAACTCCTGTAAAAAAAAGGTCTCTCATTGTTTCCCCATCCCACACTCACATCCCAACCCACCACTGAGCAACCAACCAACCACCCCACACCCCTTCCTTGCCCTATACTTACCAACCAAGGTCAGCGGCTGTCATGTTCTGAGGACCAGGACACATCTGCACTCTTCAAAGTCAAACAGCAAACTGAAGAATAAAGGTAAGTGCCATATAGAGGCGGCCAATGGCATTTTGAACATACTGTATGTTAATAGCTCAGCCATTTGTATCTATTTTACATAGATATGTAGACACTGTTGGCAGATAAGGGTCTATGGCCCACCCAGTCTACCCGGTTGAGCTTGTAAGTTCACTTCACGTTTTTCTAGAAGTCTTTTGCCCCTTACCCTGACCTCTAGACTGTCCTTATGTCTATCCCATGCACTCTTAAATCCCATGATTGTTTCAGCCCAACCACTTCCTCTGTCAGGGTGTTCCACTTGTCCACCACCCTTTCTGTGAAGAAATGCTTCTTCATGTTTCATCTAAATTGTCATCCCTCCAACTTCATCCCATGCCCTCTAGTTCTGGAACATAATTTTCACTGGAAAATAGTGTATTCCTACACCCTGTTCCTCCCCGTAAGGTACTTGCATGTCTCTGTCTTATCCCCTCTCTCCCTCCTCTCCTCCAGGGAGTACATATTCAGGTCCTTCAGCCTGTTCTTATGGACTTGTGATGCAATCCCTGTATCATCTTTGTTGCCCTCGTCTGAACCTTCTCTACCCTGTCTATGTTCTTAGGTAGATAAGGTCTCCAGAACTGCACATTGTACTCCAGGTGGGGATTCACTAGTGTCTTGTATATTTAAATGATTACCTCCCTTTTCCTGCTGGTGATGCCCCTTCCTGTGCATCCCAGCATCCTTTTTGCTTTACCTGCTGCCTTGTTGCACTGTTTCCCTACCTTGAGGTCATCAAAGATGGTAACCTCAAGGTCCCTTTCCTGCTTGGTGCATGCTATATCCTCACCCCTCCAATGGATATGTTGTTCCAGGGTTTTTGTGCCCCATCTGCATTATCTTGAACTTCTTTGCATTGAATTTCAACTGCCAGACCCTTGATCATTTGTCAAGCTTCTGCAGGTCCCTCCTCATTCTATCTGCACCCTCTGGCATGAACCAAATTTTCAACTTGGACTTTTTGGGACCCCACCTCATGAACATTGGCACTGTCATTTTGTTACTCTGTCCTGAAAGATGATTTCACTGTGACTGAAAGAAATCACCTTCTGGGACTAAGTAATGAAATGGAAATGCCAGTGTGCATGAGGCTGGGTCCCAAAAAGCCCATGTGGAAAATCTGGTGCAAAAATACCCCAAAATGCCCAAGTTATGCATGATTGTGCAAATTTTCCTTCGCATGTGTGTAACTTTTCTAATTTATATTTTCCCTCCAAGTTTTCAACATAGCCACTTTTCATACCACCACATGAACACTACAGTTGCATGTCTCACATCTTGCCCAAAATGTGCTTTTGCACCTGTGGCACGGAATGGTGTGGTCAATGTGCAAAATCAACTTTCAGGATTGAGTAATGAAATGACAGTGCCAGTGTTCATAACATAGGGTCCCAAAAAGGCAATGTTGAAATTTTGGAGCAAAAGTAACAAACAATGCCTGAGTTACATGCAATCAATGAAATTTTCCTATGCATGCATGTAACTGCCAATCATTTATATTTTCACTCCAAAGTTTGAACATAGCCATTTCTTCACAGCACCTCATGAATACTACAGCTGTAATTTTCACATCCTGTGCAACATGTGCTTCCACATCTGTGGCACATTATTGCTTTTTTCCGTGCATTAAGAAATGTACACCTACAGTATGAGGGTTATGAGGTGGGGTGATAAGAAGACTATGTTGAAAATGTGGGGTCACAATGTGAAAAAATAACAAACTTATGAGTATTTGTTGCAATTTTGTTACACACCTATCTCAAAAAGTAGGGAAATTCATTGCAAAACACTTTGTTTTACAAAACCAGTTAGGGATTCCATTACACATTTAAAAGTATTGAAATTCAATGTTAGGGTTAATACGTATATCAGCACAACACCACCAATCTCTGCAAACATTAGAAACAAAGCAGTTATTTGATATATCCCTTGGTGTCCTTCCACCTAACTCATATACCATTTGAGCTGTTAATAATGTGGTACAGGACAATATATTTGTATGGTGTATGACTTAGGTGGAAGGACACCAAGGGATATATCAAATAACTATTTTGTTTCTAATATTTGCAGAGACTGGTGTTGTTGTGCTGATACATGTATTAACCCTAACATTGAATTTCCATACTGTTAATGGTATAATGGAAACCCTAACTGGTTTTGTAAAATGGAGTTTTTTGCAATGAATATATATATTCTTTGCAAAAACTCCATTAATGCATCAGTTAGGGTTGTTTCCACACCGACAAAAGTGTGGAAATTCAACATTAGGGTTGCCACCTCACCCTCCATATGCCAAAAGTCATCTAGGTGTGCACTGAGGTCATCAGCCTAACTCTCACCCCATTCCATGTGTAAAGAAACTATGGTGGTGCAGTACAGGAGAATGGGGTGAGAGTTAGGTATGACAGTCTCAATGCACACCTTGATGCCTGTTGGTGTATGGAAGGTGAGGCTTTGGTAGTGGGGTGGTAGGGATGGTAAACCTAACGTTGAATTTCCTCACTTTCGTCTGTGTGGAAAAAACCCTAACTGATGCATTAACGGAGTTTTTGCAAAGAATTTCCTTTCTTTTTGAAAAAGTGTAATATAAATAGTAAATGGTATGTGTTGGGGGGGGACATGGGGCCCAAAGCTTCCCATTTGTGCATAATGATATGTGTCTGTGGGAACACGTGCCCTCTGGGCCCTATACTCCCACTTACACATAAGTATGGAGCCATACAGCAGCCCTATAAGGCAAGGAACCCTTGTAAAACTAATTTGTCAATAACCCGGGACCCATAGCAGCTAGAAAAAAAGTCAGGTGTGGTTGTAATCATGAAAGTGAGTAGTTCTTGAAACATAAATTAACTGAATCCATATCTCACATTGTTTCTGACATACGAGCACCAAAAAGTGCTGTGACTGCTAAGTCTAAGGGCATAATAGTGGCCTACACACATGAAAATGAGAAATTGGAACACTAATTCCAAAATATCTCAGGAACCGTACAAGATAGAAAACAAATTCAAATTTCATGGTATGCATGGCTTTCCAACCTACTTCTGTACTTAGTCCCCCTACAGGGGGACTAACAATTTTTGTGACAAAAAATCCATATCTCAAATCATTTGAGATACGGGCACTGAAAGTCATGATGGATGGCACAGTGTTATCCTACGGGAAAATTTCTGAACTTCAGAATGCCGTAACTATGGGCCTGTTGAATGCTTTCATACGAAACCACCAAAAGGCATATCTGTGACACTAGAGCTTGCCGCCCTGAAAATTTCAGGCCAAGAGCACAATGCACATTGCCACAATGAAGTGACAAAGAAAACAGCCCCTGCAATGTTATCGTATGGGAAAAATTCTGAACTTTGGAGAGCTGTAACTATGGAACTGTTGAATGTTGTCATACCAAACCATCAAGAGGCACATCTTTGGAACTAGGGCTTGCCACCCTGAAAATTTCAGGTCAATAGCACAATCCACTTTGCCACAAAGAAGTGACAAAGAAAACAACACTTAGCAAAATGTGTTCATGCAGTATTCCTGTGATTACTTTAATGTTTTCATGATTCACCTATCTCTATAATGGGAATGTTACCATGCATAAAAAAATGTTGCTGTGGATACTTTTTCCCATGAGCATGATTGTTTGTGAGGCAACAAAAATGTTGCCACAATCAAAATATGGAAACATTTTTAAAAAACATATTTCCAGACCAGCTGGACAAAAACTAATACCATGGGCATGTTCCTCAGAGTCCGCTTAGGTAAACACAACTGTTGCTGTTTACCAAAGTGCAGTATTTTTTGAATTACAGCATTTTTTTATCTCTTGCTAACTGAAAGCAAGATGGCGGTAGCACAACAACAATTTTGGGCAAGCTCGACAACATAATGTGATTGCGAATGTTTTCACAATGCACATATAAATTTTTGCTTAGGCTATAATGGGACATGAAAAAATGGAATAACTTTTAAACAAAGCAATATTTTTTCACCAAATCTTCAAATGACATGAGCACAACCCAGAACACATGTAGATAGACCAATCTGAACCCAACTCAAATGCATTCTTCAATCCATTATGCCTTTACAAAGAATTTGCAACAATGAAGAAATTTCACTTTTTGAGTGCACTACAGTTCCACAATTGTACATCTGACTAAAACAAAAATTTCCAGATCCGGAGATCTATGCTAGATGATTCTGCATTCAACATTTCAGGCAAATCAGACAAACAGTTCAAAAGTTATTAAAGTGCAAAATTTGAGATTTAACACAGAAATTGCCGTGCAACCCTAACTATAGTGGCACTACCGTACCACCACTTATTCACCCCTTACTTATCTGTCACCCTCTGTTATCATCATTATTGCCTCCCGTCCTGAATGCAAACCCATTTTAGCACACTCCATTATCCACCTCCCTCACTGTCCGCCATCCGATTAATCATCCAGGTCGCCCATATTTTCTATAGGAATTGCCCTCTTTCTTCTACCATTGGGGGAAGGGAATACCTAATTTTCAGGGGTCTGTGACAGCTGAGCAGAGCTGTGGATAAAATTAAATAGCCTTGCTTTGCTCCCTCTCATGCTGGGCTTTAAGGTGAAGTGTTACCAGTTTAGAGTTGTTCAAATTATTTTTTAAGCATGCTTGGGCATTGCTAAGTGTTTTTCTACTCTTTTTTTTATTAGACTCTAATTTACTTAAAGTGTGCATTCAGATGACATTTCTCACATTTCTGCAGCACAAAAGTTCACAGCCTGTTTTTTATTGTTTTCATGATCAGCCGTTTACAGCCACACACTTTGGTCTACCATCAGCTCCGTTTCAACTGGAAAGAAATAGAGACTGGTCAATCACATAATCTTATAGAATAAACAATCTGAAAAACATATTTTTACATAAATTAGCCTCATAGCACAGCACTAGAAATGATTGTTTAATCAATCGAAAAACCAGTCAGCTGGTATTGTTTCTTTAATGGCTTAACATGAATCATTCCACATTCCCCATTTACTCAGTGTACTCATTATTGCATCTATTAACTGATTGGTAGCCCTCTGTATTGTATAAATCCAGGCATCAGGGGTTTATGGTTAGTGTGCTTGGGGTGAATGAACAAGTAAGTCAGTAGCAATTTATGGTGGAGTCGGCATGTGGAAAGCGATCATGTCTAGCTCTTACTGTGGCTCAGAAGAGTTAAGTTTTCAGCAGATAACCCAAAAGCAAACCATCAGGAAGTTGCTCACCATTTTTCCACATTGTGTTGCTGGCCCATGGCCCAACGGACCATTGGCGAAATCCTTTCAAGAAGAGAGGAGTGGTCAGATGCTGCAGCTGCTGACTAAAAGTCGAAGAGAATGCCAAAACACATTGATTTGGAGGAGGCGTTATTCCTTTGGTTCAGCAATGCCAGAGCCCATAATATTCCTGTCACAGATGAAATACTGAAGCATAAATCTAAGTACTTTGGGGGTCAATTAAATGTTTCAGATTTTTCATACTCCAATGGCTGGCTCCAAAAATTTAAGAGCAGAAATAATATTGCTTGCCACATTATATCTGGGGATAGTGTGGGCGTTAGTAAAGAGGTTATCAGTAAAGGCATGTTTACTGCCAGACATGTAGCAGAGCAGTATGAAGCTTGGGACTGTTTCAACATGGATGATACTGGACTTTTTTTTTTAATGTTGCCTGACCATTCCCTGACCACCATGGATTTCAAGAAAGGCGTCAAGAGATGCAATGGCAGAATTACTGTTGCTCTAACTTGCAATGCAGATGGCACTGACAAATTGAAACCCTTAGTTATTGCAAAGTCTGCAAACCCCAGGTGCTTCAAGTCATTTAATGCTGGTCTTTATGTAGATTACAAAGCAAACAGAAAGGCATGGATGGACTCTTCCATTTTTGCACAGTGGTTGAATTACCTTAACGTTTATATGAGAAAAAAAAGGAAGATTTTGTTGCTTTTGGACAATGCTCCAACACATATTGTCCCCAAATGTTTTGGAAATGTGAAAATTCATTTTCTCCCACCAACCACCACAAGCCACCTTCAGTCTCCAGATGCAGGCATTATTCAATCTTTTAAAGGTCATTACGGAAGGCAGCACCTTCAGCATTTAATTGAATGCATTGACTCTGGGAAACCACAGGCACTTCTACTTAGTGATACTACTAGGTTTATCAAAATTGCTTGGAATTATGTTACAGCAGAGACAGTTCAAAACTATTGGTTTCACACTGGCATAATTCCTAGGCCTTTGTCAGTGCCAAGAGTGATCCCAGAACTTAGAGCTAGAAGGCAGTGAATCGAATGATCTGATAAGAACTGTGTCTGGTGCAATGGCTATACAGACTGAAATGTGTTGTTTTTAAAAATTTTCAATACAAAATAAAGAGTACTGTATATACTTTATATGTAGAAACACAAAAAATGTGCCAGTTGTGTCACTGTTACCTCCAAACCAGCCAGCTACAAGATACAATGTTCTGTATGTCACAAGACTACATTTTGGTTTTCATTTTTAGGTACCCACCATTATCCACCACCCTTAGGGTTGCCACCTTTGGATGAGATGAAAACCGTATACTAAACCACACCCCCAAACTCCACCCCTAACCCCACCCCCTTTAAGAGTGATGAGGGAATCACCTGAACACTGACTTCCTTTATTTATTCAGAATTGCTGCTGATATTGCATTATGTACAACTTCTTTAAATTCCATCATGATTATTATTTTTGTTTGTTAGATTAAGATTTAAATATTTTAAATTTCAGTGTCTGTTAACATTGGGTGGGGTTAGAGAGGGGGTTCAGGTGACTTTGAATCCTGTGTATACAGCTTAACTTACACATCGAGTGACTACAAGGACACCTCTGACACCTGACTATTTTGGATCAGGTGGACTTTTCTGGTAAAACTCTCTCAATAAATAAATAAACTACACCAGTAAAGGTGGCTGATATGTCATTACAAATATCACCTGCCATTTTAAGATGTGCTGCAGTCCCTCCCACTGCTCCTACTCAAAAGTTATTTGTAATGTCAGAGACTTTTGTAAAAGTGGTAGGAACTATTCTGTGCTGTTAAATACACAATTTGTTTCCATGTCAGTCATACATAGCAGATAGAATGCTATGTGATATGCATGAAGGCAGTATAATGCAGTGGTTTAAGGCTCTGTGCTGCAAACCTAGAGACTTGGGTTTGAATCCCACAGCCCCCACTGGTATACTTCGTGATGGTAAGCAAGTTACCTAACTGTCTTGTACTCCCAGGTTGCACTTATAAACCAGCTACAGCTTAATGTCTCTCTCCTGGTAAAAAATAAATAATTTTTGATAAATTACTTACATTTGCAGTGCCATCAAATCTAGATTGTGTTCCTTTCAGCTACTGCTCTCTCTTCCTTTTCTCATTGCTGTGGCTTAACATGACATTAGCCACACTATTCTGTGCTGTACATCTGAGAGGCCTGGAATGGTGTTCCTGGAATATCCAGGTAGTATGAAAATTGACAGCAATAGCTACTGAGGAGAGAGGGGTGTAGTATTGCTAGAGATGAAATAAAATATTAGATTATTAATTTAACAACAAAAAGGGTAACAAATATTAGAATGTAAGACAGACCCTAAAAGAAAAACTGGTGAGCATTAAAAGGTATAAAAGTGTTCCCTATCACAGCAGTCAAAGACCATACTCACAATGCAGCTTGGAAAGGACTAGGTTGATTTGCTGCTAATGGTCTTAATTGCCCTACTTTACACCTCTCAGACTGACAGGTATACAAACAAAGGTCTGCATGACATCAGAACTTGTTGGTAACCTGAACATGCAAGTGAAATAGTGAATGACATAGCATAATCTGTTTTATAAGTATGTGAGCATTCAAAATGACTGAAAAAGTACTACATCTGAATAAAACTGAATTAGCCATTAAGGTTTCTGAAACACTGATTTAACAGTCCACACTGGGACAGGAGGCAACCATAATGTGGTGCCTGTCTGAATGTCTGAGGGTTTCAGAAAAATGAAGGTGTTAATTAAGGTGGTATTGTTTGCCTTTCCCAGGAATAACCTTCCAGTTTGCTGGTGTGAAGTTAGAGGTGACAACTGGGCAGACAGCAGCCAAATGTGGCTCTTTTATGTGCCCTGCACTTGAAGGCACTTCCTGATTAGCAAGCAAGCAAGCACACCAAAATGTCAGACAATTGCTTACTGTCATGTGAAAAGAAAATGAAACAAAGTTAGTGAAGGATTTCACAGATGCTACTTGACTCACCATAAAAACCGAATTTGTAATGGTGAAAACAGGAGGACCAAATCTGGACCTAGAAAACAGAATCCATTCTGTCAAAAACCAAGTAGGTGGTAACCTTAACCACCCTCCCTTATCCACCCAAAAACTGTGGCCCCAAGTTGGGAAGATAATGGAGGGAGCACTGTATATATAGATAGTGAAGCTCACCAGGATGAAATGCAGTGTCATAGGTTTACTGCATGACAAAAGGGATTTACTCCCATTAAAACTGCATTGTTTGCTGCACTAACTCTATTGCAAAATTCTTCAGTGCTGCACTCCATTCTGGTGGGCTGCACTTGAGATATATATGTGTGTGTGCATATATATCTTTATTTTCTGCAAAAAAATAAACTTTGTTAATGTACCATTAGGGTTCTCTACAATTATACTTTCTCAAAAAGTAAGGAAATTCTCTGCAAAATAAATGTTCATTAATGGACCATTAGGGTTCCAGCATTAAAAGTAGGTAAATGCCATCTCAGGGTCCCCAACCCTATGATCCCATCCCAACCCATCGTTTTCAAGTCTAAGACCCCATCCTACCTTTTATGCAGGAACAATTGTCAAGAGTTTGCCTTTGTGGTTGCAAACCCTAATGCTCGCCCCATTCCATCAGTAAGTATAACTTATGATGGGTACAGTATACGAGAATGGTGTTAACATTAGGGTTTTCAACCCCAAGACAAACCAATGGAAACAAAAGCACACCTTCTTGCCATTACGTTTTATTAAGGATAAGTATCCAATACAGCTCCCACATTTGTGAGAGCTAATTAAGATGGCAAAGAGAGGTGCAGAGGAACCACTGGCCTTGTAAAATAAAAACCAATGACTCCACAGTGATTAAAGTGAAGTGCACGTGAGTTGCATAAAATATATAAATAAAATGAAACACATTCACAACTGCTTATATACAAACCTCCATAGTTATAATGCTAAAAATCATATTTACTGCTGATATAGCTAAAATGGTGTGGCTATGAATACAAAGAGACTGAGAAGATGTTGCACTAAAATTGATTAAAAGTGCTTATGCTAAAACAGTCTCCTAAAAAATGTCAAGGAGGATTCCCCAAGGCATGGGTGGGAGTGATAGAGGGAGAGGTAACAGTACTAAATAATCCAAGGGACAAACACCAAAATTTAATAAATGTAATGTCACATGGACTTCTGTATTATGCAAATAGTCCCTCTTAAATCCTCCTTAATAAAAACAGAATTACAGTTCATGACACTCATTAACAGTTTGTACTGTAAATGGTATAGCTTTTATTTCCGTGATCTCATTGTCTTCCTATGTCATAGCTGAACAATGCTACGCTTTAAAGGTCTGACACCAACCTTTATTCAAAAATGAAATTATGATGTAGTTGCATAGTTCTAAGTCATATATAGCAATTTGTTTAAAATGACACAGTCCTTCCTGTTAGCTTTTTCTCATTAATAGCTGTGTGGGCTACTTGACCTCCCACTTCACCTCCTTCACCTCTGTCTCCTCCATTGTTAAAAATTCAACTGAAAAATTCACAATCATTTAAAGCTTTCATTTTAATTGTTGTAGGAGTCCTACCCTGCATCTGACTGTTATACCTTGAGTAGTAGTAAAAGTAGTAAACTATTTTTATTCATGCAAGCTTAATTTGAACAATAAATTACACCATTAGGGCTATAAATACCCCATTTACAATGTGTTCCTGTGGATGGTCCTAGAGCTATTACACATTTCACATTTAAACAAACACACTACATACACTATTAAAAAGACTTAGGGATATACAAAAACCTTGCATATTAATGTAAACACAAAGTTATTATTTTACTTCAGTTTTAGTTATTTGTAAAAAACGCAAGCAAACATGTCTCCAAGCACTTGTGTAATCATTAAAAAATAAATAAAACCACACTAAAAACAGACAAACCCTTAACAACAATACAATTTCAGTCATACTTTGGAAAAGCGAGACCAAACAAATAGGCATTTAGAGCAGATCTGAAGCTCTCCACAGTCAGGCACTCCCTTACCCAATGAGGTAGAGAATTCCACATGGCCGGGGCCACAAAACTAAAGGCGCGGGACCCTGAGGTCTTCAGGCAGACCTTGGGAATATCTAGCAATCCCTCGTTGGTGGAATGGAGTGGGTGGCTGGAGTGGTAGGGAGCCAGAAGGTTATTCAGGTAACCCAGTCCCTGTCCATGTAGGGCTTTAAACATCAGCAACCCGACCTTGAAGGTGATAAGCCTCTGAATAGGCAGCCAGTGCAGGCCACAGAGCACAGATGTGATGTAGCAAGATCAAGGGAAGCCAGTCAATGACCTGGCAGCCACATTCTGCACTAGCTGCAGACAGCAAATTTCAACCTCAGTAGCCCTAGGTTTAGTGAGTTACAATAGTCAAGGCAAGAAGTCAGAAAGGGGTAAAAATGGCGAAGTCATCCATATCATGTGCACATACTGTATGACTCTGATCTTGTTTCAAATTAGATTTAAATATGTTTAAATTCATGTCCAATGTTCAGATTTGGAGCGGTAGGTTATTCCATGTATCTGCTGCTTTATATTCAAATGTCATTCTACCAAAGGTGTTTTTGTTTTCTTTTTTTTTTTTGTAACAACTAGTTCCCATGATTTGATTTTTTAGTGAAAGTTAGGGTTTGTTCAAGTGTCTATTAGTCTAGATGGTTTACAGAATTTTTGGATTCTAAACTGTAGTTTTGCCCACATGTTGTTCCTTTTTATTTCTAACGAATTCCATCTTAATCTTAAGTATAATTGACAGTGGTGGGTGTTATATTCATATTTCAGTACAAACCTGGCTAGTCTATAATAAGTGGTGTCTAATTTTTGTAATATGTTTTTGTTAGCATTAGTAAAAATGAAACTTCCATAATCCATTATTAGGATAATCAGTTGAATCACCACTGTTAGGTGATCTTTTTTTGTCAAACATTTGGACACTTGTCTTTTAGCACCTATCCTCATGTTTATTTTCTTAGACATGATACTCAAATGAAAGCTGTTGGTCAATTTGAATTACCAAATATTAATTTGTTTTATTTGCATTTTTTGTGTATTTTATGAGTTTTCTCCCAGCCCATACTCATGTGTCCCTGATGCTAAATGTGCATGTGGAGGCATGCAGGCACATGCCTTGTGAGATGCCTCTCCCTTCCAAAGACCTTGCAGCTGCATTCTGCACTAGCTGCAGACAGGGGATTTCAACCCCTGGTAGCCCTAGGTATAGTGAGCTGCAATAATCAAGGCAAGAAGTCAGAAAGGGGTAACAATGGTGAAGTCATCCATAGCATGTGCATATACGGTATCAGTCTGATCCTGTTTCAAATTAGATTTAAATATGTTTACAGTCATGTCCAATGTTCAGATTTGGAATGGTAGGTTATTCCATGTATCTGCTGCTTTATATTTAAATGTCATTCTACCAAATGTGTTTTTTTTTTCCTTTTTTTGTAACAACTAGTTCCCATGATTTGATTATTTTAGTGAAAGTTAGGGTTTGTTCAAGTGAGAGTGTCTATTGGTCTAGATGGTTTACAGAATTTTTGGATTCTAAACTGGAGAATTGCCCACATGTTGTTCCTTTTTATTTCTAATGAATTCCATCTTAATCTTATGCATAATTGACAGTGGTGGGTGTTATATTCATATTTCAGTACAAACCTGGCTAGTCTATAGTAAGTGGTGTCTAATTTTTGTAATATGTTTTTGTTAGCATTAGTAAAAATGAAACTTCCATAATCCATTATTTGGATAATCAGTTGATTCACCACTGTTAGGTGATCTTTTTTTGTCTTTTAGCACCTATCCTCATGTTTATTTTCTTAGACATGATATTCAAATGAAAGCTGTTGGTCAGTTTGAATTCGCAAATATTAATTTTTTTATTTGTATGTTTTGTGTTTCTTACGAGTTTTCTCCCAGCCCATTCCCATGCGTCCCTGACGCGATATTTGCATGTGGAGGCATGCGGGCACATGCCTTGTGGGATGCTTCTGCCTTCCAGTAATGCCATTAACTGCCAGCACCTGCCACCAGACCTCCATCTGGTGGTGGTGGTGGAACTATGGGTGGGTGACCCCCCCATCCCAGGAGAGGAGAGCCTCCTCTCAATCCTGCTCCCAGCCACCCCCCCCTTGCCAGCAGCCAGGTGACCTGAGGTTGTTCCTGAACCCAGTTTGCCAGTGTCCAACACCTCAAACCTCAGTGCCACTGGGTCGCCTCTGGATTCTCAAATATTTATAGGTTGGAACCTGAGTGATGTCTAAACCATTTGCTGTTTTTATTTCTAATTTATCATTTTCCCCCAAGTTTTTTATTATTCTGAGACAGACTGGAAACCATTGTGGTTTTTTGTTTGTTTGCATTGAGGACTAGATTTGAAGATGAAAATCACTTTTATAAGTAATTAAAACAATTTTGAAGTTAAAATTCAACTTCTTTAGAGTCATTCCCTTTAGATACCAACACTGTGTCATCTGCATATAGTTTTATTATAGTTAACTGTATGCGGTTAGTGAGTTAATTTAAATAAATCAAAAACAACAAGTGACCTAAAATTAAACCTTATAGAACTCCTTGTGTTACTAAAGCTGAGTTGGAATAGCTACTCCCCACTGTCACTAGTTGAGAACAACTGGCCAGATAGCAGTGGAATTATCTGAGGGGTTCTTCAGTTACTAATATTTCCTTTAACATCTCCAACAATTTATTTGTTTGTTTATTTATTTATTGAAATGTTTCACCAGGAAGGCACATTGAACAACAAGTTGCTCATCTTCTGGTGCAATGGGGGGGGAGGGTACATATGGATTAAATATTAAACATACAGTGAGCATTTAACAAGACAGTGGAAATTCACATTCAGTTACATTTGTAAAAAGAACATGCAATTCAATTTGTAATAACACATACAGTTGCCATTCAACATGACTGAGGATTTTACAAACTGTTATATCTGGTATACAATTACAAATGAAGAAGGTCACATTCAATTGCATTGCAAGGATAGAATACAGTTAAACAATTATCATGTCTGTGGATAAAGAAACATTAGGTGCAGTGTGACTGAGGATTCCCATACCTAATAGCAACCAGACAGAGCAATAAAGTGTATTTTAATTAGTACAATGTGCTAATGCCTGATATAAGTGCAGAGTGATAGGGAGAAGGGGCAGGAGGGAGGTGTTGGTGAGGGTAAATATGGGCAGGGAAGGATGGTTTGAACCAAGAGCTCAGCCCCTCCAGGGTAAAGGGACCCCTGCAAGGGGCAGAGTGAGGTGGAGACTGGAAAGGGGGTGGGGGAGAGAGGGTGAAGTACAGGGGAAAGTTAGGAGGAAGTAAGGTTAGGTAGGGGTGTGTAGTTAGAAGGGTGGGTGGTAGCAGTGGAAGAGTGAAGGAGAGAAGTTTGCCTAACACTGAGGGTCTCTCTAGGATGCTGAGAACCCTGCCAGAGTACAAGGCAAGAACAAGAGAAAGGATGGCAGGAATGGAGGAGAGGAGGGAAAAGCTTGCCCCATGCTATACCCCTCCAGGATGTTGTGAACCCTGTCAGGGGGCAGGACTAAGCAAAGGCAAGTTGTTAATGTGGGTAGAAGAAAATGTACAGAAAATAAGATGACAGCAAGAGTGGGAGAGGGAAGGAAAGAAATCTGCCTAACTCCTAGGCCTCTCCAGGATGCTGAGAACCCTGCCAGACTACAGGAATAAGGCTAGAGCCAGAGAGAAGGATGGTGGGGAAGGAGGAAAGAATATGTTGTCGTCCACTAAATCAAACACCTTGGACAAGATCACAAACACTGCACCCATAGCTCGACCCTCCTCAAGTGGAGAAGACACTTGGTCGATGAAGTCCATAAGCACAGTGTCCATGGACAGTCCTTTTCTGAAACCAAGCTGTAGTCGAATTAGTTTGTTGTAATCCAATAACTGTCTGTGGGTAATTTTTTCCATGAATTTTGATAATATGAAAAGTAAGGCTATTGGCCTATAGTTAGAAGGATTGGAGGCATTGCCTCCTTTGAAAATTGGAACAATTTTAGCCTGTTTCCATATATTTGGAAAAGAACCTTGTGTTAGGCTCTAATTGAATAAATCCATCAAAGTCTTCGCAATTTCAGTTACAGAATATTTTATAAAGACCAACAACTTCAATCTGTCCCAGCCTCAGAGAAGTAGACAAAAAGAAAAGCATACTGTAAGGGGACTGGCCATAGTCCAATAAAGAGCTGAAGCAAACTAAGCAAATATTGGAAATAGTGGCCTGCTCACCCAAATTTTCTTCTATACCAAATCATTTTATTTTCAGAACATCCAGACCAACAATGTCCTACATTTTGGAAACACTCTTCATCAGGGAACCTGGTTCTAGTAATAAAACATGTATATCACAATATTATTTACATTTTAATATCCATACAATCTACTTCTAATACTGGAGGGGGAGGATAAAACAACACTTACATTAAGTTATATTCTTTCTTTCTTTTTAGATTTAACATCAACGTACTTTATAGTTTTTGCTTCCCTAAAATAAACATGTTAGCTAGCTAGTACTTGTGATTTTCTTTTATTATTTTCATCATTTCAAAAAATATGTGCTTTTAAAATGAGGTTTGCCAATAAAAGGCAGGCCAATTTGTCCTGGGACACAGTCAGGAATATAGAGCCAGGGGGGGCGATAGGGAAGGGGACAGTGACCTCACCACAGGGTCAAATGACAGAACAGGGGTAGCTCCCGGGCTATTGGCCAGGTGGAGGGGCTGGGGAAGGGGTCCCAGAACAAAGGGCAGCAGGGTTACTTAAGGTCAGGTAACCAATGTTCACCCTCTTTTCTGCTGTAAAAATTCAGCACATCACTGGCAGGTAAGGCACAGCCATTAATTCAGTATCTATGCTGTTGAGAAGGCTCTAAGACATCACATGTGCAGAAGAGTTTTAGTGGTGTTGAATGGGGCTCTGAGTTAACATACAGCATGAGCAAAAGAGTTTCAATGCTGTTGAATAGAGAGAATTTTTTGTGTCTTATCTTGCATGTTGTAAAGTTTTGTTCTTGTATACAGAAACAACTATAAAAATTTTAATTGTGAACATCTGCTGTGTGTAAGCTCGCAAGGGGTTAGGGTATATGGTGGCTAAGAGAGAGCTGTGATGGCTCTGAGGGTTTGGGCTTGCAGCGGTTCAGCTCGTGATGCACCACGCGGCCAGGATTAGAGCAGTGGAAATCTCGTGCTTCTCGGTGGGCTGGGAGCCAGGGCACAATCAAGGCCACCACGAGGCGCTGTTCACTTTGTTGTCCCTGGAAGAGGGTGGCGGGCCTATGCACATGGTTGGCTGGCAGCTACGGTTAGGTGTGAAAATGGAATAGCCTCATAGGTAGGCTGAAAACCCTGCCGACAAACAGAAGCGGGCCCGCTCGAGCAAGGGACAAAGGGGGTGGTTGGTAGTGGGGCCTGCAAGCAAGGGGCAGCAAGGGGGCAAAGGAAAGCGCGCAGGGACAAACTTCCAATGCCACTTTTGTGGAAGTGGAGCCTGCTCGACCAGCGAGGCGCAGGTACATTTTGGGTTGCCTTATTCACCTTCCTGCAGCCCCCACCAGTCATACTTGAGTGCTTGAAGTACAGTATTTGCTTTGTTATATCCTTTTTAACTGGCATTTGAGTGGTTTGTTTCATGTTTTAGAACTGAGTTGTGTAATTAAGTTTCCCTACATACAATTAGAAGTCTGGTGATAAGGTTCTGATGTAGACACTTGCTGGGGTGGTGGTTGACTGGCTATGTTTATCAATTTAAACTACAATTTGGGGTGCACGCGAGGGTATGGGCTGCCATGGTCAAAAGTGTTATTTCCTACAACATTTGTGGCTTCCAGCATTTATTTTACTGCCTTTTGGGAGTGAACTGTGTATTGCTCTTGTGTTTATGTGGAGTTTTAGCTGCCTCCTAATACAGTGCAGCCCAGACTAATTTGCTATATTGCAGCGGCGTGCTGAAAGGTTTGTATCACGGGTGAAGGGGGCGGGGTTAGCCCGCTCTTCCAGGGGAATGCAGCAGAGGTGAGTGTTGGGCGATGGTGCGACTGGGTGGTTGTGGGGAGACTAAAATGTCTGGGGGACTAAAAATGGAGCAAGGGTGCCACAGCCTGCTGAGGGCCTGGAGATGGGGGATGTTCCCTGAGGCTGGACAAGCAATTAGCGGAAGACCCAGCCTGCCACATATTCGCCATGGGGGGGCTCGGCTGGGGCATTATAGCCTCAACTGTGGAGGGGACATGCATCCTGGGGGCATCTGGAATGTAAGGTGAGAAGAGGCACACAAAGCCCCAGACATTAAGGGGCCGATTCTCCGTACATTAATAAAGTGGGTTTGTTCTAAAGAATTGTTGCACATAAGGGAAACAGGCAGCTTTAGGTGGCACTGGGTATCGATAGACAGCATGTCCATGGCTGGCTGGAGCCACAGGGGACGTGGCCAGGTAAAAGGGGATGTGCGTTGGAGTAGGAGTAGTTGCCAACCTGCAGTGGCCTACATGCCCCCACCATGACACAGGGCAGCAGGGACATATAGATCCACCAGACAGAGACAATCAGGGCTCTTGGGGGGGCAAGTTGGCCTGTGGGGGAGTTTATAAAAAAAAAAAAAAAAGAGTGAGAAAGTGGTAGGAGATAAGGCACAAGTGTTTTAATGCAAACTGGGTGTCTTAACACTGGGTAAGCCCCCACCCAGTGGTAATTGGCAAAGAATTGGGGCCTTAGCTGAGGCACACTCAGACTGAGGTAGGGGGCTGCTGTAGGCTGGTCAGACTCGGCATTCAATGGTTGGTGAAAAATTATGGGGCTGCATGGGGGGCCGAATCCTGGTAGAGGGGGACAGTATTCACCTATGTCTTGTTATGCAGCTAAGGAAGAGATGGTGCCAAAGAAAGCCGTGACATCCAGTGCTACTGTGCTAGTGGAGGCTGCAAAACTGATGTCCCCAATGACCGAGTTGATGGAAGTAGCGAAGAGAAGGGAAGCCGAGGAAGAGGCACAGAGGAAGCGAAAGGAGCAGGATGAGGGAACTGGCCCCAGGAGGGGCATGAAATGAGTGAAGAGGGTGGGTACCAATACCCCGGCAGCACCGAGGGCAAGAGAAAACATGGACCGTGCCCTGGATGAACAACCGGACGGGGGTAAGGATAAGGTGGACATGAGCAATGAGGAGAATTTAAGAGAGTATATGGAGGGGTTGGTATGGGATATGGGAGAAGAAGGTGTGGAAAAGATGAAGACAGCATTGCAGGCCATCAAGGAAAAAAGAAAAGGGGAAAAGGGAGTGGCGGGCATTTAAGGAGGGACACAGAAGTTATATGATGGCCCGTCGGGTTTCACACTAGATGACCACGTGCTAGTGTCCATTAAAGAAAAGATTTGGAAGGGAGAATATGTCGATATCTTTGAGCTTGTGGATAAGGAGACAGCAAAAAGGTATGAACAGAAAGAATTGGTAGGGAAGTCAGAGATGGTGGTGGCACTGGCGGTGGTAGGTCACAAGGCAGAGGAGGCAAGGTATAATGGGAAGAACATTGACATGTGGCAAGCGGGGTTTTTGATTTACAGTGCGTTGGTACTGGAAAAGCAGCTGGAGATGGCAATCCCGCTGATAACATATATGGCAATTATTAGGGACACGTATCAGGTGAAGCTGGGTTTTGGATGGCTCAAGTATGACGAGGTGTTTCAGAGACACATGGCCGTAAAGGGTGACCTGAGGTGGGATTGCACCCATGTAGAGCTTTGGATCAGGATATTATCGGGAGGAGCAGGGGGCCAGGTGATGGATATGGTAAAAAAAAAGGTGGCACCAGTGCAGGGGGCCAAGGCCTGCTGGGCTTATAACAGGGCAGCGTGTAGTTGGACCAGCTGTAAGTTTAGGCACATCTGCTCACGGTGCTAGGGGTCTCACCCAGCCACAAGTTGCAGAGTCGGTGGCTAAAAAGGGGGCCCGGCCAGAGGTCAGGCCTCTGAGCAGCCCTTTTGGGGCAGAAGAGGAGGAACTTTCAGGAGCCGGGGAGGCACTGGTAGGGGGGGTTATACATCCAGTTACAGATGCAACTAGGCCTGATCAGTCAGGTCATAGATAGGGATACCCCCTGGCCTACACACCCATACAAGTGGGGGTGGTGGAGGCTTGGACCAGGGACTACCCCAACAGGATAGAGGCGGAGTTATTAAGAAGTGGGTTTGAGGGGGTTTGTACTGGGGTTCAAGGGGAGGCGGTTGGGGATGCACGTGAAGAACTTGGGGTTGGTGGTGGGGAAAGAGGACATGGTATGGAAAAAGATCCAGAAAGAGGTGAGAGCAGGGAACATGGAAGGGCCATTGTCCACACCCACATGTGCAGAGTTCCGGGTATCACCCCTGGGTTTGGTGCCCAAGAAGCAGGCAGGTGAGTTCCAGCTCATACACCACCCGTCCTACCCGAAAGAGGGGTCAGTGAATGAAGGGATTCCAGACAAGCTCAGCATGGTCTCCTATGCATCACTGGACCAAGCGGTAGAGTTGATATGGGTGACAGAGGGGACTTGGTTAGCAAAGACGGATATTGAGGCTGCATTCTGACTACTGCCGGTGAGGCTGGAGGACTGGGACCTTCTCGGTTTCCAGTTCGAGGGCAGGTTTTACTTCGACAAAGCGATGCCCATGGGTTGTTCAGTGGCCTGCGCAACCTTCGAAGCATTCAGCTCATGGGTGCAGTGGGTGTTCGGGTGGCAATATGGACACGGCAGGGTAATCCACTACTTGGATGACTTCCTATTAATAGGGACTAGTCAGGGGGTGGCAGAAAAAATGTTAGCCGATTTTCAGGACATGTGTGGGGCCATAGGCATTCCACTGGCAGCCAGGAAAACCAAGGGCCCGGCACGCAGGCTGGAATTCCTGGGGATCGAGGTGGACATGGAGGAGGAATGTTTTCACCTCCTGGGGGACAAAGTCGAATGGCTCAAGGGGCTACTTGCCCTGGTTGGGGGAAGGGTGCTGCTGGTACAGGTACAGCAACTACTGGGGCACCTTAATTCTGCCTGCAAGGCCATAAGTCCAGGCAGGGCATTCACTAGGAGGTCGGGGAGGGTCACTGGGAAAGCAAAGCTGCCACATCATTGGGTGGACATCAGTAGAAGGGTGAAAGAGGATTTATTGGTTTGGGAGACATTCCTGGAATCATATAACGGGGTTACTTTTTGGCTGGAGGAGTGGGCTCCCAAAGTGGACCTTGAGCTGTACACGGACGCAGCCGGGGGCCTGAAGATGGGGGCTTATTTCAAGGGGGAATGGATATCGGAGACATGGCAGGACAGATGTGGGAGTGGGGTTGGATGAAGGACATCACGTTCCTCAAGATCTTCCCAATATAGGTAGCCTTGGAAGTGTAGGGGGCACGGATGGTGGGGAGGTGCATAGTTTTTTGGTGTGACAATAAGGGTGTGGTCGATGTGATCAACAGACAGACCGGCCAGATGGAATCAATAGGCATAGTGTTGAGGGGTATGATACTGTTGGGGCTGCAGCTTAACCTGTCTTTTAGAGTGAGGTACATTGACGGTGCCCGGAATGAAGTAACTGACTGTCTTTCTCATTTTCAGATGGAGCGGTTACGGCACTTGGCGCCGCAAGCCACGCTCACCCGGACCAGGGTACCAGAGTGGCTGTGGGAGATTGGAGAGAGAAGGCCAGGGCTTTGTATAGGGGATCATGGGCAGCAGGCACCTTAAGGGCTTATGAGAGGGTGTGGGTGGCTTTCCAGTCATTCAGAACAGAAATGGGATGGGAGACAGAGGAGCCAGCAAAGGAGGGAGAGGTAATGCAATATATGGTTAAAAAATGGGATGAAGGCGTAGTGCACACCACCAAGGCAGTACAGCTGGCAGGAATTGGCTGGGTTTCAATGGATAGGGGTTGGGTAGATGTGACGAGTAGCCGGACCATTAAGAGGATGATAGCAGGCTGGCAGAGGGGGCAAGGGAAGTGGCAGGATGGTAGACGGCCCCTGATGGGGCCTCTCACCGCAAAGGTAGTGTGGGCAGTGGGGCAAGTCTGCTATTTGGCAAGTGAGGCTTGCCTATTCAGGGGCCTAGTCACAGTCATGGCAAAGGGGGCTTTCCGAGTCGGGGAAATGGTGGCACCCAGAAAGGGAGCAACCAAGGCAGGGTTACAGGAGCAGTGTGTGATCTGGGGGAGGGAGAAGGTCACAATTTTGCTTAAAACATCTAAGACAGGTCAGCAGGGAAAAGGTACAGCCATGGAGCTGCTGCAGGAAGAGATGTTAGACACCTGCGCAGTCCAGGCGATGGAGGCCTATGCAAGAGTCAGAGGGTGAGTGGGGGGCCCTTGGTTTGTGCACGGGGACAGTTCCCCGGTGATGGGTTTTCAAGTGGAGGCAGTTCTGAAAAAGGCACTAGCATTTGTAGGCGAGAACCCCAATGAGTTCACTCCCCACTCCTTTCAGATTGGGGCAGCTTCGGAGGCAGCCATTTTAGGGGCAGGGGAGATGGAGTTCAAGAGGGCAGGCAGATGGACGTCGAACTATTATAAGAAATACGTAAGGTGTTGATGGTGTCTAATTAGTGTCCCCCTTTTCTCCCCCACAGCAGGCAACAGGAGGAAAGTGTGGATCATTGGGCACTCATTTATCTACTGGGCGGAAAGATTTGCAGCGGCCACTAGGATGGGCACACAGCTGCGACCGGGAATCGATCACACAAAAGTGAAATGGAAGGGCCTGAGGTGGCCACAGCTGCTGCCACTACTGGAGGAACTACAGGTGCGGTGGGCCAGCCCAGACTGTATCATCGTCCATCTAGGGGGCAATGATTTGAGAGACATGCCCTGGGGATCGTTGATGAGAGACATTATAGCAGACCTAGAAAAGATTAAAAACTGGTGGCCCAGGTTGGTGATAGCGTGATCTGAGATCACATCCAGGAGGGTATGGAGGGGAGCGAAGAAACCCCAGGCATTGGAGGTGGTGAGAAAATGTCTCAACAGGAAAGTGTCCAGGGCAGTGATCAAGATGGGTGGGATTCACATACGACATAGTGAGATATCATTTGACCAAGAGGCAATGTACAGGTTGGACGGTGTCCATCTCACTGAGTTTGGCATGGATTTGTTTCTGTGCCCATTCGGAGAGATAGTAGACAACATAAATAGGAGGGGGGCTGAAGGGCTATCCCACTAGGGGGGAGCCCCACCTTCCATCGCAAGCTGGAGATGGGGCAGTGGAAGGAGTTGGGGGATCAAGGGGAAACTGGGGGGTCAGAGGGGGAGAGGGTAGAGACCACAGGCTGGGGCAAAGGAACCCAGGTGTGGGAGTAAAGGGGGGCAGGGGGAAGGACATAGAGCTAGGTGGTGGATAACAGTGTCCACACCTGGCGGGGGGAGCGGTCCAGGTAACGTGGTACCCGATGATGGTGAGTGAAAAGGGGAGTCTGGATCACAGTATCTGGGCCCCGAGAAGCATGATGAACAGGAGGTGAGCAGGAGGAACAGACACAAGGAAAAAGATGGGACTGTTATGTCCAAGACCAAGGGGACTGTTTTGTCTAAAATTGTAAATGTGACTTGTAAATATGTGATGATTTGGGATGTACAAACTGGCTGTGCCTAGAGATTTAATAAACAGTGCCAGTGAGCATCCAAAGTGAAATGGTGGTGGCCTGAGTTATTTCTGGCTGGGGATTGGGGGACAATGATTTAGAATGTATAAAAACAGTTCATACCCTTAGGCACCGTATCAACTCATATTTTGAAAATGTATCCTGTCTTTAAATAGCTCCTGCAAGCAAAAAATATGTGTTTTCTGATCAAATTTTTTTTATATCTGGTTTCATTTAAATTAAACATCTTGTTACGTCAGCAAGTGGCTTAAATGCTAGTTTGGCCTGTATCTTATAATGTACTTCAGATGCCTTCCTTTCCACTCTTAGCTGCTCTTTCTAAGGGACTAAAGCACATTGGTTCCTTTAAAGCTTAAGTATCACTGTCATGAAGTACATATGGGATACATGATGGATAGGAGTGAAATATGGAAAATATTCTCACTCCTGCAGAGTGAGACATGGATATATCACTCTGCAGGAGTGAGAATATTGTCCATGTTTGACAATCTGCACATCATGTGTGCGATTTATACAATAGGGGTTGGCATCTTTTGCAGGGTTTATACATAAATAGTTGGTTTTGTGTTATTTCGTATAGGTGATGCTGTCCGCGGGTGTGAGTCGGCTTTCTGAATGGAGGTGGTGTGTGACTTCCTATTACTATTGTGTGTGACTTCGTATTGGCTGTTTGTGTGATGGACATCTATAAGTAATGTGTGATTGGTTGTGACTGCTATTTGTTTGTGTATCAAGTTTCTTGATTGGTTGTTTGGTATTTGTGGGTGTGGATATGTTAGGAGTTCTCTTTCTTGTGGTAAAAGGGAATTGTTTTATTTTTATAGTACTTTTATATAGTTTTGTACATGTGTTATGTTTCTGCTATACTTGCAGTGCTATTTTATGTTTTAAAATCATGACATCCAGGAAGGAAACTTATTTTCTGTCATGGTTCATTGTGCACTTCTAATGGTTGTTTCCTGTGTTTAAAAAACGATGAAACACTGTTAAATCCTATGCATTACACTGCCAGATAACTACCACACTGTCAATGACACATTTCCACAGAATTATTTTGTCCCCAACCTGATTATTGTTACATATAAATCTTTCCTCAAACTCATTCATATACAAGTTAGCATATGATGTGGCCATGCTAGCCCCCATCACCGTGCCTCTCATTTGTACAAAACAGTCCTTTTCAAAGTTAACCTAATTTTGATTTAAGACTACTTCTGCAAATTTAACAATAATTAATTTGGAGGTTTTATATTTTCCCATTCTCTTTCTAATGTGTTTTTCAATACGTCCTCCCCTTTGTCATGGGGTGTGGAAGTATGCAAATTTTTCACATCAAATGTGACCAAAATAAGGTTTTCGATCTCCAAATTATGTGTGTTTAGATCTACTAAAATGTTCAAAAAGTGGGTTGTGTCTTTCAGGAATGAATCTGTTTGTTCCACATAATGTCTAATGTGAAAATCCACATAAATGGACAATGGTTCCAAGATGGAACCTACCCCAGACAAAAATAGGTCAGTTTGGTGGATTTATGGTGTCTTTGTGCATCTCTGGTAATGTCTAAAAGACAGGAATTAACAGAAATGTTCTTAATAAAGCTCCATGTTCCCAATCAGATATCCAGCCCTGCTCCAGTGCATTGTCCAATAATCCTCCCATCACTAAGATTCACTAAGAGAGTTGGAAGGAGTATAAGGACAAAGCACATGAACAGTCCTAACAGTCACGAATAATACACAAGTGAGTGGTCATGTAATAAGTAGTTGTCTACAGTGGTGTTTTTTGAAGATATTCTTGATTTTACTGATGCCAATATCTGTAGGGAGTGAATTCCATGGATTTAAAATTCTCTGAGAGAAGAAATATCCTCTTTTTTTGTATTAAAGTGTTGTCGTTTTATTTGAAGTGTTAATGTTTATCTGCTTGAAATGAATGCCAGTTTCAAACATTAAGTTTTCATCATTTATAATATCTGTAGTGAGCATAAGGTCACACCTGAGTCTTCTTTTTTCAAGAGACATTAATCAAATTTGTCCAGTTTTTGTTCATAATTTAAGGACTGTGCACCATCTATATATTTTGTAATTTTTCTTATAATTTTTTTAATTCTTAAGATGTCTTTCTTATTGTATGGACAACCTAATTGAGAAGCATAATCAAATATTGGGCAAAAATATGATTTATTCAGCAGAAGAATAACTTATTCATCACTTGATTTAATATTCCGTCTTATACTCCACCAAATGTGGTTTGCTTTATTTATGTTCTCAGATATTTGAGTATTGAATGTTAATGTATTCTGTATTGTTATTCTGAAGTCTTTTTTAGACTCCACCACTTTTTTTTTGTATTATATGTTAATTGATTTTTGGAAGTCAAGTAACTTACATCACAATACACATGGTGAAGGAGTAACATCCATAATATACAGCGTCAGTTATATGTGTTACACAAGCAAGACAGGTTACCCCTTCTTATTTGTTACATCAAGAGGGGATATCTCAAAATCAGTATACATAATACAGATTCACCAGCATACAGCCTAATAGGAACACTTAAGAGAGCACCATCCTGTCAGACCCTGCTAAGGATCCGACAATGCAAATTATATACTCAAAAACATAATTAGAGCCCCATTATACACAAGCCCCATGTATTATATTAATATATGACACAAGCATCAACATTGTCCCAAATAACAGGCCCCAAATAAAGAAACCCCCATGAAGATATACAAAACACATTAGGTAAGAGCCCCAGAGTAAGTTTTCAGTCCCAAAATATCTAGTTTAAGTTGTTCCCATAAAAAAAAAAGAAAACATGCCATCATTGCAAACATTTAGCACCAGGACAGAACAAAGTTCACAGAATCAGTCCGGTAAGTGTATTATCCATATGGTCCCCATGAGGCCTTAGGTCCATTACTGCCACTGAGCCCACCTTAGATACAGTTTAAGAAAAGAAAAACCTTCAGTCCTCCTCTGATGAGGGGTCCACATCTTCAGCTGGTTCCTCCGGCTTTGGCTCCATTAGGTGCATTATTTTTTCAACATCCACAGGATCATTAAAGGAGTAAGTTTGTCCCTTCCATGACAGCTGCATTTGCGCTGGATATAGCAACTGGTGCTCCACCTTCAAAAGCTGCAGCTTACCCCGAACACCATGAAACACCTTGCTTTTTCACCTGGTACTGTACGCAAGGACGAGGTAAAAAACCTAATCTTAGCCTGACCATATCTAAGCGCTCTTCTTCTTTGGACGATCTGTAAGGCCCTATCCCAATCTCCCACACCTCGGCATACCACCATTACAGTTCTTGGGGTTGAGGTGTCCAATGATGGCCTTCTGGGGTTGATATGGTGCACCCTCTCGATCGATATTGGGGGAAGGTCCTTCTCTTCAAGTCCCAAAATCACTGGCAAGAAAGTTTTAATAAACTCCAAGCAGTCCTCCCCCTCAGCTTTCTCAGTTATCCCCAACAGAGGCAAGTTCTTCTCCCATGCCTTATTTTTGAGGAGCTTCAGTCACCGATGTTGTAGGCCATTTTCTTTCAGGAACTGGGTAGATGAAGCACAAGCCCGCAGCACCGCACCTTCATTCTACTGCACTGTCCCTTCACAGGCATCCATCCTGGATTTCAGGGCCGAGACCCTAGGTGTGAGCACATCTAATTTCTTATTGCTGTCTTCACCGATTTAACCAGCTGATTGAGATTGAGTTGGATAGTAGTTAATGAGGCTCCTTTCTGAGAGGCAGCACCTTGAAGCACATTCTCATCAGTTCCAGCAGGCATCTCACTACCTTGGGGCTGCATTTTGTTTGGAGCAAAAAAGTCATTTGCAGAGGCATTATTTCCCTTAGATTTACAAATATTCCAGTTGTGGACCACTTCAGGGATCACTCGGTATGCATAGAGAGTAAATCCCCTGGGGAAAAGTTACAAAATTAAGTAGTTATAGTAATAAATTCCAGGAGCTCTAAAATCTGGCTGTTTCCTGCAAGCTGCTCAGCAGCACCCCCCAGACTCCACCACTTTTAAGGGTAAATTATTGAGTGAGTAGGGTGTGATAAAATTTTCAGTTACAAAGTGCATGACACTGCATTTAACATTGTTAAATTTGAGTCCCCATTTTTTGGATCAGGTTACTTATTTCTTGTGTTGGATCATGTGCTATTCTTAAGTAGTTCCTATCATCATTTAATAAGTCTACACATTTTTGTTTGTATTTCAAATACAGTATTCTTCAATGACAATCCCACCACCCATGTCAGCTGTCTTGATCATAATAGTGTGATCATTTTCTAAATTTCTTAGAGTTCCAAACTCTTAATGAGTTATGTTAAATTTTGACCTTCTATCCTCTTTTTTTTTTTCTCTTTCTTCAACAAATGTTCTACATCTTTACTGACTAAGGGCCAGATATTCAGAAATGTGCTAAAAAGCAGGTGTAAGTCCGGCGCAGCAAAAATCTGATGTGCCATGGCACAACAGGTGCCATATTCAGAGGTTGCACAGGCTGAACAAAGCCAGCGCAATGCAGCTGAATATGGCACACTAGCTCCATGGTGCAACCAGAGGTGCAGGTGTGCCATGGCACAACCAGAGATGCACTGGTGCACTCGTGGAAGTGCAGAGCAACAGAGGGGGGAAGATCACAGAGAACAGACCCAGGGACACAGCCAGGGAAGCACAGTGACAGTGGCCACAGGACACCCCCACCAGCGGGGCACAGCAGGGCACACACCAATGCAAAGCAGTGGTCCCCAACCCAGTGTGCGGCTGTGACCAGAATAATGACCAAGGCTGTGTGCCACCACCATGCACACACCCATCACACACCCCTGACTGCTGCCCCGTGGACACCTCAAAGCATACCCACTGACCTGGGGGTGGTCCCCACCACAACGTGTCACACCACAGTACACAGCAGGGAACCATGGTAGCACAACATGGCCTCCCCCATGCACACACCATGGACAGACACTGAGCCACTGCAGCATGGCTCCACATGCCACCTGCAAAGCAAACATGGACACAGGCATGTATGTGATAAATGCTTTATAAAATACTGATTAAGAAGGTACAGAAAACAGGGATAGGGTAGGTACAATGAGGGAAGGGGACAGGGACTGTACAGCAGGAGGGGGGACTGTAGGGGAAGGTGCAACAGGGAAAACAGGGTATATCTACAAAACAGCCATTGGTGGCCCCATCTGGCCACCCCACCACACCTTCTGTCTCACTGGTCCGCTGCCACCATTCACCTGATGGCAACTACCACCTCCAGGATGCTTGCCACCATGAGGAGGAGCTGATGCAGCAGTCCTGAAAGCATCCTCTGTGGATGTCTGGCCACCGGATGCCTGACACCTATAGCAAGGGAAAGGACAGGTGATCAGTGTAATGGCCCAGGGAACCATGCCCACCCACAGTGCGCAATGGTCAGTGGGAGCACACATGCCTGGGGAGCCTGGAACGGACACCTGTGGCCAGGCCGATGCCAGCCATCAACACGGCATACCACGGCGTTGCAAAGAGGCGGTCCCCCACTGTACAATGGCCACACAACTGCAAAGTGACAGTCACATGGCACACTGCACTGGCAGCACCGCAGCAACAATGGTGGCAGCCATGTGCATACCCACCCCACCAACAGCCAGCACACGTGTCCAATAGATGAGCCACAGTGGCATGCATGATGCACAGTGTGACACACACAGCTGTCATGGCACATGGCACAGGCGGCCATGGCCACCTCCCACTCCCCACTGGCACCCCCCATGTACAGTGATAATGACCATGACATTGCTTACCTGCCCCCTGCAGTGTAGCTGATGCTAGTTGTCCCCCATCATGGTGCACTGCCTGGTTGCCGTCTGTCTCTATCCTGGCACGCCTGCGGTCCTCCAGCCCTGGGAATGGAAAGAAGAAAGGTGGACATCAATACCCGAGCACACCAGCATTTCCGCCCCAACACACAGCCCTCTGTGCACAGGGCATGCCCCAGCTCAACATGTGTCCCACATGCCAGCACAGCTGCAACACATGCAGCAGCTGGCCATGAAGGTCAGTGATGTGCACAATGACAGTGTACCCCACTGCAGGGCATGTCTGGCAGGGATGCCACCACCACAGTACAGTACCTGGGCAGACATGCAACATAGGTACACCTACCTGGCCGTGGCACTGCATCATGCAGGATGTGTGCCTGCAGACTCTGGAGCCAGTCAGGGACCCTCATCCGCAGGTCACTATACCAGTGCCTGCACTGATCCTTGGTCCATAGAACTCCAGTCCTCCTCCTCTTCAATGCCATGGCTATGGTGTGCCACAACATGCCCCTGGCCTGCTGCAGGAGCACCTGGTCAAAGAACTGGTCCACATATGGCTGGACACAGGCCACAAGGTTGATCACCTCCACATCAAACCAACTGTGTGAATGGTGGCCGCTCCCTTGCGCCATGGTCTTGACACAGTGTGGCAGTGAAAATGGTGGGGATGCGCATGTGGATGCCACAGGTGCAGTATGCACAATAAACTATTGATGAGCACTATAGCACATCCCAGGGGTGCATGGCAGGATGCACAGTGCTGGGCCATTGTACAATGATGGGCATGTACACTAAGTGCAGCCCAGTGGGGGTCATGGGGTCACATAGGTGACCCATGGGTCAGAGGTCACTAACCATTGTGCGCATTGCACATGTGCACAATAGGGTGCATAGCAGTATGCGTGAACATATACAGAGCCCCCTATGCACTACATGCACAGTGCCAATGCATTGCTCAGTCCGTGCATGGTGAGCAATTGGAAAGCTGAATGTGTAGTGCACATGCTCACTGCAGGCATACACACCATGCATGCACAAGTATTGCACCCCGGGCTTGCTCTGGCACAACACTAATGTATACAGCACATGTCTACGATATTCAGATGCCCTATGCAAATGAGCTCATCAGCCAATGCGTGGTGCAGTGGGGTGCATTAGCATATCATTACCATTGCGCACAACCTCATTTGCATGCTTTGTACCTCATAAGCACCACGGAACAGCACAGGCCATGGACCGGTATTGCAACCTTGACAGGTAATTTGGAGATGCCGCAGCAACAGACAGGGAGATGCCAGCACTACAAGGTGGGACAGCCCAGGGTTATGCTGCTGCTGACACACTGTGCTGTCCATGTTTACATGAAGCAACATGTTGGGACAGGAAGAGGGCGAGGACCGTGGTCCTGCATGGAAGCATAGGCCCAACTTCACTAAGGGAGAGGCAGATGCCCTGTTCAAGGCCTACCTCAACAGGGAGGCACTGTTGAGTGGTGCCACAGGCACACCACAGGACAGGGCTACCAGATGGGAGGAGGTGGCAGCCTATGTCAACCAGCATGGATGCCACCAGTGGTCAGCACAGGAGTGCAGCAAGAAGGTTGGGATGTACAGGTGGCACACAAAGGAGAAGGTGGTGGCCATCAGAGCATCCTGTACTGCCACCTGAGGAGAGTCAGCAGATGCACCCACACTGATGCCAACAGAGGAGTTGGTGGCGGACACCATCCATTGCACCTCAGTAGAGGGTGTGCTTGGACAGGGCTTCCAGATGGGTGGCAGCCCATCACTGCATGGTATGTACATCAGTCATGCACAGGTACTGGCCTGGAGGGTGTGTACATGGGCATGCTGGTGTGCATACCGCTGTCCTGCATGCCATGTGTCCATGTGCATACCCACACGCATGCCCCACTGCTGGACCCATACAGCAGCAGCGTACGGTGAGGGGCACATGTGGGAAATACATCAATGACACTCCCTCCTTCTCTTGCAGCACCAACACAACTCCATGCAGAGGATGAGGTGCTGGCAGTGGCCATCACCCCTGTGGATGGCAGCATGGTCCCTGAGGATGAACCATCAACATCCACCATCATCCGGGGACCTGACAGGCCATGGCTGAGCACCACAGTGCCTGTGGGTGTCCTTGGCCTAGCGTCGGACAAGGCCCTGGATGTGTTCCTGCAGGATGCCAGCCATGGTGTCCTGTGCACAGAGACACAGACTGGGGTGGGGTCTGACTGCGATGATGACATCACACTGATCCTGAACAGCATGGGTGATGGTGTGGGGGAGTCGCCCCTGCTGGCATCACAGGAAGCATCAGGGCCTAGTGTCATGCTGGCAGCAGCACAGCCACCTCCCAGCACTGCGTGTACAGTGGTGTGCGGTGCCACTGCTGTGCCCTGCATAGGTGGCAGTGTGGCCGCGCAGGAGCAGGGTGGCACAGAGCAGCTGGAAGGGCAACAGCAGCAGGCTGTGGGGTGTCACTGGGCAGCCAGACATAGGGTTCACCACCGGTGTGCCTGCCGTACCCCTTCTGCCTGTAGACCCACTGTGTAGTTTCCATTGGAGATGGGGGCTGGACAACGTGGCAGGTCACCCACTGATGATCGGCATCCCTTCCAGGAGTGCCAGGATGTAGACCGTCTGGCTGAACACACTGCAGTCTTCCATTCAGCAACAGGTGCTGCTTGCTATTGGGGTGCATGGACTGTGAGTGGAGGTGTGCCATTTAGCTGAGCAGCAGGACAGTGGCACTGCACAGATCCTGGAGGGCCTGCGATGCATGCAGGAGACCACAACTGTGGCCATGGATCTCATTGGCAGTGCAATTGTGGATGGCTTTGTGTTTCTGGTTTCCACAGGGTGTGACCGTGCACAGGGGACCCCCCTGCCGTTTGCTGTCCACCCCATGGACCCAGTGTCAGGTGACTCCAACACAGTGGACACCAGGCTTGGATGTAGGCATCCCAGGAATGCCTGGGGCTGGTCTGTTCGGCCATCTATACACCCCCATAAGGACATGGTCATGGTCCCATACTTCTACCCCTGGGGGGCTGTTGGACACATACCCCATGGCTGATGTGCAGCCTGCAGCTGCTGATCAGCCCCAGTGCAGCTGCCCCCATGGCTGTGGTGGCTGTGGTACCATACAGCTGCCCTGAGCTGTGTGCCGCCCTGCCCACAGTCTGCTGCTGCTGCCCTGCGTGCACATGGACAGTGTGTGGTGTACCTGTGATGGAGTGCATGCGTGTTGTGCCACAGGCTGTCAGTGTGTGCATGCCAGGGTGCTGGACAGTGTGCCATGGGCATGATGAGGTCAGTCTAGAACCAGTTACACCTGTGCAGCAGTGCCATGCGTCTGATCCATGCCATGTTCCACCACCGTGTGGGTGGGTGCATGTGAGCATGTGTGTGCATGTCTGTGCAGTGTGAGCCTGTGTGTCTGTGTGTGTTGCTGTGAGTAGTTGTGTGCCACTGCCTCCCCTACCCCTGCTTAGTGCCACTGTGTGTGCATGCCCTTCACCATGCACGGCCCTGCATGTGTGGTGTGCTGGTCTCTGTGGCCCATGCATGTGTACCACACCACCAACCTGCATTTGCCAAAATGTTCTTGTGCAACCATGTCGCTGTGGCATCATGCCTGCTGCAGGAGTCGGGGTCCCTCTGCCCAGGGGGTCACTGTCCACCCCCCTCCAACCCATTGTCTCTGTCATCCCCACTACTGTTGTCCTCATCAGCCTTGACAGCTATCCCATGGTCAATGGTCATGTTGTGCAGTATGAAGCAGGCCAGGAATAGTCCACAGGCTTTTAAGGGGCTGTATTGTAGGGCACTGCCTGATCTGTCTAGGCAACAGAATCGAGCCTTCAGCATGCCAAAGATGTGCTCAATGATGTTATGCATGCTAGAGTGTGCCTCGTTGTACCATTCCTCTGCTGGGGATGACGGTCACCGGTAGGGGGTGAGCAGCCAGGGCCTCAGGGGGTACGCACTGTCACCTGTGTGGAGATTGTCATGGTTAGCTCTATGCTATGCTGTTCTGTGCCCCTTGCCTGTTCCTGGCACCCACACCACCACTCACATCCTGCCCTCCCCATCCCAAGGTCTGCTATGCCCATCGCCCCTTGCCCGTGCCATACTCACCCACAAGTTGGCCTGTGGGGATGTCCCCATGTTCAAACTTGTGGCACAGTGCAGAGCTGTACCAGATGAATGCGTCATGTGCACTCCCATGATGTGTGGCACAAACATTGATGATGCACCCCATGGCATTGCACACCACCAGGTGATTGGTGCTCGGGCTCCCCTTCCTGTTGATATACACCATGCCCTCAGGGCCAGGTGGCATGTGGATGCCCATATGGGTGCAGTCAATGCCTTTGATCACACCGGGCATACGTGCCACCCTGTGGAAGTCCTGCATATTTGCTGTAAGCTCCACCTGTGTGTTGGGGAAACATATGAATTCTGAAGCACATGGCAGCAGAGCATTGAGGAACTGTGTGAGGAGGAGGGATGTGGCCAACTGGGTGATTCCTATGGTGTCCCCTGTTGGTCATTGAAAGGTGCCCGTGGTGAGCAGGCACATGACAGTGGTCACCTTGGTCGCCAAGGACATGGCGTGGCTCTGTCTGGTGGGCGCCTGCATCTCCTCACTGCAGAGCTCTCAGAGCTGCCTCAGAATGGCCCTGTTCAGGCAGTACTGGCTCATGATCTCGGTGTTGCTATAGTTGTCAAAGGTGATGCGGGCACGGTACCACCTGTGTTGGGCATACTGCCGATAGGCCCTTTGTCAGCCCCATAGCTGTTCCTTCTGCCTCCTCACACCCCTCATTATGGCCTCCATCAGGAACGACGCACTCTCCATCACTTCTTCACTCTGTGTGTCCCCCTGGGCTGTTCAATGCCTATATGTCTGCCACCCTGGTACACTGTTTGTGTGTGTGTGTGTCTCTCTCTCTCTCTCTGCCCCTCTCTCCCTCTCCCACTACACCTTTCTGTCTCTCTCTCCCTACCTCTGTGTTTGTTCTTGTGTCTGTCTGTCTGTCTGTCTGTGTGTGTGTCTCTCTCTCTCCCCCTTGGTGCAACCACTGTCTGTGTGTTTACCTCCTGTTTTTATAGGAACAAGTCTGGTCATCGCATCTTGGATTTGCTCCAGACTTGTTCCATGGCTTCCCGGTTGAATATCCCATTGCGCTGGATATTCATGGGAACGCCCACTGCACTTGCAAGTCATATTTTATAGTTGCACATTGGCACAATGGGTTTTGTGCTGCGCAGTTGCTCGCTCTGAATATCGCTTAGTGGCGTATCTCCATACTTGCGCTGGCACAACTCAGTTGCACCATGCTTAGCTGCTCTGAATATCTGGGCCTAATTATACGTAAGTTTACATTGCATGTGGGATGGTGCCCAGTGGTAAAAACTGTGACTTAAGTTGTAAATGTTGACTCAACAGTATTTTTTTTGTTTTTCCCTGTCTGACTCTGAATTGGAGTTGGATTATTTTCAAAAAAGTATTTTAACCTACGTTTTTTGAAAAATATGTTTAGTCTAGTTTAATCTTAAACTTATTGATCTTTTCATGTGGGCAAAAGGAAAGTTCCCTACCCTGAAGACTTGCTTCATCAGTTATTAACACTCTGTTAGACAGATATATTACTATGTTTTCACCTGAGACCTTGTTTTTACTTCTGATGTTTCTTTTGTTTTGTCTCATTTCTTTCTTGTGCCTGGTTCTGTAGGCAATTCTGTTCATCCTTGTCCTAATGCTGAACCTCCTTTTCCTGGGTCTAGGCCTCCCTTTTCCATGTCCATTCTGGTATACTGATACCCATGATTCCATTCCTGTCATCCCCTCTTTGTCACCCTGCCCCTCGACCAGCCTCTCCTTAAAAATGTTCTCCTCTGTTATAGCTTGATTGTTCTCCTTCAGTATCACTGCTGGATGAATGCAGTGCTTCTTCAGAGTCTACATTCTAAACATAATTACTTCTTTGAGCATTCTGTTTATCTTTTTTTTTTATTTTAACACTTTTTCCACCTATGGTGGAGCTAATCCCAGCAATCTCCGGCCACTGTCGCCTGCACCCTTCCGAGCCGGTCATGCCCATGGGCCACACACAAACCCACAGAACCAGGGACAGGACACATCATGCTGTGCCCTGGACAGGTGCCTCTCTCGGGTCTGGGGGTGTGGAGCATGGCCATGAGCCACCGAAATCACCCTCTGACATTTTCCTCTGTTAACTTCCCCTTCAGGGCACGGATGTGCAATGACGTCTGGACACAATGTGCTGACGTCCGCCGCTATGCCCCATACTGTCACTGCTCTGGTAGTGTCTCCAGTCATCACCAGGGGCTGATACAGAGTGGTGAAACCCTGGATCCCTCCTCAGGATAGGAGAGCAGTCCACCGGGCACTCGATCCTATCCTTCCCCTGCCAACCCCTGATGACCCAGGCTTGAGTCCAAACCCGGGTCGCCAGCATGGCGCGAGGTGTGCATCCAGCACCTCAACCCTCAGTGCCACCAGTCCAGCTTCATTCTGTTTATCTTTAAACCAACGGTAAACTTTGTTATCCTGGTAATCTTTTAAATCCCTCTTAAATTTAAAGATTTTGGTGACCCTAATCTCATTCTCAAAGTCATCCAGTTTTTTGTTGTCTTTTGTAAAAAATGTATTATATTCCTCCAAAGAAAATTTATTTTTGACCTCTTTCTCTACAGTATCAATTTCTTTATCAATTTTAAGAATTTCTTTTGTTAGGGCATCAACCAAAACTAATAAAACATCTCTGGAGCAGCGATTCCTGGCTCCATCCCAGTTCTGCTCTAATTCTGTTGTAGTGAAATCAAGATTGGCTGAATCAAAAGCCGTAAGCCCCATGGAATTCTTTTCTGTTTCAGATATTCAGTCAAGGTTAGAGGATGCCAGCCCAGCCTTAACTGATGCTGTTTGTTAAATTCAGAATCATTTGTTGCTGTTCTAGAAGACACTGGGCCTTCAAACAGTCTTCTTGGTTTACCATTATTTAAAATTCTCTGTTTGTCAGAGTCAGTAATTATTCTAGGTAGAGACCTGTTATGAGCCAGTTTATCTAGCTTCTCAAACTCACTCATTCTGTAAGTGCAGTCACAATACAGTGGGGGTGAGTGTGTGTGGAGGATACGAGGCACACAAAAAACTGAGAGGGACCTTTATTATCTACTGGATGTTTGCCTAACAAAAAGCTTAATAACTGTACACTTTGCACATGACTACATACTTTAACATCAAAACCTCTCTTCAGTTTTTTATGTTCCTTTGTAACCCATCTGGAGTGATAACAGACTGGCCACGGATGTAAATAGCCAACAATGTGAACAGAGCAAACAGTCCTACTCTGTCCATAAAGGGTTACCAAGCCAATAAAACCTCCTGGAAGTGCCAAAATGTTAATATTCTTTTTCTGTTCATCAGTTAGAAACATGTATGATCCAGTGTCTTTCAGAAATGCTCAATTTATTTTATGTTGGTTATCCTTTTATATTGATATCTTCCATCATGTTCAATATAAACCCCTGGTTCTGGCCCCTCGGAAAAGCACCTAGTCAAGTGCTTGTGAAATCCAGATAAAGGCCAAAAACTCTGATCCAGCCAAACCTCAGAGAAGTAGACAGAAAGGAAAGCATACTTAAAGGGGAGTGGCCAGAGTCCAATCAATAGCTGAAGCAAACTACAGTAAGCAAAGATTGGAAATAATGGCCAACACACACAAATTTTCTTCAATATAAAATAATTTTACTTTCATAACATCCAGACCAACATTGTCTTACATTTTGGAAATGCCCTTCATCAGGGAGTCTGGTTCTAGGAATAAAAACATATATATCACAATATTATTTACATTTTAACGTGCATGCAATTTAGTTCTAATACGGGGGGGGGGGTATAACAACACGTATATTATGTTATACTCTTTCTTTCTTTTGTTTTAGATTTACCATCAATGTACTTTAGATTTTTTCTTCCCTAAAATAAACATGTTAGCTAGCCAGTACTTGTCATGTTCTCTTATTATTTTTATCACTTCAAAAATATATACTTTTAAAAGGATTTACAAAGTATAAAAACAATTCATACCCTTAGGTGCTGTATCAACTCATATTTTGAAAATGTATTGTGTATTTAAATAGCTCATGCAAGCAAAAAATATGTGTTTACTAATCAATTTTTTTTTATTATCTGGTTTCCTTTAAATTATGCATCATGTTACTTCAACAAGTGGTTTAAATGCTAGTTTGGCCTTATCTTATAATGTACTTCAGCAGCTTTCATTTCTATTCTTAGCTGCTCTTTCTAAGGGAGTACAGCACGCTGGTTCCTTTAAAACTTAAGTATCACTGTCATGAAGTACATACTATATATCTAGAAATGTTTCCTTTATAATGGGAAGATAGCTTAACACTGTAAAACAACATATAAGGCTATAAACATCTAATGCATTCAATGTTGTTCTCTTTTTACTAGCTCATTAGTTAAACACTCCTTAACTTGTCTTTCATAAGCAGATACAGGGTTAAAGCTCAAAACTCAAAATCTGTAACATCTCTCTCTAAATTTTATATTGCATGCACATATTCTGCAACACCTGTGTTTCATGCTAACTACACACATCCTCTTACATTTAAAGTTATTCATATTATGATTGCTTAGCTGTTTGCTACCACCTCTCTGCTTCTTTATAAAAAACTTCCTACTTCTTTACAAAGTTCTTTTCCTAGCTTTCAAAGCACATAAGCAAATGATAACCATCATATAACAACAAGAACTGACCATACAACGCCTGCAACTCAAGCTGGGGAATGAGCTCAGGCCACAGGGGGTCGGCAGGGAAGGGCGAGGATTGAGAATCCTACGACATCTCCCCTTTCCCTGGGGAGGGATCTAGGGACTCTCTGAAGCAGCAGTGGCTCACAGTGGAGACTGGAGGTACAGGCTGCACAAGGAGCCAACTTTGGGGTGGAGCGAGGTGGACATCGATGGCTCACTGTCCAGACATCATTGTACAGCTGAGTTCCAGGGGCAACTCTAAGAGAAAAAAAAACAGTTTTGATAGGCGAAGATGAGACCAGGGACCACCTCCCCACACCCAACGTTGAGTGCGCCAGCTACCTCTGGTGCTCCATCCACTCCTGAAAGCCTGCCCAGATTCCAGATAGGTCACCAAGAGAATATGGCAATCCCACCCTGGAGGCTTAAATCTGGGGGAACAGGCACCAAGAAGTGAAAAGGAGCTGGGTGAACCAGACAGTAGGACTGAGCCTATGATAGGGCGAGATGGTAGGTGAGTCGAGTGCCAACACTGGAGAGAGTCTAGGATGGGGTGTATAAAGAGTCCACAAATAAAATCCCTTTTGTCATGAAGGAAACCTGTGACAATGTACATCATCCTGATGTACAGTTCTTCACTGTAACATGTGTATTGAGACCCCTGAGCTGGATTCTGCACTTATCTGTAGCAGAAATGTTGTTGACATTTTTTTAACATAAGAAATCTTTTTTGTAACTCACAATATGAAAAACAGATTATTTTTCATATTATGAGTTATCAAAAAGGATACTTTTTCCTGATAGCACTGTGTCTCAGCCAGATTCCCCCAGGTGGCTCTTTGAAAACTACAAAACAGTACTTGGATGCTGATGAGTTACAGGAGGTTCTCCTGGCAAAATGAAACTGCTGATGGATGGTGATACAGTTTGTAGTCCCTGCCTTTGGAGTAATAATAGTAGTTTTTATTCTACAATGCCAGTGGTTCCTCTGTGCCTCTTTTTGCAATCTCACAATTATGGGAGCTATGAAGGATACTTATCCTTAAATATTATGTAATGGCAAGAAGATGTACTTTTTTTTCCATAGGCTTGTTCAGCATCTTGATTGATATTTATTATACAGTATACACCTGTAACACTTGCAGAAAAGTAGTTTTACTTGAATAGGTAGCCACACCCCCTGAAGAAGAGGTGGTTTAGCCTCAAAAAGTGGGGGCTCATCAAGGGAAAGGGAAAGGGAACATTGTTGAACCAGGAGTAGCACACTAAGCTGAAACTTGTTTCCAGATGTGACCTGGGAGCACAAGGAAGTTAAGTGACTTGCTCAAGATTACACAGTATGCACCTAGGGATTGAGCAGCAGGTCACTTGTTCCTGTATTCAACAGTTTGTTTGCATTTATATTCATTTGCACTACTTGCACTTTCAAAGCCACATTAAAACTATAATGGTTGACTTGATGCAGTGGAGTGCTTGTTTGTTTTTGTCTACTAAAATGCTATTTTTGCAAGCACCTGATCATTGCTGTGAATGCTGCTTCTCTTGTTCCATTTGACCATGTTTTTAGCCTAGCATCCCAACTGGGTAACTGAGACCTTCTGTGTTGGGAACTGGAAATTGAGGACCCAGATGAACCACCATGGATTCTGCCAAAAAAGACTGCCAATTTGGTATTTAAAAGAAGGGGTTTAGGTGTTCACCTTGATGAGCAATAGCTGTCTACAACATGGATTAATTACAAACGCTACAGAGAGACTGACATGGATTCTGTGTTTGCCTTAGGACCAAGGTAACACATATACCAATACAATTTCAAAAAATACACAAAGTGGTTTTAGTACCTGCTGTTTTGTAATTTATTATCAGTTGCCTGGTATACTGGTAAGTTCAAAACAAGATTTTGTTAACTAGTAGTAATGAAATATGAACTATTGAAACATAAACTTATTAGATTTAAGCTGTTTTTGAGCCTAGGCATAATACCACACAACGGTATTATTTAAATAGTTAACAAATAACCCTGCAGTAAAACAACTGAGAAAATTAGTGGTCTTATAGTAGCTGTTTTGAACTTATTTATTGACTTACTTAAGGTTGCCTGAAACAACTTGCTGCTGCTATTGTTAGCTGGCTAGGATTAGTTAATTGCTTAAGCAATCCGGTAATAATCTTTTTAAGTGTTTTGCTTAAGTGGTAGTAGTAGCAGTAAAATGTTATTCTGAAAATGCAGAAAATGATAGCCCAATTGAGCTAAGACTCATTTTCAATTGGGTCTCACGGTATAACAAACACATAATTACATACAATAGGTACATAAATACAAGCATAGCAACTACAATATACAACCTGTATCAAAAACATAGTACATGACAAACATTTAGATGATTAAAGAAATTTAAGTAGTAGCAAACATGAGAATAATAATGTTAGATGTTGCGGGAATCCTTCTTGGAATAATATGTCTGCTACAAATATATGTAGCAGAAGACACATAATTTTCCTCCCTGATAATACTGACATCAGAATGCACTTGTTTTCACAATAAACTTAGGCAAAAAGATTCTGGAATGACAAAGAGGATGAATCTCTTTACCATAATAAAAATATAGTTGGAAAACAAGCCAATAACAATAAAATTATTATTAAGTAATCAAAAAAGCCAAGTGCCATGGGTGTCTTTAATTCTTTGTGGGGACATAGAGACCAACCCAGGAGCTATGGACAGATCCTTAAACATATTACATGATAATGCAAGAAGTTTGATAAATAAAATGGATCTGTTTAGGACCTGGAATGAATCAGAGTCACCTAATGTGGTGACACAGGACCCCATTGTAAATGAGTCTAGGCTCAACTGAGTTATCCTTTTCTGAATATCAGAATAACATTTTTACTACTACTACTACTACTACTATTACTACTACTATTGATGTTGTTACACTGACTTAGACTTGGTTGATAAGAAACTTGATTCCAATGAAATAGAGCTGAAAGACTGCAATATTTACAGACTAGACAGAGGGACAAGGGAGTGTACTAAAGTATCAAAAACATGGCCTGTGCCAATCAAAAATTCCTATATTCAGGAAGTTTGGAGGGCATAGAGTGTTTGTTGGTATACTGTAGCTACAATTTTATGACTTAGTAGTTGGGGTGGTATATTCTACTCCAAAATAAAACAACACTATTGGAAAAATGTGCCCATTTAACAGTAGACCAAGTAACAAATAAAATCTGATCCTGGCTGGAGATTTGAATGCCACCTGGGGAAAACAAAGTGGGCTAAAGTTAGATGATTTGTTATAAAGTTTACATTTGGTACAAATTATAAATATTCCCACCAGAAAATGAAAGTTTGATAGCCCAGGAAATGTTTTTGTTTGTAACCATTGAGCTAATGGTGTTGGGGAAAAAATGTTAATCCTCCAAACTTGGGTGATCATAATATTACTTTTTGTACCATTAAAACTAAACTTAATACACCAAAACATAATAGAACCTAACCTAGTACTATGAGGAGATGCTTTAAACAATACCATAAGCAAGATTTTCAAATCAAATATTAAATGTCAAATGATACAGAGTAGCACTTACCCCTGATTTGAACTTGGCAATGGAGGAATTCACCAAAATGTTTATAGAGACCTGTAATGTGTGTGTCTCTATAAGGAAACAAACTCAAAAACCTAAACATTTACCATATGTAAATAACAAAATAATAATAAAAAAAGATTAAAGAAAAAATCAACTATGGAAAACAGCAAAAAAGACACTGAATCAAGAAATGTGGAATACATTCAAGAAATGAAAGAATCAAATTACACAGGAAGTTAAAAAAAAAATAAGGGGTACTATTATAAACAAAAAATAAAGTTATTGACCCTAAGCTGTACTGGACCTTAATAAAAACTTTAATTAACCCTAAGAAAAAATCAAAAGAAATAAACTTTATGGAGAATGGCAACTCTGTTCCTTCAGAGAAAGTTGACGATTTTCTAAACAATCATTTTATTAATCATCCTGATTTAGAGGGTATATTTCAAATAAATACAGAAAAAGGTAGACAGTTGCAAAAATGTTGAACGTACTGGGAAAAACAAGACACCTAAATTTAGATTTACAAAAATTAGCAAAGGGGAAGTTATTGTAGCAATAAATAAATTAATAAAAATAAGGCATGTGAACTAGACAATACTGAAACTAGGTTTATAAAAGATTCTAACTAAGCAAAGATTGTCAATAACTGCCCACTCACCCAAATTTTCTTCAGTACAAAATATATATTTTTTCATAACATCCAGACCAGCAGATCAACAATGTCCTACATTTCAGGAATACTCTTCATCAGGGAGTCTGGTTCTAGTAATAAAAACATGTATACCACAATATTATTTACATTTAACATCCATACCATTTACTTCTAATACTGGGGGTTGGGGGGGGGGTATAACAACAATAGTTTTTGCTTCCCTAAAAAAATAAACATATTAGCTAGCCAGCACTTGCCATTTTCTCTTATTGTTTTCATCACTTCAAAAAATATACACATTTAAAATTATTTACAATGTGTAAAAATAATGGATACCCTTAAGCACTGTATCAACTCATATTTTGAAAATATATCCTGTCTTTAAATAGCTTCTGCTAGCAAAAAATATGTGTTTACTAACCAAATATTGCTTTTTTCTATCTGGTTTACTTTAAATTAAGCATCATGTTACTTCAATGAGAGGTTTAAATGTTAGTTTGGCTTCTATCTTATAATGTACTTCAACAACCTTCAGTTCTATTCTTTACTTCTCTTTCTATGGGAGTACAGCACATTGGTTCCTTTAAAACCTAAGTATCACTGTCATGAAGCACATACTGTATATCTAGAACTGTTTCCTTGATCACAGGAAGACTGCTTCACATTGTAAAACAATTTAAACATCTAATGCATACATTGTCATTCTCTTTAATTAATTGCTTATCGGTTAAACACTCCTTAACTTGTCTTTCATAAGCAGATACAGGTTTAAAACTCAAAACTCAAAGTTTGTAACATGTCTCTGTAATATTATTTTACATGCACATATTATGCAACACCTGTGCTCCATGCTAACCACTCAAGTTCTCTTACATTTACATCTATTCAAATCATGAATGCTTAGCTGCTTGCTACCACCTATCTGCTTGTTTATAACAAACTTCCCACTTCTTTACAAAGTTGTTACCTAACTTTTAAAGCACAAAAACAAATGCTAACCATCATGTAACAAGAAGTACTGACCTTCAGTAAGATTGTCTTTTCCAAAGGGGAACCACAGAACCCCTGGCGTTGCTGTTACTTTTACTCCCTCCACTGCAACATAATCTAGCAGATTACACCTATTGGATCCCAATGGAAACAGGTGTGTGTGAGCATACTCATGCTTGCTTGCCTGCCTGACATGCTTTTCACCTTAACATATTGCTGGGAGGTATGTGTTGTAGAAAATTAAGAAAAAACAACTTAAAGACCTTTTTTTTCTTATAAGTTTAGTGCATATTCCAATGTAAAAATAAATGTTTTAATTAACACTGGATCTTATTAAAGATGTTCTATCAAGAAGACATGCAGTATTTCAACCTTTATTACTGATTGTGCACTTCTCCTGAATTCCACGGTTCAAAACCCCCCTGAGCCACTAAACGAGGATACTTTCATCTGATAAAAGCATGAAACAATGCATTTATCTAATTTCAAACTCCCTTAATTCATTTGCCTTAACTATGATATTTTGATTACATGTGGTAAAGCTAACAGTCCTATAAGAAATTTTACATGGACCTTAACTTTTGCTTTTTACTTAAAGCTAAAGTGTCACTCCATGGGACATTTAATACATATTTCCATGTATCTCTGAACATATATATGGGTTTAAAAACCCAGAATATTAAAACATAGTTATTATTTTCTATTTGCTTAAACTGAATACTATCAGTAGAATTAATACATTTATATTTTCCCAAAATAGGCTGTCAGTCAATCATCTCATCCATGCAAAATCTAGAATTTGTGGCTCTAAACAAATCAATGTAGAAAACTTCTCTGTAAATCAGTTTCTGATTAGAATCCCCCCCTCATCTATTTTTTACTACTTTTCCACTTCCAAAAAATCTAAAAGTGGGTAGTTGGTGTCCCGTTTCTTAAAAAGGGTCTCGCTATGGAGAAAGTTAGGTCTTTATTCTTTATATAACCTTTATGTTCCTCTATCCTTTGTTTCAACTGCCATTTGGTTTTCCCAATGTAGATGCTGTCACATGGACATTTTACTGTGTAAATTACTTCCACTATCTGGCACATAACAAAGTCCTTAATCTCTATGTTTGTATCTCTCCCTACATTTCAGATTATTTTTATTTTCTGGATGCTACTGCAATGTACACATCTACCTCAAGGGTAGTTACGCTTTAAATCCTCACTTGTAAAGCACGTGCTTTGTCTTTGAAGTGCTATTATATGTTCTGTGTGCATAAGTTTGTCTTGAAGTGAACAGACTTTTTTGGCTACTATCTGTGGGCCAGCTCCAAATGCTCATTCCCCTAAATTTATGGATTTCAGGACAGTCCAATGCTTTTGTATTGTTTAATTAATATCAAAAAATATATAATTATACCTAAAAGTCAATATTTTCCACTGTTTGTACTGTTTCAGGTTCAGGTGGTATTAATAATGTCTCCCTTTGTTTTTGTTGCATTTTCATTTTAGCCTTAAATATAATTTTGTCATTGTAGCTTCTTTCCCCAAATCACATTTCCATCTCTTACACAGATTCCTCCAGGTCTTTCTGTAATGAACAATTTCATTTTACCATTAGAAACTGGTTATAAGGTATTGAACAGACTTTAAAAATATCTTATGACTTAGTGTAGATGGATCTAGATTTGGGCTTTTGTGTCTATAGTCTATTATGTGTGTGTGTGTGTGTGTGTGTGTATGTATGTGCATATGTGTATATATACAGTATATGTATATGTATGTATATATATATATATATATATATATAGATATATAGCTATATATATATATATCTAAATATATATATATATATAATGTGCGTGTGTGTGTGTGTGTGTAAGCCCAAAAGGAATCACAAATGATCCATTAATAAATTTATTGCTAGCCCATCTATTAACATATTTATATGGAAATAGTATACATATGAACAACTATTTATCATTTTTGAGTTGATTCTAATATATATACAGTATATACTCCTGCCTACCTGCCTCTCTCTTCTCCTCCTCCTCCTCCTTTTGCCTTCCACCAACCCTATTGTCCCTGTTAACCCTCAGCCTCACTACTCGAGTGCTCCTACCTACCCTCCTGCCCTCCCCTCCTCCTATACCACTGCTCCTCCCCCTCCCTCCTCCTCCACACACCCCATATGCTCTCTCCACCTCACCCCCATCCAGACATTACCTTTCCTCCCCCCACTCACTTGGGCATATGATCACTCAAGCCTTCTCTGCCTGTGCTGCCCTACCCACACCCTGTGCTACGAAACCCCCCTTCTCTTCCTATCGCTCCCGGCGTAAACTCTCCTTCTGCCACCCTCTGGCCAGAACAGTTCTCCTCCTTCTGCTCCTGATGGGGAATATACATCCCAACCCAGGCCCTGCCCCCCTTCCACCCACCAACTTGGCCCACTGGTCTCCAAATAGCCTCCATGAACATATGCAGCCTGCTGAAAAAATTTGACACCCTCCAGTGCTGGGCCATGGCTCATCAACCAGACATCATAGCCCTGGTTGAAACCTGGCTGTCCAAATCCACCCCTGACTCATTTGTCTCCCTCCCAGGCTATACCTTATACCGGGAGGACCGAGTAGGCAAACGAGGAAGAGGCTGTGCAATCTACACTAGGGACACAATATTTGGACATGCGCTCCCCACCCCTGCCCTTGTAAATGGGGCCCAGGCTCTTACCCTCAAACTCACCCTGGACCCCTCTAGGGGCCCTCTCTATCTCACCACTGCCTATGTTCCCCCAAAGAACCAGCACCTGGCCCTGGTATCTTTAACTGACTATCTGGTCTCCCTCCACCATAAGGTGGAACAAATCCTATTTGGGGACCTTAACGTAAATTGGCTCAGCACCTCCTCTTCCATGATCCGAGACTCATTTGCCACCCAAGACCTGACGCAACTCATCACCCAGCCCACTAGAATAAACCCAAAGAGAGGAACCAGCACCCTTCTGGATGTAATTATCATCAACCGACCCCAAAAAATCCAAAACATCCAGGTCCTACCAGATTCCCTAAGTGACCACTCCCCTATCCTATTTCATTGGGCAGTCCCCAATCCCAAACCCAAAGCCCAGACCACCCTCCGCAGGTGCCTCTGCCCTGGTGAGCTGCAAAAGCTTAAACAACTCCTCACTCAGATAAACTGGTCCCCCATTCATCGTGCATCTGACATTGACACTGCCCTCTCCTTCTTCTCACACACCTTAAACATGGCCTGTGATCTCTTTTCACCCTTCACTAAAATCCGATCCAAAAAGCAGAATGCACCCTGGGTTAGCCCTGTCCTTCTACAATTGCTAAGAAATCGGGATAACCTCTGGCACCTTGCCACTGAAATGGGTCAGTTGTCTGATAGGCAAGCTTACAATGCACCCTGGAATAAGTGCTCTTGAGCCATCTGGAAAGCCAAGGCCGACCATTACCAGGCCACCCTTACCTCCTCCTGGGGTTCGGCCCGGACTTTCTGGGATAATATTAAACAGCTAAATGGAAAATCACACTCCCCTGCCCCATCCCAGCTCACTAGTGATGGCACTACCTCCACCGATCCTGCCATCATAGCTAACTGGCTCAACACCGCTTTCACTGACCTTAGCTCAGTCCTCCCTAGTAATTTCTTTGACCTCCCTCAACCAACCTACCCTGTCCTCCACCACCCCAGCTTCCACCTGCTGCAGGTTTCTGCCCGGGAAGCCAGACCCATCCTAATCAAAGCTTTGAACAGCAACAGTCCCGGCAGTGACTCACTGGACCCCAGTATCCTCAGGCTGGTACTAGATGAAGTCCTTGCCCCACTCACCAGCCTAATTAACCGATCGCTCTGCCTGGGACAATTTCCCACTGCTTGGAAAACAGCCATAATCATGCCCATTCATAAAGGGGGTGACAGGTCGTCAGCCAACAACTACCGGCTAATCTCCATCCTCCCCCCCAAAGCCCTGGAAAAAGTGGTGGCCATTCAAATCACTGAATATCTGGCTAAGCACAACATCTTATGCCCAGAGCAACATGGCTTCCGTGCTGGTCACAGTACCAGCACTGCACTAATTGAATTCTCCAACTTCCTACACTCCTCCCTGGATACCAGCTCCCTAGCTGGTGCAGTGTTCATCGACCTCTCAAAGGCTTTCGACACCTTCTCCCACCCTCTTCTGCTGAATGCTCTCTGCCACACTGGTCTCTCGGCTGGCCCCCCAGCATGGTGCATGAGCTATCTAGCCGCTCGATCACAGTGTGTTAAAATCAATGGGATACTCTCTGATATCCATCCCATACACTCTGGGGTCCCCCAAGGCTCCATCCTGGGCCCCCTTCTCTTCTCACTCTATCTGAACACCCTGCCCAGTGCATGCCCTGGCAAAATTCTTCTGTATGCAGATGATGCTGTCATTTTTGCCACCCACCGCAATCCCATCTTCCTTCAGGACACCCTACAGCAGTCTTTCAATGATGCCGAAGCCTGGTTTAAGGAGCGCAGACTCATCATTAATCTTAAAAAACAAAGCTATGCTCTTTTCCCATCCCCAAACAAAGCTAGCAACCACCCACTCCATATCCTTCCTAGTACCAAACAGCCACTGGAACAAGTCTGCTCCTACAAATACCTTGGGGTTACCTTCGACTCAGCCCTCACATTCCATGACCACATTGATGCCCTAACATCTGCCACTAACACACAGCTTGGCATCCTCTTCCTCATAGAACCTGCCTTCCCCAAATGTGCTCTGGCTCAGTTGTTACGCCTCTGTATTGTCCCTCAGAGACTATGGCCTACTGTGTTCATGGTGCTGCCGACACGACTGCACTCAAAAAATTCACTTAACCCTGAATAAAGCCTGCAGACTGATTACTGGTGCCCCAGGCTCACACACACCTGTCAGCTGTATGACGGCTAAACTCCTTACCCTGGATGAGCGGCTCCGATATCAAACCTGCCTCCTCACAAAAAACCCTACTGGCTCTCCCTCCTGGGGTGACGGCATCCATCCACCGGATCCCACCCACTATTGCAACACGGTCATCCAACAAGACCACTCTAATGGTCCCAGATCAAGAACCAGCCATGGCCAGAGGTCCTTCTGCTACAGAGTCCCATCCTGGTTTAACTCCTCCCTGCCCCCATCACCAATGCCACCACCATCTCCAAGTTCAAACCACCCTTCAAACCAACTCATCAACACTCATATCTGCTCCTGTGTCTCTGAAGGCAGCCTCACCTCGACTTCTCATGACAATGCCCACCGGGCGGCTCTCCACCTATTACCCACCACCTCTTCCCGATTACACCGTTACCTATGTCTAACCTATGGTGCCTGCTGTTTTATGGTATGCCAATTAGATTGCTCAATTTTTGATACCAACTTGTGTAACACCTGTCTCAATTACTTGTACCCTGTAACGTAAATGTATTTTGTCTGACCTCAGTGTGACGTGGCACCTCTGATGAACGCCTATTTTTAGCAAACCTGTGCTATGTAACCTAAAACTCTATGTATGTCTTTAATGTGACGAGGTACCTTTGGAAACGAGCCTCTGGCTCAAAGGTTGTAAACTGATTTCACAAATAAATAAATAAAATAAAAGTGGAAAAAGCTCAAACAATTGTTAAAGGTATGTGTATTTAATGAAATACATTTTACATCTGATTTAGACCAACATTCTCTCTTTGTTCTAACTGACTGATTCCATTGCAACACACACACACACATTTTTTTATACACGTTGGCCCAGATATTCAAAAGGGTTGCGCATGGCGCAACAGTGTTGCATCATGCGCAACCCACTGATGTGCCCCAGCATGATATTCAAAAGGGAAAAGTGCATGGCACAAATCCTGATGCACCGGAGCACATCAGTAATGTATGCAGGCACAGGTGGGGGGCCGTGCCCATGCATAACCTGCACAGCCCGATATTCAGCCAGGGATGTGCAGAGCCATGCATGTGCAACCCCTACCTGCACCAGCAAAAAGTACGCCAAAAAAATAGGAACAATTGATGGCCACCCACAGGTGAGCTGCCACATTGCAGGGTGCAACACGGCAGCTGCCACCTGTGGGTGGCCACCAGAGTTCTGGCTGCATCTGGTGGCACCCCCCATACCCCATCATGGGCTTCTGTATAAAATAAAACTCATCCAATATCCCTGGTGGTCCAGTGGACTGCTATGTGCCCAATTGTGGGCATGTGTACAAATGAAAGCAACAGGTCCAATATCCCTGGTGGTCCAGTGGACTGCTATGTGCCCAATCATGAGCATGTGTACAAATGAAAGGAACAGGTCCAATATCCCTGGTGGTCCAGTGGACCACTGACTGCCTGATCGTGGGGATGTGTAAAAGGAAAACCTCAATATCCTGGTGGTCTGTTGTGCCCCACCACCCACCAGGCCCCACCCTGCTCCCCAGGTCAGCTGGTGGGTGGCAGCACGCCATCCACCTGCTGCCCCACAGCCCTGACTGCACCTTGGTGGGCTGCACACCCATTGGTTCTGGCGTGAGCCAATGGGCATCTCCTACCATACTACATTCTAGATATGTGAATGATTCATTCACATATCTGGAATGTGTAGTATGTACGGGCTGCTCGCCCATTGGCTCACGCTTATGAACTAATGGGCATGCAGCCCTACTAAGGGTGTCAGTGCGGTGTGGGGTGGCAGGTGGTGGGTTCTGCCACCCGCCGGCTGACGGGGGGAGTGGGGAGGTGGGGGCTCAGTGTGCGGTGTGGGGGGAACTGGGAACCACTAGACCACCAGGGATATTGAGGTTTTCCTTTTGTACATGCTCAAGGGACACAGTCAGCAGTCCACTGGACCACCAGGAATATTGGACCTGTTCCTTTCTTTTGTACACATGCCCGCGATCGGCACATAGTGGTCCACTGCCCACCAGGATATTGGATGAGTTTTGTTCTACAGAAGTCCGCGATCGGGCACATAGCGGTCCACTGTACCACCAGGGATATTGGACGAGTTTTGTTCTACAGAAGCCCGCGATTGGGCACATAGCAGTCCACTGGACCACCAGGGATATTGGACGAGTTTTGTTCTACAGAAGCCCGCAATCGGGCACATAGCAGTCCACTGGACCACCAGGGATATTGGACCTGTTCCTTTCATTTGTACACATGCCCACAGTCAGGCACATAGCAGTCCACTGGACCACCAGGGTTATAGGAAGGTTTTCTATTTTTACAGATGCCCGTGATTGGGCTGCGGGGGCGTCGGTCTCCGATGGCTGCTGCCTGGCAAGGCGCCAGGTGCAAGTCGTCAGGGATCGGCGCACCCTGCATGCAAATGAGGCCATAATGACATGAAAATGGCCCCATGTGCTCCTTGCATAAATTATGGCCCCATTTGCATGTCAACTTTTGAATATCGCTGGTGCTGTGAATGATGCAATGGCACTTGTGCTAGTGCATCTCCATGCTCCACTCTGGCCACTTGTGCTGGTGCAGTGCCACTGCGCCATGCACACTGGGGGTGGCCAGGGTGTGATATTCAAAGTTGTTGAGCCATGGCGCAGCTCCATTGAATATCACCCAGGCCACACCCCTGTGCAGCCAAGCTGAGCTACGCCCAAGCTTGCACCACAGCCTGGCTCAGTTTGAATGTCCAGGTTTTGAATACACTGTTCAGTAACAGGTATTATTATTATTATATGCACTTTACATTTTCTATGTGTGTATAAATATGTATGTATCACTTTAAGAAGGCACTTCAAAACAAGCAACACTTCATTGTGTTGCCACTCAATGATGATGCTCTGAGCAATACAGGTCAGAGGTTTTGAGTGTAAGGAGCTCCTGCTGGCATTCCTAGCTAGAGGTATTTTGTCTGCAGATCTTTAAATTAATACATTGATCCACCATTTTTGGTGTTTGCCTGTTTTTTAACATGTTGGTGGATGGTGACATGTTTTTCTCTCATTTGTCTAGGTTACATTTAACTGTGCACATCCAGTCATGTGCAGCTTTTATTTGTTCTGCCAATTTAAAATATGCCATTTATCTTCACATGTGAGTGGGAAGGACCATAACTCATGAGAGGCTAAGCCACGAGTGAGTTAAGAAAGTCGTGCTTACTCACAAGTGATGACAAAATGCCCATTTTGAGTCGGGCAATTGTATAATTAATATATACAACAGTAGTCTACAAGTTTGAGCTTCTAAATCTACAGTTTGTTTGAAGATTTTGCTACTTTGATCATCAGCTTTGTGAAAGCTGCTCTCTTATTGTTCAGTATTCTACTCAGAAGACAGTTAGTTAACAAATATGCATTGTGATAATGGTAACAGCAAATGTTTTTGATATGTTTTTGTTACTGATGTCACTAGCTAAGAGATCTCTTTTATCTTGTCATTTGTACCCCCAATCCTATCTTATACATGACTAACCCTAATGGCCCTTACTAACCTACTGTTCTTGGACACTCAGTTTTACATGACAGACTATCAATGATTAGAAGCAAAGAGCTGATCCAAATTTGTTACCACTCTGTGACCCATCAACCAGTCTAGACAATACCAGTTAAAGCAGCCATTGGCAGTCATGTTCCAAGCGCTTTTGGACTTTCTACTCTTTGGCCATCTAACAAGTGGTGTTGGCCCAAATAGGAACTGAAGGGAAAACATAATGGGTATCACATGACTGTTGAATCTCCTATTACTAATGACCCAGATAAAAAAATTGGTTCAAAAAAATGTTAGGTATGGTTTATGATGTAAGTAGGAAATGTATAACAAAAAAATGATAGACAAGTAAGAATTTGTGAGAGTCACAAGGTAACCTAACATTTTTGGGTGCTATTTGGTGGGAGGAACTTATTATTTTGCGTCTTCTACTGAGATGAGTAAACATGATAAATTAAAATGTGGTGTTTGTGGTTATACAAATTTCCTGTAGTTAAGCTATATGCTTGTACGCAGATTGCAGTTAATATTTTCTAACTGTCCTGTAATTTTATGTATTTTATTTTTGTAAATGCTTGGTCTAGGTAAATCTTCACTGAAACCCAGGTTCATCTTTATGTAGTCCCTGCAAGTGATCAGCCTGGGTGAATTCCAGTCAGACCCAGGTCACTGAAAAATGATTCCCTGCTATAATTTAAATGGTATGCTTTATACTACTTACAGCAATGCCTTATTAGATCTAAGGTCTTTTTATAACTGGTTTTGGCTGGAATGCTTCAGCCTAGCTGAGAATCTTTTAGAGTCAAGTCTATGAAAAAGGGTTGCCTGGCATCACAGCACCATATTGATAAAAGCAGTCTTCCTGGTGAGTTTCTTAACCAGCTGCACCATCAGGCAGTTATGCAATGCATTAAACTGGGCTTGACTTCTTGAGCTCCTGGGTGCTAGAGTAAGGCAATCAATATCTGGCAGATTTAGAATATTTATTTTCTGATTCAAAACAACCAAATGGGTTAAACATGTTTTTCCAATCTTTTCCAGATCTTTAAAAAAAAAGGAATGGTGATGGTTCCAAAGGATTTGTACACTAACGCTGCTAGTTCCATGTGTGGTGTGAAACTGACAGTCAAAAAGACATACATAATTACAGGTAGAACATTTACCTTTCTAATTACTTAAACTATACTATGTATAGGGCTGAACAAAATAGAACATTTCAAAACTTTTTTTTTAATAAAAATCATCCAGAAGGCTACTGGTAACATATTCCTCAGATAGGAAAGACCTCAGTCGATAAACGTTTAATTAGGGCTGTGTGGAATATTGAAATTCTGATAGATCAGAATTCTGTGAAGTTTTCAAAAATTGTCGAATTCCATTGGTAGCAGTATTCTAACATTTTGCATGCAAAATGATTTTCATTTGCAGTTTACATAAACTTTAGATTCTTTTCCGCAATTCAGAAAAAAAATGTTCCACAGTTTACATGATCTGCAGAACAATATGCCATGGTCTACACAGAAATGCTTTTTGAAATTCTGTGTAATATAAAACAAAATTCTGAAAAGTATTTTCGAAGTGAAATTGCCATTCCGCACCAGTTCCAATGGTGGAATTTTACATTCTGCAATGTCCTACTAATAATGTATTTTTAAAAAAGAGAATAGAATTTAATGTTTTATTACCAGCAGCACTTTCTGGTGCAAGATATTGAACTGTTCTATTAAACATAAGAAATATTCAGCCGGCCCGGTGGCGCTGAGGGTTGAGGCGCTGGACGCCACACCTCGCGCTACGCCGGCGACCCAGGTCGGGAACGGACTCGGGTTGCGGGGTCGGCGGGGAGGGAGGATTTGATTCTAACGGATGTTTCCCTCCTCAGGGTGGGAGCCAGAACGTTCCGTGTTCTGCATCATTTCACGCCGGGTGGAAGCACCACCAAGAGAGGATGAAGGCGGCCCGCTGGCCGGAGCCGGGAGGGGGACGCCGGCTGCATGAGGCTTGGTGTGCGCCAGCACGCCGCCACTGGGACGACGCCCCAGCGCCGGACGCTCCCAGAGGGCGGGGAAACCAGGGAAGAAAAGCGAGGAAAACCCCTCTCGGCAGCCCAAGATGATAGCCTCTAGGTACCATCCAGACCACCGATAAGAGGGACAGACCCCACTGTGCAGGAGGGAGGAAAGGAGGCACTCTAGGGGCAGATCCCACCGGAGGTGGAATGGAGGAGTTGAGAGGAAGGAAGGAGTGGGCTCCGGGAGGAGAGAAGGAGGCATAAAGAATAAAGTTAAAAAAAAAAAAACATAAGAAATATTCAAGAAGTTTGTGTTTTTAATCTTTGGCACTAAGTGGTTAGCAGGCCTCTCACCTAATTCTATGGGATGCCATCAGGGATATGTTTCATACCCTCTGACCAGATACACAGAAACATAGAAATTGTCAGCAGATAAGGATGGCTAGGCCCATCCAGTCTGCCCATAGGCCCTATGCATTGTATGTGGCCACTGACCCTATGTGATCAATGGCTTTTCATCAGTCCCCTCCAAGCCTCCCCAGTGCCTGTCCCAGGCATGCTTAAACTTCTCCAATGTGCTTGCCCCACTACCTCCTGTGGCCCACTATTCTAAGCATCGACTACCCTTTCTGTGTAGAAAAACTTCCTCACATTACCTCTTAGTCTACCCCCTTCCAATTTCATATTGTGCCCCCTTGTTCTAGTACTTTTTCTACATTGGAAAAGGTCCCTCCACCTGCACCTTGTTTATACCCTTGAGGTACTTGAACATTTCAAGCATGTCCCCCAGCTGTCTCCTCTCCTCCAGCGAGCACATATTGAGGTCCCTTAGTCTCTCCTGATGTGTTTTGTGGTGCAAGCCCTGCACCATTTTTGTTGCCCTTCTTTGGATAGTCTCCACCTTATCTATGACCTTGTGCAGGTGTGGCCTCTAAAACTGCAGGCAGTACTTCAGGTGAGGCCTTACCAATGTTTTATACAATGGCATCATCACCTCCCACCTTCTACTAGTGATACCCCTGCCTATGCACTCTAGCATGCCACCTGCCCTCCCTGCCACATTTGTGCACTGTTTTGATACCTTAAGGTCATCAGAAATGATAACCCCTAGGTCCCTTTCCTCATTGGTGACAGTCAGCTCTTCCTCATCAGCATATAGCTGTCCCTAACCTTCCCTCTACCCAGGTGCATTATTTTTCACTTCTTTGCATTGAACCTCAGTTGCCACATATCTAATCATCTTTCAGGTTTCTCCAGGTACCTCTTCACTTTCTGCACCCTTTCTGGAGTATCCACCCTGTTGTAGATCTTCGCATCATCTGCAAACAGGCAAGGCGTTTCTTCCAGCCTCTCTGCAATGTCACTAATGAACACATTGAACAGGACTGGTCCTAATACTGATGCCTGTGGTATCCCACTGTTCACCCATTGTACCCCATTTACCATCACCCTCTGTTCCCCATCTGTTAACCAGTTCCTAACCCAGTTCACCACCTTGTCTCCCACACCCAGACTACTCATCTTGTTAATCAAACTTCTATGTGAGATGGTGGTGAAGACTTTGCTAAAATCCAGGTAGGTGGCATCTACCACCCCTTCCTGATTTATTTCCCTAGTCAACCAATCAAAAAATCTATTAGATTTGTTCTTCATGTTGTGAATTCATGTTGCCTCAAATCCTGAGCACTGCTGGATTCCATATGTGCCACTATCCTTTCTTTCAGCAGTGTCTCCATGATCTTTCTCACCAGTGAGGTGAGGCTGACTGGTCTGTAGTTCCCTACCTCCTCCCTACTGCTGCATATGTGCAGTGGGACTACATATGCCCTCCTCCAGTCCTCTGGAATGACACCTGTGTTGAGTGACTCTATGGACAGATCCACCAGAGGTGCTGCAAGATCTCATCACAGCTCCTTTAATATCCTTGGGTGGATGCCTTCTGGCCCCATGGCCTTATCCACCTTCAGCTTTGTGAGTTCTTCCAGAACTCTCTCCATTGTAAATGGACTGGTGTCCATCCGCCATTGCCTGTGTAACCCAACTGTGGTCCTCGACCCTCCCCTCCTTAGTGAATACTGAGCAGGAGTATTTGTCCAGCATTTCTGCTTTGTTTAGATCCCTCTCCTTACACTCTGCCTTCTTCCCTTTGAGCCTCACAACCCCCCTGTTTTTTTCTTCTTTCACTGAGGTACCTATGAAATACCTTATCCCTTTTGCTTACAGACTGTGCTACGCCCTCTTCTGTGTGCAACTTTGCCATCCTAACAGCCTTCCCTGCTTCCCTTAGACATTCAAGGTACACCTTTCTGTCCTCCTCCCTTTGGCTTCCCTTATATTTCCTAAAACTCAGTCTTTTAGCATGGACATTGTCCCCCACCTCTTTGGAAAACCATAGTGGTTTCCTTTTAACACCTCATCATATCTCATAATAAAACACATATGGCAGCACTGTGGAGCCTGAGCTGAACAGTCGCTGGCTCCATCGGCTCCTGAGACGTTTATTTTTGCAATCTAAATAAATAATACTTTTCGAACACTAAAAAGTACACCCTAAACTACATTTGAAGGAGATAACTTAGAGAATAAGATAGAAAAGACTCACAAGAATCTGCAGCATGGAGAGGTGAAACAAGATGGGTGGAAAAGCTTGCTGGCAGGCCCTACCACTAGATCCATCCAGGGAGGTATGATGGAGGGGGATGACTTGGAGGAAACTTCACAGTCCCTCGGCCACAAGATGCAGCAGCTCTTAGCTTCTTCAGCCTCCACTAACTCAACACTGGACCTCATGGCGGGCAGAATGGCCACAGCAGAGACAGCAGTCGATACCCCTCAGGGAGATGCAGAGGAGTTGAAACGGCACATCACAGAGTGCCAAAGCACCACTTTACAGAGTGCCAAAGAACAACAGCATAAAAATAACCATTTGGAAATACTTGAAAACCAGATCAGAAGCCAGAATCTACAGTTAGTGGGCCTATTGAAGGGGGGCAGAAGGAGACTATGCTCATTTGTTTGTAAAGGACTGGTTAGCAGAACAATTTCAGGAGCAACTAACTGGGGAGTATATACATATCATTAAAGCCTACTGATTGCCTCAGAGAGCTAAAACACCAACAGAGCTTCTCAGGGTAATAATGGCCATTCTGGATAGTACGGATACCAGGGCAAACAGTTAAATTGGGCTAAGAGACATGGACCACTATCCTATGAAAGTACCCTGGTTCACATATTTCTGGATATCGCTTATGCTACGTGACTCAGAAGGAAAAGATTTGAAGGGGTGAGATAGACACTTAGGGACTTGAATATACCACACACAATGCAGTTCCCTGCTAAAATCAGAATTGTTCAAGATAGTAAGGTCTATATATTTACAGAACCATCAGATTTGGGGAAACAGGCAGCGAAGATGACAGCTGCCAAGAACGCCATGAGGAAAGCCTAGATGGATGAAGGAGAAGAAGGCACCTGAAAAGTATGACCTTTTATTTATTTGTTCTTTCATGATTCAAATTCTCCTATCTCTACAATATCTACAAGTTGGAAACTGTAATAGTAGTATATAGAAACATAGAAACATAGAAGTTGACGGCAGATAAGGACCGCAAGGCCCATCCAGTCTGCCCATTTCTTTTTCTACCTCATAAATGTGCCATCGGCCTTTGCTCTGTCAGTGACCTATCTATTCATAGTCATTTGTATTGCTCCCTTATGCCTATCCCATGCCTGTTTGAAGCCCTGCACTGTATTCATAGCCACCACTTCTTGTGGTAAGCCATTCCATGCATCCACCACCCTTTCTGTGAAAAGAATTTCCTCATATTCCCCTTAATCGGCCTCCTCTAATCTCATGCTGTGTCCTCTGTCCTGCTATTTTCTTATATTTAAACATGTTAGACTCTTTCACCTTGTTTATGCCCTTAAGGTGTTTAAATGTCTCGATCATATCACCTCTCTCTCTCCTTTGCTCAAGGGTATCATATTGAGCTCCGTTAATCTGTCTCATATGTCTTCTGATGCAGTCCCTGCACCATTTTAGTTGCCCTTCTCTGGATGCCTCAATTTGGTTAATGTCCTTGTGAAGGTGTGGCCTCCAATACTGCCGCAGTACTCCAGATGGGGCCTAACCAATGTCTTGTACAGAGGATTATTACCTCCTCTTACGACTTGTGATACTCTACTAATACACACCCTAACACCCCTAGCCTTACCTACTGCTTTAGAGGTCTGTTGATGATTTTAGGTCATCAGTGATGATGATGCCCAAGTCTCTTTCTTCCTTTGTGACTGCTAGCAACTCCTCCCAGCCTATAAGTGGCTTCAGGGTTTCTCTTCCTATGTGCATGATTTTGCACTTCTTTGCATTAAATCCCAGTTGCCACTCTTCTGACCATTCTGCTAGTTTATCCAGATCTCTTCTCATTCTGCCCACCCCATCTGGATCATCTACTCTGTTGCAGATCTTGGTGTCATCTGCAAACAGACAAGCCTTACCCTCTAGTCCATCTGCGAGGTCACTAATGAAGATGTTGAATAGGACTGGCCCCAGGACTGATCCCTGAGGTACCCCACTTGTGACTTGCATCTCTTCTGACTGTACACCATTTACCACCACTCTCTGTTTTCTGCCAGTCAACCAGTTTGCCACCCAGTTGACCAACTTGACCCACCCTGAGCCTACCTAGCTTATTTATCAATCTTCTATGTGGAACAGTGTCAAAAGCTTTGCTGAAGTCAAGGTAGGCGACATCAACTGCTCCCCTTGGTCCACCACTCTGTTACCCAGTCAAAGAAATCTATGAGATTAGTTTGACAGGACCTTCCTTTGTAAACCCATGCTGTCTTGGATCCTGTGCCCCTATGGATTCCAGGTGTTGCACTATCCTTTCCTTAAGGAGTGCTCCATAATCTTGCCCACTACTGAGGTAAGACTGACCGGTCTGTAGTTCCCCGCCTCCTCCTGCTACCACTCTTGTGGGAGGGATCACATGAGCCCTTCTCCAGTCTTCTGGGACCTCTCCTGTGCTCAGAGACTCACTAAACAATTCTGCTAATGGCCTGCTAGTTCCTCCTTTAGCTCCTTAAGTACCCTGGGATGTATGCCATCAGGTCCCATTGCCTTATCCACCCTGAGCTTAGCAAGCTCTTGTAAGACCCTTTCTTTGTGAAGGGTAGTGCTCACCTCCCTCCCTGTGTCCATGATGTTGAGCTGTGGCCCTGCCCTACCTCTCTCTTCAGTAAATACTGAGCAAAGTATCTATTTAGGATAGATGCCTTTACAGGGTCCTCCTCCTCACATGCTCCCTTTTCTCCATTAAGCTTAGCACTACCCTCTCTGGACTTTCTCCTTTCACTAATGTATCTATAGAAAGTCTTGTCACCTTCTTTACTGTTCGTGCTAGTGTTTCTCAGTTTGGGACTTTGCCTGCCTTACTGCCTTACCTGCTTCCCTTAGGCAGTTTGGTATGCCTCCCTATCTTCATCCCGCTGTGTTCCTTATATTTCTGAAGGCCAGCCTTTTGGCTCTGACCTTTCTGCTACTGTATTTGAGAACCAAAGTGGTTTCCTTCTTCTTTGCACTTCCTTTCTGTCTAACACAATGGGATGTTGCTTAAGTATTGTATCCTAATGCTTGCCCACTTTGCCTGTACCTCCTCACCTGTGTTTCTTTTGCCAGGGCTAGCTTAACTCTGTTGGCCATCTTATCAAAGTCAGCTCCTCTGAAGTCCCATATTTTTGCTTTGGAATGGGATGATTTAGATGTAGTAGCCAAATTGAACCATACCATGTGATGGTCACTGGCTCCCAGGTGACCTTCTACCTGGAGATCTGTGATCCCTTCTTTGTTAGTCAGTACTAGATCTAGGATAGCCCTGTCTCTTGTGGGTTGCTGTACCAGTTGTTTGAGGCCCTCCCCCTGCAGGGAATCCACTATGAGTCTAGTTCTGGCAGATGTTCCTGCTGGTATTGACCAATCTGTATCTGGCATGTTGAAGTCTCCCATTATCAGAACCTCCCTTTAGCTGTCATGTTTTGTATATCTTCTAACAGTAATGTGTCTATGTCCTCCCTCTGGTCTGGGGGCCTGTAGACAACCCAGTTCTTATGGCTGTCCCATTTCCTGTTTCAGGGTGACCCACAGTTCTTCTGGCTCCTATGTGTATTCTGAATTTCTGTAGCTTTGATATTTTCATTAACATACAGGGCCACCCCTCCCCCCCTTTTTGCACCTCGGTCTCTTCTGAACAATACATAGCCAGGTACTGAAGTCTCCCAAGTGTGGTTACTGGTAAACCACGTCTCACTAATTGCTACTATGTCCAGTTTAGCCTCTGACATTATTGCCTGCAGGTCTATCAGGAAGATTGTTTAAGTTGATGCAATATAATTTGCATTGGTATAATAATATGAGTTGCCTAAATTACTAGGGTTCACTTATGCTTAAATAAGGTACTGAAATACCTGAGGCACTCTTTATGTTGATAAGTCTCAGTAGTTTAATAAAAGTTATTATAAAACACATACACTCTATAGTGAGATGCATACATCGTGTGATGAATCATATACATCATATAGTGTTATGCTGTATTTACACTGTATTGAACAGCATACACTATATACTAACATGTATACCTCATAGAACAAACTATATATATATATTATCGTGACGTACTTCTATTATGTAGTGAAACACATGTACTGCACTATACAGTATACTGAAATACATATCTATACTTTGCATCCTGAAATGCAAACACTATATTTTGAAATGAATACATCACATGCAGAAATTAATGGATGCACTGTTTACTGTAATGTGCACATTGTATTCCACATCACATAATTTAAATAGTTAAATGCATATATGTTAAAATTCATCCAGTGGATTGTACAGTCAGGTTTATTATATACATTCTATATTTAAATGTATACACTATATGGTAAGTTGCATGCATCATGTATTGAAACATACATTACATAGCACAGAGTATTACATATTCTATGGCTTGCCCCAGTACTTATTTCAGGCTGGACTCAGGAAAATGCTGACCTGCTAAGAGGAAGTGTCTTAAAGAGAAGGTGTCTACTCCTAATAAATAAAAAACAGACTTATTTATTGTGTTTTTATGTGTTAGTAATTACTTCTACTTTTGTAATAAAATATTTGCTAGTTTCAAGTTTTCAAGTTTATTGCAGGAAAGACTCCATTGAGCACGCTCATTCACAAGGAGGTCCTGAGGCTTAGTGCAGTGAAATAAATGGATTTTCACCTTCACTTTTCAGACTGCTAGTAAAAAATAATTACGTATTCTGATGTGAGAAACTGCCAGCTACTTAAGAGCTCAGTGTATTTCAAGGAGAAACTAAATATATTGTACTATCTTTTTCAAAAGAAGTTTATACAGTACTTATTTCATCAACAATCTTCTCATCTTAAATGTTTGCGCTATTGTGCTCTATCTGCACTATATGCTTTTACATTTTTAAGTACAATAATTGTCTTCTCTTTCCAAGTAAAATCTGGTTATGAAGAAAATGTCACTTGCTAAATCATAACAACAGATCACATGTTATCAAATATCACATATTCCTTTTAAATATATAATATTTTGGTGGCAGGAAGTGTTATTTCTCCACACAAATCTGAAAACAGACTTGCAGTTTCCCATTGAAATACACTTGTAGCCTAGCCAGTAAAGATTTTCTGACATCATGAAGAGGGTTGCCCAATTAAAGGGGCAGACCCCATTTTCCCAAGGTCCTGGCAAGATTAGTGGAAGCTCAGGGGCAGGGGAGGGGAGAGGGAAGGGGAGGAGGTGGGGAGAAGAGATGAGGTCACAAAAGGGGGAAATACCTCATGAGGTCACAAAGAAGGTGGAGCAAGGGAAGTGGTAGGAACAGTTAGGTGGCAGCCAATAATTGGGGGAATGGAACAAAGGGCTGGGCCAAACTGGGGCCTGAAAAGGGGCTGCACATGAGCAGGTGCTCACAAATTGCTTCAAGAATTTAGTTTTTGGAAGCACATCAGTTTGGCATTCAAAGGGGCCCGTGGGCTTTTGTAGTGATAGTTATTTGGAGTTTAAAAAAAAAAAAGAGGAAGCTTCATATGCAGATACATAGATATGTAGAATAAAGGATAAAGGATAAAAGTACCAATAAAGTAAGTATATTGGAAGGGATTTGAGAGGGACAGCAGCAGGATTAACAGGAGGAAACCGCCGAGGTAAGGTATTTTGAGTATTATTTGGGATATGGTCGAAAAGAACAGTGAACTGGTAGCCAAAGGGAAGCTGCATGTAATTTACAGGCCAAGGAAATCAGTTGTGGCAGCTATGATAGTGAAGCTGGGTCGGGAGCAGGGGCCCAACCATGAATTCGATGAGGGTGCAATGGCAGATGACCCAAGGAAGCCCAGGCATGATGGTGCAGGGGCTGGCCAGATCAGCTTCTTAGTCGTGAAGATTGCGCATGGGAACTGCGAGGTTTAACAGCTAGAGACTGGTGGCTGAGTAAAAAGGATAGCATATGACAGAGGCTGGAGGTTTTGTTTGAGCCTTTTTGTGGTTAGTGCAGAAGAGACAAAGAAAACCCAGAGGGTGTGCAGCGGTAGGTTGGCTCCATAAGGAAGTGACAGCAAAAGCACTCAAGAAACAGTCGCTGGAGCAGTGAGAGGTACAAGTAGTTATGTGGAGGCTAGGAAGGATTATTGGGCTGGAAAGAGCAGGTGGAGGCGCAGGGGCTGAGTACCGGACAGAGAGCAAGAATAGGAAGCGCTGGTTGGCTGGGGGGGTTTCATAGTGGTACTATGTGGGAACAGACAGGAGACAGCAAAAGATATGGGGGTTAAGGGCACTCAGGGCTTGTGGTGAGGACAGGGCACCAGAGTGGTGCCTAGAACAGGAGAGCCATTGGTGGCTCGTGCTTTAGCGTAGCTGCTGAGGCAGCAGTATGCTGATGGCAGGCAGGAAGGCTCCAGGTGAGAGAGAAGGATAAAGCACTGGGGAAGCACAAGCAGTTGGAGAAAGAAGCCTGGGCCCACCGCATGGTATGGCATCTGACGTCATCACCACGTGGTGGTGGGCCTGGGTGCCATGAAAGGCAAGGCACCTGTGGTGGGGGGGGGTTAGCTACTCTGATGTATGTTGGCCTACGAACAGTTAGAGCAATTTTAACAAAGTTGAAGCAGAAATAAATAAATAAAATATAATTATTAAAAAAAAAGGAGGAAAGGAAAACAAAGTTAGGCAGGGAACTCATTGCAGCTGGAAGCAATGGCATGTTGGCCTGAGAAGGGTTAAGGGGTGGGTCAGATGAAACAAGGGACAGGTGTCCCTGGGGGAAGGGGGCGATGGGACATGAGGACTGGAACTCTCGTGGGCCCAGGTGCTGTGATGGGAGAGAAAGGCAGATGCCACCACACGTGGCTCAGGGCCTGGGGGGTAACCAAGAAGCAGGTAATGAGAAGGGCAGGGAGCTGGAGTAAGATGGACATGCACAGCCCAAGGCAACAGAAAGTTGTGTACCCCCAGGTGTAGTGGTGTAATGGGAGCCATGGCGGGTGGGGGCAGACAGGCCATTGGCAGCATGTTGGGTGGGTCCCATGGGATATAGTAGGGGTGAGCCATTGGAATGGAAGGCTTGATAGCCATAGTACAGGAGAAAAGGAAAAGGACATTACGAGGGCCCGAGGACAGAATGAACCATGGGGGCAATCAGGGAATGACAGTGGGGAAGATAGGGTCTCCAGATGTTCACTTGGGGGGGATCCAGCGGGGGCAGCTGTTGGGGGATAGGAGGCCAAGGTGAGACCCGACGAATGCCAGGTGGAGGAGAATCCATGAGAGGAGGTTACACCCTCCTATTTCAGGGGGGCACAGGAAATGAAGCCAGGAAAAGAGATACATGGTAAAAGGGTGTGTGATGTTGACTATTATATCTAATTTCAGTAGATACTCAGGAGAATGGCACCAAAGAGATCGAAGTCCAATAAGGAGGAGTGCTATCGGCGGTGATGCAGTTGGTGGACAAAGCACATCGTTACTGGAGGTAGCGGACCCGGACGGCGGGGGGGAGAAGGGCACGAAGCAGAAGGGGAGGCAGGGGAAGGATCAGGAGAGGGATACAAGGGTGCCAAAATGGTCGCAGGAACCAGCGGCCCAGCCTGTGTTCCTGGTTACAACACCAGTGGGTCCTCGAGATCCACCTCCCTGTGACCCGTACCCGAGCCAACCCCAGCCCCTGGGCCTGCTCCAGCACCAGCACCAGAACAACCCACCCAGTGGCTCCACCCCCTTTCCAGAACTGGTACCACCTCCCCAGGGTCCGATACTGACACCTGGTCCAACAGAAGTATCCCAACCGGGGCCCAGCATCATTAAGCCATGCCCAGCAGGTAATCTGGCAGTGGCACTAGAGAGTAATGTGATGGAATATGTGGCACAGATGCTGAAAACTATGGGAGAGAATGGGATAGGGCAGTTGGAAAAGTTTTACGAGAAATAAAGGAGCCGGAACCAAAAGGGGGGTAGGGGGCCACTGTGGGATCCATGTCAGAGAGGGAGGTGGGGGATCCTGGGGTTAGGTTAGCAGATCATGAGCCCATGGCCATGAAAGAGAAAATGTGGAAGGGGGAATACGTTGACATATTGGTCTTGGTGATTGTGGACAACATGGAAAATTACGGAGAAAAGGACAGCTTTGAGAAAAAAGACATGGCGGTGGCAGTGGTATTAGTAGGTAAGGGAGAAGAGGACAATACATGGAAGGGAAAAACCTGGGGCAACTGGTCCACAGGTTTTCCTTATTTCATGGTGAATAACATTGAGAAGCAGCTGGAGCTTGCTACCCAGCTATTAACCTATAAAAAAAAATGCATACAAGAAAGGGGGTCATAGCTGGCTAAGATACAATGAAAAATCTTGGACGAGAGGATGCATTTTGGGGATGTAAAATGGGATGCGGGATGGATAGATTTATGGTTATAAATTATACCAGACCCACTGAAAAAGAGGTGGAGGGAGACAAGCGTGGGGTGATGTCAAAGGCTTGTTGGGGATACAATTGGGTGTTCTGTTCATGGCCTAATTGTCGATTTCGATACGTCTGCTTCAAGTGTGGAAGGCACTACCCAGTGGCCAAGTGCAAGTACATCTGGGAGAAAGGACCTGGGGGCCACACCATGCATACCAGCAGCCCTTTCAGGCCAATCAGGGTGCATTTTGGGGCCTTCAGTCAGTGCGGGGCAACGCAGGTCAGGCAAGCAGGGGGGTAGGTGACACCCGTACCAAACCTGACATCAGGATAACTGAGAATTTGGGAGGCAGTTTAGACTGGCACGGGCATTTTGCTGCAAGTCCATGCAGGGAAAAGGGGCAATTTTGGCAAGTAAAATTTCAAAAGGAGGTAGCAGTAGGGTGGGTGGAAGGCCCATTTGAATCCTCCCCCCACTGCCAAACCTGCTGGTATCATCATTGGGATTGGTTCCCAAGAAACAGCCGGGAGAGTATCAGGTGATACATCACCTCTTGTACCTGGAAGGGGACTCAGTTATTGATGCCATAGCAGAAGAAGACAGCAAGGTTATCTCCACCACCCTGGAGGAGGCAGTGCAGCTCATTAGGACCAAGCAGGGGGTGTGGCTGGCCAAAGACGGACATACAGTCTGCCTTCTAGCTGCCGCCAGTCTGGCAGGCAGATTGGGAGCTGCTAGGTTTCCAGGTGGATGGGCTGTATTATTTTGACAAGTCAATTCCAAGGGGGTGCTCAATAATATGAACCACATTTGAGATCCTTAGTACCTGACTGCAATGGGTTTCCAGAGACAATTGGGGTACCAGACAGTGGTGCATTACCTTGACGATTTTTTGGTCATCGTGGAAGGGAGAAAGGAGACAGAGGTGATGGTGTGGGATTTCAAGGCATTATGCCAGGAACTGGGGATGCCACTGGCTGACAATAGAATGGAGGGATCACTCCAGATGATAGAGTCCTGGGTTTGGAGTTGGACACGGTACAGGAGCTGTACCAGTTACCGGAGCAGAAGGTCAAAAGGCTGCAAGGGTTATTAAAGCAGGTTAGGGGGAGCTGATGGGTGCACCTAAAGCAGGTGCAGCAACTTTTAGGGCAGTTAAATTTTGCATGTAGAGCCATTGTTCCAGAGTGCACATTTACACAGTGTTTAGCCTGGGCCATGCGAGGGGTGAAGCAGCCCTATTACAGGATAGACCTCAATAAAGGGACCAAGGAGAACTTGGTGGTGTGGGAACATTTCCTTCAGGTTTACAAGGGTCAGACATTCCGGCAAGATAAGTGGCTGTACAACACAGACCTGCAGCTGTATACAGATGCAGCTGAGGGTGTAGGTATGGGGGGTTACTTCCAAGGTAAATGCTGCATGGCACCATGGCCGAAGAATGACATGCGACATCACTTACCTAGAGCTATTCCCCACCTGGGTGGCATTGTTAGTCTGGGGCGTGGAGCTCAGGAACTGACAGGTCATACTTTGGAGTGATATCAGGCAGCCATAGAGGTGCTGAACAGAAAGTGGACCAGGTCAGAGAGAGTCATGAGGGTTTTTAAGGAGGATGATGTGTTTAAGTCAGACCTTGAGTATGCCATTCAGGGCTAAGCACATTGATGGTGTGAAAATGTGATAGATGATTGCTTTTCCCGCTTGCAGATGGACAAATTCCGGACCCGGTGCAGAGGGCAGTTGGACCACTATCCATTGTACATATGGACAATCGAAGTGGCAGAACTAAAGTATTATTCTGAAATTCCGGGGCTCCAAGGACCCTTAGAGCTTATAGAAACTCATGAAGGGCATTTCAAACAGTTCAGGAACAATACAGGGGACAGGTAAGTGGAACAATAATACAGGAGCAGGTGTCCAGATTCATAGTGCAGGGGATGGCAACAGGACATGGCACAGGCCACAGTGGGGGGTCACCTGGCAGCCATAGGGCAAATATGTACCTTAAAGGGGTGGGAGGACCCCACTAAGAGCAACCTGACCTGCAGAAGGATACAGGGTGGAGACCAGGGGGCAGAAAAGAAACAGGACACTAGGAAGCCAATAGGGGAGATCCTATTGGCAAGACTGTGGAAGGGGGCTACACCACATAGGTAGCTCAATGGGTGAGGCAGTGTTATTTCAAGACTTGGATATGACTACATATATTGGGGCGTTCAAGTTACACAGATGCAGTGGCAGTGCAGTTGAGATGGTCAAAGATGGACCAACAAGGTCAGGGCAGCAGAGGGTGGCTGCGGAGACATAGCAATGCAGCCATTTGTCCAATGGGGGCCCCTGCACATGTATGTGGCAGGGCATCCCACTGGGGGAGCCCCGCACTGTTTCATGCATGGGATGGGGAAGCCAGTCACCGGATATCAGGTGAGGGTGGTACTGCGCAAAGGTCTCCGATTTTCAGAACCAGTGGAAGATTACTCTTCATATTCATTTAGGAGAATGCTGTTGTTGTGCATCATGATAAGCAGAGGTTATATATTTTAATGCCAGACATCATCGTAATACACCTGGGTGGCAATGACCTGGGGACATGGCCCTGGCGGGACATACTTTAACACATAAATGAGGCTGTGCAGACAATTAAAACGGTGGTGGCCGGAGGTTACACTGGCCTGGTCAGAGAGCACACCAAGAATGGCATAAAGAGAAGAGCTACAAGGGCATGGACAGGGCCAGGAAGTGCATAGATGCGTGGGTGGGCAGGTTGTTTGAGGCCCTGGGGGGGAATTGGTAATTCACCATACTGTTCAGGAATCAGTAGATGAATATTTCTGAGAGGGGGTGCATTTCTCGGACCCCAGGCTGGCCCTGTTTCAATCAAGAAATGGCAGACACCATTGAGGTATGGATAAAGTGAAAGAGAGTGGTAAAGTGAATACAGAGGGAAAAAAGGGGGTAAGGGAGAGAAAAGGGGGGAAGTCCACTGTCCATCACAAGCTGGAGGTGGACTAGTGGAAAAAAGGGGGAGGAGGACAGGAAAGAAAGGGGAGTTCAAAAGGGGAAACACAAAAAAGGACACAGGTTTGATGAGAAAGAAGCAGAGGCATGGTGTGTACACTCGTACCCCTTGACAACAAAAGAGGAAGCGACCAGGCCCCCCCCCATGATGTACATCTGTGGGGCAGAAGGAAAGAAGAAATTAATAAGATGGCAGAACTGATCAAGAATGTAATGTATAGGATATATTATAATGTATATGAATATGATTTGAAAGACTATGTAAAAGGACAATGAAAGTGAACAGTTACTGTAAATATGGAAATTTGAATATCAGTAAATTAATTGCCGAACTGAGCAACCACACACAATCTTGTTTGTGTTTCATTGGAGGAGATCTGGGGACAATGCAAGGATTCAATTGGATTCTTTTCTCATTAGCAGTTGGCAAAATACAAATAAAATGACGACAAAGTAAAGAAACAAAAACAAACTGAATGACTGCACATGTAGCTAAAGGCCTTAAACCTTCATTCTTTAAAGGGAAACAATAGAAAAGGCTGGTACTACAGAAATGCCTGATTAGTGCTTCCAGACAGTAACATTTTTTGTAATTACCTCTAACTGCGTTTTTGGCGATTTACACAGTGGTCTTCAACACTTTCTATTAAAGCTGGCAGCCACCTATGAAAGCAGCAGAGAGCATCCTGAGCTCACTTTATGCAAATATGTCCAAACCAATAGCTGAGGTCAAACAGACAGATTAGCATAGAGTGAGCTCATGAATCTCACTGCTGCTCATGAGATGGTGGCTGCCAACAACAAAAAGTGGAAGTTGTGGGTAGCTGTTTTAAATAATTAAAAAGTTGTTACTGTCTGAAACCACTAATTGAGAATTTATGTAGTGTCTGAGAAAAGCTGTGCTTTCCAGTGTTTTGCTTTAAGATATACACCCTTACTAAACACCTGCTCTTTAAGCTGCAGATCAGAAGTTAAGCAAAACAGGGCTATCTCATCATATTCTTAAAGAGCTGCTGACGTCTCAAAGAAAACTTTGAAAAACATAATACTTGAGTACAATTCAGGTTGCATTCCATATATATTCTATAGACTTTTCCTCCCCATTATTTATTAGTGAGGAAATTTACATAAATGCATGATATGTATCCCCTGGAGTTCATCTACCTCTGTAGCTTACTCCCTACTTCAAGTCATAATCCTCTGTTATGACATCATGCTCTGTTGCCATGGGAGTAACTGTGATGTTACAAGCTGTGTATTATGATCTTGGGTAGGGAGAAAGTAACAGAAATAAATGAACTCTTCAGGAGCAAAGAACCTGCTTTCTTTCAAATGTCGTCAGTGATGAATAATGGGGAGGAGAAATCCAGAACTACTGTAAAATTCAAGCTGAACTATGTCTAAATATTATGTTCTGCTAAAGTTCTCCTGAAGGTGTCAGCTGCTCTTTAATAATTTTTTCTCTTGTTTTACTTGCACAATTTAAATCGGTTTCAGAACTAATTTACAACACAGCTTTTTTTTCTGCTTGAGTGCTGCATTCATCTACTGTTAAACATATGTTTGTCTGGGATGCTAATACTTTAGACTGTTTATCACATATATCTGTTATGTAATATAATTTTATTTTTATATAGTGCCACCTGCCAGATATGTGAGATACTTTTCATATAAGTACAGTCAAAAAGACCCCCAAATTAAGGAGATAAATAAGACAAAGACTTAATAGAGGAAATCAACAAAATGTCTGATAAAGGTGAAGTAATACTGGTGGGGGACTTCAACCTGCCAGATATTAACTGGAGCACATTAGCGGCACCTACAATAAGAAGTAGGGACTTCTTATTGTCGCTACAAGGTGTGGGATTGTCCCAGCTTGTTAAAACCCCAACAAGGGGATATGCAACTCTTAATCTAGTCCTCACAAACTCGGAAAGGATCAAGGTCATCTAATGGGATGCCATATGGGCAACAGCAACCATTATATGGTAAGCTTTAAGGTAAACGTAACACAGGACACCAGCCACTCAAAGATAAAGGTGCTAGACTTCAAAAGGCAGACTTCCAAACAATGAGGAACAACTTAAGTAGCCAGTTAATGGAAATAGAGGTTGAGGATGTAGCGGTCATGTGGGGGAGACTCAAGAGAGCAATAAAGACTGCCACAGATCAGTGTGCCAGATGGGTCAGCAAAGCAAAAAGAAAAATAAATCCTCTATGATTTTCCAAGGGAGTGGCTGCCACAGTCACGGAAAGAAAGAAGGCATACAACATACACCGGGAAACCAAAACTGAGAAAGACTGGGAGTCGTACAAGTAAAAAATGAGAGAGTCTAACAAGTAAATTAGAAAGGCAAAAGCACAGAGGAAAATATAGTAGAAGGGGAAAAAGAGAGGAGCCAGAAAATTTTTAGATACATTAGGGAACACAGGAAGGCAAAAGGGGGATAGTAAAGATTGTTACTGAAGAAGGGAAATGCGCCAAACATGACCCAGAGAAAGCCGAAATCCTCAACAAATACTTCTGCTTGGTGTTTACCAAAGAGGACCCAGGGGATGGCCCAACCCTGAAAAAACACAACACCCCAGGTTTAGAGGTAGACAATAGTCCCTTTATAGAAGCTGAAGTATAGGAGGCGATAAATAAACTAAAAGCAGATAAAACTATGGGACCAGACAAAATGCACCCCAGAATCCTTAAGGAACTAGGGGCATAATTAGCAGCCCCTCTGGCACTTCTATTCATGAAATCCTTGAAGACTGGAGTGGTACCTGAAGACTGGAAAAAGGCAATAGTGGTTCCACTTCACAGATCAGGCAGTTGTGAAGATGCTAGTAATTACAGACCAGTGAGCCTCACATCTATAGTAGGGAAACTAATGGAGACTACTCAAACAGAGGATCACAGCATTCCTTGAAACTAATGGCCAGTAAGACCCTAAACAGCATGGTTTCAGAGCAGGTAGGTCATGTGAGGCAAATCTGCTTGTTTTTTGACTACACTACAAAAATAGTGGATGATGGTGGGCAATAGATGTGGTCTACCTAGACTTTAGTAAGTCATTCGACTTGGTTCCACATGGATGGCTGGTAAAGAAGCTTGACCGCACAGGGGCTGGTCCAGAAGTAGTCTGTATGGTACAAAACTGGTTACAAGCCTGAACCCAGAGTGTACAGGTAAATGGAACAGAATCAACAGAAGGCAGGGTGACTAGCAGGATGCTCCAGTGCTCAGTGCTGGGGCCTCTGCTCTTCAATGTTTTTATAGCAGATATCGCTGATGGACTGGAAGGGAAGGTGTGTCTGTTCACAGATGACACCAAGATATGTAACAGGGTGGACACCACATAAGGAGTGAGCAAGATGGACACTGACCTCAAGAAACTAGAAGAATAGTCTGGAGTGTGGCAGCTGAGATTTAGCACCAAACAGTGCAGGGTCATGCACATAGGAAAGAAAAATCCATGAAAGGAGTATTACCTAGGAGGCGAAGGGCTGGTGACCTCAAACCAGGAATGAGATCTAAGAATCATAATCTGAGATGACTTACATAGATACATAGACAGTGTCGGCAGATAAGGGCCTATGGCCCACCCAGTCTGCCCATTTAAGTTTGTAAGTTCAGTTTATGTTTTCCAGGAAGTCTGTTGCCCCTTACCCCTGACCTCCAGAATTCCTTTATGTCTATCCCATGCATTCTTAAATCCCGTGATTGTTTCAGCCCCCACCACTTTCTCTGGCAGGGTGTTCCACTTGTCCACCACCCATTCTGTGAAGAAATTCTTCCTCACGTTTCCTCTGAATCGTCCTCCCTCCAACTTCATCCCATGCCCTCTAGTCCTGGAACATCTTTTCGCTTAAAAATAGTGCATTCCTGCACCCTGTTCCTCCCTGTAAGATACTTGTATGTCTCTATCATATCCCCTCTCTCCCTCCTCTCCTCCAGGGAGTACATGTTCAGTGCCTTCAACCTGTCCTCATAGGACTTGTGATGCAATCCATGCACCATCTTTGTTGCCCTCCTCTGAACCTTCTCTACCCTGTCTATGTCCTTATGTAGGTAAGGTCTCCAGAACTGCACAGTGTACTCCAGGTGCGGCCTCACTAGTGTCTTGTATAGTGGAATTATGACCTCCCTTTTCCTGCTGGTGATGCCCCTGCCTATGCATCCCAGCATCCTATTTGCTTTACCTGCTGCCTTGTCACACTGTTTCCCTGCCTTGAGGTCATCAGAGATGATAACTCCAAGATCCCTTTCCTGCTTGGTGCATGCTATATCCTCACCCCCCCAACTGATATATTGTGCCAGGGTTTTTTGTGCCCCATATGCATTATCTTGCACTTCCTTGCATTGAATTTCAACTGTCAAACCCCTGACCATTCTTCAAGTTTCTGCAGGTCCCTTCTCATTCTGTCTACACCCTCTTGAAAGACTGACTTGAAATTTAGTAAGCAGTGTGAGAAGGCAACATTTAAATGTAACAGAATGCTTGGCTGCATTGGGAGGGGACTCATGAGCAGGAGGAGGGAGGTGATACTACCACTGTATAGATCGCTGCTTAGGCCTCACCTTGAACATGGAGTCTTGTTCTGGAGGCCTCACCTCAGGATGGTCATTGACTGGGTGGAAAGAGTACAGAGAAAGGTGACAAAAATTATTCAGGATTTGCAGTACATGTCCTATGAGGAGAGACTTGGGGAACTTAATATGTACTCCCTGGAGCAGAGAAGAGAGAAAGGGGACATGATTAAAACATTCAAGTATATAAAAGGCATTAACAAGGTACAGGCACAGGAACTTTTTCACTTCAAAAAGGGCTCCAGGACTAGGGGACATGACCTCAGGCTGCAAGGAGGAAGGTTCTCTACCAACACCAGGAAGGTTTTCTTCACAGAAAGAGTGGTGGACACCTTGAACAGCTTGCCTGAAGAGGTTGTAGGGGTCAACACTATGGGGGGGATTCAAGAATGCATGAGATAGACGCAAGGGGGCCCTGACTACAAAGGGCAACTAGGGTGTCAAAATAGGTCTAAAACGAAGAGGCAGGCTATTTGGACCTAGCGGTTTCTTTCTGCTGTCAACTTCTGTTTCTATGTTTCTACATGTTTTCCTGTCCGGTCGGGGGGTTCCACAGGGATCAATCTTCGGATCTTTCCTCTTCAGTTTGTTTCTGAACACTCACCCTGCTGCCTGCTCAGGGAACATGCTTTTATATGCTAATGATGTGGTAATTTTTTGCAGCCACTTGGATCCCACCCGCTTACAAAAAAATATCTATTTATTTAGTGTTTGTTGACTGGGTAAGTGCACTAGACAGATTCTGCCTATTTTCAGGCACAACCTGAGGGAGAGGGATACAGATGAATGCCAACTGACCTTGAACCAGATTAAGCTGTTGGTGGTATTTTTAGTGAATGGGGGAAATTTGGCCAGGGCACCAGGGAAATTCCCTTACTCACCAGTAGGGGAAACTTTGGCCATCAAATCAAGATGGTCACCTTGGGTGTTGTCTCAGAGAGACAGAGGTTGTGTTGGAGGTAGGGGAGCAGGCCTCTTCCCCTGCCTTGATTCTGCAAGAGGCTGTTGAAAGAGAGTTCAACACAGCAAAGAACAGGAATAATGTCATGGAACCAGAAAAGCTACCAGATGCTAGGGACACTGCTAGCTCTAATATCTCTAAGCTTCCAGAAAACACCCATGAACAGGAAACTGATAAAACACCCCTGTCAAAATCAGGGAATATGTTGTCTCAACTGAAAGAGGAGGAACTGCAGCTAGCTAAAAAACAAAAGGATTTACAAGCAAAAATGGCCACTCTAAAAGCCACGGATTCCCCTGTCAAAAACACCTCAGCTGCCTGTCTGCATGAATCAGCTGCCTGGTGACACAGCAGCATCAAAGGGATCAGTGGCCCCACCCAAGACAATAGTTTCTATCCAGACCAGTGAGACAAGCAAGGAAAACCCTGTAGACATTGTCACTGGCAGTATAGATGCAATCCAGAGAGTATGCCCACAGTGTCAGAAAGGGGAGACTGACGAGTAGAGTGAGGAGCTTGGGAAAAGATCCAAGAAAAGACTGGGATTGTTGAAACAGTAGGGTAAGGACCAGGAGGCTCAGCACAGCTCTCATACAGAATGGAGTTCTTCCAAAGAAAGGGTCGACAAAGAAGCACATACCAAACAGAAAATGCAGCCCTTACCAGACTGAGCTGCATGAGAGGACAGGAATCAGCCAACGCATCCCCCGTAGAGCCTACCAGAGCAAGCAGCACCAGAACTGCAGTTGAGCCTCGGCTGTCCAAGTACTGATAATTTAAATATTTACTCGCAGACCCAGCCTAATGTAATTCTGTGTGAACCAACACTGAATGAAGTATGGGGAAATGTGGCAAACAGTAAGATAGCAAAACCTGCAGAGACTGAAAAAAATGTGTTTCCTGATGATGTATTGGGAGAGATGGCAGGGGAAGGGGGGTCTATTGCAGTTCAGAACAGCAGTGTACCCATAGAGAAAGCATCAGACCTCCCCCCCATCTATGATGACAATCAGTCTGTAACAGGAGCCACAATTGCGGAAGCATTAAGGGGAGCAGGATGGATTAAAAATAAAAATGATAATGTTTGAACTTCCCCAGTTCTTACAGCCTCTGACCTAGAAGAAAACTTAGTCAAAATGAAAGACTCCCTGGAGATTCCCCCATCTTTAAACCTTACTCAGTACCCAGTACTGCCTTTTACAATATTGCATACTGATGGGGCCCCTAACCTAGGGTGTGAACATCCTAACCAAGGGACAAATAGGGAGCAAGAGATTCCATCCCAAGAAGGAAGGGGAGAGGGGCAGCAGGCAGAAGAATTCTTTCCTCCAGGACAGGAGTAAGTTCCCTCTTCTATCTCAGCCAATAACCCTCAGCATCAAACTGACCAAGGCCACGAAGAGGGACATTCAGGGAGACAAAGGGCTCAGCCCAACACAAGAACGTACACAGGCTTATTTCACTCACCCCCTGAACAGGCTAAAATAAGGAAAATGGGCCATGTTAGGTACAAACGGGGCTTAGACAGCTTCCCAGACTGGGTGTATATGGGGACAAATCTTGTGAAAGATAGTCTACAGTTCTTACCAACTGAGATATATGCCTTAATACATACATACGTCAGGGGACCCCAGTTTTGATCTCAGTTTTAAAACAGCTGCAGGCCTAGAAGCTTTTTGGCACTGTTACCAACAGGTGAAGTACACCCCTACGTGGTCACCATTCCTGGCCATCCCACTCTTAAAACCAGCAGTAAGAACAATCACAGTCATATTCAAAAATGAAGGCGTGGTGATGGTGGATATCTTGTGATAGTTAAAAGTAAAATGCACAGTCTTGAGCCCCCCCAGAGCCCATTATAGACTCTGAACAGTTGTGGACAGGGGGGGTGGAAAATCCAAGAAGGCCGCCCCAGATTAATGGAGCTATTCAACATCTGCCAAGCAGTTTTTACCTCGGTAGAGATAGGGGATTTTATATTCTATGCAGGACAACCATAATCCTGCTTCAGATGTGGAGCCCAAATGCACTTAAGTAGAGCATGTGGTAGAATCAAGTGCTCTCTCTGCGCCAGCATTGGCCGCTCAAGCATAAGCTGCCAGAAGCCAACATATTGCAATCTGTGCAACGACACTTCTCACTCATTCAATATGTGCCCCTGGGCATCCCATAATAACCTAGCTAACACACAAGATGAACAAGATGAAACTGTATCCAGAGCACAGCAGCAAGCTAGCACTAGACCAGCTTCTGGACTTAGACTAGAGGGCCCCAGCAGCCTGTCAAACAGCATAAGCACCGCCATACCAATACAAGAATGAGAGACTGCTCGAACACAGAATCATGCTCCTGAGGAGGAACAACTCATCTCAGATGACCCTAGCAGGGCATATGGGCCCACCCCACATACACCCCCATTCTCTCCAATCCAATGGAAGGAGCATCGGGGATGGCATACCCCACATTACAAACTGTAGCACCTCCTACAATAGTAGAACCTGGACAAGCACAATAAATGCCACCCCCAGAAGAAACCACTTGGATGCATAAAGGACAGAGAAGAGTAACTAGGAGTAGAACAATAAGAGGAGCTACCTCAGTGAAACCTCAGCCTGAGGAAGTTTTACCAACAGAAAACAGATACACACCTCTTTCAAAAAGAAAACAGTGGGCAGATGCAGAGGATGACTCTGATGCTTCCTCTGTGGCCTCTTCACAGCCTGACCTTATGACAGACACCGAACAGGTGTCAAGTGATTCGAGGATGTCCAGCATAAAGAGATGCAAGTGGAAATCTCCAGGAAAAGGGAAGAAGTCTTGAGGAGTCTCTCCTAACCATTAGCAATAATACCCTACAACCTTGCCTGTGGTTCACGTAATGTGAACAGCATAAAGAACCCTAAGAAAAGACACACCACATTCTCCATCTTCATAGGATCATAGGATGTGTACGAGTTCGGTGAGCAGGGCTGCCCTTTATGAACTCGCCACCAACATTATTGGTGGAAATTAAATTTTGTATCCCCCATATGTAAGTCCAAATAATTCTTAAATGAAGTCATATTAGTGCTTGCAACAATGCTATCTGGTAGCGCATTCCAAGTATTGATAACTCTGAGAGTACCAATGGTTTCTCTTTTGTGTTTTATTTATAGTACCATTTAATTTTAGAGAATGTGATCTGGTGTTAATCCTAGCATGGTTCTGGTTAAACCTATTGTTTCCAGAATTGAGTAGTTGTAAAAAGCTTTGTATGCTAAACATAGGTGGCCTCGCAGTCTTCTATACTCCATTGAATAGATACTGTACCTACTGATCTTAATCTCGACTTCTAATCTAGGTTCTTCACAGCACAGACTTTTTTTGTTGCTTTTCACTGAACTTTTTCAATAAGTTTTTAATTTTTAATGAGATGGGGAGCTACAACAGAGGAACAATACTCCAGGTGTGGTCTAACAAGGCTTGCATACAGAGGAATAACTACATTTCTGTCTCTACTCTTGATATTTCTAAGGATGCAACCTAGAATTTTATTCCCTGTTTTGGTGGCATTTTGTATGTGGACATCAAATGTGAAGTCTTTTGACAAAGCTACCCCGAGATCTTTTTCATGCTCAGTTGTTTGTAAGATAACATTATTCATCCTAAAGACAAAGAACCTCTGTGCGCAAGAACTGAGGCAATGGTTACCCCAAAGGGCATTTGGCCAGGAAGCCAAGTTTCAAAGAAATGCAAAATCACACATGCCCCTGCAATGCAAAGCATCATGGACTGCATATGCAAATTACCACAGAATATTATGCTGGTTCAACTTTAAGCAGAAATGCATGGTGCTGAAAGGCCTCTCACACAGTTTGCAAAGGGTGCCAACAGAAGACATAGACATGTGTTTCGTCCTACCAGGACTCATCAGTATGCCTCATCTGTTTGACACCCCAGTGGAATGAACCAGCTATCCTAAGATGGTCTATCTGGGTTATGGTGTGGTGAACCCAATTAAAACAAATAACAATTTAAAAGACAGACCCCCATGTCAGGGAGAGGGAATGGACAAGGATATGATAGAAGGCATCCTTAGGATGGCAGAGAAAGGGGAGATACTATTGACGTGTGGCCTGAATATGCCAGATGTTAACTGGAGCACCTTTGCTGCAGCCACATCCAAGAGCAGGGCCATTCTTGATGTCCTACAGGTGGCATGCCTCAGACAGCTAGTTTTGGAACCCATTCATGAGGGATCAATCTTAGACCTCGTACTCTCAAATGGGGACAGTGAGAGTATCTCAGATCTAGAAGTGGGTAGTCATCTGGGAACAAGCGGCCACCAAACAATGTGGTTCACAATAAACTCAGCTACAGAGTGAAGCCATACAAAAGTGAGGGTACTGAACTTCAGGAGGGCTGACTTTGGCAGGATGGGAGAGTGCTTTAGAAAAGCACTAGCAAACAGGCTAGAAGGAGGGTTGGAGCAACAAAGGGGAAACATCAAAACTGTTATCACAGAGGCAGCAAGCCTTTGTGTGAATCAAATGAACAAATCAAAATGAAAGAAAAAGCCACTATGGTTCTCAAAAGACGTGGTGGGGAAGGTTAGGGAGAAAAAGATAGCATTTAGGAAGTATAAGGAAACAAAGAAGGAGCAGGACAGAGAATTGTACCAGTTAAGTCAGGAGGAAGCAGGGAGGGAAGTCAGAATAGCAAAGGCCCAAACTGAGGAAAAGATAGCCAACTCAGTTAAGAAGGTGGATAAAACCTTTTATAGGTACATCAGGGGGCGTAGAAAGACAAAGGAAGGGATAGTGAGGCTGAATAGAAAGGACGGTGGGTGGGCAGAGAGGGACAGTAAAAAAGCAGGGATACTGAACGAATACTTCTGCTCAGTATTCACAACAGAGGAAGAGGGGGAGGTGCCTAATCCAATTAACAGAAGCACTCTGCATAAGGGAGTCGATCCCAGTCCTTTCACAGAAGAAAGGGTTCTGAAAGAACTCCTAAAACTGAAGGTGAACAAAGCAATGGGGCCTGATGGAATTCACCCCAGAATTCTAAAAGAATTAAGGGAAGAACTAGTGACACCACTGACTACCCTTTTTAACAAATCATGGGAGGATTGTGTGGTACCTGAGGACTGGAGGAAGGCCAATGTGATTCCCCTTCACAGAAGCGGGAGCAAGACAGAGGCAGGAAACTACAGACCTCTCAGTTTGACCTCTGTGTTAGGGAAAGTGATGGAATCACTTCTGAAGGAAAGAATTGTTGAGTACCTAGAAGCCAATGGGGCACAGGACCCAAGGTAGCATGGGTACACAGTGGGAAGTCATGCCAGATTAATCTAATTGATTTCTTTGACTGGGTGACCAAAATAGTAAATCAGGGAGGGGCTGTGGACATGGCCAACCTAGACATTAGCAAGGCATTTGACACAGTCCCACACAAAAGATTAATAATCGAATTATCCAGCCTGGGAGTGGGTCCCAGAGTGGTAGCCTGGGTAAAACATTGGCTGGACAATAGGACACAGAAGGTAATTATAAATGGAGTCCACTCTGAAGAAAGAGGGGTTACTAGTGGGGTAACGTAGGGTTCATTATTGGGTCCAGTCCATTTTAATGTCTTTATAAGTGACATTGCAGAGGGACTGGAAGGAAAAGTAGGCCTCTTTACAAATGATACAAAGATCTGCAATAGGGCTGATACACAAGGAGGCATGGAAAGGATGAGAAGGGACTTGGCAAGGTTGGAGGAATGGTCAGAAATGGCAGCATGGATTCAATAAAAAGAAGTGCAAAATAATGCACCTGGGAAACAAAAACCAAGGGGAAGTTTACAGAATGTGGGGAGGTAGTAACAATAACAAAAATGTAAAGGGACCTGGGGGATAATCATATCAGATGGCCTTAAGGTTAGCAAGCAATGTGAGAAGGCAGTAGGGAGGGCTGGGGGGATACTGGGATGTATAGGGAGAGGCATCACCAGCAGAAAACAGGAAGTTGTTATCCCTCTGTGCAGACAGTTGGTGAGACCCCATCTGGAATAATGTATCCAGTTCTGGAGATCCCATCTCTGCAAGGACATAGACAGGATGGAGGCAGTCCAGAGGAGGGCAACTAAAATGGTACAAGGTCTGCAAGAGAAGCCATACGAGAAGAGACTAAAGGATCTTAATATGTATACCCTTGAGGAAAGGAGGGAGAGGGGGGACATGATAGAAACTTTTAAGTACCTCAGTGGAATCAATGAAGTCCAAGAGGGTAGCATCTTTCAGAAAAAGAGATATGCAAGAACAAGGGGACACAATTTGAAGATAGAGGGGGAACAGCTCAGGGGCAATATGAGGAAGTATTTTTTCAAAGAGAGGGTGGTGGACACATGGAACAGCCTTCTTGAGGAGGTTACGGGGTCTAAAACTGTGGGAGAATTTAAGAATGCATGGGACAGACATAAGACAATTCTTGTGGGGGGGGTTGGATGAAATAGGCTGTTGGTTAACTAGGATCTGCAGCTTATCCTGTAGGTAGAGAAATGGGCAGACTAGGTGGGCCAAACGGTTCTTATCTGCCATCAAAGTCTATGTTTCTATGTTTAATATATCCAGCACAAACATGTGCAGTACCACAGAGATCAATGTTGGACAACTTAAGATTAATTAGAGAAATCTTCAATAGCCCTATGGCTGGGGGGTATGTGCTCAGCTTAGATTAAAAAAAGCCTTCTACTTGGTGCCTCATGTCTACCTATTCAAAGTGTTAAAAGAATATGGAATTCCACAAGACTTTATACAGTGGATACAGGTCTTATATAAAAATGCATCAATAACCCCATCAGTTAATGGGCTTATGGGTCCACACATATCAATCAAAAGAGGTGTTCAGAAGGGCTGTCCTCTGAGTCCCTTATTACTAAGGTTCATACTAAGGTAGAAATAGGAACATAAAGGCCAGAGTCCATTTGTGTTCCAACCTCATTTGTAATACCATAAGTCAGCACCATCAAGAATATATTTATCTAACATGCTTTTAAGTGTGCTTTTAGTTTCTGCAGTTATGATGTGTAGTGGCAGTGAACTCCACAGATTTACCACTCTAACAGTATATGAATATTTCCTTGCATTTGTTCTAAACATCTTTCCTTTAATTTGTACTGGATGTCCCCTAATTTCCATATTATTATCTTTAAAGGCTATATCTAAATCACACATCAGTCTAGGGTCTTGAAGTACATTATACAGAAACAGAATGTCACCACGTGCCCTGCATGCTTCCAAAGACATAAGTTATAAGGAATGTAATCTTTCAGCATAAGTCATGTTACTGTAACCATCAACTCTCTTTATAAAGCAGGTCTGTACTTGTTCCACCTTATTTTTTTTATAAACTTTATAGGAGTTCCAAATTTGAGATGGATACTCAGGATGGGGACGAATGTATGCCCTATATAGGGGGATAAGAACACTGCTGGATCTAGACACTATGTTTTTCTTTATGGACCATATTGCCCTGTTGGCCCTAGTTGTAGCTTCCCTAAGTTGCCTTTGTGTATGTAAGTTATCACGTGTATATATATATATACCAGGTCCTTTTCACTAACAGTTTTACTAAGTGGAGCATTATCCAAAAAATAATTCAATTTATTATTAAGTCTTCTCAAATGAAGCACTTTACACTTCTCTATGTTCAATTTGATATCCCATTCTTGGGTCCAGAGGGAAATAGTATTCAGACCTGCTGAAGTCTTGCTACTTCTATTTCAGTGGTACAAGGGCCACCTAACTTTATATCATCTGCATATTTTATAACTGTGCTCTGCAGTTTTTGTGTAATATCAAACGTAAAAACATTGAACAGTGTCAGGCCCAGGATGGAGCCCTGGGGCACTCCACTTCTGACAGACCCCTCACCTGACAGATGTCCATTTATTGTAACACACTGTCTCCTCAAAGACAGCCAATCTATTACCCACTTGACTGTATGAGTGGGAATATCAATTTTTATCATTTTATCTGCTATTGCCCAATGTGGCACCTGGTCAAAAGTTTTAGAGAAATCCAGCTACACCACATCAGATGGTGTATTACTATCCAGGTATGCACTAATCTGCGCATAAAAAAACAAGTAAATTTGATGTACAACCTCTACCTTTAACAAAGCCATGCTGATCATGGTCCATATTATTTGTTTGTTCTGATATTCTATCTTTGATCATGCTCTCCATCACCTTTCCTGTCACACTTGTTAAACGAATTGGATGACAGTTCTGCACTAGTTTTCATTCCCCTTTTTTTAAAATTGGGACTATATGAGCTATTTTCCAATCAACAGGTACATTGGATTGCATATAAGATTGATTGAACAGCTATTTTAATGGGGATGTAATATATTTGGACATCATTTTAAGAAGTCCAGTGGATATTCTATCTGGTCCTGGAGATGATTCTGTTTTTCAATGCCTTTATTTTTTGCTCAATTTTCTCTTCAGTAATTTCCTGATGATGATGTTCTTCATTCTGTTTTATATAAACAGTTTGGTGAAAATGTTGGACCCTATCATATACACTGCAGTAGAATTCATTGAAACCTCAGCCATTTGTTTATTATCAGAAATTATACCTCATTCACCCATTATTGGTCCAATCTGATTCTGAGAACTTTTTTAAAGAATTAACATAGGAATAAAATTGTTTTGTATTTGATTTATTTGCTTCAGTAGCAAGCTTTATTTCCATATTCCTCTTAGCTTGTGGACATTTTTACTTTACACTTTTTTGTATGTGCTTGAAGGTCTCATATGTTCTAACATCACCTTTTTTTTTGAAATTTCCTATATAATCTAGACTTTTTCCTTGATTAATTTCCTGATATTGTAATTTAACCAGTGAGGTCTTTTATACTTGGCTGGTTTCTTAATTTGTGAAATATTATCTGATGCTACCTTCAGGATGGTATTTTTTATAAGCCTCCACATATCCACTGATTTATCCTTTAAAATATTATTCCATGTAATTTCCTTTAAATCTTTCTCAATACCATTTAAATTAGCTTTTTTCAAGAGTAAAATTGATGTACAACTATTTCTGGGTATAAATGTGTAATCTACAGTAAAGCAAATTGAGTTATGGTCACTGTTTGCCAAAGGGGAATCAATGTAACAGTCTTTTATAACAATATTAGGTGTAGCTAACACCAAGTCCAAAATGTATTTTCCTCTAGTCGGTTTCTGAACATATTCTGTTAAGTTCAGCTCACTGCAAGTATTAGTAAGCAAGGATCCCAAATTTAATTTGGAAGTTGCAATTGTCCAATCTATTCCTGTGATGTTAAAATCCCCCACTATAATTAGATCTCCCTTTGTTTCTGCTCTTGCAATTTCAGACATTATTTGTTGTTTTGTATCCATTGTACTATCAGGAGGATGATATATACATCCATGGACCACAGATTTAGTTACATTTCCCCTGAAGCCTCACCCAGATAGATTCTTATGTAGTATTAGTTGTTATTTTGGCTGTGATATCTGCAGAGCTCAAACTATCTTTTATAAAGAGAGCCACGCCTCCACCCCTTCTATTATTTTGAATATTTTCAAAATTGGTATATCCAGGAACCCCATTTCCCCAATCACCCCTCTCACTCTTCCTCCATGTCTCAGTGACAGCAATTATATCAGGAGATTTCTGATTAATAATTACGAGGAGTTTGTCCATTTCATTATTAAGACTTCTTGCATTAAAATACCATGCAGTTAATTTCTTAATAGAATGTTTACCAGATGATTTTCTGGAAGATGCAGAAATACAGTAAGGGGCTGCTGCTTACCCACCCCCCAACTAACCATTTAAAGTATCAGTTCCTATAACTTGATTAATGTTAGCTGCCAGTTTTCTAACTCCTTGAGTATTCAGGTGCAATCCATCTGTTGAATATAGTTCCTTTCTATTTGTAAAAATAGGCTCATTGTCAATCAATAACAGATGTTTTACTTTGCACATGTTGCTTAACCTGGCATTAATACTCTGGATTGTACAATTTTTTTCTCTATGTGCCCTCAGAATGGGTAATATATTGGCTATAGCAACCGTGTGCACTTGATTTTTTAGGGACACAGGCAATTCAATAATATTGTGACATATATCCTTCTCATGCAGTTTTCCCATATCATTCATCCCTACATGAAGGGTAGTGATGGATTCTAGAGGTATAGTTACTATGGGTATAATCTTGATTATGTCATGGACTTGTGCTCCATGATAGCATGACACCATGACTGGTTCCTTTTTATCCCCACATATATAGGTATTACAGCGTCTGATAATTGAATCTCCAAATACAAACTTAAAGGATTCCCCCCCTTGATCCTGGTGCTGAGATAGACTTTGCGTATTAATATCTGACACTTCAATATTATTAAAGGTATCTATATAATCTTGGCCAGGGGATGGGTTATTTTCCTCAGATTCCTCAACTTTAAGTTCCTGAAATCTATTTGTCACCTCAAGTGCATATTTTACTTTCTGGGGGGTGCCTTTTTCCTCAGTGTAACCTGCAAGTTTTGTTTTATTCCCCCTACAACTGGTATTTCTTTCAATTTATTGGGTCTTGGTGCCTGATCCATTAGATGTTCTGGGCTATCATTCAAATTTCCTATCATTTTTCTAGTCATTGTTATTAGATCTGTTTCCTTCTCAACATTTTTATAAACTCCTGTATTTAAATAATATCTTGTAATTCTTTTATGTTTAACTTAAATTCATCATTTTCCTACTGAAACAGTGACAGCAACCCACATTTGGTGCAGTTGTAATCTCTCTCATTAATCAAACTGTCCTGATTTTCTGAGAACATTCCACATGAGGTGCATACTACTAATACTGATTTTTTGACCAAATATTCAATCATATGCTCAAATGTGTCAGGGCTGCCTTTTTCAGCCATTTTATTTAAAGTACTAGGCTGTATAAACTAGATTTATAAGGAGGGACACAGACTCCTCTATCTCTATCACTATAAACTGGAATTTCACTCCTATAACGCACCTATTACTGTCACATTCAAGTCACAATATAATACTGGCTGATACTACCTATGTCAATTATGCACATGTGCATAGCTCGTCCCATACACTATTATTTTAGGCCTTAGGCCTCTGCTGTATTTCTGCTCACCTGGTAACTGGTGTCTACACTGTCTGGTCCTGTGCCCTGTTGCCCCATTTCCCTGCGAGACACTCTGGACACACACTAAGATGCACGTATCTTGGCATGCATCTCTGCACGCGAACACGTGCACATGCCCGTTCAAGCTTGCCCACTCACAGAAGAGCATTTTAATATATCCCATGACCCAGAAAGCCTGCAGTAAGGTCAGCCTATTCAGTCTGAAAATCTCCCAGCAGAGTTCATATTTGGGCAAATTAAATGCCTTTCATTAGGCTCTCTAACTCGTGCTAGTTGTATTCTGCCCCCAGAAATATTTGCAGTACAAAACTATTGCAGAAGTAGGAACCAGTAGTTCCCATAAAGGCATAAAAGCTACCAATCCCTATACTGCTTCCTGAGTCAAGGCACAACCGTAGGCTGCATCAATAAAGAAATAAAAGCAGTATTTGTTTAAAAAATATGAGCACAGACTCATGCATCTGCAGTACAGCCCACATCATGCTAAGCACAAACTTCACTCAAAGCCCACTCGCAGAGGAGCATTTTATTATATCCTGTGACCCGGAACACCTGCAGTCAGGTCGGCCTACTCAGTCCGAAAATCTCCCAGCAAAGTTCATATTTGGGCAAATTAAATGCCTTTCATTAGGCTCTCTAACTCGTGCTTCCTGGGTCAAGGCACAATCGTAGGCTGCAGCAATAATGAAATAAAAGCAGTATTTGTTTAAAAAATACAATCACAGACTCATGCGTCTGCAGTACAGCCCATATAGTACTAAGCACAAACTTCACTCCATGTTTGCTATAGACTCCTTACTCAGGAGATTGAACTCAGCTAAATATCAGGCATATGCTTATCCCAGCTGACACAATGCTTCCTAGTGCAATTGCTTATGCTGACAACATCTGCCTGTTGGTGGCAGACCACCAATCAGGCATACAGGCCCTAAAGGTTATTCAAGCCTTCTCACAGGTATCCGGATCTGCAATAAATATACAGAAAAGCCTAGGCACAGCAATAGCAATTCAACCACATTTACAGGTTCCAGACATTGAAGGCATAAAAGTCCAGCCTGATTAATTGAAACTTCTTGGGGTCTACTTTGGAGACCCAGAAGCTGCAATGAAAAATTGGATGGGAAAAATGGTCATTGCAGAGGAGAAGGTAAACAAATGGAAATCATAACCAATGACAAGAACAAAAAGAATATACGTGTTGAAGACCTTTATTATCCCAATATTTGTAACAATAAACTATATCTTTACCCTCCCACTCAGATTGAAGGCCCGACTAAATAATATTTGCTTTCAGCTACTATGGGGTAGCAGACTGAATCCAATCAAAAGATCAATCACATACTTGCCCATAAAACGGGGCTAAACATGACAAATCTGGTTTTGTTTTTCTTCACAATTTATTTTCACTCTAACATTATTCCCATCATAACAGGAAACCAACAAGCATGGGTTGTAAGTTTCAAAGCAAGCTCTCAGTACTTTTGTAGTACATGAGAGGCCCCAAAATGGAGAGCATTCAAACAGATCCCACAAGGGACATCCATATATTTGATAGAAATTTTCAAGAAAATTATACAATGGGAAGAAACTGTACAAATGTGTCAAACACAAAATAGAAAAACCCTTATACACATATCCTGAACTTGAATTTTTTAACTGGACCTTGCTTTAGCTGTCCCCAGAATATAGAAGCCAACTGCATGACAAATCAGTTAACTGAGGCTAGAATTCCAAGAAAAATGTGAGATACTATTTGGATGTGCTGTCATGATAAATTAAATGTTGGAGGTAACCACGCACATAAAGTAATTGGAGAAATAAATTTGTCTGAGGGACCCCTGCATCCTCCAAGTGGAGACTATGCAACACCTATTTTTGACTGCCCATATATAACCCAGTTTGGGGCAAAGCTAGCACTAAAATGGACAGCACCTATTCTTGTCAACATGACATACAGAATTAATATACTGGAAATTCCACCTAGAGTGGAACATTTTTTATCCTGGTACACTAAAAGTCCAGTGTGCAGTGCTAAAATGGTGCATATGTCAAACTAGATGCCAATTTCTTTCTGCAATAAAAATTCATATCACTGGATGGCCTCACAGAGAAAGCCACACGAGAACTAGCTTCGATTTATCTACATGAAAAATCCACATTACCTCCCCTAATGGGAGCAACTGGTAGAGAGCCCTACCCATATTACTCTTTGAAGGTGTAACTTAAATGTTTTTAAGGTACAGGAAAATATCCCAAAAATGTATGGCAGTTGGTTCTAGTGAGATAGAATTTGTTTAAGGAAAAAAGGGAGGACAATGGATATTTGTGGGGCCAGGAAATAACATTTATTTTAGTCATATCCAGTTGGTAAGCATAGAGTGGAAAGATCTAGTCTTTACATGTGTATGATTATTGGTGTGCAGGCAGATGTCCTCATAAAGTTCTTCTATCTTGATGTTTAGCATTTAATGTATAAAGAAGGGTGAGAAGAGGAGCAATACCTGACTGGTATGACATTGGCATATGATTTACTTCTGTACGTGGCCATGAGGCTTGTTTTATGTTATACAACAAATGTATCTGCACATTATATTCTTTCAAAAAAAAAGTTTGTTTTTTCTTCCCCTACTCTTTTCTACATGGGTGGAAACAAGGGGAGGAAGACGTTTAAGGTGATGGGTCTGAGAAGATGACGTTTTTTATTGTGATGCTTTTGGGGTGGTTTATTAGTTTTGTTCTTTCACATTTTGAATGCATATGAAGTGTAATATGTAGGATAGTCACTGGCTTTTTAGCTATTCAGGATTGTTTTTGTCCTTTAGTTGTGTCTCATGGTTTGGAAACACTATGGCTTTAATGTATAATTACATGTGTTCACTTTGTCATATTATTTACTAATAACAAATTTCTCTATTCATTGGTTAGGGGAGCTGCGGTTGTTGCTACAGTGGCAGTATTCCGGAGTGTTTGAAGGAGCAGGACGTGTGGGATGCTGAGGAGTGGGTATCTTCCTCAGCCCTCCCATAAATTAGAGACCATGATGGAAGACAACAGGGTACCTGAGTAGGTGTATGTTTTAGCCACTGAGCACTTCAATATCCTGAAGCAGAAGGAGATGGAAGGAGAAGATCCTCATGGCCTGCAGCAGAGTGAGTTGTGGGAGAAGGAAAGATTATGTGTGGAAATTGAGATGGAGGAAAGCAAGCTTCGGGAATTAAGAGAATGATTGGCTGCAGAGTGTAGCACCCAGTTGGAGCATGCAGCAGATGGATGTACACAGGAAGTCCATTGAGTAGAAATCAGAGATGGAATGGTGCAAGGATCCTGAGGAGAGATGGCTATGTTGGTGTCAATAAAAGATGAAGAAGAAGAAGATGGCATACACTCTCCAAGAAGGCAGGAAGCGATGGCAGGAGACTCGGATGGGAGCAGTATGCAAGTAAATGTACAAGGGGTTCTTTCAGAGAAGCAGGAGAAGGGTAGGGGTGGGGGTTTAGAGCCTGGTCCTAAGTCTGAACCTTTGCAGACCACTCCTATTCAATTTAACATTGGAGCTTCTTCTGTGGGAGGGGGGTCGGCCAGGGGCTGGGAAAAAAATGCCTGTCAAGAGTAAAAAAAAAGGCAAGGCATTATAACATGACACTGGAGGTTAAATCCCTTCTTGGGGGACTGGTGATGGATTGGGACTTTCTGGTAGCTTCTCTACTACTCCTGCAGATTGGGTCACCTCTACTTTGCAGGCAGCAGTGTAGGTACAGAATTTATCTGGACCTGGGTGAGATGCCAATCTACCTAATCCTGTAGAGAGTATGAGACTTTCAGATGTAATTCAGCAATTTAGTATGATACTTAAAGGGGGGATGGAACAGTCCAACTCCTCTTTGTTACCAGGACAGATATCCTCGACTTTGGTGAGTCCACAGGAAAATAGACCTATATTGACCCTGCCATGTTGGCAGTCAGGGAGCTGGAAGGTGATGGGCCTTCCCCTGAACCCCCCCCACCACTGCTAGGATGAAATATGAAGGGCCTCATATGGTCAGACAACTGTAGGAGTTGCTTCAGTACAGCAAGAGACTGAGCAGGTTACTAGGTCTTCTGCACATATTTGGCATAAAAATGTTTCTGAAAGACTATTTCTGGATTCTGTTCATCAGGACTCAGAGCCAGCAGCTAGGAGGAATGCTGTATGGCTGAAATTTTGTGGGAATTTGATGGATATAACTGGCAGACATTTTGTGGGACATGTGTTGCTGAAGGGGAGTATGAAATACTATGTATATGAAATATTTGCTTTAATTCACATGCCTGGGGATACAATTTTTGATTTTAGTTTTAAGTACCCGGCACAACTGGATAGGTTCTGGAAGCAATATCAGAGTTAAAACATACTTCTTTATGGCAACCTTTTTTGGCTTTCCCTCTCACGAAACCTCACACAAAGGAAATTACTGTTCAAAATGAAGGTGTAAATGTGGCAGACATTACATACTGGTTGCAGCAATGATGTGTGGTGAAAGGATGTTCAGAGCCTATTTTAGATGAAGAACACTTATGGACAGGGGGAGGAGGTATCAAGTGATATTAAAATTGGAGCAGGGTCTGAGAAAACCTTTACCCAACTGTTTTTTTTCTAAGATGAGATAGAGGGGTAATTTTCTATCCTGGGCAGCCTAGAGCCTGCTTCAAGTGTGGGGATGTGGGTCATTGTAGTAATATTTGTGAGAAACAGAAGTGTGGGTTTTGTGGGGAACTGAGACATATTGGTGCCCATTGCAGACAGCCCAAACATTGTAATTTATGTGAGGAACAGGGGCACACCTTTCAGGATTGCACCTGAGCATCTCACAATAGTTGCAATCAACTGTTGCTTAAGGAGAAAAATATGTTTGTGTCTACAGCTCAGAAAGAGATGATGAAAATGCAGGATTTAATAATATCAGGGCCTGCAGGTACCCCAAAACCACAGAGAGAGGGTAGAAACCAAAAGTACCATTAGCAGCTGGCAATGACGAGGGTTTACAGGGAACTCCATTGGTAATCCCTGGAAATCAGGATAAGGAAAGAGCTGAAAAGGATGTGGAACAAGTTGAGGTTAAGGAGGACATCACGGAGGGCCCCCATAACCCATCCCCCTTTAGTACATGAAAGAAATGACACAGAAGGCAGGGTGGAGCCTGGTGGTGGGAGTATGGAAAAAATGTGATGTCTGTGCCCTCCTTGTTCACATCAAGAGCTTACCTTTCAGCGGATTACAAGATCTAGATCAGGGAGACCTATGGTAGAGGTACAGTCACATGTCACTATAGTTTCTTTATCCAACCCCTTTTCTGTGCTGGGGAACAGGAGATAGAAGGAAGGGTGATGACTCAGATATTTCCTCAGTCACCTCTTCCCAGACTGATGCCGTCTCACATTTGGGAATGGGTGATGAGCCTAAACCAAAAAAAAAGGAAAAAAAGGAAATGAACGGTTCAGTTTGTTTTTTAGAGTGTTTATCAATTGTAAGACATGATTGTTAACTTTCAATAAGATGAAGGGTATAAACTTTATTACAATAAATGTAAATAGCATAAAGTCCCTGGAGAAAAGAAAGGGAAAATTTGCTAGTTTAGTGGAAGTTAGGGGACAGATTTATTTACTACAAAAAACAGGATTGCACACTCTGGCAGAGATCAGTGAGTCAAAAAGAGACTGGAGGTGGGGTCCGTCCATATGGTTTCAAGGGGAAGAGTTATGCACTGGGTTGGGTGTTTTATTTATTGGGATAGAGGTGCAAATTTTGCAGGTGTTAGATATACATCCTGGTAGGGGAATGGTAATTGATGTTGTTTTGTATCGGGTAGCATATTGTTTAATTAATACATATGCTCCTCAGACAAAGATGGGACAGTTGGCATTATTTCAGGAAATTGAGCCATATTTACATATGGCCAAGCTGGTATTATGGGGAGGTGATTTTAATTGTGGCTTGAATTATAGAGACTGGGGAAGACAGACAAAAAAAAATATTTAGTGACACTAACACTTTAGAGAACATTTTGGATAAAAATGGGCTACAGGATGTGTATGACATGGTTCATCAGGAACCTTGCCATACATTTTTTAAAGGGCACCTATCCACTAGAATAGATTTGTGGTTTCTGTCAAATAGGATGTCAGAAATAGAGGTGCACAATTTACATTTGGAAACCTCCAATCATGTTGCAGTTCATGTCTGCATAGGGCGACAGCAAAAGATTGCAATAAAATGGAGATGTTGGAAATTAAATGTGACAATTATACAGGAACAAGTCACACAGGATGAAATTAAAGATTTTTTTTTAAAATGAGCAGACATTGGTTTCCTGCATGATAGTCCCATTGACTGTTGGGAGGACAAGAAAAGGGATTTAAATCTATTATTTATACAGATTACGAGTACTAAGGCAAAATCAAAATACATTTCCTATTTAAGTCTTAGGGCAAAATATCTCCGGCTGTTAAGTATAATTTATGAGGTAGGTGGTGTTGGGAAAAGCAACTTCAACTCATTAAAGAGCAGATGTGCAAATTTCATAAGGAAAAAGAAAGTAGGATAGCTTGGCAACAGAAATACCAAACTAGAGGGTCTAAGGAACAAGTGAATCCATATGACCTAGGGCTGCATGGGGTTCAGAAGACAGTAATTACTGGATTGAAAGATTCCACTGGGCTGTAATGGGATGATAGAAGGGGAATACAGCAGGTGATCCAGGAACATGTGCAGGCTAAATTTCAAAAGCAGAGTTTTGGGGTAGATGATTCCTTTAAAAAAGAAAACAAACTGCAGATCCCTCTTTAATCAGAAAGTATCAAACAGGAAGTGGTGGCCCCTGTTTCTGAAGTTGAAATGAGAGAAGCTGTAGCTGGCTAACTACCTGTACTACTCCAGTCTTAGATGGAATTTCTAATGAATTTTACGAAGTTTTTATAGATATTTTAGCATCCTAGTTGCAGGAGGTATATACCACCATCTGGAAAGAAGCTAGACTAATGTCAAGCATAAAAGATGGATTAATAATCTTCTTATATAAGAAGGCAGACCCACAGGAGATTAGGAATTGGAGGTCCTTGAGTCTGCTGACATCCATTTATAAAATTTTGACAACAATTTTAGTGATTAGATTGGCTAAGGTGGCCCAGCAGCTCATTATTCAAACACAAACATGTGCAATTGCAGGGAGGAATATTTTCCAAAATTTGGGTAATATTAGAGGGTTAGTGGAAAAAGGGATACAAGGTAACTTGGAAGGGTATAGGTTGGCTGTTGATCAGGAAACAGCATTTGATGCTACACGACATGAGTACGGTATACCTGGGCAGTACTGAAGCATTAGCACATCTCAAGGGCAATGATTGACTTAATAATAACTTTATATACAGAAGTACAGGTTACTCAATTGGTAAATGGGCATCTGGGTATTACTGTAGGTTTAAAAAATGGAATACGTCAATGCTGTCCTATGAGTCCGATTTGGTATGTATTTGGATTGGATCCAATGTTATGAATTAGAGAAGCAGCTGGAGATATCTTGTCTAGTCAAACAAAAGCAGGGGTGATTTAAAAAAAGTGATAGCGTATGCTGATGATTGCATATTTTCAGTGACAGATTTAGACTCAGGAAACAAAGTACTTCAGACAATACAATATTTACAAGCTTTTACAGGAATAAATATTAATTTGGGGAAGAGTAAGATTTTGACACTGGGTAATACACAAGTGGTGGACGATTTTAATATTCCTATGACTTCAGGGATAGTTCAAATGTTAGGAATTTATTTTAAGACAGCTGCAGAGGCCATTTGGGATGAAGAATATGACGTGGCTCACAAGAAAGTAAAGCATGGCAGGCATGGAAGATGACACGTAAGAAATGGGTGTTTTTGATCATGGCTTATATTGTCCGTGTATTTCTATATGCCTCCCATGTTTTTCCATTACCATACAGTATGCATGTCAAAGTGAGGAGTCTCTTTTTTTTGTTATTATGGGGTAGTAGATTGAACCCAGTAAAGAGAGTTCATACATACAGGGAGTGGAAGTCAACATGATTAAATATGCTGAATCCTTTAGTATATCTTTTTAGTAATTTCTTTTATAGCATTATTAGACCACTGGTGCTGGAAAAAAACAAAGAGTGGGAGTCTATGTATGACTCTGTGGGGAGAATCCTTTTTGCAGGCATGGGGGAGGGATAAATGGCATGTTTCCGAAAAAGGTCTCCCATCATATGTCCAGATGACTTTAAAATATATAAGAACATTGAAAATAGGGTTGCACTGGTTTTTGAGCCAGGAGAAAAAAAAACATTTTTATAACAAGATTGTAGAATGTGTTTTTTTTTTTGTTGAGGATCATGTGTTTACAATACCTTCTCATATTACAATAGAACAGCTAATATAGAGTATAGTTCAATCCCAAATACCTCTAAAGATGCAAGATATAGTTTGATTATGGGGACATCAGAAATTAAATGTTAAGGGGAATCAAAAACACAAACAGATAGAAGAAAGAGGCTGTGGAGAACAGAGATAAGGGGGGCAGTTGGAGATGATTAGCCGCTTGTACTTTGAGTGTGTACATATATGAGGTATTTGGACAGCATTGGCTGCTTTGTGGAGGGAGGATATGTTTAGTGAAATGACATATGACATGTTAATACTTGGGCAGATACCAGCTCGATGGCTAAAGTGGAATAAGGGAACATTATATGTCGTATTAGCATTCATTAAATGGGTGCTATGGCAGATAAGATGTTTTAGAACTTTACAAAGTACAGACATACCATTACAAGATGTATTGTTTTGAATTCAGGATGAGCTAGATAAAGTGTATGGGTATGAATTACGTACTTTAGGACAAGAGGTATGTACCTCCCTGTGGGCTAATGTGGGGTGGGTAGGGTGAAAGGGATGATTGCCAGGTATTAGACATAATGTCAGACTCAGTAATTTATATGTATTTTTTTATGGAAGGATGGTGGGTAGATAGTTTTGCCTGTGGGCTTATTTAATAGTAGGATAGGTGTGTTAGAATTTGTTTTGTTTTTATAGGGAGAGTGAGGAATGCCTTTTGTTGTACTCCTATGAGATTTTTACTTTTCTTTCCCTTGAATACTTTGTGATTACAATGGACTGAACAGGGGATGGTTGGTGATGCTGGCTTCATTTTATAAAGTAAGGGATCTTATTTTAAATAACTGTGGAAATGCAGTATAGTATGAAACCCTAATGGTTTCTCTACTAAAATACATAGTGTGAAGCTAACACTTCCTGGTAGTTTGTTTGCTTATGATTAGGAGATGCTGGGACTGCCATCTTTTCTTTTTTTCCCTACTATAGAACTAAGGGAAATCACAAGAAAATGTCTTATGATAGCTTCATTTAATTATGTAGTACGATCTGTATATTATCTATGGGGAATGTAACATGAATTGCTGATTTATGAGGTTGTAAGATTTAGAAAAACATTCCCCTACATTTTTAGTGGGGGTGTTACAATGTGGATTATTTACAACTTGGAAATATTGTTTGTTATAATACTAATTTATGATTTTGATGTTTATGATTTTGTATTATGTAATACAAATTTGTATCTTTTGTTTTGAGCTCTTGAATAAAAAATTCCCCTACTCTTTTCTAGGGGTACCATGGGATCTTTAACATTCACCTGAACTACCACAAGAACAGGAAGATGGGACCTCAGTTTAATGCCTCATCTAAAAGATGGAACCTCAGGAGTGTAGCACCCCTTCATGCTACACGACAGTGTCAGTATTGGGATATTAACTGAAGTGCCTGGTGTGGGAATGAAACCCACTGCCTTCTGATCTCCCAGCCTAAGAGACAAGTGTGCTACCTGCTGAGTCACTGACATTGCATATCACACAGCCTCAGAGATGAGTGTGTGTCAAGTCAAGTCAATTTGATTCATAAGAAGTGCCTTTCTTAAGCCAAGGCACTTGTGCAAAGCATAAACAAACGTCAAACCAACATAATAACAAATAAAACACATATTACTCATTTAAAATCCATCAAGTCTGTTAAAATAAAATTAAAAAATCTAAAAAGAGTCTGGATATGCCAGCCTAAACAGATATGTTTTTAATGCTGTTTTAAAATTCTGGATGGTCAGGCAATCATGTACCTGATGGGGTAGAGAATTCCACAGGGTTGGGGCCACAAAAGCAAATGATCGGGCCACAGATGTTTTTAAATGGACCCTGGGAATCTGTAGCAATCCCCTGTCAGTGGATCGGAGAGGGAAGGGAGGGGAGTAAGGGTGAAGGAGATCTTGCAAGTAACGGGGTATCTGATCATGCAGGGCTTTATAGGTCAGTAACCCTAACTTGGAGGTGATTCACCACTGCACCAGCAGCCATTGCAGTCAGTGGAGCACAGGAGTAATATGACTGGTCCTAGAAGCACCAGTCAGAAAGCTGGCTGCCACATTCTATGCTACCTGCTGAGCCACTGACACTGCATAGACCTCCAAAGATTTTTTTACTGAGTCCATGCTCTGGTTCTTCAAGCATAAGCTCATCCTCAGCTATTAAAAAACAAAAGTAATGTTGTTTTCTTAACCACAGAACAAACATAAACACTCCTTCCTTAATATATTTTACTGTCAGCCTACCCACTGGAACAAGTACACAGGTTTAAATATCTTGGTATCACTCTTGACGCTTCCTTATCCTTTCATGATCACATTAACACAGTTTGCACTGCTGTCAATTGGAGGATTGGCATTGGCCTACTCTATAGGCATGGATCTTGCCTGACTCCTATTGCCCTCCATCTAGTTGTAACATCTTTAGTTCTCTCTTTAGTTATTTAAGGCATTATTATCTATGGGTCTGCAGCTAACACTACTCTAAACAGGATAAAGGTCACACTAAACAAGGCCTGTTGGCTTGTGACTGGGTGTGGTAAGCTTACACACACTTGTGATCTCTACTCACTGACAAATTGGCTGAACTTTGAGGGATGGCTCAAATATCAGACATGCCTCTTTGCCAAGAAGGTTGCCTTGGGTCTCTGTCCCCATTTCCTTAAACATTTCATTTCACAGGTGGCCCCAACTAGAGCCACCAGAAGTGCTGCTATGTCTCCCTTGCAAGTACCCTATTATAGAACCTAGTATTCATGTACAGGGCCCCCCAGTGGTTGAATGCTCTGCCTGGAGAGATCTCTGCCTTAGTCAAATCGGGGCAATGTAAACCAAGTCTCCATCAGCTTCTCCTGGCCTCAGGATGCTGTGACTGTCTCTAATCCACTTTCACCTCCTGGTCGCATGTACACTACCCCATCACCCTGCTGATTTGACAAAGTTTATCTCTGACTGCTCTTTAAACTCCTTCACTATTGAATGATTTCTGTTTGCCTACTATAGTACCTACTGAACATGCCTGTGATTTACAAACTACTTTTTTTCTCAATGTGTTATTATGTTATGTTATTATGTTTTGAAATGTATCTAATTTGTTGTATCTTAACCTGTCTGTAACCATTTATTGTATGATGTTGAGCATTTTTAAAGGCGTCTCTGACTCAAAGGTTTGTAATTCTGAGAATTCAATAAATAAAAAATTAAAAACTGTGTGAAAAGACATCCAGACTCATATTCTAATGCTTAAAACAGAACCAGTCTGAAAAATATTTCCCATTTTACTTTGCATAATGTAGCTACGCACAATTTTGTATTTCTACAAGGCCATGTTGTTCCAGCTTTCATATAGTGACATATAAAAAAGTAAAATGGCTTGAAAAACATAGTTTAAAGGGTATCTAAATAAGCAGTTTTTTTTTAAACTACAAACTCCAAAATCTGGCTTCATAATAAGGTAAAGTAAAGGATGCAGTTTACATTTATGCTAAAAAAAATTTATGTAAATAATATAAATGCAGTTTCATAGTTTTTGAAAAATGTAAACATCAGCCTTTCACTTTCACAAAACAACCTTGGTTGCTCCCTAAAATGTCTGCCAAGTGTGTTAAGTGATGAGTCATGATGGCATAACTGGAGCCATAGGCAGTGACCCACATGGCTCCCTACAGTGCTAGCTAGTTCTTCTTTCCCCCTTTGTTTTGAATTGTTTCACCAGAATGATCAACACTATGGCCCAGATATTCAAAAGGGTTGCTCCATGCGCAACAGGGTTGCGCATGCGCAAGTCCTACATTACGCCATTCTGCGATATTCAGCAGGAGGCAGTTGCTCCACTGACAACAGGTTGCGCAAAAGAGCAATGCAAATGAATGCATGCTCAACAGGAGAGGAACCATGCATAACCCTCGCAACCCGATATTCAGTCCAGGTTGTGCAGGAAGTTGGCCTCTCACGCCAACCTAACCTCGCCTGCACAACCCTTGAGCCAAACAAAAGGATCAGTTGAGGGCCACCCACAGGTGAGCTGCTGGTATTGCAGGGTGCAACACAGCAGCTGCCACCCGGCTGGCCCCCAACTCCGGTCCTGTGCCCCCACCAGCCTGATTGCGGGCGCCAAAGTAACATGAACCCCACACATCTCCCCACAGCCCGATCGTGGGCATTACAGGTCATGAACCCCATACACATCTCCCGAAGCCGATCGCGGGCATTACAGTTACAAGTGAACCCCCGCCCACACATCTCCCACAGCCCGATCGTGGGCAGAGATAATGAACCCCCAGTGCCCGATCGTGGGCGGAGATGTAACCCTCCCCAAGCGAATATCTCCTGGTGGTCCAGTGGACGTAAAGCCCGATCGCGAGCAGAATGTCACGTTACAACCCCCAAACATCTCCCTGGTGACTAGTGTCCCCCACCCACACCCCGAAGCCCCTCCACCTCCCTCCCCGCGGCGGCGGAAGGCGGCAGCATCCCACCCGCCTGCACGCCCGCGCCCTTGACTGACTGTCGGTAGGGCTGCGCCCATTGATGCAGAGCTACAGCCAATGAGGCGTGCAGCCCATACACTCACACGAGTTTCATCGCGCGCGGCGGCGGTAGATCCCACCGCCTGTCCCCGCCGCCGCCGATTGTCGCTGGACGCCGCTGCGTAGAGTACAGCCACGGGCGTGCAGCCCATGCTATACATGATAAGTTCAGATTTGTGAATGGTTCATTCACAAATCTGGACCGTCGCGGCACGGTGCGGCTGCATGCCCATTGGCTGTAGCTCTGCACCAATGGGCGGCAGCCCACCGACAGTCAGTCGGGGGGGCGGAGCGCAGGCGGTGGATGCTGCCGCCCGCCGCCGCGGGGGAGCGGGTGGAGGGCTTCGTGAGTGGGTGGGGGACACTAGACACCAGGGAGATGTTTGGGGAGTTGTAACGCTGACATTCTGCCCACGATCGGGCTTTTACGGTCCACTGGACCACCAGGGAGATATTCGGTTGGGGAGGGTTACATTCCCGCCCATGATCGGGCACTGGGGGTTCATATACGTTCTCCCCGCAATCGGGCTTGGGAGATGTGTGGGGGGGTGGGGGTTCATGTACTGTAATGCCCCGATCGGGCTTTGGGAGATGGGGGTTCATGTAACTGTAATGCCCGTGATCGGGTTGCAGGTGCATCGGTCCCGACGGCTGCTGCCTGGCAGGGGCGGCCAGGCGCAAGTCCTCGGGATCGGCGGCACCTACATGCTAATGGCATGCAAATGGAGCTATAAATAGATGCAAATGGCCCCTGCGCCTTGCATAAATTATGGCCCCATTTGCATGTCACTGGAATATTGAAATTTGAGCATGGCACAATGGTACTTGCGCCTGCAAGTTTTAATGCTCAACTCTGGCAACTTGCGGTGGCGAAGTTCCACTCGGCGCCATGCGCAAGTGCTGTGGCTGGGAGGTGATATTCAAAGGAGTTGCTCAATAGCACAACTCCTTTGAATATCACCCCAGCCACACCCCTGCCAACTATTTTGAGCAGCGCAGGGGCTTGCGCCTCAGAATGGCGCAGTTTGAATATCTGGGCCTATGTGTTTACACATGGATTATTTTGATCAGTACACGTTAGGCTATGGTTTTGTTCATTTTGTTACTTTAACTTGCTGAAAATGTTTTGTAATCCATCTGGCTTTCTCTTTGGCAAAATGCAGTACAGTACACTTTAAATACCTGATGATATAGTGGTTATGTGATGCCCTGAAATTTGTAGCGAAGTACTGGTCTGGTCCATTTCCAAAGCTCATGCCTTCTAGGTAATCCACAAATAAGCTTCTCTTGTAGTCTTTTTCCACATGAATCCCCTGCACCTAGCCTGCCTTCAGTAGAAAACTCCATGATCCATACTCTGTCCTTAGTACTGCCTGGGGCCACATATGAGCTTGCAGTCTCATGAAGAGAATTATCACACCTCAGATTGTAATCTTACACCTCAGAAAGTTGAGCACACCTATACCAATACACTTCATCAGCTGGCACTGTTAAAAAATGCATCCCAAATCATTCTCCAGTCCACTTTCTGAGTGTCTGACTTCTGCTCCCACAGTAAACATTGAGTGGATCACCACCCTTCTGCACAGTAAAGGTGGTATGTACAGTCCCCCTGTTGTATTTTTTCCCTGCCTCATTAACCAACAACTAGGTCTTCCTGGAGGAACAAGCAATAAGCATCAGGACACACCATAAAAACTGTTGTTCATACCCTCATAAGGGCTGCACTTACTATGGATAACAATATTATTAGCAGTAAAGACATACTAATACCTTGAGCAAATCCACCCGACTTCAAGTGTCAGTCTACTCCTTTACCTGTGATTTGCAATTCTTCTCCAATACTTTTTTGTGTCCTGGTCCACAATGTGAGTTGGCTGGCTATCACTCTTCTGAATCTTGAATGAACTGTACACAGCTCCCTCGATACTGTCCTAACAAATGTCAACACCCCCCCACCTGAGGGTAATCTCCCTACACTGAAATTCAAGTAACAGTTTAGGTGCAGCCTGCCACTCTGAGTATTTGTCATCGCTGGCTGCTCTCATCCACAGTCAGGAAGTGATCACAGTGCTGGCAGACCCACATTTCAGATCTCACGGTGATCTGCTCAACTTCCCCCTTCCTGACTTCCCCTAACCAGAATATAGTTGTACCCAGCTGGAATGGCCTCTTCAGTCCCACTCTGGCATTCATTCTTCTCACCTGCTCACCACGCCAAAAACTGGTGTGCTTGCTGCTCTGTCACATCATGAATGTGGTTAGTACAGTCTCCCATGTTATTTTTACATATTAATAATAAACATGATCTTCTGGTAAGCCTGACTAAGAAGGCCACTCCTGCAAGGTACTGCTATATTCAGGGAAGGAGGAAGACAGGAGGGGAGAAATATGAGCAAATCACTGTGAGATATAAGATGTTGGGCTGTCAGCACCATGATCACTACCTGACCCAATTGTCCTGGTCAGCATTTCCCTTCCCATAAAACCAGTTCATGCGATTGTCCCAAGGCTGTGTGTGGGTATTAATGTGTGAAATGGCTGCCACTACATGTTCAGTTTTTTCACTGACAGTCTAGCATTGCTTGTAAAGCACTTTGGGATACAATGCATATGAAAGCACTCTATAAATGCTGATTCTTCTTCTTATTATTTCCCATGGAAAAAGAAGACAAGACAAGCATATGTTTGATGTCTGAGAAAGTATGAACTCTGGTATTGGACCACACAAGAACTTTGCTACAAACAAGTGGTGTATCTAGGGGGTGGTGAAGTGTGTGGCTGCACCCTCCCACTCCCCATTGTAACTAACTTGCTTGCTGTTGTTGCATTTCACTTTGTTCAAGAAGTCGGATTCATTGATTGTACAAATGTTTACATTCAAAACTAGGGATTACATTTGTAGTGTCTGTCAAAAATGTACCAAAAAAGAATAATAGCTGACAATTTAAGAGTTTAATACAAATGTAAAAAAGTGCATATCAAGTATGCATACCACCCCAGCACCCTCATTGTAACATCCTGGATCCACCATAACCACTAGACCACCAAGTTATTTAAGATTTGTACTGCACTGTGTTTTGCCAAAGAGAAAGTTGGTTGGATTAATGCACAATTTCAGCATGTTAAAGTAAACAAAATGAACAGAACCATAGCCCAACATATGTATTGATCAGAATAATGCCCATGGTTTTGATCATTTTGGTGACACGGGATCCATAGGAGCCATACAGATCATTTGTGGTGGGGTGCCCTGTTCACCAAAGGGGAAGGCAGGACTGAGGTCATCAGCTGTAGAACGTGCCCTGGACATCGATGGGACCATGAGAGAGGTGAGACATGTTTGGTCCCCATCCCCAGGGATTCTACCAGACCGAGTGGGCAGGTAGCTGGAGGTGCTACACTCTCCACCAATCCCCTGAGGGCAGTTCTATGCAATGCCAGATTGATTAGGAACAAATCCGCCATTATTGAGGAACTGATTTTTTCAGTCAACCTGACTTGCATTACTGAGACCTGGGTGGGTGACGATGCCAGCTCAGTTCTAGAGGCCACCGCCCCCACCCGGGTATACAGTAGTGCACTGCCCCAGACTGGAATGCAGGGGTGGGAAAGTGGCCATCTGTTTTAGATCTGAGCTTGGCTTCTCCATGCACCCCATGGGCAAACCAGGTTCATTTGAATGTGTGGCCATATGTGGAGGTCCTGGCACAGGCTGTATTATTTTCCTGATTTGCCACCCCCCGGGCAGCAGATGAATTCCTACAGGATGTAGCCAATTTAATCGTCAGTGAGATGTTGGAGTCCCCCTTGTGTTTAATCCTGGGGGACTTCAATGTCTGGGCTGACAATGAATCATCTAGGCTAGGTTACAACTTCCTCCAGACTATGTCATCTCTGGGCCTGTTGCAGAAAGTTTCCTCTGTGACCCACCAAGGTGGCCATATGTTGGATCTAGGTTTCTCATTGGGGCTTGAGGTTAATAACCTCAAGACTGATCGAGTCATCTGGTCCAATCATGGCATGGTGGAGTTCTCACTCAGGGTCCCCTTCAAGAGCCCTCCCCCTGCAGAGATGGTCAGCTACTGCCCTTTGAGGGGTTTGACCCTGAAGGGATTTCTGGTGGCAGTCGATCTATCTAGTGTGGGTAGTGAATGCATTGGGGGTTCAGATGAGACTGTTGCCACCTACAATAGGGTGTTGGCAGCTACTCTTGATTCCCTCTCACCAACCCGTGTACGACACATATCCACTCAATTGAGATCCCCTTGGTTTGATGGGGACCTCAAGATGGTGAAGAGTATGGGTCGGATGTTGGAACGTTGCTGGTGAAAGGCTGTGCTGGAGACAGACAGACTGACTCTGGGCTCATATTATACTGAATATCAGGGAACAATCACTCATAAAATGGTGGCGTTCCTGTCCAGAGAGATTGCTGCCTGGAATAATCGACCAACTGCACTTTTTTGGACTATGGACAGGCTTTTAAACCCAGCTTGTGTCCAGCCAAAAAATACCTTTTCTGACACTCTTTGTGAGGCATTTGCTCAATTCTTCTCAGGCAGAGTGTCCGCCATCCAGCATAACGTTCCACCAGTGAGCCCTACTGTGGCCTACAGTGATCGTCTGGGTTGCCCATGGTGCACTCTACCTAGTTAGGAGGAGTCTAAACTAGTGGAGGTGTTGGAAGTCATCGGGGTTGTCTCCAAGTTAAAGCACACATATTGTGAACTGGACCCAGTGCTGACCTGTTTCTTGACAAGATGTGTCGACACTGTTGCCCTGGTGTTTGCCTTGATTGTCCAGTGCTCTCTGTCAGAGGGGATTGTTCCAGATGCCTTGAATGAGGCACTGGTTCATCCCCTCTTGAAGAAGTCTTCTTTGGACCCTGATGTTAAGGCAAATTACTGCCCATTTCCAACCTCCCATTTTTAGTGAAAGTTTTTGAGAAGGTTGTGGTGCAGCAACTTGAGGAACACTTTGCAGCTTTTGATCTCTATGAGCCATTCTAGTCTGGATTTTGCTTAAGGTATAGTACAGAAACTGCACTAGTTCTGGTGCAAAATGACCTCCTCAGGACCAGAGATCAGGAGGAGGGGACAATTCTTGTCCTCCTGGATCTCTCTTCAGCTTTTGACATGGTAGACCATTGTGTGTTACTTGACTGCCTGAGGGAATTCTGTGGACTCGCCGGCTCTGTCATCTGCTGGTTTGAGTTCTACCCCATGAATAGGAGGCAATGGGTAGTGATGGGGAATTTCTGCTCCTCCCCTAGCCTACCATTGTGTGGAGTACCTCAGTGTTCGGTCTTGTCACCAATGCTGTTTGCCATGTATTTGCTGCCCGCTGGTGAGCTCATTAGGAAATATAGTTTGGGTTTTCATTGCTATGATAATGATAATACCCAGCTGTATTTTTCCTTTGCCCCAGAACATCTAGTGCTGTAGAAGTACTTAACAACTGCCTCAGGGAGATCAATGATTAAATGGCCTCCAGCTGGTTGCGACTGAACCCCAATAAGATGGAGGTACTAGTGGTGGAGTTGAACAGGGGATGGAACAAGGTGGCCCCTGGTGCCAAAACCAGTTTATTCCTGGGATCTGTACCATTGAAGGCCTCCTCTAGGGTCCAAAACTTGGCGTGACCTTTGACTGCTGTTTGACACTTGAATCTCATGTGTCATCCTTTGTCTGGACCAGCTTCTACCATCTCAGGAACATTGCCAGAGTCAAACCCCAGTTCCATCCATTGACCTCCCCACCTTAGTACATGGCTTTGTGACATCCAGACTTGACTACTGTAATGCGCCCTTCTTCAGGGTCTCAGGGGTAACCTCTGCCAGCTGCAGCTGGTGCACAATACAACTACCAGGCTTTTGACTGGGCAGTCGAAATTCTGCCACATAATCCCGGTGCTGCATGCACTGCACTGCACTGGCTGCCAGTGTGGTGGAGGATACTCTTCAAGGTGGGCTTGCTCACTTATAAGGCCCTACACAGGTTTGGTATCTGGCTATCTGTCAGACCTCCATACACCTGCTGTCTCGGTCCGCTCCTTCTGGTCCTCCTCCAGGGGCCTCCTGGAGATTCCCAGGATGAGGTTGAAAACTGCTGGCAACAGAGCATTTAGTGTCACTGCCCCCGTACTGTGGAGTTTGATCCCTTCATCTGTTTGGGAGGCCCCTTCAGTTGAGGTTTTTAAGACCTGCCTCAAGGTCCTGCTGCTTAGTCAAGCCTTTCCAGACCAGGTATACTAGCTATTTCGGGAGTCCCGCCTTTTGGTTCCTACCTCTGACTAGTTGTCTTAGAAAGCTTTGTGCCCCACATAATAAGCAAGTCAAGGCAAGGCAAAATTTATTTAAAAGACACCCAATCCCAGCGGCTCTGGGTGCTGCACAAATATATAAACACATGTTTCAAAAATATATCAATAAAACACATTCTATTAAAATAAATAATTCATATAAACATTAAACAAATAGAAAATTCTCAGTATCTGTACTCACATCAGTACTTGTAGATTAATATTACTCTGAAAACACCTGAGCAAATAGAAGGGCCTTAAGGTGAGTCTTGAAAACCTCCAAGGTGGGGGCCCTTTTAACCCCAGAGGGTATTGAATTCCACAGGGTAGGGGCGGTGAGACTAAAAGCCCTGTCACAAGCCAATTTCAGCCTCGACCTGGGAATCACTATGGGGCCTCTACAGGAGCAGTGGAAGGGGTGAGTCGAGGCAGCAGGTATGAGAAGGTCTAACAGGTAACCAGGGCCCTGACCATGTAGGGTCTTATAGGTGAAAACCCACCTTAAAGAGGATCCTCCACCTGACCGGCAGCCAGTGCAGATCACGCAGCACAGGTGTAATATGACAAAACTTCAATTGCCCAGTAAGCAATCGAGCAGCTGCATTCTGCACTAGCTGCAGTCAGTGGAGAGATCCTCTCATGACCCCGAGGTAGAGCACATAACAGTAGTCTAGCCTTGATGTAACTATGGCATGCATGGAAATGGGGAGGTCCAGAGACAGAACAAGGGGTTTTATCCTGGAGACATTTCTAAGACAGAAAAAACAGAAGCGGACAACAAAGAATGTCTGTGCCTCCATAGTCAAACTCCTATCAAGAATGATGCCAAGATTTTGCACCATAGAGGAGGCCTTCAATGAAACAGAGCCCAGAACAAGTCCAGTCTCTGAGACAGAGGCCAACTTATCATGCACTCTGTTTGACTCCACCACCAATACCTCCGTCTTATCTGAGTTCAGGCGCAACCAGCTGGAGGCTATTCAGTTGTTGATCTCAGCAAGGCAGCTGCTTAGCACATCCACTGCATTAGATGTTCCTGGGGCAGAGGAGAAATATAGCTGGATATCATCAGCATAGCAATGAAAACCCAAACCATATTTCCTAGAGATACCACCCAGGGGCAGCATATATACTGCGAACAACACTGGGGCCAAGACTGATCCCTGAGGTGCTCTGCAAGAAAGGAGACTAGGGATGGAGGAGAAATTCCTCATCACAACCCGTTGCCTCCTATTGGTTAAAAAGTACTCAAACCAGCAGATGACAGTACCGGTGAGTCCACAGAGTTCCCTGAGATGGTTAAGCAACATGCAATGGTCCACGGTAACAAATGCTGAAGAGAGATCAAGGAGAACAAGAACTGTCCTATCCCCTCGATCTCTATCCCTGAGGAGATCATTCTGCACTTGCACAAGTGCAGTTTCAGTGCTATGCCTTGCCCAAAACCCCAACTGGAATTGTTCATACAACTCATGGATTACAAGGTGCTCCTCCAACTGAAGCACCACTACCTTCTCCAGAACCTTCGCCAAAAAGGGAAGATTGGAGACAGGTCGGTAATTTGCCCTGACCTCTGGGTCCAAAGATGGTTTCTTTAAGAGTGGTCTCACCAATGCCTTCTTCAAGGCATCAGGGAAGACCCCCTCAGACAAGGAACACTGGACAATCAGGGCAAACACCGGGCCAATAGTGTTGATGTATCTCATCAAGAAACGCGTTGGCACCGGCTCCAGTTCACAAAAGGTGTGCTTCAGATTGGTCACCACCTCGATAACCTCACTTGCCTCCACTGGTTTAAACTCCCCTCAACCAGATGGAGTGCACTTAGAACACATTTGGAGACCACTGCCAGCTATAACATTACTGACTGGAAAAACAACCTTGCCAGATACTGGACACTGTCCGAGAAAAAACTAGCAAACTCCTCACATTCAGCATTTGAGAAAACCTTCTTTGGCTGCAGACAGGCAGGGTGAAGTAGCCTGTTCACAGTACAAAAAAGTATAGCTGGTCAGTTCTTCCAGGCAGCAATTTCTGTGGACAGGAACACTGCCTTCTTTTGGTTGATTGCCCCCTGATATGTATTATAATGCACATGCAGAGCCAGTTTTTCCCTCTCCAGGCCAGACTTTCTCCAGCTGTGCTCCAACCTCCAACCATTTCTCTTCAGCTCCCTGAGATCCCCATCAAACCATAGGGGCCTCAGGTAGGAAGATTTGGGTCATACATGAACAGGTGCGAGGGAGTCAATGGCGTCGGATAGCACTCTATTATAAGAGTCCACCATGACACCGACGCCTCTGACACACACATTACCCACATCAGGTAGATTAGCTGCCGCCAAAAAATCCTCTGGGGTCAATCCCCGCAAAGGGCGACAGCTCATCATCTCTGTAGGGGGAGGGCATCTGGTGGGAGCCCTGAACATGAACTGCACCTTGCAATGACCAGACCAAACTACCCGATCAAGCCTAAGATTATTTATCTCAAGCCCCAGTGAGAACACCAGGTTCAGTGTGTGGCTGCCCAGTTGTGTTGCAGCTGAAACAGCTTGTGACAGGCCCAAAGATGATATAGTCTAAAGGAGGTTATGACCAAGCCTAGAAAATTCGTCATTGGCCCAAACATTGAAATCCATCAGAACAATACATATGGGGGCTCCCAATGTGTCACCGGCAATGAATTTGGCAACCTCCTGCAGGAAGTTTTCTGCTGCCCCAGAGGGGCGATAAATGAGGAAAATCCTGCAACCAGGACCCCTATGAATAGCCACACATTCAAAAGAACTCTGGCCTCTCCAAATCCCCACCTCCCGGCAGCATCTTACCATAATATCCGATACCGAGAGACCGGTGAAGGGCCGTAAATCACATAGGAGAGATGATCCGTACACTTTCCTACCCCCCTTGGCCCCCCCAAACAACCCTTACATAGAACTAATTTCAAGAACAATTGCTACTATAGCCCACTAAATAGGTTAAAACAACTCCTGCCTTTAACAGTAAACAAATGTTTAAAGCACAAACTTAACCTAAGTTACCTAAACTAGCAAAACACTGCATATATCCACCCCAAACAACAATAACATCTAAATGCTACAGTGTTTTTTCTCTGTGGAGTGGTGCTCGTGCCACTCACTAACGCTTGCTCTATGCTCTCTCTAGCAAGCAGTGTGAAGCTTTATAGCCAAGAGCCCCTCCCAACAAATAATGTCAGCGTCTCAATCCCCCAGCCTCCTGCTCACTAATAGAGGGATTTTAAGTTAATACAGTTAACACAGTCACGGAGAAGCAGAGCAAGACAATCAGCTGACTCTCACTTGGTCCAAACGGCTTCCAGCTGCGCTGTATTCTACCTGGATCCTCTGAGCTGAAAAGAGCAGGTGCAATAAATGGGAGGCCGGAAGTCAAAATGCATAGAGCAATACAGGTTTCTCCAGCTGATAAGCAGTGCAAAGCTCTAAACCCAAGAGCCCTTCTCAACAAATGATGTCAGTGTCTCAATCCCCCAGCTCCCTGCTCACGAATAGAGGGATTTTAAGTTAACACAGTCACAGAGAAGCAGAGCAAGACAAACAGCTGACTCTCACTCAGACCAAATGGCTTGCAGCTGTGATGTATTCTCCCCGGATCCTCCGAGATGAAAAGTGCAGGGTGCAGTAAATGGGAGGCAGGTAGTCAAAATACAGAGAGCAAATACAGTTTTCCTGTATATATACCAACAATATATTTATTGTATGTTGTTTTAAATTACATTTTTTTCCCTTTTATTATAATTTTCCTTTTATTATAATTACTATAATTTTATTTGATATACATTTTTTATTGATAGTGTTTTTACAGTACAGCGCCCAGAGCCTCTGGGATTGAGTGCCTGGAAAAATAAAATCTGCCTTGCCTTGTCTTGACACAATTCTAAACAAAGGGGAAAAAAGAACTAGTTAGCATTATAGAGATCCATATAGCTCTCCGGCTCCAATGATGCAATCACTTAACACATTTGGCCGCCATTTTAGGAAGCAGGTATTGCAGTTTTTCTGAAATTGAAAGGTTGATTTGATATTTTTCAAATGCTTTGAAACCGCATTTAAGTACATTATATAAAAGTAGTTTTAGCATTAATGTATACAGCCACCTTTCCTTAGTCCCCTATGAAGTCAGATTTTTGAATAGTTTATTGTCAAAATGTTGTTTAGGTATCATTTTTTTTTTGCATAGCCATTTTTAACTTTGCCTGAATTTTGAGTCCTCAGCCTATTTTATGAGGAACAGTGTAACTGTAATCTCTAGAACCATCATATTGTACCATTAATCACATCAAACACATTTAATTTGGGACTTCTGGCGACGTCAGCATCTATGGCGGACTGATTCTGTTACGGCTCCCCTGGACTGCTCTCAGATCTAACCCCATCCATGCCTCACTCTGGCTTCTAGAGAAAAGAAACGTAAAATTGATGATATGATGGCAAAGACTCGACAGCGATTGAAAGAATTTACAGCTGAAAATGAAAAAACAGGTCAGGGCAACAAAGATTCTGCTGAGCAGGATGAAGGCCACAGATCACCACGGCACTCGAGTGCCTCAAGCTCTCGAATTACAGCTCCAAGGAAGAGGCTGCATTTACAATAACCTCAAATAAGTTGTATAGAGAATAATATCAATTGGGAGATACCCTAACCAGCATTCAAAAAGATCTATCAGAGGTAAAGTCAGAACAGAAGGAACAAAAAAAGCAAATTAATGACTTAGAACAGAATGCAACAGAGCTATCTAAATCGGTGAGCCTACATAATGGGGCTATCCTCCAACTTCATGTTTGGGAAATATGGCTGCAGCAAAAGTTAGAGCATCTGGAGAATAGGTCCTGGAGGGTAAATATCCAAATTCACAGAGTACCAGAGGGGACTGGGTCTGGTGGGACTACCTCTTTTACCGAAAGCTTTCTCCGTGAAGTTTTGGGCCTGGAAAAGCACTTTCCCTTGAATATTATAAGGGTACATAGATCATTAATAGCCAAACCTGTAGATCCAAAAGCCAGACCAAGATCGTTGATTGTTGCATTTTTGGACTATCGCATTAAATCTGGAGTTTTAAAGCGGGCCTGGGAGAAAAAAGAGGTGGTGTTTGGGAATGTAAGGCAATTCTTTGAGCACGACTATGCTCCTGCGATGATGGATAGAAGATGGAGGCTCTTCCCAATATTGAAATTGCTTTGGGCTAAAGGAGTTAAAGCACGCTTAGACTACCCTGCAACTTTAAGAATAACTACTGATTCAGGGGTACGCTCCTTTTCTAAGATCTCAGAGGCCACAGAGGTTTTGAAGCAATGGGACATCTCGGTTACCTCTTTACTGGATCCAGAGACCATTCAAGAGCTGGAGGGGAGACGTTGGTATACAGCAGTAGGCCCAAGAGGAAAAACTGTGTGGCTAGCTGGAAGGAACATGATAGACAATCTCCCTCTCGAGCAACTTGAGGATGCCATAGTTCCGACCCCTACGCAGGCTACCTCCCTTCCCCAACAATTGAAAAGAAACAATAAACGCAATAAAGGGCTGAAAAGGAGAGATGCACAGCGGAGCTTACCTGCAGGGGTGGTTTGAAGAAACACTGTGAACTTGTGGGACAATCATGTAGGGGTTGTAAGTCAGCCATGGACTTTTGTAAACGGCGTGTGGTTGCATGGAGGTAGAATCTCATGCCTGCACAGATGAAGTGGGATTGGGGGGCGGACCTGTTCTCTCTCTCGACTTCCTGATTCAGAAACCTAAGGGCAGGGAGCCTGGAATTAAGTTGGGCTATATGGGTGAGAGCTTACAGATGTATTCAGGTAGACTCCTGTATTTGCTCCCTTCTCTTTTATAGTAGTTCCCCTGTTTTTTCTACTGGGATCACTAAAAGGAGTCGATGTCCATCAGGACAACTGGTGAGGAGGTTACTATACTAAAAGTATACAGAAGGTTTAGATAAATATGGGGGTGGTCGGGGTTGGGGGTCCTCGGGGGGGACTGGAAGAGGAAGATTAGTTTAACCAAGTGCTGACAGGATTTTGTATTCCCTTAGCCCAGTTGGGCATGGGCTGGATGTAGTCGTTGTTACTGCACCATCCTACCTAAGTGGCATCAAGAAGGGTACGTTCTGTGAACACGTTTGGAAGTCAGTTATTAAAGTTGTTACAAATTAGGGGGATTGTTGGGTAACATTGCCCTTTGAGTTCAGTTACTGTTAAAAGGTTTATAGTTATAGCTATACAATGCCCAGACAGATTGAAGATGAGAGGGGAGAAGGTGGGGCTGGATGGAGGGGTGGAGTTATTTGGGTGGGGGGCATCAAGTTCCAAATAGTCTATTTTACCAATAGCATAGGATGGCTATAACACTTATTTCATATAATGTTAAGGGCCTTAACAGCCCAGTTAAAAGGACTAGGATCCTGCAAGAACTGGGGAAACACTGGACTGATGTGGCCTTCATACAGGAATCACACCTTAATGAGCTGGAGCACTCTAACCTCCATAGAATGTGGGTAGGAGAGGTCTACAGTGCCTCATGGCCACAGAACCCGCACAGGAGAGGTACAGCAATACTGCTTAGAAGAAATTCCCCAGTTAGAATCTTAGGGGTGGAAACTGACCCTGGGGGCCGCTATGTCAAGCTACAGACAACAATATATGGGGCGTGCTGTGTATTATTAAACATATACACCCCAAACAAACCCCAGGAAAATGGAAGGTTCCTCAGGAAAGAACTACTGAAGACCTTAAATGATCCAGAGGTCTTGCATATTGTTGGGGGGGATTTTGATAATGTAGTCTCCACCAAGTGGGATTGAAGAGGCCAGGGTACACAGATAGGAAATGGAGGTGAGGGTCTTAGACATCTTATGGATGAGTTGGGACTGAAGGATGTTTGGAGGCACGGACACCTGGGAGAAAGAGAGTTTACCTTTATCTCCCCATGACATCAAAGCTACTCCTGCATAGACATGTTCTTATTATCCGGCAAACACCTGTCGTGCGTACAGACCTCTAACATTTTACCTATGACATGGTCGGACTATGCCCCCCTACAAATGATTTTAAAATTGGCCCCGACAATTAGAAATTCGAACTGGAGACTGAACATTGGGCTCTTAAATTCTGAGGATTTCAAAGAGAACATGTCTGAGCAGGTGGGGATGTTTCTGGAGACTAATGCAGGTGGAGCTTCTTCCCCGTCGGTAGTCTGGGACTCTCTTAAGGCATACCTCAGAGCGCAGATCTTATCCTATAGCACTAGGGAGAAGAAAAAAGGAGAGTTAAGCCAGAAAAAACTAGAGCAGGAATTGCAGGAAGTGGAGTTCAGGCACAAAATTACTCTCAAGCCTAGGGATAAAGATCATTGGTTGCAAAAGAAAATGGAGCTTCAAAATCTTCTGGCAAGACAGAGGAAGGGGATACTACGTAGAATTAATCAAAAGTACTATGTAGAAGGCAACAGGGCAGGCAAGGTGCTAGCAGCAGCAATGAGGAAACAGATAGTAAATAGAACAATAGGAAGTTTTAGGAGTCAAGGACATGGGAATGCGAAGACAGAAGACCCAATAAAGATAGCGGAGGCTTTTGCTGAATACTACAGGGATCTTTATAGTTCAGAGGTGGGTGGTCTTCATCAAATAGCAGTGGACCATTTTTTGGATCCCCTGCCTTCGAAGAACTTGGGGACAGATGAGAGGGAGGGCTTAGAGGTGTTAATTACCAGACAGGAGTTACTGCAGAAGATTGCAGATTTAAAAAATGGAAAATCCCCGGGTTTAGATGGCCTCCCTTCTGAGTTTTATAAAGCCTTAAAGGAGAAACTGGTGACCCCCCATTGGCCTGTTTTTCATCATATTCAGGAGGAAAGAGAAGCACCTGACTCATGGAGATATGTGCAGATCTCAGTGATCCACAAGGAGGGCAAGGACCCGGAGCAGTGCGGCTCATACCGCCCGATATCGCTGTTAAATGTAGACCTTAAATTATTCACGGGAATGCTGGTGGATTGCCTGCAGAAGGTTGCCCCCAAATTGGTCCACCCAAACCAATCAGGTTTTATAACAGGAAGATTCCTAACAGATAATATTAGGCGTTTCTTAAACATTATTTCGGCTCAAGCAAACCAAAACAAATTTCAATTGGCAATATCGATGGACTTGGAAAAGGCGTTGGATAGAGTGAATTGGGAATTCCTCTACAAAACAATAGAAAAAATGCAATTAGGCCCTAAATTCTTACAAGTAATCAAATGTCTATATAGAGACCCTCAGGCACAAGTTAGAGTCAATGGAATAAACACCACTAGATTCCCTGTTCATAGAGGCACCAGGCAGGGCTGCCCACTCTCCCCAGTGTTATTTGCTATTTTTCTTGAACCTTTGGCAGTAGCGATCTGCCAGAATAAGAATATAGAGGGGGTTCTAACGGGGATCATAGAACATAAAATAGCATTATATGCTGATGACTCCATATTCTTTTTGAGAGACCCAGAAGTTTCCCTGCAGCACCTGCTCTGGGTCCTCGACTCATTTGGAGCAGTATCAGGATACCAAATCAATTATAGCAAATCAGAGGCATTGACCTTGGGTGGAATATGCCCCCCAGGCTTCAAGAAAACCTTCCCATTCACATGGGCAAACAAAATCAGATCAGGTATCTTGGAGTACAGGTGACCACAAAGGTTTCCAGGTTATTTGCTATAAATTACAACAGGTTATGGAATGATATGCAGAGAGACATGGCTAGGTGGTCGCTGCTCCCATTGACCTTGGCTGGCAGAATATACTCAGTGAAAATGAATCTACTTCCAAGATTTTTGTTCCTTTTTTCCTTCCTGCCTATCCAAATTCCTAAACATTTTTGGCAGGAAACAAACTTGTGGATTATCAGATACATTGGGGGGCAGGCCCAGGATGGGACAATCAACACTCCAGAAACCTAAATCATTGGGGGGCCTAGGTTTGCCCAATTTGAAGGCCTATTATTTAGCTGCCCAGATGGGGGTGGTGACCACTTGGGTAAAACAACGTTTAGACTCAGGGTGGTATGAGATAGAGAATGGTGGAGACTGCCCAATTCCCATATTTGCTCTCCCAAGCCTGAACCTTTCTAGAAAGTTCATAAGTCAAATTAAGAACCCGTGGACACGACATACCATGGGGATTATACAACTAACTAGATACAGAATGGGAGGGGGGAAAGGCACGTTAGGCCCGCTGTCACTTACTAGACATACACCAGACTACTTACCCCCAAGGACAGATCCAGGGTATGAGAGATGGGAAAGGAACAGAATTACCAGATGTGCACAGTTAGTGGAGAATGGGGTCCTTATGTCTTTTCAACAGATTCAGACCAAGTTCAAAATTCCTAGATCTGAATTTTTCAGATATCTGCAGATAAGACACTATCTGAACACGCTGGGCTACTTACCTCTGGTGAGTAGGCAAAAGAACGCTTGGGAGGATTTTATATATCATACAGCAAAAATAAATCTAAAAGGGAAATGCATCTCAGACCTTTATCCTTGCCTGAGCCCAGAAGAGGCCATCCCACTAGAAAATATCAAAGAGGCCTGGCATAGAGAGGGGGTAGATACAATACCAGAAGATGTCTGGAGAAGACGGATCTCCCTGGGCTGGAGAGTAACCTCCTCGCCGAATTGGTGAAAATTCTACTGGAAGGTCCCAGTCAGGTTTTTCTATACCCCAAAAGTCACAAAGCATTTCCAAAGATCCAATTCGGATAAATGTTGGAGTGAATGTGGCTCAGTGGGGTCCCATCTGCACATCATTTGGGATTGTCCGGGTATCAGAGGGTTTTGGGAGGAGGTGAGAACAGCGACCAATACCATAATGAGAGTGAACATACCCAGAGACATGGCTGAATGGGTGCTAGGGTTACCTACAGTCTTGCAGCTCCCAACCCCACAGAGAAAGCTAACCCAAATCTTTATGGTAGCAGCTCTTATATGTCTCACAAGCCACTGGCTTAAAAAGGACCCACCTACAGTACCAGAATGGTGTGGTAAAGTGGACTCTATTTGTGAGATGGAACATCTTACAGCCAGGCTAGGCCTCCGAGAAGAGAAATTCAGGGAAGTATGGAACCCCTGGCTTCTTCAGAATTCAGGCCCCAGTCTGGTAGTAGAAGATCTCCAGGAGGGAAGGGAAGGAGAAAACAGGGTAGACTAGTTTTTTATAGACTACGAGTAGGATAGAACTGGATGTCTCCTCCTCCCCCCCCTTACGCTTAATGGGATCCCTCCACTCAATCTCCACCCTTCTCTCTAAACCACCCACCCCCCAAAGAAAATACCCCTCATAAATAACTTAAAAAAAAAGGGGGATCAAAATAATGAGTAAAATTTGTCTGTGTGAATGGTCCCCTAGTGTTTGTTTGTCTGTCTGTTCCCTCTCTCTAGTCTGGGTAGAATAGTTTCTTGTCTTACTGTTATGTTTTTTTCCCTTTTGTTTTCTTATCAATTGTTGAAAGGAGGTTAAGTTAGAAAAAGAGTCTGTAATGAGCTGAACAACTATTCCATATTGCACTATATATAAGTCTTGAAGGATCAATAATATTCAAGTCTAGATGCCGGATAGCATCTGGTATCTGGCTCTAGATAATGAATTATTGTGTTAAAAAAAAAGTATGTATGGGAGATCCAGAAAACTATAGTTGTGCATATGTAACTTAGAGACCAAATTATTTCTATATTTGTCTCATATTTTTCTTTTATTGACTGTATTTCAAACTCCTGAATAAAAATGAGTTAAAAAAAAACACATTTAATTGTCCCTTCTAGGCAAGCAATAATACCCGACAGGGTGGGCAGTGTTGGGCAATACCAGACCACCCAGGGGTGTAATGAGGCTGATGCCGCAAGCAGAGGGCCTTATAGCCCCTGGAAGGTCTGGTATTGCCCATACCGCCAACCCTGGAGGGTATTATTGTGCTTAGAAAATAGGGCAAGGGTGCAATTTATACAAAATATATAAAAAAAATAAAAACAAAAAAAAAATGAATGAAAAATAAAAAGCTGTGAAGTCACTTTTGCTGTAAAGTAGTTCCTGTAGTAGTGCCAGCAGAGGGTGCTGCTGTTGTTTACATTTGGTATTTTTTATTCACACTTGTCTTGTTTCGTACTTTGTTAATGGAAAGGACCTCTGGCCCCCCACCCCCACACACATGCACCAGTAACGAGTAAGAAAGTGGGCACTGTGTTTTAGGGCTTATGGTCCTTCAATTAACTTAGGTATCAGTTCTCTACCCACTTCCTACCCCGGAGTTACTGTCATGCTACATGGATTACAAGCATGATTGCAAAAGGAACGGACGTTAAGGAGCTGTTCCACATTTTACCGCGAGTGTCCATCCAGTACTAAGGTATGAAAAAAATGCCATTCTTTCTTGTTTGTTTGTAGTGGGTGTTGCGAGAAGAGCAGTCTTACGAGGAAAACAGTGGTTTGTGGTTTTAGCTCTCCCCCTGCCCCCATCCCTCCCTGTCAGGCTGTACTAGTAGGCAGTAAAACTACAGCTGATTTGTGGCATTTGAAACTGGGTAAGGAGACTTACATGCAAAGCAGTGGAGCTCAGTAAATTTATTTCGCCAGCTGGTCGCTTTGGAGGAATACAGTGCTGTGAGCGATAACATACCAAATTTGTGGAAACATAAGCTGCTTTTGTGCACTTAGTATGGGTTCAGTGGCACAGTTCAAACAACTGTTGCACAGTTTACAAGCATGGGGAGATTGTTTATGCAAGGTTTGGTACAGCAAGCATGTTGGCTGCAGAGATACTTTCCCATAGGTGACTTTGTCTGCAATACAATCGCCGTTAAGCTTACCATTTGACATTGCCTTTCACTACAATATTTTATGCCCATGCTGTCAATTTACTTGCTGCTTCACAATTTAAGACTCTCATTTTTATGACTTATGTTGAGTTAGCATAATGAGGATGGTTACACGTGGTGGGATCGGGCAATTGGGGAGATCAGCTGGCGCTAGTAGTTTAAAAAACAAACCTATATAGTAAAGAATACAGCTGTGAATGTCTTCACTCTCCCAACTGCAAAATCAGGTAGGCAGTGATTACTGAAGTGAGTAGTGTGTGGGGGCCTGTAGTTCTCACTAAGCGAGAGAAAAAACATGGCGGGGATTTTGAATTTTCTGAGATACTTCCAGCCAATTCCAAAGCAAGCTGGGCACCACTGGAGAATGCTACTCAGTGAAGTGGCCCTTAGACTGGCTCTTATTTTTAGCTGGGCATCTATTGTCTGATAGATGCCCACCTAAATAAGTGTCTCAGCCAATCAGGAGAGAGAATTGTCTTTGCCCATTTTCTAAATACATTTAAACTTCAGTGCATCTGAAGATAAAATGTTTACTAGAACAGGAACAGCTGTAAGTTCAAATGCCATGTAGCCACCAGTTCACTGCTGGAAGATATCAAGTTGCTTGACTCCTGGTGCTTCAGTCCTCCTGCCTATGCAATTTCTCTGATACTAGACCTAGGATGTCCTGTTGCATCTCACCTACACCATCCTAGCTAAAAGGAAACAACTATAATTGTGTTTTATTACCCATTGGTTTATTACTTACTGTTAGAGGTTCATACCAACCACAGTACATGTTGACTCTTGCACACTCATTTGTGAAATTTGGGTGCCTCAACTAAAGCATGTAAACTAAAAATCTGTAACTCCACATAACCTTAGTTGCCTTTAATGTGACCATAATGAGCACCATAAACTAACCATACTTGTGTGTGTTATCCTACAGGATGGATTGCAAATGGACATGTCAATGTCATTAGCTGTAGCTATATTGCTGAATGGAATAAACTGGACCAAGTTCAGAAAAATAACTTTCGACACAGATACAAAATGGGTTGTAACTGCACGGTAAGTTTAAAATAGGAAGTCATGTTTCATTTCACAAATGTGCATACAGTTCAAAATCAAAAATATAGTCAAAAATGTTTAAAGGGCTGGTTCAGTAACATAACAGTAGCAGTAGCAGCAGTAGCACAGTGTACTGCCAAAGAAAAGAGTTGGGTTCATTTGTAAGCCCTGAAAGCTCACACTTGAACCAGTTGGGCACTGAACGTGTTGCAAATGTGAGGTGCTCAATGCCTGAAGAGAGAGTGTGTAGGCTGCCTAAAATTCATCACTTCCTGCTATCCACTCACAGTGCAAAATGGCTTCAGCAGTGAAGATATTTACAACAGTGTTTCAGTGGGTTGTGTGACTGACAAAAGGCCAGCAGTTTTGTGTCACAATATGTTTTAGTTACATAATTTAAAAATACAATGAAAAATACTGATTCCCACTGTGAATGGCTCTCACTTTGTTTTTCATTTGTTTGGACCTGGTAACAAAAGGCTACTGTTAATCAAATTCTTTGAACTAGTTTTTTGTATCTAAACATCACATAGAAGAGAATCTTTATAAAGCTATATATTTTACACATTTAGTTGAAGGCCCTTCTAAAGAATTCAGGAATATGCATCTTTTAGTCAAAGTTCTATGTACTTCATAAGCCCAAATATCGGGGCGTATAGTACAGTAAAACTTTGGTGCCCCTGCACTTCTCCAGGTCAATGAGTAATGTAGCACAGTTAAAGCATATTTTTTCTAAACCTGCAGAAACCATATTCTGTTCAGTGGCACAGAAAAATTGCACTGTCACATGTGAGGCCTGGAAATAGGAAGCAAGCTAGAGACCCTCACACAATGGGACAGAGAATGGGTAATGCTTCACACAGCTGATGTGCTCATGCTCTGTGGAAGAAGTGCCAGTATGCATCCCTCTGCCACACCCCAGAAGCAGAGCCAGGAGTGAAATTGATGTTGATTGTAGAAGAGACCATTGTCATGCAGCTCATTACTGAGCCCACCTGTCTCAACCTCAACTCCTCAAATCATTTCCTTATCAATTGTGTCCTGTCCTCACACTACCACTGCATTATTCCTGCTGGAACCCTAGTGGATGCTTCTGTGACAATCGCATGGTTTGCTGCATCTATAAAACCCAATGCATTAAATCCACATCAGAAGGTTTTTGGTCTTGGTCACTCAAGTCTCTTGACCTTCCATCCCTGCTACACAACCTTTGGCCCACTGACTGGTCAGCTCTCACTTTATACACTTATATAGATGTTTTAATCTCTTTCATGTACAAGTTCATTGTAACATGTGATTAACATGCCCCTTTCAGGAGTGCTTGTGTCCAGGTCACTGACCTGCTCAAAGTTTATGATTCTGCCTGGCATCTCCACAATGCCACAGGCTCCCCAGAGGACTTGATGAGATATAAACAACTATGTAACACCTATATTAAGGCCACCAGGGCAGCTAAATCAATTTACTTGGCCTAGAACCTGCAAAACAACCTTACATCCCCTGATAGTTTCTGGAAGGTTACTCAATCCTTTCTCAACTTTTCTGGGCTGTCTACCTTCACCATCCTCAAACTAGGAATCTCACCTACCAGTATCTTTAGCCCAACTGATGTTTCTAACACCTTTAACAACTTCTTCCCTTTCTGTGCCTTCTTCTTCCTCCTCCTCCTCCCTATCTCCCCCTCCTGCTGCCATGTCTCTCCCCAAATGCCCTTCATCTCTCACTCTTAACCCCAGCATTGTTTTCCTTCTCCATAGCCTCCACATAAATAAATCTTGTCACCTTACTCTCTCTTAAGTCTGCTAAGGGACAAAGCCCCAACATTCTGGCTACTAATTTTCTCCATCTCTCTATACCAGCCATTGCTGCCCCACTTGCATCCTTTTACAGTCTTTCCTTCTGACATGTATTCATCCTCAGTCCTGGAAACAGGCTAAAGTACTCCCCTCCTCAAAGAGGAAACCCTTCTTCCCAGGCAACAATAAGCCCATCTTGCTCTTCCCTGACCTAGCTAAGGTGCAGGAAAACCTGTTCCCTCTCAGTTAGCCATCTACTGTGATTCCTCTTCTTACCTATTTTCTTTTCAGTTTGTGTTTTAGAAGAACAACTCCACTGTCTCCTCCTTTGGTTCACAGAGTTTATGTTGAAAAGCACAGACCAGGGGCTAGTTACTGTGGCCAATTTCATAGACCTCACAAACACCTTTGATATATGGTATTTCCTCAAATTATTAGCCACAAATTATACACTTTTGGTGGGGTATTCAAAGGGTTGCACATGGCACAACAGTGTTGCACCATGCGCAACCCACCGATGCGCCCCAGCGTGATATTCAAAGGGGTAGGTTTCTATGTGCAATCCCCGACGCACCGGGGTGCACCAGTAATATAAGTGGTGCAAGTGCAGAGGGCTTGCCCATGCATATAAGGCGCAACACGATATTCAGCCCAGGATGTGTGGCACATATGCAGGCAATAACCGCCTTGCGCCGCACAGGGGGGCACAAAGATGTGCCTGTAGAAAACAGGAACATGTCAGGGGATGCCCACAGGTGGGCCACCGTATTGCTGGGCACAACACGACAGCCACCGGCTGTGGGTGACCTCCTGGGACACAGTCCGGGCATCTTGCCTTCCCTCACCCGATTGCGGGCATATATCTATAATAGCCCTTTTTCATATGCAGACCCTAAGTAGTGGAATTCTATCCCTCAAACTATTCACCTAGCTCCTACCCATGCTGGTTTCAATAAACTCCACCATGAACATCTATTGGCTTCAAATCCTTGTACATGCTTCCATCCACCTTAGCTCATTCCTTCCTTCCATCTTCACCCTTGTCTTTCCTGCACTCTCCTTCTTACCCTTCCCCTGCATGCCTTCATCCTTCTCACCCCCTTTCTGTCTGTTCCCTACCACCCCCTCCTCCTCCCCCACTCCTCTTTTACTTCTCTGTGTTTGAGCCTCACGATGGCACTTACTGTATTCTGTACTTTCCTGTTTGTACCAATACTGACTTGTTGGCACTTGTTTATATTTTGACTTTTTCCTAACTGTACTGTTTTAACACTGTCTAACTGTGTATATCCTCCAGTTGCCAAGTTGTTGTATTTCTGATCATCCCATTGTTTACCTTTTCCTTGTGCTGCATCACATTGTACTGCTCAGGTATTTTCACTGGAATCCTCCCAGGTCATGCCTAAAAATAGGCATCTCTATGCACAGTGCACCCACCCAGTTACCAAAAGCAAATAAATAAATAAATAAATAAAAGCATCCTCTGAACTTAGACTCCCCCTGCCCCTCAGCAGGCAACGCACCTCATAGAACAATAATGGGCATAACAATAGTACATCCCTGATGATCCAGTGGACCTTCTCCCCTGCCCGATCATGGGCCTATGTATGTAATATCCCTGGTGGTCCAGTGGACCCAATCTCCTGCCTGATTGTGGACAAACATCAGGAGAGGAGGTTATGCTTCTGTAGGTATGCTATTGTTTGAGTTGCCACAATTTTTTCCAGGATTTTACTGAGCACGGAAAGAATGGTAATAGGTCGATAGTTAGACATGTCTTTAGGATCACCTTTCTTAAGGATGGGAGTAATTCTAGCTATCTTCCAGATGTTGGGAATTATGCCATGACATATTGACAAGTTAAAGACTTTCATTAAAGGGGAGGCAATGAGAGGGGCAGCGACTTTCAATAGCCTGGGTTCCAGTCCATCAGCACCAGAACTAGTGCTATCAGAGATGGAGAGTAACAACTTTAGAACTTCAGTTCTGATAATGGTCTGAAACCGGAACGATGGATGAGACAGCACCAGTTCTGTGTCCACGGAGCTGGAAGTGGGAGGAACAGGGGGGAAGGAGGCTGAGTAGCTAGATAGGTCCGAGAAGTGGCAGTTTAGTGCATTGGCCATGGTCACCAGATTATTACAATGTACGCCATTTAGCAGCATGTCATTAGTAGTGGACAATTTATTGGCTCTAAGGAGAGTTTTTATGATGGACCAGAATTTCTTGGAGTCACCAACAGATTTCATTAATATGTCCTTGCACAATGAGCTTTTAGCTAGGAGAATATTCCTTTTGCAGGAATTCCTCTGGACCCTATAGTCATTATAATCTGCCTGTAGCCCTGAAGCCTTGAAACGCCGCCAACTTTCATCCCTTGCCCTGAGTTGAGTAAGAAGATCTTTGGTGAGCCACTTTGTTTGTGTACCCCGCATATGGTGTGTGACTCAGGAAGCATGGATGTCCTGAAGACATCCAAACCTTGCAAGGAAGGAGTCAAGGGCTGACTGAGCATTTAAGGAGGCAAAGTTGGGAGACCAGTCGATCATTGAGAGATAATGCATAAAATGTGCCTGATTAAGATTGGCCAGATTGCAAAAGGTGATGAGTTCTGGAGGAGGAGATGGTTGTCTATTGGCACGCCAGATGCAGAAGATTGGAGAGTGATCACTTATAGCATCTGCCAGGGCACCAGCAGCAACTATACTGTTGAGGTGGTTTGTAAGGGCCCAATCAATTAGTGTACTGGAACGAGGGGGGGCCATGACCCTTGTAGGGTCAGTGATTAGTTGGTGGAGGTTATGGCCATGTACCATGGTGTGGAAGGACTGACTATTTTTACTAGTCCAGTTTAGATTTAGATCTCCCATTATGAGGACCTCTTTATGTCCAATGGCTATGTCCACCTGGGATAGGAGTTCCTTGAGACCAGCAATGCTACCGGTAGAAGGGTTATAGTCACACACTATGTGCAGTTTTTTAGAGCCTAGTTGTAGAGTAGCATGAATAGCTTCACAGTGAGAGAGGGTGAAAGAGATATTACAGTGTAGTGATAGGTGAGGTTTAAAGAGGATTGCAACACCGCCACCACGTTTAGATGTGGGCCTATCTTGATGGACCAGAATTTCTTGGAGTCACCAACAGATTTCATTAATATGTCCTTGCACAATGAGCTTTTAGCTAGGAGAATATTCCTTTTGCAGGAATTCCTCTGGACCCTATAGTCATTATAATCTGCCTGTAGCCCTGAAGCCTTGAAACGCCGCCAACTTTCATCCCTTGCCCTGAGTTGAGTAAGAAGATCTTTGGTGAGCCACTTTGGTGGGCCTATCTTGATGGAGTATTTTGTAATTAGGTAACATGCAGAGGTGATCGGGGTGGAGGGTTTTAGACAGGTTTCACACAGACAGACGATGTCAGGGTTATATTGAGTAGCCCAGGCCTCTAGTTCAGTTAAGTTATGAGGAAGGCTCCTGATATTCAGGTGAACAATATGTAGCCCCTTAAAGTCCTTCCAAGCTGTATCATTGTGGGAGATGTTACCTGTGGGTACTGGGTTGAATTCAATATTTCCTACTAACATTAGTGATAGGAAGAGCAGGTACCACAGTTTATGATGAAAGAAAGGGGTGGGCAGGGAGGGTTTAGAGTAGGGAGTTATAGAGTGTATATGCAATGTGGTATGTGATCCTGTTAGAGTAAAAAAAAACAAAGGTGGCAAGGGGCAAATGGGATAGTGTAAGCATGTTGGAAGAAATAACATTAGGGTGTGAGGAGTTGCTGTCCCAGTAGGGTGGGCATCTTAACAAAGGCACCCATATGAGAGGAGCAAGAATAGAAAATAATAGAAAAATTGCACAAGGATTTGGGGCCCTGTAGTTAGAAAGAGAGTAGGCCATTTTTAAGGACCAAGTATGTGACAACGTAATAGCTATTTAATGAGGAAAATACTACTAATTTAGAGGATTTTAGGTAGAAAATACACTGACTGTGCACCAATTAACAGACCAAGAAGTGAAATTCAAATGTAATTGGAGCAGGTTTCTGAGAGCCCTCTAGCGGCGAAATAGTTTAGGCTGCAAGTGAGAAAGTGAGGAGATTGTTAAAAATCCTCATGCACTGGGCATAACAATAGGTGGGGCAATGAGCACTATATAACAAATGCCTCCCAAGGGTAGGTGTGGTGGGGGCGGGTGCGGGATGGAGCGCTTAAGAGCAAGGGGTGAAATTTAAGTCTGAAATTGCAGTGGGGCTGTAGTTTAAATGGCTACCCAGATAGTGGCTGCCTGAGGACTCTGAGTGAGAGAAACAGCCTTTAATCCAGGACAGTACACTATTTTTCGGCAGGTAGACTACGTCTGGTATTTCCAGGGATTCGGAGAGCAAAAACTGCAGGACAATAGGGTGTAGTGAGTGGAGCTAGGGGAATCAGAGTTTTAAAACTGGCGCCCGATTCCTTGCTACGGTTTTACTTAACTTACTTGGGAAAATGAGTTTAAAATGTTCTAAAAGAACAATGTTTATTAGGGATGGATATACATCACGTTTTGGGCCATCATATGTATAATTTTACTTCAATTTCTATGGTAACTAAAAGAATTATTCTTCGACACTGGATGGAGAGTGAGCTTTACTCAAATGGCAAAGAGAAATTTCATAGTTTTTAGGTACAGAGAAAATGCTTGTCTCTTTTAGACATAATTTAAGGGCATGCAAAGAGAGGTAGGAGTCCCTAGAAGCTTAGTCACCTGGAATAGACAAAAAGGAACTGATCTCTAAATAACTTTATGTTTCTGTATAATGGACTTCTGCCCCTGGATGTATCTTTTTTCTCTGTCATGTACTATTATCCTTTTTACTTTTTTGCTGATATGGCCTTGATACATCTTTGTTCCTAGATATGGCTCTCTGTATGGTGGGTGGAAGGGGGTTAGAGTTTAATACTCCTTGTTTTATCATTTGCTTGATGGTTGAAATTTTCTTTTAAAATCTTAATAAAGTATACTTATTAAAAAAGGCCTTTGATACAGTGTCTTACTCCCATCTCGTGGATAAATTAGTTGCTGCAGGTCTTTATTACTTGGCAGTTGGGTGGTTCCACCCTTACATCTGAGAATTGCTCCAGTCAGTTCAAGTTGGTGATGCCCCAACCACCTTCTGCCCATCAAGTCTGGAATCCCCCAGGGCTCAATCCTTGGCTAAATCCTTTTCTCCATTTTCTTAAATTAACTTTCCCCCAATGGTGTCTCTTCCCACATACACATGTATGCAAATAACATAGATCCATTTGTTTCAGGTGTCTTGGTCCCAGAGTTTGAGTACTCATTAAAGGAAGATTTTGTCAATGTCCAGCATTTGTTGCATTCAGACAAGCTCTCACTAGATACATAGCTACATAGACACTGTCAGCAGATAAGGGTCTATGGCCCACCCAGTCTGCCCATTTTAGTTTGCAAGTTCGCTTTGTTTTTCTAGAAGTCTGTTACCCCTTATACCTGACCTCCAGAATTCCCTTATGTTTATCCCATGCATTCTTAAATCCCATGATTGTTTCAGTCCCCACCATTTCCTCTGGCAGGGTGTTTCACTTGTCCACCACCCATTCTGAGAAGAAATTATTCGTCATGTTTCCTCTGAATGCCCTCCCTCCAACTTCTTCACATGCACTCTAGTCCTAGGACTTGTGATGCAATCCTTGTATCATCTTTGTTGCCCCCCTCTGAACCTTCTTCACCCTGTCTATGTTCATACGTAGGTAAGGTCTCCAGAACTGTACACTGTACTCCAGGTGTGGCCTCACTAGTGTCTTGTATAGTGGAATTATGACTTCCCTTTTCCTGCTGGTGATGCCCCTGCCTATGCATCCCAGCATCCTATTTGCTTCACCTGCTGCCTTGTCGCACTGTTTCCCTGCCTTGAGGTCATCAGGGATGATAATCCCAAGGTCCCTTTTCTGCTTGGCACATGCTATATCATTAGCCCTCAACTAAGATGTTTTTCCAGGGGTTTTCTACCCCACATGCATTATCTTGCACTTCTTTGCATTGAATTTCAACTGCCGAATCCTTGACCATTCTTCAAGCTTCTGCAGATCCCTCCTCATTCTGTCTATACCCTCTGGCATGTCCACTCTGTTACAAAGCTTTGTGTCATCAGCAAACAGGGAAATTCTGCCTTCTAGGTCCTGCGCAATGTCACTGATGAAGACGTTGAATAGGACCAGTCCCAGCACTGATACCTGTAGTACCCCACTGGTCACTCTTCCTTCTGTGGAGTGACAGCCATTTACCACCACCCCCTGTGTAGTGCTGCCCAGCCAATTATCTACCCACTGCACTATTGTCCTGCCCACACCCATATTCTTTATTCCATGTTCCATACTAAGTGCCAATAAAACTGTCTCTCTTACATTTGGCGCTTGAAAGAGATTAGCAAAGCTCCAACATACACCTGCCTTCTCAACTGTGGACAGCAAGCTGCTTGAACATGTACCCCATTTCAAGTACTTAGGGGTGTGGATGGCCCAGAATCTCAGCTTTTCCACCTAAGAAACTTCACCCTAAGCTTAGTGTTGTGTACTGAAACAAAGCATGCCTTCCCTTCCCAGTCTACTAAAACAGCATCATCCTTAAGATGATCTTGCAAGTGTTTGACTATGCGTATGTGGTTTACAGCACTACCCCAAAGTCTACACTTACTAGACTGGATCCAAATTTTCATTCCTTCTTCCGTTTTACCCTTATTGCTTGATCTCTTACCCATTACTGAGCTATGTGTGGTAGTCTTTCTTTTCCCTGTCTTGAGGCCCTGTGTTTCTCACAATGTTCCTCTCTCTAAAAGTAGCCAAATACTGGCTTGCCACTTTTCCCAGTTAGCTTGCTTCTCTTCTTAGACCTGTTACTTCCTCCCCCTACTCACTCCACTAATCTGCTTCTTCTTCCATTTGTGTCCATCACAGTAACCCTGTAGCAGGCCAGTCTGCTTTCTCTGTCCAACTTCCCACACATTGAGAAAAATGGCAAATGGTGTGCACAGGCTGGAGGTGCCTGAGTCAAGTAGCTGCCTTCAACAAATGAAATGACTAGTTAAAAAAAAGGCTCTGCATTCTCTGGTCTGAAATTAGAAAGTATACGGTAGTACTTATTTTATTTTGGCAAGATGCCTTGATTCAAAACCCTATAGTGCCAGCTCTTCAACCCTGCAGTGGGATTTCATCAGAGGGCAGATCTGAGGATTAATAAACATGCTCACCATTAAATACAATTTCAGTTAAAGTGGTATACACCCTAAAGTGCCTGAAAGTGCAAAACATTAAATGTGTTACAAACATTCTAATTTACTACAAAGATTTTAACACAATAGGTCTAGTTTGTAAAGTCTCAGTCATAATTCTCTAAATAAGTTTCTAGTGTAAGACTTTAAATATTGAACAATATGTGTTATGCAACATCTTAGAGGTTCATAACAAAAACAAGATACATGCAATTGATACCATTGAATGGTTAAACAATTGATTTTCATTGTAAATATGTTATAAATACAAAATGATATTGATGTGTAAATAAATTAACCTGTGACCTTACAGAGGGAAGTCAACTTTTAGTGCAAAAGGCCAGTTGATCAAATAAACTTAAAATCTGACTAAGTATCATTGAGTCACAATTTACAGATACAAACTTATTCAACTCCTTTGTCTCTAAAAGGAGGTCACATTTTTATGCAAAAGGTGATACAATCAAAAATCGCAAACAGCAGGTTACAGGTTCATTTTATCTCCACTTTACAAATCAAGTGGAGAAATGCCTGTTTTATGTAATATTTGAACTAAATTGTAGAAATGATGGTCCTAAAGAAGAGAAGAACAAGTCTTCACTAATATATAATAAACAATAAGGCTATGATTGTTGGTAAATGACCCGGTACTCAAAAAGGAGATTACTGAAAAAACAAGAGTAACTTTTTCTAAAGGTAGGGACATTGGTGGCAGAGTTACAAAACGTCACTTTATGTTCTGCATTTTAGGGCACTTTAAAGTGTATACCACTTTAACTGAAACTGTATTTAGTGGTGAGTATGTTAGTTAATCCTCAGACCTGTCCCTGAGGAAGGCACACTGTAGGGCTGAAGCACAGGGGCTATAGGGTTTTAAATCTAGGCATCTTGTCAAAATAAAATTAGTACTATACTTTCTAACTTCAACCCATTAAGTGCTGGGTCTTTTTGTTTCCTACACATTGGAACAGCCCCTCTCACCATCCATTGCTCTTCCTTCATGCACTCCTTCTCACTTTCAAACCACTCTTACTGACACACTTAATGAAACAGTGCACCTGCAGCTAGACTTCCTTCTCTTCACTCCACATTATACCCACCCACATCCTGTCCATCCCCCTCTGCTATTTTACATATTTTTTCCCCATTTTTTCCTACTCAATTATACAGCTTTCAACTCAGTGTATTCTGTTATCAGAATTTCATGCCTCATTGGGTCTGTGTAAATATCTTGTGGTACATTGGTGGACAGCAATAATTTGTGTTTCTCATCAAACAAAAGAGTTAATTAACGTGAAGGCAAAAACTACCAGTGTTCTGGGCTTCTATGTGTTAATATGCTGTTTCCCCATCTCTCATCCCTTCCCTAAGCACTCTGTGGTATCCAATAACACCACTTCAAAACCCCTTACCTTGTTCTGAGCTATCCCTGTGTTAAGTGGCACCTCTGATTTCCCCAAACTATTCCCTGATGACCTTATCTAGACCTCTCTACCAATATAATCCCTCTACACTAATGTACTGGTGCTATCCATCTAGCCATGTCACGTCTAGTGTCAAGTGACTGCCAGCACCCCCTTTGACTCTTACTGAGTCAAAATCTTTATGTGGTGACTTAGAAAGATTAGCAGCCTGTAAGCTAGATTGTAAGAACTTCAGTAATGTATTATAATGGCAGACCTAGGCCCTTGCAGATGACTGTGCAGTTACCTAGGGAGAACTTCTGACTGTTGAGAATGGCCGTAACATTAAATAACGCATAATGAAGATGCAAAGTTTCTTTTCAACAATACTGCACCTGTGAGGTTGAAACTTTGGCCTTTGCTGTTCATCAAACACAGTCAGAAAAATACTCTATGCATTTAAATGGTATGCATGAAAGTAGCTACAAAAGATGAAATGTACAGTAGGACCATAAAGTGGAGCACTAATGGAGATTTCTCCTTTAACTGGTTGATAGAATTCTCTCCTTCAGGACTCAATGTCCCGAGCTAAAACTCAGCATTTTAAACAGCTAATCCTGCTAACTGGTTAATAGACTTTTTTCATTACTTTGGTGACAGAGCAGCAACTTCTGTGGCACTGGGCTCAGAATATAAATCTTACTGAGGGCTGTTACCTATGATATTCAGAAATGTTTTTTTTTTGCTGTTGACCCCAACCACTGATGCTTGATCAGTTAACACATGCACTGTAGTTGCTTATGCTCACCTATGGTGCACATGAAGGCAACACGATGCTCCTTGGCAGATGCCTGGACACTAACAATCATTAAAATGCATGGAGACTATGGGCCTGATACCAGAATGGGTTATGCATGTCGCAAGGTGACTTGCACCAAAACCAGTGGTGCAAGTTGCACCTTGAAACATGCATCACACCACCTGCTATTCCAAAAGGTGGCCTGAGACATGGCACAGGCTGCCTGAGGCCAAAGGCAGGCTGCACCACTGGCTATGCCCGAAACCCCCTGCGACATGGTGCAAAGAGGTTTCCAGCAGCCATTATGCCCAATTCCAGGAGTGCGGCTGACAGAATAGCCAATGTGCTATTCCAAGAGCACCCCAGCAGACAGTGGTCTAAGTATGGTTAGACCAGCTATTACCTGGTCTAACCATACCCTACATCCACCAGAGTTGCATCACCATGTCTGGTGGCCATATAGCCATCCCCCAAGGTCCCACATTGGCCCCCACCCCCAATGGCAGGAAGTCCTCTGTGGGCAGTTGGCACCTCCATGCCCCCATCCCCAATCATTGCCCTGAGGGGCAGTACACCACCCCCACCATGCCATCCTACCCATCGTGGTCCAGTGGCCCTTCACCCCTCCTCAGCCCTGTGGGGCATTGCTATGTTGTGGGGGAGTGGGACTATTGGGGGTCAGTGCCATGCACCCTGTTGGCAGGCATTGATGCAGCTTGCGGCACCCAGGTCAGGTGCGCCCTTCCTGTGGTGCAACCCTGGTGCTTCTGCAAGTCACAGGGCATAGGTGCCAGGGACGCTGTCAGTTCTGGAATCCAGATGAGGGTCCCCGGCATAGTGGCATATGTTGCAACTCACATCCACCTGCCAGTTGCACCATATGTCTTGCAATCGGGTTCTACGTGTTTGCCACTGCAGTAAAAAAATAATTTCTTGGAGAGACATACACCTCTTCTGGCTAACGAATTCTTGTAAAATTCACAAAAAAAAAATATTTAGTTTCAGTTTTATATATTGACACAATATTAGTTTTTGCCTGTTACCATACATTCTAATGAATTCTTCTGCATTACTGTGTATACCAGGAGGAATCTGGTTAAAACAAGCCCTTTGAGTATCTCTCATGCTGTCGTGGTAGTATACATCTTTAAATGGACAGACAAAGAGCACTGAGTTCAGATATGTAATACAGGCTATTGCTGGTCAGGCATAAAGCTTTGCTCAATCCCAGTTTAACATTTTTTTTATCTTATGCTCCATGTTTAGATTACTTTGTGTGGGACCTGGCAATGCTCCACCACACCACTAACAATGGATTGCCTCTCTAATGTACAGGAAATGGATCCCCAGGATGACAAATATTATAACTATTATGCATGCCTTAAAAAACAGGATGGCACCTGCAGCTGGGATTGACAGAAGATGAATCGCATCCTGAAGAAAAGTTGATTTATATCACTACAACTTAAATTCTCCTGAAAAACAACTTAAACTGAGTACATTACTTCACTGATTGATTATAGTTTAGAGAGTGTACTAAGTTTATAGACAGCAGAATCGATAAGAATTATATTTGCTACCTTATTTTAGTTTAAAGATAAAACTGTATTTGCTAGTTTGTTAATTTAAAGCTACAGTATCTTAGAAGTAACCTTATAATAAGTTAAATTAATTAGATTTATTTACAAGGAGATCACAATTAGTCTTTAATATAATATTCACTATTTTGTGGCAAAAATTAATACAGGATGAAAGTTCACTGGAGTGAGAAAATATTTTTCTGTTTGGTGTATTATATCCTAGTTCTGTATATAAAAAGTAGATGGACAATCTGTATGGTGATTAATTTGTGCTTGTTTTTCCTGTCTTGAGTTTATATCTCTGGAATCCTCTCCATTGAAATTGTCTTGGTTATTGTTATATTCAATGGGTAGCTCTATTACAGACCAATGTACATATAGGGCCAGATATTCAAACTGCGCCCAAAAAGTGCGCAACAGCAGGAGCAAGCGCAAGTCACTTGCACACAGGCGCAATCGTCGCGATATTCAAACATGGAGCAAGGTCAATTGCACAAGCAGCCACCGTCTGAATATCGCACAAACTGTGCCATAGCGCAACCAGGAAGGGGAAGCTGAGCAGAAATGATGCGCCATAGCGCAACAAGGCTAGCCCAGCTGAGCAGTCCAGAGGTGCCATAGTGCAAGCAGAGCCTCCCCCCCAGCAGAGCAATGGAACTGCACAACCAGGGAGGTAGGCTGGGGCCCACCACCAGCCATGCCACACATGGGCACAGGAACACACTGCAGAACTAACAATACACCCGCACACCCCAAGCACAACATCACTGGGGGAGGGATGGATGATCCACCGGCCCATGGGGACAAGCCAACAAAGCACAGCGGGGCCATGTCGCCCCAGCACACCCACTGGCAGGCTGAGACTGCCACACACAGGAAGTCGACAACCATAGTGCACATCAGCCCCCCCTTCTGTAGAGCACACCCTGCATTGTGACCCCAAGACACCACCCACGTGCAGTGACTGGCACTGCAGTAAACACCTATGCAACCCCGGCACACTGCAACCCTGTAGCACAGAACCATACAAGCCAGACCCACCCTGGGCACCCAGCAGTGGGCGGCAGCAGATGGCAAGACCGACTGAAAGGCACTCCCACACCGGAGACACCTTCCCATGCACACACACACATACCCAGGACCTTACCACCCCAGATGCCATGCACACCACTGCAACTGAGCAACCATAGCCTGCTGCAAATCAGAGACCACCACAGAATTCATAACAAAATATATATATTCGAAAAAGATATGTACAACACCAACAACATCTATATACATATGTACAAGACAAGGGGGAGGGCAAGGTAGGGGTGGGTAAGGGGTAGGGTGAACAACTGGGAGAGGGAAGGCAGGGTGGAGGGCTGGGTGAAGTGGAAGGGGAAGCGCAGTCAGCGCCCGCAGGCTGGTCCCCTGCTGCCTGTTGATCTTCCCAGTTCCTCCGGCGTCACCTGACCCCATGGCGCTGCATGTCTGTCAGGAGGTCATGTGTAGCGACTGACACCTGCGTCAGCCACTGGAGGGCACGGTCCATCCGCCGTAGGATGCTGAGACCTAGGAAAAGGGAACACAGTCAATGGCTGTGACTGTCCACAACCCTGAACACCACCCATCCTGCAAGGCATATAGCCTAGTGCCCCGCACCTGTGATGGTATGCACCCACCCACAGTGACCATGCACATGACACGCCCAACCAGGCAGCATCAGCTACGTGCACCACCGCACACACACACTGCCCATGTCCATCACAGCACAAACAAGGCTGTCAAGTGACGTGGCAACGTGGTGGGATGCCAGTTCCACAGCCATGTGCCCAGTGCATGCATGGACCACCAGTGACGCACACACAGATGTGCAATGACACTGGACAGTGATGACTGTCGCCTGTGTCGTGCCTGGTTGTGTTGTCCATGGCTGGTGGTCATGCCCACCCCCTCCAGCATGCAATAGCATCCATGATGTAATGACACTCACACTCATCAAGCAGCTGTGGCTGCTGCTGCTGCTGCCACTGTGGCCCACCCATCACACCTCCTCCGGCTGCCACCTGGGCCCCGCCACGGCCCTCCTTAGCCTGGGCCTGCATCCTCTCCGCCAGGCCTGTGGGTGACAAATGTTGAGAAAAACATCAGCGTGACCCCAAAGCAGACTGCCCCCTGCCCCAGTGAGTGTGCCTGCCCACACAGCCAGACCCATGCATCTCACACCTGCACACACTGACAGAGCCAACCATGGCAGAGCCATCACCCATGCACCACCACCAAATCACAGTCACACCCCTACGGAGAATACAGGTGCATAGATGGTACACCCACCTGGCCTAGGCACAACGCCCCTCCTGGCACATGACCTGAGGCATTGCAGCACTTCCGGCTCCCTCCTGCGGAGGTCACTATACCTGTGCCTGCACTGTTCAGCAGACTGGCACTGCCCTGTGACCCTCTCCAGTTCAGTGGCCACCTGCAGCCACACATGGGTGCGGGCCATGGTGAGGGGCTGATCCCCAAACAGTGCCCCAAAGTGGGGCTCAACCACTACCACCAGGTTGGCCACCTCCAACTGACTCCACTGGGGAGCTCTCCTGCGTGCCATTACTGTGGTAGTAGAGCAGGCAATATGGCACCCCACAGTACGGCAACCCCACATGGAAATGTTGCGCAATAGACCACCATAGGTTCCAATCGCGCTGTTTGTATAGTGCTGTCGGTTCACATAGTGCTGTCACCAAACAGCGCAACAGAGCCGTACACATGGCAACCGAACAGCGCCAGGGGGCAAAGGTCAGACACCAGGTCAGGGGTCTGTGACGCAAGGCCACGCACAGCGCCATCTGACGTCTATGCATCCTGCACAAACGGTCACCTGCATGCCAGTGCCACAGTGGACTATTGTGCAGTAGTGCCACAGCGCATATGGTGCCCAGTGCTGTAGCGCCACTGGAACAATGGTGGCCATGGCCTGAATTGCCGATCGTGCACAGCACGTCATCAGCACGGCAGACGCCTGCGTAAGCTACCTGGGCATGCACAATGCAATGTACCACACAGTCACAGATCTGCACCATTGGATCAGCCGGCTCAACTGTATTGCGCAAAGCGCAATGGTGCGATATTCAGCCGACACATGCAAATCATCTGATCAGCCATTCAAAGGTGCAGTGGCGCGATTTGCATCTCATTACAGTTGCTCCACTCCTAATTTGCATGCATTGCGCTATAAATTGTGATATTGAAGCGCGCCAGATTCGGTTACTGCAGGTGAGAGGTGGGTTGCATGCTGTGTGATGTTCTGGACAATGGTCATGGGATAACGCTGCAGACCGCACAGTGACATGTGTCCACTTCCACCCATACAGATCGACATGACCGAGCAGAGCCAAGGTGAGGGTGAGGATGGTGGGCGGAGGAGGAAGCCCAACTTCACCACGGCAGAGACAGAGGCCCTCTTCCAGGTCTACCTGGAGGAGGAGCCACTACTGAGTGAACGGCGGGGCACCCCTCAGGCCCGTGTGGCTGCATGGGAGGGGGCAGCTCGGGCAGTGAACCTGCATGGAAGCCACCAGCGCTCCGTGCAGGAATGCAAAAAGAAGATGGGGACAGACCGCAGGAGGGTGAAGGAGAAGATGGCAGCCCTCAGGACGGCACATGCTGGCACAGGCGGGGCCAGCCAGCGTGGTGGAGCTGACCCCAGCTGAGGACCGACTGGCTGCATCAATGCAGCGGAGTGCTATTGAGGGCGCACCAGGAGGTGGATTCCAGACAGGTGGAAGCCCATCACTGCACGGTATGACATGGTGGTGGTGTTGGGGGTATGGTTGTTCACATGCACTCATGTCCTCTTTCTGTTACAGATCCTGTTCGCCTTCAGGGATGGTGGTGGTGGGTCCAGGCAGTGAGGAAGACCTGCTGGACATGGAGGAGGGTCCATCCACCTCTGTCACCAGCCAGCATGCACTGCACCAGCATGCACGCTGGCTTCCAACTCTGGTGTCGGTGAGTCGGTGTGGGGGTGCGCAGCTGTATCTTCAGCAGTCTGGCATGCAAGCATGCCAGCACACCTGACTGTGGCTGTAGCATGTACCTGCACCATTGATGATGCAAGGACTGTAATGGGCAGTGACATGTGTGTGTCCCATGATGGACACACAGCAGGCCAGCACATGCCCCTGGGCCTTGCTGGTTCCAATGTGTGTGCCAGCATGTCGGCACAGTCCCAGGCTGTGCCTGTCAGCACCAGTGGGGCAGCACTGGTGGCTGTGCAGGTGTCTGGCACTGTTGCGGCCACAGCAATGGAACGAGTGGTCCCTGGGGCACAGCGGTTGGAGGGGCAGCAGCAGCAGTCACCCACCAGGTCTGGGGGTACAGTGTCCAGCGGTGGTACATACCCACCACCCTTTTATATGCCCATTCCTGGTCCCGGTGAACAGTGCCCACCCTCAAGGGGTGTTGAGCATCAGGACCTTCCATACCCTGGGGGACAGGATGCCGTTGTGGCAGAGTACCCATTTGAAGAGCACACCCGCCTGCCGCGGGAATCAGTACAGCAGCAAAGGCGGGTTGCAACGTCTGTGGAGGCACTGTGCATGGCTGTGGAGCGGCACAGCAGGGTCTGTGCTTTGAACCGTGCAGAGATGGTCCATATGCGGATGGATGTGACCGCTGCCATTGACAGGCAGACCCAGGCATTGGTCGCTGTCGTGACTGCATTGGGCACACAAGCAGGTGCCCCTGTACCGCGCACCCCACACAGTACGCTCTCCACTCCCCATTCCCGGCATCATGTGACCCCAAGCCTGTCGATGCCAGGTTCTGCTGTGGGCATCCCGAGCACCCCTGGTGCAGGTATGTTTGGCATACTACAGACCCCAGTGCGGACAAGGTCACGATCGCGCAGTGGGACCCCTGGTGGTCCATCGGTGCCACCCCATGTGGCCCCTGCTCAGCCTGCCAGTGCTGTTGGGTCACGGTGGGGCCGCCCACACATCCACGGTAGCCGTGGAATGGTGCAACATGACTGACCTGTCTCCCAGTGTGGGCCCCGTCTGGTGCTGCCCTGTGCACTGTGCGTCATGGTGGGCAGTGCACTGGTGGGTGCCCTGCACATCACGCCGACATACGGACCACCTGCACACCATCCCGACTGCTGTCCACAGGTGCGTGCATGATGATGCCTGCATTGTACTGTACACCAAGGTGCAAGGGTGCCCAGCATCTGACACACGCATTTGGACAGTACAGGTGGTGGGTGTGGTCTGTGGATCTGTGTGTTTGCCATGTCTGTTCCTGATCTGCTGTGCACCTGCCCATGTACACTTTGTGCCTGGTGTGTGTGTGTGTGTGTCCATATGACTGTTCGCCCCTCCCTGATGGTGTGTTTGTGTGCCTGGTCCCTTCCACTCCCCTTGCCATCATGCACCCCTGGTGTGTTACTCTGCGTGCCTGTGGGTTGCGCCAGGACAGTGTTGGTTGCACATGGCCCCTTGACTTACCTGTGTCATGCATAATGCTCCTCAGTGATGGTGTCCTGGTGCAGTTGGGCCTGCCGGATCAGTCGGGGGTCCCGCCGTCCAAGGGGAGGCTGCTCATCACCATCATCACCGGCGCCGCTGGCGTCCCCATCGCTGTCTCCCTCCTCAACCTGAATGGCTATCCCACAGTCTTTGGCCATGTTGTGCAGGATACAACAGGCCAGGAATATCCTACAAGCCACTGAGGGGCTGTACTGTAGGGCACTGCCGGAGATGTCAAGGCATCGGAAGCATGCCTTGAGCATCCCAAACACCCACTCGATGCATGCACCTCATTATAGCATTGCTGCGATTGGGGTCATGGGGTGCCGGTATGGTGTGAGCAGCCAGGGACGGAGTGGGTATCCGCTGTCACCTGTGTGGAGATGGTGGAGATGAGTATCATGTTCAGGTCCATATTGCCAATATCCCTGTGTGCCACTACCATAGCACCTGTGGCATTCCCACCCTTGCCCCACGTTTGCAATTCCTACATGCGTACTCACCCACTAGATGGCCTGTGGGGATGTCCCCACTCTCGAATCAATGGCACAATACGGACTGATACCATATAAAGGCAGCATGTGCTCCACCAGGGTGTGTGGCACAGACATTGATTATGCACCCAGTGGCGTCACACACCACCTGGCAGTTGACACTGGAATAGCCCTTCCTGTTCCTATATGCAGCCCCATCGGGGCCAGGTGGCATGCGTATGGCCACGTGGGTGCAGTCTATGGCCCCTAGCATGCCAGGCATACGTGCTACCCTGTGGAACTCCTGCATGTTTGCTGTACGCTCTGCCGCGGTACTGGGGAACTGGATGTGCTCCGCAGCATGTGGCAGCAGTACGCTGAGGAATTGGGTGAGGATGCGTGAAGTGGCCGACTGTGTGATGCCTGTGGTGTCCCCTGTTGGCTTCTGGAAGGTGCCTGTGGTGAGCAGGCACATGCAGGCTGTCACCTTGGTCTCCACCGACAGAGCGTGACTGCCGTGAGGGTGCCTGCATCACATCACTGCACAGCTCACAGAGCCGCCTCAGTATTGCCCTGTTCAGCGGTACCGCCCATGATCTCTACATCTGTGTACAGCTCAAAGCTGATGCGGGCACGGCATTGCCTGTTGGGGCGTATCGCCGACGGCCCTTCCACGGCCACGCCCCTGCAGCATGCATTCTCACCCTCTCATTACAGCTTCCATGTGGAAGCTGGCACTGTCCATCTCCCTGGCTTGTGACCCCCCCTGGCTGATGTTGCTCTGTTACCCCCACTGTCCTGACTGCTACCTCCACTGCACCTGGTACACCAACTGGCCTCTGCACTCTGTGGCCCCATACACCTTCCCTTGCCCCTCTTCTGTCCTGTGCACTCCCTGGCCTGTACTATTTGTTACTCTGGCCTTCTCTGTCTCTCTGCCTTATGTGTCTTCCCTGTCACATTCTTGCGCCTCTTCCTTGAGCCTTTTTATTTTGGCTCATTTCTGCTGGGGCGCAACTTCCGGCTGTTCAGCTCTTGCACATTGCGCAAGTCTTTGAATATCGCATTGCGCTCTTTATGCATGGATCCACCACCTTCGGTTGCGCATGCCTTCATTTGCATTGCACTGTTGCTCAGCCTGTTTTCGGTGGCACAACTGCCTCCTGCTGAATATCGCAGAATGGCGCACTTTCGGACTTGCGCATGCGCAACCCTATTGCGCATGGCGCAACCTTTTTGAATATCCGGCCCATATTATCTTTAAAATCAACAAAGAATAAAGTATAAACAAATATAAATCCTCCAAGAGACAAGCTAATTCCACAAGTCTGACATGCTTATGATGCAGCATATTTCAGACACAGCCTGCTGCTTTTCAGACACAGCCTGCTGCTTGAGAAAGACAGGGTTTCATCTGCACGATTTACAATCATTTAAAGTGTTTCTCTAAACTTTGTGGAATCAGTTCTAAGAAACTGGCACTGTAATGTCTTCAGGTATATAACTTTTCTGCACTTTTCTGACTTATACATGGAAACTTAATGATTACATTCATGTTGCTGTTCTATCTGTGGTACAATGCTTTCTTACTGGTATGAATGAGCATGAATGGAAGACTAGCCACAGTAATAATGTACTACAGATACCAGGTAGAGGTAAAAAATATTCTTATCTAATTTATTAAATCTTTTTCTTTGAAGTCAAATATTTTTAGTAGTGATCCCACCTGAGGCATGTCTAACTGGTAAAATGGAAAATGGAAACAAAAACTGTAAAACTTCATAAAAAACAAAAAAGTTGTGGCCACTAATACCCTGATGGGTAATGTGTTGCACTCCCAATGCCAGCAGCTCAACTTCAAGAATTAGTCTGGGATGACATTAGCATGCGGCCAGTGACTGATAATAATCGAGCATATGCTACCAGTGCAGCACATCCTCAATTGGATGGGTTGGTATGATACTTCTATGGCATGGACAACCCTTGATGGTTCCCCTTCCAGTTACATGAGAAGGTATATGCTGACAGGACTCCCAGTGGCTACAGTGTGCAACACAAGTAGGGCTGCAAGGGTGGTCTGACCTTGCCCTAAAAATAGTCACCCCCCCAGTTCATGTTTGTCTGTGCAGTGCAAACATTTTCTGTGAAAATGTAAAATTTGATTTGCTAGGTTCATCCCATCATGTAACAAAAATAGTTATCCTACCAGGCAGCAGCACATGCTCCTAGGTTCTGTCCCTCATTAGTCATGTGGTGCAGCTCAGAGCCATACTCAGCAGGTGTCATACACATCTCATCAGTGTCAGTCAGCATAATTGGAGGAAGGAGGATCAAGAGGAATCATAGGCAGTAACACGAGCAACCATTGGTACAGGCTGGTTGCAAAACATGCTGGTTGCTGCCAGGAATGTTCTGCGTAATCTCTCAGCAGAGTGTGCGAGGAGAGTTGTGGTGTGGTTGGGTAGTCTGAAAAAAGGCATTAATATTATTCAATTCATTGATCATTGTGACAAAAAAATGGCAAATGGAAAAAAGAAACAGTTCAGCATTAGACAGGGCATTTGGGAAGGAGAAAGTACAGAAGGTCACGGTTTTCTTGGGAGTCGGGAGGGATAGCGTATTTGCTCTGCTTTGTGATCTGAGGGCTAATGTAGGGATGATATACTGGGCATGAACAACTACTGTGCAAAAATTAAATAAAGTCAAAGTATAGAAAGAAAAAAAATTGAGACTGCAGAGAGAGGAAAAGAAAGCAACATACAGGGCAGCAAGCTCAGCAGAGAGACAAAACATCCCTGATAGATACTGTGGCCCAGGTATTCAAACTGCGTCAGGCTGTGGCGCAAGCTTGGGAACAGCACAATTTGGCTGTGCAGGGGTGTGGACTGGGTGATATTCAACGGAGCTGAACCATGGCTCAGCAGCGTTGAATATCGCACCCTGGCCACCCGCAGTGTGCATGGCGCAGTGGTCACAGTGGAGCATGGGGATGCGCTAGCGCAAGTTCCATTGCACTATGCACAGCAACCGTGATATTCAAAACTTTACATGCAAATGGGGCCATAATGTATGTAAGGTGCAAATGGGGCCATTTGCATATCATTATGGCCCCATTTGTATGCAAGTGCACTGATCCCCGATGACTTGCACCTGGTACCCTGCCAGGCAGCAGCCATCGGGGATGACATCCCCTGCAGCCGGCAATGTGCTCCACAGCCCAATCATGGGCATTTGTATAAAAAATAGAACTATGTCCAATTTCCCTGGTGGTCCAGTGGACTGCTGCCTGCCCGATCACGGGCATTAGTAATAAAAAGATATTCCGTCCAATATCCCTGATGGTCCAGTGGACCACTGCCTGCTCGATCGCGGGCATTTGTAATAAAAGATATTCCATCCAATATCCTTGGTGGTCCAGTGGATCGCTATCTGCCCGATCCACGGCATTTGTAAAAAAAATTCAGATCCCTGGTGGTCTAGTGGTACCCCTCCTCTCCTGCTCAACCCACCCACTGATCACTGCCCCACCACCCCAGTCAGCTGGCGGTGGCAACACCTCACCTCTGCTGCCCATCGCCCACCAACTGACACCATTGGTGGGCTGCACGCCCACTGGTCCACAGCGTGAGCCATCGGTGCAGCCCATACCGCACTATGCATTCCAGATAGGTAATGGCAGTACGGTATAGCGCATGCCCATTGGCTCACGGTATGGACCAATGGCATACAGCCCTTACTGACGGTGTCAGTCGGCAGGCGGCGGGCTGCAGGTGGGTGGTGCTGCTACCCGCCGCCGATCGGGGAGCAGGGCAGTGGGGCCCAGTGGGCGGGGGGGAGGGGGTACCATTAGACCACCAGGGATATTAGACATTTTTTTACAAATGCCCGCTGATGGGCAGATAGTGTCCACTGAACCACTAGGGATATTGGACATTTATTTCTTTTTTTACAAATGCCCATGATTGGGCAGATAGCGGTCCACTGGACCACCAGGGATATTGCACATTTATTTCCTTTTTTTCAAATGCCCATGACTGGGCAGATAGCGGTCCACTGGACCACCAGGGATATTGGACATTTATTTATTTTTTTTACAAATGCCCATGATCGAGCAGATAGCGGTCCACTGGACCACCAGGGATATTGGACATTTATTTCTTTTTTACAAATGCCCGTGATCGGGCAGATAGCGGTCCACTGGACCACCAGGGATATTGGATATTTATTTCTTTTTTTTACAAATGCCCACGATTGGGCATGGATGGGTGCCACCAGGTGCAGCCAGAGCTCGGGTGGCCACCCACAGGTGGCAGCTGCCGTGTTGTGCACTGCAATGCAGCAGCTCACCTGTGGGTGGCCATCAGTTGTTCCTTTTTTGGGGGGATCAACTTTGTGCTGGCACAGGTAGGGGTTGCACATGCATGACTCTGCATATCCTGGGCTGAATATCGGGCTGTCCAGGGTATGCATGGGCATGCCCCCCCCCCACCTGCGCCTGCATACATTACTGATGCACTCCGGTGCATCGGGATTTGTGCTGTGCACTTTCCCCTTTTGAATATCGTGCCAGGGTGCATCAGTGGGTTGTGCATGGTGCAACACTATTGTGCCATGTGCAACCCTTTTGCATATCTGGGCCTGTGAGTGTTGTACACTGCTGTCTCTGATTTCTTCTCTAGAGGCTAAAAATTATGAAGTAGATGAAATAACCAGCAATTTTACAGCACTGAGAGAGCTGCAGTGCAAAGCTGGTGGGTTTAATCCCATTAATTCCCTCTTGCATACTGTGTGACCCTGAGCAAGTCACTTAACTCCTTGTGCTCCTAGATTGCACTTCACAAACTCTGGCTTAGTGTTTCTGGTTACACAATTTCCCCTTTCCCTTATATTTTACTTCTGCCCTGCTAGTGCTTAATAATAATACTGCCCTATGGTAATCAATTTCTCTGTATTTTCAAACTTGACACAACCAGCAGTGCTGTACTGCGCTGTAAGGGAGTAAATAAATTTCCCTGGTTTTGGTGCAGCTATTCAAGGCAGCCAGCAGTGCTGTGCTGTACTGTACTACTGACCCGTTGGGGAATAAATCTCCCTGCATTTTCAGACAGAATTTGACTACTTGACACAGCCAGCAGTGCTGTACTGACCTATTAGTGCTCCACTTTGAGGTCCTACTGTATATTAGGGAGTAAACGTCCCTGTTTTTGGTGCAGTTACTCGACACACCCAGCAGTACTGCACTGAGTTATTTAGAAATAAATCTCCGTGTGTTCAGTACTTAAAGTACTTAGAGTATATGGTTAGGGCTTATTGTGTATGGAGAACGGTGAGTTTCCAAATCCTGTTGTAGGGCCATTTGAAGATCAAAAAAGTTGTTGTACTAGTGTTCTGATATCACATCAATAATACAACAACTTTTCAACATTGTCCTGCAACCTGACTCGACACAGCTGGCAGTTGTTTCCAGTCCTGTTTGGGAATAAATTTATCTGTACTTTCACTACTTAAACTACTTGACTCTACACAGCCAGCAGTTATTTACTGACCTGTGTGGAAATCAATAAATCTCCTTGTGTTTTCTCTACTTAAGCTACTTGACTTGAAAACATACCATGCTTACTCTCTAAGTACTATTGTACTACATCCCAGACATGCAAAAAAAATATACTGTGGATTTCCTAACTAGAACCAGGTACATCTTAGTTATATATTGTAGAACCTGGTTATACCCAGTAAAGAATGTGGTTTTACTTGATAGAACCTGGTTATATTTGGTAGAACCTGGTTATTGTTGGTAAAACCTTGTTTTACTTGGCAGAACTCAATTCTACCTGTTTCTGTCTTGTAGAACTAAATTTTATGTGGTGGTAGAACGTTTTGGGGTTCTACTTAGAAAGTTCATGAGTTACAACTTTAAGAGATTCACACAGCCCTAGACACAAGGTGGTTGTAGAAGAACATTGTAGGGGAGAAAACAGCCTGACTCCATCTCGATGACACACACAAGCTGGTGCACTTGAAGGCCACAACCTGTCCAGATCTTGATGGAGTCATTGAAGAGGACAGCCCCACTGTACCCAAAGAATACTGCAATGGAGGGAAGAACCATGGAAGCTCATGGAAGTGAAAAGGTCGGAGGAGAGGGGACTGGGTTGCCACCAGAGGACTAGAAAAATGTGATGTAGGTCAGGTCAGGTAGAAAAAGCTTAATTATAACATCAAAGGCCATCCATCTTATATTATAATTTAATAGGGCCACAGATTATGTTATCTTATGTTATATAAGACTGAGTCTGAGACTTAGGAGAGACGACTGAAAATCAAATCTAAGTGGTCCGATCTGCCTAAATCTCATGAAAAAAGTATCTTTTACCATAAAATACACTTCTTGGATGCCCTATTAATTTATTATTAATCACTTGTGTTAGCTAGATTTATAATAAGTTTTAAGTATTTTTGTTTCACTTTTTAAAAATGTCTTTAGCTGTCCTCTGCTCTAAAATAAAGGGCTCCACTTCTAATGCTTCTGCACAAAGAACCACTGTACCAAGGGTAAGAGGTATATTGGCTCAGTTTGCTCATTGGCTGAAATTTTATAAGTGATTTATAATATATTTATATGATGTATTTTATTTGTCATTTACTTTAATCTCCAAAATAAATTTGTGTACAGACAGGGAAAGGAAGTGAACCGATAGGATGGCATCAAGGTTTGATCTTTTTCTGATTTCAAATCCCTTTCAGTATATTCACCTGAGATGGGTGATAAGGGCTGTTGTACAGTAAACTGAACTCCACCTGAATCATATAAAACTTTTTTAAATAGATATGTTAATCTTTTGAATAAGAGTTCATTTTTCATGTCACTGCTATCCTTTCCTTGGTGCTCAGAAGAAATCATGTTCTTTAAAAATATGCTGTTTCATGTAATAAACATGTTTTCAACATTTTGGCAAGCTGCCCACTAAGTTAACAATTTCTAGCATTTGGGGGTAAATATACAGTAGTTTTAAGCTACTCATGACCTTAGATTTAGATATGGAGTATTCAGATGTAAGAGAAGTAACAAGCAGAGTAACAAGTGAGTCAGTACTGGGTCTGGTTATTTACAATGTGTTTATTCGCAATACAGAGAAGAGACTTAAGGGCAAGGCCTGCTTCTTTGTAGATGTGGACACTAACAAAGTGATAAGGAAACTTAGGGAGGATAAGGGCAGATTGGATGACTGGTCAAATGTCTGAAAGTTGGACTTTAATGCTAAAAAATGTAAGGTAACACACATTGGAAAGAGGAACACAAGAGTGCAGTATGAAATAGAGGTGGAAGTGCCGGAAAGCAACAAGAAAGAAAGAGTCTTAGGGTCATAATATCAGAACCCATAAAATCAACAGCACACTGAAAAAGAGCTATAAATTAGGCAGATACTGTAGGATTCTAGGATGCCTAGGGAAAGAGTTAAGTAGCATAAGCAGATAGGTGATCCTCTCACTCTACAGGTCAATGGTGCATTGACTTCTGGAATATTGTGCAAGATATTGGAATTTACACTTGAGGAAGGCTGTGAAAATGTAGTGGTAGTATGACATAGAGCTACCAAAATAATCTATATAGTATGGGGTCAAACATACAGGAATAGGCTACAGAACTTGAACATTTATGCACTGAAGAAGAGAAGTGAAGAAGGGATATGATGGAAACAGGCAAGTACCTTCATGGGATAAATAGAGTGGATACAGATATACTGTTCTGACTGAGTATGACTGTAGGTGCACAATCACACCCTGTCAATTAGACAGCAGCTAGATGAGATTGTGTGCAGAAGGGCTCTGCCAGCCACATGCACAGCATGTCTGAGGGAGTACTGTACTATATAGGGACTACTGGGGTGGGGTTTGAGCATATTGGGTTCTATGTCATAACAGTGATCACAAAATAGCGATCGTCATTACGGTGAGTGTACATCGCGGAAAAAAAAGGAGATGTACACTCACAGTGATCAAAACGGACAATGCCAAAAAGGTTGTTCTGTGGGGGTATGTCAAGAAGGGGATGAAAATCTGGGATGCATAAAAACAATGTGCTGAACCCCAACCCCGCAAAGCTATAGCCCTCCCCAGCCCTGAACACTGCACCCTCTCCAATATAGCCAACCACCCTCTCCAGTACACCAAGCCAGCAGCTCGGCAACTTCCCACCACACTACCCCTTAGATACCCTCACTCCCCTTCCTGTGCTCCTCCCATCCTTCCTATTGCCCTGCTGTAACCGTTACTATCCTTGCAGGGTAGACAGCATGACAAGCACAGAGAGTGAGTCACTCTTATTTGAGTAGCTCATTTTCAGTCACCCTTATGATGGGATACCTCATTTCTGATGGCACACTGTAGTAGATAGGGACTACTGGGGTGGAGTTGGATCATCCTGATAGGGTAAGTTGTGGGGCTCAGAGTGCCACTTGATGTATTGGAGGAATCAGACCAGGGATTGGGGTGGGAGGAATCACTGGACACCAGAGCAAGGGTCATGCATATACATCAGGGGATGGAAGACCACTGGACACCAGGGAAAGGGTCAAACAGAGGGATCAGGTGGTGCGGTACCAGTGAATACTGGGGGAAGGCTCAAATAGAGGGATCAATGGGTGTGGGGGCCACTGGACACCAGAGGATGGTGGGTCACATTTTTGTATATGGTGGGATCAGAGGTCAGGGGATGGGGACTGCATAGCTCCACACAATGCCACCATACAATCAAGCACAACTCCATTGTGTGGCATATAAATAGGCCCACTATGGGCATGCAAATGTCCTTTAGCATCTTGAATGCCCTATGACCTTATTGGCATGTAAGATCTAAATATGGCTTGTAGGGACACTTGCACTATCCTGTTTGGGATGCACAATCTCTGTTTAGCTCCTGTGGGCCATATTGAGTAGGGGGCTGTGTCAGTACAGCACACAGTCACTATGCTGACACAGATCCATATTCAGACAGTTAGTGTGCTGCATTGGAGTGTGCTAGCTGAGTATTGCCCTGTGCCAATCAAGTGCAATCTTATGTGCAGCACTAAGGTGCACTAAAAGGTGCACAGCATACACAGCTGCACCTGAATATGGGGCTCGTGGTTCACTGTGTTAACTCAAGGTCTAAGTATACACAATGGATACAGTTCAAGTTCTTCTATTTATTATCATTCAATGGTTTGGGAGGCATAGCCTGTAAAAGCATAGGGAGAATAGAAGTTACTCATGTAAACTAAAGATGTTATCCAATACAATTAAACCACTTCAGTTCATGCCCAAAGGAATGGCATCATTACTTACTTCCTCGAACTGTACTGTATATGAACCAAAATTAGAAAATGCTTAAAGAGTTACTTTTATTTTATAAAGCTGTCTGTAAATAGTTACAATGATGTACTGTATTGGTACATTGATGCAACTTTCACTGCTAATATCTCACTGACTGTACATTATAGAAGCTAATGAAGTCAATGCCATACACCTTTGAAAATGAGTCAGCCAGATTATTTCAATGGGGCATAGCCTAAGGTGTTAGCATTTAAGGTGCAAATAATGTTTTCTAAAAGCTGCTTTGTCATTATCAGTGTAAGGCGAAGACAATACAGTAATGTTAACTTTAATGTATTAATAAATGTATGCTCCATTAACCTACCACAGCCATGGTCACCTGACACAGATCTTTCATTAAAAAAAATGTGTTCCTAGCCATGACAGTTTCAAAGTGAGCATATTCTAAAGACATGTTTCTTGCAAATGGCTAACTTTGGAACTGTTTGGGGTATGAACATAGTTTGTTTTAAATAAAAGCTTGGAGTAAAGTCAAAAAGAACATGTTATGGAAGTGCATTTCTCATGCAGTAATGTAAATCAAATCAGATCTCAAACTTTTAAATGGAGATAGACAATGCTTGATATAATAATATGGCCACCTGATGAAGATCAATTACTGGTCGAAGCACTGAGGTGATTCAATACTGTTACAGAACCTGAATAAATCCCCATTTATGAAGCTCAGATAAAGTTTGGTGTGTTATTAATATATTTGCTGAGAGCAGCCTCTTGTTATTTTGATATAATATAGGTTGCTGCATCAGCAGATACCAGTGGTATTCTGAAAAAGACAACCACAGCCTTCTTTCTGGTTACATTTCTGCTTTGATTTTGCTCTTGTTTTTCCTCTAGTACAGAAGTTGCTCTTGTTCTCTTAGTAAAGAGATGGCCAAAAGCCTGAGTCACACACGTATTTTCTTCCAATACTGAATATGTGAGTCTGGTCATATTACTGCATAGTATTGGGTTGTCTCCTAACACAGTACAAAATGTTCCTTGATTATCGCTTTTAAATTAGGACTAGTAGGATTACCTCAGGTATTCATGCAAACCTCTTACTTTTAATAGGAGACATCTGCTTAAAGCAGCAGTACTAGTTGATAAAACAATTTCTTTTTACAACAGTTCTGTCAAACAAATCCCACAACTGACAAAACTTGAATCATTTGCTTTAATTTTTTCTTTTCATTATATTCTTCATTTTTTCTGACAGTTTGTTTACATGTACCCCTGCCAGAAGCAATAGAGGGAAATAGGGTGCTGCCATTCACTCACTGTTATTTTGTCTCATGTAAATATGTTTCCCATGATGCCTTGCATTATTGGGGTATGTGCAGTTGTGTTTTCTTTAAAATGTGGCTTTACCATCAATATCCTCCGTGATAACCCATGCCTCAGTGCATTTGTTCTGGGGTTCATTTATAGTACTTTTTGTTTCTCTATTTTGGGCTCCCCATGACCCAAACAAATATCACCCACCTTAAGGGGTGACTGGTTCTTTCTCCCTGGCGTATGACAAAGATATGGCACACTGATGAGTCCAAATAAGGATGAAACACATGTAGGTGTCTGCTGTTCTTAGCCTTTGCTGATTGCTCTATGAGGCCTTTTGGCACCATGCAAGTCTGCTTAAAGTTGAACCAGTCCAAATTCTCTTATGGTGATTTGCATATGTTTCACATGATGCTTTGCATTATTGCTGTATGTGCAATTGTATTTTCACCTCTTCCTTTGACTACTGCATGTTTATAGGACAAGTAATGTAAACAAATGGTGACAAACAGGAAATGTTATTGTGTCTGCCATAATTCCTATGGATCCACACATTATAAATGCAGTAAAACTCAAAGGAACCAATTATCAGAAAACAGTAGTAAACAGCAAAAGTACAATCTGAAATTGTTAACTACCAGGCAGTGCAAAAATCTGAGAAGTGATGAACACTTTGGGGTTAACTAGTACTGCTGCTTTAAATGCTGTCTTATCGGATAGATTTTCGGGCATACAGTATATGTTTTCTCTTTCCTTTGCTGAGTCTTTAAATGATGTTTTTATGTTGTGTATGCTTAAAAGTATAAATAGTAGGATGCTATCTCACCTGTGTAATTGGCCTATTTTCTGGCCCACATATTCAGACAAGATGTGCAACAGATTCATGTATGTGCTGTGCAACTCTGGACTTGCACGGGCCATTGGGGGCATGGCTATATTCAAAGGCCATCAATGCACCTTGCACCCATGACTGTGCCACCATGCAGAATATTGTGATTTGCCTATGCAAATGAGGGCCCCCCATGCATAAGCCATGCATCACAAAATTGAGACCCCCCTCCAAAGTGCAGCTATGGCTGGCTGTGCCAGCACATAGTTATGCTTCTGAAATTCAGCTATACATATGCATGAGGCAGATTGGTGCCCTGCGCACAGACTAAGGCTGGGTACATGCCCCCCCAGCCCTGATCACTGTACATAAAGAAGAAGCCTGTAGCCATGTTTCTGTAGTGTAGGGCCCCCCTCCCCCTCACCACCACTGTACAAAATATAGACACATGTAACCCCTTTCACTGGCAATGAAGTGTCCTCCCTCCCCAGTCCCAATAACAGATTGCAGAAAAATACCCATTCCTCATTCCCTGGTAGTGAAGCATTCCCTTCCCCTGCCTCAGTCACAGATTTGCAAATAAAATACCCACTCCCCATTCCCTGGAGTTGAAGTATCTCCCCCTCCCCAGCACTGATCCAACATTGCAAATAAATACCTTCTCCCTGTTTCCTGGTAGTCAAGTGGCCCCCACCCCGTTGGCCAATGACTCAACACCCCAGTCAAACAATGGGCATGTACTATATACTGAACAGCACTCCTGTACAGTTCAGTCAGTGGCTGGCCAGTGTGGTGTGAGGTGGACTCTGCCAGTTGCCAGTTCCGGTCAGGATGAGAGGGGCAGGGTGGTGGGTCACTGGTTAATGGAATGAGGCCGCTGACTACCAGGGAATGGAAAGCAGGTATTTATTTGCAATCTGCAATCTGGGCTGGGAAGGGGGGATACTTCACTGTCAGGGAATGGGGATTGTGTACTTTATTGCAATCTGTGATCTGGGTTGAGAAGGGGGTCCCTACACTACAGAAATGGATCTGTGGCTGTCTACATTTTGTACAGCATTGGGGATGGGAAGGAGGGTCCCTACACTATGGAAATGAGGCTATGGGTGTCTACATTTTGTACAGTGATGCGGCCGGGAAGGGGGTTGACCAGGCACATTCTTTACAAACCAGCCTTAGTAGGTATCTCTGAGACCTGGCTAAAAACTTTCACCCCTGACCACTGCTGCTCCTTACATGGCTACTCTTTCCTCCACCACAAGCATTCTTCCTTTCACAAAGAGGGTGCCGGATGCATGGAACAACCTTTCTGAGCAGGTCGTGGGGTCAGAAACAGTGAGAGAATTCAAGAATGTATGGGACAGACATAAGGCAATTCTTGTGTGGGTAGGAAGAAGTAGGCTGTTGGTTTACTAGGATCTGCAGCTTATCCAGTAGGCAGTGAAATGGGCAGACTAGGTGGGCCAAGCAGTCCTTATCTGCCATCAAAGTCTATGTTTCTATGTTTCCATACTTCTATGTTGCCTCCCACTGTGGTAGTGGTGTACTCCTGTATTACAGGAGCCATTACTCTGTCACTCTTCATGACCAGCCAGCAAGGACTTTACTGCAGAATGGCTCGCAGCTGAACCAACAGTAGCCACCAACATGAAGCTGCTCATTGGGTGCTGCTATAATCTGCCAAGGTCCGGTGTCCCTGGTCTTGCTGCTCTCTTCAACATCCTTGCCTCTTTCTCCCTCTCAAGAGACACCATTCTGATAGGAGACTTTAACTATGATTGGGACTCCAACCTCCTCTCTGACTTCAACCCCATTACTCAATACCACAACCTCTCTCAGATAATTACTTCCCATACTTACCTCAACAATTGAAATAGCAATCACTCAACCCATTGACTGGATCCTAATGACTCAAACTGACAAACTGGCCCATGCTGGCACTCTTTTTGGCATTATTAGTGACCAGTCCCCCATCTACTGCATCTAGTGCATCAACACCCCCCCAGCAACATTCCTGTCCTTCGGTGACTTCTCAAACTGTGACACCACTAAGCTGTATGATGACCTTTGGCCCCTTGACTGGACTACCCTCAACAATGCCTCCAAAGCTGACCAAGCCCTTGGTATCTTTGCAACCGCTCTTTCAACCATCCAAGATAAGCACTTTCCACGCACTAGTCATAGAGTGCAAGTGGAAGACACCTAACAACTCTCATCTGATCTTTTCAAGCTGATGAAAGAGTGTGACTTGTTGTGGGCTGCTTTTAAGGCTGCCCATCCCCTACCCTCTGGAATACCTAATGGTATCTGCATAATCTCTGCAAATGCCACACTTAAACTAATAAGTCAGACTATTTCCAATCCCTGCAATCTAAACATCTAGGTAACCCAAAGTGTTTCTGGTCTGCTATTAATGCCTTGCTCTCCACCTCTTCTAAGCAGTCCCCTTCCCACCTCAGTACTCAACATGGCCCTCTGACTCTCCTACTGAAACTGCAAATGCACTCAATATCCACTTCTCCAACCTTAGTAACTACCTTGCTAATCTCCTCCACCTTGCCCACCCACCACTCCAAACAGCCCCCCTTTCTATTTCAAGACCATATCCCCACCTGGTATTCTTAAACTCCCCCTCAGCCTGCTATCTTGAGGGAGTGTTAGTAGCAATGGATGAGCACCCCTCCTCCTCTTTCTTAAAACTAGTGGCCCATGACAAAACCTACCCACTCACCTTCATCGTTAACCTCTCTCTCACCACGGCTTCTGTCCCCTTTGCCTGGAAGCAGGCCAACATTTTCCACTCCATAAAGCAGGTGACCCTAGTCTCATGGACAACTACCACCCTAGCTCTATATTCCTCACCTTGGAAAACTACTGGAGAAGGCAGTGAACTGTCAAATCACTTATCCGATCATGAAATACAATCTGTTTTACCCTCAGTAGCATGGTTTTAGGAAGGGGTATAGTGCTACCTTACTGCTAGCTCTTCTCACTGATCATATTCTAAGGCAGATGAACACTGGTAAACTAACAGGCACAGTGTTCATTGATTTGTCTAAATTATTTGATTTTGTTAATCACAATCTGCTGATAGAAAAACTCACAGCCCTTGGTTTCTCCCCTGCTTCCACATCTTGGGTCACTAACTACCTTTTTGGCAGAACCCAAATGGTTTGCCTTGGTGATGCCTCCTTCTCCCCCCCGCCTGTCATAGTGGGTGTCCCCCAGAGTTAAGTCGTTAGCCTCCTCCTCCTCTCCCTCTTCATTAGCACTCTCTCTCTCTCTCTCTCTCTCATCAGAGGGCCCCACCTGCAATTCACTTCTCTACGCAGATGAGCTAATACTGTTCCTGAGTGACTCTTACCCCACATCTCTATCTAACTCCCTCAGTGATGTTTACTGGAAGGCTCACCACTGGTTCTCTGACAACAAGCTTCTCATCAATGTTTCCAAAACGAAGGCCATGCAATTTGGCTCAAAACCGAAACTCTGTCCTTGCTCACTCTGGGTTTGCAGTCTCTGTCCTTTCGCCTGACAGTTCGCCACTTGAAACTGTTAATGCCTTCAAATATCTAGTGGTGATTCCTGACCCATCCTTTACTTACACCGAACACATAGCCTCTCTGATAAAGAGCATAAATCAGAAGATTGGACTTTGCCATCAGCTTATTGATCACCTCACTCCCAATGCCCACTTAGCTGTGGCCTGTGGCAGCCTACTCCCCATCCTAGACTATGGGTGCTCAGTGTACTCCCTTACCACAGCTGCCAACCTAACATGGCTATACTCTACCTAAAATCAAATATGTCACTTTTCCTTCTGTGTCCCCCTCTCACTACTCACCACTGTACACTCTATCAGTCCATTAACTGGCTCTCCCCTCAAGCCTGATCCCGGACAGTCAGAGATGCCCTCCATAATACCTTCTTCTCACGAGTATCTACTCTGATCCAACCCAGAACCTTTAGGCAGAATTTGCATCAGTCATCCAACCTCCAACTTGAAAGGCTTACATTTCCACCAATATGGGCCAAAGAGCCTTCCTGGCAGCTGGTCCCTCACTTTGAAATGCCGTACTCTCATCCCTATGTTCATCTGACCCCCTGCTCAACCTAAATGCCCTGATAAGAGCTAATTTCCTGTTCTACTTAGCCTACAGCTGTCCTTTGTCATCTACTCCTTTTATTGCCTCCTTTGTTGCCCATGCCTCCTCCCCACCTTAGGGCCCCACCTACTGCCCTGAGAACCCCCCAGACTACCTCAACTGACTAGCAGTGGTTTACCTACTGTTCATGTACCTACTCTCCCTTGGTCTCTGTTTTCACCTGTGGTTGACATAACACTATGTTGCCTGTGTAATCTTCCCTTGCTCTTTTCATGTGTGTTAAGTTTTCATTCCAAAGTATACTGGATTGGTGCTGTCCATTGAATCCCCCCCACTACTATATGGTCAGTCTGCTTGTGGTATGTATGACATGAACCCTGTTTTATTTATGATATTTGTTTGGGCTGTTGTACTGAATTATCTGCACTGTATGTTGTTTGCCAGTATCTGACTCAGGCCGTACCTAAAAAAGGTCTTCGGATCAGAGTCCCAACCTGGTTAACAATTGAATAAATAAATAAATTCTGCCATGCACCGCCATGAAAATAAGCCCATAATGGGCATGCAAATAGCCTCTTTGTGCTATGCATGCCCAATGGACTTATTTGCATGTTTTGGCTGAATAGAGTCCATGGTGGCTGTGGCACATAGAGGTATGTGCCACACAATCCCCTATGGGTGGTCCTCATAACCTGGATGCACTGCATGGGACTTGATGCCCCCTGCTGTGCTCCACTCATCCAGGTTCCAATATTGAGATGGATTGCATGATCTGTTTGACTCAGGCAATCTATTTGAATATGAAGCCAGAGTCAGCCAGACCAATTTTTTTGTGCAGTGCATTCTTTTGTGTACACATCTGTCCAGCTCAGAATATGGGGCCCTCTTTCTTTAATTGTGTTTTCTGTTGTCTTATTTGTTGTTGTTTTGTAATGAAATTGTATTTTATCTGTTTATCAACAGAAGTTGCATACAGTATGCATTGATCATGGTCTCTCTTCAAAATGGATTTTTCAGTTTTCTGCAAAACACTGTACTGACAGATCATACCAGGTCATAATGTTGTATGCTTAATATCATACAACATTATAGCTAACCTGTAATAGCTCTGTCTAGGACAGCGAATGGTACAATACCACCTATACTGCTGTACTCGGTATGGCACCATTCACACACTCCCAGGCAGAGGATAAGACCTCCACTGGGAGTGGGTTCTGCTGAGCAGCTGCCGTGGCTCACTGGACAGAGCCACAGTAGCAAGAACCCAGGCACTGCATCTGGGACCGGGTTTGATTCCTAGGTCCAGAAATGTATTTTTTTTCTGTCTTTGTGCACTGCCCAAGTTGGCCCCCGGAGTTAAAAATCTTTAGCGGGGGGATCCGGTGGGGGGGGGGGCAGAGCCCCTCACAGAAAAAAGAGTTATGCCACATGGCATAAATCACACTGTATTGGCAGTGCGGTTTAGCCATGCAGCACAATGTCTTGTAACATTATGACCCTGTGCCCTGGCAGATGCAATCAGCAGGACTGAACTCTTATAACATTCCTCAATTTTTTAAATTTCAGGACATTCCATTCTTAATTGCTAGAGATATTTGATTGAAAGCAGACTGTTTGCCTCTTAGACTTCTTCTGTCCCTGCTGTTTTTCCCAATTTTAAGTCATAATTCTCTGCTGTAGCATCATACCCTGTTACCATGGAAACAATTATATTATGACAAGCAGAGGTTTGTGACTTCAAAGCAGGAATAGCAAAAGGAACAGAGAAAATCTAAAGGGCAAAGGGCTTGATTTCAACTGAATACCTTTAGTAATAAAAACATAGAAACCCCAGAAATTAAAATCTTGCGGACATTTTATTCCACTGAAGCCTGTGATGCCAACTGTGTTGTATCTGCTGGACATCAGAGAGTCACTTTAACTACATCTTATTTTCCTTTTCTGCAAGTGTAAAGTGTTACATGTGCAGTGTGTACTATATATGATAGAAAATGCAGATATGTAACAATATTTAAACCACACAGTTACTAAGACAATAACTGAAAAGTGTTTCAGGTAAGGATGGGAGGGAAATATTTTGCTTTGTATCAGACTTGGACCCCAAAATCAAATATGTAAGAACTGAAACCCAAGCTCTCTGAAAGATCTAAAAGGTATTCATAAAATATTACTTGTCAGGAAATATACACAATGCCGTATTCTATTGTTTCATAAAATAAAATGCCCTGTTACTTAGAAAAATGCCACATGACTAATGTAGTGTGATTTAACCTGTTTTCTATAGTGGATATTTTTTTGGTATTTGTTTCTCCCCTGGCTCCCACCAGCTCTCTCTGATGTCCCCCTCCCGTTGCACCTGAGCACCAGACCCCCTCTCTTATTGCCCCCATGACTTACCCTTCATGGTAGGGGGGCAGGGAGTGACTCAACCCATCAGCAGAGATCCAGCTGTTGGAGGTGTCCTCTCAGGGTGGCACATAGAGGGGACCATCGTCATTCTGCTGCGGGTGGCAACCAATTTTCCTTTTTCCTTCTGCAGAGCATGAGCATGCAATGCCTTCAATACCGCCCAGCACATGCATCTGTACGCTGTATGTCAGGCAGCTGCTTGCACTCCACCCCCACATTGTAGGACCTGGCATGTTGGCTCCCAGCCACCACTAGGGGTAAGGCAAATGCTGGTTCATGTCATCAGCCTCCCCTGGGAAAGGAGAGCTGTCCCCTGCATGCTCAATCCTCTCCCTCCCCTGCTGACCTCTGGTGACCCGCTCACACTGCAAACACGGGTCACCAGCATGGTCGGAGGTAAGGCAGTGATGCCTCAGCCCTCCACACCACTTGGCCAGCCTCTATAGTAGATTTAAAAAAATCCATCTTTAAAAAGGAGAGCACAATATTTTTTTTAAATGAGAGTACAAGAGCTTGGATTCATTTTAGTAATCTGTTGATGAAACATTGGTAACACTAAGTTTCCTTAACTACACTGTAGTTACAGTGCACCTATAGTGTAACTACATTGTAATTGCACTTGTATGCAACAAATGCAATGCATAACTACTGTGTAATTACCTCTGTTGCATGTAAGTAATGATTACCTTCCCCACAGTTAGATTCAAACTGACACTTAAAGTGTGACCAAAACATCTTGTTTCAATGTAAGATTCTATTGTAGCAGATTCAATTTTAACTATACTAATTTTATAAAACAGAGACTGTAATTTATTTTATCTAATTTTCTGTTCATCAGACTCCTGTACTGTTACAAACATTTTTATGATAAACATTTGTAACAAATGTGTGCTGTGAATATTCTATTGAATCAATACCATTGTATGTTCGTATAGTAGACAGAAAGAAAAAAAATATTTTTATATAGTAGAGTACAAAAGCTTTAAATAATTTTCTAATCTGTTGGTGACAATTATTTTTTAATTAAGTTTCAATATTTTTTAGTAGAAGATTAATGTTTAACTCTACTAATTTAATGACCCAGGCACTACAGTTTCCAGTATTTAATATATAATTTACCATAATCCTAATTTGTTTAAGCAAAACTCCTTATGACAAAGGTTTGCAACAAATGCATGCTGTGAAAATTATGCAGAAATTAACACAATTTTATTTACACAGAAAGGGATTTTTTTTAGTTTAATGTTTGAGTTGCCACTTTTATCACATAAGTGTTACAGCTTCACTGTAAAAGTCTTGTAAACAAAATTGAGTTGCTGACTGAAGAACAAAACAAAAATGATTCTGATGTTACTGTACATGCGCTGACATATAATCCTGGATTTCAGAATGACACAGTTTACTAATACCGCACCTTATTTGCATCAGTAAGTCACAGTACAGCTTTGAAATATCACAATAGTTCATCTAAAATGTGGTTGCATTATCCAGCATGTTAAGCATAAAGAATCATAGTGTGTGTATGTGTGTGTGTGTTTGTGTCTCTGTCTGTCAGTGTGTGTTTGTGTGTTAGCTATAGGTGAAGTAAAAAATAGGCAATGTACATAGCAGAAATCTTAGTGCACGCATTCACATAGTGAAATTTGCACAATTGTGCAAATTTTACAACACAAATTACCACACTTTGTGGCAAAAATTCATTGCAAAGTGCAAATTGCAGTCAACTCCAAAATGAAATTTGCTGCAAGTGCAGTGAATTGCAAAGCACACAACTCACAATTACATGCACAGCACTTAGTTACCAAATTTGCCACAATATGCAGGCAACTTTTAAATTTACAATGTATAGTGTGTGTGTGTGTGTGTACACAAATGCCTGAGTAGAAATGCTAAATTTTCTCAATGAGTGAGCAACCTAACCATAATTCACAAGTGGCAAAGCCATGAAGAGGATCTAGATCCCTCTCCCTTACAAATACTATATATGTTAATATTCCTTGACAAGTGATTGTATGGTTAATCCTTGCAATAAATCTTTAAGGCATTACATTTAAATTAGACATTAACATGATGATTTAAGTGTTTCAGTTTAAAATCAAACTGTAATCAGATTGCATCACAGAGCCTTTGTAATCCTATCAAGCCTTGTGAAAGATGTTCTCCCATTGGTTTAGCATTCTATGGGCCAGTGAATTGATGTATTTAGATAATGCTGAACCTACAGTGAGGATACGCATCAAGAGAAATAGACTGACAATGGTTTGTAACAAAGGTTTGTTCCCATCAAGGGAATCCTTGACACCATAATCAATGAAAGTGAATATGGGAACTCTTCCTTGTACTGAACGTTGTTTGCCCATGTGTTATATTTTGTTTTACTGCAGGATTGGTGACTTTTTAAAATGTATTCTTTATTGAGCCTCTAACACCAAAACCTTACTTCTGTCTCATGTCTGGGCTTCTAGCTGGTCACCTTCTCCTATCACACATGCCTACACCACCTCATACAGCCAGAAGGTGAAGGAAAGAAACATATTCAATTCAGTGCTTCAGAGTAACTGGTAACTGGTATTTTTCTTTTAAACTTAGATTGTAGGCTTGTAGTGACACTATACTTTCTTTCTGTGTTGTCTTTACTTATAATTGTTTTTGGGCTGTTGAAAATTTAAAAAATAGTGGTGGTGTAATTCTGTGCTGTCTTTAATTGCTGAAAATTTTATCTTGGCTTGTCTGACTGTCCTGTAGCTGGGTGAAGGGTGTTAATTGTCTGGCCTCTGACCTCAGCTACGTGATAACTGGAGGTGGGGCTTAGTCACAGTTAAAGCAGCAAACAGAAGTTCATCTTCTCAGAAGAAGCCAGAAGGTGAAGGAAAGAAACATATTCAATTCAGTGCTTCAGAGTAACTGGTAACTGGTATTTTTCTTTTAAACTTAGATTGTAGGCTTGTAGTGACACTATACTTTCTTTCTGTGTTGTCTTTACTTATAATTGTTTTTGGGCTGTTGAAAATTTAAAAAATAGTGGTGGTGTAATTCTGTGCTGTCTTTAATTGCTGCAAATTTTATCTTGGCTTGTCTGACTGTCCTGTAGCTGGGTGAAGGGTGTTATTTGTCTGGCCTCTGACCTCAGCTACGTGATAACTGGAGGTGGGGCTTAGTCACAGTTAAAGCAGCAAACAGAAGTTCATCTTCTCAGAAGAAGCCAGAAGGTGAAGGAAAGAAACATATTCAATTCAGTGCTTCAGAGTAACTGGTAACTGGTATTTTTCTTTTAAACTTAGATTGTAGGCTTGTAGTGACACTATACTTTCTTTCTGTGTTGTCTTTACTTATAATTGTTTTTGGGCTGTTGAAAATTTAAAAAATAGTGGTGGTGTAATTCTGTGCTGTCCTTAATTGCTGAAAATTTTATCTTGGCTTGTCTGACTGTCCTGTAGCTGGGTGAAGGGTGTTAATTGTCTGGCCTCTGACCTCAGCTACGTGATAACTGGAGGTGGGGCTTAGTCACAGTTAAAGCAGCAAACAGAAGTTCATCTTCTCAGAAGAAGCCAGAAGGTGAAGGAAAGAAACATATTCAATTCAGTGCTTCAGAGTAACTGGTAACTGGTATTTTTCTTTTAAACTTAGATTGTAGGCTTGTAGTGACACTATACTTTCTTTCTGTGTTGTCTTTACTTATAATTGTTTTTGGGCTGTTGAAAATTTAAAAAATAGTGGTGGTGTAATTCTGTGCTGTCTTTAATTGCTGCAAATTTTATCTTGGCTTGTCTGACTGTCCTGTAGCTGGGTGAAGGGTGTTAATTGTCTGGCCTCTGACCTCAGCTACGTGATAACTGGAGGTGGGGCTTAGTCACAGTTAAAGCAGCAAACAGAAGTTCATCTTCTCAGAAGAAGCCAGAAGGTGAAGGAAAAACATATTCAATTCAGTGCTTCAGAGTAACTGGTAACTGGTATTTTCTTTTAAACTTAGATTGTAGGCTTAGTGACACTATACTTTCTTTCTGTGTTGTCTTTACTTATAATTGTTTTTGGGCTGTTGAAAATTTAAAAAATAGTGGTGGTGTAATTCTGTGCTGTCTTTAATTGCTGCAAATTTTAGCCCCCTCCACCCCTTCCCCAACTCTTAATTATATGCCCTGATAAATCTGATTGACAGGAGCTAAACACAGGGTATAGTAAGAGGTGTGAAGTAGGAGGGCATAAGGGGAAGAAGACCACCCTCAACACGACAAGTGTTTTGATTAATTTATTTATTTATTGGTTTCTTTTCCTTAAAAAATATATATCTGAGGATCAGTTACAGGATTTTAGTACTGTAAATAAATAAAAGAGAACTAAGAGAGCTTCAGTAGCAGATAAGTAGTGGAATTGCAGTAATGTGAGAGTGGTGCAATGCAGTGGCTGTGGGGCAGCCATATTCAGGCAGACCTTCTGGACACTGAGGTGCTGCCCTATCTGCATGCATCTCTCGGGACTGCGGGATGAGGTAGCCAGACTCAGAGTGGGAAGTAAACTGGGTCAGGAGTACCATCACCCCTGTCCAGGAACCACCCAGTCCAATGCAGCTGCCTCAAAGGATGCCGAAGCGAGGTACTTGGATGACAGTGGGCTCAGGGAGGTTAGAGCAGTCAGGCAGAGGCACATCCCAGATCCTATTCCACTCAAGAATTCATATGCCACACTGGCAAATGAGGGCAACCAAATAGAGGTACCCAGGGAAGTGGAAGGAAAAGGATGTGGAGGTTAGGCAAGGAGGTGACCTCAGTGGGGAAAGCAGTGGACCCCAGAGGAGGAGGAAGTGAATCCTGGTGGGGACTCCATCATAAGAGGATCCAGCTAGGAACACAGGAGGGAGGACAGGGAGGTGAGGTGCCTACCAGGTGCCACGGCATGGAGGGATGGAAGGAAGATACTGGGGATCACTGGGAAGGCAAGACAGGAGGGTGAGCTGGATGTCATTATCCACCTAGGTACTAATGACTTGGCAAATGGGGAGCCAAAGGAAGTTCAGGAAGAGTTTAGGAAACTGGGAGGGGTCTCAAGCAAGTAGCTACTTCTGTCACTTTCTCAGAAGTACTACCTGTGAGAGGCAAGGGAGAGCAGAGGAGTGCATGCACCAGGAACTTTAACTCATGGTTGAAGAACTGGTGCTGTGAGGAAGGGTTTGGATTCATTGGTGACTGGGGACCCATCTGGAGGGATGGAGGTTTGTTCAAGCCTGACGGCCTGCATCCATCCTGGAGGGGAATCCAAACACTCAATGATAAGTTTAAATGCTACATTGACAAGCATTTAAACTAGCAAAGGGGGGTGGCAGGCCAGCAAGGATGGTACCTACTTGCTCGCCCCCCACAGCTAGTAATGGAACCAGTGAACCAGAGGAGGCTATCTCTGCAAAGCAGTGTGCAAAAGTTGGAGATTAGTGTCCAAAAGGTGGATAAGCAGAAAAGGGCAAAATTCAGCAGAAGGGCAGACAGCAAGGAGAACCAGGGATAAATGACAACCAAGGAAGGGCTGGAGTAGAACAGTGAAGCAGTCTAGGAGGTCAAATCATGGAAAGCCATGTGTGCAAATGCCAGGAGCCTTAGCAACAAGATGGAAGATCTGAGGCTGTCATGGTACAGTCAGACCTGGACATTGTGGCCATCACTGAAACCTGGTGTAATGATAACCATGACTGGGAGATGGCCATACCTGGCTACAACATATTCAGAAGAGACAGAGCAGGCAGGAAGGGAGGAGGAGTGGCACTGTATGTGAAAAATGACATAAGGGCCACACAGATCCAGGAGGAACAAAATGGGGGAGAGATACTGTGGGTTAAGCTGGAAAGGAAAATGGGGCCAGCCATCCACACAGGTGTGGTCTATAGACCACCAACCCAGGAGGAAGAAACAGATAGGGAGCTGATGCTAGCCATCCAAAGGATGGCAGACAAGGGTGAGGTAGTACTGGTTGGAGACTTCAATATACCAGACGTGGACTGGAGCATCCCAGTAGCAGCATCAACTAGGAGCAGATTTATCCTGGACTCCCTTCAGGGTGCCTTCCTCAAGCAACTGGTCATGGAACCAACTCGGCAGAAGGCAATACTGGACTTTGTGCTCACAAACAGGGACAGTGTGATGGGGGTAACAGTGGGGGAGCACCTGGGTAACAGTGACCACCAGTCATTGTGGTTTGAAATCACAGAAAGAGCAGAAGCAAACCACACAAAAACACGTATCCTGGATTTTAGGGGGCAGACTTTGGGAAAATGGGAGATGCTTGAAAGAGGCATTAAGGAATGGGACAGGAATCAGGATTGAGGAACAGTGGGCAGTATTTAAAATGGGGATTATAAGAACAACAGAATTATGCATTAAGCAGGTTAGCAAGAGGAAAAGAAAGAGGAGACCATTATGGTTTCCAAAGAGGTAGCAAAGAAAGTGAAAGCCAAAAAGATTGCATTCAGGCAATACAAAAAGACACAGGCAGAAGGGGATAGGAGAAGTACCAGGAGAAACAAAGGGAAGCAGGAAGTCAGTAAGGAAGCCAAAGCTCAGACAGAAGAACACATTGCAAAATCAGTGGTTAAAGGGACAAAACCTTTACAGGTACATAAGTGAAAAAAGAAGGACAAAGGGAGGGATAGTGAGACTGAAGGGGAGGATGGGGCGGCGTGGAGGATGATAACAGTAAAGCTGACATATTGAACAGGTATTTCTGCTCAGTCTTTACTAAGGAAGAGGGGGTAATGGGTCTGAAGGAGTACAAGGGTGAGAATGGTGCAGAAATGGACACAAGTCCCTTTACACAAGAAAGGGTCCTGAAGGAACTGGAAGTAATAAGAGCTGATAAAGCAATGGGGCCAGATGGGTGCACCCAGGGTCCTAAAGAACTAAGAGAGGTGGTTGCTGAACTCTGGCTATCCTGTTCAGCCAATCACTGGAAACAGGAGGTACCAAAGACTGGAGGACAGCAGATGTAGTCCCTTATACAAAGTGGGAACAAAGAGGAAGCAGGGAACTACAGACCAGTCAGCCTCACCTCGGTAGTGGGAAAGATCATGGAAGCACTACTGAAGGAGAGATTGGTGGAACATCTGGTTGTCAATGGACTACAGGACCCAAGGCAGCATGGTTTCACCAGGGGAGGTCGTGTCAGACCAACCTCATTGATTTTTGACTGGGTGGCTAGGAGGTGGATCAGGGGAGGGCAGTGGACATGGCCTATCTGGACTTCAGCAAGGCCTTTGACACTGTGCCACATAGAAGACTATACACAAACTGGGGAATATGGGTGTGGGCAAGTCAGTAGTGTGGTGGGTAGGTAACTGGCTGGGTGGCAGGACACAGAGGATGGTGGTAAATGGCTGTCACCCACAGAGGGAAGAGGACCAGTGGGGTACCACAGGGATCAGTGCTGGGACCGGTCCTATTCAACATCTTCATCAGTGACATTGCACAGGATATAGAAGGCAGAATTTCACTGTTCGCTGATGACACAAAGCTCTGTAACAGAGTAGACACACCAGAGGGTGTAGACAGAATGAGAAGGACCTGCAGAAACTTGAAGAATGGTCAAGGGTTTTGCAGTTGAAATTCAATGCAAAGAAGTGCAAGATAATGCATATGGGGCACAAAAACCCTGGCACAATATATCAGTTGGGGGTGAGGATATAGCATGCACCAAGCAGGAAAGGGATCTTGGGGTTGTCATCTCTGATGACCTCAAGGTAGGGAAACAGTGTGACAAGGCATCAGGTAAAGCAAATAGGATGCTGGGATGTATAGGCAGGGGCATCACCAGCAGGAAAAGGGAGGTCATAATCCGCTATACAAGACACTAGTGAGGCCCCACCTGAGTACAGTGTACAGTTCTGGAGAGACCATACCTACGTAAGGACATAGACAGGGTAGAGAAGGTTCAGAGGAGGGCAACAAAGATGGTGCATGGGTTGCATCACAAGTCCTATGAAGACAGGTTGAAGAACTGAACATGTACTCCTGGAGAGAGAGGGAGAGAGGGATATGATAGAGACATACAAGTATCTTACAGGGAGGAACAGGGTGCAGGAAAACACTATTTTTAAGCGAAAAAGATGTTTCAGGACTAGAGGGCATGGGATGAAGTTGGAGGAGGACGATTAGAGGAAACATGAGAAAGAATTTCTTCACAGAACGGGTGGTGGACAAGTGGAACACCCTGCCAGAGGAAGTGGTGGGGGCTGAAACAATCACGGGATTTAAGAATGCATGGGATAGACATAAAGGAATTCTAGAGGTCAGGGGTAAGGGGAAATAGACTTCTAGGAAAACAAACTGAACTTACAAGCTCAAATGGGCAGACTAGGTGGGCCATAGGCCCTTATCTGCCGACACTGTCTATGTATCTATGTAGCTCCTGACTAGATCCCTTCTTTGCCTCAAGTAAGGTTATCCCTTACCCAAATGCAAGGCATTCGCCTAACTTTCGAATAGCAGTCAGTCTATTTTCACCTTAGCAGCATATTAGCATGAAATTAGCCTTCAAACTGTTTTTTTTTTATGTTAGCAAGAATTTATTAGTTATCTTGATGGTCTTAATAGTCCAAAGCCTTAAGTTAGCCTGCCTATAGCACGAAATATTTAAATCAGAAGCCTAAGATAGCAGTTTTCATAGCAGTCTCAATAGTGTAGATTGTGGTCAAGGACTGCTTTTAAGAGGTATACTTTACTGCTTACGAATGCTTCATAGTGGGCTGGATGATAGTCAAGGACTGCTTTTTATCAGTATACTTTACTGCTTATGTATGATACGTGCATATTTAAGGTTAAAAGTACTGCTACTGAATGGATATGTCAGGTTAAAATATTGCTAAGTATTAGATTTTTACTGTTAAGTGACATTTAACATTACAACTCACTTAACAGTCCCATCCCAGTCAGAAGCAGTATTTTTAATCTTTAAAATCACATCCCAGTCCGATGCAAAATTTTGAACCTTAAATATGTAGAGTCATTTATAGGCTTCAAAAGTATGGAGTACATTTTACCTTCATCTTGTACACAAATAGTGTCTGAAAACCTGTATCATGACACAGCCTTATCTTTCGAAATGTTGTCCAATATCCATATAAATAATGCATCAGTAATACATCAAAGGGTTTTGCCTGATGTCAGCACCATAATGGCAACCCATGGCACAAATGTGTGATGAATGGGACATATCTTATGGAAACTACTCAAGAAACAGCTATGGGGGTTACTGTAACAAAGGATCTTTCTTTTGATACTCATACTAAAAACAAGGTAAAACAATGTAATAGATTGTTGGGCTGTATCAGGAGGAGTATAGCTAGTAGAAGTTCAGATGTTCTGATGCCACTGTATCCCTTTGTTATGAAACCTCATATGGAGTACTGTGGCCCCTCTTGTGCACCATAAACATGGAGAGGACAGGCTGTCATGGAGTGGGTACAGAGGTGTGCAACCAAACAGGTTAGTTCGCTAAGATCTAGGGAGTATGAGGAAAGGCTGCGTAAACTGGGTCTCTACTCTATATACTAAAGGCAAATAAGAGGGGATTTATGCCTTGTTTATAGTGCATCTAGGGATGCATATAAATGGGAAACGATTGGCTTAGTTTCACAAGATAATAATAGAAGAAATAGAAGTCATGGATTGAAAATAAAGGGAATGGTTAATAAGACATGTAAACTGAGTAGATGGTTTTCCCAGAGGGTGGTGACTCTATGGAATGGGTTATCAGAGGCAGTGGTGACTACTGAGAACATGAAAACCTTTAAACAAAGATTGGATGCGTATATAGGGAAAAGAAAATATGAGTACCACTAATTAGGTGGAGAGCTATTAAAGGGTCATGTAGACCTCCTAACTTGCAGTTATCTATGAATCTATGAATCTAGGTCATGTGATCTAGTATACATGACTAGAGTAACACCTTTTGCAACTGGGATGTTTCATTCAGCAAGAAGTGCTGTTATCAGACAGTAACCCATAACTCAGAGTGGCTTTGCATCTCTTAAGAAATTTCTCATTATTAAGAAAATAAAACAGTGCTACCTACTGCATCCAGAGTCATGGTAAGTCCATGCCTATATCCCATATTCTCATACCTTTTTCAGTATTCCTGAAAGATGTTAAAGGATACCTAAACAACATTTTGACAACAAACTATTCAAAAATCTGATCTCAAACAGGACTAAAGGAAAGGCTGCTGAATTCATTAATGATAAAACTACATTTATATAACTTACTTAATATGGTTCCAAAGCATTTGAAAAATGTAGAATTAGCCTTCCAATTTCAAAAAAACTGCCTTACCTGCTTCTTAAAATGGCCTCCAAATGTGTTAAGTGATGATATCATCGGAGCCAATGTCAGAGAGCTATGTGGCTCTCTATATTGCTGACTAATTCTTTTTTCCCTTTGTACAGAATTGTTTCACCAAAATAGTTAAAACCATGTGTATTATTTAGATCAATACAAATGTTAGGCTATGGTTCTGCTCATTTTGTTTACTTTAACATGCTGAAATTGTGTTTCAATCCAACCGACTTTCTCTTTAGCAGTACATACAGTATCTTGAATAACCTGGTAGTCTAATGGTTATGGCTGATCCTGGATGCTACTGGGGGGGGGGGGGTGCTGGATGTGTGTGCATACTTGATATGCATTTTTTAACAGTTTTATGAAACCTTTGTATTTTCTGTTATTATGCTTTTCTAGTATGTTTTTGACTGAAACTACAAATGTAATCTATATTATTGTTTGTAAACATTTGTGCAATTAATAAATCAGACTTCTTCAACAAAGAGAAATGCAGCAGCAGCAAGGGAGTCCTTTACAATAGGGGGGTTACAGCAGCACCCTTCACCACCCCATAGATCCACCACTTGTCTGTAGCAAAGTTCTTCTGTAGTCCAATGCCAGAGTTCATACTTTCTTGTAAATCAAAACTATACTTGCCTTGTCTTCTCGTCTTTATCAATGGGAAATAATAAGAAGAATCAGTAAGTATATAGTGCTTGCATACACATTGTATCTCTAAGTGCTTTACAAGCAATGCTAGACTGGTAGTAAAGTGACTGAATGTGTAGTGGCAGCCGATTCACACATTAATACCCACACACAGCCTTGGACAATTGCATGAACTGGTTTTATGGGAAGGGGAATGTTGGCCAGGACAATAGGGTCAGGTAGTGACCATGGTGCTGTTAGCCCCACATCTTATTTCTCACAGTGATCCGCTCATATTTCTCCCCTTCTGTCTTCCCCCTTCCCTGAATATAGAAGTACCTTGCAGGAGTGGCCATCTCAGTCCCCCTTTGGTATTCATTCTCAATACTTCTCCCCACACCCAAAACTGGTGAGCTCATCATCCTTGTGTATCATGAATGTAGGTAGTATAGTCCCCAGGTTTTTTGATATATCAAAAATAAACAAATCTTTCCAGTATGTCAGGCTGATAGCAGCAGGGGACAAGGGAGAGTATAGGCTTTCCTATCCTTAAAAGATCTAGGCTACCTTTGATTAGGCACTATTAAATGATGGGTGTGCACATCATTAGGCATGTCATTTAACAGTGCCTAATTATAAGTGGATTAGATCATATATGGGTAGGAATGCCTATGTTTCCCCTTGTGCCCTGTTGCTATCAGCCTGGCTTACCAGAAGATCATGTTTAATATTAATATGCAGAAATGACATGGGCAACTGTGCTAACCGCATTCATGATGCAGAAGGGTAGTGAGCTCACCAGTTTTTGGTGCTGGGAGCAGAAAAGAAGAATGAATGCCAGACAGGGACTGAAGAGGCCATTCCAGCAGGGTACAGCTATAGTCAGGTGAGGGGAAGACAGGAAGTGGGATGTTTAGCAGATCAGATCATTGTGAGATCCAAAATGTAGGGTTGCCAGCACCATGATCACTACCTGACTATGAATGAGAGCAGCCAGCGATGACAAATACTCAGTGACAGGGCTGCACTTAAAGTGTTACTTAAATTCAGTGTAGGGAGATTACCCTCAGGTGGGCGAGGGGTGTTGACATTTGTTAGGACAGTATTGAGGGAGCTGTTTATAGATCATTCAAGATTTAGAAGGGTGGTAGCCAACCTGGTCACATTGTGGAGTAGGCCACTAAAAAGTACTGGTGAAGATTTGTAGGGAACTGTCCTGCAGGGTTCTGCAGAGCACAGGTAAAGGAGTAGACTCACACTGGACGTCTAAAGGATTCACTCAAGGCATTAGTATGCCTCTCCTGCTAATAATATTGTTATTCATAGTAAGTACAGTCCTCATGAGGGCATGAACAGCATTTTTTTCTGGTGAGTCCTGAGGCTTACTTTTTGGCCCTCCACAAAAACCCAATTGTTGGTTAATGAGGTGGGACAAAAACACAACAGGGGAACTGTACATAGTGCCTTCACTGTGCAGAAGGGTGGTAATCCACTCAATGTTTACTGTGGGAGCAGAAGTCAAACATTGACAAAGTGGACTTAAGTGTGATTTGGGAGGTATTTTTTAACAGTGGCAGCTGATGATCTGTATCAGTGTAGGTATGCAAACTTTCTGAGGTATACAATTACAGTCTGTGGTGTGATAATTCTCTTCATGAGACTGCAAGCTCATATGCAGCCCCAGGCAGTACTAAGGACATGGTATGGATGGTGGGGTGTTCAACAGAAGCCAGGCTAGGTGCAGGGTGTTCACTTGGAAAAAGAATACAAGAGAAGGTTTTTTTGTGAATTATCAAGAATGCATGAACTTTGGAATTGTACCAGACCGGTACTTCACTGTGTGACCATGAGCAAGTCATTTAACTTCCTTGTGCAGCCAGGCCACATCTGTAAGCAAGGTTTCAGCATAGTGTGTCCATCCTGGTTAACAGAAAAAAAACTCAGGGCATCACATAACCACTAGATCATCAGGTATTTGAAAGGTTGTACTGTTCTGCAGTTTGCCAAAGAGAAAGTCAGCTAGATTGCAAAATATTTTCAGCAAGTTAAAGTAAATAAAATGAACAAAATTATGACCTAACATGTGTACTGATAAAAATAACATGGTGTTGATTATTCTGGTAAAACAATTCAAAACAAAGAGGGAAAGATGAACTAGTTAGCCTATAGGAATATATATTGGTCTCTGGCTCTGGCTTCAATGATGTCATCATGACTCTTGACTTAACAAAGTTAGCAGACATCATAGGAAGAAGGCAAGGCCGTTATTTGTAAGTGAAAGGCTGATGCCTACATTTTTCAAAAGCTATGAAACTGTGTTTATGATATTTACATAAATGCAGTTTTAGCATAAATGTAAACAGTAGCCTTTACCTCGCTGTGAAGCCAGATTTTGAAGTTTGCATTTTGAAAAAACTGCTTGTTTAGGTATCCTTTAAATGTTGTCCTCTTCAAGGGTGTTATTGCAGACCTTGATCTGCCAAAATGCAGATGCGTCAATAAGGGAATGACCAAAATATAACACTTTAGAACTAAACTGAAAATAGCATTATATGGTCAGTCTCAGAGTTCTATATCTGCATAGAAATTTCTTGCATGTTAGTTAAAATGCAAACAAGTGTACATAGAGTCCATAGTATCCTGCTTATCTGTACATTCTTATTACTGTAAGTAAATGATTACAAAATGTGCATATCTTTGTTCAAGGGCAATGATATTGATGTTCCAGATCTCTCATTGTGTTTGTAATTGCATGTGCACATTGGGCTTCTACAGCAAAAATAAATAATTAAAAAAAGCATTCAAACAGATTGGTAGTAGAGCATGGTCATCTAGTTTGACAGAATTTCCTATCAACTCTGGCACATGCCATCTCTCCTGGTTTCTAGCACTCACCATACTCCACCCTGGTTTTGGTACCCTTCTGTGTGTCTCTGCTTTGAACAAAGAATTATCACTGCATCAACTGACATATTTTTCAATGGATCCACCATTTAATGCTTGGTTTTGATCCCCTTCCATGTGTGTCTCTGCTCGGAATAACTAATTGTTATCACTGCATCATCTGGATAGTTTTTCAACAGATCCAACATCCGATGCTAGTAAGATTTTTCAGTGTATCCACCGCCCTCTGTTAATTGACTTCCTGATCGACCTCTAAAACCTTCTACTTGTGAGTGGCAGATTTTAATGGATCCACCACCCTCTTTGTTAAATATACCTCCCAATCTACCTTCAGATTTCTCTTTGTGTCCATATTACCTTGATGTACCAATCTGAATAGTTCCCACATTCACTTAGTTACCAGTTAATCCCCTTTACAACATTGCAGGTACTATCATAGCCCCCCCTTCCAAGTCACCAGGGATCATATTACCTTGATACAGCAATCCAAATTGTTCCCACATTCACCTAGTTATCAGTTAATCCCCTTTACAAAATTGCAGGTACTATCGTAGTGCCCCTTTCCATCCTAGTCTCCAGGGCTCATATGGATTGCTTTGAGACAGTCTTTGTACTACCTATTTTGCAAAATATTCTTCAAGCACAAATCATGATCAAGGTGAATGTCTATATTTTGTCACCTGTCCATTACAAAGAGTCTCACACTGGGCTGGTGGTGCTCTAGCAATAAAAAATGCAGAAAAAAACAAAAATGCCAAGCAACCCCCACCACCTTGCATTAACATGGACACCGAGGGTCAATGAAAAGTCACTTTATTATCAAAAGAGCATACAGACTGGTCACCTGATGCATTTCAAATCATTATAGATCCTTTATCAAATGCTAAAAAACACATGCACACACCTTCATATAAATAATTTCCAATTACTGATGTTAATATAGTGTATGTTACTAAAAACTTTAATTTCTTTAATCAATGACAATTAAAGTGCAAACCATGTTTCAAATCCACTACAAAAGTGAATTCCATGTGTGCTATACTTAAAGTTCATTACTCAATCACAGTAAAAGTGTAACCATTCAACAAAAGAGAGAAAGGGATGGGGGGGGAGAAAAACTAAACTAAAGGTAAAAGGAGGGTAAAAAATGGGGAGAAAGCAAACAATTTATATAGAAATGTAAAGTCAATCTATTACGGTACGCTCATAACCATATGGTAATTACCCTTATTTCATTTACTGTATCCTGTCAATTGCATTTTTAATGTAAGGTCTGATATCAATCTCAGTATTCAGTCCTGTTTTTTGTCTGCTCCAATGTTACAATCCAACAGTTTTCTTTCAACAATACTGTATCATTGTAGTTCCCACCTCCTGCTGAAGGTGATACCTTTTCAATGGCCTGGAAGGCAAAGCTGTATCTAGTGTCAACTGCCTGAGCTATGTGTGCCGCTTTGGCATATGTGCAGTCTGCTCTTTGGATAGCACGCACATACTCCCCCACTCTTGTCTTGAATATCCTGGTGGTCTTTCCTACATAGAAGGAGAAGCTAGTGCATGTGGCCAAGTATTGTAAATAACCCCTGCTGTGTCGCATGCTGTTAGGTTTCAAATCTCATATTGTTTAGATACATTTACACTGGTGAAATCTTTTCTGCTTAGACTATCTTTACAGTAAATACATCACTTGCAAGGAGCAAATTCCTTTGCCTCCCTGTTTAGCCAAGATTTTAATGGTCTTGGTTCTGTGTAGTGACTGTGGACCCAAGTATCTTTTAGAGTTTTGGCCCTCCTCTATGCCATTCTTGGAGGGCACTTAGGTCATGTAAACCTGGGTCACTCTGCAGAACAGACCAATGTTGTTTCAAAATCTGTTCACATTTTTCAGCTTGTGGGGAGAAGGCTGTTACAAAATTGAACCTTCCTTCTAAGTCATTAACATTAGTTTTTGTCTCCAATTGCTTCTTTCTTTCCTGTGTAATAGCAAATTTTCTAGCATCTGAGACGTTTTTTTCCCCATAGCCACTTTCTACGAATCTATCTGCCATTTTGTTCATACACAATTCAGTTAGAATTTCTATATTACAGTTTCTTCTGGCCCATAAGAATTGCCCTTTGGGTATACATATTGCGAGTTATATGTTTTGGATAGCAACTTACGGCCAGAAGAACTGTATTTCCATCTGCTGGTTTATGAAAAATGCAGGTAACAATTTTTCCCTCATATGAAACTGATACAGTAAGATATAGGAAACTAATACTCATTTTGTGAATGGTGTGTGTAAACTTTAAATATTGAGTGGTACTATGTACATTGGCCCAGATATTCAAAAGGGTTGTGCCATGCGCAACAGGGTTGCGCATGTGCAACTCCAAAAATGCGCCATTCTGCGATATTCAGAAGGGGCCAGTTGCGCCAACGAAAACATGCTGAGCAACAGCGCAATGGAAATGAAGGCATGCGCAACCAAAGGGGGCGAGTCCATGCATTAAAGTGCGCAACGCGATATCCGAACACTTGCGCACGTGCGCAAGAGTGGCTCAGCCGAAGTTGCGTCAGTACCGGATTTGAGCCAAAATAAAGGCTCAAGGAAGCGCAAGAACCCTAGCAGGCCGCAAACTGGGGAGAGAGACAGAGAGAGAGGAGAGAGAGAGACAGGAGCTGGAAGGGCGAGAGAGGGACAGTGGGTCAGGAGGACAGAGAGGCCAGTGGGGGTGCCCGTGCAGTGGAAGCAGCAGTGGGGGCAGCGGGGGTAACACAGGAACAGCAGCCGGGGGGGGCAGAAGCCAGGGAGATGGACAGTGCCAGCTTCCACATGGAAGCTGTAATGAGGGGGGTGAGACACCATGCTGCAGGGGGACGTGGCCGCGGAGGGGCCCGTCGGTGGTATGCCCCCAACAGGTGGTATCGTGCCCGCATCAGCTTCGAGCTGTACACAGACGTCGAGATTGTGGGCCGGTACCACCTGAACAGGGCAATACTGAGACGGCTCTGCGAGCTGTGCAGTGATGTGATGCAGGCACCCTCACGACGGAGTCACGCTCTGTCCGTGGAGACCAAGGTGACAGCCTGCATGTGCCTGCTTGCCACGGGCACCTTCCAGAGGCCAACAGGGGACACCACAGGCATTACACAGTCAGCCACGTCAACGCATCCTCACCCAATTCCTCAGCGCACTGCTGCCTCATGCTGCGGAGTACATCCATTTCCCCAGCACCTTTGCAGAGTGTACAACAAACATGCAGGAGTTCCACAGGGTAGCACGTATGCCTGGCGTGCTAGGGGCCATAGACTGCACCCATGTGGCCATTCGCACGCCACCTGGCCCCGACGGCCAGGCATATCGGAACCGAAAGGGGGTTTTCCAGTGTCAACTGCCAGGTGGTGTGTGATGCCACTGGGTGCATTATCAATGTCTGTGCCACACACCCTGGTGGAGCACATGATGCCTTCATATGGCACCAGTCTGCACTGTGCCATCGATTCGAGAGTGGGGACATCCCCACGGGTCATCTAGTGGGTGAGTACACATGTATGGAATGCAAACTCTGGGCAAGGGTGGGAATGACACAGGTGCCATGGTAGTGGCACACAAGGATATGGGCAATATGGACCTGACATGACACTGATCTCCACTATCTCCACACAGGTGACTGTGGATACCCACTCTGTCCCTGGCTGCTCACACCGTACCGGCGCCCCACGACCCCAGCGCAGCTATGCTTCAATGAGGCACATGCCGCAACATGTAACATCATAGAGTGGGTGTTTGGGATGCTCAAGGCATGCTTCCGATGCCTGGTCACCTCCGGCGGAGCCCTACAGTACAGCCCCCAAAAGGCCTGTGGGATATTCCTGGCCTGTTGCATCCTGCACAACATGGCCAAAGACCATGGGATAGCCGTACAGGTCCAAGAGGGGGACAGCGATGGGGACACCAGTGGCGCCGGTGATGTTAGTGATGAGCAGCCCCCCCTAGGACAGAGGGACCCCCGACTGACCCGGCAGGCCCAGCTGCACTGGGACACCATTGCAGAAGAGCACCACGCCCAACACAGGTAAGTCAAGGGGACATGTGCAGGCAACACTGTCCATGCGCAAACCACAGGCACACAGGGGAACACACCGTGCATGAAGGTAAGGGAGTTGAAGGTTCCAGGCATACCAACACACCATCAGAGAGGGGTGAGCACTCATATGGACACACACACACACCAGGCAGCGTACATGGGCAGCAGCACAGCACTGCGAAATGACATTGCCAACACACAGCACCACCAACCACCCCAACCACCTGGACTGTCCCACGACGTGTGTCAGGACCTGGGCACCCTTGCACCTTGGTGTACAGTGCAATGCAGCATCATGCACACGCACCTGTGGACAGCAGTTGGGAGAGTGTGGGAGGTGGTCCGTAGGTACAGCTGCAGAGCAGAGCACCCAGCAGTGCACTGCCCACCATGACACACATTGCACACAGGGCAGCACCAGACAGGGCCTGCACTGGGAGACAGCTCAGGTCTGGCAGGCTAGCAGGGGCCACATCAGGTGGCGCTGGTGCACCACCAGGGGTCCCACTGCACAACGTGACCTTGCCCGCACAGGGGTCTGCATCCTGCCAAACAAACTTGCACCAGAGGTGCTCGGGATGCCCACAGCAGAACCCAGCATTGACAGGCCTGGTGTCGCACGATGCCGAGAATGGGGAGTGGAGAGCGCACTGTGTGGGGTGTGTAGTACAGGGGCACCTGACAGTGTGGCCAATGCATCCGCGACAGAGACCACTGCCTGGGTCAGCCTGTCAATGGCAGCGGTCACATCCGTCCACATAAGGACCAGTTCGGCTCGGTCCCGAGCACACTCCCTGCTATGCTGCTCCACGGGACACAGACAGTGCCTCCACAGACCTTGCAACCTGCCCCTGCAGCTGTACCGAGGTCCTGCAGCAGGGGTGTCTTAGCGTCCAATGGGTACTGTGCCCCAACCGTCATCGTGACCCCCAGGGTGTGGATGGTCCTGGTGCACAGCACCCCTTGAGGGTGGGCGCTGTCTCCAGGACCAGGTATGGGTGGATCAAGGGTGGTGGACATGTGCCACTGCTTGACACTGTACCCCCAGACCTGGTGTGTGACTGCTGCTGCTGCCCCTCCAACTGCTGAGCCCCCAGGTCCACCTGTTCCACCTCCGTGCTGACAACAGTGCCAGACACCTGCACAGCCACTGGTGCTGCCCCACCGGTGCTGACAGGCACAGTCTGGGACTGTGCCAGCAGTGCTGGTACACAGGTGTGAAACAGGAAGGCCCAGGGGCACATGCTTGGCCTGCCATGTGTCCGCCATGGGACACACACCTATCACTGCCCATTGCAGGCCTGTATATCAATGGTGCAGGTGCGCCACTGCCATAGGCACAGCATGCTGGCATACCTGCATGCCAGACTGCTGTGACACAGGCTGTGCACCCCCTGCACCCGTATCACTGACACCGGAGTTGTTGGCCCAGCATGCATGCTGCTGCAGTGCCTGCAGGCTGGTGGCGGAGGTGGATGGTCCCTCCTCCACGTCCAGCAGGTCTGCATCACTGTCTGAACCCACCACCACCACCATCTCCTGAAGACGAAGAGGATCTGTAACAGAAAGAGAGTACATGTGAGTGCATGTGAACAACAGCCCCCCCAACAACACCACCATGTCATACCGTGCAGTGATGGGCTTCCACCTGTCTGGAATCCTCCGCCTGGTACACCCGCAATGGCACTCAGCTGCATGGCCACGACCAGTGTCTCCTCTGTAGGGGTCAGCTGCAACACCACTGGTGGGCCCCCACCAGTGCCAGCACGTGCCGCCCTGAAGGCTGCCACCTTCTCCTTCACCCTCCTGTGGTCAGTCCCCATCTTCTTCTTGCATTCCTGCACGGAGCGCTGGTGGCTTCTGTGCAGGTTGATGGTCCAAGCTACCCCCTCCCATGCAGCTGCACATTCCTGAGGGGTGCCCCTCCGTCCACTCACTAGTGGCTCATCCTCCAGGTAGGCCTGGAAGAGGGCCTCCGTCTCTGCCGCGGTGAAGTTCGGCCTCCTCCTACGCCCGCCGTCCACACCCTCAGCTTGGCTCTGGTCAGTCATGGTGATCTGTATGGGTGGAAGTGGACACCTGTCACTGTGCAGTCGACAGCATTTCCATGAGCATAGCTGCCGGCCCGGGGCGGAAGCCCCGCACGTTTCCTCTCCGCATGGCAGATACTGATAGAAAGGGTGCCCTTTGTCCCTTTCTAAGTGCCCTTTTCATGCTCAGCCCCCTCAGCCTTTATCATCCTCTGCCCATGAGCATTGTCCTGAGCATCACACAGCATGTAACTCACCTCTCACCTGCAGTAACCAGATCTGGCCAGCACAACCCACTGTCACATTTTCATAGCGCAACACATGCAAATGAGGTGTGGCGCAACTTTAATGACATGCTAATCACGCCACTGCGCCTTTGAATGGCTGATCGCATGATTTGCATATGTCGGCTGAATATCGCGTATTTGCGCTTTGCGCAATAAGGAAGGTCCGGCTGAGCCAATGGCGCAGGTTTGTGGCTGTGTGCCACACTGCATTGCGCATGCCCAGACAGCTTACGCATGCGTCTATTGCACTGCAGACCTGCTGAGCGCGATAGGCGATTCAGACCATGGCTACCATTGTGCCAGTGGCGCTACAGCACTGGGCACTATATGGCACTGTGGCACTACTGCACGATAGTCCACTGTGGCACTGGTGCGCAGCTTGGCAGTCATGCAGGATGCCTATACATCCGATGGCACTGTGCGTAGCCTTGCGTCATTGCCGTGACCTTGTGTATGCCCTCTGACCCCTGGCGCTGTTGGCATGCCATGAGATCCCTATTGGCGCTGTCTGGTGACAGCGCCATGTAAGTGACGGCACTGTTCGAACAGCGCGATTGGAGCCTGTGGTGGTCTATTGCGCAACAACTCCACGCAAGTCATTGGCGCAGCGGGCGCCATATTGCCTGCTGTAAAGTTGGTGCCATGGCTAGGAGGAGGGCGGTGTCCTGGAGCCAGATTGAAGTGGCCAACCTGGTGGCCCTAGTTGAGCCACACTATGATGGCCTGTATGGTGAGGCGCCCCTCACCAGTGCCAGGACTCAGCTGTGGCAGCAAATGGCCACTGACCTGGTGGAGATCACTGGACAGGGCCAGTTTGCTGAGCAGTGCCGGCACCGGTACAGTGACCTCCGCCGGAGGGAGCCAGAACTTTTGTCGCGGCTGCGGTCACGTGCCAGGTGGGGCGTAGTGCCTAGGCCAGGTGAGTGTACCATCTATGCACCTATATTCTCTGTAGGGGTGTGTGTGTGCTTGGATGGCTGTGCATAGGTGCTGGCTCAGACACGGTTGGCTGTGTCAGTGTGTGCAGCTGTGCGATGGATGGTTATGGCTGTGTGGGCAGGCACTCTCACTGGGGCAGGGGGCACTCTGCTTTTGAGTCACACTGATGTTTGTCTCAACATATGTCTCCACAGGCCGGATTTTGAGGGCGCAGGGCGAGGGTGAGGTGGGCCGTGCAGAGGCCGTGCCAGGGGTGTTGTGCCCCAACGCAACAGCAGCAGCAGCAGCATCAGCAGCAGCGGCAGACCCAGCTGCTGGAGGAGGTGAGTATCATTACTTCATGGATGCTATTGCATGCTGGGGGCAAGACCACCAGCCATGCACAACACAACCAAAGGAGGTCATAATTCCACTATACAAGACACTAGTGAGGCCCCACACTGAGTACAGTGTACAGTTCTGAGACCATACCTACGTATGGACATGGACTGGGTAGAGAGGGTTCAGAGGAGGGCAACACGGATGGTGCATGGATTGCATCACAAGTCCTATGAAGACAGGTTGTAGGAACTGAACATGTACTCCCTGGAGGAGGGAGGGAGAGGGGGATATGATGGGGACTTACAAGTATCTTACAGGGGGGAACAGAGTGCAGGAAAACACTATTTTTAAGCGTAAAAGATGTTCCAGGACTAGAGGGCATGGGATGAAGTTGGAGGGGGGACGATTCAGAGGAAACATGAGAAAGAATTTCTTCACAGAATGGGTGGTGGACAAGTGGAACACCCTACCAGAGGAAGTGGTGGGGCTGACTTGGTCCTGAGATTTAAGAATGCATGGGATAGTCATACAGGAATTCTGGAGGTCAGGGTAAGGTGCAACAGACTTATAGGAAAACAGAGTGAACTTACAAGGTCAAATGGCTAGACTGGGTGGCCCATAGGCCTTATCTACTGACACTGTCTATGTATCCATGTATGTAGGTACGACACAGGTGACATGCATCACAGTGCAGTATCACAGCACGCCTGTGTATGCGCCACTGGTGGTCCAGGTATGCACTGGCACATAGCTGTGGTAACTGGCATCAGATCACGCTGCCACATCACTTGCCAGCCTAGTTTGTACCTGTGATTGACGCGGGCAGTGTGTGTGGGCGTGTGGTGCGCATAGCTGGTGCCGCCTGTTTGTGATGGCCATGTGCATGTTCACTGTGGCTGGGTGCATGCCATCACAGGTGCAGGACATTGGGCTATATGGCTTGCAGGTTGGGTGGTGTTCAGGGTTGTGGTCAGTCACAGCCATTGACTGTGTTCCCATTTTCCTAGGTCTCGAGGTTCTCCGGCGGATTCGCCACAATATTCGGGGCCTCACACGGGTGTCGATCGAAAATCAGGCCATCCTCCAATCAATCAGACTCCATGGCCTTCGGAGGAGGCGGCACAGGATGGTGCAGGACCAGGCGGAGGATGAGCAGCCAGCTGGGCCATAGCAGCTGCTACCCTTCCCACTTCTCCCATCCCTAATACCCTGCCTTCCCTCTCCAAGTTGTTCATCACTACCCCTTGAACACCCCTACCTTGTACCCGTCCCCCCCCTTGTAAATAGTTGTTATTGCTTTGTTTCTTTACTATTCGATATTTAAATATACATTTCTATTTTGATATGAATACTGTGTTGGTCTCTGATTTGCAGCTGGCTATGGGTGCTCAGTTGTAGGGGTGTACATGCCATCTGGGGTGGTATGGTCCTGGGTATATGTGTGTGTGTGTGTGTGTGTGTGTGTGTGTGTGTGTGTGCATGGGGAGGTATCTCCAGCATGGTAGTGACTTTCGGTTGGTCTTGCCATCTGCTGCCACCCAGTGCTGGGTGCACAGGGTGTGTCTGGCTTGTAGGCTTCTGTGTTGCATGGGGCTGACGTGTGCTGGGGGGACTGCATGGTTTCCTGCAGTGCCAGTCACTGAACATGGGTGGTGTCTTGGGGTCTAGCGCAGGGTGTGCTGTGCATATGAGAGCTGATGTGCACTGTGGTTGTCAACCCTCTGTGTGGCACTCTCCGCCTGCCAGTGGTTGTGCTGGGGTGTCAGGGCTCTGCTATGCTTTGTTGGCTTGTCCCCATGGCACGTGGATCATCCGTCCCACCTCCAGTGATGCTGTGCTTGGGGTGTGCCGTGTGTGGTGGGTTCTGCAGTGTGTTCCTGTGCCCATGTGTGGCATGGCTGGCGGTGGCCCCAGCCTGCCTCCCTGGATGTGCAGTTCCATTGCTCTGGGGTGGGGCTGTGCTTGCGCTATGGCAGCTCTGGAATGCTCAGCTGAGCTTCCTGGTTGCTCCATAGCGCAACATTTTGGCTCAGCTTCTCCCTTCCTGGATTTAGCAATGGCGCAGTATGTGCCATATTCAGACGTTGGTTGCTTGCGCAATTTGCTCTGCTCCATGTTTGAATATCGCACCTGTTGCGCATTTGCTCAACTGGTTTGTGCTTGCTCCTGCTGTTGCGCTACTTTTGAGCACAGTTTGAATATCTGGGCCAAAGTCTAGAAACCTTAGAAGTAGTGTTTACTCACCTGAGCAAACTAAAATGACATCATCAATAAAAATGTAAATAAAATTACATTTTTAAAGAGAGGATTTGTAGTTTGGTTAAAACATTCTTAGCTTCCCAATCTGCAACAAAAAAAATTGCTATCATGGTGGCACAAGTGGCCCCCATGGCTAGGAGTGGGCAAAATTTGTGAATTCCACTTTCATGGAACTTCCGCAAAATTTTGGAAATTTCACCATTGCCAAAACTGGGATTTTCCATGGATTTTCATCGAGTTCTGCAGACTTTTTTTGTGAACTGTGGAAAAATGCATATAAACTGTGGTATTTAGTCCATCCACAGTTTAATGATCTATCAGTGAATGAGCTCCTGCTTGAGCAACCATGTGGTCATTCACTGACAATTCAGTGGGCCACTGGTAGTGGAGGAGAGAGGAGGGCTGTGCTGGTGACCCACTCAGGAGCTGGAAGGGGGAGCAGGGTGGTGGCAGATAAACTGTCAGGGTGGGGGATCCACTAGACACCAGGAAATTGGGATTATTTTTTATAAGGGATCAGGGATGGGGAGGTCCACTAGACATCAAGGAATACTAGGAATAGAGGTGGATGAGTCAGTGGACTGCAAGCTGTTTTTTTCTGGTTTAAGAAATCCGGGATAGTGAGGGGGAGTCAACTAGACATCAGGGAAATAAAATTATTTGGGGGGCCATGATCAGTAGATGGGGGGGCCACTAGAAACCAGGAGGGTCTGAGAAAGGAACTGGAGGTATTTATTTATTTACTGGGACCCCTGATTAGTTGGGGGCAGGTTAATGAATTAAGCTGCAGTTAAAAAAAGCCTCAGAACTGACCACTGGCAGTGATCCTTTCTGCAGATTGTTTTCCCACTGTTTAATAAATTAACCCGCAGTTTGTATATTTATTCTGCAGTTTTAAGGCCGAATTTCTGTGAAAGTTCCGAAAATTATTTCCGAACTTTCGCAGAAGCAAAATGTACACTTCGTTGAATTCCACCTGTGGAATTTTTTTTTCACACTCCCCTGCCCATGGCTGTTCCCCAAACCTGCAAAAAACTTTTTGTCAAATAAAAAGACATTGGGCAGGATTCACAAAGAAGATGCGCTCAGTTCATCTTGGCTGCCCCGGTGCAGGGGAGATGCACTTAGTGCATATTGGACGATTCACAGAGGAGGCACAGGGAGATGCCGCCAGCACATCCCCTCTGTGAATAGCACAGGTACGCCCAGCCCTGGATGCCCCAGAGCATCCCAGGCTGCACCAGCTCATCCCGCATGTCAGGCTGTGAAACCATTGGGGCAGGGGCATGCACATGAGACCATTAGGCATGCATGGTGTAATGAGGCCATTAGCATGCCATTACAGCCCCATTTGCATTGCGCCTGCAGGGATGCCCCAGCAGAATGCGCCAACCCGTAGCCCCCCCCCCGGCCCGACCCCAGCCTGAGGCATGCCACTCCCAGCTGTGGTAAAAGATAAGCTGCACCCCCCCAAAGCCCCCGTACGATGTCACCCGCTGACAGAGCTGTCTGAGAATGACAGCTATTGTTAGGGCTGTACTTATCGCATGAGGGGGGATGGAATTCAGGATTACTGTGTAAATAGCTCAGTGCTGTGAAATCGGTAGCTTCCTGTGAAAACAGTGTCCTTGTCAACCAAAGGACATATGCTACACTACAGTGCAAGCCAACATTGTACAACTCACTCCGCTCCTCCACCTCCTGTTCTCAGATCCATTTTCCCCACTCAGGAAAGGACACATGTTGCGCCCGGCAGTCCCCTGTTTACCAGTGTTACTGTACTCTACTGCCTCCACTCCACACTCTATTCTGTCACCTTCCATTGTCAGATACACGTCCTGACCTGACTGAAACATTCTTGCACAGATTCACCTCCTTGCCAGCATTACAGCACTCAATGAAACAGTACATTCCTGACTGAACAGTCTCCAGTCTACTCCCCAGCTGACACTGCTCATACTGCAAATGTGTAAGGCTCATTATGCAAGCTAAGAGGAGATTGTACCTTCAGCCACTCCCGATCTCAGATCTGCAGTACACTAGCCACTGTTCTGGGATATCCAGCTTCCTGACGTCTCCTCACTGACCGACTCTTGGCAGTCTCAGACTCCAACACAGAAGTTAGCCCACAAGACAGCAGCGTGTGTACACCTGATATACGACCTAACACTCAGGGTGGGGATGTGCCATATTGTAACATTAGATCATAACGTGCCGTGCATTTCAATGTTATTCCCCGCAAAGTGCTATGACATATGCCAAACATTATCATGAAATACTGATAGCTGTAGCTATTGTACAGCCTGAATCATGGGCTTGGGGCGGGGTTACTTTTTCATTCCGCTGCAAGGGCGGCATGTACAGGGGCTTGGGGGTTACTTCATTCACACCGCCACAAGGAGCAGCATGTATGGGGGACTTGGGGGGTTACTACATCCATACCGCTGCTGAGAGAGGTTGATTACAGGGGCTTGGGGCGGGGCGGACACACTGGATTGCCAGTGTGGGCAGGCTGCCAGACTGCTTCCTGCAGTACAGCAGGCTGCCTGTGGGTGGCCACCAACTTAAGTCTGGAATTTCTAGACTTATCTTTTTGTGGTACATCCCCTGACTTGACCAGGGGATGTGACACGAAATAGGGCTGTGAATGGGGTTGCGCCTGGTATGCATGGGCACGCCCTCTTCACAGCCCCCTCCAGATGCACCGCATGTCATTATTGGCAGTATACAGTGCATCTGCGATGTGCTGTTGCATCAGTGTTGTGCTAGTACATTGGTCCCCTGCCAGAATTGCCTTTGGGCGCATATCGTGGATGTCCCGGTGCATCTCCGATGCACTGGTGCATACCTTTTGTGAATCCTGCCCATTGAATTTAAGCACACATTCCAACAATTTAACAACAAAATCTGCTGCATTCAAAATATCTTCTTGTTTGTTGAGGTATTCTTTTGCAACCTCCAGAGCTTCCTCATGTGGAATGTTTGAAAATAGCACCTCAATGTCCAGTGTCACTAGCAAGGTGTCTGGGGAAGCCATGTGTTGTTCAGTGTATTCAAAACATCTTTGGTGCCTTTCAGATAAGTGATTAATTTCCAAACAAATGGCTGTAACTGAAAATCAACATACTGGGATAAAGATTCTGTTAGCAATCCTAAACTGTTAACTATTGGGTGACCAGGTGGCTGAATGAGAGTCTTATGAATTGTTACCTGTGCCGATGGTTTGGTTCTGAAAACAATAACTGAGTTAATGTGAAATACTTTCATGCCATTTGATGATTTGCCACTCTTAAATTCAGATTTCTTGCCATACAACCATGAATAGCATCCAATCCGTTATCCCCTTAATCAGTACATCAATAATGGCACAATTACATTTTGATCAGCCTTTTAAAGGCTAATTGTCTTTTAATGGTATTTTTTTTTTGTATTTTTAATGGTCCATTAATCACACACAATGCCCGCATGACCATATATTTTTAATGGCTCATTAATTGTGCTGAATTCCGGCATGACCCATATGCACCAGAAGAGTGCAAGACAGATTTCAAAATAACACACATTGAAAATAATTTTTTTTAAGAGTACCAGGCACTGTTTTGAAATCAGCACTCATGAGGGGGTTTGCCTGTCACCTGTATGTTTTGGAAACAACCTGCCATATCATTATATATAACAAACCCACCATCTTGCTGAATGCACTGGTAATCTCATACTTTGTGTGGTCAGAGTGAGGTTAACAGCTTGTTATGCACGGACTGGAACTCAATAGTCTCTACACTGCCTGGAATCTTACCACTTTGGAGCCTTCTACTATCAAATCAAACAAGTAAGTAAGGTCCAATTTGGTAAGTGGAGACCTCTAACAAACACCAGGTGGGCATAAGGCTGAAATAGCTCTCCTTTCCAGGCTACAAAATACACAAATCAAGTTGCTACAAATTACAATGAAGTGGGTGCCTTGTTATATGCTACACACCTGACAGGGCAGTTAGATAATTAAATTGGACTTACCTGCCTCATTAATCCGAGAATCCAGGGTTGCAGTGTCTAGTGTTTCTGGACTTCTGACATGAGCTGAAAGGGAAGAACAGAGAAGGCTGAGGAGGCACAAAGGGTCAGAGGTCCTAAAGGAGAGATGGGGGGATTAAACAAAGATACTTATCTGATTATTTTAAGAGAAAAAAGATTGACCAAAAAGTTTTACTAAATAACAAAAAACAAAGGGGTACAGTATAGCACAGGAGTACAGGAAGGGAAGTTTTAGAGGAAAAGACACACTTAAAGATACTGTACAGTAAGGAAAACACAGATAGGAAATAAAAACACAGACAGCTAAGACAATAGTAGAAATATTGCGGGCTCAGCAAAACCACCTTAGCGCCACTAGTTGGTCGGCTGGTAACCAGCAGATTTAAGTAGTAGCCCTAATGGACTAGTGGGATGCTCTTGGGCTTGAGGTCCATGCATTATTTAAAAAGACACTGGTGGTTCAGGGGTCTTGAGTTGTCACAGGAGGCCAGTGTTTTAAAAGTATAGCCCTGGTGATGTAGTGGGCCAACTCCCTCATGGCCAGTGGCAAATAATGTTTTTCTTTTGTTATTCTGTTTAACCTTTCCCTGGCATCTAGTTGGGGGGGGGGAGTGTTCTTGGGCTCCAACTATATGTAGCAGGCAGGTAGGCTGGTCAGAAGACTGTCAATCAGAAATGCTGCTGCTGTTGCTATGAAGCCATCAGTTTAGTGCTACTGCATTACAGTGACTGTGCTGGCAGGCACTTTCAGTTCCCTGTCTCAGCCAGTATGGAGTTTAGGCTGTAACCTACTCGACGTGGGTGGGAAAAAATATAGAGATTTTTGGGAGAATGAGGAGGCTAGGGCAAATATGCACCCTCTACCTATCAGCCACAAAGCAGCTATGTGAATGGATCCCCCCTCCGAGGGGTTGGTAAAGAGGGTCTGGAGGATGGGATGGTTAAGAGGGTCCAGGGTTGGGCAGTTAGCAGTAGGTGGCAGGAAAGGGCAGAAGCTGCCAGCTAAGCCACATGGTGGCTGAGTGTAAGTGCCCTTAGGGGCCACGTATGAAGGGACTTGGAGAGCAGACACACAGGATAGGAGCCACAAAGGAAAAGCTGTGCTGCAGCCAAAGGCCAATGCCTAATATGTGTTTAAAAGTAGTAGTGGGAGGCAGGCAGGGAGGAATATTTGGGTTCCCTAAGAAGTTATAGAAATGGCAAGAACTGCATACAATACAGCTGCACAGTGGCTAATGTCAGAGCACCAAGGGCTATTAAAGGATTGGGGGAGGAAAACAGCATAAGGGACAGGAGAGCCTATAATTAAAAACACAGAGCAGTAAATAGAAAGAGCCCTGATGAGCTCTAAATATGAATACATTTATGCAATAGAGGTGGACATAAATGAAGTGTGTTAAATACCAATACCATTATCCAAGTAACTATGCATAAATGTAGAATCTTACATCATAGCCGCTCTCCCCAACCCATCCCACCAGCATGACTAATGTCCACATTCCACTAGCATGGCCACTCTCCCAACCCAATCTACCAGCACTGCCACTCTACCCACTACACCAGCATAGCCACTCCCCACTCTGACCCACCAAATATGGACAGTCCCACAACACAACCAGACACAGACAGTCCTCCTACCCCACCAGCAAGACAGTCCTCTTGCCCCAGCAAACCCAAGGCAACTGTGTGCACAAACTACCAACACAGACATTCCCGCTACTGCACCAAACTCAGACAGTCTCCCTTGGACTTGTAGGGTTGGAGAAGTCAGATGATCCCTGAACAACACCTACAAACTTGCGTTTGGGGTAAACAGAAAGGACTGCATCCCTAGAGCAAGTCTGCATTGGGGCAGGCTTACATCCCGTGCTTCCCTGAACAAGCCTGAGGGTTTCTGTTGCTTGCTCCAGAACAGGTTTGGGGGATTGGCATCACTGGGTTCCTGAACAAGTCTGAGGGTCTCTGCTTGCTTCCACAGAACAAGTTTACCAGGGGATCACACACTGTTCAGAACAGGCAATATATGATGTGACCCCACACACCCACAACTTGATCTGAGCTCCTCGGATTTGTTCAGGGACCCCCCCCAACTTGGTTAGTACCTCTTGCAACTCCAACTGTTCAACTTGCCATTTTCTATGCAAAAGTCAAGAGACCTTCAGACTTGTTCAAGGACACATAGTGTTCAAAGCTCTCCCTCTTGCAAAATCTGAGGGCCTGTGCTGCTTTCTGTTTCCCCACACAGAAAATGTGGGGGATGGAAAGAAGTTTGTTTTACATACTGACCAGGGTCAAGCTGGGAGGAAAGTTTGCATCTATGTGTCTTTAAACCAGGTTTAAAGGACTCTCTTTATCTGTGTGTCCCAGTGCAAGAGGGAGAGTAACATTAACTTCCCCCAACTTGCTCTGGGGAACACAGAATCACAGACCCTCAGACATTCGCAGAGATACACCAACTCCCTTCCTTTGCAACTTGCCCCTGGATACCCCTTTTATTCAAATTCTGGGCACACAGAAAGCAACAAGAGAGCCTCAGATTTGTTTAGGGTGTAAGCCCTCCTCCCCCACAAAAGTAGAAAAGTCTGTGTTACATTTCTGACTTTTTCAAATGAACTTCCTATTTCTTTCTCTCCATGCAGTTAATAAGCCACTGCAAGGCAATTTTGAAAATCCAGTTGTATTAATTAAAGGAAAAGTTTAACTCCTACAGGGATTTGAACCCAGGGACTTGGTCTCCAAGGCATGCTCTTAACCACTTGAGCCATAGGAGCCTCAAGTCATTAAGCTTCCTGAGTTTTCCCTTGCAACACACACATTCCTTTCATCTCTCAAGACTCAAATTACTTCCTATTTCTTTCTCTTCATGCAGAGTCTTGAGAGATTGGCTAGTTGCTATTTCACAACACCTAAAAAGGAATGAGTGTGTTTCAAGGGAAAACTAGGGAAGCTTAATTACTTGGGGCTCCTAGTTAAGAGCATGCCACAGAGGCAAGGGCCCTGGGTTCGAATGCTGGTAGGAGTCACACTTTTCCTTTCATTTCTACAATTGGATTTTCAAAACTGCCTCACAGTGGATTATTAACTGCATGGCGAGAAAGAAATAGGAAGTCATCTGAGACTTGAGAGACTGGCTAGTTGCTGTTTCACAACACCATGAAAGGAATGTGTGTGTTTCAAGGGAAAACTCATGAAGCTTAATGACTTGGGGCTCCTGTGCCTCAAGTGGTTAAGAGCATGCCATGGAGGCAAGGTCTCTGGATTTGAATCCCAGTAGGAGTCACACTTTACCTTCATTCCTACAACTGGATTTTCAAAACTGCCTCACAGTGGCTTATTAACTGCATGGAGAGAAAGAAATAGGAAGTAATTTGAGTCTTGAAAGACTGGCTAGTTGCTGTTTTGCAGCACCATGAAAAGAATGTGTGTGTGTTGCAAGCGACAACTCAGGAAGCTTAATGACTTAGGGCTCCTATGGTTCAAGTGGCTAAGAGCTTGTCTCGGAGGCAAGGTATCTGGGTTCGACTCATGGTAGGAGTCACACTTTTCCTTTCATTTCTACAATTGGATTTTCAAAAACTGCCTCACAGTGGCTTATTAACTGCATGGCAAGAAAGAAATGGGAAGTAATTTGAGTCTTGAGACACTGGATAGTTGCTGTTTCACAACACCATGAAATGAATGTGTGTGTTTCAAGGGAAAACTCAGGAAGCTTAATGACTTGGGGCTCCCATGGCTCAAGTGGTTAAATGCATTCCACGGAGGCAAGGTCCCTGTGTTTGAATCCCAGTAGGAGTCACACTCTTCCTTTCATTTCTACAATTGGTTTTCCAAATGAAGGTATTTTCCAGACAAAGGTCACTTTTAATTCATACAGATACAGCCAGGTAAAATTTTTTTGTCAGGGACAGCATTGAAGCTAATTGGCTGATGGCAGTTGTATTTTCTATACTGGTTAGTGGTTTTCTGACTGTCGTTTTTTTAAAACAACTGTTTTATTTACAGTACATGCACTAACAGCTCATTCAGCGGCTGGCTGTGGTGGCATGTGGAGGGCTGTGCCGGTTGCCAGATTTGGGTATGGAAGGGGGTGGGAGTGTAGAGATGGTTACTACCTGTGGGGGGATGTTAATATACAATGCAGTGGGTGTTGGGGATTGTGACGGGTTGGGGAGGCCACTGGACCACCAGGGGTCACCCATCAGGGATGGATTGGGGCAGGCCACACAGTGGCACATACTGGATGACCCTCCCAGGAGCTGTCTAAGTACCGTTAGACTAGCCCTTCACTGGTCTAAAAGTACTTGGCACTTAGTTCCTAGGGGGGTCTTTGAAAGTCCATATCCAAGGGCTGCAGCAGTCTGGGCCTGCCACAAGCCCCCTCGCACCATGACGCAGCCACTTTCATGGTGCAAGGTGGGTGCTAGCACACTTTGGTGCAGGCAGCCTGCTGGGTGACTCAGGCTGCCTTTGAAAATATCACTTGGCGAAGCCCTTGGCGCAAGGTGCCTCTTGTGTCAGACCTGTTTGTTGCAAGCACCTTGCGTCAGTCTAAGGCCTTTGAAAATCTGTCCCCAAGCATTTAGTGTCTCTGGGCCAATCCTGTGGAATGGGCATCCCTCTGCAGTCTGGAAGGCCCCCTCAATTCATGTCTTTAAGCAGAGGCTTAAGGCCCACCTCTTTAGCCAGGCTTTCACAGAATAAGCTGTCTTATCTTTTACTATATTATAGCTACCTTCATACATAATTCAATTTGTAGAGCATTGATTTTAACTTCTCTGCTGCTGTTATAATTGTGTTTTGTATTTTATGCTTTTTTTCTTATGATGTACAGTGCCCTGAGCCTGTGAGATTATGTGCCTTAGAAATAAAATTGCCTTGTCTAAGGAAGGCCTTAAAACACACATTTTCACATCATATTTATTCATCCCAGGAGCGATGGTTACAGGGACATGATAAACCTAGAGTTTCTTAGGACCTACATATAACCCCAGTACACCCAAATCAGACTCTACTTACTGCACCTAATAGGTATTTATTTACAGTATGTCTTTGGTGACCAGGTAGGTGCACTAATCCAGAGGACCATTTTCAATCATGTCCCGGACCACAAGGTGGCAAAAAATAGGTACAGGTACAAACAGTAAATTACAAGATATACTATGCGCACACCCAACAGCTGGTAGCAAGGGTGGAGAAAGAGAACAGTGGTAATGTAAAGACAATGTATGAACAGGGTAGACAGTTAATGCTGTATCAGTATGTACATGAGCATAGCCAAAATACAGACAGTGCAAGACACAAACAATAATGGTATACAGGTACATCGTCCAATTCAAGTACAAATGAGAAAAAACAGTTGCTGTAATAAAAATTCAAATAGAAAAACAAATACAGTTCCTAACATCAAAGGGACAAGACAGGAGGAAAGGGTGCAGGGGTAGGCTTAGAGGTGGGGCAGAAAGGAGAGAGGTGGGAAAATGGGTCAGGCTAGTGAGGGAAGGAGGGGGTATAAGTGCCATAGGACATCAGGTGCAAGTCTGAGTGCTGTTAGAACATAGTTGAGTTGTAGAACATAACATTGCTGTATGGAACAGTGACATTTTGAAGCAGTGAGGAGCCAGGTCTTCATGTTATGTTTAAAGGTTAGGTGTGAGGGGGTGCTCAAACAGATGGGGGGAGCTTGTTTCATAGGGAGGGTGTTGTGACTGAGAATGCTTGGGTTCCCATGGTGGTGGAGGCATGGGGTACTTCTAGCGGGTGGACTGAGAATGGCCAGAGATTCTTGTGGACCACTCTACCTGTTAAGAGAGGTGAGTAAGGTAAGGCATTATGTCTGTAAGACCTTTAAAGGGTTAACCTTTGTATGAGCAGAATGGTTTGAGGTTCAAAAAAGCAGCATACGTAGGACCTGAGGAAGAAAGCCTCACAATACAGTTCACCCCAGTTTAGAAAAGGCAGTAATTAATGATAGCGCTTACCTGCTTCTGAGCGATCTTAGGGGATGGATCCAGAAAACATACTGTAGACGGGGCACCTGTAAAATAAGAATAAAAGGAGTGATCAAAAAGGATCCATAGTTCTTGAAAAAGATAAGACTACCAATAGGACAGGTGGAAAAAGGTAAATAATACTTATCTGATGGGTTGTAGGGAGCTCTGCAGACCTGTTAAAAAGTGAAAGAGAGAAATATGTTAGCATAAGTAAAACATTCCAGAAAGCAGGGAAACTGGACATGAAGTGATATCCTAGCACCGTGATTGTTGGGGGGGGGAGTACAGACCACCATCGTTAGGGGGTGGGGGTACACCAGCTATATTCATGCCACAGATGGCAACATACCCCATGAGTTGCAAATTCTCCCAAGTTTTGGCCAGCTACTTCAACCACATTGCTAAGCCTAAGCAGCTGTAAGGTGACTAGGCCAATCAGGTGTTGATCTGCGGGGGGGGGGTCTTTACAAAGAACAGATTAAATAATCTGCATTTCCTCCTACTGAATATTATGCATTTATAAATGTTTTTATGGTATTTGTGGACAATGTTGGACCAGTCATGCACTTTTCTGGAAACTACACACACTACGGTGGAGACGTGCACACCAGAAAACATTAAAATCCAACCTCCTCCACAATCACATATAACTGAAAGCCACAGCCGACACCACTACTAGCAATGAGAAAACTAAAAGATAAAGCACATGGACAAGACTACATTAAAAATGAATACATTTATTTAGAAGCACACCCCAGACAATATGACTACTATTTTCTCTTATTGGCACAGCAATCACAGACTGGCATTTAGCAAAAACTAGTTCAGTGTTTCATTATCAGTGTCTCTGTTTTAGGCAGTCATTGGTGTTGCACGTTTTGTAATATACCATGATATTATTCTTTCTGTGGGGGTGCTCTGCCCCCACACCCCCCGGGTGCACCGATGAAGTTTCATTTTTTACCCGAGGGTGTGGGGGGGGGGCAGAACACCCCCACAGAAAGAATGATATCAAGGAATATTATGAGCAAGGTAAGATAGTAAGGTAACTAGTATTTGTATTTATTGTTCTGGCTGTATTGCTGAATGAAAGAGCTACCTGCTGCTTGTTACCCTCTGGTATCACATTGTACAGGGTTTTGAAATGCCTGATATTTGTATGGCATGTACAGTATTGTAATTCTTGTAATTGGGGGGCTCTGCCCCCACACCCCTCATCAATAATTAAATGAATCATATTTCAGCAAGTAGTACTGAATTACAATAATGTACAAATATTAATAAAACATAAACATACTGAAATATCAATAAATTTGATTAGCAATGGTGGGTGTGGGAGTGAAGCTCTGCAATTACAAGAATTGCAATACTGCACAAATATCATTAACAAGCAGCATTATTTCTTCACAGGTATATATTTCTATCCGACATCGCTCTTTGTGACAAGGGATGTTGGGCTTGCATTTCAGCAGGTTACCGTAGGTAACCAAATAAGTGCCACTGGTCCAATGTCCTCCACAATCACAATTTTTATTTTATAGTGTAATTCATTTTACCCAGGACACAATTCATTTCTAGTGTGAACTTGCTTCTAAACAATAATTCCTACAGCTGGGTGAACTACACGTTAAGCAACTGACTACAGTATAAGAAAAATAATTTTACTTTCTTGCTTGAAATCTCAATAAAAAGATTCTGCAAAAAATGAACATTCTAAAAACAACAGTTCATAAAAAGTATAAAATCCATGTCAGACATTGGTGGTGTAGACCATTCTCATTCACAAAATGTTATTTAGAAACAGTCACAAGAATTTCTTCAGCTAACAATCAAGCTTGCAGCATGATACCCACAGCAGCAACAAACACTGCTATTGAATGCAAACAAGTCCACCACATACACACAAACACGTGCTGTAGTAACAGTTACAAATTTCTTAGTCTGAAAGGCCATTATCTGTAAGACAAAACTTTAAAAATGCAGTAAAAACAAAGAATTCGCACATCTCTTAGTCTGAAAGGCCATTTTCTGTCAGACAAAACTTTAAAAACACATTAAAAACAAAGAATGCACTAATCAATCTTACTTACAGCAAGGAAGTATAAATAAAGCTGATTGACATCTTTGACTGTGTCACTAAAACAGTAAACAGGGGCCAAGAAGCAGACACCCTCTATCTTGATTTCAGCAAGGTCTTTGACTCTGTGCCCTCAGAAGGTTGATCAAGAAGTTGGTGGATCTTGGAGTTGGGGAAAAGATAGACAGATGTATGGAAAACTGGCTGAGGGACAGAACCCAGAGGGTGGTTGTGTTGGGGGGGAGAATTATCTGGTACCAGAGAAGTAACCAGTGGGGTCCCACAGGGCTTGCTTCTGGGACTTGTATTGTTCAATGTCTTCATCAATGAAATTGGGGATGGCATTAAGGGAAAAATGTGCCTATTCAAGGATTACACCAAGCTCTGTGGGAGAGTGGACACAGCTGAAGGGATACACGACCTACAGGAAGATCTGGAAAAGCTGGGGAGGTGTTCCAGGATCTGGCAGCTTGGCTTCAATGACAAGAAATGCAAAGTTATGCATATTGGAGCCAAGAATCCCAGGACAGAGTACTACCTGGGTGGAGTCCGAGTATCTGCATCAGAGGAGAAGGGCATGGGAGTGATGATCATTAGTGACCAGAAACACTCCATACAGTGCAAGAAAGCAGCAGCAAAGGCGAGCAAGATGCTGGGATGCATAGCTAGAAGGATCAGCAGTAGGAGAGAGGAGGTTATACAGCCCTTGTACAGGTCACCGGTAAGGCTGCATCTAGAGTATGGAGTTCAGTACTGATGCCCACACCTCATAAGCTGGGTAGGCTCGGGGTGGGTCAGAAGCTGGTCAACTGGGTTGCAAACTGGTTGACAGGCAGAAAACAGAGAGTGGTGGTAAATGGTATACAGTCAGAAGAGATGCAAGTCACAAGTGGGGTACTTCAGGGATCAGTCCTGGGGCCAGTCCTCTTCAATATCTTCATCAGTGACATTGTAGATGGACTGGAGGGTAAGGTTTGTCTGTTTGCAGATGACACCAAGATCTGCAACAGAGTAGATGATCCAGATGGGGTGGGCAGAATGAGAAGAGATCTGGATAAACTAGCAAAATGGTCAGAAGAGTGACAACTAGGGTTTAACGCAAAGAAGTGCAAGATCATGCACATAGAGAAGATAAACCCTGAAGCCACCTATAGGCTGGGAGGGGAGTTGCTGGCAGTCACAATGGAAGAAAGAGACTTGGGCGTCATCATCACCAATGACCTGAAATCATCCAAGCAGACCACTAAAGCAGTAGGAAAGGCTAGAGGGATGTTGGGGTGTATTAGTAGGGGCATCACAAGTCAGAAGAGGGAGGTAATAGTCCCTCTTTACAAGACACTGGTTAGGCCCCATCTGGAGTACTGCATGCAGTACTGGAGGCCACACCTTCACAAGGACATTAACCAAATTTAGGCAGTCCAGAGAAGGGCAACCAAAATGGTGCAGGGACTGCATCAGAAAATATATGAGGACAGATTAAACGGAGCTCAATATGTATACCCTAGAGCAAAGGAGGGAGACAGGGGATATGATCGAAACATTCAAACACCTTAAGGGCATTAACAAGATGAAAGAGTCTAACATGTTTCAGAATAATAAAAATAGCAGGACAAGAGGACACAGCATGAGATTAGAGGGAGGCCGATTAAGGGATAATGTGAGGAAACAGAAAGGGTGGTGTATGCATGGAACGGCCTACCTCAGGAAGTGGTGGATATGAATACAGTGCAGGGCTTCAAATAGGCATGGGATAGGCATAAGGGAGCAATACAGATGAGTAAATACAGATGAGTATGAATAGATAGGCCATTGACAGAGCAAAGGCTGATGGCACATTCACAAGGTAGAAAAAGAAATGGCAGACTGGATGGGCCTTGTGATCCTTATCTGCCATCAACTTCTATGTTTAAAAAGAACATTAACCTGTTGGAGAAGGTCCAGAGGAGGGCTACAAAGATGATAGCTGGTCAGCAGGGCAAGGCATATGAGGAGTGGTTAGGGGCACTGAACATATATTCCCTGGAAGACTGGAGGAGAGAGAGAGAGAGAGAGAGAGAGAGAGAGAAGGCACATGACTGGGATATTTAAGTATTTGAAAGGGATAAATAAGGTTGATAAGGAGAGTCTTTTTAAGCTGAGTGGCCATCATAACACAAGGGGGCACTGTCTTAAGCTGGAGGGTGGGAGGTTTAGGAGGAAGATCAGAAAGCACTTCTTCACAGAGAGGGTGGTGGACACTTGTAATACAATGCTAGAAGAGGTCATCTCATTAAAGACAGTGGGAAGCTTTAAGAGAGGCTGGAGTAGACATGGGGGAAGGTAAGGTTAATGGGTATAGAGGATGGGAGGAGTGGGGAGGGAGGGCAGGGATAGTAGCTTAAGCTGTGGAACCTGCATTATGAGCAGACTTGATGGACCAAATGGCCATCTTCTGATGGCTTCTTTGTATGTTCATATGATCATATGAAATCTGACCCAGAACCGCAGGAAGCTTGCCCCAAAAACACAATGGGCTCGATTCCAAGTTGCAGTATGCCTGGTGCGAGGGAGTTACCGCACCTATATTTATTGCACCTTGCGCTATGCATTCCACAAGTTGGTATTCCAAGTTGACTTGTGCCATGTCACATGCAGGTTGCACCAATGGTGGGCTTCACCACCCACTATGCCCGCAACCCCGCTGCTGCATGGCACAAGGGTGGGTTATGGCAGCATCTGCACCCTATTCTGAAAGGGTGGCTGCTGTAACCCACCTACGCTATTCCAAGACTGCAGTTGGTGCAGTGGGGTTAGATCAGCACTTGAGGTGATCTAAGGAACATCCGTCCTGGTAAAATTATGGATGCCCCCCTGCAGTGCCATGGGAAGCACATTGCCCTGCTCCAGGTACCCCCCCAGCACAGTCAGGCCCCAACCCCCGAATGTCAGGGACTCCCCGGGATCCATATTCCATAGTGCCCCCCCATGATCCCATGCTATCCAGCCAGCTCCCCCCAATGCCCCTAGGTGATAGTGGGAGTGTTACGGGGCGGAGCTCCGGGGGGCAGTTGCATGTGGGCCGTGACTTGCAGCACCCAGGTCCATTACGCCTTTCCCAAGGCGCATGCCTGCAGCTGCCGCAAGTCATGGGACATAGGTGCCGGGGACCGTGCCTGTCTCAGAATAGGGTGCAGGGTCCCCGGAATGGCGCTGCATGGCGCAACTCACATACGACCGTGAATTGCACCATGCATCTTGGAATTGGGCCCCATGTATTCAAGCTAATAGGCTCTCCCTGCAATTCTTCTTAGAATAATGAGCTCTTTTCTGAGTTAGTTTAAACAACTGTAGAAAAATACCAGACAGTTCTTTTCTTTTTTTTTTCCTTTGGCAGGTCCTCTAACAAGCATCCAGCTCAGATCATAAACCACTTCCAACTGGTCTAGCTGGTTTTCAGAACAGCAACAAAGTAGGTAGTGAATCACTCTGGCAGTATCATATCCTGCCAAGAAACCTGGGGGTTGTGGGAAATGAATTTTTTTTTTTTTTAAGATTTTAAGGCATTAGATAAGTGCAATCTGTCAGTTTTTCATGATGTTCCAAATTATTATGCAAAGAATTTGGGTCATAAAAATGAATACATGAGGGTGCATCTTAGAGGACTGACTTTATTTAACCATTTACTTACCAAGGGTTGTCAAATGAAGAAAAAGGATCTCATTTTCTGTGAAGTCCTGCTTTTTTTGTTCAATTCTTCAGAAGGGAGATCAAATTATTGCAAATAGCCTAGATGTCAGTCCTACGCATAAATCGTAGTGAATGAGTAAACATGCCATCTCTAAGGTGACATTTGTGTTAAGAGCATAAGACAGGTATGACAACATTATTTCTATGATGGTTGTCGTGGCAACAAATCATGGGTTTCATTGAACTATTTTTCACTCTGTATGCTCTACTCCCCCCCTCCTCACAACACCACCACCACCCCTTCATAGCCAGCTGCCGTCTTAGCAGCTGGGCTAGCCTCCTTATCACCCTCCCTGTAGTTGAACCACTCTACAGCTCAACCACAATCTAATCCCCCAAAATTCCCTGCAACTGTACCAGTCCTAAGTCTGACATCCCTCTAGCTGACCATTTTCTCAGTAGTCAGAACTGCCCTGTCCGGCATCCCTCCTGCATCTGTATTCCCCTTCCAGGCCACTGACCAGGCACCTCACTTAAACCTCTCTTGGTTGGTATCACTGGTGGAACAGTGTGTGCAGGTGGTATACATGGTGGGAGACTATGGAGACATTGAGGGTGTTGTAGGGAACTACAGATGGCCTGATGGTGCTGCAAAAACTGTGGGGTGATGGGGCTGGAAGAAAAATGTGGTGAGGGGAGTTCGCATTGGTTTGTGCATGGAGGGGCTACTCTGGAGGGAGCTTTGTGGGAATATGGAGGGAGGGTGGGTGCAAGACAAAAAAAATCAGAAATGTTGAGATCTGAATTGAGATCTGGGTGCAGAAACCCGTCACAAAGCTGGTGACACTAATCTCTAAGCTACAGAGCCAGCACGGTTTTCCCCAGACACTGATGACTAGATTACTTTCTATCTGTACTCCCTACAGCACTAAATTACACTATCATAGCTCAAACAAACAGGCACTATTAACACTAGGTTGTCAAAATGAAATTCACTAATTTTGAAGAGCTCTTGTTTCCTCACTGTTTTGTGCTTGCTCTTTTCACAGGGTACCTGTACCTTTCACTTTTGCAATGCCCCAAAAGGGTAAATGCTTACTTTGCAGAGCCAAGCTGATAATGCATGCTATCTTTTTTACTCTCTACTGCCCCCACCCCCTGAGGACTTCTCTGTCATGGGAGAAAAGAGGAATACTACTGCCAGATATACAAACCTACTATAAAAAATAAATTATAAAAATGGCCTCAGGATTAGCCCATTGACATAGCAATAGTGCTACCACTCATAATGTCAATGACTCAGGTTCAGAAGTGAGCCCTGATCATTAGGAGTCATCTAGAGGAAGGAGGATTGAGCATACCAGAGGGTGGTTCACTGCTTCTGCTGCATTACTGCCACCTAAGTGACCACAGCTAGCAGTGCAATGGAGATGACTTCTAGCTTCACTTTTGTTGCCCAGAGCAGTTTTGTTTTGGCACAGGCCCCAAATCCTTGCCACAGGAGCTTAGCCCTGCTCCGCACCATTCCATCATGTGCTGGCTTTTCCCCCAGGTAAGGGTGCCAGGTGGGTACCCCTCCCAATGGACAAAAAAGGGCACCCCCAACACTGGGACCATGGGATAGGGACTCCCCAGTGGGAAAGAAAAGACAGTGAGAACAGCAGTGGAGCAGGGGCATCATGCCTGGGGAATAGATGTTTGCTGCTGCAGTATTCCCCTGGAGGTGGGATATGCAATGACATCTATGGAACAAGCCCAAAGTCTGTTCCACCTCCCAGACATCTAGGCACCAGGTGCAGTAGATCCCTCTGCCTTATTATAATATTGTATGTTTGCCTGTGTCAGGGGTCTCTATTGTGCCAGACACTAGCCCCCCATTCCCCTGGAGTAGAGCAGTCCCTTGGATGCTCAACCCTTCTTCACCAAGCTGGGCCTCTGATACCCAAGTCTGTTCCCATAGCTGGGACATTGGCATTGCACACAGGTGCCTTTCCACTGTACCAGTGGCCCAGTGCCCTGGAACAGCTTTTTCAGAGCCTGACACTGACCTATGAAGGTTCCCAACCCATCCTCCATCTGCAGAGGAACTGTCTTCAGTGAGGCCACCCTGCCTCAAAGCTCCACTACAGTGTTCCCATATCAGTTCTGCAATGGTAAGTTGTAGAGAGCTGTTCATCGGGTATCCATTACCAGGGGCCAGTGTCTACTGGGTGCCAGTGCCTGCTGCCCTCCAGAGAAGAACAGTAGTTTTTGGGATGCTCATCCTTCTCCACACCCCCCCCACTCAGTCAATGGCTAGGATTCAGTACTGACCCCATATCTTCAGCGGTACAAGCAATTGCTACCTCTGCGCTGGTGTGCTGGTCCACATTTTTAAACTTTGTAAAGTAGTTCAATCTTATTATAATTTTGAAGGTTTGCCTCTGCCATGGGTCTCTGTTGTGCTGGACACTAGCCGTCCCTTGGATGCTCAATCCTTCTCCACCTAGCCAGCCCACTGACACCTGTGTCCATTTCCAAACCTGGGATGCCTTGCCACTGTAGCAGCAGGCCACCCCCCAGATCAGCTTCTTCAGAACCTGACTGTGACCTAGGAAGGTCTCCAACCCTTCCTCTATCTGCAGCAGAACTGTCTCCAGTAATGTCACCCTGCCTCAAAACTTGCCTCACCCCTTTGCCCAGTCTTCCTATGGCCTGAGGTCACTATCAAACTCGTATTGTCAGTGTTGCAAGCAGTCACTACCACTGTGATGGCATGATGATCCACATTGTTAAATTTTGTAAAGTAGTTCAATCTTATAATTTGTTTTGAAGGGGTCCTATCTGACCCACAAAAGTTATCTCACAACCCTACTGCTACCCCACAAAGCATCCCACCAGATCCTCTTTCCACCCGAGCACTGCGGCCCCACCCCATTGGTGGAGCGGGGCTCCCCAGCAGAACTGCTACTATGGTACCGGGCAGAGGGGGAGGTTTCCAGCACCCCAGCTTACTCTTCAGGGTGGGGCTTCAGGCTTCCTGGTAGGCCTTAAGCAGTATTGTAAGCGAGGGTTAGGGGCATGCACCAAGATCCAGGTGATTTAATTTAGTTGGTAGACAATGTTTGCTGCTATGCTCCCCTAGTGGGCAACACATGTAATGAAGTTGCAGGCTGACACCGACATCTGTCCCAGCCCTCTGAACTATGTCAGTGCCCACTGCAGATGCCCTCCTGGCCTCCACCAAAGGACAGCAAGTGCCAATCATGCTACCCACCGTCATCTCAGAGAAGGAGAGCTGTCCTGAGGATGCTCGATCTTTCTGCCCCAGCCAGCCTTCTGACATCCTGGGTCCATTCTTGAACCAAGGTCATCAATGACACAGATGGTCACCATGCCTCTGCAGCAGGGGGCTGGTGGGGTCAGTCTTATTATAATGTTTGCATTCAATCATTTAAAGAAAAAACGATGCTGTCAATCTGCTCTAAACTGTTCTGAATAATTCTTAAGAACAGCAAAAAAAAGTAATTTGAAAAAATGTTTATAAATAAGCATTTCAGCAAATTTTACTGATTCAGTTGTGTTCTGCACAGGTGCTCTTGGAATATGCTAGATATTTTTCAATTCTGTGACAGTCTGTCAACACGGCTATCAATAAATTGTTTGCTTAATGAAATCAAAGTTCTTGCAAAACAATGTGTGTTTTAGTCAGGTTGAAGATTTTGTGGAGTCATACTGTATGTCATGATCTTCAGTAACTATTTGTATTTATTTTAGGTTGCTGTCCATGCACTGCTACTATTGTTCTGCGAAATCGTTATACTTCTTCTGATTGCTAATAACTGTTAACAGTAAACATGTTAGCAATATTTAATATTAGCATTGGCTCAAAATGACTGCTAAACTGACTGGTAAAATACTACTAAGCAACTCTATTTTTTTTCAGTAAGACGGTCATCTGCATGCTACTCTACTGTTGATATAGCAGACTTCTTGGGTAAGGGATGTGGCTTGTCTACATGTGGCAGGGCCCAGAGATGACCAGCACACACTGACCACTTGCTTAGGTGTCTTTTAAGATGTTAGCTCTGATAATGAAGGGCTGCACAGAGAATTCCAGAAGTCTTTGCAGTGGAGCTCCAAGAAGCAATCATCCCATTAAGGGAAGGCAGTTTTCCTCATCAAAGCCTTCCCTGTAGCCTGCACATGGCCTACTCCACAGTGCCTTCCTGTGGGTAGGGAATGGTCAGTGGAGCAAAGTCACCCACACTATTAATTCTTTCCTAGCACCCATCATAGGAGGTGCTCAGCAAGTAGACTTGCTATCATCCTCCCCAGAATCTGAGCATGATGACTCCACATCACCCCAAACTCCACTGCCCAGGGGCTTGGGGGATAATTAGATTAAATTCCAAGTCCTCCCACACAGCTGGGCAGGGTAGGTTCTATATGATAATGGTGAAAGCCTAAAGGCAATCACCATTATTGTGAAGTCACAATGCCGAGAATTATTTTCGGCACTGTGACAGCCCGGCATACAGGAAAAACAGCTCTGGGGACTTACTTTTAATGTTTTCTACAGCGGGGTTGCACCCCCAAACACCCCCATGTGGAGGGCTTCCCTGCCGCACCCCCCGACAAAAGGATTCTCAACTCCAGGGGTGTGCTTGTCGGGGGGGGTGACAACATTAAAAAAAACATGGTTCGGGCAGGGCACAACAAAATGCACCATTGCCCGGACCTGAACCCTCTACCCTGCTGACCAGTGCTGACAATCCACCCACCTCACCATAGGGTTGGTTCAGCAACCACTGTGGCACAAACCCTCATGTCGTCTCCTGTGCACGCTCACTCCCCCCCCCCCCCCGTGCGGGTACATATAGCATCGGGATGTTGCTATACTCACCTACCCCCCTATCTGGCCACCCTACCCTGCCTAGCGGTCCCTTAAAATGCTGGGGAAGGGGTTACCTTTATTGTGGGCACCCTTTCCCCAGTGCCTACATCATGGACTACTGCAGGGTATCACCAGCCAGCACCACCAGAACTGGCAGGACTAGTTACTTTAAAGAAAATGTTGCTGTTTAATAGCTTTTTTGCATTCTGTTTAACTGTTGGTGAAGCTGACAGATTTGTTTAAATGTTTGCATGACTGTAACTAACATCAAGATGTTGTTCCATTGATCTGACATCAGTATGATGGAGTAATTGCATCTTGATGCCAGCTTGATATTCCACATAGGGTGCGACATCATGATTCTCCTATGGAAAAGTGACAGCCATACACCATTCTCACTTACAAAGCACATATAGTTCATTTTAGGCATATGCTGGAATTAGGCTATTGGGTTTGCTCCATATATTAAATGTATCTGTTTCTAACTGGTGTTGGATCATCAAAATTATTGGCTGTTTGAGCGGGATGAGGGCAATACATTGTTCCACTTGTTATGGTATTTTTGGTTCAATCTACAGTAGATGTGGTCTGGATTGTTTAATTGGGGGGATATGAGATTAAGAATAAGGGTGGGAGTACTGCTGGGCATTTGCCTTCTCTGTATTACCTAATTTATTATTCTTTATTGTTATTCTGTTACCTATTTAGATTGTAACTCCAAGGAGTAATAAACACTCCGACTAGGCCCTGTGACGGTATTGGTAACTTGTTTGTATCAGTTATTAATTGTTTTAAATGTTAAAATGTTCAGAACGTGTTAATTATAAAAAAAATGAATGTGCAGTAAACGAAAATATCTTATTTTAGCACATTTATTTCTCTAGATGTTATCTTTTTATCTTGTCTTTGACATTGGTTGTAAAGGAATGTTGAATTATTTGCAAAATGATTTTGTGAAACTGCAAGTAAGTGAAGAATGAATGCTTGGTAACAGTGCTATGGCAGATCCATCAATCATATATAACTGTAGCATACAGAATCACAACTAGGATACAGATATGTTGAGACTGGACACGTTAGTATGTAAATAAAGTGTTTTCTATTAAGAGGACCAAGACAGAAATTTAACATAGTTTATAACTTAGACACAGGCCACATATGGTGCCACTGTGGAGATTCTACAGTACATCTTGAGAGGGAATTATCTATGGGCCTGATCACTAGTCTGCTCAGAATGCTGTGCATGCAAGTTGCATGAAGCCAGCACAAACTGCTCCATACTCAGATGCAGATCCACACCATTTGGTATCTGTAGTCAGTCCCAGTGCATGCAAGCAGAGATCCATACAGACAAAAGGGGCAATATAGGGACAGAGCTATGCTGTACACTAGACATCCAAAAGGAACCAGAGATCAGTTGCACCAGTAGATTATGGGATGTGACAGTCCACTTATGTATTTATTTATGTAGTTCTTTATTTTAAATTACTGACATTGAAAGGCACACTGAACCAAGGCTTATCTCAATGTGCAAACCAGTGAACAAGTACAGGTGTAAAAGCACAGTTGTTGTGGAATACTACAGGTATCAGGCAGTGCAAAAATAACATATGGTATAGTACAGCTAGCAAAGCATGTAAAAACTAATAAAATAAAATGCAAACAGTACAATGTATCATGACTAAAAACGGAGAGATATTTTTTATACAAAGCATTGCACAATGGGTAATGGACTGGAAGGGGAGCCAGAATTACATTGTTATGAACTGTGAGTGGGGTTAACAATGCAGCACAGGCAACAAGAAGTCAGATAAGTCACACAGGACTGTAGTATCCCTTTTGCAACATTACATTTGAAAAAGGCCCCTGCTGCCTTGTCTGCCTTCCCTCTATGCAGGTTCAGAGGACTGCTGGCAATTTCTTAGGCTGAGAGGAAATTGTGAATGCTGAGCACTCAGAAGTGAATGAACCAAGTGGTATGGAACACTTATGTCAGTTGGTTCCCCTAGGATAGCCTGTTTTCTCTCCTGCAGGCTTCAGCAGCTTGCATTTTGTACCATGGGTTACATGGATCACAGCTACACCTCACTGCATGTCTTCCAACGTGACCATCCACTTATCTCAGTAGATGGACTTTAATCAGGTCAGGGGGCTTGCATACTGTTGAGAGGCATTTCTGGATGCTTGTGACTGCTCTGATATGTGTGTGTGTTTGTTGAAGTGAGAGGCTTTCCATAGCACTCTGGCTGCATGTGTGCAAGGTTTCTTTATTGGCTGTTAGCCTCCTATGGGGGAAATAGACTTATACTGTATATTGCCCAGAGACTCCAACAGCTCAATTTAAAAACACCATATCAATGGTGTGCTGCCCTTTTGGTACATTGATAAAGATTAAACCATTTATTTCATTCAGTGGTCTTATTTTTCCTGGTCAGTGATTCATCCACGGTCTATATTGAATGCTTGGGTATTATTTGTAACAGTAATATTAAAGTGTAATTCTGTTTATTGTCTTAAACTTTAATAAAAAGTGAAGTAAAATAAAAAATGTTATGGTGCAGGGAAATAGCTCAAGTTCTCAAAGGCATGCTTCCTTCCTTGCAAAAATGGCCATACAGTGTATTTTAGGCCAAACACTTTGGAAGCAAACTAGCAGATTGTTTAAGGAAACCTGTTTTGCATGACCGAAGAGCTGCTAGTTTGTTCTCAAAAAATATTTGTATTATATTCTTTATTTTTATTCTTGATCGGTCAACAAAAATATGTACAGGCAATTGCATCTCTAAGCCATAGCTGTTTCCCATGACACTCTAACATAGCCTGCCAATTGTTTTGTACACAGAGACAGGTTACAGGGCTAGAAGGAATCACGCAAGTCTGCTTCTGGTGATATTCAATAAAATGTTGTGATTTTTGTAGATGTTTTCCCCATGTGAAATCTACTGAATGCCACCTTTTACCAATGAACATTGGTTAAATTCCATAGTTTATATTGATGTCTATTCTGTATGCAAGAAAAAATGGTGGAAAATAAATCCACAGTTTACAGTGACTTCAGTAAACATTCTGCAAGTTCTGCCCTGTCTCGTCCCATCCCATGCATTTTTGTTCCATCCCATCCCATCCCATCCCATCCCATCCTATTCTTTTCTGTTCTATTCTATTCTATTCTATTCTATTCTACTCTGTCAAAGGTTCCTAGAAATAACACAGGACCACTTCCTCACAACATGGTTGCCACAATCAAGCTGAGGGGAGGCAACCTTCCTTGCAAGTTTCATACATTGGCAATATTCATAGATATGTCAAAGGCATTTGACTCTGTAAATCACTCTATCATTCATTCTCAATAAGCTACATTATTTGGAGCTACCCTCTGATCCGGTAAGCTGGCTGAGAGCCTGCCTTACTGACTTACAAACTTTATCTCCATAAAAGTCAGCAAGGGCATACCACAGGGCTCCATCCTTGCCCGGTTTTACTTAGTCTGTTTGCTATCAACCTTCAGACAATCTGCAATGACTTAAATGCTCATATCCATCTTTATGCAGATCATACTGTACTACCATTTATGAAAAGTCCAAGCCTGTAAAGGGACTCGGCAAAGTACTCCAATCTGTCTTAGACAAAACACAACAATGGATGAACACATACAGCCTGCTGTTTAATAACACCAAAACAAAATTAAGTGCATGACCTTCAGTGGAAAGAAAATGCCCTTAACACTTTATGCATTGTACCACTCTCTGGACCACTGTTCAAGTGTGTAGTTATACAAATACCTTGTTTTGTGGTTAGATCACAACCTGCACTTTATAGAACAGATGAACAGGATGCTAAGAGGAACCTACAAGAAAGTTGATGATCTCTACTGAGTCAAATGCTGCCTGACTCACAAAATCTGGAGATTAATCCTGCAGCAAACAGTACTACTGATGCTGGAAGGCAGAATTGAGTTGTATGATTTGGTACCAACCAGATCGCTTCAGAAGATCAAAGGTGCCTTTAATAACATCTGTAGATTTTCCCTTTGATGTGACTAAAACAATCACTGCATATTCTATAGCAACCTAGACCTCCTCTCACCTGATTGGAGCTCAAGGTGTCTATATTAGTTTTCAAACATGAGTGCTGGCTTTGCCCAACTGAACTGAATGGTCTTCAGGTCAAATCACTGCAGCAGATCCAGCCATGATGCAATTCAGTAACTTGCAGTGAATGACATGTCACAAAATACTACATGACAAAAAGGGCTTAATTGCTATTATACAATGGCAAGAAATTTCCTGGACTCTGATTGATCAGTGTGTCCCTGGCACAGTGAGGTTATCCCAGCACAACCTCACTGTATTGATTTGTTGCATGATTGTAGTGATCTTCTCTTAAGAAACACAGATATATTGCCACACTGAAAATCTACTAAAAACATTTTTAATTGTTTTTTTTATTTTGTATAACAATGAGCCATTATATAATAGCAATAACACATTCCAGAGTATGGGTTGTGCTGGGATAACTTCACTTCTGGGACATTGGACTCACTCGACCTGCAGCCTCTGCCCAACCTCCCAGGCGTGAGGTTATCCCAACACAACCCACATCCTCTTATGCATTATTGCTTAATTATGAAATGGGTATTAAGAATCTAGCCTCCTGATTGATTGACAGCTGCTTTCAGCTGGGCCGGTATCCTGGCACAATGGCCTGGGTGGAAGTAGCTCCTGGCAAAACAGACGCTGCACCTCACAAATACCCCTACGCTCAACTGGCCACAAAAAAAGCACAACACGTACCACAAATACCAATCTCCCCTGTCACAAATATCCTCCAGTCCCCTGGCCACTCCTGATTTCAACAATAGCTCTCCATTTTTTTTTTGCTGATTGTTTTTCTCCATATGAGCACGTAGTTTCAGTTTTCATCACTTTCTCCTCATACCAACGCATCACACTTATGGGGGGGGGCAAACTTTTTTAAAATTCCCCTGTAATAACTTCTACAGCCACTGAACAGCCCACTCCTATGGAAAACGTGGCTTAGAAGTAACCACTCACTAGCTGCTTGCATGTCAGTTCCTCTCTCGCTGGCTGCTAGCACTTCACCACGTCTCTCTGTCTATCCCAGTCAAACAACCATGCTCACTCAAGAGCGCTATACCTGCCACTATAATTTAAAAGGAAAAAAACTTAAGCCTCCATAACAGACAAACGGAATGTGTGTGTGTGTTAAACACTTTCTAACTGAAGAAAACTGAAACCTCAATAAACGGACAAATGAGGCGGCGGGGGAGGGGTCACTTTGCAACTGAAACTATGGCTCACGCCTTTGCCTTGACTCTATCTGCAGTGCTGCTGTCTATTTGGCGCCACCTACTGGAATAAAAGCTACACAACAACAACAACATCATACTGGACAAAGGGCACTACTTTTTTATTTTAAGCAGTGTACTGCTAATTTTTCTAGTTTTTTTTTAATAATTTAAGAACACAGATACTTTGTTTTTAAATATTAATTTATTAATACTGATGGACCTATTTCATAATCGCAATAAGGCACTCCAGGTGGTGTGTTATGGTGGGATAACAGCCCACCATAACACCCTCTCTATCTTGCCTTATTGCTTAATTAAATTACATGGTTCTCAGCAGTATACTGCAGCATTTTGTGAGATGCTGCAACATTTCTGCATTGTATCCTGGCTGGTGCCACTGTAGGTTTTGAGAGCTGCAAAATTCCTGGACATAAGGCATTTTCCATAACTGCACATATTACCTGGAACCTGCTTCCCACTAATGTTATGAACTATTTCACTATGCAGGATTTCAAATGTTACATATACTATATGGTCATCATTTACCCCAGGCAACTACCAGCAAGCCACTCTGCTGTACACTTACAGTAGATAACCAGTCTTGTCCTGCCTGCTGAATGCCCCACTGTTTTTTTTCCTCCCCTGCATCATTCAGCCTCCATCTTAACTTTGTTTTTTTAAACACTTGATGATGGATTATGCAGCTCATATACATAATGATTTAAATATGTACTTATTATGAATATAAACATATATTTTTGTACCAGTCTGATTTAGACCTTAACCGTTAGTACTGTATCTCCTGATGATTCAGTTGTAGCCCCAGGCCCTCTTGAAAACAAGCATCTAGCCTAAAAGACTATATACTGGTGTTCACAATAAATTTGAACATGTCTAACTATAGCATTGTCAGAAAAACCAAAGTACACGATCCAGCTGCACAAAGTAACCACAACACCATCAGGTTTGACACTGCGCTGGTATCTGGACGGCAGAAATCCAGCACTGTGGTCTGTTAGGAAAAGTGACTATAGCAAAATAAAGTTAATGACAGAACAACAGCTGGAGAAACTGCAGAAAATAGAGGAAGGATAGAACAATGTGTCTGTAATAAAAGGGCAATAAGGAGGGCCACCTAAGCTTGCATAAAGTGTGTTAGTAAGACCAAGAAACATAGGAAGTCACTTCAACTAAACAAGTGAGAGAGGCAATATAAAAAAAAATGAAAGATCTTAGGGTATGCAGGGTTTTACAAAATGGACCAACATAAGACCAGCAAATGTGCTTACTAAGATAAATTATAACAATACACAGACAACGCATGAGGTGGGAAAAAATAAACAAGAAATTAAGGACAGTAGAGGAGTCAAAAATAATGAAAATGCTTTGCTTAGGTAAGGAGAGGCAAGGCGATTGCATTTCTATGACACTCTATTCCAGAGGTTAAGGGCACCTTACAAGGAAGCAGTTAACAGATACACAATAATACATATAATAAATATTATAATACTGTAAATATAACATGAATTTAATTAAAAGTGCTGTAGGCCTGCTAAAACAAATTTGATTTTAATGCTCCCTTAAAGGCCTATACAAAGCAAGCAGTGCACAGATGGATAGGCAGAGAGTTCTATAACAGGAGTAGAGTCACCCCAAAGAATCTGTCCTCCTCAGTGAAGGTATGCTTTGGCGCCTACAGCTGGTTAAGACTAGAGTTCATAGGTTGCTGACCGCTCTTTCGAGGTTGTCATGTCTCCTCGGTGCTGCATGATCAACACTGGTAACCAATAAAATGGAATATATTTAAAGTTGGCTTGCTGACATATAAGGCCCTACACAGGTTGGAATCAGGCTATCTGGTTGATCTCCTGCATCTTTAAGTGTCCTCGCACCATTACATTTTATTTGTTAGGTAACTTTATGTTCTTTTCATCCATTACTTTTTTGACCTTTCTTATTTTATATAGTGTATATGTCATTTTTACTGTGTTTATTCCTACCACCTATGAAGTTGCTGGGATTTTAAAGAATTCTGAAGCCCATTTTATAATAAGAGACAGGAATAGGGCCTAACGGGACTTGCATTCAAACCAAGGTCAGAGTGGAGAAAAGGGGTTTGGGTGAACAGCAAAAACAACCAAACAAATACTAAATAGTATGCAAAGAAAACAAGTCTAGTAGGCCAAGCAAGGACCAAGTAAATGCCAATATACTGTGATAGGGGTTTGCAAATCTGGTATCAGAGAGAGAGAAAGAATAATGGTGGGGGTGTGGGGTCTGACCTAGGCCAGGAGAGAGTACTCACCCTGCATAGCACCACTGACTTTCTAGCAATACATGGCTGACAACCACCTGTCAACTAAACCACCTGTTTAGGCAGAATATAAAACTTTGTAAGGAACATTAGTCATCTCATCATTTATTAGAAGGGAAGTTTGCAGGTTGCTCATGTGATGACTCTAGCCCCTCTTCTATTCCCAATGAGTTGCTCAGTGATTAAGGAGTGCCACTTGCTACCACAGTTCAAGAAGTAGGATAAGGTACCATAAGTGTAGTGTTAGCTATCAGTATGGCAAAGGCAGGTTACTGTGGATCTTATAAATCCAAGGTAAAGCACTCTGGAAGAACATTAAAAAAAACTCACACCACTCTATATAGCTATTTAAACGGCTTTATTGCTGAATAATAGCTAAGTGTGCGAGATCGGAAAACACACCACACTCCACTCGCCCCAGCGCATTGGGTACAAACCCTTCATCAGGGGGCATCTGTGGATCTTAGGCATTCAGTGACAGTGCACAAAGTGGGATAAACCTGTTGCCCTATAGGATGTTTACTGGAGTTAGTTGATGGGCCTCTGGAGCCCTGACTCCTCTTGCAGCTGTAACAAAATATAGCTAGGGTTAATTACTTGGTCACTTGGTTTTAGGACAAAAGAAGGCTAATAGCCCATCGGGATTGTCCTCCATATTAATGGATCATTTGCCCATGTCCCATTCGTTCATCCATTTATCTAATTTATTCTTGAATATTGATATATTTGTTGAATTGACAATTTCTTGGGGTAATTTATTCCATAATCTGGGTGATCTAATGGAAAAGAAATGTAGTCTCTTGTTGTTATTTACTTTTTTCACTTCCAGTTGTCTGTTATGCAACCTTGGTACAATTTTTCTTACCAAATAAGCAATACCACATTGATCCATTTGATCAGGTGATTTAAGTATTTTAAACAGTTGTAGAAGATCACCTCTAATTCATCTGCGCTCAAGAAAGTGTAATCCAGTTTTTTTTAATCTAGTATCATATTCCAAGTGAGTAAGGTACGGTACTAGCTTAGTAACTCTATGTTGAATTTGTTCAATTTTGTTTATATCTGTCTTTTAAGTAAGGGCTCCAAAATGGAGATCCATAATCAAGATAGGGCCTTATGTGTGACCTATACAAAACTAGTAGACATTCTTCAGATTTAGAAATAAATGTTTATTTATTCTGTGCAGCAATGCATTAGTTTGATTTGCAATTTTTGAACAATGTGAGGAAGATGATAGTTTATCATTAACCATAATACCCAGATCCTTTTCTATCGAAGATGTCCTAATAATGCTGTTGCTCAAGTAATATTTTTGTTTAGGGTTATCTTTTCCAAAATGGAGTACCACACATTTAGCTATATTAAAGTGCATTTTATTTATACTGGCCCATTGTTCAATTAGTGCAAGATCCAGTGTTAAGCTATGACAGTTTACAGGGGTGTTTACTTTTGCTCCAAGTTTGGCATCATCTGTGAATTTAACCATTATGTTATGTGGTGAAACAAGCATGTCACTGATAAAAAGATTAAACAGCACCGGGCCCAGGATGGTTCCCTGCGGTGTGCCACTAACCACCACACGCACCCCCGAAAGCACACCGTTCACCCTAACCCTCTGTGTTCTGTCATTCAGCCAGTTATTTATCCAGGATATGATAGGTGCTGAGAAACCTAAACGGTTAAGTTTATTGACCAAAATACAGTGTGATACATACTTTATCGAAAGCCTTGCTGTAATCCAAAAGAATAACGTCTGTAGGTATTTTACAGTCAAGGTTGGAACTGATATAGTTGTAAAAAGTGATCAAGTTAGTAGTACATGAAAATCCTGTTCTAAAACCATGTTAGTACTCATCATTAATTTTTAATGTAGACATTTCTTTTTCAAGTTGATGTTTAATTATTTTCTCCATGAGTTTACAAGGTATCGATGTAAGACTAATGGGTCTATAGTTTTCAATTTTAGAATGGGAGCCTTGTTTAAAGATGGGTGTGACAGTGGCTGTGCGCCAGTCAACTGAAACTGAAGATTCATATAGTGATTTTTTGAAAATAATAATCAAAGGGGGGATTATTGTATCCTTTGTCTCTATAAGAAACCTAGAGCTAATATTATCAGGGCCAGAACTAGTATACTGTTTTAGGGTGTCAAAGACCCACCGAATATCCTGAAAGAGAGTTTCATATGGTTCAAGTTTAAAATCTGCTACAATGGGTGTAATGTTAGTAGGTTCTGGAGTAAAAACAGATGAAAAATATTTGTTTAGCTCTGAAGCTGTTTCTATATCCGATGTTATAGTCATGTTATTACAGACAAGGGGGCCTATCATACTGTTATTACTTTTCTTACCATTTAGGTAAGTGTATAGTGCCTTATGACAATCCTTAGTATGCACAATTTTAAATTCAAAATTACGTTTAGCCAGTATGATAGTTTTCTTTAATTGTCTAACCACCTCTCTATATTTGAGGAGGATGACGTTTTTCTGGTCAGATGAACATTTTTTTAATGCTAAAAACAGTTAGTTTTTCTGTTTGATTAATGTTTTAATATTACCATTGAACCATGGGGGGATTTTCATTTTGTTGTTGTACTTAAGTTTGTCTGGGACATATTTTTTTTCAAGATCCAGTATCTTAGTTTTTAAAAAGCTCCAGGCCATCTCAGTATTCATTGGATGCATTATTTGTTCCCAATTAAGGGATTTTATCTGATGATTAATGGCTTCAAAGTCAGCCCTATTATATTGTTTTATTTTTAGTTTGTTTGTTTTTGGTAATAAGTTCAATTGGATGGAGAAAAAAAGGGACAGGTGATCACTATTTCCCAGAGGGCTGAGTAGTTGAATATCAGATATATGTGTCTCTGGGTTGGTTAAAACTAGGTCCAATATGTTATTCCCCCTTGTTGATTCATTTACACATTGAATAAGTCCCATATTTATTATAACTGACAAGAATTGTTCATTGTGTTTGTTAATACCAGATAGTGCATCCCAATTTATAGTTGGAAGATTAAAGTCCCCTAAAATGAGAACTGGATCTTTATTAGCCATTTGAGTAATTTCACTGCAAAGTTGTTTAGTTTGATCAATATCAGAGGAAGGGGGATGATAACAGGTGCCTATAAGAAATTGATGGATACTGGTGGGTTGAATATGGACCCAAACACTTTCAGAATGTACAATAATTGCTGGTTCATATGATGGAATATCATCTCAAACATACAGACTGACCCCACCTCCTTTTTTTGTATCCACTCTGTTTTTGAAGTGGTGCTTGAAACCAGGGATTTCTACTCTCCACTTTTTATCTGTGTTCCCCCATGTTTCAGTGATCGCTATTAGAGCTAAATTTAAAGTTTTAGCTAAAATTTCAAGTTCAGAAAGTTTGGTGATTGTTAGTGATCCGGCATTTAATGAAAGAATATTGAGATTTGTCCAGTAAGATAAACATGGACTGTCTTTACAAGAGATAGGCCTATCTCCCCCCTTCCTATCAGTTTAAATGGTTGTTTATGAAAGTTACTATTTTTCGTCCTGAGACTGTGCTACCCCTTCTGCTGAGGTGTAAGCCATCCCAACAGAAAAGTGAAGGCCTGTCATTGAATTCTTCCCAATGGGTTAAGCAGCTTATGCCCTGCCAATAAGTCCACTCACGAATCCATTCATTTAATGCTTTCATTTTATTGTTAATGTGTCTAGTTGCTCTTGAAATGGGTAAAACTTCAGACAGACATAAACTGCAACCACGATCTGTTAATACATTACATAGGGCCACATAGTCCTGTTTAATCTGCTGGAGTGGGGACCATGTGATGTCATTTGTACCAACATGGACAACCACTAGGGGATTTTCTCCAGCAACTGACATAATTGTTTTTGTCATTGCTGTAAGGTCTGCTATTTTTGCTCCTCTGTAACTAGAGCTGGTCCGATTTTCTTTGTCAGGATTACAGACTATTTGGTCAACATATTTTGTTATGGAGTCACCTAGTATATATACCTGTTTTTTTTGGAATAAACATAGCAGGAGTATGCAGAGATTGAGGCTCAAGGGGGGTGTTCAGGGGGTCGGTAACCTGAGAAGATTTAAGTGCAGAGGTCACAATTACTTTGTGATCTGTTTGCATTTTATGACTTTCTTTGTTCAGGTTGTCAATTACTTGTTCAATGATACCTAGGGTATCATTGCAGTCATCCTCAACCAATTCGGGGAGGGGTTCAAAGGAATTTGAAAATGGAATCATATAAGGTTTGGGAACAGGTTTATTTTTAGTATGCCTTTTTGGGGAAATTAAAGTCCAGTTCTCGGCCTCTATGGGATGGTCAGTTAAGTTCTTAGTAATAGTAGTTAAAGGGGTAGAGGTAGTTGCTGGATGTTCGGCTAGAATAGAAAGTGGTAAGCAATTAAGTGGTGGATCATTGGAAAAGGAATTTCTCAGACACTTTGAGGAGGAGGTATTAGCCTCCACAAGTAATGACATATGGCCAATGTATCCTTCTAGTGCTTTACTATCAGAGCTCATATTCTCACTTAGTTGCAGTTTTTTAATTTCCTCCTGTAATTTCCCAACTAGGATACATTTATCACATAAGAACTTTGAATCTTGTTTACCAATGGCATACATTTTACACTCAGAACACATTTTATTTGCTTTCTTCATGATCTAAGATAATGAGGATACAAGGGTGATGGTTTGTGGGTTTATTACCTTTGGTGGATGTATTTTGGTAAGATCGCCTGGTCCTAATGTGTCCCGGTGGACACGGTAGACATCTTAAGGCAGCGTGTGTCTCTGTGCATGTCTCTGTCGCGACGGCCTGCATGTCAGCCTCTGCTCGCTAAGAGCTTTTAAGGACACAGGGAAGTGCATTCTCCGCTTACTCCGGCTCTCACGCTACAATTTAAAATACAATAAAGTAACTAGCCTTTAAAAAGGCTTCTCCTAGTGTGGAATTAGGATTTTAGGTGTTACAGTCCTTGAAAACTATGAGCAGTGCTTTTAGGAAGGGAGAGACTGGTGCTACAAAGTATCAAAAGTGCACTCAGTCCTCCAGTATCCCACAGTGCCCACAAACAGAGCTTTAGGATAGGGAGCAGATGACAAGCCTATTCTTAGCCCCCTGTTGTTATTATTTAAATAGTTTTCACAACAGTTTTCACAAACAAAGTTATATTCTTAGGTTTAGCTTCAATTTCTGACCTCTCTATTGCCTGCTCGCTCGCTAAGAGCTTTTTTTTGAGCATGATTACTGAAAGTGTGTTCTCTCGCTACTTCCGGTTTTGTGCTACAATTTAAAATAACAATAAAAGTAACTAGCCTTTAAAAAGGCTTCTCCTAGTGTGGAATTAGGGTTTTAGGTGTTACAGTCCTTGAAAACTATGAGCAGTGCTTTTAGGAAGGGAGAGACTGGTGCTGCAAAGTATCAAAGTGCACTCAGTCCTCCAGTATCCCACAGTGCCCACAAACAGAGCTTTAGGATAGGGAGCAGATGACAACCCTATTCTTAGCTCCCTGGTGTTATTATTCAGATAGTTTTCACAACAGTTTTTACAAACAAAGTTATATTCTCAGGTTTAGCTTCAATTTCTGGTCTCTCTATTTGTTCTCCTTCTGATGAGTTCTTCCTCAGTTGCTGCTTCCATGTATGAGCTGGTTGCCAGGCACAGGTGATTCACTGGAATGCAAAGCACAAGAACAATGCAAGTTGATTATCTTACCGTGGTTGAATGTTTAGGAGCTGGAGAATTGGAGCCACCACCATATCCTCTGATTCTCTGGATTTCCAGAAGGCATGGCTGGCAGAAAACTAGGGGCTTTCTTCCAGAATGTACTTCCCATTTTTGAAGGGGAATGGTTTGCTCCAGGGGTGGTATTGCCTTGTTCCGCTCCAAAGACCAAAAGCATACAAAACAGGATCCACCCCCACCCCTACATGGTACAGAGTTATGGGACCCCATAATCTTCATGCAGTCCCTTTTATTTTTAGTAAAGTGCAGATATCAGCAGGCAACAAGTGGTGCAGTTTGAAACACAAGGATGGCATGTGTCCACTGATCTAACATTTCCTTCTTGCCCAACAGGAGCTACATCAGAGCTCCACATGTGTCTCTGTGTCATGGAACCTTTGTTGCAGGTCAGAAATGCTGGCAGAATTTCTTTGTGTGACAGTCTTAAGGACCCCATTTCTGACAGCAAAGAAGAAAATGTGTATTTAATTTATAGATCTATGATTTCCATTGCCAGTTTGGTCATAACCATTTTTAATCAAGTTCAGCTTCTAAACTGAGACAGAAACGGCCCCACAAATTCCTGCAAGGGTGGTTTAATGTTCAGAAAAACGTTTGCCAATGAAGGCTCTGGTACCTAAGATGTTGATATGGCTTACTTACATTAATACAGTTCAGACATGCATTAGGGTGAATGGAGCTACATTGTGTCTGGCAATGTGTGGAGCCTTAATCCAAGGCAGTCATCTTCGTCAGTTGCTCCATAGTGGCCCCAACTACCTTTCTTTTTCCATTAAACCAAAAGATCTTACTAGGAGACCAAAAGCTAGAGAGATGAAGTATAGATTTTTTCAGAAAGCTGAAAACATTGATTTAATAAGTTCTCTTAATTTCTTTAATTCTACATCCAATGACGCCAGTAAACCAATGATTCAAAGATTTGCCCTCTTCGTCCTGGCCACCCTCTTTCCTGCCCCCCCAAGCTTGTACGACATGTATGCCTCATTTCCAGGTGATCAGCTGCCTCTTTCAATCTTGCTGCTGCCGCTTCTTACAGGGGGCCTGATTCTCAAAGCCTCTGGCACGGTGCAAGGTGTTTGTGCCACAAAGAATGGTGCAAGGTGCACCTTGCGCCGACAGACAACACCAGAACCAATTCTCAAAAGGCAGCCTGTGTCAACCACAGGCTGTCTGCCCCAAATAGGGCTTGCATCACCCCTGCACTCAGACATCAGCAGCGACATGATGCATGCAGCTTGCATCAGGGGCAGGCTGCCGGTGCACCACAGGTGGGATTCATAAAGGACACCCAGAGGGCAGATTACTAAGTACCTTTAGACCAGCCAGAGCTGGCATAAGGGTACTGTGACACTCGCCCTCTGGGTGTGCTGGGCACTGTGTACCTGTGCAGCAGATTGGCCCCTGCCCCTATCTCCCCTGCTGTGTAACAGTGCCCACTACCCCCCATATTGCCCATTACTGGTGGTCTAGTAGAACCCCCTCCCTGAATCCCCGGTAATGCCCAGTATAGTAGTATTGTGTCCCCTACCTGGTGGTCTAGTGGCCTCCCACCCCACACACCTAGCAGGTGGTACCTGCCATCCCACTCCCCCCAACCCATACTCCAAGCTGGCACTGGCACACCCTTCCCCTCACCACTGCTGCTGGTGCCAACTGAATTGGGTGCACACGAGCCTCCACCGAACCTCTTGCATGCGCCGGTCATTTGACAAATGGATGAGGTTGCTGCATGTGTTGGCAATTAGGCACCAGGACCCATCCTGTACCTGAATCCAGTGCAGTGTCCCTGGCACAGAGGGCATTGTTGAAAGCTGCTGTTCACTGCAGCTTGCGCCGGATGCTGGCCCCTTTGAGAATCGGGCCCGGGGCATTTTTGCTGTCACCTCGAACTGGCCATACCTCACATCTTGGGTGCATCAAATTCTATCTCTAGTTCTAATGCTTTTGCAGTATTTGGCTGCATCACAGAAGATGACTCACTTTGTCTTCCCTCTTATTTTTCAATCAGTGCCCTCTCAGTTCCTCTGCTCCTGCCATGGCCTGCCTGAATATGATGATCACATTTCAGGATTCCTACCTCCAGCTTTTGGATTTGCTTTTTCCTTACATCATGTTTCCTCCTGGTCACTGCTGGTCTTCAGTATGGCTTTGGCTGCAGGTCTGTCCTCCTTTCTGTTCCAGGTTTTCCTAGTGTTGTTTGCCTCTCCGCACATCAGCCCAGCTGCCTCTTCCTTTTTTGGGTCCTACTACCCTGCCACCTTCTTTCCTATTTTGCATACTATTGCTCTTATAGTCCCATGTTGGGACCCCTCAATGCTGTGTCTAGCTGCAGTGCTGGTGTTACTTCACTTTTCATTAATCTCAAACTTTAATTTGCTGCTTGGTGTCCCATTTGGTGACTTTTCTGTTTTCCCACAGTGGGGGACTGCATCATCAGAGCAGGCACCATGGCTCTGGGCAGCAGAAGCAGCTTTTAGTTTTCATTTCATCAATCTGCAGCCTTCATGTATGGCCTTCTGCCATCTCTTCCACTTGTACCGATACCACTGATTGCCCAACCCTTGCCATACCTGCCTTCTCCTGCTCTCTGTCTTTTGGCTAGTATTGCCTCTCTGTCCCCCCATTCGTGTTGACCTTCATCCTTCATGTCCCAATCTCGCAGTTCCTCCTACTTCCATCATGACTGTTTCTTTCCCTGGTACTATGTAGGAAGCACCAGGGGAGGTCAACAGTGAAAATGCTGACATCCTGCACAGCGACAGCACAATACCGATGTAGGTATTGTGCCACATGATTGCGCAGTGTTTTCTGTTGGGGCTGCACCCCTCACACCCCCATGTGGGGGGCTCAGCCCCCTGTATCCCCGGACTTTAGGATTCTCAACTCCAGGTCAGAGTTGGTCTGGGGAGGGGACAGAACACTGGGAGAAAGCGAAACATGAAACAGGACCATTACAGCGACAGTCACTGTAATGGTCTTTTTTTGTGTTTCACTGTGTGGGTGTCGAACTGAAGGGGTGCATCGTACTGTGTACCCCACCTGTTGGCTGCCAGCTTCACCCAGCCTTCTAGTTTCCCGCTCATGCAATTCCTCTTCTTTCTAGCAGTTTTACTTCTTTGCCTTGTGTCTCTCATCAGAGGAGCTGCTTGTCCTCTGTTCTCTTCTCCTGTGCTGGCTCACCCCACCTTCCATCATGTTAAATGTTCCTAGCTCCTGAACCCACTTCAGTGAAACGGCCATAAGCCATGCCCTCCCGAGTGCCTGGAACAAAGTCCAAACCAGTCTCAAGCTACAAACCCTAATCCCTTAAAAAGCTTCAAAAAACTGGCACCCTGCACACTTAATAGTTCATGTACATGCCCTTTAGTGACTTCAATGACTGTCACCTTGTTAAGCATCTCTGCCCATCCTAATCCACCGCTGGTCCCATTCACTCATCTCACACCCCTACATTCCTCCTACCAGAGCCACCTTGCAATCCCTTTTACCCCATCCTACCTACCTCACATGCACACCCTTCACTCCATCCTACTACCTCACCTTGCACACCCTTCACACCATCCTCCCTACCTCACCCTCCACTCCCTTTCCAATCCACTCTTCTTACTCTTCCCCCCACAATCATCAACCCCATCCTACCTAACCACACAACCAACTTTCAGCACTGAACACCTTTTCTCTGTTCCTACCCTGTCCACTCTGCCTTTATTCCCTCTCCATGCTGACCCACCACTATCCTACCTCTCCCTTCCCCTCTCCTCCCCTATTCAGCTGACCCACTAGTACCTCTCCCTTCCAAAATGTATCACCCCCCCTTCTAATTCATCCCTCCTCTGACCACAGTCTAGCAACTTGGTATATTCACTTCTGTTTTGATCTAGTCCTTTTCTTCTTTTCTCACTTTCCTACAGAATCATGTTGCATCCTTGTACTACTGTTATTTTGATATCTGTCACCGCTATTTAGTATTGCATCCCTACCCTTAAGGTACACTGATGCTTGAAGTAACTATTGTCTATGGCTTACTGTAACCTTTAGGTGCTAAATACATAGCACCTATAATAACAAACATATTTAATAGAAGTTTGCAGGAAAATTACTTTCTGCAACAATGGAAGGTGAGTAAAGTTACCCCAATACACAAAGGGGGAAAACAAACAGAGTTAAATAACTATAGACCTATTGCTCTATTATCTATTTTGGCAAAATGTTTGGAGAGGCATGTACATACTCAAATGATGGGTTACATAGAGAAGTATAGATTAATAACAGTTTACCAATCAGGGTTCCATAAAGGTTTTTCTACAACATCTGCCTTGATCGAATTTAATAATCTTATTAATACCTCCCTACACAAGAGATTAGATACAGCAGTTCTCTTCATGGATCTATCCAAGGCCTTCGACCTAGTGGACCATTCCCTCTTGCTGCAAACCACAGAACGGAACAGGCATCATCTTATATATACTTAGGAATCACATTTGATGAGGGACTGATGTTTTGCAAACATATTGAAACACTAGTTGACAAACTGAATAAAAGATTGGGAGTGTTGTGGAGAACAACTAGTTGCTTAAATATGAGCAGTAGGAAAAGAGTAGCTGAACAATTATTACTCCCTGTATTAACATACGTAGATTTAATATATCGAACAGCTAATAAATCATTGTTGAGAAAATTGGAAATTGTTTACAATAGAATTGCTAGATATGTGCTGCGGTGTGAGATGAGAACACATCACTGTGCAATGTTGACCACACTTCAGTGGCAAACTCTCGAGAATAGATGTGTTATGACATGGCAAAAATTAATTTACAAATATCATGTAAATTACCCAGAACACTATATTAATGAGTGCTTGTTTGGTGGGTGTGACCAAATAAATTCTAGACCAAGAAGAAATTGTCAAGTAAACAGGATTGTTGCTCTCACTAATAAAAACAGATATGGTGAAAAAAACCTTATGTCACCAGGCTGCTAAATATTGGAATGACCTGCCTCACTGTGTACACCTATTCCCAGTGTATAGCCAGTTTTTACAGGAACTGACAGTACTAAGTCATGTTAGATGTTTATGCTTCTAGGTATACTAAAACAAAGGAATTTATTTGGAGGTGTTGTGGGAAATGTAATGATAACTTGAGTACTGTTATGAACATGCAAATAAGTTTCCTCTGTTATACTCATAATTACATGTGTAAGGTACAGCTTGAGTATATTGAAATTAGTGTGAAATTATGTCAAATGTTAAATGCCTGTGTAAGTCTGAATGAATGGAATAATTAGTGAGTCTGAATGACAATAAGGGGTTTATGTAAATTGATTGTTATTGTATTGTAATGTCTTTGTCTTTAAATTTTACTTTTATTTTTATTTACATATTCCATTTTATACATTTTTGTATTTGTATACAGGATGTATGTATAAGTAACACATTGTAAACAGGACTTTCTTGTAAACTGGGCCTTTGGCTCAAAGATTTGTTTCCTGTATAAAAATAAAAGTTACTACTACTACTACTTATCCTTATGTAGTATAAGTGTATTATGTTTTGTTCATGTGTGCACATTGTATGTATGTCCAGAACCTCCTTGTAAATGAGCCTGCTCAATGGAGTATTTCTTGTCAATAAACTTGAACTTGAATCATCCATAGCTCCCTTGACCCTTGCCTCTGTTTCTTCCTCATCCTGTGTCTTCTTTTGGGGGTGTTCCCTAGCCTGCTATCTCCATACCTATTCGTATTCTCCTCTTACCCTAGTGGTACATTCTGGATCACCCAACTCATTTATCTTTCACTCCATGTCAACCTCCATTGTTACTGAACCTCATCCTTCCTATACCCTTCTTGCCATCATACCTTCCCTTAACAATACCAGCCTTCAATGCTTTCCCTCTGTTATCCTACATAGTCCATTTCATACCTCACCTTCATTATTTATTTATTTAAGCGTTTAACCAGGGAGGCATGCTGAGCAGACTACTGCTCGATTCCAGATGCGCCTTGGGGGAAGGGGGAAGTGGGAGAGCATACACATAAACAGTAAGGTCCATTACAAATGTACTTCAATGAATAGGAGGGCGTACAAACATATACAGTATTGTCAATTACATGATAAGCATAAAGTAAACATAAGTAAGGTAGACTACAATCACTACAGGCAGGTACAATAACCATGGCTCCAGAGGAATACATACAAGGTGCCAGATTCACAGTAGCAAGGTATTATGATAACAGGAGGACGAGCCATATGCCAGGAGACTTTTGTGAGGATTATATCGTCAGGTAGGTAAACGGAGCAGAGACCTTTGGGAAAGGTGGGGACTCCCTGTCACCCTTACACCAGCCTTCAAGGCTTCACTCCATCATCATACATCATCCATTTCATACCTCATCTTAACCATTCCAGCCTCCAAGGCCCTCAATTCACCATCATGTCTTGTTCTTTCATTCTCACAATCCTCTCCTCCTATACTGCCTTCTCAATCCATCATATGCCCCTCAGCTTTGCCTGGCCATCATCATCTTCTCTTTCCCGCGCTTCTTTCATTCCCCATTCTGCAATCCATGCCAGCCTTCAAGTCTTCCCCCCATCAGCATATCTCATATATTCATCTCAAACTTCCACTTGTTCATTCTGACTTCGTAGCTCCTACTTCACTAATCCTGGTATGTAGTATCTCCCCATTGGCTGCTGGCTTCGCCCAGCTATCTCGGTCCTACCTTCCTGAAGTTTGCTCCCCTCCTGATTTGGCTTCTCCATGGACCAGGTTGGCATGCACTTCCATAGTTGCTACTATGACCTGCCTCCTCCGGACCCATGTTGGGGTCACCTTCACTCAATCCAACCTCTCTGTTGGTCTACTCATTCACTTTGACTAATCGAGCATATCCCTTATATGGGTCCTATGATACTGCTACTTGACCTGCTCTCCATTTAGAGATGTGCCTTCCATGTCCATTGCTCCATGGCTCGGGGCTAGCCTGTAGCCAATGGTCTCACTCTGCACCCACAAAGTCTGCATCTAGAGTGTGTGAAGCTCGAGATGGGGTCCTTCTCCCTGGCCCATAGTGAGAATGTCTCTACTCCAGGTGGACCTTCAGTCATCCCTCATTTCAGTGACACCTCTGGATGTAGAATTTATGACTTCAAGCTGTGAGGGGTGTGGCTTTCATTATCAGAGCCCCTTTGGCTGCTTGAGTTGGTATGGAGGCACCTTCTATGCCATTCTCCATCTGACCACCTCTAGTTCACCTGATCTGTTTCGTAGGCTAGTGTAGGCTGGCTGAGTACCTTGGTGGTCATTTTTCTCTTCCTTTGCTTTTGGGCGTCTAGTTGCAGAGATGTCGCTTGCAAACCTCAACAGCTTTCCTGTTAGAATGACAGAGCAAGAGCTTTATATAAATTGGAATCTTTCCTCTTCCCTCAATATCAACTCTAAATTGCAATAGCTGAGCCATCTCTAACCAAAACTTCCCTCTGCCTGGAAGGAAAGTCACCTAGGCCTTGGATCCCCAGAGATTTCCTCCTCAAGGGGGTTAATCATCTCCTCAGTGCCAATGGTCATAATATTAGTTAGGATTAGTGCTTTTCTTAGGTTCCATAGTTAGGTTCTGCTGTTGGATGAAGTCAAATGGTGGCCCTGGCTATTCACTCTCTCCTTAGGAAGTCCGCCCTTCTGCATCTTGTCAGCTTTCATTTCATTCATTGTTCTCATCATCTCTCATTCCTCTGTTTTCCTTCCCATCTACGTCTGTCTCCTTCATTTCTGGCCTCAATATCTTCTGACTTCTTGCCTCCTTCGATACTCAACACCCTGTGGGGTATTCTTTTTGGGTTTCTTCCAAAGCTACCTTAAGCCAAGGGAATCATTCCTGTGGCACCTATAGGGGTGGAACACTCCTCTAGGATTCCTTGCTGTCGTACCACTAAAGGGTGGTATATCCCATGGATAGAGTGGCGAACGGCCACAATGTATCTAAGCTAGACAAGCATACAGCATCTAAGTTGTGTAAGCACATTGAATTTCAGAGGCTACACCTGTAGTTCAATGGGCAGAGCAATAAACCACTCCCCCATCAGGCCTATAAAGGCTGCTCCTCCTGGCTAGTTCCAGGATTCATTTCTTCATTTCCCAACCATCCTCCCCTCCTCCTCCAGCAGCACATCTCTCTTTCCCATGGGCTTCTTCCTAAGCTAAACAAACAAAATCTTGCATCGGCTCTGTCAAAAAGCCATACATTCTAACTTGTTTTATAAACAAATTCTTTATTTTCAAATATGGATTCAGATGCCCCAATGTTTCGCCAGTAATTGGCTTCTTCTGGGGGACTGTAAGAATATATAAAAAATTAACAATTAATTCTGAGTCACATATAATGTGTATAAACATAATTAATATTTGTACAACATTTTTAATTTCCAATTGGTGCTGCATACCATAACATTAAGCAGTAGTAAGTTAGGCCTTACAAATGTGAATGGTGCCAAAATAAAATATGGCTACCTCTCCTGTTTCTGAGCTATGTCTCTTGTTCCTCTGTACTCTGGTAAATTCTATCAACTGTAAAGTAATTAACAAAAATTCTAAATCTCACATCATCATATAATGTTTAAATATAATGTACTACAATCTAAAATAAGCACTTTTGTAATTCCATCTTAATCAATACATTTTACCTGTTGCTCAAAATGGCTCTGAGTAGCTTTACTTAGGACTAAGCCTTCTGTTATTTTATCTAAAAACATAACACAATTCGAATGTCAAAAACAAATATGGAAAAAACCATATATAATCATTTCTTGCAGTATTATACTTTGTAATGAAACTCTCTATCAAGATTAAAGAGTTTTACAAGTATAGTAAAGCCTGTGTGGGAATTTAGAAGCTTATAACTAATATTTCAAAATAGCGCTGATATTCAAATTGTTCCACATTTATTCTCATGACTAAATCAAACATCTTGATATGTGTTTTAGAGCCTCATATTCACTTTACATTCGGTTAAGACCTAATGACAGCCTTTTAAATAAGTTTAGTATGTAAATAATCAAAAGGTACAATCAATCTCTCGTGCTTATTGCAAATGCTTCTAATGAGTTCACACCACATAAAACCTCATGTTCACTCTGCATTAAATTAAAACATTACTGCAAACTTTTGAGTAAGTTAAGTACATGTATGCTCTTAAGGCACAATCAATCTCTAACACTCGTAATGCAAGTACTTCTATTGAATTTGCAATAAATGAAACCGCACGCCAATATTCATTTTAAAATGACTTAATGCAGGTACACACTAGTGACTCTTCCTCGAGTGTAGCCAGAGTGACAGCAAGAGTCCTAAGCTGTCATTAGTCAAGGCCATGGAATCATTCCTGCAGCACCTGTAGGTGTGAAACCCTCCACTGGGTTCCTTGCTGTCGTACCCCCAGAGGGTGGTATATCACACAGATAGAGAGGTGAACAGCCACAATGTAGCTGAGTCACACAAGCACATGTCACCCAAATTGCATAAGCACATTGAAATATCTATTAGTAATTTTACATACTAGCCTACTAAGTTGCCAGCAGAGTAGGCCTAAAGGTCTGTTGAGTCTGCTTGAAAATCAGCAACTGGTCAGGACACTGTTGCTGACCTCCATATCTCCCCCCAAAAACCCAACCCCATCCCCCTGTGAGGCAGGCAGGTTAGTGTAGAATAGCCGCTGGGCTCAGAGCAGCTCCTGCAGCTTGCAGATGGAGGCAGTCACCTGTACCGGGCAGGATGCTTGTGGAGGGGAGAAGGGTCTATTAATTTAAGGCCAACAGGGACAATGGGCACTAAAAACCTAGGCCACAAGCAGACAAGGAGACAATGGCAAGGGGAGGTTTTCAGGGTAGGGCAGACAGATTGGTAATGCAGCTGAACAACACCTTCACAAAAGAGGTGTTACACTTTGGGGGTTTACTCTACCTAACTGCAAAGCCAGGAGAAAAAAAAAAAGGGCATGGAGGAGAGAGAGGATGAACACAAGAATTGTGGTCTGATAGTTCAGAGCAGAAAAATAGTATTGGGAATAGGGACTAGAGCAGTTAAGAACAAGCTATTAGTTCAAGCAGTGTAGTTCTTAGGGTGCTTCACAGCCCACTTTGCACACATTAGTGGAAGAAGAATGCAGACAGTCTAATACTTTATGCAGGTAACATCAATAAACTTCAGTTATTAATGATTCTTTGTAGTAAGAATCAACATGCTAGAACTTTAACAATCCTGTTGTACTGGGCAGTCGGTAATGGAAAACTCAGTATTAGCAGTTCTTGTATTTAAAAAAAAAAGAGACATCTTAGAGGCAAGAGCCAATAAGGGAAGGGGAATAGCGTTACTCCTAATCAGAGCTCAGGAGCAGTAGTAGTGCTCTTCAAAATCTGTACCTGGTTGTAGGCTGTTAGGCAGGCAGGTTGGCACAGAACAGCTGTTGGGGCAGAGCAGCTCCCACAGCTTGCAGGAGGAGGTAGTCACCCGTACCAGGCACGATGCCTGGTTGTAGACTGTGAAGCAGGCGGGTCAGTGCAGAATAGCCACTGGGGTCAGAGCAGCTCCTGTGGCTTGCAGGAGGAGGCAGTAACCTGTACCGGGCAAGATGCCTAGTTGTAGGTTGTGAGACAGGCGGTTCAGCACAGAACAGCTGCTGGGGTCAGAGCAGCTCCCGTGGTTTGCAGGAGGAGGCAGTCACCCATATTGGGCAGGATGCCTGGTTGTAGACTGTGAGGCAGGTGGGTTGGCACAGAACTGCTGCTGGGGTCAGAGCAGCTCCTGCGGCTTGCAGGAGGAGGCAGTCACCCATACCAGGTACACCTCCCTGACCTCAGTCTGCTAATGTTCCCCTTCACTTTCCTCCTTTCCTTGATGTACCTTAAAAACCCTTTTTCCTCATTTCTGATGCCCGGTGCTAGCATCTCTTCTGTCATCACCTTGGCCACTCTCACTATCCTGGTTACCTTTTTGGCTAACCTATTGTACTCCAAATTGTCAACATCACCTCTTGAGTGCTTACGTCTTCTGCAAGCAGCTCTTTTTTCCCACACCACCTCCTGGTCCTCTATGGTCCACCAGCTCAGCTTCCTGGCCAAGCATTCTGGCCCTATTAAACTTGTGTAAAACCTTTTTGCAGGCCATGGTAGCTTCCAGGAGCTCTCTTTTAATAATTTCCCACTTTTTCTCTGTATCCATATCCAATCGGATTCCCTCCAAATGCCCCTTGAGGATCTCCTCCATACCCTTAAAGTTTGCTCCCCCTAAAGTCAACCACCACAGTTTTAGTGCAGTTTTCCCCTCCCCCCAGATATAGGGAAAATCAAACTGTGGCATGATCACTCCCCACCAGTTGGCCCCCTACATCTAGGTTTCTAACCAGATTACAATCCGACAGGACCACATCCAGGATGCTACCATCCCTTGTTAGGTCCATCACCAGCCGGGTTAGGAAGGCATCCTGGAAAATGTCCAGCAAGCGCTGTTCCCAAGCTGATGAAGATGCTATACTGCCCCAATTGACCCTTTGCATGGCCCCCATAGCACCACAGTTTTACCCTTCCTCTGTCCACAGTGATCCCTTAGATTCACCACCAGGCCCACCTCAAGTTCCTCAGCCTGCATGGGCAGCCTATAAACCACTCCCAGGTTCACCCTCTTACCCCCAGGGGCCTGCAAGGTAATCCATAATGCCTCTGCCCCTCCACCCTGCATATATCGATGCCATTCCTAATGATGAGCACCACCTTGCCCCCCCACCAGTGGCACTGTCCTTCCTGAATAAGGTGTACCCTATCAGGTTTAGGTCCCAATCGTGCTGAAGAGTAGCCCAGGTTTTAGTCACTGACACCACATCCACCCCACCCTCCCTTCATTTAGCATTGCCTGAAACTCAGGCATCTTATTTCCCATGCTCCTTCCATTAATCAGGACCACTCTCCATACTTTCCCCTTGCCAACTCCCATCCCCCCACCCTGAGATCCCCAGTTAATTGCATGCCCCTGGTCCCTTGTGCACTGATGGGTGCTCCTGTTGAGCACCCTTTCCCTCTGCTGGGTGGAGAAGGCCAAGACCTCCCTTGATGTACCTGCCCAATGCAACCTCAAGATCCAGCCCTCCCCACTTCGCAAGTTTAAATTCCACCTAGCTTTGATGAACTCAGTCAGTTTTAGTTTCAAAACCTCCCCCCCACATGTAAGTGGAGCCTATCCCTAGCATACAGCCCCTTGTCCTCCCAAGATGCACATTAGTCCCCAAACAACCCATACCCCCAACTACACACCATGTTTTGAACCAGTCATTTACCTCTCCAATTTTCTGCTTGTTTCCCTGGCTAGCTCTAGGCACTGTGAGGACCACCAAGAAAGAGACAGTGCACCAAACAGCATCACATATGCTGGCTAGCTCCAAGAACTGATTCCCTCTGTGTCGTTAGTGCCTAGGTGCACTAATATGTAAGTGGATCCCCTACACTCCTTCACTAGACCATAGACTAAGTGCTTGGCCTTGTGCACAGTCAAGCCAGATATACTCTTGACCTTGACAGCACAGGTTTGCCCCTCACTCCACCCTTCCCACTTAATGCCCCTGATTAAGAAGTCCCCTAGCAGGAACACTTTAACTTCCTCCTTCCCCTTGAACCTATCACCCTCCTCCACCACACCCTCTCTCACTCCCACTACCTCTCTGTTTTCACTGACTGCATCATCAATTTGTCTGCCAATGGCTACCTTTACCCCCCATTCCAACCACTTTCCTTGTCTAAACATTTCTCTCCTAGCCCCCCACCACCACACCCCTCTGGTCTGACCCAGACTTACTCCCATTAGCCTGTGACCCATCAACAGTGCAATGCTTGGATAATGTATTTCTAGTGTTAGCTGTTGTATACTGCAGTAAGACGTTTCAGCTTTCAGTTCAACTACGCCCCCCCCCCCACACACACTGTTTTCCACTTGTAGATCCTTAATAACAGTGCTTTGGTCCCTTAAGGTTTTTTTATGGTTCTCTTCAAGTTGCTCTGTGTCTGGAATAAGTAATTTTATTTTCTCATCAAAAGTTTCAAAAAGAAAAAAAAAATCTTTGACATTTTCATGTCCTTTTTTCATTTTCAGAATTTTAGACTGTCTCAGCTTCTTGCTACACAGTCACCTCAGCAGAGCTTTGGATAAGCTCAGCCAATGTAGAGTTTTCTCCACAGTAACTGAGAAACTTCGATATTTTCAATAATCTGACCAACTTCTTATTTTTTCTCAGTGATTCCAGCAACTCTGATTCTACTTTGAAGCTGTCTGCTGGTGTTGTCTGTCTTTCAGCATCAGTATCACTCCACAGGCCTGTTTTCACCCAAAAGAAATGTTTGTGTATGGACTCAGTTAAATGGAGTTACAGCATCTAATGACCAAAAAAAATTTGTTTTTGCTTCAGAGGTTTGTTTGATGTGTTCCTCATCTTAAAGTGCAAGTTTTTAAATGAGCCCTAAGGAGCACTGCAAAAACGTGGCAGCTGGATGGTAACATTCTTCAATCGCCCAAGTTCTAGGCATCAATTAGTACTAAAATACATGACTTTCTATAGTTGCAAAATCAGTCTGTACTTTCTGCCACAAGCTCCATGGGTGAAAATATTTTGATCCTCGCATATTATAATTACTAAGGGAAATTTCACATTGGTTCATCAGTGTTGCTATGTACTCTTCAAGGTGGAATTTGGTTCTTAATCTAGTAAAATGGAGACCAGTTGAGATGGCTCATTTGGAGCCCTATTGAGACAAACTGGAACTGAGAGAGAGGGCACCAGTGCCATGCATGGGATCATTAGAGCTCGAGTGTGAGGAGTGTGCATGGGATTTGGGTTGCTGTAGTGAATGTTAGTGGTGCTGGAACAGAGCTTGCCAAAATTAGCAAATTCCAAATTCATAGAATGTTTGTGAAATTCCACAAAATGTTGAAAAATGTCATGAAATGTTTCAGAATTTTCTAAACTTCTTTAATTGACCATACCTTGCTGGTCTTGCTGCTAGAGGTCTGAAATTTGGCATGCATATTTTCTGGTATGGGCCCTAAGTGACATATCAGGTGTTATAACATTAGAATGAAGGATAGAGAAATTATAGGGGTTCAACATCTGACAATTTAATATTCATGTGAAAATTTCTGAAAATAGTTATATGCCTACAACTTGGTCACCTTTGGAGTTTGATAATTGAAACCTTAGACGAATACTTTCTTCGAAGAGCCATATAAACTTCTAAATAGTGAAGTACTGGTTATGTAAATTGTAAGTTATAACCGTGATCTGCCTCCAGACATGACTTTCTAGACTTGCTTCTGAACCCAGGTCATCAGTATGGCTGCATGATGTTCTGAAGCTGAGCCATGGGGATTGCCACAAAGTCTAATATTTAGGGTCAATGAATCTAACAACATTGGTGATACTTCATTCTCTAGTTTTAAACTTATAGTGACTTAGCATTCAGCAATTTACATAATTGCAAAATGTACTGTAATTTCAAAATGTCTGAATGTTTGGAGGTTTTTAACTCAGTCACCTTGAAAGACAGAGATCTAAAACTTGGCACACATATGTATGAGCATTGGTAAAGTCACCCTACCACATGTGGTGCAATTGGAACAAACACTTTTAGTTCGCATAGTTGTTAACTGTAATTTTAAAATTTCAGAATGCTTGGAGGCTTAAAACTCAGTAATCATAAAGACAGAGATTTGGCACTTGGTACACTTCTGTATGGATATTGACAAAGTCAGCATACTGAAATGTAGTGCAATTTAGACAAATACATTTTAATTTAGATGGAAATATCTGAAATCACAATTTTGGCAACATTTAATGACATCTCACAGAAGCAAAATCAGCATTTCACTAGAATTCCACTAGTGGAAGATTAATTTCACCCAGCCCAAGGAATGAGTGAAATTAAATTGCTCTAATCTGAGTTGGGATAATGGAAAAAAAATTAATAAAACAAATGTACCATTCTTTTTACTGAGCACCAATAATTTGTGCTCTTGGATAATCATTTTGATTTGTGCAAGCTATTGGACAGAGAGGGCACTATGGTTAGGAGTAAGGGTACATAGAAACATAGAAACATAGACTTTGACGGCAGATAAGGACCGCTTGGCCCATCTAGTCTGCCCATTTCTCTACCTACAGGATAGGCCGCAGATCCTAGTTAACCAACAGCCTATTTCTTTCTTTCACCCACAAGAATTGCCTTTTGTCTGTCCCATGCATTCTTGAATTCTCCCCACAGTTTTAGACCCCACAACCTCCTCAGGAAGGCTGTTCCATGCATCCACTACCCTCTCTGTGAAAAAATACTTCCTCACATTGCCCCCAAACTGCCCCCCCTCTATCTTTAAATTGTGTCCCCTTGTTCTCTTTTTCTGAGAGATGCTACCCTCTTGGACTTTGCTGATTCCACTGAGGTACTTAAAAGTTTCTATCATGTCCCCCCTCTCCCTTCTTTCCTCAAGGTTATACATATTAAGCTCCTTAAGTCTCTCCTCGTACAGCTTCTCTTGCAGACCCTGCACCATTTTAGTTGCCCTCCTCTGGACTGCCTCTATCCTGTCTCTGTCCTTGCAGAGATGGGGTCTCCAGAACTGGACGCAGTATTCCAGATGGGGTCTCACCAACTGTCTGTACAGTGGGATAACAACTTCCTGTTTTCTGCTGGTGATGCCTCTCCCTATGCATCCCAGTATACTCCCAGCCCTCCCTACTGCCTTCTCACATTGCTTGCTAACCTTAAGGTCATCTGATATGATTACCCCCAGGTCCCTTTCCTTTTTGGTGTTGTTACTACCTCCCTCCATTGTGTATTCTTCCCCTGGGTTCTTGTTTCCCAGGTGCATTATTTTGTACTTCTTTGCATTGAATCCTAGCTGCCATACTTCTGACCATTCCTCCAACCTTGCCAAGTCCCTTCTCATCCTTTCCACGCCTCCTTGTGTATCAACCCTGTTGCAGATCTTTGTGTCATCTGCAAGAGGCATACTTTTCCTTTCAGTCCCTCTGCAATGTCACTTATAAAGACATTAAAAAGGACTGGACCCAGCACTGAACCCTGCGGTACCCCACTAGTAACCCCTCTTTCTTCAGAGTGGACTCCATTTACAATTATCTTCTGTGTCCTGCTGTCCAGCCAATGTTTTGCCGAGGCTACCACCCTGGGACCCACTCCCAGGCTGGTTAATTTGACATGTAAGTAATTGCATGCAACTCAATGGATCATTTGAACGTCCTTGCCTGCATTAGCTTGGCTATCTACCCCATGTTTCCCTCTACCATTAGGATGCCATTGTGCCAACACTTTCTGTTTATCACTAGTCTTTTGGCCTCGTATCTGTTCACCACCACACCCCAAAGCTATTACCTCACTTTCTCCTGGGAATTCTCTTGATTTCTCATGTCACCTAATGGCTTCTTCATTATGACAGGATGCTCAGGCTGGGCCCTGTCCTTATCCAGAAGGACTACTTTGGTCATCAGGAAAAATGTCCAGTTAGGCAAGTGTGAGGTTTGTAGGCATGGCAAAAGGTTATTATGTTGCATGGTGGGAGATTTTCCTTCAGTTTCTCCTCTGAGAACACCTCATTCTAAGATGCCAAGTGCTGCATGTATGAGCAAATGCCTGAGAACATTGGAGGTCTACATCTTCCATTCAGTCCCCACTACACCTCCCCCCATGATCACTCAGGGGGCAGTACTGCAACAAGGATCTGAATTGCTCCTGTCTGAAGGTAAGAAATGTCTGCTGGAATGATCAACCTTCTCCCCTGGATGGCCTCCAATCACCTCGGCTCATTCCTGAACCCTGGTCATTGGCATTAAAAGTGGTAGCACTACCATTGTGTGGTATCCTGTGAACAGGGTGACTGAGATTCAGCAACCACAATAACAACAACTCAGACTCAGCGCCTGTGTTTTGGGCTACTGGACAGGGTAGCGAGGGGCTAGGAGGAAGGGCAACAGGAATCACATTGCATGAGGGACAGAAGGAAGGGAAGTAGGAGGAAGTGGTAGGCTGCCAAGCTGGCGATATGGGGTAGTGATGAGGGTGGCTAGCTGTGGTTGGGAGGGTGCAGAGATTGGGTCTGGGTAGTGCAGTAATTTTTGTGTTGCATGACTCTTCTTATTTTTAAAAGTTCTACACCCCCCACCCAACTTGCACCCCCTTGGAGTTGAGAATCTTTAATTAGGTGGGTGCAGGGAGCACAGCATACTTTTCAATGCCGTTGCCACCATTGTAGTTGCCATGAGTGTACATCATCGTTCTTTATTTTTAGTGATGTACACTCGCCATGATTGGGATCACCCTTCCGCGATCACTGTTATGACTTAGAACCCCATTGTGCTAATGGTCTCACTTTCACCATTCATCATAACAAAACACAAACTTTGTCAACTTATCATGAGTGGTACAGCAGGGTTTTCCTTCTTAAAAACTACCTAAATTATGAGTTCTTTATTTTAAGAATTTCTTAATCTACCCAGACCTGCTGAATGACATGTTAAATAAGATAATGTCACAGATGTTGAAACTTCAGTATTAGCAATAAAATACAAACAAATGTTCTTTACATTTAAACTATGAATGTGTATCTCAATTGAAATGTATCTGAATCATTTGTTTCTTTTGACAACAAAGGCCCTTGGTTCTAGATTTAAAAACATTGCCCCCCCTCCCTCCCTCCCCTCCACACACACACACACACACACACAATTGTTTTGGCTCAGTTTGGAGCTGCGTGGTTTATGCAGTGTGCTGTTTTCACAATACTTAAATAAAATGTGCAGTGGATGAGGATGGGCCACCCATCAGGTGTGCTTACATGTAAATTTCCAAAATTCCAGAATTTGTGATCTTATTTTCATTTCCAAGTAACATATTCATATTTTAAACTGTTTTAGTAAAGTAGCAATATATATCTGGTATGAGCTACCTTCACAAATTTAGACCTTCAACATACTGTAGGGCTGGTTAAACTTGGGTACTTGTAATTCAAATGTTTCATGAAATGCAGTAAAACAAAATTCACAAAATGTATGATGATCACAAAGTTGGTAAATCACATTTCTGAGTCTGGGACAAATAGGTTTATTTTTCAAAAATCTGAGTTATGGAACATAAAATCGTCAAATCTTGTGTTAGAAAACAATGCCTAAAAAGGTACTACAGTAGGAAAGGAATATGCAAATGTTAACATTTTAAAATAAAATCTGCTTACAAATGTCCTTTTTTTCATCTAAAAAGTGGCCAGATTGAGGGGAAACTTGTTGAACTTTAAAGTGTGAATGTTTCTGCTATTATATTTATGGAAGTTCTTCATAATAAAAACCACTGTGTAGTAGGAAGTTTGCTATAGGAATTAAACTTTTACTCAGTCCTATTTAGATGTGACAGACAGATGGTGTGGGAGGAGTGTTGACTGAAGTTTAACCTTTCCCCAGAATGTGTTAGTGCTGCTGTAAGGCCATTTAGGAACTTGAATTAAATAACAAGCAATACCACCCCCATCCTGTACCAGAATGGCATGCACATATCAGATTGGGTTCCAACCAATCACAAGGCTAGCTGGATTCTTATCAACAAGTTTATGATAAACATTTCATTATCTCATTAAATATTTTCTGCAAACCATTAGTTAAGATTATCTTTTTCTTGTTAATAATTCACTGGGTTTCTGGGTTACATTGCTTCTAACTGGCATCTTGTATTACAAGCCGTGAATGTCTTGCATCAACAGAACACAACTATTATTCATTTATTTTTAAAGAATTTAATTCTGTTGAATGTTGCGTCTGGTTGGCTCAGTTAGATGAACTCTTATCTCCTGACCAGAAAGTTTTGCACTCTAGTTCCACACAGAGGACCTAGGCTGATACCCCATGCTGACACTGCAGTGCAGGATTGGGGAAAGTGTTCTTTCTAAGGTCTGATTCCTCAGATAGGACATTAAAGGGTACCTAAACAAGCAGTTTTCTAAAACTGCAAACTCCAAAATCTGTCTTCATAGCAAGTTAAAGTAAAGGCTGCTGTTTACATTTATGCTAAAACTGCATTTATGTAAATAACATAAATGCAGTTTCATAGCTTTTGAAAAATGCAAACATCAGCCTTTCACTTTCAAAAAACAGCCTTGGTTTCTCCCTAAGATGTCTGCCAAGTGTGTTAAGTGATGAGTCATGATGACATCATAGGAGCCAGAAACAGAGATCCACATATATTTCTATAGTGCTAACTAGTCCTTCTTTCCCTCTTTATTTTGAATTGTTGTACCAGAATGATCAACACCATGTATTAACTTGTGGATTATTTTGATCATTACAAATGTTAAGCTATGATTTTGTTCATTTTGTTTACTTTAACTTGCAGAAAATGTTTTGCAATCCAGCTGACCTTTTCTTTGGCAAACTGCATTACAGTACACCACTTCAAATACCTGATGATCTAGTGGTTATATAATGCACTGAATTTTGTTTTTGTCAACCAGGAGAGACACACTAAGCTGAAAGCTTGTTTACAGGTGTGGTCTGGGAGCACAAGGAAGTTTAGTGACTTGCTCAGGGTCACACAGCATAGTACCAGTCTTGTTCAGTTTCAAAGCTCATGCTTTCTTGTTAATCCACAAATAAGGCTTTCTTTTTCCATGTGAACCCCCTGCACCTAACCTGCCTTCTGTTAAACACCCCAACATCCATACCCTGTCCTTAGTAATGCCTGGAGCTGCATATGAGCTTACGGTCTCATGAAGAGAATTATCAAACCTCAGATAGTAATGTTGTACCTCAGAGAGTTGTGCACTCCTATACTGATACGCATCATCAGCTGACACTGTTAAAAATGCCTCCCAAATCACTCTCCAGTCCACATTCGCCATCTTTGACTTCTGCTCCCACAGTAAACATTGAGCGGATCACCACCCTTCTGCACAGTGACGGTAGTATGTACAGTTCCCTGTTGTGTTTTTTTCCCACCTCATTAATCAACAACTAGGTCTTCCTGGAGGGCCAAGCAATAAGCATCATGACCCACCAGAAAAACTGCTGTTCATGCCCTCATAAGGGCTGCACTTAAAATGGATAACAATATTATTAGCAGGAGAAGCATATTCATACCTTGAGCGAATCCACCTGACTGCCAGTGTCAGTCTACTCCTTTACCGGTGATCTGCAGAACCTCGAAGGACAGTTCCCAGCAATTCTTCTCCAGAACTTTTCTGTGCTCTACTCTACAATGTGAGTTGGCTGGCTACCACCCTTCCAAATCTTGAATGAGCTATACACAACTCCCTCAATACTGTCCTAACAAACGTCAACATCCCTCCCCATACAAGGATAATCTCCCTACACTGAATTCAAGTAACAGTTTGGGTGCAGCCCTGCCACTCTGAGTATTTGTCATCGCTGGCTACTCTCATCCACAGTCAGGTAGTGATCACGATGCTGGCAGCCCCACATTTCAGATCTAACAGTGATCTGCTCAGCGTCCTCCTTCATATCTTCAGCTAACCTGAATATAGCTTTACCCTACTGGAATGGTCTCTTCAGTACCTCTCTGGCATTCATTCTTCTCACCTGCTTCCCACACCAAAATCTGGTGAGTTCACTACCCTTCCGCATCATGAATGTGTTTTGTACAGTCTCCTGTGTTATATTTACATATTAATAATAAACATGATCTTCTGTTAAGTCAGGCTGATACAGGTAGCAGCATGGCACAAGTGGAAAAATAGGCTTTCCTACCCATATAAGCTCTAAGCCACCTATGATTAGGCAGTATTAAATGGCGTGCATAATGATGTGCACACCTATCATTTAATAGTGCCTAATCAAAGGTAGCCTAGATATTTTAAGGATAGGAAAGTCCGTCATTCCCCTTGTTCCCTGCTGCTATGAGCCTGACTTACTGGAAAGACATGTTTATATTTGATATGCCAAAAATAAAACAGGGACTGTACTACTTGCATTCATGATGCAGAAGGGTGATGAGCTCACCAGTTTTCGGTGTGAGGAGGAATAGTGAAGAATGAATACCAGAGGGGGACTGAGAAGGCCACTCTTGCAAGGTACTGCTATATTCAGGGAAGGGGGATGGCAGTGGGAGAGAAATATGAGCAGATTACTGTGAGAAATAAGATGTGGGGCTGCCAGCACATTGATCACTACCTGAGCCCATTGCCCTGGCCAACATTCCCCTTCCCATAAAATCAGTTCATGCAATTGTCTAAGGTTGTGTGTGGATATTAATGCATGAAATGGCTGCCACTACACGTTCAGTCACTTCCCTACCAGTCTAGTATTGCTTGTAAAGAAATGTGGGATACAATGTGTATGAAAACCACTATATACATGTGGATTCTTATTGTTATTATTTCCCATGGAAAAAGAAGACAAGACAAGCATATATTTGAGTTTCAAGAAAGTATGAACTCTAACACTGGACTGCACAAGAACTTTGCTACAAAAAAGTGGTGGCTCTAGGGGTGGTGAAGGGTGTGGCTGCACCTCCCCCACATAGTAACATACTTGCTTACTGCTGCTGCATTTCAGTTTGTTGAATAAGTCTGATTTATTGATTGCACAAATGTTTACATTCAAACTATAGATTACATTTGTAGGTTTTGTCAAAGACGTACTAGAAAAGAATAATAGCAGAAAATATAAAGGTTTAATAAAAATGTAAAAAGTGCATATTAAGCATGCACACCACCCCAGCACCCCCATTGTAACATCCTGGATACCACCATAACCACTAGACCACCAGGTTATTCAAGATTTGTACTGCACTTTGGTTTGCTACAGAGAAAGTCGGTTGGATTAAAACACATTTTCAGCATGTTAAAGTAAACAAAATGAACAGAACCATAGCCTAATATGTGTATTATACAAAATAATGCACATGGTTTTGACCATTTGGGTGAAACAATTCTATACAAAGGGAAAAAATAACTAGTTAGCACTATAGAGAGCCATACACCTCTCTCTCACTTTGGCTCCAATGATGTCATCACATAACACATTTGGCGACCATTTTAGGAAGCAGGTAAGACTTTTTTTTTAAATTGGAAGGTTGATTTTACAATTTTCAAATGCTTTGGAACCACATTTAGGCAAAGTATGTAAATGTAATTTTAGCATTAATGAATACAGCAGCCTTTCCTTTAGTCACCTACAGAGTTAGATTTTTGAACAGTTTGTTGTCAATAACTTGTTTAGGTATCCTTTAAAATGAAATCCCTTCAGTTCATTTCTCAAGGGTGCTCAGATGGACATTGAGGACTCCATAGCACTAATTAAAATGATGTGTTGGCTGTCCCATTTGTTCTTGTAAACATTCGTTGTCATAATATGCCCCTGCATTCTCCTTCCCCTGGAAAAACTGCTATGTGCATGTGTTTTGGGATAAATGGGCACATCCATATGTTTTTTTTTTAAATTAACTATAATACATATCTGACTGACATGCACAGCTTGGGAACCTCAGCAGGCCAGTCTTAAGCCCCTGCAAACCCTTTGCCCCTGAACAGACTCATTTTGAAGTCTGAGTGAACAATGTAGTTCCCAGGTGGTGCTGGGTGAAATTGCTAGTACTCTTATGAAATTGTGCAAAACTGCTAATTTTGTATTTGTGCAAATTAAAAAAATGCATCAAAATTCAGATCCAGACAAATGATTTGATGCCTTTTATTGGACCAACATAGATGTAACAAAAAGCTTTTTGTTACATCTACAGTATGTTGATCCACTAGAAGGCATTAATTCATTTGCTTCTGGATCTGTTCTTACAAGGATGAATATGGCAAATACTAAATCTGGATTTCAAAATCCAGAGTAATTTCCCTTTCTTTTTTTCCAACTTGCCTATTTTTTCACAAATTGTGCAATAAAAAAAAAGTTCCTAAAAATACGTGACCCTAATTTCAGCAACTAGCACCATTTTCCCCAAACTACACATTTTTAGAAATGGGAACTCTTAAAAATGTCCAGTTTCAGCATATGATGTTACTAGCTGAACACAAAACAAGTTACCATTGTACTATACAGCTGAGAACACAATTTTCCAGTAGAATTTCAGAGGGCACTCTTGCAACATAGTGAGTTTTAGAGCTAATGTATGGGAACAACAGCACTGCATGGGTACTGAACAGTGTTGCAAAATACAGGATCCTCTTATAAGTAGTAGTAGTACAGTTTATTGTTCAGCTAAAAAGCCATTACAATATCTTAAAAAATGTGAGCATTCCTTACAGAGCACAATACATAAAAGCAGTATCATTAAGCATACTGTATAATATAAAACACATCATAATGAGCAACATATCAAATCTGTAAATGATGTACAGAAATAATAATAATATTTAAATAAATAAATCCTCTCTATATTCAAACTTGGAAGGATTTAAACTGAATGTGTCAAACTACTAATACTAGAAATAAGCCCAGATCAACATTCCTATGGGCCAAAGGCTATCCATTCGACCAGTCAATAGATAGCAGTCCAGTCTATCCCAACACAATTTAGCCTCTCCAGCCACATCATGTCCCATCAATACCAACCTGGTACCCAAATGGCCATGCTGCAGTAATAAAGCAACAATTAAAGGTATTATGCAGAAATACTGCTCTATACTCTGCAGGCCACTTTCTATCCAACCACTCCAGTTGGCTACACCCAAGGTACTTAGTAAAACCATATTTCAAGAGGGGTCCCATCTGATCACAATGTATTCATGCTGAACCCACCAAGAAGCCAGTATGGTCTGCCGGCACTGAGAGAGCATGTCTACTAGGGCACCATGCAGTGCATACTGCTCCATGCCCATGGCACATCCCTCATCTGGCTACACCTGTCGGCCTCTTTTGGGTATACAGCATGACGCCATGTCACAGTTTAGTTCACTCGTACACTACAGCATCACAACAGCACCTCCCTGACAACCAGCTGGACACTCCGGCCTTGAAGCATGTCCACTGAAGCACCACACGACTCATGCAGCCCCGCGCCCCACTGATAGCTCCAACTCCAGTTACATCCATTGTCCACTCTTGTGGCATAAGATGTGACTCCATGTCACTTGATAGGGCCATTCATAATGGGTAGGGTGGTCCCACCTAATACCAAACGGCCACAAGGACAAACCCAAGCCCTAGTAAAGTAACAAGTAAACAGTTATACAAATAATTTGCCTTATTAAAACTTATTTAGGCTTCCTTGTTCCTTGTTACTATATATTAAACTTCCCCAAACATTTGGGAGGAGGCATCAGGGAACATTATCTATACTCTAACCTCCAACATACTGACTCAAATAGAGGTGTCCAATTTAAATTTAAAGGTGACTATTAAAAGCCCATGACACATAAATTCTATCAATCTCTCCTATACAGCAGAAAATAATGCAGTTTGACAGCTCCCGGCATAATACAGATATAATATAGAGTTCACATGATGCTGCCTATATACACATAAAGTGGCATTTAGAAGAAAAATTAAAAAAAAGATCTAGCTAGGCTAACAAAACATTCATAACTACTGACCATTTTAAAATTATATAGTTAAGAACTCTTGGCCGAGGTCTCTCCACCAGCTTAAATACCTGAAATAATCTGAAATAATATCTCCCTCATTAGAACAAATATTAAAGCAATACACAGTATCCTTGTGATAAAAACGTTAAAAAACTTGAAAATCCACAACAGGTGAGGCTCCTTTAGATTCGGGAGTCTATTCACTTTTAATTCATAAGACAAATTTTGCAAGCCTCATAAGGTAAAAGAGCTGTAAAAAACTCAGTTTTAAAAATGTTTAAGGTTCACTGAAGAATAGCCACAGATTTGTCCAAATATTCAGCTCAGTGTTCTTTTAACCAGTTAACAAACATCTAAGACATGATGCATGTATTTTACTCCATGTTCAAATTTTGGAGTCACTGAGTAGTCACAAGCTATGCCTCAAATACGCAACGGGTAAAATTCATAAGTGTTAATGCACTACATAAACACTATCTCTCCTACTTAGGAGTCCCCCCATGATGTGCCAGCAAAATAACAGAGTTTAAGCCTCCAGTTACCATCGACTTTAACCTCATAAGTCTTCCAATCACTTGTTTACCAAGGGGCCATTACCATTGCTTTCAATTGTTTCAGCTGTTTTTCAGAGTTTGCCTCCTCCAGAATTCTTCTCACTCAACTCCAGGAAATTTCCAACTCTAAAAACAACCAAACCTGTGCACAATTTTGTGTTCCTCCTTTTCCTTAACTAAAAGGGAAGAGTGGGCCAGGAATTTCGAGGAACAGTCTGACTTCCATGTTCTGCCTGAGCTAATGCAGATCCTCCTCTTCATCAGTCCAGTCCATCTCCATTCCTTGGTATTAAAAAGCTGCAACACAAATAAAGAAAAAGAAGCACTCCTCTAAGCACAGTAAAACACACTTGCCATACATATATAAGACCCTGGCCATCAGGCAACAATGGCATACCTTCTATAAGCTTTTAACAAGCTTATCTACACGTAAAGTGTTTCCACATTTTCCACCTCCTTTAGGATGCTCCTCAGTCATTCTCTCTATGGGAGGACAACCAATTTCCCAAAAGAATCCTGGACAATCCTGGAGAGCTCACACAACATTGCCATTTATTTTTTCTGAGGCACACACAGGATTTTACATCTTGTTACTTTATCGCTTCCCTGTCTGAAACCACTCTGAATAAACAAGGCACATGTAAAGCACATAAAACACTAAGTAAAATTTACAATCTCTAGAAGCGCTCTTGGTCTATAAAATAACAGCAATTCATCTCGTATCTCGAATAGTAAAGGCAAGCGAGCTGTTCAGGACACAAAATGTCTAGAATAAACGACCACCCGGGGGAAAAAAAATTGTCAGACGTCTCAAACGCTGAAAACAAACGGTCACTCAACTAAGTTGCCTAAAAATTCCCAGCAACATAAAATAGTTTATCAAGCTCAATTAAGCAAATATATTCAGCATTTTATTCATAAAAAAAGATAAAGGAGCCACCAGTAAATAGTTTTTAGAGCCAAAAACTAAACTTAGGAAAAAACAGCCGGGAGCGGAGCAGCCCTGCGGCCATCTTGCTGCCCCGCCCCTCATAGCTACTCCTCCTATTACCAGAGGCTGAGTCAGGCTCAAAGGTTGGACTAGGCTGCAAGTGGAGATTGTCTCTTATAAGTAGGGCAATTGCACTGCCGCTAGATGAACACAACAAAAAATACAGTTTTCTTTTTAATATGCTGCTGCTAGCACAGTTTATCTGTACAATTCCTGATGACACTGCTGCTATTTGGCACAGTTCAGTGCTGATGAATGAGAATTACAGCACTAGACATGTGACATGCTGGGGCATATGATGCACAACCTCCTTATATGTCTATGTGAAATATTAAAGGTCAGGATAAAAGCTGTTCCTTTCTTGACTACTTTGCTTTGGCAAAATAAACATTCTAAATGCACTTATTTACTGAAGGCACAATAAACTGTTAAATCTCTGCTGATAACCATGATAAGGCACTTACGGCCCCCCTCCCCCATTGGAGAGGCGATCTTGTCATACCAGTACTTGCCTCCTTTCTGCATTGTTTTTTTTCATTTCTCTCTCATTTTAGGCATCTTTCTGGCAATTACATACATGTACGTTCAACAATTTTGATGTTATTCTCTTTCGTGTTGTTCTTCGATGTTATTTCGAGTTGTTATTTGATGTTATTCTACCTCCCAATGCTGTTATGTAACTGGTTGCTAGACTGTTTACCTGACCATTTTTGAGCCTGTTGTACCATAAGCTGTACCACCCACTTGTCGGAGCCTGTGGCTCCTGTATGTTACCTCGACTCTGTATTATGTTTCCCGATTACTCTGTAACTCTCCTGGGTCGCACCTCAAAATAGGCACTTGGATGTCTAGAGTGCTTACCTGGTTAGCAAAAGCAGATAAATAAAATAAAGTAATATTAAACAAACTCTGGTTAGAGCCAATATGGCTGTGAAAAGCTTTTGGGATGCATTTACCCATTATTTCTAATGAGTTACACAATGCAGATCTGTGGAGAGGCAGTTTCAATGTGGTCTTCTTTTTATACATTTTTACAAAGTGTTTTCCTGGAATATGCCTGCTAATTATATATTTAGCCTGGATAGTTCACAGAAGAAATGGCATCTTATTTTCAGTGGGGCTCTACATCTACACAATATTGTGCTGCATTGTGTAAAATCAGAATGCATCAAAAATAATATTTTACATCTGGGGGATATACTAAGTGCCGGATTGATGCATGAGCAGAAAGATGCATTGCACAAAGAGGGTGCGCCAGTCGGCACTGATACAATATTCAAAAAGAATGCACCCCAGGGTGTGCATACAGTGAAGCCCACCAGGATGAAACACAGCACTGCAGAATTCTGCAGTAGAGTTACTGCAGCAAACAATGCAGTTTCAAAGGGAGGTAATTCATTTTGTCATGCAGTAAACCTGTGACACTGAGCTTCATCCTGGCTGGCTTCATCATTCCTGTTGAAAATATGACCCTGGATGGGAGTCGTAGTGCAGGCAGCTGCCAAGTCAGGTGAATCCAGGGTGACCCCAACTGAATACCTTCAAGGGGAAATGCGTGGCACATACCAGTATGCACCACAGTCTCCATGGGCGATATTCAGCCCAGAAATGCAAATGAGCTAATTGATCATGCTGGGTGCAAAGGGGCCTTATGCATGCTCATTACCAGCCCATTTGCATGTTGGCATGGGGAAGAATGAGCTGGAGCAGTCCTCGGCCCCAGGCCCTGACCCCAATCACTCCCATATGGGACAGGCTCTGAAGTCTCTGGTGGTATAGTGGCACCCCCCACCTGTTCCACCAGCCCTGATCTTACCAGAGTCCAGGCTCTATCTGTTCCATATTGTAGGGACCCCAATGCCATCCCTAATTGCACCAGAATACACCTACAGTCCATGTCCATAGTATAGTGGCCCCTGCTCCCCATCAACGGTGAACAGACACCCCCTCTCTGCCCCCCTGCCCATCCCATTGTGATGACTGGCTTTGTAATGGGATAATATCACTCTATCGGGGGGTGGAAGAGCACTTGCAGTGGGATGCTGGAATGTGTTATACATAGGCACGAGCTGTGTGTGGGTGATAACACCCAGTGGCCACACTCCTCAGGCACTGGCATGCAGATCCGTCATCCTGGTGTCATTGCACTGCTCAGTGTGGGTGACAGTTGATGCTGTACCCACTCACACAGGTCCCAAAACAGGCATGTTACAGCTGACCTCCCATTCTTTTGTACAATTGGGGAACTGCCGATGAGCTGTCTATAGCCTGAAGTGTACACTGCAAATGGCATTACAGGATACAGCACCCCATGGCACCCAGGATACTTCAGCAGTCCAGAGGGTGGCATGTTGCAAAGAGAAATGGAGAGAGTGTAAACTTGCAGCAGTGTATGACAGCAGGAAGATGCAGTATCAACAAGGCATGCATTGGAGGTATGTAAATTCCCTCTTCAGTTTGCCAGGGATGTACACACAGCTGCATACACTGGTAGATCCACAGCTGGCATGGTGCCACAATGCATGGTACAGCCAGTTGTGTCATTCCAGAGTACAGATCCCCAGCCTGGGTTCAGTGCAGTCAATGGCTGGCTATGGCATGATGTGGAGGGCAGTGCCAGTCTTTGCAACAGGTTGGTTATGCGGTGAGTAATGGTGTCTGTGTATGGGGGCAGTGGATGGGAGTCCTCTAGACTATGGATATGGACCATGGTTTCCTCTGGTACAATCAAGTCTGGGGGGGGCTACACTATGGAGCTCTTCAGGGATGGAGTTGGCTAGATTGGGGATAGAAAGAGGGTATCTCTAGTCCACCAGGGCTGACAGGCTGCTGTGCACCTGGGGGCACATCTGCAGCCTTCCTGTGGGTGGCTGGAAGTGTTAGGCCAGCTATTCATGGCCTAACTGGACTGTGTGGGGAACATTCCCACTGAATATGCTGCAGTACAGAATATGCATGGGATTGCCCCCTCTACTTGAATGGCATGCCATTTGTGTGTGCCCTGGCCCATTCTCTTGTGGCCTGCACACCCCACATGTTTGAATATCGCACTGCTGCACATTGTAGGAGTTGTGTGACACATTTCCCTTTTCTACTGGGATGCACTGCATATCTCCTTTGAATAAGGGGTCCCTGGACTAGGTAGCCTGAATAAATACATTGTCACAATGGTAAACTCATGACCCAACTGAGAACAAGATATTGCATCTAATCTGGGACAGCCTGAATAAATGCAGTGCAAAAATGTGTAAATGAACATCCCTGAGACAATGAGATATGGCATCTTCCCTGCCCTGGCCAGGATACAAAATATAGGATAACAAATATTCAGTGCTCCCATATCCAAATAACCATTACTCTGTAAGAAACCTTAATTTTCCCTGTGGTTTCCCCACAAAGGCAGAATAAAATCCCTGTATAAATCCTTGTAGATTTATCCATAAGACACTGGTTCCTTATTTATGACTTTGTTCTTTATTATATTAGCAGCCTTTTATTAGGAAAAGAGTTCTGATTTGCTGCTCAGTATTAATATCATATGTCATGATGGACTTGGAATGATTTGGATTTATATGCTATGCATGAAGCATAATGGGGGACTATATGAAATAACAAATATCAAGCTCATTATTTTATGAACTATACTCAAAATTAGTAATCACAAGTCAGACAATCTTTTAAAAGATACTAGTAATGCCTGTTGTGACAGTGTAAACACTACACTGGGAAACAAGAGGTTAACATCTTGATTGAGGCTGAGGAAATGCAGGGAATGCAACATGAACAGACAAGGGGGGGAAGAGTGCCTCCCCAGGTGTTGCTAATTAGAGGGATTACTAAAAGGCAGAAAGAATTCAGCAAGGAGTCAGTTAGAAGCTGAAAAACTGCTGCAGGGAGCATAGACTCCTAGGCAGAGAACCCTGCAAGATGGAGAGTGGAATGTAAGACAGGAAACAGAGCAGAAAGCAAAGTAGAATGGTTAATTATTGGAGAGAGCCTTTGGGAAGATGTTGAAATTGGCTGCTGAGAAACAGACCATTTCTAGAGCAGAGAGTCCTGAGGTAAAGGATCAGTCTAGTCAGCTGGGCCAAAACAGTGAGTGGAATGTACTGCTGATAACAGCCTACAAATAAGGCAAAAAGGGAAAACTGTCTGTATTTTATTTGAGACTGTACATTCAAAACTGCTGGCCCACAAACAGTTTATTTTGTTTGAGACTGTATATTGAACAAACTGCTGGCCCACATAGGTGGTTCAAAGATTCCTTTTGTCAAGTCAGCCTGAAATAACTGTTTTGTGTTAACCTTTATGTTACCTGACCAGGCTGGAGACGTTGAACTGACTGATTATGCTTTTCTGGAGCAATAACGTACATTTGGAGCAATAAAAGTACATTTTTGACTGTGAACTTTAAACCCAACGTGTTGCCTCTCTATCTACCATAGGCCAGCTTGTCACACCTGTAAACAAATTTATTGCAAATACAGACACACACAGATATATATATATATATATATATATATATATATATATATGTATATACACATACACACACAAATGCTATTTTTGCATCTTACAGTTGTTAGTTTTCAGACAAATTCTTATACATTTTTTTTGTCCATCTGATGGAATCTTTAATGAGTTAAGTAAATGTTATTATTTTATCAAGGCCCTGATGCAGTAACTCAGTAAATACACACTCAGTATATCATATAATAAAATGACAAAAAATAGTCTTCTGTTTGCAGTTGTTGGATCAGGAATTTTATAAATGGTATGTTATTTTTGTTACATCTATGTTGGTCCAATAAAATGAATCAAATCATTTGCTTTTGTATTACTCATGGTTTGTCAGCAGTTAATTCATCAGATGAGGTCTCCCTTGCCAGAGTTTGATTATTTCTCCACCCTTCCCCCAAACACACACACAAACACACACACACACACACACACACACACACACACACACACACACACACTCTTACTATAAGATATCTCAGAAGCTTTTATCTGTTATGCTTGGGAAGCGGGCCACAGCCCTTACTGTCAAAAATAAATTTATGTATTTAGACTGGGTAGTTCACTGAAGACCTGGCATTTTATCAGATAGGTCTTGAGAGGTTACAAAGAGTGTAAATCTTTACAAAATTTGCTGGGAAAGGGTAACATTTATAAGGTATGAATTTTTCTTGAAAGATATTCATCCCCAACTGAAGTTAGTAGCAAAAAATGTTTAAATGATAATCATTTAAATGTACAAGCTGTTGGGTTTTGAAGGGGGTAAACAAATCTCCAGTTTAATAGGCAACTAATATTTAACAAGCTGTTCCAGTTTCCTAATGGCTATCAGACAAGCAGCTTGGAGTTATGTCTCCAACATTCTAAACAGAAAGAAGGGATTATTTTGTTTTAGTTGTCATAGTGATTTGTAGATGTGGAAGGATACATTGAAAAGTCCAAAAAATGTGTTCTACAAAACTCCATTTTCAAGCTAAAGATAGCAAAATGGCTGTAGGCTTCACCCACAGCCATAAAAATGGACTGCCAAGTCATTTCTGGAAGATTGCATAAGAAAAAGTAGATTTTAATGTTTATTTTATTAAGGATTGCTCTAGATTGCACCTCTATTCAGTAGGTCTACATCTTCTGACAGCCCTTTTAAATCTATAGCGATGTCTCTCCAACACTAGAGTGTGTTCAGTATAAGTCAACCAGGAATCATGGGAAAAACACTCTGGTGGGGGGCATAACCAGCTGGCATCCATAATGGACACTTAACAGAAGGGTCTCCAACACCAGGACAAAAATCCTATAATATCCGCTAAAGACTGCAACCTATTTAACCACAGGTCAACACTGACTGTTAAGATTCTGTCATGCTACCAAACAATATCTTTTTAATTTTTGTCATAGACCGCTAGCCAAAGATTCCCATCAAAACTGCAGCTGTGTGATTTGGCAAAGAAGTGAAACTGTGGCCTGAGGTAATTTGTTAAGCAGCCTCGTCAAGCTGACTCACAACTCTCTCATGATGCCTCTCAGTGACTCCTCATAACTAGTGACTCCTCATATTTCTGGAAATGTCTTATGCTCTGTCTTATTCACCAACTGCCCCAAACAAACTAGTACATATATCTTCAATATTAGTGCAGATTTTACAAGATACAGTCAAACTAAAAAATGACAACTACACAGACTAATCACAACAGTGTGGCTCTCAGTGGATGATGACAGCTGTGAAACAAAAGCTGTGGCTTACAGAGGGAGTTTTGAGAAAACATGATTACCATATAAAATACTTTCTGCATAAGGCTGACAATCTCAAAAACTGCACCAGGTGGCACACTGTAAGGTTGGTGGGATTCTCTGAGGGTGCTGAGGGTAGGGATATATTTTTATAACATGACATCCCAGTGCTACTAAATGCTCCAAACTGCCCTCCATTAGAACATGAAGGATACACTGTTCCCTGGCTCTCATACCTCACCCAGGAGAAAGAACTCATCTAGTAATATGCAAATTTCTCTCCTACCAGTAAAAGAAAATCTTCCCAGACTTAGAAGGAAACAGGGCCTACTTAAATGAGATGGACATACTATCCAAATATTTTAAGACTTCTCCTCTTACCTTTCCAAGTGGAGAAGGGCCTGTGTAGAAGTCTGCAGCAAGTTCATCCAACTTCCACAGCCACATTCTCTGCTACCCTGCCTTGTTCAGCATACAAATAAACAGAGCTTACTTCACTTCTCAGTATCCTGAAGAGGCAGAATAATTCAAGCAGCACCACTGACCTGACCACAGTTTCAAATCTTGAAGCTGAGGAATGCCACATAGCAATATTTCACAACAGATTGAAATGGCTTCATGTGAACCACATCAGTCCTCAGCAATGCAGAACACCACTGAAACGTGCTGACCCTTGGCTCCCAGTAATAAGAGGTCAGAGAAAAAAAGGGTCAACATTTATCATGGCAAAAACCACTGCCACCCAGGAACTGGTCCAAGAATAGGAGGAGACATTTTCCTTCCTTAGCCTGGAACAGCAGCTCTCCAGCATACCAACCTGTAAAGACACAGAACAGATTTGATGCCCTGTAATCAATGTCCCCTGGTGACCCTGGCATCTCCACGGGGCATGGTCCAGACTTTCAGTAAGGACTATTAGAGGGGCAACTCCACCACACCAAGTACAGGAACAAACCTCTTTGATCAACTTAGTGGCGGCTGTGATTGACAAACTGGATAAGCTCCTGAAATCTGCGATGTCTCAGCAGGACCCCCAACAACCCCACAGGTTCTACAAATCTGAACTTTGTCTCATAAACCACAGTAAGTACCCTAACATCTTTGGTTCACCAAACACCTAACTTTATTGCTAGACACAGAGGCCCACACCTCTGCTTGTGACTCCTTAACTTTGATAAACCATTAACTATTGTGCTACTTCTGAGATGTGGTAGCAAGCTAAACATGATTAAAACTTTAAGACAATGGCAAAACCATCAGCCATTATGTCTGAAAGTTCAGGACAAATTAAAATTCTCTTCCATCACTATGAACACCATATTTGAAGTCTCTGCACTGGTTGTTAGCTAACAAAGCTGATTAAAAAAAGCTTTCTTTTACTGAATTAAATTTGAGCTGTAAAAGACTTTTATAGAGTTAATTCAGCTACAATTTCCTTGTGATCACTGTTTAAACATAGGTAGCTATATTTAACCTCAGCTAGGGAAGCTGCCCCCCCCCCCCCATACCTGAACTTCCTATCTTGCACACCCAAACTTTCTTCCCTCACTGTACAGGGCATACAACACACAATCTTATTGTAGCTCTAATTTATCATTTCTAGAAGCCCTGCACTTCAAACCTACCCTAGTGGTAATAAAAGAGTCAGATCTCAGAAATCCTGGGGCAGTTTGACCCTGCAGATAACAGGGTATAGCTCACTTGACCTTAAAAAGCTCATAAGCTCCATACTACAATCCTGCACCATCAGGACCCTGAATCTCAGGGTAGTTGATACACTGCTCTGATATTCTGAGCTTTTGCTTTACTCCTCCTGACCTTAAGGCATGAGATCCCAAAGCAGCTTTGCTTATCTGCTTGGTCTGAGGTATATCCTTCCATTCATTGCAAGACACTCATTTTACTACTCCACCTATCAACTCGAGCTGCAATATCCCGAGATAGGGCTGGCCCAGTGGCATGGAGGGTTGAGGCATTGGGCACCTTACATCCTGCCACACTGGCAACCTGGGATCAGAAATGGACTCGGGTTGCTTGGAGGCTGGTGGGCAGAGAAATGATCAAGTGCCTCAGGACTGCTCTCCTTCCTCGAGAAGGGAGAGGTGTCAGTGTAGCCTGCTGCTTGCCTTACACCCAGCGGTTGTTGGATGACAGCACATGCACACCACCATGTTGGGAAGGGATCCCATGTGAAGGATGTGCCCCTGCAGAAACACATTTCATGTCCTTGAGCCCAAGGAGAAAAAATCAGGAAAAAAAACACCCAAGGTGGCAGGACCCTCCAGAGGCCCCACACTGGTGGCTAGGCACAATCACAAGTCCTGCAACAGAGGATGGCAGTGAAGGTAAGTCCCAGAGAAACCAGGTGATGGAGCTGGGGGGGGCGGCATTCAGAAGGGGCTACTGTGAGAACCAGTAGATAAACAGAAGAAAAACATATCCTGAGATAATTTTATCTCATGGCAACCCCCTACCCCCATCCTATGACCTACAATTCCCCCTGTCTCTCTTTTCCCACTTGACACCTCCTCCTCTTTCTCCTCATAATCCTAAGGGTACCACAGGATGAGACTATTTAACAGCTGTTTTATAAATTTCTGTGGTTTAATAACCCACATTTCCGGATGGTATTTAAAGTTCAAACTTTTAAATTTTAAAACAGAATTTTAATTCCTGATTCTTTACAGTGCTGACAATCACTATATAGTGCAGTGAAACATGTACAAAATAATGTTTGCTCATTGTTCAATCTTGGACCCCAGAGAGGTGTAGCTTGTCCCTTGTGGATTCCCATCACCCAAACCAGTTATGCCACTCCTTCTCCATACAGTCACCACCCACAGATAGTGTCATGCGTGACTCACTCTTATGCAATGGTGGAATTCATAATCACCTTTTTCCATGATACTATCTACACTCTTTCTTTGTATACTCTATGGTATTTCAACCAGTTTTAACATTTATGTATGTTTCATCACCTGTCATGGTTACTCTACTCATCATGTGGTTTACAATTAGTGAGATAGGTTCTCTACTGCTAGGACAACTTTGTGAAACAGCACCCCTCCTCTCCTTCCAGGCTGATTGCACTTTCTGACCTCTAAAATATAGATTCATATCTTTCTGAATGCTATTATGGCCATGGTAACACCTCAAAAGTTCACTACCAGGAATGTAAGAGGGTTAAATTACCCAATTAAGAGTAAAATCATTCTTGCATGCCTTAAAAATGTACGGTCCCATGTTGCTTTCCTACAAGAAACAAAATATGCACATGCTGATGCCCTGAACATGAGGTGAGAATGGGTCAGCTGGGTAACACATAGTAGTGTGGGGCAGGCCCGCCGGCGCAGCGGTGAGATTTCACTTCAGACGCCGCGACCCGGTTCGGGAACGAATCCGGCCGCCGGACGCCGGGCCGGGGAGTAGGATCGAGCATCCACTGGGCAGCTCTCCTTCTCCGGGGAGGGTGGGTAGCATTTGGTGCGCTTAGGGACCCCTGCGGAGGCCGGAGTCCCACGCAGCCGACGCTTGACAACCCATTGGGCGGGGTGGATGGTGATATCATGGCGACCCCGCCTCCCAAGAAGGAAAATGGAGGAGCTGCTCGTCACGGGCGAAGCCTCTCGCCGCGTTTCAATGTGTTCTGCGCTGCCTCCACCTAATTCCAGTGCCCGCGCATATGCCGGAGTGCCGCAGGGTCCCACCGTGGGGGGTAAGCCACGGGGAATCGAGGGCTGTGGCTGATTTGGGGTGCAGAAGCCGGCGGCCCGTGACCAGGCTGATAATTGGGCGGTAGGTAGCTCGGGGAGTAAAGAGCAAAATAAAAAACACATAGTAGTGCACTAGCATCTAACCATGGAGTCTCCATTTTGCTCCACAAGAACCTTAAATTTATTTATTTATTTATTTCAAATCTCAGATTAAACCACTTGAGCTCAGAGCTCTTTACATAGGTTCCACATCAGGATTTACAACCCAAACATGTAGGAGGATTGTACAGAGGATAACAAGATTAAGGGAAGATAACAGTATTTATATAATAAAACACAGAACTTATAATAAAAACACAGAACAGGTCTTAAACAGTGAGGAGGCTTTGGCAAACATAGAGATTACAGTGCCCAATGGTGAACCAGTCAGTTGTCATCAGCAAGGGTGTTTAGAGAGAGAGGCTAAATGCCATGAAGGAGGAGGGAGGTGAGAACCCCACATGCCAGGTGCATAGAGACAATGGGTAAAAGGCTAGCAGTAGGGAAGGGGGAAGTGACAAGAGTGGGGTCAGAGGGGTAAGGTGTCAGGGAAAAAGTGGGGCAGATGCAGAAGGGAGGGGGTTAGGATTATGGGAGGGTAGGTGGACTTAGTGATGGGGTAGAAGGGCGGAGCTAACGATGACAATCACAATGGGATTCGGATATCATGAGGCGCTTGAGGTGGGCTTTGTAAGTGCCCTATGTTGGCAGGTGTGTAATATTTTCCTGTAGGGAGTTGAACCATAGTGGGGCACGGTGAGCAAAGGACCTTTGTCCTTGAGAGGCTCGATATTTTGGAGTTATGAAGAACTTGTGCTCAGGGTTTTGGGTGTGCTGAGGGTTAATGCACGGCACAAGAAGTTGACATACCCCCAGTGGGAGTGTGACATGGAAGATCTTTTTGGACAGCAGGTAGGTTTGATATTTTAACCGGCCATTGGGTGTGAGCCAGTGAGTTCTGACATAAAGATCACAGGTGTGAGTCAGTCTGTGTGCACCTAGTGTTAGCTGGCAGGCTTTGTCTAGTGCAGTTTTAATATGTCAAAGGGCAGTATTGGTGGTGGAGCCTTATATAGGCAGGCCGTAGTCCACAAGGGAGCCCACTAAACTGTGAATCGCTATACCAAGGGCTTCAGGTGTCAGGCTATGTTTGCACCAATATAGCAGCCCTAGGCACTTGTTGATAGCTTTGGCCATGTTGTCAACATGGAGAGTATTGGAGAGTGAGCTGTCAATGGTGATACCCAAGTACTTAAAGTGAGGAACAAGTTCAAGGGAGGCCCTAGCAACATTACATATGGAAAGCGGGTTATTACGGTGCTTGTTTAATGGGCTGGAGAACAGCATGGATTTTGTTTTTTTGTAGTTCATAATTCACTTATGATCTATGAAGCACTTCTCAACACAGGTAAAATCACCTTGAAATTGCTGTTCTAGAGCACCAGGATCTGTGCCATGAGTGAAAACAACTGCATCATTTGCATAGAGGAGGATGCGGCACTGACTGGCTTGAGGGAGACTATTCAAGAATAAACTGAATAGGAGGTGTCCCAGTATAGACCCCTGCAGAACCCTGAGCAGATAGGTGTGCTATCTGAGAGGGTAGTTCCTATCTTGATTTGCTAGAATGCTAGGATCTGCAGTGCAGGTAGCTGCGGAATCATGAAACTTCTTCAGGTGCAAGGCCAGTAGCAGAAAGTTGCTTAGCTAGGAGGGCATGATTAACCATATCAAAAACCTTTGTTAGGTCAATAAAGATTGCCCCAGCAAGTTGTCCATGATAAAGGGAGTTGTGGATGAAGCCCATGAATTCCAGGACAGCTATGGTGGTGCTGTGTTCAGCTCTAAAGCCATGCTGCTCAGGGCAAAGAAGTTTGTACTTGTCCAGGTATTCGTCGAGTTGGTCCTCAACAATACGCTCAAGGGCCTTCAAGAGTGGCAGTAGTATAGAGATGGGTCTATAGTTCTCTGTAAGGGTATGGTCCCTGCTTTTATGGACAGGAGTAACAACTGCAGCTTTCCATTTCTGTGGGAATACTGCAAGCCGGAGTGATAGATTGAGGATGTGGGTGAGAGGGGACAGGATCTCTTCCAGTGAGAGCGAGATTAGTTTCAGGCCAAGGGTGTCACCACTGTATCTCCCCTTACCGAGCACCTTCCACACATATTTCCTGGCATCCCCAACTGAAATAGTCTTGAAGTGAAAAGGGGGATGCCCTTGGGTCTGAGGGCATGCTATAAGGTTGTTGGGGAGGAAGAAGTCGGAAGGGAAGACGTGGCGTAGGCCAGTGAAAGCAAGGTTGAAGGTATTAGCAATAGTTTTAGGGTCAAGGATGGGGAATCCATCAACACAGATCATGGCAGGAGTGGTTTTGGGCTCACTGCCAGTGACCACTTTAAGGTTTGCCCAAAGTTTTCGACCATCAGTCCAGTGCTTGGACAGGGCCTCCTTATAGTATAGATTTTTGGCTATACGGATAGTCCTGGTACAGTTGTTCCTGGTGTTTGTAATTCAGGATGTCAGACTGCATTCCTGTGGCTCTGGCTACATGCCAAAGCTGATCTCTATTATTCATAAGTTCAATGATGACTGGGCTCATCCAGGGGATGAAGAGGCCTCTGATTTTATGCTTTTTGAGGGGAGCATGGGTGTCACAGATCATACTGAAGAGGAGGATGAATTGGTCAAGCGTACTATCAATGTCTGGGGCCCTGAACACAGATTCCCAGTTAGCATTACAGATATCGGTTCTCAGGCGGTCAGAGTGACCAGGCATGAGGACCCTGTTGGTGAGAGTTCTAGGAGGGGGTTTGGTGAATTTATTGGTCCAGCCGAACATGACGGGGGAGTGGTCACTGCTGTCATCTGGAAGGACAGAGGCATTTGAAGTGTGCTCTGGGCGGTTAGTGAGTACCCAGTCAAGTAGGGTGCTAGAGCCAGTTCTGTAATTAGTTCTAGTGGGGGTTTCAATGAGCTGTGTAAAGTGGACAGCCTGGATTGCATCTTTGAAGTGGTTATCTTCAGGGGCCAGCCAATTAATATTGAAGTCACCGAGGAGTATGAACTCTGAGCTTAGAGTTAGGCTACTTAGGCAGTCAATGACAGCTTGGAGGCCTTGGGCTGAGTTCTTGGGGAGGATGTAGACAGATAGCAGTGTTATTGTTTTATTATTGGCCCCAAGGAGGATCTTAATAGCCATGGCCTGGGAGGAAGAGGACCCTAGGCTGGGTAGATTTAGAACTGTGCCCGGAAGGCTGTCCTTGAGGCAGCCTGGTAGACTGATGGCTCCATCAGGAATTCTGGGGGAAAGCCATGTCTCGACAATTGACAGCACATCCAGATTATGAAGGGCAACCCAGGCTTGCAGGTTGTCAAACTTTGCTGCTAGACTGCAGATGTTTAGAGAAGCAAACGTTAACGTGCCTGTTTTCTGTGCACACTTACCCCAATAGTGGGTGGGGCCCGGGTTAGGATGAATGCTTCCAGAGAGTAGAAACAGCAGGAGGGCTAGTCTAAACAAGTAACTATTGAGGTATTTGAGGTTATCTTTGTACCCCAGCTCTACCAAGAGCAGATAAGGAAGGCTGCTGGATTCTGGTTAAACGTTCCACTCCCATGGGACCTCTAATACAAGCTAATATTTAAATCCCAAAGTATGAAACACCAGACATTTTTGACACAGTTTCATAGGCCCTCATGGATTTTAACCTCTGACAACCCTGACATCATACTAGGGGATACAGACGCAAGAAACATTTAATTTGTTGGTGAATTTCTGGCAAAGTCACCAACTTCCCCTCAGCAGATCATTTTGTGAAGATTCCCTGTTTAATAAAAATTTGCCATTTGTAACTTCACCTTGCTTTGTTTTGTTTTTTTAAAGTTCAAAATAAAACTGTCCCTGGTGTCAAGTGCCCCCCCCACACCGATCGCTGGCCCAATAATAATTATTCCCTGGTGTCTAGTGGTCCACCCCCCCTGCAGTTGGCCAGCCTGATGTTATGATTATTCTCTGGTGTCTAGTGGTTGCCCTCCTCCGATTGCTGGCTTGATGTAAAATAAAAATCTTTCCTAGTACCTAGTGAGGCCCCGTCGATTGCTGACCCAATGTTAAACTATTTCTTTATTTCTTTTCTACCTGAATGTCTAGCGGTCCCTCCCCCAACCAATCACTCATCTGACATAATGTCATAATTTCACTGGTGTCCTGTGGTCCCTACCTATCCCGATCACCTGCATTAGGAAGTTATACCATTCTCTGGTGTCTAGCAGACTCCCTACCTATCCTTGATCCTCTGTAATATAAAGGTAGTCAATTCCCTTGTATCTAGTAGATCCCCCCTCTTGGCAGGTAGTGCCCCATCACCCAGTTCCCTCCCCACCCTGACCCCAGACCTAGCAACTGGCACAGCCCTTCACTCTCTACCATGGCTGGGCCACCAACTGAGATGTCATGTCAATGAATGAGCATGTACTTGTACAAGTACGCACTCACTGGCCGTTCATTCAGCAGAAGACCAGGGTGGAGAGCAGAGGGCTGTGCTGATTTCTGGCTCTGGGTTGGGGTGGGGGGGAAGCAGGGCTATGGGGCAATACCTGCCAAGGAGGGGGTCCACTAGACACCAGGGAATATACTACCTTTCTATTACAGGGGATCGTAGATAGGGAGGGAAGTCCACTAGACACCAGGGTATGGTATGACTTCCTATTACATGGGATCAGAATGAGCAGACCACTGGACACTAGGGAAACTGTGACATTATGTTGGGCAAGTTATTAGGTGGGGGGGAAGGGACCACTAGACACCAGGGAATACTACAGATAACAGCAGGTATGGGTGTGGGTGGGGGGAGGACCACTAGACACCAGTAAATGGTATAACTTCCTAACACAGGTAATTGGGATGGAGGGAACCACTGGACACCAGGAAACTGTGACATTATGTTGGGTGGGTGATTGGGTGTGAGGAGTGACCGCTAGACACCAGGGGAAGATAAAAAAATTATTTAATGTCAGGCCAGCTACTGGCACCGGGGACCCCTAAACACCAAGGAAAGATTTTATTCAACATTGGGTGGGTGGGCGGGTGGGGGTAGAGAACACTAGACACCAGGGAAAGATTTTATTTTACATTGGGCCAGCGATTGGTGGGTGATGACCACTAGACATGAGGGAATGATCATTATCCAGCCAGCAAACGGAGGCGGGGACCAGTAGACGCCAGAGACAGTTTTAGTTTGAACAACTTCTTCTGTGCCAAACTCCACCAGCTGAGTTGTCAAACTCTGCTGGCAGAGGTGTCAACTTCACATTTCGTGGAGTAATCAGTTTTACATGAATTTGGACTTGGCACTTTGATTTAATGAAATGAGGCAACTTCACAAATTAATCCTTGGAGGGAAGTTTTCCAACTTTGCACATCTCTACTAGGGGATGACTAATAGGGTGATAGAAGACTATCTAGGTAGCTCTAATGCCCACATCCAGCTACATAATAAAGCCTTAGTAACTTTAAAAAAACATAATGTTTCCATATCAGCTGTCATGTGTGGAGGCTGCTGCATCCTCTAGGCAAGAGTTCTCACACTTTTCTACTTGCCACAGATTGGCTACCAGGCTTGCTATATGGTTGACCTCCCCCTCTGTCAGCCAAGCTGCTTTGGCAGCAGACATAGCTCCACTTTACCATTCAGACCACATTCCAGTAACATTGGCAACCATCTGGGAACCATGCCCTCAAAAGTCTGCCACCTGGAGATTGGACCCCCTGCTACTCAGAGTTTCAGAATTTCAGGTTTGACTTAAAAAAAAAGACCACCAACTACTTCCAACTTAATCTACCCAGAGTCACATCTGCAGCCATGATATGGGAAGCTTTCAAAGCCACAATGAGGAGTCACATAATGGACTATGTGGCACATAGGTACTGCCCCAGAGATGAAGAACTTACTCAGAATCTTAACTAACAGAGAATGAAAGTCAACACCCTGATAGCTGATGTCACTAAACTCAGGCTGCAGATAAATGCACTTCTTATACTTATTATACTGAAGCGGAGTCTGCGGAAGGATTTTCCCATTTTGCGCTGTTCGAGTTTCTGCTTCTGGATTGTTGGTGTGGCACAACATTGCATGGGGAGCAGTCTGAATGGTGGGCTTCGAACTGGATTTTGGTGGGAGTAGACGGTCGGCATTACGGACATCTGAACAGCGAGTCTGTCAACATCTGGCAAAGCTGTGGCTGGGTTTTGCTGCTGCACTGGGGACCGAGCTTTGGGCCAGTCAGGGAGCTAGCTGATGAGCTTGTAGAGTTCCCGGGTTCCTTGGAGGGTTGGCTGCTGTTTGGCCACTGCCCAGAAACCAAAGTTTCGGCAGGGAATACTTTGGCTGCAGCTGTTGCGGTTGGCGCTTCAGGAGTCCCGCTCGCTTTTTACTGTTGACCTGGAACATTTTTCTTGGAATAACTAACATCTCCACACAGCGTTCCTCCCACCTGCCCTAGCTGTGTTGGATTCTTTTCGTTCGGACTGCCAGTATTTTACTGATTATTTTCACTATCAAACTCCTTACTTTGCTCCAGAATTGTGGGCAGAGCTGTTTTTCTATCTTGGACAGTGAGAGTGCTCCTATGCTGGTATCCCGGGTGGTGAGAGGACCTGGGTGTCCAAACTGCATTTTTATTTATTGACTGGTTGACAATTCCTGGATTTTCAAACTGTTTCTTAATCTAATTTGAGTAGACTATCCCCCAGGCTGTGAGAGGGCCTAGGGAGATATCAACATATTACATCCTGCATACTCAGTGAGAGGTGGTTGCTGATGTCTGCTTATTCCTGTCATTTATTTTGATGTATGATTTCTGGTTTAATTTGAGCAGTTTATCTCCCAGGCTGTGAGAGGGCTAAGGGGGACTTTAAAACTTTATGCTCTTGCATACTTAGTGAGAGGGGGTAGCAGGAGACTTCTTATTTATTTATTTTTTTTCTTTTTTCCTGGTGATTTTCTGAGAGCTAAGTATTGGACTGTACCATCTATGTAGTGTTAAGTAGGGTTTATTTTTAATTTTAATTTTATTATTTATTATGGGTGAGTATATAATAGTTAGTGAATTTTAGTGGACTATAATGAATGATTAACCTGGTATTGTAGTCATTAAATTGTTTTATATTGTTTTGGGGGAATATTGTTTTTAGATTGTTTAGTTTTGAGTGTTGGGCCAGGCTGGGGACATTTGAGATGTGTCCGCCTGTTACCCCCCAAGTTGTGTACTACTCAGCCTCTGCTCTTTGCTCCCTCTGCCCTTTTCATACCCCTCCTTTGTGTTTTTCTACCTACTAACAGTGTCTGGCTTTGGGTATTGCCCGCAGGAGGGAGAGAATGGGTGGGGGGTGAACAGTGGAGGCTGGAGGAGCAGGTCACTCTTATTAGGGTGGTTAAGCCCAGAAGACACCCTGGGGTGAAGTGGAGCTTGGAGCATGGACCATCTTCTTTGGTCCCCATACCCAAGGGCACCATCATTGGTGATGGGCAGGTAGCCAGGGTAGCCCAGGAGTTTTGTCCAACCCGGGCACTGTTGTGCAATGCCAGATCTGTCCAGAATAAGACTGCTGTAATTTCAGATCTTGTTGTTTCGACAGACCTGGCTTGCATCACCGAGACCTGGCTGGATGATAATGCAGGACCAATACTTGAGGCCGCACTTCCAGCCGGGTATACGGTGATACATCGCCCGAGGTCGGACCGTGGAGGGGGGGGTTGCGATTGGTTTTAAGACTGAATTGGCACTCACTAGTGTTCCAGTAGAGGAGACCATCTCTTTTGAATGTGCTTTTGTGGCAGGTGTAGGCTATCGAATTGCTGTCATCTACCGTCCACCCGGTGATGGGAAGCAATTCCTTAAGGAAGTGGCAGACTTCATCACCGACATGGCTTTTGAGTCTCCCAGGCTGATGGTCCTGGGTGATTTTAATGCCTGGATCAACGACGAACTCTCGCAATTTGGACAACACTTCCTCCAGTTAATGGATTCACTGGGCCTAACACAGGTGGTTACCACTGCCACACATAAAGGTGGCCACACTCTTGAGTTGGTCTTCCTCCTGGGGATCGGGGCCTCTGATGTGGGGGTGGAACCAGTTGGTTGGTCTGATCACTACACTGTGAGATTCAATTTTGGCACCCCACCTTGTAGGCTGATCCCTGTGGAAATGGTCAGGTACCGTCCTTTGAGGAATATTTCTTCCAATGGCCTTACTACGGTCCTTGACCTATCAAAATTTCCTGTGCATTGCAGTGATCCAGAGACATTGGTGGTGGCTTATAATAATGCCATTACCTCTTCCCTAGATTCTATTGCCCCAGTTCATGAGTGTCCTCTCTCCCTTCGACCTAGGGCTCCATGGTTTGATGGGGCCTTGAGGGAGTTGCGGCGACTTGGACGCAGGTTAGAACATTGTTGGTGGAAATCTGGCCTGGATGCTGACCATCTTAGACTGTTAGAACATTATCAATTCTATCAGTCAGAAATTTCTCGTAAGAAGGCAGAGTTCCTGTCCGGGGAAATTTCTGCCGCTCAGAACCGACCAGCTCAGCTGTTCAGAACTGTGGACAGATTTTGCAACCCAACCTGTCTACAGTTCCGTAGATCATTTTCACAATTGCTTGAGATGAACTTGCTCGGTTCTTTGCTGATAAGGTGGCTGACATTAGGTCAGAGATCCACTCGGCACATTCTTTGCGGGTTGCTACTGGTCAGGAGTTGGTCACCACCCCTTTGTTTTCCTGGAGTACCTTCGACTGCCGGGAAATCGTGGATATTATGTGGATTGTCCAAGGGTTGCACCCTACCTGCTGTAGTTTAGATCCAGGTCCTACCTCCCCAATTTTGGGGTTTGGGGAATCTATTCTCCTGGTTCTAGCACAGATAGTCTGGTGCTTCCTTGACTCGGGTGAATATCCTTGTTCCTTGAAAGAGGCAGTGGTGACACCCTTGTTGAAGAAAGCTTCTTTGAACCCAGACTGTCTTGCCAACTACAGACCTATCTCAAACCTCCCCTTTGTGGGTATGGTGATTGAGAAAGTAGTGGCGGCCCAGTTGGAGAACCACTTGACCATCCATAACATCTACGAACCTCTCCAATCAGGTTTTTGAAAGAGGCATAGTACTGAGACCGCGCTGGTTTGGGTGCTCAATGATCTCCTGATGGTGAGAGACCAGAGAAAACAGTCCATTTTGGTACTATTAGATCTGTCATCTTCATTTGACGCCATTGACCATGGGGTTCTATTGGAGTGCCTGAGATGTATTTCTGGGCTTTCTGGGACTGTTCTCAGATGGTTCACTTCATACCTCATCGGAAGAACTCAAAGGGTGGTTTCAGGTGTTTTTTCCTCTGATCCCATCTCTCTGTTTTGTGGGGTTCCTCAGGCTCTATATTGTCCCCCATGTTGTTTGTGGTGTACATGCTTCCCCTCAGAGACATTGTGAGACGGTATGGGCTGAAGTTTCATTGTTATGCCAATGACACCCAGCTATACCTGTCCTTTGCACCTGACTAGGAAGGAGCTGTCTTGGTATTTAACAGCTGCCTCAATGAAATCCAGGATTGGATGAGGTCCAGTTGGCTGAAATTGAACTCTGGGAAGACGGAGGTGATGGTTTTGGATTCAGATCGCCGGATAGAGGGACCTGCAGCTGGCTCTCCATCTGGATTGTTTTTTGGGCATGTCGAGTGACAGGTCTCTGAACTGGAGCGAGACCTGGGGGTGATAATAGATGTGGGGCTGACTTTTTGGTCCCAGGTGTCAGCGGTGGTTAAGTCATCTTTCTACCATCTAAGAAACATAGCCAGGATCAAGCACCTTGTTCCGTCCAGTGATCTGCCAACTTTAATCCATGCCTTTGTGACCGCACGACTAGACTATTGCAACTCGCTTTACTTTGGGCTTTCGGGGGTTGATATCTGCTGCTTGCAGCTGGTGCAGAATTCCACAGCACGGTTGTTGGTGGGTACTCCTAGATCTTCTCACATTACACCAGTGCTGCGGGATCTGCACTGGCTCCCAGTTCAGTGGCGGATCACCTTCAAAGTCGGATTACTGACTTTTAAAGCCCTGCACGATCTGGGCCCTGACTACCTGAAAGAACTCCTGATCTCTTACCACCCTGTGAGATCGCTCTGCTCAGCCGATGAGGGGTTGCTAGAGATTCCAAGGGTGACTTTAAAATCTGTTGGGGCCCATGCTTTTATGTTTACGGCCCTGTCCCTTTGGAATTCTCTACCCTGTAAGATTAAGGAGTACACGACTGTGGGGAGTTTTAAACAGGCTTTGAAATCTTTCCTTTGGGAAAAAGCCTTTGGTGGTGATGTTTTCTGATTTGATTTGTCTGGTTTTATGATGCTGATTTTTGTATTTATATCTTATTGTAATGCACCTTGAAATTTGAAAGGCGCACAATAAATTAAGTTTATTATTATTATTACCTGTAAGGCAGAACTCACCATCCATAGACTGATACTTAAATAGTGTGACTGTGGTAAAAATGCAAGCAAGCTCCTATTATACAGATTAAAAAAGCAACAAGTAGAGCATCACATTGCAAAGCTACTTAACCTCTCAGGTACCCTCTTAACTATACCTCATGAAATTAAGTCATGAAAGATTTCTATCTCCTTCTATATCAATCACATCATAACCTAGATGCGGTATAATTTAAGAACTTTATGTACTTGCTTAACCTGCCTAAACTGACTGAGCAAAGTAAAAGTCAGTTGGAGGCTCCATAACCCTATTAGAAATCAGGAAAGTGATCACATGCGTAGCACCCCATAAAGCACCAGGAGGGGATGTAGTCCCCACAGATTTTACCATCTTCTAAAAGAATCCATCTGCCCCACTATTCAACATGAGGATTACTCTTGCACCAAATTTCCAGACACCTTAAGAAAGACTATTATTATAGTTATACTCAGGTAGGTAAGAATACCTTTCTTCCAGCTAGGTATAGGCCTATATCGCTCATAACTGTAGATGTAAAAATGCAAAGCTCCTCACCTCCAGACTGGAGGAAGTACTTTCCACATTAATTTACCCCTCACAGGTAGGGATTATAAAGGAACAAGTTATTTTAGATCACCTGGGGTTCCTCATCTCAGTCATGCAGTCCACAGCCTCTGTCCATATTTCAGATGGTGCTATTGCCATAGACTTTGAAAATGTTTTTGATTCAGTGGACAGAGAATAGCCCCATTTGCTGTTTGGACATCTGAACATTGGACTAAGCTTTAAGTCCCGGATGCCAGTCTTGTACACCATGCCCAGTGTATGCCTAATGACCAACTCTAACCTTTCCTCTCCCTTTCCAGTTGGCAGCGGCACCCACCAAGGCTGCCCACTCTCCCTAAAGGGAATATGCACACTATAGGACATCTCCTCTCCCCAAATCTTACCCAGACAGAATCCTTTGAAAATCTGCAAATGTGTTACAGACTTCCAAGTTCTAATTTCTAGACAATTCTCCAAATATGTAATATGATGCTGGTGGAAAATAGTAGAAGGTATATTTGTTCAACAACACGCAAGTGTTCTCTCATACAAAGAGACCCCCTATTCCTATCACTTCCTGATGTAAAGTTAAAAAAGATCTAGGAGGTACTGTCTACAGGACAATGAGAGATGCTACCCCTGACCACACAGATAAAACCAGACAAAAATGGCAGATATCTCTTCAGATTCCTATCTCAGGCAATTCACAGTCTCAATGTTGAAAGCTTGCACATCAATCCTGTCTGATTTATAAGCACTTATTAATTCAAAACAAAATAAACCATCAATGGTACCACACATCAACTCAGTCCCAAACTCTGGGTCTTTAATCTCATGATAATTTTTAGAGATGCGTTATCCCAGGTGGCAAATCTTTTGCATATTTTATGAGCTTTCCAAATGATTTCTCAGTTCTAGTCCTAAATCCAGACAAAGTGCTCACAGATACTGAACACACCCTTACCTCACTCTCCAAGCTTCTTCCTAATAGGTCTCAGATATAGAGAACAAAGCTCTCCAGCAGCCAACCACAATGGCTCCATACTGTCAGTGTAGAAGCCAAACACCTCCTGCTACACCATTAGTGTGCCAAAGAAATCCTAGCCTTGACAGAATGGCCTGATGCACTTGATCCTTAGCATCCCTAGCCATAATGTTCCATTACACCAGACACACTCTAGTGGTATGCTAGGATCATCTTGAGCCTCTATATATCTTACATTCACTACCCTGTTCCATCAGTAGCAAATGGCAACCACAAACATACAGTATGTTACATTTCCCATAATATGATGGCCTGCCATTTCACCAACTCCCCAGTTATCAATATTTTCAGTTCGGCAACCACCCCGACCTCCCTAGATGAATGATAGCTCATTCTAATGCTCATGAAAGAGATTTGTTATAAGGTGCTACTCTGCCTATGGTATCTGTGTGGTCAGTACTTGGTACAACATCCTCTCTTCTGCAACTAATCCCTCTTCCCTTTTTTTCATCACTCATGGAAAGAGAGCTATGGAGTTATATATGCACTCCTCCTCTTATGAAATGTTGTAGTTCCCCAAAAATGGGGGCACGACAGAGTGGACAAATTAAATTGAATGAGGTTCCCCATAGGATCCCGTTCCAGTGACACTGCAGGGGTAGCATGGGATCCCTTCCATCTGTGTGTGCCCCCCCCCATCAGCAGAGCAGCTGCTGTAAACAAATAAAAAAAAAGTTTTCCTGTGCTGTTCCTGACTTTCTGCTCTGTTCTAGAATCCCCCCTTCCCCGAGATTGAGCAATGCAAGCCAGGAAGCATCATTTAAAGTTCAGCCATGCTGGGCTGTTCGAGGGCAGCCAGCATTGCCAGGAACAAAGCGTCATGAATGCTGGCTGCACAGTCAGCTGATGAAGTGAACAGTTGGTGGCCACCAGTTGGTGTGGGCAAGGAAGAGCCCAGGTGAGTACTCTTAGGTACCCCAGAAGTCAGAAAGACAACCAATTGCCACATTCATGTGAGGGATAGAGGGGACACAGGTTGGTAAATGAAACTGAAAGGTTTACCTGTTGTCCTCCTCTCATTCCTCATGGTTAGAGATGTGCAAAGTCTAAAAACTTCATGCAATTATATGTTTCACAGGTTGTGCTATATCCGCAAAGTGCTATTCAAAAAATTTGCTAATTCGCAGAGTGGCAGATCAAATGCAAAGTGTAGAATTTTATGGGCAAAATTCCATACTTCACACTCAAACTTTGCCCAGATGTAAAAAATATATATATAAATACCTGAAGTCTAGTGTTCCCCCCCACCCCACTGATCACCAGCCAGTCTCATCACCCCCCCGCCAATCACTAGCCAGTCAGCCACAATATAAAAAATACATATACTTTTTCAATTAAATCCATGGTGTCTATTGGTGCCTCCCCTTGTTGATCACTGGGAGGGGTCCACAGTGTCATTCCCCATCCCATCCCCCCACCTCTGACTGGAGCAGCCCCCTTCCATTCTCTACCCCCTTGAAAAACTGCCTAAAATGACCATCAGTTGTCAATGAATGTGTGTGTGCTTGTAAAAGCATGCACTCATTCATTAAAAGCTCAGTCAGGCTGCCTGCCATGGAGGTGAGTAGAGGGCTGGGCCAGTGGCCTGCTTGGGGTGAGATCGAGATGTAGGGAGCAGAGTGGTGTGATGGAGCACTCTCTGATGGGGTGGGAGGGTCCACTAGACTCCAGGGATAACATTTAAGAAATGTATTTATATTTTTACATGGTTGCCGACTTGCCAGCTATTGGTGGGGCTGCATGTGGCCCGGGGTAATTTTCATTATTTCACTTGTGGCCTGTGATCAGCGGGGGTGGGGGACTACTAGACAGCAGGGAATCAGAATTTAATTGAAAAAAATGTTTTTACATTTTGGCCAACTGGCCAGCAATCAGTGTGGGGGGGGGGTGAATGATTTGCCTGGTGAATTTGCTGAAAATTTACAAGCATAGTGGATCTTTGCTGCATCTCTACTTCTGGTAGGTATCAGGTTCTGTTCCATGTGATGGCTGCTAGTGGTATCTCGGTGGCCCCAGTCCCGAGCATGGTGTGGGCTCTGTTTAGCCCATTTGTTTTAATTTTTAACACATTTTAAAAAGTAAAAGTTTGGCCCCACGTTGGTGGCAGTGCCTGAGCCACATTGGTTGTGAGAAGGAGTGTTGGGCAGCCTACCCAGAGACAGAAAAGCCTCATGGTAGTCCCACCAACTGCCTGTTACCTCTCCGTCTCCCAATCCAAATTTCTTCACCCTGAGCCATGGCGGTGAGTCATCGGCAGCACCATCAGTCAGGTGCTGCCCACCAGCAAGTTTAAATTAAGTAATTGAAAATTAAGAGCATGCCCATGGCATGAGGGGAAATCGGCCAGGAGCCAATAGAAGGGGCAGGGCAAAAGACAGAATTTTGCAAAAATTATGTATTAATCAGGTTTAGAAAATGGGATTTAAAATATGTGAACTCTGATTGACTCCCAGGGGTGCGTAAACTTATGGTGAGAGCCCTCAGAATAACAAGTACCACCCTGCAGTGCCCCATCAGTCACTTAAATATCCTACTGTCCACCCTGTTTGCTCATTGGCCAAAAGCTGCCAATTCAATTTGAAATTGGCATCATTTTGTTCCCCTCACTTAGCAAGATCTAGCAACAACATCACCCCTTCACTCCTTGGCCAGACCTTATACCCATTACTCAGTAATGTAAGAATATAAAAATAAAATTACAACAGCATAAGAAGAAAATAAATTTACAGGGCTTTCACTTAGTATTACTTGGTATTACTTGGTAGTATGGGGTGCAAGAAGGCAGAACGCCCATTGAGAGTACCCCCCACAATGTTGTGGGTCATTATTCCGTGTTGGTTTCTAACCAGAGATCTAATTTAGTTTTAAATATATCAAAATTGGGACTATTAACAAGATCGCTGGGTAACTTGTTTCATATTCTTGGAGCCCTAAGTGTGAAATAATGTAGTCTCTTGTTAGTGTTTGCCTTGGGGATATCAAGTTGTTTAGAGTGTAATCTGGAGACCAATTTCCTAGTTGTAAAGTTAATTCCACATTGATGCATAAGAGTTGGATGTTCTAGGGTTTTATAAAGGAACAGGAGATCACCCCTTAACCGCCTTGTTTCCAGGGAGTGAAGTTTTAATTTTTTTAACCTATCATCATATGATAAGTGTGCTAGGTGGGGTATCATTCATGTTGCTCTCCTCTGAATGCTATCAATGGTTATTATGTCTTTTTTCAGATATGGGCTCCAAAATGGTTACCCATAATCTGAATATTGTCTAACATATGTCCTGTACAGAGGAATGATACAATGTTCAAGTTTTGTCACAAACATGTGGTTTATTCTTCTGAGAAGACCATTAGAGTTTCTAGCTAATTTATTACAGTGGTCTACGGAGGTCAGTTTGTTGTTAACAATAATCCCAAGATCTTTTTCACATTTGGATGCTTTAAGTGGTATATTATTTAGTTTGTAGGATTGACAAGGGTTGTTATTGCCAAGGTGCAGTACAGTATATTTTCTATTATTGAACTCCATACCATTTGTTAATGCCCATTCCTCAGTTTTATGCAAGTCTGTACATAGTTGATTCCTGTTATCTTGTGTGTCGACCTTACCTACCAGTTTAGTGTCATCAGTGAACTTAGATAAATGAGTATTAAAACTGGTCTGCATATCAGAAATAAATATGTTAAATAAGGCAGGTCCAAGAACAGAACCCTGCGGAACTCCACTGGTCACTTCACCAAGGTCTGATAGCAGTCCATTGATTCTAACTTGTTGGGTCCTATTTGTCAGCTAGTTATTCACCCAGTTTAACAGACTTGTTGAAATTCCCAGGAGTGTCAGTTTGTTAATTAATTTTTTGTGGGCTATACAGTTGAATGCTTTACTGTAATCTAGGAGAATAATGTCCATAGGGATCCTATCATCCAGTTCCTGGTGAATGTGATTATAACAAGCAATTAAAATGGCAGTTGTTGAGTATCCCTTTTTGAAGCCATACTGTGTAGTGTCATTGAGGCTGAGATTTAGAATGTCTACTTCTATTAGAGTTTTAATTATTTTTTTCCATTAATTTGCATGGTACTGAGGTTAGATTTATAGGTCAATAGTTTTCAGGGTTATATCTATTCCCCTTTTTAAAAATGGGTGTAATGTAAGCTGTCAACCAGTCAGTAGAAAGTAATGATTCTTTAAGGGATTTATCAAAGATAATAGCTAAAGGGAGGGAAACTGTATCAACAGTTTCTATCAAGAATCTGGGGCTAATCCCATCAGGTCCTGGACTTCCTTTTTTGTTAAGTGTTTTCAGTGCCTCCTTTATGTGATTAATTGTTATAAGGTAATTTGATTCATTAACTTGTTTTATTATTTGAGTCTGATGTGTGTCTATTTTTGAAAAAAACTCAACAAAAATATATATTTAAATTGTCTGCTATTGCTTTAGCTGATGTTATTGGTGTATCGTTAACTGTTAATGGACCTACTTGTCCAGGGGAGTAATTATGGGGGGGACGGGGGGGACACAAGTCCCCCAACATTTTAGCTGAGCACATTTGTCACCCCCAACATTCAGGCCATATGCTATTGCTGCCTGCTGGTGAGCTGGGTGGGACACAGGAACCTGCTGTTCTGTGGGTGAAGGGTTGTATTTTACTGGTGGGTTGGATCAGGTCCTGGGAGTGACAGCCTCAAGAGAGTGCAGCGAGCTACAGCAGAGGGGGGACCAGCGCCATGCAAGTGGCTTGGCCAGAACCAGAGGAGAAGTGTGAATTGTAGCAGGGAGGGAGAAAGTGATGGACCACATTGCACCCGGAAGTAGCATAAGTGCATGCCACCGTCAATAGCAAGGAGTCGGGAGGAGTGGGTGGGAGACTGACTGCTCCCATCAAGGGAAAAGAACTGCTGTGCTACCATCGATGTGTTTGCCTAATTGGTGCTGCTTCACTTCCCCTCTCCTCCTGACTGTGACTGTCATGTCCTGTGACTCCTGCTGCTGCATCTGCCCTCTGATGATGCCTGTGGAGGAGCTACTGCTTTGCTTTCCAGCCTGGGAGTTTGGGGGGGAGGCTGGGGTTTTATGGCCTGGGATCAAGTGGTTCAGGGCTGTGGGCACCAGTAAGTGACTGTGGGGGTCAGATAGTTGGATCAGTCAGGGCGTCAGTCAGTCTGAGCCTGCAGTGGACATTTGGAAGGCAGAGCAGAGGACAGAGAAATTTGGACTGCTGGAGGCTGCTGCAAGCAATGATGAAGCAACAACTACCTGGGAGATAGGACTGACTGGTGGTGCTGCAGTGCAGTGGGTGGGGTGAGTAGTGATTGGGGGACAGTAAGCCAGCAACATCATCATGCCACGGGGGTATTTACTCACAATGCTGTATGCACAAATTTGCAAAACAAGACACTGGCAAACAAGCAGAGGAGGTGGTGAAAGGGAATTTCAGTTTGCACAGGGCAGTTCTAAATCAGCAGGGGCCACACACTACTGGCTATTTGATTTGGCACCAGTCAGGATCAGGGAGTGCCTGGGAAAAGAAGCCTGCTGCAATCTGTGAGGCATTCCCTTTACTGTTGTGTCTGGAGTGGGCCAGTGGCTCTACCAGTAGACTGTGACCAACACAATCAGCAGTCAGCACAAAACTGTTCAACTTGAGCTAACATAGCTCTAATAGTCTACAAAAGGCAAGGGTAGGTGATGTTTCTATTTAATTATGTTTATTGGTGGTCTGTTCTGCTTTGCTGCGTTGGTTGTGTCTGTACTGTCTACAGTCAGTGCCTGATTTAAAATGCTGTGCTGGCTAGTGTCTCTCCTGTGTGCCACCTGAGCCTGACTGTTGCCTGCTTTGGTAGGGGCAGGGTTCTGCTGGCTATGGGAGGGGGTTATATGGTTAGCCTAGCATGCAACTCCAGTGTTTTCCTCTATATTACCAAAGCTAAAGTAATTTCAATGGGCTTGTGCAACTGGATGAGATGTATGCTTGTGTGACTTCAGTGCATTGTGGCTATTCACCTCTTTATCCATGGGATATACCATCCTGTAGAAGTATGACGCAAGGAACTCTAGTGGAGGGTCCCCCATAGGTGCCATGGGAATGATTTTCTTGGCTAACGGTAGCTTAGGAAAAAGCCCATGGGAAAGAGAGATGAGTTGCTGGAGGAGATGGGGTGGATGGTGGGGCAGCAAAGGAAACAAATGAGGACTGGCCTGGAGGAGGGCCTTTTAAGGCCTGGTTGGGGGAGTGGTTTGTTGCTCTGCCCATTGAACTCCAGCCAGCCCTCAGTTTCAATGGGCTTGTGCAAGTGGATGAGATGTATGCCTGTGTGACTTCCGTACATTGTGGCTGTTCGCCTTGCTATTCAAGGAATATACCACCCTGTAGGGGTAAAACGCAGGGAACCCTAGAGGAGAATTCCTCCCATAGGTGCCACAGGAATAATTCCTTTGGCTAAAGGTAACTTAGGAAGAAGCCCAAAAAGAATGCCCAAAAGTGTGTCGAGAATCGAAGAGGCGAGAAATCAGAATATATCGAGACCGTAAATTAAGGTGATAGACGTAGATGGGAAGGACAGGAGAAGAATGAGATATGAAGAGGACGATGAATGAAATAAAAGCAGACAAGATACAGAAGGGCAGACTTCCTAAAAAGAGAGGGAGCAGCCGGGGCCACCATCTGACTCCATCTAACAGCGGACCTAAACTACAGAACCTAAGAAAACTCCAACAGTATCTAATATTATGACCATTGGCAATGAGAAGAGGAAAAAAAACCTTTGAGAAGGAAACCTCTGGGGATCCAAGGTCTAGGTCGCCTTCCTTCCAGGCTGAAGGATGTTTTGATTAGTGACGGCTCAGCTACTGCAATTTAGAGTAGAGATCTAATGAGAAGGAAAACACTCCAATTTAGAGGAAGCTTTCACTCTGTCCTTCTAAATGGGCAGCTGTTGAGGGTTACGAGTGATGTCTCTGCAACTAGATGCTCAAAAGAAAGAGAGGAGAGAGATGACTGCTAAGGCACTCAGCGGCCAATGCGAGCCTGTGAAACAGCCTAGGTGAATCAGAGGTAGTCCTGAAGGAGAATAGCATAGAAGGTGCCTCTGAACCCACTCGGACAGCCAAAGGTACTTTGATGATGAGAGCCCCACCCCTCACAGCTGGATGGCATAAATTCTACATCCAGAGGTGTCACCGAGATGAGGGATCACTGAATGTCCACCCAGAGCGAAGACATTCTCACTATGGGCTAGGGAGAAGGACCCTGCTCTGAGCTTTGCATGCTCTAGATGCAGACTTTGTGGGTGCAAAGTGAGACCATCGTCTACAGGTTAGCCCTGAGCCAAGGAGCAATGGACACAGAAGGCATGTCTCCAAATGGAAAGCAGTTTGGTGAGGTAGCATAAGACCGAATAAGAAGTATGCTCAATTAATCGATGTGAATGAGCAGACCCTGAGATCAGATTGATTGAAGGAGAACCAGACTCATGTCATGAGGAAGCTATCCATGATTGGTAACTATGGGAGTGCATGCCAACCGGGTCCATTAAGAGCCAAATTACGAATGGATAGAATTGCATGAAGGTAGCAGCAAGAGCAGCCAGGTGAAGTAGGCATCTGATGGTGAGGTAGGTAGTACCAGGAGGACATCTGGATAGGTTTGATTAGAAAGATGGAATAGGGACAGAGGAGGAGGAGATGAGTAGGTAGGGAAATATGCTGGAGGGAATATTAGGCGCTGTGAATGATTAGGGTACAGTGGTATAGCAGGATGGCAGGATAAGGAAGCCCCCAAAAGAAAGCAGAGGTTAGAGAAAGAGAGGAATGGAGGATGAAGGAGCAGGAGGAGGGTGAGCACCCACCATGGGGAAGCACAGTCAGGGATGAAATTAAGAAAGTGCATCATGGTGTAATCAAGAGCAATGAGTGGCAAAGGCAAGGAGAGCAGGGGTAGGGACAAATGGCAAATCCCACAGGAAGGCTGCTGAGTATGCCAGCCAGGCATACAGTCCAGTCAGATTGATAGTCCTATGATGTGAAACAGGATGGGTGGCAAACAGGTTGGGTTGAGGTTGAGGAAAGGAAGGGAGGAGTACCAGGAAGAAAACGAGGTATAATGGGAGATAAGAGGAGACCAGACAAGAACTGACAGTAGGAGTCGCAGTCCCCATAGAGAGCAACTGCCCCTTTAAAAGGGAGCTGGAAACCAATAAGGGAGATAGGGATCCAAACCACAGGGCAATAACAGTAGATGTGGTCCAAACATCAAGACAAGCCATCAAAAATGAAGTCCTGGAACAGGAACGAGAGGCTAGGAGGTGAGCATCAACCAGGGAGAGAACAGAAGTCGAGAGGAGCGAAGTAAATGCTGTCCCCCAGCTCACAAGAACTGCTGAGGAACTCAACAGCACAGGGCACAGGAAGTCGCTGTGGAGAGAACTAAAGCAGAGGAGCGAAGCATCCTCTGTAGCAGTGGGGATGAGCACAGTGGGCAAAAGGGACAGAGAGAGCAAAGGAAGATGGATCGAGGGAAAAGAAGAAGTGGAGAATGTACGAGGGAAAGCTGGGTAGTGGCAACACCAGCACAAACCCGGAAGGGGAAGGCAACAGAGACAGGAGCAGCAAATAGAGAGAGAGAAAGAGAGAGAGAGAAGGGGAAATTAAACTACAATTTTTTATTTATTTATTGCAATTGTTTCACCAGAAAAGGCACAGTGAGCAACAAGATGCTCGTCTCCCGGTGCGACCTGGGGGGAGGGTACACATGGATATGATAACACGCAGGTTATCAAGTGAACAGTTAACAGAAGCAAATAAAAAGCTGCATAAGGATACACGATTGCATGACTGTACAAGCAGCGCACATTGAAAGCTTAGGATATTATAGTATCAAAAAAGGTATAGGGGAAACAGAGTGAGGAGGAGGGATGGGAGAACCAAGGAGCCACAGACAGCCACTGAGCAGTGAGACAGGAGCTCAGGCAACAGAAGGGGGCTGCATAGAGCCACGGCAGGGAGGTAGAACTGGCAAGGGCTACTCAGCATACCGGACCAGGACGGGAACAGGATGGAGGCCAGCAAGTGAGGAAAAATGAACACCAGACTGGAGGAGACATGGGGAATAGGGGTTGGGTGGGAGGAGGGAGAGAGACCTGCAGGTCAGTGGCAGTGAGCAGTAGGATGAACAGCAGGAAATGGAACAGAGCTGGCAGTCGGAGCTGCTGCTAAAATGCAGTAAACAAAGAACAAGAAAGAGAACAGAAGAAGAGGTATGAGGAGCAGCACCTCCAGCCGTAACAAAGAAAATGAATGAGGACTGGCGGGGGGGATGGCCTTTTAGGGCCTGGTCGGGGGAGTGGTTTGTTGCTTTCCCATTGAATTCCAGCCAGCCCTCAGCCATTAATAAAAAAAAAAAATCAAACCCTTACCCTGCAGGTGGGTCTGGGTGGATGGTTCAAAGGAGTCATCATGGAAAGGAAGGGGGAAGGGAGAAAGAGCTGTAGATCAAGTTGGGTCTACGGACCATGGTGATAATGTAGGCAGGGAAAAATTGTCAGACTGGGTAAGTCAAGTGAAGTAGTCCTTATCTTCCATCAAATTTTGTTTCTGTGTTAAAATGAATTAACAGCTATGCAAAATGAAAAAAAATAACAAGCATTTGTCACGGCCAAATGTTTGCCACTTGCATTGCTGTTGTGCTGGTGGGTCCTGCTGGCTTGTGCACATTTTTAGTATATATTTAACCAAAATAAACCAAATGAGATGTAAACTGTGATATGTCATTTGTAATTGGGTTCTGATGTCTACTGCATTTTCCAGGATAGTAGAGGTGAGATGCAATATCTCGCTTTTTTATTTTATTTATTTTTATTTAGTTTTTGTTGATGGGGTGAGACACACTAGCCATAGAGATAACTATTTGCAGGCACAACCTGGGAGGTTACGAAGCAGAGAATATACAATACAGAGAGAGTACAACAAATGAGGAAAATAATACAATTTCCCATGATGGCAGAGACAAATAACATAATAGGAAATACAGTCTTGACCTAGTTACACGATGTACTTCTTAAAAATGCAGGCACATAAAACATTGGAGAGTAGCACTGACAGTATAATGGAAGGTAAAAACAAACAGTAGCATGAATAGAAAAAAGGGGAAAAAAGGGAAGATATCCAGCTAAGCAAAAATACAATGATAAGTGCACAAAGTAATGAACAATAAGGAATGAGTGGCGGTCTGGCAGAGTACGTAGTGAGGGAACCAAACAATGGCAGAGACACACAGTAGTTTAGTACCCGGAAAGTGCAAGCAAAGAAAATGAGCAGAAGGATAGAAGGGAGAGGAACTATTCGGGTAAAGTCAAAATCAACAGAAGGTTTAAGGTAGGAGGACATGTCAGAGAAGCAAAATTAGAACGGGTTAGGTAATCTGGGTAAGGATAAGGCAGTAGTAAGTAAACTAGATAGAGGAGGACCAGGTAGGATCAAAGCACAAGCAAGGGACAGATTTGGTTAGGAAGTTTTGTAGCTCCTTTTTAAATATAGCATGAGTCGGCGAAGACCAGATGGCAAAGGGAAGAGAGCTCCAGTGCTTCGAGGCAGCATGAGAGAAAGCACAGGTACCCTTTGAGGTTTCACATTAGTGTTGTCCTGCTTGTATAATGTATTTCTGTATTCGCTTTCAAAGGTATGTTGATAGAAATAATTATATTTTTCCATAAATAATTTACTTTTTGCTGGGTAATATAGCACTCGTGATCTGAGGCTGGCTGAGAGTGATGTTGTCCCCCCAACCTTTAAGCCAAAATTACTCCTCTGTACTTGTCTAAGGTTCCCTTTTTATTATTTAAATATAAAAAGGGAACATGGGCAAGCAGTAACCCCAACAAGAACAGAGAAGTTCTTATCACTCAAAAATACCTAGTGCTTTCTCTCATGCTGCCTCGAAGCACTGGAGCTGTCTTCCCTTTGCCATCCGGTCTTCGCCGACTCATGCTATATTTAAAAAGGAGCTACAAAATTTCCTAACCAAATCTGCACACACAAAAGATGGTCATCTTTTGTGTGTGCAATCCTAAATTCTAGATTTCGCTTTGATTTAACAACTGCTGATTTTATCTTTTTTACTGAAGCTCTGTATAATAGTACATTTTTGTTATTACTTGGATTTTTTTAGTTTGAGGAACATCCTCTTTTTTTGTTTGATTAGTGTTTTTATGTTGATGTTTATCCATGTGGGGATGTAACCTTTTTGATTATATTTATTTTTTGTTGGAATATATCTGGATTCCAAGTCCAGATTAGTTGTTATAAGTCTAGTCCAGGCATTTTCCACTGCTAATGGTAATAAAATATGTTCCCAGTTTACGTTCTCTAATTGATTATTAATTTAATTAAATTGAAGTTGGCTTTGTCATATTGTTTAAGTAATATGTTGTTCCTGGAATATTGTTGATGGTAAGGTAAACTGAAAAATATGGATTTATGATCGCTATTCCCAAGGGGTTCTGATATGGATAAATTAGAAATATGGGTATCAGTGGTTGTAAGTAAAAGATCTAATATATTAGTTCCTCTGGTGGATTCTGAAACAAGTTGTTCTAAACCCAGTTCAATTATCCCTGAGAGGAAGATCTTGTCAGCTTCCGATCTGCCAGTTAAGTTGCCCCAGTTAATATTTAGCATATTAAAGTCCCCCATCATTATGACGTTACCTTTCCTTGCTACGTTTTTAATTTCTACCGCTAATGTTTTAGTGTAATCAAGATTTTCATTAGGTGGTCTGTAACATGTTCCAAGGAGTATTTGAGATTGCCCCTTGAATTGAGTTGTGACCCATAGGCTTTCAGTATTTGTTTGGATCTTGTTTTCGAAAGAGGGAATATGGTCCCTAACATACATACATACTCCTCTGCCTTTTTTATGAGTTCTATCTTTGTGATAAAGTTTAAAGCCTGGTATGTGTCTGGTCCACTCAGAGTCATTGTCCCACCATGTTTCAGTTATTGAAATAATATCTGTATTGTGAGTATTAATTTTAGCTTCAAGTTCAGCATGTTTTAAGGTGTTTACAGATCTTGCGTTCAGTGATAAGACATTGCATAATGTATAATTATCCTTTTTGTTAGTAAGAGACGTGGAAGTGAATCCATTCTCCCCCAGATCTTTTAGTTTAAAGCTTTGTGGATAAATGTGGCAATTTTTTTCCCAAGAACTGTGCTTCCTCTTCTACTTAAATGTAAGCTGTCCCAGCAGTAGAGGAAGGGTCTTTCAAGAAAGTCCTCCCTGTGGGTTAGGCATGTAATATTTTGTTTAAGGCACCACTTCCTAAGCCACTCTTTTAAAACTTTGATTTTATTTTTGATGTCTGTAGTGGCTGTAGGTACAAGGGGTATTTCAGAAAAACACACATCACATCCTTTGTCGACCAATACATTGTTCAGGGCTATAAAGTCCTTTTTTAGTTCAGTTAAAGTGGTCCTATCGATGTCATTTGTTCCAGCATGGACTATGCCCCCTGTGGTTGATTTTTTAATATGGAATTGGTCATTTACGTGATGTCCGATATTCTTGCTCCTCTAAAACTGGAGCAGGTACGATTGTTTTTGTCTGGGTTACATATCAATCTATCTGTATGTTTAATCATAGAATCACCCAGAACAAAAACTGGTTTAGGACTGTGTACCGTTGTGGGTGTTTTCATACTATCGTGACCATTAATTTGTGGAAGTTGTGGTGAAATGTGTTCTCTAAATATAGTTTTTGGGTGAGGTGTTAATTTGGAAGATTCAGCAGGGATTGATGCTTTAGGGCTGATCCTATGTGATGTGATTGAGGTGTCAGAAAAGTGTGGTTCCATCATTTGGAAGGTGGGATTTTCGTCTTGTTGTAGTGATTCAAACCTGTTACTTAAGAGTAACCGTGGAGTACTGGAATAAACCTGGCCACCTCTTCTTTTTGTTTTATATTTGTTTGTTGGTACATGAGCCCATGTGTCATCTGGCTTGGCTGACTGTGAACAAATTATCTCTGTTTGAGAGGGACTGTTTGTCTTAGTATCTAGGTTTGACTTAGGTATACTGATTTCAGATTTTGTTACCATGGAGTCAATATAGTTTTCCAAGTGATTTATGTCAGCTTTCACTGCCATCCTGGATTGTAGGTTTGCTATCTCATCATAAAGGGTGGATATTAATACACAGTTATCGCAAGTGTAACCCCATATTTGTTCCCCGAGATTGTACATCCCACAGATCTGACAGCAGTTCTCAGGGGTTGCCATTATAATCCTGTTTTTTATTGGAATAATGCTATGTTTAAGTAATACATCTGGCATGTATATCAAGCCTTGTACCTTCCTGTTAATTAAGATGAGATATTTATGGCAACCAAAGTACTAGGGCAGTCCTTTCCACTTACCCTTTGATTGTACTGGTGCCTCTTCCCCAGTTTCCACAGAAGACACAGTAGAACATGCAAGGCGTGCATGTCTCTCGTGCGTCTCCGCATGCAGCCTGTGCTATCTCTGCCCCGCTCACTAAGTGAGCTAGTTTTTAGTGCGTCAAACTGGAAGTGCATGCTTGCACTACTTCCGGTTTTCACGCTAGTGCTAAGTTCAGCAAAATAAAAGTATAAGCCTTGAAAAAGGCTAGTTCTGAGTTGGATTACAGGATTTAGTAAGACTAAGTTGCCCACAAGGGCAAATAATGCAGGGTTATCACAGCGGAGTTGCAGGTGGTCAGCAAAGAACCTTCTGTAACCACCAGTATCCCACACTCCCTTGTGGCAGCAGAGAAAAGAAATCACAGTTGGAGATAGTACCCTTCCTTCACAATAGTCTTACAATAAAATGGTATAGGTATAATAGTGCAATACAAAGTTCTATATTTCACTCAGTGCAGTAAAACAGCTTGTTTGTCCAAAATCCAGGTGAAAATAGAAACATATTAAAAAAGCAAAAGGAAGTTGTCAGTGTGATCGGCTGCATGTAACTGGCGATCAGTAGCATGATTTTCAAAAGGGCAGCCATGCAACATGTCTATCCATAAGTTATCTCACATGTGCAGTCTTCACTCATTGTTCACCATACAATCTCAAACATGGTAAAGAAGTAACCAAACCTCTCTGAACTGCTTGCTATTCCTCCCTCTAATAGAAACAACAGTCTGGGAGTTTAGCATCGTGCACATGCTGCACAGTCACCTCACTCACAAATTCAACCTGCTGATTCTCTGTTTCACCCCGGCCCCCTTTCCTAAATGAACCCTTTAATTCCTGCAGCTCCAACATTTCATTAGCCTTTTTGTGTTGCTTGCATGCATGTGCAAGAAACACATTGTGTCATGTTTTCTTCACAAGCAGGTTGTGGAGGCGTGGCGGTGTTGTGCCAATGGCAGCAGCCCATTCAGGGGCTGGTCTCTGCCTCGGCCAATAGATCAGCCTGCTGTCAATCACCAGCAGTTAATGAGCAGGCCACTAGATCAAAGTGACAGAGCCACTGCAATCAGTGAGCACCCTGTCACTACACGATCAGCTGTTCATACGCGGGGCCTCACTGACTGCAGCAGCCAATTACACAGCTCCATTGTGCAGTGTTGCCATGACGATGGCTTCTCCATCGGCATCTCACAGTCCCCACAAAGCTGTCGGAAAGCTGCCGCTCAGCCTTCAGTGTGCCTTCCTGGTGAAACATTTCAATAAAGTATAAAAAAAAAGCCAACTGGGGGTGCCAAATCCCCCTCAGCTCTTGCCACCTCCCCGCACTTATGTGCCAACAGGGGTGCTCAATCCCCCTGTCAGCATGCCACCTGCCTGTTAATTTTGTTGATGGGGGAGTCCACTTCCCATCGGCATTATGCCCCCCCACTTTCTTGTGTGCTGAGGGAGTGCCCAAACCCCTTTGGCTCTTGTCCCCCCCAGCACTCTGTATTAGGGCTGTGCATGGTCTGAATAGTATTTCCCAAATACCACAAATAGTAGGCTTGCCGAATATTCGATGGACATTCCGAATTGTTCACGATTTGGCTACTATTTGGGATGTACTATTCGGTGGGTGAGATTTCAAAATCTCACAGAGCTTCGCTTGCCAATCAGAGGCTGTTTTTGGAGCTCAAAGCCAGGAACACCATGTGATCTCCTCACTCTGAGTGTGTAGATGAGAGGAGACAGTTGTTTCTCAGAGAGCTAGCTCTGTTTAGTTTATCACTTGTAACTTTTATAACTGTTTAAAAAATGTTTTGTGTGTGATCCGGTTTTTACATCTGATCACCTTGTGACTGCATCTGACTGCAGTTTTGTTTTTCATCCTTGAAACTGGGCTCAGTTTCAAGGAAAAGGAGAGTCTGTGTGTGAGTGAATCTGTGTGTGTGCTGCTGCATGCTGACTGCCCTCCCCCACGGCTTACAGTTTCACAGCTCAGTTGAAGCAGTGTGGTTTGATTTTTTGCTTAAGAACCAATTAGTTCTTATCAGGATTTTTTTTTTGTCAACAAAGTCCAGTTTGGTTTTTGCATGCAGTGGGTAACTGTTACTGAGCTCAGTAACACTGAGTGGCTCAAGCTTTTGCTGACTGCCCCATCCCCACTGCAGTGCTTGCTTAGCTTTTTGTTCCAACTCCACACACAGCCCCTGTGGTATTTTCTATTTCTTTTGTGAAGCAAATTGGTATTTTGCTGTAATCATGTTCCGGGCTCGGTTCCCTGCATAAGTGAGGTGTGATTGTCATCTGACTCCCACTTATCTGCATTGCAGCTTACTGTGGTACATACATCATCCGTGTGTGTGTTGTATTGTTGTTCTTGTAATCTGTGTCCTGCAAGTGCATGCACAGTTGTCTGCACACATTTTTTTTTGTGATATATAAAGCAGCCTATTTTTTTCTCACTGGGTCAGGCTTGGTCCATTGAATTGTTGCTGACTGTAGTCTGGTTCTTGGCTCAGTTCCCTGCACAACTGAGTAATGAGGGTGTCACAGGTGACTCCTCCCTCTGCAGATCACTGCACCTGAGTGGCCCTTCTGTGCATGTGAGTTTTTTCTTTTTTGTGTGTCTTCGCCCCCTGTGTGTGCACTACTGTGAATGTGTACACGTAAATTTTCTGTGAACTGCTTTAGTATTTCTGTGTGTGTCAGGCGTGACTCACTGGGTTCTGTGTGTTGTAAGTTGTTTGGTGCACCTTCAAAGCTTGAATTGCTGTACTGTATGACTGCACAACTGACACCGTACAAGTAAGAAGTTGTTTGCTGACTCCATCTCTTTCTAGTATCAGCTTGACTTTATCAGCTGCTACATACGCGGTGTTGCTATTGTTGTTTTCTGCAAGAAGCACCAACATAAACAAAGACACTAATCACAAATAATATACACAGTAAGTTATGGACCATGTCTCATCAATCCCGTAAACGTGCATGGTCCAGCCCAAGCAAGTCATCTTCTCCACCAGTCGCAAGTGGTGAGGAACAGGGTGAGAGAAGGTCTGTTCGTATTTACCACTCTAAAACAGTTTTCTCCCCTGATAAGCCTTCAGGTTCTGGTGTCAGTAAGATTGGGGGTAGTACTAGTACTACTAAAACTGAACTGCTGCCACTACTATTACTAGTACTGCATTTGCAGCACCATCATTTTATAAAAGTAGAAGGGCTTTACAGCTGACATCTCCAGTTAAACAAGAACAAGAAACCACCCCCACTACCAGTGGTAGTACTAGTCACACAACTGCCCCATAGAGGCAACATTGCCTATCAGTGTGCTCCTCCCCACCACCACCAGTGCTGTGATTTCAGCAATCAGAGCAAATCCTTTTTGTACTGTGGACACCACCACTGCCATAACAGTGTGCACTGTTATTTGTGCTCCTTGCACAGCCACTGTCACCACAACTTTTGCTTCCATTAGTAGTCCTGAGTGTTCTGCTGTCACCATGACTACTGCTGCCAGTATTACAACTAGCTGTAATATGATGCCAATTTCTTCCACTGTAACTCCTGATTGTAATTCTGGCACCAGGACTACTGTCGACAGTGCTACTACCTTGCCAATTGAGCCCATGACCATAGGTACTGTGACTAGTACTGACCATGAGACTGTTACAATGACTGCACCAATTGTGTTGCCAAAATGTACTGTTGCTCAGCCTCGTAAGTTTCCTCTCACCACATTTCCTTTTGCTGATGTGGAGGATTCCGAAGAAGAGCATTCATCTGGTTCTGAATATTTACCAGAGCCTCAAGACTTGATAAGTACATCGTCTGACAGTGATACCCACCTAAGCGAATTTGGCGATGAGGCCGAATATGCGGCATGTCTGTGTGAGAAGTGTGAATGTGTAGCTACCAAAAAATGCAATACTTCTTGTCATGGCAAGCAGGCTGGTCAGGGTCACCCTCCTCCTTCTCCTAAAAAAAACCAACAGTCCACCCTGTCCTTTCAAAGAGTTGTGTCAAGTTCAACTCCATCTGATACACAGAGTAGTTTTACAACTACATCTGTTGTGGAGAAAGAAAGGGGTAGAACACTGCATCCACTGCACCCAATTCTGATAAGGGGAAAGTGGCAAAACATGCCCATGGTCGCTCAATTGGGGCCTGTACTTCCATTGTCAGTGCAAGGAAAAGTGTGGTGTGGCTGTACTTTAATGTTGTAAAAGATGATCCAACATAGGCAGTATGCTGTGTGTGTGACTGTACTATAAGTCGTGGTAAAAACCTTTCAAATCTCACAACAGCATCAATGATGAACCATCTCTGAATGAAACATCCCAGTGCACTTCAACGATCCACAGCTGTTCCTCCCCCTCCACAACATGTGCCTGTCAGCCCCTCTTCTGGTACTGGTCCAGTAGATGCACAAAGTATTGTTAGTGATTCTATTACTGAGACAGACAGACAGTGTGTCCTCAACTCCCCCTACACCACTTGTAGTGCATCCCCGTACAGGAGCATCACCCATTCTGCCTTCCTCTGCTCAATCATCTATTATTGTAACACCCTCCACCATGGGTTCAAAGTCAAAATCAATGCGATGTGGAGCCGCTTTGACTACACCCATCATGCAAGTCTTCCATGCCCGCACCAAATACCAGGCATCACACCCTACAGCACAGCAGATCACCAATTTAATTGGTGAGATGATGGCCTTGGATCTGCAGCCATTTTCCATTGTGGAAAACACAGGTTTCCGTAGGCTGCTGCAGTATTTGCACCTTAGGTATAATATACCATCACGGACCACATTTTCACATACTGTAGTACCCAACATTTACCATGATTTGAGAAAAGAAGTTGCAAGACTACTAGCACAGGCTGTTGGTGGAGTTTTCCACTGCACAACTGACATATGGACCAGCATGAATTTAAATCATGCATATATGTCACTGACAGCACACTGGTGTGTTGCAGATGTGGTAGTCACTGGTGGTGATGGTGGTACTGGTGCTGCTTCTGTCTCTTCTCCCTCTCCCTGCAGGTCTACTTTGCTAAATGTCAGTGTTATGGAAAAGGATCACCGGGCTATAAACATACTGTCATTCCTGCAAGAGATGTTGAGCCCATGGATTGATGGCAACAATTTGGAGGTAGGGTTTGTGGTCACAGACAATGCCACAAATATGATAAAAGCACTTAGAGATGGCAATTTTGATGTGATACACTGCTTTGCTTATACACTAAATTTGGTGTTGACAAAGGCTTTGGCAAACACAGTGGAGGCAAATCACACAGTCAAAGTAGCCAGAAGCATAAGCAGCCACTTCCATCACTCTGTGAAAGCCACAAACTGTCTGCATCAGCTACAAGAGCATCTTCAAATGCCGCAGCATCATCTCATCCAGGATGTACAGACAAGGTAGAATTCCACCTACTACATGCTGCAAAGGCTTCTGGAGCAAAAGCGGCCCTTCATGAGATGAGCAAGGACACTGATATAGGGGGAGTCCTCGGGCATCAGGACTGGGCTGTGATTGAGGTCTTGGTAAAGGTTTTAGCCCCATTTGAAAGGAGCACTCGTGACCTTAGCTCTGATTCTGCACTGCTAAGTCAGGTAATTCCTGCTGTACAGATCCTGAAAAAAGCCATGAGGAGATTCAGTGAAAATGCTGAGAAAGATCCAAACCAGACACTAGGAACAGTGATATCCCTTGTGGAAAACCTCATCACAGAACTAGAAGTTAGATTTTCTGATCTCTGTTCCAATAAAAAGCACATATTTGCCACTATGTTGGATCCACATTTCAAGTGTGAGGTACTAGACCTTATAATACCCACTCACAGGGTTACAGACATTTAGAAGCAGATGTGCTCAGAACTCAGTTTCTGCATCCTTGGGTCAATGAAACCAGCAGGTAACCCTATTGATGAGCCAGTCTCAGAATCACAAACTGAAAGCAGTATGGAAAACCTTGAGAAGGAGGGTGACTGTTGGGCTGAACTCAACTCATCACTACAGGCTGAGCAGCGGAAGAGAACTGAACAGCAGCCACAGTCAGCACCCAATCTGCTGAACAGTTATGTCAATGAGCCTCTGGAGTCATTCTCCATAAATCCAGTGGAGTACTGGATCAAAAGGATGAAAGCATCTCTGCACTTGGCATAGTTGGCCCTTAAATATATCTGTTTCCTCCCTACCAGCGTACCGTCTGAACAAATGTTCAGCACTGCTGGGGATGTGGTGGAACCTCACCGATCCTCACTTTACCCAGCACATGTGGAACAACTTGTGTTTATAAAAATAAATCTACCTCACCTTGGGTACACATATGGCCACTAACAATTGCAATAAATAATTGTCTTGTACTGGATACATTTGTGTGTTGTAGCATTGACCCATACACAAGCCATTCTGTGTTAACCATCATTGTTCTGTTAGCAAATAAGCACATGTTAACATTCATATTCAAAGTCATACTAACACAAATATGTGACCAGCACCCTTTTCCTTTAAAACTTCCACTGTCATGGTGTATTCTTTTGAACAAGCATGCCCTGCAGTTCCCAGTGCCTAAAACTGTCATCCACCTATTGATTGCTGTTCCCAATACAAAATCCTCAACTGGTGTTGCTACATCTCTCGTCCCCTGTGTTGCTCATGCCCATATTCCATCAATCCCTTTAACAGCTTTCCAGGTGCCAGTAACCAGTGTGGCATCACCAGTCTCAAGTATTTCACGTGCATAAAATATGGCAGCTAATAGTGTGTCATCTCCGGTCTCAGTGTTTCCCATGCCTGAAATATGGCAGTTACAAGTGTGGCATCACCAGTCTCAGTGTTTCCCATGCCTGAAATATGGCAGTTACAAGTATGGCATCTCCAGTCTCAGTGTTTCCCATGCCTGAAATATGGCAGTTACAAATGTGGCATCTCCAGTCTCAGTGTTTCCCATGCCTGAAATATGGCAGTTAACAGTGTGGCATCTCCAGTCTCAAGTATTTCACATGACTGAAATATTACAGTTACGAGTATGGTATCACTTGTCTCAAGTATTTCACATGACTAAAATATTGCGGTTACGAGTATGGTATCACTTGTCTCAAGTATTTCACATGACTGAAATATTCCAGTTACCAGTATAGCATCACCATTCTCAAGCATTTCACATGCCTGAAATATTCCAGTTACCAGTATGGCATCACCATTCTCAAGTATTTCACATGTCTGAAATATAATGAAAATAGGAATCACAGAAGGAACAGGACAGGGAACTGTATCAGTTAAAGCAAAAGAAGCTGGGAAGGCAGTCAGAACAGCAAAGGCCCAAACCGAGGAAAAGATAGCCAACTCAGTTAAGAAGTGGGATAAAACCTTTTATAGGTACATCAGGGAGCAAAGGAAGACCAAGGAAGGGATAGTGAGGCTTAACAAAGGGGAGGGAGGGTGTGCAGAGGGTGACTGTGAAAAGGCAGAGATACTAAACAAATATTTTTGCTCAGTATTTACAAAGGAAGAGGGGAAGGTACCTAAAACAAACAGTAGAAACACTCTGGATACAGAAGTTGATACCAGCCCATTTACAGAAGAAAGGGTTCTGAAAGAACTCTTAAAACTGAAGGTGGACAAGGCAATGGGGCCTGATGGGATTCATCCCAGAATTCTAAAAGAACTAAGGGTAGAACTAGTGACACCACTGACTACCCTCTTCAACAAATCATGGGAGAATGGAGTGGTACCCGAGAACTGGAGGAGGGCAGATGTGAGTCCCCTTCACAAAAGTGGGAGCAAGGCAGAAGCAGGAAACTACAGACCTGTTAGTTTAACCTCAGTGGTAGGGAAAATGATGGAATCACTTCTGAAGGAAAGAATTGTTGAGTATCTAGAGGCCAGAGGGCACAGGACCCAAGGCAGCATGGATTCACAGCGGGAAGGTCATGCCAGACAAATCTGATATATTTCTTTGACTGGGTGACCAAAGTAATTGATCAGGGAGGGGCTGTGGACATGGCCTACCTAGACTTTAGCAAGGCATTTGACACAGTCCCACACAAAAGATTAATATACAAGTTAGCCAGCCTGGGAGTGGGTCCCAAGATGACAACCTGGGTAAAGAATTGGCTGGAGAATAGGATACAGAGAGTAATAGTAAATGGAGTCCACTCTGAAAAGAGGGGTTAGTAGTGGGGTACCGCAGGAGTTCAGTATTAGGACGGTCCTCTTCAATGTCTTTATAAGCGACATTGCAGAGGGACTGGAAGGAAAAGTATGTCTCTTTGCAGATGACACAAAGATCTGCAACAGAGTTGATGCACAAGGTGGAGTGAAAAGGATGGGAAGGGACTTGGCAAGGTTGGAGGAATGGTCAAATGTATGGCAGCTTAGAGTCAATGCTAAGAAGTGCAAGGTAATGCACCTGGGAAACAAAAACCCAGGGGAAGAGTACACAATGGGGGGTGAGATACTAACAACAACAAGAATGGAAAGGGACCTGGGGGTAGTCATATCAGATGACCTAAAGATGGGCAAGCAGTGTGAGAGGGCAGCAAGGAGGGCTGGGGGGATACTGGGATGCATAGGGAGAGGCATCACCAGTAGAAAACAGGAAGTTATTATCCCTCTGTACAGACAGCTAGTGAGACCCCATCTGGAGTACTCATGCAGTTCTGGAGACCCAATCAATCCAAGAAGACATAGACAGGATGGAAGCTGTCCAGAGGAGGCAACTAAAATGGTGCAGGGTCTGCACCAGAAGACATATGAAGAGAGACTTAAGGAGCTTAATATGTATAGCCTCGAGGAAAGGAGGGAGAGGGGGGACATGATAGAAACTTTCAAGTACCTCAAGGGAATCAACAAAGTCCAAGAGGGTAGCATCTTTCAAAAAAAGAGGTGTGCAAGAACAAGGGGGCACAATTTGAAGATAGAAGGGGAGCTCAGAGGTAATTTAAGGAAGTATTTTTTCACAGAGAGGGTTGTGGATGTATGGAACGGCCTTCCAGAGGAGGTTGTGGAGTCAAAAACAGTGGTGGAATTCAAGCATGCATGGGACAGTCATAAGGCAATTCTAGAGGGTGGGGGTAGGAAGAAGTAGGCTGCTGGTTAACTAGGATCTGCAGCTTATCCATCAGGTAGGGAAATGGGCAGACTGGGTGGGCCAAGCGGTCCTTATCTGCCATCAAATTCTATGTTTCTATGTTTCTATATTTCAGTTACCAGTATGGCATCTCTGGTCTCCAGTATTTAACATGACTGAAATATTCCAGTTACCAGCATGGCATCGCCAGTCTCCAGTATTTCACATGACTGAAATATTCCAGTTACCAGTATGGCATCTCCAGTCTCCAGTATTTCACATGACTGAAATATTCCAGTTACCAGTATAGCATCTCCAGTTTTGAGTATTTCACATGACTGAAATATTCTAGTTACCAATATGGCATCACCCATCTCAAGTATTTCCCATGCCTGAAATATTCCAGTTACCAGTGTGGCATCACCAGTCTCAATTATTTCCCATGCCTGCAAAATTATTGCAAAGTGCTGCAGTATGCTGCAAGGAGCAGTGTAATTCAATGGCAGTTAATCTCTAGCCATCCAATATTTTGTGACAGCATTTACTGCAAAGTACTGAATTGCATCTTGTCTTTCTTCACTGTATACTATTGATACATAATACAATTCCAGAGAAGGTGGTGAGATAGACTATATGGATGATGACAGACAGGTGTCTCTTTATTAGATGGACTCAAATATTTTTCTCCCCAAGCAAGCCTTTTAGTTCTTGTAGCATTGGGAATAGTACTACTACTACTAATACCACTGGCAGAACTATTACTGCTACTGGTGTCACCACCTGTTCCATCTATTCATTCACTGTAACATCCTTTTGTGCAGTAGTAGGAGGGCATTAGTGCATACATGCTTTGTGCAGGAAGCAGCAGACACCACCACCAGTGTTCCCACTGGTATCACTATGGCTGCTACATCTACAGTCAGTGAGCTCCACCACCACCGGTGCCATTCATGCAGCAGCCACCCTTTCAGCTGTCACCACTATGGCAGCCACTGTTACCACTATTCTTATGCCCATGGCCAAAGCACTGTCTACCCTGTGTCTGTGGATTTATGTGATAACCATGAAAGCGCAATCGTGATTGGTGACAGGGCAAGCATATATCACTGAAAATCTATTTCAGTGATGTATACCCCCAACACACAGGAAAACAGTGCCAGGGACTTAAATTTTGATTGTTCATGCAGTGGGCTGTGCCCCTTACTTTTCCCCACACCCCCCCTACGAAAGAATTCTTAACTCAAGGGGAGTGCATGTGTGGGGGGGGTGCAAAATCTGGAGAAAAAAAATTGGGGGCCGGGGCACACAAAAACGTAGGCATGCCTGGACCTGAACCTCAAACCCTTGCACCTTTAGGCTGACAAGCACCAACCACCAACCACGCTATGGGGCCAGCTTGGCAGCCTCACACCAACCACACCAGGCCAACCCTCCCTCCCTTCCATCATGCTGGACCCTGCCCCCGGCACACGTACACATATAGTGATGTCCTGTCGCTATATGCACCTACCTCTCCCATCTGGTCACCCTTCCTCAGCAGTAGCCCCTTCGACATGCACCAGGATTAAGTTGCCGTTATTGCAAGCACTTAATTGCCGATGCCCATGTCATGGGTTACCGTGTCTGTGACCATGAACACCCTCCAGCGCTGACCCAATGCAATGCTTGGTATTGTTTTCAGAGTGCTATATGTGTGGTATGGTGGATCAAGTGTGCTGCATGTAGCTTGTGTTGCATTAATGAGAGCTCTGCATTGGGGGTTGAAGTCTCATTGAGGTGTATATGCTACACCAGGTTTAATGGGTGATTAATGGTGTTGTTAAAGTGCTTTTTTAAAGTTTCCTTAAAAAAACACCTTTTCTGGCCGAATACCGAATACCTGGGACCAGAATACCGAATATTCAGCTGAATATTTGGGGAAAGCTATTCGCACAGCCCTACTCTGTATGTGCCGATGGGGGTGCCCAATCCCCTGTTGGCTACAGCCCCACCAAACACTCAAGTGGCATGCTGGGAGCCCACCCCAGAATGCCAAAATTAAATCTCCCTGAAAAAAAGAACGTTCCTGCAACTTTTTTTTTGTTAATAAACCTGTAAAACAGAAAATAGTCCCTCATTGAGTCCGTGGCCCCTCCCCAACCTGCGCCCACCCTCTGCGCACCCTGCCTCCCCACACCCCTCCTCACCCCATACTTACCTCCGGAGCCCGGCGCGATGATCTTCGGTGGACCGGGAACACATCTGCACTCTTCAAAGCTGACCACAAACTGAAGAAATGCCGGTAAGCTGTATAATGGCATAAATTTTTTTTTTCCAACTTTGGTGCATATCTCGGCCATTTTTGGGAATTTTTTTCACCAAATATTCAACATGGGGTTCTTGGGACCCCACCTCATGAACTCCGTCACTGTCATTTTGTTATTTAGTCTCAAAAGATAATTTCATGGTCAAAAACCCTATGTTGAAAATTTGGTGAAAAAATTCCCAAAAATGACTGTTTTACGAGCATGCATTGCGCAGTTCCTACGCATGCTCGTATGTTCGAGCATTATTAATATTTTCACTCCAGATTTTCAACATTGCTATTTTACCACACCTTCTTATGAACAGTACAGCTGTCATTTTTCACATCTCACCAGAAATTGTTTTCACACATGTAGCGCATAATGGCACGGTCGGTGTGCGAAATCAGTGTTCAGGACAGATTAAGAGTATCACAGTGACAGTGTTCTTGAGGTAGGCCCCCAAAAAGATTATGTTGAAAATCTGGTGAAAGCATTCCACAAAATGACTGTTTTATGAGTGTGCATTGTGCAGTTCCTATGCATGTTCGTAACTTTGACCATTTTTAATATTTTCACTCCAGATTTTCAGCATTGCCATTTTACCACACCTCCTTATGAACAGTACAACTGTCATTTTTAACATATCACCTGAAAAGTGTTTTCGGACATGTAGCACACAGTGGTGTGATCGGTGTGCGAAATCAATGTCCGGGACAGATTAAGAAAATCACAGTGACACTGTTCATGAGCAGAGGTCAATTTGGTGACGAAAGTCCATAAAATGACTGTGTTACAAGTGTGCATTGTGCAGTTTCCATGCACCTTCGTAAGTTCACAAATTCGTAATCTTTTCAGTCCAGATTTTCAACACTGGCATTTTTCCACACCTCCTTATGAACAGTACAGCTGTCATTTTTCACACCCTGGCTGAAATGTGCTTTCGCACTTCCAGCGCAGAACAGTACGGTTGCTGTGGGAAATCAATGTTCGGGATAGATTAAGAAAATCACAGTGACACTGTTCATGAGTGGAGGTTCCAAAATGCCAGTGTTGAAAATCTGCTGTAAAAAATCCCCAAACTAATTACATTACGGGTGTGCATTGCGCAGTTTCTATGCACACTCGAGAGTTTTTTTTTATATTTCATTCCAGATTTTCAACATTGCCATTTTTTACGCCTCTTCATGAACAGTACAGCTGTCATTTTTCACATCCTGTTCGAAATGTGTTTTCACACCTGTGGTGCCAAATGGCACAGTTGCTGTACAAAATCACCTTTCCGCTAATGAACTGATAGTGTCTCTGTTCATGCAGTGGGATCACAAAAAGCCCATGTTGAAAACTTGGAATAAAATACCAAGAAATACCCAGGGTGTTAGGGTTTTCGACCATAATGCCCTACCCTGTAGGGACTGACAGGCATCAGGGATGTGACTTGGGATTGTCAACAGTAATGCTCTTGCCATTCCACCCCCACTGGCACCCTGCAGCCAGTGACAGCCATCGAGGTGCGCCTTGGACTCTTTGGCCCCAGAGTTCATCCCATTCTCCTATACTGCACCCATTTCAGCATATTTCCTTATGGAATGAGATGAGTAAAGCCAGAACACCCAAGGCACACCTCGACATGTGTCAGTGTTTGCAGGGTAGGGTGAGATGAAATGTCGTGACCGCTATGGTTGACGACCCAAAGGCACACCCCAATGCCTGTCCATCTCTGCAGGGTGGAGGTAGGGTTGGTGTCAGTTCAATACTTCACTTCCATGCCTATACTGCATGGGCCCAGTTCTCATAGGGGCCTGCATCTGGCACAAGCTGTGGCAAACAGCAGCTTGCACCAATGCCTGGTAAGCCAGGGACCCTGTACCTGATTCGGGTACAGGAGGGGTCTCAGCAGCTAAGTCCCCATGCTTGTGCTGACAGGAACCCTGCTGCAAACCCCTGGCACATCGCACAGGTCCACTGCAGGCCACCAGAGACTAACACAGGACCCCTGTCCCACTAGGTAACGGGCATGTGGACCCAACCTGGTGGGTCGGTGTCCCCCCACCATTTTTGGTGCAACTGGCGCCTGGCCACAGAGGTGAGTGGTGGGATGTGCTGGGTGCTTCGGAGCAGTCAGGACTAGTGTATAGGTGGTTTGGGCACCACCTGCTGGGGCATGGGTGTACACTGTACCACCATAAGTTGGTGCTGCAGTAGTGCCGATGGGGCAGGCATCGGGGATTGGGGGAGCTGCTGACAATATGGGCAGCATCAGGATGGGGGTACCAACATGGTACATAGGTGGCATTGGGAAGCTGTGAGGGGTGCAATTGGACCACTAGAATGGGGGCCACACATATGGGGCCACACTCAGGGGTGTATGGTGGGTGGACCATCACCCATGGTGTGCCGCACACAGGCATGTCACCCAGGGGAGAATGTCTAAGTCCCCTTACGCCTGCCCTGGCTGGTCTAAGGGCACTGAGAATTTCTCCTGCCAGGTGATGTCTGTGAATCACAGGATGCAGCTTGCATCGGCCGCAGTCCCCCTACCACCGTGCTGCTGTACATTGTTGGTGCAAGCCCAGTTTGGGGCAGGTGGACTGCAGTCGATGCAGGCCACCTTTATGAATCGCATGAAGGGCAGTCATGGATGCAAGGTGCACCTTGCACCATATCGGTTCGCTGCAGGCACCTTGTGTCCAACGCAGGGCTTTGAGAATTGGGCCCCATCTGTCTAACTCCTGCACTTCTACTTCTAATGCCAGCAAGCAACCATTTGGCATTGACAAATGCTTGTGTAGTAAGTTCTGGCCCATAAGAGGCTCACAGGTGACCAGTGGGAAGCTCATTAATTAGGAACAGGCTACATCTCTTTTTTAATGTCTTTATAAGTGACATTGCAGAGGGACCAGAAGGAAAAGTATGCCTCTTTGCAGATGACACAAAGATCTACAGCAGGGTTGATACACAAACAAGGAGGCATGGAAAGGATGAGAAGGGACTTGGCAAGGTTGGAGGAATGGTCAGATGTATGGCAGCTTGGATTCAGTGCAAAGAAGTGCAAAATAATGCACCTGGGAAACAAAAACCCAGGGGAAGATTACACAATGGGGGGGTAGTAACAACACCAAAAATGGAAAGGGACCTGGGAATAATCATATCAGATGACCTTAAGATTAGCAAGCAATGTGAGAAGGCAGTAGGGAGGGCTGGGGATACTGGGATGTATAGGGAGAGGCATCACCAGCAGAAAACAGGAAGTTGTTATCCCTCTGTACATACAGTTGGTGAGACCCCATCTGGAGTATTGTGTCCAGTTCTGGAGACCCCATCTCTGCAAGGACATAGACAGGATGGAGGCAGTCCAGAGGAGGGCAGCTAAAATGGTGCAGGGTCTAAAAGCGAACCCATATGAGGAGAGACTAAAGGAGCTTACTATGTATACCTTTGAGGAAAGGAGGGGCCGGGAGGATTGACAGAATCTTCTAAGTACCTCAGTGGAATCAACAAAGTCCAAGAGGGTAGCATTTCTCAGAAAAAGAGATGTGCAAGAACAAGTGGACACAATTTGAAGACGGGGGCAGCTCAGGGGCAATGTGAGGAAGTATTTTTTCACAGAGAGGGTGGTGGATACATGGAACAGCCTTCCTGAGGAGGTTGTGGGGTCTAAAACTGTGGGAGAATTCAAGAATGCGTGGGACAGACATAAGGCAGTTCTTGTGGGGGGTAGGAAGAAATAGGCTGCTGGTTAACTAGGATCTGCAGCTTATCCTGTAGGTAGGGAAATGGGCAGGCTAGGTGGGCCAAGTGGTCCTTATCTGCTGTCAAAGTCTATGTTTCTATGTGTCTATCTCTCCTGTCTGCAAGCTCAGACCAGGCTAATGTACAAAGAATTTATCACATTTTTTATGAGTCTTTCTTAAACGTGTTTTATCGGTTTACAGGAGTGCATCTGATTTGGGGCCAAAATCAAAAGCAAATAGTTATAGTAGCAGAGCCCCCCCCCCCACACACACACACATACACACTTCCCGAAAAGCTGCTTAAAAGCGTGCAAGCCATTCAAATCGATTCCATTTTCTTACTTAGTTGGGGTTCAATGCCAACAAGTGTAAAATCATGTACCTAGGGCATAGAAACCCCGATGCTGAGTATAGGATGGGGGGAGGTACTGATACTCACTAGACATGAAAGGGTCCTTAAAGGTTATTATATCAAAGGACCTCAAGGTGGCAGTACAACGCGGCAAGGCTATGGGCAGGGCAAATTGGATTCTGGAGTGCATAAGGAGTGGCATCTCCAGTAGGAGGAGGAGGAGGGATGCTGTGCTGCCATTGTATCACTCCCTGGTATACCCCCAGCTGGAGTACTGTGTCCAGTTTTAGAGTCCACACTTCAGAAAGGACATAAAGTGGAGGTTTTCTAGAGGAGGGCAAGTAAAATGGCTCAGGATTTTCACAGGAATCCCTATAAGGAAAGGCTGAAGAGTCTCAACATGTACACTCTGAAAGATAGGAGTGCGAGAGGTGACATGATCAAGACCTACAAAGTACCTCACAGGGGTAAACAGGGTACAGTTGGTGTGTTTCCTTCAAATGAGGATGGGCATCCAAACCAAGGGGCGTACAATGAAGTGGAGGGGGGAGTTCAGGATAGATGTGTAGAAATATTTATTTACTGAAAGGTTGATAGATGCCTTGAACAGACTGCCAGGAGAAGTGGTGGAGGCTAAAATGGTAGGGGGCATGAAGCATGCATGGGATAAACATAGGGGTGTATTAGAAAAAAGGGAAGGAGGGGGTCAACGGAGATCAACAGGGCTCTGGAGGTGGAGTAGGTTCAAGTTCATTGCAGGAAAAATCCATTGAGCAAGCTCATTCACAATGAGGTCCTGATGGAAGCAGGCAGAAAGACATACAGTAACATATACAGGCAGGAGTTACGAGTAGGTAGAGAACACTTGGGCAGACTGGGTGGGATGAGCAGCCCTTTTCTGCTGACAAATTCTATGTTTCTATGGCATCATGTGTTTATTCAGGTGCAGTGTTTATTTAAAGTTGGGCCTACCATACATCCAGATGTAAGATACAGTAAATTACCGAATTAGATGTAGCCCACTTACAGTACAATAAACAGAACCACAGTGCTTCAAGAAGCCTTTACTCTTCATAAGGGTGCTTAAAGAGCTGGGTTCTATTTGCAGTGTCCACACCAGTATGCTGATCTTAAAATCAATGCCGTATCTGAATGAGTACTTGATTCTCGCTCACTCCATTTCTTCCCCACTTTGAAAGCTGCTTGTCCTGAGTTAGTTTTGAGCTGGCAGTGCCTCGCCTGTGTTGGAAGTTGACAAATAAGCGGCATTGAAAGACTTCAGACTTCACAGACTGTGAAGGTAGTTGCTCACCCATCATCTTGGCAAGAAGAAGGCTGCAGCTGTGGCCACCAATGACTGTTGGTGTGTGGGGATGGGGGGACCAAAGGGGACAGTCATAAGGAGATAAAATCATAATAAAAATTGTGAGAATTTCATCAGCTTTCCAAAATGCTTACCAGTAAAAGAACACTCTATGAAGTTTTTCAAATGGCAACACAATCTGGTGAGCCCTCTGTCTGCCATCTGACACCAGGCATCAACCAGCGTAAAATTGCCTAAAGAAGGCAGTGTGGTCATGTCGTTACTGAAATACTGGAGATTACAAATTTATAAGAACAAAAGAATATCACACAGAAGCTGGCACGTGTGCCTATAGCAGCTGTCTCCTGCTTCTCAGTAGTTATACTTATACCTTTGAGGTGCTTGAATGTTTTTATCATATCCCCTCTTTCCCTCCTCTCTTCCAATGAGTACATATTGAGGTCCCCTAATTTCTCCTCATAAGTCTTGTGTTGCAAGCTCTGCACCATCTCATTCACCCTTCTCTGGACCATCTCCAGCCTGTTAATATCTTTACGAAGGTGCGACCTCCAGAACTGCACACAGTACTCCATGTGAGGCCTGACCATGGTTTTATATAATGGCATCACTACCTCCCTCCTTGTGCTGGTGATACCCCTGCCTATGCACCCCAGCATGTCACTGGCCCTCACAGCTGCCTTACCACTTTGACATTTTCAGGTCATCTGAATTAAGAACCCCCAGGTCCCTTTCCTTGTTTGTGACTGTCAGCAACTCCTTCCCCCATCCCCATCCTGTAGCTTTCCATAGGGTTTCTGTGTCCCAAGTGCATAATTTTGCACTTTTTTGAATTCATCTTCAGTTGCCAGTCCTCAGACCATTTTTCAAGCTTCCCCAGGTCCCTCTTCATTTTCTCTAACCCCTCTGGGGTATCCACTGTTACAGATCTTGGTGTCATCTGCAAACAGGCAGACCTTTCCCTTCAGCCCTTCTGCAATGTCACTAATGAAGACATTGAACAGGACTGGCCCCAGGACCAATACCTGCGGCACCCCATTGGTCACCATCTCTCCCCAGGCTACACCCCATTTACCACCACACTCTGCCTCCTGTCTGTTAGCCAGTTTCTAACCCAGTTTACCACCCTTTCCCCCATGCCCAGCCTACCCAGCTTGTGCTAGTTTATCAGCCTCCTATGTGGGACGGTGTCAAAGGCTTTGTTGAAATCAAGGTAAGCGTTGTCCACTGCCACACCCTGATTTACTTCCTTTGTCACCCAGCCAAAGAGATCAACCAGATTTGTCTGACATGACCTCCCCACTGTGACTCCATGTTGCCTATGGTCCTGGGCTCCAATGTCTTCTAGATGCCCCACTATCCTTTCTTTAAGCAATGTCTCCATGATCTTTCCCACTACTGAGGAGAGGCCTATAGTTCCCCGCCTCCTCCCTACTGCTGGATTTGTATAGAGGGACCACATGTGCCCTCCTCCAATTCTCTGGTACCACCCCTGTGTTGAATGACTCAGTGAACATGGCTGCCAAAGGTACTGCTGTCTCCTTTCACAGTTTTCTTAATATCCTTGGGTGTATGCCATCTGGTTCCATTGCTTTGTTTACCTTCAATTTAGTCACCTCCTGCAAGATTCTTCTGCCTGTGAATGTACTATTGTCCACCTCTTCATGCCTTTGCAACTGCTGTACTGCTGTGGCCCTTGCCCCTCCCCTTCTTCTGTGAATACTGAACAGAAAGACACAGTGGATGTCTTAGGGAGTTTCATGTGACAGTTCTTAAGCATTTTACTATCACTTCCAAATACCTAAACAGCACATATAAGCAAGCAACATTTGACATTGGCAAATGCTTGTTTTAATTACCTTACACTGTGCTCCTTGATGCCATGCCACTAAAGCAATCCCAGTGCAGGTCTTCTCCACTCCCGATGACTGCCCAACCATGACCTGCCTCATCAGAAGCAGCATGCTATGTCTATTCATGGGTCACAGCAGCTCCTCACTTTGGTCCTGGCTCCCGGCTACAATCTGCAATGGTTTCTTCTGGTGCCATCACTCTTTCCTAACTACCACAGCCCCTCTTAAGATTAAAAAAAGGAGTGATAAAAAACAAAAAAAAAAAACCCATAAAGGCACACAAAAAGTGTATTTAAAAACAAAAGTGCCATCTACTGGAAGCTATAACAGCAGATGAAGGACCGTTTTTCAAGAAAATCATATCTATTAGTATATATTACTGTTTTAGTAAATTTGTGAGATTTTTAAATTATTTTATAAAACAAATGCCACAAATGGCCCATTTTCTAATCGCAATAATACCCTCCACAATGGGCTGTATGGGCAATACCAGACCTTCTAGGGGCTATAAGACCCTCCACCTGTGGTGTTGGTCCTCATTACATCCCTGGGCAGTCTGGTATTGCCCAATACCACCCACCCTCTCAGGTATCATTGTTTGCATAGTGATGTCTAGGAGTGGGATCAGGGCTAGGAGGCCCTAATAGAAATTGTTGAATATTTATTAGAATAGCTCCCGGAGGCGGAGCTTAGGTGAAGCTAAGGCAGGGCTAAGGGCAGGAAGGCCGTCACTGAAATAAATATATTTAAAGGGGCAACTCCTAGAGAAGCATTGTTTAAAAGGGCAAAGCAAGCTCTGTGATTTGGAGGGGCACAGCAAGGCAAGCCCCATAATCCAGAGGAAGCCAGCAAGGCAAATTAGAAGAAGGGCTAGCAAGCCCAGGTACCCAGTTCTGCCTTGTCACACCCTAGTCCCTGCCACACCTTGAATGAGGGTTTAGCAGCCCACATGTAGAGTGATTGGGTAGGGGGGATCCCCGGTTTACAGCTTGTACATTGGGACAGTGACAGAGGTCACATTGGTGGGAAGGTGTTTTAAGTATTTCCTTCCTTCAGACCACCCATAGAGGTGGCCGAGGAAGATGATGGCTAGCAGCTACTTAATTAGGGTAGCATTGGGGCAAGAGGGTATTTGGGGCATTTCAGAGTGAGAATACATCTGAGACTGTACCTAAGCTGTGTTTATTACCTGTAAACTGCCTGAACTGTGTTTATTGCCAGACAACTGCCTGCACTGTGTTATTTGCCCTGAAAACTGACCAGTTGTCATTGGAACTGGTCAATTGGCCCAAAGTCATTTGTTTGCCCTCACAACTGGCCAATAGCCCCTAGAACTGGTCAGTTGCCCTGGTAACTGGTCAATTGTCCCTGGAACTGGTTGATTGCCCCTGGAGCTGGTCAATTGCCCCAAGACTGTTCTTTTGCCTGCAATCGCCTCAAGTGACAGTTGTGCCATAGTGTGCCCTCACCATGTACCCATGACCAGGGGGTCCAGAATCCAAGACTTCAGAATCAGTCTTCAGCAGCCCCAGAAGGGTGTTTAGCAAGTAATTTCCGGAATCAGTCTTCAGCAACTTCGGAAAGGTGTTCAGCTGGTGCATTTCACACCTTCTGTAATTGGACAGAGTAGTGTGGCCCTACAGTGAGGATCATGTGAAAATCCTGGTCCACATCCCTCATCGCCCTGCAATGTCATGTTTGTTGTTTTCCACTGGTAGCAGGCTACATTCAGGCCCTGTGCAGATCTGGTTGTCTGTTTTGTTGTTTTCTTTCTTCATCTCAGCTTCTTCAGGATCTTTTGTTCTCGTCCCCAAATGAACATTCCATTTGTTGTTTTATTCTTATCCTTGGCTCATCTGCCATGGCACCCAGAAATCCTATATCCGTCTGGCTTTCCAAGAGATCTTCATCCTGGTTTTCAGTTTCTGTGGGTCCTTCCACCCATTCCTGCATCTGGTATCTCATCTCATCAGTCCACCAGAGGGTTGTGACTAGGTGGTTTCTGCATCTGTCATCTACTACCAGCAGTCCACAGAGGGCTGTGGCCAGATTACTTCTGCATCTGTTGTCTCATCCCTGCTGTCCACCAGAGGACTGTGGATGGATCCTTTGTTCTTGTTCTTCATTGCTATATTCCAGCAGTCCACCAGTGGGTTTTGTGCCAAGGAGTTCTTGTGTTTGTTCTTTGTTTCAGGCAACCCAGGAGAGGGGGTGTAGCTGGTGGACCCATGGCCTGTTCAAGAAAGCTCTTCATTTCCCTATAGTACCATGTAAATTTCAGTAGCCAAGCCAGCCAGTGAGCTTGCTTATTCCACTTTCTGGATCTTCCTTGTTTCTCCCTCCTTTCTACAACCAATCGACCATCACATGGACAGAGACTTTGATAGCCATGCACGGATTGTAACTAGTGTAATTTTAGAGTCTTGATATGGCTCACTGTAATAGTCCCTATGTCTGGAGTACTCCAGGGGTAGTCACTTGGGTAGAGGTGCACTTCAAGGTTGGGGTAGAGTTACCTGTACAGTAACTACAGTACCATTATAGTTTTAGAGTACAGTACCGTTATACTTTTAGAGGCTTCTATAGCTTTTGTGTTTATAGTGCCTTTACAGTTTTAGAGGCTTGCATAGTTCCTGTGTTACAGTACCTTTGTGGTTTTAGAGTTTTCCCCTTATGTGAATTTTAGAGTTCTAAGTTTCCATTTTCCCTGTGACTGTGTCCTCCTTTCCCCTGGTTATTGATATATATATGGTGGAGAATATGAACCTCATTTACGACTTCCACCTCTTTTTGTCAGGTGAAAGCATCCACCTTCATAGGAGCTGAAGAGTCCTTCCACCATTCCACCTGCTGGGAGCAACACCGGTGTTGGTAAGTAGTGTGCAATTTACCTGGGTCATCACAACACACTTGCTCTAGTCACCCTTGTACTACAATTGGGCTACTGCAGCACATGACCCACACTTCACCACCACAATGTTACTGTCTTATGCTAGCCTGTTTGTTAACTATGTTGTCAGCTGTTACATATGCTGTGTTATCTGATGTACAGGCACTATTTAATGTTACATTATGTTAATGATCTTGCAAATGTCCTGAGTGTATTGTAAGACCGGTACTATACCTAAAATGTGCAGTATGTATCTGTTATTAAATGGAAATTTAATAAAAAGCATTAACTGAAAAAGTGCTATTTGGTAACGTGCTAGTATTAGAAATATAGAAACATAGAAGATAATGGAAGAAGGGGACCTGTGGTCCATCGAGTCTGCCCAATTGAGGTGTCCTGGGACCTATTGTGCACTGGTGTTCTGTCCTCCTAGACACACAGTTTAGCCCTTGCCAGTGCCATGTGTCTGTTCCCAATACTTGTCCCACCTGTGCTTAAAATTTGATACTGACTTTGCAGCCACCACCTCAGGAGATAATCTATTCCAAGGTTCCACCATCCTCTCTGAGAAGTACTTTCTAATGTCCTTATTGAATATTCTTGTAGTAGAATTGACGTTCCTGGTAGTAGCTTGGCAGAAGACACCAGGAGAAAGGACTGCTGTGTGACTGAACTTCTCTGCTGGGACTACAGTAGAAGAACTTTTGCACATGGACCTTTAATTTAGGGTAAAAAAAAACTAACATACAAAACAAAAAAAAAGTGTGTGTTTGTCTGGGTTAACTGAAGTGAATGGGTATCTGAACAGTTATTTAGGTGTAAATCTCAGGTGATTGAAAGGACTTAACTGTTGTGAGGTTTAAATTACTTGTAGAAAGATCTAGTAAGTAGGGGGAGTGGCTAAGCTAGAAGGAAGCTACATTTAAAGACTGCCTTAGAAAGATTCTGCTAATAGCTTGGCAGAAGACACCAGGAGAAAGGACTGCTGTGTGACTGAACTTCTCTGCTGGGACTGTATTGCCCTCCTTCCCTCCCTTCCACCCCCCACCCAAAGCTAGTTTATTTTATAGGCACAGGATTTGACTGACAACAGGAACTTCCTGTTTGGGAGCAGGAAGTGAGTGATCACAGAACCACCAAAGACCCACCATCCTAGAAGGGAGAGTAGCTTTCGCCCTCTAGCTGCTGGAGGTCTGTCTTCAGCAAGTAACTGGTCTACTGAGAAATATAGGATATTCATGTCTCAGAACAGGACAATCAGGAGCTTAAAGGGCACACAGGCAGAAAGTAAGGAGAGAGAAAAAACAGAGGAAAGAGTAAGGATTGCAAACAGTTAAGGGGCAGAAATAAGACATGATTGGAGGGTGAGTGCAGTGGCTGTGGAGCAGCAGTCTTCTGGGAGACGTTCTGGAGGATGCGGTGTTGTCCCATCTGCAGGCACCTCTCTGGGCTGAGGGAGGAGGTTGCTCATCTACAGGCTGAGTTGGCCAGGATTTGTGGGACTTCTCTTCCATCCAGGGACCACCAGTGCCTCTGCCGCTGCCTCAGAGGTTGCCAAGAAAGAGGAGCAGTTGGACCACAGTGGCTCAGGGAGGGTGAGGGTGGTGGAACAGAGGCACATCCCTCCAGTTGTACCTCTCCAATTCCCTATGCCATTCTGGCAAAGTGTGGTTCCTCTATGGAGGCACCCGAGTGAGACCAAGGAGGATGTTGGGAACCTCCACAAAGGAGACCCACAGGAGGGTGGCATGGGACCCTGCAGGGGAAGGAAACAACTCCTGGTGGGGGACTCCATTGTTAGGAAGGTAGAACTGGGGAGGAAGGAGAGGGAGGTGAGGTGCCCTGGCACCATGGCTTGAGGGACAGGGAGCGAATCCTCAGGATTGCCGGAGCAGCTGCACAGGGAGGGAGCTGGATGTCATTGTCCACCTAGGGACAAATGACCTGGCTATGAGAGGGATTAGAGAAGTGCAGAAAGAGTTTATGGAATTGGGGAGAGGCCTTAGTCAAGTAGCACGCACGGTAACCTTCTCGGAGGTGCTGCCCATCTATGGCATAGGAGAGGCTAGGGTGTTCCGCACCATGGGATTCAATCAGTGGTTGAAAAAATGGTGTGGAGCTCAGGGATTTGGCTTCATTGGGGACTGGGGGTCCACCTGGAGTGATGCATGCCTATATTGGCATGATGGGCTGCATCTGTCCGGGAGGGGAACCAGGATCCTAGGTGATAGGTTTAAATGCTTCATTGGCAAGCTTTTAAACTAGCCAAGGGGGGGAGGCACTGGAAAGGAGAAGGGAAATCCTAGCCCCTCCAAATAATCACGGTAGTAAGTGCGGCAAACACCAACATAGAGGTGTCGATAGGGAGAAGGGCAGGGTAAACGGAGAAAGTGACAAAGGCAAGAAGGACAGAGATGGGGCAAAAGGGAGTAAGGCCATCAGGAAGTGAGGGTACCCATACCAATGCCCGCAGTCTGGGCAACAAGCTCCTGAGCTGGTGGGCTCTGATGGAAGAGGATGTCTGGATATCGTAGCAGTTACAGAAACATGGTACACAGAGAACCATGACTGGGATGTTAACATACCAGGTACGTAACCTACAGGAGAGACAGGCAGGGGAGAAGAGGGAGGAGTAGCTCTCATGTAAAGGAAGGATAAAGCAACTGAACAAAAGAGTAAACAGGGAGGAGAGGAGGCACTGTAAGTCACCTTGGAGACTGGAAAGGGCACCACAATCCGCACAGGGGTTGTTTACAGACCCCCATGTCAGGGGGAGGGAATGGACAAGGATATGATAGAAGGCATTCTTAGAATAGAAACATAGAAACATAGAAACATAGAATTTGACGGCAGATAAGGACCGCTTGGCCCACCCAGTCTGCCCATTTCCCTACCTACTGGATAAGCTGCAGATCCTAGTTAACCAGCAGCCTACTTCTTTCTACCCCCACCCCCCAGAATTGCCTTATGACTATCCCATGCATGCTTGAATTCCACCACTGATTTTGACTCCACAACCTCCTCCGGAAGGCCATTCCATGCATCCACAACCCTCTCTGTGAAAAAATACTTCCTTAAATTACCTTCTGAGCCGCCTCTATCTTCAAATTGTGCCTCTTGTTCTTGCACACCTCTTTGAAAGATGCTACCTCTTGGACTTTGTTGATTCCCTTGAGGTACTTGAAAGTTTCTATCATGTCCCCCTCTCCTCCTTTCCTCGAGGCTATACATATTAAGCTCCTTAAGTCTCTCTTCATATGTCCTCCGTGCAGACCCTGCACCATTTTAGTTGCCCTCCTCTGGACAGCTTCCATCCTGTCTATGTCTTTGCGGAGATTGGGTCTCCAGAACTGCACACAGTACTCCAGATGGGGTCTCACCAGCTGTCTGTACAGAGGGATAATAACTTCCTGTTTTCTACTGGTGATGCTCTCCTATGCATCCCAGTATCCCCCAGCCCTCCTTGCTGCCTTCTCACATTGCTTGCCCACCTTTAGGTCATCTGATATGACTACCCCCAGGTCCCTTTCCATTTTGTTGTTGTTAGTATTTCACCCCCATTGTGTACTCTTCCCTGGGTTTTTGTTTCCCAGGTGCATTACTCACACTTCTTAGCACTGAATCTAAGCTGCCAACATTTGACCATTCCTCTAACCTTGCCAAGTCCCTTCTCATCCTTTCCACCCCACCCTGTGCATCAACTCTGTTGCAGATCTTAGTGTCATCTGCAAAGAGACATATTTTTCTTCCAGTCCTTCTGCAATGTCGCTATAAAGACATTGAAGAGGACTGGTCCTAATATGAACCCTGCGGTACCCCGCTAGTAACCCTCCTTTCTTCTGAGTGACTCCATTTACTGTTACTCTCTGTGTCCTATTCTCCAGCCAATTCTTACCCAGGCTGTCATCTTGGGACCCACTCCAGGCTGGCTAACTATATATTAATCTTTGTGTGGACTGTGTCAAATGCCTTGCTAAAGTCTAGGTAGGCCATGTCCACAGCCCCTCCCTGATCTACTACTTTGGTCACCCAGTCAAAGAAATCTATCAGATTCGTCTGGCATGACCTTCCCGCTGTGAATCCATGCTGCCTAGGGTCTTGTGCCCTCTGGCCTCTAGATACTCGACAATTCTTTCCTTTAGAAGTGATTCCATCTATTTTCCTATCACTGAGGTTAAACTAACAGGTCTATAGTTTCCTGCTTCTGCCTTGCTCCCACTTTGTGAAGGGAATCACATCTGCCCTCCTCCAGTCCTCGGGTACCACCCCATCCTCCCATGATTTGTTAAAGAGGGTAGTCAGTGGTGTCACTAGTTCTACCCTTAGTTCTTTTAGAATTCTGGGATGAATCCCATCAGGCCCCATTGCTTTGTCCACCTTCAGTTTTAAGAGTTCTTTCAGAACCCTTTCTTCTGTAAATGGGCTGGTATCAACTTCTGTATCCAGAGTGTTACTACTGTTTGTTTTATGTACCTCCCTCTTCCTTTGTAAATACTGAGCAAAAATATTTGTTTAGTATCTCTGCCTTTTCACATTCTCCTCTGCCCACCCTCCCTCCCTTTATTAAGCCTCACTATCCCTCCCTTGGTCTTCCTTTGCTCCCTGATGTACCTATAAAGGTTTTATTCCCTTCTTAACTGAGTTGGCTATCTTTTCCTCAGTTTGGGCCTTTGCTGTTCTGACTGCCTTCCCAGCTTCCTTTGCTTTAACTGATACAGCTCTCTGTCCTGCTCCTGCTGCGATTCCTTGTACTTCCTGAATGCTTTCTTTTCTCTTGAACCTTCACTGCCACTTCCTTTGAGAACCATAGTGGTTTCTTACATCGTCTTGTTTTGTTTATTTGCTTCACACAAAGGCTCATTACCTCTGTGATGGCAGTTTTTATTATTCCCCATTGTTCTTCCACCCCCTCCTTCCCACCCATTTGCTAGTGCATTCCTTAGGCACTCACCCATTTTGGCAAAGTCAGCCCTCCTAAAGTCCAGTACTTTTGTCTTTGTATGGCTTGACTCTATTGCTGTGTTTATTGTGAACCATACTGTTCGATGGTCGCTAGTTCTCAGATGGCTACCCACTTCTACATCTGTGATCCTCTCCATCTCCATTTGAGAGTATCAAGTCTAATATTGCCCCTCCTCGAGTGGGCTCCAGTACTAGTTGTCTAAGGCATGCCCCTGTAGGGCATCTAGAATAACTGCACTCTTCAAGTGGCAGCTGCAACTGTGCTCCAGTTAACATCTGGCATATTCAGATCACCCATCAGCAATATCCCTTTTTCTGCCATTCTAAGTATACTTTCTATCATTTCCTTGTCCATTTCCTCCCCCTGAGAAGAGGGGTTCTATACAACCCTAAGCGGATTGTGGTGCCATTGCCTGTCTCCAATTCTACCCACAGTGCTTCTTCTCCTCCCTGTTTACCCTTTTGTTCTGTTGCTTTTATTCCTTCCCTTATGTAAAGAACTACTCCTCCCCTCTTTACCCTCCCTGTCCCTCCTGTAGATAGTGTATCCTGGTATGTTTACGTCCCAGTCATGGTTTGTGTGTACCATGTTTCTGTGACTGCCACGATATCCAGATGTTCCTCCTCCATCAAGGCCACTAATTCAGGAAGCTTGTTACCTAGACTACGGGCATTGGTACTCATTGCTCTCCATTTTTGATGGCCTTACCTTCTGTTGCAGCATCCCCACTGACCGCTCTACCTTGGTCTTTTTCTCATTTAGTACCCTGTTTTGTAGGAGAGGCTGGGATTTTTCTGCTGCTTGTCAGTGCCTCTCCCATTGACTAGTTTAAAAGCTTGCCAATGAAGCATTTAAACCGATTGCTCAAAAGACTTGTTCCCTTCCTGGACAGATGCAGACCATCCTGCTAGTATAGGCTGGTGTCCTCCAGGTGGAACCCAGTCCCCAATGAAGTAAACCCCTGTGCTCGCACCATTTTTTCAACCATTCATTAAACTGCATGGTGCCAATTACCTCGCTTCCCCATGCCTTTGACAGGCAGCACCTCTGAGAAGGATACTGTGTTTGCTACTTGTCTTAGGCCCTTCCCCAACTCTGCAATGTCCTCCTGCACTGCTCTAACCTCATGATGAGCCAAGTCATTTGTCCCTAGGTGGACAATTACGCCCAGCTCAGAATCCCTTGCAGCTGTTGTTGTGATCCTGAGGATGCGCTTCCTGTCCCTCCAAGCCATGGCACCAGGCAGGCACCTTACTTCAGATTTCCCAGCTCCTCCCAGTTCTATCCCCCTAATAATTGAGTCCCCCACCAGGAGCTGCTTCCTTTCCTTGTGGTGTCCTCTGCCTCCTTCCTGTGGGCCTCCCTGTGACAGTTGCCCAGCCTCCTTAGTCTCCTCCATGGGAGACCATAGGGAGCCATGCTCCCCCAGAATGGCGTATGGATTGTGGTGTGTAACATCTGACTGGGTGTGCCTCTGTTTCACCATCCTCATCCTCCCTGAGCCCACTGTGGTCCAACTGCTGTGCTTTCTTTGCAACCTCTGAGGTAGTGGTGGTGGTTCTGGTGCTCCCTGGATGGGGGAGGTTCCCTTCCTACTGTCCATTGTGGCCTGGGGGAAGGTCCCCGTACTACTGTCCAGTGTGGCCTGAAGACGGGCAACTTCCTCCCTCAGGGCAGACAGTTGTCTGCAAATAGGGCAGCATCTCAGCCTCCAGAAAGACTCCCGGAAGACTGCTGCCCCACAGCCATTACATTGCACTACTCCCCACATTTTTTTTTTTGTGTGATTGGTTTGTAATGTAGAAATATATATTTATATTATACAATGTTTAGCTTATATTGTCAGTGCAGTGTGCTAGAGAGGATATGACAGTGACATGCACCTTGCCTTTTGAGGAATGATGTCAGAACCCCAGGTATAAAGGAACTATTTCCAGGGGTGGGTGAGGGTGGGAAGGGTTGGGCCTAAACTGTGCCTCCGCAAACAATCAGCTAGAAGCTCTGACCCACTGCTGCAATGAGTGCCTTCCTGTCAGGAAGATGCCCTACACAACAATTTGATAGAGAAATACCCTGCTAATCAATCAGAGAAAAATCCACATCCAAGTCAGACACAGGTAAACCTTCCCAGCCCCAAAACGCCTGGTGGTTTGTGCTCTGAGAGCTGTCCACCCCAAAATAAGTCAGCTGTGCTTTTAAACTCTTCCTGCACTGAAAATCTTAAGAATTGTAACAAAACGTAAACCTTAATCCACCACCCTCTGTTGCTTGAAAGACCGTCTTTTCCTGTTTCACACTGCAGGTTTTTCTGTGACCACCCTTAACCCCAGTAACTCTGTTTAAAAGAGTTTAACTATCACAAACTCCTACGCACCAGTAAATTATTTAAAAATAGTTTCAGTCCCAAAAGCCTAGTAGTCAATCCAGCTACCCCAAGGGACAACCAGAATGAAGTATTTAAACACTTATGAGGTTACTTCCAAGATAAGCAGAGTTTGCAAGTTTCTTTTCAACTGCTCAGCCACCTGAAATTTAAAATAGTTTAACTGTCAGCAAATCCTAGTAGACAATCTAGCTACCTCCAAGGACCTACCCAAATGCAGTATTTAAATCCTTCTAGTTACTAACAAGATAAACAGAGTTTATAAGCCCTTCTTGGTTAAACCCTAAATAAATATGTGAATAAAAGCAATTACCAAGGGTAGTTAGTTTCACCTCCCACAGAATTAAGCAAAGTGCACGTTTGTTGCAGATATCAAGTGCAATATAGAATTTCTCACAGCTTGCAGTTGAAGAAAGCAATATCCTTCCAGCTCCAGCAAATGTGCTTTGTGTCTTTGAAAATTGCAGCCTGTAGTGACTTATAGTAATCTGATCTAGTCTGGATATCTCCACCAGGGCAATTTGTTGCCAATGGTTATATGTAGCCCTTCCTGTTCCAATACAACCTGTTTGGTCTGAAAACAATGTCCTGCCCCTAAGGCTGTCTGTGTTTCAGTTCACACTGCAGGATGTTCTGTGACCACCCTTAACCCCAGAGAAAGGGAGATACTGTTGATGGGAGACCTGAATATGCCAGATGTTAACTGGAGCACATTTGCTACAGCCACATCCAAGAGCAGGGCCATTCTTGATGCCCTACAGGTGGCAGGCATTAGACAGCTAGTTTCAGAACCCACTGTGAGGGAACAATCTTAGACTCGTGACTTCAAATGGGGCAGTGAGAGGATCTCTGATCTAGAAGTGGGTTGCCATCTGGGGACAAGTGACCATCAAACAGTGTGGTTCACATTAAACTCAGCTACAGAGTCAAGCCACACAAAGTGAGGGTACTGGACTTTAGGAGGGCTGACTTTGGCAAGATGGGAGAGTGCCTCAGAAAAGCACTAGCAAACAGGCTAGAAGGAGGTGTGGAGCAACAATGGGGAATCATCAAACTGCCATCACAGAGGCAACAAGCCTTTGTGTGAAGCAAATAAACAAATCAAATGAAAGAAAAAGCCACTATGGTTCTCAAAAGAGGTGGCTGGAAAGTCAGAAGAAAAGATAGCATTCCGGAAGTATAAGGAAACACAGAAGGAGCAGGACAGAGAGCTGTACCAGTTAAGGCAGAAGGAAGCAGGAGGAAGTCAAAATAGCAAAGGCCCAAACTGAGGAAAGATAGCCAACCTCAGTTAAGAAGGGGATAAAACCTTTATAGGTACATCAGCGAGCGGAAAGACAAAGGAGGGATAGTGAGGCTGAATAGAATGAACAGTGGGTGGGCAGAGGGGACAGTGAAAAAGCAGGGATACTGAACGAATATTTCTGCTCAGTATTCACAAAAGAGTAGGGGAAGTGCCTAATCCAATTAACAGAAGCACTTTGATAGGGTGTCGATCCCAGTCCTTTCACAGAAGAAAGGGTTCTGCAAGAACTCCTAAAACTGAAGGTGGACAAAGCAATGGGTCCTGATGGAATTCACCCCAGAATTCTAAAAAAAAATTAAGGGAGGAACTAGTGAAACCACTGGCTACTCTTTTTAATAAATCATGGGAGGATGGTGTGGTACCCGAGGACTGGAGGAAGGCGGATGTGATTCCCCTTCACAAAAGTGTGACCAAGACAGAGGCAGGAAACTACAGACCTGTCAGTCTGACCTCTGTGGTAGGGAAAGTGATGGAGTCACTTCTGAAGGAAAGAATAGTTGAGTACCTAGAGGCCAGTGGAGCACAGGACCCAAGGCAGCATGGGTTCACAGGAAGGTCATGTCAGACGAATCTAATAGATTTCTTTGACTGGGTGACCAAAGTAGTAGACCAGGGAGGAGCTGTGGACATGGCCTACCTAGACTTTAGCAAGGCATTTGACACAGTCCCACACAAAAGATTAATAGTCAAATTAACCAGCCTGGGAGTGGGTCCCAGGGTGGTAGCCTGGGTAAAACATTGGCTGCACAACAGGACACAGAAGATAATTATAAATGGAGTCCACTCTGAAGAAAGAGTGGTTACTAGTGGGGTACCGCAGGGTTCAGTACTGGGTCCAGTCCTTTTTAATGTCTTCATCAGTGACATTGCAGAGGGACTGGAAGGAAAAGTATGCCTTTTGAAGATGACACAAAGATCTGCAACAGGGTTGATACACAAGGAGGCGTGGTAAGGATGAAAAGGACTTGGCAAAGTTGGAGGAATGGTCAGAAGTATGGCAGCTAGGATTCAATGCAAAGAAGTGCAAAATAATGCACCTGGGAAACAAGAACCAGGGAAGAATACACAATGGGTGGGAGGTAGTAACAACAACAAAAAAGGAAAGGGACCTGGGGGTAATCATATCAGATGACCTTAAGGTTAGCAATCAATGTGAGAAGGCAATAGGGAGGGCTGGGGGTATACTGGGATGTACAGGGAGAGGCATCAGCAGCAGAAAACAGGAAGTTGTTATCCCTCTGTACAGACAGTTGGTGAGACCCCATCTGGAGTATTGTGTCCAGTTCTGGAGACCTCATCTCCGCAAGGACATAGACAGGATAGAGGTAGTCCAGAGGAGGGCAACTAAAATGGTGCAGGGTCTGCAAGAGAAGCCGTATGAGGAGAGACTAAAGGAGCTTAATATGTATACCCTTGAGGAAAGAAGGGAGAGGGGGGACATGATAGAAACTTTTAAGTACCTCAGTGGAATCAACAAAGTCCAAGAGGGTAGCATCTTTCAGAAAAGAGACTTACAAGAACAAGGGGACACAATTTAAAGATAAAAGGAGGGCGTTCAGGGCAATGTGAGGAGTATTATTTCACAGAGAGGGTAGTGGATGCATGGAACAGCCTTCCTGAGGAGGTTGTGGGGTCTAAAACTGTGGAGATTTCAAGAATGCATGGGACAGACATAAGGCAATTCTTGTGGGGGGTAGGAAGAAATAGGCTGTTGGTTAACTAGGATCTGCGGCCTATCCTGTAGGTAGGGAAATGGGCAGACTAGATGGGCCTAGCGGTCCTTATCTGCCGTCAAAGTCTATGTTTCTATGTTTCTATGGTAAAAAGCTGTGCTTCTGGCACCTTGTTAATGCCATTAAGGAATTTGAATGTCTCAGTCATATCCCCCTCTCCATCCTAGTCTCTAGCGAGTACAATTTCAGAGCCCCAAGCTTCTCTTCCTAGGTGATTTCCTGAAGGCCATGTATCATTTTTGTTGCCCTTCTCTGGACCACTTCCAATCTATCAATGTCCTTTCTTAGGTGAGGCCTCCAGAATTGTACACACTACACAAGATGAGGCCTCACTAAGGACCGGTAAAGTGGTAGTATCACCTCCCTGTCCCTGCTGTCTATCCCCCTGACAATGCATCCCAACACTCTGTTTGCCCTGCTGTAAGCATTATTGCAATAACTTTGCTGCTTGAGGCCATCCCTAATGATGACTCCCAAATCACGTTCCTCAGCAGAGGAGCTAATCTGGACTCCATTTAGCCAGTATTCTTCTTTTGGGTTGACCCTTTCCAGGTGTTTTCGTTTGTAAATGTTGTGCACTTTGAAAAAGGTTGCACTTTAATAAACTTTAATCTGTAAAATTGACAATTGTGCACATTTTGCACAAAACTCACATGGCACTGCCTACTATGTTCAGTTTTTAAAATTGTGCTAAATTTCACACAAACACAGTGCAATTTCACAAAACTTTAGCAAAACGGATTTTTCATATTTCACCCAGCACTATTCCTGGAGGGCAACTCCTCCAAGTGCAGGAGGGGGTCATGTGGAGTACCGACGTGGAGCCTTTGCAAAAGAGTCTGTGACTCAAAGGGTTGTAATTCTGATTGTTTCCAAATAAATAAATAAAAAAATAAATGTGTAAAGGTGTTAATGCCCAGTCCCATCTAGTGACACTGTACCCACATGCAAGCTTGATGAAGTTGACCTGTGACCTGCCTGCACTGGTCACCCAGACATCTGGCTCCTTGCTTCATGTCAAACAGGGAGGCATCCATCTGGATGGAAGCAGCTCCCTTCCTTCCTTCTCACCTTATACCACTGGTCTTGTAAGACTCCAAACCTGCACCCTCTTACAATAGACATGACAAGAAAGACAAATGCTTACTCTCTGTCCCCTTTGGAGGAAGTAAAAAACCTTGAAAAACTTTGTGGAGAAAAATAGGAAAATACCTCCTTGATTCCTAAACTGATCCCCCAATGAGGCAAAGGGTTTCCCTAGTCTGCCTCCAAAACAGCCCTGTTTTGTGAAGGTGGGTGTGTGGGGAATCTTGGCTGGAGGAGAAGAAAGAGGGAGAGCCCTCAGGCATAGGTCTTCTTATACCCTTCTCTCCGCCCACCCAAATGCCATAGCACCATGTGTTGCCTTTCTGGTTCCACTCTGAGAGGTGCTTGTGCACCTCTTCACCCTAGGGGAGGAGCCTTATCTGATGTCCAAGAAATTTGGGGATGGTCCATAGACAAAGCTTTGTTTGCTTGAATCCCTGGGCAGACTACTTTTTATTTTACTTAATAGAATTTTCAAGTAATATCTAAAAACCCTGAAGCTTCACACGATCAGTCATGCAAGTTTTCTTTTTTTTTTTTTGCTCCTTCCTATACTCCCTGGCCCACCTCTCCTTCCGGCCAGCCATGGACCCCACAGACACCCTCACCCAACCCCCTCTACCTAACCTCACATTGCAGCTGTCCCAGGGGTAGCCCGGTGTATTTCTTCACTGGATGGTTCCCTCTCCTCTGAGAAGGAAGGTGCCAGGGTGGGCAACCAGTGCACTATCTATTCAGTCCCTGGGAGCTGCTGAGGTGGCTTTGGGGCCTCAGGGCACTCATGGCGGCAGGAGCCAGCATCCATCATGTGGCTGACTGAGGAGTAGTTTTTCCAGTTTGCTCCTTGGGGGGACATGGTGTGCCACAGACATCAAGGCACATGCCGATGTCCACCACACCCCTTGTGTTCAGCAGGGCTCACCGAGCTGTCGCCCTCCCGGCCTCCACTAGGAGGTGGCACACAGCGAGCTGCATCCCTTCCCCCCCCCAGGAGAAGGTGAGCAGTCATCAGACTCTCTAGCCTTCTCCTCCCGGCCAGCACTCCAATGACCCAGGTCCATTCCTGAATGCGGGTCTCAAGCGGAAATCCAACCACTGCTCCGATGGGCCAGCTCTATGCAAGCTTTTTAAGTGGTAAAACCAGCTGATTTTTTTTCTCAAGGAAGTTGTTTGCAACCACATGTGAAAAGTTGTACAGTGCATAAAATCTTATCCATCATTTTTCCAGCAAACAGACAATGTGTTTCTAGTATTTAATTTAGTGGCTTGTAATTGTTATGCAATGTCAGTGGCTTAATAGGTTGCACACTCACCTCTGCGACTGAAACATTGAAGATTGTGGGATCTAGCCCCACACCAGGAACTTGGATAAAAACCAGTATTGACACTGTAGTGCAGTAGAGCAGTACAAGATGCTATCTTTAAGATGAGATATTCAACCAACATCATGTCTGCCTGTTCTGGTGATTGTTCAGATGGGCATTTAAAATCCCATGGCACTCCTTAAAAGGGTCAGGGTGTCCTGGCCAACTGTACCCCATTCACTAATAAATACCCCCAACAGTTTAATATGGTTCAGTTTCACTTGGTTTCCATCTGTATCTTCTGCCCCCGATGAGGCTGTGGTATTTTGTGTATAAAAGTGCAATATAAAATCCAGTCTCCATTTCAGTTGCAGCCATGCATCCCCTGTGCATTTTGTAAAAACACTAGGTAAGTAAGTGGCACTGAAATGGTCTTTGTGTGGCAGGGGTTAACATCATCAACTTTTTTTTTCACTTTGTATTTATTGATTATGTCAAGATAGCATATATAATACATGCATCCAAGGTTCCAAGTATAGTAATCATATGACAGTAAAGTTTTCATTTACTTGTAGTGAGTGAAAAGTTAAACAAGACAGCTGGATTGGATGGGGAAGTAGAAAAGGAACTTAAGCAATTAGGACTTTGATTATTTAAGCACCAAGGCGCAGCTTCCTGATCACTCCCCACAGAATCTAAAGGATGGCAAGCCCCACCAGGCAAGTGGATCCTCCAGCGAACAGCCCACGGTTCGAGCTAAGCACCAGGGCACAGCTGCCTGACCACTCCCCACAGAATCTAGGTATGGAGCCTTCTCAGACTGAGTCTTTGAATCTGGCGCCTACCTGCCCAGGCAGTTCCTGACTGGCGCACGCTCTCTCTTAGAGGGGCAGCCCTTCCAGCAGCAGAGACTGGTTGCTGACAGGAGTGAATTTCATTTACTTAGTTCATTTTGCCTGCAAAACAGGACTCTGCTCACTTCACTTGAATTTGCATGCGGGTTAAATTTGTGTTTAAATTGAAGCTGTAATTCTCTCTGGCCATTTATTAGCGCTGTTTAGCTTGACTCTTAGTCTAGAAATATTTGTCTGAACTATGGATAAGGTTGACTAGGGGTAAAAATAGAATGTAAGATTAGTAAGAAAGTAAGATTTAGCTTAAATTTCGTTCTGGCCATATCTTAGCAATGTCTGCCTGTTTCTCACTCTAGAAATGTGACTGTATTGCTGCTACAGATTTTCAAGCATAAAGGCAGAAATTCTCTTCAGCTAGCTCAAGCTTAAATTTATTTATTTATTTCTGCCCCAGATAGTGTGCTAATCTGTTTCTGGCTGCTCGCTTAGTAGCCAGCTGCTCCGCTCACACCTAAACTGCCCCAGCTACTCTGTTAATCTGTTCCACACCCTCTGATTCATTCCAGACCCTCCCTGTACCTTTTGTCCTCTTTGTTTAGCTGCTACCCCTCCTCTTTCTGTTTGCAATTATTCTGTTTCCCTACTCTTCCCAGGGGATGTCAAACCCCACCGGGCCAGTGGATCCTCCAGCGAACCGCTCGCGGTTCAAGCTAAGCACCAAGGCGCAGCTGCCTGACTGCTCCCCACAGAATCCAGGTACGGAGCCTTCTTGGACTGAGTCTTTAAATCTGGTGCCTACCCACCCAGGCAGTTCCTGACTGGTGCTCGCTCTCACTTAGAGGGGCAGCCCCTCCAACGGCAGAGCCTGGTTGCTGGCAGGAGTGAATTTCATTTACTTATTTTATATTGCCAGCAAAACAGGGCTCTGCTGAGCTGAATTAACTTGCCTGCAAAACCAGACTCTGCTCACTTCACTTGAATTTGCGTCCACCCCCCCCACCACCTTCCAGTATTAACTACTCCTGTGGCTGGAAATGACCCACCCCACTCCCAGCCAGGCACATGGTATTGCTTAAAGCAGCAAGTACCATTTAATGTTAGCAACCCTAAATTGCTAGCAGTCCAAACCTATAAATTTCCCTCACTGGAGCAACCTACCCCAGCTCTCTTGTTCCTCACTGTACTGCACAATCGGCACATAACTCTCACTGGCTGACCCAAACTTAAAACATCAGTCCCAGTCCCTAGCTCACCATAAAGTTAGTAGTCTCCCCAAAAATTAATTCCAAAGTGAGTCAGCTCTTTGCACCAGGAGGTGTACCTACTCAAATACTCTTACTCTTGCTGCTTACCCTGAAACTAAGACAGCCAGCCATAAATACCTCCACCTGCCACCAGGACTTCCCTATCATAAAATGGGGAAAACCTGCTCTGTCGGAGACCAGCTCTACAGCGCCTCTATCTGCCCACTGCATGTAACATCCCTCCTGGACCCCTTCTATCACCCTGATCTTTGCCCCAGTCATGTGTCTTTTTCCTGGACTTAACATTGCGCTTGGCTCACCACACACTAAATGCAACTACCAGGATTTCTGGAGGTCGAATGTAAAGACTACCTTCCCAAAAATATGTAGGAAACTTATCCTAATCCTGCTGCTGATCTCTGGAAGCATTCACCATAAACCTGGCCCCATTCCAACCCACACTCAGACCACGATTCCTATGGGGCAATTAAGGATTGTGGTCTTGAACATTGGCAGTCTCCTAGCCAAGCTAGTGCAGTTTGAGGCTTGAGTGGCACATGCTCTGCCTGATGTCATTGCTCTGACAGAGACCTGACTCTCCCCATGAACAACCAACTTGGCAGTCTCCATCGCTGGATTCAAACTTCATAGACAGGACCGCTCTGGAAAAAGAGGTGGTGGCTGCATAATATACACCTGGAACCACCTGCAGTGCCACAGAATTCAACTGGCTACTGTCAACAATGACTGTGAATGTTTAGCAATAAAAAATCCTACTAGGCAAGGGGCAAAAGGACTGATTGTTATGGCAGTGTACATCCCACCAGGCTGGTAGCAAGCTGGGCTAGAAGCCTTTGCTAATCTTTACACCCAGGCTAACGAACACAAGGAGACTATTGTACTAGGGGATTTTAACTCCAACTGGCTTGCCAGCTCCAGTGCCACGCACAGAGATCTTGCATCTGGACTCTACCTAATGCAGCCTGTCAAGAGCTGCACCAGAACAAACTACCACATTGATACAAGTACTCTGAGTGACTGGGTACTAACAAGTCACCCAGAAAGGCTAACTGATGTCAAGGTACTCCCTGATGCTCTGAGTGACCACGCATCTATCCAATGTGAGTGGTCGACAAAACAAGCTAACCCCCCACCCAAATTGGTGAGGAACAGAGTTATAAAAAATAGTGCTATGACCGACTTCAGGAATCACCTTTCAGGCATTGAATGGAGTTTCCTTGACTTATGCCCTTCTGTTAACACTGCCCTCCAACTCTTCCTCACTCATTTCAATGCAGCTGCGGACAGGTTTGCCCTGTACTGTAAGAAGATGATAAAAGGTCATAGTATGGACTGGGTCACCCCTGAGCTTCTTGGTATGATGCAGAAATGGGATCTCGTTTGGCACTGGGCCAGGGCAACAGGGATAACTATGGATATCCAAAACTGCAAAGCAGCCAGAAACTGGTGCACCTGGGCAATATGACAGGTCAAGGCATCATTCCACAAGAATCAGCAATCTCATTGCTGGAGTAATGGGAAGAAGTTCTGGGACTCAATTAAAAACTTCCTTGGGTCTGATGACAGGACCCCGCCCCACCCACCATGCTCCACCACAATGACGAAATCATACTTGATGATGTTGGTATGGCCAATATCTTTAATAAGGCTTTCTCTGATTACAGCACAGTCCTGCATCCCAGGCCTGCCGTACACCCTGATGGAATGCCATCCTCCAATCAATTGCCCTCCTCTACCACTGCCAAGCCCAGCCCAAGCTTTTACTTAAGACAGGTGACCATAAAGAAAACAAGAAAATACCTTGGAAGTGTCCTGGGAAAATCAAGGATGGGGATGATGGAATTGATATGAAACTGATTTCCATTGCCTTGCAAGAGGTTGTCTTTCCCATCACCTAGCTGTTTAACCTGTCTCTTTAGCTGTCCACTTTCCCCTTCTACCTGGAAATCCACTCTGGTCACTTCTGTGCACAAAGGAGGTGACCGGGCACTAGTATCCAACTACCGACCTATCTTAATTCTGTCTCCGCTCTCCAAAGCACTGGAAAGAATCATAACTGAGTGCCTCAGAAAAGCACTAGCAAACAGGCAAGAAGGTGGGGTGGAGCAATAATGGGGAAACATCAAAACCACCATCATAGAGGCAACAATTTGTGTGAAGCAAATAAACAAATCAAAACAAAAGAAAAAAACACTATGGTTCTCAAAAGAAGTAGCGGGGAAGGTAAGGGAAAAAAGATAGCATTCAGGAAGTATAAGGAAGCACAGAAGGAGCAGGACAGAGAACTGTACCAGTTAAAGCAGAAGGAAGAGGGTAAGGCAGTCAGAATAGCAAAGGCCCAAACTGAGGAAAAGATAGCCAACTCGGTTAAGAAGAGGGATAAAACCTTTTATAGGTACATTTGGGAGCAAAGAAAGACTAAGGCTGGGATACTGAGGCTGAACAAAGAGGAAGGTGGTTGGGCAGAGAGCGACAGTGAAAAAGCAGGTATACTGAATGAATACTTCTACTCTGTATTCACAATGGAAAAGCAGGGGGAAGTACCTAATCCAGTCAATAGAAGCACTCTGGATGGGGGGTTGATATTAGTCCTTTCACAGAAGAAAGGGTTCTGAAAGAACTCTTAAAACTGAAGGTGGATAAAGCAATGAGGCCTGATGGGATTCACCCCAGAATTTTAAAAGAACTAAGGGAAGAACTAGTAACACCACTGACTACCCTTTTTAATAAATCATGGGAGGATAGGGTGGTACCTGAGGACTGGAGGAGGGCAGATGTGATTCCCCTTCACAAAAGTGGAGCAAGACAGAGGCAGGAAACTACAGACCTGTCAGTTTGACCTCAGTGGTAGGGAAAATGATGGAATCACTTTGAAGGAAAGAACTGTTGAGTACCTAGAGGCCAGTGGGGCAGGGACCCAAGGCAGCATGGATTCACAGTGGGAAGGTCATGTCAGACAAATCTAATTGATTTATTTGACTGGGTGACCAAAGCAGTAGACCAGGGAGGAGCTGTGGACATGGCCTACCTAGACTTTAGCAAGGCATTTGACACAGTCCCGCACAAAAGATTAATAAACAAATTAGCCAGCCTTGGAGTGGGTCCTATGGTGGTAGCCTGGGTAATACACTGGTTGGGCAACAGAACACAGCGGGTAATAGTAAATGGAGTCCACAGTGAAGAAAGAAGGGTTACTAGTGGAGTACTGCAGAGTTCAGTACTGGGGCCGGTCCTTTTTAATGTCTTTATAAGTGACATTGCAGAGGGACTGGAACGGAAATTATGTCTCTTTGCAGATGACACAAAGATCTGTAACAGGGTTGATACACAAGGTGGGGTGGAAAGGATGAAAAGGGACTTGGCAAGGTTGGAGGAATGGTCAAATGTATGGCAGCTTAGATTCAATGCAAAAAAGTGCAATGTAATGCACCTGGGAAACAAAAACCCAGGGGAAGTGTACACAATGGGGGGTGAGATACTGACAACAACAAAAATGGAAAGGGACCTGGGGATAGTCATATCAGACGACCTAAAGGTGGGCCAGTAATGTGAGAAGGCAGTAAGGAGTGCTGAGGGGATACTGGGATGCAGAGGGAGAAGCATCACCAGTAGAAAACAGGAAGTAGTTGGCCCTCTGTACAGACAGTTGGTAAGACCACATCTGGAGTACTGTGTACAGTTCTGGAGACCCCATCTCTGCAAAGACATAGACAGGGTGGAGGCTGTCCAGAGGAGGGCAACCAAAATGATGCAGGGTCTGCATCAGAAGACATATGAAGAAAGAAAAAAGGAACTAAAGATGTATAGCCTCGAGGAAAGGAGGGAGAGTGGGGACATGATAGAAACTTTCAAATACCTCAAGGGAATCAACAAAGTCCAAGAGGGTAGCATATTTCAGAAAAAGAGATGTGCAAAAACAAAGGGGCACAATTTGAAGATAGAGGGGGGACGGCTCAGAGGTAATGTGAGGAAGTATTTCTTCACGGACAGGGTTGTGGATACATGGAACAGCCTTCCTGAGGAGGTTGTAGAGTCAAAAACAGTGGGGGAATTCAAGAATGCATGGGACAGACATAAGGCAATTCTAGTGAGGGGGGTAGGAGGAAGTAGGCTGCTGGTTAACTAGGATCTGCAGCTTATCCATTAGGTAGGGAAATGGGCAGACTAGGTGGGCCAAGAGGTCCTTATCTGCCATCAAATTCTATGTTTCTTTGTTTCTACAAGGCTTGAGAATTAATGATTTTAATCAGTACCACCAGTGGTGACCAATTAGGTTCAGACTAATTAAGCATGCTATTATTAATGGCAAATTAGACAGGCTTCACAAGGTTTGCAGATGATGCAGCAAAGCTGATGATCATACCTTTTAGTAGACAACAATAGATTATTATACAAACTCTCAAAACTGCACAGGCTTTTCTTCTAACAAGGACTGTATCAACATGGAGAAAAAGACTGAGGAATATACAAAGCATTGTCATAGAGATTCCTTTGGAAATGAATACTCCATGCAGATATTGTGGGTGCTAATGTGGCAAGGTTTATTGAAGCAAAAGTCTATTGACAACAAAACTTAAACTCAGTGCATTTCTTGTTATTTAAATCCAGATTTCACCAACATCAAAATTCAGTCCAATTAGCTTCTTGTAGCTTTCCTTCCTTATTCAGTCTTCACAGGTTCTGGATGTGTGACTCAATACCCTCTTCCAGTTGTTATCCTTAAATACCTTGTCTCAGATTGGGTGCCCCATATACCTGATCCCCCCCACCGATATAACTTTCCTTTTCCTTCCCTTCTATTTAAACAGCAGGATGCTACTGACCCTGGCCCGTGTGTTCAGCTCTCCCCCAACTCCCCCAACCTGCACCCCTCACCCTCCTACCATCTCCTTTTCCTTCTTCCCCCTTTTCCCCCTTACCCCACCATTCCCCATCCCTCCCTTCTTTGTAGGATATGCTCTTTGCCTATCTCTCACTTGCCTCTCCACTAGCAACTCCAGCCTTCCCCAGGTGTTCTTCCACTGCCCTCATCCGACAGCCCTGCCTCACATGGGTCTCCACCATTGTTGCCTTCTGTTGGCAGCCTTCCTGTGTTTAATTGCTACTGTCCACCACTCTCATCCAGTGGCCCACCTTACCCCATCTGACCCATTTGAGATCTAGCTGCCCCTATCCCTTGCAATCTTCTACTTTTTTTTTATCTCCCATAGGTTGGGTAGATGTGATTCAGTGAAATCTAAGCAAAAGAAGGGAGAACCCAGCCTGCGCACAGGCTTATAAACCCCTTTAGGACCACATCAGAACCCCAAGGATGTCCCTGGACCAATCCAAGCTCTCCCCTTCCTACTAAATCACTCTACCTGATACACCTGGCTCTACCCCCATCCCATGCCCCCTCCTTACCTTGGTTCTCTCATCCCTCTTTACCATAATTTCCTATATTTCCTCCAGGAGCCCCTGACAATTTTGGTTGCCTTCAATTGGCAACCCTATTTGGAGCACAACATTTTGTATCATTAGCGATCAACTCTTCAAATAACTCCTGACAATGCATCTCAGGGGACACAGGAAAAAAAAGCATATGCTTCAAACACATTTCAGCTTACATCTCACATATTTGCTGTATTTAGCTTCATTTTCTTTAATGCAGTGTACATGAACGTGAAAATAGGATTACTGTCCTCAAGATTTTATCTGCACTGGCTGCTTGTCTATAAATGACACTACAATGCTTTGCTTGTGACATCATAGCTTGTGTCTGTGAAAACAGTTATAATTCCATAAGCAAAAGATTATGATATTGGTCAGGGACGGGAAGCCAGAGCACATGGGATAGGACGTTCAAACCCCTCTTGACGCGTGTGCAGACCTCAGGACAATTGTAGCACAACTGCACTAATTGTAGCACAGCAGTAAGACCATATGAAACATGGTCTAACTTGTTGACCTCAAGTACCACATGTTGTACTCAGAAAATGTTGGATGTGTAAAAATATTGACAAAGGCATCATTTCTCTGTCATAAAGTAGATACACTATTGTAACTGAAACCGTCATAAATGTACTGAAATGTTTAAAAAAATAGCAATCATGCATTTTGGTGCATTTTGCAGCCTTAAAGTGGGAATTGCACCTATGTCAACGCCATCTAGGGGAAAGTAATCTTGTTGTCATGTTAATGTGCATAATTGTTAAGAAATGAAATACACAATATGTTACCAAATATAAAGAATATGTGAAAGGCAAACAGAAATGTGACAACAAATGTTTATAGCACTTTCTCTATGATATAAGGATTCTTTAATGCTAACATTTTTAAAATATTATCATACACTATTTCAGAACGGTATCTGTACAAGTTCATCATTTCTTAGAGGTTTACAATTGCAAAACAGACTGTTCCCATTCTATTTAATAACTAATGTAATATTTAAAAGAAATATTTAAGAATGTGAAGCTTATCTTTAGCCCCTTCTCTAGAAATATAAAAACATATTTTTTTCATCAAAATTAACAGTCATATGGTTTTGAAATGAGTCTCAGAGTAATCATTACAATGAGTCAGAAACAACACAGTGAAGAAATCTTGCAAAGTAACCTCCCCTTTGGTATAATAGCCGTCATCCAGCATTTTACCAATAACACATTGCTTTCTTTAAAAGAAGGTGGGGTTACAAGTGTCTTGGCCTAGAGTGTCCAGTGTCAGGGAAATTTGAAATCAGATTGCCCAGGCTTGCATACAACCTCAACATAGGAGACCTTTCTGAACCAGGAGATCTTGTTCAAGTTTAACAACTACAGAAAGACAGAAAAGCTCATTAAGCAGCTGAGGTCTGCTGTACCCAAGTGCAAGTGAACGTTTTTTAAGGGGGTCTGAGAAGACAGTTGTGTACAGAACATGAATGCCACATTAAATTGGTTTCTGGCCTCAGTACTGCTTCTTCTGACACGCAGACTTCAGGAGTTAGTTGAAGCATGTAGCTGTGCCCCTGAACATCCACAGGAAGCATTCTGTAATGCTGATATAGGTGAGTTCAATGGTTTATGCTCTGCTGGAATGCACTTTGTACAGTGGGCATTTACTTGCAATAACAAATTCCACAGTTCAATGGCAAACTAAATAGCTACTCTCATTGTACTACTGGATTTTGTGAAATAGCAGTGTAAACAACCAAAATGAAATCGTCAATGATTTTATAATTAAACATTGACAAAATACATCTATTTATACTGTGTGTTATGTAGTCAAAACAGAACATTTATTGAAAGTGTATTTTATGCTGTGCAGTATCAGTGGGGACTCTTTATAATCTCCTTAAATGTCAGATTACCTGAACTCATTTTTTCATCATACATGTGACATTACAGAGCATAGTACTAGGCATCATGTTTCATATCTGCACACTAAACTGACTTATTTTGCAGTGTCATAAACATCCTGTTATAATTTGATGTTTTGTTTGCAACCTGTATTTCTTGTACCTAGTAAATGTTACAACTGTTTATTATTAATATTACAGGATTTAATAGCACAAAACAACCCTATATAGCTAAATATCATTCTTTGTGTTACATTTCTTATTAAAATTATGCTGTAAATTAGCAATCTGAAACTATATGACCTTGTAACATTTATATTTACAAGAAGCAATGTATTTATTTCATTAGTGAAAATAATATGATCTTTTCTAACTACTGTTGTACAATAAGTTTATGGAAGATTATGATTAATACTGCAAGTAAAGTCAGATCCTTTTTATGTTGTCTTGCATGTAAGTGCAAACAACATAATGTGGTAGCTTGGAATAACAGGTTTTGGAGGTGTGATCATGTTGTGGCCAATGGCGCCATTGCTTTTTCAGGCTGGGCTCTGTGGCATTAATGAAATAGCACACTGTCTATGACAGTAGAGCAAAAGTGTGGCACCAACTTGAAACAATTTCACTGCTGCAATGAGGGAGTTAATCATCATTGCAGGGCATGCCTTGTCCGGTGTAACATTTTAATAATATGGCTGCTATCGCCATCCGTCTCTCACAGTCCCACCTGAAAGCTGATGTCAGGGGTGACCAATCCCCATGTCGGCATGCCCCCTCCCCAGTTCATTTGCTGATGGGGGAGCCCAATCCCTGTTGGCATAATGTCCCCATATTTATTTAATTTGTGTGTCAAGAGGATGCCCAATCCCCCTCGGCATCATGCGCTCCCCCAAACACAGACATGTTTTGTGTATCGACGGGGAGTCCAGTCCGCATCAGCTTCAGCCCCCCTCCCAAAAATCACAGGTAGCACACTGGGAGCACACACCAGTGTGCCAAAACAAACCTGTAAAAAAAAAAAAAGTCTTGTGATGTCTTGTTTTTTTTACCTGTAAAAAGACAAAATGTTCCCTCGTTGTCTCCGGTGCTCCTTCCCCCAATCTGCACCCATCCTCTGCGTACCCTACCTCCCCACACCCCCCTCACCCCAAACTTACCTCCGAAGCTAGGCACAATGATCTTCAGTGGATCAGGAACACATCTGCACTGTTCAAAGCCGACCACGAACTGAAGAAATGCTGGTAAGCTGTATAATGGCATCGTGGGGTTCAACTTAGGGGGATATTGCAGCCATTTTTGCAACGTTTGTCTCCAAATGTTCAACATGGGGTTCTTGGGACCCCATCTCATGAACTCAGTCACTATCATGTCATTATTCAGTACCAAAAGGTGATTTCGCTGTCACTGTGTGGAATCACCTTTTGGGATCAATTAATGAAATGATAATGTAACTGTTCATTAGGAGGGCTCCCAAAAAGCCTGTGTTGCAAATCGGGTGAAAAAAGTCCAAATCATTACTGTTACAAGCATGCATTGTGCAGTTCCATGCATGCTCTTAAGTTTGAGTATTTTTTTTTTTTTTTTACATTATCGTATTTATTCGCTCCGTCGTACCCGGTGACCCTCACTCCTTCAGGCTCCACAATTCCCCTCCAAGCCCACTGTCCTTACCCGATCTTCTCTGACTCCTCACATTGCAGCTGATTCCCTGGGATATCCCAGATGTATCCCTTAGCTGGGTGGGTCCCCCTCTTCTGAGGGAGAAGGCACCGGGGGGAGGATAACCCAGCACACTATTCATAGGGTCCAGGGATGCTGCTGAGGAGAAGGAGGCTGTGGGAAGGCACTAGAGGTGTTGGGGACAGAGAGCCATCATCCGGTGGCCAGCGAGCGGTATTTCTGCTTTTCTAGGTTCCCCTGCACACCGCTCATGTAGTACTCCCAGTCTCCACTGGGGGCCACTGCCAAGCAAGGCTATCCCCAAACCCACCCCAGGATAGGAGAGCAGTCCAATGGACCCTCGATCCTGTCCTCCCCCTGCCAACCCCCAGCAACCCAAGTCCATTCCTGAACCCGGATCACCAGCATGGGTCAAGGTAAGGTGCTAGTGCCTCAGCCCTCTATGCCACCAGGCCAGCAGTTTGAGCATTTTTAATATTTTCACTCCAGATTTTCAGCATTGGCATTTTTTCACACCTCTTTATGAACAATGCAGCTGTCATTTTTCACATCCTGCACAAAATGTGTTTTTGCACATCTGGCACAGAATGGCACAGTTGGTGTGGGAAATCAACATTCAGGACAGATTAACAAAATCACAGTGCCACTGATCATGAGCTGAGGTCCCAAATGCTTTCATGAGGTGGGGTTACAAAAAGGACATGTTGAAAATTTGGAGTGCAAATCCCAAATAATGCCCGGGACGTTAGGGTTTCTAACCATAACGTCTCGCCCTGTAGAGACTGACAGGCATCAGGGGTGTGCCTTTGGATTGTTGGCTCCAATGTTCATGCCATTCCACCCCCACCCCACCCTGCAGCCAGTCACAGTCATCAAGGTGTGCCTTGGGCTATTTGGCCTCAAACTTTCTCCTATACTAACTGTACTCATCTAAACGTACTTCTTTATTGAATGGGGTGAGCGTAAGACCCAACAACTCCAAGGCACAATACAACACATGTCACAGTCTGCAGGGTAGGGTAAGGTGAAATGGTATGAGCGTTATGGCTGTCAGCCAAAAGGCACACCTCCATGCCTGTCAGTCTCTGCAGGGTGGGGTGGGGTTGACATTGGTTCCATACTTCACTGCCATTCCAATTGTGCATCTCTCTAACTCCTGCACTACCAATGCCAAAGCCAGCAAGACAACATTTGGCATTGACAAATGCTTGTTTTAACTACTGTTATGTATTAAGTTTGTGGAAGATTGTAATTAATACTGTAGGTAAAGTCAGCTGCTACTGTATAAAGAAAATAAACTTTTCACCATCCATTAGTTTTTGTTAGAAAATGGTTAAAACTATTCTAGGCTTCTGATTGGCTGAGGGACTTCTCTAGCCGGGCATCTATCAGACAACAGATGCCCAGCTACTAAAAGTACCAGCCCAGCCAACCCCATCACCAGAATCCTGCTGCCCAACCCGCTCTGTAATTGGCTATAACCCCCTCATTGTATTTTAAAATATCCACCACTTTTTGTGTCGCTTAGCGAGAGCTCACACCTGATGCCAGTCCACAACGCATTCTCCCTCAAAGACTGGCTGCTCCAGTAGCTGTTCTGACCAACGCAACTCCATCTCAGGGATTTAAATTTAGAGAACTGCTGCCACCGCTCTTCAGTCCTAATCTCCCGATCCTCCACCCATCTGCCTGCCCACTTAGCCTAGTGCCGCAATACTTTACACTGCTCAGTCCCAGCTCAAAACTACAACATTGTTTTCCATAAAATGCCTTATCCATTTTGTTTCTATTGGCAAACAGGACAGTGGGCCATGCATTTTGTTTCTATTGGCAAACAGGACGGTGGGCCACGAGACGGACATCCCTAATCTGTAGCTTTGGTTATCTTAAAGCGGCATTGCCCATCAGCTCAACAGAATTTTTTTCTTTCCTTTTTAAAAGATAAATCACCTTATTGGAGTACCACAGCCACTGCAGTTCCATGATCAATCCTCTCAGCTGCCATCTCCCTGCAATCCAGCTCCATTCCTGAACATGGTAGGGTACAGTCTCCCAATCAAACTAACTGTAAAGTAAATAAACCTTTAAGTAACGAGAATGGAGTCATGGTTCAAGAACGGGGGTGGGGGAAGGGACACCTAGCAGTGAATTAGAACACAACTGAAAAGTAAACCAAACTAATTAAGTGCTGGACATCTCTCTACTGAGGAACTACTTTACCAAGAAAAATCAATTTAAAGTGTTTTATAGTAATTTTTTTATTTAAATTTTTTTTAATTTTTAAATAGAACATATAGGTGTCACAATTAGACCATTTTCTAAGCTCAATAATACCCTCCAGGGTGGGCAGTATGAGCTATACCCACCTTCCAAGGGCTATAAGACCCTACACCTGCGGTGTCGGGCCTCATTACGCCCTTGGGCGGGCGGGTATAGCCCAATACCACCCACCCTGTCGGGTACTATTGCTTGCTTATAAACTGCTGTTATCCTAATAGATTTCCACAATTCTATACACTTTTACATAACTGAAACTAATTCACATTGACATCATATACCAAGTTATGAGAATGTTACTGTCTTCAAGGCCTGCTTTTTCAACTCTCTGAGATATATTTTAGGAATATATACAATGAAAACAACTATGTTCCAGCTCAGCAGGGATGTACAAGAAAGGAAACAGTTCAACTATTCTGACTGCATCATGTATTTTGCTAGTTTTCTCATGTTTAAATATAAACAAAAAGCACAGTGCTCTCTGGAAGGTACTCTAAAGCTGCTTGGATAAAGGGGCTGTAGAGCAATGATTCTCCACTCAAAAGTAAACATACCGCAGACAACACAGTTTAGTTTTTGTCTGCATGCAGGAATATCCAGAAGACCACGATCATTGCAGAATCTGAATATTACGTTATATTAAATGATAGGCCTTTAAAAAAAAGCTCAAGTCTTGGTAAAAATTATACTCGATACATCATCAAAGCATGTATGATTCTTGAAGCTGATAAAGGGGAGGCCAGAGAAATTTGGTTCTCAGTGTAACAAAAAAATCAGAGAGCATCAAAGAGCATTAATTCATCTTTTCCAGAGATAGTTTAACTCAGCATCCCTACAGTAGCTACAGTACTTTTGGCTAGTTTCCAACCAGTGCAACAGTAAATGAACACCAGTTCCCAAAGTGTCACAAAATTAGCATCTCTATGGGACAGGCTATATGTTCTCCATACAAATTAATTGCTTTTAAAACTCTGACAGAAAATCTTTGTGATTATGACAAGGTCTGGGCTCTGTTTGTGACCATCAGTTTTAATTGTTTTTAAATGTGATTGTGCACATTTGGTGATCTGATCATAAAACTGCATTTTCTAAAAACCTGTTGGCTTGTGTATTTTGAGCAGTTAACATGGAGCAGTGACCTTTTTGCCACTGGCACAGTCCTGAGATGCATTTTGAGTTAAGGATTCTCCTGAGTTTGACTATAGGATGCATATAGTTTATCTATGGCCTTGCAAAATGTTCCATTAATAGTGCAACAAAATGATAAGGAACATCTCATGAGCAAAAGTCATACTACAGTTAGAGAAGAGTCATGGGTAGAGGTGTTGCAAGTTTTACAGTCATCCACAAAGTTTCTTTCCGATGCAAAAATCAACACTTTCTAGAAATTTCATGAAGTCCTTCTAATGTGAAAACCGTGCAACACCGGAAGGAAATGCCATTTTCGAAAAGTTGCCCTATGGCTTTTGTGACACTCCATACTTCATCTCAGTTTCCCCTTACATTGTGTGCTTTACAGCTTTTTAAAATGCACAGTTTGCATAGCAAGCTATTTTTGAGAATTGCCTCAATTTTTCATGAAATAGTGCAAATTAAATTGGTGCTACTTTACACATTTCTGGTCATTGGTATAAAGTATTTGCTAGTTTACTGGAATAATCAAAAAGATAAAACCCTTCCCAAAATATATTTCCAAGTTGAAGTGAAATATCCCCATGTTTGTAATAATCTATTTTTTTATTTAAAACAAATCTGTAATGGGACAGCAGGCAGTGATACCTCATGACACAGCGATCTGAAAGTCAGACACTGACAGTTTCTTGTCCTCTCTAGTAACATTTTTGGATGTATAATGCTGTCCGTCAGATAAGATATAAGGCTGTGGTTCAGTCTACCCTGGCAAGGTAAACAGAAATGTTGGAATTACAGGGGGGCTTGCCAGGGCTCGGCCCCCCAGCTCTGAAGTGTGCTCCAGAAATGGCACGCATCTCAGCCATTAACTTATAATTTGAAGGGGTGCTCAGTATAACGATAGAACTGCAAAAGTGTAATTCCGTCACTGGTAAACAGAATGTGCCTTTCATGATAGGTTTGTGTTTGTTGGGCTCCCAGCAGAGTTTGTCATTTGGGGAAGGGGTGGCTACTCACTGATTTTGTTAACCTGTATCGGATTGTTTTAACTATGCTTTAGCAAAGATAGCCATTCCAATAGAATACCATTTTTATGATATTTCAACAGGACAAACTAGGTGAAATAAATATAAATGTTAACTTAAAAAGCCAGTAACTTGCACCAGCTCTGTCTGAATACCCCAATGAGTGCAAGGCACTCAGCAGTCACAGAGACTGAAAGTACATTAGTATGGCTTGTCTGCTTTCAGAGGAAGTTACTTAATGTCAGTACCTTGGCAACATTTCATCTAGCAATCTTCAACCCATTATCTGTGAGACAGGACCCCTTTGTAAACAAGCATTTGTCAATGCCGAATGTTGTCTTGCTGGCATTGGCATTGATAGTGCAGGAGTTAGAGAGATGCTTAATAGAAATGGCAGTGAAGCATTGAAGTAACACTACCACCGCCCCCACCCTGCAGAGACTTTCAGGCATTGGGGTGTGCCTTTGGGTCATCGGCCATAACGCTCATGCCATTTCACCTCACCCTACCCTGCAGACACTGACAAGTGTCGCAGTGTGCCTTGGTGTCTTTGGTCCTGATGCTCTACCCATTCCATAAGGAAATATGCTGAGATGGGTGCACTATGGGAGAATGGGGTAAACTTTGGGGCTGAAGAGTCCAAGGCACACCTTGATGCCTGTCAGTGGCTGAAGGCTGGGGATGGAATGGTATGAGCATTACAGCCGAAAATCTCAACTCGCACCCCTGATGCCTGTCAGTCTCTACAGGGTGGGGCATCACAGTTGGAAACCCTAACACCCAAAACGTGTGTTGGTTATTTTCACTCCAGATTTTCAACATGGGCTTTCAGTAACCCCATCTCATGAACAGTGGCACTTTTAGTTAGCTAGCTGAAAGGTAATTTTACTTACACAGTGACTGCGCCATTTGGCGCCACAGGTGTGAAAACACATTTTGGACAGGATGGGAAAAATTACAGCTGTACTGTTCATGAGGAGATGTAAAAAAATTGTAATGTTGAAAATCTGGAGTGAAAACCTAGAAAATTGGTGAAGTCACGAGCGTGCATAGAAACTGAGCAACAGACGCCCATAACGCAATTATTTTGGGGATTTGTTTAACCAAATTTTCAACATAGGCATTTTGGGACTTCTGCTCATAAACCGTGCCACTGTTATTTTGTTAATGTGTCCTGAATATTGCTTTCTCACAGCAAATGTGCCATTCTGCGCCAGATATGTGAAAACATATTTTGAGCAGGATGTGAAAAATGAGAACTGTACTATTCATAAGGGGGGGGGGGAGAAATGGCAATGTTGAAAATCTGGAGGGAAAATATTAAAAATTCTCGAAGTTACGAGCGTGCATGGAAACTGTGCAATGCATGCTCATAACACAGTCATTTTGTGGAATTTTTTCACCAAATTTTCTACATAGTAATTTTGTGTCCTCCCCTCATGAACAGTGACACTGTGATTTTCTTAATCTGTCCAGAACATTGATTTCCCACAGCTACCATGCCATTGTGCTTCAGATGTAAGAAAACAGCTTTTGGACAGGATGTGAAAAATGACAGCTGTACTGTTCATAAGGAGGTGTGAAAAAATGGCAATGTTAAAAATCTGGAGAGAAAATATTGAAAATTCTTGAACTTACTAGCGTGTGTGGAAAACTGAGCAACAACTGCTCATAACAGTCATTTTTTGGGATGTTTACACCAAATTTGCAACATAGGCTTTTTGGGAGCCCACCTCATGAACAGTGGCACTGTTGTTTCATTACTTGGTCCCTAAAGGTGAGTCCACGCAGTGACCACAAAATCACCTTTTGGGGCTGAAAAATGAAATGACAGTGACTGATTTCATAAGTGAGGGTCCCAAGAACCCGATGTTGAAAATTTGGAGTCAAAACTCAAAAGAATGGCTGAGATATCCACCTAAGTTGAAACCTCCCCCATTGATGCCATTATACAGCTCACCGGCATTTCTTCAGTTCGCAGTCAGCTTTGAAGAGTGCAAATGTGTTCCCGCTCCACCGAAGATCATCGCGCCGGGCTCCAGAGGTAAGTATGGGGTGAAGAGGGTGTGGGGAAGTTGGGTGTACAGAGGGTGTGTGCGGGTTGGGAAGGGGGCCCCACTGACAGTGAGGGACCGTTTCTTTGTTTCAGGTTTAAAAAAAAAAAAGGATCAGCGCGGACCATTTTCTTTCTTTACAGGTATGAAAACAAATGCTGGGGACACTGGAGTGGTCTCCAAGTGCGCCCCATGACTTTTGGGGTGTCCTGTTGGCCACACTGGGTTGGGCTCCCTGTGTGGCTCACAATGGATGTGGGTGGGGGCAGGAACATGCTGATGCGGTCAGCTTCCAAACACAGGGAGGCACACTGGGGTGGGCTCCCAGTGTGCCACACAGTCTTGGGGGGGTATTACACATGCCAACAGGGGGATTGGGCACCCCCAAAGTTTGCTTTCTAGGCATTATGACAGGTAGATGGTGGAACCATTGCCATGTTTGCTAAACTGTTTCACTAGGCAAGGCACATAGGGGAGGCATGTCATCTGTGCTGCTGCATGATGAGCTTGGCTCTGATTGCAGTGGCTAAATCATTTCAAGTTGGCGGCACTGAAAAATAGTTGTGTCACTGCTAGCATGCTCAGTAATTGGTGAATGAGGGACGCACTTTCTAAAGTGTGCCCTACATTCGCCAAAACTGACACACCTCTGCATTTCTCCTACTGATCTCCTACTGCCACAACATGTTGCTTGCACGTGCGCAAGACAACATAATAAAAAGCATTCTTGTTCAAATGTCTTCCTTGGATATGTGTATTTAATACTTTGAACCAAATAATGCTGCCAAGTACCCTAAAGCATAATTCTTTAAAAAGCTACTGGTGCCTCAAAGAAAACTTTGAAAAAGAGTAATTGTATACAGTTCAGCTTGCATTCCATATCTGTGCAATACATTTCTCTTCCTCATTATTTATTACTGTGCAAATCTGCAGGAATACATGATCTTTACCCCTTACAGTTCTCTTAGAGTTTATTTGCCTCTATAGTTTACTCCACACTTCAAGTCATAATCCTCTGTTGTGACACCACAGTCTGTTGACATGGGAGTAACTATGATGTCACAAGCAGTACACTATGACCTCAGGTATGCGAACAGCAACAGGAATACATTAACTTTTTGGGAGCAAAGATTGCGTTTTCATGCAGACTACCTCAGTAATAAATAATGGAAAAGAGGAATACAGAACTAATGAGAAATATATGCTGAACGGTGTCTAAATGTTATGGTTTGTTAAAGTTATCTTGAAGGTGTCATCTGCTCTTTAATAACATAAGCTTATGCTGTTCGTATTTCTTCACGTAAAAATGCAAACCAACTAAAATGATACAGATGTCTGTATAAAAACAGGGCAAGCTACAGTCAATGATATTCTACTGCTTTGGATGTACAGTAGGTGCATGTACTGTAGCTCATAATGGAAAAATGCATATGGATAAATATAAGCTATGTATACTACTACTACTATAGGTAGGGTGCAATTTCCTATTTCTGTTTGTCAGGTCATGTGCGCATTTTCACAAGGTTAACTCATTGCACCTTGTTCCTCAGATCCCCACCAATAAATACACAGGCAAGTATGTGTGGGTGCTCAGTTTGGCAATTAATTTAATTATTCTTTCATTTCAAGTTTCACATTATATTCACATTGATAGGTATATACATATCTCTAATTAACATTTTCAAAAAATCCTGCATTCCACATCCACTTCATCACATAATTTATTGTCCATTTTCTTAATTTTATTCCTTTTGTTTCTTCTCAACCTCTCCCCCCAGATGTAAATCATGGAGGGGACTGTCTTTTCTCATCCTTCTCCATTCACGGGGTGCTAGCGTATGCTCTGAACCCTACTTCCTGCTGATTTTCTTACATCCTATTTTCTTTGTCAACCTTCCCCTTCCCCCATCCTCCCTTCCCCCTCCCCGATTTTTCATACCCTCTTGTGTAACTGCCGTCCACCTTGCAGTGCCCCAATGGTTCCCTGCACTCCATCTACTGCAGTGACTCACCTAATCCAATTCCAATTTTATTTCAGGGAGGGTGGGTGGGAAAATTCTCTCAGAGCAAAATTGTGAGCTCCCTGGGCCGGTGATTGCACTTAAATACCCTTTGTTGCTCACCCTCTCTTCTCTCTCTTCTCCTGGCCAATCCTTGCATCCCACCTCACTCCAGCACTGACATCATACCCTCCCTTGTGACCTCACTAAGCCATCCCTGACCTCCCCCACCCCCCTTTCCTGTTTGCCAAAACCTCTGCCTCTGGACACCCACCCATTTTATTTAATTTATTTATTAATTTATTTATTTATTTTTGTCTTTGATTATTGGATAAGTGCACTGATCCAAGGGACCATTTTCGGGCATGACCCAGGCCATAAAAGATGGCACATAAACAAAAGTACACTCTACGAACAAGAAGGTATACAAGAACACCAAAAACAATTGATTACAGTACAGAAATATCAGTATACAAAGCAGTAGAGTCAACGGATTTACCACATAGAAGAATTGCAAGTGGATATACAGATAGAGGCATAATAGTATTCCTGGTAGGCAAACAGATTCAACTGAAGATGCAAACAAACAGTCCTACCCCCCTCCCCACATTTCTTCAGGAGATATGCAAGGGTGAAGGAAAGAAGAGAGGACAGGGTCAAGACAGCAAGTGTGGGCTGAGAAATCCCTCCAGGAGTCAAGAAGTGCAATAGTACATTAACTGTGGGCAAGAACAAGGTGCTACCCGGGAGCGCAGGAGCAGCTAGTACTATCCATGAGCCAGGATTTAAAAAGGGATTTGAAGGCTGTGTGAGTGCTTGATGAGCAGAAGAGTGCAGGGATCCTGTTCCACAGAGAGTAGGCTATGACTGATAAGGCTTTCCCTCCCATGTTGGTGGAGACCCTGGGTACTTCAAGCGGTGGGACAGTGGACAAGCGTAGTCTCCTGGGTAGTGTTCTGGCCCCGAGTAAGGAAGCAAGAGGGGACACGTTGCCACCCCAGATGGTGCCGTCTACCAAGCGCCGGGTAGAATATTCAAAGCAGCCTTGGAGGGGTAGCCAGGCAATGATACTATAGAGGTCACAGTGATTGGTTGCGAAAGGAGCCGAGAGAGCAAAGTGACAAGCACCATTGTATACAAATGTGAGCCTGGTTATGAGTGGTGGACATATGTGCAGAGATGGGGAGCAGTAGTCAATGATTGGGAGTAGGTTTCCCTGAGCTATATCTAAACAGTCCTCCAGGGTTAGTAAATTGCGTTGCCGGTAGGTGACCCCAAGCTTTTGATTTACCCTGTGAACCACATTGTTGATGTGGTCAGAGAAGGTTAATGCAAGATCAAGTGTTATCCCAGGTATTTGAATGAGGGAACATCATCAAGGACCATACCATCTGGGGATAGGATTTGGAGAGAGGTGCCTGAGCTATGAATTGTGGCAAGTTTAGGTTTAGATACAAATAACATGGATTTGTTTTTTTAATATTGACCAGCAACAAGTTAGATGTGAACCAGCTGTAGGCACTGTCATAGCTCTGGGAAAGGATGGAGGAGACCTGTGCAAGGGACTTATCACTGTGATAGAGAACAAGATCATCAGCATACAGAAGTGATTTGCATTTGATGCTGTCAGCAGGCAGAGAATTAATGAAAATAAAAAAGAGTAGCATGCACAGGATGGAACCCTGTGGGATGCCAGTAGAGACAGGGAAGGCTGGGGAGATGGCAAAAACTATGCCCACAGATTGGGAGCGGCCCGAGAGATAGCTCATGAACCAGTCAGACATCCCAGAGGAGCAACTGAGTGCATGCAGCTTGGAGAGGAGGAGTGCATGGTTGACCATGTCAAAGGCCTTAGTAAGGTCCACAAAGATGGCCCTTGTAACATGTCCTCAATCCATATTGGTGAGGACATGGTCAGTAAAGAGTGCAAGTGCAGAGGCAGTGCTGTGATTCTCTCAGAAACCATGTTGTTGGCTGCACATAAGATTATTTTTGTTGATATGTTCCAGCAGCTAGTTGTGGATGATTTTTTCTAGGATTCTGCTAAGATGGGGGAGGACGGAGATAGGTCTGCAATTATCTGCTGAGTAGGGGTCCCTAGCTTTGAAGATAGGTATCACTTTCACAGATTTCCAGGTATCCAGCATGGAGGAAGTAGACAGGTCCAGGTTTAGAATAAAAGTGAGAGGCTTGGAGATAGCAGGGGAGATGAGTTTGAGCAGGATGGGTAAGAAGCCATCAGCACCAGGGCAACCCTGGCATGGGAGATGCCTTAATAACTTGGTGGTGTCATGGATGGATATGGTCTTGAAGTGGAAAGGAGGGATGCCTAGAGGAGAGGGGGGCTTTTGTGCATTTGAGTTAGTTCCCAGGTTGGACAGCGGGTGCATGGTAAGCATGCTGAGGTGGACCGCCAGGTCAGTGAACTTTAAGTTAAAAGCTTGGGCTACCTCAGCAGGCTCAGTCACGGGGCCTGAAGGCAAGTTCAGTTTTATAATAGGGTGTCTGGCATGAGGATTTATCAGGGAGCTAATGGATCTCCAGAATTTCCTGGGATTGCCAAGGTTATCATTCTGAACCTTGATAAAATAGTTACATTTTAGGGATTTGGCCAGTTGTTTACATTGATTTGTTAGACACCTGTACTCATTCCACAGAGAAAAAGAGGTGGATGATTTGTGATTTGCCCACTTTCAATCACAAGCTTTCATAAGTGTCAGGAGTTCCTTGGTGCTCCAACGTGTGCATCCTCCTTGCACTCGCCTGGTCTTAAGAGGGACATGGTGGTTCCGAATATCCAGGATGGCATTTGTGTGCAAGGTCACAGCTGCATTCACATCAGTTAGTGAGTAAAGACATGACCAGTTGATGGCCCTTACTTCTGTCAGGATGGCGGAGGCATCTGGACAATGACAATTTTGAAAGGAGCGATATTTGGGTGGGGGGTGGACATCTAGTCTTGGAGGACCAGAAAATGTAGGAGGGAGAACTGTCACTTAGGGAGTCAGCGAGTGCCCCAGCATGAGCTACACTCTCTTCTCGATTGGTGACAATCCAGTCTAACTAAGTATGAGAAGGGGTACATGTGTTATGGCTGATAGGGATTGAGATGGTTTGTACCAGGTTGTGTGATCATAGTAGGTTGGCATAGTCTGGTTCATAGGTGCCCAACCAGTTCAGGTTGAAGTCACCAAGGAGAATGGTGTCTCTGTGGGGGGGAGGGGGGAAGAGAGAACTGAAACCGGTTAGGAGGTTCTGGAGACCAACAGTGCCCCCTGTTGGAGGGTTGTAGCAACACCCCAGAAAGAGCTTTTTAGAGGATCCCAAGGTCACCTCAGCAATGAGCCACTCACTTGGGGAGGAGGGACTGGAGCAGAGGGAGATGGAGGCAGGTAGTGCTTCACTTAGATACTGTATATATAGCTGCACCCCCAAACTTTGTCTTTCCTGGCCTATCATGACGAAGTAAAGTGTAGCCAGTCAGTTGGTACAAGGCATCAGGAATGGATGGCTTTAACCAGGTTTCTGAGATAACTATGATATGGTGTTTGTAGAGGAGTACCCAGGCTTCAAGTTCCTAGAATTTGGAAGGAAGGCTAGACATGTTAATGTGTGCAATTTTTAATCCATGGGAGTTGGCCCAGGCACAGTGAAAGGAGGTAATGGGGGTGTTTACAGGGCCAGGGTTGATCTCAATATCCCCAGAAAGTAATAAAAGAGACAATTAGACTACAAGGGTAAGACAACCATAGATAAGAGATTGAGTAGGAGTACAGGAGAGAGCCAAGGAGTCATTTCTCAGATTTGGATAGAAACATAAGGGTGAGAGGGCCAATGGAAAATCGTTCCTACCTGAGAGGCACAGCATGAGGGGCAATTGGTTGCTGAGAGATAGAGAACAAGGACTGGTTTGCTTTATCTTGTGCCAGTATAGCGGCACAAGTGTCAACCATCCAGAGGGTGCTGAGCAGTGATACTGCCAACATAGGTAGCACTAAAGGATTCATTGCTGCATCAGTAGAAGGGTTGACCTGGGAAATTTGAGCAGTAGAGACATAGCGGAGGGCAGCTGGTGACCAGCTGAGGTAAAGGAACAGGGTAGCTGTCAGCCACCAGCAGGAGGCCTGGTGAATATGCTTGACAGGGTATGAGGGGTGAAGGGAGTTACAAGGAGATAAAAACAGGCTTTGTGGACTGGCTAAATACAGGAGAGGTGCAGCAACACTTTTTAAAATGGTTAATAACCCCAGTGTTTAAAGACAAGTAGCAGTACAGTCTCTGTCTGCTGGTTAGCTGACAGAAGTTGCAAATGGAGAAGTCAGCACTTAAGAAAAACAAGGCACATGACTCCTGTTCCCTATAAGTTGCAGGCTAACCAAGCGTGGGTGTGGTGGGGGGTGGATGGGGAGCCTACATGCAGCGTCGGTGGGAAGGCAGAGTAATTGCAGCTCTAGTATGGCTCTTCAGGAGAAGGATTAAATTAGCCTTTGTTTTTTTTTTTAAGAAAGGTAGGTTTTCTTTTTGTTTTGTAAGAAAGCCCGTGGTTACCTCGTACAATAACTATGGCTCCTAGAAGGCTCACTCATTGAAGTGGGGACTCCAGAGCTGAGCTTCAGAAAAAATTGGGTCAGGTCCTGGCTACAGCTCCTTAGGTGGCTCACTAGGATTAGTGCCACTGTTTTAAATTAATGGAGCCTTTTTTGTTCTTAATATTTTGTTAAAAAGCGAGCCTTTTTATTATTTTTTCTATTGTATTTAGTTAAAAGGAGAAAAAGCCCATGGCTCACAGAGGGGAACTCCGGAGCAGGAATACTATGAAATCTGGTCCAAATCAGGGGCTTCAGGGAGGATAGGTTAAATTAAACTAAACATGGAGAAAACATCTGTTAAAAAATCCAGACAAAGCTCAGCTTAAAGTCTGCGGTTCATGGGGAAGAACCTGGGAGTCAGCTGCTCAGTACAATAAATCTGGGGAGAAAAAGGCGCCAAAGTTCAAATTTAGAATGCTGGAAGGGCTCTGAAATGTCCATTGGAGAGGCAGTGGAGCGTACCTGTTTTGGCAAATTTGGAGGGAGGGAAGCAGCTCCTGCAGTGACTGCCACTGGTAGAGATTGCCCAGGGGGCAGAACTCGGGCTGTGGATAAAAAGTAAAGAGTAGTTAGATCAGCAAAAAGGGGGGAGCTTTAGAGAGGGTAGGGCTAGTGAGGGGGAAGGAGAGATGAGGGATTGGAAAGTAGAGGAATGGTAGTCAAGGAAGGGGAGGAGTGAGGAGGAGCAAGGCACTGGAGAAATGGAAAGAGGACAGGCAGTTAAGGATCAGTGCAGAGTTGAGATCAGAATGGATAAATTAATAGGGAATACAGTAAAAACACCAAAAATGTGCCCACTACTCAAACACTAAACTGTATACAAGGTTTCTACAGACTTGCAAAATTGGAAAGCACAGCAGAGACACTAAATTAGCCCACTATTTTCTCAGAAACACAGTAGGACCCCCAAAGTGCACCCTCTGCACAAACAATTAACTGGCAGAGTAGTTACAGCTCTAGTATGGCTCTTCAGTAGAAGGATTAAATTAGCCTTTGTTTTTTTTAAGAAAGGTAGGTTTTCTTGGCTTAGGCCTGTGGACAATGGGGTCTTCCCTTTAAAGAGGGCAACCCTCTTTGTCTCCCAGATCCCTAATAAATACACAGACAAGTATGTGTGGGTGCTCAATTTGGCGGTTAATTTATTTATTCTTTCATTTCAAGTTTCACATTATATTCACATTCATAGGTATACATATATCTCTGATTAATATTTCCACATCCACTTCATCACAAAATAATTTATTGTCCATTTTTCTTAATTGTATTCCTTTTATTTCGTGTCATCTTCTCCCCTCCCCAGATGTACATCATGGGGGGGCTGTCTTCTCTCATCCTCTTTTGTTCAAGGGGTACTAGGGAATGCTTGGAACCCCTACTTCCTGCTGATTTTCTTATGTCCTATTTTCTTTGTGCCCCACTCCCTTCCCCCATCCTTTCCTCCTGCTCTCTTATATATATCCACTAGTCCACCTCCAGCTTGTGATGGACATTGGACTTCCCCCAAAGGGGGGCACCCTTCCTCCCCTGTTTCAGACTATTTCCCTTAGCATCCAGGGCTCTATTATGTTGGCAATCTCAGCATTAAACATTGCCAGGAAGAAATGAAGACATAATTAATACAGAGTCAAACTATTGTGAATACATCTTTTATAGTAATTAGAAGACCACCGCCCTTTTTTCTTGGTATCCCCAGGTGTGTTCCCCATTGCTGCCATTTTGGAGGCCTCCCCAATCTAAAATGAATGGGATGAGTACCGCATCAGGTTTTCCTCCCAAGAAGGCCATACCTTTCTTTAACTCTGCCACTACTTATGACCCTGTCATCGGGACCTGTCCCCATGCAGGAATATTAATGGGTTCACATCCTCTGGGTGCCCAGCCGCATATGTGTACAGGGCTCACAATGGACAGATGGTGGCATTCTTGTGGCACAGCAGCATGACCCTGCTCCTCCTGACAGCCTGATTGATCTTTGACCACCTTACCAGTACTGAAATCCAATCCCCAGTCCACACCATGTCATTCCAGTGGAACCCTGTGGACTTATCTGCCTTGTCATGCCCTACCTCCTCACTGACTCTGAAGGTCCCGCTATACATGGCTACAAAGACCATCTTAAACAAAACTGCTTTACTACTACACCTGCATACCTAGCGCAGTACCCCCACTAGCCACTCCAGCAGTTCTTCTGTCAGTGGCCTTCTATTGTCCTGGGCCCTCACAGCCCCCAGCAGTCAACCCTGCATCATTCACCTAATGAGATTACTCTTTGTGGGGACCTCCCACCCTTCCAGTATACACCATTGGCTTATCACAGCCAAGTGTACCCCCATTGTTGAGTGTGCCAAATTGTTCCTCCATCCTGCCACTATGAATTGACATACCTGTTCGCCCATTACTACACCACTTATCTGGCAGCCCGTTTGTGCCAGAAATGCCTGAAAGGCCCTCCATGAGGTTTTGTATGCTTTTAGGGTCCTGGGAGACCAGGAGTTGCAAAACAACTATTCAGCACCCCTATCCAATCTTTCAGATGTACTCCGGAATTGCCATTTTCCTGGGCTCCGCTCCTGGGCTGATGGCACAGCACTTATCCATCTGCAGGCAGGAGAGGCAGTCATCTATCACGCTGTCTACACCATCAATGTGTCTAGTCTTAAATGACACATTCAGCATTAATCCCCTTAGCACCAACTGCCTTAGGACCCACATAAGCCTTGCTGACATTTATTTAATTTAGATTTTTTTGACCGGGTAAGTGCACTAGACAAATCCTGCCTATTTTCAGGCATGACCTGAGGGAGAGGGATATAGATGAATGCCAACTGACCTTGAACCAGATTAAGCTGTTGGTGGTATTTTTAGTGAATGAGGGACATTTGGCCACAACACCAGGGAAATTCCCGTAGTGCTGCTTACTGACATGGCAGACAGTGCTGGATGTGTGGAGGAGCAAGCTGTTCAAACCGCAGCTCTGCAAACTTTCATTTCAAGCGCAATGGTGATTCAGGAGACTACAATACAACTTACTGAACAGGGGATGTTTCACGGAGATATGCATGCTAGTGAGCATGCAACGGGGGCATTGTGAAGTAATTCGAGTGATTGCAAGATCCCGGACCGCGGATGGTGACACTCTTCTCTTACTGCAATTTTAGATTGGGCTGCTCCCACTACTGAAGCCTGTTCACCGGTTCATTTGACAGCAGAACGCCAGGCTTCTGATGTGGTATGCGTCACCACTACAGCTTGGAGGAGGAATGAGGAAGTACTCTCATCGACTGCCTGTGTTGCTGGCTCCAGCATGCAAACATTGGATTTGGAATGGGAAGAATCTTGGTCTAAGGAATCCCTGTTGTTTCAGGCTGGTTGGATTCAGTAGTCTGATGGTCATCGGATTCCAGACCCTAATTGGATTTCCTTCTCTACACCCGTGACTGTAGATCATCAGACTCTTCAGATTCAACAAGGGGCTTCCCCTTCAAGTCAGCCTTTAGTTTTTCCCCTCAATACCATTAACTCTGACTCTGGGACTGTTGCTGACAATACTGAAGCTACTAACACTACAGGGATTCCTTCTTCTGAGGACCCACCAAGAGTGTCCCCTGCTCATTCACCACATAGGAATGACGCCAGGCAGGGCCCTCATTTTTCAGACTTATTCAGGAATAATAAATTGGAACAGGCCACTCGCAGGAATGCTGTGCGACTTAAGTATATGGGGGATCTGCCTGAACATCCAGATAGAGCATATGTCACCAGAAAATTATCGAAGGACTCAATGAATTTCATAGCCACTGACATTTATGTTTTAATAAACATCCATGAAGAGGATACCTTTGACATTAGTTTCAAGCACTTCTCCGGTCTCGATAGGTTCTGGCATAAATATGAGGCTTGCAAGACTTTAAGTTTATGACTTCCTTTTTGGGTGATTCCCATCACTAAACCTCTATTTAAAACTATAAATATAATGTTTTGAAATGAGGGAGTGAGCATGTGGGACACTCAGTATATGGTTGGAGAAAAAATGCACTGTTTTGGGGCTTCCTGAGCCCATTATTGATTCAGACGGCATTTGGACCGGGGTATGTCGTTTCAAAGTAAAATTGCATATTGTGGAAAATGATGTTATACATATCCCCAACAGTTTCTTTCTAGGAAAAGATAGGGGTGTTTGTTTCTACCTGGGTCAGCCCAAAGCATGCTATGAATGTGGCAGCAGGCGTCACTTAAGTAGCGCATGCGATAAGGTAAAATGTGCCTTGTGTGGGTAGCTGGATCATGGTAGCGAAGTTTTCAGGAATGTTTATAAGTGTAATCTGTGTGAAGAATTAGGCCATGCCTATCATCAGTGCCCTTGGGCAGGTCAGAATTGGCAGGGAGGCCCTAACAAAGAAAATCTGATAAATCAGGCCCAGGAAAGGTATAGACCTCAGGCACAAACCAACTTAGCAGAAGATACGGAGCATACAGATCAGGATAGTGGGGCCATAAATTAGGAATCTCAAACCAATACTCCACATCTTCCGGAGGAGGACCCTGAGATGCAGAGGCCTAGGCAAACTGTCCAGGATCAGTCAGTCATGCTTTCTTTTTTTTTTTTTTTAACTTCACTTTATTAAAACATCAATGTTACATGAGTATTTGCGGTCTTTACCAGACCCGGTACATATAAACCAGAGAATCCAATGTTAGAATACATGTAAAGTGAATTGGTAAACAGTGAAGAGATGATTATTGACAAAAGACAAATAACATATTAACTTAATAGGACCTTTTACTCAAAACCCACCCCACTAAAACCACCCTCCCCCCAGCAGCATTTACTAGGTTTAAGAACCACTCAGACTCCTCCAGGAGGAGAGAAGACACACTGGGACTCCAGAAGTGCCTCAGATGAAAAGGCGGCTTTACAAAATTAAAAGGATTACGTATTCCAAGTGGTTAGAACTGCATCTAGAAGACCCCATTTGGCATTATAGCATTGCATTCTATTATTCATTCTGGCTATGTGCAGTTCCACGTGTAAAGCCAGCATAATCTCCTTATACCATTCAAGCACTGAGGGTGTTGTATCATCTTTTCAATGCCTTAAAATGACCGCTTTCGCTGTGGCTGATACCATTGCCATATAGGACTTACATTGCTTACCCATGTCTGTGGGGAAGACATTCAGCAGACAAGTTTCGGGCGTGAAGTGAGATCCTAAGCCTGTTATAGGTGGTAACGAGGTTTGGATTGCCCTCCAGAAAGGCTGGATCTTGGGACAAGCCCACAGCACATGATATAAATCACCTTCTCCAGCTTTACACCTGTTGCAATTAGATGATGTTAGTTTGTCCATCTTATGTAATTTAGTAGGGGTATAATATAAATTGCAGTCTTGCTTTCTGCTGCCCAAGAACAAGGCTCAGAGCTTTCCTCTGGTCGTTCCCAGCCATCTACTAACATTGTATCTATGCCCCCACCGGTTACAGATTTTCAGACTCCCCCTCCCAGATGGGTAATCTGGGCTGCTAGTAGACAGAAGGGGACTTCTGGTATATGCCACGCACAAAATGCTTTTCAAGTTCTGGCTGAAACAGAGGGGGACTCTGGTTCTGAAACCTCTAATAAATCAGAAGCATTGTCCGAAACGGAGTAGGGGGAGAAGGGAGAAAGGGACCTCTTAGACACTAAAAAAGAGAAAGGAAAAAAAGGAAACTGGATAGACCCTTACTCTTAACTTAAATTACCGTGGCCTGCTTAAAGATGGTATCACTGAACTGCTGTAGCATTAAGAATTATAAGAGGCGAATGATTTGTTTAATGTATTGTAAGAATCTACATGCAGATATCATCTTTTTGCAGGAAACACATTTCTTCAACTTGGCAGAGGTTACAGAAGCACAAAAAGCCTGGTGGGAGGGTCCCTCCTTTAGGTCTTTTGGCCCTGATGCTGCCGATGGGTTGGGGATCCTTTTTAACCACACTGAGGTACAGGTTACTTGACTTGTTGATCTACTGCCTGGTAGGGCCCTGCTTCTTGATTGTTTGTATAAAGGATATTCTCTTAGAGTAATCAATACTTATGCTGCCCAACTTAAAACTGCAAGAACTGATATATTTCAACAGATCAAACCTTATTTGTTCACTTCCAAACACATTATTTGGGGAGGAGACATGAACTGTAGTTTAGATGTCCGTATGAAGGATAATATACAACAAAAAATCTACTGTGATTCCCATGCACTTTCACAAACATTAGTGGTAGCAAGACTTAGAGATGCATATAGGAAGCGCCATAAGTCTAATGGCTTTACTTATCAGAGGGCTTCCTTCTCTACAAGAATAGACTATTTTTTTACCTCCAAACATTTAGTGGCACAACATTTTATTTTATGTCATTGTGAATTTTCTGTCCATAAACTACTTCTTTGTTCGATTGGCTCGGCCAGATACCTACTAGGTTTCCATCTATGAATCAGAGATGGAAACTAAACTCACGGCTATTAGAAGACACATCTGTCTTAAATCAATTACAGCACTTACTATTATCCAGAAAATCAGTTGCAGACTTATACAATGACTGGTCTTCCTGGTGGTCAGACACCAAAGCCGCCATAAAATATTTTGTTATTGCTTATGGTAGGCGGAGAAGTAATTCTGATTATATACAATATTTGGCATATAGAAATCAGTTCTATAAATTGATGTCCAGCCCTCAGATGGCAACTTCTGGTTTACAAAAACAATTGGGGAAGTTAAGTGTAAAATGAAACAATATCAATACGACAGGGCTGTTTCAATGTTTGCTGAAATGAGATTTGGCATGCAGCAACAACATTTTAAGGACCCTTACACTGCATGCAAGCAAAAATTGGATGAAAAGATAATGACAGGTTTAAAAAATGCAACAGGACATGTTAAAACTTCTGGTGCGGAAATGCTATCAGTTATAGAACAACATTTGTCATCGTTTTTTTAGCACCACATTTCATCCATCAGCTAAATGGGATGAAGTTCTCCATTTTCCTGTTCCTACAGTTCCATGCACTGAGTTGGATAACTTAAATGCACCCATTTCTAAAATAGAAGTTCTTACGGCCATAAATAATTTAAAAACAGGAATATCACCTGGGGAGGATGGTATTATGAATGAGTTTTATAAAACCTTTAGGGAGGACCTTAGTGAAATTTTGACTATTTTCTTTAATGACATACTACATTTCGGAATTGGGGCTACACGTTTTAACTCAGCAATACCTACATTCCTATATAAAAAAGGCGACTGCACTGATTTGGTTAATTGGAGGCCGATTAGCCTGCTCAATACTGATTATAAAATCCTTTCCTCTATTCTTTGTAAAAGGCTACAAGTTATAGCACAAATAGTGATCCATCCTGCTCAGACCTGTTCTATACTTCAAAGGTCGATACAGCAAAATTTACATTTTCTTAGAGATGTCTGTGAATATGGGAACCAGAATAAATTATCTGGTTACATAGTAGCTTTAGATCAGTCTAAAGCTTTTGACAGAGTTTCACATGCCTTTTTATTTCAAGTCTTGGAGAAATACGGCATCCCCACACGTTTTATTAATTATGTGAAAACATTATATTCTAATGCAATATTGTATCCTATAGTAAATAACTGAATGGGAAATTAAATTAGCCTAAAACAAGGAGTAAGACAGGAGTGCCCCATTAGCCCTCTGCTATATGCATTTGTTCTGGATCCTGTTTTAGAGAAATTGATTATAATCAGACAATCTGTGGCCTGACTCCTTCGTTGAGTATTCCTGTTCAAAAATTGTCGGTTTATGCGGACGATATCTGCTTACTGATTTAAATATGTTCCTTCAGGAAAGGCTGCACTTCCAATGCTTGAACAATTCTCTACACTGAATGGGGCTATTTTAAATTATGACAAATGTGTTAGTCTTGCTATTGGCAGGACTTCACTTGACCAGAGAATAGCATGTATTCCTGTTTCCACTACTGTAAAAATCCGAGGCCTTCATTATGGTGGTGAGGACATGGCTCATCAGAATCGGGAAAGACACATAGTTACAGGAGAACAAAAAGTCCAGCAATGGAAAGCTTGGGGTTTTTCAAAAAAAAAGAGAGTTATGATAGTCAATACATTTTTACTTCCAGTTTTTTTACATCTCTGTTCTGTTTTTCCTATCCCAACTTCCCTAGAAACCAGGCTGTGTAGTTTTTTTTTTTAAATGGTATGGGGAAGTAGATTAAGCTCCATAAAGTGAGTTTTTATTTATCTAAAGATTTCACAGGGTGGAACTGGGATGATTAATCCTTTGGTTTTTTATCGCTCTTTTTTTATGATATCCTCATTTCAGGTCAATGACCATACTGATTGTCACCCATGGACTGATTGGACTAGGTCATTGTTTCAGGTTTTTATGTGTAAATGGGAGGGAGGTGGCATACCTAAGCTGAACTCCACATTCGATATACCAGCTTTTGCAGTCTCTGCAATAAAAAAACCGAAGACAATGGAAATTGGGTAAGGCTCAATTACATGACATTTCCAGAAAATACTTATATGATGAAATTATGGGAAATGTGTTTTTTTGTACAGCTGGATTTCCCTTTCTGCGTTCCTACCAAGGTTCCTCAGGCATTATGCACCCTAACTGACAAAAGAATTCCATTATACATGTGGAATGTCCAATGGCTTAGTTGCCGTGGCAGGTTAGGAGTTCGGCGTAACCTGAAGAAGAACAAGAAGAATCAGCATTTATATAGCACTTTTCATACACAGTATCCCAAAGCGCTTTACAAGCAATGCTAGACTGGTAGTGAAGTGACTGAATGTGTGGTGGCAGCCATATCGCACATCATCACCCACACACAGCCTGGATAATTGCATGAACCAGTTTATGGGAAGGGGAATGTTGACCAGGACACCAGGAATGTTCCCTGCTCTTTGTGAAGAGTGCCATGGGTTCTTTTACTTCCACCTGGACACCCACCAGGACAACACCAGGATGGGCAGAAGGGACCTCAGTTTAACATCTAATCCAAAGGACGGCACACCCCAGCAGTACAGCACCCCCAACACTGCACTCAGATGCCAGCAATTTTTAGGTGCAAGTCTAATCCCAGTGTGGGACAAGAACCCACGACCTTCTGGTTCAGAGGCGGATGTGCTACCAACTGAGCCACGCTGACACCATAAACCTGAATCATAAACTGAAGCATAAACCTATAATGGAAAGGCAGTGTATCAGGCCTGAACGTGTTGGTCAGGTAGAAACACAAGAGCATTTTTTTCTATAGTGTATAATGGACCTCAAGTAGATAATGTAGCTAGAGCTGCTAATACACGACTTGGTCTCTTCTACAAACACAAACAACACCTCAAGTCAGAAGCTTTGAAGGTTGCAATCCTGAGCTCTGTGATCTCTGTAATAGACTATGGTCTCATCATTTAAGGCTCAGCCTCAACCACAACCCTTAGATGCCTCTGAACTGCCTTAAATAAGGCATGTCGTCTCATCACTGGTGCTCACTGTCTCACCTACATATGTGACCTGTACATCCAGACTGGCTGGCTCCAACTATCAAACCACATAAAGTTTCTCACCTGCTCCATGGCAAAAAAAATCTACCTTGGCCTTGCACCATCTGGGGTCTCACCTCTGTTTACAATACCAAACCAACAAATGGTGCCTTCAGAGATGCACACTACAGCTACTGAAAGTCCCCCACTGTCACACTTCACAGGGACAACGCTCTTTTGCTTATCGAGCTCCGCTCTGGTTCAGTGGCCTCAGCCCCACCATCTCCTCTGCCCCGACAATTGGTATGTTAAAAACTAGGCTCTGGGACTATCTCACTACCAACAGCTCCTGTGATTGCCCAACTTAATCTTGTTTCTCCAGTTCCCTGCCTGTTCTAGTGGTCCCCCCTCCCCTCCTCACTGGATTCTACCCTCTCATCTTGGTATACCCAATGCTGCACTTTTCATCCTCTCCCCACCCTACCTACATTCATTCTTCACCCTTCCCCCCTCCCCTTTTCCCTCTCCCTATGACTTTAGCACTTCTTATCTCTTGTCTGTTTTCTCTGACAAATGCCGCTGGCTGCCTTGCTTACAATGCTACCCTTGAATTGTATTAATCTGTAATCTGTTTGCAATGTCCACATTGTTGTAATGTCTGTCTTGATGTTCCCCATAATTTGTATTTCTCTGACATGGAACCATTGTAAAAGAGCCTTGGCTCAAAGGTATTTGTAATCCTAGACTTGATAACTAAATAAATGAATAAATATTCAGTACAACTATGGGCAGATCTAGCATCTCATTGCAAATGGGGCATTGCTTGTCACATTTTTTATCAAAGTTTAATACTAGGTGATTACACTTTTTTTTAGGGTGGTATCATGCCAGTACATTAACCTTTATTTTTGTTTGTATAAAATACTTAATGTGGCAAGCTAGGTGCCAATATTCTCTACAACATATTGTACTTCCAAATATAGTATTAATTAAATGAATTGAGCAGGCTATAGCCAGACAGAAAATTTTGGAATATGACACCATAGATAGACAACTGTTTTGCAGCTATTGGAAACATATTTCATGGATAAAATGAATTGAATTCATCCTGTTTTTTTTAGTTTTTTTTTGTCTCATAGTAACCCGCATAGATTAGGTTTGATTTACAAAATGCATGTGTAAGCCCATCCACCCCTGCCTTTTTGAAATCGACAGATGGTATGCTGTTTGAATCTGACAGCAGTACCAGGTGGGGACTGGGTTCAGGGAGGAATAGGTTACTCGGCACAAGGGCTAGGTTTGGCTACTCTGCACAGGGGCACCCAAGTAATTCCGAACTCAGGAAGCAATAACTGTAATGTCCAATACTAGGAATGGGATTCTAAAGTGTGGCTTTATTCACATCCAATCAGAACAGACAAAGATAGACGGATCTCACGGGCTACACTTCTGTAACACAGATTAAGAGAAACAAGAACCTTCTTCAACACTACGCCCCGCCTCTGAACCCACCGGGCACACAGCCTGACTTTGTATGCTGCTTTGGGTACACAGCCCGAACTTGTACACCATCTGGAATTTCCCTGGCTCGGCTCCCTTGCCAGCCACTCAGACACTTTCCATATGTCATGGAAACATTTTCTGGTGGCTCCCTAAACCATCTAAGAGCACCTCAGCTCTATCAGGGAGTTCTCCTTTTAATACCACATCTGGGTACTTTCCTCAGGCACTGGCCAAGTACTTGAGAGAAAGTAAAGGTGCCACAGAGCAAATCCGTAGAGGTGAATTTGGTTACTACTGATGGGGGGTCTCCCACCTCTCACTTCCACAATTCATACCCAGCCATTTCTCTGGACATTAAACATCTCATTCTGTAAAGCTTGGCAATGAAGATTAAGGCTAAAGGTATGTCACATTTCCTTTACTTGTCTTGCTTTCCCATTGTGCTGGACTTGAACATACTTTTACTTGGCTTAGCCCATTGCTTTAGGCCTCCCACTGATTAAGCAGTCCAATCCCCACTTTACTTTACTCTTTGTGCTGGACTTGAACCTACTTGAATTAACTGGCAATGTCTATTACACTAGACCTCCTACAAATTAAGTAGTCCAATCCCCATGTTCCAACAGTTCAGGTGAAAACATAGGCCCTATGTCAGAGCGAACTCACCCTTTGGTTGCAGGTGCCCCACAGGTGATTCCTCACAGGAATTTCTCTCCCACAGCTTCTGGTGCCACAGCACAACTTGAAATAAGGCATCTTCTTCCTTAGCCAGAACCAGGAGGGCTGCCCTGGAAGACAGGCAAACCTTTCTCCCCCATCCCCTCAGGGAGTGGGCACTTGGACCAGTAACAGCGGTCTCCACCACTTCACAATCAGCTTACTGTGTTCCTCTTTCAGTGGAAACACACACCTCCCTTACAGTAGCTCTAAAACAGAGCTTAAGGCTCTGAGAGCCTGCAACCAGACTGCTGTGCTGCTCCTCTCTTCACGACTGCACACAGACTCTGTTCAAAAATCCCCAACATTCTATACTAACTTCCAACTGTAGCACTCCAGTGTGGCTCATGCAGCTGCGAGAGTTCTATGGTGATGTCATCCCTCAGTCTCAGCTGAGATTGAGAACAGAGTGAGACAGCGTGAAATCCATTTAACTGGAGTTTCACAAGCTGCCTTCCCTGCCTACCACTAGGTCTTACTGGGATTCTAGTAACCCTGGGAAACAGGGGGGGTTACACTCACCCTGGGCCAGGAAAATGACTGTCCACAGTCATTATTTACCCAGCTTAGGCCATCTTGCCCCATGTGTTGACTACAGGGAGGTAGCGCTACCTTCTCCCCTACCTTGTGCCAGCACAGGCAGACAACACTAAGGGCCTAGAGGCCGTTGGCTGATGCATCAGCCTCTACTCTACCCGCTGACTATGGGTACCTAGTGGCTCTGGTAGAACTGCCCAGAGCATAGCCCTAATAGATCAGCACTGCAACCCCTACTGCAGGTCAGGGCCACAGCCTGTCTATCCCCCCAGCCCTCTAGGAAAAACCTATCTGCCTTTAACTCAAACCCCAAAACAAACAAACAGGGGACCTCCCTGTCCTAGGGCAACATGCAACCACACACCAGGAGCTAATACCATACCATTACATTACTCCCTCACTCCCCCACAACCATACCTGTGGAAGAAAAGGGTTACTACACAGTAACAACAACAACAACAGTACTTTAAATGCTACACTCTAAAGTACTAGTGAGGAACTCCGATTAGTCCCTCCTCCTCTTCTTGTCTTGTCTTCTGTCTTCTTCAGGATCATCTGCAAGAAAAAAGAAAGACAACACACACTCCTAATCTGCATACACAGTCTATCTAAACCCCTACCATCAAAACACTGGAGAATTCCAAAAAATATTTTTTTTTTAGAAAAAGTAGAAAAACAGTATAAACATTAGAAAACAGTAGGAAACAGTGACATTATTTACAATACACAACATTTTTGGGGATGGAGTGCCCTAAAAGTCTGATATAGTGACCACAGTGACCGAAGGCTAGTCCATTAAAGAGTCTCTCCTGGGCCGGAGCCCGGTGAAGCACAGTTCTAGCAGGCCAAAGTACCGAAGGGGAGAGTCTTTGAGGACAGTTCACACATCTGGAGTCTGCTAGTGTAAAGTGTGTACTGCAATGTCATAAGAATAGAAAAGTTTGGACTTACCAGTCCCTTGTAGAATGAACAAAACACTGACCTGGTCTTCGGCTGAAGACTCTCCCTGGCAGCACTCTTCCGATACAGCTGGGCGGACATCTTCCAGGAACGACAGGAGGGCACATCTGGAAACTACTGGGCTGATATCATCTCTGGAGATGGAAACTTGGAACAGGAACAAAAAGGAAAACAGCTGGTCTGTTGTCATCCGGTTACCAGGCAATGAATCAGGATACAGCTGGGCTGGCGTCCTCTCTGGATATGAAGTCATCTAGTGGGCCAGTTGATGGATTCTGGAAAGTCAGTACACTGCAGAACTGATGAATGTGGGGCACCTGAGTCTTGGACATCCATACTGGCAGAACAACAAAGGCACTGCAATGGCTGGAGTGGCAGCACTGGCTACCACTGCTCTACTTTCCAGTTGGTAGGCATGGGCACATTTGCAGGGAGGTCTTTGCATTGTGGCCAATAGTACAATGGGTCAGGAGCTTAAATTATTACCCCATCTGAGCGCATATAATTCACACTGTGAAAGGTTTCACGTCCCTCTCCATCCGCTATTTGAACAGTGTCCATTAACAGTGTCCTGCCTCTTTTCCACTGGCTGTATTTTTTGTGAAACATTCTGTTCCTGACATGCTTGTTTGCACCAGGATGCACACATTTTATTGCTTCGGCCCAAATCCAGGACTTCCTGTTGTTCTCAATCTCCTCCCAGACTCTCAGAGGAAAGGTAGGAAAGGACATCCCATAGATCTCATTCGCCTTCCTACGAACCAGTCTCTCCTCTTTACTAGCTTTGGTCAACCTGAGACTGCTGGCCTGGCTTGGGGTCGGCCAGTCCTGGTTCTGCCAGCTACGCCTTCTCAAAGAGACAAAGAATGGATCCATGACTTCTTCTTGCACAGCCAGGGCAGTGGAATCACCACTCTCTTCCATGCATTCCTCTGAGGCAAAAGCTTGAGGCTGTGTACCCGTTCCTTTTTCACAAGGCCACATAGGTTCCCCCTCTTCTTCTTCCTCACTGAGAATCTGTGCCCAGGAGTGAGCCATCATCCTCAATCCTAAGACTATCCATTCTTCGCTGGGTGCGGAGGTCAATACCTCCCATTCATAGGCCTCCCTCATCTCATCTTCTCCTATGAGACTTGGGCTAGGCCCCCCTCTCCAAGGGTCTACTGATGCTTTGCCTGAATTGTCTCTCTGTGATCCAGCATCCGAAACACCAGCATATTGTTGTGTCTGCAAATCTGTACCCTCTAGCTTTGTATCACACTCCTCCGAGGGGCCTTCTCCAACAGGCTCCGCCTGGTGCTGTTCGCTACCAACTGCAGATTCTTGAACTTTTGTCCATATTGGAGCCAAATGAATCTTGGGTGCTTTAAATAAACCGTATTTCTCGATGCACCCAGAACAGTGAGGTACCATGAAGACATCCTTTCCAACATTTAAACAAACTAAACACACTTGCACTGGGTATCCAGGAATCACCAAGTGAGGAGGCAGTTGTCCTCCATAGAAATACCTCTCAATGTCCCTTAACTTGTTTACTTCTGCTGCTACCACAGTACGGGCATGATCCAGGTAGCGGGTTGGTCCTGAGGCCATGACTGCAGAGAAAAACAAATAAATGCTCACTGTTATTGAAGTCCCACATCACTGAACACTTTCTTTCACTTTCAAAATGGCTCCTGTGCTACTGTGTTTACATTACTACCCCACCCTGTAATGGCAGTGGCAGCACTTCTACGCATCAACATTCTGAAATTGGGTCAAGCCACTGCACATCCGATTTACACATTCTACTGATAACTTTGCTCAAAACTGCACAAATTTGCACTGTTCTTTTTCCTAGCACATTTATATGATTTGCCATGGACTTTTCACTTGCTGAAGACATTACTCTAGCTCACAGTCCCTTAAAGCCTCAGTATATCAAGCACAGGATTGCCTTTAACTCTTGCTGCATATCTTGATACAACTCACAGTCTCTCTCATGGCTTTGAAACTTACACTGACACTGAACCCATAACTATGCTCACAGTCGATGGCTTAACAGGCTTGCTTTTGCTGGTAAAAACTTAACACAGTCTTTGATTGCAAAACAATTACACTGCTGCACACAGATTCAGCTGGCTTTTGGCAAAAATCATTGGTATGAGCAATTATTTCTGTTGGTTCTCACTGTTATCAGTAGTTGTTTGCTGCAATGGAAAATGGTCTGCAGCCAGTCTTGGAGGTCTCTGGACAGAAGCGGGTTGGCAGTCCTGCCGATCGTCCCTCTGAACACCACACTCACAATCCAGTCAATTGAGATGTGGGTTGAGCCCAATTTTAGATAGAGAAGTCTGAGTTTTTGAACTTTTACAGCGCTTTCAGTCACCACGATGCTCCTCCAATAAGCCATTACATGCACTCCACTCACAATCCCTCACGAATGCTGGGCAGTTGCTGTAGAGCTGGTTTGGGGGTGGGACTGATTCCAGTCTCACCAATCACACAATGCCATGCAGATGAATCTTTTCCCTCGCGAGTGCTCTTCTCCTCACAGCGATCGTCAAGCAGGCAAATTTAAACTACAAAACCATTTTTTTTTTCGAACTGACTCCACGGTGGGAGCCCATTTCAACCATTTGTCATGGCCATTAACACAGCAAGTCTTTCCATTCACTAGAAAGCATTTCCAGTGTCCAGGGCACAATTTTCCTGTTGCTATCCCTAGTCTTCCACACTTTTCTTTGACACACAGTTTTTTAAAAGCTGGCAAAACGCTGTCATTTTTTGATGGAGGACAAGGGCATACTCTCTCAGGCTTTACTGCTCCTTGGTAAACAGTTGGCATTTAAGAGCAGCACATGGACAACAGCACACAGCAACACACTAGTTAACTTTGCTTCAGCTTTTTTGTCTACCCTCTGCCAGAATACCAAAATGCTAGCCTTTGCCCCAGCACCTTTCCTCCCTAAATTTAAATCCAAAGTGGTGCCTCCATTTTGTAACCACCACCTCTCTGCCTTTTTGCAAATGACAGGTGGTATGCTGTTTGAATCTGACAGCAGTACCAGGTGGGGACTGGGTTCGGGGAGGAATAGGTTACTCGGCACAAGGGCTAGGTTTGGCTACTCTGCACAGGGACACCCAAGTAATTCCGAACACAGGAAGCAATAACTTTAATGTCCAATACCAGGAATGGGATTCTAAAGTGTGGCTTTATTCACATCCAATCAGAACAGACAAAGCATAGAGGGACCCTCATGGGGCTTCACTTCTGGTAATGCAGATTAAGAGAAACAAGAACACTTCTTCAACACTTCAGCCCTCAGGCTCTGAATCCACCGGGCACACAGCCCGGACTTGCATGCTGCTTTGGGTACACAGCCTGAACTTGTACACTGTCTGGGATTTCCCTGGCTCAGCTCCCTTGCCAGCCACTCGGACACCTTCCAAATGTCATGAAAATATTTTCTGGTGGCTCTCTAAACCACCTAAGTGCACCTCAGCTCTATCAGGGAGTTCTCCTTTTAATCCCACATCTGGGTACTTTCCTCAGGCACTGGCCAAGTACCTGAGAGAAAGTAAAGGTGCCACAGAGCAAATCCGTGGGAGGTGAATTTGGTTACTACTGATGGGGGGTCTCCCACCTCTCGCTTCCACAATTCATACCCAGCCATTTCTCTGGACATTAAACATCTCATTCTGTAAAGCTTGGCAATGTAGATTAAGGCTAAACGTATGTCACATTTCCTCTACTTGTCTTGCTTTCCCATTGTACTGGACTTGAACATACTTTTACTTGGCTTAGCCCATTGCTCTAGGCCTCCCACTGATTAAGCAGTCCAATCCCCACTTTACTTTACTCTTTGTGCGGACTTGAACCTACTTGAATAAACCGGCAATGTCTATTGCACTAGACCTCCTACAAATTAAGTAGTCCAATCCCCACATTCCAACAGTTCAGGTGAATACATAGGCCCTATGTCAGAGCGAACTCACCCTTTGGTTGCAGGTGTCCCACGGGCGATTCCTCACAGGAATTCCTCTCCCACAACTTCTGGTGCCGCAGCACAACTTGAAATAAGGCAGCTTCTTCCTTAGCCGGAACCAGGAGGGTTGCCTCTGGAAGACAGGCAAACCTTTCTCCCCCCTGTCCCCTCAGGGAGGGGGCACTTGGACCAGTAACAGCGGTCTCCACCACTTCACAATCAGCTTACTGTGTTCCTCTTTCGGTGGAAACACACACCTCCCTTACAGTAGCTCTAAAACAGAGCTTAAGGCTCTGAGAGCCTGCAACCAGACTGCTGTGCTGCTCCTCTCTTCAAGACTGCACACCGACTCTGTTCAAAATTCCCCCACATTCTATCCTAACTTCCAACTGCAGCACTCCAGTGTGGCTCATGCAGCTGCAAGAGTTCTATGGTGATGTCATCCCTCAGTCTCAGCCGAGACTGAGAACAAAGTGAGACAGTGTGAAATCCATTTAACTGGAGTTTCACAAGCTGCCTTCCCTGCTTACCACAAGGTCTTACTGGGATTCTACTAACCCCAGGTAACAGGGGGTTACACATGTATTTATAATTTGGGGTATGCTTATGTTTTCTTTTCAGCCGCTTTATGTTTTCAAGTTTCTTTTCTTTTTGATATATTATGTGCTTCATCTGTAACTGAATTTTCAAGGGTTGTCTTATTGATGCATCATCTATTCTTTATAATAAAATTCCCCTACTCTTTTCGATAAGTGCCATGGGATCTTTAACATCTACCTGAACTACCACCAATCCAGGCAGACAGGACCTCGGTTTCATGTCTCATCTGAAAGATGACCCCTCATTACACCCCTACTGTACAAGACATCTACAACTGCCCTATTTTAACTCCAGAAAGTGACCCTCTGGTTCCTCAGCATCTCACCTCATACTTTCATGGCTACGCTGATTGGGAATATCTGTAAGAAGGTAATGTCTCTCATCAAGCCAGTCTGGGTCCAATTGCTGGGTCATTCCACAGCAAACCATTTTCCTCTAAAATATGCTCTCATGCCAATGCCCCTGGCTGTATCAGTGTATAGTTGTAGGTCCATGTTTAATACCTATTCCTCCTGCCAAAAAGTCCTGCCATTGTAATAGCTTAGAAAAATCTCCCATACTTCTGAGTCCTCCCTGTTCCCTTTGTTAATATCCACCCAGTAGTGTAGTCTTGAAGCCCCATGTATTGCCCTCACCAGGTGCCGTGTAACTATATGGCCCAGTGCTACTGCTCTACATTCAAAGTTTAAGTCTCCCATGGCTTGCTGCACCTGCTGGAGCTGTAACCTCTGCTGGGCCTTAACAGAACCCAGTAATGCCTTTACTTTCCCCCACTTTATCCTCAGGCAGTCTAAATAGCCCCACAACCATGTCCATCTCAATGCCTAAAAACTCAATGCTTTGGCTAGGCACCTCCATTTTTTCTGGGGATAGAGACACCCCTATGTTGCAGCACATGGCCTAGAAATCCTGTAGCATCTTCTCTGTCTGTTGCCACCCTTCTCATATTAATAGAACGTCATCCAAATAATGGACCATTGTATGGTATCCATATTTTTCCTGATTTGCCAGTTGTAACAATGTAACATCTCAAATGTTGCACAGGCAATGGAGCAGCCCATGGGCATGGCTTTGTCAAATTAGTAATCCTCCCCTACCCAGAAACCCAACAGGTCCCAGTCTTCTTGCCAGAGCAGCAGCAGGCGAAAGTTGCTTCAATGTCCTTTTTTGCCAGCCATGCTTCTTGTGATGTTGTGATGCTCTAACCAACTTGACTGCCTCCTCTAAAGTAACATATGTCACCCTGTTGTCCTACTCTTTAATGTGCTCTTTAACCAAATCCCCATCCAGGTAGGTCAGGTGGTGTATCACTCAAAGCTCCCCCGGCTGTTTCTTTGGTACCAGCCCCAGGGGTGATACCCTCAGATGTGGCAGAGGTGGTTGCCCAAATGGGCCTTCCACCTTGCCAGCTGCTATTTCCTTCTGAATTTTCTGCTCCAATAACTTCTCCCTCTACTTTACTTAACTCAAGTTCTTCAGTTTGTCTCTTTTGGTTCCCTTTAAAATGCAGACTGAAACCTTCCGGAAACCCATCACTAGTATGGCAGCTGCTTCCTTGTCTGAGTACAGCCTCAGCCATTCCTGCATCATCTCCACTTTTATGAGGGGGGGGTGCCATGCAAAAAGTTCCTGCTACACCTCACTTAATTATCTTGATGTTGGTTGTAGTAGGATTGAACCCTACCTTCCCCTACCCTGGGCCCTCCTCCCCCACTGTTGGCCCCTAAGCCCTGTATGATTATGCTAAAAGAACTGATTGTATGAGTTATCCTGACTAGTATTATCTTTTTCCCAGTTATTCCTGCACCTGAAGGCCAGGTGGTTACCTCTGCACCTGGAACAGGCATGCCAGAAGCTGCATTTCGGCCAGGAGCAAAATGCCTGGTTGTATCCCCAACAGCATTTTGTGGCTGCCCAACGGTTTTTGTCCCCTTCACCCTCATTACTAGTGGATCCCGTACATATCTCAAACCATAGATTGATCTGTCATGCATCCCACTTTATGTCCCCAAATTGCGCCATTCTCTTTATGAACATCTCATCATCCTTCAAGTCAACTATGTCCTCCTTTTTTCTAAGCATTATTTATAATTAGTGAATATGTCAGCAGGGGAGTGGCCAACTCTGGCTTCTTTCCAATAACTATGGCCATATAATATGTAAAACCTGTGGACAATTGTTCTACATTTTTCCCTTCATCGACTTCTCTTCCTCCCCCTTCTCCAGATGCACCATGACTGCAGCCTTGTCCTTTTTCTCAAAGCTCCCCTTTTCTTCATACTTGTCCATCTTGTCTACTTTGACCAGAGTGAAGATATCCACAAATTTACCCTTCCAAATTGTTTCTTTGGTGGTTAATGGGACATGGTCCCTGATCCTAACACCGGGTGCCCCAATCTCAGCCCCAAAACCTTTCTCACCTATTGTCTCCATCTGCTCCTGTGCCTTCCCCTTTTTCTTTGTCCCTCAGCTCCCTCAGTGCCTTTTCCAATTGGCCTACGCCACTATCCCCCATAGCTTTTAGCATCTGTTCCACATACTCCTTCATACTGCTTTCCAGTGAGGCCTCACTATTACCCGGCTGTGCACTCAGCTGGGTGCTGGGGCCCACTGGAGGAGCTGGCTGGGTGTTGACAGGCTCTGGCAATGTATTCAACAGTGCCACTGTAGCCGGAGGAACCAGATCCACTGGAATAGCATGCTTGGGCATTGGAGCAGGAGCAGGGGCCGGTGCTGGGGCAGGCAGTGGAGCAGGAGGAGGTACTGGACTGACCAGCTCTGGAATGGGCTCTGAGGCCTTTGGTTCAGTTGGGTCCTTTGGTGCCCTTGTGTCAGTTTTTCTTTCCTGATGCTTGTCCCCCTTTTGCTTTTTTGCCCTTGGCTGGTCTCAGTGGATCCCAGCTCCAATAGTAAGTTTGTCTTGGACACCAGCTCCATCACTGCCTGGTACCATTCCTCCTTGCTGGACTTGTTCTTCCTGGGGATCATGGCAGTCTTTTACTATACCTGGAAATATACAACAAACCAGCCATTATTATCACTACGCCTGTACTGGGTCACTCTTTGTTGATTCTGGTAGGTCTGAGAAGCCCTGAAGCCATATGTTCCCCTGACCCCTTTCAGTCACCTTCGGCTCCGTAACTGGAAATGCACCACCCACCCCCATTCCTCTCTTTTTTTTGATGTCTTTTTGAACTTTAATCTATACTGTATAGCCTTATTTACTTTGTAAGCATATATCCACAGCTTGAGTAGAGGCTCCCCTCTTACATCTGGGTTCTCATCCCTTAGCTCCCTCTAGCTAATGACCTTGTATCCTTTTTTGAATAGATCCTTTCTCCCCCCCACCACCACCACCATAGGACTGGTCGCCTTGCTGTGCATTCCCCACAGCCCACTTGCTGCCTTGTGCTCATGGTCTGGCCTAGGGCCCCTGTAGCCTTGTGTTGTAGGGGCTGATTTCTGTTTTCCTTGATTTTATTTGTCCTCCTTTCTCTCCTATTTTTTATTTTTAAAAATGCCCTTTTTGTTATTTCCTTAAAATTACTCCATGCAATACACCTCCCCTTGTGAGGCTTCCCAATCCCAATGCAACCTGTGCTCCCCCCCCATGTCCATGCCCAGTGATCTGAGCTCACCAAGAAAAAAACATGTGGCAATGATGTCAGACGCCACCATCACATGGTCCTTCTATCTACCTCCCTTTTTGGGCCTGTTCTTGGTCCAGTTGCTCGGACCCCACCGAAAATTGATTTTTTTCTTCTCTCCTTGCCCCTTTCCCTTTAGTCTGGTGCCCCTTTTCCCCTTTAGCATTTTTCTAAAAGGGGGGGTGGCTGTTTACCAATGCTGCAATGATGACTGATGCCATCACCGTGGGCACCAACCTTGGATTCACACCATTTTCTCTCCAGACCAGTTTACTTGCAAAATGCCCCTTATTTCCTTTTCTCCTTTTCTCTGTGGCCATGTGGCAGCTTGCCCAGGTCTCCCCCCATCTCTCCACATTGGAACTTAGTAGCGCCTATGAAGGGCTAGATCAGACACGCCAATGCCTGCCTTCTTTTTGGCCTCTCTACTGCAAGGCCCCATTGACAGCTTTACACTGCAGAAAAAAAACAAATAGCCAGAACAAAACCCCCACAAATAGCTATCATTGGTACGGACACATGCTGGCTTCTCTGGCAAGGGTTACAACCTTGTGGCATACTAGCTAGCATAACCCACACCCACACGGACAAACACCAGTTTCTCCAGTGTGGGTTACAACATTGCAGCATACTGGCTAGCACAACCCTGTCCGCTGCATTTCATGGGCATTTTACAGTTTACTAGCTAGTGCCAGTCCTCGCCTCAGCACAGTTTGGTGCCATAAACAACCCCATACTCTAGCGATACAGTATTACCCAAAAAAACAGCCTGTCGCCTAGGCACCACTAGCTCTGCTGCTACTTAACCTTCTGCTTTCATTTCTCTTTTTTTTTAAATGTACCTTTTTTGTTAATGTAACTCCTTTAATACTCACTTGTGACTTTTCACTCTGCCCAGGCTGCAAAGCGTCTTTTTCAAAATTACCAGTATACTTACTTTTTATCACAATACTTCCCAGAACTTCAAAACTGCCATTACATTAACTCAAGATGCTGACTCAAGTAAAAGAAACTAATCCAGAATATTTGCCAAACTGGCATGCTTCTCAGAGAAAATTCTCTCAGAGCAAAATTGTGAGCTCCCTGGTCCTTTGTTTGTCCTTAAATACCCCTGTTGCTCACCCCCTTTCTCTTTCTCCCTGCCAATCCTTGCTTCCCAGCTCACTCCAGCTCTGACATCATAGCTCCTCCCCTTTTATGACTTCACTAGGCCCCCGACCCTCATCCCACCCTCTTTCCTTTTTGCCGAAACCTCAGCCGTTGGCCACCGACACACTTGACTAGGGTCTGCCCATTAAAGAGAGCAACCTTCTTTATTCCAGCTACCAGCTGAATGTGTGAGGCCACTCAGAAACTTCAGCTGTCTTTTTGGATCTCCTAGCAGAAACAAGCAGGGAAATTAATTAAGTCACGGCAAAACACTTTTCACTGTGAGTTTTGTTTTGGCAATTGGTGGTGTGGCACTTTGTCACTGTTTGTCAGATGAGCTTTTATTGTTTAAGGCTGTGTTTTCAAAACATCCATAGCTATGGAACTATCTTGGTAATTGGGCGAAAACCACACATAAACTGATAAACCAGAGTGCAGTGAGGGAATGCTTGACACTTTGGCATGAAACAGTGTTGCTTGGGGTTCTGATGAAATGCTGTCTTAGGCACTTTAGATTTCACATTTATTTTTCATGTCCCTGTCAATAAAATCTCTTGTTACCTGTTAGTAAGAGAAATGCCTGAACCACATGTTATAGGAAAGCTAGAGCAGTCTAGGTGTCAATCGAGTTTATACAACTTTTTTGTTTTGGTTTTTTACATTTAATGAAAAATAAACTGTGAATAAGTATTTTGGCAAACTGATGGAAATGTCAACTCTAGCATGTCAGCAGCTCTCCCCCTCTGAATTTTAAGAATTGTAGCAGCTCCCCTGAGGGTCTGAGAGGGCAGATGGATGCCCTCCCACACAGCAGCTCTCCCTCTCTGAATTTTAAAGAACGTCACACAGCAGCACCACGAACATGGGTCTGGGACCGAAGCGCTCTCGGCTCCCGACTGCGGATAGGACTTGGCACCATTGTTTTAAACCAACAACCTGAAGCACATTTAAAGGCTGTAACAATTAAGTTGCCATACAAATGAAGGTAGAATTCATCTCCTCAAAATAGTCTAAATGCCTTGCTTATTGTACTCCTTATTTCTGCTGCTTTAATTTATCTGTATCAGTCAGTTATCAAATGCTTTGCTTTATGCACCTTTTTTGCTGTCTGCAGTTAGAGTTAATTCTCAGCCTTGCCCAAATTAGCTTAATTTTATCTGTAGCCACTCAGTGTTCAAATGCTTTGCTTTATGCACCTTTTTACTGCCTATAGTCAATTCTCAGCCTTGCCTAAATCAGCTTGCAAATCTGTAACATTTTTAGCCTTTTTAATGTTTTCTACTTTTTACTGCCAGCTGAAAATAGTAGCTGAGCTCCTATTGTAATCCGAATCGCACTCCACTAGGCAGCCTCCTCCCCCTCGGCAGCCCCTCCCAAAACAATTCCTTGTTTTAATGTGTTCTCTCTCTCACCTCCACAGAATTGCAGCTGCTTCCCTGAGGGTCTGAGAGGGCAGACAGATGCCTTCCCCCACATCAGTTCTCCCTTTCTGAATTTTAAGGTACACCACACAGCAGCACCACGAGCATGGGTCCGGGACCGAAGCGATCTATGCTCCCAACTGAGGATAGCCCCACTGATGCATTGTGTCAGCTCACCACCACCCTTGGTCGGCTCAGCATTAAATAGCTACAGACACATGACAGCTGTAACCAATCAGCTGAGTTTCCCATTAGCAAGCTATCATCTCTCGCCACCAGAGGCCGCTACTACAACTTTTACCTTCTTTTTCACCCTCTCAGCCAAAATGCTGCAATACCCAGTTTGGTGCCTACTACTTCAATTTCCTCTGTCCTACAGAATGCCTACATATTTTCCTCCTCATCATCTTAACATCTCTATTTCTTCCTCCCTTCCCCTTTCACCTATCCTCCCACCTCTCCCATCCACACTCACTTTCCTTAACTATTCACCCTTCACTGCTTCACTCTCACCTGCTGGACCTTAAGGCCTTTCTCTGATGCTTAAACCTAAATACTCTACTCCCCAGGGGCAGTACAAGTTACAGTAAGAAATCCTTTCCCCTCTCCATCCCCCCTGCTACTACTACTACTTCTGGTAGGTGACATCCACCCTAACCCGGGCCCCCTAGTGCCTAGACAAACTGCATCAGCTCCCACTCCCTCATCAACCCAGTTCTCAGATTCTCTCCCCAAGGGCCTCTGTGTATTTTATATTAATGCAAGGAGTTTACTCCCCAAATTAGATGCCCTCTCTGTCTGGGTAAATCTATACCAACCTGATATACTCTGTGTCATGGAATCCTGGCTATCTGCCAAAATCTCCAACTCCTCGCTTGCTATCCCTAACTACATCATGCTCCGGCAGGACCATGGCAAAGTGGAGAGGGGGGTAGTGCTGTATGTCAGGCATTCCGTAACTTGCTCCATCAGTTTCAAGGAATCCTGCCCAGCCTCCCACAAATCTCTAGTAATTCTCTTATCCTTTCCCTCATCCTCCCCCCTTTACATTGGGCTTCTATATGCCCCCCCCCAAAGACCTCCCCCAACTCACTCATGAAGGCAATCACAAGAATCTCCTCAGTCACAACAAATGGAGAACTCATTCTATTAGGTGACTTCAACCTCAACTGGCTCTCCTCCACCGCCAAAACCTCTGCTCTGAGGATCAAAACTCTAAACCTTTCCCAACTAATCCAGGAACCCACCCGCCTAAACCACCAGTCTCAAATTCACTCCCCCACTTACTCACCACTGCCTCCTCTACTCTTCTCTATCCTTGACCCCCACTCTTGCACAGGAGGACCATCCACAATGCCTCCCTCTAAGCTACATACTGGTTAGTCTCTTTACCTCCCTACCTCTCCTCCAGTCTTTCACCAGCCAGTTACTCTGGCTACTCTCTCTGTCACAGAGATGCATGCAATTTCCACATCACATGCCCTCTGCCTTGGGACAGGCAGCCTTTTTCTATCGTCTCCCCCTCCTTTGGAACAATTTCCCTCTCAACCTCCATCAGGCCCCCTCCCTCACAGCCGTAAAACTACTCCTCAGGCTCCTCCCTTCCCCCTCTTGGCCCAGTCATCTGATCCAACCCAAAATCAGGCTTAGCCTACCATGGCTGGCCCCTGATGATAATGTTCTCCTCCAGTCAGCCCCCACCTTTTTGTTTCACCGATAATTTTACTGTCCAATCCTGGTGCTAGTCCATTCTATCGTGATACCATTTGTTTAAGCAGTATATACAAACCCTGACCTATGTTGATTATGCAATCATTAAACATGAAATATCCCGGATGCTGTAACCCAGGTCTGAACAGAAGTTAGCTGCACTGTCCTGCATACTGCAGTTGCACTAAACATCTGTAATAAGAACTTGTTGTATTTGTCTGCTTAGTTTTCTGTGTACACCTTATACCAGGGTCACATCTGGAAACGAACCTTGGCTTAGTGTGCCTTTCCCGGTCACCAAATTTAAGTAAATAAATAAAATGCCGACTCCTTGGCTCAGGAATGGAAACATGGCAACTTTGGTACAATCAGTTGAGTAATTTAAAAGTTAGATAGAGGGCAAAAAAAGCTAATTATAAATTTAATTTTTTTTTTTAAAAGCATTTCAAATGCAGTAAAGATTTGTAAATTTCAGCCTCTACATTCATCAGATCTTTACTCAAAGGTTGTAATTTTATAGTTTTTATAATAAAAGCTTCAAAGAAAAATATTATTTAAAATTAGCTATCAGGCATGTACTCTACACTATTCATGAGACTGCAGTCATATGGCATTAAACTGGAAAGTGTCATGCAAATACAACCTTTGGCAAATAATCAAATGTAATACACACCATAATTTTTTCATGCAACTATGGGACACAAAAGCCGTAAAAGATGACTTTTAGAAAAACTTTCCCCATTACTAGTGCATCTCCATTCCCTTCCAGTGCCACCCTTCTATTGCAGACCACTGGGCAATAATGTAAAACCCTTTTGCCAGCATTCTTTGTCCAAGGATCTCCATTTTTTCTCCTCCCACCTCCAACCATTGGAGAATAATTACAAAAACCCTTCCCTCATCCCATTACTGTAATCCCTCCCTGCTTCCCCCTCTCACCACTTCCCACAAGGAAACAATGCTAATCCCTAACTGCTAGTCCAACTATATTCCAAATCCTACCCAAACACATGGCTCCAGACAACAGGAACTAAAGCCCACATCCTTGCTTTATATGTCTGTATCAAATCCCCCCATGCTGTCCCTTCCACCACTGACTACAAGAAATCAGTTCTAAAGTCATTCCCTTGTCTGCTGCATTTGGAACCTCTCCCCATTTGGACCTCCTGTCCAATAGCCATCTGAAAGTATAAAGCTCCTCCTTACTGTTACTCCCTTAAATCCCTCTGCTCTCCCTCTTGCCACCAGCTCCCAGAAGCTCTACCCAAATCTCTACCCATCTAGATGCTTTCCTGATCCCTTCACATTCCCACCTCTGTTTACCAGAAAGTGACAAAACACTTCCTTAAACCCTGCATCAAAATTCCCCATCCTCCTTCCCACTGTCAGTCACCTGGTAATACCAAAAAACCTTCATCATCCCAAAGCAGTGCAGTGTCTCACTTCACCTCCATCTCACCACTTACCTCCAAGCAATAATGCCTCCATCCATCCTACTGCATTCCTGATCCCTTCCCACTCCCTCCACTGGCCACTGGGAAGTAATAGCCAAACCTTTCCCCAAGCTACCATATCCACATTTATGTTGCACTCTGGCCCACTGCCAATTCCCCAAAATGAACATCCATAGTGTCATGAGGTCCAGCAGCAGGGCACCCCTTCCCCCATCCAGGACAGCAACAAGGGCAGCATTCTATTCACTTCTACAGCTGGCTAAAATTGAAAGCAAATATCTATAAACCATATATAATATTTATGAAAGAATCAGTGTTTGTAACTAAGTCTTTTATTATTAATTAATGTGTCAGCACAGTTTGCTGATCAGATGGTATCCAGCCACAGACAGCTGACACTTTTTTTTGGGGGGGGGTGGTAGGGTGAGAAGGTACAACAGGGATGGGGGTGTTGGAGGTTGAACCTAATGGAGATAAAGTGGGTGATGCAGTGCCACTGCACACCAGGAAGTATATGGAATAGGATGGCATGAGGGAGGCACTACTGGACACTAAAGTGTTTGAAGCAGGATGTAAAGAGAGAGAGGGTGTAGCTGGACTAGCTGGACACCAGCTAATGTTTCGAGGGAGATTAGGAGAGGAAGTAGGTGCTGATGGATAACAGAAAAAGCTTAATATGTGACAGGCAGAGAAAGGGGGTGCTACTACACACCAGGGAGTGTTTGGAACAGTATGGGGAATGTGGAAGCTAATACTGATTTGTGTGCATGTCTGTTTTAATAATCTTTTCAAAATAAGGATGGAAAAAACTGCAAAAATGCTACAGTATGTTAAGCAACAGTATGGACTGATAACGCCTTAAATGAAAGGAAATGTGACTTTAGGACACACATCTTTCTAAATCATGGTTATTGTGGGAAGTGGTATTATTAGGGTTTGAGTAGGATTGCCTGAAGCAGTGCTGGTGAAGCCTTAACTATGGCACCCACTCATAAACAATAACACATGTATTTGTTGGTCTGTGAGTAAATTTCCCTGCTTAATAAGACACTGCTTATGTTAGGAGTATACCAGCACTGCTTTGTTGCCATTCATTATGCATTAAGATACTAAAACATTTATATATAGTAAGTACAGTATGTATGCAATTTGGGGTATGCTGTGGTCTTGAAATGAGCTTACTCTGTCTAATAAATGGTGTCCATGTTCCTAATAAAATCCATCTGTAAAATATACTGAAAGGTTTGTACCAGTCTGGACCTAAACATTAATAACAGGTGATCATAAGTCACCAGCACTAGGCCTGCAGTATGTGAGTTATTCTGTTTTCCAGCCTCTAAGGGGAAAGCATTCAGTTACCTGATATTACTGATCTTTAATGCATCTTTGATAATGGCTTTCAGTTCAATACATACAAGTAACAGTAAAATGTTCCTTAGAAAACTGAAAGTGTAGAATAGCCTATTAGACTGTTTTTCTTTGGTTTGGACTGTAGTAAGTTTTAATTTTGACTTTTTAATTCACACAGGCCAAGAAGTCTTTTATACGATGAAAATATTGCACTCCATCATTGTTACAGAAAAATATATTTCTGTTGCTCATTTCACTGCAGATCAAGTGAAACATTAATTCTCAATATCATTGGTTTGGTTTAGAACTGTAAAACTATTGTATTTTTAGCATGCTGATTTAATCTTTTCTTAAAACTAAACTGAGAACTTGCTTTGCTGAGAACTTTTAAGACCACTGGTTTAGGACGCTAACAAAATTGGAACAAAAACAAAAAAGTTCCCTGCAGAACAATTTACAGAAAACCGTAAAACTGAATACATCCATCAGCATCAGTTCATTCAAGACCTTGTACTCTCGTCTTATTAAGGAATTGTGCAAGTGCTTTTCTCCCCATTAATTGGAACCAATACCTGCAATATCACCATACTGGCTGTCTTTAACCTGTCCTCTTTTACATACATTTCCCTTAATTCTTCCTCTTCTCATGTTCTATCCTCCGTCTGCTGCTTTCCACTGTCCTCTGTTGATTTACTTATCCTATCTCCATCTAAGCTACCTATTAATAATTATGTTTTATTCTGGCCATGCCTTATGATGATACATTCTCCTACTGCCTAGCTTCTTACTTCTAGGTCTACCCTAGTCCCCTCCTCTACTATTACTCTCCTAACCCAAATTAGCATACTGTCACTTAAATTTGAGATATCCACAATTTGTTACTTGCAGATGATACTGCTGCAACATTGTTTGTTCTATGCTGTCGGCTGATGACTTGTATGCTATGACTTATATGTATCAAATTGTCCCATTGTCATTAGATATGTATCCCTCATCTTTTGTATTTTGTCTAAGATTTTATCATAACCAGTTGAAGCAGAGTTGCCATTCCACCAACATTTTGTAGACAGAATAAGCACTGCCAGTCTGCCCTTCTTTGCAACTCAGAGATCCACCACTGTCTGTTGTACAATCAATTTGGCTGACTGAGTCCAACTGCTCATTAGAATTGCCACAGGTATGTTGTCCCCCTCAAATGTATCCAGTCAATATCCGCAACTACTGAACATGTCTAACATCCCTCCTCTTCTGGCTCCATATTCTTTAGAATTAGCAGAAGCAATTAATTGGTAAGGAGGACTAAAACTGCATTGGGAGTTCTGCAGCTGAGTTATTTTCCTGCCCAGGCCACACCAGTTTGAATAATCTACCATCCCTTTAACAAATTACAGTACAAACTTTCCCTCTTTTAAAAGGTTGCTTTTTTAGCAGTTCACAGAATCTGTAGATGGTTTCAAAACTAAATTCCCTTTCTAGCTAACACTCATATAGTTAAACATTTTTTTACAGTATTCATATACATTACTGTAACCTTATTTCTCTTAAAGGTTCTGTTTATTTATTGAGGTAACCGTCATTACTGAAGTTTGTTACCTGTTTATAAGATTCATACCAAAGGATCTTTAATTTGTAGTTTCTATTTCCTGTTTTAGTACCTCTGCAACTTATTGCATATTAAACCTCGTACTATACTACTATGTCAAGGGACCTTCAGTCCCTTAAAAGAGAGATTATATCTCGTTGGTCCAACCCACCATCTGTATGAGACAAGATTGCAGACAAAATTATTTTTACAGACACATATGGGCTGTAATAAAATCTGGACTATGACATCAGGCATCATTTTTACATATATACACCAAGGCACAATTGTTGAACGGTAGGTATTGGGCTCAAGGAGTAAGTCAGTACATCACTTAGAGATGCAGTGTCCATGATGGTCTGCTCTGACTTAATGCCAGGCAGAGGATGTGTTCAGTGTTCAATACATGCTGCAAGAAATCATTCCTGATTTTTATCATTTGACAGGAGCTTATAAGATATCCCCCACTTCATCAATACAGATCACAGCCATAGCTGGTGGATACACTTGTGCCAAGCATTTTGCAAATCTGCTCATCATGTGTAGCCAAGCAGCAGGAGTACAAGTGTAAGGGATAAGGATCTGGTAACTATTCAAAACTACTTCTTAGTAAGAAAGAATGACAGGGAGAGAAAAATATCAAATATGTGAAACATGAATTGTGTCTGAATGTATTGGTTGAAGAGAATGAGTAGGAACCTTAGAAAACTCAAAGACTGTTGAAGGTATAGTAGCTGAGGTTCAATGCAAAAAAGTGCAAAAGCATGCCTTCAGAGAATAAAAACCCAGAACCTGAGTATAAAATGGAGGAGGGAAGGTATTGATGGTTACTTAGCAGGAAAGGTACCTTTTTGGGTTACCATTTCTGAATACCACAAAGTGGCAGGGCATGGTGACAAGGTAATGGGCAGAGCTGGGGGGATGCTGGTGCACATAGGGAGAGGTATTACCATTAGGAGAAGCGGGTGGTCTTGCAACTATATCAGTCACTGGTGAGACCCCATCTGGTATGCTGTGTCCACTTCTGGTGGCTACATCTCAGAAAGGACATGGAGAAGGTGGAAACAGTCCAGATGAGGGCAACTAAAATGGTGTGGGGGTTAATCAAAATCCTTACAAGAAGAGACTTCAGTATCTCTACATTTCTACCCTAGAAGAGAGGAGGAACCTGGGAGGCATGATAGAGACCAGCAAGTAACTCTGTGAGGTGAACAGGCTATAGGAGGGGAGTCTATTTCAAATGAGGAAGTGCACTATGACAAGAGGACATGCAATGAAGCTGGAAAGGGGAACGTGTGAGAGGGATATGAGTATGTACTACTTCACTGAAAGAGTGGTAGACACATGGAACAGTCTGAGAGGTGGTGGGAATGAAAACTGAGGGACTTTAAAAATGCATGGGATAGACATAAGAGAACATAGGTGAATAGGCAGTGAGGGGAGGATTCAAAGAGAACAATTAGGGTCTGCAGAGATTGTATAAGCAGGGAAAATCTGGGCAGATAGGGTGGGCCAAGCAGTCCATATTTGCTGATAGCTTCTACATTTCTTTTTTTTTCTTTTGTAATTAAAGTGTACTGCAAGTTGCAAACAATTACTGAAAGTAAACAAGAACAAGAGTCAAGAATACTTATGATGCAAAAAACATCTAGATAATCCTCCAGGTGCCAAACAAAACTGCAAAGACAAAACCAGTAAAGATCAATTACTACAATCAGAACCCACCAAAGAACTAACAGTATGAGTGGCTACAAAGTCAAATGGGGCTGAAAATCATGAATGTTAACACACTGACTGAAAACCACAGATAGTTAAATAAAAGTAATTGGATCAAATGAACCACAAAGCCTGAAAAGAAAGACATTAATGACCTCAGGGGAGCATGGGGAGCATCTACCTTCTCCAACCATTAAAATAATGATGCAATGATATCCAGAACAAGTCAGGCTTCTTTCTCAGCCAGAAAGTGAAAGAAAGGGATCCAGCAACTTTTAAATTTGTCATGCTATAAATGCAGTTGCACTATCACCCTCTCCATATCTTGAATTCTACTATAATTCCTCAGGCAGAGATCCTCGGAGAGAGGAGTAGGAGTCAGCCACAGCTGCACAATAACTTCAATCACTGCTGCCAAAAAGTATGAAATAAATAATTGTCCCTTACACAATGGGGGTTAGGGGTGGAGCCCAAAAATTCAAGATTGAAAATGAAGGGAGGAGTGATTTTTAATATCTGATTTGTAGTATGAACCACCATATTTCAAAAGTCCCTAATCATTGAGCAATCCCAAAAGGTGTGAAGGTGTGTTCTCCTCTTGCCACATCTTCTCCAACAAAGATCAGATCTAGTTGCTCCAAAATTCTTGCAGATGAGTAGCATGTGGAAGTAACATAACACTGTCCTCTATTTAGATTCACACCAGGAGGAGGATGCAGTAATGTGATGATTTTCCATATTTCTATGTTTCTAATTTCCAAAAACATGGAAACACAGATTGTGATGGAAGAAAGCGGATCCAGTCTGCCCAACCCTCCTTTATTCTCCTTGGATGACCTGAATGAGCATCATTCTCCCTGAACCCCTCCCCTTTTCCACCTACCTACACACCTGAATTAAATAGAACTCAATGCAAAGTGAGCCACAAAAGTGGAGTGTAGGTGTGAAGTTGTTAACATGCTCTTGTGCCTGTTTAACCCTGTCCGGATACACCAACTGTTTTGGCCCATGTCACTTCCTCTGATAGGTAATTTCTCCTCTCCACCACTCTTCCTGTGAAAAAGTACTTGCAGAAATCTTTTCTGAATCTTACCATAGCCAGTTTTAAATAGATTACCTCTTGTGCTTGTGTGTTACAAATCATTACATTTTGTTGTTTATCCCATGGAAATATTTGAATATTTCAATCATTTCTCACCCTTTCTCTTCTAGTCTACAGGTTATACATTTTAAGGACCCCCAATCTTTTCACATATATGTTTTTCCCTAGACCCTGGATCAGTTATGGTCACCCTTTTCTATACAGCCTCTACCTTTTCACAGTCTGTCTATAGGTTTTGGTTCCAGAACCTGGCACAGTACTTCAGATGAGGTATATCAGTGACCTACTGCATGCAGGGGAAGGATCAGCTGCTGCTGCTGACCCCCTTCTATGCATCCCAGAATCCTGCTTGCTTTCCCCACTGTCCTGCAGCACTAAACTTCTGATTTCAGGATTTCTGATATTTTTTATTTAAACCAGGAAAGACATACTGAGCCGAGACTTGTTATCTGGTGTGATCCATGGAGAGGGTACAAAATGGTGTAATTACAGGCATGGTAAACATCTAGCCACCTATGGACACTAGCTCCCTGAATGCCTGGTCTGGCCTGGCACAGATTGCATACTCTATTCCATTGCCTATGCCCCCTCCCCTACTACCTCCCCTATTGTCTCTCCTGCCTCCTACCCCCTTTAACTCCCAGCCCACTATTTGCCTCCCTTAACCCTCTAACACCACATCCACAACTAGCTAACCTGCTGGGTCTTGTCACTCTCTTCCACCTTTCTTCTGCGGCATAACCTAGTTAGACACAGGCTCATTCCTAGTGCCACTGCCACTATCTACTCACTATTATTCAGTTCTAGAGATGTAGCGAAGTTAAGTTCCACCTGCGAAGTGGACACAATGTAACCCACTTCGCGTTACTATCCAGCTACATGAAGTGCCCATTTAAAACTGTCACTTCACCACTTTGCATTGTAATTATGACTTCGGGTTGCTCACTCACCTTATTTCGCTTTAACGTGGAGTGAGAATTCACAGGTAGCCCACACATATCACATGGCTTACAAAAGTGTAGGTCACATGCTTCACTGATGGGGCAATCCCTTTACTGACATCAGCTATGCACTTCTGCATACTACAACGCCCATGGCCAATCTTACCACTGGCAGCAGTGCCAAGGCCAAAAACAATTTTGCTTGCACGTCTCTTTGCAGGCACTTTTGGGGATCACCAAGCAAATTCTAAATAAATCTAGATTTATGAACTTTCAGTCTGGGTCAGTGGATGGGAAGCCAAAAAACAACTGTGTTTTGCAGATGGAGATTGGGCACTAAAGAAATGTAAATGGACAGATAGATTAAGATTGCACTTTGCACTCAAGAGATGCAGATGCAAAGGCACCTTAAACAGTGCTCACAAGCCACAAATTCAAATCTGTAAATGAATAACTTTCGCTGGTTTGGGGGGCAGTGCACTGCAGTAGCAGTCCACTACCAAGATACCACAAAGCAGTACAAAATAATGCAGAAAGATAACAGATTCACAGTGCTGCATTTACTGTGTGGCACAAATGATAGGCTATCGTCTGAAGTTATGTGGGGGAAGAGCTCCTCCTCCTCATCCTTTATAAGCTAGCAGGCTATGTCCACTCTGCTTAGACTGAGTCACACTCACCACGCTTGCTCTGTGCTGCTTGCTGGGGCTGAGGCTAGCTTCCCCCCACCCATCCTGTCCTCCCTGCCTTGCTCTGTTCCCTCCCTCATTCTTCTTGCTCCTCTGTTTGTCTCTCCTCTTCTGTCCCTCCCATGCATTCCTCCTGTTTCTATTTTGCTTTGGGGGGGGTTCTACCTTGCCTCCAGCTGCAGCATCGCAGTTCATCCATCCATCATTCATCGCTCCCTCGGTAGATCTCCTTGGACCATCAATCTTCACCTTTCCAGAGCCTGTATTCCCGAGTCGCTCCCTGTTGTGCTTGGATTCCTCAAGCTCATCTGCCATGTTCTGCACCTTGGGCTCCTTTCCGGCTGAGCTTTCAATCCTGTGTACCTCCACCTACTCTCCGCTCCTTCCAGCGTCCCTTGCCATTTCCTTTGGTTTCTCCTGGGATTCAGGGCCATCGACAGTTTGTACTAGCTTCACAGTGCAAAGCATAATGCCCACCTCAGGCTTTCCCTTCCAGGATGCCCTTATCTTTGGCTCTCCGATTTGTGCCATTTTATATTGCTGATTGCTGTTAAATTCTGACTTTTTCTCACTGCCCTGTTTTGCGGCATTCGAACCATACAAATTAGAACTTTGTCACTCGCGATGCAATTGAATGACTCCTCTGCTAATAGCTATGATTACCTTACAGCATTATATGCAGCTTTACATTCTCCTTGGCTATTTATCACCATTTACTGGAAATGTTTATCCCAAACCTTACATGGTAAACACTAGTGATGAGGCCATAGACATTGTGGGCACCATTCTGATATATCTGTAACTCTCTGGCACCTAATTTCTACACATTATAGTGTCATAACCATAGAAAGTCAGCTGGATATAACTATCTGAGCAATATTCATGCATATGTTGTCTAACCTTAGTTAGCTACTGTTCCCGCTTGTCATGGTCAACATGACTTGCCTGTGCCTGATCCCTCTTTCCCATGGGTCTTCCATTCGGTCCACAATTCCTGCTGTTGAGGCTTCCTGGATGCGGCCTTCATATGATATTTACGATGCACATGGTGTCAGGCTGCCCTCTTTGACCGTACCCTGCTCCTGCTAGCCTACGTGGGGCATAGCATGGTTCTCCTTTCCTCCAACTAGCCTATATGGGTTCAGTCATTTATGCCGCCACATGGAGACCTAGCCTGCTTCCATTTATTCCCTGTGTGGGTTTTCGCAGGGCCTAGCTGCCTCTCTACCTATTATACCTACAACATGTCTTGCTGCTTCCTTGCCTTCAGACTCTGGACTCCAGCTATGCACTTTAGCCTGCAACCCTACTTCGATCCATCCTGCAGTTTCTCCTAAGCCTCCCTGTCAAGATTGTATACCCAGGATATCACCTTCGGTTATGCTACTCGACTTCTGGATGCTCCAGTTCCTCTTGCTTCACCGCTCTGTCTATCTAAGATATCCCTATATACTCTTACATGTATTTACTATTGGATTACATTAGAAACTACATCAATGTCTCTGGATGCTTCTCTACTTGCTCCACTGCATTTCAAATGTTACTTCTCATCTACCAGCTGAGCTACGTGTGGTCTGGCTGCACATGCTAGCTTACGTGGGGCTAGCTGCAAATCTTAATTACCTTACCAGCTAACCAATGTGGTCTAGCTGCACACGCTAGCTAACGTGGGGCTAGTAGCCATTCTTAGTTACCCTACCAGCTGACCTCATGGTCTGGTTACCTGCTGGCCTTCTTCGGTTTGGCTACTACACTATTTACTAACCAGCTGACATACTCTTTACTTCTTATTATCTACAGTCCATCGACTGACCTACACTTAGTTTGGCTGCACTTCCTTTATCACTGGGCTAGCTCCCTTAGTTCCATGGATGCATCCACAGAGCTGCTTTCATTCGGACCTACCCTTCCAATATGCTCCCTAAGCCTCACCTTTCATTGGATTATTCCTGGAATACATCAGATGTTCCCTTCAATATTTGGATGCTCCTTGCCTGCTACTTCAACTTCCCGGAGTTACTACTACCGTTTCTGTCAGGACTCTCTGCTGACCATTATTCCGTATTGCCTTCCTGGATTGAACCACTGCCTCAGTCATTGACTAATTACAGTTTCAGGAAGCTTCTCGCCTTGTCGAGTTGCCCTCTCTTTCACCACAGTCCCTTACCATCCTTGATCTTCAGGATAGGCCAGTCTACGGCACTGTTCCACTTTATAAGTCTGCCTTACAACTACAGTACTACAGTACTACTTTGAACTAAACTGACTCAGGATACGTCACCATTACAACATCAATTACAATTTATTCCTTACTACTTCACTGCCTTTCTGCATGCATGCAGTTCAACATTTCCATAACATCATCTTCCACTGCTCTGCAACCTGCCTCACCCCACGGAGCCAGAGGTTAGCCATCGCATTTAGTCAGACCTGTGCCCTTACATGCCCAGAGGTCCTTTGTTCCTATAAATTACTGCACCATAATCACCTGCTTCTCTGACCTGCCTTCACCCATCGGGCTGGGGGGTTTAACTACTTCTACTCGACTCCTGCCTGGCCTAGCTCGGGGCCTGAAGATTCACACATTCTACTATATGCCTACCTACTGTCATGTCAGACACACTAGGAGCTCCTTTACTATGGACTCGCATCTGGATGTTTCCTCTCCTGCGTGCTACTGGTCACACTGTCCGGAGTTGGAGGAGGTAATCATACTGCTACTCATATTCTTGGAGTGTCTTCCTACTCGACTCCTTCAACAGGCGGACTCCGAGCAATCGTTGATATCATAATTCTTTCGGGGGGGGGTCTCATAATATTGTACTAAGCATTCTTTACAGTGGGATACAGAGTAAGACCAAACCAAAACTAAGTTATAACAACGTTATTCATCAGCTTAAGCATCTAAGCACTTTGTACAAGACTATCCAGTTCACTCGTACTATAAGCACTGACTGTATAACTATGTTCAAAGTACCTAAGCACAGATCAACTTAAACTGCTTCATATCTGAAGAGCCATGTCCTACTTCCTATCTGGCCTCTGTATCCAAGCACAAACCTTCATTATCCAATTACAGTACGTAGCATAAGCACTGAGCTATGAACCACACATAAATGATAGGCTATCGCCTGAAGTTATGTGGGGGAAGAGCTCCTCCCTCACATCCTTCATAAGCTAGCAGGCTACATCTGCTCTGCTTAGAGCAAGTCGTACTCACCCTCCATCCTCCCCTGACACTTACTCCTTCTCCGGCGCTCTTATCCCTCCGGGGGGGGTCTCATAATACTGGACTAAGCATTATTTATGGTGGGATACAGAGTAAGGCCAAATCAAAACTAAGTTATAACAACGTTATTCATCAGCTCAAGCATCTAAGCACTTTGCACAAGACTATCCAGCTCACTCATACTATAAGCACTGACTGTATAACTATGTTCAAAGTACCTAAGCACAGATCGACTCAAACTGCTACATATCTGAAGAGCCATGTCCTACTTCCTATCTGGCCTCTGTATCCAAGCACAAACCTTCATTATCCAATTACAGTACGTAGCATAAGCACTGAGCTATGAACCACACATAATATAATGTGTCTGATTTGATGGCACGTGTCGCAAGCACACTCACACACACACTACAGGTAATGCACAGCAAATTGAAAACTTCAGTAATATAACCAAATCTTTTAAACAAACTGAAATTATTCTCTGCACCACAACAATCAGCAAAAAGTCAAAAATTACTGAAAGTATTACTGTGTGTATATGAACACAGTTATGCAACAAAAATATAACTAAAACAGATAGACTGCCTTTCTCACAGTTAATCTACCTCCACCACAGATACACCCCTCCCCCAAGCAGCACACTTCAAGTGTCTGTCACTACACAGACTTAATGTTCTACATTAACATTCGAAATCCACACACAAACAGTAAATACTTGATAGGAGCACAGGAGGGTTTCCTACAATCGATGTAGTAAATTTTGAGCAAACGAAAATGGCTCAAAAAGGCTTTTTGAACATTTTTAAAGGGTTTGAAACTCAGAGCTCTAAGAGCATACTGTCTCCAGCTACCACTGCACACACACACACTACACAGAACTGAGGATGTGCACAACAATCTAGAGCCCATGTGACCTGCAGTCCTATGAATCACTGCAAAATTAGCCTTGGAGCTCACCAACAAGGTGAAGTGATGCGAAGTACATTGATTTCAATATACTTCAAATTAAACTTAATGTAGAAGTGCTTGTGGAAAGGCAGAGTAATGCAAAGTCATTGTTTCCAATGGACTTTGTGATCCTAATTATAAGGTGAAGTACTCCGCTTCGCATTGCGGATTACTTTGCGGATTCCCCCTTACTATGCAAATTGCTTCCCATAGTGGATTTTGGCCACTTTGTCCACCTCTATTCAGTTGCTGTACCTTTCTGACTTTGGACTTTTCCTTCTCTTCATGGGTGAGATCCCTTATAATCTAGTGTTCAAAATTTTTCTAAACTCTGTAATATTGTTGACATTAATGTGATGCTGTATACTCTATGTATTTAATACTGTTTGTTTTGACAATGCCTCACAGCTGTATATGTTCCCTTCTGTTTGTCTCCCCCTCCTCTCATTGTATGATGAGGATGCTTCATAAAGGAGCTTTTAGCTCAAAGGATGGTCTTCCGACTTTCCTAATAAAATTAATTAAACTATCATCATTAGTCAGCAAAAAACATAAGTAGTATATCACTTGGCAGACCTACCTGTATACATACTGTATTTAAATACAGTTAAAAATACCTTGCAGACAGCCTAATAGTAGTCAGAGCATTCATATAACCTTTGATGAAATACATACAGTATAATACAATGCAAACAGACTAAAAAGGGAAGGGTATTCCAAGTCAGTATTAAAACCTTTGAAATAATATGCCCTGGAGACAAACATATATGGAAATGTGGCACATGGAAACTGAGGACTGAAATAAGAGCCTTAGAAAATGATTTGGGGGGGGAGTCAATGGGAGAGGGATGTGTTAGGAATGAAGAGATTTAGGATGTAGGTAAAATGTGCAGGAGGAAGGGAGTGATTAGGAAAGGGCATGAATTAGGGTGAGTAGAGATGGAGATGGATGGAGGGAGCTGCAAAAGGAGTTCTAAATGTTGCGGAGATGGTAAGAGAAAGCAGCCTGCCCTGAGTTGGAGTGAGGATGGGGCAGTGACAGGATGCAAGAGTCTCAGTAGCAAATTTGGTAAGTGGAAGGGGAGGTGGGGGAGAGGAGAGGAGAAAGGAGAAGTGGGAGGGAGAGATCCAACCAGTATTTAGCAATAAGCATGGTGGCATGGAGCTGGCTGTGAAGAGAGATGGAGGGAAGAGAGAGGCAGGTGTAAAGGGTACAATGATTGGTGCAATGGGCAGTTTTAGTTGCAAAGCAACAAAAGGCATTGATGAGAGAGTCTAACCTGGAGTGGGATGAGGAGGAGGAAGTTGGACACAAAGACAACGTCTGCATAGTTGAAGATGGGGAGGATCATTTTGGTGACCAAGTCAAGGAGGGTTGGAAGAGAGAGGCTTCTTTGTTTCTGTACTTAACACCTAGCTTTGTAAAGAGTTTGGAATGGATGTAATTGATGTGGGTCAAGAAGTCAAGTCCATTGTCAAGCCAGAAGTGCATGTACTTGTAGGCATGAACTGAGTCAAGGAGGGTACCACCAAGGGTGGAAATGGAGGGCAGGGGGCATAGTTTTGAGAACTTATGTGAGGTCACAAAGATCATGGATTCCCTTTTAGAATTAGCCTTACATTGGTTGTCTTAGAACCAGAGCAGAACCCATGTGAGGTCAACATGGTCAACTACAGACGTGGATGGACCCAAGGTGTAGAGGATGGTATTGTCAGCATAGAGGTGGATCTGGGAGGAGACACAGACAGAAGAGAAGTTGTTTAGAAAAATGGAGACATGAACAGGGCCAAGGATAGAGCCTTGTAGAGATTTTGTGAAGAAGGGGAGAGAGAGAGAGAGAGAGAGACAGAGAAAAGAGAGAGAGAGAGAGGAGTCTACGTCAGAGGTTTAGTAGATGAGGGACAAGTAAAAAGAGGAGAGACTGTAGAGGAATGCTGCAGTGTTGAGGGACCATAGTAATCTAACCCAGTGGTATGTTGGGGGAATGGGACAGAAGTAGTTTGCACACCCAGTAGATTATGTGGAGGCCACTGAGTGCATCTGAAAGTGTGCTAGCAGCTGTGATTCAGTGTGGATGGGTGGAAATTACCCTGTCCAGGAAGGAGTGATAAAGGGAGATGGGAATGGGCCTGGTGTGTTCGTCAATGAGCTGGTGGAGGTTTAAGGATTTAAATAGCTGGGTGGTGGACTTATGGGCCAGAGAGGAACACTTCAGATTAATGCCCCCAAGTATAATTAGTTTGCCAGAGGAGGAGGAGCGTGATATGAAGGAAGAGACAGAGTTGACTAGGGAGGAGGGGGGAGATTTTGGGAGCAGTGTAGATGACAGCTATGAAGTTGGGTATGAAAGAGGGGAGCTTGAGGTTTACAAAGAGGGGTTTGTGTGCTGTTGGGACAGAAGTCTGAATGGAGCTCAAACAGGGTAGGTTATGGTGAGCATATATGGCAACTCTACCATCAGTTTTGCAGCGGTCCTGCTGAAAAAGCTGGTAGTCGGTGGCTCAGCAGGTTGCACACTTGCCTCTGAGGCTGGGAGATCAGAGGGCTGTGGGTTCTATCCCCACACTAGGCACTTGGGTTAATATCCCAATACTGACACTGTAGTGCTGCGTGAGGGGGGTGATGCACTCCTGAGGTGCCATCTTTCAGATGGGATGTTAAACCAAGGTCCCATCTACCTGTTCAGATGGATGTTAAAGATCCCATGGCACTTTTTGAAATGCATAGGGGAATTTCCCCTGGTGCCCTGGCCAAATTTCCCCCATTCACAAAAATACTACCAGCAGCTTAATCTAGTTCAAGGTCATTTGGCATTCATCTGTATCCCCCTCCCCTGGGTCATGCCTAAAAATAGGCAGAATTTGTCCAGTGCACTTACACGGTCAACAAAAACTAAATAAATAAATAAGAGATGGGAGTTGGGAATTCTGGAAGACAGCCATATTTCAGAGATGCAGAGAATATCAGGACTATGCTGGGAGACGCAGACTTTGACGTTAATGTTAGAAAGTAGACTCCTAGAGTTTAAATGACAGGGTTTAAGGTCTTTGGGGAGGGAGAAGGGGGAGAGAGGAGTGTAAAGGCTTGGATTTGGTTGGATGTCTCCAGATAGTAGGAGAAGCAGACAAAGAAAGAAAAGTTGCTGCAAAGCTTCACATGTATTTGGGTGGTGGGAGGATTAGGTTTGGGTGGGGGTGGAGAGGAGAGAAGAAGTTTGCAAAGGACTTTGAGGTTAAAAGAGAGGGAGACTAGGAGGCCAGGGTGTTGTAAGAGAGGGGAAGTAAGGGGGGTGTAGAGTGGGAAGGAGAGGAAAGGTAAAAGAGGAGGGTGGATGGAGGAGGCTGGAGAGGAGAGAATAGGTCAGTTCCATAGAAAGTGGGTAAATGGGGTCAGTAGGGGGAGGATGAGGGAGAGGACAGAGAAATGCAGGAAGGAATGAGAATAGTAGGAGCAGAGGGACGTAGAGGTACATGGTAGGGACCATTATAATGCCGAGATCCTTTTCTTTAGATGTGATCTCTATTACTATAACCTCCTCAGGTTTTTCTAGTTCAGATTTTTGTTTCCATTGTGTCTTGCCTTGCATTTCATGGCAATAAAACTACTTTGGCAAATCCTGGACCACCTTTAAAGCTTTCAAGCTTCTTCAGGTCATCCCATATTGTCCTGATTCTATCCTTGCTGTTGACCCTCCTACAGATGCTGGTCTCATCTGAAATGAGGCAGATCTTTCCTTGAACACCTACCCTCCATGTCACAAATGAAAATGTTTAGGATGGGCCCCAGAACTGAGCCCTCTGGTACTTTGTGCATTACCTCCTTAGCATCAGAGAACTACCAGTTTACCCATACACCACCTCCTCCTGTGTCTGCCCCTTTAGCCAATTTTCCACCCTTGTTACTGTCTTTCCCTCCACCCCTAGACAAAGTTCTCACTAAATACAGGTAGAGTATGTCTACTCCCTGTCCTTTGTTACTATTAAGACCCAAAGGCCAAAGGAGGAAAGGGGAGTTCTCAGATCAATAATTGAGTGAAAGATTTTTCAGTGGTAAATCAGATAATTAAAAAAAGTGAGTCATTAGATATATTTGGCTTACATTTTGTTGACATGGACCAACTTTTTAATGAAGTGCCTTGCATGCAGAATCAAAACAGTACCTTCTGGGTATGCATCTATCTGTGGATAATGAATCTGGCCCTGTAAATACTAGAACCAGTTCATATCAAAATAATTTACTAAGCATGGGATTGGCTGATGACTGTATTCAAGATGCACCTTCTCTATTGAATATAACTTGTGATAACAAATTTAGTATATCCTCATGGAATATTGCTTTGTTGTCTACTAAATGTCAGATAAAGAATGGCAAAAATATTCATCCAGGTTTGAAGTAATTGCTCTAAATAAACTTGGGCAATAGAAGGTTATCAGTTGAATGGATATCAAGGTTACTTTTCGCCAGCAATGAAAGCTGTAAAAAATGAAAGGACCATTTGAGGTTTAGTTGCTTGGATCAAACTTTTGCCTGAATTAAAAGTGATAAAACTAATGAAGCAAAACTCAAACTTACAGCTACCCGATTATCTTTCAGGTGAGACAAAACTGGAAGAATATATATCTGAGTCCCTGGACTATACTCTAGATGCCAGGTTTTTATGTATGAGGATTTTAGTTTTCATCTCACTTTATACAGTGATTAAAACAATATTATTTTAAGCCTTGTGAACTTAGATATGTAGACAATATTATTTTAAGCCCCTTGAACATAGATATATAGGAGAAATAAGGATAATGCTATAAATAAAAATGGGACTCCGATAACTTAGTAGTTATTAATGGACACACGTCTTCAGATTTAGAAGGGGAATACACATTTGCTCAAGGTATGGTAAAAGTACTATTGATTTTATAACCAGACATTAATTGGATTTAGGCATATTAAACTATTTAAAAATCTCTTCACACCCAGAAGGTGGCTATGCAGCTTTAATTGTAACGCTTCACACTCCAGATAATCATTTTGTCATAGACTAAATGCACATAACAGATCAACATTTAAAGTACTGAAACAAAGAATTCAGTTAGATCAGATGGTCCTACAATACCTTGCCTCTATTCTCTTTTCACATGAAAACCTAATCTTAATACATAAGATAAAAACTGAAAAGTCTCCATTAGAAGCATTTGATTTATTGACATCTTTGGTAGGTGAACCTCTGTATTGTACAATGACAAACAGGTATATTCTAGTAAAACTATATCATGATTTAATCACATTTGTAGGACTGAGGAAAGGGCATTGTAGAGGCTTGATAAACTCACCAGAAATAATCCACTTAGGTCAAATGTAGCTACCTTGAATAAGGCCAGGCAAAATTAAAGGAGGAGAGAAATAAGTATTGTCAAAATCTTGGATTCAAATGTATAAGGTAATTGTTGACAGGAATAACTGACTCTTCTGGATAATGGTTGCAAAGAAACAAATGGTGATGCCCCTGATCCAGCAGCAGCAGTCCCAGCTAATAACTGGATGACATATTTTTCTAGTACATTTTATGATTTTGATAGTCCAAAAAAATTCCTATGGTTGGAAGATATTCTTAGAACAAACATTACTCCTTTATCATTCACATTTGTGGAACATGAAAATGCTATTTTAGCACACAAATTGAATAAAGTCCCAGGTATAGATAATATCTGGATAGATAGATAGATAGATAGACAGATAGATAGATAGATAGATAGATAGATAGATAGATAGATAGATAGATAGACAGACAGACAGACAGACAGACAGACAGACAGACAGACAGATATTCTAACACATCTACAGTATTGTGTTTTGCTTTTATTCATGCTACTTGGAAAAGTAATATTATAGTTCCTATTTTAAACAAGCATTTGTCAATGCCGAATGTTGTCGCACTGGCATTGGCAGTGGCAGAGCTAGAGACGCATAATAGGAATGGCAGTGAAGTATTGAAGTGATGCCAACCCCACCTCCACCCTGTAGAGAGCGATAGGCATTGGGGTGTGCCTTTTTTTAGTCAGCTATAATGCTCATGGCATTGTACCTCACCCTACCCTGTAGTGACTGACGAGTGTCACAGTGTGCTTTGGGGTCTTTGAGCATTATACTTACCCCATTTCATAAGAAAATATGCTGATGTGGGTGCAGTATAGGAGCATGGGGTGAAGTTTGTGGCTGAACAGTGCAAAACACACCACGATTCCTGTCAGTGGCTGCAGGGTGGGCGTGGGGGCTGGAATAGCTTGAACATTACATCCAATGATCCCAAGTTGAAGCCCTGACGCCTGTCAGTCTGTACCGGGTGGGATGCTACAGTTAGAAACCCTAACACCGTAGGTGTATAGTGGTAGTTTCACTCCACACTATCAACATGGGCTGCTTGTCAGACCACTTCATGAAAAGCAGCACAATCACTTTGTTAGGTGAAACATGGTTTTGCACAGTGGCTGTGCTATTTAGCGACAGAGGGACAAAAACACAGTTTTGGGCAGGATGTGGAGAATGACAACTGCATTGTTCATGAGGAGTCGTAAAAAATGGGAACGCTGAAAATCTGGATTGGTAATACAAAATATTGGTGAAGCAATGAACATGCATACAAATTACGCAACAGACGTCTGCAACCCAATTATTTGTGGGAGTGTTTTAGGCACATTTTCAACGTAGGTATTTTGTGACCTCCCCTCATGAACAGTAACTCTGTGATTTTGTTAATGTGTCCCAAAAGGTGATTTCCCACAGTAAGAAAGCCATTGTGCACCACACTTGCGGAAATGCGTTTTAAGCAGGCTGTGAAAAATGGCAGCTGTACTGTTGATAAGGAGGTGTGCACAAATACCAGTGGTGAAAATCTGGCATGAAAATATTACAAATTTATGAAGTTACAAGGCTACCTGGAAACTGCTCAACTCATGCTTGCAGCACAGTCATTTTATGGACTTTTGGCACCAAATGTTCAACATAGGCATTTTAGGACCTCTGCTCATGAACAGTGTCATCGTCATTTACTCAAATTGTCCCAAAAACTTATTTCGCACAGCAACCGTGCAATTCTGCACTGACGTGCGAAAACACATTTCAGCTAGGATATGTAAAATGACAGCTGTTCTGTTCGTAAGGAGGTGCGTAAAAATGCCAATTTTGAACATTTGGAGTGAAAATATTACAAATGCACGAAGTCACAAGCGTGCGTGCAAACTGCACAATGCACACTCATAAAACACTAATGTTATGGACTTTCAGCCCCAAATTTTCAACATAGGCATTTTAAGACCTGTGCTAATGAACAGTGTCACTGTCATTTTCATAATGTGTCTCAAACATAGACTTTCCACAGCGATCACGCTATTCTGTGCCAGAACTGCGGAAACGCATTTTGGTCAGGATGTGAAAAATGATAGCTGTACTGTTCATAAGGAGGTGCAGAACAATGGCAATGTTGAAAATCTGGAGTGAAAATATTATAAATTTGCGAACTTATGAGCGTGCATGCAAACTGTGCAATGCACTCTGGTAACACAGTTACTCCTCTGCGACCTCTGGTGATAACCTCAACCGCTTTCCCTATAAAACTCCTATGTAAACTGCCAAGGTACTGTGAAACTGTCTTAATATCGATTAGCCTAGTGGCACCCTCTGTTCTCTGTGCCAAACGATGTTACCCTATACATAACATGTACAATCCCTAAACCTATGTATATTAATACCTATCTATGTACCCCCTGTGACTAATTAAGTACTCAGCTAAAGCTGCTCCACTGTTGCTTCTATGTATCCCACTCCTTGTTATGTATTTTATTTAATATCACCCTATACAATACTACTATGTATGTATTCACTGAATCTACCAATGTATTATCCAAGACTACTGTTCAATGTCACCAAGATATGTACTCTTTGTAACTAATCCCAGGTCGCCCCTGAAAAAGGGATCTCTGGTCTCAGTGGGCTTACCCGGTTACCAAAATCTAAATAAATAAATAAATAAATGTTATGGAGTATCATCACCATATTTTCAGCATAGGCATTTTAGGACCTCTGCTCATGAACAGTGTAACTGTCATTTGCATAATTTGTCTCGAACACTGATTTCCCACATCGACCACGCTATTCTGCACCACAACTGCAAAAACACATTTCAGGCAGGATGTAAAAAATGACAGCTGTACGGTTCACAAGAAGGTGTGGAAAAATGCTAATGCTGAACATGTGGCATGAAAATATTGCAAATTAAGCTAAGTTATCAGCTTTAACGTAACGCTTCATAGCACTTACACTAAGTAAAACAGTCCTTTGGATTTCTCCACCAAATTTGCAACATAGGCTCTTTGAGAGCCCCCATGAACATTGGCACTGTCATTTTGTTCCTCGCTCCTGAAAGGTGATTCCGTGCAGTGACTGCGAAATCACCTTTCGGGACCGAATAATGCCATGACAGTGCAAGAATTCATGAGGAGGGTTCCCAAAAACCCCATGTTGAAAATCTGGTAGCAAAATTCCAAAAAATGCCTGAGATGTGCATCAAAGTTAAAAAAAACCCTATTTATTCCATTTTACAGCTTACTGGGATTTCCTCAGTTTGCGGTCTGCTTTGAAGAGTGCAGATGTGTTCCTGGTCCACCGAAGATCGTGGCGCCGGACTCCACAGGTAAGTTTGGGTGAGGGTGTGTGTGGGGAGGCAGGATGCGTAGAAGGTGGGTGTGGGTTGTGGGAGGGAGACTACAAGGAACCATTTTTGTGTTACAGGGCTAAAAAACAAAACATTGCAGGACAGTTTTTTTTTCCTCAGGGTATTTGGCATGCTGGGGTGGGCTCCCAGTGTGCTGCCTAACAGTTTGGGGGAGTGCTGCAGCCGATGGGGATAGGGCACCCCTCGTCAGCACACCACAAAGGGAGTTAATTATTAGCGGAGTTGGGCACCCGACGGCACACAAGAAAAGTGGGGCAAGAGCCGAGGGGATTGGGCACCCCTTCAGCATATAACAAAGGGGGGTGCTTTATGCCGGTGGGAGTGAGGTTCTCCCATTGGCACATAATTGGGGGCCTGGTAAGCCAGCAGGGGGATTGGGCACCCTCGAATTCGGCAGTTGGGCAGCCGCCTACCATGCTTACAATGTGGCCGAACATGTCGGGATGTCTGCTGTATCTGACGAGCTTTGCTTGGATTGCAACTGAGTTTTCCTTAGATGTCCTTGCCACATTATCTATGCATGGTGTGGTGCGGACATGCAGGCTGACTGGGAAATGAGGGACACACCTACTGATGTGTGCCCTGCATTCACCCAACAGCGACCAAGCCTCCAAATCTGCACTACCACAAGATGTTGGCTGCACAAGCGTGCCAACATAAAAAGAAAGAGGACCACAAACTTCTCAAAATATATAGTCTGTTTAGATTGACACAATGGCCCAGATATTCAAAAGGGTTGCACATAGTGCAACAGTGTTGTGCCACACACAACCCACTGATGCGCCCCGGCATGATATTCAAAAGGGAAAAGTGCGCGGCACAAATCCCGATGCGCCGGAGAGCATCTGTAATGTATGAAGGCACAGGTAGGGGGGGCTTGCCCATGTATACCCTGCACAGCCCGATACTCAGCCCGGGATGTGCAAAGCCTTGCATGCGCAACCCCTACCTGTGACAGCACAAAGTTGATCCAAAAAAAAAAGGAATAACGGATGGCCACCCACAGGTGAGCTTCCGCATTTCAGGGTGCAACACAGCAGCTGCCACCTGTGGGTGGCCACCCGAGCTCCCGCTGCTCCTGGTGGCACCCCCCCATGCCCGATCGTGGGCATTAGTTAACAAAAGAAATATTCTGTCCAATATCCCTGGTGGTCCAGTGTACCGCTGCCTGCCCAATCGTGGGCATTTGTCTAATTAAAAAAAACTATTCTGTCCAATATCCCTGGTGGTCCAGTGGACCGCTGTCTGCCCAATCATGAGCATTTGTCTAATTAAAGAGAATGCCATCCAATATCCCTGGTGGTCCAGTGGACTGCTGCCTGCTCGATCGTGGGCATTTGTCTAAATAAAAAGCATGCCACCCAATATCCTTGGTGGTCCAGTGGACCGCTATCTGCCCGATCACGGGCATTTGTAAAAACAATATGTCCTTCCAATATCCCTGGTGGTCTGGGGTATCCCCCCTCCCACCCACCCACTGAGCCCCACCGCCCGCTCCCCAGTCAGCCGCCCCGCCGCCTGCCGACTGACACCGCCGGTAGGGCTGTACGACCATTGGTCCAGAGCGTGAGCCAATGGGCGTGCAGCCTGTACCATACTACACATTCCAGATATCATATCATATCAGATATGCCTTAGAGGAAAGACACACACTATTGGTGGCTGATAGGCAACCTCAACCCCCATCAGTGTGTCCCAGTTGTCAAACATTTGGGACAATTTTCACTCTAAGCAGCCTATATCATCCACCCCTCAACCTCACCTCCCCCTTGCACACCCAACACAGACCCCCCCACATCCTTACCTGTCCTCGCAGACCACACCTCATACCTTCCAGACCCCATCCTCTCCCTCCCTTCCCCCATTAACTTCTTGTAATCACCCACCACTTTTGGCTCCCTCCCCCTTCTATTGTCACCTACCCTCAGGCTTTCTCCAATCTTCCTTATTGTTTCCACTTCCACCCCCAGACATTTCTGTTCTGACAAAGTCTTTCTATCAGACTGCTGACCTTTCCCTTCACCTCTACCCCTCTCCTCCTCACAGACCGCATCTCATAGCCCCTCCTCTCCCTCCCCCAACTTCTTGTAATCACCCATCACCATTGGCCCCCTACCCCTTTCTGTTGCCACCTATCCTCATGCTTTCTCCAAACTTCCCTACTGTTTCACATCCCACCCTGCACTTTCTTTTTTGACAAAGTTTTCTACCAGACTGCTAACATTTCTCCTCACCTCTACCCCTCTCCTCCCACCTGCCCCTGATTCTCCTTTGAACCCGTCTACTTTCCCCACTGTCAAGGATCAATTGCACCTTAACTATCTCCCTATGTTAATTGTTATTGCTGCACCTCAGTGAACTGTTTGTTTATTATCATGTGCTGTATATTATGTATTTTCAATCATTTGTTTTTATTATCTGATGTGGAGCCTTTGTAAATGAGTTTCTGCTCAAAGGTTGTTTCCGAATAATTAGTAAATAAATAAATAAACAAATAAATAAATAAAAAACTTAAATGGTCAGGGGTTGAGTGCTGGTGGGTCTGTCAACTGACCTGGAGTTTGGTGGTCCCATGTTTCTGTACAGAAGTGTGGCAAACCACTGCTGTATCTCCTGATCAGTCACCAGCAGGTATGTCAAGCAGACATTCTTAGAGTCATTAGAGCTCATGCTAGTTGCCAGGCATGAACATTACAGCTGAGGAGCTTCCCATAAAAAAAGCCACCCATATAAGTGCGGTGCACCCTGTCCCTTGTCAGTCCACATCACAGATTGCTCTGTAGTGCTCCTCATGATAAAATGGCACTGCCAGTGAGCACTGTGCAATGCAAAATTTCATTGGGAGGTTTGAGGGGAGCTATATCCCTTTTAGCACCCCCCCTCGGTTTGCCTATGAGTGAAGGCATATTATATTGAAGTACAGGGTGCTTAAGCAATCTTCTGACCCTAACTGTTCTACAGTCATATATTGTAGTAATTCCACTGATAATTATTTTTGAAATTTTCATTGTAATTGTACCAGCAACAGTGTGGGTTGAGGGATACTAAGGTTTATGTGCATATGCTTCTGAGATACTAAGCTGTGCACTTGTAGGAAGCCTTTTGAACACATAGCTTCCATTGTAATGAACACTTGGAATCTTTCTTATGCTAGTAGGAGTGCCCATGATGGTGGTGATGCATTGCTGTTGGAGCTACCACTGGTTTCATTACTGAATGGTATTACCCCTGAATGTATTGTTTGTCTGTTTATTTTTGTCCTGTATGACCAGTGAGCATAAAATGCCCATTTTCACTGGTGCCCAGTCACAACATAATGTCAACACCATATATAATACAAAAACATACAAAATCATACAATAAATGTATCAATTAAAACAACGGCATTTTGCTTCATTTGTCATAAGTTTTGCTAAAACACTCTTAAATAATTAAATGGTAACAGACTTTGTAATATTACAAGGCAAATCATTGCATAATTTAACTGCATAATATTGAAGTGAATTTTGAGCCATTGTAGTTTTATAAAAAGGAATTTGAAATTTATAACTAATCTGTGACCTTGTCTTAGCAGAATTTAACAATCTTGGTAACATCTAAGAAATAATACCTGGTAAAAAACCTAGATGTATTTTTTGCAGAAATACTGCAGCACACATTCTAAATCTATCAACAAAGGACAGACACCCTAAAGTACTATAAAGAAAACAATGATGAGTTCTTTTATTCTGACCAGTAACAAATTGAATGATATTATGATAAGTTGTTGTAAGCTTAGTTTGCATCCTATCTGAAGAAAATATTTATATTAATAACCCATAATCAATAACTGAAAACAAAAAACTATGTCCCGATATTGCCCTAGTCTCATATGTTAGATATATTTTTAATCAATACAGCATTCCTAATCTTTGATGTAACTTACTAATTAATTTCTGTATGTGTAATTCAAAAGACAAGTAACAGTCTATAGTTAAACCCAAATAACATATTTCAGAAATCCTTTCAATTTTATTATCATAATTATCATTCAAAGTCAGCTCAAAATTGACTTTAGATCTAGGATTTTCAAAAACCATGCATTTTGTTTCAACATGATTCAACACTAAATTATGCCCAGTAAACCAATTATGCAGTAGGCTAAAATCCTTTTGCAAATGCTGTTGTACAGATTGACAAGAATCTCTAATACATAATAAAACTGCATCATCTGCAAATAAAATAAGCTCAGAGTAATTACATACATTATGCAAAGAATTAAAATAAGAAAAAATATCAAAGGGCCCAATACGGACCCTTGTGGAACACCACACATCAAATTACTCTCATCTAACATTACACCACTAATAAAAGTTTTCTGCACCCTTTCAGATAAATAATTATCAATCCAATATATCACTTCATTAGAAAACTTCACCTTAAGTAAACTCAACAATAGTTTCCTATGGTCAACAAGGTTGAATGCCTTGGTGAGGTCCACAAACCCAGCAGCCACTGTTTTACCCTCGTCTAAGGCTTTATATACCTGGCCTGTGAACCTCACCAAGGCAGTCTCCGTGTTGTGTACAGGTCGAAAACCATGCTGAGATGGGGACCAAAGCTGAAACTTATCCAAGTGCTCCTTGATCTGATCTGAAACAACCCTCTCTAACAAGTTAGATAATGGAGCTTACAATGCTATCGGTCTATAGTTATTTACATTTAACAAACTACCAGATTTAAATATGGGTTTAACAATACCACATTTCCATTTTGTGGGAAAAACATTATTACTTAAGGAAAAATTAAACATTTTAGTCAACATTGGGGCAATTAATGTGCCAGTTTTTTTCAGGATCCTACAATCTATTCCATCTGCCCCCATATAAGGTCTGGGATCCATCTCTGATAAATATGTCAAAATACCCTCTTCAGTCAATTGAACATCCATCGTTACTTTTTTTATTTGATTCTCAGTGCATTTCTCATATTATAGAATTATTCTGTGTCTTTTCAGTGAGACCTCTTTGTTGTCATCCTTGGAAACTGCCCATTTACAGTGAGAGCATGATGTCACCAACTCATTACAAGCAGTAATGGAAAAATATGAACACACAGAACATTCTTTTTATTTAGTTTTTCTGCCTAGCAGGCACTGCAGTTCTGCCTCCTTTTCAGAATCTTGTTGATTGGATTAATCTTGGGCCCATTTTTTCTTTCTCCCATCCTGTACCCCACTATCCTTCCCCTCCTCCTATTCCCGAGTCCACCTTCATCCAATTCATCCTCATTTAAATGTTGCCATCCACGAATCTCCTCTAGTACTTGTTCCTGATCACTCTCAGAAGAAGCTGATGCTGTCTGTGAGGTGTCAAATTAGTCAAGGTATTTTTAAGGATTTTTAAATATCCCTATTAAGAATTGTGAAACCTTTTATAATGTATGATGGAACATTGTTATACATGAATTCCATCATTTTTAAAACATTGCTATGCTGTACTCGCTATGCAGCTAGTGCAGTATAACAACTTAGTACGTGATCGTGCATGTACAGTGCGCGATCTTCCCTCTACTCATCAGTGACCGCAGCATTGACAGCTCATCCATTGATGAGAGAAAAAAGCCAAAGTAAGCTTAAAATATTTAAGGATGGCACATTCTTTACTTATTTTACCATCATGCACTATAAAAAAACAATGAATGACTAACGATTGGCAACAAAATACGGTTATTACATCTTGCGGTTCCTATGGTGGCCAAACCTCTCCAACTGCACTCTCGAGGTTCAAATGGTCACCATAGGAACCTCTCGATGAACTAATTGGCTTGTTACTACTAGTCAGTCATTCATTATTCTGTATGTTTGGGATTTGTTTTTGTTTGGTACTGTGTTCACTGCTACCAGGAGAGGGTGCTTCCATGTGACAGTCTGCTTGAAAATCTACTAGATGATGCTTAAGTACCATAATAGGAGCTGACCTATTTGTGTAGGTATAATAAAGAATTTTAGAGGATTTTTTCCCTATATCTTTTGAAGGATAAATAGGGAATCTCACAAAAGTGCTTGATAAATTTGGCACTACTACTGCACTTACATAGCACATAATTGTTCCTTATGTGCAAGTGCCTCTCTAAGTGGTAATCACCAGCCCTTTGATTATAGCTAAAGCAGTTTTTTTTTTAAGTGGGGCACGTGCATCATTTCTGAATGCTTAAGGCATCTACTTTGAAGCTGTGTTACCAGAATCCCTTTTGTGGGTTGAATTTGTTTGTTTGTTTGTTTGTTTATTGGAGGAGCCATGCAGGACCCTCACTTTTGACCAGATGAAGCTGCAGTGCCTGCTTAAGTATTGTTCAGAGTCTGACCACAGTTGTGATCCATTACATTACTATTACACTAGGTAATTTGTAATTTTCATGGTTTTATCATTAATTCATTCATCTATAGTGCACATGTGTGCACATGTACTCAAACAATATTTCTTTTTATTTATTTATTTGGTAATTTGGATACAACCTTTGAGTAGACACTCTTTTACAAAAGGTTCCATGTCAGGATGGAAAACAGCAGAGACATAATAAAAATTTGACAGTTAACACAAAACATAAGATTGCTATGTAATATAGAAAATAGATAAATAATACATTTGAGTAACCTATACAACTGAAAATAATGAGTGGGAGGAGATTCCCAATTAGCAATGTATGGTGTAGCTGCCCTGGGGGGCCTGTCAAGGTAAAGTATCAGAAGGGGTAGGAGAAAGAAAGGGTGGAGAGTGCAAATGAGGGGTAGATTAGACAGAGAGAGAGAGAAAAAGAGAGGGGAGAGAGAGAGAGAGAGAGAGAGAGAGAGAGAAAGAAAGGGATTGGGAGAAGGAGAACATTTAGGGGGGATAGTGGGTGGAAAGGGGAGGTGTTGGGGAAGTATGGAGGGGACGGAGTTGGAGGGAGATGGGGGGGTGGCAAGGGATGGCAGGTGGAGGTCCAGGGTAGGTAAAACAGGAGAAAAGCTCAGACAGATGAGGAGAGTATCCAGGTTGAAGATATGGATTCAGGTATGGCAGTCTCAGGTGTTTGAGTTCAGCAGGTATTGCTTCACTTCTCTTTTAAAGGACCGAACATTTGTTGCATTAAGAGCTGCAGCAGGGGATTTAATTTAGCCAGTAGAGCTCAGTACATAAAGGATCTTTGTCCTAGGGAAGTTCTACGAAATGGGACATCAAACTGTGTTATCACTGTTCTTTGTGTGTTATATTTGGAGCTTGCTTCCTTTACCAGGTCTGCAATGCAGGTAAGGGTTAGGGAGAGAATAGCCTTTCTCCCCTAAACACAAGTTTGGTATCTGATTCTGGATTGAAGTGGTAGTATGTGGGCCAGACCATACAGGGTACAAGTGTGCATGAAGCGGTCAGCATTTAGCAATAGTCTGCAAGCCTTGTTAAGGGCAGTGGCAACCCTTTTGAGGGCTGTATCAGTGGCAGTGCTGTAAACCACCCGACCGTAGTTGACCAGGGAGAGGACAGAGCTGGAGACTGAGAGCCAGAGCGCTTCAGCTGTTAGGCTTTTCTTGTGCCTGAACAGGATCCCTAATTTAGTATTCACAGCTTTCACCACCATGTCAGTGTGCTGAACATACGAGAGGGTTTCATCTACAATGACACCCAAGAACTTGAAGGAGTGAACCTGTTCCAGTGGGGCAGTCAGGTGATCTGTGATTGTTAGTTCTGGGCATCTCCTTTTTAGTTGGGGGCTAGAGAGGAGCATTGTCTTGGTTTCTGTCTAGTTTAGTAACAACCTTTGGGAGTAGAATCAGGTCTCCAGTTGCTGGAAGGATGATTGTAGCTCAGCCTGTATGTGCTCTATCCGAGAGTGACGGTTAAGTAGGACAGCATCATCGGCGTATAGAATAACTTTGCTAGTTCAGGCATTGGGTAGGTCACTCAGGAACATGCTGAAGAGCAGTGGGCCCAGGATGGACCCTTGAGACACCCCTAGCAAGACTACCTTACATGCAGAAACAGAGTGGCCTATCTTGACGCTTTGTGACCAGGAGGTTAGGTAGTTGTGGAACCATAGAGTGGCATTTGGGGAAAAGCCAAGGGCATGCAGTTGAGACAAGTGGAGTGGGTGGCAGATTGTTGAATGCCATTGTTAGGTCAATGAAGATGGGCACAACCAGTTTTCCCTCATCCAATGCCTTAAGGACATACTCAGTGAAATCCACCAGTGCAGTGTCCATGCTGTGGAGATTCCTAAAGCCATGCTGCTGGGGACATTGCAGTTGGTATTTGTGAATATAGTCAGTATATTGGTCTGCCACAATCCTTTCCAGTGCTTTAGAGAGGGGGGAGAGGATAGAAATGGGCCTGTAGTTTGCGGTCAGTGACCTATCATCTCCCTTATGCACTGGGACCACCAGTGCTTGTTTCCAAGCAGAAGGGAATTTGGCGAGCTGGAGGGATTTATTGAAAATCATAGTGATGGGAGCAATGACTTCATTGATTGCCAGCACCATCAGTTTCGTGTCAATGTTGTCAGACCCCATTCTGGTTTTCCCGAGGACCTTTTTAACATAACCCAGTGCTTCTTCGACAGTGACTCTCTTGAAGTAAAATTGAGGGTGCGAGTTGATGTCTGGTGGGTGTCTGTTATCAGCTTTGATAGGCTTGAGGTATTCGACCAGTAGAACAGAGTAAGATCCGTGAAGGTGGAGTTGAACTCTTTGGCAATGGTGTGGGGGTCCATGGTATTTGTGCCATTAATGTTTAGCAGCGATGGCTGTGTTTTGTCTTCCTTCACTGTGAGTGCCTGTATATTGTCTCAGAACCACCTCACATCACCTGAGGTTCTTTCCAATTGATCCTTGTAGAAATCAGCCTTAGCATTCCTGATGAGATGTGTGCATTTGTTTCTGGCTGCTCTGTATCTTTGAGCTTATGATTCCTTTATAGTGACGATCACAGATGCACTCTATCCCAAGCACAACACGGACTCCTACTGTTAATTTGGCTCACATTCTGCAAAAATACCAGGCCTTTAGAAAAGTGGTTTAACTCTAACCTACATACCTTGAAAAATAAAACTGGTGATGCAGATAATTATATTAATCCTAAAATCCATAACCTGTTTTATTCAATTATTTTTTCTCTACCTTGTGTAGATGGCCTTCAAGCTTGGGAACCATGATTTGTTATTAGTTGCCCTTAATAGACTGGGCATGTCCAGTAATTTGGTGAACTTGTGAAACAGTTACCTTCAAGGATGAACATCAAAAAACAAAAATGTTGGGTCATTTTTCTTCCCTGACCCCTGTTGTGTTGGTTGTTCCTCAAGGATCTGTCCTGAGGCTCCATTTACTTATTTTTGAATACATCACCCTACAATTTTTAACAATATCAAAATGTTTCTTTATGCTGATAATGCAGTGATCCTCATAACTGGGCCTTCTCTACCTGACTTGTAGTAACTGTTAAAGTCTGATTTTGTAACTACACTAAACTGGTTTCTTTAAAATAAACTCATATTGAACAAAAAAGTAAATTTTTATAAACATAAAAACTGCCTGCTTGTTGATGCAGTCCTTTATGTAAGAACCTTAAAGGTAGTGGAAACTGAGCAAGTAAGGGAATTTAAATAACAGGGTTTCACCCGTGACAGCTCCGTTCTATGAAGTGCACATAATCTCCATAATAAAAACAGTTAATCAAAGGCTGGGAGCTTTATATAGGTTAAATTCATTATTCACCCCTTCAATTAGGAAGTTACTGTCACAGAGATTTCTTCTTCTAGTAATTGACTATGGCATCATGTTCTACTACTTGGTTAGAGAAGAATTGCTGTCCAAGGTGAGTACTTTATAATTAGGTGGCAAGATATGTGGCACAATTGCCATGCTGCACCCACCACTGCATACTTTACAGTAAAATAGGCTGGCTTCTGTTGTACCTGAGATACTTATTACATATACTGTAAGGACTTTTGCTAAGAAGGTGACCTTTATTTTATTCTATTTTCAAAAATCATACCAACTCTCTCTCAACCCATTCATGTATGCACTGTCAATTTTCTTTACCTAGAATGAGGACTACAACTGGTTAAAACTATTTTGATAAACTGCTTTCATTTTACAATTCATTGTCAGTTTCTGCAACCAGTGTCAGTACCTCCGAATTCAGTTTTAAACTTGCCCTGAAAATCATCTAATCATCCTTCTGCTGACTGTCAATACAACTGTTTTCATATTTAGAAATTGATTCTGTTTAGTGGTACATTTATTCTGTATATTGTTTAGTCTGTATTATTATTTTTATGTTTCGTTGTTATATGTGCCGGTTGCCTTTGAAAATGGGTCTTTGGCACATGAACTTACCAGATATTAAATAAACAAAACTAACAAAAAAAATTACTCAACACACTGTAATAACTACACTTCTCAAACTATCTAGATAATGTATAGTACTTATTCCCACTGATAGGGTGCCATACACCAATTAAAAACCAGCCTACACACTGCCTAAGTCTGGCACATAGGCACTCCTGCAGCCATTGCTCCCCCTGAATAGGATGTACGTATGAGATATGTGTCCCATATGCACCTGAGCCCCCGACCGATGTGAAACTCTGCCAGGGACCGAGTCTGAAGCAGTGTGGAGGGCGTACCTGCACTCCATGCCATTTACAAAGCTGCAGAGTGCTAGGTGTAGGTGGCACATGCCACACTAAGTAACACCCAGCCATAAGAAATACACGCCCCTCCAGGATGAGGCCGCTGGCTATGGTGAAGATGGCAGGGCTCAACAGACCCCCCCCAAACAAGATGCCCAAGCCCATGGGGACAACAAGATTGGCTGGGGCAGCTGACCAGGCACTGACCACCCCTGTGCTGCCAGCACACAGTGAGCCATCTGCCATCATTGGCTCCACACGGGCACAAGAGATCCAGTAGTGAACCAGATCCGGGCATCCCATTAGAGGCCTGTCTGGTCCATGGAACAGTCCTCAGTGCATGGTATCCTGTGATAAGGGCTTTAGTGGGAGAGTGAAATGCATGTGGACGAGCCCCTAACAGCGACTGACAGAAGGGCGAATGTTGCTGCAGGGCCCAGGTGCATGAGTGCGATATGGAGAATGGTGACATGAAGTGGTCGCACATCACAACAGCAACTGGCCAAAAGGGTGAGTGAGCACATGGGTGACTGGCACAATGGTGAACAACCCAGAATGGCGACTCCCCACATGTGAGCACTGTGCAAGTGCCCACATCCACATAGCACCAACACAGCTGTGGCCACACATAACACACATGGATGCACAGTACATCACTGCCACACTCAAATCCTGTAGGCAAGATGGCAGGACACAGGGTGCTGGGTGTGCAGGGAGTGCAGAGAGTGTGGGTGCCCCCACCCTGACCAACCCTCCCCCCTATGCAGCACATGCCAGAGGAGATCTCCCATGGCCCTCCACACACGTGCACCAGCCCACTATCCCAGGACAATGTGCATGACAGCAGTACTGCAGCCAAGCCACCATCATAGCACTCACCAGCACACACTCACTGCATCTGTGGTGTGCATGGCCTGTGCTCCTGGTTCAAATCTCAGAAGCCACAGGCACAGGGACACAACACAGTATATAGCCGGACACACTCACCAACAGGACAGGGCACTGGACAGCAAGGAGACAATAGGAGGCAGGGCAGCTTTACTCACCAGGCACTGCAGGACAGCAGTGCGTCACAGGTTGGCCACAGGCTGTGGGCCACAATGTTGCACCAGATGCATATGGGACAGCAGCCACACTTACATTACATTTTATGCCGCCTGCACATGGAGGGCCAACAGCATGCACAAACGCACACAGGTGCGAGACCACATGACCCTGGAGTCATCATTTTAAGGGCTGCAATGCAGATGTCATGTCACTCATGCCCTGGAGCGACTGTCAGGATAGACACTATCCAATTTTTTATTAGTCAGAAGGAAAAGGCACTCCTTGCCTACCGAGACCATGTGTATTGCCGTGATAAGGACGTGAAATCTAAGGTGTACTAGAGGTCCATCAGGACCATAGGCACCACTGTCCTGCAAGCCTGAACACTGTACTGGGAAGGAGCACAACCAGGTATATGCTGAAGGTGCCATCTTACGCCGATTCGTGAATAGTGCCCAGTATTACAAAATTCTATGGTTGAATAATTTAAGAGATTCTCACTGTGTCATCTTTCTTTCTTTCTTTCTTTCTTTCTTTCTTTCTTTCTTTCTTTCTTTCTTTCTTTCTTTCTTTCTTTCTTTCTTTCTTTCTTTCTTTCTTTCCTTCTTTCCTTCTTTCCTTCTTTCTTCCTTTCGTTCTTTCTCTCTCTGTCTCTCTCAGGACAATCTGTTCAAATTGCAGCAGTATTGTCTTGTATCAGGCTAGGCTGTAGCAGAACCACCTTCTGAAATAAACAATCTCCTAACAGCGCTAGTACACTGAAGTGCTGTAAAACAAGTACAAACATTTAATTTTTTATTAAATTAATTGCCAGCTATATCTGTTATTACACTGCTGAGTTAAAAAGCCACTAGTTAAAAACACTGCATCTGAAATGTAGTCTTGTTATTTACTTAAAAAAATATGGCAGCAAGAATATTAGATCTAAGTTAGACAGACATCTATCACTCTCACATCAGCAAAGGGCAGGGCCAGGCTACAGCAGTTCTGCCATAGATGATCAGTGACTCTGTACACAGTACACAGTACACAGTACGCAGTACACATGGGTGCAAAACCGGACAAGCACAGTGTGCTGTACTGTATATGAAGGACCTTTTTATTTAATTAATAAATATGGTATAAAAATATAATAAGATGTTTAGCTGTCTCTGAAGCACACTCTAACATGGACTGTCTGTCTGTCTGTCTACAGTGTGGCATCATCCAACAGCAATATACTGTATATGTCTCCCCATTACATGACCAGCAGACTGGTTGAACAATGGAATGATGTGTTTAATTTGTACAGCTCAGTACACCTGCTGCACAGTCCTTGATATTGTTACTAACAGCCAGCAATGTTCTGCCTGTTGGTGTGGTATGTAGTTTCTGTTTGATTGCCACACTGCAATATAACTTGTAAACCTGTCAACTGATTGCAAGTATGGCTGTAAAATAAGCCTATTTCAGCACACCAACCTGGCAACACCAACCAATAAACAAATAAATAGAAAAGTAAATAAATAAAAATTGCTATTGAACAATTATCTGGAGACTTCCACTCAGATCAGACAAGATTTTCTGACAATTTAGTCATGTGGTACCATCTTTCTTATATAGGGTTACCACCTTTTAAGAAGTCCAAAGTGGGCCATTTCTTACTGAAACATGATTTTTCGCAGGACAGTACGTAACCTCAAAGAATGCAGCATACTTGTTTTCTTTATATAATCAGAATTAATGCCAAGTATTGTAGTTTCTTAGTTGCTTGTATTGTTTCTTATCATTTAAGGTATTTTAGTTAAGGTATTATAGTTTTCTGCAACATTTAGTGGAAAGTTAGAAAAAGGACAAGTTGTATTTTTCATGTTATTCTGAGGGACACAGCTGCCCAAATCACTATTGTCCTATAAACATCAGGACAGGTGGTAACCCTATTCATGCTTCCTGTCCAATCCCCTACTCCATGATCTTGCACTAACTCTGTCCTCCATAGCACTGCACAGACTTGTGCTCAGAAGAAAGGCAGCAACTGAAGCAACTGTACAGAGGAGGGGAACTAACTTTGTCCCTGCCAGCCATACAAATGCATAAAACTGCATGAATAAGTACAGCAGAGAGCAGGTAATGGTAAAGTAAATCTGCCACACACAATTTTAATCTAATTGCTGGGCTCACTCATGGACTCTGAACTAGACTCCAGTTATTGAGTTTGATATTAATCTCAGTCTGTTAGTTAGTGCTAAACCGGGGTATGTTTTATGCAGAATAGTCCACCTAGCTCCACTGTCGGATGTTTCAAGTCAATCAATCAATCAATCAAACTTTATTTAACCAGGCAGTTACATCGTTAAGCAAGCTCATTTGCAAGATGGTCCTGGGCACACAGAACAACTTTCATTTACAGTTTACAACCAGTGTTGGGTAAGTTACTTTTTCTATTATTTTCTATTATGTTTAGAAACTTGTTCCAGGAAGCTCTGTGCAGTCACTAGCATGGACGGAGACGTACTAGAAATAGTAATACTCCTTACAATTATAGTTACTTATTTCTTTGTATACAAAAACAATACAAAAATAATAAATAATTATAACAGATTACATTTTTTGAAAGTAATAGGTTAGTTACTTTCAAATAACTGCTATCCATTACAGTTACATATTTCTTTTTGTATAAAAAGACATAAGCAATTGTAACTGTAAGATGTATTTCCTTTTCCAGTACTTCTCCATCCTTGCTAGTGACTGTGCATAGCTTTCTGAAAGTTTCAAAGTAATTGAAAGTAATAGAAAAAGTAACATACCCAACACTGTTTTCAACAATAAAATTAGGACATGTCTGACAGAAAAAAAAACAGTAACATTATAAATAAAGTTACAAGACAAGATGATATCAGGAATAAAACTTATATAACAAGGCAGTACACATGCACAAAAGTTCATCTTTCAATGTTTGGGGACAGTAGGAGAGCAAGGCAGGACAGGATGGCAGTAGCACATAGGATACAATGGGAAGGGGGATAGAGAAACAAATAAGGGACGAGGGGGACAACTCTACTATGTTAGAGTCCCCAAGGGGGGTTGCTGCAGGATAGGGAGAAAGGAGGGAGCTTTGATAGGGTAGTTACCCTAAGGGACTGCCAGCCTACGGGGGCGGGGGGATAGGAAGGCTGGGGAGTCCACAAGCTAAACGTGTTTTCAGACTGAGAGTCAAGAATTACCTAAAACAATCACACACAGTTTTTATGCAGCTAAAAAACAGTTGTTTGAGTACATAAGGGCTGTTCAAGTGACAGAAGTGTTGTCGGTCTGTTCTCATAAAACTCTACTATTGTTTTTTATCAGGCAACAGAACTATATACAGAGAACAGCATCTAAAATCGTAGTAGTGTTTCATGTCACACAGATACAGCTTGCTATTACTTTTGTATACAGAGATAACCGGGTTGGACAATGGTCAAATCACTGCTGCCATTTTTGTCAACCTGTCAAAGGCCTTCAGCACTGTCTCTCACCCCTTCTTCTCGACTCACTCTGGGCAGCTGGCCTATCTCCCTCCACCACAAATTGGCTCAAGGCTTACCTTACTGGCAGAATCCAATCAGTTAAGATCCTGGACGCCACTTCCCTTCCCCTCCCAATTAGCACTGATGTCCCCCAAGGCTCTGTATTAGGGCCCTTCCTATTCTCCATCTTCTTAAATTACCTCCCTCTGTTTGCACCCGTGCCTCCACTATGCAAATTTATGCTGATAATACAGTCCTGTATGCATCTGGCTCCTGTTCTGCTGAGGTTAAAACCAGCTTACAGCAAGATTTAAACAAGGTTCAGCTCTGACTTACTAACCATCAGCTTTTGCTCAATGCCAAGAAAACTCTCTCCATGACCTTTGGCACAAGGCAGAGACTCTCTAGGCTTCCCTCCCTACTCTCTTTCCACACTATTGATGGCACTTTTCTTGAGGACACATCCTCCTTCAGGTACTTAGGTGTTTGGTTGGACCAAAATCTAAACTTCTCTGGACATGTTGATGCCATCCAGAAAAGAAAACTGTGTTCCAAGCTCGGTGCCATGTTCAGGAACTGTAGTTGCATCCCCCCAACAGCTAGGCGTGAACTTGTTCAGAAGATGATACTGCTAATTTCTGAGTACTGTGACATAGTCTATGGTACTGCCCCTATGTCCTCCCTGGCCAGACTGAACACCCTCTTCAATTCCTTTTGCTGCTTTGCCCTTGATGCCCCCTGCTCACACCCACCACTGTGATCTTTATTGTGCCCTATCTTTCTCCTCTCTTACAAATAGGTGACTTTCCCGCTGTGCTAAATTCACCTCCAAACAATGGTTGGGTGAGCTTCCTTCCTACCTCATTTCCTCCTTTATAACACCCTCATCCTTCCATTCCCTTAGATCAACTGACTGCCACACCATGGTATTCCCCCACAGACCCACCCAAATTGGCTAATCCAGTTAATCTCACCACCTCCTAAAAATTTGAAATTTCCTTCCCCTCAAATCCGGCACTCATCCTCTGCCTACTCCATTAGGTCTGCCCTCAATAATTTCCTTGCACCTAGTTGCTCCTGCCACATCCCTCACTAATTCCCTCCTGTAAGCACTGGATAAACCCTACCCCTCTACCATCACCTTAATTTTACCCTGTGCACCCACACACCCCAAATTTCTAGCTCTCCTCCGCTTCCCCCAAACTTCTCCCCCTTACTGGTCTCCCTTGATCTCTCACATAATGTAAGGGACCCCGAATGCTCTCCATGGGTCCCTCTCCTACCCCCAAGAGGCTTGTATCTCTCATCTACTCCCTTCCTCGACAATCAGTCCTTTCTCCCTAGACTTGTAGTCCTCTTAGTACCCTGAAATTGTCCTACTGCATCTAAGCTTGTTTCCTTTCCTTCTCCCTAGCCTTTGCAGTCCCCGTGCATGGTTCTCAGCATCCTGAAGGGGCTCTACTGCACCTAGGCATGTCTCCTCTCCTTTCCCTCCCCTACTACTTTTCTCCCTAGTCTTCACTGTCCCCCCTTGCTGGTCCTCAGCATCCTAAGGGGTCCTACTTTACCTAGTCTTGTATCCTCTCCTTTCCTTCCCCATCTACCTCTCTCTCTGGCTATTGCAGTCCCCTGGCAGGTTTCTTAGCATCCTGAAAGGGTTCAACTGAGCCTAAGCGTATCTCCTATCTTCTATCTTGCCACTATCTTGGCTTCCCATAACTAGTAGCAGGGTCCAATGCATCCTGATGGACTACTGATTAGGCCCCAGCCCCTCTAAAGGTGCAACTTCTCTTCCCCTCAGGGGTTATATTCTCACTCCCTGTCTCTCCTATCATTCTCTTAATCCCTATCTACTGACCTTCCCCAACACTCTTGCAGGGTACCCTGCACCCTGAGGGGTCTTCTCTTGGGTTAGGTCCTATTCCCCCTTCTAGCATTAAGTCACACCTCCTCCTTCTTTCTGCTCCTTCTTTAAATCCCTACAGCCTTAACCCCCTTTCTGTCTAGCCCCACACCCCCTTGCATGGTTCCCCACATCCTTAAGGGGTCGCTCTGGGACATTGACTTATCTCCTTCTCTCTGGTCCCCCTTCAGTCCCCTTGCAGGGTTCCCAGCATCCTGAAGGGGTCTCCAGGGATACAACTCTTCCCCTTCCCACTCCATTCCCCCTTTTTCTTTCATGTAAGCACTTATTTACTTATTAATCTGGCACTTATTTATTGTCCATTCTTTCTACCTCTTATGTGTAACACTATTGTAACACTGTAACACCTGACTTACAACTGTATGCTAATGTTGATCTTGTAACTTGAATGTTTTAATCTTTCATTCTGATTGTAACCCTTCCACTCAGGTCACACCAGCAGATGAACGACTTGTCACTCAGTGTTCCTTCCTGGTGAAACATTTCAATAAATAAATAAATAAATAAGTACTGTAGACTGTTGTCCACCAAACCTCCACAGAATGTGGCACCTGCCATGAAGAATCTGTAACATTCCACCATTTACCAATGGAAAATGAAAAATTCTGCAGATTTACACAGCTATACAGTTTGTGCTTGGCAATAAACTGTAGAGGCAACATTTACATTAACTTTAGTAAATATTTCAGTATGAATTTTAGTGTACGTTGTAGTGCAGTTTATTATAGTCACAAGAAAAGTTCCAGAGAAACAATCTGCAGTTCACATTATTTTTAGTAAAATTCCCTCCTCAAATGAAGGTGAAGGAAAATTTTAAATATCAAATTGTAAGGTTCCTTCTTAGATTCAAACTCCTAGTATTCTTGCTGACCAAGTTGTACATCCACTGTACTATCAAGTTGCACGAAAGTCAATAGAAGCTCCTGTATTATAGAGATTAAATCACTCACCTAGGAGAAAACAACACAAGCTACTTGGCTTGGAATCCAGGGAAGTTTATTTGAGGAAAAATATCAGAGAAATAATACGTTTGACTCTTACCCAACTTTCTTTGAAGGTTTGTGCCATCAGCCACTTGGGTACTGTATATGTATGTGTGTGCGTCTGTGTGAGTGTGTAGCATGTGCATATGTGTACATTCATAAGTGTACATATTAAATATATTCAAATAATGTAACATTCTTCATGGCATTTTGTACATTTGTGAGTGTTTGTGTGACAGAAACTGACTATTGCATAAACACAGACATTGGAGGACCCATCCAAGTCTTGTTTTATTCCATACAGGATATTGTATATTGTTAGAATGTAGAGTCCTGGAGCACACAGTGAGGAAATACATTGTGGTGTTACCATCAAAAGACTCAATGGGGGAGTCTTTATATTTCAGGAGGCATAAATGGTGAACTGGGAAGGGGACATCACTGCCTTGTGCATGTGTGAGGGACATTGACTAAAGGCAACAAAAAATATATTGCTGTCCCCAGCAACCTTAGTTCATTAAATTATATAGGTAGACTTGAAATGTGTGCAGCATCACAAAGAAATGTATATATTTAATACTGTAATATAATAATTCATGACACTAATGTCTTTTGTGGGAATTTAACTCTCTGCTTTTAAACCGAAAGCATGCTCTTTAACCACTACACTCCAAAATGCTGATTAATGCAGCCCCACATCTTGTAGGGTTAGAAACACAATGACATATCCCAATCAATTGCAAATATTGTAACAGTGCATTGACATTGGTAAAAATAGTTACAAAACATTTTCCCCTTAAAGGATAGAGAGTTGAAACATAGAATATTCCTAGATCACATTGGACTCTACCATCATAGAACTATGTTGGAAAATCAGACTTAATTTGCTATGGCCTCCATACTTAAAAGTTAAGCATTCTATGTCAATATAGCATGTGCAAATGTGTCCGAAAGAATATTCAGAGAGACCTTTAGAGTGGAGCTAGGTGAACAGTGTAATAATGGTACATATACAAGGCATTAGGTGAACAGATCAAAAACATTGTCAGTGCAGTCAAAAACCACACATACAAAATGCTGCAATAAATGGCAGTGCTCAGTAAAAACACCGAGCACTACCATACCACCACAGCAAAACAAAAAGGAAACCCTGGGTGTTCTGGTTTGTTTCCCTTCCTTCTTATCTCCTATCTCCTATCATTCCTCTCCCTCCCTCTTCCTCTTATCTCCTGCTCCCTCAGCTCCAGGGATCCTTGCGCCTTTGCCATTTCTTATCCCACTCCTCTGCTGGGCAAGTAGCCTTTTCCTATTCTCTCCCATCATGTTGGAAACAACTCCCCTCTTGCCATTACTTCACTGCCTCCCCAGGCTCCCTCAGGTATCAGCTGAAACTCCTCCCCCTCTCCTGTTTTCCCTTTCCCTGACAGTTCCCCTCACAACTGTCCCCTACTTAGGCTGTGCAAGGACTGAATAGTATTTCTAAAATATCATGAATAGTTGGGCTGCAGAATATTCAGGAGCCTTTCCCAGATAGGGGATAATTCATATTTGGGCAATATTATTCATTTAAAAATAAAAGTAACAGCCACCAATCCTCCTCCTCCCTCAGCCCAAATCCAGTTACCCCATCCCCCCTCTTTGAGAAGTTCCATACCATCTTCCTTCCCTCCAGCACCCACAATATATGTAATATTTGAAGTAATATAATGTACCACAGTGAGTGATGGCACAATCTGCCCTCCTCCATATCTAGCCATCACCTTTCTTAATTTAAAATGCACTTGTTTGTACTAAACAAACAATACTTAATATCCTACCACACCCCGCCACCCTGGCAGGACCCTGCTCTCAACTTCTGATCCCCCAAGCACCCAATTGTAGTCAGAAGAGAAGATGACTGGTACAACCTGCCCTTTTCCATAGCCTGCTACTGTCTCATAAATGAAAGTGCTCACACTTACTCTGTATAGTAAAATCAGCTGACCACTTGATCAATTGTTTTTTTCTAAACAAACAGACTGACAGCACTTTCATTTACAAGAAGGTTGCCAGCAGTGGAAGAGGGAGGGTTGTGCTGGTCGCTTTCACCTCTGAATACAGTTGGGAACTGGAGTGGGGGGATTGGATGGTGGAAGCAGGGTCCTGCTGAGGTGGTAGGGACCTCAAGTATGTTTTATTTAGTGCAAACAAATACATTTTAAGTTATGAAAGATGGTAGTTGGCTGTGGAGGAGTGCGGATTCCGCCAGTTGCCCATAGTGGGATATTACTTCAAATATTACATATATTGTGGGTGCTAGGGAAGGGGAGAAGGGTGGGATGGGCTTCTCAAAGAGGGTGAGGTGGTGGGTTATATATAATTAGATTTAGGCTGTTGTAGAAGTTGGGGGGCATTATTTATTTATTTATTTTTTACTTTTAGATTTTACTTGATTCAGCTGAATACCCGAATACTGAATACCTTTTCCTGAATATTTGACTTCCAAATATTGAATATTCAGCTGAATATTCAGCAAAAGGTATTTGCACTCCCCTGCCTCCTACTCCAGTGTAGGTGTGGCTGAAATATCTAATTTTGCTGGTCTAACTTGATTGCTCATTTTGCATATATTACTACATTAATCATCTTCTCTACCTGCATTTATTGTAACTGCCAACTGTGTCTGTGCTATGTATTTTGTATCCCTTATTCCCCTCCCTCGGGACACACTTGGAAATGAGCCTTGGCATAGTGTGTCTCTCCCAGTTGACAGTTTTCAAATAAAGTTATTCTGTTTAAAGTAGAACACTTACGGTATGTAAATGTTGTTTTATATTTGATGTTACAATATGTTAGGAAAGATTTACAAGAATGTGATTGGCTAAAACACTAAAAAGTCATGTTGTACTAGTTTTCTCTGTGCTGGCCTCATTACAAGCATCACACTAAAGAATCAGTACATCTGCCAGCAAACTATGCTGACACTGGCATACCTTGGACACAATGAGCAAACAAAACTCCTCCCTCCTACACAATTGAAATCACTGAAACTGAATATATAGTGAAATGATGAATACAATAAAAATTATTTGGTGAAAAGGTTTTTGATTCTTGTTTAAAAACATTCTCATCTGGAACTACTTTAGATTCCAACAACTAAAAATAATGTTCTCTTGTTGTGAAGCAGAAAACGTGTATTCTGTTCAACTTTTCAGCATAACATTTTTTTGCAACATGTTATGTGTGTGTTAAGACACTTTAGGGTACGTGGTTGGGGGAATAATTGTCCTTTTCTCCTGTGTGTTTAAAGGCACTCAGCACAAGTCCCTAATGCCAAACAACACACTTGAGCCATGCCATTATTTACCCATAATCATATACTTTGATGTGTCTTATTGCTTACTTAGAATGAGTAGCTCAGTACAGAAGCATTAAAAAAATACAATCGAAGCATCTAGTATTGTTTTGTCAGTACCCTACTTTTCCTATCAAGTTTGGCCATCTATAGACAGTCATATCAATAGTGCCTACAGTATGTTTTTTCTAATGTGACTGGAGTCACTACCATGATCCAATTTGCTTCTGTCCCGAGAACCCCCATAACAGCTGGATGCTGCACCTCATGAGGCTATACTTATGAACAAAAGTTAAGTGAATACAATTTGTAAACCATTTTGTGATACATGCTTAAAAATGTTATATACTATTCTGTTGTGTGGACTTGTTTTTGGTGGCATGTTAAAGGAAAAGCAACTTGACTGTAGCACTCATCAAATGTCTTGTTCAGATGGTATATCAATTCCTCTAAATGTTGGTCTTTTAGTGTACAGAACACATTTCTAGAAAATCATGAAAAATACTGTCAAATTCTAAACAGAAGGCCTACATTTCTGAGATGGAAGCAGAATCTTCCCAAGGCAGTTTTTCATTTAAGCTGCTTAAAAGAGGCATAGCCTAACAAATGCTAGTTCTCTGGAAAGCATTAGCATCAACAAGTTAATAATTTCATGGCAGGTTTTCATCACTTCTGTCAGTGTAGTTTAGGTACTGCATTTAAAGATGTATGCTGAAGCTAATCAGAGAAGGCTGTCATAGCTTAAGCTTATAGTTGTTGCAGCCTCCCTTTTTATGACTGTGGGCATAGCCCAACAGGCGTTTTGTATTCAGAAAAGGACTGATGTCATTTTTGCTACCAAACAAGATGATAGAGTGTTAAAAATAGATTCCTCTGCTAAAGCCTCATTACTACATTGCCTGTGTGTGTATAGGAAGCTGTAGAGCATTCTTTTTCCACTGGCTTGAGGAGTTAATCAAGCCCACAGAAGTTAACTCATTATCTTCTGGCAGTCATTCTGTGTCAGATTACCAATGGATAGGACAGACATCATAGAAAGCTATTGGAAGTAGGATGGGGTAAACCCTTCCTGGAGCTTTCTGCATTACAAATAAGCTCTGCTGTTCCCCTAAGCCCCTATGACTACAACACCACATTTAGCCATTTGGCACCACCATCCTAAGAGCAGTCATTCTGCTACTTTGTAGGACATTGCATAGCAAGAGTTCCAGTGTTGCCTTTTTCCAAATAATACACCAACTTTATTTTCACAGGTAGGCAGTTCTGGGCTGCTGTTTATAGTCTACTGAATGTTTTTAACCTGAAATTTGTGACTATAGGTGTTTATAACTGTATGATAGTAACCACATTTGCTTCACTTGCAAACAGGTAGGCATTTGTGTGTCTAATTCTTGTTTGACTTATTCTAGGTTACACGTAGAATCTGATAAGTTCATAACATGTTGTACTGTGATTGAACGGACTGATAAATGGGGTTTTGGTTTCTTATACAAATTCATTTTCCTGACCATTGATGTACTAAAAGAAAAATTTCTAAACAAAATTTTTAAAAATAAGGAGTTTAGCAGTAATTTAGTTGATGTGGTACAAAGAGCTGCTTCCTGGGAAATTATCTGGTTTGGTTGGGGGGGGGCTACCACAAGCAGAATGGGACTTCATGGATGGGGGAGCACATGGCAGCAGAAGAGGCATGTTTGCATTAAAAGCTTAGTGGTGTGGATGTAGCGGTACCAATATTTAAGCATGACTTTGGTAGAGGATTAAGTGTGACTTGGGGGTGGGGGAGTGAGTCTTGGTATTTTTAGCATAATGGTTTTCTGAAACTTCAACCTTCAATGGGTTAGACTCTGCATCCATCTGTACAAAATATCAATAAGCCACATGCAGTGGGGTATGGGTAAAACCCAGATCACCAGATCTGGACCAGAGCTGTAAAATCTGGACTGGGTGCAGCTTGTGCAAATATTGCTGATCAACTCACTCCAGATGATTTGGTCTGGCTTTTATCTATCTGGTCTGGTCCTGATGGTTCCATTTTCAGCCATGCCAAAGAAGGGCTGAAAAACAGACTTTGAGGAGAGGACCAGATATATAAAAGTCAGACTGAACAGTGCAGCCAGAGTGACCGGACCAGCAGTATTTGTACAAGTTGCACCCAGTATGGCCAGTTTGGATTTTTACAGAACTGCTGTGGTTCAGGCCTGTCAGTCCAGTTTCTAATCAATCAAACTTTATTTTATACTGAAAGGCAAGTGAGCAAAAATGGCCATTTACACAAATGTTCAGTTTAGCATAAAAAGAGAACAGAACACCAGGTCAAACACTTACATAGTAAAATACAGTATAAACAGGTCTAACATCAACAGGTTTAATACAGAGATCTTGAGGGATATACAGAAGAAAGGGGAAGCAAATGACAGTGACAGATTTACAGCAAGAAATATAGTTGGAGGTACAATTCAAGAACATGAACATTTGGGTGATGCATCAGAAAGAAGTGCAAGTCCTGTAGCACCCAGATCCTGCATGCTGATGAGCATTCCCACTGCATGATCTGCCATGGCCTGAAACATCGGGTCAAGGATTGTGCACCCTGCCAGTCCCTCACCTAGGCCACATGGATGAGGCATCAGATAAAACTTGAAGCCAACTTGCTGGAGAAGTGCCTAGCTTTGATGAAAAAGGAGCTGCAGAATCTATGGGGAAAATATTTTTTTCCAATGCCAAAACCCAAAAGGAAGAAAAAGGACAAGGAGGGGCACTGACACCAGGATAAGTCTCCATCCACTTGGCAGTGACCATCGGGCACCACTGACACCAGAGGGGCCTCCTCTTCAGTAAGTACCCTTACTGCCAGATCTTCTACCACTCCAGTGGAACAGACCATGGCCTCCCTGCCTGCTTTGCTCATGGTGCAGTTGGGACTCTTCTTAGATGATGGAACCCCTTTTGTGCTCCTTAGGCCATATCTTTTTGTGGGTATATCACCAGCAGCCATGTCAATAAGTTGCTCCCCAACCCCACCGAGGAGTGCATGGTCACAACTGGTAAACTCAACTCCAGCTCTGTTGTTGTCTGTATGGCCCTGACCGATATGTCAGATGTTAGCTCTTCTGACATCTGCACTGCTGCGGCTGATAAGTCACTCCCCAGTTCCTTTGGGGACTGCACAGCTTGGGCTCTCCCATCGATGTCTCAGCATACCCCCCATGACAAGCTGAGCCAGCTGCTGGGCATGCAACAGTCTTTTGAGGGTTCCTCACTCCCTCTGATACAACCAGACCCTCAGGGCTTGCCTGAAGATCAATAGTGGAGGTGGGTGCTAATCTGGAGGTTCCCCCTCCTTTGCTGGGTCAGTCTTTTCCTGATTCACCCACTGGGCCTGTTGCTAATTCCTCCAGGGGTCTTTCATTGGGACCTCCTCAGCCCAAGCCCCCTTGGACAACCAGGTTCCACCATCTTGGACTCCTTCTCCCCAGATGATGGTGGGTCTTCCATCTGGTTCTACTCACACCCCGATGCCAAGTGATCCTTCACCATGTGACTCTTTGCCAGGTCAGGGTATATCTGGCACTCTGGCCATTCTTCAAATGCTGGATGGTTTTCCATCAGGCCCCCAGGCACAGAATCTTCCAGTGTCAGACATTCCAGTACCTGATCCAGTGCCAGCCCCTTTGAATGTCCCTACAGGGCTGATGACTGGTCCTTCTAGACCTCCTGCTGGGTCTTCAGCCCCACCTCCTGCTAGGCCTTCAGCTCCACCTCTGGCTGGACCTATGATCAATGTTCCAGGCTATCTGCTTCCACAATACCCAATATACCCTTCACTGGAGTATCCAATGCCTGGTCATCAACCTCATTATGTACCAGGGTACCAGACTCCGGGCTATGTCTAATCAAGGATATGCTCCTGCTGGCTTTCCCTACTCCTATCAGGCTTATGGATACCCTCAATATCAGACACCTGATCCCAGCTGAAGTATTTTTTAATTATCCAAAATTGTGGTGTAAATTCCTAACACATTTTTATAATAGGTGCATTAGGGAGAACTTTTTTCCAGAATCATGGAGAAGGGCAAATATAGTCCGAATACATAAAAAGGGCTATAAGCCTACTTGATGTCAATTTGAAGATTTTTTTCCAATACTTTATTATAGAGACTCAGATTAGAAGTAGAAAGAACTGGGGGAATCTTTAAATACCAGTTAGGCTTTCAGGAGGTTTGTTCTACATGCGATAACATTTTTATTTTAAGACATCTAATAGAAAAATATGTAATAGTAATGAAGCAAGTATTGTAAGCAGCCTTTATTGATTATTCCTTGGCATTTGATTCAATTTCCTGAAATAAGCTATGGAAAATCCTTCTAACTAGAGGAATAGATAAGACTCTAGTAGTTGTGATAGCCCAAATTTATACTAAAACATGGGCTACAGTTAGACTTGGCCTCAGTGGTGAACTTTCAGTACCATTTTCAAATAATAAGGGGGTACACCAAGGCAGTGTACTAGCTCCCTTGCTGTTTTCACTATATATCGATCAACTTTTGTGTAACCTTAATATTCTAAATTTAGATTCCCCCAAAATGATTGATGACATCTGTGCAACTTTGGCTTATGCTGATGACATTGTTATCTTTTCATTATCTAAAGAAGGGTTACAAAAGAAACTTGATTTTGTTCAAAATGAGTCAAACAAATTAGATCTGACAGTTAATATAAATAAGACAAAGGTTGTGATATTTGGACAGAAATTTAAATCTTCTAAATACTGGTGTTTAGGCCACAATAAATTAGAAACTGTGGATTCATATGTTTGTCTAGGGATTACAGTACATACAAATGTAAATTGGATTGCACATTTCTCTGTTGTTATGGAGAAAGGGAAAAGAACAAAGATGGGTTTGGAGAGCTTCAATTATAAATATGGTGGGAAAATGATAGAACCTTTATTACAAGCTATTAATGTGAAATTTAGAATGCAGATTTTATATGGTGTGGAAATCTGGGATTCAAAAGATATGCAAAGTATTTTTAACCAGCATGTAGGGAAAGATTCATCTACCAGAATTTTTTTTTAAGCCTGTTGCAACAGCATGCCTTACTATCTTGTTCTTTATTCTGGTTTCCTTTATAATGTTATATAGGCTGGCCACCTATGTAATATCTTTTCTTTTGTATAATCTCACTTTCCCTCTCCTGATATTCTTTATTTCCCCTTCAGTTCTGGTATGTGAAATTCCCCCCCCCCCGAGGTTTAGTTTAAATGAGTATGTATATATCTGTGCTGCACAGTAGTAATAAATAAAAAAGAAAACCGTTCCCCCCTTGAAATACCAGTGCTAATACAACAAAAACACTTCATTTCAATAGCTAGCGCTTCGTTTCGTTGGTTAGGAAATCCCTGAAATTTCCCCCTTTCAAAAGAGTTTGGCTATAAAATGCCGGGTCATGCATACACCCTGTAGTAGCGAATGTGCGAATCTCCACTCGCATACTTGTGAGCTGCTGTAACCCCCCCTTTTTTTTTAATTTCCCACATGGTGGTTTCAAATGTATCCATGGGGGCTTAGCTATAAAATTCATAATTAAAACATGAAACCTTGTACAAAGCACCCCACTTCTGGTAGCCTATGTAGAAGAGCAGAATTTAAGCTTTTAAAGTGTAACTGCTCTTCGCACTTCCCTTGCTTTGAAGTTACGTCTGGCGTCTTGCTGAAAACAAATATGCTGCTCTGGTAAGCGCTGGTGTTCGGCTTTATTTCAGGAGCGCTGCTCCTTCTATTTAGCATGTACAATTATATATCACGCTTTCAGCCTCTTAATAATGCTTTTGAATTCCAAATCATAGGTTAGGCTAGTAGTGAATTCTAGCACTATGGACATTTTTTAAAGTCATGCAGCCTATTGTTAGCAGAGCTGTACCCTGCTAAACTGTAAACACTCAAAATGTTTCAAATCTGTAAATTGCAAAATATCTCTAATTTCTCTGGTCCCCTTTTTAATTTTCTATTAGAAACCCAGTTTGGTATACCTTCCCCCCCCCCATGCAGAACTTTATATACTATCCTATGTTTATTGTAAGTTTAAGTTTACCTTGTGGATTAAGTGAATAGACCCTCCTCTATGTCAAACTGTTAGGTGAGCTTTTCCTTTAGAGCCGGCCGGCAGGATTCTGTCTGTATTTAAAGGTATATTTTAGGGGGGTGGAGCTCTTTTGCAACACTTTAGAATTTATTTTTAAGATAACCTTCCTATTTTCAGATCCTGAACCAGTGATATGCTCAATAATGTAAAAACTGCATTGTGAAGGTGTTGTAATATAAAATTATTGTTTATTTATAATGAAGAATTTCTAGACTAACTAAAGTGGGAGGGACATGGGTATCACATGGGTGAAAGGGTATATCAAGAATTCTGTTGGCTTCATTCAGATAGATAGTTGGGTGAGGTGCAGACCTGTTCTGTCCTCAATGTGTAATTACACTAGTGGTATACTGGTGTTTGTTTTCAGCATTGATATTGCAAGTTTATTTTCTTTTGTTATGCTTGAAGTTTGGATTTATTTTATGTTGTGCTTATGAATAAATTATTTTTTGTTTGAAGTATCTAAGACGTCCTCCTTTTTAAAACCCACACCTCACACAGCATTTAAAACACTAAGGAAAATAATGGGAATAGGGAACTCATACCCTACAGCATATATTCGATCTGAATTAGATCTGACGAATATACTGGCAATAGTGGACTCTAGGAAAAGTAACTTTTGGTTGAGACTCCATAAAATACCTAAAGATGCCCCAGCTCATTGTTGTTTGATCGAAAAAAGAGATAGCATGATCTTGATTTTAAAAATCTATGGTATGATAAAATGCTGCAAATACTGGATATGTACAATCGTATAGTTCTAAAGAGATGGCTAGATAAGGGGGTATTAATTTGCCATAAGTATAATAAATATATTATCAAAAAGACTAGTTTATATTGGAATAAAATTGATGAGTTGTCTATTGGTAACTCTGCGTACTCTAGGTGGTTTGCAAAGAATAATGTGGAGTTTGGCTTTAAGACATACCTGAGGATTTTGGAGAACCATGAATTACGGAAAACTTTTATTAGATATAAATTTTAACGCTTTCCGAGCAATATTTTATTTGTTAGACACAATAAGCTAAATAAGGAACTGAAAGATTGTAGCTGTCCCTTTTGGGGTAAAGAGAATTTAAACCATGTAATGTGGAATTGCCCGTGGTATCAGAATGAAAGGAAATATTAGCTTATACCATATTTGAGCAATCTATAGAAAATAGATAAAGAATTGTTGACAGGTATTTTATTGCACGCTGCAGATGAAGAGACCATTACTAGACTTGCAAGATTTTTTTATGCTAAAGCAAAAAGAGGAAACGAGTATTGAAGGCAAATAAAAAATGATTTTTTAATTGTATATTTAAATTGAAGATAACTATGACGTGGTTTAATGAGCTGTTTGTTGTATGTTTCTAATTATTGTATTTTGTATTATATGTATGTATATATGTCTCTATTCAAAATGTTATGAGTTTAGTTGTATAAATTGTGAAAGCTAATGTGCCATACAATAAACTTTTTCTTCATATCAGACACCAGGCTATCAATTATACCAGCCTCTTCCTCCTCCTCAGCCTCGGCCTCTGCCTCCACAACAGCCTCAGGCTGATATCCAGGCAATGTTTCAGACCCTGATTTAGGAAGAGAGGCCTCAACAAGCCTTGGCTGTTGGAAATCAGTTGCCGCCTCTATTCCTGCCTCCATTCAGACCCCTAGATAAGCCTCTCCTGTGGATTCCCACCTTTCAGGAGAATGCTCCTTTAGATACCAGGTCAGGGATAAAACCCAGGACACTCCTCTAAAAAGGGTTTAGACTCCCAGCAGGCACTTTTCAGACTCTGACATGTCCTCCAGCTCTGGTACACATACACCTATAGAGCTTCAGCCTAAGGATTCCCCAAAGTCCCCACCAGAGGACCCTTCCTTTGCAGAATTTCTCATAACTATACAAAATACCAGTGGCTGGGCTATCCAGGAACAGGAACCAAAGTGGAAAAGGCTTGCAGAGTATCTAGACATGACTGACACAGCTCCAATACCCATACTGCCTTGGACTGGGCCCCATGAAGACTGGATATCCCCTATCTGGCAACAACCTTCTTCCGTTTTGGCTGTCTCAAAAAATGCAGACAATGTGTACCACCCCCCATATGGGGTCACACACATTGCTGGCCATCCTAATGCAGAAACAGTTGTTATTACACCTGCCCATGACTGGTGCTTTAAACCTAACATTTGACCATGTCTCCTCCTGATAAGGAGTCCAAGCAGCTGGACAATTTCAGTCGCAACATCCATTCCTCCTCTACTTGAACCCTCAGGTCCCTTAATTATGTGACTTATATGGTTTCCTATCAGAAATCTTCCCTGGCCTCACTTGAGTCAAAGATGGAAGCTACCCAGGACCAGGAGTTTAAGGCTGAGATTGCAAGATTGTGATAATGGCTACAACCTTCTGTCCTCATGCCCTTCAGGTTACTTATGACACAGTAGACTCAGTTGCTCACACCACAGCCACTGCTGTCTGCATTAGGTGACATTCGTGGCTCAGAATAGCTGGCCTCGCACAAGAGATCCAGAACTCCATCCTGGATGCTCCTTTCAGGGGATCTGTTTTTACTCAGAGATGACATTAAGGAACGATATTATCAATGAATTGTAGGACTGAGGTAAATCCAACCACAACATCCGCTTTATGTACCGAAGGAGTTACAAAGGCAAAGAGTCTTTTCTTCAGCAACAGAGATGCCAGATCAAACAGGCCCCTGCCAATGGCCATGCCAAATGTTGGCATCCAGCATCAGAAACCTCTACTCCTCCTGACAAGTCCCAGAAGCCCCCAGGAGGAGCTGCCAACTTCCTCACCTTGGCCTCCTGACTTGGGGGAACCCCCCCACCTCCTCCAGATCCTCTAAGGGAACCAGTGGGGGGGGAGATTTGCCCTCCACCTTCCAGGTTCACAGGACATAACCACAGACTCTTTAGTTAATAGCAAGAGGTCATATCATAGAGTCCCTAGACAGGTCTCCAGACAACCCCCCAGGCTTCTCCCATTATTCTCCAAGGCACCTGTCTGTGATAGGGGATGAGATCCAGGCTCTTCTGCAAAAGTCAGCTATAGAGCCTTTGGCTCCTGCACAGATAGGAACAGGGTGCTACTTTCATTTCTTCCTAGTGCCCAAAAAGTAGGGTGACCTAAGACCCATCTTGGACCTCAGCATGCTCAACCTGTATATCAAGTACAAGAGGTTCTGCATGCTCACCATTTAGGGACTTCTATCCCTGCTCCACAAGAGCCATTGACTTTATGTGCTGGACATGCAGGATGCTGATCTGCACATCCCTGTCTTCCAGGCCCACAGACACTTTCTGTGGGTTTGCCTTCCAGGGGGAACATTGCCAGTTCAATGCTTTCCCTTTTGGCCTGTCCTCAGCACCTCAAATTTTTACCAAGTGTCTAGTAGTGGTGGCTGTGATCCTATGCCACAGAGGGATCCAATTGTGCCTGTATCTGGATGATTGGCTTCTATCAGCCCCATCACAGACCAGTCTGAAGGAATCACTCTCCTTCTCCCTGGACCTCCTTTCCAGACATGGAATAACAGTCAAGTATCCCAGGTCCCACTACTCCCATCCCAGCACCTACAATTCATTTGGGGTGGTGCTGGATATGGTCCAGGATATGGCCTTCCTCCTGCTGGACAGAGTGGAGACCCTGCAGGAAGATGCCAGATTAGTGACCAGCTCATGCTAGACCACAGCCCAATTGATCTTCCGTCTTCTCAAGATGATGGCAGCTGTGATCCCTACAGTTACTCTAGCCAGACTGCATATAAGGGTGACCCAATGGACTCTTCATGTCCTATGGGATCAGCGGCTGGACAACCTGGACCACAGAATCCTAGTGTCTGTGTACACGAAGAAGGATCATCTTTGGTAGCAAGAGTTGTCCAATCTCTCCACGAGGGTTCCCATTTCAATGCCCTGCTCCTTCCATGACCCTTACAATAGATGTTTCATGCCAAGGCTGGGGAGCCCACTTAGGAGACAATCAGACTCTGGGAACATGGTCTCAGCTGGAATCATCTCTACACATCAATGTGTTAGAAATGAGGGCAGTACTGTATGCCCTCCAGGACTTCCACCCTCTTCTATGTCCAGGGCCACTCCTGATTCAGATCGACAATATGTCTGTGGTCTGTTACCTGAAAAAAACAGGGCGGTACTTGCTCATACCCTCTATGCCAGGAGGTGATGCGAGTGTGGTATTGGGAAGTCCAGCATGACTTCTGCCTGACTGCTGTCCATGTGCTGGGCACCAGCAGCATCCTGGCAGATGGTCTCCATCACACCACTGTCAGGGCTCATGAGTGAAAGCTAAATCAAGAGATGGTTGAAAGCTTATTTGACCCGAGTGGTTGGCCAGAGATAGACTTCTTTATCTCCCCATCCAATGCAAAACTACCCAATTGTTGCTAGCTTGTTCCTGGGCATGATGTTTTCTGGTGAGGCATATGGTCTCTGTGCTGGACAAGGAGGTTTGTGTATGCCTTCCCCCCCTCCCAGTGCTTCAGAGGGTTCTCCTGAAGCTACAGGCAGAAGGGGCTCACATGATTCTAATAGCTCCTTTTTGGCTTCATCAGATTTGGTTCTCTCTGGTTCAACAGCTATCGATGTAACCCACAGTACCTCTGCCTCTCCGTCATGATCTCCTAACTCAGGAACAGAGCAGACTAGTGCATCTGGGCCTCAGATCCCTCCACCTGCATGCATGGCATCTGGGTACACATGTAGAATAATTCCCATTGTTATTATTGTTTTACAAAAATTTTCAACTGTGCAGACACATTTGTAAAGAATGAATTATAATAGTGAGATTTTTTGAAGTGTAATTTGACTTACCATACTCATGCTTGTCTACCCACTTACTCAGTCTCCTACTTGTTTCTGTCCTTGTTCTAACTAATTCATGTTGCTTCATATCAAGGGGTTCTTGATATTCATATTGTGTGTTTCTGGGGTGGAGCAGCAAGAAAAGATAATCTATGCAATACCCTCAATAACACCCCTACCCCAGTTTATTTTTACCTAATGCCCATTTTAGGCCTTGTACAGTAATAGCTTTCTTCAAGAGAACATCTTATAATGAAATGTGTAGGATTTACATTGACATTTTGGTATATGCACTTTTATATTATACTAATTATGTGTGTGTGAACTCTATAGCAATCTCTAAAAAATCAGTTAAACACATCAAATGTCTTGAAAAACACGTCTCAACATTGTTTTTATATTCTGCCTTGTCAAAACATATAGTTGTCTCAGCAGTGTTTTCAATTAAGGTACAGTACCTTCATGTATATGACGGCCTGGTTCTGTTGAGTTGATTGCTATACCAGTGCATAGAATAAAATGTGAAACATATAGATGACTGTAATACAGATGGTGGCATTATTTTTATATCTGCCCTTTCTCAATGTACCATACTTTGATTCAGTTAGTGTATGCAACAGCAATTCATGTTTATGTTTGAGCCCATGAAACACCCTCATCTAGTTAATGGATTCACAATCATAGTGGCTCTGCCAGATCTTGTTTTCAGATGTAAGTGCTGTGAAATAATTAAGAGAGCACCTTGCTGATGTAAGATCACTGAAGGGGGAGACAGAAAATTGCACATATTTGTTATATACACTTATTGGTAAAACAGTGTTTATACAGCATTGCACCTTGATCAACTAGTTAGTTTTGCATTTATTGAAATATGTACATTAACAAAACAAAAAGTTAGTTTAATGGCATCAAATCACACAAGTTAGTTTGGCACAACAATGTTTCCAAACAAAGCTGCAGATAAATGTTTTACAAATAAGTTTGAATAGTACCTTTACATACCGAACATATGATGCATGTCTCATCAACCTGGAAGCATTAGAAGACATGAAAACTCTACAGACAAGTGCTGAAAGGGTTGTCTAAGAAAAACACAAGGAATGCACTTCTGTATTAAATGACATTGTGTAGGTAACTAAGAATTTGACACAGTATAGAAGGGGTTTATGTCCTTTGCATTACTGAGTTCAAAGGCTATCTGCAGCATTAAAAGCTACACAAATATGTTTGCAGTACAAAGCTAACTCCATGGGATAAAAAAAAGAATGCTTATCAGCACTGCAGTTTGGGAGCAAGAAAATAAGGAAACATACATTGTTCGGTCATTATATTGCACCAGTTTCGAAACAGTTAGTGAGATACTAAGAGTATGATCACAACAAGGCCACAATATCACAGTTGGGGGCCTAAAATCAAGGCTCTATGATGAAGAATTGACAATGAACTCATCGACCGGCATCATAGTGCCATGCTTCCTGTCGACTGTGATTTGCAGTCATCAGGGCGCCGCATACAGCAGGGTCTGTTTTTATCTTTGGTGGGCTTTGCCCCAAAACCCCCCCCACACAGGGGGCTCTGCCCCTGCACTCCCTGAATCTAAGGATACTAACTTCAAGTCAGAGTTGGTACAGGAAGGGGGCACAGGATGGGGGAAAGTGTTGTCGGGTCCCAGGTGCAACTCCTACAGTGACATGTCACTGTTGTCGGCAATGACATATGTCGCTGTAGGGGTTTCACCACAGGAGAGGCATATTTAAAATCAAGCTCTTTTTCCCTGTTGAACTGCTCAGTTTACATGTGTAATAATACAGCTCTTCTCATGATATACCATTTCGCCATATCTTTTTTATACAAGGTAAGTATCTTGTCATCTGATCCCTTCTGGCAATGATCACTCTCCATGCCTGTTAGCTTGAATGCTCATTGGCAACAGTTTATTGAACACCAACTTAATATTTACATTTCATTTATAAAATACACTTCTAACACTTCAGTCCAAAACACATTTTTAAACCGTTCATTCATTTATATCTCTTTGCTCTTCATTCTTGTTCCCCTTCTTCTTCTTCTGCTTCTTGCCTTCGGGGTCTGGACACCAAATCTGACTCCCCACACCATCACCAGTACCAGGTACCAACTTCCCAGGACCTCCTCCCTCCTAGGTCTGGACACTAAGATCTGACACCCAGTCTATACTTTTCCCCCTCTCCCCTTTTACTTCCACACCTGGGTGCCATTTCCTTCCAGCCCAAGTTGCCCTGCCCCTTCCCCTTCTGCCCACCTCCCTTTTTCCCCTCTCTTACTCCCCCCAATTTCCCTCTTTCCCCTTGATTTCCACTGCAAGGGCCAGTTGCTGCTCCTGGGCTCTGTCTGCCCAACCACTGCTTCCTCTCTGCAGCCACCCTTCCCTCTGCCAGGGCCCTCTTCTTACCTAGTCTCTAGATACCTTACTGTGGGCCTGAGCATCCTTTGCCCCCGCCCCAGCCCCTATCCATCTCCCTTGCTTCTGGGAGGGTTGGTGGGATCAAATTTCCAACAAAAGAGGGGTAGCTGAGGGCTGCATCACCCTTTAAATCCCTTCAGGACCCCAACTGAGGACCTCCCTATAGCCCCTCCAACCTACCAATCCAACCTGGCCCCCTCACCTGCATCAAATGACACCTTAATGACTCTTCCAGTGATGTCACTAAGCCCCACCCACTTCCCCTACCTAATTCATTACCCTCTCCCGACTCTCCTCTTTCCCTTCATTCCCATCTGGGCCATCTGACAATCCAAATTGCCTATTAGTGGCAACCCCACTTGTCATCAGATCCCTTCTGACAATGGCCACTCTCCACACCTGCTAGCTTGTATACTTGTTGGCAACAGTTTATTGAACACCAACTTAATATTTACATTTCATTTGTAAAATCCACTTAACATTTCCATTCAAAACACATTCTTGAACCGTCCGTTCATTTACATCTCTTTGATCTTCATTCTTGTTCCTCTTCTTCTTCTGCTTCTTGCCTTTGGGGATCTGAACACCATATCCAACTCCCCACACCATCACCAGTACCAGGTACCAACTTACCAGGACCTCTTCCTTCATAGGTCTGGACACTGAGATCTGACCCCTAGCCTATCTCCTTGCCCCCTCCCTGTTTTACTTCCATGCCTGGGTGTCATTTGCCTCCAGCCTGTATTGTTCTACCCCCTCCCCCTTCTGCCTACTCCCTTTTTTTCCCTCTCTTGCTCCCCCCTTTCTTCCACTGACCATCTCCAGCCTAGCATTGGAAGATGGAGCACCCCCTTGCAGGCTAGTATTTAGGACCCCTCTCATCTATTTCCCCCACCAGGGCTACTAATGGCCTTAGTAACAAGCACATGCCAGACTCTGACAAATGGACCCCGTCTGACCTATAAACCTCAGGAGCTTCAAAGGTGATATCCCTGTGTTGTATATGCACCCCTCCCATTTCGATCATCAACCTGGCTACCTTCCTATTGAGCAGCTTTCTCCCCTTTTCCACTGCTCTGACCTCTCTGATGTGCCAACACACCCTCCAGGAGGTGATTTTGGACCAGCCGATCATCACCCCTGGCCACCACCCTTTTACAATTTCCAAGTCTGCTGTTATGGCCTGTAACCCAAGTGTATGATTAGCATATCTGGCCTGCTCCAGTGGATCCTGAGTTCCTCCAATAGCAATATAAACTGAGCCCATCTCATGCCCCATATCCACTTCCAATGCACTTTAGCATGATTCTTGCCATGACTGCAAAGACAGCCTGAAACATACAAGCCTCTTTGGCTGATGTGCATATGTGCTGCAGTGCCCCTATCATCCTCTTAAGCAACTGCCCTAATATGGACCTCCTCCTGGCACTCCTCACCCCGTGGCCATTCTGCCAACCCAGGAGCATCTGTCTCACTGCCCTTCCCATGGTTTTGTCTGGCTACCCTCTGTCCTTACAGACCCACCCTATCCCTGCAAATTGAACCCCCATGGTGGTGTGGGCCATTCCTTCTCCCCACCGCTTGACCATATACTGCTTCACCTGATTCTCTGTGGCTGGAGCCACCAACTCCAGTCCCTCACACAACCAGAACTCTTGGAAAGCCCCCCTCGCTCCCTCATATGCTTTCAGCGTGTTGGTCAACCAAGAGGTCTGGTACAGCCATCTGGCTTTTTCTTTCCAATCTCTGACACCTGGTCCAGTGCCCTGGTCCTATGTGTTGCTGCTCACGGAGCCAATTCCTGGAACCTGTGTAACTGCAAGCGGGAGAGACTGTCAGCAATGTCATTCTGAATACCTTCAATGTGCTGCGCTTTAAATGCCAAGTTCAGCTGCAGCTCCAACAGTACCAGCTGCTGCATGACTCTACCCAACATGTCTGTGACCCCCTCTTGTCTGTTTATCACCACTACCACTCCTGTGTTGTCACACCAGAACAATATGTGCTTCCCCTTCATCTTAAACCCCTACACCTTTAAGGCCACTAAGATGGGAAAGATCTCCAAAAACATAATGCCATTCAGAAAACCCACCTCCCTCCATGCACTCAGCCAGGCCTCCAAAATCCACTCCCCTCTAAAATAGGCCCCCATCCCCATGGCCATGGAGGCATCCATGTACAGCTCCAGGTCTGTGTTTTTAGACCAATCCTCCTGCTAGAATGTGACCCCACTGTAATTCTCCAGAAACTCTATCCATACCTCAAAATCCTCCCTCACTCCTCTTGTGATGTCCACCCAGTGGTGTGGCATCTTTGCCTTACCCATTGGCCTCATTAATCTCTGGGAGAAAGCTCTGTCTGGGCTTATGGCCTTGCAGGCAAAATTAAGATGCCCCAGTAGCTGTTGAACCAATACCAGTGGCACCCTCCTGTTCCCCTTGACTTGATCCAGTAGGCCCCTCAGCTGGGCCACCTTGTCCACCAGGAGGTAGAAATATTCATGCACCTATCCCCTACGAACTCCAGCTTGCTTTGCTGGGCCCTCGGTCTTACCCTCTACCAATGGGTTTCCTATGGCTCCAGACATTTATTTAAAATTGGTCAACATCCCCTCCGCCTCAGCCTTGCCACTCCCATGATCAAAAAAATTGTCCAAGTAGTGAGCCACCTGTCTATTCCCATATCGCCACCCAAAGACCCACTGCACTCAGGAACTGAAAGCTTCAAATGTCACACATGCCTCAGAACAACCCATTAGCATGGCTTTGTCAAAACACAGCCCACCCTCAAACTGAAACCCCAAGAGATCCCAATCTTGGGGTCTCACCAGCAACAGCCGGAAAGTGGACTCTCTGTTCGTCTTTGCTAACCATGCCCCCCAAACTGCCCTGATCATTAACACTGCACTGTCCAAGGATGTGTAGGACACCACCTGTAGATCCTTGGGGTTCCCTTAGTTCACTGAAGCCCCTTCCTGATAAGACAGGTGGTGGATGAGTCAGAACTCCCCTGCCTGCTTCTTTGGTCCCACCAGCAATGGAGATATCCTGAAAGTGGGGCGGTGGGTTAGGACCCTCCACTGTCCTGGCCTGCACCTTCTTCTGGATCTTTTTCTTGACTGTATCCTCCTTCCCCTTCATTCATCCCAAATTCTGTGCTCTCATTGCTCATCTTGCCCCCTCAAAGCCCGATTGAAAACCCTGTCTGAAACCCAGGACCAGAAAGATGACTCTTTCCTCATCAGGGTACTTCTACATCCAGGCATTGACCACCTCCCAGACTATTGAGGTTCATACCGGGGAAAAAAACCAGCATTCCTCCCCCATTCCTTCTCAGTTCCATACTTATTTGGAATTGTATCCCCTCCTACTTTGGCCTCCCCTTCCCCTCCCTCTAACTGCCCCCATCTCCCACAAAAGGGCTGGTCCTGGTCTTGCCCCCCTTGTGGGATACCCAATACTCCCCTTCTTGGCAACCTGCTGCCGGGTGCAGACCAGAACACTGTGAGCACACATGCCAGAACTTGCAATTATCCCAGGTGATATGAGGCCCTGTTGTACTCCCCAGCAAGTATTATCCACTGAGGTGGGCACACTCTTCTTGCTGTGCTCCTCCCCAAGCCCAGCTGCTGGACTTAACAAAGTTCATGCCCACAGCTCTGCTTCGGTACTGTCCCACCTGAGGTCCTCTTTCACTGCCATCCACTTACTGAAAATCTCTTCATATTTTAGCCATCCATACCCCAGTTTTGCCTTGTATGCTTCCCAGATGATGGCTGTATATATCAATAGGGGGATTACTAACTCTGGTTGCTTCTCCAGCACCAGTGTGCTGTATATCAGGAACCCCACTTGCCACGTGTCAATGTTCTTCCCCTTGTATTTTGCCTCCTTCTATTTATGCTCCACCACCGCTAGCACCACCACCATCTCAGATCTCCCCACCAACTCCTTCTGCTCATATTTCTTAGCTGTGTCCTCATCTACCAGCCTGAAGATATCCACGTATTCCCACTTTCAAATCATCTTCTTAATGGAGGAGGTAATGCGGTATCCCAGAGTGAAACCTGGTGGTCCCTCATAGAGCTTCTTCCCCTCTTTTGGTTCCTCCACGGCCCCTGTACCACCCTTGCTCCCCTTTTTTATCACCTCCAATGCCTTCTTCATCTTCCCTATACCCTTCTCTTCCATATCCCTGAGTAGCCCCTCCAAGTACTCTTTCAGGTCACCTTCATTCAACAACTCTGCATTATCCTTACCCCCATTAGGACCTGGTGCAGCCAGTGCTGGTGTGGGTTCTTGTGGAAGGACGGGCACCACTCCACATGATGTATTCCCTCCCCAGCCACCAACCTGCTCCCCTTGCTCCTTCCTCTTCATTGCTGCCTCATCCTCCTCCTCCCACTGTTGGACCATATCAATCAGTTCCATCATTTTCTCCATTAGCTTGGATGCTTCCTCCATCATCTTGGCAGTGGAGACTGGGGCTCTTTTTGGTGCCATCCTCCCTGCTGAAGAGTATATATAAGTAAACAGCAGTGGATATCCTCCACACCCTTCTCTGGGACACATCATTTGCTGTGGCCCCCACTGGTCCTTGGATCTCATGCGCCCTTGGGAACTCCCTCAGTAGTCACAGGACCCTTTCCCCATCACCTGGCTCCACAGTAAGTATTGCTGTGGGCAACCATCCAGCTGGTGCTGCTTCATAAAGAGTTGGCACATCTCACCCAAAATACAAATCCAAAAGAGGGCGGAGAGCACCCACAAAGAAATGCACTGAACACTGGAAAGTCAAGTATTTAGATTTACTTGCACATTCACAAGAAATCTTACCCCCATATTCTGTTGTAACTTGAGCAATGTCCCCTAGCGCCCCCTGGCTATGCCTCTCAAAAACAAACCCTCATGATCCCTGATCAGCCTGCAGGCTCATCCTGCCACCACCCCCTGGGCAGCTCCTGATTTCTCCCAACAACCTCCATGGCCCAGGCACCCCTCCTCCTTGCGCCACCATGCCATCAAACTTTGCCCCAAATCCTGCACACAAAAACCCTGTGACCAGTGCCCTTTAACCTATCCTTCTGCCTTGCTGAGGGGTACGCAGCTATGCTAGCTAGGCCCCATGGCCATCTTGCTTGCCAGACCATGCAGCAGCATCAAGCACTATCCCAATATCTTGCCACTGCCACACCTTTTTGTTACCCTCCTCCCAATCCCACACCTGAAAACCCCCGCTTGAGTGACCTCTTCTCCCCCTCCCTGCCCCATCTCCTTGGAAAACCACTGACAACTGGGCCAGTGTCCTGGCCCTATGCCTTAGCCAAGTGCTTCCACATGCCATCCTGCTGAGCAGTGAAAAATCATCTGTCCACTGATCCCCCTCCAGCCACTCAGTCCTGTGATCCCCTTTGTCTGTGGCCACTCGTCCAATCCGCATGACATGGTACACACTGCAGCCTCTTCTCTTTATCTATTCATATTTTTTATTTGGTTTCCAACCCAGTCTGCCTTGCCGTAGGCCACTGAAGCACTCACGCTTCATGGGACCGGCTCTTTCTTCAATCCAAATCCTTTGCCCCCCCCACCTGCTGTTAGGCCTCTCCATGTGGCAGCACAACAGTCAACAAAAGAAACCCCATCCAGGAATCCAGCTGCAACTGTATCTCCACTCTGGAAAGGCGATGCCACCCCAGCTCCCACCCACCCACAACCATGCTGATGGTATTCCATGTGGCCTTCTTGCAACATCACTCCTGGTGCAGTCCCTGATGATGAAATTCACTGGCCAAACAATGCCCCAAACCAGCTCCACTACCTGCTCGGACAGCAAAAGAAGTAAGCGCTAAGCAAACAACACCAGAAAAACATTGTGCATCTTGCACAAACCCCAGTGCACCCATTTCTCACTCCCACTGCCAGCACCTTGTAAAACTGCTTGACTGCAACCTATGAGACTCACAATATCCACATAATGCCTGAGAAAACTCTAATCACTGTCCACTCAAATAACAAATACTAAGTGAATCTCAGCATTAACTTGACAAACCACCAGCCTGTGCTGGTAGGAAGAAAAAAAAACCCTTAAATTAATACATGAAACAAACTCACAGGCCAAGCCAGGACTTCATGAGGCCACCTAGGCCCATTGCAGGTCTACCTTACTTATTGGTGTTCTTGCAGTCAACCTGTTGCAATGAAGTGCTGAAAATGCAATCAAATTTCCAGCAAAAGAGGGGCACCTAAGGGCTGCATCGCCTTTTAAACCCCTTCAGGATCCCTACTTAGGACCCCCATAGCCCCTTCCACCTACCAGTCCAACCTGGTCCCCTCACTTGCATCAAATGATACCTGGATGACTCTTCCAGTGATATCACTAAGCTTCCCCTTTCCTCCTCCCTCATTCCTTACCCTTCCCTGACTCTTCTTATTCCCTTCATTCCCATCTGGGCCATCTGACAAAGCGGGTTGCCTATTAGTGACAGCCCTATTTATCATGGCTGAGTTCTCTTAATTTTACATGCTGCTTAATACAGTAGAACAATTAAAAAGGGCATTCATGGGGAGAGGGGAAGCTCCTCACAGAAAACACTTGTTCCCCCAGCAACGGCACAGCACCATTTGGCGGTGTTGTGCCATCGCTGTGCCGACAGTTGACAAATTTCATGTCACCACAACACAGTGGAACCAAGAAGGATACTTAAGGAATCGACATGTAAAACTGAGAAACAGAGCCTAGACCCATACTAGTTTGAAAATAGGCTATCAAACGATTTTCTTAAATTCCAAATAGTCTGTCTTTGCATCATCTTCTGTCAAGCTTGATTAAAAAAAGAAGATTCTGAGAAGCTGAATGCATTTGTCTAAGATTTGGACTTGCTGTAAATTAACAATAATATTTATCCAATTTGCAACCATGAATGTAAACTTATAGTAAATTTAATATACACACATAAAAACATGAATGAACATTTTTCTTAATATATACTGTTTATGTATGCATAGGTGTACAGAATGCATGCATATACCAAAGTGTCTTTGAACACTGTGTATGCCATTCTAAAAAAGAATATGGAAGCAAACCAGAATCTTCTGGCACTAATAAAGCAATCTAACAATGGAAGGTTTAAATTTTCCCTGCCCAGCCCAAAAAAGAGAAGGCCCATGTTGCTTTTGCCCTTAGCACTCGAATAATATGACAAAAATGTCAATTACAAATCTAGTAAAACACCAGATAGCCAAACCTCAGTTGTCTAAAACGATGGTGTGTCTCCCAGTTTAATAGACATAATTGTAAAGTTCCCTCAGTTATTCAAAACCCCATGGGCCCGATTCTAAGATGAATGTTGCAACTTGCAGGCATATGCGAATTGCAACATTTTCCACTACGCCGAGGACCCTGCACCCTATTCCAGAACAGGCAGGGTCCTTGGCACTTACGCCCTGCAACTTGCAGCAGCCACAGGGCTGTGCCAAGGGAAGGGAGCACTCAACACTGATGCTGCAAGGCACAGTCTGCAGGGTGCAAGTGGCACAAGACATGGCCCCCCCAGATCCCCAGATCCCAATACCATGGCACTGCCTCAGAGGGCTGGAGATGGGCTGGGGGGCCACAGGACCACTCTGGGGCACCTGGCATGTGGGGGGTGGGAACTGCCTCATGGGGGCACTGTACAGGTTGGGGGCGAGGGGGTGCCAGTGGCCCACAGTGGTCAGCCCTGCCATGGTGGGTGTGGTGGGCACCAATGAGTGACTGTGTGGGGGTTGGCTGCAGGGGCAGCAGGCCTGGTGGGGTGTTCCTGGTGGATGTAGGTATGGTTAGACCAGCTAGTAGCTGGTCTAACTGTACTTAATGCCATGGTCTACCGGGTCCCACTTGGAATCACGATTTGTGATTCTGCTGGCTGCCCTCTTGGAATACCAGCATGATCGTTGACAGAATCCCACTTGTGCCATGTCACAGGGGGTTGTGGGTGTAACGGGAAGCGTAACCCACATTTGGTGCAGGCGGCCTTCACCATGTCACAGGCCGCCTCTTGGATTCGTGTTGGGCGTAACACATGTCACAAGGTGTGATTTGTGCCATAGGGTTTGGCACAAGTCACCTTGTGACATGTGTAACCCGTTTTAGAAATGGGCCCCATTTATCCAAACAAGTGTATTGTTCACCAGCACATTTGAATAAATGAGATTATACTGTATGTATTTGAAAATTATACTTGACACATATCTTCTGAGTCCTGATAAGATGAAGAAATGAGTATTTGCCTGCTATATTTAAACTCTGCAGTGAAATAATTCATAACAAATACACTGAAAAATAAACTGAAATACTTTATAAGCCATTGCATTTGACAGGACATTAAATTTACACATACAGAATGATTCGGCAATGTTTTTTTTCCTTAGAGATTGTGACTGCACCTGACAGATGTAGGAATCAGTATACAATACATATACCTTTCAGCACCAAAACTGCAATTTGCATGAATGCACATTTCCCCAAATAACACACCAAAAATTGCTGTGATTGCAGCGTAACCAACAATGGAAATGAAATGTGATTGAAAGGAATATTAATACCAATGCACATTAAGATAGCTGGTTATTCTGGCTGTAGTATCTCCTTCATTCCAATGTTTTAAACATCCAAATTCATATGAGAACTGTTGGGTCAGACCAGGATTTGGGTATCTGGTACTGGCAGAGTGCTGCTGGTTTACCAGCTTGCCAGTACCATAATGGATAGACTTCCTTTGACTCTTTTTTTATGGCTGAGGGCAGAGCCTACAGCCTTCTTGCTATCTGTAGCTGGATAATGGAGTATCGTGGAACTCATGTCCTGGACTTTTCAATGTATCTTCCCATGCCAACTGAAATAAAATACTCCCTTCTTTTTGTTAAGAATGCTGGAGACATACTGCAACTCCAAGCTGCTTATCAGATGCTATTAGGAAACTGAAACAGCTTGTTAAACATTTGTTAAACATTGGTTGCCTATTAAACTGGAGATTTGTTTACTCCCATCAGAATGCATCAAGTCCAACTTGCACATTTTAATACTTAGCATCTAAACAGCTTCTTCCTATTAGTTTCATTAGGGAATGTATTGTCTTTCAAGAAAGATTCATACTTCATAAATGTTATCCCTTTCCCAGCAAATCTATAACGTACACTGTTTTTTTAACCTGTAATGACACTATCAGATAAGCACTGTCTCAGACTTAAGCCAGGTCTTCAGTGAACTACCCATATTAAATATGTAACAATCAGCAGGCATTTTCTACTGTGCTTTTGGGGAAAAAATATGAGCTACAGCAAGCACACACACACACACACATACATACACACACACACACACACACACACACACTGTACACACCATCCTCATTGAACACACCATCCTCATTGAACTACCCATACTAATTTTGTAGTGATCAGCAGGCATTTTCTACTATGCTTCTTGGGAAAAAATGATATTGAGCTACAGCAAACACACACACACACACACACACACACACACTCAGTGTACACACCATCCACACACACACACTCAGTGTACACACCATCCACGTGGCCACAACATTCAAAATAAATACTGCATTCTAATATGTTATAAAACAAGAAAATGTGTATGTCAGTCAACACCATGAAGTTCAGTTTAGAGTAAATTTCCTTTAACTATTTCTTATTCTATATTTTGTATCCTGGACACACACACACACATTCTTTCTCTGTACACATCATCCTCATGGTCACAGCATTCAAAATAAATACTGAATTCTAATATATTATAAAACTATAAAGAAACTCTTTGTTTATGTCAGTGAACACAGTGAAGCTCAGTTTAGATTTCCTTTAAAAATGCTTCCTAATTATCCCACTTCCCATAATATCCTATATTTTGTATCCTGGATAGCACAGGGGAGATGTTATATCTCACTGTCACAGGGATCTTCATTTACACATTTCTGCACTGTATTTACTCTGGCTGTCCCAGATTAGATGCGATATCTTGTTTTCAGTGGGGTCATGATTTTACCATTTTGATAATGTATTTCTTCAGGGTAGCCTAGTCCAGGGCCCCCATATTCAAAGTAGATATACAGCACGTTCCAGCTGAAAAGGGAGATGTGCCGTGAAACTCCAGCAATGCACCGCAGCATGATATTCAAACGTGGGATGTGCCGGTTACAAGGAAATGGGCCAGGGAGCACACAAATAGTAAACCATGCAAATCGAGGGTGCATTTCCATGCACAAGTCATGCTGCAGCATACTCAGTGGGAATGTATCCCTCACAGTCCAGAGCAGCACTGCCCACAGTTAGACCATGAATAGTTGACTTAACCCAGCCAGCCACCTACAGGTGGGCTGTGAAAGTGCACCCAGGTACACAGCAGCCTGGCAGCCCTGGTGGACTAGAGGTAGCCCCTCCCATCCCCAATCGATCCAACTCCTTCCCCAAAGAGTTCCATAGTGTAGGCCCCCTGGACCCAATCACACCAGAGGAAACCATGGTCCGTATCCATAACATAGAGGACCCCACCCACCACCTTAGTATGTAGACACCCCAATCCCCCCATACCTGACTTGTTGTGGAGACTGACACTGCCCTACATGGCCTGCCATGGTCAGCCACTGACTGCACTGGACCAGGACCAGGGACCTGCACTCCAGAATGACCCAAATGGCTGTATTGTGCACTGAGGCACTATGCAAGCTACGGACCCACCTTTATATGCAGCCGTGTATATGTCCCTGGCAAACTGTAAGAGGGAATTGACATACCACCAATGCATGCCATGTCAATGCTGTATCTTCCTGCTGTCATACACAGCTGCAGGCTCACACTCTCCTCCATTCCCCTGTGTAACATAATGCCCTCTGGACTGTTGAGGGCTCCTGGTGCCATGGGGTGCGGTATCCTGAAATGCCATTTGAAGTGTACACTCCAGGCTATGGATAGTGCATCCACAGTGCCCAAATTGTACAAATGAATGGGAGGTTGGCTGTAAAATGTCTGTTTTCCAGGACCTGTGTCAGTGGGTACAGCATTGGCTCTCACCTGCACTGAGCAGTGCAATGGCACCAGGATGATGGATCCGCATGTGAGCGCCTGAGGTGTATGGTCACTGGGCGTTATTGCCCACACACAGCTCATGCCTATGTATGACACATTCCAGCATCCTACTACCAGTGCTCTGCCACCCAAACATAAGATGCCATTTCTTCTGTGACCTATCCAGGCTAAATATATAGCAATTAGCAGGCATATTTTAGGAACATACATTGTAAAACTGTATAAAGGGAAGACCACATTGAAACTGCCTCTCAGCAGATCTTCATTGTGCAAATTCATTAGAAATAATGGGTAAAAGCATCCCAAAAGCTCTCCACAGCCATATCGGTTCTGACCAGAGTTTGTTTTCGTTTGTTTTTGCAGGGCATAGTCTAACTGTAGCATTCAGTTTGTATAGTTACATCAAATGGAAAAATAACAAATAAAATACTTGCCAAAGGTTTTTGATGTCAGACAACATTTTGACATCTACTATCTGCTGCTTTGCACCTGTGTGTAACTTGTTGTCAGAGATATCAATAAATGAGACTAAATGTCTTCCTAACTAGAGCTTTTTGGATGTATGGAGTATGTTTCTATATGAATATAGTGTATGCATGTATGTATGAATGAGAGGGTTGACTGGCTTGTGTGTCACAGTGGGCAACTGTATGAACAGTTCAAGATGATATAGATATAGGACACATGGAATTTAAAAGAAAACTATGAAGAAAATCATTAAAATAGACAATTTGAAACAAAATGAAACAAAATCTCAAATTTTGCAGATTTCTGGGTCACACATAATATATGATGTTAATTACATAACTCCCGTATTAAGAAGTTGTGGTGCTAATAATATGAAGTCATTTAGCAATCTTTGTAAATAATATGGTAGCACTTAAAGCTCCATGGCAACATGACTTGCATTTTTGTTTTGATTTTCCATTGTTGCAAATATATATGTCACAGACATTCAAAGAGACACTTTGAAAAACACAATATTTAGATGCTTTTCAGTTTATATTTCATCTATATTTATATAGTTCCCTGCTTTTTATTTATAAATGTGACTATTAAAGCAGCAGTATTTGTTAGCTGACAAGAAATGTCATCCTATAGAAACATAGACTTTGATGGCAGATAAGGACTGCTTGGCCCACCTAGTCTGCCCATTTCCTACCCATTGGATAAGCTGCAGATTCCAGTTACCCAACACCCTACTTCCTCCTACCCCTCACTATAATTGTTTTTGTCTGTCCCATGCATTCTTGAATTTCACCACAGTTTTTGACCCCACAACCTCCTCAGGAAGGCGGTACATGCATCCACCACTCTCTAAGTGAAACAGTACTTCCTCACGTTGCCCCTGAGCAATCCCCCCTCTATCTTCAAATTGTGCCCCATTGTTCTTGTACATCTCTTTTTCTTAAAGATGCTCCCTTCTTGGACTTTGTTGATTCCCTTGAGGTACTTGAAAATTTCTATCATGCCCCCCTCTCCCTCCTTTCTTCAAGAGTATACTGTACATATTAAGCACTTTTAGTCTTTCTTCGTATGGCTACTGTTGCAGAAACATAGAAACATAGAAGCTGATGGCAGATAAGGACAGCAAGGCCCATCCAGTCTGTCCATTTATTTTTCTACCTTATGAATGTGCCATAGGCCTTTGCTCTGTCAATGGCCTATCTATTCATACTCATCTGTATTGCTCCCTTATGCGTATCCAATGGCTGTTTGAAGCCCTGCACTGTATTCATATCCATCACTTCCTGAGGTAGGCCATTCCATGCATCCACCACCCTTTCTGTGAAAAAAAACTTCCTCACATTACCCCTTAATCGGCCTCCCTCTAATCTCATGCTGTGTCCTCTTGTCCTGGTATTTTTCTTATATTGAAACTCTTTCACCTTGTTAATGCCCTTATGGTGTTTGAATGTTTCAATCATATCACCTCTCTCCCTCCTTTGCTCTAGGGTATACATATTGAGTTCAGTTAATCTGTCCTCATACGTCTTCTGATGCAGTCCCTGCACCATTTTGGTTGCCTTTCTCTGGACTGCCTCAATTTGGTTAATGTCCTTATGAAGGTGTGGCCTCCAGTACTGCATGCATTACTCCAGATGGGGCCTAACCAGTGTCTTGTAAAGAGGGATTATTACCTCCCTCTTCCGACTTGTGATACCCCTACTAATATACCCCAACATCCCTCTAGCCTTACCTACTACTTTCAAGGTCTGCTTGGATGATTTCAGGTCATCGGTGATGATGACGCCCAAGTCTCTTTCTTCCCTTGTGACTGCCGGCAACTCCCCTCCCAGCCTATAGGTGCCTTCAGAGTTTCTCTTCCCTATGTGCATGATCTTGCACTTCTTTGCGTTAAACCTCAGTTGCCACTCTTCTGACCATTTTGCTAGTTTATCCAGATCTCTTCTCATTCTGCCCACCCCATCTGGATCATCTATGCTGTTGCACATCTTGGTGTCATCTGAAAACAGACAAACCTTACCCTTGAGTCCATCTGCAATGTTACTGATGAAGATATTGAAGAGGACTGGCCCCAGGACTGATCCCTGATGTACACCACTTGTGACTTGCATCTCTTCTGACTGTATACCATTTACCACCACTCTCTGTTTTCTGCCCATCAACCAGTTTGCCACCTAGCTGACCAACGTATGACCCACCCTGAGCCTACCCAGCTTATTAATCAGTCTTCTATGTGGTACAGTATCAAAAGCTTTGTTAAATCAAGGTAGGCAACATCAACTGCTCCCCCTTGGCCCACTGTTCTGGTTACCCAGTCAAAGAAATTTATGAGATTAGTTTGACAGGACCTTTCTTTTGTAAATCCATGCTGTCTTGGATCCTGCGCTCCTATGGATTCCAGGTGTTGCACTATCCTTTTCTTAAGGAGTGTCTCCTTAATGTTGCCCACTACTGAGGTAAGACTCACTGGTCTGCAGTTCCTTGCCTCCTCCCTGCTACCACTCTTGTGGAGTGGGATCACTTGAGCCCTTCTCCAGTCTTCTGGGACCTCCCTGTGCTCAGAGACTCACTAAACAGTTCTGATAATGGCTCTGCTAGACCCTGCACCATTTTAGTTGCACTCCTCTGGACTGCCTCCATCTTGTCTATGTCTCTGCAGAGATGGGGTATCCTGAACTGTATGCAATACTCCAGACAGGGTCTCACCAACTGTCTGTACAGAGGGATAACAACTTCTGTTTTCTATTGTTGATGCCTCTCCCTATGCATCCTAGTATCCTCCAGCCCTTCTTACTGCCTTCTCACATTGCTTACCTACCTTAAGCTCATCTGATATGACTATCCTAGGTCCCTTTCCATTTGTGTTGTTGTTAGTACCTCCCCCCCATTATGTTCTCTTCCCCTGGGTTTTTGTTTCCCAAGTGCATTACTTTGCACTTTTTTGCATTGAATCTATGCTGTCATATTTTGACCATTCTTCAAATCTTGCCAAGTCCCTTCTCATCCATTGCACCCCTTCTTGTGTATCAACCCTGTTGCAGAGCTTTGTGTCATCTGCAGAGAGACATACTTTTCCTTCCAGTCCCTCTGCAATGTCACTTATAAAGACATTGAAGAGGACCGGTCCCAATACTGAACCCTGTGGTACCCCATTAGTAACCCCCTTTATTCAGAGTGTACTCTGTTTACTACTACCCTCTGGGTCTTGCTGTCCATCCAGCTTGTTACCCAGGCTACCACCCTAGGACCCACTACCAGGCTGGCTCACTTGTTTATTAATCTTTTGTGTGGGACTGTGTCAGATGCCTTGCAAAAGTCTAGGTAGGCCAAATCCACAGCCCCTCCCTGGTCTATTACTTTGGTTACCCAGTCAAATAAATCTATTATATTCATCTGACATTACCATCCCACTGTGAATCCATGCTGCCTTGGGTCCTGAGCTCCGCTGGCCTCTAGATACTCAACAATTCTTTCTTTCAGAAGTGATTCTATAATTTTCCCTACTACTGAGGTCAAGTTAACAGGTCTGTAGTTTCCTGCTTCTGCCTTACTCCCACATTTGTGAAGAGGAATCACATCCATGCTCCTCTGGTCCTCTGGTACCACACCATCCTCCCATGATTTCTTAAAAAGGGTAGTCAGTTATGTCACTAGTTCTCCTCTTAGTTCTTCAGAATTCTGGGGTGAATCCCATCAGGCCCCATTGCTTTGTCGACTTTAAGTTTTAGGAGTTCCTTTGTGACCCTTTCTTCTGTGAATGGACTGGTATCAACCCTCCTGTCCAGAGTGCTTTTATTGTTTGGTTTAGGTACCTCCCCCTCTTCTTCTTTCATGAATGCTGAGCAAATATATTCATTCAGTATCTCTGCCTTTTCATAATCACCCTCTGCCCACCCCCTTCCTTTTTTTAAGCCTCACTATCGCTCCCTTGGTCTTTCCTTGCTCCCTGATGTACCCATAATTGGTTTTATTCCCCTTCTTAACTGAGCTGGCTATCTTTTCCTTGGTTTGGGCCTTCACTATTCTGACTGCCTTCCCTGCTTCCATCTGCTTTAACTGATACAGTTCTCTGTCCTACTTCTTCTGTGATTCCTTGTACTTCCTGAATACTGTATTTTTCTCCCTAACATTCCCTGCTACCTCCTTTGAAAATCATATTTTTTTGTTTAATTTGTTTTGCTTTGTTTATTTACTTCACACAAAGGCTTGTTTCCTCTGTGATGGCAGTTTTAATTATTTCTCATTGTTCTTCCACCCCTCCTTCCTGCCCATTTGCTAGTGCAATCCTTAGGCACTCACCCATTTTGCCAAAATCAGCCATCCTAAAGTCCAGGACCTTTGCCTTTGTATGGCTTGACTCTTCTGCTGTGTTTATCGTGAACCATACTGTTCAATGATTGATAGTTCCCAGATGGCTACCCACTTCTAAATCTGTGATTCTCTCTCCATCTCCATTTGAGAGTACCAGGTCTAAGACTGCACCCTCTCAAGTGGGTTACAATACTAGCTGTCTAAAGCATGCCCCCTGCAGGGCATCGAGAATGATCCCATTCTTGTTTGTGGCTGCAGCAAAGGTGCTCCAGTTAACATCCAGCATATTCAGGTCCCCCATCAACAATATCTCCCCTTTTTCTGACATTCTAAGGATACCTTCTATCATTTCCTTGTCCATTTCCTCCTCCTGAGATGGGGGTCTGTATACTATCCCTATACGGATTGTGGTGCCATTGCCTGTCTCCAAGTTGACCCACAGTGCCTTCTCTTCTCACTGTTTACCTTTTAGTTCTGTTGCTTTAATTCCTTACCTCATGTAGAGAGCTACTCTTCCTCCTCTTTTACTCTCCCTGTCTCTCCTGTAGATTGTGTACCCTGGTATGTTTACATCCCAGTCATGGTTCTGTGTGTATCATGTTTCTGTGACTGCCACGATATCCAGGGGTGCCTCTTCCATCAAGGCCTCCAGTTCAGAAAGCTTGTTACACAGACTATGGGCATTGGTACTCATTATTCTCTGTTTCTTGATGGCTTTACCTCTTGTTGCCCCATCCCTGCCCTTACTGACCTTGCCTTCTCCATTTACCCCTGTCCTGCTCCCTATTTACCTTTCTACCTTGGTGTTTACCTCACTAACTACCCTGTTTTGTGGGGGAAGGCTGTGAATTCCCTGCTTCTTATCAGAGCCTCCCCCCTTGGCTAGTTTACAAGCTTGCAAATGAAGCATTCAAACTGATCACTCAGAAGACTGGTTCCCTTCCTGGACAGATGCAGACCATTGTGCCAGTATAGGCAGGTATCCTTTCAGGTGGAACCCCAATCCCCAATGAAGCCAAAACCCTGTGCTCCACAACAGTTTTGCAACCATTCATTGAATTGTATGGTGCGGAGTACCCTCACCTCACCCATGCCATAGACAGGCAGCACCTCCGAGAAGGATGCTGTGTGTGCTACTTGTCTAAGGCCACTCCCCAAATCCACAAACTCCTCCTGCACTGTTCTAATCCCATGCCCAGCCAAGTCATTTGTCTCTAGGTGGACTATGATATCCAGCTCCTGCTCCCATGTAGCTGCTTTCGTGATCATGAGGATTCACTTCCTGTCCCTCCAAGCCATGGTGCCAGGCCAGCACCTTACTTCATTTTCCCATTCCCCCAATTCTATCCCCCTCAAACCTGAGTCCCCCACCAAGAGCTGCTTCCTTTCCCTGTGGTGTCCTGTGCCACCTTCCTATGGGCCTCCCTTGTGATGGTTGCCAGCAACCTCCACTGTCTCCTCTGTGGGTGCCTCAATAGGAGAACTATGCTCCACCAGAATGGCGTATGGATTGCGATTGTGGAGCAGTGCAACTGAAGGGATGTGCCTCTGTTCCACCACCCTTACCCTCCCTGATCCCACTGTGGTCCAACCGCTGCTCTTTCTTGGCAACCTCTGAGGTAGTGGTGGTGACCCTGGTGTTCCCTGGGTGGGGGAGGTTCCCTTATTCCTGTCCAGTTTAGTCTGGAGATGGGCAACCTCCTCCCTCAGAGCAGATAGTTGCCTGCAAATAGGGCAGCATCTCAGCCTCCAGAAAGTCTCCTGGAAGAGTGCTGCCCACAGCCAGTGCATTGCATTACTCCCTACATGTCTGTCTTCTTTCCTGTTTATCCTGTGTAAGATTTTTTTATTTTTTTTTCCATAGTTAGTGTGTGTGCTTTTACTGTCAATGCAGGGTGCTGTGCTGGCAAGGATATGCCCCTTGCCCTCTTGAGGAAATGATGTCAGAACTCCTGGTATAAAGGAAATGACACTCAGGGGTGAGGGATGGGGGAGTTGGGACTAAGCCGTGTCCTCCAGAAACAATCAGCTACAAGCTCTGACCCACCACTGTGATGAGTGTTGACCGGCCTTTCAGCAAGAGAACCTGCACAACAATTTAACAGAGAAAATACCCAGCAAAACAAACAATCAGAGAAAAATCAAGCAGTTGAGTCCAACACAGGCAAGCCTCCCTTGACCCAATATAACCTGGTGTCCTGTGCTCTGAAAGCAATCAAGGGAACACAGTCTCCACCACCTGAGGCTCTGTCTGGGTTCAAATACGCAAACTGCAGGCTTTGCTATGACAACTCCTCAGCCACCAGTATATTATTTAAAAATAGTTTGATGCAAACTGTCACAAAATATTAGTAGACAATCTAGCTACCCACAAGGGAGAACCAAATATGTAGTATTTCAATCCTTCTGCAGTTACTCACAAGATAAGCAGTTTTGCAAACCCCTTCTTGATTAAAAACTAAATAAATAAATGAACTCAAAGCAATACCAATTGTAGGAGTTAAAGTAAGGTACACTTCCCCCAGATCTGAGCAAGAGTGAGCTTTGTTGCAGATTTCTAGTTCAATATAGTGTTTCCCACACAGCTCTCAGTTGCTTCAAAGCAACTCATTCCAATTTCAAGAAGATATCATTTTTATTTTTTAGCTTTTTTTAAACAAAAATGTATTTCTCACATCCTGGTATTGATATAGGGTCCCATAGTCAGAACCGGTTAGATGTGCACACATAATGGTGTACCATGCAAATAAGTTGGGGCAGCAGGCTCTGCATAATATTGAAACAGACAGTATGATTGGAACAGGCCATGTAATCAGTATGAATATCAGACCCTGGATACCATGAGCACCACAGGAGTGCCAAGTTCCTCACAATGCATCCAGGGTGCGGGGCAGAGAACAGCCTGTAGGGGATTGTGTGGTGCATACCTGTATGTGCCACAGCACCCATGGGTGATATTCAGCCCAAACATACAAATGATCTCATTGGGCATGCAGGGCACTCATGGGCTATTTGCATGCCCATCATGGGTTCATTTGCATGGCTCTGCCTGGTAGAATGCACTGGACCAGCCCCTTCCCATCCCCAATCAGTGTTAGAAATAAAGAAAATTCTCCATTTCCCTTTTCCATAGTGTAGCAGCCCCAGTCCTGATCACTGATACAATCCCGGTCCCCATTCCCCGGTGGCTAGTGGTTCCCCACCCCCTATTCCAGTAGGCAGTAACCCTTTACCCTGCACTCCACCATTGTGACCCACGCCAACAACTGGCACAACCCTCTTCACCCTGCCACAGTCAGCCACTGACTGATCTGTACTGCAACATGTACAGTAAATAGTACATTGTTATTGGTTGCCACAACCAATGAGAGTGTACAATTTACTGTATGTACTCTGGTACAGATTAGTCAGTGGCTGGCCATGGCAGGGTGAGGATAACTGTGCCAGTCACTGGCATGTGTCAGGATGGGGGTGTGTGGGGTGGTGGGTTACTGCCTACTGGCTTGGGAGACCATTAGACACCAGGGAATGGGGATCATTATACCAGTGATCAAAGCTGGGGAAGTGGGCACTACACTATGGAAAAGTGATCCGGGCATCTTTATTCTTAACATAGATCGGGGCTGGAGGGAACATTACACTACAGAAGAGGGAATTGGGGAATTTTATATAATACTAACACAGATCAGGACTGTGGGGGTGCTACACTATGGAAAAGGAGATTGGGGAGTAATTTTAATTACTAACACAAATTGTGGCTGGGAAGGGGGCTGCTACACTATGGGAAAGGGGATCAGGGCATTTTTATTCTTAACATAGATTAGGGCCAAGAGGGGGGCTGTTACACTATGGAAAAGGGTATTGGGGAATTTATTATTAACACAGATAGTGTCTGGGGGGATGCTACACTATGGAAAAGAGGATTGAGGAATTATTTTTTATTACTAACACAGATTCAGACTGGGAAGGGGATGCTACACTATGGAAAAGGGATCATGGCATTTAATTTATTACTAACACTTACTGGGGCTAGGAAGGGCTGTGTACAAAGCTCCAGACTGTGCATGGGGTACCACTAGACCCTGTGCATAGTTAAAGTAGAGTTTCAAAAGCATAACTATGCACCAGTGGGGATTTCAATATTGTGATGTGCAGCACATGCATGAGGGACCCTGCAACTGCATACATTGTGCATGACAATGCAGTGAGGAGTGCATGGTGCATCTGTGGCTTTTGAATATAGCCACACCCCCCAATGGCCCTCATAAGTCTGGAGATACACAACGCATTCAGGAATGTGCCACACATCTTCTAAATTTGTGGGCCACAGAATGTATTTTTTTATTTTTCCTGGGTATTTCTAAAACAGTTTTGTATCTAATTTTGCAATTAATAACCCAAGTCATTAATGATGGTTGCCACTTGCAATTTTTAAAAACATCTTCCACTGAGATTACCTGTTGAAAATACATACTAGATTCATACTGTGAATGTTTAAGGATGCCATTATCACATTCTTCTCAAGCTAGACAGCACAGCACAGTTCCAATATATTTAATTATTTTAGGGTCAGCAAGGTAAAGGAGCAGGAACTTCTGACAATCTCAAAATCTCATGTATTAGTTTTGGAATAAAAGTAATTGAAAAGAAACATGGGCATATTGATTTTTTTTGTCAGAAAAGCATTATTGCTGAAGCAAAACTATATAATTAATAACAAATATTGCTGCTTTAGCATGAAAACAGGATCACTGTCCCCTAGGTAGTATCTATTTTGGCTTCTTTACCTACAGCTGGAATCAAAATCCCCTGTTTAACACATCATAACTTGTTGCTGAGAGAATGATTAGGATATCATGCATAGACGTTATGATGTTAGATGTAGACTGGCATTCAGAATAGTTGAAGTTTAGGAGACAATGATCCTCCTGTTTTCAAGTTAATATTCATAGTTCTAAATACATAGGTGGAGACAAGTACAAAAATAGATAAAATAAGAACCATAATGATATGAGCTCTTGCAAATACATTTAAATAAAGGTAAAGGTATTACACATAACTAATGTTTTCGTATCTGATGTCTTTGCCCTGAACTGAGCAATCAACATTCCATGACATGCAGCATAATATAATTAAGCAATAATGCCCAACAGGGTGTGTGTGTCGTGCTGGGATAACGTCACACCTTAGGTGGTTGAGCATGAGGCCACAGGCCAAGTGCGTTCAATACCTGAGGTGTGACATTATCCCAGCATGACACACACCCTGAAGGGCATTATTGCTATTATACAATGGCTTGTTGTCATACAGAATTAAAAAAAAAGATTGTTTTGTTTTGGTTAATGTGGAAAAATATTTGTGTTTCTTAAGAGCAGAAGCAAATGATGATAGAGGAAAAAATTATTCAATGTAATCAGTCAGGAGGTTCATAGTGGGGCTGAGACTAGACCCATGATGTTGTACTGGGATAACATCACTGGTCCAGTCCCAGACTGACTGATCAGAGGGCAGCATTCTTTCTTGCCATTGTATAATTAAAGTCACATCACAATTTGTCTTCCACTAAAACATGGAAAATTAAAAACACTGCTATAAAAACAGTTATGATTATTGATATTTAGTGCAGCTATGGAGCAAGAATACTAATTTTTAACAATATACATAATAGTTATGAAGCAGACTGGATCTTGACTCCTTTTATGTTTTTTTGGGTGTCACTAAACTGTACAGTATCTGCTCACTAGGACATGTTGTTTGGCAGTAACTGTGGTAAGCCAATATTCTCCTACAGGATCTCTTGACTAATGAACTATTTCAGTCCTAAGTGGGATCACTTGAGTTGCAGCTGTATAATAAAGAGAGGGAGATGCTTATCTGCTAGAACCCAGTTAAACAAAAGACTGCTGTTTGGGGGTGAGGATATAGCATGCACCAAGCAGGGAAGGGAGCTTGTGGTTATCATCTCTGATGACCTCAAGGCAGGGAAACAGTGTGACAAGGCAACAGGTAAAGCAAATAGGATGCTGGGATGCATAGGCAGGGGCATCACCAGCAGGAAAAGGGAGGTCATAATTCCACTATACAAGACACTAGTGAGGCCCCACCTGGAGTACACTGTACAGTTCTGGAGACCTTACTTATGTAAGGACATAGACAGGGTAGAGAAGGTTCAGAGGAGGCAACAAAGATGGTGCATGGATTGCATCACAAGTCCTATGAGAACAGGTTGAAGGAACTGAACATGTACTCTCTGGAGGAGAGGAGGGAGAGAGGGGATATGATAGAGACATACAAGTATCTTACAGGGAGGAACAGGGTGCAGGAATACACTATTTTTAAGCGAAAAAGATGTTCCAGGACTAGAGGCATGGGATGAAGTTGGAGGGAGGACGATTCAGAGGAAATGTGAGGAAGAATTTGTTCACAGAAAGGGTGGTTGACAAGTGGAACACCCTGCCAGAGAAAGTGGTGGGGGCTGAAACAATCACGGGATTTAGGAATGCATGGGATAGACATAAAGAAATTCTGGCGGTCAGGGGTAAGGGGCAACAGACTTCTTGGAAAACATAAACTGAACTTACAAGCTCAAATGGGCAGACTGGGTGGGCCATAGGCCCTTATCTGCCAACAATGTCTATGTATCTATTTATCTATGCTGTACCTGCTGCAATTGTTGCTAGCTATCAGCAAAGAAAGGACGTTAAAGTAATGCACTTCAGGTAAATTATTATTGTCTAATTTAGAATGCTAACAGCTGTTTTGGAGGAAGTGTCTTAGAAAGAGAGAACCCATAGAAAGTTCCAGAAGCTTCACAGATAACCAAGAGTGCATGACATGGAATGTAGTGAGATAGGACAAAGCCTATTGCACCCCGAGATCTCTGTGTACATGTGTTTTTAATTAGGGAGCAAAAGGAATCCCGTCTCTTTCTCTTTCCCAGTGCTGTAGAATCAGGACACCTGAGACTTAAGTAGCTTTATGCAACAAAGAAAGGGTACATTCTTTACTGCTGCATGAACCAGAACAGAACTGTTGGCTGTGTTCAGAGACTTCTAAGGGTTGAGGGTACGAAGAGGAATTTAAGTTTATTTAGTTAGTTTTCCTGTTTTGTGCATTTGTGTTTAAACTAGGTTACTTAAAATTTATTAGTGCTGTATGTATGTGTATTGCCTATTAACTGTATATATTTTTTTATTTTTTATTTTAGTCTTTGGTAACCGGGTAAGGCCCACTAGGCACAAGTGCCTGTTTTCAGAGGTGACCTGGGAGCACTGGGCGGTTAAGTGATTGGCTCAGAGTCACACAGTATGCAAGTGGAGGTTGCGAGAAACAAACTCAGGTCTAGTCTGCTGGATGAACCAGGCTTGTTCACAGCTTGTTACTCTAACCTCTAGTCTATGCTGCTGGCCAACATCTTGTAGATGTTCTGTAAATGTATTTACTATATCTGTGACTGCAGTGTTTTGAATACCTGTACTCTTTCTGGGCTATTCCATGATCTGCCCCTTAGCGCTGGAGCAACTGTAGGTGTTGTTCCTATGTTTAAAAGGTTGCATACTGTATGAGCAGGAGCCTGGCTTTGTTTTCTGCATCCAGGAGCCCATGATGGGAGCATGAAAGACTAAGAAGCAGTTCCTAGAGAGTCATGACCAGGTTGGTGGCAGCATGATAGAGTAAGCAAATCAGCTGACCATGGCCACCAAGAACATTTTGGGTGGTGTTGTGACTGCATGAAATCAGAGTGCTTAGATGTATGGCAGTGCATGTGCATGCTCTGGAAATACAGGCACTTGTTACATGCAAAGCAAGTGCTAAGTAATTCAAATTATATCCCAAATGATTGCATATCAAATACCTACACAGTTTATAGTGAACTTAATTGATGTGCATGAATAATTCATATATAATTACTGGCCACAATTTTTTCCCATAGACAAACCGAGTTATAATTTGCCGTTATAACTAGCTCAGCTAGTTATAATGGTAAACACGCGCCACCTCTGTCTAGACTGGTCAGCAATTTTTTCCATAGGCTGAACCAGTTATAATTTGCAAACACGTGCCATTTCAATCAAACTAGGGCCACATCCTGATTGACTCTCCACTTCTCATGGGTGGGCTAAACACATAACAAACATGGTGGCTCCTCGTCCCACTTACCGAGGAGCTGCCACAGACCAGCCGTCACACCAGAGATCGTCTTTTCTTTCACAACCTCTTGTTTTCTTTCAAAACCTCTTATCTGGTTGATCCTGCTGTCCGTAACCCGTACAGCCTGAGAAATGCCTCCGAAACAGAGCACCAGGCTGAACAGCTCTAGAAGCACTTAACAGAGGTAAGCGCCACAGCAAGCAAGTGAAACAAAAATCAACCAAAGCATGAAGAAACACTTGTAAAAAAGAAAAAGATGCCTAACAAACAACAATCTCTTTTTCTAATAAAGATGCTGTGTGTGTGTGTGTGACAGTGTGACAGAGTGTGTGTGTGTGTGTGTGTGTGTGTGTGTGTGTGTCAGTGAATCACAGACAAGCAGCATCAATCTGGGAAAAAATTGCTGACCAGCAATTATAAAAAATAAAGTAATAGGCAGGTGGTTATTTATGAGAATTTTACACAAACCCTCGGTGTGGGGATGCCTATATAAACCCCTCGGGCTTCGCCCTCGGGGTTTATGGGGCATCCCACACCTCGGGTGTGTGTAACATTCTCATAATAACCACCTGCCCATACATTATTCTCTATGTAATACACACACTTAATGAAAATGTTACCAGTTCCTGCCCCTACAACTAGGGCTTTGAATACACAGCTTTATTTATTTATTTAGATTAGGATTAATACCTTTCAATCAGAAATTAATTTTCAAAGGTTCCAAGTCAAGGACAAAACAATACAATACAGTATATATTGCAGGGTAAGCATCAGGAGAACAAATACAATGTCACACAAGGTTCAAGACTTGATGGTTACTGGTACAACTTAAACATGATTCTTATGTTAGTATAGGTGTGGGCAAAAACATAGTACATGTGTTCATTGGCAGCAGAGTAGGGATAACCATAGTAGGAAATAGCATAGTAGCTTTTCAATGAGCTGATAGGCTGAGACATGGAAGAGGAAGGGGTAAGAAACTCAGAAGGTGTTGTCAAAAATAGTTGGGCAGTGGGTAGAGGAAAGGAGGAGGAGTAAGGCGGAGCAGGGAAGGGGATGTGATTAGGAAGGGTTTGTGTGAAACAGCAGGGGTGGCAGAGAAATGCCATGAAAAAAAGAGAATCTGTAGAGCATTTAGTTGGAGCAGTTGCAGGTTGAGGCACACTTTAGGGGGGAACATAACCCTTTTTTGAAATGGTTCAGCTTAGTGCCTCCAGTCAGAGTGTCAGGTAGTTCTTTGAACCATTTTGGACCCTTAAAGGTGATGGATTTCTGGGTCACTAAGGTGCATTTGAAGGGGACTTGGAGTTCATTTTTTGATGCACTTCTGGTTTGTTTGGTTTTCACAGCCCTCTTGAAAGGACTGCACAGGGACTCCAGCATGAGTCCAAGTTGGGCTTTTTTTACTATCAGACAGGTTTGGTATTGGGCTGTTAAGTGCAGTGGAAGCCAACTGGTCTAAGAGTAGAGGACACAGGTGTGTGTCAAGCAGTCAGCCCCAAGTGCCAGATGACAGGCCCTGTTAATGAGGGTTTTTATGCTGTTTAGGGCAGTGCCTGACCCTGCAGTGTATACTGGTAGGCCACAGTCGATGGATGACAAGACTGTGCTACCTGTGGCTATTTTGAGGGCAGCAGGAGTCACTGAGTGCTTGTTCCTATGCAGGATTCCCAGTTTCATGTTAGCAGTTCTGACAACATGATCAGTGTGGTGGGAGAAATTTCGAGTGTTGTCTACAGTAGGTAGACACCTAGATATTTATAAAAGGAGACTTGTTATAGGGTGTCTCCTTTAAGGTTCTGAATTCGAAGTGGGCTGAAATTCCTTTTGTTCTGTGAGACTGTGAAAAGAATGCTTTTGGATTTTTTGTGGTTTAGTAGCAATTTGTGTTGACAGAACCAGGTTTTGAGTTTGTGGAAGCTATCAAGTAAGCATTTAGTGATGGCTGAGTGGTCCCTACCTGAGACAGATAAAACAGCATCATCCACATATAGGACAATGTTTGTCATGCAGACTTCGACGAGGTGGTTAATGAATAGACTGAATAGGATTGGGCCAAGGATAGAACCTTCAGGTACTCCTAGGACCATCACCTTAGCATCAGAGAGTGTGTTGCCAGTTCTAACTCATTGGGTTCTTTGCAATAGGTACAGTAGCTGCGGAACCAGGTGATTGTTTCAGGGGTCAATCCCATTGAAAGCAATGCGTTTAGTAGTAGCTGGTGGTTAACCAAGTCGAATGCTTTTGTGAGGTCAATGAAAACTGACCCCACTGCCATCCCTTGGTCAAGGGCGTCATAAAAGTGGGTGGTGTAATCCACCAGTGTGGTGATGGTAGAGTGTTTTTTGTGACATCCATGTTGATGGTTGCAGAGTATTTTGTTTCTGCCAAGGAACTCAGTGAGCTGGTCAGAGACTATGCTCTCCAGTATTCCCCCACCCCCACACACAACCAGTGGGTGAGTCAGCGACTGGCACAGCCCACCTTTCTCCACCATAGCCAGATGCCAACTGAGTGCAACCAGGAGCACGTACATAGAAACATAGAAAAAATAGAATTTGACAGCAGATCAGGACCGCTTGGCCCACCTAGTCTGCCCATTTCCCTACCTGATGGATAAGCCGCAGATTCTAGTTAATCAACAGCTTACTTCCTCCTACCCCCCACAAGAATTGCCTTATGCCTGTCCCATGCATTCTTGAATTCTTTCACTGTTCCCGACTCCACAACCTCCTCAAGAAGGCTGTACAGTGATTATACACACTCCATGAATGACAGCTGCTGTCGGTCATGGAGCGCTTATAATTACTGTATGCGGTCTTGGCACAGCTCAGTCAGCAGCTGGCCGTTGAGGTGAGAGGTGGGCTGTGCCAGTTGCCGACTCCCCCATCAGGTGTGTGGGGGTGGGGGAGAGGAGTGGGCTGGCACTATCAGGTGGGGGGGGCCACTGGACCACCAAGGAATTATCCAGTGATGCTTTGTAGTCCCATAGGAGGGATGGGGGGCTGTCATTGTGAGGTTGGAGGGCACAGACACATGCCACACTTCCTTCTGCAGGCACTTTTGCCTCCCACTTGTCCCATGACTTGCAGCATTCCTGGGGCTGCGTCCTTCCTGGGACAGATGCTGCAAGCTACAGAACACAGGCGCCAGGACCCTGTCTGATACTGAATCGGGTGCACAGGCATGGACCCAGGGGCCATTGCCAGAATCTGCCATTGCTGCAGTTAGTGGCAAACATTTTTGAATCTGGCCCATAGTACCTTTTGTGATGATTTTGTTTCCTAAACATAAGCATACTACACAGAAAACTGAAACATTTGGTTTGAATTTTAATATCCTGAAGATCTCTGCCCCCAAAATGATTGCTTCAGTTGCAGAATGTAAAAATCATTTTGAAAATATAGCATTTAGTTCTCAAAAGATGTTTTAGACAGTAAAACTTTATTTAGTCATCTAAAGTTAACAGTCTAAACATCAGCCACCTAAACATTTATGTACAGTTTTGCTTATTTAAAATATGTCACAAGGTCTGTAGGGACATTACTATAATTTACAACAATTGTAAATGTATCCCCTAGATGGCGCTATCCCAAGAGCTACTATCCCTGCCTGATTTTCCACTAACAGGTTGAGGGGCCTGGATCCAATGGCGGGTGCCTACATCCAGAGGTCAGGGTTTGCAATAGTTAAACTAACTTGGTCACAGCCCTCTGGGACACTGCGACCCCCCTTTCTTCCCACTAGTGGCCCACACAATATATCAGAATTACCTTCACAGTATACACTTACCCTTAGGACTGGTTCGGGCAGTGTGACTCCTGGGACTCCCTGTAAAATAAGATGATACAGTGCAAAAACCACAGTACAATACTTTAACATAGACGAATACTTCAGGCAGTGTAACTTTGCTGAAACAAACAGATCTGATTTATTTAGGGGATATAACAAGGACAGGGGAATCAGGTTAATTAGTTTAAACACATTAATAATCACAGTACTGTGCACATATTTCAGAATCCCAAATGTCCCTAATGTCACTCTTACTGGGTACCCAGGCAATAAGAGACTAGCCTATTTGGTGCTGCTGGATGGGGCCCTGAAGATGGAAAATGCATGCACAATACCCAAATTGTAATCCGGAGCCGGCAGGCTCAGTTTGTGGAGAAAGAAAGGAAAAGTGATCAGATGGAACACTTGCAATTAGATGATGGCAGGGAGCTACCCTGATTTGTACTCACAAATTCAATGCTGAAACTGAATGGAGGGCAGATTGTCCTGGATTGCCAGGTGGAGCAGATCATGTGGACAAGGTCCTTGTGACTGGACCTGTAACAAGGGATAAAGAAGTGTGTCCCAATATTTCAGCCTAAACCTCATTTTGGTCTAAAATATAATGTGTTTGTGTAACAAATATTGACCTATAAAGCTGGATTATATAAAACTTGTAAAGCTACAAGTCAAACTGAGCCACAAGTTGCAATATTAAGGTGCCTTTTGATATTTGTACTGACCATGTGAGTAATAGAAAACAGGTGTCTTAAGTGTCTGCAAAGACAGAAATACAGGGATAGAGTTTAAATTACCCTTCTGACTATTATTATTAGGACAGGCCAAAATGCTTGTATCACATTCTTAAGTCCAAATCTATTTCCTCCTCCTAGACCTTGGTAACTGGTAATGACAACTATTACTAGCCTTATATAGTAATATAATTTATACTATCAATACATTTGTGCTTACCAAGGATGAGTTCATACATGTACTAAAAAGAGAATTGCCTTTTAAGTTGATGTTTGTATTTGTTTTGAACCAATTATAGATAACCATAGAAACTGATAATGCTGTCTTCCACTATATAAGCAAGCCAGCACACACTGTTAGTTTGAAGAATGAAGGATGTACCACTTGTAATCTCTTGCTGTGATTATTATTATAATCATTAAATTCTTCTGCCATCAGCCTCATCTCCATTTGTCTCCTTTCTAAGTATTTGTAATAGATAATTTACTAACTGTAATTTTTTCGACAACGCTACAGGACCCCAAGGCAGTTCAGAGCAAATGGATGTAGTCTGGATTAAGCTGGGGTTTACTTGCAGCTTCATGCACTCAATTCACTATACAGGGGATTTGAAACGCGAGTCCCCACTAGCACTACACACATTTATATGGAAACAAGAAAGTACTATACCAGGCAGTCTGCTTCTCGATCCCAATGGCAATTACTGCACAGTACCCGGGAGAACACACAGCAGATTCGGTTCCCGACAGACCGAGCACGATTCAGCAATTTCTCCAGTCTTCTACAGGGTGAGCCTGGTTTCCACTTTTTAGATCTCCTTGATTCTCTTCACAGGTCAGATTCAGTCCAAATAAACACTTGCACAAGCTGCAGACCGAAACTTGGGGCCTTACACGCGTTTCCCGACTAAAACTGCGCACCGAAGGAGCACAGGGCTCCTTCCCTCTTCACTGCCAGAGCTAAACTGAAACTCCAGTAGACTAAACCAGGCACTTCTTTTTAAGTTCCTCCCAGTTCTTGGCTGGATTGGCTGTCACTCACAATAGACTCTCCCTGTTGGTCCAAAAAGGCGCCAAAGTCCAAACTTCATTTCCCAGAGTCACTGCCCATAGAATCCTTTTGTGGGTGGCTCAGATTATGAGTCCAAGTTCTGATTCATCCACAAGCACCATTTTAGAGCTACCTTAACCCACACTGATTGGTCCAGTTCAGCAGTTCAAAACTAGAATGGGGAACTAGGCAGACACAGTTCTAATTGCAAAGAATGGCAGGTTAGACAAACTGTATTTTCATTATTACTCTAAATGATTTATGGCAAAACAGTTACATCTTTCAGATAGTTTCCCTTTGCACTCCTAGTGACTGCAAAAATGGAGTGAATTGGCAGCAGCTCGAGTGGGACTCAAGCAGAGAAACACACAGTCCCCCCCATACAAACTAATTATGTCTGCAAGCAGACAGCTCTTAAAGAAACAGTACCAGAGGCTCTAAAAACACTCACAGATAAATGGCTTAAACGCCAAACACCATTCAGGCTCGAAGCATTCAAGCAAGCTCCTGGAAGTCTTTTGGGAACCCCCATTTGCAGGGGGGGGGTTACATAAAGGTTAAGGAAAGCTTTATAGTATGCTGGTTAGAACACCGAACTGTGAGCCAGGCAATCACAAGTCTAAATCCTCTTATGGACACTGGCTTGCTCTGTGACTTTGTGTTTCAGTCCTCCTAGTTGTAAAACTAGGTAAAATACAGACACTACTGTAAATGATGTATTAGATTTCACTTTTGTCATCCTCATTTACTAAAAGATAGATAAGAATATATAAAAAAGCAACAGTAGTTAAATAATAATTTTCTTTATTGCAGTAAGTCTAGTCTTCCTCTTGCTGTCCAATGTGAGGGCCGCCTTAATCCTGGCCGCCATGAGATTCTTCTTAAGATGATTTTTCATATGTTTGATTTCATGGATGTGGATCTGTGTGTCTGCCCCAAATTCTTCCCCAAACCCTCTTCTCCATGCTTTCTGCCATTTTGCAACTACCAGTCCTCCCTTTATCTAACAGTGAACACCTTATGCAAATCTCTTTCTCCCATCACTTACTGTATAATTAGGAGCCTCTCTTATTGCTTCTCTTTTCTCTCCAAATTCTGTTTCTCCTCCTTTCCTCCCTCTCTCAGTATACATCATTCTTTCTCTTTCCTCTTCCACCAACTTCGATCAGCTGACTCAGTCTTTCACTCTCCCTCACTGCTAACCTCCTGTGGTGCAAACTGCCATCTTCTTCCATCTTCCATCCCTCTGGAATAATCTATCCTCTCATTTCTACTGCTCCTTCTCTTATTTCTCATTAAAACAGCTCCTAACAGCTCATTTTACTCCTTTCTGTACCTGCTCCTACTTCCACTCTCACCACTCAATACTCCTTTTAGCAGCTGATGGGTTGAGTATCACTCTCTGGCCACCCTGTAGTGCCCTAGCTATTTTGTACCTTGTTTATCATGTAAGTTATCGTTGTATACCATAGTTCCATTGTTGTTGTTCATCTTTTTGGTCTGTACCTAACTTGATTTGTTTGTATTGCATTTAAACTACTTGATGTTTACCAATGCGATGCATTCTCATTTGTACCCTTCCCCTGGGTCACCACTTAGAAATATGCCTTGGCCCAGTATGCCTTTCCTGGTAAAAAATTTCAAATAAAAAAAAATTACGTACATATGTGCATACTGTACCTACATATAGACATTTATAAAAATGGGCAAAGGATTTCAAGCAATCTGATTGGTTGTTAGCCGTGCATTAGATCCCCCATTTAGAATACACAGGCCCTTTTTATAAGTGCAATAAGCCATACCAGGGATGTGCATTAGACAGTTCTACGTTCTCCTAGCTGTGCATTAGAACTGTCTAATGCACACCCCATTGTGTCTTATTGCTTACATATAAATAGGGATGTAAGTTTGTCATGGATGAGGTTTTAATGACTCATTGTTCATGAAATCATTAGTAAACAGTAGTAAATGTTGTGGCACTGTCATCATTGCTACATTCTGATGGCACTAGTGAAAGTCATGGAAGTCCTGAATAAAGATCAAACGTCATGGAATCAATGACGTGTATAGAAACATACATAGAAACATAGAAACATTGACTTTGATGGCAGATAAGGACCACTTGGCCCACCCAGTCTGACCATTCCCTACCTACTGGAGAAACTGCAGATTCTAGTTAACCAACAGCCTACTTCCTGCCACCCCCCACTACAATTGCCTTGTGTCTGTCCCATGCATGTTTGAATTCCCCCACTGTTTTAGCCCCAACAACCTCCCCAGGAAGACAGTTCCACACATCCACCACTCTCTCCATGAAAAAAGATTTCCTCACATTACCCCTGAGCCGTCCCCCCTCTATCTTTAAATTGTGTCCCCTTGTTCTTACCCATCTCTTTTTCTGAAAGATGCTATCCCCCTGGACCTTGTTACATAGATACATAGATACATAGATACATAGACAGTGTCGGCAGATAAGGGCCTATGGCCCACCTAGTCTGCCCATTTGAGCTTGTAAGTTCAGTTTGTTTTCCTAGAAGTCTATTTCCCCTAACCCCTGACCTCTAGAATTCCTTTATGTCTATCCCATGCATTCTTAAATCCCGTGATTGTTTCAGCCCCACCACTTCCTCTGGCAGGGTGTTCCACTTGTCCACCACCCGGCTCTGTGAAGAAATTCTTCTCATGTTTCCTCTGAATCGCCCTCCTCCAACCTCATCCCATGCCCTCTAGTCCTGAAACATCCCCTTAGCTTAAAAATAGTGTTTTCCTGCACCCTGTTCCTCCCTGTAAGATACTTGTACGTCTCTATCATTTCCCCTCTCTCCCTCCTCTCCTCCAGGGAGTACATGTTCAGTTCCTTCAACCTGTCTTCATAGGACTTGTGATGCAACCCATGCACCATCTTTGTTGCCCTCCTCTGAACCTTCCCTACCCTGTCTATGTCCTTACGTAGGTATGGTCTCCAGAACTGTACACTGTACTCCAGGTGGGGCCTCACTAGTGTCTTGTATAGCGGAATTATGACCTCCTTTTCCTGCTGGTGATGCCCTGCCTATACATCCCAGCATCCTATTTGCTTTACCTGATGCCTTGTCACACTGTTTCCTACCTTGAGGTCATCAGAGATGACAACCCCAAGACCCTTTCCTGCTTGGTGCATGCTATATCCTCGCCCAACTGATATATTGTGCCAGGGTTTTTGTGCCCCATATGCATTATCTTGCACTTCTTTGCATTGAATTTCAACTGCCAAACCCTTGACCATTCTTCAAGTTTCTGCAGGTCCCTTTTCATTCTGTCTACACCTCTGGTGTGTCTACTCTATTACAGAGCTTTGTGTCATCAGCTAACAGTGAAATTCTGCCTTCTAGATCCTGCAATGTCACTGATGAAGATGTTGAATAGGACCGGTCCCAGCACTGATCCCTGTGGTACCCACTGGTCACTCTTCCTCTGTGGAGTGACAGCCATTTACCACCACCTCTGTGTCCTGCCACCCAGCCAGTTACCTACCCACCACACTACTGTCCTGCCCACACCCATATTCCCCAGTTTGTGTAATAGTCTTCTATGTGGCACAGTGTCAAAGGCCTTGCTGAAGTCCAGATAGGCCATGTCCACTGCCCTCCCTGATCCACCTCCCTAGTCAGCCAGTCAAAAAATTCAATGAGGTTGGTCTGACATGACCTCCCCCTGGTGAAACCATGCTGCCTTGGGTCCTGTAGTCCATTGACAACCAGATGTTCCACCAATCTCTCTTTCAGTAGTGCTTCCATGATCTTTCCCACTACCGAGGTGAGGCTGACTGGTCTGTAGTTCCCTGCTTCCTCTTTGTTCCCACTTTTGTATAAGGGGACTACATCTGCTGTCCTCCAGTCTTTGGGTACCTCCCCTGTTTCCAGTGATTGGCTGAACAGGATAGCTAGTGGTTCAGCCACCACCTCTCTTAGTTCTTTAAGGACCCTGGGGTGCACCCCATCTGGCCCCATTGCTTTATCAGCTCTTATTACTTCCAGTTCCTTCAGGACCCTTTCTCGTGTAAAGGGACTTGTGTCCATTTCTGCACCATTCTCACCCCTTGTACTCCCTTCAGACCCATTACCCCCCTCTTCCTTAGTAAAGACTGAGCAGAAGTACCTGTTCAATATGTCAGCTTTACTGTTGTCATCCTCCATGCGGCTCCCATCCTCCCCCTTCAGTCTCACTATCCCTCCCTTTGTCTTTCTTTTTTCACTTATGTACCTGTAAAAGGTTTTGTCCCCTTTACCCACTGATTTTGCAATGTGTTCTTCTGTCTGAGCTTTGGCTTCTCTTACTGACTTCCCTGCCTCCTTTGTTTCTCCTGGTACTTCTCCTATCCCCTTCTGCCTGTGTCTTTTGTATTGCCTGAATGCAATCTTTTGGCTTTCACTTTCTTTGCTACCTCTTTGGAAAACCATAATGGTCTCCTCTTCCTTTTCCTCTTGCTAACCTGCTTAATGCATAATTCTGTTGTTCTTATAATCCCCATTTTAAATACTGCCCACTGTTCCTCAACCCCTGATTCCTGTCCCATTCCCCTTAATGCCTCTTTCAAGTATCTCCCCATTTTCCCAAAGTCTGCCCCCCTAAAATCCAGGATACGTGTTTTTGTGTGGTTTGGTTCTGCTCTTTCTGTGATTTCAAACCACAATGACTGGTGGTCACTGTTACCCAGGTGCTCCCCCACTGTTACCCCCATCACACTGTCCCTGTTTGTGAGCACAAGGTCCAGTATTGCCTTCTGCCGAGTTGGTTCCATGACCAGTTGCTTGAGGAAGGCACCCTGAAGGGAGTCCAGGATAAATCTGCTCCTAGTTGATGCTGCTGCTGGCATGCTCCAGTCCACGTCCGGTATATTGAAGTCTCCAACCAGTACTACCTCACCCTTGTCTGCCATCCTTTGGATGGCTAGCATCAACTCCTATCTGTTTCTTCCTCCTGGGCTGGTGGTCTATAGACCACACCTAGTGGGATGGCTGGCCCCATTTTCCTTTCCAGCTTAACCCACAGTATCTCTCCCCATTTTGTTCCTCCTGGATCTGTGTGGCCCTTATGTCATTTTTCATATACAGTGCCACTCCTCCCTTCCTGCCTGCTCTGACTCTTCTGAATATGTTGTAGCCAGGTATGGCCATCTCCCAGTCATAGTTATCATTACACCAGGTTTCAGTAGATGGCCACAATGTCCAGGTCTGACTGTACCATGACAGCCTCCAGATCTTCCATCTTGTTGCTAAGGCTCCTGGCATTTGCACACATGGCTTTCCATGATTTGACCTTCCTAGACTGCTTCACTGTTCTACTCAGCCCCTTCCTTGGTTGTCATTTATCCCTGGTTCTCCTTGCTGTCTGCCCTTCTGCTGAATTTTGCCCCTTTTCTGCTTATCCACCTTTTGGACACTAATCTCCATCTTTTGCACACTGCTTTGCAGAGATAGCCACTCCTCTGGTTCACTGGTTCCACTACTAGCTGTGGGGGTGAGCAAGTAGGTACCGTCCTTGCTGGCCTGCCACCCCCCTTTGTTAGTTTAAATGCTTGTCAATGTAGCATTTAAACTTATCATTGAGTGCTTGGATTCCCTCCAGGATGGATGCAGGCCGTCAGGCTTGAACAACCTCCATCCCTCCAGGTGGGTCCCCAGTCACCAATGAATCCAAACCCTTCCTCACAGCACCAGTTCTTCAACCATGAGTTAAAGTTCCTGTGCATGCACTCCATGCTCTCCCTTGCCTCTCACAGGTAGTACTTCTGAGAAAGTGACAGAAGTAGCTACTTGCTTGAGACCCCTCCCCAGTTTCCTAAACTCTTCCTGAACTTCCTTTGGCTCCCCATTTGCCAAGTCATTAGTACCTAGGTGGATAATGACATCCAGCTCACCCTCCCTTCTTGCCTTCCCAGTGATCCCCAGTATCTTCCTTCCATCCCTCCATGCCTTGGCACCTGGTAGGCACCTCACCTCCCTGTCCTCCCCCTCCTGTGTTCCTAGCTGGATCCCTCTTACGATGGAGTCCCCCACCAGGATTCGATTCTCCTCCTCTGGGGTCCACTGCTTTCCCACTGAGGTCACCTCCTGCCTAACCTCCACATCCTTTCCTTCCACTTCCCTGGGTACCTCTATTTGGTTGATTCCTTGAGGTACTTGAACATTTCTATCATGTCCCCCCTGTCCCTCCTTTCATCAAGGGTATACATATTAAGCTCTCTCAGTCTCTCTTCATATGATTTCTGATGTAGACCCTGCACCATTTTAGTTGCCCTCCTCTAGACTGCTTCCATCCTGTCTATGTCCTTGCGTAGATGAGGTCTCCAAAACTGCACACAGTACTCCAGATGGGGTCTCACCAGCTGTCTGTACAGAGGGATAACCACTTCCCTTTTTCTACTTGTGATGCCCCTTCCTATGCATCCCAGTATCCCCATGGCTCTCCTCACTGACTTCTCACATTGCTTACCCACCTTTAGATCTTCCGATATGACTACCCCCAAGTCCTGTTCCATTTTTGTTATTGTTACTACCTCCTCTGCTATTTTGTACTCTTCTCTGGGGTTCTTGTTTCCCAGGTGCATTACTTTGCACTTCTGTGCAATGAATCTAAGTTGCCATATGTCTGACCATTCCTCCAACCTTGCTAAGTCCCTTCTCATCCTTTCTACAACCCCCTTGTGTATCAACTCTGTTACAGATCTTTGTATCATCTGCAAATAGGCATACCTTTCCCTCCAGACCCTCTGCAATGTCACCTATAAAGATGTTAAAGAGGACTGCACCCATTACTGAGCCCTGAGGACTCACTAGTGACCCCCCTTTCTTCGGAATGTGTGCCACTCACTATTATCTTCTGTGTCCTGTTGTGCAACCAGTTTGCAACCCAGGCTACCACCCTGGGACCCACTCCCAAGCTGGCTAACTTGATTATTATTCTTTTGTGCTGAACTGTGTCAAATGCCTTGCTAAAGTCTAGGTAGGCCATATCCACAGTCCCTCCCTTGTCTATTACTTTGGTCACCCAGTCAAAGAAATCTAATGACTGCCATGACAAACTCACATCCCTACATATAAATGAATGACTAGATAAACAAATGCATTGCATTCTGGATGCCTTCCTTAGACTGGGGTAGATTCATCTTTCTTCAAAAAGCAAAACACAAAAACATTTGCCTGATCATTCAAATGCACAACTTTTAAATGTTAACTTTAAGATGACCAAGACAGCAAGTCAGAAATCTTTTTCAATTCAGTTTTCATTCATGGGAAAATGGAGTTCCTCAAAATATGCTCATTTTCACTGAAGTACTGGATTTAAAAATCTGTAATCAAATTATATTTTGAAAATGGCTACATAAAGCATACAATATCATATTTTCTACACTGTCTTAAAGAAATTCATGCTGTTTAAAACAGGTGAAAAGAAAACCATGGGCCAGACTGGGCAGTCTATCACTAAAATGTATACATTTACTAATAATACACAACCGGGCTTGAAATAGATGCACTGAAACCTGTAATTACTTGACAAAAATATCTCCTTGAAATACATATAATGTGGAACAGTAACTAAATGCTGTATGTTTATGTTCATAAATCTGGGATGATCGCGGAAGTCTTTAGAAAGAAAATACTGGGGCCCAGATATTCAAAAGGGTTGTGCATGGCACAACAGTGTTGTGCCATGCACAACTCACTGATGTGCCCCAATGCGATATTCAAATGGGAAAAGTGTGCGGCACAAATCCCGATGCACCAGATCGCATCAGTAATGTATGCAGGTGCAGGTGGGAGGGGAGTGCCCATGCATACTCTGAACAGCCTGGTATTCAGCTCGGGATGTGCGGAGCCATGCATGCTCAACCCCTACCTGTGCCAGCACAAAGTTGATCCAAAAAAAAAAAAAACGGATGGCCACCCACAGGTGAGCTGCCGCATTGCAGGGTGCAACAAGGCAGCTGCCACCTGTGGTGGGCTACGCCGAGTCCGCTGCACCTCCCTGGTTGCGCTTCTCCATGCCCAATTGTGGGCATCAGTAGGAAAAGATTCATCCAAAATCCCTGGTGGTCTAGTGGACCACTGCCCGCCTGATCACGGGCTAAGTAAATAAAGAAGAATCATAAATCCATGGTGGTCCAGTGTACCTGCCCACCAATTGCGCTGGTAACAATGTAATTATTATCCCCAGGTCCAGTGACCTGCCCGCTTCGATCGGCTAGGTAAAATGTAATTATTTTCTGGTAAACCAGTGACCCGCGCTCGCTCAACGATACGCAGTAATAAGGAAACTTGTCATTCTCGGTGGTTCAGTGATTTCACCCCAGCGTTAACGATTCGCCACGTTTTGCCCCCCATCAGTGCGGCAGGCAGTGAAAGACCACACCCGCCTTCCGCCAGCCGCTTGCGTCGACTGACAACGTCGGCATGAAGTTGTACACTCATTGGTTCACCAGCGTGAGCATCGGGCATGCAGTCTACTACACATTCCAGATATGTGAATGGGATCCATTCACATATCTGGAATGTGTAGTACAGTAGTGGCTGCATGCCCATTAGCTCACGATGTGGACCAATGGGCGTACAGCCCTACCGATGGTGTCAGTCGGCAGGTGGCGGTGCGGCAGACGGGTGGGGTGCTGCCGCCCACCACTGACCGGGGGGGAGCAGGGCAGTGGGGATCAGTGGGCAGCTGGGGTGGGGGGTCCACTGGACCACCAGGGATGATAGGTTTGCTATTATTCTACTGTAGCCCAGAATCAGGCAGACAGGTCCATTGGACCACCAGGGATATTGAGATTTTTCATTCATTTACTTAGCCCATGATTGAGTGAGCAGGTCCCCTGGCCACCAGGGATAATGATAATTTTCATTTATTTACTTAGCCCGCGATCGGGCTGTGGGACACATTGCCACGCTGCAGGGGGCGTTGGTCCCTGATGGCTGCTTCCTGGCAGGGCGCCAGATGTAAGTCGTCGCCGGAGGTGATAGCGAGTTGCAATGGGGCCATAATGATGCAAATGGCCCCATATGTGCCTTGCATACATTATGGCCCCATTTGCATGCCAACTTTTGAATATTGCGGTTTATGCACCTTGCGCAATGGAACTTGCGCTAGCGCATCCCCATGCTCCACTCTGGCCACTGGCGCTGGCACACTGCCACAGCGCCATGCACACTGCAGGTTGCCAGGGTGCGATATTCAGCAATGCTGAGTCATGGCACAGCGCTGTTGAAAATCGCCCAGTCCACGCCCCTGCGAAGCCAAATTGAACTGCACCTGCGCTTGCGCCAAAGCCTGGCGCAGTTTGAATATCTGGGCCTGGATTCCTAATGCTTGTCATATTCAAATTATGGGATGATTTGATTAGTTAGACCAGTGCTTTTAAATTAACCAGTGACTGAAATTGAAATTATGTTGTTTAGTTTTCTCATGTTATTCACCATTGTATGGCCAAAAGACAGCAGTAACAGCTTGCTGCCTTGACGCTGATATTTCCTTCTGCTTTCAAGGAAATAAACAAACTGTCTTTTAGAAGAAGTTTAAAGTAAGTTTGGCATACTTAATTGTTTGGAAACATTAGACCTCATGGTGGAACTTCAAGAGGAACCTACTTCAGCTAGAAAATACCCAAAGCAGGAAAGCAACAGTTAAACACATTTTAAAGCCACAGCTTTTCAGTTTTAATTCTGTATAGGTGACAATTTGACAAGTGAAGATGTAGCAATCATTGTACCTCCTTTTTCTTCAACGTGATGATCAAAAGGGAAGCCTACCCTTATTTTTCACCCAGAGTATGATAAAGGTTGATGTTTAAGATGATCAACACCAGTGCAGTACAGCACGTGATACAGTTTATCTATTTTATCCCTGCTTTTGTAGGGAGGCGTGGTGGACCTAGAGTCAATTTCAAACTTAAATTTCTATGTTACTAGTGCTATATTGAATGCTAGCTCCTCTTCTCATTAAATTAAACTCTCTAACCAATTAAACTTAATCTATATACACCACTGAATAAAGCAACTATTTTTTTAATGTCTCATCATTACTAGTTGTACGTGATTGTTAAATGTAAAAGGAAGATAAAGATGATATCTCTGGTATGGAAAGCATTTACCATTTACATTTTTGTGTTGTTTGTGTTTTGTTTCCCAGATCTGCTTTCTGCAAAAGATAATAGGACTTATGACTGCATCGGTAGTCAGGGTGCCAGGAGAGTCGTCGCAGGAGCGGAGAAGAGAGCTGATCCCAAGGGACCGCATCATCGGTCAGGGCACAGTAAACAACAGAAAAGGGCTGTTTCACGGCTGCAGCAAGGACACACTGGCTTTGTTTTAGTCCCTCACATCCACCCTGACCCCTGACCCCAACCTCAATCTCTATTAAATGCCGGAGAGAGGCGGAGCATTGTGATTTGAAAAAGAAGCTGGCCTATGGTGCAGGAGGTGGGAGTGGCCAAGGGAGGCAAAGATCGGCTGCAGGACAAATGGAACCAGAAGGCTGAAGGGACTACTGCAAGGATAAAAGGATCAGAACTGGTCGATAGGATTATATTTTAAGAGAGCATACGTTGCAGGCTGCCTTGGTCTGCACAACTAGTCTCTGGACACGTGGGACACAAAAGGAGACTGTGCTAGTGCTGAAGTGTTTTTATTCTGGGGAGGACAGCAGCAGGGTGTAAATTGTGTCTAGACAATGTTTAAATTGTGACTAAGCTCTGGGGATCTTGGCTCCTTGAAGTGTCTCCCATGGGGAGAGCTCCAACAGGGTTAAGTTGAATCTGAGCAGGGTTTAAATTGTGACCAAGCTCTAGGGATCTTGATTCCTGTGGGAGAGCTATAAGCAGGTTTGTGCACTAACTATTGCCAGCATCTTATTTTGATATCCAGCCTTGTCATGGAGGGGCAACATTACTGGAGGGGTGGCCAGAGGTCAGGCCTATTTGGTAGGATGGTTGGGTGTAGCGGATGTGGGGCAGCTGTGGTCCTAAATTGGGCCTGGGAGATGGGAGGGTGCTTGGTGTGTAAACAACTCACACAGCTGAAGAAGGAAATAAGGTGGTTATGTCGAGAGCCAGCCAGGAGGGAAGGGAACAGGTGGGTGGGTAGGGGAGGAGGGGGGACAGAGGGTCAGGGGCACAAGCAGCAGTGGGGGAGGATGGGGTGCACAAGCAATTTGAGACTATGGCCTGAGAGGGTTGGGCCTCAGAGGAGGGGGAGGGAGGAGGATGGGAAGGTGGCAACAGGGTTCAATAGGATAGGGGCAAATGGCATACTTAGAGGGGAAGGGAGGGTCCTTGGTACAGGACGCAGGGAGGTTGTGGAGGATGGAATGCAGTGGAATGTAGTAGGTGCAGGTAAAGGAAAGTAGATACCAAAATCTCTGGGTCAGACTTCAATGAAGGTCCCTACCAGCGCAATGAGGTAAAAATGGAAATGAGCAGGCAAACAGATTTGCCCCCCTCGTCCCGCTGGCGGACGAGGTGTTGGAGGAGGATGGCTGTGAGGAACAAACAATGGGGGAGGTGTGGGGGAGTTGTGAGGCTTGGGAAACGGTCTCATGAGAGGGAGGAGTGATAGTTGCTTTGGGGAAAAGACCCTTGGGGGCATCCCAGAGGGAGGTTACGGAGAATCCTGAACCAAGGGGAGGTGGCAGAGAGGGGGCCGTGGTTGAACAGACAGGGAGTCAGCCTGCAAATGTGCTAGGGATAGGGCCATTGAGGCCAATAAGGAGACAGAGTAATGTGCATGGAGTAGGGGTAGAAGAAGGGATCGGAGGTGCACTGTGGTGTGTGCGTAGTGGGACATAGGCAGGAGGAGCTGGCGCTGAAGCAAAGAAGTCCAGCTGAGGGACAGCAATGCACATTTAACCCAGAAATGGCAAGTCTGAGGATAGCAGACAGAGAAACAGCCACTGGCAGTGCAGGGAGGAAGTCCCAGTAAAGAACTGGAATATTATGGCTGGGGGGCTGATTCTATAGGGGCTGAGGGGGGCCTACAGTAGAAGGGTCAGCTAGGGTAAGGAGCAAAGATGTGGCTGTCCTTGAGGCAGATGGGGCAGGAGAGAAAAGGTGTTGGAGAAGGAGGGGCAGGGCTGCAGGGATTTACACATGGCAGGGTTTGCAGCCTCCTGGCTGAGAGGCAGTGTTGGGGTGGGGGTCAAGGAGGGTATTAGAGAGGTGGCCTGCAAAGGGGGGTGCACCAAGGAAGACAGAGGTATGAGGGTGGTACTGCTTGAGGACTCTATGATTAAAGGTATACAGTGGGAGGGGCAGGGAGTGGGAGAACCTAGTCCTGTGTGATCAAAAGCATCTCTGGCTTAACTGTGCACAAGGCAAAGCACATGGTCTATTCCCTGGTGCAGGGTGGGGGAGGTTCGACTGATATCTTAGTGCATCTGGGCACAAATGATATTGCAGGAAACAGGTGTGCTAGAGATTCAGGACAGGTTCAGGGAATTTGCCACTGTCTGCCATGCCAATGGCTGCTCAGTCTCCTTCTCAGGGATCCTGCCTGTACCAAGGGCTATCGTGGAAAACAAGCAGAAAATGTGGGAGGTTAAAGTGGGGGTCAGGGCACGAGGTGAGGTTCAGGGATATGGGGTAGTGGGGGATGGGAGGAAATATGGGAGGACAAGGGGTTGAATGCAAGAGATAGGCTACACCTCAGCCCAGAGGGAAAGGAGGTACTCAAGCAGAAACTGTCCAAATTTACACAGGATAGATAGGGTTTAAACTTGTGAAGGGGGAAGGAGAGGGATGCGAGGTAGATCCTTGTAGGCCCCCAAAAGGGGTGATGGAAAACACACCTAGGACAGCAAGTGGGCAGCAGCTTGTGGCCTTGGGGGAGGGAACCAGGGGTGGAGGATGGAAAGTGGTCCTGATTAATGCCAGGAGCTTGGGCAACAAATGCCGGAGCTTTAGGCAATGCTGATGGAGGGGTATGTGGATGTGGCAGCTCTCGTTGAAACATGGTCCACCCCTGGACACACTTGGGACCTTAACCTGAGTGGGTATACTGTGCTCAGAAAGGACAGGGGTGGGCGGGGGAGTGGCGCCATTCATTTGAAGGTCATCTGAATATACAAAATGGAGGAAACAAGAGGATAGAAGGTGGAGGCCTTGTGGGTCACCATGGACCCCAGGGGACAAGGCAGTCAAGATGGGGGTGGTATATTGACCTCCCATGCTGGGAGATGATCTGGAGGATTGTCTCCTAGCTAATCTTAAGGACCATTGTAGTTGAGAAGGGGATAGGGTGGTAATCTTAGGGGACTTAAATATGCCAGTGACTGATTGGGAAACCATGATGTCCCAAGTGGCCAGGCAGCAGAGGCTGTTGGATATATTTCAGGATGCATTTTTAGTGCAACAGGTCATCGACCCAAAAAGGAAGGGCTGTATCCTGGATGTAGTCCTAGCTGACAGTGACCTAGTTTGGGAACACGAGGTTGGGGACCCATTAGCTGGAAGTGACTGTGACATGGTCTGGTTTGTATGAGACCTGAGTGGTTGGAGCGACAACACGAGGACAATGCTTCTTGACTTTAGAGGGGCAGACTTCAAGCACATGGGGCATATCCTCAGGGACCACTTGGTTGGGATAAGGCAGGGCACGGATGTAGGGAGTAGGTGGGAAATCATCAGGAGGGGATTGCAGGAGGCAACCAGGTCCTGTGTAAGAGTAAGACGCAAAGGGGGTAAATCTAGGAGGCCATGCTGGTGGACCAGGGAGGTACAAGAGGTGGTGAGAGAAAAGACAGCAACCTATCATAGGTTTAAGAGATTGCATGGGGTCTTAGATAGGGAAGAGGGTCTTCACATGACCAGACAGGTTACCAGAGTGGTGGGGGGGCAAGGCAAGGATGGAACAGAAATTGGCCATGGGGATCAGGAAGGAGAAAAACTTGATTTTTGTTATATTTTGGAGAGGAGAAGAGTAAAATAGCAGTTCAGTAGATTGGAGATGGGGAGGGGGTGGGCGGTGGAGGTGGGGGAACAAGCAGAGGAGCTTAACAAATATGTTGCATCTGTTTTTACTAGGGAGGAGGGAGAGCAGCTGGCAAAGGGGGCACAGGTGGGGGATGAGGCGGGGCACTTAAGAGTTGGAGTACCTCCTGCTACAGTGGGAGATGAGGGAACTAAGGCATAGAGGAGAAGGGGAGCAGATTTGGCTGAGGGGAGTGGAAGCACAGATGGGGAAATTCCTGTTGGTAGGGTACAGGAAGCCCTCCGGTCCCTAAAAAAGGATAAACCCCTGGGTCCAGATGGAATACATCTGAGGGTGCTGTGGGAATTGGCTGAACCGCTGGCGGCCCTTTTTGATGCTTCTCTACAGACAGGGAAGGTACCGATGGATTGGAGGAAGGCACATATTGTGCCCATCCATAAAGGGGGATAAAGGGAGGAGTGGGAGAAATGCAGGCCAGTAAGCTTGACATCAATGGTGGGCAAGCTGATGGAGACCATAGTAAAGGAGACACTGGGGATGTTCTTGGCAGAACAGGGATTCATGGATGATCACCAGCATGGCTTCATCCTGGGCAGATTGTGTCAAACTAACCTTGTGAAGTTCTATGAATGGGTGACAGCAGCACTCAACCAGGGTAGGCCAGTTAATGTCATTTTCCTAGGCTTCAGCAAGGCATTTGACCTGGCCCCTCACACTGATCAGCTGGATAAGCTGGGGGAGATGGGGGTGGGGCATGGATGGTCAGGTGGATTGGAAGCTGGTTATTGGGTTGTACCCAGCAGGTGGTTGGGGGTAGTCTTGTCCCCCGGGGGGGGTCATCAGCGGGGTCCCATAGGGATCAGTCCTGGGACTGCTCCTGTTTAATGCCTACATCTCCAACATCAGGGAGGGCATCTGGAGTGAAACGAGTCTCCTTCGCAGATGACTCTAAGCTGGTGGTGGTGGTGGATTGGGTGGAGAGTAGGGATGCCCTGCAGGAAGATCTAGATGTTCTGGGGGATAGTCGCATACCTGGAAGCTAAGGTTCAACACCACAAAATGCAGGGTGCTTCACCTGAAGCAAGGAAACCTGGGTCAGGTGTATACCTTAGGAGGGGACACATTCCAGGTCTCAAGTGGGGAGAAGGACTTGGGGGTGCTGGTGGATAACAAAATGAATAACTCAGAACAGTGTAGGAGGGACCAGCCAGGGCAAATAGAACGCTAGGCTGTATCACCAGGGGGATCACCTCAAGAAGTAGGAATGTGATCATGCCACTGTACAACTCCCTGGTCAGGCTGCACCTCATGTACTGCATTCAGTTTTGGTGCCTGCACCTCAGGAAGGATATTAAACTCCTAAGGAGGGTTCAGAGGAGGGATACAAGGATGATCCAGGGCCTGGGGGATAGAACTTATGAGAAAAGACTTGAGGAGCTCGACCTGTTCTCACTCTAAGAGAGGAGAGACGGGGGGATACGATGGGGGGTCTTCAAGTTTCTGAAGGGGGTAAACAATGTAAGTCTACAGAGGATATTTCAGAGGAAGGTGGGAGGGGCCACCAGGGGGCATGGTGGGAGGCTAGAGGGAGGGAGACTAAGGGGGAAAGGAGGAGGAGATACTTCACTGAGAGGGTGGTAGAGTTATGGAATATACAACCTGAGGAACTGGTGGAAGAGTCCATGGTGGAAGAGTTCAAGAGATGCTGGGACAGGTACAGAAGAAGGATGATGGGGGGGGCACCTGTCTGGGGGAGGGGAACCCTGGCTGGAGGAGGGGGGATTGGGAGAGTAATAAGGGGGTTGGTTCAGGTGCCCTCTAAGGACACTGACTCTCAAAAAGACTCAGTAGACCATTGGGCCTACTCTGCTAGCATTTTAGTATTGTAGTATGTTAGTATGATTAAAGCAGAACCCGATGCAAGTCTTATAAAAAGGTTTCATATGTTTTAGCTGTGCTTCAGTTTTACATAACAATAGATATCTTTGGACTGCAAAAAAAATGGGCTTTCAGTTTTTAAATATATGTTTTAAAACAAAAAATGTTACCATTACACTAATGACCATTCTAAGAGATTCTATTTTTGTATTGCACGTAAGCTGTACAAGTTATTTCACGTAAAAGAATGTACTGAAGTTACACTCATACCCCCCAGCTTTTTCCTTGATTTTCTAAGACTGGGCAAATAGAGAATTAATGGCAGCAATCATAAAAGAGACTTTGCTGTACAAAAAAAAAAAACTAAACATATAACCTACATTTTAAATCCCCTCCCCAAACCTGGCACTTAGTGCAGACATGCAATACATGCAAAGATTTGACCATTTTGGTATTAATGCTTATTGTTTGTACCTTCAATTAAACCAAATTATATCTTTACACAAAACACTGCACATCTGCTCACTGAACACACAACTCACAGAGTTAAACTATAAGCACCTGAGGATATGTACATCACTGCATGCAAACCATTTAGCAGATCTGCGTATAATAATGTAGGCTATGCTGAATGTTCTCCTTTCTGATATAATGGCAACATTTAAATATTTTAAAACATTTCTTAGCATTACCCAATCTCCTATATATTCACATACGAAAAAGTTGAATTTCTATACATCTAAAATTCATTCCATTACCTAGAGTATGAATTGTGAGCATGGTATTATAGTAAAAAAAAAACTAGAATACTACAATAATGTAAAAAATACACATGTCATATAGTTGATATTTTGGTATGTGCAGATGTGGCCAACATATAATATCAAACCCATTATCATGCTTTTATGTGCAAAACACTCATACTGTACTAAAATACTGTTCTACTTATCTATGAAAATGTTTAAGAACAATAAATTAATTACAGGTAAAATGAGTTCATCTTTTGTTGTTGTTGTTGTTGTTAACTAGAAGAGGATAACCATCAGCTTATAACTGAAGACTATTTCTGTTCAAAAACCCTCATGAATGAGGCAGCCTGTGTTTCTTGAGTTCATACTGGAACAGTTTATTTGTTCCCCAATGGTACAGTATATTGCTCTTGGTATTATAGAGACATGGGAACTATAGCTACAGTACATAAAAGTCAAAAAAATGAACAGAGCAATAAATACAATGTAAGATTGTTATGAAAATCCAAACAGCAAAATATTAGGGTTTGATAGCAGGATGCCTCACACTTGATCATGCCTTTTTACCATATTAATTGTTTAAATGATATTAGCTCATATTTGTTTCTTCACAGAAATCTGGGTATCTTGTTTGTACGTCCAATTTTTTACGTAAGTGTGTTAATGTCTATAAATCTTATGCCAAACTTAGGACACCACTGTAAATGAACCTTGGTTCAACGGTCAATCCTAAAAATTAAATTAAATAACTAAGGGTTGGAGAACTGCGATGCTTCTGACTTTTAGTGCTGGAAGGCCGTTTGGCAGCCATTAGCTGCTATTACTGTAAAGTCGGCTTATAACAGACTTGCCTCAGTTAAAAATCTTTACCATGATATTTTAGCCGTATAGATCTCGAAGGTAAACAAAATCAGCTAAAAACTAAATGATTGCTACCTGAGGAAGAAAACATTTTTGTGTGTGTATGTGTGGCATCAAAACCCAATAACCTTGGTTAAAAGGAACATGAACCCTGACTTTCCCCCTTTTTTTTCCAAATTAAAATTTATTAATTGTTCACAATAATGAGAACAGGTCCAGAAAAACAAACAATGTATACTTGACATGATATATACAATACCAAGGATCCACTTGCAGGATCTGCCTGCCATTCCCTCGCTCCTTAGGAAGCCCCCTTTAATGGACTGCATCTGACTAAGGAGAAAGTCAGTGCATTGGGGCAGAAGTTTGATGCATTTGCAGAATATTTAAACTAGCAAATGGGGAGAGGGGTGCAGCACCCCATACGTCGAATGGGAAGAACACCCCTTCCCCCTCAGCTAGTGGTCGAACAGGAGTTTAGTATGTTTGCAGTTCATTTGCATCACCAGGTAAGGAAAAAGGACCAGCTCCCCATATGATGCACAGGGGACACGCCAGACCTCACCCAACAACTAACACACTGAAATCTGGCCAATGGAAAATCATGTACACAAATTCTCACAGTCTGGGAAACAAGATCCCAGACCTGCAGGCAATAATGACAGAGGCTAAATTGGACATAATAGCAATTAGCAAGATGTGGTTTACCAGTAACCACACTTGGGAGACTTCAGTACCTGGCTATGTACTGTTCAGAAGAGACTGAGGTGCAAAAAGGCGGATGGACTGGCCCTGTATGTCAATGAAAATATCAAAGCTATAGAAATTCAGAATACACATAAAGAGCCAGAAGAACTGTGGGTCACCCTGGAAACAGGAAATAGGACAGCCATGTGAACTGGGGTTGTCTACAGGCCCCCAGATCAGGGCGAGAACATAGACGCATTACTGTTAGAAGATATACAAAACATGACAGCTAAAGGGGAGATTCTGATAATGGGAGACTTCAACATGCCAGATACAGATTGGTCAATACAAGCAGGAATATCTGCCTGAACTAGACACATGGTGGATTCCCTGCAGGGGGAGGGCCTCAAACAACTGGTACAACAACCCACAAGAGACAGGGCTAGCCTAGATCTAGTACTGACTAACAGGGAAGGGACCACAGATCTTCAGGTAGAAGGTCACCTGGGAGCCAGTGGCCATCACATGGTGTAGTTCAGTTTGGTCACTAGAACTAAATCATCCCAGTCCAAGGCAAAAACATGGGAAATCAGAGGAGCTGACTTTGATAAGATGGCCAACAGAGTTAAGCTAGCCCTGGCAAAAAGAAATACAGGTGAGGGGGTACAGGCAAAGTGGGCAAGCATTAAAGATGCAATACTTGAAGCAACATCCTATTGTGTTAGAGAGAAAAGGAAGTGCAAAAGAAGAAGGAAAACACTTTGATTCTCAAAAACAGTAGCAGAAAAGGTCAGAGCCAAAAGTCTGGCCTTCAGGAAATATAAGGGAATGCAGCGGGATGAAGATAGGTAGGCATACCAAACTTCTCTAAAGGAAGTAGGGAAGGAAGTAAGGTAGGCAAAGGCCCAAACTGAGGATACACTAGCACAAACAGTAAAAGAAGGTGACAAGACTTTCTATAAATACATTAGTGAAAGAAGAAAATCCAGAGGGGGTCTTGCTAAGATCAAAGGAGATAAGGGGGCATGTGAGGAGGAGGAGGATCATGAAAAAGCATCTATTCTAAATATATACTTCTGCTCAGTATTTACTGAAGAGAAAGTAGGGCAGGGCCCACAGCTCAGCACCATGGACACAGGGAGGAGGGAGGTGTGCACTAGTCCCCTCACAAAAGAAAGGGTCCTACAACAGCTCGATAAGCTCAGGGTGGACTATGCAATGGGACCTGATGGCATACATTCCAGGGTACTAAAGGAGTTAAGGGTGGAACTAGCAGAGCCATTATCAAAACTGTTTAGTGAGTATCTGAGCCCAGGAGAGGTCCCAGAAGACTGGAAAAGGGCTCATGTGATCCCGCTCCACAAGAGTGGTAGCAGGGAGGAGGCAGGAAACTACAGACCAGTCTGTCTCACCTCAGTAGTGGGCAAGATTATGGAGGCACTCCTTAAGGAAAGGATAGTGCAACACCTGGAATCCATAGGAGCACAGGATCCAAGACAGCAGGAGGTTTACAAAAGGAAGGTCCTGTCAAACTAATCTCATAGATTCCTTTGACTGGGTAACCAGAGTGGTGGACCAAGGGGGAGCAGTTTATGTCACCTACCTTGACTTCAGCAAAGCTTTCGATACTGTTCCACATAGAAGATTGATTAATACGCTGGGTAGGCTCAGAATGGGTCAGAAGTTGGTCAACTGGGTGGCAAACTGGTTGACGGGCAGAAAACAGAGAGTGGTGATAAATGGTATACAGTCTGAAGAGATGCAAGTCACAAGTGGGGTACCTAAGGGATCAGTCCTGAGGCCAGTCCTCTTCAATATCTTCATCAGTGACATTGCAGATGGACTGGAGGGTAAGGTTTGTCTGTTTGCAGATGACATGAAGATTTGCAACAGAGTAGATGATCCAGATGGGTTGGGAAGAATGAGAAGAGATCTGGATAAACTGGCAAAATGGTCGGAAGAGTGGCAGCTGGGGTTTAATGTAAAGAAGTGCAAGATCATGCGCATAGAGAAGAGAAACACTGAAGCCACCTATAGGCTGGGAGAGGAGTTGCTGGCAGTCACAAGGGAAGAAAGAGACTTGGGCATCATCATCAATGATGATCTGAAATCATCCAAGCAGACTACTAAAGCAGTAGGTAAGGCTAGGATGATGTTGGGGTGTATTAGTAGGGGTATCACAAGTCAGAACAGGGAGGTAATAATCTCTCTTTACAAGACACTGGTTAGGCCCCATCTGGAGTACTGCATGCAGTACTGGAGGCCACACCTTCACAAGGACATTAACCAAATTGAGGCAGCCCAGAGAAGGGCAACCAAAATGGTGCAGGGACTGCAACAGAAAACATATGAGGACAGATTAACAGAGCTCAATATGTATAACCTAGAGCAAAGGAGAGAGAGGGGTGATATGGTCGAAACATTCAATCACCTTAAGGGCATTAACAAGGTGAAAGAGTCTAACATGTTTCAATATAAGAAAAATAGCAAGACAAGAGGGCACAACATGAGATTACAGGGAGTCCAATTAAGGGGTAATGTGAGGAAGTTCTTTTTCACAGAAAGGGTGGTGGATGCATGGAATGGCCTACCTCAGGAAGTGGTGGATATGAATATAGTGCGGGGCTTCAAACAGGCATGGGATAGGCATAAGGGAGAAATGAAGATGAGTATTAATAAATAGACCATTGACAGAGCAAAGCCGATGGCACATTTATAAGTTAGAAAAAGAAATGGGCAGACTGAATGGGCCTTGCGGTCTTTATCTGCCATCAACTTCTATGTGTCTATGTTTCTATTATACCCATGCTATTCTGCTAACCTGCATTTCATTTATGTTTATTAAGCTGCCTGCTGCTGTTACTCTACTTCTCTGCCTTGTAGCCATCGATCGCTAATGTTCCTTTGGCACTGCTACAGTTCATTTGGGGATTCTTCCTAAGGTACCTTTAGCCAAGGAAAGCTTCCCACGGCAAGGGTTCCTATGCCTTTGGTACCCCTACAGGGTGGTAGTTCTGCTGGAGAGGGAGTGCAAATGACCAAAGCAAGGTAACACGGTTGAACAAGCATAACACTATACTGGTTGCATAGGTCATTGACTTGAAAGGCTATACCTGTGGTTTGATGACTGAGCAATCAGTCACTCCCCCTTCCTGGTCTATATAAGCAGAACCTCCCAGCCACAGTCTGAAGCATTTTTTATTTGCCCCTTCAGCCACCCCTCCTCCTCCTCCACTGGCACACCTCTCTCCTGCAGGGGATTCTTCCTGAGGTACATTTAGCCAAAGGAAGCTTCCTGTGGCACCTCTAGGGGTGGACCCTTTGCCTTTGGTACCCCTACAGGGTGGTAGTTCCTCTGGAATATAGAGTGTGAATTGCCAAAGTAAGGTAACACAGTTGCACAAGTATAACACTATACTGGTTTCATAGACCATAGAAAAAAAATTGCAAGGTAAACAGACACAATTTATTAAAGTGGAGTGGGCTGCAAGCGTAATACCAGCACAAATTCCCCAACTCTTCAAACCTAATGGTTCTTTTTCAAGGGCTTGAAGTGCCGGGGAGTTTTGTGTTGGTGCTATGCCTGCAGCCCACTTTAATAAATTGTGTCTGTTTACCTTGCAATATTTGTTTCCAAGGAGCATTTTTTTTCCTTTGAAGTGTAGTTACTTTCTTTTTCCTGAGCCTCTCTGTTTTGGGACCACCACTTAGGAGGCAGTATAGCACAGTGGTTTAAGGCTCTGAGCTGCAAACCTGGAGACCTGGGTTTTAATCCCACAGCCCCCACTTACATACTGTGTGACCTTAAGAAAGTTACTTAACTTTCTTTTGTTCCCAAGTCGCATCTGTAAACAAGCTTCAGCTTAGTGTGCCTTGCCTGGTTTAAATAAATAAATAAATAAAAACTTTGTTCTGTCAGTGCCCCAGATTTTGTTTGATTTGTAAGGATAATTTTACTCTGACATGTTCTGTTCATCCTTCGAGTACCTCGCCTTCCCTTTTACTGCTCCTATCTGAAGACATAGAGTTGAAGCCAGGTCCCGTTCCTCCAAATCATAGAGCCTGCTCCCTTTCTAATATATGTTAGTCCAAAATGTGGGGTCTCATGTTAGTACACATGAATATAAGCAGTATTAGGTCCAAGCTCTTTATAAGCAGTATTAGGCCCAAGCTCTAACAGCTAGAAGGTTGAGTTGACCTGTATGCCCCTGACATAGTTGTAGTTTCTGAGGCCATGCTAAAGCCCGTCATTCTCCCCCATGATGTAGAGTTATCTGGTTACTCCTTTTTCAGGTAGGATTAGATTCATAAGGAGGGCGGTGTCCTTCTTTATGTCAGATCCTCACTCACTGGAGTGAAGTGTGGTTACTTTTTTCCCCCTAAAATTAACCGTAACTTCCTGCAGAAAAGAATCATTTATAACTATTGCCCTTGTTGCATAGATCTTTAGAGTCACCATTCTTCATAGGGAGAGTGGGAGAGTGGCTGTCTGGAGGGAGGACTGGGAGTATTATGTGCACATTAGACAATATGTATATACCATCCAGCTAGAGTGCTAGTAAATTACAAGACAGAGTCAGGATCAGGGATTACAGGAACACTCTTCACCCAGATAGGGCATGCTATGGTTCAGAATCCAGCAGCTACAGGGAAATGCAAAATATAAATTGCAAAAACACAGCTCACCCAGATAGGTGTGGGCTACATTTAAGTAAACAGCAAGTCTTTGAGGTATTAGGAAAACATACTATACCCATCAAGTCGAGTTAATAACGCACTAATTCCCAGGGAGTACAAAACCATAACAGCGAAAACATAGAGAGCAGCACATGGTTAGGCTTATTTGTAAACAGGATACCTTAACTGTAGAGCAGCATAATCAGTGCATTTCAGAAATAACTAAGGTATGCAGGACCTACAGTAGGTAAATAAAGTCATATCAGTACCTGAGAAGATGGTGTCTAGCGCCTGGTGTTCAGTGTTGCAAGGTTCTTTCAGGAAGCTAAGTGCTTAGCATTTTCTGGCCCCCAACCTCCTCCCATGGCTGACTCCCAGACAGACTCCCTTGTTACCCTTTGCAATGCGGCTCTACGCACAGAGGACCACAATGTGGTGGACCCTTACTGTGAAGTTGATCTTTAGAGCAAATGCAGCTCATCGATTGGCTGGCGTGATAAAGGAAGGCAGGCTTTGGCAGGACACCTATAACAACGGTGATCTCATAGTATGGCAATCAGTGAGGGGGAGGGCTGTAAGTGTGCTAGCAGCCCTCTTTGACCTTGAAGTGTCTCCTGCATGATCCAGCATCTCAAAGTTAAACAGTCCTGGCTCCAATTTTAAATTTGGGCAGGATAATTCAGCTCTGGCCGCACTCAAAAGAGCAGTCTGATGATTAACTGGTTAATTATTCTGCAATAACCCGACTGTATACTCGGTAATAGGACTGCATGCTAATCCCTGTATTCTGATTAGTAAAGACTAAAGCTACAGTGCATCTGTTAGAGTAACTGCCTTGATGTAAATTATGTTCCTGCAGAATTCTGCAGCATGTCAGTGACAGAAACTGCTGTAATAGGCAAGGGGTTTAATCTGTAATAATCAGAGTAGTATGTTACTAACCACCACAGTCTTTATTAATTACCTTGTTAACCCCGGCCATTGTACGATTATTGCTTATTTACCCAGTTCTGATATCCCACTATAAAAACATGGAATTTTTTGGCAGAAAAGGACTGCTTGGCTTATCCAGTCTTTCCATGTGTTTCCTGACTATTCTATGTCCAGAGAACCTACCTGGCTTCAGGTGACCATTCCCCCAGCCCCCATGTGGTCTAATATATCCCATGTTTATCCCAAGCATGCTTGAAGTCCTCTACCATTTTTGCCTCAACCACTTTGGTTGGTAGTCTATTACAGGAGTCTGATGTCCTTTCAGTGAAGAAATATTTCCTCACATCCTTTCTGAACCCCCCCGCCAGGCTTCATTGTGTGCCCCCCCTGGTCCTGGTGCTTGTCTTCTTTTTGAAGAGGATTCCCTCCTGCACCCTGTTCATCCCTGCGAGGTACTTTAAGGTCCTCAGCCTCTCCTCAGAGAGCTTCCCTTGTAACCCCTGTACCATTTTAGCTGCCCTCCTCTGGACCACCTCTATTGAAGGTCTTTTCTGAGATACAGCCTCCAAAACTGGACACAGAACTCCAGGTGTGGGTATAACAGGGGGTGATACAGCTGCACCACCTCCCTCTTCCTGCTGGAGATAACCCTTCCTATGCACCCTAGTATCCTACTAGCCCTACCACTGCCTTGTCATGCTGCTCTGCCCATCTGGAGGTTTGCTGATAGGATAACCCCAAGGTCCTTTTCCTGTCTAGTGACTGACAGTACCCCCCATCCTGTTCTCAGAAGTAGGGTTCCTGTGCTCTAGGTGCATGGTTTTGCACTTTTTGGCATTGAACCCTAACTACTTTGTCTTTGACCACTCCCCAGATTTCCTTAGATTTCTATGCATTCATCCCCTCCTGAGTGTCCACCCTATGGCAGATTTTGGTGTCATCTGCAGAAAGGCATACCTTCCCCTCATGCTGTTCTACAGTGTCCTCTATGAAGACACTGAAAAGGACTGGTCCTGCTACTGAATCCTATAGTACAACACTGGTGACTCTGCTGAGTCCCATCCTTAGGGTGAGTGCCATTGACCACAGCCCTCTGTTGCCTATGTTTATTTATTTAAAAATTGGCAACCAGAAAAAGCCAGCTGAGGCAAGGCTCATTTCCAACTAAAACATCTCATTTTAAATGTCTTTGGAGCAACTCCTCCTCAACATGATACGCCATCCTTTCATAGTGAAATAGGCCCCGTACCTGGTCTCCAACAATTGGTGTCCAGTTGTTACAAAATACTGTATAATTGGGCTTATCCGACTTGCTTTGCTCCATCGGACTACGGGGTAACCTTTTTTCCCACTTGAGCACTAGACTGGACTGCACTATGGCAAAATTACCATAAATACATTACCCAAGACAGACTACGCCTTACCCAATTCCATATATTGCATAACTTATACTATTCCCCACAGAAACTATTCAAATTCGGTCTTCTCCCATCTCCCATTTGTACTAGATGTAAGAAAAAAGAAGGATCTCTGTATCACATCTTCTGAACTTGTCCCAAAATTATTCCACTTTGGATTAATATTCAGCAAAAAATTGACCCTTAATTGGGTCTGCATGACTTATTTACCCCAGAAATCTGCCTATTAGGTGCATACATGGAGATCCCTGTGTCTATCAGAAGATACCACATTGCCCATATCTCCATGTCCATTAAGAAATTAGTTCCACGTCACTGGAAGGACAGTGATATCTCCTATTCAGAATGGCTCAATGAACTCCTTGCAAATCTCAGGACAGAGAAAGCAATAGCAAGTCTTAATAATAAGCCTGAGAAATATGCAAAATATGGCATCACCTACATACACCGTAGATTCCCTTTGAAATTCCTACCCTGTATATATCATTCCATTGTTCAAGTAGATTCTAGATGAATATCTGTGTTGAATAAGTAGAGGAGGGAGGGTTAAAAAGGAAGGTTGGGGGAAGAGGGTGGGGGTGGGAGGAGGGTGGATAACTCCTGGGATCCCAGAAATTGTGTGCAGGTCTTTATTTATTACATTTAATTAACCAGGTATACCTTCCGAGACTCGAAGGTCTCTTTTATGGGGCAATCTGGAATTAGTTATATAGAGTGAAATCTAGATTTAGTATTTGCTATATTACATAGAGTGAAACATCTGAATTGAATAGTACATTTTTGAATAGACCATACAAGATTACAGCTAGGACATAATACAATATACAGGATACAACAAGGTTATATACAGCAAGGTTATACAGCCAACAACAACATATCATTCACGCACAGCATGACAAGAATGGGTTTGTAGGGTACAGCCAAAGCATGTTTAACTGTGTCATAGGTAAGGAGCAGAAAAGATGGGATGATACTGCTACTGTAGGTATAATTATTCTCAGGGAAAGGAGCTGACACTGTGGTCCAGCAAATGCTCACATAGTTCCTTATGGAAATTCCCTAGGGAAGTACTTTCCTGTAAGTGGCCAGGGAGCTTATTATATAGTACAGGTGCAGCACAGGAACATGATTTGCTGCCTACTTTGGTTCTGACCCAGGGTACTTCCAGGAGCTTTTGTCCTGTGGTACGGAGCAGCCTGCTGGACCGCTTTGGGGCTAGTACCCCAGCTAGACCAGCTGGGGGTGGTCATCAAGGAGCTTATATGTGTTACATAGTAGGGGGTACTCAAGTCTCTGGCTGAAGGATGGCCAACTGAGGAGGTGAGTACATTACAATGGTGACTACTCAGTTGTGATTTTGTGACAAAGCACACAATTTTGTGATATAGGGTTTGTAACCTACTGTGTTTCTGCTTTGCCATTCCATGCAGAACTGAAGCAGCATAGATTAAGGTCGGAGGAGGATACTCTTAGCAATCACCAAGCTGTTCTCAGGTATCATTTGAGTGCTTAGGCAGCAGAGCAGGCTGAGCTATTGGTGGATATTTTTGGTTACAAGATCCACGCAGGGTTTTAGAGTGAATCCCTGGGTCTGCAGACACACTTTGCGTTAACAGAATGTAAACTTTGTAAATATAAGTGTAAATGTTTATGTGTGCACTATTGCTCTAGGAAATTCTCAGACCCTTCACTAGATGAGTTTCTGCTATCACAAGGGACTTACTGCTACAGCACTAGCGACAGGTAGACAAAAACTTTGTCAAAGCCCATTCCATGACTGGTTAAGAGTACAGAGGTGCAGCTACTGAACTAAGGGATAGTTATTTGATAAACCTGCCTAGTTTACCTGAAAAGAGCCTTTAACCCTGGGGCCAAATATAAACTGTTTACATGGATGCCATTTTGGTAACCCCTTACCCTGTTTTGTCCAATAAGTACTCGAGGAGCTCTAAGGACTGCAGCTATGGCTCCAGGGTAAGGGAGTGAACAATTTTCTTGGGCACATTTAGTGGCAATCAATCAGTCATAAGTCTTATGCATATCAGTTTCTTTGATGAACAGCTGAGTTGTTCAATGCAGGATGGCAGATCTTCTCAGACACTGGGGAAGAATGCAGCTCAGGGCAGTTCTGCCTGAGGCTCTGTGAGGAAAGCAGGAGAGCAGACACTGAGCGAGACAGATGTTTTAGAAGTTGGCCCCAGGCTTCCATGCCTGACCGTGAGGAGATATGCCTGAGTCTCCCATCAACTAGGACAGCTAAAACTCAAATGTATAGTTCAGGTGAGAGAACATATCTTTGGCACCCTGAGAAAACCCCTCCACCATTTAAGTGGGCTGGAACTGAGTTCTTCAAAAGACTGAAGTGTTGCCAGAGTTGCTGAAGTCAGCACCGGGAGATGTCCGCAGAGTTCCCATTGCCCGGGGAGCCAGAAAGTTCTTAAGGCCTGCAGACTGACAGTGTGGAAATCCTGCTGAGAGACTGTTTGATGCACCAGCCATGGGGTGTGACCTGCTTTTAGAGGTGCCTCAGTTTGCAGCTTGGAGAAAGCAAGAGACAGTGTGAATCCTGAGCTCCAGAATAGGAATTATTTCCAGAGGGACTGTCTGGGGAATCAGCCAGGTGATGCTACAGCTAGGCATTACCCAGGTTTGCCTGGGAGGTTAGATGCCTGGATGTGTCGGGTGAGTGTGTGGCCCTGGTTCTTGGTGCTGGTCTATACTCAGTTTTCCTGCATGCAAGTCCAGGGGCTGACTAGTTGCAAGAGCTGCAGAGAAGGTGAAAAGCTGCAGCAAGCATGTCACAGCCAAAGAAGTTGCTATTTGTTGTACAACAGAAAGCCCCAGCCTGACTGGCCTGACTGGCCTGACTGGCTGACCTGATAACACTGTCAAATCCTGTGGGGGTTGAGCTTCAGAACCATCTGTAAGTAACCACATGGCCTGTTCTGACCTTTAAAGTGTGCATAGTTTTATCAAAGTTTCTGCTTGTTCTTCAAGAGCACCAACACCAGCCAACCAGCTGCACTGAAACAGGCCTGCAACCCCTCTTCCTGGGTACCCAGACAGACATTTATGGGAGACATTAGTACCAGTGGGGAGGTGGGCTATTCCTGGGTGTGCTCTTGGGGATTAGTTGTTGTTGTCATTTATGATGTTGTCAGTTTTTTATTATTATTGTTCAATACTGTCTGTGAGCATATTATTAGCTACAGTCTTTAACTAAATGCATTTTACAGTTTTATTGTTTAAGGCTGCATTCTGTGCAGGGCATGACTGTGAGGGGAGGTGGGCAGATACAGCATCCCAAGGGGTTGTACCCTACAAACATTTGGCTCACTATATCTACTCTGTGTGGAGGCACCATGCTATTTCATTTCTAACTGGGAAAGAACCACCCTTTTCCACCAAAAACTGAGCCCAGTCCCCTCAACACTGGTGAGCCCACAAGGGAGGGGTAGTAACCAAAAGTTACATGGTGATTTGTACATACAGTTTCACAAACTGTACTCAGACAGATGCAACATATATCAAAAAGGCCCCATATACCTCATTTATCACACTGGAAACGGAGCCAGAGTTTGAATCTGAGATTTAATCTTTTGCCAGTCTACCTTTAACCAGTAGGGTGCTATCCCCTCTTTTCCACAGAAAGAAAAGCTACTATGCTCTACCATTTCTATTTGGCTAGAACTCTTCCTTTTACTGATGTGTCTAGAATGGGTCAGGTAGGGCTCTACCATGGGAGGTGACTACATGCAGGCCTCTTCCCACAAATTATTTCTTTCTCTGTGGTACTGTCTGAGCTGTATCTGTATATGGGAATACATAAGTCATGAAAACTTAAAAGTCTTTTGCTGGTGTACAGGCTTTTTCTACCGGTGGGAGGAAGGTAGGGTGTGCAGACCCTGAAGAAACTAAGTTCCTGTGTGTCTCTGTAAATGTGCATCTGTCGAAGTAGGTCTGCATTTGTGTTGTTGTGTCTTTGTATGTGTTTCTGTACATGTGTGTGTCTGCTTCATATTCAGGTTGTGAAAGTACATTGGTCCTAACAAACTCTTATTTTTCAATGTCCCAGTCCCTTAGTTCTAAATTTAGATGGCAATGTATCATGTTTTGTTTGTTTTACTAGTAAAAGTGCTCTGAGTGGTGATAGCTCATTTCCAGGTGTGTCCAGGGGTGATAGGTTACATGGACTTGTTTTTTTGACTGGAAGAATGTTAGCCAGGGCACCAAGGAAAATCATCTTCTCTTATAATATTGATAAAGACCATTGTATTTGTATTCTGATTGACTGAGACTGTGATTTATATCCTTAGAACTGTATGACCTGTAAGTTTTGTATTTGGATTTCATATACAAGATGTTGCTTATGAACTAATATTACCCAGGGAGAACCAACTACTGTAATGTTAAGATCATCCTTAAAGCAGGTACACAAAACTCAAACAATCCAGCTAGCAGTTACAATAAACATGGATTGCAAGGTACTTGTTTTTCTTTCCATTTTTACTTGGTGAACTGTTGTTAAAGCAGTTTAAAGCTTCAGTTTCATTGTCAGACTGGCACTGACAACCCTTTCAGAAACTGTTGGGAACTGCCATCTTCCTTGCAGCTCACAGCCTATTCCAAATATTGCAATACAATCTGCATGGAGAAGGTACTTGAATTAATTAAAAGTACTCCACTGAAAAATCTAATGGACTTAATTGCTGCTAGAAAAATACTCTTTTCTTCTTTTAAAAACATTTCTATGTAAAAAAAAGTTGCAAAATGCTATTTATACTTATACTGGTTTGTTTTCTTGCCCACCCAATGTGCAACAATGGTGTGAAGTAATGTCTCTGTGGGGGGATGAACTTAAACATCAGATTTATAGAACCCAGTTCCAGTTAATAGATGTCTAGACTTGAAGCTGAGCTTTACTGTCTGCCTCATTTTAAATGCAGAAGATAAAAACCTCTCAAAACTACTCAGCAAACTAATACTTCTCTGGGCCTCACATTTTAAAAAGAAGAGAAAGGTAATTTATGGTCTGGAAATGTTTTAATACAGAACATACTTTCAGCTTTTACCACACGATGGCAGGCAACACAAGTAGTCATAGACATCTAACATTATTATAACAAAGGATTACACAACAACTGCTCCAGTACCAGTACACTGTTAATAGTATCAGGTTTTTTACGATCTATTTTCACTGGGAATCTAGCCCAGCTGGGATGCAGCATTTTGTTTCTATTGGGGCCCTGCTTTTGCCAGTTTCGACAGCTGGGTGGACTGGAGCACTATATAGTCAAATGACTTGCCCAAGGTCGCACAAGGAGTATTTGGTTCAATCAGGGTTTTTTGCTGTGATCCCCTAGTTCCCAAGTCAGTGATTTAATCACTAGACCACTGTGCCTCAACTTCTTCTAGGGTACTGTGAATTGCATTGTGTTTTATTGACTATTCTCCATGTTTCTGTTAGTTCTTTGAAAATGCAAAATTGCCATAGCTCCACGGGCTATAGGATAATTAAGAGAGTGTCTATGTAACACTTTGTTAAAGAAATTGATAGTAGCTTCATTGAAAAAAAGGTAGGTTTACAGTCTGCTGATCTTGCAGAAATCCGCTTTGTGACCATGCAGGAAAACACTTGTAACAAGGCAGTGCTTGGCACAATGGAGCATAATACAAGTTATGCTGACAATAAATAGTCATTGAGACCACTTAATACCAGGAATTAGTGGCCATGTATGAGGCTCTTAGTCTGGTTTACACAAAAGGATGATCCGTGCAAATGGGTTGACATATTAACTGAATTTTGAAAACTAATGTCTTAACAGCTTGGCTCTAAACTGATCCAGTATCTGGACTACTGAGTAGGAAACCTCGATTTAAGAATAATCCTGGGAAGAATGACTGAGCATCCCAGAGAACACTCTCCTCCTAAGCGGATGGGAGGTTCTCTGTAACCGCTACATTACTGATACCTGAATGATCATAGGAGGCAGTGCAGCAAAGGTACGGTGATATGGAGGACATCCGCAGGCCTCTGTCAATACACTCTGAATGCACATATGTGCCTAGAACCCCTTGCAACCTGGCATTCTAGGGTATGGGTAACAATAATTGAATAATCCCTAGAGCAGTAGAATGATCATATGAGGGCATCCTTTTAGTGACCAACCTCCACCACCACAGTCTCCAAACTGGGAGACACTTCCTGACAGTCATGGTCAGCAGTGCTTAGGGAGCAAGCAATGGGCAATGCGGCAGATAAGTACTGAAGAAACTGCAGATGGGATGGGAGGTCAACCAGCTAATGAGGGCAGCTCTGGTGGAATAGAGGCATAGACAGTTATTTATTAAAAAAATTAAATAAAATGAAGTATAGTATCTTGTTTCTTATACTGGAGAGTGGGGCCCACAAAAACTATCAATCCTTCTTGTATATTTACTGGTCTGTTGATATTAATGTACTGAAGAGATGACATCAATATCGCTCTCCTGCTTGGAGCTTGAACTGTTCTCTCCCCGTAGGTTGTACACTGCCCCTGGGCTATTGTTTCCTATATGCATAATCGTACATTTTTTAGCACTGAACCGCAGATGCCACTCCCTAGACCAGTTTTCCAATTTTTTTAGGACCCTTTGCATTTTATCCACCATGTCCAGAGTGTCCACCCTGTTGCATATTTTTGTGTCAGCCACAAACAGGCAAACTTTACCTTCCAGCCCCTCAGTCATGTTACTGATGAAGACGCTGAGGAGGACCATGAGCAACACTGATCCTTGTGGAACTCCACTGGTCATCCTTTCTTGTGTAGAACATGTGCTATTTACCACCACCCTCTGAGTCCTATTGTCTAGCCAGTTCCCCACCCATCTCAGTATTTTGCCTCCTATACCCACGATCCCTAGTTTATTTAGTAGCCTTCTGTGTGGCACTGTATCTAAAGCTTTGTTAAAATCCAGATATGCTACGTCCACCGCTCTGCCCTGATCTACCTCCCTGGTTACGCAGTTGAAGAATTCTGTAAGATTAGTTTGGCATGATTTCCCCTCAGTAAATCCATTTTGTCTTGGGTCTTGGAGACTGTTTGCTGCCAGATGGTCCACTATCCTTTCCTTCAGCAGTTTTTCCATTAATTTACATGCCACTAAGGTCAGGCTTAGTGGCCTGTAGTTATCTGCCTCTTCCATGCTACCACTCTTATGTAGGGGGGCCACATCTGCCCCCCTCCAGTCTTCTGGCAACTCTCCTGTCTTCAATGATAGACTGAACAAAACTGCCAGTGGTGCTGCCAACACCTCCCTCAGCTATCTTCATACCCTAGGGTGTACTCCATCTGGGCTCTACAATGCTGGTTCGACACCATTTTTGTCGACCGACATCTCAGCGACAGGATTTATGTCGAACACAAGTTGCGGTCGACATAAATCCCAAAAGTCTCCTGGTCCTGTTTCTGTATCATGGGGCTTTGCCCCCAAGCCCCCCATGAGGGTGGGTCTGCCCCCTGCATCCCCCTTACTTATGATTGTCAACTCTGAGTTGGAGTTGATTCAGGGAGAGGGTGTGGGACCGGGAGACAGAGTGTCCCTGTCTCAGGCACACCAACATAGCGACCTGTCAGCAAAGTGCCGGTTTTGCAGACAGTGAGGTATGTCACTTTGTTGGTGTCACCGTACATGGGCTATACACTCCATCTGTACCCATTGCATAATCTATTTTTATAGCTGTTAGTTCCCTGAGGATACATTCTTCTGAGAATGGACCAGTGTCCACCTCCCTTTCCTTTATGTCCCTCACCTTTAAAGATGGACCATTCCCTTCCCCCTCCTCAGTGAATACTGAACAGAAATATTCATATAGTACTTCTACCTTGAGTACATCATCCTCCACGCATCCTCCTTTCCCATTTTTCAACCTGACAATACCCCCTCCAGACTTTTTCTTATTGCTTATGTACCTAAATAATGTTTTATTATCATTTTTTATTGAAATTTCCAACATTTCCTCTGTTTGCGGTTTCGCCAACCTAACTGCCTTCCTCACTTCTCTCTATCTGGTAGCTCTTCCTGTTTTCTTTTCCCTGAGTCTGCTTGTAAGCCCTGAAGGCCAGCCTCTTAGACTTAACCTTTTCAGCCACTTCTCCAGATAACCGTAGTGGTCTCCTTCTTCTCTTTCCTTTGGTTAGCAATTTGACTTAGAGTTTTGTTGCATCCTCAGTGACTGCCTTAGTTGTCTTCCACTGCTTCCCTACTGTTGACATAACTGTGACTCCCCCAGGGCTTCCATCATGAAATCTCCCATTTTGTCATAGTCCACTCTTCCAAAGTCTAGTGTTTTTGTCTTTGTGGCATTTGTTTTATACTCAGCTGTTACACCAAACCATACTGTTTGGTGATCGCTGTTTCCCAGGTGCTCCCCTACTGTGACCCTCCCTACATTCTCTCTGTTTGAAAGGACCAGGTCCAGAAATGCCTCAATAAAGCCTTCAAGGAAATTTCTACTCCTAGCTGTAGCAGCTGTGTGTAGATTCCATTTCATATCGGGAAGGTTGAAATCTCCAACTATCAACACCTCCCCCTTATGTACCATTTTTTTAATTGAATTTAACATTTCCTTATACTGTAGAACTATTAATGGTCACGTAAAGTTTATATCGCGCACCTGCGTTTGAATCTGTGATTGCGCAAATGTAATATCGTGCATTGCTACTGGCTGCCACTAAACAGTGTCATCCTCTAGTTTTAAAATATGAGTACACTTTTAGCATGTTGTCACAGCATCTGTTAATTCGCTTTTTGAAGTGATGTACATATAGCAGGAAAAGCACTTATAGACCCATTCCCCCTCTGCAGTTTGTAACTTCTTTCCCATCTTCTAGTGTGCTATAGTATACAAGCTATGCCACACAAAATGCAGTACGATAAAGAATGTACTTACTTTCAATAATATCCCCACATACACTGCGTAACACATGGACACATGCAGACACCCACCATACTGGCCAGCTGCTTTGGGGCTCATCTTAAATGCTAGTGGTACCTGGAAGCTGTGTTAGGTCACATGATGCTCTCTCCTGACTCTAGCACAAGAAAACTCTCTACCTGGTGCAATCCCCATACTTTTGTACACATGGATTATTAAAAGCTACTGCAGTTCCCAATTTACTGTCACTGCTAAAAATTAACACAGGTTGTACACCAGTAGTGCAACGAGCAAAATGACAGGTAGTGGTGTACTTCCCTAGAAGTCTAACCGACTGAAGCGAGTGCCGTTTCACTAGAAACTGTACCACGTGGTCGGCTGAAAAATGAAAGGAATGACTGCTGTAAAACTAATATCGCACTTAAAGGGAAAGCGTGATTATAGTGATATTTTTATTACAGCGATCATTAATAGTTCTACAGTATGTAGATTTATCCTGAGATGGTGGTTTGTAGACCAGCTCTGTATGGATAACTGTTCCCTTTATCTTTTCTAGTGTGACCCATAGTATTTCTTCTTTTCCCTGATTACACCATGTCTCTGTTGCCTTGATGGTGTTTCTCACATACAATGACACCCCTTCCCTTTTTGCCTACTGTATCCTTCCTAAATAAATTGTATCATGGAATAACCACATCCCAGCTTTTGTTATCGTTGCACCACCTTTCTGAGATGGCTACTATGTCCCAGTTTGCTTCCACCATGCTGGCCTGTAGTTCATAGATTTCGTTGCTCATTCAGTGAGCTTTGGAGCATATAGCTCTCCATTTAATGATTATGTCCCCTCTCTTCATTCCCATTTGTCCCATCCTATTAGACCCACTGTCCTCCTTTGCCCTAACTGAGTTATTATTATCCCTTTGTGTGTGACTATTTGTGTCAATTATGTATTTGCTGCACTGGTCTGCATTTACTTTATACTGGGGTGGGTACATATCCTTTCCTTCTACTCTACCACCACCCCCCGGCAAGTTTAAACCCTTCTCAAGAATGTTTTTACACTTATTTGTAAGGACTGTGGTTCCCTCCCAGGAAAGATGCAGGCCATTCTCTTTATACAGGCCACCATCCCCCTAGGCTCTTCCCCACACCATTTCTTCAGCCAGCAGTTGAAATCAATGATATGACATGTTTTGACCTCACCTTGCCTCAGACAGGCAGCACCTCTGAGAGGGACACAGAGATTGCTGTCTGCTTGAGGCCTCTACCCACTCTTTTAAATTCTTCCTGTACTTGATCTAACCTCCCCTCAACCATTGTGATTTCATATGTCCCCAAGTGGACAATGACATTGAGCTCCCCCTTCCTAGCTATTGCCCTTGTGATCTTTAGGATTCACCCCCCCCACCCAATCCTCCAAGCAGTGCCTCCTATCAGGCACTTTACCTCCCTGTTCCTAGCTTTATTCCCCTAACAACAGAGTCCCCTGCCAGGAGTTGCTTCATTCTCTGATGGGGCTACCACTGCCTTCCCTTTGGGGTCCAGCATGGACATCGCTCCCATCCCTCTTGGTCACTAACTCAGGGGCCACTGCTGCATCATCCCATTCCTCCAGTATTGCAAAGGAGTTTCTTAATGTTACCAGTCTGGGGATTGAACTTTGCACTACTGCCCTCACCCTACCTGAGCCCACTGCCATCCATCCACTCCTTTTGCTTGGCAACCTTTGCATGAGTGGGGGCTGGCTTGGTGGTCTCTGGGAGGAGGCAGATGTATCCTGTATCCTTGCCAATGCAGCCTGGATACTGGTGACCTCTGCCTTCGGTTCAGACAGGTGCCTGTAGATTGGGCAGCACCACAGCATCCAGAATGTCTTTCTGAATACTGCTGTCCCACAACCATTGCACTGCACCACTCCAATCATCTTGTCAACTGGTGCTCCTTTTGCCAGCCATCTATCATCATGGGCATCTAATGACATTACTGTATTTATACTAAAAAATCATCCCTATACTTTCTGGAAACTCTGGCAACATTAGATCACAAAAATTAGAGAACATTGAAGAAGAAACATAATAAAAGTTTCAAAACATGTCTCAGAAAATATACATTTATTACTTGTAAGAGTGGAACTATTGTGAACAATACTTAGTAATAGAGAATGTCTTTCTTGGATCACCCCCCTTCAAATAAAAGGCCTTTCATTCAGGGAGTGAACACTTCTTATCAGCATTAGCAGAGTTCTGGATGTACCTACATAATTTGAATCATTCAGGATCCTTTCTGTGCTTCTTCTCTGGCTGGACTTACAGAATGCAACTTTCCTTAGTTTCAGGTCCTTTAAAAACAAGGCTTGGAAGACAAATAAAAACAGTGATTGACAGTTGGCACAAGAAGTAATCCTGTATCACCTGTGACAGCGGGCAGCCCTTGCTCCATTCCTAGTGGAATTTTTATCATGAGTATGGGACTCGTTATCCTCTTTGTGATGTGGCTGTAGACAGTAATGAACAGTGGTAGGTCAGCTACTATATCCTCTTTCTAGTGGCACATTTTATCTATCTATCTATCTATCTATCTATCTATCTATCTATCTATCTATCTATCTATCTATTAATCTATCATAAAAAAATAGTTGGAAAAGATCAGCAGTTTGATTGACTGAGAACCAGCAAAGTATCCAGTTGTTACATATGACCAGACAGCTCAGCTCTTGCAAATGACTTTTTATTAGGACTATTCTATCAGGTAAATAACACTCTTCTAGATGTCCTGTTGTGCTAGATACAGTGGATACACACTGACCAGACAAAAACTGTGCAATGTATATTCAAGTGTGAGGGACAGTACTATAACTCATGAGTGGTGGAGCATCAAGACTCATGATGTCAGGGGTAAATTAATACTTGTAAAATATGTTCCTGAAATTAACAGTACACCCATGGCATCACAGGCCAGAGTAAAACCATACAACATATCTTCAAGTATGAGGGGGCAGTACTATAACTCATGAGTGGTGGAGCAACCAAGATGCCTGAAGTCAGAGGGTCAATCAATACTCGTAAAATATAATTGATAAAATGATGTGCTAGCAATCAGAGGGAGAGGGTTACATATGCGTCATGGTCATGCTACCTGGTTTAGCTTCCCATGCAAATGCAAATGGTACCATAATGGGCATGCAACTTGCCACTTAATGCCTTGCATGCCCAATGGGCTCATTTGCATGGGTACATTTGAAAATTGCAGATATCACTCAGGCACAATCAACTCTTGAAGCCCACTTCAGGAGCCATGTTGGAGCAGTGTTACCTGACTTAGCACTGTGCCAACATGGCCTATGTTCAGTCGGATAGCATCAGAATGATTTTAGCATCCTGGGACCCCTAGGCACTTTCAAAGTGCAGCACAGGCATTTGTGGTACACTTTGCATCTTTCTGAATATTGGGTCCCTATTGTACAAATCAAATATGACCTGTGTGACAGTGAGATGGTAGGAAAATCATCATTCACCATACTTGACTTCTCATGACTTCACTTGTGGCTTTGCCACTCATGAGGTCAGAAGGCCAAGTATAGCTCATGAAGATATTATACATATAGCTATATATTTATATGAACAGTGTGGTTTACAGGGAAATATGCCCACCAAGTGGGCTAGCAAGAGTATAACGACCTTGAACCGAAAGGGTGAGGGACTGTATGATCTAGTTAGCCACCAAGATGAACTATGGATGATCTATTCATGAACTTAATTTCATGCTGGTAACAATTTCTGTGGAGGCACTGAACACTGATGATCCACAGTGGGGTCCATAGGGTAATAGAATGGTATCTTAGTATACAGGAGAGCAGTTACCCAGCTCATAACATATTTTGGACTGAACTAGCTGAATTAGTATCTAAATACTATACATTGATTTATGGGCTATTTTTTTCTTGAAAACAAAACAGTTTCCGAAATAGGGATGACTTTTGTTCTCAATTATTCTAATTTATACATGAGTTTATGGGACTACAAGAACATATATAGTACTTACTGAAGTAGGTCTAAAATTAAGCAATAAGGCATGACAGGGTGTGGTATATCATGGGATATTGCCATGCCTTGGGTGGTTGGGCACGAAGCCACATGCTGAGTGTGAAAGCGAGAAGTGATGATATCCCATGATATATCACACCCTGAAGTGTCTTATTGCTATTATGAACTGACTTTAAAGTTTTAGCTTGCTTATTAAAAAAATATATTTTTTTTAAATACTTTTTTTATTACATGTCTGATGGTGGAAGTATATCTTTTCGGAAAAAAATCCACAGTTTACGCTTTCCCCAGCAGGTGGTGCTGCTGCCAAATGCTGACTAATCAGTCAGTGTGCCAAGCTGTGACTCTGCTACAGTGTGGGATGTCTTTGTTAGTGCCTTTGTGTCTGTCTGTCTCCCCCCCCCCCGCAATAACTAGAAACTAAAAGATTAAGCTGATGAGCTATACTACAGGATTTGGAAGCAGCAGGATTGAGAGGGGGAGTAGTTCAGTAACTGTGTGAAGCCCTGCTGTTTTGAATGTGTGCATGTGTCCGCCTGTGAGAGATGGGAACACTGGTCTGGTCGATGCAGCCACCACTTTTTTTTGTGGGTGTGTGAAGCAGAGAACTCAAGTTCAGTTATGTGGGAGATGCTGTTCATTGGGATTTGATCAGGCTTTTGTTTTGAGTAGCCCGCTTCTGGCAAAACCATGAGTTCACCATTGCCACCAGGTATGGAAATTTATGAGCAGACAGCCGGTTGCTTTTGTGAGTGCTCCAGTGGGTTTTTTAAATGCCCATCTCAATGTGTGATGTGGGTCCCGTTGAGAGTGGGTGGTGCCCTTTCTATAGTGGGATTAATGTACTTTTGCTGACAGCAGTTCTAGGTGGGAAACATTGCGGTTGGAGGATTTTCTTCCATGAGACATGGGGAACGTTGAGGTCAGATGAACTTGGCTGCGAATGAGGAGGCTAGTGACCAGAGGTTTTTTGAAGCTGTGATGATATAGCCCGACATCATCATGGATTCCAAGACCTCTCCACCAATCAGCTTCCTCCATTTTCAGGAGCTAGTTCATAATAAGCTCTTGATAATGATTCTTTAAAGATATTATAATGGTGTGGTGGGGGAAATCAAGAGGAACTGAATGGGTTTGTGAATTATCTTTACCAAAGTAATTCAAACTTGAGATTTACAGTTAACCACTGCCTTTATAACATCAACATTTTAGCAGGCATACTGAAACTGCTTTAGAGGGGACAGCAGTCCTCAGTGAGTGGTTTAAATGCTTCCTTAGCAAACATTTAAACTAACGAGGAGGGAGGTGTTGGGAGCAGGGAGAATAAAGTAGCCTACCACCATAGGACAGAGAAGACAATAAGGAGAATCAGGAGAAAACAATGGAGACAGCTATACCTGAATTCATAAGAAGGGATACCATGGAGGAGAGGAGGCAGAAAAAGACAGAAACCAGAGCTGGAAAGGGGGATCAGGAAAGAAAAAATGAAACTACAAAGGAGACAGACTGCAAAACATTGAAAGCCATGTGTACTAATGTCCATAGCCTGGGAAACAAAATCCCAGACCTGGTATCATTGATGGTAGAGGTGGACCTTGATGTGGTGGCAGTTACCGAGACATGGTACACTGAAAACCATGACAGGGATGTAAACGTACCAGAGTATGCTCTATTCAGGAGGAACAGTGAGAGAAAAAAGGGAGGTGGCCCTTTATGTTAGGGAAGGTATAAAGGCAGCAGCAGTGCATGGGAAGAAGGGGAGGCCAAGGCACTGTGGTTCATGCTTGAGGCAGGTAGTGGCACAACTATTCACAGAGGAGTGATCTACAGGCCTCCTGCACAGGGGAGGAGATAAACAGAGAGATGCTGAAGGAAATGCATGGAATGGCAGCCAAACGGGAGGTACTGCTGCTGGGAGATTCTAATATTTTTTTTTATTTAAACATTTGGTGACCGGGAAAGGCACACTGAGCCAAGGCTTGTTTTCAGGTGTGACCTGGGGGCTTAGGGTAGGGGAGATTTTACAAGACAAAAATCAAATACAAGATGAAAATACAGCAAAAAATATACAAAATATACAGCAAATATACAATATATACAGCGGATGGTCCAATCAACACAGTAGATGTTGATTGGACCATTGGGCAGCTGTCACAGCCAGGAGCAGAGACATAATATATTATATAGAAACATAGACTTTGTCAGCAGATAAGGACCACTTGGCCCACCTAGTCAGCCCATTTCCTACCTACTGGATAAGCTGCAGATTCTAGGTAATCAGTAGCCTGCTTCTCCTACCCCGCACTGTAATTGTTTTATGTCTGTCCCATGCATTCTTGAATTTCCCCACTGCTTTTGACCCCACAACCTGTGCAGGAAGGCTGTTCCAACATCCACCACCCTCTCAATGAAAAAATACTTTCTCACGTTGCCCTTGAGCCATCCCCCCTCTATTTTCAAATTGTAACCACTTGTTCTTGCACATCTCTTTTTCTGAAATATGCTACCCTCTTGGACTTTGTTGCTTCCTTTGAGGCACTGGAAAGTTTCTATCATGTCCCCCCTCTCCCTCCTTTCCTTGAGGGTATACATATTAATCTCTTTTAGTCTTTCTTCATATTGTTTCTGGTGCAGACCCTGCACCATTTTGGTTGCCCTCCTCTGTACTACCTCTATCCTGTCTATGTCCTTGTGGAGATGGGGTCTCCAGAACTGCACACAGTACTCCAGATGGGGTCTCACCAATTGTCTGTACAGAGGGATAACAACTTTGTGCTTTCCACTGGTAATGACTCTCCCTATGCATCTCAGAATCCCCCCAGCCCTCTTTACAGTCTTCTCACATTGCTTGCCTACATTAAGGTCATCTGATATGAATACCCCCACGTATCTTTCCATTTTTGAAGTTGTTAGCACCTCCCCTGCATTGTATACTCTTTCCCTGGGTTTTTGTTTCTCAGATGCATTACTTTGCACTTCTTTACATTGAAACTAAGCTGCTATACTCTTGACCATTGCTCCAACTTTGCCAAGTCCCTTCTCATCCTTTCCACGCCTCCTTGTGTATCAACCCTGTTGCAGATCTTTGTGTCATCTGCAAAGAGGCATACTTTTCCTTCTAGTCCCTCTGCAATGTCACTTATACAGACATTAAAAAGGACTGGACCCAGTACTGAACCCTGCGGTACCCCACTAGTAACCCCTCTTTCATCAGAGTGGACTCCATTTACAATTACCTTCTGTGTCCTGTTATCCAGCCAATGTTTTACCCAGGCTGCCACCCTGGGACCCACTCCCAGGCTGATTAATTTGACTATTAATCTTTTGTGTGGGACTGTGTCAAATGCCTTGCTAAAGTCTAGGTAGGCCATGTTCACTGCCCCTCCCTGGTCTACTACTTTTGTCAACCAGTCAAAGAAATTGATTAGATTCATCTGACATGACCTTCCCGCTGTGAATCCATGCTGCCTTGGGCCCTGTGCCCGCTAGCCTCTAGGTACTTGACAATTTTTTCTTTCAGAAGTGATTCCATCATTTTCCCTACCACTAAGGTCAAACTAACAGGTCTACAGTTTCCAGCCTCTGCCGTGTTCCCACTCTTGTGAGGTGGGATCACATCCCCCTTCATCCAGTCCTTGGGTACCACATCGTCCTCCCATGATTTGTTAAATAGTGTAGTCAGTGGTACCATGAGGTCTCCCTTTAGTTTCTTTAGAATTTTGGGGTGAATCCTGTCAGGTCCCATTGCCTTATCCACCTTAAGTTTTGAGAGTTCATTCATGACCCTTTCTTCTGTGAATGGACAGGTAGCAACCCCCTGCCCAGAGTGCTTCTCTTTTTTGGTTTAGGTACCTCCCCCTCTTCTTCTTTAGTGAATACTGAGCAACAGGATTTGATCAGTTTTTCTGCCTTCTCACTTTCGCTCTCTGCCCACCCCCTCCCCCTTTATTAAGCCTCACTATCCCTCTCTTTGTTTTTCTTTGCTCCCTAATGTACAGTATCTGTAAAAGGTTTTATCTCCTTTCTTAACTTATCTGGCTATCTTTTCCTCTGTTTGGGCCTTTGCTCTCCCGACTGCCTTCCCCGCTTCCCTCTGCATTAACTGATAAAGGTCTCTGTCCTGCTCCTTCTGTGATTCCTTAGACTTCCTGAATGCTATCTTTTTCTCCCTACCCTTCCTTGCCACCTCTTTTGAGAACCATAGTGGTTTTCTACTTCATTTTGTTTTCTTTATTTGTTTCACAGAAGGCGTGTTGCCTTTATGATGGCAGTTTTGGCTTTTCCCCATTGTTCTTCCACCCCTCCCTCCTGCCCATTTGCTAGTGCATTCCTAAAGCATTCCCCCATTTTGCCAAAATCAGCCCTTCTAAAGTCCAGTACCCTCATTTTTGTATGGCTTGCCTCCACGGTTGTGTTTATCATGAGCCACACTGTGTGGTGGTCGCTTGGTCCCAGATGGCTACCCATGTACAAATCTTTGATCCTTTCTCCATCCCTGTTTGAGAATACCAGGTCAAAGATTACTCCCTCTCGAGTGGGTTCCAACACTAGCTGTCTGAAGAATGCCCCCTGTAGAGTATCGAGAATGACCCTACTCTTGGATGTGGTTGCAGTAAATGTGCTCCAGTTAACATCCGGCATATTCAGATGCCCTGTTAACAATATCTCCCTTTTTTTTGTCATTCTGAGGATGTATTCTTTCATTTCCTTGTCCATTTTCCTCCCCCTGAGATGGGGGTCTGTATACAACCCCTGCACGGATTGTGGTGCCACTACTTGTCTCCAAGGTGACCCACAGTGCCTTCCCTCCTCCCTGTTTACCCTTCAGTTCCATTGATTTAATCCCTTCCCTTATGTAGAGAGCTCCTCCTCCTCCTCTTTTACCCTTCCTGTCCCTGCTATAGATTGTGTACCCTGTATGTTGATATGCTAGTCATGGTTCTCTGTGTATCATATTTCTGTCACTGCCACAATATCCAGGTGTCCCTCTTCCATCAAGGCCACTAGCTCAGGAAGCTTTTTACCCAGACTATGGGCATTGGTGCTCATTGCTTTTCATTTTATGATGGCCTTACCCTTTTTTGCTCCATCCCTGCCCTTTATGCATTTGCCTTTTTTCTCCATTTACCCCAGTCCTACTCCCTAATGACCCCTGTACCTTGGTATTTTCCTCAGAAACTACCCTGTTTTGTGGGGGGAGGCTGGGAATTTCCTGATTCATATCAGTATTCCTTACCTAGGGCCAGCCTCAGGCAGTTAGTGAGAGAGGCTACTAGAGACAAGACATTTCTGAACTTTGTTCTTAACAGTGGGGACAGAATTATGGTGGTCAGGATAGAAGATCACCTGGGGGTTCAGTGGCCACCACACAGTACAATTTAATATTGGTATTGTGTAACAAGTGAACCACACAGAGGTGAGGGTCATGGATTTCAGAAGAGCAGACTTTAACGGAATGATGATAGGTATCAAAGAAGCCCTGGGGAGAAAGGAGGCAGTGGGGGGGGGGATGGAGGAGCAGTGGGCAAACCTTAAATGGGCCATTGCAGAGGCAACAAATAAGTGCATCAGGCTGAAAACTAAAGGTAGGAAAAGGAACAAACCCCTATTGTTCTCAATGAAGCTGGCACAGAAAATAAGAGAAAAGAAGGTGGCTTTCAAAAAATGAAAGGGGTCACTGAAAAATGAGGATTGGTCAGCATACCTAGATATACAGAGGGAAGTGGGTAAAGAGTAGTGAGGAGCACAAAGGTGAAAATGGAGGTTAGATTAGCACAGTCAATTAAGACAAGGGACAATACCTTCTATAGATATATAAGTGAAAAAAGAAAGGTCAGAGTGGGAATGTAGGTCTCAGAGGTAAGGAAGGGGTAAAAGTATAGGGGGACCTGGAGAAAGCATCTATAGTGAATCAATACATCAGTTCAGTATTCACTGAAGAAAGGAAGGGGCAGGGTCCACAGCTGGGCATAGGAAGCATGGGGGTAGAATGTAGATATCAGTCCATTTACACAAGAGAGAGTCCTGGAGGAACTCAAAAAACTCAGAGTGGACAAAGCAATGGGACCAGATGGTATACACCCAAGAATACTACAGGAGCTACAGATGGTGCTAACTGCAGCACTGGCAACCTTGTTTAATGAGCTGCTCAATACAGGAGTGGTTCTGAAGGACTGGAAGAGAGTGAATGTGATTTCTCTCCATAAGAGTGGAAGCAGGGAGGAAGCAGAAAACTATAGGCCGGTCAGGCTCACCTCAGTTGTGGACAAAATAATGGAGCCATTGATTAAGGAGAGGATTGTGTAACATGTAGAATCCCACAGATCACAGGATCCAAGACAGCATGCATTCACAGCAGGAAGTTCTTGTCAAATAAATCTGATAGACTTTTTTGACTGGGTAAAAAGAATGTTGATCGGGGAGAGACAATGGATATTGCCTACCTAGACTGCAGTAAGGCCTATAACACTGTTCCATACAGAAGACTGGTTAACAAGTTGGTTAGACTGGGGGTGGGACACAAAGTGGAGAACTGGGTTCAAAACTGGTTCATGGACAGAAAGCAGAGGGTGGTGGTTAATGGAATCCAATCTGAGGAAAGGGACGTGACCAATGGGGTGCCTCAAGGATCACTCCTGGGGCTAGTCCTGTTTAATGTCTTCATAAGGGGCATTGTTGAGGGACTGCAGAGGAAGGTTTGCCATTTGCAGCTGACACTTGACACTAAGATCTGCCACAGGGTGGACACTCCAGAATGGGTCAAGAAGATGAGGCAAGACCTTGGAAAGCTGGAAGAATGGTGCAGGGTGTAGCAATTAAAAGTTAATGCAAAGATATGAAGAATCTTGCACCTGGGAAGTAGAAACCCCAGACAGAGCTATTGGATGGGGTGGTTACTGACAGTTACCAGAGAAGAAAGAGACTTAGGGATTGTCATTTCAGATAACATGATGGTGGCCAAACTGTGCACCAAGGCAGTGTGGAGGGCCAGTGGCATGCTGGGGTGCATAGGCAGGGTTACCATGAACAGAAGAAGGGAGGTGGTGATGCCACTATTCAAAGCACTGGTGAGGCCTCATCTGGAGTATGGAGTACAGTTCTGGAGGCCACATCTTCACAAGGACATAGACAGCATGGAGACAGTTCAGAGAAGGTCAACAAAGATAGTGCAGGACTTGTACCAGAAGACATATGAGGATAGATTAAAAGACCTCAATATGTATACACTGGAAGAGAAGTGGGAATGGAGGGATATGATTGAAACCTTCACATATCTAAAGGGCATGAACAAAGTGCAAGAGGGGGATATCTCCCAGTATAGGAGAAGTATAAGGACAAGGGGGCACAATATGAGATTGGAAGGGGCAGACTAAAGGGAAACATGAGGAAATATTCTTTACAAACTGGGTGATGTATGCATGGCATAGCCTGCACTAGGAGGTGGTGGGAGCCATCAAATTGGGGGCATTCATACATGCATAGGATTGACATAAGACAATCACAGAGGTGGTAAGAAGAGGCTGAAACTACTGACCAAGTGGTGTCCTGGGCCATTGATGTAGGTAGGGAGTTCGGGCAGACTAGATGGACCTAGTGGTCCTTATCTGCCATCAATTACTATGTTATTTTGTTATACAGAAAATCCACAGACAGGTATTCCTTTATATTGACTAGAAGTTGCAACCCTAGAGTACCATTATAAATATCCCAGTCCAAATTCCTGCATGTTAACTAAACAATAAGGCTTGAGGGTGTGTGCAATAGACATGTCTAATACATGGCCAAGGGCATTGTAAGGCACTAGCCGCAGGCCAAGTACCTTCAGCCCCTGGCCATGCATTAGAAATGTTTAATGCACAGCCCCGGAGTGTCTTATTGTACTTATAAAATGGGACTCTGTAGTTATATTTTTGTTCAAATTAAAACCATTAGGTTTAAATAATTAAAAAGTTACCTCTTGTTTATATATTTGATATAAAATAGTTCCTCCGCCTGCCTCTCTTGTATGCATTTTTTTTTACTTGGAATATCCATCTGAGTATGACCTCTGTAGTTATCCTTAACTTCTCCCCAACATAGGCTGGAGTAATTTGCCCCCCCCAACCCTACCCAACATAGACACTCACTCCTGTAATAAGCTTTTTTTTTTCCTTTAAATTCTATGTGCTGTCTTTGACAGTAGTTTAAAGAGGGTTTTAATTTTTTAGGTGAGTTGAGATTAGCTGGAGATGAGAGAAGCCTTTGGTGGGTCACAAACTGAATCAGACATACTGACACACACACTAACAAACAATCTTTTGTGACTTTTTTGTTTTTTAACTATTTTTATTTTTTCCTAATCATCAGGCCCTGGCACATGAAACCTCCAGGTTCTGTATGTCTTACTGTAAGAGGAGAACTGGTTGTATGGCAGAGTATAACATTGAGGGGAGCAGGGATGACAGACAGTAATAAAACAACAAAAATAACATTTTGTGACATTTATTTTATTTTATGTTTTTTCCACTATTTTCATTTTTTTCTAATCATCAATCCCTGGTATCTGAAACCTCCGATTTCTGTATGTCTTACAGTAAGAGGTGCATTGGTTGTATGGCAGAGTACAACATTGAAGGGAGCAGGGACAACAGACAGTAAGAAATTATAAATTCTTATATTTAGGAGAGTCCGAATGAAGTGTTACTTATTTTCTCTTATTTAGTTGAGTGATGAGCAGAGTTTCTATAAATAGGATCGAGTGACTACTGGGGGCCTGCTGTTGGATGCTGCAGCAGCAGTCGTGATCACAGCACAGGAACATAAAAATCAGTGTACAGAAAAGATTTCAGTGTTTGATGGCATAAACAATGTAAATTTGAGTGCTTCCCTGCACTGCCTTTTTTTTGTTTTAATTTGACAAGTCAGAGTTGCAACAAACATGATCAAGTGACCGGGGTATTGTTTTAGCACCAAAGCAGCAGTCTGCATCACAGTAGCAAGCACAAGAAAACAGAACTGCAGACTGTGTGTGTAATTTTTATCTAAGAGCCAAGCATTTTACTAACCAAAGTTTGTGAAATATTGCTTTACCACAGTGCTTATCTCACCCTGTGTGCTGACAAAGAATGGGTTACTGTGCCAGATATGTGGGCTAAGTGAGGGTAAGAAATGGCAGGTGTAACTTCTTTACAAGTTCTACATGCTCATTGATTTCCATACAATGCTACATCCAGCTGACCAGCGCTTATTTTTAGCCTTGCATTCGGCACTTCTAATGCACAGCTAATCAAAATGCAGGATTTTTCCTTTCCCATTTTGTAAAAGTAGTTATAGCAGTCAGATTGTATATTAAATCTGAGCACAGGAGTTGGAAATGTTATAAGATAATTTTCTGACCAGTTCAACAGGAACATTCTGTTAAGAAGACATTAGTTATGGTCTCTTTATGGTAAGGATGAATGATTCAGTTTTATCACTACTTTCTCTACACATGGATATGAAATAGAAGAGAATTTGAACACACATTGAGGTGTACTGAACGAAGAACCAGTGTTTAGAGACTACTTAAAAGAAAAAATTGATTACCATACCCAGGGTGAGGGGTGGGGGTTGAGAGAAGATATTCTAGTACACAGTTGCCAACCAGTACTGCAAAGACATATTACTGTTCATTGGCTACCACCCCCCATGCAGGATATTTAATGTGGAAGATATAAATTGTGTAATGGGATAAGGCATACTCGGACATTCACCAGTCCTAACACTGGTAAGAATTTGGAAATCTAACCATTTTATCAAGTATGATAATGCATTTGTGGTATATTTGGGTAAGTGCCTGTGTTGAGCATATTACAGTATATAGGGAAGATAAAGTGTAGTCTAAAATAAAGAACAGTGAAACACATGTGGGGCATCAGTCAGAAACAAATATCACTACTAAGGATCACTACTAAGGAAGTTAAGGAGCCAGGAGGCTGGTCAAGCCCATGTTTGCACCTGCCATTTAATATCTGTAGTAGTAAAGATTGTGTTTAGAAAACAGTAGGTTATTGAGTTATTTTTTTTTAATTCCTCTTATGTTTTACTAGTGAAAGCCTCTAATTGTAAATTGTTCCATGGGTTAATATTTCTGTGTGTGAAAAAATATTTCTGACTTTGGTAATTAAACTTTTTACTGACTAGTTGGAGTGGGTGACCTCTGGTGTCATATGAGGAGTTTTTAAATTTGAATCCCAGTTTGGTCAAAAGATGTGGGTCCTGCATGATGTCATATATAAAGAGCAGGTCACCCCAAGTTGTCCAGTGGCCAGGGGAATTAAATTAAGGGAATTGACTATGTTTTCATATGTCACATTATGAAGCCCCTTAATATGCTTGGTGTATTTCCTTTGAACTTTTTCAAGCAATTTTAATTCAAATTTCTTAGAAGGGGACCACAACTGTGAGGCGTATTCTAAGTGAGGTCTAGAATATGCCCTGTACAGGAGCATCATGACCTAAGAGTCCCTTGATTTAATGTTCCATTTTATTGACCATGTGATCCGATTGGTTCTGTTAACGGCTTCATTGATATGTTTTGAATAGCCGAGATTATTAGAGATGGTTATTCCCAAGTCTTTTTTATCTGTGGTAGCATGTAATTCATAGCCCCCAAGGCAGTAGGATACTATAGGATTATTTTGGCTTAAATGCATTACCTGGCATTTATTTGTGTTTAGTAACATGCCCTGTTTGTTAACCCAGTTACTAATATGGCCCAGGTCCCTTTGAATTGTTTGTATTTGGTCCGTATTAATACAGGGTCCACCAGTTTTGACATTGTCAGCATATTTGATGGCAGGAGAAACAACTGGCCTCGTAAGGTAGGAGATAAATGCTTGAAATAAGCATAACCCTATGATGGAGCCCTGCTTGACTCCACTGGTAACCTGTACAGTGTTAGATAGGAGGCTAGTGATAAGAGCACTTTGTGTCCTAGCCCACCCAGTTATGTATCCAATTGATAATACTGATATTGATGTTAAAGTCTTGTAACTTAGTGACCAGTGCCCAATAAGGCATGGTATTGAATGCTTCACTAAAATCAATACACACTATGTCATAGGGTATTTCATTATTCAATTGCAGGCTAATCTCTTCATAAAAGCACAATAGTTTAGTTAAGCAGCTTATGCCCTTAGTGAAACCATATTGTTCTGGGTCCAAATGATATAGCTTTAAAGTGATTAAATCCTTAATAAGGCTTTTGAGTACCTTGCAGATGGTGGAGGTTAGCCTGATAGGTCTATAACTCTCCCAGAGATTCTTTGGGCCATTTTTGTGGATTGGTATCACGTAAGCTGTTTTCCACTTGGGGGATCATAGCCAAGGGAGAGTCAGCCTTCAAATAAAAGCCTTTTTGAGTGAGGTAAACTGTTTGCCAATAAGAAAAGTATGTGACCTGATATATCATCAGGGCCGGGACTGAACTTGCCTTTTAAAGACATGATTTTTTTTATGTAAAACATCTTCAGAAATATAGATATGACCACTGGAACCATTTGCAGAAGACTGAACCTTTTTCTGTGTGGGATGGAATATATCACAGAAGTTCTTATTAAAGATGGTTGCCATTTCCAGTGGTTCATGTATCAGATGGTTATTAACTAATAAAGGTCCTACTTGGCAAATGGGCTTTTTTAACAAGTTTATACATGAAAAGAAATGTTTACAACTGCCTTTGCTGATGGAGGAGGCAATGTTATGTCCCCATTTAATTTTAGCTTTCCTAACTTTTTGTTTACATTTCTTTTAAATTATGAGGTAAGACTCCCAGCTTTCAGATTATGCTTTCAGATTATCAGCTAATGGAGCTGGATCAGAGCAATCAGAATCGCAACAAAAGCAGCAGTAAACAGTAAATGTTACTTAATTTTGATTGTTGTGGAACAATGTAATAAAATGCTTGCTGCTCTAATCTAGGCAGAAAAGGTAATGGTCTGGTTTAGTGAGGAGTCCTAGACTGCATATCATTGGGGTAGGCTATGAGCAGAACAGCAATCTGAACAAAAGCAGCAGTACACAGTATTGTATATTAAAATAAAAAGAAGTGTGGGCTGCAATGAGAAGAAAAAGAAATGCTGGCAGCTGTGTGGTGAATGGAGTGATCCCTTTTTCTATGTGTGGGTAACCCAGATGGTGGGGGTTAGAGTTATAATACTGTAAGACTTGCAGCTAGATTAAGTAGTTAAAATATTTGTGAAGCTTACTGATGTGCCTACCTCCATATTGTTTCCCGGTTATCTGCCCACACTTCCTATGTTTATTTAGGGTATGTGTAATATATGCGCAGGATGCACACCCCTGTGCACTTTTCTTGACTCCCTCCACATGGGTGTCCAATCCCCAGTGTTGGAATATGAATTGAAATAAGGAACACCATCACTTGATACTTTTTTTTAAACCTGTAAAAGAGAAATCAGTCCTTCACCAATTAACCCAGTCTCCCACTCAGCACCCACCACCCCACATTCCCCACATCCACACATACCCTAAATGACCTGAACTTGTCCCATGGCATAGATACACTCTCTGATCAAAGACTCATCATGCTGCTGAAACTGTCTATTTCAATATAAGAAAATAAGGTGAGTCTGGTTTAAAGTACTTCAATGGGGTTTGAAATGTTATTCATAACTTAGAAATTTGTATATATTTTGACACAAAATTTTCAGCATGGCCATTTTGGAGACCTACCTCATGACCAATGGTGGTGTGATTATGCATATTTGCACTACCCCCCCCACCACACCTCTTTCTGAAACTCCCTTTGGGATAACATGATGCTGTCTTCGGCCTGCAACTGTACTTAAATCATTTACTCCTCAGGAGCTCTTTAAGAGTTCCTTGAGTCCTGTATACTCTTAACACTGCATCCTGAGCCTTTCAAAGCAAAATCAAGTCATAGTCAGCATGTCACAAACAAATGTGAATACCTCTTGAACTGTAAGTGCTACATGCTAAGTATGTGTGGCAAAGTTATTCAACACAAAATTATCTTTCCAGTGGTGCTGTGCAATTAATTATAAGCAATTTCTTTTTTCCTATACTAGTCAAAATACGAAAAAGTGTTGTTTTTTTTTTGCAATAAAAAGACAACTTAAACCATTTTTATTTATGTATTTATTTAAGATTTGATAACCAGAAAGGCATCATGAGCAAGTGCTCATTTCCAGGTGTGACCTGGGAAAAGGGCTACAATACAACAGAGGGCAGACAAAATAAAATACAGAATAATGCAGTGTAAAAGAAAAAGAGAGCACTATTTACAAAAGAAATACAAAATAAAATAATGCAGCGTACATAAGAGAGCTATTTACATAAGGTTTGTTGGTTATATAGTACAGTGAGTATCTACAATATTTACAGAATAGGGTTACATTAAATAGACATAGTAGTTAGCAATAGTGCAGAGCAAATCACATAGAAAGCCTGCTGTCTTAGAATTGGAATAGGGAGATGCAATATAGGGGTCAAGAATGAAAGGCCTTAAGGAGAGAGGGAGACAGGTGCAGGAAGTAGTGGGGGTGGTGGTGGTGGTAGGAAAATATGTATTATATGAACACTAAATTAAGCACCCATACATTAGATGTAGGTATGAAAGTAATTTTGTACTGAAAATAAATGTTTCTAATATAAAATATGTTTTTCCCCCATGTTATTCATTGCGCTTAGGTGAGGCTTGAGGGACAAATGTCAGCCAAAGACACCATACCTTAAACAAATGCGAATAACTCATAAAGTATACTGTATATGATACACACAAAGTAGTAGTGGCAGAGTTGTTCAGCACTAAATGACCTTTCTAACGGTGCTATGCAGTCAATTCTAATCAATCTGGTTCACACATAATACAAAGAAATAGTGCTGATGACCTGAGAAGTGTCCAGGAGAAACAAGAAATCTTTAGCTGTCGACTGAGGTCACTGTGGGAGACAAAGGGAATGAACTGCCTGCCAAATACAGGCATTTCCTAGAGGCAGTGAGTTGGTGGCCTTTATCCCATAACTATTGCACTTGTTTTTGGTTTCCATGTGGGTCACCTTCCCAAGCTGTGCTTGGTTGCTCTTTTAACCTACCTGTCTAAGTGTTTCTTGGTAATGTATTTTATGTATTTTTGATTGCCTCTTTGTTCATCTTGCAATGTTTGTATATCGTTACATCCTTATCATGCATGCAACTGCCTCCATATTTCCTTGTAACCTCCTGAGTCACACCTGAAACAGGCATCTGTTTTGTCTAGTATGCTTACCTGGTAGACAAAAGCTAAATTAAATAAATAAATAAAAACTGTTCCAAAAGATGATTTTGCAGTCATTTTGCAAAATCATCTTTTGGGCAAGACTTACATTTTTTACTGCCCTTCTTAATGATACCAGGTCATAAGAAGGCTATTTTGAAAATCTGGGATCAAAATATGTAAAACTCACAAAGTTATGACTGTACATTAAAAATGTTCTATGCTTGCTCATAGAATTGATCATTTTCAATATTTTGACCCCAAATTTTCAGCATAGCCATTTTTCACACCACCTCATGAATGTGACATCTGTTGTTTTTCAAATCCAGGCCAAAATGAGTTTTCACACGTGTGCTGCATCATGATGTTTCAGCAGGTATTTGAAACTTTTCATCTACTGGGTTGATGAGGAGGGGTCATAAGAAGACTATGCAGAGAATGTGGTATACAAATATGGAACAATGCCCAGGTTATGAGTAAACATTTCAATATTTCAATGTTCACTCATAACTTTGCTGATTTTCAATATTTTAACTCCAAACTTTTAACATAGCTGTTTTTCCACACAAACTCATAAACGTGACAGGTGTCATTTTTAAATCCTGGGCAAGGCATGTTTTCATACTTGTGGTGTGAAATGATGTTTCATACAATGTACTATAAATGTAAATGGTGTCAGTGTGGCTCAGGTGGTAGCATATCCGCCTCTGGACCAGAAGGTTGTGGGTTCTCATCCCACACCAGGATTGGACTTGCACCTAAAAATCGCTGGCATCTGAGTGCAGTATTGGGGGGTGCTGTACTGCTGGGGTGTGCTGTCCTTCGGATGAGACATTAAACCGAGGTCCCTTCTGTGCATCCTGGTGTTGACCTGGTGGGTGTCCAGGTGGAAGTAAAAGAACCCAGGGCACTCTTCACAAAGAGCAGGGAACATTCCCGGTGTCCTGGCCAACATTCCCCTTCCCATAAACCAGTTCATGCAATTATCCAGGCTGCGTGTGGGTGATGATGTGCAATATGGCTGCCACCACACATTCAGTCACTTCACTACCAGTCTAGCATTGCTTGTAAAGTGCTTTGGGATACTGTGTATGAAAAGCGCTATATAAATGCTGATTATTCTTCTTCTTCTTCTAAATGTCACATGTCATGTTTATAAAGGTAATGACTATCTTGAAAATTTGGGGTGAAAATAAAAATAAAATTAAAATTACTAGGAAAAATTCTGTGTAGTGCCACTCTTCACCCCAGCAAGTAAGATTTGTGATCCTGTATTGGTGATCTGAGTTTGGGGGAGAGCTCAGTGACCCAGCAACATGGGATAAGAGTGCTGGGTAGCACCCCCCAGCCAGGAAATGAAAACTGCAGGGTTACCCACATGGGTCTGGGTATCATATAGTGAAGACAGCTCTTCTCTTGGCATAGGCTCTGCACTTCTGCCCCTGATGGTGGCAGAAGGCCCCATCCATTGACAGACAGATGGACTCTTTTCCCTGTGCATCTATATCTGCAGCCACATGGAGTTGCAGGGACCAGTATGCCCGGCATTTTCACAGCCTCCCTCACAACCCCATGAATTATTTTTTATATATATATTTAATGTTTATTAGCACATGAAAGCTCATCAAGCGATATATCCTGAGTCTAGCATACTTGACAACCACATGGTCAAAAGACAAACAATATTGCTCTGCTGTTTGTTAAAAGTATTTAGGGGAGAAAAAAGAGGCAGTGAAAAGAAGAAAGAAAACCAAAGTATTACTATGCCCTAAGTGCAAATCATGTATGTCGCCATTAGTGTCAGTCTCTCTGGCACAGGGCACACTCCTACACCATCCAGAATAAATCTGTAAACACAAAATGGTACCTATAACACTTGTCTACCACAAAATTCCAAATATAGGACCAGGTTATTGTTTTATGGGGTCAATGTGCATCTATAGTGGCATAATAAAACCCCTTTGGCCTCCAACCTAGTTCACATTTTTCCAGAACCCCATAATTTCTTGACATCCATCACAGCATGAAACTGCAGAGCCTGCAAGGTCTCTGCACATCTGTAGGCAGATGAAGTCTTCCATTGGCATAGGCCCAAAGGGCCCTGTGCATCTGCATTTGTTCATACAGGTACAAAAGAGATCTATGCAAATAAGGATAATATTCCAATATCTCATAAAGAAAGAAAATACTTTGCAAAATATTTTATTAATGCACCAGTTAGGGTTCAAGTTAACACCACAAAAGTAGGTAAATGTGGAGTTAAGGTTAGTACAGACCTGCAGTGTCTAGTTACATGGATGCTTGATAAAAGATGGGTGGGGGGGTCCTTCTTCATGGATGCAGTAACTCTTTTTTGACTGGTTACACTTTTTCTTTAAAAGAGTGGTTACTGTGAGACTGCAGCAACTTTGTAGCTGTGAAATGGGATTTTTTTTGCAGGTGAGGGAGTTTTATAGCAACTTGAAGATGTGTTATATGACATAGGAGTTTTTGAAATTGGTTTGGTAGGTTTCTTAATTGCTAAGTGAATTAGTTTATTTTTTAATTTTTTTTGTTTTAGTCTTGTAAAATATGTCTATTGATGTTTTACACGGCTTTGATTTTGGAAGTATACAGCTTTCATTTGTTGAACTGCAGAGACATACAACTTTAAATGGAGAGGTACACAGGGAAATACACTAAAATGAATCATATGGAGAAAAGTTCACATATTCAATTTCATTAGAGTTTTGCCCAAGGATAATTATTTAATAGGTGGTTTTACTAGATAATGTGCAGATTTTAAAGTATATGAAGAATCGAGTGTCATTTTGGCACATGTGCAGAATGTTTTTGCAGCATTATTTTTATAACTGAATTTTTAAAAAACAGATGTACATTAGTTTTGTGTGTATGTGTGGAAGGGGGGTTGTAACTTGAAAATGCCATTCATATGTAGTTTTGATTCTTGAAAATTGCTCTACCATTTCCTTTCATTCCAGCAATCAGGAGCTCATCCACACCACCATCACCAGACCCCCAAGTTTCTGCAGAGCTTGAGAACCATACTTATTTTTTGGCAATCCCTGCCCATCCACCAGATCTTTAATAAATACTGTGATTGGGATGGGTAATCTCATTCACTCTTTCCTGCTCAGTCTTTAAGAAAACCAGCTGTGAGTGCCCAACCCTGGAGCTGGTAACCCTTCTTCCACCTGCCCAATCTTTACAAAAATTGGTGCTGTGTGTCAACTTCACCTCTGGTATCCCCCTCCCACATGCCAAATGTTTAACCCCACCATCACTACTGTTCTTCTGCATGCTTGATCTTTAAAATACCAGGGACAAACTGGTCAATTGCTTCAGCAGTTGAGAAATGATCATTGATCATTGAAGGGCAGCCAGGGAGAGGAAGACTAAGCATCTGACAGGATGCTCTGTTTCTCTGAGATGAGAGGGGGAACTGACCACCATGCAACCACCACCTGGGTGACCATGGATTGTGGTGCAGGCATAAACAAGTTCTGCTGGAGTAGAGATGCCAACTGTCTGGAGCAGACACTGATGTATGATGTGTGCATGCCCCACATTTAGCTAGCATCTCTCACAGGATGGGAAGAAATCAGGGAAAAGACCCAACCACCACTGCTGTTGGCCTTGTGCAACCTGCAAACTCCACAGCCAGTGACCTGGGCTCTCTCCTGGCCAAAGCAACCTGCTTGATGCAGAGGGACCTGATCTAGCCCGATGGTCTTGTTTGTGGGAAGGAGATACCATAAGCAGTATGACTAACAGAAAGGTAAGTTCTGAGAGATGGCAGTGTTATAGGGTTGGTGCTGTGCAGGGTCCTGAGAAAGGGGCCATGAACCATTGTCAAAAAGGAGACTAAATGTGAAGTACAAAAAATAAAACAGGGGCAACTTCCAGGGGCACAACTCCACTGTCGATACCCCTTCTTTCTGCCAGATCATTAAGAAAACCAGTAGTGGTTGGCCAACCTCAGCATCAGTAGCCCCTTCTGCCTGGCTGAATTTCAATAAACCCTATGGCAGGTGCCCAAACCCACTTCTAGTATTCTCCCCAACCCCAAAACTCCATAACCTCCCCCCCAACTGGATAGCCAAATTCCTTATTCCACTCTTGTTCTCAAACCCATTCCATAAACTGAAAAAAAAACACCCTCACCCACCCTCCTATAGCCACACCATGGTCCCTCCCTATACTGGTGCCCACAATGTTCCTTATTGCAAATCTTCAATGTCACATATCGTGATTCCACAGTTATTTCTAAATACACTCCTCTACCTGCAGTTAATTAAAACAAACTCAAGTCTGAGCATCTGGGGCCGCTAACGCATTAACTTGATAAGTGCATGTCATGGGCTTAAATATAAAATTGAAGTGCCATAGTCAGGACTGTGTGTAAATGTTGTTTTTGATAAATGTAGATCATTTATGGGGTTGATCTTGTGTTTCCCATATGTTAAAAATGTGAGTAGTAAGCGCATCTTGTACTATATGGGGAAGGAGAGGGAGCTACACACCAAGACTTTCCAGTAATGGTAGAAGAAATGGTGCAGAAAAGAGTGGTATGTCTACACTGGGGACTGGAGACCAACCTAGAAGGACAAGGGAAAGGGACATGGGAAAGGGGAAATTGTTCAAACAGGAAAGGCACACTAAGCCAAAGCTTGTTTCCAGGTGTGACCTGGGAGTACAAGGATGTTAAGTGACTTGCTCAGGGACACACACAGTATGCAAGTGGGGGCTGTGGGATTCAAACCCAGATCTTCAGGTTTGCATTTCAGTGCCCTTTACCACTGTGGCATACTACCTCCTAATAAGAGCCCATACTGAGTTAATGACTTTTTTCCATCCAGGAGTGACCTATAGTCCTCAGTGGATGGTTTTAATGTTACTTCAATAAACATTTAAAGCAGTCAAGGGTGATGGAAGAAATAGGGGATGTAGAAAGTGGCCAGTCACAGGCAGAGATACAGAGTAGGGAGATCTCTGGGGGAGGGAGTTTCACCAGGATGCAAGTTATTCAAGGAAGTAGGTTAGCAAAGGAGAAAGTACGGAAGAATGTAGCAAAGGAGAAATGCGAGGAAGTGGAAAACAATTGGAAAAAGGAGACATCAACAAGAAAAGAGCTAACAAAATACGGAAGGTGATGTGTGCTAATGTTAGAGTCTAAAATCAAGGTGGAGGCAGACTTAGATATTCTGGCAGTTATCGAATCACAATGTAAAACAGGACAGAGATGCTGATTGACACTGGGGACTGGGCACCCCAGTGTCACTGTTATGTTTCTGGGGGCATTGGCAGGGAGGGTTGGGGGGGATGAAAGTAAAAAAATAATAGATAGATAGATAGATAGATAGATAGATAGATAGATAGATAGATAGATAGATAGATAGATAGATATGTATAGATGAAATAATCGGGCATGTGCAGTACTGAAAAAAAGATATCAGCTGTAAGACAATAATAGTTAAAGTCTAAAAAGCACTTTCCTGGGACCTTATTGAAACACTTAAGAATGTATGGATTTAATAAGCATACAAAACATTCACCATAGAGATGACAAAAAGGAGTATGTATTAATAAATTCTGTGTAGCACAGAATGTAAATAGGATTTTCCTACAGTCTGGACATTGGGGTCTGAATACTCACATTCCACTTTGAAATTCAGTCCCATAATCTCAACAGGCTATATACAGTGAGTCTAGAAGGACAAAAAAGGCCCATAAAAAGAACAAAGTCCATTTAACCATCTTATTACACCTGCCATGCTTCACATTATGTAATCATCCTTATTCAGAAGTCTGAAATTTACCATTTGCACTAATTTAAGTTACCAAGGCCCAAATGGAACTGACATCCAACGGAGTATCAACACAAGAATGTTGAACATATGGGACTTAACACAGCAGTTTGTAGTACAGTGAAAAGCTTTGCCTAAACCTTTTTTATTCAGTTCTAAACTTTTGTTCTGCATCGTAAAATACTTTTTCTGATGTCATAGTTCTATTTTAGCAGTTTTTCACATTTGAAATAATTAGTGGTGAGCATCATTAAATATAGTATTGCTTCTGCAAGGATGTCATCAATATTCTCAGATGTAGTTGAACAACCACAGCTTAATATTCCTTTTTCATATGACTATGATGAATTGCCATGCAACAAAACAATTCCATTAACTTACTGGACACCAGTTGGCATCAGGGCTAATCAGGGCCTGCCATGCACCATATGCTCTAACATGATAATTATAAAATAATTAAAATCACAATAAAAATTGCTTGGTAGTAAACAAGAACAGTGGTGAACAATACTGGAGACTGCAAAAGACTGCCTAAAGAAATACTGTGTATGAAACATATATTGGAAACATCTAATGATTTGGTTGGTTCAGTAACAAAAATGCATCATGCAAAAAGACACAGGCAGAAGGGGATAGGGAGAAGTACCAGGAGAAGCAAAGGGAGGCAGGAAGGTCAGTAAGGGAAGCCAAAGCTCAGACAGAAGAACACATTGCAAAATCAATGGGTAGAGGGGACAAAACCTTTTACAGGTACATAAGTGAAAAAAGAAAGACAAAGGGAGGGATAGTGAGACTGAAGGGGGAGGATGGGGGCCGCGTGGAGGATGACAACAGTAAAGCTGACATATTGAACAAGTATTTCTGCTCAGTCTTTACTGAGGAAGAGGAGGGTAATGGGTCTGAAGGGAGTACAAGGGGTGAGAATGGTGCAGAAATGGACACAAGTCCCTTTACACAGAAAGGGTCCCAAGAACTGGAAGTAATAAGAGTTGATAAAGCAATGGGGCCAGATGGGTGCACCCAGGGTCCTTAAAGAACTAAGAGAGGTGGTGGCTGAACCTCTGGCTATCCTGTTTAACCGATCACTGGAAACAGGGAGGTACCCAAAGACTGGAGGACAGCAGATGTAGTCCCCTTATACAAAAGTGGGAACAAAGAGGAAGCAGGGAACTACAGACCAGTCAGCCTCCACCTCGGTAGTGGGAAGATCATGGAAGCACTACTGAAGGAGAGATTGGTGGAACATCTGGTTGTCAATGAACTACAGGACCCAAGGCAGCATGGTTTCACCAGGGGAGGTCATGTCAGACCAACCTCGTTGAATTTTTGACTGGGTGACTAGGGAGGTGGATCAGAGGAGGGCAGTGGACATGGCCTATCTGGACTTCAGCAAGGCCTTTGACACTGTGCACATAGAAGACTATTACACAAACTGGGGAATATGGGTGTGGCAGGACAGTAGTGTGGTGGGTAGGTAACTGGCTGGATGGCAGGACACAGAGGTGGTAAATGGCTGTCACTCCAGAGGGAAGAGTGACCAGGGGTACCACAGGGATCTGTGTGCTGGGACCGGTCCTATTCAACATCTCTCATCAGTGACATTGCACAGGACCTAGAAGGCAGAATTTCACTGTTTGCTGATGACACAAAGCTCTGTAACAGAGTAGACACACCAGAGGTGTAGACAGAATGAGAAGGGACCTGCAGAAACTTGAAGAATAGTCAGGGTTTGGCAGTTGAAATTCAATGCAAAGAAGTGCAAGGTAATGCATATGGGGCACAAAACCCTGGCACAATATATCAGTTGGGGTGAGGATATAGCATGCACCAAGCAGGAAAGGGATCTTGGGGTTATCATCTCTGATGACCTCAAGGTAGGGAAACAGTGTGACAAGGCAGCAGGAAAAGCAAATAGGATGCTGGGATGTATAGGCAGGGGCATCACCAGCAGGAAAAGGGAGGTCATAATTCCACTATACAAGACACTAGTGAGGCCCCACCTGGAGTACAGTGTACAGGTCTGGAGACCATACCTATGTAAGGACATAGACAGGGTAGAGAAGGTTCAGAGGTTGGCAACAAAGATGGTGCATGGATTGCATCACAAGTCCTATGAAGACAGGTTGAAGGAACTGAACATGTACTCCCTGGAGGAGAGGAGGAGAGAGGGATATGATAGAGAGACATACAAGTATCTCACAGGGAGGAACAGGTGCAGGAATACACTATTTTAAGCAAAGATGTTCCAGGACTAGAGGGCATGGGATGAAGTTGGAAGGAGGACAATTCAGAGGAAACATGAGGAAGACTTTCTTCACAGAATGGGTAGTGGACAAGTGGAACACCTGCCAGAGGAAGTGGTGGGGGCTGAAACAATCACGGGATTTAAGAATGCATGGGATAGACATAAAGGAATTCTGGAGGTCAGGGGTAAGGGGCAACAGACTTCTTGGAAAACATAAACTGAACTTACAAGCTCAAATGGGCAGACTGCGTGGGCCATAGGCCCTTATCTGCCGACACCGTCTATGTATCTATGTATCATAATTTCTGAGCTACAAAAACAGTTGAAATGGTCAGTAGCAGAATTCAGGGGTAGCCTGCATCCCCCATTCTGACCCAACAAAAGTGCCTTACACAAATGATGGTGACTATCAACAGGGAGTGGATGTCCCCTGTCATATTAAGGCCACATATTATACAGATTGCAGTTCCAAACATCAGTGGCTGCACATAGTCTGTGCAACCAATGCCTTTCAGGAACTGTGGTTACATAGAAACATAGAATTTGATGGCAGATAAGACCGCTTGGCCCACCCAATCTGCCCATTTCCCTACCTAATGGATAAGCTGCAGATCCTAGTTAACCATCAGCCTACTTCTTCCTACCCCCACCCCCTCGAATTGTCTTATGACTGTCCCATGCATGCTTGAATTCCACCACTGTTTTTGACTCCACAACCCCCTCCGGAAGGCCATTCCATGCATCCACAACCCTCTCTGTGAAAAAATACTTCCTTACATTACCTCTGAGCTGCCCCCCCATCTTCAAATTGTGCCCCTTGTTCTTGCACACCTTTTTTTTGAAAGATGCTATCCTCTTGGGCTTTGTTGATTCCTTGAGGTACTTGAAAGACTCCTATCATGTCCCCCTCTCCCTCCTTTCCTTGAGGTTATGCATATTAAGCCCTTAAGTCTCTCTTCATATGTCTTCCAGTGCAGACCCTGCACCATTTTAGTTGCCCTCCTCTGAACAGCGCCATCCTGTCTGTGTCTTTGCGGAGATTGGTCTCCAGAACTGCATGCAGTACTCCAGATGGGGTCTCACCAGCTGTCTGTACAGAGGGATAACAACTTGTTTTTTAGTGGTGATGCCTCCCATGCATCCCAGTATCCCCCAGCTCTCCTTACTGCCCTCTCACATTGCTTGCCCACCTTTAGGTCATCCGATATGACTACCCCCAGGTCCCTTTCCATTTTTGTTATTGTTAGTATCTCACCCCCCTTTGTGTACTCTTCCCCTGGGTTTTTGTTTCCCAGGTGCATTACCTTGCACTTCTTAGCATTAAATCTAAGCTGCCATGCATTTGGCCATTCCTCTAACCTTGCCAAGTCCCTTCTCATCCTTTCCACCCCACCTTGTGCATCGACTCTGTTGCAGATCTTTGTGTCATCTGCAAAGAGACATACCTTTCCTTCCAGTCCCTCTGCAATGTCGCTTATAAAGACATTGAAGAGGACCGGTCCTAATACTGAACCCTGCGGTACCCCACTAGTAACCCCCCCCTTTCTTCAGAGTGGACTCCATTTACTAATACTCTATGTGTCCTATTCTCCAGCCAATTCTTTACCCAGGCTATCATCTTGAGACCCACTCCCAGGCTGGCTAACTTGTATATTAATCTTTAGTCTGGGACTGTGTCAAATGCCTTGCTAAAGTCTAAGTAGGCCATGTTCACAGCCCCTCCCTGATCTACTGCTTTGGTCACCCAGTCAAAGAAATCTATTAGATTCATCTGGCATGACCTTCCCACTGTGAATTCATGCTGCCTTGGGTCCTGTGCCCCTCTGTGCTCTAGGTACTCAACAATTCTTTCCTTCAGAAATGATTCCATCATTTTCCCTATCACTGAGGTTAAACTAACAGGTCTGTAGTTTCCTGCTTCTGCCCTGCTCCCACTTTTGTGAAGGGGAATCACATCTGCCCTCCAGTCTTCAGGTACCACCCCATCCTCCCATAATTTGTTAAAGAGGGTAGTCAGTGGTGTCACTAGTTCTACCCTTAGTTATTTTAGAATTCTTGGATGAATCCATCAGGCCCCATTGCTTTGTCCACCTTCAGTTTTAAGAGTTCTTTCAGAACCCTTTCTGTAAATGGACTGGTATCAACTTCTGTATCCAGAGTGTTTCTATTGTTTGTTTTAGGTACCTCCCCTCTTCATTTGTAAATACTGAGCAAAAATATTTGTTTAGTATCTCTGCCTTTCACAGTCACCCTCTTCCCACCCCTCCCTTTATTAAGCCTCACTATCCTCCCTTGGTCTTCCTTCACTCCTGATGTACCTATAAAAGGTTTTATCCCTCTTCTTAACTGAGTTGGCTATCTTATCCTCGGTTCGGGCCTTTGCTGTTCTGACTGCCTTCCCAGCTTCCTTTTGCTTTAACTGATACAATTCTCTGTCCTGCTCCTTCTGTGATTCCTTGTACTTCCTGAATGCTTTCTTTTTCTCTTGAACCTTCACTGACATCTCCTTTGAGAACCATAGTGGTTTCTTACATCATTTTGTTTTGTTTATTTGCTTCACACAAAAGCTTGTTACCTCTGTGATGGCAGTTTTTATTATTTCCCATTGTTCTTTCTCCCCTCCTTCCTGCCCATTTGCTAGTGCATTCCTTAGGCACTCACCCATTTTGACAAAGTCAGTCCTCCTAAAGTCCAGTACTTTTGCCCTTGTATGGCTTGACTCAATTACTGTGTTTATTGTGAACCCTAGTGTTCGATGGTCACTAGTTCCCAGATGACTACCCACTTCTACATCTGTGATCCTCTCTCCATCTCCATTTGAGAGAACCAGGCCTAAGACTGCTCCCTCTCAAGTGGGTTCCAATACTAGTTGTCTAAGGCATGCCCTCTGTAGGGCATCTAGAATAACCCCACTCTTAGAAGTGGCTGCTGCAGCTGCACTCCAGTTAACATCTGCCAAATTCAGATCATCTATCAGTAATATCTCCCCTTTTTCTGCCATTCGAAGTATACTTTCTATCATTTCCTTGTCCATTTCCTCCCCCTCAGAGAGGGGTCTGTATGTAACCCCTGTGCAGATTGTGGTGCCATTGCCTGTCTCCAAATTGACCCACAGTGCTTCTTCTCCTCCCTGTTTACCCTTTTGTTCTGTTGCTTTGATTCCTTCCCTTATGTAAATAGCTAAACACAGGGTATAGTAAGAGGTGTGAAGTAGGAGGGGCATAATGGGGAAGAAGACCACCCTCAGCACGACAAGTGTTTTGACTCATTTATTTATTTATTGGTTTCTTTTTCCTTAAAAAAATATATAAATCTGATGATCAGTTACAGGATTTTTAGTACTGTAAATAAATAAAAAGAGAACTAAGACAGCTTCAGTAGCAGAGAAGTAGTGGAATTGCAGTATAATGTGGGAGTGGTGCAATGCAGTGGCTGTGGGCAGCCATATTCAGGCAGACCTTCTGGACACTGAGGTGCTGCCCTATCTTCATGCATCTCTCTGGACTGTGGGATGAGGTAGCCAGACTCAGAGCGGAAGTAAACTGGGTCAGGAGTACCATCACCCCTATCCAGGGACCTCCCAGTCCAATGCAGCAGCCTCAAACGATGCCGAGAACGAGGAGCTCTTGGATGACAGTGGGCTCAGGGAGGGTTAGAGCAGTCAGGCAGAGGCACATCCCAGATCCTATTCCTCTCAAGAACTCATATGCCACACAGGCAAATGAGGACAACCAAATAGAGGTACCCAGGGAAGTGGAAGGAAAGGATGTGGAGGTTAGGCAAGGAGGTGACCTCAGTGGAGAAAGCAGTGGACCCCAGAGGAGGAGGAAGTGAATCCTGGTGGGGGACTCTATCATAAGAGGGATCCATCTAGGAACACAGGAGGGGGAGGACAGGGAGGTGAGGTGCCTACCAGGTGCCACGGCATGGAGGGATGGAAGGAAGATACTGGGGATCACTGGGAAGGCAAGATGGGAGGGTGAGCTGGATGTCATTATCCACCTAGGGTACTAATGACTTGGCAAATGGGAGCCAAAGGAAGTTCAGGAAGAGTTTAGGAAACTGGGGAGGGTCTCAAGCAAAGCTACTTCTGTCACTTTCTCAGAAGTACTACCTGTGAGAGGCAAGGGGAGATAGGAGTGCATGCACCAGGAACTTTAACTCATGGTTGAAGAACTGGTGCAGTGAGGAAGGGTTTGGATTCATTGGTGACTGGGGACCCACCTGGAGGGATGGAGGTTTGTTCAAGCCTGACGGCCTGCATCCATTCTGGAGGGGAATCCAAGCACTCAATGATAAGTTTAAATGCTACATTGACAAGCATTTAAACTAGCAAAGGGGGGTGACAGGCCAGCAAGGATAGTACCTACTTGCTCACCCCCCACAACTAGTAGTGGAACCAGTGAACCAGAGGAGTGGCTATCTCTGCAAAGCAGTGTGCAAAAGATGGAGATTAGTGTCCAAAAGGTGGATAAGCAGAAAAGGGCAAAATTCAGCAGAAGAGCAAACAGCAAGGAGAACCAGGATAAATGACAACCAAGGAAGGGGCTGGAGTAGAACAGTGAAGCAGTCTAGGAGGTCAAATCATGGAAAGCCATGTGTGCAAATGCCAGGAGCCTTAGCAACAAGATGGAAGATCTGGAGGCTGTCATGGTACAGTCAGACCTGGACATTGTGGCCATCACTGAAACCTGGTGTAATGATAACCATGACTGGGAGATGGCCATACCTGGCTACCAACATATTCAGAAGAGACAGAGCAGGCAGGAAGGAGGAGGAGTGGCACTGTATGTAAAATGACATAAGGGCCACACAGATCCAGGAGGAACAAAATGGGGAGAGATACTGTGGGATAAGCTGTAAAGGAAAATGGGGCCAGCCATCCGCACAGGTGTGGTCTATAGACCACTAGCCCAGGAGGAAGAAACAGATAGGGAGCTGATGCTAGCCATCCAAAGGATGGCAGACAAGGGTGAGGTAGTACTGGTTGGAGACTTCAATATACCAGACGTGGACTGGAGCATCCCAGCAGCAGCATCAACTAGGAGCAGATTTATCCTGGAATCCTTCAGGGTGCCTTCCTCAAGCAACTGGTCATGGAACCAACTCGGCAGAAGGCAATACTGGACCTTGTGCTCACAAACAGGGACAGTGTGATGGGGGTAACAGTGGGGAGCACCTGGGTAACAGTGACCACCAGTCATTGTGGTTTGAAATCACAGAAAGAGCAGAACCAAACCACACAAAACACGATCCTGGATTTTGGGGGCAGACTTTGGGAAAATGGGGAGATACTTGAAAGAGGCATTAAGGGAATGGGACAGGAATCAGGGGTTGAGGAACAGTGGGCAGTATTTAAATGGGATTATAAGAACAACAGAATTATGCATTAAGCAGGTTAGCAAGAGGAAAAGGAAGAGGAGACCATTATGGTTTTCCAAAGAGGTAGCAAAGAAAGTGAAAGCCAAAAAGATTGCATTCAGGCAATACAAAAAAGACACAGGCAGAAGGGGATAGGGAGAAGTACCAGGAGAAACAAGGGAGGCAGGGAAGTCAGTAAGGAAGCCAAAGCTCAGACAGAAGAACACATTGCAAAATCAGTGGGTAAAGGGGACAAAACCTTTTACAGGTACATAAGTGAAAAAAGAAAGACAAAGGGAGGGATAGTGAGACTGAAGGGGGAGGATGGGAGCCACGTGGAGGATGACAACAATAAAGCTGACATATTGAACAGGTATTTCTGCTCAGTCTTTACTAAGGAAGAGGGGGTAATGGGTCTGAAGGGAGTACAAGGGGTGAGAATGGTGCAGAAATGGACACAAGTCCCTTTACATGAGAAAGGGTCCTGAAGGAACTGGAAGTAATAAGAGCTGATAAAGCAATGGGGCCAGATGGGGTGCACCCAGGGTCCTTAAAGAACTAAGAGAGGTGGTGGCTGAACCTCTGGCTATCCTGTTCAGCCAATCACTGGAAACAGGAGGAACCCAAAGACTGGAGGACAGCAGATGTAGTCCCCTTATACAAAAGTGGGAACAAAGAGGAAGCAGGAACTACAGACCAGTCAGCCTCACCTCGGTAGTGGGAAAGATCATGGAAGCACTACTGAAGGAGAGATTGGTGGAACATCTGGTTGTCAATGGACTACAGGACCCAAGGCAGCATGGTTTCACCAGGGGGAGGTAATGTCAGACCAACCTCATTGAATTTTTTGACTGGGTGACTAGGGAGGTGGATCGGGGAGGGCAGTGGACATGGCCTATCTGGACTTCAGCAAGGCCTTTGACACTGTGCCACATAGAAGACTATTACACAAACTGGGGAATATGGGTGTGGGCAGGACAGTAGTGTGGTGGGTAGGTAACTGGCTGGGTGGCAGGACACAGAGGGTGGTGGTAAATGGCTGTCACTCCACAGAGGGAAGAGTAACCAGTGGGATACCACAGGGATCAGTGCTGGGACCGGTCCTATTCAACATCTTCATCAGTGACATTGCACAGGATCTAGAAGGCAGAATTTCACTGTTTGCTGATGACACAAAGCTCTGTAACAGAGTAGACACACCAGAGGGTGTAGACAGAATGAAAGGGACCTGCAGAAACTTGAAGAATGGTCAGGGTTTGGCAGTTGAAATTCAATGCAAAGAAGTGCAAGATAATGCATATGGGGCACAAAACCCGGCACAATATATCAGTTGGGGTGAGGATATAGCATGCACCAAGCAGGAAAGGGATTTTGGGGTTGTCATCTCTGATGACCTCAAGGTGGGGAAACAGTGTGACAAGGCATCAGGTAAAGCAAATAGGATGCTGGGATGTATAGGCAGGGGCATCACCAGCAGGAAAAGGAGGTCATAATTCCGCTATACAAGACACTAGTGTGGCCCCACCTGGAGTACAGTGTACAGTTCTGAGACCATACCTATGTAAGGACATAGACAGGGTAGAGAAGGTTCAGAGGAGGGAAGCAAGATGGTGCATGGGTTGCATCACAAGTCCTATGAAGACAGGTTGAAGGAACTGAACATGTACTCCCTGGAGGAGAGGAGGGAGAGAGGGGATATGATAGAGACATACAAGTATCTTACAGGGAGGAACAGGGTGCAGGAAAACACTATTTTTAAGTGAAGGGGATGTTTCAGGACTAGAGGGCATGGGATGAAGTTGAAGGGAGAATGATTCAGAGGAAACAAGAGAAAGAATTTCTTCACAGAATGGGTGGTGGACAAGTGGAACACCCTGCCAGAGGAAGTGGTGGGGGATGAAACAATCACGGGATTTAAGAATGCATGGGATAGACGTAAAGGAATTCTAGAGGGCAGAGGTAAGGGGAAACAGACTTCTAGGAAAACAAACTGAACTTACAAGCTCAAATGGGCAGACTAGGTGGGCCATAGGCCCTTATCTGCTGACACTGTCTATGTATCTATGTACTCCTCCTCCTCTTTTACCCTCCCTGTCCCTCCTGTAGATAGTATATCCTGGTATGTTTACATCCCAGTCATGGTTCTGTGTGTACCATGTTTCTGTGACTGCCACAATATCCAGATGTTCCTGCTCATCAAAGCCACTAATTCAGGAAGCTTGTTACCCAGACTATGGGTATTGGTACTCATTGCTCTCCATTTGTTGATGGCTTTACCTTCTGTGGCAGCATCCCCCACTGACCTTTCTACCTTGGTCTTTTTCTCATTTAGTACCCTGTTTTGTAGGGGGAGGCTGGAATTTTCCTGCTGCTTATCAGTGCCTTCTCCCTTGACTAGTTTAAAAGCTTGCCAATGAAGCATTTAAACCGATTGCCCAAAAGACTTGTACCCTTCCTGGACAGATGCAGTCCATCCTGCCAGTATAGGCTGGTGTCCGTCCAGGTGGAACTCCAGTCACCAATGAAGCCAAACCCCTGTGCTCCACACCTTTTTTTCAACCATTCATTAAACTACATAGTGCAAAGTACCCTTGCCTCACTCATGCCATTGATAGGCAGCACTTCTGAGAAGGATACTGTGTGTGCTACTTGTCTTAGGCCCCTCACCAACTCTACAAAGTTCTCCTGCACTGCTGTAATATCATGATGAGCCAAGTCATTTGTCCCTAGATGGACAATGACGTCCAGCTCAGACTCCCGTGAAGCTGTTCTCATGATCCTGAGGATGCGCTTCCTGTCCCTCTAAGCCATGGCACCAGGTAGGCACCTTACTTCAGTTTTTCCTGCTACCCCCAGTTCTATCCCCCTAATAATTGAGTCCCCCACCAGGAGCTGCTTCCTTTCCCTGTGGTGTCCTCTGCCTCCTTCTTGTGGGCCTCCCTTGTGACAGTTGTCCTAAACCTCCTTAGTCTCCTCTGCGGGTGCATCCATAGGGGAACTATGCTCCCACAGAATGGTGTATGGATTGTGGAGTGGAACAACTGACTGGGTGTGCCTCTGTTCCACCATCCTCACCCTCCCTGAGCCCACTGTGGTCCAACTGCTGTGCTTTCTTCGCAACCTCTGAGGTAGTGGTGGTGGCTCTGGTGCTTTCTGGATGGGGGAGGTTCCCTTACTACTGTCCAGTGTGGCCTGGGAGAAGGTTCGCTTACTACCGTCCAGTGTGGCCTGAAGATGGGCATCTTCCTCCCTCAGGGAAGAGAGTTGTCTGCAAGTAGAGCAGCATCTCAGCCTCCAGAAAGACTCCTGGAAAACTGCTGCCCCACAGCCATTACATTGCACTACTCCCCTCATGTCTGTATACCTTCTTGTTTTTGTGTGTGTGTGTGTGTGTGTGTGTGTGTGTGTGATTGGTTTTTTATATAGAAATATATATATATATATATATTATACAATGTGTATGCTTATATTGTCAGTGCAGTGTGCTAGAGAGGATATTACAGTGATATGCACCTTGCACTCTTGAGGAAATGATGTCAGAACCCCAGGTATAAAGGAACTATTTCCAGGGGTGGTGGGGTGAGGGTGGGCAGGGTTTGGGCATAAACTGTGCCCTCATGAAACAATCAGCTAAAAGCTCTGACCCACAGCTGTGATGAGTGCCTTCCTGTCAGCAAGATGCCCTACACAACAATCTGACAGAGAAAATACCCTGCTAATCAAACAGAGAAAAATCCAGACATCCAAGTCAGACACAGGTAAACCTACCCAGCCCCAAAACAGCCTGGTGATTTGTGCTCTGAAAGCAGTCAGCCCCAAAACAAGTCAGCTGTGCACAAGGACAGACACAGTAAACAGTATTCAGTCCCTCTGGGTTCAAACTCTTCCTGCACTGAAAATCTTAACAATTGTAACAAAAGTAAAGCAAGGTCCACCTCCCTCTGTTGATTGAAAGACTGTCTTTCCTGATAATTCTAAGTTCCTTATTTCACCTTTCAGTTAAAAGTAGCCTCCACCTGAAGAATATCTGCTACAAACCAAAGACAATTGTAAATTGTAATGTTCACCTCCCTCTGTTGTGAGCACAACTCACTTTCTTGCAAATCCTAAGTCCGGTATTGCAGCTTCCAGCCAGAGGTAGCTTCACCTGAAGAATATTAGCTTTTCTGATGAGTCTGCTATAAACCACTTGCTTATAGTACTGTTGTTATCAGGTCAGTAAGACTCTTCCAAAGCTATTGGCTGATAAGTAGCCATGATGTAAGTACTTCCTGACACAGTCTGGCCTGGCCTTTTAAGGCACACAGAGATAAACACAAAAAACAGTTTCCACCCCCTGGGGCACTGTCTGGGTCAAATACATAGCCTGTAACCTGCACTCTCATGACAAATTCTTAGCCCAGTGAATAACTCACAGTATTGCAAATAGTGCAATGCAAACAGTCAATCAATATTTCCAATCACGTCAGCTGTGCAGAAGGACAGACACAGTAAACAGTATTCAGTCCCTCTGGGTTCAAACTCTTCCTGCACTGAAAATCTTAACAATTGTAACAAAAGTAAAGCAAGGTCCACCTCCCTCTGTTGATTGAAAGACTGTCTTTCCTGATAATTCTAAGTTCCTTATTTCACCTTTCAGTTAAAAGTAGCCTCCACCTGAAGAATATCTGCTACAAACCAAAGACAATTGTAAATTGTAATGTTCACCTCCCTCTGTTGTGAGCACAACTCACTTTCTTGCAAATCCTAAGTCCGGTATTGCAGCTTCCAGCCAGAGGTAGCTTCACCTGAAGAATATTAGCTGGGGTTGGACCATAGAATGGAACCAAGTGCACACTGCCATGCTGTAGTCCATGTACCAGGCAGTTGGCTGTACAGTTCTCATTATCTTAACTCCTTCCCCATACTTTTGGCTTGCTTGTGGGCACAGTTGTTTTCTCAATAGGTAGGTCCTCTGTGGACTTTATTGGTGAATGAGTGACCTCCAATCTATTCCCTTTGTTCATTTGTAATCAGTGGATCCCTCCTTTGCCATGTTCCTTCCGTTGTTTGTGTCAGCAGCACTGTTCACTTCTTTAGTGTCAGCATCACTGTTCACTGCTAACCCTTCGCTGTTGGAAAGAACTTTCAGGCTCAAAGGACTACAACCCCATTTGTATCATTTTTTTTATCAGTTCTTTTGGTAGGGGTCACTGCACCATGCAATAGGGGATGGGGGCAAGAGAGAGCCACTGTGCATGGCACAGCACCTCTATGCATTGCATTCCATTCCCTCATTACTGGTGTTCCCCCTTCCCATTTCTTGTAGTAGTGCATTTACCTGTCCACTAATACAGGGATGTACTTGTGACCCCTTTGTGTATAGCACAAAGAGGAACAATGTTAATATATGCCACAGAGTTGTCCTTCTGACCACTTTACAGTGCAAAATAGTGACCATGTATGGGGCCCACTGTATCTTAATTCATTTGCTTATTATTATAGTGGTAACTATTCAAGTTATTTGCTATTGAAGTATGGTATGTATACAGAGTAACTGGACAGTCAATTAATAGGGTACACCAAATAATCCTAACCTTTAGCACATGATAGAGAATCAAATCCCCCCACCCTCCAAAGAAAAAGTCAGGGAGATTGTTTATCACCATCCAGCATTCAGCCTAGAAATAAAATTCAGTGGGTGAAGTGGTTCATTCATATCTCAAAGGCTGGGTCATTACAAAAAGTACTGTTAGTGGATCATTCAAGAGATGTTGATTAAAAGAATTAAAAAGAAAGCACTCATGGAGAAAACGAAACAAAGTTTAGTCAGAACTGATATGGCTGTGCAGAGCTCTTACCTGTTGGGCTGTGGGAGCTTCAGCAGGATGGATATCAGAGTGGCAGCAGTGGTATCGGAGTGGTGGCAGCAGTGCTATTTTTCAAGCAGATGGCACATATGTAGGAGTGGCGATGGTGTGCTATTCCTAAGATGGCAGCAGCAATGAAACTGTGCACATGCGATACTCACACATGAACAGTTTTAAAGGCAGTTTGTGGCTAAAGTAATGTGCCCATGAGGAGGGGGTTGACTATGCTGCGGAGGGGAGCTTCATTGGTGAAGGACAGTGCCAATGTGTTCGGTGCTGTCCACTGGTTGCTGCATCACTGTTGGAGAACAGAGGGTCACGTTCTGGAGGCAACCCATTATTCTCCTACAGTGAAAGTCAAACGTCTGCGAAGCTCCACCCACACAGTCATAAAAATTAACACTTCAAATTCTCTTTCAATCTGCTGTATGTGTCTTTTGATAAATAAAAATGTTTGTTTCTTTGTTCCCACCATTTTTTTCTTTTAAAACTCTGTTGCTCTGTGTTTTTTAAGTCTTTCAGAACAATGCCTTTTATAAACAACATTCATAACTAGTTTCATTTATTCACTTCTTGTGACTTAAAATGTTTAAGCAGAGTAAACAAAATCTATTTTCCAAGACTGCTCATGAATGAGTATTTGAGTGAGATGTTCTTCTTTTAATAATACTGTATTATTCCTCACTCACATGGTTGGTGTTCTTTCTGTATTTTGCTTTTCAGCAACAACAACAACAAAAAATATAAGGCTATAATGAAGGTCTGGCTGCCTGGCATTCTATGGGATTTTATGTCTGCAAGGATAAGAGAGCTGAAACTTCATGCAGCTAAAATGCAATCCCTTTTTTGTGCCCACAAAAGCCGATGCTGATAAGAAGACACAAAAGCATATTAAAATACCTTTGTAGTTGGTTACAGATATGCCAGTGCTGAAAATATCTAGAAAACATAGAAACATAGAAACATAGAAGCATAGACTTTGACGGCAGATAGGAACTGCTTGGCCCACCCAGTCTGCCCATTTCCCTACCTATTGGATAAGCTGCAGATCCTAGTTAACTAACAGCCTACTCCATCTTGCCTACCAGAATTGCTTTATGCCTGTCCCATGCATTCTTGAATTCCCCCACTGTTCTTACTACATTCCAAATGCCAGGCAAATCGGACACATGGTTTAGAAGTTATTGAAGTGTAATGAACCAAACTTCATTCATTGGAGTGGCATAATTCTGCACCTGTAAATGTCTTAAGCACTAAACCACAGCAAGGCACCTCCGTACCACTAGGGCTTCCTACACTATAAATTTCAAGCCAGCAGCACCATGCAGAATGCTATGCACAAAACATTAACTGCATCATGCAGTATCTCCATAGTGCATTCTTTTTCCAACATGTAAACAGCATCATTCACATCCTGAGAACTTCCACTCAACACCCTCCAAATATAATGTGAAAAGACCAAACTGTTCCAGAGATATTCAATTTTTACATTTCTGCACCTTTAAGAAGTCTTCCACCACAAAATGGCAGAAATCGCGACCGTAAATGCACTAAAATGGCAGACCTGGTGGTCAAAAAATCAGTAACTGTGAAGCAGGGCAACTTCAAATGACAGTAACTCTGGAACAGAACAACATGTTTTCACCAAACAAAAACTGGCATGTTCATGAATAAATATCTTTCTAAGTGCCAAGTTTCAGCCCAATCAACCACATACTGGCTGTGCTATGCGTCGTGGAAGGCAGTGCAGAAAAATAGCAAAAACATAATATTTTGCACTGCACTAAGTAAACACAAAAACACAAACAGTAATGTTAATGCAAACTGTGATGGAAACAGTGAGTTAAAAGAAAATAGTAATGTTAACGGTAAAGCAAATGTAAGTGCATATGGTAATGCACATAGTGATGCAAATGGAAAATTTAACATAAACGGTAAGAGAAACACAAGCACAAACGTACATGAAAACAGAAATGGTAATGCAAATGTTAACAGCAACAGAAACGCAAATGATAACGAAAACGGTAACGTAAACGCCAATGGCAACAGAAACGCAAACACAAATGGTAATGAAAATCATAATGAAAATGCAAATGCTAACACAAATGCAAACAGAAATGCAAATAGTAACAGCAACGGTGATGCAGACGGAACTAGTAATGCACTTGACAATGGAAACAATACTGAAAACTCTAACACTAAGGCCAACAGAAAATCAAATGCAAATGGTAACGAACACACAAATGGTAACGGTAGCGCAACTGGAAATGCAAACAGTTACGGTAACACCAACGATGATGCCAAAGAAAACACTAACACAAATGCAAATGCAAATGGTAACACACACGGTCACGATAACGCAATTGAAAATGTAAACACTTATGGTAACACCAACAATGATGCCAAAGGAAGCACAAATTCAAACGGAAACACAAACGCAAGCGCATGCGCAAACTCAAATGGTAATGTACACAGTGATGCAAAAGTAAATGCAAACAAAAACAGTAACAGAAATGCAAATGGTTACAGTAATGCAAATGCAAGCACAAATGCAAAGGGTAATGCACATGGTGATGGAAATGTTAACATAAACAGTTACAGAAATGCAAGCGGAAAAGCTAACAGTAACAGTAATGCAAATGCACACCCTTTTGTTTCCCAAAAAGGTACACTCAGAAACACCATGAATACAAAGAATGTATGCATAATAATGGCCCTCGGAACAGAAAATGAGCACTTGGAATATTAAATTCTTCATATCTCAGTAACCATACGACATAGAAAAAAAATTTAAATCTCCTATTATTTATGACTTTCCAGGCTAGTTTTGTACTTAGCCCCCTAGTGGGGGACTAAGCTTTCTTCTGACGAAAAGTCCGTATCTCGAGCGTTTTGAGATACGGGTTCAGTATGTAAGGATTTAATGTTACCTATGAAAATCATAAATTTCAGAGTGCTGTAACTTTGCAGCCCTCTAATATTGTGTCACCAAACCACAATAAGGCACATCTGTGGGATGTTGGCTTTCTTCCCTCCAAATTTCAGCCCAAAATACCAAACTGCTCTTTTGCAGCAGGATGACAAATATTCCCTACTGTTTTGGCCATAGTGTCTCAAAGTACTTTCTCAAATCACTGCACTTTCGCAAATAAAATCATGAAAGTGTCGGATATTCGAAAGTACTTTGCGACACTGCTGTTTTCAAAAATTTAAAAAACATATTTCAAAGACATGGCTAGCATCCTCAGGGCTTGACTAGGTGAACACAACAAGAATTGTGTCCCTAGAGGGTCCCAAATTTAAATGCCAAGCATTTCTCTGACCACCAACTGAAAACAAGATGGCCGATTTCCGACACTACAAGGGTCATTTGCGAAAGTAAAAAGTGCATTTGCTACACTTTTGAATATTTTGTTAACTTTCCCCATTGACTATAAAGGGGAACATTTTTCTTTGGAATAACTTTTGAACCGTTTAATATTTTTTCATGAAATCTTTGAAAAGCACATCGGGGACCCTGGCTGCATGTTTCCTGAAGATTTCAGGCTGGTTGCACCAACCATATGACCTGTAGGCATGAGCAAAGAAACACACAAAAACACTTAATTTGTGCATTTTTCGGCACTCTGTAGCTCCACATCCTTATATCCAATCGTAACAAAACTTGGCAGATCCACAGATCTATTGTCCTAGACCGTGCATTCCATATTTCAGGCAAATCTGTCATACAGTGGCAAAGTTATTAAGCTGCCAAATTTCAGATTTAACCTTAAATGGGGTACTCAACCCTAACTATAGTAGCACTACCATTTATTTATTTCATTTTTGTTTACTGGGTAAGTGCACTAGCCAGAGAGACTATTTTCAGGCACCACCTGGGAGAGTACAAAGACAAAACTTTCATGTGAACACTAATGAATACAAAGCACAAGTTACAGGCAGATAATAAAAGCATAACAGTGGTAATTAAGACAAGGAATTTTAGGTAGCAAAACAAAAATACACAGGGATACAAAATTTAGGTAACATAAGGCAAGTACAATCAGGCAAAATTAAGGTATCCAAACACTATAGTAAAGAAGGATAAGGTGCTATGACAGTGATACCAGTTTGGCACAAATCGGTGAAAGGGGAGTGAGAGAGAGAGGTGAGAGGAGTAGAGAGACAACAGTGCCAGAGGTATAGGCGATGAGCGATAAAGTGTTTGAGTGAAGGGAGTAGCTATGTTTATTGCTGGAAAGGGGAAAATAGAGGATGAGACAGTAGAGATAAGGGAGTGAGACTGGGAGGAAGTGCGTCAAGTGTGGGGTAGACTCCCAACCCCAAGGTAACAGCTGGGAGGGGGGTGGATTGGGAGAGAGTAAGCACTAGGGTGGTTGAAAACTAGAGCATGTATAGGAGGAGATGAGACAGTGCCTAAGTTCTCTCTTAAAGGAGATGTGGGAAGCAGATTGACGAAGTGTTAGAGGGAGTGAATTCCAGAGAAGGGGTCCATGATAGGCGAAGGCACGACTACCTTTTAAGGTACAGTGTCTCAGGATAAGGATGGGGCATTTTCAGCAGAGCGTAATGCATATTTGGATTTCTGGTAGGGAAGAAGACAGGCCAGAGGTTTGAGTGTTTGGGATCTGATAATGTTATCAATGATTGATCCAAGAGTATAGATGGTAGCCATCCAAGATATGAGTAGAGAAGACAGTGATGTTTAAGGCATGGGGAGCTGGAGGCAAAATGACAGATGTTATTGCAAGTAACATCAAATTTTCGAAGACTTGAATTGCTGGCTGTTGCAAGGGAGCAACACTGTAGGTGACAAAGGAAAGTAATATACCACGAGCAATCGCAAGTCTAGCAGCAGGAGTGAGAGCATAGCTCGTCCGGTATGCAATCCCAAGCTTAGAGTTAACTTGCCTGCAAGTAGATTGAATATGGAGGTCAAAACTCAGGGATGGGTCAAGAGTGACTCCCAGATATTTGAAAGAGGTTACCACCCAACAGATGTGCCATCAGAGGAGGAGACATTTGGGAGTGTTTGAGTTTGATACTGGTGCCAAATAGCATAGTTTGTGTCTTTGATTTAGTTAGAACAAGTTTGTGATTTGTTAGCCATAGTTGGATAAGCTGATAATCACGGGAGAGTTTTGAGTTTATGTCCTCCATACTATGCCACTATAATATATATATATATATATATATATATATATATATATATACAGTATATACAGGTATATATAGATAAAGATATATGTATATGTGTGTGTGTGTGTGTGTGTATATATATATATATATATATATATATATATACACACACATACACATGTCGATGACCACGCATGTGCATTAGTGAAAAAAAAAAAAAACAAGACAGAGATGCTGATTTGCACTGCAGGATTGGGCACCCTCAGTGCTGGGGGACGATGAGAGGGAGGGTCAGGTAGGGGGAGGAAAATTAAAAAATACATATGTATAGATATGAAATGGCTGCATGTGTGGTAGTAGAGGATAACTTTGCTTGGGCGGTAGTGTGCGTGTGGGGGAAGAGGACTAGGAAAAAAGTAATGCAAGCATTAAAGTGCAGAAATTGGGGTTCCACATAGAACTGCCTTCTCAGTCTTAAGTACTGCATGGAACTTTGTAACATTTATTAGTTGGTTCAGAGCACCTGCCACAAAAACCTTACCTGACAAATGTTTTTAGATCCTAGGACTATCTGGTTATACACTGCTAAAAATAGGTGTTTAACGTAGAAGTGCCAACTCAGACCTAACTGGTGTGGCGCTAGAGCACCACCATAATTATAGCAGCAATGGAGCACATTGCTGCACTCTGCACTGGTGGACACTATGACATCCCCCCTTCCCAGGTTGCTGTATGACCATTGTGAAACATCAGTGGTCAGGAGCTTATCCCCCTTGTCAACACTAGACAGTGTCAATTCTCTCCTCCCAGTTTCAAGCCACTGTGGCTATCATGGAAGGCCACTGGTTAAGAGTTAATCCCCACCTCAAGCACTGGTGGGCAGGACCATCCACAAAGCCCTCTGTATCCATAGGGATGTGATGGGCACATGATAGGCAAAGGCTTCTGTGAGATATCATATGCATTATAAATCTTTTCAAACAACTGTCAAACAGTAAAGAAATCAATTGTCAAAATCTACATTAATGTGTCAATTTGGGTTCAAGAACAAAGATTCAAACGTAAGGAAATGCAATATTACAGGACAAAGTTCCCTTAGCTGTGTTGAATCTGTGGAACTGTTTTTCTCTGTGTTTTAATGCTCATGTGATGAAAAGTTGGGGTTACCCTATCTTCTGTACCTTCTTTCCAAGCATTGGTATTTGACTGTTTTTTGGAATCAGGACAGGCAGTGCCAGAGTTACATCAATTTCAATGCAGCGTCACTTGATTGTTAACACCAAGAGTAACACAGCTCCACAGATGCATCATGGCTTAGGGGAATATACACCCTAATGTTGCATTTTCTTTTGTCACTTCATATGACACTTATGTTCATGCATGAGGGGGTCTACCATTTATGTTCATGCATTAGGAGGTAGGACCACAACTCAGAGCGGCAGAGACATGAGTGAGTTTTGCAAGTCCTGCCACTCACAAGTGGCATATTCTGAATCAGGCCATTGGGTGTTCAGTTTCTACAATGTACTGTAATTTGTAATGCTTTTAAACTGTTTTTTTTTCTGTCAATTTTCCAACTTCTGTTGAATTCACTGTCATGTCTGAGTGCAACAGATGCCATTGTTATGTACTTAGGCATTGGTCAAGCTGCTCTTTTATTAAAGGTTCCTTAGTGATCTGTTTTTTTTTTTTTACTTACCTGGCTCCTTAGCTTTGAAGGTGGCCTCCTACTCCATCCACCAAGTGCTGCCACCAAGATCTCCCTGGTTTCAATGTTCTCATTGTGGCCGGGGGAGTATGCATTTTTCCTCCATTTTCTCCCTGTCCCCTGAGGGCACTAGCACAGAGGACATTCATCTAAATGAACAACGTGCTGATGCATATCATTGTCAAGTGCCCAACAGCATCCTCCCTCCCCCAATTCCTTAGAGTTGTGTGCCCCTAATACCCATGCTTCCATGGGCAGAGGAGCTATGGGTGCTTACACAACTCATTAAATCACCCCAGCTGGAAGAAGAGAGCATCCATTGGGATGCTCAATCCTCCCCCCCATCCATTCCCAAACCCAGGTCACTGGCATAGAGCGAGGTCTGGCGTCCAGTGCCTCAGTCCTCAGCACTAGTAGGCCAGACCCTTTGTGATCTGTTTAAAGTGGACATATACTGTATGTCACAAAAGAAGATAAATGATTTCTTTTCATTTAGAAGGACTCAATGTCTAAAATAAATCATTTATCGGAAAGATTAGAATGACACCTACATTGTATTAAATAATAATCTCACACTAGATAAATAGTAAAACAAATATTCTTACTGTAGGTGCTTTAGAATAGAACCCAAACAAAGAGAAGAGAAAAAGAAATACAGTGGCGTGAAAAAGTATTTGCCCCCTTCCTGATTTTCTCTATTATTGCATATTTGTCACACTGGATGTTTTCAGGTCTTTAGACAAAATATAATATTAGATAAAGGGAACCTGAGTGAACAAATAACACTTTTTTTTTTTACTTATTTCATTTATTTAATGAAAAAGTTAACCAACACCAACTGGCACTGTGTGAAAAGTAATTGCCCCTAGTTAAATCAACCCATTTAAAGGGATAATTAGAGTCAGCAGGTTGAACACAGCCAGGCTTGATTACAGCCAGCCCTGCTCAATATAAACCTCACTTATTTTGACCCTACCATCAGAGTCCACGCTGCCTGCACAAAGATTCAACAAGCACATTATGCCATGATCAAAGGAAGTTCCTGAAAAGATCAGAAAAAAATTGTCGCCCCTATCAGTCTGGAAAGGGTTACAAGTTATTTAAGGCTCTGGGACTCCATCGAACCACAGTGAGAGCCATAATCTCCAAATGGAGAACACTTGGAACAGTAGTGAATCTTCCCAGGAGTGGGCGGCCTGCCAAAATTACTCCAAGGGTGCAGCGAAAATCATCCAGGAAGTCTCAAAGGATCCTAAAACAACATCTAAAGAACTGCAGGCTTCTCTTGCCTCAGCTAAGGTCAGTGTTCATGACTCCACAATCAGAAAGAGACTGGGCAAAATGGGCTTCATGTGAGAGTAGCAAGGCGAAACCACTGCTAAAAGAAGAACATAAGCGACCGTCTCTCATTTGCCAAGAAGCACCTGGATGATCCACAAGCCTTTTGGGAAAATGCTTTATGGACAGATGAGTCCAAAGTGGAACTTTTGGATGACATGGATCCCATAATGTCTCGCAGAAAGCAAACACAGCATTCCACAGTAAGAACACCATACCAACAGTCAAACATGGTGGTGGTAGTGTGATGGTGTGGGGATGCTTTGCTGCCTAAGGACCTGGATGACTTGCCATAATTAAAGGAACCATGAATTCTGCTCTGTACCAGAAAATTCTTAAGGAGAATGTCCGGTCATCCTTCCATCAGCTGAAGCTGAAGCTTAGTTGGGTCTTGCAGCAAGACAATGATCCAAAACACAAAAGCAAGTCCACATCAGAATGGCTAAAAAGAAGTAAAATTAAAGTTTTGGAGTGGCCTAGTCAAAGTCCAGACTTAAACCCAATAGAGATGCTGTGGCAGGACCTGAAGCAGCGCAGTTCATGCTCGAAAACCTACCAAATGTTACTGAATTAAAGCAGTTCTATGAGGAAGAGTGGGTTAAAATTCTCCACAGCGAGTGAAAGACTGATATTGAATTATAGGAAGTGTTTGGTTGTAGTCATTGCAGCTAAATGTGGTGTAACCAGTTATTAAGTGTAAGGGGGCAATTACTTTTTCACAGAGCCAGTTGGTGTTGGTTAACTTTTTTTCATTAAATAAGTGAAATTAAAAAAAAAAAAAAGTGTTATTTGTTCACTCAGGTTCCCTTTATCTAATATTACATTTTCTGTAAAGACCTGAAAACATCCAGTGTGACAAATATGCAATAATAGAGAAAATCAGGAAGGGGGCAAATACTTTTTCACGCCACTGTAAGTAATACAGTTGCGATCTGAATCCAGGCAGCCTGGAATACCATTCCTTTTTGCTACCAGCTATACCGGGAAGGCAACTGGAAACCTAAGACTCCTGGAAGAACCTTACTCTTTTTCAAATACATAACCTGGTACTGCATGTATAATTATATTTTCATTCCCAAGGGTGTGGGTGGATAGAGTATATAGAACCCCAACCAATCAGAAGGGAAAAAGAAGTAAGAGGCTGGCAATGCTGGCAGTATGTAACAAGCTGTGAGAAAGCTACATACATCTAGTAGACATGGCTTTGATTCCTGCAATGCTCTCTGAATACTGTGTGACTAGCAGGCATAATTATGACTCCTACAACCACCCCCAGCATACTTTGTGACAATGAGCAAGTCACTTAACCTCCCTAGTGCTCCCAGTTCACACATGAAAACAGGCATTTGGCCTATGGTCCTTACCCAGTTACCAAACAATTAAAAAAAGTAGGTCAGCCCAGTTGCACAGTGGTAGCACTACTACTTATGACAGAGATGACCCAGGTTTTGAGAATGAGCCAGGATTGTCAGAGGACCAGTCGGGGGGGGGGAGAATGGTTGAATGTCCCAAGGATACTAACCACCTCTGGGGTGGGAAGAAGAAAAGTTTGTGCTGCAACACAGCCACCAGGATGACCACAGTTGAAGGTACAGCAGAGTCATGAATCTAGGGTGGGGGGCATCAGTGGCATGTTGCTCAGCATCAGCAAGGTCCTTCTAACATCACAAGGGCAGTACAGAAAAGAGAAAACACACTTGACTAATGCAGGATGTTTTCCACCACCCACTGCAGGCTCCACAGCACTGAATTGGCTCTCCTCTCACTCACTGAAGCATCAACATTGCCAGGGGAGTTAGGGCCCAGCCCCTGGCAGCCCTTCTCATGGGGGGGTTATCCATAAGGGTACAAGTGAGGCAAGAGGTAGGTCCTAGAAATGGTGGGTGATTGGGCTTGGCAGGGTGGCTGGACTGGTGGGGTTTGGTCAAGGGCACAGGGGAAAATGCATAGTAAATATATATCTATATTATAGTGACATGGTAGCACCACTATAGTTAGGGCTGAGTAGGCACTTTAATGTTAAACTCCAATTTTTGCACTTTAATGACTTCGCAACTGTTCAACGATTTGCATGAAATTTTGCATGCACAGTTTCATGGGGTATATCTCTTAACGTGTAAAGTTTTATTCCAGTTACATGTGTGGATTCCAATATGCGGAAAGCAAGAAAATGCAGAAAATAGCCATTTTGTGCTGTTTTTTGCCATTGCATAGCGCTCAGATGTTTGATGAATTTTGGTCTAAATTTTCAACGTACAAAGGGTGTGGATCACATGAGTGCCTTACGCTAGTTTAGTGATCCATTTCAGAGTTATTATATTTAAAACATTTGTGTTCTGAACATGCTCAGTCAGCACTACAAAATAGCTGAATAATGTTTTGTATGGGATCACTTTTTTATATGTTGCCGTCTTGTTTTACATTTTCCCTAAAAATTTAAATTTGGAAAACCACAAAAATGACATTCTGGAGAGCGACCAATGCATGTTACCTTGCTTACCAGGACCCCCTTAGTTGGATTCTGCACATAACTGTTGGAAAAAATGCCCTTGCAATGTGTTTTTGTTTTTAGATTCCTCTTTTTTCATCACTTGTGATATAAAAAAATGTTCTTTTTTTGAATTGCAGATGATGAAAAAGGATCCTATTTAATGAGAGAAAAATAGTTTCTGGCTTGCAGGCATGTTTTCCCTGTTGTCTAGTGGCACCCCCCACACTCCGATCTCCATCACCATAGTAATATAATTTTTCACTGGTGTCTAATGGCTCCCCCCACCCTCCAATTGCCCTCTCTATATACTTTCTTTGGTATTTATATTTTATGTTTCTTTTTGGTGTCTAGTGACTCCCTCCACTGTCCAATCCCTGTCCACATATTTTTCATTGTTTCTATGGTGTCTAATGGCACCACCCACCCCACTGATCACCATCCTTTTATTTTTTTATTGTATCCCTGGTGTCTAGCAGCACACACACACACACACACACACCAAAGACTGTCTTGCCTGTAATATAGAAAAAGTTCCCTAAATGTTTTTTTAACCCATAAGCAAGAAAATAATCCATCCCCAATCTGATCCCCCTCTGTCCTCCTACTCAGCACCCAGCATCCTCAGCCCTCCACAACCCCCATACACCCTCACTCACCTAAACAGGTCCCAGGGTGAAAATGCATTCTACTTGACTTAGAGGTACTTGCAGTCCACAGCCAGGAGCTAAACCACTCCAATGAAGTAAATTACCAAGGAATTGATATCCACTACTGATTGAATGTCAAAAAGATGTTATTGCTCACTAGTAATTAACAGTTTGCAATACACAGGAGGAGAACTCTGTGAGGTCTGGTGCCCCGGCACTTCACCACGTAAGGCTTCATCAGGGGGTGGGTACCATGACTTCATGGTTCATTTTTATACAAAAAAAATCCATGACATCATAGACCAAATCATTTGACCAATTAAACAGATTTCAAACACAAGTCAAACATTATTCTTCATCTTGTGTAACTTATTATGTTCTAAATTGAAGTATTACAAAAAGAAATCATGATAAGAAACAATGCTAAAACTTATAAAAGTAAGTAAGAAATGAATAAAAATAAGATATAAATATATTGTGAACCCAAAAGAACATTAACCTAGCACGTAGTGATTTCTTATTATTTCTGAAGTCATAACATCACAATTTTCCTATAAGTATCCAAGATCCTATAATTTTATATTCTCTTAAGATTTTTCATAAGGGCTGTGATCAATTTTAGGCATTCTTTTTATCAATATCATGCTTTGTGCTAGCATTTGAGAAAAAAGGGGCAACTACACATTTACCAATTAATTTCACTGGTATTTTACATAACCAATAATAATTTAATCAGTTACATACTGATCCTTTTCTTGCAGCAGAATAGTGAGCAGTTTCACAATTTAAGACATACGAATAGTCATAATGTGTGCTTCACTTAACATCCCATTGCTCACCAACTACCACCAGCTAGAAGATAAAAGAGAAAAAAAATGGGCATTAGATCCAAACATATTTGTATTTAACCAACCATTTTGTACCAACTGTATTTCAAAATTACAATGCTTAGCTACAGGTTTAATATAGAGATCAAATGTGGAGACTAAGCAGAGGTGGGGTAAGAGGAGTGGGGGAAGTATATGTTTGTGGGGGGCAGAGAGGGAGAGGTATTTTTTTCTATATGTGAGAAGGAGTTTGAAGTTTAAAGGATTTCCTGAGTAGGAAAGATTTTTCCTATAATTATGGTTTTAAGTCCTGTTCTTGATTCATTCCCTCAAGACTTAAAACATTCAAAGAGAAAATCCCAAAACTCTCACATTGTGAGAGCCTATTCAGTTGGTCTCTTCCCTTTTTCCCCACTCTAACTTGTTCTAAACCAGAAAATTGAAGTGATTTCAAATCTCCATTGTAATATTCAAAAAAAATGTTCAGCTACAGTGCTGTCCATAACATAATTCCTTATGTCTCTAACATGTTGTTGCATCTGAATTTTCAAAGGTCTGATTTTCTCCCCACATTAACCTTCCCGCAATCACACCATAAAGAGTACAGTGTGTACATTGTCACACAAGAGATAAATTGTCTAATCTGTACTCTTCTCTGGTTAATAGGGGACACAAACTCTGTCCCTTGACAACACTATACACATATGTTGCAATTCCAGCATCTGTGCATTCCATTTGGTTTGACTGCTAACCATGCCTGACAGTGATTTTTTTTCCCAATAAATTGACTTCTTACAAGCTCATCCCTTAGGCTCTTACCTCATCTGAATGTAATTCTCAGTATGGTGCCAGTTTGCTCTGCTAAAAGTGGGTCATTACATAATATTGGCCAAAATGTGTTAACCTTATTCCCAAGTGCACCAGACATTATTAAATTCAGTCACAAATACAATACTGTGATCAGACTCCTTAGATTTATCTCTTGGCTGTAATAAATCTTCCTTATGTAAGGCTGCTACCTTATCAAGTGCATAGCCCCTTGCCAAAAGATGGTTATATAAATCCGAAGCTTGTGAGTTGAATGTTTCAATATCACTGCAATTCTGTCTTAATCTTAGGAACTGGGAAAAGGAAATTGAGTCTTTCAGTTTCTTAAGGTGTAAGCTGGCTGCAAATAGAAGGTTATAGGTAACAGTGGGTTTACAATACCCTCTAGTGGATACTTTCTTGTCCTGCCCTTTAAACAAAACTATATCCAAAAGCTCAGTCTCTAGGGGATTATGCTTAGATGTGAAATTCAGATTTATTGTTTGCATTAAGCCACTGTATAAATTACTTCATTTCTATCTCACTTCCTAACCACACACAGAGCAAATCGTCAATAACACCCGCTCTCACTTTGAAGATACATCTTGTTGCTGGAACAGGCGACTGCAATATGAGAAACTAAAGTAAATGAGGCTCGATGTATTTCGATGGAGTTTACAACTTTGATTCATAAGTTGGCCATTTTTGCATATTTTGACACCAAATTTTTAACATGTTCTTTTTGGGACAATGTGCATGAGCAATGTCAGTGGAATTTCACAAATCTGTCCCAAAAGGCTATTTCACAGGCACTTAGTAAAATCACCTTTTGAGTAGGACTTGAAAAATGTCCTTCCCTTGTTCATGACATGGGGTCCTAATTTTTTTATTTAGTAATTTGTTAACCAGGTGACTACACTGGTCACAGGAATCATTTTCAGGTATGACCCAGGCCATATAGATGACACACACAGTACAAAAGAAAACACTTTTCAGCATTGCAAAATGGTGGCCAAATACTACACATGAGGGTCTTTCGAGACAGAATAAAACTTCAGGGAACAGTGCAGCAAGATACAGTGCACATCAAAATACAATGCAACAATAGAGAGGAATTTACAGCAACCAATACTAATTGTGAAGGTACTAAAGGTACAACAGGAGGAAAAACAAAATTATGGCAACTATAAACAAAACAGGGCTAGTGAGTGGACAAATACACAACATGATGGTCCATCAAACTTAGATAAGTACTGAGAATCAGTACAGCAATACCAATCTCTGGAGTAGGTGCATCATTTACAGAGGTAACAGGCAAAGTGCTCAAGTAAGATGACTACCCAAATCAACTGCCAGGCTGGGAATCAGAAGGGGTAAGGGAAAGGGAAAGGGAAAATTGTTTAACCAGGAAAGGCACACTAAGCCGGAGCTTGTTTCCAGGTGTGACCTGGGAACACAAGGAAGTTAAGTGATTTGCTCAGGGTCACACAGTATGCAAGTGGAAGCTGTGGGATTCAAACCCAGGTCTGGTCTGCTGGATATCACCAGATTTGCAGCTCAGAGCCTTAGACCACTGTGCTATACTGCCTCCGTACAGGCTAAGGCTGATAGCAGGGTATGTATTGGTTCATTCTGAATGCAAGTGGAGAGCCTAATAAGTGGATCAAAATGGGAAGGGTATTCCAGAGTTTTTGGGTGGCTGCAAAGAAGGCTCTTTGTCCCATGTCTGTAGAGATCCAGAGGTGGTTAAGCAGTAATTGGAAGAAGGACTGCAATTCCCTAGTGCCTTGTTTAAAAGTGAGAGATCTAGCTAATGGGGATGAGGCACTGGCATCAAGGTATTTATGGACACCAGTACCCATGCAGAGGTCCTGTCAGGCCTGGGGGGGGAGTCACCAGAGTGAGGTACATAGAGAGCAGTGGTGAGTATTAAGCAGGGCTGGTAGTACAAATCGACAGAAGCTGTTGTACACAGTATTGTCAGGGACAAGTTGTTGTGTAGAGGTTTCAAATATGATACAGGAGAATAGTAATCTAGCAGTAGGCAGTAACGTGCCCCACCCAATTGCTAGCTGTATGTCAGGAGTCATGAGGTGTCTCAGGTAATAGCATGCACCTAGCAGTTGGTTGATCAGTTTTATGGTCATCCAAATTTTTTTTGGAATGTTAGGGAGGGGTCCAAGGTGACTTCTAAGTATTTGTAACTAGAGACTTGTTCAAGGGTGGATCTACCTGGGGCCTGGATGTGAAGGGAGTTGGTTTAGCTCCTGAGGCATTTTGCAAGCTTGTGTTTGAACCCAACAAACATGGTTTTCATTTTTTGGTATTGACAGGGAGTCTATTAGCTATGAACCAATTATTGCTATGCGTAACATCCTTAGAAAGGGAGAGAGAAAGATTATGTGGATTGTAGTCACTCCTGGAAATGATTACATCATCTGCATACTTAATCTTATGGCATTCTGGATTCACACTGAATAAATTGTTCACAGACAGGGAGAAAAGAATGGGACCCAGTATGGACCCCTGCAGGACTGACTTCTAGAGAACCAGATGTGATGCCTATAAAGAAGACACTTTGGGATCTACTTGAGAGGTAGTGCCTAAAGCAGTCAGCAGTGCCGAATGAGAAACCATAAGAGATGAGTTTGTATAGGAGGAGTTCATGATCTATGAGGTCAAATGTCTTAGAGAGGTCAGTGAAAATTGCCCCAGTGAACTTGCCCAGATCTACAATCAGTCGTCGACAAATATTTTGTTGAACGACCGAACAGCAAAATGGTTTATGTCAACCACTTTTGTGGTCAGCATAAAGAATCACACTGCCTACCCTGTTTTCTTCAGGGGGCTTCACCACCCAAACCCCACACATGGGGGGGGGCCATGCCCCTACCCCCCCCACTAAATATAATCAACTCCGAGTTGGAGCTTATTAGGGGAGGGGTTGCAAGATCATCAGAAAATAGTGCTGGGATCCAGCACCGAAACGACAGTAAGTTTCAACGTCAGTGGTGTATACCAGCTTGCCCTCTTCAGCTGCTCTAAGTACATGGTCATTGAGGCAAGCTAGTGCTGTGGTAGTACTGAAGTCCTTGCTGAAACCGTGCTGACTGGGAGAGAGTAGCCCATGTTTAATTATATGGTCTGTCATTTACAAAAAGATGGCTTTTTCCAGAATTTTGCTGAGGTGTGACAGAATGGACACAGGTCTGTAGTTATCCATGAGCTTAGGGTCACCAGACTTAAGGATGGGAACTACTCCAGCCTGTTTCCAGATTATGGGAAAGGAGGAGGTGGACAGAAAAAAACTGAATAGAAAGCTTAGGGGCATAGCAATCAAAAGTAGTGGACAATTTCAGAAACTCGGGACAGAAGCCATTGCTCCCTGTACTGCCAAAGTTAGGGAGAGCCCTGACTAGATGACTGACTTCAGCTGGAGTGGTGACTTTGAAGTAAAAAGGGGGATAACCAGGTTCCTTATGATCATTGGCACCAGAGGTGGAGAACTCCACTTTATGTGGGAGTTTAGCCAGGTAGGCCTGTAGGTTGGAGAATTTATGGTTCAGGGCTTCCACAACATGAGAGGGCTAGGTAATGAGAGCTCTGTTATGCACCCAGTATCTGTGGGCAGGTTGAAGCTGCTCTGATTGAAGTCAGATTTAGTGGGAGAGTTAATCAAGGACCAGAACTTTCTAGAGTCGCTCAGGCTGTGGGTCTGCTGGGTTTTGAGGAAAGAGGCCTTGAGGAGCTTGGATTCCTTCTTTTATAAGTTCCAGACTCTCTGGCAGTTGTTCCAGATTGTGGAGGATGGGGCAGATTTGAAGAAAGTCCATGCAGCATCCCTCTGTTTCATTCTGTTAATAACTACTCTGGAGAGCCATCTTTAGTTCCCTCCCTTGACTCTGCAGGTTGTGACAGGAAAGTGCTTTTCTTTTAGAAGATAAGGCAGCAGTGAGGAAGTTGAGGGAAAAAAATCAGTGTCTGTTAATGAGTAAAAGGTGGATCCATTGTCAGCCATGATAACTGCATGAAGACTGTCAATATTAAGTTTGGAGAAGTCTCTGACAGATATTAGTTTTGGTGGGAAAGGGGCCTATGGCACGTCCATTTACAGAAGGTGGGGGAGTGGTCATGGTCACTGATAGAATCAGTCAACACCCCTGCTGATAGGACCCTGTCCTTTCAGTTTGTTAGGATCCAGTCAAGGAGTGAATGATTAGATGACCTATGGTTGTGCTAAGTGTAGGAGGAGATATTCTCTGAGATGCTCACTTGCTTGAGCAATTCAGCATATACAGACTGCTGGTCATTAAGACAGTTGAGATTAAAGTCCCCAACCATAAAGAGATCCTAGAAGTGGACAGACAACTGATCCCAACAATAATTTGAGTGAGTCCAGCCAAATTCCCTTGAGTGGATTATAAGCACACCCCAAATAAAATTTCTTAGATGGCCCAAGGGTAAGTTCAGTAAAAATTTATTCAGGAGCATAAGCTGCAGTAGTGCTGGTCAAAATAATACAAGCTGCTGGGTGATCTTTGATGTGGAGTAGCACCTCACCCCCTTTTTTCTTTCCAGGTCTGTCATACCTGAAAAGGGTATAACCCCTAAAATGACAGAATGAGTCAGGAGTGGAGGGCTTTAGCCACATCTCAAGTAACACTGGGATGTCAGGATTATAGAGTGTTAACCAGGCCTCTGATTCATGCAATTTGGAAAGGAGGCTGAAAACATTCATGTGTGCAATCTTTAGCCTGTGTCTGTTAGTCCAGGTGGAATCAGTGTTGTGTAACATGGGATAGTTAGGATTGGGGTTGGTTTCAACATCACTGCCTAGTGAAAGTAATAGTAAGGGGGAGTATGATAATCTTCTTATGTATCCCAAACAGCGATCATAGAAACTCACCGTGGAAAAATAAAAAGACACCAAGGGAGGGGCACTGCCTCTACTCAAGGCAGGCAAAGAGAGATAAAGGATGATGAAACATGGAGTGTGGGGCTATGGGCTGGTAGCTCCTCAGGACTGAGAAGGAGTAGGAATGTTGAGATGCACTATCTCTGGCCATAATGAGTGCACAGGAGATGCATATCCATGAGAAACCCAAGAGAAGGGAGCACAGAATTATTGCAGGCATAACAGCCTGCATTATGCTTGTAAGGACTGGTCACTAATTTGGCAGGGAGAAGTGGGATGAGCTACAGTATGCCTGCAGCAGGACTAGGCAATAGGTCAGGCTGTTGTTAATGTGGACCCTGGCTCACAGAGATGGATCACAAGACTATCAATAGAGCAGTCCTACAGCTATCTGTGGCAAGAACAGTAGTTGTAAAGTTCTGATAGGAGCCTGGCCACTATGTGGCATGGGGGTAAAGAAAAGGAGATCTGTGCCTTAGGAGGTACTGACTATTTATGGAGAGAAAGCTGACAAGTTAGATTAGTCACACATTACTGAGAGACCAGGAGGCAGCCAGCTATTTAGGTGATGCTGTACTTACGCATCCAGATATGTTGCTCCCAGCTTCCGAAATGCAGAACTTGCAGATTACAACTCAGTGCTATCAGTACAACTCTGAGAGGAGATCTGTGCTGAGCCTACCAAGACTAGGTCAAGCTGGCCTTTCTGGTAGGAGATCGGGTAGGAACAGTAAACAAAGAGTAATGTGTCTTGCCCAACTATTAAATTCTCCTGATGAAAGAGGAGGAGAAACAGGGACCTACAATGGAACCAGCAGCTGAAAGCAGCTGTAGTGGAACAGATGTAGCTCTTAGATTAAGGGGTCATGGAGGGAAGGGGAGCAGATAAAGTGTGTCTAGCGATGAAGGGTGGGAAGGTGGAAGGGCAATAACTATATGGCATAGCGTCAGTGGTGCCATATGCTATGGTCCAGCTGCTGCACAATGTTAGCTGCTCTACACTGATGTTCAATGTTAGTAACTGGAGCAGAGGTTCATTGTCTGTCTGGAAAATGATGTCATGGGGAGGGCTTCCTTAACTGCCCTGGTGACCCTGGCAAGGCTATGTTGAAAATCTGGTGTCAAAATATATAAACATGGCAAAGTTATGCACATCCATTAAAATTTTGCTAAGCTCACTCATATCTCTGGTACAGTAATTCTAAATATTTTTACCTCAAATTTTCAACATAGTTATAATTTTACACCACCTCATGAATGTGACAGCTGTAATTTTTCAAATCTTGGCCATATTGTCTTTTCACACCTGTGATGTGGAATTACATTGCAGTGGTTCAGAATCACATTTTGTCAGGAATTTGGATATTTTCAGTACCAGGTTCATGAGGTGGGGTAATAAGAAGGCTATGGTGACAATTTGGTTATGGTTCTGCAAAAAATTGGAAGTGCAGGGCCAAGCACTTCCTCAGCAACATACATACAACATACATGGGAGCAAAGGGCCCATGTGGGCTGTGCTTTGACAGGCAAATAAGAATATGATTACACTAACTCGAAAAGTATGGATGGATGGGAGTGTAGGGCCCATAGAGCCCAGTGCTCCCACAGGCAAATGAGGATGTGATTAAGCTATCTCAAAAGATGAGGACATTTATTGCAAAACACTTCATTATTGTACTAATTAAGGTTAAAATGACAAAAGCAGGGATATGTGGTGTTAGGGTTTCCAGCCCTAACACCCTATCTCCATATTGCAGGCAGCAACAGGCGTGGGGTGTGCCTTTGGGTTAATAACCCTAACACTCACTCCTATCTCATATACTGTACTCATCACAGGTTATTTATTCATGGAATGTGAGCATTAGGGTTGACAACCCCAAGGAACATCCCACATATATTGCTGCCTGCAGAGTAGGGGTTGGGTGTTAGGGTTGGAAACTCAAATGCTGCATATCCCTAATTTTGTTGCTTTAATCGCAACTAGTGAATTAATGAAGTTTTTTTTTTTTTTGCAATGACGATATAGATATAGATGGTATCCCATTATGTGGGTGACTCAAATTGAGCGATTCAGTTTTGAGCAACTCAATCTGAACACCTTTCAGAAGAGCGACCAATACTGAATAGTGATGGGGTAGGGGAATAGTGAGAGAGAGTAAATAGGGAGTGATGTATGGGGAGGAAAAGTCAAGTTTGTAGGATTATGAGGCATTGTTGTGCAGGCCAGTTCCAAGTTGCTCCTGTGGTGTGGTGGTTAGAGCTAATACCACAGGTGCCAGTAACACTAATTTACCAAAATCTCAGTGACAATACAATCTCTGAAAAAAATTCCACTGCAGGTGTAATGTATGACTTTGAACCTTCCTTAAATGCTGTGGACTAAGCTGCGGGTAGCAAAAAATCCGTATCTCTTACAGTTTCTGAGATGCAGGTGCTGAAAGGCACCGCAGGCACCACAATGTTATCCTATGTGAAATTTTTCAACTTTGGAACACTATAAGTATGGGCTTGTTGAATGTTTTTGGAACCAAACCACCAAAAAGCACATCTGTGGGACCAGGGCTTGCTACCCTGCACATTTCAGTAAAAAAGCACAATCCACCTTGGCACAATGAAGTGACAAAGAAAACAACACAAGTAACATGTGTTTGTGCAGTGTTTGTGCGATAACTTTAATGTGTTTGCGGTACTCCTATCTCTATAATAGAAATGTTGTTGAAGCTTTTTTTTTTAATTGCGATCATTGCTGCATCAACAAAAAATGTTGTCATGACAACAAAGCAGCAGCATGGTAGAAAAAGTTTGAAAAACATATTTCCAGACCACATGCTGATCCACGACAGGTGTTCGACAAAATTTTTGTTAAACACCTCAACAGCGAAACCAGCAGGTCGACCGCATTTTGCAGTTGGCTGCTGGTTTCCAATGCCACTCAGTCTTTTCTTCAGGGGGCTTTGCCCTCAAACCCCCCCACACGGGGGGCTGTGCCCCCCTGCACCTCCCCACTTGGGATTATAAACTCCGAGTCAAAGCTGATTTGGGGGGGGTGCAGGACCCCTGACAGACAGTGCCAGGTTCCAGTGGGTTCACTACAGTGACATGGTGCTGTAGTCGCTGTAGGGGTCCTTGCTGTTGAAAAGTCACTGTCGGTTGGGTATACCCTGGAAAACTAATGTCAGGGTCACGTTCCTCAGAGTCGGATTAGGTAAACACAACTGTTACTGTTTACCAAAAAATATTACTTTTCAAGTTACAACATTTTTGGTCTCTCACTAACTGAAAACAAAATGGCGGCAGCATGAAAACAAATTCAAAGAGCACAACAACAAAAATGTGATTATGAAAGTTTTCACAATGCACATATAAATTTTCCCATAGGTTATAATGGGGCATGAAAAACTTGCATAACTTTTGAAAGGATTAATATTTTTTCACCAAATCTTCAAAAGACACCAGTTTAAACCAGGCCACATATAGACAAGCACATCTGAATTCACTCAGACCCACTCTTCAGTACATTATGCTCGACCAAAAAATGTGCAAATGTTGGTAATTTTCACTTTTTGAATGCTCTATGGTTCCGCAACTGTACATTGGAACGGAATGAAACTTTCCAGATCCATAGATTTATGGTTGTAGGCCACAAATGCAAAATTGCAAAATTTCAGGCAAAGTTATTAAAGTGTAATCCAAACTGTACCTGCACTACCATGCTGATATAATACATAGACAGCCAGACAGATAGATAGGTAGATAGATAGATAGATAGATAGATAGATAGATAGATAGATAGATAGATAGATAGATAGATATGCCTAAGGAGGGGGTATAACATGCTGGTTAAGGGCACTAAGCTGCAAACCTGGAGATCTGGGTTTGAATCCTATCAGCCCCCACTTGCATACTGCGTGACTTTAAGAAAAATCACCTACATTCCTTGTGCTCTGGAAACAAGCCCTGGCTTAGTGTGTTTTTTCTAGTTTAACAATTTCCTCTTCTGGAAACTGTGACTCCCAGAAGCACCTTACTCCTATAATGCACAAAAAATGAATAAATCCAAAAGCAGATGATATAACAGTACATTTGAAGCATCCTCAGCTCAATGGGATAAAACACATGTGGGTATGTGAGGTCAACATAACTATTTGGGCCCTTAGCCACACTGATGAATAGAACTATATGTCACTATTCATGCTGGACTACAGTACGTTAAACTGTTGACGGCTGCCATCCTCCCTGAGACTCCACATGAAAACCAGATGCTGCACCACATTGGGTTATATCTATTGGGGTAATGTCAAATAATCAAATAAATAAAGGATGGGAAAAGATATTCTTCATAAAGATTGGATATAATGTCCATGCTATCTCTTGCTTAACAAAGAGTATCATGTCATTACAATTTAGGGTTTCAGAAGTACTCAGCTTTGTCATTCCCAAATCCCTATGATAATATAAGACAGCACTCTTGATTAGCCAAGAAACATCTTGGACATCCCATTTAGGTATAACACATCACATCTTTGTAAATAAAAAGGAGCTTTAGAATAAAACCTTGACATCAATCCATTCCAAAACTTGATTAAACTCAGGGGGCCAGAAGAACTGTGGGTCACCCTGGAAACAGGAAATGGGACAGCCATACAAACTGGGGTTGTCTACAGGCCTCCAGACCAGGGGGAGGATATAAACACATTACTGTTAGAAGATATACAAAACATGACAGCTAAAGGGGAGGTTCTGATAATGGGAGAGTTCAACATGCCAGATAGAGACTGGTCACTACCAGCAGGAACATCTGCCAGAACTAGACACATGGTGGATTCCCTGCAGGAGGAGGGCCTCAAACAACTGGTACAACAACCCACAAGAGACAGTCTATCCTAGATCTAGTACTGACTAATGGGGAAAGGATCCCAGATCTCCAGGTAGAAGGTCACCTGGGGGTTCACTTTGGCCACTAGAACTAAATCATCCCAATCCAAGGCAAAAATATGGGACTTTGGAGGAGCTGACTTTGATAAGATGGCCAACAGAGTTAAGTTAGCCCTGGCAAAAAAGAATTACAGGTGAGCGGGTACAGGCAAGTGGGCAAACATTAAGGATGCACTACTTGAAGCAACATCCCATTGTGTTAGAGAGAAAAGGAAGTGCAAAAGAAGAAATAAACCACTTTGGTTCTCAAAAACAATAGCAGAAAAGGTCAGAGCCAAAAGGCTGGCCTTCAGGAAATATAAGGGAACACAGCAGGATGAAGATAGGGAGGCATACCAAACTTCCCTAAGGGAAGCAGGGAAGGCAGTAAGGCAGGCAAAGGCCCAAACAGAGGAAACACTAGCACAAACAGTAAAATAAGGGGACAAGACTTTCTATAGATACATTAGTGAAAGGAGAAAGTACAGAGGGGGTATTGCTAAGATCAAAGGGGATAAGGGGGCATGTGAGGAGGAGGACCATGTAAAAGCATCTATCCTAAATAGATACTTCTGCTCAGTATTTACTGAAGAGAAGGTAGGGTAGGGCCCACAGCTCAGCACCATGGAAATCGGGGGGGGGTGCACTGGTCCCTTCACAAAAAAAAGGGTCCTACAAGAGCTCGATAAGGTCAGGGTGGACAAGGCAATGGCACCTAATGGCATACATCCCAGGGTACTAAAGGAGATAAGGGTAGAACTAGCAGAGCCATTATCAAAACTGTTCTGTAAGTCTCTGAGCACACAGGAGAGGTCCCAGAAGACTGGAGAAAGGCTCATGCGATCCCACTCCACAAGAGTGGTAGCAAGGAGGAGGCAGGAAACTAAAGACCAGTCAGTCTTACCTCAGTAGTGGACAACATTATGGAGGCACTCCTTAAGGAAAGGATAGTGCAACACCTGGAATCCATAGGAGCACAGGATCCAAGACAGCATGGGTTTACAAAAGGAAGGTCCCGTCAAACTAATCTCATAAATTTCTTTGACTGGGTAACCGGAGTGGTGGACCAAGGGGGAACAGTTGATGTCGCCTACCTTCACTTCAGCAAAGCTTTTGATACTGTTACACATAGAAAATTGATTAATAAGCTGGGTAGGCTCGGGGTTGGTTAGAAGTTGGTCAACTGGGTGGCAAACTGGTTGATGGGCAGAAAACAGAGAGTGGTGGTAAATGGTGTACAGTCAGAAGAGACGCAAGTCACAAGTGGGGTACCTCAGGGATCAGTCCTGAGGCCAGTCCTCTTTAATATCTTCATCAGTGACATTACAGATGGGCTGGAAAATAAGGTTTGTCTGTTTGCAGATGACACCAAAATCTGCAACAGAGTAGATGATCCAGATGGGGTGGGCAGAATGAGAAGAGATCTGGATAAACTAGAAAAAATGGTCAAAAGAGTGGCAACTGGGGTTTAATGCAAAGAAGTGCAAGATCATGCACATAGGGAAGAGAAACACTGAAGCCACCTATAGGCCGGGAGGGGAGTTGCTGGCAGTTACAAGGGAAGAAAGAGACTTGGGCATCATCATCATCACTTATGACCTGAAATCATCCAAGCAGAATACTAAAGCAGTAGGTAAGGCTAGGGGGATGTTAGGGTGTATTAGTAGGATTAGTAGGGGTATCACAAGTCGGAAGAGGGAGGTAATAATCTCTCTTTACAAGACACTGGTTAGGCCCCACCTGGAGTACTGCATGCAGTACTGGAGGCCACACCTTCACAAGGACATTAACCAAACTGAGGCAGTCCAGAGAAGGACAACCAAAATGGTGAGGGACTGCATCAGAAAACATATGAGGACAGATTAACAGAGCTCAACATGTATACCCTAGAGCAAAAGAGGGAGAGAGGTGATATGATTGAAACATTCAAACACTTTAAGGGTATTAACAAAGTGAAAGGGTCTAACATGTTTCAATATAAGAAAAATAGCAGGACAAGGGGACACAGCAGGAGATTAGAGGGAGGCCTATTAAGGGGTAATGTGAGGAAGTTCTTTTTCACAGAAAGGGTGGTGGATGCGTGGAACGGCCTACCTCAGGAAGTGGAGGATATGAATACAGTGCAGGGCTTCAAACAGGCATGGGATAGACATAAGGGAGCAATACAGATGAGTATGAACAGATAGGCCATTGACAGAGCAAAGGCCTATGGCACATTCATAAGGTAGAAAAAGAAATGGGCAGAATGGATGGGCCTTGCGGTCTTTATCTGCTGTCAACTTCTTTGTTTCTACATTTCCGTGCAAAACTTTGCATTGGGAGCAAACCGTTTGCACAGTGTCAGTGCCGGGTTTGTGCAGGTCCGCTGTATTCAAAAGGTCAAACAGCACGGGCAAACTGCATTAGAGCTGGGCAAAATTATAATGCATGCAAGGGGCAAACTGAGGGGGGCATATACATGAATACAGGCGCAATGCTATATTCAGAGAATAGCACCACGCAAAGTGTATTTGCATGACTTAACACAGCACTTTGCATGGTGCAAATTAACCGTCCAGGAAAAGGTAGTCTTAACTCTGGGCAAAACAGCTTTGTACGACTTTGTGGCTTTGAGTGACTTTTGTAAGATTTTGTGTGGCCATAACCAGTAAGTATGAAACATAAATAAGCCAGACATAGAAGAAGCATGCTGCTCAGGGATGGCATCATCTGCCACCATTCCCAGCCATGCCAGGCAGTAAGTGGTGACCCAGCTCTCAGTGGACACCATGGCAGTGTGGCCATACAGCACACACCTGCAGACCACCCTTCAGTGGACACCAACAGATGCCAGCACACACATACAGCACTGTGGGAATGGAGAGTGTTGAGGGAAGGGTGTACAAGTGGCCAGGCTGCACCACAGACTGGGTGCAGCCATACGCTGGGACAAGCCACGCAGTGCAAATGGGCCAATGTTGGGAATACCCCAACACTAGTGTGCCTGTCTGATGGTGTGTGCCCCCTCAGCCACATACCGCACATCTGCACAAACACCATGGCACACACGGCCTTCCATGTATATGTCACTGTGAGTATTCCATGCCAGAGGTGCAGCATCTGTGGGTCACACAACAGCATAATAGTAATGTTCACTGTCAGTAAACAAGTTGGGCTTATCACTGTGTACAGTGCAGTGGTCATCACTGCCCTAAACACCATAGGTATTGATGTGTCCCCCACACTACAGGCCCCCTTGTTACTGTAGTGTATGCTGTGCACTGTAGCATGAACTACAGTTTAACAATTTCATGGAGCATCATCAGCTGTGCCTGTTCTGTGTACTTCCCTGGGGCACAATATTGTATGCTGTACTGAACAAATGTAACCTGCAGCTTCCACCATGCACTGCCAGACTGACCTACAGGTGGAGCTGTGGGCAGACCCAGCCAGCCCCTGTACTTCCAGACTGACCTACAGGTGGAGCTGTGGGCAGACCCAGCCAGCCCCAAGTTTTGGGACCCTGCAATAGCGCTGGGAAAACTCAATCAATCAATCAATCAATCAAGTCTTAATTTAACCAGGTGGTCATCACTGAGCAAGCTCATTTGCAAGATGGACATGGGTGGAGCATAGACAAATGTTTATACAAGGCAACACAGATGTTTGCAAGGCAAAACAGATATTAAACAATCAGGTAAAGAAAGAAAGAACAATAGTTACAAGTATAAAATATGATAACACAGTAGTTCATATATGCATGTGTGTAAAGGCATCTACATACACAATAGTATTTACAATCAGCTATGAGGGTATAGTTACATGAGGCAGTTGGAAGAATACACCAGGCAGTAGCGGTGATAGAAGAGGAGGGAGGGAGGAGAAAGGCTAGAAGGGCATAAGGTACAAACAGAGCAGGGGAAGGTAGGGATGTAGGAGGGAGAGGGGAGGGGAAAAGAGTGGGGGCACTGCTGACATAGGGTATAAGAGTGAGGGGCAGGGAGGTTGTCTCGACCAGAGGGTAATGATGCTCCTACCCGAAGTAGGGAGACTAGGAAGGGGTAGGGATGTAGAGTGAATAGGTCAGGGGGGCTGGAAGGTAAGACACTTAGGTTTAGGAAGGAGGCAAGCAAGGTGTCGATGCTTATAGTTGGATCTGAGCGGGGATGGTTACCAGTGCTGGCACAGGTACTGGACCTGGATGCAGGAAGCTGTTACATGCTTCTTTGATTGTGCAGAAATATAGTGTCTTGAAAGCATTAAGACAAACCAAAGTGCTTAATTTGAGTTTGTTGCAGATTGCTCCATAAGGTAGGCAGCACAAAGCTTATAGCTGCCTTGCCAAATCGAGATTTTGCCTTGGGCACTTTAAGTGTTATAAATGAATAGCTTCTTACCGCGTATTTCCCAACTACACTTAGGGGTAGACAGCAGGAGATATAGTCAGGCAGTTTATTAGAGATAGCCCTATAGGTCCAGAGTACGGCATTTCTGTGGTGCCTGAGCTTGAGGGAGGTCCACCCCACAGCCGCATATAGGGCACAGTGATGCATGGCAAAGGGAAGTCCCATAATAAGCCTCAGTGCTCGATGGAAGAGCATGTCCAGCTTTACCATGTATGAGATGGGGCACTGGCTGTACAGGAAATCGGCATAATCAACCAGTGATAGAAAAGTCAATTGGACCAACCATAGCTTGGCATCTCTGGTGAAAAATTGGTTAATTCTAAAGAAAAGACCCAGCCTTTGTCGGAGTTGTTTTAACAAATCCTCGATGTGTTTGATGTGTTCAATGAAAGAGGGTCTGTGGTCTATCCATACTCCCAGATACTTGAATTTTGTAACAGATTCTAAGTTTTCTCCTAGAACTGCGGTAATCTGGGGAACTGTCCCACTAGACATAGGATGGATGAATGGAGAGAAGAGCATCAATTTTGTTTTTTTGGCATTGAAGAGTAACTTTTTTTGGAGAAGTTGGCTTTGCAAAAGGTTGAATTCAGACTGGAGATCGTTGCAGGTAGCTTCGGACGTTGGGTGACTCACATACAGAACTTTATCATCTGCAAACAGATGAATGCTGGCATTTTTAATACAGTCATCGATATTATTAATGTAGATTGCAAATAGTAGGGGACTTAATATAAATCCCTGGGGTACCCCCTCTTTGGAGAGCTTTTAGAGGAGACAGACCTCCTTCAGCTTTAACTTGCTGAAGGCACCCTGTAAGATAGTCTGTGAACCAATGCAGATGCAGATACATGCAAATCAGGTCATAATGAGATGCTAATCTGGATGTTTGCCCACAGACTACCTAAGTAGGCTCATTTGCATGTCACTTTTGAATATAGCAAATGTTTTCCCCTGGGAAAACGTGATAGAGCTGGGCAAATGGCTTAGCTCCACACTAAACCTGTGCAAATGTGTTTGTGCCACGCAAATGTTTCAGAAACATTGCACATTTCTGCACAATGTAATTCCACATGCGCTGATTTTTTTAGCTTTACTGACTTCACTCCTTTGCTAGCACACACACATTGACCACATAATTCACCTCTAGCTTCCTTCACGTCACTGTGAACTGTGATGCTGTTGTAGTTTGCACTTCCTGGTTGCTATATTTAGAGCTGTCGTATTCCCGGGCTATTTTTGCACTGCACTCTCAGCCCCGTTTGCCCAGCTTCCTTAGCACACTATATTCAGTAGATTTAGCACCAGGGCTATTTGTTCCAGGCTAATTAAGTACTCTGGGAAGTACTAATTTAGCCCCAGGGCAAAGTTTTGAATACCTGGTTCAGAAAGTTCTATTTATAGTTTAATCAGAAAGTTCTATTTGCAGGAACTTAAACTTCCTAGGGACAGCAGTACATCCAGCTGTTTGAATACTCAAAACACATATCAGTGCATATATCAAGCATTGCATGGGCCTAATAAAATATGTCTGATTTAAAAAATGGCAGGGTAAAATCTTGTAATCTGATGGGCTCTTGTTTATGTGTAAAATATGGTTTACACATGGTCAAAAAAAGGACTGCTCGGCAGTGAAGAGTCTGCAGCACAGATCAATGGGCATTTGGAACACAGGCATTTCAGTTAGTCCTCTACTTACAGAATTTATCTTCCACCACAAACATGGCTGCTGCCTTTACACTGTAAAAAAAACTTCAGCTGGGCTCTAAAAATAAAACTACCTTAAATAAAAACTAAAACAATTGAATTAAATGTTATTTCCCTGATTATCACGTTCCCCTTACATACATAAACAAATTAGAAACAATACGTATATGTCTGATATATACCTTTTGATTTGGGGCCTCTGTGACATCACTCATGGTTTTAATTTATCTTTTGATTCGGGACCCCTGTGACATCACCCATGGATTTAACACTAATGATGTCACAGTATCAAGGACCACTCACAAAATGTTAAACATGTAATAATTACTGATGATCCCGAAATGAAGGCTGCAGAAACAGATCTGCAATGTGCTTACTTCTATACATATATGATATAGTTCAGTAAGCTGGTCAAATGAGAGAAAGATGTTCAGTTTGTGTTGGATTGACATGAGTACTGTTGAAATCTTTCCTTGCAGGCAGTCAGTATTTTTAATTTTTCTGTCATTACTCTGAGTGTTCTTTATTATGGGCTGAATCATGACCTTTCCCCAGAAAGATTGGAAAAATCTCTAGTCATTGTGGTTTGTGGGAGGCATTTTTGGGCATCATTTCTCCATTTCCAGTAGGTGTACTATAAAAATAGTATATGCCAAATATTTAAGTAGGAGAGTTATTTTTCCTTCTCAGTCTAGAAGACCTATATGAATTAAAAGTTTGCGGAGGTGAAGAAGTTACGGGTCAACCCAGCAGATGGTTCAATGCTACCAGTCTTAGTATCTAGATGACATCATGCCTTTTTCCTAAAGTTCTTCATGACTGTTTTCTTTTAAAAGCTATTTTTGAGCATCTTTATGATGGGTGGGGTTGCAGGAACATTAAATCCCACAAAATGGAAGTTCAAATTATTCTTGCAAATGGAGAAATAACTTTGCATTTCACGCATGCAGATTTTACTGCCATATACAGGCAGTTTTCATAAATCATGTAAACTGTGATGATTTTAGCTGTTTTTCTATTTTCTCTTTTTTCCCAATACACCCATGATTGAACCGCTGTGGATTCTCCAGCCCCCCTCTTTTTTCTGCTTGTGTTTTCCTCCTACTTCTCAGCCACAGTCAATCCTTCTGTGCTGCCCACTGATAATCATGGTAATTAATGTCACCATGTCAGGTCTTCTTTGGTACCAGGGACCGTGATGTAGCAAGGTAATATAGATAAGAATTTTTTATTTTATGTATTTAGAGTTTTTTTTACCAGGAGAGGGACACTGAGCTGGAGTTTATTTCCTGGTGCAAATGAAGAGGGTGGGATTCCAAAATGGAAAGCTATACAATAAACAAAGGTGAAGAAAGCAATGTCACATTTTTAACTAAAGTGAGGAGTACAATGTGCAGTGCAGAATATTGTGTCCCTTAGGGGGAGATGGCTCTGTAGTATACAGGTGAATGACAGTTGCGGGTTTGTGCATACCTTGAATTTGCATTGTCATTTACATTGGAAGATGATGCTATGTAGAGGGTTTAGTCTATAGCACATGGCCTCCTCTTCCCCCTAGGCCACCATGGGGAGCCTTGCCATACAGATGCCCCAAACCATTCCTGGAGACATTATGCATCTGAGAAGACTACACTCAGCATCCCTGTTGCCCTGACCTCTGATCCTAAGTTGGGGTGTGAAAGTGGTCCCCTGTGTGGCAATCAGATGCTCTCACTGCTAGACTACTGGACCAGCATGATTTTAGCTACTTTATATTTTGTTTTGGGGAAAATGTTCCTGCAAAAGACCACAGGCTCACAAGAGTTTAGGCAATAAGAAAGTTGTCTTCCCACAATATGATTTAATATTCCAATTTTGCTATAGGCATAACAGAAAAAAATAAATTACTGCTATTGCTTTTCATGTGGTCCATTCTATATTGATCGCAAGAGTGTTGGAATTACTGTTCTCATGTTTTCTGTTGGTGCACACATTTGACAGTAGCTAGTGCATGTTATATAGTAAGATATATTCATGGCATTAGACACTCTGCGTCTACCATGTGCACCTTTCCTGCTTCATAAGCAGGGATGAAATAAGTATGCAGTACAAACATGCACCATTTTATAGGAATTCACTACCCACTGTACTACTGAGGATACCCAGTGAGTCCCTGGTGAGCAAAAATGTGTTCCAATTACCTTAATGTCCTGTACTGTCTTTATCTCAACTGTCTTCACCAATAGGCTGTCCCACAGGTTAATCCCCATCTGGGAGAAAAAAGAGAATCCCAACATTATCCTGAATTTACCACCTCTGTGCTTTAGGGCATGTCATTGTGTCCTGCTGGAAGACTGGAGGTGCTGGAATTGCTGACAGGCACCCATCTGAATCCTATTACTGTATGTCTGTCTGTCTGTCTATCTATCTATTTCTATCTCTCTCTCTCTCTCTCTCTCTATATATATATATATATATATATATATATATATATATATATATATATATATATATATATATATATTCTTTTCAAAAAAATCAGTTAGTGCATCAGTTAGGTTGAATACCATAGTGACAAAGCAGGGAAATGATGAGTTAAGGTTTGGGTTCCCACCCCTACCACCCTACCCCATCCCCCTCCCCTCCACACACCAACAAGTGTTGGGGTATGCCATTGGGTAATCAGACCCAACTCTCACCCCATTCCATGTATAAACAACCTTACACACTACAGTATAGGACAATGGGGTGAGAGTTAGGTCTGACAACCAAATGGCGTGTTCTAATGCCAGTTGGTGTGTGTAAGGTGGGGGGATGGGGTAGGGCATTAGGGATGGGAGCCCTAACACCTCATTACCCTGCTTTTGTTGCTGTGGTATTCACCCTAACTGATGCACTAACAGAGTTTTTTGCAAAGAATTCCCCTTATTTTTCAAATAGTATAATAGTATCCTCATTTTACTGTGGAAGCACAGGGTCCTTCAGATCCTGAACCCCTATCCCTCCATCAAGATAGTAGAACACTGCACATATGTGATGGCAGGAGCACAGGGCCCTTCGGACTCTGCATTCCTATCCCTCCATAGATGAACATATATATGTAGCTGTGGAAACACAGGGGTCTCTGGCCCCTGGACTTCCACACATAAAGTTACCAGCAGGCATAGAGAGGTTACAACAAATAGTCATAACTGTGCCATCTGAAATGATTTTCATTCCAAATGTTCAACCTAACCTTCTTAGCACCTCACCACATGTACCCAGTACAGTAAACTTTCAAATTCCTCTCAAAATGTAACACTGTTTTTACACTACAGTTGCGGGAAAACATTTTAGTAGGATTTGAAAAATGACAGCTTTACTATTTATTTATTTTATTATGTTTGCTTGCACACATGTGCAAGAAATGTAGTGCCATCATCCGAGATTCCTGATGCAGTGGCATACAGTTGAAAGGGAGAGCTCCACTTCAGTGAGCAGAGCTCTCCCCCCATGCACCCAGGCACCCAAGCACTGCATTTGCATGCTTGTGTCATCGTCTCCCAGCACGCACACACCTACATGGCCGACGGGTGCCCAATCCCGTCGGCCCAGAATCCCCAAAAAACAAGCTTCCCAGTGCCACACTGGGAGCATGTACTGGCCAACGGGGGTGCCAAATCCCCCATCAGCTCCACATCTCCGGGCCCCCCCAAAAACATTTCCAGGTGCCACACTGGGAGCTCACACCAGTGTGGTAGAAACTGATATGGCTGATGAGGGTGCCAATCCCATTGGCCTCAGCCTCCCAAGCAGCCTTCTCAAAGCCATGCTGGGAGCCCACCCCAGCGTGGCAAACATCCCGCATCATCCACCTTTAAAAAAAAGTCCCTGAAAGGAAAAAACGGTCCCTCGTGGTCTCATTGACCTTCCCCCACCTGTGCCCACTGACTGCACTCCCTTCCTCCCCACACACCCCTCGCCCCATACTTACCTCTGGACTCCAGCGTGATGATCTTCAGTGGACCAGGAACATGTCTTCACTCTTCAAAGCCGACTGCGAACTGAGGAAATGCCGGTAAGCTGTATAATGTAATAGATAGGATTTTTTCAACTTTGATGTATATCTCAGGCATGTTTTGGAATTTTTGCAGCAAGTTTTCAACATGGGGTTTTTGGGACCCCTCCTCATGAATTCTGTCACTGTCATGGTGTTAATCAGGCCCAAAGGGTGACTTCACTGTCACTATGTGGAATCACCTTTCGGGACCAATTAATGGAATGACAGTGCCAGTGTTCATGAGGTGGGCTCTCAAAAAGCCTATGTTGAAAATTTGGTGAAAAAATTCCTAAAAAATGACTGTTTTATGAGTGTGTGTTGTGCAGTTCCTACGCATGCTAGAAAGTTCGCAAATTTTTAATATTCACACTCTGGATTTTCAACATTACTATTTTAACACATCTGCTTATGAGCAGTATAGCTGTCATTTTTCACATCTCACCCAAAATGTGTTTCTGCACATGTAGCACACAATGGCACAGTCAGTGTGCGAAATCAATGTATTGGACACATTAAGAAAATCACAGTGACAGTGTTCATGAGCAGAGGTCTTAAAATGGCTATGTTGAAAAAATGGTGAAAAAATTCCTAAAAATGACTGTTTTATGAGCATGCGTTGCGCACTTCCTACACACGCTCATAAGTTCATGAATTTTTTAATATTTGCACTCCAGATTTTCTACATTACCATTTTACCACACCTCCTTATGAGCAGTACAGCTGTCATTTCTCACGTCACCCAAAATGTGTTTCCGTGCATGTAGTGCACAATGGCGCAGTCGGTGTGTGTGTAATCAATGTTTGGGACAGATTAAGAAAATCACAGTGACACTGATCTTGAGCAGAGGTGTTAAAAAGGCTATTTTGAAAATTTGGTAAAAAATTCCCAAAAATGACTGTTTTAGGAGCACGCGTTTCGCAGTTACTACGCATGCTGGCAAGTTTGTGAATTTGTAATATTTGCATGCCAGATTTTCAACACTGCTATTTTACCACACTTCCTTATGAGCAGTACAGCTGCCATTTTTTCACATCTCACCCAAAATGTGTTTCCGCATATGTAGCACACAATGGAGCAGTCGGTGTGCGAAAACAATGTTTGGGACAGATTAAGAAAATCACAGTGACACTGGTCATGAGCAGAGGTCTTAAAATGGCTATGTTAAAAATTCAGTGACAAAACTCCATAAAATGACTGTGTTATGAGTGAGCATTGGCAGAAGACACCAAGAGAAAGGACTGCTGTGTGACTGAACTTCTCTACTGGAACTAAAATAGAAGAACTTTTGTATTTGGACCTTTAATTTAGGGTAAAAAAACTAACATACAAAACAAAAAAAAAGTGTGTGTTTGGGTTAACTGAACTGAATGGGTAACTGAAAAGTCATCTAGGTGTAAATCTCAAGTGACTGAAAGGACTTAACTGCTGTGAGGTTTAAATTACTTGTAGAAAGATCTGGTAAGTAGGGGGGAGTGGCTTAGCTAGAAGGAAGCTACATTTAAAGACTGCCTTGGAAAGATTCTGCTAATAGCTTGGCAGAAGACACCAGGAGAAAGGACTGCTGTGTGACTGAACTTCTCTGCTGGGACTATATTGCCCTCCTTCCTCCTCCACCCCCACCCAAAGCTAGTTCTATTTTTATAGGCACAGGATTTGACTGACAACAGGAACTTCCTGTTTAGGGCAGGAAGTGAGTGATCACAGAACCACCAAGGACCCACCATCCTAGAAGGGCAAGAGAAGCCTGACCCCCTCTAGCTGCTGGAGGTCTGCCTCTGAACAAGTAAGTGGTCTACTGAGAAATATAGGATGTTCTTGTCTCAGAACAGGACAATCAGGAGCTTAAAGGGCACACAGACAGAAAGTAAGGAGAGAGAGAAAAACAGATGAAAGAGTAAGGATTGCAAACAGTTAAGGGGTCAGAAATAAGACATGATTGAGTGGTGCAGTGCAGTGGCTGTGGAGCAGCAGTCTTCCGGAGATATTCTGGAGGATGCGGTGTTGTCCCATCTGCAGGCACCCTCTTGGCTGAGGGAGGAGGTTGCTCATCTCCAGGCTGAGTTGGCCAGGATTTGTGGGACCTCTCTTCCATCCAGGGACCACCAGTGCCACTGCCGCTGCCTCAGAGGTTACCAAGAAAAGGAGCGGTTGGACCACAGTGGGCTCAGGGAGGGTGAGGGTGGTGGAACAGAGGCACATCCCTCCAGTTGTACCTCCACAATTCCCTATGCCATTCTGGCAAAGTGTGGTTCCTCTATGGAGGCACCTATGGTGGAGACCAAGGAGGATGTTGGGAACCTCCACAAAGGAGACCCACAGGAGGGTGGCAGGGGACCCTGCAGGAAGGAAACAACTCCTGTGGGGACTCCATTGTTAGGAAGGTAGAACTGGGCAAGGAAGGAGAGGAAGGTAGCCTGCCTGGCGCCATGGCTTGAGGGACAGTGAGCAATCCTCAGGATTGCCGGAACAGCTGCACAGGGGAGGGAGCTGGATGTCATTGTCCACCTAGGGACAAATGACCTGGCTAAGAAAGGGATTAGAGAAGTGCAGGAAGAGTTTGTGGAATTGGGGAGGTGCCTTAGTCAAGTAGCACGCATGGTAACCTTCTCAGAGGTGCTACCCATCTATGGCATAGGAGAGGCTAGGGTGTTCCATACCATGGGATTCAACTCAGTGGTTGAAAACTGGTGTGGAGCTCAGGGATTTGGCTTCATTGGGGACTGGAGGTCCACCTGGAGTGATGTGCTATACTGGCATGATGGGCTGCATCTGTCCAGGAGGGAACCAGGATCCTAGGTGATAGGTTTAAATGCTTCATTGGCAAGCTTTTAAACTAGCCAAGGGGAGGCACTGGAAAGGAGCAGGAAAATCCTAGCCCCCCAAACAATCACGGTAGTAAGTGTGGCAAACACCAACATGGAGGTGTCGATAGGAGAAGGGCAGGGTAAATGGAGAAAGTGACAAAAGCAAGAAGGACAGGGATGGGGCAAAGGGGTAAGGCCATCAGAAATGGAGGGTAATGAGTACCAATGCCTATAGTCTGGGCAACAAGCCCTGAGCTGGTGGCCTTAATGGAAGAGGGCTGCCTGGATATCGTAGCAGTCACAGAAACATGGTACACAGAGAACCATGACTGGGATGTTAACATACCAGGGTACATAACTTACAGGAGAGACAGGCAGGGAGAAGAGGGGAGGAGTAGCTCTCATGTAAAGGAAGGGATAAAAGCAACTGAACAAAAGAGTAAACAGGGAGGAGAGGAGGCACTGTGGGTCACCTTGGAGACTGGAAGGGCACCACAATCCGCACAGGGTTGTGTACAGACCCCATGTCAGGGGAAGGAATGGACAAGGATATGATGGAAGGCATTCTTAGAATGGCAGAGAAAGGGGAGATACTGTTGATGGGAGACCTGAATATGCCAGATGTTAACTGGAGCACACTTGCTGCAGCCACATCCAAGAGCAGGGCCATTCTTGATGCCCTACACGTGGCTGGCATTAGACAGCTAGTTTCGGAACCCACTCATGAGGGAGCAATCTTAGACCTCGTACTCTCAAACGGGGGCAGTGAGAGGATCTCAGATCTAGAAGTAGGTTGCCATCTGGGGACAAGTGACCATCAAACAGTGTTGTTCACGTTAAACTCAGCTACAGAGTCAAGCTACAAAAGTGAGGGTACTGGACTTTAGGAGGGCTGACTTTGCAAGATGGAGAGTGCCTCAGAAAAGCACTAGCAAACAGACTAGAAGGAGGTGTGGAGCAACAATGGGGAATTATCAAAACTGCCATCACAGAGGCAACAAGCCTTTGTGTGAAGCAAATAAACAAATCAAAACGAAAGAAAAAGCCACTATGGTTCTCAAGAGAGGTGGCTGTGAAAGTCAGGAAGAAAAAGATGGCATTCTGGAAGTATAAGGAAACACAGAAGGAGCAGGACAGAGAGCTGTACCAGTTAAGGCAGAAAGAAGCAGGGAGGGAAGTCAGAATAGCAAAGGCCCAAACTGAGGAAAAGATAGCCAACTCAGTTAAGAAGGGGGATAAAACCTTTTATAGGTACATCAGCGAGCATAGAAAGACAAAGGGAGGGATAGTGAGGCTGAATAGAATGAATGGTGGGTGGGCAGAGGGGACAGTGAAAAGCAGGAATACTGAACAAATATTTCTGCTCAGTATTCACAAAAGAGGAGGGGAAGTGCCTAAAACACTCTTGATAGGGGATCGATCCCAGTCCTTTCACAGAAGAAAGGGTTCTGCAAGAACTCCTAAAACTGAAGGTGGACAAAGCAATGGGTCCTGATGGAATTCACCCCAGAATTCTAAAAGAATTAAGGAAGGAACTAGTGAAACCACTGGCTAATCTTTTAATAAATCATGGGAGGATGGGTGGTACCAAGGACTGGAGGAAGGCGGATGTGATTCCCTTCACAAAAGTGGGACCAAGACAGAGACAGGAAACTACAGACCTGTCAGTCTGACCTCTGTGGTAGGGGAAAGTGATGGAGCTCACCTGAAGGAAAGAATAGTTGAGTACCTAGAGGTCAGTGGAGCACAGGATCCAAGGCAGCATGGGTTCACAGCGGAAGGTCATGTCAGACAAATCTAATAGATTTCTTTGACTGGGTGACCAAAGTAGTAGACCAGGGAGGGCTGTGGACATGGCCTACCTAGACTTTAGCAAGGCATTTGACACAGTCTCACACAAAGATTGATAGTTAAATTAACCAGCCTGGGAGTGGGTCCCAGGGTGGTAGCCTGTAAAACATTGGCTGGACAACAGGACACAGAAGGTAATTGTAAATGGTGTCCACTCTGAAGAAAGGGCGGTTACCAGTGGGGTACCGCAGGGTTCAGACAGTCCAGTCCTTTTAATGTCTTCATCAGTGACATTGCAGAGGGACTGAAGGAAAGTATGCCTTTTGCAGATGACACAAAGATCTGCAACAGGGTTGATACACAAGGAGGCGTGGAAAGGATGAAAAGGGACTTGCAAGGTTGGAGGAATGGTCAGACGTATGGCAGCTAGGATTCAATGCAAAAAGTGCAAATAATGCACCTGGGAAACAAGAACCCAGGGAAGAATACACAATGGGTGGGAGGTAGTAACAACAACAAAACAGGAAAGGGACCTGGAGGTAATCATATCAGATGACCTTAAGGTTAGCAAGCAATGTGAGAAGGCAGTAGGGAGGGCCGGGGGTATACTGGGATGTATAGGGAGAGGCATCAGCAGCAGAAAACAGGAAGTTGTTATCCCTCTGTACAGACAGTTGGTGAGACCTCATCTGGAATACTGTGTCCAGTTCTGGAGACCCCATCTTGGCAAGGACATAGACAGGATAGAGGCAGTCCAGAGGAGGGCAACTAAAATGGTGCAGGGTCTGCAAGAGAAGCCGTATGAGGAGAGACTAAAGGAGCTTAATATGTATACCCTTGAGGAAAGAAGGGAGAGGGGGACATGATAGAAACTTTCAAGTACCTCAAGGGAATCAACAAAGTCCAAGAGGGTAGCATCTTCAGAAAAAGAGACTTAAGAACAAGAGGACACAATTTAAAGATAGAAGGAGGGCGGTCAGGGCAATGTGAGGAAGTATTATTTCACAGAGAGGGTAGTGGATGCATGGAACAGCCTTCCTGAGGAAGTTGTGGGGTCTAAAACTGTGGGAGAATTCAAGAATGCATGGGACAGACATAAGGCAATTCTTGTGGGGGGCAGGAAGATATAGGCTGTTTGTTAACTAGGATCTGCGGCCTATCCTGTAGGTAGGGAAATGGGCAGACTAGATGGGCCTAGCGGTCCTTATCTGCCATCAAAGTCTATGTTTCTATGTTTCATTGCGCAGTTTCCACTCACCCTTGTAAGTTCATGAATTTGTAATATTTTCAGTCCAGATTTTCACTAGTAGCATTTTTCCACACTTCCCTATGAACAGTACAGCTGTCATTTTTCATAACATGGCCGAAATGGCCACACTTTCAGTACAGAAATATATGGTCGCAGTGGGAAATCATTGTTCGGGACAGATAAAGAAAATCACAGTGATACTGTTCATGATCAGAGGTCCCAAAATGCCTGTGTTAATAATCTGCTGTAAAAATTCCCCAAACTAGTTACATTACAAGTGTATGTTGCACAGTTTCTATGCATGCTCATGACTTCACCAGTTTTTTAAATATTTTCACAGCAGATTTTCAACATTGCCATTTTTTACACCTCCCCATGAACAGTACCGCTGTCATTTTTCACATCCTGTTCGGACTGTGTTTTTGCACCTGTGGTGCCAAATGCCGTAGTCGCTGTGCAAAAGCAGTTTCGGCTAGCAAACTGATATTGCCACTGTTCACGAGGTGGGGGTCACAAAAAAACCATGTTGAAAATTTGGGGTGAAAATACCAACGAATGCCTGAGGCGTTGGGGTTTCTGACCATAACACCCCACCCTGTACAGAATGACAGGCATCAGGGCTGTGACTTGGGATTGTTGCCTGCAATGCACATACCATTCCACCCCCACTCACACCCTGGAGCCATTGAGAGGCATTGAGGTGTGCCTTGGACTCTTCGACCCCAAAGTTCACCCCATTCTCCTATACCACACCCATCTCACTGTATTTCCTGTTGGAATGGGGTGTGCATAAGGGCCAAAGACCCCAAGGCACACCTTGACACTTGTCGGTGTCTGCAGGGTAGGGTGTGGCGAAATGGCGTGGCCGTTATGCCTGGTGACCCAAAGGCACACCACAATGCTTGTCACTATCTGCAGGGTGGTGACGGGCTTGGCTTCAGTTCAATACTTCACTGCCATTTCTAGTATGCAGCTCTGTAACTCCTACACTACCAATGCAAATGCCAGCAAGCAAACATTTGGCATTGACAAATGCTTGTTTATTTTATAGAGGATTCAGAAATACCTTCGAGTCAAGGACTCATTTACAAAGGTTCCATGTCATACTTGGAAGTGTAAAACAATAGTAGTGATGTTACAGTAGAGAAAAACTATCATACAAATACAACAAATCATAGGAAGGTTATCAGTCAAGTTAAAAGTAGCATAGGTACATTAAGCTCAGAACAGATTAGCAGTGAGACTGTAAAGTGCATCAATTAAGAAAGATTTTGCATGTAGGGAGCTGATATATTCCTTGTCGACCAAATCAAGTGAGCAGAACCAGAGGACGGGGGGGGGGTAAGCCGGCTGGAGCCATTGTCGGATATAGGAGAGGGAGGGAGGGAGGGATGGTTCACTGACAGTCGAATGGGTTAAAGGACTGGAGGTGGTCTCTGAGTGAGGTTTTGAAGGGGCCAAGATGGATTTCGGTAGTAACTGAGCTGGGCAGCACATTCTTTCAGAGGGGGGCTTTGTAACCAAAGGATCTTTGAGATTGGGAGGTCCGACAGTGGGGGACTGATAGGAGGTGCTTTCCTACACTATGGGTGGTTTTATAAACTGGGGCCGGGTGTATAATTGAGGTGAGCCCTGAGGGGCGGAGACCGAGGATGATCTTTTTAGCCATGAGGCAGGTTTGGAACCTGATCCTGTTGTCTAGGTTAAGCCAGTTGGTTGCCCTGTAGAGCAAGCAGGTATGGGTTAGATGATTGCAGCCAAAGATGAGGTGACATGCTCTGTTTAGAGAAACCCTGAGCCTATTGAGGGCTGAGGTGGACGCTGCACTGTAAATAAGTATGCCATAGTGAAGGAGGGAGAGTACTGAGGATGAGACAGTGAGCTGGAGGGCATCAGGAGATAGGCAGTGTTTGAACTGTTAATGAGGTGGTGCAAACAAATGGAATGTTTAAAATCTGGAGTGAAAATAGGAAAAATTTGGCGCAGTTATGGGCGTGCATAGAAACTGCAAAATGCACACTCATAATAAGTCAATTTCTGGTATTTGTCTGCCAGATTTTCAAAATCAGCATTTTGGGACCTCTCCTCATGAACAGTGCAACTGTGATTTTGTTAATCCATCCCAAAAGTTGATTTCACCCAGTGACCGTGACATTCTGTGCTACAGGTACGAAAACATGTTCCAGACAGGATGAGCAAAATGACAACTGTATTGTTCATAAGCAGGTGTGACAAAATGGCAATGTTGAAAATCTGAAGTGAAAATATAAAAAATTGGCGAAGTTACAAGAATGCATAGAAACTGCACAACATACACTCATAACACAGTAATTTGGGGGAATTTTTTCACCATATTTGCAACATGGGCTTTTTGGGACCCCACCTCATGAACAGTGGCACTGCCATTTCATGAATTGGTCCAGAAAGGTGATTCTGGCAGTGATTGCAAAATCATCTTTTGGGACCGAAAAATGAAATGACAGTGCCAGTGTTCATGAGGTGGGGTTCCAAGAACCCCATGTTGAAACTTTGGTGCAAAAATTCCTAAAACTGGATGAGATATTAATGTAAGTTGAAAGCTCCTCCCATTGACTCTCATTATACAACTTACCTTGATTCCTCAGATTGCAGTTTGGCTTTGAAGAGTGCAGACATGTTCCTGGTCCAGAGACGATCACAGATCCTGACCTCCGGAGGGTAAGTATTGGTGAGGGGTGCACAGAGGGAGAGTGGGGATGGGGAAGTGGGAGTGGGGAGAAGATGAGGGGCCATTTTCTTTTTTACAGTGTTTAAAATAAAAAGAAGATTTTGGGGGATCATTTTCTTCATTTACATGTTTAACTGTAAAAAAATAAATAAATGTGGGCATACTGGGGTGGGCTACAAGTGTGCCGCATGAGTTTGAGGGTCATACATGATGCCAACAGGGGGATTAGGCACCCCCATCGGCAATAGAAGTAGACTGGGGGAGAAATGTGACACCAGAAGGGGGCATCCTGGTGTGTGAAAGATTTAAAAAAACATTAATCTTGGCACACTGGGGTGGGCTCCCAGTCTGCGACATGAGTTTGGAGTGGGGGCATTCATGATGCCGGCAGGGGTATTGGGCACCCCCATTGGCACTGAAACTAGGTTGAGGGGTTCATCCAACACCAGGATTGGGCATCCTGGTGTCAGGAAGTTTAAAATCATTTTCATTTATCTGAGCACACTAGGGTAGGCTCCCAGTGTGCCAGATGAACTGGGATGGGAGATACATGATGCTGACAGGGGGATTGGGCACCCCCATTGGAATTGTAAATGAGCTCGGGGCATCCACATTGGGAGTGGGCATCCCAGTGTCGGAAAGATTTTTAGAAAACAAACAACCTGGGCAAACTGGGGTGGGCTCCCAGTGAGCCTCAATAGTTGGGGGGATACACACCAACATGAGGATTGGGTACACTGATGTCAGTGCCAAAAATAGGAAGGGGGGGCAGGATCCTGCATCGAAATAATGCAGATTTCGATATAGGATTCTGCATTGAAAAAAGAAACACTTATGAAAGTCAAATTTTCACACCATGACACTTGCGAAAGTTTTATTTTTGAACCTTGACCATGCAAAAGTCAGATTTTCGCATTTTGCCCTAATTTACTTAAATCTTACTGTTGTGCTAAACACTTAACTTTTCCCATTGTAACTAATGGGAAATTAAAAACTTTAATAACTTTTGAAAGGATTAATATTTTTTCATCAAACCTTCAAAAGGGTAGAAAGAAATACGCTGTTTGTTAACTACGATCTGCAGTTTATCCAGTAGATAGGGAAATGGGCAGATTACTGTAGGTGGGCCAAGTGGTCCTTTGCCATCAAAGTCTATGCTTTTCTACAATTTCTAAAAGGCACATATGTGACCCAAGGACTTTCTACCCTGAAAATATCAGCCCACAACATAAAGCCATTTCTGAGACCAGATGTAGAAAGAAAATGTAAAAAAAAAAGGATTTTTTCTGTTTTTTCAGCACTTTATATTTCACAAACCACTTGATGGATTCCCAGGAAATCAAAATGTGGCATGCCAAGAGACCTACAGTACCTGTAGAGATTATGCATACCAATTTCATGCAAATCAGTTGAATGGCTCCAAAGGTATTAACCTTCAAAGTTTGGACTTTAACATAGAAGTGCAGATTCACCAAAACTATGCTGGTGTCACCATGAAAGTATAATATATTATATGAGTGCGGTCACGCCCCTATAGTTAGGGTTGAATAGGCACTTCAATGTTAAACTCAACATTTTGCACTTCAGTATCTTTGCAATCATTAAATGGATTTGTTTGAAATTTGATATGCACTTTTCTGTGGTGTAGTTCTCTAGATCTCGCAGGTTTTGTTGTGGTTGGATGTGTGGTCTCCTAGTTAAGAAGATGTGAAAAAAACATGCTTTTACCCATTGACTTTGCTGGGATTTTTCATTCAACTTGCATTCAGCCCAGATGGTTGGTTTGTTTGGTATGAAATTTTCAGGATAGAAAAGAACTATCCCACATATGTGCCTTTTGCAAGTCTGGTGAAAAAAACAATATGCCATTTTTAAGTTATTGCAATTTAAAAATGTGAAAAAAATAATTTCTGAGCATGCTCAGTAGGCAATTCAATATAGCTGTATGATACGAAAGAGGGCTCATTCATTGTATGAGAAAATTTCTCTTTCGTATGGCCGCTATCTTGTTTCCAGTTTGCCTGAAATTCAGATTTGGAAACCTCCCAAAATGATATTCTGGGGAGGAACCAACACATGCAGCTTGCTTACTGTGACCCCCTAGGTGCTTTCTGCTCTTTACTGTTTGGAAAATGCCCTTGAACTGTTTTTTTTTTTTTAACATTTAAATTCTTTGTTCATATCAGCATCATACAAAGTAGGATCTTAGTTCATATGACAAGATATGAACTAGGATCCTATTTCATGAGTCATACAACTTAGGATCTTAGTGCAAGATTCACAAAGCTTTCTGAATGTGCAAACCCTTCCCTAAGTCCCCAGAACTTCTGTTGCTATGGAAAAAAGGGGAAATTGCTCTGAGTGATATTCACAAACACCTCCGCAGCTGCGGAAAAAATACTCTATGGACTGTGGAAAAAAGTGCAGCTGCAGATGTTCCTGAGGAAAAAAGGTAATTAATAAGTATGGCACAGCCCCTCAAAGGCTATTCTCAGACAGGTTTTTTCCACAGTTGCTGAAAAAATGTTACACACATTGGAGTGAGGCATAACTCACCCTCAACAAACTGCAGTAGTGCCCCAGCAATTGAAGACAATTATAGTGGAGGTCAGGCACAGGTAATAGCATCCCAATGGGTATATCAGTGGCTGAAGTTACAGCAACATTAGCACACATTGCCATTGAATGGCAACAAACAACAACCACCAGACCCAGCGCAGCCCATGAAGGAGCCCCACAGGCAGCAGAGCCTGAACAGCCTGCAGTGAGTGTTACTCCTGCAGGTGATAGGAGCACTCCAGGGTGGGACAACCAGCACTGACAGACAGCCACTGTGTTGTCATGGTATTACTGGTACCTGTGGAGCTGCAGTGGTTCCAGTTGAATGCCTGGTTGCTGGTCTCTTTGTGGGTGCTTTCAGCTTCATGCTATGGCAGCAATGTCATAATATGCTGCTCCAGCTAATTAGGTTCATTGCTGCTGTGCCTCCTAAGCCATGTCAGCAGCTGCGGATCCACAGTTGTGGATTTTCAGCACTTGCTTAATTTCTGCAGCTGCTGAATTTCAGCAGCTGCAGGGATTTTTACGGAATTCCACACCTGCACAAATATTCCTTAAGAATAACATGCAACTGCATTTCCGCAGTGCTTCAGGCCTTTTTCCCGCAGCTGCTGGATTTTGAGCTTTCTTTGTGAATCCTGCCCCAGTTCATATCTCATTATAGAAATGAAGATCCTACTTCGTATGACTCTGATACAAACAAATAATTTAAATATGGATATCTCAGCCATTTTTTTGTATTTTCTCACCAAATTTTCAACATAGGCATTTTGGGACCCCACCTCAGCAACAACATCACTGTCATCTCATTACTCAATACCAAAGGGTGATGTCATGGTTTGTGTGTGGAATCACCTTTTGGGACTGATTAATGAAATGACTGTCCCAGTGCTCATGAGGGGAGGTCCCAAAAATCCCATGGTGAAAATTTGGTGCAAAAAATCCAAAAAAACAGCTGTGTTAGAAGCATGCATTGTGTAGTTTCTATGCACGCCCTTAACTTCCCCAATTTTTAATATTGTCACTCCAGATTTTCAACATTGCCATTTTTTTACACCTCCTCATGAACAGTAGAGCTATCATTTCTGACATCCTGCCCAAAATGTACTTTTTGCACCTCTGGTGCAGAATGGGGTGGTCGCTGTGTGAAATCAACTTTCAGGATGGATTAACAAAATCACAGTGCCATTGTTCATAAGGGGATGTCCCAAAAAGCTCATGTCAAAAATTTGGTTAAAAAATTCCCAAAAATGGCCCCATTACAAGAGTACATTGTGCAGTTTCTACGCACGCTCATAACTTCTCCAATTTTTTATATTTTCCCTCCTAATTTTTCAGCATTACCCTTTTCCACACCTCCTCATGAACAGTAAACAGCTGTCATTTTCACATGCTGCCCAAAACATTTCACACCTTCAGTGCAGGATGGCGCATTTGCTGTGTGAACTTAACTTTCAGGACAGATTAATGAGATGACAGTGACATTGTTCATGAGGTGGGTTCCCCAAAATGTCATGTTGAAAACTGGATGAAAAAAATCCTAAAGTTGCTGAGTTACGTGCATCTGTTGAATTGTGGCACCCATGGTGCATTTCAGCACCCGTATCTAGAAAATGATTTGAGATACAGATTTTTTGCTGTCCACAGCTTAGGACTAAGCACCCATGGCAGTTTCAGAGCTATGATTACAACTGCACTGGAAGTTTTTCTGTAGTTGCTATGGTAACTGACATATTGCCAAATTAGTGTTACAAGGGTTACTTTTCATGACTATAGGGCTGTGCTATGTCCATACTTATGTGTAAGTGGAAGCTCAGGGCCCAGAGGGCCTTTGCACCCACTTATGCATAACATTATGCAACAATGGGTAGCGTGAGAGGAGTGTAGGGTCTGGAGGGCCTGCACTCCCACAGCCACATACCAATTACATTACACTTTCTAAATAAGAAGGGAAATTCATTGCAAAAAAACTATGTTAATGCATCAGTTAGGGTTTTTATTAAAGTGTCAAAAGCTGGGAAACTCAACATTAGGGTTACCAACCCTACTACCCCACTCCACCCACCTTCACACCAGCAGGCATCAGGGTGTGCCTTGGAGTCATTGGTCAACTCTCACCTCATTCTCCTATACTATGCTGTCTCATCTTGTTTACACATGGAATGGGGTAAGAGTTAGGGCCAAACTCCAAGGCACACCCTAATGCCTGTTGGTGTGGAGGGTGGGGTGGAGGTTGATAGAGCTGGTAACCCTAACGTCAGATTTCCCAGCTTTTGACGCTTTAATAAAAATTCTAACTGATGCATTAACGTAGTTTTTTGCAATATATATATATATATATATATATATATATATATATATATATAAAATTTATATATTATAGGGGCATGGTTGCACCCCCATCGTTAGTGTTGAGTAGGCACGTCAATGTTAAACCCCAGTTTTTGTGCATTAATAACTTTGCAACTGGTCAATGGATATGCACACAATTTGGAATGCACAGTCTCATATAGCAGCTCTATTGATTTACCAAGTTGTGTTTCAGTTGGACTTACGGTTTTTTGTGCAGCAAAGCACTGAAAAGCACAGTTTTCACTACTTTTGACACATTTTTTTGCCCATGGGGCTGCAACCACGCCGTTTGATGGTTTGGTCTGAAATTTGGAACACAGAAAGAGTTGGGATCAAAGAAGTATATGTGATGTTATCATACACAAAGAGATGTATTTTGGAGTTGCTTATGTTGGAATCTAGTGAGTTAATGTACATAGAAAATAGTATAGGGCCTAAAATGAAGCCCCTCATTTTATGGGGAGGGAGTCAGAGACCTGACCGCTCACTTTGGATTTCTGAACTCTACCTGAAGTTAGCTTGATAAGCACTTAAGTGTGCTGTCAGCTGTGCCTTGTTTACTGAGACCATGGAGGATCAGGTTATGGTCACTGGTATCAAATGCCTTGCTGAGAAGAAGGAACATAGCACCTGTGACTCATATGGAACTGGGCAAGGTCAACCAATCATTAGTGACATTAGCTAAAGCAGAGGTGGTACTGAGTTTCTGTCTGAACCTAGACTGGGCAAGTGAGAAGTGAAAACTTTTCAACATGGTCTTTAGTGTGGTGATAGATGAGTTTCTCTTGCAATTTGGATAGGACAGGGAGGCTGGAGATGTGCTTATAATTGTTTAGGTCACAAGGGTCAACTGATTTGAACAAGGGCAAGTTATGAGCTGATTTCCAACAGCAGGGAACCGTGGTTAAGGAGATGAAGAGATTAAGGATATGAACGATTAGTGCAGCTAGATAATAGTAGCCTAGCTAGACGAAGATGGGTTCAATGCCATCTGCTTCACTACCTTTTTTGATGTCAAGTTTACTAAGGTGGTCCTCTACTTGTCTGTATGTTACAGGGTGAAGCTAGAAGTTATGAGAAGGTGGGGGCTCATGGGTGGTGGGGTGGCGGTGAGGGCATAGTAGCCCTGCGTATGGGGAGGAATCAAACACGAGACCAGCAGTGGTGAAATGAGTATTCAGTTTTTCTAAGATGAGGTCACACGTGACATATTCAACTCTACTATTGAGTATCTTCTTAGGGATGGACAGGGCTGCTTTGTGGCACTCAACTGTCTTGATTGTTTGCCAGATCTTGGCTGAGTTGCTTTTGGCATTTTCAAGGGATTCTACGTAAAGGTTAGCTTTGGCAGATCGTATTAGTTTAACACAAGCATTCATGGCAGTTCTTAATGCCTGCCAGTCAGGTGTTTTCTTTGTGTACGTTGCACGGGCCCAATGTTTATTGCAGTTGTGCAGTGCAGCTTTTAGGTTTGGAGTGAACCAGGGATGGGAACGTTTATGAACCCTAGATCTCATGAAAGGGACATGTTTATTGGAGTCAGTGTAACGTTAAGAAAGGTGACCGCCTCCTCCACTGGTTTGGGTAGATAGCGATCTTGCCAGTTTACATATTTTAGATCTGAGATATAGTTTTTGATGTTGAATTTGTGGAAGCTGTGTTAGTGACAAATGTAAAGGAAGAGGGGGGCTTATCTTGGTTTTTGGTGCATGCTACAATATTGTGATTACTAAGATCACTATGAAATACATCTCTATGCTAAATTTTGTGGGAGGGTTTGTGATAATAACATCCAGGATGGAGCTATTTGCATGATTTTTGGTATTGAGCCTTGTTGTTTCCGTAATGACTTAAGACAGTCCAAGCTTATCACGGAGTTCTTTTAGGACACATGCCTTAGATGAGAGCCAATCAAGGTTGAGATTGCCTAAAATAATGATGTCACTGTTGATGAGTGCAATCAAGCTTTTGAGGGTTGAGTTTAGCTCAAGACACGCTAAGTGTCTTGAGATATTGAGAGCTTTAACTGTGGATATTTGGATTTTGATGGCCACACTCTCAAATTCTTTGGGTTTGGACATGGCACAGGTGATGGAGATGTTTAAGTGGTCTTTTGTGTAGATAACCACCCCTCGTGGGCCTGTCTGCTCTGAACAGGTTATAGGAGGTGAGTGAGATCTGCTGGTCAGAGACAGAATATATAACAAACTGTATCGATTCAAGTAGTATAGAGTCTTTTAAATGTAGTTTGGATAAGTTTTTATTAAGGACATAAACATTACAGGTAATAAGAACTTGAGATACCTAAGATAATGTAGTTATTATCAGCATAATAATCAAAAAGTAGTACACCTGAGAGAAACAGGTGGATCCACTGAGCTTTGGGTTCCTGTAGGCCTCTGCCACTAGCAATACTCCCAAAGTACAAAATTATTGTGTAAACAAGAACATGGCATCCATGACAGACCACGTAGTGTGTGACTCTACCCAGATGGTATGGGTTGGACAAAAAATATCACTTAGTCTTTTTTAGAATTACACAGTAATAGCTGAAGGTTACGTGGCTGTTATTCCTGACTACCAAGAAAGAGATAAGAAAAACATCTATGCAATCATAGATTTTTAAAGCCACAAATAAATTAAATCATTGAAACAGATTTTCCATGGTAGGTTTAGATTTAATGATGTATGAATAAACACCAGTACTAAAAAAGAAGTAATGTTTGTAAAATTTCACAATATTTCCACACTTACTGTGCAATAAAAATGACTGGATAGCCTAGATAGCAGGCAGAACCATTTTGTATCTAAGCCTACTACCTAGTAAAATGCAATTACTTTCCTGTATGAACAGTATGTGTTCGAATGCATTGCTTGTGAATTGGTTTGTGACAAGAACATAAATTATAAGCAGGACGTTTCAGAACAAATTGTAGTGTACAGTACCTGATACATGAAACTCATTGTACCTGAAAGACTATGGGTGAAACTTTCAATGAAGCAATGTTCAGTCACATGTTTTGGAGTCATAATGACCTGCCATTTTCTGCTATTTTAGAAACAAAACAATGCAAACAGTTTGTGTTTGATGCAAATCCTTTTTAATAAAAAAAAAAATCATATTATGCCACTACTGATGAATATCACATTTAGCAGATCATAGATAGCTATGACAATTCCAATCCAAGATTGAATTCAGGAACAATTAGTCCAAACAAAGCCTCTGAGGTATTCTGCATCAGAAAGTTATGCCCATTTCTTTCAATGACACCCTTGGTTTTTGCATGCAAAGATGATTAGTGACAGAGCATCAAAAGTCCTGTTGAGTGCTACCTGACCTGAACTTAGTGCATTTGTTACTATCAATATAATCTCTCCAACCTCCCACTGCCACATTACTATAGGCTTATCCCCTCCCATGCTTTCCTCCATACTTGTCCCCCTGCCCCCATTGTTGCCATCCTCTGCTCCCCCCTACCCTCTCCCACCCCACCCCTATAATGACGTCTTCTTATCCTGCACCCCACCCTGCACTACCCCACCCCTTCACCCTCTTCTAATTTCACTCCCCACCTGTACTACTTTCTCACCCTCCACTGCTAACCCTAGGACCATCTCGGTTATTTCCATCCCCTATCTCTCACCACTGACCCTGCACCACCCAGGACAAAGCCCTCTCAGGCTGCCACACATGCATATCTTGAACAAAGCCTTCTTTCTGGCTGCCTTACACTGCCCAAGCACGTGATCCTTAAATTCTTCTGCTGACCTATGCACTCAGCACAGAGCAGCTTACTTCTTAGAACAGTCTGACACTATTTGTCTATATGTTGAACTGATGGTGATATTTCATTGAGAATTTCTAGACATATTGTAACAAAAGTGTAGCTAGCCAAATAAGCACAGTATTTTTTTATGTAACCTATGTAACCTAAAAATCAAAGTAATCTTTTGTTCGCCAATGCATTTTCTTTGTATACAATGTTGTTGTTGGGTTACCTGTTTTGTACTATGTCTGACTAGAACCTTTGCAAATGAGTCCTTGCCTCAAATGTATTAATCCCAAACTGAAATAAATAAATAAATAATATGTTGTGGAGCCAGTCACTTGTGAGATGCATTATAGATAAAGTCACAATGTCTTCTTTAGATTAGTGATGCCTTATTTTTAGCTAAGGATTTCTTTAAAATATATATGACATTTGCCCACCATGATCTTTGTGGGTGATTCAATGGCAGCTACTGATAAGTGACAATTCACCTTGATATAGTGTATGGGATGATCCTATGGTGAATGGAAATCCATACACTTGAAAATGCTATTCTGCATTAGTAGAGATTTCACTAAAAAATACCACCAACAGCTTAATCTGGTTCAAAGTCAGTTGACATTCATCTGTATCCCCCTTGTGTCTGAAAATAGGCAGAATTTGTCTAGTGCACTTACCCGGTCAACAAAAACTAAAACTAAAACTAAAAACTAATTACTGCAGCAGAATGAGTTTTTCTTTTGCTGAAGTACAGTGGTTCTGTCTTTAAACTATGCAACTGATCCAGCTGTTTTAGTTCCGTAAAGGCGTATTGCCTGTAGCATTTTTTTTAAAACAGACAATGTACATAAGTCCAGGGGATGGATAGGGGAGGGATAAATCTATGGTGCATGTGGCAGCACTGCAGTCAGGCACTAGTGCAAGTAGTGGTATGATGGAGATCATCAGTTGGATGGTGTGACAGGAGTCTATATAGCAGTAAGTTCCTTTTACTCTTGTTTATTTTGCACAAAACCATTTGGGTAAGAAGCAGGTAAATGTGTTGGTTAGCAGAGCCATGACTGGAGGGCCCCCTGTTGATGCTAAAATAAACTCTTGGATGATGATACTTCAACTTGTTGTTTGGCGTGACTGGTATTTGCTTGAATTAACATTTTGTCCCCCTCAGGTTTGCCTTGAAGATTGGGACCTCTCAAGCTTCCTTCTCAACTTCACTTCATCATCGTGGAAATCACTTGGTGGAAAAACAGCCTTGTTCTGTATGGTTGCTCATACATTGTTCTATGTATACTGTATAACAGCAAATCCAGTTAATTGTTGTGAGGGTACACAAAAACATATCTAGATACATCACTACGTATCTTAGGCTGCTTGTGTATGTTTGCCTGCCTGCATGCCTGTCTGTCTATTCGTTCATCCATCTGTCTGTCTATGTATCAGTTTATCTTTCTTTCTGTCTATCTATCTAATCTATCTATCTATCTATCTATCTATCTATCTATCTATCTATCTATCTATCTATCTGTCACATTAATATAAAGGGTCTGTGTGATGCAATTCACTCACTGTAATTGCTGGCACCACACAAATACCTATGCAAGTATTACATATATTCATTATAAGAAAACTATATAAAGGCATCAGTTATGACTAAAGTATAAAATCTCAAATGTTGGGTAATGCAATATGAGGGTAAAAACTGTACCCTGAATCTCAATAAATATGTGGTTTGGGGTTCCTCAATTACTGAGCAGTTGCTCAAACCAGTGTTGGCAACACCCTAATGTCATCAGTCTTTTAAGGCATGGAAATGTACTTATACACCCATAAGAGGGTTTTAAAATATGGATAACATCAACGCTGTTCTAAACAATCACTCAGACCCCAAGGAAGACACATCACACCGTCTTCAAGATTCAAGGGACTTATTTAACCTAACATTGCATTTTCCTGCTTCTTAGGTTGTGTGTTTCAACCATGCCTAATGCATAAATATAGTTTTTGGAAATCAATTTCCATCCTTTTATAAATGTATATTTATTTAATGACACATACATATTTATTTTGTGACATGGATTTCAATGTTCTTTTTTCTTCATTTCTACAAACTAAGATAATCTCTCTTACTGATCCTTCTAATTTTGATCACGAATAATCCCTCATGGAACTGGACCCATTTGACTGGTCCCTGTTTTCATTGCCCTGATGTCACTTCCACCCTGTCCTCCTTGTCTCTGGTCTCCCACTTCAAAAGGTTTTTGCTACCATTATCAAGAGTAGGGTTAGGGGCACAGTTACTAAATGGCTACATAGTGACCTGTTTTCTCTAATGAAAGATTGGGACAGAAGTGTATGCATACAGATCCTCCTCAAATCTGAGTGACTGGCAGGAATAGAGGAGGCTTAGAAAACTTTGCAAAATGAAAATTTGCCTAGCTAAGGTTAAGTATTATAAAAGTTCACTTCTGTCTGCTGCCTCTAATACTCTCTGCTTTTGAGAGAATGTTTGGGTCTTTTGGGAAGTTCTGCTCTGCTGACATTCTTATAAATTGAGTTAACTGTAATAAATACAAAATCACACATACCCCCTTAATGCAAAGCACCATGGGCTGTATATGCAAATCACCACAGTATATTATGCTAGTTCAACTTTAAGCAGAAATGCATGGTACCAAAAGGTCTCTCACACAGTCTGCAAAGGGTGCTAACAGAATACACATACACATGTTTCATCCTACCAAGACTCATCAGTGTGCCTTGTTTGTGTGATACCCCAGTGGAATGAACCAGCTACCCTAAGATGGTCTGTCTGGGTTATGTTGTGGTGAACTGAATAAAACCAAAAAAGAAGCTAAAAGCAAAGAACCTCAGAACGCAAGCACTGAGGCAATGATTACCCCAAAGGGCACTGGCCGGGAAGCCAAGTTTCAAAGAAATACAAAATCACACAATAACTGTAATAACTCTGTTACAATGAGTTTTCTCATTTAAAGGGCAGACTCAACTGTCCAGGTGATAAGCCCAAGACGGGCTTTAACATGCCCAGGCAAGTCAGGAGTGGCGTGAGGGGCTTTTGGGGCCAACTCACTGGAGGGGGAGGATAGAATAGACCTGAGGCATAGATGACCTCACAAATGAGGAGGGAAAAGAAAGAAGAGAGTAGCTTCAGGAATGGCAGAGAGCCAACGGAGAGGGAGGGGTTATGGGGTGTATGTTAGCAGCTAAACTTAAGCAGTCTGCATGATTTCATGCTACTCTCAGATTTTGTTAGCCGGGAGCAGCACATCAGATTGGCTAACTTAATACTTAATTGCTTAATTTGAAATGTAAAATTAAAGTTACTTGACTTTATTTTGGAGTAATAGAGTGACTGACGAAGCAGCCATAACATATAATAAAAGACTTTTCAAGCAAGGGGAATATGTGGATATAGTTGCACTTAGTGGTGGGCAAAGTGGGCTCAATTCGCTCCGCAAAGTGATTCGCAGAGCAAAGGCGGATTCGCAGAGTGCTCCACAATGCAATGTACTTTGCGTTATAATGAGGAACTCAAAGTCCATTGGAAACAATGACTTTGCATGACTTTGCATTACTCTGCCTCCCCAGACCACTACTCTGCCAAATTTAAGGTGCAGTGCATTGCAAGCAGTGCACTTCGCCTCACTTGGCCTTGTTTTTGAGCTCCAAAGGCAAATTTTGCAGTGATTCATGAGATTTCAGGTCACATGGACTCTATATTGATCTGCACAGCCTCAGTTCAGGGTAGTGTGAGTAAGAAGGAGTATGAGACAGTGTGCTTTGAAATCTGTCTGTGATAGGAATCTTGTAAAAGCTGTTCAAAAAGTATGTTTGCATTTTTTTTTGGCATCCAACTTTAGTTCATCGATTGTAGGAAGCCCTCCTGTGCTGATATCATTGAGCGTTTTTGTATTTGTGTGGATTTTGAATGTTAATTTACAACATTGGGTGTGTGTGATGAAAGACAGTTAAAATGTGCTTTGGGAGAGGGGCATATACGTGGTGCAGGTAGATTTAAGTTGGAGAAATAGTGATTTCTTTGTTTTTTGGTTATATTTTTGTTATATAACTGACTGTCAATGTACACACAGTAATATTGTCAGTAATAGTAGAAATGTTCTTGCTGTTTGTTGTGTGGATGTGGTGCAGCAGTTCATAAGTTCAGGTTGTTTACATTACAAATTTAGAATACATAACGTGCATGGTACTGAACTTTTGCATTTGCTACGCATTCCTCTTTCAGCATTGTACACAAACTGCTCTGTGTGTGAGTGTGTGTGCAGTGTTGCATACATCGAATAATACACTATTTATTGTGCTACAGACTAGTGTAATTGCAGGCGCAGCAGTGTGAAACCTGCTATCCACTGCAGCTGCCTGTTTTTGTACTGCGATCATGGTATTATCTGTTCTTGGTTTTGCTGCTTGTAGTGCCATAAAAATCTGCACTGTCTGCATTCAGTGCTCCCCCTCACCCCCACATTCAAAAGTTATTTTTTACCAGATTGAATTGTTTTTGTGCCCTCATCAGCACCAGTGAAGTTGTTTTAATTCCATGACAGTCTCAGAGTAGTCTCTTATCTGTTGGTGAAGCCACAGTTGTTTATTTGGCATCATATCCAGCGTCCCTCCAATCAGAGAGTGAACGTAACAAAATCTGAATTTGGTTATAATGTTGTGGTTGATCCCCCAAAATGCCTGCAAAGAGATGTGTAAACAGCTGTTTCTCGCCATGGCAATGGTGACAGTAAGATGGTCTGTGGTCGTGGTAGTAGTATGCAGACGCAGAAGTGCATTGCCGATGTGAGGAAAGGTATTTCTCCTGCAATATTTTTTACAGCCCCACTCAGTAGCTTCACTCGTAGTTGGAGGAGATGATGTTTTCCCAGTCAGTGGTGTTAGTGTTAGTGTTAGTGGTGGTGGAGGTAGTATTAGTATTGTTGCATCAAGTTCTAATTCTGACCAGTGTATCATATCAAAAAATATTGAGTGTGAAGCAGTGCAAGTGAGTGGCATCGTAGATGACATCATACTTCCCAATAACATCTCAGTAACTGAACCTGAGGATTCTGATAATCATGTCAATGATAGCATACAATGTGATATTCCGTCCACCGTGGCACTTAACATCATACATTTTCCATGCACTGATTCACAGTGTGGTGAAAAAATATCAGGTGATGGTGGTGTAGATGCTGATGATGAATGTGATGATGATGATGATGATGTTGTTGCTGTTGTTGCAACATGCAGTCCACATGTTGGCATCGAAGCAGAAGACATCAAATCCAATGTGTGTGACGTTGATAAATATGATGATGATGCTGTAATTGACCCCAGCTGGGAACCGGAGAAAAAGAAATTAAAAAGTAGCTGAGTCTGAGTCTGTTTGCAGGAATCCGCCCCCGCGTAAAAACTTGTGATCTACCGATTTTAGTTGATGATGATGATGATAAGTGACCCAGTAATCAATAAGATCGGTAGTGGTGGTGGTCAGTTGCAGTCCAGGTGTGCAGTGCCCGAAATATCACATGCCCCTTCCCCCACTTCAGTGCTTAAAATAAAGGACTTATATAAGCCACATCATGGACATGTTAAAAGCAGAGCATCACAGCCCTTGTTTGGGATTTTTTTGTTCAAGATGCAAATGATGATTCAGTTGCAATCTGCCAGGTTTGCCATGTGCATGTGAGTTGATGTAAAAAGGGTAGCCATCTGGGCACAGGAGGACAGCATACACATCTTAAGAATAGGCACTTGGCACTGTGGTCCCAGAACAAGTTGGCCGCTAATACCACAGTGGGGCATTCACCCTCATCACCGGCAACCATAGCCAGCATGTTATCCCCTTCCATGACTGTCAAGCCCAGTAGGAAATTAAACATGTGCAATAGTGTGATAATAAGAGCAGAGGATTACTACAGGCATGATGAGGTGGAGGACCATAATAACTTTGAAATGTTGTCCAGTGCTGGTAAGAGTAGCAGTTTTTGTGGTGGTGGTGGTGGAGAATGCCGCATGTATAGTGCAAGTGGTACATCAACCCCGGTTGGCAAATCTGGCAAAATAACAGCATTTCTGGGTTTGCCATCATCACCTGTGCAACCGTCTTCATCAAATGCCCACACTCCACCCCCTGCCAATACCATTTATTGCAGAGCACAACCATTTGTGTTCATCACACCCCATGTAAAATGTTTGTCAGCCCAAGTTACAGAGTGTTTTTACGCATATGCTGAAGTACCCCTCCCAATCATACAATGTCACGTGAACTTAATGCTGCTGTAGCAGAAATGCTGGCAATTGATCTTTTGCCCTTCTCCTTTGTGGAGAATTCTGGGTCCCAGTGGTTTGCTGGATGTGCCTGTCCAAAATGGAAAGTCCCATCCAGGATATACTTTTCTTCCCATGCTGTCCCCGAGTTGTTCCACACTGTGCCCAACTCTGTAAGACATGCCCTTCAGCATTCCTCCTCTCCATTCATCCATTTACGTATGGATATGTGGACAAGTGGCAAAACAGTGGGGAGTTCATATTTGTGTATAACTGCACACTGGGTGTAGGTGCCGGAGGTTGTTTGTGATGTTGGTAGTGTGAATAATCAGTGCAGTAAGGTAGATTGTTGTGGTAGCAATCTTCCAGGAATTTGACAGCATGCAACGATTGCTATGCACAAAGTGACCTGTTCACACACTGGTGAGAACATGTTGGATGTGGTACTGACTGAAATTGACAGATGGCTAAACCCTCTGTCCCAGAGAGCTCTGTTCATAGCAAGTGACAGTGGGCCAAATGTGGTGAAATGCACCACAAATGGTATTTTTTTCGTGTTCCATACATGGCCCACTATTTAAATCTTGTGGTGCAGGAGTTTCTGCAGCACCCTGATGTAAAGGAAATGCTGATCATTGCATGATGTATCTGCTCTCACTTTTCAAGATCTGGAAAGGCCTGTGACCAGCTGCGGCAGTTGCAGATACAAAACAGCCTGCCTCAGCACTGCTTGAAGCTGGAAGTTGTCATCTGATAGAACTCCACTTTATACATGGCAAAGAGGTTGTATGAACAATACAAAGCCATCTCAGAATATCTTGTTATGCACACTAGCCGTGACAGTTCCAGGGCCTCCATGTCTATGACGACTGAACAGTGGTGCCTCATGGACTCAATAATAACAATTGTGCGGCCTTTTGACAATGCCACACAGGCAGTGAGTGGCGAGTCTGCCTCTATTAGCCAATCAATTCCACTGCTGCAGATGCTGAGGCAGACATTGATGAATGTACAGCATGGCCTTTATGTTGACAGAGACGGTGGTAGCAGTAAGTTGCTGCAACACATGCTGACAGTATTTGACCAGAATCATCACATTGTGAGCATTCAGCGTAGTGATAACTTTGCCATGACAACAATGCTGGACCCACGATACCAACATGGAATTGCATCAGAACTAGAGGGATGGCCTGAACAGGTAAAAAATATCAGTGGTCAACTGGTGCACTTGGTTCATGGGGCACAGAAGTCATGTGCCAAGGTCAGCAAGCTTCAGCCGCATAATGCGGCTGAAGGTGTACCTGGAGGACCATCAAGCATATCCTGCAAGAGGAAGGGGACTGCAGTTCCAGGTGATCTGTCATCCAAAGTGGCTGGCGTCAACCCACTTTGGGAGGCTTTGTCCCAAGTGGGTATTTGTGAAATAAATGATTCAGGAGAACAGGATGATGCATCAACAACTGGACTTAGTGCGGCTCAGAGAATGGTTGAGTCATATTTGTCTGAAAACAGGCATCTGACAATAACTGAAGATCCTGTTTTGTACTGGAGTGGAAAAGCCAGTGAATGGCCAGAGGTGACTGCAGTGGCACTGAAGTACCTCACATGCCCACCCTCCAGTGTAAGTGCTGAGAGGGAATTCAGCTCAGCAGGTGCAATAGTCAGGGATCAGCGGACAAACCTATCTCCTGCAAATGTTAGTTTGCTAACATTCATTAAAATGAATGAGAGGCACATTCCAGCAAAGACTGCAGCCTTGATATTCATACCCTGGCCTAGTCATGGTGGTCTTACTGATGTGGAAATAGAGCATCCTGGTGGCATTGGCAGTGGCTGCCTGAAACGGCCCACCACTGTTGTATATGATGACATAATGGACAAAGAATTTCCCACTGGTCAATCTTCAGACATCGATGACTGTGAAGGCAGCTTTCTTTATGAGGATGATGATGTGGTTAATGTTGGCAGGTTTTAACTGATGTTTTTAAAAGGTGGTGTGTCCCCCCAGACCACCACCACCACCACCAGTACTGATGTTAGCCACTGCCACCATGAGACTGTCTGCCCCCGGACCACCACCACCAGGACTGCTGTTAGCCACTGCCACCGTGAGTCTGTCTGCCCCAGGACCACCACCACCAGGACTGATGTTAGCCACTGCCACCATGACTCTATCTTCCTCCTGGACCACCACCATGGCTGGGACTGATGTTAGCCACTGCCACCATGGGTCTGTCTGTCCCCAGCCCACCACCACCATCAGGACTGATGTTAGCCACTGCCACCATGAGTCTGTCTGCCCCCTTGACCACCACTACCACTGGGACTGATGTTAGCCACTGCCACCATGAGTCTGTTTGCCCCGGACCACCACCACTGGAACTGATGTCAGCCACAGCCACCCTGAGTCTGTCTGCCCCCTGGACGACCACCATGACTGGGACTGATGTTAGCCACTGTCACCATGAGTCTGTCTGCCCCCTGGACCACCACCACCACCGGGACTGATGTTAGCCACTGCCACCATGAGTCTGTTTGCCCCTGGACCACCACCACCAGGACTGATGTCAGCCACAGCCACCCTGAGTCTGTCTGCCCCCGGACCACCACTATGACTGGGACTGATGTTAGCCACTGTCACCATGAGTCTGTCTGCCCCCTGGACCACCACCACCCCGGGACTGATGTTAGCCACTGCCACCATGAGTCTGTTTGCCCCCGGACCACCACCACTGGGACTGATGTCAGCCACAGCCACCCTGAGTCTGTCTGCCCCCCTGGACTACCACCATGACTGGGACTGATGTTAGCCACTGCCACCATGAGTCTGTCTGCCCCCTGGACCACCACCACCACCACCACCAGGACTGATGTTAGCCACTGCCACCATGAGTCTGTCTGCCCCTGGACCACCACCACCGGGACTGATGTTAGCCACTGCCACCATGAGTCTGTCTTCCCCCTGGACCACCACCACAACTGGGACTGATGTTAGCCACTGCCACCATGAGTCTGTCTGCCCCCGGACCACCACCACCACTGGGACTGATGTTAGCCACTGCCACCATGAGTCTGTCTGCCCTCCAGATCACCACCACAGGGACTGATGTTATCCACTGCCACCATGAGTCTGTCTGCCCCAGACCACCACCACCAGGACTGATGTTAGCCACTGCCTCCATGAGTCTGTCTGCCCCGGACCACCACCACCGCTGGGACTAATGTTAGCCACTGCCACCATGAGTCTGTCTGCCCCGGACCACTACCACTGGGACTGATGTTAGCCACTGCCACCAAGAGGCTGTCTGCCCCCTGGACCACTATCACCACCAGGACTGATGTTAGTCACTGCCACCACTGAGCCTGAGTCTGTTCGGACCACCACATCCATCAGCCACAGAAACAAAGCTTCTTAATATTTAAACCATTAAGTGAGTATATGTACTCATTTTTCTTATGCTGCTTCACTTCCTTTAGTTGTATGTTTTGTTTTCTGTAGCTTTTCAGAGCCACAATGGTAAAACACATACGGCACACTTCTTTTGTTTCTTTTACAGGGTAACAAAAAAAGGCTCCATTGCTAAAAATTGTTTGGAATGATACTGTGGCTGTACTGTACAGAGAGGAAGCGATGTAATATCCATGTGCTATCCATTCTGGTAAGTATGAAGATTTTATTTCATCCATTTCATTGTTTTGGAAAGACTGCAGCAAGTGTTGCACACAGGTTGTGTTAGTTGACAAGATGTGGGTTTGAAATGTAAGTTGACTTTGGATTGAGATTTGAGGTCCAGGGAAGGGCACATAACAATTAAGTTGTAAGAAGTCATTCATTTCTTTTTTTCGGACACTTCCTGATGCTTTGCTGTTCTGTCAAAGTGGCCTTATCCAAAAAGTTCTTCAACTTCAGGCACCCCCCTCCCCTGAGCTTGGGCACACACGCAACATGCAGAAGTTATTTCATTACATGACTCTGACCATCCTAACAACCGGACTCCAGAAGGATGCTGATGAAATCTGTGAAGAAGTAACAAAATAAGAAACCATTAGAGACAAACCTGCAAATATAACCCCCCCCCAAAAAAAAAATACTTACCTTCATGTGCTTGAGAGTTATCCGTTTCCAATTTCAGCTCAAAAAATTCTCACTGAGCACTGGAATGTGCACACCAACAGTTTCTGTGTGACCTGTGATGCAGAACAATATCATGAGTACACGTCCATGTCAACCCCCCTCCTCACCTACAAAACACACAACCATATATCTATATATATATCTACTCATCAAGGCTACTATTAGTGTATAGCCAAAGGGCACCCTTCAATCCAGTTGAGATGATCACATTGCATTTGCTCAAATCGTCTCGCAGAACACATTGGACCAGCAAAACGACACTCACAGTCATCATTTTATACTGGGGTATGTGCTGAAACACTCTCATTTCACTGTGTTACCACTTGCCAATTTTCTGCACACATGGAGGATGCATTTTGGGCTGGCAGAAAAAAATCTGGGACTCTGTGCCACTTTTGTGCACATGACTGAGTGCACAATTAATTCTGGGGGACTTTGTATGTGCTGAAACATAGAAACATAGTCTTTGACGGCAGATAAAGACTGCTTGGCCCACCTAGTCTGCGAATTTCCTACCTAGGAGGATAAGCTGCAGGTCCTATTTAACCAACAGCCTATTTCTTCCTACACCCCACAAAAATTCCCTTATGTCTGTCCCATGCATTCTTGAATTCTCCCACAGTTTTAGACCCCACAACCTCCTCAGGAAGGCTGTTCCATGCGTCCACCACCCTCTCTGTGAAAACATACTTCCTCACATTGCCCCTGAGCCATCCCCCCTCTGTCGTCAAATTGTGTCCACTTGTTCTTGCATATCTCTTTTTCTGAAAGATGCTACCCTCTTGGACTTTGTTGATTCCACTGAGGTACTTAAACATTTCTATCATGTCCCCACTCTCCCTCCTTTCCTCAAGGGTATACATATTAAGCTCCTTTAGTCTCTCCTCATATGGCTTCTCTTGCAGACCCTGCACCATTTTAGTTTCCCTCCTCTGAACTGCCTCCATCCTGTCTATGTCCTTGCGGAGATGGGGTCTCCAGAACTGGATGCAGTACTCCAGATGGGGTCTCACCAACTGTCTGTACAGGAGGATAACAACTTCCTGTTTTCTGCTGGTGATACCTCTCCCTGTACATCCCAGTATCCTCCCAGCCCTCCCTACTGCCTTCTCACATTGTTTGCTAACCTTAAGGTCATCTGATATGATTACCCCTAGGCCTTTTTCTAATTTTGTTGTTGTTACTACCTCCCCCCCATTGTGTAATCTTCCCCATGGTTTTTGTTTCCCAGGTGCATTGCTTTGTACTTCTTTGCATTGAATCCAAGCATCCAAGAATCCAAGAAACACTCTCATTTCACTGTGTTACCACTTGTAAATTTTCTGCACACATGGAGGATGCATTTTGGGCCTGCAGAAAAAATCTGGTGACTCTGTGCCACCACTGCACACATGACTGAGTGCACCATTAATTCTGGGAGATTTTATACATGCTGAAACACTCTCATTTCACTGTGTTGCCACTTGTCAATTTTCTGCACACAAGTAGGATGCATTTTGGGCCTGCAGAAAAAATCTGGGGACTCTGTGCCACCACTGCATGCATGACTGAGTGCGCCATTAATTCTGGGGGACTTTGTACATGCTGAAACACTCTCATTTCACTGCGTTACCACTTGTCAATTTTCTGCACACATGGAGGATGCATTTTGGGCCTGCAGAAAATATCTGGGGACTCTGTGCCACCACTGCAGGCATGACTGAGTGTGCCATTAATTGTGGGAGACTTTGTACATGCTGAAACACTCTCATTTCACTGTGTTACCACTTGTCAATTTTTTCACTTAAGGAGGATGCATTTTGGGCCAGCAGAAAAAATCTGGGGACTCTGTGCCACCACTGCATGCATTACTGAGTGTGCCATTAATTCTGGGGGACTTTGCATGTACTGTAATACTCACATTTCAATTTGTTATCACTTGTCAATTTTCTGGACACAAGATAGATGCCTTTTGTGGATGCAGAAAAATGAGGCACCAAAACAGCGCACACACACACACAGACACTTAACAGAAGAAATGGGGCCCAGCATACAAAGTGTCTTGCATATGGAAGACAACAAAAAAAGGGCATAATTACATATAAGGGTCAGGGATAGTGGAGGAATACATTTTATGAGACAGCAAGGAAGGTGTGGGGGGCACATGGTGTGAGGAAACAAAACTAATGTGGGATCCCATGGTGATCCAGCAGCAGTTCCAGCATGGACATAATTTGAAGCTGATGTCCTTCTTTGTGATCCAGCCACTGCTCCACAACACTCATCTTCTCACTGTTCTCCTCAACAGCACTCCAGAAAACTGACAAGTCAGCCTGTGTTACATGCAGCGCTCTGGGGTCCACACGTTCTACAGGCTGACCTGCTGGTGGTGGTGGTGATGGTGGGGGTGGGGGTGCTGGTGGAGCAACAGGTGCTGCTGTGGCCTTCCTCTTCTTAGGGATGCTGCCATGCACAGCTGCACCCTCTGCCATGGAACGGCCAGCAGGTGCAGACATGGTTCATTTTGTGGCAGCCTGCCACTCCCACTGTTGGTGATTAAGCATATGGGTGCACTGGCCTCCACTCCCCAGGTGACTCCACGGGGGCCACGGTGTCCCTCCACCTCACATAGGCAACACTTAACCACACTGCTGTTCCCCCCGACACAGTCAAAAAACTGCCAAACAATGGAGGTTCAGGGAGGACCAGGCACAGGCAGGGGAGGGCCAGATGAACTGGCAGCTGGCTGATCACACTGCTGAACACTGATGGGATCCACACCTTGGCCTGGGGGAACAGGCACATCCTGCTCCAGAGGACCTTGTGCCGGACTTGGTGGTGGTGGTGGTGGTTGAACTGCCTCATAGTCAGGAGGCGGTGCCGGTCCTGCATCCAGGGGTTGGACACTAACAAGTTTAGAGCAGTCCAACAGGAATGGGTTCCCATGTCCCCCACGCATGCGCATGGTATGATGTGTATTACCACACTCTCCCAGAGCTGCCTCCACCCACAGACATTCCCTCACCCTGCTCCATCTATCCTACTGTGCTCCCTCAGTCCGAGCAATCACTACTCACGCTGTCACACAAGCACAACACACACACACACAGTCACATACAAACAACTAATTAAGTTACAGAGGTAAGAAAAATAAAATTTACAGAAAGAACAAATTAAGTGAAAAAGAGTACAGAAAAGACAAAAAAATGTAGCTTTTAAAAAAGCTGTTGGGTTACAATCAAAGTTTCACTCTCCTCCTCACTCTGATCTCAAAGTATCAGCAGTCAACACACTCCTCTCTCTCAGCCTACACAGGAGAAAGTGAAACTATCTGCTTGTATGACTTACTTCCTTCCTGCCTGGCTAAAGAGCATGTGGCTTACAGTACTGTAAGCTATATGATGTGTGGGGGGCTGCCAAATCTGAAACACCAAGTGGATCACTTAGAATCATAATGAGGAACACGAAGTCCATTAAAAACAATGACTTTGCCTTACTCCGTGTTGCATTCTGCCTTAACACGAAGTGGTAATGACAAGGCAGAGTGAGCACTTTGCATTGCTCACACTGCGCAGTGGAGTGGCAATGCAAAGTGCCCACTTCGCAGTCACTTCACCAGTGGAATTTAAATCTGTGCATCTCAACTTGCATTAGTGAGCAGGAAAGCAGCAGCTAAGTCCAATGAAAAGGAGAGCATAGGTAAGAGGGAGATGGTGGCTGCAGTGTTACTGTTTGGAAAAAAATAAGTCAATATGTTCACCAAGGGCAAGATCTGGGATGTTTGGTTTGTAGGTTTTGCAACTTATACTGCAATTGTGATGGAGAACAAGCCCAAACTGGGGATTCCTCTAATCATGTATTAACTGATTATATGAAGGGCAAAAATGAAGGGAGGTTTCAGTTGGTTATACGGTAACAAATTCTTCATGCAGAGAATGTCAACCTATAGGGATATACACTGGGATATGAAGCAGTTAGATCTTTGGACTGACTATGTCATGGACCAGGCCACGCCTGAATGGGATGGGGGGAAAGTCATATTACTACAAAAATGCTATTAAGGATACAACAGGGCTTTCTGCTGCTGGCCACAATGTAGGTTTGCCCATGCCTGTTCAAAATGTGGGGGTAATTACCTAACCTTAAGGTGCTGAATGAACTGGAACTCTGGGGGACAATGCAATGGGGCTTAAGATAACCTCAGTCAGCCATTTTGGATGGGACACGTGGGATATAGGGGCAACTATGGAACAGAAGCTACAGAGGGAGGGGAGGAAATGGCAGGGAGGGAGAGCGAACAACGCTGTTGATGAAAGAAAGGACAACGGCACAGAAAAGGGGATTAAATACTGCAAGGCAAAAATACTGATAAACATAGGTAAGTTAGAAGAATGGTCAAACGGACATGCAGACAAAAAGGAGGACTCATGTTTAATAGAGGGATTTAGCTGGGGTTTCAGCCTCCATTTTCATGGGCCAGGGGTAAGAAAGGAGGCCAAGAATTTAGGATCGGTGTGAGCAAGGAATTGATTTTTAGACACGAGATGCAGCAAGAAAACAAAAATGGGCCGTATTAAAGGCCCTTTCCATAGCCCACCCTAGAAAAGCTGAGGGTATCCTCCCTAGGTTTAGTATCAAAGAAGCAGCCGGGTGAATACAGGGTCATCCACCACCTGTCTTTCCCGGATGGAGAATAAGCAAAAGATTACATTGATGAGAGGGATTCCAAAGTTACATATGTAACTCTGGAAGAAGTGGTACAGATTATCATGGTGACACCACAGGCATGGCTGGCAAAAACAGACTTTGAGTCAGCTTTCAGGCTCCTACCAGTGCAGTCACAAGACTGGGACTTACTAGGTTTCAAGTTGTATGGGCAATACTATTTCGACAAGGCCAGGGTGCTTGACTGCCTGTGCCTCTTTTGAACTCTTTAGCACATGCTTATAATGGATATTACAACAGAAGACAGGCCACAGGACAATCATGCACTACTTACATGATTTCCTTTGGATAGGGAGTGGAAAGGAAGAGACAGAGAGCATGCTAAAGAGTTTTCAAGATTTATGCAGGGAGCTGGGAGTGCCTTTGCACTGGACAAGACCAAGGGCCCCAGCTGGACCACAGAATTCCTGGGAATCAAGATAGATGCTCAGGAAGAGGTGTATATACTATCAGACAAAAAGTGCAGACATTAAGGGAACTCATATAGAGTAAGAACACAGGAGCAGGTGAGGAGTGCAACTCAGACAGGTGCAACGGCTGAGTGGTCTTCTTAATTTCACCTGCAGGGTCATCAGCCTGGGGCAAGCATTCACCAGACATATAGCAAAAGCAATGAGGGGGGTGATGAGCCAACATCACTGGGTCAACCTTGTCAAGGAGACAACAAGGAGGACTTGAAGATCTGGGAGAAGTTTATAGATATGTTTAATGGGACCTCTTTTAGGCAGGATGATTGGCTTTCTAATAAAGACCTAGAGTTATACGCAGTTACAGCAGAGGGTTAGGCATAGCGGTTATTTCAAGGGACGATGGTTTTCGGAGGCCTGACCCAACATGTGGACACAAAGGGGACTAACAATGGCCATTAAACTTCTGCAGATCATCCTGATATGGGTTAGCATGCTAGTATTGGGGGAAGAGCTCCGTAACTAGTAGGTGACATTCTGGTGTGACAACAGGGCAGTGGTCGATGTACTCAACAACTGGGGGCCATGTCACACTCAGTGCTGAGAGTATTACAACAGCTAGTCTTTCAGGGATTGAAGTTGAACATGTCCTTTAAAGCTAGACACATTGATGGGGTACAAAGCATTGTGGTTGACAGCCTCTCTCATCTGCTGCTGGACAGGTTCAAGGACATCGCACTGAAGACAGAAGGAGGAAAAACAACCATACCAGCAAGCATTTGGAAAGTTGAATGGAAGAAGCTAAATTGCTGTTTCAAAACTCTTTGTCCTTCAGGACCCTCTGAGTCTACTAAGGGGTCTTGGAGACCCTTCCATGTGTACAGAGATGTACACCACATGGAGATAAGTGGGCCAGTCACTGATGAGCAGCTAGGAAAACATGTAATTTACCAGTGGGATTGCAGTTTATCACATACAACAAAGGAGGGTCACCTAGCAGCTGTAAGTATAGTTTGTAACCTCAAAGGATGGAGGAATTCCATGAAAACCATGTTAATAAGATGCATGGTACAAGGGTGGGGATGCCTATGAACCAGTGTGGGGGAAACAGATGACCAGTGTCAGAAAAACTGTTAATTAAGCCTATAAATTCCATACCAGAAATGTGCAAGTCAGCAGATGAAGCAGTATTATTTCAAGCCATTTACTTGACCATGTACCATTGGGCCATTGTGGTGAGTGAAGCAGTAGGTCATGCCAAGGAAGAGTGGTTAGGGGGTTTGATTTGGGAAGACATAGACTGGTGGGCCAAGTCAGTCACCTTACAGAGTAGGAGATCAAAAATGGACCAAGAATGAAAAAGTTGCTTTATTCACCTGGCAAGACAGGATGAACTGAACATTTGCCTGGTTAGGGTGCCGTGGGTACAGTGTGAGGGGTAGAGAGGAGAGAGAGGGCTGGATGAGGGATAGAGGGCCTGAATCATGCACAAATCATCATATTTTGCTTTTATTTTACAGCAGGGCCTGGTCAGAGGTTGGAGATATGGATATACGGGCATGCATATATTTTCTGGGTAAAGAGCAGAGATACAGTGAATTTAAAATACACTGGTGAAGTGGCCATAAAGTGACCACTTCATGTTAGCCCAGCGCTACACGAAGTGGCCATTGGAAAGTGCTCACTTCGCCTTTGCATTATGATTTCATGTTGCCATTCCACCTTACCGTGAAGTAAGGTGAAGTGACGACATATAGGTAGCCCCCCACAAATCACATGGCTTACAGTACTGTAAGTCACATGCTTTAGCCAGGCAGGAAGGAAGTGAGTCATAAAAGCAGTTAGTTTCACCTTCTCCTTTGCATTGGTAGAAGGAGGATGCATTTTGTGTGTAGAGAAGAGTTTGGTGGTATTGTTCCTACATATCTTGTGAACTGCCAAAAAACAAAACAGCTTTTTAAAAGCTAAATCTTTAGTTTGTTTTTTGTAGTGTGTTTTTTCAGTTCTATTTTGCTACTGATTTGTTTGTTTTATAAGTTTTGTTTTGTGTGTGTGTGCATGTGTGTCTGTGACTGTGTGTGTGCATGTGTGAGACTGTGAGTACATGAGAAGCAGTCTTTTGAGGTGTTGGTCAGAGAGGGAATTAGTCGGGTGCGATGGACCCGGGAGGAGAGTCTGTGGCCCGTGGGCATAGGCAGAAGGGAGTGCGCATGCATGGGGGCAGTCGGGTGTCATTAGAATGCTCTTGACTGTTTGGTGTTGCCTATTCCCCTCTGAAAGAAGCAGCAGCAGCACCACCAGCACCACCAGTGCCACCAGCAGTGGCACATCCGCCAAGTCTGATGCCACCACCACCACCAGTTGCAGCTGCAGGGGCTCCAGCAGCACCCCATCCTCCACCTCCACAGCCGCAGGTGGAGCCCCAAGTGCATGACAGTGTTGCCAGAAGTAAATCTGACCCTCCTGTGCCTGGTTTCCCTTGCAGCTCCCCAGTCTGGCAGTTTTTAACTGTGTGGGAAGGGACAGCACCATTGTGGTTTGCCATTTATGTGGTGTGCAGGTGCACTGGTGGCCCCAGGGGGACACATTTGGGGACTGGTGGCCAGTGCACACATATGGCAAACCACCATAAGGTGGAGAGGTGGAGTGGCAGGCTCCCACTGAAGGGGCTAGGTATCCACCTGCTGGCCCTTCTGTTGCAGTGGCAGAGGGTGCTGAGGGTGTTGTGCCTCGCTGCTGCAGCAGGACGAGGGCAACAGTAGCAGTTGCTCCACTACTACCACTGTCACCATAGCCACCAGCACCACCCTCACCACCACCACTACCTAGTTTTCCTGCTGCAGTGGACCCCACCACAGTGTCTGCAATGCAGGCAGACATTGCACTGGTGTGGGCAGCCCTTGAGGAAAGCAACGAGAGGGTGGATGCTGTGCAGCAGAAGGTGGAGCAGATCCAGCAACAGCATCTGCAGATACTGTCAATGCTCCTCCTGCTGCTGGAACACCATGGAATGCCACATTAATGTATTTTTTTTCTGGACACCCCCCCAGACACACACACACACTGCTGTAGTGTTTTGGGATTTTTTTATGTTTAATACTAGACAGTCATACATGTTCCTATTGCCCTATTGTTATAAGGCAGTGCCTCAGTAACGTTTGCTTTCTGTTATGGAGTGGTTGTGGAAAAGCTGGTATGAGTAGTGCAAGTATGATGCACTAAATTGCATGTGTGCAGTCAGTATTGGTGTGTGTGTGTGTGTGTGTGTGTGGCATCAGACATTGTGCAGCTTCTTGCAAACATATATTGCTGACTTGTTGTAGTGTTTATGGTAGAAGGAATAGCAAGCAGAATAATGTATATTTTATTGTCACCATCATCATCATCAGTGGACTAAGTGATACAGTACAAAACTTTTTCAGAGGTGTCTGGCCAGAGTGCACCTTAGTCACATACTGCATACATGAGTTTTAGAAGTGCATATGCTTTTTGGTCTATGATCTCCGATAAGTCATGTGTGCATTGTGAGTGACTGAGGTGCACAGTGACCCAATACCTCTGAAAATATATCATATCACTTACTCCATTGGTGCTGATGGTACAAATAAAATATACGTTATGTATTTTTTGTTATCTATATTCTTGAGATACTGCAACAAATCACACCATATATATGTTTGCATGAAGCTGGACAATGTATGCACACACAGGAAAGAACACTGACGGCACACATGCAATTTAGCACAACATACTTGCACTGCTCAGTCATGCTTTTTGCGAAGCACTTCAAATCATGAGTACTGACACAAAGTAAAAGTTACTGAGGCTTCATAAATATTTTGTTTATGAAATAGACATTAAAGAGATTCGCCCAACTTACAGCAGTGCACCCAATATATGGGCTCCTTACTTCCAGGGGACTCTTTCTTGCTCCACATAGTGCAATACTTTTCTGGCAAAAACACCCATAATTTCATTAAAGCGGGTCATGGAGGACTTCCCGTTCTGAAGAGCTGCCCAAGTTCTGCCCGTTGCGCTCAGCAACGTTATGATGTTTTGCCAGATAGAGAGATAGCGGGGGCATGCTCCATTATACTGAATGGCCGGCAGCTTTCTGAATGTTTCTTTATGTTATAAAGGTGAGTTTGTGGTGAAATGTTGGCAAGTTTCCAATAACAAGAGCCTTGTTAGTGGAAAGTGCCCACATTTCACCACAAACTGACCATTATAACATCAAGAAACATTTAGAAAGCTGCCGGCCATTCAGAATAATGGAGTACACCTGGCACTCTAAATGGCATCACATCATAACGTTGCTGAGTGAAAGGGGCAGAACTTGGGCTGCTCTTCAGATAGGGAAGTCCTCCATGACCCACTTTAACACAATTATGGGCATTTTTGCCAGAAAAGTATTGCACTATGTAAGGACATGTGGAGCAAGAAAGATTCCCTTGGAGGTAAGGCACCCGTATATTGGGTGCAACACCATCATAACTATGTTACTTGGTGAATCTCTTTAAAGCAGCAGTGCAACAATCTGTTGAAAATTTTGATCTATACTTTTTAATGCTATTTTACGTTGCCACTTTACTTACCTCCTGACTGGTACAGTACTATAATTTCCAGTATTTGAGTCTACTCAACTAGTTTTTTTCATGTCTGAAATAATAAAAGGAAGACTTTGTCAGTATTTACTGCTGCTTTTCTCCATCAATTGTTATATATTCCTTCTGTTGTAAAATAACAGTTATGCAGCAGGCAGTGTTTTATGACCTCACAGAACAATATTTATTGAAAAACAGCTGCAAAGAGTGATAAAAACCTGGTCAGAACAATATTAAAAAGCATGCTCCTTTTTTTTTCAGACATGAGAAAAAGTAGTAAAGCAGACACAAATTGTGAAAAGAAGGGTATCATTCAAGTCAGGAGGTAACTAGGGGCTGTCAACGTAAAATAGGATCAAAAGTATAGGTACAAATTGTCACAACATTCTTGCAATGCTGCTTTAATTTATAATTTAAATATGACATTATGTGCTCCCAATCACAACACACAAAATGCATCTGTCCTGTGTGCAGAAAATTGACAAGTGGTAATGAAGTGAAATGGGAGTGTTGCACTACATACAAAGTCCCCCAGAATTTATTGCGCATGCAGTCATGTGTACACTGTCCACACAGAGTCCCCAGATTTTTTCTGCATCCAGAAAATGCATCTGCCTAGTTTCAAGAAAATTGACAAATGGTAACAAAGTGAAATGGGAGTATTGCACACCTTACAAAGTGCCGTCAGAAATTATGCCCATGAGCAAACTGTTGCTAGTTCAGTGTGCGCTGCGATTTCCACAAATGCAATGCAAATCCGATCATCTGAACCGGATGGAAGGGTGCCCTTTGTCTGTACACTCATAGTAGCCTTGGTGAGTTAATTTTATATATATATATATATATATATATACACACACACACACACACACACACACACACACACACACACACACACCATGCATTTCCGCTTAAAGTTGAACCAGCATAATATTCAGTGGTGATTTGCATACACAGCCTATGGTGCTTTGCATTATGGGGGTATGTGTGATTTTGTATTTCTTTGAAACTTGGCTTCCCAGCCAGTGTCCTTTGGGGTAATCATTGCCTCAGTGCTTGGGCACTGAGGTTCTTTATCTTTTAGCTTGTTTTTTGTTTTTATTGGGTTCTCCACACATAACCCAGCTAGACCATCTTAGGGTAGCTGGTTCATTCCACTGGGCTGTCATACAGATGAGTCACACTGATGAGTCCTGGTAGGATGAAACATATGTATGTGTCTTCTGTTACCACTCTTTGCAGACTGTATGAGACACCTTTCGGTGTCAGCATTTCTGTTTAAAGTTGAACCAACATAATATTCTGAAGTGATTTGCTTATGAGGGTATGTGTGATTTTGTATTTCTTTGAAACTTGGCTTCATGGCCAGTGCCCTTTGGGGTAACCATTGCCTCAGTGCTTGCATGCTGAAGTTCATATATATATATATATGTGTATATATATATATATATATATATATATATATATATATGTGTGTGTGTGTGTGTGTGTGTATGTGTGTGTGTGTGTGTGTGTGTGTGTATATATATATATACATATATCTATCTATCTATCTAGCTATCTATCTATATATATATATATGTATGTATTTTTTAGGTGGGGCGTTGACATATATAGACATGTACTCACAGATGCACACAGAAATGTGATGGCAGAGAAAGGCCACATGGCCCATCTAGTCTGCCCAGTACCCTACCTCCCCCCTTCTGTTATGCTTCCACCCTATTTTCCCAACCCCTTAAATCTATCCCAAGCCCTCTTGAACCCCTCCACCATTTCAGCTGCCACTACCGCTTGTTCCAGACCTCCACCACCATCTTCATAAAAAACTTCCCCCTGACTTTACCTCTGTATTGCCCACCTTCCAGTTTGAGGCTATGTCCCCTCATGTTCACTCCCTTCTTCAATTTAAACAAGCTATCATCCTCCACCTTATTCATTCCCTTCAGCTACTTAAAGGTCTCAATCATGTTCCCCCTCTCCTAGTCTCCAGAGGGTACAAATTCAGCCCTCTCAATCTTCTCTCATAGGGTACATACTGCATCCCTTGTACCATTTTGATTGCCCTTGTCTGTACACTTTCCATCAACTCAACATCTCTTCGTAGGCGAGACCTCCAGAACCTCACCTCATACTCCAGATGTGACCTGACCATGGTTCTGTATAACAGCATTAGCACCTCCCTCTTCCTGCTACTAAAACCCCTCGCAATGTAGGCCAACATTTCATTTGCCTTTCCCACCACCCTGCTACACTGGCTGCTCACTTTGAGGTCATGCAATACCATAACCTCCGGGTTCCTTTCCATTTCCTTCTCCTTAATCACCACCCCCCATGGGAGTAAGTTTCCCTCCTATTCCTCCTCCCCAGGTGCATTAGCATGCACTTTTGTGCATTAAACTTCAATTTCCAGGAGTCAGAAAACCTCTTCAGCCTCTCCAGGTCCCGCCTCATCACTTGCACCCCACTAGGTGAATCCACTCTATTGCAGACCTTTGCATCATCTTTGAACAGGCACACCCATCCCTCCAGACCCTCCGCTAGGTCACTAACATAAATGTTAAAAAGTATTGGTCCTAGCACTGACCCCTGTGGCACCCCACTGGTCACCGCCTATTCCCTGGAATGTGTCCCATTTACCACCACAGACTGACTCCTTCCCTTCAACCAATTTTCCACCCACCTGGTGATCCTGAGGTCCACCCATAGTCTGTCCAGCTTATGCACCATTCAACCATGCAGAACAGTGCTGAAGGCCTTATTGAAATCCAGATAGGCTATGTCCACTGCTGTTCCCTGGTCCACTATCTGAGTCACCCCATTGAAAAACTCTATCAGGTTAGTCTGACAGAACCTTCCCTTGGTGAAGCCATGCTGCCTGTCATCCTGCATGCCATTCATCTCCAAGTATTATATCAACCCATCTTAAGTAGTGTTTCCATTACCTTTCCCACCACGGAGGTAAGACTAATGGGACGGTAGTTTTTGACCTCGTCCTTCTGCCCCCCCCTTATGTAGTGTGACCACCTCTGCCCCCTTCCAGTCCATTGGCACCACCCCTGTGACCAAGGACAAGTTAAACAGCCTTGCTGGATGAGGTGCCAGTTCATCCTTCACCTCCTTGAGAACCCTTGGGTGTATTTCATCAGGCCCCATTGCCTTGCCCACCCTAAGTCTACCCAGCTGTTCCCTTACTCCTTCAGCTGTGAATTCTGCCACACCCACATGCCTGTGGCTGTCACCCTCCCCAACCCATCCTGATCCCCTGCCCTCTCTTTCCTCCATAAAGATTGAGGCAAAATAGGTATTTAATGCCTCTGCTTTTTTGAAATCCCCTTCCAGTAATATTCCACTTCCCCCCTTATCCTCCCAATCCAATGCTGTACCCTCCTCCTTTCTCCAACATACCTAAAGAAGATTTTTCCCCCCTCCTTGCCTGCTTTGCTATCCTCTCCTTTCTTTTTTCCTTGTAGGTTTCCCTGCCCTCATCCTTTTGTGTCCTTCTGTATCTCTTGAATGCTCGAGTCTTCTCTTAGACCCCTAAAGCCACCTCTCTAGTGAACCATAGAGGTATTTTCTGTCTTCTCTTCTTTCTTACCCTTCTTATACAGGAGTCCATGGCTTAAAATACCCCTCTTAAATTCCTCCACCCCCTGCACATACCCAATCCTCAACTTTTCTGCCCTAACTACCTTCCTTATTCCATGAAAGTCAGCCTTCCTGAAGTCCATTACCTTGGTTCTTGTCCTAACCCTCACCCTGCCCACTCTCACCCTGAACCTGACAGCCCTGTAGTCACTGGTGCCAAGCTCTTCCCCCACCTCCACCTCTTCCACACTGTCCCCATTTGTAAGGACAACATCCAACAGGTTTACACCCCTAGTGGGTTCACTGACCCTTTGCTGCAGGAATATGCCCTGACAAACCTCTAAGATGCCCCTGATCCTTGCGGAGATTGCTGTTTGGGTCCCAGTTGATATCCAGAAGGTTTAAGTCCCCAATTAGCACAATTTCCCCTTTCCATGCCATCCTTGCTATGGAATCCACAAAGTGTCTATCCCCTTCTTCCTCCTGCATAGGAGACCTATAGACAACCCCAATGTGCAGGTTTTCTCCCTGTCCCCTGTCTAGGGTGACTCATAATATCTCTGTTTCCCCCTACTCATCCTGCCCTTCCATGGCCCCAATCCCTTCCCTGACATATAATGCCATCCCCTCTTCCCCTCCCAATCCTTCCTAAACAAACAATACCCTGGGATCACCGTCTCCCAGGTTTGGTGCTCTTTCCACCAAGTCTCACTCACTGCTACAATGTCTAGGTTCTCCTCCATCATGGTGGCCTCCTGTTCTCCCATTTTGTTCCCCAGGCTCCTGGCATTTGCAACCAAAGCCCTCCAACATGTAGCCCCATCCCATCCTTCCCTGCTGCTAACTTCTCCCTTGATGAGTGTTGTGACTTGGGGAGGAGCTGATAGCTTCTCTGCTCTGCCTAATGTAAGGATGGCCCTGTCCTTAGCCCCCTCTTATTAGTTTAAATTGAACTTTCTTGCCATGAAGTCCCCCAGTTTACTATTTAGTGCAGCTGCCCCTGAAGAGTTCAGGTGCAGCCTGTCTTGGGCATATAGCGCCTCCTCCTCCCATGTAGAGCCCCAGTCACCTATCTAGCCAACCCCCATCTGACTGCACCAAACTTGTAGCCAATTGTTGAATGCCCTTAGCTTTTCCTTTCTGGGTGTGCTCACTCTTGGTATTGGAAACACCTCAGAGAAGGAAATGGAAGGAAAAAGAGTGTTGCTCCTGCAGAACCTAATGAGTTCCTTGAACCTTGCCTGTACTTCCATCAGACTTTTCCCCTACAAGTCATTTGTACCCAGGTGAAACACCAGATGTGTCTTTTTATCCTGCTGCTTACCCCAGGAAGGAATATGATGCCTCACCTACAGCGCCATCATCCCTGGCATGCACTGTACCCATACTGCATTGTTTTTGGCTCCCTCCCTTCCTTCCCCATTTTAGAACCCTTAATTATTGAGTCCTCCAAGAGTGCCACCCTACTGACCTCTTCATTTTGGGTGTTCTTTTGGCCTCTAGCTTTGTGTCATGGGGTTTGGCTCCCTTTGGACTCCTCCTCATGTTCCATCCTGACTTGGTTTGTGCCCCTGCTCATCTTTTGTTCCCCATCACCTAACCCATCCTGATTTTTATCCAGACCCAGCATCAGTCCTCTTCACCCTCTCCCTTTAGTCTTTCCTCAGACTCTAGCCTCCTGTCCCTCTTTATCCCATGTACTTCCACTGGGCTTTCTTCTTCCCTGCAAACCCCTCCTGCGTCACTGCTTGAGCATGAGCCAACTTCACCTGACCCCCCCATCTGCTCCTGGCCTTCCCGCCTGCATCACTGTGCGAGATTGTGCCAACTGTGCTTGATCCCCTTCCAACTCTTCCTGTCCCACCCATCTTTGCAGAAGGTTTTAGGCACCTTTCACAACTTGGGGAAGTCTTCCTCCTCACCACCTGCCCTGTCTGCATATTTCCCCTCTCCTGCACCCTGATTGGCACATGCCCCAGCCTGCTACTGCAGCTACTGCCCTGTAGGGTTTCCTCCCTTTCATTTTCAGCCTCCCAGAAGTTCAACTCCAGCTCTTCCAGTGCTTCCTTCCTGCCCCTTTTCTTATGCCATGGTTCCCCTAGTGCCACCCTCTGGTGTGTCCCTAATGTGCCCATCCCCTCCTCCACCACCCCTTGCCCTGCATGCAATGTGCCTACCCCCTCCTTCCCCCCTTCCACTGCACCTGAGATCTTCCCCCACAGCCCCAAGCCACTCTGCCCCCCTTCTCTGATGGCCCCTGCCAGACCACTTTCTCCAAAATGTCCTCAACTAGAATAGCTATGGGGCAAAACTATTTGTTACTTCCACCCTCTGGCCCATTTCACCTATGCCTACATCATCCTTCATTCTAGGCATCTGTCTGCCTGTTCCTGAGCCTACTGTCTTCCACTCCTCCTGATCCCTGACTGACCCCTTTTCTCTAGCTACAGGCATCATTTTTGTACCTACAGACCTCCTGCTGTCAGTTCCCACTGGCCCCTTTCTTTCTGTCTCAGGCATCCCAGTCCCAACTCTGGACTTGCTGCTGTCTGTAGCCACCTCTGGTCTATCCTTTCTGGATTCCCTTACATCCTCTCCCTTCCAAGCCCTTTACTTCTGGAACAGTGTATCTGATCCTCCAGTGAATCCACTCAGCTCTTCCCAAACCTTCCTTGGCTTATACCATCCCTATCTCTCTACCCCCATTTAACCCCCACCTTAGCTGCACTACTTCCTCCCTCAGCTGAGTGAGCTACTTACACATCATACAACCACCCATCCTCCAAGCCCAATTTAGGATCATAGCCGCTCCACAGCCACTGCACCCCACCACCCTTCCAAAGATCTCCTTCCCTTGGTCACCACTCCCTCTGTGCTGCCCTACCACTAATTTTTTTGTTCTGTATCACAGGTCATGGATATTCTTGGTGTGCACATTCCACTGCTTGATGAGATCTTTTTGCATTGAAATTGGAAATGGATAACTCTCAAGCCAATGAAGGTAACTGTGTTTTTTTGGGGGGAAGCACATTTGCAGGTATGCCTCATTAATGGTTTATTATTTAGTTAATTCTTCTCAAATTTCACCTGTATTGTTCTTGAATGTGGTTGGTAATGATAGTTATTGTCATCGATTGAAATTACTTCTGACACTGGTGGTGGGAGCTGGTGGTGATAGCTGTGGCACATGATGACATTCCCTGTGATTTCTTCCTGCATCTGGTGGTGGTGGTCCAGTGGGGCACACAAAGTCATTCTCTGTGGTGGAAGTAGCTAACATCAGTCCTGGTGGGGGTGGTCCAGGGTGAGACACAAAGTCATTCTATGTGGTGGCAATGGCTAACATCAGTCCTGGTGGTGGTGGTCCAGGGGGGCAGACAAAGTAATTCTCTGTGGTGAAAGTAGCTAAAATCAGTCCTGGTGGGGTGGTCCAGGGGGCAAACAAATTCATTCTCTGTGGTGGCAGTGGCTAACATCTATCCTGGTGGTGGTAGTCCAGGGGCACACAAAGTCATTCTGTGTGGTGGCAATGGCTAACATCGGTCCTGGCGGTGGTGGTCCAGGGGGCACACAAATTCATTCTCTGAAGTGGCAGTGACTAACATCAGTCCTAGTGGTGGTGGTCCGGGGTGGCACGCAAAGTTATTCTCTGTGGTGGCAGTGGCTAACATCTATCCTTTTGGTGGTAGTCCAGGGGCACACAAAGTCATTCTCTGTGGTGGCAGTGGCTAACATCGGTCCTGATTGTGGTGGTCCAGGGGGGTACACAAAATTCATTATCTGAGGTGGCAGTGACTAACATCAGTCCTAGTGGTGGTGGTCCAAGGGGGTACACAAAGTCATTCTCTGTGGTGGCAGTGGCTAACATCGGTCCTGGTGGTGGTGGTCTGGGGGCACACAAAGTAATTCTGTGTGGTGGCAGTGACTAACATCAGTCCTGGTGGTGGTGGTCCAGGAGGGCACACAAAGTCATTCTCTGTGGTGGCAGTGGCTGACATCAGTCCTAGTGGTGGTGGTGGTCCAGTGGGGCACACAAAGTCATTCTCTATGGTGGCAGTGGCTGACATCGGTCCTGGTGGTGGTGGTGGTCCAGGAGGACACACAAATTCATTCTCGGTGGTGGCAGTGGCTAACATTAGTCCTGGCGGTGGTGGTCCAGGGGCACACAAAGTCATTCTCTGTGATGGCAGTGGCTATCATCTGCCCTTGTGGTGGTAGTCCAGGGGCACACAAAGTCATTCTCTGTGGTGGCAGTGGCTAACATCAGTCCTGGTTGTGGTGGTCAAGGGGGGCACATAAATTAATTCTATGTGGTGAGAGTGGCTAACATCGGTCCTGGTGGTGGTCCAAGGGGGCACACAAAATCATTATGTGTGGTGGCAGTGGCTAACATCTGTCCTGGTGGTGGTGGTGGTCCAGGGGGGCACACAAAGTCATTCTGTGTGGTGGCAGTGACTAACATCGGTCCTGGACAAGGTGGTCCAGGGGGGCACACAAAGTCATTCTCTTTGGTGGCAGTGGCTAACATTGGTCCTGGTGGTGGTGGTCCGGAGGGGCACACAAAGTCATTTCTTTGACTGGGTGACCAAAGTAGTAGATCAGGGAGGGGCTGTGGACATGGCCTACCTAGACTTTAGCAAGGCATTTGACACAGTCCCACACAAAAGATTAATATACAAGTTAGCTAGCCTGAGAGTGGGTCCCAAGATGACAGCCTGGATAAAAAATTGGCTGGAAAATAGGACACAGAGAGTAATAGTAAATGGAGTCCACTCTGATGAAAGGGGGGTTACTAGTGGGGTACCGCAGGGTTCAGTATTAGGACCAGTCCTCTTCAATGTCTTTAGCGACATTGCAGAGGGACTGGAAGGAAAGTATGTCTCTTTGCAGATGACACAAAGATCTGCAACAGAGTTGATGCACAAGGTGGGGTGGAAAGGATGAAAAGGGACTTGGCAAGGTTAGAGAATGGTCAAATGTATGGCAGCTTAGATTCAATGCTAAGAAGTGCAGGTAATGCACCTGGGAAACAAAACCCAGGGAAGAGTACACAATGGGGGGTGAGATACTAACAACAACAAAAATGGAAAGGGACCTGGGGGTAGTCATATCAGATGACCTAAAGGTGGGCAAGCAATGTGAGAGGGCAGCAAGGAGGGCTGGGGGGATATTGGGATGCATAGGGAGAGGCATCACCAGTAGAAAACAGGAAGTTATTATCCCTCTGTACAGACAGCTGGTCAGACCCCATCTGGAGTACTGCATGCAGTTCTGGAGACCCAGTCTTCGCAAAGACATAGACAGGATGGAAGCTGTCCAGAGGAGGGCAACTAAATGGTGCAGCGTCTGCACGGAAGACATATGAAGAGAGACTTAAGGAGCTTAATATGTATAGCCTCGAGGAAAGGAGGGAGGGGGACATGATAGAAACTTTCCGTACCTCAAGGAATCAACAAAGTCCAAGAGGTAGCATCTTTCAAAAAAGAGGTGTGCAAGAACAAGGGGCACAATTTGAAGATGGAGAGCTGACTCAGAGATAATTTAAAGTATTTTTTCAGAGAGGGTTGTGGATGCACGGAACGGCCTTCCGGAGGAGGTCGTGGAGTCAAAAACAGTGGTGGAATCAATGCCATCGGGACAGTCATAAGGCAATTCTAGGGGATGGGGGTAGGAAGAAGTAGGTTGCTGGGTAACTAGGATCTGCAGCTTATCTAGTAGGCAGGGAAATGGGCAGACTGGGTGGGCCGAGCGGTCCTTATCTGCCATCAAATTCTATGTTTCTATGTTTCTATGTTTCTCTGTGGTGGCAGTGGCTAACATCAGTCCTGGTGGTGGTGGTCCAGGGGGCACACAATGTCATTCTCTGTGGTGGCAGTGGCTAACATTGGTCCTGGTAGTGGTAGTCCAGGGGAGAACTCAAAGTCACAAAAAGGAAAAATGTATCATACAGCAAATGTCATCACCTTTGAACAACTTCAATTAAAACCTGTCAACATTAATCACATCATCATCCTCATAAAGAAAGCTGCCCTCACAGTCATCTGTGTCTGAAGTCTGACCACTGGGACATTCTTTCTCCACTGTGTCATCATCTACATCAGTGGTAGGCCAATTCATGCTGCCACTGCCAGTGCCACCAGGATGGTCCATTTCTACATCACCATAACCACCATGACTAAGACAGGTACGAATATCAAGGTTTCAGTCTGTGCTGGTATGTGCCTTTCATTCATTTTTATGAATGTTAGTAAACTAACATTTGCAGGAGAGAGGTTTGTCCGATGATCCCTGACTATTGCACTTGCTGAGCTGAATACCCTCTCAACACTTACACTGGAGGGTGGGCATGTCAGGTACTTCAGTGCCACTGCAGTCAGCTCTGGCCATTCACTGACATTTCCACTCCAGTACAAAAGAGGATCATCAGTTATCGACAGATGCCTATTTTCAGACAAATATGACTCACCCATTCTCTGTGCTGCACTAAGTCCAGTGGTTGATGCATCATCCTGTTCTCCCGAATCATTTATTTCACAATCCCCACTTGGGACAAAGCCTCCCAAAGTGGGTTGAAGCCAACCGCTTTGGACGACAGACCACCTGGAACTGCAGTCCCCTTCCCCTTACAGGATGTTCTTGATACCCTTCCAGGTGCACCTTCAACCTGATTATGCTGCTGAGGTTTTCTGACCTTGGCACGTGACTTCTGTGCCCCATGAACCAAGTGCACCAGTTGCCCACTGACATTTTTTACCTATTCAGGCCCTCCCTCTTGCACTGAGGCAATTCCACATTTGTATTGTGGGTCCAGCATTGTTGCTATGACAAAGCTGTCACTACGCTGAATGCTCAAAATGTGACAATTCTGGTCAAATACTGTCAGCATGTGTTTCAGCAACATACTGCTAGCACTGTCACTGGCAACATCAAGGCCATGCTGTACATTCACCAATGTCTGCCTCAGCACCTGCAACAGTGGAATTGATTGGCTAATGGAGGATGACTCACCACTCACTGCATGTGTGACATGTTCAATAGGCAGCAAAATAGTTATTACAGAGTCCATGAGGTGCCATTCTTCAGTCATCATGGACATGGAGGCCCCTGAACTGTCACGGCTAGTGTGCATCACACGATATTCTGAGATGGCTTTGTATTGTTCATACAACATCTCTGTCATCTATAAAGTGGAGTTCCACCGGGTGACAACTTCTAGCTTCAAGTGGTGCTGAGGGAGGCTGTTTCATATTTGCAACTGCCAAAGCTGGTCATGGGCCTTTGCAGATCATGGAAAGTGAGAACAGATATGGCATGCAACTGTCAGCATTTCCTTTACATCAGAGTGCTGCAGAAACTCCTGCACCACAAGATTTAAACAATGGGTCATGCATGGAACATGAAAAAAGCCACCATTCGTGATGCATTTCACCACATTTGACCCATTGTCACTTGCTATGAACCCAGCTCTCAGGGACAGGGGGTTCTGCCACTTGTCAGTTTCAGTCAGTATCACATCCAACATGTTTTCAGCATTGTGTGAACAGGTCACATTCTGCCTAGCAATCGTTGCGTGCTGTCAAATTCCTGGAAGATTGCTACCATGACACTCCACCTTACTGCACTGAATATTCACACTACCAATATCACAAACAACCCTTTGCACCTGTGCCCAGTGTGCAGTTATACACAAATATGAACTCCCTGCTGTTTTGCCACTTGTCCACATATCCATACTTAAATGGATGAATGGAGAGGAGGAATGATGAAGGGCATGTCTTACTGAGTCAGACACAGTACAGTAAAACTCAGGGACAGCATGGGTCGAAAAGTAAGTCCTAGATTGGACTTACCATTTTGAACAGGCACGTGCAGCAAACCTCTGGAAACCAGAATTCTCCACAAAGGAGAAGGGCAAAAGGTCAATTGCCAGCATTTCAGCTAAAGCAGCATTAAGTTCACGTGACACTGTATGATTTGGTGGGTACTTCATCTTATGCACAAAAACACTCTAACGTGGGCTGACTTAAACGTTTTACATGGGGTGTGATGACAAATAGTTCTGCTCTGCGAATGGCAGGGGTTGGAGTGTGGACATTTGATGAAGACGGTTGCACAGGTGATGATGACTAACCCACAAATGCAGTTATTTTGCCAGATTTGCAAACCAGGGTTGATGTACCACTAGACATACTGCATTCACCACCACCACCACCAAAACTGCTACTCTCACCAGCACTGGACAACATTTCAAAATCATTATGCTCCTCCACCTCATCATGCCTGTAGTAATCCTCTGCTCTTATTTCCTCACTACTGCACACATTTAATTTCCTATTGGATTTAACAGTCATGGAAGGAGCTAACATGCTCATTATGGTTGATGACAAGGGTGAACGCCCCACTGTGGTATTAGCTGCCATCTTTTGCAGGGTCCACAGTGCCATGTACCTATTCTTAAGATGCGTATGCTGTCCTCCTGTGCCCAGATGGCTCCCCTTTTCACCTCGACTCAGAAGCACATGGCAAACCTAGCAGATTGCAATTGACTCATCATTTGCATCTTGCACAAAAAAATCCCAAACAAGGGATTGCAATGCTCTGCTTTAAACATGTCCATGCTGCTGCTTATTGGACTTTGTTCTTTTAAGTCATGAAGTGGGGGGTTTGCTACGTGATTTTTGGGCAGAACACAGTTGGACTGCAACTGACCACCACGACTACCTTTTATTATTACTGGGTCATCATCATCATCTTCATCATCACCACCATCAACTGAAACTGGTAAATCACAATTTTATTATGGGGGGGGGGGATTAATGCAAACAGACCCAGACACAGCCACTTTGAATTTCTTTTTCTTCGGTTCCCAACTGGGGTCTATTACATCATCATCATATTCTTCAACATCACCCACATCCACATCTTCTGCTTGGATTCTGGTATGTGGACTGAATGTTGCAACCACAGCAACATCATCATCATCAACACCACCATCACCTGATATTTTTTCACCACACTATGAATCACTGCATGGAAAATGCGTGACCTGAACCACAGTGGAAGAAATGTCACATTGTATACTATCTTTGATATGATTATCGAATCCTAATGTTCAGTTAATAGGATGTTACTGGGAAGTATGATATCATCTACACAGCCACTTACTTGCACTGCTTCACACTACACTATATTTTTGGACATGGTACACTGGTCAGAAGTGGAACTTGAGGCAGCAATACTCATACTACCAGCACCAGCAACTGCACTAACACCACCAGCTGGGACAACATCATCTCCTCCAACTATGAGTGAAGCTACTGATTAGGCTGTAAAAAACATTGCAGGAAAAATACCTTTCCTCACATCAGCAATGCACTTCTGCATCTGCGTACTGCTATGCCCACAGACAAGCTTACCACTGGCAGCAGTGCCATGGCGAGAACCAGCTTTGCTTGCACGTCTCTTTGTGGGCATTTTGGGGGATCAACAACAATATTCTAAACAAATTTAGATTTTGTGACATTCACTCTGGGTGGGGGGATACTGGATGGGAAGCCAAAAAATAACTGTGGCTTCAGCAACAGATACAGATGCAAATTCACAAGTGAAAACAACACCTTAACTAACCAGTGGTGCTGAAGTCACAAAGAATCCAATCTGGAAAACAATTTCTTTTGGTGGTGGAGGAAGGGAGCACTTACTGCAGATTTTTACTGCAGTGCAAGCAGCAAAACAAAGAAAAGATACCACAATCGCAGTACAAAATCAAGCAGCTGCAGTGGATAGCAGGTTCACACTGCTGTGCCTGCAATTACACTGTGGCACAATAACAGACACCAGCACACACAATTTTTCTACAAGTAATGTGTTGCAAATTGAAAAGTTCAGTAATATGCCACGCATTGTAAACATATAGTAAATGTGTTTTTATTGTTATCTGTATTGCACCTGTATGTTACTACTGTTGTACCTCATACTGTAATCATGTCTACCCTCCCTGCAATGAAATGCCTTTCTAAATGAGTCCACGACTCAAAGGTTGTAAACCCGACCTTCAAATGAATAAATAAATAAAACAACCTGAAATTATGAGCTGCTGCACCAGATCCACACAACACACAATCAACAAGAAAATGTCAACAATTGCTGACAATATTACTGTGTGAACATTAACACAGTCAGTTATATAACAAAAATATAACCAAAAAACAAAGAACTCCCTATTTCTCCTACTTAAATCTTCCTACACCACAGATACGCCCCTCCCCCAAAGCACACTTTCACTGTCTTTTACTACACAGACTCAATGTTGTACATTAACATTCAAAATCCACACACAAACAAGATCTTTTGATGATATGAGCACAGGAGGGTTTCCTACAATCGATGAACTAAAGTTTGAGCAAAAACAATTACACAAAAAGACTTTTTTAACAGTTTTAAGAAGGTTTGAATCACAGACAGCTCTCAGAGCACACTGTCTCCTACAGCTTCTTACACACACTACCCCGAACTGAGACTGTGCAGATCAATTTAGAGCCCATGTGACCTGAAATCCCATGAATCACTGCAAAATTCACCTTCACAGTTTAAAAACAAGGAGAAGTGCATTGTTTTCAATGCACTTCACCTTCAAAATTGGTGGAGTAGTGGTCTGGGAAGACGGAGCAACGTGAAGTAATTGTTTTCAATGTACTTCGCATTATCCATCATAATGTGAATTAGTACACTTCGTGTTGTGTAGTACTCCACGAATTCTACTTGGCTCCACAAATCACTTCATGGAGCAAATTGAGGCCACTTCACCCACCACTGGTAGACAGGAGATTTTCAAAGAAGGCAGGAGGCAAGCAACTTTATCAAAACCCCAGGCAGTGTAAGCTGTCCTGGCAAGGAATCAGGGGCATGAAATGGGCCCAATTATTGCCAACCCTGAGGGACATGAGGGAGAGACAACCATCACCAGACATAATCATTACGCATCTAGGGGGGAATGACATTGGGTCCAGGCCCTGACTGGAAATATATCTACAAACAAAGCACAATGTAGAAACAGTAAGACACTGGTAGCCTCATGTGACCTTAGTATGGTCAGATATAGTACCCCACCAAGCATGGAGACATGAGTGCAGTCATGTAGCAATTGATAGAGCAAGGAGGAAGATGAATAGGAGGGAAGGCACACCATTTACTGCAAATGGTGGCAGAGTCTTTAGGAGTGGCATAGATGAGAGAGAAGATGAATATTTTAGGCCAGAGAGGGCTTATCACTCGGACCTAGGGCTCGCAATGTTCAGTACAGTAATTATGGGAAGTATTGAAGAATTGAGGAGACAGACAGGGCAACAGAGCAAAGGGGGAATGCCTATCATCTAATGCAGGCTGCAGACAGGCTGTGGGAAAAAAAGAAAAGATAATAAAAAGGCAGGGGAGGGAGAGGAAGGAGGAGGGAGGGGAAAAAAGAACACAAAAGTCAAAGAACAGTGACAGCAGTGAATGAAAAGCAGTAATGGGTCTACACCATTACCTCTAGAGAAAGAAGAACTTGCCCCAAGATCTACATCTTGGTAGAGAAGAGGAAGATCGAAGAAAGGATGCAAATTAATTGATACATCTGATTGTATATATGATAATAAGTAAAAGGATGATTGGGGTACAAGAATATGTATGGAATAACACATATATTTTGGATGTAATGGAAATCATTAAGAATCATTAAGATGCTGGGATGGATGGAGATTGCACTATTAATAAATTAATTGCTGATCTGAGCACCCACCACATACTGACTCTGTCTCATTCTTGGGGGAAAATCTGGGAAAATGAGGTTTACCATTTAAAGGGCAGACTCAATTGTCCAAGTGACCAGCCCCAGAAAGGCTTTAACATGTCCAGGCAAGTCAGAGGTGGGGGAAGGGCTTTGGGGGTGACACATCAGAGGAGGAGGAGGAGACAAGAGGCATGAGTCATAGATGACCACACAAAGAAGAAGGGTAAATAAAGAAGAGAGTAGCCTCAGGACTGACAGAGAGCCAATGGAAGGGGGAGGGTGTATGGGGGTATGTAAGCAGCTGCAAGTAAGCAGTCTGCCTAATTTAATGCCACCCTCAGATATTGTCCACCCACCTACCCAGCAACAGGAAAAGAGGGTGGTTATTGGTAGGGGAACTGCCGAAGGTGGATGGCAGATTAAGATTAATGAATAATGGAGATCACGTGATGCAGAGTGCTGAGTAGAAGCTCCTTCAAGAAGCTCCTGCCACCTGATCACTAATTCATCTTTTTTGGATGTCTAAACTTCTTATTTTCTCCTGTTGTCGTGATTCAGTGCGGTCTAAATGCTTTGGAAGTCTGGTTTGAGTGTAATTTCGGTGGATGGAGGCTTATATGAAGAAAGCCCAGCAGAAGGCCTCTAAAAAATCCAGGGCCTCGCGTGGGCCTGGGCCCGATCCTCTTAGTCAATGTGGTGAGCAGGAAGCCTTAACGTTTTCCAGGTTCCTTGAAGAATTTAAGCCCTTTCATGAGGAAATGAAAGAAATGGCAATGGATCTGAAATCTCTTTCCAGAAAATTGGATGAAGTCTCGCTTTCTGTTTCCAACAATACAGCTCGAATAGTTTCCATTGAGAAAAAGCTTGAAAGTCTCGATCCTGATCTGGTTTCCATGCGGCAGAAAATATCTCGTTTTGAATGCAAGCTCGAAGATCTAGAGGGCCGAAGCCATAGAAACAGCGTTGTGATTCTCGGGCTACCGGAAGGAGAGGAAGGCCAACATGTTGTGGCATTTTTCCAGAAGCTGGTAGAGTGGGTAGCCGGCACATCTTCTTTTGGCCCTGGTTATATTATAGAGTGAGCTCACAGGTCCCTACAGCCTAAACCGTCCCCGGAGGATCCCCACCAGCGCCATCATCTGCCAGTTTTTGAACTATTTGGAGAGGCAGCACTTTCTGCAGAAAGTACGAACTTTGCAAGAGGTTCGCTGGGAAAACAGGAAGCTGAGAATTTCACAAGATTGCCTGGCTCGGTTTGCATGAAATGTAAAGCATTCCACCCTATTGTTTCCAAGATAGTGCGGCAGGCTTGAAGTTCAGGATGGTCACCAGCCATGCTAAGATTTTAATTAACGGATCCTGGTTAAATACAGCGGTCTGCAGCTGATGCGTCATGTAAATCTATGTTGGTAGATTTATTTAAGGATCCCTGAGATGTTGTGCCCATAGAATGGAGAGATAGATGAAGTGGAGAGCTGGAACTTTTGTTTCTCCTTCTTGAGGGAAACCATTTAGTGCGAAGACATGGGGAAATTTCCCCTATCGGTTTGGACTGGAAGGATCATCGCAGGCCGTGCTGGCTTTCAGTTTTCTGGGCTCCATTTGTAGAGGGTCCCTCGCTGGTTTGGAACAAGGGACACTTGGGGTCTCGGGCCTGATCATGGGGGGTTCTATATATCAAGCTTTAGTAGCTTTTGTTTGATAAACACAGCAGAGAGGGGAGTTAGCTTTGTAGTGATTCAGATTTGCATTTTATTCACCTGGATTGGTATTAGGATGGTTTTGGGCTTTCTCTATCATTAATTCTTACCCGGTTATGACCTGGAACTGGCCACCAGAGGGTGTTCCAAGCACAGGTGATTCATGAGGATGCAGTCCTTAATTTGAGGGGGATTTAACAGACTCTTTTCACTCGATCTGAGTGCAGAACTGTTAATTCTCATATGGAGAGCCTGTGCATTTGGAGGCGGGTTATTCCTGGGTAGAGGCACTTAATACGCCCTGCCCTCCAGTGGTGTGATTACAATTTTTCTTTTTCTTGATTCCCATTCTCAATCTGTGCTGCAGGTAACTCCCTCTCACTGGGTTCCTGGTTTGGTATTGGATTCTCTAGGGTCGCCTCGCGAGGCAAGTACGCCTTCTGCTCTCTCTCTCTCTCTCGGTTCTGTTTGAGTTTCCATGATCACCTGGGTCGTGCATGGTACTCACTGAGGCACCTTTCAAATAGGCTCCCTACAAGTTCATACATCGGTGGGATTGTGGTGAAAGCCCAGGATCGTTCTCTCTTTTTTGGGTATATTCAGCACTGTCTTGTTCTCAATATGAAGTTATTTGAATGTAATAGTTTTTTGTAATTGGGGACACTATCAGGGGGCGGGAGAAGAAGGAAAAGCACCAGTACTGTGCTGAGCGTCGCTTGTGACAGTTTAGAGGGTGGAGGGGGCGGGTTATAGGGTATTGTTGGAGGGTGGGGGTAGGGATGAGAGGGATCTAAACTTCGGGGGGTTAGGGAGGAGGGTGGGTTTTACTGCAGTAACCCTGAGGGTAAGTTTTCAGGGGATATATACCCCATGTGCTGGGCTGAATTTTTGAAGTTCAACTACTATTTCTGGATGGCTAATGAGATAACCTTTGTGACTTGGAATGCTAAGGGGATCAGAAAGAAGCATAAACAATATCAGGTTCTCAAACATTTAAGCTTACTTAGCTCCCAGATAACTTTTTTACAAGAAACCCATTTATTAGAAGTTGAAGCCTCACAGTTAAGGAGGCAGCAGGTGGGATCGATTTATAGCGCTCAGGGATCTACAAACAGTTGTGGGGTCATGCTCATGATTAACAGGGGTACTCCTTTTATTTCTACATTGGTTATTTAAGATCCCGAGGGAAGGTTTACCCCTGTTAAAGGTACTCTCTGGTCTGTTCCAATATTACTGAGCAGTATTTACGGTCCCAATTCGGACTACCCAGGATTCTATATGAGACTTATATCTATCATTCTTCCAATGCTTCCCATTAGGATCATATTAGGGGAAGACTTCAATCAAGTGCTTGAGCCTAATTTAGATAGATTAGGTAGAGGTCTGGGTGGGGCCACCCCTGGGCAGAAGGCGTTTAATGATTTATTGGTCCAATGCGGGCTCTGTGATGTCTGGCGTGTTTTACATCCTGACTCTAGGGAGTTTACCTTCAGGTCTATGACACACGGTTCGCAGTCCCGCATTGATTACATACTCATTTCTCAGTCCCTATTACCCGGGGCTAAGACCTCCTTGATTCAACCTGGCCCAATCTCTGATCATTCATTAGTAGTATGCAATTTGGTACTGCTTAATTTACCTAATAGGAAAATCAGATGGAAACTTAACGATCAACTTCTTAAGGATGTTAAATACTGTAAACTTATAAGGGAGCAAATAGAATCCTTTTTTTCATCTAACCAGTTAGATAGCGCAAAGCTGGATATCTTGTGGGGGGCCTTTAAGGCCTTCATGAGAGGGATCCTTATCAGTATGGCGGTCGGTAGAAAAAGGGCACAGGAGAAGGAATTAAAATCTTTATTATCTCAAATTAGATCTCTTGAAGCTAATTTCTTGAGTAACCCTCTAGATGAAGATATGAGAAAGCTTCTAGTGTTGAAAGATAGATACTTGGAGTTACTCCAAGACAAAGCAGAACTAGCTATTATCCGTACAAGGGCTAGTTATACTGATCAGGGAGAAAAGGTGGGACGCCTACTGGCACTGCGTATTAAGCAACAGGAATCAATGAGATTTATCCCTTCTATCAGGGCAATGGTTGATGGGTCTTTAAAAGTATCTCCCACTGAAATAGTTCAGGAATTTGCCAGTTACTATACAAACTTGTACAGTGACATGGAGCACCCCCTTGCTCTGAGGATATTGAGTGTTACATAAAAGACTCTCACTTGCCCTCTCTCTCTGATCGGCACAGAGATTTTCTGGTTGTTCCTATTTCTCAGGAGGAAATTGCCAAAGTTATTAGTGAACTACCAGCAGATAAGGTCCCAGGCCCTGATGGATTCTCCTCCTTATTCTATAAAGTCTTCCAGGACCTTCTATTACCAATATTTGGTCGTTTATTTCAGCATATTTTAGGGGGGCGGAAACAGATCCACACATCTTTGAGGTTTTGATAGTTCTGCTCCCCAAACTAGATAAAGACCTTGAGCGGGTTCAAAGTTAAAGACACATCTCACTTTTAAATCAGGATATTAAAATTCTCTCCAAAATATTAGCTAATAGGCTAACGGTAGTTCTTCCTGAGTTAATAGATATTAACCAGGTAGGATTTATGAAAGGGCGTTCATCCTCTGATCACTTACGCACCTTGTCACATGTCTTCTCGGCTACCAGGGGCACTGAGTTCCCTGCAGGCTTGGTCTCCCTGGAAGCCGAGAAGGCATTTGATCGAGTGCACTGGAACTTTTTGTTCTGAGCTCTGGAGGCTTTTCATTTTCTCTCTCTGTTTATTTCCTGGATTGCTACACTTTATAAAAATCCCACTGTAGGATCTTTGTGAATGGGGCATTCTCTAAGCCCTTTTTGCTTCATTCAGGTACCAGGCAAGGGTGCCCCCTATCTCCTTTGTTATTTAATTTATATCTGGAACCTCTCATTCAAAATATCCTCAATAATGTTTCTATACAAGGGGTGAGAATCGGGCAACATGAAATTAAAGTCACTGCATCTGCGGATGACCTGTTAATACACTTATCTCATCCTGTATCCTCAGTTCTGGCTTTGCTAAGGGAAATAGAAAGATTTAGTGATTTGTCCAATTACAAATTGAATGCTAGTAAATCCCTATTTTTCCCATTTAAGCCATAAAGTTTTCAAAAGTGACATTAGCCCTTTCGGTTTATGCTGGACTTCTAGGTCATTTAAGTACTTGGGTATTAAACTTTCTCGTAACCCTCTAACATGGTTTAAAGAAAATCTGGATTCCCTATTGCAGGTGATTACCCATGTCCTTGAGAGGTGGTCCAAACTTCCTATTTCATTATGGGGCCGGATTAACATAATTAAGATGAACATATTCCTTAGAATCTTCTACCCATTATCTCTCCTCAACACCTTTATTCCTTGACTCTGGTTTAAAAAGACACATGGTGTATTCACTAGATTTATCTGGGACAATAGATATCCTCATTTGGCTTATCATAAATTGGAAGCCCTGAAACTGGAGGGGGGTTTGCGAATTCCCCACCTTGCTGTATATCACTGGGCTAGTCACCTTGCAAAATGTTTGAGATGGGTATCTCCAAGCCCTGAAGAAGAGCAACTGGTGTGGCTTAAAATAGAACTGGATGCAATTAAGGCAAAGAATTATGACCCTCTCACATTATTTTTCTTTAAGTTTTCCCAAGTACTTATGACTGAAGAGTGCCCCATAATAATGACCTCTTTACAGATTTATTTTCAAATGTGTTCCTTTTTACAATATTTTCCTCATCTGGACCTGGCCCAGTCAATCTGGAACTCTCCATCATTTACTATTAATAAGAATCAGATTTTCTGACACTGGTTGCCTCAATTGGGAGAGGGGAAGCTTCTCTCTTTTATGGATGGTGAGGGGCATTGGTTATCAGTGGAAGATATAATTAAGAAATTTTCCATCCTGGTTTCTTTCCATTTTAAAGCTTTACAATTAAAGCATTTACTTGTAATTACCTTTGGTAATACTCCTCCCTCCCAGACCATCTCTTCTCTGATACCTGAGGTTTCCCCACTCTCTGGTCCTTCCAGTGTAATCTCTAAATTATATTAGGTTTTGTTTCATAAAAAGTATTGGGGTCCATGTGGGCCTTCAAGATTCTGGAATAACTTTTTCCCTCAACTTTATTTGGATTGGCATTCTCTCTGGAGTTCATGCCATAAATTTATTTCTCAAGTCAGACTGTGACTCATGCAATATCATATCTTACATTACTTGTATTATACCCCGGCCAAATTACATAGCTGGGGCTATCTGAACTCTAACAGCTGCAATAAATGTTTCCAGGAAGAGGGTACACTTTTCCACATGTTTTGGTCCTGCCCAAAAATGTCCCCCTTTTTGGATTCAATCAAAACTTTCTTAGACTCCCTGCTGGGCCTTCACGAATACTTTACTCCCGAGATTTGCCTGTTGGGGGACCTGTCTTTCATCAGAGTTAAGGTACAAAAGTTCCATATCTCTATGATTGCCTTATCAGCTAAGAAGCTTATTCTTCATCACTGGAAAGACAGGTTCTCCCCCTCTGTCCAGGAATGGGTAAAAGAAATTTTGTCTAATCTGCACACAGAAAAAGCGATTGCTAGTCTCCATAATAGTTTGGCAGCATATACTAAAATCTGGGATCCCTTCACTCATTACTCTCTCTGGTTCAAGGCTAAATCTATCTTAGGCTTCATGCTCTTGTAAGACTTTAAGTAGGGAGCTTGGCATTGTCAGATACTAGGCTGGGTTACTGCAGTAAGGGGAGGGAAGGGTTGGTTAGGCAGTTATTCCTTTACATTGTACTAGAAGGTCTTGGCTAATGTTACTTAAACTGCCTTTTATTGTGGAAAATGTATCAATAAACTTTAAATTGAAAAAAAAAGATTAATGAATAATAATAATGAGTAATAGTAATGTATGGGTTCACACAGGACAGTTCTGGCACAGCTAAGGTGGATGGCTGATAAGCGGAAAAAGAAAACATAATAAAGAGGTAGCAGAGGGACTGAAAAAGGAACTCCAAAAAGGAAGAACAGCAACATAATGGGTATACATCATTACCTCCAGAGAGAGAGAAGAAGAAGTGGCCTCCAGATCTACATCTGGAGGGAGTAGAGGAGGATCGAAGAAAGGATGTGAATTAATTGATATATCAGACTGTATATATGATAATAAGGAAAAGGATGGTTGGGATACAAATATGTTTTACATGTAATGGAAATCATTAAGAATCATTAAGATGTTGGGAGAGATGGAGATTGTACTACTAATAAATTAACTGCCAATCAGAACACCCACCACATACTGACCCTTTCTCATTCTTGGGGGAAAAAATCCAGGACAATTGCTGATGCTTCCAATAACTACTTCCCTCATTTATATGCCTACATATCATCCTTCACCTATCTTTCAGACCCTTGCACCTTTGATCTCCCATCTCCTAGTCTTCCTGGTTGCCCCCCCACCTTCTATTAAGATAATGGTTTGGTGCAAGAAGCAACTCAATTACTATCCAACATACCCTCCTTCTACAGCACCAGCCCTGATATTCTGGAACCTAAAATACTATGAGTTAGCACCCAGTTTCTTGCGTCACCTATTGCTGCAATTTTCAATATATCCCTCTCATTTCATTCTCTCCCTAATATGTGGAAAATTACTCAGGTTGTCCGTGTCCTTTGAAAGGGTAACTCTGGGGAAAGAGAGAATTAACCCACCATAGCCATTCTATCCATACTTAGCAATCTCCTTGGGAAAGTGGTTGCTAACCAGCTAACTGACTAACTGGCTATGTTTAATCTAATAGTTTTCTTAAAGGTCATAGTACTTCCATGGTTCTTATCCAATTTACTAATGACATCAGCTTCTCTATGGACCAGAGAAAAATGTCTATGTGATTTTTGCTGATCTGTCATAAGCATTTGATCTGGTTAATCACAGGTTACTTTGTGCAGAATTGGCTACACTTAGTCTTTTCCATCAAGTCGTTAACTGGTTTTCGAATGATCTCTCCACCAGACATCAAGTTGTTAGGTTTTGACAATATTCTTCATTTAGTGCATGAGTTAAACCCAGTGCATCCCAAGGCTCAATTCTCAGTCCATGTTTTTTTTTCCACTCTTTATATATAATCTTCCAAATGAGACTGAGCAATAAGAATGTAACAACATAAGAATGGTGTTGGCAGATGGGGATTATTTGATCCATCTAGTCTGCCAAAGGTGGCTACCCATACCCTTTAACTGTTCAAGTCAAACTGTCCACACTCTCTGTCCAATGCTAGTTTGAATTCTCTTACTGTCAGAGTTGCTACCACTTGTGCTGGCAGGCTGTTCCATGGGTCTGTTACCCTCTCCATGAAGAAGTACTTTCTATAGTTGCTGTTAAACTTGACTCCTGACACACGCAGGTTGTGCCTATGTGTCTGAGTTACTTTGCTTACTTTGAAGAGATTCTCCATCTTGTTCATTCCCTTGATATATTTAAATGTTTCTATGTCTCCTCTATTTCTTCTCTATTCTGTGAGTACAATTTTAGTACCTTGAGCCAAGTTCCATGTATCTCATGGTGCAGTCCTTGCATAATTTTAGTAGCCCTTCTGCACTGTGGCTAATCTGTCTCTATCCGTTTTCAGGTGTGGCCTCCAGAACTGGACAAGGCACTCCAAGTGTGGCCTTACCAAGGATCTGTACAGCGGTATGACAACTTCTTGCTTTCTACTTGTAATGCCCATACCAATGCAGCCAAGTGTTCCACTTGCTGTCTGCACAGCTTTTTCACACTACTTTGTGACTTTGCAGTCATCTTTGTCACTTCCAATTGGTGCCCATCCAGAGTGCACTTTGCCCCTGGGCTTCACTTTCCTAGGTGCATAACCTTACATTTCTTGGTGTTAAATTCTAACTGCCAGTGCTTTGACCATGGCGCTGGTTTCCTGAGGTTAGTACCAAGCTTGTGGTCCCCTCCTGTGGATCCACCCTGTTGCAGAGCTTTGTATCATCTTCAAACAGGCACAACCACACCTCCAATTCTTCTGTGATGTCACTGATGAAGATGTTGAAGAGGATTGGTTCCAGCACTGACCTCCGTGATATGACACTGGTCACTTCACCCTCTTGTGACAAAACCCCATTGACCAAGTCGCTCTGCTTCCTATTCTGTAGCCAATTCCTAACCCAGTTAACTGTCTTATTCCCTAACGTTGCATGCTCTAGTTTGTTTTCCAGTCTTCTGTGGGAGACGTGTCAAAGGCTTTGCTGAAGTCTAGCTACACTATATCCACCGCACCACCCTGGTCTATTATTTTGGTAACCCAGCCAAAGAAATGAGTTAAGTTTGTTTTACATGATTGACTTCCCATGAAGCCATGTTGCTTGGGGTGTAGTTTGCAATTTTTACTTAGGTATTGTACTATTCTTTCTTTTAGTAGAGTTCTACTCTTATGTATACTTGTAATCTTACCTTCATTCTTAGCTCAAATAATATTGACTCCATGAATCAAGGCTTAAATGCTAACTTTAAAAAAAAACTGGTTGTAGGTTATCAGAAAAAGACTTGTCTTAAACTCCCAAAAGATCCAAACCATTTCATTTGACTCCCCTGTGAGCATCATATCTTCCACTAGTAACATACCGGTAACTTTCTCAGATGGCTCACCTCTGGAATTTAACCCATCCTTCAAGCACCTTGGAATCACCTAGATTCTTCCTATGGTTTCTCTTCCCATATACAGTATGTCATAACTGTCAATGTTAAACTGGGTTTAGCCTACAGCTCCAGGCATATTTCTCACCCCCAAAGCCCACATTTGCTAGACAAGTCCTTTGCATGTGCATAAACTATGGTGCCTTTGTCTTTATGTGTTCCCCCAAAGCAGTGTTCTCCAGATGGGTAGGGATGGGAAGAAGATTAGGATAAGGAAGAATGACATAGAGCAGTTTAATGGGCAGCTTAAGGGATGGAGTACCATATTGTGAGGATCTGTAGCCACTTCTGGGACAGTGGTTCTCTTTAGGGGTAATGTACTTCACCTGACAAGGGGGAGCAGTGCTCGGGGCAGAAGTTTGACATCAATATCAGACAGTTAAATTGACTGCAGGGAAACAAAGAAATACAGAAACATAGACTTTGATGGCAGATAAGGACCACTTGGCCCTCCTAGTTTGCCCATTTTCCTACCTCTTGGATAAGCTGCAGATCCTAGTTAACCAACCCCCTCCACCAGAATTGCCTTATGTCTGTCCCCCTACATTCTTGAATTTAAACACTGTTTTTGACCTCATGAGCTCCTCAGGAAGGTCGTTTCATGCATCCACCACCCTCTCTGTGAAAAAATACTTCCTCACATTGTCGCTGAGCCATCACCCTTTTATCTTCAAATTGTGTCCCCTTGTTCTTGCAAGCTGGAGGATGAGGGGCAGTGGAAGAAAGAAAAAGGAGGGAGTGGGGGGAAGGAAGGAAGGAAGGGGGAGGGGGATAGGATACACAGGCTATGGACTAAGAACCCAGGTAGTGGTAAAGCATGGAGGGGGATAGGTCCAGGCACCAGATTCAGAAGTGCCCAGGCCTGGAGGGTGAAAGCCCAGGTAGGTGGAACCGGCCTGGTGCTGGTGTGGAGGAGGGGCCAGATTCACAGTGTCCAATGCCCTGAAAGCCAAGATGGAAGAACAACCAGAAGAAGGGCAGAGGCCGAAACCAGGAAGCTTTGAAATAAATTTTGGTGTGAAATTGAATTGTGAATTCAAAATCTGTGGTTGTAAATATATTCTTTGTGCCATATTTATTTATTTATTTATTTGCTTTTGGTAACCGGGTAAGCACACTAGATAGCTAGTGCCTATTTTCAGGTGCGACCCGGGAGAATTACAAGGTATACATGACAGAAATACATAGTCAACATTACAAACCTGGAGCAGCGTGCTCCAACAGTGGAATAAAACAACAAGAGTTTTTAAAGCAGTAGTCATAGCATAGGGTTTAGCATATATGCAACAACAGTGGGTCAAATAGCATAGGGTACATACAGGCCCAGGGCAACATGGGGGTACAGGACCTCCCCTAGGCTGATTTGTAACAAGACATAACATAACCAATAGTATAGTGCATCACAAAGGTAGTGGGGCAGAAAAAGCCTGGCTAGGGTACCTTTGAAGGCAGGAGGGCTGTAGGACTGGGCGTTAAGTGGCACACAGGCAGTTCAGCAGATTTTAGGAAGTTCCAGAGGGAGGTTTTGAAGGTGGAGTGGGAGGGGGAGGCACGAACTTGTGAAGGAAGGGAGTTCCACAGTTTGGGGGGCGTGGGTGGTAAACGCCCAATCTCCAGGGAGGGTGCGGGTCTTGGGGATCAGGTGAGTCTGAGACATGCAAGACCTGAGGTGGTAGACAGGGGAGGCATGTTTCAGGGGGAATGCAAGCGAGGCAGGAGTGGCCATACGAATTATGTTGTCAATGAAGTTTCCCATGATGTAGGTCCGGAGTTTTTCAGGGGGGAGCCATTCCAATCGAGAGTAGAGCATACATCAGTGAGTGAGACAGGGAGCCAAGAGTGCAAAGCAGCAGATGTTGTTGTATGTGGTGTCCCACTTTGCAAGGCTTGAGGATGGGACAGAAGCAAAAGCAACAACACCATAGGAAAGGGTGGGAAGTAATATCCCCCCTAGCTATAACCAGCCAGGCAGCAGGGGTAAGGCAGTCTTTAGCCCTATATGTTAGGCCAAGCTTGCCATTTGTAGCATTACATATGTTTCAGATATGTCTGGAGAGGTCTAGATGAGGATCAAGGGTGACTCCCAGGTACTTAGCAAAGTCAATTGTCAGCAGGCAGGAGTTGCTGGACCCATGGATTTTGAGGGGCGTTGTGCAAGAGGAGATTTTAGCCGCAGTGCCAAAGAGCATGGCCTGTGTTTTCTTCAAGTTGACTGTGAGTTTGTGCCCATCTAGCCATGCTCTGATATGAGAAAAGTCAGGGTTGAGCTGGGTATTGATGCTGGTGGCATCGGGGTGCTGGCTAAGATGACCAGGTCATCCGCATACAGGGTTAGGTGCCCTTTTGTGGCAACAGAAGGTAAATCATTGATGAACAGGGAGAACAGGATAGGTCCAAGGATGGATCCTTGTGGTACTCCATTGTTCATGGGTAAGAGGGGTGAGAGGGTACAGTTGAAACAGGTGAGTTGCTGCCTGCCCCTGAGGTAGTTGGTGAACCAGTCAAGGGCATGTAAGGAGAAACCAAGGGGTCTATAGTGTGGAGAGGAGGAGGGGATGTTTCACATGGTTAAAGGCTTTGGATAGATCAACAAATATAGCCCCCGTCAACTTGCCCTGGTCGGTTGCGGCCCTGATCCTAGTGGTGACCTCAGCAAGCACAGTTGAGGTGCTGTTGCCTTTGAGGAAGCCATGCTGAAATGAGGAAAGGACATCGTATCCCTGTAGGTAGTGGGACAGTTGTGAGGCAACAGCTTTTTCCAAGAGCTTGCAGGCAGCCGATAGTATGGCGATAGGGCGATAATTGTTGATATCCTTAGGGTCACCATTTTTCAAGATGGGGACGGCCCTTGCAACTTTCCATATGTTAGGGATGACCCCTGAGATAAGCGAGGCATTGAATATGTGGGCAAGAGGTCGGGCGATGAAGGGGGCACCCAGGCTGAGTAGCCTGGGTTCCAGTCTGTCTTGACCCGCTCCTGTGTGGTGAGAGAGACCAGCAAGGAGAGCCTGGGTCTCACCCACAGTGATCTTTTTCAGGTAGAAAGGTAGACGAAGGGGTGGAGACCTGCAAGCGTGAGCTAGGGCAGAGGACTGTGGGGGGGTGGCAGCCGGCAGGTCTGTGAAGAGGCAGTTAAAAGAGGAGGCAATGGTTAGGGAGTTATTGCAGTTGGCTTCACTAATGGTCATGTCAGTGACTTGCACTTTGGTGGAACCACTGACTAGATTTTTTACATTCTTCCAGAAATGTTGTGGGTCATTTGCAGCGGCAATCAGTGCTGCACTGCAGTACTCACTTTTCACGGCATGTATGGCCCATTTGCAGGAGTTCCTTAGCTGTCGGTACTCCTGGAAGTCTTTTTGGTTGTGAGATGCCCTGTATTTTGCCCAGGACTTGTCACACCACTTCATAAGGGAGAGAAGCTTGCTGTGAAGCCATTTCGTGACAGATCCTCTGACTCTCCTCTTAGATAGGGGAGCATGCCTATTTTAGAGCAGGGCAAATGCTGCAATGAAGAGGTCTAGGGCTTTGACGGGGTCATGTGTAGCCATGACGTGGGACCAGTCAGCTCCCTGTAGGTCCTCGAGGTAGTTTGTGATTATAAGTTTCGAGTAGTCCCTCATTTGTATAACTCTGCAGGGGACTTTGGGCGGGTTCGAGCCCCACACGCAGTAGATCGGCGAGTGGTCAGAGATGGAGTCAGGAAGGAGCCTCGAGTTAACAATTTTGTCAAGTTGGTTGCTCAAGACCCAGTCAATGAGCATCCCATTTTCACCACGATGGGAGAGCCTGGTGGGTTCCATGATGACCTGACTGTGGGAGAGGCCTGAGAGCATTGGCTCAAGCAACTTGGCCTTGGGCCCCAGACAATTTAGGTTTAGGTCACCAAGGATGAGGAGCTCACTTGAGCCCACCTTATCCCGGAGTAGCTCTATGAGCATTGAGAGTCCCAGCAAACCCCTCTTAGGATGGTTGTATGTGCACACTATGTGCACCTTCTTGGTGTTACCAAGTAGAAGAAGTGTGTGGAGAAACTCGTAGGGTGTGGGTCCCTGGGTTTGGTGAGACACAATGGAGACATTTAAGTGGCCCTTATGGTAAATAAGTACTCCCCCACCTCTTTTACTGCCGGCCCTGTCAAGGCGGACCATGCCATAGCCCAAGAGGGAGCAGGCAGAGTCAGGGGTGTGAGGTTTGAGCCACGTTTCTGTGATGCACAGGACATCGGGCTTATAGAAGGCAGCCCAGACAGTTAGTTCCACATGATTTTGCAGGAGACTGCAGATGTTTAAATGGGCTATCTTTAACACCTTAGCCACCCCCCAGGCAGGGGGAGGACTGAAGGAGACCGGGAGTGCAGGAGGACCCTGGCTGTTGGCTGAGTGACCAGCCTGAGCGAGGGGGGCCATGTCACAAGGAAGCATGCTGCCCTGACGTGGGGCACTTCTCAGGGATGGAGGACCTAAGTAGAGCGTCAAGACAGGGGAAGAGGGAGGGATAGGGGAGAAGCCAAGCAGGAAAGAGACCGAGAGGTAATCTTGAGTGAGGTAACTAGTGACCGTGGGGGAAGCGTGGGATAAAGGAGGGGGCTTCGGGTGGAAGTGAGCTAGTAGTACAGAGAATTTGGAAGGGGGATTGCTCTTGAGTGGAAAAAGTCCCTAGTGGAATGACAGGAGCTAGCAGTTTTGTGGTCTGATGGGATTTGGGAGAGAATATCGCTAGATGTGGTGAAATGCCCCTAGTGGATGAATTGTATAGCCTGCTTATGGAAAAGTGGGCTGATAGGTTTTTCAGCAACACATGACCACAACTATATCAATAAGTGACAACCAAGGGTGGTGGCGGGGGTGGTGGAGCAGCCGGCGCAGTCGGCAGGGCCAGTGCTCTGCACAGCAGAAGCACCAGGAATGCAGGTGGAGAGGATCGGACTCGGTGCACTGGCGATCCACGGATCCAGGTAGGAGGCATCACGGTCCCAATATATTGCAGAGTTTTAAAGTCAAAAACATGGGAAAAGTCCAAGCAGAACAGTGTCTAAGGGGAGTCGCTTAATCAGCGCTCCCTCTTCGGCCCAGAGCTTATGTTACCTGCTGGTTCTTAGTTGGTGATCCACGAGCATGTTCTCGGGGGGTGGGGGTGGTGGAGGTCCAGTCTGGCAGCCCTCACACACCACAGGACCCTCTGAAGCTCCATGCACCCTGTGGGAATAAGGAAAAAAATTGTGAGCATATATATGCAGCGGGGGGTGGGGGGGAAGGTAGGTATAAATGGAACGATTTGGGACGGGATATGGGGAGAGCAGCAGGTCAGGGGAAAACCTAGGTAATACAGGCTGTCTGGCTTCTCTGCAGTGTGACTGAGACACAGGCTATCTAGTAAGACAATTTAAACCAGGATTCAGCTTTGCAGTGTCTGTTCATTAGCACAATCACAGTAACTGCTGATTCGCAGGAGTTTCTTGGGGCTAACTCAAATTACACCGGCAGTACATTGAATAGAAGTGATTTAACAGTTAAAGTGGCTAATCTATCTAGGCAGCAGGTGAAAAAAAGATTGCCAGATCTCAGTATAAAGTAACAATATGGGCCAGGTATACGGAGACCATATCAAACAAAAGCAGCAGTAAGTCAATTTAAACCAGGATATCACATAACAGTGTTTGTTCGTTAGTACAAAAACAGCGACTGCTGAGTCTCAGAGGTCTTTTGGGGCTAAAACAGTTTACACAGGCAGTACATTAAATTCAAGTGTTTAAACAGGCAGCAACTGAAATAAAGTGGCAGTGCAGGTAGTTATAATGGCAGTGCAGGAAGTACCTACAGACCCCCTGAACAAGATGGTGGTTACACGTGTGGGTTGTGGCCTCAGTCGCCCAGAAAGGTGAGTTTATGGAAATTACGGCAACTAGTCTCAGGGGTGGTAACCCACCTATACGATAGCAGTTAGCCAATTTAAATCAGGATTTAACCTTACCATGTCTGCTCGCTAGTAGAAAATAAGTGACTGCTGAGGCTCAGGGGTCTTTTGGGGCTTTAAAATGGCTGTGCAGGTAGTGCCTTCAGACCCTCTGACAAGATGGTGGCTTCATGTGCGGGTGGTAGCCTCAGTTGACCAACAGGTGAGTTAAGGTAATTAAGACAACTCGCTACTGGCATAGTCACCCACGTGTACAGTATGCCTCTAAAGGTAACTGCTGGTTTTACTTTTATCTATGCCATGCACAGTATACCTTGAAAGGTAACTGCTGGGTTTTCTTATATCAATGCAAGGTCAGACCAAAAACAGGCAGTCAAAAAACAGTCTCCACACATATGCCGACCTCTCCTCTGCACAGCAGAAGCACCAGGAATGCAGGTGGAGAGGATCGGACTTGGCGCACTGGCGATCCATGAATCCAGGTAGGAGGCACCACAGTCCCAATATATTGCAGAGTTTTAAAGTCAGAAAGATGGGAAAGGTCCAAGCCGAACAGTGCCTAAGGGGAATCGCTTAATCAGCACTCCTTCTCTGGCCCAGAGGCTATGTTACCTGCTGGTTCTTAGTCGTCAATCCACGAGCGTGTTCTCAGGGGGTGAGGGTGGTGGAGGGCCAGTTCAGCAGCCCTCACACACCACAGGACCCTCTGAAGCTCCATGCACCCTGCTGGTTCTTAGTCGGTGATCCACGAGTGTGTTCTTGGGGAGTGGGGGTGGTGGAGGGCCAGTTTGGTAGCCCTCACGCACCACAGGCCCCCTTTGCCAATGAGGAACAAACAAGTTAAACTGTTTTAGCTTCCATCATTCCTGGGGGGATTCAGGGGACAATGATTGTGAAAGTCTAGCTTAGAATGGTCAGTATACAGTATGTAAAGGACCATAAGCAAGGTCCACTGAATTATGTGTTTCTGCTGTTGATGAATTGGCAGCAAAATATGCCTACTTCTATGAAATGCACAGTTTGCTTTGAAATAAGTCATTTGGGGTGACTTATTTACAAATATACTAGTATTCTGTTCTTCATTTTCCTCTCTTTATTTGTCTTGAAGCCCCTTTCTCATGCTGAATATCTGATATCATCAATGGCATCACATGGTATGTTGGCCAATGGCTGGACAGAAATCCACCAATAAGTAAACAATTTCTAGTGCAGAAGTAAAACAGACTTCCACTTAAAGGAGCACTGTCAACTCTTCTTGTGTCATATTATTTATATCTGAAACCCCTCTTTTTTGATTCCTTAACTTCTCTAAAATGTATTAATATTGCTGGTTGTTTTGTTTGCTTCCCTTATTATTAGAATTGAAATGCATGCACATAATGTAGTTATACCCAAATGTATTTTGTTTCAAATCATGTATCTACTCTTATTGCATATTTCAGGATATTCGGAACATCCCTAATCAGTGCAGCCACTCATGATGCTATAGTCTTGTCCCATTCTACTGCATCAGGAGTGGCTAGACTGTGTTGAGGATGTTCCCAGGTTTAGGAAGAATACAGTGGGAACTGATCAAGGATTTTAAACAGACACTGTTTTGTATGACAACACCCATATGGTGGGCAGTCTGTTTCTTAAATTTAGAAAGAAAAATGGAAGCAAAATCAAATCGCAAGTTACATCAGCATTCTTTACATAAACTGATGAATTATAACATGTGCTTTTTAAATCATAGACACTTTGAGACCTGAGGATGTTGACAGTGTCCTTTTAAAGAGTTACTTCAGTGAATGAGACAGCAGAGCCACTAGAAGACTCATTGGAGAAAGAAGGGATTCTACCCCACTATTTGAAAGAGATCAAAGGACAATCCAGAGGACTACCAACCTTGCAAGCTTAATCTCTATCTTTGTGAAAATGCTGGAAGCAATTATCAAAGACAAAATAATGCAAAACTTAGAAAAGTATAGTATAATAAGAGAAGGCAAACCTGTGCTTATTGAAGGATCACTGTCAGACAAATCTTGCAATCTTCTTTGAGGGGATAACTATATATACAATATGGGTGTCCCAATATATTATATACTTGATTTTTATAGCATAACATCTGACTGTGTAACATATGCAGGTGGATACTGCAAAGTCTGCAAGCATGGACTTGGACATATAATTCATTCATTCATTCATTCATTCATTCATTCATTTATTTATTTATTTATTAAATTTATTTGTTTTTGATACCAAGTAAGATACACTAGGCATACATCTGTTTATTTTCATCCACAATCGGAGAGAATTAGACTTACATCATCATCAACAGCAGTATCAGAGAAAATAACAATTTATAGAGGATAGTTTTCTCTGGTGGAGCCTGATTTTAATGGTTTTTTTTTTAGACATGGACTACTAATAAAGGATTTTTTAAACATTGTTCAGTGTGATTATATATTTTCATGTCGGTGATGAGTGCTCCATTTTTTTACTTTTACAGACTGCATAGCCATTACATAAGCACCCAGTCCTTGGTGCAGTTTGTTTGTTTGTTTGTACTTTATGTACATAAAAGTCCATTACATACCTTTTGAAGATATGTGTGCCACATGAGGGTTTTAAAAATCTGTATGCTGCAGGAAGATTGTAATAAACTATATGCTGCTTGATGGAGAATATACAACTGTACATAATAAAAAATATTTGAAAGGAAATACACATTAATAAAATGCAAGCTGTATTTATGTGCAAAATAAGAGGACAGAGCTAATAAAGGGAGAGTAATAAATTGCATATACTAGCAAATTCAAAGACAATTCACAATGAACAGTCAGGTGCAGTCACAGTGGGATGAGGCAGAAGCTTGTGGAACTGTTTAGCAGACTAGATATGAATGGGTTGGCTGCTACCCAAGGAAAGTTTTTTTTCCATACCAGTGGCTATCTATAGCAGAAGGCAAGCAAACCTGATTTCATTTAGTATGTGAATATAAGAAGCTGTTTTTTTGTATGGGAATGACAGCAGTGACCAGACAGACGACTATGTGTAACTAAGATTCTTAAATACCTACAAAGGTGGTTTTAACCCATATAGCCAGAGTACCTGCAAGTTAATAAGGCCCACTGTAGCTGCTCATACAAAGTGCAGTGATGAGCCCAGAAAGATCAGTGGAGAATAAATCAGCAGAGAGAGAGCTGAACAGGGTAATCAATCTGGACAACTGACATTCTAAAGTAGTGGCATGCATGGTATTGCCTTCATAAGTCATGGGTTGGATATAAGCTCAACTAGAGTTGCTTCATATCTTGAGGCAGGCAGTTAGTTATTTTGTATACAACTCCAAGTTTTCTGTGGGATTAAAAGGCCATTGATTTAATATATGGGAGGATAAATTAAGAGATTAATCCAGTATAATTTCAAGATAGAGTGGCAGAAATTGACATAGTCAGATATTTCCTGACATTTCTGTGATGTTTCCAGAGAAATTCTCTGACTGCATACCCCTATAGCACCACCAGAGTGAATCTCTTTATAAATATCACACAAAATTTGTAAATATCTGACTATGTCAGTTGCTGAAACTGTACTTATATTCTGAAGCTTATATGCTGATATTCTGATCAATACATGATCTACACGTAGTAACTTATACTGCCGCAATCTGCTTGCCGTCATTAATGTGATGCTATGGCTCATAAACAAATTAGCTCTTGCACTACTGAAAAATGTTTCAAACAGCTAAAAACAGTTAAAATAAGGTTGTGTTTGACTAACCAAATGGACTATATGAACCAAATGTAAGAAAAGTGCTGTGTACTTATAAAATAGTTCAATCTTGGGGAATTAAAGAAGTCAGAAATCCACTTTTCTTTTAAACTCATGATGTTTGGAGCTCATTAGCTCAACCCCCAATCATGGTACTGTTTCTTTGTACACTACATTATTTTATTATTTCTTTTCTGTATTCTCTAGGATATGGTAACAGTACTAAAAGTTTAAAAGGAATGATACGTTTGATAAATCTAAGCTGTTTGTTAATATAAGACAGTAAGATGACAGGCAACTGCCTAAAGGTAAGAGAGAGAATGGTGCATAGAAAAGTAAAGGATATTTTTTTACTTAGAGAGTCTAAGGAATGTTAAGTTAAGTTTATTGGCAGGAAGACTCCATTGAGCACACTCATTTTCATGGAGCACAATGTTAAACAACAGTGTACAATAAAAGTGATGACATTGCATTCAATTACAATAATTGGTAGGAAAAAAGTGCATATATGGTCAGCAAAAACAATAATGAAACAGATCAGAATCCAGTGCCCAGATAAGCAGTGGTGACATACCATAGAGTGACAATAATTGACAGAAAATACATATAATGTCAATGAAAAGAAAAACAATAGTGAAGCACGCAGGAACCAATTCATATTATGAGGGAGAACAAAAAATAGTATCAGTAAGAAATTAAATGATTGCTGTCAGCTAAGGGTGAGGATGGACTAGGGAGGACAGGGGCTAGGGATACTAGGGAGAATGATACAAGAAGCCAGAAGGTACTCACTTGATAGCAGTGCCAGGAGACTGGCATGATATGCAGGACCTATGACAGTGACAATCTACTGGGAAGAATTTGAAGGTCAGAGCTCTGAAGAAATTTAATGAGACAATGCTGGTGAGCCTCAGTGACGTCTGGATGAGATTCCATGCTGATGGAATGGTGTAGCTAATGGCACCCTTGCCAAGGGAGGTACACTTCTAGGGTACATCGAGGAGGATGTAGGCAGGTTTTCTAAGGGAGCAGGAGCAATGGGAAATATTAACATGTAAGGAGATATTGGTTGGTAATTTGTTTAGCAGACTTTTAAGGGTCCAGGTACATAAATGGAGTAGCTGCCGGCTGGTGAGGTGTTGCCAGCCAACTTCTTTATATAAGTCACTGTGCTATATCCTGAAATGTGCTTTAGTAATGAAGCACAGAGCCCGATGGAACAGTATATTGAGCTTGTGAAGCTTGACAGCAGCAGCGCAGTTGTAGATGATGTCACCGTAGTCTAGGAGTGGCAGGAATGTGGCCTGTACTACTCTACTTCTAATGTCAGGGGGAAAGAGCACTCTGTTCCTGAAGAAAAAGCTGAGTCTTGCTTTCAATTTACTAGAAAGGTAGCTGATCTGTGCACTGAAAGAAAGTTTGCTGCTTATCAAAATGCCCAGATGTTTGAATTGATCAACCACATCTAGTGATTCACTTGGGATAGTCAAGATGGGTACAGGTGACACTGTGCTGAGGGAAGGGCCTATTGCTACTAGATGCCAAATAAAGGACCTTGTTTTTTTTCATGTTGAGTGGTAGCTTGGAGTTGGTTAGGTTGCACTCTTGCTATACGAAGTTGGGTCAAAGTACGTCATGTACTTTGGATAAGGTTGGCTTAGAAGTATATATAATAGTATCATACCCAAAGAGATGTATTTTGGAGTTGCGGATGTTGGAATCTAGTGAATTATTGTAAATAGAAAATAGTATAGGGCTTAAAATGAAGCCTTGCGGAACACCTCATTTTATGGGGAGGGAGTCAGAGACCTGACCACTCACTTTGGTATTCTGACCTCTACCTGTAAGGTAGCTTGATAAGCAGTTAAATGTGCTTGTGCTGTCAGCTGTGTGTAGTTTACTGAGACCACTGAAGATCAGGTTATGGTCGATGTTATCGAATGCCTTGCTGAGATCAAGGAATATGGCACCGGTGACTTGTATGGAATTGTGCATGGTCAACCAATCATTAGTGACATATAGCTAAAGCAGAGGTGGTACTGTGTTTCTCTCTGAACCCAGACAGGTTAGGCTTGAGAAGTGAAAACCTTTCAACATGGTTTTCAGGCTGGTGATGGATGAGTTTCTCTAGCTGTTTGGATAGGATAGGGAGGACAGAGATGTGCTTATAATTGTTTAGGTCACAGGGGTCAACTGATTTGAACAAGGGCAAGTTATGAGTTGATTTCCAACAGCAGGGAACCATGGCTGAGGAGATGGAGAGATTAAGGATATGAAGGATTGGTGCAGCTAGATAATAGTAGCCTAGCTTGATGAAGATTTGATCAATGCCATCTGCTCCACTACCTTATTTGATGTCGACAGTTTACTAAGGTGGTCCTCTACTTGTCTGCAAGTTACAGGGTGAAGCTGGAAGTTATGAGATGGTGGGAACTCATGGGTGGTGGGGTGGGGTGTGAGGCATAGTAATCCTGTGTATGGGGAGGACTCTAACATGATACCAGCAGTGGTGAAATGAGTATTCAGTTTTTCTAGGATGAGGTCATGCTCGACATATTCAACTCCATTAATGAGTAACTTCATAGGGATGGATGGGGCTGCTTTGTGGCACTCAACTGTCTTGATTGTTTGCCAGATCTTGGCTGAGTTGCTTTTGTCATTTTTGTAACAGGGTCCCCTTGTTATGCATAATAAAATGGGTTAACATGCCCCCTGTTTAAATTCTTTTTCACTCCTTTCTATTTCCTGCTATTTATTCTAAGCTGTTCTGCATTTTTTCTTGTCAGGGTGGCCAACCTGACAAACAAATCTCTTTTTACTATGCTATCCCTTTACATGTTTGCTAAACATGCCCTTGAAACATAAAATATACTTGTCATGCTGTGTTTAAAATGCATTTCTGCCATATTAGAACATTGCAGTTTTTTTCTTAAAGCTTGCAAACACCTTTTTTCTATATTTTGTGGCTGTAAATGAAAGAGGATAAGGAGCACACCCTTCATCTCGCTGTCATTTAACAGTTCACAGGATAGTGTGGATTTTGGTCAGTTTTAAGATAAAATATGGTTTTCTTTTACCTGGAGTCTTGCAATTTTTGGTCCTGCTAAGAGCTGGCTGGCCCCAGAATGGCAGTTTATATACAGGGGAGGTGATGATGTCATCCAAAAGGGGAGGGGTTATTGGTCCCAGGATGAGACTATATAAAGCACTTGCTGATAGGCTAGGGAGATTGAGTAAGTGGAGGAGTGTTCAGTAGGTTTCTGGACATTGAACAAGAAGGAGCTTGTTGGGAAAGCTATCACTGTTTAAAGAAGGAAGACAGAGATCGAAAGGAAGTGATTTTCTGTTTTGAGTGTGTTGGACTAACACCATATTTTCCTTTCTGTGAGGTAACAGTGCTTTCTTTCTTTTTTTTTGTTTTGGAACAGTTATTTTGTACTTTATTTCTGAAGTAAGAAATAAAATGATAAATGCAGTAATTTGCATTTTTTGGGCACCAAAGATCTGTCTGAGTATCTGTCATTGATCTCACTTGTCCACACTGGTGTCAGAAGTGGGATCTTTCTGGTACAGTAAGGTTGCTTGGGGAGTGCTACCGGGGGGCATTGTCATATATCAGCACCCTGACAGATGAAGGAAGGGAACCTGACAGAGGCCAGTGCAATACATATTACAAGATCAGTAAGGGAGAGAACTGGTCTACCTTTATTGCCTGGACTGGATCTTGGTGCAAGACCTAAACTGAAGATGAATACTGAAGATGAGGAAGAGGTTCTAAAAGAAGAAAGGAAAAGTCCAGAGGCACAGATGGCAGCAGTTTCTGAGGATCCAAGTAAATTGCTAAAATGGTTATGCTTAAGACAACTTGACCTGGAGCAGCAGAGGGAAGAGGATTGATGACAGTGGGAAGAGGACAGAAGGATGCAAGCCAAGGATTGGAGACAACAGGATGAGAAATGGCAGGATACCTTAAAAGCTGTTTGAGATATGAATCAGGGTCAGATGGATCGGGCAGGACCCCGGGGTATCAAACTTACAAACTTACGGAACCTGATGACATTGAAGCATATCTAACCACTTTTGAATGGATAGCAGTGATGTGTACCTGGCCCAGAGACCAGTGGGTAATCAGGTTGGTACCTTAACTTTCAGGGAGCGCACAACTTGTTTATAGCCAGTTAAGTGGGGCTGATGCTAATAACTATGACAAAGTTAAGGAAGAGGTACTGAGAAGATATTATATGAATACTGAAACTTAGCAGCGTTTTCATCAACAGAAAATGTCATCACATGATACCCCCTAGAGAGACCTATGCTAGACTAAGGGATTATTGTGGGAAATGGTTACAGCTAGCTACACAGACAGTTGACCAAATAATGGAACTGATTATAATAGAACAGTTCATTCAAGTATTACCCATAGATGTTCAGTTATGGGTAAAAGAGCACAAACCTGAATCATCTGAGGCTACAATCAAACTAGCTGAAGACTATCTGGCTGCTCATCCTTCCAAACAAAGGGGCAACCTAGTAACCTGGGCCCAGTTCAAATGCCAGCCAGAGCTTTTGTCCCTAGCAACAGGAATGTTAATTATGGTCGACGATACCAAGGGAGTAGAATTCCCTATGCAGATATAATATGTCATGGGTGCCTAGGAAAAGGGCATATTGTTCTCAATTGTCCCCATAAAAGAACAGATATGACTCATTTATCCCTTGCCAATACTGAATATGTGACTTTGGTAGGAAATGGTAATCAACAAACTCTGGAACTTTTAGGCTCAGGTAGTAAAGAGACTTTGCTCAGATCTGATTTGGTCCATGAAGCAGAGTTAACTGGAAATGATACCAAGGTGAGATGTGTTCATGGTGATATTCATCAATATCATACCGCCAATATGAAACTAACTGTTGATGATGAAAGTCATCAACTAGTGGTTGGTTTAGTACCTCATCTACCAGTGCCAGTCATTATTGGACAAGACTTTCCCCAGTTAGATAAACTTTTACAAAACCAACCAACATCTCTTAAAACAGTACATGTGGTGACAAGATCTCAAGCAAAATCACAACAACTAGGGGACATTTTTTCTTTTGAAGAGGATTATTATATGAAAAAGGGCAGGCAAGAAAATCCAAACAAGAAAGAAGAAAGGATAAAGTAAGGTGGCATGGAACTCATATTAAGGAAGGGATGGAGATTACACCAGAACTATCATCCTGTGAAATAATAAATGATCAGATGCAGGATGAGACATTAAAACCTTTTTTTATACAGGTGGGAAAAGAAGTGCAACCTGAACATTCTAATTTTGTATTAAATAAGGGTGTTTTGTATTGTTTTACTAGTGAACCTGGTACTGCTCAAGAGATAGAACTGCTTATGGTCCCAAAGAAATATTGAGAGAAAATAATGCATTTGGCACATAATATTCCTATGGCAGGACATGAAGGGTGTGACAGAACCTTGCATCGCATCCTAACTAGATTTAATTGGCCAGGAGTACATCAGGAGGTAGCTGCCTACTGTATATCATGCCCCAAATGTCAAATGGTAGCAAAGAAGGGAAAAAAGATTTGGTCCCATTACAACCCATTCCCTAAGTCACAACCCCATTTGAAAGGATAGCGATGGATGTGGTGGGTCCACTTACCAAAAGTTCCAAAGACAGCCAATTCATATTGGTTATTTGTGATTATGCAACCTGTTATCCAGAAGCTATTCTAATGAGAATGGTAACAGCCCCTCGAATAGCTGAGGAGTTGGCTAAAGTATTTAGTCAGATGGGGATCCCCCAAACCATATTAGCAGATTGAGGCAGTAACTTCACCTCCATTATGTTGAGAGAATTGTATCCCTTATTAGGAGTGTCAGCTGTTAAAACCCCCCAGTACCATCCACAGACAGATGGATTAGTTGAACATTTTAACAAAACTCTAAAAGGAATGTTACAAAAGTATGTGCAAGAGGAGGGTCAGGACTGTGATAAGTATCTCCCTTACTTATTATTTGTCTATCGAGAGGTGCCCCAGCTCACTACTGGTTTTTCATCATTTTCTTTACTTTATGGTTGGAAACCCAGAGGGCCCCTTGATGTTGTCAATGAGCAGTGGGAGGACGGAAAGAGTGCTGGGTATACCAATATTGTGGACTACATGATTGCTCTTAGGGAAAGATTGGTAAGATATGTTACAGTAGCCCATCAGAATGCTGACCAAAAACAAATGTGTCAGAAAGAGTCATATGATGAAGGTTTAAAGATGAAACAATTTGAACCTGGAGAAAAGGCTGTGTTGCTATTACAGTCTAGTGAGAATAAATTATTGATGAAATGGAGAGGCCCTTATGAAGTGATCAGACAGATGAGTAAAGTAAACTATGAAATTGAGATGCCAGGTCATAGACCAATGAAAAATGTATACCAAGCCAATCTACTCTGAAAATAATTTGAAACAACCCCAGATATTAGTATGTATATTCAATTGAAGCAGAATACATCTGCGTTAGAGATAGCTTATGACTGGCAAGCGAACAATTCACATAAAGAAGAGGTCCATATTAATCCTGAGTTACATCCTGACCAAAGGAAAGAGATTGTTTGTCTCTTAGATTATTATCAAGAGACATTTTCAAAAACACCTGGTCAAGCAATAGGGGTAGATCATGAAATAAGGGTACAGCAGAACAAACCCATACATCAGAGACCCTACAGACTACTGGAAAAAATGAAACAGGAGGTCATCAAAGAGGTCAGAAAGCTGGAACAGGCTAAAGTCATTGTACCGTCATGTAGTCCATGGTCATCCCCTCTAGTGATAGTTGAAAGAAAAGAGGGAGGTATCAGGCTATGTCTTGATTTTAGAAAAATAAATGGTATATCTGATTTTGACCAGTGCCCCATGCCAAGGATTGATGACCTGTTAGATCAAATAGGTTCTGCTAAATTCATTAGTATACTGGACTTAACCAAGGGGTATTGGCAAATACCCCTGACTTCAAATGCACAAGAGTTAACAGCCTTTGGCACCCCTATAGGTTTGTACCATTTCACAACCATGCTGTTTGGGCTTCATGGTGCCCCGGCTACCTTTCAAAGGTATATGGACCTTGTATTGAGACCCCATAGTTAATACAGTGCTGCTTATCTTGATGGTGTAGTTATCTACAGTCCAGATTGGAACACTCACTTAATCCATCTAAGTGCAGTAATTCAGAGTATTAAGGAGGCTGGACTCATGATAAATCCTTCCAATTGTGTTTTATCAAAGAACAGAAATACGATACCTTGGATTCATAATTGGCAATAGCAGAGTACAGCCAGGAAGTTATCAAAGTGGATGCAGTGGCTAATAGTGCTGTACCTAGTACAAAAAGACACATTCACTCCTTTCTAGGGCTAGCCAGTTATTATAGATGGTTTATCCCAGGTTTTTCTAGTCTAGCCACACCACTGACAGAGTTAACAAAGAACAAATATCCTGATAAAGTAAAATGGAGTGACGAGTGTGACCAGGTCTTTCTGAGCATAAAAGTTGCCTTGTGTTCAACACCGGTACTGTTAAGTCCTGATTTTTCAAAACCATTTGAGGTCCACACCAACACCTCTGATACAGGCATCGGTGCAGTCTTAACTGAGCATAATGAACATGATGTGCACCCTATTTTATATATCAGTAGGAAGATACATGACTGAGAAAGGAAATACTCCACTGTAGAGAAAGAATGTTTGGCGATGAAATGGGCTATTGAGGCCTTGAAATATTATTTATGGGGAAATAATTTTGAGGGGATTACTGACCAAAATCCTTTGGTTTGGCTAAATAACATGAAGGGTAAGAATTCACGTATCATATGTTGGTACTTGTCCCTTCAACCCTATAACTTTACAGTTAGACATAGATCTGGTACCCAGCATTGAAATGCTGATTTTATGTCACATTATGGTGCTATATGATTGGAATTGCTGAAAATTAATTAATGTCAATTCCGAATAACTTGTACTATAAATATTGGAAGTACAGTCATACTGTTTTTAAACCTCAGGGAAAATGTATTGAATGAAGTATTGATGTATGACTTTTAAGTCAGACGTCTGCTCTAGAATTCTAAGGGTCCCTGAGGGGAACTTCTGGAGTGGGTGGGAGGAAACTCCAACCCCTTCCAAAAGGGGAGGGGTTCAGGTCATCAAACTGTTGGTTAGATTCTTGCATGGGGAAGAATGTAACGGGGTCCCCCTGTTATGCATAATAAAATGGGTTAACATTCCCCCAGTTTAAATAATTTTTCACTCTTTTCTATTTCCTGCTACTTATTCTAAACTATTCTGCTTCTTTTCTTGTCAGGGGGGCCAACCTGATAAATAAATCTCTTTTTAATATGCTATCCCTTTAAATGTTTGCTAAACATGCCCTTGAAACATAAAATATACTTGTCATGCTGTGTTTAAAATGCATTTCTGCCATATTAGAATATTCCAGTTTTTTTCCTTAAAGCTTGCAAACACCTTTTTTTCTATATTCTGTGGCTGTAAATGAAAGAGGCTAAGGAGCACACCCTTCATCTCTCTGTCATTTAACAGTTCACAGGATAGTGTGGATTTTGGTCAGTTTTAAGATAAAATATGGTTTTCTTTTACATGGAGTCTTGAAATTGTTGGTCCTGCTAGGAGCTGGCTGGCCCAGGAATAGCAGTTTATATACAGGGGAGGTGATGATGTCATCCAAAAGGGGAGGAGTTATTGGTCCCAGGATGAGACTATATAAAGCCCTTGCTGATAGGCTTGGGAGATTGAGTAAGTGGAGGAGTGTTCAGTAGGTTTCTGGACATCGAACAAGAAGGATCTTTTTGGGAAAGCTGTCACTGTTGAAAGAAGGAAGACAGAGATCAAAAGGAAGTGATTTTCTGCTTTGAGTGTGCTGGACTTACACCATATTTTCCTTTCTGTGAAGTAACAGTGCTTTCTTTATTTTATTTTTTTTTTGTTTTGAAACAATTGTTTTGTACTTTATTTCTGAAGTAAGAAATAAAATGATAAATGCAGTAATTTGCTTATTTTTTTTGCACCAAAGATCTGTCTGAGTGTTTGTCATTGTTCTCACGCTTCCACAATTTTCAAGGGATTCTACACAGAGGTTAGGTGTGGCAGATTGTATTCGTTTAACACAAGCATTCCTGGCACTTCTAAATGCCTTCCAGTCAGCTGTATTCTTTGTGTACATTGCACTGGCCCAAAGTTTATTGCAGTTGTGCAACGCAGCTTTTAGGTTTGGAGTGAACCAGGGATGGGAACATTTACGAAAACCGGATCTCATGAAAGGGGCATGTTTATTGTTGAGCTGAGTCAGTGTAATGTTAAGAAAGGTGACCACCTCATTCAATGATTTGGTGAGGTAGCAATCTTGCCAGTTTACAAATTTTAGATCTGAGATATAGTTTTTGATGTTGAATTTGTGGAAGCTGTGCTTAGTGACAAATGTAAAGGAAGAGGGGGTGCTTATCTTGGTTTCTGGTGCATGCTATGATATTGTGATCACTAACATCATTATGGAATATGTATGTATGCTGAATTTTGTGGAAACGGAGCCATTTGCATGATTTTTTGTGCTGAGCCTTTTTGGTTCCATAATGACTTGGGACATTCCAAGCTTATCACAGAGTTCTTATATTGCACATGATTTAGATGAGAGTCAATCGAGGTCGAGATTGCCTAGAATAATGATCTCATTGTTGATGGGTGCAGTCAAGCTTTTGAGGGCTGAGATTAGCTCAAGACCCGCTAAGTGGGGCCTGTAGCAAGCTATGATATTGAGAGCTTCAACTGTGAATATTTGGATTTTGATGGCCAAACACTCAAATTCTTTGGGTTTGGACATGGCATTGGTGATGGAGATGTTTAAGTGATCTTTTGTGTAGATAACCACCCCTAGTGAGCCTGTCTGCTCTGAACAGGTTATAGGAGGGGAGTGAGATCTGCTGGTCAGAGACAGACTGTGTAACAAACTGTATAGATTCAAGTAGTATAGAGACTTTTAAAGGTAGTTTGGATAAGTTTTTGCTAAGGACATAAACATTACAGGTAATAAGAACTTGAGGTACCTAAGATAATGTAGTTATTATCAGCATAATAATCAAAATGTAGTACACCTGAGAAGAACAGGTGGATCCACTGAGCTTTGGGTTCCTGTAGGCCTCTGCCACTAGCAATACTCCCCCATGACAGGATCATAATAAAAAAACAAAATACAACATTGTGTAAACAAACACATGGTATCCATGGCAAACCACATAGTGAGTGACTCTACCCAGATGGCATGGGTTGGACAAAAAACTATCACTTAGTCTTTTTTAAATTACACAGTAATAGCTGAAGGTTATGTGGCTGTTATTCCTGACTACCAAGAAAGAGATAAGAAAAACAGCTATGCAACCATAGATTTTTAAAACCATGAATAAACTAAATCATTGAAACTATGGTAGGTTTAGATTTAATGATGTATGAATAAACACCAGCACTAAAAAAGAAGTAATTTTTGTAAAATGTCACAATATTTACATACTGTGCAATAAAAATGACTGGATAGCCTATATAGCATGCAGAACTATTTTGTATCTAAGACTACTACCTACTGAGATGCAATTAATTTCCTTTATGAACAGTATGTTTTCAAATGTATTGCTTGTGAATTGGTTTGTGACAAAAACATAAATTATAAGCAGGAAGTTTCGGAACAAATTGTAATGTACTGTGCCTGATACATGAAACTCCTTCAACCTGAAAGACTATGGGTAAAACTTTCAATGAAGCAATGTGCAGCCACATGTTTTGGAGTCATAATGACCTGCAATTTTCTGCTACTTTAGGACTAAAGCCATGTAAACAGTTTTCGTTTGATGCAAATCCTTTTAATACAAATTTAAAAAAAAATCATATTATGCCACTACTAATGCATATCACATTTTGCAGATCATAGATAACTATGACAATTCCAATCCAAGACTGAATTCAGGAACAGTTAGTCCAGACTAAGCCTCTGAGGTATTCTGCATTTCTTTCAATGACACCCTTTGTTTTCACACACAAAGATGGTTCATGACAGAGTATCAAGAGTCCTGCTGAGTGCTACCTGACCTGAACTTAATGTGTTTGTTACTATCCATACTATCTCTCCAACCTCCCACTGTCACATTACTATAGGTTTATCCCCACCCATGCTTTCCTCCTTACTTCTCCCCTGCCCCTCTTGTTGCCATCCTCTGCTACCTCCTCACCTTCTCCCACTCAATCCCTATACTGCCCTCTTCTTATTCTGCACCCCACCCTGCACTACCCCACCTCTTTATCCTCTCCTAATTTTACTCCCTACCTGTACTACATCCTCACCCTCCACTGCCAACCCTAGGACCACTCCATCTTTGTTATTTCCATCCCCTATCTCTTGCTACTGACCCTCTACCACCCAGGACAAAGCCCTCTCAGGCTGCCACACATGTGTATCTTGAACAAAGCCTTCTTTCGGGCTGCCTTACACTGCCCCAGCATGTGATCTTTAAATCCTTCTGCTGACCTATGCACTCAGTGCAGGGCAGCTTACTCCTTAGAACAGTCTGACACTACTTGTCTATATGTTGAACTGATGGTGAAATTTCATTGAGAATTTCTAGACATGTTGTAACAAAAGTGTAACAAGCCAAATAAGCACAATATATATTTTTTATGTAACCTATGTCACCTCAAAACCAATGTAATCTTTTGTTCACCAAAGTATTTTCTTTGTAAACATTGTTGTTGTTGGGTTTCCTGTTTTGTTATGTCTGACTGGGAACCTTTGCAAATGAGTCCTTGCCTCAAAGGTATTAATCCCAAACTGAAATAATTAAATAAATAAATGATATGTCATGGAGCCAGTCACTTGTGAGATGCCCTAAAGATAAAGCCACAATGTGTTCTTTAGACTAGTGATGCCTTAACTTTAGCTAAGGATTTCTTTAAAATATATATGACATCTACCCACCATGATCTTTGTGGGTGATTCAATGTCAGCTACACATAAGTGACAATTCACCTAGATATAGTATATGGTATGATCCTATAGTGAATGGAAATCCATACACTTGAAAATGCTATTCTGCACTAGTAGAGATGTAATTACTACAACAGAATGAGTTTTTCATTTGCTGATGCACAGTGGTTCTGTCTTTAAACTATGCAACTTAATCAGCTGTTTTGGTCGCATAAAGGTTTATTTTCTGTAGCATTTAAAAAAAAGAAGTGCGCAAGTCCAGGGGATGGATGGGGAAGGGATAAATCCATGGTGCATGTGGCAGCACTGCAATCAGGCACTAGTGCAAGCATTGGGATGATGGAGGTCATTAGTCGGATGGTGTGACCGGAGTCTATATAGCAATAAGTTCCTTTTACTCTTGTTTATTTTGCGTAAAACCCTTTGGGTAAGAAACAGGTAAATGTGTTGGTTAGCAGAGCCATGACTGGAGGGCCCCTGTTGATGCTAAAATAAACTTTTGGATGAAGATACTTCAACTTGTTTTCTGGTGTGACTGGTGTTTGCTTGAATTAACATTTTTTCCACCTCGGGTTTGCCATGATGATTGGGACCTCTCAAGCTTCCTTCTCAACTTCACTTCCTCATCAGGGAAGCCACTTGGTGGAATAACAGCCTGGTTCTGTATGGCTTCTCATACATTACTCTATAAATACTGTATAACAGCAAATCCAGTTAATTTTTATGGGGGTGCACAAAAACATATCTAGATACATCACTATGTATCTTAAGCTGCTTGTGTATGTTTGCCTGCCTGCATGCCTGTCTGTCTATCCATCCACCCATCTGTCTGTCTATGTATCAGTATATCTGTCTGTCTATCTATCTATCTATCTATCTATCTATCTATCTGTCACATTAATATAAAGGGTCTGTGTGATACAATTCTCTCGCTGTCATTGATGGCACCACACAAATACCTATGCAAGTGTTACATATATTCATAATAAGAAAACTACATAAAGGCATCAGTTATTGCTAAAGCATAAAATCTCAAATGTTGGGTAATGAAATATGAGGGTAAAAACTGTACCCTGAATCTCAATAAATGTGTGGTGTGGGTTATTCAATTACTGAACAGTTGCTCAAACCAGTGTTGGCAACACCCTAATGTCATCAGTCTTTTAAGGCATGGAAATTTCCTCACACACCAATAAGAGGGTTTTAAAATATGGGTAACATCAAATCTGCTCTGAACAATCACTCAGACCCCAAGGAAGACCCATCACATTGTCTTCAAGATTCAGGGGACGTATTTAACCTAACATTGCTTTTCCCTGCTTCTTAGGTTATGTGTTTCATCCCTGAATAATGCATAAATATAGTTTTCTGAAATGAATTTCCATCCTTTTATAAATTTATATTTATTTAATGACAAATACAAATTCATTTTGTGACATTGATTTCAATTTTCATTTTTTTTCATTTCTACAAGCTAAAATAATCTTTCTTTGTGATCCTTCTAATTACGATCACGAATGATCCCTCATGGAACTGGACCCATTTGACTGGTCCCTGTTTTCTGCCCCTGATGTCACCTCCACCCTGTCCTCCTTCTCTCTCTCTGGTCTCCCACTTCAAAAGGTTTTTGCTACCATCATCAAGAGTAGGGTTAGGGGCACAGTTAGTAAATGGCTACATACTGACCTGTTTTCTCTAATGAAGGCTTGGGACAGAAGTGTATGCATACAGATCCTCCTCAAATCTGAGTGACTGGCAGGAATAGAGGAGGCTTAGAAAACTTTGCAAAATGGAAATTTGCCTAGCTAAAATTAAGTACTGTAAAAGTTCACTTATGTCTGCTGCCTCTGATACTTTCTGCTTTTGAGAGACTGGGTCTTTTGGGAGGTTCTGTTCTGCTGACAGTCTTATCAATGGTGTTAACTGTAATAAATACAAAATCACACATACCCCCCAATGCAAAGCACCATGGGCTGTATATGCAGATCACCACAAAATATTATTCTGGTTCAACTTGAAGCAGAAATGCATGGCACAAAAAGGTCTCTCACACAGTCTGCAAAGGATGCTAACAGAAGACACATACATGTGTTTCATCCTACTAGGACTCATCAATGTGCCTCGTCAGTGTGACACCCCAGTGGAATGAACCAGCTTCCCTAAGATGGTCTGTCTGGATTATGATTTTTAAAAAATCATGGGAGGATGGTATGGTACCTGAGGACTGGAGGAGAGTGGATGTGATTCCTCTTCACAAAAGTGGGAGCAAGAAAGAGGCAGGAAAATACAGACCTGTCAGTTTGACCTCAGTGGTAGGGAAAATGATGGAATCTCTTCTGAAGGAAAGAATTATTGAGTACCTAGATGCCAGTGGAGCACAGGACCCAAGGTAGCATGCATTCACAGTGGGAAGATCATGTCTGACAAATCTAATTGATTTCTTTGACTGGGTAACCAAAGCAGTAGACCAGGGAGGGGCTGTGGACATTTCCTACCTAGACTTTAGCAAGGCATTTGACACAGTCCTGCACAAAATATTAATGAACAAATTAGCCAGCCTGTGAGTGGGTCCCAGGGTGGTAGCCTGGGTAAAACACTGGTTGGACAACAGGACACAGTGGGTAATAGTAAATGGAGTCCACAGTGAAGAAAGGAGGGTTACTAGTGGGGTACCGCAGGGTTCAGTACTGGAACTGGTCCTTTTTAATGTCTTTATAAGTGACATTGCAGAGGGACTGGAAGGGAAAGTATGTCTCTTTGCAGATGACACAAAGATCTGCAACAGGGTTGATACACAAGGTGGGGTGGAAAGGATGAAAAGGGACTTGGCAAGGTTGGAGGAATGGTCAAATGTATGGCAGCTTAGATTCAATGCAAAGAATTGCAAAGTAATGCAACTAGGAAACAAAAACCCAGGGGAAGAGTACACAATGGGGGGTGAGATACTGACAACAACAAAATTGGAAAGGGACCTGGGGGTAGTCATATCAGATGACCTCAAGGTGGGCCAGCAATATGTGAGAAGGCAGTAAGGAGGGCTGGGGGATACTGGGATGCACAGGGAGAGGAATCACCAGTAGGAAACAGGAAGTTGTTGGCCCTATGTACAGACAGTTGGTAAGACCACATCTGGAGTACTGTGTACAGTTCTGGAGACCCCATCTCCGCAAAGACATAGACAGGGTGAAGGCTGTCCAGAGGAGGGCAACCAAAATGATGCAGGGTCTGCATTAGAAGACATATGAAGAAAGACTAAATGAACTAAATATGTATAGCCTCAAGGAAAGGAGGGAGAGGGGGTACATGATAGAAACTTTCAAATACCTCAAGGGAATCAACAAAGTCCAATAGGGTAGCATCTTACAGAAAAAGAGATGTGCAAAAATAAGGGGGCACAATTTGAAGATAGAGGGGGGATGGCTCAGAGGTAATGTGAGAAATGATTTCTTCACAGAGAGGGTTGTGGATATATGGAACAGCCTTCCTGAGGAGGCCATAGAGTAAAAAACAGTGGGGGATTTCAAGAATGCATGGGACAGACATAAGGCAATTCTAGTTGGGGGGTAGGAGGAAGTAGGTTGCTGGTTAATTAGGATCTGCAGCTTATCCGTTAGTTAGGGAAATGGGCAGACTAGGTAGGCCAAGCAGTCCTTATCTGCGGTCAAAGTCTGTGTTTCTATGTTTCTATGTTATGTTGTGGTGAACCCATTAAAACCAAAAAACAAGCTAAAAGACAAAGAACCTCAGTGTGCTAACACTAAGGCAATGGTTACCCTAAAGGGCACTGGCCAGGAAGCCAAGTTTCAAAGAAATACAAAATCACACAATAACTGTAATAACTCTGTTACAATGAGGTTTCTCATTTAAAGGGCACACTCAATTGTCCAGGTGATGAGCCCAAAAAGGGCTTTAACATGCACAGTCAAGTCAGCGGTGGTGGGAGGGGCTTTTGGGGCCACCTCACTGGAGGGGGAGGATGGAATAGGCCTGAGTCATAGATGACCTCACAAAGGAGGAGGGAAAAGAAAGAAGAGAGTAGCCTCAGGATTGGCATGGAGCCAACAGAGGGGAAGGGGTTATGGGGGACATGTAAGCAGCTAAAAGTAAATAGTCTGCTTCATTTCATGGTACTCTCATATTTTGTTAGCTGAGAGCAGCACATCATGTTGGCTAACTTAATACTTAATTGCTTAATTTGAAAGGTAAAATTAAAGTAAAATTACTTGACTTTATTTCGGAGTAGTAGAGCGACTGGCAAAGCAGCCATAACATATTAAAAAAAGAATTTTCAAGCAAAGGGAATATGTGAATATATTTGCACTAGTGAGCAGGAAAACAGTAACTAAGTCCAATGAAAAGGAGAGCACAGGTAAGAGTGAGAAGGTGGCTGCAGTGGTACTGTTGGGAAAAAAAAAAGTTGATATGCTCATCAAGGGAAAGACCTGGGATGCCTGGTTTGTAGGTTTTGCAACTTATACTGCAATTGTGATGGAGAACAAGCCCAAACTGGGGATGCCTCTAATCATGTATTTACTGATTATATGAAAGGCACAACTGAAGGGAGGTTTTGATTGGTTATACTATAACAAATTCTTCAGACAGAGAATGTCAACCTATAGGGATGTACATTGGGATACGAGGCAGTTAGATCTTTGGACTGACTATGTCATGGACTAGGCCACACCTGAATGGGATGGGGAGAAAAACTACTTCACTACAAAAATACTATTAAGGGTGCAACAAGACTTTCTGCTGCTGGCCACAATGTAGGTTTTTCCATGCCTGTTCAAAACGTGGGGGTAATTACCCAGCCTCAAGGTGCCGAATGAACTGGAACTCAGGGAGACAATACAGTGGGGCTCAAGATAACCTCAGTCAGCCCTTTTGGGGGGCACAAGTGGAGTATAAGGGCAATCCTGGAACAGAACCTACAGAGGGAGGGGAAGAAATGGGAGGGAGAGCAAAGCTGTTGATGAAAGGAAGGACAACGGCATAGAAAAGGGGATTAAATACTGCATGCCAAAAACACTGATAAACATAGGTAAGTTAGAAGAATGGCTAAAAGGACATGCAGACAAGAGGAAGGCCTCATGTTTAATAGAGAGATTCAAGTGGGGTTTCAGCCTCCATTTTCATGGGCCCAGGGTAGGCAGGGAGGCCAAGAATTTAGAATCAGTGTGGGGCAAGGAATGGATTTTAAGGCACAAGATACAGAAAGAAAAAAATGTGGGTCAGATTAAAGGCGTTTTCCATAGCCCACCTTAGACAAGCTGAAGGTATCCCCCCTAGGTTTAGTATCAAAGAAGCAGCCGGGTGAATACAGGGTCATCCACCACCTGTCTTTCCAGGATGGAGAATCAGCAAAAGATTACATTGATGAGAGGGATTCCAAAGTTATTTATGCAACTCTGGAAGAAGTGGTAGAGATTATCACGGTGACACCACAGTCATGGCTGGCAAAACAGATTTTGAGTCAGCTTTCAGGCTCCTAACAGTGCAGTCACAAGACTGGGATTTACTAGGTGTCAAGCTGGATGGGCAATGCTATTTTAACATGGCCGGGGTGCTTGACTGCCTGTGCCTCTTTTGAACTCTTTAGCACATGCTTATAATGGATATTTCAACAGAAGACAGGCTACAGGACAATCAAGCACTACTTAGATGATTTATTTTTGATGGGGGTGGGCAGGAAGAGATAGAGAGCATGCTAAAGAGTTTTCAAGATTTATGCAGGGAACTGGGATTGCCCTGGCACTGGACAAAATTGAGGGTCCCAGCTGGACCACAGAAATTCCTGGGAATCAAGATAGATGCTCAGGAAGAGGTGTTTAAACTACCAGATAAAAAAGTGCAGACATTAAGGGAACTCATACAAGAACACAGAAGCAGGTGAGAAGTGCAACTCAGACAGGTGCAACAGCTGATTGGTCACCTTAATTTCACCTGCAGGGCCATCAGCCTGGGGCAAGCATTCACCAGACAAATAGCAAAAGCAATGAGGGGTGGTGAGGCCACATCACTGGGTCAACCTTGATAAGGAGACAACAAGGAGGACTTGAAGAGCTGGGAGGAGTTTACAGATATGTTTAATGGGACATCTTTTAGGCAGGGTGATTGGGTTTCTAATACAGACCTAGAGTGTACATGGTCACAGCGGGGGGTTAGGCATAGGGGGTATTTCAAGGGATGATCATTTCCTTAGGCCTGGCCCAATGTATGGACACAAAGGAGACTATCCAGGGACATTACACTTCTGCAGATCATCCTGATCTGGGTTAGCATGATAGTGTTGTGTTGTTTTATGACATTTTCTGAAATATGTATCTGCTTATGACTCAATGATCTTTGGAGCTAAACACCTGAAAATTTGCATTCATAACTTTCTTAAAGGGGTACAGTGCTCCCTCTTTAATCTGCCAACTTCCGTACATCCTAAATTTGACTGGATAAAAGTGGGAGGTGGTTAAAGAGGGAGATAACATTTCTGGAAAATAGGAATGGAGTACACACTGGCATTAAGCAGGGATGGTGAATAAAGGGGCATGGATAAAAGAAGGGGGCACTTTGTTAGGAAAGTATTAAATGGGGAGGGAGTTGGAGAAACACATTTTAAGTTACAAAGACTCATAATTTCACAATTTAATTATATGTGAAATGCTTTGAAAATGTTCTAAAAATGTGGATATTTGTATCTCTACTGCTATGACACATATGCACTCAAAATCTGACAAACAGCTAGTGTCAGTGAGTCATAGAATCTATCAAAGCTGGCAACATTTGTTTTATTAGTTAAAAATGTACAGAGTAAATTCTGCAAATTACTGGTTGGTAAATATTTCTCAAAAATTCATGGAAGCATAATGTGAAATGTCACTACAGTTCCACTTGTGGAAATAAATTATCACAAAGCACTTACCTGTGAATCAATTTAGTTGTGCTTAGCTGTTTATAGTCTTGTATGTCTTTTCTGGATGGTTATTTTCTCCCCCTCTCTGCTCTTTATTCTGAGCTTCACCAGACTGACTCAGAGGACCCAGTTATTACACTGATTTCCTTCTTGTTTTTCAAACATTCTCCCTTCCAGTGATAACAACCTACTCATTTTCCTGTATGACATATCCGTTTGGAGTAGCCAAAATTTATTTTTCTTGGTACCTCAGTTATTTTTCTTCCCCACTAGGTATCTTTAAGTGCTTTGTACTCTTGGATATACAAGCACATTGGGCTCTCAGAGCAATTAATTCTACTGGTTGAGATGCTCATATGACCTTCTTTCAAGTGAGAATTGTCACTGTATGCTTTCTTGCTCCAGCTGAGAGTCTAATATTCTTTTGCTACTCAGCTCAGCTTCCCTTCCCTTCCCTTCCTTTCTTGACCCATGCATCAAACTCCTGTCACTGGTGATCCCTTTCCATTGGCATGACCAAAACCCTTCACTCTTGGCAGAACTGTCACCCATCTTGGCCTGGCTATGGATCCCATTCATTTGGTTGGTGCTGTGGCCAGACAAATAATATTTCCAATGCTAGCATCATGGTCCTTGTGTGCCCAACAAAACTCCTGTTACAGTGACACCCACCATCATGTTTTATCGTGACTTAAGATTTTCAGATTTTTCCATTACACTGGCCTCAACCACAACTAGTTACAGTGCTTGGTGCACAGTTTTCAGTTCAGTGTTTGCTAAAAATATACATTGTTATCTATAGGGCTGTTTAGGATTCAACAGGTGGCACTGTGAAGAGCCAATGTTTTATATGTGTGTGTCTCAGCAACTCATTTAGACTGGGTTTTCTAGTGGTTAGCTGGCTAATTTCAAGAAGACAGGCAAAGTGGTGGCCTTGATAATTTGTGATGGTTCAATTAAAGCACACAACAAGATGAGGAGTGTACTTGTGCAACATTGCTGACAGTCAGAAGGTTAGCTGTTCGACTGAGAGTTCCTTTTGGCTAAAGGTAACCTGAGAAGGCACCACAAAGAGAGAAGTGAGCGCTGAAGGAAGAGAGGAGGACAGTAGGAGTAAGGAAACTGTGCTTCTAGATGAGGCTGGAGGAAGCTGGTTTAAATAGCCCATGAAGTGGGGACTGGTTGCTCCATCCTTAGAACTGCTGACATAGTCATTTAATTCAATGGGTCTAGTCAACCAAGTGAGGATTTGTGCTCATATAACACTGTTTATAGTCAGGAGGTTAGTTGTGTGGCTGAGTGTTTGACTGTTATACATGGATGCTTTAGCCATTCCCACTCTCTGTTCCCATATGGTACAACCACACACTCAGGGTACCAAGAAAGCATAGGAACCTTCTTGCAGAGGGTTACACCTCTAGAGGTGCTGCAGGAACATATTTCCTTCTGTCTAAAGGTACCTTAAGAAGGTGCCCAAAACAGCTGGAAAGTAGGTGCTGCAAATATAGACTGTTTGGCAGAATGACTGACATCTGAATCTGGTGATGATTTATAGGTGAATGAGACAAGGTTTTCAGAGGAGAGAGGGAACAGTTGTACTGCAGGAGGATGAAAAGCATACCACCATCCAGCTGTAACTCGCTGAAGAATATTGTTACTAGGGTAAATGCCATAATTAATAAATACTCTACATTATGGTCTTCAGTTCTAAAGAGACCCTCCCTCCACCCCATGTAGGAAATCTTGGGAGATCCATGTTCTTGACTGCCATCTCTCCTGGCATTGGTAATTCTTGCTATGGCAGCTCAGTTTGCTAGTTAAGAATTTAAGTTATTGTAAAATTTGGAAGGGATACCTCTAGTACTATATCTCTAATGGGATGATGCTGTTGGGTGCTGTGAGTGGATCACTGCTGCTAAAGGAAGTTACCCCATGAAGGCCCACCCCTTAAAATGTGGACAGATGTTTCCTGGTGACAGGCTAGCACCCAGATTCAAGACTGTGAGGAGGCCTAACCTTGAATGGAAACTGAAGGAAGGGGATACAGAATGAGACTAGGTGGATATTAGGCAGATAAAAGAAGAACAGCTTTCAGAGGTGCTGCAAATGTAGTCTACACAGCAAAAGGAACCAATGAAGGATTAAGGCTCCCCTTCTTGCAGCTAAAGTTTTAAATACAACACTGTTAGGTGCTGCCAAATGCAGGTCTGCGTGGCTAAAACTACCTACAGTGCACTGAGCATACCACTGGACATACCACTCAGTGTGACTACGGGGAAGCATGGAAGAAGATAAGCAGCCCGCTGGGAAGGACCCCTGCTCGGCAAGAGTGAAACCCTCAAGGTGTAGACTGCAACTGAAGTGAGTGATAATGTCTACCCCAAGGGCAAGTCTTGAAGGCAAGATTCTGCGAATTTAATGAAGATTAGCATGAATGCATTCATACTGTAGAGTCTAATGGCAAGGAGGCTGAATTTGACTGACTGAATGTGTTATTTATTTATTTTGGAGACTTTTTAGGCCCACTAAGACAGAACTGACCCTTTTTCAGTGGTGACCCATAATTAGCTACATATAGTAAGGGAGAAACAAGTATACGGCCTTTACATAGTAGCAAAACAAATATAAGAAAAGTCATCATACAAACAAGGTACAACCCTATTAGTTACAATTAGTGCATCAAGAAATACGCATTCAGAAACAAAAATGATGAAAAAAGAAGGATAAATGTCTGAATTTTTGGTGGCCTAAATTTACCCTGCCTTAGAGCTCACCCTCTCATTCTCTTTACTGTTCATTTTGAGACCAGAACTGGATGCTGACATCTTTTGCAGTCTATCCTAAACCTTGAAATGGGGAAACATCACCTTTCTTGTTCTGCTGCTTACCCCTATAATGTAGTCTATCATTATAGTTTCTCTCTCGATTACCATTGACTGGCTGACTTCAGCTAATTGTTTTTAATTGCTTCTAGACCTTTTTCTTTAGTTTTGTTGAGATCTGTTGTATGACATGTGGTTTTTGTGCGACCATGATTCCTTGGTCATAAGTGAAGTACCTTGAATTTTCCTATTGTAAATATAAGTCTCCATTTCTTTATCCATGCTATTAAATTGAGTGTGTCATGATCAGATAATTACACACTTGTACTTTTCTTTTAGCCAGTTGGGGGACTAGAATGCTCTTATCCATGTTAGTAAATCAAAATATACAGCAGTGGAATAATTTATTTGCATTTTCAAATGTTATGAAATGGCTAATACTGCATGATTACAAATGCAAGAATTAAGAGGAAATGTGTAAAATGCATAAGCTAAATACTTACCAATCCATTTAAATTGTTTGGTTCTATATAACATTAAGGAAATATGAAATGAGCAAAGGAAGACAATGTAGATAGCCTCATTATACATTTAGTTATATCAATGTGTAAGTACTGTGCATATTCGTACTGCAACCTAATTCTGCTGAATTATACTATTTATGAAGTATTAGACAGTAGGCACCCTGCATATTAACTGCAAAAGGTGGTCCTGCCTATTTTCTACCTTTTACCTATTCTGGCCTCCCTCTTGGATGCTTACTCTTTTGCCCCAATTTCTACCCTATTCCTTAATACCTCCTTATTTTTATCATTTATGTATGAGCTGTATGGGATTGTTGTCTCGTCTCATTCCAGTAAAGCTTATCATTAAGAACCTTTGCATGTTAATTATGTTGACCGGTATGTATAGGCCCAAATAGACCGGCACCTTAGCAATGTGGTTTTTTTTTTGCACTGCTGTCCACCATAATTGTAATCTTATGAAGTGTACTGTATTGCATTAATGCCCAGGACCACCTTGAAAATGAGCTTGCTCAATGGTGTTTATGCCTGGTTAAATAAAGTGATTGATTGATTGATTGATTGATTGAAAAGGTAATCCTACCAGAGATAAGTAGTTGAAAAGGATATTCTAAAGTACTATACAGTCAAATGAACTGAGTGTTGCTCTTTAATGTTTCACAGGGAAAAGTGTGCTGCAGCTGTTGGATGGAAATTATTAAAATTGAGGTGTAAAACATTTGAAATGCAAATAATGAAGCATGTCAAGCATGAAAACCAAAGCAAAAAGGGTCACTTTGTCCTTGCTCCTGTAACAAATCACAGTTATAGTCCAGGATATCCTTGATGTGGTTTTGGCATGGAATCTAGGAGCAGACTGCATATCCTCCCAGCTGCATCAGCTACACGGGTTTTAATGACCATAAAGAGAACCATTAATGGTCACACAATTAGCAGATCATAGAGATGTAATATATTTATTCTGATTTACAACTACTATGTTGTGCACTATTTGTTTAGTTCAGTTCTAAACACAGAGATGAAATGTAAGAACTCTGATTCACAGCTACTTTAATATGCAATGTTCGCTTAGTTCAGTTTTCCAGCATGGTACATCATGCCGACTCTTCTACCACAGAAGGGATTACATTGTTATTTCACAATGACAGTATTATTCATTTTGCTTCATGCCAACATGGTATCTTCATGGTATTAAAAAATCTGATGTACATTTTCAGATGTACAAAGAAGCTTTTCAAGTCATTTTATTTATTTGTAGCCCCTTTTGGATATAGATGGCAATCTTTTACTTGCTCCGGTGTTTTTGAGAAATAAAACATGAAAAATCAAGATTGATTTGCACACATTTTGGGGATATAAAAAAATCGATTTATTTATAGACGAGTTTAATAGGATATCTGTAGAAACATCAGATACCATACACATGTAGCAGCAGAATTTAGAAAAAAAAACTAAGGGTGTCTAAACTGAGGTTCAAAGTGATGTCCTGCCAGTATATAATATTTTTAACTCTTTTTAACTGCAAAATGTATTTATTTATTTATGTTGGCCAGGAAAGGAGGGCTAGACAGTACTGTGTACTTTCAGTCGCATTTGGTGGTGGGGGAAGGGGATACAGATGAAAAACAACTGAAATTAATCCAGATTAGAAAGCCGTTGATGCCTCTGGGAAAACTTTTGGAAAACCTAATACTTGGACACAAGTCAGCTTGTATTTCACATATCTTTTATTGTATTCCCCTCCCGGTTAATACATTCTGTGAAAGTCTGGATATTGTATAAGTAGGGTCTTTACCCCTTATTCATCCACACATACATCTGATAGAAACACAGAAACATAGAACAAAGACAATGTTGGCAGAAAAAGACTGATGGTCCATCCAGTGTGCCCATGGTTCCCTATGAAACCCAGGGGCCTATTTTCCAAACAGGGTTTTAGCACTCCTTAGAAGATGGGCTTGAAAACTTGAGCTTTCTGACTGACTGCCACTCATGCAAGAGGAGTACATTAAATACTAGTAGATCCCTATAGGAAAAGTACCAGGTGTGCATACCCCATCGCAGGTATACTGGCACCACTCTTGTTTTCACACCTTAATGGCAGCCATATTTCTAAGTGAGGCTACTACAGAGGATATCCTTCCCTGCTGGACTACTCAAAGTTGACACTGCTTTACTTTTCCCTGCTAGCTAGACAACTTCAGAAATGGCCATTTCCTCTATTTCAGAATTAGCACATGCAACCCCCAAAGTGTCACACTCTCTTTTATTATGTGGCTCTTAAAAGAAAAGTTACAGAAAGCCATAACAGCAGCTTTGCAGTCCTCCAATATTTTGGAAGAGTGTCCATTGTAGTGCGTATGCCCAACAGTGCCATATTTGTTCCACAACTCAGTCACCATGCATTCATGCCTTCCTCAGCATAAGAAAGACACAAAAAATTAAATACATGTAAAGTAAAAGAAAGCTGTACCTGTAATTAACTTTCTCCTGCACAACAGAGATGCAGTACCTGCACTTGCCTATCAGCTCATGCTCCTTGGGTCACTTAAGAGATCCACTGTAAATAGTTACATTAATAAGACAACAACCAAACCAAAATAAATAAATAAAAATGTTACACTGGAGGACAGGAGCCAGGATGTATGATGGCAGTGTGAAACACGGGGACAAACACAGACCTGTGTCTCAGGAGAGTAGGAAACCAACAGGAAGAGAAACAGAAGGAAGTATACATTCGCACCATCATCTAATGAACAAAACAGAAACTGTACTTTTTTTCTAAACAGTGAAAACTCAACCCATGCCAATACACAGTAAAACTTAAAGAAAAAATATTTTAAACACGATGATTTGTTTTAAAACCTTTTTTTATATAAGAGAGCTACTTAGTAGATCATTTTCTAAGTGCAATAATACCCTCCAGGGTGGGTGGTATGGGAAATACTGGACGTTCCATGGGCTATAAGGCCCTCCACCTGTGGTGTCAGGCCTCATTATGCCCTTGGGCAATCCAGTATTGCCCAATATTGTCCACCCTGTCAGGTATTATTGCTTGCCTATACACCCTCATTCTCCACCCTTTTAGTGTTGCCATGGGTAACACATATACCCTTCCATCTTGCCCAACTGTGATTGAAACCAGTAATGGTTTGGGCACCTACATCATTAGCTGGTAGACTGTTCAATGGTTGCACCCTTTCTATACAATGATATTTCCTCATATCCTTCATTAATCTCGTCTGTCAGGTTCAACTTGTGCCCCCATGGCCTTGAACTGTTACTCATGCTAAATACAGTAATTCCCCACAGTTCACCTTGCTTATTTATTTTTAGGAACTTAAAGCAAACAAGCAAGAAAGCAATTTTTATTTCTGAAATGCTATTCCAAATATCATAGTGTTTTACAACAGTTACAGATAAAAACATTTCAATTTCATTAAATCACACATATAAAACATATGTAAACAGCAGGACTAAATATCATTAAAAGGCCAATTCAAATAAATATGCTTTCAGCCAAGACTTGAAGGCCTCAACGGATTGACAGGCATTCCCCCATCCAGTGATGTAGAGAATTCCACAGGGTTGGCGCTGCAAATGTGATTAGTCTTGCACCTGAAGTTGTTAAACAGACCCTAGGAATCTCTAGCAATCCATCATCACCGGAGCAGAGAGAACGAAGGGGGCAGCAGGGACAAAGAAGATCTTGTAGGTACTGCGGTCCTTGTCCATGCATGGCTTTTTAGGTAAATAACCCGACCTTGAAGGTGATCTTCCACCGAACTTGCAGCCAGCGCAGTCTGTGGAGCACTGGTGTGACATGGCAAGATCTTGAAATGCCAGTCAACAACCTAGCAGACGCATTGGTTCTTTTTAATTAAAGACATTTCATTGAGTTTACAACAATAACACAATAAACAATGAAACAGTGCACAATTCAATAGATACAATGAGCAGGAGAAAGTAAGACCTCCCACTACCCACTTACCTAGCAGCTGCATTCTGCACCAGCTGCAGGTGGTGAAGATTCACCACAAGCAGTCCTAGATATAGAGCATTCAGTAATCAAAATGCATGGTCACAAAGGCGTGGACCAAAGTAGAAAGATCATCAGGTGGGACCAAGTGCTCCATCTGGGCAATATTCCTCAGATGGTAAAATGAGGTCTTGACAATGGCCGACACCTGATACTTAAAAGTCAGCTCACTATCGAGCATAACACCTAGATTCTGCACCCGGTCAGAGGTCACCAGCTGGTTACTACCCAGCCATAATCCAGATAGCTGCCCAGTTGATAATCTCTCTACCTGATGACCTGGGTCCAGAACCAACACCTTCGTCTTATCCGAATTCAGTCTCAGCCAGTTAGCACTCATCTAGTCCTGTATCTCAGAGAGGCAGTTATGAAAGATCGAGACAACATCGCCTTGTTCAGGCTCAAAAGACATGTACAGTTTAGTACCATCTGCATAACAGTGAAAACTCAACCCATACCACCTAATGAGCTCTCGTGATGGCAGCATACACACCACAAACAACATGGGGGAAAGCACAGAGCCCTGTGCCACCCCAAGGCAGGGAGATGGAAGCTGAGGAGAAAACTCCAAGCTCAACTATCTGTGACCTGCCAGTAAGGAATGACTGAAACCATCTAAGGACTGTACCAGCCAGTATACAGACTAGCCACAGGCACTCTAGCAACACCCCATGGTCCATGGTATCAAATGCTGCAGAAAGATCAAGGAGTACCATGATGAAATGGCTCCTCTGATCTTTCACTTTCAGGAGATCACTAAGTACCTGAACCAGCACAGTCTCAGTCTCAGTCTCAGTCTCAGTCGCAGTACTATGTCTCTTTCTGAAACCAGGCTGGAGAGGATCATAGATGACGTGGGAGGTCAGACTCTCCTTGAGCTGCAATGCTACTGACTTCTCAATAACCATACCCACAAAAGGCAAATTAGAGACAGGCCTGTAGTTTGCAAGATAGTCAGGGTCGAGAGAAGATTTTTTCACTATGGGGTGAACCACAGCCTCCTTCAGGGTGTCCGGAAGCACACAAGTCTCTAATGAACACTTAACTATCTCAGCAAGAACCAGTCTGATTTCCTCCCGCACCCCAACTGTTCATTTTGATACCAGAAGTGGATGCAGAACTCTATATGCAGTCTATCCTTAACCTTGAAATTGGGGAAGATCACCTTTCTTGTTCTGCTGTTTACCCCTATAATGCCGTCCATCTTTAGAGTTTCTCTCTTGATTACCATTGAATGGCTGACTTCAGCTAATTGTTTTTAATTGCTCCTAGTTCTTCCTCTTTAGTTTTGTTGAGATCTGTTGTATGCCACGTGGTTTTCCTGCAACCATGATTCCTTGGCCATAGGTGAAGTACCTTGAATTTCCCTATTTTAAATATGTCTCCATTTCTTTCTTTATCCATGCTATTAAATTGAGTGTGTCATGATCAGATAATTACACACTTGTACTTGTCTTTTAGCCAATTGGGGGACTAGAATGCTCTTATCCAAGTTAAAAAATCAAAATACATAGCAGTGGAATAATTTATTTGCATTTCCAAATGTTATGAAATGGCTAATACTGCATGATTACAAATGCAAGAATCAAAATTTATAAGAGGAAAGGTGTAAAATGCATAAGCTAAATACTTACCAATCCATTTAAATCGTTTGGTTCTATATAACATTAAGGCAATATGAAATGAGCAAAGGAAGGCAATGTAGATAGCCTCATTATACATTTAGTTATATCAATGTGTAAGTACTGTGCATATTTGTACTGCAATCTGATTTGCTGACTTATAATATTTATGAAGTATTAGACAATAGGCACCTTGCATATTAATTGCAAAAGGTAATCCTACCAGAGACAAAGAGTTGATAAGGATATTCTAAAGTACTGTACATTCAAATAAACTGAGTGTTGATGTTTAATGTTTCAGAGGGAAAAGTGTGCAGCTGCTGTTTGATGGAAATTATCAAAATTGTGGTGTAAAACTTTTGAAAGGTAAATAATGAAGCAGGCCAAGCATGTAAACCAAAGTGTAACCCCTCTACAAAAGGGGTTTCCTAAAAGCCTTCCCAGGGCTTGCCTAAGTGCTCCTTGCCTAACTGGTGTTCAGCATAAGGTCGCTCATGTGTGGGCACTGTGAGTGCTTTCAGAGCCTCTGGTACTGTCTCGTTAAGAGCTGCCTGCTTGCAGGCTTTATTAGTTTGTGTAGGGGGGACAGTGGGTTTTCTGCTCAAATCCCACTCGAGGGGTTGTTTGAATTGGTCCGTTTCTGTGGTCACTAAGACAGCAGAGGGAGCTTGGTTGAAAGATGTAACTGTTTGCTGGAAAATATGTAGTGCCATTGCCAAAATGTAGTTTGTTTAACCTGCCTTATTTGCAGCTGGGTCTCTGTGTGTTCAGCCCCTTCATTTTGGACCCGAGCTGATGAGGTGGGCCAGTTGGGGAAAGGGGGCTTTAAAATGGAGGCCGCTGGAGCCAATTAAAATTTGAACTCCCACTGGGAGCCCGCCTGAAGGGGAATATATGGCAGGTGCTCCTGGGAAGAGTAGTTTGGACCGTGGCACCTTTTTGCACCAATGGGGGTGTATGGAGTGAGTGACAAAACAAAGCAGCCAACCGGAGCCCTGTGAAGGAGAGGAAACTGCCCTGCAACTGTCGTGGAGGGGCAGAGTCATTGGTGATCGTGAAGGAAGAAGGAGCTCTGGCTCCTGCGTTGTGGAAGTCGTTATGCGGCAAGCGTGTGTGGCAGGCCAAGAAGTCGGGTGACAGCAACGCCAGAAGGAGTGGATAAGATCCATGGAGGAGTGCAGGCAGAGGAGGCTGTACGTTTACAGCTACCTACCAGGCTCACCATGCAGAGGACTGGAGAATCTGCTTCAATCGCGCTCGGTCTGTCAGGACAAGTGAAGCTGCGTCATTTGGCCCGTTTTTTGCAGTGAAAGAGATCGGAAGTATACAGCAGCTGCCTGGTATGTTACCCCTATGCTCGTCATATAAATGTGTGGAGAAGTGTTTGGATCTCAGGCTTGGTCCTGTGAGTCATGTGAGAGCGATCTTTCTGCAGGAGTTGTGAGTACTAAATCAGGGTAGCTCCCTGTCTGATGTTCATTGAGAGGGCAAGATTTGTCTGGCTGCTTTACTGACTATATGAACTGAGCCTGCTAGCTCTACTTAATCATCTTAGGTATCAAATGCTTGTTTTCTGCATCAGGGCCCCAACCAGCTGCACTGAGAGGCTAGCCTTCTATTGCCAGGGTACCCAGAGACAGTGACTTATAGGTTTGGCCTGTGCACAGTGCCCTAGGTGTGTGTGTGTGTATATATATATATATATATATATATATATTAGACTGGTAAGCTAATCAACCTGATCTCCACTGTCCTTGTTACTTTCCCCTTAATAAATCAGATTTGTTGTTGCAAGGTATACTGGTTGAACTGCGTGCTTGTGCTACCCTTTTGTGCATGGGTCCTCAGCACCAAGTTGGCCATCCCTACCTCGGGGTAAGTGCAAGTTAAGACGATAGTGTGGGAATCACTGGTGAGCCACTAGCAGGAAGAAATTGGGGCTGCAGTGACCCAGAGGGCTGTGAACAGGTCATATCTAACTGTTCCAACCCCGACCTCTGGGTGGAGGCACCCGCCGTTGGACCTAGGCTCCTCAACCCGTCAGCAGTCAGTCAGGCAGGGGTAGTAGCCCTTGGGATCGCGCCACCTGGGGGTTACATCTTGGAGGCACAGCTGGGATTAGCGTCCCCTATTGGCCAAATATATGAACTATCCCAACATGGCCAAACCAAAGGAAAAACTGGAGTGGGCTATCATGACTAAAATTAAGATAGACCCTGTTAAGATGATGGTGCATAAACTGATGGGGTGGGGTGAAGCTGAAGAGCTGGATTCCCAGAAAATTGTGTTACTACTGGATGTACCTCTGGGGATAAAGAACGTTGAACTTGTTTCTGCAGTTGAGCATGTTAAATGTTTGGGCAAGGTAGAGGTGAAGAGGCGAATGGCTGACCTACTCAACCAGACCTTACAGGTGCTGCTATTATGCAGTATAGTTATAGACCTAGAGAGGGTGCCCCCCGTGATTTACCCGGAAGGTGCTCCAGAGGGGTGGAGGGTCATTCATGTCCGGAGTGGTTCAGTCACCCCAGGGGGTCTCCCAAAACCAGTAGCTTCAAAGATAAATTGCTTAAACTGTTAGCTGCAGAAGGAAGGACCACTCAGGAATTACTACAGCTGTTAGACCTTTCCAGTAATCCCACCCCCCCAATCATCATCGGGGACATCTCCCGGGTCCTCCAAGAGCTCCATCCTGGCTTCATCACCTATAGTTGTTCCCCCCATACAGTTAGACTCCTATTGGAGATTGAAACTTTTTTCTGGTACTGTGCCTGTGCTCTCGGGAGAAGATGATTTGGAGACTTGGATGGACTATGCTACCCCTTTAGCCCAAGAGTGGCAGTGCTCTGAGGAGGAGAAACAAAAGAGACTGATGGAGAGCCTGAGGGGCCCAGCATTGGAAGCCATCCATTTCTTGTGGGCTGCTAGCCCTGAAGCCACTGCAGTAGAGTACCCTTCTGCCTTGGAGGGGATGTTTGGGAGTACAGAAACTGGGCAAGACTTGTTGTGGAAGTTCAAGTCAGCTAAACAGTGGAGGAATGAGAAACTGTCAGCCTTTGTTACCAGAGTGGAAAGGGCACTGCAAAAAGCTTATCACAAAGGGAGGGGTAACTTCTGCTGCTTTAAATCAGGTCCACATAGATCATATCTTGAAATCTGCCAGGTTTTCCAGTGTGATATTGTTGAAGCTCAAGCTACATGACCGATGGGCTGCCCCTCCTAAATACTACCAATTGATGAGAGAGATTTGAGAAGTTGAGACTGATGAAGAGGGGTGTGAACCCTATGTGGGGGTTGTGAATCTATGCCAGACCTCTGAGCCCAGTGAACCAGATGAGATTCACCACCCAAGGGGATTGAACAAGGGACCTGATACATTTCCTGTGCCCCAGAGGCACAGGGTGGAGTGGGGGTACATGCTGTTTCTTCTGATCCCCGGGTGGTGAGTGATTTGAAGGCCAGGATTAGATATTTACGGGACATGGTGAGAGAATTGAAACAAACTACTGCCAGCCTCTTCAAATTTGGGGGACCTGAGTTATCTGGAAACAAACAACCTAGTTTAGAGGAGCCCTCCAGAATCCCAACACCTCCCAGAAGACAAGATATCCCCCTCCCAACAAAGACCCCCAAGATACTAAGTTCTGCTACCACTGTGGGGAGGACGGACACTTTTAGACTGAGTACCGGTTACCAGAGAACTTAAGGAGACTCAATAGCAAGCTAGTAGCCTGGCATTGCAAGGCCTATACCAGACCTCCGGGGGGGGCCTCCTCGGAAGAGTTTTGTTCCCCTGGCCAATGCCCAAGCAACCTCCAAAACCATGCCCCCTGAATGGTCTGATGTGGTGGGTCCCTCAATGGAGATCACCTTGAGAGTGAATGGAGTACCCACCCGGGCTGTGTTACACAGTGGTTCCCAAGTGACCATTATGTTTCAGGACTGGTATCAGAAGCACTTGCTTGAGGTGCCTCTGCAGCCTTTGGATGGACTACATGTGTGGGGACTGAGTGATGAGGCCTACCTTTATTCTGGGTATATCTGGATCTGGTTGTCTTTCCCTACTTCTGTGGCTGGGGTGGCTGAACAAGTGGAAACCTGACATTAGTGTGTCCTCCAACTGGACTGTATGATGGGGTGCCCCTGTTAATTGGAACCAATGTTCACATGTTTGGTTGCTTAGCATAGCTGTGCTTTGAAAAACAGAGTCCCAGGACTGGGCGAGCTCTCAGAATACCCGCCTTGATTCAGAAGGCCTATGAGGCCCAGAGAAAGGCCAGCCAGGTGGAACCCGAAGGCCTGGTGGGTATTGTCTGGAAGAAGGATCCAGAGTCTTTGCTGCTAGCCCTGAATGCCCAGTGTGTTCTCCAAGGAGAGGTCTGGATTAAGAAGGATGTGAAGAATAAAATATTGATGCTGGATGCACCAGGTGATGAAAAGTTGCCAGAGGGGTTGTTGGTTAAACCAAGCATTTTGCCAGCTACAGCCCATGCTTTTGCCAGAAGAGTAATGGTTCAAGTGCATAATGTATCTGATCAAGAGATTTGAGTGAAGAGAGGTTGCACTCTGGCCATGGTGCGCTGTGCAGATACTGCTGTTCTGCCCAGCAACAAGACTTCTGTGAGGAGTGACCGAGTGACCCCTGATCTGTTTGATTTCAGTGACTCCCCACTACCAGCAGAATGGAAGAAAAGGATCAGTGAAAGGCTCGCCCAGAGGGAGCAGGTGTTTTCCTTGATGGAGTGGGATGTAGGATGTGTGCAAGGAGCTGAGCACCACATTTGGCTACAGGATGAGTGACCTTTCCATGAGCGATCTCGACACCTGGCCCCTGCTGATATAGATGACATGAGACAACATCTGCAGGAGATGCTCGTGGCTGGGGTGATACAAGAGTCTAGAAGCCCCTATGCTTCACCTACTGTAGTAGTGAGTTAAAAGAATGGAGCTGTCCGGATGCGAGTGGATTACTGCACTTTAAACAGGTGAACCATACCAGATCAGTATACCATGCCACACATTCAGGATGCCTTGGACTGTCTAAATGGTAGTAAATGGTTCTCAGTGTTAGACCTTCGTAGTGGGTACTACCAGATCCTGAAGGCTCTGGAGGATCGAGAGAAGACTGCTTTCATTTGCCCGCTAGGCTTCTACGAGTTTATGTGGATGCCCTAAGGGATTTCAGGCACCCCTTCTACTTTCCAGTGCTCAGTCCTTGATGGAGTGTGCTGTGGGGGACATGAACTTACTCGAGTGTTTAGTCTACCTGGATGATGTCATAGTGTTTGGAAGCTCCTTGGAGGAACACGAGAGCAGATTATTCAAAGTCCTGGATCGACTGGAAGATTTTGGTTTCAAATTGTCTATAGACAAGTGTCAATCTTTCAAACATCTGTGAAATATGTGGGGCACATAATATCCACTGATGGCATAGAGACTGACCCCAGTAAAGTGGAAGCTTTGACTACCTGGCCTCAGCCAAAGAAATTGAAGGAACTGTAAAGGTTCCTGGGATTTTGTGGTTATTACAGACAATTTATCAAAGACTGTTCCCGAGTGATCCACCTTCTACTCAACCTTACTCAAAGGTATCCTCCAACCCACAGAAAGTATGAGAAAGCTGTGCCCTCTGAGACTGAAAAAAAATATGTCCTTCCAAATGATGTGTTTGGAACCTGCTGGACTGCTGATTGTGAGACAACTTTCCATGATATTATATATCAACTTACTCATGCCCCAGTGCTGGCCTATGCTGACCCTGCCAGGCCATATATTCTTCATACTGATTCCAGTCTACAAGGATTGGGGGCCGTGTTATATCATGAGTACACAAATGGTCTAAGACCTGTAGCATTCGCCAGCAGGAGCCTAACTCCTTCAGAAAAAAACTGTCCAGTGCATAAGCTAGAGTTCCTGGCCTTGAAGTGGGCTGTGTGTAAGAATATACTATTTCTAGCATCGAACTTGCCAGTTTTTTCAGTTTTAAATTTGTTTGTATTGTCATTCTGAGCCCTGAGATCACGAGTCACCTGACCAGGAAGAGTTGAAACTGTAGTTCCTCAGCATAGTCTTGAGGACTACAGTTTTCAAATACTGTGTTTATTTTAAACTTTAAAGGTAAAATCTTACTGGGGCTTGCATAGAAAAGTGCCTGTTACAGCATAAACTGTTTTACTACATTTAAAAACACGATTTAAATTGCAAGTGAATTTGTGACCCCATCCTTAACTTCTGGGTCATATTACAGTTAAAAGCAGCCCTCCTGCAAGAGTGCAAGCATTTAAAACTTGTTGCATCACCCTACAAGGCTGCTTTGTGTAAGAATATACTATTTCTAGCATCAAACTTGCCAGTTTTGTCAGTTTTAAGTTTGTTTGTATTGTCATTCTGAGCCCTGAGATCACGAGTCACCTGACCAGGAAGAGTTGAAACTGTAGTTCCTCAGCATAGTCTTGAGGACTGCATTTTTCAAATACGGTGTTTATTTTAAACTTTAAAGGTAAAATCTTACTGGGGCTTGCCTAGAAAAGTGCCTGTTACAGCATAAACTGTTTTACTGCATTTAAAAATGCGATTTAAACCGCAAGTGAATTTGTGACCCTATCTTTAACTTCCGGGTCATATTACAGTTAAAAGCAGCCCTCCTGTGAGCAGGGTGAGCAAGAGCAGGGCACACGGTGATGTGCGCGGAGACACGAGCAGAGACACGCGCGTCGGTGTGCGTTACGCATGTTAAGCATTGTAAAGCATTCTTCTGGGGCAAGATTTAAAGATCATATAAAATCAGTAAATTAGTAATCCTGTGTAGAGAAGATAGTTTGCATGATAAAAGGACTAAACACCACCGGATTATTTTCTGAGGTAAAATTTTGATCACAAACTTTAGTTGGCCTATTGTTTGGAAATAAAAATGGAGAAAAACATAATTTTTGAAGGTAAAGCAGGGACTGAGTGCATTGAATGTGATATTACCTGTTTTCAGATATACTTATAATTGACTTCATTTTACCTGCTTAAAGTGTAGACAGAATGCAGAAATGAGTACCGAACTATCTTTATTTAGCACAAGGTTAAAGGCCCTAGAAATCAGCCAACAGAAATTAATAACAAAAATGGTTAATGAAGAATGTGACAACTTATCCTGTGAAAATGAGACAAAGAATACAAAAGTAAACAACACAGCATTACAACAAGAAATTGCCTAGTATTACCCACCATAACTATTAAAAATAGCAATACATCAAAAAAGACTAGAGATATGGACATTCAAGATAACCTAGACAATGAATGGTATGAGGTCCAAACTAGAAGACCCTAAAAAAAAAAAGGCAGGAAAGCTGAATGCTTTATTATACCACTATTGAATAGTTTTGACCCACTGATTACACTAATAGATGGGATATCATACCACAAACTGAATCAATTCAGATACAAGAAAATACATCAAACAAGGAATGTTCCAAAAACAGAAAGTGACAATGGCACCCAAATCAGCAGACAAAGCACAAACGAATGTAGGAACACTACACCGAAAACCCCTTCTAATAACGTTATGATTAATACAGATGATAGCTTCATTAGCTTAGTATCCATTATTGGAAGCCAATCTGAACCAAATAATGAACAGAATTACCAGCAATTGATATGGAATCAAATCTAGATCAAACTCCACTCGAAAAATATTCATTCTAGGTGACTCAATAATAAAGTACACAGATAGATACACAACAAGAGGAACTAAAGAAAATGTAACTAGTTGTAGTTATAGTGGGCATTGATAAAGACATAACAAAGAGATTCCAGGATACTGAAAATGTGAGGAGTAAAAGCTGTTGTACTACATGTCGGAACAAATAACATCGGAAAGCAAGAAGCACAAAAATTATTTCTGATATGGAAAACGCATTAAATGTATCCAGAGTATGATGCAACTCCCATTATTCTGAATTTTACCAGTACCTAGGGCAAGCCACTATAGAACTAGAAATATTAAATCATTTAACAACTGGCTACGCATGTGGTGTTTAACAAATAATATATTTTGCATTAAAACTTGGGAGAAATTTGAGAACAAAAATTAGGTATATGGTTATGATGGGTTACATCTAAACAAACCTGGTTCAAGACTGCTGGGGTGTAACATTTATTGATGCAATTAATGTTTCAAAACTAATAGGAAGGGGAACAGGGATACCATTTTGAGAATAGATTAGAGATACAAACCCAAACCAACTAAACAAATACACAAGAAAGTAAGTAAACGATATTGAAAACAGGTCTAAATTTTCTACTAACAAATGCAAGGAGTCTACATGGTGCAAAATGACCGAATTTCAATATATTTTAAATAATGAGGAAATAGATATAGCCGCTGTAACTGAAACATGGTGGAACGATAACTCTGAGTGATGTAACAATATATCAGGATATCTACAACATATTTCAAAATAGAAGGATAAAAAGGAGGAGGTGGGCATTATTTGTCAAAGAAAACATAAAATCAAAACAAACCATAGATGTAATTAATAGTACATTAAGTGGAATTATATGGGTAGAAATATTATGTGACAATACTCCAAAACTACTGATTGGTCTATGTTACAGGTCACCTGACTCTAACTTTACAATAAACCAGGATATAATAAATAGTATAAATGATAAGCCAAATTATAACGAAATAATTCTAATGGGGGACTTTAACTTTCCAGGAATAAACTGGAATGAAAACATTGGTAGTAATAATATTGAAACTCTGTGGATACATGTACAACAAAATGGATTGGTACCAAGTAATAAATCAGCCGACCCGCAACAATAATATTTTGGATCTAGTATTGACAGACATGCCTGGTAAAATAACTAATATAATGGTTAAACCTCCATTACTATGTAGTGACCATATGACAATTACCTTTAATAACTCTACATGTTTTAAACCAGTTTTGGGTAAAACAGTAGTTAAAGATTATAACAGAGCAAATTTTGTTAGGATTAAACAGATTATATCAGAGTGGAAATGGGACAACAACATAGATTGCAGTAACGCATTATGGAACAAAGTCAAAAATAAAATTATAAGCTTAGAAAATAAATATATACCAAATAGAACCTTGTACAATAAAAGAGGTAAAATTCCACCTTGGATGACTCCAACTATTACAAGTTTAATTAAACAAAATGTAGACTGTATAGAGCAATGATAAGAGACAGTAGTGATTATAATATCTGGAATTACAAGATCTCACAAAAAAAATGTAAATACAAAATTAGAATGGTGAAAAAAAATTTGAAACAAAGCTTGCATACATTAAAGATGGTGGAAAAAGTTTTTATTCCTACATAAATAATAAAAAATCAAACTCTAGAAATATAGGTCCACTGGTGATAGATAATAGTGAAATATCACTTCAAGATAGTACAGATGAATTCAACAAATACTTTTGTTCAGTTTTCAATACTAAAACACATCCATCAATAGTCAGTAAAATTCCAAAAGATACTTTAAATGAGATAACCAAAAAAGAGATTATGGACAACCTAAACGAACTAAACACAAATAAATCACCTGGTCCAGACAAGTTACATCCTAGGTTATTGAAGGAAATTAAAGAATGGATAATTAACCCACTACATAAACTTTTAACATGTCACTAAATACAGGGCATGTCCCAATGGACTGGAAAACTGCAATTGTCATACCTATTTTTAAAAAGGGAAATCGATCACAAATTTCAAATTATAGACCTATTAGTTTAACAAGTATAATAGGTAAAATGTTCAAAACAATATTAAAAACTAGGATTGAAAGTTACCTGAAAGTAAAAGGATTAGAAGACAAATCCCAACATGGTTTTCAAAAAAACAGATCCTGTCTAACAAGTAACATGTTTTTTTTATGAACACATAAATAAATGTATAGAAGATAATAAAGCTATATACGTAATTTATCTTGACCTATGTAAAGCATTTGATAAAGTGCCACACGGACTACTAATAGATAAAATGGACAAACTTGGTATTGACAATCAGATCACAAATTGGGTAACTGATTGGCTAAAAAATCATACTCAATGTGTTCGTATAAAAGGTCATGTATCAGGCATGAGACTAGTGACGAGTGGGGTGCCTCAGGGATCGGTCTTGGGACCGATTCTGTTTAACATATTTATATCAGATATGACATCAAATTTAAACAGTTTAGCCATAATATTTGCTGATGACACTAAACTAACAGCCCAGGTAGATACTAAGGAAGATTACCAAGAACTCGTAAATGACTTAAAAAATTAGAATTATGGGCTGTAAAAAACCAAATGACATTCAGCAATGAGAAATGCGTTGTTATGCATTTCGGAAAAAATAACTTGCATCATGGTTACACATTAAAAGGACAAATAATAAAACCTGTAAATCAACAAAATGACTTAGGTATTATAATAGACTCGGATGTAACATTTCATGCACATTACAATAACATCATTAATAAAACAAACAGGCTAATAGGATGCATAAAAAGAAGCTTTACATCCAGAAATAGAAAATGCATTATTCCACTCTATAGGGATTATGTGAGGACTCATTTGGATTACTGCTCCCCCTTGTGGAATCCATACCTGAGAAGGGATGTAAACAGAATGGAGGGGGTGCAGCAGAGGGTTACCAAAATGGTGGAAGAACTATCGACCTTGAGCTATGAACAAAGATTGGATGAATTAAAGATGTATTCCCTGGAGCAGAGAAGAATAAGAGGAGGTATACTTTTTATGCATAAATTATGTGGGGAGGAAGAGTTACTAACACTATTAAATCTATCTTATAATAAACATAATTGTAATTTAAGAAGCCACAGATATCAATTATCTCTAACATACCCAAAAAATAATAAAAGGAGATCCTTTTTTACCCAGAGAATAATAACCTTGTGGAACTCATTACCTAATTCCTTGTTTGATAAAAGAGATCACAAAATCTTTATGCATAAACTCGATTCAATCCTGTTAAAATAAACATGGAAATTACCAGCTTGTCTGGAGACATACCAAAATGGGCCTCGGCTTTCTGTATGTCTATACCTCCTAGTATAACTCCTAGTATTGTTGATCAATTTCATGACTACTTGTACAGTGCTAAGACATTGGTGAAGACTGATAACTATCCCCTAACCTATGTGCAGACCTCAGCTAAGTCGGATGCCACTGGCCATAGGTGGCTTTCTGCATTATCTACCTATGACTATGCTGTTGAATACCAAGCAGGCTTGAACCACATAGATGCTGATGTTCTTTCCCAGAGGTCTGTGTCCTGAGACAACTGGGTTAGGTTGTCAGAACCTGACATCAGAGCACTTTGCCAAAAATTTGACAAGGAGGAACAGGTATCTCCTGATGCTGTGGATTGCATGGTGGATTGTTTGGGGCCATCTGAGAACTGTATACCTGCTGCTTACTGTCATTTCTCTGTATTAGACACTAGTGCATTACTCCAGTTCAATAATGATAGTCTCCGGCTAGCTCAATCCCACGTCCCCATGATAAAAACTGCTCTGGAGGCTCTGTACGAGGGGAGAGATGTGTCAAAACTGCGTTCCACAGACTTGAGAATTGCCCTGTTATACAAAGAAGGTCCCAAGTTGAAACTGATTAATAGACTATTATACAGAGAGACAGTGGATAAAGAGGGGCAGGTAGACAAACAACAACTGGTGCTGCCCGCTGCTTTTAGAGAACTGGTGTTGAGGTCCCTACACAATCACATGGGACACCTCGGCATAGACAGAACCCTTGACTTGGTGAGGTCCCGGTTTTATTGGCCCAAAATGGGTGATGATGTGGAACAGCATATCAGGACTTGTAGCCGATATTTACAAAGAAGTCCTGCCCCAAAAGGCTGCCCCCCCCCGGTTAAAATCACTACTAGTGCCCCCATGGAGTTGTTCTGCATTGATTTCCTGAGTCTAGAACCAGATCAGAGAAACATCAGCAATATATTGGTAGTTACTGATCACTTCACCCAGTATGCACAAGCTTTCCCCACTAAAGACCAGAAAGCAACCATGGTGGCTAAAGTACTTGTTGAGAATTTCTTTGTCCACTATGGGGCCTCTCAAGGAATCCATTCTGATCAGGGGAGAAATTTTGAGAGCCGTTTGATTAAAGAAATGCTATCCTTGTAGGGGGTACGAAAGTCAAGAACTACTCCCTATCATCCCTAGGGAGATCCTCAGCCTGAAAGGTTTAACTGCACATTGCTTGATATGTTGGGCACCCTGTAACCTAAAGATAAGCCTAGATGGAGCCAGCAGATTAGCACCTTGGTACATGCTTATAACTGCACTAAAAGTGATGCCACTGGATTTTCCCCGTATAGACTGATGTTTGGGAGAGAAGCTAGACTGCCAGTGGATGTATGTTTCGTGGTCTTTCCTGATGGGGCTCAAGCAGCTAATCATCTACAATATGTGCAGAAGTTGAAGGCCCAACTAAATTATGCCTACCAACTAGCCCAGACCATGGCTGCTAAACGAAACCTGGCCTATAAGGAACGATATGACAAGAAAGTGAAAGCAATGGAGCTGAGAGAAGGGGATAGAGTGATATTGAGGAATCTGGGACTGCATGGCAAGCATAAGATCACTGACAGATGGCATCACCTCCCTCATACTGTTGTGGGAAAGCTGAAAGATTTACCTGTATACAAAGTGCAGCCTGAGAACAACTCAAAGGATGTGAAAACTATACATAGAAATCTGCTGCCAATTGGACAGATTTTGATAGAGGCTGAACCTCCCAACACAACCCCCTTCTAGGCCTGTGACTAGAGCCACTGCCAAGAAAAAACTAAGACCGGGTGAGTCCCCAGAAGTTAAACTAAAGAGACCCCTTCTCCAACCCCTGCTGTTGAAGTTGATGACCAGTCTGTATCCTAGGACAGGGGGAATAATCCTGAGTACTACTCCTCTTATGAACTGAGCCAGTTGTTTAGGGGCAATCCCCTAATCAACCCTGGGGATGAAGTTGGGTTTTCTGGACTGTTTGAGCCCCCAGCTTTGTTTCTGGAGCCAATGCTCCCAGAGGGAGAAGTGAGTGGTATTAAATCCGAAGATATGAGCTCATTGGGATTGGCTGAACTGTCTGATTTCTCAGATGAAGGAAGTGATGTGGTGGAGGCAACTGGGGATTTGCCAGAGCAAGAAGAATATTTTGAGTGCCCTGATAGTTCTCCGCCAGTACCAGAAATGTCCCTAACTGAGCCGGGTGGGGTGAGTTCAGAAATGGAGGGCTCTGTCCCTGAAGGTACCATGGACTCTGGGTCCCCTGCTCCTAAAGAAGTTTCCCTGACCAATCCAAGCGGGGCTGAAATGGAGTCAGAGCCTTCAGAAATTCTATCTGATTCCCCAAGAAGAACTGGCCGAGAAGTACGGCCTGTAGTGAGATTGAGCTATGAGTCCCTGGGCCAGCCTGTGGATCTGCCTCTGAATGTGGTCCATAAAGGGGTGTACATGTCCCTGAGCTCTTTGCCCAAACTAAGCCTGGGAAATGACTCCAGACTGTTAGTATTGCCCTCTGAGTATGGTACCCCTGCCCCAGTTAGCCCGCAGGTAGCCGATAGGGAAGGGCCCCCTCTTTCCAGGTGTCATGGGCAGGAAGTAATGACCTGAGTTAAAAAGAAAAAGGTTGTCTGTATGTGTAATATTGCATAAACAATAGTAAATTGCATAATACAGTGCCAATGTATGTAACAAAAGATCTGATGTCTGTCAGATTAAAACTATGTTGCCTTAAAGTGATTTAAGGGTAACTACTTGACGCGGACGTCAAGTTCTTGCAAGGCCAGGAAGGGTGTAACCCCCCTACAAATGGGGGTTCCTAAAAGCCTTCCCGGGGCTTGCCTAAGTGCTCCCTGTCTAATTGGCGTTTGGCATAAGGCCGCTCAAGTGTGGGCACTGTGAGTGCTTTTAGAACCTCTGGTACTGTCTCTTTAGGAGCTGTCTGCTTGCAGGCTTTATTAGTTTGTGTAGGGGGACAGTGGGTTTACTGCTCGAATCCCACTCGAGGGGTTGTTTGAATTGCTCCATTTCTGCAGTTGCTAAGAGAGCAAAGGGAGCTTTGTTGAAAGATTTAACTGTTTGCTGGAAAATATGTAGTGCCATTGCCAAAATGTAGTTTGTTTAACTTGCCTTATTTGCAAATGGGACTCTGTGTGTTCAGCCTCTCCATTTTGGACCCTAGCTGATGAGGTGGGCCAATTGGGGAAAGGGGCTTTAAAATGGAGGCTGCTGGAGCAAATTAGAATTTGGACTCCCACTGGGAGCCTTCCTGAAGGGGAATATATGGCAGGTGCTCCTGGTAAGAGTAGTTTGGACCCTGGCGCATTTTTGCACCAATAGAGGGCGTATGGAGTGACTGACAAAACAAAGCAGCCAACCGGAGCCCTGTGAAGGAGAGGAAACTGCCCTGAAACTGTCGTGGAGGGGTAGAGTCATTGGTGATCATGAAGGTAGAAGAAGCTCTGGCTCCTGCGCTGTGGAAGTCATTGTGTGGGAAGCGCATGTGACAGGCCAAGAAGTCAGGCGATAGCATCGCCAGAAGGAGCGGACAAGATCCGTGGAGGAGTGCAGGTGGAGGAGACTGTACGTTTACAGCTACCTACCAGGCTCACCCTGTAGAGGACTGGAGAATCTGCTTCAATCACGCTAGGTCTGTCAGGACAAGTGAAGCTGCGTCGTTTGGCCTGGTTTTTGCAGTGAAAGCGATCGGGAGTAAAGAGCAGCTGCCTGGTATGGTACCCTTCTGCTCTTCATATAAATGTGGTGGAGAAGTGTTTGGATCTCAGGCTTGGTCCTACAAGTGGTGTGAGAGCGATCTTTCTGCAGGAGTCTTGAGTACTAAACCAGGGTAGCTCCCTGTTCGATGTTCATTGAGAGGGCAAGATTTGACTGGCTGCTTTACTGACCGCACGAACTGAGCCTGCTGGCTCTACTTAATCCTCTTAGGTATCAAATGCTTGATTTCTGCATCAGGGCCCCAACCAGCTGCACCGAGAGGCTAGCCTTCTATTGCCTGGGTACCCAGAGACAGTGACTTATAGGTTTGGCCTGTGCACAGTGCCCTAGGTGTATATATATACATATATATATTAGAGTGGTAAGCTAATCAACCTGATCTCCCCCATCCTTGTTACTTTCACCTTAATAAATCAGATTTGTTGTTGCAAGGTATATTGTTTGAACTGCATGTTTGTGCTGCCCTTTTGTGCGTGGGTTGTTGTATAACTGCACCTTATTTTACAGGGGGTCCTCAGCACCAAGTTGTCCATCCCGACTTCAGGGTAAGTGTAAGTCAAGACGATAGTGTGGGAATCGTTGGTGAGCCACTAGCAGGAAGAAAGGGGGGTTGCAGTGACCCAGAGGGCTGTGAACAGGTCATATCTGACTGTTCCAAACACGACCTCTGGGTGGAGGCACCCGCCGTTGGACCTAGGCCCCTCAACCTGTCAGCAGTCAGTCAGGCAGGGGTAGTAGCCCTTTGGATAGCACCACCTGGGGGTTACAAAAGTAAAAATGGTCACTTTGTCCTTGCTTCTGTAACAAATAACAGTTACAGTCCAGGATATCCTTGATGTGGTTTTGGCATGGAATTTAGGAGCAGACTGCATATCCACCCAGCTGAGTCAGCTACACGGGTTTTAATGATCATAAAGAGAACCATTAATGATCACACAATTAGCAGCTCATAGAGAAGTAATATATTTATTCTGATTCAAAAATACTATGTTGTGCAATATTTGCTTGGCTCAGTTTTAAACACAGAGATGTAATATACGAACTCTGATTCACAACTACTTTATTATGCAATGTTTGCTTAGTTCAGTTTTCCAGCATGGTACATCATGCCGTCTCTTCTACCACAGGAGGGATGACATTGTTACTTCCCAATGACATCATTACTCATTTTGCTTCATGCCAACATGGTGTCTTCATGGAATTAAAAAATCTGATGTAAATTTTCAGATGTACAAAGAAGCATTTCAAGTCATTTTATTTATTTGTAGCCCCTTTTGTATATAGATGGCAATCTTTTATTTGCTCGGGTGTTTTTGAGAGATAAAACATGAAAAATCAAGATTGATTTGCACACTTTTTTGGGATATAAAAAATCAATTTATTTATAGCTACGTTTAATAGCATATCTGTTGAAGCAATCAGATACCATACAGATGTAGCAGCAGAATTTAGAAAAAAAAAACTAAGGGTCTCTAAACTAAGGTTCACAGAGGTGCCCTGCCAGTATGCAAGATTTTTAACTCTTTGTAACTGCAAAATGTATTTATTTATTTTGACCGGGAAAGGAGGGCTAGACAGTACTGTGTACTTTCAGCCTCATTCGGCATCGGGGGGAGTGGATTGCGTTGGGGGAGGGCGGATACAGATGCAAAACAACTGAAATTAATCCAGATTAGAGAGCAGCTGATGCCTCTGGGAAAACTTTTGGAAAACCTAATATTTGGACACAAGTCAGCTTGTATTTTACATATCTTCTATGGTATTCCCCTCCTGGTTAATACATTCTGTGGAAATTTGGATATTGTATAAGCAGGGTCTTTATCCCTTATTCAACTACACATACATCTGATAGAAACACAGAAACATAGAACATAGACAATGATGGCAGAAAAAGACTAATGGTCCATCCGGTGTGCCCACGGTCCCCTAACAAACCCAGGGGCCTATTTTCCAAACAGGGTTTTAGCCCTCCTTAGAAGATGGGCTTGAAAACTTGAGCTTCCTGTCTGGCTGCCACTCATGCCAGAGGGGTACGGTAAATACTAGAAGAGCCCTGTAAAAAAAGTACCAGGTGTGCCAACCCCATCGCAAGTATACTGGCGCCACTCTAGTTTTCACACCTTAATGGCAGCCATATTTCTAACTGAGGCCACTACAGAGGATATCTCTCCCTGCTGGACTACTCAGAGTCGACACTGCTTTACTTTTTGTCTGCTAGCTAGACAACTTCAGAAATGGCCATTTCCTCTATTTCAGAATTAGCACATGAAACCCCCAAAGTGTCACACTCTCTTTTATTATGTGTCTCTTAAAAGAAAAGTTACAGAAAGCCATAACAGCAGCTTCGCAGTACTCCAATAGTTTGGAAGAGTGTCCATTGTAGTGCATGTGCCCAACAGTGCCATGTTTGTTCCACAACTCAGTCACCATGCATTCATGCCTTCCTCAGCATAAGAAACACATTAAAAATTAAATACATGTAAAATGAAAGAAAGCTGTGCCTGTAATTAGGTTTCTCCTGCACAACAGAGATGCAGTAGCTGCACTTACCGATCAGCTCATGCTCCTTGGGTCATTTAAGATATCCACCATAAACAGCTACATTCATAAGACAACAACCGAACCAAAATAAATAAATAAAAGGGTTACACTGGAGGACAGGAGCCAGCATGTATGATGGCAGTGTGAAACACAGGGACAAACCCATACCTGTGTCTCAGGAGAGAAGGAAACCAACAGGGAGAGAAACAGAAGGAAGTATACATTCGCACCATCATCTAATGAACAAAACAGAAACTGTACTTTTTTTCTAAATAGTGAAAACTCAACCCACACCAATACAAAGTAAAAATTAAAGAAAAATATTTTAAACACAATGATTTGTTTTTAAACCTCCTTTTTTTATATAAGTGAGCTACTTAGTAGTTCATTTTCTAAGTGCAACAATCCCCTCTGGGGTGGGTGGTATGGGCAATACCAGACCTTCTATGGGCTATAAAGCCCTCCACCTGTGGTATCAGACCTCATTATGCCCATGGGCAATCTAGTATTGCCCAATACTGTCCACCCTGTCTGGTATTATTGCTTGCCTATACACTCACATTCTCCACCCTGTTAGTGTTGTCCTGGGTAACCCATATACCTTTCCATCTAACCCAACTGTGATTGAAACCAGTAATGGTTTGGGCACCCACCCACTCAGCTAGTAGACTGTTCAATGGTTGCATGCTTTCTGTACAATAATATTTCCTCATATCCTTCATGAATCTCCCCTGTCAGGTTCAACTTGTACCCTCATGGATTGAACTGTTACTCATGCTAAATACAGTAATTCCCCCACAGTTCACCCTGCTTATTTATTGTTAGGAACTTAAACAAGCAAGCAAGCAATTTTTTTTTCTAAAATGCAATTCCAAAGATCATAGGCCCAGATATTCAAACTGCGCCAGTCTGAGGCACAAGCCCCTGCGCTGCTCAAAATAGTTGCGCAGGGGTGTGGCCGGGTGATATTCAGCGAGCTGCGTTGAGCAACTCCTTGAACATCGCCTCGAAAGCCACAGCACTACAAGATGGCGCAGTGGAACTTGCGCTACCGCAAGTTGCCAGAGTTGAGCATTCAACTTGGCGGGTGGCGCAGTACCATTGCGCCATCAGCAAATTTCCGATATTCAAAGGTGACATGCAAATGGGGCCATAATTTATACAGGCGCGAGGGGGCCATTTGCATCTCTTTATAGCCCCATTTGCATGCCATTTGCATGTAGGTGCGCCCGATCCCGAGGACTTGCTCCTGGCCACCCTGCCAGGCAGCAGCCGTCGGGGACCGACGCCTGCAACCAATCACCGGGCATCACAGTTATGCCCCCACACCTCCCACAGCCCGATCGCGGGCATCACAGTTAATACCCCCCCACACCTCCCACAGCCCGATCGCGGGCATCACAGTTACATGCCCCCACACCTCCCACAGCCTGATTGCGGGCAGAACACATACATGTCGCCCCCAACATCACCCACAGCCCGATCGTGGGCAGAACCTGTATAAACCCCAGTGCCCGATCGTAGGGCAGAACCTGTATAACACCCCAGTGGCGATCGCGGGCAGAATGTAACCCTCCCCAACCCGAATAACTCCCTGGTGGTCCAGTGGACCGTAAAGCCCGATCGCGGGCAGAATGTCACAACAGAACCCCCAAACATCTCCTGGTGTCTGGTCCCCCCACCCACCACACGAAGCAGTCCAGATTTGTGAATGATCATTTCACAAATCTGGACTGTCATGTACGGTATGGGCTGCACGCCATTGGCTGTAGCTCTGCACCAATGGGCGTGCAGCCCCACCGGACAGTCAGTCGGGGCAGCGGGCGGCAGGCGGTGGATGCTGTCGCCGCCGCCGCGGGGAGCGGGTGGAGGGGTTCGGGTGGGTGGGGGACACTAGACACCAGGGAGATGTTTGGGGGTTGTGTTGTGACATTCTGCCCGCGATCGGGCTTTACGTCCACTGGATCACCAGGAGTTATTCGGGTTGGGGAGGGTTACATTCTGCCCGCGATCGGGCACTGGGGGTTTATACAGGTTCTGCCCGCGATCGGGCACTGGGGGTTTATACAGGTTCTGCCCGCGATCGGGCTGTGGGATGTGGGGGGGACATGACGTACTGCCCGCGATCGGGCTGGTGGGGGCACAGGGAGCGCAGTTGGGGGCCAGCCAGGGTGGCAGCTGCTGTGTTGCACCCTGCAATGCAGCAGCTCACCTGTCAGGTGGCCCTCGGCTTAAGCCTTTTTTTGGCTCAAGCTTGTGCGGGCGCAGCTGGGGGTTGCGCGCCTCAACTCCGCGCAACCCGACTGAATATCGGGTTGCGAGGTTATGCATGGATCCTCCCCCTCCTGTTGAGCATGCATTCATTTGCATTGCTCTCTTGCGCAACCTGGTGCCAGTGGCGTAACTGCCTCCTGCTGAATATCGCAGAATGGCGCATTTTGGACTTGCGCATGGCGCAACCCTGTTGCGCATGGCGCAACCCTTTTGAATATCTGTGCCATAGTGTTTTACAACAGTAACAGACAACAAAAACATTTCAATTTCAATAAATTACACATATAAAACTTGTAAACAGCAGAAATAAATATCATTAAAAGGCCAATTCAAATAAATATGCTTTCAGCCCAGACTTGAAGGCCTCAACGGATGGACAGGCATTCCCTCATTCAGTGATGTAGAGAATTCCACAGGGTTGGAGCTGCAAATGCAATTGGTCTTGCACCTGAACTTTTTAAACAGACTCCAGGAATCTCTAGCAATCCATCATCAGTGCAGAGGAGAGGACAAAGGGGGCAGTAAGGGCAAAGAAGATCTTTTAGGTACTGTGGTCTCTGTCCATGCATGGCTTCATAGGTAAATAACCCAACCTTGAAGGTGCTCTTCCACCAAAATGGCAGCCAATGCGGTCTGTGGAGCACTGGTGTGACATGGCAAGATCTTGATATGCCAGTCAACAACCTAGCAGCTGCATTCTATTTTTTAATTAAAGACATTTTATTGAGTTTACAACAATAACACATTAAACAGTGAAACAGTGCACAGTTCGACAGATACAATGAACAGGAGAAAGTAAGACCCCCACTGCCCCCTTACCTAGCAGCTGCATTCTGCACCAGCTGCAGGCAGGGAAGATCCACCTCCAGCAGTCCTAGATATAGAGCATTCAGTAATCAAGGCATGTGGTCACAAAGGCGTGGACCAAAGTAGAATGATCATCAGGTGGGACCAAGAACTTTATCCGGGCAATATTCCTCAGATGGTAAAATGAGGTCTTGACAATGGCCGACATGTGATACTTAAAAGTTAGCTCACTATCAAGCATAACCCACAGATTCTGTACCCGGTCAGAGGTCACCAGCTGTTTGCTACCCAGCCATCATCCAGATGGCTGCCCAGTTTATAATCTCTCTACCTGATGACCTGGGCCCACTACCAACACCTCAGTCTTAACCAGTTAGCACTCATCCAGTCCTGCATCTCAGAGAGGCAGTCATTAAAGATCGAGGCAACATCACCTTGTTCAGGCACAAAAGACATGTACAGTTTAGTACCATCTGCAGAACAGTGAAAACTCAAACCGTACCACCTAATGAGCTCTCGTAATGGCAGCATATACACCACGGACAACATGAGGGAAAACACAGAGCCCGGTGGTACCCCAAGACAGGGAGATAGAAGCTGAGGAGAAAACTCCCAGCTCAACTCTCTGCAACCCACATGTAAGGAATGACTGAAACCGTCTGAGGACTGTACCAGACAGTCCACAGAATAGCCGCAGGTGCTCTAGCAACACCCCATGGTCCACGGTATAAAATGCTGTAAAAAGATCAAGGAGAACCAAGATGGAACAGCTCCTCTGATTTCTCACTGTTAGGAGATCACTAAGTACCCGAACCAGCACAGTCTCATTCTCAGTAGTATGCCTCTTTCTGGAACCAGACTGGAAAGGATCGTAGATATCGTAGGTGGTCAGATGCTCCTTGAGCTGCAATGCTACTGCCTTCTCAATAACCATACCCACAAAAGGAAAATTAGCGGCAGGCCTGTAGTTTGAAAGATAGTCAGGGTTGAGAGAAGATTTTTTTAGGAGGTTGGTGAACCAGTGCCTCCTTCAGGTGTCCGGAAACACTCCGGTCTCTAACGAACACCTAACTATCTCAGCAAGAACGGGTCCAATTTCCTCCACACATCCCAACTGTTCATTTTGAGACCAGAAGTGGGTACAGAACTCTATATGCAGTCTATCCTAAACCTTGAAATGGGGGAAGATCATCTTTCTTGTTCTGCCACTTACCCCTCTAATGCAGTTTATCTTTACAGTTTCTCTCTTGATTACCATTGACTGGCTGACTTCAGCTAATTGTTTTTAATTGCTCCTAGACCTTTTTCTTTAGTTTTGTTGTGATCTGTTGTATGACACGTGTTTTTTGTGCAACCAGGATTACTTGGACATAGGTAAAGTACCTGGAATTTCCTTATATTAAATATGACTCCATTTCTTTATCCATGCTATTAAATTGAGTGTGTCATGCTCAGATAGTTACACACTTGTACTTGTCTTTTAGCCAGTTGGGGGACTAGAATGCTCTTATCCATGTTAATAAATCAAATTCTATAGCAGTGGAATAATTTATTTGCATTTTCAAATGTTATGAAATGGCTAATACTGCATGATTACCAATGCAATAATCAAACTTTATAAGAGGAAAGGTGTAAAATGCATAAGCTATATACTTACCATTCCATTTAAATTGTTTGGTTCTATATGCATTAAGCCAATACGAAATGAGCAAAGGAAGACAATGTAGATAGCCTCATTATACATTTAGTTATATCAATGTGTAAGTACTGTGCATATTTGTACTGCGACCTAATTCTGCTGAATTATAATATTTATGAAGTATTAGACAGTAGGCACCTTGCATATTAATTGCTAAAGGTTATCCTTACCAGAGATAAGGAGTTGATAAGGATATTCCAAAGTACTGTACATTCAAATAAACTGAGTATTGATCTTTAATGTTTCAGAGGGAAAAGTGTGCAGCAGCTGTTGGATGGAAATTATCAAAACTGAGGTGTAAAACATTTGAAAGGCAAATAATGAAGCAGGTCAAGCATGTAAACCAAAATAAAAATGGTCACTTTGTCCTTGCTCCTGTAACAAATCACAGTAATAGTCCAGGATATCCTTGATGTGGTTTTGGCATGGAATTAAGGAGCAGACTGCATATCCTCCCAGCTGGGTCAGCTACTAGGGTTTTAATGACCATAAAGTGAACCATTTATGGTCACACAATTAGCAGCTCATAGAGATGTAATATATTTATTCTGATTCACAACTACTATGTTGTGCACTATTTGCTTAGTTCAGTTTTAAACACAGAGATGTAATATAAGAACTCTGATTCACAACTACTTTATTATGCAATGTTCGCTCAGTTCAGTTTTCCAGCATGGTACATCATGTTGACTCTTCTACCACAGGAGGGATTATATTGTTACTTCCCAATGACAGTATTATTCATTTTGCTTCATGCCAACGTGGTATCTTCATGGAATTAAAAAATCTGATGTAAATTTTCAGAAGTACAAAGAAGATTTTCAAGTCATTTTATTTATTTGTAACCCCTTTTGGATATAGGTGGCAATCTTTTACTTGCTCCGGTGTTTTTCAGAGATAAAACATGAAAAATCAAGACTGATTTGCATGCATTTTTGGGATATAAAAAAATCGATTCATTTATAGATAAGTTTAATAGTATATCTGTAGAGCAATCAAATACCATGCACATGTTGCAGCAGAATTTAGAAAAAAACTAAGGGTCTCTAAACTGAGGTTCACAGTGGTGTCCTGCCAGTCTATAATATTTTTAACTCTTTTTAACTGCAAAATGTATTTATTTATTTATGTTGACCGGGAACGGAGGGCTAGACAGTACTGTGCACTTTCAGCCTCATTCGTGGGGGGGGGGGGGATATAGATGCAAAACAACTGAAATTAATCCAGATTAGAGAGCAGCTGATGCCTCTGGGAAAACATTTGGAAAACCTAATAGTTGGACACAAGTCAGCTTGTATTTCACAAATCTTCTATGGTATTCCCCTCCCGGTTAATAAATTCTGTGGAAATTTGAATATTGTATAAGAAGGATCTTTATCCCTTATTCATCTACACATACATCTGATAGAAACACAGAAACATAGAACATAGACAATGATGGCAGAAATAGACTGGTGGTCCATCCGGTGTGCCCATGGTTCCCTATCAAACCCAGAGGCCTATTTTCTAAACAGGTTTTAGCCCTCCTTAGAAGATGGGCTTGAAAACTTGAGCTTTCTGTCTGGCTGCCACTCATGTCACAGGGGTATGTTAAATACTAGTAGAGCCTTGTAAAAAAGGTACCCGGTGTGGCAACCCCATCACAGGTATACTGGTGCCACTCTTGTTTTCACACCTTAATGACAGTCATATTTCCAACTGATGCCACTACAGAGCATATCCCTCCCTGCTGGACTACCAGAAGCCGACACTGAATTACATTTCCCTGCTAGCTAGACAACTTCAGAAATGGCCATTTCTCCTATTTCAGAATTATCCCATGAAACCCCCAAAGACTCACACTCTCTTTTATTATGTGGCTCCTCAAAGAAAATTTACAGAAAGCCATAACAGCAGCTTCGCAGTCCTCCAATATTTTGGAAGAGTGTTCATTGTTGTGCCTGAGCACAACAGTGCCATGTTTGTTCCACAACCCAGTCACCATGCATTCATGCCTTCCTCAGCATAAGAAAGACACAAAAAATTAAATACATGTAAAGTAAAAGAAAGCTGTACCTGTAATTAGCTTTCTCCAGCACAACAGAGATGCAGTACCTGCACTTGCTGATCAGCTCATGCTCCTTAGGTCACTTAAGACATCCACTGTAAACAGCTTCATTCATAAGACAACAACCGAATCAAAATAAATAAATAAAAATGTTACACTGGAGGACAGGATCCAGCATGTATGATAGCAGTGTGAAACATAGGGACAAACACAAACCTGTGTCTCAGGAGAGAAGGAAACCAACAGGGAGAGAAACAGAAGGAAGTGTACTTTCGCACCATAATCTAATGAACAAAACAGAAACTGTACTTTTTTTCTAAACAGTGAAAACTCAACCCGTACCAATACACAGTAAAAATTAAAGAAAAAATATTTTAAACACGATGATTTGCTTTTAAGCCTTTTTTTATATAAGGCAGCTACTTAGTAGTTCATTTTATAAGTGGAATAATACCCTCCGGGGTGGGTGATATGGGCTATACTGGACCTTCCATAGGCTATAAGGCCCTTCACCTGTGGTGTCAATCTTCATCATGCCCTTGGGCTATCCAGTATTGCCCAATACTGTCCACCCTGTCTGGTATTATTGCTTGCCTATACACCCACGTTCTCCACCCTGTTAGTGTTGCCTTGGGTAACCCATATACCCTTCCATCTTACCCAACTGTGATTGAAATAAGTAATGGTTTGGGCACCCAACCACTCAGCTAGTAGACTGTTCAATGGTTGCATGCTTTCTATACAATAATATTTCCTCATATCCTTCATGAATCTCCCTTGTCAGGTTCAACTTGTGCCCCCATGGCCTTGAACTGTAACTCATGCTAAATACAGTAATTCCCCACAGTTCACCTTGCTTATTTATTTTTAGGAATTTAAAGCAAACAAGCAAGAAAGCAATTTTTTTTCTAAAATGCTATTCCAAAGATCATAGTGTTTTACAACAGTTACAGATAAAAATATTTCAATTTCATTAAATCACACATATAAAACATATGTAAACAGCAGGACTAAATATCACTAAAAGGCCAATTCAAATAAATATGCTTTCAGCCCAGACTTGAAGGCCTCAATGGGTGGACAGGCATTCTCTCATCTGGTGATGTAGAGAATTCCACAGGGTTGGAGCTGCAAAAGCGATTGGTCTTGCACCTGAAGTTGTTAAATGGACCCTAGGAATCTCTAGCAATCCATCATCAGTGGAGAGGAGAGGACGAAGGGGGCAGTAGGGACAAAGAAGATCTTGTAGATACTGCGGTCCCTGTCCATGCATGGCTTTATAGGTAAATAACCCGACTTTGAAGGTGATCTTCCACCGAACTGGCAGCTAGTGCTGTCCATGGAGCACTGGTGTGACATGGCAAGATCTTAATATGCCTGTCAACAGCCTAGCAGCTGCATTCTTTCTTTTAATTAAAGACATTTTATTGATTTTACAACAATAACACAATAAACAGTGAAACAGTTCACAGTTTGACAGATACAATGAGCAGGAGAAAGTAAGTCCCCCCCACTGCCCCCTTACCTAGCAGCTGCATTCTTCTCCAGCTGCAGGTGATGAAGATCCACCCCCAGCAGTCCTAGATCTAGAGCATTCAGTAATCAAGGTGCGTGGTCACAAAGGCATGGACCAAAGTAGAAAGATCATCAGGTGGGACCAAGTGCTTTATCCAGGCAATATTCCTCAGATGGTAAAATGAGGTCTTGACAATGGCTGACACCTGATATTCAAATGTCAGCTCACTATCAAGCATAACACCTAGATTCTGCACCCGGTCAGAGGTCACCAGCTGGTTGCTAACCAGCCATAGTCTAGATGGCTGCCCAGTTGATAATCTCTCTACCTGATGACCTGGGTCCACAACCAACACCTCAGTCTTATCCAGTCTTAATCAGTTAGCATTCATCCAGTCCTGCATCTCAGAGAGGCAGTTATTAAAGATCGAGACAACATTGCCTTGTTCAGGCACAAAAGATATGTATAGTTTAGTACCATATGCATAACAGTGAAAACTCAACCTGTACCACCTAATGAGCTCTCATAACGTCAGCATATACACCAGACACAACATGGGGGAAAGCACAGAGCCCTGCTGCACCACAAGGCAGGGAGATAGAAACTGATGATAAAACTCCCAACTTAACTCTCTGTGACCTGCCAGTAAGGAATGACTGAAACCATCTGAGGACTGTACCAGACAGTCCACAGAATAACCGCAGGCACTCTAGCAACACCCGATGGTCCACGGTATCAAATGCTGCAGAAAGATCAAGGAGGACCATGATGGAATGGCTCCTCTGATCTCTCACTGTCAGGAGATCACTAAGTACCTGAACCAGCACAGTCTCAGTACTATGTCTCTTTCTGGAACTGGACTGGAGGGGATCGTAGATGTCATAGGTGGTCAGATGCTCCTTGAGCTGCAATGCTACTGCCTTCTCAATAACCTTACCCACAAAAGGCAAATTAGAGACAGGCCTGTAGTTTGCAAGATAGTCAGGGTTGAGAGAAGATTTTTTCAGGAGGCGGTGAACCACCGCCTCCTTCAGGGTGTCTGGAAACACCCCGGTCTCTAACAAACACCTAACTATCTCAGCAAGATCCGGTCCAATTTCCCAATTTCCACATGTACCCCACCAGGAGGTGTGTTGGACAAGGGTCCAAACTATAGTAAGTCAGTCACAAGCCCATGATCATCTTCACAACATCATCAACTGCCAGCTAGCTAAAATCTAACCAGACAAACTGGTGCTATTAACCTTGCACTGACCTCTGCTCTTCCCATTTGAGTGAGCTATGTGGATCTCGGACCTGATGGTGTCAACCTTATCAGTGAAGAATTGAGCAAACTCATCATACTTCTTCTGTGTAAAAGCTCCTTGCTTCTGGAGGTAGGTTGGATTGGACAACCTGTCCACAGTATGGAAGAGCTGAGACAGTCAGTTTTTCACAGCAGCAATCTCCCAGGATAGGAACTCTTCCTTCTTACGGGTGACTGCAGATTGATAATCCCTGAAATGGGTTATCAATCTAAGCCTGTCCCCATCCAGGCTTGATTTCCACCAGCATTGCTCCAACATTCTCCCTGCTCTCCTCAACTCCCTCAGAAACCCATCAAACCAGGGGGACTTAGGGTGAAGGGAGAGGGGGGGCAAATGCAGACAGAAGCAATAGAATCCAGAGCCATCCCCACCACCTCATTATAGGCTAGGAGAAGAATTTCTGGATTCATACACACACTCAAACTCCCCACTAGGTCCAGCACTGCCATAAGACCTTCAGGGGTCAAATCCTGCAAAGGGGGTACCTTACCATCTCCGTAGGAGCTAGTCTAGTAATGGGGGGCAACAAAGCTGAAACCTATAGTGTGATGACTGGACCATCCGATGGGCTCCACTACCATATCTGAGATATCTATCCCCAGGAGAAACACTAGGTCAAGTGAATAACCCTGTATATGGGTCACAGAGGTAATCACCTGTGTGAAGCCCAATGAAACTATCAGTTGGAGGAAGTCTTGTCCAAAACGTGAGAGTTCATTGTTGACCCAAGCACTGAAGTCCACCAGTACCAAATGCCTGGGGGTCTCCAACACCATCTCAATGATGAAGTCTGTGATTTCCTGTAGGAAAAACTTCCCATCACTATACGATAGATCGGTAGATGGTAGATGAGAAGTATCCTACAGCGCACACCCGTGCCAATGATACATTCAAAAGATCTAGTGATCTAGAGGAAAGGAAAGGAAAGGAGGGAGAGGGGGGACATGATAGAAACTTTCAAGCATCACAAGGGAATTAACAAAGTACAAAAGGGTACCATCTTTCAGAAAAAGAGATGTGCAAGAACAAGGGGGCACACTGTCCTACATGCTGTGCCATTGGAGAGCAAAGAGCTCAGTTCCAGGCAGCATTGTCAGAGATTGCATACCTCAAATTACATATTCAAGAGGAAATATATTATAAGAACCACCTGCCATTTCCCCAAAATCCAACAGAAGCACCTCAACCGCAGAAGGTAGTTGGTCTGGGAGGTTGGCAGGTGGTTAGGAGGGACAAATCAGGTGCCCCATCACTCGGTGCTCTCCAACATATTACCTCCACAAAGCATATAAAAACTACAAATGGGTATCTGCCTCTATCTCTGAAATCAAACAAAAAAGCAGAGGACACTGCAGCACAGGAGCTAGCACAACAAAACTCACCCAAAGCAGGAACCAAAACAAAAAAAGGAAAAAGGAAATCGAAAAAACTTCTGATCATAGGAGAGTCCATGACTCAGAGAGTTGATACCTATCTCCAGTCAGGGATAATGATCAGATGTCTCCCAGGTACATCAGTGTGGAGAGATACTGACCGCATTGCTAAAATTGTTCAGGAAGCAGGAGAAAACATTGATGTCCTGGTACACATAGGGACTAACAATCTTGCCAGCCAGTCAGTTGTGGAGACCAAAGAACACCTGACCAGACTGAGTGGCAAACTATCATCCATTTTGTCCAGCATCTCCTTCTCTGAGATCCTGCCAGTCTGGAATAGGGGGGCAGATGGACAGAAGGTCAGAGAAGGAGAGATAGGGAAGCTAAACATGTGGCTCAAGGGCTGGTGCCAAGAAAAAGGACACACATTTGTGGGGAACTGACAACAGTTTTGGGAGCAAACGTTCTTTAAATTTGATGGACTGCATCTGACTAAGGAGGGAGTCAGTGCATTGGGGCAGAAGTTTGATGTCTTTGCAGAATATTTAAACTAGCAAATGGGGAGAGGGGTGCAACACCCCATACATTGAATGGGAAGAACACCCCCCCTCAGCTAGTGGTCAAATAGGAGTTCAGCATGTTTGTAGTTCATTTGCATCACCAGGTAAGGAAAAAGGCCCAGCTCCCCATACGACGCATAGGGGAAATGCCAGACCTCGCCCAACAACTAACACACCAAAATCTGGCCAATGGAAAATCATGTACACTAATGCTCTCAGTCTGGGAAACAAGATCCCAGACCTGCAAGCAATAATGACAGAGGCTAAACTGGACATAGTAGCAATTATCAAGACATGGTTTGCCAGTAACCACATTTGGGAGACTTCACTACCTGACTATGTACTGCTCAGAAGAGACCGAGGTGCAAAAACGTGGGGGTGGAGTGGCCCTGTATGTCAATGAAAATATCAAAGCTACAGAAATTCAGAATACACAAAAGGACCCTGAAGAACTGTGGGTCACCCTGGAAACAGGAAATGGGACAGCAATACAAACTGGGGTTGTCTACAGGATTCCAGACCAGGGGGAGGATATAGACACATTACTGTTAGAAGATATACAAAACATGACAGCTAAAGTGAGGTTCTGATAATGGGAGACTTCAACATGCCAGATACAGACTGGTCAATACCAGCAGTAACATCTGCCAGAACTAAACACTTGATGGATTCCCTGCAGTGGGAGGGCCTCAAACAACTGGTACAACAACCCACAAGAGACAGGGCTATCCTAGATCTAGTACTGACTAACGGGGAAAGGATCACAGATCTCCAGGTAGAAGGTCACCTGGGGGCCAGTGACCATCACATGGTATGGTTCAATTTGGCCACTTGAACTAAATAATCCCAAACCAAAGCAAAACTATGGGACTTCAGAGGAGCTGACTTTGATAAGATAGCTAACAGACTTAAACTAGCCCTGGCAAAAAGAAATACAGGTGAGGGGGTACAGGCAAAGTGGGCAAGCATTAAGGATGCAATACTTGAAGCAACATACCATTGTGTTAGAGAAAAAAGGAGTGCAAAAGAAGAAGGAAACCACTTTGGTTCTGAAAAACAGTAGCAGAAAAGGTCAGAGACAAATGGCTGCCCTTCAGGAATATAAGGGAACTCAATGGGATGAAGATAGGGAGGTATACCAAACTTCCCTAACGGAAGCAGGGAAGGCAGTAAGGCAGGCAAAGGCCCAAACCGAGGAAACACTAGCACAAACAGTAAAGAAGGTGACAAGACTTTCTATAGATACATTAGTGAAAGGAGAAAGTACCGAGGGGGTATTGCTAAGATCAAAGAGGATAAGGGGGCATGTGAGGAGGAGGACCATGTAAAAGCATCTATCTTAAATAGATACTTCTGCTCAGTATTTACTGAAGTTAAGGTAGGGTAAGGCCCACAGCTCAGCACCATGGACATGGTGGGGGGAGGTGTGCACTAGTCCCTTCACAAAAGAAAGGGTCCTACAAGAGCTCGATAAGCTCAGGGCAGGCAAGACAATGGGACCTGATGGCATACATCCCAGGCTACTAAAGGAGCTAAGGGTGGAAGTAGCAGAGCCATTATCAAAACTGTTTAGCAAGTCTCTGAGCACAGGAGAGGTCCCAGAAGACTGGAGAAGGGCTCATGTGATCCCGCTCCACAAAAGTGGTAGCAGGGAGGAGGCAGGGAACTACAGACCAGTCAGTCTTTCCTCAGTAGTAGGCAAGATTATGGAGGCACTCCTTAAAGAAAACATAGTGGAACACCTGGAATCCATAGGAGCACAAAATCCAAGACAGCATGGGTTTACAAAAGGAAGGTCCTGTCAAACTAATCTGATAGATTTCTTTGACTGGGTAACCAGAGTGGTGGACCAAGGGGTAGCAGTTGATGTTGCCTACCTTGACTTCGGCAAAGCTTTCGATACTGTTCCACATAGAAGATTGATTAATAAGCTGGGTAGGCTCAGGTTAGGTCAGAAGTTGGTCAACTTGGTGGCAAACTGGTTGATGGGCAGAAAACAGAGAGTGGTGGTAAACAGCATAAAGTGAGAAGAGATGCAATCACAAGTGGGGTACCTCAGGGATCAGTCCTGGGGCCAGTCCTCTTCAATATCTTCATCAGTGACATTGCAAATGGACTGGAGGGTAAGGTTTGTCTATTTGCAGATGACACCAAAATCTGCAACACAGTAGATGATCCAGATGGCACGGGCAGAATGAGAAGAGATCTGGGCAAACTAGCAAAATGGTAAAAAAAGTGGCAACTTTGGTTTAATGCAAAGAAGTGCAAGATCATGCACATAGGGAAGAGAAACCTTGAAGCCACCTACAAGCTGAGAGGGGAGTTGCTGGCAGTCTCAAGGGAAGAAAGAGACTTGGGTGTCGTCATCATCGATTACCTGAAATCATCCAAGCAGACCACTAAACCAGTAGGTAAGGCTAGGAGGATGTTGGGGTGTATTAGTAGGGGTATCACAAGTCAGAAGAGGGAGGTAATAGTCCCTTTTTACAAAACACTGGTAAGGCCCCATCTGGAGTACTGTGTACAGTACTGGAGGCTACACCTTCACAAGGACATTAACCAAATTGAGGCAATCCAGGGAAGAGCAACCAAAATGGTGCAAGGACTGCATCAGAAAACATATGAGGACAGATTAACGGAGCTCAGTATGTATACCCTAGAGCAAAGGAGGGAGAAAGCTGATATGATCAAAACATTAAAACACTTTAAGGGCATTAAGAAGGTGAAAGAGTCTAACACGTTTCAATGTAAGAAAAGTTGCAGAACAAGAGGACACAGCATGAGAATAGAGGGAGGTCGATTAAGGGGTAATATGAGGAAGTTCCTTTTTACAGAAAGGGTGGTGGATGCATGGAATGGCCTATCTCAGGAAGTGGTGGATATGAATACAGTGCAGGACTTCAAACAGGCATGGGATAGACATAAGGGAGCAATACAGATGAGCATAAATAGATAGGCCATTGATAGAGCAAAGGCCAATGGCACATTCATAAGGTAGAAAAAGGAATGGGCAGACTGGATGGGCCTTGTGGTCCTTATCTGCCATCATCTTCTATGTTTCTATGTTTCACAATTTGAAGATAGAGGGGTGAAGTCTCAGAGGTAATGTTAGAAAGTATTTTTTTCACAGACAGGGTTGTGGATGCGTGGAACAGCCTTCCTGAGGAGGTTGTGGAGTCAGGAACAGTGGGAGAATTCAAGAATGCGTGGGACAGACATAAGACAATTCTAGTGGGAGGTTGCAGGAAGTAAGCTGTTGATTAACAGGAATCTGCAGCCTATCCATCAGGTTGGGAAATGGGCAGACTAGGTTGGCCAAGTGGTCCTTATCTGCCATCAAATTCTATGTTTCTATGTTTCTATGATCCCAACTGGCACATCTACAAGGCCAAGCTCCATCTTGAAACAGATGGCTACCCCCCCCCCCCGCCCCTATGATCCAATCTCAGGCTGTATATCACCGTGTACTCAGTCAGAACTGCTGACTCCAAAATCGGACCAGCATTCTGATCCAGCCAGTTCTCGGTGATGCAAGCCAGGTCAGATGACCCAACAGGATCAGCAACTACTGCTGTCTTGCTCCTAATTGACCTGACATTACATAACTCCACCTGAGTTGGATGAGCAGCTGAGGTTGATCATGCTACCTCTATCATATCAACCCTCTCCCTTCAGGTTACCTACAAGTACATGTTCAGTGCATTGAAATGCTCCTTGTAAGTTGTACCCTGCTGGCCCTGAATCATCTTTGTCACCCTTTGGTGCGCTGTCTCCAGCCTGCCCCTTATCTTTCCTGAGGTGCAGACTCTAGAATGGGGCTCATTACTCCAGGTTTGGCTTAAGTAAAGATCTCTAAAATGCAACGTTACCACTTTTCTTCTGCTGTGAATACCCCTCCCAGTACATACTAGCATCCTGTTTGCTTTACTACAGAAAGAGAAGTCCAAGTTCTGCACTTGCGGAATAACCAGGCAAATCAAAATAAAGTTACTTTGCCTTAGTTTAGCGAGCACACTTAAATGCATCATATTACATATGTGCCTTGTGTTTTACATACCTTTCTCGCCCTAATATTCTGGCTTGCTTCTTTGCAGCAGGTGGTCCTTTGAGAGAGCAGCTGTGGAAGGGTAGTGGAGGTCAGCACAGATTTTATTGGGTAAAGTGAATAGAATGCTGTGATGTATAAGAATTATCAATAGAAGACATGTGGTGCTCCTTGTACTGTACAGGTCTGTGGTATTTCATCTTCTGGAGTACTGTGTTCTGGTCTGCAGCCCTGGAGTAAAACTGGGACAGCATTAAAGCAGTGCAGAGGAGAGACACCAGACCTATTCTAGATAAGACTTACACAGAGAAGTTGTCATATGTCAACATGTATATACTGGTGGCTAGAAAGGAGGGGGCTATGACAGAGATGCACAGTTACTGGGGGAAAATTATATTGGACAGCAGAAGGGTGGCATGAGTTGCTGTGTGTGTGGGGGGGACCCAATAAAACCTTCTGTAACCCCTGTTTCATGATAATTTTGAATTCTAAAGATGATTAAACTAAAGGAGGTAACCCTATTTGCATCTTGGATTTACTTCTGGCAATCCAGAGAATATAAAACTTACTTGGTCCAGCAGCAATCTTCTGGGTGTGAGTTCCTTCCAACAAATACAGTTCCCCCATCACTGGGGATTCAGCTTTCTCAGAACGGTTGCAGCTTCAGTGTATATCCTGCTTAGATCATCAGTATACTTCAAAGGAAACTTGTCTTTTAAAATTTCCTGGACTGCCAGCTTTTTATTCCTCAGAAGTGGGAGAACAGCAAATTAAAGAGCAAGTGTTGGAAAGGAAAATATTTGGTCTTCTATATGATAAACGTCATACAGTTTAAACACAATTTAAGACAAGCAGCCAAGAAAGAAAATTTAATTATCTACCACTTCCACTGCCACTTTGCTTAAGCAGTCAAAGTTAGTAAAATATTTTAAAGAACGTAGAAATAAAAATGGTGCCTTACTGCCATCTGTATTAAAGAGCTGCTGATGTCTGAAATAAAACTTTGAAAAATACAAGAATTAGATACAATTCAGCTTTCATTCAGTATATATTTTATAGATTTCTCATTCCAGTTATTTATTACTGAAGACATTTGCATGAATGCATGATCTTTGTCCCTTAGAGTTTATCTGCCTCTATAGTTTATCCCTACTTCAAGCCATAATCGTGTGTTGTGACGTCACAATCTGTTGCCATGGAAGTAACTGAGATGTCACAAGCGATGCATTATGACTTCAGGTAGGGAGAAAGCAACAGGAACACAAACTTTTCAGGAGCAAATATCCTGTTTTCATGCAAATTACCTCAGTAAAACAATAATGGCAGGAGAAATACAGAATTGATGTTAAATACAAGCTGGACAGGGTCTAAATATTGTTTTGTTAATGTTCTCCTGAAGGTGCCAGCTGCTCTTTAGCTCCTTTACTGCACCCCTCAAATTCATCAAACATGCTGCCAAAATAGCCTCTGAGTTTGTCGACACTACAAGAAGAGGGTAGTGAGCATTTTATATCAGCTCCTATTCCACTTTCCCTAACTAAAAAACTTGTGTTGCAGCCACTGCAGTAAAATTCTGAAACAAAATATCAAGAGCCATGAGTATTGAATTTACCTACAGCAATGAAAGCGCAAAGGTTTCAGGGCACTGGTAAGATGGAAACTATGGAAAAAATTATTTGGAGGTGCTTAGTATGAAACAGCATGAAGGGGTTGTATCACTACTAGAACAAGCATCCCATGAAGCACAAGACATTCCTCCTCAGTCTAACGAAAAAGAAGGGAAAGCCCTGGAAACAGCACTTGCTATATACTGTGAAGCTACCTCATTGTTTGACATTTTTCTGAATACAGAAATACATAAAAATCAGTTGGAGGGAACACCTGATAAAAAACATAAGATGGGTAAAAACTTAGTGTGTGGGGGAGGAGAACTGTGTTTCTAACTTAAAAAAGCAGCTCCATCACTAGAAAATTCATTAGCTAAGACATCTATGCAAAAGACCATAAAAATGAATACAAACCTTCAGCAGTGCTTGCCTAAGAATCTCAAGGGTGTTCAGTGATGTAAGCAAGTTTTATTGAAGGTCTCAGTTTGTGAGACTCAATAAAACTGCTTGTAGCAAGGGCAAGTGTTGAAATGCTGATGAGCACGCCATAGCAAGTGTAGCACTGAACTGCACATGTTAGAACAGGATATCAGGATTTCTTTGGCCAAACCATGCTGAGCTGGCTGTTTGGCATAGTGCTGTGAGCCACCACACCTCGAGTTGGAGGACCCGGGTTCGGGCTTGCCTGTAGGAGAATATTTTTTTTTTACACTTTTTTCCCCTGTGTCTGTGCCCCATGTGGAGTTGATTATAAAAATGTTGGGGTTGGGAGTGGGAGGCTTGCCCCAGCATACAAATTCTTCATTTGGTTTCTGTAGTTGTGGAAGTAAGTGGCTGTTGCTGTTTGTGACAGTCAGTGTAATGTTGCTTGCTCTTTTGACATCCGGTGGTTTTGTATTCACTCTTTGTGGTCGGTGAAGTGCAAACTTTACTTTTGTTACATAAAACCATATCAAGCAACCTCGTATGGTCAACTCAAGTCAGAATGAGCCGAAACCACCAAATATCAATCTGCAGAAGGGAGCAACACCTCAGACAATGAAAGAATTGTCTTTCAGTACTGTGGATAAAAAACGCTAGAAAAACTCCCCAACCCCTCATGACCTGCTATGACTATCTTATGAATCCCTGGTGCCCCATGTACCAACTAACCTCCTTATACTCTATACTCATTACAAACTGTGTTATGTCTTTTCTTTTTTTTGAATGACCCATTGGACATCTGTACTTTTTTTCTTTCCCCTGGGCAATGCATTTCTTCTCTGAACTACTGTTACCTGCCTCATTTCTCTCTGCCTCTGACTTATTGTTTCACAACCTCCTGTATAAAGTGTTTATATTTTATTTTTTTGTTTCTGAAGCTATATGCTGTACCTTATATGCAAATTGTATATATATTTTTTCAATGCTGTATACTGTACCTAATGTAAATTTGGTGGTGTTTTTCACCCCGTGTCGCCCCTGAAAAAGGGACCTTGGTCTCAGTGGGTTTACCTGATTAACAAAATCAAATAAATAATAAAATAAAGGCACTGATTACAAGGAAAAAGGTAAAGTTATAGGCATCTAAGGGATATTCTTTGGCAAAGGGTGTTTTTATTATGGGCCCAAAATTGAAACATTCTGTTAATAACTGCATGAAACTAGGATGTTTACTTTACATAGAATGTTGTGATGGCACTCCAAAATATTTTATTTTAACTAATATTAAGCATTCACAAATTACAAGGAGTTTTGAAAGAAGGATTTGTTAAGATAGACCCAGTTATGGTGAAAGATAAGTTTAGCACTCAGGTCCAGGCCAGACACTGGGGCCCAGATATTCAAACTGCACCCAAAAAGTGCACAATAGCAGGAGCAAGCACAAGTCTATTGCGCCCATGTGCAAGAGACGTGATATTCAAAAACAGAGCAGGCCAAACTGCGCCTACAGCCGAAAACTGAATATTGCACCACCTACACCATAGCGCAACTAGGGAGGGGAAGCTGAGCAGATCTGATGCACCATAGCGCAACAAGGGATGTTCAGCTGAGCAGTCCAGAGGTGCCATAGCGCAACCAGGGATGCACCCCAGCAGCAGAGCAATGTAACTGCACAACCAGGGAGGTAGGGGCCCACCACCCATGCCACAGATGGGCACAGGAACACACAGCAGAACAGACATCGTCCCTCCACACCCCGTGCACTGCACAACTGGGAGGGCTGGAATAACCACTGGCCCATGGAGACAAGCAAACAACCCACAGCTGGGCCATGGTGCCCCATCACACCTACTGGCAAGCTGTGACTGGCACACAAGGAGGGCTGACCACCCCATGCCACACCATCCCACCCAATGCAGAGCACACCCTGCACTGTGACCCCCAGACACCACCCCATGAGTAGTGACCACCACTGCAGGAAACCCCATGCATGCTACCACCCCCACTGTGACACTGCAACCCTGTGCACCACAGAACCATGTAAGCCAGCCTCACCACAAGCACCCATCAGAGGGTGGCAGAACACAGCAATGCAACAACGGCAGACACAGTGACACCATACACAGTCCCCCCGAGGTACTGCTGAGAGACCAACCATATGTCGGCACATGAGGTACCCCACATGGGACAAGGCGTGCCCTGGACACCACCACCAGTGGTACAGCACCCTGCACAGTAGTCCAATGACACACCCTGACCCACCACTGGCCACAACAGCCAGCACAGACACCCACAGTGGTGCGTGGAAGCATGCACCACACCGGATGCCACACAGTGTATGGACAGACACCCACCCATACCCAAGGGCACAACAACATGGGGACACAGTGGTGGGGCAACCAAGCCCCCAGTGTGGCCTCATGTAAACTGTGTACACACAACCCACAGTCCTCCATGGCACTGGAGTGTCAGCCACCCTGTGCAGGCACTGTGGCCCCATACACCACCATCAGTCGCCCAGAGCACAAGTCACAGACAGTGGGGCACATCCCCTGCAACACACGCAAGGCACAGCATTGAGGTGGGACAACAACTGTGGTGCCCACAGTGCCACCTGAGGCAGACATGCAGCACGCCAGTGACAGGAGGCAACCCAGCAATGTGACAGGTACAGTGGCTGCCCTGCAGGGACTGCCACCACTGACATGCCAGCGGACCGTGCAGGTCACAGACATGCATGTGTGTCAGCTGCACAGGCCATGGACGGGCCGATGGGTGTGCCATGGACACAGACCATGCACCATGGACCACTGTACACAGTCATCCAGTGCACAGGGCACAACACACACACCACAGACACTGACTGATAGCTACCCCACACCATAGCCACCTCCACACAGACACACACATACCCATGACTGCACCACCCCTGACTCCATGCACACCACTGCAGCTGAGCACCTATAGCTCACTGCAAATCAGAGACCACCACAGTATTCATATCAAAATTAAATGTATTGAACAAATATAAAATTCAACTATTTACAATATCACATAAACTATATACAAGGTTGGGGGGCCACAAACAAGGTGAGGTGGGTAGGGGGCAGGGGTGGACAAATGGGAAGGGAAAGGAGGGGTGTGAGGGTGGGTCCAGGGGGGTAGGGGAATGCAGGGACTGATTGATCCCTAATGGAAGCGTCCTTCCCCACTCTGACTCCTCCGGCCTCTGTGCCTCCTCAGGACCCCAGTGTCATCTATCCACCTGAGGATGTCCAGTGATGCCCTGGCCACCAGTAGTATTTCCCTCAGCACCTCCCTGATTTCCCATAGATGGTGGGTACCTAGGACAAGGGAGCACAGTCAATAGGTGTGAATGCACAACCCCATACAACCCGCCCACTGTGCATGGCATATGGCGGTGGGACATACCTCTGTGATGGTGTGTGACCACCCGCAGTGATCACGTCCACATGACCTGCCCACCCAGGTGCATACAGCCATGCGGAATGCTGCACACACCCACCGGCCAAGTCAAGCACAGCACCACAGTGGCCGTTTAGTGACATGGCTATATGGTGCAAAGGCAGTGGCACAACCATGTACCTGGTACACGCATGGACCACCATTGATGCACTCCCAGACGTGCATTGCCACTGGACAGTGTTGACTATAACAAGTCACATGCATGGCAGTGGTGTCGATGAATGGTGACCATGCCCCACTGCCCACCCTGTCACACAGCATACAATAGTAATCATGGATGTATGACACTCACCTTCATCGGGCCGGTCCAGTGGGTGGTGAGGGCCCTTGCCCCGCCTGGCTGCACCCTGCTTTTCCTGCCGCCACTCTTCACATGCACAGCAGCGTTTCTCTGGGCCTGTGAGGCAAACATGGAGAGAGAAACATCAGTACAATCCTGTAGCAAAGTCCCCTGCCCCCCAGGTGTGTGTCCTCCCGCCCAGCCAGACCCACCCACCCCACACCCTGCGAACACCACCACAGCCAACTCCGGATGGTCCCTCCCCCATATGCTGGACACATACAACACTGTTACCCATATGGAAAATAAAAGTGTGTTGACGTAACCCCTACCTGGCCATGGCACCGTGCCCCTACTGGCATGTGCCTGCAGGCATGCCAGTAGCTCTGGCTCCCTCCGCCACAGGTTCCCATATCTGTGCTGGCACTGCTCGACACTCCTCCCCTGTCCTGTGGCCTTCTCAAGGGCAGTGGCCACCTCCCGCCACACCTGGGTCCTGGACCTATCCAGGGGCACCTCCCCGAACAGTTGCCCATGGTGTGGCTCCACAATGGTCACTAGGTTGGCCAGTTTGATTGCAGACCACTGGGCTGCCCTCCTGCATGCCATTCTCAGTGCTGTATTTGGCCTTATGGTGCTCTGCAGCATGGCTCCCCACCTGCAGATGCTGCGCGGTACAGCGCTGCCATTCCCTATCATGCTGTCACCGAACAGCGCGATAGAGGTGCACCCATGCCTGATGCATGGTGCCTAGGGGGCAAAGGTCGGGCACAGGGTCAAGGGTCTCTGGTGCATGGACACGCACAGCACCATTGGAACACAATGCGTGTAGCGCGATTGGCTCCTGAGTGCCAGCGCCATAGCGGCCTACTGTGCAGTTGACCAATTGCATCTATTATGGCCCAGTGCCACAGCGCCATGTAGTGACCATCGCTATAGCACCACTGGCACAATGGTGGCCGTGCCCCTGCATTGCCTGCCATGCACAGCACATCATCAGCTCGGCAAACGCCTGCATCAGCAACCTGGGCATGCGCAGTGAGGTGTGTACTACGCATGTCACAGAACTGCGCCATTGGCTCAGCACGTTCAACACAATTGCGCAAAGTGCAACAGCGCGATATTCAGCTGTCATATGCAAATCATCTAATCAGCCATTCAATGGTGCAGCACTGCAGTTTGCATCTACTTTAAAGTTGCACCTTGCCTCATTTGCATGGGTTGCGCTATAAAAGTGCAACATTGGGCTGCAGTGGCCATAGTCGGTTATTGCATTCTATTGATGAGTTGCATGTTGTTTGGGAGTGTGGACTGTGGATTTAGGGACATGCATGGGACTGCACAGTCACAGGTAACAACTGCCATTCTTACAGGCTACATAATGACCAAGCAAGTTGTTGGAGAGGAGGAACACAGTGGTGGGAGGAGGAGGAGGCCTAACTTTACCAAGGCCAAAACCGAAGATCTGTTTGAGGCCTACCTGGATCAGGAGCCACTTCTCAGTGGACAGCGGAGAACACCTCAAGCCCATGCTGCTGCATGGGAGGAGGTGGCACATGCTGTGAACCTGCATGGCAGCCACCAGCGCTCAGTGCAGGAGTGTAAGAAAAAGATGGGCATGGACAGGAGGAGGATAAAGGAGAAGGTGGTTGCCATCAGGGCAGCATGTGCTGCAACAGGTGGAGGATAGCCAGAGGTGGTACAGCTGACCCCACAGGAGCAGAGGCTTGCTAGAAGCATGCAGCACAGTGCTATTGAGGGTGTTCCGGGTGGTGGCTTCCAGATGGGGTGGTGGCCCATCACTGCATGGTAAGTCATGGTCTGTCTATGGGGGGGCAGGGTAGGTCACACGCAGTAACACGACTTTGCTTTCCCTTACAGATCCTGAGCGTCTGCATGGGTCAGTAGTGGTGGGCCTGTCCACTGAGGACAGTCAGCTGGAGATGGAGGAGGGCCCATCCACCTCCACAGGTATACGTGGATCATTGTGACAGTGGGGCCGCCTGGCTGTCCACGCTGATGTCATTGTAACAGGTGTGGAGGAAGCCCTGCCTGTGTCCCAGAGTGCCGGCATCCATGGATGCCAACATGCTGTGACTGGGGCCAGTGCAGAGTCCATCACCGGTGGTGATGATGACGCTAATGTCATGGGCAGTGACACGTGTGTGCCACAGGACAGCCACACAGCAGGGCACTTCGCACCCATGGCTGTGGGTGGTGCTGCCGTGGAAGCCTGCGTGTCAGCACAGTCCCAGCCTGTGCCTGTCAGCACCGGTGGGGCAGCACTGGTGTCTGTTCAGGACAGTGGAACTGTTGCGGACAGTTCGGCAGTACCAATGGGCCCTGGGGAGCCGCAGCTGGAGGGGCAGCATCAGCAGTCGGCCAATGGGCTTGGGGGTACAGGGTTCAGTGGCGGCATCTGTGCACCACCTGTGGACATGCCCAGACCTGGGCCTGGTGCACAGCACCCACCCTCAAGGGGTGCTGATCATCAGGGCCATGCACACCCTGAGGGACAGGATGCCGAGGAGGCAGATGACCTCTTGGACGAGCACACCCGCCTTCTGCAAGCATCAGTCCAGCAGCAGATGCAGCTTGTGACGTCCGTGGATGCACTGTGTGTGGCTCTGGAGCAGGCAGAGGAGCACCGTAAGCAGGGACACTGCTCTGATCCTGGCAGGGATGGACCATTTGAGGGAGGATGTGACCACTGCCATTGACAGGCATGCACAGGCATTCACTGCTGTCATGGCCATAATGGGCATACAGTCAGGTGCCTGTGCATCGCAGACACCATGCAGTGCACTGCCCACCCCCCATTCCCTGTGTCATGTGACTCCCACTCTGTCGAAACTGGGTTCAGTTGTGGGCATCCCGAGCACTCCTGGCGCAGGCATTTTTGGTGTGCTGCAGACCCCTGTGTGAGCACAGTCACGTTCATGCAGTGGAACCCCTTGGGGATCATCGGTGCCACCCCATGAGGCCAGTGGTCAGCCTGTCAGTGCTGGCAGATCTCAGCAGGGCTGCCCATGCATCCGTGGTTGTCGGGGCACTGTGTCGCATGACTGACCTGTCTCCCAGTGCGGCTACTGTCTGGTGCTGCACTGTGTGCATTGTGTGTTTCAGTGGGCAGTGCACGGGTGGGTACCCGGCCCTGCAAGTGGACACACAGTCCACCTGCACATCCTCCCGGCTACTATCCACAGTTGCATGTGCATGATGATGCCTGCATTGCACTGTACACCAATGTGCAATGGTGCTCAGCATCTGACACATGCACATGGACAGGCAGTGGGCATGGTGGCTTGTGGACATGTGTGTTGCTAGGGTTGGCGTTCTGGGTCGGTGTGCCTCCTGCCCTCTGTGCACGTTTGGTGCACTGTGTGTATGCATGTGTGTGTGTCTGTCCACAAGGCATGTTAATCCTCACCCATCCCTGGTTGTGGGTGTGTTTCTGTGCCCTGCCACTTCCCTTGATGACATGCACCCCTAGTGTGTGTCCATGTGTGTTTGTGGGTTGTGCCTTAGCCACTGGTGGTTGCACATGGCCCCATGACTTACTGGGTTGTCTGAAGTGCTCCTCCATGATGGTGTCCCGGTGCAGCTGTGCCAGCCGGATCATTTGGGGGTTCTGTTGGCCAAGAGGGGGCTGCCCATCACCATCATCACCGGTGTCCTCATTGTCCCCATCGCTGTCCCCCTCTTCAACCTGTATGGCTATCCCACATTCATTGGCCATGTTGTGCAGGATGCAACAGGCCAGGAATAGCCCACAGGCCTTTGAGGGGCTGTACTGTAGGGCACTTCCAGAGGTGTCCAGCAAATGGAAACGTGCCTTCAGCATCCCAAACACCCACTCGATGACATTACGTGTGGTGGCGTGTGCCTCATTGTAGCATTGCTGCGATGGGGTCGCGGGCCGCCGGTAGGGTGTGAGCAGCCAGGGATGGAGTGGGTATCCACTGTCACCTGTGTGTAGAGAGCGGAGGTTAGTTTTGTGATCAGCATCACCCTGCCCCAGGCCCTGCAGGCCACTACCCATGTCACCACTGGCCATGCCCCCCCAGGCCCTATGATTGTCCATGTGGTTTGCATACTCACCCACTAGGTGTCCAGTGGGGATGTCCCCACTCTCAAATCTGTGGCACAGTGCTGACTGGTGCCATATGAAGGCATCGTGTGCTACCCCAGGGTGCATGGCACAAACATTGATTATGCACCCCCTGGCGTCGCACACCACCTGGCAGTTGATGCTGGCATAGCCCTTGCAATTGATGTATGTGGCCCCCTCGTGGCCAGGTGGTGTGCGTATGGCCACATGGGTGCAGTCTATTGCCCCTAGCATGCCAGGCATACATGCTACCCTGTGGAACTCCTGTATGTTTACTGTGTGCTCCGCCACTGTGCTGGGGAAATGGATGTACTCCGCAGCATGCTGCAGTAGCGTGCTGAGGAATTGGGTGAGTGGTGGCGTGACGTGGCCAACTGGGTTATGCCTGTGGTGTCCCCAGTTGGTCTCTGGAAGGTGCCTGTGGTGAGCAAGCACATGCAGGCTGTTACTTTAGTCTCCACTGACAGGGCATGGCTCTGTCGTGTGGGTGCCTGCATCACATCACTACACAGCTCACAGAGCCACCTCAGAATTGCCCTATTCAGGCGGTACCTGCCCACAATCTCAGTATCACTGTACAGCTCGAAGCTGGTGCGGGCTCTGTACTGCCTGTTGGGGGCATACCACCAACGGGCCCTTCCACGACCATGCCCCCCTGCCACCCACCTTCTCACCCCCTCATAACGGCCTCCATCTGGAAGGTGGCACTGGCCATGTCCCTGGCTTGTGTTCACCCCCCCAGCAGCTGTTACTGTATCCCCGCTGTCCTCCCTGCTACCTCCCCTGCACCGGGAACACCTGCCTGTGGTGGCCTCTGTGCTGTGTGGCACTTCCCCCTTCTGCAATGGCTGTGGCTCCCCACACCTTCCCTGTGCCTGTGTGTTCAGGGTGCCCTTTCCCTGGCCTGCCCTGTGTGTCCCTCCTGCCCTGTCTGTCTGGCTAGGGTTCTGCCTCATGTGGCTTCCCTGTAGCGTTCTTGCGCCTCTCCCTTGCTCCTTTTTATTTTGGCTCATTTCCGCTATGGCGCAACTTCCGCTTGCTCCCCTATTGCGCATGGAGCAAGTCATTGAATATCGCACTGCGCCATTTAAGCATGGTTTCTCCCCCTTCAGTTGTGCATGCCTTCATTATCATTGCGCTGTTTCTCAGCATGATTTCGGGGGCGCAACTGCCTCCTGCTGAATATCGCAGAATGGTGCAATTTCTGACTTGCGCAGGTGCAACCCTATTGTGCATGGCTCAACTCTTTTGAATATCTGGGGCCTGGAATATTAACTTTTCATTCTATGATTAACAAGATAAGAGTATTAAAATGTGCATCTGGAAATAAACTGGATATATTTTTGTTACAAGAAATTAATTTAGATGAACTAGAAGCCAAAAAATATAAATTAGCTTGGGTTAAAAACATTTACTGTAAGTAATCGTAGAAATCATGGGTATGCCATTTTAGTTAGGAAGGATCTTGATGTAACTGCATCAATCAATACACAGCCAATGAGGGGAGAACAGTCTTAATAAAAATAAATATTTATGGGACACAACAATTGGTTCAGGTTGGAGGGGTCCTGCACTTCCCCTTTCTATGATGGATTGGGTCCCACAGGTCTCCATCTTGTGTCCTCTAATTTTCCCCATCTTCCTGAATGACCTCCCCTCTGCCTGTGACAACTCCCATATACAGGTGTATGAAGATGAAAAAGTAATTTTCACCTCCAGTTCCTCTACCAAAGCTGTGGAAAACCTGCAGGATTTCAACAGTGTTCTGCACAGAGTTAGCACTAATAAACAGTGTCCATGATCTTTGGAACTAGCTGAAAAATAACTAGACTCACTGCTTCTCCTGTTTTTGCCACTCTGGACAGCACACCTATAGAAACAGTTCAGGCTTTCAAGTACATTGGCGTGTAGCTAGACAGCAAGCTTGACTTCTCAGCCCACATCAATGCTATCCATATTGAACTCCATCCCAAGCTTGGTGTACCATACTGCCACAAAAACTGCTTATCTCCACATGTCTGCAGGGAGCTGGTTATCAAAATGGTGCTCCCTATCTTCTACTACTGTACACTGATGTAGTAGTAATTTTATTGACTGACTTACTCAAGTCATTACAATTAAAATACATGATTAAAATTCAGTCAAATACACATTTTTATAATTTTCATGTTAAAACATCCATCATATAACATCAGTCGTCAATTTTACATTCTTCTTAGTAATATCCATAGTTTTAAATATTTTGAAATATTAACATTTTGGACAAATTATAGACAGCTTGTCCTACCCCTTAAGTTAAAACATTCCTCACATGCAATTTTTTCTGCTCAATTATTTTTAAAAAGGAGGCCACAGCGAGTAATATTTTCAGGTTATGAGATTTTAACAAGAAATTCAACATAATTTCTGGATTTAACTCAAGTTTTCTCAAAGTATCTCCCAAATTTTCCTTCTATCTTTCTCATATAAAGGGCATATTATTAATAAATGTCTAAGTGTATCTTTATCTGTTCCACATTTACATAGTATATCCCCCATTATTTTCTCTTTACTAAATAAATTTAATTCCAATTTGTTGTAATACTCTCAAATCTTGTTCAGGTTAATAATTTCCTAAACTCAGGATTGATCTTAGCTCTCAAGTAAAATTCTAATTCATGTGACCTCTTATTTTTAACAATTCATTCATTCACTTTATATTGTTTACACAGTGCCAAATCCAGTTGGGTATAATAATCTCTAACCCTATCTTTAATTCTTAATTTAATTATATCTGCTGGGCAAATCATACTTTACGTAATAGTCACTAACAGCCCCATTGGTTTTAATATTTTCTCTACTATTTCCATACTTGGAAATAACTTATAATATTTGCTATAATCCATTGCCTCCTCCATACATAATCTAGGAAACTTTTGATTACTCATGTTAGACACCTTTTACCAATAGGTCATTTGTCTTGTTTTTATTTCACATCCCAATTGGTATTGGGCCAGTTCTGTCCTAACCATTGCTGATGGCATCCCAATAGGAAGACCAAAACTTTTTTTTATAGAATTTATTCAAAATACATTCTGATTTAGAAAAATCACCAAATCCCCAAATTTCTGCCCCATAAAGTATTTGAGCTTTAACTTTTGCATTTAAAACCCTCAAGTTTCCTTTTATTGACTGCCCTCCATGTTTATATGTAAATCTATTCATTACTGCCATGAATCGATTTACTTTACTATATGTTTCTTTTATATGCTTATTCCATAATCCATCCTGAGTGAAAACTATTCCTAAATAACAAAATTCTTTTACCACTTCCAATCCATATCCATCTATTTTATATTCGTATTCTTTTTTTATTCCCTCCAAAGACCAGTACTTTTGTTGTCTCATAATTTAATAATAAATCTGCCTTCTTACATTCTCCAACAAATTTAATTAACATCCTGTTTATGCCTATGAAGCTTGCTGATAATAAAATGACATCATCTGCAACAGCCAAATAAGCACAATGCTTCTTCCCTATTCTAGTCAAATGAAAGTCTGGATCATATAATTTACTTAATATTGTTTGGAAATATAAATTAAATAACAGTGGTGAAAGAGTACATCCCTGCTTTACCCCAATGTTAGTTTGAAACCATTGTGTCAATTGTCCCTTTGTTGAATATCTTACGCTTGTATAATTGTCCTGATATAATCGCTCATTGTCACCATATCCCTATCCACTCCTAGTCGTTTTAATCTTTCCCACATCATACTACGATTCACTTGATCAAATGCTGTTTTTAGATCAACAAATATGCAATATAGCTTTTGTTTTTGATCTTAGCATACTTGTAAATTAAATGCACCAGTATCCAACATTGGTCTAATGTGGATTGACCATTTCTAAATCCTGCTTGCGCTGTATCAATAATATTATTTTTCTCATTCCATGTTGTCAATTTATTGTTTAATATTTTAGTAAATATCTTCTCCATGCTATCTATTAAACTAATTGGTTGATAATCTTCTGGACTTTTTTTCCCCTTTTTTAAATATTGGAACAATTATATTTATTTTCCAACTAGTTGGTATTATTCCTTTATCCCAAATCTTATTAAATAATATCGTCAAATAAGGAACCCAAAATCGAGCTGTATGAAAAATAACATCAAAACGTATCCCATCCTGGCCTGGGGCTTTATGTTTTTTGGAAGAATTCAAAACCTTCCATACATCCTGTTCCATAAATGGTTTATTGTTAATCAATTCTTGATTTTTAATGTCAAATCCATTCTTACCATATTGTTCATCTATATTTTGTTTCCTTTTATTTGTTGTGTAAAATAAACCTTTATAATATTGTACCCATACATCCGTCTCAATTAATGTAGTCATCCTATTGTCATAATTTAATGTACCATTATTGACTATATTCCAGAACTTCTTAGAGTCGTTTGATACTACAGCTTCCTCTAATTCTGTCTATAACTTAAGTTGGTATCTTCCTTTATTTATTTTCAAAATCCTTTTATACTCTTTTCTTAATTTGTTCATTTCTCTGTTCTTGTTTTCTAACAAACTACCTTTTAAAACTCTCATTAACCCATTAAATTTTCTCTTTGCATACCTACATTCTTCATTAAACCATGCATATCCTTTCCTTTCTATTATATTTTGTTGCCTGGAGATGATCTGCCTGACATCGACCATAATGATATTATATTCCAGTAATGTTTCTATATAATTTTTATCATCAATATAATTATTTATTTTATCCAATATACCTCCATCATACATTAACTGGATAAGTTTCCCTCCTTCTATAATATCCAACCCTATAACATTCTTTCTTATCAATTTCAACACTTCAGGTCCCACTTGATCAACAACAAATTGATGTGTTCCATAGTACTGTCCCATTGTTATGCCTGGGTTATATACCACCAACAGACCCACATGTAACTGTAACCTTATACACCTACACATATTAGTGCCTTACCACAGTCTTATAATGTTGTATCTTATTTTATTACTTAGTGTTCTTTATTATATTTGCTAAGCTCATATTTGCCTGTCATGTATTTACCTACAGTATAGGCTATGTTTCTGCCATATACAGTATTCTGCTATACTCATAATCACTCATATTCTGTAGTTTTCACTATTGTGACACTTGGGCCCGGATATTCAGACTGCGCAAGGCTGTGGTGCAAGCCTGGGTGCAGCACAACTTGGCTGCACGGGGGCATTGACAGGGTGATATTCAATGGAGCTACGCCATGGCACAGCATCACTAAATATCACACCCTGGCCACCCGCAGTGTACATGGTGCAGTGGCACTGCACCAGTGCAAGTGGTCAGAGTGGAGCAGGGGGATGCGCTAGCACAAGTTCTGTTGCACTAGGTGCAACAACCATGATATTCAAAAGTGCAGATACAAATGGGGCCATAATGCATGCAAGGTGCAAATGGGGCCATTTGCATATCATTATGGCCCAATTTGCATGCAGGTGTGCTGATCCCTGGTGACTTGTGCATGGCGCCCTGCCAGACTGCAGCTGTAGGGGACCGACGCCCCCTGCACATCATGGAAAAGTGACCACTGCCTGATCGCGGGCATATGTAGAATATATTAAATGTCCGCTATCCCTGGTGGTCCAGTGGACCACTAGCAGTCCGATCACGGGTGTCAGTAGAAAATAATGCCACTCCAAAACAACCCTATTCACATATCTGGACTGTGCAGTATGGTAAGGGATGCATGCCCATTGGCTCATGCTGTGGACCAGTGGGTGTACAGCCCTACCATATGGTGTCAGTCAGCAGGCAGCGGGCAGCAGGTGGGTGGGGTCTGCCACCTGCCGCTGACTGGGGGGAGCGGAGCGGTGGATCTCAGTGGGTGGATGGGGAGGGGGTGCCGCTAGTCCACCAGGGTTGTTTTGGAGTGGTATTATCTCTACTGATGCCCCAATCAGGCTGTGAGCAGTCCACTAGACCACCAGGGATATTGGGTGATTGATTTCTTCTACATATGCCCACAATAGGGCTGCAAGCAGTCCACTGGTCTCCCAGGGATATTGGATGATTATATGTATATATATGCCAGTGATCAGGCATCGGGGGGCACCACCAGAAGGTGCAGCTGGAGCTTGGGTGGCCATGTGGCAGATGCCATGTTGCACCCTACAATACAACAGCTCAGCTGTGGGTGGCCAGCTGCTGCTCCTTTATTTTTTGGCTCACCTGTGTGCAGCACAAGTAGGGGTTGTGCATGCATGGGCTCAGCACATCCTGGGCTGAATATCGGGATGTGTGGAGTATGGATGTGTGGAGTATGCATGGCCACGCCCCCCCACCTGCACCACATACATTACTGATGCACTCTGGCACATCGGGATTTGTGCTAGGCTCAATCCCCATTTGAATATCATGCCAGGGTGCATCAGTGGGTTGCGCATGGTGCAACAGTGTTTGAGGAACACAGATCAAGGGATTTAAACATCTAATCCATGCATGAGTGGTATTGCACCAGGCTTATTTGTTCTTTCTTTAAAATAAGTACAGTACACATTTTAATTTATTGAAACACAGTAAACGCTCACTTTTGAGTGCACTTCCGGGTCTGCCACTTTATATTCAGCCCCTCTGCGAGCAGGGTGAGTTTTTGCATATACCAAAGGGCTATTCTGCTGTTCTCACAGCAGTCGACTCTCTCCATAAACTAAACTATTGCTTTTATTTGCTACTGCATTTTTGAGCCCTGTCAAAGTAAAATTTGCAGGTGGAGTAGTTGTGAGCTGACAAAAACTAATCTCTAACTAGCATTAGATGTGTTCTGTGTTTAAGATTATATTTGGGGAACACAGATCAAGGGGTTTAAACATCTAATCCATGCATGAGTGTTATTGCACCAGGCTTATTTGTTCTTTCTTTTAAATAAGTACACTACATATTTTAATTTATTGAAATGCAGTAAATGCTTACTTTTGAGCTCACTTCCGGGTCTGCCACTTTAAATTCAGCCCCTCTGCGAGTGTGGCGCTGTGCGTCCGCGCACGAGACACGCACAAAGACATGCGCCGCAGCACGTTGTTTGTCGTGTTTGCTTGTGCCGGGTGTGCTAGGACTGAAAACTAAGAAAAAATAAATTTCACTATTCTGTGCAACTACTTAGAGTAAGTGCTTTATACGTTGTCTTATTTTGCAACCTTAAGATCCTGACAGAGTTTATATGCACATTACTAAAATAAAAAACTAACTTTAATGGCCATTATGGACACTATTATGACCTTGAAAGGTAACTTGGGAGTTAAATGCTCAAATTGCAACATGTTCCTTATCATGGAATTTATCCCAAAAGACTCATTTACCTGTAATAAGTGCTTACAAAATATAGATTTACTTAAAGAAATTAGTTTATTTAATGAGTGACTTGAATACCTGGAAACAAGGCAAAAACAAATGGCCTCAAGGTTTATTGAGGGACAAAATGTATTAATTACTGAATCTTGGAAATTACTGGACATTCCAAGTACTACAACACAATCTGGTAGCATTCAGATACAAAATCAACCAGTTACTATAGTACCTCCTTCAATGCACTCTATAAAAAAAAGGACCAGAGAAGAGGCTTTTACTTCATATTTAAATGAGGACTGGTTTACAGTGCAAAATTCACAAGTTTCAAAAAAAGGAAGGAAAGCGGAGACTTTTCATCTCCCTCTATACAATAGTTATGATGCCTTATCTACTGAAAACTGTGATTCGGCAGTTCTAGTACCAGAGCTCCCTAGCGCTTCTACACATACTTAAGTTAACATTCCTCTAACAGTATCTCAACCTATTGAGACATCTAATCAGGATATAGTAGTTTTGGGTGATTCAATGATCAGATATCTTGATAGAGCAGTGTGCAATCCTGATAAGAGCTCAAGAGTTTTACCAAGTTTTAGTGGAGCGAAAATAATGGACATAGTCCTTATGTTAGAAAATATCCTAAGTAATGTTGGGACAAACCCCATTATTAATATACATCTTGGAGCTAATAACATCTTTAGAGATTCGGAAGAGAGTATAAAAAAGGATTTTGTTGTACTTATAAATAAGCTATTGGATTTAGGCTGTACTCCTGTACTTTCGGAAATCCTACCAATTCCTAAAGCATCTCATTATCATAAATTGAAGATTAAGAACATAAACAACTGGATAAGAAAATGGACACTGAGAGAGGAAATAACATGCATTACACATTGGGAAGAATTTATTCACCACGAAGAACTTTACTCATGGGATGGTCTACATTTAAGTAGAAGGGGAAACCATTTACTGGCAAAACATATAACAGATTTTATTACCAATACTTTAAACTAACTTACTGGGGGGGAGGGAAATTTACACTACGCCCTTCTGAAATTGCTATACCACCTGTAAAATTAGCTAGAGATGCTAAAAATGATAGTAAGATCTCTATAAAACAAGATTGCCATGGAAAGCAGAAAAATAAATATACTGGATTTATAAATATCCTTTTACTTGATGCTCGTAGTCTTATAAAAAAAATTGAGGAATTAGAATATATTCTCTTAGAAGAAAATTTAACTATTTGTGGAATCACTGAAACATGGTTTACTGATCAGGACTGGAATACCGAAATCCAGGGTTACAATAAGTTTTATAAAAATAGAAGTAACCGTAAAGGTGGGGGAGTCGCTTTGTATATTTCAAACAACTATAACGCTTATAGTATAACCCCAATTGAGGTAGAAGGAGATAAAATAGAAGTCATCTGGGTTCAATTAAACCTACAAAATGAACCACTAGTGGTCGCTCTGTGTTATAGACCTCTTAGTTTAACTTTAACGGAAGATATTGAATTAATTTCTACCTTAAATAAGATAGAAACATTACATAATTACATATTAATGGGAGATTTTAATTTCCCAAAAATAAATTAGACTAACCTGGTAGGACATGGACATGTAGAAAAAGCATTTATTGAGTTTACTATTAAACAAAACTTAACCCAAATTGTGACTAAAGGTACTCGACAGAACAATATACTCGATATCATACTAACTAATGTGGAGAATAGAATGTCTACACCAATTATCAAAACTCCACTTGGAGATAGTGACCATAATATGGTATCAGTTAAATTTAATCTATGTAATACCATCAAAAAATAGTGTGACCATTATAAAAGACTTTAATAAAGCTAATTATAGTGAGATATTGAGATACCTAAATGACTGGGACTGGGAAAATAATCTTAAAGACCTGGAATTAGGACATATTTGGGAAAATATAAATAATAAAATCAACCACTGCTTGAGTACATGGGTACCAAACAGACCTAAATATCACAAAGGAAGTAGAATCCCCCTTGGTGGAATAACAGTATAAACAAGGCTATAAAAAAAAAGCCTATTATACGAAATATAAAAAAAACCTTCTCCTATTACCTGGAATGCATACAAGGAAAAAACAAAAATAGTTAAAACAATATTAGAAAAGTGAAGATTAATTTTGAAGTAAAACTAGCATCTAAAATTAAGGATAATTATAAAACATTTTATAACTATGTTCGCTCTCTTAGAAAAAACTGCTCAACAGTTGGACTACTAGTAAATGATAAGGGTCCTATAAATGATGAAACTGAAATGGCAATTGATTTTAATAACTATTTTGCTAGTACATTTGCTACTGATGATACATCACCAATAGCCTTAAAGCAGGACAATAATGAGTCTTTACCACCAATAACTGAGTCCGAGGTTAGAACCTTACTTCAAAAACTCAAAACACAATCTTCACCAGGACCAGATAATATTCATCCTAAATTCTTAAAAGAAATTGCTAATTCCATAAGTGGACCTTTGACCATGTTGTTTAATGCATCTTTTAATCAAGGCAAAACAATTCAAATATGGAACAAAGCTATAGTTATTCCTGTACATAAATCTGGTAATAAACAATTGGTATCCAATTATAGACTGATAAGTCTTACATCAGTTATTGGTAAATTATTTGAAAGAGCCTTATTAACCAGAATTGAAGCATATATTTCTAACACTAACTTACAGGATGTAAGTCAACATGAGTTTACTGAGGGTAGATCATGTATGACAAACTTGAACTTTTATGAAAATGTGAGTGCATCTCTTGACTTAGGGTTATCTGTGGATGTAGTCCTATTGGATTTTTCCAAGGCCTTTGATAAAGTCTCACATTAAGTAATAATGGACTATATGGTAACATCAGGCTTTCACTCTAACATAAATAATTGGGTAAAATCATGGTTACAAAACAGATACCAAAGAGTTGCTATTAGAGGACATCTATCTCCATGGGCTAAGGTGGGTAGTGGAGTCCCCCAGGGATCAGTTCTGGGACCGGTTTTGTTCAATTTATTAATATCAATAATGCAACCAACAAATAAGGTATGGATGGCCAAGTATGCAGATGATTGTAAGCTTGGCTGTATAGTTAACAACATGCAAGATGCAATCCAGTTCCAGGCTGAACTAAATGACATCTTTACCTGGGCAATTAAAAATAAGATGAGCTTTAATGAAAAAAAGTGTAAGGTTATGCACTTTGGATATAATAACCAAAAATTCAATTACAAAATTAATAATGATCTGTTAGTAGAAACCACAACTGAGAAGAATTTGGGGGTTGTTGTCGACAACAACTTATCCTTTGATAATCATACTTTGGTTAAAGTTAAAAGTGTCATAAAATTGTGGGATCTATTCTCAAACATATAAAGAGTAGAGATCAAAAAGTAATCCTCCCACTTTACACTAGTTTGGTAAGGACTCAACTAGAATATTGTTCATCCTTCTGTGGACCAACTATGAAAAAAAGTAAAAAATTAATGGAGGGGGTTCAAAGGAAAATAACTAAAAAAATTAGAGGTTTGGGATCCTATCAATATAAATCGAGACTTCAACAGTTAGACCTTTATTCTCTACATTACAGACAAATTTGAGGAGACTTATGTACAATATATAAGGCAATTAATGATCAGTGTCTATTTGAGACTATAGGTTTAATAAGAAATAACTCTGATATACAAACAAGATCACATAGCTATAAACTAAGAGGAGGAAATTATAAAACACATAAAAGGGCTAAATGGTTTTCACAAAGAGTGGTGCTACAGTGGAATGCTTTACCAAGGGAAGTGGTGGAGAGTAGTAATATTGAATCTTTCAAAAATCAGTTAGATAACTATATGGGTAGTAATAAAACAGTATATTTGTAATAGGATTAATCCACTAAGTTTGGTGGCAAGCTCACTAAGGGCATCTTTTTGCCTCCTGAGTTCATATCTCTCTATGAACCTATGGACCCTTCTGAATATCCGGGCCATCATGTGCTTTTATGATTATGTTGCATGCATTTCCAGACTAACTGTCTGGAAATAAGTACAGGTAACACTTATTCTTGCTGAACTATAATTTTCTAAGATATATGCTAACCATGCACTTTTGCTTCCTGGGGACCACCCAGATATTACACTCTCGATAGTATAGCCAATTGTATTTGTCTGTCTTATCCAAATGTTGCATTCTTATCAGTAGTGTATATATGTAACTGCCAGCCAGCTCCTCCCAAGTGTCTCTGAAATGTTGGTGTTCTTTCTGTGCATTTGTTTGTTTTGTGTTTAGATTTATTTAGTATGTGTAACCCCAGGGATGACTGGTGGAAATCGTCCTTTTTGTAACTCTTTGTTACATGTTTTGGCATGAGTATTATAGTAATAAATATTTGATGTTATTACTTGTTTGCCCTACGTTTTCCTTACTCAGCACACACATACAGCAACCTGAACTATGAGCCTGACTCATAAGTAACATTATTTGCATCAAGTGGCTAATGTTGTGACTAGTAAGGAATTATAACAGGCAAGTTGCTGTGTGTGACTTTCATTTAATTCTTCTCACTCTGTGTTTTTCCAGTGTGACTCATAGGGCACTGAGAACCTCTGTTTCTATTCCCACAGGCTGTGTTTGTCTACTGGTTACAGTAACAGTGGAGTAAGTAGAGAAAACACAAAATTGTGGTAACTTTTTTCTGTCTTTTAAAGTCATCCACACACGTTTCTCATTTGCCAGTGTTCATCTACTGTGGCTCAGAAGGCAGCAGCTGAAAAACAAATGGTTAAAGGTTTCCCCTGCTTATCAGACATGTCTATGGTAATTAGCAAGGAGTTGAGAGAAGATATCTTGACTTATCTCAGTTCACATGGTGGTTGGAAGTGCTATCATGATTTAACTAAAGATGAGCTAATCAAAAATGTTTTGGATTTAATTATGCTGATATGTGAGCAGTATATTACACTGAGACTGTCAACTAACAAGCGGTCCACGAAGGGTCTGCTCCTAGTTACGCTATTAGTGTTGTTAGAAGCTTCATTACAGATGCTGATTTCTGTGAAGTCCAGTTTTGCTGATTATAAGACATTTGTTGGTTAAAACACTGCAGAACATTCAAAGAATGTAAACATACTTCAATCTGAGCTACAGGCATTATGTCAGCAGTGTGACTGCCTGTTAGCAGCATTAGATGAACACTCTAACATAAAAGTGCATGAGCTGAGTGAACATTGTGATAAACTGAAGCTTCATAGACAGCAAGTTTAATAAATGAATGATCTGCAGTCTAATACTAATGAGTCTTTGATTCAGAAGAATGATGAATTAAAAGCTGATTGCAAACAGGGGAGCCATGATTTAGAACAGTTAAGGCTAGATCACATCAAGGTGTCTGCAGCCTACAGGGTGTTACAGAAATGTGTCTAGAGGTTTGTTTGCTACAAATGCAAAGGTTAATCATGACAAATGTTTTGCTAAAGTGGTGAAGTTACACCAACAGCTGTTACTTTTACAAGGTTACATTAAAGCTATGCAGGGCTTTAGTTATATTCCCATTGATGTTTATTCTTCAGGGGAAGAGAACTCTGATGCAGAGGGTTCTGCAGATCAGCCAGAACAGGCAAGTCTCACGGCTGTCCCTGCTCCTGTTCTGTCACAAAATGGTGGATGTTCTCATTCACAAAATGGAGGTGGATGTCAACATCTTGTGCAGCAGTGCCATTCACAAAATGGCACTGACCTACAACAAGATGACCACCCTCAGTAGGTCCTTCTCCATGATGGCTGTACCCATAGTCTCTACCAAGATGGCTGCACCCATACAGCCTATGCCCTACAACAAGATGGCTGCACCCATACAGCCTATGCCCTACAACAAAATGGCCAATGGCAGCAAGCTGAGGATAAATAAAAGCTATCCTACCCCCCAACAACAACTGTTTTTAATTAAAAAGACAGAGCAGAAATTAATGCTATGATTGATTAGGCTATACTGAGGAGGCGTATTGCTGAAGAGCAGCAACACAGATTGCCTGAATAGGTTAATAAAATGATTAAGGAAAATAGTTCACAGGAAAGTGTACTAAAGTCTGTAGCACAGACTGCTGCAGAAGTTGCACATAATACCTCCAGAGCTGTAGCTCTAGAAACGGACCAGAAACCACCTACAGGCAATCCCATGCAGGCTGCCCATTCAGCACAACAGATTGCTGACAGCATTGGGCACATGCAGCCTAATGATAATTTGAGCTGTCATCTGGCAAATGTGAGCTCACACTGTGAAATTATTAGCCTTCCAGGGGACTGTAAAGTGAAAGTCTTAAAGTTGACGATCGACCCTGGTCTCCAGTCCAAATTTAAGCCAGCTGTATGGAATGGTGATAACATGGATTTTGATGATATCTGTACTAATTTGTTATCTGCTGCCAACCCAGGAGTTGTGTGTGTTTAGCCTTGAATGTGAGAAAACAGACTAGAGAATCCCCTGCCTTTTACTAGTTCTGCTTGTGGATGGCTTATCACTCAGGCAAGCTGCTTGCAAAGGAGGAGCATAACACAGACCAGACTGAATACAAGGATGTGTATATCAGAAACATGACACCAGCCCTACATGAGGGTTGAGTGTGCAGTGTTCCCAGAACAGGACACATTTGATAAAATTCAAATGGTAACAGAGAGACTGTATAGGATTTACATCCAGTCTCTCAATTCTAAAGACAAAAAAAGGTTGCTGCAATTCAGCAGCCTACTGGCGGCATCTCTACTTATTCAGTGGAAGGGGGAGGGCACCATCCAGCTCAGCTGCTACCACTGCCCGACCAAGGGGGGGGGAGGCAACAGAAATGGGCATGGCAAAAAGTGTAACAAGAATAACTATTAGGGTAAGAAGCATAGTAATGCTAATCAATCCAGGACTAATAAAGGCAGCAGGAATTACCAGATTGGGCCACCATATAAACACATTGCTGAAGGAAAATAAAAGGCTGAGAGAGATGTTCGATCATGTCAGATCTGCTAGAGCCCCTGGTAGTGACCGCATCGTGGCAGCTATTGTTCCAGCATTCCAGCCCACAATGGGGGGGGGGATACAGGACCTGAAATGGTCCATGTCTTGTAGCCTTTTTTTATTGATCCAACACCACACCAACCCCCCACATTACCAGCACCAGCTCAACCTACCATGCAGCCCTCTCCACTGACACCTGCCACGGTAGCATCACCTGTGACAGCAGTGGCTACTATTAGTCAAAGTCAGTTACATCCTGCTTATAATGTGAATAAAGCCAAAGTGGGCAATATGTACAACTCCTTCTGTCATTTCGTTGCAAACCACCCCCCCCACACACACACACCATTCTTCACTGTATTGATCCTTGTCTATCTTCCTCTGCCCTCACATCACCAGGCTCACTCTGTGTCCTTCATATCCAAATCCTGGTTTGTTTTTCTTCTTTCTTACCTCTCCTCCTTCCTCTCCCAATCACCTCCTGTTTCCTGTTCTCTTCACTCAAGGAACTGTCATACTTTTGCCACTCCTCACCCCACTCCTCTGCTGGGTAATCTGCCTTCTTCTAATATCTCTCCTGTCCCTGGAACAAACTTCCATCCTCCCTCCAACTCTCCCTATCCCCTGGGAGTCTCAGGCACCATTTGAAACTTCAACCCCTACCCACCTATTCCTGTTGCCTTTTCTCTTCATACGCCTAGGCCAAGCCATAATCCAGCCTGATAAACAGCTGGATAAGTCCCCATTCCAGCCTTGTTTAACTACCACACCACTTCTATCTTCTCCCTTCAGGACAAACTTACATAGATAGATACATAGACAGTGTCGGCAGATAAGGGCCTATGGCCCACCTAGTCTGCCCATTTGAGCTTGTAAGTTCAGTTTGTTTTCCTAGAAGTCTATTTCCCCTTACCCCTGACCTCTAGAATTCCTTTATGTCTATCCCATGCATTCTTAAATCCGTGATTGTTTCAGCCCCACCACTTCCTCTGGCAGGTGTTCCACTTGTCCACCACCCGTTCTGTGAAGAAATTCTTTCTCATGTTTCCTCTGAATCGTCCTCCTCCAACTTCATCCCATGCCCTCTAGTCCTGAAACATCTTTTCTCTTAAAATAGTGTTTTCCTGCACCCTGTTCCTCCCTGTAAGATACTTGTATGTCTCTATCATATCCCTCTCTCCTCCTCTCCTCCAGGGAGTACATGTTCAGTTCCTTCAACCTGTCTTCATAGGACTTGTGATGCAACCCATGCACCATCTTTGTTGCCCTCCTCTGAACCTTCTCTACCCTGTCTATGTCCTTACGTAGGTATGGTCTCCAGAACTGTACACTGTACTCAGGTGGGGCCTCACTAGTGTCTTGTATAGCGGAATTATGACCTCCCTTTTCCTGCTGGTGCCCCTGCCTATACATCCCAGCATCCTATTTGCTTTACCTGATGCCTGTCACACTGTTTCCTACCTTGAGGTCATCAGAGATGACAACCCAAGATCCCTTTCCTGCTTGGTGCATGCTATATCCTCACCCCCAACTGATATATTGTGCCAGGGGTTTTGTGTCCCATATGCATTATCTTGCACTTCTTTGCATTGAATTTCAACTGCCAAACCCTTGACCATTCTTCAAGTTTCTGCAGGTCCCTTCTCATTCTGTCTACACCCTCTGGTGTGTCTACTCTGTTACAGAGCTTTGTGTCATCACAGAACAGTGAAATTCTGCCTTCTAGATCCTGTGCAATGTCACTGATGAAGATGTTGAATAGGACCGGTCCCAGCACTGATCCCTGTGGTACCCACTGGTCACTCTTCCTCTGTGGAGTGACAGCCATTTACCACCACCCTCTGTGTCCTGCCACCCAGCCAGTTACCTACCCACCACACTACTGTCCTGCCCACACCCATATTCCCCAGTTTGTGTAATAGCCTTCTATGTGGCACAGTGTCAAAGGCCTTGCTGAAGTCCAGATAGGCCATGTCCACTGCCCTCCCCTGATCCACCTCCCTAGTCACCCAGTCAAAAAATTCAATAAGGTTGGTCTGACATGACCTCCCCCTGGTGAAACCATGCTGCCTTGGGTCCTGTAGTCCATTGACAACCAGATGTTCCACCAATCTCTCCTTCAGTAGTGCTTCCATGATCTTCCCCACTACCGAGGTGAGGCTGACTGGTCTGTAGTTCCCTGCTTCCTCTTTGTTCCCACTTTTGTATAAGGGGACTACATCTGCTGTCCTCAGTCTTTGGGTACCTCCCTGTTTCCAGTGATTGGCTGAACAGGATAGCCAGAGGTTCAGCCACCACCTCTCTTAGTTCTTTAAGGACCCTGGGTGCACCCCATCTGGCCCCATTGCTTATCAGCTCTTATTACTTCCAGTTCCTTCAGGACCCTTTCTCGTGTAAAGGGACTTGTGTCCATTTCTGCACCATTCTCACCCTTTGTACTCCCTTCAGACCCATTACCCCCCTCTTCCTTAGTAAAGACTGAGCAGAAATACCTGTTCAATATGTCAGCTTTACTGTTGTCATCCTCCACGCGGCTCCCATCCTCCCCCTTCAGTCTCACTATCCCTCCCTTTGTCTTTCTTTTTTCACTTATGTGCTTAGAGATTAACCCACCCCCCTGGTCAATTGTCCATGGTCAACATTGTGTTTGTTCAACAAGTATTGCTGCCACTTTTGAATGAGCATTTGTTAGGTGTTCTTTTTAAGCTGTATCACATTTTAATATCTGCATATGTAGGTACTGTATTTATTCAAACTTTCTACAATTATTTTATCTATTGTTCTACAATTTTTACAATTATGTTTTATGCTGCTGTTCTTCCTCTGTTCCACTCCCCACATGTCACACCTGGAACTGAGCATTGGCTCAGTGTACCTCTTCCAGTTACCAATAAAAAAAAATACTTAAAAAACCCTTTGACAAGAAACGCTAAATTTTTACATATATTGAGGATACACTATTTGAAAAAATGCACATTAATTCAGTCTCATTCACACAACAGGAAATATTACGTTAATAAAAATATGCAAAAAATAAACATCTGGAATGGATGGTTTTACAGCAGAATTTGATGTGCCCCTTTGCAATAGCACTGGCACATTAATTAAAGCTTATAGTACAGGAGATTGCAGCAGGCATTGGTATGCCATCATTTATCATGGACACAATGATATTGTTATTACATAAAGAGACTAAGAATGCTGTATCAGCCTTAATATGTATACCCTGAGGAAAGGAGGGAAAGGGATGATATGGTAGAAACTTTAAAATACCTCACAGGTATGAATAAGATTTATGAGGGAAGCATTTTTTCACAAAAAAAAAACAATGCTTAGGGATAAGGGGTCATGCTATGACACTGGGGGATTAGTTTCAGGGGAGATGTGAAGAATTACTTGGGTGGTGAGTGCCTGGAACAGGCTCTCAGTGGAGCTGGTTGGACAAAAACTGCAACAGGGTTCAAGAAAGGATGAGATCGGTATAAAGGAACCTGACAGATGAGACAAGTGGAGATGGGGGAAGATAAGCCAGAGATCAAGTAGGGTGTGTAGAGGGTGTGCAGTTATCTGCCATCAGATTCTATGTTTCTGTGTTTGTATGTGTCATCAGAGAGTAAATAGGCCTATAGTCTTACTGAATGTGTGTTACACGATTATTGCAATATTTATTGTCAGCAGAATAGAGGTGGAAATACACAGTACCATAGGCCTCAAACTGGTTTTATAAGAGGTAAAATATATTTGATGATATGATAAAAAATTAAGACCGCTATATAATTATACAAGGAATGGGAAGTGGAATCATTAGCCTTAGCCATGGACACTTTTAAGGCATCTGATTTGCTTCAAAGGGATCACTTTTTTGTTTGCTTATAATACTATGGATTCCTGGAATTTGCGTTAAATAGCATTAGATCATTTTATAGTTATCTGTGTGCTTTCTCTAAAGTCAGCTTTCATGTAACTTGTCCTTGCAGGCACTATTGTGTAAGGTGGGGGTATCCTCCACCATCACTATCCTCCCACCACCACCAGTCCCCGCTCTTTATTTTGTCATTAGAGCCTTTTCTGACACAAGTCAGAAATAATAATATCAGTGGTTTGCGATTGGGTAACAGAGTGTTTAAAATCAGCACTGATGCTGACAACATTATGTAATTAATGTTGTAGCCCTCCATTTATTTTTCTACAGTGCTAGCAGAGTTTAAAACCATCTCCTACCTATGAGCAAGGCCCCTAGAATTCTGCAGCCACAGAATTTTGCGAAGAACTTGCAACCTACTGCAGAACTTCTGCAGTGCCACAGAATTCACTGTTCTTGGTGATTCTTTATTAATATTTCTGTTTATCCATAGAACCTGGTTCCGTTCCCCTCTTTTTATAGCCAAAACCTCTCTATGCTCAGAATGTGATGTTATCAATGCTATAACATCATACATTAGCTAATGAAATGGCTGCATTGTGCCACAGAAATGAATAGTCATTTATCTACCACAGCTCCCACTGCCAGAGGCGGTGGCACAGTACATCAGGCACATTGATATTTGCTCAAGCTGCACTACAGCTTAATACAATTTGCAATCTTGCATTATTACACTAGGGAAAACTTAAAACCCTGACAATAGCATAGACCTGCTAAGTCCATACCTTAGTTTGTACAAACTTATTTTTGCCTTCAAGGTATAGAGATGTCATCTGAAATGAATCACTGGTAAAATGAATTAACCTGTAATTTTTAAGAAAAATAAAGTAATTATGCCCAGAAAAGTGGAATGTAATAATGTGTAGACCTGTTGAAAGAATAGACCTGTTAAATAAATAATTGCGCTGTACACATTTTTGCCAGGGTTCTTGATTACATATTGTCATTGGTTGATAGATTGATAGAATCACCTAAGAGTTATGGAGAAATGTTGTGTGCAGTGCCAGCTGTTGGGCCAGGGGGTAGCATGTTGTGTTCCTGTGCTAGAAACTCAGGTTTAGAGATGAGCTCTGGGAGCTGGCTGAGCAGCACAAGGATTCGGGGAACACATCACTGCTCTAAGCCTGGGAAGGTATGGTGCAGTGTTCTGTTACAAGGAGGACACATTGTGATGGGCTGGAAAACTATATCTCACAATGGGTTCATATGCATGTCATAGCCTGATGGTGTTACGTAATGTGTCAGGGCAAGCAAGTTGGCATGAAAAATTAGCTTTGCAATATCTCCTCTATTCTTGTTATTGCATTTCCAAAGGGACCTGGGGACCTGTATGAATGAGGATACAGTTTCATGGAAATAAAAAAATATATATTATCACACACACATACATACAGTATTTCTCACTATATACAAATATGTGTGTGTGTGTGTGTATATGTATATATATATATATATATATATATATATATATATATATATATACACACATGTGATTCACAGTGAGGATCTCATGAGTGATGTAGACTGCACATATAAATATGTAAGTGATACACAGTAGGGATCTCATGAGTGATGTAGACAGCATGAGTATAAAAATACCTTATTTACCACATAAGGTCCTCTCTGCATATTTCAATTATGCAATAGGCTAGGACCGTAAGGCATAAATTTTTTTTTTGCTTTTTTAAGCATAGAATTTTTTCTGTCAGTCTATTTTTTGAACTAGTGTTACTGTGTTTTCCCCCATCCTGATTGCTATAATGATTGCCATGGAAGTGAAGTCAGGATGACAAGCTGACACTGTGATGTAGTAGTTCATGAGTGCCACAGAACTTTCACAGAAATTGCAAACTACCACCGCAGAATTTCTGCTGCAAATGGTAATCTTGCCACAGAACTTGGTCCCAATGTGCCGCAGAAAAGTAGGGGCCTTGCCTGTGAGGATATACCCCGAATAAATCAAAAATCTAAAATAGTTTCAGTTTCTCCTACTCTATATCAAAACATAGTATGGTTAAGTTACAAATCATGCCCTTTGTCAAGAGTATGAAATACATTTTGTTATCTAATGATTTTCTGATTAATATATATTGTATATTAAAGTTTTGAACATTTTGGGCAGTTGGGAGACTCACGCATGCTCTGTATGGGGCAAAGTGACCACTTTAAAACTGATTGTATGGTTAGGCCACCATCATTGTATACTGCTCAGGGAAATATTTGTCCAATTTCAAAATTATTGTTTAAAAAATTTGGAAACATTTGTTTTCAAAATGTTGCTGAAGGGAGAGTTTGTCATGCAAAATGTGTTCAACCATGTGTATTGCCAAATTAAAAGGTGGTATGTCATGTCCAGGCCTGTGACATTAGTACTGAGCAACTAAAGCTAGTATAATTTGAAACTGGTTAGAACCAGATTCCAAAGAATAATTTTCTAAAAATAACTATTGGAAGATTCTTTATGGGAAGTATAGAGGATAATGCCTGATGTTCAGGTGATAATCATGGTATAATCACCTTGAGTAGCTGCTATGGCATCAGTAAACCTCAAGATCGCAGCTCAAGAGGTTTACCATTGCTCTAGCAACCACGAGAGGTGATTACACCATGATTATCACCTGTACTTCAGGCATTATTATTTATAATGTATGGGACTTGACATGAGAAGTTACACCCCCCTTCCCCAAACACAAGTAATTTAGCCTTACCTTATTAATGAATCTACACTATGGCCAAATGATTGTGTAGGAAAACAATTTATTAGGGTACATGGACTGAACAACAGTGGGCCAAAATAGTATCAGAGTTCAAACCTCTCTCAGACATAGCGCTTGCTAGACTCAGCAACAGTGAACTGAGACAATTGGAATGTTTTTTGAATAGAGAACTGAGACTAACAATCACATTCTGGATGTGTAGAATACTAAACAGCACTGGCATTCCATTTTGTAAACCCACTGCTGTAACATAGATGAGAGAAGTTTATAATCTTCTAACATCACAACAGTGGGATTACAAATAGAATAATAGATAGAGGACTATGTATTATAAGGCAGTCAGACCATAGAGAGGTTTTGGGGACTTGGAACCTCGACAGCTCGTTTAAAAAAAAAATGTTGTTTCCGTTAATTTAGTAGGCAGTCCTACCTTTCAGCTTTTTTTCGTTTGGGAAACGCAGGTTGAGTGACATAGTCCATTATTTGTTAAAAAAAATGAAATTACAAATTGAACAGATTCCTCTCGCTAAGCGAGAGGAAAAAGACGCCATGTTTTTCATACTGTTATGCCTGCCTACTAAAGAAAAGCCACCAATGGAGATGGACGCCATCAGTACGGTTGTGCAGGAAGGGACATGTGACCATGGCAACTGGGTTTGTTGGCAGGAAGATCTGGACATGTGCTCTGTGATTCTAGTGATAATACTATCGTTGAGAGCTGAAACTGTAGTATTATCAGCTCTGAACTATAGTATTATCAGGAAGAAACAAGGGTATTATCACTTTGGACAGTGTTGTATTACAGATTTTTTTTTGTATGGGACAGAATGGTATTATTTGACCATGTCCATATATTACAAGGTTGTAAGCAATTTATTTTCAGTGGGTAATAAGGACTACCCATACATTATACATTGTTTCTTTGCCAATTACTGGTATTATCTCCCACCCTAATAAGCACAATATTTTATTAATGACAGTTTTTCAGACATTAGATTGTTGTGAGGATGTTTATAGCAAGAATAAATCCAATCTCTCCTGTTCTTTTTAACAGGTAGGTGTTAAATTATTTACAAACCTTAACACCTTCTATATTAAACTGAAAAAAGGATTATCAATTGTTAAAGAATATAATCAACTCTCAGGGACTGAAAAATTAAAAAGAAAATTTGCAGAAATAACCATAACATGGTTGGAATATTATTCTTTGAGTGCCATATTCAAAAGATGTATTATCTGCACTGGTTGTATTCTGCCTTATAATGAGTCTACAATATTAATATTATAAACAAATATTCACATAAATCAATCTCCAAATGCGCAAATATAGCCCAGATATTCAATGGGGTTGCACCTGGCGCAACAGAGTTTTGTCTGCGCAACACCAGTAATATGCCCTGGGGCAATATTCAAAAGGGTGACTTGTGCATCACAAGTCCCAATGCACCAGAGAACAATGGTGATGTATGCAGCACATCTTTATTTATTTATTTAGTTTTTGTTAACCGGGTAAGTGCGCTACTCAGCAAGTGACTGTTTTCAGGCACGACCCGGGAGGTACAATTACAACACACAAAGAGTACAGCCAGATTATTAAGACAACGAGTACAAAAAATGCAGAGAGGAATACATATGGCAATGTAACATACATTAGTAAACAAAAATATACTTTAGCACTGATCATGGAACATACTCAAAAATGCGAATAGTAGAAGGCAGAAAATAAGAGAGGATAGGCATCAGTAGAAAAGACACAAGGAAGGAAAACTGGCAAAAGGATGGGAGGGAGATTAAGTGGAAAGGAGGTACCGTCAGATATGGCAATAGCGGGGTGAGGTACCAACCTGTGGCCGGGCCTATGGGCCGAAAGATGGCAGCGAAGAGAGGGTGGTAGAGGCGGCAGTAAGCGGCAACAGCGGTAGGAGGTAGGAAAATACAGCGGGCTGGTGGAACTGATGAGCGGCAGGGCGCGAGTGAGGATGCCGGTGAGAGGGGGATAGAGGCGGAGGATCGTCAATAGTGGCAAAAGTGTCAAAGTCAAGCGAGCCAGTGGAACCAAGAGATGGCAGGGCAGGGGAAGAGGGGTCGGTAAGCAGTGGGAGTAGGCGGTAGTAGGTGGAGAGAGGTGACTAAGCACAGCCAGGAGGTGGGGACTAAGGAGGGCATGGATGAGGTAGGAACAGGTAAAGGTGAGTTTGGTGGGGAGGGGCAAAAAGGGAGGAAGAGGATATAACAGAAGAAGGGGGGAAGAGAGCAGCAGTGGGGTTAAGTGAGGAGAGGCTGTGAAGTGAAGATAAGAATGTTATGGAGTAGAATAGCGACTTACAATTGTCAACAGCTAACATTAGGCTTATAAAGAAACAGGTTAAGGCAACATTAATTACAAGGCACAAAATAAAACATTAATTACAAGGCACAGTATAGAACTGAAGGGGGTGTGCCAATGCATATGCCTCACATTCCAATATTCAGCCCAGGATGTGTGGCACATATGCTGGCACAGACCTTAGATGCGCCGAATACTGGGGCACAAAACTGAGCCAAAAAAAAACTGGCTCAAATGCTTGCCACCCACAGGCAGGCTGCCGTACTGCATGGCATAATACAGCACCCGCCAGCAGTGGGTGGCCAACTGCCCACCCAGAACACTGTTCACAAGCACACATATGTACCCTGATGGTCTAGTGGCACCCCCTTCCTCCTGCTCCACTGATTGTTGTGATGAGATGTGAAATAACTTTCCTGGTGGTCCAGTGGTAGCCCCCTTCCCATCCCGACCCTCCAATCACTGTGAAAATGTTGTTTATAATCCCTGGTAGGCTAGCGGTACCACCCACCCTGCCCATGCCCAGGAGTGCCGGTGACCCATCCTACAATATCACTCTGGTGATCTAGTAGCCCTCACAGGAACCTTGCCCACCCAGCACCCCCCCATCATCGGTGGGCACCTGCAACCCACCTGTATACCACCTGGCCACATGGCAAATGACAGCTTACAGTAGGAACTGTAAGCCTATTGGTCCACACTGTGGACCAATGACCTTGCAGTGCATACTATAAATGTCACTCACAAATATGTGAATGAATGCATTTACACCATGAGACATGTTCAGGTGAGTGTGGGTGTGTGGGAGATGTGGGGGGAGGTCAGATCAATGAGGAGCTGTTTTCTTTTTAAAGGTAAAATAAATCCAGTGAGGGGCAGTTTTCTTTATTCCAGGGGGACATTTCAACACTGGAAATTGGGCACCCCAGTGTCAGGCTAGTGTTTGGCAGCACCTGGGGTTGGCATCCCATGCCACCAGGTATATAAAGGGAACATGGGTGGGTGACCTGGAGGGAGAGGGTGAAGTGAAGCAGTATTGAGAGTGGGCACCTGGTCCACTTATGACATCTGTAATGCAAATTAAACATGGGAATAGGAGAGTGGCAACCTGGAGGGGACAAGGGAGAAGGAAGCAGTAATGGGCTGGACACCCCAGTCTGCTAATTATTTAAATAGATAGAAAGATAGACAAACAGATAGATAAGATAGATTAGGCAGATAGATAAAAAAAGAGACAGGAAAGAAGAATGGGGTGAGATTTAAGCCTGACAGCCCCAAGGACACACCCTGTCAGCTGTCAATCTCAGGATGATGGGCAGGTCCAGGGGGGAGGGGCAACCCTAAAGGTCTCATTTCCTGACTTTTTGTGTTTTAACCCTAAATGATGCATTAACAAAGTTTGTTTGCATATATATATATATATATATATATACAGTATATATGTGAAAAGTAGACTGTAAAATAGCAGTCTGTACTTTCATTACTGCTAGTACTTCTATCTGCTATTTATTTTTTTTATAATTTTTGATCAGGAAAGACACACTAAGCGGTGACAACTTGTACCCAGGTGCATTCCGGTGGGTGGTTTGCATGAACCTTATTTTAAGCAATCAGGCATAACCAGAGGTTTTGTTAATGGCCTGTTAATCATACTCCAGGGAGTATTGAGGCAAAAGGTGTAGCCAAGTGCCATATGCCCCAGAGGATGATTAACTGACCATTAACAAAACCTCTGGGAGTTCCTCACTGTTATCATACTAAAAATGTTTTTAAACAGCTAAACTTTGTTCAGTGTATGGTTAACTCTACATGCATGTTAATAAAAGATTAACATATGACTGTTAGAATGTTTACAGCCATTCGGAAAGCTCCATTTCTCAGACCCTTTTTATAATATTGATTAAGAGAGTTGACAGTAGCAAGTTGTTTGCACTGAGTAGTAACACGATCACCTCTTGTGTTAGAATAGGTAACTCTGTTGAATGTGTCAGAGGAGGGCACCTTGTTTATTCCTCTCAGAAATCTGCTTGTTTCAATTACGTCCCCTTTCTCCCTCCTAGCCACCAGCGAGAACATATTCATTGGTTCTATATGCCCTTGATATGAGAGCACTTGGAGGCCATGAATCATCTTCGTTGCCTTTCTCTTGATGGCCTCCAGCCTGTTCTTATTATTCTTAAGATGTGGAATCTGGATGCAGTACTCTAGATGTTTACTAATGATATTTCAAAGTGCTTAACATGAGCTAAAAAACATGTAACAAAATTAATGAAACCTCTCATTCAAATCTCACTCCCTAATTCTATCCTCTAATAATGCAGCATGATCCTGACAGGGAAGCAAATTCCTTTGCCACTTGTAACAATATTAAACCTCTCATTCAAATCTCTTTTCCTAGTTCTATCCTTTAATAACGCAGCATGACTCTGAAAGGGAAGCAAACTCCTTGGCCTCATGATGTGTCTCATACTGTAACCCTGTCAATAAAAGATCCAACTGAGATTTTGGAATCTGCCAGAACACAGGGACACACTACTGAAAATGAGTTCACATACATATGGTTTCCTAATCCTCTCATGCCAGCGTTATATACATTGTCAAAAATTCACATGTCCATTGAATAGCTTAATATACTAACATACTAACATACTATTTGCCATCAGATTAGGCCTTACAGTCTATTGAGTCTGCTCGAACCTCAGATCCCTAGTTGGGTGCCTAGGTCCTCCTCCCCCTTGTGTTCCAGAAACCCTTATCATCCATCCCCACCCCCCTGGGACAGGCCATCATCTGATACATCCACTTTCTGTGTCTGTCTCACCCTCTCTTGAAGCCCTCCACTGTGGATCTCTGAACCAGCATGCCAGGCAATGCATTCCAAGGGTCCACCACCCTCTCAGTGAAAAACCTCCTCCTCTTCCCCCCACCCTTCCACCTTCCAACTTCAAACCATGCCCTCTGGTGATATCTCCCTGCTTTAGTCTAAAGATCCCCTCCATGTTTACCCTATTTATTCCCTTGAGGTACTTGAAGACCTCAATCATGTCCCCCCGTCTCTCCTCTCCTCCAATGAAAACAGGCAGAGCTCCTCAAGTCTGTCCTCATATGTCAAATGCCCTAGCCCTTGTATCATCTTAGTTGCCCTCCTCTGTACCCTCTCCAGGAGCTGTATGTCCCTCTTCAAGTGTGGTCTTCAGTACAGTACACAGTACTCAAGGTGTGGTCTAACTAGTCCATTGTACAGCGGCAGAATCACTTCCTTGCTTCTAGAGGTGATCCCCCTTACGATGCATTCTAACATCCTGTTTGCCTTGCTAGCCACTCTCCTGCACTGCTCAGAGTTTTTCATACATGCATCCACCATGACCCCTAGGTCTTTTTCCCCTATTGAGGCCTCCAGCACCTCCCCTCCAAGGGTGTACCTGTGTTTAGGGTTTCCCCACCCAAGATGTATTAATATGAATCAGCTCAATCTCAGAGTTACCCACACAATAAGTAACAAACTCTGGTCAGAGCTGATATGACTATGGAAAGATTTTAGGAACAGCAAGAGCGTTAAAAAGAATATGCAGTGCTCTTGCTGCACCTGAGTCAGATGTCACTAATACTGCATCAATTACAGAACTGCACACTTGTGTGTTATTTGCACATTCTCAGTTTGCCCCTGAATTAGCCATGCATAACATGGTAGTGCTGACATGATTACATATGTGCACTACTCACATACACTATGTGCAGTTTAAGTCAGCGCCGTCATGTTGCACACAGCTGCCATCAGTATCTTGAGCAAAGATATCTTGTGTCAGTACTTTGCATGTAGATGTAAACATGGGTAAAAGTAAGACTCCACTGAAAATGGGATACTGCATCTCAGCCAGGTTAATCTGTATCAATGCATTGTAAAAATGGGTAAAATTAGGACCTTCCTGAAAATGAGATAATGAATCTCAGCAAAGTTATCCTGTTTCAATACATTGCCAAAGTGGATAAAAGTATGACCCCACTGAATACGAGCTACTGCATCTCAGCTAGTCTATCCTGTGTCAGTACATTGTAACAATGCTATAATAACTGTGGAACATGTTCTCCTGAAGAGAAATCCAGTTATAATTTGCTGTTATAACCTATGGGTTATAACGGTGAACACGCACAAGGTTTCTCTCACAGTAGGCATGTGTAGCCACCCTTCCTTCAGTTAGTGCCTGCTGATATTCCTCAGCCCTCCATAGTTTGCCTGGTAGTTCACCACACTTGGAGTAAGCAGTGACAAGTTATTTACGGGCAATTTTTTTTAACATAAGCTGGCTGTGAAAAAAAAAAATGAGCAGTTGATTTTATCAAGGGTCATGAACCACACTGAAGACAACTGGTCCACGGCTCCATAGAAGTAACATTATTTTATATAGTTGCTGTTGTGAGAAAAGCACCAGCAATTATGTAAAATAAAGGCTGGGTACAGGAGTGTAAAACTCAAATTTTACACACACTCTGGGGGTGGAATGCCTTAATAAACCCTTTGAGCTTTGCTCTTAGAATCTCTGTGGCATTCCACCCCTTGGGGGGAGCATAAAATCTTGTTATAACCTCTACCCAGCCATTATTCTATACATAATACCATCAAAAGGTTCTGGAGACATGTGAAAATTGAGAATAAAGCTTGAGAGATTCCAATATTTTTCCAGAGCCCCTGTCTTATGTTACAGGTGAGTTTCACCATTTAAAATAAATAAGAACACATAAAACAGCCTTAACATTTGTTTCAGTGATTTACTGAAAGGGATAATGAAGTCAGTTGCGTACATGTATTTATTTCAGCATACAGGAAAATGTACAGGAGTTTTGTCCCAGTTTTACATGGAAAATACAGGGAAAAGGCAGGTACCCTACAGGGAAATTCTTTGTTCAATCTGGGAACACTGCAGTTGACACCATTATGTTTTCTTTGTAATCCCCTATGATGCCCCTTACAACCTCTGAAAAGCCCTAAAACATTACTTGCCTATCATTTACCCTTCCTACAAATATAAAACCATAAGAATTCCAATGCCACTAATTAGATAGGTCCTGAAAGGGGTAACATATATCAGCTCTTCAAAAGAAATAGTGTAAATCATTACTACACACATACACACATAGGAGAGGGACAGCATCCACCAGAGGACATTAGGGAACTGCAAAGGGAACTGGCAGCACCTCTGGCTGCCCTTTTCATGGAGTCACTCAACACAGGCATGGTTCCGGAGGACTGGTGGAGGGCACATGTAGTTGCACTGCACAAAAGTGGCAACATGAAGCAGGTGGGGAACTACAGGCTAGTCAGCCTCACTTCAGTGGTGGGAAAGATCATGGAAAGACTGCTGAATGAAAGGATAGTGGTGCAGCTGGAATTCAGGGGTGCCCAGGATCTGAGGCAACACAGATTCATGGCAAGAAGGTCATGTCAAATGAATATGACAGATATTTTTAATTGGGTGACTGGGGAAGTAAATCAGGGAGGGGCAGTAGGCATCACCTACCTAGATTTCAGCAACGCTGTGGGAGGATTCAAGAATGCATGGGATAGACACAAGGTAGCCCTGACTACAAAGGGCAACTAGAGTGTCAAAATAGGTCTTAAACAAATGGGCAGGCTAGATGGACCTAGCGGTCTCCTTCTGCTGTCAACTTCTATGTTTCTATGCCTTCGACATTGTCCCACATAGAAGGCTGGTTAACATGATTGGTAGTCTGGGTGTAGGAGACAAGATAGTGAACCTGGTTAGGAGCTGACTAACTAACAGGATATAGAAGGTGGTGATAAATGGGGTACAATCTGGGGAGACAGTGTAACCAGTGGGGTACAGCCGGGATCAGTACGGGGACCAATCCTGTTCCATGTTGTCATTAGTGACCTTACAGAGGGGCTGGAAGGAAAGGTCTGCTTGTTTGCAGATGACAGCAAGATCTGCAACATGGCAGATACACCAGAAGGGGTGCAGAAAGTGAAGAGGAACCTTGAGAAGCCTGAAAGATGGTCAGATACGTGGCAACTGAGGTTCAATGAAACAAAAGTGTAAAATAGGGTACTTGGGTAGAGGGAACTCTGGAGAGAGGTACAGATTGGTGGGGGAGGACTTAACTGTCACCAAGAAGGAAAGGGACAGAGGGGGTTATCATCTCTGATGACCTTAAGGTATCAAAGCAGTGCACAAAGGTGGCATGGAGGGCCAGTGGCATGCTGGGGTGTATAGGCAGGGGCATCACTAGCAGAAGGTGAGAGGTAGTGATGCCACTGTATAAAACATTGGTAAGGCCTCACCTGGAGTACTGTGTACAGTTCTGGAGGTCACACCTGTGTACAGATATAAACAAGATGGAGACTATCTAGAGAAGGTTAACAAAGATAATGTGGGGCTTACACCACAAAACATAATGAGAGACTAAGGGACCTCAATATGTACCCAATGGAGGAGAGGAGAGGAGAGGAGAGGAGACGGTAGGGTGGTGGGACATGATTGAAATTTTCAAGTACCTCAAGGGTATAAACAAGATACAGGTTGGGGACCTTTTCCAGTGTAGAAAAATTACTAGAACAAGGGAGCACAGTATGAAAGTTGAGGTGGGGAGATTAAGAGGTAATGTGAAGATGTTTTTCTACACAGAAAAGGTAGTTGTCACTTGGAACAGTCTGTCATAGGAGGCAGTGGGGGCAAGCACAGTGGAGGGATTTAAATATGCCTGGAACAGGCACAATGTTATCTTGACAGGGGAAGGAGTGGTGAAAAAACAGTAATCACATAGGGTCAATGGCTATATACAATGCATAGGGCCTACGGGCAGACTGGATGGGCCTAGTGGTCCTCCTTATCTGCCAATAATTTCTGTTTCTGTGATGATCAAGAATGTAATTTGAAACTGCTCTGCAGTTAGAAGCTGTATCTGTTGGAAGTCATGACAGTAAATTATTAGTCTACAAAGACAGCACGTCACATTGTAGTAATAAACAAGCTGAAAAAAGATTCAACACATTCTCAGATGCCTGCACTGTACCTGCCCTATTCATGGTACTACAGGGGGCTCCAGTCTCAAATGCTGTCAGTCCCTTGCCTTTCATCAATATATAGTGAGCACACCTGCATGGCACGCGTCTATCTGGGTAAACAGAGGGCTTCAGTCTCCAGTGTTGTTAGTCCCATTGACTGATGGTTTTATTTAAATTGAGATGACCATGTAGGGCCACTGAGATGTGCAAGCTGTATAATACGATACATGGGAGAAAATACCAAGTAAATAAAATATATGTTCTACATACAGTGAACATTAGTTTATGTTTATTAGAAATTTGAATATGCATGCATGATACCTGTCATTCTGGGTAAACATAGAGCTTCAGTCTTCAGAGCTGTTAGTCCCATCAGCATTAAATACATCAGATTGTGGGGGATCCTCAGCTTACCCTGTACTGACTTGCACTTTCTCTGTAGATAAATATAGGGCTTCAGTCTCCAGTGGTGCTAGACTCCTGCCTTTCACCGCCAACCGAGTGATTAAGTCTTATGTTGGAGTCAGACACTGATCTACAAACCTGGAAACCTAGGTTTTAATGCACAGCCCCAACTTGCATACTGTGTGATCCTAAGCAAGTTACTTAACTTCCTTGTGTTCCCAGGTGACACCAGGAAACAACTTAGGTTTAGTGTGCTTTTGCTGGTTAACCATTTTTCCCTTTCCCTAAGCCCACACTGTACTTGCCCTCTCTACACCTTTGCCTAATGACAAACATACAGTTTCAAGCTCCAGTGTTGTCAGTCCCTCACCTTTCACCAGCACTATGTACATCACATTGAGGGGAAGCCTACACTGTAACATCCTGTACCATCTCTGCCCCTGTAGCTAAACAGAGGGTGTTACTGTTAGTCTCTAGCCTTTCACCAGAAATAAATACATCCTCACTACACCTCTACCTACAGACAAACATAGGCTGCAATTAAAAAGAAAAAAACATTTTTATACAGAACAATCTCAGCAGTCAGATGTAATCTGATTAAAGGGGCTTGTGTTGATTTCAAATATATCAACTGCCAGATGCAAATGCATTAAATAACTAAAAATAAATTTCCAAATCACCACAGAATATTATGCTGGTTCAACTTTAAGCAGAAATGCATGGTGCTGAAAGGCCTCTCACACAGTTTGCAAAGGGTGTCAACAGAAGACACAGACACATGTTTCATCCTATCAGGACTCATCAGTGTCCCTTGTCTTTAAGGCACCCCAGTAGAATGAAACAGCTACCCTAAGCTTACCCTACCCTCAAAATAATCATTACAATGCCCCTGAAATAGTACTGTGAAAAAAAAGTTACGTCTCGCCTTGAACAGTAGCTGTCATTCAGCATGTAACCAATGGCACATTACTTCCTTTAAGGGAAGGAGGGGATATAATTGTCTTGGCCATAAATAAGGGTGTCCAATATCATAGGAAACAAGAAATCGGGTTGCACAGACTTGCACACACCTTGAACATAGGCAGATGTTTCTAAACCAAGACAACTTGTTCAAGTTTAACTTCAGGAAAACAAAACACTAAGTCCGTTAAGTAATTTAAGTCTGTAGGACCCAAGTGCAAATGAATGTTTTTGGAAGGGGCCTGAGAAGACAGCTGTGTACAGAATATGAATTCTAAAGTTCGTGTTTTTTTTGCCTCAGTTTTACTTCTTCTGACCCTGAAACTTCTGGAGCAGGCGGAAGCATGTTCCTGTATGATTGAACATCCACAGGAAACATTCTGTGAAGCTGATATAGGTGAATTCAGTGGTTTGTGCTCTTTTTAAATATTTTTTTTCTTGACTTGGTGGAGGGGATTACTTACAGTACCAAACCATATTCTGTAATTTAATGGGAAATTAAGTAACTACTGTATCTTTGTACTGATTTTCTTGAAATATGAGGCTGCCAAATTGAAAGTCATCAATCCTCATTTTAGAATTACAGTGCTGCTATTATATTGTGTTTTACTGTAAAAGCAGAACATTTTCTGGAAACATGTTCTACAGTACTAGTGGGAAGTTGTTGTGCTGTCCGGCATTCTGTCAGATTACCTAAACTGTTTCCTGTCATAAGCTACATGATATTACAGCACAAATTCATGGGCAGTTTATTTCATATTTAGACACTAAGTTGATTTCATGTATTACCATAATAATTATATAAGGACATTTATGAGTGTCAATTCCTGTTACACACAGCCCTTTATAAACAAGACTGTACAACTGAAATCTGTCTGTCATCAACAGCTGTAACTTACTTTTATAAACTTTCCCATTGCTGGAGTTCCGCTTGAGCAGGTCAAGCAGTTCAAATATCTAGATATCTTGGATAACTTCCTCTCCTACATGCAGCACACCGAGAATGTTGCCAAGGCTGTAAACATTTGAATTGGAATTCTACATAGGCACAAACATTGTATGACTACTGATGCCCTGTGTCTGGCAATCCACAGCTCAGTCACCTCTATCATTGATTACGGTCTAGCCATCTATGGCTCTGCCTCCCCTACTGCTCTCTGTAGGATAACTGTGGCACTTAGTAAAGCCTGTAGACTACTCATTAGTGCTGCCCATTTCACTCACACATGTGACCTGTATGCCCAAGTTGGATGGCTCCCACTCCTCTGTAGGATCCAATACCAGGTACTCCTTGGCCTCATGCCACCTGGTGTTGAGAAGCTTTTAAACATGCACTGTAGCTCTCAGTGCACCCATAATTCCATCTATGAAACCTTCCCAGTCCCCAGATGTCAGACCTCCATGGGACAGAGATTGTTTGCTTGCAGGGCACCACACTGGTATTGGACCCTTCAAAAGGCTGTTCCAGGATCACCTCACCTCTTCCAGTAGTTGTGACTGTTTCACCTAAGAGCACCACCTCCCTAGGTACTCCAACTTTTCATGCTCACACTGATCCTCTCGAATAAACCTCTACCATTCTAGCCCACCTGTTCAGCCCCCTCCACTCCCCCACTCCCCCACCCCCTTCCTCACCAGCACTAGAACTTCCAGCACCCCTGTCCCCTTCCCTCTACCAAACAAGCACTTCTCAGTTCCTCCTCCCTCCTTGACAATGGCCTTCTAGCCTGCCTACTCCTACTGAGTCTTCTCGCCATACTGTCCTCTCCACATAAGAATCTACATATATTTCAAATTAACTCTGCTTAGTTCTCAATCTCAGGTAGTCTCCTCACATGTATCACTGGTTTTTAACTCATTTTTACTGTACCTGTGTAATTACATATAATCGATTATTAATGTTTAACCCCTGTATGTTTTCTACTTGCTATGTAATTTCTGTATAATTTTGCAGTGATGTTCACCTTGTTCGTTGTCTACCAACATTTTGACATGGATCCTTTGTAAGTTAGCTGTTCTTGCTCAAAGGTGTTTAATCCGAGAGTTAATTAAATAAAAAATTAAATTTGGTCTGTTAGAGCTGCGCAGTCATGTGCCAGCTGTGAAAATGTCTGCCACTCAGAAATCTCCTGCCACATGTCAATCATCATAACTTCCCCAATTTTCACCATAGCATGCAATATTGATACACTTATTTTTTTAAATGTCCCTTCATGTTAATGATAATAAAAAAAAACTATTTTGAACGTTTTACTAGGAAACACATACTGAGCTGGTAACAGTTCATTTCCAAATGCGTCCGGGTGGGGAGCAGAGTTTAGTGCAACTTGACAAAAATGAGAAATAAAAATAATACAAAAACAATATATATAAAATATAAATAATGTAAATGGTAAGTAACATTTGTCATGAAGAGACATAACCATACTAACCGAAAAATTGTGGTCATAAACCATGCCACAGTAAAAATACAACCTAGCACGCTTCCTGTACTTTATTATTAAATTATATAGTTGGCACCCCATAAGTCCAATGTATGTATTTCAATACTAAACTACAGCAAGTGTGCTAGGTTGTATAGTAGCACTTGCACTGCTTCTTCTTGCTCAGTTATCATGACACATTTTTTTCTCCAGGTTTTTACGGATGCACAGTCTTGAAGGGATACCCAAACATAACATAAAAAAAATATATAGTAACTACAATATGATCAAAAGACAGCTGTAATAAAGAAGTTTCTGCACAGCCCATGTGTGCAAACCCAAGCATGTTTTGGGTGCAACTTCTAGTCAATGGCATCCATATGTACAAATAACTTGAGGTAATGATCCAACCATATCTCAATGCACTTGCAGGAAGAAACACCCTCAATCAATCCACAATAAGGGTAAGGAAAGAGGTGAGGAGGGGTGAGAGACTGGTCAACCTCTGTCTAGTGCCAAAAGTCACAGACACCATTTATTTGGCATTGAAGAACAACTGATTATCCCACAACCAACATTTGGATGTTTGAGAAAATCTAGTTGTACTTGAGCAACCAGGTCAGGAGTAGAAGCAGCAGAGGCATAGATCACTATTGTCTGCAAACATTTGGCTTTCAGCAGAACAACAGGCATTAGGGAGGTCATTTATGAAAAGGTTAGAAGAGAATCAGGCCCAAGACAGAGCCTTTGAGAAGAATTGAAGAGATGGAAAGTAGGGGAGAGAATAATTAACTAATGCAAACAGACTGGAACCTACCCTCAAAGTAGGAATGGAGTCAACATAGAAACATAGAAACATAGAAGTTGAAGGCAGATAAGGACCGCAAGGCCCATCCAGTCTGCCCATTTCTTTTTTCTACCTTATAAATGTGCCATCGGCCTTTGCTCTGTCAGTGACCTATCTATTCATAGTCATTTGTATTGCTCCCTTATGCCTATCCCATGCCTGTTTGAAGCCCTGCACTGTATTCATAGCCACCACTTCTTGTGGTAAGCCATTCCATGCATCTACCACCCTTTCTGTGAAAAAGAATTTCCTCACATTCCCCTTAATCGGCCTCCCTCTAATCTCATGCTGTGTCCTCTTGTCCTGCTATTTTCTTATATTTAAACATGTTAGACTCTTTCACCTTGTTTATGCCTTAAGGTGTTTAAATGTCTCGATCATATCACCTCTCTCCCTCCTTTGCTCAAGGGTATACATATTGAGCTCCATTAATCTGTCCTCATATGTCTTCTGATGCAGTCCCTGCACCATTTTGGTTGCCCTTCTCTGGACTGCCTCAATTTGGTTAATGTCCTTGTGAAGGTGTGGCCTCCAATACTGCACGCAGTACTCCAGATGGGGCCTAACCAATGTCTTGTACAGAGGGATTATTACCTCCCTCTTACGACTTGTGATACCCCTACTAATACACCCTAACACCCCCCTAGCCTTACCTACTGCTTTAGAGGTCTGCTTGGATGATTTTAGGTCATCAGTGATGATGATGCCCAAGTCTCTTTCTTCCTTTGTGACTGCTAGCAACTCCTCCCAGCCTATAAGTGGCTTCAGGGTTTCTCTTCCCTATGTGCATGATTTTGCACTTCTTTGCATTAATCCCAGTTGCCACTCTTCTGACCATTCTGCTAGTTTATCCAGATCTCTTCTCATTCTGCCCACCATCTGGATCATCTACTCTGTTGCAGATCTTGGTGTCATCTGCAAAGAGACAAGCCTTACCCTCTAGTCCATCTCGAGGTCACTAATGAAGATGCTGAATAGGACTGGCCCCAGGACTGATCCCTGAGTACCCCACTTGTGACTTGCATCTCTTCTGACTGTATACCATTTACTACCACTCTCTGTTTTCTGCCAGTCAACCAGTTTGCCACCCAGTTGACCAACTTCTGACCCACCCGAGCCTACCTAGCTTATTTATCAATCTTCTATGTGGAACAGTGTCAAAGCTTTGCTGAAGTCAAGGTAGGCGACATCAACTGCTCCCCTTGGTCCACCACTCTGGTTACCCAGTCAAAGAAATCTATGAGATTAGTTTGACAGGACCTTCCTTTGTAAACCCATGCTGTCTTGGATCCTGTGCCCCTATGGATTCCAGGTGTTGCACTATCCTTTCCTTAAAGAGTGCCTCCATAATCTTGCCCACTACTGAGGTAAGACTGACCGGTCTGTAGTTCCCGCCTCCTCCCTGCTACCACTCTTGTGGAGTGGGATCACATGAGCCCTTCTCCAGTCTTCTGGGACCTCTCCTGTGCTCAGAGACTCACTAAACAATTCTGCTAATGGCTCTGCTAGTTCCTCCTTTAGCTCCTTAAGTACCCTGGGATGTATGCCATCAGGTCCCATTGCCTTATCCACCCTGAGCTTATAGGCTCTTGTAGGACCCTTTCTTTTGTGAAGGGAGTAGTGCTCACCTCCCTCCCCTGTGTCCATGATGCTGAGCTGTGGGCCTGCCCTACCTTCTCTTCAGTAAACACTGAGCAAAAGTATCTATTTAGGATAGATGCCTTTACAGGGTCCTCCTCCTCACATGCTCCCTTTTCTCCATTAAACAGCAATACCCCCTCTGGACTTTCTCCTTTCACTGATGTATCTATAGAAAGTCTTGTCACCTTCTTTTACTGTTCGTGCTAGTGTTTCCTCAGTTTGGGACTTTGCCTGCCTTACTGCCTTACCTGCTTCCCTTAGGGCAGTTTGGTATGCCTCCCTATCTTCATCCGCTGTGTTCCCTTATATTTTCTGAAGGCCAGCCTTTTGGCTCTGACCTTTTCTGCTACTGTATTTGAGAACCAAAGTGGTTTCCGTCTTCTTTGCACTTCGTTTTCTGTCTAACACAATGGGATGTTGCTTCAAGTATTTATCATCTTAATGCTTGCCCACTTTGCCTGTACCTCCTCACCTGTGTTTCTTTTGCCAGGGCTAGCTTAACTCTGTTGGCCATCTTATCAAAGTCAGCTCCTCTGAAGTCCCATATTTTTGCCTTGGAATGGGATGATTTAGATGTAGTAGCCAAATTGAACCATACCATGTGATGGTCACTGGCCCCAGGTGACCTTCTACCTGGAGATCTGTGATCCCTTCTTTGTTAGTCAGTACTAGATCTAGGATAGCCCTGTCTCTTGTGGGTTTGCTGTACCAGTTGTTTGAGGCCCTCCCTGGAGGAATCCACTATGAGTCTAGTTCTGGCAGATGTTCCTGCTGGTATTGACCAATCTGTATCTGGCATGTTGAAGTCTCCCATTATCAGAACCTCCCTTTAGCAGTCATGTTTTGTATATCTTCTAACAGTAATGTGTCTATGTCCTCCCTCTGGTCTGGGGCCTGTAGACAACCCCAGTTCTTATGGCTGTCCCATTTCCTGTTTCCAGGGTGACCCACAGTTCTTCTGGCTCCTTATGTGTATTCTGAATTTCTATAGCTTTGATATTTTCATTAACATACAAGGGCCCCTCCCCCCCTTTTGCACCTCGGCCTCTTCTGAACAATACATAGCCAGGTACTGAAGTCTCCCAAGTGTGGTTACTGGTAAACCACGTCTCACTAATTGCTACTATGTCAGTTTAGCCTCTGACATTATTGCCTGCAGGTCTGGGATCTTATTTCCCAGGCTGTGAGCATTTGTGTACATGATTTTCCATTGGCCAGATTTTGAAGTGTTAGTTGTTGGGTGAAGTTTGGCATTACCCCTGTGCATCGTATGGGAGACAAACCTTTTTCTTACCTGGTGATGCAAATGAATGGCAAACACGCTGAATTCCTGTTTGACCACTAGCTGAAGGGGAGGTGTTCTTCCCATTCGACGATGGGTGCAGCACCCTCTCCCCATTTGCTAGTTTAAATATTCTGCAAAGACGTCAAACTTCTGCCCCAATGCACTGACTCCCTCTTTAGTCAGATGCAGTCCATCAAATTTAAAGAACTTTCGCTCCCAGAACTGTTGCCAGTTCCCTACAAATCTGTGTCCTTTTCCTGGCACCAGTCCTTGAGCCACGTGTTTAGCTCCCCTATCTCCGCTTCTCTGACCTTCCGTCCATCTGCTCCCTTCTCCCAGACTGGCAGGATCTCAAGAAGGAGATGCGGATGAAATAGATGATAGTTTGTCACCCAGCCTAGTCAGGTGTTCCTTGGTCTCCCACAACTGACCGGCATTGACCACGATCATTAGTCCCTATGTGTACTAGGACATCAATGTTTTCTCCTGCTTTGTGAACAATTTTAGCAATGCGGTCAGTGTCTCTCCATGCTGATGTACCTGGAAACATCTGACCATCACCCCTGGCTGGAGATGGGTATCAACTCCCGAATCATGGAGTCTCCTATGATCAGAAGTTTTTGGATTTCCTTTGTGCTTGTTTAGTTTTGGTTCCTGATTTGGGTGAGTATTGTTGTGCTAGCTCCTGTGCCGCAGTGTCCTGCTCTGCAGTGTCTTCTGCCTCTTTATTTGATTTCAGAGATAGAGGCAGATACCTGTTTATAGTGTTTATATGGTTTTGGAGGTAATGTGTTGGAGAGGAGGAGAGTGATGGGGCACCTGATTTGCTCCCTCTAACCACCTGCCAACCTCCTGGACCAACTACCCTCTGCGGTCGAGGTTTTCTGTTGGATGCTGGGGAAATGGCGGGTGGTTCCTATAATGTATTTCCTCTTCAATATGAAATTTGAGGCGTGCAATTCTGCCCATGCTGCCGGAGCTGAGACCTAAGACTCTAAAGCTCCAGCATGTGGACAGTGTCCTAAATCCTGTAAGACTGTCCTTCTGAAAATTGTTCCACAGTACCTGCAGTTAATGAAATCCATTCCAAATAAGTTGCTGGGTTTGTAACCTAGTCAGAGTAATTAGAAGGAAAAAAAATGCAAGTAATGGTTTAATTGTGCTTTGTTTAACTTGTTATAACAAGTTAAATTACTAGTGCCCTATAAATGAGATCACCTTGTAGGCCCACAGTCCACCCTTCCTGCTCTGCCACAGGAAATGTCACAACTGTGGTACCCTATAAAGGAGTGTAGCGTGGGGTGGTTGGGGATGGGGTGGGTGGCTGGGCCCTTCCCTGCCTAAAAAGAAGAACCACGGATGAAAGAACAAGGAGGTAAGAGCAGAAACAATCAGTCAACAACAAATGCAGTAACCCTGAAAGCTTATCCTAATGTTAGATAAAACTGTAAAACCTGTAAAGCACCACCTGTAATAATTTCAGAGAAGATATACCCTGTAAGAAACACTTTGCTCCAGAGAAAAATAAAGCAGTAACAGAAGATATACCTTGCAAAAGACAATTTGAATCAGAAGATTACAGCAGTAATCTGTTAGCACACACCTGTAGGCACACCTTGTAATAATGCAGAAGAAGGTATACCAGCAACAACAATTTGAATCAGAGAAAAAATAAAGCAATGAAACAACCTGCAAGGTAAGAGAACACCACATATTTTAGCTTTTGAAGAAGACAGAAGTGTGCAACAGAGTAGAAGACCTTGAATAGATCAACAAAGACTGCATATATAATCAGGCCCTAGTCTGTACTGGAAAGGATTGATTGAGTGAGTTTGATGAGAGAGAGGTGGAGTTAAAATGGAACTTCTGGAAAGTAGTCCAAATGGGTGTGAAGAATGAAGAGTCAAGGAAAGGGGAGAGTTGGAGGAGGACAAGGTGTTCCTAGAGCTTTCTCAGGTTTCAGAGAAGGGAAATCAGATGATAAATAATCCTAGGAGAGGAAGGACCATCCCCTTTGGGAAGGGTAATGCCTGCAGCACATTCCTAGACAACTGGGGCAATGGCTATTGAGAAAGAGAGAGTGACAATAGAAGTGATAAGGATAGAAGTGAGGGTGAAGGGGATGGATGAGAAGGGGGAGTAGGAGAAGAGGAGAGGGATCAAGTGCAGTAGGAGAGTCACCCAACTTGTGAACTGAAAAGGGGGACAGGTTCAGTAAAGACAATAGAAAGAAAACAAGGATGGTTGAATGACTTCAATTTTTTACACAACTTCAGTGAGGCATACCTACTGTACATAAAGCACTTGAGCTTAGTGTATGTGGTTCATTAGGTGTTCCACAATTCAAGTGTGTTAAAAAAATCCACATTACATACAGCTCCCTATGTATTATTCTATATGTAATTATTGGCTATGCTTATTACACACTGAACTCACTGTGTCTTTCCATTGTCCACAAGAGTGATCACATTTGTGTATAACAGAAATCAAGCTCTCTCTTTCATGCTAACAACAATAATCTGCTTCATGTTTTTTTTAAATGTAAAACCAGAGATTATACTAAAGAAAATATGAGCAGCTGTAAAACATGTGCATTTTTTTCATTCTAGAAGTATGGAGACAGGCCACAGTTATTCCCATTTTTAAAAAAGGATCCAAGCAAAATGTCACTAATTATAGACCCATTAGCTTAACATCTGTTTTGAGTAAGATCCTAGAGGGCATAGTTAAAAGTTACATTGGGAACATTATGCAACCAGAAACTGCACAGCATGGTTTTGTAAAATCTAGATCTTGTATGACAAATCTGTTACATTTTTATGGTGGCGTCAGTATGGCACTGGACAGCGGTAAAGCTGTGGATGTAATTCTACTGGATTTTTCCAAGGCCTTTGATGAGGTGCCACATGGTGAATTAATAGATGCAACTATAACAATGGGATTAGATGGGAATATTACCAAATGGATTGAATCATGGTTGTCCGAGAGAACTCAACGAGTCTGCATAAAGGGTTATTATTCAGAATATGAACAAGTCACTAGTGGGGTCCCTCATGGTTCTGTTCTGGGTCCCTGCCTTTTCAATATTTATATCTCTTCATTATCTTCATAAACAGATGTCTGGTTAACCAAATTTGCTGATGACACTCTCATTGGCTGTACAATCAATAAATCTGAAGATGCAATTACTTTACAATATGCATTAAATGAATTAGAAAGTTGGGCATTAACAAAGAAACTCATGTTTAATATTGATAAATGTATTATGATGCACTTTGGGAAGAATAATCCAGGAGCAAATTACACAATGGGTAACAGATTGCTTGAGGTTGTTGAAGATGAACGCGATTTGGGAATCAGAGTAAAAAATGATTTAAACTTTGGTCTACATTGTCAACAAATAATCAAAAAAGCTGGGAGTATTCTCCATTGTATAAACAAATACATAAAAAGTAATAGAAGTAAGGTCCTGCTTCCCTTGCATTCCTCACTTGTTAGGCCTCACCTGGAGTACTGTGCCCAGTTTTGTGCACCAGGAGACAAGAGTACTATAAATGCCATAGAGCGAATCCAGAGAAGGGCAACAAAAAAACTGGATGAGGTACAGGGTTTACAATATGACGAGAGGCTCACCAAACTTGGACTTTATAGTCTGGAATATCATAGATTGAGGGGAGATTAATGTTTGGTGTAGCGTGCCTTACAGGAAAATAGTTTATGGGATGCCTTGGGATTAGCATTATAGAAGTGGTTTATGAAACTAGGGCTCACCTGTTACAGTAAATGGTAGAACGCTGTAGAACAAAACAGAGAAGTTCATCATTCTCAGTTAGAGTGTCTAGAATATGGAATGGCCTACCACTTTTAGTAGTGGCCAGTGAAGTATGTATTTATTTAAAAATCGATTGGATACCCTTTTGAGTACAAAATTAATAAAGGGGTACAATTAATAAATTGGTGAGCAATATGGACCATGGTTTTTTTTTTTTGGCTCTGATTTACCTATGATACCTATGATGATACCTATGATACAGCTTCAATGTATGATGCCAGAATAGACCAGTCAAGTTTCACTCTTGTGGTTTGTATGCATCTCACATTTCAGGTGTGTTAAAAAATACTTTTTACTCACTGCAACTCACACATTATTCTACAATTTCTAATCCAAATAGTAAATCCCACCTATGCTACTTGTAACTGTTACCATTTACAATTAATCATGTTATTATTAACCTTACTTTAGCTAAAATATGGTTCTTAAATAAAAGTGAATTTTTAAAATGATGTTGGAAATCTGTAATATGATTATTATGTGCCCATGTAACCTAATCAATGCACTGTGTGATACTGTAGTGAAATTCATGTAATACTTCAATTACTGTGCCATTCCATGTTTGTAAAATATAATGGCTAATAGGTCAGCTAATAGAAAGCTCTCAGCCAGAAACAACCAGCAGCAACAGCTCAGACACAAATGGCAACCATAGGAGGTATATATCAAGTGGTGTTCAGTCCCCACCCTTACTGTCTGCTGAACTTCACTGACCTTCACCAACTGGGAGAGAGACCACTCAAGGAGGGAAGTCAGACTCCGACAGGTGCAGAAGCAGGGATTCCTTGGCAGCAGTTCGCCCTGAATCCTCCTTGGAGTGCACAGTCCAGGCTCCTTTCCCCACTGAGGCAGCCATCTCTCCTCATTCACTCTGATCAGACCCAGCCAGTGGATGCTTTCTCAGCATAAGGAGCTGTTGGAACACTTACTCCATGCTCCTTAATATAAAAACAAGTTTCCTTTCCATCCTATCACTTCTGAGTATACTTTGATTTTATATGCAGTTGATGAAACAAGGACTAGGTACATTTAAAAGGCAAAGCATCACTGACTGTTTTTACAGGTAGCAGAAACAAAGGTTCTACCCACCCACGCACCGTACCCTCTAATCCCACCCACTCCCAGATCTTCCTCTTTTATAGGGTCTACATTGCCCCATCCCCTTCTTGCCTCTCCTAATTATATAGGTGTGTTTTTTTCACTCAGAGACAGGAGAAACATAGCATAACCCTCAAACCCACCCCAAGCTCTCCACTCTTATAGGTGACCTGCCTATACCAACCACATCCTGTTGTAAAATGGGAAGAGGCAAGGTAATCCACCACCCAAAAAAATTGCACATTTGCTTTCATTTTTGTCTAGTCACTCTAAACTCCTATTTGCTTCCTCCTTACTTTCAACCAGAGTAGAGCCAGGTAGGCACCTACCTTAGACAACTTTTTCTTCTGTCCACACCTCCTCCTCCCTAGGACAAAAAATAATAATTATCGATTTTTCTTATACACTTCTACTTCTGCCCTTCTTCCATCTTCATACTACTTTCATCTGTACTCAAATGGCACTCATAAACTGCAACACCTGTGGCTCATTCTTTCCAAGAGCATACATCCTGAAAGTGAGATACTGTCCAATATGCTATGCCCTAAGGGACCTAAGAACTAAGCTCCATGCAGCAAGGACCGAGTTAACTATCTAAGAACAATTCTGTATTATACACAACAAAACAGCACTAACAAATAGTCCTTTACCAAACAGGTCCCATTGCCCCAAAGGACAAACAGACATACAGACCAGGAGGATGGAAACTGGTCAAAAATCACAATGCTCCAAAGCCTACAGCTACTGGAACAATCACACCTGTGCACATAACAAACAGATACTCTCCACTGACAACTACCACAGATATGTTGAAGAGTAAGGAACAGGTGGATCCAATACAGCAAAACACTGAAAAGTCCCCCAAAAGAGCAAACAAACCAACCACTAAAAAACAAGTACTAATAGCCAGAGACTCTATTATTCGAGGTGTGGAGTCTCACCTTCAGCAATCCAGCTGTACAAAAGTTGCTGTTAAGTGTCTCCTAGGTACGTCTGTGTGGAGGGACACTGACCACATTCTGAATATCGTATGCAATGTGAATCATAAACTGCATGTCATCCTCCACGTAGGCTCAAGCAACACAGCCTCTCACATGGTAGAAGAGACTAAACAAAACATAACAAATCTGGCCAGCAAAATTAATTCTCTTTCATCCAATCTCTCTTTCTCAGACATCCTGTATGGGACAAGGGCAGAATTAGGCACTGTGTCAGAGAGAGAGAGAGACATCTCCCGAACTCAATGTCTGACTTAAACAATGGTGCCAGGAAAATGGACACAGCTTTATTGGCAATTGCACCTAATCAAAGAAGGAACTTGGGTGCTCAGACAAAAACTTGACATGCACATAGGCCATTTAAACTAGTGAGTGGGGGACACCTCCTGGCAATGTCAGGAGCTCCTCTCCCACCAACAGCTAGTTCAACACAAGGCTCTTTAAGTGATCTTGGAACCAGTAGTTATCAAGACACTTCCCATAACAGGCCATGGGATAAGCATAATAGGCACAAGAGAAGCAACATTGCTATACAGCATAACAATTCTACTACTTCACCACACTGCACAAAACAGGGATGGAGGGCTACATGTGTCAATGCATTAGTCGGTCAAATGAAATCTCTGACCTCTCTGCTTTAATGACAGAAGCTAAATTAGACTGGATAGCAGTCACAGAAACCTGATTTACAGAGAACCATACCTGGGACATTGCTATACCAGGTTACAAACTTTTTAGGAAGGACCATGTTGGAAAAAAGGAGGAAGGGGTGACATTATATGTAACAGAAGGAATCTCAGCAATATAAATCCAAGCAAAACAAGGAAGTCCAGAAGCTTTACAGGTCATCCTAGGAGCAGGGGACAAAGCCCCCATCCGAGTTGGAGTCATATATAGACCTCCCTCCCAAGAATCTCACATAGACAAGGAGCTCCTGGAAAACATCTTGATGGCTAACAAGGGAGACCTGTTATTAGTGAGGTATTTCAAGCTACCTGATGTAAACTATTCCTCATTTACAACATTGTCTAAATGCAGCAAAGAATTCCTACTTGCCCTGAAGGGACAGGACTTAATCATCTTTTGCAGCCCCCCACCAGAAAACAGACTATCCTGGACCTGGTGCTAACAAACAAAACCAGAATTTCAGACATAACCATTGGGGTAAATCTGGGAACCAGTTACCACAGGTCATTCTGGGTAACAGTGGAAAGGGTTATGGAATCAACTCACACAAAGATCAAAATATTTGATTTCTGCAAGGCAGACTTGAAAACCCAGTTAAGAAACTTGCTGGAAATCAACAACTCATGAGAAGTGGAGAGAAGCTGGGAAGCATTGAAGACAGCTTTACTTCAAGTTACTGAACAATGCACAAAGCACATCAGCAAGTCAAAAAGAAGAAATAAAACTCTGTGCTTCATCAAAGAAATAGCAACGATAGCAAAACACGAAAAATGGCCTTCAAGCAGAATAAACAGACAGAGAAAGAAGCAGACAGACAGACAGCATTATATATCAATACTGAGAGAAGTGTGAAAGGCTCTTAGGATAGCCAAAGCAAACACAGAGGAGTAAATAGCACAGGGAGTAACAAAGGGGTACAAAATATTTTTAAGGTACATAAGTGAAAGAAATAGTCAGAGTGTGATAATCAGGCTAAAATCAACTGAAGTATAAATAGCTGAAGAGGATGAAGACAAAGCAGAAGTGCTAAACAAATTCGTCTGCTCAGTCTTCGCCACTGAAAACCAAGGCAGCGGCCCTACTGTGGGAAAGGCAGTGTGCAACCGTAGAACTGCAGACGACTTCCACTTCTCAAGAGAAAGTCCTAGATGAGCTTAGCAAACTAAAAGTAGACAAAGGAATGGGACCTAATGGAATCCACCCTATGACTCTAAAATAGTTACAAGAAGAAATTGCAACACTGATCACTGACCTTTTTAATAAGTCACTGGAAAGTAGCACAATACTACTAGACTGGAAAAAGCCTGTGATGGTACCCTTACATACGTATGAACATATGAAGAAGCCAGCAGAAGAAGGCCATTTGGTCTATCAAATCTGCTCATATTGCAGGTTCCACAGCTTGAGCTAATGTCCCTGCCTTCCTTCCGCACTCCTCCCATCCTTCCTACCCATGATCCTTACTTTCCCCATATGCCTATATATAGCTGGCACTGTCTTCAACTAGATGACCTCTTCTAGCAGTGCATTCCAAGTGTTCACCACCCTCTCAGTAAAGAAGTGCTCCTTGATCTCCCTCCTAAACCTCCCATCCTCCAGCTTAAGACTGTGCACCCTAGTGTTATGGTTGCCACTCAACTTAAAGAGACTCTCCTTATCAACCTTATTCATCCCCTTCATGTACTTGAAGGTCCCAATCATGTTCTCTCTCTCTCTCTCTCTCGTCTTCCAGGGAGAACATGTTCAGTGCCCTCAGCTTCTCCTCACATGCCCTACCCTGCTGACCCACTATCATCTTTGTAGCCCTCCTCTTGACCTTCTCCAGCAGCTTAATGTTCTTTCTGAGGTGCGGGCACCAGTACTAAACTCCATACTCTAGATGCAGCATTACCAGTGACCTGTACAAGGACAGTATAACCTCCTCTCTCCTACTACTGATCACCCTAGATATGCATCCCAGCATCTTGTTTGCCTTTGCTGCTGCTTTCTTGCACTGTGCAGAGTGCTTCAGGTCACCAGTGATCATCACTCCCAGGTCCTTCTCCTCTGAAGCAGATACTTAGACTCCTCTCATGTAGTACTCTGTCCTGGGATTCTTGACTCCAATATGCATAACTTTGCATTTTTTTTGCCATTGAAGCCAAGCTGTCAGATCCTAAACCACATCCCCAGCTTTTCAAGAGAATCCTTTAGGTCCTGTATCCCTTCAGCTGCGTCCACTCTCCCACAGAGCTTGGTGTCATCTGTGAATCAGCACATTTTGCTATTAATGCCATCCCCAATGTCATTGATGAAGACATTGAACAACACTGGCCCCAGTACAGAGCCTTGTGGGACCCCACTGGTTACCTGTCTGGTACCAGATAACTCTCCCCCTACACCACCCTCTGGGTTCTGTCCTTCAGCCAGTTTTCCACCTATCTGGCCATCTTTTCATCAGCCCCAAGATCCTCCAACTTCCTGATCGACCTTTTGTGGGGCACAGGGTCAAAGGGCTTTCTGAAATCAAGATAGAGGATGTCTACCATTTGGCCCCTGTGTACTGTCTTAGTGACACAGTCAAAGAAGACAATCGGATTCATTTGACGTGATCTCCTCCCATGAACCTGTGCTGCTTCACATCCTGAAGACCATGCTCCTCTAGATATTCCATCAACCTTTCCTTTAGTATGGTCTCCATGAGCTTGCCCACAATGGAGGTCAGACTGACTGGTCTGTAATTCCCTGGGTCATCCTTAGAACCACTTTTGTGGAGGGGAACTACATGTGCTGTTCTCCATTCTTTCAGTACCACACCTGACTCTAGTGAACTTTTAAATTGTTACATGAAAGTGGATACAGGGAACAGCCTGGAAACTACCACCCAGTCAGTCTGGCCTCATTGTTAGGCAAACTTATGGAAACCCTGCTAAAAGATAGAATAGTGGATCATCTAAAAGAATCCAGAAAGCTTGACCACAAGCAACATGGATTTATGGCAGGAAAATCATGCCTAACAAATACGATAAAATTATTCAACTGGGTGACCAGAACAACAGGTTAGGGAAGGGTGGTGGATGTGGTGTACTTAGACTTAAGCATGGCCTTCAACACCATACCCCCTAGAAGTTTTATGAATAAGCTAGTGAATACAGGACTTACTCAGAAGACAGTCAACTGGATGGCACATTGGCTCAAGGATAGGACACAGAGGGTCTTAGTTAAAGGAGCTCAGTTAGGGGAGGACAAGGTGACCAGTGGAGTACCACAGGGGTCAGTATTAGGCTCCATCCCCTTCAACATTTTCATCAGTGACATCACTTCTGAGCTGGAGGGGAAAGTATGCCTGTCTGTGGATAATACAAAACTCTGCAACTGGGTGGATACCCAAGAGGGAGTCTTGAAGATGGAAAAGGATCTGAATTGGCTGGAAGGATGGTCCAAAAATCAACAATTGAAGATCAATGCCAAAAAATGTAATGTCATTCATTTGGGTAAAAGAAACCCCTGGAAAGAATACATACTGCTAGGATACCAGCTTGAACTAACACAGGTGGACAGGGATCTTAGTGTAATCATTACCGATGACCTTAGGATGAGCAAGCAATTTGAAAGGGCAGCACAGAAAGCAAATGGCATCCTCGGATGCATTGGAAGGGGTATAACTAGCAGGAAAAGAAAGGTAATAATGCCACTCTACAGATCACTAGTCAGGGTGAACATGGATTATTGCATCCAGGTTTAGAAGCTGCACCTGAAGAAGAATATCAACAGACTGGAGGTGGTGCAGAGAAGGGCTACAAAGATGGTGCAGGGTTTGTACCATGAGCCATATGAAACCAGACTGGCTGATTTACAGCTGTGCTCACTTGAAAAGAAAAGAGACAGGGGGACATGATTGAAATGTTTAGGTATATGAAGGGAATTAACATGGTGTGAAGGAAAACCTGTTTCTGATGACATCAGAGTCAAACAAGAGGCCACAATCTATGACTGGAAGGAGGTAAATTTAGGGGAAACGCCAGGAAGTACTTTTTTCTGAGAGGGTGATCTACCCTTGGAATAGCCTACTGCAAGAGACAATTGACTCAAAAAATGTAAGGGAATTCAAACTTGCATGGGATAAACACTACACGCAAAAAAGGAAATAGTCTAAGAGGAGGGGGGTAGGTATTCAGGGAAGACTAGATGGATCAAGAGGTCCCCTCCCACCGGCAAATTCTTATGTTCTTATATTCTTACTATTAAAGACAATGCACTTTTTCCTGTTCTTCAATGTTATTATTTATTGTTGTCCTAACAGATTTCCATAGTCCTGTATACTTTTGGATATAGTAACTGGAACAATTTCATAATGACACTATGGATGATGTTATGAGAATATTACTATCTTCAAGTCCTACTTAGTTAAAGCAACAGAGCATGATAGCAGTGAGAACTTTGACCTGCACTTTTCATTCTGTTTTACATTGATCCTTATTGCCTGATTTGTGTGGTACCCTTCTTTCCCCATTCTAAGTCTGCTGTAGCACTTTTTACATTTGCTTGCACACATGCACAAGGAACAAGTTGTGACAGCTTGCTGGAGCAGCAGGCTGTGGAGGTGCAGTTGTGTTGTGGCCAATGCCCTCACTGCTTTTTAGGGCTTGCCTCTGTGGCACCAGTGAATGAGCACACTGTCTATGACAGCAGCTCAGAAGCATGCCACCCACTTTAAACAATTTCCGCTGCAATGAGGGAGCAACCCTCCAATGCAGGGTGTCCTTTGCCTGGTATAACATTTCAATAAACATGGTGGTGGCTGTTGCCAGTCACCTCTCACAGTCCCCAACAAGTAAACTTCAGGGTGGCCAATCCGCCTGTCAGCATGCCTCCTCACCAGTTTGTTTGCCAATGGGGAGCCCAATCCCCATTGGTAAATGTGCCCCTTTGCTGTTTTTCTCTGCCGAGGGGCTGCCCAATCCCCTTCAGCATCATCCCCTCCCAAACACAGCCATTCTTGCCAATGGGGGTCCCAATCCCCATTGGCTTCAGTGCCCTGTCCCCAATCTGCTGAGGGGGGATCCCAGTCCTCCTCAGCATCACCCCCCCAGACACGCTTGCTGACAGGATGCCCATTCCCTGTATCTGCATGTTTATCCCCCTCCATTGCTTCAGCATTTTCCTGCCTCACCCCACCCCCATTGTGTGCCACACTGGGAACCCACCCCAGTGTGGCTAACATGATCCCCAAAATCAAGGGACACACTGGGAGCCCGCCCCATTGTGCCCAACATTGTCTTTACACCTGTAGACAAAGAAAACAGTCCACAGTGTTTTTTCTTTTTTTTATACCCTGAAACAAAGAAAATGGTCCCTCATCATTGGGTCCCCACCCCCAACCCACATCCACCGTCTGTGAATCCCATCTCCCCACACCTCCTCTCACACCATACATACCTCTGGAGCCTGACGTGACAATCTTCAGTGGAGATAGAACATGTCTGGACTCTTCAAATCCGACTGTGAACTGAAGAAATGCTGGTAAACCATATAATGGCATGAATGGGGGGGCTAAACTTACACGGGTATCTCGGCCACTGTTGTGACATTTGGTCTCAAATTTTTAACATGGGGTTCTTGGGAACCCACCTCATGAATTCAGTCACTGTCATGTTGTTATTCAGTCCAGAAACATGATTTTGTGGTCACTGCACAGAATCACCTTCCAGGAATAATTAGCAAAACAACAGTGTCACTGTTCATGAGGCAGCCTCCCAAAAAGCCTATGTTGCTAATTTGGAGAAAAAATTCCAGAAAATGACTGTGTTACGAATGCGCATTGCCTAGTTCCACATACGCTCATAACTTCAAGCATTTTTAATATTTTCACTCCAGATTTTCAGCATTGCCATTTTTCCAAACCTACTTATGAACGGTGCAACTGTCATTTTTCACATCCTGCCCAAAATGTATTTTTTTGCACATCTGGTGCACAGTGGCATGGTCACTGTGCAAAATCAACGTTCAGGACAGATTAAGAAAATCACAGTGACAGTGTTCATAAGGGGAGGTCCCAAAAAGCCTATGTTGCAAATTAGGTGAACAAATTCCAAAAAAATTACTGCGTTACCAGCGTGCGTTGTGTAGTTTCTCTGCATGCTCATAACTTCACCAATTTTGTCATATTTTTATTCCAGATTTTCAACATTTTCATTTTTGCACACTGCCTTATGAACAGTATAGCTGTTATTTTTCACATCTTGCCTGAAACATGTTTTTGCACCTGTGGCACCCAGTGGGTGTGGTCACTGTACAAAATCAACGTTTGGAGCAGATTAAGAAAATCACAGTGCCACTGTTCATTAGCAGAGGTCTCAAAATGCCTATTTTGAAAATGTGGTGTAAAAAATTCCCCAAATAATTGCATTACAGGTGTGCGTTGTGCAGTTTCTAAGCACATTTGTGACTTCACCAATGTTTTTATATTTTCACTCCAGATTTTCAACATAATCATTTTTTTACACCTCCTCATGAACAGTGCAGTTGTCATTTTTCACATCCTGCCTGAAATGTGTTTTTGCACCTGTGAAGCCACATGGCACAGTTGCTGTGCAAAAATCATCTTTTGGCTAACAAACTGATAGTGTCACTGTTCATGTGATGGGGTCACAAAAAGCCCATGTTGAAAACTTGGAGTGAAAATATCAAGAATTGCCCAAGGTGTTAGAGTTTCCAACCATAACGCCCTACCCTGTAGGGGCTGACAAGCATCAGAGGTCTGACTTGAGGTTGTCAAACAGTAATGCTCAAGCCATTCCATCCCATCCCCATCCCCACCCTGCAGCCAGTGACAGGCATCAAGGTATGCCTTGGACTCTTCAGTCCCAAGTTCACCCCATTCTTCTATACTGCACCCATTTCAGCATATTTCCTTATGGAGTTTGGTGAGTGTAAAGCCTGAACACTCCAAGGCACACCTCAACACTTATCAGTGTCTGCAGGGTAGGGTGAGGTGAAATTGCGTGAGCATTATGAGCGATGACCCAAAGGCACACCCCAATGCATGTCTATCTCTGCAGGGTAGGGGTGGGGCTGAGGTCAATTCAATACTTCCTTGCCATTCCTATTCTGCATATGTCTAACTCCTGCACTGCCAATGCTAATGACAGCAAGCAAACATTCAGCACTGACAAATGCTGTTTTTATGATTGAAACTATAAAAGACGTGTTCTGTCTAATGTGGCTTGAATCAGGATTTTATTAGTATTCTGAGCTGCTTTTGTGCAGTTGTCCCACAAGATCAAGAAGCAATATCTGCTGCATGATATTTCATTACAGTTACAAGAAAAAGGATCCCTAAACAATGGGTGCTTAAAAACAACAGGCAGTTCTGATGAAAACCTGGTCCAAGCACATATTAAAAAGAAGCACTCCATTTATTATTTTAACTGAAAAAAAGTGTTAAAGCAGATTAAAAATGTGGAAAAAGGGTATCATACTCATCATGAGACTGGTGGCAAAATAAAATAAAAATGTAGAGGTCAAGAATTTTACCAGTATCATGCACTGCTCCTTTGAATACAGAAACACATTTTATAAAATGTATAAGCAAAACAGCTGTCTGCCAGGTCAACAAGGAATACTACATGAACAAGAAATGGCTAAAGCTAACACCCCATCTGTCAAACTATTACACGTAAATATTAGAAGTATTGCTAAAGTGTGACTGGAACAGAAAGAGCAGGTAGAATAGAGATTAGACAGTAAGGGACTATATGGCAGAAGATACATTCAGGAGACCTGGACTAGGGATGGGGGTTCTATTGATACAAGGAAGTAATAACTGGCCTGGAACTGGGAGGGAGCCACTACTACAGTTCCATCATGATAAGAATCAGCTGCTTGCATTATACTGAAACAGTGCTGTGGATGTATTGCCTCCACAAGCCTTTTAACCTGCAGGATATAGTGATCATCTGGAAAATTGCAAGAAGACAGGCAAGTTGGTCCACTGGGATGAGGTGCTATGTGTTTCATCTCCCACCATGCTGGTGATCTGGGTCAAGGACTAAGCCCAGATCAGTGAAGGTCAGCCAGGAAAGAGATAACTGTGCATTCCACAGCATGCTCTTCTCCATGGGGAAGAAAGGCGGTCCTTTCTGCCGTATGACTGTCACCTAGAAGATCATATAGCAGTGCCCTGTGGAACAAGTTCAGGGTAGGGGAGTGTCTTTGAGTGACTGAGGCTGATGCTGATGCTCTGCACCATGCCACTCTGCTGATGTCTCTTGGGGGGTGGCACAAAAAGCATGGAAAACTCCAACCACAGAAGTGTGCTGCCACTGTACCTAGAGACCACACACCCGCCAACCCAGGCAGACCCCAGGACCCAAGTAGGACCAAAGCTTAAAGTGGGTAACTGGTCCAACCCTGCTATCCTTGACTGATGGGAGAGGATATGATGGGTGACTGCCAGGAAAGTAAGAAGCCCTAGAAGAAGGTGGGTAGATGGGGTTGGGGCAGAAGAGACAGATCTGAATGTGGGGCCTTGGGTTGATTTGTGAGCAGGATTGGAAAAAACTGAAAAAAAAAAGAAGATAGGTAAGTGCAAGGTGATGGCACTATTTTCAACTGTTCTTCACTCACTGTTTGACATAAGGGAATGTGACATAGGGCTCCACCATACTAGGAATGGCTGATGCTGTTGTAACAATATCATCCCTTATCTGAACCTAAAGTTAAGGGTCAAGTGGGTAGGGGGCAATTTATTGGCAGTGCTGATGCCCATGAGCTTTGTGCATAGCAAAGCACCATGTGATATGTATTATGCCATTCACATACCTCCATGGGCTTCACTAAACAGGTGTTTATGCATGCAACATCTGTTTGCACCAGCCATCATCTGGTTGCCCACATTTGCGTTTTAGCAAACCCATGAGGAAACTTATGAGAATAGCTACAAGGTGTTGTGGAACAATTGGGAAGATATTTCCCCATTTTACCTGGACACCTGGTGGCTGGAAATTGGGCTCCCTATCACTAACTGAATTTCACAGCTGTGTCTGTTGTAAGTGCTGTACAGCATTCTTTTTGAGGCAACAGTATTTCTGAAGACTGTCAGTAGGGCAAGTCATTTAATACATTTTTGAAAGGGGAATGGTGATTTATCTCAGAGAACATGTTACAGCAATAAAGCAACACACTTTAGAATTGCAATTCTCAAAATATAACATTTCCTTAGATGGCCAAAGTTTAGACTTCTCTTTCTAGTGTCACTATAGCACTTTATAACAACATATTCATTATTTTTCCTCACGAAGAAATACAATAAAATCAAACTTCAAGCAACATCTAAATTACATCCAACTGATTTCTCAAACTTCAAACTCATAAAAATAATTAATGTGTACCAAGAGGTAAGGTACCACTGAGTCAGTCATTCTGGTTGCAGTAGTCATTCACAGAAATTATGCCTATTTTGTAATCTAAATAATATACAATAACTAGATTTGCCCCCCCCCCCGAAACCCGGAAAGTTTAATTACTATGTAAACAACCTTAAAAGGGACAGGGTGCTACTCTTCAAGTTATACATTGCATCCCACTTTTTAGCTTTTGTTTTGTAACTGGGTAATAATAATAATATTACCTTTCTTGGGTTCTTGTTGGAACTGCACAAAGGAAGAGATGACAGACAAGTGGCTTCCAGATAATAAATGCAATTTATTACTGGTAAATAATAACGCAGGCTTAAAACCAACAGTGAAATCACTGGGAGAATGCATCCAGCTTCCTTACCTATGTAGGCGCAGTCTAGTCTCATCTCAGAGAAAATACATGCTGCAAAGGGTCTTGTACCCTGACAATTACTATGGTAACAGCTAAAGAAGATACATAAAATACATATAATTGGCCAATAACAGGTGGCCAGAGTAACTATCCTAACTAATATGAGAAGTTGCTTTGCTTTCAGAAGATACTGTAAGTGAACAATGAGGTATGTGATGCTTCCAAGGTCACTTGCACTTACAGTTGTGCACAAGCAGTAAAAATGGCACTATTGCCTAACTTCTGATTATACAGTAAAACTATAATGGATAGCATTCCCAAGTGGCACGATACATTGTGAGAATATAGCAAAGCATAATATGCTTAGCAAAAATACGAAAGAACACAGATCTTGACACTTAATGCTTGTACAATGTGTCCCTGCCCTAAGGATAGTACATATACCTACATATGTGTTGCAGTTCATGAGGTGGGGGTACAATCAGGGGTGCTGAACCATGGATAACATTCCCTCCCTTGTTGCCTCAAAAGGGGCAACAATCCCAGGTAAGTAGTGGGATGGAGCTAAAAAGTAATTTACAAGCCCAAGGCACAAGCCTTGTAAAGGAATTCGGGTTGTTCTCCATGTTGTCTTAGAGTACATCACAGACAGCAAAGTGTTAAGATCAGAAAAACAATCAAAAGTGCTTGAATAATGAAAAAGCTTTAAAAGTCATTTCTAACCAAGTATTGGAAATATCAGTGCTTAAATCACCATCATGAATAAGATGATTAAGAGCATCACCAGCTTTAGAAATATTATTGCTAATGTAAATCAAATGTGAATCCTATCTAGCTAAAAGAGATTTTAAGGAAAGAATCAAAGGGTCAATGTGCACATTAAATATGGGCAAATACTGAGACAAGGCACGCAAGTATTGTGGATCAGTATCAATAACATCAAGGTTTCTAGCTGTAGACTTGAAAATGTTAACAGAATTTGCTAAACAACTAGTAATACAACCATTAGATCTGCAATGGGGACAATACCATTTACCCATTCTTCTGTCATGGATATGATCTGGAATGCATCCTGTTTCCAAATCCCTGAAGAGATTGTTAACAGTGGTAATTACATAAGAACCAAAAGCAGAACATCAAAGTTCATGGGCAATATATAGCTTTTCCACCTCCTTATTATTTTGAAAAAACAGTTAATTGATCTTAGTTTTAGTATCATTGAACCCTTTGGTAATTTCCTGCATATTGTGGACAGTAAAATGTTCTTCCTTACTTAAACCATCCACACCATGTAATAGTGGGGGTAATATATCATTCTTAGCAGCTTGATGAAAATTAAGAGTTTGTACCTCAATAGCAACTATTTCTGCTCTATTCCAGATAGACGTACCTGAGCCAAAAAGGCCAGAAACAGTGCCTGCTGCACCAGTAACATCTGCAGTGTCACGCCTAGTGCGTAGTTTAGCTTTAGCATTAGGTGCAGGTCTAAAAACCCCTATGTGATCAGTGGTATGAGGTCCACTAACTGGATCATTAGTGCATGTTTTGTACGCAGCAATAATATCTGTAAGCATCATACTGAAAAATGTGAAAGTACTGGTAGTGTGAAAGAGGCCAATTTCAGCCATATTCCAATTTGTGAGATTGAAAATAACTGGGACATGCATAAATTGTGCATTATTAATCAGGGCTCCTGGATGGGAAGTGGTTGCCAAACCAGAAGAAGGACCTTCCTCCTGGGGAGAGCAGTCAGTCATTTCTTCTTCGGTGGGTGGAACTACAGAAAGAAAAAGAGCTTCAGTAGCTATGTAGTTATGAAAACAGAAATCATGTGACTCCTCAGAGGTGAGGTGGTCACACCAAGCAGGATCAATAAGAGCAGTAAGATAGTAGCCACCAATATGTCTGGGAGAAGTCTGTCAAATAGAGAGAGTACCATTTTTAGATGTGTCAGTATTGGGCCATCCATGGAATGTACCTTGAACAGGTGAACTACAGGGAGTGTGTAGCCATTAATGTCAGTTTCCCATTGGATGGAAAGTGTGTATTTGTCTGGAGCAATGACCATGGCATCAAAATAAACATCTGAGCCTTCCTTAATAGTAATCATTTTGTTGGGCACATTAATATGAACTCCCATTGGGGCTGAATGTTCAAGTTTGCTAAGGAGATGTTCTCATTTGTGAGTTGATAGAGGTGGTTTCTGGGATTCAGTCAAAGGGGATAGCAGTAGTAGTCCCACCAGGATGAGGAGATGCAAGAAAGCCATCTTGCCAGTGTACCTGCAAGAAAACAGAAAAGGTTTGTTAAGTGTGGGGTACTATTCCACCCTAAGTGGGTTAGGAAAAGTAAGTTCAGTGACCTTTATACAACTTGAGCTGATTAGCCTGGAACCACTTGTCATCGGTCTTCTTTTGCTGGTGAACTGAGACCTGATAGACAGGAGGACTGAGTTTGTTGAAAATGGGGTATGGGCCTTCCCATCTGCTGGCAAATGAATGTGTTGGTTGTCTGTATTAGAGAAGCATAACTTTGTCTCCAACTTGCCAGTCAACTTCTTTGACATGCTTATCCGAATGAGCTTTAGCTTGTTGTTGAGCTTTACCCATTTGATGGTCAGTGAACAGGTGTGTCTTCATGATGTCATCATGAAGTTTTTCTACATACTTGTCTATAGATACTCGATCTGCAGTAGGGGTGTGGAGACCAATCAATAGGTGCTCAGGTAATCGCATGGTTCTACCAATCATAACCTCATAAGGTGTACACAGAGTAGTGGCTGCAGGAGTACTCCTGATTGCCTTCAGTAGTAGTGGCAAAAAGGAATTTCCCAATCCTTGGGATTGCCATTGATGAGTTTGCATAACATCTGTTTGATTCTTCTGTTGGATCTTTCTACCTGGCATGAGGATTGAGGATGGTAAGGGATATGGAATTTCTGATCTGCTCAAGTAGTTGGAGTGTCTGCTTTATCAGCTCAACTGTAAAACTGGGTCCATGATCCGAGTCTATCTTTAATGGTAGTCCCCACCTGGAGAACAATTGATCCACAAGGATCTTGGCAGTTGTCTCTGCCATGTTAATCTTAGTAGGAAATGCTTCTACCCACTTAGAAAACAAATCTGTGACAAGTGCGTACTTGTTGTTCTTGTAAGGGGGCCAATGAAATTGATATGTATCGCATTCCACGGTCCAGTTTGCCTTTGATGCAACAGTTTGGTCTTTCTTGTCACTGAAATCAGATAGTTCTGGGCACACACTATGCAGTTGTCCACACAGTGCTCTACATCTTTGGCCATGCCAGGCCACCAGACAGCAGTACTGAGTCTCTGGAGGGTGTTTTCTGTCCCCTGGTGTCCACCAGTGGGGGTATCATGAACAATATGGTTGACCTTGGTTTGCAAAGATTGTGGTGCAATCCACAGTTTGTCACCTGTATCCTCTTTCCAATACCAGATGAGCTTCTAATCACTATACAAATGTATAATATCAGAGTGTCTCTTGTATGGACTACCAACAGGTAGCGATTGTTCAATTCCCATGTCAAGGAATTTGAACACATATTTTAGTTCTTGGTCTGATTTCTGTGCAGTAGAAAGGTCCAGTGGAGGTTCTGGTACTGGCTTCTACCTGGATTTAGTGGCTACTATAGCTTCTACAGCTATTTGGTGAGTCATTGTCCCTGTCTCCCACTCAAGTGCCTGCTTTGGCAAGCAAATCCACTCAGTCATTGAATTCATAGTAAGGGTCAGATTTACAGTGAGCCTTTACCTTGTGGATGTACAGTTTGTGAGTAAACTGTTGTGTCAGGGTGTGTATGTACGTAAACAGTTCCCTGTACTTGACAGATGTGCCATCAGAGGATGCAAAGTTATTTTTATCCCAGAATGGTAAGAGCTCAGTAAGGGATGAGCAGACCCAATGTAAAGTAGACCATGGGCCAAGATTGAGGGCATTTTGGCAGGCAGTACTTTGATGTCCCTATGCTACAAAAGCAATGTCCAGTGGGTAAGTCTGGTGTTGGAGACAGAACCATCTTTTACTTTGTCTGAAAGTAAAAAGTTAGTTGGGGTGTGTCAGGTATGCAAGACAATAGGAGCATACCCAATGATGTAGAGAAAATGCTTGATAGCCGAGTAGGTTGCCAAGAGCATCCTTTCAAAGAGACTGTGTTTTCTTTCTACTGGGGACAGCATCTGAGATGCATAGGCAATGGGTCTGAAGTACCCATTGTACTTTTGTGCCAGCATTGCAAACATTGCCACATCAGAGGTGGCAGTTTCCAAATGGAATGGAAGGTTTGGGTTGAGGTTGATTAGTGCTGGGGCAGAGGCTAAGGCCTGCTTAAGCTGTGTGACAGCTTCAGTGAGACCAGGGCCCTATGTCCAATGTCCATGGGACATCCTTTTTCAGATATTAGTACAAGGGAGAAGCCTTCAAGGAAAAAATCAGGGATAAAATCCCTAGCGTAGTTTACCATTCCTAAAAAGCATCTGAGTGTTGCTACACTAGTAGGAAGTGGCAGATCTTGCAAGCCCTGGATCTTTTTGACAGCTAGGCTTCTGCCTTGGTCTGTGATACATAGGCCACAGAAGATGACCTCTTTTTCACACAATTGTACAGTAGAGGGGTTTCACATGAGGTCTGCTCTCTTGAGAAGAGACAGAAGTTCGTCTAGGATGGCCAAATGATCTTCTTTCGTGGTGATTACAAAGAGCAAATCATCCACGTACTACAGGAGACACTGGGATGTGGAGAACCCCTGCAGGGCATCCATCATGTGGAGATGGAAGAGGAAAGGGCTGTTGTGGAATCCCTGGAGAAGGCAGGTCCAGGTGTACTGGCATCCATTAAAAGTAAAAGCTAATTTATATTGACTTTCCTGTGCTAATGGGAGTGACCAAAACCCATTAGAGATGTCAAGAACTGTGAACCACTTTTTTTCAGGTGTCAACAGCTTGAGCACATCAGGTGCTGATGCTACTGTTGGGGCGCAACTGGGGGTAACTTGATAAAGTTTCCTATAGTCAGTAGTGAGTTTCCAAGCTCCATTTGACTTTTTCACAGGCCAAATAGGCAAATTAACAGTGGAGACAGAGGTCTAAATCACTCCTTGCTGTAGCAGTGATTTGATGGTCTCCCTCAGTGAGGGCAATGCTTCAGGAGGGAATGGATACTGATTCTGCCTCATGGGGTTTGGTCCTGGGATTTCAATGATACAGTGTGTCCTACCACAATCATGCCTGTTGGTAGCAAACACATCCAGGTGTTTCTGCAACAAATGTGCAAGTTCAGAAAACAGGTCATGACTTTTAAATAGGCTCATGACGTCATACTCCTTGTTGTCATGGGAGATGGCTGCCACCACATTCGAGTCTGGTATGGTGACAGCATGACATTGTTCTTTGATCTGTAGAAGTAGTCTATTGGCTAGGTCCACTACTCAGCTGTGTACTGCAAGAAAGTCAATTCCCAATATACTGGGGTGATGACATAATACCATGAGGTCAAAGGCAAAATCAGTCCTGAAGTGGCCTATCACCAAAGGCAGAGGACTTGATTTGTATGTGTGTAGCTGGGTTCCATCTATACCATGGGCACTGGTCTTCCAGCCAGTAAACCAGTCAGATGAGACTGGGTCCTCACCATGAAGAACTGACATGGTTCCTCTGGTGTCCAGAAACATGGTAAGTTGGTGGCCACTGACTGTGGCCTTTACACAAGGCCATCCATTTGTGTCAACAAGCAAGTCACTCACAATCCGGACTTGGGCCTGTAATTGTCAATCTGTACATTCAGAGTTGTCTTCATCATCCTGCTTCTGAAATCTAAGGCCCACAGGATCTTTCTGGACCTCCTGTATGTCTTAGATGGGATGGATTCAAGTGTGCCCATGATGTCACAGGCATGACAGCGGCCTGCTCAGTTAATTCTTCCTTAGTCATTGCATCAGCCTGGCCAGTAGTTGATGCCATGAAAGGATTCTTTCCTCGGCTGCTTGGTTGTTCAGCAGCCAAGGGCAGGAAAGGATTTCCCTGACTGCATGGTTGTCCTGCTACCAGGGTGAAGGCTGCTACATATGCACAGGTTTGGCATCTCTCTCAGCATGAGCCTCCTCCTGCAGTTTGAGGAGGATCTCGTTCTCATTATGGGGGTAGACCTGGAAAGCACACTCCGTCTTGGTGAGAATTTCTGCAAAGGTGTTGGTGTCCGGGTAAACATTAAGTTCAGATTTTTCCCGGAGGACTTGGGTCATGTTCCAGATGTACAAATCCATGTACTCAATTTGGTCTTGGTGTGCGACCTCACCAGCCAGGCCTTTGCCAGCCTCGTAGGTGAGCCACAACCATTGATGGTAAACCTTGGGGCTTTCCTTCACATTCTGTTTACCTTTGTAGGCCAAGCAGGCTCCAATGACACCTAGGAGATTGGCAGCAAGGAGTGCCACAGTTATGTTGCTGTAAGCAAGTGTCTCACAACTGTGGACGGTGTCTGGGAGTTTGGATCAGAGGGTGAGTTTGATCGTCTGTCGCAAGACTTGAACCTGGTGCTCAGGTTGGAGAGAAAACATCTCATAGAGGGAGGGCATTTTCTCCATGTGGCAACTTAGGTTGTCAGTTGAACCCATCTGTCTAATGCTTTGGGCAATTTGCTGGACAGAGTGAGCAACTTGCAGGGGATTGGAAGTTCTAGGAATCATGATTAGATCAATAAATTCCATAGCACCACAAAGGGCAGCTTCCACCACTGCATTAGTGACTGGTTTGAATGCATGGTCCTGGTGCACAGTGTCCTCAAGCATTCTGTCAATCTGATGCTGGATTGCTCTCCTTCACTCATTCAGGGATATAATATTGGTACTGGCCTCTTGAATTAGGCCGCATACCTCTGAATTGCCTTCCCTGGAGTGGGGGACAAGTGGAGATGCACCACAGAATTCAGGCCATCCGCTCATGTCATTGGGGTCACCATTTTGGCATTGTGTGTTGCGTCCACCATGTTTGTGTAGAGGTGGCAATGTAGCAGGCATGTGGATGTAGGCACTATCTTGAGGATGGCTGGAGAAAATGACAGCCCTATGGTGGACTTTTATGTGACGTGGCATGCCTTGTCATCAGTCAGAATCGTCATCGCCCGGATGACGCAGTGTCAATGGGCGTATACTGGAATCCATTTATAGCTTTAACATGGCCAGCGAGGACCTCTCACTGATGGTGCAGTTTCCCTATCTTCGTTCTACATCTCTTGTAACACACTCTTGCAGTGCCCTGCTCAATGGTCTTCTCAACCTCTTCTTACAATATTCTGTAAGCGGCGTCCAATTTGAAGTTTTCCCTAAGTTCTTTGTTTAAGTCACGATTCACTCTCATTCTCCTCTTTCCACTCAGCATTCTCTTCTCTCAAACCTTCATTCGTATCACTCAGAATATCATTCAGATAAGTTAACTGTTTCTTATCACATTTCAATCTTTCACAATCATCTGTCAACATGCAAGTTTCTCACTCAGAGTCTTGAGCAGTGCAATGCAACAGTCTGTTAATAGCGACATGGAGTGACTGTGTATCTTCTGCTAGTTTATTTTCATTTTTCTGTAACTCCAATGCCTGCAAGCCCTTCTCTTTTTTTAAGAGTCACATTTTGCATTTCAAGGGAGACACACTTCACTGTGAGACTCACAACAGCAGCATGTAGAACCACAAACAAGAGACCTTTAAGGTTGTATTTCTTGCTTGTTTGTTTGGACTCTAAGTAGTGCTCAGATATTAGGAGCAAGGGATTGTCTGCAGAGTTTGCATCCAGCGAGAAGTCTGTCATCCACCATGGGATGTGAGATAGTTTCAGATGTCCATTCTCAGTTCAGTGCAAGGTTCAGGAATGACAAACAAGGGTTAGACAAACAAACAAAGAAGTAGTGAGAGGACCGGATAAAATCCTTGGTGCCATCACCCAATGGCTTTCCAGTACACCCGTGTGCAAATGGTGGTGCCAAGGTGGTACAATGTCACTTGGAGAGGGAGTGTAAAGTGGTCCAGTGTGGGTGCCCAAGACCAAATAATGACCACTGTAAGCACAAGTAGGTCCAAGTAAGTGAAAAACGCACTACACTATTCAACATTCAAAATTAATTGAATGGAATCCTCACTTTGTACAATGCAACCTACACACAGTCACCAAAATGTAACTGGGTAATAGTGATATTACCTTTCTCAGGTTCTTGTTGGAACTTCAAAGGAAGCAATGACAGACAAGTGGCTTCCTGATAATAAATGTAATTTATTACTGGTAAATAATAATACAGGCTTACAACCAACAGTGTAATCACTGGAAGAATGCATCCAGCTTCCTTATCTACATAGGTGCAGTCTAGTCTCATCTCAGAGAAAATACATGCTGCAAAGGGTCTTATAACCTGATAATTACAATGGCAATAGCTGAAGAAGATACATAAAATATATATAATTGGCCAAAAACAGGTGGCCACAGTAACTATCCTAATTAACATGAGAAGTTGCTTAGCTTGCAGAAGATAATTAAACAATGAGGTCTGTGATGCTTCCGAAGTCAATTGCAGTTACAGTTGTGCACAAGCACTAAATATGGCACTATTGCCTAACTTATGATTATACAGTAAAAACATAATGAATAGCATTCCCCAGTGGCACAATACATTGTGAGAATATAGTAAAGCATAATATGCTTAACAAAAATACAGTAGAACACATATTCTGACTGTTATGCTTGTATGATAAGTGTCTCTGCCCTAAGGTTAGTACATATACCTACATATGTGTTGCTGTCCACGAGTTGGGGTACAATCAGGGGTGCTGGACCATGGATAACAGTTTAATGGAATATGTTAAGATTCCCTGCCTAAGAGACACAATTGTCTCAGTGAGTGATTCAGGTCTCATTGTTCAATCATTTTTTGGTCAGCATTTAAATGTATGTTTTAGGGCTGGAATTCAATGGGCGGAGCAACAAACCACTCCTACAACCAAGCCTTAAAAGGCCCTCCTCCAGACCAGTCCTAATTTATTTTCTCTGTTGCAACCGGAGGCACTGCCCCCCTTGCTCCGGGCTATTGTATCATTTCTACTGTGCCTCCGGCCACAGGTCCCGTCGCCTATCTTTTCCTCATTTGCCCCACTGTTCTGCTGGCATTTCTGCCATCCCTGCCTTTCTCATTCTCCCTCTCCTCTTCCCTGCTTACAACCATTGTGCATCTGTTCTCTGGTCCACTTCTCTTTCCCCTCTTCCTCCCATGGCTGTGTGTTATCCTCCCCCCTACCATTTCTTCTCTTGTTTCACTGCTTGGCAGCTGTTTGCAGCTTGTTCATTCTCCCATCCCTTCTCCATGCTCTGTTTGCTCCATACCTTGTTGGTTGTTTTGTTTTTCTTCAGGGGATTGGTTTCTCCTGTCATCTCTGCTCACATACTTTTCCTTCCTTCCTTCCTTCATTCCTTCCTTCCTTCCTGTGCTGCCAGTATTAGCATTCTCTGTGCGCAGGGGGTTAAGCCCTGCCATCTGCTTTTTTTTGTTCCTCTCTTTCCTGGTGTCTTGGTCCTGTCTCTTGGACATGTATCAGTTTGCTCTCCTGCATATATCTTCATGCTCAGCTTGCCTCATTACAAGGAACACATTTCTGTGTTTCCTCTCGAATTGTTTTCTGATTTTTTTTTCTCACTCTGTTTTATCCTGCTCTCTGCTAGTCTTCAGTCTAGCTCTGGTTGCAGGTATGTCAGCCTTTTATGTTCCTGGGTTTCCTAGCAATGTTTACCTCTGAGCACATCTGCCCAGTTGCCTCTTTTCTGGGGAAGGGATCTACTATCCTGCCACTTCTTTTTCCTATTTTGCATATTATAGCCATCTTAGTCCTATGTTCAGGACCCCTCAATGCCAAGTCAGCCTAGCTACAATGCTGGCATTACCCCTCTTTCATTTCATTTCATCTCAAACTTTTGATTTTCTGTTCTCTTCTCTCCCACTAATGCTCCTACCTCATGTCCCTGCTCTTCAATGCCTACCCATTCCATCTGAGATCTCTGCCTGATTCATATAGTCCTTCCATTCATTACCTTATCCTTCGCCTGACATATCCACAACTCTTGTTTGGCTGTGCCCTTCTGTGAACTTTGGACTCACCTCTTGAGGTCCCCATCTACTCTGTATGGCTCTGGTGGTGCTTCTCCTCCTCACTCTGCCTAGTATCTCTGCCTAACTCACCTACACAATGTCCTTCTCGCCCTGCTGTTATTGTCTCCCACTTGTGCTCTTCCCCTTATTCTGCCTTGCTGTTTTGCTTTGTGGCCTCAAGCTTCTTGACTGGGGGTTGCTACTCCTCCATAATTCTACATTGTCTCACCCCAGCTTTCTCCACTCCATTGACTCTCCTCCTTCCTTGTCCCATGGTTTCTTTTTGGGAGTGTTTCCCTAGTCTGCATTTGCCATACCTATTCATCTCTTCCTCTTACCCTAGTCCTATGTTCTGGACCTCAATTCCCTTATTCTAGAGAAACCTATTCAGATGTCCTCCTGGTACTGCCCACCTCACCTTTGGCTGCTGGCTTCACCTCGCTGCTCTTGTTCCTATCTTCATGCAATTCTATGCATTTGTAATTTGGCTCTCAATGGTCCTGGTTGGCATGCACTTCCATAGTTACTTTCTCATAACACAAGTCTCGTTTACCTTTGCTCAGTCTGACCTCCGGGTCTACTCATTCACATCAATTAATCAAGCATACCTCTCAATGGGTCTTGTGCTACCTCATTGAACTGTGGCACTCTTGTAGTTATTCTCAACATTAGTCTCCTCCTGACTGCATCTGGGTCTACCTCACTCATCCACTCTCTCTCTCTGGGTCTACTGCTTCACATCAGCTACTTGAGCATAACCCTTCTTGGGTCCATCCTACCTTGACTCAACCTGCTCTTCACTCACAGACATGCCTTCTGTGTCTATTGCTTCTTGGCTCAGGGCTAGCTGCATTGGCCTCTCTTTAAGGGGCCCCTTTTAGCTGACTGAGTGGGTTCAGAGATACCCTCATACCATTCTCTATCTGATCACCTCTGGTTCACCTGGTATGTTTCAGAGGCTTGCAAATGCCAGCTGAGTGCCTCAGCAGTCATCTTTCTCCTCTCTTGCATTTGAGCATCTAGTTGCAGAGACATTACTCACAACCCTCAACAAATGTCCCTTTAGAATGACAGAGTGAGAACTTCCTCTAATTAGGAATATTTTCTTTCTCCCTCAATCTCAACTTTAAATTGCAGTAGCTGAACAGTCACTAATCATAATGTCCTTCAGCCTGGAGGGAAGGCAACCTAGACCTTGGATCCCCAGAGGTTTCCTCCTCATAGAGGGGTTTTCCTCTCCTCCATGCAGATGGTCATAATATTAATCAGGGTTAATGCTTTCATAGGTTCCGTAGTTAGGTTCTGCTGTTGGATGGAGTCAGATGTTGGCCCCAGCTGTTCTCTGTCTCCTTAGGAAGTCTGCCCTTCTGCATCTTGTCTGTTTTCTTTGCTTTCATCATCCTCATCATATATTGTTCTTCTTCTTTCCTTCCCATCTATGACTATCACCTTAATTTCTGGTCTCAATATATTCTGATTTCTTATCTCTTCAATGCTCGACATCTTTTTGAGTATTCTTTTTGGGCTTCTTCCTAAGCTACCTTTTCCCAAGGGAATTATTCCCACAGCATCTGTAGGGTGGAACCCTCCTCTGTGGTTCCTTGTACCATACCACTACAGGGTGGTATAGCATAAAGATAGAGAGGCAAACAGCCATAATGTATCAAAGTCACACAAGCAAACTTCTCATCCAGTTGTGCAAACCCATTGAAATTTATGGCTGTGGGTTGGCTGGAGTTCAATGGGTGGAGCAACAAACCACTCCCCCAACCAGACCTTAGAAGGTCCTTTCTGGGCAAGTCCTCATTCATTTTCTTTGTTGCTCCAGCAGTCTTCCCCTCCTCCTCAAGCTGCTTGTCTCTCTTTCCTGTGGGTGCCTTCCTAAGCTACCTTTAGCCAAGGGAATTATTCCCATGGCATATATGGGGGATCCCTCCTCTAAGGTTCCTTGAGTCGTACCCATACAGGGTGGTATATCACATGGATTGAGAGGTGAACAGCCACAATGTATCAAAGTCACACAAGCATACATCTCATCCAGTTGTGCAAGCCCTTTGAAACATTTTCTTTGAAGATGACCACCATATGAATGTAGGAGCAGCAGCATGGCAACCAACTGAAAGTGTTACCTATTTTCTGACCACCATGCATTATCCAAGGAAGAGCTGTGGGGCTCAGGGAACAACTTGTTTTAGCTCATGGTCCTGGTGGTAAAAGTTGGGGGATTCTAGCCTGAACACACAGTACCACCACAGAGGGATCCACCAGTTAAGCACCAGCTGGACTGAGGTGTCATGGAGCAAATATTTATTTATTTATTTATTAAAATGTTGCACCAGGAAGGCAAACTTAGCAACACGTTGCTCATCTACCAGTGTGACCTGGGAGGAAGGGGTACAATAGGAATGAGATATTAAACATTCAATTTACAAGATCACCATTAGCATACAGTTGTAAGGCTGGTGTTACAAAAAGTGTTACAACAGTGTTGAGCATAACATGTAGAAAGAGTGGACAATAATAAGTGCCAGGTTAATAAGTAAGCAAGTGCTTACATGAAACAAAAGGGGGAATCTGGAGGGAGGGGTGAGGTGGGGAGAGGGGGAAGAGTCATGTCCCTGGATACCCCCTCAGTGACTGGTGGAACAGGTGGGGCCAGAGAGAAGGGGATAATGCAGTGTCCTAGAGAGACCCCTTTAGTATGGAGGGGGAAGGAAGTAAATCAGAGATACAAGTCCCTTAGGGTGGTAAGTGAAGGTGAGGGTAGAGAGGTAGGATTTGTCCAGGGCTTAGAGTAGAGAATTAGATAGGGACATGTCAGGAGCAGCCAGGTGCAAGGTAATTATTGAGGACAGAGCTGATGGAGTAGGCAGAGGATGAGTGCCAGATTTGAGATGGGAGGGAATTCCAAATGTTTTGGAGGCAGTGAGAGTAACCAGATTGGCTGATTTGGGTGGATCTGTTGGGGGACAACCAGGGATGGGAATCAGATGATCTAATGAAATGGGAGGGTAGAGGGGGTGTTATAAAGGAGGAGTTGAGATAGGAAGAGAGCTGCTTGGTGGTGGGAGAGTCACCTGTTTGTAAGAGACAGGAAGCATAAGGCATGATAAAGATCACAGTGATGGGTGTGAGGGGGCATCCAGGGCAAAGCAGCAGAAGGAATTTGAGAGGATATCCAGTCTGGCCAGGGAGGACTTAGTGGTAGCACCATAGATTACATCACTGTAGTTGAAAATGGGCAATATTATCTTCTGAACAAGTTCATGCCTAGCTGTAGGGCACCAAGCTTGTGGTGCAGCTTTTTCTGGATGGTGTCAACATGTCCAGAGAAGTTTAGGTGCTGATTCAACCAAAACACCTAAGTACCTGAAGGAGGATGTGTCTTCAAGTAAAGTACCATCAATGGTGTGGAAAGTGGGTAGGGAAGGAATCCTACAGAGCCTCTGTCTTGTCCCAAAGGTCATGGAGACAGTCTTCTTGGCATTGAGGAAATGCTGATGGTTAACAAACCAGAGCTTACCCTTCTCAAAGTCTTGCTGTAAGCTGGTTGTAACCTCATCAGGACAGGAGCCAGATGCATACCGGACTGTATCATCAGCATATGTATGTATAGCAGAGGATAGGAAGCAAACAGAGGGAAGGTGATTTAAGAAGAGGGAGAATAGGAGGGGCTCTAATACAGAGCCCTTGGGGACTCCACTGCTAATCAGGAGGAGAGGGGAAGGGAAGTGGCTTCCAAGATCTTAATGGATTGGGTTCTGCCAATAAGGTAGACCTTAAACCAGTTTGTGGTGGAGGGAGATGAGTCAGCTGCCATGAGTGTTGAGGACAAGGTAATGAAAGAAAGTGTCAAAGGCCTTGGCCAGGTCAACAAAAATGGCAGAGGTAATTTGTTCATTGACCATTCTAATTAGGATGGAGTCTGTGAGCCATTGGAGAGAGGTGGTGGTTGAGTGTTTTTTCCTGAAACCAGACTGGAAAGAGGTGAAAAAGATGGTGCCAGAGAAAAAAGAGGTGAGTTAGGAGAGAACAATGTGTTCTTGAAGCTTGGTAAGGGTAGGGCAGAGAAATGGGGTGATAGTTGCCAGGGGATAAGGGGTTACCTCCTTTGGGTAGAAGATGACCACTGCATGTTTCCATGAAGAGGGGACAGAGGCAGTAAAGAATGAGAGATTTAAGATTACTGAGGGGTAGTTAATGGCTGATGTGGAGAGGGAGAGGAGATTTGGATCAAGGTCATCAGGTGAAACACATTTAGAGGAGTTGAGGGTAAACAGAGCACTTAGGGCATTGTTTGGGGTTACAGTAGTAAAAGAGAAGGAAAGGTAGGAGGGTGGTGGAGGGGGCACACTATTAGAGGCTGAGGAGGGGAGGGGAGAGGGGAAAGGATAGAAGGGGATGGATTTCAGAAGTTCAGTGGTGTAGAAGGTATAATAGGAATTAAATTCCATAGCTACAGCTGATGGGTCAGACACTAGTGAACTATTTACTTTAGGTACCAGGGGTAGTGGGTGTGATGAGGGTGTAAATAGGGTGTGGACAACCTTTCAGAACTTTTAAGGGGAATTTATTTTGGTGATGAAGACAAATTTGAAATATTCGGACTTGACTAACCTTGTAGCCCTGCTGCAACTGTTTCTGAGCAGGCAGTAGTTTGTGAGGTCACTTGGATGCTGGGTAGCTTTATGATGCTTCCAGGCTCAATCTCTAGCCTTGATGCAGGCTAGAAGATCAGGAGTAATTCCAAGGTAAGTTGTTACCTCTGACTCTGGTTTGTTTGAGTGAGGCAAAGGAGTTCCAGTTTGCAAGAAAGACTTCTTAGAAGTAGGCCAGGACATTATCAACTGAGTGGAAGAAGGTTAGGGGGGACCAGTCTGAAGTGGCAAGGTTACTCTAGAGAGGTTCAAGGTCAAGAGACTTGAAAGAGCGTAGTTGTATGGTTTGTGTGGTGATTGAGTTCTGTGGACTTTCCTAACTATGAATATTGGGTTATGGTCACTGACAGCATCAGGTAGGATGCCAGAGGCGATGACACAAAGGGTGTGAGAGGTAAAGGCCCAGTCAAGTAGACAGTGTTGTTCTGTCTTGTGGTTTGGGCGGGTGGGTTCAGAGATCAGTTGGGAGAGGTTTAAGGTTCCGATTTTGTTTTTAGTTTTGGTAGTTTTAGGTGACAGCCAATTTATATTGAAGTCACCTAGGATAAATAATTCTTCAGAGCAAACAAGAGAAGTGATGGAGGTTAGGGGGTCTAGTGCTATCAAAGGATGAACATTTGGCTGGCAGTACTGTATATCCTGGCTACAAAGATTGGGAGAGTGAAGGGCAGGTTCATATGGATAGCTAGAGCATCATGGGTTTCAGGACTAGAGGATGAGTAGATGATAGAATATTGGATGGAGGCTAGGACATAAATGGCCACACCACCACCCCTGCTAGCATGGTCTTGCCATTAGCAGTGAGTAGCCAGGAATGGAGACCGAGTGGTCAGGAATAGTGCTCTTTAGCCAAGTTTTTGAGATGATTAGAATGTCTGGTTTTAGAGTGCACACCATGATATGAATCTTGTCTATTATTTGCAACAAGCTGTGGGTGTTAAGATGTAGCATCTTTGAGTCACGTGATGCAGGCAACATAGCAGCTGCAGGAATCTGGAGCTCCCACCCTTACCTATCATCACTGCCTTTTCTGGTTTAAATCAGGAGGGTTTTGCCTGAAACATACACCTGATAACAGAGCACCTGCCTTCAGCAATCGATATTTGTAAAATTTGGATCGTATTTGGCTTGAATCACTGCGATGGATGCAGATATAATTCAGACTCCACTGAAACACACACTGCCTCCCTCACCCAAGAAGATGCTGAAGAAATCCAAGGCCCAGAGATCTGCAGCCAGTAAAAATGTGTCTGCATCTTCTCAATTGATCCCACTTACTATGGATTAATTCCTCCAAGAGCTTATGCCTTTAAAGGAAGCATTTTCTGAAATCTCATCCAAGTTGAAATCCATCATGGGGACCTGGCAAACCTAACCTGGAGAGTGGGAAGCTCGGAGGCCCACTCTTTTTCCCTAGAAAGATGGAGAGCCAAAATAGACCCTGAAATTGTGCAGCTCCACCAGGAAGTTCAAAAACTTCAATTAAAAATTGGAAGACTTCGAGGGGAGAAGTAGGTGAAATAATATTCTCATTATGGGCTTGTTGGAGACAGAAGAGGAACCCGATACTGTCACCTTCCTACAGAAGATCCTGTGAAAGTTGTGGGCCCATAGCCACTTAACCCCACATATCAGATTGAAAGGACTCATCATTCTCTCAGACCAAGACCACAGCCAGGAGCAACCCCCAGACCAATAATTTTGAAATTTCTAAGCTTTGTTGAAATGCAGCATGTTCTCTTGAAAGTAAGAGAATTTCAGGCAATAATGTGGGAAGGATCAAAATTAAGAATCACACAAGATTTACCCAATGAAACCTGCCAGAAATTATTGGTTTTTCACCCCACAGTATGCAAATTGATTGCAGCTGGTATCCCCTTCAAGATGCTCTACCCAGTGAAATTACAAGTTTCAATTGAGGGCACCTGATTTTCATACAAATCTCCCACCCAGGCTATAACAGAACTAACAACCAAACTGCCAGATCTCTTCAAAGCAGGTTTCTGCTGTTTCAGGGGATAACATCTCCTACTTGTGTTTAATTTAATAATTCTGTTGGTTACCTGTTTTTGATGGACTTTCTTGCTCGGGCTGGAGGAGCCTTCATGATGGGGGAGGGCAACTGTTTTTCTCCTGGTGGTGCCTAGGCCTTGACCCAGGGAGAAGAGGGCTAAAGCACAATCTACCAGGACTGGAAGGAACTACAGTTTCAAGAGGTGATTCCAGGGCGAAGTTTTTCCAGTAGGAATGTTTTGCTGGTCCCATGGCCATCCTCTTCCTCTTGGCAACAGCCTTGCATTTGTACTCCTGGATAAGACTGGACTTTTCCCTGCAGGTACTGTGTTATTATTTTCTTCTTACACTGCTACAATCTTTAATGACTTTTGACCCTTGAATCAATGTCCTGAATTAGAATGGTAGATCGGGACAATGTTCTTGTTTATTGGTGGTTGGGGACAGAGTAGAGCTTAGCTAATAATTATGTGACCCAAGGGATGATTTCTCACAATAGTCCTTGGCTCACTGGTCAGAAGACATAATCAATACTGGGAGGCCTAAATGTACCCTCCACACCTGAGTGGATATGTTAGACCACCAGAAGAGTTGATTTTAGTCACAAATTAAGGCTTGGATTACAGACCAGGGTTTTTCATTTATTAATAGGAAACTGGGTTTATTTTACATAAGGTCCTTCCAACTGGAACCTCACAAAATCAGTCTCATGTGATACAAGAGCATCCATACCTTTTGGAACACATGTAATCCTAGGTCATTTCCTGTGTAGGCCATGTGAGGTGGCATGCTCTCAGACCTGAGTTTAATGGAAACTCTAGAAATAATTATGGGTATGGGTGGTGGTGGAGTGGAGGGGAGGCTTCGGGTTGAACAAGCTCAAGGAAGAGCTGAATAGCATACTGGCTAATGGGGGCATAGGCTTTCTGCCACTTTATTTCAGTTTATTCCTCAGAATATGGCACTTACTGTTGGGTTCCAAAACACCAAGGCAATAGGTAAACATTTATGTATTACTCTTGGTATTACCCTCAAAATCAGCGGGTAGAAATGCGAAACTGGGTTGGTCTTCTCTTATTTTAAATTCCATTTCCGGTAATGACTGTTTGGTAACACAGACGACCTATGTAAATTGTTGCTGGGGTTTGGAGGTGGGGTGGGTAGGATGACAGCTATTAGGACACCTTTTCCTTTGTAAGGGGAATGTCTAGGGAGGGGAAGGTTGGGAGGAGGGTTCCAGTTCACAACTGTCAAATTATACAACAGTCAATGTCAATTCAATATGTTTGTTACCTTCCACTGTTGCAATTATTGTTTAGGGACATAGGAATTTCACTGTTTAATTATCAGATAGGGAATAGGGGATTGGGGGAGGAAGGGAGAGAGTCTGGAGTGCTTGCATGGTTAAATAAACCTTTTGGATATGAGAAAAACAAAACTGGCTATGGCTAATCATAAGTTTAAATTTGTTACGTGAAATGTAAGGGGAGCTCGAGAGCAGACCAAAAAGATACCAGATTCTCAAACATCTATCTATGCTACAAGCGGATATTAGTTTTCTTCAGGAAACTCACTTGTTCCAGAGACAAGGGGTCCAACTTGTCTACTCTACAGGTGATTCTACAACTACTGTAGGAAGGGAGTTGCAATTTTAATCATGAAAAACATTCCCTTCCAGCTGGATCTCACTGTTGCAGATCCCCAGGGCAGATTTGTCCTTGTAAAGGGTATGCTTGATAGAACCCCTATCATTCTTGGAAGTAACTATGGCCCAGTAGGGGGAGATCCAGACTTTCTCATGGAACTCTCAGATAAAATAACACTCCTATTGCTGGCCTCTCTCATCCGAGGCAGAGAATGGGACCTCCCACCATCACAGGTACTGGACAAGTCAGCCCAAAGATTTAGACCCTTGAGTCTGGACCAGAATGCGCTCAATGATTTAATGGATATTTTAGGATTGTGTGACCCCTGTAGAGTCCTCATTCCCACTGCAAAAGCTTTCACATTTCACGCCCAAGTACATCTTGCATCTTCTAGAATAGACTTTTTTCTCATTAGCTCATCTTTATTAGCTGGCATCCTGGGAGGGGTTATAGAACCAGTTGTCCTCTCAGACCATGTGGTCATATGGCTTCACCTTATTCCCTCCACTAACGTACAGAGAGATACTACCTGGAAATTGAACACCCAGCTCCTCAAGGACAAATTTATTATTTCCAAAGTTAAATCCCTCATCCAACAGTTTCTGGAAGACCATCTAAACTTTACCCCCAGGTTAGACCAGGTTTCCTTGTAACCCTGTGTCATGGTAATGCCGTAATCTTTGTATATGTAACCCATTTGTATACTCTGCTTATGTATGTAAACCCTTTTAGTGATAAGTAACCCCAGGTCCATCTTGAAAATGAGCTTTGCTCAATGGTGTTCACCTGGTTAAATAAAGATGTTGATTGATTGTTGATTGATGGTGTGCTCTAAAATGTTTTCTAAGAGGTGAATTTATCTGGCTTGCATATAGGAGGAAGCGTGTCAGTGAGGACAAAGCCAGAGAACTAATAGAACAAATCCGCTCCTTGGAATGGTCCCTCACACCATCATCTCCACCAACCTCTCTTACTACCCTAATTTCACTTAGGAATAAATACTCGGACCTATTAAGAGAGAAAGCCGAATATGCCATACTAATGTCTTGATTCTCTTACATCGACCAGGGAGACAAAGCCGGATGCCTGTTGGCTCTCCGGATAAGGTAAATTGAGAGTTCCAGAATTATTCAGCCTATCACAGATATGGGTGGCACAGTTAAGACACTTCCTAGTGATATCACCAAAGTTTACAAGGGGTTTTAAACTTCTTCATATGACAAAAGGTCACCCCCCCACCCTCACAAGAAACTGCAGAATATTTAGCTGGAGCTCAACTCCTTGGTTTAACAGAAATCCAACAAGCCTCTTTATCTTTGCCTATAACACAGAGTGAGGTTATACAAGCTATAAACAGTTTAGCCTTGAACAAATCCCCAGGCTCAGACGGTCTCCCATCTAACTTCTATAAACTCTTCATCAAATAATTATCTCCTCACTTACTTAATTTCAACCAATACATGCTTTCATCTGACTCTTTTGATCCTTCTCTCCTGGAACCCACAATTGTTCTTCTTCTTAAACCAGACAAGCCTCCACTACACCCCTCTAGCTATTGTCCCGTCTCTTTACTTAATTGAGACCTCAAAATTCTAATGAAAATCTTGGCCACAAGAATTCAGAAGATATGGTCCACTCTACTTAGTTTGGAAGAAGTAGGCTTTGTTCCCAATAGATCTTCAACAAACCACCTTAGAAAATGAGCTCCTATCTTTCCCCTTGCCCAACCTGCACCTTATACCATGGCTCTAGTATCCCTAGATGCCAAAAAAGTTTTGACAGGGTGGATTGGACTTTTCTTTGGTGTACCCTTCAGGAGATGGACTTCCCTGCTAACTTCATTAAGTGCCTCCAGGTATTCTGTTCTGCTCCAGCAGCCAGAATATACTGCAGTGGGGTCTTCTTTCAATGTTTCTCTCTTCACTCTGGCACCAGGCAAGGATGTCCTTTATCCTGTTTTCTTTTTAACCTCTACCTAGAACCCCTGATTAGGAAGCTAAAGGCCTCACCAGGTATACAGGGCATACCAATGGAACCCTTACCCTAGCTCTCTCAGTGTACATGGATTATATTTTACTTCATCTGACAAATCCATCTTCTTCTCTTGAAGCAGCGCTGACAGTGATAGATGAGTTTAGTTCATTTTCCAAGTATAAATTAAACTGCAGTAAAACTGAAATTCTCCCTCTAAATCACCACACCTTCAGTCAGGACTTTGCCAGGTCTGGAATGCAGTGGGCTTGTCAGTCTATCAAATACAAAGGCATACACCTGGCTACAGATATCCCCCTGCTCATGAAAAATAACTTAGCAGCCATTATCTACATGATTCAACTGTATTTCCAAAGATGGAAAACTTTGCCCATCTCACTGTGGGGAAGGATAAATATAATAAAAATGAACATTCTGCTCAGGCTCTTTTATCCCATCAATATGTTAAATCTCTGGCTTCCTGTCTCATTCTTCCAACAGATCCATTCCATCACCACCAACTTCATTTGGTTAGACAAGACACCAAGGTACTCCTATAATAAACTTACACTGTCCAAAAATGATGGGGGACTTAGACTCCCCAATATCCTTTATTACTACTGGGTGAGTCATCTTCATAAATGCAGAAAATGGCTCTCTTCTCCACTTCATCAATCAGAGATTTAATACATTCCATTATGGTTATGCATAGAAACAAACATATTTGCCTCTACTAAGGTATCCCCTAATGTGGCCTCCTTACTCCAGTGAGGTCCCTACCAGATAGATTGAATAACTCAGTAATAGGCATTTCAGTCAAAGTATTTTCTCAACTTTGCAGCTTGCTACATAGATCCCCAGCTAAAGGTGTATCACAGCCAATATTGGCAATCCATCCCTGAAAATAGGAAACTCCATACTGTTGACAGGCTGGCTGCCTCAACTCCAAGGAGCTAAGGTGGTTGATTTCTTTTCTTCTGAAAGAATTCTCACTTCCCCAGAAATAACAGTCAAATATAGTATCCCTCCTGGACAAGCTTTTAAAGTTTTCCAACTGAGAAAACTTTTAGTGTAAAAAATTGGTCTCAACCTCACACAATCTGAGTTAGACACCCTAATAAGTCAAATACAGGACCTGGCTACTCAACCCCATTGGGTGGCCTAAATATATAATGTTCTGTTACTGAAGTTTTATCCTAATCCACTAAAGGGTTCCAAAGTCTGGGAATCCCATATCCCTGGGCATGCATTTAATTGGGCATCAATCTGGAAAGAATGATTGAGATATATATATATATATATATATATATATATATATATATATATATATATATATATATATATATCATACATATATACCATCCCAGGATTGCCTAAGGCTTACTCAATATCAGATCCTAAATAATATGTACTACTCCCCAATAAAGATGACTAAAATGGGCCGACTCCAGTCTCCAGCTTCCACTAGATATGAAAAAGAGGTTGGAATAATATTGCATGTTTTCTGGGATTGTGAGAAAGTTTCTTCCCTATGGGATTCCATCCAGTCTCCAATGGACCAGCTACTAGGTTTGGATGGGCTCTTCACTCCCATTGTTTGTCTAGTAGGGGACATTTCAGAGATAAGAGTTAAAGAGTACAGATACCGTATTTCTTTGATCTCTTTGGCCGTCAAAAAATTGGTGCTTAAACACTGGCTGGACCAAACAGAGATATCCCATATGGAATGGTTACACAAAATCTCTTTATATCTCCAAACAAAAAGAATGATTGCTAGCATTAAAAAAATGACCAATTTCAGTCAGAAATGGGGTAAATTGTATGCATTATACTTGAATTAACCTTAACTTGCTCTCTGGGACCCTTAGTATTGTATAATCACCCCATGCATTAAGCACTGTAGTGCTCTTCTTGTTTTTTGGTTCAGGCCCTGGGGAGGGATAGGGAGGTGTGTTCGATGGGGAAGGGTGGATAGGAAGGTTGGGGGGATGGGAGAAAATGGGGGGCTGGGTAGAGTTTGTTACCATCATTACCCATACTGTGACTTATGTGTTTGTAATTGAAAATTTAATAAAGTATTTTAAATTAAAAAAAAGAGAGGTAGTAGAGGAGAAAGCACCAGAGGAGCAAGGGGCAATAGGGCCTGGGTTGAGGTGGAAATCCCCAGCAAGGAGCAAGAAGAGGGTGAGTTTGAGAAAGTGAAGCTTAGGGGATTTTGAAGGAGATGCAAGGAGGTTGGGAGTTTTGTGGAGAAGGGAGTGGATGATTGAGGGAGAAGATGATGAAGAACTGCAGTGAAAGTGGACACCATTATCAATGCCACATGAGGAATCATGGTAGAGTGAGATCATATTTAAAATGGTGGGGGGGTGATGGCATGGATTTGGGTAGGGGATTGGAGATAGTAACTAATGGGGTTGGGAGAGTTATTAGAAATAGGTGAGTAGAGAGCAAGTGAAGGTGGTAAAGAGAAGATATGAGCAGAACAAGGGGGAGTGAGGAGAGTAGGGGATGCATTGCTGATAAAGGCAGCAAAATTAGTGAATAATTGATTTAGGAACAGGAAGAGGAAGAATTTCTAAGCAGGGAGTGTGGAGGAGAAGGTTGGTCAGAAGTAGGGGAGCTGTAATCTAGTAAGGTCTCCCTTGACCTTAAGTTGTTAGCGCTTGTCCTTGAAGAAGTCCTTGAACCCCTGACAAAGATCCTCAACCTATCACTAAGGATGTCCCAGTCCCCATCTCACTGGAAACAGGTGACCATCACACAAGTACATAAAAGTGGAGACAAATCACTGCACTCCAGCTACAGACCTATCTCCATCCTCCCTCCATTGTCTAAGACCCTGGAGTACATCGCCTCAGACCGATTGGTCGAGTACCTGGAAAAATATGACATCCAGTGTCCTGAGCAACATGGTTTCTGAAAAGGGTACGGTACCAGCACTGCACTATTAGAATTCATGGGCTTCATCCATACCATGCTCGATCAAGGAAACTGTGTAGGAGCAGTATTTATTGACCTTCTGAAAACCTTTGATACTGTGAACCACCCACTCCTACTGTAGCAGTTATCAAATATTGGGCTCTCCAATGAAGCACTGCTCTGGTTTTCAAGCTACCTTGGGGAGATGGTCCAGCAGGTTAGGATTGCAGGTGTCATCTCGGAAGAAAAGCCAGTCCTTTCAGGGGTCCCACATTGGTCCATCCTGGGGCCACTACTCTTTAGCCTCTTCTTCAATGACCTTCCCAGTGTCTGCCACCAGAAATTACTCCTCTACTCCGATGACGCAGTCATGTTCACCAACCACCAAAATGCAGAGCTCCTCGAGAAACAATTACAACTTGAATTCATGCGTATTGAAGAATGGTTCAAGTCACACAAACTGGTCATGAACTGCAGCAAAACAAAGGTTATGACCTTCTACAATGCCAGGAGTAAGTACAAATCCTATGACCTCGCCACCCTAAACCAAGCATGGACCTTACTTAAACACGTTCCTGATTTTAAATACCTAGGTGTCACATTGGACAACTCACTCTCCTACCATCGGCACATAGAGTCTGTATCCAAAGCCACTAACATCTGTATAGGCCTGCTTTACAGGCACAAACACTACATGACTCCCGACATTCTCTGGTTGGCTATCAACAGCTCTGTCACCTCCATCATCAATTACGGGCTAGCAATCTATGCCTCTGCCTCCGCCTCTGCCCTCCATAGAATTACAGTTGCACTGTACAAAGCATGCAGACTGCTAACTGGGGCTGACTGACTTACACACACTTGTGACCTGTACACTCAGGCTGGATGGCTTCCTCTTATCAGCCAGATACAATATCAAACCTGCCTCTTAGCCAAAAAAGTCCTTCTCTGGGTCATGCCCCCAGGCATTGAAACACTCCTCATTAACCACTACAGCACCCAGAGAGCTAGAAGTTCACAACAACTAACCTTCCTTGTCCCCAGATGCCGGACTACCATGAGCCAGAAGGCCTTTGCCCACAGAGCACCACAGTGGTACAATACTCTCAACAAAGAAACTCTTACTGCTGTTGCTCTTGGCCCTTTTAAGAGACAACTCCAACTTCATCTCATTTCAAATACTCATTGTGAGTGCCTCACTTAATCAGGAGCCCACTGCTCACTGCCCTCCACTTCAGTCTTGACAGCTACTTTTCCCCCACCTTGCTCCCCTTCTACCTGCCTCACCTGACTACACCCTTGCCCCCTCTACCTTTGCTCCCCCCAGCCATTTCTGACTTTTATCCCTCCCTCCCTCCCTTTAGAGCTCTTACCCTCACCCTCTACCCTCCGACAATGGCCTTCCTGCCTGCATACCCCCTCCCTCTCACCTGCAGTGCTTATTTCTAAGATTACCCTTGGCTGGTATGTCATGCAGCCTAACATTTGGCACATTTTGAATTACTGGAATTCCCTAAGCCTCGGTCTCTTGCTTCTTTTTATTATGTCACTGTGTATTATTATGTTGACCTTTGTATGTATGTATACCCCATTCCTTAGACATGGAACCTTTGTAAATGTGCAGTTCCTGCTCAAAGGTATTTGTAATCCTAGATTTCAATAAAATAAAAATAAAATAAAAGGTATCTATAGGAACAAAAGTCAGGGATCACTTTAGATAAAGATTATGTCTCTCTAGTGGCATTACAGTATAACGTCCTAATGGGAAAATGGCGCTAGCAAATCATCACACTTAGTAGAGATAGCACTATTGTAGTGAATGCTCAGTTCTGGTTCCTCCACCTGGCATAACATCACATCACTAGCAGTAATCTGGTGCTGCAGTTCACAAGATAACCACCAGGATGCTGTAAGGGCTGCAGATGAGTATCAGGTTATATTCTGGTACAGCATGGGTTTGATGGGGATTTCAACACAAGGTAGGTAAAGAAAGGGCTATTTTATGTATTTTACTGTATCAGTCATTCTAAAAGACCCCAATCAAACCTTGGAAAAACACTTTATCTGTAATCAGAAAGTATTTTAGCTGGAAAGTACTCTACTGCAAAGGTGGTTTGAATCAACAAAGGGACTGGGTGTCTATTCTTCACTCCATAGTAAACCTACTAAAGCTACCACATTGTAACACATATCTGCATGCAAGAAAATCCTGCAGGCTCAGCTGTTTACTAAAGAGGAGTAGTCTAACAGATTGAAAACTATCATTTTTTTGTTTTTTTTATGTAGCTATTTGGTTCCTGTCACCTCCTCCTACCAACCAGCGACAAGAACACATAGGTATTTTCAAATTTTTTCTGTCTTTACCCCCCCCCGAGGCCCTGTCACATTGCTGTGTCAGTGTGTGGTGGCATGCTATGCACCCCATGGATAAATCTCAGCCCCTTCCACCTCCCATAACTTTTTTCCACCCCCTCTCCACCTACACTACCAAATGGACCTCAACCCAGTGGGAGTGGAACTACAGGGGGGCGCTAACCCACCCTCGCCACCTTTGGGAAGGGAGAACTGCCCATTGTCATGCTCAATCATGCTCCGCCCCCCACATCGGCACCCCAATAACCTGAGGTCATTTCTTAACCCAGGAGATTGATACGGCATGAGGTAAGGTATCCAGTGCCTCAACCCTCAGTACCACCGGACCAGTTACCTATTGTTTAAAAAAAAAAAAAAAACTCTAGCATTTGGAAAGATGATATCCAATACAGAATCAAATCATGTGATTCTTGGAGCTGAATAAGGGGCGTGCTAGAATACTCTTGTTCTTATCCTAACCCAAAATGTCTGACAAAGTAAAAAGACAGGGGGCCTAATAACTATGTTTTTCCTGAAGCTTGCTGAATTTAATATTCCTAGCTATAGCAGGTTAGTTTCCAAGTGTGAACAAAAAATGTAAGTTTCTAAAGTCTCACAAAATTAGCATTTCTATGGGACAGGCTATACTCTCTGCACACTGATTGTTTTTAATACTCTGACAGAACATCTTTGTGACCAAGAAAAGCTGTGTGATCTGTTTGAGAGTGTCCATTTTATCATTTTTAAATAGGATTGTGATCTGCTTATCAAACTGCATCTCCTAAAATATGTTGGCTTAGCTATGTTTGACCATGTAACAAAGGGCAGTACCCTTTTTGGCCACTGGATATAATTTAGATATTGAAGTACCTTTAAAACTAAGATCACTCCAAGCTAGATTATAGGACACATTATGGGACACATGAATTTACATATGGCCAAGGAAACTTGTTCATTTTCATTGCAGTGAATTGAAAATGAAATGTTCAAGAACCCTATTTCTGGGCAGTCTTGTAGCTTTTAGGCTTAATGCTCTAATTCTAAATCAAATAGAAGTGGGAACAAGGGCACCACTTTCATGTTCCCCCACCCAAATGAAATGAGTCAAAGATCCAGGCATTGGTCTGTATAGTTGCCTTAGGATATGTGTATATGGTCTGCACCCACATAATAAATTGTGGTGAAAAGCCTGTGCTTCTCATTCTGAACCACAGGTAGTCCCACTCTAACCTATTAAAGGTTTTTTCTGCATTGAGAGAGACCACCACTGGGCAGTAACTAGAGTTGCTTTTTCCTCAGCCAGCACCTCAAGCCAGGCTCAAAGACTGGACAGTGCCCCTCTACCCTTGGCAAATCCAGTCTAATCTTCATGCACCAGATAAAGTAATACCTTTTACATTCTTCTTGCCAAGATGTGCATATATTTTGTAGGAGGCATTTAAAATGGAAATCAGCCTACATGATGTAACTATGTCTTTGGGCTTGTCTGAATCAGGCAGAATCATGATATAGGCATGTGCAAAGAAGTCAGGCAGCCTGTGCCCTTCCAAGGCAACTGTCAGGGTTTTTAAAAGGGTGCCGAACATAGCTGAAGCAAGTTTTTTATACAAATCTATTGTAGCCCTTCCGGCTCTCAGGGTTTTCCAATGAAAGTTTCCCCAGTGCCCCAGGACATCCTGCTTGGAGAGAGGTCTATCCAGTTTCTGAATATCTTCCTCTGATATGGGAAATAGATTTTAATAAAATGGCTGATTATCTAGCCCTTTAGAAACATACGTATCAGGTTGCCCTAATTTATAATCTTAATCATTGGGTCATCTAATTAGCATCAGTAGTATACTCTAATAAAACTTGGATGAACACCACTATTGGTATTCAGATTTCAATTTTTTTATTTATTTAATAGTTTGGGGACAACGGTTTTGTGGCTCCGCCACTTCTTCAGGTCCCTCATAATAATGTTTCTGTAAAAAGTAAAAATGACTTTTTTTGCCATCATGTTTTTAACAAATACATTTTCTACATCACTTTACTGCATATTATATGGTGCCCAGTTTCTCCAACGAAATATAACACAAACTATTTTTTTCCAAAAGAAATATAGTGTTAGTCACCCCCTATGATTTCTTACTTTAATAACCAAGTTTTATCCCATCACCAATAAAACAGAGAGATGAATTCATGATCACATACAATGCACAAAATGTGCTTACCTCAGATAAACCTTATTCTACTTATTCATTAGCTGGCCCCAGTATGTTTTCATTCATCTGTAAAAAAATATGCATAAGTGACCATAAGGTCTCAACCCCTTATCTTCAATTTTTAAACGTGTAGGATATAAGTCATATTGAATTTACAAACCTCACTCTTAAAGGCTCAAAAACTTCAATATCTTTCAAATCGTATTTCACTGGTCGGTTATTCCCTAAGATTAGAAAAATTAAATCTCATTATCCTTGACAAAATAACCAAGTTTTAAACACAAACTGTTTGTCCCAATGGGACCCACACAGTTTTAAAATGATCCTGTTTCACCTTTTACTTTCTGCAATTCTATAAAAAACAATCCCTCAACATGGTGATGTAGTTTGGTGTCATTTCCCATACTACAGCCTTTCTAGCACTGAAAATCAACATAAATGTTGTATTTTAGTTCTCTGGCTTCAAAATTTCTTTAAAAAGACGTTTAAGTATTAAATTCTGGACACAAAGCCTCAGTCTACTTACACATTTGCTGATGTGCCATCAGAATGCCATATTCCAAAGGAGGGAGCACTCTGACTCGCACAAATGTGAGTTTAAATCTTGCGATCTGCGGGGGGATCCACCTATGTCAGTAATGACATCACACAGGCTCTGAAATCTGTGCTGCTGAAAGCCGAAGGAACCTGGCTCAGTGGAACTGATGGTGGCTCAGACAGCTGCTGAGCCCAAGACCAAGGGCTCTCAGCGGTTCACCCCCTGCCTGAGCTAAAAGGTTCAAATAATGTTTTCTTTACTTTTAAATTATTTTCTAAATACCTGTGCTGATTTATATAGCCAAAAACAAGGCTATACTTCTTTCCAATCATTTTTTATCAAGCTCTGCTATTATATTAACAGCACTGTATACACGAGGAGGAGAGATTGTTTAGGATGAGGGAAGGTCACTAGTAATGGGGGGCTTATGGATATAAAATAAACAAGAAGATAAAATAATAACTCAGTTATTTCTATTCTGAAAATAATAATGTTAAGGAATACTTCCATTCATTAAAATTCCAAGTATTATAAAACAAAATAATGCCCATCATTATAATGATAGTCCATAAACTAATAGACATATTCCAAAGGATTCCGTCAGTAATATAAGTTCCATTCATGGACACACACCAGATAGCTCTATCAATATTTTAAGTCCCATTCTATGTCCTCATTCAGACCCAACTTGGGGTCTAGACAATTGAGTTTAAAAATCCAATATACTTCTCGTCTCCTTAAAGCAACGTCTCGGGTCATATTCTTTCCAACAGGTTCAGGGACTTGTTCAAGGCCCCAGAATCGGAGAGAGGCTGCTGAGTGATCCACTTTGTTGAAATGCTTTGCCACGGATGAAGTCACATCTTGCAGTCTGATATCACTCTTGTGCTCATTAATTCTCTTCCTCAATTCCCTGGTGGTCTTCCCCACATATAGCTTGTCACAGGGACACCGGATCAGATACATCATGTGATTATCTTACAATTGATGTGTTGTTTAGTAGGATATCTCCTATTAGTGTAAGGATAGTAAAATTCCACTTTCTTAGAGGTATTGCCACATTGAAAGCAGTGGCCACATGGTACACTACCTGGTGCTAATGGCCCCAATAATTATTGTCTTGTACCTCCATGACTTCTTTCCATTTTATAATGGTGGGTGTGTACCGGCCTATCCTTCAAAGACTGATTCTTACGTAAAGTGAATAACGGTGTATTTACTAATCTAGGTATTGGATTGTCTCCTAATTGTAAAATATGCCAGTTTGTCAAAATTATATTTTTGATTTTATTACTCAGATGTGAATAAGGAGTAGAACAAACATTTCCATCTCCTGTCTCCTCTTTTGTTGATTATTCAGAAACTGTTCACTGGGCAACCTGGATATCTGTTCCTCTGTGTCCCTGATCAAACTATAGTGGTAACCCCTTTCCACAAAACAATCACTCATTTCTGCAGCTATTTTCTGATGCTCTTGTGTCTCACTGCAATTACATCTGGCTCTGATAAATTGAGATTTCAGAATGCTTTGTTTCGACTTAGGATCATAACTATTATAGTGCAAAATAGTGTTCCTAGAAGTATCTTTCCTAAATAAACTAGCATGTAAGCCATTATTCCCTGTATAAATATTAAGATCAAGGAAGGAAATCCTATGCTTGTTACTCTCCATTGTAAATATCAAATTCTTATTTCTGTTATTTAAATATATAAAGAAGTAATTTAGCTCAGCCTCACTCCCTTTCCAAATCATAAATATGTCACCTATATAACGTTTCCAAAGCAAAATGTTATCAAAAAAATAATTATTGATTGACTCCAATATATGGTTTGTTCGAAGTCCCACATATACAAATTTGCATAGGAGGGTGCCATGGAACTACCCATGACCATTCTCCTAGCCTGCATGTAAAATTGATCTTGAAATTTGAAATAGTTCTGTTTCAATACTATTTCAGCAAGTCTATTAAGAAATTCACTTGGTAGATATTGATCCTCCCTTCTTTGTAAGGCTTTTGGTAAAGAATTTAAACCTTCATCATCAGCGACTCCCATGTCCTCCTGGTTCCAAAAACACGCACCCAAATGGATGACCAGGCCTTCACTACTCTTGCCTCTAGACTATGGAACTCCCTTCAAGCGAGCACTCGCTCCTCCACCTCCCATTCCTGCTTTAAAGCTTCCCTCTGGGGCTTGCTCAAATCTGTCTCTACCTGCCTCTGCGCTTAATGTACCCCTGCCACATGTCACTCTGCTTCCTGACTGCTTTAGGGTGTTGGGTCTCCTGACCTTCCCTACCAGTGAAACACACTGTGATCAAAGAACATTTTGTGATGGATCCTCCCTGTCTCTATTATATCAAACTGTGCATATGCCATTTGTTCTATTCCTCTGGGTTATTCACTGGCCTCTCCTATCCCCCTTTGAAAACTGCTTGACATACTCTACAATCCCTAGCCTGCAAAGCCTTGTTGCCTGTTAAACTCAGTATACTGCCTGCCTCCTTTGTACTGTGATTTATCTTCCTCCCACTGGTGAGGTAAATGTCCCCTGATGTTGCTGCATTGACCATGTTTATGACTGTTGCCTTTACTTATACCTGGTCTTATTGTTAGCCTGTTGTACCTGAATGTATCTTTGTAATCTTGAATGTATCTTTGTAATATCCCGGATCGCACCTGAAAATAGGCACTTGGTGGTCTAGTGTGCTTACCTGGTAAACAAAAGCCAATAAATAAATAAAATTTATGCTAGTATATAAATCTTCAATGTCAGAACCTATTAAAATCACTTCGGCCCAGTTCGTTGTGATTTTATTGATGTTTGAAATTAAATCAGTGACATGACTGGAGTTCCTAATATATGTGTCCATTTTACTGACTTCAGTGTTTATGTGAAAATCAATATATTTAGAAAGTGATTCTAGTATTGAATTCATATCACATACAATTGGTCTACCTGGTGGGTTATTCAAATAGTTATGTATTTTAGGTAATATGTAAAATAAAGGTATTCTGGGAGTTTTCTGCTGCAGTAAGGCACTCTCTCCCTCTGCACACCGCCGTAAATGTGTGATAAGGTACTTTTGTAAATGAGCCTATGGCTCAAAGGTTTTCTAAACTGCTGTTTAAATAAATAAATAAATAAATCCACTGCTTGTTCTGAAAGGTCCATAATATCTGCCTGTATCTTCTGGGTGGGGTCCCCATTGATTTCCATGTATCGTTCACTATCATTTAATTGTCTCAAACATTCACACCTATATTTGTTGTAATCCCATAAAACAATACCCCCTCCCTTATCAGCAGGTTTGATCACTATAGATTTATCATTCTCCAATTCAGAAAGGACTAATCTCTCCTTTTTAGTTAAATTGTTCCATTTTGGAACCAAAGGCTCTTTATTACAAACTTCTTTAATTTGTGAGTACCAATTTAATAATTGCCTACTATATTGTTACCCTTTGGTGGATTAAAGTCTGACATCACCCCTAAAGTTTGTTTTAAAATCTGCTTGCAGGTAATGGGTTCAGCTGGACAGTCACTGAACCAACTTGCTAATCGAATCTTCCTATAAAATTTCTGAAGATCCACATGCAAAAAGAATGGATCTAATGGTGAAAATGAGAGGCCTTTCTGCAGTACCTTTTTCTTCTTCAACTGTCACATTGCATGAATTAACATTAAAACTACCATGTTCTCCCCTCCCCCTCCCCTGTATGTACCTTCCCCCTCCCCTCCTCCTCCACTGTCTCTTCTGGCTCCTCCTTCACCTCCTTCACCACCACCTACTCTCCTTGGTGTATATCCTTCCCTGTACATATGTTGACCCTGCCATCCCCCACTACTTAATTTGTATCTGTTCTGGTATCTGCAATTTATAGGTTCTTCCACTCGGATCAAATCTCTGCTGGACTGATCTCCCTCTCACCCTTAAAAAGGACCCTGATTGTCTAGTGAATCTCTCTGAGCTGTATAACCAGGGGGTGACTGTCTCCATGGTCTGAATCCATACTGTACTCTTGGGTATTCTGATAATAGGTTTGTGTATTTTGCAGGTTAGATTTTAGAAACCATGTATAAACATTCTTTTCTCAGTAATCAATTACATCTCTATTGAATTTCTTCAATTTTTGCTGCTTAATGAAATCTTCATACTCAAGATCTTTTTTTTAATTTTTCTAATGTGTTTGTGTATTCGACTAATTGTATCTGATTATCTAGCCCTGTAACTGCTTTGGGGGTTGCCATCTCCAGCAGTATGCAACTGTGAAAAGTAAGAGACAAATTCCCCATTTAGATATTTTTAATTTACCTGATACTGGCCAGTTGGTGATTTGATTCTCTTCAATGTGTCCTTGCACATTTTCCTTAGTTGAGGCAGCACAGGGAAAGACAAGAGCAGGGAGCCAAGATGGTGGAGGTGGGAAAAGGGGAGCAAAATGAAAAGGCAGGCAGCAAGGAAAAGCAAAGAGACACAACCATGGACCACACAGGAGCCTAAAATGAAGTGACACAGGATGACTAAAGATGCTAAGCGTGGACTACCAGGAGTAGGTTGCTTCTGTGCTGAATGCAGGAGGAGCTATTCTCCCACATTGAACCACAGGCTTCAGTCCTCCAATAAAAGTATATCCTGTAGACAATTTTTTATATACACCATGTAAAAAAGAAAAATATCTATTGATGTCTGTTGCAGTGGCAGGCATACAGCCACCATTACTATCCCCTCACCTGACCCTCCCACTCAAAAACTGACAACCTCCCCCTCCCACACCTTTCTTTTAATTTTCCAACACCAGAGTGTCAGTCCCCAGTGCTGACTAGTATTCCTCACCTTGACTGTTTTCACTGTGTGACACTGGGGAGTCCACGCCCAGTGCTGCCAAATGTAATACCAACACTGGGCTGCCAAATCCCAAGTGTTGGTACCTAAAATAAAGAAAACCATCCCTCACAGTCTTTTTTTTTTTTTTTTTTTACACCTTGTAAAAAAGAAAAACATCAATAAATAACTGTTCCCACTGCCGGCACATTGCTGTCGTTACCCTCCCCCCACCTAATCTTTCCACTTAGAACTCATCACCTCACACCCCCAACATCTCACTTACCTACCACGAGTCCAATGCTATAATCCTCTCTGGACTGGAGACATGTCTTCACTTTTCAATGCTGGACCAGGAACTGAAGTAATCAGGTATGTGGTTCAGTGCATTTAAAAGGGTTTTGAACTTTTCTTCATAACTTGGTCAGTTTTTTGCCCCAAATTTTCAGCATGATGTTTTTTGGGACCCAACTCATGAACATGGTTGGAGACACTTTGCAAATCAATCCCAAAAAGCAATTTTACAGTTGGTACATGAAATAACCTTTCAGGTAGGATTTGAACATTTTCTCTACCTTGTTCATGAGGTGGGTTCATAAGAAGTCTATGTTGAAAATTTTAAGCAAAGATATTTAAAAATATCAAAGTTATGAGCCTATATTGAAACTTTTCAATGCACACTCATAACTTTTATAATATTCAATATTTTGACCCCAAATTTTCAACATAGCCATTTTTTCATACCACCTCATACACATGATAGATGTCATTTTTCAAATCCTGGCCAAAATGTTTTTGCACATTAATGGCACAAAATTACATTATTAATATCATCTGTCATGTTCAGAAACACTGACCATAAAAAGCCTATATTGAAAATTAGGGGTCAAAATGTGAAACATACAACCATGGAATCTGACAGCAGATAAGGGCTGCTTGGCCCACTCACTCTGCTCATTTTTCTTACTTAGATTCCCACAGCAGACCCTACTTGATCTACAGCTATTTATCACTCCCCCTCCTTTTCCACTATTATTCCCTCATTCCTAACCCATGCATTCATGAACCCCAAAACTTTTTTCTCCCCCACTAACTTCACTAGAAGGCTGTAGCAGAAATCCACCACTCTTTCTGTGAAGAAGTACTTCCTCTCATCTCTCCTGAATTACGGTTGATCCTACCCCTTTCAGCTTTATATTATGCCCCCTTGCTCTTGAGCACATTTTGTTTAGAAAAAGTTGTCCCTCCTGTACCTCATTTACCCATCTGAGGTAATTACAGTAAAGAGCAGCTAATGCCTTTCTTAGAATGTTAAAAAAATACTATACTTAGATATAGTCTTGCTTGCAGTTCACATTAGTTGGCTATTTCTTTTCCCTATTACATTTTTCTGAGGTCATCTGCATGAAAACAGGATCTTTCTGCTGAAAAGTTCCTTATTTCTGTTTTCTCCCAGCCCCATCATAAGCCCTCTTTACACAGCAGCAGCGATTTACTTCCACTCCATTGCTTTCCCACTGCACTGTGCCTGGATCCTGCAATTAATGGTTTACGCTCCTGTCCCTGATGCACCACAGATTGTGCCAGGAGGAGTGTCTGTGGAGTTGATGATGAGGCTCCAGAAAACTACAGCTCCAGCCAGGAGACAGGGGATCACAGCAGGTCAAGTGCATCAGCTGTTCACACTGCAGGGTAAGATACAGTAGTTGATCCAGTGCACGTTCTTACTTTTCAGTTGGATCAGAAACTGGAGTGGAAGCACACTTGGAGCAATGTGGTCAGCGTCCACAAACAGGCTTTGCAGCGCATCAGCTGGTGCACATGAGATGATGTGCTGCAAAGACGGTGATGTAAATGGGGCTATAATGTACTATTTGTAAAATCTCTGTTACTCCTCTGGCAACAGCTTGTGATGTCCCAACACAGGATTATGACAAGAAATAATGAGTAAGTTATGGAGGCAAATGAGTTCTAAGGGACAAAGATAATGTACTGTATTCATGCAAATTTCCTCAGTAATAAACAATGAGAAGGAGCCATCTATAGAATATAAATGAGATGCAGGCTGAATTGTATCTAAGTGTTATGCTTATCAAATATTTCTCTGAGGCACCAGCAGCTCTTTAAAGGTCTCTATCATACTCCCCCTGTCTTCCAGGGTGCACATGTCAAAGTCCTTTTTCTTTTAATTGGGATTTTGATGCAGTTCCTGCACCATTTTAGTTGTCCTCCTCTGGATTGCCTCCACTCTATCTATGTCCTTCTGGAGATGTGGTCTCCTCAACTGGACACAGTACTGAGGGTGGGTCTTGGTAGGGATCTATATAGGGATAACACTGCCTCACTCTTTCTGCAGGTGATAGCCCTTCCTATGCACACCAGCATCCCACTAGCCCTCTTGACTGCCTTGTCACACCGCCTGGCCACCATTAGGTTATCCAACATTATTATTACCTCCAGGTCTCTTTCCTGCTTCGTTGTTGTCAATATCACTCCACCCACTGAGTACTCTGCCCCTGGGTATGTGTGCCTCAAGTGTGTTGTTTTGCACTTTTTCCACATTGGAACCCAGCTGCCATAACCTTGACCACTTCTTAAGTTTTCTCAGGTCTCTGATCATCCTTTCCAACACCCCTGGAGTGTGCTTTCTTTTGCAGACCTTGGTGTCATCTGCAAAAAGGCAGAACTTTCCTTCTAGCTCTTCTGCAAGGTCAGTTATAAAGACATTAAAGAGAACTTGTCCCAGCACTGGATATTTAAGGTACCTCACTGGTCACTCACCCTTCCTCAGAGCTAACTTTGTTTACCACCACCCCCAGTTGTCTATCACCGAAGCAACTTTTTACCCAGTTCACCACCTTTTTGCCCACCCTTAAGTTGCCTAGCTTGCTCACTAGTCTCCTTTGTGGAACAGTGTCAAAAACCTTACTGAAATCTAGGTAGGCTACATCCATCACTCCTTCCTGACCTAATTCCTTGGTCACCTAGTCAAAGAACTATGTCATATTTGTCTGACATGACCTTCCCCTGTAATTCCATGCTGCCTCAGGTCCTGTAACCCATTGGATTCAAAATAGTCTACAACCCTTTCCTTCAGTTGTGTTTCCATCAACTTCCCGACCACTGATGTTTGTCTGACTGACAAAAACAAGTAAGTTATAATGAAACATTAAGTTGTTTTGATGTTTACTCATAACTTTATTTTTGTAGATTTTGCCCTCTAATGTTCAACATATCCAATGCAATACCCCACCTCCTGAACCTGAAAGGTGTCTTTTTTTAAATCGCTCTGAAATTTGTTTTCACATTTATACTGCAAAATCACTTTTCAGATGGAATTTCAAAAATTCCACCTATCTTGATCATAAAGTTATGTCATAAAAAGACTTGGAAATTTAGGGTCAAAATGTGGGAGCCCGTTGAAAATTAGACATTGCCGTCAGATGGCCTATCCTGGGAAAATACGGCCTAAAAATGTGTAAAAACAGGATACCACTGAAAACAAGATGTTGCATCTCATTTGGTCTATCCTAGGTAAATACATAGTAAAACTGTGTACAAGCAAGGCCCGGTACAACAGCACTGCAAGTAGGGAACATCTGGCATTGGCAAATGGTTCTTGTAAGGAAGGTCTTGATTTATCAGTAAACCTAGTATAGACTAATGGTTAGAGTAATGAACTGTCAATGAGTTTGATACATCCAGTAGTAGATCTGGGTTTGAGCACCACAACCTCCACTTGCATACTGTGTGACTCTGAGAAAGTCACTTAACCACTCCAGTGCTCCTGGGTCACCCCTGAAAGCAGGCACTTGTGCCTAGTAGTCCTTACCAGGTTACCCAAAAAATTAAAAAATAAAGTTTTGGTGACTGCAGATCACATTTACCTAAAGTTCAAATATAAAATTGGATTCAAGCTATTATTTACTTTATTTATAAGGTTGTATATATAACAATGTAACTCATGTTCACTGTAGTTCAATTTGTCCTGCGGTTATTTATGGGAAAGTCTCATACTGTACCTCTGCTCTTGTGGTTGTCACCTTCTTTCATACAGTTTAGGAATTTTGCGAGCTTTGTCATTTTCTGCTGTCTTGAATGTTTTCAGTTAAAAAATGCTCTATTTTTGTTTCCATGAGCACCATGTTTTCCCAGGGTTCTGTGACTTACCCACAACTCTGTGGGCCTAACAGTGTGTCAGTGCTATTGCATGCCCTGAACAGTACTCGCAGACAATGTGCAAGACTGCTACAGTTACAGGCTATAGATTGTAATAATCAGGGAGATCACAGTTTATTTTTTATTTTATTTATTTAACAAATCAGAAAGACCTTTGAGCCAAGGGATCTTTTAAAGAGGTTCTATGTCAAGCCACAAGAATAGCAAATTACAATGGTTTCAGAAAGTAGTACAACATGAGGAAATTAATTACATAGACAAAAGAACAATATGGCAAGATAAATATTGTGTCAAGTGCAGCCAGTAGCCTTATCTGAAGAGGGGTGAAAGGGCTTACAAGGAGAGAAGTACAGGGTTGAAATTGGGGGGTAGAAGAAGCAAAATAAGAGCAAGGAGGGAGATTCCACAATGAAGCTTAAGCAGGAAAGACCCATGGGGTTGGGGGTAGAGGGAAAGGGAGAGAACAAGGTGAGGAAATGGAGGAGAGAGGGAAAAGTGGGAATGGAGGGGTAAAGGAAGGGGGGATGAGGTAGGATAAAAAGAGGGCAGGAATGGGAAAGGGATAAGGGAGGAAGTGCTGTGAGTGGAATAGAGTAGCAACAGGATAGGGCTATACAGGGGCAAATGGTAAAAGAGGGAGGGCCCAGTGTATTTAGCTGTCAGCAGTGATTAGGTATAGCAGTTACAAGATGCTCTGGAAACTAGAAATTAACGCAGCTTCTGCTTAAATAGTCCCAAGGTTGCAGTCATCACAATCCTAGGAGGAAGGGCATTAAATAAATTATCAGCTCTAACTGAAATGTATCACTGTCAGAGTGAGGTTCGACAGTGAGCAACAGTAAAGGTTTGGCTCACAGAATTTTGTGTGCTCCAAGTGACCTGGAAGGGACTGAAAAGCTGAAGGGAACCTGGTGGTAGGAGACCAAGCTTTGTCTACTTAGCCAGAAGACAAGATTGATATTCAATGCAAGCCTGGAGTTGAAGCCAGTTTGCTTGTTCGTAAAGGTCACATGTGTGAGTATGATACACTGCACCAGTTAGTAGACGGCATGCTTTATTCAGAGCTGTGGTGAGGCAATGTAGGGTTGTGTCTGTGGCAGAAACATAAATGACCAAACCATAGTCAATAATAGAAACAATTGAACTTTAGAAGCTAATCTGAGGGCTTCAGTAGTAGGGCAGTGTTTATGCCTGTGTAAAAGGCCTAGGTGAATGTTAACTGCCTTGGCAATATTCTCAACATGGTTGGAGTAGGAGAGCGTACTATGCAGAGTAACTCCTAGGTATTTAAAAGATTGAGTCTGATCAAGGACAACACCCACACTGTTTTTAATCACTAATTGTTTGGCTTTGTGCTTGCTGTGGGTGTGGAAGAGCATGACCTTTGTTTTTTTGCAATTAAGCACCAACTTATGAGAGATGAACCAGGACTCAGCTTCAGTAAAACTTTTCTGAAATTGGGCCTGAAGGAGGGTAGGGTCAGCAGTCTTTGAGAAAATGACTGCATCCTCTGCGTAGAGGAGTACTGGTTCGGAACAGGATGCCAGAAGATTATTGAGGAAGGTGCTAAATAGAACGGGTCCAAGTATCGATCCTTGAGGAATCCCAGAGCAGACAGGCAGTTTAGCAGAAAGGGTAGACCCTATTCTCATCTGTTGTGTGCGGTTTGCTAGATAGCTGGTGAACTACTTTAGGGCTTCTGAAGATATTCCAAGCCCACCAAGTTGATGTGTCAGCAAATGGTGATTGACTGTGTCAAATGCTTTAGACAGGTAAATAAAGGTTGCAACAACAAGTTGACCCTGATCAAGAGTATGGTGAATGAAACCTGTGAATTCCAGTAGGGCCATAGATGTGCTGTGCCCTTTCCAAAAACATGTTGTTGGACATAGTGTAGTTTGTATTTTTCCAAGTACTCCACAAACTGGTCAGCAACAATCCTTTCAAGTGCTTTGGACAACAGGGGAAGAACAGATATTGGCTTATAATTCCCAGGTAGTAATCTGACCCCACTCTTAAAAACTGGTATAACCAGAGCAGATTTCAAGATCTGGGCTAATTGTGAAAGTATGAGGGAGCGATTGAGAAACTTGGTGAGGGGGGATAGAACTTCTTCCAGAGTTGGGGTAAGACGTTTTAGGTCTAGGGAATCACTGCTTGTCCTAGTTCCTCCTAGAACATTATGTAGGTATGTCTTGGTCTCACTTTCCAAGATAACTTTGAAGTAGAAATATAAGTGGGCAAAGGCCTCTTCTGATTTGGTGGATGTAGGAGCTGTGCTGGGCGGTTTAAAGAAATTTGGGGGAGGAAGAGTTTGGCTAAGGTCTGTGAAGGATGAATTAAATATGGTGGCAATTAACACAGGGTAATGGGTGATAGACCTATCAACATTTAACATAGTTGGAGCCTGTTTGGATTCTTTCCCAGTGATTTCCGAGATGCTGTCCCATATTTTTTTCCCATCTGCCCAGTTTAGAAAACCAATAATCCAAATCCTATCAAAGGACATAAGTAAACATTTTTGGCATGACAACCTCACAACAACATTCACACAGTAACACAATAAAACATTTCACATGCTGAGAAAAGTTGTTGTGAGCTACTGAAGCAAAACAGGACAAATGTACTGAAACATCATCAGGGCCCATAATTCACTGTTGGCCCTATGCATAAAGGTGCAGAGTGGTTACACACTATGGAACCCTGGCATGTAGTCCACTCCACTCCATACCCTCCCAAGCCCACTGTGCCCCTTGCATGGCATGCACTACTTGATGTCTGTCCCCCCCTGCACTGGATCCCTGGGATGTGTGGACCTGTGCATGGGGGGCAGACCAGGGGAGGCGCAGGGGGCATGCCAGCACTCCGTGGGATGCACGAAAATGTGTCATGCCGGGTGCAGGTTTCCACCAGATCAGAGCAGCCATAAAGTTGGGGGCCAGTTATGTGCCCCCTGGAAGTTACAGCCACAGGCTGCAGCTGTGAGTCAGGGTCTTGTGTACCCCCACCATGGAAACCCCAGCATGTGGGGTACAATGGGGGGGCCTGTGGGTGATCATCCAGGCATTTCCCCTTACACCACATGTGGTGTTGTACATGCCAGCATCCTTCCCACTGCACATGGGTGCAGGTGATCCACTGTGGGGTCTGGGTTGGGCAACTGATTGGCTGCCCACCCAGATCCATGGCTCTGTGCCTGACCTCCCCCACAAGACTGCATGCCAGGCAGCTGAGGCCACATACAGGTATCATGCAGTGACCACTGTCAATGAATGTGGCCACCTACAGATCTCTCATGGGTGCAGAGCTGTATGGGCAGGGTATGCACCTTAGATGTGTTTTTCCCACCCCTTTGTGCATAGGGACCTGTGTGAGTTAGTTGGGTCATGACCAGAAATAGTGTCAATCACATTTTTATGGCTGGATAGTGATAGCTATGTAATGTACTGCTAACAAGAGGAGAGGGATTAGGCCAAACAGGAACAAGAACTGGCATATTTTACCTTCTGCTTCCACAGTGGAATTTAATCACATCATTGCTGTGCAAGGTATCCCTGCTCTTCTGTGTATATCTCTGTTCCTCATCCCCCTTCCCCTTACTCCAACTAGATCTACTTTATTCATGAAACTATGGTTGTGAGAATTGTTCCTGTTTTTTGTACCACCTCTGCAGCTGGAAGAATGCTGCCAAGTAACATAATATTTAGAGCAGAGGCAAGTGTCAGTGACTGAAGAACAATTCTCTCATCATCTAATATAGATCTGACATAACAGAAATCTTTTTCTTACTTCAATAGCTTGTACTGTATTGAGAGAACATACAAATGGTGGAGAAAGAAGGAAACAAGCAATCAGTCAGTTAGTATGCTGCTGACTCTAATTTGCTGTACATAGGTATACAGAGGGTAGCAATGTACACTGAAATCTGACCTCTGGATTCCTCTGCTACCTGTCTGATCACCAAAGAACATGACCACATACAACTAATGTTGGTCAGTTGATACTGTGATCTGGGACTGTGTTCCCTATCATTAAGAAACTGTACCAACTTAGACCATAATACAAGAAAATGTACTTCTTTACATCACAATAGAAAAAAAGAACACATTACAAGTAATTGATACCATTTTTTATTGGACTTTTAGCTCTTGAAAGTTACTCTCAAAAACTGTTTTATTACTCCAATAAAGGGTATCACGTGCAATATATTTTACTTTTCTTTCTTCTACATCATTTTTTTGTAAACTTTATTTAGTTTTAGCTCAGCAGACATTACATTAGGTACAGCAAATCCTCATTCATTACGTTCAAGTATCATTAAAAAACAGTAGAAAGACAAATACATGCATTTACACTTTTTGGGTCTTTATATAGATTATCTTTAATCCATTCTAAATACTGGTTCCTTTATCAAAAGCATTTGTTAAAAACATGGGAACCAGGGTTGCGATATTACTTCCTCCAGTGGAGCCCACATTTTAAAATATTTATCCAATTGCCCTCTAACAGCATATCATATCTTCTCATATTTCATGCAGTTTAATAGCTGACTGGACCATTACGAGATTGATGGGGTTGATGCCAGTCTCCAGTGCATAGCCAAAGCCTTTAAGCCCATCACATTACCCAATCTCCAAAGGTTTCTGTGACTATGGAGAAGAGAGGGCCCTTGTATCGGGTCACCTGTTGAAAGACCCAGCAGTATCTCTACTGGATCAAGATTTAATGGAGCTCCCACCACTCTTGACATAATCTCCTGAACTCCAAACCAAAAGGAATTCACCTTGGGACAGAGCCATACCATGTGGTAAAAAGTTCCAACAGGGACATGACATTTGGGGCAAATAGGAGAAGCATTAGGGTCTATCTTATGTGCCAGCCATGGTGTATGGTACGTGCTATGTAATATTTTGTATTGAATGATGTTGTTCCTGTTATTCACTGAACTACTCAAACAATTATTCAGAATAGTATTCCAGTCACCCCCAGTTAGGCCTTCCGGGTGAGGATCCAGGTCCCAGTTCTCTTTAATGGTCATGAGCATATCTGTTGATACCCCTATTAAGATTTTATATGTTTTTCTCAGGGGTTTGAATGTAATGTCCTCTGACTGTCCCCAAAAATGTTCCTCCAAAGGGGATCTAGACACTACTCCCTCAGGGTCATTATCTCCCATTAAAGCCTCCATTGCTCTCCCCATTATCCTGTATAGAGGAAAATGCCCCTTCCCAAGCTTTTTGGATGCCATTAAATCTGCAAATGGAATTATTCCATTTTCGGACATGACATGCTTGAGTAAGGATATTCCCCAGTGGGCCCAATATTTTAGTACTGGTCTATCCCATATAGCCATACCGTCCCCCTTTTGGATTAGTCTCCCAAGAGAACATTTTGGGGATACTCCTGCTTCCAGTCCCAGCCAACGATGGGCCATACTCCAAGCCTTAAGCAGAGTGTTTGTAAACGGATGGTGAGGGGCCCCTGGGGCACTAACTGTTCCACACAGAGACAACCTACAGTATCATGATAAATGGAAAAACCTGTCTCTTCCTCAAGCTGGACCCAAGCCGGTTGATTCTCTGGTTTCTTCAAAAGGTCTGAGACATGAGCCAGTTGTGAGGCAACCCAGTAAAAATGGACATTCGGGAGACCCAACCCTCCCCCTCGCTGGGGCAGCCACAAAATGACTTAGGTGAGGCTAACAGTACCCCCCATGCCCTTTGCAGAGCATCCACTTCCTCCCTCATAAAGTGAAGTTCCTGTAAAAACATAATGTCCCCCTTCATTTTATCTCTAAGACATGAATAAACGCTTTTCTTCTTGACAACAGTACGGAGCACATTAACATTCCATGACATTAATGATATATTAGCCATCTTCATATTTCCTCTTAATCAGCTTTACCCTTCGAGTGTTTACATGTATTATTATGTTTAACCTTTCTTTGCTGCCAAAACTAATTTTTTTCAACACCAAAAAAACAGAAAAATAGTCCCCCAATATAGCCCTCCCTCCCACTCTATAACCCCAACTATCAACTGATTAAAACAGAAGAACAGCAGAAAAAGATATAATTGTACCCCACCCCTTTCTCCCTCCCCAATTACTATAGAACTAGCTGCAACAAGCAGTACTACAACCATGTCCCACTACTTGTCATGGATTGAGCATATACCCCTTGCAATAAGTGTATAATCTATTAAAGTAATTATTATGAACTGCTTCCCCCTCCCTGCTAGTGCCTCCTTTTGGTAGTCTCCAAAGGCTCAGCATTCAATAAACTAATAACTTAGTAGTCCCCTCCTTCACCCCCACTTCTGAAATTACCCAAGCAATTCTCTATTCTCCCTAGTTTAGGTACAAAAAAAATAAATTCCTAATTATTTTATTCTTTTAGGAGGTGTTCTGGGAAGACGCTACCTCACACTGATATTTGTCCAGAGCAGCGTCCCCCAGCACCATGGAGTTCACAGTTTTAACTCCATTGCTCTTACCCACCCAAGATACTGTAAATAGCACCCACTGTCAAGTTATACTATTAATTTAAAACTGAAAATGAGGTATATAGCCTTCTGAGGAGAATAATTAATCTAAGTAAGTAAACCAATAGGGTATGGTGTACTTGATTATCACCAGACCTCAATGAGGGCATACTACCCTATCACCTGATGCCCCCAGAGACCACCTTTACCATTTAATAATAAAGCCCAACATTATATTTTAAACCAAATTTCATTTGTCTGCGCTGTTTGGCTTTTAATTTCCAGAACATAAAAGCTAATTTAAACTTCCTCTCCTGCATGGCACCAAACGAAGGCAAAATAAAGAAGACTAAAGAAAAAGTTACTGTACTTATGATGCAGGTCATCACCAGTCAAAATAGCCGACAAATCGCATTAACAGTAAAGCAATCAAATGGAATATTAGTATAGTTCGGTGCGGGAGCCTGGAGGGAGCAGAGCACCGAAAGATGTTATCAATCCAGAAACGGGCTCTCCAGCTCGCCCCGCCCCTCCCTAAATGAAACAATGACATTTCCATTGATTCCAGACTTGAACTTCAAGATTTGTTCTGAACCTCAAGGCCTCGAACAAACTCCAATGCCACTGAAGGATTGGTGAACACTCTAGTATTTCCTTCTAACGGCCTTACTATCAAATGAGCAGGATAAGCCAGAGTAAAGGGACAGTTTTTTGTATGCAGCAAATGCCAAACTTCCGAGAAGGCCTGCCTTTGAATCTGGAGAACACATGAGTAGTCAGGAAAAATACTGATTCTCCGCTGCTATACTGAAATAGGCCCCAACTTCATCGCTGCATCAAGCACAGCCATTCTATCCTGGTACCTCAGGAATTTGACAATAAGATGCCATGACCTTTGACCTGCTGGTGGCTTCAGGCCTGGTGAGCAATGTGCCCTCTGGATCTCCAGCTCTTTGTCAGGAGGAAGTTGCAGGCTAGAGACCAACCACTTTTTAAGAAAATTTGCACAATCATTTCCCTCGAGCCCCTCCAGTAGGCCAATGATTCTGATGTTGCTAGGATGTTCACAATTCTCATGGTCATCTAGGGTTTGCTTCAGCACCTCTATTTCTCGCAGGACCTTTGCAAGATCCGTGGAGTGAGTCGCCGATCTATCTTCCTGATCCCCAATCCTTTGTTCCACTTCCCCCAGTCGCCTTTCATGGGCTTCAACTTGTTTAGAGGTGGAGTTGACCACTGTAAATGTTGAATTTGTGCCGACATGTTTTCAAAGCCGGCTTCCATCCTGGCTCCTAGGTCATATTTTAGATCTTTGATTAGTCTTTCTAGCTGTTGGTAACCTTCTGCCATGTTAAGAGTCGGGCCAATCTCCACCTCCTCGCCCTCGACACAAGGGTTTCTCTCCTGGGGGTCCCTTGACGAATCGACACTCTGGGCTTCCTCTGGTGCTTTCTGAGGCCCTGCCAGGCCCTTAGCTGAAGATCCTCTCGGGGAAGGTTTACATGATATTTTTGCCTGTTTCCTTCCCGATTTCGGATTGGACATCATTAGCACTGACAAAACTTACAGTTTTTACAAAAATAAGTGAAATTAAGGCACTGCAGTTAGGGGATTGCAAGGGATTTTTCTCAGAGCTGAGGAACTAAGCAGCCATCTTGCTCTGATGCTAGGCCATGCCCCCTTCTTCTACATCATTAACTGGACATACAGTACAGTATACAGCTGCCACATTTCTCCATCAGAATAGATCCAACTAGATTCACATCGGTATGCACAATGCCTTCCACAGAAATCCATGGTGATGTGGGAGGAGTGAAAAAAGGATAAAGTGAGTGTAGTAGTTTTGATGGGAAAGTGCATTTCAGTACCTGTTTTTTAATACAGTCAAAGCAAACCCCAGTCTAACCTGTTACAAAACACCATTCTAATTCCTGACATCTCATGAATCTTGGTCTTATACTTAGCTACTGTAGTGTGCTTGGGACAACAGTGAGTAGGTGGCTCTGATGAAATTTCACCCTGAGCTTTCTGATTCCCTAGCTTGTGATCTAACCACTATACCCCAATACCATCTTGCTGTCACATTTTTAATGTTAGTTACTTAAATACTTAGTTGGCATTAGACAGAAATGGCCAAAGACCCATCAAGTCAGTCTTCCATTTTTTTTTTATTTTATGTTTATTCATCTTCTCAATGAACATACACATACAATCCTTGAGTTGCTGTATAGGATATAGAAAATTACAGATAATTGTGATAAGTAATGCTTAGCCCTACATTTATTGTTACAACACTGTGGAAGAAATGTCTATATTGATAGTAATAGCCAAATATAAGCTACTACTTCAGCCCTTGCAGCAAGACCATGGGCAATCTTTCTAACAATATATCTTGCAAAGTCCAGAGACTCCCAGCTAGAAAGATGGGCCATTGTCAATGACTAAGCCCTGGAGTCCATGATAACAAAAAATGAGCATAGAACTAATTCCTTTTTATATGTTAATGATACAATCCCACTTTCCCCCCAGCATTCCTTAACACATGTTTGATGTAGTCAGATTGCAATGATAGCACAAATGATCAAATAGAGAAAGAAACCTTATATATGATTAAGAATTATAGAAATTCTAACCCAAAATCTATTCCACTCATCATATGGCAGTCAAGTCCATAAGCTATTTGGGTGAATTGTGTCAAGAGGACTTAAACCTTAAGGCCCAGATATTCAAACTGTGCCCAAAAAGTGTACAACAGCAGGAGCAAGCGCAAGTCCACTGCGACCATGCACAAGAAGCACAATATTCAAAAACTGCGCAGGTCAAGATGCACCTGCGGCACACGACTGAATATCTCATCATCTGCGCCATAGCACAACCAGGGATGTGCAGTTGTGCAGTCCAGATGCACCATATCACAACCAGGGATGCTCAGTGGAGTAGTACAGAGGCACCATAGTGCAACCAGGGATGCTCAGTGGAGCAGACAGCAGTGCAATAGCACAACCAGGGATGCACAGGGACAGGATGCAGGGGCCCACCACCCATGTCACAGGTGGGCAGAGGAGCACACAGCAGAACAGACATCACCCCCACAACCCATGCACTGCACAACCAGTAGAGAGCTGGAATAACTACCGGCCCATGGATACCAGCAACAAACCCACAGCCGGGGCATGGTGCCCCAACACACCCCCTGGCAAGCTGTGAATGGCGCACAAGGAGGGGCCAACCATCCCGTGCCACCCCATCCCACCAATGCAGAGCACATCCTGCACTGTGATCCCCAGACACCCTGCCCAGGAGCAGCATCCACCAGTGCAGGACACCCCATGCATGCCACCACCCCACTGTGACAATGCAACCCTGTGCACCACAGAACCATGCAAGGCAGACCCACCATGAGCACCCGTCATCATGTGGCAGCACACAGTGATGCAATGACTGCATACACAGTGCCACCATGCATGTCCCCCCGAGGTACAGCTGAGAGACTGATCAAGCGTGGGCACATGAGGTACACAACACATGACAGGGCATGCCCTGGACCCCCCCACCAGTGGTACATCACCCTGCGCACCCTCCCAAGGACACACCCCGACCCAGCACTGGCCACAATAGCCAGTTCAGACATCCACAGTGGTGCATGGAAGCATGCGCCACACAGGATGCAACACAGTGCATGGACAAACACCCATCCATACCCAAGGGCACACCAACGCAGGGACACAGTAGCGGGGCAACCAAGCCCCCAGCATGTGGCCATGGAAACTGTGTAAATACAGACAGTACCGCTCCATAGCACAGGAGTGCCAGCCACCCTGCGCAGGCACCATGGAGCTGTACACCCCCAGCATGCACCCAGAGCACAAGTGACAGACAGTGGTGCACATCCCCTGCAACACACACAAGCAACAGCATGGAGGTGGAACAACAGTGGAGGCCACAGTGTCACCCGAGGCAGACATGCACCACACCAGTGACAGGAGGCAACCTGGCATTGTGCCGGGTACAGTGGCTGTCCAGCATGGACAGCCGCCACTGACATGCCAGTGTACCGTGCCAATCACAGACATGCAAGGGTGTCAGCTGCACAGACCATGGACGGTCTGACAGGTGTGCCATGGACACAGAGCATGCACTGTGGACCACTGCACACAGTCATCCAGTGCACAGAGAACAACACACACACCACAGACAGTGACTGATAGCTACTTCCACACCATAGTCACTTCCCCACAGACACACACACACACGCACATGACTGCACCACCCCTGATGCCATGCACACCACTGCAGCTGAGCACCAATAGCCCGCTGCAGATCAGAGACCACCACAGTAGGCATATCAAAGCAAATGTATTGTACAAAAGCAAACAAAACTATATACATATTTACAAAAGGTTGGGGGAGGGACACAAACAAGGTGGGGGTGGGTAAGGGGCAGTGGTGAACCAATGGTAGAGGGAAGGAGAGGTGTGAGGGTGGGTCCAGGGGGGTAGGGGAAATCAGGGGCAGTAGTAAGCTCAGTGGGAGCCCTGCTCCCCCACTCTGGCTGTTCCTCTCACCATGCCGCCGTCTTACTCCCTGCCTGTCTATCCTGTCAAGGATCTCCAGTGAGGCCCTGGCAACTTGAAGGATCTCCCACAGTGCCCCTCTGATAGCCTGCAGCTGCCATCCACCTAGGACAAGGGAGCACAGTCAATAGGTGTGAATGCACAGCCCCATGCAGCCCACCCACTGAGCATGGCATACGGCCATGGGACATGCCTCTGTGATGGTGTGTGACCACCCACAGTGATCATGTCCACAAGACCTGCCCACCCAGGTGCACACAGCCATGCAGACCACTGCACACACCCACAGGCCAAGCCCTGCACAGCACCACCGTGGCTGTTCAGTGACATGGCTATGTGGTGCGAAGGCAGTGGTACAGCCATGTACCCAGTGCACGCATGGACCACCATTGATGCACTCCCAGACATGCAGTGCCACTGGACAGTGCTGACTGTATCAAGTTGCGTGCATGGCAATGGTGTCAATGGATGGTGGCCATGCCCCGCTGCCCACCCTGTTACACAGCATGCAAAAGTAATCATGGATGTAAGGCACTCACCATCATCAGGCTGGTCCCTGCGCCTCTCTGGTCCAGCCACCCTCTCGGCCTGTTGTTGCTCACGGCGCAACTTCCCCTCCTTTGTATGCCAGCGCTCCACTGGGCTTAGGGTGCAAACATGGAGAGAGGAACATCAGTACAATCCAGTAGCAAAGCCCCCCCACCTCCATGTATGTGCAATCCCACACAGCCATACCCATCCTCCCCCCACCCCAATACCACCACCACGGCCCACACTGGACGGCCCCCCCATGTGCTAGACACATGCCACCGTGATACCCGTATGGATGTTAACAGTGTATGGATGGGGCACCTACCCGGCCATGGCACCGTGCCCCTCCTGGCACATGCCCATAGGTGGGCAAGCCTTTCTGGGTACCTGCGCTGCAGGTCACCATAGCGGTGCCTGCACTGCCCCCCATCCTCTCCATGCCAGTGACCTCCTCCAGGGCCACCACCACCTCCTTCCACACCGCACTCCTGGCCCAGTCCAGGGGTGCTTCTCCAAATAGGGCAGCAGCATGGGACTCCACTAACTGAACCAGATTGGCCAGTTCCATTTGGCTCCAGATGGGTGCCCATCTCCATGCCATCCTGTTCTGTTTCAGTGTCAAAATGGCACTCTGTAGCACATGTTCACCACGTGTGGATGCTGCACAGTACTGCGCTGTCATTCCCCATCACGCTGTCACCGAACAGCACAATAGAGGTGCACCCATGCAGATGCATGGCACCTAGAGGCAAACGTTGGCACAGGGTCAGGGGTCTCTCGCGCACGGACCACCACAGCGCAATTGGTACTCACCGCATGTAGTGTAGTAGGGTGCCTGTGTGCCACTTCCTGTAGTGACCTACCACGCTGTGGCCCCAGTGTGCATACGGCGCCCCAGTGCCAGAGTGCCATACATGTGAACAGCGCAGTAGCACCACTGGCAGAATGGTGGCCATGCCCTGCATTGCCTCCTGCACACATCATATCAGCAGTGCAGCAGGCATCGGCATCAGCACCCCGAGCATGCGCTGTTCGGTGTCCACTGCGCATGTCAAAAAATGCACCCTTGCCTGAGCACATTCAATGCAATTGCGCAAAGCGCAACAGTGCGATATTCAGCCGGCATATGCAAATCAGCTAATCAGCTATTCAATGGCACAGATACCGCATTAGCATCCACTTAAAATTGCGCCTCACTTCATTTGCATGTGTTGCACTATAAAAATGCAAAATTGGGCTGCAGTGGCCATAGTCTGTTATTGCAGTCTATTGTGGTGAGTTGCACGCTGATTGGAAGTGTGGACTGTGGTGTGTGGGACATGCATTCGACTGCACCATCACAGGTAACACCTGTCATTCCCACAGGATCAAGAATGAGTGATCAGGAGGTGGAGGAAGAGGAACAGAGACATGGGAGGAAGAGGAGGCCTAACTTCACCAAGGCAGAAACCTATGCCCTGTTTGAGGCCTACCTTGACCAGGAGCTGCGGCTCAGTGGACAGCGAGGAACACCACAGGCCTGTGCTGCTGCATGGGAAGAGGTGGTGCGTGCTGTCAACCTGCATGGCAGCCACCAGTGGTCCATGCAGGAGTGCAAAAAGAAGATGGGCATGGACAGGAGGAGGATTAAGAGCAAGGTGGCTGCCATCAGGGCAGCACGGGCTGCGACCAGTGGGGAACAGCTGGCTGTGCAATGCCTGACCCCACAAGAAGAGCGGGTTGCTGGCAGCATGCAGCATTGTGCCATTGAGGGTGTTCCAGATGGTGGATTCCAGACAGGTGGTAGCCTGTCACTGCATGGTAGGTCCTGATCTGTCAATTGGGGGGAGACAGGGTAGGGCAGATACATTAATGCTACTGTGTTCCCTTACAGCTCCTGAGCATCTACCTGGGTCAGCGGTGGTGGGCTTGTCCACTGAGGGAGATATCATGGACATAGAGGAGGGCCCGTCCACCTCCAAAGGTGTCCAAGGGTCAGGGCTGTTCGGACTGATGTTGGTGGAGCAGGTGCCGAGGAGGCCCTGCCCATGTCCCAGCATGCCAGTGTCCATGGATACCATCATGCTGAGACTCAGACTGGTGCCGGATCCATCACTGATGATGATGATGGAGCTCACTTCATGGACAGTGATACGTCTGGGCCGCAGAATGGCCACACAGCAGATAACAGCATGGGCATGGTCATGGGTGGTGCCACCGTGGAGGCTTGCGTGACATCTCAGTCCCAGCCTGTGCCTGTCTGCATCAGTGGGGCAGCACTGTTGTGTGTCCAGGACAGTGGGGCTGTTGCAGCCACTGCGGCAGCACTGTTGAGCCCTGGAGAGAGGCAGCTGTAGGGGCAGTGTCAGCAGTCGGCCAATGGCCATGGGGTACAGTGTAGGGGGATGGCATCAGTTCACCACCTGTGGACATGCCCAGGCATGGCCCTGGTGTGCAGCACCCACCCTCAAGGGGTGCTGCCCATCAGAGCTGTGAACACCATGAGGGACAGCATGCTGATCAGGCAGATGACCTCTTAGAAGACCACACCCGCATACTCCAAGATTCAGGCGATCAGCAGTTGCAGCTTGTGATGGCAATGGATGCACTCAGTGCGGCTCTGTGCCAGCCAGAGGAGTGGTGCAGCAGGGACACCGGTCTGCTCCTGGCAGGGATGGACCGCATGCGGGAAGATGTGACCGCTGCCATTGACAGGCTGACACAGACAATCACAGCTGCCATGGCCACAGTGGGCACACAGTTATTTGCCCATGCATCACAGACACCGCGCAGTGCAATGTCCACCCCCCATTCCCAGCGTCGTGTGACAACCTCCTTATTGACACCAGGTTCAGCTGTGGGCATCCCGAGCACACCTGGCGCAGGCATGTTCAGTGTGCTGCAGACCCCTGCGCGAGCATGGTCGTGTTCACACAGCAGAACCCCTGGGGGACCTTCGGTGCCACCCCATGAGGCAATTGGTCAGCCTGTCACTGCTGGCGGGTCTCGGCGGGGCACCCATGCATCTGTGGTGGCTGTGGCACTGTGTTGCATGACTGACCTGTCTCCCACCAAGGCTACTGTCTGATGCTGCCCTGTGTGCAGTGTGTTGTTCAATGTGCAATGCATGGGTGAGGTACCCGGCCCTGCACGCGCACACACACACACACATATATACACACACACACACATTCCATCTTCACACCCTCCTGGCTGCTGTCCGCTGTGGCATGTGCATGATGATGCCTGCGTTGTGCTGTCCATCACTGTGCAATGGTGCCCAGCATCTGACACATGCACAATGACAGGCACTGGGCATGGTGGTCTGTGGACGTGTGCATGGCTAGGGGTGGCGGTTGGGGTCAGCGTGCCTCCCACCCTTTGTGCATGTCTGGTGGGGGCATGTGTGTGTGTGTGACCACGTGCAGTGTTTGTCCTTGCCCATCCCTGATGGCGTGTGCGGTTCCATGCTCAGCCGATTCCCTTAATGACATGCACCCCTGGGGTTTGTCCATGCGTGTCTGTGGGTTGTGCCCTTGCCACTGGTGGTTGCACATGGCCCCATGACTTACCTGGGTTGGTTGAAGTGCTCCTCTGTGATGGTGTCCCGGTGCAGCTGTGACATCTGGATCAGTCAGGGGTCCCTTCAACCAAGGGGGGGCTGCGCATCACTATTTTCACCAGCGTCCTCATCGTTCCCATTGCTGTCACCCTCTTCGACCTGTACGGTGATTCCACAGTCATTGGCCATGTTGTGCAGGATGCAACAGGCCAGGAATAGCCCACAGGCCTTTGAAGGGCTGTACTGTAGGGCACCACCAGATGTGTCCAAGCAACAGAAACGTGCCTTCAGCATCCCGAACACCCGCTCGATGACGTTTCATGTGGATGCATGTGCCTCATTGTAGTGTTGCTGCGATGGGGTCGCGGGCTGCCAGTATGGTGTGAGCTACCAGGGATGGAGTGGGTGTCCACTGTCACCTGTGTGTAGAGGGTGGACATTGGTTTGGTAATCAGTGTCTCCCTGCCATGTGAAATCTAGGCCAGTAACCATGTCACCTCTGACTATGCCCCTCCCAAGCTCCATGTCTTTATGCATGATTTGCATACTCACCCACTAGGTGGCCAGTGGGAATGTCCCCACTCTTGAACCTGTGGCACAGTGCAGACTGGTGCCAGATGAAGGCATCATGTGCTCCCCCAGGGTGCGTGGCACAGACATTGATTATGCACCCCCTGGCATTGCACTCTACCTGGCAGTTGATGCTTGCATACCCCTTCTGATTTATGTCTGTGGCCCCTTTGGGCCTAGGTGGTGTGCGGATGGCCACATGGGTGCAGTCTATTGCCCCGAGCATACCAGGCATACATGCTACCCTGTGGAACTCCTGTATGTTTGCTGTGTGCTCCACCGGTGTGCTGGGGAAATGGATGTACTCCGTGGCATGTGGCAGCAGTGCACTGAGGAATTGGGTGAGAAGGTGTGACGCGGCCAACTGGGTTATGCCTGTCGTGTCCCCTGTTGGTTTCTGGAAGGTACCCATGGTGAGCAGGCACATGACAGCTGTCACTTTGGTCTCCACTGACAGATCATGGCTCCATCATGTGGGTGTCTGCATCACATCACTGCACAGCTCACAGAGCCACCTCAGGATCCCCCGGTTCAGGCGGTACCAGCCCACGATCTCAGTATCAGTGTACAGCTCAAAGCTGGTGCGGGCTCGGTACTACCTGTTGGGGGCACACCGATGGGCCCTTCCACGGCTGTGCCCCCCTGCTGCCTGCCTTCTCACCCCCCTCATTACTGCCTCCATCTGAAAGGTGGCACTGGCCATGTCCCTGGCTTGTGTTACCCCTCCTGGCAGCTGTTTTACTGTTCCTCCCACTGTCCTTATTGCTAGTCCCCCTGCACCAGGAACCCCTCCCTATAGTGGCCGTACTGCCCACTGTCTATGCCCTCAGTGCTGTGTGGCACTTCCCAATTTTGTCCTGCACTGTGGAACAGGCTCCCCACACCTTCCCTGTTCCTGGTGGTTCCAGGTGCTCTGTCCTGCTCCTGCCCTGTCCTGCTCACAGTTGCTGTGTGCCTGTGTGCCGTAGCGTTCTTGTGCCTCTCTCTTGTTCCTTTTTATTTTGGATCATTTCCGCTATCGCGCAACTTCCGCTTGCTCCCCTATTGCGCATGGCGCATGTTGTTGATTATCGCACTGCACCATTTATTCATAGTTCCTCCCTCTTCAGTTTTGCATGCATTTATTACCATTGCACTCTTGTGCATTGTGATTTGGGGGGTGCATCTGCCTCCCGCTGAATATCGCACAATGGCGCATTTTCGGACTTGCGCTGGCGCATCCCTGTTGCGCATGGCGCAACGCTGTTGAATATCTGGGCCTTAATACTTATTTAACTCAAATTTAAATTTATTAAATGTCGTAATATCATCTAAATCCAGAGGAAATGCTTTCCAAACATATGTTGCTCTAATAATAAAATAGTGAGCATGTTTCTTTGTATTAGTTCTATAACTTCAATTTTTTTATTACATGATCGTTGATAAAAAAAAGTCTATCACTAAAAGACAAACCACACTGGCTCATTAAATCAGGATCATGTACAATGTTAAAAAGGAACAACAAGTCAGTCAATACGCAGTCTCCTATCCTCCAGGTAGACCAAGTTAAATTCTAGTAAATAATTCTCATAGGTCATATTACTGAGCTGAGGAATCAGTTTGGCAACACTCCTCTGAATACTCTTCAACAACTCAAGATCACCCTTCAGGTATGTTATATTTAGTGATGTCTAAATCAGATAGTTTATGCATTTATTTATTGAAATCTCAGATAACACCTTTGAGTTAAAAGCTCATTTACAAAGGTTCCACGTCATAAGGCAATAGACAAGGTACATAGATATTACAAAACAGGTAGGGGTATATATAGCAGGCAAGTACATTGTGGTGCATACAGCTACAGTTTCAAGCAAGTACAGTTAAAATACATCAGGTTGGTGAGGTCAACTTTATTGCAACAGTACTAAGAGCATACCTAAGGTGGACAAGCAATTTATTGTGGTTGATGAGCTTTAGAGCATGCAGGTAGAGTTATAGAGGGTCAAAGTGGTGGTGACCAAAGGAGGAGGACTGAATAGATGAGAGCAGAGGAGGGTGGGGGCAGAGACAAGGGGGTGACAGAATAAGGGGTTGAGTAGTCAGCGGGGTGCGATTGGATAGAAACTACCCAGGGTTACCTGTAAATAGGTGATAGGGCAGGATTAGGTGATGTGGAGGGAGTGAGGGATAAGGAAAGGGTTTTAAAGTGGGAAGGGTGAGGGGGAAACTGGGGGAGGGGTGAAAATTGGGGATTAGTATTTGTGAAGAGAAAGCAGGAAGGCAAGGGGGGATAAAGAGGGGACATGGGGGTAAATGCTCAGTGGGGTCACACCAGGCACGGGAGGAAGTGGGAGGGGAAATGGGTGCTATGCAGGACAGATAAGCTACCAATAGCAGTAGGATAATGCATAGGTGATACAGATAGTACTGAAAATGTGAGGAAACTCTGGGGAACTAAGTTCTGGGAGTAAAATTAAAAGTCTAACTTAGTTCCAGGTGTAGATTAAGGAAGGGATGCTTCTACAGTATGTAAACTACACACCCCTGGATGCATAAACCTTACCAAATGATGTGTAAAATTCAACATAAAATGATGAAGCATATCCCCAGACCCCTGAGAGGTATGTCCAATACTAGATCACATTTGATGGGTTCCCTCAGTGAATCCTTTGCATTCCCAATACTGAAAGCAGACTTATTGCTAATGTTCTGCTAGACTGGAAAGATGAATGTTGCTGTTTTAACCCTCCAAGAGAAAAATTCATAAGGGTGCAGAACATAGCAGAGCTGTGATGCAGTGTTATAAATTGCATAGGAATTTATACTATTATACAACAGAGCCTTTTCATTGGTGACCCGAGATGACCCCCCCCCCCAATCACTCAGTCATGTGTGGCTGACCAGGCTGAGGTAGTATTATGGCAAAAATAATTAATTACCTGAACAAGTTGGGATCAGCAGCTGCTGCAAAAGATTGGAATCCAATCCTCCTCTTCCTGTTGTGTCTCCCAGCCACTCAGCTCCTCTGGACAACTGGCACACTCTGATCTCAAAATCAGACTCCAAGTCACTTCCAGTCTCAGCAGAGTTACAAAAAGTTTGTACCAGCAGGCAACCCACTGCTGCACTTGGCTCACTGGAACACCGACCACTAACCAACAAGTCTCCCGTACTGACAGTGCACCTACTGCCATGCTGACTCAGTCCTGAAACACACCTGGGCTTTCCTCCAAGATCTTTTGGCTTCCACACTCACTTCCACACACTGCTCTTTCCTCACAGTAGTCTCGACTCATCCATGCAGTCTCTCTCCAAAATCTTCAGTGAATTAACAGCTCATCTATGACTCCACCACCAGACGGACCTGGGTGAGAACTGCAAATATCATTTTCCAGATCACCCCCACTTTACTACAGCCCACCCCCATGAACAAAGGAGCTGTGCTAACCCACAAAAATCAGGCAGGATGGCACCAACAACACAGGAAGGAAGGCAAAGCTGCTGCAGTGTAGGGACAGTTGTTGAGTTGCCAACGTTAATGGGACCTACCGACCAGCTGGTCAGCGGGTAGGCATGTGGAGGGAGTTGCTGTGTAATGCTGATGGAGGTTTAATTTGCTACAATAAGGTCGGACTTTAATTGATAATTACCAGTGCGGTCCTGTTGGCTTTACCCTCGCCTGCAGGCACTGTGTTTGAGGTGATTGATGATGGGGGAGGTACAGCACTGTTAGCCCCCCCACTGGTAAATCTGCCACTGATCACGTGGTTGGTTAATAATACTAAATATGCTCCTCTTCCATGAAAACATAGTTAAATCTGCACGTCTGTTAAAATGCCTGTGTATGTGACTAGAAACTACTGAATGGGCTTGCAGACTATTTGGTAGGCTCATGGACTATCAGGTGTGAGTGCCATGCAGACTATTACTGAAGCAAGCAATGATGTAAGCTCTTTTATGGGTTTAAATTGAATATCTGGTACTGGTAACACAGTTGAGATAATGGCAGATAAAGATTCTGACAATAAAAGAACATAAGAAAAGTGTCAGCAGATGGTGACTGTGGTCCATCTAGCCTGTTCAAGGTGGCTACCCCCCGTTATATTTTTTCCTACGTTACCCGCGTTATCTGTCCCAAATGAGTTTAATTTCTTGACTATCTTTGATGCCATCACTGCAGGAAGCAGGCTGTTCTATGGGTGTATCACTCTCTCAGTGAAAAAATACATTCTAGAATTGCCTTTAAACTTGCCTCCCACCAGACACAAGTTGTGCCCTCTTGTATGTGACACCCTGTTATCCTGGAAGAGGTTTTCCTTTTGAGTTGTGTTTATTCCCTTGATGCACCTTTTTTACAATTTAATATTTTTTATTATATTTAAACCATACAGACATCAAAAAGACAAATACTCAGACTACAAACATAATGTCAGCATAAACAACAGCAATAAGCAGCATTACAAATGTATGTAAACAATGACACAAACAATATCCTGCTCCCAGCCTCCTCACAAACCCCACCCCTAGCCCCTCTCCCCAATTCACTCTCCCCAACTCAGAGCACTGCCAAGAACTAAGGGGGATATATCTAAAAAGAGGTGCAACAAACACTAAAGATAACATAAAAGGAGGGAACAATATTGAGAGAGGAGGGGAAGAATCCCAATGGACTTTCCAGCAAAAAGTCCTTGAAGTTCTCTGTGGAAATTTAGATATCCCTACCAGTGGACCCCTGAAGTTGTGATACCTCACAAGCCTCCCCAGCTATTTAGCAATGTGTTTCTGCATTGCAAGTGCTAGAAGGAGCTCCTGTCATCATTCACACAAACATACAAAATTTGCCAGCAGATAAAGGCCTAGAGGTCTATCAAGTCTGCTCGAATGTGCAGCTAGCACCCCCTTATTCTGCAGCTGCCCCTCCCTTACACCCTTGCCCTTCATTAAGGGCAAGGGTGTAAGAGTGGACCAGTTTTGGCAATGATGGTGATTAGAGAAAGATATGCACTACGGGGCCCAAAGAGCTAATCCAGGAAATGACCAGTTAAGTGTATTTCAGGGGTGAAGAAGGAGTCCAAGGACAGTAAGGGGTCAAGGGAATAACAGATATCAGATCAAAATGGAGTTTCCTTAGGGAAGTCCCATAATATGTGGTGGAGGGAGCTCACCCCGGTTCCACACCTGGAACAGACTGGTGATGATAGGTAGTAATGTTAGGGGGGTGTAAAAGGTATTATGTTAAATATGAAATTGAGGGTAACAATGTTTATCTAATTTAACATACTTATACAGTCTTTTCCATATTAGCTGCCTATCACTAGGTTCCAGATCCAAATTCAGAGTATTTTGTCAATAAAAACCTGTCCCCTATAAGTGCCTCAGAACATGAGCTTGAAAATAAGCGTAAAAATGTGAAACAGAATGTGGCTTTTGGGCAATCAAATAGAGCTCTGTAAGAAGGGAAGGGGAAGGTGATGCCCGCATCTGCTGGCCCAAAACACTAGTCAAAGCTCTAGACAGTTGTAAATGTTTAAAAGGATGACAAACTGGGATGGAAAAATGCTGTTCGGTAATAGAGAGGCAGGCCTACCATCAGAAAGGAAGGAGTTCCACAGCAAGAGACAAAATTAAAAGGGATTGGGCAACTAGAGATTCTAATGTTAGTATTCCCCAAGATGGGTTTGGAAAAGTCCCACGCCCAGTGCTTCTTGAGATATAGACACAACTGTGCAAGAACCTGTAAAGGCTATTTTAGGGGGGTGCTGCCAAGTCAGGGAGGGAGGGAAGAGGTTTTAGAACACAATAAACTAGATAGCTAAATACCATATTGACAACATAACTGGGACTCCAACTTAGGCCATATAAGGCAATAGTCCTTATCGGGTAAACCATTGAAAGCCTGGCACCCAATTAAACACTTTTTTGCTACAAAGAGCACAATAGTAAAGGAAAAAGTCAGGAGGTGAAGTCCACCTCTGTCCTCAATTGTGTCAGCTTTAAGTAAGCCCAGCAGACAGCCCCCTTCTGCCAGAGAAAGTCCAAGATCAGGCTTTGATGTCAGGAAAACCAGACCTTCAGGATGGTTAAGCCCACATGCCTAGTAGATAAAGGACTAAAGGCAGGATGTTTATTTTTATAATATTAACCCTCCACCAGAGTAAAATAGGGAAGGGCACCCATCTTGTGAAATCCTCTATGATTCAAGAAAGGAAGCTATGATATCCAATTTAAAAAGATCAGTAAGGACAGCAGATATATGGATTCCAAGATAAGTGACTGCTTGTGGTGCCAAACATAGATTCATCTCTAGAATTTGTTGTTTAAGTACCAAGCTATTTAATGGCATCACTTGAGATTTCTGTAAGTTAAGCTGGTATCCAGAGATCACAGAAAATCCCTGGATTTCTTTTAGCACTACGGGAAGGGAGGAAGTAGGAGACTCCAGATATAATAGGAGGCCATCAGTGTAAGCTGATATTTTATATCTGGAGTCCTGCATCCAAATTCCAAGGATTTCTGGATTTCTTCATATCTGCTGAAGGAGGGGCTCCAGATACCAATTAAAAAGGGAGGGGGATAAAGGACAGCCCTGCCTGGCACACCGCTGGAGCAGCACCAGGACTGGAAGGGCTACATTACAGCAGATCCAAGCCATAGGCTTGAGGTATAAAACCTTAAACCAGGAGCAGAAGTTTTTGGGCAAACCGAACAATTTTAGCAACAAAAACAAAAAGGGCAAGGAGATCCTATCAAAGGACTTCTCTGCATCCAGAGACCAGGGCCACATGAACTCTGTTCTCCCTGGACACAGAGATCAAATATTAAAGTTTTTGGCATGGTCACTTAAGTGGTGGCCTGCCATAAAGCCCACCTGCTCTGGGTGAGACCAGACCTGTCCAAACCAGGAGCAACGTATTTGCCAGAAGCGTCATCAATATTTTAAAATCAGCAGTTGTCTCCATGACCCAGGAGGGTCTGTTTTCTTTGTTTTTTACAACTGGTGACTTGCATGAATAAATGAAAAATAAGTTCAGCAAGAAATTTTGTGGACATTCAGTTTGCATGTGTGCTAGGGAATGCTGTGACTTTCTTTCCATTTTGCTATGGCTTGTCATGGAGCACCCTGCCCTGCTTAGTGCGGCTCTGATCACAACTGTGTATTTTAAAATCAGTATTAAGAAGTGAAATTGGGTGATTGCTACCTGGCAAAAAGGGGCCTTACCTTGCTTAAGTATAAGAGCGTTCCAGGTCTGAGTAAGGGAGATGTCCAAAAGACCAGAGAATAGAAAATAGTTGAATAAACATGTTTGAAGTGGGGCCAGGATATCTGTGTAAGTAGTCTAGATGGTATTAAGGAAGCCATCGCTGCTGGGGGCTTTCCCCTTTGGGAGGCTCTTGATGGCTTGTCTCACATCTGACTCAAGCATCAGGAGCATTAACCCTTAGACTGCCAACAGAATTGGAACACATTGGAATTATGGACTGATATATCAGACCGCGGTCCTGTAAGGGTTAAGAGATCCAGCTGACAGGATGAGAGTTGGTAGGAAGAGGGAATCCAAATATTTTTCTGTGGTCTGTACAATAGTGGGGCCAGAATCTCTTGATATACTTAAAAGTTTCTATCATGTCCCCCCTATTTATTCTCTGTTCCAAAGAGAATACATTCAAATCTTTGAGTCGTGTCTCATATGGCTCATGATGCAGCCCCTACACCATCTCTGTGGCCCTTCTCTGCACCATCTCCAGACAGTCGATGCCCTTTTTTAGATGAGGCTTCCAGAACTGGACACAGTAACTGAGGTGTGGCCTCAGGAAGAATCTGTAGAGGGGCATGATAACTTCCTGATTTCTGCTTCTAATACACCTTTCTGTGTATCCGAGGATACCACTTGCCTTCTGTGCTGCTTTTCTGCATTGATTTCCTAACTTTAAGTCTTTGGTAATGATCACACCTGGATCCCATTCCATCCCTGTCGCCTTTAATTTATGTCCTTCTAGTATGTCTTTTTTACCAGGTTCTGCTTTCCCGGGTGCATTACTTATACTTCTTTGTGTTAAATTTTAACTGCCAACTTCTGAACCATTCTTCCAGTCTCATTAGGTCAACATCCATACCTAATGCCCCCTCTAGTCTATCCACCCTGCTGCAGAGCTTTGAATCATCTGCGAACAGGCAAACCTTCCCTTCTAGTTCATCAATCATGCCAATGATAAATATATTGAAGAGGATTGGAGCCAACACTTTTTTTTTCTTTTCTAGTTCTTCAATGATGCCACTGATTAATATATTGGAGAGGATTGGAACCAACACTTTTTTTTTTCTTAAGTGCTGACTTTTCCATTGGCAGACTATATCTTTTACCCACTAGAGGGCCCAGTTATAAGCACACTTACCCAATACGATCCTTCTGACTGTCACATCATGTTGTTCCTCCATGCACTGCACTTTCTGCTTCTCTTACTTTCATCCCTCTTTCCGCTTTTCTTCCTCCCTGGAGCTTGCTTCCCCTCTCTCCCCCCCCCCAGCATCCCACTTGGCACTGCCTATCATCACTCAGGTACTCTCCATCATGAACTTGCCCCCCTCCTGGGTGCTCCCACCTGTAAATGGATGGCAGTCCCTGCCTACCACTATACACAGACCCTGGACAGTCTCATCAGTCTCTCATGTGCCATCACTCTGGGATCATTGCCACCAACCTAATGTAAGTTCCTGCAAAAAATGGGCATGTAGACTCTTGCTCAGGGACTTATGCTGGTGCACCCTGAAGCTTGTGCTCCTCCTCCTGCTGCTATCAGAAAACATCCATCCTAACCCTGGTCCAAACACCTCCCACTCTATCTACCAGGAAAAACCCTCAGTAGCACTTTCCATTGCATCTCTCAACATTTGTTGTCTATTCCCCAAGCTGGATACCCTACAAATCTTTACCAATCAGCACAGCCCAGATATCCTGGCAGTTGTAGAAAACTGGCTTACACCCAAAATCCCCGATCTGGCTATCGCTCTTCCAGGCTACAATGTTTTCAGGCTGGACCGAAAGTCCAAAAGAGGTGGTGGATGTGCAATTCACCTTAAAGATTCGCTACTGGGACACCCCATCACTACCCCCTCCCAACCACTGCTGCACAGATTCTCTGTATCAGAATCTTATTAGGTGCCCATAACAAATCCCTCACAGTTGCCTCAGTGTATATCCCCCTGAAAGAACATGGGAATGGCCTTAATGTTGTCTTGGAATTCACCAGGTCCCAACCTCATGACTCTGAAATGATTCTGCTTGGTGACTTTAATTTAAACTGGTTTGCTTCTGATGCAGGGGTCCATAAGGATGCCATCTCATTGGCCAATCTCACCCAGATGGTTGTCTCTCTAACCAGGAAAAACTACAAATCTGGCACCAGCACCATCCTGGATTAGATTCTTACCAGCCACCCAACTCGTATCACAAATACCTCAGTCCTTCCTGACTCGCTTAGCGACCGTTCCCGTCATCTATGAATGGTCAAACAAATTCTGCAAGCCCTCTCCTAATATCATCACTAGTAGAGTCCTACCACATGGGCTGTTGTCACACCTCAAAACATGCCTCAGCCTCCAAGACTGATTCCCTATCTACAAAGCAACAGTTGTAAATACTGCGCTGGATTACTTCATCAATACTTTCAATGCAGCCTGTGACTCTTACGCTCCTTTTAAAAAGTGCAAAGTCAAAGCTCTTTGCAATCCCTGGCTCTTGCCCAATCTCTTACATCAACTAAAATCTAAAGATCACCTCTGCGATCTGGCCAGAACCACTGGTAAAGAAACTGACATTCAAAACTATAAACGTGCACGGAATGACTGTACCAAAAGAAATCTACCTACTTCAAGAATGCTCTCATGGATACCTGGGGTAATGGGAGGACATTTTGGAACAATATTAAAGAGGTCACTGGGAAGCAGTCAAAAACCTCCCTACCTTGCTCAACATAAATGGGTCTACTACGTTTGACCCTAAAATCATAGCAAATACCTTCAACACTGCATTCACCGATCTCAGCAGTGTTCTCCATTTGACTTTTTCAAGGACTATGACTCTCCCTCTCCTCCCCTCAATGACTCCTCCTCCTCTAGCCACCCACCTTTTTACTTCAAAGCAGTCAAGATGCATGACACCCGCAAATAAATAACCAAAGCCATCACCAAATCCAGATCCAGCAGTGATACACTTGACCTTAAACTGCTGTCCCACACCCTTGATGAGGTGTTACAGCCACTGACATATATTTTCAACCTCTCACTTAGGCTCAGTCAGTCCTCTGACAAATGGGAATCTGCCACTGTTACCCCTGTCCATAAAAGTAGTGACAGGGCCACTTATGGAAACTACCATCCGATCTCTATATGGCCACCCCTCTCCAAGGTCCTTCTAATTATTACAGCAGATCAGCTCACAGATTTCCTGGACAAATACAATATCCTGCGCTCGCAACAACATGGCTTCAGGAAAGGACATATCACCTCATCTGCCCTACTGGAATTCTCTAGCATTCTTCACAGCTCACTGGACAATGGTCAGTTAATTGGGTCCATCTTTATCGATCTAAGATGTTCGACACTGTCCATCACCGCCTACTGCTTGTCCAACTTCTGAAAGCTGAGCTCTCTCCTGACTCCACTGCCTGGTTCAAAAGCTACTTGGAGAACCAGTCTCAAAGAGTAAACATTGCAGATGTCCACTCTGATACAAAGCCCCGTTCACTCAGGTGTCCCCCAGGGATACATTATGGCCCCCTACTATTCAGCTTGTTCCTGGACACCTTTCCAAATTCTTGCTCTGAAATAATCATCCTCTATGCAGATGATGCTGTAATTCTTGCCTCCCACAAGGATCCTAAGCCTCTACAAGACAACCTTTTAGCTTGGCTTCACATCTGTAGAAAATTGGTTCTCAAACCACTATCTGGTCCTCAATAATAAGAAAACAAAGTCTATGATGTTCACAGCTCTCAGAACAAGCATAAACTGCAGCCCCTATCCATCAAAATTAGACATGGAGTCCCCCTGGAACAGGTTCAAGCCTTTAAGTACATTGCGATCACTCTAGACCCTCATTTAACTTGCAGTGCCCACAATGACTCTGTAGGCAAAGCAGCAAATACTCGCTTTGGCCTTCTCTTCCAGCATAGGCAACATCTTACTCCAGAAGCCCTGACTGTTGCAGTTCAGAGCTCTGTTGTCTCAATTATTGACTATGAGCTTATCATCTATGGCTCTGCCCCCGCTACTGCTCTTAGACACACATCCACCTCCCTCAATAAGGCCTGCCGACTTCTCACTGGATCCCACCACCTCACACATATGTGCAACCTCTATGCACAAACTGGATGGCTGCAACTCAGCAATTGGATAAAGTACCTAACCTGCACCATGGTGAAGAAAATAGCTATGGGTCTTGTGCCCCCAAGAGTGAGTGCATTCCTGCAACCTAGCAATAACTCCCACTCAACCAGGGGGTCTGAATCACAGTTCCTGCAGGTTCCACGTTGTTGTACTTCACAAGGTCAAAGATCTTTTGCCGATAGGGCACCCAGCTGGCTAAATGGTCTAAACAGTTACATCACCTCCACTCCTACCCTTAGTGCATTTAATTCAAGGCTATGCCTCTCTCTCACTGCCTCTAGCTCCTGTGACTGCCTTCACTAGCTGACCCCATGAATATTTCCCTAACCTTAAGCAGTTCTCTCTCCGATTAGCACTTGAATACCCCTTTGTGTGCACTTCCCTATGTTATGTCTATGAAAATGCCTCTAGCTGCGCTCCTCCTCTATAGCTCTCTGCCCCCTCTACTCTTCCTCTCTCTTGTCCTCTATTCTCTCTGTACCTCATCTGCAATTTGCTTGTAACCTAGCCTCCAAAACTTGTTTTGTTTCTCATATGGTTTGTAACTCTGTTTAGCTAACACTTTTGTAACCTTGTCCTATGTATTGAATTTGTAATCTAACTTTCATGTCTTATGTTTTGAATTGTAACCTGACATGGAACCTTTGAAAAAGAGCCATGGCTCAACGGTATTGTAATCCTAAACCTAATAAATAAATAAAAATAAATAAATAACAACACCAGACAAAAGAATCATGTAACATTAGGTACTTTTTATTTGAAATCACTATTGTAAGAAGCTTCTTTGTTAGTATATTAAAGATTAGCATATGACTTATTGATTGCAAACAGCTAATCACAATTTTAATTTTACAAGACATAGAAACATAGAAACATGGAATCTGATGGCAGATAAGGACCACTTGGCCCACCTAGTCTGCCTATTTCCCTACTTCATGGATAAGCTGCAGATCCTAGTTAACCAACAGCCTACTTCCTTCTACCCCCAGTAGACTTGCCTTATATCTGCCCCATGCATTCTTGAATTCCCCCACTGTTTCTGACTCCATGACCTCCACAGGAAGGCTCTTCCATTCATCCAAAACCCTCTTTATAAGAAAATACTTCTTCACATTACCTCTGAGTTGTCCACCCCTCTATCTTCAAATTGTGCCCCCTTGTTCTTGCACATCTCTTCTTCTGAAAGATGCTACCCTCTTGGACTTTGTTGATTCCCTTGAGATACTTGAAAGCTTCTATCATGACCCCCCTCTCCCTCCTTTCATCGAGGGTATACATATTAAGCTCCTTTTGTCTGCCTTCATATGTCTTCTGGTGCAGACCCTGCACCATTTTGGTTGCCCTCCTCTTGACAGCCTCCTCCCTGTCTATGTCTTTGTGGAGATGGGGTCTCCAGAACTGCACGCAGTACTCCAGATGGGGTCTCACCAACTGTCTAAACAGAGGGATAACAACATCCTGTTTTCTAATGGTGATGCCTCTCCCTATGCATCCCAGTATTCCCCCAGCCCTCCTTCCTGCCTTCTCACATTGCCTGCCCACCTTAGGGTCACTGATATGACTACCCCCAGGTCCCTTTCCATTTTTGTTGCTCTTGTCAGTATCTCACCCCCAATTGTGTACCCATCCCTTGGGTATTTGTTTCCCAGGTGCATTACTTTGCACTTCTTTGTGTTGAATCTAAGCTGCCATACATTTGACAATTCCTCCAACCTTGCCAAGTCCCTTCTCATCCGTTCCACTCCACTTTGTGTATCAACCCTGTTGCAGATCTTTGTGTCATCTGCAAAGAAACATACTTTTCCTTCCAATCCCTCTGCAATGTCACTTATAAAGACTTATAAAGAGGTGCTGCATTTTGGGATGAAGAACCCAAGGAGGAGTTACCAGCTAGGGGGAGTGCAGCTAGCCCAGACAGAGGAGGAGAAGGATCTGGGTGTGCTCATTACAGGGTCAATGAACAACTCGGCACAATGTAGGAAGGCAGCTGCAAAGACCAACAAAATGCTGGGTTGTATTGCAAGGGGTATATCCTCGAGGAGGGAGGAGGTGATTCTGCCACTGTATAGGTCATTAGTTAGACCACACCAGGAGTACTGCGTGCAATACTGGCATCCGTATCTGAAGAGGGACATTAAGTTACTGGAGGGGGTGCAGCGCATAGTGACAAAGACAATCAAGGGGCTGGGGGACTTATCATACGAGAGGAGGTTGAAGGAGTTGAACATGTACTCACTGGATGAGAGGAGAGACAGGGGTAACATGATTGAAACCTTTAAATACATGAAAGAAATAAACAAAATGGGTACAGAGGGGCTGTTCAAAGTAAGGGAGGGGAGGGCCACCAAGGGCCATGATATGAAACTGGAGCGAGGAAGGTTCAGGAGGGAGATGAGGAGACACTTTTTTACAGAGAGGATGGTGGCTGGGTGGAATGAATTACCTGCTGAAGTGGTATGCAGTAGAAAAGTGGACTGCTTCAAATGAGGATGGGACAGGACAAGGGGGAGGGTTAATGAAGGGGAAGGGTGGAAGGGAGGGGCAGCTGCAGAATAAGGGGTGCTAGCTGCACATTCGAGCAGACTTGATAGACCTCTAGGCCTTTATCTGCTGGCAAATTTCATATGTTCATATTAAAATGGACCAGACCCAGTACCCTTTTGATAATCATCTTTGAGAAGCAAGCAACTTATAAGGCAAGGGAATTTTATTTTTCAGGTACCCTGTCCTAAAGGTTAATGTGCTACACAAAAACAAACAAAGAAATAAAGAAATATATATTACCAATATGAAATAAATACAATCCCCATAAAATATTGACCTGTGCAAACTAACTAATCAAACCTGGTAGGCCTGATTAAAATTATGTGTTTTCAAAGAGGCCTCAAAGGCCTCCACTGTCTTGGTTAAGTGGCTATTTACCGAGAGTGAGTTACATTAGTTTGGGGCAACAACTCCAAATTCCCTGTTCCCCAACTGCTTAAAGCAAGATTTTGGGATCCAAAGCAAGTCAGTGGTGGTGGTGGGGGGTAGGGGTGTAAAGCAATAGAAGGTCTTTAAGGTAATATGGCATAAATCATGAAGGGCCTTGAAAGCTAACAAGAAAATCTTGACAGTGATGTGCTATTGAACTGTCAGCCAATACAGAGCATGTTAAACCAGCCATTTTCTTTAAGAAGATGATGTTACAATCCTCTGCTTGTGGCATCACAATGTATTGTAATTAAATTATAGTGATGTAACAAACAAAGAAATACGACATTAGCTTCTGACTGGCATTATAGCAAAATAAATTTAAATGATAAGACTCATGTTTTGATGTTCAAATGTATTGGTAAATCATGATGTGGTGGAAATTGAATATTACTTTGAAATAATGTGTAATTGGGATCTCCTGAAGCCAACTTTTATTTTTTTGCTGATAACTGAAGCCCTTGACCCATACAGTGTAACACCTTCCCTTCATTGGGAGATGAGAAATCCTCCTGGAGTCTTTTACAAAGTAAGTTTTTAACTTCATATTTAAGTGCTTAACATTTTACAGTTGGTGAAAGAATCCACTACTTAGTTTAGTGGAACCCCTTCGTACCTTGCTCCCTGCTATAAATGTCAAATCCACACTATTAAATTAGTGGTACACCTCTCCCACCACAATCCCCAATGTAAATGCAAAACCCACCCTGATAGTCTAGTGGTATTCCCCCCCCCATTCAAACATGCTCCCTCGTGTAAGTGTCATATCCACGTGGGTTCTCTGGCAGTACCCTTCTGCTCTCAATCCTGATGAAAATGTCAAGTCCACATTGGAAACCTGGTTGTGCCCTCCCCCTTGGTCCCTAGTATACATCCTTATAACCCCACCCCCTTCCTGTCCTACCAACTCACAAACCACAATCCCATACCCCCCCCACCTAGCACCTGAGACACCCTAGGAAGGTTCACCCTTAGCAGTGCAACAGTCATTTTGTTGACCCGATATGGGTGAAGGCAATCCACTGCCTGACATCAGTGCTCCAGGCAATGCAGCTCCCGGGATGTGTAGCACCAAAGTGCTATCCCAGGAAAGAGTCTTCACCCCCTGAACCCCTGAAAATTAGTATAACCTCCTGTGTGGCAGGCATACCATAGAAGGGGTAGGAAAAGTGTGGGGGGAAAAAGGGCAACAGGAGTGGGAAGCGATCTAAAATTGAGAATGACCCTTTCACTGTTGCCCTTGTTGTGGCACCCAACTGTGCAGATAATTTTAAGTTACCATTCTAATAGTATACCCCCCCAGAAATATCCTTTCATGATTTCATGAAGAGAGTTAGATAACAACTGACACTCCCCTCACTACCCAAGACTGCCACCATCTGAATAACAGTGACTGAGTGCATGTGTATTGCAGATTTGTACAGAATATGCTCACTTGGTCCCTGCCATTCAGAAGGGAGGAGGCCAAGGTAATGAGAGAGAGGTTTCTGCCAGTTGCTGTCCAAAACCCTGCCTGAAAACATGGACAGGCTTTATTAGGATAGGTTCAGCACCAGAAGAAGCACTGTAGGTGGTGGGTGTTAAGTTTGAAGACTGGGGAGTGAGGTAGGTATGTAACAATGGTGTATACTTGGGAGCCGAGTAGAAGTGAGATACCACCACACTACCATGGTGTAACTGACATTTATGCTATAAGACTAGTTAATTAATCATGAGCCTAGTGAGGCTGTGGATTGGCTATTGGATCAGTTATTAACATCTTGGAAATGATCAATCCAGCTGCAGACTGTTGTTGTGTGGCACGCACCATTTAAGCCACAGCTGAAACCTAAATAAAACTGGCAAAACAAAAGTTTTTATTGTGATTAGACATATACAACCTGCAAGGATATCAAGTAACATGGCATTTGGATTAGTGGTGTGGTACTTACAGGGGATCATGTGTGGACTTTTCTTTTGTGTGTGTGAAATTTTATAAAGTATTTTTCTGCTTACAACTCAGCCTCCTTTTGATACTTGAAAAGTTGCATGCATGACTTTTTGGAAAGGTCTTAGAAACTGCTAAATGTGGCGTGAGTTAGTTTAGAAAGTTTCAAATTACAGGGCTCATGAAATTGTCAAAGTTTGTGAAAATTTTCCAAAAATGTTGATGTTTGTAGCATAGCTGCTATTGCAAGTATACACCTACAATTTGCCACACATACCAGATATTAATGTGACCTGGCATCTAACAAAGCTGAATGACTCTGGTTTAGTAGTTTGAAACTGACAGTGAAATTTTGTCAATGACTAAACTGCACAATATTTTAAAAAAATTTATGGAAGTGTAAAAGGTAATGCCACTAGAATTCCACATGCAGACATTAATTTTCACAAAGAACTTATCATCACTGAAGAAGCACATCCTAATGTTACCCCTGAATGTCCCACTTCAGGGCATGCTTGATCACAACAGATCAAACATCTCCATCTATTTCATCTTACAGATACCCTTGAGTATGAAAAATACTGTAATCATATCCAGTACTCAACATTCTTTTCAAAAGGAGAATATATTTATGGCCTCCAGCCTCTACTCATAGCTTTTGTCCTCCATCCCCACCCTTGTTAGGGTGGCCCTGTGTTGCACCCTCTCATCTGACTTAATGTCATTTATGTACTGAGCAGCCCAGAACTGCACACAGTACAGTAATCCAGGTAGGTCTTGATCAGGGCCTTGTAAAGAGGCAAGATTACTTCTGCTGTTCTGTTGGTCATCCCCCATTGATGTACCCCAGTATTCATTCAGCCTTTCAGACAGCAACTGCATACTGACTCTTATGATTCAGCTCCTTGCCTCCACCAGCACTGCAGCAAAAGGAGACCCCACACTGTGGAAGGTCCACCTTTAGTTTTCTTTCCCAAGTGTAACACCTTACATTTGACTAGTCTGAATCTCAGCCTCCAGGAGTCCGACCTCTCACCTAGCTTTTCCAGGTCATGCTGTCTCAATCCTCAGTTGGGTCCAACAAGCTGTCCAGCTTAGTGTCATCTATTAATTTACATTAGCCAATTAGAGAAACTGGTTTCCAGATCTTTGCTGAAAATATTAAACAGTTGTGTCCCCAACACTGATCCCTGAGGGATACTGGTGTGTGCTCCTGTCCAGCCAGAATTTTGCCCATCTACCACAACCCTCTGCTTGCTGCCCTCATGCTACTAAGCTGCTATGTCTGGTATTGGAAACAGGCTTCTAGGAACTGCATCTGCATCCAGATTGGCAATGGACAAGATCCACTCATGTCCACCCTTTTGATAACCCTGATCATCATGTGTAGTCACACAGAGGGAGAAGATGACTTCAAAGGACATTAATCTGGTTTATGTTCAGATTCCTTAGCACTACAGAGTGAGGAACAGAGAAAAATTGAAATTTATGAAATGTGAATTGTGTCTTAGCATTGAAGTATGGAATTTGTCAGCAGAAAATGGCTGCTTGGCCCACCCAGTCTGCTCAAATGTTCCCTGCCTACTCTGTCTTCAGAAACCCTAACTGGTCTCTGGTGACCCTCTCTTTTCCATGCCTATTTGCTATTTACTAATACACCCCATGTCTATCTCATGCATGCTTGGAACACCCACTGTTTTTACTTCCATCACTTCCATGGATTTCATATGGCAAAGAGGTTCAGCTACCAGTAACATCAAGCTACAAATCCAGTGCTAGGATACTTTAAAAAATATGTTATTAAAGTACAAGCATGCACTCATTCATTGACAGCACAGTTGACTGCCGGCCATGGTGGTGAGAGGAGGGCTGTGCTGGTGACCCACTTGGGGTTGGGATAGGGGAAGTGGGGTTGTGGCACACTAACTGTATGAGTGGAGGGTCCACTAGACACCAGGGAATAATTTGGATGAAGGTGATGGACCTCCTTTTGTTATTAAGGGGACTGATCATGTATAGGGAGGGGGGTCCACTAGACACCAGTGAATTGTAACCTTTTGGGGTGCCACGATTGGCAGGTGGTGGTGGGAGCACTAGCCACGGTGGAGATGGTCTCTTAGATATAATGTGACTCATGATTGGTGGGTAGGGGTAGGACTACTAGCCACCAGGGAGTGTTTTTGTTTTACATAATGGGACTCATGATTGGCAGGTGGGGGTGGAATCACTAGCCACCAGGGAGCAGGTTTTATTTTACATAATGAGACCTGCTATCAACAAGTGGGAGTGGGACTACTAGCCACCAGGGACAAGTTTTCTTCTACATAATGGGACCCATGATTGGTGGGTGGGGGTGGGACCACAAACCACCAAGGATTTCTTTTTTTACTTTGGGCCCATAATTGGTGAGTGGGGGGGCACTAGACAACAGGGTTACCATGTGAAATAATACATCTAAACTGCAGATGGAATAAATTCCACAGCTTAGATAATTTATTCTGCAGTTCAGTGAAAAAAGCCTGCAGAACTGTCAAAAATCTGCAGAATATCCCAGTTTCACCAATGGCAAAAGTTTGAAAAATTCCACATAATTTTCACAGTTTCACTGTAGTTCCACAAAAGTGAAATTCACAACTTTTGCCCATCACTACGGACAGTGTGTGTGGCTAGTCACTTTTCTCTATTGTTAGAGATTATTAGCAGTGTGCCACAGGGGGCCCATTTATACATTTCAATTATTCAAAGCATATCAGGAAGCTGGTGTTGTAAGTTTGCCGATGACATCAAAATTGTAGCATTTGTCAATGATCTAAACTCCATTAGAGGTTTTCTGCAAGAAAAATACAAAATGGGTGCATGAGTAGAATGGAACAAATTAATTCTAAAGTTGGAGAAATGCAAGATGATGCACACTGGTAAAGGGAAGAGGTGTGCCAAATAAATGCTCTATGGTAAAGATCTAATGGTCACAAGCATGGAACAGGATCTGGGGATCACCATTACAAATAGTATTACCCCATCTGTGCATTGTAAAAGGCAGCAAGTGTAGGCAAAAAAATCCTGGGCTACATTTTTTAGACATATTAATAGTAGAGAGAGAGAGAGAGACAAGTAGTACTTCCCTTGTACACCTCACTTGCCACATCTCACCTGGAATACTGCATACAGTTCTGGGCTCCATCAAACAAAAAGGATACTCAATTGTTGGAAAGAACACAGAGAAGGACAACCAAAATGGGCATCCAGATTTTAGGGATGGCATATGGAGAAATACTGAGAGAAATGGGACTGTACACTCTGCAAAATAAGAGAATAAGGGGGGATTTATGCCTGACTTAGAGTTACAGGGCACTCAATAGCGGTGACCTGTGGGAAAGTGTGGGACTAACAATGAACGATAAGAAAAAATTACTTACTTAGTAATCTTGTTTCTTCCAAGTGATACTCAGGTATTCATAACTATATGCAGTCTTCCTCCTAAGTAGAACTGCCCAGAGAGAATTTGGAATATATGCAAATGATTAAATCTTTTGCATGAGACGCTTTTCAAATGCTACCTTATTCTAACTGCCTTAGTTCTAAACCCTTCAGATTTCCTGGATGCCTGAAAAGATATGCCCACGGGGACTAAGTATAATAATAATAGTAATAATAACAACAATATTAATAATAATAACAGAGGGCACTCCATCAACACTAAGTGTAATAATAATAATCATAATAACAATTATTATTATTGTTAGAAAGAACTCCCTTAACCTGCAAAAAAAAAAAAAGGCCTCCAACTGGAGGGCATAACATATGAAAGAACACCCTAGAATGTCCAAATTGCCTGAAAAAGTGGAGGGGGACAACAATTGGGAACCTAATCACAACATGTGTGCCAGAAATTACATTTATGTCCCTGACAGCACAGTATTCAGGAGTACAGAGGCTGAAGGTTCGAGAGGTCTGAGAAGGGGAGGCAGGGTGGAAGAGTTATGAATACCCAAGTATCACTTGGAAGAAACAAGATTACTAGGTAAGTGATTTTTTCTTGTAACCCCAGTAATACTCAGGTATTCATAACTATATGCAGACTACCAAGCAGTACCTTTGAAGGTGGGCACAGAACCCTATCTTAGAAACAGACTTTGCAGGACTGATGTGCTGAATCTGGCATCACCCCTGGACAGATTATCCAGAGTGTAATGTTTCGTAAAGCTGTGTACTGTTTTCCAGGTAGCTGCTTCAGAGATTCACAGGGAAACATCCCTGACAGTGGCTATGATAGCAGCTGTGCCTCTTGTGGAATGGTCCTCCAACCACAAGGGGCTCCTTTTCAGCCTTAGAGTACCAAACTGGTGTACTGTATTATCCTGTAATAAGTGGATCTGCTTTGATGCTGGGTTATCCTTTCTTACATTACCATAGGTTAGGAATAGCTTTTTTCTGTCCTGCCTAAGGGCTTTGGTGGCTGTCAAATAGTAGCTAAAACTCCTTTGATGTCCAGACTATGAAGACTTTTTTCACCAGGACTAAAATGTTCAGTGAAAAAGACAGGTAAGGTAATGGTTTGGTTTAAAGGATAATTAGAGGTCATGTTAAAAGGAAACTTCCTGTTTGTTCCCAGGATAACTTTGTCTCTGTGGAATGAAAATGGAACTGTTCAATTCAGAGAGACTTGAGCTCACTGATTCTTTTGTCAGAAGTGATTACCACAGGAAAAACACAGTTTTGTTTTGACATATTTCAAATAAATTGAAGACATAGGGTCAAAAAGGGGACCCATGAGCCAAACTATACACACATCTAGGCCACATGCTGGCACCAGTCACTTATGAGGAGGTGCAAATGGGACAGGCCTTTAATGAACCCTTTGAAGATAGGGTCCAAGATCTGAAAAACATTCTCTCCAACTGAAGTGTAAGTAGATGCTGTGGCCAGGTGGACATTTAAGGTACTGAAATGCAAGCCCAGTAAGATCTAAATAGATAAGGTAGTCCAGCACAAGATGGACACCAGCCTGTGTTGACATGTGCTAGGCCCATAAAGAGCCTTTTGTAGCTAGGATCTGAAGCAATAAAAACATTTTGTCCAACTAATATGCCAGCAGATGCTGCAACCAGGTGGACCTTGAGGGTACAGGATAGCCAATCCAATGACTGTAAATAGATAAAATAGACACTGGGGGTGGGCTTCCCAGTCTGACACAGTAGTGTAAGGTCAATAACTATACCTCTTGTGAAAAGTATATTGCATTCCTTTCTCTTGCTAAGTGGAGAAACAACATTACTGGCAGCATATTATGTCTGACCTAAAATCTCACATCACAGCTGTTCTTGCAACATGGGATCTTTCACCATGCTAAACATCATTTTTTCCCCATAGGAAATAATGGGGAACGCAAAATTGAATAACTTTGGAACAGATCGATATTTTTCACAAAACCTTCAAAGGGCACATCTTTGAGGCCAAGGCTTCTATCCTGAAAATTTCAGCTAAGCAGCTAAAGCCATTTCCAAGATACAGGTGGGCACATAAAAACAGAAAAAAAAACCCCTCAAAAACCTGTTTTTCCCCAATACTGTGTATTTCAGAAACCACATAAGGGATTCAGATCAAATGTGTTTAATCAAGAGACATGTGCCCTATGTTGATACATGCCAAATTTCCTGCACATCTGTTACAGGGTTGCAAAGTTATTAAGGTGCAAGGTATGCAAAACTGGTTGACAGTGTGTGAAAATCACTCACTTTTACATCTATTTTTCCCCATAGGAAATATTGGACAATTTAAGATGTAATTACTTTGAAATGTACACATATTTTTCACCAAACCTTAAAAAGGCACATCTCTGAGGCAAAGGCTTTCTACCTTGAAAATTTCAGCCCAGAAGCTTAAGTTGTTTCCAAGATACAGGTGGACAAAGAAATACAAAAACAAAAACAAACAAAAAAAAACCTCTATATTAAACCCTCTATATCTTGGAAACAGCTAAAGCTATTGAGACACACTTTTCCACATACAATCACCTACCAAGGGTAATTATGCATGCCAAATTTTATATAAATCACATTAACCATTACAAAGTAATTAAGGTCCAAACATTGCCCTTTAACATTAAACACATCAACCATAAACCGAAAACCTCAAAAATCTGTTTTTATCAACTCTGTGTATCTCAGAAACCACACAAGGGATTCAAACTAAATTTATGACATCAAGAGGCCATTGCCCTAGATTGATACATGTCAAACTTCCTGCAACTCCATTTGTGGGTTGCAAAGTCATTAAGGTGCAAAGTATGCAAAACTGTATGACAGTGTGCGAAAATCACTTTCACTCTTACATCTATTTTCCCCCTGCTGGAAAGCTGTTTCTGAGATACAGGTGGATGAAAAGATGCAAAAAAAATCCCAATCCTTTAGTGTAACACTCAGTATCTCAGAAATGGCTGAAGCTATTGAGACACCATTTTCCACATGCACACATCTACCCAGGATGATTATGCATGTCAAATTTCATAGAAATCACTTAAACCATTACAAAGATATTAAGGTCCAGAAATTTCCCTTTAACATCAAACACTAGCATCAATCCTAATATACAGGCACTACTGTGCCTGTATAATACATACACACACCCCTCATATATATATATATATTATGGTAGCATGGTAGTGCTACCATAGTTAGGGTTGATGAGCCATTTACATGTTAAACCTAAAATTTTGCACCTTAATAAAAAATCAATTTAATGCATTAGTTAGGGTTGTTCCACAGCAACAAAGGTGAGGAAATTTGGTGTTGGGTTGAAAGCCCCTGACCCCCATCCACACCAACCAGCATCAGGGTGTGCGTTGGGTTGTCGGTCCTAACTCTCACCCCATTCTCCTATACCTCTGCTTCTTCACACATCTGATGGGGTGAGAGTTAGGGCCGACAACCCCAATGTGCACCCCGATGCTGGTTGGTGGGGGGTAATGGGACTTTCAACTCGACGCGTGCCTTTGGATGATTGTGTAGTGAAAATATAAAATGGTAAAAGTTATTCAAAACAAGTTTCCCATTATAGCCAATGGGAAAAGTTAACAAAAAGTTTGACAGTGTCGCAAATGCAGTTTTTACTTTCACAAATGGCCCTTTTACTGTCGCAAATCTGCCATTTTGTTTTCAGTTGGTCATCAGAAAAATGCTTGGCATTTAAATTTGGGACCCTCTAGCAACCTAATTATTTTTGAATTCACCTAGTTGGACCCTGAGGATGCTAACTATGTCTTTATTTTGGGGTAAAATACCCCAGAAATATGTTTTTCACATTTCTGGAAAAAGTGCTTTCGCAAAGTACTTTCGCACTTGCGACACTGTCGATTGAATTTACAAAAGCTTTCGCAAAGTTTGACAGTACTATTCTAGGCTGTGGGAAAATGACAGCAATTCTTTGTCTCCCTGCTGCAAAAGAATGGTTTGGTGTTTTGGCCTGAAATTTGGAGAGAACGCAGACGACATCTCACAGATGTGCTTTTCAGTATTTTGTTGAAAAAATATTACATGGCGGCAAAGTTACGGCACTCCAAGGTTGACCCTTTTTCCCATAGGCATGACTAAGGCATTTGACCTAGTTGATCACTCCACTCTTCTAACCACCCTAGGATCTCTAGGCTTCTCGACTAATGTTGTGAGATGGTTTGAGAACTACTTATCTGATAGGACTCAAATTGTGAAATACAACTCCACTCTCTCAGACAAGGCCACTATAAACATTGGGGTGTCACAAGGTTCCATCCTAGGGCCCCTGCTTTTCTCTCTTTTCATAAATGACATCTCCACTGACCTCCGCAGAACAACCTCTCTGCTATATGCTGATGACATTGTTCTTTATGCTAGTGCCAAAAGCATTGAAGATGTAAACAATATACTCTCCCTTGACTTTCAGTTAATACAGAAGTGGCTATCCACTCACAAACTTGTTCTAAATGAGTCCAAAACCCAAGCTATGCTGTTTGGATCAAATGTAAAACTCAAGCATGCTCACTCAAATTTTAAAGTCACTTCTTTAAATGGCTCACCTGTTGGAGTGGTAAATTCGATTAGATATCTGGGCCTCACCCTTGATCCATCACTAAACTTTGACTTACACATCAACCAGACCTGCAAACTGGTAAACTCTAAACTTGGAATAGCCTACCGAACCAGCTATGTACTCACTCCCTCAGCGAGGCTTGCCATTGCCCGTGGCATACTCCTTCCATCACTTACCTATGGTGCCTCAACATATGCTTCTGCGTGAAAATCAACCCTTCAGAAATGGGATGTCACTTATAACAATATCTGTCGCTATGCGTCTTCCTCACACTGACTGAAACACCATTGCTTCCTCTATTCAGACCTGGGATGGCTTCCTCCTAATGAACTAAGGCTTCATGCCTATGGCTCCATCATTGACAATATGGTCCACTTACAAATTCCAAAATCTCTAGCAGGACTTTTCCAAAATCTGACGCCGTGCTATAAACTGAGGTCTGCTGACCAGACCCCCGTTTTCACCCCCAGGCACAAAACCACTAAAGGCACTAGTGCTTTCACCTGCCATGCCCCCAAATACTGGAACTCTCTTCCACTAGCATTGCGCCAATCACTATCTCATGCATCTTTTAAAAAAGGGTTGCAAATTTATCTTAACACTTCCCACAAGTGCTCCTGCTTCAAACCTCCATAGCTCTTTTTGCTCCCCAGCCTCCTCTCTCCATGACACTTACTGATCTACCCTCAAATACACTATGCACTTCTCCTTACTTATCTGTCCCTCCTCTCACCTTACTTGCACCCTCATCCCTCCTCTCTTGACTCTCACTTCCATCACTTACTAGTACCATATCCATTTCCCTTATTGCACTTAAATGCTCAACATGTTCACTTTCCTTATAGCAAATTGTGGTGTAGTTTTGTTCCTTGTACTGCTCCAGTGTTATTTTGTTTACTTTCTGCACTGCACTAGCATTGCAGCCTCCTTGTTTCTATGGAAATATTTGCAAATTGGTCTATATACTATTGTCAACCATTTTCTGTGCTTGTATCGAAATGTTTCCCTGTATTATTGTATTGTTGTATTGCTGTACTGTACCCTCCCAGGTCGTGCCTGAAAATAATCATTGCTATGGCTAGTGCACCTAACCGGTAAACAAAAACTAAATAAATAAAATTACGGCATCCGCCGCATTACAGGACTCATATGGCCCCCTGCTGCAAAATAACGGGTTGGTCTTTTGAGCTGTAATTTGGAGGGAAGAAAGTCAACATCCCGCAGATGTGCCTTTCACTGGTTTGGTGAAAAAATATTACAGGGAGCCAAAGTTATGGCACTCCAAACTTCTCTTTTTTTCCCATAGGATAACATTACTGCATTGGCCGTACCTTTCAGGGCCCTTATCTTGGAAACAGTGCAAGATACGGACTTTTCATCAGAAACATGCTTAGCCCCATGATGGGGGCTAAGCATAAAACTAGCCAGGAAAGTCATACATCATATGACTTTAAAATTTTTTTTGTACGTCATACGGTTCCTGAGATATAAGCAATTTAGTATTCCAACTCCTCATTTTCTGCTCCGAGACCCATTATTATGCATACATTCTTTGTACTCACTGTCTTTCTCTATGCAGCTTTTGGGGAAAACCAGCCTGTGAGCTTACAGTACTGTTACCCTTACTGCTTCCGCTTGCGGTTCAATACCCGTTTCACTTACCGTTCATGTCTAAGCCATCATATGCATTATTCTTTGTGTTTTCATTTGTGTTTGCATTTCTGTTACTTTTACCATTTCTGTCTACAGTACTATTTCTCTTTCTGCTTTGCTTTGTGTCATCATGCGCATTACCACTTCCGTTTGTGGGCACAATGTTACTATGTGACAAGACATCACGTGGCGGGAGGTGCTCCTGCTGCTGCATTACATTCACTATTTCTCATTATCATTCTCAAAAAGAAGGGAAAGTAGAGACAAAAAGCTCTGTTTAATACATTAGTTAGGGTTGTTCCACAGTGACAAAAGTGAGGAAATTTGGTATTAGGGTTGAAAGCCCCCCTAGGACCCCCCACCCACACCCCTAACCAGCATCAGGGTGTGCATTGGGGTTGTCAGTCATAACTCTCACCCCATTCTCCTATACCTCTGCTTCTTCACACATCTGATGGGGTGATAGTTAGGGTCGGCAACCCCAATGCACACCAAATACTCAGATGAGAATTATTGAATTGAAAGTCTAGGGAGCTCCAATCTAACACTAATTTACTCACTTTTGTCACTGTCAATTCAACATGATGCTAAATTGAGTTTTTGCCTCAAATATATATATATATATATATATATATATATATGCAAAAAGTCCATTTAATGCATCAGTTAGGGTTGTTCCACTGCAACAAAGGCAAGGAAATTTGATATTAGGGTTGAAAACCTCCCTTGTTCCCACCCCTACCCTGCCCCCCAGCTGGCAACAGGGTGTGCGTTGGGGTCATCGGCACTAACTCTCACCCCACTCACATGTGTAAAGAAGCTGAGGTGGTTAACTATAAGAGAATGGGGTGAGAGTTAGACCGATGACCCCAACATACACCCCAATGCCGTTTGGGGGGCAGGGAGGGGATGGGTACAAGGGGGGGGTTTTCAACCCTAATATTAAATTTCCTCACTTTTGTCACAGTGGAACAACCCTAACTAATGCATTAAATGGAGTTTTTTGCCTCTAATTTCACTTCTTTTTGAGAAAGTGCAGTAGAAGTAGTGAATGGAATGTGGTGGTGGGAACATGGGGCCCTTCGGGCACCACACTCCCACTATGTGATGTTTTCTGACATAGTAACAGTAAGTGCAAGGGAAACACATGTGCTAATGGCTGCACACATGGTGACAGAAATGTAAATGATAAAGCAAACGTGAATAGAAACACAAGCACAAAGTGATGCCAAACCAAACAGTGACACAAAAGGCAGATGCAACTGCGTAAGAAAACACAAGCCGTGATGCATACAGTCACAGTATGGCAATTGGAAATGCAAATGGTAATGCTAACAGCATAAATAATGCCAAAGGGAACCGAAACGGAAATGAGAATGCAAACACACACGGAAACGCAAACCGTAATGTGCACGGTCACGGTACCATAATTGTAAAAGCAAATTGTAAAGTTAACATTAACAATAATGCCAAAGGAAACAGAAATGGAAACAGGAATGGAAGCGCATATGGAAATGCAAACCATAACGCGCACGGTCACATTACCGCAGTTGTAAACACAAATGGTAACAGTAACAGCAACAATAACACCAAAGGAAACAGAAATGCAAAAGCAAATGGAAGCATGTATGGAAATGCAAACCATAATGTGCACGGGCACAGTAACGCATTTGGAAATGCAAGTGCTAACAGTAACAAACAACGAAGACTCAAACTGAAAGAGAAAACGAACGCAAACGAAAGGTGCCAGAAACTCAAACTGAAATGCAAACAGAAACAGTAGTGAAAACACAAATGGTAACAATAATGCAACTGCAAGTGCAAATGAGAACATGAGAGGGTTTTCAACACATGGAGGCGCACACGGTAACGGTAATGCAAACGAGTATGTAAACGCAAGTGGAAATGCTAACTGTTACAGTAACGGAAGCGCACACCTTGTTTTTGCCCAACAGCTGCATAGAGAAACACAGTGTGTACAAAGAATGTATGCATAATAATGGGCTTCAGAGCAGAAAATGAGCAGTTGGAATACTAAATTGCTTATATCTCAGGAACCAAGCAACGTAGAAAAAAATGTAAATTTCACATAATTCATGAGTTTCCTGGTTAGGTTTTTACTGAATGCATAGCCCATAGGGCTGTCATCATTGTCATGATGAAAATTTCATATCTTACATCGTTTCCAAGATATGAGCCCCAAAATGTGCAGAGAATGCCACCATGTTAGTCTAAGGGAAAAAAATGGCAACTTTGGAGTACCTGAACTTGGCAACTGTGCAATATTTTGTCACCAAACCATCAAAAGGTACATCTGAGAGATGTTGGCTGCCTTCCCTCAAAATTTCAGCTCAAAAGACCAAACCGTTGTTTTGCAGCAGGGTGGCAAAGAAGTCCTGTCATTTTGGCCATAGTCTGGAAAAGTAGTGTCACAATTTGCGAAAGCTTTCACAAAATTTTGCAAAGTGTTGCAGGTGCGACACTATTTTGCAACACTACTTTTTCCAGAAATTTGAAAAACATATTTTTGGGGTGTTTAGCCCCAAAATAAAGATATGGCTAGCATCCTGAGGGTCTGACTAGGCGAACACAAAAAGAATTGTGTTCCTAGATGGTCCCAATTTTAAATGCCAAGCATTTTTCTGATCAGTAACTGAAAAAAATGGTGGATTTTCAATACTACTGGGGCCATTTATGACACTAAAAAGTGCATTTGCAGAAGTGTTGAACTTTTTGTTAAGTTTGCCCTTTGACTTATAATGGGAACTTGTTTTTTGAATAACTTTTGAACCATTCAATATTTTTTCATGAAATCTCCAAAAGGCACATTGGGGACCCTGGCCGCACGTTCCCTGAAGTTTTTGGACCAGTCACGCAAACCATGCAACCTGTAGGTGTGAGCAAAGAATGCACAAAAAAGCATAATTGCGCATTTGGATGTTGCTTAATAACTCCGCAGCTATATATCCGACTGGTATGAAAGCTGTCAGATCCCAAGATCTACCATGCTCAACTGTGCATCCAGATTTCAGGAAAATCTGGAAAATACTGGATCTTTGAAGTGAAATTGAGGTACTGTGGCTCTGAGATTTTGGGGTTGGTCAAATGAAATCAAGGTAATGTGATTAAAGAACTGTTACTGGGGCACAGTGTCCATAACTCTGAGAATCTGAGGTACATTAATGGGGGATTAAGAACTATGACTCCTGGGACTTGAGACTAAATAAATAGAATCAAGGTACAGGGAATCTAGTATTGTGAGAAGGGAAATCTGGGAATTTGAAACTAACTGGGTAATGACTGTTACTCTTATAGCCTTGTAATAGTAAAGAGGGTTAGGACAGCATTGCAGAAGGAAAATGGAGCAGGACAGAGAAGGACATACTAGAGGGGGTATGGCAACTTGTGGGGTTGTTGTGGACAGTGGAAAGGTAGGTTGGCCAGGGTGCAGCAGGACACCTGGAGGGCTAACATGGATAGAATAGCTGTAGGCTGGGAGTGGTGGGCACAGATGAGAGAAGAGAGAATGGGTGGAGAAAATGATTGGCGAAGACGGTGGAAAGGAAAGAGAAGGGAGATGCACCAAGGAGATGGACAGTTGCAGCATAAAGGGAGGGGGGATCAGTGGCAGGAAGTAAGCAGTGGATATGGAAGAGGAAGGATCATGAGGTGTAAGAACTGTGGAGAAGCCATATTCATGGGCACCCTGTGGAGGCTGGGGTGGTGCCCAGTTTTTAAAGGCTGGGGAGGCTGGAGGATGAGATTTTAAGGTTAAAGAGAGAAATATCATGGACAGAAAGAGAAGAAAAAATGGGAAGCACTGACTGTAACCAGGTAAACAGAAGAAGGGAGAGGGGTAGGGACTGGAGATGAAGAGAACAATACACACTGGGGGCAAATGGGGTAGATACAAGTACAGGAGATATGGGTCCAGAAGTAATGGGACCCAGAGTTACTGAACATAGGCATACAATAAGCTCAAACAGGTACTGGCCATTGATGGGAAAGACAGATGGGGGGTTAGGTGCTGTGGAAGAACAGTTCAAGGTATTAGAGAGAACTAGGACAGTGAAGGGGGGATGAGAAGGGAACAGAACCTAATGTCTTTCAAGACAGAATAAGCATAGGAGGGGGTACTGATGTGGGTAGTATAATGGGGTAAAAGGGGGGACAGTGTTCAGGAGGAAGAAGGAGTTAGGACAGGGAGCAGAATGGAGGATGGGAGGGGTGACAAGGGAGTAAGGGGTGTGATCTTAGTGTAAGGGGATGCAATACTGAGAGAGGCTAGGTGGGATGGCAAGGGAGAGAGGCATAGTTTAGTCTGGGTGGAAGCCATGCCAGGAATGAAGGTCGAAAGGGTGGGGCAATCAGTACTAAAATATGCCAGAAAGGGTAGGGAAAGACAATGTCTAATTCTGCACCTGGGAATGAATGACCGGACTGATAGGATAGTAGATGAGGTGAAGAGGAGGTTTGAGGATTTAGGTCCAGTTTGTGAGGGGGCAGGAAGATTAGTTATCTTCTTGGAGGTACTTCGAGTCCCAAGGGCAAGTATAGCAAGAAAACTGAGGATTCAGGAGTTTAATGAATGGCTGGAAACATGGTGTCAGGAAAAAGGGTATGGTCTGGTAGGAGGGTGGGTGGGTGACCTGGGAGAATAGCAGTCTATACACTAAAGATAAAGATCCAAAAGCATAAGCTTTCCAAGGAAACACAGACCATAAATATTCAACTAATTTGTTGATTTATTTTGCCACAGTGGGAGCCCCTAGCGCCTCGTCAACAAGCCTTCAAGGGAGTGATAGAGGCTCCCACTGTGGCAAAATAAATCAACTATTTAGTTGAATATTTATGGTCTGTGTTTCCTTGAAGTGCTTATGCTTTTGGATCATCATGTTTTTATACGGGTTGACAACCTTGTTATAAGCGAAACTACTGAAGACTTGAGTGCAGAACTTTTCTTTTGGATTTCTTTGTTTATACACTAAAGATAAACTGCATTTAAGTGAAGAGAGGAAGAAAGTACTAAAGCAAAAGCTTGGGGAGTATATTGAGGAGAATTTAAACTAGAAGAGGTGTGTGGCAGAAGGCATCAAGATGATCAGAGGCCTGGGGATGGGAACCCACATAGGATTACCCTCATAACAGTGTGATAAGGCAAGTGGCAAACAATGCTGAGTGGACCATAAAGGGAGAGGATGAAGGAGGGGGTGAGAAAGAAAGGGGATGGAGGGTGGTATCTTTAAATGCTAGAAGCCTGGGGAATAAAAATGTAGAACTACATGCTCTCGTGGCAGAGGGGCGTGGACATAACAGCCATCACCAAGACATGGGCCACTAAAACCCATGAGTGGGACCTGGTGGTTCCAGGTTAAAGACCAATCCTCAGGGACAGAGTTAATGGGAAAGAAGGGGGGTAGCACTCTACATGACAGAGGGGTTAAAGTGTGTTTGGGAAGAAAGAGAGGAGGAAGATACAGAAGCTCTATGGATGCAAATCCATGATCCAAAAAATAGAACACTATGGTTGGGGGTAGTGTGCAGAATGCACTCCCAATCAGGACAGACAGACAGGGTATTGGCAGAATAGATCTGGAGAATCTATCGGAAGGGTGGGGTGGTGATATTAGGTGACTTCCCTTGCCAGGAGTGGAGTGCTGGACACCTGCCACCAAGTGTAGAAGGGAACAGATATTGCTAGACCCCTTCCAGGATAATTTCCTTATGCAATTGGTCAGCAGATCAACTAGGATAGGGAATACCCTTGAGCTTGTACTGTCTAACAGGGAGTGGGTAAGGGATTTGATGGTGGAGGAACCACTGGTGGGAAGTGACCACCTGACAGTATGGTTCCAGTTGTAGCTGGGCAGGGAGACGGGGGAATTTTCCACAAAGCTGCTGGACTTTAGAAAGGCTGACTTCAAAATGATGGGTGAAGTGGTGCAAGTGTCCCTGGACAGAATTCAGCCTAATATGGACATGAATCAGGGCGGGAACTTGTTAAGCTAGGGATAGTGGAGGCAACAAATTCCTGCAGATATGCCCAAAGTAGAAAGATCTGGCAGAGCCACTACGACTGTGAATGCATTAACTAGATAAGGTTGTTTCATGGGCTTAAACATAAACATGTATTTATTTATTTATTTAAAATATATCAGATTTATAAATCTTTGAGCAAGCTAACTGGGGTTTCTGTAAGACAACAGCAACTAAATAGCTCTAATTCACTATTTTTGTTTTCTCTGTGCATCAGGTCCAGCTAGCAGGAGTGTTTTAACATCAAAAACACAAATAATAAATTTGAGCTATTTAGCAGCTGTTTTCTTACAGAAACCCCAGTTAGATAGCTTTCAGGTATCTGCTAAACTAACTGTTGACATTTGTGTTCCCTGGATAAGAACAGTTACAAGGCTCTGCTGTTGCTAAATTAATTTTAAAGCAGTACCCATGCTAAATCTATGGACATGACTACATCACTGTCACATGAGACAGGGGGCATCATAGGAGAAAGAAAGTCAATAAAACTATTTGTTATGGAGTTCCCCAGGGGTCATACAACTACCATACAGCTAGTAGGCAATTTAGGAAAAACTCCAAATAGCAGACAGAGGGAAGGACACACTAGGACTTAACATACATATCAAAACACTCTACATAACCCATGTTTTTTTGCACATTCTGGGTGGACTACTACTTTAAGTGATTTGCGCAGGGTCACACAGTATGCAAGTGGGGGCTGTGGGAGTCAAACCCAGGTCTCTAGGTTTGTAGCTCAGAGCCTTAAAACCACTGCCTATTTAACCATTTACAACACGGTTATGCTTATATATAATATATACTTCTCAAACTTGAAAGAAAAAATACACTTTGTCGTCAAAATCTGTATTTTCCAAGTACTGTGCCCATGTTTAAAATAATTTGAACCCCTCCAAAAAAATTGCCCTGACATGAAACTGCATGTTTAACTGTAAAGACAATTAAAAATTGTATTTCTAAATGCATTAGTAACACCAATGCTTCATGATTAAAACAATTTCCCCCCCATGACAGATTGCATTCTGAGAAGATTACCTTGGCAAGCTGCTATAAAAAACCTGAAAAACAGATTTAATGGACTGAGTGCTGACATCCTATTTCTAGTGTCCATGATAAAATAAAAAATAGTTAAGATTTTTTTTATGTCAGCTCAGATCAGAATAGCTTTTAAAATCACCAATTGTTTTCTTGTTCAAAGTTTTCTAATACATCTCAAAACTTAAAAGAAAAACACACTTTGTTATCAATGTCTGTTTTCAGCTTCCTACCATACACTTCATTTGTAAAAAAAAATTATTTTGTCACAGACCACAATCAGCACTAACTAGTAACAGAATGCTGATACCTACATTAACAATTTAGCAAATACTTGAAATCTAGCTGAGTGGGGTTTCTGTAAAAAACAGCTAGAGTCTGTTAATTATAGCATGATTATAGCACCCTGGACTTAGGTTGTGTACCTCAGGACTGGAGAATGGCTCATGTGGTTCCACTCCATAAGTGCGGCCCCAAAGATGAGTCAGGGAACTGTAGACCAGTGATTCTCACGTCCTTAGTGGGGAAGCTGATGGAAACAATCCTGAAGAAGAGGCTGGTGACCCTGCGAAAGGTCAGTGGGGTACAGGACAGTCAACATCATGGCTTTGTCAAGGGCAGATCCTGCCAGTTCAACCTAGTGGATTACTATGATTGAGTGATTAGAGAAATGGACAAAGGGCATGTGGTGGATGTCCTGCTCCTGGTCATCAGTAAGGCATTTGACTCAGTGCCACATGGGAAACTAGCATGTAAGCTAAAGGGCACAGGGACAGGGGCAAAATTGGTGGGGTGGGTGGATAACTTGCTGCAGGGATGGCAGCAGAGGTTGGTGGTGGGAGGAGAATTATCATCCCCAAGGTCAGTGATGACCGGGGCCCAAAGTGGTCAGTTCTGGGGCTGGTGATATCTGGGGGTATTTATTGCAGACATTGCCATTGGCATGAATAGCAAAATCAGTATATTTGCAGATGACACCAAGACAGGAGCAGTGGTGGATGATCAAAGGGGGTGGCAGGGATTGCAGGAAGATCTAACAAGGTTGGAGACATGGTCTGACATCTGGTAACTTAGGTTTAATGCCAAAAAATGTAAGGCTCTGCATTTCATGGCAAAGAATTCAAAGAGACGCTACCATATGGGGGGTGCAGTTAGTTGTGACTGAGGAGAAGAAAGATCTAGGGGTTCTCTGTTTGGGAGCAATGAACAACTTGGTACACTGAAGGAAAGCAACAGCAGTAGCCAGGATGCTGGGTTGTATTTTGAGGGGTATAACCTCTAGGAGGAGGGAGGGAGGGAAGGAGATGATTCTGCCATTATACAGAGCACTGGTCAGACCCCACCTGGAGTACTGCATTCTGTTTTGGTGTCTTTACCTAAAGAGGGACATTAGATTGCTGGAAGCAGTGCAATGCAGAGCAACAAAGATGATGCATGGTCTGGGGGAGTTACCATATGAGGTTAGACTGAGGGAGTTGAACATGTACTCTCTAAAAGAGAGGAGGGACAGGGGAGATATGATTGATACTTTTAAGTACATTAGAGGAATAAACAGGACAGGGTGGTAGCAGAGTCTAATGCATTACAGGCAGAGGTGGTGGCCTGTAAAACAGTAGAATGCTTCAAGAGGAATTGGGATAGGGCAAAAGGGAGGGTGATGGGAGGGGCAGGTGCAGAGTAGGGGGGCTAGCTGCAAAATTGAGCAGACTCAATAGACCAAATTGCCTTTTTCTGCTGGCAGTTTCTATATATATATATATATATATATATATATATATTTTCTTTGCGAAAAACTACATTTAATGCATCATTTAGGGTTAGCACACAAAAATCAGGAAATGAGCCCTTTAGGGTTGCCCCTCAACCCCCACCCACCATCCTCCACAGACTGAAAGATGATGGGGTGTGTTGTGGGGGTTGTGAGGCTCAAATTTCATCCGACTCCATGTATAAGCAGGTGGACATGCTTCCGTAAGGAGAATGGGATGAGGTTTAGTCCTCACAACTCTAAAACACACCCCATTGTCTATCAGTCTGTAACAGAAAGATAGTGGAGTGAAAAGGCAACCCTAATTGTCTCATTTCCTGATGTTTTGTGTTTTAACCCTAAATGATACATTAAACATTTGTTGCCAAGAATGTCCTTATTTTTTGAGAAAATGTATTATAACTAGCAAGAAAACATGTATTGGTTGGAGCGTTGGGCCCCAGTTTGCCCATTTCTGCATAATAGCATAATATAAGTAGTAAGACACATATATTGGTGAGAGCGTGGGGCCCGACCACCAACTTGCACATTTTTGCATAACATCATAATACAAGCAAGTCAGACAATTTTCCGCTTTTTTCAGCACACGATTCCACAACTGTATGTCCCACTGACACGAACATTGTTACAGTCCAAGATCTATGATTAATCTTTCTACATTCCAAATTTCAGGCAAATCGCACAGAGTTCAGAAGTTATTAAAGCAAATTTTGCAGAGGCATAATGCCATGTTTGTTTAAGTTTTACACACCAAACCACTGAAAGGCACATCCATGGCACTAGGCATACCTACTCCATAAATTGCAAGTCAATAGCGCCATGCATAATCCTATGGGAAAATGTCAACTACATAACTCAATATCTCCACAATAAATTAATTGTACAGCACTTAAATGGCACAATGCACATCTCTAGGACATCCCCTCAACATCTTCAAATTTCAACTAAAAAGACCAAAATGTTCCTGAGATATGCCATTTAAAAGTTTTTAAATCTTTAAAAACTTATTTTTTCGTGAGAAAATCTTCAACCGTGAACTTCAGCCGTGACCTAACAAAATCTTCGGCCATGAAAGTCCATCTGGTAGCAATAAAAGCATTGAAAACACCACCAAAACACACATCTGTGGCACCAGGATGTGGCACTATGCAAATATGGGCCCAGGAGCACAATACAGTGACATAATGGAGTGACAGAGAAAGAAATACGAGGGACAAATTTGTGCAGAAATGTAGCCACAAGAACAAAAATGTTGCCACCTAACAAAATCTTCAGCTGCGAGTAGCAATCTGGTCATGATAAAAGAGTGAAAACACCACCAAAACACACATCTGCAGCACCAGGGCTTGGCACCCTGCAAATACAGGCCCAGGAGCATGAAACACTGGCAAAATGGAGTGACAGAAAGAAACACCCTGAACAATGTTGTGCAGAAATTGTGCTGCAGGAATAAACAATGTTACCACTGCACAAAAAAGTTTCAGAACACATTGAATATCTCTGCAACCAATTAATTTTCCAACACCTAAATAGCATAATTCTCATCTCTAGGACATCCCCTCAACACTCTGCAAATCTCAAGTAAAAAGACCACACCATTCCTGATATGAGGATGTGATTACAATCAAAAATGTTATCACAATCATTAAATGTGTTCATGGCAGGAAAATGTCATGATGAAATCACCGGAAACACCACCAATACACACATCTGTGGCAGCAGGACTTGCCACACTGCAAATATGGGCCCAGGAGCACAATACACTGGCACAATGGAGCATCAGAGAAAGAAACGCCCTGTACAATGTTGTGCATAAATGTTGCCGCACAAGCAGATCTTTTCACAGTGCACATATGTATTTTCCCATTGACTATAATGGGAGATAAAAAATGCCTAACTTTTCAACAGAGCAACATTTTTTCCCAAAATCATCAAAGGGTAGCAGCACACCCCAGGATCCATGCACACAAACCAATCTGAAGCCACTGAAATGCATTCTTGTGCACCAAAAAATGTGATTGCCATTGTTTTCACAGTGCACATATATATTTTCCTATTGACTATAATGGGAGACCAAAAAATGGCATAACTTTTGAACAGAGCAAGATTTTTTCACAAAATCTTCAAACAGCAGCACCATAGCCCAGCACCCACGTATAGAAAACAATCTGGAGCCACTGAAATACATTCTTGTTGCACACCAAAAAATGTGACTGCCATTGTTTTCACAATGCACATATATATTTTCCTATTTAGTATAATAACAGACCAAAAAATGGGATGACTTTGGAGCAGAGCAAAATTTTTTAACTAAATCTTCAAAGGGCACCAGCACAGCTGGGCACCCATGCATACAACCCATTCTGAAACCACTGAAATGCATTCTTTACTGCTGGTGGGAGGGCCCCGTGCTCCCACTAAATTGCACATTTCTGCATAGCATCATAATATAAGTAGTGAACCACATGTACTGGTGGGAGCGTGGGGCCCACCACATTGCCCATTACTGCATAACAATATACATCTGCCACACTTTTTGAGCTGTCCAATACCTTATAATGGTATCTTCCTGCGCACCCATAAATGAGCTCACCATTGTTTTCACAAGGCACATATATAGTTTCCCATTGACTATAAGGAGCATATGCTACAATTCTCCAACCCTATGTTCCACCGATGTGAAAGCTGTCACAGTAGAAGATCTATGATTAATCTTTCTACATTACAAATTTCAGGCAAATTGCACAAGCAGTTCAAAAGTTATCCAAGAGGAACAAGTAACATTTTCATATTTTGCAGTGGCATAATTCCACACTGGTATTAAATATTACACACCAAGCCACTGAAAGGCATATCCATGGCACTAGGGCTACCTATCTTATAAACTGCAAGCCAATAGCACCATGCATAATCCTGTACTCATGTACAGAAAACAATCTGAAGCCACTGTCCTATACCTTATAATGGTATCTTCCTGCGCACCCATAAATGAGCTCACCATTGTTTTCACAATGCACATATATAATTACCCATTGACTACAAAAAGCACACGCTAAAATTCCATAGACCTATGTCCCACCGACATGAAAATTGTCAGAGTTGAAGATATATGATTAATCTTTCTACATTCCAAATTCCAAAGCGGTTCAAAAGTTATCCAAGAGGAACAAATAACATTGTCATATTTTGCAGTGGCATAACACCGCACCTGTTTAAGTTTTACACACCAAACCACTGAAAGGCACATCAGTGGAACTAGAGCTACCTTCCATATGAATTGCAAGCCAATAGCACTGTGCATAATCTCTTGGGGAAAATGTTAACTACATCACTGAATATCTCTGCAACTAATTAATTTTCCAGCACCTACACAGAATAATTTGCATCTCTAGGGCATCCCCTCAACACCTTCCAAACTTGAAGTAAAAAGACCAAACTATTTAAGAGATATTTAATGTTAACGTTTTCCCATCTTTAAAAATTCTTTGACTGCGAGGCTGCAAAATAAACAGCCGCGAGTGTAACCTAAGATGATTTTTTGCCATGAGGAGACATCTGGTCAACCCAAATTCAGATCATCTGGTGTTTCTCAAGGACATCTGGTCATGAAAATCTGGCTATCTGGTTGTGAAATGGCAGACTAAGCTCGCAGCCAATAATGATCTTGTGATCGAAGATTTTGCAGCCTCGTGGTCGAAAATCGTTAGTGAGCCACAACCTAAGATTTTAAAAGTTTAAAACTCTATTTGTTTTCACAACTGAATGAAACCAGAGGTATGGGTCAATAGAGGAGAGTTCCCTGAGAAAAACTCATCTTTCATTTACTTCCGAAGTCACCCGTGGACTGAGATATTTGTTTTTTTCTGACTGAAAACTGAAAACAAAATGGTGGCCATCATGGCTGATAAATTTCTGGCAGCCAAAGATTTAACAGCTGCAAGTCTGCACATTTTTTGACCAGGGCAGAACCCCAGTCTTCTTTCACAAATCATACATATAAAATTTCCCTTAGACATAATGGGAACTTCAAACTTTAATATCTTTTGAATGGATTAATATTTTTTACCAAACAAAAAGTGGCATGTTGCTTGACCCAAGTTCCCTTCCTTCTATGTCCAAAGTTGTGGACTGGCAGACCACACGGCGGCCATGCAGCACCACAGACAACAAACATAAAATGTTTAATAAATATGAAAAATTAAAAACATCATAACTACCTAAAGAATAGGACAGCTTCTAATTGGGAATCCTATTTAAAATCAAGTAGGAAATGTAAATTAGTCATCCGTAGGGTCAAATCTAGATGGGAAATTAAATTGGCAACAACAGCTAGTAAGTCTAATTCCAAACAATTTTACTCTTATATAAACTCTCTCAGGAAAAGTCCAAGTGTGGTGGGGCCTCTTACAACAGAAAACATACTTATCCATGAGCCAAAAGCCATGGCTGATGCATTTAATAATGGATTTTGTAAAGTTTTCTCTGCATCAGAAGTTGAATCACCTGTACCTTTGATTTCACCATCAGATACTTTTATCACATTCTCAGTTGAGTCTATTCTTAAAAAAACTACACTTACTAAAAGGTAAATTTTGTTCAGGCCCAGACAATATAGCAGGGCATTTACTTTACCTATTATCTAAACATATTGCCTTTCCACTCAAACTTTTATTCGACCTTTTTTTACAATATAATTTTATCCCTTGTGAATGGAAAGAGGCGTTTGTGGTACCAATACATAAGAAGGGATCAAAACATCTGTGGGAAAATTATCGGCCAATTAGTTTGATTTCATCCATATGTAAGGTGTTAGAAAGTCTACTAAAGGATATTATTGCCCCTAATATTGATGCCTCTGATTTGGAACAACATGGCTTTAAGAAGGGTAGAAGCTGTCTGACAAATTTGCTCTGCTTTTATGAACATTTTAATTGTTGTTTGGATAACTGGTTAGCCTGTGAAATTGTCTTTATTGATTTCAGTAAAGCTTGTGACACCATGCCACACTGGGATCTAATTCAAAAACTCACAGGTCTTGGTATTAATAGTCATATAATTACATGGATTCATAATTAGCTTTCAAACAGAACTCAAAAGGTGATGATTAATGGGGCATTTTCTAACTCTGGTAAAGTTTTAAGTGGTGTTCCACAAGGCTCGGTTCTCGGCCCCTGTCTTTTTCAGGCTTTTATATCTGATTTAACTAATTCCTGCCTTCCATTTACAATTAAATATGCAGATGTTGAGAAGATCGGAGGACCATGTTCTAATTTAGACCAAATATCTTGTATTCAGCATGATCTTGATATTATTAGTACCTGGGTCAATAAATGGGGCATGAAGTTAAACTCTACAAAATGCAAAGTAATGCATTTGGGTTCTAATAATTTAAATTTCCAGTATATTCTGGACAATTTACCATTGTGTGCTACTAATGATGAGAAGGATTTGGGTATAAACATTTCAGATGACTTAACATATTCCAAGCATATGCATTCTGTTATTAGTACATCTAATAAAATTATTTGGTCTATTTTGCATAATATTAGATCTCGAGATCAGGAGGTGTTGTTACCCCTATTCAGGTCCTATGTCCGTCCCCATCTTGAATATGTTTCACAGTTGTGGTGTCCTTTTAAAAAATCAGATAGTTACTCTCCTGAAAGGGTTCATCGAAAATACACTAAAAAAATATCTGGTCTCGAATCCCCATCTTATGAGTTTAGGTTGGATACATTGAAACTAATGCCTCTTACTATCAGACGCATTAGAGGTGACCTTCTCCTGCTATATGACATTATTCATGACCCCTATATCATGACTGAGTTAGGATTTTCTTTTAAGTCATCAATACATAATACCAGAGGTCATATCCTCCAGTTAACTGGTAAATCTTTTAAACATAATAATCGTAAGTTTTTCTTTTCTGTAAGAACTATTGGGCCTTGGAATAGACTTCCATCTGATGTAGTAACAAGTAATACTAAAGAGATTTTTAAACATCGTCTCGACACACTAATTATGTCTGGGTATGACTTAACATTCTACTCTATGGCCTAGCATAGGAGCATTATGGACTTTGGCCTACTAGCTTTTTCTTCTAACCTTAGTATGAACCTTAGTAGTATGTGCAAACTGGCAAAAAGTGCATTTATTGGCATTTTGCTGTGCTAAAAATGTATGTCTGACTGAATCATAACTTGGAAAATCAAGAGATCTACCAATCCACACTGTGCATACCAAATTCAGTGCAAATCCGTTGAACAGTTGAAAAGTTATTAATGTGCAAATTTTGAGGTTTAACATTAAAATGCCTACTCAACCCTAAATATAGGGCCGTGACCGAGGCTCTATTATATATATATATATATATATATATTTATTTTTATTTATTTCAATCTAGGATTACAATACTTTTGAGCCGAGGCTCTTTTACAAAGGTTCCACCTCAGCGTGTGCAACAGTCATCATTTTTAGTTACAAACATAAAGTCACTGACTTACATACATGTAATAACCAGTACAAGACTTGAGCTATGAGCAAGACAAGGGAGGGGGCAATGGGAGAGTGAGGGTAGGAGATCGAGGGGTGGGAGGTGCAGGGGTAAGGGGAGTATGGGAGGTGGGTGGGGGCAGGGGCATGAGTGGAGATACGGGGGTGGAGGGTGGGAGACAGTGCAGCCAGGGGCCTTGTTGAGGAATATGCCAGGTAAGGTGTTAGGGGTGCAAAGACTGATTGTAAGTGTTGGGTGCTGGGACATGTGCAGGTGGAACACTGGAATTGTTAAGATGGGCAATCGCAGGATAGAAGCAGTGAGAGGTGCAGCTTGGACTTGAAAAGGCCGAGTGTTGGAGCGGTCACTATGTCGCTGCCAAGAGAGTTGAGCCAGTTGGATGCCCGATAGGCAAATGATCTTTGTCCTTGGCTTATGCAACATCGTGGGATATGTAGTAGATGGGAATTGGATCTCCTTGTAGTGACATTCCTATGTCTAGGATTAAGGAGGGCACAGACACCAGGTGGGACAAGTCTCATTATGATTTTCTTGGCCGTGATGCAGGTTTGGTATTTTATGCGTTTGTCCAGTTGAAGCCATCCAGATTGGGAATAAAGGTCACAAGTGTGGATATGGCAATGTGAGCCAGTGATGAGATGACAGGCCTTATTCAGGGTGGTCGCAATACATTTGAGAGCAGTGGTAGTTGCAGATCCATATATGATAAGACCATAGTCTATGATGCTGACGATGGAGCTTTGGACGGCCACTGACAGTGCTTCTGGGGTTAGGTGTTTCCTGTGCTGGAATAATATGCCTAATCTCGCATTGGCAAACTTTGCCACATTGCTAATATGGGTGGGGATCAAGGGTGATGCCAAGGTACTTGAACGATTGTGTTTGCTCTAGGATGGCTCCTTGTTTGGTTGCAATGGAGAGGTGGAGTTGTTTGTTTTTGTTGTGGAGGCTGCAAAAGACCATAGACTTGTTTTTTTTCTGATTGAGAAACAGTTTATGATTTAGGAACCAGGATTCGATGGAGGAGAAGGCCCGCTGAAGTTTATTTTGTAATTGGTTTGGATCAGGGTCTGAGGTGAGGATCACAGCATCGTCGGCATAGAGAATTATTTGTTCTGGGCAGCTATCCAGTAGTGAGTTTAAGAATAGGCTGAAGAGGAGGGGTCCAAGAATGGAGCCCTGGTGGACTCCCGAGCGGACCGATCTAGGGTCCAAGAGTGTATCAGCGATTCTTACTGTTTGGGACCGTTCTTCAAGGTAACTCTTAAACCAGCCAATGGTGTCGGTTGACAGCCCAGTGTTCTGAAGCTGGACAAGTAGGAGGCGGTGATTGACGGTGTCAAAGGCTTTAGTTAAGTCAATGTAGATTGAGCCTAGTAGTTCACCGGAATCAAGTGCATTGTGGATTGCGCCGGTGAATTCAAGTAGGGCTGTAGAGGTGCTGTGACCTTTGTGGAACCCGTGTTGTTGCTTGCACAGGATGTTGTATGTATCCAGGTATTCTGTGAGCTGGTCCGAGACTATGCGTTCTAGTGCCTTGGAGAGTGGGTGTAGTAGGGAGATAGGTCTGTAGTTATCGTGGGCAGTTTTGTCACCACTCTTATGGACTGGGGTGACAGTGGCAGATTTCCATCTGTCCGGGAACTGGCTAAGGCTGAGGGAGAGGTTGAAAATTCTGGTCAGAGGACTAAGCTCTTTATTAAGTGTGAGAGACAGGATTTTGAGTTCGAGGGAGTCATTACTGAATCTTGATTTACCAAGGGCTATGGTAACGTATTTATGTACTTGGTGAGCCTTGACTGCTTTGAAGTAGAAGTGGAGGGAGCTGGTGGGAGTAGTATTTATTCCAGACAGGGGGATACACCATCTTTGAAGTAGTCCTGAGGTAGGACAGCGCTGAGGTCGGTAAAGACTTTGTTAAAGGTATCCACAATGGTTTTTGGGTTGAGGATTGTGGTTCCGTTGATGTTGAGTATTGATGGGGGGGGTTTGGGTGGATTCCCAGTGAGTTCCTTTATGTTCTTCCAGAATTCCCGACCATTGCCCCAGGAGTTTGTGAGGGCATGCTTATAGTAGGCGGACTTCATTTGCTGGATGGTTTTGGTGCAGTCATTGAGGGAACGTTTGTAGTTTTGGATGTCGTTTTGCTTTCCAGTGTTTCTGGTCAGCTCCCATAGGTGGTCTCTTGTTTTTAGCATCCTGAGGAGGTCACCTGTGAGCCAAGGGTTACTCAGTGATTTGACTTTGCATTTCTTAATAGGAGCATACGTGTCACAGGCCACAGTGAAGATGCTTATGAAGTGGTCAAGGGCAGTGTTTACGTTGGTTGCATTGAAGATAGGGAACCAGTCTTGGTGGAGGAGGTGGGATTTGAGTCGAGGAAGGTGACCACTGGGCAGAACCCTGCTGGTGATTGTTTTTGGTGGTTGTTTGATGAATTTATTTGACCAATTGCAGCTAACAGGGGAGTGATCACTGAGAGAGTCAGGGAGGACATTGATGTTAGATATCCGCGATAGGTGACTGGTAAGGATCCAGTCCAAGACTGTGCTGGTGCCAGTCCTGTAATTTTTCCTGGTTGGTGAGTCAACCATTTGTGTGAGGTTTGCCGCAGCAATGGTATCCCTGTGTGCACCAGCATCAGCCGCAGGCCAGTTGATGTTGAAGTCGCCTAGGAGGATGGATTTGGTGTCTGGTGGGAGTGACTTTACAAAGTCAAGCACAGCTGTTAGACCAGTTCCCTGCTCTTTGGAAGGGATGTAGATGGTGGCAACAGTGAAGGTTTTGTTTTGGGCACTGAAGAGGATTCTCACTGGCAGTATCTGAGCAGTTGTGGGTTGGATTGAGGTAATGATGTGGTGCCCTTGTATGGAGTCTTTTAGGTAGAGAGCACAGCCCGCCTCTTTTGGAGGCGATCAACTAAAGGCAGCATGTGGGAAGGCTGATTGCGTGTCCGGTACCGATGGTGTGAGCCAGGTTTCAACAACTGCCAGGATGTCAGGGCAGTGTTGGCTGAGTGAAGGCCTGTAGGGCATCCATTTTAGAAGAGGCTGCAGATGTTGATTGATATGAATGAGAGGGCACCGAAGGCTTGCTCAGATTAGTGGCTTTAGAGCAGAATGGGCCAGGGCTTGGGTGCACGTTGCCTGACAGCATTAGGAGAAGGAGGAGGACTAGCCTCAAGGAGCTGTGGCGTACTTCTTTAAGGGAATGTTTTCGCCTGCTGGTATCTCGGGAAGTTGCCGAGCATCGACGATAGTGGGTGAGGGTAAGCATAGACGGGGGGGTCAGAGTGGAGGGCTAGGACCAGTGTGGGTGTAGGACAGTTTCATGGTGGTAGGATGGACCATGGGCAAGGGGCTGTGACCAGTGTGCAGCATACCTATGTGGAGGAAGGATGTAGGAATGTGGAAGCTGTGGGGAGGGAGGGAAAGCAAGCTTTTGGAAGTGCAGTAGGGGAGGAAGACAGAGCAAGAAGAATAGAATAGGGGGTAGAGAACGGTGGAGGCGCATGATTAAAGTATGATTCGGGGTTCAGAGAAATCTTACCCGGTTCGAGAGAATCTCGAGGGTGGGAAGGAAGGAAGGTATATAGCAAGTAAAGAAACTGTGTCTTTCAGAGGGTATACTTTTTTTTCCCTTTCGAAATTAAAGAACAATAATCTCTCTAGTGGCAGGTCTGTATAACCTGCTAATGGAAAACTAGCCACTTAAAAAAAAATAAATAAATAAAACCTCCTATTACAGCTCTAGTGTGGCAAAGCAGGGGAAAAGTCCTGGCTAATCAGAGCGGGTTTGCTGGAAGCGCCGTTGCCGTACCTTCCAAGGAGCTGCAGGCCGGTGTCCTAGTCTCGGTCGGTGGCTGTCTGGGTGCTGGCCAACCGTGGGGGAGTTGAAGCAGCCCCATTCAAGGGCAGGCAGCTGGAGAGAAGAGAAAATGGCAGGGTTTAAATAGCATGGAGGTAGAATAGCTTTAGCATGAGCAGTTTAACAGGACAAAGGAAAGTTAGACTTTTCGGAGCCAAGGCAGAGTGCTTGGATGGGGGGTGCATAAAGAGCAGGAAAGAGAAGAACTGTAAGCACTTTAAATTACTAGTAGAAATTACAATCCAGCTAATACAGTTGAAAACCTCCTAAAAAAAAAAAAAAGGGCAAAAAGGCAAAAAAATCCATTTAATGCATCAGCTCACTAATTTCTCTAAAGATACCCAGGGTCCGCACATGCCTTGGGAAAGCAGCCATAAGCTTCTCACTGCCAACTCTCTGGAACGAAATACAGAAATCACTGAAACTAAAATCTCCAGTAAGTGTCGCAGCATTTAAAACCTTATATGAAAAATTAATCAAAGAGGTTTGCTACTGCTTCCACCGTCTACGAACTATGGCTCCACACCCTTCCAGGGCTCCTTGCCAAACCGCCGTACAATACATGTTCACTGGGCGGCGGCACCCCTGAAGCCAATGCCCGAGTCCACTAAACTGGATCCAAGCCCTGTAGAGGCACGGTAAAGCCGTAAAACCACTGGAGCATGAGCGCCTTTGCTGAGTACACCCCGGTGGTCTTATATTCCACCCTCTTCTCCCCCATCTCTACCCCTTGCCTCTATTCAGCACCCAGTTGTGCTAAATGACCGCTTAATTACCCAGTGCAGATGCCTTATATGACCTCAACCACCAGCGGTCAATGTCCCTGAAGTCACTCGAGAACACACACTTGGATTACGCTCCCTTAGTTCCATGTAGTCTTAGCACCCTAATCTAGACGTAGCAGGTACCTTAAGTGGCGCCGCTTCGGAAACCATCGACCGCATACCACTCCCTGAGTGCTGTTATTACAGCTCCCTCATTTCAAGCAGCCAAGCACACAGCCACCAGCGGTCTTTGACTCAGCAGTTGATCTAGCATCGATGACTGCACCTCACTCACCCCAAGCAGCGAAGGACATGGCCATCAGTGGTCACCAACTGGAAGCTGCTCCAGTGCTCAAGTGCTTGACGTTTGCTAAGCCATACCTGAAGTCATCTCCTTCTGCGAGCATTCCAGTCTTCCCAAATAACTAATACTTATGGATAGTCTGAGACACAATAAGCCTTCAACCCTTACATCTCTCAGATATAATGAAATATAGAGTAGTCAGCTCAGTGCTACAAACTAGAACTTTTGCTCTACTACATCCTCCCCACTTTAGCACCCTACACCTCTAGACCCCACCTGTTTTCCCTTCCCTTGCTCACCCCACCACCCTGTTATGTATATAATTAGTTATTCAACCTGAGCCTTTTGGATCACAGGGCTGCACTTCCCATTTATTTGCATGCTTGCTCGGGTTCTCTTTCTTTTTTACTCATATGTATTTCCTCATTGCATGCAACTATGTGAGACTATATGTACAACGTATTCATTCTCTGCCCATTACACTGTTATTTTTTCTCATGTATTACCATGTATTGTCGCATTGTCTGTATTGATGTATAATTCTGAGTATCGTTTATGACTTGTGAGATGCAGGTCCACCTTGCAAATGAGCTTGCTCAACAGTGTCCGCCTGGATAAATAAATATATATATATATATATATATATATACATATAATATTATATTATATATATAACCCTAACAGATGCATTACCAAAGTTTTTTGCAATGAATTTCCTTACTTTTTGAAAAAGTATAATATAACTAGTAAATGATATGTGTTAGTGGGAGTGTGGGGCCAGAAACTGCCCATTTCTCCCACTTGCACATAACTACATAGCCATACAGCAGCCCTATAGGGCAAGGAACAGGTGTAACACTAATTTGGCAATATCTCAGCTGCCATAGCAGCTATGAAAAAAATTCAGTTGTAGTTGTAATTATGATGACACCTCCATACAAGATAAGTTGAAGAAATCTGTATCTTGCATCATTTAGAAGATACAAGCACTGAAAAGCATTCAAAAGACACACTTGGAAACCCTGTGACATTAATTTGCCAATATCTTTTTTTTATTTACCACACTTTATTTAACTTCAATCAGCAAGTCAGTTACAAACATGAACAGTAACATCAGCAGAAACGTACACCAAAAATGTGTAGACAAATACAGCAAATTTCACAAAAGGGTAAAGCCCCCAAATTACAACTCCCACCACCTATCCCCCCCATTCTCTCCTTACGCATGGAGAGCCTAAGAACTCAAAACTGGTGATCCACTTAGGAAAATTATAAGGGACTATTCAGGGAAATTAAAAACTGCAATGTCCCATTGAGTGAGAACCCAAAATATATAATACAGGGCATTGTTCTGTAGCAGCAAATTCAGAAGGGGAATGATAAAAGAAGGGTATAGTGTATGTGCCACTCAGGACACAGATGATAGTGAAAACAAAGCATGTAGCTTACTCCATTTCTTATTATATCTGAGAGCTGCCCCGAAGGCTAGCCAACATCTTCTCAAGATGAAGGTTGGCTAAGAGCTCATTTAGCCACTCAGTGTGATAAATGTCCTGTTGATTTTTTCCAATGGCAGAGAGCTATACCCTTCATAGATAATGAGATTATAGCCATAAAGTATCTCTTCTCTTTAACAGAGATCTATGAGTAGTCCCCCACCATGCACATGTTGGGGGTAAATAGAGTCTCTAAGCCTAACAGTGGATTTGCTTTCTGCTTAATCTTCTCCCAATGGATAGCAATTTTAGAGCAGTCCCACAAAATATGGAAAAGAGACCCATTTCCTTGCTCACATCTAGTACACAATGGGATGCCATTTTCCTCATCGCTGCCAGTCGAGCAAGGGTAAAGTAAATATTATGTAGGATATAAAACTGGGTGAAGCAAAGTTTATCATTGGCAGTATACATATGAAGGTCCATCCAGATATGTTCCCGATTAAACTCATTGGCCAGGTACAAGGTTGACTAGTAGTGGGAAACCCTAGTAAGACTCAAGAAGAGTTTGGGAAGTAAGGCAGACACAATATGTGAGGTTGGGTGTGGCTGCCAAGCTAAGGAATGGAGCATGTGGAGAAAATCCCCTTGATTAATGGTCCAAGAGCTGGGACCAAACCAGCTAAGTAGAAAATGCCTAAGCTGATATATCTTGAAAATATTTTTAGGCAACAAGTGAAGTTGAGTTAGCAATTCCTGGCTGGTGCAGAGTCGACCATCGACCACAAAGTTAGAGACCACCGTCCTTTCTAGTTGGGGAATCCCCTCATGAGTTATCATTCATCCCCCCACTTTGAAATTGAGATTATAACAGAGTGACTGGGAAATATTGTGCATGGTATCATATCCAAGAGCCCTGAAAAGTTGGTTATGAACTTTCAGGAAGTTAAGCATGATTGAGCCACGAACTGATTTTGGCAAAAGTTTAGGGGTGATACGTAAGAGACTATCGGGGGAAAGACCACCTTCTGCAATAAAATGTCTCTCAATCCAGAGCCCCAGAGGGATGTAAGTGGGATCTCCCACTGGTAAGGGGGTCAGGGTCCATTTGATGGGTATGCACTTCCCGCAGTGACACCCCTACAGTGACATACTTTGCTGCTGACAACAGCACCAAGTCACTGTAAGGGATGCACCCAGAACCCGGCACTACTCCCACCCATCTTGCAACCCCTTCCCGATCCAACTCAGACTTGGAATTGGTATCTGTAAGTATGGGGGTGTGTGGGGGGCAAAGTCCTTAAAGAAAACATAGAACCCTGCTGTGCGTGGCTCCCTGCTGATTGCAATTCTCGGTCAACAGGGAGCCTGGCGCTGTGATGCCAGTTGATGAGTTTGTTGTCAACCCGGCATCGTACAGCCCATTTGATGTATTTAGCAATATAACCAGACAAATAGTATAGGAAAATATTAGGTAGTTTAAGGCCACCTTGGTGCTTCACCACCTCCAACTGGACATATGAATGCCTCAGTGGTTTCCCCTGACAAACAAAAGCTGAAAAGAGGCTATGAACTTTCCTGAACCATTTTAGTGGTAACACAACATTTAACATATGTAGGGGATAGTATAAACAGGGAGGAATGTTCATTTTAATAACACAGATTTTCCCTCGTAATGATAGGTATAAGGGAGACCATCTGTCCAAATCATGCTTGATCTTGACCAGAAGGTCATCTAAATTTAACTTTATAATTTGGGTGAAGTTATAGGTAAGAGTTATACCAATATACTTAAGCTGTATGGCCCAAGTAAGCTTAAGAGCCGTTATGTCCTTCTTGAACACTTTCAAGTTAAGTGGCATAACTACTGTCTTACCCAGGTTTAATTTATAACTGGAGAATCTACTAAATTCTTGGATAATTGATGAGTGCTGCTAGAATGGTGGTAGCTGGGTTGGAAATATGCTGAAGTATGTCATCCACATATGCAGAAATGTTAAGGTCAAAAGGTCTATCTGTGTTCTGTGTAAAGGGAGGGAAGTCCTAAGATGGTATAACAGAGGTTCTAAATATAAATTAAATAAAAGGGGGGACAGTGGGCAACTCTGCTTAGTACCACAGCACAACAGGAAAAGGGAGAAAAGGACCTCATTACAGTAAATCTATGCACTTGGTTTGGAATACAAGATCCAGAGCCACTTTATAAACTCTGGGGGGAATCCAAACCTTTCCAGGACTGCAAACATGATGGTCCAATTAACCCTATCGAAAGCTTTCTCCGCATCCAGGGAGACCAGAGCCATAGGTAGTTGATACAGAGAAAATATGGGCCAATTTACAGAGGTGATCTGCTGAGGAGCAAACCAACCCCTCCCATACCCAAGCAATCTGGGTGGCCTAGATTTTGGCCTAGATCTCGATATCATAATTCATAAGGGAAATAGGACGATAACTTGTCACCCTATCAGGTGGCCTGCCTGGTTTTCAGCAGCACCACTATCACAGCTTCCAACAAGGTAGGATCTGACAGCCCAGTACTACTCAAGTCAGAATAGAATAGTTGTAACAAGGGGCCAATTCAGTGGCAAACATTTTGTAAAAGTTTGGTGAGAAACCATCAAGCCCCGGGCTTTATCTAGAGGTAAAGAAGTAATTGCTGTAATATTTCCTGAGATGCAATAGGCTGAATAACAATGGACTGCTGCTCTATGGTCAGGCAAGGGATGGAAATGGCAGCCAGGTAAGAAAGGGTCTCTTAAGCATAGGGGGCATCTACAGGAGGGCCATAAAAATTTCTATAATAGGATTCAAACTCCTGGACAGTATCCTGAGGGAAGTCAGCCTATTTGTGGTGGAAGAGAGGGACAGAACTAGATGGGATTTCTCCTGCTTCTACAACCTAAGGGCAAGAAGGCTGCTCATCTTATTGTCTTACTCAACATACTCGGCATGAGTCTTCCATAGAGAGTACTCAGCCCTTTCTCTCAAACCCTCCACATACTGATCCCAAAGCACCTTAAGGGCAGTATGATCTGCATTGGAAGAGTCACAGGAGAGAGTTTGTTCCAGAAGAAGAGAGGCAGCTTCCTGCTTATACTTCTTCTTGGTGGATATCTGGATGAATTCCCACCTTAAAACACATTTTAAGGTGCACTAAATCTTGTCCATCTCAGGGAGGGAACCCATGTGATGGAAAATTAATTGGGCTTTAATGTCCCTTATTTGGATCAGTACCCCCTCATCTTTAAGTAACTAAATATTAAGCTTCCAGGTCTTGTCCCATTGAATGTTGGGCACTAAAGTACCCTCAATCCATATCAGAGAGAGTTGTCTGAGAGAACTCTGGGAGCAACACCACAGGCCAAAGTGCCCAGGAGAACATTTTTGCTGACTAGAAAGAAGTCAATCCAATAGTAGAAATGATGTACAGGCAAACAGAATGTGTACTCACTTGCAGAAGGGAATTACATGTGCCAGGAATCATTAAGACCAATTGTCTCAGCCATCTCCCTAAGGGACCTCTGGAAAGGAGAGAGTCCCGGACCTAGCCGGTGTGATCTATCAAGGTCTGGGGTGAGCACCAGGTTCCAGTCGCCAACTAAAATAATAGAGTGGGAAAGGAAAGGTACTAGTAACATGGACAGAGTAGAAAAGAAATCAGGGGCAGCCTTATTAGGTCCATAAATAGAACCGAGAAGGATTTCTGAATGATCCAGTATCCCTCTTTGGAGGACATAATGGCCCTTGAGATCTACTACACACTAATGTATGGAATTGTACCCTTCTAGAGATCAGTATAGCAGCCCCCCTTTGGGATGTGGAGTTCCCAGCCACAAACACTTGGCCTATGGCTTACCTTCAGAAGAGCAGTCCTTCTGAGGCAAACAAATGTGTTTCCTGGAGAAATGTGATTTGACTGTGTAGCAATGTGAGTTGCTTCAGCACTTGATATTGCTTAACTCTTGAGCTGGCACCCTTAATATTCTGAAATAGGTACCTCATGTCCACAAGTTGGAATGAAAATGAGCCATCAGAGTAATAACCTTACAGTTAATATTTGACCAGCATAATACTTCTCCGCTGTAACATCCCTCCCAATAAATTATGAAACAGCCATAGAGATTCCCTGCCAACAGAGTGTAAACTCAGACAACCAAAAAACTCATATGTCCAATCTAATACTAATAGTGAAATGAAATCAGGCTTAGAACCGTCAGGCAAACCAGACAGGGAGAGTTCCCACTACCCTCTACTCCACCCCCCGAAATCCTAAATATCACTAAATATCACAAATCTTACAAGGGTGAACAGGAATAAGTGAAATTAACCCTCCTTCTCCCTAACAACCCTCCTCAAGTATCCCAAAAACAACAACTGTACCCCCAGTTCAAACGCTTGACCTCCCATTGTCTTCCAAGCCATGATGCCAATCACTTCTACCTGCAGCCTCCTTCCCTCCCCAAGCCAAAGTAAAGAAACAAATATGTATAGCCATCAAAATATGAAAAGAAACCTAGAACATGCCTACTCTGTAACATAGAAGTAACTTTTCAACAATTACTATAAAAATTAGATACACTAGTGCTATTTAAACAGTTCATCAAGATAATGAAAAGGAAATAATTTTATCCCAAACTAACAATCCTCAATAGGAGTGCCAATGTATCACACAGCCTGCTGGAGGTTCCTTCATTGTGAATTCCAAAGTTGGTGGTCCAGGCAGGCCACCAACAACATAAGGAGTACTTGTAATTAGGTCCACCAGCCGTCTCAAGTCCCAAAAATAGAGTGGATTTACAAAAAATATTTAAACAGAGCATTAATGTCTATAGCCAGGGTGATGGACATATGTTACCCGTTAGGGTATACTAACATACTCCCAAAATGAAAGTAACACAATGAAATATTCAGTCCTACCATGGGCACTGATCTGGAAGTCCACTCTCTGCACCACATAGTCCACTGATCATGAATGTAGAAGGACACAGAGTTGAAAGGACAGAGGGCTGGAAAGGAAGGATCCTTCTGATCGGCACTCATCTTCTTCCAAAGTCACAGATGAGACTGAGCATGATGAAGTAGCGGGGTATTCAGGGCATAATTAGATATACTGTTGGCTGGTGCACAACAGCATCTATGACTGCTTGAAACTGTTGGCCAGTGCAGCACAGCACATGAAAATAAACCTGTCCACCTGAAAATAAACTGCTACAGAGAGTTCCATACTGCTTCACACGATGAGACTCAGGGCAGTCTTTGGGCAGTGTAATATAAGGAAAGCTGCTGCAAAGGTAGTTGGAGACCAATCCTCTGAGTACTCCCAATGTTGGTTATTCAAGGGGACAGCAAATTCAGCATATGATGCCCTCTGTGATTCTCACTTAAACAGATCAGGGAACATCTTTTTCAGTTCTGTCTGAGTCATCTCCAGGGAGCCAAAGCTGTGCCCTGATCACGGTAGTAGACCTGGAGCACAGACGGATAATGGACCCTGTATTTAATTTTGGCAGCAATAAGCTTAGAAACTAGATGATGCAGGGCTGTCCTCCACTGTCATGCTATGTAGGGGAGATCCTGGACTAGGTGAAGTTTCTTTCCCTTCCATTGCAGCTCTTTTATGTCACGCACTTTACTCAAGATGTGATATCTAAATAATTGAGCAGGCAAATAATTAGAGGCCTCAGGGGAGATCTAGAAGAGGGCATTGGCCGGAGGGATCTGTACGCTCTTTCAGTAATGTAGCTGGGTCTATTTAGTGAGGGGCCAGCTATACGTTCTCAGAATGTTTGGAGAAATTATATGGTTGAGGAGCCCTCCTCGCCCTCCAGGAGGTCCAGAATCACTAAATTGTACCATTTGGACCTTCCTTTCTTCCAGGTCCTCTAAACTGTTTTCCACCTTTTTGACCCACTGTCAGAGACGTATAATTTCAGAGTCCAGCTTGGCCATCCAGTCATCCAGTGAAGATATGCACACCTCATTGTCCCCGGTGTGGCAAACAGGAGAGTCCATGGTGGTACGCATAGATTGAAGTTCTGCAACCTGCATTTGAAGGGAGTCCTTTAGTGGGGGAAAGTGCCTCAAGGAAATAGGATTCAATGAGTGCAGCCTATGGCACATTAAGTTTAAAGCTTTATAAAACCTCCCACAGTGGGGTCCCATGACGAGGGTGCTGGGGAAAGGGAGCCAACCATAATGGCGACCCAATCCCCAGCAAATCCCTCACGGTGATGGAAGGGTAGGGTGGCCAGATGGGGGGGTAGAGATGCAACAAATTTAAAATCTGCCAGCGAAGTGAACGCAAAGTAGCCACTTCGCACTGGCACTTTGCTACGTGGAGTGCACCACAGGAAAGGCTCACTTTGCCTTGTTATTATTACTTCGCGTTGTCATTCTGCCTTAAACACGAAGTAAGGTGGAGTGACAATATTGGCAGCATCCCATCCACACAGTCACAAGAATGAATGTGCATCCCCAAAGTGATACTGCCTTGTGTCCAGAAAACTCCCCGGTGCTGATGAAATGAAATGAGAGTGTAACAAGAAATGCAAAGTCTCCCAGAATTAACGGCATGCTCAGTCATGTGCACAGTGGTCAGGTCACACACAAAGTCACCAGAATTAATGTGCATCCCCAAAATGCTACTGTCTTGTGTCCAGAAAATTCCGCAGTGCAGACAAAGTGAAACAAGTACGTAACAAGAAATACAGTCTCCCAGAACTAATGATGCCATGCAAATGCACAGACATATTACGATTACACTGCACACTTAAGGAATGTATACGAAAAGACACAACACCTAACCAGTGCTCACAAGTCACAAATCCAAATCTGGAAAGGAATACATTTTTCCAGTTGGGGGATTAGTGCACAGCAGTAACAATCCACTACCAGTAAAGATACCAAAAAGCAGTATGAAAAAATTCATGCAGGTGCGGTGGATAGCAGGTTCACACTGCTGCAGTTATTCTGTAACACAATAAATGGTGTCTGATTTAATGGCACACATTGCACACACACTCACATTCAAGTAATGAGTAGCAAATTGAAAACCTTCAGTAATATAACCAATGCTTTAAACAGACAAATTGTACACTGCTGCACCACAACAATCAGCAAAAAATTTCAAGAATTACTGAAAATATTACTGTGTGTACAGTAACACAGTTATACAAGAAAAATATAACCAAAACAGAAAGACTGCCTTTTTCTCCCAGTTATTCTACCTACATCACACATGCGCCTCTCCCCCAAAGCACACTTTACAGTACACAGACTGACTGTTCTAAATTAAAAATCAAAATCCACACACAACAATTAACACTCAATGATATAAGCACAGAAGGGTTTCCTACAATCGATGTACTAAATTTTGAGCAAAAAATATTACTCAAAAAGGTAGTTTAAACAGCTTTAAACAAACTGTCTCCAGCTACCACTGCACACACACACACACACACACACACACACATGCACACACAAGTACACACACACACACACATAGACACACACACACACACACACACACACACACACACACACACACATTACGTATGCCAGAACTGAGGCTGTACTATGCAATCTAGAGCCCATGTGACCTGCAATCCCATGAATAACTGCAGAATTTCATTTGGAGCTCTATCACAGGGTAAAGTGAGGTGAATTACATTGATTTCAATGTGCTTCACCTTAAAATTGGTGGAGAAGTGGTTTGGGAAAGGCGGAATAACGCAAAGTCATTGGTTTCAATGGACTTCACGTTCCTCATTATGAAGCGAAGTACTTCACTTCACATTGTGGAGTTCTCTGCAGATTCCACGTTACTCAGTGAATCACTTCACAGAGCAAATTGGAGCCACTTCTCCCACCATTACTTACAGTAATGTAACTCACATGCTGTATGAGAAGAAACACAAATGCCTATGGCTGTACTGCTTCAATGTGATGTAACACAAAACTCCCAGACTTAAAAATGTGTATTAATGAGTACAATGGTAGAGTGGTGAAGCCTGGAGAGATATTACAAAACATGATTACAATACATCCAAGTAACTAGTAAAAAAAATGAATGTTGTGATTCATGACGTGATCGTGCATCGTGATTTGTGACTGCATTTGTGACCGTCATGATGAAGAATGTGATTCAGAGTCGACGGTGTGAGATAACCAATATGAAAACTATATTGGGAATGTGAATGCCTATGGCTGTACTTCCCCGATTAGCTGTAGCACAAACACCCCAACTTAAAAATGCTCATTATTGAGTACAATGGTGGGGTGGTGAAGCCTGGAGAGATGCTACAAAACAGGCTTACAATACATCCAAGTAACTAGTAAAAAGATTAATGTTGTGATTCATGACGTGACCGTGAATAGTGATTTGTGACTGCATTTGTGACCATGATGATGAAGAACGTGATTTGTATCACAAGTGACTCGTGATCATGGTCCTGACTTAAAAACGCATATTAATGAGTACATTATTCATGCAGTTGGGGTCATAGGGAAAGGAGTGCAGGAGAATACTCAGGGGTCACATAGGGACCCTGGCAGAGGGGGTCCAAAAGGACACTACCAAGGAAGCAGGCAAGTAACTGGGGACCCTCACAAAGGGGATGGAGGGACAACATTCTCAGGGAAGTAGGCAGATGGCCAGGGCTGGAACAAAGGAAGCAAGGCAGGGGGAGGTGGATCAGACCACTTACACTCAGTAACAACTTCAGACCTCTTCTTCTGCTCCAAGGATGAGGGGGTGATGTAGCCACGACAGAGGTGGTTAGAGACGGAAAGGGAGGGAGGCAGGGCAGATAGCAGGAAGCAACAGGGGCCGGACATGCAGGAGAATGGGGGAGCAGTGAATCAGAGCAGGAGGGGCAGGGAAGAGGGAGGAAAGCGCAAGGGAAGGACCAGTTGGGAGGAAAGGTAAAGGAAGGACCAGAAGTACAAGGAGGATTCAGTAAAGAAGAGCTGAGGGTTTAGGCCAGGGGAGCACGACGTATCAAGGAGGAACTAAATGGAGACAGGAAGGAAGGGAGGATGAGCCAGGCTAGTTTATCAGATGGGGAGAAGGAACCAGTTCACGAGCAGTGAGGGGGTGTAAAGGTACAGAAGGATACTCAGGAAGAAGAGGCATAGAAGATTGGAGGGAGGTGGCCATGGTAAATAAGGGAGGGGGTGGCATGTGGCACCCAGATAGGGAGGAACAAGACAAGGACCGCTGGGTGGAGGGGCCTGTAGAAAGAATGAGAGACATGGAAGGGGGAATGGAGAAAGGAGTGGTCAGAGTGCTCCTGCTGGGGATTCTATGATCGAGGGTATCAAATGGGATAGGGAGGGAGAAGCCTAGCCAGTTAGAACAAGATGCTTCCCTGGACCAACAGTGCTGAGGCTAAACAATGAGTATATCAGCTGGCAAAGGATTGTGGGGGTTCCTCAGACATACTGGTCCACCTGGGTACAAATGACATTGAGGAATAGCGCAAGAGATACAGGCAAGATTCAGGAGCTGCCAGGGTCTGGTCATGACATAGGCTGCACAGTTTCCTTCTCAGAAATCCTGCCAGTGCCAAGGCTGGTAGAACACACAAAGGAAAATTAGGGAGATAAACCAGTGGCTCAGGGAGTGGTGTGAGGCCAAAGGGTATGGGTTGATGGGGATTGGGGGAGACCTGGGAGGATAAGTAGCTGCATGCTAGGGATAGACTACATCTCAATTTGGAGGAGGGAACTCAAGATTGAAAATAGAGGGTTCATTCGTAAAAAGTGGGGTTTAAGCTTGTGAAGGGGGTGGGATGGGAGAAAAGGTTGTCAAGGGGGTGCCGATAAAGGAGTGACTCTGTCTCCACCCCCCTGGGGACCAGGAGGATTGCAGGAAAAGGCCAACTGGCAAAGTGCAGACCAGGGGAAAACAGAATCCCCATGGGAACAATGAGCAGGAAATGGAACTATAGGGAAAAGTGGAAGGTAGTCCTGCTAAATGCCAGGAGCTTGGGCAATAAAATGCATGAGCTCCAGGCGATGCTAACTGAGGGAGCAGTGGATGTGGCAGCGGTCACTGAGACTTGAGCCACTGCAAGACACATGACTGGGACCTGAACCTGGAGGGTTACACTATGTTCAAAAGGACAGGGGAGGGAAGGGAGGAGGGTTAGCAATGATAGTCCAAAACTGCATTGGCATAGGGGAGAGGAGAGGCGAGAGGAACTGTGGAAGTGATTTGGGTCACCTTGATAACAAGGGCAAAGCAGAGTAAAAATAGGAGTGGTGTATAGAACCCCTGCCCGCGTGGAGAGCTGGAGGACAGTCTGCTGGCAGATGTTAGGAGACACTGCAGACTGGGCAGAGGAGCAGTGGTGGTGTTGGGGACTTAAACATGCCGGAACAGACTGAGAGACTATGACATCCTATGTGACCAGGGAAAAGAGGTTGGATGTCTTTCAAGGCAGCGTTCTCTAACTCGCAGGTGAGGGAACCGACCAGGGAGGCATGGGTACTGGATGTGGTCCGGCAGACAGTGACCAGATTGGAGCCTGAGGTAAGGGACCCATTGGCTGGGAGTGACCATGCTACAGGTCTGGTTCTGCCTGGACCTAGGAGGTGAAAGGCTGCACAAAGACGGAAGTAACCCGACTTCAGGGCGTGATTTTAAGGAAATGGGAAGGATCATAAGGAGCATTTGGATGGGATTGGGTCAGACATGGACGCTGATAGTAGGTGGAAATCATCAGGAGGGTGCAGGATGCTACAGCACCTGTGCAAGTAAGACGAAAATCGGTGGGGCCCAAAAACCCTGTTGGTGGACCGAGGGAGGTCCAGGACGTGGTACGGGAAAAGCAGCCCTATAAGCAATCAAGTGCTCAAGGAGTGAAAGGATCAAGGGCAGTACAAGCTGATGGCTAGAAGGGCCACAGAGTGGTGAGGGCAGCTAAGGCAAGGAAGGAGCAGAACCTGGCCAGGAAATTAGGAGAGGAACAAGGGTTCTTTAGATACATTGGGGAAAGATGAAGGTGGAACAGGCAGATTAGCAGGATTAAATCTAGGGAGAGATGGGCACAAGACCGGGGGAGCAGGCTGAGGTACTAAATGATACTTCACCTGGTTTCCTGCCAGGGAAAATCAGGGGTGCCGCCCATACATGGGAGAGACAGAGATACTGAGGAGGGCGGCCTTGCACGTCGGCAGGTCTGGGGAGAGGGGGAGGCATCACTGGCAGGTTGGGGAGGACTGACAGGAGAAGAGGTACTGAAGTGGAAATCACAGCAGAGAGAGTAGGGAAGCCCTCAGCCCTTAAGATGGAGAAAGCACCAGGGCCGGATAAATTACATCCCAGATGCTGAAGGAACTTGCAGATGTCCTGAGAAACCCTGAGCTTTCACCATCTCTCTGAGGACAGGGTGGGTGCCCCAAGACTGGAAGGTGGCGCATATAGTACCTATCCACAAGGGGATCAAGGGAGGTGGCAGAGAACTACAGATCTGTCAGCTGAAAACGCACGGTGGCGGGCAAGGTGATGGAGGGGCATTACATGCAAGGAGAGGCTGGGGACCTGGATAAGTCAGGGTGCCTGGACGAGTAGACAGCATGGATTCATCCCAGGAAATCGCTCATGACAAACCTGGTGGAGTTCTGAGAACTGGGTGACAAGTGCCTTGGACCTGGGTAGACCAGTGGATGTCCTCTTCTAGACTTCAGCAAGGCATTTGACTCTGTTCCTCACGCGCACTGTTGGATAAGCTGGGAGAAATGGGGGTGGGGAACCAGATGATCAGATGGATAGGCAATTGGCTCAGGACAGGACCCAGAGGGTCGTGAAATTGGTGGGATAGTCTCATCCCCAAGGAGGGTCATTAGTGGGTCCCACAGGGATCAGTCCTTGGGCCCTTCTGTTCAACGCCCTATGTATCTGACATAAGGACAGGAATCAGGAGTGAGATGAGTCTCTTTGCAGATGACTCAAACTGGGCGGTGTGATGGGGAGGAGGGGAGGGTGGTCCTGACAGGGGACCTGGAGGCTCTGGAAAGATGGTCTAGAAAGTGGAAGCTGAGGTTCAATGCAGGGAAATGCAAGGTACTCCACCTGGGGCCAGAAACCCAGGCCAAGTGTACACCCTGGGGGAAATGCCAGTCTCGATGGCTGAGAGGGACCTGGGGTGGTGGTGGATGTCAAGATGAACAACTCTGAGACTTGTAGGAGGGCAGCAGCCAAGGCCAACAGGATGCTGGGATGCATCGCTAGGGGGATCACCTCAGAAGGAGGAAGTGATACTCCCTCTGTATAACTGCTTGGTGAGGCTGCACCTGAGTACTGCGGCAGTTTTGGAGGCCACACTTAAAGAGGGACATTAACCTCCTGGAGAGGGTCCAGAGGTGGGAAACCAAAATGATTTGGGGCTTGGGGACAGGACCTGAGAGAGAGAGGCTCAAGAGCTAAATATGTACACATTGGAAGAGAGAGGGACCTGGGGACATGATAGAGGTCTCTGGGTACATGAAGAGGGTGAATAGGGGAGGAACAGTCAGGGTGCTTTGAAGGAAGGGGCCACTAGAGGGCATGGGTGGAAGCTGGAGGGGGAAGATTCAGGGAGAAAGGAGGAGGTGCTACTTCACTGAGAGGTGGTGGAGCCATGGAATGCACTGCCTAGGGGGCTGGTGGAGGCAGAGACAGTGGAGAGGTTCAAGAGGGTGGGACAGGCATAGGGAAGGGTTCTGGAAGCAAAATCCAATGCAGCAAGAATATCTGGAACTGGGAAGGGAGAAGCCAGAGAAGGCGAGGGGATAGCAAGGTCAGCACCCAGGTGGGGCTGACCAAACGAGCAGACACTTGCAAGACTGTTAGGCCTATTCTGCTGGCATTTTAGTATGTTAGTATGTTAGAATTATGCACCACACCTGTCCAGTACTCTGAAAGGAAGCCAAAGAAACAACTGTGGCTTAAGTTTCAGATGGAGATTGGGCCATAAAGAGATGCAAATGCACAGACAGATTAAGATTGCACTGTGCATTGAAGAGATGCAGATGCAAAAGCACAACACCTAACCAGTGCTCACCATGTAAGCAATAGACACTCCAGGATGTGTGTTAGACACTTAACACACGGCTAGAAGGCGTAGTGAGGCACGAGACCGCCGAGAAGCGCGCTTAGCTCTCCTAGCTGTGTCTTAAATGTCTAAGACACAGACCCTGGAGTGGCTTATTGCACTTTAAAATGGCTATCAAAAATACAGATGTATGTGATAGCTAAAGTGTATAGTATTTAAAAGTGAACAAGTTTAATGTTTGTCTTGATTTTTAATAAAATAGTTCCTCCGCCTACTGTTTTTGTTTGACTTAAGGAATTTTGTCCTACAAAGGCTTCTGTAGTTACATCTGGTAGTCATGGCAGTATTCACCCCCACACACACACACACACAAAAGCAAAGAAGCAGATTCTGTAGCTAACCCCCCTCGTGCAAGCCATCTCAGTATGTCCAGTTCTCCGGTGAAGCGAGCAAAGATGGACAGCGTACTGGAACAGCTGAAGCAGCACACCATAGCTGACATGGGTGATTTCAATTGTGAGAGGAATGCTATGCTTACTGCTGTTGTGCTTCTGTGCGCTGTGGTAAACCTGCATTTTTTCCCCCTGATGTAGAGTGTGAGTCTGGTATTCAGATGGAGAGAGTGTGAGCAAGCGGGCTGGGAGACAGATCGCGGCACTTCATTTTTTTTCTGCTGTTACGGCATCTGTCAGCCAGGAACAGGGGAGGGTTCAAGCGCCGCCTGTGTCGTGGCGCAATTACAATTCCAGAAAGTGTTGTGTTGAGCGGGCGGGTTACAGAGATGATTGTGATCGTGGCAGTTGCTTTTTTAAAAAAAATCACACAGGTTGTGCATTTATTTCAACATGTGCGAGTTAGTTTCACAGGAAGGGTGGCATTGCTTGTGGCACAAAACAAGATGGCGGCTATTTGATTTTTTAACATTCTTTGTGGGCAGCATCACCCATATCAATGCCCAGCTGGCATGACCTGATCTAGCTTTTGTGTGCTAGAAACTTTAACACACACCTGGCATCCAATGAGATGCCTTGAAATTGACAAGCCATTTCATAACAGAAATTAAAATCTGGAAAAGAATACCTTGCCAGTTGGGAGTGCCATGGGGTGCAGTGTACTGCACTGCTGCAGTAACAGTCACTAGTACTAGTACCAGTAAAGATACCACAAAGAAGTACAAAAATCACACAGCTGTGGTGGATAGCAGGTTCACATTGCTGAAATTATTATGTGGCACAAAAAAGGTGCCTGATCTGATGACATGCATCACACATACACTCACACACACACACTAAGTAATGCGTAGCAAATTGAAAACTTTAGTAATATAACCACATATTTTAAACAAACTAAAATTGTGCACAGCTGCACCACAATTGGCAAAAAAAATGGAAAGAATTATTGAAAATATTACTGTGTGTACATTAACACAGTTATACAAGAAAGATATCACCAAAACAGAAAGCACTGTCTTTTTCTCCAAGTTAATCTACCTACACCACAGATACCCCCCTTCCCCAAAGCACACTGCCACTGTCTCAAGTACACAGACTGAATGTTTTACATTAACTTTCAAAATCCACACACAAACAATAAACGCTCGATGATATGAGCAGAGGAGGGTTTCCTTTAATCGATGAACTAAAGTTTCAGCCAAAAAATGACTCAAAAAGGCTTTTTAACAGCCTTTAGAAGGTTTGAATCACAGAGAGCTCTCAGAGCAGATTGTCTTCTACAGCTTCTACACACACTATTCCAAAACTGAGGCTGTGCAGAACAATCTAGAGCCCAAGTAACCTGAAATCTCATGAATCACTGCAAAATTCACCTTGGAGCTTAAAACAAGCATGAAGTGAGGCGAAGTGCATTGTTTTAGCCGTACTTCACCTTAAGAGTTGGTGGAGTAGTGGTTTGGGAAGGCAGAGTAATGTGAAGTCATTGTTTTCAATGGACTTTACATTACCCATTATAATGCAAAGTACTCTGCTTCGCGTTCCAGAGCACTCTGCAAATTCACCTTCACTCCACAAATCACTTCGCAGAGTGAATTGGTGCCACTTCGCCCATCTCTAATTGGGGGGGGTGGTGAGTATAGCAACAGGATGTCACTATACATACATGTGCAATGGGGAGCGAGCAAGCACAGTGAGGGGACATGAGGGGTTGTACCACGGTGGGTGCCAAACCGACCCTGTGGTGAGGTGAGTGGGTTGCGGCACTGGTTGACAAGGTGCGAGGTTCAGGTCCAAGTGCTGGTGTTCTATTAGCCTGGCCAGAACCTTTTATTTCTTTAATGTTTTCACCCCCACATGCACCCCGGGTTGAGAATCCTTTAGTAAGGGGTCGGGTGTAAACCCCCCTGGGAGGTGGGTCACACCCCCACAGAAAACATTGAAAAGTAAGTCCCTGGTACAGTTTTGCTGTGCGCCAGGCTGTCAGAGTGCCAAAAATATTTTTGACACTCTAGACTTCTTGATAATGGCAACGCCTTTAGGCTTTCACCATTATCACGTAGAACCTCCAGCAGCTACCAGTAGCTAAACCCTAGTGCTTGCCTTACTCAAAGACTGTTAAAAAATGGGAAAATACCTCAGTTAGACTGATTATAAATGAAGTATGGAAATAACATCTAGATGTGCAGAAACAGTTCATTGAAAAAAGAAGGACAAGATTACAAACTGTCAATTTTTTTTAAATGGAATTTTGGACTGTAAACCAAAGTTGATTGAATACAATAGCTATATTATATATAGTTACACTAGATATACCATTTTGCAGACCTCAGCTACTAATAATATAACTGGAGAAAGCATTATTCAGATTGATATGGCTTGTAATTGAAGTGGTAGACCGGGGAAAACAAGGCTATACTTCCTGAAACTCAGATTTCTGAGGGGATTTGGTAGAGACATTCAAAATGATAAAACAGTTGGTGAGCATAAAGTTAATTTCTACTGGTGGGTGAACAAAAACACAAGAGATCATAACCCTTACAGAAATATGTGTGTGTTGTATACATGCAGAATGCATGCCACATGTTTAATTGTGCAATGTTTGCATGCAGTTCTACACAAAGTGAACCTAAGTGAACCAGGTCTAAACAGCAAATCAGGTTCACATGCTGTAAGCTTGACATGTGTGCAGCAGGTAAGCTGGTGCAAACATCTTCTAAAAAGCACATCATGTTTGCATGTTGCACTCTTGACATGAGTACAGCAGTTAAGCTGGTGTGAACATCATTTTAAAATCACATCAGGTTCACTTGCTACATGCTTGCAATGTGTGCAGCAACTAAGCTGGTACAAATCTCATCTAAAAACACATCAGTTTCTATTTCTCATACTACTGCTAGCAATTAGAGTCATTAAAATACATTTTTAATTGATTTCCCATTAAAATTAGGTAAACTCATTAATTCTATCCTTTTGCAAGCTGTTTAATGACTTTTGATTTGTGTAATTGAAATTGCATTAATTAAAGTATTGTTTGATTAATGCTTTAAATGCCTAGCATAGTCAGCCAACATCTCCCATTCCAGATGTGCAAAGAGGGTCTTCTGTGTTGTGAAGCCTGACCTTTTCATTTTGGGCCATGCAAATGCCCTTATGCATACTGTATTTAGTGCTACAAAAGTGTTTCTTCATGACTGGTTCTGCTCACTTACTTTCACTTTGTCATTCTGTATTGAATATAAACAATATGACCATGCTAAGCACTCTTTGTGCTGAGTAGGGGTTTGGCAGCATGCACCATACCTCACATTTTGTCACTGAAACGAGGGACATGGACACTCAAAATGAGGTACAATGAGGGGCACTAACCCTAATGATGATCAGGACACATCCTGAAACATGGAGATACAGTACCTCAGAACACAGTGGAAACTTGTATTTACTTGTACCGCACGGAGAATGAATTTCACCATAAAGCGAGGTGCCATTTAAGAACCCCCCGCATTTGTGCTAGATTATTCTTATGGCATGGCAATAATGGCATTAAATTTGGATTTAATCTTTGCACAGTAAGTACCCCACAGCCTGTGTGTGCTCATGCTACAGGTGCACTCCTGACTTGACTGTCTGTATTGTGTGTCCACTCTATCCACCTATTAGCAGTGGCACCATCACACATGACATGGAGGAGTGCCAGCCAAGCAAGAGCACAAGAGTCACATGAGTGTGACACTGTCTTTTCTGCCATGGAGTAGACAGGCTGCACTCTACAACTTGAAGAAGTCAGTGAGCACTGAACTCTCAATAGCAGTGTTGTGGTGACATATTTTTGTTAGTCTGCTCTTAGTGAGTATCTATCCCACCTGGTGGCTGAAGGGACAGGGGTTGAGCTGGAAGCAAACTCGAGACTAGGCTCCTTACTTGTGCTAATAGGCTCACCTCGCAAAAAAAATAAAAAACAGCACAGGCCCCCTCGGCAGCAAGCTAGCCCTAGCAGCAGCAGTGACAGTGGTGTGGGTGGCCTTCCTAGGCCTTGATCAGTGCAGTGCAGTGGCAGCCATGGCAGCAGGCAAGCAAGAAGTAAGCAATGCCGGTTGGGTGTGTTTGGTTAGTGAAGTGTCTTGGTTGTGGACCATGTTGGGAACCTAGGATAGTTGGTTCTAGCATCCATCTTCTGGCAGAAGGATGGAGGAGGAGTGGACTGAAAACTGTGTTGGTGGCACACTGGGACAGGCTGCAGGGTGTGGCCAGATGACCAGGTAAGTAAAAGTAAATACATTTTTAAAAGGGCACTGGAGAAGGAGGAACTGAAATATTGATGTGTTTTTCACTTTTCTGTGGCTTTGGGAGGCTTCATGACCCATATGGGATGGGTATTGAATGAAATGGAGTTGGGGGAGAGAATTTGGGACACAATGTTTTTTTGGGGGAGGTTCAGAACATCACCCTGGAAAAAAAATGGTTCATAACTGAGTGGGTTTAATCCCAAATCTGATGCACTTCTCTGGGGTATAGACAGATGAATCTTACACATTTTAATTTTTCCTGATTTGCATACCACTTTTCAGTAACAACAAATGAGTTTTACTCTTTAGAGACTTTTCAGGCATTCTAGAGCTTGACACCTAGGGGCTAAATAGTACCTGGATTTCAATGGTTGTTGGCTCCCACATGCACACATCTGAAATGGTGCCCATGCCATGAAGTCTAAATTTACAGGACATCCTCTGTGTGAGCAGCATGTTTCCAGTGAAGGATGGATGAGGAACAGTGCAGTTTTTAGGGGTAAAATGAGGGCTGTCCCTCGGAGTAGCATGTGGTGTGCACAGACTCATTGGAGCCCCACTATTGTCAAGCTTATGCCCCTCCAGTGAAGCAGACCTCCACATCACCATATGCAGGCACATTGACATAGAGCAAAGGAGACTGCAGGAGGTGCACCATTGAAATGAATGGTGAGCTTTTTTATTTCATTATACATTATTGATGGAGAGCTGGCGATTAATGAATGCCACTGCTTGACTAACAAGGGCCTTTTAGTACAACAATAGCCTTCATGATTCTCCAACTCACCATCATAATGTATAAAATAGTAATACAAAATAACGCCATTCATTTTAAAGACTACTATACCACGCCTCTGACTTATGGACATCATCTCTTAAAGACTCCTGACCTGGCTCCCTAGTACTCAGATAAGAGACTCTCAACTATATCTCTATTTGGTGGGTTGTCTGTAGCAGCATGGCCATACCTGTTGCAGTGTGTGTGTGCATGGGAGGGACTGTCCCTGTGGGTGGGTGTCAAGTTAATGCTACTTTTGTGTTTGCAACTTAAAGTCTGTTTGCGTGGAAACATTCAAAACTATGGAGAGACAATAGTAGGAGTACAGGCCAGAGAGAGGTAATTAAGTAGTTTTGTGAGTAAGTGTACGTATTGAGGGTGAGAAGAACCACACGTGTTTCCATTGGTATGTATGTTACAGTTCAGCTGTACAGCTGAGGAAGGACAAGAAAACTGAAAAGTATAACAGTTGCTACAAGCATGCTGCATGCATGCAGTGTACAATATGCAGATTTGTATTGAAGTACAAGCGAGCCATATGTGTGCAGGCAGTATAGCTTAGTTGTTAAAGGCACTGAACTGCAAACTAGGAGACTCGGGAGACCTGAAGACCTGGGTTTGAATCTCTTCAACCCCCATTTGTACAGTATGTGGTGTGATCCTGAGCAAGTCACTTCACTTTTATGTGTGCAATTATCAGTGACCACTTGCTTTCTGCACACATCCCACATGCGTGCAGTCTGTTCCAATTTAACATAAAAAGTATGCTTTCCACACTTGCTTGCTGCATGCATGCCACGTGCATGCAATCGGTTCCAATTTAATGTCTAAATTGTGCTTGCAGCACACATATCACATGAGTAGTTTTATGTGTGCAGCATGAAAACATTTCATATAAATATTTATGTAAGGGAATCTTAAAATGAGCTTGACTTTCACAAAATGAGACACAATAGGATGAGTGTTTTATTTTTAATTTTTTATTTATTAGGATCTATGATTAAATACCTTTGAGCTGAGAGCTCTTTTACAAAGGCTCCACATCAATAGGAGGGAAGACAGCATTACAAGGGTTTAAGCAACCTAGAGTATAAAAAATGTACAATATTTACAATAATTACAATGGATTATTCAAGTAGGTTAATATTTACAAAAAAGAGACTATAGAGGGTATGATGCCCATACAGTTGCATTTATAGTAAGTTATAGGAGAGGATAGTTGCAGGTAGAAGGAGGTTGGAGCTGAGTTAGATTGGTCATAGATTAGTGGAGAGAAGTAGGTGGTAGGGAACAGGAGGCTAAGAGATGATGGGAGTGGGGGAGTAGGAAGGAAAGTGGAGGTTCTGCAGTCATGGACCTTGTCAAGAAAGACTTGAGGGGTGGATGCATGAGACGGGTGGCCAGGCAGAATTTTGAGCCACCAAGTGGAGGTAGGGGAGGGGGTGTAGGGGGTGGTAGATATGGCCTGGGCATGCCATGGTGCAAGCTATGTATAGGTGGGTCAGAGCCCTGAGGCAGAGGGACTAGTGGTAACAGATGCAGGTGCTGGATACAGACAGCTGCCGGTGTAGTGTCTCTTGAAGGGGGCCCAGGGTAGGTTGAGCGGAGATGTCCTGGCTGAGGGCATTAAACCAAAGGGGTGCTCTGTAGACAAAACAGCACTGATCCTGCATCATTTGAAGCCTAGGAACAAGTTAGAGGTGAATGCTAGCACTTCTTGTATGTTGTGAGTTGCTGCTGTGTGGCTGAAATGGGTTTAGCTGTGCCATGGGAGAATTCCAAGCAGCGCCTTTTTTGCCTTGCAGGCAGATATGGTAGTGTAACCTCCCACTAAGTTGGAGCCAGCCCTGCTTTGCATAGAGGTCAAAGGTATGGGTGAGACACTCAGCTCCTGTGAGCAGCCTGTAGGCCTTGTTGTGTGCTACTGATATTCTGCAGAGGGCAGTGGGACTAGCAGCACCATAGATGACCAAACTATTTATTTATTTATTAACGAGATTTACCAGATAGGCATACTGAGCGGGAAATAAACTGCTCGTTTCCAGATGTGACCTGGGTACATATAACATACAAAACATAGTAGCCTATGACAGAAAGAACGGAGCTGTTGATCACTAGTCTAAGAGCATCCGAGGTGAGACAGTGCTTGTGCTTGTGGAGGAGACTGATTTTGTAGTTGATAGTCTTGGCCACATTGCTGATATGCTGGTCGTAGGTCAGACTGCTGTCAAGTGTGACCCCAAGATATTTAAAGTGCTGGATATGTTTAAGCAGAGTTCCAGATTGTGTACTAATGTTGAGAGTGTATGACTTATATTTGCTTTGAGTGCTGCAGGACATCATGGTTTTGTTTTTTACTGTTTAGGATAAGTTTGTGGTTCTGGAACCATTCCTCAACAATCCCGAGCTATGTTGCAGCTTGCACTCAAGATTCTCTGGTCTGGGCAGTTTGAGAAGATAACGGAATCATCTGAATAGAGTAGTATCTGCAGTGGGCAGCGGCGTGGTAGATTATTTAGAAAGATGCTTGAAAGGAGCGGTCCCAATATGGAGCTTGTGGGACCCCAGAGTTTACAGGCAGATAATCAGAGAGGACATTGTTTATTTTCACTCTTTGTGCACATTGTCCTTGGTAGCTTTTGAACCAGAGGATTGAATTTGCAGAGAGGTCAATGGAGGATAATTGTTAAAGAGGAGGGTGTGGTGGACAGTATTCAAGGCCTTTGAGAGGTCAATGAATACTGCCCCTGCTAGGGTTCCTTGGTCCAGGGACCGGTGAATAAACCCAGTGAGTTCAAGTAGTACTGCGGAGGTAATGTGACTGTTATGGAAGCCATGTTGCTCTGGGCATTGGATTGAGTATTTTACAAGATATTAGACCAGCTGGTCAGCCACTATGCATTCTAGCACTTTGGAAAGCGGTGGTAGAATTGAGATGGGCCTGTAGTTTGACAGCAATACTTTATCTCGATTTTTGTACACAGGGGTCATGAAGGTTGATTTCCACAGCTGTGGAAATTGAGAGTGGCCGATCAACATGCTCAGAATCTTGGTTATGGGAAGGAGAACTTCATCAATAATACTGTAAGGGCAACCAGTTTGAGGTCCAGTGTGTCTGCACTATTTCTCGATTTCCCGAGCACTTTGAGAAGGTATTTCCTGACTCGTGAGGTGGTAAGTTTCTTTAAGTAAAAAGGAGGGGTTGGGTGAGGGCGTGCACCAGTAGTAGAGGTGTTGGAGTGTGGATGGTCATCGAAGAAGTCTGGAGGGAGTGTCCCAGAGAGGTCCGAGAATGCTTCATTGAAGGCGTTGGCTAAAACAAGTGGGTCCTGGGTTGGTGTTCCCTGTAAATTGATTAGGTTCTGTGCCGATTTCACATCCTTACCTAAGACTTCCTTCAGGTTGGCCCAAAAGTTTTTTCCGGCACCGCAGGAGGCAGTGAGTGACTCCTTGTGGTGTTTTGATTTGACCTGGCATATTTCCTGGGTATAGGCATTTCTGGCTTGCTTGTAGGCTAGAACATCTGTGGATTTACCCGACTTTCTGGCAAGATGCCATAGATGATCGCGTTTTTCAGTTTGCTTATAAGGTCAGATGATAACCATGGGTTAATTGACCTCCTTGCTTTGATCTTTTGTGGGTATGTATGTCACAGACTTGTGTGAAATGCAAAAGGGAGATCACAAAAAATAATGGAGCATAAATCAGGAACAAAACTATGGCAGAATAAAACCTGCAGCCCAGAGACTGATTTGCTGGTTTAGGAATGTGTGTCAGGGACCAATCTACTTTATACCACTCCTTTTGAGGTCAGACACTCATTCAAAGAAGAAAGACTGCAAGCAATACAGAAAACAACAGCAGCTATTACCATGTCAATGTGGACTCAGGTACAGACAAAGACATACTGTAGTTCAAATTTCCAAGGCAGGTTTGTCATTTGAAAAGGCGATTTGCAGTTGTATTCTCAATAAAGTGTGGCTTAAACCCACTGGAACAGAACTACTCTGCTAGATATGAGCACCAAGGAAGAATGTATGTTTGCTACTAATTGCCAGAATAACACAATTTAGTCATACTTTGAGTCAAAAATAGAAACACATGTACGGTGTTCTGGGCAGAAAAACAGGTATGGTGTCCTGGTGAGAGGTGTGTCACATTTTAAACCGGAGTGTAGATTGCCCTGCTGATGCTGCGCATTGGCTGCCCCACCTCCCCCTCCACCACCTTTGGTGAACTACTCATTATACAGTATACGTAGGATCAAGTGAAGCTCAAAGACAATCAGCCACCTTTTCCTTATACAGCCTATCTGCGCCCACTGTTAGTGGCTGCTACAGGCGTAATCCAGAACTCCCTAACCAGTCAGTATCATCACGCCTCCTCTTTGCTTAACAATATTCTCCCATTCTGCACCACTGGTTTCCCTCCTACCCTCCTCTTACCCAGAGACACAGGCTTACCTCCTAGCTAGTAACACCCCAACTGCACTGCCACACCCCTCTGCTACCTCCATTATCGGTCTGCCCCCTGATGCTCTCCTCTACAACCGGTTGGTCCTACCATTCTTTCACTCTCCTTCCACACTGGGCTGCTAGCCTAAAATTCCTTACACGGGGCACCTCAGCGCATGCCCCTGCCACCTACTTCTCACTGCAAGCTTTTTTTGTGGCCATACCCCAAACCAGACTTTGATAACACTATTACTCATACTAGCCAGGATGTTGATCCAAACCCTGGACCAAATTCCCCTGGACAAAACCGCCCATCTTCTCCAACTACCACGGGGTTTAAAATTAGCCCACCTAAATATCTGCAGCCAATCGCCTATCCCTAAGACCTGACATCTTGATTATCTCAGGGACCTGGCTAAAGCTTGACAACCAGAGACAAATGACTTGGCTCAACATGAGATTAGAGCAGTGCAGAAGGACTTTGTAGAATTGGGGAAGGGCCTAAGACAAGTAGCACACACAGTATCCTTCTCAGAGGTGCTGCCTGTCAGTGGCATGAGTGAGGCGAGGGTACTTTGCACCATGCAGTTTAATGAATGGTTGAAAAAATGGTGTGGAGAACAGGGGTTTGGCTTCATTGGACTGGGGTTCCACCTGGAGGACACCAGCCTATACTGGCAGGATGGTCTGCATCTGTCCAGGAAGGGAACAAGTCTTTTGAGCAATCAGTTTAAATGCCATTGGCAAGCTTTTAAACTAGTCAAGGGGAGGCACTGGTAAGCAGCAGGAAAATCCCAGCCTCCCTACAAAACAGGGTACTAAATGAGAAAAAGACCGTAGAAAGGTCAGTGGGGGATGCTGCAACAGAAGGTAAAGCCATCAAAATGGAGAGCAATGAGTACCAATGCCCGTAGTCTGAGTAACAAGCTTCCTGAATTAGTGGTCTTGATGGAGGAGGAACATCTGGATATCGTGGCAGTCACAGAAACATGGTACACACAAAACCATGACTGGGACGTAAACATACCAGGATACACTATCTACAGGAGGGACAGGGAGGGTAAAAGAGGAGGAGGAGTAGCTCTTTACATAAGGGAAGGAATCAAAGCAACAGAACAAAAGGGAAAACAGGGAGGAGAAGAAGCACTGTGGGTAAATTTGGAGACCGCAATGGAACCACAATCTGCACAGGGTTAGATACAGACTTTCTCAGGGGAGGAAATGGACAAGGAAATGATAGAAAGTATACTTAGAATGGCAGAAAAGGGGAAATATTGCTGATGGGTGACCTGAATATGCCAGATGTTAACTGGAGTGCAGTTGCAGCAGCCACTGAAGAGTGAGGTTATTCTAGATGCCCTACAGGGGGCATGCCTTAGACAACTAGTATTGGAGCCCACTCGAGAGGGAGCAATCTTAGACCTGGTTCTCTCAAATGGAGATGAAGAGAGGATCACAGATGTAGAAGTGGTAGCCATCTGGGAACTAGCGACCATCGAACAGTATGGTTCACAATAAACACAGCAATAGAGTCAAGTCATACAAAGGCAAAAGTACTGGACTTTAGGAGGGCTGACTTTGCCAAAATGGGTGAGTGCCTAAGGAATGCACTAGCAAATGGGCAGGAAAGGGGTGGAAGAACAATGGGGAATAATAAAAACTGCCATCACAGAGGTAACAAGCCTTTGTGTGAAGCAAATAAACAAAACAAAACGATGTAAGAAACCACTATGGTTCTCAAAGGAAGTGGCAGAGAATGTTCAAGAGAAAAAGAAAGCATTCAGGAAGTACAAGAAATCACAGAAGGAGCAGGACAGAGAACTGTATTAGTTAAAGCAAAAGGAAGCTGGGAAGGCAGTCAGAACAGCAAAGGCCCAAACCGAGGAAAAGATAGCCAACTCAGTTAAGAAGGGGGATAAAACCTTTTATAGGTACATCAGGGAGCAAAGGAAGACCAAGGGAGGGATAGTGAGGCTTAATAAAGGGAGGAAGGGTGGGAGAGGGTGACTGCAGAAAGGCAGAGATACTAAACAAATATTTTGCTCAGTATTTACAAAGGAAGAGGGGGAGGTACCTAAAACAAACAGTAGAAACACTCTGGATACAGAAGTTGATACCAGCCCATTTACAGAAGAAAGGGTTCTGAAAGAGCTCTTAAAACTGAAGGTGGACAAAGCAATGGGGCCTGATGGGATTCATCCCAGAATTCTAAAAGAACTAAGGGTAGAACTAGTGACACCACTGACTACCCTCTTTAACAAATCATGGGAGGATGGGGTGGTACCCGAGGACTGGAGGAGGGCAGATGTGATTCCCCTTCACAAAAGTGGGAGCAGGGCAGAAGCAGAAAACTACAGACCTGTTAGTTTAACCTCAGTGGTAGGGAAAATTATGGAATCACTTCTGAAGGAAAGAATTGTCGATTATCTAGAGGCCAGAGGGGCACAGGACCCAAGGCAGCATGGATTCACAGCGGGAAGGTCATGCCAGACGAATCTGATAGATTTCTTTGACTGGGTGACCAAAGTAGTAGATCAGGGAGGGGCTGTGGACATGTCCTACCTAGACTTTAGCAAGGCATTTGACACAGTCCCACACAAAAGATTAATATACAAGTTAGCCAGCCTGGGAGTGGGTCCCAAGATGATAGCCTGGGTAAAGAATTGGCTGGAGGATAGGACACAGAGGGTAATAGTAAATGGAGTCCACTCTGAAGAAAGGGGGGTTACTAGTGGGGTACCAAGGTTCAGTATTGGACCAGTCCTCTTCAATGTCTTTATAGTGACATTGCAGAGGGACTGGAAGAGAAAGTATGTCTCTTTGCAGATGACACAAAGATCTGCAACAGAGTTGATGCACAAGGTGGGGTGAAAAGGATGAGAAGGACTTGGCAAGGTTAGAGGAATGGTCAAATGTATGGCAGCTTAGATTCAATGCTAAGAAGTGTAAGGTAATGCACCTGGGAAACAAAAACCCAGGGGAAGAGTACACAATGGGGCGTGAGATACTAACAACAACAAAAATGGAAAGGGACCTGGGGGTAGTCATATCAGATGACCTAAAGGTGGGCAAGCAATGTGAGAGGGCAGCAAGGAGGGCTGGGGGGATACTGGGATGCATAGGGAGAGGCATCACCAGTAGAAAACAGGAAGTTATTATCCCTCTGTACAGACAGCTGGTCAGACCCCATCTGGATTATTGCATGCAGTTCTGGAGACCCAATCTCTGCAAAGACATAGACAGGATGGAAGCTGTCCAGAGGAGGGCAACTAAAATGGTGCAGGGTCTGCACCGGAAGACATATGAAGAGAGACTTAAGTAGCTTAATATGTATAGCCTCGAGGAAAGGAGGGAGAGAGGGGACATGATAGAAACTTTCACGTACCTCAAGGGAATCAACAAAGTCCAAGAGGTAGCATCTTTCAAAACAAGTGTGTGCAGGAACAAGGGGCTAATTTGAAGATGAGGAGTCGGCTCAGAGGTAATTTAAGGAAGTATTTTTCACAGAGAGGGTTGTGGATGCATGCAAGCAGCCTTCCGGAGGAGGTTGTGGAGTCAAAACAGTTGTGGAATTCAAGCATGCATGGAACAGTCATAAGGCAATTCTAGGGAGTGGGGGCAGAAAGAAGTAGGCTGCTGGTTAACTAGGATCTGCAGCTTATCCATTAGGTAGGGAAATGGGCAGACTGGGTGGGCCAAGCGGTCCTTATCTGCCGTCAAATTCTATGTTTCTATATTTCTATGTAACCAGGACACAGAAATCTCTATTCCTGGTAACAAGAGGTGGGAGTATAGCCATGTACATCTCATCCTTGCTTCAGTTTACCTAGTCTTTCTTTCATTGCCCATGCAGTCCATCGATGCCTTGTTAATAAAACTCTCCCTCCCCACTCAATTCCCATTTTATAGAAGGGTCCTACTGTTCTCTGACTCCCTTTGCCCGCTATCTTAGATCACCTGGGTGCTTTAAAATCACACACACATCGGGGTGAGCTACATATCCTTGGGGATGCCAACTTGAACTGGCTCCCCAGAGCTAGTTCCATGATTTGCAGACAAGTTGCCACACTAAACCTGTCTCAACAGATCACAGAATCCACACGCTCGAACCCCAAATCAAGAAACCACTCTTTCTCACTCACACTCTCATAGGATACCTGCCTCAGGCCTCTTACCAGTCTCCCTAAGTGATCACCACATGATTTACTCGGTAAAGAAAATATTCAGACCCAAGACACCTCCACCCAGAACACTCCTGACCAGGTTCTACAAATCCTTGGACCTTGTTTCCCTCATAAATGATTTGGCAACTACAGACTGGTCATTCATCCCTTACGTCCGCTCTATCAATTTCACCCTGAAGTACTTTAAGTCTAGGTTCATTGCTATCTAGGACAACTATGCCCCCCTTAGACGAGCTCATATAAGGGTGCTCACCTGCTGTGGATCTCAGCTGACACCATGGCAAACCTCAGAGCCAGGGACCAGGCTTGGAAGTCATACAAGGTTTCTGGCAGCCCCACGGATCACCAAATATATTGTCCCTTAAAGATGCCTGTACAAGGCTAATCCATCAGGCAAAAGACAACTACTTTAAAGCCTCCTTCCATGCTAACTTAAACCACCCTGCTAAATTTTGGAAGGGTTAAATCACTTTCTCCCCTGCCCAGCCCCTACCCCTGTCTTAGATGTAGGCATCTCCACTTTCACAGAACCTCTCATGGTGGCCTCAGAATTTAACTCCTTTCTCACAAACTGTACATCAGCACTTTTGTCCACTGTCCCACCTGCCTTGAATACCCCAATTAATACTACCCCTCCCAAGCTCCTCCTCTTTCTCCTTTCACCAAATTACCTTGTCTGAAGTATTCAATGCTCTGCTTGACCCCAATCCTTCTAAGGGTAAATGCCCCTTGGGACTGGAACACAAAATGTTCTACCAGTCAGCTCCAGCCATTGCCATCCTCCTGGACTCACTCTTCAACCTCTCCTTCTCACTCACATCTATCCAATCAGATTGGAAGCATGTCACAGTCATCTCCCTTCCTAAAGGTGGTGACGCTTCCTCCACTGGAAACTACCACCCTATCACCGTCTGTGCCATACTAGCTAAACTCCAAAAGCATCTAGCCATGTCACAACTCTCCACCTTTCTCGATTCCTCCTCTTTTTTCTCAGCCTACCAGTTTGGTTTTAGGAAGTCACACTCCACCCAACTTCCCTCTTAAGGCTCACTAACTCCATTCTTACTGGTATGACTAAAAGTCACATTGTCTTAGCCATTTTTGGTGACCTAGCAAGGCGTTCAACACTGTCTCCACTCCCTTCTCCTGTCCAAGCTCATTCATGCAGGGCTGTCTTGCAAGGCAACCAGCTGATTCCACTCCAATCTGGTAGGCAGATACCAATCTGTCAGAATTGGCAACACCACCTTGGTCTCCCTTCCTGTTACTACTGGTGTATCTCAAAGTTCTGACTTTGGGCCACTCCTGTTCTCCATCTTCCTTAAAGATCTGGCCACAGCCTGCCTACACACCTCCATTTACATTTATGCAGATGACACAGTACTTATGCATCTGGCCCCTCATCCACTGATGTGGTGACCAGACTGCAGCAGGAATTCAATGATATTCAGCTCTGGTTAATGATGTTCATCTTTGGTTTCACTCAATTCAGCTCTTTCTCAATGCCAAGAAAATGGCCTCTTTAACCTTCGGCACAAGGCAGAGACTTTTTCAGCTCCCCTCCACCCCCTTATTCCACACCCTGGTTGGGACTTCCCTGAAGCCTGCACCTCCTTTAAATATTCGAGGTCTGGCACAACCAGCACGTTGAATTTTCTGCACATATCAGTGCCATCCACAAAATGCTTCACCCCAGATTAGGTGCCTTATATTGCAAAAGTGGTTGCATCCCACTGCTGGCTCACCATGACATTGCACAGAAAATGATTCTCCCTATTTTTGACAATGGTGATGTAGTCTACAGTGCTGCTCCCATATCCACCCTAGCCAGACTGGACCCCCTCTTCCACTCCTTCTGTTGCTTCACCCTTGACCTACCTCCCACCACCCATCATTGCATCCTGTACCAGTCTCTGGACCTTCCCTCGCTTCAGCATCAGAGACAGTCCCACTGTGCAAGAATCAAGGCTATGTTCTGGGCCCAGTCCCTGCTCCCTACCTTGCCTCAGTCCCAACAGCCCAACCCCTCCCATGTACTCACTCCAGGAATATGACTCTGACTCTTGTCTGTTCCACACATATCCACCGCTGCAGGCCAGGCAGCCTTTAAGTTTGCACACCTAAACAGTGGCACTCCTTTCCCAAGGTCATTTCATGTACTTCTCCCTCCGCACCTCAACTCTTTCCTCAAAGAACACTTCTCCTCTACCTGCACATGCAACTAAGATATGTTCTAGCACTAGGGCCTAGCTTCTGCTTTCATGTGACTGCTAATATGTGATGTATTTTGAACCTATATTGCATGTGCCTTGCACAACTACCTTCTGTACAGTACTATACCTGTATGTTTTGCCTACTTGTTCACTGTATAGTACACTGTAACCTAAATGTATCGTTCCCTATCTCCTTCCCCCAGATGCATCTGGAATTGAGCAGTAGTCTGCTCAGCATGCCTTCCTGGAAAAACTTTTAAAGAAATAAATACATATATATGAAAAACAAGGCTTGTTGCCTATCAGAACTAGAAAAGGGGAAAGGGGAAATTGTTTAACCAGGAAAGACACAATAACAAAGCTTGTTTCCAGGTGTGACCTGGGAGCACAAAGAAGTTAATAGAGCTGTATTTCACTTCAGGTGGCAGTGAGGGTGCAGGTCGCAGTTGGCGACTGGAGGAGAGAGCTGTATTTCACTCTGTAGCGACCTGAGGGTGCAGGTCACAGTCAGTGACTGGAGGAGGACTGACCAACTGCAGTTGGCATTGCAAGCATTGGAAAATCTGAGGAGCAGCGCCAGGCAGCCAGGCTTTAAAAGCCAGCCAGAGCACAGCAGAGAGAGCTGTATTTCACTGCAGTTGGCAGAGAGGGCACAGGTTGCAGACAGTGACCAGAGGGAGGAGAGCTGTATTTCCGCTACAGTTGGCAGCGAAGGGTGCAGGTTGCATTTGGCAAATGGAGGAAGAAATGAAAAACTGCAGTCAGAGTAGCGAGGAGAGAAGGGTGCAGGTCACTGTCAGCAACTGGAGGAGGGATGGCCAACCGCAGTCGGTGGTGCAAACACTGGCCAATCCGAGAGAGTGGATCAAGGTGGTCAGGCTTTAAAATGCCATCAGACCGCAACACAGAGAGCTGTATTTTGTTCCTGCCCACCCACCCTGTTCCTGCCCACCCTCCTGACCTGAGCCTATTAAATATGGAGGGAGGAGGAGCCATACATGGAGTGGAGGAGCTGACAGGAAGGTCTGAAGGGGGAGTGGCCGAGTACATGGAAGGATGGATAGAGGGAGCAAGGAGGGTCCTGAGCTAAAGGAAATCATCACAAGGAGCTGGATTACAGCACAAGGAACCGGGTTGTGCATACCTCCGCAGGGGACTTGGACTTGAACCTTGGTGGCTATGGTTAATTAACACAGATAATAAGAAATCTTTCACAGAGGAGCTGAAATTGCAGTGAATAGAACTGAGTCGAGCATACTGACGCTAGAGGCACTGGGGACTTGGACTTGGCCTTGAACTTGGTGACTGTGGTTATTAATAATTCTTGATGTCTGTGGTTTACACATGGTTTATTATTTCTAAATAATTCTTGCCTGTGGCTTTGGGCTGAGGAGGGGGTGTGGGTCAGGATGTCTCTGGTTTTATGTATGGTTTATTATTTTGAAATAATTCTTGCCTGTAGGTTTGGGCTAAGGAGGGGGTGCAGGTTGGGGGCCTAATTACTTACAGTGTGCTAAAAATCTGTACTGTGCTGCTGGGTGAAGGGTCATGGACATATAAATACTGAGAGGATGATTTAGGATGGTACCTTGCTGCTGTGTGAGGGTTGGGGTCAAGGCCTAAAATAAATAGGGATGAGGGTCCAAAATCCATAATACATGGGGTGTAATTTAGGACTGTATTGTGCAACTGTGAAAAGGCTAAGTCTGGGGCGAAAGTACATTAGGTATGTTTTAGGACTGTAAGTGCTGCTGTGAGAGGGCTAGGGTCGAGGGCCTAACTTTACAGAGTATGCTTTGCACTCACCTTTTATGTGCCTAAATCCACAGAAAGTGCTATAGGATTGCACGGTATGGCTGAGGGAGGTACTACCTGTATCACATACCAGAGTGTGTTTCAGGACTGGTACGGTACGGCTGTTGGAGGTACTACCAGTACTATATACAAAAAATGGGTGTCTGAGTGTCATGAAAGGAATGGTAGGGCAGCACAAAAAGAGGGGCGACCATGGGAGGTGGATCTTTGGCAGGGTGATGGGGTGCAGTGGCTATGGAACAGCTATGATCCTAAATTGGGCTTGGAGGATGAGGGGCTCATGATGTAAGCAGCTCACTCAGCTGTGGGAGGAAGTAGCAAGGCTAGGGTGGTGTTGAAAGGTGGGGACGCTGGGAAATGGGGGTAGAGACAGGGACAGAATAAGCCAGGGAAGGAGGAAGGGCTGGGAGGATCCACTGGAGGATTGGATACACTGTTCCGGAAGTCAAGGGCTTGGGTGGGAGAGGATGGAAGGGAATTCAGAGGGGACAGACCAGAGGCAGTAACTAACAGCAGCAAGTCCAGAGGTGGGACAAAGACAAGGATGCCCGAGACAGGAGGAAATGGTCAGTGGGAACTAACAGCAGGAAGTCCAGAGGTGGGACAATGACGCCTGTAGCTAGAGAAAAGGGGTCAGCCAGGATGAGGAGGAGTGGAAGACAGTAGTCTCAGGAAAAGGCAGACGGATTCCCAAAATGAAAGACAACACAGGCATAGGTGCAATAAGCCAGAGGGCAGAAGTAACAAACAGTTTTACCCCCTAGGTATTTTAGTTGAGGACACTGGGGAGGAAGGGGTCCAGGAGGGGCTATCAGAAGGATGGGGGGCAGGAGGCTAGGGGATGCAGGGAGTGATCTCAGGTGCAGGGAAGGGGTGGAGGAGGGATGGGCACATCTGATGCAGGGGAAGGGTGGAGGAGGGACTGGCACATTAGGTCAGCACCAGAGGGTGACACTAGGGGATCTGTGGCATGAGACATGGGGCAGGAAGAAAGCAGTGGAGGAGCTGGAGGTGGTCCTGGAAGCTGCAAATGAATGGGAGGAAACCCTTCAGGAAAGGAGCTGTAGTAGAAAGTTGGGGGATGCACTGGGCAGGGTGCAGGAGCAGGGAGATATGCAGACACGGCAGGTGGCGAGGAGGAAGACTTCCCCAAGTGGGGTACACTGCTCAGAACCTTCTGCAAAGATAGGCGGGACAGGAACAGTTGGAGGGGCATCAAGCAAAGTTGGCAGAATCTCACACAGCGATGCAGATGGGGGGCAGGCCAGGAGCAGTTAGAGGGGGATCAAGCAAGGTTGGCACAAGCTTACACAGCAATGTACTCGGGGGAAGGCCAATAGCAGTTAGAGGGGGATCAGGTGAAGTTGGCTCATGCTCACATAGGGATGCAGACATGAGTTGCAGGGACATAGAAAACCAGGCAGAAGTACAAGGGATGAAGGGGTACAGGAGGGGGGTCTGAGGATAGGCTAAAGGGAGAGGCTGGAGAGGGAAAGATGATGGGTGTGGGCAAAGACCAGAACAGGTTAGGTAATGGAGGTAAAAACGATAGGCAGGGGAAGAAACCAAGTCAGGTTGGAACACAAGAAGGAGGAGCCCAAAGGGAGCCAAGCTCTGTGACACAAAGCTACAGGCCAGAAGGACACCTCAGGAAGCAGTGGACATTAGGGTGGCACTTTGATGGACTCAATAATCAAGGGATAAATAGGAAAAGAAGGAGAAAAACAATGCAGTATGGGTACATTGCATGCCATGGATGATGGTGCTGGAGGTGAGGCGTCATATTCCTTCCTGGTGCAAGCAGCATGATGAAAGGACACATCTGGTGTTTCACCTGGGCACAAAATGACTTCGGAAACAGTCTGATGGAGGTACAGGCAAGGTTCGAGGAACTTGTTAGGTTCTGTAGTAGCAACACTGTTTTTCCCTCCATTTCCTTCTATGAGGTGTTGCCAGTACCAAGAGCAAGCACACACAGAAAGGAAAAGATAAGGACATTCAACAATTGGCTACAAGGATGGTGCAGTCGGAAAGGGTTTGGTTGGATAGGTAACTGGACTCTACATGGGAGGAGGAGGAGCTGTATGTCTATGACAGGCTGCACCTGAGCTCTGCAGGGGCAGCTGCATGAAAGAGTAAACTGGGGGACTTCATGGCAAGGAAATTCAATTTAAACTTAATAAGGAGGGGGCTACTGTCAGGGCCATCCTTACGTGAGGCAGAGCAGAGAAGCTATCAGCCCCCCCCCGAACCATAACACTCATCAAGTGAACAGTTAACAGCAGGGAGGGACGGAATGGAGCTAGATGTTGGAGGGCTTTGGTTGCAAATACCAGGAGCCTGAGGAACAACATGGGAGAACTAGAGGCCACCATGGTGGAGGAGAACCTAGACATTAGCAGTGAGCGAGACTTGGTGGAATGAACACCATGCCTGGAAGACAGTGATCCCAGGGTATCATTTGTTTAGAAAGGTTAGGGGTGGCATTATATGTCAGGGAAGAGATTGGGGCCATGGAAGGGCAGGAAGAGGAGGTGAAAACAGAGATAATGTGGGTTACCCTAGACAAGGGACGGGGGGAAAACCTGTGAGTTGGGATAGTCTATAGACCTCCTATGCAGGCGGAGGAAGGGGATAGGCACTTTGTAGAATCAGCAGCGAGGATGGCACAGAAAGGGGAAATTGTGCTGGTTGGACACTTAAACCTTCTGGACATTAACTGGGAGGCCCAGACAGCAGCCTCCGCAAAGAGCAGGAGCATTTTAGAGGCTCTGCAAGGCATATTCCTGAAGCAAAGCGTCAGAGAGCCCACTAGGGGTGGGAACCTGTTAGATGTAGTTCTCGCAAATGGGAACAGTGTGGAAGAGGTGGAGGTGGGTGAAGAGCTTGGTACCACTGACCACAGGGCTGCCAGGTTCAGGGTGAGAGTGGGCAGGGAGAGGGTTAGGACGAGAACAAGGGTAATGGACTTCAGGAAGGCTGACTTTCATGGAGTGAGGAAGGTAGTTAGGGAAGAAATGTTGGGGATAGGGGGTGTTCAAGGGTGGAGGATTTATGGGCAGCCATCAACAGAGGGCTGCATAAAGCCAAAGACTCTTGCATAAGAATGGTAAGAAAGAACAGAAGATGGAAAAGACCTCTTATGGTTCACTAGAGTGGTGGCATTAGGGGTCAAGGAGAAGATTAGAGTGTTCAAGAGGTACAGAATGACACAAAAAGATGAGGATAGGGAGACCTATAGGGAAAAAAGAAGGGAGTCAGGGGAAAGATAAGGAGGGCTAAGGAGGCCACTGATAAGGGGATAGTGAAGCAGGCAAGGAGGGGGGACAAAACCTTCTTTAGGTATGTTGGAGAAAGGAGGAGGAGGGCACAGCATGGGATTGGAAGGTTAAGGGGGGAAGTGAAACAATACTAGAAAGGAATTTTGAAAAAGCAGAGGCATTAAATAGCTACTTTGCTTCAATCTTCGAGGACGAGAGCAAGGGCAGGAGACCAGGATGGGGTGGGGAAGGAGACAGCCACAGGCAGTGGATTTGGCAGAATTCACAGCTGACAGAGTAAAGGAAGAGCTGGGTAGACTTAGAGTGGACAAGGCAATGGGCCTGACGGAATGCACCCAAGGGTTCTCATGGAGGTAAAGGATTAACTGGCTCTGCATCTGACGTGGCTGTTTAACTTGTCCTTGGTCACAGGTGTGGTGCTAATGGACTGAAAGAGAGCAGAGGTGGTTGCACTACATAAGGGGGGGAGGAAGGACGAGGTCAAAAACTACCATCCCGTTAGTCTCACCTCGGTGGCAGGGAAGGTAATGGAACCATTACTAAAGATCATGTTGATAGAATATGTGGAGATAAATGGCATGCAGGATGGCAGGCAGAAAGGCTTCACCAAGGTAAGGTCCTGCCAGATTAACCTGATAGAGTTTTTCAATAGGGTGACACAGACAGTGGACCAGGGAGGAGCAGTGGACATGGCCTATCTGGATTTCAGTAAAGCCTTTGACTCCGTTCTTTATAGTAGGCTAGTGCATTAGCCGAACAGACTTGGGGTAGACAACTGGCTGGCGGGAAGGAGTCAGATGTTGGTGGTAAATGGGACACATTCCAGGGAATGGGTGGTGACCAGTGGGGTGCCACAGGGGTCAGTGCTGGGACCACTACTCTTTAACATCTATGTTAGTGACCTAGCAGAGGGTCTGGAGGGATGGATGTGCCTGTTCACAGAGGATACAAAAGTCTGCAATAGGGTGAATTCACCTAGCGGGGTGCAAGCCATGAGGCGGGACTTTGAAAGGCTGGATAAGTGGTCTGAGACCCAGAAGTTGAAGTTTAATGCACAAAAGTGCTCAGTGATGCACCTGGGGAGGAAGAATAAGAGGGAAACTTATTCCCTTGGGGGGTGGCAATTAAGGAGAGGGAAACAAAAAGGGACCTGGGAATTATGGTATCGCGTGACCTTAAGGTGGGCAGCCAGTGTAGCAGTACGGTGGGCAAGGCAAATGGTATGTTGGACTGCATTGTGAGGTGTTTTACTAGCAGAAAGAGGGAGATGCTAATGCCATTATACAGAACTATGGTCAGGCTGCACCTGGAGTATGGGGTGCAATTCTGGAGGCCCCACCTATGCAGAGATATTGAGATGATGGAGTGTCCAGAGAAGGGCAACCAAAATGGTATGAGGGATGTGGGATGTACCCTATGAGCAAAGATTGAGAGGACTGAATTTGTACCCTCTGGAGACTAGGAGGGAGAGGGGGACATGATTGAAACTTTTAATTTTTTGAAGGGAATAAATTAGGTGGAGGGTGGTTGCTTGTTCAAATTGAAGGGAGCGAACACGAGGGTGCATAGCCTCAAACTGGAAGGTGGGAAATACAGAAGTAATGTCATGGGGCACTTTTTCACAGAGAGGGTGATGGAGGACTGGAACAAGCTGCCGGAGGAGGTAGTGGCAGCCGAAATGGTGGAGGGGTTCAAGAGGGCTTGGGACAGATATAAGGGGTTGGGGGAAAATGTGAAGACATAAGAGAAGGGGGGGTAGAGTATTGGGCAGACTAGATGGGCCGTGAGGCCTTTTTCTGCCATCACATTTCTGTGTAATCTATGAACTACCCACAACACATTTCAGTGTACTACCTTGATACATTTGTTTAACTGAAATATACAGTATATCCAGCCATTTCTTAACTATTTCTGGCCACTGAATTTACATTACTCAAATAAAAGGTGAGTTTCAAATTTCCACCACTCTGTGAAACAAACAGTATTTCCTTCTGTCATCCCTGCCTGTTTCCCCTTTTAATTGCTCATTATGACACTTGATTATAGATTAATTTTCATTAAATATCCCCAACTAGTCACATAATGCTAAATCTTTTAGGAAACAATACAGAGCAATTACAACCACTGTGATTACCCTCATTTCTAGATTAAAGCTATTCAGAGTACTTACAGTAGTAGTCTCTTCTCAAATTCCATGCTACTATCCACCATTATTCTCACTGCTGTTCTTTGAACCTAGTTCAATCTATCTACACCCGTTCAGTGATGTGGATTCTATAACAGGCAGCATATGACCTATATAGTGGTTTAAATTAATTAAATATAATAAGTATAAAAGTATGAAAGCAGAGACAGACAATATGCAAGCAGCAGTCCAGCAGACAAATCAGCACAATATTTATTTATTTATTGTAAAATCGGAATTACAATCTTTGAGCTAAAAGCTCATTTACAAAGGATCCTCGTTGAACAGAGGGTGGGGGAACATCAAGTACATGGACAGTGGAGAAAAACAGAAACAGCTAGAAGGCATTGCCAGTTACACATCATTAAAAAGGCTAAACAGCATTACAAACAGAAGGATGGGGAGAGACAGAATACATTGCAAAAGCCATCACTTAATTACATAATACAGAGGAAAATAGTCCCATAACAGAGTAGGTAAATAAAGATGGATAAATTACACAAAACAGACATTTAATAACCCTAATATAAATGGTAGGCAAGTATAGGGCTGATCCACAAGAAATACAAATTCTAGAAATAGGACTATAGAGCGATATGGTGACACATAGTTTGTACTCACCATTCTACCACCCTCTAGCCTTAGGCAGCTTCCACTAAAAATCTCTATTTTTTTCAAATGTGCACGGTGCAATATTTGCAAATTTGTATGCCCTAGCAAGACCTTCAACCACCCCCTTGGCACATGCAATGTGGTATTTATGCAGTCTATTAATGCTGAACCCACTTTGTTATCTACAGTATGTGCTTTTGTGTACTTGTTCAAACATGTATGCCAAAGGCTTGGTACACCAGCTGTACATAGAAATTAAGAAACTTGTTAGGTCTATTACTTTGGCAGTGCCAGATACTCCAGCTGACTTTCACTTTAAGGAATATCACCAGCAAACCTCCAAGAGCTGATAGTTATGGGTACTGCACATGTTAAAGCACTAGAAAAAGGGGTTGCTTGAATTAATAAATGATGCCACTGTGAAGCCAGATATATTTTTACCATGAAAGCATTTAATCCACTAGGTTTAGCTAATATTGTTTTTCCTTATTATCTCTCAGGTTGGCCCCTATCCATACCAACCTCTCCAGCCTCATCACTCGGATTGCCTTGGACTTACCTTCTAGTATTAAGTCCCCCACAGTTTACTCCGATGGCAGGGCTCCCCAACATCTGTCTCATTAGGATCCAGTTGTGGAGGAGAGCAGAGTCACCAGCAGTTTGTTGGAAGTTCTAGTCATCCTGCCAGGCCAGGTTCTTTTCCTTGTCCTGGATTCCACCCACTGGGCACAAGCACAACATGCTGCATGGCAACCATAGGTTCCCATCTTGGCTACTGACTTCACTTCCACCCATGGTTACCATGGTGGAAATCTTGCAGTAGAGGTGGCAGTCCAGCAGAGCTAGCACCCTTCCCTCCGCAGACAAGAAGAGCATCCACTGGGCTGTTCAATCATCCTCCACCCACCCCTGTTGGCACCTGATGACTCAGGCTCACTTCCAAAAACTAGGTCACCTGTATCATGAGTTGTAGCACTGCTGCTGTGCTGATGGGCTGCCTGCCCATGTGCTACATTTCAATAATCAAATACTGTAGATTTGGCCCCATTTCAGACCTGTAACTCATCTTCAGAGGGTCAGTATGGAAGGAAGCAATGGTGTCCTGTCAAAACCACAAAAGCAAAACAGTCTGGTCAAAACCCACATGGGCATAACAGCACTGTACAGTTTCAGCATTTGTTTATTTTATCTAGCTTGGTTTTGGATATTTAATCTTGCTTGGTTTTGGACCATGCAGTTTTCTACTGACAGCATGGTGGCCTTTTTTGTCAGCACCATTTCGCTTTTGTCATTTTGACATGGAACCAGAAAGAGTTTACTATACATTAGCCTTACTAGGCAGTAATAGTCATGTTTGATCAGTTAACTTTGGGAACTGGGATATAATTGTGACACATTAATATAAGATATTTACACAAAGTTTGCATGAATTTGGGCTATGGATGTATAAATCATATTAATACTTAAATTTTTCTGTTTCAGTTTCTAGGTGTTTCAGCTTAGAGGACCCACTGCTCGCTTTGATCTTCTGGTGGGCACATGTAGCAGTAGATCTACTTATCTCAGTGACACTTGTCACTTTTCCCATACTGTAACTTGTATTTTTGGATTTAGGATTGTAGCTATATCCCCAATTATCATCTTTTCTAGTGTCTGTTTCATCTTGCTCTTTGCATTTTCATGGTTTACAAAAGCATACTGCGACCATGTCAGTATTTGGTAGGAATGGCAGTTGCAGAGTTTTGAAGCACCCTTCACTGCAGAACCACTTCAGGCAGGTTGTATAGTTATTGTAACTCTGAGCTCAGCCTTAGAGGAAACAACAGTTGACATTGCTTGTCATGGGACCTGTTTGGGAAATTATTATTGCACTGGGAGTGGAACCACTGGACTACCAGTGACTTCACAAGAGCACAGAATCAAACAGGATATCAAGCCCAGAAGCAAGCCTTGACGTATGGTGTGGGCAAGTGTGGGGGACACTGCTAGTGGCAATGTCAGTTCCCAAAGGATCCCAGCCTGGCATAGCACCTTATATCTTGGATTATGTCATTCTGAGACTCTTTTGGGTATTGTTAATCATTATGTTAGAGGCTGTGGTTGCAAACCCACTTGCATCTACTAATATTTTTTGTTTTATTTATTTACTGAATCTCAGAAACAACCTTTGAGCAAAACTGCTCCTCTATAAAGATTCCATGTCAAATTATAACATGTAATTAGTCAATATAAGCACAATACATTACATTCATACTATTACATCATATAAAGTTAAACAAAATATTTACAAAGGTGCAATAAAACAAAGTTGAAGGATTTAGCTACCTAGATTGTGCAGGTCCATAAAAAAAGAATGAAAGGAGAGAAAGAAAAAAATGCATGGTCCAAGTGTTACCCAGTGAGAAAAATGGGAAGGGAAGGGGGGCGAAAAGGGAGGGAGGAGTCTACAGGGAGTAGAAAGGGGGAGCAGAGAAGAGGGATTCCAGAGGAGAAAAGGGTTAACTGGAAAAGGTGGAACCGGACAGTTGAAGGGCAACAGGAGGTTAAATAGGGAGCAACCCAAAGGGTACTGTTGGTACTATGTGAGGAGCAGGAGATCAGTGTAGCTGGAGAGAAAGGAAATGAAATCTGACTGTAGCATAAGGAGATGTGTCAGTGGACAGACTTGCCTAGAAAGTTAGCCACCCAGGAAGTAAGGGGGTGGGAATGAGAAGCGGAAAGAAGTAGAGGCCAAACACAGTGAGTAGGGAAATACAGAGGAGCAAAGGAGGGTAGAGGAATGAAGTGAAGACTCCTGGTTGACTCATTTGCATTGTGAATTTTTTTGCAGGGGGAACCCTTCACCTTTATAACTAATATGCCCTTTTGTGTAGAGCCTCAAACTGTGAATTCATAATAGGGTGGCTCTGTGCACCCTGTTTTGCACCTACACACTTTGTAATTATGTTCTGCACACTATATTATCAAAGATTCTGCCACTATAGCTAGATTTCAACTACAGCATGCAACCTGTAATACAAAAGGTATTGCTAAGCCGGCCCAATGGTGCTGAGGGTTCAGATGCTGGATGCTACATCTCACACAATGCCGGTGACCCGGGTTTGGGAGTGAGCCTGTGCTGCTGGGGGTCAGCAGGGGGAGAAACGATTGAGCATCTGGAGGACTGCTCCCCTCTCTCCCGGGAAGGGGACTAGCTGTACTGGCTGCTGACTGCCCTCTAGTGGTGGCTGGAGGGCAGTACTGGTTGGGACACTCAGAAGCCAATGTGCTTACGTTGGAGGGAAGGAAGGGAGAAAATGGAAAAAGGCTGGGGCTCCACAGACCCGTGATGGCCCAATCATGCCGGCAAAGTCTGCACCCCCCATCACCAGATATGTCGTGCTGGGAGTTGGGGAACTGCCAGCACTCCTCCACCTGGCCATGCCATGGAGGGTGAATCTGTGGGAAACCTGGGGGGCATATGAGCGAGGGTCAGGCTAGAGGATGTACCCTCCGGCAAAGCCCTGGAGCCCACAGAAGGAGTTAAAAATAATTATAAAAAAGTATTGCTAAATTTAAAACTGTTTTCTACTTTTGTTTTACTGATCCAGTTGATTCATTTAAGACTAAACCCATTTCTAAGCTGTAAATGGCAAAACTGAGTATATATGAAGCCATTACCATTAAAATTAAAAAAATGATTCAAGGTTTAACTATCGTATCTTTTTGTTTCCTTTACTAGATTATTAAAATGCTACAAATGGTGAAAGTATAGCACTTCCACAAGCTACATTAAGCAAGAGCATGTATGAGACCTTTTGTCCTTTTGGCAAACGGCAAGGATCATGACTTTGCTTTCCATGTTGTCTTTACTACTCAAACTTTTACTCAAGAAAACATGTTTTTTTATCTTGGTTCCATACAAAATAACATTAATTTAAATAATAATAGCTTTAGTATCTCTCAAAACCTTTTCAGGCATAATCAGGAAAGTAAGGAAGATGACATGGTTACACAAATGGCTACTGAAATGTGTATTACTGTACATGATTAGACTTTTTAGGCAGCACTGGGTAGTCTTCAAAATGTGCTAGACATTTCTAGTATGTTAGAAAATGGGTAGGTAGAATTCTTGTTTTGATTGGCTAATGCCATCAACTTGCTATTTCATGTCAGGCAACAAAGACTGTGAAATAATGAGTCCCAATCTCTGGCTGCTGGATTACTTTCAGATATCACTGTACCCACAAAGTTTTCAATTTAAAATAGCCACCTTTTCTTTTCTCTCTTGCTTAGTGAAAGGTATAGGAACAGCACCCCCCCCATCTCGTGACGTGGTCAGTTTAGAAGTAATTTCACATGTGGCACATAGTGAACATGAACGGAAACAAATCTTTGTTTTAACTAAACTCTAGCATAGTTGCAGCCATTCTTTTTTTACAGTTAATCTGTTTATTTTCTGCTTTTGAGTTTTACAATAGTGGAACCTTTAATCAAAGTGGCTGACCTGGTGGTTTACAACATTACCACCACATTACAATAGGCCAAGTCATCACAGTATGGAGCTGCTACAGAATTCTCAAAAACAATACACATTATGGCAAGGTCAGACAACAGATGCATTGACATTAATACAGCTTTCAACATTTATCTGGTACCTGCATACTTATGATTGTTAACCTGTTGCAATTACTTATTCAAAATGGCTGGGCGTATTTCGGCTGTCAACAAACTGCTTCACCTATTGTGAAGAAGATAAGAAGGGGAAGGGGAACTGGTTGATTGCACTCAGAGTTGCACTCAGGATAGTTATCGAGAAAAAGAGTAAAATAACCATTGATTATCGTTAGTCTGTAATAATTGATCAACCATTCTACTGTGGAATCTCAAGGGGGTCGAAGTTTGTCCTTCATATCCTTGGAGGAGTGTGCAGCACAAGCAGCATTAAGAAGACAGATAGGGGGCCCACAAAAGTTCAAACTTATGTACACAACCATTCTTGTAGCAGGACATCCTAGTGAGGGTGGCTGTGGTTTACAGGGTCCTGAGCCATTCTGCCACCTGAGAGAGCTCAGTTGTTCACCATCATTTAAAGATGATTCTTTTACATTCTACTGTGGCCTGTATGTGCCATAACAGCTGTATCATGGATAAACCCAGGGATGGAGGCATAAGGCCCAGGAGCCAGAGACTGGGGTCAGCTGGTAATGGACTCTCGAGGATCTGTGAGCAATATCGTATCTCAGATGGCCATAGTGCTTGTAAGTCGGGGGGGGGGCAGAACCATAGGATATGCAATAGGTCTGCAGCTGGGTTGCTGCATCTCCAGCAGGCATCACTGACGAGCAGGCCGATCTTTTTTAATTGGACAGGCATATAGTACCAGAGGAGCATTACTTTATTCTGCAGAAGCAGGCTATTGGGGACAGCACAGGCCTGATGGGTTCTCAGACAGCACTGATGCCATTGTGTGTCCATAATGGGGGTACCCAGCTTCAGCGCCCATTTATCTTTAGCAGGGAGTGAGGGGTTGGGGGCACTATCATGTAAAAAACTTCTGGATGGTACCTGCCCTACAACTAGGATGCACCATCCAAGTTTGTATTGAAAGGTGAGGTGGTGTTCCAGATTTACCCTTTTTACACACTACACACGTAAAGCATTGTTTAACCTGAGAGGTAAGGAGGCTTCTCATCTGGAGAGATTTCCAAAAATTATTTTGTGGTAGCCCGTACCTGGATTTTAACCCTTGAAACAAATCCATGGTCGTGTCCCCAGGGAGGGTTAGGTCCCCCACGTAAATAATTCCCTTTGAAAGCCAATCTCTCCACTTCAGAGGTTCCTTGTTGATGCACAGACTAGGGTTATGCCACAGGGGGGTATAAGTCCCCAAGCTGAGGCAGTGGGAGGTTCAGAGCCCAAGTTTTCACCAAGTCAAATGTGAGTGGTGAATGGTATGCTAGCGCTGTAGATGTTTTGGGAGAGGATGTGTCAGGAGGGCTGTGAACAAGGGGCCTTTCAATAGATCTTTTTCTATCTGTATCCATGCAAGAGGTTGGGAGGGGAGTGAGTGACCTTCCTTTTTTAACTTTGCCTCCTGAAATGCTATGGAATATTGGAAAAAATCAGGTAGATTCCACCCTCCTCTCAGTTTTTGGGCCCTCAATTTTGCTCTGCTGAACCTCGGTCTGGATGACCCTCATAAGAAGGAACTTATTAACATGTTTAGCTTGTTGTTCCAGACATCTGGCGGAAGGAAGGGCAAGTGGGATATTAAATGGAATACCCTGGGGGCAAGCATCATTTTAATAGTGCTAATTTTCCCTGCCAAGGAATGACATAGGTGAGTCCACTGGTCCGTATCTTTCTGAAGGTGCTCCAGTAATGATTTGAAGTTTATATCCACCAGGTTGTTGAGCTTGTAAGATAATTTGATTCCCAAGTATTTTATTTCTGTGGGAGTCCAGGCAAATCCCAAGACCGCCAGCCGCATAGGGGAGGTTAGGGCATTGTGAGGGAGGATTTTGGACTTAGATGCATTGATTTGAAGACCTAAAAGTTACCCATAAACTTTTAGAGTTGACAGGATGTATGGAAGACTATGGGGTAAATCCTGGGTAAGAATCAAACAGTCGTCAGCATATAGCATTGTGGTATAGGCTTTGTCCCCAACCTGAATCCCTTGTATATGGGCATGGAATCTTAAAGCTGCTGCAAGTGGCTCTATAGCAAGTACAAACAGCAGAGGGGATAAGGGGCAGCCTGCCTGGTGCCTCTTTGCAATAGGAAGGGATCAGAAATATTGCTATTAGTGAGCACCCTGGCTGTAGGGCCTGCATATAGTGTCTTGATCCACTTGGTGAAATAAGGGCCTATATTGAATGTGGCTAGGATGGTATGGAAATACTCCCACTCCAACTAGTCAAGGCCTTCTTGAAGTCAATTGTCACAGCTGCAGCCGGGATGGGCAGGGTCAGTAGCAATTGCATTAAAGGGAGCAGGGTGCAATGTGATCCGAGCCCAGCCTTCTCCTGACAAATCCTACCTGGGAGGGTGTATAATATCTGGAAGATATTCTTCCAATCAGAGCCAGAACTTTGGCCAGTGTTTTGGCATCGGTGTTTATCAATGAGATGGGCGTGTTGCTTGCGGGGGGGGATTGGATCTTTACCTTCTTTCGGTAGGATCGTAATAATGGATTCTGATAGGGTGGGTGGGAGTCAGCCATGTTCATGGGCATCATTCAGCATATTAGCCAGGGGTGAGATGATCTGGGGCTGTACCAGCTTATAAATATCTATTGGGAATTCGTCACCCCCGGTGCTTTGTGGGGGGACTTTTTTTGAATTGATGTACCAATTTCTTCTGCTGTAATATCACGTTCTAGGGCCTCTCTCTGGTGTGCGTTTAGTTTGGAAAGGGGAAAGCCAGCTACAAACTGATTATACTTGTTACATCCCATTGACCTTGGGAGGAGTACAGGGTTTTATAAAAGTCAAACATAATCTGGTTGATGTGAGTAGGTATAGGAGTCTGCTTCCCTGACTTATCTCTTAAGTCAAGGATGGATCTCTCTGCCTTTTTTTTTGTTTCAGTTGGTATGCCAACAACTTTCTGGCTTTTTCCCCTTCCAATTGGTATTTGTATTGCACCCTGTGGATATAGAGTTCTGCCTTTCTGGTTACTAGGGTATTGATTTTCACTCCGATAACTGATAGCTCCGCTATCACAGTGAGGGAACGGAGTAGGGAGGGGCACTTTTTGTAGTCCATTTCAAGTTTACTTAATATGGCTTCCAGTTGTTGTAACTCTTGTTCTTTCAGCTTCCATCTATGTGAGGCAAAGCTGATTATACAGCCTCTTATGGTGGCCTTGTATGCCTCCCAAATATTAGTCGACGAGGCAGAGGTTGGAGGGTTGGCCTGAAAAAAAACTTCCGTTCCCTCATGATCCGGGAAGCAAAATACTTATCTTCTAGAAGGAGGCTGTCTAGTCTCCACATCATCGATTTGGGAGTTTGCATGGCAGGAAGAAAGGTTAGGAGACTGGGGCATGGTTGGAGATGTATAGCTGGGAAGTGTGGACCCCAGAGGTAGCAGCTGATATCCTGGCAGAAGTAAGCCAAAAATCTAATCTGCTCACCATAGCCCAGGGCGGTGAGAAAAAGGTGAAGTCCTTCTCTGAGAGGTGTAATACCCACCACACGTCAGATAACTGGTGGAGAGATATAAGTTCTTGTAGGGCATGAAGTGATCTGATGTGAGGTTCCGGATGAGCACTGGATCTATCAAGCAAATGATCCATCACTAGGTTGAAATCCATTAAGATTTCTGGGTTATCATAAAAAATATCCTTTGCTTTTTGACAGATGGTATGGAAGAACTCCAGGGAGTTCTCATTTGGACTGTAAATGTTAACCAAGACTAGTGGGCCCGCTGGAGTGGAAACCTTCATAATGATCAACCTCCCGGCCCCCACTGTGAACACCTCTTGGGTTTGCCATTGAAGCTTTTTATGCAACAGGATGGAAACACCTCTTTTGGCAGACCCCGCTGTTACTCAAGGTCCCTGCATCCTAATTGGTACCCCCAGAGGTACACCACAGACAGCTAGCATTCAAGTATATGTTATACTAACATATAGGGCTAAAGGCAACTGCCATATAAGAGTAGATGTCAGGATATGTATGCATAATATTGCTATATACTTTACTTTCCAATATATATATGTATTTCTTGTTTACAAGCTGTTAGGACATCTGTGTCCTTGTAATGATTATGATATATGAGTCGGCATTGCCATCTTCTGATGATTTGTATTACTACACGGCTATGTACAAACTGTACCTCTTTGCTTCTATAAAGTGATGACTATAACAAAATTGTATAATGTTGTCTTGGACTGTGGAGCCACCTCTAATTTAGCCAATAGGGCTCATCTCTGAATTAGAAATGTTTCTATCTTACAGTAACCATGGTAATTATTTAGGAATATAATGTAAGACATTACGGGCCAGATATTCAAAACTTTGCCCCGGGGCAAGATTAGCACTGCCCAGCGGGCAAACTTAGCCCGGAGCACAGAGCACGCTATATTCAAAAGGAATAGCCCAGGGCAAACAGCTTCCGAATATGGCATGGTAATGAGGCAATGCAAACTGGGCTGGGAGTGCAGGGCAACAATAGCCCTGGAATAAGACAGCACTGAATAAAGCAACCAGGAAGTGCAACCCACAACAACAACACAGTACACAGCAACATGTGGGCAGGTACAGACGAACATAGGCCAATGTGTGTGCTAGCAAATGCATGAACTCAGTACAGCTGCAGGAAGCAGCAGATGTGAAAGAACAGTGATCAAAACTGTATAATATTCCCCATACCGTTAGCGCCGCACTAACACATTAGCGCGGCATTAGCCTTGAGCTAAGCAGTTAGCCCGGAGCAAACACGTTTGCCCGGGGCTAAAATGTGCCATATTCAAAAGTGCCATGCAAATGAGCCTACTTAGGTAGTCTCTGGGCAAACCAACTGGATTAGTATCTCATTATACCCTGATTTGCATGCAGTTTGCCCAGCGTTACTGCAGAGTCCCACAGAGCCACCTGTAGGTCAGTTTGGAAGTACAGGGGCTGACCAGGTCCAACCGCAGCTCCACCTGTAGGTCAGTCTGGCAGTGCATGATGATAGCTGCAGGCTACATGTAAACAGTACAGCATAGCATAGCATATTATACCCCAGGGACAGGACACCATAGGCATAGGTGGTGGTGGTGCTGCATGCAACTGTCACATTGTAGGGCATGCTACAGTGCACCTAGAAACTACAGTAGCAGGGGGGCCAGTAGAGCGTGGACACAGCAATGCCTATGGTGTGTAGGGCAGTGATGATGACTGCACTATACACAGGAGCGCCCAACCTGCAGATGTTTTCTGGACACTGACATTACTGTTACGTTGTTGTGTGACCCACAGATGCTGCACCTGTGGCTGGATGCTCACAGTGACATGTACATTTCTGGCTTTGTGCAAAAGTGGCAGTTGTACAGCTGTGAGGTATGTGGCCGGGGCATATAATATCCAAAAGGCACACTGGTGTTGGGGTATTCCCAATACTGACCCATGTACACTGTTTGATGTGTCCCAGCCTTGTGGCCACACCTGATCTGTAGCACAGCCTCGCCACCCATATATGCTCCCTCAACATCCTCCATGCCCACAGTGCATGTATGTGCTGGCATCTGTTGGTGTCCACGGAAGTGTGGTCCACAGGTGTGTGCTGTAGGCCACACTGCCGTGCTGTCCACTGGTGGCAGGGTCACCACTTACTGCCTGGCATGGCTGGGACTGGTGACAGATGATGGCATCATTGTGATGCCATCAGTTAACAACATGCTTCCTCTATGTTTGGCTTTATCTATGTCATATTTATTTGTTTGGTCGCGCCAAAACCCGCGCTAAACCCGATACAAACGCGCGCCAAAGCCATAATATCGCGCAAAGCTGATTGCCCAGGATTAAGACCAGCTTTTCACCAAAGCATTAATGTCTGCAGCGCTAAGTATGGCGCACAGTTGCGCAAACCATTAGCGCTGGCGCTTAGTTGCTGAATATAGCATTGCGCCTGTATTCATGTCAGTTTGCCCTTGCATACATTATTATAATTGTGCTCGGCGCTAATGCAGTTTGGCCCGCTATTTGGCCTTTTAATATGGCAGACCCACACTAATCCCGCTGCTAAACCTGCGCAAATGGTTTTTGCTGCTTAAAGTTTTGAATATCTGGCCCAATGTCTTCTACTCGAGACCCCAGGAGACACGGAGATTCCTTGAGGTATAGGGAACACTTAGGATTGGCTCCCAGTTCCTATTGGTAAGAACTGCAAGGGCAACTGTGATTTACCTTTGATAGCAATAAACAAGCTTTATTACTCTTATGCAATCTCCTGTGATTCCTTGCATGCCCATTATTACCAAGAACCTGAGAGTGAGGTTTAGATCTCTGACACCGCTGAGCAGTGGCCTTCTTACCACTCATTCCTTACCAATTTGGAAGCCTCTTTCAAACTCAATTTCGTCTCCTGCAGAAAAGCAACCTGGATGCCTAGTTTCTTTAGGTGGGACCATACCATTTTCCTTTTTATCGGAGAGTTAAGCCCCCATACATTCCAAGTCGTGGTTGTTATATCAAAGAAGTTAGACATAATCAAGGTGTTTCCTTTCTGCATGCATACTGATGGACGCTCTATTAAGGAGCATCTTGAGTACTCTCACCAATGCATCATACCTAGCACAGTATAAGGTGCCCCACTGAGAACCGCCTTGGGTGCCAGTCTTAGGATAGTCTGGGGAGTCGAAGGAGTGGATCCCAGTGGACCCTGAAAACAGATTTCTGTTTTTTTGTGATGCAGAATTGTTGGTGTAGAAGTCGCCGGCTTGAAGGGTAGAAGAATAAAAGGGAAGGTTGGTGTGCAAGCAGTGTGTGCCTTGGAATACAGGCTGCACCACCAGAATGAGCAACACCTCTATATGCCAGCTTGCTGAAGGATTAAGATTCAACCAGAAATGACAGGCAAGGTTACTTGCCAAATGTTTTTTCATTTTGAGAGTGTGAAGCCAAATTGACCAGGGAGTGGGGTTTAGTATACCTCCCAATGGTCAGGCGCTCACAATACTGCGGGGGATAGATCAGTCCAGCATGCACTAAGCTGCTGCTAGCACTCAGAATGCTACACCAGAGACAGGGTGTGCAGGGTCAGCTACCCAACCCTCTTGGTCTGCCCAGGGTCTGAAGTCTCACAGGTGAATAGGGCTTGGGGTGTTCCCCACTGTGGCTGTTACTGTTAAAGGCATGGTGTAAACGAGTGCAGGGTTGGATTACCTCCCGATAGCAGCTGGGGCTCATCCCATGCCTGCTGATTAGAGAGCTGCCTTAGGAGAAAATCCATCTTATGCCAGCCTCAATATCTGCACAAGGCAGCAGACCATTTTGGGATGGTGAAATCTCAGGTAGCAGGAAAATATAGGGAACCCCACTGAACTAAAGTGGGGGTGGTAATGCAGCCTAAAGATGTCACTCATAAGCTGTTAAGTTCCTTATAACTGAATTACATAAGGAGAAGCCTTAACCTATAACTTAACATTTCTAATGGTTCTAAACATCGAACACTGAACATTGCTGAAAATCTGTTGCCGCATCAATCCGACACTCTTCAAGAGGTGACTGGGATGAGCCCATTAATGAGGGGTGAGGCATAATATTCTTTCCAAAATCAACTCTTGAGTGGTTACAGGAATACTAGAGGCAGTAAACTGCTGCAGTAAATCTACAACCTATATTGAGGGATAGGAGCATGCACAGGTGGATAGATTCGTGGACGTGGGCCATGGCTATAATATGCAATTCTCTGAGAGTTAAGTACTATCTCAAGTCTAGTGTAAGATAGTCCCAAATCTGCTAAGCCCTGGGGCTATCTTAAGAGATATATACCTCACCCTCTAAGCCCTTGGCCAGTACAAGGCAACAGTCAGATTTGGTTTTGGAAGACAGGTGATACCATTTCGTGGTGTTGCATGTCTAACTTCATCAGAACCCTCATGAAAACATGGGAAACCCCTTCAGCTACTGAGTGCTCCCTTTCAATGGACAGCGCCGGGATTTGCACTCCCTCATGGTAGTTTCAGCATTGTCTTTGCAATGGGCAGAGAGCAAGCAGTGTAACCTGTGATGAAACTGAACCCCTCATAACTACTAATACCAAAAAGCAGATATAATGACAGCTGCTTTTGGTTAAAATAACTCTGAACCCATTTAAAATTTGCACAACAGCAATAATGAAACAGAGAGCACACAGCCGCTTTGTCATCCTACGGTGTACAGCATATTTCCTCTAATGGCAGTTAAGCACGTGCAAATGGGAGATGACAGGGACAGCCCCTTAATTAGGAGTGCATACACTCAACTTTAAGTAGGGTCTGAAACATTCCTCATTTGACTAAGAATATGTCGCGATGGTCCCCAGGGAGAGACGAGGTATGAAACTCCCTCCTTAACCAGGATCCCCATACATAAATACATATCCCTTACCAGCAGGTCAACTAAGTAACTACAGTGATGCAGCCTTCAGGGAACCTCATGGTCTGATCGGGGGCCTCTTGAATCTGTTGCCCAGTCCGTAGGAGTCGGGGCCCAGTCATCTCTCAGGTCCTCCAGTAAAGGTTTACCTTCAGTGTCCATGGTGCTTTGGGGCAGGAGCAAAGCCTGGGGCAACAGGTCTCGCAGTGGCTCATATTGGTTGGAAAGTTTCACTGGCATAGAATAGCTGGATGAGACGCTGCTGCCTGACAGGTTTGCCTTCCTCTGACTGCTCCTCAATCGATTTCTTGGGGGGGTCTGGCAGGGGGCATTGAGGAGTCCTTTCCAGCTTGGAGAGAGCCTTTCTTTCACTGTCGTCCTCAGTGCAGTGTCTGCTAGTTATGTGTAGGCTCCAGTTCTACTGGGGAAGTGACATTCTGACCAGCTACTCCTCTGCAGTCCTCTGCTGTGTCCATAGGATATTGGGCCTCTCCACGCTGTTCCTGGGGCAGTGCAAAAAGTGGCATAGAGTCTCCAGCGATATCTGCAAAGAATATTTCCACCTCGCTGGGGGAGTCGAAGGTAAGCTGTTCCCCTTGATATAGAACTCACAGCTGGGAATGATATCTTAGTGAGGATGAAAAATTACGTTTGTAGAGGGCCTGTTTGACCGAGCCATAGGCCCTCCGGCACCAATAGAGATCGTATGAATAGTTCCGATATATTTGGACTAGTGCTTCATCCCACCAGAGGGTTTTAGCTCTCTGGCTGCCGCGAAATGATTCCTTGATGGGTACCTGGAGAATTTACAGAGGATCGGATCGGCCGATCCCCTGACTTAGGTCTAGGAGCCAGAGATCTGTGGCCCTTTCAAGCTCGGGGGGGGGGTGATTATTCAGTTTTAGCATTGTTGGAAGGGAGTGCTGGAGAAAGGAGATCATATCAGAGCCTTCAACTCCCTCTGGTAGCCCCACTATCCTTATGTTCTTTCTTCTTCTCCAGGTCATCAACTTTTGCCATCAAATATTGTATTTGGCTGTGATGGTCCCTTAATTGAATGAAATTGTCACGCAGGATCTCGCCATGTCTTCTAATGTGGTTTTCAGTGTCAGTTACGCAATTTGTAAGTTTTACCACACCTGCTTTAGTGGTTGATGTTGTAGTGATAAGAGTGGCCGTATCCATCAGCACTTTGTTTAATAAAATTGTGATGTTGCTGTTTAACTATCAAGGTGGATGGAGTGGAGGGTTCTTTAGGGTGTTCCCACTCCAAATTGAGCCTGGTGGCTTGTTAGTGGTATGTAGGTCCTCTGACTCCTCGAGGCTGAGTGTTTGCAGGTCTGTAAATTTCCAATCCTTCATCCGATCAGCACAATATATAGATTATTAGATTCAGCTTGCTTTTCTGAACAGATTCCGTAAGAAATAACCATGGATATTAGGTGCTGAAATTTTGGATGTATGAAGATGGATGAGGCTGGTAGTGCAGCAGATTAATTATACAGCTTCCATCTTGGCTAGCTAGCTCCATCCCAGTTGCAACCATTCTTGACAGTGCTAATCTTGTGCTATTCCGCCATAAATAGCGCCGTCATGATCTCAGCTCCTCATTGAGCCATGACATTATGCTCTCACCTCACTCCTGAGCCCCTTACTGACTGCCATAAAAAAAGAATACCAGTTGGTCTCAGATTCCTCCACTACCCACAAAAAAACAGAAATCAAGTTTTACTACTGTACTGTACCTTGTTAAATTCAAAGCCTCTTCTTATAGACTGTGTTGTTACCAGTGCCATCCCTGAGAACATCACATCTGTGTGACACCCCCTTCTTCCTGCACCTGATCTCAACTGCAACAGCTGTCACTACCTATCATGGCTTAGCACTTGATCTCAACTGCAACAGCTGTCACTACCTATCATGGCTTACATTATTAAAACAAAAAAACACAAGCATTTGTCAATGCCGAATGTTGATTGTGTTGGTCCGTTGAGCTCGCTCAGTGGCCCTCTGTCAGTCGCTCGTTGTGTTTCTCCCGGTGCTGTAGGCTGCTGTGTAGTACTGGGCTCCTGTCTGCATTGGCACCCTTTTCTGTCCACAAAGAAATCCACAGCTGTCCCAACAGAGCTCTGTTGAGGGGGGTCACTGTCCCTCTCTGAGTCACTCATTCTGTTTCTCTTGGCACTGCAGGATGGCCTTTTGTACTGGGCTCCTGCCTCTGTTGGTGGCTTTTTCTGCCCACAAAGAAATCTGCAGTAGTCCCAACACAGGTCCATTGAGCTTGCTCACTCCCCCTCTGTCACTTGCTCATTCTGTTTCTGCTGGCACTGTAGGCTGCCCTTTTGTACTGGGTTCCTGCCTGCGTTGCTGCCTTTTTCTGCCCACAAAGAAAACCGCAGCAGTCATGATAGAGCTCCATTGAGCTCATTCACTCACTCCCCCTCTCTCACTCACTTATTCTGTTTCTCCCACTGCTGCAGGCTGCCCTTTTGTGCTGAGCCCCTTGGTGCATTGCTGCCTTTTTCTGCCCACAAAGAAATCCACAGCAGTCCCAACAGAGCTCCATTGAGATCACTCACTCCCCCTCCCTCACTCGCTCGTTCTGTGTCTCCCGCTGCTTCAGGCTGCCCTTTTGTACTGGGCTCCTGCCTACATTGGTGGCTTTTTCTGCCCACAAAGAAATCTGCAGCAGTCCTGAGACAGCTCCATTGGGCTCACTCACTCCCCCTCTCTCACTCGCTCATTCCGTTTCTGCTGGCACTGCTGGCTGGGCTTTTGTACTGGGCTCCTGCCTGTGTGGCCGCCTTCTTCTGCCCACAAAGAAATCTGCAGCAGTCACGATAGAGTTCCATTGAGCTCACTCACTCACTCACCCTCTCTCACTCATTCATTCTGTTTCTCCCACTGCTGCAGGCTGCCCTTTTGTAGTGGGCTTCTGCCTGCATTGGCATCATTTATTGCCCACAAAGAAATCTGCAGCTGTCCTGACAGAGCTCCATTGAGGTCGCTCACTCTGCCTGCCTCACTCACTCACTCACTCATTCTGTTTCTCCTGGTGCTGCAGGCTGCCATTTTGTACTTGGCTCCTGCCTCTGTGGGGACCTTTTTCTGCCCACAAAGAAATGTGCAGCAGTCCTGACGGAGCTCCGTTGAGCTTGCTCGCTCCCACTCTCTCACTCGCTTGTTCCATTTCTGTTGGTGCTGCAGACTACCCTTTTGTACTGGGCTCCTGCCTGCGTTGCCACCTTCTTCTGCCCACAAAGAAATCTGCAGCAGTCACAATAGAGCTCTGTTGAGCTCGCTCACTCACTCCCCCTCTCTCACTGATTTGTTCTGTTTCTCCCGCCGCTGTAGGCTGCCCTTTTGTACTTGGCCCCTGCATGCATTGCTGACTTTTTTTACCCACAAAGAAATCCGCAGCAGTCCCAACAGAGCACTGGTGAGCTCACTCACTCCCCTTCTCTCACTCACTCGTTCTGTGTCTCCAGCTGCTGCAGGCTGCCCTTTTGTACTGGGTTCCTGCCTGCATTGGTGGCTTTTTCTGCCCACAAAGAGATCTGCTGCAGTCCGGATACAACTCTGTTGAGATTGCTCACTCCCCCTCTCACTCGCTCATTCCATTTCTGCCAGTACTGCAGGCTGGCCTTTTGTACTGGGCTGCTGCTTGGGTTGCTGCCCTTTCCTGCCCACAAAGAAATCTGCAGCAGTCACGATAGACCTCAGTTGAGTTCGCTCACTCCCCCTCTCTCACTCGCTCATTCTCTTTCTGCCAGTGCTGCAGGCTGGCCTTTTGTACTGGGCTTCTGCCTACATTGCTGCTTTTTTCTGCCCACAAAGAAATCCACAGCAGTTATGATAGAGCTCCGTTGAGGTTGCTCACTCCTCCTGTCTCACTCACTCATTCTGTTTCTCCTGGTGCTTCAGGCTGCCCTTTTGTACTGGGCTTCTGCCTCTGTTGGTGTCTTTTTCTGCCCACAAACAAATCTGCAGCAGTCCCGACAGAGCTCCGTTGAGCTCATTCATTCCCCGCTCTCACTCGCTTGTTCTGTTTCTCCCACTGCTGCAGGTTGCCCTTTTGTACTGGGCCCCTGCATGCATTGCTGCCTTTTTATGCCCTCAAACAAATCTGCAGCAATCATGATAGAGCTCCATTGAGCTCGCTCACTCCCCCTCTGTCACTCACTCATTGTGTTTCTCCCGGTGCTACAGGCTGCCCTTTTGTACTGGGCTCCTGCCTGCATCGGCACCTTTTTCTGCTCACAAATAAATCTGCCTCTGTCCCAAGAAAGCTCCTTTGAGGTTGATCACCCCCCCCCCCGTCTTACGCACTTGTTCTGTTTCTCTTGGTGCTGCAGGCTGCCCTTTTGTACTGGGCTCCTGGCTCTGTTGACCTCACCATTCCCCTCTCACTCGCTCATTCCATTTCTGCCAGCGCTGCAGGCTGCCCTTTTGTACGGGGCTCCTGCATGCATTGCCCCTTCTGCCCACAAAGAAATCTGCAGCAGTCACAATAGAGCTCCGTTGAGCTTGCTCACTCCCCCTCATTCTGTCGCTCATTCTGTTTCTTCGCCACTGCAGGTCAGTTCTTTGTACTGGGCCCCATGCATTGCTGCCTTTTTCTGCCCACAAAGAAATCCTCAGAAGTCCCAACAGAGCTCCGTTGAGCTCACTCACTCCCCCCCCACCACTCGCTCATTCTGTATCTCCCTGTACTGCAGGCTGCCCTTTTGTACTGGGCTCCTGCCTACATTGGCGCCTTTTCCTGCTCACAAAGAAATCCACAACTGTCCCAACAGAGCTCAGTTGAGCTCGCTCACTCCTCCCCTCTCTCAGTCACTCGATTCTAATCTGTCCCAAACACTGATTTCAGATAGAGACTGTAGTATTTTGCGCCAGAAGCACAAAAATACATTTCAGCCATGATGTAAAAAATGACAGCTGTACTATTTATAAGGAGGTGTGGAAAAATGCCAGTATTGAAAATGTGGTGTGAAAATATTACTAATTTGCAAAATTACAAGGGTGCATGGAAACTGCAAAATGCACACTCGTAACACAGTCATTTTATGGAGTTTCATCACAAAATTTTCAAAATAGGCATTTTAGGACCTCTGCTCATGAACAGTGTCAGTGTGATTTTCTTAATGTGTCCCAAACACTGATTTCCCACAGTAACCGTGCTATTGTGCTTCAGAAGAGCGAAAACACATTTCAGCCAGGATAAGAAAAATGACAGCTGCACTGTTCATAAGGAGGTGTGGCAAAATGGCAATGCTGAAAATCGGGAGTAGAAATATTGCAAAGTTGCGAAGGTATGAGTGTGCATAGAAACTGCTCAATGCACATTTGTAACACACTCATTTTATGGACTTTGATCACCAAATTTTCAACATAGGCATTTTAGGACCTCTGCCAATGAACAGTGTCACTGTCATTTTCATAATGTGTCCCGAACATGGATTTCCCACAGCGACCACGCTATTCTGCGCTGGAACTGCGAAAACACATTTTGGCCAGAATGTGAAAAATGACAGCTGTACTGTTCATAAGGAGGTGCAGAACAATGGCAATGTTGAAAATGTGGAGTGAAAATATTATAAATTTACAAACTCACAAGCGTGCATGCAAACTGCGCAACACACGCTCGTAACACAGTCATTTTATGGAGTATCCACACCAAATTTTCAGCATAGGCATTTTATGACCTCAGCTCATGAACAGTGTCACTGTCATTTTCATAATCTGTCCCAAACACTGATTTCCCACAGCTACCATGCTATTCTGCACCAGAAGTGCGAAAACACATTTTGGCCAGGATATGAAAAATGACAGCTGTATTGTTCACAAGGAAGTGTGCAAAAATGGCAATTTTGAAACTCTGGTGTGAAAATATTGTACATTTGCAAAGTTATGAGCGTGTATAGCAACTGCGCAATGCACGCTTATAAAACAGTAATTTTTTGGATTTATTTCCACCAAATTTGCAACATAGGCTTTTTGAAAGCCTACCTCATGAACACTGGCAATGGCATTTTGTTAATCGGGTCTGAAAGGTGTTTCCACACAGTGTCCAGGAAATCACCTTTCAGGGCTGATTAATGCATGTCTGTGACAGAATTCATGAGGAGGGGTCCCAAAAACCTCATGTTGAAAATTTGGTGCCAAAATTCTAAAAAATGCCCGAGATATGCACCAAAGTTGAAAAAAACATATTTATTCCATTATACAGCTTACCAGCATTTCTCAGTTTGCGGTCGGCTTTGAAGAGTGCAGATTTGCTCCCGGTCCCCTGAAGATCATTGCGCCAGACTCTGGAGGTAAGTATGGGGTGGGGGTGTGGGAGGTGGGGTGTAGTGGGAGAGCTGGGTTGCAGGAGAGGGCCTTGAACAGCGAGGAACCATTTTTCTTTTTAGGAGTTAAAAAAAAGACGGTTGCAGGACTTTATTTTTTTTTTGCAGGTACTTTTGGCATGCTGGGGTGGGCTCCCAGCATGCCACTTGTGTGTTTTGGGGTAGGGGCAATGAAGCCGATGGAGATTGGGCACCCCCATCAGCACACAAGAAATGGAGGGATATGCCAATGGGGATTGGGCACCCCCATCGTCAAACACTGAAGGTGAGGGTGACATAAGCTGAGTGGGACTGGGCACCCCCCTCAGCACACAAGAAATGGGTGGACAAGCTTGTGGGGACTGGGCTCCCCTTCAGCAACAGCCCTGCAATGAGGGGTCGCTTCCTCATTGCAGCGGATGACGCTGCAATGATGAGGTGGCCCCTGATTGCAGCGGCTAAAACATTAGAAAGTTGTGGCACACTGGCTGAACTAGTGTCAGCAGCAGTGTGCCATGGCATTGGGGAAAGTGGGCCAAGCCTTTAAAGGCTGTGGGAGCATTGGCCATAACAGTGCCGTGCCTCCACAACCTGCTTCTTGCAAAAGCTGCCGCAATATGTTTCTTGCGCTTGCATGCAATCAACATAAAAAAAGTACTCCAGAGTAGGGTTGGGGAGTTTGGGGGGAAACAAAACAAAAGCTCAGTTTTCATCAGTGGCCGGGGATGATTGGGAGGAGAACAACAAAACTACCTGCACTTGATCACAACCACAAAAGCTGCATGACAGATCATGCTCTAAGTTACTTAAAAAGACAGATTGCCACTCTGGGGTGGTGCTGGGGCATCTGGAGGGGACAAGAGAGCTTTGTTTTCATCAGCAGGTGGGAAGGAGGAAGAGAGCAAAAGTGAAGTAAAGAAAAAAAGTCTCTCAAAACAGCAATCTCTGCTGTCAAATGTACCAGTTGAGGGATGACTTTATAAATAAGTCATTTTTGTTTCTCATTTTTACTCATTTTAAGCTTCTGTCTTATATTTGTAAGTCTTTTTTTAATCACAACAAATGTTGCGTTGGCTCTTATTGTGCCCTGGAAGGAATGGTATAACCTAATAATGCCCACCCTGCAATGCATTACAGCTTGTATGTAATAAGATACAAATTATGTTCATTTGAAGAAACATGTTTAATATTAATATAAAAAAATAAACTAACAAAAGAAGAAATGTACTTATGTTAAAAGACATGACTTTGTTTCTAAATTATATTCAGTTATATTACTGAGAAAAATGTTTGTTGTGATAAAATACTGTAAATATGTAAAAACGTATACCAATTATCAATACAAAAGTAAAAAAGGTGAATAACAACAGAGAACAAAATCACACTAAGGGACTATAAAACACTGGTTTAAATATAGTGGTGGTGTTTTTTATTTATTAGAAAGAATCAGATTACATTTACCTTTGAGCTAAGAGCTTGTTTACAAAGGTTCATCATCAGTACACTGAATTACAGAGACAGAAAAATAATACATATTAGCAGCAATAATACACAAGGATGCAATCAGACGATCTGTTACAGATGGTAAAAGTTGTATGTGCTTCAAAAGATCCTTCAAGAAAGTAGCTCAGCGGTGCTATGGTAGCACTACCACTTGTGACTGCAGGACCCAGTTTGAGGAGCAAATGTAGGACATCTGGGGCCAGCCAGGGGGAGGAGGAAGATTGAATGTCCCAGGCAATGCTCTCATTCTCCTCTGAGGATGGAGAGCAGCAAGCTACTCTGCAGTATCACCATCTAAGTGACCATGGGAGATGATGTGTCCGGGAACAATAGGATTGAGTAGGGGATGTTCTCTGATGAGAGATGTCAGCACACCTTATGTGTGCTGGTTAAAGCCATGTGCTCCACAGAGCATCTGAGGGAATAGTGAGAAATGGAAAAAAAAGACAGCTTACTGCTTCAGGATGACACCGCAGACCTCTACAGACCCCTCCCCACCTGTTGATGACAGGGCTTACCAAATGAAATGTGACTTGGGGCAACCCCCCCCGATAGCCAATCACAGGGTACAATCTGTGGTGAAGTATGTAGGTCCTATGAATAAGTCCCACAGATGGTGGGTGATAGGACTGGGGGGGCATAAGCAGAAGGGGGGCAGGTCAATGAGAAGAGAGAGAGAAAAAAAAGGCCTCCAGAGGCAACACAATTTGTTCTTGCCTTTTATCATTTCTTTAGCATTTTTCTTCAACATTAACATGCTTAATTCCTGGATTTCCATCAAAGTACATATTTACTTAAATGAATATTTGAATATCTCCATTACTTTCTCTAACATGTTCCTCACACAGTACTATTAACCATGTGAAACATAAAATAATGGCTTTGTTTAGGCATGCTTTCTGTTTTATTTACCCTCAGCACTTTCAATTAAGCTTTTTTTGAAAACTGGTAAGTATACATACATAAAACACAAAGAACCTTAGTGCTTTGTGTTTTAGCTTGTATTTTGTTTTATTGGGCTCACCACAACCCAACCCAGATAGACCAGTTTAGGGTAACTGGTTCATTCCACTGGGGTGTCATATAGATGAGGCACATTGATGAGTCCTGGTAGGACAAAATACGCATCTGCGTCTTCTGTTGGCACCCTTTGCAGACTGTGTGAGAGGCCTTTCAGCACCATGCATTTCTGTTTAAAGTTGAACCAGCATAATATTTTGTGGTGATTTGCATATACAGGCCACTATGCTTTGCATTATGGTGGTATGTGTGATTTTGTATTTCTTATACATACATAATCTAAGTTCAGGTTTCATGATCTGAGCACATTCAGTTCAACAGGTTGTATAATATTCTATCTAACAGGCGATTTAAGGACTAGATACCTTTTTATGCTTGTCTCCACACACCCTAACTTACAGTATGTATAGTATTTAATATAAGTTAATTATTATGTCTATTGAATATATAGCAATGTATGCTCATTGTAAGGCAGAGGCATAAGACATCAGTATTCGACACTATTCGGTTCCAGTTTAACTAGTCTGAGCAACTGTTTCATCATACTTTCACTGTAGTGCACATGAATTTGGTCAAAGTGAAGTATACTTGGGGATAAACACATTGGCAACTGCAAGTTCATTTTAAAATAGTTAAGTTTTAATAAGGAGTCCAGTCTGTTAAAATAAAATAAAGATTTTCTGTTCTCTTTCCTTACTTGTTACAGTTATTCAGGCCACTGTTACTAAAAGAATAAGAATGAAGCGTGTAAAATTCTATGGAAGAAGGATCAAATATAAAATTGAGGATGTTAAGGTATGTAACATTTAAAATGAGAAAAATATGGCTGACCTTTTCAGGAGTATGACTGAATGCCGAAACTTGAATTCCCGACATTCAGGATCCTGAGTTTGGCTGCCCGATACACACCTGCCTGACAGACTGAAGCTGGTGCTGGTAGGGCTAAGGTAGCAGATGTGATGAACTGCTACCCTGCCTCTAGTCATGCACCACAAGAGAGAGGAAAATCCAGAGGTTGGCTGAGCTGCTCCTGTGGCATGGAGGGCTAAGCCACTAGCAGCTCGGCTACCAATGTGCTGCGACCTGGATTCTATTCCCGGAAGGCAACTTTTTTGCATGGTGCTCTTTTGCGCCCCATAAATTGTTGTAGCCTACTCTGAGGTCTGCTTCCCCTTGAAGCTGGTCATTTTAGTTACAGGGGGTACAGGGGGCTTGACCCCCACATTGCACCAAGATCTTATTGGTCTTCCGGCAGTCGGTCGTCTAAACTCAGGCTTATGGAGTTTGGGAGACTGACTGTCGGGATTTTGTAGTAGGTCCAACCTTTTTATCTAATCTTTCTTAAAAGCACAGTTTAATGCATGTGCTTGCCTTGACAAGTTGAAACCTTTTTAGTTGATACAAGAAAATGGTCTCCAAGTCCTTCCATACCAGGCAGTGATTGGCAAAAGCCTAGTTTACTTTGGCCTTCCACACCCTGGATGCCTCCCCTTTTGAGTATGTTGACTGCTCCAAATGCCTGCAGATCCATTTGAATCATCTCCTGAACCTTTCCTACCATAGTAACATAGTAATAACACCACTGAAAGGGACACTGTGTCCCCACGTTGTCCCTCACACTTCATAACTGGTGCGGTGAAATATGTATTCTATTCCATTTGTAATTAAAGATTCACCAAGGTTTACCTTGAAGCCAACATCATCTCCACATATACTGTCTCTGCTGGTGGAATGTTTCACATGTTACCTTGTGTGAGAAAAAAGTGCCTCCTAATGTTATTACTGAGTTGGTTACCTCTGTGCTTCAGGGTATACCCTTGGGCCCTGCTGGAGAAGGAAACATATCTGCATATCCAATCTTTGGTTGATCACCTTAAGTATGCAGAAGTCTATAATACTGCCCCCTCAGAGACTCCTTTTCTCCAGGATGAACATATTAAGGACATCTAGTGTCTCTTCACTTTTTTCACCAAACAGGCTACAACTCAGAAGGGAGGGCTTGAGGGTACTCAGGGACAAATTGGTGAAATACATGACCACTACACTTAATTTAACTACTGAGGGGGGCAGTGGGCATGCAGGCCCACAGACTCCAAGAGGAGTAGGTCAAGTGAAACATTTTTTTTTAAACCAGGATAGACATGCTAAGCTGAAAGTTTGTTTACAGGTATGACCTGGGAGCACAAGGAAGTTAAGTGATTTGTTCAGCGTCACACAGTATGCAAGTGGAGCCTGTGGGATTCAAACCCAGGTCTCCAGTTTTGCAGCTCAGAGCCTTAAACCACTGCACTGTACTGCCTCCTAAATCTTCCCACCACAGTGATGGAAGAGGTCTGGAGGGAGGAGGTGGAAGTGGTAAGAACACAGTTCGCAATGGGTGGAGGGGGTGAGGAACACATAACAAGGGCATGTGGAGGAATGCACACAGAGGGTATAAATGTGAATAGAAGAATAGAGGGAAGAGAAGAAAGGTCAGATTCTAGGTGGAGGATGGTGTCTCTGAATGTGCAGGGTCTTGGAAACTAGATGGATGACCTGCAGGCACTATTAGTAGACAGAAGGGTGAACATAACTGCAGTAACCGAGACTTGGGTATCATCACAACATGACTGGAACCTTGTGATCCCTGGATATAAACTATACAGGAGAAACAGTGTAGTCAGGAAGGGGGATGGGTGGCATTTTATATCAGTGAAGGAATAACTTGCACAAGGGAGGAGTCAGAGGAAGGGAAGGTGGGGTCATTATGGGTTTAATTAAGGTCTAATAGAGGGAGAAAGTTGAGGATGGGGGTAGTTTTCAGACCACCCAGTCAGGATTAGGAGAGGGACAGGGAACTGAGCTCACAAATATTTGAAGCTGTGGGGAAAGGAGAGGTGGTATTTGTGGGGGACTTCAACCTGCCCAAGGTGTACTGGTGCATGGCATCCACAACATGTGTTAGGAGTCTACTGATCCTGGAAGGACTACAAAGTGGGATCCTGACTCAGAGTGTCACAGAATCAACAAAAGCTGAGGCAATTCTTGATCTGGTGCACACAAATGGGGAGCATGTAGAGGAAATAATGGTCAGGGAGCGACTGGGTGGAACTGACCATTGCACAGTGTGGTTCCAGTTGGATATGGTAAGGGAAAACATCTTGACTAAGACCAAAATCTTGGATTCTAGGAGGTTGGAATTCAGGAAAATGGGTGAAGTGCTAAGGAGCCAACTGGCATGCATCAGAGCAGATATGGGGGTGGACCAAAAGTGGTCCATCACTAAGGAAGGAATACTGATTGCCACAGATGACTGGACTAGGTTCAGGGGGAAGAATACAAGGGCCAAAGTGTCCAGCTGGTTCAGTTCTGGGGTTTCTCAGGCAGTAAGGGACAAGAAGTTGGCCAATAGAAAATTCAAGAAGACCAAGAGAGAGAGAGAGAGAGAGAGAGAGAGAGAGAGAGGAAAATCACCTAAGGGTTGCTAGTGAAGCAAATAAGGCAGTCCAGCGAGCAAAGGCACAGAAGGAGCTGCAGATAGGTGAAGGAATTATGAAGGGGGAGAAGACTTTCTTTCACTGTATAAGTGAGAAAAGGGACAAGAAGGAAGGGAATGTTAGGCTTAAGAAAGAAGAGGAGTGGATGGAGGATAATGGGGGAAAGCAGAGATACTAAATGAATACTTCTGTCTTCACCAGGGAGAAAGATGGACTAGTGCCTTCAGGAGGGAAAAAAGGAGTGAGTTGGAAGGGAACACAGATGTAGTGCTAGAGGAGGATACAGTGAGGGAGGGGCTGCTGGCATTGAAGGAGGACAAATCACCAGGCCCGGACAGAATACATCCAAGGGTACTAAAGAAACTGTCTGAGGAGTTGGCAGAGACACTGGCAGACCTACTTAATAGCTCGCTAGAGTCAGGCGTGGTACCGCAGGACTAGAAAACAGCACATGTAGTGCCCCTCCACAAAATGCGATCTCAAGGATGACTCATGGAATTACAGACCAGTCAGTCTGACCTCCATTGTGGGCAAGCTCATGGACACTATACTAAAGGAAAGGCTGGTGGAATATCTAGAGGAGCAAGGTCTCCAGGATGTGAGGCAGTACAGGTTCATGGGAGGGAGATTGTGCCAAACGAATGTGATTGACCTCTTTGATTCTGTCACTAAGACAGTAGACGGGACCAAGCAGTAGACATCCTATGTCTTGATTTCAGGAAGGCCTTTGACTCTGTGCCCCGTAAAAGATTGATCAAGGAATTGGTGGATCTTGGGGTCGGGGAAAAGATGGCCAGATGGGTTGAAAACTGGCTGAGGGACAGAACACAGAGGGTGGTTGTGGGGAGAAGAGTCATCTGGCACCAGAGAGGTAACCAGTGAGGTCCCACAGGGCTCGGTGCTGGGGCCAGTGTTGTTCAGTGCCTTCATCAATGACTTTGGGGATGGCATTAAGCGAAAAATGTGCCTATTCATGAATGACACCAAGCCCTGTAGGAGAGTGGACACTGTTGAAGGGATACAGGACCTATAGGATGATCTAGAATAGCTGGGCAGGTGGTCCAGGATCTGGCAGCTTGGCTTCAATGCCAAGAAATGCAAAGTTATGCATATTGGAGATAAGAATCCCAGGACAGAGTACTACCAGGGTGGAGTCCGAATATCTGTATCAGGGGAGGAGAAGGACCAGGGAGAAATAATCACTAGTGACCTGGAGTACTCCACGCAGTGCAAGAAAACAGCAGCAAAGGCAAGCAAGATGTTGGGATACATATCAAAGGAAATCAGTAGTAGGAGAGAGGAAGTTATACTGCCTTTGTACAGGTCAATGGTAAGGTCTTATCTATAGTATGGGGTTCAGTACTGGTGCCCACACCTCAAAAAGGACATTAACATGCTGGAGAATGTACAGAGGAAGGCTACACAGATGAAAGGGAGTCAGCATGCTAAGTCATATGACGGGAGGTTGAGGGCATTGAACATGTACTCCCTGGAAGACAGGAGAGAGAGAGGGGACATGATTGGGACCTTCGTGTATTTGAAAGTGATAAATAAATAAGATAAGGAAAGTCTCTTTAACTGAGTGGCAACCATAACACGAGGGGGCACAATCTTAAGCTGGAGGGTGGGAGATTTAGGAGGGAGGTCAGGAAGTGCTTCTTCAGAGAGAGGGTGGTGGACACTTGGAATGTGTTGCCAGGAGAGGTGATCTTATTGAAGACAGTGGGTAGCTTTAAGATAGGCTGTGATAGGCATGGGGGAAAGTAAGGATCATGGGTAGGGAGGATGGGAGGTGTGGGGAGGGAGGACAGGAATAGTAGCTCGGGCTGTGTACCATGAGATACAAGCAGACTAGGTAAACCAAAATGGCCTTTTTCTGCTAGCTTCTTTGTATGTTCATATGTGTATTCACAACTTTTGTCTCCGATACCCCTTTCATAGGTTTCATAGGAGATTTACGAGTCCAAAGCTTTCGCCATAGAGGCTCAACCAACATTCTTTCATAATTATAGTATCTTTGATAGCTCTCAGCTGCAGCCTTAAAAGATTCCATATTACAGTTATTGACAACAGTTTTAGGGAGTGCATTCCATATATTCACAACCCCTTGGTTGAATCACTTTCCTCTTTTAGTAGAATTATATATTTTACCCTTTAGTTGCAAATTGTGGGTTCTAAGCTCTCTGTCAGTGTCACGTCAAGTCATAATTTATTTCTTCAACACCCAATCCCTGGGGGTCTGGGCACTTTACAGTGATGGCAGGTCCTCAGATGGGTGATCTTTGCCTTTAATCCCAGGCATTCCCAAAGATTCAGATTTCTGAAAGCCTATATACCAAGCAATCATCCACTCTAATACGCCTGCACTCAAGTGAGTACAGGTTTAACACTTCCAATCTTTGCTCATGCTGTAGATGGGAGAAGTTGCTTATGTTTTTGGTTGCCCTTCTGTGTACTCTGTTAAGTGTTTTAATGCCCTGTGCTTATATGGTGCCCCTAACTGGGTACAATACTCAAGATGCAGCCTAACCAGTGACCCATACAATAGCATAATCACACATCTATCTCTGCTTTTTATGTTTTTCAGTATACAACCCAACATTCTGTTTCCCCTGGCTGCAGCCTCCTGGTTATGTTCTGTGAAGGAAAGTTTATTGGTTATAACTATTCCCAGGTCATTTTCCCTGTCACTTACCTGCTGCAGGATGCCATTTAAATATGTTTGCATCATTTTATTTTTCTGTCTAAAATGCATGACCTTACATTTGTTCTCATTAAAATGCAATTTGTGCTTATTAGCCCAGTGTGCTGTTTTAGCTGGGTCTTCCTGAAGTTTTATACAGGCTAATGATGTTTCCACTGTTGTTTCAAATTTTGTATCATCGGCAAATGTGCATAGCCATTATGTTTTCGATGTTTGCATTGATGATACGTATAGATTGAATAATGTGGGTCCTATCACTGATCTTTGGGGATCTCCACTGGTCACCATTCTGCAATCTGATTTGTAGCCCCTAACTGAAACCCACTGTTTCTTTCTTCTAACCAGAAAAACATTCACTGTATAATGTTATTACCAAGTTCAAAAGCCTCTAGTTGTTCAATCAGTTCTTTATGTGGAACTATATCAAAAGCTTTTAAATAATCTAGATAAATGACATTGCCAGGCAGTCCATTTTTCAATGCCTTGCTTATAGGCTCAAAAAAGTGGAATAGTTTTGATTGACAAGATCTAGCCTCTGTGAACCCATGTTCAAATATATCTCGTCTCCATTTCATGCTTATGTGATAGAATGTGCCCTTTTACAATATCTTCTAACAGTTTACCAATAACAGAAGATAGGCATTTAGGTTTATAATTCTGTCATTTTGTTTGTATTCTTTCTTGTGCACTGGAGTCACATCAGCCATCCTTTATTCAGTAATGACTTGCCCACGAGAGATAGAGCATGTGAATATAATGCCAAGAGCCCAGTTAATTCAGTGGATAACTTCTTGAGTAGATGCGGATAACTAGTGTCAAGGCCAGGGGATCTATTAACTTTAAGTTGCCTTAGCTTAGTTTTAACATAATTTTCATGTACCACATAGTTCACAAGATTATTGTTAACTAATGGTAATTTGCTAACGGTTTTAGCCTGGTATATGCTTAGAAAGTAATTATTAAATTCAGTTGCCATATCCTTTTAATTGTCAGTAATGGCATTTGAGATTTAAGTGGGCTAATTTTTTGCTGACCTCCTTGTAGCCCACTGATGTAATTAAATAATGTATTTTTGTTATCACCCACTTTTGCTGTAATTCCACTTCTTGTTTTGCTTTTTTATGAGATGTTTACATTTTCTTAACCTCTGTTTGTAATTGGCCTTTGCATTTATTGTAGGTTTTGATTTGTAATTTTTTGAAGGATTTGTTTTTTTTATTTATTTCTTTTCTAATATTTTTATGAACATATGAACATATGAGTTGCCAGCAGAAAAAGGCCACAAGGACTACTGGATCTGCTCGATTGAGCAGCTAGCCCATTAGCATGCAGCTGCCCCACACTTTCCACCCTCCTCCTAGAGGAGGGGTGGGAAAGGTGGGGCATAACGGCATAAACTGTATTATACAATGGCAAGAAAAAATCCTAGTCTCTGATTGGTCAGTCTTCAGCTGGACCCGTGATGTTATCCCAGTACAACATCACGGGTCTAGTCTCAGCCTCACTGTGAACCTGCAGATGATGACATGGATATGGAGCTTGCTCCTTTTTTCATCTCCTCTTAAGAAACAAAAATAATTTTCCACACTAATAAAAACATTCTTTAAAATATTTTTTTAATTTATTCATAACAACGAGCCATTGTATAATAGCAATAATGCCCTCCAGGGTGTGTGTCATTTGGGATAACGTCACGCCTCAGTTGTTGGACGCACTCGGCCTGCGGCCTCGTGTTCAACCACCTGAGGCGTGATGTTATCCCAGCACGACACACACCCTGTCGGGCATTATTGCTTAAATGGCACCTTCCCTTTATTATTATATTTTGCTCTTTCAGGTACACCTTTCTCAATGCCATCATCCAAATGATGCTTAATTTTAATCCACATTTCCTCTATGGGTAGTTTATCCAATTCATGTTTCCAATTCAATGCTGCTAGATATTTTCTAATTTCACTACATTTTGCTTTATGGTAGCATTTCATCTTAGTGATGCCTTTGAATACCCTCCAGTCACTATCCATTAATGGTTCCCATATTTTACAGTTTATTGTGTCAGTACTCAGGTTTGTAATTACAATATCAAGTAGGTTTTATTCCTCTTGTATTGTGATCTACCTGTTGGCACATATTATTTCTAAATATAAAGTCCAGTAAGCTTTTTTCTAGTGCAGACTATCCTCGACTAGTTTCCCAACTTATATTTGGAAGATTAAAATCTCCTATAGTCATTATTCTTGGTCTAGTATCTAATTCAGTTAAGGTGTTCATATAAACTGTTTGTTCTGCTCTGATGTATGTAAGGGGGACCTGTAACAGACTTCTGTTACAATTTATTACTGGGTATATTTATTTTAACCCAGATTTGTTTCACTGTGCCACTATGGTTTGTTTTAATTTCACATTCACTAGCTTGGAAAAGATTGCTCACATATAGGGCTACACCTCCACAATGCTTATCTGATCTATTGCGATAGAATGACTGGCAGCCAGGGATTTGTTTTCTTCACCCCTCACTAGTCCATCACGTGTCGGTGAGGCCACATATTTGAATATTTTCTAGTTTCAAAAGAAATTCCAGTGCATCTATTTTATTGTTTAGTCTTCTGGCATTGATTCATAGTATATTAATTCCATCAGAACCCTTATTTGTGTTAGCAGTGTCAGTACAATTGGCTGCTGCTCCCCTATTCCCCTCAGGTGCTACTTTAAATTTGCAATAATAATCACTTATTTTAACATTTCTCCCAACACCTTACTGCCTTTTTTGTTAATGTGTAGTCCATCTTGAGCAAATAGATCTCATTGCCCTTGCAACTTTTCCCAAGGTTTTAGACTTCTGGGGCCCAATATTTAAAACTTAGCCCAGGGACAAAATTAGCATAGCCCAACGTGCAAAAATAGCCAGGAACCATTTGCATGCTATATTCAAACAAATAGCCCAAGGGCTAAATTAGTTGAATATAGCATGCAAACGAAGGCTGAGAGTGCAGTGCAAAGATAGCTCAGCAAAGAAGACAGCTCTGGGCAGTGCAAACTGCAACAGCAGCCAGTGAACAGACAGGTGGTGTAAGGCAGTGGTGAACTATGTGGCCAATGTGGGTGCTAGCAAAGAGGTTGATTCACAACAATTGCAAACAACATTGCAGGCCAAATACTGCCAAACTGTGTTATGGTTCTGACAGGTTTGCCCAGAGCAAACTTGTTTTCCCCACTGCTAACAAATTTGCCAGGAGCAAAAGTTTGCTGTAGTCAAAGCTGATATTCAAATGAGTTTATTTAGGCAGTCTGAGGGCAAACAGCCTTATTAAAATGTCATTATGGCCTGATTTGCATGCATTACCATGTAGATTACCCATCATTATTTCAGGGTACACACAGCCCCACCTACAGGTCAGACTGAGACAACAGGTCGGCAACTGCAGGCTAGATCTGCCCATAGAACCACCTGTATGTCAGACTGGATCAACAGATCAGTAGCTGCAGGCTACATTTGTATACAGCAGCAGAGGCCATTGTGCCCCAGGAGACTAGCACCACAGACATGGGTGGTGGTGCTGCATGCCATAAACATATTGTTGTTTCTGCTTCAGTGTGAATCAGATGCTGAATTAACACAGTGGCTGGTATTGGGAGGGACACAGCAATGCCTATGGTGTGTCAGACATCAATGACTGATGCTCTGCACACAGTGACAGGCCCAGCTGGCAGGTGTTTTCTGACAGTGGACACCATTGTCATGCTGTCCTGTGACCCACATATGCTGTTACAGTGACAGGGGATACTCACAGTAACATACTGTACAGATGGCTGGTAGTGTGTGATGTGATTTGTGTACAGGTGTGTGTGTGTGTTATGTGCCCTGGGGGGGCAAACACATACAGTCAGGTGGGTACACTGGTGTCAGGGCATTCCCATCACTGTGTGGATGGCCATAGCACTATTTCAGGCTAGTGCTAATGTTGTACGCTATTCAGCGTACAACATATTGATTTGGTAAGAATCTTTTAGTACTGGTGCTAACATGTTGCATCGGCACTATTTGGCTTTTTGAATGTGTCAGTGCAATCCTGGTGCAATCAGTTTGTGCCTGGAACACAGTTTTGAACCTCTGCCCCCAGATATTGTTTAAAAGACACCATATTCTTAAACTGTTATTGATTTTTAGAACTTTTTGATTCCATTCATGGTTTGCCCTTGGAACAGGTAGAGTATCGGATAGCACCAAATGGCAGTTCATTTCATGTAGGGTCTTATATATTACTTTCTAATCAAACAAAATTTCACTACCAAATATTTTTCAAATATTTGTTCAAGCATGTATGATGACTAACTTTTCATCTTCAATGTCTTTTAATATTTTAGGAACCAGTTTGTTAATGTCCCCCAGGCCAGCACCTGGAAGCAGCCACTAATAGCCATTTCTTTATTTACATAAGTAATATATTGATCTGTAAATTTGATGTTCAAATCACCTATGATAAAAGAAGTTCTAGTTTCAGCTGGCTTTCCTCCTTGATTCATCTGAATTTCAGAATCAATTTCAGTTTCCATGTTGCTATCAATATTCATAAGAATTTGGTTTGGAGTAGTGTTTAATAAAACCATTTCCCTTGTTATACCCATAGAATTACCATTCCTTGGTTTTATTCGTGCCTGCTTATCACCTGTACAGTATGTATAGACTGTTTCACCATATTGCTTGTGTCATCCTGATCTTGTAATTTGTTTGTGTGACCTTCAGTATTTTTGTCATTCCTTATATCCATTAGTACATCTGCCTCTCCCATCTAGCCTTTTGATTACATTCATTAGTGGCGTGTATCTGTTTGTTACTAGTACTTGGAAGTCCATAGCCCTCCACCCATACTGTTATTTGAGTCTGAGTTTGTGCGTTGCAATATTCCCCTTCTTCAGCTTCTCTAGGTCGCTTATGTATTCCTTTAATTTTCTGCTCTATGGAATCCATTTGTTCACCTTTAGTAGTATTACTTAGCTGCAGCTTTAGTGTTTTGTTTTCTAACTTTAACCCCAGTCACTTAACATTCAGTTCCATTATTTCACTGCATTGTTTACATGTGTATAAACTAAAAAAAAAATCACTCAGTGGTGAGATAGTGAATTTCTTGTTTGATTCACATTTAGTGCCTATCTCTCTAACAGTTATACAATGTTATTCTAAATGTTTAGCAACAGAAAAGGTGTTTAATACCTGAGCTTGTTTGATGAGATAATTCCATTGCACCCTGACTGTACCTGGCTGACATTGGCAGACACGGTTGCCTCTGCCAGCATCACCTCTGCTGAGAGCTCACCTCTGCTCACTTGGGTGAGAAATGTATGTCCACCCCACCAGACGTGCCACTGTGGTACTTCCTGTCTGACACTTGAATTCAACTTATTAGGGGCTGTACCAGTACACTGGCCTTTAAAGGACAAAATAAGGGTGCCAGGGGTTCTCCAAAGTTCCCCATATAGTAGTGATGCTGCAGCAGCCACAAGCCCTGCTTCTCACAGATGGGGAGGTCAGGGAGTCAGGTACCCCTCATCAATAAAGTGCAGTACAAATAATATAAAACACCTCTCTCAGAGGTTTACATCACTAAAAGAACACACGCTCCAGCAGCTCTGAATGTTAAGGTAGATTCTAGAAAGGATAGTTTTTTTGTCTGAACTTAGAACCATTCCACTTCATCAATGTCCTTCTGTTACTTATGAATCTGGAACTGTGCACAGTAATCAGGGAGAACATTTATGGATCTTGTTTCCCTCCCTTCAATTTGATGCATTCCAGAATCCTACAATGACATTTGAGACAGCTGCCTACTGATTGCCATGCTCCAACCCCATGTCTATTGTGACCCAAAGGTTTATTTTCCTCCTCCAGTGCATCATTAGGAGTCCCACACACTGTATAGGCCCTGGCTCTGTCATTCCTCCCTTACTGTAGCACCTTGCATTTGGCTACATTAAATAAGAGGCTCTGAGATGCAATAATCCAGCATGTTCAGATCCTCCTTCCATCTGCCATCATCCTGAATGATGTTAATAACTCTGACCATTTTAGTATCATCATGGAACTAAAGCAGCTGGATAAAAACACAGCTTCCAAATTGCTAATGAAAATGTTAAATAGCAGTAGCTCCAGCGCGTATTCCATAAGGCAACACTGAGCACACCTTTCTACTTAGAGTAGTGCCCATACCCCCACAACCTTTTGGTTCCTGCCCACAAAAAAGTTAGCAGTCTTCCTTAGCAACATCTCATGCACACTGTGCAGGTGTTCTTTGCCCAAGCATTTTTCATGTGCCACAGTATCAAAAGCCTTGCTGATGTCCAGACAGACTACATCCACATCCCTATCTCTATCCACCTCTGTGATCAATTACTCAAAGGAGGTGATCAAACCTGTTTGCCAAGATCTCCCTTTCATAAATCCATGCTGAGAGGGGGAAAGAACCTTGGTTTCAGTCAAGTGCTCCTTTGTTCTATCCTTCGCAATGGGTTTCAGGATCTCATCTAACACTAATGTCAGACTGACTAGCCTGTAGTTACTTGAGTCAGTCTGACCTTGCCCCTTCCTGAAAATGTTATCCGGAGCCCAGTCCCTTGCTTCACCAACCTCCTTCCAATTATATACTGGAAAAAGGCTTTGGTGTTGTCTGATGTTCCTGCTGTTATCCTGACATCCAGACCCTCCATGACTTTCTTAATTCTAATCTTGCATTCCGCCAGGGCTACCCTGTACTCCTCTCTGTCCTGGAGACAGATTGTTTCATTACAGTGGTCATAGACATTCTTTTTGTTCAGAATCATGAATGATAGAGGTGAAAATAAGTCTCAGTTCAATGGTTTATAAAACCCATTGCTTGATTTTCCAATAAATATAAATAATGGTGATGATGAGCTGCCTAAGGTCCCTGTTTAATCAGGGGTCATATCTTGGCAGTTTTCCCTTATTGCTTACTTGTATGTTGGTCTCTGCTGCTATGTCAGTCACCTTCATCAATGATATCTGCATCTGTTCTGCAATACTGTACTAGTCTCATGAAGTTTCTCCAGACCCTTAGACAACAGGTTCTTTATCATTGCAAACTTTGCCATTCTGAAGTTATGGGTCCTGGTGGCTGAGACTAAGGTCATCTTCCATGTCACTAAAGAAAAGTTTACATGGTTCTGGTCACCACCTCTCACTGGTGCTAGAATGTTCACAGGAGAGATGACAACATCCTCACTACTGAGAACTAGGGCAAGGGTAGCATCAAAGCTAGTCCCCTGGATGTCATGCAGCTCTAGAAAGCAGTTCATGAAAGTGACTATGAAGTCTTTATCAGCCCTGCCTTTAGCCATACTAATTCATCAGTGTGTGCCAAAAAGAGTAAAGTCCCCTAGAAATACCACTGCATCTGATTTAACTGCTCTTTAAATTTCTCTATCAAGCAGAGCATCATGGGCCCAAAATACCTATCACAGAAACTCCTACCAAAACTTGGTGCATTATATCAGAACAAATCCTATATCCCCTTTCCTGGTTCATTTCGGAAATTGTTAAATTATCCTTCTTGTTTCTGTCTATGGATGTAACATATAGAGCAGATCCATTGCACACATTCTGTAATTCAGACTGGAATTGGATTGCCCTTTCCTTGCCCCCTCTGTCCTTTATACTCCTCTTTAACTCCCTCCTGAGAACAAACATCTCTCTCACTATTCTTTTCTCTTTGCCAGATTCTATCTTGGCTTCCTCCCTTGTTACCTAAACTCTCTCCTTGCTTGTCCCCAATACTGTTCATACTCACTTGGGCAATAGGAACTCTTTCTACTTCTCAGTCATTTACTCCAGAACCCCTAGAAGGGAGGTAGAATTATCCCACAGATGTTGCCATTTTTGTGGGTCAACCTCCTCCATTCCCATTGCTCTGCCTAGTGTCTCTGTGCCTGTACTGTTGACCAACCAGATTAGGCAATCTCATCTGTGATGCGTCCACCTCACAGTTCAATGTGTATAGCTCTTTTCATTTTGTGCTGTAAAAATCTATATATGTTTTTCCATTGTTGAAAAGCTTTTAATGGTCTAATTCCATTTGGTGCTCCATATTGTTGTTGTCAATACTTTCCAGTTGCACTGAACTTTATATAGTATTTGTACTCTACTTTACGTCATCCCATCCATTTTTCTCCAGGACACACCTAGAAACAAGTCATTTAGGTTGGTGTGCCTTCATGTTTAACTCTTTTGGAAGAAAATAAATAAATGGCTTTTTAGAAATGTGGTATTATTATAATTTGTTTTAAATTTATCTTGAAACAGTTGTGGGTGTTATTTCCTCTCCTTGGAAATTTTCAGCCCATGTTTTATTTTGTACTGTTTCTTGTACTAGTAATTCCTTAAGGTCAGAGTAAATATATATTGTCAGCCTGTATCCTCCTGGCTTGTGGATTAATATGGTGCTTTACTTTACAGTCTGGTTATTTCCTTACTTTTTAGGAGAACTAAACTTTAATTAAAAAAATTAAAAAAAAATTGTCACTGCCAAATGTTGGCTTGCTGGCACTGGCACTGGTAGTGCAGGAGTTAGAGAGATGCACAATAGGATTGGCAGTGAAGTACTGAACTGACGCTGACCCCAGCTCCATCCTGCAGAGAGTGACAGGCACTGGGGTGTGCCTTTGTGTCGTCGTCCATAGTGCTCACACCATTTCACCTCACCCTACCCCATAGACACTGACAAGTGCCTCAGTGTGCCTTGAGGTTTTCAGGCCTTATGTTCACCCCATTCCATAAGGAAATACACTGATATGGGTACAGTATAGAAGAATGGGGTGAACTTTGGGGCAGAAGAGTGCAAGGCACACCTCAATGCCTTTCACTTCCTGCAGGGTGGGGGTGTAATGTTGTGAGCATTACAGCTGACAATGCCAAGTCACACCCTTGATGCCTGTCAGTCTGTACAGGGTGGGGCATTACATTTGGGAACCCTAACACCCCAGGCATTTGTTAGTATTTTCACTTGAAATTTTCAACATGGGCTGTTTGTGACCCCACCTCATGAACAGTGGCACTATGAGTTTGTTAGCTGAAAAGAGATTTTGCACAGCAACTGTGCATTTTGATGCCACAGGTGCAAAAACACATTTTGGGCAGGATGTGAAAAATGACAGCTGCACTGCTCATGAGGATGTGTGAAAATATGGCATTGATGAAATTCAGGAGTGAAAATATGAAAAATTGGTGACATCACAAGCGTTTAGTTTATTGAAAGTATCAGAATTACAACCTTTGAGTCATAGACTCCTTTGCAAAGGATCCACGTCAGTAGGAAAAGTAAAACAAGTTAATATACAAGTATCACTTAAGTATTACAGGTCAAAAACATTCAGCTCAGTAAATATTGCACTGTTTTATCAGCAGAAAACCTTCGTCTAGGTTAATATTCTGTTCATATAACAGTAATAGTTTCGGAGGGTCATATTAATAGGCCCAGAGTCGAGAATTATTTACAATGAGTTTGATGAGCTTTGGCATGGGAGAGGAAAGAAGATATCCCTATGCTGGTGCCATCTTGGTTTCACTGGAGGAATAACCCTGGGGGGGGGCAGTACATTTGTTCATTATGTGCATTCGCGGCTTGCAGAGTTAAGGAGAAAGGATTTCAGATCTGCTTTAAATTGGCCCTGACTGGATACAAGAGGGATACTGGATGCTAGGTTGTTTAGCCATGTGGGAGCATGATATCTGAAGGAACATTGGCCAAGGGAGGTTCTACAGTGAGGTATTTGTAAAGGGTGGTTGCAGAGTGCCTTGGTGCCCACCTGTGAGAAACTGTTTGGAGGAGGGGGTGGAGGCCAGTCAGTGCCTGCTTGTGTAGAATCTTATTTGCAAGGAGGCAGGTGTGATATTTAAGCCTGTCTTGGAAATTAAGCCAGCCAGTAGATTTGTAAAGCTCATAGGTATGGGTTAGCCGGTCACAATTTGATACCAGGCGGCAGGCTTTATTGCGTGCATAGAAACTGTGCAACACACGGTTATAAGGCAATCATTTGGGGGATTTTTTTTCCAAATTTTCAACATAGGCATTTTGGGAACTCCAACCATGAACAGTGTCACTGTGATTTTGTTAATCCGTCCCGAGCATTGATTTCGCACAGCGACCGCGCCATTGTGAGACACATATGCAAAAACACATTTCAGGAAGGATGTGCAAAATGACAGCTGTAGTGTTCATAAGGAGGAATATAAAAATTATAATGGTGAAAATCTGGAGTGAAAATATGAAAAATTGGTGACGTTATGGGGATGTGTAGAAACTCTGCAACGCATGCCCACAAAGTAATTATTTTGGGGATTTTTTTAACTGAATTTTCAACATAGGCATTTTAGGACCTTCACTCATGAACAGTGTCACTGTGATTTTGTTAGTGTGTTCTAAACATTGATTTTGCACAGTGACTGCGCCATTGTGCACCACATGTGTGAAAACACTTTTTGGGCAGGTTGTGAAAAATGACAGCTGTACTGTTCATTAAGAGGTGTAAAAAAATTGCAATGTTTAAAGTCTGGAGTGAAAATATAAAAAAATTTCAAAGTTGCAAGCATGCATTGAAACTGCACAATGCACGCTCATAACACAATACATTTTTGGAATTTTCCACCAGATTTTCAAGATAGGGTTTTTAGGACCCCACCTCATGAACAGTGGCATTGTCATTTTGTTAATCAGTCCTAAAAGGTGATTTCATGCAGTGACCACAAAATGACCTTTCTGGACCGAGTAATGAGATGACAGTGCATGTGTTCATGAGATGGGGTCCCAAGCACCCCATGCTGAATATCTGGAGAAAGAATTCCAAAAAATGGCTGAGATATCCACCTATATTGAAAACACCCCATATATGCCATTATACAGCTTACTGGCTTTTCTTCAGGTCACGGTCACCTTTGAAGAGTGCAGATGTGTTCCCACTTCACTGAAGACTGTCGTACTGGGTTCCAGAGGTAAGTATGGGGTGAGAGGGGCTGTGGGGAGGTGGGGTGCATAGAAGGTAGGTGCAGGTTGGGGGAGAGGACACCACAGACAGTGAGAGACCATTTTCTTGTTTACCGGTTAAACAAAAAAAAACTTTGTGGGAAGGTTTTCCTTTTTTGTAGGTACATTTGGCATGCTGGGGTGGTCTCCCAGCATGCCACCTGGGAGTTTTAGGGGGGACATTATGCCTATGGGGATAGGGCGCCCCGTCAGCAAAGAAAAAGGGTCTGTGTTTGTGGGGGGGCATGATGCCGAGGGGATTGTGCACCCCCTCAGCAGACAAATTATTATATGGGGACATTATGCCAATGAGGAACGGGCTCCCCCATTGGAAAATGAGCTGGGGAGGGGGTATGCTGACAGGGGGATTGGGTATCCCCAAAGTTGGCTTTCAGGACTGTGAGAGGTGGACGGTGACAACTGCTGTCATGTTTATTGCAATGCTTTACCAGGAAAGCAGGCATGTTGGGAGGCATGTTATTGTGCTGCTGCATGATGAGCTTGTCTCTGATTGCAGCAGCACTTTCTTTATAAGTTGTGGCCACCTTAAATAATACCTGTGTCACAGCTAGCATGCTAGCTTATTGGAGAATGAGGGACCCACCTACTAAAGTGTGCCCTGCATTTGCCCACACTGATACACCTCTGAAATCTGCTACTACCACAAGATGTTGGCTTGTGCCTTCATGGCAAGCCAACATAAAAAGCTGTCAAGCTAGTCCTTACTAATTTGCCTAACCCATTGTCTAAGCACAATAATGCCCTTCAGGGTGTGAGGTACTGGTAGATACCCACACATCCAGGAACTGCAAGATCAGACACCTGAGGTGTCGGGCCTCATCAAATCTCTGGGTGTGTGAATTTACAGCAATACTCTACACCCTGTCAGGTCTTAGTACTTACTTATAGGACAGCAATTGTTCAGAGTAGATATGGTATCAATCTGTATACAGTATTTTCAAAAAGGTAAATAATGTATTTTCAGCAGTTTATACTTAAGGTTGGAATTCTATGCAGTTTTGTTAGAGTTTTCAGTGTGGAAAGGCACACTGAGCTAAAGCTTATTTCCAGGTATGTTCCCGTAGCACAGGGAAGCTAAGTGACTTGCTCAAGGTCAACCAGTATACAAGCAAAAGTTCTAGTATTCAAGTCCACATCTGCTGGATCTCCTGGTTTATAACTTGATGCTCCAACCTCTAGGCTATAGTACCTCCCAGTTATATTGTCACAGCATAAACACATTATGGCCTTGTCCAACAGTCTACATTAGTTGTTTTCATGTGCATGTACATATGTAAGAATCAATGACATTGACTTTGGTGTACACCAACTGGTGTATTTCAACCTATGAGGAATCTAAAGGGGTAAATAACTATGATTATTTCAAATTATGACATGTAATTGTTGCACATTTATTTCATTCAATATGGCAGCACAACATACAAGTTAACTACTCAAAGTGAACTGCTAGGTAAACAATTGACAACAGCATGAAATGTATACAATGCATTATGCTACTCCAGTGCCCTAGAGGTTAAGATGTTTTCTAATCAGGGACAGTAAATTAAAATTATGAGCTTGCAGTCTCAACCGGCTGAACCAGAAGCAGGTAGTGAAGATGTCGACTGTCTACGTCCTCCTCCTCTGCATAGATCTTTCACAATCTTCATGGAATGACTTCCCATTCTTGGCAAAAGAGAACAGTGTACCATTTATTAAGAATGCCCTAGTCTCATCCCTATCTGCTAATGTCAGTCTTGGCAGGGATCCTATAGGTAAGTTTGGGGGTATTCTACTAACTCAGGAGAACATATACAGAATTGGATCCCTAAATTTTTTTTATGCAGCATTTTGGATGCTTTTATGCAGCAATTGCTGGCTACTTTGTGATGACTAAGGGGAGCACTCCCTCAGTTAGGCATGAAGCTGTTCACCACAAATGACATAAATAATATTTACAAGGGGGCCAACTAGAGGATCTCAGTGTGTGAAACTGTATTCTAAGATGGAAAGTTTGCATAATCAGATAGATTCTGTATCCTTGACCATGACAGCATGAATTCTGCCTTCTATATCTTCTCTGTTTATCTTAAAAATGGGTTGCCATCATTCAAGTTATTTTGATTGTAACATAGGTCCACAATTGTTGCCTTAGAGCCAGAGCCACAAAAATGACACAGCCTGGAAATGTATGGGGTTGTATACAATCCACTGCCCTGCTTCCCCCAACCCTTGTAGGCACTGAGCTTGGACAAGTCAACTGGTGGCATGGGGGGTGCTGAGTGCAGGATTATCTAGCATTCAATCAGATTCCCAGGTTGCCACTCCTGTGGGCCCCTTTGCAGGCAGGGGGCCACTGGACATGGTAGTTCATGTGGATACTTCACAGACTATTATATCCATGACATGCAAAGTTGCACTTTGTACATTGCACCTGGTAGTGCCAGAGAATTCCTCTACTCATTATGGATGCTTCAGGCTGGGTGCCAGTAGAAGTAGAGCAGATTGGGTCCAATAGTATACTGCATGGCTGGGAAGAGAAGGGGCACACACTTGCTAAGGCGGCCCCTTGTGCAGTGTAGCATCTCCCTTTTCTGCCAGCCATACCTGATGCCTCAGAAGCACTCTTAATTAGCATCCAAATGGGCTGCTTTTGACAGAGAAGAACTTTGGTTTCAGAGCAAGAAACAGCAGTCTAGAACTACAGATTTTTACTGATAAATCACTTCTATCTCAGCAGGAGTCAGTACCTGTTTGGATTAAGCATACAGATACTTTATTAGAAGAAGGGGTCTCATTTAAGTAAAAAAAGAAGAAAGTCACTGTGTGTTTCTCTGAGGAAGGGAGCTGTATCAGCTTAATTTACTGAGTCAGAGCAGAGGGTGGATCTAATTGGGGGTGTGGCTTAGGAGCTTAGGAGTACAAAAGCAGGTGTCTCCAATTACAGCTTCCTGCTGCTTTTGACAGAGGAGAACTTCAGTTTCAGAGCAAGAAACAGCAGTCTAGAACTACAGATTTTTTACTAATTGCCGTCCTTACCACCATTCCTCCCTTCCACCCTAAGCCAGTTCTACTTTTATAGCCACTGGATTTGACTGACAACAGGAACTTCTTGTTTGGCAGTAGGAAGGGTAGGATCACTGAGACATATTAGTTTCATCAACCTTGAAGGAACCTAAAAAAATAACTCTTTCTCCCCCCTGGCTGCTGGAGGTCTGAATCCAAGCACAGAAAAAGGAGACTACTGAAGACTACAGGAAGTACCTGTCCCAGAACAGAAAGGGTGAGAGTTGTAAGGGCACATACACAGTAGGAAAGCAAGTGTAAATATACATAGAGGGAGGACATGGTAAGCACACAAGGCAACAGGAGAAGGGACACAAAATAAGTCAAGATGGGAGTGGTGCAGTGCAATGGCTGTGGGGCAGCAGTGTTCCGGGAGACATTCTGGAGGCTGCAATGCTGCCCTGTTTGCAGGCACCTCTCTGGTCTGAGGGAGGAGATTGCCTGTCTCCAGGCTGACCTGGCTAGGATTCGTGAAACCTCTTCCCCTACCCAGAGACCACCAGGGCCACCACCATTACCTCACAGGTTGCCAAGAAAGAGGAGCAGTTGAAGCAAGATGGGCTCAGGGAGGGAGAGGGTGGTGGAACAGTGGTGCATCCCTCCAGTTGTATCTCTCCACAATTCATATGCTGTTCTGGAAAAGAGTGGTTCCTCTATGGAGGCACCTGCAGTGGAGACCAAGGAGGATGCTGGGAATCTCCATAAAGAAGACCCACAGGAGGGTGGCATGAGACCCTACAGGGGAAGAAAACAACTCCTGGTGGGGGTCTCGATCATTAGGGGGTAGAAGTGGGGAGGAAGGGGATAGGGAGGTAAGGTGCCTGCCTGGTGCCACGGCTCAGAGGGACAAAAAGGGAATCCTCAGGATCATGGGAGCAGCTGATCGAGGGAGGGAGCTGGATGTCATTGTCCACCTAGGGACAAATGACCTGGCTGTGAATGGGATCAGAGCAGTGCAAGAGGAGTTTGAGGAGTTGTGGAGGGGCCTTAGACAAGTAGCATGTATGGTAACCTTCTTGGAGATGCTGCCTGTCTATGGCAAGGATGATGCTAGGGTATTCTGCACCATGGGATTCAATGAATGGTTGAAAAACTGGTGTGGATCTCAGGGTTTTGGCTTCATTGGGACTGGGGAGCCACCTGGATTGATGCAGGCTTATACTGGTAAGATGGTCTGCATCTGTCTGGGGGGGAACAAGGATCCTAGGTTTAAATGCTTCATTGGCAAGTATTTAAACTAGCCAAGGGGGAGGCACTGAAAAGGAGCAGGGGAAATCCCAGCCTCCCCCCACAAAACACAGTAGTTAGAGAGGTAAACACCAAGGTAGAGAAGTCAGTAGAGAGCAGGACAGGTGTAAATGCAGAACAAGGCAGTAAGGATAGGGATGGGGCTAAAAGGGGTAAGGCCATAAAAAATAAATGGAAGGTGATGAGTACCAATGCCCGCAGTCTGTGCAACAAGCTCCCTGAACTAGTGGCCTTGATGGAAGAGGGATGCCTGGATATTGTGGCAGTCACTGAAACATGGTACACAAAGAACCATGACTGGGATGTCAACATACCGGGATACACAGTCTACAGGATGGACAGGGTTGGTAAAAGAGGAAGAGGAGTAGCTCTCTATATAATGGAATGGATTAAAGCAACAGAACTGAAGAGTAAACAGAAATGTTATGAGTCACTATAGGTCACCCTGGAGACAGGAAATGGCACCACAATCTGCATGAGGGTTGTGTACAGACCCCCATTTCAGGGGGAGGAAATGGACAAGGAAATGATAGAAGGCATCCTTAAAATGGCAGAAAAGGGGGAGATATTGTTGATGCGGGACCTGAATATACTAACATACTAAAATGCCAGCAGAATAGGCCTAACGGTCTTTCGTGTCTGCTCGTTTGGTCAGCCCCCACCCTGGGTGCTGATCTTGATGTCCCCCTCGCCTTCTCTGGCTTCTCCCTTCCCAGTTCTGGATATTCTTGCTGCATTGGATTTTGCTTCCAGAACCCTTCCCCTGTACCTGTCCCACCCCCTCTTGAACACCTCCACTGTCTCTGCCTCCACCAGTCCCCTAGGCAGTGCATTCCATGGCTCCACCACCCTCTCAGTGAAGTAGCACCTCCTCCTTTCTCCCCTGAATCTTCCCCCCTCCAGCTTCCACCCATGCCTTCTAGTGGCCCCCTCCTCCTTCCTTCGAAACACCCTGACTGTTTCTCCCCTATTTACCCTCTTCATGTACCTGAAGACCTCTATCATGTCATCCCGGTCCCTTCTCTCTTCCAATGTGTACATATTTAGCTCTTTGAGCCTCTCCTCATAGGTCCTGTCCCCCAAGCCCCAAATCATTTTGGTTGCCCTCCTCTGGACCCTCTCCAGGAGGTTAATGTCCCTCTTTAAGTGTGGCCTCCAAAACTGCATGCAGTACTCAAGGTGCGGCCTCACCAAGCAGTTATACAGTGGGAGTATCACTTCCCTCCTTCTGGAGGTGATCCCCCTAGCGATGCATCCCAGCATCCTGTTGGCCTTGGCTGCTGCCCTCCTACAAGTCTCAGAGTTGCTCATCATGACATCCACCACCACCCCCAGGTCCATCTCAGCCATCAAGACTTGTAGCATTTCCCCCCTCAGGGTGTACATTTAGCCTGGGTTTCCGGCCCCCAGGTGGAGTACCTTGCATTTCCCTGCATTGAACCTCAGCTTCCACTTTCTAGACCATCTTTCCAGAGCCTCCAGGTCCCCCTGTAGGGCCACCCTCCCCTCCTCTCCATCCACCACCGCACCCAGTTTCGAGTCATCTGCAAAGAGACTCATCTCACTCCTGATTCCTGTCCTTATGTCAGATACGTAGGCATTGAACAGAAGGGGCCCAAGGACTGATCCCTGTGGGACCCCACTAATGACCCTCCTTGGGGATGAGACTATCCCACCAACTATGACCCTCTGGGTCCGGTCCTGGAGCCAATTGCCTATCCATCTGATCATCTGGTTCCCCACCCCCATTTCTCCCAACTTATCCAACAGGCCCACGTGAGGAACAGAGTCAAATGCCTTGCTGAAGTCTAGAAAGAATACATCCACTGGTCTACCCAGGTCCAAGGCACTTGTCACCCAGTCATAGAACTCCACCAGGTTTGTCTGACACTATTTCCCTTGGATGAATCCATGCTGCCTATCATCCAGGCACCCTGACTTAATCAGGTCCCCCCCTAGCCTCTCCTTGACAATGCCCTCCATTACCTTGCACACCACCGATGTCAGGCTGACAGGCCTGTAGTTCCTACCACCCCTTGAGTCCCCCTTGTGGATAGGCACTATATCGCCACCTTCTAGTCTTGGGCACTCACCCTGTCCTCAGAGAGATGGTGAAAAGCTCTGCCAGGGTTTCTCCAGGATATCCATAAGTTCCTTCAGCACTCTGGGATGTAATTTATCCCGCCCAGTGCTTTCTCCATCTTAAGGAGCTGAGGGCTTCCTCACTCTCTCTGCTGTGATTCCACTTCCGTACCTCTTCTCCCTGCTTAGCCCTCCCTCCACCTGCCAGTGATGCCTCCCCCTCTCCCCAGACCCGCCGATCGGTAAGGATCCCCCCTCCTCAGTATCTCTGTCTCCTCCCATGTATGATGCAGCACCCCCATTTTCCTTGGTGAAAACTGTGGTGAAGTACTCATTTAGTACCTCAGCCTGCTCCCCCGGGACTTGTGCCCATCTGTCCCCTGATTTAATCCTGCTAAACTGCCCCTTCACCCTTCGTTTTTCCCCAATGTATCTAAAGAACCCCTTGTTCCCTCTCCTAATTTCCCTGGCCAGGTTCTGCTCCTTCCGTGCCTTAACCGCCCTCACCACTCTAGTGGCCCTTCTAGCCATCAACTCGTACTCCCCTCAATCCCTTTCACTCCTTGAGCACTTGAATTGCTTATAGGCTGCTTTCTTTCCCCGCACCACCTCCTGGACCTCCCTGGTCCACCAGCAGGGTTTTTGGGCCCTACCGCATTTTCGTCTTACTCTTGCACAGGTGCTGGTAGCATCCTGCACCCCTCTCCTGATGATTTCCCACTTACTATCAGTGTCCATGTCTGACCCAATCCCATCCAAATGCTCCTTAAGGATCCTTCCCATTTCCTTAAAATCTGCCCCCCTGAAGTCAGTTACTTCCGTCTTTGTGCAGCCTTCTACCCCTCCTAGGTCCAGGCAGAACCAGACCATGGCATGGTCACTCCCTGCCAATGGGTCCCTTACCTCCAGGCCCCCAATCTGGTCACTGTCTGCCAGGACCACATCTAGTACCTGTGCCTCTCTGGTCGGTTCCCTCACCTGCTGAGTTAGGAACGCATCTTGAAAGACATCCAACAACCTCTGTTCCCTGGTCACAGAGAATGTCATAGTCTCCCAGTCTGTTCCTGGCATGTTTAAGTCCCCAACACCACCCCGTTCCTCTGCCCAGTCTGCAGTGTCTCCCAACATCTGCCACCAGACTGTCCTCCAGCTCCTCCGCCAGGGCAGGGGGTCTATACACCACTCCTATTTTTACTCTCTTGTCCCCCCTTGTTATCAAGGTCACCCAAATCACCTCCACGGTTCCCTCCACCTCCTCTATTCCCCCTATGCCAATGCAGTTTTTGACTATCATTGCTACCCCTCCTCCCCTTCCTTCCCCCTGTCCTTCCTGAACATAGTGTAACCCTCCAGGTTCAGGTCCCAGTCATGTCCTGCAGTGGCCCAAGTCTCAGTGACCACTGCCACATCCACTGCTCCCTCAGTTAGCATCGCCTGAAGCTCAGGCATTTTATTGCCTAAGCTCCTGGCATTTAGCAGGACTACCTTCCACCCTTTCCCTATAGTTCCATTTCCCCTGCTCGTGTTCCCATGGGGATTCTGTTTTCCTCTGGTCTGCACTTTGCCAGTCTGCCTTTTCCTGCAATTCTCCTGGTCCCCGGGGGGTGGAGATAGAGTCCCTCCTTTATCGGCACCCCCTTGACAGCCTTTTCTCCCATCCCACCCCCCTTCACAAGTTTAAACCCCACTTTTCACCAATGAACCCCTCTATTTTCAACTTAGGATTCCCTCCTCCAAATTGAGATGTAGTCTATCTCTAGCATACAGCTCCTTATCCTCCCAGGTCTCCCCAATCCCCATCAACCATACCCTCTGGCCTCACACCACTCCCTGAGCCACTGGTTTATCTCCTAATCTTCCTTTTGTGTTCCCCACTAGCCCTTGACACTGGCAGGATTTCTGAGAAGGAAACTGTGCATCCGATGTCATGACAGACCCTGGTGAACTCCCTGAATCTTGCCTGTATCTCTAGCTCGCTATTTCCCTCAATGTCATTTGTACTCAGGTGGACCAGTATGTCTGGGGAACCCCCACAATCCTTTGCCAGCTGATATACCTCGTGCTTAGCCCTATGCACCGTTATGCCAGATGTTAGCTGGATTACCTTTGCTGCAGGCACATCCAAGAGCAGGGTCATTCTTGATGCCCTACAGAGTGCATACCTCAGATAGCTAGTGTTGGAACCCACTCGGTAGGGAGCAATCTTAGGCCTGGTACTCTTAAATGGGGAAGGAGAAAGGATCTCAGATTTATAAGTGGGTAGCCTTCTGGGAACAAGTGACCATCAAACAGTGTGGTTCACAATAAACACAGCCATAGAGTCAAGCCATACAAAAATAAGAGTATTGGACTTTAGGAAGGCTGACTTTGGGAAAATGAGAGAGTGCCTCAGAAAAGCAGTAGCTAACGGGCAAGAAGGAGGGGTGGAGAAACAATGGGGAATAATCAAAACAGCCATTGCAGAGGCAACACACCTTTGTGTGAAGCAAATCAACAAAACAAAATGAAGGAAAAAAACATTATGGTTCTCAAAAGAGGTGGCAGGGATGGTTAAGGAGAAAAGTATAGCATTCAGGGAAAGTAAGGAAACACAGAAGGAGCAGGACAGAGAACTTTATCAGTTAAAGCAGAAGGAGGCAGGGAAGGCAGTCAGAATAACAAAGGCACAAATTGAGGAAAATAAATCCAGCTTTGTTAAGAAGGGGGATAAAACCTTTTATATGTACATTAGGGTGTGAAGAAAGACCAAGGGAGGGATACAGAGACTTAATAAAGGGGAGGGAATGTGGGCAGAGGGTGACAGTGAAAAAGCAGGGATACTGAAAGAATATTTTTGCTCAGTATTCACAACGAAAGAAGAGGGGGAGGTACCTAAACCAAACAAGAGAGAAACTCTGAATAGGGGGTCGATACTAGTCCATTCACAGAAGAAAGGGTTTTGAAAGAACTCTTGAAACTGAGGGTGGACAAAGCAATGGGGCCTGATGGGATTCACTCAAGAATTCTAAAAGAACTAAGGGTAGAACTAGTAACACCACTGACTAGTCGCTTTAACAAATCATGGGAGGATGGGGTGGTACTGTACCTGAGGACTGGAGGAGGGAAAATGTGATTACACTTCACAAAAGTGGGAGCAGGGCAGAGGCAGGAAACTATAGACCAGTTAGTTTGACTTCAGTGGTTGGGAAAATGATGGAATCACTTCTGAAGGAAAGAATTGTTGAGTACCTAGAGGCTAGTGGGGCACAAGACCCAAGGCAGCATGGTTTCACAGCAGGAAGGTCATGTCAGATGAACCTAATAGTTTTCTTTGACTGGATGACCAAAGTAGTAGACCAGGGAGGGGCTGTGGATATGGCCTACCTAGATTTTAGCAAGGTATTTGACATAGTGTCTCACAAAAGATTAATATGCAAGTTAGCCAGCCTTGGAGTGGGTCCCAAGGTGGTAGCCAGGATAAGAAACTGGCTGGACAACAGGACGCAAAGGGTAATAGTAAACGGAGCCCACAGTGAAGAAAGGAGGGTAACTAGTGGGGTACTGCAGGGTTCAGTACTGGGACCTGTCCTCTTTAATGTCTTTATAAGTGACATTGGAGAGCACCTGGAAGGAAAGGTATGTCTCTTTGCAGATGACACAAAGATCTACAATAGTGTTGATACACAAGGTGGGGTGGAAAGGATGAAAAGGGACTTGGCAAGGTTGGAGGAATGTTCAAATATGTAGCAGCTCAGATTCAATGCAAAGAAGTGCAAGGTAATGCATCTGGGAAACAAAAACCCAGGGGAAGAGTACACAGTGGGGGGGGGGGTTAATAACAACAACAAAAATCGAAAGAGACCTAGGAACAATTATGTCAGATGACCTAAAGGTAGGCATGCAACATGAGAAATCAGTAAGGAGGGCTGGGGGGATAATGGGATGCACAGGGAGAGACATCAACAATAAAAAACAGGAAGTTGCTATCCCTCTGTACAGACAGTTAGTGAGACCCCATCTGAAGTACTGCTTGCAATTCTGGAGACCCCATCTCCGAAAAGACATAGACAGAGTGGCGGCTGTTCAGAGGAGGGCAACCAAAACGGTGCAGGGTCTGCACCAGAAGACGTATGAGGAGAGACTAAAGCAGCTTAAAATGTATACCCTTCAGGAAAGGAGGGAGAGGTGGGACATGATAGAAACTTTCAAGTATCTCAAGGGAATTAACAAAGTACAAGAGGGTAGCATATTTCAGAAGAAGAGATGTGCAAGAATAAGGGGCACAATTTGAAGATAGAGGGGGGGCCGGCTCAGAGGTAATGTTAGAAAGTATTTTTTCACAGAGAGGTTTGTGGATGCATGGAACAGCCTTCCTGAGGAGGTTGTGGAGTCAGGAACAGTGGGAGAATTTAAGAATACATGGGACAGGCATAAGGCAATTCTAGTGGGGGGTAGGAGGAAGTAAGCAGTTGAGTAACTAGAATCTGCAGCTTATCTATCAGGTAGGGAAATGGGCAGACTAGGTGGGCCAAGCAGTCCTTATCTGCTGTCAAAAAAAAAAAAATCAAATTCTATATTACAGCAGCTATGGTACCTGTAATTTTAACAAATGATCACTAATAATAAATATATGAAATAACACTTAAATACATGTACTGTACCACAGTTAAAATAACTAAATAGCCTTAAGTTACATTTAAGGAATTATAAAACATTGACTAGAAATTGAGCATTCTTTCTGATTGGCTGACAATACTCTCCAGTGGCAGCTACCAGTGACATTATGCAGAATATCAGCTATAACATGACATATCACATGAAATCACCATTTATTTCAACTGTTTTTCCTGTGGAATCACACAATATATCCAGGTATATAGTGCTTCCTGTCACTGTCTTCCACTATAAAAGGGAATGTTAATAGTTAGATAGAAACATAGGAATTGTCAGTAAATAAAAACTGCCAGCCCCATGCAGTCTGCCAGAAAGCCCTACACTAGTTTGTAGCTTCTGACCTTTACTGGTTAATGGTTTTTCACACCACCTTCCCATCTCTAAGGTACCCATATCCCTGTCCCGTGCATGTTTAAAACCCTGTACTGTGTTTGCCCCCACCTCCTGTGGCTGTCAATTCCATGTGTCCACCACCATCTCCATGAAGAAAAACATCCTCACATTTCCTGCCACCTTCTAATTTCATATCTTGCCCCCTAAGTTTTGTACATTTCTGATATTGGAAGATGTTCCCCCCCCCCGCACATTGTTTATGCCCTTAAGGTATTTGAATGTTTCTATCATGTCCCACAAATCCCTCTTCTCTTCCAGAAAGTACATATTGAGGTTTGTTAGTCTCTCTTCACACGTTTTCTGGTGCAAGCCCTTTACCAGCTTAGTCACCCTTCTCTGGATTGCCTCCCCCCTGTGAATGTCCTTATGAAGGTGCACCTCCAGAATTGCACAGTGTACTCTAGGTGAAGCCTCACTAGCATTTTGTCCAATGGCATCATGACCTCCTGGCTGAAAAACAAAAGTTCCATTAGAATAATAGCTATACAAGTGTTTATTTTAAAAAGGTAAAACAAGTTTAATTTAATAAAAGCATTAAGGCACTCCAGGTATTGTTACCTATTATTATTCCTTGGGACATAACATACTTGTATTCACCTTATACCTCATAATTACCCTAGGGTTAAGTTAAAAGAAAGTAACCCTATCCTGTCAGTGCCTTAAATAAATAATAAGACAAGACAAGGTTGCACCTGGGGCATGCTCTTATCAGGCCATAAACCACACCTCATTGTTTCTTATTGCACTTTTAAAAAGGCCACATGGTAAATAAGTTAATTTAAAAAAATGAATATACAATGTGCACATAAAAAACAATAAAAAATATGATCAGTAGAAAATAGTAAAACAGCTTTAGCCAGAGCTGATATGGCTGTGGTGAGCCTGAAGAAGCTCCAAGTAATGAGCGCCATGACCGCCGCTGAATGCCATCCGACATACACCATGCAAGGAAACCTTCAGCATTGGCAAATGCATGCTTTTTTGTTATCTTTGCTTGGCTTCCAGTAGTCTATCTGAAATGAAGACACCATTTCTGATTGTACACTGCAGTCACTAAGCATTTTATTATAATTCATCTTGCTCTGTGCTGTATATTAGAATGTAATTCAATCTACAGACCAGTTTTAATTTCTGACATGACTACATTTACCCCTTGTACAAACCTGTTATAACAGAAAAATAACTTAATCATTGTTTTAACTAATAAGATCTTCAATAATAAAAGTAGCAAGTCCAAATGTCAGATCTGAAGTAAGAAAATGTAGTGATACGAACATATGAGCATACAAAAATGTCAGCAGATACAGGCAAATTGGTCAATCATGTCTACTCAGTCATGTAGCATGCAGGCTAGACTCCTGCTGTTGCCCCCCCCCAACCCTTGCTTCCTTCTCTTCCCCCTCAACTTTCCACCAACTAGTATCTTGCCCATGATACTGCCCCACCCCTTTGAAGTTCTCCACTGTTTTAAGAGATACCACTTCCTATGGAAATGCCTTGCACCCTTCTACCTCCCTCTCCATGAAGTCATGTCTCCTCACCTCTTTCACAAAATGACTCCACACCAACTTCAGTTTGTGACCCCCGTGAATTCCTTCTCCATTTAATCAAATCATGCCTCTGCACTAACCCTGTTGTTGCCCTTTAAGTACTTGAAGGTTTTGATCATATCACCCCCTTCCTTCTCTCCTCCATTGAGTACATGTTGAGGTCCCTCAATCTATCCTCGTAATGTGATCTGAAATGTATCATAGAAAACATGACAGTAAAATGTGCTACATCATTTTTATGGCACAGCAGAATACAGTATTCTGTAGTCTTACATTTACAAAGTTGTTACCTGGATTGAGATGACTGAATCACCTGCTTCAAATTCCACCAGAGCCACTGACACATGATGACCCAGGAGCACTTGCATTTGATCAGGGCTTCTGTCATCATGTTCATGGCTACTGTTGCAAAATAGAATCTATGCACACATATTTGTTTTTAAATCAGAGTTAAATACTGTAGAACTGATTATATTTGCAGGTGCCAGAATTTGCCATCAGCTGTGCACCAACTTAATCACGTTTGATTGAATTAGTGCATTCCGAACAAGAAAGTGTGCAGGCAATTAACTGATCTAGTACTGACCTAGTGTTGTATTTAGTCAGTCAGTGAATCATTGAATCAGTAAGTCAGTCTTAGGACAGCATGTCTCTTATAAAGTGGTTGAAGCCCTCCCAGCAGAAATGCAAATACCTGCTTGAAACTTCAGAAATGGATTCTGAAGCACTAGCTGTAATCTCCGGCGTTGAACACCATGTAGCAGCCTCTGTCGTGCGAGAGATTGTAGCCACTTCTCCTCCCTCCAAACATAGCAGACCAGCAAACTACACTAATTATCCACCAGAGGTTCGGTTTCAGCTAGGCAAGTATGCGGCTGAACACGGTGTCATGTCCGTAGTATAAGCTCATCACTCCTTAACCGGTGATATTGTGAATGAGAGCACTATTAGAAAATTTAAGCTTGACTACAAATCAGCATTGCAGACAAACCCTGACCCTGCAACTCTCTCTCCCATTTTGCCCAGAAAGTCAAGAGTTTGTCCCACACATTTGGTATCAGAACTGGAAGACCAGTTAAAGAAAATCGTACAGTCACTCAGGGTAGAGTGTGCAGTAGTGAATGGCCATGTGATCCAGGCAGTAGCAATGGGAATTGTAAAGGCAACCAACCCTCATGTTTTGGTGGAGAATGGTGGGCACCTGCAACTAAACAGTAAATGGGCATGGGGTTTCTTACATAAAATGGGCTACAGTAAATGCAAAGACACAAAAGTGGCACACGAGGTTCCTTCTGATTCTCTAAATCTAAAGTCTGCCCTTTTATAAAGAATATACAATTGTTGTGCACAGGAGGTCATACCTCCCCAGCTAGTAATTAACCTAGATGAGACCAGAGTTAAAATTGTGCCAGTATCTGAGTGGACTATGGAGGTCACCGGATCATGTCAAGTCTCACTGATCGGGTTTGGGGATAAAAGGCAGGTCTCCCTGGTTCTTGCTTGTACACTTGCCAGCCAAATGCTTCCCCCCCCAAGTCATCTACCAGGGTAAGACAACAGCATGCCATCCACAGCACAAATTTCCATCCGAATGGGACATCACAGAATCAATCACTGAGCTAATGAGGAAACAACCATCCGATACATTGAAGGGGTTATTGCCACTTACTTTGAGACTGTGAAAGAACAACTCAAACTGCCAAAAGAACAAAAAGTCATTCTAATTTTTGACTTGTATAGAGCTCACTACACTGCGCCCATTCTGCAGAAGCTGGAAGAAGTCGGTATTATACTTGTGTACGTCCCAGCATCTTGCACTGATTCCCTACAACCGCTTGGACTTCTCAGTAAACAAAATTTTCAAAGATCTGATGAAAGGTCACTTCACTTCCTGGTATGCGGCACTAATTTCTGACAAACTGGTTTCAGGGGTTGGCGATGCAGAGCTGAACATCGATCTAAGACTATTGGTACTAAAAGAACATCATGCATGGTGGTTGCAGACAAGTATTAAATCTCTTGAAATAAAACCTAAAGTCATTATTCATGGATTCAGACAAGCAGGGATACTGGACGCACATACCAACTGCCTGAACATGGTAAATTTGTTTATTATTGTTTCTTATTGCTAATACCAGTATTGTTATAATCATCTTGATTTTAAAAATTAAGCTGCATTCTAAGGCTGCTCTGCATTCTAATGTATTGCAGACACAGCAAAGTGAGCGGAATCACACAGCAAAGGGAGGATGAGGATAAAGTTCGGGAGCATCTAACATAGAAAAAATCTGCAGCTGGGATGAAGATACTTTTTTTCGAGTGCCTTGATTGTATTAAATAAATGGACTTCAAGTTGCTGTAATTACTGAATAAAACTCTTTTAAATCATGTAGTAGCTCCGCTTCCTCATCATTACTGAAGGTTACACTTTCTAAATTAAATCGCTTTCCATTTATTTTCGCTGTAAATTAACTATAGCGAATATAGTGAAAATAAACTGAGCACAATTATAATCAGTTCTACAGTACATTTTGCTGTAGAATGTATGTCCATTTCCCTCTTGCAGCAAGGTCAAACTGGTTCCAAGGAGACACATTATGTAAATGTGATAGTAAATGCACACAGAGGGACTAACATAATGATATTTTAAGGATATTGAGCTCTATTTTTGTGCCTGAAATTCCACTTAAAATGGATCCCAGACTGAAGCAGAATAGACAGTGTCCAATTACAGAATGTGCCTCCTTAGCATTGAATTAGCTTAAGCATGCTGCAACAGGCAAATGGACACACATTGATAACATTGTTTTAGTACTGACATTTGGAGCTGCATGGCATAGCAGAGCATTCATTCAACAGCAGGGCTCATACACTTTTAAATGGATATTTATTTTGGACCAGTAATAGAAAACAAATAAAAAGAAACAAACAAAAACTATTCACGTCATTATACCCTCTGTATGACTGGTTTTGTAGATCTAATTTATTTTTGAACTACATAACTTAGACATGTGGGAGTGTTGACAGGAGCAGACAGTAAAAGTTCTTACATGATGACTCCCAGCTTCAAGGCACTAGGATTCTGGGGAGGGGGTCCAGGTCTACTTCTTACATTGCTCTGTCTCCCACATAACACATGTGCCTAATTAGCCATGTGCTACTGGGTCCGTAATCAGCCAAAATAAGGACATAATGAGTAAACCTACAGGCTGCTGAAAGAACTGGAATTAATCTATTTGACTTGAACTAGACAGATGCTCATTCTGCAGCCCTATAAGGGTTAAATGACATCAACTTCAAAAGGATTTTCTTTTTGTTTATATCCTGAAAAGTTGGGAGGCACAGTAGCATCCCCCTTGCCTTTAAGACAGAGCAGCAAATAGCAAAAAACAGAGGGGGAGTGCACTATTTTGCAATTTATGTAAGGATACACTGAAAACTCCTAAATGATGTGTTCCACATAAACACCTTTTTTCAAGGGAAAGCAGGATGACTATAGTCTCCATCCTCAGCCATAAAACATAGTTCCTGACAATTGGTGATGTATCCACTACGAGAAAATGATAGTCCCCCTTTTCTCAAGTCTGGTAAGACCACGCTTAGAATACTGTTCTGCAGTATGTGCACCTCAATTTATCAGAGGCAAAAAACTAATTTAAAATATTCAGTGTAAAGCTACTAAAACAATTACAACCATGCGGAATTTAGACTACAGCACCAGATTGAACAAACTGGGCCTTTATTCAATGCAATACAGAAGAATAAGGGGTGATCTCTGTACAGTATACAGAGCAATAAAAGAGGAATCTACATTTGAAACTACTGGATTGATTAATAACTTGTCTAATGCTAATACTAGATCCCATGACAAAAAATTAATGGGAACCCTAAATAAAATCAACAAAAGAAATCATTGGTTCATACAAAGAGTAATAACTATACGGAATGGCCTTCCAGAAAGTGACATTGACAGAAAAACAATTGACTTATTAAAATCAGTCTGAACACACATATGGATGACAAATAATTTCTTTCCCCCCAATAGCAAGTGGTGGAGAGCTTATAAAAGGCATAACTGCCTCTTTAGCTTGTAAAAACCTATGAACCTATGTTTCTTAGCCCCACTTCCCTCCCAGGATACACAACACATTTTTAAGCATTTTGTTGTGTGCACTTTTACTATTACTATTTTAAAACTTTATTTTCTTACATCATTGGTTTCTTTTACATGAAACATCTGTCTTAACTGGGAGTGAGCATGTCCCTCAGCAGCCAACGTAGACAGTCATTTCCACCTCCATGGCTGTCAAACTGCAAGGCTCAGTTAGTTGCTACAAAATACTTGCTTCACTTTTCAGCTGATAATGGGGTGCTCTTTTTATTTATGGTTTCTTGAGGCTGACATTTATAGGAGAGGATGGAAGGGGGGGGTGATGAAGTCTGCAGATGCCGGAAATGGTCAGTGTCTGTTGGGAAGTCTTCAGCAGTAGGCTCCAGAGCAGGACATGCAATGAGGACCCAGGAATGGAGTACAATAAAAAAAAAAACATAAATGAAAGAGTAAATGTTTAGGACTCCTGCAGGAATTATGACCTTAGATACAGTAGCAACCAAGCAGCAGAACTGGGTTTTGATTTGAAAGCCACTGTCCTTAGCTGCTGACATGCTTGATGGATCACTGTACTGGTATTTGAAATATACTTCATGCACTTCCATTACTTGATTGCAATCAGCATTAATGGAAGCACCTCAGTCAGACTTCATTTTACAAACTAAAAATACAGGGAAATACAGAATGATACAATGTGTGTGTGTGTGTGTGTGTGTGTTTGAGATTGGAGGGGCACATTGGACACCAGAAAATCACAGTAATCTTTATTCCATGGAACTGATGATGGCAAAAGGTTGGTACACTGATACATATAGTGATGAGGCATTGCCTGGCACAATCAGTGTTTGTTTGTAAGATATGTCCTGATAAGGACATTGCTAAAAATGGCTTTCAGCCAGTCAGGATTCAGGATTTTTTTAGCCCATTTTATAATGCCTAATTACCAATACATTTTTTGCAAAGCAATTCCTTGAGTCAATGGCCACTCCATTACTCAGCCTCTATTCCAAGCACTCTGTGTAGTCCAGTGGCAAATGTTTCTGTCACCTCAACTCACCCACAGCAAGTATTGACTGTAATAGTGGCTATAAAGGAGTTGGAGTGTACTGAGCACCACAGCTGGCAAATGACCACATGGGGCTATATTCCATTCATAAGAGGCAGATTGTGCAGGAGAGGATGAGGAATTATATTGTATGCATGAGAGGATATCAAGACCATGGAGGCACAAGGGCACAAACAGGTAAACAATGGGCAGGAATTACAATGGGTCAACTTGGAGGCAGGACCTTGGTTCACTATTCATATCAGAGTGGAGTACAGACCTCCAGCATAAAATGAGGAGATGGATAAGGCACTTGGAAAAGCAAGTATTAGATCAAAAAATAAGGGGGATGTGCTTGTATTTGGCAACTACAACTTTCCAGATGTGTATTGGAGCTTTCAAATTTTAGCTTTGGCAAAGACTAATCCAATAGGTATCTGCACAATTTAGTGGGGTCAAAATGGATGCAGCTAGGGGGTGGCTAAGCTCGAGCATCAAATGGAAAATCAGTAGCTGCATTTCCAATGACAGTAAGGACGCTTAGTCACAGTGTGCATTTACAAAAAATCTATTTATTGAAATAATACTTTAACTTTGGTACTGTCATTGGAAGTGCAGCTACTGACTTTCTACCTGCTTTGGCAAGGAGTTGGCTATGCTTGATTCCCTGCAAGGGGATTTTCTTAAGCAGTTAGTCAAAGTACTGACTAGGGATGGGGCACTGCTGGACCTGACACTTACAAAAAGAGACAGCATTGAAGGCTTCACAGTGGGCAGTCCCCTTGGTATCAGTGATCATCATATAATGTGGTTCAACATTTAGGCAAGAACACAGGCAAATCACACAAGAATGAGGGTTCTGGACCTTAAGAGGGTGGATTTTAAAGAAGAAATGGGTGAATGCATTAGGGACTGCCCCAAGAGGGGATGGGGAGTACCAGGAAAGAGAAGAGACACAGAGGGGAGGAATAAGGTAGGGCATAACTAAAGCAACATGCCTATGTGTGAAGGAAGGAAGCAAAACCAGAAGGAAAGGGAGACCATCATGGTTCTCCAAGGGCAGTAAAGGAAAAATGGGTTGCATTCAAGATTAAAATTGTGCAAAATTGAAATATTTCACCCAGCAAAGTATTTCAAGTAATTCACTCATTTTGCAAAATATTTTGCTATTCAAAAGGCAAAATTTCACCCACATTTGGGAACAAAATGACATCCCCAAGCCAACAAAATTTTGCTTGCAGGTGAAATTTCACCACCCATGGGCAAAATTTCACTTTATAGACTTGGTGTTGATGGACTGGTCGGCTGGCAAAACTGTGGACAAAATTGCTAAATTTCACAGCAATTTTACAAAATATTTTGTGTTGTGAAATCACCAATTTCACCGCAGTTTCACCTGCAACATTTTATGTCACTGCATCCATATTCAAGAGCTATAAGGATACAAAGAGGGAAGAAGATAGGGAGGTGTATGCAGCAGAGCAAAAAGAAGCAGACAAGGTAGTGAGGTGAGCAAAGGTGCATATAGAGGAAAGGCTTGCAATAGGGTTACTACAGAGGATTACTTTCTTCAGGTATATAAGAGTGAAGAATAAAGCAAAGATAGGAATATTAAGAATTAGATGCACAGAAGGAGTAGACTGTGCTGAAGGAAACAGAATAAAACTGAAATTTTAAATGGGCATTTCTGTTCACTCATCACAGTGGAGGGTTGAGCTGATGGACCACCAGGGAGAGGCAGGGATAGTGTGGGGAGGTGAGTGGACACAGGTCCATTTTCTGAGGAAAGAGTGCTAAGAGAACTTTCAAGTCTGAAGACAGATAAGGCTATGAGATCAGATGCTTAAAATCCAAATATAGTCATGCATATACTATAGAGTCAACCTAGAATGCCTTCTGGTAGTGTTACTGATGCTGTGCCAGTGGGCTGTGAGTGAGACGTGGACAGAAACAGTATGGAAGTTAAGTAATCTTAGTATCTACTATCTGATTCCTGCTATTAGCCTCTTATTTGAATTAGCACCCCACCAATACATTTTGAACTTCCTTATCAATATCAGAAACATCAATTACTGCCTTTACAATAAAATGGAGCAGCAGGAATGATTCACATAGTCCATGATTGCAATGGGGTTTAGAACAAAGTAGACAGAATATTATAGATTAATATTGAATGATATTAATAAGTAAGACCTAATGGGAAGACTGTGTTACTGTAAACATATTTATAATTGCAATAACAATGATAAAGACAAGTCTGTTGTACTGTTAGAAAGAACAAGAATTAAAAAATACAGAGGCAACATGTGATTCATTGAAAATGGAGCATCCTTAAAATATACACAATGAATGTCAATAACAGAGTAATAAGGGGTTCAAAAATGAGTTTGACTAAGTTTCAAATGCACTTACTTGGTAAGAGAAAAACAATGATTGGTAATATTTAGAATGCAGTTTATGACCAGGGGATTTGTTGAAAAAAAAATTCATATGGTTTAGTAATGATACTTCTGTTATCCTCTGCATGTATTATTAAATGTATAACAGCCATGCTGGATCAAGTAAAGGTATAAGTTTATTGAGGGAAAGTATGAGAAAATATTGTTCTGTGAAATATGATGAAATAAGGAATGATGAGAATACTAAGTTACATACTAAGAGTGATAGATGTACAGAAGACTATAGCCCATATTACTACATCCCCAGAACCTGGATATAGCTATGCCTTTTTTAATAAAAATTTATCAAGATTTGATTTGAATGTTTCAAAATGTTCTGTATCCAGCAGTGATTTAGGTAGGCCATCCCATATAGGTATGATACTTTGGGTATAAAAGAAATGTCTGTTATCTAACTTTGGATATGTTGAAGATAATTTAATTTTTGGCTTTTGAGATTGCACTCTCTCTTGTTAAAGGTCATACCCAATTGTATCATAAGTTCTTTATCTTTGGATATATTTAACATCAGTAGCAAATCCATCCTTGTCCTTCTCAATTCCAATGAGTAGAGATTTAGCTTTTTTAGTCGCTCATCATAACTTCTGACGTGCAGGCCATCTATCATCTTGGTAACCCTTCACTGCACTCCCTCAAGAGCATTGATGTCACACGTATGATAGGGATTCCACATTGGAGAGCAGTCATCCAAGTGGAGATGTACATATGTTCTATATAGCAGAAGAATACATTACTTGTTTCTAGAAATAAAATATCTTTTTTATGCATCCTATCAATCTATGTGCCTGATTTCTCATATGATTACAATGCAAATTAAATGAGAGGTCTGAATTAATCATTACATCCAGGTCTTTTTCTTCTCTTATAGGTGTCAGTGGGATACCATTTAGAATAAACTGTTTATTTGGATTTGTATCCCCTAAATACATGAGTACACATTTATTTATGGCATAAATCATCTCTTTTTGTTTAGCCCAGTTCTCTAGTTTTTTTAAGTCCACTATATCCTCTATTGACCCCACTTTAGCTGCAATTTTAGCATCGCCTGGGAATTTTATGACAATGTTCTTTAGATTTATCATCATATCAGGCACAAAAATAAAGAATAATACAGGTCCCAAGATGGATCCCTTCGGCACACCACTAGTGACTGTGCCTATATTTGAGGTGTGCCCTCTTATTCGTACTACCTGTGTATGTTATTTTTAGCCACTCATCAGTAACTAGTTTATGGTGTATTCCAAATGAGCTCATTTTTTTGATAAGCATTTTATGTGGCACTTTATCAAAAGCCTTGCATAGGTCTAAGTATACCACATCTACTGGTGTCTTTTCATGAAGGAATCTACTAACTCTTTCATAAAAGACTAATTTGCTAGTATGGCAAGATCTTTTACAGTTTGTGAATGTACTGAAAATTGCTTTCCCATATGGTATTTTAAAGGACACACTAGCCCAACAATGAACAGCCCTGGAGTGAAAGATGACAGACTCAATTTGCATATGTATAGTATGTTGCATACCAATGCAATGAGCACAATAGCACTTACATGACTGATGATGTCAGAAGTCAGGCAGCAGTGGAGCTTAAGAGGAAGTGGAGAAGGGTCATTTGCTCATGGGAAATGGATATAAATTTGACCACAGTGAGTAATACTAACAAAAAGCTTTTAAAAAGCATTACAACAACTAAAATTCTTGTGACAAGCAACATGCAACAAGGAAGATAGTGATTTATATGGTATGATAATATTTGCAGCAAACAAAAATGAAAATGCAAATGAAGATGGAAAAGTAAATAGAAATTTCAAAATCAAGTCCAAACTCCATGCTGTCAGGTACAGTGGTGCCTGTTTTCCAAGTCAATGGAAATAAAAGCATACTAGAGTGTTGTATCACAAGAGTAAATTATGGTAGTTTAAGAAGAAATGACTATAAGTAATATCATTTTAGGCTAAAATATGAAACTTATAAATAAAATCTGCATCTAAGAGTGAAAACTATAGAAGTTTGTCAAACTGAAACATACCAAATAAAAATCAAGATTGTAGTATCCATAAACTATATAACAACTGTATTTCTAAAATTGTGTAGCGGGCAAGAATTAAAAAAAAAGTTCTCCCTGAAGAAACCATATAAAGATATAGGGAAAAGTTTGGACTTTTGAATAAAAAAAATTGCAAACTTATAAAGAAGTGACTGAATGCTTTTTGGGAATCACTCCCATTGATGTTTGATTAGGAAGTTAATCAATCTAGGAGTGGGATTCATAGTGGTCAGTAGGGTTAAATACTGATTAAAGAACAGGAAACAGAGAGTTGTTGTTCATGACATTCATTCTAAAGAGGGGAGTGTGACATATGGGGTTCTACTGGGCTCAGTACTGGGACCTGTCCTCTTTAACAAATTTGTAGGAGACATTGCAGGAGAGCTAGATGGGATGGTATGTCTTTTCTGTAGATGATTCTACAATCTGCAAAAGAGTTGACTCTGAGGAAGCAGTGGAAAAGTATGCAGTACAACTAGAGGAATGGCTGAAAATCTGGCAGATGGAGTTTAACATTAAAGAGTGCTAAATAATGCAGTTAGGATACAGAAACCCTTGTGTTGAGTTTAGGATGAGGGAAGTACTAACAGTCACTGTGCAGGAAAAGGATCTTATGGTTATCATATCTGAGAATGTTTGGTGGCAGGGTAGTGCAATAAAGTAGTTGATAGAGCTACAGGAATGCTGGGATGCATAGGCAGGGACATCTCCAGCAGGTAGAAGGAGGTGGTGTGGCATTATATTTCTTACTGGTGAGTCTACACCTAGAATACTATACTGAATTTTGGAAACAGCAGCTCAGAAAGGACATAGACAGATTTGAGGCAGACCAGAGGAGTGCAACAAAAATGGAGAATGGTTTGCATGAGAAGCCTTATGAGGAGAGAGACTACAGTACCTCAACATGTACTGTACAGCCTGGAAGAAAGGAGAGATTGGGGGATATGACTGGAATCTACTAATATTTTAAATGAGTGAAAAGGGAAAGGGTAGGACGTCTCTTTCAAATGAGAACAAGCACTGTTTCCTGGGGACATACAATGTAGCTGGAGGGAGGAAAAGTAGGAGGGATGTAAGGAAATATTTTTTCACTGAAAGGTTAATGGATGCCTGGAATAGACTGGCCGCTGGACGCACTGGGTCAAAACATAATCGACCACAATAGTGCGGTCAACAATCGCACAGCAAAAATGCCATCATTTGTATTTTGGCAGGAGTCTCCACCCAACCATGCCCTCTGTTGCAGGGGACAGAGCCTTTTGTAATGTTTCTTACTCCAGTGGGGGGGCAGAATATGGGGCAATTTGAAATTCATGGAGCCATGGAATACTGTTTGTATGGCCCCTTGAAAAAAAATGAAATCACAATAGCAAAAATCTAGGGAGACCAGGATTAGAACTCTGGTCTCCACAGCCCCCCCCCTCCCAATTTGAACAAACATATTTTAAATAAGGAAGTAAGGTGCTATTATGTTCATAGGAGCCAAGAATGGGCATTTCTTTAACCTTCTGATCTCCTACACATCTCAGTATGAACCACCTCCTTTGGCAAGCAGTCCTACCAATCTACTAGTCCGGTAAAAAAAAATATCTGCTTACAACCTTCTTAGATTTTGTCCCAGCAGCTTAAAACTGTATCCCTTTATTGTTGAGCTTTCACAGATGCCTAACAAATCTTGACAGTCCACTCTGTTGAGCCTGCCTTACAAAATTATATATGTCTGGCTCATTCCCTCTTTCCTCTATGCCATCTTCTGTTGCTGCCCTCTAGCATATGCAGTGTGATTGTGTTCTTAGACATAAACATAAAGAAGGTAGATAGGAACAAGACAGTAGAGGTCCTATTTCTTATATTGGTAAATCGTTCAATCTAGTGCCTCACAGTAGACTTATCCTAGAACTATGGGAAAAAGTGCTGGAAATAAACTAGTAGATTTTTAATTGGTTGTCTAATAAGGAAAAGTAAGTTACCCTAAATGGAAAATTTGCACATCCTGGAAGGCTGTGTTGGGTTTATCAGGCCACGGTTCTGTGGTTGGTACTGTTCATTATATTTCTAAGTGACATACTGTAGGAGTGGGAATCCATTACAAGATGAATCTATTAGCAGACAATACAAAGTTCTGCAGAAGGGTAGACACCAATATGTGAATAAAAAAATGAAGAGAGACATGGAAAGACTTGGAACAATGGTAAAAACATAACAGGTAAAGTTCAGTACTGACAGATGCAAGGTAATACAGTATATACTGGCAACATGAATCTGGGCATAGAATACAGAATTATGAAAGCCACAGTGGAACCTTCAATGGAAGAATGCAATCTGGAGTTATAGTAAACAGTCGTATTAAAGTTTCACTGCAGTGTCAAAAAACTGAATGAAAGTTAAATAGGATACTCTGAAGTATTGGACAGGACTTCACTTGTTAAAACAAGGAGGTGATCTTGCCACTGTAAAGATCAATAGTTAGGCCACACCTGGAATAATGTGTGCAGGTTACAAGCCCTTATTCTGAAAAGATTATGAAGAGTTTGGAAATCATCCGGTGGAGGGTAACAAAATGATTTTTGGTTAACAGGACAGGACACGTAAAGAATCTGGCAATCCTAAATGTGGGTGCATTGGAGCAGAGGAGGGAGAGGCATGAAAAGACAGAAACATAAAAACATACACATGGGTGTTACAGGGTAGATAGTGCACCATGAATTTATTTAAAATCAAAAGGCGGATGGCTACCAGGGTTCACAACTTCAAATGAATCCATCAGGACTGCCCTCTCCAACTATCTTACACTTAACTGTTCCTTCTGTGACCCATCTTAATTTCCCTTGTCTTGCTCCTTACAGTTCATCCCCATTCAGAATTTACCAATGCCTCTATCAACTCTCCTGCTCTACTGACCCTAGCCCCTCCAAGATGTTAGTTCTCATATCTTTCTCCCTTCCCCTGCTCCCCATCTTTTTTCACTAGCCTTCACACTCCCCTAGCAGGGTTCTCAGCATCCTAAAAGGGTCCTATAGTGCCTAGGCTTACCTCCTTTTCTCCCCATCTCTACCTATCATTGGTCTTCCAGGTCCCCTTACAGGGTCCCCAGCATCCTGGAGGGTTCCTTGAATCAGGCCTCATCCACTCCTAGGTGTTATTTCTCATTTCGTTTCTCTCACTATCCCTCTATTATTACAGTGCCTAACTGCAGGAGGCTTTACAATGGCCTCAGCTTCCCTATCCCCTTGTAGGATTCAGCACACCCTGAAGGGTTCTCTTTTTGAGTCAGGACTTATTTCCCCTTCTAGGTGTTAATCACACTTACTCCATATCTCTCTCTCTCTCTCTCTCTCTCTCTCTCTCTCTCTCTCCATCTCTCTCTCTTTCTCTCTCTCTATCTCTCTCTGTCTCCCTCCATCTCTAATTCCTAGTCCAGTCCCCTGTTAGTTGCAGGGTTCCTCAAATCCTGAAGGGGATTCTCCAGGACACAACTCTGTCATCTCATTCTCTCATCCCTTATTTCACGATAACACTTGTTTACTTCTTACCTTTGCACTTTTTAATTCTTCTCAAAATTACATATGTATGCAACACTGTTTGTAACTACTGCCTTAATTAGTTGTATGCTATGCTGATCTATGTAACTTGAATGTAAGGTGTCTCATCCCTATTGTACCCCTTCCCCCGATGTCACACCGAGAGACAAGCAACCTGTTGCTCAGTGTGCCTTCCTGGTGAAACACTTCAATAAATAAATACAAAAAAAATAAGTTCAAGAAACACATAAGGAAGTATTCCTTATAAAATGGGTTGTGAATAGATGGAAAAGCTGTTTATCGGAGTAGCCAATGGACTCAGAACCCCACGAGACAGCTACCAGTGGCAATTGGAATCAAGCAAAAGACCAAAGGTGCACTGTATTCTTTGAAATGGTAAAGTACGCCTAGGTAGGCAAAACAGTTTGTCGTTATCTGTCCTCAACCATCTGTGTATCTATTTATACACTAATGATGTGGCCAGCATCCTGACTGGAGACTTTGTTCTAATAACTTACATAGGTAGCTCTTCCTATGGAGTATAGGTTGACAGTATTTTTGGTAATGAAAAATAAAGAAACATAGAAAATGATGCAAAAAAGGTCTTTGGTACACCCAATGTGCCTAAATCCCTAACAATCCCAGAACCCATTTTCCATAGAGGGCCCTAACCCATATTATCCACTCCCATGCCCCGCCCCCCACTGCTTTCACCCTGAGCAACCACAAAGCCCTTTATTCTCCACCGGCTGTGTTGGAGACCTTTGATAGTTTTGGGGCCCACCACATCAGCTAGCAGATTGCTCCATGGCTCCCCCACCCTTTCTGTGAAATAACACGTTCTCATTTCCCTCTTGTACCCCCCCACCATCATTTTCCACTCATACCTACCATGTTCTTGATCTACTACTTCTGCTAAATAGTTCCTTGCAATATACATTGCTCATTCCTTTCAGAAACTTGAAAGTCTTTGTCATATTTCCCCTTATCATCTGGCCTCCAGAACATAAATATTTAGTGCTAAGGCATCATCTTTGTAAGATCTGTGCTACTGACCCCGAGTCATTCATTTTGGTCACTTATATTACACTGTCTCCAGACTGTCCTTATCTTTCCATAAGTTTGAACTACATAACTAGGCACAGTATTCCAGGTGGGGCCTCACCAGTGATCTATAGATAGTAATATCTCCTTCCTTCTGCTGTCAATTTCCTTTCCTATATACCCCAGCATCCTGTTTGCACTACTATAGACCTTGCTACACTGGGTTGATTGATTTAGGGAGTCACTGGTGATGACCTCTATGTCACTTTCCTCAGACGTTTGGCCCAGCTGTACCACCCCCCATCCTGTACTTTGTCTTGAGGTTCTTGTTCCTTTTATGCATCACCTTGCACTTTTTGTCATTGTGTTTCAACTGCCAAACCTTTGCTCACTTCTCAAGCTTTTTCAAGTCTCTTTGCTTTTCCCTAATCTCCTCCCCACTGTTTACCCTGCCACAGAGCTTAATGTCATCTGCAAAGAGACACATACTGCCTTGTTCTTGATGAACATATTGCAAAGTACTTTGACCCAGGACTGATTCTTGTGGCACCCCACTGGCAACCTCTCTCTCTTTGGATTTGACAGTGTTAAGGACAACCCTCTGTTGTCTCAATTCCAATCAGTTTCTCACCCATCTAACTGTATCTTTTGCTGCACCCAAATCCTCTGACTTCTTCAGCAAATGTCTGTGAAACACCAAGTCAAAAGCCTTGCTGTTATCTATGTATGGTAAACCTACAGCATGACCCTTACTGAGTACACTAATTACTCAAAGAATACTATCAAGTTTATATGACAAGACCTCTTTGCCACAAACCCATGCTGCCTGCTGTCCTGGAATTCAATGCTCTCTGGTTAGTTCACATGGTCTTCATTGACTCATGCCTTCACCAGTTTACCCAAAATAAAGGTAAGACTGACAGGTCTATAGTTACTTGGTTGCTTCTTGTTCTCCCCTATGGGGTGGGGATAAGTCCACTTTCCTCTAGTCTTTTGGAAGGACCCTTGCCTTAACTGAGGTATTGAACAGCTCTACCAGGGGATCAGTAAATTCTATTGCCAATTCCTTGAGTACCCTGGGATGAATCCAGTCTTGAGCTGAGCCTTATCCCTGTTTAGGGCTATAGCCCTTTCTGAACCCTTTCATTGTTAAATACTGGTGTCTCACCTCAGGGATCTTTCTTACACCTGCCATAATGCCACTTTCTGGAAGACATCCTCCATCTTCCCATATGAAAATAGAGCTGACGTAGTCATTAAGAATGGCTGCTTTCTGCCCATCCTCCTCAATTACCCTACTTCTATCTGTTATCCTAGCAGTCCCTCCTCTCTTCTTTCTTTTACCTTAATATATCTGAAGAACTGTTTTTCCTCTACCATGACCCCATCCTTGATCTGCAGCTTTGTGCCTGCCTTTGCTTCTCTAACTGCCTACTTGGTTTCCTTGTTCTCATTTGGTCCTTTAACCATTCTTCCTTACCTTGTTTTTGCTTCTACCTGGCAAAGGCCTTTTTTGGCTTTCACTGCTACACTGACCTTTCCAAAGAATCATATTGGTCTGTTGTACCTGATTCTTTTGATTATCATTCTCGTGAAAGAATCTGTTACCTTAAGAATTGTCCCCTTGATTCCCTCATCTTTCTTCCGCAGTCAGGAAGGTGGGTCATGTGACTAGCACTGTTTTCAAGGGTCTGCACTGCTTTAAGAGAGCTCCATGTGGTGACAGATATCGTATCCTGTCTGCATGCTGTGGGACACATTAGTGGTGTGAGACAGATACAGCTGGGAGCCTGCTAACTGCATTGAGCTGTTTTACTCTTTTTTTTTTGCTGACTAGGACATCTACAGCCATTCACTATTTACACTGTGTAGTGTAGTTTCCAATATACTGTGTGCACTGCTGCACTTCCTGGTTGTTTGTGGAACAGAGCGAAGAATTCCTGCACAATTTTAAACTTTGTACTGTAGAAGCAGAGCTTAGTAGCACATTTTATATATTATAGTGCAGGATTCTAGTTTTTGCACTTTTCCTCGCTAGTTGTGTCAGTCGGGAGGGCAGGTCACATGACTAGCACTGCCTTCTGGGTCTGCATGGCTGAAAGAGTGCTCCGTGTGAGCAGAATGAGCACATGTTTGCCACGTGCAAAGACACACACATCTAGCATTTGTTTAGCATATTTGGAGCGGTTGGTGGGTGAGCAGTACATATTGAGCAGGAGGTAATACATTCTTGAATAAGTACCTTTCTTGATATATAATACTTTAATGCTGTCATAAGTCATTGTATGTCCATCAAGTTGCAATCATGTCTGAGATTATAAGGATAATAGAAGGGAATATAGGGATAAAGTGCTACAAATGAATGATGTTTACCACCATTAAAAACAGTGTACTTCCAAAAGAATATTCATGTGATAAATGTAAACACAATGAAGAACCGGAAAGAGAAATAAATCTTTTTAGTACAAGACTTGTTACAATTGAAAATTGTCAAAAACAAATGGAGACCAGATTTTGAGAGCGGGAGACTATGATAAACAGCATGATAGTGGACCAGGCCCCCATAAATCCCAGTTGTGTCACAGATAACCTTACTGGGACTCCATTGCTACCAATAAATCATCAAGAAAATATTTTATTACAGGAGACTATTGATGTATGCCCACCTAATACCCCTCAATAAACAAATAAAAAAATGTTCTAGAGAGGAGTACCAACCAAAACAATAGCAAAAAAAGGGGAGAAGAGCAAATTACTTAAATTTTCCAACTCAAAATAGATTTGAAACCTTGAATGAATCAATTATCACTGCACAGGAGACCTTACCTATCCCAAAATTACTTGCCCCCTTAAATAAAGTCACACCAACATCTCATGACACTTTGATGAATGGCAAGAATACTATTGCTGAGGTAACCCATGAGGCCAAAGGCTCATTAGACAATGAGGACAAAACAGAGCCCTATATAACAAACCTACAACACTAGCAAATATAAAAGCAGATTTTTGAACTTGGGGATTCAATCATTAAATATCTGGACAGATCTATTTGTAACCAAGATGAAACAAATCATACACTGTCCTGTTTTAGAGGAGCTACAATCTCTGACATTACTTATATGTCTGATAAAATCCTCCAGGATACTGAGGATAAACCCTTAGTTATAATTCATGCTAGAGATAACAATATTACACACAATTATATAATTAAAATAAAGCAGGATTTTGTTGCCCTGATTAGGGGTGGGCGAAAGTTGTGATTTCTGCTTTCATGGAACTTCTGCCAAATTTTGGAAATTTTGCGGAAATTGTGGAACTTTCACCATTGGTGAAAGTAGGATTTTCCGTGGATTTCTGCAGAGTTCTGCAGACTTTTTTTTTTGTGAACTGTGGAAAAATGCATATAAACTGTGGAATTTATTCTTTCCCCAGTTTAATGAACTGTCAGTGAATGAGCGCCTGCTTGTACAACCATGTGGTTATTCACTGCCAATTCAGTGGGCCAGTGGTAGTGGAGGAGAGAGGAGTGCTGTGCTGGTGGCCTGCTCAGGGCAGGGTGGGGAGGGGAGTTGGGTGGTGGCAGATGAACTGTCCAGATGGTGTTTGTGGGGGTATAATAGACACCAGGGAATTGAGGTTATTGTTTTTTTTTACAAGGGATCTGGGATGAGGAGGTCCACTAGACACCAGGGAGTACAGGGACTAGAAGGGGATGAGTTGGTGGACTGCCGGCTGTTTATTTGTGGACTAAGGAATCCAGGATAGGGAGGGGGTCTGCTAGACGTCAGGGAAATAAAATGTTTTGGGAGCCATGATCAGTCAGTGGGGTGGCACTAGAACCCTTGAGGGTCCAAGGAAGGGATTGGATGTCTTTACTAGGACCCCTAATCAGTGGGGTGGTGGATTAATGAGTTAAAATGCAGTTAAAAAAAGCCTCTGGGTGCTGAGGGTCAGCAGGGGAAGGATTGAACATCCGTCGGACTGCTCTCCTCCCCTGGGGTGGGCTGAGGACACATGGTCACTCTGCAGCAGCACCCTGTGGAGACAGGGAGCATTGCAGAGGGATTGCCATAAGGGGAACACCAGAAAAATGGAAATACCACTGTGGACTTGCTGGATGATGGCTACCAACCCAGAACACTCTGAAAAACTCCCATGGGGCCACTGAATGCCTCAGCAGCACCTGGGACCAAAGGAAATAGTGTGCTGGTCTCCTCCCACCAGTGCCTTCTCCCTCAGAGGAGAAGGACTCACCTGGCACAGGGTTACACCAGGCTATCCTGTGGTTGGCTGCAGATCTGAGGTAAGGGTGGGCTTGTGTGGGAGATAGTAGGAAGAATGTCTATGGGGTCATGTCACCCTGAAGAAAAGGCAGCTCCTGGGTATGACAGAGGGTAAAATAGATAACACACACAAAAGAAAAAGTCTCAGAAATGAACACCGGCAGTGATCCTTTCTGTGGATTTTTTTCCAGAGTTTAATAAATTATTCTGCAGTTTTTTATATTTTTTCTGCAGTTTTAAGGCACAATTTCCATGAAAGTTCAGAAAATGATTTCTGAACTTTCATGGAAGCAAAATTTGCACTTTCACCAAAATTCCACCGGTGGAAATTAATTATTGCACATCCCTAGTCCTGATGAATAACTTAATTGATTTTAGCACTGTAGTCGTCATATCTGAGATACTTCCAATTCCAAGATTCAATGTATAATTAAACAACAAAATAAAATGCATAAACAACTGGCTGAGGAGTTGGTGCTTAAAGCAAAACATTACATGTTTACCTCATTGAGAGAATTTTGAGTGTAGGTGTGATCTTTTTTGTTGAGATAGGCTGCAATTAAATAAAAAGGGAAGTACTGCATTAGGGAACTATATTTGAAATTATATCACTAGCCATTTAAACTGAATGTGAGGGTTGGGTGAGGACTTATATTACCCTCACAATATATGTGGGAAATTGTAATAGATTGGTCTCCATTATTATCCATGTCAACCTTATCAGACAAGCGGAAAACATAAAAAAAATCAGCTAACAAGTCAACGTCATTAAAGTTACTTTTAACAAATGCTCAAAGCCTCATAAATAAAATTGAGGAACTCAACATACTCCTAATTAATAATGAGATAGATATCTTTGGCATAACTGAAACATGATTTACAGCAGAGGACTGGGGTATATCCCTCCCAAGTTATACATTATTTAATAAAATAGGGAAAGTAAAATGAAGGGTGGTGTGGCACTTTATATAAAAGAAGAATTGAAACCAATTGAACAAATTTAGACTGATACTACCGTAAAGTCTTTACTTTCTCCTAAATCAAAATCTGACATCCAGAAATTAAATGTTGACAACAAACAAATTGGTGACTTGTTAAATTGCTGAATTCTAAATTTTCAGATCTTTCTAAGTTTAGATCTTTTTTTCCTCAGGCTGGTAATACTAAATCCTTTTCCTCTGTTCCTTTGGTAGATGGACCCAGGTTTTTGTTTAAGGAAGTAACATCAAATGAAGTTTTCATCTTCTGCAGCCTCTCCCAAATAAAGGGACTGACTGTGGGGAAGGGTTGGATGCCCGCTTCTTAAAATTGGCAATCCCCATTATTACGGATACTCTTTGCTATATTTTTAATATGTCATTGGCTACAGGTGTTTTTCTCCTGTCCTGGAAGAAAGTTAAGGTGGTTCCATTTCCAAATAAGAGATATGCTACTTCCATAGATGATTATAGGCTAATATCAATACTGAATCCCCTTAACAAACTACTTGAGTGTTTAGTGGCTAAGCAAATTGATGCCTATTTGGTTACCCATGATTTGTTGTCAAGGCAACAACATGGGTTCCATAAGCACTTTGGTAGAGGCATGGCCTTGGTTGGGTTCAAAAACACTGTCCTACAGGGGCTTGAGAAGAATTTGATGACCTGGGCGGTGTTCGTAGACCTAACCAAGGCTTTTGGTTTGATTGAGCATGGTTTGGCCTGCACAAAATTGAAATATCTGGGCTTTTGTGATGTTGCTACTTCTTGGTTCTATAATTATCTGAGTGACAGGTATCAACAGATCACACATGCTCTCTATATACTGCCACAAACTGGCTGAGCCTTGACAATAGAATACAGTCCCATGCATCTTATGGCAAAAAAGATTGCCCTGGGTCACTCACCCACTGGCCTCACCCTTTTATTCAACTGGCCCTGACACATAGAAACACCAGAAGCACTGGCAAGATGCTCCTATTGGTTCCCAGGTGTCGAACCTCCCAATTCCAAAGATCTTTCAGCCACAGGACCCCTTTCTTGTTGAACTGTCTGCCCAGTGCACTTACTAACAAAACCAGAATTGGCCCCTTCAAAGTTGCTCTCAGAGACCACCTCTAGTCCTCCACCCCCTGCGACTGTCCTTGATCTACTTGCCCCTCCCCTGACAACAGCCTCTGGCCAGCTCTTCCCCTCCTCTCCCATGCGGCCTGCTTGGCTACTGACTGGGAACCATTTTCTAAGCTTTTTGATCTGTCCAATTACTCTGGATTAGATTGTTAGCCATTTACTGTATTCTCTGTAAAAAGTCAGTTTGAGTACTGCTTTTGTAGTGTGTATACTGTTGTATTGTTCTACTAAATGTGATGTGGAGCCTTTATGAATGAGTCTTCAACTCAAAGGTACTTTCTGAATTGTGAAATAAATAAATAAAAATTTGTTCAAGTAGGTTCTGTGGTTTCTGATGTTTTGCCAGTTAGTTGTGGTGTGCCTTATGCATCCGTTTTGGGACCCCTGTTATTTTCTATTTTTATTAATCAGCTTCCTGGAGTTTGTAAGTTTAGTGAATCACTGCTTAATACAGATGATCTTGTAATCTGTGCTCAGTCAAATTCTGTGTCTGAACTTTCTTGTTCCCTAGAAAAGCATGTTGGTGCCGTCTGTTCTTGACTTACTTAAAATGCTATGGTTTTGAACACAGTTAAACCAAACATTATGTTATTTGGCATGCAATTTATGTTGATGGACACCCCAAAACTGAGGATATCTGATTTTTGGGGTGGTCTGCTTGAACAAATGTCTTAATTTAAGTATTTGGGCACACTGTTGGATCTCAGTTTGAGCTTTTCACCTCAGATTCAGTCAATGGTTAAGAAAGTAAATAAAAAAATAAGGGTGTTATACAAATTTAAGTAATTCTTACAAGCAACTAGATTAGTAATTGCTATTGGTTCTCTTCTTCCATATTCTGATTACATGTTCTTGTTTATATTATAACATAGGTAGAAAAGAAATGTAAGCACTAACTGTAGCCTACAATAATATTTGTAGATTTATTTTAGGAGCCCCATATAGGACTCTTTCAATAGTAATCTATATTCTTGGTTGGGGTGGTTTTCCCCTAGTTGCAGAATAGAATATTTTGTTGACTGTCTGATGTATAAATGCTTTTTACTTTGGCTCCCTTTTTCCTCTTTCTGATCTTGTTGTAATGAAAGAATTGCTTCCTAGCCTGAGGTCGACTGACAGACCCCTATATTTTGTCCCCAGGTCTCGGCTTAGATTAAGCTCTAGAGCTTTTTCAATAGCAGCACCACTGTATTGGAATTCACTCCCACTTGATGTAAGGATTGCTCCCTTTGTTTTAACTTTTAAATAAAGGTTAAAAAGTTATTTATTACATAAATCTGTTTGTAACTGCAATTTGTAATTTGTAGTTTTTGTTTTTTATTGCTGTTGAGTGTATTTGTGTATTTTAGTATATTTTTTTGTCCAGCTCAGGCCTGAAAAGGGACCTTTGGTCCAGTGCCTTTACCCAGTTACCAAAGAATAAATGAAAAAAATGAAATAAAAATTAACAATTAACTGATTTGGGCTAAAATATTAATAAACAATAGAGAGTAACTATTGGATTGGGCTACCATTCTCTGAGTCTGTGTACTGATGAGACCCATCTATTCCTCGATGCAATTAAAAACATTGTTACACTGGGGGATGTTGTTCTCATGGGTGACTTTAATTCTCCACTAATTAACTGGAAAGGTCAAACTGGGGTAGGTAGTACTGAAAATAGGTTTATTGAGATAATGGCCCAGAATAATCTTGAACAATTAATACATATGGGATCAAGGAAAACTAACACCCTGGACATTATTTTGACTAATTTCAATACTGGTAATCCTGTACCTAAGATACTTCCTCCCCTTAGAAGCAGTGATCACAGTGTGATTCAATTAGAATTTCAGTGTCCTGTAATCAGACCAATAGATGGAATAACAAAACTAAAATACTTTTATAACGAGGATTATAATAGTATGAGGAGTTTTCTAGAACAATGGGATTGGTCCAATGATTTAATAAATCTTGTCACTGAAGAGGTTGGGAATATCCTGTACAACAAAATAAACATATGTTTAGATAACTGGGTTTCAGTGAGAACTAAATACAAAAACACCAATAGGGTACCCCTTTGGTGGACTAATAAAATACAAATAGCAATTAAAAATTAAAAGAAATTATAAAACAGACATAAAAACACCCAACCAGCAAAAATATAGGATTATATAAGAAGTTTGTAAGAGAAACTAAAGCAGCCATTAAAAATGCTCAGGTTGCTCTGGAAATAAAATGAGCAACTACAGTAAAAGACAATAAAAAGAGATTCTACAACTATGTTGGAGCATTGAAAAATAACAATAGGATAGCTGGTCAACTTTTAACTGACAATGGCCTAATACATTCTGAGAAGAACATGACCTCAGAATTCAAGCAATATTTTGTAAGTGTACATAATATGAAAGAAAATAATACAAAATAATTCCCTCCTCTATTAACTGATTTTACACCTTTTTCTATGACTGAGGTTGTCAAAGCTATAAACAACCTTAAAATTAAAAGTGCTGCAGGTACTTCTAACATTTTTAAGGAACTAGTTTATTTATTTCAATTCTAGGATTACAATTACCTTTGAGCCCAGGGCTCTTTTACAAAGGTTCCAGGTCAAGACAATTGGTATAACATAACAATAGACAAAATTGTTACACAAATAAGGGTAAAGGATATCAAATTAATTCTGAACAGACAGAGGGTAAAGTGGAAATGAATAGGACAAGGGGAGGGTGGTAGAAAGAAATGGGAAGAGCAAAGGCGGGAGGTAAGAAAATGAGAAGAGAGGAGAGGTGGGGGGTAGGTAAGGATTTGGAGGGGTGAAGGAGCCAGGAAGGTGGCATTGTCAGGTGCTGGATAATGGATGGGGCAGAGGCCAAACTAGGGCAAGTGCATTATGTAAGGAGCTAGATATAGGACAGCAGTAGCGGAGTGGTGTTGTATAGATATTATCCATGACAGTCGCAGATGCTGTAAGAGACCAGGGTGTTTCGGAGCCTGGATTTGAAGGCCCCAGTCCAGTGGTATTGATAGTATCATTGGCAAGACTGTTAAACCAAGTGGGTGCCCTGTAGGTGAATGAATGCTGGCCAACGGCTGTGCGGCAGCGAGGGATACGGAAAAGTTGTGGCTTTGATCCCCTAGTAATTCTGGAGCTGGTTTTTGTTTGAAGGAGTGAACAGACCCCGGGAGGGGCAGTTCCCAACTGTATTTTCTTAACAACCATGCAGGTTTGGTACTGAATGCTGTTATCAAGCTGAAGCCAGTTAGCTTGTGAGTAGAGGTCATAGGTGTGTGTGAGCCATTCGGCCCCAGTTATGAGTCAACAGGCCTTGTTTAGGGTGGCAGTAATCCTTCTGAGTGCAGTGTTAGTGGCAGTGCCATAGATGACAAGACCATAGTCAATCTGGGAGATGATGGAGCTTTGAACTGTGACAAAGACGGCCTCTTTAGTCAGGTTCCGACGAAGCCAGTAGAGTAAGCCCAGTCTAGTATTCACAGTTTTAGCAACATTGGTTATATGGGTTCCAAAGAATAGGTGTGGGTCTAAGGTGATTCCTAGGTATCTGAAGGAGTCAACCTGCTCCAGGGAGTCCCCAAGGCAGGTGTTTAAGGAGAGTTGGTGGTGTTTGTGCCTGTTTTGGTGGCTGGTGAAAATCATGGTCTTCATTTTTTTCTGGTTAAGGATTAACTTATGTTCTTTGGACCAACTTTTAACAGAGGTGAAGCCATGTTGAAGGGTTTGTTGAAGGTGGCTTGGGTCATGATGAGAGGCAAGAATCACTGTGTCATCTGCATAGAGTATGACTTGCTGAGAGGTGGAGTCAGGGCGAGAGTTGAGGAACAGACTGAACAGCAATGGGCCCAGGATGGAGCTTTGGGGGACACCGGAGCAAACCTGTTTAGTGTCAGAGACCACGCCTGATTTTTTTACACATTGGGACCTGTTGTCAAGATAGCTATTGAGCCATTTCACTGATGCTGCAGAGAGGCCAATATTCAGTAGCTGATGAAGCAGGGGGCGGTGGTGGACAGTGTCAAAAGCCTTTGACAGGTTGATGAATGTAGCTCCGGTTAGGCGACCATGAACAAGGGAGTTGTGTATGGCTCCCATAAACTCAAGAAGTGCTGTGGCAGTGCTGTGTCCTTTTCTAAATCCATGTTGCTGCCAGCAAAGGATGTTGTACTTGTCCAGATTATTAGTGAGCTGGTGTGCTACTATCCATTCCAGGGTCTTTGAGGGGGTGGCAGGATAGAGATAGGTTGGTAGTTCACATGGGAGGTCCGGTCACCACCTTTATGGATAGGTGTGACAGTTGCTGCCTTCCATTTGTCAGGGAATTGGCTGAGAGAGAGGGAGAGATTTAAGATCCTGGTGAGAGGCCCCAGAACCTCGTCTAGAGTGAGGGACAGAAGTTTGAGGTCCAGTGTGTCAGCACTTGCTCTAGTGTTTTTGATGGCTTTATAAATGTATTTCCTGAGATCACGTGATGGTCTGGACTTGCTAGCTGCTGTTTCTCTCAGCTCCCACTCCCCCATCTGAAAATCTATCATAATTTGGTGTTTTCTGGTTTATACTACTGGGGATTGTCTCAATACTACTGTTTCTGTATATCCAACAGAGCTTTCTGGCCATTTTTCTGGTGTCTCTACTACTTTAAAACGCTGTGATGGAGGCCGAAATGAAGATGGCCTTGCCCAAACACATGCCCCCGGTCTCGCCCAATAAGCAGGCGAAGAAAGCAAAACCTCTCCAGCAATCTTCTGCCAGGCAACTGGGCGCATTGTTAGCCTCTGTACCGCACTCAGAAGAGCATTTTTTGCAAGAACTGCAACCATTCAAACATACCCTTCAGGATATCGCCACCGATCTTAAAAACATCTGTTCCGAGATGGCGGACCTCAGAACTCAAATGGCAGATACTGAGGCATGTACCTACTCCTTAGAGGCCTAGAGAGACAGGACTGAACCAGAGATTACAAAACTCAGGCAACAAATCACTAAATTACAACTTTAGACCGAAGACCTAGTGGGGCGCAGTAGGAGGAACAATATCCTGATCTTTGGGCTTCCAGAAGGGGCAGAGGGCCCCTCTGCAATTCCATTTATGCAGAAATTTCTAACCAAGATTGTGGGCCCTTCCCCGCATAACCCTACCTATTTAATAGAAAGGGCACACAGATCCTTACGCCTGAAGCCAGAGGAGTCTGCCTCCCCTCATCTGATTATTATTTGCTTCTTTAGCTATTTGAAAAAGCAACATATCCTGGCAAAAATCAGAGAACTACAAGAAATACACTGGGAGGGCAAGCGACTAAGGATTACTCGGGATCTGCCCCTTGAAACTAGGCAGAAAAGAGTCTCCTTTCACTCAACAGTCAGCAAGCTGATAGCTGCCAGCATTAAGTTTTATATGACATACCCAGCTCGTTTGCAGGTCTTGGTGGATGGAGTATGGTTTTCCTTTGAATCTGCTGACCAGGCCCAGGCTGATCTGTGCAAGAAACTGCCCTCATTATTTAAATCATAGGGCTGTGGTCCTGTCCTGTAATTACCAAGGAACATTGCTGTTTTTGACTGCCTAAATCTCTTTTCAGCTGGCTTACCATTGAAGTGTCCGGTTCAAAGGATGTCTTTGCGTGAGGAGGTTTTCCCGCTGTGGAGAGGATGGTGATGGATTGAGAGGGAGGCAAGCAGTAGCCTGTAGGCCTGAGTGAACCCACGCTGCACCGAGGCACCATTTTCCCACAGACTTTTTTTTTTGTGCAACTAGCTGTTTCCAGTGGGGATTGTTTCATGGGTGGCTTGGCCCGTTACCTATCTGGTTCCTCCTGGGAACAGCAGCATATTCAAGGAACTGCTTGATTCATTTACTCCTCCTTGCGATATCTCTATCATGCTTTATGCAAATAAGTCTGGAAATACCTCTTTATATCTCCCTCTCTGCTCACTATTAATTCTCTCTCTTCTGGCTGCCTCTCTACCATAATACACTTCTGGTTTTGTTATATTTTAGAGCGATGGCTATCCCTAACCTCAACACAAAGTCTCTCGCTTTTCTCAACTTTCCCCTATAGGACTCCTGTCCTCCCTTCCATGTTCTTTGTCCATGTCTTTTTTACTTTATCACCATTCTCTTCTGTATGTCTATCTCAACGCTTGCAACTAACTCTCTCTGCAGTCCTGTTTGTTCTGCACCTGCCTCTTCCTCTGTGTTATCTCTTTTAGTGTGTCTGGTGCTGACCTTGCTTCTCTCTTGTTATGCTGACAGGAACACAGCTTTGTTCATGAGGGATGCTTGGTTTTAATGTTTATATGGGGCATCTCTGTTTTTGGATTTAAACTACTTTCAGTATCTCTTCTTCGAGGTTTGTGGGGGCAGGAAGGAGAAGACATTGGCTTGGGAGTAATCCACCACACGTCCTGGAGTATGGGGGATGTACCCTAACTATTCTCGTTCTTTGTTTTATATCATATGGCACTATGGGGATCATTTTTAGGTTCTTATATCAGTTCACATTAATGCCTAAAGTAGTGTTAGTGGTTTATTTAATGCATGAGCCTGTTAACGTCAGTCCTGTATGCCTAGATAGAAGTGTAGAGGGTAGTTGTAATAGGGTACTTATGGGCTCTCTACCATTCAGAAGCAATGAGGCCTTTTAGTCAATTTTGAAGTTGGGTGGAAAGATACTTGTAAATAGTTATAAGGGGGTTGGGTTTATGGGGAAGGTACTAGATAACCTTGGTGTTCTGCTGCTCTTCACTGTTAATGATGGGTTTTCCCCTTACTTTACAATTGTCTTAATGGTTGGATTTATGTTTCAAGGTTTTTTTTTGGGATCTCGTGAGAACACCAATCTTATAGTTTACTTGCTGCATTGGTTGGGGGGGAATATTGGTGCACTTCCTCCCTACAATGGTTTGGCTATGTATGGGGTACTATAGACTCCAATGGTTAATGGACTGAAAAAGTTTATGACCTGGAATATAAGAGGGACTTGTGATCTTAGTAAAAGAATCCAGGTCTTAAAACATTTATCATTCCTGCATGCCCATATCTCCTTCATCCAAGAAATTCATCTTCTGTCTGGGGAAGCGGTGGGCTTGCATAGATTGGAGATTGAGCAAGTTTTCATCCTCCAGTGGTGGCACTGCCATCCTAATTCACAAGCTGATCACCTTTCAACCTAAAATAATAATTGCTGATCCTCGAGGGAGATATGTATTAGGTCAAGGATTATTGGATTGCACTGATTTAGTCCTTGCGAGTGTGTATGAGTCTGTGGGGGGAAATTCTGAATTTTTTCAGGATTTACTGAATGAATTACAAAAATTTTCTGTGTTTCCCTTAATTCTTAGGGGGGGGATTGGAACCTACCACCCATGCAGGACTTAGATAGATCTAATACTTTGCTCAAGTCCCTTTCCAATGTCCAGAGGGCTTTCGCTGAATTTCTCAATTCCACTGGACTTTGTGACCCTTGGCGCTTCCTAAATACCAAGTCCCGTGCTTCTCATTTCACTCTATGGTACACTCCACCTAGTCCTGGCTGGACTATATCTTACTCAGCTGCACTCTTATACATGGTCTTAATGATTCTGCCATAGAACCGATTGTTATATCAGACCATGCTGTGGCCTGGGTCACTGTTATGTTAAACCAAAACCTTCAAAGGGATTCAGTATGGCGTTTAAATATGCAGCTCTTAAAGGAGGACTATGTTATTACTAGGATATCTGATCTGATTCAACTCTTTATTGCAAATAATCAGGGTTCTGTCACAAGAATGGATCATGAATAGTGTACCTTGAAATGCTTGCTCAATCTCCAATCTACGCACGCCCACCGCTTTCCCAGACAGAAGATGGATTTCTTGAATGAAGGAAATATGGGCATGCAGGAATGATAAATGTTTTGAGACCTGGATTCTTTTATTAAGATCATGAGCCCCTCTTATATTCCAGGTTATAAACTTTTTCAGTCCATTAACCATTGGAGTCTATAGTACCTCATACATAGCCAAACCATTGTAGTGAGGAAGTGCACCAATATTCCCCCCAACCAATGCAGCAAGTAAACTATAAGAATGTGAGTTTATTAGGCTCTCCTCCACCCATAAATGGAAGAGAGAGGCTTCCATCATCTCACTTCTGGACCAGATCCGTACACTCGAGCAATCTCTCACCTCTTCTTCCTCCCCTGTTTTGCTATAATCATTACTGAATTTAAGGAATCAGTATTCTCATTTAGTACAGGAAAAAGCAGAATTTCTCATGGCAAGAACTAAAACAAAATATATAGACCGAGGTGAGAAGGCGAGTCATCTCCTAGCCTTGTGCCTGAGAAAATTAGAGGCTTCTAGTTTCATTTCCTCCATCATTGATCCTGACAGAATTACCAAAACACATCCAAGAGACATAACGGATATGTTCAGACAGTTCTATTCCTTTCTCTATAGTCAACGTCCTGCATCTCTGTCACAAACTGATTTATTAGAGTATCTCTCCGCCTCATCCTTACCTACTCTCTCTCTCACGCAGCAATCCCTTTTATCTGCTCCAATATCCCTCCAAGAGGTGTTATTGGCTATACATAATCTCACATTGGACAAGGCTCCCGGTCCAGATGGTTTCCCTTCAAATTTCTATAAGGTTTTCACCAAAGATCTGGCTCCCTGCCTGTTATGTCTGTATCAATATATGCTTTCAGGGCAAACTCAAGATCCATCCTTGTTGGAAACCTCTATTATCCTTCTTCTTAAACCAGACAAGCCACCTTAATCTCCTGTGAGTTACTGTCCTATCTCTCTGTTAAATTGTGATATTAAAATTTTAGCCAAGATACTCGCTCATAGAATCAAACAAGTCTGGACTCAGCTTCTCAGCCCAGAGCAAATTGGATTTGTGTCAGGTAGAACCCCTGCTGATCATCTTCGTAAATTGTCATATCTGGTTCAGGTGGCCAAAACTTCCCCTCCCCCCATGGCCTTGATATCCCTTGATGCAGAAAAAGCATTTGACAGGGTCGATTGGAATTTCTTGTGGGTTACATTACAGACAATGGGTTTCCCTAATAATTTTATTAAATGGATTCAGGCTTTATATTCCTCTGCTCAGGCTAGAATACACTGCAATGGTGTACTCTCCGAGGTTTTCCGTCTCTTTTAAGGTACGCGGCAAGGTTGTCCACTTTCTCCCTTTCTCTTTAACATATATCTCAAACCCCTGCTTAGGCAGCTGCAATCTTCCCCTTTAATCTCTGGTATTCCAATAGGTGATAGGGCCCCTGTGCTTTCAGTTTATGCGGACGACATATTGCTTCATCTTTCAGATCCAGTCTCTTCTTTAACAGAAGCATTGCATATTATTGATACTTTTGGGAAATTCTCAAACTATAAACTCAATATTAGCAAAACAGAAATCTTCCCCCTTAATTGTTTAACATATAGCTCAGCTTTCAGGGAGTTTGGAATGAAAAGGATCCCCAGGTCCATTAAGTACAGTATCTGGGTATCCATATTACCTCAGACTTATCTTTACTCCACAAACTTAATCTGGAGGATTTGTGATTTAATATTCAGTAGGATTTATCAAGATGGAAAAAGCTTCCTCTTTCGTTAGGGGGCAGAATTAATACTGTCAAAATGAACGTTCTACCCAGACTGTTTTATCCACTAAACATGCTGGATGTTTGGTTACCCTTGTCTTTTTTTCAGGGCATCCATTCTGATGTTAACTCCTTTATCTGGCAGGATAAAGTTATTAGAAGATCTTGTCTTAAGCTCTCCCTACCTTTGAAGATAGAGGGGGGGACGGCTCAGAGGTAATGTGAGGAAGTATTTTTTCACTGAGAGGGTTGTGGGTGCATGGAACAGCCTCCCTGAGGAGGTTATGGAGTCAAGAACAGTGGGGGACTTCTAGAATGCATGGGACAGGCATAAGGCAGTCCTAGTGGTGCGTAGGAGGAAGTAAGCTGTTGGTTAACTAGGATCTGCAGCTTATCTGTTAGGTAGGAAAATGGGCAGACTAGGTGGACCAAGCGGTCCTTATCTGCCATCAAATTCCATGTTTCTATGTTTCTATGTAAAGAGTTGGGAGTCTTGAGTCTCCCTAACTTTTTATTTTATTACTGGGCTTGTCACCTCTATAAGTGTGGGAAGTGGCTTTCCTTATCGGAATTCTTTACTCATCAGGAGTATGTCCCAATCTGGTTGTATATTGAGTCGGATATTCTTGCTGCACATAATTTAGCTCCTTCCTCACTTTTTTACATGCCCTTCAAAAATTTACCAAAAGTTCTGCAGTCTTTCCCGATTGACATCTCACTAAGAGTTCTCTCTCAAATGTTCAATTTTTATAAGGTAGTCCAGAGCTCTGATTTCTCTCAGCCAATCTATGCCAACTTGAATCTCAAAATAGGTGGAGCTCCTATACCTCGGTGTTGGTTACCTCTCCCTCCCGAGCTCACTGTGGCTGACTTTTACTCACAGGATGCTATTTTATCTATTGAGGAGATTCTCACTAAATTTGACTTAACATCACGGGCTGCTTTTCAAATTTTTCAGCTTAAACACTTACTCGTCAAGGTGTTTGGGAAAGATTTCAACCCTTCCCATATTGGAGACTTTCTCCAGCAAATTAAGACTCTTGCTTACAAATCCCATGGCATTTCTACCATATATAAATTGGTTCTCACATTTCCACAACCTCCTTCAATTGCCAGTTCTTGGATTTGGTAGACGTTTTTCCCTGATCAAGTTATTAACTGACATTCAGTATGGACAGGCCTATATACATACCTTACCCAGGACCGATACAGGCTCACACAATACTGTATTTTAAACAACATGTATTATACTCCTATCAAATTGGCTCAAATGAAGGGGCTTCCCTCCAATACATGCTCTAGGTGTAACAAGGAGCAAGGCTCTCTCTTTCATATATTGTGGTGGTGTGAGAAATTATCCCCTTTGTGGAAACAAATTGAGTCTGCTCTAGACCCATTGCTGGGACTGCAGGGCCTCTTCTCCCCCATCGTATGTATTCTTGGAGATTACTCTGGAATTCTGGTGAAGGTGAGAAGATTTCATATGGCCCTAATTTCAATGGCGGTCAAAAAGCTAGTGCTTAGACACTGGATGGATCAAGTCACCATTTCTTACATGGAATGGTTGCATGAAATATCATTTGTGCTCCATCTTGAATATTTAATTGTGAGTGTGCGCCATCACCATTCATCTTTTAATAAAAAATGGGGGAAATTATATGCCCTCTATTTGTCTTGATATGATGTCTTTGTAGGTTCATGAGCCTCTCATCCTTCTAAATTTTTACTTTAATGGTTATCATTTTTGTCTTCTTTTTAGTTTTGTGGTAATAAGCTACAGGAAAGTGCACCCTGGTGGGGTAGGTTTTTTTTTTCAAGGTAGTGTTATTATTTTCTCCAAATGCTCATCTCTCCCTGTTATCAATATGTTCATAGCCTATTATGTAGTATGTGATGATATTAAATGTACGTATTTTTGTATCATTTTGTGCTGGGTTATACCTAATAAAGTATCAAATTAAAAAAAAAAAGAAATGTATTTCCTGACAGTATTTTTTGTTTACTGCTCTGAAGTAGAAAGGGGACAATTTTTAGGTGATGACTGATGGGTGGGAAGGGGGTCACTGTTGTTGAAAAAGTCAGGGGGATGATGCTGCTGAGGTTGGTGAAGGCATCATTAAAGGTGTTGGCTATGACTTTTAGCTCCAGGATAGTATTCCTGTTCATTGTGATAGCAGTTGGGGGTAATTTGGACTCCTTCCCGGTAACATCTTTAATGTTATTCCAGAATGCTCTTGCATTTCCCCATGTGTCAGCAAGTGCAGCCTTGTAGTATTCAGATTTCTGTTGGCATATGGATTTGGTGCAATCATTTCTAGCTCTTTTGAAGTGTTGGATGTCTTCCTGTTTCTGTGGCTAATTCCTAGAGGTGGTCCGTGTGTTTCTGCTTCTTTATGAGGGAACCCGTGAGCCAAGGATTGCAGAGGGGTTTAATTTTTCACTTTTTTGGCAGGGCAAAGATGTTACAAGCTTCATTAAAAATGCATATGAATTGATCAAGGGCTGTATTTGCATCAGGGGCCAGGATGTATGGGGGACCAGTCTTGATTTAGTAGGTGTGATTTTAGGTGGGTTAGCTTCCCACAGGGTAGGATCCTGTTGAGGATGACCTTTTGTGGAGATTTACAGAATTTGACCAGGTGCAGCTGATGGGGGAATGGTTGCTGAGAGAGTCAGGCAGTACAGCAAAGGTAGTGATCTGGGAGGGTGAGTAGTCAGGATCCAGTCCAATAAAGTGCTGGTGCCAGTTTTGTAGTTCATTCTAGTTGTGGAGTCCAATATCTGTGTGAGGTTTGCTGATGTGACCATGTCCCTGGTGTTGCCAGCATCAGGTCCTAACCAGTTTGTGTTGAAGTCACCAAGTGTGATGACTTTGGAGTCGGGTGGGAGTGATTTGATGTACTCCAGTACTGCATGGTGGTCCAGTCCCTGTTATTTCAGGGGGGATATAAATGATGATGACCAAGAGAGCTCTGTGCTGAGCTCCAAGCAGGATTTTGATATACAATAGCTGGGCATTTGGTGTTAGTAGGTCAGTGTGGGCAGTGTGCCCCATCAGGTTGTCTTTTAGTTAAAGGGTGCAGCCCCCTCTTCATTTTGATTTTCAGTCAAGCCTAAAGATAGTGTAGCCAAGGATGGAGATTGTATGATCAGGAACCAAGAGGGTGAGCCAGGTTTCTACTACCGCCAGGATATCAGGCTGGTGGGCATTTGCGAAGGCTTGTAGTTGATCAAATTTAGATAATAAGCTGCAGATGTTCAGGCAGACAATGGAGAGAGCACCAAGGTGCTTGGTTTGGGTGGAGTTCATGGCAGCTTGAGGGCCAGGGTTGGGGTGAATATTTCCAGGTAATAGCAGGAGTAGGAGAAGGAGTTTCAAGGTGGCCAGGCACAGTTCCCTGCAGGAGAACTTGTGGTACTTGATTGAGGAGGGTTTGTTTGCAGAAGTTTTGTGCAGGCAAAACAGGAGTGTAGTGAGCTGTGGTGGTAGCAGGGCACACTGCACCCTGGTATGAAGGTGTGGGTGCAATGTGGTGTGGTGAGCCCTAGGGGTGAGAAAGTTGTCAGGTAGTGTGGTGCAAGTGTGGCTATAGCAAAGATTATGCTTATAGCTAGGCGGGGATGGAAAGCAGGATGGAGGGAGCTGGAGCAATGGGGTGAGGACAAAAAGGAGGAGAGGGAAGCAGGGGATAGTAGGGAAGGAAGGCATAGTTAATTAGTGGGTCCAATTACTGTCCCCTTTAATGCCTCTATAAGATCTGGAAAAGACAAGACCAGTATGGAATTTAGCTCTTGTAACACCAGTATACAGAGATGAAAATAAACAAGATGCAAAGAATTATAAACCTACCAGTTTAACATCTGTTATGGGTAAAATCCTAAAAAGGCTAATACAGAAACATCTTAGTGAACATCTTAACCAAATTGGTTATATTGATCCCATACAACATGGTTTTGCCTCTAGCAGATCCTGCTTAACAAACATAATGCAGTTTTTCGAACCAATAAGTGCTGCCTTGGATAAAGGTATGCCAGTAGATGTAGTGTTCCTTGACTTTTCTAAGGTTTTTGATTTGGTTTCGCATAATACTTTGATCACAAACTTAATCAAGCTACATTTCCATCCTGTTATAATTCACTGGATTAATTCATGGTTACATAACAGATCATAATGTGTATCTATTAGATGCTATAAATCCTCTTGGGGGGAGGTGACGAGTGGCATTCTGTCTATTTAATACATTACTATCCTCAATGCAAACATCATCAAGTTTCTGGCTGTGTAAGTATGCTGATGACTGTAAGATGGGAGGCATAGTTTATAATGAAGAATCATCAAAACAGTTTCAGAAAACCTGGATTATCTGGCAACCTGGTAACAAAAACATAAATTATGGTTTAATGCTGCAAAGTATAAAGTCATGCACTTTGGGAAAAATAATCATTGTTTCCAATACAAACTTAATATTATCCAATTATTAGAATGTGATAATGAAAGGGATCTTGGGGTTTGGATCTCCAGAAATTAAAAGTTTGATCATCATACTAATAAAACTATCAGTAGATGTCATCAAATAACTAGATGTATATTAAACTCTATAAAGAGTAGAGACCCTGAAGTAATTATCCCCTTATAGAAATCTCTTGCTTGACCACACAAGGAGTACTGTGTCCCATTTTCTGCCCCTATGTCCATTGAAGGGGAAAATAATTTAGAAAAAATTCAAAGAAGTGTGACAAGACAAATTAAGCCAGTACAATTACTCCAATATCATAAGAGATAAAAGTATTTGAATTTATATTCCTTGGAATATAGGAAATTGAGAGGTGAGTTATGTTAAACCAATAGAGCCTTTCAAGACAAGACGCTCTTTGAAACAATTGGATTAGTTAGGAATCCTGATCATACCATGGATACTAGATCACATAACCTGAAACTGAAAGGTTAGCTTAATAATACACATATGAGAAACCAATGGTATAGTCAGAGAATTGTCACCGTTTGGAATACTCTGCCTAATAATGTGGTGGAGAGTAAAAGTTTATCAATTTTTAAGAAAAGGTTAGATTGTTTTACGGGTGAACGGAGATTCCTATGTTAGACCATAAAAGCCTAAATGGTGGCAAGTTCAATTATGGACCTTGATCTTATGAACTTGATATTTCTTCTATGAACCTATGAACCTATCCCTGATTCTGTCCACTTTGACTAACTTGTCCCAGACCAGCTCCCTCATTTGGCTGAAGTCTACCCTTGTGAAATCTAGGACTTCAGCCTTTACTTGGTATTACTTGGCAATTAAAGGTGGAAGAAGGCCAAGGCCCATTAAGACCATCTTCCCTGCACCTTCAGGGTGTATGCTACATCCCATAGTCGAGTAGATATTAATCCAAGGTATTTTTGAACATTTCATGGAAGCTAATATTAACCAAATAGATTAGTAGAGAATTTCATAAGTTGCACACCCTGATTGTAAAGAAACTACGTCCCTTGTTGGTATGAGCTGTTGCAATATGATGTTGTCTGTTATGACATCTGAGTCTGTCTGGTTTTGAAGCCCAAGTGAGACTGCATTCCTTCATAAGATATGGGTCCATTAAGGTGTTAAAGAGTATGAGAAAGTCACTCCTATTTCTGTGTGATTTTAAATCCTATAAGTTTAGGGCTCTTAGTCTATCATCTATAGACAATATACTAATGGAAGTAATGAGTTTAATGGCCTTCCTTTGTACAGACTCAATTATCCATGAGTCTTTAACTAAATAAGGTACCCAAAATGAAGCTGCATAAGCCACATGTCGTCTAACATACGTCTTATATAGTGCAAGAATACAGGCCTTCTCCTGCTTACAAGGGTTTTCTTAATTGATGTGAAAAGTCTGATGGTGCTGAGATTCCACTTGTCTACACTGATCAGTGGATGACAGTTCTTTACTGACAATAACACCTAGAACAACTTCTGAATCTACTGCTTTAATTGGACATCCATTTAGATAGTAGGTAGTTTGGGCTTTCTTTTACCAGAGTGAATTCCTGAACATTTCTCCATATTAAACTCCATTTTATTTAGTTTGGCCCAATTGTCAGTTAGATTGAGATCTTGCTGGGTAAGGGCTGATTTAGCGATGGTATCCACTTTGGAACTAAGTTTGGTGTCATCTGCAAATTTAACCAACTGGCAATGACTACCTGGGTCAATATCACTGATAAAAATCCCAAACAACACAATGCCAAATACAGAACCTTGAGACAACCACTGGGGAACTTGATTTTTTTGGATGTGTCAGCAACATGGACTTGTTGAGTTCTACTTCTAAGCCATTCAGAGACCCATCTTACTAGATTGTGGCTCAGGCCTAGTTCCGACATTTTTAGTATATGTTTTGCATGGGGGACCTGCATGGGGATGCTACCATGTGCCTTTGACCCTAGTGTGCCTTTCCTGGCAACATATAAAATTTAATGGCACCCTGGGAGCCCACCACAGAGTGCTGAAATATGACAGCTCCTGCTGTCCACCACACAGTCTCAATAAGCTGACACAGAGTGCCCAATCTCCCTGTCAGCATTCCCCCCCAGTGTGTCTTTCCTGGTTAAACAATTCCACCTTTATTTTCCAACACCAGAATGCCTACTCCCGGTGTCAGATACACCCTCCAGCCTGTCAAAACCCCTTGCTGCCATCACGATGCCCAATCTGTGAGTCAGCATCCCCATCCCCACCACCATTGTGGCACACTGGGAATCCACCCCAGTGTACCAATCTTTTTGTTATCCTGTAAATGAGAAAAAACATCCCTTACTGTTTTTTTTTAACCTGGAAAAAAAAAGAAAACAGTCCCTTGTTCTCTCACTGGGCCCCTCCCCATCCCCACCCTCCCTCTGTGCACTCCGCCTTCCTGTACCCCCTCACCCCATACTTACCACTGGATGTCCAGTGCTGTGATCTTCTGTGAACCAGGAACATGTTTGCACTCTAGAGAAGCTGACCCCAAACTGAAGAAATGCCAGTAAGCTGTATAATGGCAGGCAATGGGGGGGTCAACTTAGGTTGATATCTTAGCCATTGTTTTTTTAGTTTTGACCCACAATTGTCAACATGGGGTTCTTGGTACCCCAACTCATGAACACCTCATGAACACAGTCACTGTCATTTCATTTCTCAGTCCTGCAAGATGATTTCACTGTCACTGTGCGGAATTGCCATTCAGGAATGATTAATGAAATGACAGTGTGACTGTTCATGAGGTGGAGTCCAAAAAATCCCATGTTGCAAGTTTGGTGAATAAACTCCAAAAACTGACTGTGTTATGAGCATGCATTGTGCAGTTTCTATGCACGCTTGTAACTTCACCAATTTTTTATATTTTCACTTTAAATTTACAACACTGCCATTTTTCCATACCTCCTTATGAACAATATCGCTGTCATTTTTTGCATCCTGCCCAACATGTGTTTTCACACCTGTGGCATAGAATGCATAGGGAGAGGCATCACCAGTAGAAAACAAGAAGTTGCTATCCCTCTGTACAGACAGTTGGAGACACCCCATCTGGAGTACTGCGTGCAGTTCTGGAGACCCCATCTGCACAGACATAGACAGGGTGAAGGCTGTCCAGAGGAGGGGAACCAAAATTGTGCAGGGTCTGCACCAGAAGACATGTGGAAAGAAACTAAAGGAGCTTACTGTGTATACCCTCAAGGAAAGGAAGGAGAGGGGGGGACATGATAGAAACTTACAAGTACTTCAAGGGAATCAACAAAGTCCAATAGGGTAGCATCTTTCCAAAAAAGAAATGTGCAAGAACAAGAGGGCACAATTTGAACATAGAGGGGGAGTGGCTCAGAGGTAATGTAAGGAAGCATTTTTTCATGGAGTTGGTTGTGGATGCATGGAACAGCCTTCCTGAGGAGGTTGTGGAGTCAAAAACAGTGGGAAAATTTAGGAATGCATGGGACAGATGTAAAGCAATTCTAGTGGGAGGTAGGAGGAAGTAGGATGTTGGTTTTTAGGATCTGCAACTTATCCATTAGGTAGGCAATTGGGCAGACTAGGTGGGCCAAGTGGTCCTTATCTGCCATCAAATTATATGTGTCCATGTTTATAATGACACAGTCACCGTGTGACAACAATTTTTGGACACATTAACGAAATCACAATGCTACTGCTTATGAGGGGAGGTCCCAAAATGGCCATGTTGAAAATGTGGGGAACAAATTTCAAAAAATTACTGCATTACAAGTGAGCGTTACACAATATCTATGCATGCTTATAACTTCAACACTTTTTCATATTTTTACTCCAGATTTTCAACATTGCCATTTTTTCACACCTCCTCATGAACAACACAGTCACTTTTCACATCTTGCTTAAAATGTATTTTCACACCTGTTGCCCTGAATGGGCCATTTGTGGTGCAAAATCACCTTTTGGGATTGAGTAATGAAATAATAGTGCAACTTTTCAGGAGGTGGGGTCTCAAAAAGCCCATGTTGAAAATTTGGAGTGAAAATACCAACAAACACCTGGGGCATTAGGGTTTCCAACCATAACACCCCACCCTGTACAGATGGACAGGTATGAGAGGGTGTGGCTTGGGGTCATCGGCCGTAATACTATTCCACCCCCATTCTCCTGTACTGTACCCATCTCAGATTTTTTCCTTATGAAATGGGGTGAGGGTAAGGGCCAAAGACCCCAAGGCACACCGTGACACTTGCCAGTGTCTGCAGGGTAGGGTTAGATGGAATGCTGTGAATGCTATGGCTATGGCTGATGACCCAAAGGCACACCCCAACACCTGTCAGTCTCTACAGGATGGGTGGGAGTTGACGTTAGTTCAATGCTTCACTGCCATTCCTATTATGCAGCTCTCTAACTCTTGCAGTACGAATTCCAATCATAGCAAACACATATTTGGCATTGATAAATGTTTGTTATATATAGAAACAACAATGGCCTTTCTCCAGTCTGATGTAATCACTTAAGTATGTAAATATTTATAGATCAGGATAGTAAGGGGAGCTGTTAACTCATCCTTTGATTCATTCAAAAATCTGGCATTAATCTGATCTGGCCCTGGGGAGGACTTATCCTTAAGTTCATTTATATATGGGAACATGTCATTTTTTTGATACCATTGACTCAATCATCTGGATTAATTCTTGGGACAGGGATTTGATTTGCCATTAAAAAAAAGAGAACTAAAGAATGCATTGATTTTGTTCACCATATCAGTTGGCTTACTTATTTCCATATTGTTTTCCACTATGTGGCCTAGTTTGTTATTTTACAGTTATTTCTAATGTAGGCAAAGAAGGCTTTAAGACATTTAGTAACTGACAATCTTAAATCAATGTTGTTTCTTTCCTGCCTGTTTATTTGTTTAGATACTTTTAACTCCTGTTTATATTTGTCTTTGTTACAATCAGTTCGGTCACTTTTATAATATTTTGTGAAATACTTTTCCTTTCTTTTGATGTGCTTTTAGAGTCTTTTAGTTAACCATGGAGGGATTTTATGTCTGGTGTTAGTAAATCTCCTTTTGGGAATGAACATAGCTTCTCATCTATATTTCTAAGTGATTTAACAATAGTCCAGCATTCCTATACTGCATAGTTAGCTAAAACATAATTCCAATCAATTGATTTTAGCACATTCTGTATATCGCTAAAGTTCACCTTGATATAAAGATATTGGACCCCTAGATGTATTATGGGCAATAACATGTTTGTTGCTACAGAACATGATGCTATTATGATCACTATGTCCTAATGGGGGAGGATTGTTATTTTTTTTCACACCCCATACCAGAGCCAATCACTCCTTCAAGCCCCTCAGAGTGTCTTCCCAGCCTGGCAGTCTCCTGACCCCACCGCCCCACATTTGCAGCCTACCCAGGTATCCCCGATGTATCCCTTCATTGGGCTGGTCCCTTTCTTATGTGAGGGATGAGCCTTGCGGCCATACTTCACTACTCTGTGTGCTGCTAACATGGCAGATGGTGTTCCAGGAGCCCAGAGCTGGAGATCCAGGGAGGCCATCACCCGATTGGCACTGGCACCATTTTCCTGTTTTCTCCTGAGGAGCAATGTGCTACTGACATCAAGGCAAATGCCTGACATTTGTCGCTCCATAGACATCATGGGTCGGGCATTGCACTGTACCCCCAGCCTCTGCTAGGGGTCAGCAGACACCGAACTACATCCCCACCATCCCCCCAGAGAAGGCGAGCCATCAGCAGATGCTCCTTCCTTGTTTGTGAGTACTACACCAATGATATTATTTCCTCTTGTAGGTTATGCTATTAATTGTTCAAGCCCAGATTTAATGACTGAGTCTAGATACATTGATTCATGGTGTGTGTATGCCTTTGGTGAAACCAAATCTATGCCAGGAAGATTTATGTCACCCAAGATGTTTAAGTTGTTTTTATTGGATAGTTCACTAATAGTTGATCTTAGTTCCTAGACATAATGATTTGTCTACAGATGGAGGTTGACACAAATTACCTTTTAGAAGGTAAGCACCATTTGGAATTTTTATGTGGACATATAGTCCTTCTGTCATTTTCGAATTACCCTGTAACTGTACACTGAGTAAACTCTAAACTATTTGTAATGTATATACAGACTCCTCTCTCGCTTTTACTACAGTAATTCTATTTCTTTTATATAGTGAAAATCCTGAAATAGTGTTGGACTATTCAGAGGAATCGCTCCACCATGTTTCACACACAGCAGTTATATCCAAATTATGCTGCTCCATAATACTCTGAAGCTCATTGATTGTAGCCAGATTTAAGCTTCTACTGTTAGTAGTTATAACTCTTAATTCTTTGATGAGGGATCACTTGTTGCAGAGGTAAAGTCAAACCATATAGAGTTAAGGTGACTGGACCCTAGTCGCTCTCCTATCCTTGCTCTTCCTACCACTTGTGAGTTGGTGAGCTCTCACTGAAGAGCTAGAACCAGAACCAGTACCAGAACCTGTAACACAGCTAGTACCAGCAGCAGGGCCAGTACCTTGATTCATGCGGTGCAATGTGAGTACTCTATTTTTATAGTTATAAAACATATCTGGGTGTGTCTTGGCATAACATAAGTGGTTTTATTATAAGAATAATTTCATATCCATAATAAGCATAACGCAAGAGAAGGCAATTTTATTTATGAGATGCCCAGTCCTAGAGGCTTTAGGCACCTAACAAATATTAATAAAATGAACAGAGATTTAAAACACTAGGAGAAAATATAAAATATAATAATGCAAAATATAAAATACAGTTTAGAACATTAACAAAAGGCTTATGGTTGCTATGATCAAGGGACTGGACAACAATGATGGAATCAGCAGTCTGTGAAAGTCAGGCTAAAGAGGTGGGCCTTTAGCCTCCACTTAAAAACCTCAATTGAGGAAGCCTCCCACACTGTAGGTGGAGGTGAGTTTCACAGGGTCATCCCAGAAACACTAAAAGCAAGTTCTCCTGAGAACCTGAGCCTGACCCTGGCTAAACTGTATGAAACAACATGTTCACCATTTCTAATCAGAAAAGTTCATTAGAATATCATTACAAGATTATTCTTCTCTTTACCCAGCAAAAGCAATAAGTAATATACATATAGAACAACCTCCACAATGCTTGCATATATATATATATATATAGATATATATATATATCTATATATATATATGTATGTATATATTTATACAATATATGTTTTGGTATAAATGTCAGGATAAAAAGTAATATCTCCACGTTCCTATATGTCATCACAATGAAAGTGAACATTTTCACTTTCCATTCTGTGGCTTTCTCAAGTTACTAACAGGACCCCCCCCCCCTCCACATGTGCGACTTCCTCTTTACAAGCAGTACAGCACTCCCCATGCATCTCTCAGATCTGCTTCCACCTTTACAAAAATAAATATTTTAAAAACATATCTGGTTGATCCTACCACTTTCTTTTATCCACTTCCTCCTGGAATGTAGCATGACCAAGCAGCTATTCCCAGATATGTAATGTGGCTGAGCCCTATGAATCTTGAAACCTGAGGCACTGTCTGATATTTAGAATAAGGGAGCCACTATTGCCACACTTAGAAAAGTGTATTTTTTAATTCTAGCACAGTTTTCTCAAAAGAAGCCGGCAATAGTACTCAAAGGAGAGTGAGGGAGTCAGCAGCTTCGGAGCACCAGATGCAACATGGCAACATACGTTTGCACTTCTGTCTTGTGTTCTGAAGCTGCCGACTTGCTTGCTCTTCTCTCGGTACTGTCGACAGCTTCTTTTGAAAAAACAGCACTAACATTAATAAAAAATACACTTTTCTATGTGTTGCAGGCCTGTTTCCCTCATTCTAAATATCAGACTTTGCTTCACATTTGGCTATTCATAGCGCTCGGCTACACTACATTTCCATGGATAATTGCTGAGTCACTCTACATTTCAGGTGAAAACAGATAAACAGAAGTTGCAGGATCAACCAGATATGTTTTTTTTTACTGTTCAGTTCTTTAAAGATACAGGCAGGATCAACCACGTGTGGTTTAATAAAAAACTTTAAAGTGGCAAAATCAGACCTTTTTTTTACATGTTATATGTAATCAGTGGTGTTGGCGGGGGGTATGCCGAGTTGTGTTGGTGCAGCCACAGTCAGGTCAATCACAATCCAGGTGTTTTTTGTAATTTTAAAGTTGCAGGATCAACCACATATACTTTTTAAATAACATATGGCATCTGTTGTATTAGGAGACATATGTAAAGTTGAGTTGGAATAACCATTACCTCTATGTGAGGGATTATATCAAGGGGGCATTTGAGGGCTGTGTTTAGTGGGGCCCAAAACATACATTGCATAAACAGAACATGACATAGCCTGACTGAAGATATCATATTTATCTTCACTGAGGCCAATGACATCATGATATCTTGTGAAGATAAATATGATATCTTCAGTCAGGCCATGTCATATCCCCTATATATGTAAACAAAGACTTCATTTAAAAAGACAGTTAGGGTTCTCGACATAGGTCTTCAACCAAAGTGATACAGGTCAGGAAATTGGATGTTAGAGTTTACAACTGTTATACCCCTCCCCCACCAAACCCACCATTGAAACCGCACCCCCACCCTCCACACACCAACAAGCATTGGGGTGTGCTTTAGGGTCATGGACCCCACCCGACCCCCAATCCAACCCTACTATTGCAACACCACACCCACCCTCCACACACCAAGCATCAGGGTGTGCCTTAGGGTCCTGGGCCTTAACGCTCATCCCATTTCATCTGTACGGAACCTGTCATGGTATAGTATAGGAAAATGGGGTGAGGGTTAGGGCATTCCAATGATGCATGCAAAATTTCAGGCAGATCTGTTGAACCTGGCCAAAGTAGTTACCCTGCAAAAACTGGCCTTTAACATTACATGCTTGCACACACCCTAACCACTACCATGTAGCTAGATAGATAGATAGATAGATACATAGCTAAATAGATAGATAGACAGACAGATAGATAGATAGATAGATAGATAGATAGATAGATAGATAGATAGATAGATAGATAGTGGTGTCCCCTGGGATGAAACAACACAATTCTGCAGCATTTTGCAGCACTCTGCAGAATGCTGCAGAAGACCTACTGAATAAAGCAATGTAATTTCAATGGTAATTAGTCCCTTTTGTCATTCAGGAAAATATGACACTGCCAGGGTGAAGTGAATGCCACAGTTTCCTGCATGACAAAGGTGACTAATTGACATTGATATTACTTTTTTTAAGTAGGTCTGCTGCAGCATACTAAAGAGTGCATTAAAAGTGCATTTCATCCTGGGGGATGCCACTAAATCTCTCTCTCTCTCTCTCTCTCGGTCTCTCTCTTTCTCTCTATATATGTGTGTGTGTGTGTGTGTGTATATATACATATGATTAAAAACATCGCTAATGCATCTGTTAAGGTTGATAGCACAGCAAAAACAGCATGGAAATGTGGTGTTAGGGTTACCGTCCCTACGACCCCTCAACACACCAACAGATGTCGGAGTGTGCCAGCTCTCACCCCATTCCATGTCTAAGCCAGCTGACTTGTTACAGTATAGGAGAATGGGGAGGGAGTTAGGCCTGATGATCCCATGTCATACCCTGACATCTGTTGGTGTGTGGAAGGGGTGGGGGTTGGGTGGTAGGGGTGATAACCCTATCACCACATTTCCATGCTTTTGTTGCTGTGCTACCAACCCTAACTAATACATTAATTAAGTTTCTTTTGCAATGAATTTCCCTTCTTTTTTAGGAAGTGTAATGTAATTGGTAATTGGCATGTGTTAGTGAAAGTGTGGGCCCTCTGATCCATGTGCTGCCTTCACATTGCCCATTTTCTACATAATAGTATTTGTATGGGTACACATAAGTACAGGGTCATACACCAGGCCCATAGTACTCAAAAGGTACCCTTGTTACATGTTTTCCCCAATATCTGCAACAGTAGCAAGTGTGAAGAAAAAATGCACTGCAGGTGCAATCTATGACCTTGAAACCTCCTCACAGGCCTAGTCCAACTAAGCTGCAGAGAATGAAAAATCTGTATCTTGCTCCATCTCTAAGATATGGTTGCTGCAGACCCCACAGTGTTATCCTATGGGAAATTTCTAAAATGCTGAGTGCTGTAACTAAGGGCCTGTTGAATGCCTTGGGACGAAACCATGAAAAGGCACATCTGTGGGACCAGGGTTTGCTACCCTACACATTTCTGCCCAAAAGCCCTAATCGTTTTGGTGCATCGGAGTGGCAGAGAATTGTATTTTTGGGCTGAAGTTCTGTCACAAGTTGCAACAGTTTTGCAAAAAATAGGCACAACACTATTGTGATTTGTGACAGTGTTGTAGCCATTTCTGTCACAATGTGTGACACTATGGGGGCTCTGATCTTTATAAAGGCATTTCTGTGGACGTCACCCAAGATTAAATGCACTTTTAACGCACTCTGCAGTACACTGCAGCAGACCTACTGAATAAAACAGTGTAATTTCAATGGCAATAAGTTTCCTTTGCCATACAGGAAACTTACGCATTCATTTCATCCTGGCAGTGTCACATATTCCTGAATGACAAAAGGGACTAGTTACCATTGAAATTACATTGCTTTATCCAGTAGGTCTTCTGCAGCATTCTGCAGAGTGCTGCAAAATGCTGCAGAATTCCATTTCATCCTGGGGGATGCCACTGTGTGTGTGTGTGTGTGTGTGTGTGTGTGTGTGTGTGTGTGAACTAGGGATAAGGTGATGTATTCTCACCTGAATGGAATAAATCCTGCTGACCTAAGCACTGTGATAATATCAGACATTTATACACACAATGCCTACGTCACATACATTTATTCTAACTCTGCTTAGGTCACCACCTTGTTCAACCTATGTGTCATATACCAAACCAGTGATTCTGTTCTGCCATAATAAACAAATAACACCTACCCTCCATTCTCATAAACACTACTGGACCACATTTAGAAGCTCACAGCACAAACATCCTTGCAGCACACTGAACAGATACCGCATAAGTGAGTCAGATAAGACTCCAAGGCAAGTCGCTCCCAGTCTGCAACTTATGCAAATTCAGAGCAGTGTCTCCATTGCTATAAATCCTACAGCACTATCTTCTGGTGGTGACTTTTGGGTATGTTCATGAAAATGTTGTACCAAACTGTGACATGAAGGGTCATTTTTAAATGCAGAGCAGATCATTTTTTTTAGCATTTCAATCAATCAATCAATAAAAATCTTTATTTATCCAGGTGAACATCATTGAGTAGAGCTCTTTTACAAGATGGACCTGGTTAGAACAGGGTCAGGTAACATCCATCATAAAAACATATAAATACATGTAAATAAGTATATAAACACAAACACAATGGTGCAGTAATAGGGGAGTCAAATGATAAAAGGGAGACAAGGCAAGCCATAACAGAGGAGGATTCAATTACAAGGGCGCAGGTCCACCATTGAACCATGCAACTGTATATAAACCATGTTCTCTGCATAGAAGTACCAGATAGTTCATTTACCAGGAGCAGTCACTAGTACTAGCCATGAAAATAGCTTGGAGAACCACCAACTAATGGCAGATGGGGTACCAGGAGGGGTATGTAATATGTAAGTGAAGGATAAACATTGTGAGAAGTGAAGTCCCAGGATAGGTCAGTAGAACTGATGTGGCAGTGGGGGCCTACAGGGAGAGGGAAAGGGGAGTTAGGACTTTTATAGTATGATTGCATGTAGATTGTGGATGAGTGCAGTATAGAGCTGTGAAAAGAAAGCTGGAGAAAGCGGGAAGATAGACCAGTATCAACGGGAGGACAGAGGCATCAAAGTGTTACATGAAAGCATGATGACAGACCAGGGTCATGGAGGAGACAAGCACTAGAAGACATACTGTCACCCCTCTGTGAACTATACACTGTGTTGTGAGATAACTCACCTTCAAATGACCAAGAAAAAAAAAGTGTCAGTGTTCTGAATGTACAAGTGGACACCAAGCATGTGTTCTGAATGTACCAGTGGACACCAAACAGGGAAAAAGAGAACAAACAGCAGAGTAAGTTTATAAACATGTATTAATTGTGTTCAGTATTGTGGACAGTGAATTACATATTCGTGCGTTAAGAGAAACAGCAAGAAAAAGTCAAAGGAAAAAGAAATAAACATCAAAAAGTATGCATATCAACAAGTGATATTGTCCAATAGTTTACAATGTCTCAATCCCAGCGCTTCTGGAGCATTTCATATTTGGTTGCAATCTTTTGCAGTTCATCTGGTGCAATTTGAAACATTCCAACTCCTGACAGATGTACAGGTCCATGAAAAAGTCTGCTCTGTCTGACCATGTCAGCGTCCTGGTATCGTGGCCATGTGAAGCATCCATTTGCACGCTGATGGAGGAATTGCACAGTGAAGGTACATTGCAGCTCATAGAAACATAGAAACATAGATTTTGACGGCAGATAACGACCGCTTGACCCACCCAGTCTGCCCATTTCCCTACCTAATGGATAAGCTGCAGATCCTAGTTAACCAGCAGCCTACTTCTTCCTACCCCCAACCCCTAGAATTGCCTTATGACTGTCCCATGCATGCTTGAATTCCACCACTGTTTTTGACTCCACAGCCTTCTCCGGAAAGCCATTCTATGCATCCACAACCTCTCTGTGAAAAATACTCCTTAAATTACCTCTGAGCCGCCCTCTTCTATCTTCAAATTGTGTCCCTTGTTCTTGCACACCTCTTTTTTGAAAGATGCTACCCTCTTGGACTTTGTTGATTCCCTTGAGGTACTTGAAAGTTTCTATCATGTCCCCCCTTTCCCTCCTTTCCTCGAGGCTATACATATTCAGCTCCTTAAGTCTCTCTTCATATGTCTTCTGGTGCAGACCCTGCACCATTTTAGTTGCCCTCCTCTGGACAGCCTCCATCCTGTCTATGTCTTTGCGGAGATTGGGTCTCCAGAACTGCACGCAGTACTCCAGATGGGGTCTCACCAACTGTCTGTACAGAGGGATAATAACTTCCTGTTTTCTACTGGTGATGCCTCTCCCTATGCATCCCAGTATCCCCCCAGCCCTCCTTGCTGCCCTCTCACATTGCTTGCCCACCTTTAGGTCATCTGATATGACTACCCCAGGTCCCTTTCCATTTTTGTTGTTGTTAGTATCTCACCCCCATTGTGTACTCTTCCCTGGTTTTGTTTCCCAGGTGCATTACCTTGCAATTTTAGCATTGAATCTAAGCTGCCATACATTTGACCATTCCTCTAACCTTGCCAAGTCCCTCTCATTCTTTCCACTCCACCTTGTGTATCAACTCTGTTGCAGATCTTTATGTCATCTGCAAAGAGACATACTTTTCCTTCCAGTCCCTCTGCAATGTCGCTTATAAAGACATTGAAGAGGACCGGTCTTAATACTGAACCCTGCGGTACCCCACTAGTAACCCCCCTTTCTTCAGAGTGGACTCCATCCAAGAAAAAATTGTTTTGAGTAGTATACTGCGTATAATTTGTCCAGCTATACATTGGCAGGGTTTAATTTCTTTTTTACCGATGGACAGCCAGTATGCACAATGGGGGAAAAGTGGTAGAAGCCATTACTGAAGTGCAGGGAGCAGAAGAAGGCTGCACAGTGTCTGGAGCAGAAACAGGGTCCATTGCTGAAGTGCACTGAGCAGAAAAAGGCTGCACAGTTTCTGGAGCAGAAATGGGGTCTGTTGCTGAAGTGCAGGGAGCAGAAGAGGGGTCTGTCACTATAGTACCTGGAGCAAATGAGGGATCAGTAGTGCTGCAAACAGTGGGGGTGTCCATCTCTGAGGTGTTGTGATCAGCAGAGTGGTCACTCTTTTTTGTACATGGAGCATCAGAAAGTTCAGTCACTGGTGTTGCGGAAACAGTGTTCACATGGGCAGATACATGTCACTTGTATCTTCCATTGTAAGATTATTATGGCAAAATATGAAAAGCTTATATGCTGTCGAAATTACTGGCTTTGATTTGACAACAGCACTCTCACCATTGGAGAGGCCTTTCCCATGATGTGAGCCAAAGTAGGCAGGCTCAATGTTGAAGCCAAATTCTGATGGTGCCATTGAAATACCATAAAATGACCATTTGGTTTTGTATTGGCTAGCACAGCCATCTGAAAATGTACCTCCTTTGTAATGTTTAGATGCTGAGTGTTCATGAGGTGTGCATTGGCCATCTTCATGAAGTGATGAACAGCGTGGTGATCATGTGTAAGGTCCTCGGAGATGAATACAATTGTTTCCTTGGTGCTGTTGGTGAAATGAGAACAGTTGCAATAGGTTACTATTGGGTGCACTGTAGCCTGCTCATGGTGCCAGTGGCAGGACTGGATTTTGTCTTGGTACTTGCAGGCATAATTTTCCACAAAGTCTAGCACCATGATGACCCAGCCCTGTGGTATGTCAGACTTAATTAACCTGAATTGTTGTTGTTGCCATGCTGCCACATGTAGGTGATGACCCAGAAACTGTATGTCTTCCTTGAGGCTCTCAACTAGCTCTCGTAAGCTTGTCATTTTGCTATTCAGCACTTTCCTAATCATTTTGGTTTCAATGCCATCATCTGTTTTTTTTAAGAGTGATACTTTCCCACTGGTACGATTGCACCAGTTCTGCCCTATGTAGCCTCAACAGTTCCTCTACCTTCTTTTATATTCCATGTGCTGAGCAGTTGTCACACACCTTTGCCACACAGTCTCTCCTGAAGAACATTTGACCTCCTTCTCCTTCCTTCGGACACATAGTCAGCTCCACAGCGTCATATATATTTGGTATTTTGCACTCAGTAATTCTGTAATGATCCGCCGTGTGGCTTATTGTGCTTATCTTTAATGCGGCATTTTCGCAGTACTCTCAAAGACACTAGACAAGGTTTTGTTCACTTGCCAGTTTATGGACTGGTCTCAGAGCGCTAAATTTAGTTACTCCATGTTACAGTCTGGATTTTCTTTTACGAAACTGAGCATGCAGTGCATTGAGTGGTTTTGCTAGGTAGGCTTTGGAACACTGTATTCATTTCAAAAATGCCTTCTTGTGAGGCATAGGGTTGCAGAGTCTTCATAAAAATTTTTTGCTCTGGTGACTGTTTCCAAAGGCAGTGCGGCTTTGTGTGTAGGTTTCATATTTTTCTTCTTCGTGCATGCTAAATTCATGACTGTTGTCCAGCTGATCCCAAAAGCTGTGCTGGCCTTGCGTAGCATTCTATATTTTTTAAACACAAGAACTGCTCCAACCCATTCGCTTTTTTCTTTGGATCACTCTTGGCCTTTTTCTTAAGGACCTCCACAGGCTTCTGTTCCAAATTTCCACGGCATGTTAAGTTTTCTCATCTTTTTGCCAGTGCATCCTGATTTGCTGGTGAGCATGAGAATATCAGGGTATTGACAGTACATGCAAAATGGGTGGGTGATCTTGGTAGGGTGTATCATGCCCTCTGAAGTGCCTTCCAGGCAGCACTGTCTGAGCGTGGGTCCAGAACAGTGGCTGTATCAGTAGTAGCACTTAAGTTAGCTTGCACTTCTGATGTGGTGGTTATTGTGGTTGTCTGTAATTTTTCTTGTTGCTTCTTGTATTTTTGTCATCTGCTTTCATTAATCCTCTGTTTGTTCTGTGCTGACAGTGATTGATGTTGCTGTCTTTTTTGTTCCTGCCACTTCTCTCTTTTCTGCTGCTTTTTTTTGTTCATCTCCTCTGCTGGTTGGTTTATTGGGTGCTGTACGCTTATTGTTTTGCTCCTCCAATTTATTCAGTTTTTGACGTCCCCTGTACAGCTGCATTCTCACCCTGGACTTTGCATTGTAGTCTTGGCACTTCTTCTCAATCAGGTTATCCCAGTATGCCTGTGATTGAGCTCTGTAGGTTTCCAGATACGCTGCATAACATTCAGGATCTTTTTTAATCCTATCTATGAATTGTTGGCTTCTGTCCATTCCAGAAATGGGATTGGACAAGCTTCTTTGTCCAGCATTGATCAAAGATTCTTCAGACACACATGGTCTTTGTCTGGTGCGATTTTCCATTATTCAAACCTTAAGAAATAGAATTAGAATGTTTTAGGCATTGGTCAGACAATGACATCCTCTTTTTAGCTGATATGGGCTGTATTACAGTGGGCACCATGTCCTCAAAACAGAGAAGAGAGAAAAAGGAAAGCATGGATCAATTGCTTCACAACAATTTAAACAACTGAACAAAGGAACTAGATCCACTGTCTACAAGGTGAACTGACTGAACAAGAGAGAACACATCAGTTTATAAGTTGACGAGATGAAACCAAAGAACACAGTAGAACTGTACAAGATGAAGTGACAGAACTAGAGTGAACACATGTAGGGAAAGATGAAAGAAAACACATCAGGAGTGTACAAGATGAAGTCATGGAATGAGAGAACACATGAGTGTACAAGATGAAGACATGGAACAAGAGAACACATCAGGAGTCTAAAAGACATAGTGACGGAATGAGACTGAACACATGTGTACAAGATGAAAAGATGGAACAAGACAACACATCAGGAGTGAAGTGTAGAAGATGAAATGATGGAATGAAAGATGCAACACATCAGGTGGAATGAATGAGAGAACACATTAGTTGCTTTGCTTTACATGATGAAGACATGGAACAAGAGAACACATCAGGAGCGTAAAAGATACAGTGACGGAATGAGAGCGAACACGTGTACAAGATGAAAAGATGGAACAAGAGAACACATCAGGAGTGAAGTGTAGAAGATGAAATGATGGAATGAAAGATGCAACACATCAGGTGGAAGGAACGAGAGAACACATCAGTTGGTTTGCTTTACATAAGGAGTATCTGTCAAGATGCGCAGCACTTAAACAATGACCAATACTGAGCAAATTTTACTATGTCAAGCACTATTATAAAATGGGTCAACAAAAAGTGTCTTAAATTGATTGGATGAAAGGACCTAGAAGTTGTGTCCTTATCAGCCGATATCTATGCCAGTCCGCAAACAATTTGGCCACCCCTGACTACACATCGCATGGTCACAAAATGGCTGAAGGTGAGCCAGCAGCCAAAGGCCTGCTCAACATCCAGCCATGTTGAGACCATGCGGTCGGTGATTTCAAAATTGTACTGTTGTCAGCACCTAAAATCACAGAAATATACACAGCAAGCCATGGATTTAGCAAACAAAACATTTTTGTAGCAAGCAGGATGAGTAATACTTCTCCACCCCCCCCCCAAACACACACTGCATGGTCACAAAATGGCTGAAGGTGAGCCAGCAGCCAAAGACCTGCTCAGCATTCAGCCATGTTGAGACCATGTGGTCAGTGATTTCAAAATTGTACTGATGTCAGCACCTAAAATCACAGAAACATAAACAGCGAGCCACAGATTCAGCAAACAAAACATTGCCAAGCAGGCCAAGTAATACTTCTCCACCCCTCCCAAACACACACCGCATGGTCACAAAATGGCTGAAGTGAGCCAGCAGCCAAAGGCCTGCTCAGCATCCAGCCATGTTCGGACAATGTAGTAGGTGGCTGCACAAAACCACATTTAAAAGCAAAACATTTCTTGCTGGTCAATACTGAATCCCACCCCACCCACCCCAAACTGCATGGTCTTAACATGGCCAAGGTGAAGCAGTAAACATGGCATGCTCAGCAAACAGCCATGTTAACCTCATGCAGTGGTACAGTGTACAGATGTCCACACATAGAAGCACATAAAAGCATCGAAACATTGCTTTGTCCCCAACCATAAGCCATAAACTACATAAAACCACAAAAATAAATGTCTACCTCCAAACAAAAATGGAGGTAGCTAACAAGCTAACAAAATGGATGCCACCAACACACACACACACACCACAACAGATCCCCCAAAACAACAGGAAATTAAAGCAGACCTGTTTTACTATGGGACTTTGGGGGACTTTGAGGGCACAACAACTCCAGCAAACCCCACAAAAACAAGGGACAAACATATTTCTCCCCACATCCCACACCTGCAAACAGCTACAGAAAGCTTACCTTGTGCAGTCAGCTCCTCTTACATTGATGAGCTCCATTTAGCCAGCATCCAGGGCACATTTCTCCAAAAAAATTCAGGGCAAACAGGACTTCAGAGAGTGAAGTAGCAGTCACAGATGGTGCAGAAAACTGCCAAAACAGATTGCGTTTTTGCACAGTACTCAGGACTAATCACAATCACAGTACTCGGGAAGTCCCCATTACTTCAAAATTGAACCTCAGGCTTAAAGTAGGGGGGCACTCAGGCTCATTAATTAGACTGCACTTCGGGCATTAGGAGCGTACATGGACGCAGCACTGGAAGCTCCTCTCGTGTTCTTAATGTACTCGGACACCACGAAGTTGAGCTTATAACGTACCATGGATGCCACACACACGCGACTCTGAAAATACCAAGATGGTGCATGCTGTGGCATCCACGGAGCACTAAATCATACTCCAAGCTGCAAGGGATTTAAATAGGAACCGTTTCTGGCTTAATTAATGCTATTTGATATCTGGTTAAGCAGCAGGCTGATCCTCTGGCCAGAAAACACGCGGAGAAGAATAACACCTACCTTTTAAGTGTTCTGAGAGTACTTCGGTATGTCTTGTTCCAAGTACACTGAGGCTGCTGAAGCATGGACACAAACACTTGCTTTCAAAATAAAAGTGACCAAGAAGGGTCAGAAACCTTAAAGCTGCAGATTTTATACCACTCACAAGCCACATTTTCACAGGGGAAAATGAGAATACTGAGGGGATCAGGTGACCAATGGGGTGGTAGGGGGCCATTCTAAATGTACTTAGCTAGAGCATGGACACAGTTGGTTGGGGACTTGAGACACATGACCTCACAGAAACAGACAAACAACAGGCAATATATTATACCTGGTATTACAGCAAGGGCAGCAATGGTAACACACAGGAAGACAAAGAACAAGGATACAGCATACATAATATATGGCTATTGGACCGTGTTCTGAATGTACCACCTGAGGACACCAGGTGGTACATTCGGAACACATTTTGGAGGTGCTTCAAACCATAAAATAATGGGGAAAACAACACAGGGAGGTAAAAAAAGACAGGACAACAATTAGACTATATAAAGCAGACTTTATTAAAGTGAACCATGGCAGAAATGTCCGATATCCCACAACCCAAACCTAAAGGGTTTCCATGCCACAATTAGTACAGGAAAAATAGCATGAAAATGGGGTTAGACAATAAAAAAATATATACTTTTCAAGCAGCTGTGGACCACGCATTTGTATGTATCTCTACATACATCAAGGCATAAAACAACATTATATGCATTATTTCTTCTTTCTTTCCTCACTTTATATCATACTGTAAAAATTTCAATGACACTGGTACAAGGTTTTCATGAACACACCCTTGTCCGGTGATGCAAACCAGTCGCAGCCTAAATAAAATCCTCCAAGAATGCTTTCTGTTGCTCGCTTCTACAGTGAAGTAAACTACCCATCCAGTCTCAGGGGAACTCAACCAGTAAACTGTCACATTAACACAGTCTCAGCAAAGCACACACATACATAAACAAGTAATAACAGAAACAAAACTGGAAAACCCTAAAAGTAAAGCAAGAGGCAGTATAGCGCAGTGGTTTAAGGCTCTGAGCTGCAAATCTGGAGACCTGGGTTTGAATCCCATAGCTCCCACTTGCATACTGTGTGACCCTGAGCAAGTCACTTAACTTCCCTGTGCTCCCAGGTTGCACCTGTAAACAAGCTTTCAGCTTAGTGTATCTCACCTGGTTAAACAATTGGACATATAAAAATCAATGACTTGCCCAAAACAGCCGCAGATAATATTTACTTAAAACCCTCACTGACAGTGATGCCCAGTAGGTTCCGTCCCAAAACACACACACAACCTAGTTACTGTACTTAGTTACCTTCTCAGTTGCTTACTTACTTGTTTTTCAATCAATCAATCCTTTATTTATTTGGGGTTTGTCAAGGGAATTTCTGCAACACCACGGGTCGCGAGGGCTGGAGAGCCTGCCCTCCCCAGGACTTCGAGCTGAGGAATCACCCCCCAACCCCCAGACTGCATAGGGGTTTGCCCAGGGAATTTTTGCACCACCGCGGTTCAAGAGGGATGGAAAGCCTGCCCTCCCCAGGACTTCAAGCTGAGGAATCGCCCCCCACCCCTCCGGACTGCATAGGGGACTGTCCAGAGAATTTCTGCACCACCGCGGGTCGCAAGGGCTGAAGAGCCTGCCCTCTCCAGGATCTCGAGCTGAGGAATCGCCCCCCAACCCCAAGACTGCATAGGTATGCATTCACCTTAAGGGGATCGCAATAAGGTTCAGGAGCAGTGCCAGGCTTTAGAACAAAGCGTGTTGTTTGGTGCCAAACCTGGACTAGAACAAAGGACATTTTTAAATCCTCCATGCACCTAAAGAGTCAGAACAGCACTGAAGATAGTTTTTTTATTGTGCCTTTTCCTGCCTTGCTATACTGTTTAGTGTGCTACTCAAGGTTACCTCAAGAATATAGTACAAGTATTACGAGCCTATAGTTGCAAGTGCAGGAACACTAAACAGGTAGCTTGCCTTAAGTGACTGAACAGGACTTGAATCGGTGTTGCTCCACTTAAAATTTAAAGTTGGTAACTGATTTCAACCCCTTTCCTAAAGCAGTGCAGCCAGTCAGCCACATTCAGTGCTTGCTATACAATAATATCTCAGCAACCTGAGCAAGACTTGAACCGCTGTGACTCCCTCTTAAAATTTAAAGTTGGTAATTGATTTCAGCCCCTTTCCTAAATCAGTGCAGCCGGTCAGACACATTCAGTGCTTGCTATACAGTAAATACCTCTACAACTGAACAAGACTTGAACTGCTGTGGCTCCCACTTAAACATTGAAATTGAAATTAGACTCCCATTGTTAAAGTATCTAAGCTCAGTTAGACCAGTCAGTAACATTGCTGTTGTGTCTTTACTGTAGCCATGCCTCTGGATATCGCTTATAATCTCCCCTCTCTCCTCATTTCCAGGGGTTTGTCCAGGGAATTTCTGCACCACCGCAGGTCGTGAGGGCTGGAGAGCCTGCCCTTCCCAGGACCTCGAGCTGAGAAATCGCCCTCCTGCCCCCTGGACTGCATATGTATGCATTCGCCTTAAGGGGATTACATTGAGGCTCAGGAGCAGCGCCAGGCTTTAGAACAAAGCATGTTGTTTGGCCCCGCTGGCACTGCTCGCCAGCTCCCCACTGCCCCCACCACCACCCTTGGTCGGCTCTCAGTTTTATATTGTTAGTCACGTGTGGTGCAGAACCAATCATCCCACTTTTCCACCTGCAGGTTATATTTCCTTAATACTAGGGGGATCCTGCATACAAACTCTATCTCCCTTCCTACATCCCATGCACAACCATGCCTCTAATAGTACTCTGGATAATTGCTTCACTATTCATGATACTATCCCCACCCACTGCAGAGAATCTCTACAGCTCATCTATAAATGGACACCTGCCAGAATCCCGGCCTCATCAGGCACATCACTCCATTACTCATAGCTCGACCATCTTATTGACCATTACTACAAAAAAGTATATCCCCCAAATTAGGAAAATAGACAACAACAAACCTAAAACACCGTGGATGAATGAAACAGTTAGGAAACATATTAAAAATTAAAATAGGGCATTTATTAAAGCTAAATTAAGTAACTCTCAAAAAAACTGGCTTGACTATAAGCAGTACTTAAAAACATCTAAAAAAAGTATCAGAAAAGCAAAGAGTGATCATGAATATAGGCTAGCTGCGAATGTTAAAGGCAACTTCAGTCAGATTTCAGTCAGAATAGCAAAGGCCCAAACCGAGGAAAGGATAGCCAATTCTGTTAAGAAGGGGTATAAGACCTTTTATAGGTACATTAGGGAGCAAAGAAAGACCAAAGGAGGGATACTGAAGCTTAAGAAAGGGGAGGGAATGTGGGTAGAGGGTGACAGTGAAAAAGCAGGGATACTGAACGAATATTTCTGCTCAGTATTCACAAAGGAAGAGGAAGGGGAGTTACCTAAACCAAACAAGAGGAACACTCTGAAGACGGGGGTCGATACCAGTCCATTTACAGAAGAAAGGGTTCTGAAAAAACTAATAAAATTGAAGGTGGACAAAGCAATGGGGCCTGATGGGATTCACCCAAGAATGCTAAAAGAACTAAGGGTAGAACTAGTGACACCACTGACTACTCTCTTTAACAAATCATGGGAGGATGGGGTGGTACCCGAGGACTGGAGGAGGGCAGATATGATTCCTCTTCACAAAAGTGGGAGCAGGACAGAGGCAGGAAACTACAGACCAGTTAGTTTGACCTCAGTGGTAGGGAAAATGATGGAATCACTTCTGAAGGAAAGAATTGTTGAGTACCTAGAGGCCAGTGGGGCACTGGACTCAAGGCAGCATGAATTCATGATGGGAAGGTCATGTCAGATGAATCTAATAGATTTCTTTGACTGGGTGACCAAAGTAGTAGAGCAGGGAGGGGCTGTGGACATGACCTACCTAGATTTTAGCAAGGCATTTGATACAGTCCCACACAAAAGATTAATACACAAGATAGCCAGCCTTGGAGTGGGTCCCAAGGTGGTAGCCTGGATAAAAAATTGGCTAGACAACAGGACGCAAAGGGTAGTAGTAAATGGAGTACACAGTAAAGAAAGGAGGGTTACTAGCAGGGTACCGCAGGATTCAGTACTGGGACCGGTCCTTTTTAATGTCTTTATAAATGACATTGCAGAGGAACTGGAAGGAAAAGTATGTCTCTTTGCAGATGACACAAAGATCTGCAAGAGGGTTGATACACAAAATGGAGTGGACAGGATGAGAAGGGACTTGGCAAGGTTGGAGGATTGGTCAAATGTATGGCAGCTCATATTCAATGCAAAGAAGTGCAAGGTAATGCACATGGGAAACAAAAACCCAGGAGAAGCATACACAATGGGCAGTGAGATACTGACAACAGTAAAAATAGAAAGAAACCTGGGGGTAATTACATCAGATGACCTAAAGGTGGGCAAGCAATGTGAGAAGACAGTAAGGAAGGCTGGGGGGATACTGGGATGCATAGGAAGAGGCATCAATAGTAGAAAACAGGAAGTTGTTATCCCTCCATACAGACAGTTGGTGAGACCCCATCTGGAGTACTGTGTGCAGTTCTGGAGACCCCATCACCACAAAGACATAGACAGAGTGGAGGCTGCCCAGAGGAGGGCAACCAAAATGGTGCAGGGTCTGCACCAGAAGACATATGAAGAAAGACTGAAGGAGCTTAATATGTATACCCTTGAGGAAAGAAGGGAGAGAGGGGACATGATAGAAACTTTCAAGTACCTCAAGGGAATTAACAAAGTCCAAGAGGGTAGCATCTTCCAGAAAAAGTGATGTGCAAGAACAAGGGGGCACAATTTGAAGATAGAGGGGGACGGCTCAGAGGTAATGTGAGGAAGTATTTTTTCACTGAGAGGGTTGTGGATGCATGGAACAGCCTCCCTGAGGAGGTTATGGAGTCAAGAACAGTGGGGGACTTCAAGAATGTTTGGGACAGGCATAAGGCAGTCCTAGTGGGGGGTAGGAGGAAGTAAGCTGTTGGTTAACTAGGATCTGCAGCTTATCTGTTAGGTAGGAAAATGGGCAGACTAGGTGGGCCAAGCGGTCCTTATCTGTCATCAAATTCTATGTTTCTATAACCATAAAGCCTTTTATACTTACATAAATAGTAAAAGGGGAAGCGCGTCTGTTATAGGCCCATTAGAAAATCAAATGGAGAACTACAAACTGATAAAACAGAAATGGCTACAGTTTGTAATAACTATTTTTCTTCAGTCTTTAATAGCAAAACTACCCCCACTGTGAATCACAATATCTACTCCATAATCACACAACATAAGATTGAGGAAAAGGAAATGGAGAAACTACTTTTGGGACTTGACCCCAACAAATCGGCTGGACCTGATGGAATCCACCCTCATATTTTGAAAGAACTGGCATCTCCCCTATCTGGTCCACTAGCTGCCCTATTCACAAAATCTCTCATAGAAGGTGAGGTCTTGGGTGTATGGAGACAGGCTACTGTCATCCCCATTTTTAAAAATAAAGGATCCAAACATAATGTTGCAAATTATAGGCCCATTAGTTTAACATCTGTCCTGAATAAAATCATGGAGGGTACAGTAAAAAATTATATAGAGACCATTTTACAACCAGACACAACACAGCATGGATTTGTAAAATCCCGATCCTGTATGACAAACCTGCTTGAATTTTACGGTGGAGTTAGCTTGGCTTTGGATGGGGGTGAAGCTGTGGATGTAATTCTATTGGACTTTTCAAAGGCCTTTGATAAGGTGCCACATGGTGAACTAATTGATACCACAATAAAAATGGGACTGGACAGGAACATTACTAGATGGATAGAGTCATGGTTGTCTGAGAGGACACAACAAGTCTGTATAAAGGGCTACTACTCAGAATATGAACCAGTGACTAGTGCGGTCCCTCAGGGATCTGTTTTGGGACCCTGTCTTTTTAATATCTGTATCTCCTCACTGACATCTTCATCTAACGTCTGGTTGACTAAATTTGCTGACGACACTCGTATAGGTCACAAAATTAATAAACCCAAAGATGTAATTACTTTGCAATACGCATTAAATGAACTAGAAAATTGGGCATTAACAAAAAAACTTATGTTCAGTATTGAGAAATGCATTGTAATGCACTTTGGAAAAAATAATCCATAGCAAATTATCAAATGGGCAACAAAATCCGTAAGGTTGTCGAAGATGAACGAGATCTGGGAATTAGGGTCAAAAATGATTTAAAATTTGGTTTACATTGCCAACAAATAATTAAAAAAGCTGGGGGTATTCTCCACTGTATAAATAAGCATATAAAAAACACAAGTAGCAGGGTTCTACTTCCACTGTACTTCTCACTGGTTAGGCCTCATGTTGAGTACTGTGCCCAGTTTTGGGCTCCTGGAGGCAGGGGTTCCATTAATGCCCTTGAATGTATTCAGAGAAGTTCAACCAAAAGAATCGATGAAGTTCAGGATCTAGATTATGAAAATAGACTTATAAAACTTGGACTATACAGTCCTGAATATCGCAGACTGAGAGGTGACTTGTGCTTGGTATATAGAGCCCTATATGATACTACCTTATGGGGTTCTTTAGGACTGGTTTTTAGAGATATGGTTTATGAAACTAGGACTCACCCACTACAATTGGTTGAACGATGTAGAACTAAACAGAGAAGTTATTGGTTCTCCATCAGAGTGTCTAAAATGTGGAATGGGCTACCACTCGTTGTGGTGAGTAGTGAAAGTATGAACTTATTTAAAACTCGATTGGATACTTTTCTAAGTGACAGATCAATCAAGGGTTATGATTAAATTTAAATTGGCAAGCAATATGGACTATGGTCTTCTTGGCTTTGACTTACCTATGACCTATGACCTATAACCTATTACCATCCCCACTAACAAACCTCGCATGCTGGACCACTCAACTGCCCCCACCCCCCACCAATGCCCACCCCCTATCCCCTGCACACTGTGGTAGGTGGTCCCTCTCTACCCTAGCCATACCTGCCCTCAACTCACTTCTCATCCCCTGCACTACCCCCCTGAGATCCTTACATTTGTGCAAGCGACATTAACACAATCATTGCAGTCTTTCCCTACATCTTATTGCCCTACTCCTCATGCTCTATGGGTGTGTCCACCCTAACCCTGGACCGAGACCCACTACGACACCACTACCCCCCCATTGACATGGCCTCCTCATTGCCTCTATGAATATCTGCAGTCTCCCAAGGAAAACTGCAGTGCTCCAGTGCTGGGTATCACAGCACACTCCCAACATTCTTGGGATAGTAGAAAGTTGGCTCTCGCAATCTACTCCAGACTCTGTTGTCTCCCTCCCTGGCTTCACTCTATTCAGAAAAGATCGGATGGGTAAGTGTGGGGCGGGTATGCCATCTACCTGCCTGTGTGACTCCCTCCTGGGTCACGCACTACCTACCCCTGAGCTTGGCCATGGGGCACAAGCAATCACCCTGAAAATCACCCCACACCCTGGTTGCGGCCCGCTTTACCTCACAACCACCTACATACCCCCGTGGGCATAAAGTCTAGCTATCCACTCTCTCACAGATTATCTCTCCATCCTGCCACACAAGTCTGAACAGCTCATTCTAGGAGACCTCAGTATCAACTGGCTCAGCCCCACTTCAGGACACATTCAGGACAACTTCACAGCCCTTGATCTATCCCAACTGGTCACTTGGCCCACCAGATTTAACCAAACTAGGGGGACCAGCTCCCTCCTAGACATAGTACTCTCTAACCGACCACACAAAATCAAGTCGGTTAACATCCTAGCAGACTCCCTTAGTGACCACTCACCAATTCTCTGTTTCTGGTCCTTCCCCACACTCAATGCCACCCCCCTTTGCCGCTTCTGCCCCGTGGGCCTTAATAAGCTAAAGCGACACCTTGCCCAGCTCAACTGGTCCCCAATCTCCCTCGCAACGGATATAGATACTGTCCCAGCCTTCCCCACCAGTGCCTTCTGTAAGGCCTGTGACATTTTTGCTGCCATCATCAAATCTAGCCCCAAGAGGCCAAATATTGCCTACATGTCCCCCTCTCTGGTCCAGCAGCTGAAGCAAAGGGATAGCCTATGGCACATTGCAGCTGAGTCCAGCAGGACAGAGGACAGGCAAGCCTATAAAGCTGCTTGCAACCAATGCACTTGGGCCATTAGACAAGCAAAGGCCAGCTATTACCAATCCACCTTGACCTCATCCTGGGGCTCTGCCCGGGCTTTCTGGGATAACGTAAAAGAGCTTAATAGTAATACCCACTCCTCCCCCCCTCTCAGATGGTTACTAACGGCACTATTAATACTGACCCACCACGTATTGCAGACTGCCTCAACACAACATTTTCTGACCTCAGTGCTGTTCTTCCTGCCCACTTCTTTGACCCCATCCTTACATCCAACCATCCTACTACCTCCCGGCCCCCATTCCTCTTCAGAACAATCTCCCCCCATGGCACCAAACCTCTCCTCCTAAAAGCCCTCTCCTCCCACAACCTGAGCGGTGACCCCCTTGACTCCAGGATACTCCACCTAACACTGGATGTCATGTTAGCCCCCCTCACGGATCTTGTCAACTGATGCCTTGGTCAATTCCCAAGTGCATGGAAACTGGTTGAAATTACCCCATCCATAAAAATGGAGACCGAACATTACCAAACAATTACAGACCCATCTCCGTCCTCCCCCACTCTAAAGCCCTGGAGAAGATAGTATCCACCCAACTCATGGATTACCTATCTAAACACAACATACTATGCCCAGAGCAACATGGTTTCTGCCATGGTCACAGCACCTCCACAGCCCTTTTGGAGTTCTCCAACCAAATACACTCTGCACTTGATACTGGGGAGATCACCCGGGCAGTGTTCATCGACCTATCTAAGGCCTTTGACACTGTGTGTCACCCACTAATGCTTGACTCCCTTCGTCTGCTGGGATTCTCATCAGGCCCCCTGGACTGGTTCTCCAGCTACCTCCAGAATAGATCCTAATGGGTCAAATTAAATGGTATCCTAGCAACAACCCTACCAGTACGCTCCGGGGTCCCTCAAGGCTCCATCCTGGGCCCCACCTTATTTAGTCTCTTTCTAAACACTCTCCCTAGCTCCTGCATAGGCAAAATGCTTCTATACACCGATGACGCAGTCCTCGTCGCCTCACACCTCCCCGACCCACTCACACTCCAGAGCTCCCTGCAACTCATCTTCAGCCAAGTTGAAAACTGGTTCCTCGATCACCGTCTGGTTCTGAACCTTAAAAAAGACGAAATCTATGATTTTTGCACACCACGAAAGTAACTCCAGAAATGCTTCCCTTCACATCACCCCCAGCACACTCCACCCCCTTGAACAGGTATCAACATACAAATACCTGGGCATCACCTTCGACTCGGAATTCATCTTCCACACCCATCTTAACGCTTTGTCATCAGCCATGAATGCCCGGATTGGTGTCTTCTACTGCCACAAAGACTGCCTTCCTGAGTCTGCCCTGAGACTTGCTACCACATCATCCATTCTGTCATTGGTGGATTATGGACTCCCTAAGTATGCAGTCACTGACTCCACTGCCCTCTCCAAAGTCCAGACCTCTATCAACAAAGCCTGTAGGCTCCTGACCAGTGCCCACAGCATAACTCACACATGCCTACTCTACTCTGCCTCTAACATACTCACCTTTGATGAGTGGTTGCAATACCACGCCTGTATATTGGCAAAAAAGGCTCTACGTGGGCTTTGACTCCCAGGTGTCACTACACCCCTTCAATGGGCCTCCCACCCGGTGATCACCCACAATGCCACCAAAGCCACCTTCCAGGTGCTGGGAGATAGGACCTCACTCAGCCAAAGGTCCTTTCACCACAGAGCACCCGCTTGGTATAACTTCCTCCCCACGCACATCACAAACATCCCCAAAATCAGCCCCTTCAAAATAGCACTATGCAAATACCTCACTGACAATCAGAGCTGTACTTGTCCATAATAGTGCTTTCCTAGAGCACCCTCTGTCCCCATCTGCCCCGCTAGTCCTACATACATCCTAGCCTACTTAGAATTAGTTTCTGTTGTCTGCACGCCACGCACTGTACCCTGCAGGTGCCACAGGGTTACTAATCAGTCTTGTATTGTTTATTTTTTCTTGTTTTGTATTCTTGTTTTGTATTATTTTGTTTTTTGTCTCTGCTCTACTGTATCTCACCTGTTTTGATCACTGCAATTGCCTTGTTGTATGCTCCTTTGTATTTCACCTGTATTGTTAACCAATGTCTTGCCACAGAAATATGTTTGTCCCCCCTTCCTGCGACGAGGTACCTTTGTAAATGAGTCTCTGACTCAAAGGATTGTAAATCCAATCTATGAAATAAATAAATAAATAGCACCTTTAAAGATCAAGGCGCTGCACAGAAACGGTTATAATGACCTAAAACAGCATTTAAAATTCAGTGCACAAAACTTAAAAATCCATATAAATCAAATTCACTGTAACTGGCAGGCCTATCAGCTAACTTCCTCAGGAAAGGTCAAAGCTAAACAAGCATGTCTTTAGTGCTGTCCTAAAACTTGTGACAGCCAGGAACTCTCTTATTCAATGAGGCAGACAAATCCACAGGGTAAGGGCCACATAAGCAAAGAATGGGCCCCATATGTCTTTAACATGCACCCTTGGACTCTCTTGCAGTCCCTCATTGGTGGTTGGAGTGAACAGGAGGAGCAGTAGGAAGAAAATAGGTCTTGCAGATAATGAGGTCCCTGTCCATGTAGGGCTTTAAAGGTCAGCAAGCCAACCTTGAATGTGATCCATCACTGCACTGGCAGCCAGTGCAGTCCATGCAGCGCAGGTGTATTAAAACTGGCCTTAGAAGTGCCAGTTAAAAGCCTGCCCATCACATTCTGCACCAGCTGCAACCGATGGATTTCAACTCCTGGTAGTCCTAGGCAGAGGCCATTGCCATAGTCAAGGTGGGAGGTTACAAAGGTGTGGATCAACATCAGAAGGTTGTCTGGAGGAATCAGGTGTTTCACCTGGGTGATATTCCTTAGATGGTAAAATGAGGACTTTTTTTGGCTAATAAAAAATATTCTTTTCCTTACATGTGTATTTCCTTAACAGAAGTACAAATGTAGTCCATTATTCCATTTAACAAAATTTTTGTCTTAAAAAGTCTTACTTATAACTGGTTGTTCATAAATTTTAATATTCATAAACATTGATATTTGAACATGGCCCAGAACTAAACGCTAAATAATCCATTTGTGTTTATACATTCTTACAGTATTTCAAAACCCTCTTGAATCCAGTCTTCCACCCTCTTTTTAAATAAGTTCCATAATCTTTTTAAATCTATTATTAAGTCATAGTTGTGCAAGGTGCTCAAGAATAATTGTTTCCATTCTGCCTTTGGGAATGGATCAATATTTTCACATTTCCAATTTTTCAAAATTAGTCTTTTAATGGTAATTATATTGCCCTTCCTTATAGTTTTGCATGTATTCTTCCTATCCCATCCTCCATGCAGCTCCAATATTATATCACTGGAGTTTTCCCAGTCTATGTAAAATATCATTATCTGTTTTAGAATGGTGAAAGACTGTCTCCACCAGGAGTGACATATTTCAAAATCCTAGAAAAGATGGTACATATCCTCATTCCTCTCTTTAAAATGCCAGCGTCCATCTGTGTCTCTTACTTTCATTTTATATAAATGATTAGGAGTAAAGTATGTTCTATTCAGTATTTTGTACTGAATTACCCTGTCCGTGCTTAATTGATATTCCCCTATTGACCTGCAAGCCAATTGCCATTGTTGTTTTGTACATGTAAATTTCAATTATGTTTCCCATTTATATATTACTTATCTATAAAGCAAATTAAATGGTTGCTGTTTTAGTGTTGTAAGCTGGGCACAGAGGTTTTTTGGATTATTTTTAATAGTCAATAACAATTCTTCTTCTATGTTTCTATTGTTTGGCATTTGTTCCCATCTGCTATAATTTTTTTTCCAAATCTGCTTGATAGCTGAAGAAAGAATAAATAAGATGTATTCCATAAATAGTATTTCCCTTTAAATTGTGACCAGTTAAGTTTAATATTGTTCCCATATAGGTCAGCCATCTTTATATCCCTTTTTCTTCCAGTTCTTTACTTTTTAAGTATTTCCCATTTATTCTTAAATTAGGAATTTTCCAGATTGTATTTAAAGGGGAACATTGTACCATCCACTTAGTCCTTTTAATGTATTTAATTATGAGTCCTGCCATGTTCCTTACTATTGGACTTTTATATTTTGTCCAATATTTTGCAGTGAAATGTAATTGTTGAATATCTACTTCTTCTTTACATATACCTTTTGCTATAGTGTTTATTAAGTTAGTTTATTTCTCATTACCATTCTTAATTGCCCGGTTAATGGCCATTTTCATGTCAAAAGTGAGATGACATAGCTCAATATGTGGACATGCTAGACCTCCTTTATCTTTTGGTAAACATAGGGTCTGATTCTCAAAGGGGCCATCGTCTGGCTCAAGCTGCTGCAAACAGCAGCTTGCGACGATGCCTCCTGCACCAGAGACCCTACACCTGATTCAGGTACAGGATGGGTCCTGGCACCTAAGTGCCCACACATGGAGCAACCTCATCCATGCATCAAATGCCTGGTGCATGTGAGGGGTTCAGTGGAGGCTTGCATGCAGCCAGTGCAGTTGGCCCCAGCACCAGTGGCAAGGGGAAGGGTGTGCCAATGCTGGGTCAGAGTACGGGTTGGGGAACAGTGGTGTGGAGGGTATCACCTGCTAGGTGTGGGAGGTGGGGGGGCCACTAGACCACCAACCTTACAACTTGCTGCCTGGAGCAATGAATTCACACTGCACTTCTTCCTACTGACTGCAGTGTTTAATACTGTATTGTAATAGCTGTTTTTGGTATTGTTGTCTTACAATGTCCGTGTGTTCTGGTCACTTTGTATTAACCGTTCGCTACTATTTGCCTGATGAAATCTGATGCTTGTAAAGTCCCTGTTGTGCTAATTCTATGTAATGTAATCCTCCGCTTGTATTTGCCTGATGTTCATGTATGTGCCTTGTAATGTACCTTGTAATCTCCCGGGTCGCACCTGAAAATAGGCACTTGTCTGTGTAGTGTGCTTACCCGGTTAACAAAAGCAAATAAATAAAGTAGGGGGACACAATAGTACTGTACTAGGCATTACTGGGAGTTCAGGAAGAGGGTCTACTAGACCATTAGTAATGGGTATTATGGGGGGAAGGAGGCACTGGTGCACAGCAGGGGGTATGGTGTAGGGGCCCATCTACTACACAAGTACACAGTGCCAAGCTCACCCAGAGGGTGAGTGTCACAAAACCCTTACACCAGCCCTGGCTTGTCTGAGGTTACATAGTAATCTGCCCTCTGGGTGTCCTTTGAAAATCCCACCTGTAGTGCACTGGCAGCCACCCCTGATGCAAGCCACATGCAACTTGGCCATGACCCATGTCTGGGCTCAGAGAATTCTAAGCCCCATTTGCGGCAGGCAGCCTACAGTTGACACAGTCTGCCTTTTGTGAATCATGTCTCATGTAATCTGTTGGTGCAAGGTGCACCTTGCACCATTCTTTGTGGTGCAAGCACCTTGTGCCATGCCAGAGGCTTTGAGAATCGGGCCCATAATCTTTTTCAAGCAATGCTTGCTTGCTTATTGTGCTATATGAATTTCTTGAAAATGTTGTTTACTTGCTTGAGCCAGTTTTCTGGTATTGGAGTTAGAATTGTTTATAGTCTGTATGTGATCAGTGGAATTGCTGCCATTTTAATTATCTGTATTTTCTCCCATATTGAGAGTAGTATTCTGGACCATCCTTCAAATTTATCCTTCAATATTTTAACCATTTCTTTTTATAATTTAAATCATAGAAATTAGACAGACAGTTGACTATCCTAATTCCTAAATAGTTGATCCTTTATCTTTAATTTCTACTTTCCATTTGTCTCCAACATTCCTTTTATTTTCAATATGAAATAACAATACTGAAGTTCAGATTTTATTTTCATTAATTTTGTATGCTTCTACTCTAGAGAATCTCCCTATTATTTTAACTTTTCTAGACTTTTCTCAGATTCTTGTGGCATTAAAACTATATTGTCTGTGTATGCATTGAGTTTAGTTTCATATGTCAAATTTTGAATTCCTTTTATTTATTTATTTTTTTTATTTTTGGTTGGTGTTGTTTTTGCTTTTGCCAGAGTTTGCCTCTGCCATCAGACATCTCCTCCACCCACACCACTGGGTATTAGACCCCCTCCCCCTCAGCCCACATGACTTATCCCTCATGAAAGGGGGTAGGGAGCAACTCAACCGACTTACCAAATCCAGCTCAAGGGAGGTCCCCCCTGGTGGTGCAGCAAGGGGACAATCTTCATCCTCACATGGAGTCCATTTTTTGGATAGTTTTCTCCCCTATGGAGAGGGGGTGGTGCAATGACAATGGTGGGGGAGTGCACACACACACCCATATGCTACCTCCAGTGTCTTCACCCTCTCTGCCCCTCCACTTACAATGTCAGTGCACTGTCTCCCAGTTTCTCACAAGGGACCAGAAGCATGTTGACCACTGATGTCCCCTACCCCAGAGAGGGAGAGCAGTCCCTCGGACACTCAGTCGCTCCCCTCCACTGCCGATCTTTGGTATCCCGAGTCCATTCCCAAACACAGGTCACTGGCATGGTATGAGGTGTGGCTTCCAGTGTCTCAACCCTCAGTGCCACCGTGCCGAGCAAGATTTTTATTTTTTTTATTTCCTCGGATATCATTCAACAGTAAATCTAAACCGATAACAAATAGAGATGGAGACAGGTGGTAACCTTGTCTTACCCCTCTTCTTAGTGGTATTTTCCTGAAAACTGATTGTTCACTTTAATCTGGGCTATTGGATTTCTATATATTGACATGTGCTCAAAAAATTGATTTGGGAATCCAAATATCCTAAGTGCTCCATATAAGTATTCCCACTCTAACAAGTCAAATGCCTTTGTGGTGTCCAGTGTCAAAAAACCTGCCCGGGTCCCTGACTTCTCCAGATAATTGATTATCAACTATATTTTATTTAAACCATTTTGAATTGCCCTGTTAGTTATAAATCCTGTCTGGTTTTCCTATATTATTTTCAGTAATATTGATAGGATTTGATTATCGATAATTTTTGTGAATGTCTTATAATCTGTGTTTAGAATGGCAAAGGTACTAGAATTTACCACCCTATTTTTCTCCTTCCCCATTTCAACAGTACCAAAATATAAGCTACATAAAATAAATCTAGCATCATGTTTCTACAGGCATATTGTATTTTGTTGAATAGCATCAGTTATAGAGGTACTAGGATATTGGCAAAAAACCAAAAATTCCAAAGTGAAACCATGCAGTCCTGGACATTTAGATTTTGCCATTCCTTCTATAGTATCTCTTATATCTATACCTGTTATAGGTCAAGTTAGACAGGACATCAATTCTTCTTTGGATGAATTACACTCCGAGGAATATAAATGCAAATAGAATTTCTCAAATTCTTTTATTATTTCTTCCTGCTTGGTCAAGAAATCTTCTTCATTATTTAATATTGAGGCAATTTCTACTCGTTCTTGCATTGCAATCTGTATTCTTTTCACCAACAGTTTCCCAACCACCTCACTGTTGGTTTTCCAGTTCTTACTGCTCCTAAGCCAATTACATTTAATTTTAATTATATCTGTACTAGAGATTAAATTCCTCAGTTCATTACGTTTGTATTCCTTAGTCTTATCTCCCCCTTGTGCCATCTTTTCCAGGTACTTCAGTTCTTTCTTCAAAGTCTCTTCCACCTTTTTCCTTTCTTTATTTTTCCATATTGCTTCTAAAAAAATTACTCCCCCCCCAAGGGCATGGTGGAAGCTGGGGGGGATTCAGGGGAGAAAGGAGGAGGTGCTACTTCACTGAGTGGGTGGTGGAGCCATGGAATGTGCTGCCCAGGTGGCTGGTGGAGGCAGAGACAGGTGAGGGGTTCAAGAGGGGGTGAGACACGTGCAGAGAAGGGTTCTGGAAGCAAAATCCAGTGCAGTGAGACTATTCAGAACTGGGAAGGGAGAAGCCAGAGAGGATGAGGGGGGCAGAAAGGTCAGCTCCCAGGGTGAGGGATGAACAAACAAGCAGACATGAAAGACTGTTAGGCCTATTCTGCTGGCATTTTAGTATGTTAGTAATAGTTGCCTCTAAAGCATAACAAGAATAGATTATATTCTCTTCAGAGATGTCATTTTCTTTAATAAAATCTTCTATGCTCTTTTTTATTTTCTGTCTGAAATCTGGGTCCTTAACTAAATTGTTATTGAATTTCCAAATTTTTCTTTTCTTTTCTTATCCTCTTGGATCATACTATAGCATAGTGGACTGTGGTCAGATATTAAAGATGGTTCTATCTGTACAGATATATGCTATCAATTATCATTTTTCTTGACATGAAAATGTAGTCTATCCTTGAAAACATTTTGGGCCCGATTCCAAAAGGGGTTATGCATGTCGCAAGGTGACTTATGCCAAACCCCATGGTGCAAATTGCATCTTGTGACATGCATTATGTCAGTTGCAATTCCAAGTGGCAGCATGCAACATGGCACAGGCCACCAGCACCAAAAGCAGGTTATGCCACCCACTATGCCTACAAGTCCCTGTGACATGGTGTAGGGGGGATTCTGGCATTGATTATGTCAGTATTCCAAGAAGGCGGCTGGCAGAATTACAAATTGTGATTCCAAGTGAGACCCAGTAGACCATGACATAAGTACAGTTAGACCAGCTATTAGCTGGTCTAACCATACCTACGTCCACTGGGAACCCACCACTGGAGTCTGCTGCCCTTCCAGCCAACCCCAGCACACTCTCCCATGGGTGCCCATCGCAACCCCATGGAAGGGCTTCCCACTGTGTGCCTCTGGCACCCACTCACCCCCAACCCCATGCAGTGCCCCTACAGGGCAGTTTTCATCACCCTGCATGCTAGGAGCCTCCAGGTGGTCCTATGGCCCCCCAGCCCTGTGGGGAAGTGCCATGGTGTTGGGCAGTGGGGCTTTGGGGGGGCCATGCCATGCACTGCTTGTGAGTTGTAGTCTGCAGCTTGCGGCACCCATGTTGGGAGCATCCAACCCGTGGTGCAGCCTTACGGCTACCACAAGTCACAGAACATAAGTGCTGGGGACCCTTCCTGTCCTGCAATATGGTACAGTGTCTCTGGCATAGTGGTGAATGTCACAACTCACATATGCCTGTGAGTTGCGACATTTGTTCTAGAATCGAGCCCTTTTTGTCTTGCCGAATAGTAGGTATATTTCCTTTCCTGTTACTTTCTCTCCATAACTCTATCAGATTGTGAGTGTCCAAAAACCCATGTAGTAATCTAGCTTTATAAATATCCCATCCAGACCCCACAGATGTGTTATCCATATTTTTATTTAACATGCGGTTCAGATCCCCTCCCAAAATAATATAATCGTGCTCCCAATTGTAAATTAACTTACTTATTTCTGCTAAAAGTCATTATAGTTCTTAAATGGTACATAGATAGAACAAAATATTATGCCTTATCCCCCTAAAATAACCTTAACCAAAGCCATCCTTCCTAACTTATCTTTAGTGTGGTCTATTATTTTCCCTTCAAAGGTCTTTCTAAATAATATGGCTACCCCAATACTGTTTTTACTTATACCCTTTGTATGAAACAATTTGCCTGCCCATTCTCTTTTAAATTTGTCTCCTTCTTTCTCATTCAAAAATGTTTCTTGTAGCATTGTTATGCCTGCTTTCATTTTTATAATTCTGGACAGAACTCTAGATTTTTTATAGGAAAGTTTAAACCATTTATGTTCCATGTCATACCTTTAAACATGCCCTTCACACATCTTATTCACTAAATTCCCTGCCTTTTGGACTGCCCACTTCATATTTTTCTCCTTTAAATTAATGTACTTCTGTTCCTAAATTACACCCCTTCCTCCCTCCCCCATCCCTATGATCCCACCTCCCCTTTGCATGCCTGTGATCCTGGCCTGGCATGCTGCTTTCCATTCTCTTGGAGTCAAGCGCACAATCAGACCAGGCTCATCCCCCATCTCACAACTCATATTTCCCACTTAATAGTAACATTCATTTCAGTTGCATAGCTATTTGTAAAGAAACAATATGTTTTAAGTGCCCTCCAAAAATAACCCAGGCAATCAAAGTTTTACATCCTGTTTTGCTTCTGTGTGAATTATAGAATAAATGTTGGTTATTTAGGATAACATTTAACCTTGATGGAAATATCACATATGCTTTGATTCCCCCTTTTCACAAACTTTGTTGAGTTTCTCCATATTGTTTCTGTTGTTTCCAAAGTGCTTTGGAAAAATCATGTTTAAACATAATATTCTGCTCTTTATACTTGAATTGTTTGGACCTGTAGTAACCTTGCATTATAATATCCTCTCCTTCTGAAGTCAGTGTATTGATTATAATTGTTCTTAACTTCCCTCTAATCCCCATTATTTATTGTTCCAGCCAGTGTGCCCTGTCAATCACTGGAATATTAGTCACCTTGCTCAATAAACTTTGCAAGAGATGTTTTATAATCTCACTTAGGGGCCTTTCTTTCTCCCATTCTGGTAATACTCCAAAAAAATTCTTATTTTTTTTTATTCTTGACCAGTTTTGGTGATCATCTTATTGATTTTAAATGTTCCATACTGATTCTTCAAACCTATAATGTCCTTTTTAAAGGTATTCCCTTGTCTTCCAAGTCCAATTGCTTTGTTTCCAACTCCATTTTTCACTGTTTTCCTCCAATTTGTTATTTACTAATGATATATGTTCTGATATTTTTCCAAGACACTCTGGCACTTGCTGTAATTTATTAATAGCTGTCTGCTGCAAACCAAACTTTTCCATCAGCTGTTCAGCCCAATTTGGGGGTAGTATGCTTTCCCCCTTGATCTTTACTGTTTCTGCCCTCATTTTCTGCTATTGCTTCTTCTTTTTCCTTGTTAAGCATCCCACTACTGATCTCTTCTTCAGATTAATATACTGACGCAGAGGCTGAAGCATAGATAAAATGAGATTCTGCACATGAGCCACTGGCTTCAACTTTACTTAAAGTACTCCCTTTCCCTCTCCATTCTTTTTGTCTGCTTCTGGATGAGTTTTGGGGCCATTTTGGCTTGAACTCTACCAGACAATGCCCAGCAATTTTTAAAAGGCAACTTAGTTTGTCTAAGTCTCCTGTTTACTTCTTTTGCACTCGATTTCTGTGGTATAGCCTGTGTTCCCTCTTTTTCATGGTTACTGTTTCCTTTAATCTTGTACCAGGGTTTTGTGATAATTTCGACAGTTGTTTGGGTTTTGCAGTTGTTCCCCTCCTTTAAACATGCATCAACAAGTTTGTTTCCTTTATAGCTTATATCTTCATTTTTCTCAAAATGTTAAAAAAAACTGTTAGCAATTTAATTTGGTACTTATCTGGCCTTTTGTTAGCATTGGTGGTATATTTTTTCTCCTGTTTCCTCCCTGATGCAGAGAATACTGTCAGCATCTTTTAGACCAAATCTATAGTTTCGGACAGCTGCTCGGTCTTTCCAGGGAGAAAAATTAAATTCTAGTTCTGCCTGTTTTGTTTGCTTCTTTTCCTCCTTCCACAGCTACTTCTGTACTCCTGTTCACATTTGTGGCCCCTACTGAGCTGGATTGCACTGTGGCAATTGCCATACCAAGCCTTTGGGATGCCCAAAAGATAAAACTTACGGCAAACTGATAAGTTTCCATGAGCATCTTTTTCTGTGCCCAACTGCTAAATTCCATCACTCACAATGAGTGCCAGAAAAAATATTACCCATTTTTGAGGAGAAACTAAAAAAAAACAACTAGTCTATGCATGCATTTTTTAGAGTGACTTTCTAGGAAAGAGTGAGGCAGCTTCCTCATACTGCTGCCTAGCCTTCCAACATGCATCTTGTATCATGCGCCCCACCACAATCAGATGGTAAAATAAGGACTTGACAATGGCTGACATCTGAAATTTTGGGGTCAGACTGTCACCAAAAATAACACCCAAGTTTTGTACCTAGTCTGGGGTCACTAGCTTGACACCCACAAGCTAACTTCCAGAGGGCTGACCAGCTGACAGACCCACCTCTCTATGATCAGGGTCCACCACCAACACTTCAGTTTTATCTGGGTTCAACTTCAGCCAGATGGCACTCATCCAGTTCTGGATCTCAAGAGAGTCAGCTGTTAATATCAGAGACTGCATCATCCTCCCTGAGCACAAAGGACATGTACAGTTGAGTATCATCTGCTTAGCAGTGAAAATTCAAGCTGTACCACCTAATGATATCTCCCAATGGCAACATATACACTGCAAACAACATGGGTATCAATATGGAACCCTGTGGCAGCCCACAGGGAAGGGAGAAAGTGTCAGAGGAATAATTTCAAGTGACAACTCTCTGAGACCTACCATGGAGGAAAGATCGAAACCAATTGAGGACTGTCCCCAGCAGTACAAAAATAAGCTGCACACTCCAAAAGCACAACACGGTCGATAGTGTCAAAAGTTGCCAAGAGATCAAGGAGGACCAATATGGAATGGGCCCTCCGATCTCTCACTATCAGGAGATTATTCAGTACCCAGACATGTGCAGGCTCAGTTCTATGTCTCTTCATGAATCTGGACTGGAGAGAATCATAGGCATCATGGACTGAAAGATAATCTTCCAGCTGCAACACAGCCACCTTATCAATAACCTTGCCCACAAAGGGCAGATTAGAGACTGACCCGTAGTTCACCAGACAGTCTGGGTCAAGGGAGTTTTTTTTTCAGGAGTGGTTGAATAACTGCCTCCTTTACAGGATCAGGAAAAATCTTCCTCTCCAGTGAACTCAAGTCAATCTTGACAAGGACCAGGCTGATGGTCTCTATGAAACCCACAAGAAGCTGTGTGGACCCGGGTCCAGACTACAATTGGTTTGTCACAGAGTCTGAATGATCCTCACTATGTCCATGTATATATGCTAGAAAAAAATGGACCAGGTAAACCAGATGTCCACCACCACTCACTGACGTCCATAAGCCCCCATAGAAGGGGTCTGACTGATTCTGGATCTGATTACAATAACCTTATCTGAGAAGAAATGAGCAAACTCATCATGCTTTTCTTCTGAAAAAGCTCCTCCATGCGGTAGACAGGTTGGATTGCACAATACACTATCCAGAAGAGCTGAGCTGGTTGATTCTATACAGTGGCAATCTCCCTGGACATAAATTCTAACTTCTTACAGGTGATTGCCAATTGATAGACCATGTAATGGTCCATCAATCTAAGCTTGTCAGCCTCCAGACCAGACTTCCACTTGGCTCCCTCTAGCCTTCAACCCACTCTCCTCAGCTCCTTTAAGGTCCCATCAAAACATGGGGACCTCGGGTGATGAGTGAGTGGTTGAACATGAACAGGAGCAAAAAAGTCCAGGGCATCTATCATTGCCTTATTATTGGCAAGCACTAGGCCTCCTGGACTCATACATTCACTCAAAAGGCCAGATAGGTCCATTAACAATGCCAGACCATCTGGAGTCACCTCTCTCAAAGAGTGGTAACAGTCCATCTCTGTAAAGGCAACCTTTATTTAAAGTAACACCAGGATGCCCAGTCCCAGTGTCAGATGTGCCCCCCAACCCACTCCTATTTGTGAATCACTTACTGTCATCAGGTGACCCTCTAAAGTGGGACACTTGACAGCCCATACCCAGTGTCCCCATGTATATTAACCACCCATAGCTACCAGTAATAGGTAACACTGAGGGAGCCCACCCCAGAGTTACAAAATGTATCCTTTTTGAAGTTGTATACCTGCAAGACAAAAAAAAACAGTTCTCTGCTGTCTTTTTTAAACCTGTGAAAAAAGTAAAGTCCCTTGTCATCTCCCCCATCCTCCTCTTTCTCCCATCACCACCCTGGCTCTTTGCACCACCCTCCAAGCATCCCCCCTTACCCCATACATACCTCTGGAGGTCGGGCACTGTCATCTTCTGTGGACTGGGACAAGTCTGCACTCTTCAAAGCTGAACTGCAAACTGAAGAATCTAGTTAAGTGTCATATAATAGCTGTCTAAGGCGTTTTAAACTTATGTTGATATCTGGCATTTTTCAAAATTTTTCCACCACGTTTTCAACATGGGCTTTGTGGGACCCCACCTCATGAACACTGTCCCTGGCATCTCATTAGTCAGCCATGGGTGCTTTTGTAGTGAGTGCACAGAAAAAACTTTTAGGACCAGTTAATGAAATAACAGTGCCAGTGTTCATTAGGGGACTTCCCAAAATGCCTATGTTGAACACTGTATGCAAAAAATTAAAAATAATGTCTGCATTACGAGAGTGCTTGATGGAGTTTCTACACATGCTCATAACATCACCAATTTTTAATATTTTCACTCCAGATTTTCAGCAATGTCATTTTTCTAGACTGTCTTATGAACATTACAGCTGTCATTTTTCACATGCTGCCCAAAATGTGTTTTTGCACCTGTGGTGCAGAATGGTGCAGTCACCATGCAAAGTCAACTTTCGTGATAGATTAACAAAATCACAGTACCATTGTTCATGAGGAGATGTCACATAAAGCACAGGTTGATCATATGATAAAAAAAAAATCAAAGGAAAGAGTTTGTTATGAGCGTATGTCGACCAGGTTCTATGCACACTCATAACTTTGCCAATTTTTTATATTTTCACTCCACATTTTCAGCATTTTCATTTGTCTCACCTCCTCATGAACAGTATAGAGCTGTCACTTTCCACATCCTGTCCAAAGCATGTTTTTTCACCTGTGATTTATATTGGTGCAGTCATTTTGCAAAATCAACATTTGGGACAGATTAACAAAATGACAGTGCCAATGTTCATGACACAGGGTCCACAAAAGGCCATGTTGAAAAATTGGTAAAGAAATTCATAAAATGCCGGTTACATGCATCCGTTAAATTTATTCTACAGACATGCATAATTTATGGGATTGGAACACAGGGTGTGCAAACTCATTGCAGAAAAATTCAGTTAATGAATCAGTTAGGGTTGACAGTAGAGCAACAAAAGTTATGAAATGTGATGTTAGGTATCATATCCCTACCACCCAACCCGCACCCTCCACACAAAAGGAATTGAGATGTGCCATGCAGTCATCTGACCTACCTCTCACCCCATTCTCCAATACAGTACCATGTCAGCTTGTTTACGCATGCAGTGGAGTGAGAGTTAGTCCTGAAAACCCAATGACCCACTCAGTGCCTGTTGTTGTGTGGAATGTGGGCTGGGATGGTAGAGGTGAGAACCCTAACATAGCATAAAACTGATGCTATATATACAGTATATATATATATATATATATATATATATATATATATATATATATGTGTGTGTGTGTGTGTGTGTGTAGAGAGACAGAGAAAGGTATATCTGTTGTTCTATTATATATACTGTATATGTGTGTGTGTGTGTGAGAGAGAGAGAGAGCTAGAAAAATAGATAAATCTGTACTCTCTTTCTCTCTCACACACACACACACACACACACACACACACACACACACACTATATATATATATATATATATATATATATATATATATATATACGGAAACACAATTGCACATACCCCAATAATGCAAAGCATCATGGAAGAACATATGCAAATCCTCATGACAGAATTTGGATTGGTTCTACTTTGAGCAGAATTGCATGGTGCCAGAAAGCCTCATGGTGCAATCAGCAAAGGCTAAGACTAGCAGACACATACACATGATTCGTCCTCATTTGGACTCATCAGTGTGCCATATCTGTGTCATAGCCCAGGGAGAGGGAGCCAGCCACCCCTTAAGGGGATGTCATTTGTTTGGGTCATGGGGACCCCAAAATAGAAAAGGAAAAGAACTACAAAAAAAAAAAAAACACCAGAGCAAATACCCTGAGGCATGGGTTGTCCAGGAGGATATTGGCCATACAGCCACATTTTTTTTTGCATAATATATTTATTGTGTGACAGTAAGCTTATCACAATACCTTGACATATATACATCAGACATTATAATCTGATATAATATAGGGCATAACATAACATCCTGTATTATGTCTCTCTTGTTGTATGCCAAAATTACAGAAGGTATGCATCTGTTATAGTTTCTTACCATTTACTGTCAATTTTATGATTTGTTAAGAGCTAACAAATCAATAATAAAAAAGAACACACAAACTTTGCTGATTAAATTTAGCAGAACTAAGTGATCTGTGTCTGTAACTCAATTAATCAAATTCTTATGCCAAAATACATATTTGACTCCCTTTCTCTTTTATCTGTCATACAGTAAGGTTCCCCTGAATGGTATCATTTTAACCCACTGATCTCCAAAGTACTCTTTCTCGCCCCTTCTAAAGTACAAAAATATCCAGCCCAGACCCTCTCAAATCATTTTTCTGCTCCTTTCAGGCTGTATGTGAGTCTATCCACTATTAAAACCTATATGACAAGTCCCTTCCATTGTTTTACTGTGGGTCCCAAGCCTGTAGTCCATACATTCTGGATCCCCTTTCTTATTACCACCGGGAGTACTCTGATCCATCTAGGGTGCAAGACCCAGTTCTCATTATCTATCCCCTCAATTTCTAGAAACATTGACTTCTTGGAAAATTCAATAGGTTGGCCTCTCATTAGAGAGATTTCTTTATATATTTCTCTCCAGTATTTCTCAATTTGTGGGCAGCTCCATTAGTAATGGAGGTATGAGCCCTGTGCAGCATTGCATTTACCACATACCGGGGACACCTTAGGGAAAAATATATATACCATATGTGGGGTCGTAATATAATCTTTATATAAATTTATATTGCACCTCTTTATATTTATTACAAATGAACAGCCCTATATGAGATTCTAAAAGCAGATTCCAATTAATTTCACTTATTTCTTCTTCTATGTCTCTTTCTCACCATTTCTTAGCCACCTGTAGGGGTTCCTGAAAGAATCTCCTATCTAGTTTGACTGCTCTCCCTATTAAGCCTCTTTCTGAACTAGCTGCTCCCAGGATCTCTCTTTCTATGTCTCTCATTCAATTCTGCTCCTTTTGATTACCTACTATCTTTTTGTAGTAGTTTTGCACCTGAAAGTATTTGTTTAAGTGTGTGGAGCAGAGAGTTAGTGCTGACTGTCTCTCTCGAAAGGAGAGCAATCCATCTCTCGTAACTAAGTTAGCAATGCATCTAACCCCCCTTTTCTGCCACATTTGAAAGCCTTAATATTCTAGTCCCAGGAGGAAGTTAGGGTTACCTGCAATTGGCATCAGTAGTGTAGCTGATGAATCAATCTTTTGCCTCTTGCAAATGTGGATCCAAGCCCTTAGGCTGGCACTTACCATGGGATTAGGCACTTTAAGTCTGGTGCAGGCTTTTAGTCCCTCATCTCCCAGAAATCCTGATAATCTACCCAGTGTCCCTTCCTCCTCGAGCTCTAGCCAACTCACCACCTCATTACAATTCACACAGTTTTGCATGTGCCTACATTGGGTTGCCAGGTAGTACCCCCCTGATATCCAAGAAATTAAGGCCCCCTTGTGCTGTGGGAGCTTTTAATCTCTTGAGACATATATAAGGCCTTTTACCTTTCCATATGAATAGAGTAAAACTCTTCTCTAGCTTCTTAACATCTTTTACCGTAGGTCCACATGGCAGCATTTGCATGACATATAAAATATGGGATAGCGCATTCATTTTTAATAAATTAATCCTGCCCATCCATGATATGGGAAGTGCCTGACAATGATTGAGATCTTTTAAAATATTCTTAATTATAGGTCCATAATTCACCTCATACAAAGTGCCAAGGTCCCTACTTATTTCTATCCAAAGATATGTAAAGGTATGGTGCACAACCTTTAATCCCCAGGCTTCAGCTCCCTTCCTACCATGTCCTTCTCCCAGAAACATTATTTCACATTTCCCAAGTTTCAGTTTATACCCAGAAAAAGTAACAAATTGTTCTACCACTGCCAGTAATTGTGGCACCGATTTCTGTGGGTTTGTCAGAAACTATAAAATATAATTCGCATAGAGAGTGATAATATGTTTCTCCCCTGCTTTCCCTCTTATTCCTTCTATTTTGGGGTCACCCCTAATTTTGGTTCCCAAGGGTTCTATTGCCAACGCAAATACCAGTGGAGACAGAGGCAGCCCTGTCGGGTGTCTTGCTTGAGCTGAAACTCTTGAGATGGGGTACCCTTCACTAATACCTGGTCCGTTGGGGCACTATAAAAAACACTCACCAATTTTATGAATTCTTCCCCCAGCCCAAACCTCCTTAATATAAGTAACCTGTATCCCCATTCTATTCTATCAAACACTTTTTCAGCATCCATGGAAAAGATACATGCTCTCCGTGGTTGTTGAGAACCCCACCATAAAACATTTAACAATCTTCTCATATTATGGTAGGATTGTCTACCTTGAACAAATCTGGTTTGATCTGGATTAACGAAAATGGGCAAAACTTCTTCTAATCTTTTAGCCAAATTTTGGTCATTATCTTAAAATCTTGATTCAAAAGGGAAATGGGCCTATAGGACTCACACTCCTCCATATTCTTCCCCGGTTTGGGAATAACTATTAAAAGGGCCTGACAACAGGTTTGAGGGAGTCTCTGATCATTTCTCGCTTCCTCCAGGACTTTGCAAAGAGGGCCTGCTATTTCCTCCTTCAGTAGTTTATAATAGTCTGCTCAAAACCCATCACAGCCTATGTCTTTACCAGTTTTCAACTGGCCAATTACATTTTTCACTTCTTCTGCTATAATTTTAGCACATAATCTCTTCTGTTGTTCCTCGCTGAGTCTTGGAATTTTCAATCCTTGGAGAACCAGTTCCCTAGCAGCTTCAGTGCCCAGACACTGAGTCTTATATAATGCTTCATAGTATTCTTTAAATCTTTGCCTAATGTCCCCTTCCCCTTTTAATAGTCTTCCCTGTTTATCCCTAATTTGTATTATACATTTGTTGACTTTCCTCCTCTTTCATAAGGCGCACCAGGTGTGGCCCCAGTCTGTTACCCCATTCATACATTTTTTGTTTGGCAAAGAGAATCTTAGTGTTAACTTCAGACTCTAAGCTCGAATTCAACAGTTCCCTAGCCAGCTTCAGCCCTCTAGCTTTTTCCTCTTCTCCTCCCCTAATTAGTTCTCTCTCTAATGCTCCAATCTTAATCTCTAATTCCCTTTGTTTTTGTCTTTTTTCCCATTTCATTTTGGCCATATACCCAATAATAATCCCTTGCATATATGCCTTACTGGCCTCCCAGTAAGTTCCCTCCCTCTCTACTGTGCCCTGATTGTGCTCCTCGAAGATCTTCCAGTGTTCTCTAACAAAGTCCTCAGAAGTATCGTTGGTTAACAAATTTGTGGGGAACTTCCATTTATTTCTTCAGCTGCCTGGATGAGCTAAATGTACCTCCAATTCCACCATGGCTTGGTCTGAAAGGAAAGTAGGACTATGCCCCAGATTTTTAGTATTAGTTATATAATTCCCTTTGAATATATATATATATATATATATATATATATATATATATATATATATAAAATCAAGCCTCAACCATGAGCCATGTGGACTGGAAAAAAAATGTATGTTCTTCAAGTCCAGGGCTGGCTGTTCTCCAACCATTAATAAGGCCCAAATCATTCAGCCGGAGCTGCCAATGTTGAACTGCCCTTACTTCCCTATTTCTAGTCCCCCTATAATCTAAGTTGGGGTCTGCCACACAATTAAAATCCCCTCCAAGAATGAGGTTTGGAAATTGCTCTCTGATAAGTATATCCAGTATTTTCTGGTAAAAGGTCTTATCAAAGACCGCCGGTGCATACATATTTCCGAATGTGATCTTCCCATAAACCTCACCTACTACAAATATATATCTTCCCTCCCCTGGATCTTTTATTAGGCTCTCAGCCATAAACGGAAACTGCTTATTCAATAAGATAGCTACATCCCTCTTATGGGAGTTGTATGCTGCTGCTTGGCAAGCCCCAACCCAGCCCAGCACCAATTTCTTATGTTCTCCAATGGACAAATGCATTTCCTGCAAAAGGGGCCACTGTTGCACTTTTTCTCTTTAGCACATTCCATAGGATGACTTTGCATACCGGGGGTTTGTTATTTACTGCCTTAGCCATTGCATTCCATCACATAGCCCATTGTTCCTCATCAAAATAGCAAAGCACTGTCAGATATCAAAGAAGTCAGCTTACAGACCTCATATGAAACAAGCATTTGCCAATGCTGAATGTTTGCTTGCTGGTATTAGCATAAGAAATGCAGGAGTTAGACAGATGCAGAGTAGGAATGGTAGTGAAGTATTGAACTTCATGCCAATCCCCACCTCCACCCTGCAGAGATGGACAGGCATTGGGGCATGCGTTTGGGTTGTTGCCCATAACATTCATGCCATTTCACCTCACCCTATCCTGCAGACACTGACAAGTGTTGAGATGTGCCTTGGGGTTTTTGGCTTTACAGTCACCCCACTCCATAAGGAGGTATGCTGAAATGGGTGCAATATACAATGGGGTGAACTGTGGGATGGAAGAGTCCAAGGCATAGCTTGATGCCTGTCAGTGGGTGCAGGGTGGGGGGGTGGTGTTGGAATGGCATGAGCATTATAGTCAGCAATCCAAAGGCACACCCCTGATGCCTGTCAGTCTGTACAGGGTGGGATGTTATGGTTAGAAACCGTAATGCCCCAGGCATGTGTTGGTTTTTGCAGTACAAATTTTCAACATGGCCATTTTGTGGCCCCCACCTCATGAAAGCATTTGGGACCTCTTCTCATGAACAGTGGCACTGTGATTTTGTCAATGTGTCCCAAAATTTGAGTTTCCACAGTGACCGTGCCATTGTGCGCCAGATGTATGAAAACACAGATTGGGCAGGATGTGAAGAATGACAGCTGTACCATTCATAGAGAGGTGTGAAAAGATGGCAATGTTGAAAATCTGTAGTGAAAGTATTAAAAATGCTCAAACTTCCTAGCGTATGTGGAAACTGCGCAATGCATGCACGTATCATAGTCATTTAGTGGAATTATTTCACCAAATTGTCAACACAGGCATTTTGTAACCTCTGCTCAAGAACACTGTCACTATGATTTTCTTAATCTGTCCCAGACATTCATTTCCCACAGCAACCGCAGTGTTCTGTGCCAAATGTGTAAAAGCATATTTTGGGCAGGATGTGAAAAATGACAGCTGTACTGTCCATAAGGAGGTCTGAAAAATTCCAATGTTGAAAATCTGGAGTGAAAATACTACAAATTTGCAAAGTTACAAGGGTGCGTGGAAACTGCTTCATGCATGCTTGTAACACAGTCATTTTATGTGCATTTGTCACCAAATTTTCAACATAGGCATTTTAGGATCTCTGCTTGTGAACAGAGTCACTGTGCTTTTACATACAAATATACATACAAACATATGAACATACAAATCTGCCAGCAGAACACACCAATCGGTCTATGTAAGTCTGCCTGAGTGTGCAGCTAGCACCCTAGATTGCAGCTGCCCCAGCCTTCTCCCTCTCATTTCCTCCCTGCTTGTCCCAGCCCTTGCCCTGACTCTTCCTCTTGCTTTATCCCACTCCTCCTTAAAGCTACTTACTGTCTTACATGATGCCACTCCCTCTGGCAGTGCATTCCAACTAGACACCACCCTCTCAGAGAAGTAGTGCCTTCTCATGTCCTTCTTGAAATGTCCCCCTTTCAAACTTTGTCCATTCCCTGTCTCCCTTCCACTCCTCAGTTTAAACACTCCCTTGGTGCTAGGTTTATTTACCCTCTCGGGTATTTAAATGCTTCAATCATATCTCCCCATCCCTCTTCTCCTCCAGTGTGTGCGTGTTCAGCTCCTACAGCCTAACTTCATATTCATTTCTTTCCATCCCCTTTAACATTTTTGTTGCCCTCCTTTCAACCCCCTCCAGTAACTTTATATCTCTCCCCAGGGATGGACACCAGTATTTCACATAGTACTCTAGGTGAGGTCTGACCAATGATCTGTAGAGAGGTAGGATCACATCCCTGTGTCTGGATGAGAACCCCCTTGTGATGCACCCCAGCATCCTGTTTGTCTTCGCTGCTGCTCTCGTGCAGTGGGCTGAGTTATTCATGGTCCCAGTTACCAACACCCTTGGGTCCATCTCCTCCTTTCTGATCCCCAACCAATAGTCTCTCTTCTGATTCTTAGCCCTGAAGTGCATCACTTTACACTTCTTTGCATTGAATCCTAGCTGCCACTGCACCAACCAGGTCCCCCTGCAGTTTTTCCCATCCATCCTCTTCGTCCACCACTGCCCCCAATTTGGTATAATGTGTGAACAGTCTAACCCTACTCCCAACTTGATGTGCTATATCAGAGATAAACAGCCCAGATAGGACCGGGCCCAGCACTGACCCCTGCAGCACCCCGCTTGTCACTGCTCTGGGTGCGGAGAGCTCCTCTGCCACCATCACCCTCTGCACCCTCCACTGTAACCAGTTCTCTATCCATTTAGTCAGCTTTTTTCTCACCCCCACTGCCATCAGCTCCCCCCCCCGTCTCCCATGAGGCACTGTATCAAAGGCCTTACTGAAGTCCAAGTACAGGACATGTACCACATGGCTCCGTCCAACTCCATTGTAACCCAGTCACAATACTCTATTAGGTTGGTTTGACAAGACCTCCCTGAGATGAACCCATGTTGCTGCCCATCTTGGAGGCCATTACTGTCTAGGAAATCCACCAGCCTCTCCTTCAGTATCATCTCCATAAGCTTACCCACTATGGATATGAGTCTTACCGGCCAGTCATTTCCTGGATCCTCCCTGGGCTCACTCTTGTATATGTGCACCACATGGGCCACTCTCCAGTCCTGGGCACACACCCTATTTCCAGGGAGGTGTTGAACAGATCTGCCAGCGGGTCAGCCAACAGCTCTGCCATCTCTCTCAGCACCCTGTGGAGGATGGCATTGGGACTTGGTGCCTTGTCCACCCTTACTGCCTTCAGCCACTCTATTACCCTACTTCCTGTGATCACTTTGTCTGTCACCTCCTCCATCCCTTTCCCCACCCACCAGCCCATTCTGGTAGTGGGCCATCCCTCTCCTTAGTGAAAATGGAGCAGAAGTACTCATTTAGAATTTCCACTTGCCCCTACGCATTTTCCTCCCAATCCCCTTCCCGCTTTAACATCACAATATGTTCCTTGCATTTCCTCTTTTCCCTGACATACCTAAAAAAGTTATTTTCCCCTTCCTTTATGCCCTGTGCATAACTTAATTGCCTGGAGGCCTCAGCTTTTTTCACCCTCCTGGTAACCTCCTTTGACCAACTCCCGAGAGCCTCCTTATCCTCTCCCTTCCCTGTTCTCCTGTGCTTCCGGTATGCAGCCGTCTTTGCCCTCACCCCTTTCAGCACTTCCTTGTTCAGCCAGCATCATTTTTTGCCTCTGCTCTTCTTACTCCTGGCCCTGGTGCAGGTTACTGTGGCCTCTGTTAGCCCAGTCTTTATGACTCCTCACTTTTGTTCTGCATCCATTCCTGGCTTATATTCTGGAGTCTCCCTTGCAGTAATGCTCCCATCCCCCCCAAAGTCCACTCTAATAAAGTCCACCACCTTAGTGCCCATGCCTCCTGTCTCCTTGCCCAGTGTGACAATGAGCCACACTGTTTAGCGGTTGCTACCTGCTGGTGGGTCCTCCACCCTTACCTCCCTCACTGCCTCCCCATTTGCCAGGACTAGGTCCAGAGTGCTACCAAGCCTCGGAGGCCCACTTACCGACTGTATCAGAAGGCCATCCTGGAATGCATCAAGGAGCACCTGCTCCCTGGTTCTGCTAGTGGTTGGGGTGCTCCAGTAAATCTGTGGTAGGTTAAAATCCTCCACTATCACCACACTTCCCCTTCTATACACCCTCCTTATCTGCTTTGCCAACTCCCCATCCAGTTCCCTGGATTGGGCTGGTGGTCTGTACACCACTCCCAGCCTCAGCTTTCTGCTCTTGGAGTCCAGGAGCTACATCCAAAGCGCCTCTGTCCTCTCCTCTTCTCCCTCATCCCTTATGCATTTAATCCCTTCCCTCACATACAGTGCAACCCTCACTTCCAACCTCCCAGTCCCTGCTGTATAACCTGCATTCTTGAATTGCCAACCCCCAATCATGGTACTCTGTGGTCCAAGTCTCTGTCACTGAAGCAATGTCCACCTTCACCTCTCAAAGGAATTCCTGAAGCTTTGCAATTTTGTTCCCCAGGCTTCTTGTGTTGAGAGAGACCACCTTCCACCCGTACTCCTCTTTCTCCTTACTCTTCTCCTACTTGGCCTGTGTCCCTCCTCCTGGTAGTCCACACCCTTTCTCCTCCTTATTCTTGCCGGGTGGTGGTGTCTTCTCTATTACACTCAGACCACTCTGCCCGCCCCCTCCCAAGGTTACTTCACCTCCACTTTACCTATAACTAGGGGGGTGAAATCATTAGACTCCCCTGTCTGGACCTTTCTACTAACCTCAGTCTTTTGGCCACCCCCCCACTAGTTTAAATCCACTTTAGAAGAGATATACTCCTCTACTCCTGCCTTTAATACTCCCCGCCCCTTCCTGCTCAATTCTACCATGTCCCCTGCATACAAGTCACTATTGCCCCAGATCCTACCCCAGTTAGTCACTAACCCATAATTTTGGAGTGGCACCAATCCCTCAGCCCCTTGTTGAACTCCTCAATCCTACCCTTCCTCCCCATGCTTGCACATGATACCGGGAGTACCTCAGAGAATGGCACCAATTCTCCCACCCCCACACATTGCCTGCCCAACTACTTAAACCTCCCCCTCACTACTTCCACAGTCTCCCCAGCCAAGCCATTTGTACCCACATGCAACAGTAAATGAGGTTTCTTCCTCCCCCTCACTGCACACATGAGCAGTGCCTGCCCTGCCCCATCTGCAGTCAACCGGGGGATAGGTTCAACCGAAATATGGCTGTGCCTTTTCCCCTTCCACCCCATCTCACCCCTTTCAGTATAGAATCCCCTAGGATGAGTAGCCCCTGTCCCTTAGCCCCTTTCCCTTCTAATTCCCCTTCCACTACCCCAGCAATCGATTTTCCCAGCCCTTACCCCCGCCAGCTGCACCCTCTGTGACTTCTGTATCTGTACCCTCTACTTCCACTTCACCCTTTTTCTCTCTGCTTTATTCCTCCCATCGCCCTTGAACCTCTTCCCAGCCTGACTACTTCACACTGGGCTTCCCATGTCAACCTCCCCTCCTCCCTTGCTGATTTCCAACCCCTCTCCTATCCCCGCTGTTGTCAGTTTAGAGCACCTATTCCCTTCTACCCCAATATTGAGGCCCCTTTCATCCTTCCCCTTCCTGTAGCCTTCTCTCCTCCAGTCACCACCCCCTTCCTTACTAGCCCCCTTCTACCCTTTCATCCTCGCTATCTCTTCCCCTAGCTGTTGCCATTCCTCTCTTGCTCTGCTTGTCCTCCTCCCCCTTCAGTATGTTCCTGCTTCCCCCCATAGCAGAAGATCAAATCTATTCCTAGTTGATATCCCTGCTACATCTCTTTCCCATCTGTTCCCCCTCCTACTTGTTCCTCTCTGTGCCACCCCTGCTCCTACCCCTGTTCCCTCCCTACACATAGCCATCTGCTCTCTCCCCTGGTACTCCTCGTGGTCTCTTCTTTCCCCTAACAGGAGGCCCCCCTCACCTCAGGCACCCCCTCCCTTCTCCTTTCTTTTCTGCTAGTGCCTCTGATACTGGGGTTGGTTTCAGTCCCCAGTTGTTCTTCCTCCGTCCCCCCTTGCCATCCCCTACTCCCCCCCAGCAAGGATGCCTACCATACTCATCTGCCCTGTGACTTAGACTCCTCCCTAACCTCCACAGTTCCTTCCTCAAACTAGCCAGTCATCTACAGACCATACACCCCCCCATCCTCCAAGCCCAGTCTAGGATCATGGTGGACCCACACCCTATACACCCCACCAACCTCCCAAAGATGCCCGCCCTATTGACATGTGGCACCTGCCCCATTTTGGACCCCATCTTATGTTACAGGCTCTTACTCCCAGGTTCTGTACCCTGTTACAACTGGTAGGCCCCTATTTACTCAAATTCCTGCCTCCACCACACTAGTCTGCCTTCTAGCCCCTTGCTGACCAGGGTAATTCAGTCTTAAATCTCATCCATTAGATACTGTATTACTGTAGGAATCCTAAAGCCTCCTTGCCCATTTTTTCACCCCTCAGCTACCATACTTTTTGTTCTCAGCTCTCATATAGTTTCACTTAGCCCAGTTAGAAATCCTATTGCACTCCAAGTATTACTCAGCTCAGCTAGAGAAATAAACAGAACAAATAAATATGTATTATTACAGCAATCGTAACAGTATAGCTCAGTACTTAGCTCAGTTAGAGAAATAAACAGAACAAATAAATGTGTATTATTACAGCACTCCTCAAAGTATCTAGTCATTGCTTTGTCTCTACCCCAGAGACCCTGCTGTAATGTAGGACCACAGAGGAACCTGGGCAGGAGGGTGGGAAACTCTAAAGTTCTGGCAGAGCTCAGTTGAGCTTGCTCACCCCCCCCACTTGCTTGTTCTGTTTCTCCTGGAGCTGCAGGCTGCCCTTTTGTACTGGGTTCCTGCCTGCATTGGCGCCTTTTTCTGCCCACAAAGAAATCCACAGCAGTCCTGACAGAGCTCCACTAAGCTTGCTCACTCCATCTCTCTCACTTGCTCATTCTCTTTCTCCTGGCACTGCAGGGTGCCTTTTATACTGGGCTCCTGCCTGCATTGGTGCCTTTTTCTGCCCCAAAAGAAACAAACAGCAGTTCAGACAGAGCTTAGTTCAGCTTGTTCACTCCCCCGCTCTCACTCGATCTTAATTTGTCCCAAACACTGATTCCCCACAGCGACCGTGTTATTCTGTGCCAGACATGCAAAAACACATTTTAGCCAGGATGTGAAAAATGACAGCTGTACTGTTCATAAGGATATGTGAAAAAATGCCAGTGTTGAAAATCTGGTGTGAAAATATGACAAATGTGAGAAGTTACAATGGTGCATGGAAACTGCGCAAACGCACTTGTAGCACAATCATTTTATGGACTTTCGTCACAAAATTTTCAACATAGGCATTTAAGGACCTCTGCTCATGAACAGTGTCACTGTCATTTTCTCACTCTATCCCAAAAACTGATTTCCCACAGCATCCATGTTATTCTGCACTGGAAGTGAGAAAACACATTTTGGCCAGGATGTGTAAAATGACAGCTATACTTTTGATAAGGCGGTGTGGAAAAATGCCAATGTTGAAAATCTGGAGTGAAAATATTACAAATTGGCGAAGCTATGAGCATGTGTAGAAATTGTGCAAAGCGCGCTCGTAAAACAGTCATTTTTTGGAATTTTTTCACCAAATTTGCAACATATGCTTTTTGAGAGCCCAGTTTATGAACAGTGGTGCTGTCATTTCATTAATTGGTCCCAAAAGGTGATTATATGCAGTGACCACTTAAATCACCTTTTGGGACTGAATAATGCCATGACAGTGGCTGAATTCATGAGGAGGCGTCCCAATAACCCCATGTTGAAAATTTAGTTCCAAAATTCCCCAAAACGTCCGAGATATGCACCAAAGTTGAAAAACCCTATTTATGCCATTATACAGCTTACTGGCATTTCTTCTGTTCGTGGTCAGCTTTGAAGAGTGCAGACATATTCCAGGTCCACCAAAGATCGTCAAGCTGGGCTCAGGAGAGTATGGGGTGAGGAATATGTGTGGGGAGGCAGGGTGTGCAGAGTGTGGAGCAGGTTGGGGAGGGCCACCGGACTCAACCAGGGACCGTTTTCTGTTTACAGGTTTAAAGAAAAAAATGGAAAACATTACAGGATATATATATTATTTTTTAACAGGGACATTTGGCATGTGGGTGGGCTCCCAGCATACCACCTGAAATGTTTTGAGGGCTGTAGCTGACAGGGGATTAGGCACCCTGTCGGCACTCAACAAATTTGGGACATTATGCCAATGGGAGTGGGCTCCCTCATCAACAAATTTAATGGGAAGTGTGGGGATTGGGGCCCCGTTGACAAAGAAGAATGTTGGGAGGGTGCATGATGCCGAGGGGATTGGGCACCTTCTGCACACAACAACTGGGAGGGGTTACAGTATGCCAATGGGGGAGCTCCCCCGTCAGCAAATGTACTGGGTTGGGGGCATGCGGATGGCAAGTTGCCGCCCTGCAAAGATGAGTCACTCCATCATTGCAGAGAAATGGCTGACGCTGCAATGATGAGGCAGCCCCTGATTGCAGTGGCAAAAACATTTCAACTTGGTGGCACTTATGCAGAACCAGTGTCATCAGGACACTGGGCCTGCATTTGGTCCATCAGTGCCAAGCCCCCAAATGCAGTGCCCCTGTTGGATGCCACAGTGCTTCAACTCCACAATCCGCTTCTCTCTTAAGCTGCTGCATAATGTTTCTTGCATTTGCATGCAAGCAAACATAAACAGTGAATGAGAATCTAAAACTATAACTAAACTTTTCTGTTCCTCAACCTCCCAACCCCAACTTTAACTGTGTACCATTCAATCTTTTCCATATCAAATATTTGTTCCAAGATTTATATCTAACATAGTTGCATAACATTTCAGTAAGTATGATTAACCCTACTATGCCATACTCCAGCTCCGCACATGCATTATTCCATGCCTTAGACATGCTATAATTATTTATTGTCCCCCCCAAACCACACACAAGTATATCAAGCTCAGGCTATGCACTTTATATGGCTTCAGTTAATCTCCCTTTCATATCCCTTGTCTCAGTCCCCCCCTACATTGCTTTAAAGTCATATATATTCCTAGTAACCATTCTTCACTACCATAGTCTCAATCAAATATGTTTTTGTTTAACAAACAATTTGCTGTCCTTAGGTTCATAGGAGGATCCAATGTGGCTTCTCAGTTTCTTTCCCCTTCTCATTTGCCTTTAAAACCCTGACCAGATCATGTGTAAGAGTTTCAACAAGAGCATTTATTACAAACAACAGTCTCCAGTCACAAGGCAAGGACAATTCATTACATTCCTTCCACCCACCCAAACACATCCACATTTGCTCCCAGTTGTTGCATTGAGGCAGACTTATAGGCCTCACACCTCACTGCCATGAAGCATCGCTTTTGGTCACCAGGCCCAGTTTTGAATTCTGCCTCTCCCAGTGCAAAACCCATAAGCTGGGACACAGTTCTGTCTTTAATCCACACACAGGCCCAACATCAAGGAGTAGTTTGCATCTGCTATTAGCCATACCTGCATTGCTCTGAATTACCTCCCAAGCCTGGCATAAACAAAAAGTTCTTGTGGGTGGCTATGCAATGGACCCACATACCCGCCAAGTCAATCATAGCTCAGCGGAGAAGGTCAGAAAGCATGGAGGGTCTCCATTTCTATCAAATATGTACATTATATTACCACAATGATGTAGAGAATCCCTCCAGCTCATGGTAACCATGTTTCTGCTATCCTTCCCCGAAGGCACAGTTCATCCTGACACATGCTGTTTCATTATTCAAGTTTTCGGATTTTTGCTGTCTCATTCATTGATGAAAACTTGCAATTTCTCCAACTCTCAGAAAGAAAAAGTAGCATCTTTCACCTTCACTTTTACAGCTCCAGGTAAACCATAAAGAAATCCAGCCCACATTTCCTTAGACTGTCCATTTGAGCATTGCATTTCTGTCTCTTTCTTTGAATTCTCATGGACATATCTTAGTATAAAGTTAGCTTATGTCCCTCATATATTAGTTCCTTTTTATTTCTGAATGCTATTGAAAGGGCCTGTCTGTCTTGGTAGTGATGCAGACAAAACATTATATGGTGCAGGGGCTGATCATTAGGAGGTCTTGGGGCAAGAGCCCAATGTACCTTCTCAATTTTCAGTTAATTTTTGCCATTTCCAGCTGCAGGAGTTTAAGTAGCGTCTCACACAGAATTTCAAGAAATTTCCATTTTCTGCACCTCCAGTAGCCCCAAATCCATAAATGGTTGCATCTCTATAATTTTCTTGGTAGTCTAGGGCTTCTTTAAGCTTATCTAGTTCTTTTTCCAGTTTCTGTATTTTATTAGGGTCTTCTTTATTTGTGTCCTCAATGTCTGGCACCCTTTCCTCTACCTCATTAATTTGTCTTGCATGTTGTTTCAGTTCCTGAGTCAGCCTCTTCAGCATCTGCTCCATGCTGTCCCATCGAGGATTGAGGTTGGCCAGGATCTGCTCAGAAACCACTCAACTAATTGCTGTGACCTCTGTGGCTGACAGTGAAATTGGGCCTTGTCCTCCCTCTGCAGCACCATCTTGTTGTGGCACTTTTTTTAGACTTCTTGCCTGTCTTGCAGGCCGATTTGCATGATGTAATGTATTCACCCATCTTTCTGGTGAGAAAACAGTATACTTGTTCTGAAAAAACTTTTAAAAATTAATTTTGTAGCACTTTATTTGCTTAATCGTGCGGAGCTCTGGTGTAGTGTGACCTGTCACTTAGCTGCTCCAAGCGCACCCTCACAGCCAAGTTTTAAAGAAAACACAATTGCACATACTCCAATAATGCAAAGCATCCTTTGAAACATATTCAAATCCCCACATGAGAATTTTGACTGGCTCTAATTTAAGTAGAATTGCATGGTGCCAGAAGACCTCACAGTACAATCAACAAAGTCTAAGAACAGCAGACACATACACATGTTTCATCATTTGGACTCATCAGTGTGCCATATCTGTGTCTGACCCAGGGAGATAGAGTGAGCCACCCCTTAAATTTGTTTGGATCATGAGGACCCCAAAATAGAAAAGGAAAAGAACTACAAAAGAACCCCAGAGCAAATACCCTTTGGAATGGGTTATCCTGGATGATATTGGCCATACAGCCATGGTTTAAAGGAAACACAATGGAACATACCCCACTAATGCAAAGCATCATGGGAAACATATGCAAATCCTCATGACAGAATTTGGACTGGCTCTACTTTAAGCAGGAGTGCATGGTTCCAGAATGCCTTACAGTGCAATCAATAAAGGCTAAGAACAGCAGACACATACAGATGTTTTGTCTTGATTTGAACTCAACAGTGTGCCATATCTGTGTCTTTGCGAGGGAGAGGGAGCCATCCACCCTTAAGTGGGATGTTATTTGTTTGTGTCAGGGGGACCCCAAAATAGAAAAGAAAAAGAACTACAAAATAAAAATATCAGAGCAAATGCCCTGAGGCATGGGTTTTCCCAGAGGATATTGGCCATACAGCCAAGTTTTAAAGGAAACATAATTGCACATACCCCAATAATGCAAAGCATCATTGGAAACATATAGTATGCAAATCCCCATGAGAGAATTTGGACTGCATATCTGTGTTTTAGCCCAAGGAAAGGGAGCCAATCACCCCTTAAGGGGGATGTTATTTGTTTTGGTCATGGGGACCCCAGAATAGAAAGGAAAATAATTAAAAAAGAACCCCAGATCAAATACCATGAGGCATGGGTTATCCAGGAGGATGTTGGCTGTACATCCAAGTTTTAAAGGACAAACAATTGCACATACCCCAATAATGCAAAACATCATGGGAAGCACATATATATATATATATATATATATATATATATATATATATATATATTATGGTAGCACGGTAGTGCTACCATAGTTAGGGTTGAGGAGCCATTTCTATGTTAAACCCCAAAACTTTGTACCTTAATAACTTTGCAACTGTTTGATAGATTTGCCTGAAGTTTGGAATTTATGATCAAGAACCATAGGCCTTGGGATCTGCCAAGTTTCGTACTGGTCGGATATACGGCTGCGGAGTTATTAAGTGTGATCTGTGCACGTTTACGCTTTTCTGGAATTCTGTGGTCGCACCTACAGGTCGTATGGTTTGCATGACCGGCCCTAAATCTTCAGGGAACATGCAGCCTGGGTCTCCGATGTGCCTTTTGAAGATTTCGTGAAAAAATATTAAACGGTTCAAAAGTTATTCAAAAAACAGTTTCCCATTATAAGTCAATGGGAAAAGTTAACAAAAAGTTCAACACTTTCGCAAATGCATTTTTACTTTCACAAATGGGCCTGTTACTTTCGCAAATCGGCCATTTTGTTTTCAGTTGGTGATCAGAAAATGGTTGGCATTTAAATTTGGGACCCTCTAGCAACCTAATTTTTTTGAATTCACCTAGTCGGCCCTGAGGATGCTTGCCATGTCTTTATTTTGGTAAAACACCCAGAAATATGTTTTCAAATTTCTGGAAAGGTCTTTCATAAAATTACTTTTGTGCTCACGAAAGTGTCATAAATTTTCGCGGCTTTCATATATTAACAGTAGTTTTCTAGTCTGTGGGAAAATGACAGCAATTCTTTGGCACTGCGCTGCAAAAGAACCGTTGGGAGTTTTGAGCTGAAATTTGAGGGAATGCAGCCAACATCTCACAGATGTGCGTTTCAGTGTTGCATTGAAAAATATTACACGGCGGCAAAGTTATGGCACTCAAAGTTGACAGTTTTCCTATAGGATAACATTACGGGCCAACGATTACTGAGAAACTTTTGGTACCCTGCTGCAAAATAACGGTTTGGTCTTTTTCCTGAAATTTGGAAGGAAGACAGCCAACAGCCCACAGATGTGCTTTTCAGTAGTGTGGTGAAAAATATCACAGCAAGGCAAAGTTACGGCACTCCAAAGTTGACATTTTTTCCCATAGGATAACATTACGGCGCCCAACGCATAACAGAAATCCTTTGGATCCCTGCTGCAAAATAACGGTTTGGTCTTTTTTCCTGAAATTTGGAGGGAAGACAGCCAACAGCCCACAGATGTGCCTTTCAGTGGTTTGGTGAAAAAACATCACAGGGAGGCAAAGTTATGGTGCTCTGAACTTTTCTTTTTTTCCCATAGGATAACATTACGGCGTTCGCCGCGCCTTTCAGGGCCCGTATCTCGGAAACGGTGCAGAGATACGGACTTTTCGTCGGAAAACTTCTTAGCTCCCTAATGGGGCTAAGATTCAAATTAGCCAGGACAGTTGTAAATAATATGACTTTTAAATTTTTTTTCTATGTCGTACGGTTCCTGAGATATAATGTATTTAGTATTCTAAGATCTCATTTTCTGCGCCGATACTCATTATTTTGCATACATTATTTGTACTCACTGTCTTTCTCAATGCAGGTTTTGGGGAAAACCAGCCTGTGCGCTTACATTACTGTTACTGTTGCCCTTTCCGCTTGCGGTTCCGTACCCGTTTCACTTACCGTTGACGTCTGCACCACCATGTGCGTTATCCTTTGCGTTTTCATTTTCTTTGCGTTTCTGTTATTTTTGCCATTTTCTGTCTACAGTACTGTTTATCTTTCTGTTTCACTTACATCACCATGCCCATTGACATTTCTGTTTGCAGGCACCATGTTACTTGTGTGACAACACATCACGCGGCGGACCATTCCCGGCTTCACGCCACCATGTGCGCATCTTTCTGTTCTCATTCGTGTTTGTGTTACCATGTGCACCACTGTTAGCATTTCTGTTTGCATTGCTGTCCCTGTTAGTATGCCACAAGACATCATGTGGCGGGCCCGTTCTCCGCCACCGCATTATCGGTGGGAAGCGCTGAGGCCAGAACTACCGGTTCTCCGCTGCTGCATTACTTTCACTATTTCTTGTTATCATTCTCAAAGAAGGGAAATTAGAGGCAAAAACTCAGTTTAATGCATTAGTTAGAGTTGTTCCACAGCGACAAAAGTGAGGAAATTCGCTGTTAGGGTTGAAAAATACCCTTGCACCCCACCCACCCCCACAACCCGGCATTGGGGTGTGCATTGGGATCATGAGTCCTAACTCTCACCCCATTCTCCTATACTTCTGCTGCTTTACACAGGTCATGGGGTGAGAGTTGGGCTGATGATCCCAATGCACACCCAATGCCACCACGTGCGTCATCCTTTGCGTTTTCATTTGCGCTTGCGTTTCTGTTACTTTTTTGCCATTTGTGTGTACCGCACTGTTTCTCTTTCTGTTTCACTTTGCGTCACCATGCCCATTGACATTTCCATTTACAGGCACCATGTTACTATGTGACCAGACATCACGTGGCACACCGTTCCTGTCTATGCCATCATGTGCGTTACCCTTTCTGTTATCATTCACGCTTGTGTTACCATGTGTGCCACTGTTAGCATTTCTGTTTGCATTGCTGCTCCTGTTACTATGCCACAAGACATCATGTGGCGGGAGCGCGGGGTCCAAAGGGCCCCAAGTGCCCGCCACCGCATTACATTCACTATTTCTCAATATCATTCTCAAAAAAAAGGGAAATTAGAGGCAAAAAACTCCATTTAATGCATTAGTTAGGGTTGTTCCACAACGACAAAAGTGAGGAAATTCGCTGTTAGGGTTGAAAACCCTAACTCCGAATTCACCCCCCCCCAGCACCACACACACACATTCACGTATGGGGGAGGACCAAGTCAACACAACCAATGACAGACATCCAGCAGCAGGTGACAGAAATAACAAACAATTGTCTAAATGTACTACGAGACATCCCCACCCACCTGACCAGGTACTGCATGCTCAGTGGAGATCAACAGAAAAACTGAGGCCATGTACACCAAACGTACACATCCCTGATTGCAGCTGCACACAACGTACCACACTTAGTAGTTGCATGGCCTTACCTATTCTCTGCAAAAATATACTCTGTTTTTGCAGCTACTTTATTTTCTCCCCTGGAGTCCTCTGCCAGCATCTGACGTCCCCCATGTAGATATTGGGTATGAGAGCCCTCCCCATAACCCCATGTCTTACCCTTCATGGCAGGAGGTGGGAGTGCCTCAACCCACTGGACCAGATGAGCATTCAGGAGGTACCTTCCCGGCCGCATGGATGAGGACCATCGTCATTCGGTGAGGACTCCATATTTTCTGTGTTTTATTCTGTTCACCCTCTATGTGTGGTGTGCATAGTGTTGTATGCAGCAGAATGCACACTCCTGTGCGCATCCTGCCAAGTGCCTGCTACACTCTCACCCTTCATTCAGTGCTGATGTGCCACCTGCCAGCCTCTGCTAGGTGGCAGACAATTGCCAAGCCCTGCAGTCCCCCCTCCCCAGAGAAGGAAAACAGTCCTAGGAGTGCTGGATCCTTCTCCTCCCTGCCAACCCCTGGTGCCCCAGGTCTGTTCATGAACATGAGTCGCCAGCGTGGCACAAGGTAAGGCATCCAGCACCTCAGCCCTCAGCGCCACTGGGCCAGCAAAAATATACTCTGTTAAAGTACCATTAGTGTTCCCTACAATTATACTTTCTGAAAAAGTAAGGACATTGTCTGCAAGAGAACTTCATCAATGGACCATTATGTTTCTAGGATCAAAAGTAGGGAAATGCCATCTTAGGGTTCCCAACTCTAAGACCTCATCCCCACCTATGGTACCCAAGTCTAAGACCCCTCCCCAGCTTTCATGCAGGAACAGGTGTCAGGATTGTGCCTTGGGGTCACAAACCCTAATACCTTATTTCATGAGTAAGTAAGTTAAATGGGTACAGTATAAGAGAATGGTGTGCACATTAAGGTTTCAACCCCAAGACAATGCTTTATGGAATCAAAAAGCACACCCCCTTGCTGTCCTAGTTTATTAAGGATCAGTATCCAATACAGCTCCCACAATTGTGAAAATTAATTAAGATGGCAAAGAGAGGCACAGAGGAACCACTGGCCTTGAAAAATAGAAATGAATTATTCCATAGTGATTAAAGTGAAGTGCATGTGAGTTGCATAAAAATAGAAATTAAAATTAAAAGCATTCACAACCACTTATATACAAACCTCGATGGTTATAACTCTAAAATTATTTAATATTTACTGCTGAAATCACTAAAATGATGTGGCTGTGAACACAAAGAGGCTGAAAAGATATTGCCCTAAAATAACTTGCCAAGCTGATAGAAAGTGCTTATATTAAAATGGGCTCCTAAATAATGTCAATAAGGATTACCCAAGGTAGGGGGGGGGTAAAAGAGGGAGAGGGAACAGTAAAAGAATAACACAAAAAAACACCAAAATGGAATTTATGAAATGACACATGCACTTATATATTATGCTAAATGTCTCCCTTAAAAAAACCCTTAATAAAAATAGAATGGCAATCCATTAAACTCATTAACAGTTACATACATAGAAACATACAATTTGATGGCGGATAAGGACTGCTTGGCCCACCTAATCTGCCCATTTCCCTACCTAATGGATAAGCTGCAGATCCAAGTTAACCAACAGCTTACTTCCTCCTGCCCCCCCAACTAGAATTGCCTTACATCTGTTCCATGCATTCTTGAATTCCCCCACTGCTTTTGATTCCACAACCTCCTCAGGAAGGCTGGTCAATGCATCCACAACCTCTTTGTGAAAAGATACTTCCTCACATTATCTCTGAGCCATCCCCCCTGTACCTTCAAACTGGGCCCCCTTGTTCTTCCACATCTCTTTTTCTGAAAGATGCTACCTTCTTGGACTTTGTTGATTCCCTTGAGGAACTTGAAAGCTTCTATCATGTCCCCCCCCTCTTCATGGGTATACATATTACATTTCATACTGTAAATGGTATAGCTTTTGTTTCCATGATCTCATTCTGTTTCTATGCCATAGCCGAATGATAGCACACTTTAATGGTCTTACTGACACTGACTTTTAATCAAAAATGAAATGATGATGTAGTTGCATAGTTCTAAGTCATATATAGCAATTTGCATGAAATGACACAGTCCTTCATGTGAGATTATTCTCATTCATAGCAATGAGGGCTACTTGACTTCCCACTTGACCTCCTTCACCTCTGTCTCCTCCATTGTAAACAAGTCATCTGAAAAAGTTAATAATCATTTAAATCTTTAATTTTAGTTGGTGTAGGAATCCTGCCCTGCATCTGACTGTTATACCCTGCAGTAGTAGTCAAAGTAGCAACACTTTTTTTTATTTATACAGGCTTAATTTCAGCAACATATTATACCATTAGGGCTATAAATACCCTATTTACAAAGTGTTCCTGTGGTAGATCCAAAGGATGTTACACATTTCACAATAAAAGAAACACATCACACAGAATTTTAAAAATATTTAGGGATATACAAAAATATTACAAATTAATGTTCACGTTAGTTCAAGTTCAAGTTTATTGCAGGAAAGACTCCATTGAGCAAGCTCATTCACAAGAAGGTCCTGAGTCATAAGCATATACGATACATAAATACATAGTTAGGAGATATACAGTGAAGGACAAAAGGTGGATAATTATATACATTTAGGAGGTATATACAATGGGCATGTTTGTACTACAATGCTGTACAATTCAGAGTTAGCCTAGTCTTATATTATGTAGCACTTTTGATTTATACCATGGAGGGCCAGTGAATACTTGTGGAGCTGTTTAGGTGTTGAGGTCTAGTTGCATCTACATATGTCTTTTATTTTGGAGAATGCTAATGTTTTGAAGGAGTTAGTTGATATAATAAACACAAAGTTATTATTTTAACAATTGCAAAATCATCCATAGCATCTGCATATACTATATGACTTTGGCCTTGTTTCAAAATAGATTTAAACATGTTTACAGTCATGTGCAATGTTCAGATTTGGAGCAGTAGGTTATTCCATGTATTTGCTGCTTTATATTTAAATGTCATTTTCCAAAAGGTATTTTTTTGAACCAGTAGTTCCCATGATGTGTCTTTTTAGTGAACGTTATTGTTTGTTCAATTAAGATTGTCTAATAATCTAGATGGTTTACAGTATTTTAGGATTCTAAGTAATAGAAATGCTCACATGTTGTTCCTTTTTGTTTCTAATGAATTCCATCTTAATCTTAAGTCCAACTGACATTGGTGGGTGTTATAGTCACATTTCATTACAAACATAGCGTGTCTATGGTATGTGATGGCTATTTTATTAATATGTTTTGTTAGCATTAGTAAAAAGGAAACTTCCATAATCCATAACTGGGATAATCACTAGATTCACCTCTGCTAGGTGATCTTTTTTTTTTGTCAAACATTTAGACACTCGTCTCTTAGCACCTATCCTTATGTTTATTTTCTTGTACACAATATTCAAATAAAAGATGCTGGTCAATTTTGATTGTCAAGTATTTATAAGTCGGAGCCTGGGTGATGACCAAACAATTGGCTCTTTTTATTTTTAATTTATCTTTTCCACCAAATTTTTTATTACAAGAAAAGCTGAAAAGCATTAATTGTACTTTTGTTTGTTTGCATTGAAGACTAGGTTTGCAGATGGAAACCACTTTTGTAAGTAATTACAATCAATTTGGGGTTAAAGTTCGACTTCTTTAGAGCCATTCCCTCAGACACCAACACTGTGTCATCTGCATATATTTTTATACTAGTTAACTGTATCTGGTAAGCAGTTCATTTGAATAAATCAAAACAACAAAGGACCTAAACCTTAACCTTGTAGAACTCCCTCATGTTATTAAAGCTGAGTTGAATAGCTACTCCCCACTGTCACCAGTTGAGAACAACTGGCCGGATAGATGAAATCATCTGAGGTTTTTCAGTTACTGCTATTTCCTTTAACCTATCCAACAATATGTTGTGGCCCACTAAATCAAACACCTTGGACAAGACTACAAACACCGCACCCACAGCTCAGTCCTCCCCAAGTGAAGAAGACACTTGGTCAATGATGCCAATGAGTGCAGTATCTGTGGAAAGTCCTTTTTTGATGCCAAACTGTAGTTGAGTTATACACCCTGTTTACACAGCAGCATCACTTCACTGAGCACTCTGCTGCTTCCCGCTGTGCTGTGACTTCAGCCTGTGCTTTACAGTTTACACTCCTGAGCCTAACATGCTGCAGATCATGCCAAGAGGAGTGTCTGTAGACTTGTGGGCAGGGTTCCAGAAAATGACATCCCCAGCTGGGAAATAAGGGATTGTAGCAGATCGAGTGCATCAGTTCATACTGCAGGGTAATGAGCTCGATCCAGTACATGTCCCCACTTTTTTGTTGGATCAAAAATGGGAGCAGTGACACATTTCAGGTGATGTTGAGAGTGTCCACAAAGCCGACTTTGCAGTGCATCAACTGGAGCACATGAGCTGATGTGCTGCAAAGCCAGTGGTGTAAATGGGTAATAGTTTGTTACATTTTAACTAGTAATCCATTCATTGGCTGTGGGGAATTCTTTCCATGATTTTTGATAATATGAAAAGTAAGGCTATTTGTCTGTAGTCAGAAGGAATGGAGGCATTGTCTCCTTTGAAGATTGAAACCATTTTAGCTTGTTTCCATATAATTTGAAACATACTTTATGTTAGGCTCTAATTGAATAAATCTATCACAGTCTTTGAAATTTCAGTTGCAAAATCTTTTATAAACCTAGTTTCAATATTGTCTAATCCACATACCTTATTATTTTTAACTTATTTATTGCTACAATAACTTCCCCTTTGTTAATTTTTTAAATCTAAATTCATGCATTTTATTTTTTCCAGTATTGTTAACATTTTTGTTACTGTCTACCTTTATATCTGTATTTATTTTCAATACACAATCTAAATCAGGATGATTTATCAAATAATTGTTTAAAAATCAATAACATTCTCTGAAGGACAAGTTTACCATTTTCCATGATGTTTATTTCTGTTGATCTTTTCTGATGGTTGGTTAAGGTTTTTATTAAGGTCCTATAGAGTTTATGGTCACTAACATTATTTATTTTTGTTTATAGTAGTACCCCGACACTTTATTAACTTCTTGTCTAAAAGTGTTCCTTACTTTCTTGAATTGATTCAAAATTTCTTGATTCAATGTCTTATTCACTGTTTTCCGTAGTTGATTATTTTCTTTAATCATTTTTTCAATTGTATCATTTATATATGATAAATGTTTAGGTTTTTGAGTTGTTTTCTTATAGGGCACACTCATTACAGATCTCTATAAACATTTTGGTGAATTCCTCCATTGCCATGTTCAAATAGGGTATAAGTGCTACTCTGTACCATTTGGCATTTAGTATTTGATTTTGAACATATTGCTTATGGTATTATTTAAAGCATTTCCTCATAGTACTAGGCAAGGTTCTATGAGGTTTTGTTGTATTAACATTAGTTTTAGTGGTACACAAATAACATTATACTCATCCAAGTTTGGAGGCTGCATCGTTTTTTACAACACCAGCAACTCAGGGTTACAAGTGAAAACATTTCCTTGGCTCTCAATCTTTCCTTTTCTGGTGGGAATATTTATAATTTGCACCAAATGTAAACGTTGTAACAAGTCATAGAATACTAACCACCTTTGTTCTCCCCAGGCAGCATTTAAATCTACAAAAGAATCACATTTTTATTTGTTACTAATCTACCATTAAAAGAGAAAATTGTTTAAATAGCATTGTTTATATTTTTTTTTTTGGGGGGGATATACCATCCCAACTACTAATTCATATGATTGTAGGTATAACAACAAGCACTTTATACTCTCCAGACTCACAGAAGATAGAATGTTTGATTTGCCCAGGCCATGTTTTAGATACATTAGTACACCCCTTGTCCCTCTGTCTAGTCTGAAACTATAGTAGTCCTTCAGCTCTATTTCATTGGAATCAATGTTCTTATTTAATCAAGCCCTTGGTCAGTGTACCAACATCAGGTGACTCTGATTAAACCCAGGTCATAAACAGATCCATTTTATTTATCAAACTTCTTGCATTAGCATGCATTATTTTAAGGGTCTATCCATAGGTCATGGGCTGGCCTCTGTGCCCCCACATAGAATTAAAGACACCCATGGCACTTGGCATTTTATTATTTCAGACTAATCATATCTTTACTGGCTTGTTTTCCAACTGTATTTTTATTATGTAAAGGGATTTCCTCTTTGTCACTCTAGAATCTTTCTGACTAAGTTTTGGGTGAAAGTCAGTCCATTCGGATGTCAGTATTCTCAGGGATGAAAATTATGTGTCTGCTGCTACATATATTTGTAGCAGACATATTACTCCAAGGAGGAGTCACACATCTAACATTGTTATTCTCATGTTTGCTACTAAAATGTTTTAAGTAAAAACACTTAAAACGACTATTACTAGATTGCTAACATATTTAACTAACTCTATCCAGCTAACAATAGCAGCAACACGTTGTTTCAGGCAGTCTTAAATAAGATCAATAAATTAGTTCAAAACAGTTAAGACTGTTAATTTTCTCCATTGTTTTACTTCAGGGATATTTGTTAACTATTTAAACAATGCAATTGTGTAGTATTTTGTCTAGGCTTGAACACAGCTTAAATCAAGTAAGTTTAAGTTTAAACAGTTTCATACCATTACCTCTATTACTATTAGTTGATAAAATTCTTGTTCAAATTTACCAGTATACCATGCAACCCATAATAAATTACAAAACAGCAGGTACTACAAACCACTTTGTATATTTTCTGAAACTGTATCAATGTGCATTTTACCTTCTCCCAAGGCAAAACACAGTATCCATGTCAGTATCTTTGTAGTGTTTGTAATCAATCCACATTGTAGCCAGCTATTGCTCATCAAGGTGGATACCTAAACCCCTTCTTTTAAATACTAAACTAGCAGTCTTTTTGGCAGAATCCATGGTGGTTCATCTGGGTCCTCAATTTCCAGTTCACAGTACAGAAGGTCTTGGTTACCTAGCTGGGCTGCTAGGCAGAAATATTGTCAAATGTAACAAGAAAAGCAGTATTCACAGCAATGATCAAGTGCCTGCAAAAGTATCATTCCAGTAGACAAAAAGAAACAAGCACTCCCCTGCATTGAGTGAACTATTGTAGCTTTAATGTAGCTATGAAAGTGCAACTAGTGCAAATAAATATAAATGCAAACAAATTGTTGAATACAGGACCAAGTGACCTGCTGCTTAATGAGCCCCAGCTCATTGAGGCTAAGCTGTCTCTTCCTCAGGTGACGTGGCTACCTATGCCTCTGAAACTACTTTTATACAACTTCAGTCCTCTGGTCTCTCTACTGATTCAATCATTTGGTTCAAAAGCTACCTTGAAAATAGGTCCCAACATGTAAACATTGCAGATGTGCTCTCCAATGCCAAACCTGTCAACTCTGGCATTTCCCAGGGCTCTATCCTTGGCCCACTCCTTTTCAGCCTGTTCCTAATCACCCTCCAGGACTCCTGCACTGAACAAACGATACTTTATGCCGATGATGTGATAATTCTTGCATCCCATCAGGACACTAATCAGTTGCAAAAAAGTCTCCAGCAGGGTTTCAATATGGTTAAGAATTGGTTCATAAGGCATAAACTTTCCTTAACCAGAAAAAAAAACACCTCACTATTAACACCACACAAGGTGACCCTCTGGAACAGGACCAATCATTTAAATACCTTTTGATCACCCTTGGCTCACACTCCTCCTATGTTGATCACATAAATAATGTTGCCAAAGCTGCAAACTCCAGACTGGGCATGCTTTTCTGACACAGATGACACCTTACCCCTGAAGCACTGGGTGCTGCTGTCCAGACTCCATCATTACCATCATTGACTATGGCCTTATAATCTATGGCTCTGCCACTGCTACTGTGCTCAGACATGTAACTACATCTCTCAACAAGGCTTGTCAGCTCATCACAGGTGCTCAATGCCTTACTCACACCTGTGTCCTTTATACCCAAATCAGCTGGCTGCACTTAGACAATTGAATAAAATATCAAACCTGTATGGTGGCAAGAAAATTTTGATGGGCCTTGCACCTCCTGGAGTCTGTTCCCTCCTACAACCCAGAAACAGCAGCCGCAACACCAGGGGGACTAAGCCACAGCTTCTCCAAATTCCCCGCTGCCGTACTACACAAGGTCAAAGATCCTTTGCCTTTAGAGCTAGATGAATGGACTTTCTAGCGATATTACCACTACCACCTCACCTTCAAATCCAGCCTCTGCAAGTCTCTCATTGCCTTGAGTGCCTGTGACTGCCTTTGATCATAACTGAATCGTCTATCACCTATGCCAGCCTGACCTTATGCTAACCCCTACTGGCTGTGTAATGGTCACTATCCTAAACTCTTGCTAACATCTGGGCACCCTCTGCTAATCTTTGATTCTTTGGCAATGCCTTCCAGGCAGCACTCCCCCCTTTACCCCTGACTCAGTCCTCCCCTAACTCCACCTCTTTGCCCCACCTTCACCCCTCCCCCTCACTTTCTCATCTTCTACCCTTCCCTTTCTGCCATTGTCAACCCTAGTTCTAGCTTTGTATATGTACAGATAAGTGACTATTTGTCATAATGTCATCCTTGTTGTTTTGTGGTACCATATGACATGGAACCTTTGTAAAAGAGCACTCTGCCTTGCTATCACATAATATTTAAGGATAAGTATCCATTACAGCTCCCACAATTGCTAGATGGCAAAGAGAGCTGCAGAGGAAACACTGGCCTTGTAAAATAAAAAAAAACTACTATTACTACTCCAAAGGCAGGAACTGCAGACTGCACCACCAGCCATCAGCAGCTTCATTTCATCAGGTGAACCTCCTGTAACTCATCACCACCCGAGCACTCTCTAGTAGTTTTTCAGAGAGCCACCCAGGAATTCTGGCTGAGACAGACAATATGTCATCATGAAAAAAGTATGCTTATGAAAACAAATCTGTTTTCATATCATGAGTCACAAAAATATCTCTAATGTTAAAAAAAAAAAAAAAATTCTGTTATAGATAAGTGCAGAATACAATTCCGGGGGTCCCAATACATAAGCTACAGTGAAGTCCACCAGAATGATGCACAGTGTCGCAGGTTTCCTGCATGACAAAATAGATTAACTTCCATTGAAATCACATTCTTTGCTGCAGTAGCTCTATTGCAGAATTCTGATGTGTTAGGCTTTATCCTAATGGGCTTCACTGCACATGTGATGGCTTGTAATAAGGACATCATTTATCTGAGTTATATGATTTTCTTTCCCTCACTAACTGTAAGACAAAATGGCATCTGGATGAAATAGGATTTTACATTTGTGACAAAGGTTCCTTTTTCACACAGGACATCTAACTGCTCCATTGAAAATAATGCGAGAATTAAAAATGCATTAACTTCTGAAAAGAATAATATTTTTCCACCAAACCTTCAAAAGGAATATTTGTGACCCAAGACATATATACAGTACGCTAAAAATGTCAGATCAAAATCACAAGCCATTTTTGCTCAGTGGCATGACAAAGAATTTGACAAAAAGTGGTAATATTTATATTTTTGACAATCCATATCTCGCACCTACACATTCAACCAGAGCAAAATTTGGCACATTAAGATATCTTTGGCCCAAAAGCACATGAAAATTTTCTTATGAATCAGTCAAATGTTGGCAAAGTTAATACAGTTCTCAATTGTGGGTTTAACATCAAACTAGCAATTGAACCTTAATATAGGAATTGTTACCATGCTCATATATATATATATATATATAATAAAAACTTTGTTTAAAACAAACTTAGGGTTCTAGACATGGGTCTTCAACCAAAGTGATACAGGTCAGGAAATTGGATGTTAGGGTTTTCAACTGTTATACCCCTCCCCAAACAAACCCTGTCATTGAAACCACACCCCAACCTTCACACACCAACAAGCATAAGGGTGTGACTTAGGTTGTGGGTCCCACCTCCATCCTACCCAACCATACCATAATAAAGCATCGGGTGTGCCATATATATATATATATATATATATATATATATTACCTTTTTGCAATTAACATTTTATTAAGCATTTCAAGCAGACAAATGCGGGAACAATATCAAGATAAACAGTAAGACAAAAATAGAATCATATAGTCGACAGTCAGAATACTTTGTAACAGAAAAGTGAATATATATATTACCTGGAGGTAATCATATCAGATGACCTTAAGGTTGGCAAGCAATGTGAGAAGGCGGTAGGGAGGGCTGGGAGGATACTGGGATGTATAGGGAGAGGGATCACCAGCAGAAAACAGGAAGTTGTTATTCCCCCTCAACAGACAGTTGGTGAGACCCCATCTGGAGTACTGCATCCAGTTCTGGAGACCCCATCTCCGCAAGGACATAGACAGGATGGAGGCAGTTCAGAGGAGTACAACTAAAATGGTGCAGGGTCTACAAGAGAAGCCATACGAGGAGAGACTAAAGGAGCTTAATATGTATACCCTTGAGGAAAGGAGGGAGGGGGAACATGATAGAAATGTTTAAGTACCTCAGTGGAATCAGCAAAGTCCAAGAGGGTAGCATCTTTCAGAAAAAGTATGTGCAAGAGCAAAGGGACACAATTTGAAGATAGAGGGGGTATGGCTCAGGGGCAATGTGAGGAAGTATTTTTCCACATAGAGGGTGGTGGATGCATGGAACAGTCTTCCTGAGGAGGTTGTGGGGTGTAAAACTGTGGGAGAATTCAAGAATGCATGGGACAGACATAAGGCAATTTTTGTGGGGGGGTAGGAAGAAATAGGCTGTTGGTTAAATAGGATCTGCAGCTTATCCTCTAGGTAGTGAAATGTGCAGACTAGGTGGGCCAGGCGGTCCTTATCTGCTGTCAAAGTCTATGTTTCTATGTTTCTATGTATATATATTTATTCTTTGCAAAAAACTGTGTTAATGTAACAGGGTTTTTTACAGCGACAAAAGCAAGGAAATTTGCCATTAGAGTTACCACCCTTTGCATCCCATGACCACCACCCCCACCAACAGGCATCAGGGTGTGCATTTGGGTCATCGGACCTTGCTCTCACCACATTCTATGTGTAAATAAGCTGAGGTGGTGCAGTATAGGAGAATGGGGTAAGAGTTAGAACCAAAGAGCCAAACACACCTGCTGATGCCTGTTGGTGGGGGTGGGTTGGTCAGGGGGTGGTAGCCCTAGCGGTGAATTTCCTCACTTTTGTCACCATAAGAAACCCAAACTGTTGCATTAGTGTAGTTTTTTGCAAAGAATTTCCTTACTTTTTGGAGAAAGCATAGTAAAGTTGAATGTCACACAAGTTGGTGGGATTAGGTCCCACCAACTTGCACATTTCTGCTTCAACATAACAGTACAAGTACTGAATATCATATGTATTGGAGGAGAGCGTATTGGTGGGAGCACAGGACCTTTGGGCCCACACTCCCACCAACTTGAAACAAACCAAATTTTCATTTGTTGGACTGGTATAATTCCACACCTGTTTACATTTTACTCATCTAACCACTGAAAATTATGGATCCATGATGCGAGTCCGACAAAAATTTTGTCATACGCCCTGTCAGTGACACTGGCAGGTCAACCGCATTCTGCAGTTGGCTGCCAGTTTGCACTATGTTTAGTTGTTTTCTTTGGGGGCTTCTCCCCCTGAACCCCACAAGCGGGGGGCTGTGCCCTGTACCCTCATTTATGGATTCTCAAATCCAGTCAGAGCTGATTGGGGGTGCAGGACCCCTGACAGACAACACCAGGTTCCAGTGGATCTCCCACAGCAGCTTGGTGCTGTAGTCGCTGTGGGGGACCTCGCTGGTGAAATGTCACAATCAGGGGGTAACCTGAAAATTACCTCCGTGGCAGTAAGGCTAGCTACCCTATAAATGTCAAGCCACTACCACAATGCAGAACGCTGTCTGCAAAATGTAAACTGTGTCACACAATATCTCTGCAGCAAATTAATTTTCTGACACCTAAATACAATAATTCACATCTACAGGGCATCTCCTCAACACCCTCCAAATTTCAAGTTAAAAGACCAAACTGCTTATGAGATATTTAATTTTAAAGTTTTAGATTTTCATTTGTCAGAGTGGCATAATTCTGCACCTATTTACATTTTATACACCTAACCACTGAAAGTACCTCTGTGGCAGTAAGGCTAGCTATCCTATACATTTCAAGCAACTACCACAATGCAGAATGCTATCTGCAAAACATAAATTGCATCATGCAATATCTCCACAGCATATTCATTTTCTAATACCTAAGCACCACCACTCACATCTACAGGACATCCCCTTAACACACACCAAATTTCAAGTTAAAAGTCAAAACCATTTCCAAGATATTTCATTTTAAAGTTTTTGCACCTTTAAAAATTCTTTGATTATGAGAATCAGCCACGACCTCACGATCAAAGACAATCTATGATCATCAGGGGACATCTGGTCATGAAATTTGGGTTACCTGGTCCTCCCAGACATCTGGTCTAGCAAAATCTGGCCATCTCTTCCTGCCCTCACTAACAAAGCTCATGATCAAAGAATTTTTCATGACCAAAGAATTTGCAGGCCTGTGATCAAAGAATTTAAAACATTAAATCTCCATTTTCTGACACAGCTACATTAAACCACAGGCATGGCACAATAGAAGGAATTTTCCTGAGCAAAAACCATCCTAGCTTTACTTCACAAGTCACCCCTGGACTGAGATATTTTTCCAACCCAAAAATTTGGCCATCTGTCCTTCCTAAATGAGCGAAGATCACGATCAAAGAATCTGTGATCAAAAGAATTTGCAGGCTCATGATCAACGATCATTAGTGAGCTGCTATCTAAAATTTAAAGTTTAAAACTCCATTTTTGACACAACTACATTCAAGCACAGGCATGGCTCGATAGTGGAAGCCCCCTGAGTAAAATCCATCTAAGTTTTACTTCAGAAGTCACCCCTTGGGTGAGATACTTGTTTTTTTTTAAACCCCAAACTGAAAACAAGATGGTGGCCATCGCGATCAATAAACTTCTCATGATCAAAGAATCTTTGATCATGAGCCTGCAAATTCTCTGATCGTGAGGAGTGACCAGTTGGCCCAAACCCCATTCTTCTTTCATAAAACCACCATATAAATTTTTCCATAGACTTATAATGGGAAATAGAATTTTCAATAACTTTTGAATTGAATATTTTTTCACCAAACAAAAAGTGGCAAGTTCCTTGACCAATGCTCTTTCTATGTGCCAAGTTGCAGACCAGTATGCCAGATGGTGGTTGTGCAGCACCACAGACAATATCTGAAAAACTGCCCTCAAAATTGGTGAAAAAAAACATAAGTCCAACCAAAATGCAGATTAGCAAATCAAGAAATCTACCATGTCCCACTGCACATACCAAATTTCATGCAAATCAGTAATTTTATATATCTACCTATCTATAGCTCTATCTATATCTATCTATCTATCTATCTATCTATCTATCTATCTATCTATATATATACACACACACACATATATATATATATATATAAAATTACTGGTCAGCAATTTTTTTAAGTGCTGCCCAAGTTGATATTTTCCACAATAACCTGTGGGTTGTTATGGAATTCATGCGCACTGGCTTTCACAAATAGCTCTCCCTTATTGACTTTTGTTTTGTGTGTCAGCGGGATTAACACTTCCACAAACATGGTGACTCCTTCACTCGCTGACCTAGGAGCTGCCAGAACATAACCCATTTTGCGGTATTTTATTATTGTTATTAAATTTATCTGGTTGATCCTGCCTATTATAGCTTAAAAAAAGCTGTAACTGGTTGATCTTGCCATTCATCTGCCTTGGGATGTATCCAGCATGATCTTGACTGGAGCTGTGATGGCTGCTGCTGTAGTGCTTGTTAATCTTGATCCCAACTTGCAGAATGTAATTTTAAAGCTAAAAACAAACAAACAAAAAAAACAGAAGCAACAAAAATGAAAAAGAGAATGTTAATTCTCCTGAAAGACAGTGTGTTTGTGTGTGTGTGTGTGTGTGTGTGTGTGTGTGTGTGTGTTTTCATTCTTTCACTAAAGTCAGGTTGCCATAAAAATTAGGAAGGAGAAAAGTTGCTGAGGAGCAATTATAAAAATAAAGGATTAAGTAGTGTGGTAGGAGAATTTAATGTATACCTGCTGTGGGATGCTTTTAATAACCCTCGAGTTTCACTCTCGTGTTTATGTAGCATCCACACCTGGGTGTACATTAAATTCTCATACCACACACTACCCCATCCATTATTCTCTCTCTCTATACAGTACATATATATATATATATATATATATATATATATATATATATATATATATATATATATATATTATATGGCCACGGTCATGCCTTTATATTTAGGGTTATGAAGCCACATCTATGTTAAACTCAAAATGTTGTGCATTAATAACTTTGGAACCATTCAATGGATTTGCATGGAATTTGGTATTTGCAGTGAGGCATAATAGATCTCTTGATTTTCTGAATTTCATTTAGTCAGACTTATGGCCTTTGCGCACGAAAAGACTGAAAAATGCAAAATTATTCAGTTTTGGAGACAGCTTTGACAGTCTGTGGTACTACACAGCCATTGTGTGGTGTACCTCTGCATGACATGGCTTGTTTGGAATAGCTTCATTGGCTGAACATGCCACTTTTCATTTGCTGAAAAAATATTGAGGCATTCAAAATTTATAGTACTTTTAAGTTCCCATTATAAGTCAATGGGAAAATTTATATGGTTGTTTTGCGAACAAAGAATGGGGTTTTGGCCATCTGGTCCCTCCTCATGATCAAAGAATTTGCAGGCTCACAATCAAAGATTCTTTGATCCTGAGGGAGGGACTAGATTGTCTGATTTGTAGGGACCAAATAGCCCAATTTTAACAACTATAAAATTAAATATCTCAAAAACGGTTTGGCATTTTAACTTGAAATTTGGACACATTGATGGGATGTCTTGTAGATGTGAATTATCATGCTTAGGTGTCATGCAATGTATTCTTTGCAGAGATATGGTGTGGCACAGTTTACATTTTATGGACAGCGTTTTGCATTGTCGTAGTGGCTTGCCTTACTGCCATGGACATACTTTTTAGTTGTTAGGTGTGTCAAATGTAAATGGGTGCAGAATTCTGCAACTCTGACCAATGAAAATCTCAAACTTAAAAATGTTATAGCTCAGATACGATTTGGTGTTTTAAATTGAATTTTGCAGAGTGTTGAGGGGATGCCCTGTACATGTGAATTATAGTATTTAGGTGTTGGAAAATTAAGTTGCTGCAGAGATATTGTGTGACACGCTTTACATTTTGCGTATAATGTTTTGCATTGCGGTAGGCACTTTTAATGTTAACTCTCACATTTTGCACATTAATAATTTTGCAGCCATTCAATAGATTTGCACAAACTTGGAATGCACAGTCTGGTGTGATAGAGCTCTTGATTTACTAAATTGCATTTCAGTCGGATATATGGTATTTGCAGAGCAAAGTGCCAAAAAATGCATTTTTCACCACATTTGTGCATTTTTTGTCTGTGGCACTGCGTGGACACTGTGTGGGCTATTGGTCTGAAACCTTGGATGTTGAAAGAGCTTCAGACAAGGAATATGCCACATTTTGTTTGGTGAAAAAATGTTAATCTGTTCAAAAGTTATTACAATTTGAAATTCCCATTATATCCTATGGGAAAATGTATATGTATTTTTGGAATGTTAATGAGACAGACCAGATTGCCCTAGGAAAGACCAGATGGCCCAAATTGGGATTACCATATCTCAATAACAGTTTAGCCTTTTTACTTGAAATTTGCAGGGTGTTGAGGGGATGTCATAGAAATGTGAACTATGCCATTTAATTGTTGGGGAAATATTATGTTGCAGAGATATTAAATGACGTAATTGACACTTTCTCATGGATTACATGGCAGTCTGTGTCATGACTTTTGGTGCCATTATTTCGGAAATTAAGCAAGACACGGACTTTTCACTACAGCTGGCTTAGATCAACTTCATGTACTCTAGCCATGGAGAAAAGACTTGAAATTGCAGAGTAAGCCTGCAGTGGAATTTTGTTTCTATGTTGCATGATTCATGAGATATTGTGAAAGTACTGTCACAAGGGTTGAAAAAGTGCCTTTCCTGTACTTGTTGGTGCCCATAGTTTGGAAATGATGTAAGATATGGGTATGATCAGTGATTGTGACATGATCTACTCGCTATCACAGTTACAATGACACTTGAATTGTTTTTCTAGCTGTTACAGTTCCCAAGATATGGACAAATTACTGTTACAAGCATTTGGTGACCAATAGGAATGCTGCATTACTCTGTAGCTATGCATAATTGGCAGTTCAGATGCATATTATTATGCAGAAATGGGAAAGTTGGTGGAGCACGGGGCCTCTGCCACCAGAGTGGCTATTATTAAAGGGGCGTGGTCACACCCCTATATTTAGATTTATGAAGTCACATCTATGTTAAACTCAAAATTCTGTGCATTAATAACTTTGGACCTGTTCAATGGATTTGCATGAAATTTGATGTGCATGATGGGGCATGTAGATCTCTTGATTTAGCAAATTTAATTTCAGTCAGACATATGGTCTTTGCTCATGAAAACAATGAAAAATGCAAAATTATCCAGTTTTGGAGGCAGTTCTTGGGATATTGTCTGTGGTGCTGCACAGCCATTGTGTAGTGCGCCACTCTGTGACATGGCTCATTTGAAAGAGCTTTACTGGCTGAACATGTCGCTTTTCATTTTGTGACAAAGCATGGTTATTTTGCAAAGAATGGGGTTTTGGCCATCTGGTCCCTCCTCATGATCAAAGAATTTGCAGGCTCACAATCAAAGATTCTTTGATCCTTAGGGAGGGACTAGATGGCTAGATTTGGAGGGTCCAAATAGCCAAATTTTAACCACTTTAAAATTAAATATCTCAGAAATGGTTTGGCCTTTTAACTTGAAATTTGGAGAGTGTTGACGGGATTTCCTGTAGATGTGAACTTTGGTGTTTAGGTGTCAGAAAACACATTTATTGTGGCGATGTGGCGTGGCACAGTTTATGTTTTGCAGACAGCATTTTGCATTGTGATGGTGGCTTGAAATTTACAGTGTAGCTAGCCTTACTGCCATGGATATACTTTTTAGTTGTTAGGTGTGTAAAATGTAAATAGGTGTGAAATTCTGCCATTCTGACCAATAAACATCTCAAATTTTGAAATGTTATCTCTTGGACATGATTTGGTCTTTTAAATTGAAATTTGCATGGTATTGAGGGGATATCCTGTATATGTGAAGTATGGTATTTAGGTGTTAGAAAATTAAGTTGCTGCAGAAATATTGCATGACGCACTTTACATTTTGCATATAACATGTTGCATTGTGGTAGGCACATGTTATACCTCACATTTTACATGTTCATAACTTTGTAACCATTCAATGGATTTGCACAAAATCTGGAATGTACAGTCTGGTGTGGCAGATCTCTTGATTTACTAAATTGTGTTTCATTCAGACATATGGTTTTTGCACAGCGAAGTGCCAAAAAATACACTTTTTCCCCATGCTTGCTAATTTTTTGTCTGTGGTGCTGCATGGACACAGTTTGGGCTATTGGTCCAAAACATGGGACATTGAAAGAGGTTGGAACAAGGAACATGCCACTTTTTGTTTGATGAAAATATATTAATCTGTTCAAAAGTTATTACAATTTGAAATTCCCATTATATCCTATGGGAAAATGTATATGTATTTTTGGAATGTTAATGAGAAAGACCAGATGGCCCTAGGAAAGACCAGATGGCCCAAACTGGGATGACCATATCTCGATAACAGTTTGTTTTTTTTACTTGAAATTTGCAAGGTGTTGAAGAGATGTCATAGAGATGGGAACTATGCTGTTTAGGTGTTGGGGAACAAATTTGTTGCAGAGATATTCAATGACATAATTGACATTTTTCCCAAAGGATTACATTGCAGTCTGTGTCATGACTTTCGGCACCATTATCTCAGAAATGAAGCAAGATACAGACTTTTCAGTACAGGTGGCTTAGATCACCTTTATGTGATCTAGTCACTGGAAAAAGACATGACATTGTAGAGTAAACCTACAGTGGAATTTTTTTTTGTGTTGCACGGTTCATGAGATATTGTGAAAGTACAGTCACAAGGGTTGAAAGAGTGCCTGTCCAGTATTTTTTGGTGCCCATTGCTCAGAAACGATGTGAGATATGGGCATGCTTTTTTAATGTTGTGTGAAGTACTCACTGTCATGAACACAATGATGCTAGAATTTTACGGTTTCCAAGATATACCCAAATTACTGTTACAATGGTTTGGTGCCCAATAGTGCTGCTGCATGGCTATGTAGCTTTGCATAAGTGGAAGTGTGGGACCAGATGCATACTGTTATGCATACATTGGCAACTTGGTGGGAGCTGGGCTCCACAATCCCACCAATATGTGTTATTTACTACTTATATTACATTTTTTAAAAACTTTTTGTTAACTTTTCCCATTGACTATAATAGGAAACTTGTTTTTTGAATAACTTTTGAACCTGTTTAATATTTTTTCACTATATCTTCAAAAGGCACATCAGAGACCCTGGTTGCATGTTTCCTGAAGTTTTTGGACTGGTCACGCAAACTGTGCGACCTGTAGGTGCGAGCAAATAATGCGCAGAAAAGCATAAATGTGCTTCAGAATGTCACTTTTTAACTTCTCAACTGTATACCCAACCATTACAAATTTTGACAGATCCAGAAATTTCTGGTAATGCTCTGAGTCTGCCAAATTTCAGGCAAATCCATCATACAGTAGCAAAGTTATTATGAAGCAAAATTTCACACTTTACAGTAGCAGCCACAGACACTGCCAGCTATTTCCCAAAATTTCTGTGATATTTCCAGAAATATCTCATGCTTTCTCCATTTCCTTAGTAGGGGCTGCAGAGAGAAACTCTTTAGAAATTTAGCAAAATATCTGGAAATATCGGGCAATGTCTGTGGCTACTACTGTATATATATTCACTACAAAAATATTGTTAATGCATCAGATAGGGTTGAAGTGACAGAAATAGGGAAATGAGATGTTAGGGTTAAGCATAATTCAATACCTGTTTACATGTCAGACACCTAACCATTACAAATTACCTCCATGGCAGTAACGATAGGCACCCTTTAAATGTGAAGCCAGTACCACAATGCAAAATGCCATATGCAAAACATGAAGTGTGTCACACAATATGGTGTAACAAATGAATTTTCCAATACCTAACACCATAATTCACATGAACAGCATATCCCCTCAACACGCTCCAAATTTCAATGTAAAAGACCAAACTGTTTCCGTGATATAAAATGTGAAAGTTTCACATTTTCTTTCATCACAGTGGCAGAATTCCACACCTATTGACATTTTATACACCTAATGACTGAAAAGTACATATATGGCAGTAAGGCTAGCTACCCTAGTAATTTAAAGCCACTACCACCATGGAAAACTCTGTCCACAAAATGTAAACTGAATCACACAATATTTCTGCAAATAATATATTGTCTGACACTTAAGTACTATAATTCACATCTACATGACATGCCATCAACATCCTCCAAATTTCAAGTTAAAAGACAAACCATTTCCGATATTTAATTTAAAAATTGATAAAATTGTGCTTTTGGTCCCTTCCAATCTGGCCATCTAGTCCTTCCCTCACAATCAAAGATCACCATCAAAAAATCTCACAGTCAAAGAATTTGCAGCCTCATGATCAAAAGAATTAGCAGGCTCACAATCAAAGAATAAAAATATTAAAATAATTTTAAAGAAAAATACATGAAACTACAGCCATGACTCAACAGAACAAAGGCTCCTGAGTAGATCTCACCCTAGTGTACCTTTAGAAGTGACCCCTGTGCTGAGAAAATGTCATTTTTTATGTGGCCATCTAGTTGCACCCTCGTGTTCAAAAATTGTGGTCAAAGAATCTCAAGATCAAAGAATTTGCAGGCTTGTGATCAAAGAATTTGCAGGGTAGTGATCAAACAATAAAAAATGTTAAAAGTCAATTCTTTGGCAGAAATACATGAAACCACAATCATGCTTCAATAGAATGAAGCCGCCTGAGCAAAACCCACCCTCATTTGGTTTAATAAGCCAACCCTGATCTGAGAAAATAGATTTTTTCAAGTGGACATATAGTTACACCCTGGCGATCAAAGATCACAGTCAAAGAATCTTGGTATCAAAGATTTTGCAGATTTGTGATCAAAGAATTTTCAGGGTGATCAAACAATAAAAATTTAAAAAGTCAATTTTAGGCAGGAATACATGAAACCACAGCCTTGCCTTTATAGAATGAAGCCTCCTAAGTAAAACCCACCCTCATTTGGCAGAATAAGCCACCCCTGAGCTGAAACATTGATTTATTCAAGTGCCATCTAGCAATGCCCTCGTGATCAAAGAGCCGGTCAAAAATCTTGGGATCAAAGAAATTGCAGACTGCAGATTAAAGATCATTAGCGAGCCATGATCAAAGAATAAAAAGTTACAAACTCTATTTTTTAACCATTTTGAAAGAATCCACAGGCATGGCTCGATAGAGGCAAGACCCCTGAGCAAAACCCAACATAGGTTCACCTCAGAAGTCCCCCCAGGCAGAGATTTTTGAATTTTTCCAACCGTAAACTAAAAACAAAATGGTGACTGTCACGATCAAAAAATTCCTCATGATCTAAGATTCTTTGATCATGAGCCTGCAAATTCTTTGATCATGGGGTGGGACTAGATGGACAAAACCCCACTCTTTAAACTTTAATAACATTTGAATAGATTAGTATTTTTTCACCAAATGAAAAGTGACATGTTCCTTGACCCAATCTCTTTCAGCTGAGCAAAGTTACAGAGCAGCACATCATACAACAGCTGAGCAGTGCCATGGACAAAATTAGAAAAGCTGCCCACATAACTGGCAAAAAGTGCATTTTCAGCATTTTGGTGTGCAAACACTGTAAGTCCAAACAAAATGAAATTTGGCAAATCAAGAGATCTACTATGCCCCACCATGCATACCAAATTTCATGCAAATCTGTTGAAAGGGTACAAAGTTATTAACATGCAATATTTTAAGTTTAAAAAAGAAGAGGCTTCATGAATGTAAATATAAAGCCCGGCCATGCCCGATAATATATTCCATGATGGAGCATGCTGACAAGCTACAGTAAAGGAAAATGGGGGGAGATTTAGGCCTTATGACCCCAATGACACACCAAGACATCTGTCAGACTGTGGGGAATTGGGGTGGTGTATGTGAGGGGGGAGTGTTTCAACCCTAGTGTCTCATTTCCTGACTTTTTTTGCTTTAACCATAAATGAATCATTATCAGTCCTAACTCTCACCCCATTCTCCTATACCTCTGCTTCTTTACACATGTGATGGAGTGAGAGTTATGGCCGATGACCCTGATGCGCACCCCGATGGTGGTTGGGGGGTGGGCTGGAGGTGTCTGTGTGGTTTCAACCCTAACACCGAATGTCCTTACTTTAGTCGCTGTGGAACAACCCTAACTGATGCATTAAACAGAGTTTTTGCCTCTAATATATATTTATATATATATATACACATACGTGTGTGTAGCAGGGTGGCAAAAGAATTGCTGTCATTTTGCCATAGACTGGAAAAGTAATGTCACAATTTTGTGGCACTTTCATGAGTGCGACAGTACTTTGCAAAAGTACTTTTTCCAGAAACTTGAAAAACATATTTCTAGGGTGTTTAACCTCAAAATAATGACATGCCTTGCATCCTCAGGGTCTGACTAGGTAAACACAAAAGAATTGTGTTGCTAGGGTCCCAAATTTAAATGCCAAGCATTTTTCTGATCACCAACTGAAAACAAAATGGTGGATTTGCAAAAGTAAAAGGGCCATTTGCGAAAGTAAAAACTGCATTTGCGAAAGTGTTGAACTTTTTGTTAACTTTTCCCATTGACTTTTAATGGGAACTTGTTTTTTGAATAACTTTTGAACCGTTCAATATTTTTTCACGGAATCTTCAAGAGGCACATCAAGGACCCTGGCTGCATGTTCCCTGAAGTATTTGGACCAGTCGCACAAACCATGTGACCTGTAGGCAAGAGCAAAGAAATTGCAAAAAAGCGTAGTTGCGCAATTGGTTGTCGCTTAATAACTCCGCAGCTGTATATCTGACTGTATAAAATTTGGCAGATCCCAATACCTACCTTGCCCAATTGCACTTACCAAATTTCTGGCACATCCATTGAATGGGGCAAAGTTATTAAGGTGCAACATTTGACCCTTTAAAAGTGCTACTCAACCCTAACTATAGTAGCACTACTGTGCTACCATAATTAATATATATATGTATATGTATTACAGTGGCATGGTCATGCCTCTATAGTTGGGGTTGAGTGGCCAGTTACATACTAAAAGTCAAAGGTTTGGACATTAATTACTTTGGACCTGTGTATGTATTTGCCCGAAATTTGGTACTACATGTTAGGCACATTAGATCTATTGATCTGCCAAATTGCATTTGTGTTGGAGTGCTGGTCTTTGTGTACAAAGCACTGAGAAATGCAAATTATCCATTTTTGAGGCACCTTTGGCATTCTTAATGTGGTCCTGCATGGCCATTGTATAGTGTACCATTCTGCAGGATGGCTCATTTGAAAGGGCTTTGGTGGCTGAACATGCTGCTTTTTGTTTGGTGAAAAATTTTAAAGCATTCAAATGTTATGGCACTTTTAATTTCCTTTTATAAGTCAATGGGAAAATTTATATGTATATCTTGCAATCAAAGAATGAGGGTTCTGGCCATCTGGTCTCATCTGGTGATCAAAGAATTTGCAGCCTCACAGTTCAAGAATCTTTGTTCCCAAGGTATTTTCTAAATTCTTTGACCGTGAGGTCTGCCATCTTGTTTTCAGTTTTCCAATCACACATACACAAATATCTCGGCTCAAGGGTCACTTCTGAAGTAAAACTTTGATGGGTTTTACTCAGGGTACCCTGCTCTATCGAGCCATGGCTTTGGTTCCATCCATATTGGTCAAAAAATAGAGTTATAAGCTTTTAAAATCTTAATTTGCAGCTTGCTAACGATCTTTGATCGTGAGCCTGCAAATTCTTTGTCCTGGGCTGATCATGAGATTCTTTGATCGCGATCTTGCATCGTGACCTAAAACACTAATAACTCAGCTCAGGGGTGGGCTAGGGACACAAATGAGGGCTTGTTTTGCTCAGGAGGGTCCGTTCTGTTGAACCATGCCATCAGTTTGGTTCAAATTGGTGAATAAATTGTGTTTCACCATTTTTATTCTTTAACCATGAGCCTGCAAATTCTTTGATTCTGAGATTCTTTGATCGTGATCTTGCATTGTGAGTGAGGGACGAGATGGACAAATTTAAAATAATTTTTCTCAGCCCATGGGAAGTCAAATGAGGTGGGTTTTACTTAGGGGCCTTTGTTCTGTCGAACCATGGTGGTGGTTACTGCAATTCCTTCAATTTTTTGATTTATTGCATTTTTTATTCTTTGTTCGTGAGCATGCAAATTCTTTTATCATGAAGCTGCAAATTCTTTGATCGTGAGATTCTTTGATCGTCATCTTGCATCACGAGTGAGGGACAAGATGGCCCAATTTAAAATTCAATTTTCTCAGCCCAGGGGTGTCCTAGGAAGTCAAATGAGGGTGGGTTTATTCAGGGGGCTTCATTCTGTTGAACCATGGTGGTGGTTTACTGAAATTGCTTCTATTTGTTTGATTTAATACATTTTTTATTCTTTGTTCATGAGCCTGCAAATTCTTTGATCATGAGATTCTTTGATCATGATCTTTGATTGCAAAATAGGGACAAGATGGCCATATTTTTTTAGAAATGGAATAGAAAGGGAAATTTTCCAATTTTTGACATTGAATATCTCAGAAATGTTTTTGTCTTTTTACTTGAGGTTTGGAGGGAGGAAAGACAATATCCCACAGATGTGCCTTTTAGTGGATTGGTAAAAAAATATTACAGGGCGGCAAAGTTACAGCACTACGAAGTTGGCCTTTTTTCCCATAGGATAACATTGCGGCATCCACCATATTACAGGAATTCTTTGCAGCTCTGCTGGAAAATAACAGTTTGGTCTTTTGGGCTGCAGTTTGGAGGGAAGAAAGCCAACATCAAGCAAATGTGCCTTTTTGTGGTTTGAAGAAAAAATATTACAGGGTAACAAAGTGACAGCACTCCAAAGCTGATGTTTTTTCCCATAGGATAACATTATGGCGTCTCGTCATGTTTTTTGGCCCGTATCTCAGAAACAGTGTAGAGCACGGACTTTTGTTTAAAAACTGCTTAGCCCTCAGATAGGGCTAAGCACAAAACTAGCCAGGAAAGTAATCATTTATACAAAATTTAAATGTTTTCCTACATCGCACGGTTCCTGAGATATAAGCAATTTAATATTCCAAGTCATACTTTTCTCGTTCAAGTCAATTATAATGCACACATTCTTTGTTTTCAATTTGTTTTTAATGCAGTTTTGGGGAAAAGAAGGGTGCCCTTTTGTTACTGTGACAGTTAGTGTTTCCAGTTGTGCTTTGTTACCATTGAATCACCGTTCCCGTCTATGCCAGAGTGTGTGTAACGGTTTTGCGTTTTATATGCTTGCATTTCTGTTTCTGTCGGCTTTTACTTGTTGCTGTTACTGTTACCATTTATGTTTACTATTGCAGTACCATGGCCTTACGTGTAACAGTTTGTGTTTTCACATACGCTTGCATTTCTGTTTTTATTGGCTTAATTGTTGCTATTACCATAACCATTTGCATTTAAAATTGTGGTTCCATGAGTGTGAATTACGGTTTGCGTTTTGTACATGCTTGCATTTCTGTTTACTTGGTGTTGTTGTTGGTGTTTCTGTTACCATTTGCATTTACAATTGTGGTACCATGAATGTGTGTGTTACCAGTTGTGTTCCCTATGCACTTCTGTTTGATGTCTCCATTTACGTAACTGTTGCTTTGACATCACTTTTATTTATTTATTTATTTATTTAAAATTGGTGACCGGAAAAGGCACACTGAGCCAAGGCGCGTTTCTAGGTGTGACCTGGGTACAAGTAGTACAAGGTGGGAGACAAAGAAATACAAGCAAATATCAAGTAACAGACAAATAATACAGTATAGTGCATTACATAGAGTTAGGCTGTGAGGTTACACTTTTTGTTTGAACAGCCGAGTGGAAAAAAAAATCATCCCATTACATTTCTAGACTGTTTTACCATAAATGACAAGTGCTTGTCTTGACATATTTACAGTTATGGTTTGTCCAAAAAGTGGACTAGCAGGGAAAAGGTACCGTGGGGGGTTAGCGGTAAGAGCTGGCATTTGAGTTATTATTTACCTGGCATGGCCATCAAGGGTAATACTAGGTCCTGGTAAGGAGGGATTGGGTGCACAGCTTTGGCAGGGAGAGGAGGAGTAGCCTGAGTAGCTTTTTAAAGACTGATAGGGAGGGGGCCTGGTGGAGGTTGGTTGGGAGGTTGTTCCATAGGAGTGGGAGCCGGTAGGAAAAGGCAGCTTGCCCAGAGGCAGAAAGGGGGCATGAGAGGTGGAAGGTACGTGCATGTCTATGGTGAAGTCAGTAGCCAGGGGAGATGGCTTGAGAAAGCTGGGAGGAGAGGTAGAGGGGAAAGGAGCCCAGCCAATATTTAGCTATGAGTGAATCACTGTGGGTGGTACGCCTATGCAGAGTGGCATCAGAGATAGAGTTGAGAATAGTAGGCAGTGATGAGTGAGTGGGGGAGGCAGTGGTGAAGTGCATGAAGGAGTTTAGCAGGACATTGAGTTTTGCAAGGGAGGAGGAAGGACTATGCTGTAAATGACATCCACATAGTCCAGTGCTGGTAGGATGGTCTTATGCATATATGAATTCACTCTGAGTAGGAGGGAGAGGCAGGCTTTGTGGTGATAGAGGATGGCAATTTTGGGCTGGAGTTTGGTGCTGATGGCATTGATGTGGTGGAGAAATTGAGGCTTGTATCCAGCCAGACTGCCAGGTACTTAAAAGTGGGTACAGACTCAAGGGTTATTTCATCCAGGGTGGAGATCAGAGGGGGGCAGGAAGGGAGGTGAGTTTTTGTCTGGTGCTGAATACCATGGAGACTGTTTTTTTGCATCGAGTTTTAGCTGGGTTTTCAGGAGCCAGGCTTGTACTCGGTTGAAATCGCTTTGGAGGTTTGGGTGAACACTGTTGTGGGAGGGGCCTGAGGTGTAGATAATGGTATCATCAGCGTATAGGTGCACGTCAGAGGTGAGACAGGCTGAGGGGAGGTCATTTCTAAATAGGGAGAAAAGGATGGGGCCAAGGATGGCCAAGGATGGAGCCTTGGGGGAAACCCGTGAGGATGGGTCGAGGGTTGGAGAGGGTGTCTCCTATTTGTACTTGCTGCACCCTGTTTTGGAGGTAGGAGTGGAACCAGTTTATGGGTGGTTGGACAAGGCTGAAGGAGCTCAATTTGCCTAGCAGTAGAGGGTGGGAGACCGAATCAAAGGCTTTTACGCTTGTGTTTCTATTAACGTCTGCTTTTTTTATTTACATTTGCTTTGTCATGTGCATTACCATTGCTGCTTGCATTTGCTTTGCAGTTCCTGTTACTGTGTAACAAGGCATCATGTGGTGGGAGCATGGGGCCCAAAGGGCCCCATGCTACCACCACTGCATTGCTTTCATTATTTATCATCCTCATTCTCAAAAAGAAGGGAAATTAGAGGCAAAAAACTCAGTTTAATGCATCAGTTAAGGTTGTTCCACAGCAAAAAAAAGCTAGGAAATTCTGAGTTAGGGTTGAAAGCCCCCCTTGGACCCCCCAGCCGACCCCCCAACCAGCACTGGGGTGGGCATTGGGGTCATCGGTCCTAACTGTCACCCCATTCTCCTCTACTTCAGCTTCTTCACACATTTGATGGGATGAGAGTTAGGACCGATGACCCCAACGTGCACACCGATGCCGGTTGGGGAGTGGACAGGGGGGTCCAAGACGAGCTTTCAACCCTAACCCTGAATTTCCTAGCTTTTTTTGCTGTGGAACAACCTGATAAATTAAATGGAGTTTTTTGCCTCTAATATATATGTATATATATTATGGTAGCATAGTAGTGCTACCAGAGTTAAGGCTGAGGAGTCATTTACACGTTAAACCTAACATTTTGCACCTTAATAACTTTGCAACTGTTAAACTGATTATCCTGGCATTTGGAATACATGATCCAAGAACTATGCATTTTGAGATCCTGCCAAATTTCGTACTGTTTGGATATATGGCTGCAGAGTTATTAAGCATGATCTGCACACGCATTTACGCTTTTTTGCAATTCTTTGGACATCTCTACAGGTCACACAATTTATGTGACCAGTCTGAAATATTCAGAGAACATGCAGCCAGGGTCCCCAATGTGTCTTTTGAAGAATTCATGGAAAAATATTAAACGGTTCAAAAGTTATTCAAAAAAACAATTTCCCATTGTAAGTCAATGGGAAAAGTTGACAAAAAGTTCGACAGTGTCGCAAATGCACTTTTTACTTTCGCAAATGTTCCTTTTACTGTTGCAAATCTGCCATTTTGTTTTCAGTTGGTCATCAGAAAAATGCTTGACATTTAAATTTGGGACCCTCTAACAACCTTATTATTTTTGTATTCACCTAGTCGGACCCTGAGGATGCTATGCATGTCTTTATTTTGGGGTAAAACATCCCAGAAATATGTTTTTCAGATTTCTGGGAAAAGTACTTTCGCAAAGTACTATTGCATTTGTGACAGTGTCGCATAAGTTTGTGAAAGCTTTCGCAAAGTTCAACAGTACTTTTCCAGGCTGTGGGAAAATGACAGCAATTCTTTGCCACCCTGCTGCAAAAGAACGTTTTGGTCTTTTGGGTTGAGATTTGGAAGGAAAGCAGCCAATATCTCACAGATGTGCCTTTCAGTATTTCAGTGAAAAAATATTAGAGGGTGGCAAAGTTATGGCATTCCAAATTTGACACCTTTTCCCATAGGATAACATTACGGGCCCACGACATTACAAGAATCCTTTGCCACTCTGCTGCAAAAATAATGGTTTGGTCTTTGTGCTGAAATTTGAGGAAGAAAGCCAACATCCCACAGATGTGCCTTTCATTGGTATAGTGAAAAAAATATTACAGGGAGCCAAAGTTATGGTACTGTGAACCTTTCTTTTATCCCTTAGGATAAAATTATGATTCACTGTGTCTTTCAGGAGCCGTTATCTCGGAAGCAAATGTGCAAGATAGCTGACTTTTCATTAGAAAATGCTTAGCCCCATAATGGGGCTAAGCATAAAACTAGCCAGGAAAGTCATAAATCATATGACTTTTACATTTTTTATCATCATATGGTTCCTGAGATATAAGCAATTTGCTATTCCAGCTCCTCATTTTCTGCTCCAAGACCCTTTATTATGCATACATTCTTTGGACTCACTGTCTTTCTCTGTGCAGCTTTTGGGGAAAACCAGCCTGTATGCTTACATTACTGTCACCCCTACCACTTCTGCTTGCAGTTCTGTATCCGTTTCACTTACTCTTCCTGTCTATGGCACCATGTGCGTTACCCTTTGCATTTTCATTTGCGCTTGCGTTTGCATTATTTTAACCATTTGTGTCTTATGTTGAAACATGCTAGACTCTTTTACCTTGTTAATGCCCTTAAGTTGTTTGAATGTTTTGATCATATCACTTCTCTACCTTCTTTGCTCTAGGGTATACATATTGAGCTCTGTTAATCTGTCCTCATATCTTTTCTGATGGAGTCCCTGCACCATTTTGGTTGCCCTTCTCTGGACTGCCTCAATTTGGTTAATGTCCTTGTGAAGGTGTGGCCTCCAGTACTGCACGCAATACTCCAGATGGGGCCTAAGCAGTGTCTTGTAAGAGGGATTATTACCTCCCTCTTCCGACTTGTGATACCCCTACTAATACACTGCAACATCTCCTAGCCTTACCTACAGCTTTAGTGGTCTGCTTGGATGATTTCAGGTCATCGGTGATGATGATGCCCAAGTCTCTTTCTTCCCTTGTATTTTCCAACAACTCCCTCCCAGCCTTAAGTGGCTTCAGGGTGTCTTCTTCTATGTGCATGATCTTGCACTTCTTTGCATTAAACCCCAGTTGCCACTCTTTTGACCATTTTGCTAGTTTATCCAGATCTCTTCTCATTCTGCCCACCCCATCTGGATCATCTATTCTGTTGCAGATCTTGGTGTCATCTGCAAACAGATAAACCTTACCCTCCAGTCCATCTGCAATGTCACCGATGAAGATATTGAAGAGGACTGGCCCCTGGACTGATCCCTGAGGTACCCCACTTGTGACTTGCATCTTTTCTGACTGTATACTGTTTACCACCACTCTCTGTTTTCTGTCTGTCAGCCAGTTTGCCACCAGTTGACCAACTTCTGACCCACCCTGAGCCTACCAGCTTATTAATCAATCTTCTATGAAACAGTATCGAAAGTTTTGCTGAAGTCAAGGTAGGTGACATCAACTGCTACCCCTTGGTCCACCACTCTGGTTACCCAGTGAAAGAAATCTATGAGATTAGTTTGACAGGACCTTCCTTTTGTAAACCCATGCTGTCTTGGATCCTGTGCTCCTATGGTTTCCAGCTGTTGCACTATCCTTTCCTTATGGAGTGCCTCCATAATTTTGCCCACTAATGAGGTAAAACAGACTGGTCTGTAGTTACGTGCCTCCTCCCTACTACCACTCTTGTGGAGCAGGATCACATGAGCCATTCTCCAGTCTTCTGGGACCTCTCCTGTGCTCAGAGACTCACTAAACAGTTCTGATAATGGCTCTGCTATTTCCACCCTTAGCTCCTTTAGTACCCTGGGATGTATGCCATCAGGTCCCATTGCCTTGTCCACCCTGAGCTTATCGAGCTCTTGTAGGACCATTTCTTTTGTGAAGGGACTAGTGCACACCTCCCTCCCTCTCCCCTGTATCCATGGTGCTGAGCTGTGGGCCCTAACCTACCTTCTCTACAGTAAATACTGAGAAGAAGTATCTATTTAGAAAGATGCTTTTACATGGTTCTCCTCCTCACACACACCCTTAACTCCTGTGATCTTAGCAGTACCCCCTCTGGACTTTCTCCTTTCACTAAAGTATCTACAGAAAGTCTTCTCACCTTCTTTTACTGTTTGTGCTAGTGTTTCCTCAGTTTGGGCCTCTGCCTGCCTTACTGCCTTCCCTTAGGGAAGTTTGGTATGCCTCCCTATCTTCACCCCACTGTGTTCCCTTATATTTGCTGAAGGCCAGCCTTTTGGCTATGACCTTTTCTGCTACTGTTTTTGAGAACCCAAGTGGTTTCCTTCTTCTTTTGCACTTCCTTTTGTCTCTAACACAATGGGATGTTGCTTCAAGTATTGCATCCTTAATGCTTGCTCACTTTGCTTGTACCCTCTCACCTGTATTTCTTTTGCCAGGGCTAGCTTAACTCTGTTTGCCTTCTTATCAAAGGCAGCTCCTCTGAAGTCTCATATTTTGCCTAGGAATGGGATCATTTTATTTCTAGTGGCCAAATTGAACAATACCATGTGATGAGTCACTGGCCCCAAGTGACCTTCTACCTAGAGATCTGTATCCTTTCCTGTTAGTCAGTACTAGATCTAGGATAGCTCTGTCTCTTGTGGGTTGTTGTACCAGTTGTTTGAGGCCCTCTCTCTGCAGGGAATCCACCACTTGTCTAGTTCTGGCAGATGTTCCTGCTGGAATTAACCAATTTGTATCTGGCATGTTGAATTCTCACATTATCAGAACCTCCCTGTTAGCTGTCATGTTTTGTACATCTTCTAGCAGTAATATGTCTATGTCCTCCCCCAGTCTGGGGTCCTGTAGACAACCCCAGTTCATATGGCTGTCCCATTTCCTGTTTCTAGGGTGACCCACAGTTCTTCTGGCTCCTTGTGTGTATTCTGAATCTCTGTAGCTTTGATATTTTCATTGACATACAGTGCCACTCCACCCCCCTTTCTGGACCTTGGTCCTTTCTGAACAGTGCATAGCCAGGTACTGAAGTCTCCCAAGTATGTTTATTGGTAAACCACATTGTGCTAATTGCTACTATGTCCAGTTTAGCCTCTGTCATTATTGTCTGCAGGTCTGGGATATTGTTTCCCAGACTGCAAGCATTTGTGTACATGATTTTTCATTGGTCAGATTTCGGTGTGTTAGTTGTTGGATGAGGTCTGGCATTTCCTCTGTGTATTGTATGGGGAGCCAGACCTTTTCTTACCTGGAGGTGCAAAATAAACTGCAAACATGCTGAACTCTGGTCTGACCACTAGCTGAGGGAGGGTGTTCTTCCCATTCACCGTATGGGGTGCTGCACCATTCTCCCCATTTGCTAATTTAAATATTCTGCAAAGACATCAAACGTCTGCCTCAATGCACTGACTCCTCCTTAGTCAGATGCAGTCCTTCACATTTAAAGAACTTTCACTCCCAAAACTATTGCCAGTTCCTACAAATTTGTGTCCTTTTTCCTGGCACCAGCCCTTGAGCCACATGTTTAGCTCCCATCTTCCCTTATCTGACTTTTCATCCATCTGCCTCCAGGCTGGCAAGATCTCAGAGAAGGAGATGCTGGACAAAATGGATAATAGTTTGTCACCAAGCCTGGTCAGCTGTTTCATTAGTCTCCACAACTGACTGGCTGGTGAAATTATTAGTCCCTATGTATACCAGGACATCAATGTTTTCTCTTGCTTCCTGAACAGTTTTAACAATGCAGTCAGTGTCTTTCCACACTGATGTACCTGGGAGACATCTGACCATTACCCCAGCTGGAGATGGCTATCAATTCCTCGAATCATGGAGTCTCCTATGATCAGAAGTTTTGGGATTCCTTTTTGCATTTTTGTTTTGATCCTCTCATCCCATTCCATGTCTAAAGAAGTGCAGGTGGTGCAGTATGGGAGAATGGGATGAGAGTTAAGCCGATATACCAGCATACACCCCAATGCCTGTTGGTGTGTGGAGAGTGGGGATGGGGTGAGGTGGTAGGGGTGGTAACTCTAACACCACATTTCCATGCTTTTGTCACTGTGCTATGAACCCTAACTGATACATTAATGGAGTTTGTTTGCCATGAAATTCCCTTCTTTTTGGGAAAGTGTAATGTAACTGGTAAGTGGTATGTGTTAGTGGAAGCATGGGCCCTCTGGGCCATGTGCTCCCTTCATATTGCCTATTTTTTGCATAATGGTATGTGTATGGGCAGCGGAGACCATCTAGGACCTACACTCCCACTTATACATAACTACGGAGCCACACAGCAGCCCTTCAGGCAAGGAACCTATGTAATAATAATTTCCTAATATCTCAGCAACTACGTAGTGCTGTTGTAATCATGATAGCAAGTACTCCATGTGACATAAATTAACCAAATCCATATATTGCATTACTTCTGAGATACAGGCAGGGAAATGTACTGAAAGGGCACCCTTTGGAACCCTTGTGACACTAAACTGCAAATATCTCTGTAACTGTAGCAAGTAGGAAAAAAATTAAACTGCTGGTGTAATCTATGATTTCCAAATATGTTTCTAGAGGTTAGTTCACCTGTGGGTGATCTAAGCTGTAGTTAACAAAAAATCTGAATATCACTTTGCTTTCGAGACACGAGTGCAGAAAGGTGTCACAGGTGCCACAATGTTATCGTATGTGAAATTTCTCAAATTTGGAACACTGTAACTTGAGCCTGCTTAAATGTTTTGGCACCAAATCACCAAAAGGCACATCTGTGGGACCATGGCTTGCCATGCTGAAAATGTTAGCGCAAGACCCAACCTTTTTGTTGCAGGGTGATGGCAAATTTTGAAGATTTTTCCCAAAATACTATCGCAAATTGCAAAAAGTGTGGCAAAAATCACAAAACTTTAACATTTACTAAGAGTCATGGCGCTTTTTCTCACAATTGTGAAAGTACTGTGGAGCTGATTTTAAAACAGCCTTTCTAAGGGGTTCACCCCAAAAAAGATAGGGCTGAGTATCCTCGGGACCTGACTAGGTAAACCCAATAGTTAGTGTTTGCCTAGAAGGTCCCAAATTTAAATACCAGGCATTTTTCTTTCTCGCTAACTGAAAACAAGATGGTGGCAGCATGATAGTAAAAGTCCAATTTGCGAATGGAAATTGTACTTGCGACACTTCATAAGACACATATATTTTCCCTTTGACTATAATGGGAAATTTGTTTTTTTGAATAACTTTTGAAAGGTTTAATATTTTTACACTAAATCTTCAAAAGGCACATCAGTGATCCAGACTGCATCTTTCCTGAAGATTTCAGACTAAATGTACAAATTGTGTGGGCTGTAGGCACGAGCAAAGAAATGCACACAAAGTACATTTGTTTGCATTTTGTGGTGTTCTGCAGCTCCACAATGCACATCCGACCATAGCACAGCTTGCCAGATCCAGAGACCTATTTTACCAGACCAGACAAGCAAAGTTTCAGGCAAATCCTCATACAGTGGCAAAGTTATTAAGATGAAAAATTAGAAGTTTAACATTAAAGTGTATACTCAGACCTAACTATAGTGCCATTACCGTTGCACTATAATATATCTATATCTCTCTCTCTATCTATCTATCTATCTATCTATCTATCTATCTATCTATCTATCTATATTCATGGCAAAAAACTGCATTTAATGCATCATTTAGGGTTAAAACAAAAAGCATCAGTAAATGAAACATTAGGATTGAGCCTCTAACACCCTCACACCCCCCAAACCCCCATCCTCTTCACTGACTAACAGATGCCGAGATGTGCCATTGGGGTCATAAGGCCCAACTCTCATCCCATTCCATGTGTAAGCAGGTTGACATGCTACAGTAAAGGAGAATGGGGTGAGATTTAAGCCTAATGACCTCAATGGCACACCCCAGTGTCTGTCAGTCTGTGGAGGATGGGGTGTAAGGTGTGAGGGAGGGTTAGGAACTGAACCCTAATGTTTCATTACCTGACTTTTAACCCTAAATGATGTATTGAATGTAGTTTTTTGCCATGCATTTCCTTACTTTTAGATAAAAAGTGTAATATAACAATTAAAAAACATATAATGGTGGGGCAATATGCATCTGTGGGAACGTGGGCCCTATTGTAATAGTAATTTGGCCATATCTTTAGAACTGTAACAGCTAGAAAAAAAATTCAAGTGCAATTTTAACCACGACAGTGAGTAGTTTACAAGACATATCAACTGAACCCATATCTCACATTGTTTCTGATATTTGGGCACCGAAATGCACTATATAGGCACTCTTTGAACCCTTGTCACAGTAATTTGACACTATGTCATGAACCATGCAACCTATGAAATAAATTCCACTGTAGGCTTCCTGTGCAGTTTAAAATTGTGTTCCAATGGCACAGATCACTTGAAGGTAATCTATGCCACCAGTAGTGACAAGTCTGTATCTCACTTCATTTCTGAGACAATGGTACCAAAAGTCAGGACACAGACAGCAACGTAATCATATGGGAAAAACATTAACTCATCATTGAATATCTCTGCAACCAATTAATTCCTAACACCTAAACAGCATAATTCACTAAGGTAGGCTGATGACCCCAATGCACACCCCAATGCCGGTTGGGGTGGAGCTATCAGGGTCAAGGAGGGTTTTCAACCCTAACACCAATTTCCTCACTTTTGTCACTGTGGAACAACCCTAAATAATGCATTAAACAGAGTTTTTGCCTCTAATTTCCCTTTTTTTGAGAATGTTAATGAGAAATAGTAAATGTAATGCGACGGTGGGAGCACGGGGCCCGCCACGTGATATCTTGCCACATAGTAACACGGTGCCCACAAACACAAATGGTAATACGCATGGTGATGCAAAGCAAAACTGAAAGATAAACACTACTGTAGCACCCTGAAAATTTCAAGTAAAAACACCAAACTGTTATTGAGATATGCAATTTTAAAATTTTTAAACCTTTAAAAAAATTTTGGCCATGAAATTGCCAATTTTCAGCTGCAAGAAATGTTTTGGCCATGAGTAGACATCTGATCATCCCAATTTGGGCCATCTGATCATCCCTAGGTTCATCTGGTCTTCCCCGTGAACATCTAGTTGTGACAATCTGGCTATTTGGCTGTCCCCTTGCAGAGGAAGCCTATGGATGAAAATCATCTCATGGCCAAAGATTTTGCAGGCTTGCGATGGAAAAATGTTAGCGAGTCACAAACAAAGCATTTTAACTCTTTTTTTGACAAAACTGAAGCAAACCAAAGGCATGGCTTGATAGTGGGGGTCCCTCTGAGCAAACCCATGCCTCATTCTCCCCAAATGTCACCCATGGAGAAATGTACAACATTTTTTTCAGTCAGAAAACTAAAAACAAGATGGCGGCTCTCAGGAAAGAAAACATTTTATTTATTTATTTATTTAAGAGATTTACCAGGAAGGCATACTGAGCAGAGTACCGCTTGATTCCAGATGCGCCGTGATTTCTCACGGTGGAAGATCTGCCGCCATGAGCATGCAAAATTTTTGGGACCACCAGAAAGCCAGATTGCCATTCTTCTTTCGAAAAATACACATATAAATGTTTCCATAGGCTATAATGGGAAATTAAAAGTTAGTAACTTTTGGATAGATTAATATTTGTTCACCAAATTAATACTGCCATGTTCCTTTGCCCAAGCTCTTTCTACATCCCAAGTTGCAAACCAATAGACCACACAGTATTCTGCAGCGCCATAGGCAAAAGTGGCGAAAGTGATATTTTTGGCATGTCACTGCACAAAATCTGTACAATCCAACTGAAGCACAACTTAATACAGCAAGAGATCTCATACCAGACTGTACATTTCAAATTTCATGCAAATCTGTTCAACACTTGCAAAGTTATTAATGTGCAAAATTTGAGGTTTAACATTAAAGTGCCTACTCAAACCTAAATATAGGGTGCGACTGTGCCCCTATAATTACAATATATATATATATATATATATATATATATATATATATATATGTGTGTCTGCTCTTCTTAGCCTTTGCTGATTGCACTGTGAGGCCTTCTGGTACTATGCAATTCTGCTTAAGGTTGACCAGTCCAACTTCTCTCATGACCCTTGTACTTTCGATTCAGCCATTTTATTTTTTCAGTGGGTGGTCATAGAAATGCTTGGCATTTAAATGTGTGACCCTCTAGGGAAGCAATTCTTGTTATGTTCACCTAGTCGAGCCCTGAGGATGATCCCCCTGTCTTTTTTGGGGGTAAAACACCCCAGATATGTGTTTTTTAAATGTTTGTAAAAAGTAGTGTTGCAAAGTACTTTTAAATATGCAACACTTTTATGATTTATTTTGCGAAAGTGTCGTGACTTGCGAAAGTACTTTGTGACACTATGCCCAAAACAATAGGAAATCTTTGCCACCCTGCTGCAAAACAACAGTTTTGTCATTTTGGCTGAAATTTGCAGGGAAGAACGCCAACATCCCACAGATATGTCTTTTGGTGGTTTAGTGACAAAATATAATAGGGCTGCAAAGTTATGGCACTCGAAGTTGACAATGTTTCCATAGGATAACATTATGGTGTCTGCAGTCCTTTCAGGTCCAGATACAAACTTTTATCACAAAAATACTTAGTCCCAATGGGGACTAAAGCATAACTAGCCTAGAAAGTCATAAATAATATGATATTTTAATTTTTTCTGTGTCATATGGTTCCTGAGATATAAGCACTTTAGTATTCCAAGTGCTCATTTTCTGGTCCAAGGGCCATTATTGTGCCCACATTCTTTGTATTCACTGTCCTTCTCAATGCACCTTTTTGGAGAACAAAGCATGTGCATTTGCGTTACTTTTACAGTTAGCATTTGCAAACATGTTTCTGCTTGTGTTCCTGTTACAGTTTGCGTTAACATTTCCTTGTGCATCCCCGTGTGAGTTACCATTTGCAGTTTCATTTTCATTTGCATTTCTGTTTCCATTTGTGTTACTGTTTCCTCTGGTGTCACCATTGCCATTACCGTTAGCGTTTGTGTTTTCATTTGAATTACCATTACTGTTGGTGTTTTTGTTACTGTTTGCATTACCATTGGATTTTTGTACCGTTTGCACTTGCATTTATGTTGTCGCTTGCGTTACTGTTTCCTTTTGCCTTGCCATTACTGTTACCATTTGCATTTCCATTTGTATTACCACTACCATTTGTGTTTCCATTACTGTTTGTGTTACCATTACTGTTTGCATTTATGTTTGCACTTGCGTTTCCATTATCATTTGCATAATCATTTCCATTTGCATCATCATGTCCGTTACCATTTGTGCTTACATTGGCATTACCGTTGCTGATTCCTTTTGAGTCACCATTGGCATTATCACTTGTGTTTGCTTTACAGATACTGTTTACATTTTCGGTACTGTTTTCATTACTGTTTTCATTTACGTCACTGTGTGCATTTACCATTTGCGTTTCTATTTGCACTTGCATTTGCATTTACGTTTGTGTTAGCATTACCATTTTAGTTTTCATTGCCATTTGCATTACCATCTGTGTTTGTGCTTACGTGTGCACTTGCATTTCCATTACTGTTTTGCTTTGATTTTGTGCTTGCATTTGCGTTACCATTTTTGCTACTGTTTCCTTTCATATCACCATTGGTGCCACCATTTCTGCTTGCATTTTCATCACCATTACTGTTTCCATTTTCATTATCATTTGGGTTTCCGTTTGCATGTGCATTTTCATTACCATTACTGTTCTCGTTACTGTTACCATTACCATTAGTGTTACTGTTAGCATTAATGTTCCCATTAGGATTAGGATTACCATTACTGTTACTGTTACTGTTAGCATACCATTACTGTAAGGATTATTACACAAAATGGAAGCATGGTGGTCATTCACTATTGTGTACATTCTCAAAGAAGGAAATTCATGGCAAAAACTCCATTGAATGCATCAGTTGGGGTTGTTCCACAGCGACTAAAGTGAGGAAATTTGGTGTTAGGTTGAAAACCCTAGCAGCATCCCCCCCCACCATCACCACACACACATATATGCAAGTAGGAGAAGGACCAAGGCAACACAACCAATCACACACAAACAGCAGCAGGTAACAGAAATAACATACAACTATCTAAACCATGAAACCATACCCATGCTCCCATCGGGCTGTGGCATGAGGTCATAACTGCTTAACTCTGAATCCAGATGTTGCATGCACTGAAAAACACATATCACTACAGACAACTGGGCATCTTGGGCCCATACTGCCACCAACATATAACACAGACTACATATGGTATTTTGAGGTGTACAAGACCCAAAACTTGATTTTGCACATTCACTGAAATACTTTTGAAAATCACTTTCACAAATACTACAGTGTTGTGGTATGCATTTGTGACACTTTTGTGTTTGCAACAGTATTTTGCAAAACTATTTTGCATGCTTTTGAAACTGTGACACTATTGGGTGTTCCTTTTATGACACTTTCATTATTGTGACACTGTTTTGCCAAAGTATGCTCCTAAACACTGTGCTTCTTTGCTATCATCCTGCAAGCAAACAGTTGGGTCCTTCGGGCTGCAATTTGCAGGGTGGCAAGCCCTGGTCCCACAGAATTTTGTTTTTTCCTGATTTTGTGCTAAAATACTTAAGGATGACAAAGTCACACTGTTCAAACTGATCAATTTCCCATAGACTAACATTAGGCAACTATGATGCCTTTCACCACCCATTTGTTGAAAATGTAGTGAGGTAAACAGTTTTCGATACTGCCACCTTCTTTTGCCTTTAGGTGAATTAACCTCATGGAACAAGTTGGGAAATACTGTATGATACATGTAGTTGAATTTCTAACCTACTTGCTACAGTAAAACAGGTATACATCTCCTGCTGGTTGTATGTGATTGGTTGTGCTGCCTTGGTTCTTCCCCTACTTGCATGTATATGTGTGTGTGTGGTGGAGGTGGGGGAATGCACAGTTAGGGTTCTCAACCCTCACACTGAATTTCTTCGCATTTGCCACTGTGGAACAACCTTAACTGATGCATTAAACAGAGATTTGCTAATATATATATATATATATATATATTAGTTGCAAGATAGTGCATATATAGTTTGGGTTGCCTAGCTACTTCTATATTAAACCCACATTTTGTACTTTAACAACATTGCCCCCATACAACAGATTTTCCTGAAATTGTTTATGCAACGGTGATGCCATAGATCTTTGGATTTGGCAAGTTGTTACGTATCAGATGAGTGGTTGTGGAACTGCAGGGCAAAAGCATGCAAAAAGAAGGTTTGCATGTTTCTTTCCTTGTAGCTACAGCCTACATGATTTGTCCATTTCGTCTGTGATCTTCAGGGAAGATGCAGTCTGGGTTACTAATGTGCCTTTTAAAGATTTGGTGAAAAAATGTTAAACCATTCAAAAGTTAATTAAAAAAAGAAGTTTCCCATTATAGTTAAAGGGAAAAATATACAGCCTGTGTCTCTCAAAAGCTGCAACCACTACATTTACTGTCACAAATTACCTTTTTACTGTCATGTGGTTGCTATCTTGTTTTCAGTTAGTGAGTGAGAAAAATGCCTGGTGTTTAAATTAGGAACCCCCTAGGTAAACAGTGAGCTGTGTTTACTTAGGCTCTGGGAATCACAGTACTATCTTTTGGGGAGCATAGAAATGCCTTTTCCATGATGGGCACCATTGTAGTGTCACAAATTGTGACGGAATGGATGTGACACTTCCACAAATCATGAAAGTATTGTGCTCATTCTTTCACAAATTGTTGCAAAACTATCGCAATTTGTGACACTACACACCAAAGAAAGCATTAATTTGCCACTCCACTGCATCAAAATGGTTGAGGTTTTTGAGATGAAAATTTCAGGGTGTCAAGCGCTGGAACCACTTATGTACCTCTTGGTGGTTTGGTTAGAAAACGTTCAATGGAGCCATAGTTACAGTGCTCTGATGTTTTGAAATTTCTCACAGGCTAACATTATAGCACCTGTGGTGACCTTCGATGCCTGTATCTTGGAAACAATGTAAAATACAGATTTGTCATTCCTGCATGTGTAGAGGTTTCAAAGTCATGATTACAAATGCAGTGGAATTTTTTTTTCCTATTTGCTACTGAGATATTGCCAAATAAGTGTTACAGTGGTGCCTTTTCAGTACTATGGGGCTGCTGTATGCCTCTATACTTAAGTGTAAGTGGAAACTCCTGGCCGAGGCCATTTCTCACATACTCATACCATTATGCAAAAACTGGGCAATGTGAAGGGAATGCAGGGTCGGAGGCCAACAAACCAACAAACACATACCAGTTACATCACACTTTCTCAAAATGAAGTGAAATTAACTGCAAAAAAACTTTGTTAATGCATCAATTTAGGTTGATAGCACAGTGACAAAGTATAAAATATGACATTAGGGTTACCACCACTCCCCACCCTTCCCACCTTCCACACACCAATGGGCATCATGCTGTGCCATGGGGCCATCAGACCTAACTCACCTATTATCCTATACTGTAACATGTCAGCTTGTTTACACATGGAATGAGGTGAGAGGTAGGCATGAGGACCTATGACACATCCCAGCACCTGCTGGGGTGCGGAATGTGGGAGGGTATGGAGGTAACCCTAACATCACATTTCCATACTTTAGTCACTGTGCTATAACTCTAACTGTTAGTGTTTACAATGTTTTTGCAATATATATATATACACACACACACACACACACATACATATATATATAATATATATATATATATATATATATATATATATACACACACATATATATATATATATATATATATATCTCAAATACACAAAAGCCCAAATCTAGATCAAACTATAGTATCTCATAAGATTTTTTTAAAGAAAAACTCAAACAGATTCTACACTTAAATATTACAAATAATGGAAATTAAGTAGACTAATGGGAGAGAGGTGGGGGTAGAGAGGTGAGGAAGGAAGAAATGGAGTGGTAAGGGATGTGTGAGTAGGGGGGAAGGGGGAGAGAGAGAAGGGGGAATTGGAGGGTGCCTGAAGGGATAACACAGAAAGAAAATGTATAAGTAAAATAAGTTCTAGTTGTATGGAAACTGTGATGAAAGAGAATTAGACAATCAGTCATTATATAGAAAGTTAAACACATATAAATAAAAAAAAAGTTTATATTCAATATGTATCTTTCCCTGAAAATATTTTCTTCTCCTAATACATTTTATTAAATACTATCCCATAAAACTGTAGTTCCTGTCCAGGGTTTCTCCTAGACATAAGAAAAATATTATTTTTGCAGAAAAACTGATAAATCAATAGCACCACTAATTCCAGGAAACCCCAACCCCCAAGAGAATATATCCAGAATGTTTCTCTTTTGAATAATGGCAAATCTAGGTTATCACCATGAGGATCCCTTGTAATTTCATTCACTCGTGTAAATGCAAAATTATGCTCACCTTCATTTTTCTGCCTCACAATATGGTTATATAGAGCATTCCCTGAATCCCTGTTTGATATCTCACTGTAGTGTACCTCAATTCTTCTTTGAAAAGAATGACTTGTTTTCCCCACTTAAAATGCTTTGCATGTACATGTTGCCTATTATACAACATAACTAGAAATAGAAACATAGAATTTGATGGCAGATAAGGACTGTTTGGCTGACCTAGTCTGCCCATTTCCCTTCCTAATTGATAAGCTACAGATCCTAGTTTACCAACAGCCTACTTCTTCCTACTCCTCGCTATTATTGCCTTATGTCTGTCCCACTCATTTTTTAATTCCCCCACTGTTTTAACTCCATGACCTCCTCAGGAAGGCCGTTCCATTTATCCACAACCCTCTCTATGAAATAAAATACTTTCACACATTACCTCAGACCCTGTCCCCCATCTTTCAGTTGTGCCCCTTCTTCTTGAGCGTCTTTTGATCTGAAAGATGCTACTCTCTTGGACTTCATTGATTCCCTTGTGGTACTTGAAAGTTCGATCATACTCCCCTTTCTCAGGGTATAAAGATTAAGCCCCTTTAGTTTCTCTTCGAGTGTCTTCTGGTGCAGACCCTGCACCATTTTAGTTGCCTACCTCTGGACTGTCTCTATCCTGTCTATGTCCTTGCGGAGATGGGGTCTCCAGAATTGCATGCAGTATTCCAGATTGGGTCTCACCAACTGTCTGCTCAGAGGGATAACAATGTCCTGTTTTCTACTGGTGATGCCTCTCCCTATGTATCCGAGTGCCCTCTAGCCCTCCTTGCTGCCTTCTCACATTGCTTGTCCACCTTTAGGTCATCTGATATGACTACCCCGATCCCTTTCCATTTTTGCTATTAGTATCTCACCCCACATTGTGTACGCTTCCCCTGGGTTTTTGTTTCCCTGGTGTATTACTTTGCCCTTCTTTGCATTGAATCTAAGCTGCCATGTATTAGACCCTTCCTCCAACCTTGCCAAGTTCCTTCTCATCCTTTCCACCCCACCTTATGTATCAATCCAGTTGCAAATCTTTGTGTCATCTACAAAGAGGCATTATTTTCCTTCCTGTCCATCCACAATGCCACTTATAAAGATATTACAGAGGACTGGTCCCAGTACTGAACCCTGCAGTACCCCACTAGAAACCCCCCTTTCTTCAGAGTGAACACCATTTACTATTACATTCTGCAGCCAGTTGTCCAGCCATTTTTTTACCCAGACTACCTCCTTGGGACCCACTCCAAGGATAGCTAATTTGTATATTAATCTTTTGTGAGGAACTGTGTCAAATGCCTTGTTTAAGTCTAAGTAAGCCATGTCAGCAGCCCCTTCATGGTCTTCTACTTTGGTCACCCTGTCAAAAAAAATCTATTAGATTTGTCTGACATGATCTTCCCATTTTGAATCCAGGCTGCCTTGGGTCCTGTGCCCTGCTGACCTCTAGGAAGTCAACAATTCTTTCCTTTGGAAGGAAGTTCATCATTTTTTCCTACCACTGAGGTCAAACTAACTAGTAATACAGTTCACAAATTGATTAATATGGAAAATTTGAGGATTTTTAACTGAATTAAATGTTTTTGTTTTATTTCAATGTAGACAGTGAATGCACCTTCCGCAAGTGTAGCATCCCTTTGGAGCCACTGGTAGTCAACTAGGTGTTTCCTGTTTCACTAGTGGCAAGTAGCTATGTACTAATAAATCTGTCAGATTGCTTCCTCTCTTATAGTGACTTGAGGGGGGAGAGATGTAACATCATTTTAGATTGATTCTGCTTAGAGATGTTGTAAAATAATATTCTGCTGGTGAAATTGCAGTGAAATCAGCAGTTTCACTATGAAAAATGTTTCATGAAAATGTGGCATCATTTTTCAATTTAACCTGCATTTTCACCCTCTGGGTGAGTCCACCAACAATAAAGAAATTTCACCTCGAATGGCAAAATTCACCAAAATGGCAAAATTTCACTTCTGGGTGGTGAAATTCCAAAACAGTGGCAAATTTTTCCTACAGTGGTGAAATTTCACTGGCTTGGGTTGAAATTTCACTCACAAATGAGTCACAATTTTGCATTTTGCCCAGCTAAATATGTTGCATAATGCAGTAATTCCACAAAATGTTTTTGCCAGTGTAATACTCCAATTTCACACAACACTAGTTCTGCCTTCAAGATGTCCCACATCCTGTTTATACACTTTTGGCCACATGGCTCTTGGCAAAATACTGTGTAATAAACATAACTCTATTCTGCTGTTTTATATCCATGTTTCTGTACTGTACTATATTTTCCTGGAGCATTTTTTCAACCAGGTCCTTAGTTTGCTTTATAGAATTCCTACTGGTGCGGTCATGTGATGGCTGTCTAGGTGAAGGCTGCTGCTTCCCCTCACTCCTCGACCTTTACAGTCTAACCAAGTGGCGATATCAACTGAACTAATTCTAGACATCCCTCTGATAGTGATAATCGCTGTGTTGAGATGAAGGTTGACATGGAAAGCGCTACCACGCCATACTCCACCACAGACCCCGGAGAAAGAAAAGGCCCCTAAGCAGCTAAATCACAAGCTACGACTTCTCCTAAGCTCCCTCCACCTACAACAGCGCTTAGCAAGGAGCGCTTCCAAGAGTTTAAGCAGCCTTTCCAGAACTCCGTTGCTGCTATTTCTGACAATGTACAGTTAACCGAGATGAATATCGATTCACTGAATATGCTGGTTGGAGACACTGAAACTTGGTTTTCGTCAGTAGAGAATGGAGGGACAAGGTGGTCCTGGATAATTCTGTCTTGCATCAAAGGCTATGGAAAATGGAAGATAAGCTGGAGGACTTAGAGGGGTGCAGTTGGCACAACAACTTAATCATTTTTGGGCTACCAGAGAAGGAGTAAGGCAACAACCCTATTGCCTTCATTCAAAAATTATGCAAAAGAATAGCAGGTCCTTCACCCAATAACACCATCTAAGTGGTAGAGAGAGCTCATCGGTCACTGCGCACCCTCCTCCACTTGGTTCACCTCCCCGACCTCTGGTGTTTAAGCTCTCAATTATTTGGATAAGCAACACATACTTGTAAAGATCAAGGAAGTGCAAGAAATCCAGTGGGAGGGTCACAAGCTTAGGCTATCTCAGGATCTTCCTCAGTCGGTTCACCTGAAGGAGCAAGAATTCCACCCCATGGTTTTGAAGCTCATCACGGAGGGAAAAGCCTTCCATATGCATTATCCTGCCACTCTACAAGTGAAACCCAATGAGAAGTGGGTTCATTTGGAGTCGCCCACTCAAGCCTCATTGGTGCTTTGTACCCTTTTCCTTGATCTGTTTAAGTGAGGAAGGGAGGCATTTGGTGGTTTAAAGCTCCCTTGCCGAAGGGACAGGAAAGTATTGGTTGTGTTGTTATTGCCAGTTGGAGGACTGCTGCTGAATTGGGTCTGTGATCCCCAATTGAGGTGGACATTCATGACATTAGAGAGCATCCTGTTTAATTGAAGTGGTGACTCTTTGTGTTTTCCCTTCTTGAGTTGCTATAATATGTGTACAACTGAGACTTCATCATTGCTGGTGGTCATCTGAATGGAGCCATATTATGTGCATCTCTGGATAGACATTCATCTCAGTGTAGCCTTGACTCCTTGCAGCATTGCCATTTTCATCAGAGACTGGGGAGGGTATTAGTGGGCTGCAGGAAGTAGCTCATGTATTTTGCTCTGTCTCTTTCTCTCCCTTTTTGGGGGTTTTCTTTTGGTTTCTCCTCCTTAGCTCAATTTATTAGATGCAAGTGGAGTATTTTAGAAATATTCTATGGGTTAGTTATTTCATTATGATGATGGCATTTCCTGGTGAGTCCACAAGAGGGCAATACTACCTCATTTATATTTAATACTATAGCTTAGTCATTTCTAGGTATTTTTGGGATGGTTTCATATGTTATGATAATTCTAGTGTTTTTTCCGATAAATGTTATACACTACCCATGCCCCTATGGCTGTGGGTTGTCAGGGGATGGGGGAAGGGAGTTTGGCCTCTACTTGACAGCAAAAGAGATACTCATATGATACAAGATATTTTGAGAGTTTGGTTGTTTAGAACCGAGTAGTAAGGATTGTAAATGGTTATACTGAGTTTAATAATGTTGAATGGTACTTTGTGGGTAATGGGGGAAAGGGAGGAGGGGCTTTAGGGGAACAAAGGGATTTGTCTTGCTTGTTTTGTTTTCTCTGGGCTACTCCAATTGTTATCCTGATAGAAGAGTATGGGGATGGGTTATGTCTGCACTCAATTGTTATGGTTCCAGGGGCTGAGCTCATCAGGGGACAGTGTGTGGGGTATCACAGTGGCTTTAATGTCCTCTTCCCCCTTTTCTTATTACTTTATGGATTTTGAATTGGTGGTCCCTATAATTTAGTGAGCTGGAACGTAAAAGGGGTGCAAATTAAAAAGAAATGGATGATGATTTTAAAACATCTCTCACATCTCCAAAATGGGATTGCCTGTCTGCAGGAGACTGATGTATTGGGAGATGATATTTCTATTTTGAAAAATATTGGGTGGGTCAAGTTTTCGGTGCCAGTAACTCTGAAAACATAGTAGTACGTTATCTTGATTGTTAAAGCTATACCCTCGTTAAAACTCAGGAATGGTGGGATCTGGAGGCAGTACATCATAGTTCAGGGTACTCTAGAGTCCTCCTCTATAATTTTAAGATCAATTTATGGCCCAAATATAGATTCTTCTCTGTTTTTGCCTGGTTAATACCTCTGGTAGTCTCTGACCTTCCTTTTTGACTTTTCTGGGTGGAGATTGGAACATGGTCCCCAAACAGAGATGGATCACTCAGACACTAAAGAGTGGGGTTTATTAGCCAGTGCAGCGAAGCCTTCGAGACCTTATATCTGGGGTGGGTGTTGTTGATGTCTGGCGGACCCTTAATCCTTGGAGGCGAAAGTATCGTATTATTCTGCCCCACATGCCACCTTTTCCCAGATTAATTTTTGGTTGGTGAGTTCCTTTGGTCTTCCTGGCTTTATAGATGCATCCATTTCCCCAGGGTATTGTTTGACCATGCCACAGTAGGTGTGTCTTATATGCTGGGCCAAAGATTAGGAGGTATATAATGTGGCGCTTTAACACATGGGTGCTTAAATGCTCTGAGACTCTGACACATACCCAAGATTTTATATCAATTTTATTAATACTAACTTGGGGACCATAGAGAGTTGATACTGTTTGGGCTGCCCTTAAGTGTGCCATATGGAGGGAGTTTATCGTATATCGACTACTCAAGCCCAGAAAAATAGACTTGCCCTTGAATCATTGATAGGAGAAATCAACAGTTGGCATTCACACTAAGTCGTACATCCCAGTGCAGGAATGGGCAAGGCTCCATCACCTGCAGACAAGTTATTATGACCTGATGGTGCAAAAGGCGGAGTTGGCCATTCATCACACAAGCTGAAATATCTAGAGTCAGGGGAAAAGGCAGGGAAGCTTCTGGCTTTTAGATTGAGAGCAGACCAAAGTAACAAAAATTCATTTGGGCTGAGATCTCCCCAAGTGGTGATATAGTCTCCCATCCCAAGATATTGCTGCTATCTTTGGTAAGTACTATAGACACTCTATTCTTCAATTGACTTCGATAGCTGTGACAGACCAGGAAGTTGCAGAGTACTTGAGTTCCGTTCATCTCCTGTGTTGCCTTACGCCAAATAGCAGAGTGTCTTGGGATCCAGTTGCTTTGGTTGAAGTGGAGCAGGCCATCAAGCAGTTGCCACTGAACAAAGCCAGGGCCAGATGGATTGCCCAACAACCTGTATAAGAGCTGCCTCCCTCAGCTGGCCACTCTCCTGAGGAATGTCTTTAATCTCTGGTTTCAGAAGGGTATAGTGGATCCTCGTTTTTTGATGACCTCGATCACCTAGTCCCTAAACCAGACAAGGACTTACTGTGTCCTGGAAGTTACTGTCAATATCACTTCTTAACTCAGATGTTAAGATTCTTGCTAAAATATTGGCTAATTGTCTAGCCCCGATAATGGGAGGGATTATTGGTAGAGAACAAGTTGGTTTCATGAGGGGGCGTAAGTCAGTTGATCACATGAGGAAGCTAATACATCTGATGGCGGCATTGAGGGATGCTGAGTCCCCTTCAGTCCTGGTATCCCTCGATGCTGAGAAAGCTTTCTATCAGGTTTCCTGGCGCTTTCTGTTTGCATCCCTCTGACATTTCGGAATGCCTGATAATTTTGTCAAATGGGTCAAGGTTCTATATACCTCCCCAATGGCAAGGTTGTGGTGCAATGGTTGTCTATCAGCCCCTTTTGTCCTTGGAAGAGGCACTTCGCCAGGAAGTTGCCCACTCTCTCGCTTCTTTTAATTGTTATCTGGAGCCCTTAATATGTAACTGGCATCCTCTCCTTCTTTGAAGGGCATACAAATTCAAGGGAAGATACATTATCTCAACCTATGCTGATGATCTCCTGTTGCATGTTGAGGACCCTGAGATTTGATACCAGCTCTTCTGGAGGAATTGGATAGATTCTCTATTTTATCCTCATACAAACTGAATCTTTCCAAAACTAAGGTTTTCCATTAAACCATTATACTATTAGAGCTACCTGCACTTTGCTTCGGGCTGTCCTGGGAACCAAGGGTCCTTATATATTTGGGGATTAAGATCATAGGAATGTTTCCATGATGATTAAAGTTAACCTGACTAATCTGGTGCAAATTTTGCGATCAGATCTGCATAGATGAGAGACTCTTCCATTGTCGCTTTGGGCCGTATAAATATTCTTAAAATTAATGTTTTGCCAAGACTGCTTTACCGCTTGGTATGTTGGGCTTATTTCTCCCCAAATCCTGGTTCTCAAGCTCCAAGATTATTTAATAATTTCTTGTGGAAGGGTAAACCAGTGAGGAGGGTGTATTTTAAGTTAACAGCGTCCAAGTTTAAGGGAGGACTCACCTTCCATCTGTCTTCCCTGTATTATGGAGCCCAGCATATAAGTAAGTTAGTATACTGGGTTAAAGGAGATATTCAAGCACGGAAGATGCATATGTCCCAGTCTGGCTGGATATTAAATGTAGGCTTGCCTATAGTGTTGCTAGCTCCCTACAAGCCTTGGTTTACCTAAAACCTTTCCACCTTCCCAGTTCTCTTAAAACCTTCCCGATAGCCTGGTCCCTTAAGGCTTTTCAACAAATTCAAAAGCATTTATCAGAGAATTGGCATACCTCAGTCACTCAGACCCTTTCTAATAATTGTCATTTTCAGATTTGGGATGTCTATTTACCCTCCTTTTTACCCCAGCTTAAGCAGTGTACCTGTCAGATCTTACTCAGGGTAATGATTTAATCCTTTTCAGGTTCTTCAATCTCGTTTTCAGCTTAAATCCCAAGATACCTTTAAATATTTACAAATTATAGACTCCTCCCTAACCTCCACAGTTCCTTCCTCAAACTAGCCAGTCATCTACAGACCATCACCCCCATCCTCCAAGCCCAGTCTAGGATCATGGTGGACCCACACCCTATACACCCCACCAACCTCCCAAAGATGCCCGCCCTATTGACATGTGCACCTGCCCCATTTTGGACCCCATCTTATGTTACAGGCTCTTACTCCCAGGTTCTGTACCCTGTTACAACTGGTAGGCCCCTATTTACTCAAATTCCTGCCTCCACCACACTAGTCTGCCTTCTAGCCCCTTGCTGACCAGGGTAATTCAGTCTTAAATCTCATCCATTAGATACTGTATTACTGTAGGAATCCTAAAGCCTCCTTGCCCATTTTTCACCCCTCAGCTACCATACTTTTTGTTCTCAGCTCTCATATAGTTTCACTGCCCAGTTAGAAATCTATTGCACTCCAAGTATTACTCAGCTCAGCTAGAGAAATAAACAGAACAAATAAATATGTATTATTACAGAATCGTAACAGTATAGCTCAGTACTTAGCTCAGTTAGAGAAATAAACAGAACAAATAAATGTGTATTATTACAGCACTCCTCAAAGTATCTAGTCATTGCTTTGTCTCTACCCCAGAGACCCTGCTGTAATGTAGGACCACAGAGGAACCTGGGCAGGAGGGTGGGAAACTCTAAAGTTCTGGCAGAGCTCAGTTGAGCTTGCTCACCCCCCACTTGCTTGTTCTGTTTCTCCTGGAGCTGCAGGCTGCCCTTTGTACTGAGGTTCCTGCCTGCATTGACGCCTTTTTCTGCCCAAAAGAAATCCACAGCAGTCCTGACAGAGCTCCACTAAGCTTGCTCACTCCATCTCTCTCACTTGCTCATTCTCTTTCTCCTGGCACTGCAGGGTGCCTTTTATACTGGGCTCCTGCCTGCATTGGTGCCTTTTTCTGCCCCAAAAGAAACAAACAGCAGTTCAGACAGAGCTTAGTTCAGCTTGTTCACTCCCCCGCTCTCACTCGATCTTAATTTGTCCCAAACACTGATTCCCCACAGCGACCGTGTTATTCTGTGCCAGACATGCAAAAACACATTTTAGCCAGGATGTGAAAAATGACAGCTGTACTGTTCATAAGGATATGTGAAAAAATGCCAGTGTTGAAAATCTGGTGTGAAAATATGACAAATGTGAGAAGTTACAATGGTGCATGGAAACTGCGCAAAGCGCACTTGTGCATTAATCATTTTATGGACTTTCGTCACAAAATTTTCAACATAGGCATTTAAGGACCTCTGCTCATGAACAGTGTCACTGTCATTTCTCACTCTATCCAAAACTGATTTCCCACAGCATCCATGTTATTCTGCACTGGAAGTGAGAAAACACATTTGGCCAGGATGTGTAAAATGACAGCTATACTTTTGATAGCGGTGTGGAAAATGCCAATGTTGAAAATCTGGAGTGAAAATATTACAAATTGGCGAAGCTATGAGCATGTGTAGAAATTAGTAGCAAAGCGCTACTGTAAACAGTCATTTTTTGATTTTTTCACAAATTTGCAACATATGCTTTTTGAGAGCCCAGTTTATGAACAGTGGTGCTGTCATTTCATTAATTGGTCCCAAAAGGTGATTATATGCAGTGACCATAAATCACCTTTTGGGACTGAATAATGCCATGACAGTGGCTGATTCATATGAGGGCGTCCCAATAACCCCATGTTGAAAATTTAGTTCCAAAATTCCCCAAAACGTCCGAGATATGCACCAAAGTTGAAAAACCCTATTTATGCCATTATACAGCTTACTGGCATTTCTTCTGTTCGTGGTCAGCTTTGAAGAGTGCAGACATATTCCAGGTCCACCAAAGATCGTCAAGCTGGGCTCAGGAGGTAAGTATGGGGTGAGGAATATGTGTGGGGAGGCAGGGTGTGCAGAGTGTGGGAGCAGGTTGGGGAAGGGGCCACCGGACTCAACCAGGGACCGTTTTCTGTTTTACAGGTTTAAAGAAAAAAAAATGGAAAACATTACAGGATATATATATTATTTTTTAACAGGGACATTTGGCATGTTGGGGTGGGCTCCCAGCATGCCACCTGAGTGTTTTTGGGGGGGCTGTAGCTGACAGGGGATTAGGCACCCTGTCGGCACTCAACAAATTTGGGACATTATGCCAATGGGAGTGGGCTCCCTCATCAACAAATTTAATGGGAAGTGTGGGGATTGGGGCCCCCGTTGGCAAAGAAAGAATGTTGGGGAGGGTGCATGATGCCGAGGGGGATTGGGCACCTCTTCTGCACACAACAACTGGGGGAGGGGTTACAGTATGCCAATGGGGAGTGAGCTCCCCCGTCAGCAAATGTACTGGGTTGGGGGCATGCGGATGGCAAGTTGCCGCCCTGCAAAGATGAGTCACTCCATCATTGCAGAGAAATGGCTGACGCTGCAATGATGAGGCAGCCCCTGATTGCAGTGGCAAAAACATTTCAACTTGGTGGCACTTATGCAGAACCAGTGTCATCGGGACACTGGGCCTGCATTTGGTCCACCAGTGCTAAGCCCCAAATGCAGTGCCCTGTTGGATGCCACAGTGCTTCAACTCCACAACTGGCTTCTCTTGTTAAGTTGTGATAATGTTTCTTGCATTTGCATGCAAGCAAACATAAACAGTGAATGAGAATCTAAAACTATAACTAAACTTTCTGTTCTCAACCTCCCAACCCCAACTTTAACTGTGTACCATTCAATCTTTTCCATATCAAATATTTGTTCCAAGATTTATATCTAACATAGTTGCATAACATTTCAGTAAGTATGATTAACCCTACTATGCCATACTCCAGCTCAGACATGCATTATTCCATGCCTTAGACATGCTATAATTATTTATTGTCCCCCCAAACCACACACAAGTATATCAAGCTCAGGCTATGCACTTTATATGGCTTCAGTTAACTCCCTTTCATATCCCTTGTCTCAGTCCCCCTACATTGCTTTAAAGTCATATATATTCCTAGTAACCATTCTTCACTACCATAGTCTCAATCAAATATGTTTTGTTTAACAAACAATTTGCTGTCCTTAGGTTCATAGGAGGATCCAATGTGGCTTTCAGTTTCTTTCCCCTTCTCATTTGCCTTTAAAACCCTGACCAGATCATGTGTAAGAGTTTCAACAAGAGCATTTATTACAAACAACAGTCTCCAGTCACAAGGCAAGGACAATTCATTACATTCCTTCCACCCACCCAAACACATCCACATTTGCTCCCAGTTGTTGCATTGAGGCAGACTTATAGGCCTCACACCCTCACTGGCCGTAAAGCATACGCTTTTGGTCACCAGGCCCAGTTTTGAATTCTGCCTCTCCCAGTGCAAAACCCATAAGCTGGGACACAGTTCTGTCTTTAATCCACACACACGGGCCCAACATCAAGGAGTAGTTTGCATCTGCTATTAGCCATACCTGCATTGCTCTGAATTACCTCCCAAGCCTGGCATAAACAAAAAAGTTCTTGTGGGTGGCTATGCAATGGACCCACATACCCGCCAAGTCAATCATAGCTCAGCGGAGAAGGTCAGAAAGCATGGAGGGTCTCCATTTCTATCAAATATGTACATTATATTACCACAATGATGTAGAGAATCCCTCCAGCTCATGGTAACCATGTTTCTGCTATCCTTCCCCGAAGGCACAGTTCATCCTGACACATGCTGTTTCATTATTCAAGTTTTCGGATTTTGCTGTCTCATTCATTGATGGAAAACTTGCAATTTCTCCAACTCTCAGAAAGAAAAAGTAGCATCTTTCACCTTCACTTTACAGCTCCAGGTAAACCATAAAGAAATCCAGCCCACATTTCCTTAGACTGTCCATTTGAGCATTGCATTTCTGTCTCTTTCTTTGAATTCTCATGGACATATCTTAGTATAAAGTTAGCTTATGTCCCTCATATATTAGTTCCTTTTTATTTCTGAATGCTATTGAAAGGGCCTGTCTGTCTTGGTAGTGATGCAGACAAAACATTATATGGTGCAGGGGCTGATCATTAGGAGGTCTTGGGGCAAGAGCCCAATGTACCTTCTCAATTTTCAGTTAATTTTTTGCCATTTCCAGCTGCAGGAGTTTAAGTAGCGTCTCCACACAGAATTTCAAGAAATTTCCATTTTCTGCACCCTCCAGTAGCCCCCAAATCCATAAATGGTTGCATCTCTATAATTTTCTTGGTAGTCTAGGGCTTCTTTAAGCTTATCTAGTTCTTTTTCCAGTTTCTGTATTTTATTAGGGTCTTCTTTATTTGTGTCCTCAATGTCTGGCACCCTTTCCTCTACCTCATTAATTTGTCTTGCATGTTGTTTCAGTTCCTGAGTCAGCCTCTTCAGCATCTGCTCCATGCTGTCCCATCGAGGATTGAGGTTGGCCAGGATCTGCTCAGAAACCACTCAACTAATTGCTGTGACCTCTGTGGCTGACAGTGAAATTGGGCCTTGTCCTCCCTCTGCAGCACCATCTTGTTGTGGCACTTTTTTTAGACTTCTTGCCTGTCTTGCAGGCCGATTTGCATGATGTAATGTATTCACCCATCTTTCTGGTGAGAAAACAGTATACTTGTTCTGAAAAACTTTAAAAATTAATTTTGTAGCACTTTATTTGCTTAATCGTATGGAGCTCTGGTGTAGTGTGACCTGTCACTTAGCTGCTCCAAGCGCACCCTCACAGCCAAGTTTTAAAGAAAAACACAATTGCACATACTCCAATAATGCAAAGCATCCTTTGAAACATATTCAAATCCCCACATGAGAATTTTGACTGGCTCTAATTTAAGTAGAATTGCATGGTGCCAGAAGACCTCACAGTACAATCAACAAAGTCTAAGAACAGCAGACACATACACATGTTTCATCATTTGGACTCATCAGTGTGCCATATCTGTGTCTGACCCAGGGAGATAGAGTGAGCCACCCCTTAAATTTGTTTTGGATCATGAGGACCCCAAAATAGAAAAGGAAAAGAACACAAAAGAACCCCAGAGCAAATACCCTTTGGAATGGGTTATCCTGGATGATATTGGCCATACAGCCATGGTTTAAAGGAAACACAATGGAACATACCCCACTAATGCAAAGCATCATGGGAAACATATGCAAATCCTCATGACAGAATTTGGACTGGCTCTACTTTAAGCAGGAGTGCATGGTTCCAGAATGCCTTACAGTGCAATCAATAAAGGCTAAGAACAGCAGACACATACAGATGTTTTGTCTTGATTTGAACTCAACAGTGTGCCATATCTGTGTCTTTGCCGAGGGAGAGGGAGCCATCCACCCCTTAAGTGGGATGTTATTTGTTTGTGTCAGGGGGACCCCAAAATAGAAAAGAAAAAGAACTACAAAATAAAAATATCAGAGCAAATGCCCTGAGGCATGGGTTTTCCCAGAGGATATTGGCCATACAGCCAAGTTTTAAAGGAAACATAATTGCACATACCCCAATAATGCAAAGCATCATTGGAAACATATAGTATGCAAATCCCATGAGAGAATTTGGACTGCATATCTGTGTTTTAGCCAAGGAAAGGAGCCAATCACCCTTAAGGGGATGTTATTGTTTTGGTCATGGGGACCCCAGAATAGAAAGGAAAATAATTAAAAAGAACCCCAGATCAAATACCATGAGGCATGGGTTATCCAGGAGGATGTTGGCTGTACATCCAAGTTTTAAAGGACAAACAATTGCACATACCCCAATAATGCAAAACATCATGGGAAGCACATATATATATATATATATATATATATATATATATATATATATATATTATGGTATACGGTAGTGCTACCATAGTTAAGGGTTGAGGAGCCATTTCTATGTTAAACCCCAAAACTTTGTACCTTAATAACTTTGCAACTGTTTGATAGATTTGCCTGAAGTTTGGAATTTATGATCAAGAACCATAGGCCTTGGGATCTGCCAAGTTTACGTACTAGTCGGATATCCGACTGCGGAGTTATTAAGTGTGATCTGTGCTACGTTACGCTTTCTGGAATTCTGTGGTCGCACCTACAGGTCGTATGGTTTGCATGACCGGCCCTAAATCTTCAGGGAACATGCAGCCGGGGTCTCCGATGTGCCTTTCGAAGATTTCATGAAAAAATATTAAACGGTTCAAAAGTTATTCAAAAAACAGTTTCCCATTATAAGTCAATGGGAAAAGTTAACAAAAAGTTCAACACTTTAACAAAATGCATTTTACTTTCACAAATGGGCCTGTTACTTTGCAAATCGGCCATTTTGTTTTCAGTTGGTGATCAGAAAATGGTTGGCATTTAAATTTGGGACCCTCTAGCAACCTAATTTTTTTGAATTCACCTAGTCGGGCCCTGAGGATGCTTGCCATGTCTTTATTTTTGGTAAAACACCCAGAAATATGTTTTCAAATTTCTGGAAAAAGATCTTTCGCAAATTACTTTTGTGCTCACGAAAGTGTCGCAAATTTTTGCGAAAGCTTTCGCATATTGCAACAGTAGTTTTCTAGTCTGTGGGAAAATGACAGCAATTCTTTGGCACTGCGCTGCAAAAGAACCGTTGGGAGTTTTGAGCTGAAATTTGGAGGGAATGCAGCCAACATCTCACAGATGTGCGTTTCAGTGTTGCATTGAAAAAATATTACACGGCGGCAAAGTTATGGCACTCCAAAGTTGACAGTTTTTCCCATAGGATAACATTACGGCGCATTACAGAAATCCTTTGGTACCCTGCTGCAAAATAACGGTTTGGTCTTTTTTCCTGAAATTTGGAAGGAAGACAGCCAACAGCCCACAGATGTGCCTTTCAGTAGTTTGGTGAAAAAATATCACACAGTGGCAAAGTTACGGCACTCCAAAGTTGACATTTTTTCCCATAGGATAACATTACGGCGCCCAACGCATAACAGAAATCCTTTGGATCCCTGCTGCAAAATAACGGTTTGGTCTTTTTTCCTGAAATTTGGAGGGAAGACAGCCAACAGCCCACAGATGTGCCTTTCAGTGGTTTGGTGAAAAAACATCACAGGGAGGCAAAGTTATGGTGCTCTGAACTTTTCTTTTTTTCCCATAGGATAACATTACGGCGTTAGCCCGTGCTTTCAGGGCCGTATCTGGGAAGCGGTCACCGAGATACGGACTTTTCGTCGAAAACTTCTTAGCCCCTAATGGGGCTAAGATTCAAATTAGCCAGCAGTTGTAAATAATATGACTTTTAAATTTTTTTTCTACGTCGTACAGTTCCTGAGATATAATGTATTTAGTATTCCAAGATCTCATTTTCTGCGCCGATACTCATTATTTTGCATACATTATTTGTACTCACTGTCTTTCTCAATGCAGGTTTTGGGGAAAACCAGCCTGTGCACTTACATTACTGTTACTGTTGCCCTTTCCGCTTGCGGTTCCGTACCCGTTTCACTTACCGTTGACGTCTGCGCCACCATGTGCGTTATCCTTTGCGTTTTCATTTGCGCTTGCGTTTCTGTTATTTTTTGCCATTTTCTGTCTACAGTACTGTTTATCTTTCTGTTTCACTTTACATCACCATGCCCATTGACATTTCTGTTTGCAGGCACCATGTTACTATGTGACAACACATCACGTGGCAGACCATTCCCGTCTACGCCACCATGTGCGCATCTTTCTGTTCTCATTCGTGCTTGTGTTACCATGTGCACCACTGTTAGCATTTCTGTTTGCATTGCTGTCCCTGTTAGTATGCCACAAGACATCATGTGGCGGGCCCGGCTCCGCCACCGCATTATCGGTGGGAAGCGCTGGGCCAGAGACACCGTAGGTCCTGCTGCTGCATTACTTTCACTATTTCTTGTTATCATTCTCAAAAAGAAGGGAAATTAGAGGCAAAAAACTCAGTTTAATGCATTAGTTAGAGTTGTTCCACAGCGACAAAAGTGAGGAAATTCGCTGTTAGGGTTGAAAAATACCCTTGCACCCCCACCCACCCCCACAACCGGCATTGGGGTGTGCATTGGGATCATGAGTCCTAACTCTCACCCCATTCTCCTATACTTCTGCTGCTTTACACAGGTCATGGGGTGAGAGTTGGGCTGATGATCCCAATGCACACCATGCTCCTGCGTCATCCTTTATGCTTTCATTTGCGCTTATGTTTCTGTTACTTTTGCCATTTGTGTGTACCGCGACTGTTTCTCTTTCTGTTTCACTTTGCGTCACCATGCCCATTGACATTTCCATTTACAGGCACCATGTTACTATGTGACCAGACATCACGTGGCACCGTTCCTGTCTATGCCATCATGTCGTTACCCTTTCTGTTATCATTCACGCTTGTGTTACCATGTGTGCCACTGTTAGCATTTCTGTTTGCATTGCTGCTCTCTGTTACTATGCCACAAGACATCATGATGGGAGCTGGGGTCCAAAGGGCCCCAAGTGCCCGCCACCGCATTACATTCCACTATTTCTCAATATCATTCTCAAAAAAAGGGAAATTAGAGGCAAAACTCCATTTAATGCATTAGTTAGGGTTGTTCCTACACGACAAAATGAGGAAATTCGCTGTTAGGGTTGGAAACCTAACTCAGTTCACCCCAGCACCACACACACACATTCACGTATGGGGAGGACCAAGTCAACACAACCAATGACAGACATCCAGCAGCAGGTGACAGAAATAACAAACAATTGTCTAAATGTACCACGAGACATCCCCACCCACCTGACCAGGTACTGCATGCTCAGTGGAGATCAACAGAAAAACTGAGGCCATGTACACCAAACGTACACATCCCTGATTGCAGCTGCACACAACGTACCACACTTAGTAGTTGCATGGTCTTACCTATTCTCTGCAAAAATATACTCTGTTTTTGCAGCTACTTTATTTTCTCCCCTGGAGTCCTCTGCCAGCATCTGACGTCCCCCCCCCATGTAGATACTGGGTATGAGAGCCCCTCCCCATAACCCCATGTCTTACCCTTCATGGCAGGAGGTGGGGAGTGCCTCAACCCACTGGACCAGATGAGCATTCAGGGAGGTACCTTCCCGGGCCGTCATGGATGAGGACCATCGTCATTCGGTGAGGACTCCATATTTTCTGTGTTTTATTCTGTTCACCCTCTATGTGTGGTGTGCAATAGTGCCAGCGGCAGCAGAATGCACACTCCTGTGCGCATCCTGCCAAGTGCCTGCTACACTCTCACCCTTCATTCAGTGCTGATGTGCCACCTGCCAGCCTCTGCTAGGTGGCAGACAATTGCCAAGCCCTGCAGTCCCCCCTCCCCAGAGAAGGAAAACAGTCCTAGGAGTGCTGGATCCTTCTCCTCCCTGCCAACCCCTGGTGCCCCAGGTCTGTTCATGAACATGAGTCGCCAGCGTGGCACAAGGTAAGGCATCCAGCACCTCAGCCCTCAGCGCCACTGGGCCAGCAAAAATATACTCTGTTAAAGTACCATTAGTGTTCCCTACAATTATACTTTCTGAAAAAGTAAGGACATTGTCTGCAAGAGAACTTCATCAATGGACCATTATGTTTCTAGGATCAAAAGTAGGGAAATGCCATCTTAGGGTTCCCAACTCTAAGACCTCATCCCCACCTATGGTACCCAAGTCTAAGACCCCTCCCCAGCTTTCATGCAGGAACAGGTGTCAGGATTGTGCCTTGGGGTCACAAACCCTAATACCTTATTTCATGAGTAAGTAAGTTAAAATGGGTACAGTATAAGAGAATGGTGTGCACATTAAGGTTTGCAACCCCAAGACAAGCCTATGGAATCAAAAGCACACCCCCTTGCTGTCCCAGTTTATTAAGGATCAGTATCCAATACAGCTCCCACAATTGTGAAAATTAATTAAGATGGCAAAGAGAGGCACAGAGGAACCACTGGCCTTGAAAAATAGAAATGAATTATTCCATAGTGATTAAAGTGAAGTGCATGTGAGTTGCATAAAAAATAGAAATTAAAAATTAAAAGCATTCACAACCACTTATATACAAACCTCGATGGTTATAACTCTAAAAATTATTTAATATTTACTGCTGAAATCACTAAAATGATGTGGCTGTGAACACAAAGAGGCTGAAAAGATATTGCCCTAAAATAACTTGCCAAGCTGATAGAAAGTGCTTATATTAAAATGGGCTCCTAAATAATGTCAATAAGGATTACCCAAGGTAGGGGTGGGGGGTAAAAGAGGGAGAGGGAACAGTAAAAGAATAACACAAAAAAACACCAAAATGGAATTTATGAAATGACACATGCACTTATATATTATGCTAAATGTCTCCCTTAAAAAAACCCTTAATAAAAATAGAATGGCAATCCATTAAACTCATTAACAGTTACATACATAGAAACATACAATTTGATGGCGGATAAGGACTGCTTGGCCCACCTAATCTGCCCATTTCCCTACCTAATGGATAAGCTGCAGATCCAAGTTAACCAACAGCTTACTTCCTCCTGCCCCCCCAACTAGAATTGCCTTACATCTGTTCCATGCATTCTTGAATTCCCCCACTGCTTTTGATTCCACAACCTCCTCAGGAAGGCTGGTCAATGCATCCACAACCCTCTTTGTGAAAAGATACTTCCTCACATTATCTCTGAGCCATCCCCCCTGTACCTTCAAACTGGGCCCCCTTGTTCTTCCACATCTCTTTTTCTGAAAGATGCTACCTTCTTGGACTTTGTTGATTCCCTTGAGGAACTTGAAAGCTTCTATCATGTCCCCCCCCTCTTCATGGGTATACATATTACATTTCATACTGTAAATGGTATAGCTTTTGTTTCCATGATCTCATTCTGTTTCTATGCCATAGCCGAATGATAGCACACTTTAATGGTCTTACTGACACTGACTTTTAATCAAAAATGAAATGATGATGTAGTTGCATAGTTCTAAGTCATATATAGCAATTTGCATGAAATGACACAGTCCTTCATGTGAGATTATTCTCATTCATAGCAATGAGGGCTACTTGACTTCCCACTTGACCTCCTTCACCTCTGTCTCCTCCATTGTAAACAAGTCATCTGAAAAAGTTAATAATCATTTAAATCTTTAATTTTAGTTGGTGTAGGAATCCTGCCCTGCATCTGACTGTTATACCCTGCAGTAGTAGTCAAAGTAGCAACACTTTTTTTTATTTATACAGGCTTAATTTCAGCAACATATTATACCATTAGGGCTATAAATACCCTATTTACAAAGTGTTCCTGTGGTAGATCCAAAGGATGTTACACATTTCACAATAAAAGAAACACATCACACAGAATTTTAAAAATATTTAGGGATATACAAAAATATTACAAATTAATGTTCACGTTAGTTCAAGTTCAAGTTTATTGCAGGAAAGACTCCATTGAGCAAGCTCATTCACAAGAAGGTCCTGAGTCATAAGCATATACGATACATAAATACATAGTTAGGAGATATACAGTGAAGGACAAAAGGTGGATAATTATATACATTTAGGAGGTATATACAATGGGCATGTTTGTACTACAATGCTGTACAATTCAGAGTTAGCCTAGTCTTATATTATGTAGCACTTTTGATTTATACCATGGAGGGCCAGTGAATACTTGTGGAGCTGTTTAGGTGTTGAGGTCTAGTTGCATCTACATATGTCTTTTATTTTGGAGAATGCTAATGTTTTGAAGGAGTTAGTTGATATAATAAACACAAAGTTATTATTTTAACAATTGCAAAATCATCCATAGCATCTGCATATACTATATGACTTTGGCCTTGTTTCAAAATAGATTTAAACATGTTTACAGTCATGTGCAATGTTCAGATTTGGAGCAGTAGGTTATTCCATGTATTTGCTGCTTTATATTTAAATGTCATTTTCCAAAAGGTATTTTTTTGAACCAGTAGTTCCCATGATGTGTCTTTTTAGTGAACGTTATTGTTTGTTCAATTAAGATTGTCTAATAATCTAGATGGTTTACAGTATTTTAGGATTCTAAGTAATAGAAATGCTCACATGTTGTTCCTTTTTGTTTCTAATGAATTCCATCTTAATCTTAAGTCCAACTGACATTGGTGGGTGTTATAGTCACATTTCATTACAAACATAGCGTGTCTATGGTATGTGATGGCTATTTTATTAATATGTTTTGTTAGCATTAGTAAAAAGGAAACTTCCATAATCCATAACTGGGATAATCACTAGATTCACCTCTGCTAGGTGATCTTTTTTTTTTGTCAAACATTTAGACACTAGTCTCTTAGCACCTATCCTTATGTTTATTTTTCTTGTACACAATATTCAAATAAAAGATGCTGGTCAATTTTGATTGTCAAGTATTTATAAGTCGGAGCCTGGGTGATGACCAAACAATTGGCTCTTTTATTTTTAATTTATCTTTTCCACCAAATTTTTTATTACAAGAAAAGCTGAAAAGCATTAATTGTACTTTTTGTTTGTTTGCATTGAAGACTAGGTTTGCAGATGGAAACCACTTTTGTAAGTAATTACAATCAATTTGGGGTTAAAGTTCGACTTCTTTAGAGCCATTCCCCTCAGACACCAACACTGTGTCATCTGCATATATTTTTATACTAGTTAACTGTATCTGGTAAGCAGTTCATTTGAATAAATCAAAAAACAACAAAGGACCTAAACCTTAACCTTGTAGAACTCCTCATGTTATTAAAGCTGAGTTGGAATAGCTACTCCCCACTGTCACCAGTTGAGAACAACTGGCCGGATAGCAGTGAAATCATCTGAGGTTTTTTTCAGTTACTGCTATTTCCTTTAACCTATCCAACAATATGTTGTGGCCCACTAAATCAAACACCTTGGACAAGACTACAAACACCGCACCCACAGCTCAGTCCTCCCCAAGTGAAGAAGACACTTGGTCAATGATGCCAATGAGTGCAGTATCTGTGGAAAGTCCTTTTTTGATGCCAAACTGTAGTTGAGTTATACACCCTGTTTACACAGCAGCATCACTTCACTGAGCACTCTGCTGCTTCCCGCTGTGCTGTGACTTCAGCCTGTGCTTTACAGTTTACACTCCTGAGCCTAACATGCTGCAGATCATGCCAAGAGGAGTGTCTCTAGACTTGTGGGCAGGGTTCCAGAAAATGACATCCCGAGCTGGGAAATAAGGGATTGTAGCAGATCGAGTGCATCAGTTCATACTGCAGGGTAATGAGCTCGATCCAGTACATGTCCCCACTTTTTTGTTGGATCAAAAATGGGAGCAGTGACACATTTCAGGTGATGTTGAGAGTGTCCACAAAGCCGACTTTGCAGTGCATCAACTGGAGCACATGAGCTGATGTGCTGCAAAGCCAGTGGTGTAAATGGGTAATAGTTTGTTACATTTTAACTAGTAATCCATTCATTGGCTGTGGGGAATTCTTTCCATGATTTTTGATAATATGAAAAGTAAGGCTATTTGTCTGTAGTCAGAAGGAATGGAGGCATTGTCTCCTTTGAAGATTGAAACCATTTTAGCTTGTTTCCATATAATTTGAAACATACTTTATGTTAGGCTCTAATTGAATAAATCTATCACAGTCTTTGAAATTTCAGTTGCAAAATCTTTTATAAACCTAGTTTCAATATTGTCTAATCCACATACCTTATTATTTTTAACTTATTTATTGCTACAATAACTTCCCCTTTGTTAATTTTTTAAATCTAAATTCATGCATTTTATTTTTTCCAGTATTGTTAACATTTTTGTTACTGTCTACCTTTATATCTGTATTTATTTTCAATACACAATCTAAATCAGGATGATTTATCAAATAATTGTTTAAAAAAATCAATAACATTCTCTGAAGGGACAAGTTTACCATTTTCCATGATGTTTATTTCTGTTGATCTTTTCTGATGGTTGGTTAAGGTTTTTATTAAGGTCCTATAGAGTTTATGGTCACTAACATTATTTATTTTTGTTTATAGTAGTACCCCGACACTTTATTAACTTCTTGTCTAAAAGTTTTCCTTACTTTCTTGAATTGATTCAAAATTTCTTGATTCAATGTCTTATTCACTGTTTTCCGTAGTTGATTATTTTCTTTAATCATTTTTTCAATTGTATCATTTATATATGATAAATGTTTAGGTTTTTGAGTTGTTTTCTTATAGGGCACACTCATTACAGATCTCTATAAACATTTTGGTGAATTCCTCCATTGCCATGTTCAAATAGGGTATAAGTGCTACTCTGTACCATTTGGCATTTAGTATTTGATTTTGAACATATTGCTTATGGTATTATTTAAACATTCCTCATAGTACTAGGCAAGGTTCTATGAGGTTTTGTTGTATTAACATTAGTTTTAGTGGTACACAAATAACATTATACTCATCCAAGTTTGGAGGCTGCATCGTTTTTACAACACCAGCAACTCAGGGTTACAAATGAAAACATTTCCTTGGCTCTCAATCTTTCCTTTTCTGGTGGGAATATTTATAATTTGCACCAAATGTAAACGTTGTAACAAGTCATAGAATACTAACCACCTTTGTTCTCCCCAGGCAGCATTTAAATCTACAAAAAGAATCACATTTTTATTTGTTACTTAATCTACCATTAAAAGAGAAAATTGTTTAAATAGCATTGTTTATATTTTTTTTTTGGGGATATACCATCCCAACTACTAATTCATATGATTGTAGGTATAACAACAAGCACTTTATACTCTCCAGACTCACAGAAGATAGAATGTTTGATTTGCCCAGGCCATGTTTTAGATACATTAGTACACCCCTTGTCCCTCTGTCTAGTCTGAAACTATAGTAGTCCTTCAGCTCTATTTCATTGGAATCAATGTTCTTATTTAATCAAGCCTTGGTCAGTGTACCAACATCAGGTGACTCTGATTAAACCCAGGTCATAAACAGATCCATTTTATTTATCAAACTTCTTGCATTAGCATGCATTATTTTTAAGGGTCTATCCATAGGTCATGGGCTGGCCTCTGTGCCCCCACATAGAATTAAAGACACCCATGGCACTTGGCATTTTTATTATTTCAGACTAATCATATCTTTACTGGCTTGTTTTCCAACTGTATTTTTATTATGGTAAAGGGATTTCCCCTCTTTGTCACTCTAGAATCTTTCTGACTAAGTTTTGGGTGAAAGTCAGTCCATTCGGATGTCAGTATTCTCAGGGATGAAAATTATGTCTGCTGCTACATATATTTGTAGCAGACATATTACTCAAGGAGGAGTCACACATCTAACATTGTTATTCTCATGTTTGCTACTAAAATGTTTTAAGTAAAACACTTAAAACGACTATTACTAGATTGCTAACATATTTAACTAACTCTATCCAGCTAACAATAGCAGCAACACGTTGTTTCAGGCAGTCTTAAATAAGATCAATAAATTAGTTCAAAACAGTTAAGACTGTTAATTTTCTCCATTGTTTTACTTCAGGGATATTTGTTAACTATTTAAACAATGCAATTGTGTAGTATTTTGTCTAGGCTTGAACACAGCTTAAATCAAGTAAGTTTAAGTTTAAACAGTTCATATACCATTACCTCTATTACTATTAGTTGATAAAATCTTGTTCAAATTTACCAGTATACCATGCAACCGATAATAAATTACAAAACAGCAGGTACTACAAACCACTTTGTATATTTTCTGAAACTGTATCAATGTGCATTTTACCTTTCTCCTAAGGCAAACACAGTATCCATGTCAGTATCTTTGTAGTGTTTGTAATCAATCCACATTGTAGCCAGCTATTGCTCATCAAGGTGGATACCTAAACCCCCTTCTTTTAAATACTAAACTAGCAGTCTTTTTTGGCAGAATCCATGGTGGTTCATCTGGGTCCTCAATTTCCAGTTCACAGTACAGAAGGTCTTGGTTACCTAGCTGGGCTGCTAGGCAGAAATATTGTCAAATGTAACAAGAAAAGCAGTATTCACAGCAATGATCAAGTGCCTGCAAAAGTATCATTCCAGTAGACAAAAAGAAACAAGCACTCCCCTGCATTGAGTGAACTATTGTAGCTTTAATGTAGCTATGAAAGTGCAACTAGTGCAAATAAATATAAATGCAAACAAATTGTTGAATACAGGACCAAGTGACCTGCTGCTTAATGAGCCCCAGCTCATTGAGGCTAAGCTGTCTCTTCCTCAGGTGACGTGGCTACCTATGCCTCTGAAACTACTTTTATACAACTTCAGTCCTCTGGTCTCTCTACTGATTCAATCATTTGGTTCAAAAGCTACCTTGAAAATAGGTCCCAACATGTAAACATTGCAGATGTGCTCTCCAATGCCAAACCTGTCAACTCTGGCATTTCCCAGGGCTCTATCCTTGGCCCACTCCTTTTCAGCCTGTTCCTAATCACCCTCCAGGACTCCTGCACTGAACAAACGATACTTTATGCCGATGATGTGATAATTCTTGCATCCCATCAGGACACTAATCAGTTACAAAAGTCTCTCAGCAGGGTTTCAATATGGTTAAGAATTGGTTCATAAGGCATAAACTTTCCTTAACCAGAAAAAAAACACCTCACTATTAACACCACACAAGGTGACCCTCTGGAACAGGACCAATCATTTAAATACCTTTGATCACCCTTGCTCACACTCCTCCTATGTTGATCACATAAATAATGTTGCCAAAGCTGCAAACTCCAGACTGGGCATGCTTTTCTGACACAGATGACACCTTACCCCTGAAGCACTGGGTGCTGCTGTCCAGAGCTCCATCATTACCATCATTGACTATGGCCTTATAATCTATGGCTCTGCCACTGCTACTGTGCTCAGACATGTAACTACATCTCTCAACAAGGCTTGTCAGCTCATCACAGGTGCTCAATGCCTTACTCACACCTGTGTCCTTTATACCCAAATCAGCTGGCTGCACTTAGACAATTGAATAAAATATCAAACCTGTATGGTGGCAAAGAAAATTTTGATGGGCCTTGCACCTCCTGGAGTCTGTTCCCTCCTACAACCCAGAAACAGCAGCCGCAACACCAGGGGGACTAAGCCACAGCTTCTCCAAATTCCCAGCTGCCGTACTACACAAGGTCAAAGATCCTTTGCCTTTAGAGCTAGATGAATGGACTTTCTAGCGATATTACCACTACCACCTCACCTTCAAATCCAGCCTCTGAAGTCTCTATTGCCTTGAGTGCCTGTGACTGCCTTTGATCACTTAACTAGAAAGTCTATCACCTATGCCAGCCTGACCTTATGCTAACCCTACTGGCTGTGTAATGGTCACTATCCTAAACTCTTGCTAACATCTGGGCACCCTCTGCTAATCTTTGATTCTTTGGCAATGCCTCCAGGCAGCACTCCCCCTTTACCCTGGACTCAGTCCTCCCAACTCCACCTCTTTGCCCCACCTTCACCCCTCCCCTCACTTTCTCATCTTCTACCCTTCCCTTTCTGCCATTGTCAACCCTAGTTCTAGCTTTGTATATTACAGATAAGTGACTATTTGTCATAATGTCATCCTTGTTGTTTTGTGGTACCATATGACATGGAACCTTTGTAAAGAGCACTCTGCCTTGCTATCACATAATATTTAAGGATAAGTATCCATTACAGCTCCCACAATTGCTAGATGGCAAAGAGAGCTGCAGAGGAAACACTGGCCTTGTAAAATAAAAAAAAACTACTATTACTACTCCAAAGGCAGGAACTGCAGACTGCACCACCAGCCATCAGCAGCTTCATTTCATCAGGTGAACCTCCTGTAACTCATCACCACCCGAGCACTCTCTAGTAGTTTTTCAGAGAGCCACCCAGGAAATTCTGGCTGAGACAGACAATATGTCATCATGAAAAAAGTATGCTTATGAAAACAAATCTGTTTTTCATATCATGAGTCACAAAAAATATCTCTAATGTTAAAAAAAAAAAAAATTCTGTTATAGATAAGTGCAGAATACAATTCCGGGGGTCCCAATACATAAGCTACAGTGAAGTCCACCAGAATGATGCACAGTGTCGCAGGTTTCCTGCATGACAAAATAGATTAACTTCCATTGAAATCACATTCTTTGCTGCAGTAGCTCTATTGCAGAATTCTGATGTGTTAGGCTTTATCCTAATGGGCTTCACTGCACATGTGATGGCTTGTAATAAGGACATCATTTATCTGAGTTATATGATTTTCTTTCCCTCACTAACTGTAAGACAAAATGGCATCTGGATGAAATAGGATTTTACATTTGTGACAAAGGTTCCTTTTTCACACAGGACATCTAACTGCTCCATTGAAAATAATGCGGGAATTAAAAATGCATTAACTTCTGAAAAGAATAATATTTTTCCACCAAACCTTCAAAAGGAATATTTGTGACCCAAGACATATATACAGTACGCTAAAAATGTCAGATCAAAATCACAAGCCATTTTTGCTCAGTGGCATGACAAAGAATTTGACAAAAAGTGGTAATATTTATATTTTTTGACAATCCATATCTCCGCACCTACACATTCAACCAGAGCAAAATTTGGCACATTAAGATATCTTTGGCCCCAAAAGCACATGAAAATTTTCTTATGAATCAGTCAAATGTTGGCAAAGTTAATACAGTTCTCAATTGTGGGTTTAACATCAAACTAGCAATTGAACCTTAATATAGGGGTGTTACCATGCTCATATATATATATATATATATATAATAAAAACTTTGTTTAAAACAAACTTAGGGTTCTAGACATGGGTCTTCAACCAAAGTGATACAGGTCAGGAAATTGGATGTTAGGGTTTTCAACTGTTATACCCCTCCCCCAAACAAACCCTGTCATTGAAACCACACCCCCAACCTTCACACACCAACAAGCATAAGGGTGTGACTTAGGGTTGTGGGTCCCACCCCACTCCCTACCCAACCATACCATAATAAAGCATCGGGGTGTGCCATATATATATATATATATATATATATATATATTACCTTTTTTTGCAATTAACATTTTATTAAGCATTTCAAGCAGACAAATGCGGGAACAATATCAAGATAAACAGTAAGACAAAAATAGAATCATATAGTCGACAGTCAGAATACTTTGTAACAGAAAAGTGAATATATATATTACCTGGAGGTAATCATATCAGATGACCTTAAGGTTGGCAAGCAATGTGAGAAGGCGGTAGGGAGGGCTGGGAGGATACTGGGATGTATAGGGAGAGGGATCACCAGCAGAAAACAGGAAGTTGTTATTCCCCCTCAACAGACAGTTGGTGAGACCCCATCTGGAGTACTGCATCCAGTTCTGGAGACCCCATCTCCGCAAGGACATAGACAGGATGGAGGCAGTTCAGAGGAGTACAACTAAAATGGTGCAGGGTCTACAAGAGAAGCCATACGAGGAGAGACTAAAGGAGCTTAATATGTATACCCTTGAGGAAAGGAGGGAGGGGGAACATGATAGAAATGTTTAAGTACCTCAGTGGAATCAGCAAAGTCCAAGAGGGTAGCATCTTTCAGAAAAAGTATGTGCAAGAGCAAAGGGACACAATTTGAAGATAGAGGGGGTATGGCTCAGGGGCAATGTGAGGAAGTATTTTTCCACATAGAGGGTGGTGGATGCATGGAACAGTCTTCCTGAGGAGGTTGTGGGGTGTAAAACTGTGGGAGAATTCAAGAATGCATGGGACAGACATAAGGCAATTTTGTGGGGGTAGGAAGAAATAGGCTGTTAGTTAAATAGGATCTGCAGCTTATCCTCTAGGTAGTGAAATGTGCAGACTAGGTGGGCCAGGCGGTCCTTATCTGCTGTCAAAGTCTATGTTTCTATGTTTCTGTATATATATTTATTCTTTGCAAAAACTGTGTTAATGTAACAGGGTTTTTACAGCGACAAAGCAAGAAATTTGCCATTAGAGTTACCACCCTTTGCATCCCATGACCACCACCCCACCAACAGGCATCAGGGTGTATTGGGGTCATCGGACCTTGCTCTCACCACATTCTATGTATAAATAAGCTGAGGTGGTGCAGTATAGGAGAATGGGGTAAGAGTTAGAACCAAAGAGCCAAACACACCTGCTGATGCCTGTTAGTGTGAGTGGAATGGTCAGGGTGGTAGCCTAGCGGTGAATTTCCTCACTTTTGTCACCATAAGAAACCCAAACTGTTGCATTAGTGTAGTTTTTTGCAAAGAATTTCCTTACTTTTTGAGAAAGCATAGTAAAGTACAATGTCACACAAGTTGGTGGGATTATGGGGTCCCACCAACTTGCACATTTCTGCCTAACATAACAGTACAAGTACTGAATATCATATGTATTGGAGGGAGCGCATATTGGTGGGAGCACAGGACCTTTGGGCCCCACACTCCCACCAACTTGAAACAAACCAAATTTTCATTTGTTGGACTGGTATAATTCCACACCTGTTTACATTTTACTCATCTAACCACTGAAAATTATGGATCCATGATGCGAGTCCGACAAAAATTTTGTCATACGCCCTGTCAGTGACACTGGCAGGTCAACCGCATTCTGCAGTTGGCTGCCAGTTTGCACTATGTTTAGTTGTTTTCTTTGGGGCTTCTCCTGAACCCACAAGCAGGGGCTGTGCCCTGTACCCTCATTTATGGATTCTCAAATCCAGTCAGAGCTGATTGGGGGTGCAGGACCCCTGACAGACAACACCAGGTTCCAGTGGATCTCCCACAGCAGCTTGGTGCTGTAGTCGCTGTGGGGGACCTCGCTGGTGAAATGTCACAATCAGGGGGTAACCTGAAAATTACCTCCGTGGCAGTAAGGCTAGCTACCCTATAAATGTCAAGCCACTACCACAATGCAGAACGCTGTCTGCAAAATGTAAACTGTGTCACACAATATCTCTGCAGCAAATTAATTTTCTGACACCTAAATACAATAATTCACATCTACAGGGCATCTCCTCAACACCCTCCAAATTTCAAGTTAAAAGACCAAACTGCTTATGAGATATTTAATTTTAAAGTTTTAGATTTTCATTTGTCAGAGTGGCATAATTCTGCACCTATTTACATTTTATACACCTAACCACTGAAAGTACCTCTGTGGCAGTAAGGCTAGCTATCCTATACATTTCAAGCAACTACCACAATGCAGAATGCTATCTGCAAAACATAAATTGCATCATGCAATATCTCCACAGCATATTCATTTTCTAATACCTAAGCACCACCACTCACATCTACAGGACATCCCCTTAACACACACCAAATTTCAAGTTAAAAGTCAAAACCATTTCCAAGATATTTCATTTTAAAGTTTTTGCACCTTTAAAAATTCTTTGATTATGAGAATCAGCCACGACCTCACGATCAAAGACAATCTATGATCATCAGGGGACATCTGGTCATGAAATTTGGGTTACCTGGTCCCTCCCAGAGACATCTGGTCTAGCAAAAATCTGGCCATCTCTTCCTGCCCTCACGAACAAAGCTCATGATCAAAGAATTTTCATGACCAAAGAATTTGCAGGCCTGTGATCAAAGAATTTAAAAACATTAAATCTCCATTTTCTGACACAGCTACATTAAACCACAGGCATGGCACAATAGAAGGAATTTTCCTGAGCAAAAACCATCCTAGCTTTACTTCACAAGTCACCCCTGGACTGAGATATTTTTTTCCAACCCAAAAATTTGGCCATCTCGTCCTTCCCCAAATGAACGAAGATCACGATCAAAGAATCTCGTGATCAAAGAATTTGCAGGCTCATGATCAACGATCATTAGTGAGCTGCTATCTAAGAATTTAAAAGTTTAAAACTCCATTTTTTGACACAACTACATTCAAGCACAGGCATGGCTCGATAGTGGGAAGCCCCCTGAGTAAAATCCATCTAAGTTTTACTTCAGAAGTCACCCCTGGGGTGAGATACTTGTTTTTTTTTAAACCCCAAACTGAAAACAAGATGGTGGCCATCGCGATCAATAAACTTCTCATGATCAAAGAATCTTTGATCATGAGCCTGCAAATTCTCTGATCGTGAGGAGTGACCAGTTGGCCCAAAACCCCATTCTTCTTTCATAAAACCACCATATAAATTTTCCATAGACTTATAATGGGAAATAGAATTTTCAATAACTTTTGAATTGAATATTTTTCACCAAACAAAAAGTGGCAAGTTCCTTGACCAATGCTCTTTCTATGTGCCAAGTTGCAGACCAGTATGCCAGATGGTGGTTGTGCAGCACCACAGACAATATCTGAAAAACTGCCCTCAAAATTGGTGAAAACATAAGTCCAACCAAAATGCAGATTAGCAAATCAAGAAATCTACCATGTCCCACTGCACATACCAAATTTCATGCAAATCAGTAATTTTATATATCTACCTATCTATAGCTCTATCTATATCTATCTATCTATCTATCTATCTATCTATCTATCTATATATATACACACACACACATATATATATATATATAAAAATTACTGGTCAGCAATTTTATGTGCTGCCCAAGTTGATATTTTCCACAATAACCTGTGGGTTGTTATGGAATCATCGCACTGGCTTTCACAAATAGCTCTCCCTTATTGACTTTTGTTTGTGTGTCAGCGGGATTAACACTTCCACAAACATGGTGACTCCTTCACTTGACCAAGAGCTGCCAGAACATAACCCATTTGCGTATTTTATTATTGTTATTAAATTTATCTGGTTGATCCTGCCTATTATAGCTTAAAAAAGCTGTAACTGGTTGATCTTGCCATTCATCTGCCTTGGGATGTATCCAGCATGATCTTGACTGGAGCTGTGATGGCTGCTGCTGTAGTGCTTGTTAATCTTGATCCCAACTTGCAGAATGTAATTTTAAAGCTAAAAACAAACAAACAAAAAAAACAGAAGCAACAAAAATGAAAAAGAGAATGTTAATTCTCCTGAAAGACAGTGTGTTTGTGTGTGTGTGTGTGTGTGTGTGTGTGTGTGTGTGTGTTTCATTCTTTCACTAAAGTCAGGTTGCCATAAAAATTAGGAAGGAGAAAAGTTGCTGAGGAGCAATTATAAAAAATAAAGGATTGCGTAGTGTGGTAGGAGAATTTAATGTATACCCCTGCTGTGGGATGCTTTTAATAACCCCTCGAGTTTCACTCTCGGTGTTTATGTAGCATCCCACACTCGGTGTACATTAAATTCTCATACCACACTACCATCTCCATTATCTCTCTCTATGCAGTACAATATATATATATATATACATATATATATATATATATATATATATATATATATATATTATATATGGCCAGTCATGCCTTTATATTTAGGGTTATGAAGCCACATCTATGTTAAACTCAAAATGTTGTGCATTAATAACTTTGGAACCATTCAATGGATTTGCATGGAATTTGGTATTTGCAGTGAGGCATAATAGATCTCTTGATTTTCTGAATTTCATTTTAGTCAGACTTATGGCCTTTGCGCACGAAAAGACTGAAAAATGCAAAATTATTCAGTTTTGGAGACAGCTTTGACAGTCTGTGGTACTACACAGCCATTGTGTGGTGTACCTCTGCATGACATGGCTTGTTTGGAATAGCTTCATTGGCTGAACATGCCACTTTTCATTTGCTGAAAAAATATTGAGGCATTCAAAATTTATAGTACTTTTAAGTTCCCATTATAAGTCAATGGGAAAATTTATATGGTTGTTTTGCGAACAAAGAATGGGGTTTTGGCCATCTGGTCCCTCCTCATGATCAAAGAATTTGCAGGCTCACAATCAAAGATTCTTTGATCCTGAGGAAGGACTAGATTGTCTGATTTGTAGGGACCAAATAGCCCAATTTTAACAACTATAAAATTAAATATCTCAAAAACGGTTTGGCATTTTAACTTGAAATTTGGACACATTGATGGGATGTCTTGTAGATGTGAATTATCATGCTTAGGTGTCATGCAATGTATTCTTTGCAGAGATATGGTGTGGCACAGTTTACATTTTATGGACAGCGTTTTGCATTGTCGTAGTGGCTTGCCTTACTGCCATGGACATACTTTTTAGTTGTTAGGTGTGTCAAATGTAAATGGGTGCAGATCTGCAACTCTGACCAATGAAAATCTCAAACTTAAAAATGTTATAGCTCAGATACGATTGGTGTTTTAAATTGAATTTTGCAGAGTGTTGAGGGATGCCCTGTACATGTGAATTATAGTATTTAGGTGTTGGAAAATTAAGTTGCTGCAGAGATATTGTGACACGCTTTACATTTGCGTATAATGTTTTGCATTACGGTAGGCACTTTTAATGTTAACTCTCACATTTTGCACATTAATAATTTTGCAGCCATTCAATAGATTTGCACAAACTTGGAATGCACAGTCTGGTGTGATAGAGCTCTTGATTTACTAAATTGCATTTCAGTCGGATATATGGTATTTGCAGAGCAAAGTGCCAAAAAATGCATTTTTCACCACATTTGTGCATTTTTTGTCTGTGGCACTGCGTGGACACTGTGTGGGCTATTGGTCTGAAACCTTGGATGTTGAAAGAGCTTCAGACAAGGAATATGCCACATTTTGTTTGGTGAAAAAATGTTAATCTGTTCAAAAGTTATTACAATTTGAAATTCCCATTATATCCTATGGGAAAATGTATATGTATTTTTGGAATGTTAATGAGACAGACCAGATTGCCCTAGGAAAGACCAGATGGCCCAAATTGGGATTACCATATCTCAATAACAGTTTAGCCTTTTTACTTGAAATTTGCAGGGTGTTGAGGGGATGTCATAGAAATGTGAACTATGCCATTTAATTGTTGGGGAAATATTATGTTGCAGAGATATTAAATGACGTAATTGACACTTTCTCATAGGATTACATGGCAGTCTGTGTCATGACTTTTGGTGCCATTATTTCGGAAATTAAGCAAGACACGGACTTTTCACTACAGCTGGCTTAGATCAACTTCATGTACTCTAGCCATGGGAAAAAGACTTGAAATTGCAGAGTAAGCCTGCAGTGGAATTTTGTTTCTATGTTGCATGATTCATGAGATATTGTGAAAGTACTGTCACAAGGGTTGAAAAAGTGCCTTTCCTGTACTTGTTGGTGCCCATAGTTTGGAAATGATGTAAGATATGGGTATGATCAGTGATTGTGACATGATCTACTCGCTATCACAGTTACAATGACACTTGAATTGTTTTTCTAGCTGTTACAGTTCCCAAGATATGGACAAATTACTGTTACAAGCATTTGGTGACCAATAGGAATGCTGCATTACTCTGTAGCTATGCATAATTGGCAGTTCAGATGCATATTATTATGCAGAAATGGGAAAGTTGGTGGGAGCACGGGGCCCTCTGCCACCAGAGTGGCTATTATTAAAGGGGCGTGGTCACACCCCTATATTTAGATTTATGAAGTCACATCTATGTTAAACTCAAAATTCTGTGCATTAATAACTTTGGACCTGTTCAATGGATTTGCATGAAATTTGATGTGCATGATGGGGCATGTAGATCTCTTGATTTAGCAAATTTAATTTCAGTCAGACATATGGTCTTTGCTCATGAAAACAATGAAAAATGCAAAATTATCCAGTTTTGGAGGCAGTTCTTGGGATATTGTCTGTGGTGCTGCACAGCCATTGTGTAGTGCGCCACTCTGTGACATGGCTCATTTGAAAGAGCTTTACTGGCTGAACATGTCGCTTTTCATTTTGTGACAAAGCATGGTTATTTTGCAAAGAATGGGGTTTTGGCCATCTGGTCCCTCCTCATGATCAAAGAATTTGCAGGCTCACAATCAAAGATTCTTTGATCCTTAGGGAGGACTAGATGGCTAGATTTGGAGGGTCCAAATAGCCAAATTTTAACCACTTTAAAATTAAATATCTCAGAAATGGTTTGGCCTTTTAACTTGAAATTTGGAGAGTGTTGACGGGATTTCCTGTAGATGTGAACTTTGGTGTTTAGGTGTCAGAAAACACATTTATTGTGGCGATGTGGCGTGGCACAGTTTATGTTTTGCAGACAGCATTTTGCATTGTGATGGTGGCTTGAAATTTACAGTGTAGCTAGCCTTACTGCCATGGATATACTTTTTAGTTGTTAGGTGTGTAAAATGTAAATAGGTGTGAAATTCTGCCATTCTGACCAATAAACATCTCAAATTTTGAAATGTTATCTCTTGGACATGATTTGGTCTTTTAAATTGAAATTTGCATGGTATTGAGGATATCCTGTATATGTGAAGTATGGTATTTAGGTGTTAGAAAATTAAGTTGCTGCAGAAATATTGCATGACGCACTTTACATTTTGCATATAACATGTTGCATTGTGGTAGGCACATGTTATACCTCACATTTTACATGTTCATAACTTTGTAACCATTCAATGGATTTGCACAAAATCTGGAATGTACAGTCTGGTGTGGCAGATCTCTTGATTTACTAAATTGTGTTTCATTCAGACATATGGTTTTTGCACAGCGAAGTGCCAAAAAATACACTTTTTCCCCATGCTTGCTAATTTTTTGTCTGTGGTGCTGCATGGACACAGTTTGGGCTATTGGTCCAAAACATGGGACATTGAAAGAGGTTGGAACAAGGAACATGCCACTTTTTGTTTGATGAAAATATATTAATCTGTTCAAAAGTTATTACAATTTGAAATTCCCATTATATCCTATGGGAAAATGTATATGTATTTTTGGAATGTTAATGAGAAAGACCAGATGGCCCTAGGAAAGACCAGATGGCCCAAACTGGGATGACCATATCTCGATAACAGTTTGTTTTTCTTGAAATTTGCAAGGTGTTGAAGAGATGTCATAGAGATAGGAACTATGCTGTTTAGGTGTTGGGGAACAAATTTGTTGCAGAGATATTCAATGACATAATTGACATTTTTCCCAAAGGATTACATTGCAGTCTGTGTCATGACTTTCGCACCATTATCTCAGAAATGAAGCAAGATACAGACTTTTCAGTACAGGTGGCTTAGATCACCTTTATGTGATCTAGTCACTGGAAAAGACATGACATTGTAGAGTAAACCTACAGTGGAATTTTTTTGTGTTGCACAGTTCATGAGATATTGTGAAAGTACAGTCACAAGGGTTGAAAGAGTGCCTGTCCAGTATTTTTGGTGCCCATTGCTCAGAAACGATGTGAGATATGGGCATGCTTTTAATGTTGTGTGAAGTACTCACTGTCATGAACACAATGATGCTAGAATTTTACGGTTTCCAAGATATACCCAAATTACTGTTACAATGGTTTGGTGCCCAATAGTGCTGCTGCATGGCTATGTAGCTTTGCATAAGTGGAAGTGTGGGACCAGATGCATACTGTTATGCATACATTGGCAACTTAGTGGGAGCTGGGCTCCACAATCCCACCAATATGTGTTATTTACTACTTATATTACATTTTTAAAAACTTTTTGTTAACTTTTCCCATTGACTATAATAGGAAACTTGTTTTTGAATAACTTTGAACCTGTTTAATATTTTTCACTATATCTTCAAAAGGCACATCAGAGACCCTGGTTGCATGTTTCTGAGTTTTGGACTAGTCACACAACTGTGCGACCTGTAGGTGCGAGCAAATAATGCATGAAAAGCATAAATGTGCTTCAGAATGTCACTTTTTAACTTCTCAACTGTATACCCAACCATTACAAATTTTGACAGATCCAGAAATTTCTGGTAATGCTCTGAGTCTGCCAAATTTCAGGCAAATCCATCATACAGTAGAAAGTTATTATGAAGCAAATTTCACACTTTACAGTAGCAGCCACAGACACTGCCAGCTATTTCCCAAAATTTCTGTGATATTTCCAGAAATATCTCATGCTTTCTCCATTTCCTTAGTAGGGGCTGCAGAGAGAAACTCTTTAGAAATTTAGCAAAATATCTGGAAATATCGGGCAATGTCTGTGGCTACTACTGTATATATATTCACTACAAAAATATTGTTAATGCATCAGATAGGGTTGAAGTGACAGAAATAGGGAAATGAGATGTTAGGGTTAAGCATAATTCAATACCTGTTTACATGTCAGACACCTAACCATTACAAATTACCTCCATGGCAGTAACGATAGGCACCCTTTAAATGTGAAGCCAGTACCACAATGCAAAATGCCATATGCAAAACATGAAGTGTGTCACACAATATGGTGTAACAAATGAATTTTCCAATACCTAACACCATAATTCACATGAACAGCATATCCCCTCAACACGCTCCAAATTTCAATGTAAAAGACCAAACTGTTTCCGTGATATAAAATGTGAAAGTTTCACATTTTCTTTCATCACAGTGGCAGAATTCCACACCTATTGACATTTTATACACCTAATGACTGAAAAGTACATATATGGCAGTAAGGCTAGCTACCCTAGTAATTTAAAGCCACTACCACCATGGAAAACTCTGTCCACAAAATGTAAACTGAATCACACAATATTTCTGCAAATAATATATTGTCTGACACTTAAGTACTATAATTCACATCTACATGACATGCCATCAACATCCTCCAAATTTCAAGTTAAAAGACAAACCATTTCCGAGATATTTAATTTAAAAAATTGATAAAATTGTGCTTTCTGGTCCCTTCCAATCTGGCCATCTAGTCCTTCCCTCACAATCAAAGATCACCATCAAAAAAATCTCACAGTCAAAGAATTTGCAGCCTCATGATCAAAGAATTAGCAGGCTCACAATCAAAGAATAAAAAAATGTTAAAATAATTTTTAAAGAAAAATACATGAAACTACAGCCATGACTCAACAGAACAAAGGCTCCTGAGTAGATCTCACCCTAGTGTACCTTTAGAAGTGACCCCTGTGCTGAGAAAATGTCATTTTTTATGTGGCCATCTAGTTGCACCCTCGTGTTCAAAAATTGTGGTCAAAGAATCTCAAGATCAAAGAATTTGCAGGCTTGTGATCAAAGAATTTGCAGGGTAGTGATCAAACAATAAAAAATGTTAAAAGTCAATTCTTTGGCAGAAATACATGAAACCACAATCATGCTTCAATAGAATGAAGCCGCCTGAGCAAAACCCACCCTCATTTGGTTTAATAAGCCAACCCTGATCTGAGAAAATAGATTTTTTCAAGTGGACATATAGTTACACCCTGGCGATCAAAGATCACAGTCAAAGAATCTTGGTATCAAAGATTTTGCAGATTTGTGATCAAAGAATTTTCAGGCCGTGATCAAACAATAAAAAATTTAAAAAGTCAATTTTTAGGCAGGAATACATGAAACCACAGCCTTGCCTTTATAGAATGAAGCCTCCTAAGTAAAACCCACCCTCATTTGGCAGAATAAGCCACCCCTGAGCTGAAACATTGATTTATTCAAGTGGCCATCTAGCAATGCCCTCGTGATCAAAGAGCGCGGTCAAAAAATCTTGGGATCAAAGAAATTGCAGACTGCAGATTAAAGATCATTAGCGAGCCATGATCAAAGAATAAAAAAGTTACAAACTCTATTTTTTAACCATTTTGAAAGAATCCACAGGCATGGCTCGATAGAGGCAAGACCCCTGAGCAAAACCCAACATAGGTTCACCTCAGAAGTCCCCCCAGGCAGAGATTTTTGAATTTTTCCAACCGTAAACTAAAAACAAAATGGTGACTGTCACGATCAAAAAATTCCTCATGATCTAAGATTCTTTGATCATGAGCCTGCAAATCTTTGATCATGGGGTGGACTAGATGGACAAAACCCCACTCTTTAAACTTTAATAACATTTGAATAGATTAGTATTTTTCACCAAATGAAAAGTGACATGTTCCTTGACCCAATCTCTTTCAGCTGAGCAAAGTTACAGAGCAGCACATCATACAACAGCTGAGCAGTGCCATGGACAAAATTAGAAAAGCTGCCCACATAACTGGCAAAAGTGCATTTCAGCATTTTGGTGTGCAAACACTGTAAGTCCAAACAAAATGAAATTTGGCAAATCAAAGAGATCTACTATGCCCCACCATGCATACCAAATTTCATGCAAATCTGTTGAAAGAGGTACAAAGTTATTAACATGCAATATTTTAAGTTTAAAAAGAAGAGGCTTCATGAATGTAAATATAAAGCCCGGCCATGCCCGATAATATATTCCATGATGGAGCATGCTGACAAGCTACAGTAAAGGAAAATGGGGGGAGATTTAGGCCTTATGACCCCAATGACACACCAAGACATCTGTCAGACTGTGGGGAATTGGGGTGGTGTATGTGAGGGGGGAGTGTTTCAACCCTAGTGTCTCATTTCCTGACTTTTTTTGCTTTAACCATAAATGAATCATTATCAGTCCTAACTCTCACCCCATTCTCCTATACCTCTGCTTCTTTACACATGTGATGGAGTGAGAGTTATGGCCGATGACCCTGATGCGCACCCCGATGGTGGTTGGGGGGTGGGCTGGAGGTGTCTGTGTGGTTTCAACCCTAACACCGAATGTCCTTACTTTAGTCGCTGTGGAACAACCCTAACTGATGCATTAAACAGAGTTTTTTGCCTCTAATATATATTTATATATATATATACACATACGTGTGTGTAGCAGGGTGGCAAAGAATTGCTGTCATTTTGCCATAGACTGGAAAAGTAATGTCACAATTTTTGTGGCACTTTCATGAGTGCGACAGTACTTTGCAAAAGTACTTTTTCCAGAAACTTGAAAAACATATTTCTAGGGTGTTTAACCTCAAAATAATGACATGCCTTGCATCCTCAGGGTCTGACTAGGTAAACACAAAAAGAATTGTGTTGCTAGGGGGTCCCAAATTTAAATGCCAAGCATTTTTCTGATCACCAACTGAAAACAAAATAGTGGATTTGCAAAAGTAAAAGGGCCATTTGCGAAAGTAAAAACTGCATTTGCGAAAGTGTTGAACTTTTTGTTAACTTTTCCCATTGACTTTTAATGGGAACTTGTTTTTTGAATAACTTTTGAACCGTTCAATATTTTTTCACGGAATCTTCAAGAGGCACATCAAGGACCCTGGCTGCATGTTCCCTGAAGTATTTGGACCAGTCGCACAAACCATGTGACCTGTAGGCAAGAGCAAAGAAATTGCAAAAAGCGTAGTTACGCGAATTGGTTGTCGCTTAATAACTCCGCAGCTGTATATCTGACTGTATAAAATTTGGCAGATCCCAATACCTACCTTGCCCAATTTGCACTTACCAAATTTCTGGCACATCCATTGAATGGGGCAAAGTTATTAAGGTGCAACATTTGACCCTTTAAAAGTGCTACTCAACCCTAACTATAGTAGCACTACTGTGCTACCATAATTAATATATATATGTATATGTGTATTACAGTGGCATGGTCATGCCTCTATAGTTGGGGTTGAGTGGCCAGTTACATACTAAAGTCAAAGGTTTGGACATTAATTACTTTGGACCTGTGTAATGTATTTGCCCGAAATTTGGTACACATGTTGGGGCACATTAGATCTATTGATCTGCCAAATTGCATTTGTGTTGGAGTGCTGGTCTTTGTGTACGAAAGCACTGAGAAATGCAAAATTATCCATTTTTGGAGGCACCTTTTTGGCATTCTTAATGTGGTCCTGCATGGCCATTGTATAGTGTACCATTCTGCAGGATGGCTCATTTGAAAGGGCTTTGGTGGCTGAACATGCTGCTTTTTGTTTGGTGAAAAAATTTTAAAGCATTCAAATGTTATGGCACTTTTAATTTCCTTTTATAAGTCAATGGGAAAATTTATATGTATATCTTGCGATCAAAGAATGAGGGTTCTGGCCATCTGGTCTCATCTGGTGATCAAAGAATTTGCAGCCTCACAGTTCAAGAATCTTTGTTCCCAAGGTATTTTCTAAATTCTTTGACCGTGAGGTCTGCCATCTTGTTTTCAGTTTTCCAATCACACATACACAAATATCTCGGCTCAAGGGTCACTTCTGAAGTAAAACTTTGATGGGTTTTACTCAGGGTACCCTGCTCTATCGAGCCATGGCTTTGGTTCCATCCATATTGGTCAAAAAATAGAGTTATAAGCTTTTAAAATCTTAATTTGCAGCTTGCTAACGATCTTTGATCGTGAGCCTGCAAATTCTTTGATCATGAGATTCTTTGATCGCGATCTTGCATCGTGACCTAAAACACTAATAACTCAGCTCAGGGGTGGGCTAGGGACACAAATGAGGGCTTGTTTTGCTCAGGAGGGTCCGTTCTGTTGAACCATGCCATCAGTTTGGTTCAAATTGGTGAATAAATTGTGTTTCACCATTTTTTATTCTTTAACCATGAGCCTGCAAATTCTTTGATTCTGAGATTCTTTGATCGTGATCTTGCATTGTGAGTGAGGGACGAGATGGACAAATTTAAAAATAATTTTTCTCAGCCCATGGGAAGTCAAATGAGGGTGGGTTTTACTTAGGGGCCTTTGTTCTGTCGAACCATGGTGGTGGTTTACTGCAATTCCTTCAATTTTTTGATTTATTGCATTTTTTATTCTTTGTTCGTGAGCATGCAAATTCTTTTATCATGAAGCTGCAAATTCTTTGATCGTGAGATTCTTTGATCGTCATCTTGCATCACGAGTGAGGGACAAGATGGCCCAATTTAAAATTCAATTTTCTCAGCCCAGGGGTGTCCTAGGAAGTCAAATGAGGGTGGGTTTATTCAGGGGCTTCATTCTGTTGAACCATGGTGGTGGTTTACTGAAATTGCTTCTATTTGTTTGATTTAATACATTTTTATTCTTTGTTCATGAGCCTGCAAATTCTTTGATCATGAATTCTTTGATCATGATCTTTGATTGCAAAATAGGGACAAGATGGCCATATTTTTTAGAAATGGAATAGAAAGGAAATTTTCCAATTTTGACATTGAATATCTCAGAAATGTTTTTGTCTTTTTACTTGAGGTTTGGAGGGAGGAAAGACAATATCCCACAGATGTGCCTTTTAGTGGATTGGTAAAAAAATATTACAGGGCGGCAAAGTTACAGCACTACGAAGTTGGCCTTTTTTCCCATAGGATAACATTGCGGCATCCACCATATTACAGGAATTCTTTGCAGCTCTGCTGGAAAATAACAGTTTGGTCTTTTGGGCTGCAGTTTGGAGGGAAGAAAGCCAACATCAAGCAAATGTGCCTTTTTGTGGTTTGAAGAAAAAATATTACAGGGTAACAAAGTGACAGCACTCCAAAGCTGATGTTTTTTCCCATAGGATAACATTATGGCGTCCGTCATGTTTTTCAGGGCCCGTATCTCAGAAACAGTGTGAGATACGGACTTTTTGTCAAAAAACTGCTTAGCCCTCAGATAGGGGCTAAGCACAAAACTAGCCAGGAAAGTAATCATTTATACAAAATTTAAATGTTTTTCCTACATCGTACGGTTCCTGAGATATAAGCAATTTAATATTCCAAGTCATACTTTTCTGCTCCGAAGTCAATTATAATGCACACATTCTTTGTTTTCAATTTGTTTTTTCAATGCAGTTTTTGGGGAAAAGAAGGGTGTGCCCTTTTGTTACTGTGACAGTTAGTGTTTCCAGTTGTGCTTTTGTTACCATTCGAATCACCGTTCCCGTCTATGCCAGAGTGTGTGTAACGGTTTGCGTTTTTATATGCGCTTGCATTTCTGTTTCTGTCGGCTTTACTGTTGCTGTTACTGTTACCATTTATGTTTACTATTGCAGTACCATGGCCTTACGTGTAACAGTTTGTGTTTTCATATACGCTTGCATTTCTGTTTTTATTGGCTTAATTGTTGCTATTACCATAACCATTTGCATTTAAAATTGTGGTTCCATGAGTGTGTGAATTACGGTTTGCGTTTTGTACATGCTTGCATTTCTGTTTACTTGGGTGTTGTTGTTGGTGTTTCTGTTACCATTTGCATTTACAATTGTGGTACCATGAATGTGTGTGTTACCAGTTGTGTTCCCTATGCACTTCTGTTTGATGTCTCCATTTACGTAACTGTTGCTTTGACATCACTTTTATTTATTTATTTATTTATTTAAAATTGGTGACAGAAAAGGCACACTGAGCCAAGCGCTTCTTAGGTGTGACCTGGGTACAAGTAGTACAAGGTGGAGACAAAGAAATACAAGCAAATATCAAGTAACAGACAAATAATACAGTATAGTGCATTACATAGAGTTAGGCTGTGAGGTTACACTTTTTGTTTGAACAGCCGAGTGGAAAAAAAAATCATCCCATTACATTTCTAGACTGTTTTACCATAAATGACAAGTGCTTGTCTTGACATATTTACAGTTATGGTTTGTCCAAAAAGTGGACTAGCAGGGAAAAGGTACCGGTGGGGGGGGGGTTAGCGGTAAGAGCTGGCATTTGGAGTTATTATTTACCTGGCATGGCCATCAAGGGTAATACTAGGTCCTGGTAAGGAGGGATTGGGTGCACAGCTTTGGCAGGGAGTGGGAGGGAGTAGCCTGAGTAGCTTTTTAAAGACTGATAGGGAGGGGGCCTGGTGGAGGTTGGTTGGGAGGTTGTTCCATAGGAGTGGGAGCCGGTAGGAAAAGGCAGCTTGCCCAGAGGCAGAAAGGGGGCATGAGAGGTGGAAGGTACGTGCATGTCTATGGTGAAGTCAGTAGCCAGGGGAGATGGCTTGAGAAAGCTGGGAGGAGAGGTAGAGGGGAAAGGAGCCCAGCCAATATTTAGCTATGAGTGAATCACTGTGGGTGGTACGCCTATGCGAGAGTGGCATCAGAGATAGAGTTGAGAATAGTAGGCAGTGATGAGTGAGTGGGGGGAGGCAGTGGTGAAGTGCATGAAGGAGTTTAGCAGGACATTGAGTTTTGCAAGGGAGGAGGAAGGGACTATGCTGTAAATGACATCCACATAGTCCAGTGCTGGTAGGATGGTCTTATGCATATATGAATTCACTCTGAGTAGGGAGGGAGAGGCAGGCTTTGTGGTGATAGAGGATGGCAATTTTGGGCTGGAGTTTGGTGCTGATGGCATTGATGTGGGTGGAGAAATTGAGGCTTGTATCCAGCCAGACTGCCAGGTACTTAAAAGTGGGTACAGACTCAAGGGTTATTTCATCCAGGGTGGAGATCAGAGGGGGGCAGGAAGGGAGGTGAGTTTTTGTCTGGTGCTGAATACCATGGAGACTGTTTTTTTGCATCGAGTTTTAGCTGGGTTTTCGGAGCCAGGCTTGTGCCTGAGTTGAAATCGCTTTGGAGGTTTGGGTGAACACTGTTGTGGGAGGGGCCTGAGGTGTAGATAATGGTATCATCAGCGTATAGGTGCACGTCAGAGGTGAGACAGGCTGAGGGGAGGTCATTTCTAAATAGGGAGAAAAGGATGGGGCCAAGGATGGCCAAGGATGGAGCCTTGGGGGAAACCCGTGAGGATGGGTCGAGGGTTGGAGAGGGTGTCTCCTATTTGTACTTGCTGCACCCTGTTTTGGAGGTAGGAGTGGAACCAGTTTATGGGTGGTTGGACAAGGCTGAAGGAGCTCAATTTGCCTAGCAGTAGAGGTGGGAGACCGAATCAAAGGCTTTTACGCTTGTGTTTCTATTAACGTCTGCTTTTTTTATTTACATTTGCTTTGTCATGTGCATTACCATTGCTGCTTGCATTTGCTTTGCAGTTCCTGTTACTGTGTAACAAGGCATCATATGGTGGGAGCATGGGGCCCAAAGGGCCCCATGCTACCACCACTGCATTGCTTTCATTATTTATCATCCTCATTCTCAAAAAGAAGGGAAATTAGAGGCAAAAACTCAGTTTAATGCATCAGTTAAGGTTAACCCACAGCAAAAAAAGCAATCTGAAGTTAGGCTGAAGTCTCCCCTGGACTCCAGCCGACTCCCCAACCAGCACTGGGTGGGTATTAGTCATGTCCTAACTGTCACCCCATTCTCCTCCACTTCAGCTCTTCTCCACATTTGATGGGATGAGAGTTAGACCGATGACCCAACGCGTCACACCGATGCCGGTTGGGAGGGACAGGGGGTCCAAGACGAAGCCAACCCTAACCCTTGAATTTCTAGCTTTTTTGCTGTGGAACAACCTGATAAATTAAATGGAGTTTTTGCCTCTAATATATATGTATATATATTATGGTAGCATAGTAGTGCTACCAGAGTTAAGGCTGAGGAGTCATTTACACGTTAAACCTAACATTTTGCACCTTAATAACTTTGCAACCGTTAAACTGATTATCCTGGCATTTGGAATACATGATCAAGAACTATGCATTTTGAGATCTGCCAAATTTCGTACTGTTTGGATATATGGCTGCAGAGTTATTAAGCATGATCTGCACACGCATTTACGCTTTTTTGCAATTCTTTGGACATCTCTACAGGTCACACAATTTATGTGACCAGTCTGAAATATTCAGAGAACATGCAGCCAGGGTCCCCAATGTGTCTTTTGAAGAATTCATGGAAAAATATTAAACGGTTCAAAAGTTATTCAAAAAAACAATTTCCCATTGTAAGTCAATGGGAAAAGTTGACAAAAAGTTCGACAGTGTCGCAAATGCACTTTTTACTTTCGCAAATGTTCCTTTTACTGTTGCAAATCTGCCATTTTGTTTTCAGTTGGTCATCAGAAAAATGCTTGACATTTAAATTTGGGACCCTCTAACAACCTTATTATTTTTGTATTCACCTAGTCGGACCTGAGGATGCTATGCATGTCTTTATTTGGGGTAAAACATCCCAGAAATATGTTTTCAGATTTCTGGGGAAAAGTACTTTCAGTAAGTACTATTGCATTTGTGACAGTGTGTCGCATAAGTTTGTGAAAGCTGCAAAGTTCAACAGTACTTTTCCAGGCTGTGGGAAAATGACAGCAATTCTTTGCCACCCTGCTGCAAAAGAACGTTTTGGTCTTTTGGGTTGAGATTTGGAAGGAAAGCAGCCAATATCTCACAGATGTGCCTTTCAGTATTTCAGTGAAAAAATATTAGAGGGTGGCAAAGTTATGGCATTCCAAATTTGACACCTTTTCCCATAGGATAACATTACGGCGTCCACGACATTACAAGAATCCTTTGCCACTCTGCTGCAAAATAATGGTTTGGTCTTTTGTGCTGAAATTTGGAGGGAAGAAAGCCAACATCCCACAGATGTGCCTTTCATTGGTATAGTGAAAAAATATTACAGGGAGCCAAAGTTATGGTACTGTGAACCTTTCTTTTTTATCCCTTAGGATAAAATTAGTGATTCACAGAGTACTTTCAGGAGCCCGTATCTCGGAAACGGTGCAAGATACGGACTTTTCATTAGAAAAATGCTTAGCCCCATAATGGGGCTAAGCATAAAACTAGCCAGGAAAGTCATAAATCATATGACTTTTACATTTTTTTATACATCATATGGTTCCTGAGATATAAGCAATTTGCTATTCCAGCTCCTCATTTTCTGCTCCAAGACCCTTTATTATGCATACATTCTTTGGACTCACTGTCTTTCTCTGTGCAGCTTTTGGGGAAAACCAGCCTGTATGCTTACATTACTGTCACCCCTACCACTTCTGCTTGCAGTTCTGTATCCGTTTCACTTACTCTTCCTGTCTATGGCACCACAAAGTGCTTACCCTTTGCATTTTCATTTGCGCTATGCGTTTTGCATTATTTAACCATTTGTGTCTTATGTTGAAACATGCTAGACTCTTTTACCTTGTTAATGCCCCTTAAGTTGTTTGAATGTTTTGATCATATCACTTCTCTACCTTCTTTGCTCTAGGGTATACATATTGAGCTCTGTTAATCTGTCCTCATATCTTTTCTGATGGAGTCCCTGCACCATTTTGGTTGCCCTTCTCTGGACTGCCTCAATTTGGTTAATGTCCTTGTGAAGGTGTGGCCTCAGTACTGCATGAGTACTCAGATGGGGCCTAAGCAGTGTCTTGTAAGAGGGATTATTACCTCCCTCTTCCGACTTGTGATACCCCTACTAATACACTGCAACATCTCCTAGCCTTACCTACAGCTTTAGTGGTCTGCTTGGATGATTTCAGGTCATCGGTGATGATGATGCCCAAGTCTCTTTCTTCCCTTGTATTTTCCAACAACTCCCCTCCCAGCCTATAAGTGGCTTCAGGGTTTCTCTTCTCTATGTGCATGATCTTGCACTTCTTTGCATTAAACCCCAGTTGCCACTCTTTTGACCATTTTGCTAGTTTATCCAGATCTCTTCTCATTCTGCCCACCCCATCTGGATCATCTATTCTGTTGCAGATCTTGGTGTCATCTGCAAACAGATAAACCTTACCCTCCAGTCCATCTGCAATGTCACCGATGAAGATATTGAAGAGGACTGGCCCCTGGACTGATCCCTGAGGTACCCCACTTGTGACTTGCATCTTTTCTGACTGTATACTGTTTACCACCACTCTCTGTTTTCTGTCTGTCAGCCAGTTTGCCACCAGTTGACCAACTTCTGACCCACCCTGAGCCTACCCAGCTTATTAATCAATCTTCTATGTGAAACAGTATCGAAAGTTTTGCTGAAGTCAAGGTAGGTGACATCAACTGCTACCCCTTGGTCCACCACTCTGGTTACCCAGTGAAAGAAATCTATGAGATTAGTTTGACAGGACCTTCCTTTTGTAAACCCATGCTGTCTTGGATCCTGTGCTCCTATGGTTTCCAGCTGTTGCACTATCCTTTCCTTATGGAGTGCCTCCATAATTTTGCCCACTAATGAGGTAAAACAGACTGGTCTGTAGTTCGTGCCTCCTCCCTACTACCACTCTTGTGGAGCAGGATCACATGAGCCATTCTCCAGTCTTCTGGGACCTCTCCTGTGCTCAGAGACTCACTAAACAGTTCTGATAATGGCTCTGCTATTTCCACCCTTAGCTCCTTTAGTACCCTGGGATGTATGCCATCAGGTCCCATTGCCTTGTCCACCCTGAGCTTATCGAGCTCTTGTAGGACCATTTCTTTTGTGAAGGGACTAGTGCACACCTCCCTCCCTCTCCCCTGTATCCATGGTGCTGAGCTGTGGGCCCTAACCTACCTTCTCTACAGTAAATACTGAGAAGAAGTATCTATTTAGAAAGATGCTTTTACATGGTTCTCCTCCTCACACCACCCTTAACTCCTGTGATCTTAGCAGTACCCCCTCTGGACTTTCTCCTTTCACTAAAGTATCTACAGAAAGTCTTCTCACCTTCTTTTACTGTTTGTGCTAGTGTTTCCTCAGTTTGGGCCTCTGCCTGCCTTACTGCCTTCCCTTAGGGAAGTTTGGTATGCCTCCCTATCTTCACCCCACTGTGTTCCCTTATATTTGCTGAAGGCCAGCCTTTTGGCTATGACCTTTTCTGCTACTGTTTTTGAGAACCCAAGTGGTTTCCTTCTTCTTTTGCACTTCCTTTTGTCTCTAACACAATGGGATGTTGCTTCAAGTATTGCATCCTTAATGCTTGCTCACTTTGCTTGTACCCTCTCACCTGTATTTCTTTTTGCCAGGGCTAGCTTAACTCTGTTTGCCTTCTTATCAAAGGCAGCTCCTCTGAAGTCTCATATTTTTGCCTAGGAATGGGATCATTTATTTCTAGTGGCCAAATTGAACAATACCATGTGATGGTCACTGGCCCCCAAGTGACCTTCTACCTAGAGATCTGTGATCCTTTCCCTGTTAGTCAGTACTAGATCTAGGATAGCTCTGTCTCTTGTGGGTTGTTGTACCAGTTGTTTGAGGCCCTCTCTCTGCAGGGAATCCACCACTTGTCTAGTTCTGGCAGATGTTCCTGCTGGAATTAACCAATTTGTATCTGGCATGTTGAATTCTCACATTATCAGAACCTCCCTGTTAGCTGTCATGTTTTGTACATCTTCTAGCAGTAATATGTCTATGTCCTCCCCCAGTCTGGGGTCCTGTAGACAACCCCAGTTCATATGGCTGTCCCATTTCCTGTTTCTAGGGTGACCCACAGTTCTTCTGGCTCCTTGTGTGTATTCTGAATCTCTGTAGCTTTGATATTTTCATTGACATACAGTGCCACTCCACCCCCCTTTCTGGACCTTGGTCCTTTCTGAACAGTGCATAGCTAGGTACTGAAGTCTCCCAAGTATGTTTATTGGTAAACCACATTGTGCTAATTGCTACTATGTCCAGTTTAGCCTCTGTCATTATTGTCTGCAGGTCTGGGATATTGTTTCCCAGACTGCAAGCATTTGTGTACATGATTTTTCATTGGTCAGATTTCGGTGTGTTAGTTGTTGGATGAGGTCTGGCATTTCCTCTGTGTATTGTATGGGGAGCCAGACCTTTTTCCTTACCTGGAGGTGCAAATAAACTGCAAACATGCTGAACTCTGGTCTGACCACTAGCTGAGGGAGTGGGTGTTCTTCCCATTCACCGTATGGGGTGCTGCACCATTCTCCCCATTTGCTAATTTAAATATTCTGCAAAGACATCAAACGTCTGCCTCAATGCACTGACTCCCTCCTTAGTCAGATGCAGTCCTTCACATTTAAAGAACTTTCACTCCCAAAACTATTGCCAGTTCCCTACAAATTTGTGTCCTTTTTCCTGGCACCAGCCCTTGAGCCACATGTTTAGCTCCCCATCTTCCCTTATCTGACTTTTCATCCATCTGCCTCCAGGCTGGCAAGATCTCAGAGAAGGAGATGCTGGACAAAATGGATAATAGTTTGTCACCAAGCCTGGTCAGCTGTTTCATTAGTCTCCACAACTGACTGGCTGGTGAAATTATTAGTCCCTATGTATACCAGGACATCAATGTTTTCTCTTGCTTCCTGAACAGTTTTAACAATGCAGTCAGTGTCTTTCCACACTGATGTACCTGGGAGACATCTGACCATTACCCCCAGCTGGAGATGGCTATCAATTCCCCGAATCATGGAGTCTCCTATGATCAGAAGTTTTTGGGATTCCTTTTTTGCATTTTTTGTTTTGGATCCTCTCATCCCATTCCATGTCTAAAGAAGTGCAGGTGGTGCAGTATAGGAGAATGGGATGAGAGTTAGGCGCGATGATACCAGCATACACCCCAATGCCTGTTGGTGTGTGGAGAGTGGGGATGGGGTGAGGTGGTAGGGGTGGTAACTCTAACACCACATTTCCATGCTTTTGTCACTGTGCTATGAACCCTAACTGATACATTAATGGAGTTTGTTTGCCATGAAATTCCCTTCTTTTTGGGAAAGTGTAATGTAACTGGTAAGTGGTATGTGTTAGTGGAAGCATGGGCCCTCTGGGCCATGTGCTCCCTTCATATTGCCTATTTTTTGCATAATGGTATGTGTATGGGCAGCGGAGACCATCTAGGACCTACACTCCCACTTATACATAACTACGGAGCCACACAGCAGCCCTTCAGGCAAGGAACCTATGTAATAATAATTTCCTAATATCTCAGCAACCGTAGTGCTGTTGTAATCATGATAGCAAGTACTCCATGTGACATAAATTAACCAAATCCATATATTGCATTACTTCTGAGATACAGGCAGGGAAATGTACTGAAAGGGCACCCTTTGGAACCCTTGTGACACTAAACTGCAAATATCTCTGTAACTGTAGCAAGTAGGAAAAAAATTAAACTGCTGGTGTAATCTATGATTTCCAAATATGTTTCTAGAGGTTAGTTCACCTGTGGGTGATCTAAGCTGTAGTTAACAAAAAATCTGAATATCACTTTGCTTTCGAGACACGAGTGCAGAAAGGTGTCACAGGTGCCACAATGTTATCGTATGTGAAATTTCTCAAATTTGGAACACTGTAACTTGAGCCTGCTTAAATGTTTTGGCACCAAATCACCAAAAGGCACATCTGTGGGACCATGGCTTGCCATGCTGAAAATGTTAGCGCAAAAGACCCAACCTTTTTGTTGCAGGGTGATGGCAAATATTTGAAGATTTTTCCCAAAATACTATCGCAAATTGCAAAAGTGTGGCAAAAAAAATCACAAAACTTTAACATTTACTAAGAGTCATGGCCGTTTTTCTCACAATTTGTGAAAGTACTGTGGAGCTGATTTTAAAAACAGCCTTTCTAAGGGGTTCACCCCCAAAAAAAGATAGGGCTGGTATCCTCGGGACCTGACTAGGTAAACCCAATAGTTAGTGTTTGCCTAGAAGGTCCCAAATTTAAATACCAGGCATTTTTCTTTCTCGCTAACTGAAAACAAGATGGTGGCAGCATGATAGTAAAAGTCCAATTTGCGAATGGAAAATTGTACTTGCGACACTTCATAAGACACATATATTTTTCCCTTTTGACTATAATGGGAAATTTGTTTTTTTGAATAACTTTTGAAAGGTTTAATATTTTTACACTAAATCTTCAAAAGGCACATCAGTGATCCAGACTGCATCTTTCCTGAAGATTTCAGACTAAATGTACAAATTGTGTGTGCTGTAGGCACGAGCAAAGAAATGCACACAAAGTACATTTGTTTGCATTTTGTGGTGTTCTGCAGCTCCACAATGCACATCCGACCATAGCACAGCTTGCCAGATCCAGAGACCTATTTTACCAGACCAGACAAGCAAAGTTTCAGGCAAATCCTCATACAGTGGCAAAGTTATTAAGATGAAAAATTAGAAGTTTAACATTAAAGTGTATACTCAGACCTAACTATAGTGCCATTACCGTTGCACTATAATATATCTATATCTCTCTCTCTATCTATCTATCTATCTATCTATCTATCTATCTATCTATCTATCTATCTATCTATATTCATGGCAAAAAACTGCATTTAATGCATCATTTAGGGTTAAAACAAAAGCATCAGTAAATGAAACATTAGGATTGAACCTCTAACACCCTCCACACCCCCAAACCCCATCCTCTTCACTGACTAACAGATGCCGAGATGTACCATTGGGGTCATAAAGGTAACTCTCATCCATTCCATGTGTAAGCAGGTTGACATGCTACAGTAAAGGAGAATGGGGTGAGATTTAAACCTAATGACCTCAATGGCACACCATATCTGTCAGTCTGTGGAGGATGGGGTGTAGGGTGTGCGGGAGGGTTAGGAACTGAACCCTAATGTTTCATTACCTGACTTTTAACCCTAAATGATGTATTGAATGTAGTTTTTTGCCATGCATTTCCTTACTTTTAGATAAAAAGTGTAATATAACAATTAAAAAACATATAATGGTGGGGCAATATGCATCTGTGGGAACGTGGGCCCTATTGTAATAGTAATTTGGCCATATCTTTAGAACTGTAACAGCTGAAAAAAATTCAAGTGCAATTTTAACCACGACAGTGAGTAGTTTACAAGACATATCAACTGAACCCATATCTCACATTGTTTCTGATATTTGGGCACGAAATGCACTATATAGGCACTCTTTGAACCCTTGTCACAGTAATTTGACACTATGTCATGAACCATGCAACCTATGAAATAAATTCCACTGTAGGCTTCTGTGCAGTTTAAAATTGGTTCCAATGGCACAGATCACTTGAAGGTAATCTATGCCACCAGTAGTGACAAGTCTGTATCTCACTTCATTTCTGAGACAATGGTACCAAAAGTCAGGACACAGACAGCAACGTAATCATATGGGAAAAACATTAACTCATCATTGAATATCTCTGCAACCAATTAATTCCTAACACCTAAACAGCATAATTCACTAAGGTAGGCTGATGACCCCAATGCACACCCCAATGCGGTTGGGGGTGAGCTAGAGGGTCAAGGAGGGTTTTCAACCCTAACACCGAATTTCCTCACTTTTGTCACTGTGGAACAACCCTAAATAATGCATTAAACAGAGTTTTTTGCCTCTAATTTCCCTTTTTTTGAGAATGTTAATGAGAAATAGTAAATGTAATGCGACGGTGGGAGCACGGGGCCCGCCACGTGATATCTTGCCACATAGTAACACGGTGCCCACAAACACAAATGGTAATACGCATGGTGATGCAAAGCAAAACTGAAAGATAAACACTACTGTAGCACCCTGAAAATTTCAAGTAAAAACACCAAACTGTTATTGAGATATGCAATTTTAAAATTTTTAAACCTTTAAAAAATTTGGCCATGAAATTGCCAATTTTCAGCTGCAAGAAATGTTTTGTATGAGTAGACATCTGATCATCCCAATTTGGGCCATCTGATCATCCCTAGGTTCATCTGGTCTTCCCGTGAACATCTAGTTGTGACAATCTGGCTATTTGGCTGTCCCTTGCAGAGGAAGCCTATGGATGAAAATCATCTCATGGCCAAAGATTTTGCAGGCTTGCGATGGAAAAATGTTAGCGAGTCACAAACAAAGCATTTTAACTCTTTTTGACAAAACTGAAGCAAACCAAAGGCATGGCTTGATAGTGGGGGTCCCTCTGAGCAAACCCATGCCTCATTCTCCCCAAATGTCACCCATGGAGAAATGTACAACATTTTTTTCAGTCAGAAAACTAAAAACAAGATGGCGGCTCTCAGGAAAGAAAACATTTTATTTATTTATTTATTTAAAGAGATTTACCAGGAAGGCATACTGAGCAGAGTACCGCTTGATTCCAGATGCGCGTGATTTCTCACGGTGGAAGATCTGCCGCCATGAGCATGCAAAATTTTTGGGACCACCAGAAAGCCAGATTGCCATTCTTCTTTCGCAAAATACACATATAAATGTTTCCATAGGCTATAATGGGAAATTAAAAGTTAGTAACTTTTGGATAGATTAATATTTGTTCACCAAATTAATACTGCCATGTTCCTTTGCCCAAGCTCTTTCTACATCCCAAGTTGCAAACCAATAGACCACACAGTGTCTGTGCAGCGCCATGGGCAAAAAGTGGCGAAAGTGATATTTTTGGCATGTCACTGCACAAAATCTGTACGTCCAACTGAAGCACAACTTAATACAGCAAGAGATCTCATATACCAGACTGTACATTTCAAATTTCATGCAAATCTGTTCAACACTTGCAAAGTTATTAACGTGCAAAATTTGAGGTTTAACATTAAAGTGCCTACTCAAACCTAAATATAGGGGTGCGACTGTGCCCCTATAATTATATATATATATATATATATATATATATATATATATATATATATGTGTGTCTGCTCTTCTTAGCCTTTGCTGATTGCATGTGAGGCCTTCTGGTACTATGCAATTCTGCTTAAAGTTGACCAGTCCAACTTCTCTCATGACCCTTGTACTTTCATGATTCAGCCATTTTTTATTTTCAGTGGGTGGTCATAGAAATGCTTGGCATTTAAATGTGTGACCCTCTAGGGAAGCAATTCTTGTTATATTCACCTAGTCGAGCCCTGAGGATGATCCCCTGTCTTTTTGGGGTAAAACACCCCAGATATGTGTTTTTAAATGTTTGTAAAAAGTAGTGTTGCAAAGTACTTTTAAATATGCAACACTTTATGATTTATTTGCTGAAAGTGTCGTGACTTGTGACAAAGTACTTTGTGACACTATGCCCAAAACAATAGGAAATCTTTGCCACCTGCTGCAAAACAACAGTTTTGTCATTTTGGCTGAAATTTGCAGGGAAGAACGCCAACATCCCACAGATATGTCTTTTGGTGGTTTAGTGACAAAATATAATAGGGCTGCAAAGTTATGGCACTCCGAAGTTGACAATGTTTCCCATAGGATAACATTATGGTGTCTGCCGTCCCTTTCAGGTCCGAGATACAAACTTTTTATCACAAAAATACTTAGTCCCAATGGGGGACTAAAAGCATAACTAGCCTAGAAAGTCATAAATAATATGATATTTTAATTTTTTTCTGTGTCATATGGTTCCTGAGATATAAGCACTTTAGTATTCCAAGTGCTCATTTTCTGGTCCAAGGGCCATTATTGTGCCCACATTCTTTGTATTCACTGTCCTTCTCAATGCACCTTTTTGGAGAACAAAGCATGTGCATTTGCGTTACTTTTACAGTTAGCATTTGCAAACATGTTTCTGCTTGTGTTCTGTTACAGTTTGCGTTAACATTTCCTTGTGCATCCCGATGTGAGTTACCATTGCAGTTTCATTTTCATTTGCATTTCTGTTTCCATTTGTGTTACTGTTTCTCTGGTGTCACCATTGCCATTACGTTAAGCGTTTGTGTTTTCATTTGAATTACCATTACTGTTGGTGTTTTTGTTACTGTTTGCATTACCATTGGATTTTTGTACCGTTTGCACTTGCATTTATGTTGTCGCTTGCGTTACTGTTTCCTTTTGCCTTGCCATTACTGTTACCATTTGCATTTCCATTTGTATTACCACTACCATTTGTGTTTCCATTACTGTTTGTGTTACCATTACTGTTTGCATTTATGTTTGCACTTGCGTTTCCATTATCATTTGCATAATCATTTCCATTTGCATCATCATGTCCGTTACCATTTGTGCTTACATTGGCATTACCGTTGCTGATTCCTTTTGAGTCACCATTGGCATTATCACTTGTGTTTGCTTTACAGATACTGTTTACATTTTCGGTACTGTTTTCATTACTGTTTTCATTTACGTCACTGTGTGCATTTACCATTTGCGTTTCTATTTTACTTGCATTTGCATTTACGTTTGTGTTAGCATTACCATTTTAGTTTTCATTGCCATTTGCATTACCATCTGTGTTTGTGCTTACGTGTGCACTTGCATTTCCATTACTGTTTTGCTTTGATTTTGTGCTTGCATTTGCGTTACCATTTTTGCTACTGTTTCCTTTCATATCACCATTGGTGCCACCATTTCTGCTTGCATTTTCATCACCATTACTGTTTCCATTTTCATTATCATTTGGGTTTCCGTTTGCATGTGCATTTTCATTACCATTACTGTTCTCGTTACTGTTACCATTACCATTAGTGTTACTGTTAGCATTAATGTTCCCATTAGGATTAGGATTACCATTACTGTTACTGTTACTGTTAGCATTACCATTACTGTAAGGATTATTACACAAAATGGGAAGCATGGTGGTCATTCACTATTGTGTACATTCTCAAAAAGAAGGGAAATTCATGGCAAAAAACTCCATTGAATGCATCAGTTAGGGTTGTTCCACAGCGACTAAAGTGAGGAAATTTGGTGTTAGGTTGAAAACCCTAGCAGCACATCCCCCCACCCCACCATCACCACACACACATATATGCAAGTAGGAGAAGGACCAAGGCAACACAACCAATCACACACAAACAGCAGCAGGTAACAGAAATAACGTACAACTATCTAAACCATGAAACCACATACCCATGCTCCCATCGGGCTGTGGCATGAGGTCATAACTGCTTACTCTGAATCCAGATGTTGCATGCACTGAAAAACACATATCACTACAGACAACTGGGCATCTTGGGCCCCATACTGCCACCAACATATAACACAGACTACACATATGGTATTTTGGAGGTGTACAAGACCCAAAACTTGATTTTGCACATTCACTGAAATACTTTTGAAAATCACTTTCACAAATACTACAGTGTTGTGGTATGCATTTGTGACACTTTTGTGTTTGCAACAGTATTTTGCAAAACTATTTTGCATGCTTTTGAAACTGTGACACTATTGGGTGTTCCTTTATGACACTTTCATTATTGTGACACTGTTTTGCCAAGTATGCTCCTAAACACTGTGCTTCTTTGCTATCATCCTGCAAGCAAACAGTTGGGTCCTTCGGGCTGCAATTTGCAGGGTGGCAAGCCCTGGTCCCACAGAAATTTTGTTTTTCCTGATTTTGTGCTAAAATACTTAAGGATGACAAAGTCACACTGTTCCAAAACTGATCAATTTCCCATAGACTAACATTGCGGCACCCATGATGCCTTTCACCACCCATTTGTTGAAAATGTAGTGAGGTAAACAGTTTTCGATACTGCCACCTTCTTTTGCCTTTAGGTGAATTAACCTCATGGAACAAGTTGGGAAATACTGTATGATACATGTAGTTGAATTTCTAACCTACTTGCTACAGTAAAACAGGTATACATCTCCTGCTGGTTGTATGTGATTGGTTGTGCTGCCTTGGTTCTTCCCCTACTTGGCATGTATGTGTGTGTGTGGTGGAGGTGGGGAATGCACAGTTAGGGTTCTCAACCCTCACACTGAATTTCTTCGCATTTGCCACTGTGGAACAACCTTAACTGATGCATTAAACAAGTTTGCTAATATATATATATATATATATATATTAGTTGCAAGATAGTGCATATATAGTTTGGGTTGCCCAGCTACTTCTATATTAAACCCCACATTTTGTACTTTAACAACATTGCCCCCATACAACAGATTTTCCTGAAATTGTTTATGCAACGTGTGATGCCATAGATCTTTGGATTTGGCAAGTTGTGTTACGATCAGATGAGTGGTTGTGGTGCTGCAGGGCAAAAAAGCATGCAAAAATAGAAGGTTTGCATGTTTCTTTCCTAGTAGCTACAGCCTACATGATTTGTCCATTTCGTCTGTGATCTTCAGGGAAGATGCAGTCTGGGTTACTAATGTGCCTTTTAAAGATTTGGTGAAAAATGTTAAACCATTCAAAAGTTAATTAAAAAGAAGTTTCCCATTATAGTTAAAGGGAAAATATACAGCCTGTGTCTCTCAAAAGCTGCAACCACTACATTTACTGTCACAAATTACCTTTTACTGTCATGTGGTTGCTATCTTGTTTTCAGTTAGTGAGTGAGAAAAATGCCTGGTGTTTAAATTAGGAACCCCTAGGTAAACAGTGAGCTGTGTTTACTTTAGGCTCTGGGAATCACAGTACTATCTTTTGGGAGCATAGAAATGCCTTTTCCATGATGGGCACCATTGTAGTGTCACAAATTGTGACGGAATGGATGTGACACTTCCACAAATCATGAAAGTATTGTGCTCATTCTTTCACAAAATGTGTTGCAAAACTATCGTAATTTGTGACACTACACACCAAAGAAAGTATTAATTTGCCACTCCACTGCATCAAAATGGTTGAGGTTTTTGAGATGAAAATTTCAGGTGTCAAGCGCTGGAACCACTTATGTACCTCTTGGTGGTTTGGTTAGAAAACGTTCAATGGAGCCATAGTTACAGTGCTCTGATGTTTTGAAATTTCTCACAGGCTAACATTATAGCACCTGTGGTGACCTTCGATGCCTGTATCTTGGAAACAATGTAAAATACAGATTTGTCATTCCTGCATGTGTAGAGGTTTCAAAGTCATGATTACAAATGCAGTGGAATTTTTTTTTCCTATTTGCTACTGAGATATTGCCAAATAAGTGTTACAGTGGTGCCTTTTCAGTACTATGGGGCTGCTGTATGCCTCTATACTTAAGTGTAAGTGGAAACTCCTGGCCCGAAGGGCCCATTCTCCCACATACTCATACCATTATGCAAAAACTGGGCAATGTGAAGGGAATGCAGGGCCCGGAGGGCCAACAAACCAACAAACACATACCAGTTACATCACACTTTCTCAAAATGAAGTGAAATTAACTGCAAAAAAACTTTGTTAATGCATCAATTTGGGTTGATAGCACAGTGACAAAAGTATAAAAATGTGACATTAGGGTTACCACCACTCCCCACCCCTTCCCACCTTCCACACACCAATGGGCATCATGCTGTGCCATGGGGCCATCAGACCTAACTCACACCCTATTATCCTATACTGTAACATGTCAGCTTGTTTACACATGGAATGAGGTGAGAGGTAGGCATGAGGACCCCATGACACATCCCAGCACCTGCTGGGGTGCGGAATGTGGGGAGGGTATGGAGGTAACCCTAACATCACATTTCCATACTTTAGTCACTGTGCTATCAACTCTAACTGTTGTGTTTACAATGTTTTTTGCAATATATATATATACACACACACACACACACACACATACACACATATATATATATATATATATATATATATATATACACACATATATATATATATATATATATATATATCTCAAATACACAAAAAGCCCAAATCTAGATCAAACTATAGTATCTCATAAGATTTTTTTAAAGAAAAACTCAAACAGATTCTACACTTAAATATTACAAATAATGGAAATTAAGTAGACTAATGGGAGAGAGGTGGGGTAGAGAGGTGAGGAAGGAAGAAATGGAGTGGTAAGGGATGTGTGAGTAGGGGAGGGGAGAGAGAGAAGGGGAATTGAGGGTGCCTGAAGGATAACACAGAAAGAAAATGTATAAGTAAAATAAGTTCTAGTTGTATGGAAACTGTGATGAAAGAGAATTAGACAATCAGTCATTATATAGAAAGTTAAACACATATAAATAAAAAAAAGTTTATATTCAATATGTATCTTTCCTGAAAATATTTTCTTCTCCTAATACATTTTATTAAATACTATCCCATAAAACTGTAGTTCCTGTCCAGGGTTTCTCCTAGACATAAGAAAATATTATTTTGCAGAAAAACTGATAAATCAATAGCACCACTAATTCCAGGAAACCCCAACCCCAAGAGAATATATCCAGAATGTTTCTCTTTTGAATAATGGCAAATCTAGGTTATCACCATGAGGATCCCTTGTAATTTCATTCACTCGTGTAAATGCAAAATTATGCTCACCTTCATTTTTCTGCCTCACAATATGGTTATATAGAGCATTCCCTGAATCCCTGTTTGATATCTCACTGTAGTGTACCTCAATTCTTCTTTGAAAAGAATGACTTGTTTTCCCCACTTAAAATGCTTTGCATGTACATGTTGCCTATTATACAACATAACTAGAAATAGAAACATAGAATTTGATGGCAGATAAGGACTGTTTGGCTGACCTAGTCTGCCCATTTCCCTTCCTAATTGATAAGCTACAGATCCTAGTTTACCAACAGCCTACTTCTTCCTACTCCTCGCTATTATTGCCTTATGTCTGTCCCACTCATTTTTTAATTCCCCCACTGTTTTAACTCCATGACCTCCTCAGGAAGGCCGTTCCATTTATCCACAACCCTCTCTATGAAATAAAATACTTTCACACATTACCTCTGAACCCTGTCCCCCATCTTTCAGTTGTGCCCCTTCTTCTTGGACGTCTTTTGATCTGAAAGATGCTACTCTCTTGGACTTCATTGATTCCCTTGTGGTACTTGAAAGTTTCGATCATGCCCCCCCCTTTTCTCAAGGGTATAAAGATTAAGCCCCTTTAGTTTCTCTTCGAGTGTCTTCTGGTGCAGACCCTGCACCATTTTAGTTGCCTACCTCTGGACTGTCTCTATCCTGTCTATGTCCTTGCGGAGATGGGGTCTCCAGAATTGCATGCAGTATTCCAGATTGGGTCTCACCAACTGTCTGCTCAGAGGGATAACAATGTCCTGTTTTCTACTGGTGATGCCTCTCCCTATGTATCCGAGTGCCCTCTAGCCTCCTTGCTGCCTTCTCACATTGCTTGTCCACCTTTAGGTCATCTGATATGACTACCCGATCCCTTTCCATTTTGCTATTAGTATCTCACCCCACATTGTGTATCGCTTCCCCTGGGTTTTGTTTCCTGGTGTATTACTTTGCCCTTCTTTGCATTGAATCTAAGCTGCCATGTATTAGACCCTTCCTCCAACCTTGCCAAGTTCCTTCTCATCCTTTCCACCCCACCTTATGTATCAATCCAGTTGCAAATCTTTGTGTCATCTACAAGAGGCATTATTTTCCTTCCTGTCCATCCACAATGCCACTTATAAAGATATTACAGAGGACTGGTCCCAGTACTGAACCCTCAGTACCCACTAGAAACCCCCTTTCTTCAGAGTGAACACCATTTACTATTACATTCTGCAGCCAGTTGTCCAGCCATTTTTTACCTAGACTACCTCCTTGGGACCCACTCCAAGGATAGCTAATTTATATTAATCTTTGTGAGGAACTGTGTCAAATGCCTTGTTTAAGTCTAAGTAAAGCCATGTCAGCAGCCCTTCATGAGTCTTCTACTTTGGTCACCCTGTCAAAAAAAATCTATTAGATTTGTCTGACATGATCTTCCCATTTTGAATCCAGGCTGCCTTGGGTCCTGTGCCCTGCTGACCTCTAGGAAGTCAACAATTCTTTCCTTTGGAAGGAAGTTCATCATTTTTTCCTACCACTGAGGTCAAACTAACTAGTAATACAGTTCACAAATTGATTAATATGGAAAATTTGAGGATTTTTAACTGAATTAAATGTTTTTGTTTTATTTCAATGTAGACAGTGAATGCACCTTCCGCAAGTGTAGCATCCCTTTGGAGCCACTGGTAGTCAACTAGGTGTTTCCTGTTTCACTAGTGGCAAGTAGCTATGTACTAATAAATCTGTCAGATTGCTTCCTCTATAGTGACTTGAGGGGGAGAGATGTAACATCATTTTAGATTGATTCTGCTTAGAGATGTTGTAAAATAATATTCTGCTGGTGAAATTGCAGTGAAATCAGCAGTTTCACTATGAAAAATGTTTCATGAAAATGTGGCATCATTTTTCAATTTAACCTGCATTTTCACCCTCTGGGTAGTCCACCAACAATAAAGAAATTTCACCTACGAATGGCAAAATTCCACCAAAAATGGCAAAATTTCACTTGCGGGTGGTGAAATTCCACAAACAGTGGCAGAATTTTTCCTACAGTGGTGAAATTTCACTGGCTTGGGGTTGAAATTTCACTCACAAATGAGGTCACAATTTTGCATTTTGCCCAGCTAAATATGTTGCATAATGCAGTAATTCCACAAAATGTTTTGCCCAGTGTAATACTCCAATTTCACACAACACTAGTTCTGCCTTCAAGATGTCCCACATCCTGTTTATACACTTTTTGGCCACATGGCTCTTGGCAAAATACTGTGTAATAAACATAACTCTATTCTGCTGTTTTATATCCATGTTTCTGTACTGTACTATATTTTCCTGGAGCATTTTTTCAACCAGGTCCTTAGTTTGCTTTATAGAATTCCTACTGGTGCGGTCATGTGATGGCTGTCTAGGTGAAGGCTGCTGCTTCCCCTCACTCCTCGACCTTTACAGTCTAACCAAGTGGCGATATCAACTGAACTAATTCTAGACATCCCTCTGATAGTGATAATCGCTGTGTTGAGATGAAGGTTGACATGGAAAAGCTACCCGCCATACTCCACCACAGACTTGGGAAAAGAAAGGCCCTAAGCAGCTAAATCACCAAACTCACAGCTTCTCTAAGCTCCCTCCACCTACAACAGCGCTTAGCAAGGAGCGCTTCCAAGAGTTTAAGCAGCCTTTCCAGAACTCCGTTGCTGCTATTTCTGACAATGTACAGTTAACCGAGATGAATATCGATTCACTGAATATGCTGGTTGGAGACACTGAAACTTGGTTTTCGTCAGTAGAGAAATGGAGGGACAAGGTGGTCCTGGATAATTCTGTCTTGCATCAAAGGCTATGGAAAATGGAAGATAAGCTGGAGGACTTAGAGGGGTGCAGTTGGCACAACAACTTAATCATTTTTGGGCTACCAGAGAAGGAGTAAGGCAACAACCCTATTGCCTTCATTCAAAAATTATGCAAAAGAATAGCAGGTCCTTCACCCAATAACACCATCTAAGTGGTAGAGAGAGCTCATCGGTCACTGCGCACCCTCCTCCACTTGGTTCACCTCCCGACCTCTGGTGTTTAAGCTCTCAATTATTTGGATAAGCAACACATACTTGTAAAGATCAAGGAAGTGCAAGAAATCCAGTGGGAGGGTCACAAGCTTAGGCTATCTCAGGATCTTCCTCAGTCGGTTCACCTGAAGGAGCAAGAATTCCACCCCATGGTTTTGAAGCTCATCACGGAGGGAAAAGCCTTCCATATGCATTATCCTGCCACTCTACAAGTGAAACCCAATGAGAAGTGGGTTCATTTGGAGTCGCCCACTCAAGCCTCATTGGTGCTTTGTACCCTTTTCCTTGATCTGTTTAAGTGAGGAAGGGAGGCATTTGGTGGTTTAAAGCTCCCTTGCCGAAGGGACAGGAAAGTATTGGGTTGTGTTGTTATTGCCAGTTGGAGGACTGCTGCTGAATTGGGTCTGTGATCCCCAATTGAGGTGGACATTCATGACATTAAGAGAGCATCCTGTTTAATTGAGAGTGGTGACTCTTTGTGTTTTTTCCCTTCTTCGAGTTGCTATAATATGTGTACAACTGAGACTTCATCATTTGCTGGTGGTCGACTGAATGGAGCCATATTATGTGCATCTCTGGATAGACATTTCATCTCAGTGTAGCCTTGACTCCCTTGCAGCATTGCCATTTTCATCAGAGACTGGGGGAGGGTATTAGTGGGCTGCAGGAAGTAGCTCATGTATTTTGCTCTGTCTCTTTCTCTCCCTTTTTGGGGGTTTTCTTTTGGTTTCTCCTCCTTAGCTCAATTTATTAGATGCAAGTGGAGTATTTTAGAAATATTCTATGGGTTAGTTATTTCATTATGATGATGGCATTTCCTGGTGAGTCCACAAGAGGGCAATACTACCTCATTTATATTTAATACTATAGCTTAGTCATTTCTAGGTATTTTTGGGATGGTTTCATATGTTATGATAATTCTAGTGTTTTTTCCGATAAATGTTATACACTACCCATGCCCCTATGGCTGTGGGTTGTCAGGGGATGGGGGAGGGGAGTTTGGCCTCTACTTGACAGCAAAAGAGATACTCATATGATACAAGATATTTTGAGAGTTTGGTTGTTTAGAACCGAGTAGTAAGGATTGTAAATGGTTATACTGAGTTTAATAATGTTGAATGGTACTTTGTGGGTAATGGGGGAAAGGGAGGAGGGCTTTAGGGAACAAAGGATTTGTCTTGCTTGTTTTGTTTTCTCTGGGCTACTCCAATTGTTATCCTGATAGAAGAGTATGGGGATGGGTTATGTCTGCACTCAATTGTTATGGTTCCAGGGGCTGAGCTCATCAGGGGACAGTGTGTGGGGTATCACAGTGGCTTTAATGTCCTCTTCCCCCTTTTCTTATTACTTTATGGATTTTGAATTGGTGGTCCCTATAATTTAGTGAGCTGGAACGTAAAAGGGGTGCAAATTAAAAAGAAATGGATGATGATTTTAAAACATCTCTCACATCTCCAAAATGGGATTGCCTGTCTGCAGGAGACTGATGTATTGGGAGATGATATTTCTATTTTTGAAAAATATTGGGTGGGTCAAGTTTTCGGTGCCAGTAACTCTCGAAACATAGTGGTACCGTTATCTTGATTGTTAAAGCTATACCCTTCGTTAAAACTCAGGAATGGTGGGATCTGGAGGGGCAGTACATCATAGTTCAGGGTACTCTAGAGTCCTCCTCTATAATTTTAAGATCAATTTATGGCCCAAATATAGATTCTTCTCTGTTTTTTGCCTGGTTAATACCTCTGGTAGTCTCTGACCTTCCTTTTTTGACTTTTCTGGGTGGAGATTGGAACATGGTCCCCCAAACAGAGATGGATCACTCAGACACTAAAAGAGTGGGGTTGTCGCCAGTGCAGCGGGCCTTCCGAGACCTTATATCTGGGGTGGGTGTTGTTGATGTCTGGCGGACCCTTAATCCTTCGGAGCGAAAGTATACGTATTATTCTGCCCCACATGCCACCTTTTCCCAGATTAATTTTTGGTTGGTGAGTTCCTTTGGTCTTCCTGGCTTTATAGATGCATCCATTTTCCCCAGGGTATTGTTTGACCATGCCACAGTAGGTGTGTCTTATATGCTGGGCCAAAGGATTAGGAGGTATATAATGTGGCGCTTTAACACATGGGTGCTTAAATGCTCTGAGACTCTGACACATACCCAAGATTTTATATCCAATTTTATTAATACTAACTTGGGGACCATAGAGAGAGTTGATACTGTTTGGGCTGCCCTTAAGTGTGCCATATGGAGGGAGTTTATACGTATATCGGCTACTCAAGCCCAGAAAAATAGACTTGCCCTTGAATCATTGATAGGAGAAATCCAACAGTTGGCATTCACACTAAGTCGTACATCCCCAGTGCAGGAATGGGCAAGGCTCCATCACCTGCAGACAAGTTATTATGACCTGATGGTGCAAAAGGCGGAGTTGGCCATTCATCACACCAAGCTGAAATATCTAGAGTCAGGGGAAAAGGCAGGGAAGCTTCTGGCTTTTAGATTGAGGCAGACCAAAGTAGCAAAATTCATTTCGGGGGCTGAGATCTCCCCAAGTGGTGATATAGTCTCCCATCCCCAAGATATTGCTGCTATCTTTGGTAAGTACTATGAGACACTCTATTCTTCAATTGACTCGATAGCTGTGACAGACCAGGAGATTGCAGAGTACTTGGGTTCCGTTCATCTCCCTGTGTTGCCTTCGCAAATAGCAGAGTGTCTTGGGGATCCGGTTGCTTTGGTTGAAGTGGAGCAGGCCATCAAGCAGTTGCCACTGAACAAAGCCCGGGGGCCAGATGGATTGCCCAACAACCTGTATAAGAGCTGCCTCCCTCAGCTGGCCACTCTCCTGAGGAATGTCTTTAATCTCTGGTTTCAGAAGGGTATAGTGGATCCTCGTTTTTTTGATGACCTCGATCACCTTGATCCCTAAACCAGACAAGGACTTACTGTGTCCTGGAAGTTACTGTCCAATATCACTTCTTAACTCAGATGTTAAGATTCTTGCTAAAATATTGGCTAATTGTCTAGCCCCGATAATGGGAGGGATTATTGGTAGAGAACAAGTTGGTTTCATGAGGGGGCGTAAGTCAGTTGATCACATGAGAAGCTAATACATCTGATGGCGGCATTGAGGGATGCTGAGTCCCCTTCAGTCCTGGTATCCCTCGATGCTGAGAAAGCTTTCTATCAGGTTTCCTGGCGCTTTCTGTTTGCATCCCTCTGACATTTCGGAATGCCTGATAATTTTGTCAAATGGGTCAAGGTTCTATATACCTCCCCAATGGCAAGGTTGTGGTGCAATGGTTGTCTATCAGCCCCTTTTGTCCTTGGAAGAGGCACTCGCCAGGGTTGCCCACTCTCTCCGCTTCTTTTAATTGTTATCTGGAGCCCTTAATATGTAAACTGGCATCCTCTCCTTCTTTGAAGGGCATACAAATTCAAGGGGAGAGATACATTATCTCAGCCTATGCTGATGATCTCCTGTTGCATGTTGAGGACCCTGAGATTTCGATACCAGCTCTTCTGGAGGAATTGGATAGATTCTCTATTTTATCCTCATACAAACTGAATCTTTCCAAAACTAAGGTTTTTCCATTAAACCATTATACTATTAGAGCTACCTGCACTTTGCTCGGGCTGTCCTGGGAACCAAGGGTCCTTATATATTTGGGGATTAAGATCACTAGGAATGTTTCCATGATGATTAAAGTTAACCTGACTAATCTGGTGCAAATTTTGCGATCAGATCTGCATAGATGGGGAGCTCTTCCATTGTCGCTTTGGGGCCGTATAAATATTCTTAAAATTAATGTTTTGCCAAGACTGCTTTACCCGCTTGGTATGTTGGGCTTATTTCTCCCCAAATCCTGGTTCTCGAAGCTCCAAAGATTATTTAATAATTTCTTGTGGAAGGGTAAACCAGTGAGGAGGGTGTATTTTAAGTTAACAGCGTCCAAGTTTAAGGGAGGACTCACCTTCCCATCTGTCTTCCTGTATTATGGAGCCCAGCATATAAGTAAGTTAGTATACTGGGTTAAAGGAGATATTCCAAGCACGGAAGATGCATATGTCCCAGTCTGGCTGGATATTAAATGTAGGCTTGCCTATAGTGTTGCTAGCTCCCTACAAGCCTTGGTTTACCTAAAACCTTTCCACCTTCCCAGTTCTCTTAAAACCTTCCCGATAGCCTGGTCCCTTAAGGCTTTTCAACAAATTCAAAAGCATTTATCAGAGAATTGGCATACCTCAGTCACTCAGACCCTTTCTAATAATTGTCATTTTCAGATTTGGGATCGTCCTATTTTACCCTCCTTTTTACCCCAGCTTAAGCAGTGTACCCTGTCAGATCTTACTCAGGGTAATGATTTAATCCCTTTTCAGGTTCTTCAATCTCGTTTTCAGCTTAAATCCCAAGATACCTTTAAATATTTACAAATTAAAGCGGCATTATTAGCCTTTAAAGGTAATCAGGATTGGACTGTGCAGTCAACGGATGGCCTTTTTCAGGCCTTCCAGGAAGCAGACCAACCCCATGCAGTTTCAAGAATATATAAACAACTTCAAGCTTCAGATCCATCTCTCCCTGAAGGAGTATGCTATTATTGGGCACAGGAATTGTCCCTTCCTGTAGATACTGAGTACTGGGCGAAAGTTTGGGGTATGATTTATAAATACATTAAGCAGGACAGATTATGTCTAACTCAGTTTAATATTCTACATAATATCTACTACACCCAGGCCAAATTACATAGATTAGGTTACTTTTCCTCTCTCATCTGTCCTCATTGTGATCAAGCCTCAGGGTCATTGTATCATATGTTGTGGCTGTGTTCTCACACCCAAATTTTCCGGAAAGAGATACAATGAGTTCTGGATCATCTTCTTGTGTTAGACTCCTTATTTATTTATTTATTTATTTATTTATATTGCAATCAGTTTACAACCTTTGAGCCAGAGGCTCATTTCCAAAGGTACCTCGTCAACAATGGGAAGATAATACAGATAATGCAGATACAGAATACATCCAGTAGGAGAGCATGAGCATAAAGAGACAAGCATAAATGGCACATGGATACAGCAAACATTGGTAGTGTAATACAGAGCAAGTTCTGGTATAATCGATAACATGGTAGAATATAGGGTTTAGCAGCATAAAGGTGTGTCATTGCAGTGTGAAAACAGCCAAACCGGTTAAACTGTGTCAGATTACAAAGAACGTAAGGCATGAGACAGGAACAGTACTGGTATAATCGATAAAACAGCCAAAACAGGTTACACGATATCAGATTACAAGAAGCGTAAGGCATGATACAGGAATAGTACAGACGGAGGTTTGATTAGTATGGTAACAGAGTAGCATATAAGTTGGGCATCACATCAAGCAGTATCATAGAATGCAAACATGGTTTGTTCTTGTCAGTAGCGATACAGTAGGCAGCGGGATCATGGCAGTAATGTAGGTGGTAGAAATAAGAGGGTGAGGAGACGGAGCTGCCCAGAGGGCATTGTCAGGACAGAGGGAGTTTGAGCATCCGTTAAGCACAGGTGCAGCAGCGCTTGCTGAACAACTCGCTTTTGAGGGCAGTTTTGAAAGTGGAGATGGTGGGGATTTCAGTGATGGCCCGAGGAAGAGTGTTGTACCAAGAAGGGGCTCTATGGCAGAAAGATCTCTGTCCAAGTGAGGTCCTAGCTCGAGGAACCAGGAAGGTGGCTTTGCAGGAGGTCTGGGTGCTGACTAGGGGCTGGGCTAGGAGGAGGGAGGAAGTCAGCCCGGGAGGAGAAAGTCCTAGCAAGGTTTTTTTTGAGATGAGGCACGTTTGGTATTGCAGGCATTCGTCGAGGTTAAGCATTGTTGCAAGGTCATAAAGTTGGCAGGTATGAGTGAGCCTAGGGGCCCCAGTGATTAGCCTGCATGCCTTATTTAGGAGGAGGCGGATTTTGTTGAGGGCAGTCATGTTGGCAGCACCGTAGACAGGTAGCCCATAGTCCACCAGGGATAGTATGGAGGATGTAACTGCAAGCAGGAGGGCATCGGGGGGGAGACAGTTTTTGTAGCAGTACAGGATACCAAGTTGTATATTGGTTACAGAAGTGAGTGCTTCGATGTCGGTATGGTAGGAGAGGGCTGAGTCAAATGAGATCCCTAGATACTTATAGGAGTGGACTTGCTCCAGTTGTTGTTTAGAGCTGGAGAGGATACGGAGAGGGGAGTTGGAAGCTTTGTTTTGAGGGTGGGCAAAGAGCATGGTTTTAGATTTTTTAAGATTTATGACCAATCTATGCTCTTTAAGCCAAGTTTCAGCACCATTATAGGCACTTTGTAGGGAAACCTGGAGGGAAGAGGGGTTACGGTCAGTGGCAAAGATGACGGTATCATCTGCGTACAGCAGAATTTTCCCAGGGCAAGCACTGGGCAGGGAGTTAAGGTATAGCAGAGAGAAGGGGCCCCAGGATGGAGCCCTGTGGAACCCCTGAGAGGATCGATCATGGATCAGAAAGGGTCCCACCAATTTTGACATGTTGGGAGCGGGCGGATAGGTAGCTGGAGCACCAAGCAAGTGGTCCAGTGGCAAAACCAGTGTGACAGAGGGCTTCCAGCAGTAGGGGGTGGGAGACCGTGTCAAAGGCCTTTGATAGGTCAAGGAACACGGCCCCCACCAGGGAGCCAGCGTCCAATGAGGCGTGAAGGAAGGAAGTGAATTCAATAAGAGCAGTGCTAGTACTGTGTCCTGCATGGAAGCCATGTTGTTCAGGGCAAAGGATGTTGTATTTGGTCAGGTATTCAGAGATTTGTGCAGCAACTAGTTTTTCCAGCGCCTTGGAAAGGGGTGGGAGAATGGAGATCGGTCGATAGTTCTCAGCTAAGGACTTGTCACCCCCTTTATGGATTGGAGTAACCATTGCAGTTTTCCATGAGGAGGGGAATTGTCCCAGGCAGAGGGATTTGTTAAGAAGGCTGGTGAGAGGGGTGAGGACTTGATTCAGGGCCAACCGGAGAATTTTGTGGTCCATGGAGTTGTCACTGGGACTGTTGCCTTTTAGTGCACGGGTCAGGTGCAGTCTGGCTTCCTGGGTAGTTACCCTACGTAGGTGGAAGCAAGGGCGATGGAGGGCAGGGGTAGGATGGGAGGGTGGCTGATCAAAGAAGTTACTGGGGAGGATAGGGCTAAGGTCAGTAAAGGCGGTATTGAGGAGGTTTGCAATGTCGGCGGGGTCTGTGACGGTGGTGTTGTTGGTGGTAATCTGGGACGGGGGAGGGGAGCGAGTGTTCCCATTCAGTTGTTTGACCTTATCCCAGAAGGTACGGGAGCACCCCCAGGAGGCGGTGAGGGTGGTCTGATAGTGGTCGGCTTTGGCTTTCCTGATTGCCCATGTACACTTATTCCATGCAGCATTGTAGGCCTGTCTGTGAGCTGGTCGCCTAGTTTCTATGGCACGGTACCAAAGGTTGTCCCTGTGCCTGAGCAGCTGTGAGAGTGCTGGGGTAATCCAGGGCAGGTTAGGTCTTTTGGATCGAATGGCAGAGAGGGAAGCAAAGAGATCACAGGCTTTATTAAAGGTGAAGGTAAAGAAGGCAAGAGCGGTATCTATATCAGGTGCATGGAGAATGGGGGACCAGTCTTGCAGTTCAAGATATTGTTTAAGGTTTTTTAGGCCATATGGTCTGAAACGCCGGTGGGGAACGCGCTGTGCAGTGGGTCGAGATAGGGTGGCCAACCAGTGGAACAGCACAGGGGAGTGGTCACTGAGTGAATCAGGGAGGACTTGGATGTCCAGGATTTTAGGGGTCGGTTAGTGATGATGACATCTAGGAGGGTGCTGGTACCTCTCTTGGGGTTCTCACGTGTGGGTTGGGAGACTAGTTGGGTTAGATCCAGGGCTGTGAAGGAGTCCGGCGGGGAGGAGGAGGGACACAGCCAGTTCACATTAAGGTCCCCAACAATGATTTTATCAGCATTGTGGGGAAGGGTGGCAAGATAGTCAGTTAGAGATAATAGAGCTGGGTTTTTGCTCCTGGGCAGTATATAGGCAGTGGTGAGGTAAAGGGGTGATCTGGTGGGGTCCAGGGTAAGCTTAATGGTGAGGGCTTGAGCCCCATTTACAAGGTCCAGTGCAGGGAGGGCGAGACCAGTGAGAGAGTTCCTGGTGTAGATAGCGCAGCCTCCCCACGTTTGATTTACTCGATCCCTCACGATATGGGTGTAGCCAGGAGGGTGACAAAGGGTGTCAGGGGGTGGAATTAGATAGCCACGTTTCCACCAGCGCAATGATGTCCAGGTTTGTGCTGTGAGACCCAACATTGGAGGGAGTCGAATTTTTTCAGGACGCTGCATATATTCATGGAGGCAATCAGCAGTCCGGGACGCCCACCTGCTGAGGTGATCCAGGTGGGTCCGGGGTTAGGGTGGATATTGCCAGATAAGAGTAGTAGGAGGACAACAGCTCTGGCCAGGGCACGGCGGTATAGATTTTGCCTACGGCAAGGAGGAGTTGGGGGGTGGGATCGTAGAGGAGCAGGGGATAGGTAGGGATTTCATGGCAGGGAGGGCAAGGATAGCGAGCTGCCCGAAAAGGGCAAGGAGGGAGGAGGGGGAGTGGCTGGGAGATGGGAGTAGTAGGTCAGTGTACATGGACATAGTAGGGTGAGTAGGAACTAAGTTGGTGGGAATTAAAGGTGAAATAGCCTGTAACCTAGGGGAGATATACGGCTGGAGGAAGGGGGGAACCAGGAGGAGAATGATGGGGAGGGAGTTTAATAGTAGGTGAAGTAGCATGGTGTACAGGTGGTAGTGGTGTAGGATGTTAAGATAACTGTACTTCCTCCTAGAGAGTGTGGCTGCCACTTTAGAGTAGTGGCAGTGACATGGACTCTGGTGGATAGGGTACAGGGTTCAAGTCTCTGCCAGGGCAGCACAGAATATGCCTGGGAGAGGGCGGTGAGCCGTAGTCTAGGGGTCAAAAGTAGGCTGGGAATGGGCCTCCGCTGGGGTGGTATATAGTGACTCCTAGTGGTCACTGGGTGTGAATGGGGAGGAGGGGTGGGTCTGGAGGTGGATAGGTGGATATGTATTGAAAAAAAAAGGGGGGGCAGGTGAGGATGGGGTTAGGGCAGAGGAGGGAATGTTGGAGGAGTGGTGCAGGAGAGGAGAAAAGGAGGATTCCAGGGAAGGTAGGCAGATTACAGGAAGTGCATCAAGGGTGGAATAGGTATGGGTCCCTCTAGTAGCTAGCAGGCATAATCTGCAAATGAGAAACTGGGGAGTTAGAAATATTGACAGACAGGAAGTGATGTCAGAGGCCAGTGCCTATAAAGGAAATGCCGGCCCAGGGTGGGTGGAGGGGTGGGCGGGGCAGTCGACAAGCTTCGCGTGTCGACGGGCTAACCCCCCTCACAAAGCTGCTGCTGGTGGAGGTACTTTAATTACCTCTTCAGCAGCCGCCGGCTTCTCGATGCTCCCTGGGGGGGGAGCAGTGTTATTTGGCCAGAGTATTGTCTATTGGCAATTTTCCCCTCGGGGATACCCCTTATGCATAAAGCTCACATGGCCCTAATTTCTGTCACTGCAAAACTGGTCATGCTATGGCACTGGAAGGAAGATTCCCTTCCCACCCTTATAGAATGGTACTTAGAAATCCTATTAGCCATTCAGGTAGAGAAGCACATTGCATATTTGCAACACACGTCTCACAAGTTCATAGGTACTTGGCAGCCCCTTTTGTCCGTATTGATGCTGCTGAAATTTTAGGGCTTGATTATTATCCCTGACTGTATAGGTCCTTGGTTTTCTTTTTCTCTTGTGCCCAAGAGTAACTTGTTTTTAGTGCGCAGACTGGGGGGTTGTGTGTTTTGCATTTATTTTGGAATTGTTTTTATATTGTTTTCTTCATTGTTTGTAAATATTGCAGCTCCTTGTCCATAGCTCTGTATTTTCCTGTACTCTGCATAAAAAATGAATAAAGTATACTGAATAAAAAAAAGAATTCCTACCATGCCACCTATACATATGAGCATCTATTTATCATGTTTGAGTTGATTCTAATATATAAAAGTGGAAAGGGCCTAAAAATTGTTAAAGGTATGTGTGTTTAATTAAATATACTTTACACCTGATTTAAATCAATAACCCCTCTTTGTTCTGACTAACTCCATTGTAACACACACATACATACATATTTTTTTGTATGTTAGGTGTTTGTTTTTGAATACAGTGTTCAATAACAGGTATTACTATATACATGTTACACTTTCTATGTATGTATAAATTTGTGTGTATCACTTTAAGAAGGCCCTTTAAAACAGGTAGCACTTCATTGTGTTGCCACTCCCTGAAGACACCATGAGTGAAATTGGATGGAGGTTTTGAATGTGAGGAGCTCCTGCTGGCATTCCTTGTGAGAGGTATTTTGCCTACAAACCTTTAAATAAATACATTTATGCACTGCTTTTGGTGATTGCCTGTTTTTAGTGTGTTGGAGGTTGGCGCTAGGTTTTTCTCTCATTTGTCACGGTTACATTTAAATGAGCACATCCAGTCATGGGGTGGCTTTTATTTGTACTGCCAATTCACAATATGCCTTTTATCTTCATGTGTGAGGGACAGGATAATAGAGTCAGAAAAAGTGTCTCCCAAGGTTCCCTTTTCAATTATTAAAGGAAGGATAGGACAAAGTCTTAGTTATTGATAGGGGGAGAAGAAGTAATGGAATTCAGAACTCAAATTAAAAGAAAATTTCAACTCAACCCCAAAAAGAACTCTTTAAAAATATTTATTTTTATTATTCTTGTGTCATTAATTCTGTCTTATCTTGATAGATTCAGTTCCTTTTTATTTGTTGTATTTTTTCAAATGGCTTTAAAATAAATTTGCACATTGTAACATTTCAGAACAATTTAGTTCCTTCATCAGACAAAAAGCCTTTAAAATTAAATATGTTGCACCTTCATCCAAGGTTGAACTAACAATAGAATCCATAAAAACAGATATACAAATGTTTCAATATACATATCATGAAAACATATCCTCCAATGTAAATTCAAAAATTCAGAAGTCTATTTCATAAGCAGGGGGAACTAACCTGAAATACAAATACAGAAGTAACAATCCACAAGGAATTAAATGTGTGTTTGCTGGCTTCCTTTGGTCTTTGGCAAATCAAACTGAATACAGAGTAGCAGAGAAAGAAGGATGGGGAGGACCCACAGTGAAAAAACTCTCTCTTCTGTGTCGTAATACTCCTTTAATTAAAATACAGAAAAAAGATTTCTTGTAAAAAAAATGCAGCTAATATGCATGTCTTAGGTTTCCTTTTACCTTTCAAATCAAAGCCCCCCAAAAATATTTCTACTTCATGACAGCTCTGCTTCACCTCTAAACGGGAGAAAACATATAGAGTCAGGTTTAGAGTATTTAGTCAAAAAAAATCTCAGGTGTGCTTGCTTTAAACCACCCAAAACAACTGGTCCTGTATTCAAATTAAATCATTTCAAAATGACTAAGTCTGATTATGTTCTTAGTATAGGAATAAGTGCCAAAGATTTTCCAATTAGAGTCCCAAAATATTCTGTTGCTGGATATCAGCACTGCATCGTCTCTAAATGGGAGAAAAACAAATTAATTCAAACTAAAAGTTACAAATCTGAAAGGCCTGTCTCACTTAATATTATTTTTAGCATTCATAGAACAGATATTTGTGTTAAAATTACCTCATTGTAAACAGCTGCATCTATTTCTATCCTCTGGAAGTGCTAGAATAGATGCCAAAGTTCAAAAATGCCCGTGAAGTGGCCACATGTGAGAGGCACCAGGACAGTATCTATTGAAAAAACGCCTTCTTACTAAAGGAGAAAGAAGGGGCCAGGCTGCCGGGTGAGCACGTGAAATGTGCTGACATCACACTGTGATGAACCCCAAGGGGCCCAGTTCCTAAAATGAAAACCACCTTAAGAGAGAATATCTCTCTTAAACAGGTGGCCTCCTTCTTGGTTTAAACCAACATGAATGCTATAAAAAGGGGCAAATGTCAGATAACAAAAGATAAGGGGATAGCTGGTAATATATCCCACAGCATTACAGCATAGAGCTTTCCCATAGACAATGAGAACATGTATTTTTAAACAGTCAAATCTGTAAATGGATATGGAGGGACAGATGACAACGGAAAAGGGGGGGGGCAGGACAATAGTTCATGTGTGGCAGAACCATGAGTGAGTTAAGAGAGTCCTGCTCACTCACAAGTGATGATAAAATGCCCATTTTGAGTCAGGCTATTGTGTACTTGATATATACAGCAGTAGATTACAGGTTTGTCTGAAAATGTTGCTACTTAGAATTTAACAGCTGGTTTCAGAGGTACCAGGCACTGCAATATCATCAGCTTTGTGAAACCTATTCTTTGATTGGTTTGGTATCCTACTGTGAAGATAGTTAAAAAGATAAACACTGTGAAAGCAGTAACAGCAATAGTTTTTGATATGTTATAGTTACTGATGTCACCAGCTAAGATATATTTTTTTATCTTGTCATTTTTTCCTTAGCTCCTATGTTATAAATGATTAACCCCCAGTAGCCATTATTGACCTACTGTCCCTGGTCACTCAGTTTTACATGACAGACTGTCAATATTAGAAGCAAAGATCTGATCCCAATTTCTTACCACTCTGTGAGCCATCAACCAGTCTAGCTAATACCAGTTAAAGCAGTCTTTGGCAGCCATGTTGCAAGAGCTTGCTCTGGACTGTTCTCACAAGCTAATAAAACTTTGGGATTTTATACTCTTGGCCCATCTAAAAAGTGGTGCTTGTTTGTCTCAGAGGGCTTACCAGGTAACCAAAATTCAGTAAAGAAAATAAAAATTGGAGGGAAAACATCATATGTATTGCATGATTGTTGAACCACCTTTTGCTAATGACTCAGAAAAAAAACAGGTAGTTATGGGTTATGATGTAATTAGGAAATTTATAACAAAACTTTGGTAGACAAGTTACAGCAAGTGAGAGTCAAAAGGTAAACCTACTATTTTGGGGGGTGTTAGTAGGTGGGAGGAACTTGCTACATTTTATCTTTTTATGGAGATGAGTAAACATGGTAAATTAAAATGTGGTGTTTGTGGTTATGCTTGCAAGCAATTCACATTTAATCTTTTTTTTTAATGTATTTTATTCTTGCAAATGTTTGGCCTAGGTAAATGTTCCCTGAAACCTAGGTCCATCTTTATGTAGCCCCTGCAAGTGATCAGTCTGGGTGAATTCCAGTCAGATGATTCCCTGCTGTCATTTAAACATTATGATTTATATTACTTATGCCTTATTTGATCTAAGGTCCTTTTATAACAGTTTTTTTTTTGCTGGAATGCTTTAGCCCGTCTGAAAATCTTTCTGAGTCAGTTATATAGAAAAGGGTTCCCTGGCATCAGAGCACCAATTTGATAAATGCAGCCTGCCTAGTAGGTTCTTAGCCAGCTGTGCCAGCAGGCAGTTCTGCAATGTATAGTATTAAGTTGGGCTTGACTTTTGCAGCTTCTGGCTGCTAGAGTGAGCCAATCAATATCTGGTAAATTTAGAATATATCTCTTCTGATTTAGAACAACCTAATGGCTTATACATCTTTTCCCAATTTTTTCCAGATCCTTAAAAGTAATGGAATGTTGAATGCTCCTAAATACTTGTACACTTGGGCTTCTGAAGGGATTTGTGGTGTGCAACTGAGAGCCAAAAACAAGTACCTAACTACAGGTGGAACATTTACCTTTTTTAATGAATGAGAATATACTATGAAAAGGACTGAGCAAAAGTGAACATTTCAAAAGTGTTTTTTTTTTTATTAAAGAATCATCCTGTAGGCTACTGGTAACATATCTCCAGATAGAAAATACCACAGCTGATAAACTCATAATTAGGGTTGTGTGGAGTATTGAAATTGTGATGGATCAGAATTCTGTGGAGTTTTGGAAAATCTATGGAATTTCACTGGTAGCAGTATTCTTACATTTTGTATGAACAATTATTGTTCTAGTTTATAATTTGCAGTTTACATAAACTTTAAATTATTTTGTGCAATGCACAAAAACGTTTCCCAGTTTGCATGATCCACAGAAAAATATGCCATGGTTTACACAGAAATGCTTTTTGGAATTCTGTCTAATATAAAACAAAATTCTGAAAAGTATTTTGGAAGTGAAATTTCCATTCCACACCAATTCCAGTGGTGGAAATCTAAATTCTGCAGTGTCCTACTAATAATATATTTTTGAAAAGAGAGAAGAATCCAATGTTTTGTTACCAACAATAGTTTCTGGTGCAAGACATTGTATTATACTATTATGCATAAGAAATATGCAAGAAGTTTGTATTCTTAATCTTTGGCACTAACTGGTTAGCAAGCCTCTCATCTAACTCTATGGGATGCCCTCAGGGATATATTTCATACCTTCTTGTCACACACACACACACACACACACACACACATACACACACACACACACTCACACACCCCTCATAATATCTTATAATAAAACACATACACACTATAGTGAGATGCATACATAATCTGGTGAAACATATAAATCACATAGTATTATGCTGTATTTACAGGGCTGGATATTCAAACTGCACCATTCATAGGCGCAAGCCCTTGAGCTGCGCAAAATAGTTGTGCAGGGGTGTGTCCTGGGCGATATTCAAAGGAGTTGCACTATTGAGCAACTCCTTTGAATATCACCCCCCAGCCACAGCCACTGTGCATGGCGCAGTGGAACTTGCGTCACCACAAGTTGACAGAGTGGAGCATTCAACTTGCGGTGGCGCAAGTACCATTGCGCCATGTGCAAAATCACGATATTCAAAAGGTGACATGCAAATGGGGCTATAATTCATGCAAGCGCGGGGGGGCCATTTGCATATGATTATGTCCCCATTTGCATGCCATTAGCATGTAGGTGCTCCGATCTCCGAGGACTTGTGCCTGGCACCCTGCCAGGCAGCAGCCGTCGGGGACCAACGCCCCCTGCAGCTCAATCATGGGCATAGTGTTCTCCCCCCCACCAGCCCAATCGCAGGCATCAATGTGGCTCCCCACCCTCCTCCCATACATATCCCTGGTGGTCCAGTGGACCGAAATGCCCGATCACGGGCGGTATGTATAATAATTCCAACCCCCCTCCCATTCACATCCCTGGTGGTCAGTGGACCGAAATACCCGATCGCGGGTGGTATGTATAATAATTCCACCCCCAAACATAGCCCTGGTGGCTAGTGTCCCCCACCCCACCACCATGTGCCCCACCTCGCTCCCCCGGCGGCCTGCGGTTGGCAGCATCCCACCCGCCTCTGTGCCCGCCACCCACCCGACTGACTGCCCAGTAGAGCTGCCGCCCGTGGTGCAGAGCAAGAGCCAATGGGTATGCAGCCCATACCGTACATGACAGTCCAGATTTGTGAATGACATGAGTGGATTTGAAATCTGGACTGTCATGTACAGTATGGGCTGCACGCCTATTGGCTCTTGCTCTGCACCAATGGGGATGCAACCCTACTGGGCAGTCAGTCGGTGGGCAGCAGAGGGTGGGATGCTGCCGCCTGCTGGCTGCCAGGGGCCGGAGTGGTGGGGCTTGTGGTGGTGGGTGGGGGGACACTAGCCACCAGGGCTATGTTCGGGGGTGGTTTTTATCACACATACCGCCCGCAATCTGGCATTTCAGTCCACTGGACCACCAGGGATGTGAACGGGACGGGGATGGGAATTATTATACATACCGCCCGTGATCGGGCATTTTGGTCCACTGGACCACCAGGGATATGAACGGAAGGGGGGCCACATTGATGCCCACGATTGGGCTGGTGGGGAGTACATTATGCGCGATTGGGCTGCGGGGGCACAGGGATGGGTTGGGGCCAGCCACAGGTGGCAGCTGCTGTGTTGCACCCTGCAATACAGCAGCTCACCTGTGGGTGGCCCTCGACTTAAGCCTTTTTTGGCTCAAAGTCCTGCAGGCGCAGGTTGGGGGTTGCACCTGCACAACTCTGCACAGCCCAGCTGAATATCGGGCTCTGCAGTTTATGCATGGTTCCTCCCCCTCCAGTTCAGCATGCATTCATTTGCATTGCGCTGTTGCTCAGCATGTTTTCTGTGGTGCAACTGCCTCCTGCTGAATATCGCAGAATGGAGCAAGTTTGGACTTGTGCAGGTGCAACCCTATTGCGCATGGCGCAACCCTTTTGAATATCTGGCCCACACTGTATTGTAAATTGCATACATCATATACTGACATGCATACATCATAGACCACAATACATGTATTTTATCATGAAGTACTTCTATTATGTAGTGAAACACATGTATTGTACTATAGATTGAAATAGATCTCTAATTTCATAAGCCTTATATGCATCTTATCGTGATATGGATACACTATATTTTGAAATGAATACATCACATGCAGAAATTAATGGATATATTGTTTACTGTAATATCCACATCATATTCTAAATCACATAATTTAAATAGTTAAATGCATATATATATAAATTCATCCAGTGTATCATATAGTCAGGTTTATCATATACATTCTGTATTTAAATGTATACATTATATCATAAATTGCATGCATCATATACTGAATCACATACACTACATAGAACAGAATATTACATACTCAATGGCTTGCCCCAGCATTCAACTTCAGGCTGCACTGAGGAAAATGCTGTACTGATGAGAGAATGCCTTTTAAAGAGAAGGTATTTACTTTTAATAAATAAACGATTTTATATATTGTATTTTGGTGTACTAGTAATTACTTTTTTACTTTTATAATAACATATTTATTAGTGCAGTGAAATGGTACCCCTTCTTTTGAGCGCTACCAGAATAGCACCACACTGTATGGTGCTAGTCTGGTAAGTGCTCACATGGACAGTGACTAGGGATTTATAGAGCAAACTGTAAGCACACCCCTGGTTGCTGTCTGTGATCTTGTGGAAAGGACAAAAGCACCAGGAGCCAGAAGGCGGGCCAAGCTGCTCCCATGGTGTGGAAGGCTGGGGCATTAAGCAGCTCAGCCAGTAGTGGTGGAGACCAGGGTTCTAAAAAAACAAATCAGAGCCTAAATTGCAGCACTATTGTTGGTAAAGCACAAACAAAACTTTGTGGAGCTCAATACTTTAAGTATTACCAGTTGGGTGCATGTAGCGGGAAAAACACATGTAGAGAAAAGGGGGGCGGAAGCAACTCAGCTTCCATATGCTACTGCACTGACCCATGCCCCGCTTGTAACTACAAACTATAAAAAGGCACACAGCTTACCTTGCTGTGTCCAAATGGTTTTTATTTGTGAAAAACAGGTACAAAATAAACATCACATTTAGAACTTGCTAGATAAATAGGTGGACAAACACTCAACTTGAAAACTACAAATAAATCACTTGCAGGTACTCACTGAGTGCTCCCACAGCCATTGCTTTCCAGCAGCAACACGCTCAATGCGTATGCTAATCAGCTGATGTTTCACCATGAGGAAGCCTTATGGAGAAACATCAGCTGATTAGCTAAATGTGATTGAGCGTGTTGCTGCTGACAATGACTTGTGCTCGGTAATGAGTGCCGTGTGATTTGTTTGTGGTTTGCAAGTTGAGTGTTTGTCCGCCTATTTATGTAGCAAGTTCCAAATGCAATGTTTATTTTGCACCTGTTTTTCACAAATAAAAGCCATTTGGATACAGCAAGGTAAGCAGTGTGCCTTTTTATAGTTTGTAGTTACAAATGGAGCATGGGTCAGTGCAGTAGCATATGGAAGCTGAGTTGCTTCCTCACCCTTTTTTCTACAAGCACTATTGTTGGTGACACTGTTATTGTATGCATTCACTTGATCCAGTGCCCAGTGAAATATGTGAATTTTCACCTTTGCTTTTCAGGCTGCTAGTGAAAAAGAAGTCAATAAAATTCTGGTATTGTGATGTGAGAAACTGCCAGCCACTTAAGAGCTCAGTGTATTTCAAGAAGAAACTAAATATATTTTACTATCATTTTCAAAAGAAATTGATACTTATTTCATCAATAAACTTTGCCTTTTATATGTTTGCACTATTATGTTCCATCTGTACTGTATGATTTTACATTTTTAAATGCAATAATTGGTTTCTCTTTCTTCTTTCCAAGTCAAATCTGGTTATAAAGGAAATGGCACCTGCTAAATTATAACAAAAGATCACATGTTATTAAAAATCACATATTTGTATTAAATATATAATATTTTTGTGGCAGGAAGTGTTTTTTCTCCACAAAAATATGAAAACAGATTTGTAGTTTCACATAGAAATACACTGGCAGCCTTGCTAATAAAGATTTTCTTACACCATAATACACAGATTACATTAGATTCTTTTTTACTAGCAGTTGGCAAAATACAATAAAATTATGGCAAAGTAAGAAAAGAAACAAATAAATGCAAACTGAATGACTGCAGATGTATCTAAAGGCCTTAAACCTCATTCTTTAAGATATACACCCTTACTAAAAACCTACTGTTTAAGTTGCATAGCAGAAAGTAAGCAAAACAAAGCTATCTTATATTCTTAAAGAGCTGCTGATGCATCAAAGAAAACTTTGAAAACATAATACTCGTGTACAATTCAGCTTGCATTCCATATATATTCTATAGATTTTTCCTCCCCATTATTTATTACTGAGGACATTTACATAAATACATGGCATTTATCCCTTGGAGTTCATCTGCCTCTGTAGTTTATTCCCTACATCCCCACATCACACGTCATAATCCTCTGTTGTGACATCACACTCTGTTGCCATAGGAGTAACTGTGATGTCTCAAGCAGTGCATAATGATCTCAGGTAGAGAGAAAGTAACAAACATGGATGAACACTTCAGGAGCAAAGAACCTGTTGTTATTCACATTGACCTCAGCGATGAATAATGGGGAGGAGAAATCCAGAACTACTGTAAAATACAAGCTGAACTATGTCTAAATATAATGTTCTGCTAAAGTTCTCCTGAAGGTGTTAGCTGCATTTTAATAATTGTTCCTTGTTTTATTTGCATAATTTAAATCAATGTCAGAACTAATTTGCAAATAGTGGTGGGTGAAGTGGCCCCAATTCACTCCATGAAGTGATTCGCAGAGTGAAGGCATATTCGAGGAGTGCTCTGCAATGTGAAGTGGAGTATTTCACGTTATAATGGCTGACACAAAGTCCATTGAAAGTAATGACTTTGTGTTACTCTGCCTTCCCAAACCACTACTTCACCAATTCTTGAGGCGAAGTACATTGAAAACAATGTACTTTGCCTCACTTTGCATTGTTTTTAAGCTCCAAAGGCAGGTTTTCCAGAATTTTGTGATTCATAGGATTTCAGGTCACATGGGCTCTAGATTGTTCTGCACAGCCTCAGTTTGGGGTAGTGTGTGTAGGAAGCTGTAGGAGACAATCTCCTTTGAGAGCTTTCTGCAATTCAAATCTTCTAAAAGCTGTTAAAAAAGCCTTTTTAAGTCATTTGTTTTGCTGAAACTTTAGTTCATCGATTATAGGAAACCCCTCTGTGCTCATATCATCAAGCGTTTATTGTTTGGGTGTGGATTCTGAATGTTAATGTACAACATTCAGTCTGTGTACTGAGAGACAGTGGCAGTGTGCTTTGGGGAGGGGCATATCTGTGGTGTACCAACATACTAAAATGCCAGCAGAATAGGCCTAACAGTATCTTGAGTCTACTTGATCTCCAGCGCCAACACTGAGGGCCGATTTTGGTGTCCCTCCTCCCCCTTGGGTTATGCTGTCCTCAGTCCCAGATGTTCCACCTGTATTGTGCCTGGTGAGATTTACCCTCCCCCTGTACCCATCCAATCCCCTCTTAAACCTGTCTACAATGTCCATCCCTACCAGCTCCCTGGGCAGTGCATTCCATGGCTCCACCACTCTTTCAGTGAAATAACATCTTCTCCGCTCCCCTCTGAGCCTGCATCTTCCAGCTTACACACATGACCTCTTGTTGCCCCACCCTCCTTCCTTTGGAGCACCCTGACTGGGCCTCCTTTATTGATCCCTTTCATGTACTTAAAGACCTCTATCATGTTCCCCCTGTCTCTTCTCTCCTCTGGGGTGTACATGTCGAGCTCCTTGAGCCTCTCCTCATAGGTTCTCTCACCCAGGCCCCAGATCATTTTGGTTGCCCTCCTTTGGACCCTCTCTAGGAGTGTAATGTCCCTCTTTAAATGTGGTCTCCAAAATTGTACACAATACTCGAGGTGTGGCCTAACCAAGCAGATGTACAGTGGAAGGATCACTTCAGCCTTTCTGGAGGTAATTCCCCTGGTGATGCATCCCAGCATCCTATTTGCCCTTGCCGCTGCCCTCCTACAGGTCTCTGAGTTATTCATTTTGACATCTACCACTACCCCCAGGTCCTTCTCACCCTCCGTGACTTGAATCATGTCTCCTCCCAGGGTATACCCCTGGCCTGGATTTCTGACTCCCAGGTGCAGAACCTTGCACTTTCCCACATTGAATTTTAGTTTCCTTTTTCCTGAACACCTTTCCAGAGCCTCCAGGTCTTCCTGCAAGGCCACCCTCCTCCTCCTCCCCATCCACCACTGCACCTAGCTTTGAGTCATCTGCAAAGAGGCTCATCTCACTCCTGATCCCTCTCCTGATGTCTGAGATATAGGCGTTGAACCGGAGTGGCCCCAGCACTGACCCCTGGGGAAACCCACTAGTAACCCACCTTGGGGATGAGGCTAACCCTCCAACCACCACCTTCTGAGTATGCTCAGAGATCCAATTTCCTATCCATCTTAGCAACTGTCTCCCTACCCCCATTTCCTTCAGCTTAGCCAGCAGGCCACTGTGGGGTACCAAATCAAATACCTTGCTAAAATCCAGAAAGAGGACATCCACTGGCCTACCCTGGTCCAGGGCCCTTGTCACCCAATCATAGAACTCAACAATATTTGTCTGTCACGATTTTCCCATGACAAAGCCATGCTGCCTATTGGCCAAGTACCCAGTTTGCTTCAGTAACCCCCCTAGCCTTTCCTTGACAATACCCTCCATCACCTTGCCAACCACCGATGTCAGGCTAACGAGCCTGTAATTTCCTGCATCCTCTCTTGATCCCCACTTGTGGATTGGCATGACATGGGCCACCCTCCAGTCCTGGGGCACCCACCCAGTACTCAGAGAGATGTTGAAAATTCTGCTAGAGGGACTGCTAGGACATCTGCCAGATCCCTAAGTACCCTGGGATGTATCTCATCTGGCCCAGGTACTTTCTCCAACTGAAGGAACCTGAGGGCTTCCTTTATTCTCTCTACTGGGATTTCAGGCTCGTCCTCCCCCTTTTCACCATGCACTGCTGGGCCCCCACCTGTCTATGGTGGCCACTCCCTTTCCTCAGACCCATCAGGGACCTGGTCTCTACTGGTCTCACCCCTTGCTCCAGTTTTCCCCCCACTCCCCTCACAAGACATAGCCCCTCCTTCCCTCCTGGTATAAACTGAGGCAAAGTACTCATTTAGGACTTCTGCCTGTTCCCCTGCCTCCTGTGCCCAACCATCCCCTACCCTTATCTTGCTGATCTGCCCTCTTACTTTCCTTTTTTCCCCTATGTATCTAAAGAACCCCTTGTCTACCCTCCGGATTTCACTGGCCAAGGACTGCCCCTTTTTTGACTTAGCTACTCTCACCACCCTGGTGACTGTCTTGGCTATCAGCTCATATTCCTCCTGATCCCTTTCATTCCTTGACCACCTGAAGCAGCTATAGGCCGCCTTCTTTTCCCTTACCACCTCCTGTACCTCCTGGGTCCATCAGCAGGGTTTTCTGGCCTTACCAAACTTACACCTTTTCCTTGCGCAGGATCTGGTAACCTCCTGTATTCCCCCCTCCTAATGGTCATCCACCTGCTGTTGGCATCCATATCCAGCCTTATCCTGTCTAAATGAACTTTAAGGATCCTTCCCAACTCCCTGAAGTTTGCACCCCTAAAGTCAGTTACTACCATCCTTGTTTGACTTTCCTCCCCTCCAGGTCCAGGAAGAACCAGACTGTGGCATGATCACTCCCAGCCAATGGGTCCCTCACCTCTAGGCCCCTAATCTGATCATTGTCCGCCAGGACCACATCCAGTGTCTGGGCCTTCGTAGTTGGATCACCCACCTGTTGTGTCAGAAATGCATCCTGGAAGACATCAAGCAGCCTCTGCTCTCTGGCCACTGGTGATGTCATAGTCCCCCCAGTCTGTTCCTGGCATGTTGAAGTCCCCCATTACCATTACCCTTCCCTATCCAATCTACAGTGTCTCTTGAGATTTGCCACCAAACTTTCTTCCAGGACCTTCACCAGTGTTGATGGCCTGTACACCACTCCAACCATTACTCTCTTACCCTCCTGCAACAGCAAGGTGACCCAAATAGCCTCCACATTCCCCTCTACCTCCTCTACCCCTCCAATACCCACGCCATTTCTGACTAACAGTGCTACACCATCATCCACCATCCCTTCCCTCCCCCATCTTTTCTTTTTTTTTTTTACTTTCTTTTTATCCCCTCCTATCGCCCCCGTCGTTCCACTCCTTTGGGCTCGCTCATGCTACCCACCCTGACACTGAGTCTACCCCTAGAGTGCCCATGGGTGACTCCTACCTTTCCTCCCATCTTTCGTGGAGCACCCTGGCACAGCGGGGTCTGCCCGTGGTTCCTGGACTGGGCAGCTGGAGTGGCCATCATCTAGAACCGCCGAGGTTGGTTTCTGTTTTCTGTGCTTCCCATCCCCCCCTCCCCCGAGGACATCAGCTCAGGCAAGTGCATGCTAACACACACCTGCCAAGTGCCTAACAACATCCTCCCTTCCCCGAATCCAGCCCTTCTGAAGCCGCCAGTGCCCTGTGAGAGCTGGTGCTCCCACCAGTCCCAAGGGACATCGGGTGCATACAGCACCCCTGGTAACCCACCCTGAAGGAGGAGAGCATCCGTTGGGATGCTCAATCCTCCTTCCCCCTGCTGACCCCTGACAACCTGAGTCTGTATTCGAACCGAGGTCACCGGCGTCATGCGAGGTGTGGTGTCCAGCGCCTCAACCCTCATCGCCACTGGGCCGGCAGCCCCCTATCTTTTCTGAACACAGTGTAGCCCTCCAGATTTAGGTCCCACTCATGCCCTTGAGTGGCCCAGGTCTCAGTGACTGCTGCCACATTGCCACATCTACCTCCCCCCCTCAACTAGCATTGCCTGGAGCTCAGGCATTTTATTTCCTAAGCTCCTGGTATTTATCCGGACCACTCTCCACCCTTTTCCCTTCTGTCCTTTCTCCCCCTTGAGCTCCCATTTCTCAGGTCCTGCACCCTACCTGGTTACCCAGTTCCATATCTCCCTAGCCCCCTAGAGGAGTAGAGACCATGTCCCTCATTTATCGTATCTGCTGGGACTGCCCCTTTTTTGATCCTTCCCCCCTTCACAAGTTTAAACCCCACCTTTCGCTGATGAACCCAGCTAGTTTGAGCTTTAGGATTTCCTTCCCCCCTCCAAATTAAGGTGGAGCCGGTCCCTAGCACACAGCCCCTTATCCTCCCAGGTCTTCCCCCAGTCTCCCACCAGGCCATACCCCAATTCCTCACACCACTCCCTAAGCCACTGATTTATCTCCCTAATCTTCATCTTGTTTTCCCCAGTAGCCCTTGGCACCAGCAGGATTTCTGAAAAGGAGATCTTACAGCCTATGGAAAGGCATGCCCTGGCCAACTCCCAGAATCTTGCCTGAATTTCTAGTTCACTATTACCATTTATGTCATTTGTCCCCAAGTGCACTAGAATGTCCAATGCCCCCCCACATTCCCTTGCCAGTGAATACAACTCATGCTTGGCCTTGTGCACTGTCAGGCCTGGGTGGCATTTGGTTCTGATCAGACAGCTTTTACCCTCCTCCTGCCCCTCCCACTGTATGCCTCTGATCATGGAGTCCCCCAATAGCAGTACTCTAACTTCCCCCTTGCCTTTCTGTTCACCCCTCAGGTTCCTCCTCCTTGCATGCCCCTCCTCATCAATTCATCTGGATTCTCCACTCAACCAGCTCCTCGTACCTCCCACAATCTGGGAGTTGAAGGTAGCCCCTTCACTATTTTCCCTGGTCACCTCCTCTACCAGTGTCCTGGCCTTCTTTATCCCCCCCACCTGAATATCTTTCTCTGTATCTCTTTCCCCACTGCTTGCTAATCCATCCATCCTATCTGTTTGCCTATTTGGCTTTCTGCTCGCTATCATCCCATTTATGTCCTGTGCCTTCCTGCCTGTTATGCTTCCCTGTTCCATACCATCAGCCTTCTCCTGGTTCCCCTGATCCTCCTTTTTCTTCTCCCCTCCTACCCCTTTTCCCCCATCCTGTCCTGGACCCCCTCTATTGTGCCCTTGACACTTGCCCTCTACACCCGTTCTATCTATCCCTGCCCCAGCTACACCAGCAACAGCATCATCCTCCTCCTCTTCTTTCTCCCCCACACACCTGTCTTCTACCAATGGGCATAGGGGGTTAAAACGATTTTTGAGCCTTAGCCCATCCCTCAGTGCGCCCTGTCCCTACTGCCTCTCTTGGTTTCCTTTGGACACCCCCAGACTCTTGCCTACTGCTGTAGAAATTTCCCCCTTTTGGGCCCCATCTGCCAGGGTCCCCGAGAGCCCTCTGAGTACCCCCCCTTCCCTCCTTTGCTACTGTGAGCACCACTCTTCACTCCTCCCCCAGCTTGGGAGGCCCCAGCACCTAGTGCTTCCATGTAGGCAACCGCTTGCCTCCTACCTCTCCAATCCCCCCCAAGCTGCCTTTGGATCCCCTCTACCTTCGCCTTAAGCTGTGCCAGCTGTTAGCACACTGGGCATCCCCAAACATCCAAGCCCAGTCCAATATCATACCACAGCCTGTGCACCCAACCACCCGCCTAAAGATACCTACTCTAGTGATATGTGGTCCCTCTCCCATCATCATAGCAGCCTTTTCTAGGCCAAATTATCAATTCAGTGGCTCTACAGTTTCTTGAGCTACCAGTACCTATGCCTAGGCAATTCCCCCCATACAGCATGCAGACCTTTAAACTTGAAACGCTTGTGTGGCTGAACCTTTCCCCACCTGACTATTTGCCTTAAAAGTTAGTTTACATGGGAAGATTACAACTCCCTAAGCTCCTCTCTCCCAGCCTTAAAACCCTACCCCCAGTGGCTAGAACTACATGAGCTGCACCTGAAGCATTTTGCTCCAGTTGCAGGGCAGGTGTTCCCCTATAAATGAGCTGTGCTCTGGTGGGATTTGAGCCCATGCCCAGCTCTCAAGAGAGTGTATCAGCCCTGTGCCTGCCCTTCACTGCACCTCCAAGCACTTCAACCTCTTCCGAAGGAAGTTCCCACACAAAACAACACTTATTAAACAAGTCAGCAGTCCTGCTTAAAAGTCTACAGATTGATAAGAATTTAAAGCTTATCCAGATACTAAAATCCCCAGCTGCTCAGCAAAAGCAGGTTCCCACAACCTCTACCAGCCACAAATGTTTCTGCAATAGATGCCAATGTTCTATCCCCAAATTTATTTTTACGCTTATCTAGATCTATTCTATTTTGATACAAAACCCTAACTGAATGTTTTCTAAGAGCAGAATCTTTATCTGCCAATATTTTTGATATTTTATGATTCAAATAAATTGTCCTATGTTTATATATAAATGAGGACCAACTATACTTATATTCTAAATCGAGTGGTAACCAAAGCAGGTGCAAAAATGTGGTTATAGTACTGAAGTTTTCAATTTACTACACATTACTTAGTGTGTGTGTGTGAGAGTAGGTGTGTGATGCATGTCATCAAATCAGTCACCTTTTATTGTGCCACATAATAATTTCAGCAATGCGAACCTGCTATCCACTGCAGCTGTGTGATTTTTGTACTCCTTTGTGGTATCTTTACTGGTACAAGTACTAGTGACTGTTACTGCAGCAGTGTGGTACACTGCCCCCCGCAGCCTGCCCTAACCGGCAAAGGTATTCTTTTCCAGATTTGAATTTCTGATGGTGAGCTCTGGTTAGGTGTTGTACCTTTGCATCTGCATCTCTTCAGTGTGCGGTGCAATCTTACTCTGTCTGTGCATTTGCATCTCTTTAGGGCCCAATCTCCATCTGTAACTTAAGTCACAGTTGTTTCTTTGGCTTCCCTTCAGAGTACTGGACAGGTGTGGTGCATAATTCTGCATAAAAATTTTACTCATTAATATGAGTTTTTAAGTCAGGAATATCAACGCGAGTCACTCGTGATACAAATCACATTCTTCATCATCATGGTCACAAATGCAGTCACAAATCACTGTTCACTATCACGTTACAAATCACAGCATTATTTTTTTTTTTTTAGTTACTTGGATTTATTGTAAGTCTGTTTTGTAGTATCTCTCCAGGCTTCACCACCCCACCATTGTACTCATTAATGAACGTTTTTAAGTCAGGGAATTTGTGCTACAGCTCATCGGGGAAGTAGAGCCATAGGCATTTACGTCCCCCTCCCAATACACTTCCATATGGTTTATCTCACACCATCAACACCAAATCATGTTCTTCATCATCACTGTCACAAATGCAGTCACAAATCATGATTCACGATCACGTCACGAATCACAACACAAATTTTTAGACTAGTTACTTGAATGTATTGTAAGCATGTTTTATAGTATCTCTCCAGGCTTCACCGCCCCACCATTGTACTCCTTAATAAGCATTTTTAAGTCTGGGAGTTTTGTGCTACAGCCTTCCAGGAAGTACAGCCATAGGCTTGTGCATTCTTCCCTGTACAGCATGTGAGTTACAGTACTGTCAGTAGTGGTGGACGAAGTGGCCCCAATTTGCCCCATGAAGTGATTCACTGAGTAACGTGGAATCAACAGAGAACTCTACAGTGTGAAGCGGAGTACTTTGCATCATAATGAGGAACATGAAGTCCATTGAAACCAATAACTTTGCATTATTCCGCCTTCCCCAAATCACGTCTTCACCAATTTTAAGATGAAGTACATTGAAATCAATGTAATTTGCCTCACTTCATCCTGTAATTGAGCTCCAAATGAAATTCTGCAGTTATTCATGTAATTGCAGGTCACATGGACTATATATTGTTTGTCACAGCCTCATTTCTGACCTGGGTAGTGTGTGTGTAGTGGTAGCTGGAGGCAGTTTGTTCTAAGAGCTCTGTGATTCAAAACCTCTAAAAGCTGTTTAAAATGCCTTTTTAAGTAATATTTATTGCTCAAAATTTAGTACATCGATTGTAGAAAACCCTTTTGTGCTCATATCATCGAGTGTTTATTGTTGTGTGTGGATTTTGAATGTTAATTTAGAACAGTCAGTCTGTGTACTGTGAAGTGTGCTTTAGGGAGGGGCGTATTTGTGGTGTTGGTACATTAACTGGGACAAAAAGGCAGTCTTTCTATTTTGGTTATATTTTTCTTGTATAACTGTGTTATTATACACACAGTAATATTTTCAGTAATTCTTGACTTTTTTTGCTGATTGTTGTGGTGCAGCAGTATACAATTTGTCTGTTTAAAACATTTGATTATATTACTAAAGGTTTTCAATTTGATATGCATTACTTGAGTGTGCATGTCAGTGTGTGTGCGATGTGTGCCATTAAATCAGACACCTTTTATTGTGTTACAGAGTAATTGCAGCAGTATGAACCTGCTATCCGCTGCACCTGCATGAATTTTTTATACTGCTTTGTGGCATCTTTACTGGTAGAGGATTGTTACTGCCGTGCACTAATCCCCCAACTGGCAAAATGTATTCCTTTCCATATTTGGATTTCTGACTTATAAGCGCTGGTTAGGTGTTGTTGTGCCTTTTCATATGCATCCCTTGAGTGTGCAGCACAATCTTAATCTGTCTGTGCATTTGCATGGCACCATTAATTCTGGGAGATTGCATTTCATGTTACACTCTCATTTCACTTTGTCAGCACTGGGAAATTTTCTGAACACAAGACAGTAGCATTTTGGGGATACACAGTAATTCTGGTGACTCTGTGTGACTTGACCACTGCGTACCTGACTGAAGGCACCATTAATTCTGGGAGACTTTGCATTTCTTGTTACACTCTCATTTCACTTCATCAGCACTGGGGAGTTTTCTGGACACAAGAGAGTAGCACTTTGAGGATGCACATTCTTTCTGGTGACTGTGTGGGTGGGATGCTGCCAATATTGTTGCCACTCTGCCTTACTTTGTGTTTAAGGTGGAATGACAATGTTAAGTAATAATAACAAGGTGAAGTGAGCCTTTCCTATGGGGCACTCCGTGTAGCAAAGTGCCAAGGTGAAGTGGCCACTTCGCGTTCACTTTGCCTGCAGATTTTAAATTTGCTGCATCTTTATTTGCAATACAACTTCTTTTTTGCTTGATTGCTGCCTTCATCTACTGTTAAACATATGGTTGTCTGGGATGCTAATACTTAGACTATTCATCACATGTAACTGTTGTGTAATGTAATTTTACTTTCATATAGCACCACCTTCCAGATGTGTTAGATACTTTTTATAAAAGTGTGATCAAAAAGAATGGTACAGACTTAAAGAACAAGCACCAATGCACTAAAGAAAAGGTCAACAGCAGTAACACCATTAAATAACTACAAAAAGCATTCATTAAAAGCTAGGGTAAATAGATACGATATTAAGGTCTTCTTAAAGCCTTCCCCTGTAGAGCTACTGAAGATGGTGACAGAGAGTTCCACAACTGAGGTGCTACCACAGCAAAACCCATATTGCCAGATGATATGAGGTGCACATGAATATCCTCCAGTAACTTCTTTCCAGCAAAGTGGAAATGGTGATTTAGAGTTATACGGGAAAAGTAGGCCTTTATTGTAGCCAGAACCCTGATCATGCCAGGTGTTATAGACCATCAAGCAAATCTTGAAGGTGATATGTCATCTAAATAGAAGCCAGTGCAGATCCCACAGTGCAGGCATGATTTGATAGAAAGTGCTTGAAGTTGATATCAGCCTGACTGTAGCATTCTGCAGTTGCCAGAGACAATGCAGAAAACATCCAAAAAGCCATCATGTTGGAGATGGTTCTACATCATAAGAGCAATCACTGAAAGGTGAGTGTACATCGTCAATATTCACTAATGCGATGTACACCCTCCCGCCAGTGTAAAACAAAATGGTGCAAAGGACATGGAATTTTTATGTCATGCACCCCCCACTTCACCTCCCACACCCCCTACTTTAGGATTCTCAACTCCAGGGGCTGCATGTTGGGGGGGGGGGGTTCAAGTTCTAAAAAAACAAAAAAAAAACCTACTCCGGCAGGGTGTAACAAAATACACCTGGGCTAAGACCCAAACCCAGCATTCAGGCCATCCCAGCCTAGCACCCACCCACCTTGCCATGGAGCCAGTTTGGCAGCTCACTGTGGCACCACCCCTGACAAACCCTCCCTCCCTCCCCCAGCTCAGCGTGCTTGCTCCCCACCCCCCCACATGTGCATGTACATATAGTGACATCCCATGGCCATTCACATACCCACCCCATCCAGTCACCTTCCCTATGCCATCACCCTGCCGACATGCACCGAAAGTGGGTCAACATTTCGGTAGGTGCACACTTTCCAATAACACATGTCACAGGAAAACCATTGCTGATAGGGCTTTAGTCAGACAATATTTCTCCATGGAAAAATGAAAAGTGGACAACAGCTGTCACCTATAATTCATAAAGCAGTCTTCTGCCTACTATGACACTGAGATCTTTAGTTTAATCACAAACTCCAAGGACATTACTTTCCTAGAAGGGCAAGGTGATATTGCTCCTTTCATTGCCAATGTCTGGGATAATGGTTTAAAGAGAAGAGACTCTATTTTGCCAGGAGTATAGTTAAATCAGCTGGTAGCCATTCTGTCACTCACTCACTTCAGATAAAAGTTGATCAGTCATAGCTACTGAGATATATTGGTTTGGTGAGAAAGAGTAGTACAACTGAATATCATTTGTATAGCACAGGAAACCCAGATTACCAATATACCATCTCACAATCTCTCCCTGAGGCAACATGTAGACTGCAAACAACATAGGTGAAGAAGTAAAACATTGTGTAATGCTAGAAGGAACCACAGCCCCTGGAAAAAAATATTTCCAAAGTGCTACATGTTTTTCTTTACTGGCTATGAAGAGCTCAAACCATAGCAACACTGTACCAGACAGTCCTCTCAAGGTCATTGGGCAGTTAATCAGAATCACATAGTCCGCAGTGACAAATGGCAAAAAAAGGTCAAGGAGTATGCAGTAGACTATTCTTTCCACTCTCTTATCACAAATAGACCATTTATTACCATCACCAGTAGAGTCTCAGTGCTGTGTTGAGTTCTTAACCCAGATTGGAATGGCTGATAGATTTTGTGGTACACTAGATCTGCCCCAGTTGCAATACCACCACTTCCTTAAATACCTTCCCTACAGATGGAACATTTGAGACAGGCCTAAAGTTGGACAGAATATCCAGGTTCAGGGAATGTTTCTGTAGGAGAGGGATTTGAGGGACTCCCCAATGATTCTGGCCACAAACAGAAGCAGGCTCTCCCAGCGGTCCACCAACAGCTGGGTTGGACCTTGATCTAGCTACAGTAAATTATTTGCAGCATTGACAACAAAAGAGAAAATTCCCAATCCATCAGTGTTTGAAACTCCATCCATAGCAGGAGTGCTTGGATTTCCCGAAATCTGTCTCAACAGCAGAAAGTCAGAATTTTGGTGATTCCATTTTTTTTTTTGAAACTTCTTTATTAAAGGTTTATGATTTTCAACAGTGAAACATACATACATACACCCCCGGATACATGACCGGGCCCACATCCCCAAACTGGATATGGATACTATATATATCCCCCAAAACTATTTACAATCACAGTTATATATTATCACTACTAAACACTTTAATCCATTTGTATTGAAGTAACCTTCAATTCTATCCTTTCAGTTTTGGTACTAGACTAATCTTTTACTTAGCCCGGATTGCTTTATAAAATTTCCCCAACTTAAAGATGCTTATAGTTTCTCCAGACTAAACCTTCATAACTGTGTCCCTAGGAAAGAGAGAGAATCCATCCTAACCAACCAGGAATAAGCATACCATCTGATCCCGATAAACATCTTCATGTGATTCCATTTTTGATAACGATTCTGATCTGATCCTATTTAGGGACTATGAATGGGATCAAGAATGGAATGACATTTCTGGTTCTGCTTTTGACTCAGTAGGCAGCATAAAAGGCAAGTACACAGTGAGTGTACACAAGTTCCCACAGCTTTCTCCCAAAGCCCTACATTTCAGATATCTACCCCTCCCCATACAGTACATGCTTAGCAAACAGATAAGACATGCTGATAGGTCCTAAGAAGGATGGAACACTTTTGTGTCTTTTGTTTTAAGTCTTTGCAACTGAGATACTTGCTCTAGGTGACTTTAATATAAATTGGTTAGCCCCCACAGCTGCTTAATTTAGGGATGTCGCTACAGGAATTGATCTGACACAAATGGTTCAATCACCCACCAGAATCAACTATAAATCTGGCACAAGTTTGCTAGTAGACCTCATTCTGACCACTAAACCTGATAGAATCATTGAGGACAGAGTCCTGCCTGACTCACTAAGAGACCACTCCTGTTTTTTGCAAATTGTCAAACCTCTCCAAAAAACTACCCCCAAAGATCTCCTACCAGCAGTCCCTCAAAATATGACAATTCAAAAATTACCTTCTAAACTGGGACTGGTCCTTAATAGACACTGCCTCTAATATTGATGATTCCCATGGCCTTCGTTATTGCCTCCTTCAACTCTGCATGTGACATCTTTGCTCCCTATTTTAAGAGGGTTACAAAAGGACACAAAACTCCACAAATCACCCAGGCACTCCTGAACCTCATGTCCAACCATGACAATCTCTGGCACAAGGCCCTAGCTACAGTACTCTCTGCTGATAGAAATTACAGAGCAGCCAGAAATCTCAATACCTGGGAAATTTGATGGGCAAAAACTGCCCACTACCAAAACAAACTATATATATATATATTCATGGCAAAAAAAATCTGTTTAATATATCAGTTTGGGTTGTTCCACAGAGACAAAAGGGAGGAAATGCGGTGTTAGGGTTGAAAGCCCCCCTTGCACCCCCCAGTCCGCCCACTCAACCAGCATCAAGGTGTGCATTGGGGTCGTCAGCCCAAACTCTCACCCCATCACATGTGTACACAAGCTGAGGTATAGGAGAATGGGGTGAGAGTTAGGAACGATGACCCCAATGCAAACCCCGATGCCAGTTGGGGGGTGGGCTGGGGGTGCAAAGGGGGCTTTCAACCCTAACACCAGATTTCCTCACATTTGTCATTGTGGAACAATCCTAACTGATGCATTAAACTGAGTTTTTTGCCATGAATTGCCCTTCTTTTTGAGATTGAGGACTATAAATAGTGACTGGAATGCAGTGGTGGGAGCGCGGGCCCTTCAGACCCTGCACTCCCACCACGTGATGTCTTGTGACATAGTAACAGTAACTGCAATGCAAACGAAAGTGGTAATGGTTATGCACATGGTGATGCAAAAGTAAATGGTAAACAAAACTTTAATAGAAACGCAAGTGCAAAGTGACACGAAAGCAAACAGTGACGCAAACAGAGATGCAAATGCATACGGAAATGGAACTGGTAATATGCACAGTCATGGTACCGCTATCATAAATGCAAACGTTAACTGTTACAGCAACAATAACACCAAAGGAAACAGAAATGGAAAGACAAACGCAAGCGCGTAAAGAAACGCAAAGCATAAAGCGCACAGTCATGATATCGCAATTGCAAATGCAAATGGTAATGGTAACAGCAAAAATAATGGCGAAGGAAACAGAAACGGAAAGCCAAATGCAAGTGCATATGGAAACACAATCTGTAACATGCATGGTCACGGCACTCCAATTGGAAATGCAAATGGTAATGGTAATAGCTAAAATAACGCCAAAGAAAACAGAAACGCAAACTCAAGCGCATACAGAAATGCAAACCATTATGCACACGGTCATGGTAAAACAATTGTAAATGCAAATGGTAATGGTAGCAGCAACAATAATGCCAAAGAAAACAGAAACCGAAATGCAAATGCGAGCTCGCATGGAAACGCAAACCGTAACATGCATGGTCATGGTACAGCAATTGTAAATGCTAATGGTAGCAGTAACAGCAACAGTAACACCAAAGGAAACAGAAACACAAGTGCATATGGAAATGCAAACCGTAATGGGCATGGTCATGGTACCACAATTGGAAACTCAAATGGTAATGGTAACAGCAACAATAATGCCAAAGGAAACAGAAACGCAAATGTAAGCATGTATGGAATTGCAAACCATAACATGCATGAGTACAGGAACGCAATTGGAAATGCAAATGGTTACGGTAACAACAACAACGATGCAAAACGAAAGACAAACGCAAACACAAATGGAAGAGGGCTGCAAACACAAATAGTAATGCACAAGGTGAAGCAAAGTGAAACACAAATAGAAATAGTACTGTAGACACAAATGGTAAGAGTAACACAAACGCACGCACAAACAGAAATGCAAAGGATGACGCACATGGTGGTGTACACGGTAATGGTAACACAAACGGGTATGGAAACGCAAGTGGAAACACTATGTGTAACAGTAACTGGAGTGCACACCCTGGTTTTACCTAACAGCTGCATAGAAAAACACAGTGGCCCAGATATTCAAAAGGGTTACGCCATGCGCAACAGGGTTGCGCATGCAGAAGTCCGCGCCATTCTGCGATATTCAGCAGGAGGCAGTTACGCCACTGGCAACAGGTTGCGCAAGAGAGCAATGCAAATGAATGCATGCTCACAGGAGGGGGAGGATCCATGCATAACCCGTGCAACATGTACGGTATGGGCTGCATGCCCATTGGCTGCAGCTCTGCACCACGGGCGGCAGCCCTACCGGACAGTCAGTCAGGCGGGCGGCGGGCGGCAGGCGGTGGATGCTGTCGCCCGCCGCGGGGAGCGGGTGGAGGGCTTGTGGGTGGGTGGGGGACACTAGCACCAGGGAGATGTGGGGGAGTTGTGTTGTGACATTCTGCCCGCGATCGGGCTTTACGGTCCACTGGACCACCAGGGAGTTATTCGGGTTGGGGGAAGGGTTACATTCTGCCCGCGATCGGGCACTGGGGGTTCATACAGTTCTGCCCGCGATCGGGCTGTGGGAGATGTGGGGGGACATGTACGGTTCTGCCCGTGATCGGGCTGTGGGAGATGTGGGGGTGTCATGGACTGTGATGCCCGCGATCGGCTGCATTAGGCGCTGTCCTCGACGGCTGCTGCCTGGCAGGGTGGCCAGAGCAAGTCCTCGGGATCGGCACACCTACATGCAAATGGCATGCAAATGGGGCTAAATAGATGCAATGGCCCCTGCGCCTTGCATAAATTATGGCCCCATTTGCATGTCACCTTTTGAATATCGGACATTTGAGCATGGCGCAATGGTACTTGCGCCACCGCAAGTTTAATGCTCAACTCTGGCAACTTTAAGTGGCGCAAGTTCCACTGCGCCATCTTGCCCGCTGCTGTAACTCGAGGGTGATATTCAAAGGAGTTGCTCAACAGCGCAACTCCTTTGAATATCACCTAGCCACACCCTCTGCGCAACTATTTTGAGCAGCTAGGACTTCCGCCAGACTGGCGAGTTTGAATATTTGGGCCAGTGAGTACAAAGTATGTATGCATAATAATGGGTCTCGGAGCAGAAAATGAGGAGTTGGAATACTAAATTGCTTATATCTCAGGAAACATATGACATAGAAAAAAAATTAAAATTTCGTATGAATTATGAGTTTCCTGGCTAGCTTTTCACTTAGCCCCCATTAGGGGGGACTAAGCATTTTTCAGATGAAAAGCCCATATCTCACACTGTTTCCAAGATACGGGCCCTGAAAGGAGAGGTGGACGCCGCAATGTTAGTCTTTAGGAAAAGGCATCAACTTCAAAATACCGTAACTTTGCATCTGTGCTATATTTTTTTCACCAAACCATCAAAAGGCACATCTGTGAGATGTTGGCATTCTTCACTCCTAATTTCAGCCCAAAAGAGCAAACAGTTTGTTTGCAGCAGGGTGGCAAACAATTCCTGTCATTTTGGCCATGGTGTTGCAAAGTAGTGTCATGATTTGCGACACTTTCGCAAAAAAATCACAAAAGTGTAGCAGGTGTGACACTACTTTGCAAAACTACTTTTCTCAAAAATTTCAAAAACATATTTCTGGGGTGTTTAACCACAAAATAAAGACATGTCTAGCATCCTCGGGGCTCAACTAGGTAAACACAAAGATAATTGTGTCCCTAGATGGTCCCAATTTTAAGTGCCAAGCATTTCTGTGATCAGTAACTGAAGAAACAATGGCTGACTCACGACATTACAGAGGTCATTTGCGACACTAACAACTGCATTTGCGACACTGTTGAACTTTTTCTTAACTTTTCCCATTGACTATAATGGGAAACTTATTTTTTGAATAACTTTTGAACCGTTCACTATTTCAAGAAATCTTCAAAAGCACATCGGGGATCCCAGCCGCACGTTCCCTGAAGTTTTTGGACCTGTTGCACAAGCCATATGACCTGTAGGAGTGAGTAAAGAATTTGCAAAAAAAAAAATGTAAATGTGCACCAGAATGTCACTTAATAACTCCACAGCCATATATCTGACCGGTATGAAAGTTGTAGCTCCTAAGATCTATGGTTATGCCCCATGCCTTTCAGGCAAATCCGTTGAATGGTGGCAAAGTCATTAAGGTGCAAAGTTTCACCATTTAACCTTAAATGGGGTACTCAACCCTAACTATGGTAGCACTACCATGCTACCATAATAAATATATATATATATATATATATATATATATCTTATTGTGGCACGGTCGCGCCACTGTAGTTAGGGTTCAGCGGTCAGTTACATACTAAAGTCAAAAGTTCGGACATTACTAACTTTGGATCTGTTCAGTGGATTTGCCTGAAATTTGGTACACGCATTGGGGCATGGTAGATCTCTTGATTTTCCAAATTGTGTTTTTGTCAGAGTGCCAGTCTTTGTGTATGAAAGCACTGAAAAATGCAAAAGTATCCATTTTTGCAGGACCTTTTGGCATTCTGAATGTGGTCCTCCACAGCCATCATATGACATGCTGCTTTGTGAGATGGCCATTTGAAAGAGCTTTGGTGGCTAAACATGCAGCTTTTTGTTTGGTGAAAAAATATTAAGGCATTCAAAAGTTATGGCACTTTTAGGTTTCCATTAGAAGTCAAAGGGAAAATTTATAGGTATATCTTATGATCAAAGAATGGGGTTCTGGCCATCTCGTCCCACCTGGCGGTCAAAGAATTTGCAGCCTCACAGTTCAAGAATCTTTGTCCCCAAGGATTTTTTTCAAATTCTTTGATTGCAAGGTCCACCATCTTGTTTTCAATTTTCCAATCACACAAACACAAATATCTCGGCTCAGGGGTCACTTCTGAAGTAGAACTTTACTCAGGGGACCCCGATCTATCGAACCATGGCTTTGGTTCCATCCAAATCAGTCTAAAAATAGAGTTTACAGCTTTTTAAATCTTAATTAGTGGCTCACTAACGATCTTTGATCGCAAGCCTGCAAATTCTTTGATCGTGAGAATCTTTGATCGCGATCGTGCATCTCAAGCGAGGGATGAGATGGGCAGATTTAAAATTCAATTTTTGTAGCCCAGGGGTGTCCTTTTATCTTATTTAAGGATGGGTTTTGCTCGGGGCTAAGCCCTCCCCCATCTGAATACAGAAACAGTTATTTTCATTATCCCTGGTGGTCTAGCTGCCCCTCCCCATCATGGTAATGTACATAACCATGCTTCTATCCCTGGTAGTCTAGTGGCCCCCCAATAAGTATCTTATAAATATGTTTATTTTCTATCCCTGGTAGTCTAGTGGTCCCCCCCATGTGTGTTTATTTATATATTTTACAAATATCCCTGGTAGTCTAGTGGCCCCCCTCCCAGTCTGTACTTCATTAATGTTATTGTTATTAACATCCCTGGTAGTCTAGTAGTCCTCCCCATCTTAATAAAATATACTTGCATTTTAAATGTCCTGGTAGTCTAGTGGCCTCCTACCCAGCCATGCCAGCCCACCAAGCACCCCCCACCCTTCCCCCAGTGGGCAACTGGTGCAGCCCACCTCTCACCTCCACAGCCAGCCACTGACTGTGTGTTTTATGAGCACCAATGGAAAGAGGCACTCTGAAATAATTTCTGAGTGCCTCTTTCCTCTTTCCATTAGCGTTCATACAACACACAGTCGGCGGCTGGCCATAGAGGTGAGAGGTGGGCTGTGCCAGTCACTGGTTGGGAAAGGGTGGGGGAGGTGCTAGGTGGGCTGGCATGGCTGAGTGGGGAGGTGGGGGCCACTAGACTACCAGGACAATTAAATGCAAGTTTATTTTATTAAGATGGGGAGCACGCTAGACTACCAGGGATGTTAATAACAATAATAATAATGAAGTACAGATCGGGGCCACTAGACTACCAGCGATATTTGTAAAATACATAAATAAACACACACACATGGTGGGACCACTAGACTACCAGGGATAGAAAATAAACATATTGATAAAATACTCATTGGGGGGGCACTAGACTACCAGGGATAGAAGCATGGTTATGTACATTACCAAGGATGGGGAGGGGCACTACACTACCAGGGATAAAGAGAATAACTATTTCTGTATTCAGATGGGGAGAGTTAGCTCATTGAGCAAACACACCCTTAAATAAGGTAATAGGACACTCCTGGGCTGCAAAAGACTATTCTGAAATCTGGCCATCTCTGCCCTTCCTCTTTGTTCGTGAGCTGGAATTTTTGACCGCTACCTCTGCAAATTCTTTGATTGTGAGATTCTTTGATTGCAATCGTGCATCGTGAGTGAGGATGAGATGGCCCAATTTAAAAATCAATTTTTCAGCCCAGGGTGTCCTAGGAAGTCAAATGAGGGTGGGTTTTACTCAGGGGCTTCGCTCTGTCGAACCATGCTGGTGGTTTACCACAATTTCTTCAATTGTTTGATTTATAAGTTGTTAGCAACTTGTTCTTGAGCCTGCAAATTCTTTGATCGTGAAAGTCTTTGGACCGCCATCTTTGACCGCGGGAGGGACAAGATGGCCAGATTTTTATAATGAAATAGCTAGGAAATGTTAGTAATCTTTGACATTGAATATCTTGGAAATGGTTTGGTCTTTTGACTTCAAATTTGAGGGAAGAAAGGCAACATCCATATATCTGCCATTTGGTACCTTGGAATCAAAAATAGTACAGGGTGGCAAAGTTACAGCACTATGAAGTTGGCATTTCTCCCATAGGATAACATTACGCGCCAGCTGCACTACAGAAATTCTTTGCCACCCTGCTGCAAAATAACAGTTTGGTCATTTGGGCTGAAATTTGGAGATAAGAAAAATATCATGTCACAGATGTGCCTTTTGGTTGTTTGGTGAAAAAATATTACAGGGCTGCACAGTGATGGCACTCTGAAGTTGATGCTTTTTGCCATAGGATAACATTATGGCGTCCATCGCATCTTTCAGGGCCCTTATCTCGGGAACAGTGTGAGATACGAACCTTTCATCACAAAAATGCTTAGCCCCCCAAACGTGGGCTAAGAACAAAACCAACAAGGAAAGTCATAATTCACACGAAATCTTACTTTTTTTTCTACGTCATACAGTTCCTGAGATATAAGCAATTTAGTATTCCAAGTCCTAATTTTCTGCTCCGAGGTCAATTATTATGCATACATTCTTTGTTTTCACTGTGTTTTTTCAATACACTTTTTGGGGTAAAGAAGGGTGTGCCCTTTCATTACTGTGCTAGTTAGTGTTTGCAGTTGTGCTTCCGTTAACGTTCGCATCACCGTTCTCGTCTATGCCAGCGTGTGCATTACGTTTTGCGTTTCCATTTGCACTTGCATTTCCATTTTGTTTGGCGTTATTGTTGCTGTTACCGTTACCATTTGCATTTGCAATTGCAGTACCATGCCTCTGCGCATTATGGTTTGCATTTTCATATGCGCTTGCATTTTTGGTTCTGTTGGCTTCATTGTTGCTGTTACCATTACCATTTATGTTTACAATTGCGGTACCATGACCATGTGTGTGACGGTTTGCATTTCCATACGCACTTGCATTTCTGTTTCTGTCAGCTTTATTGTTGCTGTTACTGTTACCATTTGTGTTTACAATTGTGGTTCTGTGAGTGTGCTTGTGATGGTTTGCATTTTCGTACATGCTTGCATTTCTGCTTACTTTGGCGTTATTGTTGCTGTTACCATTACCATTTGTGTTTACAATTGTAGTACCATAAACATGTGTGTTACCAGTTGTGTTCTGTACACACTTCTGTTTGTGTCTCTGTTTACATCACCGTTTGCTTTGGCACCACTTTGTGCTTGCATTTTTATTACTGTTTGCATTACCATTTATGTTTGTGTCACCATGTGCATAACACTTTGTGCTTGCGTTTGCGTTGCACTTACTGTCACTATAGTCACATGTGGCCCCGCGTTCCCACCAACTTGTGCAACTTTCTACTTTTCTATCCTTTCTTAAAAATTATGGAAATTCTATGCAAACAACTTTGTTAATGCATCAGTTAGGGTTCTTCTACAGTGATGAAAGTGAGGAAATTTGACATTAGGGTTCCACCCTTGCACCACACCCAGCCCTGCCCACAGCAACAGGGTACTGTGCGCATTGGGGTTGTTGGTTCTAACTCCTCACCCATTCTTCTACACTACACCACCTCAGCTTCTTTACATGGGATGGGGTGAGAGTTAGACTGATGACCCCAACGCACACCCTGATGCCTGTTGCTGTGGGCAGGTGGGGTAGGGGAAAGGGGAACTCTAATGTCAAATTTCTCACTTTTGTTGCTGTAGAAGAACCCTAACTGATGAATTAACAAAGTTTTTTGCATAGAATATATATATATATATATATATATATATATATATATAGTCTGTAAGTTTGTAAGCAGGCTTTTAAAACATAGCAGTACAACTCTCTAAATTTCTGGGACAACATGAAGAAGTAAATGGCAAGACAAAGCCCCACTCTGCTGAACATCAATGGTATTCACTCCTATGGCCCCCGCCTATAGTAAAAATATTCAATACTATGTTTACTGATCTTAGCTCAGTCCCCCCCAATTTATTCAACAACAGGCTCCAACTTCACTTCCCCATGGTTATCCCCCATTTTGACTCAGGATTATCTCACAGCAAGAAGCTAAATTCTACCTATCTATGGTCCTTGGAAGCCCCAATTTAGTGGGGACTAACTCCCTGGATCTAAAGCTCCTGCATCTTGTTCTTGACACTGTCCAGTCCCATATAACCAAACTATTCAATCTCTCCTTGTGTTTCAGCCAATTCCCCTTCCAGTAGAAATTAGCTGTGGTCACACCCATCCCTAACAGTGGTGGTAGAACCTCTCATGGAAAGTATCACCCGATTTCTATCCTTCCCCCATTTCCAAAGCCACTAAAAACATTGTCTCAGATCAATTCACAGACTATCTGATGAACCATAATTTACAATATCCCCAGCAACATGGATTTTGAAAGGGCCATAACACCTCCACAACACTTTTGGATTCACAGATTACATCTTGAAAGCACTTGACCAAGGTCATTTAGTCAGGTCTGTTTACAAAGACCTAACTAAAGTGTTTGATATGGTCAATCACACTGTTCTCACAGAGTCCATCCTCTGTGGGCTTATCATCTGACGCCACCTCATGGATCACCAACTACTTAAATCAGAGGTATCAAAAGTTAAAATTGGCAATGCTCTCTCTGCCTGTCTTCCTGTCAGGTTAGGGGTTCCACAGGGCTCAATACTCAGCCTACTCCTTTTCAGTCTATTTCTGAACACTCCCCCTTCTGCCTGCTCTGAGAAGATGCTTTTATATGACTATGATGTGATCATTTTCTGTAGCCAACTGGATCACACACTCCTACAAAAAGACCTTAAAAGATTTTTTACTGAGTCCACATTGTGGTTCTCCAGACATAAGCTTATCCTCAGCTATCAAAAAACAAAAGTAATGCTGTTTGCTCAACTGCAAAACAAACATACAGACTCACCCTTAATATATTTAACTGTTAGCTCACCCCACTGGAACAAGTGCACAAGCTTAAATATCTTGGCATCAGTCTTGATGCTTCCCTATCTTTTCATGATCACATTAATGTAGCTTGTACCCTTGTCAATAGGAGGATTGGCATACTCTATAGGCACAGTTCTTACCTGTCCCCTATTGGCTTCTTCCTAGCTGTAACATCTTTGGTCCTCTCTTTAGTTGATTATGGCATTATTATCTATGGGTCTGCAGCTAAAACTGCTCTAAACAGGATAAAGTTTGCACTAAACAGGGCATGTCAGCTGGTGGCTGGATGTGGTAGACTTACACACACTTGCTATCTCTACTTGCTGACAAATTGGCTGACATTTGAGGGAATTTCTCAATTATCAGACATTCCTCTTTGCTAAGAAGATTTCCTTGGCTCTCTGCCCCCTTCTTTCAATGATCTATTCTCACTACCACCACCAAGTGCCACCAGAAGTGCCGCTAAGTCTGCCTTGCAAGTACCATGTTGTAGAACCTCTCTTGGCCTGAGATCATTCATGTACAGCCCCGCCCCCATGGCTGAATACTCTACCTGGAGAGATCTCTGCCTTAGCCAAATTGGAGAAACGTAAACCTACTCTCTATCAGCTTCTCCTGGCCTCATAATGCTGTGCTTGTTCTAACCCACTTTCATATCCTGGTCTCATGTCGACTATTCCCCTTCTAGTTGATATGACAAAGTCTATATCTGACTGCTCTTCTAAACTCCTTCACTATTGAATGATTGCTCTACCTACTGCAGTATCTGGTGAACATTCCTGTAATTTACAAACAGTGTTTTTACTCAATTTATGTTATGTATTGAAGTATATCTAATGTGTTGTATCTCGAATTTTCTGTAACCATTTATTGTCAGTTGTGGAGAATTTGTAAAGGAGTCACTGACTCATATGTTTGTAATTCCAAGAATTCAATAAATAAATACCATAAGATTGTGTGAAAGCACATCCAGCACTACCCACTCATGCTTAAAACAGAACCAGTCTGAAATACATGTCACATTTTACTTTGCATAATTTGGGTATGCATAATGTATATTTACAATGCCACATTGTTCCAGCTTTCACATAGTGATGTATAAAAATGTAAGATGGCTTGAAAAAAGGAAGTTTCTTTTTCTAGATCCATTTTTAACTTTGCCTGACTTTTGGGTCCACATCGGCCTATTTTATAAGGAATGGGGTAACTGTAACCTTCAAAGCTTCATGTTATACCATTAATCACATAAAACATTTAATTGTCCCTTCCAGATACCTTTAAACTTCAGTGCATCTGAAGATAAAATGTTTAATAGAACAGGAAAGATTGTAATTTCAAATGCAGTGTAGCCACCAGTTCATTGTTGGAAAACATCAAGTTACTTGATCTCCCAGTGCTTCAGTCCTCCTGCCTATACATTTCTCTAAGACTACACCTAATGTGTCCTGATGCATCTAACCTGCATAATCCAAGGTAAAAAGCAAACAACCTATAATTGTGTTCTGTTACCCATTGATTGATTACTTACTGTTAAAGGTTCATACAATGCATACCAACCACAGTGCATGTTGACTCATGCACACCAATGTGTGAAATGTGGGCGCCTCAACCAGATCATGTGGACTAAAAATCTGTAACACCATACAATTTTAGTTGCCTTTAATCTGACCATAGTGAGTACCATAAAGTAACCATACTTGTATGTACCATCCTACAGGCTGGATTACAAATGGACGTGTCAATATCGATCTCTGTAGCTATATTGCTGAATGGGATAAACTGGAACCAGTTCAGAAAAATAACTTTAACTACAGATACCAAATAGGATGTAACTGCAAGGTAAGTTTAAATAAGGAAGTCATGCTTCATTTCACAAATGTGCACACAGTTCTAAATCAATAATATAATCAACAATGTTTAAAGGCCTGGTTCAGTAACACAGCAGCAGAAGCAGCATAGTACACTGCCAAAGAGAAGAGTTGGGTTCACTTGTAAGCCCTGGAAGCTCACACTTGAACCGGCCGGGCACCGGGCACCGGGCATGTTGTAAATGTGAGGTGCTCAATGCCCAAGAAGAGAGAGAGCAAGTGTGTAGTCTGCCTATAATTCATCACTTCCTGCCACCCACTCACAGTGTAAAATGACATCAGCTGTAAACTGATTCACAACAGTGTTTTGGTGGGTTGTGTGACTAACAGAAGTCCAGAAGTTCTGTGTCATAGTGTGTTTTAGTTATGTAATTTAAAAATAGAATGAAAACCACTGATTCCCACTGTGAATGACTTTCACTTTGTTTTTTCGTTTGGACCTAGTAATGAAAGGATATTGTACATCAAATTATTTAACCTACTTTTTATATCTAAACAAATCACATAGAAGAGAACTTTATAAAGCCAAATATTTTATACATTTACTTGAAGGCCCTTCTAAAGAATTTAGGAACATGAATGTATCAGTCAAAGTACTATGTACTTCATAAGCCCAAATATTGGGTGCCTATAGTACAGTACAACTTTGGTGCGCCTACACTTCTCCAGGTCAATGAGTTCTGTAACAAAGTTAAAGCATATTTTTTTGAAACCTGCAGAAACTGTAATCTGTTCAGTGACTCAGAAAAGTTGCACTGTTACTTGAGAGGCCTGGAAATAGGAAGCAAGCTAGAGATACTCACTCACTCACTGGGACAGACTATGGGTAAAGCTTCACACATTTAATGTGCTCATTCTCTGAGGAAGCAGTGCCAGTATGCATCCCTCTGCCACACCTCAGTAGCAGAGCCATGGGTGAGACTGATGTGAGTTGTGGAAAAGGTACAAAACTAAAGGGTTGTAGAAGGGTTGTCACACAGCTCAAGAGTCATTACTGAGGCCACCTATCTCAGTCTCAACACATTAAATCATTTCCTCATTGTTTCCTGTCCTCACACTCCCACTTCATTATTTTTGCTTGATCCCTAGTGGATGCTTATGTGGCAGTCACATGGTTTGCTGCATCCATATGATCCAATGCATTAAAGCCTCATCAAAAGGTTTCTGGTCTAGGTTGCTCAAGTCTCTAGTCCTTCCATCCCTGCTAGGCAACCTTTGACCCACTGACTGGTCAGCACTCACCTTATTCGCTGATAAACAAACATACAAAATATGCCAGCAGATAAAGGTCTAGTTGTCTATCAAGTCTGCTTGAATGTGCAGCTAGCACCCCTTACTCTGCAGCTGCCCTTCCCTTCCATCCTTCACCTCACTTGACCCTCCTCCTTGCCCTGTCCCAGCCCCTTTAAAAGCAGTCCACTGTTCTATTGGATACCACTTCTGCCAGTAATGCATTTCACCCAGCTACTACCCTCTCAATGAAAAGGGTCTTCTCATCTCCCTCATAAACCTTCATCTCTCCAGTCTCATATCATGGCCCCAGGTGTCCCTCCCCTCCCTTACATTGAACAGCCCCTCCATACCTGTCTTATTTATTCCTTTCATGTACTTGAAGGTTTCAATCATATCCCAGTCCCTCCTCTCCTCTAGTGAGTACATGTTCAACTCCCTCAGCCTCATCTCATATGGTAAGTCCCCCAGCCACCCGATCATCCTTGTCACCCTGTACTGCACCCCTCCAGTAACTTAATATCCCTCCTCAGATACAGGCAACAGTACTGCACACAGTACTCCAGGTGCGGTCTAACTAATGATCTATGCAGTGGCAGAATAACCTCCCCTCTCCTCGAGGATATATGCCCTGCAATGCAACCCAGCATTTTGCTTGCCTTTGCAGCTGCCTTCCTACATTGTGCTGAGTTGTTCATTGACCCCGTAATGAACGCCCCAGACCCTTCTCCTCCTCTGTCTTGGCTAGCTGCATTCCCCAGCTGGTAATTGCTCCTTGGGTTTTCACCCCAAATGCAGCACCTCGCACTTTTGGAATTGAACTTGTTGCCAGGTGTCTGACCAGGTTTCCAGCTTTGCCAGATCATCCTGCAATGCCTGCCATCCCTCTTAGGTTGTCCACCACCGCTCCCATCTTGGTGACATCAGCAAACAGACTGCTCTTGCTCTTTATGCCCAATTATATGTCAGCAATGAATATCCCAAACAATCTGGTTCCAACGCCAAGTCCTGCTGAACATCGCTTGTCACCACCCTCTGTTGCCTTCCCTGAAACCAGTTTCCTACCATCTCACCAACTTTGCACCCACTCCTATGCCTTCTAACTTACTTCCCAGACTCCCATGCGGCACTGAGTAGAATGCCTCACTGAAGTCCAGGTACAGGATGTCTCCAATCCAATTGCCTAGTTACCCAGTCATAGAACTTCACCAGGTTGGTTTGGCAGGATCTGCCACTTATGAAGCTATGCTGTCTGCTATTCTGTAGTCCTTTGGTTTACTGGAGGGCTACCAGCCTCTCCTTCAGGATAGCTTCCTTCAGCTTACCACGCTGGATGTGAGGCTCACTGGTCTTTAGTTCCCTGGTTCATCTCTAGGGCGATTCTTGTGAAGGGACACCACATGAGCCAGCATCTAATCCTGAGGTACACACCCTGAGTGTAGTGAGGTATTAAATAGGTCTGCCAAAGGTCCAGCCAGGACCTCTGCCAGCTCCTTCAGTAACCTGGGCGTGGATGTCATCTGGGCATGGTGCCTTGTCCACCCTCAGTGCCTCAAATCCTCCAGAACATTGTCCTTCATGATTTCTCCATCTGTCACCCCCTTCCCCTCTGTTTCTGCCCTCACTCCACCCTTGGGTATCACCCCCTCTTCTCCTTAGTAAATATCCAGCAGAAGTAATCATTTAGTACCTTATCACCCCATGCTACCACCCAACCCCCCTCCTTCCTAACCTTTATAATAGCAGCCTTACAGTTTCCTTTCTCCCTGATGTACCTGAAGAAGTCCTTTTCCACTTCTTAATGCCCTGTGCCAGCCTGATCTCCATAGACACCTTGGCTGCCCTTACTGCCCTTGTCACTGCCTTCAATTCCTTCAGGTACTCCTTCCTGTCCTCCCCCTCCCTGTTTTTTTGTACCTCCTAAAGGCAGCTCTTTTCCTCCTTACCTTTTCCATTACCTCCTTGCTTGCTCAGCTAGATTTTGTTACCCTAGCCTTCTTGATTTGGGCCTTGCTGCAGATTCTGGTTGCTTCCGTTATCCCCAGCTTTATGAGCTCCCACCTGTGGTTAGTGCCTATACTAGGTTGAATTCTGGCAAGGTACCCTTTACCACTTTTCCATCCTCTCAAAATTGGCCTCCTGAAGTCCTGCACCCTTGTGCTGATTCCACCTTCCTTACCCACATCCAATGTGAACCATACTGAGTGGGGATCACTTCCTGCCAGTGGTTCTTCAACCATAAGATCCCGACAAGCTTCCCATTTGCTAGCATGAGGTCAAGAGTATTCCTGACCTGGTTGGTTTGTTGACCATTTGCATCAGGAAGCTGTCCTGGAAGGCATCCAGCAGTACCTCCTGTTCCTGGATGTTGGGGTACTCCAATCCACTCCTGGTCTGTTGAAGTCCCCACAATCACCACACTACCCTTCTCACAGGTCCTCCTGATCTGTCCCATTTGTTCCCTGTCTAACTCTTTGTCTGAGAGGGAAGCCTGCACCACTCCCATCCTGAGTGTCCTAATCTTGGAATCCTGGATTTGCATCCATAGTGACACTGTACTCCTCTTCCTCCTGTTCACAAGTCAGTACTCCCCTCACATAGAGTGCCACCCCCCTTCTTTCCCAATCACTATACCCCTATGAAATATCCTGTGCACTGGTATTGACAGGTCCCAGTCATTGTATTGGGTGGCCTATGTTTCGATGATGGCTGCAGTGTTCACCTCCCCTCTGTCATGAGAGTCTGTAGCGTTGCAGTTTTCTTCCCAAGACTCCTAGCATTCAGGGTGACCACCTTCCACCCATTCCCCTTCTGCCCTCCTTTACTAGCATTGCCACTGCTACTTGCTCTTTGTCCTTTGTCACTGTTATGGGGTAAGCTCACATGGTTTTCCAACCTATGGTCTCTGCCTGTCCCTTGCCCCCACACCTTACTTTAAGTTCCCTGCTTCTGCTATATACTCCTTCATCCTCTGTTTCAACACTTTCTTTCCCTCATTGCTCAAGTGTACTGTATCCTTGGCATAGAGATTAATGTCCTCCCAGATCCCTCCGCACCCCCCAGCAGCTCCTACCCTTTAGTATGACAACAGATTCTTGCCATTTGTTGAAATCCTTTATTCTCTGCTTGCTTGCTGTGTTTTCCCTGGGCACTGGAAGTATCTCTGAGAAAGTTATTGATCTTTCTAACCCCTCACATAATTGTCCTAGTTCCTCAAACCTCCTTTGGACTATACCTACTGTCCTGTCAGCCAGGTCATTCATCACCAAATGTAGAATTAAATGAGGCTTCTTCCTACCCCTTCTAGCATATTTTAGAAGAGAATGTCCTACCATTTCTGCTGTTATTCCCAGCATGACCTCCACTCAAATGTGAATATGCTTCTTCCCTTTGCTACCATATCTAACTCCTCTTAGTATTGAGTCTCCCAGCACTAAGACGCCACCCCTCCTACTAACTGATTGCTTCCCTTCCTCCCCACCTCTCGCTCATGGCTCTTCATCTTCCTCCTGCACAGTAGTTCCCCCCTCTGCCCTGTTGTAATTCCCCAGCAGAGCTTCCCCCCAACTCCAGTTTCATCCAGACTTCTATCAGTCAGTCCTCTAATTTCATCACCCCTTCTCCTCCTTTCCTATTAGTACTGCAAAATAATTTTCTGAAGACCCTTCTCCAATACCGTCTTCCTCTCTCCTCATAGTAATCAATTCCCACTGTTGAACTTCATGACTGTTGCCACTTCTCCTCTTCCCCTCACCAATCTTTTTCTCCTCCTCCTTCCTATTGTCTTCTTTCCCTTGACCTGGTTTCCCCTGATGTTCTTCTTGGCTTGGGTCCCCCTGTCTCTTTGCTTCCCTTTTTCTGACCCTCTCCTCCACCCTGTTGGCACAAATAGCCATCCCTCTTCATCTCCCCTCCTCCCTCCCACCAGTGTTGGGTTATAACCTCCTCCAGTCTATCTTGCCTGTCTTAACTCCTCCTGTAGACCCTTGATCTCCATTTTAGATTTCTCTTTGATTGCACACTAAATATCCACACACCCACCATGCAATTGTTAGAAAGACTGGTGCACCACAGTTGTTGCAGCCTACCACCCCTACCCATTTCTCTCATTGCTACTAGTGACCCCACTCTTCCAGGTGAAGGATACCCAGTGCCCCCCAAGTCTCTCCTCTCCCCCTTCTATCATTGCAAAACATTTCTCTCCTTTTCTCAATTTCCCTTACCCCCTTTGTCATACACTTTGGATAGATTGAGCAGCTGCCTTTTACTTTCCTATCCCTCCAGGCCACACAGCAAAATAAACTGTAAGTAACTTTTGAACAGACCCCTTCTAACTCCTATCCCTCCTTTCCACAATGCAAACACCACTGCAAACAGGTAAAAATGAAGGCTCTCTGTGTTGCAGTTACTTCCCATCCATGGAGATAGCAGTCACCTCTTCACCCACTGCTGTTCCTTTCCTGGACATCTGCTTCTGCTATGACAGGCACATGCCATTTGCCTTTTGGGAAAGTGATGTCAAAACCTCCAGTATAAATGAAATGATGTACCTGGGATTGGAGAGGTGAGGTGCAGGGAAGGGGGACCAGCTTATGCCTTCCAGAAATAATCAAGTAGCTCAGGCCCCTGGCCAGACAATTAGCACTCTTCCCCCACTATGTACTAAACTTTGTAGCTAGTGAAGACAGCAACTCACAATCACAACTCCACTAAAAGCACAATAAAATAGGTTTATCTGCCCCTCCTGCTGCCATGTCTCTCTCCAAGTGTTGTTCATAGAAACATAGACTTTGATGGTAGATAAGGACCGCTTGGCCACCTAGTCTGCCCATTTCCCCTACCTGCAGGATAAGCTGCAGATCCTAGTTAACCAACAGCCTATTTCTGCCTACCCTCCACAAGAATTGCCTTATGTCTGTCCCATGCATTCTTGAATTCTCCCAGAGTTTTAGTCCCCACAACCTCCTCAGGAAGGCTGTTTCATGTGTCCACCACTGTCTCTGTGAAAAAATACTTCCTCACATTGCCCCTGAGCCATCTCCCCTCTATCTTCAATTTGTGTCCCCTTGTTCTTGCATATCTCTTTTTCTGAAAGATGCTACCTCCTGGATTTTGTTGATTCCACTTAGGTACTTAAAGGTTTCTATCATGCCCCCTTCCTCAAGTGTATATGTATTAAGCTCCTTTAGTCTTTCCTCATATGGCTTCACTTGTAGACCCTGCACCATTTTAGTTGCCCTCCTCTGGACTGCCTCCATCCTGTCTATGTCCTTGCAGAGATGGGGTCTCCAGAACTGCACACGATACTCCAGATGGGGTCTCACCAACTGTCTATACAGAGGCATAACAACTTCCTGTTTTCTGCTGGTGTTGCCTCTCCCTATACATCCCAGTATCCCCCCAGCCCTCCCTACTGCCTTCTCACATTGCTTGCTAACCTTAGGTCATCTGATATGATTAACCCCAGGTCCCTTTCCAATGTTGTTGTTATTACCCTCCCATTGTGTAATCTTCCCTGGGTTGTTGTTTCCAGATGCATTATTTTGCACTTCTTTGCATTGAATCCAAGCTGCCATACTTCTGACTTTTCCTCCAACCTTGCCAAGTCCCTTCCCAACCCTGTTGCAGATCTTTGTATCATCTGCAAAGAGGCATACTTATCCTCCCAGTCCCTCTGCAATGTCACTTATAAAGACATTAAAAGGACTGGACCCAGTGCTGAACCTCTGGGGTACCCCACTAGTAACCCTCTTCTTCAAGGTGGACCCATTTACAATTACTTTCTGTGTCCTGTTGTCCAGCCAATGTTGTAATTAGGCTACCACCCTGGGACCCACTCCCAGGCTGGTTAATTTGATTATTAATCTTTTGTGTGGGACTATGTCAAATGCCTTGCTAAAGTCTAGGTAGGCCATGACACAGCCACTCCCTGGTCTACTACTTTGGTCACCCAGTCAAAGAAATTAATTAGATTAATCTGACATGACTTTCCCACTGTGACCCCATGCTGCCTTGGGTCCTGTGCCTCACTGGTCTCTAGGTACTCAACCATTCTTTCCTTCAGATGTGATTCCATCACTTTCCCTACCACAGAGGTCAAACTGACAAGTCTGTAGTTTCCTGCCTCTGTGTTGCTCCCACTTTTGTGAAGAGGAATCACATCCGCCTTCCTCCAGTACTCAGGTACCACACCATCCTCCCATGATTTGTTAAAAAGGGTAGTCAGTGGTATCACTAGTTCTCCCCTTAATTCTTTTAGAATTCTGGGGTGAATTCCATCAGGCCCCATTGCTTTGTCCACCTTCAGTTTTAGGAGTTCTTTTAGAACCCTTTCTTCTGTGAAAGGACTGAGATCAACCCCTCTACCCAGACTGCTTCTGTTAATTTGATTAGGCACTTCCCCTTCCTCCTCTTTTGTGAATACTGAGCAGAAGTATTTGTTCAATATCCCTGCTTTTTCACTGCCCAGCTCTGTCCACCCACCATCCTTTCTATTCACCCTCACTACCCCTCCCTTTGTCTTTCTATGCCCCCTGATATACCTATAAAAGGTTTTATCCCCCTTCTTAACTGAGTTGGCTATCTTTTCGTCAGTTTGGGCCTTTGCTATTCTGACTTCCTTCCCTGCTTCATTCTGCCTTAACTGATGCAGTTCTCTGTCCTGCTCCATCTGTGTTTCCTTATACTTCCTAAATGCTATCTTTTTCTCTCTAACCTTCCCCACCACCTCTTTTGAGAACCATAGTGGCTTTTTCTTTCGTTTTGATTATTTGCTTCACACAAAGGTTTGTTGCCTCTGTGATGGCAGTTTTGATGTTTCCCCATTGTTGCTCCACTCCTCCTTCTAGCCTGTTTGCTAGTGCTTTTCTAAGGCACTCTCTCATCTTGCCAAAGTCAGCCCTCTAGAAGTGCAGTACCCTCACTTTTGTATGGCTTGACTCAGTAGCTGAGTTTATCATAAACCATACTGTTTGGTGGTCACTTGTTCCGAGATGGCTACCCACTTCTAGATCTGAGACCCTCTCACTGTCCCCATTTGAGAGTATGAGGTCTAAGATTGCTCCCTCATGAGTGGGTTCCAAAACTAGCTGGCTTAGGCATGCCACCTGTAGGGCATCGAGAATGGTCATGTTCTTGGATGTGGCTGCAACAAAGGTGCTCCAGTTAACATCTGGCATATTAAGGTCTCCCATAAATAGTATCTCCCCTTTCTCTGCCATCCTAAGGATGCCTTCTATCTTATCCTTGTCCATTCCCTCTCCCTGACATGGGGGTCTGTATACAACCCCTGTGTGGATTGTGGTGCCATTTCCAGTCTCTAAGGTGACCCACAGTGCCTCCTCTTCTCCCTGTTTACTCTCTTGTTCCATTGCTTTTATCAATTCCCTTACATAGAGAGCTACTCCTCCCCCTCTTCTACCCTCCCTGTCTCTCTTGTAGGTTGTGTACCCTGGTATGTTAACATCCCAGTCATGGTTCTCTGTGTACCATGTTTCTGTGACAGCTATGATATCCAGGCATCCCTCATCCATCAAGGCCACAAGTTCATGGAGCTTGTTGCCCAGACTATGGGCATTGGTACTCATTACCCTCCATTTCTTGATGGCCTTACCCCTTTTTGCCCATTACTGTCCTTATTGCATTTGTCATTTTCTCCATTTAACCCTGCCATTTTACCTATCGACATCTCACCCTTAACCCCAGCATCTTTTTATTTCTCCACATCCTCTACAGAAACCAAAAGCTGAGAGAAAGGCGGTCTGGGATGATGGTACACCACTGCTTCATTTCCAAGCCACATTGTGTAGAAGTTGGCTGCATTACTGCATTAAGGGGGCAGAGCAGTACAGGAAATGACCTGGGAGCTGTAGTACCATATGAGAGCTGGGGGAACTACTGAGTAAGTGGGAAAGCCCACCTTTTAATACTTGCTGCACCAGCAGTGAACAACTGAATGCTGGATTGTTAAGAGGGCTGCTTCACCTTTTATTTTTCATGTTTTAACTTTGTGGGTTGAATGTGACTGTTAACCCACAGAGCACTTCCAGGTCATGCAATTTATCTAGGAAGTAGGAAGTGAGTGCCAGGGTTTCTTCTAGGTCCAGATTGAGCCTGTGCATCATCAAAAAGCTGGGAGATGGGTGCTGGGTTTGTGGTGTACCATAGCTTCATTTCCAAGCCTTATTGTGTAGAAGTCCTGTTGGTGGTATTACTGCATTGGGAGGGGACAGAGCACTACAAGAAACAACCTGGGAGCTGTAGTTCTATTTGAGATCTGAGGGAACTAGGAAAACTGAGTCCACGGAGATCACAGATTTTAATACTTGCTGCACCAGCAGTGAACAAATGATTTCTGCATTGTGAGGAATGCTGTTTGGCCTTTTATTTTCATGTTTTAACTTTTGTGGGCTGCATGTGACTGTAACCCCAAGGAGCAATTCTAGGTCATGCCATTTAACTAGAAAGTAGGGAGCAATCACTGTGTGCTTGAGTGTGTGGTGTTATGCAAGGAGAAGAGACAGAGACACATGCATCTTTGTGCATGTGTTGATCCTCTTAAGTGGGTTAAGCAGGATGCTGGCAGTGGGAGTCATTATTCATAATGTTTTCTATCATTAAACAAGTGCATGTTAAAGTAGCGTACGGCTATTGCTGAAGTTAATAACATTTTTTATATAGGTATTATAGGACTAGAGAGGTGAATGGAAAGACATATTGTAGCCCTTAAGTCTGGTGAATTGGGAGTCAAATGTGAGGAATGTACAAAGTTCAGTGTAGGGTAGAGCACTGGATTATTTGAATAAATATGTAATCAGTTCATTGAGCTTAAAGAGTTAAGGGTAAAAATCGTGGGCCTTGAATTGAAATTAAAATGTTACCAATAAATCAGACCATTAGAAGAACAAACTCAGGGGCTGCAGGAAAATGAAAGGGGAGTTCACCACAAAAGAAACAGAAATAGCATAGAATTCGAAATACCTGTCAAGAATTCTTTTCAACCCCTCCAAATTTAATAGAAGTAGAAAAACAGACAAATGAACTTTTGCAGGTAGTTCGAAGTGAGTTAGGGAGTAAGGGGATTAGCAGAGAAGGACTCATAGGTGTAGAGGAAGTGAATGATAATTTAGTACCAACTTGTAATCTGGTACCCTGGTTGTAAACCAAGTAGAAGAATATCTGCAGCCAACTCAAAGTGAGTGAAGTAGTGGTGGGATTGGCTGGGAAGAATACACAAGGGGAGAGGAAGAAAATGTTTATGTAGTACCAACTGGAGACCAGGTACCCTTTAATGGTTAGAAATACATGGGCACATTAGGGATAGGGACAACATTACTGTCATCGAAGTAGGGGTCCCTTGGGTACTCAGGACAGTATCAGATGTAGAAATCATATTACAGGTGAATTGATTATGAAATATACTGATGCCTATACCACAATGGACTTAAAAGAACTGATAACTAGCACATACCTACTCATGTCAAAATGACAGATGTTTTAATTCTCTGCCAGACCTAGTGAAAACAAGATCATAAGCCTTAATTATACTTCATGCAGGTACTAATGACTTAAAATCCACTAGTGAAGATAACATGTTTCTACATACATGGCAACTGAAAAGCAAATTTGGGAGGTTAAAGGTATCTTAACAATTTTAGCGATCTTACCAGTTCAAGAGCAAATGAGAGAATAAACTAGAAAATGTGTAACGAAATAACTGGTTAAGAAGATGGAGTCTCTTAAATGGGTTTCACTGTATAAAATGTTGGTAAATCTCTGGTAATAATAAGTCACTTTTTTGTAGAGATGGTGTACACTTGAGTAGGAAAGGGTCCATAGAATTGGGACAGCTTTTTAGGGAACACATGCATATTTAAACTGATGGCTGAGGGGAGACAAGAGAGAGCAGGCTCAGAAACAAATAAGAGGATGACAAATGCGCAGTTAGGGTTTTCAACTCTTACACAGAATTTTCTCACTTTTGTTGCTGTGGAACAACCCTAACTGATGCATTAAACAGAGTTTTTTCCATTAAAAAAAAAATATATATATATATATATATATACACACACACACACACACTATGAAAAGTGTCGCTGATGATCAATTAGATGTTATGACAGTGACAAAAGTGAAGAATTCACATTAGGGTTGCCACTTTGCACCTCATTGCCCCTTACCAACAGTATCGGGTGTGCTGCGGTCATCAGCCCTAACTCTCATCCCATCCCATGTGTAAAGACGCTTGAGGTGGTACAGTCAAGAAGAATGGAGTGAGAGTTAGGATGATGACCCAATGCACACCCTGATGCCTGTTGGGGGGCGGGTGGGGAGGTGCAAGGGTGGCAACCCTAATATCAAATTTCCTCACTTTTGTCACTGTAGAACAACCCTAATTGATGCATTAACCAAGTTTTTGCATAGAATTTCCTTACTTTTTAAGAAAGAATGGAAAATAGAAAGTTAGCAGTTGGTGGGAGTCCGGGCCCCATGCTCCCACCAACTTGTAAGTGCCGGGCCACATTACACACCTAATGACTAAATAAAAAGTACATTGACAACAGCATGGCCAGCCAGCAAACAAATGTTAATCCAGTAGAACAATAGAAAATGCTGTCCACAAAATGTAAACTGCATCATGCAATATCTCTGCAAAAAATACATTGTCCGACATGTAAACACCACAATTCACATCTACAGGACATGCCATCAACACTGTCTAAATTTCAAGTGAAAAGATCAAATCGTGTCTGAGATATAACATGTCAAAGTTTAAAATTTATATTCATCAGAGTGGCACAGTTCCTCACCTGTTGACATTTAACACACACACAACAACTGAAAACTACATCCTTGACACTAAGGCTAGGTACACTATCAATTTCAAGCCCCCACCACAAACAAAACACCTTGGTTCATCAGAACGAAGCCCCTGAGCAAAACCCACCCTCATTTGTCCTCCCAAGACACCCCTGGGCTGAGAAATTACCATTTTTAATCTGGCCATCTCATCCCTCTCTCACAATGCACGATTGTGATCAAAGAATCTCACAATCAAAGAATTTGCAGGCTCACGATCAAAGAAATTGCACACTCGCAACAAAAGAATACAAAATGGTGAAACGTGATTATTTGACCGAATTGAACTGAACCAATGGAATGCCTCGATAGAACAAAGCCCCTTGATCAAAACCCACCCTCATTTGTGTCCCTAGCCCACCCCTGAGCCAAGATATTTGTGTATTTAGGTTGTGATGCAAGATCACGATCAAAGAATCTAGCGATCAAAGAATTTGCAGGCTCGCGATCCAATATCATTAGCGAGCAGCGATTAAAGACTTTAAAAGCTTATAACTCTATTTTTTGACTGATTTGGATGAAACCAAAGGCATGGCTCGATAGATCAGAGCCCCCTTAGTAAAACCCATCAAAGTTTTACTTCAGGACTCACCCCTGAGCCAAGATATTTGTGTTTTTCCGATCAGAAAACTAAAAACAAGATGGCGGACCTCACAATTAAAAAAATTCAAAAATTCTCAGGGACAAAGATTCTTGAACCACGAGGCTGCAAATTCTTTGATCACCAGGTGTGACCAGATGGACAGAACCCCATTCTTTGTTTGCAAAACATAGATATAAATTTTCCCATTGACTTATAATGGGAACTTCAAAGTGGCATAACTTTTGAATGCCTTAATATTTTTTCACCAAACAAAAAGTGACATGTTTGGACACCAAAGCTCTTTCAAACAAACCATCTTGAAGAGTAGCATACCACACAACAGCCACACAGGGCCACCTCCAGAATCCCAAAATCTGCCTCCAAAAATGGATAATCTCGAATTTTTCAGTGTTTTTGTACGCAAAGACCGTAAGTCCAACCGAAACAAACTTTGGCACATCAAGAGATCTGCCATGCCCCACCATGCTTACCAATTTTCAGATGAATCCGTTGAATGGGTCCAAAGTTATTAATATGCAAAATTTTGACTTTAACATAGAAGTGACATCTGAACTTAACTATAGTGGATGCACACACTACCATAATATATATATATATATTTTTAATATTGTTCACTTGGGAACATAAGCAGCAGGCTAGTAAGGACAGAGGTCTGTGGTTATATTCTGTTTTAACTGAAATATTTGAATAGTTTTGTAAGTGAAATTAGTTCTATATGTTAAAATTATTACCTTGAGTTAGAACTGTTACTTGGGCTGTGATATTGTAACTTTGGAGGCTTGGGAACAGTTGTTTGGCAGTGATAATTAGAGTGAAATTTAAATGTGTTTTTGCCTGGTGTTTGGTAGAGCCTCCCAGCCACCCTATTTTGGAGGCTTTCTTAAATACTAGAAAAGCCACTGGGGGTTGGGATTGGAAGGGCTGAAGTATTTCTGTTTGGGACTGAAATTCAAAGCAATAGGAGCTGTTGGGTCTGTGACATCACACGGTACCTGATGTCTGCATACACACACTGTTAGTGGGACTGAACACAGCTGGACTGTATGTGTTTGTGAGACTTGGGAACTTTATTGGTGGGGTTGAAATTGCATTTGTAAATAACTGCAGTCAGTATAGAGAGAAACTGTTTTCCAGGGAAAGGACTGAGAAAAGAGGTGTGCCATTATAAACAGAGGGGAATAAACAGGGTGGCCATATTCCACCATGGCAGGCATCTTCAGAAGGGTTGTAGGCTGCACAGGCTGTGGGATGGCAATAATTCTCAATTGGGCCTGGAGAGAGGGAAGGCTGCCCACTCTGTAGACAGCTATCTTGTATCAGGAGTGAGGTATATTGGTTAAGGAGTAAGCTGGGGGAGCTGGGAGGGTGTCCAAGGATAAGGAGTGTGGATATGGGCAGCAGAAGGGTGGGGCTGAGGGGAGGCTGGAGCAACGCTCTGAAATTACAGGATGTTACATTACAGCAAGCAGGAGGGGGGATATTAGGGACAGAAGACCCTTAGATAGGGATGTTGACGCTAAGGGGAAAGCGTACGGGGTGAACATTCTGAATACAAAGAGAGTGGAGGGGGAAGAGTCAGGAGGGGCTGTTGTGCGGAAGCCTAAAACAGCAGACTGTGGGAAGGGAGCTCCTAAGGTGAACAGAGCAAGAGGGGAAGAAGAGGGGCAGTTTAGAGGTGCAGTCAGGGGAAACTCGGGTTACTTGATGGAGGCTGACATAAAGTATCACAATAAATTTGAGCTACTAAGCAACCTAGAGGGGGAGGAAGGGGTTGGTGGAAATGAGGAAACTTATACAGAGGCCGGGGGGAGGGAGTCGGATACCCATAAGGCATCACAGACCGGCAATGAAAAGGATAGAAATAGTCCCAGAGGGAGAAGGGGAAACATAAATGTTAAGCAAATGGGGGAGATACAACATATTGCAGACATGAGGGAGGAGAGCACGATTGGAGAGAAACTGGGAGACAAGTAGGTGGGAGAGGAGCCCCCCTTCAGCAGGGGGGTCAATACCAAGGATGGGGCCCTAGCTAAAGGGGACCCACAGAGAGCCTCTGGAGGCAGGGGTGCTATTACAAGGGGGAGGATGGCGGTGTGGGGAAGGGAAACCATCAGGGCCAGGATAAATGGTCTCGGATAAGAGAGGTTAAAGGGGACACCTATTCAGAGGGGGTTTGAGTTAAGTGGGCAAATAACAAGGGAGGCAGAAAGGAGGTGACAAGGAGGTCTCTAATAAGGCAGGAAGACTATCAAGGAATTGAGATCATGAATAAGGGAGGAAGGAGGCTGAGAGGGCATAGTGGAGGTAACCATAAGGATGATGGTGGTGTTAAGGTTCTGTTATTGGGAGACTCAAGGATTAGGGGTATCCAGTCGGAGGGACAGGGGATGGATGCCATAGCCAGGTGAAGGTAGTGAGTATCTCTGGGCTGACAGTGCACAGAACAAAGTTCATGGTATGAAATGGTTAGGATTGTGGAGGGAAACCAGATGTCCTGGTGCATTTGGGAACTAATGATTTAGAGGAAATAGCTTTTGAAATCCAAGCAAGGTTCCAAGAACTTGCCAGAGTCTGTCGGGATAATGGATGCAACATTTCTTGAGATATCGCCAGTACCAAAGGCCTCAGTGGAGAAAAAATGAAGATCACAGAGGTTAAGACTGGCTCAGGAAGTGTGGAAGAGAGGTTGGGGTGTTAGGGAACGGGAATGGAGTTTGGGAGGATAAGGGACTATATGCCAAGGACAGGCTTCACCTTGCCCCATTAGGGAAGGAAGTCCTAAACAGGGATGGCTGACTACATTCAAGAAAGGTGGGGTTAAACTTGTGAGGGGAGAAGGGATAAGGGAGGGGCTGACCAGAAGCCCTCTCCTCCAGATGAGGGGATTAGCCTTCAAGCCCAAGGGAGGGAGGGGGAAACAGACTGGGGGTGGAGGTTTCAGGAGGAGCAGAGGGAGGATGGAAGTATAAGGAATCTGGGTGGGGTTCGACAAAGAGGATCAGGGATAAGGGGTGGGGGTTGGTGTTAGTAAATGCCAGGAGCTTGGGAAACAAGTTGCCAGAGTTCCAGGCCATGTTGTTCGGGAGGGGTGGATGTGGCGGTGGTCACAGAGATGTGGGCCAACAAAACCATGACTGGGACCCTAAACATCAGGGGGTACACTATGCTTAGGAAGGATAGAAAGGAGGGCAGAGGGGTGGAGTGGCTATGTTCATTAGAGATGACGAGAAATTGCTAGGGTAGAAGAGGCAGAGGGAAACGTGAGGCCTTATGGGTCACCTTACAATCCCAGGAGGAGATAAGGTCAAGCTGGGTGTAGTATGTAGACCCCCGGGATGAGTGATGTTCTAGAGGATGGGTTTGCTGGACAACATCATTGCCCAGTGTGGACCAAAAGGGGAAGGAGTGATGTTGATGGGGACACTATTATGCCAGGTACAAACTGGGGAACCATGTCCTCTAAGGTGGCCAAGGAGCAGAGGCTGCTGGACAGCTTCCAGGATGTGTTCTAACACAGCATGTGATGGAGCCCACAAGGAAGAGAGCATGTCCTGACATGGTTCTGGCAGATGGAGATCTGGTAAGGATCATGGTTGCAGGACCCCGACTGGCAGCGACCACAATACTGTCTGGTTTCAAATAAGCATGGGGAGGGGAGATCTAGGACACTGGCAGTGGACTTAGGGGGCAGACTTGTGGGCATGGAAAATATTCTCAAGGATCACTTGAAGGGGATTACATCAATGACAAGTGTGAAAGGAGATCGGAGGTCATAAACGGGACTTCATGAGGCAGTCAGGATCTATGCCTAAGTTGAACGAGGAGCAAGGTCAAATAAAACCATGCTGGTGGTCCAGTGAGGTACAGGTAGCAGTCAGAAAGAAAGCAGCCTACAAAAAATATAATCAACAAGAGGGATAGGATAAGGAATGTACCCATCTGCATCTAGAAAAGTCACCTGTATGGTGAGGGAGCAAAGTCCAGTAAAGAGAAACGGCCAAGGGATACATGGAGGGGAAAAGGGGCTCCCGCACATTGGGGAGTGGAGAAAACTAAAGGCCATCTCAGCAGATTGAGATCAGAAGGAGGGTGGTGGAAGAGGCGAGGACCAGCAGAGGTATTTAACGAGTACTTTGCCTCTGTGTTCACTAGGAGGAATGGGATATCTACAAAGTAAGGCATGAAGGGATAGAAGCAGCAGTAAGTGGGATCAGGGGAGCAACAGAAATGGAGCAAGAGGGAGGGAGAGGCACCTAGGGTGTCACATCTGGATAAGGACAAAAAGGCCAGTAAGGTGGAGGGGACAGATGATGCTATCTCTGCCAAAAGGTGTGGTTAGCCTCAAGGTCCTAAAGAAAGAAAAAATCTCTGGGCGGATGGCATTCATCCGAGAGTACTATGGGAATTGGCAGACATACTGGCTGCACTTGGAGGAGCTCTTCAACAGGTCACTTGAGACAGGGAGGGCAAATTTAGGATTGGCAAGAGGCACATGTGGTGCCAACCTACAAAGAGGGTTGAGGAAGCACCAGGTAACCATAGACCCAGCAGTTTGACTTCGGTGGTGGGAAAATTAATGGAGAGTATACTAAAGGAATGATTGGGGTGTACTTGAGGAGGTGGAGGTCTGGATAGCCAGCAACATGGGTTTGGTCAGGTAGATCATGTCAAACCAACCTTGTGGAGTTCTACTAATGGGTACATCAGAACTGGACAGGGAAAGCCTGTGGATGTATTATTCTTGGACTTCAGCATGCTTGACTCTGTCCCTACAATGGCCTGGTGGAGAAACTGGTGGGTTAGGAGTAGGCCCTTTGATGATGAGATGGATTGAAAACTGGCTAGCTGGATGCACCCAGAGAGTAATGGTTTGTGGGGGCTCTTGAACCCTGAGAGGTTGGTAGTGGGTGCTGCAGGGCTCGTCCTGGGTCCGATCCTGTTTAATGCATACATATCGGACATCAGGGAGAGTATAGTGTGAAATAAGTCTCTTCATGGATGACTCCAAGATGGGAGCAGTAGTTGAGGGAGAAGAGGGAGGTTGGCCTGCAAGGACCTGGACACCCTGGAAAGCTGGGCTCACATGGAAATTAAATTTCACATCACCAAGTGCAAGGTGTTGCATCTGGTCAGGAAACCCTAAACACAGGTACACCTGGGAGGGAGGCACTGGAGGCCTCTATAGGGAAAAGACCTAGGGGTCATGGTGGATGCATGTATGAATAACTCTGAGCAGTGCAGGAGAGCGTCTAGCAAGGCAAACAGGATGTTGGGATGCCATCAAAGGGGATCACCTCTAGGAGCAAGGAAGTGATTCTGCACTGTACAATGGACTGGTTAGACCACACCTTGAGTACTGTGTACAGTACTGGAGACCACACTTGCAGAGGGACATACAGCTCCTGGAGAGGGTACAGAGGAGGGTAACTAAGATGATACGAGGGCTAGGGGATTTGATGTATGAGATCAGACTTGAGGAGCTCTGCCTGTTTTCATTGGAGGAGAGGAGATACAGGGGGGACATGATTAAGGTCTTCAAGTACCTCAAGGGAATAAATAGGGTATACATGGAGGGGATCTTTAGACTAAAGCAGGGAGGTATCACCAGAGGGCATGGTTTGAAGTTGGAAGGTGGAAGGGTGAGGGGGGAAAAGAGGAGGAGGTTTTTCACTGAGAGGGTGGTGGACCCTTGGAATGCACGCCTGGCCAGAGGTGGTTCAGAGAGCCACAGTGGAGGGCTTCAAGAGAGGGAGAGACAGACAGAAAGTGGATGAATCAGATGATGGCCTGTCCCAGGTGGGAGGGGATGGATGATAGGGTTTCTGGAGCACAAGGGATGGGAGGGCCTCGGCACCCAACTAAGGATCTAAGGTTCGAGCAGACTTGATAGACCGTAAGGCCTAATCTGCTGGCAAATAGTATGTTAGTACAACCTTTTCTGTTTTTTTCTTGGGTTTTCTCCCATTTCCCCCATTGAGTCCTGGCACACAGCCATATGTGTGTATGCATGGAGGAGGGCACAAAGACAGCCAACATGCCTGGCTATGTTACCCCACTGGACCTCCACTTGGTGGGGAACAGAACTATGGTAGAGTGAACAACCCACTCCCACCACCCCAGGAGAGGAGGTCAGACTAACAGTGCTCTGAATCCCACTCCTCCAACCCCCTATACTGGCACCCCAATTAGCTCCAGTCATTCCCAAACCTCAGTAGCTGGTGAAGTGTGAGGTGTGGCATCCAGCACCTCAACTTCCAGCACCACTGGGCCATTTTATTTATTTATTTATTTTTGGTTATCTCTTTTATTATTGCTGGCTTCCTTCCAGAGGGAGCCCCCAGCCCCATCCCCCGATGTCCACCATCCAGCACTGACCCAGCCCCAGGGCTTACCCCCCGGTGGGGCGGGTGAAGATCACCAACCCTCACTGCAGACTGGATTCAAGGGGCCAGTGTCAGGCTGGCTGGGGAGGAAGCCTGTGAGGCACCCTTCACCACCCTGCTGTAGCAACTATATTTTTCTGGAGTTTCTCCCCAGGGGTCGAGGTGTACAATGACAGCTGCACAGAGGGAGCATGCACGTGTCCATACGTGTTCCATCCAAGCATCTACCCCAACTCCTCCCTGTCTACAGTGCAGCAGCCATGTTCTTCAGTCTCTGCTAGGGAGCAGACAGGTGCCAACATCTGAGAACCCCCAGAAAAGGAGAGCAGTTCATTGGATGCTCAATTCTTCTCCACCCCTGCTGACCCCCAGCGGCCCATGCGCATTCCTGAACATGGGTCACTGGCATTACCTGAGTAAGGCATCCAGCGCCTCAGCACTCAGTCCCACCAGGCTAGCACTGGGCCATTTTAGACATAATTTAAGTGCATACTAAGAGAGGTAGGAGTTCCTGGAAGCTTTGTTACCAGGAATAGACTAGAATTAACAGGTTCCAAATAAAGACCAAAAACTCTGATCCAGCCAAAAATCAGAGAAGTAGACAAAAAAGAAAATATACTTTAAGGGAAGTGCCCATAGTTCAACCAAGAGCTAAATCACATTAAGAAAATATTGGAAATAATGGTTCACTCACCCAGATAATCTTCAAGCCAAAATAATTTTATTTTTATAACATCCAGACCAACAATGTCCTACATTTCAGGAATACCCTTCATCAAGGAGTCTGCTTCTAGTAATACAAACATATATAACACAATATTATTTACATTTTAACATCCGTGCTATCTACTTCTAATACTGTGGAGGGAGGGGGACATTTAACAACCACAATTATATCAAGTGATACTCTTTCTTTCTTTTGTTATGGATTTACTAATTGCATGTGTTATACTTTGTGCTTCCTAAATAAACACGTTAGCTAGTCAGTACTTATCATTTTCTATTATATGTATCACTTCAAAAAAATAAGCTTTTAAAATACTTTGCAATGTACGTAAGATTGAGGTCCAGTGGTATCTCTCCTCACTTACCCACAGATGTTCCACTACTGCAAGTACCTTCTCCAATATCATAGCAGAAAGCATTTCCACCCACATACCACCTGGTCATTTCAGAATGACAGTGTTGTATGGTCTGCACTCCCATTGGTCCACTGGTCAATGGGTGTACAGTTCATACTGTACACTGTCATTCAGTGGCAGCCAGGCTGTATGCAGGAGGGTGCTGCTGCCTGCTGATGATGGGGGGCGTGTGGCTGAAGGCATCTGTGGTTGGGTGGGAGGGGGTACCACTGACTACCAGGTAGCTGCGCTTGTATTACGGCCCTTGTTTGGGCTTTCAGGGTGGGTTCCACTAGACCACCATGGTTCTATTCCATTTTACTATGGCCCGTGATTGGGCAAGGGCTTTCCATTCACTCACCAACAGCCCAAAGTCGGGCATATGGGAGGGGGGGCACTAGACCACCAGGATCTATCTTGAGAGTACAGATGCCCATGATCGGGCATGGGGGGACGGCTAGCCCACTAGATTTTCTTAACAATATTCAGATGCCCACGATCAGGTGTGGGGGGACCGCTAGACCACCAGGTGTCCTTAACATTATTCAGATGCCTGCAATCAGGCATGGGGGGACCGCTAGACTACTAGGTTTACCTTCTTTTAGGTTGATGTCCATGCTCAGGCATATGGAAGTGGGGGGAAGGTTGCAATAGTCCACCAGGGTGCCAACCCCCAATGGCAGCAGCTTGCAGGGCACCAGGTGCAATTCACTGGTATCCACACTTCATATGCAAATGAGCCAATAATGACATGCAAATGGCCCCATTTGCACCTTGCATATATTATGGCCTCATTTGTATGCCCCAGCTGAATATCGTGGATGATGTACCTAGCACAACTGCACTTTTATATTATTATAGAGCTGCTATTATAGAGCTGAACTGGATGCCTCCTATAATAACCCAACCAGGCTCTGGGGAACTATAAAGGGTATCTTGGGCCAAAACTCTACTCCTGCCTTAACCTGCAAACTGCTACTAAATAGCACAGAAATTACGGACAAACAAGAAATCCTAAATACCTTCAATGACCACTTCACCACAGCTGGACTAGCATTTGACTCTTCACCTGCAAATCTCCTGAGATCTTCCTTGAACCTTCAATCCACCGTGGGTCAAAAGGCTACATCAACCTTCTCCTTCAACCCAATATCCTTGAAAGAAGTGGAAGATCTCCTCTCCAATTTAGATACTTCAAAAGTGCAGGTCAGACTCCTGGGCCCCTACTTCCTCAAGATTGCATCTCAAGTCTTATCTGCCCCTCACTCATCTCTTCAATCTTTCCCTCACCACTGGATCCATTCCTCCACTTGAAAACAGCTCAAGTAGTTCCTTTACTCAAATCTGGTGATCCCATGGCCCTCAATAATTACAGGCCCATTTCCATCCCATCAGTTCTATCCAAGATGCTTGAAAGTTAGAAACTCAACAATTAAGGGACTACCTGGATAACAATAACCTCCTAAATACAGCACAATCAGGATTTAGATCAAGGCATAGCACCATTTGGCCCTAGCCAAAGTAACAATGACTGGCAGATTGCTATGGATAAGAAGAATGGTACCTGTGCTGTGTTCCTGGATTTGAGCAAAGCATTTGACACTGTGGATCATGAATCATTAATCACCTCCCTTGGCTCACTAGGGTTGGATTCCCTTCACTCAATTGGTTCAAGTGCTATCTATCAGATAGGTCCAACTGGTAAAAATGGAAACTACCTATCCACCTTAAAACCACTGTTAAGAGTAAAATTGCATGCTCTATTCTTGGCCCCATCCTCTTTGCCATCTATATTAATAATATTGATGCTAACCTCACTCAAACCAACATCCATCTGTTTGCTGATGATACTGTATTACATGTTAGCAATCCTTCATTATCTAAAAGCCTGTGAACTGCTACAATCTGAATTTTCCATCCTACAACACAACCTACTGGATAAAAACTACTTAAATGCCAAAAAACAAAAGCTATGTTCTTTACCTCAAAGAGTTGCTCTGCCACTACCCCACCATCCACCACCCTACAACTAACCACCTTACTTGAGAGAAGCTGGAATTCGTTGATAACTTCAAATACATTGAGTCTGGATTGATAACAAGCTTGACTATTCTGTCCATATTGAGGAGCTACTAAAGAAACTGAGACAAAGGCTTGGTTTATTTTTTAGAATAAAGCACTACCTCAACAGAGACTCCAAAAAGATTAATCCAGGCTTCATTCCTATCCCTCATTGACTATGCTGACTTTCTGTACGGACATTGTTCACTCCCTCTTAAATAAACTGGACACCCTATACCACAGGTCCATCAGATTCATTACTGACCTTCCTCAGCACCCATCATTGCTCCTTTATAAGGCAGTTAACTGGACATCATTACAACACAGAAGAAATAGGAATGCTGCAATTTGGATATTCAAAGCCTTATCAAGCAAGCTACCTACCTATATCTCAGACTGTTTTACTCAAATTACTTCTAGGCCATACAACCTAAGGATCAGCAAAATTATCATTCTTAAGGTCCCCAATGTCTGCACCCAGTTTGGGAGGGCTGCTATCAGCTACTCACTAGCAATTGTTTGGAATTCACTCCAAAAAACCATGAAGCTAAATAACCTCCTACCCTTAATATCCTTCAAAAGATTATTCACCACCCTATTCCCAGAACTCTGCAACTGCTTCCACAAGGCCTAACACCCCGGCCCCACTCTACCCCCTTTTTTTTCTTGTTCCTATATGCTGATAAAACTCCTGTTTCCAGTCCCAAGATTCACCCTCAAAGTGCCTGCTAGGTCCTATAATCTACTATATTACTCTGATGTGCCCATTGCCTTCTGTCTCACAGATTAAAAGTTTTAATGTGCCTTGTACATATGTATATTGTTATATATTAGCACTTATGTCATTGTATTACTGTTTATGTTACCCCTATCATTGTATTATTGTTTATGCTACCCTTGTCAATGTAATAACACTTGCACTTCTTGACCACTCAGGTCCATCTTGTAAATGAGCTATGCTCAATGATGTTCGCCTGATTAAATAAAGATTTTGATTGATTGATTGATTGTGCTGGCACATCCCCGTGCTTCCTCTCTGTGCCTTGCAGTGGTGCAGTGCCACTGTGCCATGTGCAGTATGTGTGCCCTCCATGCCATATTCAATGGTGCTGAGCCATGGCACAGCACTGTTGAATATCACCTGGCCCTGGTCCCAGTGCAGCCCAGTTGCACTGCGCCCAGGCTTGTGTCACTTCCCGGTGCAGTCTGAATGTCCGGCCATTTATGTATAGTGTAATTGAAGTTTGTTCCCAATTTTATCATTAATTTTAGGAGGTGGGGCAAGCATTGCCTATATGATTTTTTTTTACCCTACTGCTTTCCGTTAAAATTAAATTTATATATATATTATTTTAATGTTTGGTGCAAGCCAGATGAGATAATTGAAATATTGTCAATAAAAATCTGGAATACAAAAAAAAAAATTATTGCAGGTAAGAAAGAGATAGTAAAATGATGACAAGAGTAAAAAGACATAAGAACATAAGAATTTACCAGCAGAAGGAGACCATGTGGTCAATCTAGTCTGCCTGGATTTTCTACCCCCACTATCAATTTGTCTTGCTAAGGTGACTATACTGTCTATCCCATGCCTGTTTGAATTCACTGACCATCTTAGCAGCCACTACCTCTGGTGGCAGGCTGTTCTAAGTGTCCACCACCCTCTACATGAAAAAGTACTTCCTAATATTTGTTTTGAATTTACCTCCCACCAGGTGCATGTTGTGTCCTCTAGTAAGTGCAGCCATGTTTTCAAGGAAGAGGTTCCTGGTTTGTACTGTGTTGATCCCTTTAACAAATTTAAATGTCTCAATCATGTCTCCTCTATTCCTCCTCTGCTTGAATGAGAATAAATTTAGCTGGCTGAGCCTAGCTTTGTATGTTTCTTGGTACAGACCCTGCACCATTTTGGTGGCATGTCTCTGCACAGCTTCCAGATGGTCTCTGTCCTTTTTTGGGTGAGGGCTCCAGAACTGCACACAGTACTCCAAGTGAGGTATCACCAGGGACCTGTACAGCAGGAGGATTGCAGCACACTTCCTAGTGGTAATACCCCTACCAATACATCCAAGGATGCTGCTTGCCTTTAGTGCTGCTTTTACACATTGCTCCCCTACCTTTAAATTGTTTGATATCATGACACCAAGATGCCTGTAAACAAGCCCTATCAGCAGAACGATTGGGTTAATATGTATGATTTTAATGGAAACAATTTAATAACTTGATAATGGAGATGCTCTGTATTTTTTTGCTCTGTGCAAAGTATTGCAACTGCTGACTGAGTGAGTGGCTTCTTTACCATTAAGCCAAAATAAGGTGAATTTGCACCAGGGCTATGACTGATTTTTGCTTGCAGAGCAGTCATGGGCTTGATCTAGTATCAATTTTTTTTTTCACTTTTAGGGGGAAAAGACATTCCTGGCAGTTCTCCTGAGAAACATTGAAAGTTTTAATTATCACACAAAAGTGTGAAAAAATGAACCCTCTCCTCCAGCTTGGGATTTAGTAAAGGAGCCAAATCGTCAAAAATGTCTGCTTCCTGATTAATTTTAACAAGTGGATGGAAGTAGATTACTCTTTGACAATAAATAATTACAAGTAAGAAAGGGATAGCAAAATGATGAAGACAGTAGCGCTGCCCTAAGCAAGCCCTATTGACTAGGTTGTGACTGACTACATTTGCTTGCAGAGTAGAAATAGGCCTAGTATAGTACTGATTTTTTTTTCACTTTTGGGAAAAAAGACACTCCTAGCAGTTCTCCTGACAAACACTGAACATTACCAAAAAAGTGTGCCAAAAATTATCCTCTCTGGTTTGGGATTTAGATAGGGAACAAAAACTGTCAAGATTTCTGATTTTTGTCTAATTTTAACAAATGAATGGAAGGAGATTCTTCCTCTGAAGCAGTTAAAGTCATCTGTTACTCCTGCCTGAAGTTTCCACGAGTGCTGAGTTACATGACTGAATAACAAAGCACAAATAATGAATAACTGGGACTCCCAAGTAAGAATGCTCAGCGAATATGCTAAGTAAGGTATTTGCAAACCCCTTCATAGCACTATTGGTGAGCTTTGAATATGGTGCTCAGAGTGTGGTACAATTGATTGAAATTGTCAGTCTTTGCTTATAACACACAGAGTGGCTCTCGTGCCCCAGTTCTAGGGGTGACCTCTCCAAGTCAATCAGGGATAAGGTACATTGATGAAGTAGTGCAACTATCTGGCACAATTCCTTTCCATTCTGTACCTGCACTGAAAGGGATTAGTCTCTGATTCCTATTTTTTTATCATTTTAGTTTGCTGTATATTCCTTGCCTTCTAGTCAGTATGAGTAACTGCGAAGTTGAAGTCAAATAATTTGTATTTATATTTTCAGTGAAGGTGAGAACTGTCTCTGAAACATACATAAGTATACACTTATTTATTTATGTAAGGCTCCCAAAGCCTAATGCATTGGGCACCATAAAAATTAAATTGCCTTGCATGCCTTGAAATAAAGGTAAGCCAAATCAAAGTAGACTTCAGTAGAATGGTCGAAAATCACCACTTTCCATTCTGGCAAAGTAAACATGATATTTGGGGGACAGTTTAGCCAAATGAACTCTAAAAGACTCTAACCCTCAAGTCCTTTGGCCACCTAATTCCCCACTCCAGTCACCCCCCCCCCAAATAAATGTTGTAATGCTTGCTCCTGCATTGTTTAAAAGTATTTCTAATTTAAATACCTCATCAAGTGAATCATTAATATTCAAGAACAGCATGTTCATGTCAGGTCGTTGTCTGCAAGACACCTTATCCACAAGGCTTTGCTGTTTGCAACAACAGAAAATGTATGATTTAGATAGTAATATCATTGTGCTACTAAAGGTGCAGGTCATTTCCAAAAGGTGGCAACATATAATTAAATGTGAAATATTTTTCAACAGATGTTAACCCCAGTTAAAGTAGGTCATGTGTTACAGTATTTATTTCCCAAAGCTTAGACTAGCTTGCATTTAAGAAGCAGATTTGAGGGCGAGCGGGGGGCTGATCAATAAAGAAGACAATCTGTGCATTAAACATTCAAATCATATCAAAAATCTGTGTCAATAGCTGAGCAAAAACAAATAGGCAATAAAGATTCCTGCAGGTGCACAATTGTATATAGGGATCTTATATTAATTTATAAATGTAATAATATCATACCACTTAAATTAGCAGCAGTTCCAGGAATGGTGAAAATTCTATACCTACTATAAACATTTTTATTTCATTTTACATCTCCTTTTCCTCATGACTTGTAAGAAGTCCTTTATCATCTGTATTACTCTGTGTCAATATTTTTTAGTTCTGAAATTATTAAAGGTGAGCATCATGAAATATGACTGCCTAAAGGTCTAATATGTATTCTCTGCTGTATTTGAAAACCTATAGTTTATCATCACTTTTTCTGTGACTAAGATAAACTAGCATGCAACAGGTATTACTCTCTCACCTTACAGGGCACTGGGGGACATGACTAGCACAATGCCACAAACTTAAATTTAGCTTGGAGAACATTAAATAAAAGGTAACTCCATATAAAAGGACATGAAAACAGAAGTGATCTGCAGGGATCGATATCTGTTACTTGAACAGGAGTACATTGTAAAGTACATTGTACGTATAAAGGCATTTTTAAGGTGAACTGCTGCTATAGTATATAAAGGTCCAGATGCCACTAAATGAAATATAGCTACTGAAAGTACTAGTAGCATGAACACTAGTAGGCAGAATGCGCTATTCATTTTTAAAAGTTGTCTGTTTTTGGCCTTTTCTCTGAAGACTTTTCTTCTTCCATCTGCTAATCTAAAGCCTTTTTACCTGATAGTATTAGGCGCGATGTGAAAAGCTGTACTTTATCTTGAGACAGGCATAACTAGTTCTATTCCTCTTCATACCTCATCAGCAGTATGACCTCTTTTATTGTGGCATCACAAGTTACTGATCTGGCAGTTAGTGATTGGATCTTATTGGTCAGTTGTGATGTCACAGACAATGAGGTCACAAAGCTGATTTTGTGCATAATGTAGAGGATTAGAACTAGTTGCGTCATCCTCCAGGTAGAGTACTGTTTCACCCATCACACCTAGCACCATCAGAAAGATAATCTGAACAATTAGCAAAATTGAAAAGAAATAGGATTTCTGATCAAACAGTGACAGTTGTCTAGAATATTAGCTCTTGCAGCATACTAGCTCTAAAACCTGTACTGAACCAAAATAATAACAGATTCTATTAGTATTGATTTTGTTCATCATCATCATCATCTGCTTACCCTTGCTATGCTAATCATCTGCTGCTCTGAGTCCTTTTGAATAATTACTTTTTTTTGCTGTTAGGGAGAGAATGAATGAATACTGGCAGAAGGAAAATCTGAAAGCAAAGCAGAAGAGAGCAATACATACATACATACATACATACATAAATAAATAAATAACATGAGCCTGTAAGGCTTGGTGAGTGCAAATAAGGATCATTGAAATGAGTCCTTTTAGATCTGTTTTTAACATACACATTAATTGAGTTCTGACGGAGCAAAACTAATTATCTTTCATTAAGGTGATTAGCATTCAGGTAGTTCCTTTAACTTATTAGCAGAAACATGAGAGAATTAATAAACATAGAAACATAGAAACATAGAATTTGATGGCAGATAAGGACTGCTTGGCCCACCCAGTCTGCCCATTTCCCTACCTGATGGATAAGCTGCAGATCCTAGTTAACCAGCAGCCTACTTCTTCCTACCCGCACCCCCTAGAATTGCTTTATGACTGTCCCATGCATGCTTGAATTCCACCACTGTTTTTGACTCCACAACCTCCTCCATTCCATACATCCACAACCCTCTCTGTGAAAAAATACTTCCTTAAATTACCTCTGAGCCGCCCCCCCTCTGTCTTCAAATTGTGCCCCCTTGTTCTTGCACACCTCTTTTGTTGAAAGATGCTACCCTCTTGGACTTTGTTGATTCCCTTGAGGTACTTAATCATGTCCCGCCTCTCCCTCCTTTCCTCAAGGCTATACATATTAAACTCCTTAAGTCTCTCTTCATATGTCATCCAGTGCAGACCCTGCACCATTTTAGTTGCCCTCCTCTGGACAGCTTCCATCCTGTCTATGTCTTTGCGGAGATTGGGTCTCCAGAACTGCACGCAGTACTCCAGATGGGGTCTCAGCAGCTGTCTGTACAGAGGGATAATAACTTCCTGTTTTCTACTGGTGATGCCTCTCCCTATGCATCCCAATATCCCCCCAGCCCTCCTTGCTGCTCTCTCACATTGCTTGCCCCCCTTTAGGTCATCTGATATGACTACCCTCAGGTCCCTTTCCATTTTTGTTGTTGTTAGTATTTCACCCCCCATTGTGTACTCTTCCCCTGGGTTTTTGTTTCCCAGGTGCATTACCTTGTACTTCTTAGCATTGAATCTAAGCTGATCATACATTTGACCATTCCTCTAACCTTGCCAAGTCCCTTCTCATCCTTTCCACCCCACCTTGTGCATCAATTCTGTTGCAGATCTTTGTGTCATCTGCAAAGAGACATACTTTTCCTTCCAGTCCTTCTGCAATGTCGCTTATAAAGACATTGAAGCGGACCGGTCCTAATACTGAACCATGTGGTACCGCACTAGTAACCCCCCTTTTTTCAGAGTGGACTCCATTTACTATTAGTCACTGTGTCCTATTCTCCAGCCAATTCTTTACCCAGGCTGTCATCTTGGGACCCACTCACAGGCTGGCTAACATGTATATTAATCTTTTGTGTGGGACTGTGTCAAATGCCTTGCTAAAGTCTAGGTAGGCCATGTCCACAGCCCCTCCATGATCAACTACTTTGGTCACCCAGTCAAAGAAATCTATCAGATTTGTCTGGCATAACTTTCCTGCTGTGAATCCATGCTGCCTTGGGTCCTATGCCCCTCTGGCCTCTAGATACTCGACAATTCTTTCCTTCAGAAGTGATTCCATCATTTTCCCTACCACTGAGGTTAAACTAACAGGTCTGTAGTTTCCTGCTTGTGCCTTGCTCCCACTTTTGTGAAGGGGATTCACATCTGCCCTCCTCCAGTCCTCAGTTACCACCCCATCTTCCCATGATTTGTTAAAGAGGGTAGTCAGTGGTGTCACTAGTTCTACCCTTAGTTCTTTTAGAATTCTGGGAGGAATCCCATCAGGCCCCATTGCTTTGTCCACCTTCAGTTTTAAGAGTTCTTTCAGAACCCTTTCTTCTGTAAATGGGCTGGTATCAACTTCTGTATCCAGAGTGTTTCTTCTAAACATCTCACTGATTTAACTCAAAGGGCTTTTAAGATGTCTGTTTTGCAATCTATATCTAAAAATAGCATGCAGTAACGTTGCCACTTCACTAAATGATTCAGCATTAAGAAAAAATAAGTCTTCCTCAATTTGCTTAGTTCATCTTTAAAATTTACAGGGGTACTGTTGCTCCATGTGTTAACTGAGCTTATCTGTTTTTAAATATAATCCTGATATATTCAAAAAGTACAATATGTCAGAAAACAATATCTGGGTGGATGTACTAAATCATATATGTTGGTAAGGCCCTGTGGCTTATTTGGGATTACATTTGCTCCAATTCAATTTAAATTATACAAATAAACAGCCATTAACATCAGTTAGCATGCCATCCAAACAATAGTTGCATGAACCTACTGTTCTAAAAAATACTGAATTTTGCCCTTAAACTTGAATTTTCCTAAAAGGCTGATAGTACATGCTGGTACTTATATTGTTGTCCTTCTAGTATTGCTGGTGTTTTAGTTACTGTATTGATTATCCTTGGTTTTAATAGTAAGGACCATGTTGGAACCTCATAACAGTAGCAGAGGTATAGTCTCTCTCTCTCTCTCTCTCTCTCTCTCTCTCTTGATATATGTTGCCAGTGATGTGGGAGGTTAATACTGACATAAGCAAATCACTGCTTATGTTATTATAGTCCCCAATTAGACATTACCAGTAGGGCCCAATTATGTAAGATTACATTACTGGGCATATGTCATCATGGGGATAATGCCATATCTCATGTGCATTGTAAGACACAAGACATTGCTGACAGCCTTTAACCATATGAAAAGTGATGTTACCTCAATGATGGCACATATTCTGAAGAGCATTATTGCTATTTTCAAATGGAACAATATATACAAGAACTATTTTCCAGAAAGTTTTTTTTTGTTAGTTTTAACATGATTTTAACCAATTATTATGAAGAAAGAAACTTTAAATAGGACACTTTTCTAAACATTAGATGCCACTGTTTGGTTAAGGACCTATACATGAAACCATGCTGTCACCATTTTATATAGGCTAGCTTATCAGGCAGTAATAGCAAATCCATTACAGCTGCTTTGTTAGGGCTGCAGTGGGGCGAAGCCCTGCAGACCTATTGATTTGAGAAAATGGACTGTGCGAATGAACAACATGCTGAGGTGACAAAAAAAGTCACCTCCACATCAGTCAGTTTGCTTGCATTTTTTTATTTTCTATGCAGTTCATGACTGCCCCCCACCTGACCTCCCCCTCTCAGCACCCCACATCTGTACAGAGCATAACAGTGACACTAGGGGTGCCTAATCCCCCAGTGTCCTGATCACGGAATCCCCTTCCCTCCATGTCACATTCATACAGTTCCCCGCCCCTCCACTACCGTGCAACATGCATGCACTGTTCGGCTTTTTTATTTATTTTGGATAGGCCACCATAAATATCCCTGTAGAATTATTTTTTCATTTCAAATGCATATTTTTACAGTACCAGCATTTAGACTGCACATCACATTGAGCTGTAATTAGGAAGGTCTGCTCACGTCGATGAAAATTCAGAACTGGCTTTTCCAGCGAGACAGAACAGTTGCCACATCAGTAGGGCAACCCATGCACTGAAAAGAATGCTCTTTTTCATTGCCTCTAGCTACCGCCGGAAATCCAGCTAATGTGCAGAAACTGAAACTGATGCGAGAGATTAGTCCTGTTCTTGTCTTGTCTGAATATTTCTAAGTTTAGGAACTGTCACCTTTTTAAAACTAACCTTTATAGCCTCTGATCTTCAAATTTATAAACTGTTCATTAAACTGTACCCTGGCAGGTTGTGAGAAACTGTTTAAATCATCTGTCAGTAAGATATAGTAAATACGCTCTTCTGAAACACATGCTTATGATATAGTTGCTCCTTCAATGTTTTGTCATCTGTATTTGAAAAAAAAAATTTTTAAATGAGGCTTATTCAAAAAGTGCATCAGTGAGAATGCCAGAATGATTTTTTTTTGTTACTGAAGCTGCTACTTGTTTTAGTTCGGCTGCAAGTCTGTAGCGGCTGTTATCCAGCGATCAGGCAGACAGCGGTCCACTGGAACACCAGGGATATTGGACAGAATTCTTCATTGTTATTATAAATGGCCACGATCGGGCATGGGGGGGTGCCACCAGGTGCAGCCGGAGCTCGGGTGGCCACCCACAGGTGGCAGCTGCTGTGTTGTGCCCTGCAATGTGGCAGCTCACCTGTGGGTGGCCATCCGTTGTTCCTTTTTTTTGGATCAACTTTGTACTGGCGCAGGTAGGGATTGCGCATGCATGGCTCTGCACATCCCGGGCTGAATATTGGGCTGTGCAGGGTATGCATGGACATGCCCCCCTACCTGTGCCTGCATACATTATTGATGCACTCCAGCGCATCGGGGTTTGTGCCGCGCACTTTTCCCTTTTGAATATCATGCCGGGGCACATCAGTGGGTTGCACATGGGGCAACACTGTTGCGCCATGCCCAACCCTTTTGAATATCTGGGCCCCTGTGTTAAACAGTGATTTACACATTTACAGTGTAAAAAAAATAACACATCATTTCTTAGAGTGTGACCTTCCTATTAAGCATGCCATTTGGGTGCATAACCTAAGCATATGCTTTACCTTGGGGTGGAGCACTTTAGCTCCTGTGAGCACCACACTCTTGTGCTTTTAATCATCAGTGATTTATTCCTGATTTTGGGTAAAACACTGTATGCACAAACTGGCTGTTCTGTTTTGCTCATTATCAGATTCCCTGACTGCTCTGCATTGCCTTTTATCAGATTCTCTCCAATCTGAATGGTTTTGGCCCCATATGGATGTTGACACCATAGCAGATCTGGTCTGTCCCAAAAAGCTACTCTCTTTTCAGGAAGTTAGTTGGTTATACCATTGGCCATCATCCTGTTGTTTTCATTACTTTCAGGTGTCGCTTGTGCTCCTTTAAGTTTTTGGTACCGGTCCCTGGCATACAGTAGTCCCTTGGGAAACCTGTGTTTTCCACTAGTTACTCCTGCCCATACTTCTCATTATATTTCATACTATTATCGCTCTCTGAGGGACTATCTGGTTAATGCTGACTGTCCCAGGTACTATTTTTGGGAAAATGCATCCCGACCATTAATGTTTCACGGAACTGGCCTGAGATATGGAAACACCAGTAAAAGTACATAAAATGGGATAGGTACCATTTTATGCAGTTCCAGATTTTTTATACACTATTTTCCACTCTGGTCACTGGTGGTGGGGCATCTCTTGGGTGGGGCACACTCAGCCGCTCCTCTACCACCCTGCCTGAACTCCTTCCCCTGACTGAGGAATCAGGTGCTGGGCCCCCCCACAGTCCTCATATGGGGGCGAGGACCACAGAGAGTCAGGTCGGGGGGTCTTAGCTGGCATTGTAGCATGTGGGAGCAGCCCTGGAGAATCCACTCTTGCCTCCCCAACAACTGGGGTTTTTCCTCCTTGTGTGTTGCCCCTGAGGCACTGGACATGCAATGACATCCACACAAGGGTCGTGCCCTCACTGACATCCTGCGGCACCACCTCTGAAACTGCATACTCCCTGTGGTACCTCCCGGTCTCTACCAGGTGTCAACGTGGAGCACGACATCCCCACAAACCCACCTCTTGAGAGGAGAGCAATCCTGCAGATGCTCGACCCTCTCCTCTCCTCTCTACTGCCCCCCAGCAACCAGAGTTCATCCCTGAACCCCGGTTTCTGACATGGTGTGGGTTGTGGTATCCGGCGCCTCAACCTTCACTGCCACTGGGCTGGCACAGTTCCAGATTTTACATAGCATGTATTAGACTCTGGTTAAGCTGCATAAAATGGGTAAACTACCCACTGATGTTTGCTTCAGATGTTGTAAAGAGCCTGGCTCCTTATGTCATGTCCTCTGGTCTTATGAGACAGTGACTCCCTTTTGGAAGTCAATTCAAACAATCCTGGATCCCTTGCTTGGGTTGTCTGAGACATTCCATCCTGAAATACGTCTTCTAGGGATTACACTGGTGCATTTATTGGTAAACAGAGGCCACAAATGTCCCTGATTGTGGCATGTGCAAAAAAAGGTCATTCTTTGGCACTGGCTTGTCCAGAGTACATCTCAATTCATTGAATGCAATAGGGAAGTTTTGTTCACCCTTCAAGCTGAGCACCTTATAGCTAATATGACAGGCAAGCTTCATAATTTTCAACATTTTTGGAAACCTTTGTATGTCTTGTTGACTGTATGATGGTGAGGTCTCATCATTCTGATGAGTCCCTACAATTTCTTGTGACTCTTGTTTTGTCTGGGTCTATTTCTTAATGATTTAATCGGATGGGATGGGTTGGTATGCTTCCAGTGATGGGGGTGGTGGGCACTAGGTGGTGTGGGCTGGTTTACTGAAACTTGGTATTGTTCTTTTTCTGGATTTGTATTTGTGAATTACTGGGCTCTGTATAGTTTGTTATTGCTTTCTTTAATAAAGTTTATTCAATTTGAAAAAAGATTCTCTGCAATCTGTAGTGCTAAGATGTTGCTCTATCAAGTGCTTTTTAAAAAAGATTATAAAATGTAATATATTTACTTTGTGTTTGATGAGTGAGATAAAAGATAATATTAAAAATAATCTGAATTTATTTTTGTTTTATTCTGTACAGGTTGCATCTGACACATTTAAAGTGAAGCCAAAAGTAGGAGAGCTTATTTTCAAGTGCATACACTTTTACAGCTCTTGTGCTATAGTGTAGTTATGCAAAATCAACCACAGAATAAAGGAGAGCTAAGTCAGTAATAATGGTGATACAACCTGATTATTTTTATGAAAAAATATTAAAGATTTCTGATTATTTATTTTTCAGCCAAGGAGTGGGATTGAAATAGAGTACACATAAACACATGCACCTCAGGCATATCTAGCCATTTTATATAATGGGCCAGACATTCAAAAGGGTTGCACCATGCGCAATAGGGTTGCGCTAGCGCAAGTCCGAAAATGCTCCATTCTGCGATATTCAGCGGGATGCAGTTGTGCTACTGAAAACAAGCGGAGCAACAGCGTAATGTAAATGAAGGCATGCGCAACCGAGGGGGGTGGAACCATGCATAAAGAGCGCAATGCGATATTGAAAGGCTTGTGCACTGCGCAACAGCGGATCAGCCGGAAGGTGCGCCATGGCGAAATGAGCCAAAATTAAAAAGGCTAAGGAAGAGGCGCAAGAACGCTTACAGGGAAGCCACATGAGGCAGGGAGAGAGACAAGGCAAGAGGGACAAAGAGGGAGGCCAGGAGATCCCAGGGAAAATAGGGGCAAGGGAAGGTGTGGGGCCACAGACTGCAGAGGCCAGGTAGGTGACCCGTGCAGTGGAGGTAGCAGTCAGGACAGTGGGGGAACAGAGCAACAACAGCCAGGGGGGAAACACAAGCCAGGGACATGGATAGTGCCAGCTCTACATGAAGCTGTAATGACGGGGGTGAGAAGGCATGCTGCAGGGGACGTGGCCGTGGAATGGCCTGTCGGGCGGTACGCTTCTCAACAGGCAGTACTGTGCCCACATCAGCTTTGAGCTGTACATGGATGTTGAGATTGTGGGCTGGTACCGTCTGAACAGGGCAATACTGAGGCGACTCTGTGAGCTGTGCAGTGATGTGATGCAGGCACCTCACAACGGAGTCACGCCTGTCAGTGGAGACAAAGGTAACAGCCTGCATGTGCCTGCTCACCACCGTACCTTCCAGAGGCCAACAGAGGACACCACAGGCATAACACAGTCGGCCACGCCATGCATCCTCACCCAATCCTCAGCGCACTGCTGCCACATGCTGCAGAGTACATCCATTTCCCAGCAACTCAGCAGAGCGCACAGCAAACATGCAGGAGTTCCACAGGGCAGCACATATGCCTGGCATGCTAGGGGCAATAGACTGCACCCATGTGGCTATCCGCATGCCACCTGGCCCCGATGGGGCCACATACCGAAACCGGAAGGGGTTCACCAGTGTCAACTGCCAGGTGGTGTGTGATGCCAGTGGGCGCATCAGCAATGTCTGTGCCACACACCCTGGTGGAGCACATAATGCCTTCATATGGTACCAATCTGCACTGTGCCATCAATTCGAGAGTGGGGACATCCCCACAGGACATCTAGTGGGTGAGTATGCATGTAGGAGTGGCAAAGTTGGGGCAAGGGTGGGAAAGCCACAGGTGCCATGGTTGTGGCACACAGGGCTATGGGCAATATGGACCTGAAAATTATACTTATCTCCACTATCTCCACACAGGTGACAGCGGATACCCACTCCGTCCCTGACTGCTCACACCCTACTGGCGCCCCACGACCCCATCGCAGCAACGCTATAATGCGGCACATGCTGCCACACGCAACATCATCAAGCGGGTGTTTGGGATGCTTAAGGCACGCTTCCGATGCCTAGACACCTCCGGCGGTGCCCTACAGTGCAGCCCCTCAAAGGCCTGTGGGATATTCCTGGTCTGTTGTATCCTGCACAACATGGCCAAAGACTGTGGGATAGCCATACAGGTCAAGGAGGGGGACAGCAATGGGGATGCCAGTGACGCCAGTGATGATGGGGATGAACAGCCCCCCCCGTGGATGGCAGGACCCCCGACTGATCCGGCAGGCCTAGCTGCTCCGGGACACCATCACGGAGGAGCATTTTGCACGACACAGGTAAGTCATGGGGCCATGTGCAACCAACACTGTCTAGGCGCAACCCACAGGCACACAGGGTAACACACCAGGGGTGCATGACAGCAAGGGGAGTGAAAGGGTCCATGCACACAAACACACCATCAGGGAGGGGTGAATAGTTACATGCCATATGGACACACACACACACACCAGGCACAAACCGTAACATGGGCAGGTGCACAGCAGAATAGGAACAGACATGTGAAACACACAGATCCACGGACCACCCCCACCACCTGGGCTGTCCAAGTATGTGTGTCAGATGCTGGGCATCCTTGCACCTTGGTGTACAGTACAATGCAGGCATCATCATGCACACGCACCTGTGGACAGCAGTCCAGTGGGTGTGCAGGTGGTCCGTGTGTCGGCATGTTGGGCAGGGCACCCACCCGTGCACTGCCCACCATGACACATATTGCACACAGGGCAGCACCAGACAGGGCCCGCACTGGGAGACAGGTCAGTCAGGTGGCACAGTGCCACAGCCACCTCAGATGCATGGGCGGCCCTGCCATGACCCAGCAGCACTGGCAGGCTGAGCAAGGGCCACATGGGGTGGCACCAATGTGCCACCAGGGGTCCCACTGTGCAAGCATGACCTTGTCTGCACAGGGGTCTGCAGCATGCCGAACATACCTGCACCAGGGGTGCTCAGGATGCCCACAGCGGAACCCGGCGTCGACAGGCTGGGTGTCACACGACACCCGGAACAAGGAGTGGAGAGCGTACTGCTTGGGGTGCATAGTACAGGGGCACCTGACTGTGTGCCCAATGCGGCCATGACAGTGACCAATGCCTGGGTCTGCCTGTCAATGGCGGTGGTCACATCCATCCGCATCTGGACCATCTCTTCATGGATCATTGCAGTGTCCCTGCTGTACCTCTCCACAGCCACACACAGTGCCTTCATGGACGTTGCAACATGCATCTGCTGCTGTACAGATGCATGCAGCAGGCAGGTGTGCTCGCCTAACAGGTCGTCTGCCTCTTCGGCAACCTTTCCCCCAGGGTATGGAAGGGCCTGATGCTCAACACCCCTTGAGGGTGGGCGCTGTTCACCAGGACCAGGTATGGGCAAGTCAACAGGTGGTGTGCATGTGCCACCGCTGAACCCTGTACCCCCAGACCTGGTGGGTGACTGCCGCTGCTGCCCCTCCAACTGCTGTGCCCCAGGGACCAGTCTTTCCACAGCTGTGTCCGCAACAGTGCCAGAGGCCTGCACAGCCACCAGTGCTGCCCCACTGCTGCCGCCAGGCACTGCCTGGGACTGTGATGATGTGCTGGCGTACACGTTGGAACCAGCTAGGCCCAGGGGCACGTGCCATCCTGCTGTCTGTCCGCAATGAGACACACATGTGTTACTGCCCATTGTGGTCCTTGCATCATCAATGGTGCAGGTTCGTGCAACAGCCACAGTCACAGCATGCTGGCATGCTTGCATGCCAGACTGCTGTGACACAGGATGGGCACCAGCCACACCTGACTCACCGACTTCGGAGATGGCAGCCAGGCGTGCACACTGGTGCAATGCATGCCAGCTGGCAGCAGAGGTGGATGGACCCTCGTCCAACTCTGGCTGGATGTCCACACTGCATGGTCCCACCACCACTGTTCCCTGCAGATGCACAGGATCTGTAACAGAAAGTGAGAACATGTTAGTGCATGGGATCAACCCTTCCCCAACACCATGTCATACCGTGCAGTGATGGGCTTCCACCTATCTGTAAGCCACCTCCTGGAACACCATCGATTACACTGTGCTGCATGGATGCAGCCAGACGGTCCTTTGCCGGGGTCAGCTGTGCCATCTCTAGCTGGCCCCCGCCTGTGGCAGTGCATGCCACCCTGAGGGCTGCCACCTTCTCTTTCACCCGTCTCCTGTCGGTCCCAATCTTTTTCTTACATTCCTGCATGGAGCGCTGGTGGCTTCCGTGCAGGTTTAAGGTGCGAGCTACCCCCTCCCATGCAGCTGCATGGGCCTGAGGGGTGCCCCGCCGTCCACTAAGTAGTGGCTCCTCATCCCGGTAGGCCTGGAAGAGTGCCTCTGTCTCGGACTCCGTGAAGTCGGGCCTCCTCCTTCACCCACCATCATCCTCCTCACCCAGTCCTTGCTTGGCCATGTCAGTCTGAATGGGTAGAAGTGGACACCTGTCACTGTGCAGTATACGGCATTATCTCATGACCATTGCCCAGAACATCACACAGCATGCAACTCACCTCTCACCTGCAGTAACCGTCTCTGGCCACCGCAGATTACTGTCGCACATTTATAGCGCAATGCATGCAAATTAGGAGTGGAGCAACTGTAATGAGATGCAAATCGTGCCAATGCACCTTTGAATGGCTGATCAGATGATTTGCATATGTCGGCTGAATATCGCACTGTTGCGCTTTGCGCAATACGCTTCTGCCGGCTGAGCCAATGGCATGGTTCTGTGACTGCGTAGTACACCGCATTGCGCATGCCCAGGTAGCTGACTCAGGCATCTGCTGCGCTAATGATGTGCTGTGCACGATCAGCAATACAGGACACGGCCACTATTGTGCCAGTGGCGCTACAACACTGGGCACCACATAGTGCTGTGGCACACCTGCGCAATACTACACTGTGGCACTGGCACACAGGTGACCAATCGCACTGGACATGTAGACGTCCAATGGCACTGTGCGTGGCCTTGTACCACAGACCCATGACCTTGTGCATGACCTTTGGCCCCTGGCACTGTACGTCTGGCATCTCTATGGCTCTATCGCACTGTTCGGGAACAGCGCGATGTGGACCGACGGTGCTATACGAACAGCGCTATAGGGACTGATGGATTTGTATTGCACAACATTTTCACATGGGGTTACCACGCTGCGGAGCACCATATTGCCTACTATACAACTGCAGTGATGGCACGCAGGAGAGCTCCACAGTGGAGTGCGGTGGAGTTGGCAAACCTGGTGGCTGTGGTGGAGCCACACCATGGGTCACTGTATGGGGGAGAACCCCTGCACATGGCCCGCACCCATGTGTGGCAGCAGGTGGCATCAAGTCTGGAGCAGGCCACTGGGTGGCAGAGGACTGCAGAGCAGTGCAGGCACCGGTATGGTGACCTCCTCAAGAGGGAGCAGGAACTGCTAGATCGCCTCAGGTCACATGCCAGGAGGGGCATTGTGCCTAGGCCAGGTGGGTGTGCTGTGTATGCACCTGTTTAGTCCACATGGGTGACACTGTGTACTGTGACCTGCGCATGGGGGTGGGTTGGGCTATGGTTTGCTGCGAAGGTGTTTGCAGGTGTGTGCTGTATGGGTCTGGTTGTGTGGGTAGGCACACTCAATGGGGCAAGGGGCTGTCTGCTTTTGGATCTCACTGATGTGTTTCTCTTCATTTGTCTCCCACAGGCGTGGAGGAGTGGAGGCGGGCCCGGGCTGAGGCACGGAATGGCGGTGCCGGAGTGGCTGGCAGAGGTGGCATAGGTGGTGGGCCACAGCAGCAGCAGCAGCGGCTTGATGAGGGTGAATGTCATTACATCATGGATGCTATTGCATGCTGGGAGGGGGGGGGCACGGCCACCATCCATGGACAACACTACCATGCACACAACATGTGACAGTCATCACTGTCCAGTGGCACTGCATGTCTGTGTGTGCATCACTGGTGGTCCATTCATGCACTGGGCACATGGCTGTGGCACTAGCATCCCACCGCATAGCCACATCTCCGGACTGCCTTGGTTGTGCTGTGATGGACATGGGTGGTGCGTGTGTGCAGTGGTACACATGGCTGTTGCTGCCTGGTTGGGCATGTCTTGTGCACTGTCACTGTGGGTGGGTGCAGTCCATCACAGGAGCGGGGCACTTGGCCGTATGCCATGCATGATGGGTGGGATTCAGGGATGTGGACAGTCACAGCCATTGACTCTCTTCACTTGTCCTAGGTATCCAGATCCTGTGACAGATGCAACGCACACTGCAGCGGGCTGACACAGGTGGCCATAGACTATCTTGCCATCCTCTTGGACCTACAGCGGCATTTAGTGTGATGCAGGAGGAGGCCCAGGGCCCAGCACCAGGCGGAAGGAGGGCAGGCTGGCAGGCAGTAGCTGCCCATCACCTCACCCCACCTTCCCTCTCCCGGTTGTTCACCCCTGCCCCTTACCCACCCCTACCTTATTCCCATACCCCCACCCCTGCTTTGTATATATGTGTACATAGTTGTTTTGTTGTTCTTCTTTTCTTGTTTATTACATTTATATATTTTGATATGAATACTGTGGTGGTTTCTGGTTTGCAGCTGGCTATAGGTGCTCAGTTGCAGTGGTGTGCATGACATCTGGGGTGGTATGGTCATGGGTATGTATGTGCGTGTGTGTGGGGTGGTGTGTCTGTTGTGGGTGTGGCTTTTCAGTCAGTATTTCCATGTGCTGCCAACCACTGCTGGGTGCTCATGGTGGGTTTGGCTTGTATAGTTCTGTGGTTCACGAGGTTGCAGTGTGCCGGGGGGGCCTGGGGCTTCCTGCAGTGCTAGTCACTGATCATGGGTGGTGTCTTGGGGTCACAGTGCAGGGTGTGCTGTGCACAAGGGGGGGCTGCTGTACACTGGGGTAGTCCGCCACCTTTGTGTGGCAGTCTCAGCTTGCCAGTGGGTGTGCTGCAGTACCACGGCCGGGATGTGCTTTGTTTGCTTGTCCCCATGGCCCAGTGGCTATTCCGTCCCTCCCCCAGTTATGCTGTGCTTGGGGTGTGGGGGTACATTGTTGGTTCTGCAGTGTGTCCCTGTGCCCATCTGTGGCATGGGTGGTGGGCCCCTGCCTACCTCCCTGGTTGTGCAGTTCCCTTGCTTTGCTGCTGGGGGTCTCTCTGCTTGCGCTATGGCACCTCTGGTCTGCTCAGCTGGGCTGCCTTTGTTGCGCTATGGCGTATTGTCTCTGCTCAGCTTCCCCTTCCTGGTTGCGCTATAGCGCAGGTTGTGCAATATTCAGAAGTTGGCTGCTTGCGCAATTTGGCTTGCTCCATGTTTGAATATCACGTCTATTGAGCATGTGCACAATTGACTTGTGCTTGCTCCTGCTGTTGCACACATTTTGGGCACAGTTTGAATATCCGGCCCAATAGGTTTCTGGGTTTCTGGAAAAATGTTAAAATCTTCGAAGTCACTCCTCTTCCTTTTGTGTTTTTATATCACATTGTTGGTATTTCATTAAAAAAATTAATATTGTGACTGTACTATAAAGGTTTGCAGTGTGACTGAAAATATATTTTAGGTATTCCTGAGCTACTGCAAATTATTTTCCATTTCTTAACATAATTTAAATAAATTAATTAGGGGTCAACACAACTGAAGTATTATTTATGTAGGAATTCCTGCAAATAGTTCCTGCAACTGCTTTACCTAATGATACTACCACTTGTGCACAATCCAGTTCCCTCTTTTCCACCCCAAAGCTTTATCTTTCCAGCCCTTGCTATATCTTCCTACCCTCCCCCGACTCTCCCACCACCACCACCTCCCCTCCTACCTACCTACTACCCGCACCCGCCACTCTTTCTACTCCTACTGACAAGGTATTCTGACTGCTTACCCCTCTTCTTCTCTCTTATTACCCCCCCACTCCTCTCTTCTCCACTACTAAAGTTATTAATTCTAGACAATTAAAGAATGTACTTTACTGTTTTTTAAACCTATTTATTGTATTACTGCCTCTACTGTATAAGTTTGTTCACCCCTCCCCATTGATGTGGAACCTTTGTAAATGAGCACTTTGCACTCAAAAGTGTTGTAATCCGAGATTGAATAAATAAACAAAATAAGTAAGAAATTGTTTAAGCAGGTGAGTGATACATATAATAAACAGAGGGAAAGAATCAATAAGAAGGGAAGGGAAAGACAAGTACAAATCAAATTACAGAGTAATTATCCTAAACTGCATCTAAAGGTTATGAGTTCCATTTTTAAACTGACTGAACCTAGAATCAAAATTGAAATCATAGTGACATCATCATGAATAAATTGGGAGTAGAGAAATAACTTAAGAAAGGGTGAAATATGGATTAATATTCAGTGCAACCTGTCAGGATGAGGAGCTGTTATCACAGGTGCTGCCAGTGATATCTTGCAGGATCCTATATAAACAAATTGCAGTCCAATTTGCAGTTTCTCCAAGTTGCCATGCATGGCCTCAGCCACCAGGGAAGGGATATTAATTTACAAAAAAGAAATGCTGGCCTCAGCCACTAAGGTGGTAGCCCACTAGACCATCAGGGCATGATTTTGCATAGTGCCCCCGGGCATTCACTAGCTTACAAGACCACCAATGTTTTTTTTTATTTCCTCCATATCCTCCCTTATGGACCCCCTTTTGACTGCAACTGGCCTCAATGAGTTTTTCACTGGCCTTGATAGATTCACTTCACTCTTTCACAATTCTGCCATGCCCCCCTCAGCCCCATCCACCCCTGGCTATAAGGGGGCCAGACCCTCTTTTCACTTAAAGCTGGCCTCCCTTAAGGAGGTTCAGAGGCTTCTTGCTAACCTAAAAGCTGAGAGTTTGCCTGGCTATGATACCCTACAGCCCAAGTTCCTTAAGTTAGGTGCTTCTGCCCTCACTTGCCCTGTACACAACCTCTTTAATTGATCCTTCCTATCCTGCACTGTCCCCGACAAGAGGAAAGTAGGGGTAGTCATGTTGGTGCATAAGGGGAGCCCAATACCATAGCTGAAAATTATCAACCCATATCTATCCTTTGCCCCCTGGCTAAAATCCAGGAACACATAGTCTATAACCAACTTCAAAATTATCTTGAACACCTCAATCTACTATCCCTCTACCAACATGGATTCAGAAAGAATTACAGTACGCTCACCGGCTTTTATAAAAGTAACCATCAACATATTCCAAGCCCTGGATCATGGTTCTTGCATGGATGCCATCTTTGTGGACCTTATTAAAGCGTTTGACCTGGTGAATCATGGTCTCCTACTCCAGCTGCTATATATTCTCAGTTTTGATCCCATAGCACTTAATTGGGTCCACTGCTATCTGTCATGCTGCTCCCAAAGGGTTAAGTGGGCTGGTTCTCTCTCTAGCCTTAGGCCTATATCACATGGGGTGCCTCAGGGCTCAATTCTGGGTCCAGTCTTGTTTTCCCTATTTATTAATAACTTACCCAGCAACTGCAGTGGTGCATCTCTGCACCTCTATGTGGATGATGCTATCATTTATAGCTTCTCTCCTGACTTTAGCCAGATAAATAGTGATTGTGCTGCTCACTTCATGGGCCTGGAAGGTTGGTTCAGGCTTAATCAGCTTGTCCTAATATAAAAAAAAACAAACAAAGCATGCTTTTTTCTCACCTTCCCTCCTCCCCAGTACACCCCCTCCTCTGCTCAGTATTACCTCTTCTAGTGGTGAGCCCTTGAATCTGTTCTCACCTTTAAATATCTGGGTATCACTCTGGATACCTCACTCTCCTTTGATGAACACATTTCCATCCTGATCAGAATTCTGAATCAAAAGTTAGGATTTCTCTATCATATCCATCCCTTCCTCACCTCTGCTTCATACCTTAAGATTGCCTCCTCGTCCCTTCTCCAAATTCTAACCTATGGAGCCCCTTTACTTCTATCAACCAATACTACCACCCTGTCCCTCCTAGCTCAGGCCTACCATAGGGTGGGTAGATTTGTTTGGGGGGTCAAGCAGCTCATCACCACCACTGTAGCGTCCTCTCTTTCTTGTTGTCTACCCTTATGAATCAAAGCTGTAGTATTCCATGTGCTTCTTGCACAAGTTGGTCCAAGTTTTCCCTCCCTGCCTCAGTGACATTGTTCACTTAATACTACCTTCTCATGCCCTTAGATCGGCCTCTCTCCCCCTCCTTATCAAGCCCAATCTCCGTCTTGCTACTGCCCGTAAGGCCTTCTCATATGCTGTGATATCTGATTGGAGCTCCCTCCCTCCTTCTGTGCTATCCTGCTCCTCTTTTCCTGAGTTCCAAATTAAGATTTGTTACACTCTCTCTTCCTCAGCAACCTGTTCCTGTTTCTGCTGACACCTGCTCTACCTTTCCCAGCTCCTCTTATGCATCCTCTACACTTAACCTCCCTATGCTTTAACCTTTGATCCTGTTCATTCTATATCTAACCAGACTGTGACTGTCTTGAATCTATTATTTTATGATGTTTTTTAAGTGACATATGTTTCTTGGTAGCACCCTGTATGAGCGCATATTATTGAGTGTATCAATTTGAGTGACTCAATTATACCACTCTCACTGACAGTGAGTGGTGAAAAACATCATTATATCCTGTAAAGTGAGTACAGCAAGGAGTTACACTCCCAAGTACAGCATATATGATGTTGTGTGGCCGATTCCTGCCGAGCTGGCTGCTTATCATAGTGGTGTACTCCACTGCTTGCAATGCTAGCAGGCCCAGGTTCGGGTCTGGTTTCAGACACTAGGAATTTTTTTTAAAGCAATGACTTTCCCCTTGGTCCACACCCTCCTTGGAGTTGATTATTTTAATTTGTAGTGAGTGGGGGGCATAGCTCCCCACATAAAAATACTTGTTTTCTTTGTGGGTTTGATGTACTGCAGCGACTGTCACTATTTGCGTTGGTAATTTACTCATTATTTTCACATTTGTGGAAAAAATGAAGCAAGCATCATGTCAAATGATGTGTTCTTGTTTCACAATTTCTTTTACACTTATGTTGACATCTAACATGTTGATGTTATAACCACACAAAACAAATTGACTCCCTTCCAGGGTTTTTTTTCCACAAAGAGACATTAAGTCTCACCAATGTAACTTAAAACCATGTATGGTGTCACACATCCACTCCTGTGGGGCAGGATTCTCTGCATCACAGTGAACAAATCCCTCTTGTGACAAGGGTGGATGACAGGGATATCCTTTCTCTGTCCTTTATTATGCTCACTGTTTCACAACTGAACATATGCAAGAGAATCCCAGGGCACCCTCTCTCCATGTGAGGGGGTACAAATACAGTCTTGACTCTGTGTTCCTGGGATAGAACCCTCTTGGCCACTGCACAATGAAACCAGAAAGTCACAGATATGTATAGGCTTCGGTGGGATCTATACACCCTATTATGTGTCTTTTCCCAGAAATGCAGAGCTTGGTTCAAACTCCCACAGGCTGCTCCTGAGACCCTTTGTATTTCCTCCCCTCATTTCACACAAAGTCCCTAGTGGTACTTCACTTTGGTAGTGTTTGGCCTAAAGACAGTCACACAGGCATGGTATAGTTTGAACAACCCTCCCAAAGCAGCACACAGAAATGACACTGGCAGAATTATCTTAAAAGTAAGCCAAAAGCTTTACTAATAAATTAAAAAAATGCAGTTAATAACATAAAGACATATAGTTTAGACATTGGTACAGGGTATTGAAAATAAAATGGAAAGTATACTGTACATAAAAACCTACACTTTACAGTCTGAGATTGAAATTCTACCTTGAGTCCTTAACTGCTGAATTCTGAAGTGCAAAAAGTCCTTAGAAGTGGTAGCTGAAGCTGTAGGCTATGCCCTATAATCACGTCCAGAGCAAGGTATTCTGCCACTTTGTACACCCTCTCTCACCCTAGTCCAGGAGAACACTAGCTAGTGGCAGGGTTTTTTCCTCCCCTGTGAAGCTCCACACTGTGTCAAATTGATTAGGTATAAGCTGTTCAGGCTCAACCAAATCACCTTTTACCAGGGTAAGAGACACTCCTGTGTCTCGTAACTCATAAGTCTGAACACCATTTACAGTAACTGGATGTTTGTGCTCCCTCATATTCACAGGCATACTCTCAGGGATACACAGTGCACCCACCTCCTTTCGAGGGACACTTTGTCCACTCTATACCTTTTTAGGCCACTGTCTAGCCAGATGCCCTGGCTGCTTACAAAACCAACATTCATCTCTCTTTTTTTCCAAGACATCCCTTCCTGGTAACTTGGGGCTTCCCCCTTTCTGCAGAGACATTGAGGATTTTAGCTGGCCTGAAGGTGCACTTTTCCCTTTCTGCCCTGTAGCATTACTCCCCAACTTCCTTTCAGAGCAGGTCTGTTCCTGGAATAGCAATTCAAGAGCTCAGCAGCTTGCTGTGCTGTTTTTGGATCCCAGTCCTCTAGCCATGTTTTCAATTCTGCTGGGCAAGCCCAAAAGAACTGTTCTAAAAGTATAACCTCCTCAGTTTTCCCCACAGAGTTTGCTTCCACCCCCTTCCACCAATCTTTTAAAAACTGCCATTGTTTTGTGGCTAGTTCTTCAAAGCTCATGTCAGGACTGTTTTGGAGTTTATGGAATTTAACCATGTAGGCCACAGGAGTTAGTTCATACATTTTAAGTAAAGCAGTTTTAAGTTTATCATAGTCTCTACTGTCCTTATTATCCATTTGGCCTAGCACCTCATGCCCTTTTCCAGTAAGCAGCAGGGATAGCTGAAAGCTCCAGCCCTCCTGGGGTATCTTAGCCTGGATCCAGACCTTTGCAAATGAATTCAAAAATGTATCTATATTCTCCCCCTCTTTAAATTCAGCTATTAATTTGGAATTTAACTTATACACTAGCCATGGAGTTTCAGGTTCAGCCATGCCACTTACTTCCTCCGGCGCTGATCACTGGAGTTTTAGCCACTCCAGTTCAAACTCTCTCTGGTGCTGCTTTTCCTCTGCCTCTTTCTGAAGCTGCTTTTCTTTTTCCTTGGCCTTTCTCTGGTGATGCTTTTCCTTGGCCTCTCTCTGAAGTTGCCTTTCTTGCATGGCAAGTTTCCTTTGATGCTGTCTTTCTTGCATCTCCAATTTCCTCAGCTCCAGCTGCAGCCTGATCCCTTCCAGCTCCAGCAATGTGGTAGCCTTCCCCTGGTGCTGTGGCTCTGGGTTCCCTCTGGTCTTGCTGTCCTCCTCCCTGGTATTGGAAACTGCGATATCCCTAGGCAACCCCATGCCCAAGGTCTGGTCCCTTTCAATCACTGACTGTGACTCGGTGCCCCAGGCTGCAACCTGTTCATTGGCAGGGTCATACTGGGGTACAGTGGGCCCACCTGGAAAGAAGATACAAGGGCCAACCTGGAAAATCAATAGAGGAGGGCCCAGGTTGACATACTCATATCAATATTCCACTTCAATCTGATAAACAAGCTCTGTGTTTGCATCTTACATTTATCAACAGTGTCCCAGATACCCCATTTAATTAGAAAAAGAAGATAAATGCAAACATTTTCAGAGTTCAAAAGGTAACCACTTACCAACTGAGGGGGGCCCACCTGGAAATTTCCAGGTATCCAGGTGGGCCAGTCTGACCCTGTTCATCAGCTGCCTCGAGGACTTCCATGAGATGCTTCTTACTGCACCCCTAATACTAGACCCTTCTCTCCTGGCACAGCTGTTTCAGCTCTTCTGCAGTGTAGTCACTGTACTTGGAATTTCTTCCCTACACTACCACTAATCTGCCTTTTACTTGCAGCAAAAAAAGCAAACAAAACAAAACAGGGTGGGAAACTATATCTTGTAACCAGTTTTCCCTTTTTCCAAATGTCTGCATTCTGTGTGTGTGGTTGTTCAAACAGTTTGCCAATCACAATGCTGCTCACCAAATATGTCACAGGTCCACTCCTGTGGGGCAGGATTCTCCATGTCACAGTGAACAAAATCCCTCTTGTGGTGGGGGCAGGGATACCCTTTCTCTGTCCTTTTAGCATGCTCTCTATTTGACAACTGAACGTATGTCAGGGAATCCCAGGGCACCCTCGCTCCATGTGAGGGGGTACAAATGCAGTCTTGAGTCTGTGTTCCTGGGATAGAACCCTCTTAGCCACCGCACAATGAAACCAGAAAGCCTCAGGCATGTATAGGCTTTGAAGGTCCCTATATTCCCTATTATGTGTCTTTTCCCAGAAATGTAGAGCTTGGTTCAAACCCTCACAGGCTCCTCCTGAGACCCTTCATATTTCCTCCCCTCCTTTTACAGTTTGTCACATAGCCCCTAGTGGTACTTCACTTTGGTAGTATTTAGCCTTAAGACAGTCACAGAGGTATAGTATAGTTTGAACAACCCTCCCAAGGCAGCACACATAAACAACACTGGCAGAATTATCTTAAAAGTAAGCAAAAAGCTTCACTAATTCATTAAAAAAATGCAGTAAAAAACATAAAGACACATAATTTAGATCATTGGTTAGAGGACACTAAAAGTAAGATGGAAAGTATACATAAAAACCTATACTTTATAACTCAGAGATTAAAGTTCTACCTTGAGTCCTTAGTTGCTAAATTTTGAAGTGCAAAGCATCCTCAAATGTGATAGTTGAAGTCTTAACTCTGGTGTTCCAGGAGAACATCTTGAACAGAAATAGTCTCTGCTCCACTAAGAAGAGAGTCAGGGTCCCCAAATGAAAGAAAATAATGCTAAAGGCTCAGATACCCTTCTGCACACTCGTTTTATGGGATTTCTCCAAGGGCAGGTCCAGTCGCTAGTTGCTTGCCCTGTGATTGGCTAGCATTCTGTTTCTATGCCTAATCAACCAATCCATTTTCAGTATTTTTTTTTACAAAACAACAAATATGCATTTCTGAATATGAAAGAAAAGAAAACTCAGAGGTCAGCTAGTTTAAACTTCTTAGGAAAACCCTCCAGCCTCCCTCTCTTTGAAATGGCTGCAATGAAGCTCCACTCAGTATAGGTATTTTCTTAAATGGTAGCCCATTAAATGATAATGAGATTAGCTCAGGAGAGCCTTGCAGAGACAAAGGGAAGCCAGACATCCATGCTCCTCTGGATATATGTGGCCTACTCAGACACAAATGGACATGCCAGCTGGTGAGCTCTGCTTAATTATTCTTTTGCCTCCTTTTAAATGATTTAATTAACTTTAGTCCCTGTCTAGCAGCTGACAGTTTCTCTGACCAGTAACAAGAGTTACAACGTAATTTCCCAGGGACCATGTCTTTGTACTCATGATCCCTTGCAATTACATTGGACCACTATGGCATTTCTGATGCATTTCTCACATAAAAATACCATGAAATATGATTAGAACAATAAGGTATAGCCTGAACTCACTACACATGACAACCCATGTTTTTTGTCATGGATTTTAAGTGTTTAGATGACCATGATATACAGTACTGGGCAAAAAATTATGACTTTGACATGGGATTTCTGAAACACCAGGGATCGTTCTTAAATGAATTAATCTATCTTTCTTTATATAAAATAATGGGTAACTAATTTTGAAGTAACCCTTCAGATTAATTCTTCCTTCTTGTATGGGCTAAGCTTGATAAGCTCAGAGTGGTTCCATCATTTAGCCTAACACATTTCTTTACAGCACTTAATGAATGTGACACGTGTCATTTTTCAGCTCCAGCCCAAATGTGTTTTTGCATTCTAAAAGTTGATTTTGTAGTCCCTGCATGAAATCACCTTTCAGACATGAGTTCAACAGTTGCCGTACCCTTATTCATGAGGAAGTGTCATAATAGGGCTATGTTGAAAATTTGGTGTACAAATATTACCAAACAAATTTATGAACCTATGTTACCTTTTGCTATTGCAGGCTAGTAACCTTGGTAATTTTCAACATTTTTACCCCAAAGTTCTTTTATGCAGCCCTATCAGCTCTGGCCAGAGTTTGTTATTTAAGGCTACACAAGGATGAGAAGTACAAATAAAGCTGTCTTGAGCACCTTTTCTCAAAGTGTGGTGGTAGACTTTACTAGGAGCCATCTCAACAAGGCTTGTTAATTTACTCTTGCTGCTAATTCTTGAAAACATCACTGTGACCTTTACATTGAAGTAGGTTAGTTACCCTGTGTCTGTCTTCCTGAATATTTCTCTGGCTTGCTCCTGTTTCTATTGTAAATATGGTCACACCATTTTCTTCTGATTGCAATACTCATGCATGGACAAGCAATCTTATAAACTGACCCTTAGAAGGACTGTGCTAGGTCACAGATCCTTTGCCTTTAATGATGTTATGTTGTGGAATTTTCTACCTTTATCGTTGTTACACTGAAGCTTGCAAATTAATTTAAAACCCAGCATTGTCCTTGCTTTATCATCCATTAATGTAATACTTGCCATGTATCATTTTGTATCCATGTTTATATTTTTTATACTAGTACAGTATGTTTACTATGCTTGTACTGTTTCATGGGTCATTCTTCCAAATAGGCAGGTTTCTGCTCACAAGTTAACATGGTTACCAAATGCAAAGTAAATTAAATGAAATAATAACTAAATAAACACATTCTGGAATGCTTTGCATAGTGTGCATATGCTGGACTGCAAAAATCTATGTACCAATGAAGTAAGCAATAGTTAACATGTGTGTGCAACAATTGGGCAGTTGGGGTATTTTATGTGCAAGTGCACATGCTTATTGTATGATCTGATGGAACAAGGATGCAGGCAATATATTTTAAATGCAGGATCAGCTTATCAGCAGTTAAAATTGATGACGAGGTGTAACAGAAGAATGGATAGCAATACCAGGGCAGCCATGTTGGAGATGGGCATCATGGGTGAGTAAAGGCAGACCGGTTTCAGTTAAGTTATCAATAGAGATGAGGGGAAGTTGCCAATATTCACTTAGTGAAGTAATAACTAAAGTGTGAATTTACAATGTTCACACTTCAGGAAGTGGCCATTTGTGTGAAAATTCACCACAGTTTGACCTTGAAGTGCCCACTTAGTGGAAAAAGGCCACTTTGTGGTGAAACATTGTGAATTTCAGCAAAGTCAAAGTTGCTAAGGCAAGCGAAAACTTTGTGAAGCTTCACATCGGAAATTCTGGTCACTTTCCAGCAACGTTGCCAGTGAAGTTTAACTTTGATGCATCTCTTATTATCAAACCTTTTGGTGGGAACATTTTCTATAGTGTGGTGGTATTGTGAAGTATCACCACAGCATGTAAAGGCTCACAGCCAATCAAGTTAATTATTTCACTGGCACATTTTGTAATAAAGGATAATCCACTAATGTTACCAAAAAAGCCAGAGAAGACTGAACATTAACAAAATGGATCCAGCATTTTTAAAAACCAGGTGTAGAGCATACACAGGTTAATGCAGGAGATAAATGTAGCTTCCTCTAAGAATTTACCGTATATAGACAATATTTATCTAGTACAAACAATTAGCTGTATGTAGTAAGTGAGTAAAAATTAGTTTAGACACCACATGACTATTCATGTTATGTTTATTTTCAGAGCCATCCAGTATCATTTAACCATTACAATGCAATTAAAAATACACTACTGTATATACATACATATACAGTATATATATTTTTTCATATTCCCCAGGGTATAATAAAAACAATACAAGTTATTTAGAAGAACAACAAATACATTTATAAATTCCATCCAGCTTCCATTTAAAAGCTTTGATGGAATCCCCATCTCTAATTTCTAGCAAAATGTAATTCTAATATGTAGCAGATTTAAACTGAAGCATAACTTATCCAATTTGTGTTTTAATATTTGTAATTTTTAAGCTCTGATTACAAACATTTCACAGACTGTGTCTATGTTGTTGCTACATCTAAAAAGCCAGTACTTTTCACAAAGGCACATGCAAGAGCCATAATTTTAAGAAGTGAAAACAAAGTTATATGCTATAACCTTTCCCTCCACAGATTTACAAAGGTAAAGCCACGCGGACAACAGTTAACATTAACAGGGTAGCACAATGCAAGCAATTTTACTTTGTACCTTATCAAGTTTTATTCAAATTGATTTGAAGCATGCTGATAGATAACAGCACCATAATGATCAACGGCATTAAAAGGTGACTGGTGGTTAACTTTACCTTTTTCAGTTAAGTGAATGGCCTAACATTTTAATGCCCTTATAAGAGAATTCATTTTTTTCTCCAAAACTTTTAAATGTTTATTTCATAATACATATACCTTAAATACTACTTTAAGATGCTAGCAAGAATCAGAAGAAGTAATGATTTGCACAAATATCAATGTTACTGTACTTGTAAGACATCGGGCTTTTGCACTATTGATTTCTGGAACATTTGAAAACACACAGTTTGTTTTGATGATATATTCATTACAAGTCTTGAGTATTTAAACCAGTGTTTATTTATTTATTTATTTATTTATTGATCAATTGGCTGATTTAATTTTTTTGACTAGGTGAGCCCATTGAGACTAACAGGCCCTTTTTCAGGGGTGACCCAGAACTAATTTATGTACATGGAAACATAACAAAATAAAAACAAGACGTCAGAATGCATTACAGGCTATGCTGGCAAAATCAAGGTCACAGGGTTATAGAATTAGCAAACACTGGTATATTTACAACAAAGGGAAAACATACATGGAAACATAGACAATGATAGCAGAAAAAGACCAATGGTTCATTTCAGAGCTGCAAATTCACATTGGTCAAAGAACATTTCAACACAGGTAGGTACACACAAGCGATTGCAAGTACACAGACTAAGTGCAAGGACTAAGCCATTTTATACCCTTTTTTCCTTGAAAAATTATGCAGAAGCTTATGTTGCACATTCTTTATGGTTGCCTGCCTGCCTGGTGCCATGGCTTGGAGGGACAGGAAGTGCATCCTCAGGATCACAAGAACAGCTGCACGGGAGTCTGAGTTGGATGTCATTGTCCACCTAGGAACAAATGAATTGGCTCATCATGAGATTAGAGCAGTGCAGGAGGACTTTGTAGAGTTGGGGAGGGGCCTAAGACAAGTAGCACACACAGTATCCTTCTCAGAGGTGCTGCCTGTCTATGGCATGGGTGAGGCGAGGGTACTTTGCACCATGAGATTTAATGAATGGTTGAAGAAATGGTGTGGAGCACAGGGATTTGGCTTCATTGGGAACTGGGGTTCCACCTGGAGGGACACCAGCCTATACTGGCAGGATGGTCTGCATCTGTCTAGGAAGGGGAACAAGTCTTTTGGGCAATCGGTTTAAATGCTTCATTGGCAAGCTTTTAAACTAATCAAGGGGGGAGGCACTGATAAGCAGCAGGTAATTCCCAGCCTCCCCCTACAAAAGAGGGTACTAAATGAGAAAAAAGACCAAGGTAGAAAGGACAGTCAGGGATGCTGCTACAAAAGGTAAAGCCATCAAAAAATGGAGAGCAATGAGTACCAGTGCCTGTAGTCTGGCTAACAGGCTTCCTGAATTAGTGGCCTTGATGGAGGAGGAACATTTGGATAACGTGGCAGTCACAGAAACATGGTACACACAGAACCATGATTGGGACATAAACATTACCCAGATACACTATCTACAGGAGGGACAAGGAGGGTAAAAGAGGAGGAGGAGTAGCTCTCTACATAAGGGAAGGAATCAAAGCAACAGAACAAAAGGGTAAACAGGGAGGCAAAGAAGCACTGTGGGTCAAATTGGAGACAGGCAATGGCACCACAATACGCACAGGTGTTGCATACAGACCCCTCTCTCAGGGGAAGGAAATGATAGAAAGTATACTTAGAATGGCAGAAAAAGGGGAGATATTGCTGATGGGTGATCTGAATATGCCAGATGTTAACTGGAGTGCAGTTGCAGCAGCCACTTCTAAGAGTGGGGTTATTCTAGATGCCCTACAGGGGGCATGCTTTAGACAACTAGTATTGGAACCCACTTGAGAGGGAGCAATCTTAGACCTGGTTCTCTTAAATGGAGATGGAGAGGATCACAGAAGTAGGAAGGGTAGCCATCTAGGAACTAGCGACCATCGAACAGTATGGTTCACAATAAACACAGCTGTAGAGTCAAGCCATACAAAGGCAAAAGTACTGGACTTCAGGAGGCTGACTTTGCTAAAATGGGTGAGTGCTAAGGAATGCACTAGCAAATGGGCAGGAAGGAGGGTGGAAGAACAATGAGGAATAATAAAACTGCCATCACAGTGGTAACAAGCTTTGTGTGAAGCAAATAAACAAAACAAAATGATGTAAGAAACCACTATGGTTCTCAAAGGAGGTGGCAGTGAAGGTTCAAGAGAAAAAGAAAGCATTCAGGAAGTACAAGGAATCACAGAAGGAGCAGGACAGAAAATTGTATCAGTTAAAGCAAATGGAAGCTGGGAAGGCAGTCAGAACAGCAAAGGCCCAAACCAAGGAAAAGATAGCCAACTCAGTTGAAGGGGATAAAACTTTATAGGTACATCAGGGAATGAGGGAAGACCAAGGGAGGGATAGTAAGGCTTAATAAAGGGGAGGGGGAGTGGGCAGAGGGTGACGGTGAAAAGGCAGAGATACTAAATAAATATTTTTGCTCAGTATTTACAAATGAAGAGGTGGAGGTACCTAAACCAAACAATAGAAGCACTCTGGATACAGAAGTTGATACCAGCCTATTTACAGAAGAAAGGGTTCTGAAAGAACTCTTAAAACTGAAGGTGGACAAAGCAATGGGGCCTGATGGGATTCCTCCCAGAATTCTAAAAGAACTAAGGGTAGAACTAGTGACACCACTGACTACCCTCCGTAACAAATCATGGGAGGATGGGGTGGTACCTGAGGACTGGAGGAGGGCAGATGTGATTCCACTTCACAAAAGTGGGAGCAGGGCAGAAGCGGGAAACTACAGACCTGTTTGCTTAACCTCAGTGATAGGGAAAATGATGGAATCACTTCTGAAGAAAAGAATTGTCCAGAACCTAGAGGCCAGAGGGGCAAAGAACCCAAGGCAGCATGGATTCACAGCGGGAAGGTCATGCCAGATGAATCTAATAGATTTCTTTGACTGGGTGACCAAAGTAGTAGATCAGGGAGGGGCTGTGGACATGGCCTACCTAGACTTTAGCAAGGCATTTGACACAGTCCCAGACAAAAGATCAATATAAAGTTAGCCAGCCTGGGAGTGGGTCCCAAGATAATAGCCTGGGTAAAGAATTGGCTGGAGAATAGGACACAGAGGGTAATAGTAAATGGAGTCCACTCTGAAGAAAGGGGGGTTACTCGTGGGGTACCGCAGGGTTCAGTATTAGGACTGGTCCTCTTCAGTGTCTTTATAAGCAACATTGCAGAGGGACTGGAAGGAAAAGTATGTCTCTTTGCAGATGACACTAAGATCTGCAAAGGGGTTGATGCACAAGGTGGGGTGGAAAAGATGAGAAGAGACTTGGCAAGATTAGAGGAATGGTCAAATGTATGGCAGCTTAGATTCAATACTAAGAAGTGCAAGGTAATGCACCTGGGAAACAAAAACCCATGGGAAGAGTACACAATGGGGGGTGAGATACTAACAACAACAAAAATGGAAAGGGACCTGGAGGCAGTCATATCAGATGACCTAAAGGTGGGCAAGCAATGTGAGAGGGCAGTAAGGAGGGCTGGGGGGATACTGGGATGCATAGGGAGAGGCATCACCAGTAGAAAACAGGAAGTTGTCATCCCTCTTACAGACAGCTGGTGAGACCCCATCTGAGTACTGTATGCAGTTCGGAGACCACATCTCCACAAAGACATAGACAGGATGGAAGCTGTCCAGAGGAGGCACTAAAATGGTGCAGGGTCTGCACCGGAAGACATATGAAGGAGACTTAAGGAGCTTAATATGTATAGCCTTGAGGAAAGGAGGGAGAGGGGAACATGATAGAAACTTTCAAGTACCTCAAGGGAATCAACAAAGTCCAAGAGGGTAGCATCTTTCAGAAAAAGAGGTGTGCAAGAACAAGGGGGCACAATTTAAAGATGGGGGCGTGTCAGAAGTAATGTAAGGAAGTATTTTTTCACAAAGAGGGTTGGGGATGCATGGAACGGCCTTCTGGAGGAGGTTGTGGAGTGAAAACCAGTGGTGTAATTCAAGCATGCATTGGACAGTCATAAGTCAATTCTAGGGGGTTGGGGGTAGGAAAAAGTAGGCTGCTGGTTAACTAGGATTGGCAGCTTATCCATTAGGTAAGGAAATGGGCAGACTGCGTGGGCCAAGTGGTACTTATCTGCCATCAAATTCTATGTTTACCATTTTGAATGCCTTGACAATGTGGTAAAGCAGCTAGAAGATGTAGCGGTGGGGTCCATATTTTATTTATGTTGGTGGCAGGACGTGGGTGGTGGTGGAGTGGAACTCTGCTACTCAGGAGGTAAACGGACTTCAACACCCACTGGTAAAAACAACTTTAATGTTTTTAGCCATTCCATGCCATATCCTGTTTATAGTTATATAGCTGTCTGTAACACTCATATCAAACTGTTGTTATTAAAAGGATTCCAGAATATAAAAGGTTAAGGGCCAGATATTCAAAGGTTTAGTGCCATGCTTACAGATTTAGTGCCCTGCTAAGTGTTAATAACACAGCTGACAGCCAGTTAGCATGGTTGTTGCTGCATTGGAGCTGTCACTTAAGACACTAATCCATTAGTGTGTCAGCAGTAATATACTGTATACCCTGCGCCTATGTAAATGAATGAATACAGTGCACAGCAGTATTTTAAAGGGACACTGTCTGTCTTGTGCTCACTTTTTGTGGAATTATTCAGAAAGATGCCTGCACCCCCTGCAACACTGTATACTTAGATTCAAAATACATTTGAGAAGTGGCTGGATCAAATTCACTGGAAATTTGAATCCATTTTAGTGAAAACTCTAACTTCATCAGTCTACTGGTATTTGTGGCTGCCAGATCAAATTGTGCTCAAAGCACGTTCACACAGTAGCTGTAAACTGATGCAGAAGCACTCAGTAGGCTCATCTATGGATGGGTTTGTTTTGTTTTGACCAAATTCAGCTAAACAGTGCTTGTGATAGTACAAAGCAAGTTAAACTCGGCAAAGTATTTTATTTTTAAAACCGAGCACCCTAACTTGTTTAAACTCTGCTCTGAAAGTCAAGCCTTGACATCAGGCATGTGCAGGCTGATACACATGCCTCGTGTTACAGCTCAACTTTTAGACCAGGATTTAGACAAGTTAGGGAGCTTGGTTTTAAAAATAAAATAGTTTGCCAAGTTCGGCTTGCTTTGTGCTTTCACAAGCAGTGTTTACCTGAATTCTGTCAAAATGGACTGAAATCATCCATGGACAAGTCCACCAGGCATTTCTGCTGCAGTTTACAATTGTGAGTTCACTTTGAGGGCAGTTTGGTATCTGGCAGTGGTAAATACCAGCAGACTGATGCAGTTAGAGATTTTACTAAAATGGATTAAAATTGCCAATGAATTTGAGCCTGCCACTTCTCAAATGTATTTTGGTTCAAATTATACACTGCTTTGGGGGTATGTAGGCACCTTTCTGAATAACAGAAATGTAGAAGCATAGAATTTGTCAGCAGATAAGGACTGATCAGCCCATCTAGTCAGCCCTTTTTCCTGCTTACTAAGATTATGCTGCAGATCCTACTTTATCTCTGGTTTTATCTCTTTTTTTGATAGGGTTGTCCTATGTCTATCCCATGCTATTCTGAATTCACCCGCCAACTCAACCTTTACCATTTCTGTTGGGAGGCTGTTCTATGCCTCCACCACCCTTTCCATGAAGAAGTACTTTCTCACATTGCCCCTTAGTCTAACCTCTTCTAATCTCATGTCGTGCCCTCTTGTTCTAGAGCATCTCCTTTTTTAGAAGATGCTACCCTCCTGCACCTTATTATTCCCTTTGTGTATTTGAAGGTCTCTATCACGTCTCCCCTCTCTCTCTCCTCTCCTCCAGGGTGCACATATTGAGTGCCTACAGCATCTCCTCATATGACCTTTTGTGCAGGCCCTGCAACATTTTCATTACCCTTCATTGAACAGCCACTACACTATGTCCTCAAGCAGTTGCAGCCTCCAGAACTGGACACAGCACTCCAAATGAGGTCTCACCAATGACATGTATAGTGACATTACCACCTCTTTCCTTCTGCTGGTGATATCCCTCCTGATGCATCCCAGCATCCCACTGGCCTTCCCCATGGCCTTGGCACACACTGTTTGGCCACTTTTAGGTCATCAGATATGATCACCTCCAGATCCCTTTCCTGTTTGGTGACCGATAATAACTCTCCACCCATCCTGTAATCATCCCCTGGGTTTCTGCACCCTAAGTGCATGATTTTGCACTTCTTTGTATTGAATCCTAGCTGCCACACTCTTGACCATTCCTCCAACTTAGCTTGGTCCTTCCTCATTTTCTCCACCCCTCCTGGAGTATCTACCTTATTGCAGATCTTAGCATTGTCTGCAAAGAGGCAGACCTCCCCCCTACCCCCTCTGAAATGTTGCTAATGAAGATATTAAACAGAAATGGCTGAAGAACTGATTCCTATGGCACCCTGCTGGGCACCCTCCCTTCCTCAGATTTAGCTCCATCACCACCCTCTGTGTTCTATCACTCAACCCGTTTGCAACCCAGTTCACCACCTTTTAACCAAATCCCAGGCTGCCCATCTTGTTCACAAGCCTCCTATGTGGAACAGTATTGAATGCCTTGCTGAAGTCCAGGTAAGCCACGTCCACTGTTTGTACCTGATCCACTTTCCTGATCACCCAAAGAAATCTAGCAGATTTGTTTGACATGATTTTCCCAATCTCAATCCATGCTGCCTTGGATTGTGTGCGCCACTGGATTCAAGGAGCTCCACTATGCTTTCTTTTAGTAGTGATTCCCTGATTTTTTCCACCATTGAGGTCAGGCTGATAGGCCTATAGTTACCAGCTTCCTTTCTGCTCCCACTTTTGTGGAGAGGGACTACATCTGCTCTTCTCCAGTCATCTGGAACCACTCCCATATCCAGTGACTTGTTCAACAGTGCTGCCAGTGGTGCTATCAACATGTCCCTTAACTCCTTTAAAATTCTAGAGTGTATCCCATCTGGTCCCATTTCCTTGTCCACCTTCTGTTTTGTGAGTTTCTTAAGTACTCCCTCCTCTGTAAATGGACTGGTGTCCACCTCCCTTGCAATCCTGTTTTGTAGCTGTGGGCCCTCCCTGTACCCTTCTTATGTAAAAACTGAACAGAAATATTTGTTTAGAATTGATGCTTTTTCCTGATTACCTTCCACACCATCTCCTTTCCCCCCTTTTAGCCTTACAATCCCTCCCAGTCTTTCCCATTTCACTAACGTATTTCTAGAAAGTCATCTCCTTTTTTACTTCTTTTGCTATTTTTTCCCTGTCTGTGACTTTACACTCTTGACCTTTTTTCTTGCCTCCCTTTGCTTCTCTAGATACACTCCCCTGTCCTCCTCCTTCTGTGTTTTCTTATATTTCCTGAAAATCAACTTTTTTTCCCCTTACGTTGCCTGCCATTTTCTTTGAAAACCATAATGGTTTTCTTTTTCTCTTGCTTTTGTTTGTTTGCCAAACACAAAGGTTTCGAACTTCCGCTATGGCTTCTTTTAGATGGGGCCACTCTTTATCCACTCCCCTGCATTTCTCTCCCTCTGTTACTGCTTTCCTGAGACATACGCTCATCCTATTGAAGTCTGCTCTCCTGAAGTCTAAATCCCTCGTCTTCATGTGGCTTGACCCTGTCACAGTACTTATATTGAACTACACTGTGTGATGGTCACCGGGCACCAGGTGTTCACTCACCTTGACATCTGTGATTCTGTCCCCGTTGGTTAGTACCAGGTCCAAAATCACTTTCTCCTGGGTTGACTCAAGCACTAGCTACTTGAGGAATGCTCCTTGCATGGAGTACAGGATGTTCCTGCCCCTGGCTGTGGCAGCCACTGGAAGGTTCCAATCAATGTCCAGTGGATTGAAATCACTTACCAGCAGCATCTCCCCTTTGGCCGCCATCATATAGATGGCTTCCCGGTAGATCACTGTCCATTTCCTCCCTTTGTGCTGTGGATCTGTAGATCACACCTGTGTGAATGGCTATGCCATTGCCTGTCTCCACAGTGACCCACAGTGCCTCTGCATTCCCCTGCATTCCTTGTGCCTCTGTCACCTCAATATCCTCCTTGACATAAAGAGCCACCATTCCTCCCTCTTTACCTTACCTATTTCTCCTGAACAAAGTATAACCTCGTATAGCTATATCCCAGTCATGATTCTTATTATACCATGTCTTTTTAATAGCCACAATGCCTGGGTCAACCTCTGCCATCAAGGTCACCAGCTCTGGGATTTTATTTCCCAGGCTGTGGGCGTTCATTCATATGGCCCTCCATTTTCTGCAAACCCCTTTTCTGACCTCCCAAATTTTACCCTTGTGCCTCCTCTCCTCCCTTCATTTACTGAGTCCAGTTGTCACTGGTGATTTTGTAATGTTGTTGTCCTCCATGTTGGCTACACTATCCTGGTGAGGTGTGCAGTATGATTTACCCTGCTTCCTTTCTCCACCCCTTGGCTAGTTTAAATGCTTGCCAATGAAGTCAAAATAATGCCAAAAAAAGTTAAGTTCAAAGTGCACAGTGGCTCTTCAATGGTTACTGAAGGCACTAACAGGCTGCCAGCACAGTCCTTGTTAATGCATCCAGGAACCATATTTTAACAACATGCTAATAACAACATGTTGTTAAAACATGGACCCTGGCATCCAGCTCCAGCACACACCTAATTCCCAGTCATCAGGAAAATGAATGTAAAATTCCCTGGTGTTAGTGGTGCCCCCCTCCTGTACCTGATCCCCAGTCATGGAAAGTGAATGTGAAATTCTTTAGTGTTAGTGGTGCCCCCCTTCCTCACCCACACCTGATCATGTAGAAACTGAAGGGAGGTTTGTACAGCAGAAGTTGGTGGCAGGAGGAGGATAGAGTTTCCAGACAACCAGGAAGTATATCTATGTCAAAACAGGGACTGGGTAGGGGATGGGCGTACAATACCTTTAGTACCAAGGAATTTATTTATTTTGTTTCCTCTTGATCAGGGATTGGGTGAGGAAGGGAGCACCACCAGCATCAGAGATTTTTGCATTCAGTTTCGTCTTTATTGGGATCAGATCAGGAGGGCGTGCATGGGTAAAGCCTCACCAGAACATAGCACCAACTGTGTGACATTGAGAAAATATTTTGACCTCTTGGTACACCAGTTCAGTGAATGGGGTTGCATCAAGACAACACTGGATTACTGTGCTGCATCTAACCAAACTATAAAAGAAATGACATGGGCTATGGGTCACTGTGTCAAAGCAGAGTGCTCAGCCTCTATGCAGTGCAAAGAGCAAAAAATTGCTCCTCACATTATAATGAGGACATAATGTGATTCAAATAACCTTCTAGGGCCTTGGTTTTGAAAACAGGTCATTTGCATTGGAACTTTTAAATATACAGTATAGCAATTTAGAGCAACTGGCCAACAGGTTTGGGGAACCCTAACTGCATTTGCTCCTTTAGAGACTGTACATTTTCTATGGTCATATGACTCTCTGTGGCTAGCAGAGGGCTATGAATTGTGCTGAGAACACCTTTTAATGCCTCATAGATGCCTTTGCTCTATGGGCTATAATCAAACAAGTTTAGGGCATTAACACTTTGCTCAAAACTTGTTTTGATATAGCAGATTTAGGGTTTTGCACTCATTTGTGCTCAGCATAGGACCTTTGCAAGAAGCAAACTAGTAATAGTAATAACAGTAGTAATGATTGCATTAATTTTATAAATGAACATGTTAAGAAATCCCATTGAGTAGAAAAATACATTCATTTACAAGGGACGCCATAGTAGAAAATATTTCCTGGTTTCACTCAAGGGAGAAAAATAAATCACAAACATTCAAGTATTACAAAAGACTTATAAATATATAAATACAATTAGCCATTGGGTAAGTTTCATCCTACCAACAACATTACTCTCTGTATTGCTTACCCAACCTCTGATACAATAATGCATTCTCTCGACTGCCCTATTTGTGTTTCATACAATTTCTTAATTTGGAGCCAAGTTACATTAGTACCATACATTCTCAAAATTACAGTTAAATTGTTCCATACTTTAGGACGTAAATAAAATATAGTGGCACACCCAGTTTTTGTTCTCAGTCTTGGTACTTTGAATTCTATATATTGTGATTATTTAAGTCCCTGATCTAGCTGCTTTATTAACAATTCTTTGGTAATATACTCTGGCAATTTATTTTTAATTGTATTATACATAATATTAGTTATATATTGGTTTTGTCTAGTATCCAGATGTGACCATCCCAATTCTCTATATAATTCACAATGATGTGTATATCTATGTGCATCTATTACATATATAGCCATTTTATTATACATGGGCCGAGATATTCAAAGGGGTTGTGCTTGGCGCAAGTGAGTTGCTCCAGCGAAACCCGGAAATGTGCCCCGTGGCAATATTCAAAAGGGGGAATAATGCAGTGCAATTCCTGATGCGCCAGGACACAAAGATAATGTATGTAGCACATCTCCAGGGAGTGTGCCCATGCATATGAGACACATCCCAATATTCAGCCCAGGATGTGTGGTGCAGCTGCCGACACATCCCAGAGATGTGCTGCATACCTGGGCACAAAGTTGAGCCCATAAAAAAATGGCTCAGTTGCTAGCCACCCACAGGTGGGCCACTGTAGTGCAGGAGCAGCACAGCAGCCACCAGCTGTGGATGGCAACTCCCCCCAACACCATGCATAATCACCCACAATAGTCCCTGGTAGTCTAGTGGTCCTCCTCCTCCCCTCCTGTACCTCTGATTGCCCCATTTTGTGCAATAATATATTTCCCTGCAAGTCTAGTGGTCCTATCTCCTCTCTCCTCTCTCCCCTAACCCTTCTTGTACCTCTGATCATCCATTTTGTGCAATAATATATTTCTCTGATAGTCTAGTGGTCCCCTCCTCCCCTCCTGTACCTCCAATCACCTGTTTTGTGCAATAATATATTTCCCTGTTAGTTAAGAGGTAACCCCATCCCTGCCCATAACCCTGATTACAGTAAACTTGTTATTCGAATCACCCTGGTGGTCTAGTGGTAGCCCCCTTCCTGCCTGTGACCCCTATCACAGTAAAAATTGAACTCCCCATTCCCTGGTAGTCTAGTGGTACCCCCACTCCGCCACCCACACAGGACCCCCAGCCCACTCAGCTCCCCTAATCAGTGGTGGGCAACAAACCCACCTGCATACCTCCATGGCTGCCCACCAACTGACAGCTTATAGTATCTGCTGCGAGCCCATTGGTCCACACTGTGGACCAATGGGCTTGCAGTGCATACTGTAATAGTCATTCACAACTTTGTGAATGACTATTACACTATGCACTGCAAGCCCACTGATCCACAGTGTGGACCAATGGGCTTGCAGCAGATACTGTAAAGTGTCAGATGGTGAGCAGCCCAAAGGCATGTGGGTGGGTTGCTGCCCACCTCTGAAGGGGAGCTGGGTGAGTTGGGGATCCTGGGTGGTGGGGTGGGGGGTAGCACTAGACTACCAGGGAATGGGGAGTTACACTTTTACTGTAATAGGGGTAACAGGCAGGGAGGCGGCTAACACTAGACCACCAGGATGATCTAAATAATATTTTTACTGTGATTGGGGTTATGGGCAGGGAGGGTGCTATCACTAGACCACCAGGGTGATTCAAATAACATTTTTACTGTGATCGGGGTTAGGGCAGGGAGGGGGTAAACACTAGACCACCAGGGTGATTTGAATAACATTTTTACTGTGATCAGGGTTACGGGCAGGGATGGGGCTACCATTAGATCAACAAGGTGATTCAAATAACTATTCTACTGTGATTGGGATTATGGGCAGGAGGGGGGACCACTAGACTACCAAGGTAATATATTATTGCACAAAACAGGTGATCGGAGGTACAGGAGGGAGGGGGACAACAAGAATACCAGGGAAATATATTATTGCACAGAATGGGCAATCGGAGGTATGGGAGGGAGGGAGGACCACTAGACTACCAGGGAAATATATTATTGCACAAAATGGGTGACTGGGATTACAGGGGGGAAGGGGGACAATTTGACCTCTTCTGATAGCACCGCATGATGTGCAGGATGACAGGCACATTTCACTGGCCAGTCCTGCACAACTCATGCAAATGTTGCCATAATGACATGCAAATGGCCCCATTTGCAACTTGCATGCATTATGGTCACATTTGCTTATTCAGGTCTGAATATCTAGAAATTGCTCCAGGTGCATCTCCAGTTGAGCTAGTGCATTCCCATTCCAGGTATGCAGGCCTGTCTGAGGGAGTGCCAGTGCATTGTATTTGTGTCACACACATTATTCAATATATTCAGAAGAGATGCTTCATGGCACATCTTTTTTGAATATTTCTCTTTGTTGCTCCAGTGCAGCTCAGTTGTCCTGCACAACCACTTGCCCCATTGCCAGGCATACTTCTGAATATTTGGCCCATAATGTTTACTGTTTTCAAGTCTGTCCTAATTTCACCTCCATAGACCACATCAGCATAGTCTATCACTGGTACTAATATAGTATTGATAAAATGCAACCTAGTCTTCCTAGAAAAGTTTTTTTTCATTCTGTATAATATTCCCAATTGTTGTCCCAACCTTTTTACCATGTTGTTTATATGTATTGACCACTTGCAATGGACATCCATCCAAAGCCCCAAGTATTTATATTCATCCACCTGTTGTAAGATGGATCCATCATTAACTGTTTTCTCCAACATCTTAATAATATATTAATCTGTTTTTATGTTGAAATAAAATTACCTTGGTCTTGCCACTATTCAAAATCAATTTGTTTTTAACATAATAATTCTGTATATCATCAAAAGCTTCCTGTAAATTTTGTTGTATGCAAAAGGTTTCAGTTCTTGAAACATACAGAATCGTATCATCAGCATACCATTGATATGTTAAATGTTGTTGTTTAAATTCCAGGTCATTTGTATAGAAGTTGAAAAGGAGATGCCCCAGTATCAACCCTGGGGTACTCCTTGCTTTATCTATCTCAAATCTGAATAATGTGACTTTAAACATACCCTTTGTTTTCTTCCCTTTAAATAATTATTAAACCAGAGTCTGACACAATCCAAAAATCCAAAATATTTCAATTTATTTATTAGTATATCATGATTTAAAGTGTCAAATGCCTTTGACAAATCAATCATTATAGCTCCTGCCTGTAACTCATTGCCCCTAGCAGTCTGAATATCCTGTTACTTTTATTAATGCAGTCTATGTTCTATATTTTTCTTTAAAACCAGACTGGTTACAACTCAAAATGCCATGGACACTCAGGTAATGCTTGACCTGCTTCACTGCCATTTTTTCACAGACCTTTGCAACTACTGGATTTAACAATATTGGTCTGTAATTAGTAATCTCACCCTTTAAACCAGATTTAAAAATAGGAATAACTTTAGCAGATTTCAATTCATCAGTCAGTTCTGTAAATTAAAAATTCACATCAAAGGATAGGCAATCACTGGTGCAGCATATTTCAATAGTTTACTTCAAATCTCATCAAGGCTGGTTGCCTTCTTTGCATTAATATTTAATTATTCTGACATTACCTCATTAGTATTTATTTTTCCAAAAACTAAACAACTGCCCCACCATCCCATTTTTAACATGTGACTTTTTCTGCCCTTCTTGTGTAGTATTATCTGTTTCCTCAGTTATAACACTCATGTTCACAAAAAAAAAATTGAAACAATTTGCAGCTTCAGGATCCTGTTCCATGTCTTTGCCATTAATGTTAAAAGTTTTTGAATAATTATTTTTATCTGGGTTTTGTAATTTATGAATTAGATTCTAAAATTTACCAGGATGAAAAAAGCGAGTGTACTCATGTACACATTTATAATAACCAGTCTGGGCCTTCTGCACTTCTTTTAAGTATTTATTTCTTAGGGCCCTATACCCATCCCAATCAGCCTGAATCAACATTGTACCAAATAGCATTTTTCATACTACAGTAAACCTTTCTCACAGGTGCATGTATATTGCAAATTTTGACAAATTCTTCTTTAAAATACTGCCACGCCTCATTTACAGTAGGAATCATGTCTACCCTCTCCCAGTTCACCTTTCCAGGTTCTGCATAAAATGTATATAATCAAAGTGCTTAAATGTTCTTTTAAACTCCCAGTATCCAACTTTAGTACCCTTTTCTTTAGCGCTTATACACACCACCCCCTGGTGGTTACCAAAAATGTCCAAGACCCTGCTAATTTTATAATTATCCTTTTCTGTAGTAAAGATCAAACCCAAAGTCAAGGATGCCCTACTCCCCTTAGTATTAATTCTGGTAGCCCCCTCAATTAATTGACTTAAACCCAATCTTGTACCCATATCAAACAACTTATGTTCAGATGTTATTAACTGAGGTGATTGACTATATGGCCCTAAGGGTATAACTGTTAGAGGTGCCCCTATAACAGGAATTAGGATGTTCAGACACAGGAACTATGGGAGAGAAGCTAAGAAGGTAGAGACAGAGATGGAGGAATGTTCCAGTGAGTCTGGGGTGGAGTCAGTTTAGAAGAAGAGTACAGCTGAAAGCAGCTGCCTCAGCCTATTGGCTGGGGCCAGCCACTGGTTGCACTGGGTGGGGGTGTATCTGCTTGTGAAGGGGTGAGAAATGTAGGAGGCAGACTCACAGAAATCATGTTTAACACACTGAATTATGTGTATCATTTATTAAAGTAGATGATAGATCAAGATACGAAAATAAGAAAATAGGCCTTTAATGCAGGACTACATACATACTGGTGTTGCAATAGCCCATAACACTAGGGAGTCTCAAGGCAACATATATTTCTACAGTCTGTTCTAGGGATTATTCTACAAGGCAGCTTCCCTCCCTAGAAGGTATCTCTCACTATTAGATGAAGTGAGAGTCTATCTCCTGAGCAGAAGACCATATTCCTTCTCTGGCTAGAGATGAAGGAACTGGGCTACCTTAACCCTTAGGCTGCCGCCGACAAGATATCTTGTCCTAAAAACATATGCGTTCTAAATCTTCCGGCAGCCTAACTTAAGTCAGTCTGAAAGTGGTCTCTTATACTCATCCTGGATCATATGATCCTCCCCTTCTTCAAATTAGAAAATATTCAGGCTTCTGTATCTCAATACCTCAGTGTAAAGAAGTAAAAAAGGCATGCAAAATACTTAAGCAGCATAGTTTACAAGAAACAATAATACAAAATGTTCCTTATTGGGTTAATTTTTAGCACTAGTTAAACCAAACATTTCTATCAAAACAGGAAGCAGACAAAGGGGAACGCACTCAATCCAAAGTAATGGAATGCGGCAGAACCTGTAACCATGACAACTGCTTTAACTTTTTTCAGGCTGCCTTAAAGGGACACTAAACCCTTTTTGCATCATATTATTTCTAGTTGGAAACCTACATTTTATAATAGCTAGAGATGCAGTGAAGTTTAACTCCACTGATGAAGCAGAAGCAGAGTAGCCCACTCTGCCAAACTTTGTAGCTAGGTGAAGTGGCCATCAAAATGCACTACTTTGCCCACTCCACATCATAATGACTTTGCATTGCTTACTCTGCTTCAATCAGCTTCATTTTCCTTTTAAAGGCAGAGTGAGTTAGCATTGAAACAGCCCATAAATCACATGGCACACAGTCTGCAGGTCACATGCTTCAGGCAGGAAGTTAATCATGCAGATAGTGAAAGACTTTCACTTTCACCTTACCTAGTGTGGGAGAAAGAGCTGTGTTTGAGAAGAGACTCAGGAGAGAGAGATAGCAAAAAATCGTATCAACCTTTTGAATTTGTTTCATAATTAGCTGATTTTATTTGTACTTTAATAGCTCATTTGTTGTATTGAGTTGTGCTTGTGAACCTATTTAAGTCTAGTACCTGTTAATTGTTAATTGGCGTGTGTGTGTGTGTGTGAGACAGACAAAAATGGAGAGAGGTGGTTTTCATCCACAGAGCGGAGACTGTGTAGGTGTATGCATGCACAGTGGAATCCCATGTCTGAACCAGATCACCTTCCAGGCTAGTGGTCCCCTCCCTGAAGCAGGAGGTTGCAGTGCCATGGAAGGACCACCTCCGGTGGCACCTACCAGCACCTACCAGTGCCCTCCCAACAGTGCCACCACCTGCCATGGCCCCTGTGCTAGTGGCTGAGCAGGAAGTGAGAGAGGAGCTGAAGCAGTCACAGCCACAGCAGCAGATTTCCCCACCCCCATCCCCAACTGAGCACCAGCAGAAACTGCCAACAATATCTGGGTCCCCACTGCCTCTGCCCGGTCCTCCCCACAGCTCAGTAGCATGGGAGTTCTTCACTATACTGCCTGTGGACACCAGTGTAGTTAAGTGCAATCTGTGTGATGTGGTGGTGTGCTGTTGCCACAAGGGAAGTCATCTGGGCACAGGTGACCAGCGCACCCACCTATACAAGCACCATCATGCTGAGTGGCAGGCCAAGGTTGCCGAACAGGGCAGGAATGCACCAGCTGGCTCTGCTGGGCAACAGGTGGCAGCACAGCCTCCACCTGCATGTGGTATCAAGCAGGGGCAGGCCATGGAGCAAGCAGCTGCTCCACAACCTGCAGGTGGTGGTGGCAACCCTGCATAAATACCTGCCACACATGCTGATTTGGGCCTGATGTAGAGTGAGTTGGATGATGTGAACCACTGGATTGACAATGTGGGACACTGGCTGAAGCACATGGAGGTGCACCAACTCCAAATTATGGCAGTGCTTCTACTGCTGCTCTCACACCATAACACTGATCATTAGTTTTTGTTTGTCCTTGCAACCACCACCCTCTCCATGCACTTTTAGTGCACTTTTTGGCTTCCTGAGGAATTTTGCTGTAGGAAAACTGTCAAGCCCTGATCTGCCCCCTTCTATTTTCAAATGTTGCCCCCTTGTTCATGCACATCTCTTTTTCTGAAAGATGCTACCCTCTTGTACATTGTTGATTTCCTTTCAGTACTGGATAGTTTCTATCATGCCCCCCCCCCTTCCTTGCAGTTATACATATTAAGCCCCTTTAGTCTCTTTTCATCTGGCTTATGGTGCAGACCCTGCAACATTTTAGTTGCCCTCCTTTGTACAGCCTCCATCCTATGTCCTTGCAGAGATATGCTCTCCATAACTGCATGCTGTACTCCAGATGAGGTCTGGCTGCTGTCAAAATGTTCAGAAAATGCCAGACTCCAGATCAACAGAAATAACATGATAAAATGTGCTGAAAAGTCTCAATTATTACCTGACTCACTGCTTTATACATGCCCCCACTCTACAAAAGTGTGCCCCCAAAATGGCTGCTGACAAACTGTCCTGAAAATGCCAGACTCCAGATCAAGAGAAATAACATGATGAAATGTGCTGAAAAGTCTCAATTATTTCCTGATGCACTGCTTTATGCATGCACCCACTCTGCATAAGTGTGGCCCCAAAAATGGCTGCTGTTAAAGTGTCCCAAATATGCCAGACTCCAGACCAACAGAAATAACATGATAAAATGTGCTGAAAAGTCTCAATTATTTCCTGGTGCACTACTTTATGTGTGCACCCACTCTGTATAAGTGTGGCCCCAAAAATGGCCACTGTCAGACTGTCCTGAAAATGCCAGACTCCTGATCAAGAAAAATAACATGATAAAATGTGCTGAAAAGTCTCAATTATTTCCTGGTGCACTTCTTTATGCGTGCAACCACTGCCACAACAACTGTGGCACCTGCTGCTGCTCCTGTACATCTATCTTCTGCTGCCTGCGCTGACAGGGCTCATACACAGTGACTTGCAAAATGATGATAGCCACAGATGACCATTGTGTGAACAATGATGTAATGATGCTATGGTGTACAGAAAGTCTGCTGCTCTGGCTGTAAAATGATGCCCTATGTGTGTGTAGACATACTACCATTTGTAAGTTGCTGTATCTTACACGCTCATGTTTTTCACATAACCAGACATTTAATTGATATATATATATATATATATATATATATATATATATATATATATATATTAGAAGCAAAAACTCTATTTAATGCATTAGTTAGGGTTGTTCCACAGCGACAAAAGTGAAAAATTTGGTGTGTGGATTTGAAAGCCCCTTGCACCCCAGCTACGCCCCAACAGAGTCAGGGCACATTGTCTTCGCCCTAACTCTCACCCCATCACATGTGTGAAGAAGCAGAGGTAGAGAGAATGGGGTGAGAGTTAGGAATGACAACCCCAATGTGCACCCCGATGACGGTTGTGGAGGTGGGCTGGGGGGTCCAAGGGGGGCTTTCAACCCTAACACTGAATTTCCTCACTTTTGTCACTGTGGAACAACCCTAACTAATGCATTAAATGGATTTTTTTGCCTCTAATTTCCCTTCTTTTTGAGAATGATGATGAGAAATAGTGAATATAATGTGGAGGTGGGTGACATAGGAACAGGAACAGCAATGCAAATAGAATTGCAAACAGTGGTGCACATGGTAACACAAATGTAAATGGTAAAGGAAACGTTAATAGAAACACAAGAGCAAAGTGACGCTGAAGTGAACAGTGACGCAAATGGATATTGAAGAGCATACAAAAATGCAACTGGTAAAGTGAACAGTGATGGCAGCGGTATTTTAAATGGAAATGTTAAGTGTCACAGCAAAAGAATGCGAAAGAGAAGAGAAATGGAAACGCGAACGCAAGCACACATGTAAACGCAAACTGTAACGCGCACAGGCATGGTACCGCAGTTGTAAATGCAAATGGTAAAGTTAACATGAAGAATAATGCCAAAGGAAAGAGAAACAGAAACCGGAGCAGAAGCGCATATGGAGACGCAAACCAGAACATGCACGGGTACAGTACCGCAATTGTAAACGCAAATGGTAATGGTAACAGCAACAATAAACAGCAAAGGAAACAGAAGCACAAAAGGAAATTCAAGCACATATGGAAACGAAAGCCGTAATGTGCACAGGCACAGTAATAATATTTGAATATAATAATAATAATAATATTTTTATTTATATTGTGCCTCTCAAATGTCAAGGTGCATTCCAATAAAATAAGATAAAAATACAAGAATACAAAAACAGAAATACAAATGCAATATTATAAAAACACACAAAGGCAAATTAATGAACCATAAAACCATATGCCTTTTCCCACAGAAAGGATTTAAGAGCCTGTTTAAAACTCCCCATGGTCGTACACTCCCTAATTCGACGGGGTAGAGAATTCCAAAGGGAAGGAGCCACAAACATAAAAGTCCGGGCCCCAGCAGATTTTAACATCACCCTTGGAATCTCTAGCAACCCCTTGTCGGCTGAGTGGAGTGATCTCACAGGCCAATAAGGGATCAGGAGTTCTTTCAGGTAATCAAGGCCCAGATCGTGCAGGGCTTTAAAAGTCAGTAATCTGACTTTGAAAGAGATCCGCAACTGAACTGGCAGCCAGTGCAGTTCCCGCAGCACCTGTGTAATATGGGAAGATCTAGAGGTGCCCATCAACACTCGGGCTGTGGAATTCTGCACCAGCGGCAAGTAGCAGATATCAACCCCTGGAAGCCCAAGGTAAAGTGAGTTGCAGTAGTCCAGGCGTGAGGTCACAAAGGCATGGATAAAAGTTGGCAGATCACCAGACGGAACAAGGTGCTTAATCCTGGCGATGTTTTCTTAGATGGTAAAAAATTGACTTTACCACCGCTGATACCTGGGACCAAAGAGTCAGCCCTGCATCTAATATCACCCCCAGAGCTTGCACCCATTCAGAGACCTGTAGCTCGACATCCCCAAAAAACAATCCAGATGAGGTGTCGGCCAATGGTCCCCCTATCCGGTGATCCGGATCTAATATCAACACCTCCGTCTTTCCAGAGTTCAACTTCAGCCAGCTGGACCTCATCCTGGTTTTCATTTAGGCAACTGTTAAATACCGAGATAGCTCATTCCTGGTTGGGTGCAAAGGACAGGTATAGCTGGGTATCATCTGCATAACAATGAAACCTCAGCCCACACCATCTCACAATGTCTCCGAGGGGAAGCATGTACACCGCAAACAACATGGGAGACAATATAGAGCCCTGGGGAACCCCACAAGTAGAGCGATGGGATCAGAGGAAAAAAAAACCTGACATCACCCTCTGAGTTCTTCCAGTGAGACATGAAGTGAACCATCTGAGAACAATCCCAGGAAGCCCACAAATACATCTCAGGCGCTCAAGTAGGACCCCATGGTCAACGGTGTCAAATGATGATGACAGATCTAATAGTACCAAAATGGACCATTTTCTCTGGTCTCTCACCATCAGGAGATCATTGAGCACCCAAACCAGTGCAGTCTCAGTACTGTGCCCCTTTCAGAAACCTGATTGGAGAGGTTTGTAGATGCTATGGATGGTCAAATGGTTCTCCAACTGGGCCGCCACTACCGCCACTATCTTCTCGATCACCTTCCCTACAAAGGGAAGGTTTGAGATAGGTCTGTAGTTAGCATGACAGTCTTGGTCCAAGGATGCTTTCTTCAACAAGGGTGTCATCACTGCCTCTTTCAAGGAACAGGGATATTCACCAGAGTCAAAGGAACACCAAACTATCTGTGCTAGAACCAGTAGAATGGACTCCCCACACCCCAACATTAGGGAATTAGGGCCTGGATCTAAACTACAGCAGGTAGGACACAGCCCTTGGACAATCTGCATAACATCTATGATTTCCATGTGGTTGAAGGTACTCCAGGAAAATGAAGGGGTGGTGACCAGATCCTCGCCACTAGCATCCCGCATAGAATGTATTGAACAGATCTCTGACCTAATGTCAGCCACCTTATCAGCAAAGAACCGAGCAAGCTTATCACACTGTAATTGTGAAAATGCTCTACGGAGCTGTAGACAGGTTGGGTTGCACAGTCTGTCCACAGTTCTGAATAGCTGAGCTAGTAATGTAATTGCAAATGATAACAGTAACAGCAAGGAAGATGCAAAACAAAAGAGAAACAGAAACACAAACGAAAGTGCTGCCATAAATGCAAATGGCAATGAGCATGGTGATGCAAACAAAAATACAAATGGTAACAGTAATGAAAATGCAAGTGTGAATGACAACACAAAGGGTAATGCACACGGTGGCGTACAAGGGAACGATAGGACAAACGGGGACATAAACGCAAGTGGAAACAGTAACTGTAACAGTAACGGAAGCACATCACCTGTTTTTGCCAAACAGGTGCATACAGAAACACAGTGTGTACAAAGAATGTATGCATTATAATGGGGATCGAAGCTTAAAACGAGCATTGGAAGTACTTAATTGCTAATATCTCAGCAACTGCACGACATAGAAAAAAAATTTTAATTTCACAAAAATCTTGATTTTCCTGGCTAGGTTTTTACTATTACATAGCCCACCGGGCTATGGAACTTCCAACAAAAATTCTGTATCTCGCACCGTTTTCGAGATAAGAGCCCCAAAAGGTGCTCCGGACAACAGCATGTTAGTCTATGGGAAAAAACCGCAACTTCGGAATACCGTAACTTGGCAGCCGTGCAATATTTTTTCACCAAACCACAAAAGGCACATCTGCGAGATGTTGGCTGCCTTTCCTCGAAATGTCAGCTTAAAAGACTAAACCATTCTTTTGCAGCAGGGTGGCAAAGAATTCCTGTCATTTTAGCCAAGTCTGAAAAAGTAGTGTCGCAATTTGCGGCAATTTTCGAAAACTTTTGTGAAAGTGTCATGCCTGCAACACTACTTTGTGACACTAGTGATTTCAGAAATTTGAAAAACATATTTCTGGGGTGTTTTACCCCAAAATAAAGACATGGCTAGCATTCTCAGGGTCCGACTAGGTGAACACAAAAAGAATTGTGTCCCTAGAGGGTCCCAAATTTAAATGCCAAGCATTTTTCTGATCACGAACTGAAAAAACATTTTGGATTTGCGATACTGCTAGGGCCATTTGTGACACAAAAAGTGCATTTGTGAAAGTGTTGAATATTTTGTTAACTTTTTCCTTTGACTTATAATGGGAACTTGTTTTTTGAATAACTTTTGAACCGTTCAATATATTTTCACGAAATCTTCAAAAGGCACATCAGGGACCCCGGACGCTTGTTCCCTGAAGTTTTTGGACCAGTCACACAAACCATGTGACCTGTAGGCAAGAGCAAAGAAATCACCAAAAACGTAATTGCTCAATTGGTTGTCACTTAATAACTCCACAGTTATATATCCAACTGGTACGAAACTTGGCAGATCCCAAGATCTACCATGCCCAATTGTGCAATCCCTAATTTCAGGCAAATCTGTTGAACAGTGGCAAAGTTATTAATGTGCAGAATGTGACCCTTTAACCTTAAAAGTGCTACACAATCTAACTATGGTAGCACTACTGTGCTACCATAATATATATATATATATATATATTAGAGGCAAAAACCCATTTAATCGAGAAGTTGTTCCACAGTGACGCAAAGAGGAAATCAGGTTGAAGCCTGAGATCCTCAGCCATGCCTCTCAATGACATCATGCATGTTAGTTGCTACCAACTCTCATCCCATCAGATGTGAATAAGCAAAGGTATAGGAGAATGGGGTGAGAGTTAGGACCGACAACCCCAACGCGCACCTGATGCCAGTTGGGGTGTGCGGGGTCCAAGGAGTCAACCATAACACCGAATTTCTCACTTTTGTCACTGTGGAACAACCCTAACTGATGAATTTAATGGGGTTTTTTGCCTCTAATTTCCCTTCTTTTTGAGAATGATGACGAGAAATAGTGAATGTAATGTGGTGGAGGGAGTGTGGGGCCCATCGGGCCCCACGCTCCCATCACATGATGTCGTGTGACATAGGAACAGGAACAGAAATGCAAACAGAATCACGAACAGTGGCGCACATGGTAATGCAAATGTAAATGGTAAAGGAAACGTTAATAGAAACACAAGTGCAAAGTGACGGTGAAGTGAACAGTGATGTAAACGGACATTGAAGCATGTACAAAAATGAAACTGGTAACACGAACAGTGATGGCAGCAGTATTTTAAATGGAAATGTTAAGTGTCACAGTAAAAAGAATCCAAAAGGGAAGAGAAATGGAAACACGAACATAACACGCACAGGCAAGGTACCACAATTGTAAATGCAAATGGTAAAGTAAACATGAAGAATAACACCAAAAGAAAGAGAAATGGAAACAAGAACAGAAGCACGTATGGAAAGACAAACCATAACGCACACGGGCACAGTACTGCAATTGTAAAAGCAAATGGCAATGGTAACAGCAACAATAACAGCAAAGGAAACAGAAGCGCAAAAGGAAATGCAAGCGCTTATGGAAATGCAAACCGTAATGCACATGGAAACAGCAAAGCAATTGCAAATGCAAATGGTAACAGTAATAGCAAGAAAGATGCAAAACAGAAGAGAAACAGAAATGCAAACAAAAGTGCTGCCATAAACGTAAATGGCAATGCGCATGGTGACGCAAACAAAAATGCAAACAGAAACAGTAGTGGAAATGCAAATGGTAACAGTAACGAAAATGAAAGTGCGAATGACAACGCAAAGGGTAACGCACACGGTGGTGTACACGGGAACGGTAACACAAATGGGGACATAAACGCAAGTGGAAACAGTAACTGTAACAGTAACAGAAGCGCATCACCTGTTTTTGGCAAACAGATGCATACAGAAACACAGTGTGTACAAAGAATGTATGCATTATAATGGGGATCGAAGCTTAAAACAAGCATTGGAAGTACTTAATTGCTAATATCTCAGCAACTGCACGACGTAGAAAAAAAAATTTAATTTCACAAAAATCTTGATTTTCCTGACTAGGTTTTTGCAATTATATAGCCCATAGGGTTATGCAACTTTCAACAAAAATTCTGTATCTCACACTGTTTTCGAGATACGAGCTCCAAAAGGCACGGCGGATGCCAACATGTTAGTCTATGGGAAAAAACATCAACTTCAGAGTACCGTAACTTGGCAGCCATGCAATATTTTTTTCACCAAACCACAAAAGGCACATCTGTGAGATGTTTGCTGCTGTCTCTCCAAATTTCAGCTCAAAAGACCAAACCATTCTTTCGCAGCAGGGTGGCAAAGAATTCCTGTCATTTTGGTCAAGTCTGAAAAAGTAGTGTCACAATTTACAGCAATTTTCACAAAATGTTGTGATAGTGTCATGCCTCCAACCTACTTTGTGACACCAGTGGTTCCAGAAATTTGAAAATCATATTTCTGGGGTGTTTTACCCCAAAATAAAGACATGCATAGCATCCTCAGGGTCCGACTAGGTGAACACAAAAAGAATTGTGTCCCTGGAGAGTCCCAAATTTAAATGCCAAGCATTTTTCTGATTACCAACTGAAAAAAATGGCAGATTTGTGACACTAAAAAGAGCATTTGCAAAAGTTTTGAATATTTTGTTAACTTTTCCCTTTGACTTATAATGGGAACTTGTTTTTTGAATAACTTTTGAACCATTCAATATTTTTTCACGAAATCTTCAAAAGACACATCGGGGACCCAGGTAAGGCCATGCAACTCCTAAGTGTGGTACGTTGTGTGCACCTGCAATCAGGGATGTGTACATTTGGTGTACATGGCCTCAGTTTTGCTGTGGATCTCCACTGATCATGTAGTACCAGTCGGGTGGGTGGGGATGTCTTGTAGTACATTTAGACAGTTGTATTTTATTTCTGTCACCTGCTGCTGGCTGTATGTGATTGGTCGTGTTGCCTTGGTCTTCCCACCTACTTGCATGTGTGTGTGTGTCTGTGTGTGTGTGTGGGGCTGGGAGGGTGTGGGGGGTGAATGCGGAGTTAGGGTTTTCAACCCTAACACTGAATTTCCTTGCTTTTGTTGCTGTGGAACAACCCTAACTGATGCATTAAACAGATTTTTTTACCATGAATTTCCTGTGTTTTTGAGAAGTAATGTTATATTATTTTTGAACATCTTTTTAAGAACATATCTTTGTTTTCAGAACACAGGCTGAACAAGATATTTATACATGTCACTGAATAAGTAGTTATCTGATAGCATTCTCACAAATATTGTTCATGTGCTACAGCTTAGATGTGCTAATAAAATGATTTACCTATAAAATAGAAGATATATATCTTATCACATTGAAGAATACCACTTTGATAGTGATAAATAGAAAGAATGTAGCAATGAACCTCATGCACTATGTTTAAATGCAGCGCTACAGCATCACCAACATACATAGTATCACCGTTACATAATGGTAAAAGAAAGACACTACACAGGTAGATAAGGCTTAAAAAGATTTATTGCCCAATTAATAATTGTGAGAAGGCCGAATTAAGAATACAATTGGTGCACAAAAATCAGTCTCACAAAACAATCACATAAATGTGTTTCACTGTTGCTTGAAATACATGTAAACCAGTATCACAGATAGTAAATCAGTGACATGTAACAGAATCAAAAAACGCATAAGGGCAGGCATCACATTACCCTCTGAGCACGGCTTACACATATGAAACAGTAATGATGTTGTTGTTATTGTGTGACTGATAGTGTGAATGTTCCTCGAGTGGGCAAAAAACCAGATGAGACTTATAAACTCATAGCAGTACAAACAGTCTATGGTTTTAAAAAGAAATATATATCTGAAAACTAACAGTTAAACATTTAATGTTAATGTATTCTATGTGTAGACATACAAATATATACACACGTAGATGTATATGTCAAGACATACTGCAGTATTACTGCATTTGGAAAATTTCCAACCTACCCCTCAATAGAGGTGATCAGAGAATATTATCAGGAACAAAAAAATGCTCAGTTGTCATCAGTGGAAGTGTCTGATGTACAATTTTCAACTATTGTTAACATACATCAAGGTAAGGTAAAACACAAAGATTTCTGATACTATATGGTAACAGTATTATATACATCACTGTAAATGTTAAAAGAAATAGTTACATAGGCACAGAACTAGTTAACCACCTATATCTGTTACATCTTTTACTTACATGAAAGGAATTTTTTGCCGAATACTATGAATATAGCACCTTACGATATGATAAGCAAAATCTTTTTGCACTAAATGATAAAGATATTTGTAATGGAATACAGTAACTTGTTATTAATGATGGCATATGAAATAACAGAACAGTACATATGTGCAACTGCATAATATATCATGCTAACAAATATAAGCATATTACTTCTTACTCTTTATGAGTCTACAAGTATTTAAGAGAAAATTCATACTTATAATGCTATCAATCAACGTATATGTTAGTTAATACTACTACTGTTTACAGCAGAGTATTAAGTACTACCAAAAAATATATTAAACATTGTATGTATATATAAACAATCTAGATACACGGCAATGAAACAGTCATAGTAATGCACTGTTGCAAAAAACAGTTTAGATATTTTTTCAAGACGCAAGCATAAGAAGAAAGAAATACAAAGTACACATCATAGTTCTCAACACGTGACAGAGTGCTGTTAATCTTTAGTTAAAGATATGATACACAGTGATGTAAATAAACATGGACAAGCATTGTACCTTAGTACAATCACACATCTAGCAAATGTGCCAAGTGTGATTTCTTATGTCTGCATATAACATACTCATAACAAAAGACTATGACAGAAGAGCTTGACCAGATAGGAATATGTATTTTGACATGCAGAAGTCTTTGTTAGACATGTAAGTGTGGTTTCTCTAGTGACTGTGAAGACAGCTGGCACCGATTAAAGACCACTGCAACTATTTTCACTGTGTCACTGATCAACACAACAATCTTAAAGTCACAATGAGTCTAGATATGCAAGAGAGCCATGTGATATATTTCCTGTGTAATCACAACTGTACATTTGCTAGTAACAAATGACAGTGTGTCAAAACTCACTCTGTAAGAAAAAAATGGACAGCAAAGTAAAGGAATTTCACATGTTGTGTAACTATTCCTCTGACACATGAAGATTAGCATAATTCTTCAGTATCAGAACATATGCATTTTTTAAGTGTTGCGGCAGTCTCTGTTTGAAAGAGCTTGTTGATTCATCACACTCGACCCATCCAGTTCTGTACTTCAACAAGCAAGTGTAATGTCCAGAATGTACAGACTGGCCATAGTGATAGATCACAGCATGAGTGTCAAACACTGCTTGGTTAAATACTATTCTACCAGCTGTGAAATCCATGATGGGTGTGTCAACTCTGAGCCTATTGGAGTCAAATCTATGCAATACTAGCATAAGATATTAAGATGAAGTCCTGAGACGTATGGACTGAGTACATGTACCTCCACACCTCACACACAGGTGACCACTTTCAGCATTAGTAAACAGCTGCTGAAACTTTACAGCTTTACTCTGAGGCACAAACAGAGAAACCCAAAGCATGTCTTCTGTGGTTTCTCATTCTGAATAACCACATAACAGACATACATACTTGGTAACATGTGACACAGTTAAATAGTGATGCATAGAAGTTTCCTCTTCATCCAGGCTGTTTATGACAGCCATCATAAGCTCAGTAGTGTCCTGCTGCATGTTTGCATCAAACATACTGCATCCATCATATGTGCCCAGCACTTGCCGCAGAGGCGTTAGTGACTGCACATTCTTAGACTGATCAGAAGCCATGTTGACAACCTGCTTCAATTCCTTTGATAGGGCAGTGTCTTGCAAAGCAGATATTGCCTCAACAAAGTGTGGCATATGGAGAAAGACCTGCATAGCTGCATTAGCATACCAGTTAACTCTAGTGCTATTGGCAAACACAGGCACAACAGCCATACCAACTGACTTCTGCACAACAGCTGGCTCCGCATCTGTATTTGATATTGTGACCTTCTTAGAACTCTGCACAGTTCCATCAGTTGTGCAAGCTCGTTTTCTTTTTGTTACCAACTGTAGATGTGACTGAAGGATGTGAGACAACCACATACATTGGTAGTGGTATTAAAGACATCTGTGGCCGGTATAGAGTAGGTAATCTGTTGTACTCAACTATACAGTGCTTGTCAGCATGTATCTTCTGAGGTGCGACTGTTATGATGTGCAACCTAGAAGGACTACGTATGCGTGAAAGTGCGACATAGTTCATGCCATCTTTGAAAATGTCTGTCCCTATGTCCACAATTGCTGAATCCAAACTCAAGCCTTGAGACTTGTGAATGGAAACAACATATGCAACACATATTGGGAACTGTTTCCTGTTCACTTAGATATCCTTCGATACCTGGAACTTAACACAGGTGCTATCAATCTGGACAGGATGTTCCATGTTGTCAAAGTGGACAACAAGTGTTTCGATAAATGTCTTTTGAACATTGTAGACAAAGTCAATGATGTTACCCATGGCACCATTTACCATACCACGATCCACATCAAGATTGCTGCGTAGCATGACACGTGCATTCTTACAAACTGTAAGTACAGCTTCTAGACCAGCTGTGAGTGAAACATCTGACTTCAGTTCAGACAGTCATTCAATCATCTTAGCTACTAGCTTCCGACTTAAAATGACACCATTGACTGTGTCAACAGCATGCAGTGTGAGAATTGATTGATTTTCTCTCTGCAATATGACACTGTTGAACTCAACACATTTCTTTAGTCATGGCATAAGACACACAATGCGTGTGCCCATGGAACACACATCACTGAAAACATCAGATGCAGTTTTTATGGATGTAGTGTTCATTCTGATTCTTCATCCGTTTAACATTGCAACATGTTCTGGTGACAGAGAACCTATATGAACTTGATCCAACATGTCAGCACTTTGGCGCATGTTCTGATACAGCTTAACATAGGTAAATAACGCAACAGGTTAAAACCTCCAATGCAGCCAAGTTTATTCTTGGCCTGCTTCACAGTCAGAGCTGCAAAGACATGTTCTGCATTCACATGTGCAAGCTGTAAAAGGTCTCCAAATACAACAATGCTTTTTCAACCAAATGCATCTCCATAGTCAGTCCCCAGGATCTCCTGTAGATGTAGATGTATACAGGCATGCATCAAATTAGAGACCATACTAATCTCATCAATGATGAGTAACTTCATCTTACAAAACATTGAATGAAGCTGAGATGCAACCTCAAATGGCAGTTTCTGATACTTTCCTGCTTTGCCATACTCCACTGGCAACATGAGAAGATGGTGTAACATCACGCCCCCAATGTTGTATGCTGCCAGTCCTGTGGGAGCACTAACAGCAACAGACATCGCTGACCCTGTCATGCTCCGTAGTTCAGCCATGATGGCCTCAATCAAGAAACTCTTCCCTGTACCAGCTGAGCCACTAACAAACATCAGCAGTGGTTTGTAGTCAAGACAGTCACATTTCTTCTCATCATGCAGTACCCCATGCCTGACAGCATCAGTTACCTCAAAGTAAACCACACGCTGCTGCTCATTGAGTCTCTCTCTCAACTCAGCTAGGTCAGCACCACAGTGCGTACCGTGTTGCATGGCACTCTCCACTTCTGGCATGAGTATTTCTGGGGCATTCAGAGGCAGAGTTTCCCCCAAGGATACCTTGTCTTTCTGGATCAAGATTGTCCTGTGAGCTAACAGGAGTATCCTCCTCAAGTAGCTTGTGTGCCTTTTCAAGCTGCTCCTTCTCAGTATCTAGTCTCTGTTTGTATATGTCTGAGTATTGACTTTTAAATGTCTCATAACTGTGATTAAACTCTTCCTCGAATGTTTCACAGTCACCTTTCAATTCAGCCTCATTCCTTCAGGGTCTAAATAGGAATAGCAGAGCAAAGTAGTAATGCTTTCTGCTCTCAGATGTGCCTAGATGTAACTTACAGTGGTCAATGAGCCAAGGCTTATGTCTCTTAACAAGACAGCCATCCTCTCCTCTGACCTTGTAAATGTCACATGTACATTCAGGTGAGACATCTGTCTTGTAGTTATACCACTTAGCCACCTGAAATAGACACATATCCATATCTTCATGTCTACGGGGGTAGTATGGGTCAATGAGGCTATTCTTCAAGATATGTCTTGAAGAGGGTCTACTGACAGCCAATCTCAATCTCAGCATGAGGAATAAGTACATGTGTTTGCTTCACTTTGTAGTTCACACTGAGAAAGCGGAAAGCATCAGACTTGCTGTACAGATGTGTACCAATCAAGCAATCACTAGCCTCATAAGCACCACATTCTCTGTGTGAAAGGGTCTTCAAGTCTACTGACCACAACTGAGATGTCAGGCTCTTGCTTGAACTAGCAATATCTTCCCAAAGATCTTGCATGCTAGTCTGCTCATGTTTAGTTATGTATGAGGTGACATACTGCACCACAGCCAATGAGTTGTCAGCCACAAACTGAACATCCATGTTTGCTTGCCACATTAGGAGAACAGTAGGGTTGTAGTCATTGATGTACACCTCTTTCTCCTCTCTGGGTAATTCATATACCCTCTTGGTTGATTTTGCCTTCAAGTGGTGTCGCATTGCTGAAAACAGATCATTCATGCAACTGTCCTGAGAGACACGTCTAGGAAATCTGAAACGACATCTTGTGTACCAATCAGATTTGTTCTTCACTACCCGATGGCAGTATTTCACACAAATATGGTGCTGGAACTTTTGCACCAACTTCCACAGTGTTGGACTGTCGTACTTGTCCGGAATGTGGCAAGTGATGTATTTCTTGATGAATGCAAGCACTTGTGCTGCTTCATGCTCACCTATAAGTGGGGCATCCTTGATCCACAGCAACATGTGAATGTGAGGAGCACCCCGAGCCTGATACTCTGTCCTCCAAAAGTAATATTCCACAACACCAAGAGGCAGATTGTCCTTTGACAAAATGAAAGTCAGAATATCATTGAACCACTTGTGGAAATGCCTTGTGACAGAGACAGGGTCAAGTGAACACATCTCTCTGAGAGTCATCAATAAAATACCCTCAGCATCAGAATTTGCCCACTTCAACAGTTCTATGATCTCATCCCATGCATACTCAGCACAACTTAGTGTGACAAACCATGTAGCTGCACCACGTTCTCACAGCATTGTCATATTGTCATCCCCTCAGAGTGTCTGTGGCACCAATATTCTTTGGTGCCATGCAGACTTGACAGAATAGAAGACAAATTAACTTGCACATTCTCATCTTTCTGCTTCAGTTTCTCAAGAAATTGTGCAGCTGTAATTCCATAAAGTGGAGTAGTCAGACGAATAGTATGCACAATAGACGCAGACAATATGCTAAGTTCACTCACCCACAGGAGATGAAACAGGTACTGTATGTTGCATCTGAATTTGCCATCTTTACTGAGCACATGGTTTGTTTGGTATTCAGCACCCTGTACATGCACTTCTCTTTCATCCAGGTGACCACCTGACCCTTTTGGGAATAAGTCTGGGAAACAGCGTGCTTCCAGTTTTGCCTCCCAAATGCTGACAGGCTCACCTTCCATCTGTTTCATTTGATTGAGATCAATGTTGTCTCTTACCAGATCTCTGCCATGTAGTGGATGAATTGTGTACTGTTCATACACATTGTCATTTGTTTCCACATTGACCTTCTCAATCATTGGCTTTGTGCTTTCCAACTCATCATGATCAAGAGGCACACTAGTGATGTGATCAATAGTAAGGTCTGCATAAAAAGGATTGTTGTTCTTTAAGTAAGTAAGGGCAAGCTTCATCTTCTCAACATTAACGACATCCTGCCAAATCACCTTAGACTTTGTTGGCACACCATTTACAAGAATGACCAAAGTGTTTTCAATGGAGATAGCCTCCACATTTTCCTGCACAGGAAGTGGAAGATACATGATAGAACCCTTAAGAGATCTGATGAGTTCTTTTTGTGGAATATTCCGTGTCTTTGTGGTCATATGTAGAATAATTTGAAACAGTTTCATTGTCTGAATAAGAATCCTTTCAAACAAATTCAATGTGGCAATCTCAACTGGTGTCACATGTGCCTCCATGTTGTTCAAGACTGACCTTGGTGGCAGAATGTTACACTTCACTTTAGAAAAACAGTGCTTGCACATCACAATGATTGGGTCTAACTGAAAGTCAGACTTTAACAGCAGAAATGCTGAAAGTCAAACCCACATGTCATTGTATGGTGACAAGGTTTCCAGGTTCACTGTGACCGTTTGTTTCTTGTAACAAAGGCGCTCACATGACACACATACAGAGTCAAACTTCTGTCTCTTTGCCAACTCAGATTTGGCAATTGATTTCCCAAACTGTTTGAGAATATCACTTTCTAGGACAGACACACAATTCCCATCAGTAATTAATCCCTGAGTATCCACAGTATCAGTCACACTGCTGACACATCACAGCTGTTTCAAAAATTGAATGGCACCGTGCATGTCACCAGACAACAGTAACTCATTCAGATGAGTATACTGAGCGACAACTCCATGAACTTCATATACCCTGTACACAAAGTTCCTCATCCCTGATTGATGTACTCCCAGCATGCGCATATAGTGAAAGACACTGTCACAAACACCACTATCTATGCATGCTAGGGAGTGACCCATAAGTCCAGTGTGTGGATGGATCTCACAAAGGTCTATGCTCTCAAACAGTTTATGTTGGTCTTTATGGTCAATAATGACAAACAGGTTGATAAAGTGCTCAGCTTTCTCAAACAATGATTGCCTATGGTTGCAAGTGTCACCGCATGTCTATGAGGGACAGTGACATTTATGAGGCTGAATAGTTGCCTCAGATTCATCATCTGACTCCATCGTAGTGTCGTCACACACACTGAGCACATTACACACTTTGTCGGACTCATCAATACACAACTTGCTGTCCTTTTTCTGAGAGTAATATGACTCCTCCCAGAAATATGCCTCTGAGTGCTGTGTGTGCAGCCACTGTCCTGTGAAAACATCACAGAAATTGTGCAGGTTCAAGATAGGATATTGTTGTAGCCTCATCTTTACATCATACACAATTGTCCTAAACTGCTCAAGTACATGAGACATCTTACACCAGAAACGATGAAGAGCAAAAACTGCTCTATTAACAAATGTCCGTACTTTCAGGTGCAATTTCATCAAGCTGAGATGACTGTTCATTTTTCTGTGCTCACGTCTCATCATAGCAGCAATAAGTCTTTCAATCTTGGCTTTAGAAGCTAGAGATAGAAAATACTTCTGCTTCCTCAGATAAGCATCATCAGCTCTACGTTTTCGGTGCTGCATCGTAAGTATGTTTATGCATGCCTTTGCAACAGTAGCTTTTCTGCTTACAGATCTACACAACTGTTGCTTAGCTACACATTGTTTCCTTGCTGTTGAGCAAGCATGTCCTTTCCCTACATAGTGATAAAGTTCTGAATCCACTCCTTTACTGGGATGCTGAATCGCTTCATGTCTTGAACAAGCATCACTGACTTTCACATCACCCTTATGCAACTCTCTGCATAGACTTCTGTCTGTGTTTAGATGACATCTTCCATGTTTCACTATTCACAGTTGAGCACACCAATCTTACAGAACAATCAGACACCGGTATGGAAAGTACAGAAAAAAAAATTAAAATCCATGTCTTCAGTGTGTTTCTAACATCACATACTATCATGCACCATCTCTGTGTCATATAAGAAAAAAAAATACTACTGCCTAGTAAACATTGTTGAGATAATTACTGTAGTAAGTGAAGGTCAGTGAAGCAATAGATAGTCTTTTCAAATAGTGATGAACATAACATCAATAATAATATGACAATAAATATTAAACAATTTAAAAAATCAAACAGTGCTGCAATGTTAAACATCCACACTGCTGTTCTAACTAATAAAAACTCTTTTTATCTGAAAAGTAGTGTCAAATGTGCAACACTTACAAAAAAATATAGTGTTGTGCGTGCAACACTTTCGAAAAAAGTGGTGTCGAGCATGTGACATTGTTGAATATAGTGTCGCAAAGTAATGTTGCACGCATGACAGTGTCGAATAATAGTGTCACACACACAACACTTTCGCAAATGCCAATTATTTTGCACCCACTTTCACAGTCAGCCAATCACAGACTGGTGGCTATTTGACTGACAGATGCTGGAACCAATGTATCACTGCATATATCAGGCCATATCGAACTGCCAATCACAACCACGGAACAGTGAAGAAGAAGGATATAGCAGCCATCTTTGAGAAAACCAGAGACACCCTGCTTCTTACTCTGTAAGTACATCACATTTTCAAATCAATTTTTCTAGCATCATAAAAACCATTAGCAGTACAAAAATAGTATTAAACAAAATGCTTTTGATGCTGCATTTGACTATGACAATATTATTTACCTGCCACACTGTTAAAAAAGTTATAACAGTTTAAAGTCAGAGTCTTAATCAGTACTTACTAGCACAGATAGAGCTGCAAATGGAGGCAGAAGCAAGCAGCACATGTATCATAACAAGAGACACAACCAATCACATTTCTCTGTTAAGCTGTAGTTGTTTGAAATAGCCAATAGCAGTGTTGCATTTTCCCTGTAAGAAATATTTCTGCATTTGTGTTTGACAGCGAGAACAGTCATTCCATGTAGTAATAGTCAGTGCATGCACTGTATTGGTCAAACATGGTAAATCATTAACCAATAACATGCCAAATCAGTGTGTTTAGTATCAGCCCACAAAATCAGTGTTGAAGCAGAGAGGGAAACCATAGTTTCACATTCACTTGTGGCTAGCCACTGAAGAAGAAACACTGTTTTTGTTTGGTAGCTCTCTGTCCACTTCTCAGTTTAAAAGCTAAGAATGGCAGAAAACAGCAGATGGAAAGTGTGGGTAGTGGGCAGCAGCATAGTAAGGCATGCTTCAGAGTATGCTCAGAGGAGTGATTTTGGGAGACACCTGCAGCTTCCAAATTGCTCTGTAGAATTGTTTGGCTGAGGTGGCATGAGGTGGGAGCATCTCATGCCAACAATGCACAGACTTTTGACTACTCAAACTCAGCCAGACATACTGCTGATCCATCTCAGAGGCAATGATTTGAGTACCAAAAGATGGGTAGATTTAGTCTCAGAATCAAAATTGGATCTTGCTTCTATCATGACTATATTACCTGCCTGTAAGATCATTTTTTCTGACATTACAGAGCGTAGAGTCTGGCAAGCAGAGCAGCACATGTACCTGCTTGACAGAGCCCACAGAAAGGTAAACATTCAAATATCTGGATACCTTCGCATGGATGGGATGCACATCATACATCATCCTCAAATTAAATATTGTAATGATTGGCTCTACCTACCAAATGGTGTGCACTTCTCACATGCTGGCAATTGCCTTTTCCTGAGTGATCTTTGAGATGGGATACTCACACTCCTCTAAAAATATCAGGCTGTAACAGCAGGCAGAATTGTAAACAAAAGGCTCTTTTAAGAGCCCATTAAATTGGTCAAAAAATAGAAAAGCTGCACTGATTACACACACATACAAAATTATACTATCTTCCTATAACACTGTTACATGCATTCAGAGTCACGTAAATGTTTTGAGTTTCATTATACATACAGACATAGCAAATAGACAGTTCTATTTAAAAATAACTGTTTTGTTTCACTATACGTCTAAGGCAGACTGAAACTTTTAATTTAAAACATTTTTTTTTAAATTTCCTATTATGTAACTATTACACAAACTATTAAACATTCTGACCACATTAACTATTCCTCTTCCCCTGATTGCCTATATGATTATGCTCCTGGCAGCAATAGTAGTAGGAATCACCCCCCCCCACCAAGTTGCCATACAATACTGTACTTGGCAGCTATAGTACCAATGATGTCCAACAACACCTGTACAAAACTAGAAACAGCAGCAGTGAATGGCATGGTGCTACTGGTAACCCTACACAGTGAACTGTGCAGCACACACTGCAGTGCCACAAAGAAACATCAGATATTGTATACACATAATCCATCACTTGTATTAATCATGAACACCATATTACTGTAAATATACAATCACAAACATTTAAGTGTGCGATCATCTTCACTATGAGATATAAACACCTGAAAAATGAATATCTCACAACAGTGTGTTCTAACATACTGTTTATTCTCTATTTATTACAGATTTCTACAGGAAAACTCGCTGATTAAGTATGCATCTGTGGTCGCAGAGGGAAGTGTGTTGCCTGGCTCAATTAGCCCAGGCCAGGGGAAACACATGCATACTAATGCGTAGTACCAACATGAAACTGGAAAAAATGTGGAGGTGCATCCACGAATATATGCTTACCATCCACAAGGTACGCGAACAAAATCTGGTAATGTGTAAAAGGAAGTGGAAGCTGTTGTGCCAGCACTTCTATGTATTGAAACCGAGAGAGGAGATACCGGACAGTTATGTGACCTGGTACTACCTCACTCACGAGATGTGGGAGGCAGCAGGAAAGCCACAAGCGGGGGAACGCCTAACAGACTGTGAGTACAGAAACTATGTATTACTAAACATGTTTTCTTTTGTAGAAAAAAACATATTATGTTATTATTGTGTTAAATAAATAATAATGAACTCTGCTGAGTTACATACATGTACTACTTAATGACAGTAACCCGTGATAATAGCAACTATATAATCGCAAGTGCTAAAACGGCTAGTACAAAATAGCGATCCCTTAAATGGCGATCAGGCACAAAGGTGCAAAACACATTACAGCAACTAACACTGCCATGTAAGCATCAAAAATAGCAACTGCCCAATTAGCGAAAAAAATGTCTCAGACTGCCATTTAGTCATACCTCTGCTTCTTGTTGGAAACTGGTTGGCACACTCAGTGCAGCTGTCTTACTTAAATATCATCAGCACCAAAGGCTATCTGGCATTTTGTACACCCTGATGTACAGACAAAACTTTCCAACCAGCAGAGTAGCGAGTCAGAACAAAAGACACGGCATCTACTAGCCATCTTTTAAAGGTACTAATGGTGGGCACATTTCCAAAATTGTAATTAGGACTATGAATGATTGCACTGCCATGTGTTATAAAACCCTGACTGCAGAACAATCAGTTATTTACATAAGTCTGGGGTTAGCAGCACTGTGTTATTTTTGAATTTCCAACACAAAATAACAATCTCCCACAGTTCAGGAATGTACACTTTTTTAACTAACCAAGTGGTAAATCCAGCTGTCACTGTTACTTTTTACTACTTTTTACTAATTTTTAATTGAGTAGTACACCAAGTGGTAAACCCAGCTGTCATTAACATGGAAAGTCCCTCAGAACCGTGAGTGATATTTCATCTCTGCCTCTTGCTGAATTGTGAGTGATATTACCTCCGATTGTGGTGCGATTATTACATGCTCGCTATTAAGTGAGATGAGCATTTGTGCTGGCACTATATTTACACTCGCTATTAAGCATTCGCTGTTATAACAATCGTGATTCAGCATTCATTATGTGTACCTACAGGAGTAGAACATGTCGTAGATGATTAAATGTAATTATTTACTCTTCCAACTTGTGTGTTACTTTGTGATGATACACTAACATAAATATATATACTTGTTTTTACTGACAGTGTAAACTCACAATACAGTGCCTCATGGAACCCTTAATGACCACCTGTGGGTATAATGTTGTACTGCACAAAGTTCGGTGGCATATTACCCTCAAGTAATGATTTAATTGATAATTTAACATAACCCCAACCTCTCCAGAGTATCCTGTAAAAGCACAGTAGTACGAAAATCAACATAACGCTCTCATAACACTGTCAATGACTCAAATACAAGCATTTTTAGACTGTTATAATAACAACTTCAAATGATCTAAAAAACGTGACTTTTCTGATTGGCTCTTACCATTGTAGCAATCAAATGTCAATCTTATATTGAAATGCATGGGCAGCTTAGACATACAGTTGCCAAGGTTCAAAATTATCCATCAACATTATAGATAGTAATATCAACTAACAATGCCATATATTGTTTCAATGACAAATCTAGCAACGATTAGAATCACACAAATACCACACTCAATGCAATCTTTCTAATCTCTCATTCCATAGATCACTGAAGGCGTTCCCCACCATGACGCAAGGTAATACCAGCTGCAGAACAAGCTGTGGAGGCTGAACATTCTGACACAGACAGTATAATTCTTGTCGAGTCAGAAGGTAAGAAAATTGCACTAGAAAAACTTTACTGTTGTTACTATTACAGGTATACATCAATCACACTCTGATGCAGTGAACCCACTAAGCTGCTATAAGATTGGTGTGTACTGTACAATTTGTATCAGTCTATAGAGTGCAAACTGGAAATAGTTTGCATATTATCACACAAAAAACAATAGCTGAGCACATAGAATAACTAATTTCCCAAGTATATTGACCTCAATTATTAGCAAGTGGTTCTGAAATTGTTGCCAGTAGTAGTACCCCACTGTGTGTTCTACAGTAAAGACAGATCACATCTTAACTGTATGACTAAAAAGCAATACCTTACACAGTACTAATGACTCTGAAAGAATTACATAGAGAAGAACGAATTATTTAGTCACAAAACAGAGTTCTGTTTGAACAAAAGTGAACTCATAAGAGCTGGGGAGACCGGGGCCTCTTCTAGGTTGCCTTGGGGTCAGCTGTAGTGCTGACCTATGAGGCAACTTTAGCTGCTGGCTGCCGTCCGAGTGGGGGCAATGCTCCCTGCAGAAACATATCTCCTGACTGTATTTTATTGGTTTTATAATTAATTACTGGCATCTGAGGAGCAGTCGTTGGAAGATCTCAGGATTTTTATTATTTGACTTTCCGAACTTTTTCATAAAGGCTATCTTTTATTTGTTGGATGTTATTGATAGAACACTGAGCGAGTGGTTTAGTCTTTGGACTGTAGGTAGTAAGAGCAATTGTTATTTATTATTACAAATTTGAGTTTAACTCCATGCCATGTGAGAGGTGGTGTTGGGAGTTTATTTTATATTTTTTATATTTGCTGCATGTGAGAGGTGCTGCATTATTTTAAGATATAGAATTGTTTAAATTCAAATTTGTTTAATATTTAATAGGTTATTTTATTACGTCTTAAATTTACTGTATTTTATTTTATTTTATTGTTTGTTATTTTTGCGTTGTTTTTGGTTTATGTTTGATTATTTGGCTTGCCCTCCCTTCCTCTGTGAGAGAGAGTGGGGAGAGTGCGTTTATAATTGTGATATTTTTAGGTTTATTGTTAGTCTTATTTTTCTGATTTGTTTAATAATGATGGTTGGGCATTATTCCCCCACCAGGCTCAGGGAACTTCGCCCTTTTGAGTGCCCACCGTTATCATCCAACACCTATTTTAGGTGTCGGGCATTGGGCATTCTAAAGAGGCAAGGACGAAGGTGGAAAGCTGGGCCTTGTGGGGGACAGGAGAGGGGGGGCGGATTGGGGTCTTAGGGTCCAGAAGACGTCCTGGGGTGAAATGGGATCAAGATAGAGGTTGTTCCTATCTTGTCCCCATACCCAAGAGTCCCGAAAATATCGGACAGGTACCGAGGTCTTCCCCGACATCTCATCCTGCCTTGGCGGTGTTATGCAATGCCAGATCTATTAAAAACAAGACAGCTATTGTAGCTGATCTTATTGAGTCAGCTGATCTGACTTGCATTACTGAGACTTGGCTGGATGAAAATGCTGGCCCTATATTGGCCTTGGCAACTCCAGCCGGGTTCTCGGTAATACACCATCCAAGGCAGGATCGTAGGGGCGGAGGTGTGGCCATTATGTTTAAATCTGAACTGGGCCTTGTGGATGTTCCATTGGGAACACCAGATCTTTGAATATATCCTGGGTGAGGGTGCAGGTTGTGGATTCTCCTGCGTCTACTGTCCACCAGGTGACGGTGGTGAATTCTACAGGAGATTGCAGACTTCATTGTCGACCTTGTGTTGAGGTTTCCCAGATTAATTCTTCTGGGCGACTTCAACGCTTGGGTCGACGATGAACTCTCTCATTTTGGTCAAAGTCTCCTCCAGTTGATGAGTACACTGGGCCTGACACAGGTTGTTACCTCCTCTACCCATATTGGACGTCATTCACTAGATCTGGTCTTTCTCTTGGGTATGGAGATCACTGATTTGGGGTGGAACCAGTCAGTTGGTTGGACCATTACACCATAAGGTTCAGTTTCAGGGCCCCCTCTAATAGGTCTGCCCCTAGGGAGATGGTCCAATACCGCCCTTTAAGGGGTGTTAGCTCCAGTGACCTTACGGTGGTATTGGACCTATCGAGTTTGTCGGGTGAATGCATGAGTCCAGAGGATCTTGTACTTGCCTATAATAAGGCTGTGGGAGATGCACTGGACAAAATTACTCCTGTTCATGTTCGGCCTCTCACTATCCGTCCAAGGAGTCCTTGGTTTGATGACTCCTTGAAGGAATTAAGGCGAGTAGGCCGAAGGCTGGAGAGAGCCTGGCGGAAATTGGGCCTTGATGTCGACAGGCTTAGATTGCTAGCTCATTATGATGGCTACCAATCAGAAATCACTCGTAAGAAGGCAGAATTCCTGTCCAGAGAGATTTCTGCTGCAAAGAACCGACTGGCTCAGCTTTTCCGGACTGTGGACAGGCTGTGCAATCCAGTCTGTCTTCAGCCTAGAGAAGCTTTTTCTCAACTTAGATGTGAGGAGTTCGCTCGCTTCTTTGCAGATAAGGTTGCCGACATCAGGTCCGGCATCAGTCCGACCTCTCCTTTGGGGGGTCACGGTGGGCAACCGGTTGTACTTAATCCCCGGCCTGCTTGGTTGGAGTTTCACCACCCGGAATTCGCAGACATTGTGAAGATCATCCAATCAATGCGTCCAACTAATTGTAGTTTGGATCCGGGTCCTACACCTCTGTTAGTAGGATGTGTTGAAGTCATCTACCCAATCCTCGCTGACATTGTCTGGAAGTCCCTGGAGTGGGGGTTTCCTAATCCCCTTAAGGAGGCAGTTGTTCATCCACTCCTTAAAAAATCCTCCTTGGATCCAGACTGTCTAGCTAACTACCGGCCTATCTCTAACCTGCCATTCGTTGGTAAGGTTATTGAAAAGGCAGTTGCACTGCAATTGGATGAATATCCCACCTCTCATAATGTCTATGATACTCTCCAATCTGGCTTCAGAAAAAGGCATAGTACTGAGACTGCCCTTGTTCGGGTCTTGAGTGACCTCCTAATGGTCAGAGATCGAAAGGCTTATACCATTCTGGTCCTTCTTGATCTTTCTGCTGCATTCGACACTGTAGACCATGAGGTGCTATTGGAGCAGCTGCAGGTTTTTTGTGGACTGTCTGGTACAGTCCACGAATGGTTCCGTTCTTACCTCACTGGTAGGTCTCAGAGAGTTGTCACTGGAATTTATTCCTCTGACACCTTCTCCCTACCATGTGGGGTACCGAGGGTTCCATTTTAGCTCCCATGTTGTTTGCAGTGTATATGCTGCCATTAGGAGAAATCATCAGAGATACAGCTTGAGTTTTCACTGCTGGCGGGATGATACTCAGCTGTATTTATCCTTTCTCCCTGATCAGAGTGATGCACTCTCTGTACTTAACAACTGTCTGGATGAAATCAGAATTTGGATGAGTTCGAGCTGGTTGAAGCTTAATCCGGATAAGACCGAGGTATTGGTTTGGGCCCAGATCATCCTGGGAGGGGTTGGTGTGGCACATCCACCAGGCTTATCACTTGGGGGGTGCTCTCTGCTCTCGACAGGTGCGAAATCTGGGCGTTATTTTTGACGACGGTCTGACCCTGAAATCTCAGGTCTCAGCTGTTGTCAAAACCTCTTTTTATCATCTGAGGAATATCACCCGGGTGAAACACCTGATTCCCCAGGAGGATCTTCCGACTTTGGTTCATACCTTTGTTACAACCCGTTTGGACTACTGTAATTCCCTATACCTAGGGCTTCCAGGGATTGATATCCGCTGCCTGCAGCTAGTGCAGAACGCTGCAGCCAGGCTTTTGACTGGGACCTCGAGAACCAGTCATATTACGCCTGTGCTTCGTGAACTGCATTGGCTGCCTGTGCGGTGGCGTATCATCTTTAAGGTTGGTTTACTAACCTTTAAAGCCCTACATGATCAGGGACCCGGTTACCTGAAAGATTTTCTGATTTCCTATCGCCCCCTCCGCCCCCTCCACTCCGCCAATGAGGGATTGCTAGAGATTCCCAGGGTTCGCTTGAAGTTATCAGATCTCGTGCTTTTGCTTACTCAGCTCCTACCCTGTGGAATTCTCTACCTCATTGGTTGAGAGAATGTCCGACCATCGATAGTTTTAAAACTGCTTTAAAAACTTATCTTTTTAACTTGGCTTTCTCTTTATAGTTTATTTGTTTATTGTTGATCTTGATTTTATTGTCATGTACAGCGCCTTGATTTTGAAAGGCGCTTTATAAATAAACATGAATTGAATTGAATTGAATCACAGCTATAGCCATAATGATTTCCTAACCATTACATAGAAAATCATTTCAATGAATATTTTACTATCAAATTGGTATACATTATACAATGTTAAGTGAAAATCCTGTAACATCATTGGTCAAAACATGTCACATGAACATGGGTAAATCCTGCATAACCAACAGCTGACTAATGGCATTTATGAAAAGCATAATTAAACACATTTTAAATGAATGTTACACATGGATCCATTGTGTTATCGCAATAAGACACTCCAGGGTGTAAATTATTGGGTGATTTATCCACTTCTTGTGTGGTTAAGCCACTTGGCCACACTTCGTGACACACCACACAAAGCGTGGGTAAGTCCCCAGTAACCCACACCCTGTTGTGCCTTATTGCTTAAATACCAGTCTGTCTGTGTCTGAACAGAGTATGTGGGGGTGAGGGCAGGGTACGGGAACAGCAACAGTACCCAATAATTGTAACACTGCAGCTAAAGACTGTAACTTTCTTGTTGAGATAAAACTTGTAATCATCAACTGAAATATACATTGTGTACCCAATAACTGAACAGCTGCCATGCATGTAACTGGTCAAAAACCCATGGAACAGTAACGCCCCACTCTCACAGAGTCACATCATTTATCTCCATAGACTTTCTTTCACTATCACTACAAAGGCATTATTCACAACTTGTATGAGTAGACTATGTGACATTGCCTGTATCATGTCATGAAACACCTAAGTGTTCCAAGTTGTCCACCATTCATTTGGTTACCTGTCAGTCAGATGTTCATGACCATTGTTAAACTTAAAAAATAAATTGGCACAATGTGCAGTGGGAGGGTTACTCCTGCATCTGGGAGATTTCCATGTGTAATACCATATACTTCTTCTTACCAGTTCAAATATTTCTCAAACTGTGACAACACACATACAGTGTCACTGTGTCTCTACTTTCTTTACATGTAACTTTCTACTCAGGATGCAGTATCTCCCATCACTTGCAGATAAGGACTCTTATTATTTAGCTGCTAATAAACAACTACTAACTTTTTCATTAACAACCTAATAAACTAATACAGCTGAACCATATAGATGCATTCCTTTTGTTTAAAGTATTTGCCAACACTCAGAATACAATAACAATATCATTTAGAGAACTGAAATACCTTCATGTATGTTAAAAACCATCTATCTATCTTACAGTGGTTGGGGAGACATCAGAAATACCAGTGCGACAGGTGAAGCAGGAGTGTGCTGCTAGCCCTGAACGTAAGTCGAGCAAGAAAAAAAACTGCCACAAACGTTATATGGTACTGCAAAGAGTATCAGTTAATGAAACAATAATGCACTCCTGGGTGTCTGTCATGCTGGGATAATGTCACGCCTCAGGTAGTTGGCAACGAGGCCGCAGGCCGAGTGTGTCCAATTACTGAGGCGTGATGTTATCCCAAACGACACATACCCTGGGTGCCATTATTGCTATTATACAGTGGCTCGCTGTTATACATAATAAAAAAAATCATTGTAAATATGTTTTTGTGTGAAATTATATTTCTGTTTTTTTAGAGAAGATGAAACAATCAACCATATGAAGCATATGGTCATCTACAGGTTAACAGTGCTGAGACTAGACCTGTGATGTTGTACTGGGATAACATCATGGGTCCAGTCCCAGACTGACCAATCAGAGTCCAGGATTTTTTCTTGCCATTGTATTATTTCATGTAAAAGTATTTGTTAATACAACAATCAGAAGTACAAAGTACATCAGCTACTAATATCTTAGATACCACCACCGGTCACTGCATAGCTAAAAGATACAACTAGTAACTGTGCCATGTACTATATTACTGCAATAACACAGTTGTAATACCTATGACATTGCCTTTTGTATTATTTAACTCTACTCCAATGATCCACCACCTGGCTTTTAGCCTGGTACTATTCACTGCACCATTACATACAGTAGTTAACTGTTCTGCCACCCTATTACTGTTACCATAGAGCTCAGCTGTTAATACACATAACCTAGTTCTCTTATAAGTCTGCACAGGGAAGTCTCACCTCCCTGGTACCATGAAATCCACAACTATCCAAACTATTGCAGTATGTAAACAATACAGTTGTGGTGTCACTATACATAGAATTTGTTTATCTGTGACTCTTCAGTCATAACATAGTATATCCACCACTCACACAATGACAGGGGCGGGGGCAGAGACATTATGTAGATGATCACAAACAATCCCTAGATGCCATAACATTTCTTCACTTATTAACAATCATGTATACCAGACAAGACATGGTATACAATCTGTTATGTGTACCTACAGGAGTAGGACATGTCGTAGATGATTAAATGTAATTATTTACTCTTCCAACTTGTGTGTTACTTTATGATGATACTCAAACATAAATATATATACTTGCTTTTACTGACAGTATAAACTCACAATACAGTGCCTCATATGCAATGTATACAAGTACAGTTAAGCAACATACATAGCACAGACTGCATATATTGTGGCAGCATTTCAGCTTGTTATGATACAGTACTGACACACCTACTGCTTTATAACACTATAATTACATAGATACAATACCATTATAACTCCATCCCAGTAATAGATTTCTATACATAACAACATTCTCACTTTGTAATAGTTTGTTTTTTCTCTTTACAGATCAGCTACGTAAAAAGCGGCACACTGTGCACTTCCGTTGTGTTCAGAGGCTCGAGCACAAGGTTGACTGTTTGTCAAATGAAATCAGAGATATGAAAAGACAACACGACAATGATTTAACAACAATCAGAGAACAACAAGAAAAAATTATAAACCTATTAACTGATCAGCAAGCAACAGTTAGTCTTGTGCTCGAGCCTGTGAGCACAGCGGCAGGTGCCAGTGCAGACAGCAGCACTGCTTCACCTGTCGCCATGAGCAGTCTCCCAAACCACTGATGGACAGCCTCCACAGCTACATCTGGTATTTCCTCTCAAGCTGGTGCAACAGCTTCCACTTCTGATGCGCCTCCACATTTTTTCCAGTTTCCGGCCTGGGCTGACTGAGCCAGGCAACACACCTCCTTCTGTTTTTGATGAACAACCTAATTTTTTGTATTTAATTTATTTTAACAAGGCATTTATTTTTGTATAAAAAATACATTGCTTCAAACAGATATTTCTATATATTTTTGTAAGTCTATTTTGATTTTGCTGAAAAAAAGCTAAATTATTATGTCCATGTCATATATATATATATATATATATACTGTATATACATATATATATATCTATATATATATGTATAGATAGATATATACTGTATATAGCGTACAAATAAAATCTTTTCACAACAGTACATTGTTTTATTGAACAACTTGTAAAAACAGTACTTCTAGTCAGTATGCAGCACCTGTTTGGGGGGGCATACCCTGGGTGAAGCCATGCAGTTCATAACTGTGGTAACTGAAGAGTACCAATTATCAAGGGCGTGTATCATTATATCCACTGCCTCACTTTCACTGTGTCACTCCACTCAACATACAGTACCTGTTCTCTGTCATGATAGAGGCCATTGCCTAGCTGAGGAGTGCAACTGCTAACTGTCCTAGCTAGAGTGTACTTGCAATTAGGTCAGTATGCCATAGATGTCCACACCCTCAGTTTTGCTCTCTCTATCCACTCAGGATACATTACCTCTTCTGTAGTGTGGCAGGAGCATTCTGTGACTGAAGCTGTGTAAGGCACAACTGTATACGCTGTAGTGTGCCTGAAATAACAGAGGTCTACCATCCATCTCCATGGTCTTTCTTTTTCTGTGGTTCTCCACTCTGTATGCAGTTCTTGCTCTAGCCTGGGAGTGTGGATTCCTGGGTGAGACTGTCCAAGTCCTAATTATGCAAACTTGTCTACAGCTGCAATCAGGGAGGTGCACCATTGATGTGCATGGGCTTATTTTTACTGTAGATCTACACTCAGCATGCAGTACCTGGTCTGAGGGTCTGGGGTGGGCATTGCCTGGCTGACGTCATGCAACTCCTAACTGTACTAACTTGAGTCTACTTGCAATTCAGAAGGTATATCATTGATATCCACAGCCTCAGTTTTGCTGTACCCTACACTCAGAACACATTACCTAATCTGCAGTGTGGGGGGAGCATTGCATGGCTGAGGACGTGCAAGTCATAAGTGTGTTAACTGCAGAGTACCTGTAATCAAGGAGATGTACCGTTGACGTCCACAGCCTTTTGTTTCACTATGGCTTGCCACTCAGGATGCAGTACCTCTTCTGGTTGGGGGGATTCCTGACTGAGACTGTGCAACTCCTAACTGTGCAAACCTGTGCACAGCTGCAATCAGGAAAGTGTACCACTGATGTCCATGGACTTATTTTTCCTGTGGTTCCACACTCAGTATGCAGTACCTGGTCTGTGTAGGGGGGTGGGGGCATTGCCTGGCTGACGACATGCAACTCCTAACTGTGCTAACCTGAGCGTACTTGCAGTTAGGGAGGCGTAGCTTTGATCTCCACAGCCTCAGTTTTGCTGCGTCTCTCCACTCAGGATACAGTACCTAGTCTATAGTGTGGGAGAAGCCTTGCATGGCTGAGGCCATGCAAGTCATAAGTGTGGTAACTGGAGTGTACCTGCAATTAGGAAGGTGTACTGTTGATGTCCATGGCCTTTTGTTTTACTGTACCTCTCCATTCATGATGCAGTACCTCCTTTGGTGGGGGGTGGAGGAAATTCCTGGCTGAGACCTTGCAACTCCTAACTGTGGAAACTTGTGTACAGCTGCAGTCAGGGACATGTACCATTGATGTCCATGTCCTTATTTTACCTGTGGCTCTACACTCAGTACGTAGTACCTGGTCTGTGGGGGAGGGGGTGAGTGGGGTCATTGCCTGGTTGAGACCATGCAACTCCTAACTGTGCTAACTTTACTGAACTTGCAATTAGGAAGGTACACTATTGATATCCACAGCCTCAGTTTTGCTGTGTCTCTCTACTCAGCCTAACTGTGCAAACTTGTCTACAGCTGCAATCAGGGAGGTGCACCATCGATGTGCATGGGTCTATTTTTACTGTAGATCTACACTCAGTATGCAGTATCTGGTCTGAGGGTCGGGGGTGGGCATTGCCTGGCTGAGGCCATGCAACTCTTAACTGTACTAACTTGATTCTACTTGCAATTCAGAAGGTATACCATTGATGTCCACAGCCTCAGTTTTACTGTACCCAACACTCAGAACACATTACCTGATCTGCAGTGTGGGGGGAACATTGCATGGCTGAGGATGTGCAAGTCATAAGTGTGTTAACTGCAGTGTACTTGTAATCAAGGAGGTGTACCGTTGATGTCCACGGCCTTCTGTTTTACTATGGCTTGCCACTCAGGATGCAGTACCTCCTCTGGTTGGGGGGGAATTCCTGACTGAGACTGTGTAACTCCTAACTGTGCAAACTTGTGCACAGCTGCAATCAGGGAAGCATATCATTGATGTCCAAGCCCTTATTTTACCTGTGGCTCTACACTCAGTACGCAGTACCTGGTCTGTGGAGGTGGGTGGTGTCATTGCCTGGCTGAGACCATGCAACTCCTAACTGTGCTAACTTTACTAAACTTGCAATTAGGATGGTACACCATAGATATCCACAGCCTCAGTTTTGCTGTGTCTGTGTACTCAGGATACAGTAACAGGGCATCACTGCATAGCAGAGGCCATACAAGTCACAACTGTATTAACTGAAGTGTATCAAACCACCAAAAGACACATCTGTGAGATGTTGGCTGCCTTCCCTCCAAATTGCAGCCTAAAGGTGCATAGAGTAACACAGTGTGTTCAAAAAATGTATGCATTGTAATGTGCATCGAAGCTTAAAAGTAGCACTGGAAGTACTTAATTGCCAATATCTCAGCAACCACACAACGTAAAAAAACAATTTAAATATCACAAAAAAATTTGATTTTCCTGGTTAGATTTTTGTTATTACATAGCCCACAGGGCTATGTAGCTGACAACAGAAAATCTGTAACTCGCATTGTTTTCGAGATACGAGCCCCAAAAGGCGCGGTGTACACATTATGTTAGTCTATGGGAAAAAATGCCAAATTTGGAGTACCATAACTTTGCAGCCATGCAATACATTTTGACCAAAAGGCACATTTGTGAGATATTGGCTGCTTTCCTTCCAAATTTCAGCCCAAAACAGCAAACCGTTTGTTTGCAGCAGGGCGGCAAAGAATTCCTGTCATTTTGGCCATAGCCTGAAAAGTAGTGTCACAATTTGCAACACTTTTTGCAAAAATTTGTGAAAGTGTTGTGCGTGTGACACTACTTTGCGACACTACTGTGTTCAGAAATTTGAAAAACATATTTCTGGGGTGTTTAACCCTAAAATAAAGACATTGCTAGCATTCTCAGGGTCTGACTAGGTGAACACAGAAAGAATTGTGTCCCTAGAGGGTGCCAAATTTACAGTAAATGCCAAGCATTTTTCTGATCACCAACTGTAAACAAAATGGTGGATTTGCAACACTACTAGGGCCATTTGTGACACTGAAAGGTGCATTTGCGAAAGTGTGGAATATTTTGTTAACTTTTCCCATGGACTTATAATGGGAACTTGTGTTTTGAATAACTTTTGAACCATCCAATATTTTTTCACGAAATATTCAAAAGGCACATTGGGGAACCCAGCTGCATCTTCCCTGAAGTTTTTGGACCAGTCACATAAACCATGCAACCTGTAGGCAAGAGCAAAGAAATCGCAAAAACTGTAACTGCGCAATTGGTTGTTGCTTAATACCTCTGCAGCCATATATCCGACCAGTACAAAACTTGGCAAATCCCAAGATCTACCACGCCCAATCATGCATGCCAAATTTTAGGCAAATCTGTTGAACAGTGGTAAAGTTATTAAGGTGCAAAGTGTGACCCATTAACCTTAAATGTGCTACTCAACCCTTACTATGGTGCTGTAGCACTACCATGCTACCATTATATATATATATATATATATATAGATATATATAGATATATATATATAGATATATATATATCTATATATATATATATATAAAAGACAAAGAACCTCTGTGCACAAACACTGAGGCAAGGGTTACCCCAAAGGGCATTTGGCTGGGAAGCCAAGTTTCAAGAAAATACAAAATCACACATGCCCACACAATGCAAAGCATCATGGGCCACAGAATGTTATGCTGGTCCAACTTTAAAGCAGAATTGCATGGTGCCGAAAGGCCTCTCAGATATATATATATGTGTGTGTGTGTGTGTGTGTACATACAATAGGGGTGAGTGGTAAATGAGTGAGATAAAAGGATGGATTATCCACTGCAGTATGATATTTTTAACCCCTGTTCTACAGTGATGATATCAGCCATTTACCAACACAGTGTACACAAAGGTCACTGATATCATCCCTCTAGGGAGCTTTCCCTCAGCATACAAGAAAAACCTGTGCTGTTACCATAGACACAAACACAGAAGTACAACGCTATCACCTGAAACACAGCTGGTGCTCCTAAGAAAGCATATTTCTCCATCAAGGACTCCTTCACAAAATAGCAACAAATTAACAAGTTGCAAGTGAAAAGATAACTCTGTAATGTGTTTTTTCTCTTCCTCCACATCCCCACTACAAGCAGAAGCATGAAAAGTGGGCCAGAGTACTTGACTCAGACTCCAACACAGAGTAAAATGAAACACATCAAACAAGCAACAAATCACTCTGAAGAGCAGATTTGTAATAATTCAACTTGTAAAATCACTAAAAAATAACTATAGTTACCTTATATTATATGTTGCAAAACACAATAACCAGCAGAAGTGAAACCACTTCTATAACTTCAAAGTGAAACATCAACAGTTTGGCTGAATGAAACTGACATGAGCAGGACAAAAATAAGTTAAAACAGTCACACAAGCAATACACTAAACCTGTAAGGAACAAACTAAATAAAAACATGCACAACAACCAATGAAACATAACACAGACAACATGTAGCCAAGCACACATCAGCAATACACATATCAAAAATCAGAACAATACAAAACATACACCTAACCCCAATAACAAAAGAAAACTCCAGAGCCAAAAAATTAATTCACAGACTAAATACATAAAACCCTCTCACTCATTTACCACTCACTCCTATTGTATAAATCGCACACATGATATGCAGATTGTGAGCTATGGAAAATCTTCTCACTCCTGCATCGTGAGCTCTAGATATCTTACTCATGCCTTCCACATTCATGAGATATCCAGAGCTTACTCTGCAGGAGTGAGAATATTTTTCATATTACACTCCTGCCCATGATGTATCCCATATGTGTATATATGTATTTATACAATAGGGATGTGTTGTATTTGTTGATAATAAAATCATGTATTTTCACCCCAGTGAGATAAATGGTTGATGACATAGCTATAGTAAAAATATTTACATTTACTCATACTGTAGCTATGTCATCAGCCAATATTCTTACTTCAGCAGCATGTCCCCAATGGAAGTTAGAACTTCTTTTATGTGTGAAACTGAAATGTTTGAGGTATCTAATTAAGCAGCTGGTCTGCATTCTTCATTCTTTGCTTGCAGTTTCACAAATGTCAGAAGCCTGCAGCAGTACAGTCCTCACTGCACCAAATGGCACACACCTAAAACAGCACATTTATGTACTACAAACTGCTGAATGGTTGTGCAGTCTCTCTCACACTGCAACCAAACTGTAAACCTATCGGGTCCCATTGGTGATCTCTGTGATAACAAACATAAAGAAAATATGTCTACAGACTTTGATTCTGACTAACAAACCTGTGAACTGCGCAGCACACATATTTCCACACCAAAGCCTTCACTTCTTAATTTCATTTCTTCAGGTTACAGCAACCTAAACATGACCTCTTTAAACTGATATTACTTACATGACATATACTCTGAAACTCTATAATTCTTGCTGTTGGTTTCCGTAAAAAATAAAGCTGAGCGTCTCAATGACAAAAGCACCTTGCATAATCGAAAATGCTCTCTTACCTGTAGTTCCCACAGACATTCCAAAACAAATAACATATAAGCCAACCACAAATGAAAGAGTTAAGCACAACAGCATACAACAAAAATTAAACAATACGCATAATAAAATATAGGGAAAAAGGAAAAATACACACAGTATCTACAGGAAACCTCCCGGACATGTCCCGCTTACCAAAACACATCATCCAACCATGGATCACACTTACTCACTCATCAACCTATTACCATTCACTCACACACACAATGACCAATTGCACAACATATACAAGCCCCATTCATACCCATTCACTAACTGCAGCAACTCACAGCAACAGAACGACATAAGATAAAACAAAACAAATTAAAGCTTCCACACCTATTGTATAAATCATACACTTGATGTGCAGTTCATGGGATATGGCAAATATTCTCACTCCTGCATCATGAGGCATGGATGTCTCACTCTACAGGAGTGAGAATATTTTCCATATCCCACTCCTGCCATTCATGTATCATATATATATATATATATATATATATATATCTATATTAGAGGCAAAAACTCAGTTTAATGCATTAGTTAGGGTTGTTCCACAGCGACAAAAGTGAGAAAATTCGCTGTTAGGGTTGAAAACCCTAACTCCGAATTCACCTCCCACCACCACCACCACACACACACAGACACACACAGACACACACATGCAAGTATGGGGGAGGACCAAGTCAACACAACCAATGACAGACATCCAGCAGCAGGTGACAGAAATAACAAACAATTGTCTAAATGTACTACGAGACATCCCCACCCACCTGACCAGGTACTGCATGCACAGTGGAGCTCAACAACAAAACTGAGGCCATGTACACCAAACGTACACATCCCTGATTGCAGCTGCACACAATATACCACACTTAGTAGTTGCATGGCCTTACCTACCGATGCCCCACACCAGACGACACCACATGTGATGGGCCACCTGAGCAACAGAGTTGAGCAAAACCAAGGAATTGTACAGGTATAATATCTCTGATTATAACAAGGGTTTGTGAAATGCAGCTTTCTAATTGACTGTAAACATTGTAACAGCCTTATGTTTAGTTTTTATTAACATACAAGTAGAGCCTAACCATATGATGAACATGCTTTAATGTTGTTTAAAAAAACAGTTTTATTATGATAGCAATAAGCCACTCCCAGGTATTATGTTAATGGTCAGTATATCACTGTCTAGTGACATGTGGCACTCGGCTACACCTCATTCAACATTAAACCCCTACATGGTGATTAACAGACCATTTAACATAACCGTTGGTCATGCCTTATTGCTTAATTGTCATTATGAGTAGATACTCTCCCTCTGCTAGGCACTGCAGGAGTTTTGCAACACAGTGTCACACCCAGTTACACCATACTCTGTCTACTTACTGGAGAATGGCTGTGAATATGAACTCATGAAGATGAACAGTGTAACTTGATCATTACAGTCATCAAAACCTTAATGTGATTATAACTGACAGTCAGTGATAGAGAATAACCCTTGCCATCCTAGTACACTTATCCCATTGTGAGTTAAATCAAAACTAAAAGACATTCTGTTTATATCTACACTATACCTACTTGATTGCTGTTGTACCACAATTGACATAGTTATCACTTTGATAGCATCAGTGACAGAAGTGTGGCAAACCCAAACACTACGTATACAGCCTGAGTATGTAACAACTGTTAAAAAAATTACGCTGTGTCCATAAGTAGCATCGATCACCATTGCAACAATAGTAAATGTATCACTATTTGAATAAGTTAGTCATCACAGATGCAATGAGATTGTCTTTATCAGGTACAACATACTGAGTAAGTGCCTACAGGAAAATCTATCCTATAGACATCTCTGATACAGGTCGTCATTGTTGGCTCAGTAGTCCTATGATATTTAGTGTTGTTGGCCTGATCCATGCAATTACACTGTTTCTTACAAAGAATACTTACTGCATCTTTAGTATTGGAAACACACTGAAGGTCTATGTATACATTAGCAGTACAGCTGCATCAGTAAGAATGCATCTGATACTGGCAGTACGAATTTCACAGCATTGAACAGGCAATGCTTTTCCATAGTGCTACATCAGCCTCTCTATCTTCAGTAAACAGTTGCAGTAAATGTACTACTATGAAAATCACATACTAAATGTAACACTACTTTTATCTTGAGCATGCTAGTGTCTTGTAGTTAATTTATGTACTTCTCTTAATTAATGTATACTCACAAGTGTTAAAGCCCTTCTACAACTGTGATCATGCACCTTTAGCATTTATATTGACTAACGGCACAGTACCAGTTGTGGTGTGGTGTGGGGCATCGTTAGGTAAGGCCATGCAACTACTAAGTGTGGTACGTTGTGTGCAGCTGCAATCAGGGATGTGTACGTTGGTGTACAAGGCCTCAGTTTTGCTGTTGATCTCACTGAGCATGTAGTACCTGGTCAGGTGGGTGGGGATGTCTCATAGTACATTTAGACAATTGTTTCTTATTTCTGTCACCTGCTGCTGGATGTCTGTCATTGGTTGTGTTGACTTGGTCCTCCCCATACTTGCATGTGTGTGTGTGTCTGTGTGTGTGTGTGGTGCTGGGGGGGTGAATTCGGAGTTAGGGTTTTCAACCCTAACGGTGAATTTCTTCACTTTTGTCGCTCTGGAACAACCCTAACTAATGCATTAAATGGAGTTTTTTGCCTCTAATTTCCCTTCTTTTTGAGAATGATAATGAGAAATAGTGAATGTAATGCGGCGGGAGCACGGGGCACTTTGGGCCCCACGCTCCCACTACATGATGTCTTGTGGCATAGTAACAGGAACAGCAACACAAACAGAAGTGCTAACAGTGGCGCACATGGTAACACAAGGGCGAATGAGAACAGAAAGGGTAACGCACATCGTATGGCGAGAGAATGGTCTGCCACGTGATGTGTTGTCACATAGTAACATGGTGCCTGCAAATGGAAATGTCAATGGGTATGGTGGCACAAAGTGAAACAGAAAGAGAAACAGTACTGTAGACACAAATGGCAAAAAATAACAGAAACGCAAGCGCAAATGAAAATGCAAAGGATAATTCACAGGGTGGCACAGACATCAACGGTAAGTGAAACTGGTACGGAACCACAAGCAGAAAGGGCAACAGTAACAGTAATGTAAGTGCACAGGCTGGTTTTCCCCAAAACCTGCATAGAGAAAGACAGTGAGTACAAATAATGTATGCATAATAATTAGTATCGGAGCAGAAAATGAGAACTTGGAATACTAAATAGGTTATATCTCAGGAACCATACGACGTAGAAAAAAAATTTAAAAGTCGTATGATTTACAACTGTCCTGGCTAATTTTATACTTAGCCCCCAAGCAGTTTTCCGAGAAAAAGTCTGTATCTCGCACCGTTTCCGAGATATGGGCCCTGAAAGGCAAGGCGAACGCCGTAATGTTATCCTATGGGAAAAAAAGAGAAGTTCGGAGTGCCATAACTTTGCCTCCCTGTGATATTTTTTCACCAAACCACTGAAAGGCACATCTGTGGGCTGTTGGCTGTCTTCCCTCTAGATTTCAGGAAAAAACACTAAACTGTTATTTTGCAGCAGGGTGCCAAAGGATTCCTGTAATGTGTCGGGTGCCGTAATGTTATCCTATGGGAAAAACCATCAACTCTGGAGTGCCGTAACTTTGCCGCCATGTAATATTTTTTTCAATACAGCACTGAAAGGCACATCTGTGAGATGTCATCTGCGTTCCCTCCAAATTTCAGCCCAAAACTCCCAACCATTCTTTTGCAGCGGAGCGCCAAAGAATTACTGTTATTTTGGGCATAGTGTCGCAAAGTAGTGTCGCAATTTGCGAAAGCTTTTGCAAACAATTTGCGACACTTTCATGAGTGCGACACTACTTTGTGAAAGTACTTTTTCCAGAAATCTAAAAAACATATTTCTGGGGTGTTTACCCCAAAATAAAGACATGGTTAGCATCCTCAGGGCCCGACTAGGTGAATACAAAAAGAATTAGGTTGCTAGAGGGTCTCAATTTTAAATGCCAAGCATTTTTCTGATCACTAACTGAAAACAAGATGGTGGATTTGCGACAGTAACAGGGTCATTTGAGACAGTAAAAAGTGCATTTGTGACACTGTCGAACTTTTTGTTAACTTTTCCCATTGGCTTATAATGGGAAATTGTTTTTTGAATAACTTTTGAACCATTTAATATTTTTCATGAAATCTTTGAAAGACACATCGGGGACCCTGGCCGCATGTTTCCTGAATATTTAGGGCTGGTCGCACAAACTGTACGACCTGTAGGCGTGACCGTAGAATTCCAGATAAAGCGTAAATGCATGCGCATATCATGCTTAATAACTCCACAGCCATATATCCAACCAGTACAGAACTTGGCAGATCCCAAGGCCTATCACTCTTGATCATGTATTCCAAATTTCAGGCAAATCCGTCAAATGGTTGCAAAGTTATTAAGGTGCAAAGTTTTGGGGTTTAACATAGAAATGGCTCCTCAACCCTAACTATGGTAGCACTACCGTGCTACCATAATGTATATATATATATATATACTGTGTATGTATATATAGTCGATGTTAAGGTTGAAACCCTTACCCCTCCAGCTCACCCTCAACTGGAATCAGGGCACTGGGGTCATCGGCTCTAAGTGTCACCCCATCACATGTGGAAAGAAGTTGAGGAATAAGAGAATGGGGTGACAGGACCGATGACCCCAATGCACACCCTGATTCCAGTTGGGGGGTGGGCTGGAGGGGTGCAAAGGGGGTTTCAACCCTAACATCGAATTTCCTTGCTTTTGTCGCTGAGGAACAACCCTAACTGATGCATTAAATGGAGTTTTTTGCCTCTAATTTGTCTTCCTTTTGAGAATGATAATGAGAAATAGTGAATGTAATGCAGCGGCGGGAGCACAGGGTGATGTCTTGTCGCATTGTAACATTGTGCCCGCAAACGCAAATCGTAATGCGCATGATGACACAAAGCGAAACAGAAAGAGGAACAGTACTGTAGACAGAAATGTTAAAAACAACGGAAATGCAACTGCAAATGAAAACGCAAAGTGTAACACATATGGTGGCGTAGACGTGAACGGTAGTGAAACGTGTACGGAACCACAAGGAGAAATGGTAATGGTAAGAGTAATGTAAGCACACAGGCTGGTTTTCCCCAAAAGCTGTAGAGAGAAAGACAGTGAGTAGAAAGAATGTATGCAAAATAATGACTCTCGGAACACAAAAATCAGTAGTTGTAATAGTAAATTGCTTATGTCTCAGTAACCGTCTTACATAGAAAAAAAAATTTAAGTCATATGTATTATCACTTTCCTGGCTAGTTATATATAGCCCCAAAGGGGCTAAAATTTTGACAAAACTCCATTATCTTGCACCGTTTTCGAGATACAGGCCCTCAAAGGCACGGCGAATGCCGTAATGTTATCCTATGGGGAAATAAACAGAAGTTCAGACTGCCATAACTTTTGAATAGTTTAATATTTTTTCATGAAATCTTTGAAAGGCACATTGGGGGCCACAGCTGCACGTTCCCTGAAGATTTTGGGCCGGTCGCGCAAACCATGCGACCTGTAGGCGCGACCGTAGAATTCCAGAAAAAGTGTAAATGCGTGCGCAGATCATGCTTAATAACTCCACAGGTGTGTATCTGACCAGTACAAAACTTGGCATATCCTAAGGCCTCTGGTTCTTGATCGTGTATTCCAAATTTCAGCCAGATCCGTCAAACGGTTGCAAAGTTATTAAGGTGCAAAGTGTTGGGGTTTAACATAGAAATGGCTCCTCAATCCTAACTATGGTAGCACTACCGTGCTACCATTATATATATATATATATATATATATATATATATATATATATATATATGTGTGTGTGTGTGTGTGTGTGTGTGTGTATATATATATATATATATATATATATATATATATATATATATATATATATATATATATATATATATATATATATATATATATATATATATAAATTATGCAGATAACTTCATTAATGCATCAGTTGCAGTTCTTCTACAGTGAAAAAGTGAGAAATTCAATTTTAGGGTTCCACCACTTCCACCCACCCACACGCCCCCACCAACAAGCATTGGGGGTGTGCATTGGGCCATCAGTCCTAACTCTCACCCCATTCTCCTACACTGCACCACCTCAGCTTGTTTACACATGGGATGGGGTGAGAGTTAGGGTCGACGACCCCAATGCACACCCCAATGCCTGTTGGTGGGGGCAGGCTGGGAGTAGAGTGGAAGGGGTGGGAACCCTAAAATCAAATTTCCTCACTTTTTTCACTGTAGAAGAACCCTAACTGATGCATTAATGAAGTTTTTTGCATATAATTTCCTTACTTTTTAAGAAAGACTAGAAAAGTAGAAAGCTGCACAAGTTGGTGGGAGTGTGGGGCATTTCAGGCCCTGCACTCCCACCATGTGATTTTGTGTGTCATAGTAACAGTAAGTGCAATGCAAACACAAGCACAAACAGTTACACACATGGTGCTCCAAATGAAAATGGCAACACAAACGGAAATAGCTATGAAAGTGGAAAGTGATGCCAAAGCAAACAGTGATGGAAACGGAGACACAAATGGAATTGCATATGAAACACAACTGGTAACACGCACGTTGATGGTACCACAATTGAAAAAGCAAATGCTAACCATAAGAACAATAACACCAAAGGAGACAGAAACGGAAACACAAACGCAAGCATGGACGGAAACGATAACCATAATGCGCACGGACAAGGTACCGCAATTGTAAATGCAAATCATAACGGTAACAGCAACAATAATGCCAAATGAAACAGAAACATAAATGCAAGCAGAAATGAAAGTGCAAACTGTAACTCACACGGTGGCATAGATGAGAATGGTGACACGAACAGTAATGGAAGCGCAATTCGGAACGCTGACTGGCACATTAACAAAAGGGAACACCCTTCTTTTCCCAAAAAACTGCATCGAAAAACACAGTGAAAACTAAACAAATTATTTCTGAGTGCTTGTTTGAATAAGTGCTTGTAATATACACAGTCAGTGGCTGGCCATGGAGGTGAGAGGTGGGCTGTGCCAGTTGCCAACTGGGGAAGGTTGGGGGGTGCTGGGTGGGCTGGCATGGCTGGTTGGGAGCCACTAGACTACCAGGACATTGAACATGCTTATTTATTTTATTCTGATGGGGTGGGGGGACCACTTGACAACCAGGGATATTAATAATAATGAGCTACAGATGGGGGGCCACTAGACTACCAGGGATATGAGAAAATCTTTTTATAAACACACATGGTTGACCACTAGACTACCATGGATAAAAAAGAAACATATAAATAAAACACTCATTGGGGGGGCCACTAGACTACCAGGGATAGAGGGATCACTATTAACAGTATTATGATGGGGAGGGGGCCGCTAGACTACCAGGGATAATGAAAACAAAAGTGTTTTTTTATTCAGGTGGGGCAGAACGAAGCCCCCTGAGCAAAACCCAGACTTATTTAAGTTTGTAGGGCACCCCTGGGCTGAGGAAAACATTTTTAAAATCTGGCTATCTCGTCCCTCGCTCGCGATGCACGATCGCGATAAAAGAATCTCACGATCAAAGAATTTGAAGGCTCGCGATCAAAGATCATTAGCGAGCCATGAACAAAGAATTTTAAACCTTAGAACTCTATTTTTAGACTGATTTCGATGAAACCAAAGGCATGTCTCAATAGACTGGGGTCCCCTGAGTAAAACCCATTCAAGTTTTACCTCAGAAGTGACCCCTGAGCTGAGATATTTGTGTCTTTCTGATCAGAAAACTGAAAACAAAATGGCAGACCTCATGATCAAAGAATTTGAAAAAATCATTGTGGACACAGATTCTTGAACTGCAAGGCTGCAAATTCTTTGATCACTAGGTGGGACGAGATGGCCAGAACCCCATTCTTTGTTCACAAAACATACATATAAATTTTCCCATTGACTTATAATGGGAACTTAAAAGTGCCATAACTTTTGAATGCCTTAATATTTTTTCACCGAACAAAAAACAGCATGTTCGGCCACCAAAGTTCTGTCAAACTAGCCATCTCACAGAGTGGCACACCAAACAACAGACGTGCAGGACCACATTCAGAATGCCAGAAGGTGCCTCCAAAAATGGATAATTTTGCATTTTTCATCACTTTCCTGCTCAAAGACCAATCTCTCCTACTGAAATGCTATTTGGCAGATCAAGAGATCTACCATGCCCCAGTGCTCGTACCAAATTTCAGGCAAAACAATTGAAAGGGTCCAAGTTATTAACGCCCAGACTTTTGACTTTAGTATGTAACTGACCGCTGAACCCTAACTATAGTGGCATGACTTCACCACTATAATATATTTATATATATAGTGGCACAGTAGTGCCATTATAGTTAGGGTTGAGTAGCCACTTTAATGCAAAACCTCAAATTTTGCACTTTAATAACTTTGCCACCATACAATGGATTTGACTGAAATTTTGCATGCACAGTTTGGTGCCATAGATTTCTGGATGTGGCAAGTTGTGTTATGATCAGATATACTCTGGTGGAGCTACAGAATGCCCCAAAACACAATAAAACAGACTTTTTGCACATTTCTTTGCTCACACCCATTGCCTGCATGCTTTGTCTGTTTGATTTGAAATCTTCAGGGAAGATGCAGTCTTGGTCACTGATGTGCCTTTTGAAGAGTTGGTGAAAAAATATTAACCATTCAAAGGTTATTCAAAAAACAAATTTCTCATTATAATCAATGGGAAAAGTTAGCAAAAATCACAAAACTTTCGTGAAAGGCCATTTTTACTGTCACAAATTGCCTTTTTACTTTCATATTTTGGACATTTTTCATTTTTTTGATATTTAAATACTTTATTTTTTAAGATGAATCCACAAAAATGACAGATTACAAGACAATACATTACACTACAACACAGTACGCTACACAAACCTTCATCCCTCCTCCCCCACCCCACCCATGGCATTGACTTAACTTAAGTTTGTGGCTCCCAGCCATATCAATAATGTGAAATACTCATATAGAGTACAAAGTTTGTAATTTGTTCAATCATCTATCAAACCTAGGCAAGCAGTTATTTACACTAGCGATAATCTTTTCCACAGATAAGTTGAATAATAGCTCCTGTAGCCATTCAGCATAAGTTATTACTTCCCCGTCCAGCCAGTGTCTGAGTACCAACTTTTTGACTGACATTGCTATAATATATATGTGAAATTTCCTTTCTGTAACCATTATGAGAGAATAATCTCCCACCAAGCAGGTTAATGGCTCCATATGGTCCGATACACCTAATAAAGGGTCAGCCCTTTGTTTAATTAAGGACCAGAGAGGGGCTATTGTTGGGCAGTCCCAAAAGATGTGATACAAGGATCCCACCCCTTTCCTGCAACAGTTACATATTGCTTTGAGGTCCTTACCCATTTTAGCTATCTTTTCCAGGGTGTAATACATATTACGGATAATCTGGTACTGCATTAACTGCCGTCTATCTTGAGATGTGCACCTGTGTGTGTCTTGTCAAATTTTGGTCCAGTTAAATGTTTTCTCGGGAAATTGCTTAAGCCACTACTTAGAGGCTCCCACCATGTTTGGGAAAGCTTTCTCCAAAAGGTTGGAGTAGATCCAGAGATGGCATGTTGTTCCGTAGCGAGCATGCTAATATGGCCTATAAATTCCCCTTGTTTTCCTGATTCACTATTCAGCTGGGATTCAGCTATCATATGTCTAAATTGGGACACTTTAAAGCTAGATTTAGGATTTAGTTTATTAATTTTAATAATATCATCCTTTGTATGGAATTTTCTGTTGGCCTATAGGTCTGCTATTTGCTTCCCGGATAATTGTGTGAACCAAGTATTTGTAATCATACGACTTCCAATTTTGAAATTCGGGATTCCTACTACCGGTTGATGTGGATCCTGAGAGTGTCTGTAAGATAAGGAAGTGCACATCTGTGTATGGACTTTTACCGATACTCGTATTGGATTATTTCTGAGTGCCAGAGGGAGTAATTTGGGTGCTATATACAAAAGGGCAGCAGGTGACAACTTTTGAGCTTCTATTGGCTCTATCTCTAGTAATAGCCAAGTGGGTCTGTATTGAGACTTGTCTGAATCTGTGTTTGGGGTCATCCATCTCAAATACTTTGCTGCTTGACTTGCCCAATAGTAAAGTTTAAAGCATGGAAGTCTCAGTCCACCTTTAAATTTAGGAGTTGCTAATTTGTTATAAGTAATACAGGCCTGTCTATTTTTCCAAATAAATGCAGTGAGTAGGGAATGTATTTTAGAAAACCATGATTGGGGTAGCCATAAACTCAGCATGTTGATGAGGTAAAATATATGGGGTAAAATATTCATTTTAACTAAATTAATTCTTCCCTAAAGGGATAACGGTAGCTTAATCCATCTCTCTAAGTCTTGTTTGATAACCTATACCAGTGTTTCCAGATTGCTTACCCTGGAAGATTTTGTGCTCCTTGTTAGGATAACACCTAGGTATTTCAGTTGCTTATATTTCCACTGCACACCTAAGCCTTCCACTTCCCTTTTATTGGTGACCATATTTAAAGGAAAAGCTTTAGATTTCTCCAGGTTTAGCTTTTAGTTGGATAGCACCCCAAAGTCTTGAATCACTTGTAAAGATTTGTTTATCGAGTATCTTGGGTTCGTCAGATGCAGGAGTATATCATCAGTGTACGCTGATAGTTTGAGTTCTCAAGTCCTAATGTTTATTCCTTGAATCTCAGGATCCATTTTAAGCCAGGTTATGAGGGGCCATAGGTATAGGTTAAACAATAAGGGGGACAGTGGGCAACCTTGTCTGGTACCCTAGAACAGAGGGGATCTTTGTGAGAAGGTTCTATTGCAGTATATACAGGCACTGGGCGTGGTGTATAAAACTTGGATCCATTTCACAAAGAGAGGAGGGAGACCGAACCTCTGTAGTACTCTGAACAGGAAATTCCAGTCTACCCTATCAAATGCTTTCTCTGCATCCAGTGACATCAGAGCAGTAGGAGTTTTGTTACCACTGGCCAGAGAGAATATATGATCTAGTTTCCTGAGATGGTCCAAAGATCTACCTGCCATGAAACCCACTTGTTCTGTGCAGATCAGAAAAAGCATTACCTGATTCAGCCTAATAGCTAAAATTTTGGCCAGTATCTTGAGGTCATAGTTTAACAGAGAAATTGACTTGTAGTTTGATACTAGCTGTGGGTCCTTCCACTCTTTGTGCAATACCATGATCAGGGCTTCACATAGATGGGGATCAATGCCCTCCCCTTTCTGTATAGTGTGAAATAATAAAAGCAACCATGGAGACAGATCCTTCCCCAGTTCTTTGTAAAAACTGGGGGAGAAACCATCAAGTCCAGGTGCTTTGTCCAGCGATAAAGTATTGATTGCTAATTGAATCTCCTGTTCTATGATGGGAGAGATCAGCCATATTCTCTGTTCCTCAGAGAGCCTAGGTAGAGGTAAATCAGCCAGGCATGTATCAATGCAGTCTAATGAAGGGGGATTAGTCCTGACCCTGTATACGTCTGTATAGAATTCCTGAAATTCCGTCACTATTTCTCTGGGACTTGTCTTGAGAGTGCATCTACTGTTGATTTAATTGCATTGATCACCCTTGACATCTCCTGTTGCTTGACCCTTAGAGCTAGCAACTTTCCTGCCTTTTCCCCCTTGATCTATGTATGTGGATTTCATTTTGATAATTGCATATTCGTCTTTCTCCCCCAGCAGGTCATTATAACAAGCTTGCAGATGAGTAAATTCCTGCCGTTGTATTTCACTAGTTAAAGGATTTTGTTTTTTTCTTTCTAATATTTTCCAGTAATTTAAGTTGTTGCTGTTCCCCTTGTTTCTTAAACCAAGTGGTAATCTCCACCCTTAGGAAGCATTTTAGCCCCCCCCCCCCATTCCATAGCCACATGACCTGTGGAATTCAGGTTATTCCTTGTATCGTTCTTAATACTGGTCTTTAACCCTTCTATTATGCTTTTATCTTTCAATAATCAATTATTAATCTTCCAGATTGCCTGTACCATTTGATTAGAAGGTAGAGACTGGGTGCAGATCACTGATGAGTGATCTAATATCACCTCTGGAGAGATCTGACATTCCATGAGATCAGGGAGAAGGTGTTTGCTGAGCAGGAAGTAGTCTATGCGGGATGAGGTGCCATGGATTGTTGAGCAAAATGTATATTCCCTTCCTCCAGATGCAAAACCCTCCAGGGATCGCATAGTCCCAACTTGTCAGTCATGTCCCTAATGGCCCACTGCGCTGGGATAGCCCCATTTTAGTTTTGCCTGTCCTGTCTGCATTTGGAGAGAATGATAAATTCCAGTCACCTCCTAGGATCACAGGTGCAGCCAGAAAAGGCAACAACCTATTAAACAGTTCCATGAAAAAGGAAGGAGTGTCCATGTTATGACCATATATAGATCCTAATACAATGTCAGATCTCTCCAGTGTGCCTCTTACAAACACATATCTGCCCAACGGGTCTCAGATACATTGACAGTATTATAAGTCTAAGTTTCTTGTCAGTAAAACTGCCACACCTTTACTCTGGGTGGATGACCCTGCTACATAAACTTGACCTATCTGCATCCTTTGCAATAGGTTAGCATCTGTATCTAGTAAGTGTGTCTTCTGGAGAAAGATTATCTGACCCGTAATCACTTGCAGATGTTTAAGAACCCCGTATTGCTTGTTCTTACTGTGCAACCGTTGCACATTCCAAGTAATAATTCTATATCTATTAGCCATTCTGTGTTATTACAATTGGTAATGATTGGCTGAAAATTAAATAGAAACCCCACCTGTCAATGCAATTGTGCCCCTTCCCTCTTCCCCCATTTCCCCAGTACAAACCAACAAATACCCACCATATCATTTCCTTCTTCTCCCCCCTCCCCATCCCCTGCCCTTCACCCTCCCTTACAGATTATTTATTTCTTTTTCTTGGTTGTGGAGAAACCTGAATCTACTCCTGACAAATCCTTCTACTACTCTACTCTTGATAGCTCAAGCAGGTGAGTTAAGGGACCCCTCCCTCGATATGGTGCATGATGCTGCCAGGTTCAACTTACCCCATTCCTCCTGCTTCTCCTTATTTTTATTATGATTCCACCAAAAAGTATGACACAACCCCCTTGTAACATCTGACCCAATAAGAAAAAATATACTAATATAAAACTTTATGTTCTCTGATGTTATCCCCATGAAATCATATTCCAGGGCTTATTTCCACCCTATGTCTAATATATTTTAATCTGGGGTGATTCTTGGGTGATTCAGCCTGTTTAGTTTAAAATGTTAAACAGATAGGTTGTTACTACTGCTTCCAAGGAACTACTCTTCGTTCCCCTAGTAGTATCCTCATCTTTATCTCTCCTGAAAGACAGTATTGCCCCTGGTCAAACTCAATAACTTTTAAACTGAATGAGATTATGATATTTATTACAACTGACCCAAGCTATCAATAAATTTCTAATAGGCTCTATAACACAGTGCTCAAGCTATTTAATTACAACTTTTCATTTTAAGTCCCCAACTTCATGTAGTTGTTCGAAATTTGTTCTTAACTGCACAACAGGTGCAACAAAAACCATAGCATCAATGAACTGAAGTCCCCTTTAATTCCGTTAGGTGGTAGAAAGGATACAGTTCATCTGCAACTCTGCAGTACTGTGCATTGTTGTGTTGCTTTTGCTGCCATGTAAAAGCAGCTTCTGCACACTCATGAATGCGCATCATCGAGAAGGACATGGACTCTCTGGAATGCTGTGTACAATCCATCAACCTTGATTGCCCTGATGCTGTTTTTCTCCCCGATAAGGACCATCCAGAGCAATTGAAAGCAAGGGGAGAATTGTCCTTAAAAAGTACAAATTCCAGCTCCACACTACATCGCTATTCAGTTACAGACTCACCCGAAAGTGAGCAAGACACATTTACCAGAGTTTCTGGCATTACTAGGTACAGTTTCACATCATGAGTCCCAAACAGCGAAAATGTTGCAGTCCCTAAGTAGAACATCTTACTGATCTCTATTAACCATTCTATCACCCCGCTTTGTTTTTTTCTCTGTTGAAAATTTCCTTTGCTTGATTCCTCCCTGTAAATTAAGACATCCTCCTTGCAGAGGTTTCACTTTTTAAACAGATCTGGTAAGAGACATTGCAGATCCTGCACTGCTTATTCATTGGAGTCATATGCATGCCACTTATCTTGAACCCTGATCTGTAATTGTGCTTGGTATAGCATTCTGAAATGCACTCGTGCAGGAATGAGCCAGGAAATGGTGGCATGGATGGAACCCCTTTTTGGCAGAACTAAAGCTGGCAGATCTTGTGCTATGTAAAATTTGTTGCCTCCCACATCGCTGCTTGAACTTCCCTGAGTTGCTTCATGATATGTTGTTTGTCTAGGAAGTTCAGAAGTCGCAGGATAAAGGGATGGGGGAGATCTTGGATCAGGTTTGGGGCACAGTGCCCAATGAGCTTGTTCCACCATGTAAGAAGGCCCATTGGAAGAGGGGCCAGCTATTTTCTCCAGCAATTTTTGGGCAAATATGATAGGAGAGGAGCCTTCCTCCCCCTCAGGAAGCCCAATCACTCCCAAGTTGTGGTGGTGACTACATCCCTCCAAGTCCTCCAGTTTAGTTTCCATCTTAGATAATTGCCTTTTGAGTACCACCAGTTCAGGATCTGTAGTTGCTCTCCACTTTTCTAGCGAGATTTCTCTCACCTCTGTGTCCCTTGCTTCTCTTGATACCTCCGGCAAGTTTGTTTTTAAGGAATCTACATCTGTGGTTAGAAGAGCGATTGCTTTTTGTAGTGGTTTCATTTCTATAAGGAAGTACTCTTCTGACAAGGGTATAGGTGCCGCTTTGCTTTAATAGGTAGGTGCCATTTTATCACTCTGCTGCTTTGCTTTCTTTGCGTCCTTTTCTGGTGAGGGAGGGGGAGTATGGTGAGGCAATTATTGCTGCATTGTTACCTTCATGCTGCAATTTGAAGTTCCTGTCAGCGACTGGACCTCAGGTAGGATGTTCAGGATAGCTTTTCTCTCAAAGTTTTTGCTGGTAGTATATTTTTCATACCCTGTTTACTGAACAGGAGAGCAGGAGAAAAGCCACAACACTGCTTACTTCTTGCCAGACATCATGTGACCCAGCACATCTTATTTCAGTTCATGATGAAGAAAAATGCCTGGCGTTTAAAATTGGGACCCTCTAGGTGAACACTGATTGTTGTGTTTACCTAGTCAGGTCCTGAGGATGCTAGCCATATCTTTTTTGGGGGGGTTAACCCCCCAGGAATGCATTTTTAAATTTTTTTGGAAAATACTTTCGCAAGATACATTCACAAATGCAAAGGTTTTGTGAGGTTTTCTCATGAAACTTCCATGATTTGCAAAAGTACTTTGTGAAAATACTCCCAAAATATCTGCAAATCTTTGACACCCTCCTGCAACAAAATATGTGGGTCTTTTGGGTTGAAATTTCTGGGGTTGCAAGCCCTGGTCCCACAGATGTGCTTTGTGGTGTTTTGGTGCCAAAACAGGACAGGGAACCAAAGTTACAACATTCCAAAGTTCAGAAATGTTCCCATAGGATAACATTGAGGGCCTGTACTTCAAAAAACAGTTTGAGATATGGACTTTTCATTGCAAAATGTCTTAGTCCCTGCTATAGTGGAACTAAGCTCAGAAGTAGGTTGGAAAGCCATGAAACCCATGAAATTTGAATTTTTTTCGACCTTGTACGGTTCCTGAAATATTTGCAAATTAGTGTTGCAAATGCTCATTTTCATGTCTGTAGATCAGCATTATGCCCTCAGAGTTAGCAAACACAGTGCCTTTTGGTGCCCATATCTCAGAAACAATACAAGATACAGATCCAATTGACTTTATGTTGTGAGACATACTCACTCTCATGATTACGACACTTTACTTTTTTTTCCTACCTGCTACGGTTCCCGAGATATTGGCAAATTAGTGTTACATGGGTTCCTTGCCTCAAAGGACTGCTGTATGGCTCCATGCTTATGTGTAAGTGGGAGCTCAGGGCCAGAGGTCCCATGCTCCCACAAACACATATCATTATGCACAAAGGGACAGCTGGGTCCCACGGTCCCACCAGAACATACCATTTACTATTCATATTGTACTTTCTCAAAAAGAAGTGGAATTCATTGCAAAAAATTCCATTACTTCATCATTTAGAGTTGTTTCCACAGCAACAAAAAGTTTGGAAATTTGGTGTTAGGGTTAACAGCCCATCCTCAAACTCCTAACTATGCATTCCCCCACCCCCACTCCCCCTACACCCACACACATGCAAGACATGTGGAGGATTGTAAGACACTATACCAGTCAGTCACATCTGTAAGCAAAATAATCAGAACACTGTCCTCCTTTCACATACCACTATGTAATGAAAAACATATACAGTATGATCGACTCTATACTGCCAGCACAGTATGATGACACATTGTTGCTGGTGTATCTTTTTCATACAGTGAAACTTAGTGTACACTAATGTTCTAAATACTGTTTCTAATTTGTCATAATTCAATGATTGGCTTACTACAGGTATCACAGCAACCACATAGGTATGTGGTAGCATTACAGACACACCTGACACATACATAGTAGCTTTCACATACTGCTCAGGTATAAACTAGCACCATCACATGTTGTAATTCTGCTGTGTTAACTGGAAATACTCATTATCAGCATGTTATGGTTAGTTTTGAATGTTGCTGCACTCTGATGGCAGCAGAACTCATTCAGTTGCTGCACCATGATGGTGGATGTCTCTTGTGCTGCTTACATGAGTCTGTGTGGGGGAGTAGAGGAGAATGCATAAATAGGAGTTTGAGGATGGGGTCATGGGGGTGGGGTGGGGTTGTGGTGTGTTAACCCTAACACTGAATTTCCAAACTGTTGTCACTGTGGAAACAACCCTAACTGATGCATTAACAGAGTTTTATGCAATGAACATATATATGTTAGAGGGGGAAAAACTCGGTTTAATGCATCAGTTAGGGTTGTTCCACAGCAACAAAAGTGATGAAATTCAGTGTTAGGGTTGAAACCCCCTTGGACCCCCCTTGGACCCCCCCAAGCGGCATTGGGGTGTGCATTGGGGTTGTCAACCCTAACTCTCACCCCATCACATGTGTAAAGAAGCTGAGGTGTAGGAGAATGGAGTGAGAGTTAGGACCAATGACCCCAACGTGCACCACGATGCCAGTTAGGGGGTGGGCTGGGGGTGTCCAAGGGGAGTTTCAACCCTAACACTGAATTTCCTCACTTTTGTCACTGTGGAATAACCCTAACTGAGACATTAAACAGAGTTTTTTGCCTCTATTTTCCCTTCATTTGGAGAATGATGATGAGCTATAGTGAATGGAATGCAGTGGCAGGACATAGTAACAGTAACAGGAACAGCAACGCAAACACAGACACCAACAGTGGTGTACATAGTAACACAAACATAAATGGTGAAGGAAGCATTAATAGAAATGCAAGAGCAAAGTGACGCCGAAGCAAACAGTGATGCAAACAGACATGCAAGCACGTACTAAAACACAAGTGGTAATGCGAACAGTGATGGCAGCAGTATTTTAAATGGAAATGTTAAGTGTCACAGCAAAAAGAATGTGAAAGGGAACAGAAACAGAAACGGGAATGCTAGCGTGCATGTAAATGCAAACCATAACACGCTCGGGCACAGTACTGCAATTGTAAATGCAAGTGGTGAAGTTAACATGAAGAATAATGTCAAGGCAAACAGAAATGGAAATGGGAATAGAAGTGCATACAGAAACACAAACCGTAACATGCACGGGCACAGTACCGTAATTGGAAATGCAAATGGTAATGGTAACAGCAACAATAACAGCAAAGGAAACAGAAACACAAAAGGAAATGCAAGCACATATGGAAAAGCAAATCATAATATGTGCGGGCACAGTAACACAGTTGCAAATGCAAATGGTAACAATAACAGCAAGAAAGAAGCAAAACAAAAGAGAAACAGAAACGCAAATGAAAGGGCTGCCAGAAATGCAAATGGCAATGTGCACGGTGATGCAAACCAAAACACAGACACAAACAGTAGTGGAAATGCAAATGGTAACAGTAACGCAAACGCAAGCACAAATGAGAACACAAAGGGTAATGCACATGGTGGTGTACATGGGAGCGGTAATGCAAACAGGGACATAAATGCAAGTGGAAACAGTAACTGTAACAGTAACGGAAGGGCACACCCTGTTTTTGCTGAACAGATGCATAGAGAAACACAGTGTGTACAAAGAATGTATGCATTATAATGAGCATCGAAGCTTAAAACGAGCATTGGAAGTACTTAATTGCTAATATCTCAGCAACTTCATGACGCAGAAAAAAAATTTAAATTTCACAAGAATCATGATTTTCATGGCTAGGCTTTTGTTATTACATAGCCCACAGGGCTATGTAACTCATAACAAAAAATCTGTATCTTGCATTGTTTTCGAGATAAGAGCCCCAAAAGGTGCGGCATTCGCCACCATGTTAGTCTATGGTAAACAATGCCAACTTCAGAGTATCGTAACTTTGCAGCCATGCAATATTTTTTCACCAAACCATGAAAAGGGACTTCTGTGAGATGCTGGCTGCGTTTCCCCCAAATTTCAGCTCAAAAGACCAAACCGCTCTTTTGCAGCAGGGTGACAAAGAACTGCTGTCATTTTTGCCACAGTCTGAAAAAGTAGTGTCGTGATTTGTGAAAGCTTTCCCAAGCATTTGCGAAAGTGTTGTGAGTGCAACACTACTTTGCGACACTACTTTTTCCAGAAATTTGAAAAACATATTTCTAGGGTGTTTAACCCCAAAATAAAGACATGCCTAGCATCCTCAGGGTCAGACTAGGTAAACACAAAAAGAATTGTGTCCCTAGATGGTCCAAATTTTAAATGCCAAGCATTTTTCTGATCACCAACTGAAAATAAAATGATGGATTTGCCACACTACTAGGGCCATTTGCTACGCTAAAAAGTGCATTTGCGACACTGTCAAACTTTTTGTTAACTTTTCCCATCGACTTATAATGGGAACTTGTTTTTTGAATAACTTTTGAACCCTTTAATATTTTTTCATGAAATATTTGAAAGGCACTTCGGGGACCCCAGCAGCACATTTTATGAAGTTTTTGGACCAGTTGCACAAACCGTCCGACCTGTAGGTGCGAGAAAAGAATTAACCAGAAACCGTAGATGTGCACACAAATCACATTTAATAACTCTGCAACCGTATTTCTGACCAGTACAAAAGTTGCCAGATCCCAAGATGTGTGGTTCTTGATCATGTGTTCCATATTTCAGGCAAATCTGTTGAACAGTAGCAAAGTTATTAAGGTACAAAGTTTGACCCTTTAACCTTAAAAGGCTACTCAACCTAACTATAATATATATATATATATATATATATATATATATATATATATATATATATATATATATATAATAGTGGCACGGTAGTGCCACTATAGTTAGGGTTGCATAGCCATTTCTATGTTAAATCTTAAAACTTGCACTTTAATAACTATACAACCATTTACCCAATTTGCCTGAAATTTGTAAAGCAGACCTGCCTACTATAGATCCCTGGAACTGGAACTTTTCATTCCAGTTGGATATACAGTTGCAGAATCGTAGCATGCTCAAAAAGTGAAATTTTCCCAAAGCTGCAAATTCTTTCTCCACCAATAATGCACTGAAGAATGCTTTTGAGTGGGTTCAGATTGGATTGTCTACATGTGTCCTGGGTTGCACTGTTGCCTTTTGAAGATTTAGTAAAAAAATATTGATCCATTCAAAAGTTTTTCATGTCCTATTATAGCCTATGGGAAATTTATATGTGTATTGTGAAAACTTTTGAGGCAACATTTTTTTGTGCTTGACAACATCCCATTATAAGGTATAGGAACGCACAAACACATTTTTGTTGCCATGACAACATTTTTGTTGCCTCGGCAGCACATCTCCACAACATTGTCCCAGGTGTTCATTTCTTTGTCACTTCATTGTGTCAAGATGGATTGTGCTTTTGGGCTAAAATGTGCAGGGTGGCAAGCCCTGGTCCCACAGATGTGCATTTTGTTAGTTTTCTCCAAAAACATTCAACCGGCCCATAGTTACAGTGTTCCAAAGTCGAGAAATGACCCATAGGCTAGCATTTCAACTCTGGTGGTGCCTTTCAGAGTTCGTATCTCAAAAATAAAGCGAGATACAAATTTTTCGCTATCTTGCTGCATAGATCACCTTTAGGTGACCTAAGCACATGAGGAAGTTTCAATGTCATAGATTAAATCTGTACTGGACTTTTTTGCCTAGGTTTTACAGTCACTGAGAGATTGACAAATTACTGTTATGAGGGTTCCTTTTCAGCCCTATTGGGTCATTGTATGGCTCTGTTGTTATGTGTAAGTAGGAGCACAGGGTTCAGAGGGCCCATGCTCCCACAGACACATATCATTATGGAAAATTGGCAGTTTGCTGGGAGCGCAGTGCTTTTTTGCTGCCTGTATCTTGGAAACGATGCAAGATATGGATTCGGTCGACATTTATGTAACTCATTCAAGATTCCCATCAGATAGTCAGAAAAAAAAGTCTGTGAGAACTTGTCTGAAAACTAAGAAATGAAACATGCACCAAAAAAGCACTATAGTGGCATGGCAGTGCCACTCTAGTTAGGGTTGAGTAGCCACTTTAATGCAATACCTCAAATGTTGTACCTTAATAACTCTGTCACTGTAAGATGGATTTGCCTGAAATTTGCATGCATGGTCAGGTACCATAGATCTCTGGATCTGGCAAATTTTGTTATGGTCAGATGCACAGCTGCGGAGCTACAGAATGCAAAAAAAATGCAAAAAAACTGACTTTTTGCACATTTCTTTGCTCACGCCCACAGCCCGCATGGCTAGTCTGTGCAGTCCAGAAATGTCAGAGAAGATGCAGCCTTGGTCACTACTGTGTCTTTCGAAGATTTGGTGAAAAAATATTAAACCATTCAAAAGTTATTCAAAAAACAAATTTCCCATTATAATTAATGGGAAAAATTAGCAAAAATCACAAAACTTTCATGAGAGGCCAATTTTACTGTCGCAAATGGCAGATCAACTATCATGATTCAACCATCTTGTTTTCAGTTAGTGACACAGAAAAATGCCTGGCATTTAAAATTGGGACCCTCTAGGTAAACACAGATTGTCGTGTTTACCTAGCTGGGTCCTGAGGATGATAGCCATATATTTTTTTTTGGGGGGGGGGTTAAACCCCCCAGAAATACATTTTTAAACCTTTTCCGAAAAATATTTTCGCAAAAGACTTTTGCAAATGCAAAAGTTTTGTTGTTTATTTTGCAAAACTTTTGTGATTTGCAGAAGTATTTTGCAAAAGTATGTTCAAAATAACTGCAAATCTTTGCCAGCCTCCTGCAACAAAACAGTTTGATCTTTTGAGCTGAAATTTACAGGGTGGCAAGCCCTGATCCCATAGATGTGTCTTCTGGTGGTTTGGTTCCAAAATATTACAGGAGCCCCAAGTTACAGCATTCTGAAATTCAGCAGTTTTCCCATAGGATAACATTGTGCAAGACACCTTTCGGGGCCGGTATCTTGAAAACGGTTCGAGATATGGACTTCGTTGTAAAAATTCTTAGTCCCCCATAAGGAAATTAAACGGAGAAGTAGACTGGAAAGCCATAAATAACATGAAATTTGAATGTATGTTCTACCTTGTTTGGTTCCTGAGATATTTGCGATTTATTGTTCCAGTTGCGCATTTTCATGTCTGAGGCCCACTATTACACCCACAGAGTTAGCAGTCACAGCACTTTTTACTGCCCCTAGCTCAGACACAATGTGAGATATGGATTCAGTTGACTTTATGTTGTGAGAACTATTCACTCTCATGATTACAACCACACTTCAATTTTTTTACTAGCTGCTACAGTTTCCCAGATTTGGGCACATTACTGTTACACGGCTTCCTTAGCCTATAGGGCTTTTGTATGGCTCCTTGCTTATGTGTAAGTAGGAGCACAGGGCCCAGAGGGTCCACACTTCCACAAATACATATCATTATGCAGAAATGAGCAACTTGGTGGGAGCATGAGGCCCAAACGGCCCCACGCTCCATCCAACACATACCATTTACTTTTTATATTACACTTTCTCAAAAAGAAGGGAAATTCATTGCAACAATCTCTGTTAATGCATCAGTTAGGGTTGTTTCCACAGCAACAAAAGTGTGGAAATGAGATGTTAGGGTTACCACCCCACCATCTCACCTCCACACCCCAGTCCTTAAACCCTAACTCTGCATTCTGCCCCACTCTGCCCCCCCCACACACACAAACATGCAAGACACATGTAAGATTGTAAGACACTATACCACTCAGTCACATCTGTAAACACAATAATCACAACACTGTACCCCTTTCACATACCACTATGTAATGGAAAACAAATACAGTATAATTGACTCTATACTGCTAGCACAGTATGATAACACATTATTGCTTGCATATCTTTTTCATAGAGTAAAACTTAGTGTGCACAAATGTTCTAAATACTGCTTTTTGCTTGTCATAATTCAATGATTTGCTCACTGCAGGTATTGATGCCACCACATTCAATAGGTATGTAGTAGTAGTATAGACACAGCTGACACATACATAGTACTTTTGACATACTGCTCAGGTATGAAACTAGTGCCACCACATGTTGTAATACTGCTGTGTTAACTGGAAGTACTCATTAGCAGCCTGTTATGGTTAACTTTGGATGTTGCAACTGTTGCTGTCACAAGTTGCTTGTAAAGTATACTACAACAAATTACTACAGTTATCCAAACTCTTATTTCCAATACAGCTATCTATAATTAACATACTGGGCGTTTAATCATTTCTTAACAATTGAAATATAGGTATCTGCTTAAATCTTATTTTTGATGTTTGTTGCAGAGAAATTCTTACTTTGGGCCATCTCCCATTGTTGTCCAGCATGCGTGTGTGAACACAAGGCACTCTGATAGAAACATAGAAACATAGACTTTGATGGCAGATAAGGACTGCTTGGCCCAACTAGTCTACCCATTTCCCTACCTACAGGATAGGCCGCAGATCCTAGTTAACCAACAGCCTATTTCTTCCTACCCCCCACAAGAATTGCCTTATGTCTGTCCCATGCATTCTTGAATTCTCCCACAGTTTTAGACCCCACAACCTCCTCAGGAAGGCTGTTCCATGCGTCCACTATCCTCTCTGTGAAATAATACTTCCTCACATTGCCCCTGAACACCCCCCCACCTTTAAATTGTGTCCCCTTGTTCTTGCATGTCTCTTTTTCTGAAAGATGCTACCCTCTTGGACTTTGTTGATTCCACTGAGGTACTTAAAGTTTCTATCATGTCCCCCTTCTCCCTTCTTTCCTCAAGGGTATACATATTAAGCTCCTTTAGTCTCTCCTCATACAGCTTCTCTTGCAGACCCTGCACCATTTTAGTTGCCCTCCTCTGGACTGCCTCTATCCTGTCTATGTCCTTACGGAGATGGGGTCTCCAGAACTGGACACAGTACTCCAGATGGGGTCTCACCAACTGTCTGTACAGAGAAATAACGACTTCCTGTTTTCTGCTGCTGATGCCTCTCCCTATGCATCCCAGTATACCTCCAGCCCTCCCTACTGCTTTCTCACATTGCTTGCTAACCTTAAGGTCATCTGATATGATTACTCCCAGGTCCCTATCCTTTTTTGTTGTTGTTACTACCTCCCCCCATTGTGTATTCTTCCCCTGGGTTCTTGTTTCCCAGGTGCATTATTTTGCACTTCTTTGCATTGAATCCTAGCTTCCATACTTCTGACCATTCCTCCAACCTTGCCAAGTCCCTTCTCATCCTTTCCACGCCTCCTTGTGTATCAACCCTGTTGCAGATCTTTGTGTCATCTGCAAAGAATTTTCCTTCCAGTCTCTCTGCAATGTCACATATGAAGACATTAAAAAGGACTGGACCCAGTACTGAACCCTGTGGTACCCCACTAGTAACCCCTCTTTCTTCAGAGTGGACTCCATTTACAATTACCTTCTGTGTCCTGTTGTCCAGCCAATGTTTTACCCAGGCTACCACCCTGGGATCCACTCCCAGGCTGGTTAATTTGACTATTAATCTTTTGTGTGGGACTGTGTCAAATACCTTGCTAAAGTCTAGGGAGGCCATGTCCACAGCCCCTTCCTGATCTACTACTTTGGTCACCCAGTTGAAGAAACCTATTAGATATATCTGACATGACATTCTCACTGTGAACCCATGCTGCCTTGGGTCCTGTGTCCCACTGGCCTCTAGGTACTCAACTATTCTTTCCTTCAGAAGTGACTCCATCACTTTCTCTACCACAGAGGTCAGACTGACAGGTCTGTAGTTTCCTGCCTCTGTCTTGGTCCCACTTTTGTGAAGGGGAATCACATCCACCTTCCTCCAGTCCTCGGGTACCACACCATCCTCCCATGATTTATTAAAAGAGTAGCCAGTGGTTTCACTAGTTCCCCTTAATTCTTTTAGAATTCTGGGGTGAATTTCATTAGGCCCCATTGCTTTTCCACCTTCAGTTTTGGGAGTTCTTGCAGAACCCTTTCTTCTGTGAAAGGACTGGGATCGACCCCTATCAAGAGTGCTTCTGTTAATTGGATTAGGCACTTCCCCCTCCTCTTTTGTGAATACTGAGCAGAAATATTCATTCAGTATCCCTGCTTTTTCACTGTCCCCCTCTGCCCCCCACTGTTCATTCTCTTCAGCCTCACTATTCCTCCATTTGTCTTTCTATGCTCGCTGATGTACCTATAACAGGTTTTATCCCCCTTCTTAACCGAGTTGGCTATTTTTTCCTCAGTTTGGGCCTTTGCTATTCTGACTTCCTTCCCTGATTCCTTCTGCCTTAACTGGTACAGCTCTCTGTCCTGCTCCTTCTGTATTTTCTTATACTTCCGGAATGCTATCTTTTTCTTCCTGACTTTCACAGCCACCTCTTTTGAGAACCATAGTGGCTTTTCCTTTCATTTTGATTTGTTTATTTGCTTCACATAAAGGCTTGTTGTCTCTGTGATGGCAGTTTTGATGATTCCCCATTGTTGCTCCACACCTCCTTCTAGCCTGTTTGCTAGTGCTTTTCTGAGACACTCTCCCATCTTGCCAAAGTCAGCCCTGCTGAAGTCCAGTACCCTCACTTTTGTATGGCTTGACTCTGTAACTGAATTTAACGTGAAACACACTGTTTGATGGTCACTTATTCCCAGATGGCAACCCACTTCTAGATCTGAGATCCTCTCACTGCCCCCATTTGAGAGTATGAGGTCTAAGATTGCTCCCTCATGAGTGGGTTCCGAAACTAGCTGTGTGAGGCCTGCCACCTGTAGGGCATCAAGAATGGCCCTGCTCTTGGATGTGGCTGCAGCAAATGTGCTCCAGTTAACATCTGGCATATTCAGGTCTCCCATCAACAGTATCTCCCCTTTCTCTGCCATTCTAAGAGTGCCTTCTATCATATCCTTGTCCATTCCCTCCCCCTGACATGGGAGTCTGTACACAACCCCTGTGCGGATTGTGGTGCCCTTTCCAGTCTCCAAGGTGACCCACAGTCCCTCCTCTCCTCCCTGTTTACTCTTTTGTTCAGTTGCTTTTATCCCTTCCTTTACATAGAGAGCTACTCCTCCACCCCTTCTCCCCTGCCTGTCTCTCTCCTATAGATTATGTACCCTGGTATGTTAACATCCCAGTCATGGTTCTCTGTGTACCATGTTTCTGTGACTGCTACAATATCCAGGCATCCCTCTTCCATCAAGGCCACCAGTTCAGGGAGCTTGTTGCCCAGACTATGGGCATTGGTACTCATTACCTTCCATTTCCTGATGGTCTTGCTCCTTTTTGCCCCATCCCTGTCCTTCTTGCCTTTGTCACTTTCTCCATTTACCCCTGCCCTTCTCCCTATTGACACCTCTATGTTGGTGTTTACCGCACTTACTACCATGATTTTTTGGGGGGGCTAGGATTTCCCTGCTCCTTTCCAGTGCCTCCCCCCTTGGCAAGTTTAAATGCTTGCCAATGAAGCATTTAAACCTATCACCTAGGATCCTGGTTCTGCTCCTGGATAGATGCAGCCCATCATGCCAGTATAGGCCTGCATCACTCCAGGTGGACCCCCAGTCCCCAATGAAGCCAAATCCCTGAGCTCCACACCAGTTTTTCAACCACTGATTGAATCCCATGGTGCAGAAAACCCTAGCCTCTCCTACGCCATAGATGGCATCACCTCCGAGAAGGTTACCATGCGTGCTACTTGTCTAAGGCCCCTCCCCAATTCCACAAACTCTTCCTGCACTTCTCTAATCCCTTTCTTAGCCAGGTCATTTGTTCCTTGGTGGACAATGACATCCAGCTCCCTCCCCTGTGCAGCTGCTCTGGCAATCCTGAGGATTCACTCCCTGTCCCTCCAAGTCATGGCACCAGGCAGGCACCTTACCTCCCTCTCCCCTTCCTCCCCCAGTTCTACCTTCCTAACAATGGAGTCCCCCACCAGGAGTTGTTTCCTTCCCCTGTGGGATCCCCTGCCACCCTCCTGTGGGTCTCCTTTGTGGAGGTTCCCAGCATCCTCCTTGGTCTCCACTGCGGGTGCCTCCATAGAGGAACCACACTTTGCCACAATGGCACAGGAATTGTGGAGAGGTACAACTGGAGGGATGCACTTCTGTTCCACCACCCTCACCCTCCCTGAGCCCACTGTGGTCCAGCTGCTCCTTTCTCTTGGTAACCTCTGAGGTAACGGCAGTGGCACTGGTGGTCCCTGGATGGAAGAGGAGGTCCCACAAATTCTAGTGAACTCAGCCTGGAGATGACTAACCTCCTCCCTCAGCACAGAGAGGTGCCTGCAGATGGGACAACACCGCATCCTCCTGAACGTCTCCCGGAAGACTGCCGCTCCACATCCACTGCACTGCACCACTCCCATCATATCTTATTTCTGGCCCCTTAACTGTTTGCAGTCCTTACTCTTTCCTCTGTTTTTTTCTCTCTCTCTCTCCCCTTACTTTCTGCCTGTGTGCTCTTTAAGCTACTAATTGTCCTGTTCTGAGACAAGAATATCCTATATTTCTCAGTAGATCTCTTACTTGCTCAGAGGCAGACCTCCAGCAGCTAGAGGGGGTCAAAGAACTACTCTTGCCCTTCTAGGATGGTGGGTCTTTGGTGGCTCTGTGATCACTCACTTCCTGCTCCCAAACAGGAAGTTCCTGTTGTCAGTCAAATTCTGTGCCTATAAAAGTAGAACTAGCTTTAGGTGGGAGGGTGGAAGGGAGGGAAGGAGGGCAATATAGTCCCAGTAGAGAAGTCCAGTCATACAGCAGTCCTTTTTCCTGGTGTCTTCTGCCATGCTACTAGCAAAATATTTCTAAGGCAGTCTTTAAATGTAGCTTCCTTCTAGCTAAGCCACTCCCCCTACTTACTAGATTTTTCTACATGTAATTTAAACCTCTCAGCTATCAAGTACTTTCAATCATCTGAGATTTACACCTAGATAACTGTTCAGATAACCATTCAGTTCAGTTAACTCAGACAAACACACACTTTTTTTTGTTTTGTTTGTTAGTTTTTTTACCCTAAATTAAAGTTCCAAGTACAAGAGTTCTACTTCTTTAGTCCCAGTAGAGAAGTCCAATCACACAGCAGTCCTTTCTCCTGGTGTCTTCTGCCAAGCTACTAGCAAAATCTTTCTAAGGCATAGAAACATAGAAACATAGAATTTGATGGCAGATAAGGACCGCATGGCCCACCCAGTCTGCCATTTCCCTACCTACTGGATAAGCTGCAGATCCTAGTTAATCAGCAGCCTACTTCTTCCTACCCCCAACCCCTAGAATGGCCTTATGACTGTCCCATGCATGCTTGAATTCCACCACTGTTTTTGACTCCATAACCTCCTCCGGAAGGCCAGTCCATGCATCCACAACCCTCTCTGTGAAAAAATACTTCCTTAAATTACCTCTGATCCACCCCTCTATCTTCAAATTGTGCCCCCTTGTTCTTGCACACCTCTTTTTTTGAAAGATGCTACCCTCTTGGACTTTGTTGATTCCCTTGAGGTACTTGAAAGTTTCTATCATGTCCCCCCCTCTCTCCCTCCTTTCCTCAAGGCTATACATATTAAGCTCCTTTAGTCTCTCTCCATATGTCTTCTGGTGCAGACCCTGCACCATTTTAGTTGCCCTCCTCTGGACAGCTTCCATCTTGTCTATGTCTTTGCGGAGATTGGGTCTCCAGAACTGCACGCAGTACTCCCAGATGGGGTCTGACCAGCTGTCTGTACAGAGGGATAATAACTTCCCGTTTTCTACTGGTGATACCTCTCCCTATGCATCCCAGTATCCCCCCAGCCCTCCTTGCTGCTCTCTCACATTGCTTGCCCACCTTTAGGTCATCTGATATGACTACCCCCAGGTCCCTTTCCATTTTTGTTGTTGTTAGCATCTCACCCCCCCCATTGTGTACTCTTTCCCTGGGTTTTTGTTTCCCAGGTGCATTACCTTGCACTTCTTAGCATTGAATCTAAGCTGCTATACTTTTGACCATTCCTCTAATCTTGCCAAGTCCCTTCTCATCCTTTCCACCCCACCTTGTGCATCAACTCTTTTGCAGATCTTTGTGTCATCTGCAAAGAGACATACTTTTCCTTCCAGTCCCTCTGCAATGTCACTTATAAAGACATTGAAGAGGACCAGTCCTAATAATGAACCCTGCGGTACCCCCACTAGTAACCCCACTTTCTTCAGAGTGGACTCCATTTACTGTTACTCTCTGTGTCCTCTTCTCCAGCCAATTCTTTTCCCAGGCTGTCAACTTGGGACCCACTCCCAGGCTGGCTAACTTGTATATTAATCTTTTGTGTGGGACTGTGTCAAATGCCTTGCTAAAGTCTAGGTAGACCATGTCTACAGCCCCTCCCTGATCTACTACTTTGGTCACCCAGTCAAAGAAATCTATCAGATTCATCTGGCATGACCTTCCCGCTGTGAATCCATGCTGCCTTGGGTCCTGTGACCCTCTGGCCTCTAGATACTCAACAATTCTTTCCTTCAGAAGTGATTCCATTATTTTCCCCATCACTGAGGTTAAACTAATAGGTCTGTAGTTTCCTGCTTCTACCTTGCTCCCACTTTTGTGAAGGGAATCACATCTGCCCTCCTCCAGTCCTCGGATACCACCCCATCCTCCCATGATTTGTTAAAGAGGGTAGTCAGTGGTGTCACTAGTTCTACTTAGTTCTTTTAGAATTCTGGGATGAATCCCATCAGGCCCCATTGCTTTATCCACCTTCAGTTTTAAGAGTTCTTTCAGAACCCTTTCTTCTGTAAAAGGGCAGGTATCAACTTCTGTATCCAGAGTGTTTCTACTGTTTGTTTTAGGTATCTCCCCCTCTTCATTTGTAAATACTGAGCACAAATATTTGTTTAGTATCTCTGCCTTTTCACAGTCTCCTCTGCCCACTCTCCTCCCCTTTATTAAGCCCTCACTATCCCTCCCTTGGTCTTCCTTCACTCCCTGATGTACCTATAAAGGTTTTATCCCCCTTCTTAACTGAGTTGGCTATCTTTTCCTTGGTTTGAGCCTTTGCTGTTCTGACTGCCTTCCCAGCTTCCTTTTGCTTTTAACTGATACAGTTATCTGTCCTGCTCCTTCTGTGATTCCTTGTACTTCCTGAATGCTTTCTTTTCTCTTGAACCTTCACTGCCACTTCCTTTGAGAACCATAGTGGTTTCTTACATTGTTTTGTTTTGTTTATTTGCTTCACACAAAACTTCGTTACCTCTGTGATGGCAGTTTTATTATTTCCATTGTTCTTCCACCCTCCTTCCTGCCCAATTGCTAGTGCATTCCTTAGGCACTCACCTATTTTGGCAAAGTCAGCCCTCCTACAGTCCAGTACTTTTGCCTTTGTATGGCTTAACTCTATTGCTGTGTTCATTGTGAACCATACTGTTCGATGGTCGCTAGTTCCCAGATGGTTACCCATGTCTACAACTGTGATCCTCTCTCCATCTCCATTTGAGAGAACCAAGTCTAAGATTTCTCCCTCTTGAGTGGGCTCCAATACTATTTGTCTAAGGCATGGCCCCTGTAGAGCATCCAGAATAACCCCACTCTTTGAAGTGGCTGCTGCAACTGCACTCCAGTTAACATCTGGCATATTCAGATCACCCATCAGCAATATCTCCCCTTTTTCTGCCATTCTAAGTATACTTTCTATCATTTCCTTGTCCATTTCCTCCCCCTGAGAAGGGGGTCTTTATACAACCCCTGTGCAGATTGTGGTGCCATTACCTGTCTCCAAATTTACCCACGGTGCTTCTTCTCCTCCCTGTTTACCTTTTTGTTCTGTTGCTTTGATTCCTTCCCTTATGTAAAGAGCTACTCCTCCTCCTCTTTTACCCTCCCTGTCCCTCCTGTAGATAGTGTATCCTGGTATGTTTATGTCCTAGTCATGGTTTTGTGTGTACCATGTTTCTGTGACTGCCACATTATCCAGATGGTCCACCTCCATCAAGGCCACTATTTCAGGAAGCTTGTTACCCAGACTATGGGCATTGGTACTCATTGCTCTCCATATTTTGATGGCTTTACCTTCTGTTGCAGCATCCCCCACTGACCTTTCTACCTCGCTCTTTTTCTTATTTAGTACCCTGTTTTGTAGGGAGAGGCTGGGATTTTCCTGCTGCTTATCAGTGCCTCCCCCCTTTGACTAGTTTAAAAGCTTACCAAAGAAGCATTTAAACTGATTGCTCAAAAGACTTGTTCCCTTCCTGGACAGATGCAGACTATCCTGCCAGTATAGGCTGGTGTCCCTCCAGGTGGAACCCCAGTCCCCAATGAAGCCAAACCCCTGTGCTCCACACCATTTTTTAAACCATTCATTAAACTGCATGGTGCAAAGTACCCTCACCTCCCCCATGCCGTTGATAGGCAGCACCTCTGAGAAGGATACTGTGTGTGCTACTTGTCTTAGGCCCCTCCCCAACTCTACAAAGTCCTTCTGCACTGCTCTAATCTCATGATGAGCCAAGTCATTTGCCCCTAGGTGGACAATGACATCCAACTCAGACTTCTGTGCAGCTGCTCTCGTGATCCTGAGGATGTGCTTCCTGTCCCTCCAAGCCATGGCACCAGGCAGGCACTTTACTTCAGTTTTCCCTGCTCCCCCCAGTTCTATCCCCCTAATAATTGCGTTCCCCACCAGGAACTGCTTCCTTTCCCTGTGGTGTTCTCTGCCTCCTTCCTGTGGGCCTCCCTTGTGACAGTTGTCCTCAGCCTCCTTAGTCTCCTCTGCTGGAGCATCCATAAGGGAGCTATGCTCCCCTAGAATGGTGTATGGATTGTGGAGTGGAACAACTGACTGGGTGTGCCTCTGTTCCACCATCCTCACCCTCCCTGAGCCCACTGTGGTCCAACTGCTGTGCTTTCTTCACAACCTCTGAGGTAGTGGTGGTGGCTCTGGTGCTCCCTGGATGGGGAAGGTTGCCTTACTACTGTCCAGTGTGGCCTGAAGACAGGCAACTTCCTCCCTCAGGGCAGAGAGTTGTCTGCAAATAGGGCAGCATCTCAGCCTCCAGAAAGACTCCCGGAAGACTGCTGCCCCACAGCCATTACATTGCACTACTCCCCACATGTTTATCTACTTTTTGTTTTTGTGTGTGTGTGTGTGTGTGTGTGTGGTATGATTGGTTTGTTATATAGAAATATATATATATTATAAAACGTGTATGCTTATATTGTCAGTGCAGTGTGCTAGAGAGGATATGACAGTGATATGCACCTTGCACTCTTGAGGAAATGATGTCAGAACCCCAGGTATAAAGGAACTATTTCCAGGAGTGGGTGGGGTGAGGGGTGAGAAGGGGTTGGGCCTAAACTGTGCTCTCATGAAACAATCAGCTAAAAGCTCTGATCCACCACTGTGATGAGTACCTTCCTGTCAGCAAGATGCCCTACACAACAATTTGACTAAGAAAATACCCTGCTAATCAAACACAGAAAAATCCAGACATCCAAGTCAGACACAGGTAAACCTCCCCAGCCCCAAAACAGCCTGGTGGTTTGTTAGCCACAAAGGAAAATCAAATATGCAGTTATTTTAACCCTTCTGAAGATGCTCACAAGATAAGCAGTTTTTAAAAACCCCTTCCTGAATTAAAAACTAAAATAATTAAACCCAAAGCAATACCAGTGTAAGACTGTAAAGTAAGGAAAACTTCCATCAGATGTAAGATGGGCAGACTGGATGGGCCTTGCGGTCCTTATCTGCCGTCAACTTCTATGTTTCTATGTTTCTATGTAAGCAAGAGAGAGATTTATTGCAGATATGTAGTCCAATATAATATATCCCATGCAGCTTCTCAGTTGTTTCTAAGCACACCCTGTTAACACAACTTGGAAGAAGATGGAATTCTGTCTGAAACAGGATCACACCAGTAGTTTATAGTAATTGATCAATGCTGGAATATTCAAGCCAGAACAATTGGCTGTGATGCAGGTCTCCCTGACTTGTGAAGACAATTTCCCCCACTTCAGGCTATGTCTGGCATCCAATTACAAACTGCAGCCTTTGCTATTTTAAAGTACACAGCCACCACTAGGAAATATGACAAAATATATTGATGCAGATTGTCACAGAATACTAGTAGACAGTCCAGTTAGCCACAAAGGAAAGTCAAATATGCAGTTATTTCAACCCTTCTGAAGATGCTCACAAGATAAGCAGTTTTGAAAACCCCCTTCCTGAATTAAAAACTAAAATAATTAAACACAAAGCAATACCAATGTAAGACTGTAAAGTAAGGAAAACTTCCCTCAGATGTAAGCAAGAGAGAGATTTTTTGCAGATATCTAGTCCAATATAGTATATCCCATGCAGCTTCTCAGTTGTTTCTAAGCACACCATGTTAACACAACTTGGAAGAAGATGGACTTGGAAGATGGACTGTCTTTAAATGTAGCTTCCTTCTAGCTAAGCTACTCCCCTTACTTACTAAATCTTTCTACAAGTAATTTAAACCTCACAGCTATCAAGTCCTTTCAATCACCTGAGATTTACACCTAGATAACTGTTCAGATAACCATTCAGTTCAGTTAACTCAGACAAACACACACTTTTTTTGTTTTGTTTGTTAGTTTTTTTTAACCTAAATTAAAGTTCCAAGTACAAGAGTTCTACTTCTTTAGTCCCAGTAGAGAAGTCCAGTCACACAGCAGTCCTTTCTCCTGGTGTCTTCTGCCAAGCTTCTAGCAAAATCTTTCTAAGGCAGCAGAACTCATACAGTTGCTGGACCATGATGATGGATGTGTCTTGTACTGCTTGCATGTGTGTGGGGGTGGGGTGGGGGAATGTGGAGTAAGGGGTCTGAGGATGGGAGCTTGTGGTGGTAACTCTAACATCACATTTCCATACTTTCATTGCTGTGGAAACAACCGTAATGGATGCATTGATGGAGTTTTTTTGCAATGAATATATATCTTTCTATATATATATATATATATATGTATATATATATATATACACACACACATATATATATGCAAAACAATGCAACACTGGTCTACACAGCATGTCATTGGTGTATTACACACATGCCTGTCAAAAGACATTCCTGCCATCAGTAACACTTTGTGAAGCAAATAAAAAAAGGAAGAAAAGAAAGAAAAGAAAAACATGGCATTGCATGAACACATTAAATGACAACAAGAGCAGTAACATTGATTTGAGGGATGAGGTATACAGTAGTTCTGCAACAATCTTTGCTAACATTTTGCACATCAGAATTGTTTGAGGCTTTCATTTATTTGACGTAGGGGCATGATTGTAGAAATATGGGGGTTCTATTGAAAAAAAAACAGCTTATCTACCAGAAAATAATAGATTTTTTTCAAACTGAACATGTGGCAGGTAACGGTGGCATACAGTAATAGACATGGCATGATGGAATATTCCCTTACAAAATGGCAGACCATCAGGTCTCCCTCTTTCAAAGAAATAAAAGAAAACATTATATTTAAGAAAATTATTAATTAACAACACCTCATACCATTAATACACATGATTAACTGTCAAAATAGTTCAGTATAGCATAGTGGTTAATGGCACTAAGCTGAAAACTTGAAGAAATGGGTTTGAATCCCATCACCCACCACCTGCATTCAGTACGGCCCTCAAAAAGTCAGTTAACTGTCTTGTTCTCCAAGATCAAACCTGGAAAAAGAAATAAAGATTACTGTATCATACTTGGTTAAACAGGTACCAATTTCCTTTTTCAAATCAAATCAAATCAAATCTTTATTTATCCAGGCGATCGCCATTGAACAAGCTCATTTACAAGGTGGACCTGCTGTTGGCAGGGACAAATGTACAGGTACAGATAAATGTACAGAATACAAAAGGACCAAGATGTTTACAATAATGATAGAAGCAGTATATATACATTCCAAAGGCACATGTACAAGTAAGATATACATAACACAGCAGTAACATGATATATACAATACCACAGGAGCAGCATGTGTATGGTTATCATATACAAACCACAGAGAAAAAAAAAGAAAATAATTTATATTCCTGTCCATCAGGAACATGTTAATGGCTTGTATGGAAGTCCCTGAGCTATGGAGGTGAGCATGACTGTGTCTAGGGCTTAGGATTATGTGATAGGAGGGGGCGGTGTGTAAGAGGAGTGCAGAGGGTGCTAAGTGTGGGCGGGGTGAGGGGGGTAATAGTGGCAGAGGAGGACTTAGATGAGCAGCAGGGACTAGAATGGATGTGGAGAAAAGTGATAGTCCGGGTGCTAGGAGCGATGGAAGCAGTTACAGAATTCAGCAAACGTTTTGTCATAGAGGGTCTTAAACAAAGCAAGATTGACAGGGGAGCTAAGTCTCAATGATTTTTGTTCCTATTCCAGAGCGTAGGCAAGACAAAGCTTATGGCAGCCCTTCCAAAGCAAGTGTTGACCCTTGGGACTTTTAGAGAAACCTGCAAGAGACTTCTCAAGGCATAGTTCCCCATCAGACTAAGGGGGAGACAGTCGACAACGTATTGTGGGAGTTTGTTGGTAAGGGCTTGGAGCATCCATAGATCTGCATTTCTACACCACCTATATTGAAGGGAAGGCCACCCTATGGCTGCATATAAAGAGCGGTGATGGGTGGAGAATGGGAGGCCAGTTATAAATGTCAGCTCTCTATGATACAATACATCCAGTTTTGCAAGGTGTGAGGCAGGGCATTGGCCATAAATGAAGTCAGCGTAGTCAATTAATAAGAGGAACGTAGATTGGACAAGCTGTCTTTTTGCATCTGTGGTCAAGAGGCGATTAATTTTGAAAAAAAGACCAAGTTTCTGACTCAGTTTTTTCAGCAGTTCTTCTGTATGTTCCACAAAAGAGAGTTTATTGTCTAGCCAGATACCCAGATATTTGAATTTAGGCACAAATTCAAGATTTTCACCTAATAAAGTGGAGGTGGAAGGTAATGGACCAGCAACAGCAGAGTAAGTCCCTGGGCCTGATGGTGAGAAAAGCATGGCCTTGGTTTGTTTTTGCATTTAGTGGTAGCCTTTTTCTAAGGAGCTGGTGCTGCAGAGCATTAAAGTCAGTTTGTAGGTCAACACAGGGCGCTTCAGTAGATTCATGGCTTAAGTAGAGCACTATATCATCAGCAAACAAGTGGATACTGGCTTCCTTGATGCCTACATCCAGGCTGTTGACATAGATGGCAAACAATATTTGGCCCAGTATGGAGCCCTGAGGGCCACCTCTTTTTATCAGTTTAAGTGGAGAAAGGTCTCCTTCAGCCTTGATTTATTGCTGCCTGCCAGAGAGGTAGTCTTGGAACCATCCCAATGAGGTTGAGTCAATGTCTATAATTTTTAAGGTGGAGAGGAGCAGGCAGTGGTCGACGGTGTTGAATGCCTTACTGAGGTCCAGAAAAATGGCGCAAATTAATTTTTTATTATCTAAGTCTCATTGCCAGTCATTAGTTACTGTTGCTAGAGCCATGATTATACTATGTTTTGTTCTAAAGCCAGATTGCATTGGGTTAAGCAAGCTTGAATTGTCTAAGAAAGATCTCAGCTGTGTATCCACAATTTTTTCCAGTAGCTTGGAAAGTATGGTTAGGAGGGAGATTGGCCTATAGTTATTTAGGTCACAGGGATCCCCTGATTTAAACAGGGGGATGATGTGAGCAGTTTTCCATACCTGGGGGAGGGAACCTTGTGCTAGAGACAGGTTGAGTAGGTGTGATATAGGTGTGGTAAGAATGTGGTATGCTATTTTCAAGAAATATGGGCCAAAGGAGTTGGCCATAGCACTTTTTTAAGTATCCAGTCATAGAAGAAGATCTTCAACTTCTTTTATGGTGGTAGGTAAAAAGGAGAAGACCACATTATTAATACTTGGTTCTGGAGGCTGGGTGTTGATCTGTGGAAGGAGACTGCTTACTGGTGCATTATCGAATGCCAGGCCTGCGGTGGCAAAACGATTGTTGAAAATCTGCAGTATCTCAATTTTATCGTTGATGGTAACATTATCAGTGGTGATTTTTGAAGGAAGCACATTCCAGGGGAGTGACCAGACAGTTCTTTTATGGTGGACTAGAACTTGGTAGGGCAATTTGACACAGACAGTAGCTCAGATTGATAAAAGTTGGCCTTGGCCTCTCTGACCAACTTAGTGCAGGCATTTCTAGCTGTCCTGAAGAGACACCAGTCTATGTCAGCATGTGATTTGTGGGCCTTTTTCCAGAGATTATCTATTTTAAGTAAGGCAGCATTCAGTTCCGCCGAAAACTAACGGCAGGTTCAGGTTTTCATTTGTGCTTTAACCAGGGGAGCATGGTTGTTTAGGGTGCTGGTTATGATTTCATGGAAAACATCATAGGCATCACTCACTGATTTAGCCAGGTAGAAACTCTGCCATAGCAAAGAGTTTTTTAGATCATTGAAGTATGCAAAAGGATCGAAGTTCCGTCTGGATCTTTTAGTGGAAAATGTTTATGTTGATAGGGGTTTGGTAACAGCTCTTATACCAGCAATAAAGCAGTGGTCAGTAACATCCGCTGAGAGGATACCAGCATGGGAAAAGGAGTGAGGTTTGCTAACAAGGAGGATGTCCAAGAGGGTGCTTCTCATTGGATTTTTCTTGTTAATGCAAGTTGGCTCAGTAATAAGTTGAGTGAACCCATGAGAGTCACAGAAGTGCTTCAGGGTAACGAGACCTTAGTCAGCCAATCGTAGTTAAGGTCATCTAGTATAATTGTTTCCAGTGGGGCAGAATCCAGATGGGATGACAGATGTGACAGGAGTTGAGGTCCTGCTGCTGGAGGTCTATAACAGCCTATGATGCAGAATGCCACTGATGGGGAAAGTTTGACTTTAAGAGACAGGTATTCAAATCCACCAGCAACAGAGGTAGTATCTAATATGGACACTGCAAATTTGTTTTTAACATAAATGGCTACTCCGCCACCCCTGGTCTGCCTGTCGGCTCTGAAAAGGAGGTAGTTAGGGATGTTAACCTCTCTGTCTGGGGTGGACGCCTGAAGCCAGGATTCCGAGAGCACGAGTACGTCTGGTGCAGTATGACTAATCCAAGCCTGGACAGAATCAAACTTCTTTAAAAGACTACAAATGTTTGCATGCAAAAAGCTGATTCCTTTCAGTGTTGTAAGTTCAGATGGAGATGAAAGCGCTTTCATGGGGCCAGGGTTAAGTTCAACGTTGCCAGAACACAGAAGTAGAAGGAGCACAATTTTCCTCAAGGCAGCAAGGAGAAGTTTAAAGGCATGGATCTTTCTGCGACTAGTATAGGTTTGAGTACAGGGGTCCGGGGACTGAAGCTTCCCCTTGTGCTACCCTAAGGACGCATAGCCTAAAATCCATCCAGAATAACACCAAGCCATACAGATTTTGGATAGATAGAGTATGGGGCCATGTAGAGGATATTGGATAGCGGTCCCACTTTGAGGAAATTCCACAAACTGAGAGGGGATCAGAGGCATACAGTGGCAACATAATTTATTCATAGTATTGATATATGGGGAGTCTAGCAGTGTAGGGCATGACTCTTTGTTGGGATCAATTATGTCTGGTTGCTTTGCCACATAGTATACTATGCAAAGGCTGACGAATATAGGGATCCAAACAAGGCTTCTCATGGTTGCCCTTTGCGTAAGAAAGAGGCGTGCTGCAATGAAACCTACTAGCCAGGTTCTGTAAGTCCCAGAGGTCGTTGCTCCGTATGTGACTATTTGAGGAGGTTAAGAATCGGTGTTACGCAAGATAATTGTATTCAGCCCTGACGGCAAAGACGTCTTGTGTGTTTATCTTTATCAGGCAAGGGTGTCCTATTGGGGTCACTTCATGTAGAAAAGGCGGGGGGGAGAGAGAATACCTGTATTATGACAGTTTACAATACCACACCACTAGGGGCAGTATTATACAAATGTTAGCAGGAAAGACTGTCTGGGGTGGAGAATAGAGTATAAACAGAAGGTGGACCTATGGGGGTTAAGGGCTGGGCAGAAAGGGCTATATAAAAACACTCAGGGAGGGGGATGGGCGAGTGGACAAAAAATTGTGGCTTTGCCATGCCTCTGCAGCTAAAAGCATCCGGGGAAGTGGTCTCGGGTGGCAGCTGAGGAAGCGCCGACCACCCAGTGGCCGCTTGTTCTGCGGTGGATGAACTGAGAGCCCTAGAGGGTTCCCAGCTAAAGAAGGAGACAGAAAGGGGCATTATTAGTTCTGGTCTCTGTCACGGGCTGAGCAATCCAGTGAAAGCAGCCAAATTAGCAAGACAAAGAAGCGATTTCCTTGGTGCCCCAAGGTCTAGCTTGTGTCTGCACTAAAACAAATAGGGCAGTGAACACTTAAGTTTCAAACTCTAAACCATCAGGCAATGGCTCTAAACACTATTCAAAAGCTTACAAATGGTGCAAACAGTTTTAAGTAACTATTTGTGCACTGTGTTTTGAAAGAAACAGTTCTTTTTTTGCCCAGTTTTTGAATTAAAGGAGATGTGGAAGGCGAGCCAATCGGAGCCTGCCTGAAAAAGGCGCTCGTGATTTGATAGGCTGCAGCTTTGCCATACTTCTGCAGCTGAAAGCATCTGGGGAAGTGGTCTCAGGCAGTGGCTGAGGAAGTGCCGACCGCCTGGTGGCCGCTTGTCCTGTGGTGGATGAGCTGTGAGCCCTGGAGGGTTCCTGGCTCTGCAGCTGAAAGCATCCGGGGAAGTGGTCGCAGGTGGTGGCTGAGGAAGCACTGACCGCCTGGTGGCCGCTTGTCCTGTGGCGGATGAGCTGTGAGCCCTGGAGGGTTCCCTTTTCAATTCTGAAATGTAACACAGAAAGAATAAACAGCAACATCAAAAAATACTGTGATAATTTAGACCATATGGGGGGATGAGGTTGAATTATATTATTGAACAAACAAACCTCTAACTATACAAGTGTAGAAATTCCCTACAGTTTTCACTGATTGCTGTCAATCAAGGGACTCAGTATGTGCCATCCACATCCCTATACAACAACAACCATCTTCCAATATGCTAAGTCATTAATAATGTGAAGAAGGAGGGCTAATTTAGCAAGTAACAACTAAGTTGAGGGAATGAGTGGGAGAGAGTTGTGATGATAACAATCAAGGAGAAAGGCACAGTTGCTAAGTATCGGTACTGAAAACCTGAATACATAAGTTCAAAACCAACCTCTGCCTCTAACATGTTTGGAGAAACAAAATGTGTAAGGTAACTTCCTTGTACCATCAGATAGAACCAAGCGAACAGCAGGAACTACTGTAAGTGCACCTATTCTGTTTAAACAATTCTGCCTTTTCAATTGATCCTATTCCATAGCAACATTGTCACCACTGTAACCACCAGATATCACTCTAATATTTAACCTAGTGTACTGCCAAAATACAGCAATTCACATATATTGCAGTACAGGACTGATATGGTCCATGGCACATCAACAATTAGTCAGTATAGGATGTTGACAATGGGGTAACATGTACTGTGTAATCAAAGCAAAATTCAGTGAAGCTGCACCAGTACCAAGACAGACACAACATAATGAGCTACGGAGAGAAACCTGAAACAAAGGATTAATTATGTTTTTTTCTTTTTTTTTTCAATCACTGAACAGACCTGAGAATCCTGAGTGCAATTCTCAGAAGTAAGAAACACTTAAAAGCCATCTGAGTGACCATTCAATGTTTGTGTGTGTGGGGGGGAGGGCAATCTGCACATACAGTTTGGAAAGTCCAATGTAGACAGTGCATTCTGTATTTCTGAAAAACATAGGAGCACACAGAGAAGTTCCAGAAGCAGCCAGATTGTGGAGAATTTCAGTTACAGATAATAAACAATTTTCAGCTCGCTCTCCACTATAGCAGCTAGGAGTTGGCATAATGATTTTAACAGTAACATTACAAATACAGTTGGCTCAGATCTACAGTTCTGAACAGGCTGAGCTCTAGTAATCATGAAAAAATCAAAAGTGAGCACTAATAAATTATGATTTCTATGGCAGCAAAAGAACAAGCATTTGTCAATACTGAGTTGATTGCGTTGGTCTGTTGAGCTTGCTCATTGCCCCTCTGTCACTCGCTCAGTCTGTTTCTCCAGGTGCTGCAGGCTGCTGTTTTGTACTGGGCTCCTGCCAGCTTTGGCAGCTTTTTCTGCCACTTAAGAAATCTGCAGCTGTCCTGACAGAGCTCCATTGAGGTGGATCACTCCCCCGCTCTCACTCACTCATTCTGTTTCTCCTGGCACTGCAGGCTGCCCTTTTGTACTGGGCTCCTGCCTCTGTTGGTGGCTTTTTCTGCCCACAAAGAAATCTGCAGCAGTCCCAACACTGATCTGTTGAGCCTGCTCATTCCCCCTGTCTCGCACACTCGTTCTGTTTATGCTGGCACTATAGGCTGGCCTTTTGTAGTGGGCTCTTGCCTGCATTGCCACCTTTTTCTGCCAACCAAGAAATCTGCAGCAGTCACAATAGAGCTCCATTGATCTCACTCACTCCCCCTGTCTCACTCACTCATTGTGTTTCTCCCAGTGCTGCAGGCTGCCCTTTTGTACTGGGCTCCTGCCTGCATTTGCACCTTTTTCTGCCCACAAAGAAATCTGCAGCTGTCCCGACAGAGCTCCGTTGAGGTTGCTCACTCCCCCTGTCTCACTCATTCATTCTGTTTCTCCTGGCGCTGCAGGCTGCCCTTTTGTACTGGCCTCCTGCCTCTGTTGGTGCCTTTTTCTGCCCACAAAGAAATCTGCAGCAGTCCCAACAAAGTTCTGTTGAGCTCGCTCACTCCCCTTCTCTCACTTACTCATTCCATTTGTGTCAGTGCTGCAGGCTGCCCTTTTCTGCTGGGCTCCTGCCTGCATTGCCGCATTCTTCTGCCTACAAAGAAATTTGCAGCAGTTACAATAGAGCTCCTTTGAGCTTGCTCACTCCCTCTCTCTCACTCACTCACTCATTCTGGTTTTCCTGCCACTGCAGGCTGCCGTTTTGTACTGGGGCCCTGCATGCATTGCTGCCCTTTTCTGCCCACAAACAAATCTGCAGCAGTCCCAGCAGAGCTCCATTGAGCTCACACCCTCCCCTCCCTCATGCGCTCATTCTGTGTCTCCCGCCACTGCAGGCTGCCCTATTGTACTGGGCTCCTGCTTGCGTTGGTGGCTTTTTCTGGCCACAAAGAAATCTGAAGCAGTCCTGACACAGCTTCATTGAGCTCGCTCATTCCCCCTTCCCCCCTCTCTCACTCACTCATTCCATTTCTGATGGCGCTGCAAGCTGGCCTTTTGTACTGGGCTCCTGCCTGCATTGCCACCTTTTTCTGCCCACAAAGAAATCCACAGCAGTCACAGTAGAGCTCCATTGAGCTTGCTCACTATTGCAGGCTGTGCTTTTGCACGGGGCTTCTGGCTGCATTGGCACCTTTATCTATCCACAAAGAAATTCCGCAGCTGTCCTGACACAGCTCCATTGAGGTCATTCAGTCTCGCTCTCTCTATCTCGTGCTCATTCTGTTTGTCCTGGTGCTGCAGGCTGCCTTTTTGTACGGGGCTCCTGCCTGCATTGGTGCCTTTTTCTGCCCACAAAGAAATCCGCAGCAGTCCTGATAGAGCTCCAATGAGCTCACTCAGTCCCCCTGTCTCACTCACTCATACTGTTTCTCCCACCGCTGCAGGCTGCCCTTTTGTACTAGACCCCTGCCTGCATTGGCACCTTTTTCTGCCCACAAAGAAATACGCAGCAGTCCTGACAGTGCTCTGGTGAGTTTGCTCACTCCCCCTTCCTCACTCATTCTCTCGTTCTTTTTCTCCTAGTGCTGCAGGCTTCCCTTTTGTACTAGGCTCTTGCGTTGGGACCTTTTTCTGCCCCAAAACAAATCTGCAGCAGTCCCGACAGAGCTCAGTCACTTCCCCCCTCTCACTCACTCAATCTTAATCTGTCCCAAACACTGATTTCCCACAGCGACCGTGCTATTCTCTGGCAGGAGTGCAAAAACATATTTTAGCCAGGATGTGGAAAATGACAGCTGTGCTGTTCATAAGGAGGTGTGAAAAAATGCAACTGTTGAAAATGTGGCATGAAAATATTACTAATTTGTGAAGTTACAAGGGTGCTGGAAACAACGCCACTTAATTTGTAACACAGTCATGTTATGGAGTTTCATCACCAAATTTTCAACATAGGGATTTTAGGACCTCTGCTCATGAACAGTGCCACTGTCATTGTCTTATGTGTCCTGAACACTGATTTCCCAGCGACCGGAATTATTCTGCGCCGGAACTGTGAAAACACATTTCGGTCAGGATGTGAAAAATGACAGCTGTACTGCTCATAAGGAGGTGTGAAAAAATGCCACTGTTGAAAATCTGGCGTGACAATATTACAAATTTGCGAATTTAGGAGTGTGCGTGCAAACTACGCAATGCATGCTCGTAACACAGTCATTTTATGAAGTATCATCACCAAATTTTCTATATAGGCATTTTAGGACCTCTACTCAAGAAGAGTGTCACTGTCATTTTCTTAATCTGTTCTGAACACTAATTTCCCACAGTGACCACTCTATTCTGCACCGGAACTGAGAAAACACATTTCAGCCTGGATGTGAATAATGACAACTGTACTGTTCACAAGGAGGTGTGAAAAAATGCCAATGTTGAAAATCTGGCTTGAAAATATTGCAGATTTGTGAAGTTACGTGCATGCGTAGGAACTGCGCAATGCACGCTCATAAAACAGTAATTTTTTGGATGTTTTCCTCCAAATTTGCAAAATAGGCTTTTTGAGAGCCCACCTCATGAACACTGGCACTGTTCTTTTGTTAATCAGCCCCAAAAGGTGATTCAATGCAGTGACCGTGAAATCACCTTTCGGGGCCGATTAACGCCATAACAGTTCCAGAATTCATGAGGAGGGGACCCAAAAACCCCATGTTAAAAATTTGGTGCCAAAATTCCAAAAAGTGATTGAGATATGCATTAAAGTTGGAAAAAAAAACATTTGTTCCATTATACAGCTTACCGCATTTCCTAAGTTCTCGTTGGCTTTGAAGAGTGCAGGCATTATTACCCGGTCCACTGAAGATCATTCCGGACTCAGAGGTAAGTATGGGGTGAGAAGGGGTGTGGGGAGGCAGGGTGCGCAGTGGGTGGGTGCGGGTTGTGGGAGGTGGGTCCAGGGAGACCGCCGAGGGACTGTTTCCTTCTTTACAGGTGGAAAAAAAAAGACATAACTGGACCGTTTTTTCTTTTACAGGAGCATGTGGCACGCTGGGGTGGGTTCCCAGCATGCCAACAGATTCCTGCTTTTTTTGGGGAGGCCGCTGTAAGTGACGGGGGATTGGGTACCCCTGTTGGCACACAAGAAAGGGGGGTGCACCAGGGGGTTGTTACATTATGTCGACGGGATTGGGCACCCCGTCGGCAGACAGTATAAGCAAGGGAGGAGGGTTTGCGTAGTACTGATGGGGAGTGGGCTCCCCGCTGGCAACAGAAATACTGTGGCACTGAAGCCGAGGGGATTGGTCCCCCCCATTGGCACGTAAACATGGTGGGGGGGTTAATATTGTTTGTGAACACAGTGGCCAACCGCCACCTTGTTCACAAACAATATCAGTGTGAAGATCCTGCCCTGCAATGATGGGTCACTCCCTCATTGCAGCGAATGGCTTACGCTGCAATGACGAGGTGGCCCCTGATTGCTGTGGCTGTTTTTTTACAAGTTGGTGGCACGCTGGCTGAACTAGTGTCAGCAGCAGCATGCCACAGCATTGGGGGATGCTGGACAACCCTTTCCAGGCTGTGGGGTCATTGGCCACAACAGAGCCATGCCTCCACAACCTGCTTGTGGAGAAAGCTACCGCAATATGTTTCTTGCACATGTGCATAATCAGCATAAAAATAAATAATTTATAATGAAGTGTATGGTTATACTGTGCCCTTGTACTTCAATGTAGTGTGTAATTATGAGGAGGGAAAAATCTTTGTTTAGTCTTCCTTAGCATTAAATCAAAATGATTTATAGTTCATTTGGAGCCACAAGGAAGGATGCAAATTAAGGACCCCACCACCTCTGCTCTGACTACAGGAATATAGGAGGATAGGTGGTTCTAGGAACTCCTAGTAGTGACTGACTGGTCTGCTCCCTGGCTCCCTAGCTCTTGCAGCTGGATTCTTGGTTATCTGCATTGATAAGTACCTACAGTAAGCAAAATGCAGTAAATTAGAGTGAGTTGCATTCCTGTGATTTATTTTTTACTTGCAGTTTAAGGCACAGCAAGACAACACATTATTGCACATGTTGCTCTTTGAGACTTAAAACTCTGAAACAGTTTTAGACAGAAAGTTGAAATGCACAATTAATAAATCTCAAAGTGCTCTCTTCTAAAAGCTGTTAATAGCCCTCAGTCACACGTTGAATGGCTACTGAGCTTTAGTGATTAACATTTATGCTGAAAACCTTGGGGGAAGGGAATGAGTCAAGTCCATTGTCTGCTGCGAGCAGGGTGGGGGAGAGATGAAGAGCGACTGGAGTGGAGGGTGTTAAGTCAGGAATCTCTAGACAAAAGGACCAGGGAGTGGACCAGTTAATCACTACTTGGAGTTCCTAAACCCACCCCTCCCCCCATATTGCAGTTGTCACAGCAAAGGGTGTTGGGTCCCACATTTGAGTCCTTTCTTGTGGCTCCCTAATAAACTAAAAACTGTTCTGGTTAGAGGCAGAAGAAGAAAACTCAATAATGTCTCCCTCCACTTAATTACACACTTCTTAAGCTTAAATTCAATGCAAAGAAGTGGAAAAGTAATGCACCTGGGATACACAACCCCAAGGAAAGAGTACATGGTGGTGGTGATAGCGGGATAGGTACTAAGAGCAAAAATGGAATGTGAGGAAGGAGTAAGGAGGGCTGGGGGAATACTGGGATGCATAGGGAGAGGCATCACCAGTAGTTGTAATTCTTTACGTGGACTGGGAAACTATTGATCCACAAATTGCAACATGACTGCTTTAAAATAATGTATATATCTACAATAATAAAATGGTCAGTGGTATCAACACACAAATTAATTCTACAGATTTTTTTTTCTGTGACTTTCTTAATGTCAGCATCAGCTGCCGGCTGGTAAGGTAAAATATATATATATATATATATATATATATACTGTTGACTACTACTTTTTATTGTTTTGATTGATTATATTACTACTATTATTGATATCAAATTCCAAGGGGAGCACTTTGCACTCTCCTTTATTTTGGCAAGCGTAAATGAAAATATGTCTTCTGATAGTACTAGCACCTGATTGGCTGACTGTTGGCCAGTCATATATTACTACTAGAGGAGGAGATCTTTTCATTCCTACTTTAATTCACACTGAACAGAATGATGAGGAGTGCAAGCCATTCTGCAATTACACTCTTCTGTACAATGGTCAATAACTTGCTTATGTCCAGATAATTTTTTTTTTACAAAGACAGGATATGGATGATATTTTGATTTGGCAGCATGTAAATGACTGTGAATGTTGTACATTCAATCTTGAAATAACAGATTTTTTTACCTCCTTACATGAATGCATATTTGCATCATCATAGATCAATGCTTAGAGGCATAGATGTTTTACAGTGATTTTGGCTATAGCACCAATGGACTGTACTGCTTAGTGTATTCGGAACATGTCCATTGTTCAGTGAACCCCTTTAAATCACCAGCTTACAGGGAATGTGAGTGGGGATGTGGCAGATCTTGGGCACTGTTGACTACTACTGCAGTCTTCCTTCTCTCTCCTCAAATGGCAGTAGCAGTAGCTTGCTCAAACCCTCAAATGATCACTGCACTACCAGTATGGCAAACCCCACTCCCACCCCAGCCTTTCAAATGTGTGCAAAAGACACTATTTGTGCTATTTGATTCTGGGGGGCACTTTTCCTTCTAATCTGCTAAATAAAAAAAAAACAAAAAAACAAAAAAACAGAAGGTCCAAAAGAAACTAATTACACAAAACTGGAAGATCCTTGTATAAATTAAAATGATGTATCTATCTGTTTAATGTGTGGACTTTATCTTGTTAGAAAGAGCTTATAATTTCCATGGCATCTAGGAGACAAACACATTTTCCTGTCAACTCTGGTGTGAAGTTTATGTGCTATACATGCAAGCAACCTAGGATACCAGGGGTTTGTGGAACTGATTCTTATGTTAATTTTCCCTTCCAAGATACTCTCATTATCCCACATGCTCTTATTTTCCTGACACTTTGGGGATGAACAGTTCCCCTGGTGCACTCACGTTATTAGATGTCCACTGCAATAAGCTTAAAATAATATTTTCACCTGAGTACAAGTCAAAACATTAAATCCTAAACTGCTTCCCCATGCATGAGATCTCTTTGCACAATATTAGCTTTGTATACCTGAAGGTGAACTATTTTTAGAATGTGCTACAGTCAGAGACATGCATTAGACATAGATTCATATGGGAGCACCATGGAGAGACAGACAACAGGGCTTCCTGGCAGCCGTTACAAGTATATCTGTTAGCAGGAATGTGGGCTCTTTTTCCAGATTTGGATGTCTTGTTTTTACCATGTTGGTGTTTGCCCCATGAATTATTTTCCTACACTTTCCCAGAATTAGTCAAAAAGCTGCCTTCTGTGAACAACACAATTCAGGGCCGGGGGGTACTTTGAAATGCATGCTCTGTAAGCTTGTAACAGTGTTTATGTTGAGGTTTCTGAAGCAAGAGACACCCCTGCATTATACTACTGCACTGAATTGTTATGTGCTTTAAAGACAGGAACAGGGGGAATTGTGGAACGCAAAGAACAAGGAAGGGGGAACAGAATGTGAAATAAAATGGAGTTGTGTGTGTTTGTAAAAAATATACATAATAGCTGACTGACTGAAAGATTATGGATTATGGAGGCATAAACTATCAGATTGTTCAAAAAAGACATCTGAAAACATACAATTGATGATTAAATTATTTAATTTATTAATCTGCCATTGAAAGACGTGCTAAGACATGGCTTTGATGGGCAGAACAGGTGCACTGAACTGTTCCGTGCCTTGAAGACAGGAAGAGGGTGAATTATTTATTTTATTAACATTTTGACAGGAACAGTGTTTTTAAGAAAAAGATAACAAATAAAAAAATTTGCAATCAAGATAAAGGCTCAGTCAGAGCCCACTGTATTTTACATGTCTCAGATGAAAGTTTACATACATCATTGAAACAGGCACAGAACACTAGCTCTTTAATTAAATAGTGAGACATCTGGGAAGCAGGATTTGGGATCGGGGGGTCAGCTACACTATCAGGGACAGTGTTTTTTTATTAATTAAATATTGGGGCTTCTGGGGAGTGGGACACATGACAACTAAGAAGCATTTTTTTATGCCATCTGCCGGTGAAACACTGGACTTGTTTAAAACAGAAGTGGAATCACAATAGAAGACAGCACTCATTTGCCAATTAGCGGCGATTGCCATCTAGCAAACAAATGATGAACTACATTAAGTGAATTCTGCAGTGCCACATTAAACCATCCAAGCATCAGTAATGAGTGGCATACCAGGGTACCAATTAAGTAATGAGTGGCATGCCTCCCTTGTAGACTTGTGGCATTTAAAACTTTAATCACCTGCCAACTCAAGGAGCCCTGCGACTGCTTCCCTTAATCCCTCAGACTGCAGTCATTTTGCTTATTACTGCTCCCTCTCTGTCATCCCTTGACCCAAATCCCTGCCCTGCCCTCTCCCCTTCTATACTATGCTTCCTCTTACCTTCTGCCCTCTGTGTCAAAAAAAAAAAAATGAAACTCCAGCTTTCAACAGTTCAGTGTTTTACATTATACCAAGCTCTTAACTTGTACATCTCTTTTATGGTACTTTTTTTGTATATTTAGTATTTTGTGTACATTGGCTCTGCATTAGCATGCTCATATCTGATTATATGTATACTGCCGTGTTGGCAGCGACTGCAATGCTGTTGTTTCTTTCTGTAGTTGTACCTTATCCCAGGTTCACCTCGAAAATGAGTTCTTCTCAACGGTGCCTGCCTGGTTAAATAAAGATTTTGACTGATTGATTGATGCCTTGGCATCATAGATCTTTTCTATGATGACCACTGTACGAAGTTTGCAAAAGTTCCCCAAAGCCTACACTTGCCAGAATCGACCAACTTTTTCATTCCTTCTACCCCTTTACACTTAGTGCTCCATCTCTTACCCATCACTGATCTATGTATGCTAATCTTTCCTACCTCTGTCTTGAGGCCCTGTATCTCTCACACTGTTCATCTTTATAAAAGTAGCCAAATACTGGCTTGCCACTTTTCCCAGTTACCACTCCTCTCATTTTAGTCCTGATACTCCTTCCCCTACTCACTCCATTCATCTGCTTCTTGTTCCTTTTGTGTCCCTCACAGTAACCCTGTAGAAGGCCAGTCTGTTTTCTATGTCCAATTTCCTACACTTTGGAACAGTCCCTCTCACCACCCATAGCTCTTCCTCCATGCATTCATTCTGTCTCTCTCTCAAACCATTCTTACTGATGCACTTTACAAAACAGTGTACCTGCAGCTAGACTTCCTCCTCTTCACTCCACATTATACCCGTCTACATCCTGTTTACCCCCTCTGCTAGTTTACCTGTTTTTTTTCTCATTTTTTCTTATTCAGTTGTACAGCTTTCAACTCAGTGTATTCTGTTATCTGAATTTTATGTCTCACTTAGTCTTCAGAAATATCTTGCCATACGTTGGAGGACAGCAATAATTTGTGTTCCTCATCAAACAAAAGAGTTAATTAACATGAAAGCAAAAACTACCAGTGTTCTGAGCTTCTGTGTATTAGTACGCAGTGTCCCTCTCCCATCCCTGCTCCAAGCACCTTCTGGTAATCAAAGACACCACATCACAACCCCACACTTTGTTCTGAGTTGTCTCTGTGTCAAGCAATACTATTGATTTCCCAACACAGTTTCCTGATGACCTTGTCCAGACCCCCTACCAATATAAAGAGGGGGTAAACAGGATGTAGATGGGTATAATAATTTGTGTTCCTCATCAAACAAAAGAGTTATTTAACATGAAAGCAAAAACTACCAGTGTTCTGAGCCTCTATGTATTAGTACGCAGTGTCCCTCTCCCATCCCTGCTCCAAACACTTTCTGGTAATCAAAGACACCACACAAAAACTGGACTCCCTACAATGCTGGGTGACTGTTCATAATCCTGATGTGATTGCCTTAGTTGAAACCTGGCTGTCTGGCTCCACCTCTGATGCCCAGGTCTCTCTCCCAGGCTACTCCCTCCACCGGCTGGACCGGATTGGTGGGAGAGGTGGTGGATGTGCCATCTATGTTAAAGACCCACTCATTGGTCTAGCCCTTCCCCCCCATCCTTGATTATAATGCCCAGGCCTTAACACTAAAATTATCACCTGACTCCTCCAGGGGTCCAATCTTCCTGACTACAGCTTACATACCCCAAAAAACCAAGCCCAGGCACTGGGCCCCCTAATTGACTATATTACCTCCCTACCTAACTCCTCTGACCAAATCCTGGTAGGTGATCTGAATATCAATTGGCTTTCTCCCAAGGCATCCACCTCCCATGAGGTGTTCTCTGCTATTGATCTAACACAACTAGTCTCCCAGCCTACTAGGTTAAATCCTAGTAGGGGCACTTGCACTCTTCTGGATGTGGTCCTCACCAACAGGCCTAGCCGCGTCCACAATATTCAAATCCTCCCAGACTGCCTTAGTGACCACTCCCCAGTTCTCTTCTTCTGGGTGACCTCCCTGCCCAAGCCCTCTGTTCACATCACCCATCGTCGGCGGCTTAGACCTGGTGGGATAAAAGACTTAAAACTCTACCTAGCCTGCACTGATTGGTCCCCGCTACTAAACACCCCCGTTATTGACAAGGCACTTGCCTTCTTTGTTTACACCTTTAACTCTGCCTGTGACATCTACGCACCCTTAACCCCACATAGATCTAAAGTAAGACACAATGCCTGGATTACCCCTGCCTTACGCACACTTCTTAAACAGTGGGATAACTTATGGCACATCGCTGTTGAAACTGGCCACCCTGCTGACAGACAGGCCTATGCAGCTGCCCGGAATAAGTGTACTTGGGCTGTCCGCAAAGCAAAGGCCGATTATTACCAAGCTTCTCTTACCTCCTCCTGGGGTAACCCCAGGTCCTTCTGGGACAATGTCAAGCAGCTAAATGGTGGAGCACGCTCCCCCCCCATCGCTTCTTGACATCGAAGGGACTACCTCCACTGACCCCACCCTCATTGCAACACACCTCAATAACTCCTTCACTGACCTTAGTGCAGTGGTCCCATGCAACTTCTTCAATTCTCCTCCCCCCTTGTCTGCCCCTCCCATCTCTGCCCCCCATTCCACCTTCACTCTGTCACCACCCATGAGGTCAGGCCCTACTTACTAAAAGCCCTAAAGTGCAATTCTATTGGCAATGACTCCCTTGATCCCTGTCTCCTACGTCAGGTCCTGGATGAGGTCATCTCGCCCATCACTTGCCTCTTTAATAAGTCCCTCTGCCTAGGGCAATTCCCCTCTGTCTGGAGGGTCGCCACTGTTACCCCTATTCACAAGGGTGGTGATAGGACGCTCCCAGGCAACTACCAGCCTATCTCTATCCTATCTCCCCTCTCTAAAGCCTTAGAGAAAATTGTTGCTAGCCAAATTTCAGATTACCTCACGAAATATGATGTCCTTTGTCCTGAACAGCATGGATTCAGAGTCGGTCATAGCACCAATACTGCTCTCCTGGAGTTTGCTAACTACCTTAATAACTCACTTGATGCTGGCTCCCTCGCTGGTGCGGTATTTATAGACCTATCAAAAACTTTTGATACCATCTCACACCCTCTCCTGTTAGCTACCCTTGCCAGTGTGGGCTTTGCCTCTGGTCCAGTCTCCTGGTGCGCCAGCTACTTGACCAACTGCTCTCAACGTGTGAGGATTGGTGGCACTCTTTCCAGTACCTGCCCAATCCACTCAGGAGTTCCCAGGGCTCCATACTCGGGCCCTTACTCTTCTCTCTCTTCTCAACTCCCTGCCCAACGATGTGCAGGGAATGTCCACTTCTATGCTGATGACGAGTACTTTTGCCTCAGACAGTAACTCCGTCTCACTCCAGAACTCTTCAGCGTGTCACACCTCAGCTGAAACCTGGTTCTCTGACCACCGCCTCATCATCAACCTTAAGAAAACTAAATCTATGCTTTTACACACCCTCAAAATAAGTCCAGCAACTTTCCTCTCTGTCCACTCCACCCATAATCACCCTATAGAACTTGTACACTCTATAAATACCTTGGCATAATCTTGATTCTGCTCTCTTTCATAACCATATCGCTGCCCTGACCTCTGCCTCCAATGCGGTTGGGTATCCTCTGAGCACAAAAATGCCTCCCGCACTCCTCCACTTGGCTGTCACCTCCTCGATTCTATCCCTAATTGACTACGGCCTTCCTGTATATGGCACGGCAGACCAGACGGCCCTCCGCAAGGTACGCCTAACGCTCAAAAAAGCATGTCAACATATTACCAGTGCCCATAGACTCACCCATACCTGCCATCTTTACTCCATGTCCACCCTACTCAACCTTGATGTGCGCCTCTTATTCCAAACCTGCCAAGTTACCTATAAAGCTCTCCATGGTCTATCCCTGCCTGGCCTTGCTAACTCTATTCACTGATCTAACTGCTCGGCGCGCACTCGCGCCTCCAGCAAAGCTGCTCTGGTCATTCCAAGGGCACGGACTACCCAGGGCCAAAGGGCTTTCCCCTATAGAGCCCCCTCCTGGTACAACTCCCTCCCAGCTGGCATCACTGATGCCCCCTCACTCACTAGCTTCAAATACAGCCTGAAAACTCACTTGCTTACTTCACACTCCTGCCACTGCCCCTGACCCCCCCACCTCCACCCCGTGACAAAGCTCTCTGAGCTGCACTTCTCCTTATCCCAGCTCTCTCCCCCCCGCTGTGCCTCCTTTCAACTCTTCTACCCTACCTCCTAATCATTAAAAAAAAAAAGGGGATTGCTTATCCTAATTTTTTGCGGATAACAGTGTTATGTCACCTGTAACTTGACTGTGCCTTATTGTTGAACTGTGTTGCGGATTGTCTTGCATTACTTTTAACTTGACTGTGCCTTATTGCTGTACTGTATTGCTGATTGTCTCATATATGTATGTCTTTGTCCTCCTTGTGACGAGGTACCTTTGTAAATGAGCCTCCAGCTCAAAGGTTGTTAAACTGATGTTAAAATAAATAAATACATAAATAAACCCTCTACTCTAATGTAGTGGTGCAATCCCCTTAGTCATGTTATGTCTAGTGTCAAGTAATTGCCACCCCCCCCATTTGACTCTTACTAAGTCAAAATCTTTATGTGGTGACTTAAAGAGATCAGCAGCCTGCAAGCTAGATTGTAAGGATTGTAGTAATGCATTATCATGCCAGACCCAGACACTTGCAGATGACTTTGCAGTTGCCCAGGGAAAGCGTTTGACTGTTGAGCATGGCCATAACATTAAATAACTCATAATGGAGATACAAAATGTATTTGCAACAATACTGCAGGTGTGACTGAGACATTGGCCTTTGCTGTTCATTAAAAACAGTCCAAAAAATATTTATGTATTCATTCTCAGATTACAAAGTACGTTTGAGCACAAAGCAGCTCATTTACAAAGGTTCCATGTCAGCAGGGGAGGGATTACAAGCAGTCATATGAAGAACTAAACAGAATGAGCTACTAAAATACATCATATGCAATAGTATTCAAGAATACATCATATACAAAAATATTCATCATTAATATACATCAGTGATTGGAATCAAGTTTAAAGGATATACTTAGTATTAAATTTGAGGAAGAGAGGGAAGCAGAGTTTTTTGTTGAAGGAAGAAAAGGTAGCAGCCAAAGTCATTGTCATAGTTGCATTTAAGGCAGGTTGGGAGTAGGAGGAGAAAAGATGTAAGGGGAGAGGGGGCAAGGCATGGGTAGGGTGGCAGGCAGATACGGCTAGACATGCTACAAGAGGTGGTGGCAATAGTCAAGGAAATACAGCAGCAGAGGAAGGGATTGAGGATCAGAGTACCTGAGAGTTAGGTGATGCAATCACATGAGCTTTCAGTTAACAGATGATGTTGGAGCATATCTTTGAACTGGTTGAGTTTAGTTAAGTTAGCCAATTCACTGTGCGGCCCATTAAACCAGAAGGGGCTCTAAAAAGGAAGGAGCATTGGCACTGAATAGTCCTGCACCACGGGACAAGGAATTCAATTTCAGAAGTGCAAGTGTTTTGGGTTCTGAGAGACTTGTTAAGTAGTCATCCCCCATCTGGTGGCAAGAGCCCAATATGCACCTTTTTAATAAGAAAGTACATTTGGTATTTAATCCTCCTACTTAGCTGGAGCCACCCAGACTGAGCATAGAGCTCATAAGTGTGGGTGAAATGGTCATCACCTGTTATAAGTCTACAGGCCTTGTTCAGGGCAACAGTGAGCCTTTTGAGAGTTTTAGTGAATGTGGCTCTATATATGACTAGGCCATAATCAATGTTTGACGGCACCGAGCTGTGAATTGCAAGTTTAAGAGCTTCAGGAGTAAGACTCCTTCTGTGTCGATAGAGGAGCCGATTCCTAATGTTAACAGTCCTGGCAACATTATCAATGTGATGCACATAGGTAAAGTGACTATCCAAGATTACACCTAGCTACTTAAAGTGCTGGGTTTGTTTGAGGGGGCTTCTTTATTATTTCTGATGATAAGATCATGCACCTTGTGTTTATTTTGGGTGGGTGAGAACAACAAAGCCTTTGTCTTCTTGTAGTTTACCACCAGTTTATGTTTACTAAATCATTGCTCAATTTCCATGAAACCATTTCAGACTGCTTTCTAGCAGGTTTGGGTCTGAATGGCTTGCAAAGATGACAGCATCATCCGTAAAGAGCAGGGTTAGTTGGTGACATGCAGTCGGCAAATTGTGCAGAAAATGTTGAAAAGGAGTGGACCTAGGATTGATCCTTCTGGTACTCCAGATTGGGCTGGCCTCTGTTCTGAGAAAACATCAGCTATCTTGACATGCTGAGTTCTGTCACCAAGATAGCTATTAAACCAGTGCAGCATATCAGGGGAGAGACAGTTTTAGAAAACTGTCTGAGGAGAAGTGTATGATTAACAATGTTGAACGCCTTCGTTAAATCTATAAAAGCTGCTTTTACAAGATTGCCTTGGTCAAATGATTGCTGAATGAAGGTGGTAAATTCTAGAAGTACTGTGGTGGTGCTGTACCTTTCCTAAATCTGTGCTGTTGGAGGCATTGGATGGAGTATTTGTCAAAGTAATACACAAGCTGGTTGACACAATTCATTCCAGCACTTTGGAGAGGGAAGGGAGGATAGATACTGGCCTGTAGTTGTTTTTGTAGGGCCCGATCACCTGAGTTATGTATTGGAGTCACATGGGCTGTTTTGCATACCTGCAGGGATTGTGACACGGTGTGGGAAAGGTTAAGTATATTAGTGATGGGTGGTAGAACTTCCTCAAAAAAGTGAGCACAATAAGTTTGAGGTCTAGAGAGTTGTCACATGTTGAGATTTGTTCAACACCTTGTTCTGTAGTTTTCTAATCTGGATCATTGAGACCTTCTTAAAATAAAAGGAGGGTGATCAGGGTCTTGTTTTCAGAATGACACGGTGACTCTTCAGGGTTAACATCAAAGAAATCTTGTGGGAGAACACTACTCAGTTTGATGAAAGCATCATTAAATGTATTTGCAATTCTAAGTGGGTCAAGATTAAGGGTACCATCAAGGTACAGCATAGCAGATGACATCTTTGGGGATTTACAAGTGATATCTTTTATATTTGACCAAATGTGTCTGCTGTCTCCCCGTGCATTGGTCAGCAGCTCCCTGTAGTATATACTTTTTGCCTGACAAATAGCCTGGGTGCAGGCATTTCTTGCAGCTTTATAGGCTTGCAGATCATGTTGTTTACCAGATGCTTTGGCATGGTTCCAGAGGTGATCCCATTGTTTCATGTTATCAAATAGCTCAGGACTGATCCAGAGATGCACTGTGCCTCATACCTTCATCTTTTTAAGAGGGTCATGAACATCACAGGCGGCACTGAAGGCCTTAATGAAATGCTGAAATGCTGCATTAATGTCATCTGTGGAGTCCAGCAGAGTCCAGTCCTGGCAGCGCAGTTGTTGTTTTAGGAGTTCCAGATGGCCTCATTCTATCACTCTGTTGACAATGGTTTGAGTTGGAGAGGTATGAAATGTGTTGGACCAAATACAGGTGACGAATGAGTGGTTACTGAGGGAGTCAGGGTGTATAGTTACATTAGAGATACCCCCTCCTTCCTAGCTGTAGTTATTGGCTAACCCCTAATCTCTAATGCACTTATAGTCAACCTTGCACTTTTGTTGCACCTTGCAAATTTTGTTCTACCTGTGTCTCTCCTCTCAATCTTACCCTAGTTCAACCTCCTTGTATTCTATCTAGCCATTTTCTAACTATAAAGCTATGTCCCACCAAATGTTTGCCAAAGATATTTGTGCTATTGTATCTATCTAGTTCAAGATTGTTTGCATTGTATCCATCTAGTTCATATCTGTTAGCATTCCTCCTTTTCATTAATTCTGTATAGTCTGCTCACTTTATTGAATGTACTCAAATTATATACTATGGCCCAGATATTGAAACTGTGCCAGGCTGTGGCACAAGCCTGGGTGCAGCGCAACTTGGCTGCGTAGGGGCATTGACTGGGCGATATTCAACGGAGCTGCACCACGGCTCAGCATAATTGAATATCACACCCTGGCCACCTGCAGTGCACATGGTGCAGTGGCACTGCACCAGAGCAAATGGCCAGAGTGGAGCAGGGGGATGCGCTAGCGCAAGTTCCATTGCACTAGGCACAACTGTGATATTCAAAATTGCACATGCAAATGGGGCTGTAATGTATGCAAGGTGCAAATGGGGCCATTTGCATGTCATTATGGCCCCATTTGCATGCAGGTGCACTGATCCGCAGCGTCTTGCACCTGGCGCCCTGTCAGGCAGCAGCCATCAGGGACCAACACCCCCTGCAGCATGGCAATGTGCCCCACAGCCTGATCACGGGCATTCCAAAACGAATAAAGTATCCAATATCCCTGGTGGTCAAGTGGACTGCTGTCAGCCTGATCGTGGGCTTCAGTAAAATAATAAAGATTCCTTTTCCCTGGTGGTCCAGTGGACTGCTGTCAGCCCGATCGTGGGCTTCAGTAAAATAATAAAGATTCCTTTTCCCTGGTAGTCCAGTGAATGTATCCATATCTGGAATGTGTAGTACTGCATGGGCTGCATGCTCATTGGCTCACACTGTGGACCAATGGGTGTACAGCCCTACTGATGGTGTCAGTTGGTGGGTGGCAGGTCGGCAGACAGGTGGGGTTCTGCTGCCTGCCCCTGACCGGGGGGGGAGCGGGGCAGTGGGGATCAGTAGGCAGATGGGGAAGGGGTACCGCTGGACCACCAGGGATACAGGAATCATTATAATATTACTTAAGCCCGCAATTGGACTGACAGCGGTCCACTGGACCACCAGGGAAAAGGAATTTTTATAATTATACTTAAGCCCACGATCATGCTGATAGCAGTCCACTGGACCACCAGGGAAAAGGAAACTTTATTATTTTACTGAAGCCCGCGATTGGGCTGACAGCAGTCCACTGGACCACAAGGAAAAAGGAATCTTTATTATTTTACTGAAGCCCCTGATTGGGCTGACAGCGGTCCACTGGACCACCAGGGATATTGGATACTTTAGTAGTTTTCAAATGCCCATGATCAGGCTGTGGGGCACATTGCCACGCAGCAGGGGGTATCGGTCCCCAACGGCTGCTGCCTGGCAGGGCGCCAGGCTCAAGTCACCAGGGATCGGCGCATCTGCATGCAAATGGGGCCATAATGACATGCAAATGGCCCCATTTGTGCCTTGCATATGTTATGCCCTATTTGCATGTGCACTTTTTAATATTGCGGTTGTTGCGCCTAGCACAATGGAACTTGCGCTAGCGCATCCCCCTGCTCTACTCTGGCCACTTACACTGGCACAGTGCCACTGTGCCATGTGCACTGTGGGTGGCCAGGGTGCAATATTCAATGATGCTGAGCCATGGCGCAGCTCCGTTGAATATCACCCAGTCAATGCAACTGCGCAGCCAAGTTGTGCTGCACCCAGGCTTGCGCCACAGCCTGGTGCAGTTTGAATATCTGGGCCACAGTATTGTAAGTGTCTTGTGGTGCACCCCCAGGAGCTCTTTAATCCCCAATATCTGGGTCATAGAAACATAGAAACATAGAATTTGATGGCAGATAAGGGCCGCTTGGCCCACCTAGTCTGTCCATTTTCCTACCTAACAGATAAGCTGCAGATCCTAGTTAACCAACAGCTTACTTCCTCCTACCCCCCACTAGGATTGTCTTACGTCTGTTCCATGCATTCTTGAATTCCCCCACTGTTCTTGACTCCATGACCTCCTCAGGGAAGCTGTTCCATGCATCCACAACCCTATCTGTGAAAAAATACTTTCTCACATTACCTCTGAGCCATCCCCCATCTATCTTCAAATTGTGCCCCCTTGTTCTTGCACATCTCTTTCTCTGAAAGATGCTACCCTCTTGGACTTTGTTGATTCTCTTGAGGTACTTGAAAGTTTCTATCATGTCCCCTCTCCCTTCTTTCTTCAAGGGTATACATATTAAGCTCCTTTAGTCTTTCTTCATATGTCTTCTGGTACAGACCCTGTACCATTTTGGTTGCCCTCCTCTGGACAGCCTCCACTCTGTCTATGTCTTTGTGGAGATGAGGTATCCAGAACTGTACACAGTACTCCAGGCGGGGTCTCACCAACTGTCTGTACAGAGGGATAACAACTTCCTGTTTTCTACTATTGATGCCTCTCCCTATGCATTCCAGTATCCCCAAAGCCTTCCTTATTGCCTTCTCACATTGCTTGCCCACTTTTAGGTATTCTGATATAATTACCCCCAGGTCCCTTTCCATTTTTACTGTTGTCAGTATCTCACCCCCATTGTGTACTCTTCCCCTGGGTTTTTGTTTCCTAGGTGCATTACCTTGCACTTCTTTGCATTGAATCTAAGCTGCCCTACATTTGACCAGTCCTCCAACCTTGCCAAGTCCCTTCTCATCCTTTCCACTCCATCTTGTGTATCAACCCTGTTGCAGATCTTTGTCATCTGCAAAGAGACATACTTTTCCTTCCAGTTCCTCTGCGATGTCACTTATAAAGACATTTAAAAGGACTAGTCCCAGTACTGAACACTGCAGTACCCCACTAGTAACCTTCCTTTCATTACTGTGGACTCCGTTTACTACTACCCTTTGTGTCCTGTTGTCTAGCCAATTATTTATCCAGGCTGCCATCTTGGGACCCACTCCAAGGCTGGCTAAATTGTGTATTAATCTTTTGTGTGGGACTGTATCAAATGCCTTGCTAAAATCTAGGTAGGCCATGTCCACAGCCCCTCCCTGGTCTACTACTTTGGTCACCCAGTCAAAGAAATCTATTAGATTTGTCTGACATGACCTTCCCATCATGAATCCATGCTGTCTTGGGTCCTCTGCCCCACTGGCCTCTAGGTACTCAAAAATTATTTCCTTCAGAAGTAATTCCATCATTTTCGTTACCACTGAGGTCAAACTAACTGGTCTGTAGTTTCCTGCATCTGTCCTGCTTCCACTTTTGTGAAGAGGAATCACATCTGCCCTCCTCCAGTCCTCAGGTACCACCCCATCTTCCCATGATTTGTTAAAGAGAGTAGTCAGCGGTGTCACTAGTTCTACCCTTAGTCCTTTTAGAATTCTTGGGTGAATCCCATCAGGCCCCATTGCTTTGTCCACCTTCAATTTTATTAGTTCTTTCAGAACCCTTTCTTCTGTAAATGGACTGGTATTGCCCCCCCATCTTCAGAGTGTTTCTCTTGTTTGGTTTAGGTACCTCCCTCTCCTCTTCTTTTGTGATTACTGAGCGGAAATATATGTTCAGTATCCCTGCTTTTTCACTGTCACCCTCTACCCACATTCCCTCCTCTTTGTTAAGCCTCAGTATTCCTCCTTTGATCTTTCCTCACTCCCTAATGTACCTATAAAAGGTCTCACTCCCCTTCTTAACAGAGTTAGCTATCCTTTCCTCAGTTTGGGCCTTTGCTATTCTGACTGCCTTCCTAGCCTCTTTCTGCTTTAACTGATAGAGTTCTCTGTCCTGCTCCTTCTGTGTTTCCTTATATTTCCTGAATGCTATCCTTTTCTCCTTAACCTTCCCTCCACCTCTTTTGAGAACCATAGCAGTTTTTTCCTTTGCTGTGTTTTGTTGATTTGCTTTACACAAAGGCTTGTTGCCTCTGTGATGGCTGTTTTGATTACTACCCCATTGTTCATCCACCCCTCCTTCTTGCCTGTTTGCTAGTGCTTTTCTGAGGCACTCTCTCATTTTCCCAAAGTCAGCCCACCTAAAGTCCAATACTCTTGCTTTTGTATGGCTTGATTGTATGGCTGTTTTTATTGTGAACCACACTGTTTGGTGGTCGCTTGTTTCCCAGATGGCTACCCACTTCTAAATCTGAGATTCTTTCTCCATCCCCATTTGAGAGTACCAGGTCTAAAATTGCTCCCTCCTGAGCGGGTTCCAGTACTAGCTGTCTGAGGCATGCCACTTGTAGGGCATCAAGAATGACCCTGCTCCTGGATGCACCTGCAGCAAAGGTACTCCATTTAACATCTGGCATATTCAAAACCCCCCATCAACAATATCTCCCCTTTTTCTGCCATCCTAAGAATGCCTTCTATCATTTCCTTGTCCTTTCCCTCCCCCTGAGATGGGGGTCTGTATACAACCCCCATGCAGATTGTGGTGCCATTTCCTGTCTCCAGGGTGACCCAGAGTGCCTCATCTGTTACCTGTTTACTCTTTTGTTCTGTTGCTTTGATCCATTCCTTTACAGAGAGAGCTACTCCATCCCTGTCCCTCCTGTAGATTGTGTATCCTGGTATGTTGACATCCCAGTCATGGTTCTCTGTGTACCTTGTGTCTGTGACTGCCACAATATCCAGGCTACCCTCTTCCATCAAGGCCACTAGTTCAGAGAGCTTTTTACACAGACTTCGGGCATTGATACTCATCACCCTCCACTTTTTGATGGCCTTACCCCTTTTAGCCCCATTCCTGTCCTTACTGCCTTTGCCTTTTTTACATTTACCTCTGTCCTGCTCCCTAATAACTTTGTGTTTACCTCAATAATTACCATGTTTTGTGGGGGAGAGGCTGGGATTTCCCTGTTCCTTTTCAGTGCTCCCCCCTTGGCTAGTTTAAATGCTTGCCAATGAAGCATTTAAACCTGTCACCTAGGATCCTGGTTTCTCCCCCTTGACAGATGCAGACCATCATGCCAGTATAGGTCTGCTTCTCTCCAGGTGGCTCCCCAGTCCCCAATGAAGCCAAAACCCTGAGCTCCACACCAGTTTTTCAACCATTCATTGAATTCCCTGCTGAAGAGTACCCTAGTATCACTCTTGCCATAGACAGGCAGCACCTCCGAGAAGGTTACCGTATGAGCCACTTGTCTAAGGCTCCTCCCCCACTCTACAAACCCTTCTTTCACTGCTCTGATCCCATTCCTAGCCAGGTAATTTGTCCCTAGGTGGACAATGACATCCGGCTCCCTCCCTTGTGCAGCTGCTCCCATGATCCTGAGGATACGCTTCCTGTCCCTCCAAGCCGTGGCACCAGGCAGGCACCTTACCTCCCTCTCCCCTTCCTCCCCCATTTCTACCCCTAATGATTGAGTCCCCCACCAGGAGTTGTTTCCTTCCCCTGTGGAGTCCCATGTGACCCTCCTGTGGGTCTCCTTTGTGGAGGTTCTCAACATCCTCCTTGGTCTCCACTGCAGGTGCCTCCATAGAGGAACCTCTATCCACCAGAAGAGCATATGAATTGTGAAGAGGTACAGCTGGAGGGATGCAACTCTGTTCCACCACTCTCTCCCTCCCTGAGCCCACCCTGGTCCAGTCTCTCCTCTTTCTTGGCAACCTCTGAGGTAGTGGCATTGGCCCTGGTGGTCCCTGGGTGGGGGATGAGGTTTCACGAATCCTAGCCAGGTCATCCTGGAGACAGGCAACCTCCTCCCTCAGACCAGAGAGGTGCCTGCAAATAGGGCAGCATTGCAGCCTCCAGAATGTCTCCCGGAACACTGCCACCCCACAGCCATTGCACTGCACCACTCCTATCATGTCTTATTTTGTGTCCCCTCTCCTGTTTCTCTGTATGCTTACTCTCTCCTGTCCTTATAACTCTCACCCTTCCTGTTCTGGGACAGCAACTTTCTCTATTCTTCAGTAGCCTCCTTCCTCCTTGCTCAGTGTCAGACCACCAGCAGCTGGGGGGAGAGTGAGCTACTTTTTCCTTTTGGATTCACAAAACCAATGTTTCTCTATGATCCTTCCCTTCCCTTCCTACTGCCAAACAGGAAGTTCCTGTTCTCAGTCAATCCCAGTGGCTATAAAAGTAGAACTGGCTTAGGGTTGGTGGGTGGAAGGGTGCGATGGAGGGCAATTAATAAGAAAAAAGGATAGCAACAGGATGTTGCAATTTGAGTCACCTGCTTTTATACTGTCTAAGCCACACCCCAATTAAGCTGTCTCTCCTTCTACTGATTTAGCAAAGTAAGTTGATACAGTACTCATCCCAGCACAGAACACACACTGACTTTCTTTCTTTTCTTTTTTTAACTCTAAATAAGACCCCTTCTACTTCTAATAAAGTATCTATCTGCCTAATCTCAACAGACCCTTACTCCTTTGGAGATAGAAGTGTTAAATTAATAAGAAAATGGTAGCTTCTTTTAGTTAGCTGCTTTCTGCTCTACAAGCAAGGCTAGCAACAGCAGCCTAGATCAGCCACAGGCAAGGCCATACACTTTAATGAGTTTTTTTAGATAGATGGCACTGCCACCACCATGTTTAGCAGATTTATACAGTCTGAATGTGTTATAACCAGGTAGGGCAACTGCTGTGTCAGGTATTTTGGGGGACAACCATGATTCCACAATTGAGAGTATGACTGGGTCATTCTGGTAACCTATTCTTTAAGGGAGTCAATTTTGCACAATAGGCTACAGATGTTAATTGTAGCCATATTCAGAGTACCCTGCTTGTGGTGATCACCTTTTGTGGTTCGTCCATCTGGACCTGGACTAGGGCGGACATTGCCAGATAGAAGAAGTAATAGTAGTGCAACCCTATGGATGTATTTGCTTAGCAGCTTTGATGCATGTTTAACAGCCCTTCTGGAGCTGCAGTGCCTTTTCACTTGCTTGCACAAAGTGAGAACAATGATGTGGTCAGTAAGGGTATTAATGTGAACAGGTATGCTGTGCGAAGCCAGGTTAATATGGTGAGTATGGATAAAAAAAATACTCTGTGCATTTAAATTGTATGCATGAGAGTAGCTACAAAAGATGAAATGTATAGTAGGACCTTAAAGTAGAGCACTAATGAAGATTTCTCCTTTAACTCATTGATAGAATTCTCTCCTTCAGGACTCAGTGTCTGTGAGCCAAAGTTCAACATCTTGAACAGCTAATCTTGCTAACTGGTTAATAACTGTTTTTCATTACTTTGGTGGTAGAGCAGCAACTTTTGGGGCACTGGGCTCATAATATAAATATTTTTCAGGCTGTTACCTACTGTATGTTATTCAGAATTTTTTTTTTTCTGATGACCTCACCACTCAGGCTTGATCAGATAACTCTAGCAGTTGTAGTTTCTCATGGTCCCCTATGGTGCACACTGGACTACGCAATGCTCCTCGACAAATTCCCAAGCACAAACAATCATTAAAGCGTATGGAGACCATGTGTTTGCCCACAAAAAATATTAATTTATTGGATAGACATATACTTGGCTAACACATTCTTGTAAAATTAACAAAAAATAGGTAGAAGTATTTAGTTTCAGGTTTTTTTATATTGATACAGTATTCATTTTGCCTGTTACTGTACAGTCTAACAAATTATTCTACATTGCTGCTTATATCATAGATAACCTGGTTAAAACAAGCTCTTTGGGTATATCTCATGCTATCCTGGTAGTAGACATCTTTAAATGGACAGATAAAGAGCATTAAGTTCAGATATGCATTACAGCCTATTGCTGCTCAAGCAAAACGTTTAGCTCAAACTCAGTTTAACAATTTTTTTATCTTACGCTCCATGTTTAGATTACTTTGTGTGAGACCTGGCACTGCTCCAACGCATCACTAGCAATAGATTGCCTATCACCCACACAGGAACCGGAATCCTGGGATGACAACTATTATGAATATTATGCATGCCTTACACAAATGGATGGTACCTGCAGCTGGGAAGAATAGAAGATGGAACACATCCTGATGAAAAGTTGATTTATATCACTACAACTTAAATTCTCCTTAGCAACAACAACTTAAACTGAGTGCATTACTTCATTGATTGCTTGTAGTTTATTATTTTTTTTACTGTTAATTTCTTTATCTATCTGGTCCCTGGTGGCACTACATCCTGTTGGAATCCCCTAGCCCCGTCCCTTCTCACAGCTTACCCTTCCAGCTGCCCCATGGCTTGCCCCCCATGGTGGGGCAGCGGGGATCCCTCAACCTGCTTAACTCTGGATTCAGTGCTGGAAGGATTACTGCCATCATGGGGGTGGTGCCTGCAAGGACCGACCTATCATTCTGCTACCCCGGTACTGATTTTCCTCCGTAATTGGTTCCCCTTAGATAAGGCGCGCAATGATTCCCAAGAAGCGAGTGTGCAAGCTCCCATATGCACTCCTCCAAATGTCTGCCCTGTCTATCCCCTCTGTAGCTCTCAGTGTGCCAGCCCTTTGCCTCCACCAGGGGCCAATCATGCACTGAACTGCTGGTGTCCCCCTCCCCGGAGAAGGAGAGCAGTCCTACGGATGCTTGATCCCTCTCCTCCCCAGAGACCTCCAGTGGCTAGTGCTCATTCCCGAACACGGGTTGCCAGTGTAGCATGAGGTAAGGTGACCAGTGCATCAGCCCTCAGCACCACCGGGCCAACAATTGTTTATAGTTTAGACAGTGTACCAAGTTTATAAACAAACAGCAGAATAGATAAGAATGAAACATACTGCCTTATGTTAGTTTAAAGACAGAACTTTATTTGCTACCAGTGTTGGGTAAGTTACTTTTTCTATTACTTTTGGAAACTTGCTCCAGAAAGCTCTGTGCAGTACTAGTAAGGATGGAGAGTACTGGAAAGTACACTTATAGTTATAATTACTTATGTCTTTTCATACAAAAGTAATACATAACTGTAACAGATTACATTTATTTGAAAATAACTTGTAACTAACCTATCACTTTCAAATAAATGTCATCTGTTGTAGTTATTTATTATTTTTGTATTCTTTTTGTATTAAAAGAAATAAGTAACTGTAACTGTCTGGTGTATTACTTTTTCTAGTACTTCTCCATCCTTGCTAGTGACTGCACAGACCTTCCTGGAACAAGATTCCAAACATAATAGAAAGTAATAGAAAAAGTAACTTACCCAACACTGTTTGCTACCTTATGTTAATTTAAAGTTACAATATATCAGAAGTAACCTTACAATAAGTTAAATTAATTAGATCTATTTGTAAGGAGATCACAATTAGTACTTGATATAATATTCATTATTTTGTGGCAAAAAGTAATCCAGGAGGGGAAGTTCATTGGAGTGTGAAAATATTTGTCATGTTGGTATATTATATCCTAGATCTGTATATAGAGGGTCGGATGTTCAGATTGCACTGGGCAGTGGCGCAAGCCTGGGTGCAGTGTAACTGGGCTGCGCCAGGGACAGAACCAGGTGATATTCAATGGTGATGTGCAATGGCTCAGCACCATTGAATATGGCAGGTTCAGAGCACAGAAAGTACATGGTGTAGTGGCACTGTGCCAGTGCAAGCCACAGAGAGGGAACACGGGGATGCACCAGTGCAAGTGCAATTGCACTAGGTGCCTCACCAATGATATTCAGCTGGGGCATGCCGATGAGGCCATAATCAGGGGACCCCTGGCCATCCAGCACCCCCCCATCATCGGTGAGTGGCAGCACCCCACCTGTATACCACCTGGCTACCCATGGAATGACAGGTACAGTATGCCTATTGGACCAATAGGCATACAGTGAATGCTATACCTGTTATTTGGAAGGTCGACGGGTGGTTTGCTGGTGGGGTGATGCCGCCCGCCAACTATGGGGGGTGCCGGGTGGCTGGGGGTCCCCTGCAGGAGGGTGGGGAGGATGGTACCACAGGACTACCAGGTGACTTTCTGCAGCTATGACAGCCCACAATTGGGTAGTGGGGGACCACTAGACCACCAGGGATTTAATTTAAATTACAGATGCCCATGACTGAGCAGCGGGGGGACTGCTAGACCACCAGGGATTGATTTTAAAATACAGATGCCCATGATTGGGCTTACAGGGTGGGTGGAGGTCCACTGGATGCATATGTGTGCTTGGCAATGATGTTCTGGGTGGCGAGTGGCCACCCACAGCAGGTAGCTGCTGTGTTGCACCTTGCAATACAGCAGCCCACCTGTGGGTGGCCCTGACTTGCTCCTACGTTTCTGGGGCTCAACTTTGAGCACCCCTGTGCAGCACAATGCAGGGTTGTGCTGGCATATGTTCTGCACATCCCGGGCTGAATATCATGTTGTGCCTCGTATTTATGGGAACGCCCCTTGCATCTGCGCCATATAGGATTACATTGCACCCCAGCTTATCGGGATTTGCGCTGTGCTGGGCAGCCTTTTCAATATCCCACTGGGGCACAATGCGTGGTCATGCCAGTGCAGCTCAGTTGCGCCAGGTGCAACCCCTTTGAATATCCCGGCCAAAATGTAATTGGACAATCTGTATGGTGTCTTTTTTCCTATCTTGATTTTATATCTCTGTAATCCTCTCCATTGAAATTGTTTACATTATCCTTATATCCTGTGGGTAGCTGTACTACAGACCAATGTACAAATATTATCTTTAAAATCAACAAAAATAAAGTATAAACAAATATAAGTCCTTCAAGTGAAAGAAGCTAATTCCACATGTCTGACATGCTTATGATTTTTCATAGTTCAGACACAACCTGCTGCTTGGGAAATACAGGGTTTCATCAGCACAATTCATAATTATTTAAATTGTTTCCACAAACTTTGTGAAATCAGTTTTAAAGAAACAAACACTATAGCTTCCTTAATTATATAACTGTTTCTGCACTGTTCTGATTTATACATGGAAACTTAATGATTGTACTCTTTGCTCTGTTCTGTCAGAGGCATAATGGCTTCTCACTGATTTGAATGAACATGAATGAAAGACTAGCCAGAGTAATAAAGTACTACAGATACCAGGTAGAGGTAAAACATTTTCTGATCTAATTTATTAAATCTTTTCTTTTCATGTCAAGTATTTTAGTAGTGATCCCACTTGATGCACTTTTAACTGGTAAAGTGGAAAATAGACACAAAAACTGTAAAACGTTACAAAAAAAAAAGCAAAAGTTGGGGACACTAATGCCCTGATTGGTAATCTGTGCATTCCCATTGCCAGCAACACAAGTTCAGGAATGAGCCCAGGATGAAAGTAGCCATGCAGCTAGTGGCTGAAGATAACTAAATATGTGCTACCAATGCAGCACATCCTCAGCTGGATGGGATGGCATGGTATTTCAGTGGCATGAGCAACCCTTGATGTACAGCCCTAGAAGGTTCCCCTTCCAGATACATGGGAAGTTATATGCTGATACAGTAGTAGCCACAGACATGTCCAGATATTCCAGATATTTCACAACATTTCTGAAGAGTTTCTCTCTGCTGCCCCTACTGTGTAAATGGAGAAAGCAGGAGATTTCTCTAGAAATATCATAGAAATTTCAGGAAATATCTGGCCATGTCTTTGGATGTGACTGCAAGACTTCCAGTGGCTATAATGTGCAGCACAGGGCAGTTGTAGAAGAACAATGTAGGGGAGAAAATAGTCTCGCTCCATGAAAATGACACACGAAAACTGGTGCACTCTGTCCCCATGCTGTGAAGGCCACCACCTGTCCAGGATCCTGACTGAGTCATTGGGGAGGACAGACCCACTGTACCCAAAGAATACTTCAGCAAAGGGAAGAACCATGGACACTCACTGAAGTGGTGAGGTCAGAGAGGGAGGGAGCTGGGTTGCCACCAGAGGATCGGAAAGTCATGCGGGTCAGGTCAGGGAGAAAAACAATTATAAACAACAAAAGCCATTCATTTTCTATCATAATTTCAAACTGCCAAAGAGGGGGAAGGGCATCTCTTATGGTATACAAGACAAAGTGTGAGGTTGTGGGGGGACTGAAAAGCAAATATAAGTGGTCCTGTCTGTCCAGATCTCATGAAAATAGTCTTATATAATGTAAGAGAAAATCTGTGGAGGCCCTATGAGTTTATTATTAACCACTTGAGTTATCTGGCGTGATTATGAGAAATTTTAAGTATTTTGTTTTACTTTTTAAAAGTTTCATTAGCTGTCGTCCTCAGCTCTAAAGTAATGGGCTCCTCTTCTAATGCTTCTGCACAAAGGACCACTGTACCAATGGTAAGAGGTAGATTGGCTCAGTTTGTTCATTGGCTAAAATCATGTAAGTGATTTATAATATATTTATATAAGGTATTTTATTTGTCATTTACTTCAAGCTCCAAAAAGATTTTGTGCACAGACATGGAAAGGAAGTGAACTCATGGGCTGGCAGCAGGGCTTGATAAGTTTCTGATTTCAAAACCCTTTGAATAAATTCACCTGAGATGGATGATAAGGGCTCTTTTACAATAAACTGAACTCTACCTGAATCATATAAAGCTGTTTTAAAAAAATAAGTTAATCTTTTGACTAAAAGTTATCTTTTTCATGTCAGTACCTTACGTTCCTTGGTGCTCAGAGGAAATTGCTTGAAAAATATACTGTTTTGTGTAATAAAAATGTTTTCAATGTTTTTACATGCTGCCCAGTGGATTAACAATTTCTAACCTCTGGGGTAAACATACAATAGTTTTGATTTTTAAATGTTTTATTTTGTTGAGGAAAAGGTGAGAATATTAAATGACTCTTGACCTTAGATTTCAAGTGAAGCCCACCTGGACGAAGGACAGCACTGCAGAACTCTGCACTAGAGTTACTGCAGCATTCAACGCAGTTTTAATGGGAGTTAGTCCTTTTTGTCATGAAATAAACTTGTGGCACTGCATTTCATCCTAGTGGACTTCACTGTAGATGTAGAGTATTCAGATGTAAGAGAAGTAACAAGTAGAGCAGCACATGGGTCAGGGTCAATACTGGGTTTGGTTATCTTTAATCTGTTAATTTGCAACACAATAAAAAGCCTTAAGGGCAAAGCCTATTTCTTCATAAATGTTTACATGGATGAAGGGATAAGGAAAGTTAGGGAGGACATGGGTATGTTGGGCAGCTAGTCAATGATCTGGCTGCTGGACCTTAATGCTTAAAAGTGCAAGGTAATGCACATTGGAAAGAGGAACACAAGATTGCAATATGAAATGGAGGTGGTAGCGCTAGAAAGCAACAGGGCAGAAAAAGACCCTAGGCTCATAATATCAGAAATCATGAGATCAACAGCACACTGTAAAGCAGCTGTAAATTGGGCAAACAAGATGCTGGAATGCCTAGGAACTGGAATAAGTAGTATAAGCAAGTAGGTGATCCTCCCATTGTACAGGTCACTGGTGCATCCACATCTGGAAATACTGTGAAAGGTATTGGAATTTACACCTGAGGAAGGCTATGGAAACGTGGAGGCAGTACGGCATAGGGCTAGCAAACTGATTCTAGGATGACAGGGTCAGACATAAAGGGACAGGCTACAGAACTTGAACTTTTACACATTGGAGAAGAGGAGTGAAGATAGCATATGATGGAAATAGACAAGTAAATAGACTGGATACAAATGTACTGTTCTCACTGAGTATGGTTGTAGGTGCACAATCACTCCCTGTCAATTACACAGTGGCCAGATGAGTTAGTATGCAAAGGGGCTCTGCCAGCGACATGCATAACTTATCTGATGGAGGACTGTAGTAGACAGGGACCACTGAGGTGGGGTTGAAATCATACTAAGAAGGTAGTATGAGGATGGTACCAGGTCCTAATGTGGTGGATTAAACCACATGTGAAGAAACATGCTGATAGTAGTGTGTATGGCTTTTGAATGATAGCGGAATATCTGTGATACAAAAGTATCTCTACCCCCTGACATTCTCCATGGAAAAGGAAGTAGATGTAACCACTGCTGGTTGGATGCTTAGTTGAGCAGCTCCAGTGGTGGAGTGGTTAATGCACTACACCCTACAGTGGGTGGGTTGGGAGGATCAGGGTTTGATTTACTGCTATGGAATCTTTTTATTTTATAATTTTGCGTGCACCATGGACAAGTGCAGTTATGGGATTTTCTCTTGCCCCAGAATCCACATGCCTTTAGAGTTGATTATAGTACTTCTGGGAGGTATGGGGGGATAAATCCCTCTGCAAAACAATAAAAGACCATTCAGGCCTGCAGCAATCATTTTGTGGACAGCATTATGTGCTACCACTGTGTTGCCGAACGCTGTTATTACTGTGCAATCCTGATGTGCACGGTTTAGTCTGTGACATTATGACTTCATGCTGAAGGTGTGGGGGGTCATAGTGCCACTCAGGGAATTGAGGGAATCAGACCAGGGACTGCAGTGGGAAGAATCATTGGACACCGGAGCAAGGGTTATAGAGAGACATTAGGGGGTGGAAGATCACTGGACAACCGGAAAAGGGTCAAACTGAGGGATCGGGGTGGTGGACCAGTGGGTACCAGGGGGAGGGCTTAGATAGAGGGATTAGTTGGTGGGGACGGGAGGACATTGGACACCAAAGGAAGGTGGCTCACATTTTTGTACATTGTGGAATCTGAGATGAGGGGGTCAGGGCTGCCTAGCTCCACATAATGCTGCCATTGAGTCAAGTATAGCCTCACTGAGTGGCATACTAATAGGCCCACAATGGGAATGCAAATGACCCTTAGCATCTTGCATGCCCAGTGGCCTTATTCACATGTAAGATTTAAATATGGCTTGAAGGAACACTTGCACTATTCCATTTAGGATGCACAATCTTTGTTCAGCTTCTGTGGCCCATATTCAGTAGGGGTCTGTGTCAACACAGTGCACAGTCACTATGCACTGTGCAGACACATATTCATATTCAGTTAGCATGATGCATTGGTGTGTTCTAGCTGTCTGAGTGTTGCCCTAACCAGCCATGTGCAATCTTATATGCTGAACTAAAGGGTGTACAGCAAATACAGCTGGATCTGAATATAGGCATCATGGTTCACTCTGTTAACTCAAAGTCTAAGTATGCATAATGGATACAGTTCAAGTTCTTCTATTTATTATCTTTTAACAGTTTTGGAGGCAAAGCCTGTAAAAGCATAGGGAGAATAGAGGTCACTCAAGTAAACTGAAGATTTAATGCAATACAACTAAACCATTTCATGTCATGCCCAAATGAATATCATCCTTATTTACTTCCTTAAACGGTACTGTATAAGAACAAAAAATCAGAAAATGCTTAAAAAGTGATTTTTTTAATAAAAATGCCTCTTAAATACAGTAGTTACATTGACATATTACTTTGGCACACTGATACAACTTTCAATGCCAATAACTCAATGACTGTACATGGTAAAAGCTAATGAAGTCAATGCTATACACCTTTGAAAATGTGCAAGGCAGATAATTTTAATGGGATACAGCCAAAGGTGTTAGCATGTAAGGTGCAAATGATGTTTTCTTCTAAAGTTGCTTTGCCATTATCAATGTAAGGTAATGACAATATTGTGATGTTAACTTTAATGTATTAATTTTATTTAGTTTTTGTTGACCGGGTAAGTACACTAAACAAATCCTGCCTATTTTCAGGCACGACCCGGGGGGAGGGGGATACAGATGAATGCTAATTGACCTTGAACCAGATTAAGCTGTTGGTGGTATTTTTTGTTAATAGATGTGTGCTGCATCAACCTGCCACAGCTATGGTCATCTGACACAGATTGTTCATTTAAAAAAATAGCATTCTTAGCCATAACAGTTTTAAAGTTAGCCTGTTATAAAGACATGTTTTTTGCAAATGGCAAATTTTGGTACTGTTTGGGGATATGAACTTAACTTGTTTTAAATAAAGTCTTGGATGTGTAGTCAAAATTAACATGTTATGGCAGTGCAATTCTCATGAAGTAACGTAAATCAAATCAAATCTCAAACTTTTAAATGGAGATAGACAATGCTTGATGTAATAATAATATGGTCCCCTGATGAAGACAAATTGCTGGTCAAAGCACTGGGGTGATTCCTCATTGTTAAAGCACCAAAACAGACCCCCATTTATGCAGCTCAGATAAGGTTTGGTGTATTACTTGTATATTTGCTGAGTGCAGCCTTTTGTTATTTTGATTTAATATTTTCTGCTGCATCAGCAGATACTAGTGGTATTCTGAAAAGGACAACAACAGTCTTCTTTCTTGTTGCTTGTCTGCTTTCATTTTGCTCATTTTTAATTTTGCTTGCACGCATGTACAAGAAACATAGTGCCATCATCTGAGATTTCGGAGGTGTGTCACCTCCTCCAATCAGTCAGTGTGCTGGCAGATGGCAAGCCCCTGGGGAAAGCTGGCTGCATTTGGAGCTATCTATGACACGCTCCAAATGCAATGGCATGGGTTAAAGAAAGGGGAGCCAGCACTGAGTGAGCAGCACAAGATAAGGCTGCCTATGTGCAGCTCCCTCTCACAGACACCCACAGGCGCAGCGCCCCACACGCATGCATCTGTATAGCCGACGGGTGCCCAATCTCGCCGGCTGTGCTGCGCTCCTTCCACCTCCCCAAACGCTAAAATGCCATGCTGGGTGCCCACCCCAGTGTGGCAACTAATCATATAGCCGACGGGGGTGCCCAATCCCCATCAGCTGCACTGTCCTCCCCCCCCAGTAGTGAGTGCCACGCTGGGAGCCCACCCCAGCATGGCAAGCAATTCGTAGGCCAATGGGGTGCCCAATCCCCCGTCGGCTGAATGGCCACCCCCCAATGTCCTTGTGCCATGCTGGGAGCCCACCCCAGGATGGCAAACATCCACGTCATCCGTTTTTTCCTGTGAAGAAAAAGCGGTCCAGCAATGAGAGTCTCCCGCCCCCTCCTACAACCCGCACCCAACCACTGTGCACCCAGCCTCCCCTCCCCCTCACCCCATACTTACCTCCAGACCTCAGCGCGATGATCTTCGGTGGACCGGGAACACGTCTGCACTCTTCAAAGGTGACCGCGAACTGAGGAAATGCCGGTAAGCTGTTTAATGGGCTAGATAGGGGGGTTTCAACTTTATTGCATATCTCAGGCATTTTTTGAATTTTTGCGCCAAATTTTCAATATGGGGTTTTTGAGACCCCTTCTCATGATTAATTGTCACTGTCATGGCGTTATTCGGGTCCGAAGGGTGATTTTGCGCAGTGACTGCGCAGTGATTGTGCAGTGACTGCGAAATCACCCTTCAGACCTGAATAATGCCATGACAGTGACATCAATCGTGACAAAGGGTCTCAAAAACCCCATGTTGAAAATTTGGTGGCAAAATTCCCAAAAATGACTGTTTTACGAGTGTGCGTTGCGCAGTTCCTACGCAGGCTCGTAAGTTCGCAAATTTTCAATATTTTCACTCCAGATTTTCAACATTGCCATTTTACCACATCTTCTTATGAGTAGTACAGCTGACATTTTTCATATCTCACCCAAAATGTGTTTCTGCCCATGTAGCGCACAATGGCGCAGTCAGTGTTCGAGGTCAATGTACGGGACAAATTAAGAAAATCACAGTAACACTGTTCATGAGCAGAGGTCTTAAAATGGCTATGTTGAGAATTTGTGAAAAAATTCTAAAAATGACTTACGAGCGTGCGTTCCACAGTTCCTATGCATGCTCGTAAGTTTGCAAATTTAATATTTTCACTCCAGATTTTCAACATATCCATTTTATTAAACTTCCTTATGAACAGTACAGCTGCAATTTTTCATATGTCGCCCAAAATGTGTTTTCGCACATGTAGCGCACAATGGTGCTGTTGGTGAGTGAAAGCAATGTTTAGGACAGATTAAGAAAATCACAGTTATACTGTTCATGAGCAGAGGTCTTAAAATGGCTATGTTGAAAATTTGGTGACAAAAGTCCATAAAATGACTGTGTTACGACTGAGCATTGCACAGTTTCCACATACCCTCGTTAGTTCATGACTTTGTAATATTTTCAGTCCAGATTATCACCAGTGGCATTTTTCCACACTTCCTTATGAGCAGTACAGCTGCCATTTTTCCCAACATGGCCAAAGTGTGTTTTCACACTTTCAGTGCAGAGATGCGTGGTCGCTGTGGGAAATCATTGTTTGGCACAGATAAAGAAAATCACAGTGACACTGTTCATGATCGAACCACCAAAATGCCTGAGTTGACAATCTGCTGTGAAATCCCCTACCCTAACTATATTACGAATTGTCGTTGCACAGTTTCTATCTGTTCGTCTTCACAGTTTTAAATATTTTTACTACACATTTGCAACATAGCCATTTTTACACCTCCCCATGAAAGAGTACAGCTGTCATTTTTACATCCTGTTCAGAATATTTTTGCACCTGTGGTGCTAAATGTCCGTAGTCACTGTGCATAGGCAGCTTTCGGCTAACAAACTGATATTCCCCCTGTTCATGAGGTGGGGTCATAAAACAAACATGTTGAAAATTTGGAGTGAAAATACCAACAAATGCCTGAGGTATTAGGCTTTTCAACTATAATGCCCCACTCTATAGAGAATGACAGGCATCAGGGGTGACACTTGGGATTCTTGTCTGTGATGCTTATACCATTCCACACCCTGCAGTCACTGAGAGGCATCGAGGTATGCCTTGGACTCTTTGGCCCCAGAGTTCACCCCATTCTCCTATACCACACCCATCTCACCGTACTTCCTAATGGAATGGGGTGTGCATAAGGGTCAAAGATCCCAAGGCACACCGTAACACTTGTCAGTGTCTGCAGGGTGGGGTGTGGTGAAATGGCGTCGCCATTATGCCTGATGACCCAAAGGCACACCCCAATGCCTGTTCGTATCTGCAGGGTGGTGGCGGGGTTGGCTTCAGTTCAATACTTCACTGCCATTCCTATTATGCAGCTATCTAACTCCTACACTACCAATCCCAATGCCAGCAAGCAAACATTCGGCATTGACAAATGCTTGTTCCTCTAGTAAAGAAGTTGCTCTGGTTCTCTTAGTACAGAGATGGACAAATGCCTGAGCCACATATGTACAGTATTTTCTTCCAATACCAAAGATGTGAGTCTGGTCATGTTACTGCATTGTATTGGGTTGTCTTCTAACACAGTAAAAAGCATTCCTTGATTATCTCTTTTAAATTAGGGCTAGTAGGATTATCCCAGGTGTTTATGCAAACCTCTTGCTTTTAACAGGATAGTTCCATTTAAAGCAGCAGTACTAGTTAATAAAAAAAATGTTCTTTCTACAACAGTTATGTCAAACAAACCCCACAACTGACAAAACCATGAATCCTTTGCTTTTAATTTTGTTTTGTTTTCTTTATATTCTTTTTTTCTAACAGTTTATTTAGCACAGACCCTTGCCAGAAGCATCATAGAAACACAGACTTAGATGGCAGATGAAGACATCTTGGCCCACCCAGTCTGCCTATTTCCCTATCTATTGGATAAATTGCAGATCCTAGTTTGTCAACAGCCTACTTCCTCCTTCTCTCCACTATAATTGCCCTTTGTCTGCTCTATGCATTCTTGAATTTCTGCACTGTTTTTGAACCCACAACTTCCATAGAAAGGCCATTTTATGTATCCTCCACCTGTTCCATGAAAAAATGCTTCCTCTAGTTGCACCTTAGCCCCCTCCATTCTGTCTTTAAATTGTGCTCCCTTGTTCTTACACATCTCTTTTTCTGAAAGAAGCAATTCTCTTGGACTTTGTTGATTCCCTTGAAGTACTTGAAAGTTTCTATCATATCCCCCTCTTCCTCCTTTCTTCTAGAGTATACATGTTAAGCCCCTTTAGTTTCTCTTCATATGACTTCTGGTGCAGACCCTACACCATTTTAGTTGCCCTTTTCTGGACCACCTCTATCCTGTCTATGTCCTTGTAGAGAGGGTGAAAAGCTAGGACCGGCCCAGTAGCACTGACGGTTGAGCCTCTGGATGCCACACCTCATGCCGTGCCGGCGACCTGCATTTGGGAGTGAACTCAGGTGCCAGGGATCGGTACGGGAGAGATTTGATTGAATACCCAAAGGGCTGCTCTCCTATCCCATGGGGAAGGTACTGGGAAGAGCAATGCTCCAGCAGCCCCTGGTGGAGATTAGGGGCTCCACAGAGCACTGGGCTGTATGTACACAGCATGGCCCGATGCTGGCAGGGTGGCATTGTGCCGAGAAGTCAGGAGACATGCAGCATGCATGGGAAGGGGAAGGAGGGCTTCACATGGGGGGAAAGCCCTCTCCTTCTGGATATGTGATGGCTTCCTCCAGTGGCACTGCCATACACCCAATGCTGGTCTCCCATCACTGCTATAGGGGCCACATCCCTGGAGAGTCATAACATCCTTGTAAATGATGAGGGACACAGCAGGTGGTAGAGCAGTCAGGCCAGTGGGGTAAGCCTGAGACAGTTCAGGCTAGGAGAGGGATAAAGAGGAACTAAAAAAAAAGAGTTGGAGAAAAGCATGTAGTACTCCAGAGGGAAATGGGGTGCTGCCAGTCCCTAATTGATTTTTGTCTCATGTAAATGGATTGCACTCTACTCCCTTTGCCTAGTGAGTGTTGCAGAACAATCAAAGTAAACAATCGGTGACAAATAGGAAACACTATTGTGGCTGCCATGTTTTCTATGAATCCACACAACACTATAAAGGTATCAAAAATCAATGGAACCAGTTATCAGAAAACTGTAGTAAACATCAAAAGTAAAATCTGAAATTGTAAACTACCAGGCAGTGCAAAAATAAGGGAAGTGATAAGCTCTTCCTGGTTAACTAGTAGTGCAGCTTTAAATGCTGTCTTATCTGATAGCCTTTCTGGCATACAGTGTAACTTTCCTCTCTCCTTGCTGAGTCTTTGAATGAAGTTTGGTATGTAGTTTATGCTGAAAAGTAAACAGTAGGCTGCTAACTCAGCAGTGTAATAAGCCTATTTTCTGGCCCACATATTCAGATGAGAAGCATGGTATATCCCTGGACTTGTGTGGGCCATCGGGACCTGAGCCTGATTGGGGTATGGAAGGGAGTGGGTGGATTGGGGTTGTTGGAACATGGAGACACACTGGGACAACATGAAACCAGGATAGGGGTCTTCCCTACCTGGTTCCCATACCCAAGTGTACTACTTTATGTAGGCAAGTAGCACAGTCTTCCTCAGTTGCCCAACCTACTCGGGTGGTGCTATGCAATGTCAGATTTATAAAAAACAAGACCGCTGTGATAGCAGATCTCTTTGGTACATCAGACCTGGCTTGTATCACTGAGACCTGGCTGGATGAGAAGCCTCATCCAGTATTGACATCAGCCATTTCATCTGGGTACACAGTGATCCACTTCCCAAGGGCGGATCGTAGGTCAGGTGTGTAGCCATTTGTTTAAGATTGGAATTGGGCCTTATGGATGCTCCAGTAAGTGATACCAAATTCTTTAAGTGTATTGTGGGTGCAGGTGTAGGTTGCAGGATACTCCTCATCTACCGTACACCCGGTGATGGGAAAAAGTTCCTGCAGGAAGTTACAGACTTTATCATCAACATGGTATTGGAATCCCCCAAATGGCTAATTCTGGTAGATTTCAATGCCTGGGTCAACAACGTACTCTCACAATTTAAGCAAGACTTCCTCCAACTGATGACTTCATTGGGCATCACCTAGGTAGTTACCTAAGTGATCCACATTCATGGTCACTCATTGAACTTTGTGTTCCCCCTGAGGATGGAGATCTCCAACTTGGTAGTGGAACCAGTTTGGTGGTCTGACCATCACACCATGGGGTTCAGTTTTGTGGCACTCCCCCAATAGGCCTACCCATATGGAGACAGCCAGGTGCTGTCCTTTAAGGGGTGGGACCCTAGATGATTGAATGGCGGTGCTGGACCTATCGGGAATACTGAGTGAATACTTTGCACCAGGTGACCTGGTACATGGCTGTAATAAAGCAGTGACAGGGGCACTGGTTCCCATAGTTCCTATCCATGTTCACTCCCTTAGTCTTTGCCTAAAGTCAAGATGGTTCAATATGTCCTTGAAGGAGTTGGGAACAGTGGGGTGAAGGTTGGAGAGGTGCTACCTGATGGAACATTATATGGTCTATAAATCAGAAATCACCTGTAAGAAGGCAGAATTCCTGTCCAGGGAGATTGCCGCTGTGTAGAATCAACCAGCTCAGCTCTTCCATACTGTGGACAGATTGTGCAATCTAATTTGTCTTCAACTTGGAGGAGCTTTTTCACAGGAAAAGTGTAATGAGTTTGCTCAGCTTTTTGCATATAAGTTTGTCATCTTCAGATCTGGGATCTGTTCAGCCCCCTCTAGAGGGTGTTGTGGAGGTTGGCAGGAGGATAAGAGCACCCAGTTTACCTGGTCTGACTTTGGCTGGCCAGCTATCATTGACATTGTGAAGATTATCCAGATGTTGTGACCAACCTGCTGTAGTCTGGACCCTAGCCCAACATGCCTCCTTGTGGGGTGCATTGAGGAAATTGGTCCAATCCTGTTTGAGATAGTCTGGAGGTCACTGGAAGGGGGAGTCTTTCTGAACCCACTAAAGGAGGCAGCTGTACGACCGCTTCTTAAAAAGCTCTCCCTTGACACAGACTGTCTGGTTAACTAAAGGCCTGTCTCTAACTTGCCCTTTGTGGGTAAGGTTATTGAAAAGGAGGTTGCATTGCAGCTGGATGATCATTTGTCCATCCATGATGTCTATGATCCTCTTCAATCTGGTTTTAGGAAGATGCATAGTACCAAGATGGCACTTGTTCTGGAGCTTAATGATCTCCTCATAGCGAAAGATCAGAGAGCTCATTGGATCTTGGTCCTCCTTGATCTCTCTGTCGCATTTTATACTGTTAACAATGGTATGCCGCAGGAGCATCTGTGTTTCATCTGTGGACTGTCTGGTACAGTCATCAGTTGGTGTCAATCATTCCTCCAGGGTAGGACTTAGAGATTGGTGTCTAGAATTTATTCCTCAGCCCCTCTCACCCTACCCTGTGGGGTACCGCAGTGCTCCATTTTGTCACCTGTTTTGTTTGTAGTGTATATGCTGCTGTTGGGAGACATTATTAGATGGTATAGCTTGAGCTTTTACTGCCATGCAGATGATACACAGCAATATATGTCTTTTATGCCCAAACAGGGTGGAGAAGGGCAGGGATAAATGGAGAGAAAGGCAGTAAGGACAGGGAAGGGGCTAAAAAGGGTAAGGCTATCAAAACATATAGGGCAATGAGTACCAACACATGTAGTCTGGATAACAAGCTCCCTGAACTAGTGGCCTTAACAAAATAGGGAAGCCTAGATATCGGGGCAGTCATAGAAACATAGTACACAGAGAGCCATGACTGGGATGTCAGTATACCAGTGCACAAAATCTACAGAAGAGACAGGGAGGGTAGAAGAGGAGTAGGAGTAGCTCTCTAAATAAGGGAAGGGATCAGAGCAATGGAACTAAGGGGTAAACAGGGAGGGGAGGAGAGAAGGCACTGTGGGTCACCCTGGAGACAGGAAATGGCACCATAATCTGTGCAGGGATTGTATAGAGGCCCTCATCTCAGAAGGAGGAAACTGACAAGGAATGAGAGAAGGCATCTTTTGGATGCAGAAAAAGGGGAGCTATTGTTGGTGGGGGACCTGAATATGCCAGATATTAACTGAAAAACCATTGCTGCAGCCACATAAGAGAGCATAGTCATTATTGATGCCCTACAGGGGGCATGATTCAGACAGATAGTGTTGGAACCCACTTGGAGGGAGCAATCTTAGACCTGGTACTCTCAAATGGGGATGGAGAGAGGATCTCAGATTTGGAAGTGTGTAGAAATCTGGAAACAAGTGAGCACCAGTGTGGCTCATGATAAACACAGCCGCAGAGTAAAGCCATTCAAATGTGAGGGTATTGAACCTTAGGAAGGTTGACTTTGGCAAAATAGGAGAGTGCCTCAGAAAAGCATTAGCAAATGGGCAAGAAGGAGGTGTGGAAGAACAATAGAGAAACATCAAAACTGCCATTACAGAGGCAACAAGCATTTGTGTGAAGCTAATAAATCAAAATGAAGGAAAATCCACTATGGTTCTCAAAAGAGGTGGCAGGGAAAGACAGAGAGAAAAATATAGCATTCAGAAAGTATAAAGAAACACAGAATGAGCAGAACAGAGAACTGTACCAGTAAATGCAGAAGGACGAGGGGAAGGCAGTCAGAATAGCAAAGGCCAAAACTAAAGAAAAGATAGCTAACTCTGTTAAAAATGAGGATGAAACCTTCTATAGGTACAGTACATTAGGGAGTGAAGAAAGAACAAGGGAGGGATAGTGAGGCTTAATAAAGGGATGGATGGGTGGGCAGAGGGTGACAATGAAAAAGCAGGGATGATAGATGAACACTTCTACTCAGTATTCAAGAAAGAAGAGGAGGGGGAGGTACCTAATCCAGTCAATAGAAGCACTCTGGAGAAGGGGGTCGATTCCAGCCCATTCACAGAAGAAAGGGTTCTGAAAAAATTCATGAAACTGAAAGTGGAGAAAGCAATGGGACCTGATGGGATTCACCCCTGAATTCTAAAAAGAACAAAAAAGGGAAGCAGTGAAACCACTGACTACCCTTTTAACAAATCATGGGAGGATGATGAGGTACTTGAGGACTGGAGGAAGGCAGATGTGATTCCTCTTTACAAAGGTGGGAGCAAAGCAGAGACAGGAAACAACAGACTGATAATTTGACCTCAGTGGTAGGGAAAATAATAATAATACTAATAATAATAATTTTATTTATAATGAGCCTGTCCACATCCAAGGTGCCTAACAATTTGAAAACAATGTATACAAAAGTCCAATAAAAGACAATGCAACAAGAAAAATCACAATCAATTCAACAAAAAAATTCAGTTCTCCAAGAAAGCTTTTTGTCACAGAAAGGTTTTTAAGCCCTTCTTAAATACCCCCACAGATGTGCACTCCCATAACTGATGTGGTAGAAGATTTCAAAGGGTGGGAGCTGCGTCAGCAAAAGCTCTTGAGCCAGATGATTTCAAATTCACCCTTGGAATCTCTAGCAACCCCTCATTGGCCGAGTGGAGTGACCAACCAGGGCAATAAGGAACCAGGAGGTCTTTCAGATAGTCTGGGCTCAGTCCATGCAGGGCTTTAAAAGTCAGTAAACTGACTTTAAAGGTGATCTGCCACCGTATTGGCAGCCAGTGCAGTTCACGCAGCACTGGGGTAATATGGCAGGTATGTTTAGAACCCATCAAAAGCCGGGCTGCTGCATTCTGCACCAGCTGCAGGCGATGGATTTCAACCCCAGAAACCCTAGGTAAAGGAAGTTGCAGTAATCCAAGCTCAAGGACACAAAGGTGTGGACCAAAGTTGGAAGGTCATCAGACAGAACCAGGTGTTTCACCCTGGCTATATTCCTAAGATAGTAAAAGGAGGTCTTGATGACAGCCAACATCTGTGAATGTAGAGCCAGTCCATCATTAAAAGCCACCACCAGGTTATGGATAAGTTTAGAGGTCAGAGAGCGATACGCCACCAAGATTAATTCCAGAAGACGCACCAACACCTGACCTCCCTGTCTGATGACCTGGGCCCACCACCAATACCTCAGTTTTTCTGAGTTCAACTTCAGCCAGCTAGAATCTATCCACTCCTGGATTTCTTTCAGACAGTTGTTAAAGACTGAGAGAGCTCTATCCTGGTCAGGTGCAAAAGAAAGGTAGAGCTGGGTATCATCTGCATAACAGTGAAACCTCAGCCCATACCTTCTTACAACGTCTCTGAGGGGTAGCATATACACCATGAATAACATGAGTGACAGCACAGAACCCTGAGGCACCCCACACAACAAAGCAGTTGAACCTGAAGAATAAACCCCAGATACAACTCTTTGTGTTCTCCCCATGAGGAACGATGTAAACCATCTGAAGACTTTCCCTGACATTCCACAGATATGCCTCAGACATCCTATCAATACCATGTGATCCACGGTATCAAAAGCTGAAGATAGATCCAGAAGAACCAAGATGGAACAGCTCTTCCAATCTCTCACCATCGGGAGATCATTGAGCACCCGAACCAGCGCTGTCTCTGTACCATGTCTCTTGCGGAAACCGGACTGGAGGGGTTCATAGATGTCATGAATGGTCAAATGGTCCTCCAGCTGTGCTGCCACTACTTTCTCAATCACCTTCCCAACAAATGGAAGGTGAAAGATAGGTCTGTAGTTTGCAAGACAGTCTGGGTCCAAGGTAGCTTTTTTCAAGAGTGGTGTCACCACCGCCTCTTTCAGGGAGCTAGGAAACTCTCCTGATTCCAAGGAGCACCAGATTATCTGTGCCAGGACCAGACTGTTGATATCACTACAACCCAAAATTAGGGAGGTCGAACCAGGTTCCAAACTACAGCATGTAGGGCGCACACTCAGAATAATCCTCATGACATCCATGAACTCTATACAACTGAAGGTACTCCAGGAAAACTGAGATACAATGACCCCACACAGATCAGCAACCCCTCTAGGGTGTGCTGGCTATAGTACCTCCCTGATGTCAGTCACCTTATTTGCAAAGAATTGAGCAAGCTCATTGCACTCTAATTGCGAAAAGGCTTTACAGACATGCAGGCAGGCTGGGTTGCACATTCTGTCCACTGCTCAAAATAGCTGGGTTGGTCAATTCTGAGCAGCCGCAATCTCCCCAGACAGGAATTCTGCCTTCTTACGGGTGATTGCAGATTCATAGACTGAATAATGGTCCATCAATCTAAGGCGGTCGGCATCAAGGGCGGACTTTCGCCAGCAATGCTATAACCTTTGCCGGTGTTTCCACATCTCCCTCAAAGCCCCATCAAACTAAGGGGACTTGGGGTGCAGGGAGAGATGGCAAACATGGACTGGAGCAATGGAATCCAGAGCCACCACAACAGCCATATTATAAGCTGACACAAGGGTCTCTGGGTCATTGCTTGTCAATGTGGGGGACAAGAGGTCAAGGACCTCAGCAAGCCCGTGGGAATCAATATCCCATAAAGGGCAGTACCTAACCATGTCTACAGGAGTAGACCTTCTTGGGTGGGCACTAAAACTAAACCCCATGGTGTACTGATCAGACCATCTAACTGGTTCCACCTCCATGTCAGATACTTCGATCCCAAGGAGGACGATTAAGTCCAAAGAGTGCCCATGTTTATGAGTTGCAGTGGAAACCACCTGTGTGAGGCCCAGAGATGTTATTATTTGGAGGAAGTGTTGCCCAAACTGCGAAAGTTCATCGTCTGGGCGACTCAAACACCATGTCAACGACAAAGTCTGCCACTTCCTGAAGGAATCACTTCTCATCACCGGGTGGATGGTAGATGAGAGTGATTTGATAACCTACACCTGCTACTACTGTACACTCAAAGGACTCAGCCTCCTCAACTACCACCCCCATGAGGCCTAGTTCGGTCTTGAAACATACTGCTACCCCCCCCCAATCCAATCTTGGGCGGTGATCACTGAGTACCCAGCCGGAGTCATAGCCTCCACAATGGGGCCAGAATTTTCATCCAACCAGGTCTTGGTGATGCATGCCAGGTCCACGATACCCACATGATCTGCAATAATTGCAGTCTTATTCTTAATGGACCTGGCATTGCATAACACTGCCGGAGTTGGACAAACCTCATGGGCTGCCCAGGCCATCTGCCTACCACATTTGGTAGTGCCCTTGGGTATGGGCACCAGGCATGGTAAACCACGATCTGGATTCCATTGTGCCCCAGGGCATCTTCTGGATCTAACCACCCCAATGTGGTGACCCCCCCTCGTACATCCTCCATTGTTCATGACCCCCCCACCCTCCTCCTTCTCCTGCACATAATACCCAGTGCTCTACAGCACTGATAGGTCTCAAACTGGAGAGGGGGAATATAAAAAGGGTGGAGGCCACGAAGGGTGGAGGATGTGTAGTGAACAACTCTGGGGGTTGGCATCCAACACATTCTGCGGTGACAAACAAATGATAAAAACCCAATCAAAACCTCACCCAAAGCAATCATATCCCAAAAATGCACAATAAAAAAGCAAAATAAAATAGAACAAAACAAACCCTACAATTACTCAACTAACCCACCCTATATATAAAATACAAATTAAAACACCACCCTATCTCCTAATAACTAATAAAGTCACTCCTCTGCTTAAATCTGGAGCCACTACAGTCCCACTCACGCATATATAACATACAAAAATAAAATAATTTTAATAGAACTTAATAAAAACTTACCCCCCTCGAACCCTCTCACAGTCAGGGAGAAGTGCAATTAAGGCACTCTCACTGCCCAAATAAACAATCAAAATTAAACAAAACAACATATAAATAATAAAATGTTACCCCCTTCCCAATCCTCTCACCACCAGGCAGATAGGGTAAATTAGGCACTCTCACTGCCAAAATAAAAATACAATCCACAAAAAAAAAAATCACAAAACTTTTAACGTAAATAAATAACAGAAAATAAATATGTAGAACAATAAATATATGGACGCCAAGGTCCTCTCACTACCCAGGCATCCAAGAAATCAAAAATAATTTTTTTTTTAAATCCAGAGAAGGGTGCAGTTAGTTCCAGAAGTCTTCACCAATAAAAAACAGGAGTCACAGCATCCAAAACAAGAAGTAGGTGACCATAAAACCAAACAGAGGAATCAGAACAAACCCCTCTTAACAAGGCAAAAGTAGAAATAAGCAAAAGGAAAGTACAACGAATATCTCCAACTTTTAAACTCCAATATCAGGACAAGGGAAAACCCAAATCCAAGTTCACGCCAGTATCTGTCAAGGTCTGCTGGAAGATTTAACTCGCCAGCTTAGGGCCCAAAACTCCAATAGGGTGTACCCATGGGAAATAATGCAGCCCTGACAAAAAAGACCTGAATCAAGCCACACTGCAGCCAGACCTGCAAATTTAGGGGAACGCAGTACCAGAGCCAGTTCCCTGGCTAAGAAAATACTCCACCACCACCACCCCCCCCACAAGGCTGCAAATCCCCCAGGAAACACACAGTGGAAATGGGCCCTTTTAAGTTCGTATCCACCAACCATCCAAAAAGTTTCCAGTCCAGTATTCAATTTCCAGACTCTTCAAACCAAAGTCAATTCACAGCCAGAATCCTAATAGAACTATCCAAACAGCCAGAATCCTGATAGAATTATCCAAACAATATCTCGCTAGATCTCCTTACAATTTTAACCCAGGTAAGCTTCAGCAGGTGTCTTGGTCCCACTCTTGTATTCTCTGCTACTCTGCCAGCTTCCCTCCCGTGCAGTTCCACCTCACTCCTTCTTACACGCAGAACAAGGAACAGCAGCACAGCAATGAAAATTCTTCAAGCTCACCAGAAGCCCAGACAGTGGCACTGGGACAGAAGATTTTGCCACTTCAGATGAAATTTCATCTGGATTCTTCCATGTTCACATTAATGCCGATGGCATAAATAATGGAATCACTTTTGAAAGAAAGAATTGTTGACTACCTGAAGACCAGCAGTGCACAGGACCCAAGGCAGAATGGATTTACAGCCAGAAGGTCATGTCAGATGAAGCTAATAGATTTCTGACTGGGTGACCAAAGTAGTTGACCAGGGAGGGATTGTGGACATGGCCTAGCTAGTCTTTAGCAAGGCATTTGACACAGCCCCATGCAAAAGATTAATAAACAAGATAGCCAGCCTGGGAATGGGCCCCAGGGTGGTAGCCTGGGTAAGAAATTGGCTGGACAACAGGACACAGAGGGAAATAGAAAACAGAGTCTGATCCAAAAAAAGGGGGTTACTAGTTGCTTACTACAGGGTTCAGTACTGAGACTGGTCTTTTTTAATGTCTTCATAAGTGACATTGCAAAGGGACTGGAAGGAAAAGTATCCATCTTTTCAGATGACACAAAGATTTGCAACAGGGTTGATACACAAAGGGTGTGGAAAGGATGAGAAGGGATTTGACAAGGTTGCAGGAAAGGTCAAAAATATGGCAGCTTAAATTTAATGCAAAGAAGTGCATAGTAATGCACCTGGGAAGCAAAACCTCAGGTGAAGAGTAAACAATAAGGGGAGTTACGAACAACAACAACAAAAAATGGAAAAGGGAAATGGAGATGTCATACCAGATGACTTTAAGGTAAGCAAGCAATGTGAGAAGGCAGTAAAGAGGGCTGGGGGGATAGTGGGATGTAAAAGGAGAGGCATCATCAGTAGAAAACAGGAAGTTCTTATCCCTCTGTACAAACAGATGGTGAAACCTCATCTGGAGTACTGCATGCAGTTCTGGAGACCCATCTCCACAAGGACATAGACCAGATGGAGGCAGTCCAGGGAAGGCAATTAAAATGGTGCAGGGTCTGCACCAGAAGCCATATGAAGAGATATTAAAGAAGTTTACTATGTGTACACTCTAGTGAAGGAGGGAAAGGGGGGACATGATAGAAACTTTCAAGCACCTTAACATAATCAACACAGTCCAAGAGGATAGCATTTTTCAGAAAATGAGATGTGCAAGATCAAGAGGGCACAATTTGAAAATAGAGGGTGGATGTTTCAGAGGCAACGTGAGGAAGTATTTTTTTTTTATGGAGTGGGTGGTGGTCACATGGAATGGCCTTCCTAAAGAGGTTGTGGTGTCAAAAACTATGTGAATTTAAGAATACATGGGGCAGACATAAGGCAATTCTGGTGGGGGTTAGAAAGAAGTAGGCTGATGGTTAACTAAGATCACTAGCTTATCAAATAGGCAGGAAGTGGGCAGACTGGGTAGGCCTAGAGGTCCTTATCTGCCATTAAAGTCTATGTCTCTATGTTTCTATGAGTCCTCTCAGTCTTTAAAAACTGCCTCTCCATGATCCAGGACTGGATGAGTGCCAGCTAGCTGCAGTTGAACTGGTTAAAACCAAGGTGTTTGTCATGGACGTAGGTTGTCCGGATGTGTGTTCTTCAGCTGAAACAACCCTCTGGGATTTGGCTCAGGGATGTTCAGCTGGCAACCTCTAACCAGGTATGGAACCTGGACATTATTTTTGATAATGGTCTGATGCTTAAATCTCAGCTGTTGTTAAGACCTGGTTTTACCATCTGAGGAATATCACATGGGTAAAGCTCTTGATATTGCCCAATGATCTTTCAACCTTGGTCCACGCCTTCATGACTTCCCAACTTGACTACTACAATGACCTTTATCCAGGGCTGCCTGGGGTTGATATTCAACTCTTGCAGCCTGTACAGAAAGCGGCAGCCAGGCTGTTGACTGGCACTTCTAGAGCTAGCCATACTATGCCTGTGCTCTGCAGACTGCACTGGCTGCTGGTACAGTGGAGGATCACCTTCAAGGTTGGTTTACTGACCTATAAACCCCATACAAGCATGGACCCCACTACATGCAAGATTTCCTTTGTCCTATCACTTTCTCCACTTACTGTGCTCTGCCGATTAGAGATTGCTAGATTTTTCCAGGGTCCAATTAAAAACATCTGGGGCCCGTTCTTTTGCTTTTGCAGCCCCTACCCTGTGGAATTCTCTACCTCATCAGGTGAGGGAGTACCAGACCATCGAGAGTTTTAAAACATCATTAAATACTTATTTATTCAGGCTGGCTTTTTCAGACTGCTCTTAGGATTGATAAATATTGTTATAAGTTATGAAGGTTTTAATGTGTTTATGGATTATATATTTTATATACGTTTTAATAATATTATGTGATTTAATTTTTTTATCTTATTTTTTTTCTTGTACTTACTCCTAGTGGCATGGAACTCCGTGATCCCCGGCTGCCAGCACCTGCACCCCCCGGGCCCAGTCTGACACCCCCACAGAGCCGGCCATTATCACTCACGCACTGTCTGACAGGATCCTCTTGGGAACTGGGGGGCACCAGGTGCAGCCATCAGCCACCAAGATTGTTGCTCCACCATGTTTCCACCCTTGATTTTCACCCCTTGTAGAGTGTGGACATGCAATGATGTCTGAAGCACAACATGCTGACATCTGCCGCACTCTGCCCCCCCTTGCTGCCATCACTCTGATAGCATCCCCAGTCATCACAAGGGGCCACTACATAGCAGTGTTTCTCTGGGTCCTTCCCCGGGATATGAGAGCAGTCCTCCAGATGCTTGATCCTATCCATCCCCTGCCAACCCTTGGCAGCCCAGGCTCACGTCCGAACCTGGGTCACCAGCGTGGTTCAAGGTGTGGTGTCCAGCGCCTCAAGCCTCAGCACCAACGGGTTGGCCTTGTGATTGTATCTTTAAAATCATTGTAAAGGTGCCTAGAACAGTTTTGGAAAGGTGCCTTTTATAGATAAAAATGTAGTTGATTTGATCAGGGACATGGCCATATTCAAAGGCCACCAATGAACTGTACATCCCTGACTGCACCAGCAGTCAGAATATTGTGATGCATCTATGCAAATGAGGGGTCCCCCATGCATAAGCCATGTGTTACAATATTGAGGCCCTCCAAAGTGCAACTATGGCAGTTACGCTTTCACATAGTTATGCTTCTAAAATTCAGCTTTAACAGTGTGTGAGAAGGACTGATGTCCCACACACAGACTAGGGCTGCATACATGTTCCCCCATCCCCAGTCCCGACTGCTGCACATAAAGTAGAAACCAGTAGCCATGCTTCTATTGTGGGGGCCCTCCTCTCCAGCCCCACCACTGTACAAAATGTAGGCTCCCATAGATCAGTTCCCTGGTAATGAAGTGTGCCCCTTCCCAGCCTCAATCTCAGATTTCAAAAAAATACCCACTCCCCATTCTCTGGTACTGAAGAGTCCCCTCCAAGCCCCAGTTGCATATTGCAAGAAATACTCACTGTCCATGCCCTCAGTTTGACGTATCTCCCCCATCAACAATCCTGCATTACAAATAAATACCTGCTCCACATTCCCTGGTCACATGCCCTCCACCCCATTAGCCAGTGACCCACCACCCTGGTCAACCAATGGGTGTGTGCTATATACTGTTCAGCACTCCTGTACAGTTCAGTTGATGGCTTACTGGTGTGGTGTGAGGTGGGCTGTGCCACCTGTCAGTTCAGATCAGGATGAGGGGGAAGCAGGGTCTTGGGTCACTGGCTAACAGGGTGGGGGGCACTTGACTACTAGGGAATGAAGAGCGGGTATTTATTTGCAATCTACAATCAGGCAGGGGAGAGGGGAACTTCACTACCAGGGAGATTTGGTTTGTTGGCTAAGGCACCTAGCTTCACCTAAGCTCTTTTATTCTAGGTTTGCTTGTAAGGACAAAACAAGGAACAACATTATCAGAGCAAGGAAAAAGATTAAGGCTTATTTTGACTAGGCAGATTTACTGTCTGTTACTATTTTTGTTTGTGCTCACAGGTTCTGTTACTGTTTTTTGCTTAACTTTTACTGCTTTATTGTTCTCTGATTTAAACTGCAGTTGCAGGGTATACTTTCTGCTGCATTATTACATGGTGTGCCTACAGGTTTGTTACTGTTTTGTGCTTACAGAATACTGCTGTAATCATCTCTGATTCAAATTGTTTATTGCAAGGTATATCTTCTGTTACTGCTTTATTGTTCTCTGTAGTGAAGTGTTTTTTGCAGTGTATATCTTTTATGAAATTGTTACAGGTGGTGCTTACAGGTTTTACAGTTTTATCTATTATTAGGCTTAGCTTTCAGGGCTACTGCATTTTTTGTTGGCTGATTGTTTCTGCTCTTACCCCCTTGTTTTGTTTGTCCGTGGTTCTTTTTTGGTAGGGGAGGGCCCAACCACCCACCCCATCCCCCTCCACCCCATGCTACACTCCTTTTATACAGTAGCGCAGTGTGAAATTTCCTGTAGCAAAACAGGAAGGGAAGGATCAGAGGGGTAGCCACACAGTGACCTCACTTACAGGGGCACAATTAATTTAACTTGTTATAAAAATGTATACAAAAACAAACAAACAAAACAACAACAATTTTATATAAAACAAACAAAAAAAATCATTTGCTTTCATTTTCCTTCTAATTACTTACACCAGGTCATAAACTCAGAAATTCAACTGGAATGGATATTATTAACTGGAGGTACTGTGGGACACTTTTCAAGAGGGTAGTTATACAGGATTTAGGATGCTGTCCTACATGCTGGACCTTCGGAGTTCTAAGGGCTAAGCTTTGGGCAACATGGACAGAGAGCATGTGCCTCAAATTGCATATTCAGGAGGAAATATATTACAAGAACCACCCGCTATTTCCCCAACATCCAACTGAAGCACCTTGACTTCATAGGGTAGATGGTCTGGGAGTTTGGCAGGTGGTTAGGAAGGGCAAATTGGATGCCCCATCATTTAATGCTCACCAAAGTATCAACTCCACAAACCATATAAAAACTACAAACAGGTATCTGTCTCTATCTTCAAAATCAATCAAAGGGGCAGAGGACACTGCAGAGTAGGACACTGCAGCACAGGAGCTAGTGTTACAAAACATGAACAAAACAGGGGCCCAAACAAAAATGACAGAAAGGAAATTGAACAAAAAAACTTCTGATTATTGGAGACTCCATGATATGGGGAGTTGATACCTTCCTCCAGATGAGGTAATGGTCAGCTATCTCCCAAGTACATCAGTATGGAGAGACACAGACCATATTGCTATGACTTCACCCAACAACTAACGCACTGAAATCTGGCCAATAGAAAATCATGTACACAAATTCCTGTAGTCTGGGAAACAAGATCTCAGACCTGGAGGCAACAATGACAGAAGCTAAACTGAACATAGTAGTCATTAGCAAGACATGGTTCTCCAGTAACCACACCTGGGAGATTTCAGTACCTGACTATATACTGTTCAGAAGAGAAAGAGGTGCAAAAAGGAGAGGGAGTGGCCTTTTATGTCAATTAAAATATCAAAGTTACAGAAAATCACAATACACATAAGGAGCCAGAAGAACTATGGGTCACCCTGGAAGCAGAAAATGGGACAGCCATATGAACTGGGGTTGTCTACAGGCTTCCAGACCAGGGGAATGACATAGACACATTACTATTAGAAGATATACAAAACATGACAGCTAAAGGTGAAGTTCTGATAATGGGAGACTTCAACATGCCTGACACAGATTGATCAATACCAGCAGGAACATCCACCAGAATTAGACACATAGTGGATTCCCTGCAGGAGGAGGGTCTCAAGCAACTGGTACAATAACCCAAAAGAGACAGGACCATCCTGGATCTAGTACTGACCAATGGGAAAAGGATCACAGATCACCAGGTATAAGGTCACCTGGGGCTTGTAACATTACATGGTATTGTTCAATTTGGCTATGAGAACTAAATCATCCTATTCCAAGGCAAAAATATTGGACTTTAGAGGAGCTGACTTTGATAAGATGGCCAACATAGTTAAGCTAGCCCTGTCAAGAAGAAATACAGGTGAGGGGGTACAGGCAAAGTGGGCAAGCATTAAGGATGCAATACTTGAAACAATATCCCAATTTGTTATGGAGAAAAGCAAGAGCAAAAGAGGAAGGAAACCACTTTGGTTGTTAAAAACAGTAGCAGAAAAGATCAGAGCCAAAAGGTTGACCTACAGGAAATATAAGAGAATGCAGCAGGACAAAGATAGGGAGGCATACCAAACTTCCTTAAGGGAAGCAGGGAAAGCAATAAGGCAGGCAAAGTCCCAAACCAAGGAAACACTAGCATGACTATTTAGAGGAGACAAGACTTTCTCTAGATACATTAATGAAAGGAAAAAGCCCAGAGGAGGTATAGCTAAGATCAAAGGTGATAAGGGGGAGTGTGTGGAGGAGGACCAAGGAAACGTATCTATCCTAAAGAAATACTTCTGCTCATTATTTACTAAGGAGAATGTAGGCAGGGCCACAGCTCAGCACCATGGACTTGGGGGAGGGAGGGAAGGAGGAAGGTATGCACAAGTTCTTTCACATAATAAAGGGTCCTACAAGAGCTCACTGAGCTCAGGGTGGACAAATCAATAGGACCTGATGGCATACATCCCAGGGTACCAAAAGAGCTAACGGTGGAACTAGTAGAGCCATTAGTAGAACTGTTTAGTGAGTCTCTGAGCATAGGAGAGGTCCCAGAAGACTGGAAAAGGGCTCATGTGATTCCGCTCCACAAGACAGACAGCAGGGAGGAGGTATGGAACTACATACCAGTCAGTCTTACTTCAGTGGTGGGCAATATTATGGAGGCACTCCTTAAGGAAAAGATAGTGCAACACTTGCAATCCATATGAGCACAGGATCCAAGACAGCAAGGGTTTACAACAGGAAGGTCCTTTCAAAGAAATCTCATAGATTTCTTTGACTGGGTAACCAGGGTAGTGGACAAAGGGGGTACAGCTGATGTTGCCTATCTTGACTTCAGCAATGCTTTCAATACTGTTCCACATAGAAGACTGATTAATAAGCTGCGTAAATTTGTGGTGGGTCAGAGGTTGGTCAACTGGGTGGCAAAATGGTTGGTGGGCAGAAAACAGAGAGTGGTATTAAATGGTATACAGTCAGAAGAGATGCAAGTCACAAGTGGGTACCTCAGAGATCAGTCCTGGGGCTAGCCCTCTTCAAGATCTTCAATAGTGACATTACAGATGGACTGGAGGGTCTGTTTGCAGATGGCACCAAGATATGCAACACAGTAGATGACTCAGATGGGGCAGACAGAATGAGAAGAGATCTGGATAAACTGACAAAATGGTCAGAAGAGTGGCAACTGGGGTTTAATACAAAGAAATGCAAGATCATGCACATAGGGAAGAGAAATCTCTAATCTAACTATAGGTTGGGAGGGTAGTTACTGACAATTACAAGGGAAGAAAGAGACTTGGGCATCATCATCACAGATTGCCTGAAATCATCCAAGCTTACCACTAAAGCAGTAGATATGGCTAGGGCGATGCCGGGGTGTATTAGTAAGGGTATCACAAGTCATAAGAGGGAGGTAATAAACCCTCTTTATAAGACGCTGGTTAGGCCCCATATGGAGTAGTACATGCAGTACTGGAGGCCATACCTGCATAAAGACATTAACAAAATGGAGGCAGTCCAGAGAAGGGCAATCAAAATGGTGCAGGAACTGCTTCAGAAAACATATGAGGATGGATTAACGGAGCTCAATATGTCTACATTAGAACAAAGGACCACAGATAGGTGAGATGATCGAAACATTCAAACATCTTATCAGAATTAGCAGAGCGAAAGAGTCTAACATGTTTCAATATAAGAAAAAAAAGCAGGACAAGAGGACACAATATGAGATTATACTGTATGACCCACCTGCCCAAGGACATTAACAAAATGGATGCAGTCCAGAGAAGGGCAACCAAAATGGTGCAGGGACTGCATCAGAAAACATATGAGGACAGATTAATGGTGCTCAATATGTATACCCTAGAGCAAAGGAGGAAGAGAGGTGATATATGACTGAAGCATTCAAACATCTTAAGGGCACTAACAAGGTGAAAGAGACTAACATGTTTCAATATAAGAAAATAACAGGACAAGAGGACACAGCAGGACATTAGAGGGAGGCTGATTAAGGGGTAATGTGAGGAGGTTCTTTTTCAATAAAAAGAGCACTGGATGCATGGATTGGCCTACCTCAGGAAGTGGTGGGTAAGAATACAGTGCAGGGCTTCCAACAGGTATGGGATAAGCATAAGAGAGCAATACAGATGAGTATGAATAGAAAGGCCATTGACAGAGTTAAGGCTTATGGCATATTCATAGGGTAGAAAAAATGGGCAGACAGGATGGGCCTTACAGTCCTTATATGCCATCAACCTATATGTTTCTATGTTTCTATATTATGTTTTTATGGAACCAGGAGTGGGTATTTTATTGCAATCTGTGATTTGGGCTTGGGAAGGATTTTGCTACACTGCAGAAATGGAGCTATGGATGTTTATATTTTGCTCAGTGTTGAGGATGGGGTGGAGGGTCCCTGCACTATGGAAACAGAACTTTGGGTGTCTACATATTGTAGAGTGATGGGGCTGCGGAGGGGTCTGACCAAGCACATTTTGTACAAACCAGACTTACTAGGTATCTGTGAGACCTGGCTAAAAAAACTTAACCCCTGCTCCTTACCCAGCTACTCTTTTCTCCACCATGATCATTTTTCATCCTGCATTGGTGGTGGTGTACTCCTGTATTATAGGAGTCATTAGTCTGCCACACTTCTCAACCAGTCCAGCAAGAACTTTATTGCTCAGTGGCTTGCAGCTGAGCTAACAATGGCCACCAAAATGAAGCTGCTTACTGGGTGCTGCTATAATCTGCCAAGGTCTGGTGTCCCTGGTCTTGCTGCTGTCCTCAACATCTATGCCCCTTTCTCCCTCTCAAGAGACACCATTCTGATAGGAGACTAACACTGATTTGGACTTCAACCCTTGTCTGACTGCAACTCCATTACTCAACAACACAACTTCTCTCAATGAATTACTTCCCATGCTTGCCTCAACAATTGGACTAGCAAACACTCAGCCCTTGACTGAGCCCTAAGAACTCAAGCTGACAAAGTTTCTCATGCTGGCACTCTGTCTGATATTATTAGTGACCGCTTCCCAATCTGCAGGGTCTGGCACACCAAATCGCCTGCTTCCCATCTACGTTCCTGTCCTTCTGTGATTTCTCAAACTGTGACACCAATAAATTGCATTATAACCTTAGATCACTTGACTGAACTGACCTCTACAATGCCTCCAACACCATCCAAGCTACTGGTATCTTTCAGAAAATGAAGTCACAGCACTCACCTTGCACCACAAAAAAGGCAAAAAGTAGAAATATGTGCAACAGATAACCCTTTACTGGGTATTTTGCAGCAAAAACATGACAGGGGCCTTTTTAGGACAATGACACCCACGCAGAGGCAAGAGGAAGGGCAGGTATTTGGTGGCTGAGGATGAGCTAGATGTGAAAGGCAGAGTTCCAGGAGTGCCAGAGGGTCAGACCCAGAAGAGGAGATTTCAAGAATAGCACCCAGTACTCCAGAGAACCAGAACACAGAATGAGGTGATAACATCATTTATTTATCAGACTATATTCTTACCAGTGAATAGGCAAGTGTGTTGAACAAAGGTCTTTCTTTTGTTCCTACCACAGATATTGACTTGTTTGAGTTAACTGTGGACTTGTATGAACTTTGCAGGGTGTTAAGCCTTCAATGTTTTTTCGTTAAAGCAGATGAAATGGGGGGTACCAATGAATAAAGTAATGGTGATGACAATGTAAATATGGAGAATATCTTTTATTTATTTATTTCTTTATTTAGTGATTCAGAAAAAACCTTTGAGCACAAGCTCTTTTACAAAGGTACAACGTCATAGATTGCAAAACAAAGTAAAGTAGGAGAAAGCAAAGGTACATTACAATGAATGATACAGCTTGGATTCAGAACTTACAGAATAACTCAAAACGTAGGTACAAGTTAAATAACAAGAAAAAACACTTGATGAGAGTGGTGGGGGGGATAAGCAGCCATAAAGTGCCTTGTCAATAGTTCAGAGGGATGGGGATAGCTGGCAGAGGGGTGAAGAAGGGAGATATGAGAGAGAGAGAGAGAGGTAAGTACTGCGGTGGAAGTGAGAGGGTGGAGAAGAGGGACAATAAGGTATCGGGAGAAATGGTGAGGTGAGGGGAGGCTAAGAGGAGAGGACTTGCTAGAGTAAAATGGTGGGGTGTGAAGGGGCATGGTCAGGCAGCTAGCATTAGTAGTGACTGTTTGGGAAACTCATGGGACTGTGAGTTGGGGGAGGGGGAGGGGGTGGAAGATGCTGAAGAAGCATGACACAAACTGATTCCTGGGGCGAGTCATGAGAAGAGACAGAGGGAGGGGGTACCTGAGGCCTGCTTAGTGCTTGCTGGGGGGCAGAGAAAGCAGGTTGGCTGAACACAGGTGCACTTAGAGAGTGTTATTAGGTGCTGTTTGAGGTCAGTTTTGAATTGTGCCAGACAATTGGTGGCCAAGAGGCTCCCAGGAAGTTCATTCATCCATAGGGGGGTCCGGTAGGCAAATGCATGTTGCCCAAATGAGGTGCAATGGAAGGGGATCACCAAGGCCCCTCTAGTCCTCCCTCTGGTGACCTGTAATGAGTTGGCTGCCTTGATCAAACTGCCTACACAAGGTGGTGTTTTACCCAATAGAGCCTTCTTCCCTAGGATGCAACTCTGGAATTTAACCGTTTCTTAATGACAGCCAATTTGCAGCTTCATACAGAGTGCAGGCATGAGTGCCACGCTCAGCATCCAGGGTGAGTTTGCAGGCTTTGTTGAGCGCAGTCTGAACCCTCTTGAGCAATGTATCTGTTGCCGCCCCCATAGACCACTAGTCCATAGTCAATAGTAGATATAATTGAGATATAGATTGAGAGGTGGAGGGCCCCCGGAGAGAGGTATTGCCTGTTCCTGTACAGGACACCAATCTTGGTGTTGACTGTCTTGATCAGAGATCCAATATGTTGCACAAACATGAGGGTATCATCTATTATGACCCCCAGATACTCGAACAAGTGAACTTGTTCCAGCGCTCACTGCATGAATTGGAGATGATGAGGGGGTAGTGCTTATTTTTGTTGAGGGGGCAGGACATAAGCAAGACCTTGGTCTTGTTGTAGTTTAGTAGCAACTTATGACTGCAGAACCAGTCCTTGAGTTTGGAGGAGGAGTTCTGCAGCTCAGATTGTAGGGCAGTCTGAGATGTGCTGCTGCTCAGGAGCACAGCATCGTCTGCATATAGTATGAGTTTGGTGTTGCAGACTGTGGGAAGGTCATTTAAGAAGAGGCTGAAAAGTAGGGGCCCCAGTATTGATGCCTGGGGTACCCCTAATGATACCTCTCTTTCACTGGATACTGTTTGCCCAATTTTGACACATTGATTTCTCTGTATTAGGTAGTCTTGGAACCAGCAAAGGGCATTGGGTGCCACTCCCATGTTTTGCAGTTGGGTCAGCAACAGGGGGTGGTTGACTGTATCGAAGGCCTTGGTGAGGTCAATAAAGACAGATCCCACCAGTTTAGCTTCATCCAGGGCCTTATGTGCATAGTTTGTGTAGTCCAGCAGGGCAGTGGTGGTACTGTGATTTTGTCTAAAGCCATACTGGTTGGGGCATAGTAAATTAATGAGGTAGTCGATGAGTTGACCAGCCACAATCTTTTCCAGTGCCTTGGACAGGGGGGCAAGGATCGAGATGGGTCTGTAGTTGGCTACCAGAGACTTGTCACCTCCTTTATGCACTGGCATAACTAGGGTCTGCTTCCAAACCACCAGGAATTGGGCCAGGGCCAGGGACCTATTGTATAGCATGGTAATGGGCACTATAGGAACATCCAGGGTGAGAGATAGAAGTTTCATGTCTACCCCGTCACTGCCCAGTCTGGTCTTACCTAGTATTTTCTTGACCACAGTGCCGGCCTCCTTCACTGTCACCCTTTTAAAGTAGAAGGTTGTGTGAGAACACTGTGTAGATATGTTGTTGGAGTGGTTCAAGCCAGGCCGAAGATAGGCAGGTGGTAGAACTGGGGTAAGATCAGTGAAGGCCTTATTGAAGGCTACTACAATAGCTTAAGGGTCTGTAACATACCTACCAAAGAGGTACTGGAAGCCCTGAGGGAATTTGACAGTTGGGGGGGGGGGCAGGCAGTACACACTTGCTCAGTGAATATGGAGCCTACAAAGCAGGTGGAAAGAAGGAGACCTAGTAACTTCTGCCCCTCTTTGCCACAGGCAGTATCTGTGTTTCAGAAGTTGTGTGAACAAGATTTGGAGAAAATCAGATCAGATGATTTTGTACCCAGGTTTAACAGCCTCACTGCAGATGAATGGTAAGCAATAGGGACACTCAAAAATAACATCAATCACAATGAAGCCAGCAGATAAGGGAGGCAGTGTAGTGGCGTTAAACACATGTGACTATGTAAAAGAGATGGAGAGACAACTGTGTAACAAAGAATATTACATACATATGGCAAGTGACAAAACCTCCACTTTAAAGAAAGAGACTTATGTGTTTTGTTTTTAGAATGGGCAGAAACAGAGGGATTAATAACCAATAAAGAGAAAAAATATTTAACTACCAATTATCCTTTGAGACCAGGATTTTATGTGTTACCAAAAGTGCATAAAACCCTCATTAACCCACCAGGTAGACCAAACACTTCTAGTGCAGGGAGTGTCACGGAACCATTAGCCAGTTTCGTAGATGACAATATAAAGAACATGTTCACTACACTCCCCTCATTCATTAAAGACACGGGTCACTTCCTCAATGTACTAAAGGAAATTGAGTGGAAAAGTGACAGTATATTAGTGACTCTAGATGTAGAGTCACTATATGCTAATATACCCCATGGGGGGTTTAAGAGCAATGCACCATTATTTGGAAAGAAGGGGAATTGGGGCTAAACCTGAGATGGAGTTTCTGGTGGAAATAACCAGAATGGTTTTAGAGGGCAGTTTCTTTTGTTTCAATGGGAAGTTTTTCCATTAAGTAAAAGGAACAATGATGGGGGCAAGTTTTGCCTCCAATTATGTTAATTTATATTTGGGTTTCTGGGAACAAGATGTGATTTGGGATCAAAGCATCAATCCATATTGGACAAAAGTCTTTTTATGGTAATGCTTTATTGATGATGTGTTGTTAGTGTGGGGAAGGGATGAAGATGAATAAAAACACTTTGTGGAGTATCTGCATGATAATAACAGTAATTTGAGGTTTTCATACACACTAAGATTAAGGTTTCCTTTTTTGATCTCAAGGCAAAAGTTACAGAAAATTCAGATTTATCCACTACCATCTTCACAAAACCTACAGACAGGAGCACTATACTACTAGCATGTAGCTGCCACACATGTCATATTATAGAAAATATACCCAAAAGCCAGATGTATGTAATGCCCCAAAGTAAGGGGGTTGAAAGCAGGGTCATCACAGAAAAAAATTAGGGGTTTTCAAATGCCCCAGGGGTCCCCTTCTCTGTGCTCTAGTAAAGTGTTAGGCAGGGATGAAAGTAAAATAAATGTTTTTTTTTTCTCCTCCCTGCTGCCTGCCTGCTCAATTCCACCCCAACCCCCCAGAGCAGGCAGCAGGCGAATGGGCACCCACACGCTAGGTTCACTGCCTCTGACCAGCATGTGGGGCCTTGCCATGTCCCTGGCATTTGTGTGGCACACGCTCAGGGTTCGCGAGTCCGAACCCCGAGTGTTGGGTTTGATACAGGGTTGTCCATTTTTTTTAACAGTTGGTGTTTGGTCGTGCTGGGCTGTGGAGTGGTAGGACCTGTGGAGTGCAACAGAGACTGGGCTTACCTGAGTGTGGTTGAAGCCATCCCATTGGCACTGCCTGGTGCCTCCTCTAGCCAGCGAAGATCCCTGCTTCTGCCCCAGGTTCCTCCTGCTGTGTGGTCGAGTCCAGCAGTCAGCTAAAAATAAAGAAAATGGCCATTTGCCACAGTCTGGGCTTAAGAGCCCCGTTGTTTCTTTATTTTACCCTTCCTCTATTTTTAAAGTAATTCGGGTCCCTCGTCGGCGGCTTGCAAGTGCTGCATCACCGGTTATTCAGTTGGCCATCTTAGGCCCCCTTGCTGTCCTCTCAGCTGCCTGCTGAATCTCTCTCTCACTGTCAGCACACCTCCTGCCTCCCACCTGCTCCTTGTACCTCCAAGTGGTTTGGGTGAGTTGGCAGCAGCACAATGCAACATGCTGGCCACCCGTCAAGAAAGACTTGTGGTTTTTTTCATTTATTTATTTGTGTTTAGCTTGAAGAGGAGCGGCTGAGTGTCACGGGGAGGATTTGGGCCAGAAGGACCCAAAGTAATTATTCAGGGGCGTGTGTAGCGACGCTCACGGGGAGGGGCCAAAGAAGCAAGGCCAAGGTAGTCCTTATAAATATTCAAAAGGGGGGCTGAGTCGGAGAAGGGGCAGAGACATTAGATTGGCAGTAGGCTCAGAGAGCATTTGAAATTTAAAAGGGTCCTGCCACTTTTGGCCTCATAAGAAATTTAAAGGGGCAATTCAGGCACACGGTTTAATAGGGCACCAGGCCCAATAAATAAAAGAGGAACAAGACCCGTGGGTTAAAAGAGGGGCACTAGGCCCAAAGTAAAGGTAGAGCTACCAGACCCAGTTAAGAGGGCACCAGGCCCATTTCAAAGGGCACCAGGCCCACAGCTAAGAGGGCACCAGGCCCATTTAGAGGGGCACCAGGCATATTGTATTTAGGGCACCAGGCCCCAAGTAAAGGTAGGGCAGTAGGCCAGAAGTAAATGTAGGGCACTAGGCCTAAGGTAAAGCAGGGTTCCAGGGCAGCCCCAGCCTGGTGGATTAGGGCAAACCAGCCTGGTGGTAGTAAGGCAGCCCTGGCCTAGCGGATTAGGGCAACCCAGCTTAGTGGTAGTAAGGGCAGCCACGGCCTGGTGGATTAGGGAAAGATACCTAGTGGTAGTAAGGGCAGCCCTGACCTAGTGGATTAGGGCAACCCAGCCTAGTGGTAGTAAGGGCAGCCCAGATCCACCCAGCAAGGCAAAGCCAGCACAGTAGTAGTAGGGCATATAGGCCCCATGGCAAGTAAGGCATTCAGGCCTTTAGTGTTCATGGCAACCAGCATAGGACAAGTGATACCCCCTAGAAGAGTGGTTGGGGCATTCATAGCAGAACATTCAGGGGTAGCCATATCCTATTCCAGTAGGCCCTACAGTCAGAAAAGGGGCCATTTGAGGGTGCATAGCTCAAAATATGCTGCAAAGTAACTGTGACGTCTGTATTATTTATGCCATTGTGTGTTGCTAAAGCATCTGAAAGACTGTGTAATTGCTAGTAGCACCAAGACTGCATTGTAAATTAGGATTGTGGTTATTTACCCTTGGTTTTATGAACTATTGCCCTAAGCATCTGAACTATTGCCCTAAGCATCCGAACTATTGCCCCGAGCATCTGAACTGTTGTCCTAAGCATTTGAACTATTGCCCTAAGCATCTGAACGATTGCTCCACCTGCAATAATTATCCCTAAATTTATAATTTGCCATCCACCTGGCAAATTATCTGATTGTTCTGCAGTTCTCCTGGAATTGCAGAAAGGTACATCTTTTAGTAACATTGTTACCAACGTATGGGGACAGTCAATCTTCTACCACACTGCAGTCCCATGGTGTGGTCTGTAATCCTATGTACTCATAATCAGTCTCTTCCCAGAAGGGGACGTCTTTCATTGTTCTTCACCCAAGTGGGGTCGACCATCAGATCATCTCCTCCGTCTGTGTTGTCTGCCAAAGTTGAGTCCGTCGCCATTTGTACAAGCCGTACCCGTCGTTTCTTGTTTTCACAGCTCGAAGTTATGTCCGCCGAAGCACAAGCGCATCTCGACAGCCGTGCCAGTGTTGTTTCATATGGTTCCTGATCTGGACGTCCCGCAGTTGGTCGTCCTCCACAGAAGAGTGTTCACATCCTGGAGAACTTGGTCTGTGCCCCTGGTCGTTCGCCGAAAGTTGAGTCCGTCAAAGTCCAGTTAGGGACGCGTCCGCCATTTCTTTATTTTATTCTAGTTTCTGGTCACAAAATTGCAGAATCAACCATCCTCTCTACAGATTCTTCTGGTTCCTGGTCCTATCAGAGATCCATCTTCACTCCCAGATCCTTCAGAGTTAAGCTGGCCCCTGGAGTGCTGCAGCATCCTTCAAGTCATGGTAGTCCTCGAGTGGATTCGTCACCACGCAGATCCTGGTCTCTCCTCATCCTTGGCAGCCCTGCAAGTGGGTTTTGGCCAAGGTATCCTTTGTTTTCAATTTGGAATCGGACAGCCTGTAAGTGGGTTATTCCAGGAACCAGTTGCTCTGGTTCTTTCTTTCCAGCAGCCTTGGAGAGAGTGGGCTTTTGCTGAAGAATCACATGGTCTGTTTGCCAAACCTCTCACCACCCAGTGACCTTTACAAGGTCCCTGCTGGGAACTGTGTTTAGTATCAACTGTTTTTTTGCTCCATTTTGTAGCTACCATCGTAGAATGACGGTGTACATGAAGACATCAGACCTTTGGACTTAGGTGACATTTGGACTTCGGTAGAACTCTGTGGTCATATCTAAACCAAATATTGTTGTGGGTAGTACATAGCATTTGATTTTCACCTAAGTTTAGTAATATGATAGGAACTGTTGAATAATTATAGAAGTATAGCGGCAGTAGGCCTAAGTATATATGCTAATACTGTTTGAAGTTATTTTAGCAGTCATAGATAAAAGTGTTCTATCCTCTTTTCTGCCCTATTGTTTTGGGTGTCTTCTCCCTCTCTTGTGACTGTGTCTCCCTACCCACTGGTACTAAATAAATGCCCTATGGGCACTGAATCTCTAGGACGACTCCTGCCTCTCCTTGTCTGGGTAACAGTTATCTTATCCACTATAATTCGGACCTTGGTGCCTCACTCATCTCATTCCTCCATCTTTAGAGCAGAGTACCACTGAGCACCACCCCTCTGACCATCACATGTACTGTATCAAAAGGAACTGCAGTGAGGAGCAGGATTTGGGAAAAGAACCATGAATACAGGAAGGCAGATTTAAACTGAGGGGATATGGGAACAAAACCATTGTCAGAGCAAGACAGGCATGTGATGAAACAAGCAGGATAGTCTGCTGAGAGAGAGAGGAGAGGGAGTGAGAAAACTAAGACTGAGACAGTAGACAGGATAAATTTTGTGACCACCATTGGTGTTAGGTCCAATAGAGTAAAGGAAATGGTGTGCAAACCTTGGCATGTGTTTGGAGCAGACATTCGGCTAAGAAAAACAGCCACAGTGCCACCAAGAATGTCCTATAGGAGGGCTGACAATTTGGGGGATATGATAGAGAGTTCGTCAGTGGAGGCAGTGAAACCAAGTACATGGTTTCCTCCACCCCCAAAAGGATGCCAAATATGTGGTAACTGTTGGTTTTGTACAGAAACTTTTGAATGTAGAATGTTCAGGAACCCATACAATGGTAGAATGTATGATATAAAGCAACTGATCACCTGTAACACCACCTTTGTTGTATATTTTCCCTTTTGCTCATGTGAAGCCTATTATGTGGGCAAAACTAAATGCAAATGAAAAGAATGCATAAGGGGAACATCTGAGTGCCATAAGAAATGGATTATGCATGAGCAGTACACATGCAAGAGGTACAAGATAAAAGTGATTGTGTTCTGAAATTTGTGTACATTGAATATGCTATTTTGGGTCCCAGAGGTGGTAACAGAGAGGGTCTACTCAGTCACAGGGAGAATTTTGGGATCTATGCATTAGGGGTATATATGGGCAAATGACTTAACCATATAGAATTGAGACCTTTTTTGGAAAGGAAATAGTCTGTATGTCATCTCAGTGTAACAAGCTAATTTATTTGGTTACGCTGACAGTTTGCTTCTGCTCCTGTTCTTATAGGTCTTGAGAAGATACATCACCTTCTATACAGAGCCCCCCCCCCCCCTTTTAGACCTGCTACTTGCATTCTGGCAACAAATTTTTAATCTGTGTTAACTGACTATTTAGAGTATGGCATCAAGTTCCTGAAATAAATAGGTAGGTAGGTAAAAGTTTATTTTTATGCAGGTAATACATGTAATTTGGACAAAAGTCCAGTTTACAAGACAGACCTGTGTAATCCCTAAATAAAGTACATACAGTAAGTTTCCATGTTAACACATACACAAATAAATCAATGTAAAATATGAATGTTACTAATATAGCAACAGATAAATAAAAAATATACTCCCTTCTATCTTTACTTAGAAATACAGAACTTATCCAGCTTTATAGCACATTGAAAGGAGTAATTTGCAATTACAGATATGAGTATTCAGATATTTTATAGTATGAACAAATGTGGAAATGATTTACAATTTCCCTTACATCAGGAGAAAGAGAATTCCAGAAAATAGCAGCTTGATTAATTAAAGTCCTATCCCCATATTTATTTTGTGATTTTTCTATAATGATCTTATTTAAATGAACTGATCTAGTTAGTACCCTTTTTGTATGTTGCTTCACTGGAAACAGCAGGATTATTTAAACAGGAATATTTCATTTTATGACTTAAAATTAACCATTGACATATATAATTTGTATCCAAAGGCAGCCAATTTAATTTATTTAACAATAAACTGTGATGAGTATGATAGTTCCCCTTAAGTATGTATCTGGCCACTCGGAAATAAGTTTTATCCAACCTTGCCAAAAGTATTTTACTGGCTGTTCTATGTATCAATTCGCCATATCTTCGCACTGGAATAATTAACTGTTTGGACAACTTCTTCCTATCTGTTAATGTCAAATATTCTGTGGTTCTCCTTAGGGCCCCCACCCTTTTATTCACTTTTTTTTACTAGATCTGTAATATGATGAGAAAAAGACATCTGCTCATCAAAAATCACTCCCAAATAACTATAATCCTTAACCTGTTCTAATTTAATTAAGTTCTTTGTATAAATTTGTAATTTGGAAGAAGTATTATTTTTTTTACAAGAATTGCATACATTTCATTTTCTTTGTATTCATAATCAACCTTGACCTGGTGAACCACCCCTCTATCTTTAAAAAATTGGACTGCAGGTTCAATTGCAACTCATCATCTGATCAGCTAGATGCAACAATTACTGTATCATCAGCATATAACCATATTTCTGTATGCTCAGCAACTAGTGGAAGATCGTTTAAAAAAATAAGAAACAGAAGAAGTCCCAGGATCGATCCCTGAGGAACACCTTTGCTGATCCCCTCTGCTCTCCAATGAATAACCTTGAACCTCCACCCACTGGGAGCAATTACCCAAATAAGATTTTAGCCAATCTAAAGAGCCATCTTTGATGCCTATCTCTTGCAGTCTCTCGAACAATAAGGGGTAGTCCACCAGGTCAAAGGCCTTTTGAAGGTCTACAAAAATCACTGCTTTCTCCATATTGTTTCCCAATGACCTGTTTAACAGGTCACTGAATTCTAAATGGGATGTTGTAGTAGAATAATAACAACAAAATAAGTCAAACAACTTTTTATCTGCCCTACTGGACCATCATTTATAGGATCTGCTACTCTCTGGGTTTAGGGATTTTCCCCCATTTCCGATTTTCCCCTTCCTTTTCTTTTGTTCCCCCCTTCCCCACCTTACCCTACTTGTTTCCTTTTTATGTGTCCCACTTCCCTTTACTTTGCCAGGTTTGGGCCAATTAATTTTAAGGATTGTTTACTCACTTTGTTGTGATGTGAAGAAACGTTTTCTGGATATGGGCATGTAAAATTGACCTGTATAATTAAGTGTATTGATGTCTATTGGATTATGGACTTTCAAGTGTGTACCTGTTGTTTTCCTTTTACCCCCCCCTTTTCTCCTTTTCCCTCCACCTTTTTTCTTCCCCTTTTATCTTTCTTCTTTTCCTTCCCCTTTTCTTCCCTGTCCCTCTGCCCTTTTTCTCACTTTTTTCTTTTTCCCCTTTTTTCTTCCCTTTGCCTCTTTCTTCTTACTTAGTATCATAGTACTTTGTTATATAGTTCTCCTTTTTAATTTACTATATACGTTTAAGTAATTCTACTAGGAGCTTTGAAAATAGACTCTCTGTCACTTGTTTATAGTCTTTTTTAAAGTCTTTTTGAATGTTAAACCTCTGTGGGGGTGATATCTTTTGGACAATATCAAGTAAGAAATGTTTACACATAAAAATAAGTCTTTTCAAAACAGGGGATATGTTTTTAATACTTTCTGGTGCGTAATTTTCCCTTTTTTTCCCTTTTTACAGCTACATTGGTGGAGCCTGCAGCTGTTTTGTGGAAGCTCTAAAAATTAGGTACCAGATTCAGACCCTGGAAAACTTCCATTCTGGAGTTTTGGAATGATCTTTCTGAAACTCCAAAACAATCAAACAGTCAGCCAGGGCCACACTACATTTGTTGCCTTGTCCGCCACTTCCGCATTTCCCTTCCAAACTGTGCACGTGTGTCATTTCTGAAATCTGTACTCTCAAAACCCCTGTCACCTTCATGGAAGCCAGGTGTTTTGCTTCCACATTGATAGGGCAGTAGGCACCCTTTGGTGTGACGTCCTATGCAACTTTTTCCTGTAGTATTGCTTTCTATTCCTGAAGTTGACACATAATTTGGAAGATTGCACCTTGCTTCCCTGAAGATGGTGCTGCTTTGTGTCTCATGAATGCTGAATGTCACTATTTTCTGTTTTTCTTTCATAATTCATTAATATCACAGCATCACAAATCCTCAGAGATTCTGTTCCTCTATATCACATATTCCCGTCACTGTCTATCATACCTCATGTTGATTCTGGTTTAGTGGTTTGATAGTATTGCATTTACCAGCATGATGCAATGTGTGCCAATATTGAGAGATGCAGTGTTCCATTGCAGGCATTCCATTGTCCTCTTTAAACTAGATGAATTCTGTGATCATAAGTTCTCCAATCTGTGGACCACAGATACTAACACATGTCATTTTCACTATAAGCCTAATAATCGTGAAGTTGAACAACATAGAGAAACAATAGCAACTTCACAAATACAATATAGTACAGAACACAGCAAATCTTATGCTGTAGTATTATGATGTAACATGTGCTTCCAGCATCTCCTTTACATGTAGCACAGTGGAGTTAGTCACAAGTTGCTATATTCACTATAAGGTGAAGCCTACTGTTTCTAGCCTTGTGTAGATATCCAAAATTATCACCATTTCATTTCACTTTGTGGTACAAAGTTTTGTTTTACCAAATATGCCTTGGTCTGCTTGCCTGATAATCAGAAACCATTAATTAATGTTGCATGGTACTACTATTATTACAATTGCACATTGTGACAGTGCTGAGTAACTCAGAACTGCATTCAGTGTATTACAGTTATTTGTCACTATTACATTAATGCACCATGTTAAATATATTGTACAGGCTATCTTTATGTCTAGCCCATTCGTGCAGGGGTTAGTTTTTATTTGGTCAGTAATCACTGCTGTCTCCTCACTTTTTAGAAGTTGATAATGCACTACTGTGATATACTGCTGGGGCTTCCTTATAGCATTACAACAGTGAAGTGTAATTAGGACTGAAAACAAAGGTGAATACCGGGATTACACTTTACTGTTACCCATTACATCATCCTATGTCAGCTTTAGCAATACACTGTTACTGAGGATTGCAGTCAGTGGATGATGACAGCATCTGCTTGTCATACATGTCACAGCAGATGGGGTGACACTGTGTAATGTATATTTTTGTACCATACATATATATGGGAAATTGATAGAATTGTATTTTACATTTTGATGCAATGTTTTGTACCTAAAATATGAATCATTATGCTTGTCAGAAAATCAAATCTGCATTGTGACATAAAACAGTGCATTACATTTTTGGCTTGTGATCAGCAGTATCACCACAGTGATTACTGACCCAATAAAAGCAATTAAGAGGTATGCAACATAAGATACATAATATGCTGCATTCATGTAATACTGACAAGACCTGTAGTATGCTAATTACCATTTGTTGTGACTTATCGGCATTCCGATGTGCACTTTTTATAACATAGTGCCCATGGGAGTTAGCTAATTTTTCTTTTGATCTGTCACCCGTACACCTTTATTAACTTGCCAGTGAGCTTCTCTGCCCTTCCACTGATACACAAAAAGTACCAGCACATCTATAAGTACATAAATGAATATATTCCTAAATATGTTATACCAGTTGCAGCACTATTGGGGCTGCTGTCATGCTTGCTGGCTTTCAATATGGATATGGTAATTCCTTGATGCTTGCCTCAAATCAAGTGAGTCACACTCTATTTGGTGCCCCAAGCCGAATCCTAGCAAACTTTCATCAGTGGGTGTACATGTCTCTGATGTAAGCCAGTTGAACTGGAATAAATGCAGTCCAAAGTGTTATGCTCTAGAGTACTTCTCATCATGCCAATGGTTGAACAATTATTGATGGAGCCCACTTTACTAAATGCCAAATACTAATGAACACAGCCACCGCTAGCGTCAACTGCCTGTCACTTCTTAACACTACTTCGCTGAAGCAGGGAAGGTGTCAAAATGTCAACTTAGACCTGCACAAGCTTCACTATCTAGGTGTCAATTCCATTACAGCTCTTCATGTTCAGTCCCTTCCTTTCCCCTTACTTTCAGCGAGTCCATTCTGTTATGAAGCTGCATTACCTAAACTTACTTTGGTGTGTGTAATATGTGCTGGCACCACTGCAGGTGAAATTGGTAGTGTTTGAAGCAATTATCTGTCTGGCAATGCACATAATAGGGAAGCAAATAGGAGCCATTGCAGACACGCATTCTTCTTTCACCTTATCATCGAGGGACTTTCAACACTGCCATTCATCAGGTTTGGAAATGACAGCCTATACTCCTCATTTTGTTTTATTACATGCTGCAGTTTAGTTACAGGTAGAGATCTGAACAGGGAATTGCTGTTGAGGCTGCAAAGGTTTTTGGTTCCTGTAGTGGCTTCACTGCCTCCCTGTATTGATACATTAATTCAACAGACACATTAGCATGACGTAAGGCGCATGACATTGATTTTTCCAATGGCAGTTTTGGAAATCAGCTTAATTTCAGGGTTTTCTATAGGTGCAGCATCCCCAGGAAAATGCACTTGATAAGAAAGAATGTGTCCTAAAGAGCTGAAATTACTGTGTCCATGGTGATCACATTTTTAGTTCAGCAGATTTATTAAAATTACTTACAAGATAATTAAAAAGTACGGGTAGTAAGTTGCTTTATATTTCCAGATTTTTGTTGTTATTCCTTTATAACATGGGACACTGGAGATGCTGCTGCTACAAGTTATTACACCCAATGATGATAAACAGTTTAATGTAGCTCAGGAAATTCAGCACGGTCTGTTGGCCTTTTTCCCAATTTTGTTTTTCCTGCACCAGGTTCTCAAGCTCGCTGAACTTACTATGTTTTGCCTTGTTTCCTATGAGCCGCACTGGAAATTGACTTGTTTTATTAGATGCTGTGGTTTAGTTATGGGGTAGAGACCTGAACAAGGAATTGCTGTTGAGGCTGCAAAGGTTTTTGGTTACTGTAATGACTTCACTGGGCTTGGCCCAATGTTTCGGAAGTGAGCCAATTACAAAACCACCCCAAATTCATTATTTCTCTAATGCTCATTGGAGCCAGGGAGGATGTTCTAATGGTTGGGCTTGTAACATGACTATTAATGAGATTTTTGTCTGTCATAGGGTCTACTAAGGGCTTTTGGAAGAGAATGGAAGCAGTGCGGTCCAGCAACTGAAGAAGAGAAACCAGTAGAATCACTTTGGTCAAGTCAATTCCAGCCACCTCTCCAGTGTCCCATGCTATTAAATAATAAATAAATAAATAAAATGATGGAAATATAAAGCAACTAGCTATCCATACTTTTAATTATCTTGTAAGTCAATTGAATAAATCTGCTGTACAAAAAATGTGACCACCATGGACACAGTAGTTTCAGCTCTTTAGGACACATTCTTTCTTATTAAGTACATTTTTCTGGGGATGCTGTACCTATAGAAAACCTTGAAATTCAGCTGATTTCCCAAACTGCCATTGCAAGTGTCAATGTCTTGTGCCTTACAATGTCCCATGTAATGCACTAATGTGACTGTGGAACTGTAATGTATCTAAAGGAAGCGTCATTTAAATCAGTTTTTTTTTTACTTGTAAAAATTACTTTTGGGGGGTCGCTGTGGAGCCCGAGCAGGATGGCAGCATCCACCAACAGCTCCTGCTTCAACTTTTATAAACTCATTAAAAAAAACCTTAACTGCTGAGAAGCGACTCTAAATAGCCTTGCTGTCTGAAAGAGGATCCCTCTAACTTAAAAATGGGCAATCCTCGTAAGGATAGAGGCGGAGGATCGGGTGCTAAAACATCCGAAACGGCGCACCACTCGAGGAGCCTGAATGAGACGCAGGCCACACCACAGTGGGAATCTGAAGAAACTATGGCTTCCCTAGGCCTAAAACTAAATAGGCTGCTTTCGTCTATGGCTGACCTGAACAACAAAATTGACTCTTTTGGAACGAGGGTCTCGGCGATTGAGTCCACTGTGGAGGATATGCTGACTGAAACGGAAAGTATAAAGAAACAAGCAGACGCTGCATCAGCAGCGACATCGATGTTGGTAAAGGAAAACATGCATCTAAGGGCCAGGCTCGAGACCCTCGAAAATCAGGCCCGCTCTTCGCATGTACGTGTCTTGGGAATGCCGGAGGGAATCGAAGGAGATCATCCTGTGATGTTCATGAAATAATGGCTGGCTGAAAAACTGGCTCCAGAAGCCCACAATATTACATTTAGCCTACAGAAGGTTTATAGAATTACCCCTCGGGGATACCGTGAAGATACAGAGACCCCTCGAACTCTCCTAATTGTGACAGATGGAGTGGGCACAAGGGACCAAATTCTGCGTTATGCTAGACAAGCAGGACCTATTTTCCAGGATGACCGACCGATATACCTATTCCTGGACATCAGCTATGCTACACGCCTCAAGAGGAAGAGGTTCAATGGGATTTGGAAAAGGCTTAAGCAGGCAAATATATCCCACTCACTGGTGTTCCCGGCGCGGCTGTGGATAGTTCACAAGGGGTAAGTTTGGGTTTTCTCAGACCCCACCGAGGCTGGCAAGTGGGCTACGCATTTTGCTGAATCCAGTCGGAAGCGGCCGAGAGACCATGGAGAGGAATCCAGTGGCTCAGAAGACCAGGAGAACACTTGAAAAGTGTTCGGGCAGGCCAGACTCTGATTTATATATTTGCTCTTTTTTATGCTCCTATAAACAGATCCTCAAATGACTCTCCTGTTTAAATTGAAAATAGCTGCCTGAAATGCAGGGCTTTTTTTTTTTTTTTATTTTATTTTATTTTATGTTACTTTAGTTTATATGTGTAGTTATGTTTAAAGGGAGCAGCAGCTTTGAGTAGAGGGGGCTTAAGGGGATGCTGCCTGAATTATATGGTGGAATTTGGACTTTTAGACAGATAGTGTGGCAAAATTAAACCCTGAATAAGGGCACAGACTTGGATAGACTTGGACCCACTTAAGTTTATAAAGGAGTAGACACACTGCTCATGGGCTCAGTTAATCAGCTTTTTCACGATGTTGTATATGCCTACGAAATGTATGGATAACCCCCATATGTGGTATCAAAATATTTGGGAATCACTAATCCTCTGATTAATGAGGGGTTTTTTTTGTTTGTTTGTTTTTTTTGTTTTTTTTTCTCTCTCTTTTGGATATGTATTAATGTTGATGGTATGTCCTAAATATGGTGAAACTATCTGTAAAAGGATATGAGATAAAATTTTAAAAATAAAGTTTAAAAAAAAAATTACTTTTTGAGATATTACTTTTAAGCACTGACTCAATATAGATCAAGGGACAGCCCCTGACCTCGAAGATATCTATCACTCTATCTCTCCCTTAAAATTTATGGAGCTTGGTGTGTCGTCATACCCATAATGATAACAACCAGTATGGGTCTTCCAAAGCAAAGGAAAACTCCAAGACACATCAGAGATCGAATACCTAGGTAGCATAAGATAAAGTTACAATATATTTTCATATGTACAGTTACCATGTCTCTTATGGTTCGTGCATTCTTGAGTTGTTTTAATAAGAGATTGGCTAAGCAAAGCTGAGTAGTTCTAGCACACAACGGACTTCAGAAGAAACTCTTACAAGCATAACAGACACAGTAACTGCACATATAAACATATTATAAATCATGCTAAAGTCCTTCATTAAAAAAAATAAATTTGAGTTGAAAATCAAAATTTTTATTTTGCAGAATATTAGGGAATTGTCTTTGTGAACATGGACTGAGACAACTTACCTTAGAACTTCAGAATGTTATAACTAGATGCTTGAGGCACCCATTTATGATTATAAGACTACTTGGAATGTTTAGAAATGAACAATCCAGACTGGCTAAAAATAATTTAATGTCAGTCAGTTTGGAACACTCGTGGCCACTTTGAGTGGTAAATAATGGAGGGCAGGTTTGGTGTTGTTTGGGATGGGGGTTGGCTGGGGGCCAAGAGGAGATGTGATGAGCAGTTTCAGTGGAATTAGCCCATAGAGTGGCCATTGAGATTGCTCGAATGTTAGTGCATCTGCTGGGATTATAGACAGTTTGCACATTTGCACAGCCCTGAGTTTTTTTTGTCAACTCGGACACACTATGCTGAAACCTTATTTACAGATGTAGCCTGCCAGCAGAAGGAAGTAAAGTGACTTGCTTAGGGTCACACAGCGAATTACTGATCTGGTCCAATTCCAAAACTCATGCATTCTTGTTAATCCACAAAAAAAGCATCTCTTGTATTCTTTTTCCAAGTGAACCCCCTGCACCTAGCCTGCCTTCTGTTGAACACCCCACCATTCATACTGTGTCCTTAGTACTGCCTGAGTATCAGCTTGCAGTCTCACGAAGAAAATTATCATACCTCAGAATGTAATCGTATACCTCAGAGAGTTGTGCATACCTACACCAATACGGATCATCAGCTGGCACTATTAATAAATACCTCCCAAATCACACATATGTCCACTTTTTCAATGTTTGACTTCTACTCCCACAGTAAACATTGAGTGGATCACCACTGTTCTGCACAGTGAAGGCAGTATGTACAGTTCCCCTCTTGTGTTTTTGTCCCGCTTCGTTAACCAACAATTGGGTCTTCATGGAGGGCCAAGCAATAAGCCTCAGGACTCACCAGAAAAACTGCTGTTCCTGCCCTCATAAGAGCTGCACTTACTATGGATAGCAATATTATTAGCAGGAGAGGCATACAAATGCCTTGAGTGAATCCACTGGACTTCCAGTGTCAGTCTACTCCTTTCCCTTTGATCTGCAGAACCCCGCAAGACTGTTCCCTGCAAATCATCTTCAGTAATTTTTAGTGCCCTACTCCACAATGCTACCACCCTTCTAAATCTTGAATGGTCTATACACAGTGTAATCTCCCTACACTGATAGTCTTAGTCAAGCCACAGGCCTGAAATTTCCTCACTACTGGTTTGTTGTATTCTGGGATCAACCATCTGGTATTGTAATTAGGGGGGGCCTCTTCTGTCCAAATCTCAAAGAACTTTTCTATAGTCCCATAGAACCACTTATATTGCTGAGTGCTGGTAGGGTTGAGGCCTACTTTAAAGTTCTGCGAGATGAATAGTCCAAAGATGAATGGCACTGGGTCTACCATCCCTAGGCCTCCCCTGTTCTGTGGCAAGTACGTATAGCAACACTTAGTGGGGTTCAATCTACTGCCCCATACCATTTGGAAGAAACAGGAATACATTCTTGTTTTCATAGCTAAGGGTATTGGAAAAATCAGGGCAACATACAATAACACAGGAATCAAAAATCGTAATAATTTGGATTCTTTTGATCTTAGAGAGAAACATAGAAACATAGAATTTGATGGCAGATAAGGACCGCTTGGCCCACCTAGTCTGCCCATTTCCCTACCTACTGGATAAGCTGCAGATCCTAGTTAACCAGCAGCCTACTTCTTCCTAGCCCCACTCCCTAGAATGGCCTTATGACTGTCCCATGCATGCTTGAATTCCACCACTGATTTTGACTCCACAACCTCCTCCGGAAGGCTGTTCCATGCATCCACAACCCTCTCTGTGAAAAAATACTTCCTTAAATTACCTCTGAGCTGCCCCCCTATCTTCAAGTTGTGCCCTCTTGTTCTTGCACACCTCTTTTTTTGAAAGATGCTACCTTCTTGGACTTTGTTGATTCCCTTGAGGTACTTGAATGTTTCTATCATGTCCCCTCTCTCCCTCCTTTCCTCGAGGCTATACATATTAAGCTCCTTTCATCTCTCTTCATCTGTCTTCTGGTGCAGAACCTGCACCATTTTAGTTGCCCTCCTCTAGACAGCTTCCATCCTGTCTATGTCTTTGCGGATTGGGTCTCAGAACTGCACACAGTACTCCAGATGGGGTCTCACCAGCTGTCTGTACAGAGAGAATAACTTCCGTTTCTACTGGTGATGCCTCTCCTATGCATCCCAGTATCCCCAGCCCTCATGCTGCCATCTCACATTGCTTGCCCCCTTTAGGTCATCTGATTGACTACCCACAGGTCCCTTTCCATTTTGTTGTTGTTAATATCTCGCCCCCATTGTGTACTCTTCCCCTGGGTTTTTGTTTCCCAGGTGCATTACCTTGCACTTCTTAGCATTGAATCTAAGCTGCCATACATTTGACCATTCCTCTAACCTTGCCAAGTCCCTTCTCATCCTTTCCACCCCACCAGTGTGCATCAACTCTGTTGCAGATCTTTGTGTCATCTGCAAAGAGACATACTTTTTCTTCCAGTCCCTCTGCAATGTCACTTATAAAGACATTGAAGAGGACCTAGTCTAATACTGAACCCTGCGGTGCCACTAGTAACCCTCCTTTCTTCTGAGTGGACTCCTTTTACTATTACTGTCTGTGTCCTATTCTCCAGCCAATTCTTTACCCAGGCTGTCATCTTGGGACCCACTCCCAGACTGGCTAACTTGTATATTAATCTTTTGTGTGGGACTGTGTCAAATGCCTTGCTAAAGTCTAGGTAGACCATGTCCACAGCCCCTCCCTGATCTACTACTTTGGTCACCCAGTCAAAGAAATCTATCAAATTCATCTGGCATGACCTTCCCGCTGTGAATCCATGCTGCCTAGGGTCCTGTGCCCCTCTGGCCTCTAGATACTCAACAATTCTTTCCTTCAGAAATGATTCCATCATTTTCCCTATCACGGAGGTTAAACTAACAGGTCTGTAGTTTCCTGCTTCTGCCTTGCTCTCACTTTTGTGAAGGGGAATCACATCTGCCCTCCTCCAGTCCTCAGGTACCACCCCATCCTCCCATGATTTGTTAAAAAGGGTAGTCAGTGGTGTCACTAGTTCTACCCTTAGTTCTTTTAAATTCTGGGATGAATCCCATCAGGCCCCATTGCTTTGTCCACCTTCAGTTTTAAGAGTTCTTTCAGAACCCTTTCTTCTGTAAAGGGCTGGTATCAACTTCTGCATCCAGAGTGTTTCTACTGTTTGTTTTAGGTACCTCCCCTCTTCATTTGTAAATACTGAGCAAAATATTTGTTTAGTATCTCTGCCTTTTCACAGTCTCCCTCTGCCACCCTCCCTCCCTTTATTAAGCCTCACTATCCCTCCCTTGGTCTTCCTTTGCTCCCTGATGTACCTATAAAAGGTTTTATCCCCCTTCTTAACTGAGTTGGTTATCTTTTCCTCTGCTTGGGCCTTTGCTGTTCTGGCTGCCTTCCCAGCCTCCTTTTGCTTTAACTGATACAATTCTCTCTCCTGCTCCTTCTGCGATTCCTTGTACTTCCTGAATGCTTTCTTTTTCTCTTGAACCTTCACTGCCACTTCCTTTGAGAACCGTAGTGGTTTCTTACATCGTTTGTTTTGTTTATTTGCTTCACACAAGGCTCGTTACCTTTGTGATGGCAGTTTATTATTCCTATTGTTCTTCCACCCTCCTTTCTGCCCATTTGCTAGTGCATTCCTTAGGCTCTCACCCATTTGGCAAAGTCAGCCCTCTTAAAGTCCAGTACTTTTGCCTTTGTGTAAGCTTGACTCTATTGCTGTGTTCATTGTGAACCATACTGTTCGATGATTACTAGTTCCCAGATGGCTACCCACTTCTACATCTATGATCCTCTCTCCATCTCCATTTGAGAGAACCAGGTCTAAGGTGCTCCCTCGAGTGGGCTCCAATACTAGTTGTCTAAGGCATGCCCACTGCAGGGCATCTAGAATAACCCTCTCTTCGAAGTGGCTGCTGCAACTGCACTCCAGTTAACATCAGGCATATTCAGATCACCCATCAGCAATATCTCCCCTTTTTCTGCCATTCTAAGTATACTTTTTATCATTTCCATGTCCATTTCCTCCCCCTGAGAAGAGGGTCTGTATACAACCCCTGTGCGGATTGTGGTGCCATTGCCTGTCTCCAAATTTACCCACAAATTTACCCACAGTGCTTCTCCAGATTTTCCAACAACTCACTTTTAGTTCCACCTTCTTTAAGGCTGTATCCCAATTGTCTACCGGAAGATTTCAGGGACCAAAAATAATTCCTAAAATATTTGGTGAACCTGAAGATAACTGAATGTGTCCACCCACATTCGTTCCTTGACCCCCTCTCAAGCAGAAGCCCTTTGCACTTCCCGACATTCAATTTTTGCATTAGCCATTTTGGCATACTCTTCAAACTGGGTTAATGGTCCCTTAATTTGTTCTGGGTTTGTCATGACCAGACATATGTCATCTGCAAATGCTTGGACTCTTATTTCTTCAGTAGCCATGGACCCTTGCAGTCTGCCCCATAGTTGTGAGTTATTCAACTTTCTAATGAGTGGGTCCAAGGAAAGGCTATAGAGTATAGGGGGCTCAGTGGACACCCTTGTCTGAGCCCCGTGTGTACTGTTATGCCTTCTAGTACTTTCCTTTTTATCACCGGCTGAACTGTTGCTCCTTTATAGAGTAATTTTATTTTGTTAAAAAATTCATTTGGTATGCAATACTGCTGCAATAACATAGAAACATAGACTTTGATGGCAGATAAGGACCACTAGGCCCATCTAGTCTGCCCATTTCCCTACCTACAGGATAGGCCGCAGATCCAAGTTAACCAACAGCCTATATCTTCCTGCCCCCCACAAGAATTGCATTATGTCTGTCCCATGCATTCTTGAATTCTCCCACAGTTTTAGACCCCACAAGTTCCTCAGGAAGGCTGTTCCATGCATCCACTACCTCTCTGTGAAATAATGCTTCCTCACATTGCCCTGAACCGCCCTCCTTCTATCTTTAAATTGTGTTCCCTTGTTCTTGCAAGTCTCTTTTTCTGAAAGATGCTACCCTCTTGGACTTTGTTGATTCCCTTGAGGTACTTGAAAGTTTCTATCATGTCCCCCCTCCCTTCTTTCCTCAAGGGTATACATATTAAGCTCCTTTAGTCTCTCCTCATACGGCTTCTCTTGCAGACCCTGCACCATTTAAGTTGCCCTCCTCTGGACTGCCTCTATCCTGTCTATGTCCTTGTGGAAATGGGGTCTCCAGAACTGGACACAGTATTCAGATGGGGTCTCACCAACTGTCTGTACAGAGGATAACAACTTCCTGTTTTCTGCTGCTGATGCCTCTCCTATACATCCCAGTATACCCCGGCCCTCCCTACTGCCTTCTCACATTGCTTGCTAACCTTAAGGTCATCTGATATGATTACCCCAGGTCCCTTTCCTGTTTTGTTGTCGTTACTACCTCCCACCCATTGTGTATTCTTCCCCTGGGTTCTTGTTTCCCAGGTGCATTATTTGCACTGTTTTGCATTGAATCCTAGCTGCCATCGTCTGACCATTCCTCCAACCTTGCCAAGTCCCTTTTCATCCTTTCCACCTCCTTGTGTATCAACCTGTTGCAGATCTTTGTGTCATCTGCAAAAGGCATACTTTTCCTTCAGTCCCTCTGCAATGTCACTGATGAAGACATTAAAAGGACTGGACCCAATACTGAACCTGCAGTACCCCACTAGTAACAGCCCTTTCTTCAGAGTGGACTCCATTTACAATTACCTTCTGTGTCCTGTTGTCCAGCCAATGTTTTACCAGGCTACCACCCTGGGACCCACTCCCAGGCTGGTTAATTTGACTATCAATCTTTTGTGTGGGACTGTGTCAAATGCCTTGCTAAAGGTCTAGGTGAGCCATGTCCACAGCCCCTCCTGGTCTACTACCTTTGGTCACCCAGTCAAGAAATCTATTAGATTCATCTGACATGACCTTCCCACTGTGAACCCATGCTGCCTTGGATCCTGTGCTCCACTGACCTCTAGGTACTCAACTATTCTTTCCTTCAAGTGACTCCATCACTTTCCCTACCACAGAGGTCAGACTGACAGGTCTGTAGTTTCCTGCCTCTGTCTTGGTCCCACTTTGTGAGGGAATCACATCCGCCTTCCTCCAGTCCTCGGGTACCACCATCCTCCCATGATTTATTAAAACAGTAGCCAGTGGTTTCACTAGTTCCTTCCTTAATTCTTTTAGAATTCTGGGGTGAATTCCATCAGGACCCATTGCTTTGTCCACCTTCAGTTTTAGGAGTTCTTGCAGAACCCTTTCTTCTGTGAAAGGACTAGGATCGACCCCCTATCAGGAGTGCTTCTGTTAATTGGATTAGGCACTTCCCTCCTCTTTGTGAATACTGAGCAGAAATATTCATTCAGTATGCCTGCTTTTTTCACTGTCCCCCTCTGCCCACCACACGTTCATTCTATTCAGCCTCACTATCCCTCCGTTTTGTCTTTCTCACTCGCTGATGTACCTATAAAAGGTTTTATCCCCCTTCTTAACTGAGTTGGCTATCTTTTCCTCAGTTTGGGCCTTTGCTATTCTGACTTCCCTCCCTGCTTCTTTCTGCCTTAACTGGTACAGATCTTTGTCCTGCTCCTTCTGTGTTTCCTTATACTTCGGAATGCTATCTTTTCTTCCTGACTTTCACAACCACCTCTTGAGAACCATAGTGGCTTTCTTTCATTTTGATTTGTTTATTTGCTTCACACAAAGGCTTGTTGCCTCTGTGATGGCAGTTTGATAATTCCCATTGTTGCTCCACACTCCTTCTAGCCTGTTTGCTAGTGCTTTTCTGAGGCACTCTCCCATCTTGCCAAAGTCAGCCTCCTAAAGTCCAGTACCCTCACTTTTGTGAGGCTTGACTCTGTAGCTGAGTTAGCGTGAACCACACTGTTTGATGGTCACTTGTCCCCAGATGGCAACCTACTTCTAGATCTGAGATCCTCTCACTGCCCCGTTTGAAATCGAGGTCTAAGATTGCTCCCTCACAAGTGGGTTCTGAAACTAGCTGTCTAATGCCTGCCACCTGTAGGGTGTCAAGAATAGCCCTGCTGTTGGATGTGGCTGCAGCAAATGTGCTCCAGTTAACATCTGGCATATTCAGGTCTCCCATCAACAGTACCTCCCCTTTCTCTGCCATTCTAAGAATGCCTTCCATCATATCCTTGTCCATTCCTTCCCCCTGACATGGGTGTCTGTACACAACCCCTGTGCAGACTGTGGTGCCCTTTCCAGTCTCCAAGGTGACCCACAGTGCCTCCTCTCCTCCCTGTTTACTCTTTTGTTCAGTTGCTTTTATCCCTTCCTTTTCATAGAGAGCTACTCCTCTCCCTCTTCTCCCCTGTCTGTCTCTCCTGTAGGTTATGTCCCTGGTATGTTAACATCCCAGTCATGGTTCTCTGTGTACCATGTTTCTGTGACTGCTCGATATCAGGCATCCCTCTTCCATTAAGGCCACCAGCTCAGGAGCTTGTTGCCCAAGACTACGAGCATTGGTATTCATTACCCTCCATTTCCTGATGGCCTTACTCCTTTTGCCCATCCCTGTCCTTCTTGCCTTTGTCACTTTCTCCATTTACCCCTGCCCTTCTCCCTATTGACACCTCTATGTTGGTGTTTGCCACACTTACTACCATGATTGTTTGGGGGGGGCTAGGATTTTCCTGCTCCTTTCCAGTGCCTCCCCCCTTGGCTAGTTTAAAAGCTTGCCAATGAAGCATTTAAACCTATCACCTAGGATCCTAGGCAATATCCGAAACAGAAAGGGGAGATGTACTCTATCAAAAGCTTTGGAGAAGTCTAATGACACAATGACCCCCAGTTTCAGAGGTCCATTATGTCCTTCAGTTACATCTCACTCTACCATCAAAGCCTGTTGAATTTTCCTGTCCGGCACCCCATTAAACTAAGCCAGATTAATCAAATCTTGTGCACATTTCTGCAGTCTAGTATTCAACAACTGAGACAAAATTTTAAATCAGCCTTCAGCAGGGTGATTGGTCTCCATTTACCCATCACTTCCCCCTTTGTGCAGAAAAATCAGTAAGCCTGAGGTAAAAGGGCCAGGCTCCATTCCTTAATCAAAGAAGGAGAAGAAAACAGCAAATAAGCAGTTTGCTAATATTGTTGAAAAAGTTTTATAAAACTCAAATGGTACACCATCTGGGACAGGCGATGCCCCAGTTTTCAGAGTTTTTATTATCCCTTCAATTTCTGTCAGTGTTATTGGGTCCATTAATTCCTTCCTTCCCTCTGATGGCATCTGAACTTTTACCACCTGTAAATAATCATGCATGGCCCTCTCAGCTGGAGGGCTGTGCATATTATGGGACTTTAAGAAGATTTTCACTTCCGCATACAAATCCTCTTAAATGTTCATCCTGCTCCTCCCCTGGTTCATTGTTAAATAGTCCATGGTCACTGTGTTCATTCTTTTCTTACATGCCTCATATGGGTCACTCTGGGGGGATTTGTGTGTACCATATTGCAGTTCCACTTCTAATGTTCTTGTTTTATCATATTGGCATGCCTTTATGGCCTCCTTTACCTGCTCAATTTCAAGGCTGTCATTAGAGTGCAACAGAGCATCAGTGGAGTATAATGCTTGTAACTTTTCTCTTAATTTTAAATAATGTAAAAATGTGGTCCTCTCTTTATTTTTCCCGAAAGCCTGACACCACTCCCTTATGTCTTGCTTCATGTCTAGCCACCATTCCCTCAGGTACTCATATAGGTCACTGACTGAAACCCATGCCCATAATAGATTCTGATTCTTCTCCTGCACCTCAGTCTGAATCCTCCAATGTTGAGGTATTCATTCTCCACCATTTATGTTGTCTCCTACCCAATACTGGCTGAAAGGTAATTTTTAATAGAAGGTCAGAAAATTCCATCAGGCTGATTTGAAGGTTTGGGGACCTGAGGTCCCTAGATAAAAACATAGTCTATCCAAGCGGTAAGCCTACCCTTCCTGCATGTATACCAGGGGGCAGACATCTGGAATTTTGCACAGTCCACTAAATCACATTTCTCAATACAATTCTTTAGAGCCGTTGTGTGACAATAGATTTTACCCTCCCCTTTCCTACTGGGGTTAGGCAATCCACAGTTAAAATCCCTCCCCAAAATAATACCCAAAGTAGTATATAGATAAGGCTGTAATGCTGCCAAAAGGGCTACTCTCTCTCTGCTTTTGTTTGGGGTCCATTAACATTTATCAATCGAAAAGGGTTGTGGTCCCAATACCCATCAACAATAAGGAGCCTCCATGGTATCAAATCCATAATTCTAGTCATCTGAAAATGAAAGCAACCAAAGACTATCCCTGCCCCACCTACCCTGTCCAGAGCAGAAGGAGGGATCCTTCCTCCATTCTTCTTTGCATCTCTTAAGGTGGTCCACTGTACTCATCCACTTTTCCTGAAGAAACCCAAAATCAAAGCATAAACTTCCCAAGTACCCAAAGACAGAATGACTCTTTAGGGGGGTCATTAAACTCCCCACAAGGGAGGAGCATGTCCTGGACATGGTTCTGGCAGATGGGGATCTGTTAAGGTACCTGATTGTAGAGGAACCCCTGACTGGGAGTGACCACAATACTGTCTGGTATCAAATAAGCATGGGGAGGAGATCTAGGACACTGGCAGTGTGGACTTCAGGGGCAGACTTTGTAGGCATGGAAATATTCTCAGGATCTTGAAGGGATTACATCAATGACAAATGTGGAAAGAGATGGGAGGTCATAAAACGAGGACTTCATGAGGCAGCCAGGACCTGCACTAAGGTGAAACGTAAGGGAGCAAGGTCACATAAACCATGCTGGTGGTCCAGTGAGGTTCAGGTAGTGGTCAGAGAAAAGAAAGTGGCCTACAAAAAATATAAAACAACAAGAGGGGATAAGGAAATGTACCATCTTGCATCTAGAAAAGTCACCCGGATGGTGAGGGGGGCAAAGCCAAAGTCCAGTAAAGAGCAGAGGCTGGCACAGGGGATACATGGAAGGGAAAAGGGGTTCTTCTGGTACATTGGGGAGCAGAGAAAAACTAAGGGCCATCTCAGCAGACTGAGATCAGAAGGAGGGAGGGTGGAAGAGGCGAGGGATCAGGCAGAGGTATTAAATGAGTACTTCACCTCTGTGTTCACTAGGAAGGGGGATGGGATATCCACAAAGCAAGGCACGATGGGGATAGAAGTGGCAGTGAATAGGATCAAGGGAGCAACAGAAATGGAGCAAGAGGGAGGGAGAGGTACCACAGGGGTGTCACATCAGGATAAGGATAGAAAGGCCAGTAAGGTGGAGGGGATGGATGATGCTATCTCCACCGAAAGGGTGTGGTTAGTCCTCAAGGCCCTAAAGAAAAACAAATCTCCAGGGCTGGATGGCATTCATCTGAGAGTACTATGAGAATTGGCAGACATACTGGCTACACCTGGCAGAGCTCTTCAACAGGTCACTTGAGACAGGGAGCGTACCTAGGGATTGGCGAGCGGCACATGTGGTGCCAATCCATAAAGGGAGGGGTTGAGGGAAGTACCAGGTAACTATAGACCCATCAGTTTGACCTCAGTGGTGGGTAAATTAATGGAGAGTATACTAAAGGAACGATTGGGGGTGTACTTGGAGGAGGTGGGAAGTCTGGATAGTCGGCAACATGGGTTTGTGCCAGGTAGATCATGTCAAACCAATCTTGTGGAGTTCTACGAATGGGTAACATCAGAACTGGACAGGGGAAAGCCTGTGGATGTATTATTCTTGCACTTCTGCAAGGCATTTCACTCTGTCCCCCACAATGGCCTGGTGGAGAAACTGATGGGTTTGGGAGTAGGCCCTTTGATGGTCAGATGGATTGAAAACTGGCTAGCTGGATGCACCCAGAGGGTAGTGGTCGGTGGGGTGCTCTTGAACCCTGGAGAAGTCAGTAGTGGGGTACCGCAGGGCTCAATCCTGGGTCTGATCCTGTTTAATGCATACATATCGGACATCAGGGAGGGTGTAGGGTGTGAAATAAGTCTCTTCACTGATGACTCCAAGATGGGAGCAGTAGTTGAGGGGGAAGAGGGGAGGTTGGCCCTGCAAGGAGACCTGGACACCCTGGAAAGCTGGGCTCACACATGGAAATTAAATTTCAATATCACCAAGTGCAAGGTGTTACATCTTGGGTGGGGAAACCCTAAACACAAGTACACTCTGGGAGGGAGGTGCTGGAGGCCTCAATAGGGGAAAAAGACCTAGGGGTCATGGTGGATGCATGTATGAATAACTCTGAACAGTGCAGGAGAGCAGCTAGCAAGGCAAACAGGATGTTGGGATGCATCATAAATGGGATCACCTCTAGGAGCAGGGAAGTGATTCTGCCACTGTACAATGGACTGGTTAGACCACACCTTGAGTACTGTGTACAGTACTGGAGACCACACTTGAAGAGGGACATACAGTTCCTGGAGAGGGTACAGAGGAGGGCAACTAAGATGATACGAGGACTTGGGGATTTGACGTATGAGGACAGACTTGAGGAGCTCTGCCTGTTTTCATTGGAGGAGATGAGAGACAGGGGGACATGATTGAGGTCTTCAAGTACCTCAAGGGAATAAATAGGGTAAACATGGAGGGGATCTTTAGACTAAAGCAGGGAGGTATCACCAGAGGGCATGGTTTGAAGGTGGAAGTGTGAGGGGGGACAGAGGAGGAGGCTTTTCACTGAGAGGGTGGTGGACCCTTGGAATGAACTGCCTGGAGAGCTGCTTCAGAGATCCACAGTGAAGGGTTTCAAGAGAGGGTGGGACAGACATGGAAAGTGGATGTATCAGATGATGGCCTGGCCCAGGGGGGTGGGGATGGATGATAGGGGCTTCTGGAACACAAGGGGGGGAGGGCCTCGGCACCCAACTAGGGATCTGAGGTTCAAGCAGACTTGATAGACCGTATGGCCTGATCTGCTGACAATTAGTATGTTAGTATGTAATTACTGGAGGTTATTGCAAGGTTATTCAATCCTGGAGGTATTTAAGGACCTGTTTTCTCTTCTTTTTTCCTTGTACTCTTTTACCTTGACCTTTCCTCCCTGGTCCACAGTCATAGAGTGATCTGAGTCTATCACCTCCATGTCTGATTCACTCTCCATGGGGGTTAGGACAGCAAAGGGGTTCTGGGTCTTAACCTTTTTTCTTCTACTGGAGAATGTAGTTTCAAGTTTCTTGTCACTCATCTCTGCAGCAGACCCTGTCTCTGACTAACCACGGGCTCCATTACCTTCAGTGCTGGTATTGGCTCTTTATTATAACATACTGGGGAGAGGTCTGCCCACTGCAGTGGCCCTTTAGCAGCAAGGGGTTCTGGGACTGACCCAGTTCATCTTTATAGATCTTCCTTTTCACCTACCACAATCTCAGTTACCTTTTGAACTACCAATTGTTCCCTTGACCTAGTAGGTGTGAGTATTAGGGTCTGGGGTACCTTGGTTGGATCTTGGCCTCATTCTTCCCTGCCTCCTGCTGGAACATTCATGGCTTCTGCCTGAGCCTTCTGAATTAACAACTCTGGACTAATCACAGATGCTTTATTTTTCACAGCCTGAGGGCAATCTGGGAAACTATGGCCAGTCTCTTCACAAAGGTCACATTTGGTAAAATTCATACATTGCATAGTACCATGACCTACCTCCCCACAATTATTATATTTGACTCTATCACAAATGCTGGACAGATGCGTTCGGGCCCCACATCTGTAACATGCCTGAGACTGACCCGAATAAAAACATACCCCACTATCTCGTGCCAGTGAAATGGAGTTTGGGATATGCTCTATGTTTACCTCCTCCTGCCACAGTTTTGCTTTGAATTTCCACCCACCTGTCCAAAACTGCTGCAAGTCTAGCACAGCTTCTGGCTCACTCAAGCCCTCACATTTTTGGGCCAACCATTATGAGATGTCATCTACATATACCCCCTCATTATGAAACATTACAGTTATGTATTTGATCAGGGGTTTGGTTAGAGGGATAACTAAGAATGGGGAAAATAAAGGAGAACATTTGACAGCATTATACCTAGCCCAAAACATTTCAAGCATAAGCAGTTCTGAAGCTTATATCATAGTTATCTTCTCCAGAAATGTTGATAAAAGCAAAGACATCTTTGGGTGAAAACTTCAAAGATTCTTTAATCAGGGTTTGCCCCACATACTGGCAACCTGGCCTTATGTCCATCCCTTCTTTATAGCGGATCTGAACCACATTCCTTCTTGGAGCTGACTCCTTCCTGGATTTGGAAAAGAGGTCTGAAAGTAGAAGTTTGTGGGGGGGGGGTTAAAGTCCAGAAGACATTCCTGCTGCACAGTTGTGCCTGGAATACCTTCATTGCCAATATCTGTATGAATTCTGTCAATCATAGGCTTGGCTGCTGGGGAGGAGAGTATCTATTTATTGCCCTAACACAATTCTTCTCCACCTCTGAGCCATTTTGCTCTGCACTAGAGGATTGCTCGACCATTTCCTTCAGTTCCAAAGCTCATTCCTCAACAGCTTGTTCCTGTCCCCTTGGGCACCATTCTGGGAGTAGTCACTAAGGGGGCTTCAATTTGCATTCCACTTTGGGCCCAGAATTTTTCCCACTTGCTACAAAGGAAAATACCATTACATTTATTTTGAGTATCCTTCTCAGTTTGAAAAATAATGTTCCCTTCCCCCCTGTTGCTCTTCGTTTAAGGCTTTAAGCTCTTTCTGGGTTACTACAACTCTTTCTCCCACCTCTTCATCTTTATTTGCAGCTTTCCACCCTCCCAGTGACCCTTCTTACTTTGGCTATCCATGAGCTGATCATGCTGCAATTTTATAGCCAGTCTTGTATGTGGCCTGTTTGCTTCAATAGCAGTCAATCCCACATTCTCACTTGTACCTTCCTTCAGTTCCAACCCCCACAGCACATGGCACTTGCCTGAGCTGTTACTACTGCTACCTGTTGCCTGTCCTCTTTTGTTCAATAAACAGTTAGAAGGGGTTACAAGTGCCTGTTGGTTCCAAGCGATCAAGTCCTCTGGTATCTCTTCTACAGTATGTGCATCATACCTCTCACTGTCAATCCTGCCACGCCCATTGTCAGAAATGGGCTCCTTTCTAAGCGCCTTCCAGTCCTTGCATAGCTGCTTTTATATAGCTCAAAGGCTTAATCCACCTCAAAGAGCGGCACTTGAATCTTCATTTTTTGTTCCCACAGCATTTTTTCTACCATCTCTGTTTTACCTTCATGGATTACTTCAACTTGATCTTCTTCCACATTGCTTAGGTCTCCTAGAGACACATAGATGTCCTCCTTTAAATCTGTATTTTCCTGTGATCCATCCATCTGTATTATTTCTTTTGAAATTGTGGCCTGTTGCAAGATAGGGCCAGGGGAAGAGGCCATCTCCCCTGCCACATCAGCACTTCCTCCTCCTCTGTCTTGCTCCAAACTGGGCTCCTCCATTCCTGCTCACATGAAGAAGGGCTCCCTGGTGCAAGGGTAGGGGATTTTTTTATTGGAAAAAACAAATACATCACAGGAAAGAAAAACAAAAGAAAAAATCATACAGAAAGCTTATTACAAAACCAAAATTCAAAACCCAAAAAAGGCAAAAAAGACCAAATATTCCCTAAAAATCCCTTTCATCCTATATTCACACATGTGCCCTATTTGCATAAATTGTACAATACATCCTTCACAACCAGATAATATTTCTCCATAATTTCTGGAATTGGTCATGTTCAAACCATTCCCTTTCATTTTGTTTTACTCTTAAAATAGCAGATTCTATCTGTTTAATGATTGTAGAGTTCAGTATAGTTTTATGTTGCAAAGAAAATTGGCACTGAGTTTGCCACATATAATATTTTATGCTAGTAAAAATTATATTCAATGTACTTGCATCATATCTTCATAAAAAACCTGAAGACTCCTCTAGAACTAAACTTTTATAAGACACATGACTGGTGAGAGACCTTTTCCATTTACCAATGAGATCAGTCTAAAACTGAGCCACCACTCCATATGTAAAAAAGAAATGTTCCTGCATTTCTTCCAGACCAATACACTCTGGTCTGATGCATACTTTTTCTGCTGTGGGCTTATGTTTTAAGTTGCCCTTGACCCTCAGTTTACCTTGACAACACAACCATGTTACGTGTCATATTTACATAGGTGCCCTCTTGACATTCAATAGTTTAAATGCAAGTTGTAATTTTGATGGGAGACATTTTGGAAAGTCCACCTTCACATCACAGTTAGTTCCCATGATTTCTGTATAAATAACTTTGCAATTTAGAGTTTGTATTCTGTCCTTGTACCCCTTCCACATTCTCAGTTTTTTAACAGCTGAAATGACAAACTCAGACATACAAAGAGTCTTTGATATTTTCAGTGCCTCCCCTTCCCAATGACGAAAGAACTGTTGAAATAAAACATGTGTCCATCTTTCCCAAAGATGTAAGAACTCTCCTTGCTTAATCTTAAAGGAAGCATTGTAAAAAAAAGAATAGAAGAAAACAATCAGGTTTATCATCCCTAAACTACCCTGTAGGTAATAAAGTCTCTTGTCACGGGGTTAAGTCTGCTTCCCCAGACCATTTGAAAAAAGGTAATTAGCAGTTTTGTTTCCAAACCCAGGGGAATGGGGTATACTGCACTAAGGTGTAAAAAGAGTGGAAGCGAACATTTTTTAATAATTAGGATTCTTTTCTCTTTAGAATAAGGCCAGGATTTCCACTGCTGGACTTTTTGTTCCACTTTTTGTTTGGCTAACTCCCAATTAATGGTGGCCAAATCCCCTATCCCAGACTGAACACCTAAAATCTCAATTGGAGTCTCTGATATTACTATGTCCCCTATATGTTGTGCACCGCTTGTATGCCCTAGCTTAATCCCAGAGCTTTTCATGAGATTCACTCCTGCACCCATTATTTTTGAATATAGATTTAGTTTCTTTATTGCTTGTACTCCTGATTCTGGGTTTTTAATTATGAGACAGAGATCGTCTGCATATGCCACAATTTTTGTGGGGGAAGCGACAAAGACAGTTATCCCCTGTATGCTATGGTTATAATATATAGCTCTTATCAGGGGGTCTAATGCAAAAGTGTACAGAAGGGGGCTTAGAGGGCACCACTGATAGACCCCTTTGTGTAAAGTTACCACATCTCCCATAACCCTATTTACTGAAGGTCTTATTGTTGCCTTAGTGTATAGGAGTTCTGTCCCATTTATAATTGCCAAGGGAAATCTGTAATTCTGCAAAACTTGAAATAAAAACCTGTGTGCCACATTATCAAAAGCTTTAGTTTGGTCCACTGTCAATAGAAAACCTTATACCTTGTTCTGTGTACCAAATTCACACAACTCCCTCAATAATCTTAAATTCTGCTGAATTGATCTATTTGGGATTGACCACATCTGTGCTGGGTCAATAATGTCACCTGCCACAGATTGTATCCTTTTGCATAAAATATTTGATAATAATTTGTAGTTGGTGCTCAGGAGGCTTATATATCTTGTTTAAGATACACCCTCACTGTATCACTTTGCATTGTGGGATACTGGAGGTCAGTGGCTAGTCCCTGACACTTCCTGGGTTACCACTAAACACTTGTTGTGCCTTGTTCAGCTATTTTAGCAACTTGTAGTTGCAATTCACAGCATTTTTTTCACCACAGCCTTCTTAAAGGCTAACTTTTAAAACTGCTAGAGTTAGTTTTGGACCATCGTGAAACTGGAAGTCGCGTTACGACGTACTTCCGGTTTCACTCCTTAAAACTTTCGCACTAGCGAGCGGGCAGCAGATAGAGCACTTGCTGCCACTAAAGAACTGTGACAATTTTGATATACCTTGCAAAATCTTTCAATTGATATAAACTTGTGCATATTTTGTGTTTACAACTGTTTAAAACTTGTCAGGAGTACCTTCTTGTTTAAGATACATCCTCACTGTATCACTTTGCATTGTGGGATACTGGAGGTCAGTGGCTAGTCCATGACACTTCCTGGGTTACCACTAAACACTTGTTGTGCCTTGTTCAGCTATTTTAGCAACTTGTAGTTGCAATTCACAGCATTTTTGCACCACAGCCTTCTTAAAGGCTAACGTTTAAAACTGCTAGAGTTAGTTTTGGACCATCGTGAAACCGGAAGTCATGTTACGACGTACTTCCAGTTTCACTCCTTAAAACTCTCACACTAGTGAGTGGGGTGAGCATGCGTGGGGCCTCGCACAGAGACGCACGTAGAGACATGTGCATCAGCACGTGTCTATCGTGTCCACCAGGGCAAACGGGCTTAGGGCCAAAAAAACTAAGACTGCTACAAGGTAAACAGTGTAAATTACATCTTACCCTTCTTTCCTCTTCCTCTTAAAACTTGTGTCTGTATTACAAAATCATGAAGAAGGCAAATAAAATGTGCATATCTTGTCAAATGTATACTTTGGGAAAACAGACAGCAAACTTTGTATGTGATAGATGTATACTCTTAGAAAAACTTCAGGAAGAAGTCAAACATTTGCAGCCTAAAGATAACTTACAATCTGACATTAAAGCACTTGAGGATTGCATTGATCAGATGTCACTTCTAGTTGAAACTAATGCATCCATCACAAAACATTTAGATGACTCACTTCACCACGACAAATCTCCAAACACTTAGCATGTAACTTAGTAGAACAACCAGTTACATTATCCACTCCCTCAAACTACACCACAGATGATAATTGGACAAAAATTCCCTATAAAAAACACACTAAAAAAGTAACCATCTGGACAAAAAAAACCAGGAGTTACCCTTACAAAATTCTTTCGAAATCCTCACCTCAGGAATAAATGGCAAAAGCAGTACTGAGGACATAGACACTGCTCCAGGTGAATGTAACATCACTATATCTAAAGACGATGAATCTGACTACTCAACTAAATCTTTTAACAAAATAAAAATCAATCACTCAAATGTAAACAAACTACCTGATAAATCACACAAGGAAACAGCAGACACATACTCACTTACTGAACCAAAATCCAAGCAGCAACAGGTGACAGTACTAGGTGATTTAATCATCAAATATATTGACAGAGCAATATGTAACGCAGACAAACAACACAGAATGTGTTCTAGCTTCAGAGGGGCGAAAATTGCAGATATAACAACAATGGCAAAACCTATACTGTACACTGCAGGGGAAAATCCCTTGGTAATTATTCACGCAGGAACAAATGACATAGGAGGTTCAAATCTCTCAAAAATTAAACAAGATTTTGTAGCATTAAATAATATATTAAGCGAACATGTCTGTACCGTCTGCATTTCAGAGGTACTAACCATCCCAAGAGCTACTAGATATATCACCTCAAAAGTCAAAGCCTTAAATGAATGGCTCTGCAAATGGTGCTACCGACAAGGAATTAAGTGTCTAACACATTGGGAAGAGTTTGAGGACAGACCATCATTATACTGTTGGGATGGATGGCACCTCAGTAAAAGAGGCAGTACTATCTTGGGACAAAAAATGACTGCATACATAAACACACATTTAAACTAAAAAATAGGGGGGAGACTGGGAAACCATCCTGGCCTCTTGTTAACAACACGGGCTCATCACTTAATCTCAATTTAAATATTCTTACCTTTAACGCTCGATCCATGAACATTCCTAAATACGCAGAACTAGAAATACTTTCTCAGACTCTAGAACTGGCAATAATTGCAATAACAGAAACTTGGGGCAGTGTAGACAAAGATTGGACAATGGAACTGCCTGGATATAGACACTACTATAAGCACAGAGAAAACACAAAGAAAGGAAGAGGGGTTAGCCTTCATATAAGAAATGATATTCATTCTTATGGAAAAGAAACAAATTCTCAACTGGAAAGTGTCTGGGCTTACATTCAACCCACTTGCTCCTATAAATTACTTGTCGGAACTTGTTACAGTCCTCTATCTTCAGATCCAAACACCACCAGGCAGCTAGTGGAAGAAATACAGCAATTAGCTAATAAGAATACTGTACTAATATTGGGGGCTTTAATTTACCAACTATTAACTGAGATACCCTCTCTGGAGTTAATCACTACTATGAACAACTTCTTTCAGTAATAATTAACCTGGGCCTTAAACAAATTGTAAGGGAGCCCACCAGGGGAAAAAACATTCTTGACCTTGCTATAACTAATCTAGAAACCCCAACATCTGACGTCAAGATCTTACCCCCCATGGGAAATAGTGATCACATGTCCATATTTTTCTCTATGCAACTCCCCCCTCAACTCAAAACTAACAAAATAAAAATAAAACAATACCATAAAGCCAATTTTAATTGCAGAAATCAAGCCTTAGAGGAAAACAACTGGGAACAGACCCTTCTCCCCCAAACACAAATGAAGCATGGGATTTCTTAAAAAACAAAATAACTCAACTTGATAAACAATATATACCTGAGAAATTTAAATACAACAATAAAGGGAAAATACTACAATGGTTCAACAAAAACATCAAAGCATTAATTACCGTAGAAAGAAGCTCTTCTCTAAACTTAAAAAAGCATCATCATCTCAAGTTAACAAAATACTGTTGACTTATAGAAAGACAGTCAAAACGCTAAAAAAACAGATAGTTACAGCCAAACACAACCTAGAATTTAAGATTGCCCATACAACAGACTGTCATAAGGCCTTATATTCATACCTAAATGAAAAAAAGAGTTGCAACAATTTAATTGGGCCATTAATTATAAACACACACACAATAACCTCGGACATTGAAACAGCAAACGAACTAAACAACTACTTTTCATCCATTTATGCACACAAATCAGTTCCTTTACCTATTATGGTACCCTCAAAGGTTGAAATAAATATGATTACAGAGCAAGATATTCTAACTGTACTAAACACCCTATAAAAAATACCAGCCCAGGCCCAGATGGGGTTACTTCAAGGTTTTTACTAGAAACAAAAAATACTATTATCCAACCTTTAACAATAATTTACAACAGATCACTATATGAATCAGTGGTACCAAAAGATTGGCGCTCTGCAATAGTCACACCCATCTTTAAAAAAGGTTCCCATTCAGAAACCGAAAATTACCGACCTATCAGTCTTACATCTATTCCGTGTAAACCTATGGAAAAAATTATTAAACATAAACTTGAAAATGAAATGTTAACTTTAAATATTAATGATATGTATCAACATGGGTTCAAACAAGGTTTCTCATGTGTCATAAATTTGATCTCCTTTTACAAGTACATTAACTATAACTTGGACTGCAATACACCTATGGACATTATCCTACTGGATTACAGTAAGGCGTTTGATAAAGTTTCCCATTCATTACTGATAAACAAACTTAGCAACATGGGGTTGTCAACCATACTGGTTTCATGGATAAACCAATGGCTGGACAACAGAACTCAGAGTGTCAGGGTAAATAATGCAATGGCCAGTGTGAGAAGGGTAACCAGTGGAGTCCCCCAGGGCTTAGTGCTCAGGCCAACCTTGTTCAATCTTTTTATAAGTGACATGCATATATCTACCAATAACATAAAGGTTAAATTTGCAGACGACACAAAACTTGGGGGAAAGGCCATAAAATACAATAATAAATCTGGGTTACAAGCTGACTTGTCACTAGTTGAACAGTGGGCATGTACTAATGAGATGTACTTCAACATTTCTAAATGTACAGTACTACACTTGGGGAAAAATAACCCGTACATACATACCATTTGAATAATACTATTATCAGAACTTCAACAGCGGAAAAGGACCTAGGAATATCGGTGAACAACAAACTATCTTCAACTACCCATTGCACTAAGATAGCTAATCAAGCAAATGCTATACTTCGTAGAATAAGTAAAACATTCATATCCAGATCAGAACAATGTCTTCTTCCCCTTTATAGATCCCATATAAGGCCACTCTTAGATTATGGCTCTCCCTTTTGGAGCCCTTATTTGATCTCGGACATCAACAGAATTGAAAACATTCAGCACAGAGCCACTAAGCTCATACCTCACTTATCAAACCTGGACTATAGTACTAGATTAATTAAAACAGTTAAAACACTTTGTCTCAAAGAAGACTCAGAGGGGACTTGCTGCAACTATTTAAAATACTAGGCAGCCAGGAACAGATGCAGATCTGTGGTATCAAAATTTCCACTAGAAAAACCGTGGCCAGATTACACAATAGATTGTTAGAAATTATGAGAGCAAAGACCAACAAACGAAACAACTATTTCACCATAAGGACACCAAGAATCTGGAATAGGCTACCACAGGACCTGGTTGACTCACCTAACATCTTAATATTTAAAAACAAATTAGATAAATGGTTGTCTGAGTAGGGACCCAATAAATGATCCATGTATATGGAGGACAATTGTGATGGGCATCTCGCCTTCTTTTGTCCAAAACACCAAAGTATCAAAGTACCAAAGTACCAAAGGTCTTCAATTCTGAATATCACAGGGGTTCCCTGTTTTTAAAAGAAAAATTGCCAATGCCTCAGTGAAATTTGCACATACCATGCTATCAAAGAGCAGTTCATTATAGACATTTGGTAATATTTCACTCAGCTTATCTTTTAAATGTTTATTGAACTCATTTGTGAGTCCATCTAATCCAGGAGAGACCCCACTTTTTAAGTTTGAAATTGCCGAATAAACTTCCCCTTTAGTGATTCTTCCTTCTAAAAGCTTAGCTTTTCCTGTGTCCAGTTTAGATACTCGAAAACTAATAAAATCATCTCACTGAATTTGAGCCTGAAAAGGTGTGCCAAACAAGTTATTTAAATGGTCCTGAATGATCTGTAACATCCCTGGCGCCGACACTTTCTCATTTCCCATATTATGGTTTAAATCCTCCATGAGTTTTGACACTACTCTTTTTTTGCATGCAAAGAAAGGATCTTTAAAGGGTTGTTTTTCTGTCCCAAACTTCATTTCATCCTGTGGTGATATGCCTCTAACACATTGAAACTTACGCATTTTTTTTTTAATTTCATCTATTTATGATTTTAACCTAGAATCAGCTCTGTTTGGGTTCGAAAGTAAAAAATACAATTGATTCCTATAATGTAAACATTGCAAATAGTCAGCTGAGCTTTTTCTCTTTTCTTGTTTTATAAAGACCTCCCAGAACACCATTTTAGTGACAGACCACCAGGAGCTCCACTCATCATAGAAATCTGCCACCGATTTCCTAAATAAAAGAACATTCTGAAGCCCTTTCTTAATCACCTCATCATTTAATAAGGTTGAGTTTAGTTTCCAGCATTTATCTACTGTGGGAAAACTTGGTGGCACATTTTTAAAGCCAGTTTCACATTTTAAAACCCTGTGGTCCGAAAATTCGCAAGGCGTAGCTACACATCGAAGTGGGATTAAGTCTTTTGATAAAAATACATAATCTATATGTGAAGAATAAATATTTTTTCAGTATGTATAACCAGGATCTTTATGAAGATATTTATATACATCCTTAGAATCTGCTATATTTATTGTACTAGCTAAGGCATGGAAATCACAGAGACTTTCTACTTGATATTATTCTTTATTTTAAAGGATACCTAAACAAGCAGTTTTTTTAAAACTGCAAACTCCAAATTCTGGCTTCATTGCAAGGTAAAGCAAAGGCTACTGTTTACATTTGTGCTAAAACTGCATTTATGTAAGTAACACAAATGAAATTTCACAGCTTCTAAAAAATGCAAACAGCAGCCTGTTACTTACAAACAACAGCCTTGCCTTCTCCCTAAGATGTCTGCCAACTGTGTTAGGTGATGAGTCGTGATGATATCATCGGTGCCAGAGCCAGAGACCAATATATATTCTTACAGGCTAATTTTTCTTTCCCTCTTTGTTTTGAATTGTTTTACCAGAATGATCAACACCGCATGTTAACATGTGGATAGATTTGATCAGTACACATGTAGGCTATGATTTTGTTCATTTTATTTACTTTATCTTGCTGAAAATGTTTTGCAGTCTAGCTGAATTTCTCTTTGGCAAACTGCAGAACAATACAACACTTCAAATACGTGATGAACTAGTGGTTATATGATGCCCTGAAGTTTTTTTGTTTTTTTAACAAGAAGAGACACACTATGCTAAAACCTTGTTTACAGATATGGCCTGGCAGCACAAGGAAGTTAAGTGACTTGCTCAGGGTCACACAGTGAAGTTCCGGTCTGGCCCAATTCCAAAGCTCATGCATTCTTGTTAATCCACAAAAAAAGTTTCTCTTGTATTCTTTGTCCAAGTGAACCCCCTGCACCTAGCCTGGCTTCTGTTGAACACCCCACCATCCATACCATGTCCTTAGTTCTGCCTGGGGCTGCATATGAGCTTGCGGTCTCATGAAGAGAATTATCACACCTCAGACTGTAATAGTATACCTCGGAGAGTGGTGCATACCTACACTGATACAGATCATCAGCTGGCACTGTTAAAAAATACCTCCCAAATCACACTTAAGTCTACTTTTTCAATGTTTAATTCTGCTCCCAAAGTAAATATTGAGTGGATCACCACCCTTCTGCAGAGTGAAGGCAGTATGTACATTTCCCCTGTTGTGTTTTTGTCCTGCCTCATTAACCAACAATTGGGTCTTCATGGAGGGCCAAGCAATACGCCTCAAGACTCACCAGAAAACTGCTGTTCATGCCCTCATATAGGCTATACTTACTATGGATAACAATATTATTAGCAGGAGAAGCATATTAATGCCTTGAGTGAATCCACGAGACTTCCAGTGTCAGTCTACTCCTTTACCTGTGATCTGCAGAACCCCACAGGACAGTTCCCTGCAAATCTTCTCCAGTACCTTTTAGTGCCCTACTCCACAATGTGAGCTACCTGACTACCATCCTTCTAAATCTTGAATGCTCTATACACAGCTTCCTCAATACTGTCCTAACAAACGTCAACACCCCCCCCCCAACCTGAGGGTACTCTCCCTACACTGACTTCAAGTAACACCTTAAGTGCAGCCCTGCCATTGAGTATTTGTCATCACTGGCTGCTCTCATTCACAGTCAGGTAGTGATTATGGTGCTGGCAGCCCTACATTTCAGATCTCACAATGATCTGTTAAACATCCCCCTTCCTGTCTTCCCCTAACCTGAATATAGCTCTAGCCTGCTGGAATGGCCTCTTCAGTCCCTCTCTGGCATTCATTCTTCTCTTCTGCTCCCCACACCAAAAACTGGTGAGCTCAATATCCTTCTGCATCATGATTGCAGTTAGCACAGTCGGCCGTGCCATTTTAACATATTAACAATAAACATGATCTTCTGGTAAGCCAGGCTGATAGCAGAAGGGCACAAGAGTAAATATAGACATCCTTACCCATATAAGATCTAATCCACCTATAATTAGGCACTATTAAATGGCATGCATAATGATGTACACACCCATCATTTAAAGCAGCAGTGCAATGAAAATGGGTTAAAATTTGACCCCACCTTTTTTCTTTCTAATTGATGCCAGATGTCATCCAGTTTATTTTGGTGGTGGACTTTTCAGTTTTCATTATCATTTAAGAATGTTATGAAAGTTTTAAAGTAATTATTTCTTAAGAAAAAAAGATGGCTACCACATTTTCCCATAGAAGTAATACTGAGGACCTGAGGAGGATAAGAGTCCAAACAAAAATGCAGATGTACAGTGCACAGCATAGGAAGCATCTAGAAAACCCAAATCGACAGTTCTGCCAATGTTTTTTATAACCATAGCAGAAAATTGGCGTTATGGAATATAGAAACATAGAAACATAGAATTTGACGGCAGATAAGGACCGCTTGGCCCACCCAGTCTGCCCATTTCCCTACCTACCTACTGGATAAGCTGCAGATCCTAGTTAACCAGCAGCCTACTTCTTCCTACCCCCACCCCCCAGAATTGCCTTATGACTATCCCATGCATGCTTGAATTCCACCACTGATTTTGACTCCACAACCTCCTCCGGAAGGCCATTCCATGCATCCACAACCCTCTCTGTGAAAAAACACTTCCTCAAATTACCTCTGAGCCGCCCCCCCTCTATCTTCAAATTGTGCCCTCTTGTTCTTGCACACCTCTTTTTTTGAAAGATGCTACCCTCTTGGACTTTGTTGATTCCCTTGAGGTACTTGAAAGTTTCTATCACGTCCCCCCTCTCCCTCCTTTCCTTGAGGCTATACATATAACTTTTTTCATTGCACTGCTGCTTTAATAGTGCCTAATCAAAGGTAGTCTAGATCTTTTAAGGATAGGAAAACTTATAATTCCCCTTGTCCCCTGCTGCTATCAGTCCAACTTACTGGAAAGAACTGTTTATTTTTGATATATCAAAAAACCTGAGGACTATACTACCTACATTCATTATGCATAAGGGTGATGAGCTCACCAGTCTTTGGTGTGGGGAGAAGTAGTGAGAATGAATACCAGAGGGGGACTGAGAAGGCCACTCCTGCAAGGTACTGCTATATTTTGGGAAGGGAGAAGACAGAAGGGGAGAAATATGAGCAGATCACTGTGACAAATAAGATATGGAGCTGCCAGCACCATGATCACTACCTGACCCTATTGTCCTTACCAACATTCACCTTCCCATTAAACCAGTTCATGCAATTGTCCAAGGCTGTATGTGGATATAATATGTGAATTGGCTGCCACTATACATTCAGTCACTTCACTACCAGTCTAGCATTGCTTGTAAAGCACTTTTGGGATGTAATGTGGATGAAAGCACTATAATTACTGAGTCTTATTATTATTATTTCCCATGGATAAAGACAAGAAGACATGACAAGCATATTTTTGATTTCCAGAAAAGTATGAACTCTGGCATTGGACTACAGAAGAACCTTGCTACAAACAAGTGGTGGATCTATGGGGTGGTGAAGGGTGCAGCTGTTACCCCCCCCCCTTTGTAAAGTACTCGCTTGCTGTTGCTGCATTTCACTTTATTGAAAAAGTCTGATTTATTGATTGTACAAATGTTTACATTCAAAAATATGGATAACATTTGTAGTTTCAATCAAACACATACTAGAAAAGCATAATAGTAGAAAATATAAAGGTTTCATAAAACTGTTAAACAGTGCATATCAAGTATGCACACACCTCCAGCCCCCCCCCAACCCCATTGTAGCATCCTGGACCTGCCATAACTACTAGACCACCAGGTTATTCAAGATATGTACTGCACTGTGGTTTGCCAAAGAGAAAGTCAGTTGGATTAAAACACAATTTCAGCATGTTAAAGTAAACATAGCCTAACATGTCTATTGATCTAAATAATGCACATGGTCTTGACCATCTTGGTGAAACAATTCTATACAAAGGGGGAAAAAAGAACTAGTTAGCACTATAGAGAGCCATATAGCTCTCTGACTTTGGCTCCGATTATGTCATCACTTAACACATGTGGCAGCCATTTTAAGAAGCAGGTAAGGCAGTTTTTTTGAAAATTTTTTTTTTATTTGAAAGCTTTTTTACAGAAGCGACCTAGGAGCACAGGGAAGTTAAGTGACTTGCTCAGAGTCACACAGTATGCAGGTGGAAACTGTGGGATTCAAACCCAGGTCTGGTCTGCTGGATGTCACCAGATTTGCAGTTCAGAGCCTTAAACCACTGCACTGCACTGTACTGCCTCCCAATTGGAAGGCTGATTTTACATTTTTCAAATGCTCTGAAACCACATTTAGGTAACTTACATAAAAGTAGTTTTAGCATTAACAAATTCAGCAGCCTTTCCTTTAGTCCTGTTTGAGGTCAGATTTTTGAATAGTTTGCTGTCAAAATGTTGTTTAGGTATTGTTTAATATCTAAGGTGCAGTTCATATCTTCTGCCCATATAACTAGTTTTGAGGTAAAGAGCCAAGATTTAATTTGGTTGAAGATATCAATCATTGCGGTTTTTACTTGTGGGGCATACATATTTATTGAACAGAGCTAGAATCCCTTAAAAATACAACCAAGCAGTAACACCTTTCTGGAACAATGTCCAAAAGCCTGTGAACCATAATCTCCATATGATTAAATAGAATCCCTACCCTGTCTGCAGCATCAGGTCCAAAGGCCCAGAAGGAAGGGACCCATATCCAAGCTTTCTTGGCTTGATTAATGTCTTGAAGTATATTGAACCTCGTCTCTTGCAGAAAAATATCTGATTTTAAATGCTGACAAAAGTTCAGAGCAACTATTCATTTACATACTAACATACTATTTGCCAGCAGATTAGGTTTTATGGTCTATCGAGTCTGCTTGAACCTCAGATCCCTAGTTGGGTGCCGAGGCCCTCACCACCCCTTGTGTTCCAGAAACCCCTATCATCCATCCGCACCCCCTTGGACAGACCATCATCTGATACATCCACTTTCTGTGTCTGTCCCACACTCTCTTGAAGCCCTCTACTGTGGATCTCTGAACCAGCTCACCAGGCAGTGCATTCCAAGGGTCCACCACCCTCTCAGTGAAAAACCTCCTCCTCTTTCACCCCTCACCCTTCCACCTTCCAACTTCAAACCATGCCCTCTGGTGATACCTCCCTGCTTTAGTCTAAAGATCCCCGCCATGTTTACCCTATTTATTCCCTTGAAGTACTTGAAGACCTCAGTCATGTCCCCCCTGTCTTTCCTGTCCTCTCCTTCAATGAAAACAGGCAGAGCGCCTCAAGTTTGTTCTAATACGTCAAATCCCCTAGCCCTCGTATCATCTTAGTTGCCTCCTCTGTACCCTCCCCAGGAGCTGTATGTCCCTCTTCAAGTGTGGTCTCCAGTACTGTACACAGTACTCAAGGTGTGGTCTAACCAGTCCATTGTACAGTGGCAGAATCACTTCCTTGCTCCTAGAGGTGATCCCCCTTACAATGCATCCCAACATCCTGTTTGCCTTGCTAGCCGCTCTCCTGCACTGCTCAGAGTTGTTCATACATGCATCCACCATGACCCCTAGGTCTTTTTCCCCTATTGAGGCCTCCAGCGCCTCCCCTCCCAGGGTGTACCTGTGTTTAGGGTTCCCACCAAGATGTAACACCTTGCACTTGGTGATATTGAAATTTAATTTCCATGTGTGAGCCCAGCTTTCCAGGGTGTCCAGGTCCCCCTGCAGGGCTAACCTCCCCTCTTCTCCCTCAACTACTGCTCCCATCTTGGCGTCATCAGCGAAGAGACTCATTTCACACCCTATACCCTCCCTGATGTCCGATATGTATGCATTAAACAGGATCGGACCCAGAACCGAGCCCGGCGGTACCCCACTACCAACCTCTCTAGGGATTGAGAGCTCCCCACAGACCACTACTCTCTGGGTGCATCCATCTAGCCAGTTTTCAATCCATCTGACCATCAAAGGGCCTACTCCCAACCCCATCAGCTTCTCCACTAGACCATTGTGGGGGACAGAGTCAAACGCCTTGCTGAAGTCCAAGAATAATACATCCACAGGCTTTCCCCTGTCCAGTTCTGATGTTACCCATTCGTAGAACTCCACAAGATTGGTTTGACGTGATCTACCTGGCACAAACCCATGTTGCCCACTATCCAGACCTCCCACCTCCTCCATGCACACCCCCAATCATTCCTTTAGTATACTCTCCATTAATTTTCCCACCACCGAGGTCAAACTGATGGGTCTGTAGTTACCTGGTACTTCACGACCCCTTTATGGATTGGCACCACATGTGCCTCTCGCCAATCCCTAGGTACCCTCCCTGTCTCAAGTGACCTGTTGAAGAGCTCCGCCAGGGGTGCAGCCAGTATGTCCGCCAATTCCCATAGTAGTCTCGGATGAATGCCATCCAGCCCAGGAGATTTGTCTTTCTTTAGGGCCTTGAGGGCTAACCACACCCTTTTGGCAGAGATAGCATCATCCTTTCCCTCCACCTTACTGGCCTTTTTATCCTTATCCTGATGTGACACCCGGGGTACGTCTCCCTTCCTCTTGCTCCATTTCTGTTGCTCCCCTGATCCCACTCACTGCCGCTTCTATCCCCATCGTGCCTTGCTTTGTAGATATCCCATCCCCCTCCCTAGTGAACGCAGAGGCAAAGTACTCATTAAATACCTCTGCCTGGTCCCTCGCCTCTTCCACCCACCCTCCTTCTGATCTCAATCTGCTGAGATGGCCCTTAGTTTTTCTCCACTCCCCAATGTACCGGAAGAACCCCTTTTCCCCTCCATGTATCCCCTGTGTCAGCCGTTGCTCTTTACTGGACTTTGCCCCCCTCACCATCCAGGTGACTTTTCTAGATGCAAGATGGTACATTTCCTTATCCCTATCCCCTCTTGTTGTTTTATAATTTTTGTAGGCCGCCTTCTTTTCTCTGTCCGCTACCTGAACCTCACTGGACCACCAGCATGGTTTATGTGACCTTGCTCCCTTACGTTTCACCTTAGCGCAGGTCCTGACTGCCTCATGAAGTCCCCGTTTTATGACCTCCCATCTCCTTTCCACATTTGTCATTGATGTAATCCCCTTCAAGTGGTCATTGAAAATATTTCCCATGCCCACAAAGTCTGCTCCCCTGAAGTCCACTGCCACTGTCCTAGATCTCACACCCCTCCCCCCATGCTTATTTGAAACCAGGCAGTATTGTGGTCGCTTCCAGTCAGGGGATCCTCTACAACCAGGTCCCTTACCAGATCCCCATCTGCCAGAACCACATCCAGGACATGCCCCTCCCTTGTGGGCTCCATCACATGCTGTGTTAAGAACACATCCTGGAAGCCATCCAGCAGCCTCTGCTCCTTGGCCACCTTAGAGGACATGGTTCCCCAGTTTGTACCTGGCATATTAAGGTCCCCCATCAACACCACTCCTTCCCCTTTTGGTCCACACTGGGCAATGATGTTGTCCAGCAAACCATCCTCCAGAACATCACCCATCCCAGGGGGCCTATATATTCTTAAAGTTCTTTATACTGCAGATATTCAAAGAGACCATGTTAATCGAGGACACAGGAGTCAAAGTTTAGGTTTTTTTCTTTATCTTTTTTCCTTTTTCATCAACACCACTCCTTCCCCTTTTGGTCCACACTGGGCAATGATGTTGTCCAGCAAACCATCCTCCAGAACATCACCCATCCCGGGGGGGCCTATATATTCTTAAAGTTCTTTATACAGCAGATATTCAAAGAGACCATGTTAATCGAGGACACAGGAGTCAAAGTTTAGGTTTTTTTCTTTATCTTTTTTTCCTTTTTCTCCCTTTTTTCCTCCTGGTTTCTACTACTGCTTCCTCCTCATACTCCATCTCACAGACCAGTTCAGATCTAGTAGAGAGATCAGATTCAGAATCTCCCTCCTGCTCTTCTAAAACTTGAAAAGAATTTGATGTAATACTTGGGGTACTAGAAGGGGTCTGTCTTCTGGAAGCTCTTGTTACTGTTTTAGAGCGAGATGTCTGAAAATCTGTTGTAGAAGAGGAAAAACTGGGTTTAGTCTTTGGGTCTTTCACAGGCTGGAGAGGGCCCATAATCTGGAGATTAAAAGGAGAACTCGTCCTATTGTCAGTCTGATCCGTGTTGTGTTGCCTAGGCCCCATGTCTGGCTGTGCAGTATTCGTGTGTGTAGTGTTTGTTGTCTGCATGTTATGTGTTCCTCCCTCTATGTCCTCAGCCCTCTGGTTCTTGGCCCTCTGGTCCTTAGCTCTCTGATCCTCATCTTCCTGCTCTGCAGGTTTAAATCTTTCTTGGGCCTTATTGATTAAATCTTCTTTTTGCAATCCCCCAGGCCTATTCTTGCCAGCCCACTGACACTGGAGATATGTGTGTCCTGCTGCCACACACATATTACCCTTGAAAGTGTTTCTGCAAATGGCACTGTCGTGGTCAGATTCATTACATAGGGCACACTTTACTTTATCACAAACACTACGTAAATGTCTGAGACTGCCACATTTGTAACAAGCTCTGGGCTGCCCAGGGTAAAAGCATATCCCCCTATCTTTACCCCAAAAAAAGCTGTTTTGAATATGTTGCACTTCATTTCCAAACATTTTCAGTTTATTTTTAAATCTCCAACCCCCAGTCCAAATCCCTTCTGAGTCAATGATTGGTTCTGATGGGCCCAGAACCTCACACTTTTTCTCCAGCCAGAATAGAATATCACCCACATGGACCCCACTCGTTTCTAAACATAATATTGATAGATTTAAAAAAGAGCTTTGTGATGAGACTAGCCCCAGATGGGGTCCACAGATATTGATATTTGCAAGTCTCATACTTCTTCCAAAACCTGTCCAAACCAGCAAAAGACTTAAAGCTCACATCGAAAGTGTCTTCACCTCTTATGTTTATAAGTGCATAAATATCAGAAGCTTGAAACTGCATTGAGTCTTTTAGTAATCTTCTGACCACATAAGTTCTACTTGGGTGTTCTTCTAGTCCACCCCATATTGCAGACATACTACATTTCGCTGAGGGGCTAGATCTAGTTTATTATAGTGAAATAAATTAGAAAACTGGGGCCCAGTTTTCTCAGAACCCCTGTTAGGAGATGGTGAGGTAGAAACATCTGAAATCTGACCTTCCGACTCAGTTTCATCAGGTAGAGGTAAATCTTCTCCCACAGGCCACTCGGCAGTATGAGGAGGAAAAGAAACCTGACCTGTTTGTGAATGAGATGCAGAAGCCCTCAGAACGTCTTGCTGCATAGTATTTGTAGAAGAGAAAGACATCCATTTTTCATCCAGAATCCACTGTCCATTTTCATTCTGTATCCTCCCTGCTTGTGACAGAGCAGATTCTTTTGATCATGTCATGTTAGGGAAAGCAGTCTGGGATGAGTATAAATCACCAGGTGTGTCTTGGAAGGCCCAGCTTCCTCATTCCTGTGCAGCTCAGTTGTTGCTGCATCACTTGGAGTTTGAAAGGCCCCACCCACCCCAGTCAAAGGCTCTTCTGTAGTGCCTGTTAAACCTTGGCAGTCCACTGAACTTGCATCAAGAGTTCGAATCCCAGCTGCATCTGTTGATATAATCCTAGAAGAAATTCTCCCTGCTGCATGGACTTCACGATGCATATCTCCTCGGGTCTCTCCAGTCTCGACTCTGCTCTCGCTCTGCACACAATTCCTCCTGTGATTCTGCCTCCCTAGCTGGGGATTGCACACTGGACTGCTGTTGCAAAAACACATCCTCCACCTTTGTGCTGCACACACCATCTGCCATTCTCACTCAGAACAGTAAGGTCCCCCTACAGACGAGTAGGGGAATTTCCCTGGTGTCCTGGCCAAATTTCCCCCATTCATTAAAAATATCACCAATAGCTTAATCTGGTTCAGTTTTAGTTGGTTACCATCTGTATCCTCCCTACCCCAAGTTGCCCCTGAAAAAGGGACTTCTAGTCTCAGTGAGCCTAACGTGTCACCAAAATTCAATAAAGAAATAAATAAATATGAGTAACATCCTTTCTGTTGTCAATACCCATGCCCCCTTTAAGCAGCTAAGGATAAAGGGCCAAGGGCCAACAATCAAAGTGACTTTACTACACTCTTAGGAAGTTAAGTGATATGGCCAGGGGATCTTTAAAACCTCAAGTCTCATATTTGAGTGGAATAAATACAGCGGAGTTAGGAATGCCTGGAAAATGGAGCTGAAAGCTGCTATAAGAAAATACTTACGGCACCTACAGAACAAAAACATAACCAATTTAAAGTGATTCTGAGCACAGATTAATATGCTCCTAAAAGACTGCAACAGCTTAGGAGAATGTAATATGTCTGATGGTAAGACCTGCTAAGTCTGTGGCTACTGCTAACACCTTCAGTAACCTTCAATAAATTGTTTACTGATCTAGACAGGTTCAGATCATCCCCTCCGGAGTCCTCTCTCCATTCTCCTGATCAGCATAAGTCTGGGTGCCAGTACCCAGAGTTTCATTTCAGAATGATAAAAAGGAAAGAGGTATTGCTCTTCTTAAACCAGTTAGAGGTTGAAGGCTCAGCTGGGCATGACAAATGTGAACCAGAGCTATTAAAGATAGCCGCTCCTATTATTGCCTCCCCTGTTGCAATGTTGTTAAACAAATCACTAACTGAAGGGAGCATTCCTGAAAGTGAAAAGTGTCTCTTGTGATTCTGTTGCACAAGGGGAGTCCAAGGGAACCTGTGGAAAACTACTGCCCTATATTTTTGCTTAGTTCCCTGTCTAAGATTCATGAAAGGTTAGACTAGGAATTCTCCTTTAAAGAGGACAGGAAATCATTTCTAATTGGCAGCTGTTTAAAAAATTCTTAGTCTCAGAACTGATATGCATGCCTCCAAATTATCCATATTTAACTGTACCTCAATAAAAAAGTGATATGAAAAATTGTGTTTTGCATTGTTTTGTTTTTATGGATAGCATTCTGTTATAGTTCTCTTCCTGGAACCAGTAATTAGGAGTTTTAACTATGTCACAGTTTGTGCACATAACTCTAAGCATAGTTCTGATAGGTCAACTGCTCATAATTAGCATTCAGTACACAAATCATGACATAGTAAAAACTCCAAATTATAAGTTCCAGGAAAAGAACTGTAACGGAATGCTAAGCATAAAAACAAAGCAGTGCCAAAACGGTTTTCCATATCACTTTTTATTCAGGTACAGTTAAATATGGTTATTTAGGGGAATGCATATCATTTCTGAGAATAAGAACTTCACAAACAGCTGCAGGCACAGTTCTGTCAGAGCTTCCATCTTAGGAATGGCAGACTCCGGCGTGGTGAGAGCATTCTTTCACTCACTCTCACCACACTCTCACTGCACTGAGCAGCTGTATGGGCTCTGATCAGAGTTTGTTTTATTTGTGGCACCACAAGGTGGTTTATAGGGATTTGAAAGTGTTTGTGTATGTGTGTATATATATTATAGTGGCATGGTAGTAACACTATAGTTAGGGTTGAGTACCCCATTTAAAGTTTAACGTGAAAATTGGAAGCTTAATAACTTTGCAACTGTATGATGTATTGTCCTGAAATTTGGAATGCATAGTCTGGTACCATAGATCTCTGGAACAGCCAAGTTTTGTTATGGTCAAATGTACAGTTGTGGAGCTACAAAGCACCAGAAAATGCACAAATGATGGGATTTTGCATGTTTCTTTGCTTGCACATACAGGCTGCGCAGTTTGTGCGATAAGTCCAAAACCTTCAGGGAACATGCAGCTGAGGTCCGCAATGTGCCTTTCAAAGATTTCATGAAAATATATTGAACGGTTCAAAAGTTATTCGAAAAACACTGTTCCCCATCATAGTCTATGGGAAAAGTTAACAAAATATTCAAAGTGTTGCAAATGCAGTTTTTAATGTCGTAAATGGCCCTTTTACTTTTATGATTTAGCCATTTTCTTTTTCAGTTGGTGGTCAGAGAAATGCTTGGTGTTTAAATTTGGGACCCTCTAGGAACATAATTCTTGTTGTGTTCACCTAGTCGAGCCCTGAGGGTGCTACCCATGTCTTTTTTTTTTTGCGGGGGTGGGGTGGCAAACACCCCAGAAATAGTTTTTTAAATTTTGTAAAAATAGTGTGAGTAAATACTTTCACATATGCAACACTTTCATGATTTTATTTGCAAAAGTATTGTGATTTGCGAAAGTACTTTGCGACACTATGCCCAAAACAATAGGGAATGTTTGCCATCCTGCTGCAAAAGAACGGTTTGGTCTTTTGGGCTGAAATTTGGAGGGAAGAATGCCAAGATGCCACAGATGTGCCTTTTCATTGTTTGGTGATAAAATATTACTGGGATGCAAAGTTACTACACTCAGAATTTGATGATTTTTCCCATAGGATAACATTACGGCGTCCACCACTCCTTTTGGGGCCTGTATCTCGAAAACGGTTCAAGATACGGACTTCTCGTCAGACAAATGCTTAGTACCCCACTAGGGATAAGTATGAAACTAGCCTGGAAAGTCTTAAATAATATGAGGTTTAAATTTTTTTTCTATGACTTATGGTTCCTGAGATACAAGCAATTTAGTATTCCAAGTGATCATTTTCTGGTACGAGGGCCATTATTATGGCTGCATTCTTTCTATTCAATGTGCTTCTAAATGCACCTTTTTGGGACAAAAAGCATGTGCATTTGCATTAACTGTTACTGTTAGTGTTTGCATTTACATTTCCACTTGTGCTTCCATTAATATTTGCATTACCATTACCGTTTGCGTCAATGTGTGTGTTACAGTTTGTATTTGTGCTTGCGTTTGCATTACCGTTTGCATTGTTTCCTTTTGTGTCACCCTGTTAGTTACCGTTTTCATTTGTGTTACCATTACTGTTTGCATTTGCATAACTGTAACTGTTTCCGTTTGTGTTACCATTTGCATTTGTGTTTCCGATACTGTTACCATTAGGATTTGCATTTGTGCTTCCATTTATGTTACCATTTGTGTTACCATTTCCTTTTGCATCACCGTTAGCATTACAGTTATCATTTGCTTTTGTACTTGTGTTTCCATTGCCATTTGTGTTTGTGTTTATATTTGTCACTGTTACCGTTGACATCAGCGTTTTTGTTTACATTACCATTACTGTTTCCATTTTGCACTTGCTTTTATGTAACCGTTTGTGTTTGCATTTCCGTTTGCTCAATGTTAGCATTACCATTAGTGTTTGCGTTTACGTTAAGGTTACCATTTGCGTTTTCGTCACTGTTACTGTTAGCGTTTGCACTTACATTTCTGTGTCTGTTTGTGTTACCATTCCCTTTTGTGTCACCGTTAGCATTACCTTTATTGTTTGCATTTGTGCTTGCATTTACGTAACCATATGAGTTTGCATTTTCATTTGCATCACTGTTAGTGTTACCATTAGCATTTGCATTTATGGTACCGTTACCATTTGCGTTTGTTTTTGCACTTGCATTTACATCTCTGTTAATGTTTGTCTTGCTGTTTACGCTTGTGTCACCATTACTGTTAGCGTTTAAGTTTCTGCTTGTTTTACCATTTGCATTTGTGCTTCCATTATCTTTAATGTTTGCTTTTTCATTACTGTTTGCGTTTACATTTCTGCTTGAGTTTCTCTTACCGTTTTCAATACAGTTTCCATTTGCATCACTGTTGGTGTTACTGTTTGTGCTTGCACTTAAACATCACATTCTTTGTGTGATCATAACTTTGCAACTGTTTAATGGATTTGTGTGACATTTTTAATACTTGGTCTACTATTGTACTTCAGTGTATTTACCAATTTTCATTTGACATCTGCATAAGTTTTTTGCACAATGAAGTGCTAAAAATGTATTTTTTGGCACTCATAGGCAGCTTTACGATCATGCTGCTCTGCAACCATTGAAGAGATTTGGATAAGATTTAATATACATAGAGTAGAATGGTACATCTATTTATTAACCAATTTCTATTTCCCTGGTACATATGGTTTTTATACAGTGAAGTGCAAACAATACCGTTTTTGCTATTTTTTTGCACTAACTTGCGTGACACATAGCATGGCCACTCAGTAATTTATTGGTCTGTAGCTTGGCATATAGAAAGCCGCTTGTTCAAGGAACATGCCAATTTTTGTTTGGTGCAGTTCTGTTCTAGAGTTATTGCCATTTGAAGTTGGCACGCCTCGCCGTTAAAGAATTTTCGGATGCCAGGTCCACCATTTTAGAGCATTTTCGGCTGTGAGTTCCGCCATTTTGTAGTGGAAGACTTCTTAAAGGTGCACACATTTTAAAATGTAATATCTCTTGAACAGTTTGGTCTTTTAACATGAGATTTGGTGTGTGTCGAGTGGATGTCCTGGAGATGTGAATTATGCTGCTTACATGTTGGGGAAATAATTTGCTACGGAGATACTGCATGACGCAGGTAACATTTTGCGCATAGCATTATGCATGTTGCTAGTGACTTGAAATTTATTGCGTAGGTAGCCTTAGTGGAACATAGGTGTCTCTCACTGGTTTGGGTCACATCAGCCTTTGTGCTGTTATCTCAGAAACAAAGCGAGATATAGACTTTTCGCTACTGTTGGATCACATTGCTTTTGTGCCTTTATCTCAGAAACAAAGCGAGATACAGACCATTCACTACTGTTGACTCACATCGCCTTTGTGCCATTATCTTGGAAATTAAGCGATACAGACTTTTTACTACTGTTGACTCAAATCACCTTTGTGCTGTTATCACAAAAAAGATACAGATTTTTCGCTACTGTTGGATCACAATGCCTTTGTGCCTTTATCTCGGAAATGAAGTGATACAGACTTTTTGATACTGCTGACTCAAATCACCTTTGTGCCGTCATCTCAAAAATGAGGTGAGATACAGACTTTTCTCTACTGTTGGATCACATCGGCTTTGTGCTGTTATCTCGGAAACAAAGTGAGATATAGACTTTTCGCTATTGTTGACTCACATTGCCTTTGTGACATTATCTCAGAAATTAAGTGATACAGATGTTTCACTACTGTTGACTCAAATCACCTTTGTACAGTCATCTCAAAAACGAAACGAGATACAGACTTTTCACTACTGTTGGATCACATCGGCTTTGTGCCGTTATCTCGGAAACAAAGCACGATACAGAGTTTTCTCTACTGTTGGATCACATCGCATTTGTGCCGTTATCTCAGAAACAAAGCAACATACAGACTTATCACTACTGTTGTCTTACATCAGCTTATTGTTACCATTTTCATTTGCGTTTAAGTTTGCGTTTCCCTCACTGTTTGTGTTACAGTTTGCGCTTGCGTTTCTGTTACCATTTGTGTTTCTATTTATGTTTCATCACTTTTACTATGACAGCTAGTGTTTGCAGTTACATTATTGTTACCATTACTGTTGAGTTTCACATTTTCATTTGTGTCATGGTTACCTTTACCGTTTGCATTTGTGATAACAATTGCATTACCACTTGCATTTCCATTTGCATTACTGTATCAGTTACTGCTTTTGTTTGCATTAACATTTATGTTGCTGTAACAGTTACCATTATAATTTGCATTTCGCTCACTGTTACCATTGCTGTTAGCATTACCATTACTGTCATGGCTGTAATACAGACATGGGCAGGATGGTGAGAGCATGAGGCCTGAAGGGCTCCATGCTCCCACCAACACATTCCATTCACTATTTGTATTGCACATTCTCAAAAAGAAGGGGAATTCATGGCACAAAACTCTGTTTAATGCATCAGTTAGAGTTGCTCCACAGTGACAAAAGTGAAGAAATTTGGTGCTAGGGTTACCATCCCTTAATAATAATAATACTATTTTTATTGTTAAGGCGTCTTTCAAAAAACCAAGGTGCTATACAGATTAAAATCAAACAAATCAAAATAAAAGCAATCTTAAAATCAGACAGCACCATAAATACAATTATGCGGAATACTCAATTACCATAAGCCTGGTGCCACAGATGGGTCTCTAAGGTTGACTTAAAACCCTCCACCATCATGCACTCCTATAACCGACAAGGTAGAGAATTCCATAGTGTGGGACCTATGAACATAAAAGATCTGGCCCCTGAAGATTTCAAATGTACCTTAGGAATCTTTAGTAACCCCTCACCAGCTAAGTGGAGCAATCACCCAGGGCAATAGGGAACCAGGAGCTCTTTCAGATAGTCCAGGTCCAGCCCATGTAGGGCTTTGAAAGTCAGCAAGCCAACTTTAAAGGTGATCCACTACTGAACTGGCAGCCAGTGCAGTTCGTGCAGCACCAGCATAGTATGACAGGACTAAGGAGATTCTGTCAAAAGCTGGGCCTCCGTGTTCTGCACCAGCTTCAGGCAGTGGATTTCTACCCCAGAAAGCCCTAGGTACAGGGAATTGCAGTAATCTAAGCATGAGGACACAAAGGCATGGACCAAAACAGGAAGGTCACTGGACAAAACCAGATGTTTAATCCTGGAGATATTCCTTAGATGGTAAAAGGAAAACTTGATGACAGCCGACACCTGTGAATGCAGGGTCAACCCTTCATCAAAAATTACCCCCAGTTTTCACACCTGGTTTGAAGCTGGGAGGGGGACACCCCTGAGTACAAGTCCAGAGGGTGACCCACCTCCCAAACCTCCTGTCCAGTGACCAGGTTCCACAACCATCACCTCAGTCTTACCAGAGTTCAACTTCAGCCAGCTCAAATCCATCCACTCCTGGATTTCTTTGAGACAGCTATTAAAGATTGAGAGAGCTCTATCCTGGTCAGGTGCAAAAGAAAGTCAGAGCTGGGTATCATCAGATAACAATGAAACCTCAGCCCATACATTCTTACAATGTCTTCAAGAGGTAGCATGTACACCACGAACAACATGGGTGACAAAACCAAACCCTGAGGAACCCCACAAGACAGAGAAACTGGATCTGATGTAAATACTCCAGATACCAGTCTCTGAGTTCTTCCAGTGAGGAATGATGTAAACCATCTGAGGACAGTTCCCGTTATTCTACATATGTACCTCAGATGGCTAAGTAACAACCCATAGTCCACAGTGTCAAACGCTGATGATAGATCCAGAAGAACCAAAATGGAGTGGCTCTTCCGATCTCTGGCCATCAGGAGATCATTGAGCACCCGAACCAGTGCTGTCTTGGTGCTATGTCTCTTTCAAAATCTGGACTGGAGGGGCTCATAGATGTCATGGATGGTTAAATGGCCCTCCAGTTGTGCTGCCACTACTTTCTCAATAACCTTCCCTTAAAAAGGAAGGTTAGAGTTTGGCCTTTAGTTAGCGTGGCAGTTTGGGTCCAAAGTAGCTTTCTTCAAGAGTGGTATCACTACCGCCTCTTTCAGAGAGTTAGCAAACTCTCCATATTCCAAGGAGCACCAAACTATCCACGCTAAGACTGGACCAATAACATCAAGACAACCCAGAATCAGGGAAGATGGTCCAGGGTCGAAACTACAGCATGTAGGGTGCACCCCCTGGGGTGTCAAGAGGGTCCCAATTTTAAACACCAGGCATTTTTCTTTGTCACAAACTGAAACAGGATGGGAAAATCATGAAAGTAAAAGGGCTATTTGTGGTAGTAATAATGGCCTCTCACAAAAGTTTCATAATTTTTGGCAACTTTTCCCATTGACTATAATGGGAACTTTATTTTTTAAATAACTTTTGAACTGCTTAATATTTTTCCTCCAAATCTTTGAAAGGCACATCAGTGTCAAAGACTGCAACCTCCCTGAAGATTTCAGACTAAATGGACAAAGCATACAGGCTGTGGGTGCGAGCAAAAAATGCACAAAATGTCAGTTTTTTTGTGTTTTTTGGCATTCTGTAACTCCACAACTGTATATCCGACCATAACGCAACTTGCCACATCCAGAGATCTGTGGTACCAGACTGCACATGCAACATTTCAGACAAATCTGTCATATGGTGGGAAAGTTATTAAGGTACAAAATTTGAGGTTTTGCATTAAAGTGACTACTCAACCCTAACTACAGTGGCATTACAATGCCACTATTTTATATATATATATATATATATAGAGAGAGAGAGAGAGAGAGAGAGAGATTTAAGTCTCATTACTCACAGTATATGACACAAACACTTTAAATGGAATCATTGCATCATGTGATTTTGAATGACTGCTATATGAGATGATTAACACCAGATGGTATTATCTTTGATAAAGTCCACGGTTAGGTGAAATGTGAGAAGAAGTTGTTTGTGCTGTATCTGTACTGTTGTGTTTTTGCTGCAATATACCTAGTAAAGGCTTATCTGTTACATATATTTCTACTGAATTTTTGCTTCTTTTGAGGTGTGAGTTGAGTGTTGTGACTTTATTTTCTGTTGGTTCTCAAGAGTCACTGAGCACCCTATACCTCTGTGCAGCAATGGCCATTGGTATCTTTGTCACAGATCTCTCAACCATCCATGATAAGTACTTTCCACATACTAGACATAGAGTGTGTGGGGGAGACACTTGATTGCTCTTATGTGACCTTTTCTATCTGATGAAAGAGCTTTACTTGTCATCAACTGCTTTTAAGGCTGCTCCATATCCTACCCTCTGGTATACCTATCAGCACTTGTGTAATTTCTGCAAATGCTGTATATTTTTCAATCCATGCAATCTAAACATCTAGGTAACCCAAAGCATTTCTGGTCCACTATTAATGACTTGTTCTCCTGCTCTTCTAAGCAGTCCCCTTACCCCCATGGTACTCAACAAGGCCTTCTGACTGATTCTACTGAAATTTCAAATGCACTCAATATCCACTTTGCCAGCCTAAGTAATTACCTTGCTAAACTACCCAGCCCCTCCACCTTGCCCCCATCACTCCAGACAGCCACTCTTTCTACTTTAAGATTATCTCTCCACCTTGTACTCTTCAGCTCCTTCTCAGCCTGCTGACTCAAGGGAGTGGTGGTAGCAATGGACTATCCCCTGTTTTTTAAAACTAGTGGCCTGTGACATAACTTATCCACTTACCCTCATCTGTAACCTCTCTCTCACTCACTACAGCCTCTGACCCCTTTGCCAGGAAGCATGCCAAAATTATACCCATTCATAAAGCAGGTGACCCTAGTCTAATGGACAACTACCACCCCATCTCTAAACTTTTTCACTTAGGAAAACTACTTAATAATGCAGTGAACCATTCAAATTACTGAGCATATCATGAAATACAATCTTCTTTGTCCTCAACAGCATGGTTTTAGGAAGGGGTATAGCAGTACCACAGCACTAGTTATTTCCACTGTTTATATTCTGAGGCAGATGGACACAGGGAAACTAACAAGTGTGGTGCTTGTTGATCTGTCTAAAGCATTTGACCTTGTTAATCACAGCCTGCTAATATAATAACTTGCAGCTCTTGGTTTCTCCACTGTCTCCACAGCTTGCATCGCTAACTACCTCTGTGGCAGAATTTAAATGGTTTGCCTTGGTGATGCCTCCTTTCCCCATTTCTGCCTGTTATGGGGGTGTCCCTCAGGTTTTGGTCCATGGCCCCATCCTCTTCTCCCTCTTCCTTAACTCTTTCCTATCAGATGGCACCACATGAAATTCACTTCTTTATGCAGATGATCTAATATTGTTCCTAAGTGACTCTTCCCCTGTCTCTCTATTTAACTCCCTCAGTGATATTTAATGAAAAAGGCTCACCGCTGGTTCTCCAACAACAAGCTTCTCATCAATGCTTCCAAAATGAAGACCATGCTATTTGGCTCAAAACCAAAACTCTCTGCCCTTGCTCACTCTGACTTTGCACTCTCTGTCCTTTCCCCTGATGGTTTGCCACTCAAAACTGTTACTGCCTTCAGATATCTGAAGGTGATCCCTGATCCTTTACTTATTTACACCGAACAGAAAGTCTCTCTAACAAAGAACACAAATCATATGATTGTGATTTCCTTTCAGCTCATTGATCACCTCCCTCCAGATGTGTGCCTAGTTGTGGCCCATGGCAAGCCCCACACCAGGCACATGGGTTAAACTCCAATACTGACACTGTGGTGCAGTATGAGTGGGGTGCTGCACTGCAGAGGTGCTGTCTTTCAGAAGAGATGTTAAACCAAGGTCCCATCTGCCTGTGCTGGTGGTAAATCAGGTGGATGTTAAAGATTCCATATCACTTCTCAAAAAGAGCAGGGGAATTTTTATTGTACAAATACATTGTAAACAGTAGATATCATCAAACAAGAAAACATACATTTTTTTCCAATAGTAATACACAAAAACATATCAAATAATGTCATCCCTAGACTGAAAAAGTCCCCAAGAGTGCTATCAAAACAAAGGGGAGGGGAAAAGGACAGAAAAAAGCCCTCAAAAGAACTTAAGAATCCAATTTTGTAGTTAGAAAATGTTATTCCAAAATTAATTCTAACTTAAAGAGTAGGCATTCTATGTCTTAAAATAACACCTTTTGCCTTCATAATTCAGGAAAATTTCTCCACAGAGACATTGAGCTCACAGTTAGTTTAGTTTCTGTTACCCTTGACATTCCAGTTTCATTTTGATAATGTTAAAAAGTAGTTCTTGATTAATATGTTGTTATTAGATTGAAAAACGGCACCTACTTTGCCATATCCAGTACTTAAACACTGCAAAGTGTACCTGAACAGACCCTTTATTAAAGTTTTTCCAATGATATTTACATTCCCCAATATGAAGATATTGTGGTTCAGATATTGGAAGGGGGAGACAAGACCACCGCACCATCGGCAACTGTAATTGCATCTAGGTTCTGCCCATCTCACTGTTTTCCCTCCTGACTTAAGCCCAATTTGACAACAGACCTTGGTCCTGCCTCCTTCCTCCCGTACTCAGTTTGGAGAGGAACTGCACTATTGTACCACTTTATTTACACTACCCTGTAAATTGTAAATTGCAATGAAACTGTAAATTATTGTAAATGTTTTGTTTTTCATGTTCAAACTGTGTACTGTAACTGTGTATTACCTTCACAAGGAGCCTTTGTAAAAGAGTCACTGACTCAAAAGATTGTAATTCTGACATCATTATTAAATAAATAAATATGACCAGTTGTATTGCACAATTTTTCATAATTATAAAATGTAAGGACATTCAAAAAACATGTTTTGGATTGCTTCTAGAGTGGTAACACAACATGATCTGGGACAATACAATCAAAAATTTCTTTGTGTTTGAGATTGTTCTTGTTGTTCAAATTTTCATGTGCCCCTTACCAAACCAGGTCCCAGGTTTTACTGGGGATCTGAGGTTCTAAAATCATTTGACATATTTTCTATTGTTCTGTTTCATTTCTCCCATCAAAGGTTCTATTAAATAATATTGTGTCTGAAAGTGATTATAAATAAATTGTCTGGAACAAGTCTTGAGATCATTAATATTTATATACCATATTTTAAGTTTATCAAAACTTAGAATGCGTTGCAATTTCTCTCCAATCCAAGTGGCCCAAGAAGGGTTTTCATGTTTAAGAACTGGAACTAAATTTGTAAAGGAAAAGATACTAAAGTAAAAGGAAATGGGATTAATAATGTTTAATCCACCTTTGTTAACCCCTAAATATGTAATCCATCTTTTTGCAGGGTCAAGGTGGCTGCCCCATAAACAAGAAAAAAAAATATACCAAAAGTTTTGTTTCTAGATTTCTTGGAATAGGGAAAATATGGCTGATGTACAAGAACATCAGGATTAGGTAGGTTTTAATTATGTAGATATGGTTGAATTTAGTCATGTTCAACTTATTACATCATGATGCCCAGGTTAAAGCTGAGTCCAATTTGATTTTCTAATTTAGTTCAGATATATAACCTGGTCCAAAATACACTCCTAAAATTTTACAGAAGTTGTACTCAATTGGTATGTTTTGAAAGTGTGTTTCTTGTCTATAATCAGTTCCTGTTACTAGGCAGAAGCTTTTGGTATGATTTATTTCAGCTCCAGTTAATAAAGAAAATATATCAACATTTTTTTTCCCTCAGAGGAAGCATCTCTAACAGCTCTAACAGCCACAACTAAGGAAGACTAGGTTTGCTGGCCAAGGCACCTAGCTTCACCTGAGCTCTTTTCTTGCAGGTTGCTTGAAAGGACAGAGCAAAGAACCTGATCAGAGCAAAGAAAAGGATTAAGGCTTCTTTTGGCTAGGCAGATTTACTGTGTGTTGTTATTTTTATTTTGTACTCACAGGGATCGTTACTGTTTGTTGATAACATTTTATTGATTTATTTTTCTCTGATTTGAATTGTTGTTGCTGGGTATACCTTCTGATGCATTATTACATGGTGTGTCTACAGGTGTGTGCTTACAGATTACTGCTGTAATCTTCTGATTCAAGTTGTCTTTTGCAATGTATAGCTTCTGTTACTGCTTTATTTTTCTCTGTAGTAAAGTGTTTCTTACAGGGTATATATTCTGTGAAATTATTACAGGTGGTGATTTACAGGTTTCACAGTTTTTTCTGTCATTAGGATAAGCTTTCAGGGCTGCTGCATTTGTTGCTGGCTGATTGTTTCTGCTCTTACCTCCTTGTTTCTTTCATCCATGGTTCTTCTTTTTCAGCAGGGGAAGGGCCCAACCACCCACCCCCATCCCAACCACCCCACACTACACTCTTTTGATAGGGTAGCACAGTTGTGACATTTCCTGTAGCAAAGCAGGAACGGGTGGATCTGAGGGGTATCCACACAGTGACCTAATTTATGGGGGCACTAGTAAGTCAACTTGTTATAACAAGTTATACAAAAACATACAAAAAAAACACAAAATCAAACTTTTGCTTTCATTTTCTTCCTTCTAATTACTCTGACCAGGTTCAAAACCCAGCAACTTATCTGGAATGGATATCATTAACTGCAGGTACTGCAGAACACTTTTCAGAAGGGCAGTTTTACAGGATTTAGGACACTGTTCTACATGCTGGGCCATTGGACATCTAAGGGCAGAGATTGTGCACCTCAACTTGCATATTCAAGAGGAAATGTATTAAAAGAACCACTTGCCATTTCCCCAACATCCAATAGAAGAACCTCAACTGCAGAGGATAGTTGGCCCTGGAGGTTGGCAGGTGGTTAGAAGGGGTAAATCGGGTGCCCCATCACTTGGTGCTCTCCAACATATCACCTCCATAAACCATATAAAAACTACAAACAGGTATCTGCCTCTATTTCTGAAATCAAACAAAGGGGCAGAGGACATTGTAGAGCAGGACACTCCAGCACAGTAGCTAACACAGCAAAACTCACCCAAAACAGGAACCAAAACAAAAAAAGCAAAAAGGAAATCCAAAAAATTTCTGATCATAGGAGACTCCATGATTCGAGGAGTTGATACCTATCTCCAGCCAGGGGTAATTGTCAGATGTCTCCCAGGTACATCAGTGTGTACAGACACTGACTGCATTGCTAAAATTGTTCAGGAAGCAGGAGAAAACATTGATGTCCTGGTACAGATAGGGACTAACAAACTCACCAGCAGGTCAGTTGTGGAGATCAAGGAATACCTGACCAGGCTGGGTGACAAGCTATCATACATTTCATCCGGCATCTCCTTCTCTGAGATCCTGCCAATCTGGGAGGGGGGGCAGATGGACAGATGGTCAGAGAAGGGGAAATAGGGGAGCTAAACATGTGGTTCAAGGGCTGGTGCCAGGAAGAAGGATACACATTTGTAGGGAACTGACAACAGTTTTGGGAGCGAAAGTTTTTAAATTTGATGGACTGCATCTGATTAAGGAGGGAGTCAGTGCATTGGGGCAGAAGTTTGATGTCTTTGCAGAATATTTAAACTAGCAAGTGGGGAAAGGGGTGCAACATCCCATACGTTGAATGGGAAGAACACCCCTCTCCCCTTAGCTAGTGGTCAAACAGGAGGTCACCATGTTTGTAGTTCATTTGCATCACCAGGTAAGAAAAAAGGTCCAGCTCCCCATGCAACATGCTTGCCAAATGCCAGACCTCGCCCAACAACTAACATACTGAAATCTGCAGGCCCAGATTAATGGATGTGGGGGCCCTACTCCAAGTCATATTTTGTGGCTCGGGGCCCCTAAATGCCAACATACCACTATTCTGTGGTGCTGAGCTGGCAGGGCGGCAATGACCAGGGTACTCAAGATTGAAGGAAGTAAAACATGTAGGATGCAGTCATTTAAGACAGATCATCTACTTGTCTTCAGTCCCTAATCACACTTGAAAATAAACATCCCTCAGGAGGCCATCATATATATTGCAGCTGAACACGACAGACTTGCCACAGTTACAGTTACCTATCACTCTTTGTACTGTTTTTTTCTAGGGTTGGCTTGACTGCTATTGCCATATGGGCTCTCTCAGAGTAATGTTTTGTTTTTTAATACAAAAAAAGTGTGTGAGTGGAATTCTGTTCATTCATTGTCTCAGTCTAACTGCACCCCTAAATGCAAGACATCATAAGCCAGCCCCGTAGCCCCCCAAAAAGATCCCCATCCCACTTCCTTCCTTTATGTCACTTAAGTGACAGTTTGTACTGTCTCTCTCAGGAGCCAGAACAACAGTGTCATGCAAGGCAACTGAGGTCAAGAAGGGTAGATCTGTTTTCAGGTGTGGTCTCCCTCCCCAGGTGCTAAAATCCCCAACTTTCTATAACTGGTGCAAGTGCAACAGAAAGCATCAGATTTCACAACACATACCTAGCTGCTACCCCGGTGTGGTGGCTGCTAGCTTTCTTCTTGGCCTGCCTGACTGACTGATATCTGTGGCACTTGACTCCTCTTCACAGTCAGGAGTGGACTGGTCAGTCTAGAGGGCAGAGAGGCCCACCACCCAGATGATCCCCCAGCAGCACTCTCAGACTCTTACTGACTATACAGCAGCAACATGCGATGCTGCACTGCAGCCTGTACCATGACATGATGACATCCCTGGATCAGACAACTGAAAAAAAATTAAGAAGCTTGGCTGGACAGTGATAGTGGTGAGTCTGTGACTCTCCAAGCAAACCCCAGGCATGATCTAGTTTACTCTGTGCTGTCAGTGTCTTCTTCTCTTTGATCAATTGAAATGATCCCTCCACTGTGACCTCAACAGCTGATCATCGTCCACTCATCATCCTCCTCGAATCTCACTGCTGCCTGACCAATAACATGCCATGATGCCACACGCATGCACGTACAGATTCCTACTGCTCCCCAGTAGACACACCTCAGAGGACCTTTAATGAGACATGGTTGGTTGTTGTGAGTTCACATCAGGCAGGATGGATGTGAGAGGTGGAGCCAGAGCCACCCAGACATACTGAGAGGCCGTGGGGGGTGCTTTTTATTTTGGCAATTGCCAATTGGTACCATGGCATGATGTGAAAAAAAATTACAAATGATCCCGTGGTCGCACGACAGTATGGTAAGTTGTACAGCCGGTCAGCAGCCGCAGTCGGCAGGTAGGGAAATAAATTCTAAAAATACAATGTTGTGGGGGCCCTCCTGAACCACGGGGCCCTATGCCATGGCATAATCTGTGTAAAGGTAAATCTGGCCATGGAAATCTGGCCAATAGAAAATCATGTACACTAATGCACACAGTCTGGGAAACAAGATCCCAGACCTGCAGGCAATAATGACAGAAACTAAACTGGACATAGTACCCATTAGCATAACATTTTTTACCAGTAACAATACTTGGGAGACTTCAGAACCTGGCTATCTACTGTTCAGAAGAGACCAAGGTGCAAAAAGGGGGGGCAGTGGAGTGGCCCTTTATATCAATGAAAATATCAAAGCTATAGAAATTCAGAATATGCATAAGGAGCCAGAAGAACTGTGGGTCACCCTGGAAACAGGAAATGGGACAGCCATATGAAATGGGGTTGTGTACAGGCTTCCAGGCCAGGGGAGGACATAGACACATTACTGTTAGAAGATATACAAAACCTGACAGTTAAAGGGGAGGTTCTGATAATGGGAGACTTCAACATGCCAGATACAGATTGGTCATTACCAGCAGGAACATCTGCCAGAACTAGACACATGGTGAATTCCCTGCAGGGGTAGGGCCTCAAACAACTGGTACAAAAACCCACAAGAGACAGGGCTATCCTAGACCTAGTACTGACTAACAGGAAAAAGATCTCAGATCGTCAGATAGAAGGTCACTTGGGGGCCAGTGACCATCACATGATATGGTTCAATTTGGCCACTAGAACTAAATCATCTCATTCCAAGGCAAAAATATGGGACTTCAGAGGCACTGACTCTGATAAGATTGCCAGTAGGGTTAAGCTAGCCCTGGCAAAAAGAAATACAGGTAAGGGGGATACAGGCAAAGTGGACAAGCATTAAGAATGCAATACTTGAAGCGACATCCCATTGTGTTAGAGAGAAAAGGAAGTGCAAAAGAAGAAGGAAACCACTTTTGTTCTCAAAAACAGTAGCAGAAAAGGTCTGAGCCAAAAGGCTGGCCTTCAGGAAATATAAGAGAACGCAGCAGGATGAAGATAGGGAGGCATACCAAACTTCCCTAAGGAAAGCAGGAAAGACAGTAAGGCAGGCAAAGGCCCAAACCAATGAAACACTGGCACAAACAGTAAAAAAAGGTGACAAGACTGTCTATTTCAACTTTCAACTTTCAACTTTTCAACTTTCAACTTTATTGGATATCAAATTGAGATATTATTTATTTTCCAATAGTATCCAAACATTTAACATACAAAGACAAACTTGCACACTTACATACAACATTTCAGTTTCTGTATAAAATTACAATGATCAATTAGAGTATGAAGCATAAAGACATCATTTATCAATAGCAACTACAATGTTTGTTGTACAGAGTCATCAAAGAAGACCTAAAACATTTAAACAGCAATGTTACAGTACTGTTTAGTTGTTTAGATAGTCGTTCCCATGTCTTGGGTACTAAACTTGATATCATTTTGTCCCAAAATCTAGTCCTACATTGTGGTACATAAAACATGTCCAAGTTGAGGACCTTGAAGAGTAATGTTGTTGTGGCCTAATTTGTATTAAATTCAGAAGAAAAACTGGTAATGACTGCAACACAAACCTATAAACCAGTAGATTCCAATGAATATCCCACCTGTCAAATAATGAAAAGAAACCTGATTTTTGATACAAGACACAACAATGGGTTCTATATGGTAAATCAGTTGTAAATCTTAAAGCAATATTAAATAAAACATCCAATTAACTAAATAATGACTTTTTGTCATTTTTATAAATTACATCTCCATAATCCAATATTGGCAGGAACATGGAAGAAACAAATAAATTCCTAACCTTTAAATTAAAAAGGGATTTGTTCCTATAAAAGAAACTCACAAATCTCTTCAATTTTTTAGACATGGATGTTATATGCAATTCAAAAGTCAAATTATTATCTGATACCACTCCAAATATCTATAAGATTCTACACACTCTAAGATGGTTGCTGACAAATATCTAATATATTTTTAGATGACTCTTTTGTATCTTTTCTCCTAAATAACATCCATTCCATTTTTTGTTCATTCAAAAGTAGTCTTAGTTTTATAAGCTCCCTCTGTATGTTGAAAAAGTCCTGTTGCAAGTTATTGTGACAAGCTAGCCTATGGTAGATGGAGAGGCAACACGCTGGGTTTAAAGTTCACAGAACAAATGCACTTTTATTGCTTCAAAGATAAGTTGTTGCTCCAGAAAAACATAATCAGTCAGTTCAACTTCTCCAGCCTGGTCAGGTAACATAAAGGTTAACACAAAACAGTTATTTCAGGCTGACTTGACAAAAGAATCTTTAAACCACTTATGTGGGCTAGCAGTTTTTTCAACATATAGTCTCAAACAAAACAAATGGTTTGTGGGCCAGCAGTTTTGAATGCAGTCTCAAATAAAACACAGACAGTTTTCCCTTTTTGCCTTATTTGTAGGCTGTTAGCAGTACATGCCACTCACTGTTTTTGACCCAGCTGGCAAGACTGATCCTTTACCTCAGGACTCTTTGCTCTAGAAGTGGTCTGGTTCTCAGCAGCAGGCATTCCACCCTCCATCTTGCAGGGTTCTCTGCATAGGATTATCTGCTCCCTGCAGCAGTTTCCAGCTTCTAACTAACTCCCTGCTGGATTCTCTCTGTCTTTCAGCAATCCTTCTAATTAGTAACACCTGGGGAGGCACCCCCCCATGCCTGTTCATGTCGCATTCCCTGCATTTTATCAACCTCAAACAAGAAACAAGAGGTTAACCTTCACTAAAAATACCACCAACAGCTTAATCAGGTTCAAGGTCAGTTGGCATTCATCTGTATACCCCTCCCCCCGGGTCGTGCCTGAAAATAGGCAGGATTTGTCTAGTGCATTTACCCGGTCAACAAAAACTAAAATAAAAAAAATAATAATAAAAACCTCTTGTTTCCCAGTGTAGTGTTTACACTGTCATAACCATCATTGCTGTGTTTGTATCATCACATTTTGTATACAATATTGTATCATTAGAGTAAAGTTGTATACAGGTATTAGGTGAACAGTGATTTGGTAAGTCATTTATATATAGTAAAAAAAGAAAGGGGCCAAGCACTGACCCCTGGGGTACCCCATTTGTCAAAGTGGTAGGTGCTAAATAAACACCCCTCACTCTGACACACTGTTTGTTTGTTTGTTTGTTTGTTTATTCGCTTAACGGGTAAGCACACTGGAAACAAGTTCCTTTTACAGGTGCGACCCACATATATTGCATACAGACAATACATAATCAAACATACATATACAATGCAGCAAATTGCAGACAAAAATGTCTTTGTTACGTATAAAATTCATAAAAAAAATTCATAAAAAACAGTTACAATTAAATTGAGATTCAAAATACATCCTTAATGCATCGGCAAACTTTTTGACAGAACACAACCACCTAATATCTTGAGGAATTTCATTCCAAATAATGGAGCAATATAAGCAAAGGATCTTTGTCCACTTTAGATTTCATAAAAGGAATCTCGAGAAACCTATTGTCTGACCTATGTCTAGAATAATGACCATCAATATATGGTCTCAAAACTTTGAAATACTATGTGGAATTCCAGAGTCCATAACTTTATATATGAACTTGGCCACACAGTATTGGAAATTTAATGAAACCGTAACCAGCCCATTTCTTTCAAAATCACACAATGATGAGATGACTTAGAACAATTTAAAGCAAACTTAGCTATCAAGTGAAGTAAAGTGGATTTCTTGAAATCACTGTCGCAGAAGCAGTGTCAGTAATCATAGCTGCATAGTTCACAATAGGAAGTAAGCAGCAATTAGAAATAACCAGCCTAGACTCAGGAATAAGAAATGAACGGATTCTGTACAAAGAACCTAATCTACAATGTATTCTTGAGGTAACCCTCAAAAAATGAGATTCATAACTTAGATGAGAATCTAGTAATACCCCAAGATATTGAAATGTATCAACATAGTCAAACAGAAATCCATCAAGAGATTTAACTTCCAAAGTACCAACCTCAGATCTCAGTCTAGGTGGGGTACCAAAACCATCACCTTTGTCTTAGATTTGTTTAAGAGTAATTTACAGGCCATAAGTGAAGACTGAAAATTGCACATTTCCTCTGTTAAAGAAACACCTAGATCTTCAAATGACAAACCCTGCATATAAATTACTGCATCGTCAGCGTAAAGTGTTAGAGAAGCATTATTAATCACACTTACTAGTTGATCAAAAAACAAAGAAAACAAAAGTGGCCCCAAAACAGAACCTTGTGGAACCCCACACTTAACCATTACAGAGTCTGATACAGCACCCTATATTTAACCCTTTGAAACCTATTTGTTAAATAATCCTCGTCCAGTCCAAGAAAGACTCACCAACTCCCAATGACCCAAGTCTAGAAATCAACAATTGGTGATCAACTGAGTCGAATGCCTTGGTCAAGTCCACGAAGACGGCACCTGTCAGACACCCTTTATCCACGCCTATTAAGTACCGCGTCAGGTAACTCGACCAAGGCAGTCTCAGTACTCCTTCCTTTCTAAAACCATGTTGGTTCTGAGACAATAATCCAAAGCGATCCACATACCCAATCAACTGATTGTAAACTATTCTTCCTGAACTTTAGCTAAAGCAGACAAGATAGAAATAGGTCTGTAGTTACAAAACTCATGTTGTGAACCAGATTTAAATATAGGAGTGACCAAAGTATGTTTCCATATACTAGGTATAGTACCTGTAACAAAAGACAAGTTGAAAATAATACTAACTGGAAGTGCTATAACCGAGGCAGCATCCGCCAATAAACTAGGACATAAGCCATCAGAACCAGCTGAGCTGTCCTCTTAATACAACGCAACAATCTCTACTCCTTCGGAGTAGTAGTCCTTGCACAGTTTAGGATTAACTGTAAAATCTTCAGTCAATCCCAAGTAGTTCACCTTGACTGGTCACTAAAGGAATCAGACAATGTAGTAAATTTCAAATTAAACTCATAGCTATCTTCAGTGGACAAGACAACAAGTCACCATTCAACCTCATTGAACCTGGTTGACAAACATTAGGCCTTATGAAATTATTAATTGTTTTCCAAAAGTAGTAGCGTTAGATAACCCTTCACATTGTTTATGATGAATATAGTCTGTTTTAGCCTTCCTTATCTTAGCCTTACATTGGTTCCTTAAAGTCCTATACGATGATAACCAGAAGCAGAATGGTTCATTTTATACGCTTTCCAGGCCTTGTCTCGTTGTCTCATAAGTTTAATCAAAGGAGGTGTTAACCACCCATAAGTTTTCCTCGGACCCTTCTTTTAACAAGGGAGCTAACTGGTCCAAAACATGTGTAAACTCAGTAATGAAAAAATGCAATGCAGAATCCACATCAGGGATAGAATATAAAAAGACCAATCTATTTTACCCAACTCTGTACAAAAGAATGTACATCAAATTTAGAAAAGATCTCAAATCCTTATAATTGGCTTAGACTTCTTCAGTCCCCATGCTTCCAAATACAGAAGACTGGATGATGATCACTTAATGAATCAGAGGTCAAACCACATTTTTATCATATTAATAGGTCTATTTGTTAATATCCAGTCCAGCAATGTGTGATTTCCTGATCTATTATTGTGTCGAGTGGGCAAAGTAATAATCTGTTGTAAACCAGACTGAGACAAGACCGTATTTAACTTTGTTATATCTGAACCCATCCAATTTAAATTAAAATCCCCCAGTAGTATTAACTCTGTAGAAACCCCAGTATTCAAAGCATTTACAAGTTCTTGTAAGCCTGATTTGCTACCATTAGGTGGAAGATACACAACAAATAGTTAATTTTTGACAGATCCCAACAATAACTGAATAGTAATATGTTCACAATATTCCAAATTACTGTTAAATATAGTGGTCTCATTTACCATTAAATATTCCTTAACATAAAACAAAACCCCACCCCTCTACCAGTGGCACGATCCTTTCTAAAAAGTTTATAAGCAGGTATACAAAGTTCAGTATCAAGAACAGGTAAGGTTAACCAGGTTTCAGTCAGTGCCAGAACATCCGGATTATATAAACCAATCCATGACTCCACCTCATGAAATTTAGATGTTAAGCTTAATACATTAAAATGCATAATTTGAGGCCATATGAATGCTGCAAAAAATCACTATCTGTCATATCGTTTGCTAAGGACCAGGGTTGCTTTCAACATTGCCAGATCGAATTAGCAAGAGAAAGCAATGTAACCAGGTTCTTATGCAAACAGGCAGAACACATTTCGTGTCTTATATTTCCTAACACTGTAACCCAAGTTATAACATATGTATTTAACCTTTACACCAAATAAATGACTATAATTAGGAATAAACAGTTGAGTCTGAACTCCAGAATCTGATTATTTACACGTTCTAAAGTCATTATTAACCACATAGAACAAAATAACCCATCAGTACACAAAACACAAAGTGTATAGGCTACACACAACAATATCCCTCTGTTAATCATAACTAATCTATAGGTACAAACCCAAAAGAAATGATTAACTCTAAGCAAGATATTACAAACTCTAGTAGCCCAGTCCGTCCCCGGTCTGACTCCGGTCAGACTCCTCTCTTCACTTTGCCGTCCCACTTAGCTGCTGCCGCTTTGACGCTGCCGCTGTGTAGAAGGCAGCCTTTATATTGAAATCGTCCCCCCTCCACTTCCCAGAGCTGCCACCATCTGGCAAAATGTGGAGACCAGAACACTGTAACCTCCCAATCAAATAAGTATGAATCCAACTCAAAGCTGAGATACCTAAACCAATCTTCTTCAATTGATTTAATAATATAACATGATGAACAGTGTTGAATGCCTTCAACAGATCCAAGAATATAGATGGCACCTCCAGGTTTCTGTCGAATGCATTCAGCATGTCATAAATTACTTTAAGTATTGTATATGTTGTATTATGCCCTTTCCTAAAACCTGATTGCAGATGGGGTACTACATAGTATTTAGTAAAATAGTTTATTAACTGTTGATGTACAAGTTTTTAAAATATTTTTGCACATACTGGCAACATTGATATTGGTCTATAGGAACATGGCTTTGTTGAATCAACCCCCCCCCCTTTGAATATTGTAATAACATAAGCTGTTTTTAAATCAATTGGAAATTCACAACTATCTAAAGAAAAATTAAAAATATATGTTAAATGAAGTGCCAATAATTAAAATGGCAATTTCAAAAAAAAAGGGGAGATCGCATCACATCCAGGACCTGTTTTTGTACCTAATCTCTGTAATTGCTTTCTAACATCATGTATTTCTATTGAATGAAATGAGAACACAGGTTTATCTAACTTAGAAGTAAAGTCAGTATCCAAAACTGGAGAAGACAGCACAGGAATGTATTTTGTCAAATGTATCTCCAACAGCAATAAAAAAAGAATTAAACATTTCTACTTTGTCAATATCTGTAATTGAAACTTTCCCTTCAACTGTTCAACATGCTGATAGGGTGGATGGACCTTGCTTCCCCTTCATTGAATCAATACCCTTCCATAGTGCTCTAGCTTTACCTTCAGATGTCAAGAAATAATCATAATAATTCTTTTTTGTTTTTCTAATCTGTTTAGCACATTCATTCTGAATAACCCTAAAACCTAACTTATCTTCTACTAATTTGGTCTTTCTGGCCTTATGCCATTGTCTTGATTTTCTCTTTATTAACATTTATTAACTAGCTACACTAGTCAAAGGAGAAAGTCCAGAACGGGTATTGCTACAATCAAAGGGGATAAGGGGGCATGTGAAGAGGAGGACCATGTAAAAGCATCTATCCTAAATAGATACTTCTGATCAATATTTACTGAAAAGAAGGTAGGGCAGGGCCCAAAGCTCAGCACCATGGACACGGGGGGGGGAGGTGTGCATTAGTCCCTTCACAAAAGAAAGGATCCTACAAGAGCACGATAAGCTCAGGGTGGACAAGGCAATGGGACCTGATGGTGTACATCCCAGGGTATTAAAGAAGCTAAGGGGGGAACTAGCAGAGCCATTATCAGAACTGTTTAGTGAGTCTCTGAACACAGGAGAGGTTCCATAAGACTGGAGTAGGTCTCATGTGGTCTCACATCATAAGAGAGGTAGCAGAGAGGAGGCAGAGAACTACAGACCAGTCAGTCTTACTTCAGTAGTGAGCAACATTATGGAGGCACTCCTTCAGGAAAGGATAGTGCAACACCTGGAATCCATAGGAGCACAGGATCCAAGACAGCATGGGTTTACAAAAGGAAGGTCCTGTCAAACTAATCTCATAGATTTCTTTGACTGGGTAACCAGAGTGGTGGACCAAGGGGGAGCAGTTGATGTTGCCTACCTTGACTTCAGCAAAGCTTTCGATACTGTTCCACATAGAAGATTGATTAATGATCTGGGTAAGCTCAGGGTGGGTCAGAAGTTGGTCAACTGGGTGAAAACTGGTTGACAGGCAGAAAACAGAGAGTAGCGGTAAACAGTATACAGTCAGAAGGGATGCAAGTCAAAAGTGGGGTATGTCAGGGATCAGTCCGGAGGCCAGTCCTCTTCAATATCTTCATCAGTGACATTGCAGATGGACTGGAGGGTAATGTTTGATTGTTTGCAGATGACACCAAGATCTGCAAAAAAGTAGATGATCCAGATGGGGTGGGCAGAATGAGAAGAAATCTGGATAAACTAGCAAAATGGTTGGAAGAGTGGCAACTAGGGTTTAACGCAAAGAAGTGCAAGATCATGCACATAGGAGAGAGAAACCCTGAAGCCACCTATAGGCTTGGAGGGAAGTTGCTGGCAGTCACAAGGGAAGGAAGAGACTTGGGCATCATCATCACCGATTACCTGAAATCATCCAAGCTGACCACTAAAGCAGTAGGTAAGGCTAGGGGGATGTTGGGGTGTATTAGTAGGGTTATCACAATTCGGAAGAGGGAGGTAATAATCCCTTTTTACAAGACACTGGTTAGGCCCTATCTGGAGAACTGCATGCAGCACTAGCGGCCACACCTTCACAAGGACATTAACCAAATTGAGGCAGTCCAGAGAAGGGCAACCAAAATGATGCAGGGACTGCATCAGAAAACATATGAGGACAGATTAACGGAGCTCAATATGTATACCCTAGAGCAAAGGAGGTAGAGAGGTGATATGATCGAAATATTCAAACATCTTAAGGGCATTAACAAGGTGAAAGAGTCTAAGATGTTTCAATATAAGAAAAATAGCAGGACAAGAGGACACAGCATGAGGTTAGAGGGAGGCTGATTAAGGGGTAATGTGAGGAAGTTCATTTTCACAGAAAGGATAGTGGATACATGGAACGGCCTACCTCAGGAAGTGGTGGATATGGATACAGTGCAGGGCTTCAAACAGACATTGGATAGGCATAAGGGAGCAATACGGATGAGTGTGACTATATAGATAGGCCATTGACAGAGCAAAGGCCAATGGCACATTCATAAGGTAGAATGGGCAGACTAGATGGACCTAGTGGTCCTTATCTGCCATCAACTTCTGTGTTTCTATGTCAGCATATGTACATATTTTGACTGGATGTGTGCCAGAGGTTGGAATCCCTAGTATGTCTGTGAAATAATTTATAATTTTAATAATAGGATACAGAGTTATAATATGTAAAATAGGGCTTAGTGGACACCCCTGTCTGACCCCTCTTTGGACTCCTATTATCTTCCCTAACCAACCATCGAAGAAGGGGTATCAATGTGGCATTTGTGTAGTATTTTTTAAAAGAAGAAATAAATTGACTGGGAATCCCATAGCTCTCTAAGCATAACCAAATGAATTTATGGGCCACTCTGTCGAAAGCTTGGGTCTAATCAAGGCATATTCTATATGCTTTAGAATTATCTTTTTTTTTTTTTTGCTTTCCTCGACTGTTTCTCTTAGATGAATTAAGCTATTATTTTCCTCTTAGGTATTGAGCATGATTGGGAGCCATGAATAATGTCAGGAAGGATTGTAAGCAATCTATTACTAAGAACTGTTGCCAGGATTTTTAGGTCAACGTTTAAAAGTATAATTGGTCTCCAGTTACTATGGAGTGTTTTGTATCCCTTTTTAAGCAGTAAAAATGTGTCCCTATATTTATTTCTGATGGGAATTCTTCACAATTATGTAATATACTACTGGCCTTACACATCTCTTCTGGGCACTGTTCCTACTACCATTTATAAAACTCAGTTGTGAGTCCATCTACTCTGGGAGCAGTATTAGTTTTAAATGATTTGATCACTGCTTCTATTTCCTGTTTTGAAATGGATTTTACTAACAGAAGTTTCTGATCCTCTCATATTTGAGGCAGGGTGATATTTTTTTTAGCCATTCTAAAGTTGTGTCTGAGATTCTTAATTCTGTCCCAACTTTTTTATTACATATTTATCCAGTTCTTTAAAAATGACTTGGTTAGAGAAAATTAGATTCCCTTCCTATGTCAGCAACTGGTTCAAAGTTTTGCAATTAACTCTATTTTTTTGCAACTTTCATAGGGGTTAATAATGTGTGATTTTTTTCTGTGTGTCAAATTTTTCTTCTGCCTCTGAATATGTAAATCTATTGTACTGTAACAGTTTTAACTCTTCTTTAATATCAATAATTTGTTTCTACATTTTTAATGTGTTAACTCTTTCCTGTAGAAAATGTAGCTAATACCTGAGATCCTTATATATTTTTTGTTTTTCATAATTCTGACACCTGGATATTCTTTTAGAAAATCATATGCTTTTTGTTTCTGTCTAGCTAACACAAAACAGATTTTCTAGCTGTCATTAAATCCTGAAAGTCCTCTTGATTCTCTTATTTATTAGGTTTGAGTTTAAACTCCATAGCCCCTTCCCATAGGAGACTCTGGATATATCAGTCAAAATAATTCTAATAAGGCAGTGGTCTGTGGTTGCTACTACCATAACCCAGAATTTCCTTAGTGGTATTGTACGAACATATGAACATATGAAAGTTGCCTGCATGGTCAAGCTAGGCTGCTCACGATTGCAACTAGCTCCTCATTCAGCAGCTGCCCCACCCCACTCCCCTGCCCTCCCTTTACCCTCCTCTTTGCCCTGTCCCACCCCATCTTGAAGCATTCTACTGTGTTACATGCCACCTCCTCAGCCAGTAGTACATTCCACATTGCCACCAACCTCTCTGTAAAGAAATGTCTCCTCACCTTCCTCCTGAATCTACCCACTTCAAATCTCATGTGATGACTCCTAGTGTCTCTCCCCACTCTCCTCCTGAATAGGCATGCTGTGTTTGTTTTGATTATCCCCTTCATGTGTTTGAAGGTCTCAATCATGCCCCCATCCCTCCTCTCCTCCAGTGTGTACATGTTTAACTCTGTTAATATGACCTCATATAGCAATACCCCCAGGCCCTGAATCATCCTTGTTGCCCTATGCTGCACTCCCTCCAGCAGCCTAATGCCCTTTTGTAGGTATGGGCACCAGTTTAGCACATAGTAGTCCAGGTAAGGTCTAATCAATGATCTGTATAAAGGTAGAATAACCTCCCTTCTTTTTGAGGAAATGCCCCTTGAAATGTACCCCTTCATTTTGTTGGCCACTGCTGCTGCCTTTCTGCATTGTGCAGAATTTTTCATTGCTTCTGTGATGGGCATCCACAGATTCTTCTTCTCTTTTACCTCTAGCCACACCCTCCACCACCACCACCATCAGATGGTAGCTTCTCCTTGTATTTTTTTTGTTCTGAAGCCCAGTACCTTGCATTTTTTGCATTGAACCCCTGCTGCCATCTGTCAGACCATGCCTCTAGCCTTGCTAGATTCTCCTGTAGCTCTCCACCACCCAAACTGATTGGTTGTCCACCACTGAGCCCATTTTAGTGACATCTTCAAATAAGCTAATTTTGCTGCTCATGTCCTCCAAGATGTCTGCAAAAAATATGTCAAACAGAAGTAGGCCCAGCACCGACCCCTGTGGAACACCACTTGTTGCAAGCTTAGGGGAAGAGTATTCCCCACCTACTGTACCACCAAACTCTGCTGCCTATCTTTTAGCCAGTTCTCCACCCACTGCAACAGTTTTGCTCCTGGCCCTGTGGCCTGTCACTTGCTTCCAAGTCTCCCATGCAGTACTGAATCAAAGGTCTTTCTGAAGTCTAGGTACAGGACATACACTGCATGGCCCCTGTCAATTTGCCTAGTCACCCAGTCATAGTATTTCAACAGGTTGGTCTGGCAGGACCTGCCCTTGATGAAGTTATGCTGCCTCCCATCCTGCACCCTGTTCACCTCCAGTAGTACCACTAGCCTCACTTTTAGGATGGTCTCCATTAGCTTCCCCATTATGGACATTAGACTTACTGTCTTATAGTTCCCCAGTTCATCCTTGGGTCCACTCTTGTGGAGGGGAACCAAGTGAGCCAGTCTCCAGTCATGGGATACTCATCCTGTGTCTAGAGATGAATTAAATAATTCTGCCAATGGTCCTGCCAGGACCTCTGCCAGCTCTTTCAGTACTTTTGGATGTATTCCATCCAGTCCTGGTGCCTTGTCCACTCTCAGTGTCCTTAACCCGTCCAGCACCCTCTCCACTGTGATTTCCCCCATCTGTCATCCCATTACATATGTTTATATCCTCCCTCCTACTCTGGGTAGTGCCCCCTCCCTTTCTTTCATAAAGACTGAACAGAAGTAGTCATTGAGCAATTCTGCCTTTTCACCCCCCCTCTTCCACCGATCCCCCCCTTCTTAATTCTTACAACTTGGTCTTAATTGTTACAATATGGTCCTTAGAGGTTATTTTCTTATAGAAAGAAATAATCTATTCTGAAAAAGAGTTTTACCTTTGTTAAAGGTATGGGATGTTTTGTGTTGGTAAATATGTTGAGCATCTTTTAATTTAGTCTATGCTAGGATAGTTTTAAGTGCAGTAACATCACAAAAATAACCTTATCTGTGTGGATTCCTATATCAGAGCAGAGAAGGCTACAGTTGGAGTCCCCAATAAAAATAATTAATTTAGCAGTGAAAATATAAGGTTAAATTTATTTCCATAATTCTGTATTGGCGGTCTTTGTCTGGGGAGCATAACAATTTATCAGATGAAAGATTTGATGGCTGGTACAAATATCTAATAAAAAAAAATCCTTCTCTAGTCGATTTCAACCAGTTTTAACAGGTGAAAAGAAAAACCCTTAACCACTACATTGGTCAAGGCGCAGAGACCAAAAACTAGGGCCCCACTTCCAATCTGATGCTGTTGTATGTGCATCTGGTAGTACATGTAATCTTGTGTCCTGAAATAACAGCACATCAAACGTTAATGAATCAGAACGTGCAAAAGTCATTTTCCTGTTTTTTTTTTCTTTTTTGATCCTGTTTATATTTAGAGAAGCAGCAGATAATTCAAACATAGGTGACGTGCGAGGTGCATATGTTTCCTAGGGAAACTAAGAGGTTGTTAGTTGGCTGGATGGGTTGCAACAAATAAGTTAGCTCTACTGTATATCTGGAAAAGTGTAACGTTATGCTTTTTGGACATAATATTATGAGGGCTACATACAACTTATGTGGAACCCTAGTTGCAATGACTAATGAGGAAAAGGACTTGGGAGAGCTGATAACCCATGATTTAGATGTCATGACACAATGTAAGGCAGCAGCCAGTAATGCACACAAAGTAATAAGCTCATGTTTTAGAAATATTAACACTAGGGACAGAAGAGTGATAATTCCATTGTATGCATCATTAGCAAGCCTTCATCTGGAGTATTGTATCATGTTTGGGCTCCTTACAAAAAAGGATAGTGACCTGTTGGAAGGTGTTTAGATGAGAGTAGCAAAGACATAAGGACACTGAAATAGACAGACTACAATAACAGGTCAAAGCAGTTGGCATTGTTTAGCATTAGATATCGTAGACTCAGAAATGATCTATGCATCGTATTTAAGGCACTACTGGATAGAGACATGTAGGATACCATAGGATTAGTCAGCAATAATAACAGGCATAGCAGATTCCATCAGCAGCAGTTAAGAGGTGAAAATTACAGAAAGAATCAAATGGGAAATTGATTAAACCAGAGGGTCATCAATATATGGCATAGACTACCATCCAATGTACAGTACTTCAGTTGATAACATTAAGAAATCAACTGAAGATTATATGGGAAGCAAAATTATACCCCTTAGTTCAAATTTATTTTTATTTATTTATTGTAATGTTAGATTAAAACATTTGAGAACAAGCTCATTACATAGGTTCCATGTCAGAGTCAAGACAAAACAAATGTTACAAGAAACAGAAAGCAACAATATACAAGTACAGTATTTATGTTCCAGCAGAACAAATTCGTGATTGTCCATGGTGATCAGTGGATATTGAATTAAAAGACAGGAAGAACAGAGTTAACTATAGGAAGGAACTATTTGTGGAGGGTTTTTCTGCTCAGTAGGCTTTGTCTGAGGATGGAAAGGAGAGAGTGGAAGGCAGGGTCAGGGCAGAGTTCCAACTGGCATATGAGAGTGCCCAACCAGCCTGGAGGATGGGGGAAGTGATACAGGGAAATGGGGGGAGGGGGGCAGGGGTGGAGGGAAGGAGCTGGTAGTCAGAGGAAAGAGACTTAATGGTAGGAAGGTATAGAAAGCCAAAGAAGGTATTATAGGAGAAGAGATTAAACAAAGCTATCACAGCTAGATTCCTCACTAAGGTAATGTTTAAGCTTTCTCTTAAAGGGGCCTATTGTACCACCAATGGAGATGTCAGGAGGAAAAGAGTTAAACCATTTAGGAGCTAAGTGTGCAAAAGACCTTTGCCCAAGCATGGTACAGGTGTGGGGAACACTAAGTATCTGGCTTTCAGAGCTTTGAGTCTAGTGATTAGACTCATAAGGAGTGAGCAGCTTTTGTATCCCAGAGGGAACAAGGCCAAGGTTTACCTTTTTAGCCATAACACAGGATTGGTACCTAAGTCTACCTGCAAACTGTAACCAGGTGGCCTGGGTATAAAGGTCACAAGTATATTTGAGCCTAGCAGCTCCAGTTACAAGCTGACATGTTCTATTTAAGGCCAATTTGAGGCAGTGGGTGGCTGTGGCAGTGATGGAGCCATAGATCATAAGGCCATAGTCTACCAGTGAGACCATGGAGTTAGGAATGGCTGTGTTAAGAGCCTCTGCAGATAGGCAGGTTTTATGCCTATATACAAGTTCAATACATGCATTGATTGCTTTGTTTATAGAGTCTATGTGTTCGGAGTAGGATAATATGCTGTCAGCCATGATTCCCAGAAATTTAAAGTGCTGTACTAGTTCCAGAGGTGTACCCACTGAGTTTAGGATAGAGAGCAGGTAAGATTTGTATTTGCTTTTGGAGCTGTAGAACATCATTGTTTTAGTTTTCTTGTAGTTCATGACAAGTTTGTGTTCACTGAATCATTTCTCAGCCACCATGAAATTCCTTTGAAGGCTGTGCTCCAGCTCTTTTGGGTCAGGATGACTGTTAAATAGGACTGCATCATCTGCGGAAAGTAGAATGTTTCCTTGGCAGGTGTAAGGTAGGCAGTTTAAGAACATGCTAAATTGCAGTGGGCCAAGTATGAATCCTTGTGGAACTCCAGGGTGGACAGATCTGCTGTCCGAGAGAACATTGCGACTCTTTACTTATTGAGAGAGGGCATGCAAGTTACTTTGGGGCCATGCCACTGTGTTAACTGAGAGGCCTAACGATGCCAGCTGTTCAGTTAGGAGGTAGTGGTTTACCGCATTGAACGCTTTTATTAAGTCAATGAATGCTGCTCCAACTAGTGTACCTTAGTTCAGTGCATTGTGAATAAATCCCATGAACTCGAGGAGTGCTGTTGAGGTACTATGGCCCATAAGGAAACCATGTTGATATGGGCAGAGGAGTTGGTATTTTTCAAGGTACTTACCTAACTGATCAGCCACCATTCTTTCAAGCTCCTTAGAAAGTGGTGGGATATTTGACACTGGTCTATAGTTTTCAGTCAAGGTTCGATCCCCACACTTAAAGGGCAAATAAACATTGTTAGGTATCATAGCAGTTATAAATAAATTGTTCTGACCATATCTTGCATTGTTGCTCAGTTCAGTTCATTCTCCGTGTTGGCAAATAATCCAAAAAAGTGTTTTTATTTTCTCCCAAAATCAGCAAGTCAGATGGTACCATTTCATGCATGCGTGGTAGTGCTGCAATGTCATTGACAGGCTCGCTGAATCAGCAGTACCACAGGAAACCTCAGAACGCGTGGTAAAACTCCGGATTTAAAGATCATTATATTCACTTATAATAAAAAATGTTTGCAAGTTTAAAGGCTGTTATGGTGAACTGCTGCATGGTGGGGTGTGATAATGCCTCTAAGAAAGAGGACTACAGAGGCATTTCATTTTCAGATTCCCCAATAGAAAAGAACAAATAGCAAGGTGGAAAGCAGCTGTCAAAAGAGACAACATTTCTGATGTCAGCAGTAGGAACACATTTTTGTGTTCTCTACATTTCTCACTTGATTGTTATGAGAGGGACCTAAAGGTACATGGAACAGTGGTTACATACAAATATTTACTGTGTCATATGATTGTCCTGTTTTGGCAGTGTGTCTTGTTTTTTGTAGTGCCTCCCAGCTGTATGCCTGCTTACACAAAAACAATTGTTTTCTGGCGCATGATAATCATTATGTTAGCGAAGCATAGGTTTAGTATTAGCTGTGGTGCCCTGATAAGCTAATTAAATGTACTCTGCCATAGCAACATGTGGTTTGCAGATCAGTCAAATGTGTACACTACGAAACAGGAAGCAAAATGAATTCATTTTACTGTACATTACAATATGCTAATTGTGCTTTCAGTATCTTATTGTACACATAAAGCTGAATAGCAACTCATATCGTGAAATGTCAGATGACATTTAAATAGTATACAGGTTAGCACAGAAAATACTAGTTATTTTCAGCTGGCATAGTGATTGGTCCCTTTGTCAGACCATGTTGTCACAGAAGATCACTACCCTGAGAGCAACCAACACTAACATTGAATGTATGTAATGTTATTTTTTCTGGTTATGGGGGCACCTTTTTTCAATTACATTTCTTTACAATAATAATAAGTATGTGGTTGGAACAGATTACTTGAACAGGTAGATGTTAATCTCTTTATCCCATTCCCCAATGAGGCTACCACAGTGTCTTTGAAAAACAGCTATGTACTGTATATGTTATCTGTTACTGCTGTGTATTTCCCAACCCAGTCCCTTGAACCTTACCATCACACACAGCTTTTGTCTCAGCTTGACTTTCTTCTCTCATCCTACCCCCCCACACACACACACGCACACATATTGCAAAATCCAATAGCAGCAGCTGTCAGCCAACATTCTGTCTTTCATCATCACGTTCTAGTGTTCCCCTTTGATGTTCATATATTGTCCCTCCCCACAACTTTCCAAACACCAGCATGATCGCATCATCCTACAAATGTTACTTTCATGTTGAAGTGCTGCTATAGTAGCCCCCATCACCCTACCACTGTTCTATTGTGGTCAAGGTACTGTAGCACACCCCAAACTCCTCTCAGCATCACCTTTTGACCATAGTTATGTTGTGTTTGAAGTGCTCTGACAAACGTCCCAACCACTTATTTGTGCTCACCTTTGGTGTACAGTTCTTGCTACAACCTCCCTCTGCCTCTGTCCATCTTCTCAATAACCCTGCCACTATTCTTTTATGTTATAACTACTATTATACACCCCCCATTCATCACCACACCCATCCAAGCACCTATACCTATCAGCCAGCCACTGTTCCATTGTAGTGTTACTTTTCGTATCCACCACCCAAACCCGAACACTCAAAACAACATTCCCCATTGCCCTGCCACTGTTCCATTGTGGTTAGACAGGTACAGTATGGTTACCCCATCCCCTAAACACTTGAAAGCATCACCATGCCAGTATAATGTTATTGCTGAACTGATGTGGTCCACCACCAAACCCACTCTGTTCTGCTCTAACACCTTCTTTCCATCACCCACCCAACACCCGTCATCAATGCCCTGCAATTGTTCCATTCTTGTCAAACATTAATGGTGATCCCCCCAAAACCACTCTTTCCCAAAACACCACATCCTAGTCCACTCAAATACCATCCTCATAATACCTTTCAGTATCTGACTGAGGTAATTTCAGTGATAACAGCTCTGCTAATCATCTGCAACCATCCCTCCTCCCACATATTTCAACATCACTGATCCATAGGGTTTCAGTGTCTGTACATTCCTATGTACCTCCCTCTGTAACGTTTCCCTGGTGCAACCAGTGTTGATATGAAAGGACCTTGTCGTGGTGACACTGCTTTTCACAAACACTTCCATAGTACAGTATTAATCAAGTATGGACAACTGTGAACACTAAATATGCTATTGTGAAACAGTGACCCAGTGACGGGCTTGTGTCATGGATGGCTGCGGCTGTGGAAGCCACACCTTGTGCAATACCAGCAGCCCAAAGTTCTGGAAGAGACATGAGGTGCTTGGTGGTTGGCCGTGCTGAGGGATGATTGAGCATCCATCAACAGCTCTTCTTCCTTGTGGAGGTGTTACTGTAGTACTGATGTGCGTAGCACATAGTCAAGCAGCTATGGTTGTTTTCCAGGACATCTGCACAGCCATGCACATGTAGTTCCCACATACAGGGCATTCGGCTGCCTCTACAGTGGTGAAGAGTGCCACTCCACATATTGCACATAAGTGTGCTTACGACAAAATCTGCAGGTACTGTCCTACTGACATTTCTACAGCCCAATGTCAGGAAATCTGGACATAGGTATTTCCATTCCCACTATAATGTTGTCAAACTGGCTACTGGTCTAATCATACCCGAATCCATGACAGATCATGGGTGTATCTTGTCATTCGTCTTTCGGATGAGACGTTAAACCGAGGTCCCATCTGCCTGGATTGGTGGTAGTTCAGGTGGATGTTAAAGATCCCATGGCACTTATCGAAAAGAGTAGGGGAATTTCCCCGGTGTCCTGGCCAAATTTCTCTCATTCACTAAAAATACCACCAACAGCTTAATCTGGTTCAAGGTCAGTTGGCATTCATCTGTATCCCCCTTCCCCAGGTATTGCCTGAAAATAGGCAGGATTTGTCCAGTGCACTTACCCGGTCAACAAAAACTAAATAAATAAATTAATTAATGCATACTCCAGGTATGTTGGAAGGCACAACTGCGTGCCCAAGTGACTTCAAACAGCCTAGAAGTCTATAAATGCCTTGGTACACCCATGGTCTAGTGTGATATTGCATTTATAAAATGTGATATCTAACTGTAAAAGGCTAAAAAAATTGTTGGTCTACCCATGCCTTAATGAATGATCAGTTGAAAGTTTATGCCTAATGGCAAGTCATCATTTGTCCTCTTATTAATGCACATTTTATAATGACATGTTATGTATGTCATCACTCAACTGTAATGCCTGTACCATTGCTATATTAGTATCAGAAGCATGTGTACCCTTGCACAACACCAGCTATCCACTGCATATGGCACATTGTTAGTGTTCTGATGTGAGCCAAGCACTAGTTCAGCATTGACTAACCACACAATCAACATTATACTACATGACATATATATGGATGTGTAACACTGGACAACATGAGGGTCTCTTTGAAGTCTAGAACCCCACTTTTTATTCATGTCGTGGCCCCTCTCTAGAATTCTCTACCCTGTCAACTGTGGGACTGCATGACTGTGGGAGCTTTTAAACAGGCATTAAAAACGTTCTTATGGTGCCAGGCCTTAAATGGTATCGAATGAATGAACCTCGTCTGACTTTTGTTGCTATCATGTATTGTATTTACTGATTTTATTACCCTGGTTTTTATTTTTTGTAAAGCGCCTTGATATTTGAAAGGTGCTTATGTGAAATAAAGCTTTTTATTATTATGACAGTGACACACATCACGGCCGTAAGCCTATAGTATTAATGGCCAATGTTATTAGTAGCTATTGATCTTGTTACAGCTCTCGGTGATAAAACAGTTATGTTCCTGGTTACTGATCTGGTCACACCTCTGGCTGTTGTACTGGTTCTGGGCTAGGTTACTGATCTAATTATGGGTCTATGAGCTGATTGTTATGTATGTTGCTGCTGATCTGGTTACAAGCCTGACTACTGACCTTGTTACTGCTCTGGCTGCTGATCTGGTTATGGGCCTGGCTACTGCTCTGGTTACAGCATTGATACTGATCTGGTTATGGACCTGGCTTTTGCTGTGGTTACAGGCTGTGATGCTGATTTGGTTACAAGCCTGGCTACTGACCTTGTTACTGCTCTGGTTACAGGCCTACACGATGATCTGGTTACAGGCCTGACTACTGACCTTGTTACTGCTCTGGCTGCTGATCTGGTTATGGACATGGATGCTGTAGTGATAGTATAATATGTTGATTATTGTCACTCCATTTTGTATGCTATTTCATGTAATGTATGTCATTTTATACTCCATTTTGTATTGTGTGACTCCATTTTACATGCTGCTTCATTTAATTGGTGTTTTGCTCTTTAGATAGCCTCATTATTATGTTTTGCTTCAGACAGTGTATTTTGCTGACTTGAAGGTCGCATATTATCAGGCAACCTGTTTTTGTAGTTTTGTTTAAACTTCTGCTTAGCTCATAGTGTTCTAGGCACCGGCCAGTGTTTGGAGCACAGTGACCTAGCAGGTGTAGGAATTCTGAGCAGTCCTTATGGTGTGAATTGCAGCATCCTGGGAGCCCGGCCAGCTTTCTAGAATGTGGCGAGACAACACTATGAAGGCTGCATGTTATTTTAGCATAGAATAAGATATAAATGTAGCTTTCTCAGTACCTGGTTAGAAGCCTCACCATGCAGGGTGGGCGCGCATCGCTGGGCCAATTCGGTTCGTGAGACTCCTAGCCAGGCTGACAAGGAGCTTCCAGCCATTGGAATAGGCTTGATGTAGCTTTTGAATCGGTGACGTATAACCTTTTGTATTATATTTTGCTATAATAAAGCTTTGGCTTGCTGTACTTATTGTAACCTTTTATATTATATTTTGCTATAATAAAGCTTTGGCTTGCTATACTTATTGTACTGTTATTGTGTGTGTGTGAGTGTGAATGGCAAATAGCTGCTTGGTTTGAGTTGGCAGAACAGATGCTGATCTGGTTATGGGCCTGGCTACTGCTTTGGTTACAGCCCTGATGCTGATCTGGTTACAAGCCTGGCTACTGACCTGGCTACTGCTCTGGCTGCTGATCTCAGCCTCATGCACCCGTACTCTCCCCTGTTCTCTGTCCCATGTGCTTTTAAAGCTACCCACAGTCTTGCATGATATTACTCTCTCCGATAGGACATTCCACTTCAACACTACTCTCTCTATGAAGTACTGCCTCCTTATCTCCCTCCTAAATCTTTCACCTTCTATTCTTAGCCTGTGCCCTCTAGTGTTCCTTCCCTTCCTCAGATTAAAAAAACAGTTGGTTCCAGCCTTATTGATTCCCATTCAGATAATTGAAATTTTTGATCATGTCCACCCTATCCCTCCTCTCCTCCAGGGTGTATATATTCAGTTCCCCCAGCCTGTTCTTGTAGTCTCTCCTCTCCATTCCCCGTATCATCCTTGTTGCCCTCTGCTGCACTCCCTTCAACAGCTTGATATCCCGCCTCAGGTATGGCTTCCAGAATTGCACACAGTACTCCAAGTGCAGCCTGACCAGTGACATGTAGAGGGGAAAGATCACCTCCCTCTGCCTAGATGAGAACCCCCTTCACTATACACCACAGCATCTTGTTCACCTTTGCTGCCATTTTCCTACATTGGGCAGAATTGTTCATGCTTCCTGTTACCATCACCCCTAGCTCCTTCTCCTCCACACTGAGATACCCTGCTTCACCCCCCCCACCAGTATTTTATACTTGGGTTCTTTGACCCAAAGTGCATAACCTTACACTTATTCACATTGAACCCCAGCTTCCACCTCTCCAACCACTCCTCCAGTTTTGTTAGGTTCCCCTACAGTTGCTTCCATCCCTCCTCCTCCTCCTCCTCATCCACTACTGCACCCATTTTGGTATCATCTGTGAACAGACTTACCCTACTCACCTCTCCATTCAAGATGTCTGAGATGAAGAACCAACAGAACACTGGGCCCAGCACCAAGCCCTGCGGTACCCCACATGTTACTGGTCTAGGTGTTGAGAATTCCACCCCCACCACCACCACATGTTGTAGCCTCCCACACAGCCAGTTTGTAATCCAGTTTACCATATTTGCCCCCTCTCCCATGCCAGTTAGCTTACCTCCAAGCCACCCACAAGATACTGAGTCAAACACCTTGCTGAAATCCAAGTAGAGGACATCCACTGCATGGTCCCTATCTGGCTCTCTTGTTACTCAGTTGTAATATTGTATTAGGTTAGTTTGACAGGACTTCCCTGATAAGAACCCATGTTGTGTCACATCCTGGAGGCAATTGCCCTTTAGAAATTACACAAGACTCTCTTTCGGTATCATCTCCATAAGCATGGCCACTATGGAAGTGAGACTGACCAGATGATAATTGCCAGGTTCATTTCTTGGGCTGCTCTTGTGTATCGGCACCACATGGGCCATATCATTGAGTACTGGGGCACACATCCCATATCCAGGAAGATGCTGAACAGATCCGCCAGCAGTTCTGCTAGCACCTCCACCATCTCCCTCAACACTGTGGGGTGGATACCATCTGGCCCTGGTCCCTTTTCCACATTTAGCAACCTCAGTCCGTCTAATACTCTACTTCCCACAATCATTCCATTCATCACCCTCCCATTCCCCACTCTTCCAGTCCAAGGTGGTAGTGCTCCCCTCTTCTCCTGCATAAACACTGAGCAAAAGTATTAATTTAGTGATTCTGCTTGTACTGCATCGTGATAGTAAACCACACTGTTTGGTGATCACTATTAGCTAGTGGGTCCTCCACCCTTATTTCCCTTACTGCCTCAATTTGATAGTACCAGATCTAACATGTTTTATTTAGCCTAGTAGGACAAGTGAACAGCTGTGTCAGGAGTTGCTCCTGGTTTGCATCCAGCAGCACCTGGTCCTTAGCACTGTAGTTGACCAGAGTACTTCAGTCAACCCCCGGCAGATTGAAGTCTCCCATGATGACCACATTCCCTTTCCTACATACCCTCCTGATTTGTTCTGTTAACTCCCTGTCCAAATCCTCTGCCTGGGATGGTGGCCTGAACACTACCCTGAACCTCAGTTTCCTACCCTTGGAGTTCAGGAGCTGCATTCAAAGTACCTCCATTCTCCTTCCCCCCTTTTCTTGTACGTTTAATCCCGTAGATTGCCAGCCCACCTGCATCTCCACCCCACAGTCCTTCCTATACAGTTTATAACCTGGGATTGGCAGATCCATGTCCCAGTACTCTGTGGCCCACATTTCTAAAATGTCTGTAATATCCACCATCCTCACTGCCAAGAGCACTTGTAACTCAGATGATTTGTTACCTAACCTTCTCGCATTCGGTGAGACCACCCCCCCATCCTGTCCCCTTCCCTTCTTTTTGTGCTTCTCCTCCCTCCTGTTCTCCCTGTGCAACTTCCCTAAATCCTTCCCTGCTAGAATGTTGGGTGGAGTCAGCTCATTTGGCTCCCATCTTTAGGATCCCTGCCTACCTGCTGTCCATTCACCATCCCTACCTAGTTTAAATCCACCTTTGTCGCTATGTGCCCCTCTAACTTCTGCTTTAACACCCCCTTCCCCTCACCACGCAAGTGCAGCCTGTACCCTGCATATAGATCATTATTGTCCCAGAATCTGCCCCATACATCCGCTATCCCATACCCCTTGAATTGACACTACTCCCCCAACCATGTGTTGTACTCCCCAGTTCTCCCTTTCCTTCCCCATACTTGCACAGGGTACTAGAACCACCTCCAAGAAGGCCACCAACTTCTCTATCACCTCACAGAACCTTCCATCACCCTCAACCCTCTTCCTCACTACCTCCGTCATCTCCCATGCCAGATCATTCAGCCCTACATGCACATATATGTGGTTTCCTCCTGTCCTTCCTTGCACATTTTAGAACTGACTGCCCCACCCTGTCTGCCATTAACCCTGGTATGGACTACATCCACATGCGACTATGCCATTCCCCCTTGCTGCCCCAACTGATCCCCTTAAGTATGGAGTCCTGCAATACTAATACATTGCTTCTTCATTCCTCGCTCTTATCTCCACCCTTCTATCCATGTTCCCATTTCTAGAATCCCTCATATTACAACCTGTACTGTTTGCTCCAGCAGTTCCCTCCTTTTCACTCCTGACCTATCCCCTTCCCCCTTCACTGCTTGCTCACTATCCTCCACACACACCCATCTGCCCTGGGCTGTTCCCCCACTTTTGAAATGACCCTCTTGCCACCACCACCAATAATGCCCCTTTTCCCCTCTTCTTCCCGAGTACCATCCCTTGTGCAATCTCCTCCTGTTCCCTGCCCTCCTTCTCTTCCTCCCCCACCAGTGTTGATAGTTCAGCAAACCTATTTTCTACCCACTTTGTCCTACCCATTGTCTCCTTCCTCCAGACTTGAAACCCCCCTCTGTTGCTAGGCCTGATTGGAGTCCACCCTCTATCATTAGGCCTCCAGTCCAGTTTGCTCCCACTCCCACACCCTACCCCCAAACCTTCCCTTGACCCATTGTTCCTTCCACGTGGTGCCCTCATGTTACTCCCTGGTGAATGCCCACCTGTCCTAGAATCCCCCCTTCCCTCATCCTCCTCAGAATGTGGCAGATAGGACACCCTCCCAAACTCCACAATCTGTCAATCGATACTGCTACCCCACAACCATTGCATCTCACAAACCTACTCATGGCTTGCTCTACCTGTTACAGGCCTCATTACTGCTCTGGTTACAGGCCTGGCTGCTTATCTGGGTACACGTCTGGCTGCTGATCTGGTTATGGCCCCATCTGCTGATCTGGTTACAGGCCCATCTGCTGATCTGGTTATGGACTTGACTGCTGCTCTAGATACAGGCCATGATGCTGATCTGGTTACAGACCTGGCTGCTGATCTGGGTTTGTAGTCTACCTGATGCTACAGATTTGTACCTTCCTACCATTTACTGATCCTGCTGCTTTTGATCATGTTTCATTGTTAGACTCTTTTTCTTGTCCTTGCTGTATTTCCCTGCCATTGTTCCATTATGGTTGAACAGCAATGGCACTGCCATCTCCTAAACCCTTGTCAGCATAACCATGCTAGTGTAACATTATTGTTGAACTGATGTTGTCCACCACCCAGCTCACACCTAAACACATTTCAGCATATCCCTATAACTGTTCCATTTTGGTCGAACTGATGCCATCCGGCACCTGAACACCCACCATCATAAAACCTTTATGCATCACCATGCCACTCTTTCAGTTCTGGTATAACCACTTCTTGACACCACCTATGCACACCCTTCAGCATCACCCTACAACTGTTCCATTGCCTCGTCCAACCATCATCCCAGCCATGCATTTCAACATCACTAATCCATACTGGTTGAATGTCTGTGCATGCCTTTGTACCTTGTCCTATAATGTTTCCATTGTGCATTGTGTATGAAAGGACCTTGTCATGGTGACACTGCTTTTCATGAATGTTTCCATGCTGCATAAATTTTTATTTTTTATTTAAACATTTGGTAACCAGAAAAGGCATGCTGAGCCGAGGCTCAATTCCAGGTCTGACCCGTGGGGAAGGAGCAGTGGAAATACAGACAATAAATGCAGAGAATTAGTTAACAGAACAATAGCAGCTAATTACAATCAATATAATACAGCAGTGAGAGCAAAAACTTGACATGTGATGAATCTCTGGAGGTGAACTATACAATATCAAGTGATCCGCATAATAAACATTTAATAAGTGGTGGGGAGGAATTGTAGGAAGGTAAAGTCAGTAGAAGTTCTGAGTTTAGTTCAGTTCAGGCAGCAACAAAAAGGTGGAGGAAGAAGACATAGCTGTTGCTTGCAGATAGAGTGAGAGAGTAAATTTCTGACAGCAGGGGTAAGTTTGCTCCACAAGTAAGACAGTCAGTAGGAGAAAGCAGCTTTACCAGCTGTTGAGGAGGGTCAGGGCAGGGTGAAGGATCTTTCATTTCTGTGACTGAGTTCAAAGGAGGATAGGGAGTCTGAGGATAGACAGTCTCAAGGTAGGAGGGGAGCAAGTTAAACCAGTACTTAGATATAAGGTTGATAGTGTGTATATAGCACCTGTGAGATAAGGGGGCTTAGTCAGAGGAGGGAGTAAAGTTTGCAGTGGTGGATGCATAGGGGGGAGTTTTGTAGCAAAGCAACAAAATGAGCTTAGAAAGGTATCCAACATGGCAAGGGTGGTTATAGGGACAGAGCTGTACACCATATCCATATAGTATAATATGGGGAGAATAATTTTAAAGACTGGTAATGGGAGAGAGTCCCTGTTCTGGAATAGCATGCTAAGTTTGGGGGACAACTTGGAGGTGATAGATTTAATGTGAGATGAAGAAGACAGGTTGGGGTTTAGCCGAACACCCAGGTACTTGTACCTGGTGACTTGGTGAAGTGAGGAGCCATTGAGAGAGGTGATGGGGCATGGAGGTAGTACGGCTAAGTTTCTGGGTAGGGCCAAAAACCAACAGTACTGGTGGTATTTAATTTCAGTTGATTTTGACTGAACCAGCACTGAATGTTGTTGAAGTCACTTTGTAGGGTAGCTTGGACTTCAAGCAGGTTGGGACTGGAGGTAAAGAGGATGGTGTCATCTGCATACATGTGTATTGATGAACTAGTGCAGGAGGAGGGAAGGTCATTAATGAAGAGGTAGAAGAGGATGGGACCAAGAACAGAGCCTTGAGGGGTGCCCACCAGGATAGGGAAAAGGGGGATGTGGTATCAGAGAGTCTAACAGATTGATATCTGGTGGATAGATAAGACTGGAACCACCTTACAGTGATGGGGCAGGTCCAGCTGCCTCAAGCTTCTGCAAGAGAAGAGGGTGGGATATGGAGTCAGATGTCTTTGCTAAATCGACAAATACAGTTGCTATAAGGAAGTCTTGGATGGAGGCAGTTTGGATATGGTTGGTGACACGCAAGAGGGAGAAAAATATGGAATGGTGTTTCCTGAAGCCATTCTGATGGGGTGAGAGGATGTTGTTTGTTCCAAGGTAGTCAGCTAACTTGGTGTGGGCCAAGGATTCTTGCAGTTTGGCTGAAGCTGGGAGGAGTGAGATGGGCCTATAATTGCCTGGCAAGGAGGGGTCACCGTCTTTGTGAAGGGGAATTACACAGGTTAATTTCAAGGATTGCAAAATTGTTCTTGTGGGAAACAAGAGGTTCAGGAGATGTGTAAGAGGTTTGGCAATCGCAGAAGCTGAGATCTGCAGGAGCTTGAGGTAAATCCCATCCGGGCTGGTTTTTGCAGGGTTAAGCAAGCATAGGGGTTTCCTTCCCATCAAACTACTCCCATCAAAATTGAATAGTGCACCGATTGGGATTTCTGTAAGAGTCCATTCACAGATGTGTGCATCCCTGTCCTACAGACACACCCAGGACCCCAACCAGCCTATATGTGGCAATCCAAATGTTAAGATTGGCGGCAATATCATTAAGGTATCATGGATACTACAAACGGTGGGCTCTCTGGCAGCTGACCTGCTGCATAACGGACAATTTCTGACCTCAGGGGATATTATTAAGCATTATAATCTTGGGAACCACTCAGGGTTTAAAGTATTGCAGCTCAGGCACACATTGGTTAGGTCCCAGTTAGTAAAGGAACTACAGTAGCAGAGAAAGAAAAGTTCCTGCAGATTTCTTGCTTATCCACCTTAGAACCCCATGCAGTTTCAAATATCTATGCAGAATTACTTGAGAGGACATACCCACATTTAGACAGCTCTTCATCGTATTGGAATGATCAATTTCCAGACAAAGCATTTAATTGGACTAAGATATGTGTAAATATCCACAGATTCATATCTCAAGAAAGATTACACTTGATGCAATTTAAAATACTTAATAACATGTATTATACTCCAACTCAACTGGCAAAAATGGGTAACTCTGTCTCCTCAACTTGTAGGCATTGTTTGCATGAAGAAGGCTTACTATTTCATATCCATGGAAGAGCCCCACAGTAGCCCCACTTTGGTCCCTTATTAAACAAAGGGCAGACCCCTTATTGGGGATAGCTGAATATATTGAACCTGCCACCTGTTTAATTGGGGATTACTCCAGTCTTAGTGTTAAAATGAGGAAATATCACTTGGCATTGATAGCAATGTTGGTCAAGAAACTAGTGCTCCAACATTGGTTGGATGAAAAAATCATGATCTATTCTGAATGGTTACAGGAACTTCTGGCTAATCTGTCAATAGAAAAGATCAGTGCCAGTGTTCATAACTGTCTATCAAGGTTTGAAAGGATTTGGAGTAAATTGCAGACTTTATACTCCATATAACTGGACCCATAACTCTAATGCAGTGGTTCCATTCTCACAATCTATTACAATAAAGTGATGATACCATGGAGGGTGGGGTGGGGGTGGATTGGGGTGGGTTGTAGGTTTGTTTATCTGTTTTGTTATATGATCACTTGTATTGAGGTATTTGTGTGTAACTTGGGCCTCCTTGTGGCCAGGATTGAAAACAATAAAACGTCTTGAATTTCAAAAAAAAAAAGCACAGGGTTTTCCATATCTCAGGTACAGTAAGGGGGTGAACTTGAAGTCTTTGCTTAGGGGAGGTGGTGGAGGGACTGGGGAAGGAGATGGGAAGTCCAGTGGTATGGCACAGGAAGTGAAAAACTGGTTCAGGATTTCAGAGGTGCAGGGCAGTAAGTGACTGGTTGGCTGTGAAATCTGAAGGTGGGGTACAGAGCTTAGCTAGTGGGTCAAGGAGAGTGTTCACAACTTTCCAGAAATGAGGTGGCTTAGCATGCGAGAGTTGCAACCTAAAGTAGCCTGCCTTTGCTTTTCTTATGATTTTGGCACAAGCATTATGTTGGGTGTTAAGAGCTTGCCTACTCCAAGGGTTTGGGTTGGATTTAAAGTATGACCAAGCCTTGTCTCTTTCTTTTCATTTAGCAAGGACAGGTGTGGTGATCCAATGGTGGTGCCTCTTGTTGACCCTGGACTTTTCAGAGGGGCATGGATGTCCCAGATGTTTGTAAAGGTGTGTAGGAATCTAGAGAGGGCCATGTCAACATCAGGGGCTGAGTAGACAGGATGCCAGTCAGCTTCATATAGACAGGTAAGGAGTGTATCAATATCCAGCTTGTTTAGAGAGCAAGTGTTGACCTACAGTACCTGTTGGCAGATTTGGGCAGTTGTGTTTTCCTAATACAGTAAGTAATACAGTGGTCACTTAGGGCATTACAGAGGACACCAGATGAGGTTATTCTGTGAGCATGGGAAGTAATGATCCAGTCTAATAAAGAATGATTTTGGGAGTGGGGGATGTAGCAGGTGGGTTCATTGATCAATTTGGTGAGATTAAGGGACTCAATTTTGAAGGTGTAAGCATTTGAGAAGGGGACTAGCCAGTCCAAGTTGAAATCACCTACAAAGACCTGTTCTCTTCTGGATGCTAGGTTGGGCAGGGTGGTAAGGGTGGTAATGAGGGGGTCAAGGGATAGGTGGGGAGAGGCATAGAGCACACCTAGGAAGAGTGGGAGAGTTGAACCATAAGGAGTTTGTGGGTGTCAAGGCAAGCTTCTTTGTGAATTACTGAGCTCATGAACAGCTGTTTTGTGTAGATTGCTACACCACCAGCTCTTTTACCATAGTCCTGCCTGTGTAGAGGGTAGTTTGAGAGAGTGAGGGAGAAGTCAGGGGTTTTAGCAGAGAGCCAGGTTTCTGTTAGGCATAGTATATGTGGAGATTGCTTAACTATCCAGCAAGTTAGTAGTCAGTCATGGGCAGGAGACTTCTGATGTTGATATGGGCTATTGATAGGCTTTTGTGAGAGTCAAGAGGCATGGGTACAGCTATGGCTCCAGGACTGCATTTGACATCCCCCAAGAGGATGTGGAGGGTGAGGAGAAGGAATGATTAGGTTGCAGGGAGCCTATATCTCCGAGTGCGAAATGCAATGTTGGGAGCAGGTCTGGTGGCCCTGATTAGGGAAGCAAAGGTTAACATCTATGGTGGTAAGAAGCTGGGAGAGATGTGGGGGGAGGAGGGAGGGTGACAGATAGGCATAAAATGCAAAGAGGGAGAGGGAGAGGAAGAAGTAGCAAGTCTAGTGGGGAATGTGCAAGGGATTACAAGTAGGTAGTAGGGTTACCCCATCCCACTTTTCACAGGACAGTCCTGAGTTGGGCAGCTTTGTCTTGCAAAAAAACTTGAAAAATACTACATGTCCTGACATTACAGTAGAAAAAATGTTTTGGGGACTTTTCTCCAAATGTTATAAACAACTATAATACCTTAACTAAAATACCTTAATATGATAACATGCACTAGAAACAACTAAAAAACTAAAACTCTTAGTCTTAATTCTGATTATTTAGAGAAAACAAGTCTGTTGCATTGGTCGCAGTTACACTTTGTCCTGTGAAAAATCAGGTTTCAATAAGAAATGTCCCACTTTGGGTTTAATAAAAGGTGATAACCCTAGTAGGTAGTTGTAGAGACAGTGGGGCTAGGGTGAGTGCAGGAAGGGAAGGAGAAAGTGGGGAGGAAAATGAGGAGGAGAAGGGGGAAGGGAGAATGTATGAACATACATAGGTCAGGGAAGTGAGGTTATGGGTTGGGAGAGAGGGGTTACTAGGGCTTTAGAACATAGATTTCAAGTGGACATACAGAGAACTGGGGTAGGGACATCAAGATCACTTTTGTAACTGTTTTTGCTATTTTTTTAAAAACAACAATGAGGAGCTCGGGGGAGGGACAGAGATCTATGAACAGATTATTAAGTTTAGGGGGTTGGGAGGCAGGCATCAGCCTCCATGCTGCTGTCCTGCAAAAGAGCAGAAGGTGAAATAGGTGCAGAAGTATAAGGGATAGTAGAGCTGCAGGAAGAGTGCAGCAGTAGGGCAGCTGCATTTAATGTACAAGGTTGGGGGTTAAAAGCTTCCTTGAGTCAGGTGAAAAACAAGTAATAAAAGAAGGAAATAGTAGGGAAAACACTAGGGGCAGAGGAGCAAAGTGGAGTAGTTGATGAGAGAGAGAATAGTTAGGGAATTAGGTAGCAATTAGTACTCACTAGTGACTCTTAGTGGAAAAACAGTATAACTTGCTAAGGGGAATATAAGGGAAATATGGGCACTTAAAAAACTCAAGCCAGGTCACGTGACCACAAGCCCCAATAAATGTAGGGACAGCCCAGGGTTGGTGGGTGGAGTGGGCAGGGCAGTTTGTGCACAACATCGACATGCAAACACAGTTCACATGGCAAGCTCCCCCAAGGAGGAGTGTGCTGTTCAAGCAAATTCCTTATGCTCAGGGCTCTACTGTATTGCTGCTGCCTGCTCCAAAAAGTGGTCTGGGAGGAAAATACTGTGCTTGCAAAGCCTTCTGTTCAAGGGTCTACTTTGCTACTGCTGCTTGCTCCAATAAGTGGTCTGTAAATAATAATGTATGGGCAACTGTGAACACCAAATGGGTTCTTTTGAAGTGGTGTCCTATTGACTGGCCTGTGCCATGGAATTTACACCTAGTGCAATACTGGTGACCCAAGTTCTGGAAGAGACATGGGTTGCTTGGTGGTTGGCTGTGGTGAGGAAGGATTGAGTGTCCGTAGACAGTTTTCACTACTCATGTTGGTGTTACTGCTGAAGCATATGGCACTTGTCAAGAAAGCTGTTGTTGTTTGCCTAGACATATACACAGAGATGCACGGCGACTACCCACATAGGGCACATTCAGCTGCCTATGTGTAGTGGACCGGCATCTGATATCCACCACCGGTAGTGACTGTTGCTGAGTGGCAATGATAAAAACAGACATGTCACAAGTAAAACACTTTTAAAATGTTTGTTGGCTGTCATATTTATTCTGATCTTTGCCACTTTATGCATTCATATATCCTGTTGCCCAATATATGTGCACATCTGACACTGACCATGGACACAAAATCAGTGCTCCAACAAGAGTTCCAGATATGACGGCATCACTTATCATGCATGTAAATTGCTAAAAAAATGGTAATTGTTGCACGGATAAAGGATCTTATTATGAACAACACATGAAGACTGTCTCCATTCCATAACAAAAGTGATGTTTAATCATCATGTGGCACAGTCGGTACATTGCTCCAAATGTTTAATTCATGCAGCATTAAATAACAATGTGGACACCAGTAACCACCGGAATACTCACACACTGTTTAGCAAGTATTCTGTTGTTCTAATCTGTCAGATGTTGCATGCAAACACCACTGTGATAATATATATATATATATATATATTATTTATTGACGGGCAGAGCTACTTAATCTGAAATGTCCACGAAAACTGAAATGTGACACAGTCCCAACAATATTCCCTCACACTGTAATATTTTCTAAGTTAAAAAGGCAATGCAGTGAACAGTGAGTGGAGCTCAAAAGACATGGAGAGGTGCATTCTTCTGCATTTCAAGTCATATTTTTTATGTAAAATAATCTGGACTATGGTCATCATAGGCTAGCTGTTGATGGGGGGTGTGGTTGTGGGGATATTCAGCATCTAGTGGACTGGTGTACTCCTCTGGGTAGAGTGGGATGTAACTGAGTGCTCCACACAAAGTGTGGACCTCTGGCAGAGGCTGAGGCAGCATATGTGGCTGGCACTGGATATGTTTTTAGTTGTGATGACATCGGGTTCATCACATGGATGTAATTGCACATCACAATCACTAAGGTGATTAATCATCCAAAAAAGAAGGTCTGCACACATGGCAACCTATTAGCCCACCATCTCTACTTCCATCGGCATCTACCTGGTGGTGGGGTGCGTACTCCTGTGGTCCCAATCAGGCTGGTAAACAATAGATGGCCTACAGTGTTTATTTGGGTGGTGACCTCCTGATGTCAATGGCCATGTTGGGGTAAGCCTGGGTAAAGTGGGGATGACAGGCAGGGCAAGTCTGAGGATTTGTGGACAAGGACCACAGAAAAAAAAAGATGAAACATAATGCACCTGTAATAAAATGACACTCATTTTGTCCATATACAGGTTGTAGATGAAGCAATAAAGTGAACTAGCCATGCCAGTGTGGCATTCATACAATTAATATCCAAATGGACATTGTGGAACACACAGATCTGGCTGAAAAATGTAGTGCTGCAGACATTGAGATGCAGACAACTCTACCATAGTAAGTGTTTTCATGTATGTTAACACGACTGTGCATTACAGTACTGTTGTATGTGCTTAAGCAGTGTCACAATACTTCCTTGTGGATGTTCACTTGTTTATCCCTTTGCAGGAAGAGTGCTGCTGTCCTGTTTGCCTGCATGCAAAACAGGTTTGCAGTGTTGGAACTCAAACAGAAGAGCCATCAGTGACTGACCAGTGGTGCCAGTGGCCAGAATTTGAGTTTAACTTTGAATGTGTTTTCAAAAAAGATGAAAATTATCACACATACCCAACAGTGTTTAACCCATCAGTTTAAATACCACAAATGAATGTGGAGCAAAATGTGATAGAGGAGGACTCTGACATTACAGATTCAGATTGCATTGACCATGACAACTAGGACAGTTGCTACAAACCTAGTGAATATGAGGATTTGGACAGTGGTAATGCATCAGAGAATGGGGATCTGATTTGTGCAACAGTAGATAATAATCACAAATTCCTTATCTCCTACAAAAACCTTACTGAGTTACTGCAACAATGCCTGCTGTGTAGTGTTCATATTGTGGACTTGTGCAGAAACACACTGGGTTCAATGTTGACTGTGAAGATGTTTTGTAGTAACAGTCATGATCACACCTGGTTCTCACAGCCAATGCTGAATAAAATGGCTTCTGGGAACCTGGAGATATATCTGCTGCTGTTGTTTACAGGGGTATTCAATCAGCAAAGTTACGTTTTTTGTGGGTCTTCTGAATGTAGATTCCATCTCAAGTGTGGCATACATGAAGATTCAAAGCACATACTTATTCCCATGGGTCAACAAAATATCTTAAACAGCAGAAGAGCATACTAGATGAAATGAAGGCCAGTGATTAATTGGTGGTATGCAGTGATGAACAATGCAATTTCCTTGATTTCTTAGCAAAATATGGCATATACACATTCATAAATCAGGGGACATCCAAAATACTGGATTTCAAAGTTGTGCAGGTGTCTGAAGTGAAGTAGTCCACTAACATGGAGAAAGAGGGGTTCAAGTGCTTGGTAGAATTTCTGATACAGTCTGACATGTCAATTTCCACCATTGTCACCGATTGCCACTTTCAGATCAATTGCCTCACGAATAAGGTGTATACCACCAAGCATGAAATCAAACATCAGTTTAATGTGTGGCACCTTGATAAATGGCTAAAGAAAGAATTGTTTTCCCTGCCAAAGAAAAAAAAGAATGTTCTGATCTTGAACTGTGGATACAGTCTATGTTCAACCATTTCTGGTGGTGTTGTGCCAACTGTAACAGTGATGCACAAACATTATGCAAAATGGTTGCATCAGGCATTAGCCATTCAGTCAATAGACACAAATGGTCAGCCAACCAGAAATAAAAGAAGTGTTCACATCAGAAGTTAACTAGAAAGCAGGTACAGAAAAAGGTGTGGTTGAAAGAAAAATCACCATCTCACAACACTTTAAAGAAGGTTGTATTCTGGGGTAGCAACCATGAGGACAAGTAGTGTGATGCAACATGCTTTAAACAAGATGGCTGGTTGAAGGAGAAGCAGGCTTGGATTTTCATTCTTTGCCAAATTGAAGAATTTTCTATGCTTGGTCTCAGTTACACCTTTCGTGTTTGACAACAGTACTGTGAATACAAACAGGAGATGCAGTAAAGCTCAGTAATGTACGGCTCAGAGGGGAATGTAAAAAGATAATTCCATACAACATTTAATGTTTGACATTACAATACAAACATTTAAACAAAAGTTCTAGCTCTTGTTTTCTTTTTCTTCTGAATATTGAAGCTATGAGAAAATAATGAGAAAGGCATGACAAGATAAAAATTGTTTCCTTTCTCAATTTTTTATGCTGGTAGCTCAAAAGAAAGCCCTCGAAAAAGAAATCAAAGGAGTGGAAACCTATTAGAGAAGGTATGTACTCAGCGCTGTAAAATTTTATGCTTGAATGGTTCAAGGTTTCTTTTTTTCCCCTATTCCCAGAAGGTTAAAACCCCACATGCAAAAATACAAACTATATGAGCTAGTTGGCCTTCATTTCTGGTACACCTTGGCAAAGTAATTGGTGTGAGTGGTGCTTACTGGTTTAATTAACCTTGCTTTGAAATGGCTGTGCAGCGTGCAGGTTGTTGGGAAAAAGAATCCAGTCCTCGGCTTTAAAAAAAAGAATGATCTGACTGGATAATTTTAGCAAAAACAAAAGAAGGAGGCATGCTAAAGAATATATGGTAAGTGAAAGCACTGTCTAGTAACTATTTTGGGGATAAACAAAAATATAAAGCTTTTTCTCAACATATTAAGCTGTTAAAATCTGTAGTGAACTCAGTGGGGAAAATAAAGAAAGCTGAGGATTTAACACACACTGTACAGGTGAAAGGTTTTGTATGTAGGGCTCCACACACATATGTTACAACTAAAAGAAAAACAGTTTGCTCAGATTTGCCATCTGTGATCTCTGTAATAGACTATGGTATCATCATTTATGGCTCGGCCACAACCACAACCCTTAGATGCCTCTCAAATGCCTTAAGTAAGGCATGTTGGCTCATCACTGGTGCTCACCGTCTCACCCACACATGTGACCTGTACACTCAGACCGGCTGGCTCCAACTATCAAACCGCATAAAGTTTCTCACCTGCTCCATGCCGAAAAAATCTACCTTGGCCTTGCACCTTCTGGGGTCTCAACTCTGTTACAATACCAAATTAACAAATGGTGCCTTAGGAGATCCACGCTACAGCTACTGAAAGTTGCCCACTGTCACACTTCACCGGGACAACGCTCTTTTGCTTATCGAGTGTCACTCTGGTTCAATGGCCTCAACCCCACCATCTCCTCTGCCCCAACAATTGGTATGTTTAAAACTAGGCTCTGGGACTATCTCACTACCAACAGCTCCTGTGACTGCCCAACTTAACCTTTTTCTCCACTTCCCTTCCTGCTGTAGTGGTTCCCCCTCCACTCCTCACTGGATTCTACCCTCATATCTTGGTATACCCAATGCTGCACTTTTCACCCTCTTCCCACCCTTCCTACATTCTTTCTCCCCCCCATCTCTTCCCTCTCCCTATGACTCTGGCACGTCTTATCTGTTGCCTATTTTCTCTGACAAATGCCGCTGGCTGCCTTGTTACAATGCTACCCTTGAATTGTATTAATCTGTACTCTGTTTGCAATGTCCACATTGTTGTAATGTCTGTCTTGATGTTCCCCATAATTTGTATTTCTCTGATGTGGAACCTTTGTAAAAGAGCCAAGGCTCAAAGGTATTTGTAATCCTGGACTTGATAAATAAAATAAATAAATAAATAAAATGATTTAAAAGGCACACAAATAGAGAACAGCATAGAACTGAAGAGGAAGAAGTGCCGTCAAAAACGATAAAACCAAAGGGGGAGAAAGTGGAGACTTAGTCCAGGTCTCAATGAAAAAGCATTTAATTAAACCTACCAATGCTCAAAAGTCTCTGACTACATCCAAAATAGAGGGTAATGCCAAAACAATTGCAATGTTGAACGAGGATACTATGAGTCATAATATTAGTCAGAATATTGATGTAACTTCAACTAGTGTCCAAATATAATTAACGAAGAGCCAGTAGAAAGTAATAGAAAAAAACATTATCAGCCCTGAATTAAGTAAAAGCAGATTTATTTCATACTTTGGGAGAAATTAAAGCATCAATCCAAGTTATAAGAAGCTCTGTCACAGAACTAGCTTCAAAAATGAATAATTTTGTCAGTGAAGTCTACTGAGATACAGGAAAGGATATGCAAAATAGAGGACAAAATGATCCCATTAGTAAAACTCAGTTGTTTCATGAAAAGCAGATGCAGGTTCTCACACAAAAAATAGATCTAGAGGATTGGGCAAGACAAGGGTAACTTACGGTTATGCAAAGTACCAGAAGATTTTGAAGGAACTCAGGATCCAGTTAATTTTTTTTTTGAAACATTAAGAAAAGAATCTCTTGGTAAATGATATCCAGAGGAAACAAAATGGGATCTGTACCACTGCCCGACCGGCAACTTAAGGACGATCAACTGCCTCACTTCAGTTTACCACCGGGTTTGTTTGTAGACAAATTCTATCCAGCAGCAACCATTGACTGACAAACATAGCGACACAAAATCACTTGCAGGCACCGCATAAATGTACAGGCAAAACCCTTGCTAAACCCCAATAAGTTTAAAAAAATGTTAAAAAAAAATAAAATGTAGGAAACTCATGAAAAGCCTGAAGTGCATATGATTTTCTTACCTTTTCCATCTTGCTTGTTCATTCACTCAAATTCATTTAATCCGTTTGGTTTAATATTAAAAACAAGTATCTTAAAACTTTAAAATGTCACAGTCTCAGTGCGCCACATAAATGTACAGGACCAGAGATGCATTTTCACAATCGCAGGTTGTGAGCTATTCTGCATATGTAATGCACTGCAGAACGAGCAGCTCTGTCTTTAGTGCTGTTCTGAATCTTCTCTTCTCTCTTTGTGTAGCTTGTCTGATGTAAAAGGAAGTAAACATTTTATGCACTTCAGGCTTTTCATGCATTTAATCCATTTCATTTTGTAAAATTTTTTTAACTTAGCATGTATACATCAAGCCATAGCAAACGTTTCCTGGTCTGGTCCTGCAAGTGATTTTTGTGTCACCAAAGCCATAGCAAGGGTTTCAAATCCTGTACATTTATGTGGTGCCTACAAGGGTTTTCAACGTTTGTCAGTCAAATCTGGTCTTGTACATTTATGTGGTGCCTGCAAGTGATTTGTATATTGCTAGTGGACTTTTGTTGATCGGGAAGGGATTCTGTCAGCAAATGCTACTGAGCGGAAAATTTAGTTTACTAGAACTTGCAGTCGGGAAGTGCATTATTGGGAGATCAGCAGATGGGAAGTCATACAAGACCCAATAAAATACCCCTGGACAGGGCCCACAGCAATGGTAATAGATCTGTGGTGGCAAACCAGAATTTGTCCCAAAAGATCTTCATCAAGCCACATAATTTCCTAAATAGAGAGGGAATTCTGCACAAAGCAAGAATGGAAAAAGGTTTGAAGATGTATATCATGCATGTCAATGTCTATCATGGATTATTGCAGGAGAATACTATAAGGAAAAAACAGTTCAATCCATTAAAAGCAAAGTGGTATGCAATGGGATCAGATTCTCTATGCAATACCTTGCTAAAATCTGATGTATTGTTAACAATAAGCTTCAAACATATGATAACCCATGGCAGGCCCAAAATGCTTTTGAAAAATTATTACTCAAGTGTTTCAGCTGATAATTCCAGTACACAAGCCTACTGGGTCAATATGTTGCAGGCAGAATGGCGTGCAACATATTCGTGCAACAGAAACAGTGTAGTAGGGAACAATGAGAGGGTGCAATACCATTAAAGGAAGTATGCATGGTAGTGCACCCTCCCTCTGTTCCCATGTAGAGGATAAGACCTCTGTTGAGACAGAGGGCCAACAAGATGCTGCGTGGCTCAATGGGTTGAACAATGAACAGCAAGGTATGCCAACAGTCCATTTGGGACTGGGTTTTGATTCTTGGCCTCAGATGCAAGAAATTGTATTTTTATTGCATGTTGTATGATTATACATTGTTACCCCCCCCCCGGAGACAGATGCTGCTGCAATATATTGTGCTGTACTGGCAGCATGGAATATTGTGGTGGCATAATGTCTTGGAACATTATGACCCCGTGCCACCACATACACCTAAAAGACCTTCACAATGCCTGCAGAGTGCTAATATGGGGGAAGAGACAACAGAACACGTTGGATAAAAAGTGCTGGAGAGGGTAGAGTGTCATTCCCCCCCCCCCACTACTACTATCTTCTAAAAGTGCATAAAACTACATAGATTAAAGATGGAGAGAAGGAACAACAATCTGAAGGGGAACAAAAACAATGAAGAGTTGGAATTTATGCATAAAAATTAAAAGACCTTCTCAGACGTGCTGCCTGTCTAAAGCATGTGTGAGAACTGAGATCAATGAATGGTTGAAAGACTGGTGCAGAGCACAGGGATTTGATTTCACTGGGGCATGGGAGTCTATATGTAGAGATGTGGGTCTATACTGCCATGATGGTCTGCATCTGTCCAGGAAAGGAATCAAGCTCCAAGGTGATAGATTTAAATGCTTCATTGGAAAGCTTTTAAACTAGCCAAGAGGGATGGTGCTGATAGGAAGCAGGAAACTCCAAGCCACCCCCACCAAAACATGGTAGTTAGTAAGGTAAACACCAAGGTACAGAGTTCAACAGGGGGCAGACAGGGGTAAATGGAAAAAAGACAAATGCGATAAGGGCAGGGATAGGGCAAAAAAACAGTAATGCCAATATTAAATGGAGAGCAATGAGTATCAAAGCCCATAGTCTAGTAACAAGCTTCCTGAGCTAGTGGCCCTAATGGAAGAGGGACACCAGGATATCATGGCATTCACAGAAACATGGTACATGGAGAACAATGACTGAGATGTCAATATAGCAGGGTACACAATCTACAGAAGGGACAGGGTGGGTAAACAAGGAAGAGGAGTAGCTCTCTACATAAGGTAGGGAATCAAAGGTACAGAACTAAAGGGTAAATGGGGAGGACAGGAGGCCCTGTGGGTCAACTTGAAAACAGGGAGTGACAACATAATCTACACAGGGGTTATATACAGACTCCCCATCTCAGAGGCAGAAAAAGGACAAGAAAATGATAGAAGGCATTCTCAGAATCACAGAAAAAGAAGAGATATTGTTGATGGTGGACCTGAATATGCCAGATGTTAACTAGAACACATTTACTACAGCCACATCCAAGAGCAGAGTTATTATCAATGCCCTAGAGGTAGCATGCTTTAGACAGCTAGTGTTGGAACCCACTTGGGAGGGAATAATCTTGGACCTGGCACTCTCAATTGGAGAGATTATTACAGATTTAGAAGTGGGTAGCCATCTGGGAACAAGTGACCATGACACAGTGTGGTTCATGACAAACACAATAGTGGAGTCAAGCCATACAAAAACGAGCATATTGGACTTTAGAAGGACTGACTTTGGCAAAGTGAGTGAATACCTAAGGAATGCACTAGCAAATGGGCAGAAAGGAGGGGTGGAAGAACAATGGAGAAAAATCAAAACTGCCATCATAGAGGCAGAAAGCCTTTGTGTGAAACAAAGAAAACAAAATGGAGTAAAAAAACACCATGGTTCTCACAAGAGGTGGTGGGAAAGGTTAAGGAGAAAAAGATAGCATTCAGGAAGTATAAGGAATCACAGAAGGAGCAGGGAAGGGAGCTGTATCAGTTAAAGCAGAAGGAAGTGGGGCAGGCAGTCAGAATAGTAAAGGCCCAAACCAAGGAAAACATAGATAACTCAGTTAAGAAGGGGAGAAAAATTTTATAGGTACATTAGAGAGAAAAGAATGGTCAAGAGAGGGATAGTGAAGCTTAATAAAGGGGAGAGGAGGTGGACAGAGGGAGACTGATAAAAAGCAGAGATACTGAATGAATACTTTTGCTCAGAATTAGCAAAATAAGGACAGGAGGAGTTACCTAAACCAAACAATAGAAGCACTCTGGGCGGGGAGGGGGTCTTGACAACAGTCTATTCACAGAAGAAAGGACCCTGAAAGAACTTCTAAAACTCAAGGTGGACAGAGCAATGGTGCTTGATGGAATTCACACCAACATTGTAAAATAACTAAGTGGAGACCTAGCGGCACCACTGACTACCCCTTTTAACAAATCATGGGAGAATGGGGTGGTACCTGAGGAATGGAGGAGGGTGTATGTGATTCCCATTCACAAAAGTAGGAACAAGGTAGAGGCAAGAAACTACAGTCCTGCTAGTTTGACTTTGGTGGTACAGAAAATGATGGAATCACTTCTGGAAGAAAGAATTGTTGAGTACCTAGAGACCAGCAGGGCACGGGACACAAGGCAACATAGATTCACAACAGGAAGGTCATATCAGACAAATCTAATCAATTTCTTTGACTGGGTGGCCAAAGCAGTAGAACAAGGGGAGGCTGTGGATATGTGCACGGGTCATAATGTCACAAGACATTATGCTGCATGGCAAAATCGTGCTGCCAATACAGTGCAATTTCTGCCATGTAGCATAAGTCTTTTGTCTGTGTGGGGCTTTTGCCCCCCCACACCCCTGAACTCCCCACTAAGGAGTCTCAACTCCGGGGGGAAGGTTACCTTGGGAAATGCACAATGTGTAAGAAAAATAAAATGTCTGGGACCATGAATCAAACCAGATCCCAGATGCAGCACCTGGGTTCCCACTGCTGTGGCTTAGTCCAGTGAGCCACAGGAGCTGCTCAGCAGAAGCCACTCCCAGCACAGTTCTTATCCTCTCCCTGGGATTGTGTGAATGGTGCAATACCGTGTACACCAGTATATGCAGTATTGTATTATTTGCTGTCATGGACAGCGCTGATTCAGGTTATCTATAATGTCTTCCACTATTAAGTGTATGCCATTATGACCCGGTACAATGGATATGGCTTACAAAAACTTTAGCAAGACATTTGACACAGTCCCACACAAAAGATTAATAAACAAGTTAGCCAGCTTGGGTGTGGGTTCCAGGGATGTAGCCTAGTTAATAAATTGGCTGCACAACAGGATGCAGAGGGTAATAGTAAATGGAGCTCACTCCAAAGAAAGGAGGATTACTAGTGGGGTTCCACAGGGTTTAATACTGGCACCAGTCCTCTTTAATTTCTTTACAGAAGATATTGCAGAGGGTCTGGATGGAAAAGTATGCTTCTTTGCAGATGATACAAAGATCTGCAACAGAGCTGATACACAAATGAAGGGTGGAAAGGGTGAAAAGGGACTTGGCAAAGTTGGAGGAATGGTTAAAAGTATGGCAGCTGAGATTCAATGCAATGAAGTGCAAAGTAATGCACCTGGGATATAAAAACCCAAGTGAAGAGTACACAGTGGATGGGTTGGGGGGTATTAACTATAACAACAATGGAAAGGGACCTGGGATAGTCATATCACATGACCTTAAGTTAGGCAAGCAATGTGAGAAGGTAGTAAGGAGAACTGGGGGAATACTGGGATGCCTAGGGAGAGGCATCACCAGTAGAAAACATGATGCATGGGACAGCCATAAAGCAATTATAGTGGGGGTAGGAGGAAGTAGGTTGTTGGTAAACTAGAATCTGTAGCTTATCCAGTTGTTAGGGAAATGGACAGACTGTGTGGGCCAAGCGGTCCATACTGCCATCAAAGTTTATGTTTCTGTGTAAGACTATGGATGTGAAAATCTGTAGATCCTAGTTAAAAGAAACAGCAATAAGGAAGAATAGGATGAGGATGAGGAGATGAGGGAGAAAGGGAGGAGGAAGAGGAAGAAGATGGGAAGAATGAAAATATACAAAGAGATTAATAAAGATAAAAAGTAGACTAGGTTTTTAAGCACATACTTTTTTTAGTTTTTTCTTTCTTTTTTCCTCTTTTTTCATTCTTCTTTTCTCTCCTTTTTTCCTTTCTCTGCTTCTCTTGTCTCTTATTTAAGTATTGGGAAGATTATAGTGATTATAGTCATAAATGTAGGGGACAGAGAGGTTGAGGGGGAGGGGAATGGAGGTAACACTATTTATTATAATTACTTAATTTAAATGGCAGTATGAACATAAAAAGGATATTGATGAAAAATATATAAAGAAATTAAAGAAAAAAATTGAGGCTGGAAGTGGTAAAAGAAAAATCAGATGTAAGGACGTCAGATAACTGTGCAAAGTGCAATAGAAGGCTATATTTGCCTTCTACATGAATGTGAAAAGGATGGTGGAGAAAAGTTGTCTCCCAAAAAGGGCGGAGGGAGGGATTTCTCATGGGGTAGAATATTTGTATAAATTAATGGAAACAGTATCAGTTGAATTATTGTTATATAAATGTCAAATGTAATTTTTTTTATTTTCTAGAATTTAATCAAGGGTCCAAAAGTGTTGCTAATATAGTTAAACAAAAGATACTTTTCAAAAATAGATAGAAGATACATAAAGAAGTAATGCCTAAACTCATGAACATGCATCCTGGAATATAAAAGGTCTTTAAAAAAGCGATAACGTTCAAAAAAATCATTAAATACATGGAATTAGATAAAATAAATTGTTCATGATTTCAAGAAACTCATTGTAATTTAAAATATTTTGAATGGTTTTCAAAGTGCTGTGGGAAGGGAATTTTTTTCAAATTTTCATAATAATTCAAGAGAGGTGGCAATATGTTTAAAAAAAAAGTAGTACTGAAACCAAATATAATTAAAACATCAACTGACCAAAAGGGTCGCTATGTGATTATAAAAATACAGTTGATGAATTTAGGTTCCCTAGAAGATGAATCTGAAACTAAGGACTTGTCCACCCTGCTCGGGCATGCCCAGGATCCTCCACAGCCCCAAGAAGCCATTTCGCCCTCCGAGGAATAGGTGGTCCTGCCTGCAGGAGACAGTCTGCCCCCTAAATGACTAATCTGAAACTAAGGACTTGTCTGCCCCACTCGGGTATGCCCAGGATCCTCTACAGCCCTGAGAAGCCATTTCTCCCACCAAGGAATTGGTGGTCCTGCCTGCAGGAGACCACCTGCCCCCTAAAAGATGAATCTGAAACTAAGGTCATTCCTCTGGATAACGGTCCATGCTGCCTGCCCAGCTGGATTCTTTCGGCTCTGCTCCTGAGCAGAGGAGCATTTGAAAAAATCTTGGCATCTTTTTTCTTAGCCCTGCCATCGCTACGCAGCTACCGCTGCCTGCAGTCCCTAGCTGGAAGCTATTGAGGACACTGATTGATTTAATTAAGTACAATCTAAATCTAAATTGGAACAGCCTGTTTTTCCTTCCAGTCTGCTGTCCAAGGGGCTGGGTGAAACTGTGTGTTTGAGCTCTGAATTTCTGATAGCTGGGCATAGACTGTATTTACCAAATTTGTTCCTTACATCAGGAATAAGGCTATTGAAATGTAGCCAGTTAAAATACAACAATTTATTTGCTTAGTTATAGTGTTCTGATACCTATATTATACCTGCACCCTCTCTTTGTGTAATTTTTTTATACTGTTCTGCTACCTACGTCATACCCGCCCCTCTCTTTGTGTAATTTCTGTGACCCTGCCTTTCTCTTCTCCCTACTTAAATCCCCTCCTTTCCTCTCTCTCTCTCTCAGGACTTGTCTGCCCCACTTGAGCATGCTCATGATCCTCCACAGCCCTGAGAAGCCGTTTCGCCCACCAAGGAATTGGTGGTCCTGCCTACAGGAGACCACCTGCCCCCTAAAAGACAAATCTGAAACTAAGGTAATTCCTCCAGACAATGGTCCATGCCACCTGCCCTGCTGGACTCTTTTGGTGCTGCTCCTGAGCAGAGGAGCATTTGAAAAAATCTTGGCACCTTTTTTCTCAGCCCTGCCACCGCTACGCAGCTACCACTGCCTGCAGTCCCTAGCTAGAAGCTACTGAGGACACTGATTGATTTAATTAAGTGCAATCTAAATCTAAATTGGAACAGCCTGTTTTTCCTTCCAGTCTGCTCTACAAGGGGCTGGGTGAAACTGTATGTCTGGGCTCCGAATTTCTGATCATAGGGCATAGACTGTATTTACCAAATTTGCTCCTTACATCAGAAGCAGAGGATCCATTGGCTCTGTGCACGGCTCCCACCCACCCTCCCTATCTCGGCATTTCCTTATAGGCTGTGCATGTCAACTTCAGTTTTAACCTAACAGACTATTTTCCCATTAGTGCCTTATCTTTTACCACCACTAGAGGTCATCAGTTAACTATTCCTGCTCATTGGAGTGCATGCCCCGATGCTCGCAGCTGCTCTAGGCAGTTTTAATTCTTCCCACATTCTACAACTGTACCTTCTGGACTCCATTATGGCACATAGATTCCTGGTCTTTCTAGTTGCCAGTCTCTTGCTCTGTTCCCTTCCCAAGCTCTCACTACCACCCTGTCATCATAGCAACACTAGGCTGCAACACTCCCCTGGAGATTTCATATTCTCTAACATGCTGGTTAGACCAGCCATCAACTTTGATCTAACTCCACTATTTATTTCAAGATTTATCAACTATCTAGTGGCCTACTACCTAGATCACAGACTCTGCTCCGTAATTACCATGGTCTCTCCCTTTACTCACCAAAACTCTGGTATCTCTTGCTGCTGGTGATCCTAATGGCAGTGGATGTGGAACAAAACCCAGGTCCTGTACATCCTCAGCCATGCCACAATACCGCCTGGGTCTCTACTGGTGGTATACACATAGCTCATTTAAATATTAGGAGCCTCACACGCAATTTTACGGAACTGGAGGCTTGGATCTTCACCCATAATCCTGATATATTGTGCCTCACTGAAACATGGCTCAAGTCTCCCACCCCTGACTCAATCTGCACGTTATCTAACTATAGCCTTATCCGAAATGACAGATGATCTTCTAAGAGAGGAGGGAGTGTTCCGCTGTTTTATAAAACTCACCTCAACATCACGCACACTGCTGTACCCCAATCCTCCACTTGTGAGTCTCTACATGCTCTCCTCTGCTTGGGTGCAAAAAACCTACACATAGTAGTTGCTTATAGCCCGCCCCTGGGAGGACTATCTGCCTTCTTAAATTTACTGGAGGACTTGGTAAAATTAGCAGGTCACAATGAACTGCTTATTTTAGGGGACATGAACCGAAACTGGTTGGGACAAATGCATAGCCAACTGCTATCTATAATCCAGAATTATAGCCTACATCAAGTCATAACAGAGCACACGAGGATCTCCCCTAATAAAACATTGAGCACATTACTTGACTGGGTGTTAACAAACAGGACGGGCAGAATTGTGGATGCTGGCACTCTACCTGACACAATATCAGATCACTCCCCCATTTACTGTGTTTGGCAACAATCCAGCTCCCAGTCCTTGCCCCCCACACTATATCCCTTTCAGGAACTACGCTGATCTGGATCAGGCTAAATTCCTGCATGAAATCTCATCCATAGACTGGTCCTACCTTTCCCAGTCCCTTGATGTGCGGACAGCTCTGTACCACTTTCTAGACCACTTTTATTCTATCCAAGACAGACATACACCTCTAGTGACTCGACACGTGTGCTCTACACCAACTAAATGGCTGCAAAAAGATCTACTGGCAACCTTACATGCCATATACAAGAGCTGGAAGCAGTTCAGAAAAACTGGCCTCACTGCAGACTACCACTCTTACAGGACCCAGAGAAGTGACTGTAAAAAATGGATTAGACAAGCTAAAAGCGCTTATTGCAAGGGGCTTCTGATGGAAGCTACAGGAGACTCTAGAAAATTCTGGTCTCATATAAAATCATTCCTAGGAACAAAGCGAACTAAGCTGGCAGATGATATGCTCATAAATGGTGTTCACTGTACTAACCCTAGGACCATAGCAGAGACCTTTAACCAAAAATTCTCTGACCTGTCAAGCTATACATCAGTCTTCATGAATAGCCAGCCTTTACCCACCCCCCATCACTGAACCTACTCCACATTTCAATTTTAAGGCAATATCAAAATCTGACATCCTGGACCTGCTAGATGCCATCCCTGACAATACTAGTGTAGGCTCTGATGGGCTTGAACCTAAATTCCTCAAACTTGCTGCACCATTTATTGTCCTGCTACTATCAAGGATTTTTACCCTATCTCTCTGCCATGGTACTGTCCCTGACATCTGGAAAATGGCACTTGTCACTCCAATCTATAAGAAAGGGGACAAAAGTGATATGACCAGCTATCGACCATAAAATTTACTCTCAGTCCTAAGTAAAATCCTGGAAAAACTAGTATCAAGACAAGTCATGAACCTTTTGTCTAAACATAACCTTCTCTCACCAATTCAGTACAGCTTTTGAAAGGGTCATAGCAACTCCACAGCCCTGCTTCACCTAACAAATGACACCTTGACTTCAATGGAGAAACAGCACCTCACGGGAGCAGTTTTTATTGACCTAACAAAGGCCTTTGACCTTGTTGATCATCCTATTCTGTTTGACAGTCTTTTAGCCCTTGGTTTCTCTCACAACAAAACTGCCTAGTTTAAAAGCTATCTGTCAAATAGCACTAAGCTTGTGAGGTTCAACGCTGCACAATCTAGCCCTAGCGTTATCAATCTAGATGATCACCAGGGATCTATATTAGGACCGCTTCTCTTCTCGATCTTTATTAACAATATCTCCCCAAATATCCCCGGCTGCTCAGCTATCTTCTGTGCAGACAACCTGGTCCTGTACTGTAGTGACAAGAATATCCAAAATACAAACCAAATCCTTACTACTGCATTTAAGTCCATCCAATCCTGGCTCCTCCACCACAAGCTAATCTTGAATTCTGATAAAACGCATACTATGCTGCTTGGCTCTGCGGTCAAACTAAGTAATACCCATGACAAATTTGCAGTCTGTGGCCAGGACGGAAAGGTCTTTGAACCAGTCCGTGCCTTCAAGTGTCTAGGTGTCCTTCTCCATGAGAATCTCAATTTTAGTCAGCATATAACATCCACCTGCAAATTGGTTAACTCCAAATAAGGAGTAGCATATAAAACCAGCTCTGTCTTTACACAGTCAGCAAGACTAGCAGTTGCCCATGGAATTCTGCTGCCATCACTATCCTAGGGGGTAGCTACCTATCTTAATGCACCCAAAACTCTCCTTTGAGAATGGTACACTACCTACAATGCATCAGCATCTCCCTGGTCAAAACACCATTGCAAACACTATGCCAATCTAAATTGGCTCCCCCCTACTTCGGCTAGAACCATTGCCCTTGGCTCCCTGGCAGATAATATCATTACAGCAGGCTCCCCAATCTCACTATCATCCCTACTTACTCCACTGACCTCCTCTCATGGCCTACGATCAGCTGATAAATCACTGCTGCAAATACCCAGATGTAAATCTAACAAAGGAACTCTTGCTTTCTCTCATGCAGTGTCTAAACTCTGGAACTCCTGCCTCTTGATGTCTGCTTAGCCTCCAGGCATGCCCAGTTCAAATGCAGGCATTGCTACTTCCTCTTCAGTCAGACCTCCTGTTCCTGCTTCAAATCACCCTGACTTTCTGCCTACTTTCACCCACATCTCAAGCCACAATAAACTGATTCTCCACCTATACTGACCTTTCTAGTCTACTACCCTATGCACTTATTGTCTCAGTTACCCTTACCCAATAAACTATCAGCCATATGCAATTTTTTTCACTGATTCTCCAAGTATTGTTTTTACCTAATTACATGATTGTAAAACCTTGTTTTAATGTTTATTTTTATTTTTACCTAATCATGTGATTGTAAAACCTTGTTTAGCTCTGTATGTATTACGTCTCTACCCCAAATCAAATTGTATTCCATTGTTCACCCTGCTTATCATAATTCTCCCAGATCATGCCTGAAAATAGTCATGTTTTGGCTAATGGCATCTACCTGGTTAACAAAAACTAACTAAATAAATAAATAAAATAAATGAGAATACTCCAGTTTTTTTTATTGATTTTTTTCAGTTAATTACCTGTGCTCCACCATACATAATAACAGGAGATTTTAATATAACACTGAATTAAAAGGTATCCCATGAGAAGGGTAACCTCTATTGAGCACCTACAAAAAGGATGACTCAATAGCAGCTCCTGTTCTCAGGGCTAGTGGACGGGGGCGAATGCGGGTTATGGTGACATCCTGTCGCTATATGTATATGTCTGCAGGGGAGGGAGCATGCTGTGTGATGGGCAGAAGGAAAGGGAGGATTTGTGTAGTGTAGTGTGACAGTGGCTTGCTGAGCTGTCTGTGTGGTGTGGGGTGTTCATGGCAGGCTATGGTTGGAAGGGTGCCTGGTTCTGTGCTGGGCACGTTGAGACTTTTGCTCCGGTCTGAGATTTTTTATTTGTTTTTCATCCCCCTGACATGCACCCCTCGAAGTTGATAATCTTTAGTAGGGGGGGTGCAGGGGCACAGCCCCCCCAACATAAAGTAAACAATTAAAGTTCCCAGCACCCTTGTGCCGTGCACCAGGAGTGTACAATGGAGAAATGGATTTTCACTGATGTACATTCACCCTAATAGCGATCACCTTTCAGTGATCACTGTTATCACATAAATCTGAGTAAAAAAATGCTGTACTTCATAAATACACAACACCCAAAAATCATCAGCAAAAATTATCAAAAATTTTCTAACAGAACTTAACTTATTTGATCCATGGTCTCATTTCTATTAAAATACAAGAATATATTTCTTTTATTCAAACACACACAAAACATACTCCAGACTAGATTTTTTTCTATGTTCAGAGTCATTATGACATTTGATATGTGGAATAGAGTATCATGGTACCTTAATAGCAGACCACTCTCCATGTTTATTACAGATGATATATGACAAAATACAGACTAACTGGAACTGGAGATTGGCTGCATCTATGTTATTCAAAATGAAAATAGATTAAATAAATATAGACATTCAAGAACTGATTTTTCATTATGACAAAGAGGATGTAAAAATAAGCAATCTATGAGAAACAGTTAAGATATGGGTTTGTGACTACTGTAGAAAAATGGAAAGGAGTAGAAAGAAATTAAGGGATATAAAGCAAAAACTACTTGAACAACAAGTTCAAGAGATACAGATGTTACACAGTATAAATATGGAGCCAACAGTATATAACATTGTAATACAAAAAAGCATTTTATGATTCACTTATGGCAGAAATAGCAAAATAAAATATTTTGCAAACTCAAACAAATTACTTATTTTCAGACAAACCATCAAAGTTACTCTCTGGCAACTTAATAAAGATAAAGAGCAACCTGCTATTGATAAAATATTGAGATCAGATGGCTCTCTAACAATGGACCTAGCAGAAATAAAGTGTTTATAGAATACTATCAACATTTATATAAAACTCAAATGGAACCTAACAATAAAAAGTATAGGAGTTTGTAAACACAGTTCAAATAAATGCACTATCAGAAAGGACAAAAGCAATTTTGAATACTGGAATAACCAGTGAAGAAATAGATATAGCGATTACTTTTTTACCAAACAAACAAGCTCCAGGCACTGATGGCATCTCTGTTGAATTTTATAAAAAATGTCTGAATATAGTGAAGCCAATATTACTAAAGTTATTTAACTTGTTTACTTAGGTATAAACCATTCCAAAAATGATTTACTAAGCTATAATCCATCTTATACAAAAGAAAGGGAAGAACCCATTAAAATGACAATCATACTGTCCTATATCATTACTCAAGTTAGATTACAAAATATTTACAAACATTTTAGTGTCTAGATTATAAACGGTAATGACAGCTTTGTTTCATCAAGATCAAAACAGATTTATTAAAGGCCAAAAAATTTATGAAAACAATAGAAGAACAATGAATATTATATAGAACTCATTAAATAGTAACACATTTGTGCTTTCTGTAGATGCAGAGAAAAGGGCCCCTTACTATTCTCCCTTTACCTTAACACCCTTCCACGCTCTTGCTCAGGGAACATTCTATTGTACGCTATTGTACGCTGATGATGCAGTCATCTTTGCCTCAAGTCGTAACCCTATTGCCCTCCAGGACTCACTGCAGAAGTCCTTCACGGAAGCCGAGGGCTGGTTCAAGGAACATAGATTGGTGATAAATCTTAAAAAAAAAAACCATGTTCTTCACTCATCCCCAAAACAAGTCCTGCAACTTCAAACTCCTCATTCACTCTGGGTCCTCTTTCCCACTGAACAAGTTTGCTCCTATAAATACCTAGGGATCCATTTTGACCACTCCTCTCCTTCCATGGACACATCGCTGCCCTAGCCACTGCCACTAATATCCAATTGGGCATCTTACATCGGTATAAACACTGCCTCCCCGAGGCTCTTCGACCGCAGTCACCTCTCTATCCTGTCCCTAGTGGACTATGGACTGCCGTGTATGGTGCTGCTGATCAGACCGCACTCCATAAAATTCGCACTACTCTGAATAAGGCCTGCAGGTTAATTACTGGAGCACCTAGGCTGACACACACTGCCTACTGTACTAAAGCGCTGGTACTTGATCTTGACGAGCGCCTCAAATATCTGACCTGTACCCTTACAAAAAAGACCCTCCTTGGGCTATCCCCACCAGGACTGACCACCACCATACGCCACTCTGTCCCACTAGTTCATACTCGGACCTCTGGGAAAACCTCTCTTGTTATCCCTAGAGCTAGGACCTCTCACGGCCAAAGAGCCTTCAGCTTTAGGGCCCCCTCCTGGTTCAACACACTGCCCTCCATCTCCTAAGCTCCAACTATATCGTGCTTCAAAACTTCCTACGTAACCACCTTATTAATACTTCAAGCTGTAATTGCCACTAGTCAAAGCTCTGACTAATACTTATGACAAAGCTTATTACTAAGCTGCTAAGGACAACATAACTCTGGTATTGTTTGCATCCATCCTACCTGTACCAGCTTGTTTGTATCTATGTCTTAATTTACTGTTATACTTATGTGTTGTACTGTTATACTCTGTATTTTCGTTTGTCTTACTGTGACAAGGTACTTTTGTAAATGAGCCTATGGCTCAAAGGTTTTCCAAACTGCTGTTTAAATAAAATAAAAAATAAAAAAAAACATTCAATGAAATAGAAAGCCAATTTATATTTCAAACACTAGAATGAACATAGGTAAACAATTTATAAACTGGTTAAAATTAATATACTATATAAATCTCCTGTGGCCAGAGTAAAAAACAATAATACACTATCGAAGTATTTTCAACTAACATGTGGAACATGGTAAGGGTGCCCTCTTTCACCTCTCACGTTTGACTTGATTACAGAGCAATTCACAAATGCAGTGAGGAAGAATAAATAAAAATAATGGCATTACTGTTAAAGAGAGTAGTCATAAAACTAGTTTATATGTCAATAACACCCTTTTTTATTTAGCTAATATGACAGCTTCTTGGGGTGATTGGTGGTGATAATGGAATAATTTGGCATAGTATCAGAAGATACAGTGAATTGGCAAAAATCATGTGTTATGTCTCTTAATGATAGTATAACTATGTATCTCCCTGATTCATGCAACTGTAAATAACTAAACAGATTCCCTATCTAGGAATAAAAATACCAAGTAGACTACAAGAACTATTTCAAGACAATATTGAAGATATAGTCAAAAAACAGAAACAGATTTAATGAGATGGCAAACCCTACCTTAAACAGTTACAGGTAGGGTAAACATAATAAAAATGAATATTGTCCACAAGTTTTTATTCTTATTTCAAAGCATTCCTGTGTGAAATTACAGATGTATACTTTTACAATTAAAACAAATAACTAAGTTCATTTGGAAGAATAAACAACCAACAATAGCTTATTCTACAACATCAAATTTGAAGAGAAAGGAGGTTTTGCTTTACCTGATTTTTATAAATTTTGCATTGCTAGTTAAATCTGCACAATATGGTATTGGATTCATTATAACTCTAACTCATCACCAGTAGTTAAAATGGAAGAAGAGTAATTTAGAACACCATTATTTTTTTTTTAATTTTACCACATAATAAAAAGGGGAGCTTATTATAAAAGAAAAATGTTAAAACTTTAGCAACAATTACTGCTGTAAAAGCATGGTATAGGGTACATAAGATAACTATTTACAAATCTCAAATAACTACAGATACACCAGTATATAATAATCCAGCATTGCCCCTCCTTTGACAGATAAAACTTATCAAACATGGCAGATAAAAGGTTTGTCTCATTATGGTTTTTTTTTGTTCCAAGATAAATTAAAACCATATACCCAATTAAGCAGGGAGTATAACTTACATCACAGAAATATTTTTCAATACGTGCAGTTCAAAAGTTATATTAAAGAAGTTAATAGCAAATTATTGCTTTATAACTCTTCACAGATTTATGAAACTTTAATATATAAACAAAGCAATGCAAAATTAATATCAACAATATATAAGATTATAAATGAGGAAACCAAAGGGGATCTAAATAAATAAAAAAAATTAAATGACAGCAGGATGTGGGCACTGTTGTTATGGCAAAGTTGTGGAAGGAGATTCTAAATGTCCCATTATTTATAATCTAAACATTCAAATTACAACAGATTCAGTATAATACAGTACATAGCGTATATTTTACCCCCTCAGGGCAACATAAGATTTATTACACAATCATCTCTAGTGGTCAAAGATGTAAAAATACCTTGGTGACTTTAATTCGTTTAATACATTCATGCCCCTAACGTTCTAATTTTTGACCTAGAATATTTAATTGCATTAATAAGGCTACAAAATTAAATATTAGGGAGTACACCAATATCAACTTTGCTTTCAGTATTTACATTTTCAAAGAATAAACATATATTGGCATTATATTCATTGGCAATGCATATTGCATGTAAATATATTTTACTGGGACATCCGGTGACATCACCTGGGAAATGGCAGCTTAGAACTTCAGCTCCATTTACCCTCCCAAATCAAATTCCATCATACATCAAAAATCATCACCCAGCCTAGCAGAAAAGGATCGCTGTATTGCTGATATGTCCACCAGATATAAGCAAAAAGAATCGGTGGTGAATTCCTCACAGAAAGGGAGTAGGCAGGCACCATTAAGCAGGCAGCCCCCCTCTGCCTCGAGCATATTGGCGGCAGGGTTGAGCGGCAATGTGGAACCCAATATGCCTGATCTGATGGAAAATGAGCAGGAGCAAGACTGTACCATCACTTCACAGCAACTGGTAGGCCATCTGCAAAAGATTGGGGACACCCTGCTCAAAATAGAAACTTTGGTGGCAAAGAATACCAGTGACATCAAAGTCCTGAAAAGCCACACAGTAAAGTTAGAGGAGGCAGCAGCCAACCACTCGAACACTCTAGATAAACATATCTCAGCCCTCCTCAATCTGCACCATCAGGAAATTGAACTGTATGGCAGAATTGAGGACCTGAGAACTGTAGCAGGAGATGCAATATCAGGCTACTCTGGGTACCAAAAAAAAAATGAAACTGGCAACATGACTGCATTCATGGAGAGCTTGCTGAAAGAAATCATCCCACTACCACCAGACATCCAGTTAAACCTAATAAGGGCTCACAGGTTGCTAGTGACACCCCCAAAGGACTCCTTTGCCAGGCTATATTCCATTGTAATGGCCTTCATGGACTACAGGGTGAAAGAGCAAGTCTTCCACACGGCATGGGGCACAAAGGAGGTTTCTTTCGGGGATCATCGCCTCTTCTTAGAGCATGATTATACCCCTGCCACTGTATAAAGATGGAGAAGGGTGCTAGTGGTACAAAAGAAGTAAAGGGAGAAGGGCATGAAAGCCTTTCTTGAATACCCAGTACAGCTCCGAGTAATCACCCAAGAGGGAACCAAGCGGTTTGAGGAACTGAGTGAGGCAAAGGATTTTCTTACCAGTTTGGACATTTCCCTCAAGGATTTAACTCCTGGTTTTCCTGAAAGTGATCTGCAGTCCTCTGAGTGGTGCCGCACAGCAAATCCAAAGAAGAGTTCCAGGAATAAGTCAAGAGACTTCTGGCACAAAGTAAGGGACACAAGGGGTCAAGCTCAAAGTGCATCTTTTGTGCACAACTCAGAGAACTCAAAAAACACTATGGGAGCTACAAATCAGCACTGTAACCATTGAGGGATGCTTGATGCAATTCCTGTAAACTGGTCATTAGCCTAGTAAAGGGGACTTGGCCTGTGGGTAAAGTATTGACTGACTATCATAATGATGGAGTAATAATATAATTCAGCCACTAGATGGGAATATAAGTCTAGCAACAAATGGGACTTACTGTTTCTTTACATCTAGAAATCTCCCAGATAGGTTTATTTTTTCCATTGAGAAGTTTAGCAATTTTAAAAGACTGAATTAACAAAAATTCTTGGTTCATATAAGTTTAAAGGGAGGGCTGGGGCTTGGGGTTTGCATTCAGAGACCACAAAAGGCCACCAGGGTTTACCCACATGACTACCCTCTCCTTCTACCATGCGACTTTAGCCAGAAGAGGGGAAACACTGTTTCATGCCATCTTCCCCCTGCCACCATTTCCTCACTGAGAGGTGACATGGGGGAAGGAACAAAGGGTTTCTTTCTCACCTTGAGGTCTGCTACTAGGGGAACTATTCATCCCAAGGACTCCATTAGTTAAAATTAGTATATTCTCTTCTTCTTCAGGTTTAACAACAGTTTTGCAGGGAGATGTTTCAACTGTCTGTATGTTTTCTGAATGTGTGGTTTTATTCTTGTTCTGTTGATTTTGGAAATGATGTGCACAGTCTAAGAATTGGGCTCTGAAGGGGCCCCTCCATTTTAAGTGATTTACCATGGGGAACTTAAAATAACTACCTAACACATTAGGGGTATTCATAGCCCTATGAAGAGGGCCAGACTGTTACAGGAACTAAATAGATTTTGAGCAGCTGTATTATATGTACAGGAAACCCATCTGGGGGAGGCGTAGCACAGAAAGCTAAAGAGGTCTTGAGTAGGAGAGGTTTATGCTTCGCACTATGAAAGCCATATGAGAAAAAGAGGGGTAGCCATTCTTTTGCAAGATAATAGCCCAATATAGGTCCAAGAGGTACAATCTGACCCTGAGGGCAAATTTGTAAGAGTGACTGGGGAAATGGAAGATAGAAAATTGATGTTGATTAACATTAATGCCCCACGTGAAGATGTGGGGCATCAGGATTTTTTCCTGAAAACTTTGGCCCGGGTGGGCTTGAACCCACAGGGATAAATATCATAGGAGGTGATTTTAATATAGTGCTCGAACCGATGCTGGACAAATCTGACAGGGTGGGCAGCAGGGTGGAGAGCCAAATCCACACTAATGCTGCTAAAAATTATGAGGGAGTTTGGTCTGTTGGACATCTGGTGTCACCACAATATGGTGGCCCAAGACAATAGTTTCTTTTCACCCAGACATCAGTAGTATTCTAGATTGGACTTCTTCCTGCTGTCTACTAAATGGGCCTATGCAGTGAATAGCGCAAAAATTGATATCTCCACAATTTCAGACCATGCACCAGTTAGTATGGATATTAGTTTTAATCTCCCAACAAAGGGTACATCGTGGAGACTAAATACCAGCCTCCTTAATAAAGAGGACTTTAAGGATCTGATAACCAAGGAGACAAAGTCCTTCCTTGAGTTAAATGGGTGAAACTCTCCTTCCCCCTATATTATGGAATGTGTTGGAGGCTTATTTGAGGGTGAAAATTATTTTGTATGCCTCACACCTTAAAAAACAGTTCATACAGAGACAATTGTAACTAGAACAACAGGTAGAAGCACTAGAGGTACAGCATAAATAAAACCCAGAACCAGAGACTGAGGCTAAATTGAGAGAGGTAAGGAATGAGCTGGGCAAATTGGTAGACTTAAAACTTGAGGGACGAATAAGGTATGCCAAGCAAAAAATATTATGAGCATGGCAATAGGGCATGTACCATATTGGTAGCCCAGCTTAGAAAAGAGGTGATCAATTGGACAGTCCTTAAGCTGAGAAGCCACCCAAATGCCCCACCTGTAAACAAACCCAAGAAGATAAATTAGACCTTTGCTGCCTTTTACAAGGCACTTTACACTTCACAGAGGGGCCCCCAGCATGTTTAGAAAGGGGTCACTTATCTAGGGAAGATCACATTACTTTCTATTAATGCACTGGAGGTGGAGGCTCTGGGGGCACCAATCTCCCAGGAGGACATTAAGCAGCAAGTGAAAGGCTTGAAAAATCAAAAAGCACCAGTCCTCGATGGCTTCCTGTCAGAGTTCTATAAAAGTTTCCTTCCCGACCTCATGTAACCCCTACAGCAGGCCTTTATCTCAGTATTCAGAGAGGGGAAATCAGCACCCCCATCCTGGAGCTATGCACAAATAACAGTATTACCTAAGCCAGGTAAAAACCTGATGAATTGTAGCTCATATGGATCAATATTGTTGTTGAACACCAATCTTAAGCTGCTCATGGGGATCCTAGCAAATAGATTACAATCAAGTATTGGCTCAGTGTTACACCACAACCAAACTGGGTTCATCAGGAACAAACTTATTCAAGATAATATTTGAAGATTTTTAAATATTATCTCATCCCCAAAAAAATAAACAACAATTCCAAATTGCCATAGGGATTGACACAGAAAAAGCATTTGACCAGGTAGATTGGTACTTTTTACAACAAACATTTGCTAAATTTGGGTTAGGGGATAAGTTCATAGGGGCTGTTAAAGCTCTTTATGCAAGGTCAGAAGCAGCTGTTAGAGTTAATGGTTGCCTTTCAGATAGATTCAGCCTGAGTAGAGGTACCAGGCACAGATGCCCTCTCTTGCCCCTCCTTTTTGCTTTATCTTTGTAACCCCAGACAGCAACAATCTGGGACTGTAAACTCATCCAGGGGTGGAGGTGGGGGAGGGTTGAGCCCAGAATTGCATTATATGGTGATGATGCACTGCTTTTCTTGTCCAACCCCTCCAAATCTCTCCCCCCAACTTCTAGAAGTACTGACTGAATAACAAAATCTGGCAGGTTATAAAATAAACCAAGGTAAATCTGAAGCTCTCTTGTTGAGTGGTGCACCAACCCAGGGATTCAGGGATAGAAACATAGAATTTGATGGCAGTTAAGGAACACTTGGCCCATCTAGTCTGCCCATTTCCCTGCCTAATGGATAAGCTGCACATCCTAGTTAACCAACAGCCTACTTCGCCCTACCCCCCACTAGAATTGCCTTATGTCTGTCTCATGCATTCTTGAATTACCCCACTGTTTTCAACTCTATGACCTCCTCAGGATAGCTGTTCCATGTATCCACAACCCTCTCTATGAAGAAATACTTCCTCACATTACCTCTGAGCCATCCCCCCCTCTATCTTCAAATTGTGCCCCCTTGTTTTTGCACATCTCTTTTCTGAAAGATGCTACCCTCTTTGACTCTGTTGTTTCCCTTGAGGTATTTGAAAGTTTCTATCATGTCCCCCCTCTCCCTCCTTTCCTCGAGGCTATACATCTTTAGTTCCTTTAGTTTTTCTTCATATGTCTTCTGATGCAGACCCTGCATCATTTTGGTTGCCCTCCTCTGGACAGCCTCCACCCTGTCTATGTCTTTGCAGAAATGGGGTCTCCAGAACTGTATACAGTACTCCAGATGTGGTCTTACCAACTGTCTGTACAGAGTGCCAACAACTTCCTGTTTTCTACTGTTGATGCCTCTCCCTATGCATCCCAGTATCTTCCCAGCCCCACTTACTGCCTTCTCACATTGCTGGCCCATCTTTATAGAAACAGAGATAGTTTCCCCTTTACATGAGTAAAAAGAAAATGCAATCAGATACCACGGGGTTCAGATATCAGTTGATACCACCTTATTGTTTGCAAATAAGTATAAAAAGTCGCTACATGCAGTCAAACAAGACATAGAGAGTTGGAAAATCCTTCCTCTGTCGACCAATGGTAGAGTTCAGGTGATAAAAATGAATGTTTTACCCCATTTTTTGGTTTTATTCCAAACCCTCCAAGTCACACTCCCTGAAGATTTCTAGAAAAAGCTTACTAGCGTAATTAGAAAATTTATCTGGGGGGGGCAGATCAAGACTTTACCATAACTTACTAATAGCACCCCAGGAAACAGGTGGTCTGGGTCTTCCAGACTTTATAAGTTATCTTGCAGCCCAGGGACCGTGGATTCTCTCATGGATGAAGCAGAAGGAGGAGTCAGGGTGGTACCAGATAGAAAGAGAACAGTTGACAGGTATGCCTCTGTGGGCATTACCCATGGCCAAATTTACTAGAACAACTTGGTCCAAGATACGAAACTCATGGACCAAACATACAGTGGAAACTTTGATTAAATTAAGGGAAAAAGTAGGTACTCCAAACCAGCTTGGTCTAATGTCACTAATAAGGTATCATATAAATTTCATCCCACCTACGATTGACAAAGGTTATGGATATTGGGAAAGAAAGGGGTCTGTGTGTTTTTCCCATTTTTTCTCTAAAGGTGTCTGTATGAGATTTAATCAACTTAAACAACAATTTGGTCTATGTAAGGATGATCATTTTATATATTTTCAGGTCAGGAGTTTTCTTTTTCAATGTGACCACCAGGAATTAGTCCTGAGGCCCCACACAGCTTTAGATGATCTCTTCCATTGGTGGGTTCAGTTGGTAGTCAAACTAAAACCAATCTCACAATTATATGGGTTCCTGATTGAGTGCATGCCCTCCCCAGCTGCAAAGATCTTGGTTACAATGGAAAAGGAAAGAAAATATATAAGTACTACCATCTACATGGTCTCTGAGATTGTGAAAGGGATGGGCAATCACCTCATCTCCAAGTTAGAGAGAGTTCAATTGGAAACTTTTGTCTAGGCATTTTTTGATTCCCACCCAAACCAAACACTTTGCCACCTCTAACACAGATAGGTGTTGAAGGAAATGCAGAGAGTGAGGCACCCACTGCCATGTCTTTTGTGAATGTCCCAAATTAAAACCTTTTGGCAGCAAATACATGCTGAAATCCAAACCATTCTGGAATTTCCATATCCATGTTCTTTCCAAGCATTGGTCTTAGGTGTAGACACCCACAGGTAAATTCTAGGGAAAACACAAGCTATTTCACATTTTAAGACTAGTGGACCTCGAGAGTGTGTCACTTTGTGGTGGCTCTCCTTGGATCCTCCAATGCTTTCTCTGTGGTACCAGAAAATGGAGGAAGTAGAAGGAATGGAAAGGCTCACAGCCTCCATCCACCTAGGTCTAGATAAATTCATATCCATTTGGTCACTATGGCTTACTAAAACCTCAGGGTCAGCTGCAGATCCAGAAACTGGAGGACAGACACAGAGTTTGACCCCTGATCTAGAATAAATCTACATAAAGTTTCATATAGAAAGAAAGACACTGACTGCACACATCAAGTTGATAAAAGTGTTGTTTATTAGTTGTTATGTTATGGAAACTTGTTTTGAAAATAAAATAAAAACTACTGATGGGTTGGCATGACTTGGAGTGGGGGCTCCCCTGATGGGTAGGAGGTTTCTTCTCAAGGTGCAAAGATGTTCCACTCCTCAGCCCTTCTGTTGTCGGGAGGGAGCTCCTGTCTGCTCCTAAAACAAAATGTACAGAGAAAGGAAAGAAGTTTCAATATTTGCCAACCAGTTACATTGTATGATAAATATCTCCAGTTGTTGAGAGATACAATACCTGTAATGTATGGAAGGCTCTGTGGAGCCGTGGAATGCTTATACCATGAGAATTAAAAATAAAGTTTAAAAAAAGATATATTTTACTCAAATGGTAGGATGTCGAACCTCCAGCCTTTGAGACCTGGCTAAATTATATGAGTGAGATAAAGCAAATGGAACAGCTTCATTATAATAGAAATAATCAAATAGAAAATAGAAATATTCAAGTTAATTTTGGTGCCTTTCAAGGACACATCGGGTAAAAGCAAAATTAATTAACGCATTAAATCTGAAGTGTTACTGTATAAATAAGTAAATTTATTATAATTATATAGCCAGAAAAACAGGATACTAAAGAGAGTATTAAGAGGTTAAAATATATACGTGTGTGTGTGTGTGTGTGTGTGTGTGTGTGTGTGTGTGTAGTATGTGCAGGATAGTGTGTTTCCCCTAGTTAGGGGTTGTATAGGACTTTAATCTAAACTCAATTTTGCATGTTAATGACTTTGCAACCGTAAAATGGAGGTACATGAAATTTGGCATGCATGGTCTGGTATAGTAGTTCTCTTGATTTATCAAGTTGCATTTTGGTTAGACTTATAGTTTTTGCACAGCAATGCACGGAAAAACATGTTTTTTGCCACTTTTGATGCATTTTTTGCCCATAACACTGCAACCACACTGTGTGGTCTTTTGGTCTGATATTTGGAACACAGAAAGAGTTTGGATTAAGGAATAATCCAGCATTGGTTTGGTTAAAAAAATGGTATCTGTTCCAAAGGTATTTCATTTTTAATGCTTGGGTTCTGTGCATGCTTGGTTCACGCCAAGATTTATTTGTATGTTTTATGAAAGAGAATTGGGCTCATGGTCAAAGATTTTGTCAGCTCCTGAAGGATGTATTAAAAAATCCTTGTCCATCTGAAATATTCCTTGTCCACAAGCCACCACCCTGTTTTAATTTTTCCCCCAAACAAAATGTCATAGCTTCCTCCATGGGTGACTTCTTGCTGTAATAAGGCATGGGCTTTGTTCAGGGTGACGACCTCTGCAAATCCGTATCTTTGGTTTGCTTCATTTTTTCCAAAAAAACAGCCTTTTCAAATTTAAAAATTCTTTGTCTGTGACTCGCTTCTGATCCCCTTTCACGAGCTGACAAAATCCTAGTTTGCCAGTCGATCCTATTTTGCGATGTAGCAAAATCCTTGACTATCACTTTGGGACCAGATGGCCATTCTCGTGGATGAGGATTGAGTTGATGGTCAACGATTTTGCAGTTGATGGTCTAGGATTTTACTGCCTCACAAAAGAGGATCAGCTGGTGGACTGGGTTTTTCTCAACTCACAAAAAGGGACAGGTTTTTAAATCCTCATTCATGAGTTGACAAAATCACAGTCCGTGAACTGTCAAAACCCTAGTCTGCCACCCAAGCCTGTTTTGCTAGGTAGCAAAATCCTTGACCTTCATTTAAGGACCAAATGACCAAAATCTGATGGCCATGAATTTCTCACAGACAGTGATTTTAACAGCTCATGAATGGGGATTGATCTGATGGTCATAGATTTTGCTACCCCACGAACTAGGAATGTTTAAACTTTTCATTGTACTGTAAATTTGTTATTGTTTTCCTAGAGTAAACTGTGGTACATTCCAGTACAAACATCTAGGATAGACAGCTATGATATGAGTATAAAAGGTATACAATTTGTTGTCCCAGTGAAAAAAAAAAATAAGAAGGTTGGAATAGAAGATTGGGGAAGGTGGGAATGGAGGGAGCCTAGGGAGAGAGGGGGGAAAGCATAACTTAATTTAAAATATGCATTGTTACAGGGTATATTTTGCAAACCTATGCTATAACAGTACACTATGTGATGAGACATTGGATCTTAATTAATAAGCTGTTGAGACAGTCTTAACCAGTTGTAGGGAGGTGACTAAACAGTGCTTCAAATTGTGGCCAGTAAGCAGGTAAACAATCATGGGGGAACCTTAGAATAGCATGACAGTTTCAAACAGGCAGTCTATGATATGAGGTACCTGATTAAGGCTACTAACCTTACTTGGGTCTTGACTACCTGTGATTAAGATGCTTAGCCCCAGTGACTGTGATCTTTAGGGCTCATACAGTACATGTTGTACCCTCTCATAAGACCATACAGGAAGCATTCTGTGCCGAAAGTGACAAGGGTGTTTCCCCCTATGAGAAAGCAGTATATACAAAGGATCTGATCTCAGACTAGAACTACAACTCTTTGCAAGTAAAAAAAAGTAAGTAAAATTTTATTTGTATGAGACGCCCTTCCAAAGCTCAGGACATCTTTAAAATATACAATACAATAACAACAATATTATGCTAAAAAAACAGTAAAACAAAAGCAATCAATCAATGAGTCCCTGTGAATACCTGGTTAAACAGGTAAGTTTTTAAGGATATTTTTAAAGCCTTCCTTGTTCAGGCTATCTTGTATCTGGTGAGGTAGAGAGCTCCACGGGGTAGGCGCCATAAAGCAAAAAGATCTTCCTCCAGATGTTTTCAGAGATACCCTGGGAATCTCTAGCAATCCCTCACTAGAGGATCACAGTGAGTGGGGGGGACAGTAAGTGTACAGGAGTTCTTTGAGGTAGTGTGGTCCCAGCTCATGTAGGGCCTTATAGGTTAGCAATGCGATCTTGAAGGTGATCCACCATTGTATTGGCAGCCAATGCAGTTCACGCAGTACCGGTGTTATATGACTGGAACTAGGGGTTCCTGTCAACAACCTGCCCATCGCTTTCTGCACTAGCTGCAAGTGGCAGATAGCCACCCCCTGGTAGTCCTAGATATAGGGCATGGCAATAATCAAAACAACTGGTGATAAAGGTGTAGACCAAGGTAAGAAGATCTTCGGGCAGGACCAGGTGCTTCACCCAATCTATAATCCTTAGATGGTAAAAGGAAGATTTGACTACAGCTGAAACCTGCACCCTCAGGGTCAGGCCTTCATCAAATACCACACCCAGGTTATGCACCTGGCCCAATGCCATAAGCGTGGTTCCCCAAGACATAAACCTGAGGGTTTCCCCACCCATGCCCCTATCATCTTATAATCAAGGTCCACCACCAATACATCTGTTTTACTCATGTTCAACCAAAGCCACTCATACAGTGCTGTACCTTCAGCAGGCAGTTATTAAACACTGTGACAGAATCAGACTCCTGTTCAGGCACAAAAGACATGTAGAGCTGAGAGTCATCAGCATAGCAATGAAAACTCAACCCATACCATCTTATAATGTCCCCTAATGGGAGCATATACACAGCAAATAACGTGGAAGACAGCATGAACCCTGTGGGACTCTGCAGGACAGCCAGTGAGGGGCCACAGGTCTGGATAGGAGGATCACATGCCCAGCTCTTGGTGTAATGGGCTCATACTCATTCTTGAATCCTAACAAGGGTTATGGTCAATAGGGGTTAGAGGATGCATAATCGGATATTAGTGATCCAGTGGCCCACTATGCTACTTGCTCTGCCAGAGCACTGACAATGAGACAGTGAGGAAGCAGACCCAGTTAGTCCACCTCACTAGTTAATGTTCATCCCAATTCCTTGGGAGGGTTGGCATATTGGAGGTAGGGGGCTCAGCCTGTCTGGAATTTGGTCAATTGTTAAGTATGAATGTGAGCAAGTTTATCCAGTACTGCCAGAGCTGAAAGGGAGGCCATCACTTTACCTAGAGAGAGGGTGGATTGTGTGCGCCATTTGCACAGAAGGGCCCATTTGGTTTGTATGGCAAGTAGTGCCAGCCATCTGTATTCAAGCTGTGTTGGGGTGGCATGTCTGCTCTAATCCCTAGAAGAAAGAAGTTAGACTGCTGAGGGATTGGCTTTTGTAATACTTTCAAGGACATGAAACATACACTCTGCCACAGTCTCTGTTTTTTGGACAGGACCCCCAGAGTATGTGGGTCAGGTCAGTCCCTTTCCCCTAATATCTTCAGCAGGTGTCTGACTCCATGAGTTTGACTTTATGTAATACTGCAGGAGTCTTATACTATGAATGTGACATTTTGTTCTGAATTAGTCAGGAACTAACATCCCAGCATCATTTGTTACTGTCCTTCCAAGCTTGACCCCATTGTGTGGTATTGATACTGCACTGTAACATTTTTTTTCCTATTTTTGCTTGGAGCCTTCTGATTGGGAGGGGAGTGTCCCTAAGCTGGCCATATATTCTCCCAGCTAGACCCTTAGGTTTGTCAATCCAGGACTGAAGAAACACAGAGCTAGTATTGTCCCTATTAGTCTCCAAGAGGGGTTTAAGGGCTGCTCTAATCTGGAGATATCTCCAAAAGTCTTCAGAGGGGTAGTTACATTGCTCCTATGATTTTTGAAAGGTTGTACTTCTGTGCAGGTCTGGGTCACAAAGTCACTTATTTTACAAATGCCCTTCATATATCACTGAAGCCATCACACTTTCCAGTTATCTATGGTGATATTTGGGTTCTACCAGAGAAGGGCCAGTGACCATGGAGTTGGGTTCAAGGCAAGTCTGAAGTGGACATACAGCCAGCTCTTTCTGGAGGCCACCACAATGGGAGAGGGGTAGCATTCCAGATGGTGGTGGTCTATAGGAGGTGATGAACCCTTCAGGTGGGAAAAGAAGAGAGGCAGGGTATATTACATTTTCCAGCTGTTGTTCAATAGTGACCCATTGTGGGGTGAGAAGGGGGTTATCTTGGAACCAGTACACAATTTGAGCCACCTAAAATGCCAATATGTACCCTTCTAGCCAAGGAAGGTTCCATCCCCCCTTGCTCCAGTGGGCTATGAGTTTTAAGCTGCTAAAGCAGTCTGTTGATGGGCAGGTGCCACTGTTTAGGGAGGGGTATAGGGATGTGGGTCAGAAGATAGTAGAACTTGGAAACAGAAATCATCTTTATGGCCACAATCTTCCCTGCTAAGGCCTATCCAATTCTGTCTTAGTGGACTGTAAAAGAGGGTGTATCTTGGAAGTCCAAAGATTTTCCAGTTTTGATGTAATATGAATCCCCAGGTAGGTGATGCCAGAAGGGGCCCATAGCAACCTAGAGGTTTGCAGTAAGTGCTGAGGGCAGTGGTCATTAAGAAGAAGCTTTTTTCTTTAATTGGTTAAGCTTCAGGCCCAAGTATTGGGTGAATGCATCCAGCAGATTCAATAAGTGGGGCATAGCTAACTGGGCATCTACCAGGGGGAGAAGTAAATCATCGGTGTACATAAGTGTAGGATAGGCTGTGTCCCCCACAGATATTCCACCAGTGTGAAGGTGTTGTTGAATGGCTGCTGCTAGTGTTTCAACTGCCAGAACAAATAAAAGAGGTGATAAGGGGAAGCCCTGTCACATCCCTCATTCCAGGGGAAAGTGAGTGGAGAGCATGGAATAAGTGGTGACCCGGGCAGTGGGGCTGGTATAAATCACCTGCACCCTCTTACTAAACATAGATCCCAGCACCAAGTGTGACAGTACTGCATATAGATAGTCCCATTCCAGGGAATCAAATGCCTTTTCAAAGTCTATGGCTATGGCTGCTGCAGGGGTGAGGAGCGTGCTGGTGATGTGTATAAAGTTTATCAAAGTCCTAAGATGGTTGGTACTGTGCCTACCAGGTACAAAGCTGACTTGAAAGGGGTGAATAAGGTGGGAAAGAAGGGGGTTCAGTCTTGCAGCCAACACCTTGGCATACATTTTACTGTCTATGTTAATCAGAGAGATTGGATGGTAATGGGCTAGGTTCATGGGGTCTTTCCCCATCTTGGGGATGACCACTATCATAGCCTCTTGAAGAGTGGGTGGGAGAAACCACTTAAGTTCAGACTCTTGAAATACCTCTGTCAGTATAGGGGAGAGCACAGTGGCCAGACATTGGTAAAAGTCTGCAGTGTAGCCATCACTACCTGGGGACTTGCCAATAGGGAGACTGCTAATGGCTGATAGAACTTCTTGCTGTGTGATTGGGGACTCAAAATCCAGGGTCTGCTGTGATGATAGTTTGGGAAGGTTCAGCCCATCCAAAAAGACTTGGGTACTTGGCATTGTCTCATATTGCATGGTAGAGTATAGCTCCCCATAGAAGGAGGCCATAATCACATTGATTGTCTGTTTGTGTGGTGGTCACTGCCTCTTGAGTGTCTTTCAGTCCTGGAAGGTGTCTGCTAGCCTGCTGACATCGCAACTGGTAAGCTAGTACTTTCCCTTCCTTGTTCCCCCTTCAAAAAAAAAAAGGTGTGGCAAAGTCTGAGAATAGCCACTTCAGCTTTCCTGTTTAGCAGTTGGTAAATTTCAAAGCAAAGGCCCAGAATGGATCTACCAAGAGGAGAACTAGAGGAGGGAGAGGGGTGGGTTTTAAAAGTTCTTTCAGCCTGTGCCAGCTGCTGTTCCAGCTAAAGTAGTTGCCTTTCCTGGGCCCTCATCTTGACTGCTGCATAACCAATAATATTTTCCTGCATGGTGTCCTTAAATGCCTCCCAAGTGTTACTTGGTGAGGCATCATCAGAGGGGTTATGCTCCAGGAATAGTGAGGCTTCATTCTTGGCCATGGGGATGAAATCTGAGTCTCTCATAAGGAGAGGATCCAATCTCCACTGGGGGGGTTACCCCATAGTAACTGCAACTGTACAGGAGCATTATCTGAAATTACTCAAGGGAGTATGGCTGCATCAAAGGCATTGAGTAGCATGGATTGGGACACAAGCCAGAAATACAGACTTTTTTAGGAAGAATTAGGTTCTGAGTTATTGGTGTAATCCCTCACTTGGGGGTTAAAAAGTCTCCAAGCATCAGTGAGATCCTGATCTGTTATCAGTTGCAGGAGCGTTCTAACTCCTCTAGTATGGGTTTCTTTGCCATTATCATTTCTGTCTAAGGCAGGAACCAGAATAAGATTAAAGTCTCTCCTTATCAGAAAAGGGGCAGCCAGCTGTTAGAAAGGTTGATATGTTGTTGGCCAAACAGTGAAAAAAGTGAGGGTCATCCTTGTTGATGATGTACACATTACAGTGTCATAGGGCCTGTAGGGGTATCATACTGGGCCAATATCCACCTGCCATCTTGGACTGCAGCCAAATCAAGCAGGATCCACTGCGGAGATTTGTGTATCAAAATAAGTACCCAGTGCTTCCTGGTGGGGGCACACAAGTGGACCTCTTGCCCCACCCAATCTTTCACCATGGTGGTGGCATTGTTTTGAGTCAGTTTGGTCTGCTGCAGGAAAGCCACTTTGGTTTTCAACCGCTTGAGATGGGAAAATATTTTTTTCCCTTTTTATAGGGGAATTAAGTCCCCAAACATTCCATGTGTGGAAAGAGATCTCCACTATTTGGGGGTGTGGGATAGGTGTAAGTACACTATGCCTGTCTTGTGCTCACACTGGAAAGGTACAAAGAAAGGGAAATGGGGGGTCTACCCAGAGTCTAAGCCCTAAACTGGGACAGAAGCTAACATCTGTGATCCAGCAACAATTGAGGTACTATGACCTAAGTGCAAATCACTTGTCCGCAGAAGACAGGTGAACTTCAAGCTATATATCTACACACCAAAGTCAAACTTTGAAGAACACTTAATATAAACTTTGAGTAACCATTTACCAACCTAACAAATTAAACTCACGGTGAGGATACTACTGTGCTCATCCAGCTGAAGCTCAAGACAATGGCAAGCACAGTAGCTCCTGTGGGGGTGCATAACTTAACAGACATGAGTCAGAATGGCCCCTACTCCAAGTGGCCCCTGTAGCAATCTTCACAGTAGTCTTTGCTCCTAGTGTGGCACTTAACACAATTAGAAAGCTTTATAACAGTGAGCCTGCTGTCCAGAGAAAACCAGAGTTTATGTGACCCTGCAGAGCTTCATGAGTTTCTGAAGCCCTTGTCAGAAAAGACAAACAAAAAGGGGAGGAACCCCTGCACCCTATTACAGTATCTTGCTTTGTGATGAATGAGGACACAGAGGTGATCCTGGTGGGGTTTCAAGCTAGGGCTTCCTAACGAAGCAGGGGGTTGTGTGTAAGCATCAGGGGGGGTACTAACTCAGGGGGTACATAAAGCAGGTAATGGGCAGCAGAACAACATAACCCTTTGAAGGCAATTATGTTCAATTTATATACAGACATCCTGTACGAAGAAGTGCCTGGTGGGGGGGGCAGGTAAGGTACACTGACCATCTTATACCCTTATATAGGGAAGCTGTGAACACCCATGAGCATCCATAGCCCCTTACCTCCCCTTATCGAATCACAAATTACTTCCCTGTGTCACAAACCCACTCAGCAGGTCAGGCCCTCCACTCCCAAAGTGCCAACCTCTGAGAGCAGTCTTGTGAACAGTTTAACAGAACAAGGTAACCCTCTTGTCTGTTTTATAAGTTTGGATCAACCTTTGGTCTCGTCTTGGAGGGATTCAAACTGTGAACCTCTTGCTAGCATACCCAATGCACAGGCTCAGATATTTCTGTCTTCAGGGGGCCAGATATCTTTGCTTATGGGCACCTAACCATGTATATAGAGATAAACCCTTTAAAACTTTAATAAAGACCTCAGATTTAAAATGCTTCTCTTTCCAGTTTGGTATCACCATTCAAACTTATGCTCTTTGTCTACTATAACCATATACTTTTCTTACAAATAAAAAAAAGAAGTCAAAGACAGACCAAGTATGTTCTAAAAACAAGTTTACTAAAAATAGATAACAATATGTAAACACAAAATACAGAACTCTTGTATCCCAAGACATACAAATTGTTTAAAAGAATAAGGTTTAAATGGTGCAAATTCCTACTTACAGTACTTAGATTTGACTCTCTTTCTAAATACTTGTTTACAAGTGCTCAAGATCTTTCCATGTCAGAGTGCAGGTAAAAATGTGTCTCAAGTAAAACATAATATTCCTTAAACATACTGTATTCGCCAACCCCTTTTTGTGCGAGGTCAGTTAGCTCCTCCTCTGTCAGACTATATAAAAAATATATATCTAACACAAAAACAGGATGTCTTTTTAGCAATTAATTTGGAACCCTCAGCATGATTCATGTTCTTCAAATGACATCCCTTTGATCCATGCTGAATCCTCTGTCACACAGGCTTCACAGGAGTATTTACAACTTCGAGCCCCTGTATAACAACCTAGGTTCCCCTCCAACGTCATAAAATGGATATGATATAGCAACTATGGTTGTAATTAACCCAGACACATGGGAGGCCGTTGATTAAGGCCTTTCATGTAACACATTGTCTCTAAAACTGTGTGTGAGATTTCACATGCTGTTTTCAGCATTTTCTCATGGCTTTCATCTTTCAGCTGAAACCTGGGTGGGGGAAGAGAGGTCACTCCTAGAGCATCAGATTTTCAGCAGAGACAGTAACTAAATACATTTTATATTAAAAAAAATGATACAGCACTCAGAACTGGCTGTCTACATCACAATTCATCCCCACCTAAACTGAATTTGGGGGTTCTAGCCCCTACATGGAATGAGCTTCCCAATACAGTTCACTTATCATAGACCCTGAATAGCCCATCTGAGTTCTGATTCTTCACTCCAGACCTATGTACAATTGTTATATCATACCCTTGTAAAGCAAGACTCCATCTTAGCAGTCTGCCATAGTTCTTTCCCATCTGCATCAGCCAAACCAGGGGGTTGTGGTCAGTCTGCACCACAAAATGCTGCCCATACAAGTATGGCTCTAGCTTCATTAGGGCCCATGCTATAGCAAGACATTCTTTTTCCACTGTGGAGTAAGCTTGCTCCCTGAGAAGAAGCTTCCTACCCAGGTACACTACTGGGTGATCTGTCCCTTGGTTGGACGTCTGACTCAGTACTGCCCCAATGCTCATGTCTGAGATGTCTGTCTGAACTATAAAGGTTTTGCTATAGTCAGGACTTGTTAAAACAGGAGCACTGCACAGTGCCTCCTTCAGTCTGGTAAAGGCTTCCTCACAGGCTGGGCCCCAGGTAATTTTCTTTGGCATCTTTTCCTTTGTCAGGTCAGATAGGGGAGCAGCCAGGGCAATGTAATTGGGTAAAAATTTCCTGTAGTACCCTGCTGTCCCTAGAAAGCTCCTGACCTGCTTCTGGATTTCTGGTCTGGGCCACGCCTGGATCACCTCAGTCTTTGTTTGGTTAGGATGGAGCTGTCCCCAGCCCACCACATGCCCAAGGTATGCTACTTCTCCCATGGCCACCTGGCAGTTCTCGGTTTTGAGAGTGAGCCTGGCCCTCTGTATCTTGTCCAGCACCTCCCTAAGGTGGGCTAGGTGTTCCTCCCAGTTGGTACTTAGGATGGCAGTGTCAGCCAGGTACACCACGGCGTACTCCTCAGCACCATTTAACACCTGGTTCACCAACCTTTGGAAAGTGGCCGGGACATTCTTCATTCTGAAAGGCATTACTTTAAACTCAAATAAACCTGTCGGAGTGATGAAGGCTGACTTCTCCCTAGCTCTGTCTGTCAATTCTACCTGCCAATACCCCTTGGTCAGGTCAATAGTCGTAAGGTAGGTCGCCCCCCCAACTTGTCCAGGAGTTCATCCGTCTGGGACATCGGGTGGGTGTTGGACTTCGTGACTGCAATCAGTCCATGATAGTCCACACAGTAATGAATTGAGCCATCTGGCTTGGGCACAAGGACTACGGGTGAAGCCCTGGGGCTGTGGGATCTCTGGATTACCCCAAATCCAGCATCTCCTCCACTTCCCTCCTAATATCCTTTTGGACAGCTTCTGACACCTGATATGCTGTCTGCCATATAGGCGTCAATGTCTCTGTCTCCACATCGTGTGTCGTTATGGGGGTTAGTCTAGGCTTGGCGCTAAACAATGGGGCAAAGTCTGCTAAAACTTCCCTTACTTTCTGGACCTGGTCCAGGTACAGCTGGGGAGACAATTTCACTGCATCTACAGAGGACTCCCACTTACTTTCTTCCAGCAAATCCAGAAGGGGGTCTCCTTCATCCATTCCCTCCTCATGACTACACACTGCAAACACTTTGTCAGCTCTATTTGCATATGGCTTCATCATGTTGACATGGTACATCCTTCCAGTCTGTCTTCAGTCAGGTCCCATTGACTCTTGTGGCACCTCCCTGTATGCAAACAACAGGTGGGGAAGGTATTTCTTCCAGTCCCTCCCATGCTGTTCAGCAAACACCTGGAGCATTGACTTTAGGGTACCATTGAATCATTCCACAAGTCCATTGGCTTGTGGGTGATACGGTGTTGTGCATCTCTGCACCACTCCACACTTCTCCCATAAATATTTCATCAGGTCCAACATAAAGGAACCCCCTCTATTGGTGATTACCTCCTGTGGAAACCCAATATGGGAGAAAATCCCAAGTAAGGCATCTGCCACTTTGTATGTCCTCAGAGAGGATAGGGTGACTGCCTCTGGGTACCGGGTGGCATAATCCACCACAGTCAGGATGAATCTCTTCCTTGAGGAGCTGTGGGTATTTAAAGGTCTCACAATATCCATTCCCACCTTCTGGAATGGCTCCTCCACTGTGGGCAATGGAATTAGGGTGGCTTGGGTTTTCTTGCCCGCCTTCCCTATTTCTTGGCACCGGTGTCAAGACCTGCAATACTCCTTCACCTGCTGGGTGAAGTTAGGCCAGTAGAAATTCTGGGCTAACCACTGCATTGTGTGCACAATTCCCAGATGACCAGACAAGGGAATGTCATGTGCAGTCTTGAGCAACTGCTGACAACAAGCTGCCTGCCTAGCATCCCTCCCTCTGTCTGTACTGCCTGAGTATACATAAGTCCATTTGCCCAATAAACCTTATGTCTGCCATCACCTCCCTGTGTGCCGTCCAAGTCTGCCCAAGTCCTCAGCTTCTCTAAACTAGGGTCACTTCTCTGAGCAGCTGCAAACCCCTCACACATTCCCAAGGCATGGGACAGGTCCCTTTCAGTTGTTAAACTAGGGTCACTAGCACTAGCATCAGGGCACTCAGGATCACTGTCAGTCCCAACCCTCCTAACAATGAGTCACCCCTTCCTCTTCAGAGTAACCTTCAATAACTGTGTTGTCGCTTGCTACTGGGGTAATTTCTACCCCTCTTCATCAGTCTCCCCATCTGGAGACACAGGTTGGGGAACCAGCATTTCAGTGGTTTCCACAATGGTTTCTGTGGGGTTCAGGGAACTAAAATTTTCCCTTGCCGCTTGGCTATGGGCAACTGCACATACCATCGCCCGTTGGAGATTGTTACCCATGATCACATCCACAGTTAATGTTTTGGCTAAAGCCACCTGTTGCACAGTTCCCCCTGTTTCACCCCAGTCTAGGAGAACACTAGCCAGTGGCAATGTTTTCCCTTCACCAGTAAATCCTTGTACAGTGACATATTTATGGGGTATAAATTTACCAGGCTGTACCAGATCCCCCTTTGCCAAGGTCCAGGATGCCCCTGTATCCCTCAATCCTTGCTTCTGCACATCATTTACCATGACTGAGTGCATGTGTTCCCTCATGTTCACTGGCATGCTCCCTGGGACACACAAACAACCCACTTCTTTTCTAGCACCCTGTTGTGTATTATTGCTCTCTTTTTTGGGACACTGTCTGGCAATATGCCCAGTTTGTTTACACAACCAACAGGCATTTCTTACTTCAGAGAAATCTTTTCATTGAAACCTGGGGCTAACTGGTTTTAGTGGAGGCAGTGAGGGTTTTAGCAGCCCTGAAGGCACGCTTTTCCCTTTCTGAGCTGCCATGCCCACCCAATTCACTCTCAGAGCAAGTCTGCTCTTGGCATAGTGGTCTGAGAGTTCAGCAGTCTCTTGCACTGTTTTGGGATCTCGGTCCTCTAGCCAGGTTTTTAGCTCTGCTGGGCAAGCCCAATAAAACTGTTCTAATAAAATCACATTTTATATTTTATCAACAGCGTTTGCCTCAATTCCTTCCCACCAATGTTTTAAAAACTGACATTGTTTCATGGCTAGCTCCTTATAGCTCATATCAGGGCTACTCCTGAGCTTACAGAATTTAGCTCTGTATGATTCAGCAGTTAATTCAAATGTTTTTAACAGTGCAGCTTTTAGCTTGCTGTAATCATTGCTGTCCTCATTGTCCACTTGACCCAATGCATCCCAAAATTTCCCGGTAAGTAGCAGGGATAGCTGAAAGCTCCAGGACTCTCTAGGAATTTTAGCCTGAATACAAACTTTTTCAAAAGATTTTAAAAAGTGTCTATATCATCCCCCTCTTTAAACTCGGCTATTAATTTGGAGTTCAATTTGTAACCCAATCCTGCAGTCCCAGTTAAACCAAGCCACTTACCTGCTCTGGTGTCGCTGGTTGGCATAGTAGCTTCACCAGTTCATGTTGCCTCTGGCACTCCTCTCTCTTCTCCTCTGCAGCTTGCTGGTGCTCACACTCCTCATGGTCTGTGTCTCAGCATTCTCATTCTCTCTTCTCCTCAGCAGCTCACTAGTGCTCACACTCCTCATGGTCTGCCTCCCTCTATTCTCACTCTGCATCCAGTTCCATCCTGCTCAACTCAATTTGCAGCCTGAGTACCTCTGGATTTAGGATACTGGTGACCTTCCCCTGCTGCTGTGGCCCTACACTGACAGTGGCCCTGTTGCCCTCCTCATCAGACCTGGACACTGCACTGGCCACTAGTCCTGCCACACTCAAGGTCTGGTCCCTTTCAGTCATAGTTGGTGACTCACTGCTCTGGGTATATGCTACCATCAGGGCATCTATGAGGCTCTGCTTGCTTGCTTTCACCTTGAACAAGACTCCTCTGTCCTCGCACAACTGCCTAAGTAATCTATAGTGTGCCTGCTGTAGTTGGAAGTCATCTTTCCTGACTACTGCTACTCAGACTGCACTGTCGGAAACAAAAATAAAACTGGTAGGAACCTGACTGTATGCAAAGTGATATATAGTTCTGTTTCCTCTTTAAAATAAAACTCTGTCTTTTTCTTTCTTTGCAAGAGAGCTTACGGTCTTGGCTAACACAGAACAATAAAAGCATGTGATACCAAAATTATGCCACCACTGCCAATCAATCGGTTACAAACCCACACAGCAGGTCAGGCCCTCTACTCACAAAGTGCCAACCTTGGAGTGCAGTCTTGTGAACAGTTTAACAGAACAAGATAACCCTCTTGTCTGTTTTGTGAGTTTGGATCAACCTTTGGTCTCAAGTCTTGGTGGGATTCAAACTGTGAACCTCTTGCTAGCATACCCAATGCCCAGGCTCAGATATTTTTGTCTTTGGGGGGCCAGATATCTTTGCCTATGGGCACCTAACCAGGTAGACAGAGATGAACCCTTAGAAACTTTAATATAGACCTCAGGTTTAAAACACTTCTCTTTCTAGTTTGGTATCACCATTTAAGCTTATGTTCTATGTCTATTATAACCATATACTTTTCTTACAAATAAAAAAAGAAGTCAAAGACAGACCAAGTATGTCCTAAAAACAAGTTTACTAAAAATAGATAAAAATATGTAAACATGAAATACTGAACTCTTATATCCCAAGACATACAAATCTTTTAAAAGAATAAGGTTTAAACAGTGCAAATTCCTATGTATAGTACTTAGATTTGACTCTCTTTCTAAATACTTTATTTACAAGTGCTCAGTATCTTTCCTTGTCAGAGTGTTGGTAAAAATGTATCTCAAGTAAAACAGAATATTCCTTTAACATACTGTATTGTCCTACCACTTTTGTGAGAGGTGAGCTAGCTCCTCCTCTGTCAGAATATATAAAAAAATATATATCTAATACAAAAGCAGGATGTCTTTTTAACAATTAATTTTGCAACCCTCAGCATGACTCATGTTCTTCAAATGACATCCCTTTGATACATGCTGCATCCTCTATCACACAGGCTTCACAGGAGCATTTACAACTTCACACCCCTGTATAACAGCCTAGGTTCCCCTCCAACATCATAAAATGGATATGATATAGTAACTATGGTTGTAATTAATCCAGACACACAGGAAGTCCTTGATTAAGGCCTTCCATGTAACACTTTTTCTCTAAAACTGTGTGTGAGATCTCACATGCTGTTTTCAGCATTTTCACATGGCTTTCATCTGAAATCTGGGAGGGAAGAAAGGTCACTCCTAGAGCATCAGATTTTCAGCAGAGACAGTCAGTAAATATATTTTATATTAAAAAAATGATACAGGACTCAGAACTGGCTGTCTAAGTCACACCCTGTAGACACATAAACCAAATAAGTACTTATCTGCAACAATTCTCAACTGGGAAATTCTAGCTGTGGGACCTTCTCTCCAGGTTTCTTAGGCATGATTTGCAGTCTTCCTGGAACTAGGCCTGAGACTTCAGGGACAGGTACAGCTACCTCTATTGGTTAGAAGGCATCTGCAGCAGCTGCTAAAGAGTTCTGCAGGTCTTTGAGTTTGTTTTCTGGATCTGGTGGTGCTGACAGGTCCATTTCACTCAAGAGTTCATCCAATGCAGTCTGATTATATGGTGCAATTGAGGAGAACCAGTTCTTAGTGAAGAACTGACTGGCATACATCTGTTCCTTTGTTTCATCCCTCCAGCTATGCAAATCTAGGGATTTCACTGGTGCTCCAGTCTTGCCTCTGTCCTGAGGGTGCTCTAATTTGGAATGGGAAGCTGAGGGAGGTCTCTTTCAGGTTCTGGGGTTCTTGGGATACAGATCTCTGCCAGGACTCACAGTCACATCAATTACCCCAGTGCAACATATCGGTCATTTTCTGATTGCCCTCTGCATTTTGCATATGCTGATCTCTAGTGACTTGATGCTGCCCAAGGTGGGCTATTAGCCTGGTTAGATGAGTTGGGCCAAGTAGCTTCAATAAAGTCAAGTGCAGCCTCTGGCATATAAAAATAATATTTGGTACCATTAAAAACTATTTTCAATACTGCTGGGTATCTGAGACTAAATGGTATTTACAAATCATGTAGACACCAGTGTGTCTCCATGTAGGCCTTCCTTCTGGCTGCCAGATCCCTCGAATAATCTTAAAATATCATTTTAAAATGCCCCCTCCAAGTCAAGCTATTGAGTTCTCTGGCCCTGGCTTGTACAGCCTCTTTCTTGGCAAAGTTTAAAAATCTAGCAAGAATAGGCCTGGGCTGATCCCTGGGTGCTGGTTTCTGCTGCAGCGATCTGTGCACCCTCTCTGTTGTTTGTCTGGTAGCCAGTGGCAGCTGCAGGAGCTCTGGGAGAGCTTGCTGGAGAAAGTGGACAGTTCTTCCCCTTTCACTCCCCTCTGGAAACCCCAAGAACCATAAATTATTTTGGTGGCTCTGGTTCTCCATGTCATTGACTTTTTCTTGAAGCTGTTTAGCACCATACCCCTGCAGAGCTTCATCATGTACAACCAATTTATGCTCATTGTGACCCATTCTCTTGTCTAGTTGCTGCAGAGAACCAGTTGTGTTAGTGGCTATCGTGAGCTCATCTATGTGATGGATTATGGAGTGGAATATGTGCCTGATAGAGAGCTCCTTACCATCCTTAGCTGTGTGCCAAATGTAGCTTGGAAGTTGTTGCAGGCTGACACAAATGTTTGGCATGTAGCAGTTTCAGCAGTCAGATTCCTCCCATTTTTTCCCCGCATGTACAGTAATATTTCTGATGGCTTTTTATCAAGGAATATGGGTTTTCTCTTCACTGGGACAGTTGCACAGTGGTTGCTTGGCTCCAGTATGGCAGCACTTCTCATTTAAGGCTCTGTCTTAGTTGCCGGCTAAGTCACGCCCCCAGGATTTTTTTAACTTTTAAAAACGTTCCCACTGTATTGAGAATTAACCGTTTGGGCTTTTGACTTGCAATTTTCAGGGTATTAAGAGGATGCTCTAGAGATGTGAATTATGATATTTAGGAGTTGGAAACTTAGGTGGTTCCATAGATGTGCCATCACAAAGTTGAGATTTTTCCTATAGGATAACATTGTGGTGCCTATAATGACTTTCAGCGCCTGTGTCTTGGAAACAAAATGAGTTATGGAAGTTTTGTTACTTCTAACTTAGGTCACATGACCTAAGCTATAGAAACACAATTGGAAATCATAGATGACATCTGCAGTGGAATTTGTTTCCCTAGGTTGTATGGTTACTGAGATATTGGTAAATTAGTGTCCCAAGGGTTCAAAGGGTGCCTTTTCTGCACTTTTCTGTGTCCGTATCTCATAAACTATGTGAGATATGGATTTTTGCAAATATCTTGTGTGGACTTTTTGCTGTCTTGAGTACAACAGCACTTGAATTTTCTTCCCAGCTGCTAAGGTTTCTAAGATATTGGCAAATTAGTGTTGCAAAGGTTCCTTGTCCTATGGAGGCCTTGTGCTCCCACAGACACATATTGTTATGCTCCCACCAACACATGCAATTTACTAGTTATATTACACTTTTTCAAGATAAGCCAACACCATCTGCAATGATTGATGAAATCATGAAAGGAAAAGGCTGATCAGTTTCATGCTGAGTCATCCTGATGAAAAAAAGGGAAAAAAGTTGTATTCAACAAAAAGTTTCTTAAAGACCCTGGCAAAGTGACAGTGTTGTATCACACTGGTGAACCGGAGGGGTACCACTCTCTTGTCCTCATGTACTGTACCAAGACACATCACTAAAGCCACCAAAGAATGACTGCAAGGCACCAACCAAAGTGATGAACAACAACCGATCTTTATCCCAACCTGCAGCTCTCAAGCAGTTCGGAGAAAAAAGGTACAATTTAGTGTACCCAAAAAGTAGGAAGGTATGGGCCATCAAGCTTCAAAGACAAGATAAAAAGTATGAGTACCTTACAGTCATAATCAATTCCCTCACTGAACATATAAAATGTAATCTCACACCAACACCTGTGAAAGCAAATCAGCTGCAGAAAAACATAACTGAAACTCCCTGATGAGAGAAATCTGAAGTAATACAACAACAGGTTTCAAGATTTAAAACTCCAGAGAAATAATGGGAACCTTACTGAAATTCAGACAAAACAAATATTAATCAACACTGGCAAGTAGCACAAAAGAAATCACTCTACCCCAGTATTCAGCACTTTAACTGTAAATATGTTTATAAAATGGCATGGTAAAATCTAGTAATCTGATTGACTCTTATTTATGAGTTAAATATGATTTATACATGGTTAAAAAAATGACTTCTCAACAGTGAATAGCATGGAACCCAGATCAATGGGCATTTGGAACACAGCCCTTCAGTTAGCCCCCTACAGCCAGAACTGATCTTCCACCACAAACATGGCTGCTACCTTTATACTGTAAAAAAAAAAAATAATTCGGCTAGGCCCCAAAAATAAAATTACCTTAAATAAAAAAATGAAGCAAAATAATTAAATGTTGTTTCCCTGACTATCACACTCTCCTTACATTCATAAACAAATTAGAAACAATAGGTATTGTTTATAGTTTTCACTACAACTGTTTCTTTGCTGACTGTGAAAAATCCATCTTCTACCTTTACCTGCTCGTCAGAGAACTCTCTTTTTCTTGCCCTGACAGTGAGATAATTGAGTCTCTGGCTGTAACAAAGGCCTTTGTTGTCTGTGTGTACTGTGTGTTAGGAAAGAAACATTCTACCAGTGGAACTGAACAGAATTTTAAATTTGTATTCCATGGTAAACATTTCATGATACATATTCCATATCTTGAATGTGGAGAAGAACAGAGGAAAAAAAAAACAGAAAGAAGAAAGTAGGCACTGATACAATGACATCATCATTTGCAGCACTTGGCAGTGGGTGGAAGGACTATTTTATCACAAATGCTCACACTTAAATCTATTGTTTCTACATATAAACATGCTTGTCAAAACAGTAAAAAGTAAAAAAAAGGAGCCAATTTTATAAATGCAATTAGGCACTCATAGGTGTGTGTAAAACATATTTTACAGCATGTCCAGTGGCTGAAGTCACTCTGCCTTTGGTGTTGTGCCTCAATATGCCCCTGGCTGTGCTGTAAAATATGTTTTACACACAGCCCTTTGTGCCTTACTGCTTGCATACAGTTCTGAAATCTGTACATGGTTCATAGAATATATCTATGATTTCTCAAACCTGTTTATACATCTTTTGTATTGGAATTTTCTTTTACTGTGACATCAGGTCTTTTCTTTCATGAAGTTCAGTTTGTACAGTTAAGAAAACATTCATTAGTGACTAATCTATGTGTTATTAGGATTCATGACAAGCCTGATGTCAGACAGAAAATATGGTCTTTATTAATGTTGAACGTGAATCAGCAGAAGTTCTGTACTGCTTTATTTTTTAAAATATGTCACAGCAAAACTATTAGTTTAATAAAACTGTTTTTGAATACATAACAACTTTCTGTAATGAATCAGTCATCATATCTGGGCTCATCAGCTTCAAAAAACTGGACATAGTTCCTGAATTCCTCTGGATACTTGTGTCAAATTGCCTACACAGCACATAACGGAATGACTCAGCAAACTTTTTGCCAAGTTATTGGTGGATCCAGTGTGCAAATGGGGTATAGACTGACCAACTATATGTCCTGGAAAGTAAGAAAACACTAGTTATCACATTGTGTATATGCTTACACACCCAAATGTGAACTGCCTCTGTTGTGTCCAGCTAAAAATCAGTTTATTCCATGATGACTATTATATAACCTTAACATGCCCACTTTGACAACTCATACAGCCACTACAGCCACCTCAACCCCTGGGTTCATACCCATACCATGTGGTGCTGCCACTCATTTACTCATGCACTGTATCTCACTGTAGTTTGCATGCAACTATAATGGAGAATGAATCACAGGTCTATATAATGGCAATTTTTGTCACTTGCCAAGACTTGTACTGAAGGTGAACAATGCTGTGTGATACTTATGCCTGAGGTGGTGGATGAACCTCCGCCAACCATGGCTAGCAGTGATGCAGAATGCAATTATGTGAGCTGCACATACCGTGGTACAACTGGTTTTTAAAGCCACTGTAAAGGCAAATGCTGATGTTTGTTGAAAATGGCTGTCTCTCAGAAGTGTGGTAGATGAACAGTAGGGTGCTACAGGGATCACTCCTTCGTCCATTTGTATTCTAAATCATAATCAGTGGCATTACAGATGACCTAGAAGAAAGAGTATGTCTGTTTGCTAATCACACAAAGCATGATCAATGGGGTGGATAAACCTGTCAGTGTGGATAGAATGATGAAAGATCTGCATAACACTGGTGAATGGTAAAGGTAGTGGCATTTGAAGTGTGATGCAAAGAAATTCATGAGGGTGTTGAGTATAATACAGAATGCTACAACCAGGAAAGTGAATGAGGGGCTATTTTCTGTGATGACCATCATACAGAAAAAAAAGGTTGCTGTTCTGAAAGCAGAGCACAGTGCCAGTGCGTGTAGTGTACTTGGCAAAAAAGTAAGAATGAAAATAAATGAAACATGCACACTAAGAATGCAAGGCTTGTTATCAAATGAAGGTGGAATAGATGAACAGCTATGAATAAAATGTTTACAATCTTCATTTTCTTTCATGAGATTTATACTAATTTGCATGGCATGTTTTGCATGATAAAAGTGGACCTATGAGTTGGCCTTTTGCTTTTTCTACTGGTGTTGGTAACCTGTAGGATCTTCATAGTACAACAGTAGTAGAAACAGTTTTTAACACAAGCAAATGAAGTAGGGCAGCCAAACTGAAACAGTTGTGCTTTGTTAACCAAAAATTATTGTCAACCTACCACATAACAGGGATTTCTAATGTCACATTAAAGCTAATTAATATCCATTTTTCCCTTGTGTTTCACGTATCTTACAAATTAAAATCAACAAATATAATCACATGTTATGTAAGATGATACATGATATTCCTGCAGTCTGATTGGTCATCATTAATTTTGTGCAGTCAATGTAAAATACCATATGTATTTTGTAAGGCTGGTTTGTTGTCTACTTAAAGAAACTGTTGTACATGTGCTTGATTAAAACAAGGTCCTAAATCTGCATTAAGTAACACAAATTTGGAAATGTTGATTTCCTGCTTTCTGATTGGTTGGCCTTCATTTATGTTTTAGAAATGTATTTCATACAACACAAATGGTTGACTGCACTTAGCAATTCATGAAACAGTTAATTTTCTTTCATAAAAATCAATCATGATGTGTATGTACTGTTTACTTGACTTTGATAGGACACTATCTGACACTGTTTGTTACATTTTTACACTATTACAGTGGTGTGGTGGCCAAAAAGGACAATCACTGTTCTTCAAATCTGCCCATCACCAACCAACCACTGCTTTTTATGCCATTAAACATATCACTCCCACTAAACCCAGCTTATACTCTCCTGAGGTGAGTAACAAGGGACAGCAGGAGGGAAAGGGATCATAGGGATGGGGTGGGATGGAAGAGTATACTAGCCAATGCCCAGAGACTATGAAAAGTGACAGTTACAGGTTAATGCAAAAAAGTGCAAAATAATGCAGATATGGCAAAATAATCCTTGAGATGATTACTGCTGGGGTTGGGTAAACAATGCAGATCACAAAGCCTGAAAAAGAACTGGGAATTCACTGACACTTTAAAGGTTCTGAACCAGTGCAAATAAGCATCTGATAATACAGCAAGAATGCTGGCATGCATTGGAATGGGCTTCACAAGTAGGAGTAGGGAGGTGACCATGCCACTATATAAAATACTTGTCTGACTGTGGCTGGAGTATGGAGTTCAATTCAGGCGTCACCATTTGCAAGTTGACAGGGATAGGCCAGAGATGATCCAGATACTGGTAACCAAGATGATCCAGGGATGTAATGCAGGCCGTATGGGGAGAGGCTGGAGGAGCTTGACCTATATTTCCTGGAGATGAGAAGGCAAAGGAGGGATATAGTGAAAGGCGTCAAGTACATGAAGAGGATAAATAAGGTTAAAAGAGCTAGTATCTTCAGAAAGAATAAAAAACAAACCACCAGAGGTAGTGTACTAAAGCTGGAGGGAGGGGTCAGATTTCAGTGGGATCTAAGGGAGAGATACTTCTCACAAACGATGATAGGTCTATGGAATTGGTTGCCGGTATGGGTAGTGGAGGTGGATATGGAGGAGAAACTCCAAAGGTTGTGAGACAATTACATGGGACTAGGCAGAGGAGGAGAGAGAGGGCAGTACAGAGGGAAGTAAAAAGCAAAAAAATCTAAAGCTTTTTATTATCTGCATCCCAGTTGTTGGCATACTGGGGCATTAATGAATGATCACGTGACACTATCTGCACAGTGGCAAGTATTATTTAACCTTTTATTAATGCCCATTTAACAGCAGCATTTCTTGAATATATTGGTATGGGTTATGGTGGATTGCTCAACAGCAAGGGTGCTGTGAGGACACTCAGCAAGCTGCCTTGTGTCTCACAATGAACCATGTGTTGATTAATATCAAATAACATCATACCCTGTGAAGTATTATTGATAAGATAATTGCAACTGGTCTGTAACTTACCTGTCAGGTATTGGAATCTCAAAAACATTGTTCCTCACTTTGTGCAACTGCACAAGAGCACACCACAGAACCTCTTTATCAATGCACAGATTATTGAAGCTAGGTGTATGGGTGACATACTGGGCATCTGTAAAATAAATTACAATGTTTAGCATATTAAGGCTGTCAACATAGTTAAATAAAGTAGTATACAACACATAAGTAAAACCTTATCCTGACATTTGTCATCAACTGCATTGATGTCATGACAACAAATGCTCTCTTTCTCAGTCAGCATGACCTCACATACTCTACATGAGCACCAATCTGTATTTCCTGTTCATTCACCAACAGCCCTATTGTCACGGTCACAGTTATCTGATTTGGAGGACATAACCACTGGGTTGCTAACACTAGATACTTCACCTTCTGGCTATTCCTGTTTAAACATGTAGGGCTGCAGTGTATGCCTACTTCTAAAGGTTTGTTGCTCATCCTGACTTGAGTCTGAATATCCTGACATTTCACTACTTTTCATCTAGTGTGTAGAAATAATAAACAACAAAATGTCATAATATGTGCCAATGCACAACAAGTACAGTGGCTCACAGAAAAACATAGTACACAATATGATCAGTACACAAAAAACATAGGCACACATGCAGCAAATGATGTAATAATACAAAGAGACACACTCACCAGAAATTCAGTGAAAGACTGGGAGGAAGGTTAGTGAAAAGCAACTCAACCCCTACAAGGCCATTCCTCCAATGGCACTGTTTAGAAACTAAAATAAAGATGGTTAGTGACTTGACATGACTTCCAGTGTGTAACAGTACAAAAGCAAAGTATGAACTCACAGCATCAAAATTATAAAAGGTGAGTAATACTGAAACACAACAACATGTATGAGGGAGAACAGACAGCTAAAAATCATCCCTGCATTACATCCAAGTAGTGGCTTGCTAGGCAATGGGGATCAGTATGAAGTGATACAAAAAGTTTCTACATCAAAACAAGAATGTCCAGAGGAAGATAACTTTTTGGTGACATGTAAGATGGTCAGTTACTGAGACACCACACTGGTTTGAATGGTTAGCTGCTAGCTCACCACCACTACTTCTTGAAGGCCCAAATTATGTCTAACACGCTCAAAGTAATGGCCCTGTGGTGGACATGAGGCACAAGAAGTGAGTATTCAAACTCTTGTGAGTGCATGCAAACAGACTACATGGGCAGTTCAACAGTAGGCTGGCAGTCTGGTACATTGATTGGTGTTTTATGCAAAAATGTGAAAATACATGTCATAGGGTTAGAGCTCCAGCTGATCAATGTAAAATGTGTCATGAGCACACATGTACTCTCTCTGTCTCCAGTACAGATGACACAGGGTGAATATTTATTTGGACAGCTGGCCATTTCATTGACTGCACATACACAACACCACTGTGGCCAAGAATAAGTGAGTTCAATAACCGTATAATGTCTCTTAGGCACCCAGTACTGTCTTTCTGTCTCCCTTCATCCCCCTGGGTTTGCACTACATGAATATTAATTTTGCAAGCTTGCCCATGCACTGTGACTGTATAATGTGTCATTGGACCACAGAACTCTCTACCTCTACTTCTCTCTATCACCCCCTCATTCAATCAATCAATCAATCAAAATCTCTATTTACCCAGGTGATCACCATTGAGCAAGCTAATTTGCAACATGGACCAGCAGTTTGCAAAGATGAGGGTACAGAATAAAGTACAAGTAAAATATACATAAAACAACAGTAGCGAGACGTATACAACAAAATATATACAGTCTAGAAATAAAGGTAGATAATATATACAGAGATGCCTTTATAATCCTATCCATCAATAACATATTCATAGCCTGTAAAGGTGTCCATGGGATATGGAAAAGTGCATGCATAGGAGGCAGGGACACTAGTAGAAAGATTCTGGGATACTAAGCAGGTGGTATCAGGGCATAAGAGTGGGCGATGAGTACGTAGTACCGGTGGGACTGGAATGGACTGAGGTGAATGGGTAGTACCAGTGGGACTGGAATGGACTGGGGGGGGGAGTAATCTTGGTAAGGGAACACTTAGTTTGAACGGGAAGGACGTAGATTGAGTGGAAATGTCAGCTGGACAACTAGGAACAGTGGAAACAGTTACAGAGCTCCACAAATGTTTAGGCATACAGGGTCTTGAACATAGCAAGACTAACAGGGGAGCTAAGTCTCAGCAATTTCAGTATCCTATTCAAAAGCGTGGGCAGGACTAAGCTTATGGCTGCTCTTCCAAAGCAGGTACCAACCCTAGGTACTCTCAGGAAAACCAGTGAGTGACTTCTCAAGGCATAATTCCCAATCAGGCTTAGTGGGAGACAGTCAGCAATGTATTGAGGGAGTTTGTTGGTGATGGCTAAGAGCATCCAGAGGGCTGCATTTCTATACCACCTGTGTTGAAGGGAGGGCCAACCCACAGCTGCATATAATGAACAGTGGTGGGTGGAAAAGGGGAGGCCTGTTATAAATGTCAGAGCTCTATGATACAGTACGTCCAATTTAGCAAGGTGTGAGGCTGGGCACTGGCCATATATGAAGTCAGCATAATGCTGGGGCAGTGTTCGTTGACCTATCCAAGGCCTTTGACACTGTGTGTCACCCCCCTAATGCTTGACTCCCTCCATCAGCTGGGCTTCTCATCTGGCCCTCTGGCCTGGTTATCCAGCTACCTCTGGTATAGATCTCAGCAGGTCAAATTAAATGGTATCCAATCAACTGCCCTGCCTGTATGCTCTGGGGTCCCTCAAGGCTCCATCCTGGGCCCCACATTATTCAGTCTCTTTTTAAATGCCCTCCCCAGCTCCTGCTCAGACAAAACACTTCTATACGCTGATGATGCAGTCCTCGTTGCCTCACACCCAGACCCACTCACACTCCAGGGCTCCCTGCAACTTACCTTCAGCCAAGCTAAAAAGTGGTTCCTTGGCCATTGCCTGGTTCTGAACCTCAAGAAGACAAAATCTATGTTTTTTGTACACCGCCAAAGCAACTCCAGAAATGCTCCCCTTCACATCATTCCCAGCACCCTCCACCCCCTTGAACAGGTATCAACACACAAATACCTGGGCATCACCTTTGACTCAGCTTTCTCCTTCCATGCCCATCTTAACTATCTGTCCTCTGCCATGAATGCCCGGATTGTACTCCTCTACCACCACAAATACTGCCTCCCTGAATTTGACCTATAGCTGGCTATCACTTCTTCCATCCTGTCTTTGGTTGATTATGGACTCCCTACCTATGCAGTTGCTGACCCCACTGCCCTCACCAAAGTCCAGACCACTATCAGCAAAGCCTGCAGGCTCTTGACCGGTGCCCCCAGCAGAATGCACACAAGCCAGCTCTACTCCACCTCTAACATACTCACATTTGAAGAATGCCTGCAATACCACACCTGTATACTGGCAAAAAAGGCTCTACTTGGGCTTTGCCCCCCAGGAGTCACTGCACCCCTTCAACAGGCCTCACATTCGGTCATCACCCACAATACTACCAAAGCCACCTTCCAAGTGCCTAGAGTTAGGACATCGCTTGCCCAAAAGTCTTTTCACTAAAGAGCACCTTCCTGGTATAACTCCCTCCCCACACACATTACAAACATCTCCAAAATCGTCCCCTTCAAAATCACCCTACGCAAACACCTCACTGACACTCAGAGCTGTAAATGCCCATTATAGGGCTTTCTGAGAGCACCAGTCTGAACCAATCTGTCTCTTATAGTATTATATATGTACTTCCTTAGAACCGCCTGTTGTAATCTGTACCCCAAGCACTGTAACCTGTGGAATCCACGGGGACACGAAATAGCTTAGTTTGTATGCTCTACTGTATCTCACATATTGTATTTGATCACTGAAATGACTTGCATTTGTATGCTCTTTTGTATCTCACCTGTATTGTTCTCCACTGTCTTGGATCACAAATATGTTGTCTCCCCTCCTTGTGACGAGGTGCCCTTATAAATGAGTCTTTGACTCAAAGGTTTGTAAATCAGATTTGTGAAATAAATAAATAAATAAATAATATCGTCAGTTAGTGAGAGGAACGTGGACTGGATGAGCTGTCTTTTGGCGTCTGCGGTCAGGAGGTGATTTATTCTGAAGAAGAGTCCAAGCCGCTGCCTCAGATTTTTCAGCAGTTCTTCTATATGTTCCACAAAGGAGAGTTTATTGTCTATCCAGACACCCAAATACTTGAATTTCGGTACGTATTCAAGATGTTCACCTAGTAAGGTGGAGATAGAAGGTAATGGACCAGGAGTGGCAGAATATGTACCCTGGCCAGTTGGTGAGAATAGCATTGCCTTGTTTTTTTTTGGCATTAAGTAATAGTCTTTTACTGAGGAGCTGGTGCTGCTGGATGTTAAAGTCAGTTTGTAGGTCACCACAGGCAGCTTCAGGAGATTTATAGCTTATGTAGAGCACCGTGTCATCAGCAAACAGGTGAATGCTTGCTTCCTTAATGCCTACATCCAAGCTGTTGATATAGATAGCAAACAGTAATGGTCCCAATATGGACCCCTGAGGGACACCTCTTTTTATAAGTTTAAGTGAAGAAAGCTCCCCTTCAGCCTTGATTTTTTGTTGCCTGCCAGTGAGGTAGTCATGGAACCAACACAAGGAGGTACGGTCTAGGCCTACTGTTTGTAAAGTGGAGAGGAGTAAACAGTGGTCGACAATGTCAAAGGCCTTACTGAGATCCAGGAAAACTGCACAGATTAATTTTTTGTTGTCTAAGTCCCGTTGCCAGTCGTTAGTTACTTTTGCCAGGGCCGTAATGGTACTGTTCTTTGCTCTGAAGCCTGACTGCATAGGGTTTAGTAAGTTCGAGTTGTCTATGAAAGATCTCCACTGGATATCCACAATTTTTTCTAGGAGCTTGGAGAGTATGGAGAGGAGGGAGATTATGGGGAGGAGGGAGATCAGCCTATAGTTATTTAGGTCACAGGGATCCCCTGATTTAAACAGGGGGATGACATGAGCAACTTTCCGTAACTGAGGGAAGGAACCTTGCGATAGGGACAGGTTGAATAAGTGAGAGATAGGTGCAGAAAGGATGTAATAAGGAATTTTCAAGTAATATGGGTCAAAGAAGTCAGCCCCAGCACTTTTTTTAGTATCCAATTTTAAAAGAAGATCTTCGACATCCTTTATGGTGGGATATGGAAAAGTGCATGCATAGGAGGCAGGGACACTAGTAGAAAGATTCTGGGATACTAAGCAGGTGGTATCAGGGCATAAGAGTGGGCGATGAGTACGTAGTACCGGTGGGACTGGAATGGACTGAGGTGAATGGGTAGTACCAGTGGGACTGGAATGGACTGGGGGGGGAGTAATCTTGGTAAGGGAACACTTAGTTTGAACGGGAAGGACGTAGATTGAGTGGAAACGTCAGCTGGACAACTAGGAACAGTGGAAACAGTTACAGAGCTCCACAAATGTTTAGGCATACAGGGTCTTGAACATAGCAAGACTAACAGGGGAGCTAAGTCTCAGCAATTTCTGTATCCTATTCAAAAGCGTGGGCAGGACTAAGCTTATGGCTGCTCTTCCAAAGCAGGTACCAACCCTAGGTACTCTCAGGAAAACCAGTGAGTGACTTCTCAAGGCATAATTCCCAATCAGGCTTAGTGGGAGACAGTCAGCAATGTATTGAGGGAGTTTGTTGGTGATGGCTCAGAGCATCCAGAGGGCTGCATTTCTATACCACCTGTGTTGAAGGGAGGGCCAACCCACAGCTGCATATAATGAACAGTGGTGGGTGGAAAAGGGGAGGCCTGTTATAAATGTCAGAGCTCTATGATACAGTACGTCCAATTTAGCAAGGTGTGAGGCTGGGCACTGGCCATATATGAAGTCAGCATAATGCTGGGGCAGTGTTCGTTGACCTATCCAAGGCCTTTGACACTGTGTGTCACCCCCCTAATGCTTGACTCCCTCCATCAGCTGGGCTTCTCATCTGGCCCTCTGGCCTGGTTATCCAGCAACCTCTGGTATAGATCTCAGCATGTCAAATTAAATGGTATCCAATCAACTGCCCTGCCTGTATGCTCTGGGGTCCCTCAAGGCTCCATTCTGGGCCCCACATTATTCAGTCTCTTTTTAAATGCCCTCCCCAGCTCCTGCTCAGACAAAACACTTCTATACGCTGATGATGCAGTCCTCGTTGCCTCACACCCAGACCCACTCACAATCCAGGGCTCCCTGCAACTTACCTTCAGCCAAGCTAAAAAGTGGTTCCTTGGCCATTGCCTGGTTCTGAACCTCAAGAAGACAAAATCTATGTTTTTGTACACATAAAGCAACTCCAGAAATGCTCCCTTCACATCATTCCCAGCACCTCCACCCCTTGAACAGGTATCAACACACAAATACCTGGGCATCACCTTTGAACTCAGCTTTCTCCTTCCATGCCCATCTTAACTATCTGTCCTCTGCCATGAATGCCGGATTGTACTCCTCTACCACAAATACTGCCTCCCTGAATTTGACCTATAGCTGGCTATCACTTCTTCCATCCTGTCTTTGGTTGATTATGGACTCCCTACCTATGCAGTTGCTGACCCCACTGCCCTCACCAAAGTCCAGACCACTATCAGCAAAGCCTGCAGGCTCTTGACCGGTGCCCCCAGCAGAATGCACACAAGCCAGCTCTACTCCACCTCTAACATACTCACATTTGAAGAATGCCTGCAATACCACACCTGTATACTGGCAAAAAAGGCTCTACTTGGGCTTTGCCCCCAGAGATCACTGCACCCTTCAACAGGCCTCACATTCGGTCATCACCCACAATACTACCAAAGCCACCTTCCAAGTGCCTAGAGCTAGGACATCGCTTGCCCAAAAGTCTTTTCACTACAGAGCACCTTCCTGGTATAACTCCCTCCCCACACACATTATAAACATCTCCAAAATCGTCCCCTTCAAAATCACCCTACTCAAACACCTCACTGACACTCAGAGCTGTAAATGCCCATTATTTGGCTTTCTGAGAGCACCAGTCTGAACCAATCTGTCTCTTATAGTATTATATATGTACTTCCTTAGAATCGCCTGTTGTAATCTGTACCCCACGCACTGTAACCTGTGGAATCCACGGGGACACAAAATAGCTTAGTTTGTATGCTCTACTGTATCTCACATATTGTATTTGATCACTGAAATGACTTGCATTTGTATGCTCTTTTGTATCTCACCTGTATTGTTCTCCACTGTCTTGGATCACAAATATGTTGTCTCCCCTCCTTGTGACGAGGTGCCCTTATAAATGAGTCTTTGACTCAAAGGTTTGTAAATCAGATTTGTGAAATAAATAAATAAATAAATAATATCGTCAGTTAGTGAGAGGAACGTGGACTGGATGAGCTGTCTTTTGGCGTCTGCGGTCAGGAGGTGATTTATTCTGAAGAAGAGTCCAAGCCGCTGCCTCAGATTTTTCAGCAGTTCTTCTATATGTTCCACAAAGGAGAGTTTATTGTCTATCCAGACACCCAAATACTTGAATTTCGGTACGTATTCAAGATGTTCACCTAGTAAGGTGGAGATAGAAGGTAATGGACCAGGAGTGGCAGAATATGTACCCTGGCCAGTTGGTGAGAATAGCATTGCCTTGTTTTTTTTTGGCATTAAGTAATAGTCTTTTACTGAGGAGCTGGTGCTGCTGGATGTTAAAGTCAGTTTGCAGGTCACCACAGGCAGCTTCAGGAGATTTATAGCTTATGTAGAGCACTGTGTCATCAGCAAACAGGTGAATGCTTGCTTCCTTAATGCCTACATCCAGGCTGTTGATATAGATAGCAAACAGTAATGGTCCCAATATGGACCCCTGAGGGACACCTCTTTTTATAAGTTTAAGTGAAGAAAGCTCCCCTTCAGCCTTGATTTTTTGTTGCCTGCCAGTGAGGTAGTCATGGAACCAACACAAGGAGGTACGGTCTAGGCCTACTGTTTGTAAAGTGGAGAGGAGCAAACAGTGGTCGACAATGTCAAAGGCCTTACTGAGATCCAGGAAAACTGCACAGATTAATTTTTTGTTGTCTAAGTCCCGTTGCCAGTCGTTAGTTACTTTTGCCAGGGCCGTAATGGTACTGTTCTTTGCTCTGAAGCCTGACTGCATAGGGTTTAGTAAGTTAGAGTTGTCTATGAAAGATCTCCACTGGGTATCCACAATTTTTTCTAGGAGCTTGGAGAGTATGGAGAGGAGGGAGATCAGCCTATAGTTATTTAGGTCACAGGGGTCCCCTGATTTAAACAGGAGGATGACATGAGCAACTTTCCATAACTGAGGGAAGGAACCTTGCGATAGGGACAGGTTGAATAAGTGAGAGATAGGTGCAGAAAGGATGTAATAAGGAATTTTCAAGTAATATGGGTCAAAGAAGTCAGCCCCAGCACTTTTTTTAGTATCCAATTTTAAAAGAAGATCTTCAACTTCCTTTATGGTGGTTAATAAAAATGAGAAGGTTATGATATTGTTACTCAGTTCTGGGAGCTTAGTGTTGATCTGTGGGTGTAGTCTGCTTACCGGTGCATTATCAAATGCTAGGCCTGCAGTGGCAAAATGATTGTTGAAGGCCTGCAGTATCTTGTTTCTGTCATTGATTATAGCATTGAAAGTGGTAATTTTGGAAGGAAGCACATTTCCTAGAGAATGACCAGTCAGTTCTTTTAGTGTGGACCAGAACTTGGTAGGGCATCTCAATGCAGAATCTAGCTCAGATCAGTAAAAATTGGCCTTGGCCTCTCTGACCATCTTAGTGCAGGTGTTTCTAGCTGTCCTGAAGAGACACCAGTCTTCGTCTGTGTGTGATTTGTGAGTCATTTTCCAGAGTTGATCTCTTTTTAGTAAGGCAGCCTTGAGGTCCACTGAGAACCAATGACATGTTCTAGCTTTTATACGTGCTTTTAATGGAGAAGCATGGTTATTTAGGGCACTGGTTATAATTTCATGGAAGATGTTGTAGGCATTACTCACCAATTTAGCAAGGTAAAAACTCTGCCAATGCAAAGAGTTTCTTAATTCATTGAAGTATGCGAGAGGATTGAAGTTCTGTCTGGACCTTTTAGTGGAAAATTTAGATGTTGGTGAGGGTTTAGCGTCAGTTCTTATACCAGCAATAAAGCAGTGGTCACTAACATCAGCTGAAAAAATTCTGGCATGGGAAAAGGAATATGGTTTGCTTACGAGAAGGACATCCAGTAGGGTGCTGTTCATTGGGTTTTTCTTGTTAATGTGAGTTGGCACAGTAATAAGTTGTGTGAACCCATAGGAGTCACAGAATTGCTTCAGGAGTAATGAGACCTTAGTCAACCAATCATAATTAAGGTCTCCTAGAATAATTGTTTCAATGGGGACAGAGCCCATAATAGATGACAGATGGGACAGAAGCTTAGGCCCTGCGGCTGGTGGTCTGTAACAGCCTATGACATGGAAAGCCATTGATGGGTAAAGTTCAACTTTAAGGGACAAACATTCAAATCCACCTGCAACAGAGATAGAGTCTAGGATGGACACTGAAAATTTGTTTTTGATGTAGATGACTACTCCGCCTCCCCTGGTCTGCATATCGGTTCTAAATAGGAGGTAGTTAGGGATGTTAACCTCTCTATATTGAGTGAATGCCCAAAGCCAGGATTCAGGGAGCACAAGTACATCTGGTGTGGTATGAGTAATCCAATCCTGGACTGATGTAAATTTCTTTAAAAGACTGCAAACATTTGTGTGCATAAAACTGACTCCTTTCAGTCTTGTAAGGTTGGATGGAGATGAGAGAATTTTTTTTGGGCCAGGGTTGAGTTCAACATTACCTGAACACAAAAATAGTAGGAACACAATTTTCCTTAGGGTAGTGAGGAGTAGTTTGAAAGCACGTATCTTTCTGCATCTAGTATAAGTTTGAGTGTGGGGGTCCGGAGTCCAAAGTTTCCCCTTGTGCTGAACTAGGGATGCATAGCCTATGGTCCATCCAGTATAGCACCAAGACATGTAGGTTTTGAGTGGGTGGAGTGAGGGGCCACATATTGGTAACAAGGTAGCAGTCCCACCTCAAGGAGATTCCACAAAGTGAGAAGGGTGCAGAGTCATGTGGTGGCAGCATAAGTTATACGTAGTATTAATATAAAGACAATCTAGCAGTTGTAGGCATGACTCTATGTTGGGGTCAATTCTGCTCGAATGGTCTGTCACGTGGGGTACCATACATAAGCAGGTAAGGAATTGAAACCACACGAGGACTGCCATGATTGCCCAATGTGTTAACAGGGTGCGAGTTGCACCAAGACTCACTAGCTAGGTTCTACAAGTCTCAAGGATCACTGCTCCATGTTAGACTAACTAAAAGAGACAGGAATTGATGGTACATAAAGATACATGAAAACAGCCTGACGGCACAGATGTCTTAAGAATTTATCTTCAACAGGCAGGGGTATCCTACTGATTACACTTCATGAAGAATATCGGGGAATTGCTTGGAGGAGACAAGTGAGCTCAAGAGAGGATCACTCCTTTAAGAAGTTACAGAAAGGAGAGCCTCTTCAAGGGGGCGAGGATCACTGGGGAAGTGTACTTAATAAAGGAGGGAGGAGGGGTTGGGGGGTGGGCAAAATAAAATTGTCCAGAGAGCAGTACAGCAAGGCAGTGGCTGAGCTGTGTTTTGAAAAAAGGCACCTTGTGTGCTTCCTTTCTCAGTGGGGATCTGCAGCATCCAATCTGCAAGTAGCCACAGTCCCCAGGAGTCAGTCCAATTACGTGGATTGAAGCCTGACAGCTCTGAGCTAGGAGCTGTCCAAGCATACCTTTCTTTGGTCAGGGGGTGGCGGGCTGAATACAGAGGTCCTGCCGTCAGCAGGTAGCAGTGCCAGGGCCACTCAGCTGAAGTGGAGAGCCTTGTTTTGGCTTGCATCTGCTTTCCTTGGTCAGGGGGTGGTGGGCTGGATGCAGTGGTTCTACACCACCAGCAGGTAGCAGTGCCAGGGCTACTCAGCTGAAGTGTAGAGCCTTGTTTGGGTTTGTGTCTGCTTTCTTTGGTCATGGGGTGGCAGACTGGATGCAGAGGTCCTGCCGCCAGCAGGTTGCAGTGCCAGGGCCACTCAGCTGAAGTGGAGAGCCTTGTTTGATCTTGTGTCTGCTTTCCTTGGTCAGGGGGTGGCAGGCTGGATGTAGAGGTCCTGCCACCAGCAGGTAACAGTGCCAGGGCCACTCAGAATTCAGTTGGGCAAAAGGGAAAAATAATTATTCTGCAAACCTGAGAGGAGTACACACACAAACTGTGGCCAAGAGAAACTTGATAAGTTTGATTTGTTATCTTTGAGACTTTAAAAAAGTAACTTTGCTGAACAGTAGTCTCTGTCTCTTTCCTCTCTTGATGTGTCAACTCATATATTTATATTGCCATGCCGGCCTGCTGGTGCAGAGGCAGTGACAGGGTGCCAGACTGCAATGCCAATGACCCAGGTTCAGGAATGAACCTGGGAACATCAGAGATCCAGTCGGGGGGAGAAGACTGAGTATTCTAGGGACTGCTCTCCTTCTCTGGGAGGGAGGGGGTAAAGTGTCTAACTTAAAGTGGACCACATGGTGAAGGCTGATACATGTGGGGGGGCCATGGAGGATGCAGGATGTCATTGCATGTCCCCACCCTGTGGTCAAAATATCAATATATACAGCTGCCACAATGAAGCCCGCTCACCCCAGCTACACTAGCCTTCCACAGCACTTATGGGACCCAACCCATATCGATGTTCACTATGGCTGGTACAGGATTCTGCACCCCAACTTTGTGGGCAAGTCAAGGAGGCAATGCCAGTGGGCTCTCCTGCTGGTACCTTCTCCTGTAATGGCGAAAGTCCTGCCATTGTGGTGGCCCTGCCCTGGGGGCAATCCAGAGGGTATCAGGGACCTGAAATTAAGGTAAGTCATTGGTGGTTAGTGAGGCAGCTGGGGCAGGCAGATGCCGAGGTCCAGACTTGCTGTACACACACACACACACACACACAAATATTTATATTGCCAGCATGCCCAATGTGCATGTATATTTGTGTGTGTGTGTGTGTGTGTGTGTGTGTGTATATACATATATATATTCAGGGCAAAAAAACCCCATTTGATGCATTAGTTAGGGTTGTTCCTCACAGTGACAAAAGCGAAGAAATTTGGTGTTAGGGTTGAAAACCCTAACTGCGTATTTGCCACCCCCCCCCACCACACACACACACACATAAATGCAAGTAGGGGAAGGACCAAGGCAACACAACCAATCACACACATCCAGCAGAAGGTGTACACCTGTGTCACTGTAGGAAGTGGAGATATCCAACTTCAGATATGATACATTAGTTACAAAGTTGTTCTTCAAGGTTAGTTCACATAAAGGTGAACCAAGCTGGCAGTAGCAAAAATGATGTACCTTGCTTCATTTTCAACATATGGGTGGTGAAAGGCATCATGGGTGCTATAATGTGAGTCTATGGCAAATTGCTAAATTTTTGAACAATGTAACTTTGTAATCTTAAAGTATTTTAGCACAATAGCAGGAAAAAGCACATTCTGTGGGACCAGGTCTTGCCACCTGCAAATGTCAGCCCAAAGGACCCAACTGTTTACTTGCAGGATGATGGCAAAGATGAGCAGTCATTTGGAACATATTTTCACAAAATACTTTTGCAAATACCAAAGTGTCATAGCACGATATGTGTTTAGTGGTGTATAGAATGTCCAGGATGACAGTTAGCAGTGATGACCCCATGCCACAGCCCGATGGGAGCATGGGTGTGTGGTTTTGTGGTTTAGAAAGTTGTATGTTATTCCGGTTACCTGCTGCTGGTTGGGTATGATTGGTTGTGTTGCCTTGGTCCTTTCCTTACTTGCATATATATATATGTGTGTGTGTGTGTGTGTGTGTGTGTGTGTGTATGTGTGTGTGTATGTGTGGTGAGGGTGAAGGGGGAATGCGCAGTTAGGGTTTTCAACCCTAAGAACAAATTTCCTCGCTTTTGTCTCTGTGGGACAACCCTAACTGATGCATTAAACAGAGTTTTTTGCCATGAATTTCCCTTCTTTTTGAGAATGTGCACTATAAATAGTAAAGTAACAGTAACGTAAATGCAAGAGCAAACGGTAACACACATGGTGACGCAAACGTAAATGATAATGCAAACGGTAATAGAAACAGAAGTGCAAACATTAATGAAAACAGAAACAAAACTGCAAATGCATACAGAAATGCAAATCATAATGTGCACAGTCATGGTAATGCAATTGGAAACACAAATGGTTACGGTAACAGCAACGATGATGCCAAAGGAAACAGAAACAGAAATGCAAATGGAAGCGTGTATGCAAACGCAAATGGAAATGCACAAGGTGATGCAAAAAAGGAAACACAAACAAAAACAGTCATGGAAATGCAAATGTTAACAGTAATGCAAATGCAAGTGCAAACATAAACGCAAAAGGCAACACACAATGGTGGCATAGATGGGAACGCTAACGCAAACAGTTACGGAAATGCAAGTGGAAATGCTAATTGTAAAAGAAACGAAAATGCACACCCTTTTTTTCCCCCCAAAAGCTGCATTGAGAGACATAGTGAATACAAATAATGTATGCACAATAATGGGCCTCGGAGCAGAAAATGAACACGTGGAATATTACATTGCTTACATCTTAGGAACCGTATGACGTAGAAAAAAAATTCAAATCTCATATAATTTATGACTTTCCTGGCTAGTTTTGCACTTAGGCACCTGGGAGAGGGCTAAGCATTTTTCTGATAAAAAGTCTGTATCTAGAAGTGTTTACGAGATACAGGCCCTGAAAGGCGTAATGTTAGCCTACGGGGAAAATCATCAACTTTAGAGTGCTGTGCCTTTGCAGCCCTCTAATATTTTGTCACCAAACTACTGAAGGCACATATGTCAGATCTTGGCTGTATTCTCTACAAATTTCAGCCCAAAAGACCAAACTGTTCATTTGCAGCAGGGTGGCAAAAATGTCCTATTCTTTTGGGCATAGTGTCGCATAGTAGAATCATAACTTGCGACACATTCACAAAAAAAGCACGAAAGTGTTAAATGTGCGGCACTACTTTGTGACACTGTTTACAAAAGTTTATATATTTTTGGGGTGCTTAACCCCCCCAAAAAAAGACATGGCTAGCCTCCTCAGGGCTTGACTGGGTGAACGCAGCAAGAACTGTGTCCCTAGTGGGTCCCAAATTTAAATGCCTAGCATTTCTGTGACCACCAACTGAAAACAAGATGGCTGATTTTTGAAACTACTGGGGTCATTTGCGACACTAAAAACTGCATTTGCGACACTGTTGAACTTTCTGTTAACTTTTTCCATTGACCATAATGGGAAACTTGTTTTAGAATAACTTTTGAACTGTTTAATATTTTTTCACGAAATCTTCAAAAGACACATCGGGGACCCTGGCTGCATGTTCCCTGAAGCTTTCAGACCAGCTGCACAAACTGTGCGACCTGTAGGAGCGAGCAAAGAATGTGCAAAAAAGCATCAATGTGCTACAGAATGTCGCTTTATAACTCCGCAACCATATATCTGGCTGGTACAAAACTTGGCAGATCCAGAGATCTATGGTACCGCTCCATGCCTGCCAAATTTCTATCTTACAGTGGCAAAGTTATTAAGCTGCAAAATGTCACACTTTAACCTTAAATGGGGTACTCAACCCTAACTATAATGGCACAGTACACCGTGCCACTATAATTAATATATATATATATATATATATATATATATATATATATATATACACACATATATATATATATATATATATATATATATATATATATATATATATATATATAGGATATACAGGGGTTCAGTGTGTGATATTGCATTTATCTTATATAGTTTCCAGTGACCTCAAGTAACCTCACGAGTGCCAAATGCACTGGAAAATTTACAAAATAAATGCATCAACACACACTGAACCACTGCATATTCCATTTATTGAACAGGTTTAGATGTTGTGTGAACATTTTGATTTTGGTAGGTGTAAATAATTTGTCAGAAAAGGGAAAACTGAATTTCATGCTGTTTTTTGCTAATTTTAAAAAAAAGGTGTTTATAAATAAAACTCCACTAATGTTTTAGATATTTTTATGCTGAACATTTTTCGTGCTCACAGTACCCTGCTTTCATTTTTGTTTTAAAGTTATTCACATTTGTTTGTAAAAAAAGTGAACAAAAAATTACATTTTCTTCTCTTTTCTTGCTAATTATAAAAAATATATAAGGTATCTATATGTGAAACACCACTCATTTTGTAGATCATTTTGTGCTGAACAATTTTCGTGCTCACAGGACCATGCTATCTGTTTTCATTTTAAAGGCATTTCCTATTTGAATATGGTTAGTACTGCTTCTAAGGCTGAACATTCTAAATTAATTCTGAAGAGAACTGTGTAGATACATGTAAATGGGATAATATGGTCATAAATACATTTATCACCATAGTATTGTAGATAAATGGTTTTATTCTACAGTTTTTATCATGACCCCTGTTGCATAAATATGGGATACATACCCCTACTGGAAATATTGTCGATATTTTTTTGAGGTGCCAATTGACCTGATAACATCATGGTGCTGAGCAGTGATGTAGATCAACGAAACAAGAAAAAAAAAATATCGACAATATTTCCAGTAGTGGGTTGCGTATTCCATTAATGCCATACCTCCAAAAAAGTGAAAAAAAAAGTTAATTCTTGTCATTTTTTGCCGATTATAAAGCATCTAAAAAATCTATAAATGAAACACCACTCATTTTGTAGGTATTTTTATCTTTATCAACTTTTTTCACAAAGTACCATGCTACTGTTTTTCATTTTAGAGTTATTTGCATTTTTTTGTTGCAAAAAGTGAAAAAAATTTTATTTTCTGCAGTTTATTTGCTAATATTAAAAGAACTAAAAGGTAAATATAAATGAAACTTCACTCATTTTGTAGATATTTTTGTGGTGAACAACTTTCATGCTCGTAGTACCATGCTATCATTTTTCATTTTAAAGTTATTCACATTTGTCTGTCAAAAAAGTGAAACAAAATAGTATTTTCTGCCTTTTTTGTTTATTATATAAAAAATAAAAGTTAGTCATAAATGAAACACCACTCATTTTGTAGATATTTTTGTGCTGAACAGCTTTTGTGCTCGCAGTACCATGTGATCATTTTGAGTTTTAAAGTTATTCACATTTGTTCATCAAAAAAAGTGAAAAAAATGCACTTTTTGTTGTTTTTCAGCTAATTATGTAAAAAATAAATGTTACTCATAAATGAAACACTGCTCAATTTGTACATATTTTTGTGCTGAACAACTTTCATGCTCACAGTACCATGGTATCATTTTTCTTTTTAAAGTTGTTCGCATTTGAATGCAGTTACTACTGCTACTTGGTTCCATGGGAAAATCACGAGCGCTTTAAAGCGCCAGGCACTATAGCAAGGGAAATATAGTGAGGTGCAATATCACTACAGTACATCCTAGTGATCTTTATTATCACTAAACTGTATTTATGGCAAATGGTTACCTTTCTTGTCCTTATGTGTGCTGGCTGCCAGTGGTGTTCTGTTGCATTTGCCCTTGCATCCATCATGCACAGCACTTGCTCCTCCAGAGCATGAACAGTGTAAAGTACAGAAGTAGTTATTTTTCTTTTTTTTAGATCAGTGGCAGTTGCACCCTGATTGTGATTGCGATGCTCTCATTACTCTGGGTTAGGGATAAAAGTCATGAATAGCTACTCAAATTGGCTAAAGTAGTAGCCATAACAAAAAAAAATCTTGCTGAAACAAATCAGGGCAGTGGCATTGGCAGTGACTGCCCAATCAAGCTTGCACTGCTCTAAGTAATTTAAGATTTAAAATAAAAAAAAACCGCCACTGTAATAGTCACATAATGGTGAAGTTTAGCACAGCATTAGGCAGTGTTTAACTATAACAGAGTGAAATGTAGTGTTAAAACAAACCTCAGTTTCTAACTTTGGCAACAGATTAACAATGAAAGAGAGCCCTGGAGTTCAAACACATTCAGCGAGGAGCTCGAGCCTCTTAAGAACAGTTTTACATTTTATTTTCTAATGTTCTACATTACTGTTATCAGATCTGCCTTTATTTCTGACACACTCACTTCTTTGTACTGAGCCACGCTATTTTGATACCACACCTATAGTTCTTGATTTTGGTCCACTCTCTATTATGCCATCTCACTATTATGCCACCTAAGTTTAGCATAAACTCGCTGTTATAGCTGACACGCTATTATTTTGACATTGCTAAACTGACATTCGCTATTCTTCACTCGCTATAATGCAGTCGCTATTTTTTCCATGCTATTACCACGGGATACCCTGCTACTGCAGTTGAATATGCAAATGAGTTCCAAATGAGCCAATCTCTACCTACTGTGTGGATAAATTTACCTACAGTAAGGATAAATGCAATATTCTCACTGTAGGTTTGACCACCCTGAGAACATTGAAAATATTTGCCTTTTTTATCCTCACATGTATGGCATAAATATATATACACATGTGTGTATATATATATACATATTAGAGGAAAAAATTCTGTTTAATGCATTAGTTAGGGTTCTTCCACAGCAACAAAAGTGAGGAAATTTGGTGTTAGGGTTGAAAGCTTCCATTGGCCCCCCCCCACCCACACCACCAACCAGCATTGGAGTACATTGGGGGCTACAGCCATAACTCTCACCCCATTACATGTGTAAAGAAGCAGAGGTATAGGAGAATGGGTGAGAGTTAAGACTGACAACCCCAATGCGCACCCCGATGCTGGTTGAGGGTGTGGGTGTGGGGGTCCAAGGGGGGCTTTCAACCCTAACACCAAATTTCCTCACTTTTGTCACTGTGGAACAACCCTAAGTAATGCATTAAACTGAGTTTTTTGCCTCTAATTTCCCTTCTTTTTGAGAATGATAACGAGAAATAGTGAATGTAATGCAGCGGCGGGAGTGTGGGGCCTGTCTTGTCACATAGTAACAAGGTGCCCGCAAATGCAAATGGTAATGCACATGGTGATGCAAAGTGAAACAGAAAGAGAAACAGTACTGTAGACACAAATGGTAAAAATAACGCAAACACAAGTGCAAATGAAAACTAAACGGGTAATGCACATGGTGGTGTAGATGTGAACGGTATGTGAAATAGGTAGGGAACCGCAAGCGGAAATGGTAACGGTAATAGTAATGTAAGTGCACAGGCTGGTTTTCCCCAAAAGTTGCATAGAGAAAGACAGTGAGTACAAAGAATGTATGCATAATAATGGGTCTCAGAGCAGAAAATGAGGAGTTGGAATATTAAATTGCTTATATCTCAGGAACCGTACAACGTAGAAAAAAATTTAAAAGTCATGTGATTTATAACTTTCCTGGATAGTTTTGTACTTAAGCATTTTTCCAACAAAAAGTCCGTATCTCGCACTGTTTCTAAGATACGGGCCCTGAAAGGCGCAGCGAATGCTGTAATGTTATCCTATGGGAAAAAAAGAGAAGTTTGGAGTGCCATAACTTTGGCTCCTTGTAATATTTTTCACCAAACCACTGAAAGGCACATCTGTGGGATGTTGGCTGTGTCCTCCAATTTCAGCCCCAAAAGACCAAACCGTTTCTTTTGCAGCAGGGTGGCAAAGGATTGCTGTCATTTTCCAGCCTGGAAGGGTACTATGGCTTAGTAATGTAAATTCATGCACACTGTTGCATATGCTAAAGTTTTGTAGAAAGTACTTTTCCAGAAATTTGAAATATATCTCTGGGGTGTTTTACTCCTAAAATAAAGATGCCTAGTATCCTCAGGGTCCACTAGGTGAATACAAAAAGAATTAGGTTGCTAGAGGATCCCAAATTTAAATGCCAAGCATTTTTCTGATCACCAACTGAAAACAAAATGGTGGATTTGCAACAGTAAAAGGGCCATTTGTGAAAGTAAAAACTGCATTTGCGACACTGTTGAACTTTTTGTTAACTTTTCCCATTGACTTATAATGGGAAATTGTTTTTTTGAATAACTTTTGAACCATTTAATATTTTTTCACGAAATCTTCAAAAAGCACATCAGGGACCCTGGCTGCATGTTCCCTGAATATTTCAGACTGGTCGCACAAACCATGTGACCTGTAGAGATGACCAAAGAATTGCAAAAAAGCGTAAACGTGCACACAGATCATGCTTAATAACTCCGCAGCCTTATATCCGAACAGTATGAAAGTTAGCATATCCCAAGGTGTATGGTTCTTAATCATGTATTCCAAATTTCAGGCAAACATGTTGAATGGTTGCAAAGTTATTAAGGTGCAAAATTTTAGGTTTAACATGTAAATGGCTCCTCAACCCTAACTATGGTGACAGGTCCAAAAATGTCAAGGAACATGCGTCAGGGGTCCCCGATGTGTCTTTTGAAGACTTCGTGAAAAAATATTGAATGGTTCAAAAGTTATTCAAAAAACAAGTTGCCATTATAAGTCAATGGGAAAAGTTAACAAAAAGTTCAACACTTTCGCAAATGCACTTTTTAATGTCGCAAATGGCCCTAGTAGTGTCGCAAATCCACCTTTTATTTCCAGTTGGTGATCAGAAAAAGGCTTGGCATTTAAAATTGGAACCCTCTAGGAACACAATTCTTTTTGTATTCACCTAGCTGGACCCTCAGGATGCTAGCCATGTCTTTATCTTGGGGTAAAATACCCCAGAAAAATGTTTTCCAAATTTTTGGAAAAAGCAGTGTCACACTTGCGACACTTTTGCAACTTTTTCCAGACTATAGCCAAAATGACAGAAATTTTTTGCCACCCTGCTGCAAAAGAACGGTTTGGACTTTTGGGCTTAAATTTGGAGGGAAGGCAGCCAACATCACACAGATGTGCCTTTTTGTGGTTTGGTGACAAAATATTGTGCGGATGCAAAGTTACGGTACTCCAAAGTTGACATTTTTTCCCATAGAGTAACTTGGTGGCATCCACCGTGACTTTCGGGGCTCATATCTTGAAAATGATGTGAGATACGGAATTTTCATCTATGACAATGATTAGCGGCTATGTGTTTAGTGAAAACGTAGCCAAGAAAGTCAGGAATCATCAGAAATTGAAATTATTTTTCTACTTTGTTCAGTTCCTCAGATATAAGCAAATTAGTATTCCAAGAGCTCATTTTCTGGTCTGAGGCCCATTATTATGCATACATTTATTGCAGTTGCTGTGTTTCTCTATGAAACTGTTGGGAAAAACCAGAGTGTGCGCTCCAGTTACTGTTACACTTAGCATTTCCACTTGTATTTCCATTACCCTTTGCATTTTCATTTGCATTTGCATTACTGTTACCATTTGCGTCTCCACTACTGTTTGTGTTTGTGTTTCAGTTTGTGTTACAGTGTCCATTACCATTTGTATTTCTGGCAGCCCTTTTGTTTGCATTTCTGTTTGCATTTCTCTTTCATTTTGTGTCTTCGTTGCTGTTATGGTTACCATTTGCATTTCTAATTACGTTACTGTGCCCGTATGCATTATGGTTTGTGTTTCCATATGTGCTTGCATTCAGATTTGCATTTCTGTTTACTTTGGTGTTACTGTTGCTGTTACCGTTAGCATCTGCATTTACAATTGAGTTACCATCAGTGTGCATGTTATGGTTTTATGCCCATACTTCACTTAAGTGCTCTCATGCTTCCATTTGCTTCCTTTGACTTATTGTTGCTCTTACCATTACCATTTGCATTTACAATTTTGGTACCATGACCTTGCGCGTTATGGTTTGCGTTTCCACACATGCTTGTGGTTGCATTTCTGTTTCTCTTTCCTTTGGTGTTATTTATGCTGTTACCATCGCCATTTGTGTTTTTGATACAGTGACCGTGCACGTTGCAATTTGCGTTTCTGTATGTGCTTGCATTTGCTTTTGCATTTCTGTTTCCTTTGGTGTTACTGTTGCTGTTTCCGTTAGCATTTGCATTTACAATTGTGGTAGTGTCAGTGTCCACCTTATGGTTTGTGTTTCTGTACACACTTGCATTCGCATTCATGTTTCCATTTCCATTGGTGTTATTTTTGCTGTTACCATCACTACCCATTTGCAACTACTAAGTGTGGTACGTTGTGTGCAGCTGCAATTAGGGATGTGTACGTTTGGTGTACATGGCCTCAGTTTTGCTGTTGATCTCCACTGAGCATGCAGTACCTGGTCAGGTGGGTGGGGATGTCTCGTAGTACATTTAGACAATTGTTTGTTATTTCTGTCACCTGCTGCTGGATGTCTGTCATTGGTTGTGTTGACTTGGTCCTCCCCATACTTGAATGTGTGTGTGTGTCTGTGTGTGTGTGTGTGTGGTGCTGGGGAGATTCGGAGTTAGGGTTTTCAACCCTAACAGCGAATTTCCTCACTTTTGTCGCTGTGGAACAACCCTAACTAATGCATTAAATGGAGTTTTTTGCCTCTAATATATATATATATATATATACACACACACATACACACACACACACACACACACACACACCAGGATTTACTTTATTTATCTGTGTGATTAACATTTCTCTTTGGAAGACATTAATGTGTCTCCCCCCCGAACTCTGACACTCTGTCTGGCACAAGCCAAATAATTATTTGGGCAGTCTGCACTGCCCTTGCACTATGCATATACAGCAGCATTTAGTGCCCACGATGTAGTTTGTCATATCGGTGAATAAATTATCTTTTATTAAATAGTAATCTCTTTGTCTCTCTTTATACCATGGATAGCACAAGTCTATTATCTGTTTTACCAATTGCCAGCCTGTAAGCTACTTGCACAGCCCAAATCACTATGGAACTACCGGGTGCATGTGTTACATGCATTAAAGCGAAGTGTCTAGCATCCTGATACACGAGAAAGAGATAAGAAATACTGAGACACACAGTATGTTAGCAGTGACAGTACAGGTATTGCAGTGTACATTTAGGACACTTAGCAAGGGCATTGTGAATGGGAGGTAATGCAGAATATGCTCCAATATAGCACGCATGGCATGAAGCAAAACATTCTGTCAATGAGATATTTACAAGACTACAGAACTGATTGTGGACAGGTACAAAATATAGGGTGTGAGTAAGGACAATCAATGTGAGAGGGGGTGGCAGATGCCAGTACTGCAGAAACCTTCTGCTGTCATCATAACACAACACCAAATTTTGACCTCTGGCTTGCAGCAAAATGTTCTGTCAAGGAGATGTTTACGAAGCAACAGCCAGCTGGGGACTGGTACAAAATATAGGTGGTTGGTAATGACAATCGAGGTGTGGGGAGGGCAGATTCCATTACTGCAGGGACTTTCATTTTTCAGCATAACACCATACCAAATTTAGACTTTTGACTTCAAAAAATATTTTAACTAAGAAATTAGATCAGTAAGCCCCTTAAACACAACCACACCTAGACCGTACTGGGTCATAACATCATACGCTATGCAGCACCTGGCATACCAAACAAATAAATGAAGAAACACGGGTGTTAAATGTGCACATCAAGCTTTTACATTACTATTATTTCACGGACTGCACACAAGGATGATAATGTGCTGTAATATCCTGAATGTACATTCAGATGACAGGAAATCAATTTCAAACAAAAGCAAGTCACTACACTGGAGGTAGTCGCTCATACAACAAGCAAAAAGTGGAGCCCATTGATCGTATCACTTCCAGTGATCACGAGGTTGGAAAGGTGAAAACATGGAGGGGGACTGACAGAAAACATATTAAAAAAAAAGGTATTTAAAGACTTTTTTTCATAATGGAGAGTCAGAATGGCATGTAAATTGGCACTTATAGGGTAAGGTTTGAGTGATAGCACTGTTCTTTTCTCTTCCTATTTAAAGACTGGAGTCACTAGGATAGCTTTCCATTTGTCCAAGAACTGTGAGAACCTCAGAGAGGTATTGATAAAATGTGTTAGAGGAGCAATGGATTACCTATGGAATCCAGATAATTCAGTCCCCCGACCTACACTATGCCTAGGTCAGGAGATCAAATTTCAAAATCTTGATGGAGATTTGCTTAATGAGGTGGGGTTTGTCCCCCGCACCCTCCTAATGAAAATATCCAACTCCAAGGGGGAGCAGACCTTGGAGTTGGGTGTTAGTGTTGGGGGAGTGCAAAATATATTTTAAAAAGTTCCCACTGTGGAAACAGAACCCTGTTTCAGATAGCCTGCTGGATGAGCTGTACAAGCATTAGCACTCTACACCATGGAGCAGCTCAGCTAGCACCTCTGTTCGCCCATCTTCAAATGGTTACACTAGGTAAAGCTATGTTTTATGGGCATAACCCAGTATTTTTCTGGTTGAAATACAGTTTTGCCCAGCGAAATGACATTTCGCTGCTAGGCTGAAATGTTGAGCATCCCTAATTTTGGGATACTAGTGCCAGGCCTGTACATGTCAGGACCCTCAGCCTCAGTATCCTGTTGAGGAATGGCAAGTACAGTAGTAAGGGAAAGGGGTGGGAATGTGAGAGCAGCATCAGGGGTTGGAGTTTCTAAAGGGGTGCCTTTATTGAACAGATTTTCAACACTGTCTGGAAGGAGGACGAGGTCAGCATGAGGTGAGGTAGGAGGTCAGGTTGAGCCAGGGTTGAGAGCAGGAGTACAGAGGAGGGGGGAGGGAACTAATCAGGCTGGGAAGGGAAGAATATGCAAGCAAAATGGAGTGGAGGATGGGGGAGGGAGATAAAAGGAACGGAAGAGGGGAGGGAAAACTGAAAGCAGATACAGATAGTCATAAGGAGAGGGTCAAATTGGGAGATGGAAAAACATTTATGGGGATAAACTATGGATGTGCAAATAAGTTTGCCAAGGTGCAGAGGGAGCAGTTAGTTGGAGAAGCAGCTAGTACTGAAGGTAAGAAAAGAAGGATAGGGAACATGGATGCAGGAGATGGAAGGGTGGCAATCATAGGTATACCATAATTAGGGGTATTCACTGGGGAAGGAAACAAAAGCACTCTTTTCACCAGACAGGCTACACCTCAGTAGGGAGGGTTCTAGTGTACTCAAGGACAAGTTGGGGGAATACATAACCACTATACTTAATTTAAACTACTGGGGGCGGTGGCAGTGGGTGAGCAGGCCCACAGACTCAGAGAGGAGGTGGTCAGTAAACCGCCCCCCCTCAGTGATGAAAGAGGTCTGGAGGGAGGCGGTGGAAGGGGCAAATACACAGTTAACAAAGTGTGGAGGGGTGAGGAACACATAGCAAGGGTATGTGGAGGGGTCTCACAGAGGGGATAAATCTGAATTGAAGAAAAGAGAGAAGAGGGAAGAGAAGGAAGGTCATACTCTAGATGGAGTGTGGTGTCTCTGAATGTGCAGAGTCTTGGAAACAAGATGGATGACCTGCAGGCACTATTAGCAGACAGGAGGGTAGACATAGCTGCAGTAACCAAGACTTGGGCAACATCACACCATGACTAGGATCTTGCTATCCCTGGATATAAACTATACAGGAGGGACAGAGTGGTCAGGAAGGGGGAGGGATGGCAGTTTATATCAGGGAGGGAATAACTTGCATGAGGGAGGAGTCAGAGGAAGTGGAGGTGGAGGCATTTTGGGTTCAGTTACGGTCCAATAGAGGGAGAAAGGTGAGGTTGGGGGTGATTTACAGACCACTTAATCAAGATGAGGAGAAAGACAGGGAACTGATCTCACAAATATTGGAAGAGGCAGGGAAAGGAGAACTGGTAATTGTGGGGGACTTCAACCTGCACAAAGTGGACTGGAGTATACCATCCACAACTTGTGCCAAGAGTCAGGTGATCCTGGAAGGTCTGTAGAGTGGGTTCCTGACTCAGAGCATCACTGAACCAACAAGAGCTGAGGCAATTATTGATCTGGTGCTCACAAATGGGGAGCATGTACAGGAAATAATAGTCAGGGAGCCACTGGGGGGAAGTGACCATTGTACAGTGTGGTTCCACTTGGATATCAGCAGGGAAATCATCCCAACTAAGATTTCAGGAGGGTGGACTTCAGGAAAATGGGTGAGGTTCTAAGGAGCCATCTGGTGGGCATCAGAGCAGATATGGGGGTGGACCTGAAGCGGTCCATCACTAAGAAAGAAATACTGGTTGCCACAGTTGAGTGTGTTAGGCTCAGGGGGAAGAACACAAGGGCCAAAGCATCCAGCAGGTTCAGTTCTGGGGCTGCCAAGGCAGTAAGGGAAAAGAGGTTGTCCTATAGAAAATTCAGAAAGACCAAGAGAGAGAGAGGTGGACAGGGAAACTTACTTAAGGTTGACTAGTGAGGCAAGTAAGGAAGTACACTGAGCAAAAGCAGAGAAGGAGCTTCAAATAGCTGAAGGAAATAAGAAGGTGGAGAAGGCCTTCTTTCACTGTATAAGTGTGAAAAAGGACAAGAAGGAAGGGATTGTTAGGCTTAAGAAAGGTATTGAGTGGGTGGAGGATAATGGAGGAAAAGCAGAGTTACTAAATGAATACTTCTTTTCCGTCTTCACCAGAGAGAATGACTGACCAGTGCATTCAGGAGGGAAAAGAGGAGAATGGGGGAAGGGAACACAGACATAGTGATAAAGGATGATAGAGTGAGGGAGGGTCTGCTGGCATTGAAAGTGAACAAATCACCAGGCCTGGACAGAGTACATCCAAGGGTACTAAAGGAACTGACTGAGGAGCTGGCAGGGCTGCTAGCAGACCTATTTAATAGTTCACTAGAGTCAGGAATGGTACCACAGGACTGAAAAATGACACATGTAGTACCCCTTCACAAAAGCAGCCCCAAAGATGATCCAGGGAATTACAGACCAGTCAGTCTGACCTCCATTGTGGGTAAGCTGGTGGAGACCATACTAATGGAAAGGTTGGTGGAATATCTAGACGAACATGGTCTTCATGATGAGAGGCAGCATGGGTTCATGGGGGGGAGATCACGTAAAACAAATCTGATTGACTTCTTTGACTGTGTCACTAAGACAGTAGACAGGAGCCAAGTGGTAGACATTCTCTATCTTGGTTTCAGCAAGGCCTTTGACTTTGTACCCCACAAAAGGTTGATCAGAAAGCTGGTGGATCTTGGAGCTGGGGAATAGATTGTCTGATGAGTGGAAAACTGGCTGAGCAGAACTCAGAGGGTGGTGGTGGAGAGAGAGTTATCTGGCACCAGAGAGGTAACCAGTGGGGTCCCACAGGGCTCTGTGCTGGGGCCGGTGTTGTTCAATGTCTTCATCAATGACATTGGGGATGGTATTAAAGGCAAAATGTGCTTATTCACAGATGACACCAAGCTCTGTCGGAGAGTGGACACAGCTGAAGGTATAAGGGACCTACAAGACGATTTGAAAAAGCTGTGGAGGTGATCCAGCATCTGGCAGCTTGGCTTCAATGCCAAGAAATGCAAAGTTATGCAGATTGGAGCCCAGAATCCCAGGACAGAATATTACCTGGGTGGAGTCCAAGTATCTGCATCAGAGGAGGAGAAGGACCAGGAAGTGATGATCACTAGTGACCTGAAGCACTCCACGCAGTGCAAGAAAGCAGCAGCAAAGGCAAACAAGATGCTGGGATGCATAGCTAGGGAGATCAGTAGTAGGAGAGAGGAGGTTATACTGCCCTTGTACAGGTCACTGGTAAGGTTGCATCTAGAGTATGGAGTTCAGTACTGGTGCCCACACCTCAAAAAGTACATTAACATGCTAGAGAAGGTACAGAGGATGGCTACAAAGATGATGGCCAGTCAGCAGGGCAAGGCATATGAGGAGAGGCTAAGGGCACTGAACATGTACTCCCTTGAAGACAGGAGAGAGACAGGGGACATGACTTGGACATTTAAGTACTTGAAAGAGACAAATAAGGTTGATAAGGAGAGTCTCTTTAAGCTGAGTGGCAACCATATCACAAGGGGGCACAGTATTAAGCTGGCAGGTGGGAAGTTTAGGAGGGAGGTTAGGAAGCATTTCTTCACAGAAAGGGTGGTAGACACTTGGAATGCACTGCCGGAAGAGGTCAACTCATTGAAGAAGGTGGGCAGCTTTAAGATAGGCTAGGATAGGCAAAGGGGAAAGGTACAAAACATGGGCAGGGAGGATGGGAGGAGTGGGGAGGGAGGGCAGGGACATTAGCTCAAGCTATGGACCCTGCAATATGAGCAGACTTATTGACCAAATGGCCTTCTTCTGCTGGCTTCTTCATATGTTCGTATGTTCATATGTAATCCAAGGACTGTGCAACAAGGTTACGGTCCAAGGCATCACTACTGGACCTTAATTTCCCTAGGATTTTTAGTAAATATTTTTTGACTTCACTTGCTGACACGGCTCTAAATAGGAAGGTAGGATGAGAGGGTAGCTGTTTCCCTGAACAGTCATTAAGGTTTGAGCTAGAATGGTAGAAGAAGTCAAATGGATGAGTCTATATGGCCAATAGGCTCCTGACTGGTATTTTCTGAGATGCTGATACCACTTTTGCCTTAGATCTGGTTCCCCAGCATTTGTATTTAACTTTGGTTTTCACTTTTGTCAAATTCTGATTTTCTGAGGAGAGGTCTACAAAACAGGAGGCATCAGAGAGGTTCCCCATTTCAGTTTCCCCTCACTGCATATGTATTTTGCAGTTGTACAGCATTCTGAGGACCCTTGTCAGCTTTGTTTTTTCCTGTTCCTTTTGTGACTAACTGGAACGATGTCAGGTTTGGGGGGACATGTCTGGTGTTGCAATTGCAACCTCTGGGGGCGGGGATGGGTCAGGTGCTGTACTGGTACAGGGATCCTCCATTTGGGGAGCAGAAATGGGGGTATCTTGGAGAAGTTCAGAGGGAAGATGCTGGTGTGTGAGACCTTGGTTCTTGTGGGGGGGGGGGGTGAAAAGGAAAGCCAGGCTGTTTTGGGGTATGGTTAGTTCTGTGAATGACTGTGTTCACATAGAAATCATGTTCTCTGAAGTCAGCATCCTTAGTGTTATGGGATGCCCAGGGGCAGTTGTTGAACGTGTGTCCCTTGTTATCACAGATACTACACCTGGGGGTAAAGGTACAGTGAGCCCCTGGGTGCTCAAGCATCCCACACATCAAACACCTTATTTTTCACAACTGCTACTAATATGTCTGGGGGAACCACATTTGTAACAAGTCCAGGGTTGCCCTGTATAGGAAAGGAGACTCCAGTCTCTCCCAAGAAAGAAATTGCTAGAGAGTTGATGTATCCATGTATAGGTCAATTTATCTGAACTTTACATCTCCAACCCCCCGTCTAGAACCTTTGGTGTCAATAATAGGATCAAGCAGCCCTTGTACTTTGCAATTTTGTTCTAACCAGTACAAAATATTTTTGCATTTACCCCCTCATTCCTAAATAGTATCGTGATTGTTTTAACTGTAGGTTTTGATAAAGATATGACAAAAAAGAGGCCCAAGCAGGAGAATCCTGACACTTCTGATACTGTTGCCAAAAAGCATCTAGCAATGTTGCTGACCTAAAGCTTACAACAAAGTTTCATTCCCCTGGTGCATGAATGAAAGCAAAAACTTCAGAAGGGGAAAACAGTAAATATTTTTTAATTAAGAATTTCCCACATGAGTTCTATCCAGTGGTTCTTCAGGGCTAGTGTATCCTGATGGCATGCTTTCTTTTGGTATTTTCTGGTGGCTGGTGAAAAAGGCTGGAAAAGCTAGATTTAGGACTCAGGTCAGTATTATCAGTGTTATTATGAGCCTTCTCATTTTGAGCAATTGATGCTAAAATCAGTTGGCTATCTGATATATCAGAAAAATTTTCCTGGGGTATCTCCACATTAGTAAGTTCAGTTACAGTACTTGCTGGATTGTCCTGGCGAGCCTGTGTAGTTGCTGGTTATGTTAGTGAAGAAAGAGCCAGGTCATTTCCAGTCCCATTTTGTTCTTGTGCTTCTGATTGTTCAGACATTGTATCACCTTTGTTTGTACTCATTCCTGGAATCGGGAAAGCAAGGTCGGGGGTCCAGGTAACATCCTTTGTTAACGTTCTTCTTGCATTTTGCAGTGCAAAGCCTGGGGTCATGCTCTCTCCAGAGAGAGTATGTACACTGGTGCTTGGAGCATGGCAAGGATGTGGCACTCTAAACTGAAGGCAGGAGATGGCAACTTCTTTTTTCCTGGAAGCACCTCTGGACTAGCCGTAAGCCATTTTCTCTTTTTCATTTCCTCTTCAAGTTTACTTTTTTCTTGATACTGTTTTTCAGTGTTTGACAGCATATCTGCAAGACATTGCTTTTCTGTGGCTAAACTACCCCAGAGGTTTTGCTCTGCTTCATTGAAATCCATCCTACATTCTTCTCTCTGACTTCTTCATAAGTTTTGCTCATATTTTTTGTCTCTGTAGCCCCCTATAGTGATCTTCAATGCTGGACCTACAGAGAAGGAGATTTGTTTCCCTGCAGGCACACTAGTCAACTCTCCACACTGACTGTCTGCCATGATGGACAAGCATCCCCCCTACCTGCACAGCAGAGGAATCTCACCAGTGTCCTGACAAAATGTTCTCCATTCACTAAAAATACCACCAATGGCTTAATCTGGTTCAGCGTCAGTTGGCATCCATCTGTACCCCCCTTCCCCAGATCAAAGCTTAAAATAGGCAGAATTGTCTAGTCCTCCTTTCCTGATCAAGAAAAACTAAATAAATAAAATAATAAATAAACCTTCACCCCCTCCTAGACTATGGGTGCCCAGTCTACTCCCTAAACACAGCTGCCAGCCTTAGATGGCTAAATTACCTGTAACTGAATATGTCACTTTACCGTCCATGCCCATCTCACTACTCAAAACTGTACACTCTTTCAGTTCCCTAACTGGCGCCCTCCTCAAACCAGATGCTCCTACCTTCTGGCCCAAACAGTCACAGATGCCCTCCGTACTCCCTCCTTCTCACCACTATTTACTTTGATCCAACTCAGAACCGTCAGGCAGAATTTGAGTTAGTCATCCCACTTCCAACTTTAATGCCCCCACATTTCCACCAATATGGGTTGAAGAGCCTTCTCGGTGGTTGGTCCCTCACTTTAGAATAACCTACCCAATCCCTACTTTCACCAGAACCACCACTCAACCTAAATGACCTGATAAGAGCTAATTTCTTGTCCTCCTCACCCTGCAACTGTATTTTGGCATCTACTCTTGTGGTTTCATCCTTTGTCACCCCTTCCTCCTCCTCCACCCTTTAGAGCCCCCACCTACTGCCCCAAGTACCCACCAAACTACCTCACCTGACTAGCAGTTCTTTACCTACAGTTCATGTACCTCCTGTCCATTGGTCTCTGTTTTCACCTGTGGTTGAGATAAGACTTTGTTTTTGTTGCCTGTGTAATCTTCAGTTGCCCTTTGTATGTATAGTATGTGAAGTTTTCATTCTAAAGTATACTGGATTGGTGCTGTCCACTGTATCTCTCCCCCCACTACTGTATGATCAACCTGCTTGTGTTATGCATGACACGCACCCTTTTTTATTTATGATGTTTGTTCAGATTGTTGTACTGAATTATCTGCAGTGTATGTTGTTTACCAGTATTTGGTCTAGGCCATGCCTGAAAAAGGTCTTCAGATCAGTGCCCAAACCAGGTTAACGAATGAATAAATAAATAAAATAAATAAATAAATTCTACCAGATGCAGCTAGGAAAATGAGCCCATAATAAGCATGCAAATGGACTCCTTATCTCATGCATGCCCAGTGGGCTCATTTGCATGTTTTGGCTAAATATCACCCATGGTGGATGTGGTGCATACAGCTATGTGCCTCACATTACTGTTTGGGTGGTCACACCCTATTCAAATGGCTTGCATGATCTGTTTGGCTTATGCAATCTGTTTGAATATGGTGCCAGAGCTGACCAGCATAATTTTCTTGTGTGGCGCATTGTTTTGAGTGTTCATCTGTCCATCTCCCTTTGTGATGAGGATCCTTTGTAAACAAACTTTTAGCTCATAGGTTGCAATTCCTACTATTCAATAAGTACATAAATAATATGGGGCCCTCTTTCTTTAACTGTGTTTTCTGCTGCCTTATTTTTTGTTGTTTTGCAAAGAAAAGATACTTTATCTGCTTCTCAACAGAAGTCACATACAGTATGTATTAATCATGGTCTCTCCTCTGAAGGATTTTCCAGTTTTCCGCAAAACACTATACTGGCAGATGCCATCAGCAGGGCTGAAATCTCATAATATTCCTCAAATGTTTGAATTTCAGGGTATTCCATTCTTAATTACTTAAGACATTTAATTGAAAGTAGTCTCTTTGCCTCTTAGATTTTTTTTGACCCTGCTGTTTTTCCTATTTTTTAAGTCATAATTCTCTGCTGTAGCACCACACCCTGTTGCCATGAAAACAATTATATTGTCACAAACAGAAGTTTGTGACTTCAAAGCAGGACTGCAACAGGAATAGAGAAAATCTAAAGTGCAAAGGGCTTGATTTTAATTGAATATCTTTAGTAATAAAAACCTAGAAAGTCCAGTAAGTCAAATTGTGGGGACGTTTTATACCACTGAAGGCTGCTGATGCCAACTGTGTTGTATTTTTTTTGGGTGTCAGAAAGTCACTTTAACTACAGTTTATTTTGCTTTTCTGCAAGTGGAAAGTATCACGTGTAGTATGTACTATATATTCAAGACCATGCAGAAATGTAACAATAATTAAATCCCAAAGCTGCTAAGATAATGACTAAAAAAACATTTCAAGTAAGGATGGGAGAAAAATGTTTTACTTTGTATCAGGTCTGGGCCCCAAAATCAAATAAGTAACAATTGCTTAACCGATGTTTGAAACCTATTAAAGGTTATGGTTAAATCTGCTTCAACCAGTGCTTATTTAGATATATAGTCGTCTCAGCAATGTTCATATACTCTTTGGCTAAAAATGCATTAGTGACATTTTCTGGAACATCATAGATACATAAGTACATAGACACTGTCAGCAGATAAGGGCATATGGCCCACCCAGTGTGTCCATTTTAACTTGTAGGTTCCCTTTATGTTTTTCTAGAAGTCTGTTGCCCCTTACCCCTGACCTCCAGAATTCCCTTATGTCTAGGCCATGCATTCTTACGTCCTGTGATTGTTTCAGCCCGCACCACTTCCACTGGCAGTGTGCTCCACTTGTCCACTGCCCTTTCTGTGAATAAATTCTTCCTTAAGTTTTCTCTGGATTGCCCTCCCTCCAGCTTCTACCAATGTCCTCTAGGGGTTGAGGCTGGAGGGAAGGAGGGTCATTCAGAGACAAGACAATAATAAATCACTATTGTACATTTTAGTGATGTCCATTAGAAAGTATAGTCAAGCCTTATTTTTCCATACAGTAATAAAAAAAAATGCAGGATTAACCAAATTACTTGTGCAAATGTTTTGCAAATTGGGTCTCATTCCATATTACATCTATTATCTTCTGCAGTAACTTTGGTTCTGATCTATTTAATCTATAGTAGAAATGTTCAATTAAAATCCATGCTCTCTGAAAAGAACTAAGAGCAATTGACCAATATTACTCATCACAAAATATACACAGTGCCTTATTCTGTTGTCTCATAAAACAGCACAATGCTTTCTTATGGAAATGCCACATGACTAATGCAGTGTGATTTAACCAGTTTTCCTACAGTAGATTTTTTTTAAATCACTCTTTCAAAAGGAGAGTACAAAGGTTTTTAAAAAAGGAGAGTACAATTGTTTTGAGTCATTTTAGTAATCTGTCAATGAAACATTGGTAACACTAAGTTTCCTTAATTACGCTGTAGTTGCAGTGTATCTGCATTGTAATTGCAATGTACTTACATGAAACAAATGCATAATTGCTGTGTAATTACCTCTGCTGCATGTAACTAATGATTACCTACCCCATGGCTACATTCAAATTGACACTTAAAGTGTGACTGAAACATCTTGTTTCAATGTAAGATTCTGTCATAGCAGACATAATTTTGACTATACTAATTTTATAAAACAGAGACTGTAAATTAGTTTATCTATTATGCTATTCATCAGACTCTTGTATTGTCACAAACATTCTCATAATAAACAATTGCAAGGAATGCATGATGTGAACATTCTATAGAAATCAGCACTGTAATGTATTTTCCAATAGTGGATAGAACGAAAAACAGTCTTTAAAAGGCAGGGTATGAAAGATGTAAGTCATTTTGTAATCTGTTGGTGAAAATTCCTTTTTAATTACATTTCAATATTCTGTAGTAGAAAATTAATATTTAACACTACTAATTGAATGAACCAGGTGCAATAGTTTCTATGATTTAATATATAATTTACCATAATCCTGATTTGTTTAAACAAAAATCACTATGACAAAAATGTGTAACAAATGCATGCTGTAAAAGTTTTTCAGAAATCAACACAATTATAATTACAAAAAAAGGGGGATTTATTTTAGTTTAATTTTTGAGTTGCCACTTTTATCACATAAGTCTTAATGCTTCATTATAAAAGTCTTGCAAACTAAACTGAATTGCAGACTGGAGAACAAAGCAATAATAACATTCTGTTTTTTAGCAAGATACATGTTACTAGATATACTATGTTATCTGGAAACTCGTTATCCTGATGCTCCAGATACTGAGTCCAGATGGCTGAAATCTACAACCCCAACAGCACCACTTGCCCAATGTAATATCGGGAAACATGGCAACATATACCATGAGTTACAATGTGGGACTCTCTTTCCCCACGCACCCCCTGTAACTAAAATATCCAACTCTGAGGGGGAGAGGACCCTAGAGTAAAATGTTAAGTTGTTACAGGGTGCAGTAAGTAAAATGACATTACCTGTGTCACACAATTGATGCTGGATGACCTACCAGTGGTTTACCCCTCAACTCTACTGGGGCAGCTGAGCCAGCAACCCCATCCAAACATTATTTCTCATACTGCAAAATGGGTAAGGTAACATTCCATCACATCTGCTACCTTACCCAATAGGGAGGAATACCATCAGGTTTACTACCATTGGGATATACCTGCAATCAGGCAATGCTGACCTTGTTAGTGGATGTTGGGATAGTACACTTCAGGATCCTGTAAGTATACCATTTTACTAATGTCACACTTTTTGCATGACTAAGTCACAATATAACACTGAAAAATCAAAACAGTTCAACTAAAACTTGGTTGCATTACTCAACATAAGTACAAAGAATCGTGTGTGTGTGTGTGTGTGTGTATGTGTGTATGTGTTAGCTATGGGTAAAGTTAAAAAATGTGCAATTCACACAGCTTAAAGCTTAGTGAACAAATTCACACAGTGAAATTTGCACAGTTTTACCTATTTTACAACACAAAATTGCCAGAACTTCACTGCCAAGTGTAAACTGTTGTCTACTGCAAAATGGAATTTGCTACAAGTGCAGCGAATTGTAAAGTACACAATTCACAAATTCTATGCATAGCACTTAGCTACCAAATTTGCTACAATTTGTAGGCAAATTTTAAATTTGCAATGTAGTGTGTGTGTGTGTGTGTGTGTGTGTGTGTAGGAATGTCTGACTAGAAATACAGAATTTTCTCAAAAAGTGAGCAACTGTATCATAATTCACAAGTGGTAAAGCCATGAGGAGGTTCTAGGACCCTTTCACTCACAAGTAGTATATATTTTATTATACAATGGGTCTCACAAATCCTGATTCCTGACTGGCTGACTGGTATGATTTGCAACATTGTAAATCATGGCATCACCCCAGTCAGCCACATCAAGAACTCCCAACAAATCACTCTGACCATGATGAGTGCAGCAGTGGCAAATGCACTGGAACCCTTGAAAAACTACCATAGCAAGCAAGTGTCACTGTCACCATTTCTTCAGCTACCCTAAAACTCCCCGAAAGCTGATAAATGAAAAAATTTACATTTAATAGTAAGCCTGCCTCTTACAATAAACTTTTTTCTTTCAGGATCTGGGTGAGGGCCTAAAGATTAAGGAGGAATGCTCAGTCACTTCTACCCAGTTTACTTCTTGCTTGCTTGCTGTCTGCTTCACTCCCGCTGTCTGTACCACCATGTCTCTCTGGAGCACCTCCTCCTCTCTCACTGTCTCCCATCAATACAAAGTAAAAAACAAAATTGCAATGTGCTTCCCCAAGAATGTAAACTGCACTGACTCTGGACTGGAGCAACAACATGAAGTGCCGCACACTTGGCCCTGCAACGATATCAGTGCCAGCCTCCATTCTGGTCACTACTCCATTATCTCCATAGCCATTCTGTTACCTCTCCACTCTTTCAGTTTTCAGCTTGTCCCCAGAATTAGTGAATAAAACCCTAGATCACCTGAACAATTTTCCATAAAGAGAGTTTTTCTTTCTTTTTACCTCAGCACCCCTAGGGATCATTGTGTGTAGTGTACATCATGTAAATGAAGCAGCATGTACATCACATTATTTGTCTAATGTTTAGGCTACAATCTGTCTCCTTGTTCTTAATTTCAGTAAGACTGGATCATCACTGATGTTGCTGTAGCTACTCATGGGCACACTAAACTCAGAGAATGCATCAGGGTAGGGAATACAAAATAAATGCTAAACAATAGTTCTGCACGTGCGCAAACAGAAGGGAGCCCTAGCAACCCAGGAATATTTTCTGCATGATGGAACAATAAAAAGACAAAGATTAATATAAAATGGCAATAAAAAGACATTTGCCCAAAGAAAAAAAGAGATGGCACATTGTATAATGGCAATATACCACTCCAGGGTATGGGCAATGTTAGGATTTACCCACACCTGATATGTTTTACTTACTCGGCCTGTGGCCTCGTGACCACGGAGCACACCAGGTATGGTAAATCCTAACATAAACCACACCCTGCTATGGTATATTGCTTAAATCATCCTTGTCAGGTGATTGTATGGTTCATCTAGTCTATGCAATAAATATTTAAGGCATTACCTTTAAATTAGACCATAACATGCTGATTTAAGTGTTTCAGTTTAAACTAAAGCTTTAATAAGAAGGCAGTACAGCTCCTTTGTATTCTCACCAGACCTTGTGAAAGATGTTCTCCCATTGGTTTAGTATTCTGTGGTGACAGTGAACTGTTGTATTTAGGTGATGTTGAACCTACAGTGAGAATACACATCAATAGAAGCAGACTGACGATGGTGTGCAACAATGTTTTGTTCCCATCATGGGAATCTTTGACACTATAATCAGAAACTCTTCCTTTTACTGTACATTGTTTGTCCATGTGTTATATTTTGTTTTACTGTAGGACTGGTGACTTTTTAAAATGTATTCTTTATTGAGCCTCTGACACCACAACCTTACTTTTCTCCCATATTTGGGCTGCTAGCTGGTCACCTTTACCTATCGCACATGGCTACACCACCTCATACTGCTCCTGACTAGATTACTCCTTTGCCTCAAGTAAGATTATGTGGCTTACCTACATGTGGCAGGGCCCAAATGAACAGCACACACTGATTACTTGTTTTTATGTCTTTTTAGATGTTGGCACTGATAATGGAGGGCTGCCATGAGACTTCCAGAAGTGTTTGTAGTGGAGCACCAAGAAGCCATTATTCCATTATTCCATAGAGGGAAGAAAATTTTCCTCAGCAAAGTCTTCCCTGTAGCCTGCACATGACCTTCTCAACAGTGCTTTTCTGTGGTTGGGGACTGGTCAATGGAGCAAGGTCACCCACACTATTAATTCTTTCCTAGCACCCATCATAGGAGATGCTCAACAAGTAGACTTGCTATCGCCCTTCCCAGAGTCTAAGCATGATAACACCATATCACACCTAAACTCCATTGCCCAGGGGTGTTGGGGAAAATTAGACTTAATTCATAGTTAAAGACAATCAAGGGGCTGGGGGACTTATCATACGAGAGGAGGTTGACGGAGTTGAACATGTACTCACTGGAGGAGAGGAGAGACAGGGGTGACATGATTGAAACCTTTAAATACATGAAAGGAATAAACAAGATGGGTACAGAGGGTCTGTTCAAAGTAAGGAAGGGGAGGGCCACCAGGGGCCATGATATGAGACTGGAGCGAGGAAGGTTCAGGAGGGAGATGAGGAGACACTTTTTTACAGAGAGGGTGGTGGCTGGGTGGAATGCGTTGCCTGCTGAAGTGGTATGCAGTAGAACAGTGGACTGCTTCAAATGAGGATGGAACAGGACAAGGGGGAGGGTTAATGAAGGGGAAGGGTAGATAGTTTTAAATGTTTGCATGACTATAACTAATATCAAGATGTTGTTCCATTGATCTGACATCAGAATTATGGTATAATTGCATCTTATGCAAGATTGCTAGTCCATAAAGGGTGTGACATCATGGTCGTCCTAAGGACACGTAACAGCCATACACCATGGTCACTCACAAGGCACATATGGTTCATTTTAGGCATATGCTGGAGTTTGGCTATTGGATCCTCTCTATAAATGAAATACCCCAATTTATAATTGGTGTTGGATCTTCAGAAGTAATGGCTGTCTGAGCGGGATGAGGGTAATAGATTGTTCCACTCGGTAGGTTACTTTTGGTTCAGTCTACAGTACATCAGGTCTGGATTGTTTAATCTGGGGGATATGAGATTAAGAATAAGGGTGGGTGAACAGCTGGGCATTTGCCTTCTCTGTATTTCCCAATTTATTATGCAAACAATAACACATGATGAGGTGTGGTTTATCTCCTGATAAGAGCACTCCCAGGAGTGTACTAAGCACTGAGTGCCTTATGCCACTGGGTGTGCTCTTATCAGGCAATAAACCACACCTTGGAGTGTGTTATTGTGCTTATAAAATTAAGCAAATTAAAAAGTAGGAGACATAATTTAATTGAACATATTTTTTTATTTGTTGTTTTTAACATAGAGGAAGAATTGTTGTTTTAAATCATGCTAGACATTAAATAGTCCCAATTTTGTAGATGGTCACTGTTAAACAGCTTGTAACTAGTAAATGTTTCATTTGGTGTAAGCTTTATTAAATAATTTTTAAAGAGAAGAAATGAACTGGAAATATTTTTTAGGTACAGCAGTGTTTTAAAACATTTAAAATTGCTAAGTGTAGAAAGTATCTAAGTATGGTTTGAATTTAAAACAGGAAGTATTTCAGTATTGATGTAATACATGAGTAGGAAACATTTTTTATTTTACATAGTTAATAAATTTGACATGCTCCATATAACAGTTCTGAATTATAAACGGAGAACTTTTGTACTAAGTGAAATTTCCCGACTGTCCAAAGCTTTAAAGGAGCCTTGAAAACCTACCTTTTTAACAAAGCTTTTAATGATTGTTAATTATTTTAATTTAGTTTTAAATATTTATTGTTTTATGTAATTTGTAAAGGCGCCTTGGTTTGGAAAGGTGCCTTAAATAAATAAAAAATGATTGATTGATTGATTGATTGATTGATTGATTGAACTTGTATTTGTCTCTTTAAACTGTTAGATGACTGGTGTCAGTGGTTAGCTCTTTAGGTTTTGTGCTGTCTCTGTGCTTGAGGACATGATGGGATTTCTGGTTTCTTGTCGGGGCAGAGACTTGCTGCAGCATGGAGTTTCAGAGTCAGGAGTAGTTTCAGGTTGTGGCTCATTATGGAAGGTATTTTGGTGAAGTTGTTGATCTCTTGCTTTGCACGGTAAAATATTGCTCCACAGGGTCGCTAGGTTTTGTGCTCTCTGTCTGATTTTGCTTGGTTGTGGAGGCAGAGATTTGCTGTAACATGGACTTTCAGAATCTAGAGTCATTTCAGGCTGTGGCTGTTTATAGAAGGTATCTGGCTGAATTAGCTGATCTCTTGTTTTGGATGCCAAAATATTGCTCCACAACCATTTGTCTTTTACCGTTGCAGCCCAGTATGATCGTAAGCTGCTTTCAGCTCGATGCCCCATTACTGCCATTATTTCTCGGGAGTTGAGGCCTGCTGCAGAAAGTAACTGGATAGCTGTAGCTCTGACTGAGTGGTTGGTGTATCATGCTGATAGTTTTGCTTCCTCACTAAGTTTTGGCATTAGGCTTGCTAGGTAGATTACTCCTAATGATTCTGTAGTGTACCAGATGGTTGAGGTAGGCAGGAGATTGTCTGCTATTTTAGGAGGGTGCAAGTAGAAAAAAGGAGGGTCAGGGGGAAGCTTTACAACATATTTTTTAAAAGATGCAACTGGGCATACAGGGCTGTGTGGTAGGTTCATATATGTAGCCCCTAAGCTGCCATTTTGTTGAGTCATTTTGCTTGTGATTTTTGGTATATTCGTTAAAAGTGAGTGTTATGTACTCGTAGCCTTTGTCATCTTTTTTATTTCAAAATGTTCAGGTTTCAACTGCCTGAGACCTTTACAACCCCTCCATGCCATGCAGAGCTAAATATAAATCCAAACTTTGTATAGCAGTCCTCAGGGAGTATCTAGGGAGAGGATTGGGGATGTTCGCAAAATATGTGAATCTTTTTCATGGGGCAGTATAGTGCAGTGGTTTAAAGCTCTGAGCTGCAAACCTGGAGACATGGGTTTGAATCCCACAACCCCACTTGCATACTGTGTGACCCTGAAAAAGTAACGTAACTTCCTTGTGCGCCCAGGTCACACCTGTAAGCAAGCTTTCAGCTTAGTGTGTCTCCTGATAAAAAAAATAAATAAATAAAAATGTATTGCAGGGTGGTGGGCTGCTCTGTCTTTGCCTTCTCTCCTGTATTTTATTAAGATGGCTGAAAACATACTATTAGCTGTTTGCATGTCAGGATGATTGTGGATATTGATATTTCTTCTTAATGTGGGTGCATTGATATGATGGTTCAGGCCTGCTCTGAGGGCTATTGTGCTAGCTAAGCTGTATTCTGTACCATCGCTTTGCCTGATCCCTACATAGAATTTGTGGAGGATGTCTGCTAGTTGTTGTATTTGTATTTCTTTGAAATCTATGGCTATCAGCTTTGCTGTGCACCAGCCTTGAAATACTGCTACTGCCATGATGTTGTTTTCTGCGTATTTATTTCATCCTTCATTCGCTCTAAGTGCTCCGGCTCTTCTGAAGTTAGATTTGGGAATGCTGGTGTGTTTTTTATTTTTGTTTTCCTTTTTTTAGATAGTGATGGCTCAATTTCTGTACTTGCTGTTGTGGCAAGAGGATGGGCAACATCTGCTATGACAGTCAGCTGTTCAGGAGGAACAGCAGATTCGATCTCCGTGACGGTCTGAGGGGTGGCAGACGCTTCTTTTTCAACTGAGGTGGTTTCAACAGGCTACTCTTCTGCTCATGGAGGTAGTCTGGTAAGTATTTCCTCAATTATTAGTCCGAAACTTATATCCATTATAAATTGATATGGCTCAAGTGATTTACAGCTCCCAACAGATGGAGTTTTACTCTAGCGTGTGGCACTTCAATGGCCGACGTATTTCTCTAAGAATTTCACTTCATTTTATTCAACTTTGGTAGTTCTGTTACTTTTGCTTTGCAATGGTATGCTTCTCTGGTTGGTATATTGCCATTTGTATTTTCTGTCAGTGTGGAGTACTGATTTCCCACTGTCACTCACTGAGCTGTGCCAGGCTGTGTTTTTGTTTATGCTTGGCACAGCTCAATGACTCATTGTTGTCAAGGGACAGAGTGGCAGAGGTTAGTGCCGGTTGGGTAAAATACCATTCATTAAGCACACAGCCGGGAAGGTGAAACAGCCAATCAGTGACCTGGATTTTTTAGCCCATTTTATAATCTGTATTGTTATTCTGTTGCTTATTTAGGTTGAAACTCCAAGGAGTGATAAACACTCCAGCTAGACCCTTTGACAGTATTGGTAATTTGTACCACTTATTAATTGTTTCAAATGTTAAAGTGGTAATAAAGTATTAATTATAGAAAAAGAAAGCACAATAAACAGAACACCTTATTTTAGCACATTTATTTCTATAGATGTTATCTTTTCTCCTGTCTTTCACAATGGTTGTAAAGTAATGTTGCATTATTTGCAAAATTATTTTGTGAGACTGCAAGTAAGTGAAGAATGAATGCTTGATAACAGTGCTATGGCAGGTCCATTAATGATATATAACTGTGGCATAGAGAATCACAACTAGGATACAGATATGTTGAGACTGGACACATTAGTATGTGAATAAAGTGTTTTCTATTAGAAGGACCAAGACAGAAATTAAGTATACTTTATAAGTTAGACACAGGTTACATATGGTGCTGTTGTGGAAGTTCTACAGTACATCTTGAGAGAGAATTATCTATGGGTCTGATAACTAGCCTGCTCAGAATGTTGTGCATGAAAGTTGCATGAAGCCAGCACAAGCTGCTCCATACCTGGATGCAGATCCACACAATTTGATATTTGTAGTCATCCTCCCTGCATGCAAGCAGAGATCCATACAGACACAAGAGGAAATATAGGGACAGAGCTGTGTTGTATATGAGACATCCAACAAGAATCAGAGATCAGTTGCACCAGTAGATTATGGGATGTGATAATCCACTTTTCTTTTTTTGCATTATCTATCTATACTTTGGGGGAGCCTGGCAGGTGGCTCTGGCCCCTTCCTCAGAGTGGACTCAGTCTCCAGGTCTCCATTTTATACCCAGCCTGCCCTACATCCTCCACAGGTTCTCCCCACTTCAGGGCTGAGGTGAAGGGGTACTGCCTTTACCCACCCCCAGAGCAAAGTCCAGACAGATGGGGAAGCTGGGTCAGGCACAGAAGAGCCATTATGTAGCTTGCCAGCCCCCATTTTCCTCCAGTTTTTCCCTGCTCCCCTCCCCACCAACACAGACATTGGCAATGTGCCTCCTAAACTGCATCTCCCCGTGGCCACCGACAGAGGGAGATTGATGAGCAGAATGGTAATCCCTCCCTCCCCAAGAGAGGAGACCAATCCTTCAGATGCTCAATCCTCTCTCTCCCCTCTGCTGACCCCTGGCAGCCTGAGCTCATTCTTGAACCCGGATCACTGGCATGGTATGATGTGTGGCATCCAGCAACTCAACCTTCATCACCACTGGGCTGGCCTCCACTTTATTTTTACTAATTCTTTATCCCCTGGGGCAGGCCACTGCTTCTTCTGCCACCCTTACCTGAGTTGGGATATTTCAGGAAGGGCGCTATAGTTGTCCTCGTGGAACTCCAGAGCTGGTCCAGGGGTATCACCCAGAAGGGGCCCTCACATTTGCCACTTTTTTTTACTTTTAGTAATCCTGAAAGTGGTGATGCATGTATGTGAAGGCACAAATGGACACCACAGCTCCAGTAGCCAGCCCCATCCACCCTCCCTGGCCTAATGTCTGGGCTCCTTGGAAGCAACACTACCACCCAGCCTTCACCAGGAGGCAGCCAAGCTCCAAGGAAGCCCTCCTTAACCCACCCAAGGAAGAAAGCTGTCAGCCAGCAGATAATCAATGTCCTCAGCCCCCTGCTGACCTCTGATGGCTTAAGCATGTTCCTGAACCTGGGTCACCAGCATGGGATGAGGTGTGGTGTTCAGTGCTTCAACCTTCTGCACCACAGGACCAGCTGTGACAGTCCACCAGTGTATTTATTTATGTAGTTCTTTATTTTAAGTTACTGACCTTGGAAGGCACACTGAGCAAAGGTTTATTTCAATGTGCAAACCAGTGGATGAGTACAGGTATAAAACCACAGGTGGTGTGAAATATTACAGGTATCAAGGCAATGCAAAAATAACATATGATATAGTACAGCTAGCAAAGCATGTAAAAACTGATAAAATAAAATGCAAACAGTACAATGTATCATGACAAAAAACTATGAGAGATTTTATACAAAGCAGTGCACAATGGGCAATGGACTGGAAGGGGAGCGGAAATTACATTCTTATGAACTGTGAGTGAAGTTAACAATGTAGTTCAGGCAAAAACAAGACAGGTAAGTCACACAGGACTGTAGTATCCCTTTTGCAACACTACATTTGAAAAAGGTTCCTGCTGTATGGCAAGCCGTTAGGGACATAATTCAGAATCTCTGGCTGCATAGTAAAACACACACTATATGGTGAAATGCATACATCATATAGTGAAATATATACATTATATAGTGGGATGATTCATTCACAAATCTGGACAGTCATGTATGGTATGGGCTGCACGTGCATTGGCTCTTGCTCTGCACTAATGGGCGTGCAGCCCTACCAGGCAGTCAGTCGGCGAGAGCGGCAGGGGTGGCAGTGGTGGATGCTGCCACCACCCGGCTGCCGGGGAAGCGGTGGTGGGGCTTGTGGGTGGGAGGGTGGGGACACTAGCCACCAGGGAGATGTTTTGGGGTTTCAATTTACTTACTGCCCGCGATCAGGCACAAGCGAGATGTTGGAGGGATTCCATTTACTTTCTGCCCACGATTGGGCACAAAGGGAGATGTCTGGGGGTTTTCAGTTTACTTCTCTGCCCACGATCAGGCACAAGGGAGATGTTCGGGGTGGGGGTTTCAATTTACTTACTGCCCGCGATCAGGCATTTCGTCCACTGGACCACCAGGGATGTGAATGGGAGGGGGAGTTATTGAACATACCACCCGCGATCGGGCATATCGTCCACTGACCACCAAGGATGTGAACGGGAGGAGGGTGGGAGCTACATTGATGCCCGCGATCGGGCTGGTGGGGAGTACACCATGCCCGCGATCGGGCTGGGGGGCACAGAGACTGAGTCGGGGCCAGACACAGGTGGCAGCTGCTGTGTTGGCGCCTGCAATACAGTAGCTCACCTGTGGTGGCCCTCGACTTAAGCCTTTTTGGCTCAAAGTCCTGCAGGCACAGGTTAGGGTTGCGCTGGTATTAACTCTGCACAGCCCGGCTGAATATCGGGCTGTGCAGTTTATGCATGGTTCCTCCCCCTCCAGTTGAGCATGCATTCATTTGCATTGCGCTGTTGCTCAGCCTGTTTTCAGTGGCACAACTGCCTCCTGCTGAATATCGCAGAATGGTGCAATTTAGGACTTGAGCATGCGCAACCCTGTTGCGCATGGCGCAACCCTTTTGAATATCTGGCCCAGACTATATATTGAGAAAAAACTGCATACACTATATACTGAAACAAATACACTATATATTGAAATGAATACACTACACACTGAAAAAAGCATATACACTATGTACTGAAACAAATACACTATATATTGAAACATCTACACTTTATATTGAAATACATACACTATCTATTGAAATAAATACACTATGCACTGAAAAATCTGCATACACTATATATTGAAACAAATACACTGTATATTGAAATACATACACTATCTATTGAAATGCATATACTACACACTGAAAAAGGGACATACACTATATACTGAAACAAATACACTATATATTGAAACATATTCACTTTATATTGAAATACATACACTATCTGTTGAAATAAATACACTATGCACTGAAAAATCTGCATACACTATATACTGAAACAAATACACTACATGGTGAAACACATACACTGTAGACTGAAAAATTCACATACTCTATATACTGAAACAAATAAACTATATACTGCAATGGACTATGTTCTGAAACTACCCATTCCCTCTGCCCCTTCCCCATGAATGCCCTAGATCTGAACTCATTGCCTGTTGCATTCAGTTAGCTGCTAGCTTGATGAGAGGATGTTTGAAACTGCAGAGCTGAGGCAAACAAAACAGGGCTATCTCTTATTTTACTTCTTCATGGGGGTTTTCTTTCTGTTTTGCTTGCACACCTTTAGTCAAATTTCAGACCATTGTGATGTGACAAGAAACTTTTAAAACTAATTTAAATGCTGTAGTTTATTCTTTTAAATAAGTGCTGCCTTCATTTACTGTCAGACAACACATTTGTATAGGAAGCTAATACAGGATATTCCAAACATACCTGTATACATAGGGAGCTGCATGCATTTTTTCAAGTTAAAGTGTTGATTTGTTTTATGTGTAATTAATTACTGTGTAAGTCCAGCAACTTATCTAAGTTGAATGCTTGGGAAGCACTTCAGGAGCTGTGGAAGTGTAAGCCAAAATCATTGCTAGTTTGTACTCTATGAACTATGTCTTAAGTTTTTATTTTAAAATATATATTCTTGCTGCAATCCCTCAGTATTCAGTTTTCATCGGGAGTTTAGCTGACATATGCATATAATTTGCATTGTTTTACTAAATAACTTTACTGTGAATCCTCACTGGAGGCATGCACAGTCTGTTTTGGGGTTTGAGCTTCTCAAACTGTGTTTAATTTTTTTTTTTTTGTCCCATAGAGATATTTATCTCCTTAGTCACCCTGCTACCCCTTTGCTCACTGACATCTCCAGCCCAATCACGTACCATCCACAGGACATATTTGCTCTGAGATCCCCCCCACTCACATCCCCCGTGTTGGGTCCAGGAGGGGGCCGGCCATTGACAAGGAGACACATATATGAGCAGAGCCTCTTTAGCAGTGCAAAATCTGCGGCAGGTTGTTGGATCATTTTGCCATTAGGGGTTTCTATCTTTGGTTTCATCCCCTGGGCAGCCAAGCATGGAATGATGCAATTGCATATAAAGACACATGCTTGCTTTGTGCCTGCCTGAGCACCCCCCCATGAAACTCCACTGCCCTGACAGCCCTCCTCAGCTAGGTGGATGTTGATGAGCAGGGTGGTCAGACTTCCCCTCACTGAGAGGAGAGCTTTCCCCGAGATGCTCAATCATATTTCCCCCCAGCTAACCCCTGTGCAACTCAGGTCCACCCCTAAAACTGGGCTGCGCCATGGGAGGCAGTGCAACGACCAGTAAGCTGCTAGCCAGCCCACCAGAATGTGTTTTTATAAGTAAATAAAGACAGCATATAGGTAAAAGAAGAAAACAAACTGTATTTTAACTAGTCTGTTATAAACATTTTAAGTCACATCACAATGTTTTGAAATCGGATAAAGGTTTTGCAAGCAAAATACAACAAAACAATACATAAAGAGATAGATAAGATAAACCTTTTATGTTTACCTTCTGCATCTAAGGAGGCATCGACCAGGATTTTTAGTCAGTTAGGGCCCCATTTTCAGAAGGTTAGCATGCAGAGCTAAACATTACACTGTGGGAACAGCAAGGTTGGATCGGTGTCATATTCAGCATCACCTGATGCTACCCTGATCATGTGCATGTGCATATATACTACTACGGCCATGTAAATGAGAAATCCTCTCCTGCATACAGAGCACAGTGCTGTATAAAAGGTTTCCTTAGTGACCATAAGTACCTCCCTCTACATTTTATACTCAGCCTCTAGGCTTCTAGTGCCTAGATGCTTGATGTTGCACTTTTTGGCCTTGAACCAGAACTGCCATGTCCCATAGCACTCTTTAAGTTTTCTAATGTCCCCACTCATTCTCTCCATCTGCACCTATCAACGCTATTACAGATTGTGGTGTCATCTACAAAAAGGCATATCTCACCTTCCAGTTTTTCTGTTATGCCATTTATAAAGACACTGAAGAGGATGTGTCCCATTACTGAGCCCTCCGGCACCCTACTGGTCACTCTCTCCTCACTGGAGGGAGCATCATTTACCACCATCTTCTGTGGCTGTGTGCTATCTCAGGTGCATCACTTAGGAGTGCACAACACTAACCTGAAAATTGGGGCCCATGTACCACTGTAACAGAACTAGCACTGCATTGTGATAAGCATGGCTGATACTATTTTAAAAAGCATTCTTCTGTGCAGTGCGAACCTGTTAATGTGGCACTATTTTTTTTTTCTGCACAGGATTACTAATTGCAACCAAGTGCTCATAGAACTGGGGGTTGCTCTAATGTATATAAGGTGTACAGGTATACTAAATGCTTTCTTGAAGTTTTAACACACTGCGTGGTTAGTGCTAGTTAATGATTCTGGGAATCGTGTTTTAACTTCACACACGTAGCCTGCCAGCAACTCCCCACACACATACACACGGAGTCAGTTCTGGACACAATAAAAAAACAAGCATTTGTAAATGCTGAATGTTGATTGCACTGGTCCGTTGAGTTCTCTCACTGGCCCTTTGTCACTTGCTCATTCTGTTTCTCCCAGTGCTGCAAGCTGCTATTTTGTACTGAGCTCCTTCCTGCGTTGGCACCCTTTCTGTCCACAAAGAAATCCATGAGATGGCCTGACAGAGCTCCGTTGAAGTGGGTCACCCCTCTGACTCCCCTCATTCTGTTTCTCCCTGCGCTGCAGGCTGGCTTTTGTACTGGCTACTGCCTCTGCTGGTGGCTTTTTGCCAAAAGAAATCTGCTGCAGTCCCAACACAGGTCCGTTGAGGTTGCTCACACCCCCTCTGTCACTCACTCGTTCCGTGTCTGCCGGCGCTGCAGGCTGGCCTCTTGTATTGGGCTCCTGCCTGCATTGCCACCTTTTTCTGCACACAAAGGAATCCACAGCAGTCACGATAGAGCTCTGTTGAGCTCACTCACTCCCCACTCTCTCACTGACTCATTCTGTTTATGCCACCACTGCAGGCTGTCATTTTATACTGGACCCCTGGGTTCATTGCTGCCTTTTTCTACCCACAAAGAAATCCGCAGCAGTTCCAACAGAGCTCTGTTGAGCTTATTCAATCCACTTCCCTCACTCTTTCACTGGTTCTGTGTCTCCTGCGGGTGCAGGCTGTCCTTTTGTACAGGGTTCCTGCCTTCGTTGGCTTATTCTGCCCACAAATAAATCTGCAGCAGTCCTGACGCAGGTCCGTTGAGCTTGCTCACTCCCCCTCTCTCAGTCACCCATTCCATTTCTGCCTGCGCTGCAGGCTGGCCTTTTGTACTGGGCTCCTGCCTACATTGCTGCTTTTTTCTGCCCACAAAGAAATCCGCAGCTGTCCCGACAGAGCTCCATTGAGGTCACTCACTCCCCTTGTCTCACTGGCTCATTCTTTTTCTCCTGGCGCTGCAGGCTGCCCTTTTGTTCTAGGCTCCTGCCTCTGTTGGCACCTTTTTCTGGTCACAAAACAATCTGCAGCAGTCCCGACAGAGTTCCGTTGAACTAGCTCCCTCTCCTTCTCTCACTCTCTCGTTCCGTTTCTGCCAGAGCTACAGGATGCCCTTTTGTACTGGGCTCCTGCTGGCATTGCCACCTTCTTCTGCCCACAAAGAAATCTGCAGCAGTTATGATAGAGCTATGTTTAGCTCGCTCAGTCCCCCCTCTCACTTGCTCGTTCTGTTTCTCACGCTAATGCCGGCTGCCTTTTTGTAGTGGGCCCCTACGTGCATTGCTGCCTTTTCCTGCCCACAAAGAAATACGCAGCAGTCCCAACAGAGCTCCGTTGAGCTGACTTACTCCCCCTCCTTCACTCACTCATTCTGTGTCTCTTGCTGCTGCAGGCTGTCCTTTTGTACTGGGCTTCTGCCTGTGTTGGCACCTTGTTTTGCCCACAAAGAAATTTGCAGCTGTCCTGACAGAGCTCTGTTGAGGTCGCTCACTCTGCCTGTCTCATTCGCTCATTCTGTTTCTCCTGGCGTTGAAGCCTGCCATTTTGTAGTTGGCTTCTGCCTCTCTTGGCATCTTTTTCTGCCCACAAAGAAATCTGCAGCAGTCCCAACAGAGCTCCATTGAGCTCGCTCACTCCCCCTTTTACTCGATCATTCCGTTTCTGCCGGTGCTGCAGGCGGCCCTTTTCTACTGGGTTCCTGCCTGCTTTGCCGCCTTCTTCTGCCCACAAAGAATTCTGCAGCGGTCACAATACAGCTCCATTGAGCTGGCTCACTCACTCCCCCTCTCTCACTCATTTGTTCTGTTTCTTCCGCCACTGAAGGCTGCCCTTTTGTACTGGGCCCCTGCATGCATTGCTGCCTTTATCTGCCCATAAAGAAATCTGCAGCAGTCCCAGCAAAGCTTCGGTGAGCTCACTCACTCCCCCCTCCCTCACTTGCTTGTTCTGTGTCTCCCAGTGCTGCAGGCTGCACTTTTGTACTGGGTTTCTGCCTGCATTGGCAGCTTTTTCTGCCCACAAAGAGATCTGCAGCAGTCCTGACACAGCTCCGTTGAGGTCGCTCACTCCCTCTCTGTCACTCGCTCGTTCCTTTTCTGCAGGTTCTGCAGACTGGCCTTTTGTACTGGGCTCCTGTGTGCATTGCTGCCTTTTTCTGCCCACAAAGAAATCTTCAGCAGTCCTGACACAGCTCCATTCAGCTTGCTCTCATTCCCCCTCTCTCACTCGCTCATTCCGTTTCTGGCAGTGCTGCAGGCTGCCCTTTTGTACTGGGCTCGTGCCTGTGTTGCTGGCTTTTCATGCCCACAAAGAAATGTGCAGCAGTCTTGATAGAGCTCCACTGAGCTCGCCCACTCCCACTCTCTCACTCGCTCATTCTGGTTTTCCCACCACTGCAGGCTGCTCTTTTGTACTGGGCCCCAGCGTGCATTACTGTCTTTTTCTGCCCACAAACAAATCTGCAGCAGTCCCACAAGAGCTCCGCTGTGCTCAGTCACTCCCCCTTCCTCACTCACTCATTCTCTGTCTCCTGCCACTGCAGGCTGCCCTTTTGTACTGGGCTCCTGCCTGCATTGGTGGCTTGTTCTGCCCAGAAAGAAATCTGAAGCAGTCCTGACACAGCTCCATTGAGCTTGCTCACTCCCCCCTCTCACTCACTCATTCTGTTTCTCCCGGTGCTGCAGGCTGGCCTTTTGTACTCGGCTCCTGCCTCCGTTGCTGCATTTTCTGCCCACAAAGAAATCCGCAGCAGTCAAAATACAGCTCTGTTGAGCTCACTCACTACCGATGTGTCACTCACTCATTCTTTTTCTCTTGGTGCTGCAGGCTGCGCTTGTGTACAGGGCTCCTGTCTGCGTTGGCACCTTTGTCTGTCCACAAAGAGATCCTCAGCTGTCCCAACAGATCTACGTTGAGGTCACTCAGTCTCCCTCTGTCACACGCTCATTCTGTTTGTCCTGGCATTGCAAGTGGCCCTTTTGTACGGTGCTCCTACCTGCATTGGTGCCTTTTTCTGCCCATAAAGAAATCCGTATCAGTCCTGCTAGAGATCTGTTGAGTTCACTCAGTCCCCCGTCTCACTCACTCGTACTGTTTCTCCCACTGCTGCAGGCTGGCCTTTTCTACTGGGCCCCTGCCTGCTTTGACACCTTTTTCTGCCCACAAAGAAATCCGCAGCAGTCCTGACAGCGCTCCGGTAAGTTCACTCACTCACCCTCCCTCACTCGCTCTCTCGTTCTGTCTCTCCCAGTGCTGCAGGCTGCCCTTTTGTACTGGGCTCTTGCGCTGGGGCCTTTTTCTGCCCACAAACAAATCTGCAGCAGTCCCGACAGAGCTCAGTTTAGCTCAGTCACCCCCCTCACTTGTTCGATCTTAATCTGTCCCAAACACTGATTTCCCACAGCGACGTGCTATTTCTCTGGCAGGAGTGCAAAACATATTTGGACCGATGTGAAAATGACAGCTGTACTCTTCATAAGGAGGTGTGAAAAAAGTGCCACTGTTGAAAATGTGGTGTGAAAATATTACAAATGTGCAAAGTTACAAGGGTGCATGAAACAGTTCAATGCATGCTTGTAACACAGTCATGTTATGGAGTTTCATCACCAAATTTTCAACATAGGACTTTTAGGACCTCTGCTCATGAACAGTGCCACTGTCATTTTCTTAATCTGTCCCTAACACTGTTTTACCACAATGACCGCCTTATTGTGTGTGTCAATTGTGAAACCACATTTCAGTCAGGATGTGAAAAATGACAGCTGTACTGCTCATAAGGAGGTGTGAAAAAATGCCGCTGTTGAAAATCTGGCAAGACAATATTACAAATCTGTGAAGTTACAAGGGTGAGTGGAAAGTGTAATACAGTCATTTGCTGGGCTATCATCACCAGATTTTCAACATAGGCATTTTAGGACCTCTGATCATGAACCTGCATCTGTCCCGGACAGTGATTTCCCACAGCGAATGCTCTATTCTGCGCCGGAAGTGCGAAAACACATTTCGGCCAGGATGGGAAAAATGATGGATGCACTCTTCATAAGTAGGTGTTGGAAAATGGCAACACTGAAAATTTGGAGTAAAAATATAAATTCACGAAGTTACGATCGTGCATGCAAACTGCACAACACACGCTCGTAATACAGTCATTTTAAGGAGTATCGTTAGCAGATTTTTAACACAGCCATTTCAGGACCTCTACTCATGAACAGTGTCACTGTCATTTTATTAATCTGTCCTGAACACTGATTTCCCACAGCGACCGCGCTATTCTGCGCCAGAAGTGCGACAACACATTTCTGCCAGGATGTGAACAATGGCAGCTGTACTGTTCACAAGGAGGTGTGAAAAAATGCCAATGTTGAAAATCTGGCATGAAAATATTGCAAATTCACGAAGTTATGAGCATGGGTAGCAACTGCACAGTGCACGCTCATAAAACAGTCATTTTTTGGATTTCTCCCACCAAATTTGCAACATAGGCTTTTTGAGATCAACCTCATGAGCGGCTGCACTTATCGTTTCATTTATCGTCCCTGAAAAGGTAATTCGCGCAGTGACCGTGAAATCACCTTTTGCGGGGCCGTTAACCCGCGATGACAGTTCAGAGGTCATGAAAAGATTCCCAAAAACCCTATGTTGAAAATTTGGTGAGAAAAGTCCCAAAAATGCCTGCGATATGTACTAAAGTTGAAAAAAACACTATTTATTACGTTATACAGCTTACTGGCATTTCCTCAGTTCACTGTTGTCTTTGAAGAGTGCAGACATGTTCCTGGTCCACCGAAGATCATCGCGCTAAGCTCCAGAGGTAAGTATGGGGTGACAGGGGTGTGTGGGGAGGCAGGGTGTGCAGTGGGTTGGTGCGGGTTGCAGGTGGGGGCCAGGGACACTACGAGAAACCGTTTCCTTTTTTGCAGGTAAAAAAAAAAAAACTTCACGGGACCATTTTCCCTTTACAGGGGCAGCAGCACACTGGGATGAAAAAACAACATGCCACCAGTGGCTTTCTTTTGGGGGCAGCAGTAGCCGATGGGGATTGGGCACGCGTCGGCAGGAGAATAAAAGCGGTGTTATAGAATGCCGGCAGGGAGGGATCTGTCGGCTTCCAGAAACAATGGGGCACAGGGCCAACAGGGTTTGGGGACCCCATTGGCACATAAACACTGTGGGGTTATATTGTTTGTGAACAGGCAACCTGCCACCCTGTTTTCATAATATCGGGGCCTACATCCCACCCTACAATGGTGGCTAAGCTCATTGCAGCAGATGGCTGGCGCTGCAATAACGGGCGGCCCCTGATTGCAGCTGCAATTGTCAGTAATTGGTGCAAATATTCCAAACTACCATCACCAGCAGCCTGCAATATGTTGATTGCACTGTGTGCAATCAATATAAAAATGGTACATCCTGTCTGCCCCATTTCCCATATTAAACCTCAGAACCTACTGTCCATGCAGGGTAATAGCCTTCACAATCCATTCCCTTGTTTCCCTCCCTACTACTATCTGCATGAGTAACCATTATACCCTTCATTTTGTCAGAGCCATGCTTGAAACCATTTATGGTTTTGGTGCCTGCCATCTCAGTTGGCAAACTATTTCACATTTCCACCACCATTTCTGAAAAATAAAACTTTCCAATATCCCTCTTGAACCTCCCTCCCATTAGTCTCTTCTTGTGCCCCCATAATCTTGAACTGTTACTCATGCTAAGTAGTTCTACATTCACCTTGTTTATTCCTTACAGGAACTTGAAGGTCACTATCATATCATTTCTCTCTTGTCTGGTGTCCAGTGAAGACATGTTCAGTGCCTTGAGCAGACTACACATGCCTGTCCTGTCAGCTCTGAATCATCCTGATCACCTCTTTTCTTTCGTGGAGGTGAGGACTTTAGTAGTTCAGAACTCTGAACAGTATACCCAGTGCAGCCTCACCAATGATCAATAAAGAGGCAGTAAACCTCTTTTCTTCTATCAGAACCCCTTCTGGCACATCCTAGTATCCTATTTGCCTTACTAGATGCCTCGCTGTACTAGCTTGATTGTTTAAGGGAGTCACTAATGACAAATACTAGGTCCCTTTTCTCAGCTGTAGTGCTCGGCTCAACCCCTCATATCCAGTACTCTGTCCTGGGGTTCTTGTCCCCTAAGTGAATCACCTTGCACTTTTTGGCATTGAATTTCAACTGCCAAACCTTAGGCCACCTCTCTAATCTTTACATGTCAGTCTGCAGTTTCCTACTTCCCCATCACTATCTACCCTCCCATGAGTTTGGTGTCACCTTCAAAGAGACACAGCCCCAGATTCATTCTCAAATGTTGTAATGAGCATATTGAAGAGAACAAGAGTTAGGATGGATCCCTGTGGCATTCCACTCTTGACTTCCCTCTTTTCTGATTTGACACCATAATCACAACCCTCTGATGACTCTCATTCAACTAAGCCCCTCACCCCCACCAAAACACTGCTTATATTTTCCTTCAAATCCTGGACCTCACCCCTCTGCGCTGTAGCCTAAGTCACTCTGATTGGTCCCTTTCTCATTGGTCTGCTCACCAGTTCCATGCTAACATATTTCAAACAAAATTACTCTAAATATATATATATATATATTAGTTGTTTAACAGGGTAGCACACTAAGCTAGCTTTTTACAGGAGGCGACCTGGGGAGCACAGGGCAGTTAAATGACTTGCTCACAGTGACAGTATGCAAGTAGAAGCTGTGGGATTCAAACCGAGGTCTGGCGCTGCTGGATGTCACCGAATTTGTAGCTCAGAACCTTAAACCACTGCACTATGCTGCCTCCCTTTATGGGACTACCATGCCCCCCAGAACAGACATGAAAGGTGTCCACCTCCCTAGTCATGGCTGACCTCACTTTTGTAAGTGCATGGTTGTCCAGGTCAAAAAAATAAATGTAACCCATCCCCATTGTTTCCAGAGGTGTCATCATCTCCATAGCCTGCAATGGCAACAGCCCAAAGGTGGGAATTTTACATCTAACTTCAGTACCAATATTGGTACTGTCTAAATTTTGAAGACTGCCACAATCTCTTCTCCCTCCTCCTTTGCTGTCCTCAGAGACAGTGACACCCTGTTCTAACCTCTCCTCATCACCATAGAGATGTAATCTTTCATCACCTGTACCTCCTCCTCCTTCCTCTCCCTTCTCCTCCCTATCACCCCTTCCAGCCTGCATGATTGTCATCTCCTTCCTTCCACTATTGTTTTTCTCCATTAACTCCATCCTTTATCCCTTCCACTTTTAATCCTTCCAGGGTAGAGCCAGATGACTGGGATATCAAGCTCCTCCATCTGACTGCTTCTGCAATTCCTCCCCATTGGATGACCTCTCTCACCTCTCTTTCTGATTTCCTCCATCCCTGCTGACTGAAAGGCTGCCACTTTACTCCTCCTCCAAAATGGTGACCCATCAGGTGTGAACAGCTACTAACTCATTTCTCTCCTCCAAAATACAGGAACAAATTATCTGTTGTTACTGTTTCCTTTCTGACCTTCTTCCTTTTCACCAATACAAGTCTGACTTCCATAATGCTCCACCACCTGCTCAGGTCAAATCCATCCATAATGGTATGGATCACAGCCTTTCACTTCTGCTATCTTCATCAATTAGCCGGCATTCAACCCTGTCTACCACCCATTATAGCCAAACTCGGCTGCAGGCCTCTGACTGTCATCAGCTGTTTCCTCACCACAGGGTAGGTCCCAAGCTGGCAAAGTGGTGACCCCCTCTCTCCTCCCTGCCTGTATCCACTTGGTTCCCACAAGAATCTGTGTTACGCACTACTTTTCTCCATTTTCCTTGATGTCCTCCTCCATGTGTTGTCTGCATCCATTCACATGTACATGGATGACATGGTCCTTTCACAGTAGGTCCACAGACTCCAGCGGTTTGATCAGTTCAGCCTGACCACACACAACTGGTTTTCCTCAATGCCAAGGCTGTCTCCATGTCCTTTGTACGAGGCATCAGTCCGGGCCCTCCTCACTTTCCATACCTGGATGGCTCCTGTGGAGGATGTCACCACCTTTAGTTATCTGGTATGTGGCTAGACGCTTTTAAACATTTCTGAACAAGTGGATGCTATAATCAAGCTGCACCACACTTTGGTGCCTTTGCAGGAACTGTTGACTGTCCCACCTCCAGCATACCATGTTGTCCCAGGGTATCTCCAAATTGGCCAGGTGATGTGTTCACAACATAGCTCCTTCACTACCTTGCCAGACTGGACACACTTTCAACTATTTCTGCCATTACACTCTTGATTATCCTTCACCACCATTATTCTATATATAAATCTCTCTTTTCTTTTCTTTTCTTGTGACTGACTCCATGCCCGTCTGCGCTTTTTGGGCAAATCCAGTTGTTTCACACTCCTATCTCCCTTGGCGTTATAGCCATACCATCAGTTGAAATATTGGAACCTAGCAGTCCTTCAGTTTCCACAACCATTGGTAAAGCTGTTCAGCCACCGCTGCCTAAAATCTGGAATCTCTCCCAGTCATTCACCAATCTCCCTGTATTCTTTCAAACCGCTTCAGTGGTCTCACCTCTCCCTTCCTGCACTTGCTCTAGTTTTTCCTCCTGCTCTCCTATTACTTGTTCCAGTTTAGTACAGCTAAATTTGGCACTATGCTTCCTCTAGGCATTATGCAAATATTTATAGCTAATGCTGAGTAAAAGCCTCCAGCCCTTTTTATTAGTTGTGCAGATGGACCCCTCTAACTGTGAACTCCATCAAATACCGGGTGACGCTCTGCTCTGTTGGACCTAGAGTCATATCCCAATGTTTGGAACTGTGACTGTAAATTGGGTCTGGCCTAGGGTCAAAAAATAACCTGACACCTGCTGCTCATCTGGCACTGCTAGAGGTATACTCCTTAGCTTGGTATCCACCAATTTGCTTACCAAAGCTGTTGTTTTCGTGGCACACAGCGTATATCTGTCACTTGCACTGGCCGCCCCGTCTCACCCCCCGTTGTGAGCTTTATGATAAACTGTTGGCTCTTTGATCAATCACCTGAACTTTGGCTGGGATGCCTCATGGCAAAAGATCGGAACCAGCACCCCCGGCTGGGACAGCCTCTCCTCTGACCTCCTCTTACCCACTCAGGTCCCAGGGTCCTGATAAAGGCCCTCACCCAAACCCTTATGGATAGGGACTTGTTGTATGTGCTCTAGGTTTGAACTCCTTTCCTGACCATGTTCATTCCGCCTCCCCATCATGCTTCGAAGTCTGTGGGGCATCTAGTTGCCTCAGCATGCAAATGTCCCAAGCCTCCCTAGTTTAATTGTACTTGAGCCCAACTGTTCTGAGGACCTGCCAATGATCTTTTGGTCGTTTCTCATGATCCACTTGTTTCTAGGCATCGACTGCACTATGTATGCTCTAGACTATATATTGCTGATTATACTTATCAATTCTGTCATAGCAGTTCCTCCATGCCTTACTGTTTTGTGACTCAATGCATTTGTTGTTCTATGTGCTTTTTACTTGCTGTTATGTTCGTGTATCTGTATTACCTGTTGTCTTTCGGGAAGTTCTAAAATAGGTATATAACTTGTCTAGTGTGCCTACCCGATTAACAAAAGAAACATAGAAACATAAGTTGGCGTCGGGTAAGGACTGAGCCATCAGTCTGCCCATTTCTTTTTCTACCTTATAAATGTGCCCGCCTTTGCTCTGTCGGTGACCTATCTTTCATAGTCATTGTATTGCTCCTTATGCTTATCCTTGCCTGTTTGAGCCCTGCACTGTGTTCAGCCACCACTTCTTGTGGTAATATTCCACGATCTACCCTTTCTGTGAAAAAATTTTCATTCCCCTTAATCGGCCTCCTAACTCATGCTGTGTCTTTGTCTGCTATTTTCTTATATTTTAACATGTTAGACTCTTTCATGTTTATGCCCTGGTGTTTAAATGTCTCGATCATATCACCCTCCCTCCTTTGCTCGGTATATATTGAGCCCGTTAATCTGTCCTCATATGTCTTCGATGCAGTCCCCACCATTTTAGTTCTCTGACTGCCTCAATTTGGTTAATGTCCTGTGAAGGTGGCCTAATACTTTAGATCTATGGGGCTTAATCAATGTCTTGTACAGAGGATTATTGCCTCTCTTACAACTCTCAGAACTCTATATACACCCTAACACCCCCTAGCCTTACCTACCTTTTAGAGGTCTGTGGATGATTTTAGGTCAGTGATGATGATCCCAAGTCTCTCTTCCTTTGTGATTACATCCCCTCCCAGCCTATAAGTGTTTCGGGGTTTCTCTTCCTTATGTGCATGATTTGCACTTTTGCATAAATCCCAGTTGCCACTCTTCTGACCATTTTGCTAGTCAGATCTCTTCTCATTCTCCCACTCATCTGACATCTCTGTTTTGCCGATCTTGTGTCATCTGAACAGATGTTTTACCCTGGTCCATCTGCGGTCTAATGAAGATGTTAGTAGGACTGGTCCAGGACTGATCCTAGTGCCCACTTGTGACTTGCATCTCTTCTGACTGTATACCATTTACCACCACTTTTCGCCAGTCAACCAGTTTGCGCAGTTGACCAATTCGACCCACCCTTTCCTACTAGCTTATTTATCAATCTTCTATGGTATCAAAAGCTTTGCTGAAGTCAGGTGAGCATCAGCTGCTCCCCTTGGTCCACCACTCTGGTTACCCAGTCAAAGAAATCTATGAGATTAGTTTGACAGACCTTCCTTTGTAAACCCATGTCTTGATCCTGTGCCCTATGGATTCAGGTGTTGTACTATCCTTCCTTAAATTGCCTCCATAATCTTGCCACTACTGAGGTAAGACTGGCGGTCTGTGGTTCCCTCCTCCCTGCTACCACTCTGTGGAGCGGGATCACATGAGCCTTTCAGTCTTCTGGACCTCCTGTGCTCAGGGCTCACTAAACATTCTGTAATGGTTTCTAGTTTCCTTAGCTCCTCATACCCTGGATGTGTGCCATCATCTATTGCCTATCCACCCTGAGCTTAGCAAGCTCTTGTAGGACCCTTTGTGAGGAGTTGTGTCACCTCCTCCCTGTGTCCATGATGCTGAGCTGTGGGTCTTGCTCCTCCTCTTCAGTAAATGCTGAGCAAAAGTATCTATTTAGGATAGATGCCTTACAGGGTCCTCCTCACATGCTCCTTTTCTCCATTAAGCTTAGCATACTCTCTGGACTTTCTCCTTTCACTAATGTATCTATAGAAAGTCTTGTCACCTTTTTTACTTTAGGTTAGTGTTTCCTCAGTTTGGGACTTTGTCGTTTTGCTGCCTTACCTGCTTCCTTAGGGCAGTTTGGTATGCTTCTATCTTCATCCGCTGTGTTCCTTCTGTTTCTGAAGGCCAGCCTTTGCCTGACCTTTCGCATTGTATTTGAGAACCAGTGGTTTCTCTTCTTTGCACTTCCTTTTCTGTCTAACACAGGATGTTGCTTCCGTATTGTATCCTAATGCTTGCCCACTTTGCCTGTTACTTCCTCACCTGTGTTTCTTTTTTGCCGGGCTAGCTAATTTGTTGGCCATCTTATCAAAGTCAGCTCCTCTGAAGTCCCATATTTTTGCTGGAATGGGATGATTTAGATGTAGTAGCCAAATTGAACCATACCATGTGATGGTCATTGGCCTCAGGTGATCTTCTGCCTGGAGATCTGTGATCCTCTTGTTAGTCAGTACTAGATCTAGGATAGCTCTGTCTTGGGTTGCTGTACCAGTTGTTGGGGCCTCTGCAGGAATCCACTAGAGTCTAATTCTGGCAGATTTCCTGCTGGTATGACCACTCTTATCTGGTATGTTGAAGCTCCATTATCAGAACCTCTCCTTTAGCTGTCATGTTTTGTATATTCTAACAGTAATGTGTCTGTCTCCCTCGTCTGGGGCCTGTAGACAACCCCAGTTCTTATGGCTGTCCCATTTCCTGTTTCCAGGTGACCCACAGCTTCTGGCCCTTATGTATTCTGAATTTCTGTAGCTTTGATATTTCATTAATACAGAGGCCTCCCTCCCCCTTTGCACCTCGGTCCTTCTGAACAATATAGCCAGGTACTGAAGTCTCCTGCGTGTTGTTGCAAACCATGTCTCACTAATTGCTACTATGTCCAGTTTAGCCTCTGACATTATTGCCTGCAGGTTGATCTTATTTCAGGCTGTATATTGTGCATGATTTTCCACCAGATTTTGGTGTGTGTTAGTTGTTGGGTGGTTGGGATTACCCTGTCATCGTATGGGAGACAAGCCTTTTTTCTTTTTCTGGTGTTTCAATGAGCGGCTGCTGCGTTTAATTCCTGTTTGACTAGCTGAGGGAGGGGTTCTTCCCATTCGGTGTGGGGTGCTGCCCCTCCCCATTGCTAGTTTAAATATTCTGCAGGCGTCAAACTTGCCCTAATGCACTGACTTTCTTAGTCAGATGCAGTCCATCAAATTTAAAGAATTGGCCCCAGAACTGTTGCCAGTCTCACAAATCTGTGTCCTTTTCCTGGCACCAGTCCTGAGCCATGTTTGGCTCCCCTATCTCCCTTCTCTGACCTTCCGTCATCTGCTCCTTCTCCCAGACTGGTAACTTTGAGAAGGGGCTGCAGGCTCTGTAGATGATAGTTTGTCACCCAGCTTAGTCAGTGTTTCTGGTTCTGCAACTGACCGCTGGTGAGACATTAGTCCTATGTGTACAGGACATCAATTTTCACCTGCTTTGTGAACAATTTAGTATGCAGCTGTGTCTCTCCAGTTGATGTGCCTGAGACATCTGACCATCACCCTGGCTGGAGAGATGGTATCAGCTCCCGAATCATGGAGTCTCCTATGATCAGTTTTTTGATTTCCTTGTGCTTGTTAGTTTTTTTCCTGATTGGGTGAGTGTTTTTGTGCTAGCCCTGTGCCACAGTGTCCTGCTCTGCAGTGTCTTCTGCCTCTTGATTTCAGAGATAGAGGCAGATACCTGTTTTGTGTTTATATGGTTTTGGGTAATGTTGGAGAGCAAGGATGGGCACCTGATTTGTTTCTTCCCACCACTGTAACCTCCTGGACCAACTACCCTCTCTGGGTCGAGGTTTTTCTGTTGGATGCTGGGAAATGGCGGTGGTTCTTATTATTTCCTCTTCAATATGAAATTTGAGGTGCAATCTGCCCATGCTGCCCGGAGCTGAGACTTAGATCCGCTGCCCAGCATGTGTGACAGTCTAATCCTGAGACTGTCTTCTGAAATTGTTCCTGATATCTGCAGTTAATGAAATCCATTCCAAATAAGTTGTTGGTTGTAACCTAGTGGAGTAATTAGAAGGGAAAAAAGAAAAAATGCAAGTAATGGTTTAATTGTGCTTTTTGTTCGGCCAAAACCAACTGCTCCACGATTGCGGTGGAACCTCGCCTCCACAGCCTGGTGGGGCTCCGACCAGAGATTCTCGGTCGGCTAAGGGTTTTTTTCTGTACCATGGCTGTCAGTTACCCTCATACCGCCGACCTCGCTTGGGTGAAGGGTGGCTCAGGCCAGAGGCAGCTCTTGAGGACTCTTCCGGTCCGAAGATGATCCTCCTTCTTCCCAAGCGACTGGACTTGGGTCTTCAGGAGGTCAGCCAATGGGCGATAGCCGTCGTCCTTCCTAGGGTTCTTCGGCTCATCACCGAGGTCTACGGGATGGAGCTCGAACAGACTCAAAGCAGACCAGGTACCCCCCTGCACGGAGATTCTGGACCGAGGATTCTCCAACGGAGGCCTTTCCCGGTGGCCGAGGCCATAGTGGGTCCAACACTGGAACTTTGGCAGCGCCTGCTTCCCTGCCCTGCGCCTTGACCCAGGATGGCCAGGAAGTATCACGGTCCCTACCCGGTTCCTTGTCCGGTTTGAGACACCCCTCTGCTGGGGGTTGGTTACCGACAGCGTTTTCCGGCCCCGACAGCGCCAAGGATGTGGACAAACCTCCTGACAAGAGTCCAAGAAATTGGACTATGTGAGGCGAAAAGTCTACGCTCGTCCTCTCTCGGCCTTCGTCAGGCCAGTTCGGCCGATCCTCATGGCATTTTCTCATGCCCTGTTGGGCTCCTGGATGAAGTCATCCTCATCTTCCCGCCCGATCCTGCAGACTACGGTTAAGCAGGTGCGGGACCAGGAACAGGAGCAGTGGCCAAACAGCAGCTCAGACTGCTTTGGATGTAGGGGACTCATGTGCCAGATGGTGGCGGCCGCAGTGGCTATCGTCGGCCGGGCTTGGCCGAGGATATCCACCTTTAGCCCGGATACCCAGCACAAGTTGGATGTTCCTTTTTGAGGACTGACCTCTTGACCCTGGGGTGGAAGGTCACTATAAGAGGATCGAGAAATCCAATGCCACCTTGGACTCGGTCTCTTCCGCACAAGGACAAGGCCGCAAACCAGCCTAAGCCCTTTGTCCTTCTGTGCCCCAGCGTGCCGGCCAACAGCGTCAGGGCCAGCAGGCTCGACCTTGGCATCCCAAACCCAAACACGACTTCCTCAACAGAGCAGGAGGAAAGGGCCCAGGAGGTCCCTCGGCGGTCCCTCCTCCAAGCCTGCCCAGTGACAGGGCAGAGGGTCGCCCCATCCCGTCACCCCCTAGGTCCCCGTGAGAGGCGGCTCCGAGCACTCCGTTCCGCCTGGTCGCTGTTACCACGGACAGGTGGGTCTTGGAGGTGGTGAGAAGAGGCCTGCCTCTGGAATTGAACAGGCACCACCCTTCAGAGCCGTCGCCTCGGGAGCCGGGATCCCAGCCTCACTGGGCGGCGCAAATCGAGCCGACATCCTCTCCTCCTCAGAAGAGTGGTAAGAGATGGTGGACCCTCCCTTCAGACCCAGGGTTTGTGTCCAGGTACTTCCTGGTTCCGAAGCGAGACGGGGCTGGCGCCCCATTCAGACCACGACCTAAACAAGTTCCTAAGGTCTCGAACCTTCAGGATGGTCACTCAGATCCAGATAATACCATCCTTGGAGCAGCGGCGTGTGAGTTCTGCTCTCTGTGGACTTGCGGGGCCAGCGTTTTTTCACGTCCTATCCGTCCGTCTCACAGAAAGTTCCTTAAGCTTCCGGCGGAAGGATCTCTTGATTCAAAGCCATGCCCTTGAGCTTGTCTCCAGCTCCCAAGGGTCTTCACCAAATGCATGGCAGTGGTGACAGCATTCCTAACGGCCGAGGGGTCGGGTGTGCCTTACACCAGACGACTGGCTGATGTGGCATCCCTCAGGAAGGAGGCGCGGAGTGGTCCAGATCTGGCCCTCCAGGTCTGCTCTCAACTGGGCCTCCTTGTCATCGAGGCCAAGTGAACTCGAGCAGAAGCAGGTGATTTTTATTCATCGGGCGCAGCTCGACTCTCTCGAGCCAGGCAGGCTCCCGGCCGGACAGGGCGAGGTTCTTTCCTCCTTTGCCCGATCATTTCTGGTTGGGCAATTGCGCCCTGCCGGGACTTCCACGCCTCCTGGGTCTCATGGCGGCCTGTACCAGCGTGGTCCGTTGGGCCCGCTGGAACATCGACCCCTTCAGTGGGGACTGGCCAGCCAGTGGTCACGCTTCGATCCCTTGGACCAGCTTGTAGCCGGTGACACAGGGATGTGGAATGCTCTCCAGTGGTGGACCGTTCCAGATCAATTGCAGGAGGGCATCCGTTAAAGTCCGCCCCAGCCGACGGTCTCTCTGTCGACCGATGCCTCTGATGGGTTGGGGTGCCCATCTGGGGAACACCGGGCTCATAGGCCTCTGGTCCCATGAGAGTCCCGATGCCACATCAACCTGCTGGAGCTCCGGCGGTCGCCTAGCTCTCACCCGCCTTTGCTCCGTTCCTCCGGGGTCAAGTGGTCCGAGTCCAGACGGACAATACCACGACCATGTACTATCTAAACCGCCAGGCCGGGACGCGCCTCCGTAGCTATGCAAGGAAGCTCGCATTTCAGGTCACTCGTGCGCAGCCTGGAGGCGGATCTCCTAGCCATTCCACGTGGCAGGAGCCTCCAACAACCTGGGCCGATGCCCTGAGCAGCGGAGAGGCTGCATCCCACCAGTGGTCTCTCCTGCCAGGTAGTACAGCATCTGTTCTCCTTTAGAGCACACCTCAGGTGGACCTGTTTGCCTCACGGAGGCTTGTGAAGCTGAGTCTGTTCATGCCCCCCCCTCAGCAGGGCTCGCTGCAGGGGATGCCTTCGAGGCAATGGACCCCGGGCCTCTTTACGCCTTTCCCCATTTCCCTTGATCACAAGGTGCTTCTCAAGGCGAGGAGGACAAGGCGCAGGTGATTCTGATAGCCCCAGACTGGCCTCGCCAGTTCTGGTACCCAGATCTCCTCAGTCTCAGCTCCAGGACTCAAGCAGCTTCCAGCTCGCCCGGACCTGCTCTCAGTCAATCAGGGAAGGTGTTCCATCGGGACCTTCAATCCCCTGCACCTGACGGCCTGGTTCCTGAGCGGCTAGAGTTCCAGGCTTTGGGTCTTTCGAGCGAGGTCCTCAATGTAGTTGAGGCGTCCCGTGATAGTCGACCAGAAAATGCTATGCCTTCAAATGGAAAAGGTTTTCCATTTGGTGTCAGAACAAGGGCTTGGACCCTTCCTCCTGTTCCTTGGCAAGCATCTTGGACTATTTATGGTCCCTTTCTAGTCAAGGGCTTGGATCGGCGACCCTAAGGGTGCACCTGGCAGCCATCTCTGCTCCCGGGCGCGGGCGGGAAGCAGTCAGTGGCGCAGGAGAAGGTGGTCTGGCGCTTTTCAAACCTTGATCACATTCCCCTCAGTGCGGAACCCCCACCTCCGTGGGATCTACTGCTGGTACTGGCAAGCTCATGGGCAAGCCATTCGAACCTATGCACAGGTGTGCTCTCTCTACCTGTCGTGGAGACCGCCTTCTTGGTGGCTATCACGTCAGCCAGAAGGATGGGAGCTCCAGGCGCTTTCACACCGAGTCTCCTTACCTGGTCTTCCACAGGGACAAGGTTGTCCTGCGCCCCAACCCGAAATTCCTTCCGAAGGTGGTGTCGGAGTTTCACCTTAACCAGGTGTTGACTCTGCCGGTGTTCTACCCCAATCACACCTCGGAGGCCGAATATAGGCTCCATACTCTGGATCCTAGAAGGGCGCTCGCTTATTATAAGGAGCGCACGGCTGAAATTCGGGGAGAGGTTCGCCAGCTGTTTGTCACCTACGCTGAAGCCGCATCTGGCAGACCTGCAGCCAAGCGGACGATAAGCAGGTGGGTAACCTCCTGCATAGATCTCTGCTATAAGTTAGCGGGCATGGAGCCTCCCAGAGGGATAAGAGCTCATTCTACCCGCCATACTGCTGCAACGGTGGCTGCTTCCAGGGACGCTCCCTATCCAGGAAATCTGCAGGGCTGCTACCTGGAAGTCAGCAAACACCTTCATTACCCACTACCATCGACCTTGAGTCACTTGGGATGCTGGTTTGAGACCTGGTTCTCCAGTCTCTTTCCCAAGTAAGTATATGGGGTGTGCTGCCTCTCCTCCTCCCGGAGAACTGCTAGGAGTCTGCCAATGAGTGTGGATGAACAACATATCCATGTCCCTAGAAATACGGGTTACTCACCTGTAACAGGAGTTCTAGGAATGGTATATGTTGTTCATCCACACGACCCACCCGACCTCCCCGGCTTCGACGCACAACCTGAGCTTCCAGCGGGCCAGATCTGGCGTCTTGGGGCGGAGCCGAGAGTTATACCACCCGGGTGGGTGGGAGGAGCAAGCTTGAAGACCTTCCGGCAAGATTTAAAGCGGCAAGGATACTGCCAATGAGTGTGGATGAACAACATATACCATTCCTAGAACTCCTGTTACAGGTGAGTAACCTGTATTTTTGTGCCTTTTGATTTCATTTCTTATTTGTGTATTAAGTAGGAGTGAATTTTGTTCTGTTTGTATCTCAATAAATATTTTTAGGCTTGGCTGCTTCTTTTAAGCCTTGCCTCTCTAAAATTTGGTGTCAACGTCCATCTTTACATCCACACCCTTTTACACTGGTGGCAGTGGTCAGATGTACTGGTGATACTGGTGCCTTCCGGTTTTTGGATGCTGAATGCAGAATACAGATGCAGAACAGACTCGTAACAGACCTAGTGGTGTCTATGCTCGGACCATGGCTACCAAGTATGGTGAACCCTTGTTGCCTGGGTTGGAGCCTGATGTCCAGCGGAGAAACACCAAAACAGAGAGAGAAAAGAGACTGGAGGAAGAGGAGGTGGAGGAGCCAGAGGAAGAGGTTACCCACCCAATTGAGGAGCCTCCAGAGGATGTGCACAGCCTGTTGCGGTGGCTGTGTGTCAAGCAACTGGATATGGATCGAAAGGCTGAAGCTAGATGGAATGATACTCTAAGGGCTATTAGAGACATTGGGGGTCATAAACCAGCCCCAGTGGATACCCCTAAAGACTTTAAACTTGCAAATTAGGGCCATAGATGATATAGAAGCATATATACATTTGGGTGGTTGCTCTAGGCGGTGGACAATAAGAACACAATGGGTCATCCACTTCTGGTACCCTATCTATCTGAGAAGCTGTTCAGCTGGCATATAGCACATGGACAGCACTCGGCTGAGAACCACGAGGCTGTGAAACAAGCAATATTGCAGAGATATGACATTAGTCCTGAGACGTACTAGCAACGCTTCAGAACCTTTAAATATCATCAGGTTGACAACCCAGAGAAGCCTATGCCTGGTTGAAGGACCTTTGTCATAAATGGTTGCAGCCTGGGGTGAAGACAGCAGATCAGATGCTGGAAATACTTGTTGTAGAACAGTTCATCCGGATACTTCCACCTGATGTGCAAGTATGGGTAAAAGAACGACTGGCCTGAGACATCAGAAAGGTGATCACATTGGTCAAGATTACCTGACTGCATGTCCTAACCATCAAAAGGACATTCTGACCTGGTACTACTTCTAGATCTGGTAAGATCTACACTTCTTCCACTACTGTTTCTCCTACTACTGGCACGGAGAAAGCTAAGACTACCTCCCCGTATAGAACATTTAACCCTGATATAATATGCAGGGCATGCCAAGGAAAAGAACATATTGCCCGTTTTTGTCCTCAGAAGAAAAACATCACCCAGTTAACCCAAGCTAACTGGGGACAATACACCACCCCAGTAAGAATTGGTGACAGAGAAATAAATGGGTTGATAGATTCGGGTAGTAAGCAAACCCTGGTTAGAGCGGATTTAGCCCCCCAGAACTGTAAAACTGGTACAAACACCGCTGTCACCTGCATACATGGGGACATCCATCAATACCCTGTTACTGTTATGACTTTACATATTCAGGAGAAGTCATGTGTCATGCCTGTTGGTATAGTTCCCCATCTTTCTTTTCCAGTAATTATTGGTCATGACTACCCTGACTTTTCCAACTTGATACAACCATTGGATAGAATGTGTGTCATGTCAACCCATGCCCAGAGTAGACAAGAACAGCAATGGGCACAAATATTTCCTTTTGACAATGAAATATAAGGGGAATCTGGAAAAAACCCAAAGACCCGGCAAGAGAAGAAAAGGGGAAAAACATCAATGGACTCAGAAGCATAATAATGTTGATGTCAAATGTAATATAGATAACATTGATGTCCAGTGTGATGACGTGTTAGAGGGAGGAGTGTCTATCATACAAGAATCTGATTTTGGTACTGAACAAAAAAGGGATGAATCTTTGAAATGTTTTTTTCAAAGGGTGGGAGCTACTGTGATAGATCATGGACCTATATGTTTAATTAGGGATGGTCTATTATATAGAAGGTGTACCCACCCTATAATAGGTGCCCAAATTAACCAGTTAGTGGTACCCCAAAGGTACAGGAATAAATTATTGCAATTGGCCCATGAGATTCCCTTAGCAGGACATCTAGGAAGGGATCGTACCTTACAAAGATTATTGACTAGGTTTTATTGGGCCAGTATTCATACCCAAGTTGCAGATTATTGTTAGAGCTGCCCCAAATGTCAGCGGGTGGCAGCCGTAACTCGGAAGGACCTGGTACCTCTCCAACCATTACCCCAGATTAAAGTATCTTTCAGCCATATAGCCATGGATGTAGTAGGTTCCTTGCCTAAAAGCTCCAAGGGGAACCACTTTATCCTGGCTATATGTGACTATTGAACAAGGTACCCTGAAGCTATTCCACTCTGTACTGTGACTGCAGAAAAAGTAGCTGATGAACTACTGAAATTGTTCAGTCGGGTTGGAATACTCCCAGGAAATACTCTGATAGATAGAGTATTTCTGTTCACTTAATGTTGGCAGATTGTATGCAACCATAGGGGTAGCAGCAATTCTCACAACTCCTACCATCCCATATGGATGGGCTGGTTGAAAGATTCAACCAGACCCTGAAGAAGATGTTAAGTAAGTACGTGGAAGATGAAGGAAAAACATGGACACCTATCTGCCCTCCTACTATTTGCATATAGGAGGTTCCACAGGCACGACTGGCTTCTCTCCTTCAATTATTGTATGGGAGGAACCGAGGGGACCCTTGGATATTGTTAAGAGGAGGAAGAGAAAACCTGAACTGCCAAGCCTTGATACTAGATTATTTGACAAATTTAAGATCTAGGCTGATCAGGTATATTCAGATGGCACACCCAGCATAATCAGGGTAAGCAAAGTGTGCAAAAGAACATTATGACCACATGGGTAGGAATAAGGACACTAAATGAAGAGGACAAGGTATTACTTTTACTACCTTCAACAACAGACAAATTGCTCATAAATGGCAAGGTCCTTACTATGTCCTAAGGCAAACTGGCCCCATGTGACATACAAAATTGACATGCCAGATAGGCAACAGAAGAAGGATCTATCATATTAACCTCCTTAAAAATGGGTGGAACAACCAGGCCTGGATGTTGTATCTGTCCAGAAAATGAGTAAATGAGTTAGAACTGCATATAGGCGTATTGGAAACAGAAGGTGAATTAAAGGATCTCGCCATCAATCCTAACCTCACCATCCAACAAAGATCTGAATTAGATTCTTTACTATCTACCTATGCTTCAACTTTCACATCCAGACCTGGTCTAGTCCATGTGATTGAACACCACATTGAGGTCAATTCCCCTAAACCAATCAGGCAGAAACCTTACCACTTGCATGAAAAGGTAAGGGAAGATGTAGTACATGAGGTTAAGAAAATGTCTAAGTTAAGGGTAATCGAACCCTCCAAAAGTGAATGGGCATCTCCCATGGTGATAGTACCAAAACAGGAAGGTGGTATCGCCTGTATTTAGACTTTAGACGCCTAAATGCAGTGTCTAATTTGATGCATACCCTATGCCCCTGTGATAGATGACATCATGGATAGGCTAGGAATGCTATGTACATCACTGTATTTGATTTAACTAAAGGGTACTGGCAAATTCCACTGGACAAAGCCTCTAGGGAAAAGACAGCATTCATTACCCCCATGGGGCTGTATCAATTCATCACTATGTCCTTTGGCCTCCATGGTGCGCCTGCCACCTTCCAACGACTGATGGATCGCACTTTACATCAACATAGGACTTACTGTTCGGCATACCTAGATGGCGTCATAATATACAGTCCCACATGGGAGGCCCATCTGCAACATCTAGATGCTGTTCTTACATCCCTTAGAGTAGCAGGATTAACCATTAACCTCAAAATGTAGGATCACTATGCAGGAAACTAAGTATCTGGGGTTTACTTTGGTGATGGAAAGTCAAACCAGAGATTTGCAAGATAGACGCTTATAGCCCAGTGCCCCATACCACGCACTCAAGAAGAAGGTAAGATCATTTTTAGGCTTAGTACATTACAGAAGGTTTGTGCAAATCTTGCCACATTTGCCACTCCACTCACAAACCTGACAAAGAAACATCAGCCCACAGTAGTGAGATGGACCCAGGAGTGTGAAACTGCTTTTGTACCATCAAAGCCTAGCTATGTACAGCCCTGTATTAAGAAGCCTTGATTTTCTTTTATATAGAAACATAGATTTTGACGGCAGATAAGGACTACTTTGCCCACTCAGTCTGCTCTATTTCCCTACCTGTTGGATAAGCTGCAGGTTCTAGTTAACCAACAGTCTACTTCCTGCAACCCCCCCACTATAATTGCCTTATGTCTGTCCCATACATGTTTGAATTCCCCCACTGTTTAGACCCCACAACCTCCCCAGGAAGGCGGTTCCATGCATCCACCACTCACTCCGTGGAAAATAATTTCTCACATTACCCTGAGTCGTTCCCTCTATCTTTAAATTGTGCCCCTTGTTCTTGCATCTCTTTTATGAAAGATGCTACCCTCCTGGACTTTTGTTGATTCCTTGAGGTACTTGAAAGTTTCTATCATGTCCCCCCATCCCTCTTTCATCAAGGGTATACATATTAAGCTTCTCTCAGTCTCTTTCATATGGTTTCTGATGCAGACCCTGCACCATTTTAGTTGCCCTCCTCTGGACTGCTTCCATCCTGTCTATGTCCTTGCATAGATGGGGTCTCCAAACTGCACGCAGTACTCAGATGGGGTCTCACCAACTGTCTGTACAGAGGGATAACCACTTCCCTTTTCTACTTGTGATGCCCCTCCCAAGGGTAGGAGGTTATTTAGCTTCATGGTTTTTGGTGAATTCCAAACAATTGCTAGTGAGTAGCTGATAGCAGCCCTCCCAAACTGGTGCAGACATTGGGGACCTTAAGAATGATAATTTTGCTGATCCTTAGGTTGTATGGCCTAGAAGTAATTTGAGTAAAACAGTCTGAGATATAGGTAGGTAGCTTGCTTGATAAGGCTTTGAATATCCAAATTGCAGCATTCCTATTTCTTCTGTGTTGTAATGATGTCCAGTTAACTGCCTTATAAAGGGAGCAATGATGGGTGCTGAAGGGAAGGTCAGTAATGAATCTGATGGACCTGTGTATAGGGTGTCCAGTTTATTTAAGAGGGGGAGTGAACAATGTCCGTACAGAAAGTCAGCATAGTCAATGAGGGATAGGAATGAAGCCTGGATTAATCTTTTTTTGGAGTCTCTGTTGAGGTAGTGCTTTATTCTAAAAAATAAACCAAGCCTTTGTCTCAGTTTCTTTAGTAGCTCCTCAATATGGACAGAATAGTCAAGCTTGTTATCAATCCAGACTCAATGTATTTGAAGTTATCAACGAATTCCAGCTTCTCTCAAGTAAGGTGGTTAGTTGTAGGGTGGTGGATGGTGGGGTAGTGGCAGAGCAACTCTTTGAGGTAAAGAACATAGCTTTTGTTTTTTGGCATTTAGAAGTAGTTTTTATCCAGTAGGTTGTGTTGTAGGATGGAAAATTCAGATTGTAGCAGTTCACAGGCTTTTAGATAATGAAGGATTGCTAACATGTAATACAGTATCATCAGCAAACAGATGGATGTTGGTTTGAGTGAGGTTAGCATCAATATTATTAATATAGATGGCAAAGAGGATGGGGCCAAGAATAGAGCCTGCAATTGTACCTCTTAACAGTGGTTTTAAGGTGGATAGGTAGTTTCCATTTTTACCAGTTGTGACCTATCTGATAGATAGCACTTGAACCAATTGGTGAAGGGAATCCAACCCTAGTGAGCCAAGGGAGGTGATTAATGATTCATGATCCACAGTGTCAAATGCTTTGCTCAAATCCAGGAACACAGCACAGGTACATTCTTCTTTATCCATAGCAATCTGCCAGTCATTGGTTACTTTGGCTAGGCCAAATGGTGCTCCTTGATCTAAATCCTGATTGTGCTGTATTTAGGAGGTTATTGTTATCCAGGTAGTCCCTTAATTGTGAGTTTACTAACTTTCAAGCATCTTGATAGAACTGATGGGATGGAAATGGGCCTGTAATTATTGAGGGCCATGGGATCACCAGATTTGAGTAAAGGAACTACTTGAGCTGTTTTCAAGTGGAGGAATGGATCCAGTGGTGAGGGAAAGATTGAAGAGATGAGTGAGGGGCAGATAAGACTTGAGATGCAATCTTGAGGAAGTAGGGGCCCAGAGTCTGTACCTGCACTTTTGAAGTATCTAAATTGGAGAGGAGATCTTCCACTTCTTTCAAGGATATTGGGTTGAAGGAGAAGGTTGATGTAGCCTTTGACCCACGGTGGATTGAAGGTTCAAGGAAGATCTCAGGAGATTCTGAGTGAAGAGTCAAATGCTAGTCCAGCTGTGGTGAAGTGGTCATTGAAGGTATTTAGGATTTCTTGTTTGTCCGTAATTTCTGTGCTATTTAGTAGCAGTTTGCAGGTTAAGGCAGGAGTAGAGTTTTGGCCCAAGATACCCTTTATAGTTCCCCAGAGCCTGGTTGGGTTATTATAGGAGGCATCCAGTTCAGCTCTATAATAGCAGCTCTATAATAATATAAAAGTGCAGTTGTGCTAGGTACATCAGCCACGATATTCAGCTGGGGCATACAAATGAGGCCATAATATATGCAAGGTGCAAATGGGGCCATTTGCATGTCATTATTGGCTCATTTGCATATGATGTGTGGATACCAGTGAATTGCACCTGGTGCCCTGCCAAGCTGCTGCCATTGGGGGTTGGCACCCTGGTGGACTATTGCAACCTTCCCCCCACTTCCATATGCCTGAGCATGGACATCAACCTAAAAGAAGGTAAACCTAGTAGTCTAGCGGTCCCCCCATGCCTGATTGCAGGCATCTGAATAATGTTAAGGACACCTGGTGGTCTAGCGGTCCCCCACACCTGATCGTGGGCATCTGAATATTGTTAAGAAAATCTAGTGGGCTAGCCGTCCCCCCATGCCCGATCATGGGCATCTGTACTCTCAAGATAGATCCTGGTGGTCTAGTGCCCCCCCTCCCATATGCCCGACTTTGGGCTGTTGGTGAGTGAATGGAAAGCCCTTGCCCAATCACGGGCCATAGTAAAATGGAATAGAACCATGGTGGTCTAGTGGAACCCACCCTGAAAGCCCAAACAAGGGCCGTAATACAAGCTGACGGCTACCTGGTAGTCCAGTGGTACCCCCTTCCCCACCCAACCACAGATGCCTCCAGCCACACAGCCCCCCCCATCATCAGCAGGCAGCAGCACCCCTCCTGCATACCGCCTGGCTGCCAGCTGAATGACAGTGTACAGTATGAACTGTACACCCATTGAGCCAGTGGACCAATGGGAGTGCAGACCATACAACACTGTCATTCTGACAATGACCAGGTGGTATGTGGGTGGTAGGCTGCACTGCGCTGATGATGGAGGGTGCGGGTGGCTGAAGCATCTGTGGGTGGGTGGGAGAGGTACCACTGGACCACCAGGTAGCCGTACATTGCAAATTATTTTAAAAGCTTATTTTTTTTGAAGTGATACACATAATAGAAAATGATAAGTACTGACTAGCTAACGTGTTTATTTTAGGGAAGCACAAAGTATAACATGCACTGATGGTAAATCCATAACAAAAGAAAGAAAGAGTATCACTTGATATAATTGTGGTTGTTAAATGTCCCCCTCCCTCCACAGTATTAGAAGTAGATAGCACGGATGTTAAAATGTAAATAATATTGTGTTATATATGTTTGTATTACTAGAAGCAGACTCCTTGATGAAGGGTATTCCTGAAATGTAGGACATTGTTGGTCTGGATGTTATAAAAATAAAATTATTTTGGCTTGAAGATTATCTGGGTGAGTGAACCATTATTTCCAATATTTTCTTAATGTGCTTTAGCTCTTGGTTGAACTATGGGCACTTCCCTTAAAGTATATTTTCTTTTTTGTCTACTTCTCTGATTTTTGGCTGGATCAGAGTTTTTGGTCTTTATTTGGAACCTGTTAATTCTAGTCTATTCCTGGTAACAAAGCTTCCAGGAACTCCTACCTCTCTTAGTATGCACTTAAATTATGTCTAAAATGGCCCAGTGCTAGCCTGGTGGGACTGAGTGCTGAGGCGCTGGATGCCTTACCTTGTGTAATGCCAGTGACCCATGTTCAGGAATGCGCATGGGCCGCTGGGGGTCAGCAGGGGTGGAGAAGAATTGAGCATCCAATGAACTGCTCTCCTTTTCTGGGGGGGGGGTTCTCAGATGTTGGCACCTGTCTGCTCCCTAGCAGAGACTGAAGAACATGGCTGCTGCACTGTAGACAGGGGAGGAGTTGGGGTAGATGCTTGGATGGAACACGTATGGACACGTGCATGCTCCTCTGTGCAGCTGTCATTGTACACCTCGACCCCTGGGGAGAAACTCCAGAAAAATATAGTTGCTACAGCAGGGTGGTGAAGGGTGCCTCACAGGCTTCACTCCCAGCCAGCCTCGGCACTGGCCCCTTGAATCCAGTCTGCAGTGAGGGTTGGTGATCTTCACACATTACAGAGGTAAGCCCTGGGGCTGGGTCAGTGCTGGATGGTGGACTATCGGGGATGGGGCTGGGGCTCCCTCTGGAAGGAAGCCAGCAATAATAAAGAGATAACAAAAATAAATAAATAAATAAAATGGCCCAGTGGTGCTGGAAGTTGAGGTGTGGATACCACTCACACTTCACCAGCTACTGAAGTTTGAGAATGACTGGAGCTAATTGGGGTGCCAGTATAGGGGTTGGAGGAGTGGGATTCAGAGCACTGTTAGTCTGACCTCCTCTCCTGGGGTGGTGGGATGGGTTGTTCACTCTACCATAGTTCTTTCCCCACCAAGTGGAGGTCCAGTGGGTAACATAGCCAGGCATGTTGGCTGTCTTTGTGCCCTCCTCCATGCATACACACATATGGCTGTGTGCCAGGACTCAATGGGGGAAATGGGAGAAAACCCAAGAAAAAAACAGAAAAGGTTGTACTAACATACTATTTGCCAGCAGATTAGGCCTTACGGTCTATCAAGTCTGCTCGAACCTTAGATCCTTAGTTGGGTGCCGAGGCCCTCCCATCCCTTGTGCTCCAGAAACCCCTATCATCCATCCCCTCCCACCTGGGACAGGCCATCATCTGATTCATCCACTTTCTGTGTCTGTCTCTCCCTCTCTTGAAGCCCTCCACTGTGGCTCTCTGAACCACCTCGCCAGGCAGTGCATTCCAAGGGTCCACCACCCTCTCAGTGAAAAACCTCCTCCTCTTTTCCCCCTCACCCTTCCACCTTCCAACTTCAAACCATGCCCTCTGGTGATACCTCCCTGCTTTAGTCTAAAGATCCCTCCATGTATACCCTATTTATTCCTTGAGGTACTTGAAGACCTTAATCATGTCCCCCCTGTATCTCCTCTCCTCCAATGAAAACAGGCAGAGCTCCTCAAGTCTGATCTCATACATCAAATCCCCTAGCCCTCGTATCATCTTAGTTACCCTCCTCTGTACCCTCTCCAGGAGCTGTATGTCCCTCTGCAAGTGTGGTCTCCAGTACTGTACACAGTACTCAAGGTGTGGTCTAACCAGTCCATTGTACAGTGCAGAATCACTTCCTTGCTCCTAGAGGTGATCCCCCTTATGATGCATCCCAACATCCTGTTTGCCTTGCTAGCCGCTCTCCTGCACTGCTCAGAGTTATTCATACATGCATCCACCATGACCCTTAGGTCTTTTTCCCTATAGAGGCCTCCAGTGCCTCCCCTCCCAGGGTGTACCTGTGTTTAGGGTTTCCCTGACCAAGATGCAACACCTTGCACTTGGTGATATTGAAATTTAATTTCCATGTGTGAGCCCAGCTTTCCAGGGTGTCCAGGTCCCCTTGCAGGGCCAACCTCCCCTCTTCTCCCTCAACTACTGCTCCCATCTTGGAGTCATCCATGAAGAGACTTATTTCACACCCTATACTCTCCCTGATGTCCGATATGTATGCATTAAACAGGATCGGACCCAGGACCGAGCCCTGCAGCACCCCACTACCAACCTCTCTAGGGTTCAAGAGCCCCCCACAAACCATTACTCTCTGGGTGCATCCAGCTAGCCAGTTTTCAATCCATCTCATCATCAAAGGGCCTACTCCTAACCCCACCAGTTTCTCCACCAGGCCATTGTGGGGGACAGAGTCAAACACCTTGCTGAAGTCCAAGAATAATACATCCACAGGCTTTCCCCTGTCCAGTTCTGATGTTACCCATTCGTAGAACTCCACAAGGTTGGTTTGACATGATCTACCTGACACAAACCCATGTTGCTGGCTATCCAGACCTCCACCTCCTCCAAGTACACCCCAATCATTCCTTTAGTATACTCTCATTAATTTTCCCACCACCGAAGTCAAACTGCTGGGTCTATGGTTACCTGGTGCTTCCTCAACCCTCTTTGTAGGTTGGCACCACATGTGCCTCTTGCCAATCCTAAATTTGCCCTCCCTGTCTCAAGTGACCTGTTGAAGAGCTCCTCCAGAGTGCAGCCAGTATGTCTGCCAATTCCCATAGTACTCTCGGATGAATGCCATCCGCCCAGGGAATTTTCTTTCTTTAGGACCTTGAGGGCTAACCACACCTTTTGGCGAGATAGCATCATCTGTCCCCTCCACCTTACTGGCCTTTTTATCCTTATCCAGATGTGACACCCCTGGGGTACCTCTCCCTCCCTCTTGCTCCATTTCTGTTGCTCCCCTGATCCCACTCACTGCTGCTTCTATCCCCTTCATGCCTTACTTTGTAGATATCCCATTCCCCTCCCTAGTGAACACAGAGGCAAAGTACTCGTTAAATACCTCTGCCTGGTCCCTCGCCTCTTCCACCCACCCTCCTTCTGATCTCAATCTGCTGAGATGGCCTTAGTTTTCTCCACTCCCCAATGTACGGAAGCCCCTTTTTCCCCTCCATGTATCCCTGTGGCCGTTTCTCTTTACTGGACTTTGCTCCCTCACCATACAGGTGACTTTTCTAGATGCAGATGGTACATTTCCTTATCCTATCCCTCTTGTTGATTTATATTTTTGTAGGTCTGCTTTCTTCTGACTGCTACCTGTACCTCACTGGACCACCAGCATGGTTTTATTTGACCTTGCTCCTTACGTTTCAACTTAGGCATAGATCCTGACTGCCTCATGAAGTCCCGTTTATGACCTCCGATCTCCTTTCCACACTTGTCATTGATGTAATCCCCTTCAAGTGATCCTTGAGAATATTTTCCATGCCCACAAGTCTGCCCCCTAAGTCCACTGCCAGTGTCCTAGATCTCCCCTCCCCCATGCTTATTTGAAACCAGACAGTATTGTGGTCGCTGCCAGTCGGGGTCCTGCAACCATGATCCTTACCAGATCTCCATCTGCCAGAACCATGTCCAGGACATTTCTTCTTCATATGGGCTCCATCACATGCTGTGTTAAGACACATCCTGGAAGCTGTCCAGCAGCCTCTGCTCCTTGGCCACCTTAGAGGACATGGTTCCCCAGTTTGTACCTGGCATGGGTCCCCCCCATCAACATCACTCCTTCCCCTTTTGGTCCACACTGGGCAATGATGTTGTCCAGCAAACCATCCTCTAGAACATCACTCATCCCGGGGGGTCTACATACTACACCCAGCTTGACCTTATCTCCTGCTGGGGATTGTAAGGTGACCCATAAGGCCTCCACGTTTCCCTCTGCCTCTTCTACCCTAGCAATTTCTACGTCATCTCTAATGAACATAGCCACTCCACCCCCTCTGCCCTCCTTTCTATCCTTCCTAAGCATAGTGTACCCCCGTATGTTTAGGTCCCAGTCATGGTTTTTGTTGGCCCACATCTCTGTGACCACCGCCACATCCACCCCTCCCGAACAACATGGCCTGGAACTCTGGCAACTTGTTTCCCAAGCTCCTGGCATTTACTAACACCAACCCCACCCTTATCCTGATCCTCTTAGCCAGACCCCACCCAGATTCCTTATACTTCCATCCTCCTCTGCTCCTCCTGAAGCCTCCACCCCAGTCTGTTTCCCCTCCCTCCCTTGGGCTTGAAGGCTAATCCCCTCATCTGGAGGAGGGCTTCTGGTCAGCCCTCCCTTATCCTTCTCCCTCACAAGTTTAAACCCCACCTTTCTTGAATGTAGTCAGCCATCCCTGTTTAGGACTTCCTTCCCTAATGGGGCAAGGTGAAGCCTGTCCTTGGCATATAGTCCCTTATCCTCCCAAACTCCATTCCCGTTCCCTAACACCCCAACCTCTCTTCCACCACTTCCTGAGCCAGTCATTAACCTCTGTGATCTTCATTTTTTCTCCACTGAGGCCTTTGGTACTGGCGATATCTCAGAAATGTTGCATCCATTATCCCGACAGACTCTGGCAAGTTCTTGGAACCTTGCTTGGATTTCCAAAACGCTATTTCCCTCTAAATCATTAGTTCCCAAATGCACCAGGACATCTGGTTTCCCTCCACAATCCCTAACCATTTCATACACCATGAACTTTGTTCTGTGCACTGTCAGCCCAGAGATACTCACTACCTTCACCTGGCTATGGCATCCATCCCCCTGTCCCTCCGACTGGATACCCCTAATCATCGAGTCTCCCAATAACAGAACCTTAACACCACCATCATCCTTATGGTTACCTCCACTATGCCCTCTCAGCCTCCCTTCCTCCCCTTATTCATGATCTCAATTCCTTGATAGTCTTCCTGCCTTATTAGAGACCTCCTTGTCACCTTCCCCTTTCTGCCTCCCTTGTTATTTTGCCCACTTAACTCAAACCCCCTCTGAATAGGTGTCCCCTTTAACCCTCTCTTATCCGAACCATTTATCCTGGCCCTGATGGTTTCCCCTTCCCCCACACCGCCATCCTCCCCCTTGTAATAGCACCCCTGCCTCAGAGGCTCTGTAGGTCCCCTTTAGCTAGGGCCCCATCCTTGGTATTGACCCCCTGCTGAGGGCTCCTCACCTACTTGTCTCCCAGTTTTCTCCAATCGTGCTCTCCTCCCTCATGTCTGCAATATGTTGTATCTCCCCCATTTGCTTAACATTTATGTTTCCCCTTCTCCCTCTGGGACTATTTCTATCCTTTTCATTGCCGGTCTGTGATGCCTTATGGGTATCCGACTCCCTCCCCCCGGCCTCTGTATAAGTTTCCTCATTTCCACCAACCCCTTCCTCCCCCTCTAGGTTGCTTAGTAGCTCAAATTTATTGTGATACTTTATGTCAGCCTCCATCAAGTAACCCGAGTTTCCCCTGACTGCACCTCTAAACTGCCCCTCTTCTTCCCCTCTTGCTCTGTACACCTTAGGAGCTCCCTTCCCTGATCTGCTGTTTTTAGGCTTCCGCACAACAGCCCCTCCTGACTCTTCCCCTCCACTCTTTGTATTCAGAATGTTTCACCCCGTCGCTTTCCCTTAGCGTCAACATCCCTATCTAAGGGTCTTCTGTCCCTAATCCCCCCTCCTGCTTGCTGTAATGTAACATCCTGTAATTTCAGGCGTTGCTCCAGCCTCCCTCAGCCCCACCCTTCTGCTGCCCATATCCACACTCCTTATCCTTGGACACCCTCCCAGCTCCCCCCAGCTTACTCCTTAACCAATATACCTCACTCCCTGATACAAGATAGCTGTCTACAGAGTGGGCAGCCTTCCCTCTCTCCAGGCCCAATTGAGAATTATTGCCATCCCACAGCCTGTGCAGCCTACAACCCTTCTGAAGATGCCTGCCATGGTGGAATATGGCCACCCTGTTTATTCCCCTCTGTTTATAATGGCACACCCTCTTTTCTCAGTCCCTTTCCCCTGGAAAACAGTTTCTCTCTATACTGACTGCAGTTATTTACAAATGCAATTTCAACCCCACCAATAAAGTTCCCAAGTCTCACAAACACATACAGTCCAGCGTGTGTTCAGTCCCACTAACAGTGTGTGTATGCAGACATCAGGTACCGTATGATGTCACAGACCCAACAGCTCCTATTGCTTTGAATTTCAGTCCCAAACAGAAATACTCAGCCCTTCAATCCCAACCCCCAGTGGCTTTTCAGTATTTAAGAAAGCCTCCAAAATAGGGTGGCTGGGAGGGCTCTTACCAAACACCAGGCAAACAACACATTTAAATTTCACTCTAATTATCACTGCCAAACAACTGTTCCCAAGCCTCCAAAGTTACAATATCACAGCCCAAGTAACAGTTCTAACTCAAGGTAATAATTTTTAACATATAGAACTAATTTCACTTACAAAACTATTCAAATATTTCAGTTAAAACAGAATATAACCACAGACCTCTGTCCTTACTAGCCTGCTGCTTATGTTCCCAAGTGAACAATATTAAAAAATATATATATATATATTATAGTGGTGCGGTCGCGCCACTATAGTTAGGGTTCAGATGTCACTTCTATGTTAAAGTCAAAATTTTGCATGTTAATAACTTTGGACCCATTCAACGGATTCATCTGAAAATTGGTAAGCATGGTGGGGCATGGCAGATCTCTTGATGTGCCAAAGTTTGTTTCGGTTGGACTTACGGTCTTTGCGTACAAAAACACTGAAAAATTCGAGATTATCCATTTTTGGAGGCAGATTTTGGGATTCTGGAGGTGGCCCTGTGTGGCTGTTGTGTGTATGCTACTCTTCAAGATGGTTTGTTTGAAAGAGCTTTGGTGTCCAAACATGTCACTTTTGTTTGGTGAAAAAATATTAAGGCATTCAAAAGTTATGCCACTTTGAAGTTCCCATTATAAGTCAATGGGAAAATTTATATCTATGTTTTGCAAACAAGAATGGGGTTCTGTCCATCTGGTCACACCTGGTGATCAAAAGAATTTGCAGCCTCGTGGTTCAAGAATCTTTGTCCCTGAGAATTTTGAATTTTTTTAATTGTGAGGTCCGCCATCTTGTTTTAGTTTTCTGATCGGAAAACACAAATATCTTGGCTCAGGGTGAGTCCTGAAGTAAAACTTTGATGGGTTTTACTAAGGGGCTCTGATCTATCGAGCCATGCCTTTAGTTTCATCAAATCAGTCAAAAATAGAGTTATAAGCTTTAAAGTCTTTAATCGCTGCTCGCTAATGATATTGGATCGAGCCTGCAAATTCTTTGATCGCTAGATTCTTTGATCGTGATCTTGCATCACAACCTAAATACACAAATATCTTGGCTCAGGGGTGGGCTAGGGACACAAATGAGGGTGGGTTTTGATCAAGGGGCTTTGTTCTATCGAGGCATTCCATTGGTTCAGTTCAATTCGGTCAAATAATCACGTTTCACCATTTTGTATTCTTTTGTTGCGAGTGTGCAATTTCTTTGATCGTGAGCCTGCAAATTCTTTGATTGTGAGATTCTTTGATCACAATCGTGCATTGTGAGAGAGGGATGAGATGGCCAGATTAAAAATGGTAATTTCTCAGCCCAGGGGTGTCTTGGGAGGACAAATGAGGGTGGGTTTTGCTCAGGGGGCTTCGTTCTGATGAACCAAGGTGTTTTGTTTGTGGTGGGGGCTTGAAATTGATAGTGTACCTAGCCTTAGTGTCAAGGATGTAGTTTTCAGTTGTTGTGTGTGTGTTAAATGTCAACAGGTGAGGAACTGTGCCACTCTGATGAATATAAATTTTAAACTTTGACATGTTATATCTCAGACACGATTTGATCTTTTCACTTGAAATTTAGACAGTGTTGATGGCATGTCCTGTAGATGTAATTGTGGTGTTTACATGTCGGACAATGTATTTTTTGCAGAGATATTGCATGATGCAGTTTACATTTTGTGGACAGCATTTTCTATTGTTCTACTGGATTAACATTTGTTTGCTGGCTGGCCATGCTGTTGTCAATGTACTTTTTATTTAGTCATTAGGTGTGTAATGTGGCCCGGCACTTACAAGTTGGTGGGAGCATGGGGCCCCGGACTCCCACCAACTTGCGCAACTTTCTATTTTTCCATTCTTTCTTAAAAAGTAAGGAAATTCTATGCAAAAAACTTGGTTAATGCATCAATTAGGGTTGTTCTACAGTGACAAAAGTGAGGAAATTTGATATTAGGGTTGCCACCCCTTGCACCCCCCCACCCGCCCCCCAACAGGCATCAGGGTGTGCATTGGGGTCATCATCCCTAACTCTCACTCCATTCTTCTTGACTGTACCACCTCAGCGTCTTTACACATGGGATGGGATGAGGTTAGGGCTGATGTTATGAGCACCGATATATTGAGAAGCAGGGTAAAGTGCAAAGTGGCAATCTAATTAATTCTTCACTTTTATCACTGTCATCTATCTAATAGTTTCATCAGATGATTTTTGCATGAGTGTAATGTGTGTGTGTATATATATATATATATATATATTTTTTTTAATGGAAAAACTCTGTTTAATGCATCAGTTAGGGTTGTTCCACAGCAGCAAAAGTGAGAAAATTCTGTGTAAGAGTTGAAAACCCTAACTGCGCATTTGTCATCCTCTTATTTGTTTCTGAGCCTGCTCTCTCTTGTCTCCCCTCAGCCATCAGTTTAAATATGCATGTGTTCCCTAAAAAGCTGTCCCAATTCTATGGACCCTTTCCTACTCAAGTGTACACCATCTCTACAAAAAAGTGACTTATTATTACCAGAGATTTACCAACATTTTATACAGTGAAACCCATTTAAGAGACTCCATCTTCTTAACCAGTTATTTACGTTACACATTTTCTAGTTTATTCTCTCATTTGCTCTTCGAACTGGTAAGATCGCTAAAATTGTTAAGATACCTTTAACCTCCCAAATTTGCTTTTCAGTTGCCATGTATGTGAGAAACATGTTATCTTCACTAGTGGATTTTAAGTCATTAGTACCTGCATGAAGTATAATTAAGGGCTTATGATCTTGTTTTTTCACTAGGTCTGGCAAGAGAATTAAAACATCTGTCATTTTGACCGTAGGTAGGTATGTGCTAGTTATCAGTTCTTTTAAGTCCATTGTGGTATAGGCATCAGTATATTTCATAATCAATTCACCTGTAATATGATTTCTACATCTGATACTGTCCTGAGTACCCAAGGGACCCCCTACTTCGATGACAGTAATGTTGTCCCTATCCCTAATGTGCCCATGTATTTCTAACCATTAAAGGGGTACCTGGTCTCCAGTTGGTACTACATAAACATTTTCTTCCTCTCCCCTTGTGTATTCTTCCCAGCCAATCCCACCACTACTTCACTCACTTTGAGTTGGCTGCAGATATTCTTCTACTTGGTTTACAACCAGGGTACCAGATTACAAGTTGGTACTAAATTATCATTCACTTCCTCTACACCTATGAGTCCTTCTCTGCTAATCCCCTTACTCCCTAACTCACTTCGAACTACCTGCAAAAGTTCATTTGTCTGTTTTTCTACTTCTATTAAATTTGGAGGGGTTGAAAAGAATTCTTGACAGGTATTTGAATTCTATGCTATTTCTGTTTCTTTTGTGGTGAACTCCTTTCATTTCCTGCAGCCCCTGAGTTTGTTCTTCTAATGGTCTGATTTATTGGTAACATTTTAATTTCAATTCAAGGCCCACGATTTTTACCCTTAACTCTTTAAGCTCAATGAACTGATTACATATTTATTCAAATAATCCAGTGCTCTACCCTACACTGAACTTTGTACATTCCTCACATTTGACTCCCAATTCACCAGACTTAAGGGCTACAATATGTCTTTCCATTCACCTCTCTAGTCCTATAATACCTATATAAAAAATGTTATTAACTTCAGCAATAGCCGTACGCTTACTTTAACATGCACTTGTTTAATGATAGAAAACATTATGAATAATGACTCCCACTGCCAGCATCCTGCTTAACCCACTTAAGAGGATCAACACATGCACAAAGATGCATGTGTCTCTGTGCTCTTCTCCTTGCATAACACCACACACTCAAGCACACAGTGATTGCTCCCTACTTTCTAGTTAAATGGCATGACCTAGAATTGCTCCTTGGGGTTACAGTCACATGCAGCCCACAAAAAGTTAAAACATGAAAATTAAAAGGCCAAACAGCATTCCTCACAATGCAGAAATCATTTGTTCACTGCTGGTGCAGCAAGTATTAAAATCTGTGATCTCCCGTGGACTCAGTTTTTTCCTAGTTCCCTCAGATCTCAAATAGAACTACAGCTCCCAGGTTGTTTCTTGTAGTGCTCTGTCCCCCTCCCCAATGCAGTAATACCACCAACAGGACTTCTACACAATAAGGCTTGGAAATGAAGCTATGGTACACCACAAACCCAGCACCCATCTCCCAGCTTTTTGATGATGCAGAGCTCAATCTGGACCTAGAAGAAACCCTGGCACTCACTTCCTACTTCCTAGATAAATTGCATGACCTGGAAGTGCTCTGAGGTTAACAGTCACATTCAACCCACAAAGTTAAAACATGAAAAATAAAAGGTGAAGCAGCCCTCTTAACAATCCAGCATTCAGTTGTTCACTGCTGGTGCAGCAAGTATTAAAAGGTGGGCTTTCCCACTTACTCAGTAGTTCCCCCAGCTCTCATATGGTACTACAGCTCCCAGGTCATTTCCTGTACTGCTCTGCCCCCTTAATGCAGTAATGCAGCCAACTTCTACACAATGTGGCTTGGAAATGAAGCAGTGGTGTACCATCATCCCAGACCGCCTTTCTCTCAGCTTTTGGTTTCTGTAGAGGATGTGGAGAAATAAAAAGATGCTGGGGTTAAGGGTGAGATGTCGATAGGTAAAATGGCAGGGTTAAATGGAGAAAATGACAAATGCAATAAGGACAGTAATGGGCAAAAAGGGGTAAGGCCATCAAGAAATGGAGGGTAATGAGTACCAATGCCCATAGTCTGGGCAACAAGCTCCATGAACTTGTGGCCTTGATGGATGAGGGATGCCTGGATATCATAGCTGTCACAGAAACATGGTACACAGAGAACCATGACTGGGATGTTAACATACCAGGGTACACAACCTACAAGAGAGACAGGGAGGGTAGAAGAGGGGGAGGAGTAGCTCTCTATGTAAGGGAATTGATAAAAGCAATGGAACAAGAGAGTAAACAGGGAGAAGAGGAGGCACTGTGGGTCACCTTAGAGACTGGAAATGGCACCACAATCCACACAGGGGTTGTATACAGACCCCCATGTCAGGGAGAGGGAATGGACAAGGATAAGATAGAAGGCATCCTTAGGATGGCAGAGAAAGGAGATACTATTTATGGGAGACCTTAATATGCCAGATGTTAACTGGAGCACCTTTGTTGCAGCCACATCCAAGAACATGACCATTCTCGATGCCCTACAGGTGGCATGCCTAAGCCAGCTAGTTTTGGAACCCACTCATGAGGGAGCAATCTTAGACCTCATACTCTCAAATGGGGACAGTGAGAGGGTCTCAGATCTAGAAGTGGGTAGCCATCTCGGAACAAGTGACCACCAAACAGTATGGTTTATGATAAACTCAGCTACTGAGTCAAGCCATACAAAAGTGAGGGTACTGCACTTCTAGAGGGCTGACTTTGGCAAGATGAGAGAGTGCCTTAGAAAAGCACTAGCAAACAGGCTAGAAGGAGGAGTGGAGCAACAATGGGGAAACATCAAAACTGCCATCACAGAGGCAACAAACCTTTGTGTGAAGCAAATAATCAAAACGAAAGAAAAAGCCACTATGGTTCTCAAAAGAGGTGGTGGGGAAGGTTAGAGAGAAAAAGATAGCATTTAGGAAGTATAAGGAAACACAGATGGAGCAGGACAGAGAACTGCATCAGTTAAGGCAGAATGAAGCAGGGAAGGAAGTCAGAATAGCAAAGGCCCAAACTGACGAAAAGATAGCCAACTCAGTTAAGAAGGGGGATAAAAACTTTTATAGGTATATCAGGGGGCATAGAAAGACAAAGGGAGGGTAGTGAGGGTGAATAGAAAGGATGGTGGGTGGACAGAGCTGGGCAGTGAAAAAGCAGGGATATTGAACAAATACTTCTGCTCAGTATTCACAAAAGAGGAGGAAGGGGAGTGCCTAATCAAATTAACAGAAGCAGTCTGGGTAGAGGGTTGATCTCAGTCCTTTCACAGAAGAAAGGGTTCTAAAAGAACTCCTAAAACTGAAGGTGGACAAAGCAATGGGGCCTGATGGAATTCACCCCAGAATTCTAAAAGAATTAAGGGGAGAACTAGTGATACCACTGACTACCCTTTTTAACAAATCATGGGAGGATGGTGTGGTACCTGAGTACTGGAGGAAGGCGGATGTGATTCCTCTTCACAAAAGTGGGAGCAACACAGAGGCAGGAAACTACAGACTTGTCAGTTTGACCTCTGTGGTAGGGAAAGTGATGGAATCACATCTGAAGGAAAGAATGGTTGAGTACCTAGAGACCAGTGAGGCACAGGACCCAAGGCAGCATGGGGTCACAGTGGGAAAGTCATGTCAGATTAATCTAATTAATTTCTTTGACTGGGTGACCAAAGTAGTAGACCAGGGAGTGGCTGTGTCATGGCCTACCTAGACTTTAGCAAGGCATTTGACATAGTCCCACACAAAAGATTAATAATCAAATTAACCAGCCTGGGAGTGGGTCCCAGGGTGGTAGCCTGGTTACAACATTGGCTGGACAACAGGACACAGAAAGTAATTGTAAATGGAGTCCACCTTGAAGAAAGAGGGGTTACTAGTGGGGTACCGCAGGGTTCAGTACTGGGTCCAGTCCTTTTTAATGTCTTTATAAGTGACATTGCAGAGGGACTGGGAGGATAAGTATGCCTCTTTGCAGATGATACAAAGATCTGCAACAGGGTTGGGAAGGGACTTGGCAAGGTTGGAGGAAAAGTCAGAAGTATGGCAGCTTGGATTCAATGCAAAGAAGTGCAAAATAATGCATCTGGGAAACAACAACCCAGGGGAAGATTACACAATGGGAAGGGGTAATAACAACAACATTGGAAAGGGACCTGGGGTTAATCATATCAGATGACCTTAAGGTTAGCAAGCAATGTGAGAAGGCAGTAGGGAGGGCTGGGGGGATACTGGGATGTATAGGGAGAGGCAACACCAGCAGAAAACAGGAAGTTGTTATGCCTCTGTATAGACAGTTGGTGAGACCCCATCTGGAGTATCGTGTGCAGTTCTGGAGACCCCATCTCTGCAAGGACATAGACAGGATGGAGGCAGTCCAGAGGAGGGCAACTAAAATGGTGCAGGGTCTACAAGTGAAGCCATATGAGGAAAGACTAAAGGAGCTTAATACATATACACTTGAGGAAAGGGGGGGCATGATAGAAACCTTTAAGTACCTAAGTGGAATCAACAAAATCCAGGAGGGTAGCATCTTTCAGAAAAAGAGATATGCAAGAACAAGGGGACACAAATTGAAGATAGAGGGGAGATGGCTCAGGGGCAATGTGAGGAAGTATTTTTTCACAGAGACAGTGGTGGACACATGAAACAGCCTTCCTGAGGAGGTTGTGGGGACTAAAACTCTGGGAGAATTCAAGAATGCATGGGACAGACATAAGGCAATTCTTGTGGAGGTGAGCAGAAAATAGGCTGTTGGTTAACTAGGATCTGCAGCTTATCCTGCAGGTAGGGAAATGGGCAGACTAGGTGGCCAGCGGTCCTTATCTACCATCAAAGTCTATGTTTCTATGAACAACACTTGGAGAGAGACATGGCAGCAGGAGGGGCAGATAAACCTATTTTATTGTGCTTTTAGTGGAGTTGTGATTGTGAGTTGCTGTCTTCACTAGCTACAAAGTTTAGTACATAGTGGGGGAAGAGTGCTAATTGTCTGGCCAGGGGCCTGAGCTACTTGATTATTTCTGGAAGGCATAAGCTGGTCCCCCCTCCCTGCACCTCACCTCTCCAATCCCAGGTACATCATTTCATTTATACTGGAGGTTTTGACATCACTTTCCCAAAAGGGCAAATGGCATGTGCCTGTCATAGCAGAAGCAGATGTCCAGGAAAGGAACAGCAGTGGGTGAAGAGGTGACTGCTATCTCCATGGATGGGAAGTAACTGCAACACAGAGAGCCTTCATTTTTACCTGTTTGCAGTGGTGTTTGCATTGTGGAAAGGAGGGATAGGAGTTAGAAGGGGTCTGTTCAAAAGTTACTTACAGTTTATTTTGCTGTGTGGCCTGGAGGGATAGGAAAGTAAAAGGCAGCTGCTCAATCTATCCAAAGTGTATGACAAAGGGGGTAAGGGAAATTGAGAAAAGGAGAGAAATGTTTTGCAATGATAGAAGGGGGAGAGGAGAGACTTGGGGGAGCACTGGGTATCCTTCACCTGGAAGAGTGGGGGTCACTAGTAGCAATGAGAGAAATGGGTAGGGTGGTAGGCTGCAACAACTGTGGTGCACCAGTCTTTCTAACAATTGCATGGTGGGTGTGTGGATATTTAGTGTGCAATCAAATAGAGAAATCTAAAATGGAGATCAAGGGTCTACAGGAGGAGTTAAGACAGGCAAGATAGACTGAAGGAGGTTATAACCCAACACTGGTGGGAGGGAGGAGGGGAGATGAAGAGGGATGGCTATTTGTGCCAACAGGGTGGAGGAGAGGGTCAGAAAAAGGGAAGCAAAGAGACAGGGGGACCCAAGCCAAGAAGAACATCAGGAAACCAGGTCAAGGGAAAGAAGACAATAGGGAGGAGGAGAAAAGATTGGTGAGGGAAGAGGAGAAGTGGCAACAGTCATGAAGTTCAACAGTGGGAATTGATTACTATGAGGAGAGAGGAAGGCGGTATTGGAAGGGTCTTCAGAAAATTATTTTGCAGTACTAATAGGAAAGGAGGAGAAGGGGTGATGAAATTAGAGGACTGACTGATAGAAGTCTGGATGAAACTGGAGTTGGGGGGAAGCTCTGCTGGGGAATTACAACAGGGCAGAGGGGGGAACTACTGTGCAGGAGGAAGATGAAGAGCCATGAGCGAGAGGTGGGGAGGAAGGGAAGCAATCAGTTAGTAGGAGGGGTGGCGTCTTAGTGCTGGGAGACTCAATACTAAGAGGAGTTAGATATGGTAGCAAAGGGAAGAAGCATATTCACATTTGAGTGGAGGTCATGCTGGGAATAACAGCAGAAATGGTGGACATTCTCTTCTAAAATATGCTAGAAGGGGTAGGAAGAAACCTCATTTAATTCTACATTTGGTGATGAATGACCTGGCTGACAGGACAGTAGGTATAGTCCAAAGGAGGTTTGAGGAACTAGGACAATTATGTGAGGGGTTAGAAAGATCAATAACTTTCTCAGAGACTTCCAGTGCTCAGGGAAAAACAGCAAGCAAGCAGAGAATAAAGGATTTCAACAAATGGCAAGAATCTGTTGTCATACTAAAGGGTAGGAGCTGCTGGGGGGTGCGGAGGGATCTGGGAGGACATTAATCTCTATGCCAAGGATACAGTACACTTGAGCAATGAGGGAAAGAAAGTGTTGAAACAGAGGATGAAGGAGTATATAGCAGAAGCAGGGAACTTAAAGTAGGAGTGTGGGGGGGCAAGGGACAGGCAGAGACCATAGGTTGGAAAACCATGTGAGCTTACCCCCATAACAGTGACAAAGGACAAAGAGCAAGTAGCAGTGGCAATGCTAGTAAAGGAGGGCAGAAGGGGAATGGGTGGAAGGTGGTCACCCTGAATGCTAGGAGTCTTGGGAAGAAAACTGCAACGCTACAGACTCTCATGACAGAGGGGAGGTGAACACTGCAGCCATCATCGAAACATAGGCCACCCAATACAATGACTGGGACCTGTCAATACCAGTGCACAGGATATTTCATAGGGGTATAGTGATTGGGAAAGAAGGGGGGTGGCACTCTATGTGAGGGGAGTACTGACTTGTGAACAGGAGGAAGAGGAGTACAGTGTCACTATGGATGCAAATCCAGGATTCCAAGATTAGGACACTCAGGATGGGAGTGGTGTACAGGCTTCCCTCTCAGACAAAAGAGTTAGACAGGGAACAAATGGGACAGATCAGGAGGACCTGTGAGAAGGGTAGTGTGGTGATTGTGGGGGACTTCAACAGACCAGGAGTGGATTGGAGTACCCCAACATCCAGGAACAGGAGGTACTGCTGGATGCCTTCCAGGACAGCTTCCTGATGCAAATGGTCAGCAAACCAACCAGGTCAGGAATACTCTTGACCTCATGCTAGCAAATGGGAAGCTTGTCGGGGATCTTATGGTTGAAGAACCACTGGCAGGAAGTGATCCCCACTCAGTATGGTTCACATTGGATGTGGGTAAGGAAGGAGTGGAATCCAGCACAAGGGTGCAGGACTTCAGGAGGGCCAATTTTGAGAGGATGGAAAAGTGGTAAAAGGGTACCTTGCCAGAATTCAACCTAGTATAGGCACTAACCACAGGTGGGAGCTCATAAAGCTGGGGATAACGGAAGCAACCAGAATCTGCAGCAAGGCCCAAATCAAGAAGGCTAGGGTAACAAAATCTAGCTGAGCAAGCAAGGAGGTAATGGAAAGGTAAGGAGGAAAAGAGCTGCCTTTAGGAGGTACAAAAAAAAACAGGAGGGAGGACAGGAAGGAGTACCTGAAGGAATTGAAGGCAGTGACAAGGGCAGTAAGGAGCCAAGGTGTCTATGGAGATCAGGCTGGCACAGGGCATAGAAGTGGAAAAGGACTTCTTCAGGTACATCAGGAGAAAGGAAACTGTAAGGCTGCTATTATAAAGGTTAGGAAGGAGGGGGGTTGGGTGGTAGCATGGGGTGATAAGGTACTAAATGATTACTTCTGCTGGATATTTACTAAGGAGAAGAGGGGGTGATACCCAAGGGTGGAGTGAGGGCAGAAACAGAGGGGGAGGGGGTGACAGATGGAGAAATCATGAAGGACAATGTTCTGGAGGATTTGAGGGCACTGAGGGTGGACAAGGCACCATGCCCAGATGACATCCACGCCAGGTTACTGAAGGAGCTGGCAGAGGTCCTGGCTGGACCTTTGGCAGACCTATTTAATACCTCACTACACTCAGGGTGTGTACCTCAGGATTAGATGCTGGCTCATGTGGTGTCCCTTCACAAGAATCGCCCTAGAGATGAACCAGGGAACTAAAGACCAGTGAGCCTCACATCCAGCGTGGTAAGCTGAAGGAAGCTATCCTGAAGGAGAGGCTGGTAGCCCTCCAGTAAACCAAAGGACTACAGAATAGCAGACAGCATAGCTTCATAAGTGGCAGATCCTGCCAAACCAACCTGGTGAAGTTCTATGACTGGGTAACTAGGCAATTGGATTGGAGACATCCTGTACCTGGACTTCAGTGAGGCATTCTACTCAGTGCCGCATGGGAGTCTGGGAAGTAAGTTAGAAGGCATAGGAGTGGGTGCAAAGTTGGTGAGATGGTAGGAAACTGGTTTCAGGGAAGGCAACAGAGGGTGGTGACAAGCGATGTTCAGCAGGACTTAGCGTTGGAACCAGATTGTTTGGGATATTCATTGCTGACATATAATTGGGCATAAAGAGCAAGAGCAGTCTGTTTGCTGATGTCACCAAGATGGGAGCGGTGGTGGACAACCTAAGAGGGATGGCAGGCATTGCAGGATGATCTGGCAAAGCTGGAAACCTGGTCAGACACCTGGCAACTGGGATTCAATTCCAAAAAGTGCGAGGTGCTGCATTTTGGGGTGAAAAACCCAAGGAGCAATTACCAGCTGGGGGAATGCAGCTAGCCAAGACAGAGGAGGAGAAGGGTCTGGGGGCGTTCATTACGGGGTCAATGAACAACTCAGCACAATGTAGGAAGGCAGCTGCAAAGGCAAGCAAAATGCTGGGTTGCATTGCAGGGCATATATCCTCGAGGAGAGGGGAGGTTATTCTGCCACTGCATAGATCATTAGTTAGACCGCACCTGGAGTACTGTGTGCAGTACTGTTGCCTGTATCTGAGGAGGGATATTAAGTTACTGGAGGGTGCAGTACAGGGTGACAAGGATGATCGGGTGGCTGGGGACTTACCATATGAGATGAGGCTGAGGGAGTTGAACATGTACTCACTAGAGGAGAGGAGGGACTGGGATATGATTGAAACCTTCAAGTACATGAAAGGAATAAATAAGACAGGTATGGAGGGGCTGTTCAATGTAAGGGAGGGGAGGGACACCTGGGGCCATGATATGAGACTGGAGAGATGAAGGTTTATGAGGGAGATGAGAAGACCCTTTTTCATTGAGAGGGTAGTAGCTGGGTGAAATGCATTACTGGCAGAAGTGGTATCCAATAGAACAGTGGACTGCTTTTAAAAGGGGCTGGGACAGGGCAAGGAGGAGGGTCAAGTGAGGTGAAGGATGGAAGGGAAGGGCAGCTGCAGAGTAAGGGGTGCTAGCTGCACATTCAAGCAGACTTGATAGACAACTAGACCTTTATCTGCTGGCATATTTTGTATGTTTGTTTATCAGCGAATAAGGTGAGTGCTGACCAGTCAGTGGGTCAAAGGTTGCCTAGCAGGGATGGAAGGACTAGAGACTTGAGCAACCTAGACCAGAAACCTTTGATGAGGCTTTAATGCATTGGATCATATGGATGCAGCAAACCATGTGACTGCCACATAAGCATCCACTAGGGATCAAGCAAAAATAATGAAGTGGGAGTGTGAGGACAGGAAACAATGAGAAATGATTTAATGTGTTGAGACTGAGATAGTGGCCTCAGTAATGACTCTTGAGCTGTGTGACAACCCTTCTACAACCCTTTAGTTTTGTACCTTTTCCACAACTCACATCAGTCTCACCCATGGCTCTGCTACTGAGGTGTGGCAGAGGGATGCATACTGGCACTGCTTCCTCAGAGAATGAGCACATTAAATGTGTGAAGCTTTACCCATAGTCTGTCCCAGTGAGTGAGTGGTATCTCTAGCTTGCTTCCTATTTCCAGGCCTCTCAAGTAACAGTGCAACTTTTCTGAGTCACTGAACAGATTACAGTTTCTGCAGGTTTCAAAAAATATGCTTTAACTTTGTTACAGAACTCATTGACCTGGAGAAGTGTAGGCGCGACCAAAGTTGTACTGTACTATAGGCACCCAATATTTGGGCTTATGAAGTACATAGTACTTTGACTGATACATTCATGTTCCTAAATTCTTTAGAAGGGCCTTCAAGTAAATGTATAAAATATTTGGCTTTATAAAGTTCTCTTCTATGTGATTTGTTTAGATATAAAAAGTAGGTTAAATAATTTGATGTACAATATCCTTTCATTACTAGGTCCAAACGAAAAAACAAAGTGAAAGTCATTCACAGTGGGAATCAGTGGTTTTCATTCTATTTTTAAATTACATAACTAAAACACACTATGACACAGAACTTCTGGACTTCTGTTAGTCACACAACCCACCAAAACACTGTTGTGAATCAGTTTACAGCTGATGTCATTTTACACTGTGAGTGGGTGGCAGGAAGTGATGAATTATAGGCAGACTACACCTTGCTCTCTCTCTTCTTGGGCATTGAGCACCTCACATTTACAACATGCCGGTGCCGGTGCCCGGCGGTTCAAGTGTGAGCTTCCAGGGCTTACAAGTGAACCCAACTCTTCTCTTTGGCAGTGTACTATGCTGCTTCTGCTGCTGTGTTACTGAACCAGGCCTTTAAACATTGTTGATTATATTATTGATTTAGAACTGTGTGCACATTTGTGAAATGAAGCATGACTTCCTTATTTAAACTTACCTTGCAGTTACATCCTATTTGGTATCTGTAGTTAAAGTTATTTTTCTGAACTGGTTCCAGTTTATCCCATTCAACAATATAGCTACAGAGATCGATATTGACATGTCCATTTGCAATACAACCTGTAGGATGGCACATACAAGTATGGTTAGTTTATGGTGCTCATTATAGTCACATTAAAGGCGATTAAAATGTATGGTGTTACAGATTTTAGTCCAACATGATCTGCTGAGGTCACATTTCATTACACATTGGTGTGTCATGAGTCAACATGCACTGTGGTTGGTGGTATGCATTGTATGAACCTTTAACAGTAAGTAATCAATCAATGGGTAACAGAACACAATTATAGGTTGTTTGCTTTTTACCTTGGATTATGCAGGTTAGATGCATCAGGACACATTAGGTGTAGTCTTAGAGAAATGTATAGGCAGGAGGACTGAAGCACTGGGAGATCAAGTAACTTGATGTTTTCCAACAATGAACTGGTGGCTACACTGCATTTGAAATTACAATCTTTCCTGTTCTATTAAACATTTTATCTTCAGATGCACTGAAGTTTAAAGGTATCTGGAAGGGACAATTAAATGTTTTATGTGATTAATGGTATAACATGAAGCTTTGAAGGTTACAGTTACCCCATTCCTTATAAAATAGGCGATGTGGACCCAAAGTCAGAGCAAAGTTAAAATGGATCTAGAAAAAAACTTCCTTTTTCAAGCCATCTTACATTTTTATACATCACTATGTGAAAGCTGGAACAATGTGGCATTGTAAATATACATTATGCATACCCAAATTATGCAAAGTAAAATGTGACATGTATTTCAGACTGGTTCTGTTTTAAGCATGAGTGGGTAGTGCTGGATGTGCTTTCACACAATCTTATGGTATTTATTTATTGAATTCTTGGAATTACAAACATATGAGTCAGTGACTCCTTTACAAATTCTCCACAACTGACAATAAATGGTTACAGAAAGGTCGAGATACAACACATTAGATATACTTCAATACATAACATAAATTGAGTAAAAAACACTGTTTGTAAATTACAGGAATGTTCACCAGATACTGCAGTAGGTAGAGCAATCATTCAATAGTGAAGGAGTTTAGAGAGCAGTCAGATATAGACTTTGTCATATCAACTAGAAGGGGAATAGTCGACATGAGACCAGGATATGAAAGTGGGTTAGAGACAAGCACAGCATTATGAGGCCAGGAGAAGCTGATAGAGAGTAGGTTTACGTTTCTCCAATTTGGCTAAGGCAGAGATCTCTCCAGGTAGAGTATTCAGCCATGGGGGCGGGGCTGTACATGAATGATCTCAGGCCAAGAGAGGTTCTACAACATGGTACTTGCAAGGCAGACTTAGCGGCACTTCTGGTGGCACTTGGTGGTGGTAGTGAGAATAGATCATTGAAAGAAGGGGGCAGAGAGCCAAGGAAATCTTCTTAGCAAAGAGGAATGTCTGATAATTGAGAAATTCCCTCAAATGTCAGCCAATTTGTCAGCAAGTAGAGATAGCAAGTGTGTGTAAGTCTACCACATCCAGCCACCAGCTGACATGCCCTGTTTAGTGCAAACTTTATCCTGTTTAGAGCAGTTTTAGCTGCAGACCCATAGATAATAATGCCATAATCAACTAAAGAGAGGACCAAAGATGTTACAGCTAGGAAGAAGCCAATAGGGGACAGGTAAGAACTGTGCCTATAGAGTATGCCAATCCTCCTATTGACAAGGGTACAAGCTACATTAATGTGATCATGAAAAGATAGGGAAGCATCAAGACTGATGCCAAGATATTTAAGCTTGTGCACTTGTTCCAGTGGGGTGAGCTAACAGTTAAATATATTAAGGGTGAGTCTGTATGTTTGTTTTGCAGTTGAGCAAACAGCATTACTTTGTTTTTGATAGCTGAGGATAAGCTTATGTCTGGAGAACCACAATGTGGACTCAGTAAAAATCTTTTAAGGTCTTTTGTAGGAGTGTGTGATCCAGTTGGCTACAGAAAATGATCACATCATAGTCATATAAAAGCATCTTCTCAGAGCAGGCAGAAGGGGGAGTGTTCAGAAATAGACTGAAAAGGAGTAGGCTGAGTATTGAGCCCTGTGGAACCCCCAACCTGACAGGAAGACAGGCAGAGAGGGCATTGCCAATTTTAACTTTTTGATACCTCTGATTTAAGTAGTTGGTGATCCATGAGGTGGCGTCAGATGATAAGCCCACAGAGGGGATGGACTCTGTGAGAACAGTGTGATTGACCATATCAAACACTTTAGTTAGGTCTTTGTAAACAGACCTGACTAAATGACCTTGGTCAAGTGCTTTCAAGATGTAATCTGTGAATCCAAAAGTGTTGTGGAGGTGTTATGGCCCTTTCAAAATCCATGTTGCTGGGGATATTGTAAATTATGGTTCATCAGATAGTCTGTGAATTGATCTGAGACAATGTTTTTAGTGGCTTTGGAAATGGGGGAAGGATAGAAATCGGGTGATACTTTCCATGAGAGGTTCTACCACCACTGTTAGGGATGGGTGTGACCACAGCTAATTTCTACTGGAAGGGGAATTGGCTGAAACACAAGGAGAGATTGAATAGTTTGGTTATATGGGACTGGACAGTGTCAAGAACAAGATGCAGGAGCTTTAGATCCAGGGAGTTAGTCCCCACTAAATTGGGGCTTCCCAAGGACCATAGATAGGTAGAATTTAGCTTCTTGCTGTGAGATAATCCTGAGTCAAAATGGGGGGATAACCATGGGGAAGTGAAGTTGGAGCTGTTGTTGAATAAATTGGGGGGACTGAGCTAAGATCAGTAAACATAGTATTGAATATTTTTACTATAGGCGGGGGCCATAGGAGTGAATACCATTGATGTTCAGCAGAGCGGGGGAGCTTTGTCTTGCCATTTACTTCCTTCATGTTGTCCCAGAAATTTAGGAGAGTTGTACTGCTATGTTTTAAAAGCCTGCTTACCAAACTTACAGACTATATATATATATATATATATATATATATATATATATATATGCAAAAAAAACTTTGTTAATTCATCAGTTAGGGTTCTTCTACAGCAACAAAAGTGAGAAATTTGACATTAGGTTCCCCTTACCCTACCCCACCCTGCCCACAGCAACAGGCATCAGGGTGTGCGTTAGGAGTCATCAGTCCTAACTCTCACCCCATCCCATGTGTAAAGAAGCTGAGGTGGTGTAGTGTAGAAGAATGGGGTGAGAGTTAGAACCAACAACCCCAATGCGCACCCTGATACCTGTTGCTGTGGGCAGGGTTGGGGTGGGGTGCAAGGGGTGGGAACCCTAATGTCAAATTTCCTCACTTTCATCACTGTAGAAGAACCCTAACTGATGCATTAACAAAGTTGTTTGCATAGAATTTCCATAATTTTTAAGAAAGGATAGAAAAGTAGAAAGTTGCACAAGTTGGTGGGAACGCGGGGCCACATGTGACTATAGTGACAGTAAGTGCAACGCAAACGCAAGCACAAAGTGTTATGCACATGGTGACACAAACATAAATGGTAATGCAAACAGTAATAAAAATGCAAGCACAAAGTGGTGCCAAAGCAAACGGTGATGTAAACAGAGACACAAACAGAAGTGTGTACAGAACACAACTGGTAACACACATGTTTATGGTACTACAATTGTAAACACAAATGGTAATGGTAACAGCAACAATAACGCCAAAGTAAGCAGAAATGCAAGCATGTACGAAAATGCAAACCATCACAAGCACACTCACAGAACCACAATTGTAAACACAAATGGTATGAGTAAACAGCAACAATAAAGCTGACAGAAACAGAAATGCAAGTCGTATGGAAATGCAAACCATCACACACATGGTCATGGTACCGAAATGTAAACATAAATGGTAATAGTAACAGCAACAATAAAGCCAACCAAGAAACAAAATGCAAGCGCGATATGAAAATGCAAACCAAAACGCACAGGCATGGTACTGCAATTGCAAATGCAAATGGTAATCGTAACAGCAACAATAAAGCTCAAACAAAATGGAAATGCAAGTGCAAATGGAAACAAAACGTAATGCACACGCTGATAGGACGAACGGTGATGCGAACGTTAACGAAGCACAACTGCAAACACTAACTAGCACAGTAATGAAAGGGCACACCCTTTTACCCCAAAAAGTGTATTGAAAACACAGTGAAAACAAAGAATGTATGCATAATAATTGACCTCGGGCAGAAAATTAGGACTTGGAATACTAAATTGCTTATATCTCAGGAACTGTATAGCGTAGAAAAAAGTAAGATTTCGTGTGAATTATGACTTTCCTTGTTGGTTTGTTCTTAGCCCACGTTGGGGGGCTAAGCATTTGTGATGAAAGTTCGTATCTCACACTGTTCCCGAGATAAGGGCCCTGAAAGATCGATGGACGCCATAATGTTATCCTATGGCAAAAGCATCAACTTCAGAGTGCCATCACTGTGCAGCCCTGTAATATTTTTTCACCAAACAACCAAAAGGCACATCTGTGACATGATATTTTTCTTATCTCCAAATTTCAGCCCAAATGACCAAACTGTTATTTTGCAGCAGGGTGGCAAAGAATTTCTGTAGTGCAGCTGACGCCGTAATGTTATCCTATGGGGAGAAATGCCAACTTCATAGTGCTGTAACTTTGCCACCCTGTACTATTTTTTGACCAAGGTACCAAATGGCAGATATATGGGATGTTGCCTTTCTTCCCTCCAAATTTGAAGTCAAAAGACCAAACCATTTCCAAGATATTCAATGTCAAAGATTACTAACATTTCCCTAGCTATTTCATTATAAAAAATCTGGCCATCTTGTCCCTCCCTCGCGGTCAAAGATGGCGGTCAAAGACTTTCACGATCAAAGAATTTGCAGGCTCAAGAACAAGGATTTAACAACCTTATAAATCAAACAATTGAAGAAATTGTGGTAAACCACCAGCATGGTTCGACAGAACGAAGCCCCCCTGAGTAAAACCCACCCTCATTTGACTTCCTAGGACACCCCTGGGCTGAGAAAATTGATTTTTAAATTGGGCCATCTCATCCCTCACTCACGATGCACGATTGCAATCAAAGAATCTCACAATCAAAGAATTTGCAGGGTCGCGGTCAAAGAAATTTCTCGCTCACGAACAAAGAGGAAGGGACGAGATGGCCAGATTTCAGAATAGTCTTTTGCAGCCCAGGAGTGTCCTATTACCTTATTTAAGGGTGTGTTTTGCTCAGCGGGCTAAGCTCTCCCCCATCTGAATACAGAAATAGTTATTCTCTTTATCCCTGGTAGTGTAGTGGCCCCCTCCCCATCATGGTAATGTACATAACCATGCTTCTATCCCTGGTAGTCTAGTGCCCCCCCAATGAGTATTTTATCAATATGTTTATTTTCTATCCCTGGTAGTCTAGTGGTCCCACCATGTGTGTGTGTTTATTTATGTATTTTACAAATATAGCTGGTAGTCTAGTGGCCCCGATCTGTACTTCATTATTATTATTATTATTAACATCCCTGGTAGTCTAGCAGTGCTCCCCATCTTAATAAAATAAACTTGCATTTTAATTGTCCTGGTAGTCTAGTGGCCCCCACCTCCCCACTCAGCCATGCCAGCCCACCTAGCACCTCCCCACCTTTCCCAACCAGTGACTGGCACAGCCCACCTCTCACCTCTATGGCCAGCCGCGACTGTGTGTTGTATGAACAGCTAATGGAAGAGGAAGAGGCACTCAGAAATTATTTCAGAGTGCCTCTTTCCATTAGTGCTCATAAAACACACAGTCAGTGGCTGGCTGTAGAGTGAAGGTGGGATTCAACAGTGCCCACTGGGGAAGGGTAGAGTGCTGAGTGGGCTGGCATGGCTAGTAGAAGGCCACTAGACTACCAGGACATTCATAATGTAAGTATATTTTATTAAGATGGGGAAGACTTCTGAACTACCGAGATATTAACTCTTTAATAGCATGGCAGAAATTGCAAGACTGAGAGGGCCACTATGGGCACTACCAGAAAGTTCTTGCAAATAAGCTTGCACATAGAGAGACCACTAGGCCTGAGAGATGAAAATAAACATGTTACTAAAGATACTTGTTGAGGCCTCAGACTACCAGGATAGAAGCATGGTTATGTACATTACCATGATGGGAGGGGCAGCTAGACCACCAGGGATAATGAAAATAACTGTTTCTGTATTCAGATGGGGGAGGGCTTAGCCCCGAGCAAAACCCATCCTTAAATAAGATAAAAGGACACCCCTGGGCTACAAAAATTGAATTTTAAATCTGCCCATCTCATCCCTCGCTTGAGATGCACGATCGCGATCAAAGATTCTCACGATCAAAGAATTTGCAGGCTTGCGATCAAAGATCGTTAGTGAGCCACTAATTAAGATTTAAAAAGCTGTAAACTCTATTTTTAGACTGATTTGGATGGAACCAAAGCCATGGTTCGATAGATCGGGGTCCCCTGAGTAAAGTTCTACTTCAAAGTGACCCCTGAGCCGAGATATTTGTGTTTGTGTGATTGGAAAATTGAAAACAAGATGGTGGACCTTGCAATCAAAATTTGAAAAAATCCTTGGGGACAAAGATTCTTGAACTGTGAGGCTGCAAATTCTTTGACCGCCAGGTGGGGCCAGATAGCCAGAACCCCATTCTTTGATCATAAGATATACCTATAAATTTTCCTTTGACTTCTAATGGAAACCTAAAAAGTGCCATAACTTTTGAATGCCTTAATATTTTTCACCAAACAAAAGCTGCATGTTTAGCCACCAAAGCTCTTTCAAATGGCCATCTCACAAAGCAGCATGTCATATGATGGCTGTGGAGGACCACATTCAGAATGCCAAAGGTCCTGCAAAATGGATACTTTTGCATTTTCAGTGCTTTCATACACAAAGACTGGCACTCTGACAAAACACAATTTGGAAAATCAAGAGATCTACCATGCCCCAATCGTGTACCAAATTTCAGGCAAATCCACTGAACAGATCCAAAGTTAGTAATGTCCGAACTTTTGACTTTAGTATGTAACTGACCGCTGAACCCTAACTACAGTGGCGCGACCGTGCCACAATAAGATATATATATATATATATATATATATATATATATTATTATAGTAGCATGGTAGTGCTACCATAGTTAGAGTTGAGTACCCATTAAGGTTAAATGGTGAAACTTTGCACCTTAATGACTTTGCCACCATTCAGCGTTTGCCTGAAAGGCATGAGGCATAACCATAGATCTTAGGAGCTACAACTTTCATACCGTCAGATATATGGCTGTGGAGTTATTAAGTGACATTCTGGTGCACATTTACATTTTTTTTTTTGCAAATTCTTTACTCACTCCTACAGGTCATATGGCTTGTGCAACAGGTCCAAAAACTTCAGGGAACGTGCGGCTGGGATCCCCGATGTGCTTTTGAAGATTTCTTGAAATAGTGAACGGTTCAAAAGTTATTCAAAAAATAAGTTTCCCATTATAGTCAATGGGAAAAGTTAAGAAAAAGTTCAACAGTGTCGCAAATGCAGTTGTTAGTGTCGCAAATGACCTCTGTAATGTCGTGAGTCAGCCATTGTTTCTTCAGTTACTGATCACAGAAATGCTTGGCACTTAAAATTGGGACCATCTAGGGACACAATTATCTTTGTGTTTACCTAGTTGAGCCCCGAGGATGCTAGACATGTCTTTATTTTGTGGTTAAACACCCCAGAAATATGTTTTTGAAATTTTTGAGAAAAGTAGTTTTGCAAAGTAGTGTCACACCTGCTACACTTTTGTGATTTTTTTGCGAAAGTGTCGCAAATCATGACACTACTTTGCAACACCATGGCCAAAATGACAGGAATTGTTTGCCACCCTGCTGCAAACAAACTGTTTGCTCTTTTGGGCTGAAATTAGGAGTGAAGAATGCCAACATCTCACAGATGTGCCTTTTGATGGTTTGGTGAAAAAAATATAGCACAGATGCAAAGTTACGGTATTTTGAAGTTGATGCCTTTTCCTAAAGACTAACATTGCGGCGTCCACCTCTCCTTTCAGGGCCCGTATCTTGGAAACAGTGTGAGATATGGGCTTTTCATCTGAAAAATGCTTAGTCCCCCCTAATGGGGGCTAAGTGAAAAGCTAGCCAGGAAACTCATAATTCATACGAAATTTTAATTTTTTTTCTATGTCATATGTTTCCTGAGATATAAGCAATTTAGTATTCCAACTCCTCATTTTCTGCTCCGAGACCCATTATTATGCATACATACTTTGTACTCACTGGCCCAAATATTCAAACTGCGCCAGTCTGAGGCGGAAGTCCCTGCGCTGCTCAAAATAGTTGCGCAGGGGTGTGGCCAGGGTGATATTCAAAGGAGTTGCGCTGTTGAGCAACTCCTTTGAATATCACCCCCGAGCCACAGCAGCTGCGCATGGCGCAGTGGAACTTGCGCTACTGCAAGTTGCCAGAGTTGAGCATTAAACTTGCGGTGGCGCAAGTACCATTGCGCCATGCTCAAATGTCCGATATTCAAAAGGTGACATGCAAATGGGGCCATAATTTATGCAAGGCGAAGGGGGGGCCATTTGCATCTATTTATGGCCCCATTTGCATGCCATTTGCATGTAGGTGCGCCGATCCCCGAGGACTTGCTCCTGGCCACCCTGCCAGGCAGCAGCCGTCGAGGAGTGGATACAGGCAGGGAGGAGAGGGCACCACTTTGACTGTGGGACCTACCTATGATGAGTGGGAGTGATGGCTAAGTCAGAGGCCTGGACTGGGTTTATAATGGGTGGTAGACAGGGTTGAATGCTTTGGCTAGATCGATGAAGATAAGTAATAGGCTGATCCAGACCATTATGGATGGTTTGGTGACCTGACGGGTGGTGGAGTGATTTTGAAGTCAGACTTGTATTGGTGAAAAAGGAAGGAGTCCAGAAAGGGAGGTTGTAACAAGATAATTTGTTCCTGTATTTTCGGAAGGAGAGAGAAATGAGTTGTTAGCTGTTCATACCTGATGGGTCACCATCTTTTGGAGGAGGAAGGAGTAAAGTGGCAGCCTTTCCAGTCAGCAGGAACAGAGGGAACACAAAGAAAGAGGTTAGGAGGTCATCCAATGGGAGGAGTTGCAGAAGCAGTCAGATGGAGTGCTTGCTGTCCTGGCCATCTTGGCTCCTACCTTGGAAGGATTGGGTGGGAGTGCGTTAGGGATAAAGGGAGTTACTGGAGAAAAAAAAACAATAGTGGGAAGGAAGGAGATGACAATCATGCAGGCTGGCAGGGTGAGAGGGAGGTGAGGGAGAGTGAAGAGAGGAGAGAGGAGGTACAGGCGATGAAAGTTACATCTCTATGGTGATGAGGAGAGGTTAGTGACAGGGTGTCACTGACTCTGAAAGACAGACAAAGGGTGGGAGGGAGAAAGTTGTGGCAGCCTTTCAAAAATTAGACAGGTAACAATGTTAGCACAGAAGTTAGATGTAAAATTCTCACCTTTGGCAACTTATTGCCATAGTACAGGTACTGCGGAGATGATGATACCTCTGGAAGCCATGAGGATGGGTTACATTTATTTTTTGACCAGGCCAAATCATGCACTTGCAAGTAAGCTATGAGGTCCAGCCATGATCTAGGAAGGTAGGTACCTTGTCTCATGCCACTGCTCTGGGGGGCATGGCAGTCCCATAAAGGGAGGGCAGTACAGCACAGTGGTTTGCTCTAGGCCACAAACTTGGTAACATCAGCAGACCAGACCTGGGTTTGAATCCCTGACTTCCTTACGCCTGCATGTCACTGTGGGCAAGTCACTTGCTACACTGCTCCCAGAGTAAACTCCTGTAAAAAAAAAAGCTTTCAGCTTAGTGTGCTATACCTGGTTAAAAGAACAAAAAATATATATATATTTAGGTATTTTGTTTTGAAATATGTTAGCATGGAATCAGTGGAGCAGACCAATGAGAAAGGGGACCAATCAAGTGACAGGATCAAGCAATGAAGTGAGGTCAGGGTTTGAAGGAAAATATAAGCAGTGTTTTGGTGGGGTGAGGGGCTTTAATTGAATAGAGACATCAGAGGGTTACTGATTATGGTGTCAAATCAGAAAGAGGAAGTCAAAAGTGGAATGCCACAGGAATCATCCTGACTTTTGTTCTTTTCAATATGCTCATTAACAACGTTTGAGAATGAATCTAAAAAATGTCTTTGAAGATGACACCAAACTCATGGGAGGTAGATAGTGATGAGGAAATGGAAACTGCAGACTGACATGTAAGATTAAGAGGTGGCCCTAAGGTTTGGCAGTTGAAATCATTGCCAAAAAGTGCAGATGATTCATAGGGACAAGAACCCCAGGACAGAGTACTGGATAGGAGGATAGAGCTGAGCACTACAGCTGAGAAGGGACCTAGTATTTGTCATTAGTGACTCCATAAACAATCAAGCTAGTACAGTGAGGCATCTAGTAAGGCAAATAGGATACTAGGATAACTTGAAGGGGTTCTGATAAATAGAAGAAAAGAGGTTACTGCCTCTTTATTGATCATTGAGTGAGGCTGCACTGGGTATACTGTTCAGGTTCTGAACTACTGAAGACTTCAACTCAGGAAAGATAAGGAAAAAGGGTGATCAGGATGATTCAGATCTGACAGGACAGATCATATGAGAATCTGCTCAAGGCACTGAACATGTCTTCACTGGAGACCAGACAAGAGAGGAATGATATGATAGAGACCTTCAAGTTCCTGTAAGGAATAAACAAGGTGAATGTAGAACTACTTAGCATGAGTAACAGTTCAAGATTATAGGGGCACAAGTAGAGACTGATGGGAGGGAGGTTCAAGAGGGATATTGGAAAGTTTTATTTTCCAGAAATGGTGGTGGAAATGTGGAATGGTTTGCCAACTGTTAGATGGCACCAAAACCATAAATACGTTTCAAACGCCCATCTGACAAAGTGAAGTATAATGGTTACTCATGCACAATGTAGTGAGGAGGAAACAAAGGTGGATAGTGAAGGCTATTACCCTGCATGGATAGTGGGTTCTGAGGTTTAATATGGAAATGGGGCAGACAGGATGTATTTTATATTGATTAATGCACAGTGCAAATAACATATGGCAGGCTGCTGGTGATGGTAGTTTGGAATATTTGCACCAGTGCAACAATTTCTTCCACAACGTCAGGCATCTGCTGCAATGGCGACGACCCATCGTGCAGGGTGGGATGTAAAAGAAAACCCTGGTCTTTTTTGTGAACAGGCGGCAGTTGCCATCTGTTCCTAAGCTGTCCTCTTCCCCACCGTGTTTATGTGCCAGCGGGGTCCCCAAACCCTGTCGGCCTCATTTGCCCATTGTTTCTGGTGCCCGGCCAGAGCCCACTCCCCGTCGGCATTCTATAACACCCCATTTTATTCCTGCAACGGGGTGCCCCAACCCCGTCAGCTACTGCTGCCCACTAAAAAGCCATTGGTGGCACACTGGGTGCCCATCACCATGCCACCCCTGTAGGAAACACGGTCCCGTAGTATTTTTACCTGCAAAAAAGGAAGCGGTTTCTCGTGGTGTCCCTGGCCCCCACCGCAGCCCGCACCAACCACTGCGCACTCTGCCTCCCCCCACCCCGTCACCCCGCCACTTACCTCCCAGGCTTGGCGCGTCAGTCTTGGTGGACTGGAACCATCTGCCTCTTCAAAGATGACCCGTGAACTGAAAATGCGGTAAGCTGTATAACATAATAAATGATGTTTTCAACTTTAGTACATATCTCAGGCATTTTGGGACTTTTTCACAAAATTTTCAACATAGGGTTTTGGGACCTCTTCTTGAATCCTTGAACTGTCATTGCATCAATATCGGCCCCCAAAAGGTGATTTCCGCGGTCACTGCACGGAATCTCCGCGGGCGGAACCGATTAACTTGTTTCAGTGCCAGTGTTCATGGGTGATCTCAAAAAGCCTATATTTACAATGATGGCAGAAAAAATCAAAAATTACTATTCTTAACATCGCTGCTGATTGCTACCGCTCGTAACCCAGTGGTTGCAATATTTCCACGCAGATTTTCAACATTGGCATTTCCACCTCCTTGTCAACAGTACAGCTGTCATTGTTCACATCCTGGCAGAAATGTGTTATGCACTTCTAATTGCAGAATAAGCCTTGGTTGCTGTGAAATCAGTGTTCAAGACAGATTAAAGAAAATGACAAGTAGCACACTGTTCATGAGTAGAGGTCCTGAAATGGCTGTGTTAAAAATCTGCTATGACTCTCTTAAAATGACATGTTACAAAGATGTGCGCGGTTGCATGCACGATCATTAACCCATTGCGTTATATTTCACTCCAGATTTTCAACATTGCCATTTTCCACACCTGCTTGCTATGAACAGTGCATCCGTCATTTTTCCATCCTGGCGAAATGTGTTTTAGCACTTCTGGCACAGAATAGAGCAGTCGCTGTGAAATCACTGTCGGGGACTGAATGAAAATGACAGTGATATTGTTCATGGCAGAGATTCTCTAAAATGCCTATATGTTGAAAATTTGGTGATAATAAGCCAGTAAATGATTGTATTACAAGTGTGCGTTGCACACTTTCCACACCTGTAACCAAGCAGATGTAATATTGTCATACAGATTTTCAACAATGGCATTTTCACACCCTCCTTATGAGCAGTACAGTGTCATTTTTCATCTGAGTTCAAATGTGGTTTCTGATTGACACACACAATAAAGCGGTCACTGTGGTAAATCAGTGTTAGGGACAGATTAAGAAAATGGCACTGTTCATGAGCAGAGGTCCTAAAAGCCCTATGTTGAAAATTTGGTGAATAAACTCCATAACATGTCTGTGTTACAAGCATGCATTGAACTGTTTCACGCACCCTTGTAACTTTGCACATTTGTAAAATTTTCACATCACATTTTCAACAGTGGCACTTTTTTCACACCTCCTTATGAAGAGTACAGCTGTCATTTTCACATCGGTCTAAATATGTTTTTGCACTCCTGCCAGAGAATAGCACGGTCGCTGTAGGAAATCAGTGTTTGGGACAGATTAAGATCAAACAAGTGAAGGGGGGGGAGTGACCAAGCTAAACTGAGCTCTGTCAGGACTGCTGTGGATTTGTTTGTGGGCTGAAATAGGCCCCAGCGCAAGACCCCAGTACAAAAGGGCAGCCTGCAGCACTGGGAGAGACAGAATGAGAGAGCGAGTGAGGGAGGGTGAGTGAGTGAACTCACCGGAGTGCTGTCAGGACTGCTGCAGATTTCTTTGTCGGCAGGGTCCCAGTAGAAAAGGCCAGCCTGCAGCGGTGGGAGAAACAGTACAAGTGAGTGAGATGGGGGACTGAGTGAACTCAACAGATCTTTAGCAGGACTGCTGCAGATTTCTTTGTGGGCACAAAAAGGCACCAATGCAGGCAGGAGCACCATACAAAAGGGCCGCTTGCAGTGCCAGGACAAACAGAATGATCGTGTGACAGAGGGAGACTGAGCGACCTCAATGTAGCTCTGTCGGGACAGCTGCGGATTTCTTTGTGGACAGACAAAGGTGCCAAGCACGACCAGGAGCCCCCATACTAGCGCAGCCTTCAGCGCCAAGAGAAACAGAATGAGTGGAGTGACACAGTGGTAGTGAGCAGGCTCAACAGAGCTGTATTGTGACTGCTGAGTTTCTTTGTGGGCAGAAAATGCGGCAACAGGGCAGGAGCCCAGTACAAAGAGCCAGCCTGCAGCACGGGAGAAACGGAATGAATGAGTGAGAGGGGGGAGTGAGCAAGCTCAATGGAGCTGTGTCGGGACTGCTTCACATTTCTTTCTGGGCAGAACAAGCCTCCAATGCAGGCAGGAGCCCAGTACAAAGGGCAGCCTGCAGTGGCAGGAGACACAGAATGAGCGAGTGAGAGAGGGGGAGTGAGCGAGCTCAATGGAGCTCTATCATGACTGCTGCACATTTCTTTGTGGGCATGAAAAGCCGACAACACAGGCAGGAGCCCAGTACAAAGGAGCCTGCAGCGGAAGCGGAATGGCGAGTGAGAGGGAATGAGCAGAAGCTGAATGGAACTGTGTCGGGACTGCTGCAGATTTCTTTGTGGGCAGAAAAAGGCAGCAATGCACACAGGAGCCCAGTACAAAAGGCCAGTCTCTGTTGCGCCTGCAGAAAAGGAGCAGGCGAGTGACGGGAGTGAAAGCGACCTCAGCGGAGCTGTGTCAGGACTGCTAGATCTCTTTGTGGGCAGAAAAAGCTGCCAATGCAGGCAGGAACCGGTACAAAGTGCATCCTGCAGCACCGAAACACAGAACAAGCGAGTGAGGGAGGGAGTGGTGAGCTCACGAAACTGCTGGGACTGCTGTGGATTTCTTTGTGGGCAGATAAAGGCAACACATGCACGGGGCCCAGTACAAAGGGCAGCCTTCAGTGGCAGAAGAAACAGAGCAGAATGAGTGAGAGGGGGTGGGTGAGCCAGCTCAATGGAGCTGTATTGTGACTACTGCAGATTTCTTTGTGGGCAGAAGAAAGGCGACAAGCATGAGCAGGAACCCAGTGAAAAGACAGCCTGCCTTTTCCGGCAGAAATGGAATGATCTCGGGTAAGAGAGGGGTGGCGAGCTCAGCAGACTCTGTTGGGACTGCTGCAGATTTCTTTGTGGGCGAAAAAGTCAGCCAAAGAGGGCAGAAGCCAACTACAAAATGGCAGCCTTCAGCGTCAGGAGAAACAGAATGAAGCGAATGAGACAGGCAGAGTGGCGACCTCAACAGAGCTCTGTCAGGACAGCTGCAAATTTCTTTGTGGGCAAAATAAGGTGCCAACAGGCAGAAGCCCAGTACAAAGGACAGCCTGCAGCAGCGAGAGACACAGAATGGCGAGTGAAGGATGGGAGTAAGTGAGCTCAATGGAGCTCTGTTGGGACTGCTGTGGATTTCTTTGTTGTGGGGAAAAGGCAGCAATGCGTAGGGGGCCCACTACAATGAGGCAGCCTGCATTAGCCGTGAGAAACAGAATGAAAGCGGCGAGAGGGGGGACTGAAGCGGAGACTAAACATAACTCTATCACAACTGATGCAGATTTCTTTGTGGGCAGAAGAAGGTGGCAATGCTGGCAGGAGCCCAGTACAAAAGGGCATCCTGCAGCGCTGGCAGAAATGGAATGAGAGAGTGAGAGAGGGGAGGGAGCTAGCTCAGCCGAGGCTCTGTCGGGACTGCTGCAGATTGTTTGTGACCAGAAAAAGGTGCCAACAGGGCAGGAGCCCTGGTACAAAGGGCAGTCTGCAGTGCCGGGAGAAAAAGAATGAGCCAGTGTGAGACAAGGGGAGTGAGTGACCTCAATGGAGCTCTGTCAGGACAGCTGCAGATTTCTTGTGTGGGCAGAAAAAAGCAGCAACGTGGGCAGGGGCCCAGTACAAAAGCCAGCCTGCAGTGCTGGCAGAAATGGAATGGGTGACTGAGAGAGGGGGAGTGAGCAAGCACAACAGACCTGCGTCAGGACTGCTGCATATTTAGTTGTGGGCAGAATAAGCCAATGCAGGCAGGAACCCTGTACAAAGGACAGCCTGCACCTGCAGGAGACACAGAACCAGTGAAAGAGTGAGAAGTGGGTGGTGGAGTGAGCTCAACAGAGCTCTGTTGGAACTGCTGTGGATTTCTTTGTGGGTGAAAAAGACAGCAAAGCACAGGGGCCCAGTACAGAGGACAGCCTGCAGCGGTGGCAGAAACAGAATGAGTCAGTGGAGAGAGGGTGAGTGGGCTCAACAGAGCTCTGCTCGTGACTACTGTGGATTCCTTTGTGGGCAGGAAAAGGAAGGTGTAGCGCGAGCAGGAGCCCAATACAGAGGCCAGCCTGCAGCACGGCAGAACCTGGAGCAGTGAGTGACAGAGAGAGTAGCAACCTCAACGGACCTGTGTTGGGACTACAGCAGATTTCTTTGTTGGCAGAAAAATGCCACCAACAAAGGCAGGAGCCAGTAAAGGCCAGCCTGCAGCGCAGAGAAACAGAATGAGGAGTCAGAGGTGGGGCGGCGCACCTCAAGCAGACTCTGTCAGGCCATCTGCAGATTTCTTTGTGTGGACAGAAAAGTTGCCAATGCAGGAAGGAGCTCAGTACAAAACAGCAGCCTGCAGCACAGGGAAACAGAATGGCGGTGACAGAGTGCCAGTGAGGAGAGCTCAGCGGACCAGTGCAATCAACATTCAGCATTGACAAATGCTTGTTTTATTGTGTCCAGAACTGACTGTGTGTGTGTGTGGGGGGTTGCTGGCAGGCTGTGTGTGTGCAAATTAAAACACATTCCCAGAAGCATTAACTAGCACTAACCACGCAGTGTGTTAACACTTCAAGAAAGCATTTAGTATACCTGTACACCTTATATGCATTTGAGCAACCCCCAATTGTATGAGCACCTCATTGCAATTAGTAATCCTGTGCAAAAAAAAATAATAGTGCCACATTAACAGGTTAGCACTGCACAGAAGAATGCTTTTTAAAATAGTATCAGCCATGCTTATCACAATGCAGTGCTAGTTCTGTTACAGTGGTATGTGGGCCCCCATTTTAAGATTAGTGTTGTGCACTCCTAAGTGATGCACCTGAGATAGCGCACAGCCACAGAAGGTGGTGGTAAATGGCACTCCCTCCAGTGAGGAGAGGCGACCAATGTAGGGTGCGGAGGCTCAGTAATGGACACATCCTCTTCAGTGTCTTTATAAGGGCATAACAGAAAAACTGGAAGGGAGATATGCCTTTTGTAGATGACACCACAATCTGTAATAGCGTTGATAGGTGCAGATGGAGAGAATGAGTGGGGACATTAGAAAACTTAAAAGTGCTATAGGACATGGCAGTTCGGGTTCAAAGCCAAAAGTGCAACATCAAGCATCTAGGTACTAGAAGCCTGAGGCTGAGTACAAAATGTGAGGAGTACTTATGCACACTAAGGAAACCTTTTATACAGCACTGTGCTCTGTATGCAGGAGAGATTTCTCATTTACATGGCCGTAGTAGTATATATGCACATGCACATGATCAGGGTAGCATCAGGTGATGCTGAATATGACACCGATCCAACCATGCTGTTCCCACAGTGTAATGTTTAGCTCTGCACGCTAACCTTCTGAAAATGGGGCCCTAACTGACTAAAAATCCTGGCCGATGCCTCCTTAGATGCAGAAGGTAAACATAAAGGTTTATCTTATCTATCTCTTTATGTATTGTTTTGTTGTATTTTGCTTGCAAAACCTTTATCGATTTCAAAACATTGTGATGTGACTTAAAATGTTTATAACAGACTAGTTAAAATACAGTTTGTTTCTTCTTTCACCCATATGCTGTCTTTATTTACTTATAAAAACACATTCTGGTGGGCTGGCCTAGCAACGTGGTGATTGCACTGCCTCCCATGCCACTGGCCCAGTTTTGGGGGTGTACCTGAGTTGCACAGAGGTTAGCTGGGGGGAAATATGATTGGGCATCTCGAGGAATGCTGTCCTCTCAGTGAGGGGAAGTCTGACCACCCCGCTCATCAACATCCACCTAGCTGAGGAGGGCTGGGAGGGCAGTGGAGTTGCATGAGGGGGAGGGCTCAGGCAGGCACAAAGCAAGCATGTGTCTTTATATGCAATTGCATCATTCCATGCTTGGCTGCCCAGGGGATGAAACCAAAGGTAGAAACCGCCAATGGCAAAATGATCCAACAACCTGCATGATTTTGCACTGCTAAAGAGGCTCTGCTCATATATGTGTCTCCTTGTCAATGGCCTCCCCTCCTGGCCCCAACACGGGGAAGTGAGTGGGGGGGGATCTCAGAGCAAATATGTCCTGTGGATGGTAAGTGATTGGGCTGGAGATGTCAGTGGGCAAAGGGGTAGCAGGGTGACTAAGGAGATAAAAATCTTTATGGAAAAAAATAAATAAATAAAACACAGATTGAGAAGCTCAAACCCCAAAACAGACTGTGCATGCCTCCAGTGAGGATTCACAGTAAAGTTATTTAGTAAAACAATGCAAATTATGCATATGTCAGCTAAACTCCTGATGAAAATTGAATACTGAGGGATTGCAGCAAAAATATATATTTTAAAATAAAAACTTAAAACATAGTCCATAGAGTACAAACTAGCAACGATTTTGGCTTACACTTCCACAGCTCCTGAAGTGCTTCCCAAGCATTCAACTCAGATAAGTTGCTGGACTTACACAGTAATTAATTACACATAAAACAAATCAACACTTTAACTTGGAAAAATGCATGCAGCTCTCTATGTATACAGGTATGTTAGGATTATCCTGTATTAGCTTCCTATACAAATGTGTTGTCTGACAGTAAATGAAGGCAGCACTTATTTAAAAGAATAAACTACAGCATTTAAAGCAGTTTTAAAATTTTCTTGTCACATCGCAATGGTCTGAAATTTGACTAAAGGTGTGCAAGCAAAACAAAAAGAAAACCCCCATAAAGAAGTAGAATAAGAGATAGCCCTGTTTTGTTTACCTCAGCTCTGCAGTTTCAGACATCCTCTCATCAAGCTAGCAGCTAACTGAATGCAACAGGCAATGAGTTCAGATTTAGGGCATTCATGGGGGAAGGGCAGAGGGAATGGGTAGTTTCAGAACATAGTCCATTTCAGTATATAGTTTATTTGTTTCAGTATATAGAGTATGTGAATTTTTCAGTCTACAGTGTATGTTTCAATACATAGTGTATGTGTTTCACCATGTAGTGTATTTGTTTCAGTATATAGTGTATGCAGAATTTTCATTGCATAGTGTATTTATTTCAACAGATAGTGTATGTATTTCAATATAAAGTGAAGATGTTTCAATATATAGTATATTTGTTTCAGTATATAGTGTATGTGCTTTTTTCAGTGTGTAGTATATGCATTTCAATAGATAGTGTATGTATTTCAATATACAGTGTATTTGTTTCAATATATAATGTATACAGATTTTTCAGTGCATAGTGTATTTATTTCAATAAATAGTGTATGTATTTCAATATAAAGTGTAGATGTTTCAGTATATAGTGTATTTGTTTCAGTATATAGTGTATATGCTTTTTTCAGTGTGTAGTGTATGCATTTCAATATATAGTGTATTTGTTTCAGTATATAGTATATGCAGTTTTTTCTCAATATATAGTGTATGTGTTACAATCTATAGAGTATTTGTTTCAGTAGATAGTTTATGTGGATGTTTCAGTCTGCAGTGTATGTATCTCAATAGGTAGTGTATATGTTTCAGTACAAAGTACGTTTGTTTCAGTATATAGTGTATGTGGATTTTCAGTACTCAGTATGTGGATTTCAGTAGATAGTGTCTGTATTTCACTATGCAATGTAAGCATTTCACTATATAGTGTATGTGTTTCACTATATAATATATGTATTTCAGTATACAGTATATGTATTTCAACTGCTGCCTTGCCTCCCACCCCTCTATGCAGGTTCAGAGTACTGTTCACAATTTCTTAGGCTGAGAGGAAATTATGAATGCTGAACACTCGAAAGTGAATGAATCAAGTGGTATGGAGCACTTATGTCAGTTGGTTCCCCTGGGATAGCCTGTTTTCTCTGTAGGCTTCAGCAGCTTGCATTTTGTACCATGGGTTACATGGATCACAGCTACAATCACACTACTTGTTCTTCAACTTGAAAATCCACTTATCTCAGTAGATGGACTTTTATCATGGCAGTATAGCACAGTGGCTTAAAGCTATGAGCTGCAAACCTAGAGACCTGGGTATGAATCCCACAGCTCCCACTTGCATACCGTGTGACCCTGAGCAATTCACTTCACTTCCTTATGCTCCCAGGTTGCTCCTGTAAATAAGCTTTCAGTTTAGTGTGTCTCTCCTGGTTAAACAAACATACAAAAATAAATCGGATCAGAGTGACTTGCACACTGTTGAGAGGTATTTCTGCATGCTTTTGAGTGCTCAGATGTGTGTGGTAGTTGTGGGGAGAGGCATTCCATGACACTCCCACTGCATGTGTGCAAGATGTCTTTATTGGCCATTAGCCTCCTATGGGGTAAACAGAGTTATATATTACCCAGAGACTCCAACAGCTTACTTTAAAAACACAAAATTAATGGTGTGCTGCCTTTTTTGATACATTGATAAAGACAAAGCAATTTACCTTATTCAGTGGTCTTGTTTTTCCTGTCCAATGATTCATCCCCTGTTTGTGTTGAATGCTTGGGTATTATTTGTAACAATAATATTATTGTATAATTCTGTTTATTGTCTTAAACTTTAATAAAAAGTGAAGTAAAATAAAGAATGTTGTTGTGCAGGGAAATATCTCAAGTTCTCAAAAGTATGCTTCCTTCTGTACAAAAATGGCCATACAGTGTATTGTAGGCCAAACACTTAGGAAGTAAATGGGCAGATTAAAAAAAGAAATGGTTCTGCATAGTCAACAAGTTTCTAGTTTGTTCTCAGAAAACATTTTAATTATATTCTTTATTTGTATTCTTTATCAGCGAACAAAACCATGCACAGGCAATTACATCTCTAAGCCATAGCTTTTTCCCATGACACTCTAACATAGCCTGCCAATTGTTTTGTACACAGAGACAGGTTACAGAACTAGAAGGAATCATGCAAGTCTGCTTCTGGTGATATTCAATAAAATGTTATGCGTTTTGCAGATTGTTTCCCATGTGGAATCTACTGAATGTCACCTTTTACCAATGAAAATTGATACAATTCCACAGTTTACAGTACATAGATGTCTATTCTGTATGCAAGTAATAACAGTGGAAAATAAATCCACATTTTAATAATAAACTTAATAATAATAAACTTTATTTCAAGTGCGATTCAAAAAATACCATTGCCTTTTTACAAACCACATAAAATAATAAATAATTAAAACTAATTAAAATGGCAAAGAAGTGAGCAAACTCATCACACATATTCTGTGACAATGTTCTAAGAACTTGCAGACAGGCTGGATTGCACAGTCTGTTCACAGTTCGGAAGAGCTGAGCAGGTTGGTTTCTTGCAGCGGTGATCTCCCCAGTCAGGAACTCTGCCTTCTTACTGAAGAGCAATGATTGGTAGTCAAAATAATGGGCCAACAATCTAACCTTCTTGGCATCAAGATCAGATTTCCACCAGCATCACTCAATCCTTCACCCTTCTCTCCTCATCTCCCTCAGGGTCCAGTCAAACCAGGGGAACTGAGGGTGAAGGGTGAGAGGGCAAACATGAACAGGAGCAATGGAGTCCAGAATCACTGTCACAGCTATGTTATAAGCTTTGCTTTACAGCAGGTTGTCTGGACCTTTGGTAGCAATCAGAAATCCTAATAGATCCAGTACTGCCATCAGGCTGTCTGGAATACACCCCTTAATGGGCTGTACAGAATAATCTCCACAGGGACAAGCCTATGGGGGGTGGGGTGGGGCTGGAAATTGAACCTGATAGTGTAATGGTCACACCAACTGACTGGCTCCACCAGCAGTTCAAGGTCTTCATACACAGGAGGAAGACCAGGTCCAGAGAATGAGCAGTACTATGGGTTGCAGAGGCAATTGCCAGTGTGAAGCCCGCCAACATCATTAGTTGGAGGAAGTCTTGACCAAAATCTAAGAGTTCATCATTGACTCAGTCATTGCAGTCACCCAGCACCATCAATCTGGATGACTTCAATACCATGCCGACAATGAAGTCCATGAATTCCTGCAAAAATTGCTTCCTGTCCCCAGGTGGATGGTAGATGAGAAGAACCTTCCACCCCACTCATCCACCCAAGCTACATTCAGAGGATTTGGACTCCTTCACTGGTACATCTACCAGGCCAAATTCCATTTTAAAACAAATGGCCACACCACCATCCCTACGATCCAAACTCAGGTGATGTATTACCAAGAAGCCAGCAGGAACCTCTGACTTTAAAATGAGGCCAGTATTTCTACCCAGCCAAGTCTTGGTGATGCAAGCCAGGTCTAATGTCCCAACAAGATCCGCAATTATTTCCATCTTGTTTTTGATGGACCTGGCATTACATATCAGTGCCTGAGTTGGATAAGACTCTGAAGCTGGTTGAGTGAGCTGACCACTAAAAGTGGAGCCCTTGGATATGGGGACAAAACAGGGAGAACCCCTGTCCAGTCTACATTTCACCCCAGGGTGTCTCCTCAACTCTACAACCCAATCTGGCCACCAAGCTCGTCCCCTCCTCTCTGTCCAGAGCCCCTTCCCCATGCCTCCGCCTTGCTATCCCCAATGCCAGCAATGATTGTATACATCAGCATGCAAAGGGGGATATCTAAAGAGATGGATGGCCCAGAGTGCAGCAGAGGATGAGTAGTACCTGACTGGGAGAGCCACCTGCCAACACATAATCCTCAGCCACCCCCTAATTATCACACCACAAACCACCCAATAAATTAACACAATTAAACAACCCCCCAAACAAAATAATCATATCCCTACTAAAATACATAGAACTAACCTAACATTCCCACTACTCTCTAACCCACTTAAATACAACAAAAAATACAGGTGATGTTCCGGCTCAGAATAGTTATGCCTAATGTTGTCCAAGTTAATGTGTCATGCAAACATAATAAGATCAAATCCGCACCTTAATGTCTGAAAAGCCACACCACATCACAGCTCTCAGAAACATTTGTAGTCAGCAAGGAGGGCTTTCACCACTGCTTGACTATCAGGTTAAGCAAAAGGAAGCAACCCTCTCACAGCTGCATCTAGATCTGATAAAAATGATACCTCCAGAAAAGGGTCCCACTCACTGCCTCTCCAAATCAAACAAAAATAGCACAAATAATAATTGGACAACTCCCACAGAAGCACTCCATAGCCTGACTAATAATCCACAGCCTGCTGAAACATCTGAGCAGGGAGAAATCTTTGGTGCAAGTACACTCTAAAGTCCACAGATAACCAGGTCCTTGCTCAACTCTGAGATAGGCACCAGAGCACAGACCCACTCTCCCCCACTTGCACCTCTGTAGAAGCCTGACCTTTGCCAGGCAATCCCCCCCCCGCAGCCCTAGGAACTTCAGTAAATGTCCACCCTCTGATTTGCACTCCCAGCCACTAAGGGAAAAATTGCCACACACACTCCGCACCCACCTCTAGGTAAGTTTGTCTGGTTTGGCCTCTCCCCCTCTCCTCAGATGATGCCTCTGAGACAATGCTTTCCCACAATCAGACCACCTTCAGAATGTCAGGCCAGAATCTGGACACCTGGCAGCACTTGAACTTGCTCCACAACAGCCAGAATCCAGACACCTGATAGCACTCAGCCTTACTCCACCACAACCACACACATTCCAAGTACTCCCAGTAGTCTTCTTCACCATACACCAGGTAGAGAAAAAATCTTCAGTGTTAGGCACCAGCACTGAAAGAATAGTCAGTCCCAACCAAGCATATAAAATAGTCCTAACCAAGCATTAGCATTTTCACAGTGGACAGATAGATGATACCCACTAAAATAAGGTACAGCTGAGCCTCACAGGAACTTCATATATTCACCAGGACAAAATAAATAAATGATATCAACATAGATAAAGAAAGTAAACATAAAAATGATAGCAACGTAGATAAAGAACTTAATAGAAAATAGCTGATAATGCAGGACTATACCAGTGGCAGACCAGTGAGGTCACCATCTTGCCATATTCCATTGACTTCAATAAACATTGAATCCAAACCGAAAAATGGTTCAATAACCATCGTTTAGTCCTGAATCTAAAGAAAACAAAGTCCATGCTATTTTCACATCGGGAAAACAGCGCCAAGGACTTTCCCTTCCACATCACCACCAACATGCCCCTCCCTCTTGAACAGGTAACATCCTATAAGTACCTGGGCATCACCTTTGACTCCGGCCTTACTTTCCATGCCACCTTAAAGCCCTGTCATCTGCCATGAACTCCAGGATCAGGCTTCTCTACCACCACAAAGACTGCCTCCCGAACCCGCCTTAAAACTAGCTATCACCTCATCTATGTTATCGCTGGTCACCACGGTCCCCAATTAACGCTGCTGCCGATGCCTCTGCCTTATCTAAAGTCCAGACCTCTATTAACAAAGCCTGTAGGCTCATTACCGGTGCCCACAGCAGAACCCACACCTGTCTGCTATGCTCCGCCACAAAAATACTCACTCTTGAGGAAAGACTGAAATATCAAACCTGCCTGCTGGCCAAAAAGTCCATGTCAGGTCTCTGCCCTTCTGGGGTCTCTGGACCCTTGCAGCTGGCTGCCCAGTCCCTGCCTACCCGTAAATCCACCACTGTCACCTTCAATGTTCCCAGAGCAAGGACCTCTCGCTGCCAAAGATCCTTCCATCACTTAGCCCCACCTTGGTTCAACTCCCTTCTGAATCGTCTCCAGATCCAGGATTGGCAGCTTCAAAATCGCCCTCCGCCAACATATTGACAGCCGATGTTGTAAATGCTTGTAGCTACCCTAAACTGGTCCCGCCTTAGCCCATCCGGCCCCCTGGCACCGGTTTTGGTACTACATAATTGTCTAAGACTTGATGTTTAGTTGTATGATGTATCTCTTGCTATATAACAATGCGTGTAACTTTACACATGTTTGTACCAGTATAACTGCTGCCTGTAATCTCCAAGTGTGTTTATGTATCTCACCCATATGTTCATCCCTGTCCCTAACTCACTTAATTGTTGTCTCCCCCCCAAATGACGAGGTACCTTTGTAAACGAGTCCATGACTCAAAGGTTGTAAAACTGATCTCTCCAATAAAATAAAGAAAAAATTAAAAAAATAAAATCCCATGGATTTAAAATGTTAAATTTCAGCACTAGAAGTTTGCTCCCTAAACTGGATAATGTTGAATGTCTTATGACTCTATACAAAACAGATATGGTGGTCTTTACAGAGTCCTGGTTAAAACCCCCTATATCAGATGGAATGTGTATGTTGCCTGGATATAAGATGTTGAGGTCTGATCATAAGGGCACTAAATCAAGTGGTGGGGTGGCTGTTTATTATTTGGAACATTTGGAAGTAACTGTCCTCTCTTACAGTATGTCCTCAGAGGTACAAATGATTGAATATTATTTGATTTGATTTTAGGTGGTACCAAAGATATTGTAGTGGGGACTCTTTATAATTCCCCCAAATGTGGCTGACCTGGTCTGCAATAATTTCTTGGAAAAATTGCCCCCTTTATTGTAAATCGTGATTTTGTCACAGTGGGAGATATTAATTTGAACTGGGAGAAGGCAGATAGTGGCCTTGAATGTTTGTTAGATTCATATAAGTTGTTTCAGTTTATTAATGAACCTACCAGTTTAAACATGGATTCCATGAACCATACACTTTCAAATTGGTTTGTCACCAACAAAGTTAACATTGTATATCATGTTGGTATTCTTGGAGGCTCCATGAGTGACCAACAGGTTAACTTTGTTGTTCTCAACTTTAAATGGTGCAAGATTCCATCTAGACTAGTTCAGTTCCATAATTTTGAAAATAATCAATCACATGTTCTGATTGATGAATTGCAGAATTTGGATTGGGCTTTTTTGGAATCTATGACTGATCCAGATTGTTCTGTTGATTTTTTTTTTGCCAACAATTATTGATTATTCAAAACAAACTGTTTCCTCTCCAAATTATACGTGTTAGAGGGATATTACATCAATGGTTTATTAATGCTTTAAAGGCATTTATAAAACAAAAGAAGGTAGCTTGGCAGGCTTATAAAATGTTTCCCTCTTTGATGTGTTTACAGGAATATAGGGCAGCTAGAAATTTGTTAAGCAAAAGGATAAAGCAAGCTATTTTTTTTTATTTAAATTGGAGGGTATGACTTGGATTCAAAGAATATTTGGGATATTGCAAATGTTCTTATTTCTCCTAAAGCCAAAGCATCACTTACTTCTCTTCAACTTTCTAGGCAATTGATTACTGACTCACTAGAGATGGCTAATGTGTTGAATCAACATTTTTTATGATGTTTCTAGTCTGATTCCTGGGTTTCCTGGTAAAGATGGATCATCTACAAAATTTGATTTTATACCCGATACCTTTGTCAGACATACAGAAAGCATTTTTTCATCAACATTTTGTTTTGGTGGATTACCACTACTGAAGTTCTAAAATTTCTGTGTTCTTTGCCTGATACATTTGATGATTGTGGGGGCAAGCTGTCTGCAAGGTTTGTTAAAGTGGCGGCTTATTACATAGCTGAACCACTTTGTAAATTATATAATGTATGTATTTCAACTGATGTTTTTCCCTTGGCAAGGAAGAAAGTTAGGGTTGTGCCTGTTCCCAAAAATGCCAGTGCTGTTGGAGCAGAGGATTTTCACCCAATCTCCATTTTAAACCCATTAAGTAAGATCATAGAAAAAGTGATGGTAAATCAGCTTAATCATTTTTTGGAGGGGGTGAGGTCCTGTGTACCAAACAGCATGGTTTTCAGCATGGTTGGGGGACTGGTATGGCCTTGGTCAGGTTCACAAACTCTGCCCTACAAGGTTGCAGTGATGGTTTGCTAACAGGGGCGGTGCTTGTGGACCTGTCCTGGGCTTTTGACCTGATTAATCATTTTCTGCTTTGTCAGAAACATACTGATTTGGTGTTGTCTGATTTAGCAGTAGCTATCATTCATGATTTTTGCAGTGTTGTTCTCAATATGTTTATATTGCCTCTTTTTTGTCAACTTCTTATCTTACTGTGTGTGGTGTACCCCAGGGGTCCATCCTTGGTCCTCTATTATTTTCTTTGTTTATTAACCAGGTTCCTTCCTTTTGCATGAGTAAATGTTTATTCTATGCTCATGACTTGATTTTGTTTTATCAGGGCCAATCTGTTGAACATATTAATTCAATTCTGGAATTAGAGTTCCAAAGATTATGAGTTGGATGTCTTCTAATATGATGGTTCTGAATGTAAGAAAGACTAAAGTTATGATGTTTGTTAGCTCCGCTCAGCTTAGTTCAAAGTAATTTACTCGAGCAGGTCTCAGAGTTTAAGTGTCTGGGAGTCTTACTTGATCCCTCTTTAACTTTTTCCACTCAAGTAAAGTTGGTAAGGAGAAAAATCTATTGCAAGCTGGGGCAGCTTTATAAATTTAAGTCATACTTGTCTTATGATTCCCTAAAATATTAGCTACGGGGGTCTTAATGTCTCACTTGGACTGTGTTTCCCCTCAGTATAATGGATTGGGTACAAGGGAAAGACAGATTTTGAGTGTTACTTACAATAATGTCTGCTGCTTTGTTTTAGATGTTCCAGCCATGACCCACCATTGCTCTGTGTATTCATCTCTGGGTTGGTTGTCACCTCAGCTCAAATATATGTATGCTTTGGGCAATATGGTCCTTCAGGCCATATATGCTTGGGGCTTGTCTCCTTTGTCTGACTTGCTGTTGGTACGTGAAGTTCAAGCCAACTTAAGATCAAATCAGGGTTTAATTTTGGTAGCCCATTCTGTTGAAAACAATTATGGTCATCACTTATTTGAATGTCAGGCTCCTAGCCTGTAGAATGAATTACCTTTTTTTAAGACTCATCAATTCTTACCCAGGGTTTAAGTCTAGATTTAAACAGTATTTACTAACATTAACAACTTGTACTTGCAATGATTGATGATTGCTGTATATTTATTAATGTACTGTTTATATTTATTTTTGTATTGTTCTGTGTTTATATGTCTGGGTCAGATCAAAAAAAGGGCTTTGTCCCAGTGTCCCTACCCAGTTAACAAATAAAAATGAATTGAATGAAATGAACCGTTCTCCAATTTCTGTCCTGTCACTTCCCATCCTGCGCTATTCTGCTCTGTTCCATCCCATCCCATCCCATCCTATCCCATCCCATGCCATTCCATTCTCTTCTGTCCTGTGCTGTCATGTGCTGTTCTGTGCTGTACTGCTCTGTTCTGTTCTGTTCTATTCTATTCTATTTTGTCAAAGGTTTCCAGAAATAACACAGGACTACTTCCTCACAACATGGTTGCCACAATCAATCAGAGGGGATGCAATTTTCCTTGCAAGTTTCATACACTGTCAATATTCATAGATATGTCAAAGGCATTTAACACTGTAAATCACTCCATCATTCTCAATAAGGTTCAGAGAAAAGGAGAGAGACAAGGGCTTGATCAGATATGATATTATTGGTGATCTGTAAGGAGAGGGCATATTGAGTAACCTGGGAGAAGTATAATATAAATCAATCCTGTTGGATGATGCATGTGGCATCAAGAAGAAAGAATTATCTCTTTTTCAGGGGTGTAAGAGCTACCAGGTGTCAACTAATGAGTGCTTTGTCAGTAGCTGAGTTAGTTCACCTATCGTCCATGGTGAGGGTCAAGAGCAGCCATACTTTGATCTATGGTATGGTTCAAAGTAAGGTTAAAGTCAACAATAATTAAGAGAGGCAGATCAGATTAGTTGAAATCTGCTATGGCTCAATTCATCATGAGAAAGAAATCAGGGATATTAAAATAAGGGCCATGTATGCTGGCCAGTATTGAGGGGCACTCAGGGGAGTCAGCATGTAACAGAATCCTCCTCCTTTTTTGTTTCTCTTCTCTCTGCATATCCAATGACCCCACAAATAGGGATTGAGAAGAGGCATGGAGATGGGGTGGGGGACAGGGGAAGAACTGAAAGGAGGTGGTGCTATTAGTATAGTTAGGATCTGGAGGCACCTTGGGATGAAAGGAGAACTTGGGAGAAGCCAACATGTTTAGTTCCCATGTGCAGGGATTGTACCAGACCGAGTGTGCAGGTAGCTGATGGGCCTACCACCTTTACTCATCCTTTTCCAGTGGCACTGTACAATGTTGGACTGATGAGGGATCAGATGGTTATTAAAGTGAATATTATTTCTGATACCTCTGTTGATCTATACTTCATCCCCGTGACCTAGCTCGGGGACAACCCTTCCCCAGTATTGGACTCAGCTGTACAAGCAGTTTTGTCCCTGGTGCACTGTCTGAAGAAGGACAGTGGGGACGCAGGTGGCCACCTGTTTTAGGCCTAATCTGAACTTGGTAATGCACCAAATAGGGTAATCTCATTGCTCAAATGTTTGGCTATGTGTTGGGTGCAGCTATAGGTTGTAGAATCCTACTCATATTCTGGCCTCCAGAATGCAAGATAGGTGAAGAATTCTGTGCGACTTCAAAGCTCAGGTTGACATAGCGGGTCACCCTATTTAAAGGAGCAACCTAGGTTGTCACTGACCCACCACTGATATTAGCTGACTAGGATGCTAGGCAGGTGGTGGGGATCTATAGGAGCTACAGGGGAGGCATTAATAGGGAGAAAAGTGAGGAAGGGGTGGGGTTTCTGACAGTAGGGGAGGGACAATGAGATCATAGGAAAGTGAAGTTACAGAAAAGGTGATAGGTTAGAGTAGGTGAGCTGGCAACTGGACATTGACCAGCAGATTAGGCAGGGGAGGGGCAAAAGGGGGTAGGTAAGGAGCTGCAGTGAAAAGGATCCCCCTCTTTCTGCATCTATTTCAGGAGATATATTCTTCAGCTCTACAAGACTACAACTAAGTTGGGTAGATTTGTCCAGGCTGAGGTAAGTTCTAGCAGGTGAAGACCTTACCAGCAGATGCTGTAGCTAGCCCATGGATTCGGGACATTATTACTTTATGTTTAAAAAGGAAATTTCTCTAGCAATGATTTTTTATATATATATATATCGCATGAATACAGTATTCGAGAGACTCATACCTACTGCACATTGACACCCTGTAACTTTTTGCTGAATTGTTAAAAGGTTCACATGACACACCTATTTGTAGTCCCACATTAGGAGAGATATTAAACATAACATGACCCAGTTTGGTTCCACTGTGCTCTTTCAGTTTTATCACAAACATCAATTTACCCCTTCAAATAGGATTCCATTTTGTGACATTGCTTCCATTCCCAATTTAAGTCTTTAAATACAGCCCTTTATTGTGCCTTAGAAACCCAGCTGTTGTTAATGTGTTATCTAATTACATCATTTAAGCCTCCCCCAAGAACTCCCTGTATAGAATAAAAGTTTTTGCCTTTTATTTAATCATTTTCTACAGCTGTAACGTTCATTACATGTAGTGTCCATCTAGTACCTCATCCTAAGCAGACTGTGCCTTTAATTTGCATGAACTGTAGTCCAAAAGCATTAATGTGTCTGCTGACCTTCTTTTTATTACTGACATGCTGCCAAAACCTTGAAATTTGTAATAACTCATTTATTTAGAAAATTCCCTTTTTCCATGGCGTGTTATTTTCGTGTCCTTTTGTTACCCATGTTACTATTGGTTCCTCCACTGGCCCAGAATGTTCAGAACCAGAAATGCATGCTGACACCTTCAGTCATCACCCAATGGCTCTTTAAACCTGTGGACCTGGTGGGTCTGTATTCTTTGTACTGCCACCTACATTCTGGACAAGACATGTTGTCCTCCTGAAGTTTGGAGTTATGCACATTACGGGCACTGCAGTGGGCTATTCTCTCTGCATCTCAGCTGCTCTTTTGTTCCCCGGTGTGTCAGATGTCTGCAGATTGTAAAGGCACACTTTTGCTTTTTGGGAAACACAGAGACATGTAGTCGGACCTTGCCTCATTGTCCCAAGATGCTGAGCTTGGGGTATGAAGGGTGGGGAAGGGGCAGAGAGAGTTGATTGTTTGTTTTGTTTTATTTGTTTTGTTGAATTTTGTTGACCCGGTAAGCCCACTGGGCCTAGGAGTCCCTTTTTCAGGGGTGACCGGGTGGGGGGGAATACAGATGGTAAGCAATTGAATTTATTTTATTTATTTAGCTTTTGTTTACTGGGTAAGTACACTAGACAAGTAGTATGCCTATTTTCAGGAACGACCCGGGAAAGCACAAACATACAGTAAACATACAAGGCATCATTGGAGAAACAGCATGATACAGGAAAAAACAGCTATAACAACACTTGTATAAAGGCAGAGATACTGCCACACATTGTACAAATTGTTACAGGACGTAGATAGACATTAGAGAATTGCTAAGTACATATTTCATAGACCATCATCAACCTAGAATAGACATTAGTGGACTGCTGAGTATACATTACATTACAGAGGCTAAGAGCAGTCACGCATTGACATTTGTTTTAAGTGGGACCACAGGGAGGTGCGAAAGGTCCCATGGGAAGGGGCCGAGCGGACATGATCCAGAATAGAGTTCCAGAGCCTTGGCACAAATTCAGCAAAGTCACGATCCCCCATAAGGGTTCAAGTAGGGGGGACTTTAAGCAACTCGGAGGTCTGTGACCTGAGCTGGTAGGGGATGGCGTCCAGTATAGGGAGGAGATGCACCAGTCCCAACGGGATGCCCGTAGCAAGCACTTTCCTGGTGAAGTTTCCTACACCAAGGATCAGGTATTCCGCTGGGGGGAGCCAGTTGAGTTTGTCATAGAGTGCACAGTGGTGGGTGAGTTTGGGAGCAGCTAGTGCAAACCGACAGATATCATTATATGCCGTGTTCCACCGATTAAGATGAATTTGGGGTGACCTGGCAAATAGGTGGTATCCATAACTGAGGGAGGGAAGAAGCACTCCCCTCGCAAGTGCCAGTCTCGCACCCGGAGTCAGGTTGTATTTGGCCCTGTAGGCCAGGCCAAGCTTACACCTTGTAGCTCTGCAGATGTTGAGGTTATGGCTTCCCATGTCAAGTTGTGGGTAGAGACTGACCCCAAGATATTTAATTGAGCTCACTGTTGGCAACAGGGGGCCACCATCATAAGTTATTTTGAGCATAGCTGATGAGGCTTTTATCTTGGCCATGGAACCAAAGAGCATGGCTTGAGTTTTGTTTGGATTCAACACCAGTCTATGGTTGGTAATCCAGGCCGAGACCCTGCTGAAGTCTTCAGATAGGCACTGGTTAAGGTCAGCAGCATCACGAGAATGGGTCACTAGCACAAGGTCATCTGCATAAAGCGTTACTTGGCAACGAGAGGTCACCAGTGGGAGTTGATTAATAAAAAGTGAGAATAGGAGAGGTCCTAGTACCGATGCCTGGGGAACTCCCATGGTCACTGCCCTGGGCTCTGAGAGGACCTTGTTAAAGCAGGTATGCTGCTTTCTACCCATTAAGTAGCCCATCATCTAACTCATGGCATGAGGAGAGAGCCCAAGAGCCCAGAGCTGCTCCCCCAGCAGGTCATGGTTGACAAGGTCAAAAGCTTTTGACAAGTCAATAAATATAGCGCCTGACAGTTTGCCCTGGTCCATGGCAGATCTAATACAAGAAGTAACAGTAATCAGGGCAGTAGTGGTACTATGACCCTTCCTGAACCCATGCTGGGCCCCAGAAAGCAGTTCATGGGTATCCACGTACTCCGAGAGTTGCTCCGCCACCAACTTTTCCAGGAGTATGCCAAGGGATGGGAGAATAGCAATAGGGCGATAGTTGTCGGGGAGTTTGAGATTTCCCTGCTTCAGAACAGGGACTATCCTTACCTCCTTCCAGATGTCAGGGATTATCCCAGATCTGAGGGATAGGTTAAAGATATGGGCAAACCGAGGGGCAATGTATGCTGCTCCAAGCTTGAGAAGCCTAGGCTCCAGGTTGTCAAGCCCTGCACTGGAGTGCTGGGGGAGGGCAGCCAGGCAGTTCCGAACATCCAGGACTGACACTGCCCTGAGATTAAACACTCTCCGAGGAGGATGTTCACCCTGAATCGGAGGGATATTAAGCAAGCTACCTCCTTCGGTTGTGTAACGAGAGGTAAGGGCCGAGAGGTCGGAGAAGTGGAGATTGAGATGGTCGGCTATAGTATGGGGATTATTGCACGAGACTCCATCAATAATCATGTCCACAACACCTGAGTGAGAGGGCCCACTGACAAGGGATTTAATGTTCCTCCAGAACCTCCTAGGATCTCTGGCAAAGCTAAGTAGTGCCGACTTGCAAAAGTTACTTTTAGAAACCCTAAAAGCCTTTTTGCACCGATTCCTGAGTTGCCGATATCTCAGGAGATTAAGAGGATCCCTAGATCCCTTAGTACTAACCCAGCATTTGTCTGTCTCCCGCATCTGGGCTAGTAAGTCAATATTCAGCCAGAAAGTGGCAGTTCCCCTCACCCTCCGGGTGACTCTGGGAGCGTGTCTATCTTGGAGAACACCAAAGGAATCAATGAAGCAGGAGGCTGCCACTGAGGGGTCAAAGGTTTCAAGCACCCTGGTCCAGTCAGTACATCTTAGGTCATCCAGGAAAGCTTCAGAGTCAAAACTGGAGTATTTTCTGACTTGAATGATTTTATGTGGAATTCTAGGGGAAGGGATTTTCCAGACACAGTATATCGGGGAGTGGTCTGATATGGAGTCTGATAGCGTGCCTGATGATGCAATCCTCTCCGGCCGGTTGGACAGGATCCAGTCCAGCAGGGAACTTGAGGAGCCATTGGCTGCCTATCTCATTGGGTCATGGATTAGTTGGTTAACAGATAGGCAGGCAAGTTGAGATTCACATTTCCTAATATTGACACACTCCCAGTTCATGTTGATTTCACCCATAATAATGAGTTTGTTGTCACCTATACTGGGCCTGACTGCATCCAGAAGATAAGTAAGTCCGGTCAGACCCCCCCCAGGAGGGTTATAGGCACACACAAATGCAGCTTCTTAGCATCACCAGCAGCAGGAGCACATGAAGAAACTCACATGGTGGATGATCAGGTTTACTCTGTGCCACCAGGGAGATTTTCAGGTGGGATCTGTAGTGAATAAGGTGCCACCCTTCCTACCAAGTCCTGTCTAGGCGGATGAACTCATATCCTGTTAGGAAGCAGGCAGAGTCAGGAATCGAGGGTTTGAGCCAAGTCTCAGTTATCCCTAGGATGTCTAGCTTGTATAGCTCAACCCATGCTAGGAGATCATCTCGGTTAGGGAGCAAGCTCCTAATATTCATATGCACTATTTTTAGTCCCTTATTCCCACTCCAGGTAGCAGGAATATTGGTGAACAGCTTAGGTGGTCCAGGATTGAGCTCAATATCTCCAGCCATGAGAAGTGCAAGAAGGACTAGCCAGGGGAGGAACCACCTTACGAGCGGTCTACCTCCAGGCCTGTACATGCTTCGGACATTCTTCACCCTGACCATACACATAAGGCACCTAGTGTCAAGGCTAAGGATAATACAGTAGTGCATTACCTTGGTTACAAGTAGGTTGGCAAAGGAGTGTCATCATGGGGGGAGGGCCACTGCCCTGAGTCAATAAGTAGGCTAGGAGGCGAGGTAGAACAATAAAGGAGGACCAGCCCCAGGGCCAGTATCATAAGTAGTAGTGTCGTAAGACTGACCTGCCGCCCCCTCCTGAACACAGGAGTAGAGGCTTCCATACCTTCTATAGTAAGGACAGGAGTAACCACCTCCTTAAATTGGAGGCAACTGGAGACCAGAAAAAGGAGCAAGCCAGGGCTCCCCGCAAGGTAGGGCCCCAAAAGGGAAGAGATCTCCACAACTTGCAACTTCACAAATCAGCAGGACAACCAATGGGCAAACCTAAGTACAGACAGCAGACCAGGGCCAAATTCCCCTAGGTAAGCAAGCCAGTTCAGCCGCAGCAGCCAAGGTAGCCCAGTAGCCAACGGTGCAGATAAATGGGTACAGCCCTAACCAGGGGTAAGGAGAAATGGGTACAGACCTCAGCCCTAGGAGTCCTAGGAGTCAAGCTACGGCATTAACAAACAAGGTGGTCAGGACAGACAGAGGTATTAATAAGACCCTTGAGCCCCCCACTGGCAGGAGTGTTGGAATGACCCTATGCCACCCACCACCTCAGGGAGCTGTAGTTATAAGGCATTGAGAGATATGAGCAACAGCTTTGAACTTCCTCAAAAGAGGTAGGGGTCACTCCCAGCCAGAGCTATACAACAACAGCCTAGGTGAAGTTACCAGCCGAAAAATACAGCCGAAAAATACATCTACAGTAATCCTATTCCAGGATTAAGCACATAATAGGGATTGATCAGCAGATGACAAAAGCATATAGCTGCCTATGATTTAGTGTAAACACTGGAGAAAGAAAAAATAAAAGTAAAAGTACACACTTCAGATTAGGCAGAAGACAATAGACTTATACTAGACTATGTGCCTGTGTAACCACAGGAGAATGACTAAATAACTGTCCATACATCAGATTAGGCAGCAACTTCAGTCCCACAGAATTAGAGAGCTCAATGAGTCATATGTCATCCATAACCAGGGAGGAGAATGTCAAAGGGACAGCCCAATCCAGTACACGGGGAGGAGATTGTATGAGAGACACCCCCTCATTAGACAGGACAAAAACCCTCCCCCTAGACTGATAGGATAACACGACAGAATAGGCGAGGCCACCAGCCAGCATAAATTCTCCCCACCAACACAGGGAGGATGGGTGGGCTCAAAAAAAAAAGTTCTTTCTGCCTTCAGGTTCTCTCCTGCACCTGGGCAGGGGCCACAAACTTAGCCAGCAGTCAGGATCCAGCCGAGGAGACCCATCGGAGCTCCCAAAAGCCCACGGCACTTCCACTTGGCTATCGTAACTAACCTCCTGGTCGCGCTGGGGGGCCCTCAGTGTAGGCCTTCCGCCCATGCTCCCTCCTCCTCATCAGCAGCTTGCTGAAAGTGAAGGCGCCAGGACAGCGCTCCTTCTTTAAGAGCACAGTGGGGGAAGCGTCACCAATGCCAGGGTCCAATGGTAGGCAGTGCGGTTTCAGCACCAAAAAGCAAACTGGGACAAGGGAACAGGGAGTTGGAGAAACACCAGTGGAAGCAAGGAACAGCAGGACAGTCCGGACTCCAGATTAGCAGTTCTGTGGAATGTAGAGAAGAGCCCAGAATGAGGAGGCAATCCCGGTAAGAGACTTTGAACCAGATCAAGCTGTTGGTGGATATTTTTAGTGAATGAGGGAAATTTGACCAGGACACCAGGGAAATTCCCCTACTCTTTTCAATAAGTGCCATGGGATCTTTAACATCCACCTGAACTACCACCAATCCAGGTAGATGGGACCTCGGTTTAACGTCTCATCCGAAAGACGGCACCTCAGAAATGCAGCACCCCTCTCATGCTGCACTACAGTGTCAGTATTGGGACATTAACCCAAGTGCCAGATGTGGGAACTGAACCCACAGCCCTCTGATCTCCTGGCCTCAGATGCGAGTGTGCTACCTACTGAGCCACTGACACTGCTGATTATAAAGCATTTTAAAGTTGAACAACTGCAGGATTCCTAGATTAAATGGTTATACATATGTACCTATTCTATAGACCAAGCCTCTACATGGGGATCATTCTGTGTGGCCTGGTCCCTGTGGGGGGCATTTTGTGTGATCCTATTCTCTATCAGGGGCACCTTTAATGTTACTGCTGCTAAATAGTTTGTCCTGTACTGGGCAAAAAAACTGCAGTTTTGGGGAGTATATCAATTGGACCTGGTTAGTGCTGGGGCTCATTTTGTATAAGGCATCAGAACACCATATCTACAGTTTGGAGAGTTCTGTAATGAGAAATAAAATACATGTTGCATTGGGGAGTAAATGAATAGGACCTGGTCTCTGCAGGTGCTCAGTTTGTGAAGACCTGATCTCTTTAGGGGCTTATATTGTGTTGGAGGCATCAGAACACCAGAACTACTTTTAAACTACCTGCTTTTCTGCTAAACTTAAAAAGAAATCCTAGTTAATATCATATTTATTTTTGTAAAAACACTTCTGTAGAACAGAAAAGTGGTCAGCACTCCAAACGTACTCACAGTATTTATTTATTTTATGTGCAAGTGCATCAAAGCCATTTAGTGGCAGAAATGCAAATAACAGCAGCAGTAAACAAAGCGTTGGGTAATCCACAAATTTCTCAGATCCACAGGAGTCTACAAGATGGCAACTTTTAAAAAAAAACATATTGCACCCACCGACTCAACAATGAGCACCCAAACGCCAGCACAGAACCATTTACATTTCAGCAATATGTTTTGTGATCATTAGGTGTGCCATGTGCTTCATCTTAGGCAGAGTCTAGCATGGCACATTAAACAATTACTGAGATTCACTGCAACAGTAAAATGAGCCTAAAAGGGCACAAACACCAAAAATGGATGTAAAATGACTGTAATTGATGGTAACCGGGTTGCAGTCACAAAAAACATCAACCTTGTTCATTGTTTTTGTGCAGTTTTAGGCTCATTTGGCTGCTGTTGCCGTGTATCTCAGTAACTGGGCTATGTGCTACATGGTATGCCTTAAATGGCTTCCATGGCAGTACAAGTGAAGAAAAATACTGTTTTTTTCTTACTGGGATGATTGCTGTTAGTGACTGTTAAAGTGTTACCCTTTGTTATGTATTTTTTTTTTATTCCTTTTTTTTTGTGCACTTTTAGGCTTACTTTGCTGTTGCAGTGAATCACAGTAATTGTTTGGTGTTCCATGTGCTGCATGATAGGCTCAGGGCCTAGCATGGCATATCAAACAGTTACTGACATTAACTACAATAGCTGAAGAAACCTAAAAGTGCACCCTCTCCCAAAATGCACTGGTTGCCATATGCACCTACAGGACCATGCAGTGGACAGAGTGAGTGACGGTACCATGGAGGGGTCCATTTGACAACAGGAAGGGGCTGTGTCTTCAGTTGTGGCTGTGATCTGTGGTATGGCATCATTAGTAACAGGGCTAATTGTGTATTTCTGTACCATACAAGGAGACCATGCAAAATTACCTTGCACTCTGTGATTGCAGGATTTCACCAGATTTCAGGTCCATGACTTTCCATTTGTATTGTGCCAACCTCAGAAAATGTCCTGGACACAAACCTTGTTTGCCCATAACAGGGCTTTGAAATATGGACATCTGCACAAATCTGGGTTTGTGCAGAAAAACTAGGCTTTGCACATGGGCAAGCTTTTGAAGATCTGGCCCCTGAAGTCAGTTTTTAATTTTATTTTCATTTCTTAAAACACATTTTAAGATTGAAGCAACCCACTCAAGGGCATAGTTCTATTAGTAGGAAGTAACCCACTCAAGGGTGTGCGGTTATTAGGGATTAATCAATACCCCGAGTGCATTTTGAAGCACGAGGCTGCTGACTGAGTGTCCTCACAGCACCCAGTGTGTTGCTTAATCCCCAATAACGGCACACCCTGGAGTGGGCTAGTACACTTATAACGGAGGGTGCACTACAAAACAAGGAGAAAGCAATATACATGTTTTTTCTCCTTTTATAAAAGACAAGCAAATTACCGTATTCTGCTGCCTAAAAAAATAGTCCCCAGCAAAATGGCTGTCATGCACATACAGATGTCAGAAGAAAAGTGTTGCTATGCTTTCTCTGACATTTGTTGTGCATGATATCCCTTCTGAGACAGCACAATAGCTCTGAAGTGCATAATATGGAGTTGCCTCTTGTGGTACAGACACAGTGTCTATACCTCCACTGGCTTAGCTGCTCAGTCTCTCTGTCTGTGGTTACATTAATGCATGGCAAGCAAGTAAACATTTCCCCCAGCAGTGCAGTCACACAGTCTACCAGACTATATTCTACCAATTAAGAAATGGCAACTAATGGGACTCAGAGCTTGCAGGTCTTTCTGGAACTCTGTGTCTCTGTCCACCAGCATAAAGCTCACTTTCAGATCATGACATCATTGGGGGGTCTCCCTCTCTTCACACTGTTCCATCTGACTTTATGCCACAACCATGGGATTTACCTGTCAATCTGGCTGTGCAACAGAAAAATGACCATGGGGACCACACACTTCACTCTGGGAACAAGCTTGGGTAAGAAGCAAGACTACAAACTTTGAACACTACAGCTACTGTTGCTGCACTGCCTGGGACTACATGACAGGCCTCGGTTCTCACTCACTAATGGCTGCTCCACAGACTGCAATTTTGCACTATAACAAGATCAGAACAGAAACACAGGCTGATCTCTTAGAGGGATGGTTCACCACTAGCTGTCATATATTGTGGAGTAAGCAATGGTCACCTGATGGTTGTTTACCACTCACCTGCCTTTATCTACCCCATGTTATAAGTCACTAATACACTTTCAGTGTTTTGCCTTCAGCCTTGAATATCACAAACAGCAAGGGCATGCATTAATCCCAAACATCCCCATTCATCTCATAAAGATATAGTTGGTTTCCCTCTCTCTTATTGTAGGCTTGGGACCAGCTGGTATATGTAAAAGACAGACCAGATGAGATTCAATCCATACTACACTATAACATAAAACATTTGTGAATATCTTAAGTTAATATAATGTTGTGACTACAGTACAATCTTCAAAATGTTCAAAAAATGTTATACCAAATATCCATAGTATGATAATCATTTTTTTGGTTGAACATTAGCAATAACTTTTGGTATGACTTAGTGAGACACTTGGTATGATACTGATACTACTGTTCTGGTGTCCATGTTACTCATGTGACTTCTTGTGTTGTGTCTGTGTTACTCGTGTGACGTCCTGTGTAGTCTGAGTTACTCACGTGACATCCTGTGGAAAAAACCCTTGTAAATAAAGTATAGTTCACTTTCTGAAAATTAAGTGATTTCTGTCTTTTCCTATGAGGGTAATATAGTTGTGCAAAAAAAAATGGGCCAGAAAATCAAGGACATGAATGTGGTAGCCAAACTTAAACATGTCCAGATTTGGGCATACTGTGATCAGTAAACATATTGTGGCATAATTACCAACAAGTTAAGTTTATGATAAAAAACTGAAAAGTTACATATTATGCTACCTAAATAGATACCATAGACATAGTAATATCAGAAAATATATGTTTGATAATATGACAAATTTGCTGTCAAGGACACAATGTTACTCACATTACGTTGCCCTTGTGGGAACTTTCAATCCCATTTTTTAGCACCTATGAACTACAAACTATCTTTATGTTGGGGACTGAAATACTACCACATGCACCCAATGTAAATATGATATGGTTATGACAATTGGCCCAAATAAATTTTGGAACCTGATTGTCACACTTTGTCTCTCGAGTAGCATACTGGTACCTATATGTGTATATATATATATATATGTATATATATATATATATATATATGCTAACTATTGATGCTGTTTTCTACAGAGTTATTTGTTGTATGTCTGACGATTGCTATACTGTGCCCAGAGATGTGGTGAGGGTTTGATTTTTTGTTTTCCTGAGGATAAAATATTTGCTCCGGTTTGTATGGGACATAACAAAGAGGTGTGATAAAAAAGAGTTTGTATTTCTTTTGTTTTTACTATACAGGAGAATGCATGTCCTGGGACACATGGTAGTGGCTGCTGGTGATTAGTGGTGGTGCTGCAGCCTAGGTGGGTCAGCTACAGGCCAAATTTACCAGGAGGTGTCTCCACTGGTCAGGATTTCACCTTGTTGCAGCTAGGAGAGTGTTTTTCTCCTTCAGATTCCAATAGTCCTTGTTGTGGCAGAGATGAGGTGGCCTTGTGGCTGTTGAGGTGCACAAAAGGACCTATGTACAGTATGTCATTGGGACACTTGGTGTTTTTGTTTGGCTTGCTGGTGGGAAGGCTGTGGTGTTTCCAGGAACCTTGCATAGTATCCAGACTTGTCTGGAGGCCAAGCAGTGCCAAACAGTGGCAAGCATGGGGCATGACTGGACATGCAGCAACTGTTTTTTCCTCCATTTTGTGCATTTTACTGTAAAATACATTATTTTCACGGGAATAAAGTTTTAGCTATATTCACTATTTTGAAAATCCAGTGAACATTATATGCCAGTGCAAATACATACTGCAATTGACAAGTTAGTTTGCCCTTGCACTTCAGCTAAATTAAGCTACCATGAAAATGTCAGAGTGGACAAAACAGTGAAATTTAAGGGCAGTGAATTCATTCTCTTACGCAGTATTTTCAGGTCATTGCTGCCCCACGGCAAGTGATGGCAATGGGCTGGGGGAACCCAGGACATCAAGCAGACAGACATTTTTGGATGGGCAGTGTTTAGGTCTTGCAAATTACCAGGGGCATTGGGCCTTTTCTTTCCATTTTGGGGCAAGCTGTCAGAACAATGAGTCATAGTGGGCAGGGGGAGTCCCCTGTATAATTTCCTATTCAGTTCACCAGGTCGAGCAGCAGGATAAGCAACTGCTGTGCTGGGGTGCTTAAAATAAAATAGAGGAAAGGACAGCACACCCAAGAGGAATGAAGCCAGGGGAAAGGGTCAGTTAGTGGCAGTTGTTTCCAAGTAGGAGAGTGGTGAGCTGGTGGACTGCCTTTGTCCTCAGCCACCAGGCCCAATTTTCAGCACTTGGGTGGGGGCCTGGGAAGTGGCCCTCACACAGGGGTCATGTCTGGCCCCTTGTTGGGCTGACAGGGTCTGCAGCATAGGGTGGGAGCTGCAAATGCTGCAGGCAGCAAAATAAGAGGGATCTGGTGGATAAGGTTAAACCACAGTTGAATGATGGTAAGGCACCGACAGTGGATTTATCAATCAAAGGTAGTCTCAAGGGCTATGTGGCAGGTTTAATATATAAAAAATGTGAGAAAGGGTGGGAAGAGGTAGACAAGGCATGGCAGGAAACCGTGACCACCAAACTGTGGTTCACGATAAACTCAGCTGCCAAACAGTGTGGTTCATGATAAACACAGCTACAGAGTCAAGCCATACAAAATTGAGGGTTCTGGACTTCAGGAGGGCTGACTTTGTCAAGATGGGAGAGTGCCTTAGAAAAGCACTAGCAAACAGGCTAGAAGGAGGGGTGGAGCAACAATGGGAAAACATCAAAACTGCCATCGCAGAGGCAACAAGCCTTTGTGTGAAGCAAATAAACAAATCAAAATGAAAGAAAAAGCCATTATGGTTCTCAAAAGAGGTGGCAGTGAAGGTTAGAGAGAAAAAGATAGCATTTAGGAAGTATAAGGAAGCACAGAAGGAGGAGGACAGATAACTGTTCCAGTTAAGGCAGAAGGAAGCAAGGAGGGTAGTCAGAATAGCAAAGGCCCAAACTGAGGAAAATATAGCCAACTCAGGTAAGAAGGGGGATAAAACCTTTTATAGGTATATCAGGGAGTGTAGAAAGACAAAGGGAGGGATAGTGAGGCTGAATAGAATGGACGGTGGGTGGGCAGAGAGGGACAGTGAAAAAGCAGGGAAACTGAATGAATACTTCTGCTCAGTATTCACAAAACATGGAGGGGCCTAATCCAATTAACAGAAATGCTGTGGATAGGGGGGTTGGTCCCAGTCCTTTCACAGAAGAAAGGGTTCTGAAAGAACTCCTAAAACCGAAGGTGGACAAAGCAATGGGGCCAGATGGAATTCAACCCAGAATTCTAAAAGAATTAAGGAGTGAATTTGTGACACCACTGACTACCCTTTTTAACAAATCATGGGAGGATGGTGTGGTACCTAAGGACTGGAGGAAGTCGGACGTGATTCCCCTTTACAAAAGTGGGAGCAAGACAAAGGCAGAAAACTACAGACCTGTCAGTTTGACCTCTGTGGTAGGGAAAGTGATGGAATCACTTCTGAAGGAAAGAATTGTTGAGAACCTAAAGGCCAGTGGGGCACAAGACCCAAGGCAGCATGGGTTCACAGTGGGAAGGTCATGAAAGATGAATCTAATTGATTTCTTTGACTGGGTGACCAAAGTAGTAGACCAGGGAGGTGCTGTGTACATAGCCCACCTAGACTTTAACAAGGCATTTCACACAGTCCCACACAAAAGATTAATAGTCAAATTAACCAGCCTGGGAGTGGGTTCCAGGGTGGTAACCTGGGTAAAACATTGGCTGGACAACAGGACACAGAAGGTAATTGTAAATGGAGTCCACTCTGAAGAAAGAGGGGTTACTAGTGGGGTGCTGCAGGGTTCAGTACTGGGTCCAGTCCTTTTTGATGTCTTTATAAGTGACATTGCAGAGGGACTGGAAGGAAAAGTATGCCTCTTTGCAGATGACACAAAGATCTGCAACAGGGTTGATACACAAGAAGGTATGTAATGGATGAGAAGGGACTTGGCAAGGTTGAAGGAATGGTCAAAAGTATGTCAGCTTTTATTCAATGCAAAGAAGTGCAAAATAATGCACCTGGGAAACAAAAACCCAGGGGAAGATTACAGAATGGGGGGGGGTAGTAACAACAACAAAAATGGAAAGGGACCTCAGGGTAATCATATCAGGTGACCTTAATATTGTCAAGCAACATGAGAAGGCAGTAGGGAGGGCTGGGGGGATACTGGGATGTATAGGGAGAGGCATCACCAGCAGAAAACAGGAAGTTGTTATCCCTCTGTACAGACAGTTGGTGAGACCCCAACTGGAGTACTGTGTCCAGTTCTGGAGACTCCATCTCCGCAAGGACATAGACAGTATGAAGGCAGTTCAGAGGAGGACAACTAAAATGGTGCAGGATCTGCAAGAGAAGCCATATGAAGAGAGGGACTAAAGGAGCTTAATATGTATGCCCTTGAGGAAAGGAGGGAGAAGGGGGACATGATAGAAACTTATAAGTACCTCAGTGGAATAAACAATTTCAAAGAGGGTAGCATCTTTCAGAAAAAGAGATGTGCAAGAACAAGGGGACACAATTTGAAGATAGAGGGGGGACAGCTCAGGGGCAATGTGAGGAAGTATTTTTTTCACAGAGAGGATGGTGGACACATGGAACAGCCTTCCTGAGGAGGTTGTGAGGTCTAAGACTGTGGGAGAATTCAAGAATGCATGGGACAGAGATAAAGCAATTTTTGTGGGCGGTAGGAAGAAATAGGCTGTTGGTTAAATAGGATCTGCAGCTTATCCTGTTGGTAGGGAAATGGGCAGACTAGGTGGGCCAAGCGGTCCTTATCTGCTGACAAAGTCTATGTTTCTATGAAATGAAGGCAGAGAAGAAAGGAGAGAAGGGGCGCAACTGTGGGAGGCAAACGGGGTGGGGGGATACAGGTGGACTCTCAGGATGACAATGGGAAACCATGTTTCCCGGGCATGAAAAGAGAAGATTTGGAAGAGGGAATACATTAATAGATTTGCCCTGATAGACAAGGAGACTGCAAAAAGTATGAGTAGAAAGAGTCCATGGGCAACTTGGAGATTGCAGTGGAATTGGCCATCATGGGCAAGACTAACAAGGAGATCAACAATAAGGACAAGGCATTTGGGACAAGGATGGAGGGTTTCATGCACTTTAGCACCATAATGCTTCAAAAGAAGCCAGAATTCGCAGTACCATTGCTGAATTATTCAGCCATTTTATGGGATGCCCACAGGGTAAAGAGCAGGTATGGCTGGTTCATGTATGATGAGAAGTTTAGGCAGAGGATAGCACAGGACAGAAACATATGTTGGGATGTTACCTTATCTGAGCTGTGGACAAGAACCCTATCTTCTCAAGGAGGAAGTGCTAGTGATGGGAAGAAAGGGATGAGACTTTCAATGGCCATGGCCTGTTAGGCATATAACAAAGTCAATTGCACCTGGCCCAGCTGCAGGTTTAACATGCCTATTCTGGGTGTGGGGGAACCACCTAGTTGTCTGTTGCAGGACACAAAGGGACAAAGGGGGCTTACAGGCACAAGAACAGTCCTTCTGAGGAGGATGGGGGCAGGGGGGATTCAGCGGACAAGAGCCCAATAAAAGGTGACAAAATGGGAAGGGAGGTTATGGCAGGATATAAGGATCCACTGGGGGAAGGGGGGCTGTGGAGTGCCTTTCAAGTTCAAGTTCAAGTTTATTGCAGGAAAACTCCATTGGGTAAGCTCATTCACAAGGAGGTCCTGGGGAAGTATGCAGACAAGGGGCATTACATACATAAGATCTTGGTGCAAAAGTACAAGGTACATGAGGTACATAGTGTTTAAAAACATGAAAGCTACAAATTTATAAACATAACTTGTATACATCATTCAAGGTTAAAATGTACCATCAGAATAGTTAGAACAAGAGCAATATGAAACATAAGGTGGTGAGGGAGTAAAGAATAGGTGCAAGGGGGACCCGAAGGAGAGGAGGGGAGGTTGTTGTAAAGGGAGGGAAAAGAGGATGGGTATGGTTAGTTATCAAAAGTAAAAATGACAGTAAGAAACAGAGGGGAGGGAGGGAGGGTAGAGAGAGGTAAGTAAAATAAGGATATAGAAGGAGTCAGGTGGGAACATACATACATACAAACATATGAAGAAGCCAGCAGAGGAAGGCCATTTGGCCTATCAAGTCTGCTCATATTGCAGGTCCACAGCTTGAGCTAATGTCCCTGTCCTCCCTCCACACTCCTCCTAGCCTTCCTACCCATGATCCTTACCGTCCCCATGTGTTTATCCCAGCCTCTCATAAAGATGCCCCCTGTCTTCAATGAGATCACCTCTTCCAGCAAAACATTCCAAGTGTCAACCGCCCTCTCTGTGAAAAAGTGTTTGCTGGCCTCCCTCCAAAACCTCCCACCCTCCAGCTTAAGACTGTGCCCCCTTGTGTTATGGTTGCCACTCAGCTTAAAGAAAGTGGGAGTCAAATAGGGGTTAGAAACAGCAACAAGTAATTTTTAGTTTAGTCACAGCCAAGATTTTAAAGCGATTGACAGAGACAATACTAGGGAGTTTCAGTACAGACTGGAGCTGATTCCAGATAGTTAGAAAAGCATTAAAGATGGCATGTTTGCCAAAGGAGGTACAAGTCCTAGGTACTGTACATCTAGGAGGATAAAGTTAGACTTCCTGAGAGAATATGAACTATGGGAGATATGGAAAAGGGATGTTAAGTAACTCGGCAATTTATTCAGGAGGATTTTAAGAGTCCCAAGTGTCAGAGTGAAGCAATCACCTGGTACTAAGTGACGTCCAACCAACAGCTACATACAGTTTACAATGGTGGGTTCAATAAGTGGAATTAGTAATGAACCATAGGGCATGATGGCAGAGGACATCCAATTTATTCAGCTTGAAGGCTGAGGTAGAATTATAAATGATGTCACCATAATCAAGTATGGGGAGGAAGGTGGCTTATTTCTAAAGAAAAAACTATTCTGGATTTAAGCCTGCTGATCAAGTTATCAGTATGGTCATTAAAGGTGAGTTTATTATCTAGCCATATGCCTAGGTATTTGAATTTCCAGACAGTCTCAATGGGACTATAAAGTCATTAGGTAGGCTTGGAGAGACAGTAGAAGTCATATTGAGACTAAAGGTCATGGTCTTGTTTGTTTTGACATTCAGACAAAACTTTGTGTTTATAAGGTTCTGTCTACAGCCTAGTGGCACTGAGGGCTGAGGCACTGGTCACCTTATCTCGTGCCACGCCATCAGCCCATGTTCAGGAATGAACACAGGTCACCGGGGGTAGGCAGGGGAGGAGAAGGATTGAGCATTCGTTGGACTGCACTCCTTCTCTGAGGAAGGGGGTCTACGACAGTCAGCAACTGATTGTCTCCTGTCAGATGCTGGAAGCCAAGGTGCTGTGCTGTACTTCAGGAGAGGAGTTGGGGCAGACACCAGGAGGGAGCACATGCGGACGCATGTGTGCTTCCCTCCACTGGCGTCAAGGCACTACCTCAGCTCTGGGGAGAAAACAAAGAAAAAGGTACACCTCCTGGTTGGGCAGCTTGATGGTAGTCCAATGGAACACCAGCTCTTGGGGAAGTTGCTGAATCTGGATCCAGACAGGGTGGGTGAGATGGGTGCTCCCCACCACCCCACTGTGGGGGGTAAGCTGCAGGGGAAACAGGCAAGGACCCTATTGGAGAATGGGGGTTGTTGGACAGTGGTTGGAGTCTCAAGAAGTTGCCAGGAATAGGAGCAGACCAGGTAGGTTGAGCAGAAAGACATAACCAAAAAAAAAATAAGGTTCTCTCCAAGCTGTGCAAAATAAGCTTGTAGCCCGTCTCTTACTTCAGACAGATTTGAGCTCGAAGTGTAAATGGCTGTGTCATGAGCAAAGAAATGCAAGTTGGATTTGGTTATGTTGAAGTCAAGATTATTGATATAAAGACAGAATAGGATAGGGCCTAAAATGGAGCTCTGAAGGACTCCCCTAATGAGCAGGAGGGAGGCTAAAAATAGGCCATCAGCCTTGACTTTCTGGGACCTCCCTGTTAAATAACTGGTAAACCACTGAGCAGTGGAAGAGGTGGCACCTAGGTTAGTAAGGCTGCTAACAACTAAGTTGTGGTCAACAGTGTCAAATGCCTTACTGAGGTCTAAGAAGACAGCACCAGTGATCTTCTTGGAGTCCAAAGCTGAAACCCAATCATTGGTGACTTTGGCAAGGGTGGTGATAGTACTATGGTTTGAATGGAAATCAGTTTGAGCTGTTTTTAGAAGGGAGAAGATTTCAATATGTTGTTTTAGTTGGGCATAAATACCTTTTTTCAAAGATTTTGGAGAGAGTGGCAGTATAGAGATGGGACTATAGTTATTTAAATTGCATGGCTCACCTGATTTGAATAAAGGGAAGATATGTGCAGATTTCCAGCAGGTCAGAACTGTGGCAGTGACAATAGAGATTGAAGATATGAAGTATGGGGGCTGTGAGATGGAAGAAGCCTAATTTTAAGAAGACTGGATGTAATCCATCATCCCCAGCACTTTTCTTGGTGTCTAGGTTGAGAAGTGAACCTTCAGCTTCTTTGTAGGTGATTGGAGGCAGATGGAAGGGATGTGGTAAATCTGAAACTTCTGTAGTAGTTTTAGCCTGGCAATTTGCAAGGCCTGCACATGGGTAGGAGTTGAAGGATAGGACAGCAGTAGGAAAGTGGGAATTAAGCTCTTCAAGGATAAGATTTTTGCTTTTGATAACCTTGCCATTAATGCATATCTTGGCCAGATTGGAGGGAGCAGCTTGCTGTCCTTTAACGGATTTAAGGGTCCTTCAGATTTTATAAGAATTCCCATTTGTCTGTTCTAGGGTGGTGATATAGACGTTTGATTTGACAGCGTGAATGCTTTTAATGCAGGTGTTCCTTGTAGCTCTGAAAACTTGCCAATCGGATGGACACATAGAATGCCTGGCCTGAGCCCACAATTTATCAAGGCTAGTGAGCTCATCCTTAAGATTTAATGTGAACCAGGGGTGAGATGATTTACTCACTCAAGATTTAATGAAGGGGCACGCTTGTTAGCCAGGGCCATAAGATTGTTGTTCAGAATAGTGACTGCCTTGTCAGCCATTTTAACAAGATACAGATCTTGCCAGATTATGTTGCCTAAATCCACTAGATATTTCACTGCATTGAACTTGGCTAGGACCATTCAATTTTCAGCTTCAGTTGGTGAAGACCCCTGAGTTGTTATGTCATGTCATACTTTATTTATATCAGGTGCCCTTCCAAAGCTCAGGGTGCCATTACAGATTATAATCTAAAATCAATCATACAATGAATTCAAATAATAATATAATCAGTTAAAATTCTTAAAAAATTTCATTTACAGCTTCAAAGTGTGGCAACATAGTAGCGTAATCAAATTTCCAGCTGTCCTTCAAATGTCTGTGCAAATAAATAGGCTTTAAGGGAATCTTTAAATCATTCTACAGTCAGGATATCTTATATCAGATGAGGCAGAGAATTCCACAGGGTAGGAGCCATAATGGCAAATGATCTACATCCAGATATTTTCAAACATACCCTGGGAATCTCCAGTAATCCCTTGTCAGAGGATCGGAGGAGGGATAGCAAGGAAACAGTAGATCTTGCTGGTACTGAGGTCCCTGAAAATGTAGGGCTTTACAAGTCAGCAACGCAACCTTGAAAGTGATTTGAGATCTACTGCATACTACAACCCCATGGTCACTCATATCACTGTGGAAAACAGCAGAATGTCATATTTTGTGAGGGTGAGTGTTAAAACAACTTCAAGTAGAGAATTATTAGCGTTATTTGAAATACTGATCCTTGTGGGTTCTGTAACGATATGTGAAAGGCCAAGATCATCACAGAGACATTTAATGCTGCATGATTTAGAGGTGGGCCAGTCCATGTGTAGGTCCCCAAAGATTATGGTTGTATTATTGATAGTGGAGTTTAGGGATTTGAGGATATTAAAGATGTCAGTGCAACTAGTAGGAGGCCTATAACCACCAACAATAGTGAGGCATTCTGTAGAGGGGAGGTGAAACTTCAGTGATATAATTTCATATTCCTTGGGTTTGGATTTACAGCAGATGTCACTAATGTCATACTTGGTTTTAGAGTAGACAGCCCCCCCCCCCCCAGTATCCCTATCAACCCTAAGGAAATTGTTTCCCAGTATGGAGATTTGCTGGTCAGTATAGATCTTTTTTAGCCATGATTCTGTAAGAATAATAATAATAAGATCTGGTTCAGTGTGAGTGGCCCAGGCTTGTAGGTGGTCAAATTTCTAGGTCAAGCTAAGGATATTGACCAGCATCATTTTGAGTCCAGGGACAGTTGCAGATTTGGAGGGTGATGCCAGGGTTATCGTATCAGAGGAAAAGGATTTAGCTCCATGTTGCCCAAGCAGAGAAGGAGCAAAAGCAGCAGCTTCTTTAAAGAGCATGTAAGGGATATGAGTGCTTTCTTTTGTTGGGAGCGCCCACAACTAGGGGACAAAGATAAAGTTTTAAGGTTTGGGGAGGGTATACTAATGTGATAATTTATTGAGATTAGTGAAAGTGCTCTGATTGTCATGGGAGAGGAGTAGAGAAGAGGAAGGGAGGAGGGAAGAAGGGCAAGGTAAAGGGAGGAAGGGATACTAGAAATAAGGAGGTAGAGTGCTTAGGGGCATTGGAAGGAAAAGGGTAAAGTTCTAGTGCTGGGAAGAATCCCAGTGCAGCATTTGGAATTAATACATTAGACTTTCTAGGAAATTATAGTATTATAATTACTGGTCTCCCTTTTTTCCCATAGGGAAACCATGGCCTAATTTTCCATAATAAAGGAGTGTTTATTATGGCAAACATGTGCATGGCTTCCCTCACTCTATGTAGGCACCTGCTGCACTAGTTGCCGACCGCTCTCCGCTTCCGTTCTCCCTGAACAGCAAAGAAACATTAAATGACCACTTGGACTCTGTGGTAAGCTATTTTTTAAACCTACCACAACATTCTTTTTTTTTTAATTCCCCAGCAGAAAATAAACTTGCTAAATGAATAAAAAAAAAAGATTAATGTGACTGCAAACTGCGAGCTGTGACCGAACCACACAGCAGCTTAATTGTATTTTATATAGTTGCTGAGGTGAAAAAAGGGAAACTCAGCAAATATATAAAATAAAATATGGGTCAGGGTGTGTAAACTTGAAGTTTACACACACCCAAGGGGTTAGATACTAGTCATAAACCCCTTGAGCTTAGTTCTTGGGGTGTATGTAGCATCTGACCCCTCAGGTGTGTGTAAACTTCTCATTACACACCTCGATCCATACGTTATTCTATTTACAAAAATTGTAATAAGTACCATGTCACCAAGAGAATATGGGCAATAGAGTCAGTAGAAGACTATCCTGTGGGGAGGAGAGTAGAGGAAGCACAATGAAATGCCCTAGTTAAAAGATCAAAGATTCAATGCTAGGCAGTCTAAGGGGATCATGGCGGAGCAACCCAGGAATGTAGGAATTTAGATGGGAAAGGGAAATGTCACTTTAATGATGTCAACAAAATCAGCAAGGCCAATTAGAAAGTAGAGGTCAGGGTTGTGCCCAAAGGCAAGAGAATTTAATAGAGGTCATGGCCAGGGAGGTAGGGTAAGACAAATTATGGGGTATTTATTTAGGAGTAGGATAGGAGAGGCACAGCAGCAAGAGCAGGAATGCTGAATTAAAATAGATTAGCAGCATACAGCCAAGCTGCCAGACCAGACCTAGAGACAGTAAATTAGCCAATGGGAAAGACTCGAATAGATGAGGCAGCCAATACTCATTCAGTTGAGATATCTGGTGGCCACTCAGATTGGTAGCTTACAAGTCCCAGAGTTCCAAGAAGAGTAGCATACCTTAGAAGCAAATTGGGTAGGTCTCAGTCAGAGGAACAGGTGGTCGTAGAGAGTGGCTAGTACCACTGCTGGAGTGGAGGAACCCATTCAAGGCTCAGTTAGGAGAAGAAGAGGGAGGAAGAAAGAAGAGTTAATTCAGGTTAAAATGTCTGTGGAGCACAAATGCATCAGAGAGCGAGGGGTAAGAACAGAATTGGAGACAAAGGCTGAGGAAGTAGGTGTGGGAGTCAGAATAAATCAGAGGGAGTAGCTGCTAGAAAAAGGCATGGGCTTGGAAGGGCAGGTGCTGGAAGCAGCAGGGGTTCATGGGCTGAGGCACCAGAATGGCACTCATGAAGGCAAAGGGGAGGGGGGAGAAACTCAGTGTTCAAAACACTAATTAGATTTAGACTGGAGTTAGGAATGAGAGAGATGGATGCCAGAGAGCCAGCACAATAAAGATAGAGATAGGATTATGGACTTAGTGGCAGAGCAGGAGAAATAGAGATAGGTGTAAAGAGTTAGAGTCACAGAAAGCAAAGGAGCAATTGATTTAGGATCAGAGATAGGAGGAAGAGAAACAGGAATTAGATAGCTAGCAGAGCCGTAGGGGTAGAAAAGCAATAAACTTATTAATGCAGCAAAGCAGTCATAGAGTAATTTGAACTGCAGTATCTACAGTTCTAGTTTAAAACGGCAGCTTGATCAGGATTAAACTAACTGCACATCTAAAATAACAAGCAGTCTAAGAATAATGAATAAACTGCCTACGGCTCAAAATAATAATAAAAAAAAGAACAAAGAATGGCTAATATTCGCTAGTAGAAAAAGCAGTTTAAATAAGTTGGGCAAATAAATTCCATCTAGCATGGCTGCCTGAAAATTACTATACTGGCCTATGGCTCCCTAATAAAACAGGAATTATACTGGGCTACAGCTCCTTAATAAAACAGAAATTGGTGTGAGTACAAAGCAGATCAAACACTGGTAATGCAGCTAACAAAATGTGATTTCAAGACAAAATGGCAGTCTGACTGCACCTAAACTGAACTGAGGCTCTGCAGTCTACCATCTAACAAGAACAAAAAACACCAATTCACATGCCAGCATTCAAAGTACAAATTATGGGGTAAGAGAGGTGTGCAGCAAGAGCAGGAGTGCTGAATTCAATCAGATAGATTAACAGCACACAGCCAAGCCACCAGGCCAAACCTAGAGACAGTAAATTAGCCAATGGGAAAGACCTGAATAGAGGATGCAGTCAATGCTCATTCAGCTGAGCTGTCTAGCGGCCACTCAGTTGGCAGCTTCAAAGCCACTGAGACCCAGGAAAAGTAACATACCTTAGAATAATGTTGAGCAGGTCTCAGACAGAGGAGATGGTGGCCATAGATAGTGGCTGTTGCCACTGCAGGAGCGGAGGAACCCACTCGGGGCTTGGCTAGGAGAAGAAGAGTGAGAAAGGAGAGTTAATTCAGGTTAAAATGTCTGTGGGGCACAAATGCAGCAGAAAGTGAGGGGCAGACACAGAGTTGGAGACAAAGGATGTAGGGGTAGGTGTGGGAGTCAGAATATATGGGAAAAGTAGTTGCTGGAAAGAGGTGTGGGCTGGGAAGGTCAGGTGCTGGAAGTAGCAGGGGTTCATGGATTGAGGCGCCAGAACAGCACTCATGAAAGCAAAGGGGAGGGGTGGGGACTCAGACTGCAAAGCAGTAATTAGATTTAGATTGCAGTTAGGAATGAGAGAGATGGGGCCTGGAGAGCCAGCAGAGTGGTAAACATAGAGACAGTATTAAGGACTTAGTGGCAGAGTGGGAGAAAAAGAGACAGGATTAAAGAGTTAGAGACACAGAAAGCAGAGGTGGCATCTCCCGTAAACATGGACATGTTAAAAGTTTGGACAGAATTTTACCCAAATCATATGGCTAGGGACATGCTCAGGAAGGGTTTTGAAGGGGGTTTTCACTTGTATTTGTAATTCATGAGAATTAATGAAAACACAAGGTCTAGGAACCTGGCATCAATTAAGAGGAAAAAGGACACTGTGGAGAGGAAGATTAGAAAGGATTTGAAGGTAGGTAGAGTGACTGGGCCATTCAATACCCCACCTTTTTCAGGCTACGGGGTGTCCCATTTAGGCATAGTTCTGAAAAAGGCTCCCTGGGGATACCATTTAATTCACCATCTATCATGCCCTAAGGGTGACTCTGTGAACTACTACATCACATCGGAGCGGAGCACACTGTCATATGCTACACTGGACCATGCAGTGGGCTCTATCCAGGAAATGAAGGTGGTCTGGCTAGCAAAGATTGATATTCAGTCAGCTTTTTGGCTGCTGCTGGTGAGACAGGATGATTGGGAGTTGCTAGGGTTCTAATTTCAGGGGAGATACTGTTTTCAACAAGGGCATGCCCAGGAAGTGTTTGGTCGCTTGTACCACGTTTGAGGTTTTTAGCACTTGGCTACAGTGGTCTTTTTTTCAGTCAGGCATGGGAAGGGAGCAGTAGTCCACTACTTGGATGATTTTGTGTTCATAGGTGAGGGCAAAGAGGAGACTTTGGGTATGCTCAGCTTTGAGGCTATGTCCAAGGAGTTGAGAATGCCACTGGCAGGAGAGAAGACAGAGAGACCTGGTAAGAAGCTAGAATCCCCAGGCATTGATCTTCATATTGATCAGCAGTGTTTCTGGTTCCTGGCCAGTAATGTTGTCAAGCTCTCAGAACTCATCAAAGGGAAAAAGCTGAAGTGGAGAGTCCAGTTAAAGGTAATGCAGCAAGTGCTAGGTCACATCAACTTTGCCTGCAAGGTGATAGCACCAGGCAAGGGTTTTCACAAGTGGACTGTCTAGGACCACCACCAAGGCCAAGCTTTCTCACCATTGGGTTGGGGAGGACCTTCTAGTCTGTGAGGGATTCCTGGAGGAGTATTATGGGGTCATCTTCTAACAGAACTAGTGGGGGGCAAATAACAAGCTAGAGCTGTACACGGACATGGAATGGGTGTGTATTTTCAGGGCAGCTGGATCACAGAAAGGAGGCCAGATTGTTGGGACAAGTTGGGGCTGACCAGGAAACATCATGTTCCTTAAGGGGTTCTCCATATGGGTGGCCATGGTAGTGTGAGGGGAGGCCTTCAGAAACAAAAGAGTGCTGTTTAGATGTGACAATTTAGCAGTGGTGTCAGTCATCAACAGGTAGTCAGGGTCCAAAAAGGTGGTGTTGCGAGTAGCCAGGAGGTTGATTTGGGAAGGGTTGAGGCTGAACACACCTTTCAAAGCAAAGCACATCCAGAGGGTGAAGAATGAAACAGCTGACAGCCTCTCCCATTTGCAGTTGAGGAGGTTTAAGTCACTGACCACAAGGGCAGCTGCACGGAGAATGCTGGTGCCCCCTCACCTCTGAGAGATTAGATAGATTGAGCCCAACTTCTCTTTCTGAATGCCTGGGCTCCTAACACATTGAGGGCCTACAAGATGGCATGAAGGGGCTTTCAGGATTTCTGTGAGAGGGCAAAACTGGAGGTAAGTTGCCCAGTTAAAGAGTTACAGGCCATTTGATATATGGTGGACAGATTGAAATTGGGCATGGTTGGTGCCACTGTCAGCATATACCTGGCAGGGACTGGCATAGTTTGTCTTTTCTGGCTAATGTTTTACTGCTACTGCCCCGCCCCCAGTAAACTCTCTGCTTTTGGCTCCAAAATTGCAGCCCGTTTTGTCTTGCTAATTTTCTACCCCCCCTCTAAGATCTGTCTACCTGCCCAAATCTCCTATTTAAACTGCTTTTTTTCTCTATCTCCTCAGCTGCTTGCCCTTGAACAGGGCTGCTACAGCTCCCTACGGTCAGACAGCACCTCCAGCCACTGAACAAGACCAGGACCCCAGACTCCAGCACACAGCAAAGTATGGCAGCAGCACAGCCAATCAGATCCCTGACACTTCTCACTTCCCCGCTCCGATTGGCCAGGAATCCTCCCCATTTCTTTGCTGCATGGAGCTCATTTTAAACTAAAGCCTATATTAGATATATTGTGACAAGGTACCTTTGTAAATGAGCCTATGGCTCAAAGGTTTTCCAAACTGCTGTTTAAATAAAATAAAATAAAAAAAAAAATATTACCTCTGTATTACTGGAGGGAAATCACCCCCCACCACCACCGCCCCCTCCACTCTTTAAATACACTATCTCCCCACCCACATTTTCTCTCACTCTCCCATTTGCTACCTAAGACTTTCCTGTAATTGGTCACAGTCCCACTCAGGACCCTATCATATTCCCTCACCCACTTCCTCATTGCTCTCCCCTCCTCCTCCACAGTGCTGCCACTGTAGCTAAGGTGCCACCTTCACTGCGAGCAGAGCCATGTCCCTCCTGCCTGGCTACCTGCCCTTAATTATTTGTATTCTCATCTGCCACCCTTCCTACCTCTCAACCGTGCTACCAACCACTCCCGAACTCCCCTCTCCCTTCCTGCCAATCACCGCAAGACTCCATTACTCCATCAGCTTGGCAACTTCCCATCCTCACACCTAAATCTGGGCTCACTCAGTCACACAACCCAGCCCCTTCCTCTTCAACCCCTCACCCTCATGGATACTACTTCAACTGATCGCACCATGCCCAGCCCCTTAAAATCATTCTTGCGCACTACCTAGGCAATGGTCACTCACTTCCTGGTGCTTACAACTGTTTACACACTATCTAACATTCACTCTCCTGCTCCTTGCAGCAGGTGACATACACCCAAACCTCAGCCCCATATCCACACCTTCCCTCCCACACTCAACATGCCCCCTTCCTAACCAGTCCCCCACCTCACTTCTCACTGGAAGTCCTCTCCCTCATGGCCTGCATCTTCTGCATCTAAATATAAGAAGCCTTACCCACAAACTTGATTTTCTGCAAGTACTCACTGCCCACTATACCCCAGACATCATCACCCTTTCTGAAATATGGCTCAGTAAAAACATCACTGACCTATTGGTCGCCATCCCAGGCTATGCTATGGCCCGTCAGGATAGAGCCACCAGAGGTGGTGGAGTTTCCATCTATGTAAACTCAGACTTGCACTATTTGATTATCCTAGCTAAGGCCGAACCTAAAGCCCATGAGCTTCTACTGATACAACTGTTCCTCCCTTTCTCACTCCTAATATACCTTGTAGGTATATGCTGTAGATCAGGCACACCTGCCTCAACTGTCACCAACCTCCTTGCACAAATCTCCTCCCTTACCCTTACAAGTGAATGATATATAATGGGAGATTTTTTTTTCCATTTAGTAAGTTTTATTACTTTGAAATTTTAACAACCATCAATACAGACAACGTGCAAATGCTTAAACAGAAAAATAATCATTAATGAAATACTAATACATATACATAATATATAATATATAGATGAAGATTACAGTATAATAAGTCCTAGGTCTTGTTATCGTTGTCTGTTTCCCACCCCCTTCCCCCCTCTCAACCTACCCCAGTCTGCTACTTACAATTAACTGAGGATGGTTATAAAGAAATACAATAATAAAAGACCATGTTAAATGTAATTGTCATTAAAAGGGAAAAATAAAAATAACTGAGGTCTACTGAATCAATAAAAGGGTATACAGTGATTCCCATCTTAGTTTATAGTTGTCCATTCTGTTATTAGCTCCAGCAATGATGAGCTCTGCTTGAAAAGCAAACATAATCTTCTTATACCATTCCATATAGGTGGGAGCATTGGGTTCCAGCCAATGCCTCAAAATTACTTTCTTGGCGCAGCTTGATATTAAGGCCATGTGCACTCTCTGCTGACTCCCTTGTGACCATGCATAATCACCCAAGATACAAATTTCTGAATTAAAGTTATCTGATAATGCAAGAAGTGGATCAAGACGATTTTGAATGCTGAGCCAGAAAGGAGTGATTTTATCACATGACCATAACATACGGAGCAAGTCAGCAGGGGCTTGTTGACATTTGGGGCATTGGTTAGAAGATACACTTCCCATTTGGTGAAGTTTAAATGGTGTATAAAATAGATTATGGTTAATATAAAATTGCATAAGTCTATATCTATCCCACTTAATGTATTTATATAAGTGATTCCGAATATTAGATCAGTTCCTAGGAGGGGAAGTCGATGTCAAGACATTATCCCACCAATAGAACCTCTTACCTTCCAGAGTAGTGAAATTTTTTAGGAGATATTTATATGAATAGGATATTATATGAGAAGAGGGGATAGAGCTAATATAAGGGAGTAATGCAGACATAAAAGGACTGTCCCATCCCCCTGACCCAAAATAATATGTCAGCATGTGGGATACCTGAAAATATTTGAAAACATGTGTGGCAGACCAATTGAAAAGGTGACTGGCTACATTATAGGGGAGCAGTTGCTTGTCCTGGACCAACTGGTTCACTCTTAGAACACCCATATCAGGCCAAAAAAGGTGAGATTTAATTACCTTACCCAAAATTAGAAGGTTAGGGTTTGAGAACAAGGGTTGGGCAGTGTCTTTGTATGCATCCGCTTTGAGGAAAGTGATTAATTGATGCTGTGTATGAAATGAAGAGCTTAGTGGTGTTTCCTTTAGGGATTTAGGGATGTTCTTCCTATTAATAAAAGGAAGGGCCTTGGGGTCAATTTCTTTTTCAGAGCAGAGTGCTTGCTCAATTCTGACCCAGGAAGGACAATATGCAGGACCTAGACTATTCTCTGGAGGTTGTATCCAGTATCTAACCCTGGTCAAGTGTATAGTTAAATAATATATGTAAAAATTAGGGGCTTAAAGACCACCATCAGTTTTTTGACGCGTAAGTTTATAGTAACTTCGTCTTTTTTCCATTGCCATATAAAAGTATTGAGAATTCTCTGTATCTGGGAAAACCATGATAATGGGAGAGCCCCATTAAACATTTGTAGGGGGATATAGAACACGGGGTAAAACATTCATTTTTATTATACTCATACAACCCCATATAGAAAGAGGTAATTCTGACCAGCGTCTAAGATCTTCTGTTAATATTTTAACTAGAACATCTAAATTAAGTTTTTTCATGATATGGGGGAAGGGTGAAGGTAGAACCCTAAATATTTGAATTTATCGGTGTTCCATTGTAGTACCAAAAGTTTGATATCAGTCCTCATCATATATTTATTGAGAGGAAAAACTTCAGTTTTTCTGATATTTAACTTGCAATTCAAAATTGCCTCACATTCGGAAATTATATGAAAGACAGCAGATAAAGATTGGGTGGGATTATAGAGATGGAGGAGTGCATCATCTGCATGAGCAGACATTTTATATTCCATGTTACTTATTGATATACCAGATACAAGTATCACATTTTTGATTTTTCTAATAAGAGGTTCTAACTATAAGTTGAAAAGGAAAGGAGAAAGGGGACACCCTTGGTGGGTACCCTGAAATAAAGTGAAAGATGTGGAAAGAACACCGTTACATTGGATTTGAGCTGATGAAGAAGTGTACAAAATTTTAACCCATTGTATAAATTCCATCGGGAAGTGATATTTAGGTAATAACATAAAAAGATAGTCCCAAGAAACCCCGTCAAAAGCTTTTTCTGCATCCAGGGAAACAAGTGCTGCCGGTACAGATGAATCCCTTGACACAGAAGAGAGGTATGCTATTTTTGTAAGGTGATCAGATGAAAGCCTTCCCTTTACAAACCCTATCTGCTCTATACTTATCAGGGAATCCCAAACCTGGCCTAATCTAGAAGCAAGAATTTTTGCAAGAATTTTGAGATCCACGGTAATTAGGGAGATTGGTCTGTAATTAGGAGTCAAGAGAGGATCTTTGCCGGGTTTGGGAATTACAGTTATAATAGCTCAAGTCAAAGTGGTATCAGATATGCCCTTCTTAAAAATATAATGAAAGGTATCTAAGAGAACAGGGGAAAGTATCTCCTTAAATTTTTTATAGAAGTTTGTAGTGAAGCCATCTGGGCCAGGGGATTTGTCTGGGCAAGAGAGTCTATGGCATCACAAATTTCTATTAAAGTAATAGGAGCTTTTAAAATATTAACCTGGATGTCTGATAACATGGGGAGATTGATATCTTGAATGAAATTGTCGAATTGTTGAGGCAAAGAGGGGAGTACAGATGCTGAATATAATTGTTGGTAATAATCTTGGAATGCATTCACAATATCTGGGGAGAGGTTAAAAGGTCACCTGACATCAAGTAAATAGAGGTGATTATTTTATCCGTTATTTGGGTACAAAGACGAAGAGCCATGAATTTCCCTGCCCTTTCACCGTGATCAAAATAGAATATTTTAGAACGAAGCATAAGGAATTCAACCTTTTCTGCTATTAATTGATTGTATTGAGCGTGAAGAGACTTGACTTTCTCCCACTCTTCTATAGGAGCCGAAGGAAGGAGATGCCTCTCCTGGTTTTCTATCTGGGCTAAAATAGAAGAGAGAGCTGCAGCTCTTTGCTTCTTACGATTAGTCGCTAGCCAAATTAACTCACCTCTCAGTGCACATTTCAGGGACCCCACAGAAAATCTTTTTTAGGCATGGATGGAGCATTAATTTCCATAAAATTAGAAATGAATGTTTGAAGGAGTTGTATTTGATCCTCAGATTTCAGAAGTTGATTATTCAATTTCCAAATTCTGTCTCTATGTATGTTAGCAGAAAGATCTAGATGAAGATGAACTATACAGTGGTCTGAAATAACCTTTGAAGAGTAATAGGCCTAAGATACCCCCGGAAGGTGATCGACTGTTATAAGAAAGTAATCTATCCAGGAAAAAGAGTGATGGGGGAGAGAATGAAATGAGAATTATTTACTTTCTGGATACATTGTCCTCCAAGGGTCTATCAGGCCAACTGAGTTCATTAACTCGTGTAGAGCTTTTTGTCTCGGTGATCATTTTTGGCGAATCTGACCAGATCTATCTAGGGAATTAGATGGTACCTGGTTCCAATCTCCACCTAGTATCATTGGAAACATGGTCCAAAGGGCAAGGAGAGTCATAAGATTTGTGAAAAATGCAGGATCATCACAATTAGGTCCATAAATGGAGCCTAATACCAAATCAGAGTGGCCCAGGAGGGCCCTCAGTAAGACAAATCTACCATCAGGGTCAGTAATTTGTTGTATAAGGTGAAATGGAATTCTGCAGGCTATCAGGATGGCAACCCCTCTTCTACAGGGGTCAATACCAGAGCCAAATACTTGACCCACCCAATTTCTATGTAAATAATGAATATGACTGACCAGGAGATGTGTTTCTTGCAAAAAGACCACATCAATTTGAAAACTTTTTAAATGGAGTAGAACCTTGGATCTCTAAGCTGGAGTCTGGGCTCCTTTTATATTCCAAGAGCAGTATTTAAAACTAGCCATAAAGAATTATATGATATAGTAAGTAAAATATAAGATAAAGAAATATAGCCAATCCTGAACACGTAAAATACGAATATTTGACCCCTTTTCAGTGGCAGACAAACCCTTAGTTATTGTCCTTTCTCCCTCCTCCCCCCACCAAATATTAAAACCCTCATAGAAAGGACCTAAAAGACCTAGCTCTGAACCCCACAAATTATAATGAGAAACTAAACTAAGAACAGTCCCTAACTGGGATAGTGATTTAGGAGGTTCTAACCCTAATGTTTGATTCATAACTGCTTTTCCTGCAGCTAAGCAGTCGTGCATTCCCCCATCCCACCTCATCCTATTGACTAGGTGTTAAGGTTAACAATTAACAATTATCTATACTTAAAAAACACAGGTACCTTAACCATACTCTCTATCTACCTATTATAGGTAAATTCAAAAATTATATTGTCATATTTGTTCTTTAATTAGCCATTAATGATCTGAAGGCTGTCAAATCAAACTCAGTATATCTCTATATTCTGGTAAGATATTAAGAAAGCTCTCAGTAAAATTCTGGAGTTATAACAAGACATAGTAGGCAAAAAAAAAAGGAGACAAATATTTACAAATGCCATCAGTTTGGAAGAAGAAAAACAAACAGGAGAAAGAGAAAAAAAACATCCAACATGACCAAACCTTTTTCAGTAACCAACCTTGGTTGTGATTTGAAATATTTTTAAAACCTAAATCACGAGATAAAAACACAAATTTACGAGTCGGTTATGTGTCAGAGCATAACGTGCCCAATTTATATTAATCTTGAGTGAAAGTTAAAGTTCAACAAGCTATTATTTGTAAAGAACTTGAAAAAGTTCTGTTTATTACCATGCATGTGAATCTGCAAACTCTGCAGTAGTAGTGCTGACCCAATGCTGATTGGAGAATCGGAACAAGCTTGCAACAGCTGAGCAACCATGTGCACCTCCATGTAGTCCAGACCGCTCGCATCATTGTGTAATTGAATGAGTGACGCAGCCAAAACAAAACAGCAGAATTAAAAGAGAATCTTCTCAGGCTCTTCCTCAGCCCGACGGGTCTGCATATCTCTCAGAGATCAGACAACTAGCTCAGAAACAAAACCTCTACAGAGCACTTCAGGACGGGGTGAACAGAAGCTCCCGTAAGGGAAAAGGCTGGACCAGACATCCACCGAGTCAAAAAATCGCAACCCCGCCTCCAAGAACCCCCAAGTCAAACTTCTTCCCAGGGCAGACAACAGAAACAGTCAATCAGAATTTAAACTTGCATCCAATGTACCCTCCAGACAGCTCCAGACTTTCCATAGGAAAACAGAGTGATGAAGCCTCAGTGTGAGGTGAAAAGATCTGGGAAGAGGGTTGCAAGCTCCCTCGTAGCCTGCTCTGTATTTTAGAATATATTCCAACTGCCTGAGTATAAGACGGATAGCCTGGCTGGATAGAGCATCCAGAATTGTATTCCAGCGGCTATTAATTTAGTAACAGAAGGATGATATTTAGCCATTTTTGGCACATAGCAACAGGTAAATCTTGGAAAAACCAGACCGGGGCTTCTTCCCATTTAACCTCCTGAAGATCTTTGACTGCTGACAGGACATGTTGGCGATCAATATAACTCAGCAGTTTCCAGATAAACGGCCTAGATTTTGCACCAGCAGGGGGTATGAGCCTTAAGGATTTGTGGGCTCTTTCAACTGCACAGGCCATTGAGTGTGGGGGGGCCAGCTATTTTCAAGAACAATTTTTGTGCAAATATAACTGGCGAGTGACCCTCTACTTCTTCTGGAAGACCGAAAATCACCAGGTTGTTACACCTGTTTCGGCCTTCCAGATCTTCCAGTTTTAATTCCGATTTTTGTAGTTTGTGCCTGATAGAAGTAATTTCTGGTTCCATTCAGGATTTCCATGATTCAAGTGAAGATGTGTGAATGGAGACATCAGAGAGAACCTTGTTTGTTTCTTTCAATTCTGATTGCATATCTTTTATGTCGGTGACAAAGTCTGTGAAAGCCACTTTAAGCGGGGCCATTTCAGCTAAAAATCTGTCTTCTGAAAGCGGAGCAGCAGCCACGGGAGGTTGAGAGCTTTTTCCATTGCTAGCGGTATGCATCTTAGCTCTTTTCGCTTGTTTGTCTGGGGTAGTAGATGGCGTTCTGGACGGGATGGCCTGTTTCATTTCAGCCTCCATTTCTCTTGGTTTATGCTGTTTAAGTTGTTTACTTCGATGTCCGATTCCTGCCTTGACACAAAGAAATTCAGTATGGATTGAAGTTTAAGTGCCTGCTGAGCGATTTACCTAATTTGTAAGTTGATTAGGCCATTGAGGTGGGAGCGAGAGCACAATGCATCCGCTCAGGAAGAAGGCATCACGTGATCTCCATAATGGGAGATTTTAATCACAATTGGCTATCACCAGCCCTCAATAAAGCCCGGATCGATGTAACTGGATGAAATCTCTCACAAATCATCACCAAACCCACTCATTTAAACCACAGATCAAGCAACCACCCTCTTCTAGACTAGGTCCTGACCACCCACCCTCACCAGATCATCAAGTCTGGTTTACTTCCAAATTCCCTGAGTGACCACCATACTACCTACATAGTCCATAAAATTCACCACCCCAAATCATCCCCTATGTTCCAGGTCCAATGGTCTTACAAATCACTCAGCCTTTCTCCCTTGTTAGATCACCTGGCCCTAGCAAGCTGGGCCCCATCCACTTCTATCTTTTCCACTGATGATGCCCTCCTTCACTTCAAAAGCACATTCCTCAATTTCTGGGATACTCATGCCCCACTGTGTTGCACAAGAGTACGGGGCAACCACCTGCCCTGAATCACCCCTGAACTCATAGCATGTCAAATCACCCAGGACCAAGCCTGGAGAGCTCATAAATCCTCACACCACCCACAAGACCTCACCACATACCGGATGCTTCAAAATAAGTGTACCAGAGCAACTCATTTGGCCAAAGCTGAATATTTCAACACCTCCCTCCAGATAAACTTAAATAATCCCTCAGAATTCTGGAAGGTCATTCACTCCCTCTTCGCTCCACCAACCGCAACTCCCACCCTCCCTCCTAAATATTAACAACTCCCTTCTCTCGGAACCTAGTGCAGTCACTGACGAGTTCAACACATACTTCTCCACATGTGCTGCATCACTCCTCTCATACCTGCCCACCCCTGCTCCATGAGCACCCACCGCAGAGATAAAGAAACCTCATGTGCCTCGTACCTTCACCTTCAATAACATCTCACCAGCAGGTGCACTTGATGCCTTGCTGTCTCTCAACCCATCAAAAGGCAAATCCTCTGATGGTCTGGACCCCAAACTCCTCTACCTCTCTGCCCCTGCCATAGCTGCCCCGCTTGCCAGCCTACTAAATCAGTCCTTCACTGCTGCAGCAGTCCTCCAGGCATGGAAGCATGCTGTAATCATCCCTTTCCCTAAAGGAGGCACCCCTACCTTCACATCAAACTACCATCCTATCTCTCTCCTCCTGGCTCTTGCAAAACTGCAAGAACACCTTGTCCTCACACAACTTACCTCCTTTCTCTCTGACTCAAACTTCTTCACATCTTTCCAGTCTGGGTTCAGAAAGTGTCATTCCACTGTATCCTCCCTGACAAGGCTCACTGACACTATACTCTCTGGTAGGGATAGAGGACAGATCACCTCTGTCACCTTCCTTGTCCTTGCTAAAGCATTTGACACTGTCTTACATACCTTACTACTCTTATGCCTCTCTGAATCTGGGCTCTCCATTGCTGCTACCAACTGGTTCAGTTCCTACCTCACAGGCAGAACACAATCTGTAAGAATCTCCAATGCTATATCTGCCCCCTTCCTATAACTACCGGTGTCCATCATGGGTCAGTGCTTGGACCCATTCTGTTCTCCATTTTTCTAAACAACTTGATACTAATCTACTCTAATTCCTCAATCCACATGTACGCAGATGACACTGTACTTTTCTTCTCAGGCACCTCCTCAGCAGTGGTAGCTTCTAATCTCCAAGCTGATTTCGTCAAAATTCAACATTGGTTCAGCACACACCAGCTCTCCCTCAATCCTAATAAAACTGTCACCAAGACCTTCAGCACACGACAACGCCTGTCCAGGCTCCCCTCCCTCCCCATATTATGTACCCTGAACAGGCAAATACTTGAGGATGTCACCTCATTCTGCTACTTAAAGGTCTGGCTCAACCGGCATCTATTCTTCACTGACCACATCAATACTATAATAAAAAAACTGTGCCCCAAGCTAGGATCCCTGTACAGAAACCGTTGTATCCTCCCTCTAACAGTGCACCAGGAATTAGTCCAGAAGATGATACTTTCCTCCTTCGACTACCGCAACATCATCTACAGTGCAGATCCAAAGTCCACCTTAACAAAACTAGATACCTTTTTCAATGCCTTCTGCTGCTTTGCTCTTGATGCCCCTCCCATCACTGTGACCTCTACCAGTCCCTGGCATTCCCATACCACAACAACCGATGCATTATGCACTACGCCAAATTTGTCTCTAAGTTCTGGCTAGATGTCCTCCTATCTTACCTTTCCACCATACTCTCATCTGCCCCCACCCCCACACATGCCCTTAGATCTCTTGACTCCTGCCAACTAGTAATCCCTCGGCGGAGGACCACTGTTGGCCAAGCAGCCTTCTTCCACTGCTTCTCTAAGCTCTGGAATGAGCTGCCTCTGCAAATTCACCACTTCTCCTCTGCCAACTCTCTCTCCACTACCCTAGCAAATGACTTCATGGTAAATTGCTCCTGCACCTGACTCTGTCTGGACTGCCCTACTCCCCACTCCTTGACTGACCAGCAGCACATAGCAAATGCTACGAAGCTTGCTTATTTGTCCAACTGATACACTTTTGAACCTATGCACTAAATGTTATTGTTATTGCTAGCCGCTTCTTGTGAGTCTACGTCTGCAATTGTTCAAGCAGTGTAATCTCTACTACAGCATATTCATATACAGTATGTGTATTAAGTGTACTATGTGCCTATCTGTAACCTGGTTGTCTATGATCTCATCTGTAAGTGTAACCAAGTGTATTTTACTGTTAAATGTTCCACAATTGATAACCTGCATGTTATCCATCCCTTGTTCCCCCTCCCCCCTAGGTCGCACCGGGAGACAAGCAGATTGTTGCTCAGTGTGCCTTTCCTGGGGAAATAATTTAAATAAATAAATAAACTACAAGGATAGGGCACCCCCAACAGTGTCCTGGCCATCTACCACATGCAACAAGTGTGGGTGAGGTTACAAGGGCAATGAGTGGATGGGCATAGATCTATTTGCAGTAGCATCCTAAGCATGCTGATGGGCAGCCTGGACCATATGTGTTCTTCATCGCATGAGGCCAAGCTGCTTGCAGCCATGTTCCAAGTTATGCAACTTGGGGCATTTCAGGTCAATGAGGTGGTGACCAAAGGAAAACAAGACACTATGACAGACCTGCATGAGCAGAACACCTCTTGGTTTGAGGAAGTAGTCTGTTTTTGACTCAGATGGTCAAAAACTGACCAGAGTGGAAAGGGGGTTTGGGAGATCATGAAGCAGGAGGGGAAGGGAGGGGACTGGACAGTGGACACCATCAGAGTATACATGAGGATAAGACCTGGGGTGGCAGTGTTTTTTTATGGCATGGGAATGGGGACCCTACCACCACTGCCCAGGTCACCTAAGTGGTAAAAAGGGTATGGTCTTCCTGGATAAGGACCCAAAGAGTTTTGCATCGCACTCCTTTAGGATTGTGGCCACTTCAGAGGTGGCCAACCAGGGGGTTCCCCCTCTGTGGTACAGCAGGTGGAGAGGTGGATGTTACAGGTATATAGGAGATACATCAGAAAATGAGATCTTGCTTTGATATTTTTGCTTCCAGGAGACAGACAGTGCAAGGTGGTGTGCCTTATCGGACATTCATTCTTTCACTGGGCAGAGCTGTGGATGTTAACAACAAGGGGTGGATGGCAGCTGGGAGAAGACCTAGACAAGACTGTGATAAAATGATACTGGAAGAAGGGACTCTGCTGGAGACAACTGTTACCGCTTATCAAAGAAAAAAGTCAGACAAGGCCCACACCAGACTTAATTATTATACATGCGGGGAGGGGGAATAACCTGGGTAACACACCATGGGTGGCTTTGGTGTGAAGATTTGGACAGATTTTGAGTTTATAAAGTCATGGTGGCCACATGTTGAACTGGGGTGGTCAGAGATTATTCCCAGGAGAAAATGGTAGCAAGCAAAAGATGCGCTTGCCATAGAGATGGCTGGCTCGTAAAAGGGTTAACAGGAGGCTGTCAGTGTGGGCCAGAGAGTCGGGGGGAAATACTTCAAACATGGTTTAATCACATATGACACACCAGGCATGTACAGGGAGGATTGGGTTCACATTTCCCTAGTGTGGAACTCAGGTCTCAAAATGGACATTCAGGAAGCAACTGAATCCTGGGAGGGAGTTGGGGGACTATTTGCCTAATTTTTAGTGGGGGAAAGCACTCAGGATTACCGGGGGATGGCACTAGGGCTAATGGGGAAAAAATGGGGCCCAGCTGGAAGGAGGTACACCCGGATAAGGGAGGGCCCTACCAGATCACAATGTCAATGCTTAATAGCATATGACATTATGGCTAACCCAGAACAGCACTGTAAGTTACAGCGAGTGGTGCAATACCGCTAATACCACTGTACATGGTATTGCTCCACTCACACTATCACAGGCAGAGGATAAGACTGGGATGGGGCTCCACCAAGTAGCTACTGTGGCTCAATGGACTGAACCACTGCAGCAAAGCACCCAAGCGCTGCATCTGGGACCAAGTTTGATTCCCAGAAACTTTGTTTTTTTGCACTTTGGGTGCTTTCAAGTTGAACACCCTGGAGTTGAGAATTTTATTGGGGGAATTTGGGGGCATAGCTCCCCGTAATGAAGCAGAGGCAGAGCCCCCACAAAACAAAATAATTATGCTGCATGCAAAAATCATGCTGTACTAGCAGTGCAATTTTTGTATGCAGCCTAATGTCTTGCAACATTATGACCCTGTGCCAGGGAGGGCTCTTCATGGGCAGTCACCCCGGTAGAGGGGCAGGTCCTGGGCATGTATGGACTAATCATCTCCAGACTAAACATCCAGTCATTTTGTTGCAGTCAAAATATCAAGTGGACCAAAGGTTGCGATACAGAATGTTGCATAGAACTTAGAAAGTCAGACAAAACATTATGGACAAGTTGGAGCTTCGGACAAAACGTCATAATGCTTGTAGGGTAGTATTTATTATTTGAAAATGCCTATGCCTGGAGCGTATTCGTACAAAACATAAATACATGTATTCAGGCTTGGAGTGCAGGTATAATGTAAATACTGTTAAAAGCAGGGCTTTAAATGAATTTAAAATGCTTGGAGTGCATACCATAGGGCACTATTTATTATTTGAAAATGCTGATGCCTGGAGTGCATTTGGACAAAACGTAAATACTGTTAAAAGCAGGGCAGGGAGTGCATACCGTGATTTAATATGCTCATTCTTGGAGTGCATACCATGAATACTGTTAAAAGCAGGGCCATATTTATTCTTTAAAATGGAGAATCAATTTCACATTTTTTAAATGCTTATGCTTGGAGTGCTTGGAGTGCATACCATGAAAACTGTTAAAAGCAGGGCCATATTTATTCTTTAAAATGGAGAATCAATTTCAAATTTTTAAAATGCTTACGCTTGGAGTACTTAACATAGAAACATAGAAACAGACTTTGACGACAGATAAGGACCACTTGGCCCACCCAGTCTGCCCATTTCCCTATCTATTGGATAAGCTGCAGATTCTAGTTAACCAACAGCCTACTTTCTGCAACCCCCCACTATAATTGCCTTATGTCTGTCCCATGCATGTTTGAAATCCCCCACTGTTTTAGACCCCACATCCTTTCCAGGAATTCGGTTCCATGCATCCACCACACTCTCCATGAAAAAAAATTCCTCACATTACCCCTGAGCCATGCCCCCTCTATCTTTAAATTGTGCCCTCTTGTTCTTACACATCTCTTTTTCTGAAAGATGCTACCCTCCTGGACTTTGTTGATTCCCTTGAGGTACTTAAAAGTTTCAATCATGTCCCCCCGTCCCTCCTTTCATCAAGGGTATACATATTAAGCTCTCTCAGTCTCTCTTCATATGGTTTCTGATGTAGACCCTGCACCATTTTAGTTGCCCTCCTCTGGACTGCTTCCATCCTGTCTATGTCCTTGCATTGATGAGGTCTCCAAAACTGCATGCAGTACTCCAGATGGGGTCTCACCAACTGTCTGTACAGAGGGATAACCACTTCCCTTTTTCTACTTGTGATGCCCCTCCCTATGCATCCCAGTATCACCCTGGCTCTCCTTACCGATTTCTCACATTGCTTACCCACCTTTAGGTCATCTGATATGACTACCCCCAGGTCCCTTTCCATTATTGTTGTTGTTAGTACCTCCCCTGCTATTGTGTACCCTTCTCCTGGATTTTTATTTCCCAGGTGCATTACGTTGCACTTCTTTGCATTGAATCTAAGTTGCCATATGTCTGACCATTCCTCCAGCCTTGCCAAGTCCCTTCTCATCCTTTCTACCTCCCCTTGTGTATCAACTCTGTTACAGGTCTTTGTGTCATCTGCAAAGAGGCATACCTTTCCTTCCAGACCCTCTGCAATGTCACCTATAAAGGTGTTAAAGAGGACTGGACCCAGTACTGAGCCCTGAAGTACTCCACTAGTAACCCCCCTTTCTTCAGAATGTGATCCATTCACTATTACCTTCTGTGTCCTGCTGTGCAGCCAGTTTGCTACCCAGGCTACCACCCAGGGACCCACTCCCAGGCTGGCTAACTTGATTATTAATCTTTTGTGTGGGACTGTGTCAAATGTCTTGCTAAAGTCTAGGTAGGCCATATCCACAGCCCCTGCCTGGTCTATTACTTTGGTCACCCAGTCAAAGAAATCGATTAGATTCGTCTGACATGACCTTCCCGCTGTGAATCCATGCTTCTTTGGATCCTGTGCCCTGCTGGCATCTAGGTACTCAAAAATTCTGTCTTTCAGAAGTGATTCCATCATTTTCCCCACCACTGAGGTCAAACTAACAGGTCTGTAGTTTTCTGCTTCTGCCTTGCTCCCACTTTTGTGAAGGGGAATTACACCTGCCCTCCTCCAGTCCTCAGGTACCACCCCATCCTCCCATGATTTGTTAAAAAGTGTGGTCAGTGGTGTCACTAGGTCCTCCCTTAGTTCTTTTAGGATTCTAGGGTGAATCCCATCAGGCCCCATTGCTTTGTCCACCTTGAGTTTTAGGAGTTCTTTCAGGACTTTTTCTTCTGTAAATGGACTGGCGTCAACCCCGCTACCCAGAGTGCTTCTATTGTTTGATTTAGGTGACTCCTCCTCTTCTTCTTTTGTGAATACTGAGCAAAAATATTCATTCAGTATATCTGCCTTTTCACTGTCTCCCTCTGCCCACCTCCCCTCTTCTTTATTAATCTTCATTATCCCTCCCTTAACCTTTCTATGTTCCCTAATGTACCTATAAAATGTTTTATCCCCCTTCTTAACTGAGTTGGCTATCTTTTCCTGGGTTTGGGCCTTGCTTTTTTGACTGCCTTCCCCATTTCTTTCTGCTTTAATTGATACAGTTCCCTGTCGTGTTCCTTCTGTGATTCCTTATACTTTTTGAATCCAGTCTTTTTCTCCTTAACCTTCCCTGACATCTCTTTTGAGAACCATAGTAATTTTTTATTCTGCTTTGTTTTCTTTATTTGTTTCACACAAAGGCTTGTTGCCTCCATGATGGCAGTTTTGATTTTTCTCCATTGTTCTTCCACCCCTCCTTTCTGGCCATTTGCTAATGCATTCCTCAGGTATTCACCCATTATGCCAAAGTCAGCCCTTCTGAAGTCCAGTATCCTTGTCTTTGTGTGGCTTGTCTCCATGGTTGTGTTTAGTATGAAGCACACTGTGCAGTGGTTGCTTGTTCCCAGATGTCTACTGACTTCTAAATTTGTGATCCTCTCTCCATTGGAGAGTACCAGGTCTAATATTGCTCCCTCCCGAGTGGGTTCCACCACTAGCTGTCTAAGGCATGCCACCTGTAGGGCATCAAGAATAACCCTACTTTTGGAAGTGGCTGCAGTCCATGCCATCCAGTTAACATCTATCATATTCAGGTCCCCCATCAACAGTATCTCCCCTTTTTCAGCCATTTTGAGAATGTCCTCTATCATTTTCTTGTCTATTTCCTCCCCTTGAGACGGGGGGTCTTTATACAACCACTGTGCGGATTGTGATGCCATTCCCTGTCTCCAAGGTGACCCAGAGTGCCTCTTGTCCTCCCCCTTTGCTTTTTAGTTCTGTAACTTTGATCCCTTCCCTTATGTAGAGAGCTACTCCACCTCCTCTTTTACCCTCCCTGTCCCTTCTGTAGATTGTGCACCCTGGTATGTTGACATCCCAGTCATGGTTCTCCATGTACCATGTTTCTGTGACTGCCACAATATCCAAGTGTTCCTCTTCCATCAGGGCTACTAGCTCAGGAAGCTTGTTTCCCAGACTACGGGTGTTGTACTCATTGCTCTCCATTTAATGTTGGCTTTATCCTTTTTTACCCCATCCCTGCTCTTATTACCCTTGTCTATTTTTCCATTTACCCCTGTTCTGCCCTCTGTCAAGCTCTGTACCTCAGTGTTTATCCTACTACCTGCCATGTTTTGTGAGGGGAGGCTTGAACTTTCCTGCTTCCTATCAGCACCTCCACCCTTGGCTAGTTTAAAAGCTTGCCAAGGAAGCATTTAAACCTGTCACCTAGGAGCATGGTTCCCTTCCTGGACAGATGCAGACCATCATGCCAGTATAGACCTTCATCTCTCCAGGTGTACCCCCAGTCCCTAATGAAGCCAAAGCCCTGTGCTCTGCACCAGTATTGCAACCATTCATTAAACTGCATAGTGTGCAATACTCTAGCCTCACCTCTGCCATAGACTGGCAGCAACTCTGATAAGGTTACCATGCTTGCTACTTGCCTGAGGCCCCTCACCAACTCCCCAGATTCATCATGCACTGCACTGATCTCATGCCTAGCTAGGTCATTTGTCCCAAGGTGGACAATGATATCTAGTTCCCTGTCCTGTGATGCTACTTCTGCAATCCTGAGGATTTGTTTCCTGTCCCTCCAAGCCATGGCACCAGGCAGGCACCTTACTTCTCTCTTCTCTCCCTTCCCCAGGTCTACACCCCTAACAACTGAGTCCCCTATCAGAAGCTATTTCCTTCCCCTGTGGTGTCCCTTGCCACCCTTTTGTGGGTCTCCCTTTTGGATGTCCCCAGCATTCTTCTTGGTCTCCACTGAGGGTGTCATCATAGAGGAACTTTAATTTGCCAGACTGACATATGAATTGTGTAGAGGTACAACTAGAGGGCTACACCTCTGTTCCACCACTCTCACCCTCCCAGAACCCACTGTGGTCCAACTGCTCTTCACACTTGGCAACCTCTGAGGCAGTGGTTGTAGAACTGGTGCTCTTTGGGTGGGGGAGGCCTCCTTAGTCCTTGCCAGTTCAGCCTGGAGGTGGGCAACCTCCTCCCTCAGAGCTGACAGTTGCCTGCAAATAGGGCAGCAGCGCAGGTTGCAGAATGTCTCCTGGAAAACTGCTGCCCCACAGCCAGTGCATTGCACCACTCCCCACATGTCCCTCTCTCTTATAATACACAATGAGTAATATATAAAATATCTATTTTTTTGGGGTTTGTACTTACCTTTTATGTACTGTGCTGGGTTAATAAGAATATGACAGTTCTGCCCTAAGACCTGTTGAGGAAGTGAAGTCAGAACCTTGGCTATAAAGGAAATTCCATGCCTGATTGGAGTGCATACCATAAATACTGTTAAAAGCAGTGCAGTATGTATTATTTAAAATGGAGAATGCTTATTCTTAGGGTATTTATTTAGAGCAATTATGCTACATTAATTTCAATGACAGCAGCAATGTCTTGTAAAAAATGTTTAGGCTGCCTGTTGTTGAAATCCTCACAAATGGAGTTGAATACTTTGTTCACTCGGCAGTATAAGGATACTGTGGTTTGGAAGTTACTGGCATTTAACAGCAGAGAACTCTGAAGTTCCATGTATGTTTTAAGAAGTGGTTGGTTACAGAGTGGTAATGTGTTTGGTTGCAGAGTGGTATTTTTTTGTTGTAGATGCAGGGTTTCAAGAGGCGGGGTCTGTTGCAGATGCAGCAGCTGAAATGTTGCCATTACCGCAGGCAGCCTTGGTAACATTATGACCGTGACCAGCTAGTACAGCAATGAAAACTATGTCAGTGCATTGACCGCAACATGTTGTCTGCAGCAAAATACATCATAATGAATTGTCTGTATGCCATCTGGGGAGAAGGTAGGACACCCGAACTCAGGTAGAAGAACCAGAAGAACCAAAAAGAGGTACATAAGAGGCTGCAGTGAGAGGGATACCCATCTTTCTGCAGCTACTTCAGGAAATCCCACCCACCCCAAAAAATAACAGAAGGTCCAAAGGGGGGATTGGTTGCCAGTTGCTGGCAAGGGGTAATACACAGAAAGGTGGGTTGCTGTGGAGAGTAAAAGGTCTGTGAAGTGGTGAGAGAAGAGATCCAACCAAAGGATGGCGGCTGGACAAAAAAAGAAAATGGGGCCCAGATGGAAGGAGGTATGGCTGGCTAGGGGAGGGCTCTTCGTGGGGCAGTCACCCTGAGGGGCAGAGCTGGGGAGCAGGTGGGACACCTGAACCCAGGCAGAATAACCAGAAGAACCAGGATGAAGAGGCATCGGCTTAGCATGCCCAAGCCAATGAAAATGGAAATTGCATGAAAATCAGTCATGTAAATAAAGGGGCAACCCCAGTTGTTTTGATTTGTAAATAAAATGGATATGTATAAGATTTGTTGTTGGTGGTATGGGAAATGTATGAGGAAAATGCATTAATAAAAGGTGTCAAATAATGTACAAATCTACCGACAGAATTCACCTACAGCATTGTGGGTCTCTACAGTCTTGCAGCATTTTTTTAGTGTGAAATGTATTGTTCAAGAAAAAAGATTCTAGTGGTAATACATGAAAAAAATAGTCAGCCAAGTTGCTGATAATGAGGATCGTGAGTGAAAGTGACAGGGAGAGTTTTGAATATTTGTAAATTTCACTCGTGCTCCTCGGTGATGTGTTTTCATTGAATACAGCTACATCGGAGTTTTTTTCTTGCATTATTATTAATATTACTATTTTTTTTATTTCTAAAATTATAGTTTCCTGCAAAGAATCAGCCTTGGCTAAGGAGAGCATAATAATTTTTTTTTGTGTGTGAGGAGGGGGAGATTTGAAGGGGCAATCAGACATGGAGTTCTGTAATCGGATTAGAGGGTTTACTTCACTATCATTCAATTGGCCAGTCTGAAGGTGTCTTTGCTTTTTGCAGGTGTAATTGTTCCAGGTGCAGTGCAGATCAGACATAATACAAATACCGAAGTCTAACTGTCTGCATAACTAATGAACTGCTGTGTGTGCAGCAATGAACTTGGGGCATGAAGAACTGTTTTTGTGTACAAGACAGAGTACTTGTTGTTGATAAACTGGTGTACTTATACAGTAGGTGCTGAGGCACCTGTAAGTGAATGGTGCACCTGCTGCAAATCTTATGTACTCAATCTTGCCTGCAGCCATTCAAATGTTCTAATAGAAGATACCAGCATGTGAGTGTAAAACACTAACTTCCCAGGTTCAGTTGTCTGTTTCTTTGGGCTATCTGTTTCTGTTGTCTACCACTCTGTAGGAGCGTAGTAGTATAAGTGTCAGTGTCAGTGGCTCAGCAGGTAGCACACTTGCCTCTGAGGCTGGGAGACCAGAAGGCTGTAGGTTCTTTCCCCACACCAGGCACTTCGGTTAATATCCCAATACTGACACTGTAGTGCAGCATGAGGGGGTGCTGCATTCATGAGCTGCCGTCTTTCAGATGAGACGTTAAACTGAGGTCCCATCTGCCTATTCTGGTGGTAGATCAGGTGGATGTTAAAGATCCCATGGCACTTCTCGAAAAGAGTAGGGGAAGTTTCCATGGTTTCCTTGTCAAATTTCCTTCATTCACTAAAAAAACCACCAACAGCTCAATCTGGTTCAACGTCAGTTGGCATTCCTCTGTATCCCCCTCCACTGGATCATACCTGAAAATAGGCAGAATCTGCCTAGTGCACTTACCCGGTAAACAAAAACTAAATAAAATAAATAAGTACAGTAGTCATCCAAGAAATATGGCTAGTGGTTAAATAGAGTCATTGCGAACAAGCACTGAGTTACCAAATGGGGGAAAAAAGGAAAGCAATCCAAGTTACTGTCTAAAATCTACAACTATGTAAAATTATGTCATGGAGAAGTATTGTGAAGTGAAAAGAAAACCTGCCTTTACTGTGTAACTTGCAGATGTTCTAAGTTAATATTACAGGTTTTCATCTGTAGTTGTACAGTATGTGGTCACATGGGGTAGTGGGACAGACCACTCTCTCCTGCTGTGTTTTTTGTGATCTGTATGACTGCACAGTGGCTGAAACATTAAAGAATAAATCAAAAAGAACCACTTCAGTTACTGTTCCTGGGTGAGAGAGGCCCATCCCACTGCCCCATATGTCCACCAATTAGATTGTATCTTTTTTTAAATTAGAATGACACCATGTGACAGAATTTGGGTCAGGGGTCTCTCTCTCTCTCTCTCTCTCTCTCTCTCTCTCTCTCTCTTGTCTCTTCTCTCTCTCTCTCTCTCTCCCTCCTCCCTCTCTCTCTCTCTCTCTCTCTCTCTCTCTCTCCTCTCTCTCTCCTCTCTCTCTCTATCTCTCTCCCCTCTTTTTACTGTTTGGTATTTCCAGGTTAATGCCCCAATGTAACATTAACTGGAGAAATTTAACTGTATCTTCAGAAGGGTTTTGTTTGCAGGAAATGAGCCATTTGTTGATTTCATTTTCAATTTTATTTGTCTGGGGGGGGGGAGGGCAACTCCTCACCTAGTAGAGCTTCTCAACCCGTAGAAAAAAATTCACTTTTATGTTATGTAATATTAATGTACACATCTGTGAGGAATAAAACATTACTGGGCTGCCAAGACTCATCCAAATTGATCAGTTACAGTTTCCTTGCCCCCCACCTCCCACCACCAGAAGACAATTAAAGTAAGAAATGAAATCATCATATGGTTGCAATTTATTGTTTGTAAGATTTTGTTCCCTGCAAACAACATCTTACTGAAAGATACTGACTGAAACAAAATAAATGTTAATGCCTGTTGCCTGCCCCAGTATATTCATACTGTACCTACTGTATGATAAATACTGTATGAAAGTCAGCCTTGGTCTTGACAAACATATCAGGAAACATTTAATATTCCATCTGATCTAGGTAAATCACTGAATTCACATGAGAAATACCAGACTATTGCTGTTTAAACAGCTCATGCACTTGCCATACTCTCATATAATTTAACATGCAGTATATGATTTGTCTTTTTTTGTTTGTAATTGATAATCCGCTCTCAGCAAATTGAGCATGCACATAACACTGACTGACACAAAGTACAGTGTGCTGCTCTCATATTGCATGTCTCTGTCTATAATCCTCCTCACATTTGGCCACAGCAATACCAGGACTTATCAGTATGCCTCGTCTGTTTGACACCCCAGTGGAATGGACCAGCTCCCCTAAGACAGTGTGTCTTGGATATGTTGTGGTGAACCCATTAAAATAAAAAACTATTTAAAAGACAAAGAACCTCTGTGTGCAAACACTGAGGTCCATTCCACTGGGGTGTCAAACAGACGAGGCATACTGATAAGTCCTGGTAGGACGAAACACGTGTCTATGTCATCTGTCAGCACCCTTTGCAAACTGTGTGAGAGGCCTTTTGGCACCATGCAATTCTGCTTAAAGTTGAACCAGCATAACATTCTGTGGTGATTTGCATATGAAGCCCATGATGCTTTGCATTGTGTGGGCATGTGTAATTTTGTATTTTCTTGAAACTTGGCTTCCCAGCCAAATGCCCTTTGGGGTAACCCTTGCCTAAGTGTTTGCGCACAGAGGTTCTTTGTCTTTTAAATGACTGATAGGTGTATAAATAAGTTAATATAAAAATGCATAATATAAAGATTGTGCTATTCCATAATCCTTTCCTTTCACAAAACATTATGTAATGTATAGTATTGTGTTGTTGGCAAGACATGGTAGGTGTAAGTTTGAAACCGTTTGATAATGAGGCCCAAATACAGGCATAGTCTCATGCAATACCACTTTAGTAGATGTTTTTTTGTTAGATTTCCAGAAAGCATTTGATAAGGTTCCGCACAGTCAGCCAATTGAAAAAATTGTGTCATTAGGAATTGACAGTAGGTTGATAAAATGGGTACAGAGTTGGCTAGAGGAAAGGAAGCAACAAGTTAGAATCAGGGGACTATTTTCAGGTTTGATGGATGTGACAAGTGGAGTGCCTCAGGGGTCTGTGTTGGGCCCTATATTATTCTCACTATATCTAAGGGATATACAATGCAATATAAAAATAATTTGGTTAAATTTGCAGACGATATAAAATTGGGAGGCAAAGTAAATACTTTGGAGAGTATTCAAGAGCTTGAAGAAGACCTAAAACAAGTGGAAATATAGGCCATGGAGAATCAAATGCCATTCAGTATAGATAAATGTAAAATACTACATATGGTGAAAAATATTCCCAAGCATAGTTATTATTTTCAGTAAATGGACAGAAAATAGCAGTAGCAGATAAGGAAAGGGACAGTGGGTTAATAGTAGATAATGGTATGACCTTTAGATCACAGAGATCAGAAGTAATTAGAAAAACAAATTATATGATTAGAAATATAGAGAGAAATTTCACAAACAGAACAAGAGACTGCTTACTCCCATTGTATAGGACATGTGTAAGACCTTACATGGATTATGGGTCATCACTGTGAATTCCATATTCCAAAGGTGAAATAAATAGATTGGAAAAGATACAAAGAACTTATACTAAAATTATATGGCACACAAAAAGTGATAGTTATGAAGATAGGCTGAAGAAGTTGGATTTGTTTGGTCTGGAAAACAGATGAAAGAGGGGGGACCTCTTACAGTTGTTTAAAATTATGAAAGATCCAGAACTAATGAACGAAATGGGTATACAGTTATTAGAGAAACCAGAGGGGTTAAAAGCTCATAAATATCAAATAAAGTTACAAACTATAAAGTCCAGTGTAAGATACTACTCCTTCGTTCATAGAACAGCAAGATTATGGAATGTCCTTCCAGAGTATGTTGTCTTAAGTGGCAACTTGGAGACATTCAAAAGAGAAATAGACTGATTATTATTCAAGAAGAAAAATTAACAACCATGAGCCCACTGTGCAGGGAACGGTACAATGGACAGTAATGACTTCTCCTTTCTATTTCCCAGTACATATTGTTACTCTGCACAGTGTCTGTATGGCATAATATTATAGTGTAACCTGACTTATACTTTTTTTGGTGGGTCAGAGTTTGATGCTGCATTGGATAGTATACTGAGCAGCAATTACAGTAGTAGTGGTTTTAAACACTGCTCAGGATAGATTTTATACTGTATGTTTGATTTTATTAAGAAATTCCATCAGCTTGTACTCATTAATTTTGGCAAGTACTGTATGAATGAAAACATATCCTCCTATAATAGTAACACCTGATTGGCTGCTGGCCAGTCAGATGATATTTCTACAGGCGAACGTCTTTTAATTCATGCTTTCATTCTCCCTTAACATAATGAGGTACAGCACAAGCTAAAACAAATTCGGTGTGTTCTGTAAATATGCACTGTTCCTCAAGACCCCAGCTACACAAACAAATGTTTTAGGTGGTGAACAAGCATGTATCAACATACTTTTACTGCCATACTACCACATTTTACTCTCCGTACAGCAAATGATCCATACCAGCAGTGTCTGATTATTATTTCATTGTATGCCATCTTTATATTGTAGTTCGACAACATGTACAGTATGAATTTGTTAAGTGTTAAATAGTTCTCAATGTGCTAAGGCTTCAGTATGCTGAAAATAACAGTTTCATTTGCATGGTATTTAGTTTGTTTATTTAATAAAAAACAACAAAAACAATATTGGGGTGGGGGAGTGGGGGTGATACACTACCTGCCAGGGTTGGGGGTAGGGGTGGAGTGGGGCCACTAGACCACCAGTGAACAACAGAAAAAAGCTTGCTAAAAATAAAACTTGTTTCCAGCTGCCACCGGGAAGCACATGGAGGTTAATTAATTTGCTCAGGGTCACACAGTAACATCAATAATAACCCTGGTAGCTTGCAATACCCCATATTGTAAAAAATATATATTTTTCCCTGGTGGTGCAGTCACTATAATTTTACACAACTGGTATATACCGCAAAGCATCTAAATAAGAAGTTAAATTTGTTTATGCTGAGTAATGCATCATGCAAGCTGCTCTGAATTGTGCATGATTAACAATTTCCAGATCAAAGTACAAAAGACTGGATCCAGTTTGGTCTTTTCCTTTCAGATGTTATTTAATAAAAAAAATAAATTAATTTAAAAAAACTTTGTGATGGGGGAGCAGGGGTGATACACTATCTGTCGGGGTTGGGAGTAGTAGTGGAGTAGGGCCACTAAACCACCAGTAAATAACAAAAAAAAGCTTGCTAAAAATAAAACTTGTTTCCAGCTACCACCGGGGAGCACAAGGAGGTTAATTCATTTGCTCAGGGTCACACAGTAACAACAATAATAATAACCCTGGTTGCTCGCAATACCCCATATTGTAAAAAATATATATTTTTCCCTTGTGGTGCAGTCACTATAATTTTACACAATTGGTATAACCCACAAAACATCTAAATAAGGAGTTAAATTTGTTTATGCTGAGTAATGCACAACACAGTTTGCCCTGAGTTGTGCATAATTAACAATTTTCCAGATCAAAGTACAAAAAACTTGATCCAAGCTGGTCTTTTCCTTTCAAAGGTTTGATTTTCTGGATAACAGTGACATATTGTAGAACTGCTGGTAGGCACAGCAGTGCAAGATTAATAGTAGTTGCACTGATTTTTTTTTTATGCTTGTAATTTTTGTATTATTATTATTTATACCTTACTTCACTTACAACTTACAAAGTGAAATAAAATGATTTTCAAGAAGGGCACTGTGTACCAGATTGGGCTATCCCACTGAGACACTTACAGGTTAACAACCATGTGGAAAATACTAATAAAGATGGCCAGATCCCAAAATGTTTAACTCAAGTCAAATACACAGTTACATTAAACCCCCATCACCTCTCACCCCTTCCCCAACTGACTTGCTGAATAAATAATTTTGTTCAAACAATGAGGGTGAAAAACTGTGGGCAAACAAGAAAGTGACCCCCCCCCCAATTAACATCTCTTTCACATATCCCTTTGGAGGCAACATTAGTCCACTTATATGGCAATCTGTTGTCCTTGTGACCGATTTGTTTTTCTTCGTGGTTCTCCAGTTTCATCTTCAATTTGTGAAGCTATGAAGAGCTGGGAATCTCTTAAATGTGTGTTTCCTTGTATCGGTTTTAAATACTAGCTTCGTGTGGAATAACTCTCTTTAAAAAGATCAATGGCAAGCACAGAAACACAGAAATGTCACATTGTAGTTTTGTGCTGTATGTGTTTAGTAAAAAAAAATTCAAGTAAATGGTAGACAGTATAATGCAGCGGTTTAAGGCTCTGAGCTGCAAATGTGGAAACCTGAGTTTGAATCCCATAGCCCCAACTTGCATACTGTGTGACCCTAAATAAATCACATAACTTCCTTGTGCTCCCAGGTTGCACCTGGAAACAAGCCTCCAGATTAGTATATCTCACCTGGTTAAAAAAAAAAGGTAAATAGCAGTGCAAACTCTGCCATGTGTTTTTTCTCAGCTACCTACACATAAGTAAGCTCCTGAAAGACATGAACTTTACTATTGCTCTGTCCTCAGAACCACTAATAATTAGCCTCTGTATTTTTTGAAAAGTGTAGTTTTTAAAATTCTAACTGTGAAAACCTTGCACCATTTCCAGTTTGCATCTAGCATTGGTGACAGCATTTTAGCACTGACAAGACCTCCAATTTATAGTTAATGGTAAGAGCAACCACAAAAATGCATTTTAACCCCCCCGCTCCATTGAAAGAAAAATGAGAGGATATATTGAAACAAGTACTGTATGTAGCATGTTGAATTTTACATTTAGCTTAAGAAAGTAGCTATCACTATTTAGGAACAGAATTATATTCATTAAATTACACGACTGGGTAAATTAGAAGGCACTATGACAAGGTACAGATGAATCCACTTAATAGGAACACCCCCATGGACAGGCTTTCGCCCCTGTTAACTGAATGTCCTGTTTATCAGAATGTGACCTAATAAAATGCATGGTATGCCAATGACATCAAGAACGACACAAACTACATGTTTTAAGCGCTAAAAAGTGATTTATCTTTTGTTTTTTTAATATGCTTGTGATTCGTTGGTACATTTTGAAAGACACATAACACGTAAACAAAGTGATAGCATTATTCAGAAACATTGTGCTTAACGCACTTTGAAGTAATCAATGATTTTACTCTCTGTTTAGCCTCACTGCAAACCTTTCTTGTGATAGTTTGTTCCAAAGTTGCTAGCCTGTCCCACTCAGACATGTCCCCATTCTGCGTGCACCAGGACATCAAGATCCAATGATGATCCAGTGCCTTTTTGTTTGTTATGGGCTCAGGCGGTGGCTCATCATCTTCGGCGTCTGATTTTACAGTTGCTTCATCAATTCTCAGTCTCTTTTATCTGCTCACAGATGTCACCATCAGTAGCCTCACCCTCCATTGGCAGGTCCGGTCATGAGTGATGGTGGCTCAACATCAAAAAGAGCATCATCGTTAGCCAATTGCCCAAAGTCAGTTTCTTGATCTGACGCACCACCCACAACAGCAAAGCTTGGTAACGGATAACAAAGAAGCCTCAGGAAGTTGAAGGGCTTCTATCGCTTTCACTCTCTGAGTAAGAGTTAGTTTGTTTCTTTTGGTAGACATAATGAACAACGAGGATTGCAATGCTCAGCGCTCGCTATGTAACATACAAAACATCCCCAAAATGTCCCAATTAAGCAGCTCACATGTCCCACTTATGTGACAGAATGTCTCATTGGCTAACATAGACAATTAATTGGTAGCCAGGGAAATGTCCCGTTTAACCAAATGTCCCATTTAACCACGTCCAGAATAAGTGACTTGTACTGTAATATTGCTGCAAAATGTTCTCTGATTTTTGAAACAGTAAAACATTTTAGGGACAAAGTTACACATCATAGAAACATTGTTACATACTGTTTACTTCTCAAAGGAGACCATTTGCTACAATGTACACTATTACCCTTCAGTGCCTGACACTGTACAATATGCTGTACACCCAGAGCCTGTCACAGCTCTTGTTCTGTCCTTACCACCATACAGTACCTCTCTACCTTTAGCATTTTTGGCATAAGTTTGAATGCTGTTGCTAGGGTTCTGTACATGCATGAGATTGTCTGCATTAATGTGCAGAGTAGCTCCCCTTCCAATGTCCAATACATGAAAACAGAGAAACAAGAAGCATAATTAACACTTTGCCAGTATGCTGACACTCTCAGCTTAAAAGTTATTCAAAAACACCATGACATGTATGGTATTACTAGCAAAACTGTACAACACAGAAGTCTGTACAGCTTTTAACTGAGCTACAAATGAAAGTGGCAACAACACCGAGTTCGGGAATGGAGACTTACTGTAACAACTCTGCACATTAATTCAGACAATCTAGTGCATGTACAGAACCCTAGCAATAGCATTCAAACGTATGTCAAAAATGCTAAAAAGTTAAATAAAGGACACTGGATTGTGAACAAAAAGTTCAGTTTTCAGCGGGGTTAAAACAGGGGGCTCAGAGTTTGCAGTCAGGAGGTCCATTATACATTATAATGTAAACCTGGGAGGTTATAACAGAAAAAATAACAGAAAGCATAATTCATGTCACCTTTAATGGCATTAGCCTGATTCCAACGTGGGACAAGAACCCGTAATATTCGGTCCCAGGCAAGATATGATTTCACTGTCATCATGTTTCAGAAGATTGGGAGGTTTCATGAGTGTAGACAATTTGTTGTATGGTGTGTGTCCTCTCAAAAAGGAATGTCCATTGTGTGTCTGCATGGCATAGCCAGTGGCATATCTTTGCCTGGGACAGAATATTAGGGGTTCTTGTCCTGCACTGGAATCGGGCTAATACCATTAAAGGGGACATGAATTATGCTTTCTGTTATTTTTTGTTATAACCTCCCATGTTTACATTATAAACAAGCTAAGCACATACTGTAAGTAACCAGTTTTGCAACATTATTAACTCTTGCAGTTTGTTCAGTCACACCATACTTTATCAGCACTAAAGTTGTTTGCTATTAATTCTCTTAGTTTTCTGCCTATTTCTGCTGCTATGTAAAAAAGGCACATAGCACCTTATCAGCCCTTACAGTTTTGGCTGTCATTTATTTGATAATTGTGTCCTGTTTTTGCTGCTACAAAAAACACGTTTCAATACATTTTCAGGCTGGCAATTAATAAGGGGGAATTGTTTAACCAGGAAAGGTACATTAAGCCAGAGCTTGTGTCCAGGTGCAACTTGGGAGCACAAGGAAGTTAAGTCACTTGCTCAGGGTCACACAGTCTGTAAGTGGGAGCTGATGGAATTCAAACCCACATTTCCAGATTTGCAGCTTAGTGGTCTTAACCACTGTGCTATACTAGTGGTTATGAACACTGAACTGCAAATCTGAAGACCTGGGCAATTATGAACATACGAACATACGAAATTTGCCAGCAGATAAAGGCCTAGAGGTCTATCAAGTCTGCTTTCGAATGTGCAGCTAGCACCCTGTATTCTGCAGCTGCCCTCCCTTCCACCCTTCCTTTCGTTAACCCTCCCCTTGTCCTGTCCCATCCTCGTTTGAAGCAGTCCACTGTTCTACTGCATACCACTTCAGCAGGTAGCATTCCACCCAGCCACCACCCTCTCTGTAAAAAGTGTCTCTCATCTCCCTCCTGAACCTTCCTTGCTCCAGTCTCATATCATGGCCCTGGTGGCCCTCCCTCCCTTACTTTGAACAGCCCCTCTGTACCCATCTTGTTTATTCCTTTCATGTATTTAAAGGTTTCAATCATGTCACCCCTGTCTCTCCTCTCCTCCAGTGAGTACATGTTCAACTCCTTCAACCACCTCTCGTATGATAAGTCCCCCAGCCCTTGATCATCTTTGTCGCTCTGCACTGCACTCCTCCAGTAACTTAATGTCCCTCTTCAGATCTGGATGCCAGAACTGCACGCAGTACTCCAGGTGTGGTCTAACAATGACCTATACAGTGGCAGAATCAACTCCTCCCTCCTCCAGGATATACCCCTTGCAATACAACCCAGCATTTTGTTGGCCTCGAGCTGCCTTCCTACATTGTGCCGAGTTGTTCATTGACCCTGTAATGAGCACACCCAGATCCTTCTCCTCCTCTGTCTTGGCTAGCTGCACTCCCCCTAGCTGGTAACTCCTCCTCGGGTTCTTCATCCCAAAATGCAGCACCTTGCACTTTTTGGCATTAAAGCCCAGTTGCCAGGTGTCTGACCAGGTTTCAAGCTTTGCCAGATCATCCTGCAACCCCTGCCATCCCCCTAGGTCATCCACCACTGCGCCTACCTTGTATCATCAGCAAACAGACTGATCTTGCTCTTGATGTCCCATGATATGTCTGCAATGAATATCCCAAACAACACTGGTCCCAACACTGAGCCCTGTGCAACACCGCCCGTCACTGCCCTTGGATGTGAGAGCTCCCCACCCACCACCACCCTCTGTTGCCTTCCCTGCAGCCAGTTTCCTACCCATCTCACCAGCTTTGCATCCGCCCCGTGCCTACTAACTTCCTTCCCAGCCTTCCATGTGGCACTGTGTCGAATGCCTTACTGAAGTCCAGATACAGGACATCCACTGCATGGCCCCTGTCCAGTTGCATAGTTACCCAGTCATAGAACTCGACCAGGTTGGTTTGGTAGGATCTGCCATGTATGAAGCCATGCTGTCTGCTGTCCTGTAGTCCTTGGCCTCTGGGAGGGCCACCAGCCTCTCCTCAGGATAGTCTCCATTAGCTTACTCATGATGGATGTGAGGCTCACTGGTCTGTGGTTTCAGGTTCATCCTTGGGGCCACTCTTGTGGAGGGCACCACATGAGCCATCCTCCAGTCCTGAGGTACACACCCCAAATGTAGTGAGGCATTAAATAGGTCTGCCAAAGGTCCTGCAAGGACCTCTGCCAACTCCTTCAGTACCCTGGGGTGGATGCCATCTGGGCCTGGCGCCTTGTCCACCCTCAGTGCCTTCAACCCTCTCGAACTCTGCTCCATGATTTCCCATTTGTCACCACTTCCCCTGCTTCTGCCATTTCTCCCACCTTGGGTGTCACCCCTCTTCTCTTTAGTAATACTGCACAGAAGCACTCATTTAGTGCTTCTGCCTTCATCGCACCCTGCTTCCACCCAACCCCTCCTTCCTAATCCTTACTATGTGGTCTCATAGCTCCTTTTCTCCCTGATGTACTTAAAGAAGTCCTTCTCCCCCTTCTTAATGCCTTGTGCCAGTCTGAGTTCCGTAGATGCTTTGGCTCCCCTTACTGCCCTTGTCACCTCCTTCGATTCTGTCAAGTACTCCTCCCTGTCCTCCCCTCTCCCTGTTTTCTCATACTTCCTAAAGGCAGCTCTTTTCCTCCTTACCTTTTCCATGACCTCCTTGCTCAACCAGATCAGTTTCTTAGCCCTAGCCTTCTTGCTCTGGGCTTTGCAGCAGGTTTTGGTTGCCTCCACTATCCCCAGCTTTATGAGCTCCCACCTCTGGTTAGTATCCATACTAGATTGAATTCTGGCCAAGTACCCTTTTACCACTTCCACCATCCTCCCAAAGTTGGCCTCCTGAAGTCCAGCATTTGTGCCAGATTCCACTCCTTCTTTGCCCATATCCAATGTGAGCCATACTGAGCAGTGATCACTCCCTGACAGTGGTTCCTCCACTGTAAGTTCTCTCACAAAGTCCCCATTGGCCAGCACAAGGTCAAGGGTATTTCCTAACCTGGTTGGTTCACTGACCATTTGCAGCAGGAAGCTGTCCTGGAAGGCATCCAGCAGTACCTGCTCCCTTCTGTTCCTGGTTGTTGGGTGCTCCAGTCCACTCCTGCATGTTGAAGTCCCCACAATCACCACACTACCCTTCTCACAGGTTCTCCTGATCTGTCCGCTAGTTCCTGTCTAACTCTCCATCGGTGATGGTGGCCTGTACACTCCTACCTAAGAATCCTATTCTTGAATCCTGGATTTGCATCCAAAGTGATCTGTGATCACCCTCCTCCCCTTCCTCCTTACACACTTCAGTCCTTCCTTCACATATAGTGCCACCCCTCTCCTTTCCCAATCACTCTGTCCCTACGAATAACCTGTACCCTGGTACAGACAGGTCCCAGTCATTGTGTGGGTGGCCCATGTTTCCGTGATGACTGCAATGTCCACCTCTCTCTGCCATGAGAACCTGTAACTCTGCAGTTTTCCTCCCATGGCTCCTAGCATTAAGGGTAACCACCTTCCATCCTCCCCCCCATCCTGCCCTCCTTTCCTAGCATCACCAACAGTACTTGCCATTTGTCCTTTGTCACTGTTATGGGGTAGCTCATATGGTTTCCCAACCTGTGGTCTCTGCATATCTCTTCCCCAACTGCCACCCCCCACTCCTAGTTTAAATTCCCAACTTCCTCTATGTACTTCTCCATCCTCTGTTTCAACACTTCCTTTCTCTCCTCACTCAAGTGTAGTCTGTCCTTGGCATAGAGACTACTGTCCTCCCAGGTCCCTCCCCAACCCGCCAACAGCCCATATCCTTTAGCACAACACCAGGTTCTTAGCCATCCATTAAATTCCTCTATTCTCAGCTTTCTTGTTGTGCTTGCCTTTGGCATGGGAAGTATCTCTGAAAAAGTTACTGATCTTTCTGCCCCCTCACATAATTGTGCTAGTTCCTCAAACCTCCTCTGGACTGTATCTACTATCTTGTCAGCCAGGTCATTTGTCCCAAGATGTATAATTAAATGAGGCTTGTCCCTACCCCTTCTAGCATATTTCAGAACAGACTGTCCCACCCTTTCCGCTGTCATTCCTGGCATGGCTCTCCACCCAAATGCGACTATGCCTCTCCCTTCACCCCACCTAACTCCTCTTAGTATTGAGTCCCCAGCACTAAGACTCCACCCCTTACTCCCTGCTTGCTTCCATTAATCTCCCTCTCATTTCCAGCTCCTCTTCTTCCCTCCTGCACATTATTTCCCACCCTTGTTGTAATTCTCCCAGCAGAACTTCTCCCGCTCCAGTTTGGTCCAGGCATTTATCAATTACCCTCTAATTTCATCATTTCCTCCACCTTCTTCCTCTCTAGCAGTGCACAACTATTTTCTGAAGGCCCTTCACAAATGCCCGCTCCTCTGTCTTCATAGTAACCTGTCTCTCCTTTCACTCCATGACTTTTGCCACTTCCTCACCTCCCCTCACAGTCCCTATCTCCTCCTTCCATTTGTCTTTTGTCTCCTGACCTGGTTTCCTGGCAATTGTTCTTCCTGGCCTGGGCCCTTGGTCTCTGCTTCCTTCTTCTGACCCTCCTCACCACTGTTGGCTTAAATCGCCCTCCCTCATCTCCCTTCTTCCTCCCTCCAGTATTGGGCTAAACCCACCCCCAATCTGCCTTGCCTGTCTTAGTTCCTCCTGCAGACCCTCAATCTCCTTTCTAAGTTTTCTATGTGGTTGCACACTAAACATCCTCCCACACTCCAGGCAATTTTTAGAAAGATTGATGCACTGCAGTTGTTGCAGCCTACCAACCTACCCATTGCTGTTATTGCCCACCAGCGACCCCCCACCCTTCCAGATTCAGGATACCAAACACTCCCCCAAGTCTCCCCTCTCCCACCTCTATCAGTGCAAAACATTTTCTTTATTTCCCTTACCTCCTTTGTTGCACATGTTTAGATGTATTGAGCAACTGCTTTTTATATTCCAATCCTTCCTATCCACACTCAAAAATAGACTTTAAGTAGCCATTGCACAACCTTCTTCAAACTCCTACTCCTCCTTTCCCAGTGCAATATCAATGTGAAGAAGTAATAAGAACTCCTAGATTTGCATTTACTTCCTTCCACTGAGAGAGCAGTCACCTCTTCACTTGCTGCTGTTCCTTTCCTGGATGTCTGCTTTTGCTATGACAGGTGCATATCCTTTGCCTGTTTGAGGAAGTGATGTCAGAACCCCTGGTATAAAGGAAATAATGGACCAAGGGTGGGACCAGCCCAAGTCTTCCAGAAACAATCAGGTAGCTGAGGCCTCTGGTCAGACCATTAGCACCCTTCCCCCACTCTGCACTCAAACTTTGCAGCTAGTGAATTAATGACACATCTGTTTAACTGTCCCTTTTGTAACTCCCAATGGCACAATTTAATTTAGAGTGCTGTTTCGATTGAGACCTTGGACCAGTATATCTGAGCAAGATGGGTTGTATATCTACTACTTTCAAATTCAACTGAATATACCAGATCACTTTACTAGCACTAAGCATATTTTGTATTTCATTTTATTTGGAAAGCACCTAGCCAAGTATATCAGACCTCTCTGATGATTGCTCTAACTTCAAACTGCAGTTTTCTTTTTTGTTTCTTTCTTTTGTTTTGCTTATGAGAACCCAGTCTGGATGGAAATATCTGACAAAGACAGATCAGATCAACTTTAAACAAAGCAACCCTACCCCCATTCCCTTGGCTGTGTTGAGTTCTGCTGGCTGGCACTGGTGTTGGCCCCTACCCCAGGCTGATGACTTGACAATGTGTAAAAATTGTCAGCTCATTGTGAAAGTGCATCAAACAGCCATTGTTTTGTTAGTGAGCTGTTAATGAGTCAAAAAGGGGAGGATAAGCTTTGTGTGGAGGGTCTGATTATAGGCTGTACTTCCTTCTGTTTGTCCCCAACTGTTCAGAGGAACATCACTCCACAGAGTGAAATGAGAACCCAATTCCAACACTGCAGACATTTTGGTGCTGGAGGGGAGGGGGAACTGGGGGTTAGTATGTGTGTTAGGAGGGCTCACTTTAATAGGGGGTCTGAAGAACTAATAGACTGTGTGAAGGTGGTAAGGACAAAGCAAGAGCTGTGACAGGCTTAGGCTATACAGCATACTGAACAGTATGAGGCAAAGAAGGGCAATAGCGTACATTGTAGCAAATTGTCTCTTTTGAGAAGTAAACACTATGAAGCAATGTATCTATGATTTGTAACTCTGTCTCAAAAATGTTTTACTGTTTCAAAAATCAGAGAACCATTTGCAGCAAGATACAGTATTACCTTACCATTCATGATAAACTTTTACTTTCCCTGATGTGCTCTACATAATTATTTTATTTAGAATTGGGTTTGATGCTAAATTGTCCTTAGTTTCTTCTGTCCTACAGTGAAAATAAACTGTGCTGAATAGGGCTAATCATGCTTGCAAGGTTATTTATTTAGTGTAGTCTAATCATTAGATGAGGGAGGGACCACTAAAGTACTGTATAAAAATGCCATATGAAGAAATAATAGCCGCACACTGCAGGTGTGAATCATTTACTGCACTCAGAGTAAAATGTGGTGGTATGGCATAAAAGTATTTTGATACATGCTTGGTCACCATGTAAAACATGTCTTGTATGGCTGGAGTCTTGAGGAAGAGGGCATATTTTCTGAACACACATACTCTTTGTTTAGTTACCATGCACTCTTGCTCATTATGTTTAGGGTGAATGAATGAAAGAATGAATTAAAAGACGTCCTGCTGTAGTAGTAACATTTGACTGGTCAACAGTCATCTGAGCAGTTGTTACTACTATAAGAGGACATGTTTTCATTCATGCTGTATTTTCCAAAATGAGTGAGTATAAATACCCCCTTACCTTTTACCAATAATATTAATATGATTTTGTTTAATGTCTGCTACTTTTGGTGCTACGGGGAGGAAGAAGGTAGGGTTAGTGTGTGTTGGGGGGGTCTTTTATTTAAGGTTCTTCATGGACATGCAGGTGAGGCAGTGTTTTCACTAAGTTTTTTTAACCATATTGCTTGATGACCCTGACACCACTTGCTCACTGCATAAACCATCTTTCTTTTGTATGGCTGGGGTCTTGAGGAAGAGCATATTTGCAGAACATACTGAGTGGTTGTTGTTAATTCACACTGTTTCTCATTATGTTTCCTGGAACTGAAAGAATGAATGAAAAGATTCCTCCTGTAGTAGAAACATCTGACTGGCCTATGATCAGCCAATCAGTTGTTACTACTATAGGAGGGCATGTTTCCATTCATACTTGCAACTTGCAACAATTCTGAACTAAAACCATATTTGTTTTCACCAATAACACTCTAACAGTTTAGTAGACTAATGTCATCTCCACTCCTCCACTGAAAAGATCTGAGGTATTTAACTGCTAATCCCCTGCATATTCAGATCCAAACCAATGAATCAAGGTTTTTTTTTTTTTGCTCTTCAGCAGCTTTGGTCCCAGCTCTGATCTGCTTGAAGATTTCAAAGCAGGTCAAGATGATAAGGAAAATGTTATAGCCCTTTTGTTCCACAGCTCCGGTATCTCCAAGCAGATCAAAATGTTAAGACATGTCTAGTCTTAATTATTTTCTTCTTTCAGTTGCCACAACAAGTCTCAGGGAGAAGACAGCAAGAAGCAAAGCAGGAAAGACTGCTGTCAATCTAATGCACACTCTGCAAAGTAAAAAGTATGATATTGTCAGTCAGCCAACAGAGGAAAACAATTTAAAAGTTATTTTCAGAACTTCATAACTTAGCTAGAGTATTTTATTCAATATCATGCTTTCTGCCTTGCAGAGTGTGCCTTAATTTGTCTGTGGTCTTTCCTTCTTTGCTTCTCGCTGTCCTCCCCATGCAATGTGTTCGGGCAATTGAAATAAGACAATAGTTAAGACACAATAAGTACATACTGTCCTACCCCATTACCTTTATCCATTTTCCCAGGCTGTTTTGCAGAGACAGAAACCCAGAAAACCAACTCCATCCAACATCCCATTTGTGCAGTGCTGTGTGTGGCATTATAGATGCCCGCTCACTCATATTATAAAACTACTGTAATATAGAGATGGCCAGAATTATCCAGAGATACAGACTGCAGCTCTAGTCTTAGAAAGCTGATTATTTTATTAGAAAAAAATTAAATCCCTTTTCCCTGCCTTTACAGCTCCCATCGAACCCTCTTTCTTCTAATAGTTCAGATAAGAACCCAACTTATCCCAGCCTCTGAGTTGATCTATAGTGGTGAAAGGCAGTTTCAAAATAGTTTGCATTTCAAGCTGACCCTAGTGTGTTTGTTTGAAGCACTCTTGCCCACAGATCAGGGCTCCTGGTCTGTGCATGAATGCTCAGGAGCCCTGTATCACAACAAAATGAACAAATGGAAGAAAAAATGATTGTGAACTTGATCCAGTGTTATTCTACATTTATATAAAACAAAGATCTTGAGTTTTGGAAAAAAAATCCAATGTAAATAATCAGTTGTAAATCAATGGCACCACCTTTAAAGATCAATTGCAAACATAATATTTTTTTTTTTTACTTTCCACAGATGTTTCATATGGCAGAAAAATACGTTTAATTTTTTAGTATGAAATAAAGTGTATCCAGTAGTCTTTATTCATCTAATTGCAGATTTCAATTCCAACAATTGTTATTATAATTACTAACCTTCAGAACAGGAAAATTGGCTTGCCTTACTTGTAAACCCCAATATGATAGAGCGTACTGCAGTTAATAAATTTGGCTTCAGGTTTGTCAGAAGATGGTAGATCACAAGTTTGTGCCCCCCTTTTCACCCTTATATAAGACCAGTTCCTGTAAACATGGTGGTGGTGGTGGTGTGTGTGTGTGTTGAGGGGAGTGTTGTGAGTGGTGAGATTGGGAAGTTGTGGAGGATGCAGTTTATTGCCAATTAGCCTCTGGTTTTCAATGAATTATTTCATACCTGACAAAGACAATATTGGCTAAACACACTCCCCATCTTTTCTTAATGCATCTATAAGATGCGATTATCAATGTGCAAATTTCAAATAATGACAGTCTGATTATATTGTTCCTTTAAAATAACCTTTCACATTCCAAAAGAAATAAAAAGAAAATAAAACAATATTTAAAAATAGATCAAAAATCAAATGGGACTGGTGGCATAGCCTAGTGTACCGATTTTTGATTGAGCAATGGTCACTAAGCAGACCTGGGTTTGACTCTCACAGCAATCCACCAGCCACATCGCAAGCAAGGAAACATTATTACTTGGGGAAGTCATTCTAGGAATGGAAGGGCATAAGAGATGACTCTTGAAACAGATTGCTGTAGGTGATGTAAAATATCAAACTGAGTGGGATCTTTCAAAAAATATAAAAAATGTCGGAAATTAAAAGCAATGAGCAGATAGCTGAAATGCTGACATAAACAGTGACGCAGTAGGGGTCACCAGTAAGAGTAACAAACATACTAGATATGGGCAGACAAAGAACAGCCACCGATTCTGAAAAGAAAACAGCAACAAACACTGTTCAATCAGGGAAAATTAAGATGCAGAAAAATCTGTAAAAAATAGCAAGTGAAAAGCTGACAGCTGAAATGCTGTCAGAAACAGTGGAGGGGTGTAGTCACCGATGGAGTGATAAACATACTAGATATAGACAGACAAACAGCCACCACAGATTTGGAAAAAAAGCACTGTTCACCAAGGAAAAATAAAGACAGGGAAATGTGTAAATGCTGCCATGTAAACTTAGTGGTTTCTGCAGTACTAAGCCATATGCACTGCCCCCGCCCACTGTACCACACAATCAAAAATCAGTGTGCCCATAACAAAACTAAATGAAGAACGGAGAGCAAAAACAGTGATTGTTCACTCAAATTGGGCTGCAGGTGGCAAGGTATTTTTAGCATACAGCTGGCTGCAAACTGTGAAAGGCAATTGAGGAAATAGGGGTTGGGACTGTGATACCTTCACACATCAACCTTTGATCGCTGGCATTATTTATTTCAATTTTTATTGTGCCCCACACCCAATCAGAGGAGCACAAGTGCACTTGTAAATAACAGTACTCAAATTCACTTTCACTCTTGCTCCTCTGCATCTGTGAATCGTGAACAGCTCCAGGTTCAAAGGCTGCGTTTTTCCCCCTTTTTTCAAACTCCACCCAGTTACCTCCTTTTCTGAAAACATCACAGCATCACTATGATTAATGCAATGCCACCTTTTAATGACATTGCTAGAACTGAGTATTCATTCACAATACACATGGGTGGGATCTAGTCAGAAAGAAAAACAGACTTTCAAAAAAATGAAAACAAACTGAACACTCAAATCAGTCTGAGAGCACAGGAGCGGGATAACAGAAATTGGCATCAACTTAACTATGGCAGATGTACTGTGCATTTCTTTGCTATTGGCAAAAAAAAAAAGTGTCTCGTTCATTCCATGATTTGTAAAGAAATTATGTCAGCAATTATGGGGAGTGAATTTGGTACACATAGAGCACTAGTGCATGTGTATAGACTTTTGGTGTCACTCCATTAATGATGTCAGAAACATTGTTTGTGTGGTCTTGGTAAAAAAATCATGGAGCTGACAGTGAGTGGCAGGCATGATAATGGAGGCTAAAACTAACTGAATTGTTAAAAAAGACACCAGGAGACAATTTTGTTCATGTCAAAATACACGTTATTATTCTGCCATGGATATAACCTGTTAAAAAAAGAAAAAGCATACAGTGTTTGCCATTGATCTTTAAGGAAGTTAGCAGTTTTTGATATTTAGCAGTAGCATTCGATAGTCTATGATATGGGAAAAGCACAGCAAATCCAGGATCTTATTCCCCCCCCCCCACCAAGAGTCTTCGTCCAGATTAAAGTACTTGTGCTGTGAAAAATAAATAATTCTTAAAAGTGAAATCTCACAAAGTGAATTAAACATTCACAAACTTGTTGTAATCAGATAGTGCACTTATGACCTTCACATTAGATAACACAGACCCCTCTGGGTGAAAACTTTGCCTTACATCTTAATAAACTGGCAAACAGAGTGGTGTGGTAGGAGATAAAAATACTAACACTGAGTTTGCCCATTCAAACATTCTTTAGGAAGGCAGAGCACAAATTCAGATACTAGCTCAATCATTCTGAGATTATAAATATGTTTTCTAAAAAATTATATAAAGTCCAACTCTCCTTCACTGACAAGGTAATAAGAGGCAGAGTCGCACAACGCAGATAAGGATCTCTAAATAAATAAGAAAATCAGTTTGGTGCTTGGAAAGTGTTGGCTCTGAGTGAATTCACTAATGTATCTTATGCAAGCTGGTTTATGTGGAGATTTTGAATCTAAGTAATGGCCACACATATACAGTAGTTTAACTGATTGCTAGAACCGTAACACTCTACCTCTTATTAGGTTGTCAGCAAAGGAGAGTTTGAATTTACTGTATATCATTTTTTTTAGAAAAATGTTGGCTCTGAGTGAATTTAGCAATGGCTTTTATGCAGTTTGGTGTACAGTATGTGGAGACTCATAATTTTACTTAGGGCCACATACTACACAGAGTTTAACCAATTGATGCAACCCTAATGTCAGCAAAGGAGTTTAAATTCATATAATCTCAGAAGGGTTGAACTAATATCTGGATTTAACTCTGCCTGGAACATTTGTTTATTGAAGGAGAGTTAGTGGCTTTCAGAAAGAATATATGAGTGTGTAAACTCAGTGTCAGTATTTTTATTTCCTGTAACACCACTCTGCGTTTGCCTGTACACATACAGTAGTTGAAGAGAATATGTTTCACTTTTCTAAAAAGGTCAATTTCACATTCATGCAATGCACTTGCATGTAAGGCAAGTTTTAAAGGATTAAATAATAAATATCTTGGTTGGCTGCTGACATATTTCAGGTGTGGTGGGGCATGAGCATGGTTTTCTGTGAAATTTTCAACTTTGTATGCATCATGTGCACTTACTGCACCTTGATTGACTTGGAAGCTGGAAGAACTCTACAGTATATCTAGCTCTTCTGTGATATGGGCAAGATAGATCGATACATAGATAGGTAGGTAGGTAGATAGATAGACAGATAGATAGACAGGCAGACATACAGATAGATAGATAGATAGATAGATAGATAGATAGATAGATAGATAGATAGATAGATAGATAGATAGATAGATAGATAGATAGATAGATAGGAGTGCAGGCAGAACATTAATCTGTATCAGTATCGGTAATACACACCAAGCAGCAACTTCAAAGACAATGTGTTTTTACTATTTTAAATGTTTTTGTTTGTTTGTTTGTTTGTTTTATTTCAGGTTTAAACTTAAATGGTTCCACAGAGCAGGCTTACAGGAAATCAACAGTATTTACATGGAATTGCATATAATAACATCTTCAGCAAATACCAATGTATGGGAGAGAATTGATAGACTAATACAAAATCAAGCAGGTAGAAACATCTTAAAATCAAAATCCTCTATCTAGGTTTAAAGTGAAAAATTATGAAAGTAAAGGTAGTATTTGCTCAATGCAAATAAGTAGGTCAAATCTGCAATTCCTATCTAAAGGGGAAAGGAGGAAACATGGGGGAATCCGGGAAACCGCTATCCCTTACAATTACTTGGGCAAGCAGGATCTCAACCCATCTAAACAGGAAAAAGGGCCCAAGGAAGGGGATGGGGAGCTGGCCATGACCATATTATAAGGTCTAAGATACCTACCCCACCCAGTATCTGGCAACTAAGGTGGCAGGTCAGGTCTGAATTGGGAGATATTAAGAAACCAAGTATTCCAACTATTCATTTGTTTGGGTATTTTATTTTGTAAACTGGCTGTCATGCATTCTAGTGTGTGTGTGTGTATATATATATATATATATATATATATATATATATATATGTCAATCATATACTGTATCTGCCCAGGCTGAAATGGTAGGGGGCTCCGGACAGAGCCATAGCCTAGTAATACGTTTCTTAGCCACTCCGAGTAGAATGCTGAGATGGTGAACTTGATGTGAATCCATAAAGTAGTGATGGGGGTAGTGCACAAGAATCCCTACAGCTGGGGAAAAGACCCCATGCCAGTGAAGAGGTCCAACACTCTATTCTTTATCAGTCACCAGTATGTTGCTAGTACTGGACAGGACCATAGAATGCGTGCATGTGTAGCCACCTCACATCTGCAATGTCTCCAACAAGATGAATCTCCTCCAGCTGAGTATTTGGCAGTGATCTTGGGGTGTGAAAAAATCTAGACACCACCTTCCAGGAGAATTCTCTCCAGGTGTATGAGCTGGAGGTTTTATGTTGCCTCCACCAGATCCAAAGCCAATCCTCCCAGGAGAGTTCAATCTGTAGCTCCATACCTCTCAACCTCTCAACTTGCCAATGTCTGACAGAGGGCTACAAAATGTGTGACAAATGGCAAAAATGTGGTATGCCTGATTTTTCACAGTGAGCGGAGTTGCACACTTGGCGTTTTCACATAAAATGAATAAAACTGATTTTACCACAGTAAAATTATTGTTTGTATGCTTGGCATGTGGTTTGCATAGAAAAGTAAAGAGAAAATGAAAATGTGTTGTGTCTATGTGTCCTTAATTAAAATAAAGAGTGATGGAAATCCTAAATGTGTGTTAACATTTTATTGATTTAATCTATAAGTACACCTCTTGAGAATGAAAAATGACCACTTATTTGAGGATATCATGAAGCAGTTTATTGAAACTATACTAATGCAGCACTACTAAATGAAAGAAAAACAACTACTTGTAGAGCGTTTGATGCAATTATAGAACTAAGAGTATATTGAAACTATGCTAATACTACAGTATAATATATAAAAATAAAAGTGTGTTGAATACTGCAATTATAATACTATACTGTAATATACTAACTATACTATATAAATGCGCCACCAGTAAATAAAACAATAACAAAGTGCTTGCAAGTTAAACCTTAAAAACCCAAGTAAGCAATTATTAAACTTAAATAATAAAAGTGTATTCACATGTAACCACAAACACCTGCTGGTGGCTGGACACTAAAAACAGTATATGCAACTGCAAAAATACACAGTAAATCACAGCCATAGAACCACAAAATGTCAAATGTCTTCCTTAAAAATACTGGGAGTATTAGGCAGTTGTCTATGTTTTGGTCTGGTGTTCTTTATTATAGGTGGCAGTTGCTTTTCTGGTAGCAGCAAGAGTCTCCTTCAAATACTTGACATCATAACAGTCTCACTCCTCACTCATCTTGATTGTCAGCAAACAGTTTAGTGTTTTAAGATGCAGGAAATGTCGTAACTCTGTTTTGACTTTGCACACCATGCTAAAAGCTCACTCTGCTTCTGCATTTGAATGAGGCAAGCAAAGTTGTACCATCATCAACCTTTTGAAGCACTGCAGTGAACTGTCTCCACCAACAGTTTTGAGTACTTTGGCCCAATATTTTGGGAGGGCTGAATGGGGTCCATTTATTGGTCCAATTAGGGTGCTTGTCTCTGAAAACTGGTATACAGAAAATTCATCCAGCAATGTGACCTTCTCTTCTGTGGTCTTGAAGATTCCCAGGTGATCCGCCAAGTCTGTTATCATAGAGGAGGTTACCTTGAGCTTCGATGAAGAATTGAGAACAAGTCCTACATTTTGCACAAACTTGTTCACAGGAAATTTCTTTAGTATTTTAGATAAGACAGTAGAATAAAACAAAACTGCTTTCTGGTACATGTTGGTTTCTATGACTGTCCCAGCAATGCTGTCTTCCTAGTCCTTCATGTACTGTCTCATTTCTGCCCCTAGATGAAGGTCATTGTGGCATAGAAAACTTTCAGAAGTGTCCAGAATGTTAGTATCACAGTCATTTAGCAATTTTCTGACCATCTCAGGCCGCAGGACTCTGCCAGCATATATATGGATGAGTCGAGAGATGTCCGAATTCAAAGTCATTAGTGGGCTATCACCTTTTTGCATCTGTTGGTTGAACTAGCACAGAGGTTCAAGTCCACATTTTAGGAACATAAACTGCATTCAGATTTCATGGCTCTCCAGCTTTTTGGTGATACTGTCCACTTTTACTGGTCTTTGTTCTGCTGACCGGAAATAGGACAGGAGTGCAGGCCACAGATCCAGCATGGCTCTTAACAACCTTGTTCAAGCTGAACCATCATGTTGGTGCATGATTTATAACCTTGAGTGGTTCCACATCTGCAAAAGTGCAAATTCGTTAACCACAGTGGCACATATGGGAGCCAGGATAGCATTTCTTCACTGGACATCCATTTCAAGTACTTAGAGATCTGACTAGCCCAGTAATAGCCCTCAATATGTGGCAATCTTGAGCCACCCTTAGCCTTGGTTACCATCAGTTTTTGGTAGGCTCTTCTCAGGGGTTTGGCAGCCATATAAAGGAAGAAATAATGGAATGGGCATTCCTGAACCATTTAATGGGCAGCCAGACATTAAGCATTTGCAACGGATAGAAGATCCTAGGCAGGATATTCATTTTAACTATATTGATGCGTCCCCAAAGAGAAATAGGAAGGGATGACCATCTGGAACAATCGTGTTGAATAATATGCAGGGTGTCATACAGATTTAATTTTTTCATAAGGGAGTCAGATTTAGTAACATAAATGCCCAGGTATTTCAAGCTTTTAGATGTCCATTGAAGCCCTAAGTGTGCGATATCATTCTTTAGCATTCTATAATTTAGGGGGAAGACCATGCTCTTCTCCAGATTAATTTTGTAATTGGAGTAAGTGCCAAATTCCGAAATAATTTGCAAGGAAGCCTCAAACACCACAACGGGATTGGTAGAGTGGAGCAGAATATCATCCGCATATGCCGATAGTTTGAGGTCGAGGCCATGCAAAGAAATACCCGTAATCAAAGGGGAACTTCTGAGTTTAAAGTGCAAAGTTTCCAGATAAATATTAAAAAGAAGTGGAGATAATGGGCACCCTTGATGAGTTCCCGAGTGGAGAACAAATCTTTCTGAAAAAACTCCATTACAATAAATATGTGCTTTGGGGTTTTTATAGAAAGAGGCAATCCAATCAATAAATATCCTTGGGAACCCAAATTTTTCCATTGTGGAGAAAAGAAAATCCCAATTCACCCTGTCAAAATCTTTCTCCGTGTCCAGGGATAATAGCCCGGCTGAAGCATCGGAATCCCTGCACGCAGAGAAAATGTGTGACAGTTTCCTCAAATGGTCTGAAGAGTTCCTACCTTTCATAAAGCCTACCTGATCTGGATGAATAATGGAGGGTAGAGCAACAGCCAATATATTTGCTAATAATTTAGCAATAATTTTCATATCGTAATTTAATAAAGAGAGATATCTACCATTTCTGGGTCCCGCCCTGACTTGTGTAAAACAATAACTGGGGCCTCCAGAAAACTGTCATCCATTTCTTTCCCATCTAAGAACCACTTAAACAAGTGACCTAACCAGGGAGTTAATTATTTCTGAAAGGATTTATAAAAATTCGAAGAAAACCAATCAGATCCGGTGCTTTATCAAAAGGAAGGGATTTAACTATATTCTCCACTTCTGCATCAGTTATGGGAGCCACTAATATTAATTTCTGTGTCTCTGATAGTTGTGGCAAAGAAAGGGAGTCAAGATATTTATCTAGTTTTTGTTTCCCGGGAGAGTTAGACATGGAGCCATACAGGTCTTTGTAGTAATTTGCGAATTCCTGCACTATACTTTTAGGGTTCACTTGTATGCTGTTATCTTTCCTGGATCCAATACCCTTAACAATTCTGGAGGCTTCTTGAGATTTCAACCAGAGGGCCAGCAACTTACCAGCTTTTTCCCCCTGATCCACATAGTTTATTTTGGTACGCATTATTGCGTATTCAGCTTTACCAAGCAAAAGGGAGCTGTACTGGGCCCTTAAACCAAGTAGTTTAGTTCTGTCACATTCTGGAGTAGAAGGTGATAGCTCCCTTTCCAGTTGGCAAATATTTCTTAGTAAAGTGAGGGCTTCTTGTTGTTTAACCTTTTTCCTGTAAGAGGCTATTCTAATCAGCTCTCCTCTTAAAACGCACTTCAAGGCACACCATTCTAGGTCAATTCTACGTGTCAAGCCAAGATTTGACTCAGTGGTCAATTGCCTTTGAAATGTCCTTGACAGCTTTTTCCTCTCTCAGTAATTGATTGTTCAGCTTCCAGTTGGTCTCCTTGGGGACACTGGGAGTCAACTTTAATGAGCACCATACTACTGCATGCTCCGATATTACCCCCGGTTCTATGGCACTATCAATGACCCCTGGTAAGAAACTAGGACTAATTAGGAAGTAGTCAATTCTGGTGGATGTGCCAGGTACAGGAGATCGAAATATATACTCTTTCAGAGAGGGATATAGGACCCTCCAGGGATTGATCAATCCTAATTGGTCCGACAAGTCCCTGAGGGCTCTCTGTGCTAGTGAGAGACCAGATCTTCTAGCTCCTGCCCTATCCAGGTTAGGAGTGAAGGACAGGTTCCAATCCCCCCCTAAAATCAGTGGGAAGGACACTTAGGGGAGTAGTTCCATAAGTAACTTGGAAAAAAAAACTGGAGAGTCAAGATTTGGGCCATATATACAACATAGCACCACTTCTGTGCGGTCTAGTAAACCCTTCAAAATTAAGTATCTACCTCCTGTATCCTGTATACAGAGCTCACAGGTAAAGGCTGTGTTACGTGAGAATAATATGGCTACCCCTCTACTTTGAGTACTGTCCCCTGCATTAAAAACCTGACCTATAAACTGCCTCCTTAAAAGTGAGCCTTCAGAAGTTAATAAATGGGTTTCTTGTAGGAATGTGACAGCCCCTTTCAAACAATTTATATGTTTTAAAATCTGGTAGCATTTGACTTTCTTTCTATCACCCCTGATATTCCAAGTAAACAGTTTTATACTACCCACCATTTAGTGTTGCATTAATGATTAAGTTATAAGTCAAAATACAATAGGTCACTCCTATCCTTAATAACATCCAGCCGAGGTCACCCTTCCCACAGTCACTCCTTAAACCCAAACCCTTCAGTCCTTTACCAAGTACAACATAAAACCCAAAAATCTTTTGTTTAAGCCATTGAATCCCACAACTTTGGACAGTCTTGAATGTTATGAAAAACATAAACACCCCCCACCCCACCAAAATAAAAATTTCAAGGTGCGTGATAACCAGAAACAACGATCACCACCTCCACCCTCCCACTCACCCTTGCCATTACTAATAAGTGCCCAGTATTAATCCCATATTCTAAACGTTAAACTGTTTTAAGAACCAAATATACTATAACATGTACACTAAGGACACTCAATAACTAGAAAACTAAAACCTTATTAGGTTTAACAATAGGAAGTTGCCAGAAAGGCAATGAAATTACCAGATAAATGATCTATTTGGCCATATACAAGCCTAATCTGTCTTAACAGCAGACAAAAAAAAAAAAAGAAAAATTATTATTGTGTTGGGTGACCTTGTGTGTCCTTAGTAAGTATTACACCTAAATGAACAGGACCTGCACTTAAGCTACACACAGTAAAATTGAAAATTAAACTGCCTAACCTCAAGCCCCACAAAGCTACAAAAAAACTTCTGCACACTTTTACAATATACAGACTTTACAGTGATTCAGGTTTCATACAGCCCCTTCACGTGAAACATTCAGATCGCTAGTCCTCTTGTTGGTTGGAAAAGAACCAAACATAGAAGTTCTTTGAAAAATAAGCAAAGCACTTGATATCCATACCCTTAACATCATAACAAACCCAAAGCAATCCTTTATTCAAATAAAACTCAGTACTTTCTGACAGCTTAACAGCTGGGAACAGCATCACAAGAGAATACCTAACTCAAATCCCTTCAGCATCAGAGATCCTTGAACAAATTTGGAAATGCAGCTCTCAGGGTAGCTTCCACGGTCTTCGGTTCCTCAAAGCTGGTCCACTTGCCCTCAATCAAGACTTGAAATTTAGATGGGTAGAGCATCTTGAATTTTATCCCCCACCCGAATTAACTTGTTAATCAGGGGATGAAATAAAGCTCTGCATTGATGAACTGACATGGGGAGATCTTGCGTAAACCTGTATTTGAACTTCACCCCATTTAATTTGATCGAGGCTCCGGGTCTTTGTCAGGAAATGCTGCTTCTCCAAATAATTCAGAAAACGAATTATTAAGGGTCTGGGGGGGGCATCTGCTGCTGGGATAGGGCGCAGAGATCGGTGAGCCCTCTCAATGGAATAAGAAGCTCCATATGGAGAGGGGACTGCTAACTTCGCAACTAACTTTTGGATGAATAGGACGGTGTCAGTCCCTTCTTCTTTCTCTGGCAACCCTATTAGTACCACGTTAGTGCACCTACTGCACCCCTCTAAATCCTCTACCTTGGATTCCAAACAGTTTAAATTCTGGTAAGAATCAGTCCACTGTTAAAACAATCAGATCTTGGATTTGTGAGGTACTATCATCTGAAGTAGCTTGTGGCCTTGTTTTCTTGCTAGGCTTTTCTGGTGTAGAAGGGGGTGTGCATTTTGGCAGTGCTTGCCTCATCTCTACTTCCATACTATGTGGGAAAAACTACAGATAAGTATTGTAGAGTGGTTCTAATCCTCCAAAAAGTTTAATTTCTGATATTGGGAGTAGGTAGAGCAGTTTAAAATGTATATTAATACACGGAGTTAGCGGGAGACATTTGGAGTGCTGCTACTCGTGGTCCTGCATCATGTGATCTCCCAGGAACCCTTGTATTTTCTGTTGCCTACCAAACTCACATATATCTCTTAGAAGTTTCAAATTCTGTTGTACATTCCTTTGAGGGATGGAACATGTTTGAACCTGGTGAATTAAATGCTCAGCAGCTTTTTGCAATCTCTTACCTAAAATTTGGGATAAAATTTTATAGTCTGCGTTCAGGAGGCTAATTGGCCTCCAATTCCCTATATCATGCCTATCTCCTTTCTTATGTAAATAAACTACCACCACAGGGGAAAAACGTTTGGGAGTTAGGTTACCTTGTAACATTTCATTATAGACTTCCAGCAAAATTTCTGCTACCACGTCTTTATAAGCTTTAAAAAATTCATTTGTGAGCCCATCTTCCCCTGGTGATACAACTGACTTTAAATTAGAAATGACTTCTAAAACTTCAGTCAATTTTATAGGCCCTTCAATATCTTTAACTACTTTCTTCTGTTAAGTTGGCAGCTGACATGTTACTATAGTTTCCCACTATTTACAGGAAATAAGCTCCTGCCTCAGAGAATTCTGTATCGTGTCAGAAATTATATCTAACATTTCAGCTTCTGATGTCCTCAATCGACCAGATACTTCATATAATCCTACCATCTTTTTGGTTTCTAACTTCTTTTTACAAACCTCAAAAGGGTCTGAAAAAGGTTTCCTAACTGAACCATACTTAAATTCTGCATATAAAAAAGCAGCTTTGTTATAATGGTATTTTCACATTTTTCCCTTTAATATGTCAATCTGTTCTTTAATTCTACTATCTGCAAAAGTTGGCAGAGACATGAATTTATAATATTGGTCTTTTAAATCTAAGTAACCCAAATATTGCATATTTCCCTTCCTCCTCCATATATCTAAAATAGTTTTTTTTATATCTATTCGTGTGTCATACTACCAAGAATACCAAGTATCATACATCTCTGCAACCATTTTTTGGTATTTAAAAAGTAAAGCCAACTCATTTTTATCCTCCATACTATCTAAAGCTGTAGAATTTAACTTCCATCTTCTGGGTATCCCAGGAAATTTAGGGGGTTCCTTTGACATTTGACACTGCAAAATGCTATGATCTGAAAATTCACAATATTTTAAAATAAATTTGCTAACCACAAGATGTTTAGATATATAAAAAAATCTGTACGAGTATTATAAGCACTTCTTTTATATGTCATCCACCCCTTCTTTATACTATAATCTATTCGCATCCTTTAAATTGGCCGACTGAACAATGTCTTTTAAAGCATGCATATCACAATACACTTTTTGTTGTATACTAGCCCTCATTCTAACATCCATACTACAATTCATATCTCCTCCCCAGAAAATTGTCCTAGAAGAAAATAAAAAAGGTTTAATGTGATTAAACAACTCAGTCCTGGCTTTCTTAATCTGGGGTACGTAAGTATTTATAATTCGTAAAGAACATCCTTTATAAACACAATCCACTGATAAAGCTGTCCCTGGAAGAATGTCCACTACCTTTTGTACTTGAACTTGTGATGTTTTAAAAGTTATCCTAAGGTCATCTGCCACATCCTCCCCAAAAGTCCAAAAGGAAGGTCCTCAAGGCCAGTGTTTTTTTTTTTTACCTGAACCACATCTTGTAAAGAACTTAGTCTAGTTTCCTGAAAAAGTAAAATATCAAAAACACTGTTTTTCAAAAACCCTAGTACCACCATTTGTTTCTTATAATTTTTTATACTGCGCACATTCAAAGAAACCAGCCTTAAGTTTGCCATTTACATAGTGTATTTGACCAAGCAAAGATTTAAACAGCTATTTTCTCTTTTTTCTCTGTCTCCCTTTCTTTTTCTTGGATTCCAGTACTCCTTGTGAGGATTCATCCTCACATATCATTTCTGACACAATGCCTGAAATAGAAGATACATCCGACTCATACTCTCCCTCTTGTTATTGAAGTACCTGAAAAGAATTTGGGGTGATTACAGGGCCTACCTTGATTTTCGGCCTAAGTGATTATCTAGTTACCCTTTTCTGTTAAACAAATCCACCCTCAACCTGAGGGGATGGCATGTGCTGGCTCTCTCCTACTGTGCTAGGGGTAGTCCTGTGCTTATGTTCTGAATTGGGTGTGGGGGTACATAAATCTGTAGTGTCTAAAGAAGAAGTAGATGGAGAAGACTGAGGATGTTCCTCCTGAGATTCAGAGTTCTGCTCTGGCCTTGTAGACCTACACTTTTCCTGGCCCTCACTAACCAAATTTTCTTGGTTTAGGCCCCCTGTCCTGTTTTGACCAGCCCAAGGACACTGAATGGCAAGCACGCCCTTGTTCTTCACAAAGATTACACTTAAAAACATTTCAACATACAGTACTAGCATGGTCATAGTCCTCAAACAATGCACAGATAATCCTATCACACATGCTGCTTAGGTGCCTTCTACTCCCACATTTGTAACACGCCTTAGGTTGGCCAGGATAAAAGACCACCCCCCCCATCCTTTCCTAAAAAAACTGTTTGGAATATGCTGTACCTCATTGTCAAGTAGGTTTAGTTTGACTCTAAACTTCCAACTTCCAGTCCAAATCCCTTCACTATCAATAATAGCTTCAGGAGGGCCCATAACTTGACATTTCTTCTGTAACCAGAAATAAATATCCACGATGTTTACCCCCTCATTCCGAAACATCACGTTCACTGTTTTATACAATGGTTTTGTTAAAGGAATAGCCCAAAAAGGGGTCCACAATGACAATGTTTTCATTATTTCATAGTTCCTCCAAAAAGTGTCCAGTCCAGAAAAAATCCTAAAACTAATATGAAAGGTGTCCTCCCCTCAAATGTTTATCAGTGCAAAAATGTCAGCAGCTTTAAAAGCCATCGATTCCTTCAAAAGTTTTTTTTGCCATATATAGTCTGTCTGGATGCTCCTGTAAACCCCCTCTATAATGTAGTCAAACAGTGTTTCATATGGGTGCTTGCTCCACTTTGTTATTTTTAAACAAATCAGAGAATCTGGGGACAGCCCTTTTACTGTTCTGATGTGGGGAAGGGAGAGGGCTGTTGTTATGCTCTTGTGCCCCAACTTTATTTGTACTGTCCCTATTAAAATTTTAATTTCCCGGTACAGGATGTGAAACACCAGATGCGTGTGCCTGGGATTCAGCCAGTTCACCCTTCTCCAACTCCCTCATAACTTCCCAAGCTCCTAGCCGCAATATCCTGATTGATTTACTCACCTTACAAAAATTCCTCTGAGGAGGGGTCTGGCACCCAGTTCCCCATTGATGTTTGCATCCATCCAGCTTGTCTAAGGGAATCCTCCTTAGACCACTTGTTCTCTCTCAAGGGAGTGTCCAAGCCCAAAATGCGAAAGGACTTCCGCATTCTTTCTGTCATCGTCATCGGATCTGTCAGCCCCAGCTGTGCCACTGGCTTTTCTCCATCAAAGGATTGACGTGCTGATTCCTCTGACATATTCAGCATTTGCTTTCTCCTCCATCCTCCTGAGTGGCTATTAAAGTCTCCGTTTGCTCCTGTTAAGCCACTGGCACTGAAATCACACTCACAGCATCATCCATTTTGTTCCATCACAGAATCTCCATCATCCCTTAGCACTTGCTCTACCACTGTCTGCTCCCTTGCAGACATATTCTCTGTAAGTAGCTCATTCCTGCGCTCGAGACCAGATTCTCCATCCCATTGAATTTCAGCAAACGGGGCCAGGGATAGAACCTCCAACTGCTCCATGCTACCACTCTCCTCACTCTCCAGCCCACAACTGGCCACCACCCTGCAAGCAGAGCAGCGGTCCCCATGCTGGTGAGTAGGGGAATTTTTTATTGGATAAAGCTTCATAAACAGAACAAGGTAAAATACAACAGAAAAATCGTAAAATACAGGAATCAGTATATAACATTAGAGTCCAGAAAATAAGTAATCATTCATACTCTTCAAAAGTCTGAAACACCAAAGACAAACCCAACATTCCAAGAACAAAACCCACTCAGAAAAACCTATAATAACCAGAAGCAAAAAAAACAGCTATCCCAACAGCCCTTCCCATCCCAGTATATAATGGAAAACAAAAAACAGTTCATAGAATTGCCCAGCGAGAATCCACTGGTCAATCAAAAACCCGTAAAAAAGGGGAGAGAACCCCAACCTTTCCTCCAGTCCTGCATAAGAGCTCTAGAAAAGACGTCTTTTCTTTTTAAATAACATTGTGATTTCAGACTCAATTTTATTTTGTAAGCCCAGCAAAGATAGCTGTTTTTGTTGCAACACAAATTGACATCTAGTTTGCCAAATTACCCATTTAATGAGAGCAAAAATTACTCGAGTTGTCCCTAAATGGATTCCACTCCAAAGAATGTTATCATACTGACCATACACCAAGGTATTATAATTCATAGACCTTAGATGAGGGATATTCCATGAACAGGCCAACATAGGCCATAAACCAGAAATATATGGGCATTGTAAAAAAAGATGTAACATTGTTTCAATCTCCAATCCACAACCCTCAAGATCTTTCCTGAATAGATTTGTGAAAATGATTTCCTCTGACATTTAGTCTAGAATGACAGCTAAGCCATACAGAATCCCACACTTTAGGAGGGAGTCTGGTATCTGTTACTTGGTGAAGGACATCAGCAATGACTACAGTGTCCGTAATACCAGACAAGGATCTTTAAAACAGATCTCCTGTAACAGCTTACGATACTCCAATTTTCTGGTAGTATGCAAAAGGTCAGAGGTCAAGATATGCCAAAGTTTTAATTTTTTACAGATTTCCAAAAGATAGGGAGAAAAACCTTGTGGGATGTTCCAAAATACCCCCCCCCCCCATTGCTGGGTTTCTCACTTCTGCCAAAAATAGTAGCATCTATCTTTAAACAAGGAGACCCAAGGCAATTGACTGAATAAAATAGGAACAAAATTTGCATAAAGAAAAACAGTGAAAAGAAATATCACAGGATTGATCATGTTCAAACCACCATCACACATAGGCCAATAGGTACTACTTCGCTTTATGGGATTAAGCCGACTCCCCCATAATAATTGAAAAGCCACACTATACATCCTAACCTCTAATTTGACAGGCAAAGGATACAGATACTAACATTCAGAAAAATAGGCAATAAAAAAGTTTTAAACATAAAGACCCTTTTCTTTTTCGTCATCTTTCAACTTTCTCCTCTGCTTTGGCCAAGGCTGTTTCCCAATTGTAACAGGCCAGGTCAGGAGCTCCAAACCAGCACCCAGAATTTTAATTGGTAATGCAGATACCCCAGCACCCCCTATAGCCTGCAGAGCTACTTCTAAAGTATGAATCCCCACAGCTGTACTCTTCTGTCTGTTGATCCTTGAACCAGAAACAACATAAAAAGAGTCTACAACCTCCATAGCCCACTTCCCAGATACTTGATCAGCCACTAGTATAGTAGTGTCATCTGCATAAGCCAGGTCAATTGGAAATACACCATCCCCAAAACCCCAAAATGGTACAATCCCTGTTGTCGTATGTAATGTTCTTAATAAAGGATCTAAAGAAAAAACATAAAGAAGTGGACTCAGAGGACAGCCTTCTCTGACTCCTCGCTGAATCAGCACAGATCTCCCTAGCCTGCCATTTACCAAAGGCCTAGATGAGGCATGTCTATAAATGATTTGAAGCCATTCTATAAACCCAACTGGAATAACATAATGTTTTAAAACCTGAAACAGGTAGACATGGGAAACCTCATCAAAGGCCTTAGCTTGGTCAAGGGAGAGTAAATACCCAGAACCACTCGACCCATCAAAAGCTTCTCTTAGTAATTTATTAATGTTTCCCATACCCCGGAGGGGAATGGCACAAGTCTGACCGTGAGAAATCACTTCCTGAGCTACCCAGGACAAATGTTTGCACAAAACTTTACATAGAATTTTCCAGTCGACATTTAGCAAACTAATGGGCCTCCAATTCCTAAGATCCAATCTATCCCCCTTTTTATAAAGAAAAATCAAAATACTATCTGCCAAAGCTGCAGGAAAAGGAACTAAACCAGATAACATAGCATTATAAACTTTCACCAAATAGGGACTTAAGAGACTAACTGCTTTCTTATAGAGTTCCCCTGGTAAGCCATCTGGACCAGGAGAAGAACCAGATGGTAATCCAGCAATAACCTCCTCCACTTCTTTCTGGGAAATAGGAGAGGTCAACAAGGATTTATCTGATTCCAAAAGATCAGGTATCTGTAATGTACGTAGAAACTCTTCCATCCCAACAGTAGGGGGAGAGTTGGAACAAAAGGAAGCTTCCACAAACTGATGAACCACTTCCTCAATATCGGTGCTAGAATTTACAGTCTGACCTGTATCAGACCTCAAGGCATTCATATATTTAGAGTCCACCTTTTGAGCACAACATTCATAAGGATTAACACTTTCCACTGAGTGCCAAACTTCTGTTCTAAAAAGAGAGAATGGGCCCTATCATACTGATACTTACACATCTCAGATTTAATCACAACAATGTCATCCGTGAGATCTTCCCCAGTCTCTACAGCTTGAGAAAGTAGCCTCTGGAGCCTATCCCTGAACTGGAGGTAGGTTAAATATTTAGAATTTGCTGCCCGTTTTGCCAAAGAGCTACATAAGGTTTTCAAATCTCATTTTGAGTCTTGCCACCATAAAAGAGAATTATCATATAAATCAAAAACAGAAAACCTGGCCTCCAACTCATTATGAATGAGAGCCCAGGTATCTGTAGCCGATAAAAGAGACAAATTCAACCTCCAGACCAGATTCGGGCCAGGTTTGTTTACAGGAGTTCCAACAAAAACACTAATCAGTCTGTGGTCGGAAGTCTCAACTGGAGAAACTGAAAAAGAACACACAGGGGCCCAATGGGAGGCAAACCAGAAGTCAATTCTAGTAGACAAGTGACCCCTAGAGTAAGTATGCTCTGGTAAGCTAGAAAAACCAGCCGCACAATCCCTAAGCTTGGCCTGTGTATACATTCTGTACAAAAGTTGGAATCAGAATATAACTTTGTGATCTACCTGTTTTGTCAGATAAAGACAACATACAATTGAAATCACCCTCCAAAAACAGATCTTGTGGTATACAAAAAAGGTAGAACTTTCTGCAATAAAGTAACCCGTTGGAATTTCGTCTGGTAATTATAAATATTAATAATACGTAATTCATGTGCCCCCAGTCAGGCATCAAGAATGCACGCACGGCCAGGAACCAGGTTAATCAGACGAGAAACATGGAAGTCAGGATTCAAGATTAAAAACCCCAGCCCTGAACATGGTTCCTCCCCCAATGACCAAAAAGAAGCACCCCTAAACCAGTCAGTAGATGCCCGTAGGTCTCTAGTAGTATGTAACCTGGTGTCTTGAAGTAAACAAATATCAAGATGACGACCGGAAATGATAGAAAAAGTGGTGAGTCTTTTTTCTGGTTCTTTATACTATTGACGCTAATGATCCCAAGAAAAGGTGCCACATCATGTTCAGGTGGTAGAGACATCTGCCATAGTGGAAACCAGAGGTTTAACAGCTTTACTCCCCAATCTTTTGGATTTCTTTTTCTTCTTGCCCCCCCCCTTTGGTATCTATGGAGGGAAATTCAGAATCAGTTACAAGTTCCGGCTGTGAGGAAATTAATGAAGAGGAATCCAAATCATCATCCTCTGCATCCCACTGCTTCTTTTTAGCAAGTGGAAGGAACCTGTTGGGCATGGGAAGACCAGCCTCACCTCCAACCATAGCTTCTTTGCCCAATTTTTGGGATACACTGTGTGTCATCTGTCTATTTTTTGAAATTCCCAATCCAAGGAGTGGGGAGGTGGCATAGCAAGGTCCTGCCCGGAAGGCCCCGGTAGTTCAACAGAGCAAGGGTGAGAGTCCATATTCTCAGAAGGAAGGAGCAATACCGGAGCAGCAACCACCTCAGGGGCTGTGGTACCTGGGGAAAGTGCCTGCTGCACTGGGAGCTCAACTGGAATAGTGGGGAGAGAGGGCACATGTTTAGAAGGGGAAGGATCAACAGCAGAAATGGTTACAGAGGGCGAGGAGGGCCGGGGAAGGGGCACTTCAATAGGGTAATCATCCCCTGGTTCCCCTGCCATATTTTCAGTAGAGTCATCCCCTCCCAAATTATTTGAAGCCCACGGACAATCCCTGAAAGTGTGGGTGGTGTCTTCACAAAGATTACAAATAACAGGAGTTTGGCAGGCAAATGCGACATGGCCGATCTCTCCACAAAGGGAACATTTCATTTTATCTCAGGCATTGCTCAGATGAGTATGAGCCCCACACCTGAAGCATGAACGAGGTTGCCCAGCATAAAAGATAAAACCTCGGTCCCTCCCCAGGTAGAAGCAACTAGGTAGATGCTGAATAACACCTCGAACCTGAGGCAATTTGACCCGAATCCTCCACCCCCCAGTCCAATTATCCTCAGAGTCAATAATAGGGTCTGGAAAACCTAAAACAGAACATTTAACCCTTAACCAGAACAAAATATCTGATAACGCCACCCCTTCATTCTTGAACAACACAGTCACTGTTCTGTAGGCAGGCTTAGTGAGAGGAATAGCAGCAAAGACCTTCCAGTCAGGGTTGTTACGAACACCTTGGTAACGTTCCCAGAAAAGCTCCAAACCTTCAGTAGTTTTAAAGCTGATATCAAAATTTGGATCACCTGAGGTGTGAATTAAAGCATAAATATCCTGAGCAGAAAAACCCATGCTGTCCTTCAAAAGCGTAAGGCCTACATATATTCTGTCAGGATGTAACTCTAAGCCTCCTTTATATTTTAGCCTTACTGCGTTACACCATTTAGAAGGTTCAGGAGGAGCATGAAATAATCCAGCATATGTTCTGCGGGATGAGTTCCAATCACGTTCGGGATCAGCTCCAGCAGTACTCACAGAAGGACTTGGGGGGGGCAGGATGTTCCAGGCCAGACCCAGGAACATCAGGTGCTGGTTTCAGGGCAATAGGGTCTTCAGAGTCATGATACTGCCCAGAAATACTGGGCAAAGGAGAGGTTTCCATAGGGTTTTGTTGCTGAGGAAAAAGAACTGGGGGGTCAGACAACTCTAAAGAAGAGGGAAGTTCCATAGGGTCAGCAAGTGCAGACCCCGGTCATTGAGGCGACACCCAAGGCTGATTTGGCCCAGCTTTAACCCACCCAGCAGCCTGCAAGGCATCAACAGTATGCCCCGTAACTAACAAATTGTTATCAAAGTTAGAACTTTCCCCAGACAATTCAGTACTGCAAGAAACAGTAGTGAGTAATGCAGTGCCAGTCACAGAATCTGACAGCTCCAGAGGAGCAACTGTTCTAGAAGCAGTGTCCACCCCCAAACCCTCACCAGCCTGTAAATGTGGAATTAAGGCAGTGTCAGAAGAAACAACAGAAATCTTACTGGCAGGTTCCCAGCATGACATACGGGAACCATTCGTGTCCATGGAGGTCTTTAACTCTCTGTTTACCAGGTCTGGAGTTGCAGCAGACCCAGCACCAAACTCCGTTGAGCATACTCTGGGTGAACTGACAGCTGTTGTAGAAAGTGGAGCTCCAGTAAGCAATGCTCCTGTCTCGAGACGGAGGGCTTGACTGTGATGCTCATGGGTCTCTTCTGCAGCAAGAAGGGCTCGCAAATACTCACAACGGGAACAAAACAAATGACAGCTTGGGAAGTCCGTCTGCATCAGTGGGTCTGTGGAAAAAATAGGAGCCTCAGAGGAAGCCACACAAGCAGGAGAGGTAAACAAATGATCCTCAGCAGGAGCAAGAACAGTAACAGTATCCAGACTAGGCAGTTCAGATGCAGGCAACTTAGGAGCAATATCCACATCCATCTTCTCAGAGATTGAAAAAGCCTCACACACAGGAGGAACTGAGGAGGAGGCCAACTCCTCAGCTCCAAGGACCATCTCACCTCCACCAGGATCAATGGGAGCCACCATCTTGGTCCCACAGGAAAATGGGTCCCCCCTGCTCACAGGAAGCAGAGTAGGGGAATTTCCCCGGTGTCCTGGCCAGATTTCCTCCATTCACTAAAAATACCACCAACAGCTTAATCTGGTTCATTTTCAGTTGGTTACCATCTGTATCCCGCTCCCCCCCAGTAGCACCTGAAAAATGGACTTCTCGTCTCAGTGGGCCTACCAGGTCAACAAAAATTAAATAAATACATTAATAAAATTCACTACCAGGCATGTAAGAAGGTTAAATTCCCCAATGAAGATTAAAACAAATAGTGTAGTTGTCGTATTGGTCCTTGTAAGAACAGATCCAGAAGCAACTGATTTGATACCTTTTATTGTACCAACATAGATGTTACACAAAAAAGAACAAAGTGCTCTAGCTTTTGACCAACCAGGTGTCAGAAAGTTTTGAGATTGTTATTTAGAAAATCCCATACTATTAACACCCATGAGAATTATTTCTGTTTTTTATGCATTATCTGGATGTTAATAGTATGGGATTTTCTAAATAACTGTCATAAAGCTTCTGAGGAAGGACCTGATTGGTCTAAAATCTAGAGCACTTTGTTCTTTTTTGTGTAACATCTAAGCTGGTCCAATAAAAGGTACCAAATCATTTGCTTCTGGATCTGCCAATTAAGAGTAAAATCATTCTTGCTTGCCTTAAAAGATTTATGGTTTCATGTTGCTTTCCTACAAGAAACAGAACCTGCACATGCTGAAACCCTCAACATGAGGTGAGGCTGGGTCGACTGGGTAGCACATAGCAGTGCCCTAGCATCTAAACATGGAGTCTCCATTTTGCTCCACAAGAGTCTTAAATGGACCACAACTAAACAAAGAGCATACAAGGAAGGCTGCTGGATTATGGCTAAATGTTCCACTCCCATGGAACCTCTAATACTATCTAATATTTACAGTCCGAAAGTATGAAACACCTGACATGTCTGACAACATTTCTTAGGCCCTCATGGATTCTGACAAAGTCATCAAATCCCCCAGATCCCCCTCCACAAATCATTTTGTGAAATTTTCCAGTTTAATAAAAATTTGCCAATTGTAACTTTGCCTTCCTTTTTTGTTAAAGTTCAAAATAAAACTGTTCCTGTTGTCGAGTGACCCCTCCAACTGATTACTGCTCCAATAATGACCATTCCGTGGTGTCTAGTGGTCCCTCCCACTGTTGGCCAGCCTGATGTTATGATTATTCTCAGGGGTCTGGTGGTTGCCACTCTCTAACTGCCAGCCTGATGTAAAATAAAAATCTTAGCCTGGTGTCTAGTGCCCCCCCTTGTTGATGACTGGCCCGATGCTAAACAATTTATTTATCTATTTCTTTATCTACCCCAAGTGTCTAGTGGTCTCTCCCCCCACCCAATCACCCATTCAACATGATGTCACAATTTCCCTGGTATCCAGTCATCCCTCCCCATCCCAATCACCTGTATTAGGAAGTTATACCATTCCCTGGTGTCTAGCAGACTGCCTACCTATCCTTGATCCTCTGTAATGGAAAGGTAATTATTCCTTGTGTCTAGTGGACTCCCACCCTGGCAGGTAGTGTCCCACGACTCAGCTCCCTCCCCTACCCTGACCCCGAGCCCATGACCAGCACAGCCTTTCACTCTCCATCATGGCTGGCTGTCAGCTGAGGTGACATGTCAATGAATGAGCATGTAATTGTACAAGTACATGCTCAATGACAGCTCAGTCAGCAGCAGGCCATGGCAGAAGGCTGTGCTGGTTGCTGGCTCAGGGTCAGGCTGGTGGGGTCATGGGGCACTATCTGCTGGGTTGGGGGTCTGCTAGACAATAGGGAATCTACTACCTTTTTATTACAGGGGATCGGGGATAGGGAGGGCACTCCACAAGTCACCAAGGAATGGTATAATGTCCAAAAATTTGGGACCTGGATGAGGGGACCACTGGACACCAGGGAAACTGTGCCATTATGTTGGAGAGGTTATTAGTTGGGGGGAGGGACCACTGGACACCAGGGAATACTACAGATAACATCAGGCATGGATGTGGGTTGTGGGAAGGACTGCCAGACACCAGATAATGGCATAACTTCATAATTCAGGGGATCAGGATGGAGGGAACTACTGAACACCAGAAAACTGTGACATTATGTTGGGCAAGTGATCAGGTACAGGGAAGAACCAATAGACACTAGGGGAAGATAAAGAAATGATTTAACATCAGGCTGACTATTGGCAGTGGAGGATCACTAAACACCAAGGAAAGATTTTTATTTAACATTGGGCCAGCATGTTTATGTGTGTGTGGGTGTGGGGGTGGGGTGAGACCACGAGACACCAGGGAAAGGTTATTATTTTACATGGAGCCAGAGATCGGATCACTAGATGCCAGGGAATGATCATTATCAGGCCAGCTAACGGTAGGGGGGGGAACACTAGAAATCAGGGACAGTTTTAGTTTGAACAACTTCTGTGTCAAACTCCACCTGCTGAGTTGTCAAACTCCACTGACAGAGGTACCAACTTTGCATTTCGTGGAGTTATCAGTTTTACATGAATTTGGACTTTGCACTGCAGATTCATTTAATGAAATGAGGCAACTTCACGAGTTAATACAAGGAGTGAAGCTTCTCAACTTTGCACATCTCTACTAAGGGATGATTTTAATCTGGAGATAGATGACTATCTATATAAACCTAATGCCCACTTCCAACTACTGTACATAACAAAGCCTTAGCAACTTTAAAAAACTTAATGTTGCCGTATCAGCTATCATATGTGTGAAGGCTGCTGCACCCTCTAGACAAAGAGTTCTCATGCTTTTCTACTTGCCAGAAATTGGCTAGCAGGCTTGCTATATGGCTAACCTCCCCCTCTATCAGCCAAGCCACTTTAGCAGCAGACATAGCTCCACTTTACCATTCAGACCACACTCTAGTAACATTGGCAGCTATCTGGGAATGATGCCTTCAAAAATATGTCACCTGGAGATTGAACCCCTTGCTACTCAGGGATTAGGAATTTCAGGCATAATTTAAAAAAGAGGCCACCAACTACTTCCAAATTAATCTACCCAGGGTCACATCTGCAGTCATAATATAGGAAGCTTTTAAAGACACAATGAGGAGTCACATAATGGGTTATGTGGTACATAGGAACTGCCCCAGAGAGGAGGAACTTACACAGTTAGAATCTCAACTAATACTAAATAAAAGTCAACACCCTGACAGCTGATGTCACTAAACTCAGGATGCAGATAAATGCACTTATTACCTGTAAGGCAGAACTTGCCTTCCATAGGATGATACATAAATAATGGGACTGTGGTAAAAAGGCATGAAAGCTACTATTATACAGACTAAAAAAAGCAACAAGCAGAGCACCCACCTGCAAAACTATGTAACCCTCACAGTTACCCTCTTACCTATACTACATGAAATCAGGTCATGAAAGGTCTCTATGTCCTTCTATATCGATCATATCATCACAATTTACTGTAAATACTTTATGTACCCACTTAACCTGGCTAAACTCACTGAACAAGGTAAAAGTCAGCTGTAGATTTTATAACACTATTAGAAATCAGGAAGTGATCACATCCCTAGCACCCCAAAAAGCACCAGGAGAGGATGGATTCCCAGCAGATTTTACCATCTATTAAAAGAATCCATCTGTCCCTACTATTCAGCTTGAGCCTTACTCTTGCACCAAATTTCCAGACACCTTAAGAGAGGCTATTATTATGGTCCTACTCAAGGAAGGTAGGGATACCGCTCTTCCAGCTACAAGCCTATATCACTCATTAATGCAAATGTGCAAATGATTGCAAAGCTGATCACTATCAGACTGGAGAAAATACTTCTCACATTAAATTACCCTTCACAGGTAGGCTTCATAAAGGGCAAAGTTATCTGAGATCTCTTGGGGGTCCACATCTCAATCATGCAGTCCACAACATCCATTCCTACTTCAGATGCAGCTATTGCCATAGACTTTGAAAAAGCTTTTGATTCGGTGGAGTGGGGATATCCCCATGTGCTACTTGAACATCTGAACTTTGGACAGAACTAAAAGCCCTGTTTTCTGGTCCTGTACACAATGCCCAGTCTACATCTAATGACCAACTCTAACTTCTCCTTCCCCTTTCCAGTTGGCAGCAGCACCCACCAAGGCTGCCCATTCCCCCCACTATTATTTATTATGATCACAGAGCCTGTGGCTGTGGCTATCTGGACCCACCCCCGATTGGACAGAATTAAAATAGGTCATACAGACTACTGTACTAAGCTGTATGCTAGATAACTGCTTGGTGATACGGATGCTCCACAGATCTTCAGTATCTGCTCACGTTATTCAATAAATTTGAATTTTTCTCTGGTTTGAAGATCAACAAATCCAAATCTGAAATTCTGCTTAGGAACCCCTACTCTACAAAATTTCATATCCATCCCGTGGGTCTAGCATGGGCCCCCAAGGCTATTAAATACCTGGGGGTACGCAAAACGTCTGACATATCAAACTAGTCACAGAAAGCCTCCATCCCAACCCCTATTTACCAAACATCAAGCAGATAGAAATACTTGGCGCCATCTTAATCCTACACATTCTTGCTCATGTACCCCTCATCATCGCATGTAAGTTGTACCATAAACTGGACACTGTGATACGTAAATGTTCATGGTAGATGTCTCAACCATGATATAATGTAGTATGATGAAGATATGGGCTCACTGTTCTAGAGCAGCCTAGGGTCGCTTCCATTTTCACACCTACTGTTACGCTTTTAGAGTAGCAGAAACCTGCCAGCAATTTAAACCCCTTGCCAGTTTTTCTCCCGATTGGAGGTCAATCTAATACTCACTGCTGGGAAACAAATCGCCCACTGCCTATTTGGGCAATCCACTGCCAAAGGTTTACCAATGGTGGCATATTATTGAGGCCTAACATCGAGCCTGGATGACAGTGGGGAAGCTCACTAAGCACTGCTGTGCCCTTGCGACCTGGACTCCAATGTGAAACAATTCTTTTCTATGTATTAATGCTCACTTCACTAGAAAGACAGGGCTAACAGAAACATCCAAACTATATGATACCTCCTCTCCTCATATCTTACCCAGACAGAATCCTTTAAAAATCTGCAAATGCATTACAGACTTCCAAGGTCTAATTTCTCGACATTTCTATAAATATGTAATATGATACTTGCTGTAAACAGGAGGAGGTATGTTTGTTCAACAACACACCAGTGTTCTCTAATACAAAAAGACCCCCTCCTTTCTATCACTTCCTGATGTAAAGTTCAAACAGAGCTAGCAGGTACTGTTCACAGGACAATAAGAGATGCTACCCCTGACCCTACAGATAAAATCAGACAAAAATGGCAGTTATCTCTTCAGATTCCTATCCCAGACAATTCACTGTCTCAATGTTGGAAGCCTGCACATCAGTCATGTTTGATTTCTAAGAGTTTACTAATTTAAAGCATAACAAACCATCAATGGCACCACACATCAACTCAGTCCCAAACTCTGGGTCTTTTATCTCATGATAATTTTTAAAGATGCAATGTCCCTGGGGCATATCTTTTGCATATTTTGTGGGTTTGCCAAGTGGTTTCTCAGTTCTGGTCCTAAATCCAGATGAAGTGCTCACATATACTGAACACACAAAAAAAGTCTGTCAAAGTCAAATGTATTAAGCATATGTATATAAATATCACTTTGTTACATATAAAAAAGGAGACACACATATCACACACATTTAAAAACAACATCTGTTAACATTCACTTCACTTTAGCATCATCATTTGTTTTATAGTTACTGCACAGATCTTAATTGCATAGCTTCTATCCTTACAGCAACCACAATGTTTTACATTTAGCACCACCTATGGACATTTTTACTAGCTGTGTATCTTATAACAAATTGTGCAAATTTTGCAGTGGCAAATATTATTGGTTTGGATGTTGACTTAAGTAATCTAAGAGTCTTAACCCACACATCTTCTCCCTCTTGACATTCACTTAGTGGCAAAATCCATTTTCTCTTTGGTTTATCAAACATAGGGCATTCAAAAATGATATGCTATGGAATGATCTCCCACCTCAAATTTGGCATTCCTCCTCTGCCCACTCTCTTTCTACCACCCTAGCTAACTTCCTCACCACTAATTGCTCCTGTACCTGATTCGGCCATGCACCAGTTGCTCTCCTCCCCACTGCCCCACCAGCAGCCTTAACTTTGCTATAAATGCTGGCATATAGCCCCAACCTATGCACTTTTGTCCTGTGCCTTTTCATCCTGCACCATCATGTGTTCTATGTCTCCTGTTGCTTATACCTGCATATCACTGTGTACTAAATTTTCCCTTGTATTGCTGCTATATGTCAGGTAATTGTTACATGTTCCATACAACATCCAATGTACTCCATGCATTCTTGCTTGTAGTTTAATGCAATTGTATCCATATGCTGCTATTTGCCTCTGTTATTTGCTCAGTTGATAACCTGTGTGTTATCCAACCCCCTTGTACCACCTCTCCCAGGTCGCACCGGGAGACAAGCATCTTGGTGCTCAGTGTGCCTTTCCTGGTGAAACTATTTCAATAAAAAAATAAATAAATATGCATTATTTCCCATTTACTATTTTTGTTACAATAACATGATGTTGGGACTGCTACTTTACCTAACATATAATTTATCTCCAGATTCACTTGCTCCATCAGAAATTTACATAAAGCTTTTCTCTGATTTACATTATTGCAAAATTGGGGATACTTTTCTATCGAAAATACATTCTTAATATATTTATAAATCCTCCCTTCTCCACATTCATGTAATGCCTCCAGGTCTTGTGCAGCCCATCATCAGTCAGTCTTTGAATGGCCTGACTCTTAAATAATGAAATACCCCAATGTGTATACGGAATATAATTTCTTTCTAAACCAAGTTTACTTAAAACATCATTAAACTTAAAAGTCCACATCTCTATTCCCATAGATGTTTCCTTAACTTCCTCTAGAAATGAAAGATTACACCGATTGTGTACACTGGAATTGATTATTCGAAACCAAAAATGTATTGCTCTTTTTTGTATCTTGGTTTTAATAGCATACATTCCAATCTGTGCACTAATCATGGCACTATTTGTATACATAGAAACCTCAAAAGTTCTTTAAGAAACTGGTTTTGTATTGCCTCTAAATCATTTGTCACACAAAGAATTTCCCAGATTTCTGAGGCATATAAAAGTTATGCATTTACTTTTGCCTCTTAGCACCTTACACGTGCCATATATGAATTTTGTGTATACGTATTGGCAAATCTACCTATTGCCTGCAAGGATCTAGTTTACTTTTCTTTTATCTTACAAAGGTGTGTTTTCCAGGTCAGTTTTTTAGTAAACCAAACTCCAAGGTAGCAAAATATGTTTACCACCTCAAAGTTTTTATCTGCTATGTTCCATTTTTTTGGTTTTGAATTACCAGTCTCAAAGACCAATAACTTTGTCTTTTCTGTATTTAGCTCAAGGTCAATCCCCTCTACTGAATTTAAAACTGATCCTAATGCTCTTTTCAAGCCTAACAGTGTTTGGGAGAGGATAATTGCATTGCCTGCATATAACATAATTTTTATTGGTGAGTTTTTTATTCTAGGTGGGAAAATCTCAGCTTCTCTCAATTTGTTCAATATAGTTTCATTATAAATATTAAAGAGTGTTGGTGCGAGCAGACATCCTTGTCTGACCCCAAGTTTAATCTCCTTGAGGTCCATGCAGGCTTCATCTTTAAGAAACATAGAAACATAGAATTTGATGGCAGATAAGGACCGCTTGGCCCACCCAGTCTGCCCATTTCCCTACCTACTGGATAAGGTGCAGATCCTAGTTAACCAGCAGCCTACTTCTTCTTACCCCCACCCCCTAGAATTGCCTTGCCTTATGACTGTCCCATGCATGCTTGAATTCCACCACTGATTTTGACTCCACAACCTCCTCCAGAAGTCTGTTCCATGCATCCACAACCCTCTCTGTGAAAAAATACTTCCTTAAATTACCTCTGAGCCGCCCCCGCTCTATCTTCAAATTGTGCCCTCTTGTTCTTGCACACCTCTTTTTTTGAAAAATGCTACACTCTTGGACTTTGTTGATTCCCTTGAGGTACTTGAAAGTTTCTATCATGTTCCCCCCTCTCCCTCCTTTCCTCGAGGCTATACATATTAAGCTCCTTAAGTCTCTCTTCATATGTCTTCCAGTGCAGACCCTGCACCATTTTAGTTGCCCTCCTCTGGACAGCTTCCATCCTGTGTATGTCTTTGCGGAGATTGGGTCTCCAGAACTGCACACAGTACTCCGGATGGGGTCTCACCAGCTGTCTGTACAGAGGGATAATAACTTCCTGTTTTCTACTGGTGATGCCTCTCCCTATGCATCCCAGTAACCCCCCATCCCTCCTTGCTGCCCTCTCACATTGCTTGCCCACCTTTAGGTCATCTGATATGACTACCCCCAGGTCCCTTTCCATTTTTATTGTTGTTAGTATCTCACCCCCCATTGTGTACTCTTCCCCTGGATTTTTGTTTCCCAGGTGCATTACCTTGCACTTCTTAGCATTGAATCTAAGCTTGATACATTTGACCATTCCTCCAACCTTGCCAAGTCCCTTCTCATCCTTTCCACCCCACCCTGTGCATCAACTCTGTTGCAGATCTTAGTGTCATCTGCAAAGAGACATACTTTTCCTTCCAGTCCTTCCGCAATGTCGCTTAAAAGACATTGAAGAGGACCGGTCCTAATACTGAACCCTGCAGTACCCCACTAGTAACCCTCCTTTCTTCTGAGTGGACTCCATTTACTATTACTCTCTGTGTCCTATTCTCCAGCCAATTCTTTACCCAGGCTGTCATCTTGGGACCCACTCCCAGGCTGGCTAACTTGTATATTAATCTTTGTGGGACTGTGTCAAATGCCTTGCTAAAGTCTAGGTAGGCCATGTCCACAGCCCCTCCCTGATCTACTACTTTGGTCACCCAGTCAAAGAAATCTATCAGATTTGTCTGGCATGACCTTCCCGCTGTGAATCCATGCTGCCTAGGGTTCTGTGCCCCTCTGACCTCTAGATACTCAACAATTCTTTCCTTCAGAAGTGATTCCATCATTTTCCCTATCACTGAGGTTAAACTAAAAGGTCTGTAGTTTCCTGCTTCTGCCTTGCTCCCACTTTTGTGAAGGGGAATCACATCTGCCCTCCTCCAGTCCTCGGGTACCACCTCATCATCCCATGATTTGTTAAAAAGGGTAGTCAGTGGTGTCACTAGTTCTACCCTTAGCTCTTTTAGAATTCTGGGATGAATCCCATCAGGCCCCATTGCTTTGTCCACCTTCAGTTTTAAGAGTTCTTTCAGAACCCTTTCTTCTGTAAATGGGCTGGTATCAACTTCTGTATCCAGAGTGTTACTACTGTTTGTTTTATGTACCATAAAACAAACAGTTTTATGTATTTATTGTTTTATGTACAGTGGTGTGAAAAAGTATTTGCCCCCTTCCTGATTTTCTCTATTATTGCATATTTGTCACACTGGATGTTTTCAGGTCTTTAGACAAAATATAATATTAGATAAAGGGAACCTGAGTGAACAAATAACACTTTTTGTTTTACTTATTTCATTTATTTATTGAAAAAGTTAACCAACACCAACTGGCACTGTGTGAAAAAATGTGCCCCCTAGTTAAATCAACCCAATTAAAGGGATAATTAGAGTCAGCTGATTGAACACAGCCAGGCTTGATTACAGCCAGCCCTGCTCAATATAAACCTCCACTTATTTTGGCCCTTACCATCAGAGTCACGTTGCCAGCACAAAGATTCAACAAGCACATTATGCCATGATCAAAGGAAGTTCCTGAAAAGATCAGAAAAAATTTGTTGCCCTCTATCAGTCTGGAAAGGGTTACAAAGCTATTTCTAAGGCTCTGAGCGCCATCGAGCCACAGTGAGAGCCATAATCTCCAAATGAGAACACTTGGAACAGTAGTGAACCTTCCCAGGAGTGGCTGGCCACAAAATTACTCCAAAGGCGCAGTGTAAAATCATCCAAGAAGTCTCAAAGGATCCTAAAACAACATCCAAAGAACTGTAGGCTTCTCTTGCCTCAGCTAAGGTCAGTGTTCATGACTCCACAATCAGAAAGAGACTGGGCAAAATGGGCTTCATGTGAGTAGCAGCGGAAACCACTACTAACCAAGAAGAACATAAATGCTCATCTCTCATTTGCCAAGAAGCACCTGGATGATCCACAGGCCTTTTGGGAAAATGTTCTATGGACAGATGAGTCCAAAGTGGAACTTTTGGACAACATGGATCCCATAATGTCTCGCGTAAAGCAACACAGCATTCCACAGTAAGAACACCATACCAATAGTCAAACATGGTGGTGGTAGTGTGATGGTGTGGGGATGCTGCTGCCAAGGACCTGGATGACTTGCCATAATTAAAGGAACCATGAATTCTTGCTCTGTACCAGAAAATTCTTAAGGAGAATGTCCAGTCATCCTTCCGTCAGCTGAAGCTGAAGTGTGTGAAGGTCATGCAGCAAGACAATGATCTAAAACACAAAAAGCAAGTCCACATCAGAATGGCTAAAAGAAGTAAAATTAAAGTTTTGGAGTGGCTAGTCAAAGTCCAGACTTAAACCCAATAGAGATGCCATGGCAGGATCCTGAACGAGAAGTCAAAGTTCTCTAAAACCTACCAAATGTTACTGAATTAAAGCAGTTCTGCGAGGAAGAGTGGGTTAAAATTCCTCCACAGTGATGTGAAAGACTGATATTGAATTATAGGAAGTGTTTGGTTGCAGTCATTGCAGCTAAATGTGGCATAACCAGTTATTAAGTGTAAGGGGACAATTCTTTTCACACAGTGCCAGTTGGTGTTGGTTAACTTTTTTTCATTAAATAAGTGAAATTAAAAAAAAAAACAAGTGCTATTTGTTCACTCAGGTTCCCTTTATCTAATATTACATTTTCTCTAAAGACCTGAAAACATCCAGTGTGACAAATATGCAATAATAGAGAAAATCAGGAAGGGGGCAAATACTTTTTCACGTCACTGTATTTACTGTATTGTATCACTATTTTAGTGTTATTATGGAGCAACTTGATCATATTAAGTAATTATTTCTCTATCCCTTCACTTTAGAGATTCTCCCAAAGAAGATTTTTATTAACGCTGTCAAATGCTGACTCAATGTCTGTAAATGCTGCATACACTTTCCCCTTATTCTTTCTCACATATTTGTTTATTAAATGTACCAATGTGGAAATTGGATCTAAAGTAGATCTCTGTTGCCTAAAGCCAGACTGGTATATAGATATTATGTTCATTTCCTCTACCCATGTCTCCAGTCTGGTGAACAGGAGTCTTGAGAAAACTTTGGAGGTAATACTTAGTAATGTAAATGGGTCTATAATTACTTGGCTCATCAGTTCTACCTTTCTTATGTATAGGGACAACCAGGCCCATAGTCCAACTTAAAGGGACTCTTTCTGTCCTCACTAAATAATTAAACATTGGCGTCAATAGTTCTACCCACCACCCTGGGTCTGAATGGTATATTTCTGCCTCTATTTCATCCATACCGGAGACCTTAGTATTCCTTTGTGCTTTCATTGCTATAACTACCTCCTCTATGGTAAAGTCACACCATACTCCTTTCTCATTAACATTACCCTCTACATTTCCATTACTACAAGTTACCATTCTCACTATATGTTCTTTATCTACTCTAAATACCTTTTTAAAATGAGCTATCCATACTTCTGGGGGGATGTGTGCTTCTATATTTAATCTCAGATTCCCCATCCCATGTGCTACTAAGTTCCAGAATGTTTTTGTGTCTTTTTCCACAATTGACTCCTTTAGGACCTTCCCAAGGGCATCTGAGTATTTCTGTTATTTTTATTATTTATTAAAGTCATATATTCTTGCCTTAGATACATATAGGCAGTCCTGTCTTGTAGTTCTTTTGTTTTTTTACATCTTCTTCCCTGCTTAGCCATCCTTTCTTTAGCTTTCTCACAGTCTCTGTCAAACCATTCTGCTACTCCCTTTACCTTATTCATTTCTCTCATACTTCTATATGTGCTTGGCTTCCTTAATACAGCTAATAGTGTCCTCCCACTTCCCTCAAAATACTCATTCTCATCTTTTACTTGTCCCACCTGATCTTCACACCCTATAATACCAGCCTCAAAAAATGTAATACTTAATCTTTTTCTTTGATGGATTGCAGTGTCCTGTATACATTTTTGCACCCTTACTTATGTTTCTAATGTACATTTTATTGATTACTAACATATTTTCGTTAGCCTTATTCATAGTTTACATATTTCTTTTTTCTCAAGTTCCCAAAAAGGGACTGGGCTGAGTATAATATTAATGGAAAGTGGTCACTATCCCACAGTTCTAATATTTCCAGCCTATTTACTGTACCTTCTCAAAGGAATATGCATCTACTATGAAATAATCCAATACACTTCCTCCCCTTTTACCCAGATAGGTGCATTTTCCCCTCTCTGTCCCCTGAGATCTTCTATTTAAAATTCTCATACTCATATTTTTTAACATATTCAGTAATTCTTGTCCACATTTATTAATTTTAAGACCCTGAGAGGACCTTATAGGGATTCCTAAAGAATCATTGAAGTTCCAGTTATTACAAGATTCTTCCGGTAGAGATCCTGTTCTTGCATTCAGGTCACCCCCCAGAATTATAGTAATTCCTGGGTATTGCAATTGCATATGCAGTACAGTCTACTGAATAGTTTCCATCTTTTCCCTTATAGTTTTAGTTGTCACATCATTCAGTACTATATACATTTAATATTATACATATAGTTTTCCCATTCTTAGATGTAGCAATTCCTAATATATTATGTCTCTCATTTTTAACCACACATTTGGCTTCTACTCCTAATCCTGTCTTTACCAGTGTACATATTCTGCCCAAAGGCCTTCTATACATTGACGATTTCTGGGCAGACATTCCCCAACTTTGAAAGCCCTCATATGTCCCCTTGGGCTAGTTGCCCAAGTTTCTTGTAATAAAATTATTGGATATTTAGAAATTAAATTCCAGCATCCAATATTCTTCAATTTGCCACCCAACCCTGCAATGTTCCACGAGATAACTTCCAGGCCACCGCCCTTCAGCTGGAGAGTGTCTCTCCTTTTCTGCATCTGTCAATTCAGTAAGACTTCAGGTTCCAGTGGGTAAAATCTATTCACACGTATTACTTCCATAGGCCCAGAACACAGATCTATTACAGAACTATCCCCACTTTCTAGGACTAGACTACTATTTATTCTGGGGCCTCAGATTTTCCTTCATCTAATTGTTCCTTCTTGGATCTCTTGAAATCCAAAGTCCTGAGTTAAATATTCCTTGTGCACAGGTTCCAAATAGTTTGTTATTCTTTTCTGGATCTGTACTTTCTTTATTGGGGAAACCTCCCTTCCCCTTTTTTCTTAGATCAATATCTTCCTTATTTGTTTTATTTTCTTCCTTATCCACATCTTGTACGCATATAGATGTTTCTGCCTTTACTCCCATTTTCTTAAAGTCTAAATATCATCTGCCTTGTGCTACTCTTCTGGGTAACCAGGCAAACCCATCCTTTTTCTTTCCCTGTATGGTATTTGTATAATGATGCAATATCTGTCCATTTAAACTTGTTTCCCAACAGACCTTTACAGATATTAAATATTGCAATCTTAAGTGTCACAAAATTTTCATTATCTGGTTTTGGGATACCTCTGAAGAAGGCTGTTGGGTTATTCAACCTCTTCCTGATTTTTTCCTCTTTTATCTCTGCATCTGTTCCAGACTACCCAAGCCAGATATTCCATCCTTATCTTTTCCAGAGTCTCTTTCCACATATACTACATTAGCACTATTTGGGTTTCCATCCATTTCCACTCCTATCTGCTTACCTTCCTCCCTCTAGGCCTTTGGATTCCATCAGCTCAGAGGGCATATATGCTGAAATTAATATCCCATAATCCCCTTCTAGATATATTTTCCTCTTTCCTATTCTTTGTTCACTATCTAATTTTGTTATTTCCTGTTGGGGTATACCCTCCTTTTCTCTATTCTTTTCTTTAATTACCTTTCCTTTTACCTTCCTTTTTCCTCTTTCTCTAGCTTTTTTTTTTCAATTGTTTAACCAGGTGAGACACACTAAGCTGAAAGCTTTTTTGCAGATGCAACCTGGGAGCACAGGGAAGTTAAATGACTTGCTCAGGGTCACACAGTATATGCAAATGGGGGCTGTGGGATTCAAACCCAGGTCTCCAGATTTGCAGCTCAGAGCCTTAAACCACTGCACTATACTGCCTCCCAGTATACCTCAGGGACAATGAGATTTCAACAACCACGAAATGAAACCTCCCAGGAGAGTGATAGGGCCTAGTGTGAAGCATAAAAACTAACTGAAGCAGTTGCATACACCTTTAACAGCTACATGAACAGAGTTGCATGTTGACATGGAAACAAATAACATTTAGAAGATAATAGGGTGCAGTTTTCCTTTAAATACTAAAATAACTAGGCTAAATGAGCCCTTACATAGTAAACAATTATCAGCTTATTTGTGACAGAGTCCAACTTGTGCCAAAATTTAAAGGACCTCCAAACCCTTTTATTTAAATATTCCTTTCCCCCCTTTCTTTTCTCCCCCTACTAAAAATAAGTATTCAGCAAGCACAAATGCATGTTTTCCCCAAAAAGAAAGACAGAAAAAAGGAAAAACACAACTAAAAGTGCTAAAAACATATAATAATTAATCAATAAATACTCCAGCTCATTTAGCCAGACTCGTTCTAAAATAAGCTAAAATATTTAGTACTACCCCAATTTTCAGTAAAAGATACCCAAATTTAAAATATAAACAGGCAGTACTATCTTTCAACTTAACTTATCTATATAAGAATCTCTATAAAAAGGATGAAAGAAAACCACAGGGCTACCAAGAAGGACTTTTTCTTTCTTTATTATAAAATAATTTCCTTCTTCACCCTGCCGTGCTGACTGGTAATTCCACTCCTTTGGTGCAGTTTCTTCTCCAGGTTCCAGCCTTTCCAAAAGGCCTCTGCCTCAGGTTCACACTGTTTTTAGTGTAATCACCTCTCAATATGGGCAGTCCTTCTCAGTACTCCCCCTCAAACTTTTCATTTTCTCCAGCGGAACTTCACTCTGAAAGAGGGGTGGAGAGAAATGGGTGAGAGCTGTATGGTAAGGGAATACAATAAGCTCTTCTGGAAAGGAGACAAACATTGTAAGCAAGGCTGGCTTACCTTTTATAAAAAATAAAACTAGTATTGTCTCCCTGCTTCTCACCATTTCTCCACAATGGTAGAGAGCACGTAGTGTTCCATCGCCTCTTCAGTCAGCTCAGCACAGGGAATTCAGGATGAACACATTCTTGCCTCACTCTCCAGGATTATTTGTAATAGGTACCGCAGAGGAGGCCAGAAGAGGAAGGATACAGATTTATTTCAGTGCAGTGCAGTAACTGCTCATTAATCTTTTTGCTTCAAACCTAGATTTGTGGGCTCTTAGTTGTACTTTTATTTCTTTGCTGTCTTTACTTAGAATTGTTTTTAAGCTGTTGAAAATTTAAAACCTAGTTTGCTGTGCTTGTAGTGGTGCTGTTTTCCTTTGCTGTCTTAACTTGCTACAAATTTTGTCTTGTCTTGTCTGTTTTGCCCTGTAGTTTGGGGAAAAGGTGCTTATAGTCTGACCTCTGACCTCAGTTATGTGATAACTGCTGCTGGGACTAAGGTAGCAAGTTGAGTTCTGGTTTCCCAGAAGAGGAAGGATCCAGATTAATTTCAGTGTAGGGCAGTAACTGCTCATTACTGTTTTTGTTTCAAACCTAGATTTGTGAACTTTTAGTGGTACTGTTATTTCTTTGCTATTTTTATTTAGAATTGTTTTTGGGCTGTTGAAAATATAAAATCTAGTTTGGTGTGCTTGTACTAGTGCTGTTTTCCTTCACTGTTTTAACTTTCTGAAAATCCCCCCCGCTCTTAATAATATGATATGTTAACTCTGAGTTACAGGAGCCAAGCATAGGGAATAGCAGGGGTTGTGGAGTAGGAGGGGCATAAGAGGGAGGAAACCCACCCTTGGCACAACAAATGATTTCACTCTTTGTTTTTTTTCTGTTTTTCCTCTTTAAAAAACGTATCTGAGGATCAGTTGCAGAATTTTCAGGAAAGTAAATTAATAAAGAGGGAACTACATGGACCGCTTCAGTAACAGACAAGCACTGGAATAGCAGCAGAAGTGTAGTATAATGTGGGGAGTGATGCAATGCAGTGGATGTGGGGCAGCCAATTCAGGCAGACCTTCTGGACTCTGAGGTGCTTCCCTATCTGCAAACATCTCTCTGGACTGCAGCATGAGGTAGCTAGACTCAGAGTGGAAGTAAGCTGGGTCAGGAGTACCTTCACCCCTATCCAGAGATCACCCCATCCAATGCTGCTACCTCAAAGGATGCCAAGAATGAGGAGCCCTTGTATGATGGTGGGCTCGGAAGGTTAAGCAGTCAGGAAGAGGCACATACCCAATCCTATTACAATCCAGAACTCATACGCCGCACTGGCAAATGGACACAACCAAATAGAGGTACCCAGAGAAGTAGAAGGCAAGGATGTGGAGGTCAACCAAGGAAGAGACCTCAGTGGGGAGAGCAGTAGACCCCAAAGGAGAAGGAAGTAAATCCTGGTGTGGAACTCTATCATAAGAGGGGTCCAGCTAGGAACACAGGAGGAGGAGGACAGGAAGGTGAAGTGCCTACTAGGTGCCACGGCATGGAGTAATGGGAGGAAGATCCTCGGAATCATTGGGAAGGCAAGACAGAAGAGTAAGCTGGATGTCATTATCCACCTAGGTACTAATGACCTGACAAATGGTGAGCCTAAGGAAGTTCAGGAAGAGTTTAGGAAATTGGGGCAGGGTCTCAAGCAAGTAGTTACTTCTATCAACTTCTCAGAAGTAATATCTGTGAGAGGCATGGGAGAGTTGATGGGGCACACACCAGGAACTTTAACTCATGGTTGAAGAACTGGTACTGTGAGGAAGGGTTTGTATTCATTGGTGACTGGGGACCCACCTGGAAGGATTGGGGCTTGTTCAAGCCTGACGGCCTGCATCCATTCTGGATGGAAATTCAAGTCCTCAATGATACATTTAAATGTTACATGGACAAGCATTTAAACTAGCCAAGGGAGGTGGTAGGCCAGCAAGAAGGGTACCTAATTGCCCACCTCCTACAGCTAGCAGTAGAACCAGTGAACAGGAGGAGTGGAAATCTCTACAAAGCAGTGTGCAAAAGATGGTAATAAGCACCCAGGGGATGTATAGTCAGAAAGTGAGCAAAATTCAACAGAAGGGCAGATGGCAGGGAGAACCAGGGATAAAGGACAACCAGGGAGGGGGCTGGAATAGAACAACTAAACAGTCCACGGATTTTACATCATGGAAAGCCATGTGTGCCAATTCCAGAAGCCTTAGCAAAAAGATGGATGATCTGGAGGCTGCCATGGTGCAGTCAGACCTGGACATTGTGGCCATCACAGAGACCTGGTGTAATGATAACCATGACAGAGAAATGGCCATACCCGGCTACAACATATTCAGAAGAGACATGACAGGCAGGAAGAGGGGAGGAGGAGTGGCACTTTATGTGAAAGATGGCATAAAGGTTACAGAGATCCAGGAGGAACAAAATGGGGGAGAGATACTCTGGGTTAAGCTAGAAAGGAAAATGGGGTCAGCCATCTGCACAGGGGTGGTCTACAGACCACCTGCCCGGGAGGAAGAAACAGATAGGGAGCTGATGCTAGACATCCAAAGGATGGCTGACAATTGTGAGGTGGTGCTAGTTGGAGACTTCAATATTTCAGATGTGGACTGGAGCCTCCTGGCAGCAGTATCAACCAGGAGCAGATTTGTCCTGGACTCACTTCAAGATGCCTTCCTCAAGCAACTGGTCATGGATCCAACTTGGCAAGTGGAAATACTAGACCTCGTGCTCACAAACAAGGACTGTGTGATAGGGGTAACAGTGGGGGAGCACCTGGGGAACAGTGTCCACCAGTCACTGTGTTTTGAAATCACAGAAGGAGCAGAACCAAACCTCACAAAAACACATATCCTGGATTTTAGGGATCAGACTTTGGGAAAATAGGAAGATACATGAAAGAGGCATTAATGGGAATGGGGAGGGAATAAGGGGTTGAGAAACAATGGAATATATTTAAAACATTGATTACAAGAGCAGCATAATTATGTATTAAGCGGGTTAGCAAGGGGAAAAGGAAGAGGAGGCCATATTGGTTTTCCAATGAGGTAGCGAAGAAGGTGAAAGCCAAAAAGATTGCATTCAGGCAATACAAAAAGATGCAGGCAGAAGGGCATAGGGAGAAGTACCAGGAGAAGCAAAGGGAGGTATGGAGGTCAGTAAAGGAAGCCAAAGCTCAGACAGAAGTGCGTATCACAAAATCAGTGGGTAGAGGCGACAAAACCTTTTACAGGTACACAAGTGAAAAAAGAAGGGCAAAGAGAGGGATAGTGAGAATGAAAGCAGAATGGTGGGGACAGTGTGGAGGTTGACAACAGTTAAGCTGACCTACTGAACAGATATTTCTGCTCAGTCTTTACTGAGGAAGAGGAGGGTAATGGACCTGAGGGGGAACACAAGGGGAGGGAATGGTGCAGAAATGGACGCAAGTCCCTTTATATGGCAAAAGTCCTAAAGGAACTGGAAGGAATAAGAGTTGATAAAGCAATGGGGCCAGATGGGGTGCACCCCAGGATCCTAAAGGAACTAAGAGAGGTGGTGGCTGAACCTTTGGCAATCCTGTTTAGTCGATCACTGGAAACAGGGGAGGCACCCAAAGGCTGGAGGACAGCAGAAGTAGTCCCCTTATGCAGAAGTGGGAACAAAGAGGAAGCAGGGAACTACAGACCAGTCAGCCTGACCTTGGTAGTGGGGAAGATCATGGAAACACTACTAAAGGAGAGACTGGTGGGACATCTGGTTGCCAACGGACTACAGGACCCAAGGCAGCATGGTTTCACAAGGGGAGGTCATGCCAGACCAACCTTATTGAATTTTTTGACTGGGTGACAAGGGAGGTGGATCATGGGAGGGCAGTGGACGTGGCATATCTGGACTTCATCAAGGCCTTTGGCACTGTGCCACATAGAAGGCTATTAAACAAGCTAGGAAATATGGGCATGGGCAGGACAGCTGTGTGGTGGGTAGGTAATTGGCTGGGTGGCAGGACACAGAGGGTGGTGGTAAATGTCTGTCATTCCACAGAGGGAAGAGTGACTGGTGGGGTACCACAGGGATCAGTGCTGGGACTGGTCCTATTCAACATCTTCATCAGTGACATTGTGCAGGACCTAGAAGGCAGAATTTCCCTGTTCACCAATGACACAAAGCTCTCTAAAAGAGTGGACATGCCAGAGGACATAGACAGAAGGATGAGGGACCTGCAGACATTTGAAGAATGGTCAAAGATTTGGCAGTTGAAATTCAATGCAAGGAAGTGCAAGATAATGCATATGGGGCACAAAATCAAGCAGGAAAGAACCGTGGGGTTTTCATCTCTGATGACATCAAGGTAAGGAAACAGTGCAACAATGCAGCAGGTAAAGCAAATAGTATTCTGGGATGCATGGGAAGGGGCATCATCAGCAGGAAAAGGGATGTCATAATTCCACTATACAAGACACTAATGAGGCCCCATTTGGAGTGCCGTGTATAGTTCTGGGGACCTTACCTACATAAGGACATAGACAGGGTAGAGAAGGTTCAGAGGATGGCAACAAAGCTGGTACAGAGATAGCATCACAAGTCCTATGAAGACAGGCTGAAGGACTGGAATATGTACTCCCTGGAGGACAGGAGGGAGAGCAGAGATATGATAGAGACATACAAGTACCTTACAGGGAGGAATAGGGTGCAGGAATATACTATTTTCCAGCAAAAAAAAGATGTTCCAGGACTAGAAGGTATGGGATGAGGTTTGGGGGAGGGCAATTCAGAGGAAATGTGAGGAAGAATTTCTTCACAGAAAGGGTGGTGGGCAACTGGAACACCCTGCCAGAGGAAGTGGTAGGGGTTGAAACAATCACAGGATTTAAGATTGTGTGGGATAGACATGAGGGAATTCTAGAGGTCAGGAGTAAGGGGCAACATACAGTACTTCTAGAAAAACAAAGTGAACTTACAAGCTCAAATGGGCAGACTGGGTGGGCCATAGATCCTTATCTGCTGACAGTGACTATGTATCTATGTATATAGAGTACAAGCTCTCCAGCAGCCAGCCACAATGGCTCCTTACTGTAAGGGTAGAAGTCAAACACCTCCTGCTACTCCATTAGTGTGCCAAAGAAATCCTAACCTTGATAGAATGGCTTAATGCACTGGATCCTTTTTATTCCTATCCAGAATGTTCCATAACACCAAAGACACACCCTAGAGTATGTCAGGATTTGGAGCCCCTATATATCCCACATTCACTACCCTGCTCCACCAGTAGCAAATGGTAACCACAAACATTTGATGTCCTGTCATTATCTCTAACTCTCCAGTTACCAGCATTTTTAGTTCAGCAACCACCCCTCCCTCCCTGGATGAATGATAGCTCATTCTAGTGCTCATGAAAGAGATTTGTCATAAGGTGCTACACCATTTATGGTATCTGTGTGGTCAGTACTTGTTACAACATACAACATCCTCTCTTCTGCACTTAATCCCTCTCCCCCTTTTTTTCATCACTCATGAAAAAGGAGATATGGAATTATACGTTCAGTCTTCCTCTTATGAAATGTTGTTGTGCCCCAAAGATGGGGCACAACAGAGAAGGAAAATGACATTGAATGAGGTGCCCCATAAGACCCCATTCAGGTGGACTGTGCAGGGGTAGCATAGGGGAATAGTATTTGGGATCCCCTCCTTCTGAGTGTCCCCCCTATCAGCAGAGTAGCTTCTGTAAACAAATAAAAAAAAATGGCCTGTGCTGGCCCTGACTGCCTCCTCCATTCTAGACCCCCCCAAGAGTGAGCAGTGTAAGCCAGACAGCATCATTTAAAGTGCAGCCCATGCTGAGCTGTTGGAGGGCAGCCAGCATTGCCAGGGACATGGTGTCCTGAACGCTGTCTGCACAGTCAGTTGGAGTCAGGTTGGTGAAGCAGACAGTTGTTCACCATTAGTTGCTGTGGGTAAGAAGAGCCAAGAGGAGTGCTCTCATGTACCCCAGAAGTCAGAAAGACATCTGATTGCACAGTCATGTGAAGGAGAGAGGAGACACGGCATACTTCTGGTATCCAGATGCTCACTATCCCTACATCAAGTGCTCTGGTCAGCATTGCTCGATACATGCGGAATCCTGACGTTAAAAAAAACAACAGTATTCCTCCCGACAGGGTAAGATAGTGGATGTGACAGAATGCTACCTTACCCCTTCTGCTGTGGGTGAAAGGACGGCTGGATGGGGCTGCTGGCTGAGCTGGTCCAGTGGTGTGAAGGGGTGAACCACTGGTATCTTGGCTAGTGTGCTCTGTGGAACCCTGGTTCTGGTCCAGTTTGTTTCCTTTTATGGACTTCACCCCTGGTAAGTAATATATTTTTTCTCTGAGGTCCACTCCCCCTCGGAGTTACATATTTTATTTATGCGAGGCTGTTGGGGGTTTGGGGAAGTCCCCTAAACTGCATTTTGTGTTTTTCAATCAGATACTTGACACTGTATTGTCAGGCATCTGACTGATTTGGAAGTATGTATTTTGGCCCAGTAAACTCAATATCCTGAGAATGGGATAACATAATATATCTGGGGACACCAGTTGGTAAGTGAAACTGAAAGGCTTACCTGTTGTCCTCCTCTCATCCCTCCTGGTTACAGATTTGTGAAGTCTGAAAACTTCACTCTGCAATATATTTTGCAGGTTGAGCTATATCCACAAAGCATAATTCGCAAACTTTGCAAATTATTGGCTTGCCAGATGAAATGCAAATTGTAGAATTTCACAGACGAAATTCCACACTTCACACACAAACTTTGCCCATATGTGAAAAAATATATATAAATACCTGGGGCCAGATTCTAAAAGAGATACGCCCAATGCAAAGTGCTTGTGAGAAATAGCAATGTTGCAAGTTGCACCTTGTGTTGGTGTTAGCAACAACCCCTATTCTGGTACAAGGTCTCCAGCTGGTGAAGAAAGGTGCTGTGCAATAGGGGTGCTGCATCCCCATTGCGATCTGTGTCTGGGTACACCAGGTCACAAGGGGGCTTGTGCTACTGTTGGGCTGCGACATCCACCAATTTCGTATTCCAGAAGCCCTGCCACGGCGGTAGGAAGGGGGTCCCAATAGACCAGCTGGGAGGTGGTCTACACCCCTTGTGACAATGCCCCTTAAGGTTGGGAGCTGGTGGTGGGCTCCTTTTGTGGAGTCCAGGGGTCAAAAGGGACAGAAGTGTACTGCAGAGGCATTGGACAGCATATGTGTGCCAGGGGAGCTTGATTCGGCACACAGCAGGGGTGCCAGTCTGATGGCACTGCATATAGTGGAGTGTGGCTAGTGCTGGCTAGGGCACCCCTGCATGGTGCCTGAACATCCCCCCCGGCATACACACATGCCCTTCAACACCACTATGGGGATCTATGATTGGTTGCTGACAAAGATTTTGTTGAACAACAGGACAGCAAAACCATCATGTTGACCGCTTTTTGCAGTCAGCTTACAATTTCCAACTCACTCACATGTTTTCTTCAGGAGCTTTGCCCCCAAACTCCTCACACTGGGTGCTGTGCCCCACACCCCACAATAAAAACAATCAACTCCAAGTCAGATCTGATTAGGGGAAGGGGTGCATAACCCCCTGAACACAGTGCCGTGGTACAGTGCTGACACTACAGTGACCTGGCACTGTAGCCACTGTAGTGTCGGTCGATATCGAAGTTTTGACATTGGAGGTGTATGTCCCCTATGGTTCTCCACTGTGCCCCTTCTGCCCCAGGAGCACACCAGGCATTGAAGTATGGCATTCTTCTAGTGGGATGGGGTACGTGGATCCACTGGGTCATGCAGGTGCACCATGCGTTCAGCGCTAGCCTGCCATTGCAGCATGTCCCGGGTGTTGTGGTGCAGGGACCTTGATTTTCCAGAATTGGGTACATGGTCCCTAATGCACCGGGTGTGTGCTGCAGCCCTTGATCACCAGAACTTTGCGACGATCCATGGGCTCTTCTGGAATTGAGCCCCTGGTATCTAGTGGTCCCCCACCCCGCTGATTGCCAGCCAGATCACCCCCTCTCCGCCCCCCGCCAATCACTGGCTAGTCAACCACATGTAAAAAAATATATTTTTCTTTTCAATTAAATCCTTGTTGTCTAGTGGTCCCCTCTTGCCGATCGCTGAGAGGTGTCATTAATAATGTCCCCCATCCCACCCCCACCTGTGACCATAGCAGCCCCCTTCCATTCTCTACCCTCCTGAAAAACTGCCAAAAAAGACCAGGAGCTGTCAATGAATGAGCATGTGTTTGTACAGGCACATGCTCATTCATGAAGAGCTCAGTCGGGCTTACGGCCATGGAGGTGAGTGGAGTGCTGTGCCAGTGGCCTGCTTAGGGTAGGATTGGGATGGGGGAGAGGGGTGGTGTTGTGGGGCACTCCATGATGGGGTAGGAGGATCCACTAGACACAAGGGATAGAATTTAAAAAATGTATTTACATTGTTGCCGACTAACCAACGATTGGCGAGGCCGGGGGGCCGGGGCAATTTTCATTGTTTCAGCTGTGGCCTACAATCGACAGGAAGGTGAGGAGAACCACTAGACACCAGGGAATCAGGGATTTAATTGAAAAAACATTTTTTTTCACATTTTGGCTGACTGGCCAATGATCAGCAAGGGAGGAGGGGTGAATGATGTGGCTAGTGATCAGCGGGTTGGGGGGCAAAAGACACCAGGGATTTGGGATATGTAACTTCTTGCTTTAGGGATTGTTTTACTGCAATTTGCACTTAAACAAAACCCCAAAAGCAAGGTGAAATTACAAATTGTGAACGTTCAGGGACAGACGCAGTTTCGCAAATTGATTCATGGATGCAAATTTTGTGACATTTGCTGAAAATTTGCAAGCATAGTGGAACTTCGCTGCATTTCTACTTCTGGTAGGCATTGGGTCTTGTTTCATGTGGTGGCATCTAGTATTGTGTCAACAGTCCCAGTGCAAGCACTGTGTGATCTCTCTTTAGCCTGTATTTTTTTTGTTTTGAATACATTTAAAAAGTAAACGTTTGATCCCACGTTGGAAGCACTGCCTGAGAGCCACATCGGTAGTGAGAAGGAGCTTTGGACAGCCCGTCCAGAAACAGAAAAGCCCATAGCTAATCCTGCCCACTGCCTGTTACCTCCCCGCTTCCTGATCCAGATTTCGTCACCTTGGGCCAGGGCGGTGAGTCGGCGGCAGCACCATCAGTCAGGGGCTAAATACTAGCAAGTTTAAATTAGGTAATTAAAAACTGAGAGAGTGCCCAGGGCAGAAGGGAAAATTGTCAGGGAGCTGAGAGAAGGGGAAGGGAGAAAGGCTGAATTTTGCATAAATTAGTATTAATCAGGCATAGCGATGCCTAGGGGAGGGATTAGGGCTAGGAGGCCCTAATAGAAGCTTTGGAATATTTATTAGAATAGCTCCCGGAGGCAGAGCTCAGGCAGGGATAAGGGCAGGAAATCCCTAACTGAAATAAATATATTTAAAGGGGCAGCTCCTAGGGGAGTATTATTTAAAATGGCAAAGCAAGCCCTGTAATTTGGAGGGGCCCAGCAAGGCAAGCCCTATAATCCCAAGGGACCCAACAAGGCAAATTAGAAGGAGGGCTAGCAAGTCCAGCTATCCAGTTCTGCCTTGTCACACCCTAGTCCCTGACACACGTTAGAATGGTTTGTTCTGTGGACCCCCAGTTTGCTACTTGTGCATTGGGTCAGCTACCGAGGTTGCATTGGTGGGGAGGGGTTTTAAGTGTTTCCCACCTTCAGACTACGCATAGAGGTGGTTGGGGAAGAAGTCGGCTAGCAGCTCCAAAATTAGGCTGGCATTTGGGGAATTTCAGGGTGTGAATACATCTGAGACTGTACCTAAACTGTGTTTATTGCCTGAAAAACTGCCTGCACTGTGTTAATTGTCCCTGGAACTGGTCAATTTCCCCAAAGCCATTTATTTACCCTCAAAACTGGTCAATAGCCCATGGTACTGGTCAGTTGCTCTGGGAACTAGTCAATTGTCCCTGTAACTGTTCTTTTGCCTGCAGTCACCTCAAGTGGCAGTTGTGTCATAGTGTGCCCTCACCATGCACCCTTGACTTCCAGAATCACTCTTCAGCAAGTAATTTCCAGAATCAGTCTTCAGCAGCTTGGAAAGGTGTTCAGCTGGTGCATCCCACACCTTCCATATTTGGACAGGATAGTGCTGCCCTACAGTGAGGATCATGTGAAAATCCTGGTCCATGTCCCTCATCCTCCTGCAAGGTCACATTTGTCCATTCTAAGAGGCTTCACACTGCAGCAGAGTCCTAAACAACAGGTATTTGCCTTGCTGGAAAAGCACACTCTTCCTTGGGGGAAGCTTGCAGTGTGAACTATGTTCACCTGCCTGCACTACCAATGGCCATCTCAACATTTATTGGGGCTTCTGGTCACGTGAGTCACGTGATGCTGTCATGAGTTTTCTAAGTGCCCATATTCCCTTTTGCAAGTTATACTGTTTGGCCACTAAGAGTCATTAATGAGTACTAACTGCTACGTAATTCCCTAGCTACACTATCTCTCCAACTACCCTACTTTGTTCCTCTAGCCCCTAGTGTTATACTCCTATTTTCTTCTTTCAGTACTTGTTTTCCACAGCTTTGAACCCCCCCCCCCAATCTTCAATACTAGAGGTGGCTGCCCTACCGCTGTGCTGTTCCTGTAGCTCTACTATCCATTACACTTCTGCATCTATTATACCTTCTGCCCTGTTGTAGGACAGAAATGTGGAGGCTGACAATGGCCACTCCACTCCCCTAAGCTTAAGAATCTGTCCACAGATTGCTCCCCTTCTCCCTAGCTCCCTTGTTCTGTTTTTTTTTTTTGCAAACCAAAAAAAATAAATAGCAAAGGCAGTTACAAAAGTGATCTTGATCTCCCTACCCCAATTCTCTGCAAGCCCAATTAAAATCTCTGGGGTAAAGACCCAGTAACCCCTCTCTCCCAACCCATAACCTCACTTCCCACACCTGACAATGTATGCCCATATCCTCTTCCCTCTTCTCCTTTTCATTTTCCTCCCCACTTTCTCCTTCCCTCCCTGCACTCACCCTAGCCCCAGTGACTCTAAAGCTGCTTACCTCATAATACCCTGCACCTTCCCCTCTAGGCTTGCTACATCCTCCTCCTCCTCCTCTCCACATTGTGTGCTTGTCTGCCCCTTCCTCCCCCACATCTTTCCCAGCGTCTTACCACCCCAGATGTTAATCTCTGCTTCCTTAATCAGGGCTGCCAGACCTGCTCCCAACATCAAGTTTCACACTCTAAGATATAGGCTCCCTGCAATCTAATCATTCCTTACCCTTACCCTCCTCCTCCTCTCATGGGACGTCGAATGCAACCCTGGCCCCATTGCTATACCCACACCTCTTGGCTTACACAAAAGCCTATCAATAGTACATATCAACATTAGAAGTCTCCTGCCCAAGACTGACCTACTAACTTGCTGGGTAGCTGAACAAGTTTCAGATATGCTTTGCCTAAGAGAAACCTGGCTCTCTTCTAAAACCCCTGACTCCTCCCTCACTCTCCCAAACTACACTCTACACAGGCAGGACAATGGTAAATGAGCTGGTACTATAGCTGTCTACACAAAACAACCACTCTGATGCTGGGAACAACATACACCCAAGTGCATAACTTCCTTTATAGCAGGGGCTCTGATATCTCTTCCTCAAAACTGCCAACAACATACACCTGTTCATATCCTTAAAGGCACAGCACACTGAATATGGGGTAGAGATGCTCACAAGCTTGCACATACTAAAACAAGAACAAAAAACCAAAAAGCATCTGTAACTGGAAGGGACACAGACATGTGGGGAGTGGTGCAATGCACTGGCTGTGGAGCAGCAGTCTTCCGGGAGACATTCTGGAGACTGCGTTGCTACCTATTTGCAGGCACCTCTCTGGTCTGAGGGAGGAGGTTGTTCGTCTCCATGCTGACCTGGCAAAGATTCAGAAAACCTGCTCCCCCACCCAGGGACCACACAGGCCACTGCCACTACCACAGAGGTTGCCAAGAAAGAGGAGTGGTTGGACCACGGTGGGCTCAGGGAGGGTGAGGGTGGTGGAACAAGAGGTGCATCCCTCCAGTTGTGCCTCTCCACAATTCATTCACCACTCTGGCGAAGCATGGTTCCTCTATGGAGGCACCTGCAGTGGAGACCAAGGAGGATGCTGGGAACCTTCACAACGCAGACCCACAGGAGGGTGGCCCAGGACCCCACAGGGGAAGGAAACAACTCCTGATGGGGGACTCAATTGTTGGGGGGTAGAACTGGAGGAGGGAGGGGAAAGGGAGGTAAGGTGCCTGCCCAGTGCCAAGGCTTGGAGGGACTGGAAATGAATCCTCATGATCGTGGGAGCAGCAGCAAGGTGGAGGGGAGCTGGATGTCATTATCCACCTAGGGATGAATTACCTGGCTGAGAATGGGATCAGAACAGTGCAACAGGAGTTTGTGGAGTTGGGGAGGGGCCTTAGACAAGTAGCACACATGGTAACTTTCTCGGAAGTGCTACCTGTCTATGGCAGGGATGAGGCTAGGGCACTCTTCACCATGGGATTCAATGACTGGTTGAAAAGCTGGTGCAGAGCTCAGGGATTTGGCTTCTTTGGGGACTGGGACTCCACCTGGAGGGATGTAGGCCTATGCAGGTGCAATGGTCTGCATCTATCCTGGAGGGGAACCAGGATCCTAGGTAATAGGTTTAAATACTTCAGTGGCAAGCATTTAAACTAACCAAGGGAGGAGGCACTGAAGAGGAGAAGGGAAATCCTAGCCCCCCCAAAAAATCAGCGTAATTAGTGAGGTAAACACCAAAACAGAGCAGTCAATGGGGAGAAGGGCAGGGGTAAATGGAGAAAAAGACAATGGCAGTAGGGACAGGGATGGGGCAAAAAGAAATAAAGCCATAAAAAAAGGAGGGTAATGAGTACCAATGCCCGTAGTGTAGGTAAAAAGCTCCCTGAAATGGTGGCCTTGATGGTAGCGAGATGCCTGGATATTGTGGCAGTCACAGAAATGTGGTACACAGAGAACCATGACTGGGATGTCAACATACCAGTGTACACAATCTACGGGAGGGGCAGGGAGGGAAGAAGAGGAGGAGGAGTAGCTATCTATGTAAGGGAAGGGATAAAAGCAACAGAACTAAAGGGTAAACAGGGAGGAGAGGAGGCACTGTGGGTCACCCTGGAGACTGGAAATGGCTCCACAATCCGCACAAGGGTTGTATACAGACCCCTGTCAGGGGGAAGAAATGGACAAGAAAATGATAGAAGGCATCCTTGGGATGGCAGAGAAAGGGGAGATATTGCTGATGGAGGACCTGAATATGCCAGATGTTGACTGGAGCACCTTTGCAGCAGCCACATCCAAGAGCAGGGCCATTCTCGATGCCCTACAGGTGGCATGCTTCAGACAGCTAGTTTTGGAACCCACTTGGGAGAGAGCAATCTTAGACCTGGTACTCTCAAATGGGGATGAGAGAGGATCTCTGATCTTGAAGTGGGTAGCCATCTGGGAACAAATGACCACCAAACAGTGTGGTTCACGATAAACTTAGCTGTACAGTCAAGCCACACAAAAGTGAAGGTACCAGACTTCAGGAGGGCTGATTTTGTCAAAATGGGAGAGTGCCTCAGAAAAGCACTAGCAAACAGGCAAGAAGGTGGGGTGGAGCAACAATGGGGAAACATCAAAATCGCCATCACAGAGGCAACAAACCTTTGTGGGAAGCAAATAAACAAATCAAAACAAAAGAAAAAACCACTATGGTTCTCAAAAGAAGTGGCGGAGAAGGTAAGGGAGAAAAAGCATTCAGGAAGTATAAGGAAACACAGAAGGAGCAGGACAGAGAACTGTACCAGTTAAAGCAGAAGGAAGCGGGTAAGGCAGTCAGAATAGCAAAGGCCCACACTGAGGAAAAGATAGCCATCTCAGTTAAGAAGGGGGATAAAACTTTTTATAGGTACATTAGGGAGCAAAGAAAGACTAAGGCAGGGATACTGAGGCTGAACAAAAAGGAAGGTGGTTGGGCAGAGAGCGACAGTGAAAAAGCAGGGATACTGAATGAATACTTCTGCTCAGTATTCACAATGGAAAAGCAAGGAAAAATACCTATTCTGGTCAACAGAAGTACTCTGGATAGTGGGGTTGATATTAGTCCTTTCACAGAAGAAAGGGTTCTGAAAGAACTCTTAAAACTGAAGGTGAATGAAGCAATGGGGCCTGATGGGATTCACTCCAAAATTCTAAAAGAAGTAAGGGAAGAACTAGTAACACCACTGACTACCCTTTTTAATAAATCATGGGAAGATGGGGTGGTACCTGAGGACTGGAGGAGGATGGATGTGATTCCCCTTCACAAAAGTGGGAGCAAGACAGAGGCAGGAAACTACAGACCTGTCAGTTTGACCTCAGTGGTAGGGAAAATGATGGAATCACTTCAGAAGGAAAGAATTGTTGTGTACCTAGAGGCCAGTGGGCAACAGGACCCAAGGCAGCATGGATTCACAGTGGGAAGGTCATGTCAGACAAATCTTATTGATTTCTTTGACTGGGTGACCAAAGAGTAGACCAGGGAGGGGCTGTGGACATGGCCTACCTAGACTTTAGCAAGGCATTTGACACAGTCCCACACAAAAGATTAATAAACAAATTAGCCAGCCTGGGAGTGGGTCCCAGGGTGGTAGCCTGGGTAAAACACTGGTTGGACAACAGGACACAGCAAGTAATATTAAATGGAATCCACAGTGAAGAAAGGAGGGTTACTAGTGGGGTACTGCAGGATTCAGTACTGAGGCCAGTCCTTTTTAATGTCTTTATAAGTGACATTGCAAAGGGACTGGAAGGGAAAGTATGTCTCTTTGCAGATGACACAAAGATCTACAACAGGGTTGATACACAGGGTGGGGTGGGGTGGAAAGGATGAAAAGGGACTTGGCAAGGTTGGGGGAATGGTCAAATGTATGGCAGCTTAGATTCAATGCAAAGAAGTGCAAAGTAATGCACCTGGAAAACAAAAACCCAGGGGAAGAGTACACAATGAGGGGTGAGATACTGACAACAATAAAAATGGAAAGGGACCCGGGGGTAGTCATATCAAATGACCAAAAGGTGGGCCAGCAATGGGAGAAGGCAGTAAGGAGGGCTGGGGGGATACTGGGATGCATAGGGAGAGGCATCACCAGTAGAAAACAGGAAGTTGTTGGCCCTCTGTACAGACAGTTTGTAAGACCACATCTGGAGTGCTGTGTACAGTTCTGGAGACCCCATCTCTGCAAAGACATAGACAGGGTAGAGGCTGTCCAGAGGAGGACAACCAAAATGATGCAGGGTCTGCATCAGAAGAAATATGAAGAAAGACTAAAGGAACTAAAGATGTATAGCCTCTAGGAAAGGAGGGAGAGGGGGGACATGATAGAAACTTTCAAATACCTCAAGGGAATCAACAAAGTCCAAAAGGGTAGCACATTTCAGAAAAAGAGATGTGCAAAAACAAGGGGGCACAATTTGAAGATAGAGGCGGGGATGGCTCAGAGGTAATGTGAGGAATTATTTCTTCACAGAGAGGGTTGTGGATACATGGAACAGCCTTTCTGAGGAGGTCGTAGAGTCAAAAACAGTGGGGGAATTCAAGAATGCATGGGACAGATATAAGGCAATTCTAGTGGGGGTAGGAGGAAGTAGGCTGTTGATTAACTAGGATCGGCAGCTTATCCATTAGGTAGGGAAATGGGCAGACTAGGTGGGCCAAGCGGTCCTTATCTGCCATCAAATTCTATGTTTCTATGTTTCTATGAGCTCAACTACTCACAAAGAAACTTGTCTTAGCACCCACAACCTCCTTATGGTTCAACTCTCCCTTCCTGCCTCACTCCCACTTTTTCTAGGTATGCTATATGCCTGTCCCCACCTATCTTGAGACTCCCTCATTACCACCCTTACCACCCTGCCTGATCTAGCAACCAGACTGGAACTGGTCTTGTCGGCAATTTTAACCTGGACTGGCTAGCCCCATCCTCAAAAGCTCACACCTCCAAAATCGAGTCCCTTAATCTCACCCAATTGATCAATGAACCCACCCGCTACAACCCCCCACTACCCAAATCATTCTTTATTAGACTGGATCCTTACCTCCCATAATACCAAGGAAAAGAGTGTGCAAGAAGGCTGAGGTGTTCTCTAATAAAATAGAACATTTTTATTGCAACAATTTGGACACTCTCCACCATGTTGAAGTGCTGACACATTTATAAAAAAAACAAGAATAATTTATTTCATTTTAAAAATCACCCACCTGACGCATTTCAGGTCACATAATGGACTCTTACTTAGAGATAGCAAAGTTGCTTTCTCCTACCAGCTTCCCTACTTGTGGAACAAGCTTATTACTACTGTCGGAAACTCACCCTCTCACTCTAGCAGCAAGCAACAGCTACGTCTCTTTCCCCCTCCCTTATGCCACTGCCACAACTGAGCTAAACCCACTACCTCTACTGACTTTACTTTCTTACAACCCTCCCTAGCACTTATTAAAGATTCATTATGTAGAGCACTTACTATTGTATTGTTCACCTCTAGATATTCATCACATCTCATGTTTTTTTTTTGCTTTCACTGCTGTATTAAATTGATTTTAATTAGCTGCTATTGTTCTGTTAAATAATAATTTGCATTTATTGTTTCTATTTCCATTTCTCCTCCCCCCTCCCAGTCACACCTGGAATCAAGCCTCAGCTCAGCATGTGTTTCCCAGTTACCAAATGTTTAAATAAAAATAAATTTAAAAATTAACTTTGTTGTTTTCCACTGGTAGTTGTCTACGTTCAGGCCCTATGCAGATCTGGTCTTCTGTTTTGTTGTTTTCTTTCTTCATCTCAGCTTCTTTAGGATCTTCTGTTCTCATCCACTAATCAACATCCTGTTTGTTGTTTTATGCGTATCCTTGACTCCTCCGGCCATGGCACCCAGTAATCTATCTGGCTTTCCGAGACATCTTCATCCTGGTTCTCAGTTTCTGCAGGGTCCTCTCACCCATTCCTGCATCTGGTATCTCGTCCTGGCAGTCCACCAGTAGGCTGTGGTTGGGTGGCTCCCTGCATCTGGAATCTCATCCCGGCAGTCCACTGTGGCTTGGTGGCTTCTGCATCGGTCATCTCATCCAAGCAGTCTGCCAGAGGGCTGTGGCTAGGTGGCTTCTGCATCTGTTGTCTCATCCCAGCTGTCTACCAGAGGACTATGGCCAGATTGCTTCTGCATCTTTCATCTCATCCCAGCTGTATACCAGAGGACTGTGGCCAGATCCTTTGTGCTTGTTCTTCATTGCTATATTCTGGCAGCCCACCAGTGGGTTTTGTGCCGAGGAGTTCTTGTGTTTGTTCTTTACTTCAGGCAAACCAGGAGAAAGGGGGTCTAACCGATGGCCCCTTAGCCTGTTAAAAACTAACTCTCCATTGCCAGCCCAGTGGTGCTGAATGTTGAGGCATTGGATGCCACACCTCATGTCATGTGGGTAACCCAGATTCTAGAACAAGCCTGGGCCGTCGGGGGTCAGCCGAGGAGGGAGTGGATTGAGTGTCAGTAGACTGCTCTTCTCTCCCTGGGGTGTATTCTGGGCTTGCACCACACTGTAACAGCCCCGATGGAGATCGGGTGTTTCACAGTTGCAGAGCATCTAGAGGGAGGAGTATGATGGATGGTGGTACATTGTGTATAGACATCGCTGCATGTCCATACTCCTAAGGGGAGAAAAAGCACAGTGGCAAATGGTGGTTGGTCATGGCATCTTGATGACCATGCCTCTGTACACGTTCTGACCTGTGTGGAATTGTGTCTGGGTATTGGATCCAGGCTCAGCAGATGGGATTGGGGGTCCCTGCCGTGGCTACTGTGTGTGCTAGCCCTGTATGAATGAGCTGCCAGGGACTGTATGAGGTGCAGAGGATGACAATCAGATGATGGCAGACCAAGCAGCAGGGCAGAAACAATGTCATGATAAAAAAAAACTCTTCATTTCCCTTTAGTCACATGGAAATTTCAGTAGCCAAGCCAGCCGGCGAGCCTGCTTGTTCCTCTTTCTGGATGTTTCTTGTTTCCCCTTCCTTTCTAAAACCAATCGACCATCACATGGACAGAGACTTTGATAGCCATGCACAGATTGCAGATTGCATCATTTTAGAGTCTTGATGTGACTCACGGTAACATCCCCAGTGTCTGAAGTACTCCAGAGGCAGTCACTTGGGCAGAGGTGCACCTCAGAGTCGGGGTAGAGTTAGCTGTACAGTAACTACAGTACCTTTACAGTTTTAGAGGCTGGTATAGCTTTTGTGTTATAGTACCTTTACAGTTTTAGAGGCTTGTATTGCTCCAGTGTTACAGTACCTTTATGATTTTAGAGTCTTCCTATTATAGGAATTTAGAGTGCTAAGTTTCCATTTTCTCTGTGACCGTGTCTTCCTTTCCCCTGGTTATTAAAAAATATGGTGTAGCATCTTAACCTCATTCATGACTCCCACCTCTCTTTGTCCTGTGATACCATCTCCCTTCATAGAACCTGAAGTTTCCTCCCTCCGTTCCACCTGCTGGGAGCAACACTAGTGTTAGTAATTAGTGTACAATTTATCTGGCTTATCTCAGCACACTCATTCTAGTCACCCTTTCATTATTACTGGACTACTAGAACACATGACCCACACCTGACTACCACAATGTTCCTGTCTTATGCTAGCCTCTTTGTTAGCTATGTTGTCAGCTGTCACATATGCAGTGTTATTGTACAGGCACTGTTTAATGCTACATTATGTTAACAATCTTGCAAATGTCCTGAATGTATTGTAAGAATGGTACAATGCCTAAAATGTACAGCATGCATCTGTCATGAAATGGAAATTTAATAAAAAGCATTAACTGAAAAAAAGTGTTATTTGGTAATGCTAGTATTCCTTTGTAAATGTGCACTTTCAAAAGTGTGCATTTTAATAAACTTCAATCTGTAAAATTGACAGTTTTACACATTTTTCACAAAAATCACATGACACTGTCTAGTATAGTCAGTTTGCAAAATTGTGCAAAATTTCTCAAACAGTGCAATTCCAAAAAACATGAGCAAAATTCATTTTTCCTAGTTCACCCAGCACTACTCCTGGAGGTCAACTCCTCCAAGAGCAGGAGGGGGTCATGTTTTTTTTTATTTAGATTCAGATTAAATACCTTTGAGCCAAAGGCTCATTTACGAAGGTTCCAAGGTAGATAACACAATACAGAGACAAATGTTCCAAGTCAAGTAAACAAGCTACAGAGACAAATAATGGTTATAAGTAGATATCATGTGTCCAGATATTAACTGCCCAGCCCCATCTTGTGGTGCTGTACCCACAGGCAAGCTTAATGAGGCTGACCTGTGACCTGCCCTCACTGGTCACACAGACATCTGGCTCATTGCTTCATGCCAAACAGGGAGGCACCCATTGCTCAAATTATTATGAAAAAGGTAGGTGGGCCCAATGGCCCATATTCAGAGGTGTGCACAGAGTCAATGAAAAGGGGGTGCAGAAGATCTCACAAAGCTAGGGGGTCTAAGGGCATGCTCACTAGGACAATTTTTTAAAACATCACTGTAAGCCAGCCCAATGGTGCTGAGGGTCGAAGTGCTGGATGCCACACCTCATGTCTCACCGGCGACCCGGGTTCAAGAGACGATTGAGCATCCAGAAGACTGCTCTTCTCTCTCAGGGAGGGAGGGATAGCTGTCCTGCCCACTGAGCACCCTCTAGTGAAGGCTGGAGGGGGATACAGGTCGGGAAGCTCGAGCTGACATATGAGTCAGCAGGGAGGGGAGGAGGAAAACCAGGAAATCAAGCCTGGCAGGCTTGATGATGGCCTGCCACCACCGGGAGCATTCCTGGAGGTCTGGATTGGGTCTCTGGGGGGGGGGGAAGCCAGTAACTTCCCCCAGCCCCGCTGTGGGGGGGGCAATCTGCAGGGTAATTTCCGGGGCCACATAGTATGGGAGCAGCAGAGCCAGAGAGACGGTCCTCCCATTTTAGGGCCGAAGCCACCTGACAGGGCTCAGAGTTGGAAAAAAAAAAACACAACATTGTAAATGGTGCATTTTCCTGCATTTTACAGCTAAGTAAGATATTCTGTGATAAAGATGTTGCTGTGTCCTGCAAGAATGTTTTAAAAATTAAACTGTTTATGAAACTGCATTCTTTGCTTCAATGTCTTAATAGCAATGTCTTTATAGGTGACATTGCAGAAGGGCTGGAAGGAAACGTATGCCTCTTTGCAGATGACACAAAGATGTGCAACAGGGTTGATACACAAGAAGGGGTGCAAAGGATGAGGAGGGACATGGCAAGATTGGCGGAATGGTCAAAAATATGGCGGCTTAGATCCAATGCAAAAAAAGTGCAAAGTAATGCATCTGGAAAACAAAAACTCAGAAGAAGAGTAATGGGGGGAAGGGGTTACTAACAACAACACAAATGGAAAGGGACCTGGGGGTAGTCATATCAGATGACCTTAAGGTAGGTAAACAATGTGAGAAGGCAGTAAGGAGGGCTGGATAAATTAGGATGTATAGGGAGAGGCATCACCAGTAGAAAACAGGAAGTTGTTATCCCTCTGTACAGACAATTGGTGAGACCCCGTCTGGAGTAATGTGTACAGTTCTGGAGACCCCATCTCCACAGGGACATAGACAGGATGGAGGCAGTCCAGAGCATGGCAACTAAAATGGTGCAGGGTCTGCAACAGAAGCCATATGAAGAGAGACTAAAAGTGCTTAATATCTATACCCTTGAGGAAAGGAGGGAGAGGGGGGACATGATAGAAACTTTCAAGTACCTCAAGGGAATCAACAAAGTCTAAGATGGGAGCATATTTAAGAAAAAGAGATGTACAAGAACAAGGGGGCACAATTTGAAGATAGAGGGGGGATGGCTCAGGAGCAATGTGAGGAAGTACTTTTTCACATAGAACTGCCTTCCTGAGGAAGTTGAGGGGTCAAAAACAGTGGGGGAATTCAAGAATGCATGGGACAGATATAGACAATTTTAGTGAGGGGTAGGAGGAAGTAGGGTGTTGGTTAACTGATAGCTGCAGCTTATCCAATAGGTAGGAAATGGGCAGACTAGGTGGGCCATGCAGTCCTTATCTGCCGTCAAAGTCTATGTTCCTGTGTTTCTATGTTTCTACTTGTAAAATAGATTCTCCCTCCCCATTTCTCTCACACTCTGTGAAACAGATCACTCTTAACCGTGTTAATTACCCCTTTCTTCCACCAACGCCACATTTCGAGGATTGTTTGCCAGCATACTGCCATCAAGTTATGCACCATACCCCTATTGCAAGAAATGGACATGCCAGGCAGCTTATGCAAATGATGATTATTATCATACGAACTGCCATTCTAATTTGAGTACAAAGGGGAAAAAAGATACAATAGCAGAGCACTGAAAACAGAGAGGAGGGGATCCATTCCACTACTGTTAAGGGACAAACAAAGGATAATTTGTGCATTATGATGATATGTAGAGTAATAAAAAAACATTAAATTAAACTTATGGATGAATCCTGCAGCAGTTAACAATGGTACCCCCCCCCCACACACACACACATACACACATGCCAGCCACTTTATTTCTTAAATAAGATTGCTATATATGTTGGTCTCTGAGGTTCAGTTAATTTTGCTTGTTTGTTGAATTTTGTTGACCCGTAAGCTCACTGGGCCTAGAAGTTCCTTTTATAGGGGCGACTGGGGGAGGGGGTTACAGATGGTAAGCAACTGAAATTGAACCAGATTAAGCTGTTGGTGGTATTTTTAGTGAGTGAGGTAAATTTGGCCAGGACACTGGGGAAATTCCTCTACTCTGTGTAGGTGGAGCCTTTGCGCTGGCTGCAAGATGGCCAGTTCGCATGATCCCCTGGAGGAGATGGACGCTGCTAGCTCAGGGGAGTCGGCCTCCTCCTCTGTGCTACCTTCCTTAGAGGCCCTAGAGGAACGTCTTGATGTAGCTGCTACTAGCAGCACGACTGTACTGGAAATGGACTCCGTTTTCTCTGGCATGCCTGGTGAAGTTCGTTCTGCTGTACCTGTTTTGAACGGAGTTCCCTCTCTCGCTTCCAGCCTTCAGGAACAACGTAAGGCGCTAGTCCTGCGATTGCAGATTCTGGATTCGGCACTGCTGGCTTCTGCGCAGGCAACGCCTCGGACGCCTATTCCTTGCTCTCCTTCCTGCGACATTGACACTGGAAAGCCCCCAGTCGACGTCCCACCGGTAGATTCGGCTTCTGTCTCTTCCGCGTTGGTACCTCCTCAGCTCACTGCTGCCGACACCCTTCGGACTGCTTCTACTGCTATTATTCAGCAATCGACGACTGAACTGCACGAAACTGCCTTGAATGACGCTGCTCCTCTTTCAGTAAGTGACTCTAGCACTACCATCGACTCGTTTCTGTTCTTGGGCAACCTTCTATTTTTTTCTCTGCCACAAAGAGCCTGGTTGGTCCAAACGTGGGGGTTCATTCTTCCATAAAAAAGCCAAACCCAACCAGGATACCCACTCAGACTGGTCGCCAGAGAAACTTTAACAAATGCTGGTTGGGAAAGGGGCGTTGGAGGGACTTGGACCCCTGATTCCCAGGACCCTGTGTACCTCAATATGCTTCAGAAATCCTCTGAGAAAAAATGTATGAGCTCCAACGAACCCCGGGGTGTGTCTTCTCCTTTAACTGTTGCTAGTTCTACTATTGCTAGTACTACATCCACTATCCCTAAGACTACTTCTGCTTTGCAAGGGACTAAAACTGTTTTTTCAGGACCTACTTTGTTAGCTACTGCCACTGCATCTCAAGGTTCTAAATTTAAACTTGCTGATTTATTTTCCTCCAAAAGCGAACCTGCACCAAGGAGGCAGCTGTTAGATTACTTTATAAGGGTGGTTTAGAACTTCCCCTGATCGTTTATATATAGCTAAAACTCTTCTTAAAGGATCAATGAAGTTTTTTCCTCTGAGGTTTTGCACTGATTAATATAGGTAACTCCAACTTTGATATCAGCTTTAAACAAATGTCTGGGCTCGATAGGTTTTGGGCTCAATATGACAAACTTCAGTCCACACCAGATTGGTCCCCTTTCAGGCCATTCCTCTCACTAAACCTGCAATTCGTAACATTACTGTTGTTTTTAAGAATGAGGAGTGCACATTGAGATATTTTATTCTGGTTAAATAAGCGGTGTGATGTTTTGAACAGGCCTACCCCTAATCTAGACTCTGAACAAATTTGGGATGGTAGTTGGAAGGTGCGTGTTAAGCTTTTTCAACTAACACTGGCCCAAAACATCTGCCTAATTTTTTCTTTTGGGCAAAGACAAGGGCTTCATTTTTATGCTGGGCAACCAAAGTCTTGTTTTAAGTGTGGGCAATGTACTCATTTAAGCTCTGCTTGTGACACTCTTAAATGTAGCCATTGTTTTGAATATGGTCATATTGCAGCCAAATGTGCTAACTCATTTAAATGCAACTTATGTGAGGAACTGGCCACGCTTATGGCAGGTGCCCTGGGCCTCTCATAACAGAGATGATTGCCCTTCCATGATGGCATCATCACTGTTGCTCAACAGTTGCATGCCCACAATTTAGCCTCCTCTACCTCAGAGGTTACCCCTCTAGGTGCTGGAGATGATCCTCTGCAGCCCCTGTTCCAGATCCTCAGACCCCTTCCTGCTGTACCCCTTCCTGTTTCTGCGGTGGATTCTCATGTTATTACTCCCATTGTTCTTGATACAGTCATGCCTCCCCCTCATCCCACGAGTCTGGAGGGAGACATCCCTAGTTTCACCATTGTTACCCACAAACGAACCAGGAAGGGCCTTGCTGTTGCTAGTCGCAGCAAGGATACCCCTTCACGTAGCTGGCAAACCCCTAACAAATTTGTGGTTCTAGCCACGGATCTTTCAGATAAGGACTCTGGGGTGAGGATACTGATACCTCCTCTTCTTTCCTTCCCTGATGGGGTCGATGGGGCTGATACGGACCCAATAGCCAAGCGCACTAGGCAAAGACGGAGGGGCAAGTCCCCACCCAATTCTTAAATTATGTCTTCTCTAAATATATGTTCTCTAAATGTGAATAGTATTAAGGGAAGAAGAAGCTGGGTGGAATTTTTTAACCCTTTCTGACCTGCACTGTGACATTTTCTGCCTAGTCGATACCAGGTTGAAGACCCATGGGAACTATTCCAGGCCTCCAAGGCATGGACAGCAGGACCTTCCTTTGGTCTATTGGACCAGACACTTGTGATGGTGTTGGGATATTATTCTCCAGCTCTGATTTTAGAGTATCCAGATTGGTAGATATTTTCCTGGTAGGGCCTTGTTGTTGGATTTTCATATAAATCCGAGAGGTTTCGGGTGATTGGGATTTACGCCCCTCAAACCAAGGCACAGAGGGTTTCCCTTTTTCATCTAATTAAGCCCTATCTTTTTAAGTCTAGATTACTTTTATGGGTCGGAGATTTTAATTGCGGCCTACATCCAACGGATCAAGGCCTACAAACTTCTAAGCTGTTTTGTGACTCTATAGCTTTAAATACTATAGTTTCCATGGCTAAGCTTGTGGATGCATATAGATATTTCCACAAATCGGGTGGGTCTACTTTTTTTAAGGGGTCCTTACACACCAGGATAGATTTTCTTTTTTTTATCTAAGGTTTTGATTTTACTTTCTTGTAAAGCGGTGGCTACTGAATTCTTGGATCATGTTGCTTTATGTGCCTCCTTTTCCTGGGCCTCAGCCTGAGATGTAAGAAACCAGTTGGCATCTCAATGATTCCTTACTTAGTGACTCTTTTTCTTAAACTCTGCACAAAGAGTTTTTAGCTCGTTTGTCTGTAGTTGACTTCTATGACACTAGGATAGACTGGTGGAGGCCTCCAAGCTGAGTTGAAACAGTTTTTCAGAAAACTGCTGCGAATAAACAAAATACTAAATATTTGTCCTATTTAACCTTAAGGCATCAGTTACAGCATTTATTTTCTTTAGCCAGCTCCACTAATCATGATTTTAGTTCTCAAATTAGCGAAATCAGTGCTCAAATGAGGATATCTCAGTATAATCGAGCTGACTCATTAGGTCAGGAGGCGTGTTTTGGCACCCATATTACTAAAGGTTGTTTAGATCCATTCAAGGCCTGTAAAGATAGAATTGACACTAAATTAATCACCTCTCTATTATCTCAGTCCGGGGAATTACTCAAGAAACCCGAAGATTTGCTTCACTGTGTTGAAAATCACGTTTTCAGTATGTTCGGTACTAAACTGACCTTGTTAATGCAGATCACTTTCTTCAATCATTGTCCTTACCTCAACTTTCTGATTCTGATCAAGTCAAGCTTTCTTCTGATATTACTGAACATGAAGTATTAGCTGCTATTACTAGTCTGAATCCACATTCTGCCCCAGGGTCAGATGGGCTGACCCGCATTTTATAAGACTTTCTACTGATCTTGTTCCCGTGTTAACTGTCCTTTATAACAGATGTTACATTGTGATGCTTTAACTGCTTCCATGAAAGAAGCATTATTGATTTTACTGTTTAAAAGAAAGGGGATCCTTTTGATCTAAATAATTGGAGACCAATTAGTTTGTTAAACGTTGACTACAAGATCCTTGCCAAAATTCTCTTGTCCAGAATGATTACTTTTGCATCACATATGATTAGTCCGACACAAACTTGTGGTATCCCAGGCAGACATCTTTCTGATAATCTTATTTTATTGAGAGAAATATTCGCTTTAGGAGAACATAATGCTGTCACTGGGTGGATTATAAGTCTGGACCAAGAAAAGGCTTTTGATAAAGTTTCCCATGAGTTCTTATTCCTAGTTCTGGCGGCTTTTGGGTTTCCAGTGCGTTTTCTTTCCTGGCTTCGTTTGTTATATAGAGATGTAGTGATACGTCCTAATGTTAATGGCTGGATTGGCCGTCCTGTTTCTCTAGCCTGTGGGGTTCGTCAGGGTTGCCCGCTTAGTCCCCTATTGTATAATTTTTATATAGATACCCTTTTAAGAGCTATTTTCTTGCCCACAGATTATTGGATTGTTTTGTACTCCTTCCTCTTTACCCCTTAAAACATTAGCTTATGCTGATGATTTAGTTTTGGCTGTGGATTCTTCCACAAAGCAAGAGGCTATTGTTCAGGTTCTTCAGACCTTTTCTTCAGTTTCAGGCTCTAAAATAAATTTAAAAAAAAGTATCTGTGTACCACTAGGGCATACCTCCCTTCCCAGTGCAGGCCTCTATGCCGGAGTTTCTGTTTCTACTGCAGCTTTTTCATATTTAGGCATTTTTTTTGGCCGTGAAAACATGCAAACATATAATTGGAATCTTGCTCTACAAAAAGCAGATAATGTGATTAATGGGTGGAAACGGCATTTAATCGGGAAGAAGAAACGGGTTGTGCTTCTTAAAACTCTGGTCACACTGATCTTTTTACATCTCAGTTGTGTTCCCACCACCTATTTCTTTGTTTACCAGACTAACTGGACTTTTTTCAAGGGTTGTGGGGATCTAGGTTAAACCCCATTAAAAGGAATTTCACATACAGGTCAGCTCAAAGAAGGTGGAATCAGTATGGTCCACCCTGTTGTTTTCTTTTATAGCCTTTTTTAATTATAATTATGGGAAGGCTCTGAAACCTGGGGAAGCTTTTGGAAACCCTATTTTTCAGCATGGTTCTCCTTTGCCTTGATAATTGGCATGCTCGTTATAAGGGTGTTATTTAAATCCCAACTGATCCCTATTTATGGGAAAGAGAGTTTAAGATGGCCTTAACCTGGTGTCTTCATCCTCAGGACTTCTGTATATTATCTAGATCCATGTTATATGAAAGACTTTGGAGGTTGGAGGCTCAGGAGGAGATTGTTTTCCATCTTGTCCCCTGGACGTCTCCCTGGGTACTCCATCAACTTCAAAATCATCGTTACCACCATATTTATGGGATATGATTTGGCTGAGTAACTATGATAGATTGGGGTCAATAACAATCATAGGCACAAAGCCCTGTCTTTGAGGTACTGCCCTAGAACTTTGCCTCCATATTTTTGAAACTCAGCAACATTTATTTTGTGAATGTCCCTTTTCTTTGAAGTTTGGTCTACTTTAGCTACTAATTGGTCAGAGCCTCTGTTGTCTTCACTTTCTTATGAACATGTTATGTTTTGCACTAATGACCTGCTCAATAGAAAATATCATGTCGATAATTTGTATATAACCTTTGCTGTTGTTCATTATTATTTATGGCAAGCAAGATGTCTGTTAGTGTTACACCAAAAAACTATTTCGATCAGTGAAGTTCTTTGTAATATTCGTGCAGCTTTGTGTTCTGTTAAAAAAAATGATTTTTTACTTCCTTTTACTTCTCAAGCTGTATTGTTGTGGCAAAATTGTGATAATTTTTTCTGTTGATCTGGATTTGATCTGTTTTTTTTGATTGTTAACATATGTTGTGTTATTTTTCTGTAATGAAGCCCACTTTATTACCAATAAAATTCCCCTACTTTGTGGTAGGGGGCGCTGTTGGATGTCTGGATTGAGGTGAAAGTCAGCAGTCCTGAGTTGGAGCCGGTTGTGGAAGGTGCAGCGGGGTTAGCTCCCCTCCCTGTCTCTGTATCCTCAGGAGCTATTGCAATGGAGCCTCAGGGCATAGTTTGTTTAGAAATTGATGATGTAGTCTTTCCAGATCTCTCTAAAATGGCAATGGATGCTGCGGATGATTTATTTCTGGAATTAGAATCGAACAAAAGGCAACTGATGGATTTTATTGTGGCATAGGAGTCTCTTGTATTGCCTAAAGGCTTTGCAGCAACAATTGACATTGCTCCTGCTTCCCAGGTTTCATTATTGGATCAGATGGATCTTGGCTTGGTACTCCCCCCTAGACAGAACTCTGATGTAATCCTAGACCAACCGATGTATGAGGGCCTTTCTGGTGAGTTCCCCCAGAGCTTGTCTGCTTCTTCAGCAGATGCGCTGCATATTTCTGTGATAGTGTACCTACTTATGGTGGATTGCGGTTGCCTGGCTCGTGATTGTCCACACTTACAGCGGAAGATGAAGAGAAATGAAAATGGGGGGTGAGAACATCTCCTGAAGGTTTGGGCCTTTGTCTAACTAAAATTATGTCTGTGATTCATTCAGAGGATTCTACAGCCCCGATATCCACACGGGGTTTGATTCCAACAGATCCTATGGCTGCTTTAGTACATGGGGTGAATTGGTCTTCAAAGAGGGCCTTAGAAAGGGTCAGCTGTTGACAGCTGCAAGATTGGTCTTGTGCCTCTGACCCAGCTGTCCCAATCTCGGGTATTATACAGAGCTCTGCTCTTGTGGTAGATCCTGCTCCTCCACTGCAAGGTGCTCCAAATTCGGCTGGTGAGCCTGAGAAGGTTGGAGAGGAGCTTCCTGAGGTACCTAGTTCTGCTATTGGTAGTATTCCTCCACAATCTCCTACCGAGGTCTTGCTTACGACTGCTGATTCATTTGACTCTGGGGCTATTGAACCTAGTTCTATGCCTAAGGTAGTAACTTCTGGAGCCCCAACCTTTGCTAGTTTGTTTCAAAAACTGCTTGAACTGGCAAAATGACAGAATGCAGTTCGTCTGTGGTTTTTGGGTCAATCTGAGGAAATCCCTGACCATTTTTTATATTGGGAAGGTATTACTGAAATAATCTATTGATTCCTTTCCAGCCCCGGTATATGCTTTGATCCACACCCCTGGGGATAACTCTTTTGATATTAGCTTCAGATCCCAGGATTTCCTGGGCATTTTTTGGGTACACTATGCCCAACTGAAATTTAACCCCCTCTGGCAGGATTTTCAGGTAATTCCTCTGACTAATCAGACCTTCAAAGTTATCATTGTACTGTTTCAGAATGAGGGGGTTAGTGTTACGGACATTATCTACTGGCTGGAGAAGAGATGTGAAATACAGGGTGACCCAGAACCTATTATGGATGATGAGGGGTTTTGGAATGGGGGATGGTGTTTCAAGATTAACCTACCCCAAATGGATTTTGGACTCACACATTTACCAAACTGTTTTTTCTTGGGTCGGGATAAGGGGTTTGTCTTTTACCCCGGCCAGCCTCGCCATTGTTACAAATGTGGCTCGGCTAGACACATTAGTCATACTTGTGATGTGGTAAAGTGCTCTCACTGTGGAGAGATGGATCATTCAGCCATGCATTGTTATAGTCCCCCCACCTGCTCCTTGTGTGAGGGGAACCATTCCTTTTTGGTTTGTCCATGGGTTGCTCATAATACTTCTCATTCTGATTTTGCAGTTCAGGATTGTTATCTTAATACTGCCAGTAGACCATTTCGGTCTCAGCCCCCCCCCCCGGTACGACTCCCCAGGGACCACCTGTAGTTTCTGTTCAGGTTTTGCCTGACTTGATGTCCCCTGTGGGTGTTTCTGAAACCACTGTTTTAGTTCCTCCTGGTTCTACCACTGCAGTAATTGTTCAGGGGCTGGACCCAGTACTGGTTTACCTCCTGGTTTTCCTGGTATAATGCTTCCCCCTTTGCCTCCTGGAGATGGCTTTTTACTTCCAAAAAAACGGAGAGGGAGTTTACGTCATAGACAGTCAGTTAAGCCTCCCACCCCTATGCTGGAGGATGTTGTTCCTTTAAGTAACACATTTTTTGCACTACCTACTGATGAGGCTGATTCAGGGTCAGAGTCTGACTCTGTCTCATTACCTTCTTCATTGATGACTGAAGGGACTTCAGAGGGTAAGATGGTACATGATACTCCGGCTGATACAGTGAAGAAAAAATGCATGGGGACAAGGGCCTGGATCAAGTTTCACCCAGATGTGATGCCCCCTGACTGATTCTTTTTTCCCTGGCTCAGTCATTGTATGGTTTTTCCTTTGCCTATCTCAATGTTAATAGCATAAAGTCTGAATGGAAGTGGACCATGACATTTGCTTATTTTTCTACTCATTTGTTTGACATTATTTTTTTTCAGGACACAAGACTGCATACTCTGGCAGAGATGGAGGAGGCCAGTGTGGCATGGTTGTGGGGGAAAGTGTATTGGTCTCCAGGGCAGGATGTTTGTTCTGGAGTGGGTATTGCAGTTTCTAACCCAGCAGCTAAATTAATCCATCAGGTTGATGTGGACCCTGGGAGAGCTCTCTTGTTGGAACTTGCTATTGGGGTTTTGTCCCTTCAGTTGATTACTATATATGCACCCCAAATGAAAGCTTCTAGGGTTTCTTTGCTCCAGAAGCTCCAGCCCTACCTTTTTTCCACAGGGCATATTATATTTGTGGGGGATTTTAATTGTAGTCCCAATTTTACAGACAAGAGGGTCCGATCCACAAACTTTATAGTGATGCCTCTTATTTGGACTCTATGGTTAATCAGGCCTCCTTGGTTGATGCTTTTACTATTGGGGGAGAGTGTCACAGTGAACGTATTTCCGAGGGTCCTTAAACACCAGGATAGATTATGTTTTTATTTCGGCTGCCTTGGCTATTCAACAGCCCCAGGTGATATCTTCAGACCATGCTTTGCTCAATTTACAGGTCTCTAATTTTGTTCATATGGGTAGAGGACCAGGGTACTGGAGGATGAATATGACCCTGATATAGAATGTAGCCATTTTCCAGGGTTTACAGGCAGATTTGGTTTGCCAGGAAATCAGTTTTTTTCTTGTATGACTCCCCTTTAGACTGGTGGTTTACTACTAAATCTGATGTACAGGATTTTTTTCAAAAAAATTGGGCAGCCATCAGGGAAGTTGAAGTCAGACCAATATGCTTACTATAGGTCCTGTCTTCTTGAACTTTCTTCCCTGCATGAGACCCCAGTGGAGGATTATTCTGAAGACATACAAATATTGACAGCCCAACTTACCTCACCACAATATAATAGATTGAAATCCCTGGAGGCTGAACGACGCTTTGGTACTCAAGGCAAATTGGCTTTTGTGAGCCCATTTGAATTTTGCCCGAATCAATCCTTATTGAAGCAGATCAGTAGTATTTGGTTGCAGGATGGTTCTCTGGTCACTAAAAAAAAGGATATTCTTGCTGCAATAGATGTTTATGTGATTGCTTCCTTATGCCCATCTTCTTCTCAGACCTTGGTCTCGGAAGTCTCATTATGGTTAACACAAAGTGCCTTCCCACAGCTGTCAGATGTGGACAGATTGTCTCTTGTCGCCCCTATTTCTCAGGGTGAGCTTCTTGCTTTTATTGCACAGCTAAAGTCCAGTTCCTCCCCAGGTATTGAAGGCTTACCTTATGAAATATATAAATTGCTTACCCCAACTCTTTTACCAGAGTTGTTGGTAGTTTTTAATTGTCTTGTTACTGACCCTTTTATACCTTCCCATATGTCTACCAGTCTTATGGTTTTGTTATATAAATCTGGTGATAGAGATCTCCTCTCCAATTGGTGACCTATCACTCTTTTGAATGCTGATTACAAGATTTTTACTGAACTTTTGAGCTTGAGATTGGCTCTGATTCTTACCCATATTATACATCCCTCACAGACGTGTATTGTTCCAGGGAGGTCCATAATGGATAATTTAAAAATGATTTGGGAAGTTTTAGACCATGGTTGGTAGGGTGCAGTTTCGGGATTTTTGATGTCTCTGGACCAGGCCAAGGCCTTTGATAGGGTTCCATATGATTTCCTTTGGCTTTGTTTTACTGCTTATGGGTTTCTGAGTCTTTTTATTCAGATTTTAAAAGCCTGTTATGCTCAGGTGGAAACTGTTCCTTTGGTGAATGGCTGGATGAGGGTCAGGCATTTGGTAGCATGGGGGGTCCGACAAGGGTGTCACCTTAGGCTGGCCTTGTATATTTTGTCCATTGATCCCCTTTTACATCGGTTTAATAATTCCCAGTCTTTTCTTGAGTTTTCCCTTTCCAGTATGTCCTTTGAATTACGTACATTAGCTTATGCTGATGTTTTGGTTTTATTTTTGGCTAATACTGACTCCTGTGCCATAGCTAGACAGGAATTGTCTTCTTATGCCCTAGTATCCCACTCCAGTTATCAATTTTCAGAAAAGGAAATGTTTGTTAGTTGGGGATATTTTTCCTCCAGGTACTGAGATTATGGGTGTTCCTATAGTCCAGTCCCCTTGTAAAATGTTAGGCTTATTTTTTGATCCTGGTGACTTGGCTATGTTTAAATTGGAGCACTGTTTAGCTACTATGCAGGCCAAGGTATCTGATTTGTAATAAATGGAGAATGGTGAAGAGAAAACACATTTATGTGGTTAGGACTTTTTTATTATCTGTGTTTTTACATCTTAGCATGGTATAATCTCTCCCGGTCGCATTGGAAACAAAAGTATATAGTTGTTTTTTTATTTGTATTTGTATTTGGGGGAGCCATTTAAATCCTTTTGAGAGGAGGATTTTATATCTCCCAGTGGCTCAGGGGGGTCTAAACATGGTGCATCCTATTTTGTTTTTCTTTTCTATGTTTGTTTCACTTAGCCTCGGCCCTGTGCTTTTACATGCATCTAAAGAGTGGGTGCCCTGGGTTTTGAATCATTTTGGTCCTTTTTTATAGGCTTGGCAGGCTGACAGAGTTATTCCACGGCAAAAAAGGATTACTTATGGGCCTTGTGTTAGTAAATTAAAATTGTGGGCACTTACTAAACATCAGGTTTCAACTGTCCCAAGGAGGATGCTGTATGCCCTGCTTTTGGACAAGTTTTTCTTTGATAAACCTCATTATGTGTTGTGCTTACCCCTTGAGATCCGACAAATCTCTACTTTGTTACTGTCCCCACATACTCTGATTCACATGTGGGATGTGAACTAGTTGTCCCTTCATTGTAAACTCAGTGTGAAAGGCAATCTTAAACACAAGCCTGTGGATGAGAGGTTTTGCCCACGTTCAGACTGTATTGCCCAGATTGAGACTATCTCCCATTTATTTTTTGATTGCCCTTATATACAGAGGTTTTGTCAACTACTTCATATGCACTGGTCTGATTTTCCCTTTTTGCCCATGACCCCATATATTTTGTTATTGGGTATTCTCCCTTACCAGTGGACTAAGACAATGATATGGTTGTTTTTGACCTTTTTTAAATATTATATTTGGATCACACATCGCCATTTGTCTCTGCAACAACAACTTAAGTCAGAAGTCCAGTTGTTTGAGTTGATCTCTTCAAATATATCTAAATTAGAGCCCAAGAACATTGTACTATGTCAGCCCGGGTTTTCTATAGATGGTGGCTATCAATATCATGGCTGTGAAATCTGTGGCCAGTTCTGATTGCTGGGGGTTTCTATTAATAAGTGGGGGGTGGGTCCCCCTTTTTTTATTTTGTTCCCGTCCTTTTGCATCTGGTATGCATTATTGCTGTTTCAGCTTATGGTTGTTTCTGTTTATTATGTCTGCTGTGTGACACATTATTATAATTTCTGTTCCTGGGGTCCAGGTATGCAGTGCTATCTTTTGTGTTTCTGTTTTTTTTTTCCCCTTTTCTTTTTTTTTTTGATTTAGTCCAATGGATCATTGCTTTGTTCATATGGTTTTTGGGATTCTGTATTTGTACTTCCCCTATTCTTTTGGTAGGGAGGGGGAGGGGGTAAGTTTGTCAATGTTGTACTGATAGTACATGTTTTTTTCTTCATCATTTCCTATGATTTTGTATGAAGTAATACATATTTGTTTGAATTTTTTTTTGAGTTTTGCATAAAATATTCCCTATCTCTTTTAGTTGGGGGGTGGGGGGGCAGTGTTATGATTTAATTTGGGTCCTATTCACTTATTTAATAGTAAACTAAAAAAGGTATGCCTGTAATACTTATTTATTTTATGATTTGTATAATTTTGTGTGAGTTAACACTGTTTTGTATTTCTTTGATTTTGAAGTTATAATAAAAAATTCCCCTACTCATTTTCAATAAGTGCCATGGGATCTTTAACATCCACCAATCCAGGTAGATGGGACCTCAGTTTAATGTCTCATCCGAAAGATGGCACCTCAGAAGTGCAGCACCCCTGTCATGTTGCATTACAGTGTCAGTATTGGGATATTAACCCAAGTACTAGATGTGGGAGTTGAACCCACAGCCCTCTGATCTCCCTACCTTAGAGGCAAGTGTGCTACGTACTGAGCCACTGACACTGCAATTTTGAATGATTGATGACAAAAACTTCACTATTCAAAATGTGAAAGTCATTCTAGTTTTGTGGAAATCAAAATATTTCCCAGGTTACAACTTTGGAAGTTAATATAATGTTGTCAGAGACAATTTTGCAATTACACATTACAGATAATGCCATGCCCCCCATTCATTAAGAAAAAAATATTACACGATTGACTCCACGCCTACAAAATTCAGTCATCTACATTTTTCGCTATCAGGAGTCAGATACATCCCCCTCAGGTAATTAAATGAAGCCCCTGGCTGATGACATGTTGCCCCACCTTCTAAGGGGTCACTGCCGGCAGGTTTAGGGGACAGAGAAATTAACATGTGTTTTTCCTAACACATGCAATGTTCCCTTCCAGGTCTCCCTATTTTCAGGAGTCTCCTTATTTTGACCAACCCCACACCCCCCACAAACGTCTCACACAGTACACCCCAATCTAAAATATCCATAATTCAAAAAGATATTCTACTCTTTTACTTGATGTAGCACTTAATTTCTGTCATGTTATGCACATAAACAGGTTAGCTCTGCTTGATTTACTGATCAAAAATCTGAGAATGTTATGGATATACCTTGGCTGCACTAAGTAAATTACTTGGGATGCATTACTCAAGTAGAAGAAAGCAACATACTGTCTATTTTTATAATATGCATATTTCACATGGGCTCTGGAGATACAAAGCACCCTCTTCCCATAGTCTTACATTACATTGACTCCAGAGGCACCCCCCCAACCTTGCCTTACTTGGCATGGGTTCCAGAGACCTACAGTCCCCCCCACCTTGTCTTATTTTACATGAACTCTGGAGAAACAAAGCATCCCTAGCCTTGCCCTACTTCACATGGGCTCCAGAAATGCATAACACCCATGGGCTCTAGAGACACAAAGCAAACACCCCCAACTTTGCCTTAAAATACTTTACATGGGCTCTGGAAACAAACACCTCCCCAGCCTTGCCGTACTTAACATAAGGTTCAGAGACAAACACACATCTCTGCCTTGTCTTACTGTACTTCACATGGCTCTGGAGACTAACACCCCTCCTCAACCAAGCTTTACTTCAGACGGGTCCCTGAGGCACAACCCCCCAAGCCTTACCTTACCTTACATGGGCTCTTGAAACAAAAAACAACCTTCTGTCTACACTCCTTACCTTACTTCACATTGGTACTGGAGACAAGTACCCAATCCCCAAGCTTGCCTTGATGCACATGGGCTCTGGAGACTAAAGTACCCCCTAGCAGTATGCTAGGTCAGGCTGAGGAGGCTAAAAGAGGGTAGCCCCAGCCCATTCAGGGTCTCTCTCAGCTCTCTCTATGGTGGCAACTTGTGTTGACACTGCCAGGGGGTTCAGGACCTAGTACAGCTTCACAACTGGCCCTACTCCACACTCCAGCCCCAGTCAGCTAGCACTGCCTGACTACCTCAAGTTCCACAGTGTTCTTGACTTAAAAAAAAATATTTACATACTGTCTGGAAGTGTGTGCTCCTGATTTTCTTATCTTGTCTAAAATAACAAGACTCCTCCAGCATATTACCTAGCAGTAATCTGATTTCAACAAGCAGTACAGCAGAGTTACCACACGAGTCCTCTGGGCTAACAAAACTGTGCTTGTTTTCTCTATCTCTCACTGTGTCTCTCTGACAATTCAGCGACAGTGAACAAATATGTTTTTCCCAGGAACTCAGTGTGTAGGGGCTACTAGCTACTAATTTTACATCTGGTTTAAGTTATCTATAGTCTGAACTGTAATGAACACCTCCAGCTGTGCTCGTTCAAGGAGGTGTCACACCGGATATCAAAGAAGCCAAGCACAGCAACATTTCTTTACAATAACTGAACGCTAGGCTCTGCCTGTATTTAAGTGAACAAGCAGCCAGCCACTCCCACTTCCAGACCTATATAAGAAGTTCCTCTCAGCCTCCTTCTGAAGCACTTTTTCTTTGCCAGCCAGAAGCTCTGTCAGTCTATCCTCTGCAGCTGGCTGGGGCCTATCCCTCCCCCTGTCTTGCTGCTTCTTTCTGCTGGGATAATGTGTTTGTTCTTCTGCTTCTGGTTTGTATTTTGACTTTGGTTATGTGCTTCCTTTTGTCACTTTCCCTGTTTTTCTGTGTTTGTGTGTCTTGGATTTGTTTTGTGTTTTTTGGGGGGACTTGGTTTTTAAGCTCCTAGCATATTGCTCATCTAGAGCTCAAGCTACTTGCTTTCAGTTACTCACAGCATTATTGCAATCATTACCTGTGTTCAACTCAAACCAAAGCTGCTCCCCAGGCTACATGCCTAATTGTTTTCACCTGATCCAGGCTCACTCTGAACCCTAGCTATGAAGCTCAATCATGCTTTCTCAGCCTGCTCTTTATGTTTATACACTGCCCCTCTGAGCTGAACTTCATTGCTGCATATACTGTTTGTTAACGGACATTGCTTTCTACTTGCATACTGCTTTATTATACACTGGAGGTCAGCTTTGGCTACTGCCAGTGTTATAAACTAGTTGTTAATGCTGCATATAGGTTACGTCCTTTCCAAAAAAAAAGAAAAAGGGAGTTGAGGCCCAGTGTAGCATATTGCTTCATGTTTGAATCATGTCTCCGCTGCTAAAAATCCTCTGAGTATTATCTCACCTTCTAATTGGCTCCCTCTAGACTTGAATGGCTTGCCTTTGCTTATTCTATGATCGCTATAGCTTCTGCCAGCTACATAAGTTCAGCAACTAACTAAACAACTTCCATATGCTAAATGAATGTATCACAAATGAAATACTGAAATGACTGGCAAGAAAAGAACAAGAACTAAACTAACACATGGATAAGGAAGTACCGAAAAAACTGCTCCATGTCAGAAATATCTATGTGAATGTATCGGTATGCCATCCTCTTTCTAGTTTTGGCACAAGGTTCCCCCCCTTGCATCGATGGTCTCACTCTGCACCACTAGTCAACAACTTAAGCATGTGAAACTTGGGGCACGGTCCTTCTCACCTGGCCCACAGCTGGGAATGTCCTTGCTCAAGGTGGACCTTCAGTTGTCAACCATACAGACGGCACCTCAAGTTATAGAATTTAAGACTAAGCTGTGAAAGGAGGTTACAATGATTTCTTTTAGCTCTAGTGGTTTTCACTACAATGGTTGTCCATTGGCTTTAGTGGTTCCCTAGCAAGGCACCTTCACCGCATTCTATCTATGACCACCTCTGGTTCACCTAGTTTGTTTTCAGATCGGTAGGTTCAGTGAGTGCCTCAGTGGTTGTTACTCTCCTCCTCCCACCTTGGAGCAGTGGTTGCAGAGCATCTCACAACCCTCCACAGCATTTATGTTAGAAGGATAGAGTGAGAGTTTCCCTCCAAATTGTAATATTTTCCATCTCTTATTAATTGGGCTTCCAAATTACAGTAGCAGAGCCATCACTAACAAAATTATCCCACACCTGGAGGGAAGGTGACCTAGGTCTTGGATCCCCAGAGATTTCCTCCTCAAGGTTTTTTTTTTCTCCTCCATGCTGAAGGTCTTAATATCTAGTCAGTTTAGTTAATATCCCCTAGTTTCCATAGATAGGTTATGCTGTTGGATGGAGGTGGATGGTGTCCCTCTTGACGTTCCCTCTCTCCTTAAGAGGCCCCCTTTCCATTATCAATGTATCCAAAGCACTTATCTATATCTTGTTAATCTGTTTCCTTGTATTATGAAGCTACACTGTTGTCATTATGCTCCTGTGCCCCTTGGCTTGGTTGCGTTTGTCTTTGGTGTTACTCCTACTTTCTTTTTGGGGATCTTCCTAAGGTACCTTTAGCCAAGAGAATTGTCCCACAGCACCTCTAGAGGTGGAACCCCCTTTGAGGGTTCCTCACCTTTTGTACCCCTACAGGGTGGTAATTCCTTTGGAACAGACAGTGCAAACGGCCAAAACCTAAGTTACACAGTTGCACAAGCATGACATTATACTGGTCATGTAGGCCACTGAAATAAGGACAATGATAAGGATCTCTGACTATCACCTTTTTAAAGAATCTGTGAAGGACTTACTTTGCTGCCTGCTGTGGATATTACTTCTAGCTGTGGGAGGCTTTTGTTTAGTTATTTTCCATGAAGGTGGCCATTAAAGCAGTCAAGCAACAGCAAGCCATCACTTAAGGATTGTTTACACAGCCAATTTTGCAGTGCATCAACCTATGTGCACAGCTTGATGCACTGTAAAGTTGGGTTCATAAACATTTTACAGAAAACCATGATTGTGCCTCAGATCCCTTTTCTGCTACAACTCAGTTGTGGTTACCTGTATCAGAGGTGAGCATGTTAACTGACGTTAACCATTTGATGCGATTGCTCCAATGGGAAGCCTTCTGTCTCAATGTCTCCCAGCATCCTCTGCTGAATTTACAGCCCCTCCTCAGTATGACCTGCAGTGCTGAGACAGCGAGCTGTGAAAACACTAAATTGATGGAGGAACAGCCAGCACAGCAAGAAGGGAGTAGCCCAAATGCAAGAGCGCTGCAGCTGTTGAAACACGGTTTTAGATAAATATCTGTCTCATGTATAACATAACTCACTTTGATGCCAGTTGTGTGGCTATGGGTTGGGGGAGTGTTGTGTATCCCCCAGCCCCTTATTTAACTAATAGGCACACCTCTTATACCATTTCTGTCAAGGGGGACAAAGGAGGGGTGGCAGTACGAAGCAAATTGCTGCAGAGTGTGTACAAGACACAAAGAGACCTTTACCAAACCCAGGTCCTGAGGAAAGAACTTTTGCTATGGGGGCTATGCTAGGTCTGTACTTCTGATGGTGGTACCCAGTAAATCCACACAGGAAGCAGTAACTAGATTGTCCATACCAGGTTGGGATTCTAGGATGTGGCTTTATTCCAAAAAAAGAAAACAGTTGGTACACAAAAGCAAAGATGGATCCCCAAGGGTTTACACTTCCTGGCACAAGGCAATGAAGAACAACTCTGTACTCTGACAGAAATTCGAAACTTCCCATATAGTATAGGATAAGGCATCTGGAAATGTGGTACTAGCCATGATGAAACACACAACTTTTTCTAGAAGCACTAGGCCACAACTTAGTAAATATTCCTATATGGCATAGGCTACAAACATCTGGAATTGTGGCACACTGGCCACGATGGAGCACACTGGTGCTCAAGCTACTAGAACAACTCACATTGTGGGGGTAAACTTTACTCTTCAGGCATTGGCCATATGCGCTGAATAAACAGGCACCCTTACAGAATCCGAAGTGCTGAACTGGTCACTCCAGATGGGGGGTTGCCCACTTTTTGCTTCTTCATCCATACCCAGACATTCATTAAGAGTGACAACTTATCTGCTACTGTAGAAGTATGCTTTCTTTAAATGTTTAGCACATTAAGCATCTGACAAACTACAAAGGAGTGTAACATTAAAGTTCTGAACCAAGTGCACTAGTCACACCTGGGACACAACTGTTGTCAGCAAACTTTAAATGAAGTTCTTCAAGAACAGTCTCAAAAGAACTGGGTGCACTGGGTCCCTTTTTCAGAGTGAAACCCCACAGAAAAAACAGCAGGCACATATCCTGGGTAACTCTTAGACTGAATCTACTCACAGTTTGTACACCAAAGGCAGCTTGAAAATGTTCTTGGTTGGATCAGAGGATTGCCTCTTGAATCCTTTGCAGTCCCCCTCATCCCACTGGAGATGAGGACATCAGGAAATCCTGGAGACAGTTTCCACCACTTCAAAAAGTCAGGAAAAATATGTTCTCAGACTAGGGTGAGAAAAACAGACTCTCCTCGCTCTTCACTGCTTATTCTCTGAGCTCAGAACTAAGACTCCTCCCAGAACTAACTGAAAATTCTAATGCTCCCAACACTCACGGCATGCTGTGTGGCTCACGAGACTGCAAGAATTCTAAATGACATCACTTTTCTGACCTCAGCTGAGACCAAGCAAGCAGAGAGGGACCAGGTGAAAATCTATTTACCTAGTTATTCACCAGCTGCCTTCCCTACCTAACACTGATGCTGATGGGATTCTAGTAACCCCAGAGGAACAGATGGGGGTTACACTTGCCCCTAGCCAGGTAAATGACTGTCCACAGTCACTCCTCTGCCCAGCACCAGGCCATCCTACACTCTGTGTTGCCTACAGGGAGGTAGCACTACTTTTCCCCTACCATGTGCCAGGCAGAGGCAGGTAACACTAAAGGCACAAAGGCCGATTAATGGAACTTCAGCCCCTATCCTACAATCTATCTATGGAAAATCAGTGGCTCCAAGAAGCTGCCTGAAGCATGCCCTACTAGACCAGAACTGATGCTCCTACTGCAGGTCATGACCACAGTCTGTCTATGCCCCTAGCCCTCTAGGAAAAATCTTTCTGACCAAGCTGATCTCAGGGGAACCTCCCCCCAAACCTAGGGTACCTACTAACAAAAACACCAAGGAAACAATACATCACAATGCATTACATTTCCCACAAAGTTCCCCACAACCTCACACCTGTGAAGAAAAACATGTTAACCACAGTTAACTACACACAATTCTACAACTCTAAGCAAAAGAGGAACTCGCCTGAGCTCCCACATCCTCTTCTTTTCTTCATCAGGAACACCTGCAAAATAAGAAAATAAAACACCACATTCTGCATTTTATACAGTGTCTAAACCTCCACCTGAACACTAGAGAATCCCCAAAATATTTTTCTAGACAAGTAGAAAAGTAGAAAAATGGAAAACAGACATTATACAACACATTTTGGGGGATGGAATGTCCTAAATGTCCTGCACTGGTGACAGAATGTTGTTGCCCGAGGGCAAGGTCCATAAAGGAGTCTCTCCTGGGCCAGATCCCACTGAAGAACAATTATGTAACAAAGCAGGGCCTGAAAAGCACTGCAATCCATGGGGAGAGTCTTTGAGGACAGCTCAAACAGTTTATAGTAATCTGCCAGATGTAGGGTGCATTGTGCAAAGTCAGTAAAACATAGAAAATATGGATCTTACCAGTTCCTTGAAGACTGAAATAAAAGGATCACCTGACTTCTCCAATCTCAGTACTCTCCCACTCTGGTGGCATCTTCAGATACAGCTGGGGTGATGTCCTCTTAAAGACCAGGCAATGAAGCACGAAAAACAGCTGGATTGATGTCATCTAGAAATCAACTGATGGAACAGGAAAACAGCTGGATTGTCATCATCTGGAAGGCCAGGCAATGTAAATGGGAAAACACTGCTGGGTTGATGAATCTGGATGCACCTTAAGAATCCTGGAGCAACAGTAGAGCTGCATCTTCCTCCTTGGATAGTGCTGCTGCTGGATGACAGATACTACACTGCAACTGCTCACTTCCCTCTAGGCATGCTGGGCATATTCACAGGGAGTGGTACCATTAAGGGTAATACCACTCAGGTGAGGTGCAAGAACTATGACACCATCTGGGCGTTCAAAGTTGATGTTGTGGACTGTCTCATTCCCTGCTTTGTCCACAGTTCGCATAGCGTCCATAAACAAAGCTCTGCCCAATATCCAGAATTTCAGTCTATCACTGATGACTCTGTCCCTGACACATGTTGCAGCACCAGGGTGAAAATTCTTGCTTGCCTGTTCCAATAACCAGGATTTACTGTTCTGTTCAATTTCCTCCCAGACTGTATGAGGAAAGGTAGGAAAGGACCTCCCATATATGGTGTCGGCCCTGCTACATACCAGTCTCTCCTCCTTGCTATTCTTCACAAGTGTACGGCCCATGGCTTGGCATGGGGTGGTCAGTCTTGGTTAAGCCAGTGCTGCTTACTTACAAATGAAAGAACTTGTCCCCGACCATCTCTGTGAGCAGGACAGTGAAGCCTTCTTTTTCTCTCTCTGACTACTCTGAGGCAAGAGCTTGAGGCCCCTCCCTGGGACCCTCAGCATGAAGATACAGCTCTTCATCCTCCTCTTCCTCACTTAGGATCTGAGCCCAGGACTGAGCAGATGTCCTCTCTCCTGAGACAGTCCACTCCTCACTGGGTGCAGAGGTAGACACCTCCCAGTCCAATGTTTCTTGCAGTTCATCCTCCCCTACTAGTCTAGGACTAGGACCCTCCTTCCATGGGTCCACAGATCCTTCCATCATACTGTCCATCTGCGACACAGGCTTGGAAACATCTCTTGGTGTCTGCCCTTGCAGTGGATCCATACTATCTCCTTCTATGCCACACTCTATGGGGCCTTCCCCAACAGGTTCAACCTGGTGTTGCATGCTGCTACTTATAGGGTTTCCTACTTTGGTTCAAGTGGGAGCCAACTGAATTTGTGATGCCCTCTCTGGCACTGGACCCCTGCTCATACCATACTTCACTAGGCAATCCAAACAATGGGGTATCAAAAACACATCCCTTACAGCCCTAAGGCACACTATGCACAATATCACTGGATAGTTGGGTATTGCTACATCTGGAGGCAACCCCTCAACATAGAAATTTCTCTCTTTCTCTTAGCGTGGCCACCTCCTCTGTGATCATAGTTCATGTGTTATCCAGATAGTGGGAAGTTCCCAAAGCCATGTCTGCTATTAAAACACATAGAAACATAGAACATAGAAACATAGACTTTGATGGCAGATAAGGACCGCTTGGCCCACCTAGTCTGCCCATTTCCCAACCTAGAGGATACACTGCAGATCCTATTTAACCAACAGCCTATTTCTTCCTACCCCCCACAAAAATTGCCTTATGTCTGTCCCATACATTCTTGAATTCTCCCAGAGTTTTAGACCCCACAACCTCCTTAGGAAGGCTGTTCCATACATTCACCACCCTCTTTGTGAAAAAATACTTCCTCACATTGCCCCTGAGCTGTCCTCCCTCTATCTTCAAATTGTGTCCCCTTGTTCTTGCACATCTCTTTTTCTGAAAGATGCTACCTTCTTGGACTTTGTTGATTCCACATAAAAGCTTGTTGTTACTATTTGTTTGCCAGTCACTTTACAGTCTCACATAATGGCTCCCTGCTGCTGTGTTTACATTGCTAACCCTGCCCTGCAATGGTGGCAGTAGCTCTCCTCATGGATCAAATCTTTTTCTGACACAAAAATTGTGTTTCCGACCTTTTCTTGTTACTGATTTTGCTCAAAAATGTAATCGATTGCACTGCTTGAATCTTTCTCAGCATATTCATATGATTTTACATGACTTTGTGATCCGCATCAAATCAAGACTATTTATACACGCTCAAAGTCACTTGCAAGCCACAGTATTTCCATCACGCAGGATTGCCTGTTTGTTGCAGCCTAATATACAACTCACAGTCTCTCACTTGCTTAGAACATTTTACTGTTGCCGAACCCATTATAAATGCTCACAGTCTATGCTTAGAATTTTTGATTGTTGTGCTGCTACTTCCATCTCACAGTCCTTCTTTGCAAAACAGTCTCATTGCTTGCATGCAGATTCAGCTGGCTTGAAAATCGCAGCACAGTTTAAGGCACAGAAGTTTAGGTTTTACTCACTGAAATCAGTAGCTGGCTTTCCAGAGTGGAAATTTTCAGCCTGGTGCTGATCCTGGAAGGCCTCTGGGATGAAACGGGCTGATGGTCCTGTGGATCGTAGCCACGAATGCCATGCTCATTTTCTAGTCAATTGGATAATAGGTTGAGCCCAAATTTGTACAACAAAAGTCTGTTTTTTACAGATTAGAATGTTCACAAGCCCCTCGATGGTTCATCCTGGTCTGACTAGTTTGCACACCACTCAGTCTCTCCTTGAACACTCGGCTGTACACAGCTAAGGGGTGGGACTGATTGCAGTCACACCAATCACTAGATGCCATGCAAATGAGCCTCTATCTCTTGCTTGCTCTTCCTTTATGGCGATCTCCGAGCAGGGCAAATTTAAACTGCAAAGTGTAACTTTTTTTTTGTCAGCTGCAGTTTCAATGGCAGGAGTGCTGTTTTGACCATTTTCTCAGACAGAACTTTGCAATTTCTTTAGTGACTCCCCTATTTGCACACAAAGTACATTAAACATTCAGGGCACATTTCTCTCTTTGTTTCCTAAAGTCCACATTACTTTTGACAATCAAAACTTGAGATTTAAAAGTTCTGTAAAATGTTCTAGATGCCCATTTTACCCACGGCCATCTCATCCTCTTCTAGCCACATGTACGCTGATGATACTCTTTTGTTCAGTTCCGGCAAAAACCCTGCTGCTGTGCAAACCAGCTTACTGCATGACTTCAATCAAGTTCAGCTCTGGTTTGCTTCTCACCAGCTTTTTCTAAACACCAAGATGACAGTCTCAATGACCTTTGGCACCAAGCAGAGACTCTCTAGGCTCCTGGCCCTACCCACCTTCCACACCCTTGAGGTGACCATCATGGAGGACACCTCCTTATTTAAATATCTGGGGGTTTGGCTGGACCAGCACCTCAACTTCTCTGCATATCGATGCTGTCCTGAAGAAACTGCGCCCTAAGCTTGGTGCTGTGTGCAGGAATTTTAGTTGCATCCCACTGACTGTGAGGCACAAAATTGTCCAGAAGATGATACTCTCCATCTTTGACTACTGTGACGTAGTCTATGGTGCTACTTCCAAATCTTCCCTGACCAAGATGGACACTCTCTTTAACTCCTTCTGCAGCTTTGCTCTTGACTTCCTTTCCCGCTCCCACCACTGTGAACTCTATCACTCTCTAACCTTCCTTCCACTATCTCACAGACACATCTCTCACTGTGCCAAACTAACCTCCAAATTCTGGTTCGTGGGGCTCCTCATCTATCTCTCATCCTCTCTCTCTACTCCACCTCTCCCCACCCACTTTCTCAGATCAAATGACATCCACACTTTGATGGCCCCTGTCACCAACCATCAAGTCAGACTGGCTTCACCCATTATTTCCATAAAACCTGGAATTCCCTTCCCCTGAAATACGACACTCCTCCGCCAACTATTCCCTTACCTCTACCCTACACAATTACCTTTACCTCAGCTGTTCCTGCTTTAACCCACCTTAATACCTATCCACAGTTTCTGCCTTCCTACCATGACCCCCCTGGCTGGGTTCTCAACATCTTTATGGGGGAAATCAGGAAATGGCTATTCATTCTCCTCATATTCAGTTCTTGCCTCTCCCCCTCTCTTCTCCACCTGCCCTTCTGGGCCACCAGTGTGCACGACCTAATCCCATCCTTTTCACTCCAACAGCACTTGCTTACTACCTCGAGCCTGCTCCTGGTACACTCATGCACTATAAATGGTTCTATTGCATTACTACTGTTTTGTATGTTTATATGTTCTTTTGCATGATTTTGGACATGTATTGCAATTTACCCAATGTTCCACTGCTGTTTATTGTACAATACTTTGTGTTCCAACTGTTGCACAATTTTACAATGTTGTATTGTTTGTACTACCAACATACTATTGTAACTGATCATCCTTCAAAACCCTATGTAACCCCTTCCCCAGGTCACATTGTGAGATAAGCAACTTGTTGTTCAGTGTGCCCTCCTGGTGAAACATTTCAATAAATAAATAAAAATATGTAGGAATAAGGACATACACTTTCTGGCTTTACAGTTCATTGTAAGTTGGCACAAACACACAGCAGCACTGTACTAGCAGGCACTGTCCTGGGCAAAATCCTTTTGTGCTAAGCTTCCTTTCTTGTTTTGAGCTACCAAGCTACCAGACAGACAAAACGCTAGCCATACCCTCAGCAGAAAATCTCCTGTTCTCTCCTCAAATTCAGACAATATCCTTGGACACATCCCTATTTTTGTAACCCCCCAGTCACTTATTTAACTGGTAGGCACACCTCCCATAGCATTTCTGTTGAGGGGGACAAAGGAGGGGTGGGGGTACAAAAGAATTGCTGCAGAGTGTGTACAAGACACAAATAGACCTTTACCAAACCCAGGTCCTGTGGAGAGAACTTTTGCTAAGGGCTATGCTAGGTTTGTACTTCTGCCAGGGGGTACCCAGTAAATCTACACAGGAAGCAGTATCTAGATTGTCCATACCAGACTGGGATTCTAGAGTGTGGCTTTCTTCAAAAAAAAAACAGTTAGTACACAAAAGCAAAGATGGACCCCCAAGGGTTTATACTCCTTAGCACAAGGCAATACAGAACAACATCTGTACTCTGACAGAAATGTGAAACTTCCCATATAGCATAGTATAAGACATCTGGACATGTGGTACTAGCCACTATGAAACACACAACTGCTTCTAGAGACACTAGGCCACGACTTCAAAAATATTCCTATATGGCATAGGCTGTAAACATCTGGAATTATGGCACACTGGCCATGATGGAGCACACCGGTGCTCAAGCTACTAGAACAACCCATGCCCTGGGGGTAAACTTTACTTTTCAGTCATTGGCCATATGCGCTGAATAAACAGGTGCCCTAACAGAACCCAAAGTGCTGAACTGGTCACTCCAGATGGGGGGGGGGTTGCCCACCTTTTGCTGCCTCATCCATACCCAGCAATTCTTTCAGAGTTACACCTTAGCTGCTACTGTAGAGCTATGCTTTCTTTAAATGTTTAGCACATTAAGCATCTGACACATTACAAAGGAGTATAACATTAAAGTTCTGAAAAAAGTACACTAGTCACATCTGGGACTCAACTGTTGTCAGAAAATTTTAAACAAACTTCTTTGAGAACAGTCTCAAAAGAACTGGGTGCATTGAGTCCCTTTTTCAGAGTGACACCCTACAGAAAAAAACAGCAAGCACATATCCTGGGTAACTCTCAGACTGAATCTACTCACAGTTTGTACACCAAAGGCAGCATCAAAATGTTCTAGGTTGGATCAAGGGACCGCCCCTAGAATCCTTTGCAGTCTCCCTCATTCCACTGGAGATGAAGACATCAGGAAATCCTGAAGATGGTTTCCACCACTTCAAACATTTAGGCAAAAAGATGTTCTCAGACTAGGGTGAGAAAAAACGACTCTCCTCACTCTTCACTGCTCACTCTCTGAGCACAGAACTAAGACTCCTTCTAGAACTAACTAAAAATTCTTAAAGCTCCCCACACTAACAGCAAGCTGTATGGCTTATGAGGCTGTGAGAGTTCTAAATGACATCACCTCTTTGCCCTCAGCTGAGACCAAGCAAGCAGAGAGGGACCAGGAGAAAATCTATTTAACTAGTTATTCACCAGCTGCCTTCCCTACCTAACACTGACACTCATGGGATTCTAATAACCCCAGGGAACAGAGAGGTTGCAAACTGCTTTTGTGGATGGCTGTTAAAAGGGAAAACATGGTGTCAATTACCATTTTCCACTCAGGCAGGGCTGCTGCAATTTGTGCTTCTGACTGAATGCAAATTGGTAGCTTCTGCAGTGAGAAGTAAGGGGGGGGGCAAAACATGGCCCCCTGGCACCTTTCTATTACACAGAACTCAGGGAACCCTCCAAAAAGTAAGGGGCCTCAGCCCCCTCAGGTCCCCCTGTAATTCAAGCACTAGAGGCACCCATCTGGATGGAAGCAACTCCCTGCCTCCCTCCCTTCTCATCTTGTACCACTGGTCTTGTAAGACTCCAAAATTGCACCCTCTTTCAAAGTCCATGATAAGAAAGGCAAATGCCCACTCTCTGTCCCCTTTAGATGAAGTAAAAAAGCTTTGAGAACTCTGTGGGAAAAAAAAATAAGAAAATGCCTCCTTGATCCCTAAGATGATCCCCCAGCAAGGCAAAGAGTTTCCCTGGTCTGCCTCCAGAACAACCCTGCTTTTGTGAAGGTGAGTGAGTAGGAAATCTTGGCTGGAGGAAAAGAAAGAGGGAGAGCCCTCAGGTTCTGGTCTTCTTATATCCCCTTCTCTGCCCACCCAGATGCCCTAGCATCATGGTCTGCCTTTCTGGCTCCACCATGAGGTGGTGCTTGTGCATGTGTTCACCCTAGGGGTGGAACCCTATCTAATGCCCCAGTAATTGGGGGGGTGGTTCATAGTCAAAGCTTTGTCTGCTTTAATCCTACAGACTACTTTTTAGACTACTTTTTATTTTACTTAAATGGATTCATAGAAATTTGGGAAAGGGATTAGAACAAAGAAAAAAGAGAAAAGCAGGAAAGGCAAAGAGACAAAATAAGGATATAAAAATTAGAAAAGACAAACCTAAGCATATGGATCATGATAAAAAGATCCCATAACACAGACAACAGATCTTATAAATCTCGATAAGACATTTGAGGTAGTAATCAATGCACAAAAAGAACATCTAGAAATAGAGAACAATAGGGATCTGGTAAAGTCCTTAAAGAGAAAAGTGACAAACGGGGGCAAAGAAGAGATAAGTGCTGGAATAAAGGATAATAAAGGCAAAATCAAACACAAAGTACATCAAAACAAATCTAGTAAATCTACTAAGAGTAGAAAAAGTGGGAAAAGGTTAAAGAAGAATAAAAGTCAAGGATTACAAAATAGAGCTATGAAAAAAGTCAAGGGGAGGGATAGGAGAGTAACATTAGGATTGCAGAAAAGACTAATATACCAGAAGGGAAGAAACAGGATCTTTCAACTATAAGGGAAATTTCATTGGAAGAGATAAACCATTGCAATCTCAAAAGGATTCATAAAAGAACATTAGCATCAAATTGTGTATCTCCTATATTTAAAGTCCCAATTATGCCAATAGAGTCTGAAAATAAATTAAATCAGCACATTAAACAGTTGTTAGGTTTGATTCTACAATCAAATGGAAGGCAAGATAATTTAATGGCAAAATTCAGTGTCATCAGGCCATTGTCACATAAGGATTTGATCCTTCTGGTATCTGATCAATATTTTGTACTCAAGACAATTGAGAATCAAAAAGAAATTATGAGATACTATGGTTATGAACTGGATAATGTAGTATGTATTAAAACTATTTTCCTTGAATATTATAAGGATTTTATAACAAATGATAATGAAAAGGAGCTTCAGATGTCAATTTATGGCCTGAATAATTTCTTGATTGAGACAATGCAAAGTCTCAGAATTAAAGTGGCTGAAATACTTCAAAATTTGACTGAAGATATAACTCTCAATAGAAGGACAAGAAAGGCAATGAGATGAAACTGAATGGACAGGTAACTATCTAGGTGAATAACCTAGATGATTACCAACAGATTATGTCCAAGGCAATTGTCCTGGACAAAGAAGAGATTTATTTACAGGGAGAAGAAGATGTGGGTAAAAATGAACAGTACAGTAATAATAAGGACCAGTGGTTAAACTTAATAGAAATGACAAACAGATTTGAAATTTTGAAAGATCGTGAAGAATGACAAAAAACAGAAAGGAAAAATAATATTGCAAATTCTTATAATATTATTACATGGAATGTGTCAGGGTTAATAAATAGTATGGCAGATCTGACATTTTTGGAATACGTAACAGAGTTTAAATTTATAGTTCTCCAAGAAACCTGGACTTAAGAAGAAGTAAACATAAATGGATATAGAACTTTTTGGAAAGCTGCTGTCAGAAATAAAAAATATGGTAGGGTGTTGGGAGGATTAATTACATGGTGTAAAATCTTTTAAGGAATAGAAAATAAGGAAATTGAAATTGACTCAGAGCACATTTTGCCTGTCCAACTCATTATGAAAGAAAACTTTCTATAATAATAAATGTTTATCCCCCCCCAAAAAAAACTCAAACTATAGGGATGATAGGGATAAGGATAAATTATATGGGCATATCGATACCTATATTGATACAGACCCAGAATGTGTGATTGTTGTAATTGGAGATTTTAATGCCAAGGTGGGGCATCATCTGGTACTCACAGAAGAACTTCAGGATGCATGTGAGGCTCTGGGTCTACTGACCCTCAAAGAATCCAGACTTTCTAAAGATGAAAAAAGATGCAAAAGAGGGATTTTGATATCAAGAAATCTAGAAGAAAGAGAGTTTATTTTAATAAATGGACGATCACAAGGAGATACAGAGGGGGAATATACCTATATGGGAGCAAGAAGTGCCTCAATTATTGATTTATGCTGGATTAATGTAAATCTAGTAATGAGGATAATGAATTTTAGAATAGGGTTGAGCGTTGATAAAGAACACAGGCCTTTTGAGGTCACAATATCAATTGGCCCAAATATGGATAAGAAGATAACAACTAGGAATGACATTATTAGGGTAAAAAGGGAGTTAAGTGGGAAATATTGGAGAATTATAACTCTATTAAGATATTACACTATTATGCAATTAGAGACCTCATAATAGAACTGGGATACCAAATAAACCACCAGAAATGAGTGTCAAATTATTTGAAGAAGTTATGAGTAACCTTTCTTTACTTTTACTAAAAGTCTCGGTAATTAAAAAAAGAAAAGGAAGTAAATGGTTCGATAAAGAATGTATAAATAGAAAAAGATCAATAAATAGTCTAGTTAGAATAGCCACTAATCGTCCTACTAAGGATAACAAGCACACATTAAACAAAGGAAAGAGTATAAAAAATTACTGGAATTTAAAAAAGAAAAATATAGAAAATCCATGTGGTTTGAATTTGAAAATGCGGCCAAGGATAAAGATAGTAAAAAATTCTGGAGATTGGTTACCAATGAATGGGATAATATTTCAGAGTATAGAAAGCTATATAGATTCCTCTACTTGGGAACAGTATTATAAATAATTATTCTATAAAATTAATTCAAATGGAATATCTGTTAAAAATAATATAGTATTGGCGGCTATGGAGAAACAAATTCATTTTCAGAAATAGATTTAGTAATAACAGAAGTGAAAAGACACAAAGATCCAGGAACGGATGGAGTCCCAATTTACTTAATAATGGATGACCCAGATTTATGGATCCTGGCTCTTAGAGTTCTGTTAAATCATGTAATATATACCGGTATAATTCCTAGAACCTGGAAAGAAAACATAATTATTCCCATTTTAAGAAAGGAGACAGAAGGCTACAAGAGAATTACAGACCAATTAGTTTGCTAGATAACTCATTGAAGATATTTGCAAAAGTAATATTAAACAGAATGATTGGTTAGATAATAACAAAATAATAGATGAGGCCCAAGCTGGTTTTATGTCTGCTCACTTGGTAATAGATCAATGTTTCGTCTTATCACATTTAGTACATAAATATATATACATTTAATAACAAACATTATTTTGTGATTTTGTTGATTTAAAAGAGGCTTTCAACAGAGTTGATAGAACTAAATTAAGGGAAGTATTGGAAGAATATGGATTGGAGGAGGGAATGCATAACATCTTAAAAATTTTATATGGGAATAATTATAACACAATTAGGTATAATAAAGAAGGAGATACTACACCCAAATTTCAAACAAATATAGGGTTAAGACAGGGATGTGTACTATCCCTGATAGTCTTCAATATATTCTTGAATAAGACATTGGAGGGTCTGAATGATCCAGAGCTTCACATGCCATGCCTGGGCACCAGATGATGCCCCTACCTGGCATACACAGATAACTTGGTCCTGATTTCAACCAGCTATTTGGGAATAAAAATGAGTATCGATAGATTCAATGAAGAATGTATTGAGATTTTTTTTGAAATAAATATTGCCAAGACAAAGTACATGATATTTAGTAGGAATTCAGTGAGAAACTGCAAGATGTGCTCCATTAAATGTAATAACCAGATAATAGAATGGGTAAACAAATTCTTCTATTTAGGGATAACCTTTAGTTTTAATTTAAAATGGAAGAAACATATAACATCCAATGTACAAGAAATTGGAAGATTGATGCCTTAAATAACAAGGTTTATATATAAATATGGAGTCCACTCAGTTAGAGGCCCAATTAGGGTATAAAGGGCAAAAATCAAAAATCAGTTACACTATGAGGCAGAAATTTTGGGATTAGACAATGTAGGAGGTTTGGAAATAGTAATGAACAAATTCTACTGACAAATTTTGGGCCACCCTAACGGAGCATCTTCATGAATCACTAGGTTGGAATTAGGACAGTTACCAGTTAAAAGTAATATTGAACAGGGATTATGTACATACTGGATCAAGGTATATAATATGCAGTAAGATAGATTTCCTAGAATTTGTCTTGAGGAAATGATGGTTAATAGATATAGGGGTTTTGTGTACCCAAGTGCACACATTCTTGAAAAAAATTATCAAGCCATATGGTTAATTATACTGTCTCACTCAGTATTAATGCGCCTTATGATGTAATCAAATTTATAGTTATGGAGAAAATCGAAGATCTATACATTCAATAAGAAAGTGAACTAGCAAAAAATCATATACATAGTAGATGATTATCTTCTAATATTAATAGAATATTTGACATCCAAGAATATCATTTAAAACTTAGAAATCAGAAATCCAGGAAAGCATATACAAAATTTAGATTCAGTTATGTGGACAGTCTGAAACTGAAAAAAACATATGATTTGATTAATTATAGTGTTTGTGCTTGTGGATTGGATGAAGATTCCTCCATGCATTTATTGTTGTTCTGTTCTTTATATTTAAACGAAAGAAAGAAAGACCATTTGTATAATATCCTGCAGAATTTAGACATGGAACCCAAACACCAGTATAATTACTTGATGAAAACCAATAATGCATTACACTTAGAAAACATAGCTAGACTACGTAGGATAATTGAAAGTAGAAAAAGACATGTTATATAAATGGAAAATTAATTACAATGGTTTAATAATTGAGAATGATAACTTATGGCTTTAAACAGTTTAGAGGTGTGAAAATATATTCATCCTTCATAGTTTTTGAGGTATAAATTATTTGGTACTTTTTGATTTGCAATTTTGCAATTTTAATTAAGTTTTGATAAGGACATCTTTTAGTATGTATGTTGTGATGGCAGCAATATTTGTCAACAATGAAAACTGAAATTAATTTAATTGAACACTCCTTTATTACAACAAATTACGCCACGGGTTTCACATATAAAAAAAAAGAAACCCATTATTTATACCCAAATTACATTTCCTATTGCCTTATAGAGTTTCAAAATAGGTCTGCTCTGTTGAACTATGTCTAACATCTGTACAAAGAACCACCCAGCCTCTTTTGGCCAAGGGGTTTCCCTAAAACTGTATCACACAATATTTAATCTGATGATATCTAAACACTGAGAAGCTCAGGAGGTGAGACAGCTTTGCAGATTCTGCTACCATTACAAACTGGTCCTATACCAGAAGATCAGAGTAAAAATGGACTTTGTTTGTTTGTTAGAGTCCTTGTATAATCACCTTCTTACCAATTAATTAGGTTAGGGTTGTTGAAGAGTGGTTGCCTCACATCAGAATAGTTCTGTAAACCAAGAAAGCAGCACATCTGCCTATGTGCTCTCATTGACCACCCAAATGAAGGGTCCCTAAGTACTAAAGGGAGCTTTATGAATCAGACACAGAGAAGAGAAGCTAATGAACTATTGAAGGTTCTTGCTCTGAACAATTTTATTTCTAGCCAATCATGCACTTTTTCCACTAGGGCCATGTCACTTAACTACTTAAAATATTTCACCCCTTTGGAGGCAAGATAGTATGTAAATAAATGCAGAAGCTGAAGACTTCCTATCTACTTAGGCCTACACAGTTTGTCTAAGGCCCTATAAGCTTCTTCTTCTAACAAGGACTACATCAGCATAGAGAAAAAGACTGAGGAATATACAAAGCATTATCAAAGGGATTCATTTTGGAAATGAATACTCCAGTCAAATACTTAAGGTGTTCAAGCAACAAGGTTTATTGATCCAAAAATCTATTGACAACAAAACTCAAACTCAGTGAATATCTTTTTATTTACATCCAGGTTAAACCAACATTAAAATTCTGTTCAATTAGATTCTTGTAGCTTTCCTTTCTTTATCACAGTCTTCACGGGGACAGAGCGTGTGACCCGATACCCTCTTCCAGTTGTTATATTTAAATATCTTGTCCAGGATTGGGTGCCCCACGTTCCTTACCCCCAGAATATAACTTTTCTTTTCCTTTCATTCAGATTAAATGGTCAGAAGCTACTGACTGCAGCCCAAGTGTTCAGCCCTCTCCCCACTCCCTTGAACTGTGCCCCTCCTCCTCCCACCCTCTTCTTCTTCCCCCTTTTCTCCTTTACTTCACTGTTCCCCATTTCTCCCTTCTTTGTAAAGTATGTCCTTAACCTACTTCTCAGTTGCCACTTCACCAGCAACTCCAACCTTCCCCTGGGTATCCTTTTAATGTCCTCATCCTACAGCTCTGCCACACACAGGTCTCTACCACTGCTGCCCTCAGTTGGCAGCCCCCCTTTGTTTAATTGCCACTCTCTGACACTCTCATCCAGCTTCTCACCGTGTCCCATCCATTCCTATTTGGCTTCTAACAACTCCTATCCCTTGCAGTCTTCTTTTTTAATTGCCTCTGGGTTTGGTGGGTGGGATTCAGTGAAATCTAAGCAAAAGAAGGGAGAACCCTGCTGCTGGACAGGCTTATAAACCCCTTTAGGATCCCATCAAGACCCCAAGGATGCCCCTTCCCTCTCCCAATCCAAGCTCTCTCTTTCCTACTGCATCACTGTTCCTAACCCACATGGCTTCACCCCATCCTACCCCCCTTTATCTAGGTCCCCTCTTCCCCCTTTACTGTAATTACCTGCATTTCCTCCAGGAGCCCCTGACAGTTTTAGTTGCCTTCAACTGGCAACCCTATTTGGGGCACAACATTTTATATCATTAGAGCTCAGCTCTTCAAACAGCTCCTGACAATGCATCTCAAGGGACATAGAAAAAAACATATGTTTCAGACACATTTCAACTTATATCTCATGTATTTGCTGCATTTAGCTTCATTTTCTTTATAACAGTGCACATGAATATGAAAATAAGATTACTGTCCCCAATATTTTATCTGTACTGGCTGCTTTTCTATAAATGATATCACAATGCTTTGCTTTTGACATCATAGCTTGTATCTGTGGAAACATTTATAATGCCATAAACAAAGGATTATGATATTGTGCAGAGACAGGAAGCCAGAGCACATGGGTAGGATGTTCAAAACCCTTTTGATGCATGTTCTGACTTCAGTACGATTGCAACACTAATTGTGGCACAGCAATAAGACCTTACCTTCTGGCTCATATTTCCAGGGGTAAAATTAGTGTTCCTTGTCTTTTAATCTGTCTGTTTTATTGGGTATATATTTTATTAGTACTTAATGGAGCACATTGCCGTGAATTTATGTCAATGTCTATGTATTAATGGATGTTTGGACTGTAAGGGCATGCTGAGCACTGGAAGGGTGCTCCATGGAAAAAAAAAGTGATGATGATGATGAAGACCTGGCAATTGAATTCCATGGCAAAAAATGCAAAATCATGCACCTGGGAAAGCATAACCCAGGGAAACTGTACTCAATGGGATGGAGCAGTTTGTGGCTACTAGGCAGGAGTGTTCGAAAAGGCAGCACTAAAGGCTAGTGGTATCCTGGGATGCATAGAAAGGGACATCATGAGCAGAAGGCACAAAGTAATCATGCCCCTGTATCAGTCCCTGGTCAGACCTCACCTGGAGAACTGTGTCCAATTCTGGAGGCCACACCTCAGGAAGGACATAGATAGGCTGGAGGTGGTACAGAGAAGAGCAACAAAGATGGTGCAGGGCTTGCATCAGAAACTGTAAGAGGCAAGAATGGATGACCTCATATTATATTCCCTAGAAAAATGCAGGAATCTTGGGGACATGATAGAAATATTCAAATACCTTAAAGACAACAACAGGTTGCATGTCCAGAACCTCTTTCTGGTAAATGACTATCAGGACTAGAGGCACAACCTTAGACTTAAGGGAGGAACATTCAGAAGCAATACAGGGAAATTCTTCTTCACATAATGCATTGTGGAACCATGGAATAGCCTGCCACAGGGGGTAGTGGGATCCAAGTCAGTGGAGGAATTCAAGCAGGCATGAGACAGACACTATGGGATACACAAGCAGACAGCTAAGTGGGGGGGAAGCAAAGGGAAGACTTGATGAATTGTATGGTCCCCATCTACCAACAACTTTGATGTTTCTATGAAACTAACATGTATTGACATCATAGATCATGTTATGAGAATGTTACTGTCTTCAGGTCTTGCTTTTTTAACTGTATGAGATATATTTTAGCAATATTTAGAAGAAAAACAGCTATGTTTCATCTCAGCATGGATGTACAAGAAAGGAGATAGTTGAAGTATCCAGACTGCATCATGTATTTTGCTAGTTTACTCATGTTTAAATAAAAACCAAAAGCACAGTGCTCTCTGGAAGGTACTGTAAAACTGATTGGACAAAAGGGGTTGTAGAGCAATGATTCTCCACTGCAAAGTAAACATACCATGGGCAACACATTTTCATTTTTGTCTACATGCAGGAATATCCAGAAACCTACAGTCATTGCAAAATCTGATTATTACTTTATATTAAATAGAAGATCTTTAAAAAACTCAAGTCTTGGCAAAAATTATACTTGATACATCATCAAAGCATGTATGGTTCTTGATGCTGATGAAGAGGATGCCAGATAAATTTGATTCTTAGTGTAACAAAAAAAAAAATCATAGCATCAAAGAGCATTAATTGATTTTTTCCAGAGCCAGTTGAACTCAGCATCCTTAGGTACAGTACATCTGGCTAGTTTACAACTAGTGCAAACAGTGAATGTATAACATGAGTTCCCAAAGTGTCACAAAATTAGCATATATACGGGACAGGCTACACTTTCTGCATATTGATTATTTGCTTTTGAAACTCTGGCAGAAAATCTTTGTAACCATGACAATTGTCTGGGCTCTGTTTGTGACCATCAGTTTTAATTATTTTTAAATGTGATTGTACACATTTGGCAATCTGTTTATAAAATTGCATTTCATAAAAATGTGTTGGCTTGGGTATTTTTGAGTAGTTAACACGGAGCACAGACCTTTTTGCCACTGTCACAGTCCAGAGAGGCATTTTGAGTTAAGGATTCTCCTGATTTTGACTATAGATGCATACAGTTTATCTGTGGCCTTCTAAAATTTTCCATTAACAGTGCAAGAAAATGATAAGGAACATCTCATGAGCAAAATTCATACTACAGTTAGAGAAGAGTCATGGGTAGAGGTGTTTTTAATTTTATAGTCATCCACAAAGTTTCTTTCAGATACAAAAATCCTAACTTTCCTGAAATTTCATAAAGTCCTTTGTGGAGGGGTTGTGGAATAACATATGGACCAGACACCGAACTTCAGGTTCAACACACAATGTCAGTGTGATGTTTATGGAAAACATAGGAAATAAGCTTCTGCAATGTCATATTCCTTCTTCAGTACATCAGTTTGCAGGAACAGACCATGTATGTCATTTCTCTGCACTTAGCCAGCACCTACTGATACTGATCTCTGATCTAATTTACCAGTTGAGATTTAGCCTCCACCCCCATGCGAGCCCTGTTTGCTTGAGTATTGGGGGCTCAAATAGAAAATAAAAACAAGCTAAAGACAAAGAACCTCAATGCAGAAGCACTGAAAAAAGGTTACCCCAAAGAGCATTGGCAACAAGTCAAATTTAAAAGAAATACAACATAACATATACGTCCATAATGCAAAGCATCATAGGATATATGCAAATCACCATGACATTTCTGACTTGTTCGGTTTACAGCAATTTACATGCATTTTAAATAGCACACATAACTTAATTTCTATGATAGTCATCTAGTACTTTTACCATTATCAAAAACACCAAGTGTCATGGCATTTTCAACATGTACAGGTTTCATTAACATAAGGTACAGTATATACATCAAGGTATTTTATGACATAGTGTTTTTACATACTAAATCCAACAATGATGAACACAACCTGTTTTAAATATGTTCGGAGATCACCACAATAACCTCCCTGTATGAGGACCTGAGAGGGAAAATGAAAATGAAAGAGGATGCTATAGCATAGTCAAGAAAGGGAAGGGGGTGCCCATAGGTGGCCAATATTATGGACTAGAAAGCTAAAGGATTGAGTAGGCCAAGAAATAGAAGAAATGTTGCAACATATTTAAGAAAAGTTCGGTCCTCATGAGTGACAGGAGCTCCCTGTCACATCCTTCTAATGTGAAAATTGTGCAACAACTGAAGGAAATGCCACTTTTGAGAAGTTGTCCTATGCCTTTTATGACAATCCACACTTCATCTATGTTTTCTCACACATTGTGTACTTTACAGCATTTTAAAGTGCACAGTTTGCATAGCAAGCTATCTGAGAATTGACCCAATATTTTAAGAAATAGTGCAACTCAAATTAGTACTACTTTACACATCTCTGGTCATTAGTATAAAGTATTGGTCAGTTTACTGGACTGATCAAACAGATAAAACATTTCTCAACATGTATTTCCAAGCTAAAGTGAAATGCCCCCATGTTTGTAATAATCTGTTTTGTTTTCTTATAAACAAATTTGCAATGGGACAGCAGGCAGTGATACCTCACAACACAACAATCTGAAAGGCAGGCACTGGCAGCTTCTTGCCCTATCTAGTAACATTTTTGGATGTATAATGCTGTCCTTCAGATAAGATGTATAGTTGAGGTCCAGTCTACCCGTGGGAGGTAAAAAAGAATGTAACCATTCATGATAGGTTTGTGTTTGTAGGGCATCCAGCAGGGTTAGTTCTTTGGGGAAGGGGGTGGCTACCAGAACTATATAGATACATTTATTTATTTATTTATTTGCGAGCTTTACCAGGAAGGCATACTGAGCAACATGCTCGATTCCAGATGCGACCTGGGGGCCTAGCCCAGTACATAGCATATAGAAGAACATTTAAATACAGAAATGGAAATAGAGAACATTGCATATGATTTCTAGACAGATAATACAGTTTTGAGCATGAATTACATAGAGTAAAGAATTACAGACAGAATACACATAACAGAAGTACACCTGAACAATTTATGATTAATTATTAGAGGGCTAACTTGTAAATTAGCATAAGCAGCTAGAGGAGAAGTGTGCCTGGAGTAGTCTGGTGCAGTGACCGGGATTTTGTGCGCGTCTGATGGGGGCGGGAAGGGCATTCCAGAACTGTGGGATTCTGAATTTGAAAGCTGACTGGTCTTTGGTAGTGCACATTAGTGGGACGTGTAGAAGTCTGGGGTCGACACCTCTTAAGGAGTACACAGTGGGAGGTTGTTGAGATAAAGTAGATTCTAGGTAGGGAGGAAGGGAGTGGGTCCAAAATTTAGCAACAAACCTAGCATTGTTTATTAATCTCCAGTCATGGAGAGATGGCAGGGCTAGGGAGCTGTATAAAGTACAGTGGTGGATGGATAGTGGGGAGTCGAGGATGAAACAGCAGAAGGAGTGGAATAGGGTGTCTAGACTTGCCAGGGTGGATGCAGAGGCGATAGAATATACTATGTCGCCATAATCCAGAACAGGGAGTATCATTTTTTGGACTATGGTGAACCTCGTTTGCTTGGGGAGGCAGGTTTTGTTTCGATAGAGTGCCCCCAGTTTAGGGAGCAGCCTCGTATGCAGGGAGTCTATGTGAGAGGTGAAATCTAGTAGTTGGTCAAGCCAGACACCGAGATTACTATAGCTAGTGCATTGTTCAAGGTGTGCCCCTTGGAGGGTAATGAATGGGGGACAGGGGGTCTGGTGGGATAGTCTTTGTTGGGAGCCAAATGTAAGCGACACAGTCTTTGTTGGGTTAAGTGATAACTGATTTGTCATGAACCAGTGCTGGACAGCTGAGAAATCCTCCTGAAGGAGAGATGCCACACTGCTAGTTGAGGGGCCGGATGCGTACAAAACTGTATTGTCAGCATACATTTGGATGGAAGAGTGGGAGCATGCAGAGGGGAGGCCATTTAGAAATATAGAGAAAAGAACTGGTCCAAGGACAGATCCTTGGGAGACTCCTGAAGCGACTGGAAGGGGGTTTGAGGTGTGAGTGGCCAGTCTGACCGCTTGCATCCTACCTGCTAGATAATCTTGGAACCATTCTATAGCTGGGTGAGCTATCCCTGCATCAGTGAGTTTGGAGATGAGTAGGGAATGCAAGATGGTATCAAACACCTTAGCTAGATCTATAAAAATGGCCATGGTGATGTGTCCATTGTCGATGCCTGTGAGGATGTCCCTGGTGACTCGTAGTAGGGAGGTGATGGTAGAATGGGATTTGCGGAAGCCAGATTGGAAAGGAGTAAAAAAGGAGGAGGTGTCCAGGTACTGAGTGAGTTGGGACAGGACAAGTCGCTCCTGAAGTTTGGCCAGAATAGGGAGAAGGGAAATAGGTCTATAGTTGCTTGGGGATGAGGGGTCACCACCTTTGGGGAGGGGTATGACAGTGGCCATTTTCCATGACGTTGGTACCTTTCCCAGTGAGAAGGAGAGGTTGAGAAGTGCGGCCAGAGGGAAGGCTATGGCAGGGGCTGATAGGAATAGCATCTTGGCGTCCAGGGATGATGGGCATTTGCCTTTGTTAGGGTTAAGTGCACATAGGGAGTGGAGGACTTCTGTGGGGGAGACTGGTTGGAATAAGAAAGGAGGGACTGGGGGGTGAATGCTAGGGGTATGGGGCAGGGGGGTGGGCCGAGGTATGCATGCTCTGGAGGGAGGATAGAAGTTTGTCTCCACAGCTGGAGAAATGAGTGTTGAAAGCTTCAGCAACACAGCTTGGGTCAGAGATGATGGTGCCATTTACTAGTAATGTGGGGGGAGGTGGTTGGGTTGGGGGAGAGAGCAGGGATTTGAGGGATTCCCAGAAGTCCATATGGTGATTAGAATTTTTACTGAAGGTAGATAGGAAGTAGGACTTTTTTGCTTGGCGTATGCTATTTCTGCAAGCATTTCTTAGGGCTCTGTAAGTAGTAAGGGAGGCCTGGGAGCCCAGTTTCTTATAGACTTTCCAGGCATGGTCCCTGGTGTGGCATTTACTGATTATGTCAGCCGTGATCCAGGGGAGATGTGCTCCCCTAACTCTTTTAGTGCGCAGAGGAGTGTGCTTGTCCCATACTTTTAGGAAACTGGATTGAAATGCATTATAGGCATCGTCAATGGAAGAAGCCTCGGTGATGCAGGACCAGTTTACTCTTCTCAAGTCAGCTAGGAGAGAATTAAGGTCCAGGGAGTTGTACGACCTGGTGCACAGTGTCTTGGGGGGTGGGGAAGGTCTATGTACCTTCCTGATCAGGTAAATCATGAGGTGATCACTAATAGAGTCAGGAAGTAGCCCTGCTTCAAGGATTCTATGTGGGTGCGTGGTGAGGGCCCAGTCCAAAAGGGAGTGGTTTTTTGTCTTATGGTTGAGTCTGGTGGGCTTGTTTATGAGTTGTGTGAGGTTTAGAGCTTTTATTTTAGTCTTTAGGTGGGCTTTGTCAGCTCCTAACCAGTTGGCATTATAGTCCCCTGTGGCATGGAGTTCCCCACCTTTAGCTAGGGACTGTAGCGTGGTTAGATGGGAGAGGATATCATCAGTGGGTGTGCATGGGGGACAGTATGTGCTTGACACGTATATTGGGGAGGAAAATGGAGTTGATAGTTTAATTAGTGAGGTGTCTATATTTGTGGGTAGAGAGGGGATCTCCTTGATAGTGAATTAGTGACTGTTTTGAGATATACATAGATGTTATCAGCAGGTAAGGGCCTTGTAGCCCATCCAGTCTGCCCTATCCCTCTTTGTAATGCTTAAGGTACCCTAGACACTACAAATCCTCCTCTGAAAAAGGTCTCATGTCCAGTCCTTCTCCCTGTTTGCCCTTTTCCATTAATTGGGGACCTTCTCCATTGTCTTCTTCCATAGATAAGGAACAGAAGAAATTCATCCTTCTGGTATCTGATCAATATTTTGTGCTCAAGACAATTGAGAATCCAAAAGAAAAAATGAGATACTATGGTTATGAACTAGATAATGTAGTCGGTATTAAAACTGTTTTCTCTTAATATTATGAGGATTTTATAAAAAATTATAATGCAAAGGAGCTTCAGATTTAAATTTATGGCCTAAATAATTTCTAGATTGAGACAAAGCAAAATCTCTTGATTAAAATTGGCTGAAATACTTCAAAATTTGACTAAAGATATGACTCTCAATGGAAGGATAAGAAAGGCAATGAGATGGGAACAGAATGGACAGGTAACTATCTTGGTGAATAACATAGATGATTGCCAACAGATTTTGTCCAAGGCAATTGTCCTGGACAAAGCAGAGATCTATTTACAGGGAGAAGATGATGTGGGTAAAAATGAACAGCACAGTAATAATAAGGACCAATGGTGAAATTTAATCGAAATGACAAACAGATTTGAAATTTGAAAGAGCATGAAGAATGACAAAAAACAGAAAGGAAAGATAATAGTGCAAATTCTTATATTATTACATGGAATGTGTCAGGGTTAATAAATAGTTTGGCAGATCTGACTTTTTGGACTATGTAACAGTTTAAATTTATAGCTCTCCAAGAAACCTGGACTCGAGAGGAAGTTAACTTAAATGGATACAGAACTTTTTGGAAAGCTGCTGTCAGAAACAAAACAATGTGGTAGGATGTTGGGAGGATTAATTACATGGTGTAAAATCTTTCAAGGAATAGAACAGAAGGAAATTGAAATTGACTCGGAGCACATTTTGCCTGTCCAACTCACTATGAAAGAGGGACTTTTTATGATAATAAATGTATATCCCCCACCCCCCAAAAGCTCAAACTATAGGGATGATAGGGATATGGATAAATAATTTGGACTTATCGATACCTATATTGATACAGACCCAGAATGTGTGATTGTTTTCATTGGAGATTTTAATGCCAGGGTGGGGCATCATCTGGGGCTCATGGAAGAACTTCAGGATGCATGTGAGGTTCTGGGTCTACTGACCCTCAAAGGATACAGACTTTCTAAAGATGAAAAAGGATGCAAAAGAGGGATGTTGATCTCAAGAACTCTAGAAGAAAAAGAGCTTATTTTAATAAATGGATGATCACAAGGAGATACAAAAGGGGGAATATACCTATATGGGAACAAGAGACAACTCAATTTTTGATTTATGCTGGATTAATGTAAATCTAGTAATGAGGATAGTGAAATTTAGAATAGAGTTGAGAGTAGATAAAGAACATAGGCCTCATGAGGTTGCAATATCAATTTGCCCAAATACGGATAAAAAGATAACAACTATTGATGATATTATTAGGGTAAAAAGGGGAGTTAAATGTGAAATATTGGAGAATTTTAACTCTATTAAGATACTACACTATTATGAAATTAGAGACCTCATAATAGAACTGGGATACCAAAAACCACCAGAAATTTGTGATAAATTATTTGAAAAAGCTTGGAGTAACCTCTCTTCACTTTTACTAAAAGTCTCGGTAATTAAAAAAAGAAAAGGAAGTAAATGGTTTGATAAAGAATGTATAAATAGAAAAAGATAAATAAATAGACTAGCTAGAATAGCCATTAATCATCCTACTAAGGATAACAAGCACACATTAAACAAAGGAAAGAGTATGAAAAATTACTGGAGTTTAAAAAATAAAAATATAGAAAATCCATGTGGCTTGAATTTGAAAAAGCGTCTTAGGATAAAAATAGTAAAACATTCTGGAGATTGGTTACCAATGGATGAGATGATATTTCAGAGTACAGAAAGCTATATAGATCCCTCTACTTGGGAACAGTATTGTAAAGAATTATTCTACTGTATAAAATTAATTTGAATGGAATGTCTGTTAAACATAATATAGTATGGGTGGCTATGGAGAAACAAATTTCATTTTCAGAAATAGATTTAGTAATAAGGAAAGTGAAAAGACACAAAACTCCAGGCCCAGATGGAGTCCCAATGGACTTAATAATGGATGATCCAGATTTATGGATCCTGGCTCTTAGAGTTTGTTTAATCATGTAATAGATAAGGGTATAATTCCTAGACTCTGGAAAGAAAACATAATTATTCCCATCTTCAAGAAAGGAGACAGAAGGCTATCAGAGAATTACAGACCAATTAGTTTGCTAGATAACTCATTGAACATATCTGCAAAAGTAATATTAAACAGAATGATTGTTTGGTTAGATAATAACAAAATAATAGATGAGGCCCAAGCTGGTTTTATGTCTGCTCACTCGACAATAGATCGATGTTTCGTCTTATCACATTTAGTGCATACGTATATATATATACCTTAAAAAACAAAAATTGTTTTGTGTTTTTGTCGATTTAAAAGTGGCTTTCGACAGAGTTGATAGAACTAAATTATGGGAAGTATTGGAAGAATGTGGATTGGAGGAGGGACTATGTAACATCTTAAAAATTTTATGTGGGGATAATTATATCTCAATTAGGTATAATAAAGAAGGAGACACTACACCCAAATTTCAAACAAATGTAGGGTTAAGATAGGGATATGTACTATACCTGATACTATTCAATATATTTTTGAATAAGACATTGGAGGGTCTGAATGATCCAGAGCTTCACATGGCATGACTGGGCACCAGATGATGCCCTACCTGGCATACAGAGATGACGTGGTCCTGATTTCAACCATCTTTTTGGGAATAAAAAGGACTATTAATAGATTCAATGAAGAATGTATTAAGATAGTTTTTGAAATAAAAATTGCCAAGACAAAGTGCATGGGCCCAGATATTCAAACTGCACCCAAAAAGTGCCAACATCAGGAGCAAGCGCAAGTCCACTGCGCCCATGTGCAAGACGTGAGATATTCAAAAACTGCACAGGCCAAGATGTGCCTACGGCTGATGACTGAATATCGCACCACCTGTGCCATAATGCAACTAGGGAGGTGAAGCGGAGCATATCTGATGCACCATAGTGCAACAAGGGATGTTCAGCTGAGCAGTCCAGATGCGCCATAGTGGAACCAGGGATGCCCCCCAGCAGTGGGGCAGCAACGCAACAGCACAACCAGGGATGCAGGGGCCCACCACCCATGCCACAGATGGTCAGAGGAACACACAGCAGAACAGACATCATCTCCCCCCCACACTCCATGCACTGCACAACTGGGGGAAGGCTGGAATAACCACTGGCCCATGGAGACCAGCAACCAACCCACAGCCGGGCCATGGTGCCCCAGCACACTCCATGGCAAGCTGTGACTGGCACACAAGTATGGCCGACCACCCTGTACCACACCATCCCACAAATGCAGAGCATACCCTGCACCATGATCCCCATACACCCTGCCCAGGAGTAGCACCCAACAGTGCAGGACACCCAATGCATGCCACCACCCCACTGTGACAATGCAACCCTGTGCACCATGGAGCCACACAAGGCAGCCCCACCATGGACACCCTGCAGCAGGCAGCAGCAGACAGTGATGCAACAGATGCATACACAGTGCCACCCTGCACGTCCCCCCCAAGGTACAGCTGAGAGACCGACCATGTGTCAGCACACGAGCTACCCCACATGTGACAGGGCATGCCCTGGACCCCACCTTCAGCAGTACAGCACCCTGCACACCCTCCCAAGGATGCATCCTGTCCCAGTACTGGCCACAGCAGCCACCACTGACATGCCAGCAGACCGTGCATATCACAGACATGCAAGGGTGTCAGCTGCAGTCCATGGACAGTCTGACAGGGGTACTATGCACACAGTGCATGCCCCATGGACCACTGCACACAGGCATCCAGTGCACAGAGTACAACACACAAACCACAGACAGTGACTGATCCCCCTGCCCACACCATAGGTGGTTCACCTCTGCACACACACACACACACACGCCCATGCGTGCACCACTCCTGATGCCATGCACACCACTGCAGCTGAGCACCTGTAGCCCACTACAAATCAGAGACCACCACAGTTGTTATAACAAAATGAATGTATTAAAATATAACAACTATGTAACATATTTACAAATATATACAAGGGGGGAAGGGCAACAAACCAGGTGGGGGCGGGCATGGGGCAGGGGTGTACAAATGGGAGAGGGAAGAAGGGGTGTGAGGGTGGGTCCGGGGGTATGGGTGTCAGGGGGTCATGGAGGGCCTATTCCCTGCCCTGCTCTCCACTCCTGTGGCACCTCCAGGTTCTCCTCCTCTGGACCCCATGTCACTCCAACCTCTCCAAGGCTGCCAGGGATGCCTGTGCCAGCTGCAGTATTTCTTGTATTGCCCATTCCTGGGCCATACAGTGTTGTCCACCTAGGACAAGGGAGCAGAGTCAATATGTGTTACTGTCCAGTCCCCTGCAGCAAACCCATTGTGCATGGCATACAGCAATGTGCCATGCCCCTGTGATGGTGTGTGATCACCCACAGTGACCGTGTCCACAAGACCTGCCTACCCAGGCAGCCACAGCCATGTGGACCACTGTACACACCCACTGCCCATGTCCTGCACAGCACCACCGTGGCCGTACAGTGACTTGGCTATGCGATGTGAAGGCAGTGGCACAGCCATGTGCCTGGTGCACACATGGACCACCATTGATGCACTTCCAGACATGCAGTGTCACTGGACAGTGCCAACTGTAACAAGTTGCGTGCATGGCAGTGGTGTCAATGGATGGTGGCCATGCCCCGCTGCCCACCCTGTTACACAGCATGCAATAGTAATAATGGATGTAAGGCACTCACCATCATCAGGCTGGTCCCTGCGCCTCTGCAGACCTTCACCCCTCCTGGCCTGATGGTCCTCCTGGTGGCATCTCCTCTCTCTCGCCAGCCTGCGCTCATCTGGGCCTAAGGTGCAAACATGGAGAGAGGAACATCAGTAAAATCCTGTAGCAAAGTTCCCCCCGCCCCCATGTGTGTGCAATCCCACACAGCCAGACCCACCACCCACACCCATAATGCACTACCACGGTCAACACCAGATGGCCCCCCCATGTGCCGGATACATGCAACTCTGAAACCCATATGGAAGAATGTTGCACCTATCTGGCCATGGCACTGTGCCCCTCCTGGCACATGCCCACAGGTGGGCAAGCAGGTCTGGGTCCCTCTGCCTCAGGTCCCCATATCTGTGGCGGCACTGCTCTGCTGTACACCCCATACTGGTGGCCTCCTCCAGGGCGTTGGACACCTCCTGCCACACCTGACTCCTGGCGCTGTCCAGGGGTGCCTCACCAAATAGTGAGCCAACATGTGGCTCCACAATGGCAACCAGGTTTGCCAACTCCACCTGGCTCCACTGTACAGCTCTCCTCTGCACCATCTCTACTGCTCAGTTAAGTCAAAATGGCACTCTGCAGCACGGTTCCACCATGTACAGATGCTGCATGGTACAGCGCTGCCATTCCCTATCGCACTGTCACCGAACAGCGCGATAGTGGTGCACCCATGCCTGACACATGGCGCCTAGGGGGCAAAGTTCAGGCACAGGGTCAAGGGTCTCTTGCACACAGACAGCCACAGTGCAATTGGAACTCAATGTGTCTAGCACGATTGGGTGCCTGTGTGCCACCTCCTGTATGGCCTACCGCGCTGTTTCCCCAGTGTGCCTACGACGCCCCAGTGCCACAGCACCATATAGTTGAACACAGCTGTAGTGCCACTGGCACAATGGTGGCTGTGCCCTGCATTGCCTCCCACGCACAGCACGTCAGCAGCACTGCAGGTGCCTGCATCATCAACCCGGACTTGCGCAGTTAGGTGTGTACTGCGCATGTCACAGAAATGTGCCCTTGGCTCAGTACGTTCAACACAATTGCGCAAAGTGCAACAGCGTGATATTCAGCCATCATATGCAAATCAGCTAATCAGCCATTCAATGGCACAGTCACTGCATTTGCAGCCACTTAAAGATGCACCTCGCCTACTTTGCATGGGTTGTGCTATAAAAGTGTGACATTGGGCTGCCCTGGCCATAGTCAGTTAGTGCAGTCTATTGGTGAGTTGCATGCTGTTTGGGAGTGTGGACTGTGGATTTTGGGACATGCATGGGACTGCACAGTCACAGGTAACACCTGTCATTCTCACAGGCTGAATCATGACCAAGCAAGTTGTGAAGGAAGAGGAGGAGGAGGCCAAATTTCATGAAGGCCGAGAAGGATGCCCTGTTCGAGGTCTACCTAGACCAGAAGCCGCTTCTCAGTGGACGTAAGGGAACACCACAGGCCCATGCTGCTGCATGGGAGGAGGTGGCGTGTGCTGTAAACCTGCATGGAATCCACCAGTGTGCCATGCAGGAGTGCAAGAAGAAGATGGGCACAGACAGGTGGAAGATTAAGGACAAGGTGGCTGCCATCAGGGCAGCACGGTCTGCGATGGGTAGGGGACAGCTGGAGGTGGTACGCCTGACCCCACAGGAGGAGAGGGTTGCTGGCAGCATGCAGCATTGTGCCATTGAGGGTGTTCTGGGTGGTGGATTCCAGATGGCTGGTAGCTCATCACTGCATGGTAGGTCATGGTCTGTCTATTGGGGGGACAGGGTAGGTCACATGAAGTAACATGACTTTGTTTTCCCTTACAGCTCCTGAGCATCTGCATGGGTCAGTGGTGGTGGGCTTCTCCACTGAGGCCGGTCAGATGGAGATGGAGGAGGGCCCATCCACCTCCACAGGAATAGGTGACTCAGGGCAACAGTGGGCCCACCTGGACGTCCAGACTGATGTTGTTGGAGCAGGTGCAGAGAAGGCCCTGCCCATGTCCCAGCATGCCAGTGTCCATGGATGCCAGCATGCTGGGAATTGGGCTGGTGCCAGGTCTGTCACCAATGATGATGTCGATTACATCATGGGCAGTGACATGTGTGTGCCACAGGATGGCAACACAGCAGGTAACATCGCAGCCATGCCTGTGGGTGGTGCTGCCGTGGAGGTCTGCGTGTCATCACAGTCCCAGCCTGTGCCTGTCAGCACCAGTGGGGCAGCACTGGTGTGTGTACAGGACAGTGGGACTGTTGTGGTCACTGCGGTGGCACCATTGAGCCTTGGGGAGCGGCAGCATCAGCAGTCAGCCAATGGGCTTGGGGGTACAGTGTCAGGGGGTGGCATCAGTGCACCACCTGTGGACATGCCCAGGCCTGGCCTTGGTGTGCAGCACCCACCCTCAAGGGGTGATGAGCATTAGGGCCGCGAACACCCTGAGGGACAGCATGCCGATCAGGCAGATGACCTCTTGGATGAGCACACCTGCATACTGCAAGCATCAGTCAATCAGCAGATGCGGCTTGTGATGGTGGTGGATGCACTGAGTGCGGCTCTGCACCAGGCAGAGGAGCGTCACAGCAGAGAAACCACTCTGCTCCTGGCAGGGATGGACCGGATTCGGGAGGATGCAACCGCTGCCACTGACAGGCTGACACAGACAATCACAGCTGCCATGGCCACAGGGGGCACACAGTTATTTGCCCATGCATCGCAGACACCACGCAGTGCAATGTCCAACCCCAGTTCCTGGCGCTGTGCCACACCATCCTTTTCGACACTGGGTTCAGCTGTGGGCATCCCGAGCACGCCTGGCACAGGCATGTTCGGTATGCTGCAGACCCCTGCACGAGCACGGTTATGTTCACACAGTGGAACCCCTGTGGGACCATCGGTGCCACCCCATGAGGCCAGTGGTCAGCCTATCACTGCTGGCGGGTCTCGTCGGTTACCGCCCGTGCATCCATGGTGGCCGGGGCACTGTGGCGCATGACTGACCTGTCTCCCTGCGTGCTACTGTCTGATGCTGCCCTGTGTGCATTGTGTCATTCAGCGGGCAATGCACGGGTTGGTACCTGGCTCTGCACGCACACACACACACAGTCCATCTGCACACCCTCTCAGCCATTGTCCACAGTTGCTTGTGCATGATGATGCCTGCATTGCGCTGTACGCCAATGTTCAATGGTGCCCAGTGTCTGACACATGCACAATGACAGGCAGTGGGCATGGTGGTCTGTGGACATGTGTGTGGCTAGGGGTGGCATTCTGGGTCGGCGTGCCTCCTACCCTTTGTGCATGTCTGGTGAGTTGTGTGTGTGTGTGTGTGTGTGTGTGTGTGTCTGTCTGTCTACGTGCCATGTTAGACCTCACCCATCCCTGGCAGTGTGTGTGGTTCCATGCCTGGCCACTTCCCCTTGATGGCATGCACCCCTGGTATGTGTCCATGCATGTTTGTGGGTTGTGCCTCTACCACTGGTGGTTGCACATGGCCCCATGACTTACCTGGGTTGGCTGAAGTGTTCCTCCGTGATGGTGTCCCGGTGCAGCTGTGCCAGCTGGAGCAGTCGGGGGTCCTGTTGCCCAAGGGGGGCTGCCCATCACCACTGTCACTGGCATCCTCATCGTCCCCATCGCTGTCCCCCTCTTTGACCTGTACGGCTATCCCACATTCATTGGTCATGTTGTGCAGGATGCAACAGGCCAGGAATAGCCCACAGGCCTTTGAGGGGCTGTACTGCAGGGCACCGCCAGAGGTGTCCAGGCAACGGAAATGTGCCTTCAGCATACCAAACACCCACTCAATGACATTATGTGTGTGGTGGCATGTGCCTCATTGTAGCATTGCTGCGATGGGGTCGTGGGCTGCCTGTATGGTGTGAGCAGCCAGGGACGGAGTGGGTATCCACTGTCATCTGTGTGTAGAGGGTGGAGGTTAGTTTGGTGATCAGCATCACCCTTCCCCGGGCCATGTAGGTCACTACCCATGTCACCTCTGACCATGCCCCTCCCAAGCCCTTAGTTTGTCCATGTGGTTTGCATACTCACCCACTAAGTGGCCAGTGGGGATGTCCCCACTCTCGAATCTGTGGCACAGTGCCGACTGGTGCCAGATGAAGGCATTGTGTGCTCCCCCGGGGTGCGTGGCACAGACATTGATTATGCACCCCTAGCATCGCACAACACCTGTCAGTTGATGCTAGCATAGCCCTTGTGATTAATGTATGTGGCCCCCTCAGGGCCAGGTGGTGTGCGGATGGCCACATGGGTGCAGTCTATTGCCCCTAGTATGTCAGGCATACGTGCTACCCTGTGGAACTCCTGTTTGTTTGCTGTGCTCTCTGCCGGGTGTGCTGGGGAAATGGATGTACTCCGCAGCATGTGGCAGCAGTGCGCTGAGGAATTGGGTGAGGTGGCATGACGAGGCTGACTGGGTTATGCCTGTGGTGTCCCCTGTTGCTCTCTGGAAGGTACCTATGGTGAGCAAGCACATGCAAGCTGTCACTTATCACATCACTGCACAGATCACAGAGCCACCTCATAATTGCCCGATTAAGGTGGTACCGGCCCACGATCTCAGTATCACTGTACAGCTCGAAGCTTGTGTGGGCTCAGTACTGCCTGTTGGGGGCATACCGCTTCCACGGCTGCGACCCCCTGCTGCCCACCTTCTCACCCCCCTCATTACTGCCTCCATCTGGATGGTGGCACTGGCCATGTCCCTGGCTTGTGTTCACCTCCTGGCAGCTGTTTCTGTGTTCCTCCCGCTGTCCTGGCTGCTACTTCCCCTGCACCGGGAACACCTAACTGTGCTGGCCTCAGTGCTGTGTGGCACTTCCCCCTTCTGCACTGTGGCTTTGGCTCCCCACAACTTCTCTGAGCCTATGGGTTCAAGGTGCCCTTTCTCTGTCCTGCCCTGGGTGTGTGTGTGTTGCCTGTGTGGCTGGCTATAGTTCAGCAACATGTGCCTTCCCTGTAGCGTTCTTGCACCTCTCCCTTGTTTCTTTTTATTTTGGCTCATTTCCGCTGTCGCTCAACTTCTGCTTGCTCCCCTATTGCACATGGCACATGTTGTTGAATATCGCACTGCGCCATTTATGCATGGTTCCTCCCCCTTCAGTTGCTCATACATTCATTATCATTGCGCTATTGCTCAGCGTGATTTGGGGGTGCAACTGCCTCCCGCTGAATATAGCAGAATGGTGCATTTTCGGACTTGCGCTGGAGCAACCCTATTGCGCATGGTGCAACCCTTTTGAATATCTGGCCCATGATATTTAGTAGGAATTCAGTGAGAAATTACAAGGTGTGCTCCATTAAATGTAATAACCAGATAACAGAATGGGTAAACAAATTCTGCTATTTAGGGATAACCTTCAATTTTTATTTACAATGGAAGGAACATATAACATCCATTATACAAAAAATTAGAAGATTAATACCTTCAATAACAAGGTTTTCATATAAATATGGAGGCCACTCAGTTACAGGCCCAATTAGGGCATTAACAGCAAAAATTAAAAATCAGTTATTTTATGGGGCAGACATTTGTGGATTAGACAATGTAGGAGGTTTGGAAATAGTAATGAACAAATTCTACAGACAAATTTTGGGCCACCCTAATGGAGCTTCTTAATGCATCACTAGGATGGAATTAGGACAGTTACCAGTTAAAAGTAATATTGAACAGAGATTATGTACATACTGGATCAAGGTTTATAATATGCAGCAATATAGATTTCGTAGAACTTGTTTTTAGGAAATGATGGTTAATATATATAGGGGTTTTGTGTACCCAAACGCACACATTCTTGAAAAAATTATTAAGCCATATGGTTTATTATACTGTCTCACTCAGAGTATTAATATTCCTTATGATGTAATCAAATTTATAGTTAAGGAGAAAATCGAAGATCTATACATTCAACAAGAAAGAGAACCAGCAAAACATTATAAACATAGTAGATGGTCATCTTCTAATATTAATAGAATATTTTGCATCCAAGAATATCTTTTAAAACTTAGAAATCTGAAATCCCGGAAAGCATACACAAAATTTAGATTAAGTTATGTGGGCAGTCAGAAACTGAAAAAAAACATATCGCTTGATTAATTATAGTATTTGCGCGTGAGGATTGGATGAAGATTCCTCCATGCATTTATTGTTGTTCTGTCCTTTATATTTAAATGAAAGAACTATCCTTTTGGGTAATTATCCTGCAGAATTTAGACATGGAACCCAAATACCAGTATAATTACTTGATGAAAACTAATAATTTATTACACTTAGAAAACATAGCTAGACTATGTAGGATAATTGAAAGTAGAAAAAGACATGTTATATCTATGGAAAATGAATTACAACTGTTTAATAGTTAAGAATGATAACTTCTGGTTTTAGAAAGTTTAGAGGTATGAAAAGGTATTTATCCTTCATAGTTTTTTGGGTATAAATTATTTGGTACTTTTTGATTTGCAATTTTGCAGTTTTAATTAAGTTTTGATAAGGACATATTTTATTAGATATATTATGATGGCAACATTAATTGTCAACAATAAAAACCAAATTGAATTGAATTGAACACTCCTTTGTTACAACAAATTACACCACAGGTTTCCCATACAAAAACGAAACCCATTAATTATACCCTGATTACATTTCCTATTGCCTTATAGAGTTTTGAAATAGGTCTACTCTGTTGCACTACGTCTAACATCTGCACAAAGAACCACCCAGCCTCCTTCAGCCAAGGGTGTTTCCCTAAAAATTGCAGCACATAATGTGTAATCTGATGATATCTAAACACTAAGAAGCTCAGGAGGTGAGACAGCTCTCCAAATTCTGCTACAGTTACAAACTGGTTCTATACTAGAATATTGGATAAAAATGGATTTTGTTTGTTTGCTAGTGTCCTTGTGTAATCACCTTCTTGCCAATTAATTAGGTTAGGGTTGTTGAATAGTGGTTGCCTCACATCAGCATAAACCAAGAAAGCAGCACATCTGCCTATGTGCTCTCATTGACCACCCAATTGGAGAGTCCCTAAGTACTAAAGGGAGCTTTTTGAATAGGACATAGAGAACAGAAGCTAATGAATTATTGAAGGTTCTTGCCCTGAATCATTCTATTTCTAGCTAATCAGGCACTCTTTATGCTGGGGCCATGTTGCTTAACCTCTTAAAATGTTTCACCCCTTGGAAGGCAAGATAGTATATAAATAAATGCAGAAGTTGAAGCCCTCCTATCTACCTAGGCCTACACAGTTTGTCTACAGCTTCTTCTTCTAACAAGGACTGTATCAACATAGAGAAAAAGACTGCAGAATATACAAAGCATTGTCAGAGGGATTCATTTTGGAAATGAATACACCAGGCAAATATTTTGGGTGTTCACGCAGCATGGTTTATTGATCCAAAATTCTATTGACAACAAAACTCAAACTTAATGTATTTCTTGTTATTTAAATCCAGGTTAAACCAACATTAAAATTCAGTCCAATTAGCTTCTTGTAGCTTTCCTTCCTCTATCGTAGTCTTCATGGGGACTGGATGTGTGACCCAATACCCTCTTTCAGTTGTTATCCTTAAATATCTTGTCCCAGGTTGGGTGCCCCATGATCCTTAACCCCCCCAGAATATAACTTTATTTTCCTTTCATTCAGTTTAAATGGTCAGAAGCTACTGACCCCAGCCCATGTGTTCAGCCCTCTCCCCACTCCCACGAACTATGCCCCCTCCCACCCTTGCCTTCTCCTTCTTCCCCCTTTTCTGCTTTACTGCACTGTTCCCCATCTCTCCCTTCTTTGTAAGGTATGTTCTCAACCTCCTTCTCAGTTGCCACTTCACCAGCAACTTCAGCCTTCCCCCGGGTATCCTCTTACTGCTTTCATCCTACAGCCCTGCCTCATCTGGGTCTCTACCACTGCTGCCCTCAGTTGGCAGCCACATTCTGTTTAATTGCCACTGTCTGCCACTCTCATCCAGCTTCTCACCTTGCCCTGTCTGTTTCTATTTGGCTTCTAACTACTCCTATCCCTTGCAGTCTTTTCCTTTTTATAATCACCCTTAGGTTGGCTGGGTGGGATTCAGTGAAATCCAAGCAAAAGAAGGGAGAACCCTGCTGGTGGACAGGCTTATAAACCCCTTTAGGACCCCATCAAGACCCCAAGAATGCCCCTCCCCCTCCCAATCCAAGCTCTCTCCTTCCTACTGCATCACTGTTCCTGACCCACTTGGCTCCACCTCATTCTACTGTACCCCCCCTTATCTAGGTACCCTCCTCCGTCTTTACTGTAATTACCTGCATTTCCTCCAGGAGCCCCTGACAGTTTTGGTTGCCTTCAATTGGCAACCCTATTTGGGGCACAACATTTTGTATCATTAGAGATCAACTCTTCAAACTGCTCCTGACAATGCATCTCAGGGGACACAGAAAAAAAAACATATGCTTCAGACATATTTCAGCTTATATCTCATGTATTTGCTGCATTTAGCTTCATTTTCTTTATAGCAGTGCACATGAATATGAAAATAAGATTACTGTCCCCTAGATTTTATCTGTACTGGGTGCTTGTCTATAAATGATATCACCATGCTTTGCTTTTGACATCATAGCTTGTATCTGTGGAAACAGTTATAATGCCATAAACAAAGGATTATGATATTGTGCAGAGACAGGAAGCCAGAGCACATGGGTAGGATGTACAAAACCCTTTTGATGCATGTGCTGATTTCAGTACGATTGCAGCACTAACTGTAGCACAGCAATAAGACCATATGAAACATGGTCTAACTTGTTGACCTGAAGTGCCGCATGTGCTCAGAAAATGACATGTGTAAAAATATTGACAAAGGCATCATTTTTCTGTCATAAAGCAGATACACTGTCATAACTGAAACTGTCATAAGTGTACTGAAATGTTTATAAAATCGCAATCATGCATGTCTGTGTATTTTGCAGGCTAAAAGTGAAATTGCACCTATGTCCAGACAATCTAGGGGAAAGTAATCTTGTTGTCATGTTAATGTGCATAATTGTTAAAAAACCAAATACACAATATGACCCCAAATATAAAGAATATGTGAAAGAGAAGCGGAAATGTGACAACAAATGTTTATAACACTTCCTTTCTGACATCAGGATTCTTTAATGCTAACATTTTTAATGTATTATTATACATTATTTCGGAACAGTATCTGTACAATTTTATCATTTTTTAGAGGTTTACAAATGCAAAACAGACAGTTGCCATTCTATTTAATAACTAATGTAACAATAAAAAGAAATATTTAGGAATATAAAGCTTACCTTTAGCCCCCTTCTCTAGAAATATAAAAACAGATTTTTCTTCATCAAAATTAACAGTCATATGGTTTTGAAATGAGTCTCAGAATGATCATTACAATGAGTCAGGAACAACACAGTGAAGAAATCTCGGAAAGTAACCTCACTCTTGGTATAGTAGCTGTCATCCAGCATTTAACCAATAACACATTGCTTTCTTTAAAGGAAGGCTGGGTTACAAGCCTCTTGGCCATAAATAAGAGTTTCCAGTGTAAGGGAAAATTGAAGTCAGGTTGCACACGCTTGCATACAATCTCAACATAAGAGACCTTTCTGAACCAGGAGAGCTTGTTCAAGTTTAACAAATACATGAAGACAGAAAACTCATTAAGCAACTGAAGTCTACTCTTCCCAAGTGCAAGTGAACATTTTTAAAGGGGCCTAAGAATACAGTTGTGTACAGAACATGAATGCTACATTCAGTTGGTTTGTGGCCTCAGTGCTTCTTCTTCTTCTGACACTCAGACTTCAACAGTTAATTGAAGTATGTAGTTGTGCCCCTGAACATCCATAGGAAGCATTCTGCAATGCTGATATATGTGAGTTCAGTAGTTTATGCTCTTCTGAAATACGCTTCGTGGAGAGGGAATTTACTTGCGATAACAAATTCCACAGTTCAATGGCAAACTAAATAGCTACCCTTGTAGTCCTACTGGATTTTGTGACGCATCAATAGTGCAAATGACCAAAAAAAAATATTTAATGCTTTTAGGATTAAAAGTTGACATACTAATACAGTACATCTATTTAGACTGTGTGTTATGTAGTTAAAACAGAACATTTCTTGAACATATATTTTATGCTGTGCAGTATCAATGGGGAATCATTATAATCTCCCAAATTGTCAGATTACCTATACTGTTTTTTTCATCATACATGTGACATTTTAGAGCATAGTATTAGGCATCATGTTTCGTATCTGCACATTAAACTGACTTTTTTTGCAGTATCACAAACATCTTGTTATAATGTGAATATTTTTTTCAATTGTTTAACCAGCAGTGGCACACAAAGCTGAAAGCTTATTTACAGGTGTGACCTGGGAGTACAGGGAAGTTAAGTGACTTACTCAGAGGCACACAGTATGCAAGTGGGGGCTGTGGGATTCAAACCCAGGTCTCCAGATTTTCAGCTCACAGCCTTAAACCACTGCACTATACTGCCTCCCTATACCATATTTGTTTGCATCATGTATTCCTTCTAACTAGAACACTTTACAACTGTTTATTTTTAATATTACAGGATTTAATATCACAAAACAGTCCTATATAGGTAAATATTGTTTGGTTAAATTACTTATTAAAATTAATCTTGAAATTAGCAGTATGAAACTATATGACCTTGTAACATTTATATTTACAAGAAGCTGTAACATTTATATTTACAAGGGCTGTGGAAAATTTAAAACCGAGTTTGGCATGCTTTAGTGGTGCTATTTTCCTTTGCTGTCTTTACTTGCTGCAAATGTTATCTTGTCTTGTCTGAGGGGTACTACTTTTCTGACCTCTGACCACAGCTACGTGATTATTGGAGATGAGGCTAAGTCAGATCTGAGGTAGCATCAGGTTGATTTTTGGTTTCTCAGAAGATGACTGAAGGGAAAGGAGCCAGATTCATTTTAATACATTGTAGTAACTGCTCATTGCTGTTTTTGTTTCAAACCTAGGTTGTGGGCTTTTAGTGGTACTATTATTTCTTTGCTGTCTTTGCTTAGAATTGCTTCCGGGCTGTTGAAAATTTAAAATTTATTTTGGTGAGCTTGTAGTGGTGCTGTTTTCCTTTGTTGTCTTAACTTGCTAACCATTTTGTCTTGTCTTGTCTTGTCTGTCTTGCCCTACAGTTTGGGGGAGGGGTACTAATTGTCTGACCTCGGACCTCAGCTGGATAACTGGAGGTGAGGGTAAGTCAGAATTGAGGTAGCAAGTTGATGTTTTGGTTTGTCAGAAGAGGCAAGAAGGGAAAGAATCCAGATTCATTTTAATGCAGTGCAGTAACTGCTCATTGCTGTTTTTGTTTCAAACCTAGATTGTGGACTTTTAATGGTACTGTTTTTTCTTTGCTGTCTTTACTTGCTGCTCTCTCCTCCCTCCCCTGTCCCCAACTCTTAATTATATGCCCTGTTAAATATGATTGACAGGAAGCAAGCACAGGGAGTAGCAGCAATTGTGGAGTTGGAGGGGCATAAGGGGTAGGAAGCCAGCCCTCAGCACAAGTGTTTTGACTCATTTTCTTTGTTTTGTTTTCCTTTTTAAAAAACATATCTGAGGATTGGTGGCAGAATTTTCAGGACAGTAAATTAATAAAGAGGAAACTACACGAAGAATTTCAGTAACAGCCAAGTACTGGAATAGTAGAATAAGTGCAGTATAATGTGGGGAGTGGTGCAATCCATTGGATGTGTGGCAGCCATATTCAGGCAGACCTTCTGGATGCTGATGTGCTGCCCTATCTGCAGGCATCTCTCTTAACTGTGGGATGAGGTAGCCAGACTCAGAGCAGAAGTAAACTGAGTCAGGAGTACCTTCTCCCTATTCAAAGACAATCCAGTCCATCCCCAATGCCTCAAAGGATGCCAAGAATGATGAACACTGGGATGACAGTGGGCTCAGGGAGGGTTAGGGTGGTCAGGCAGAAGCACATCCCAAATCCTATTCCACTCCAGAACTCGTGCCACACTGGCAAATGGGGACACCAAAACAGAGGTACCCAGAGAAGTGGAAGGGAAGGATGTGGAGGTCAGCCAAGGATGGGACCTCAGTGGGGATCACAAGAGGGATCCAGCTCAGAACATAGGAAGGGGAGGGCAGGCAGGTGAGGTGTTTACCAGGTGCCATGGCATGGAGGGATGGAAGGAAGATCCTGGGGATCATCAGAAAGGCAAGATGGGAGGGAGAGTTGGATGTCATTATTCACCTAGGTAATATTGACCTGGCAAATGGAGAATCTAAGGATGTTCAGGAAGAGTTTAGGAAATTTGGGTGGGGTCTCAAGCAAGTAGCTACTTCTGTCATCTTCTCAGAAGTACTACCTGTGAGAGGCATGGGAGAGTGTAGGAGCTTATGCACCAGGAACTTTAACTAATGGTTGAAGAAGTGGTGCTGAAAGGAAGGGTTTGGATTCACTGGTGACTGGGTACCCACCTGGAGGGCTGGGAGCTTGTTCAAGCCTGACAGCCTGCTTCCATCCTGGAGGGGAATCCAAGCACTGAATGATAAATTTAAATGTGACATAGACAAGCATTTAAACTAGCCAAGGGGGGTGGCAGGCCAGCAAGGAGTTTACCTAATTGCCCACCTCCCACAGCTAGCAGAGGAACCAGTGAACAGGAGGAGTTGATATCTCTACAAATCATTGTGCAAAAGATGGCAATAAGCACCCAAGTGGTGGATAGTCAGAAAGAGGGCACAATTCAACAGAATGGCAGACAACAGGGAGAACCAGGGATAAAGGACAACCAGGGTGGGGACTGGAGTAGAACAGCTAAATAGTCCAGAGAGTTTACATCATGGAAAGTCATGAGTGCCAATGCCAGGAGCCTTAGCAACAAGATGGAGGATCTGGAGGCTGCTATGGTGCAGTTGTAGCTGGACATTGTGGCCATCACAGAGACCTGGTGTAATGATAGCCATGACAAGTAGATGACCATATCTGGCTAGAACATATTCAGAACAGACAGGGCAGGTAGGAAGGGAGGAGGAGTGGCACTTTATGTGAAAGATGGCATAAAGGTCACAGAGATCCAGGAGGAACAAAATGGGGCAGAGATACTGTTGGTTAAGCTGGAAAGGAAAATGGGTCAGCCATCCACAAAGGGGCGGTTTATAGACCACCAGCCCAGGAAGAAGAAATGGATAGAGAGCTGATGCTAGCCATCCAAAGGATGGCAGACAAGGGTAAAGTGGTGCTGGTTGGAGAATTCAATATTCCAGACATGGACTGGAGCCTCCCAGCAGCAGCATCAACCAGGATCAGATTTATACTGGACTCCCTTCAAGGTGCCTTCTTCAAGCAACTGGTCATGAAACCAGCTCAGCAGAAGGCAATACTAGACCTTATGCTCACAAATGGGGACAGTGTGATAGGAGGAACAGTGGGGGAGCACCTGGGGTACAGTGACCACTGGCCTCTGTGGTTTGAAATTACAGAAGGAGCAGAATTAAACTGCATAAAAACATGTATCCTGGATTTTTGGGGGGCAAACTTTGGGAAATGAGGAGATGCTTGAAAAAGGCATTAATGGGAATGGGGAAGGAATCAGGCATTGAGGAACAGTGGGCAATATTTAAAACAGAGATTTCAATAGCAACAGAATTATGCATTAAGGAGATTATCAGGGGAAAAAGGAAAATGAGGCCATTATGTTTTTAGAAGGAGGAAGCAGAGAAAGTGAAAGCCAAAAAGATCACATTCAGGCAATACAAAAAGATGCAGATAAAAGGAGATAGGAAGAAATACCAGAAGTACAGGGAGGCAGGGACATCAGTAAGGGAAGCCAATGCCCAGACAGAACAGTGCATCTCAAAATCAGTGGATATAGGGGCAAAACCTTTTACAGGTACACAAGTGAAAAAAGAAGGGCAAAGAGAGGGATAGTGAGATTGAAGGGGGAGGATGGGGCAGTGTGGAGGATGAAAACAGTAAAGCTGACATAGTGAACAGATATTTCTGCACAGTCTTTACTGAGGAAGAGGAGGGTAAAGGGGTGGAAGGGATTGCAATGGGTGGGAATGGCACAGAAATGGACACACGTCTCTTTACACAGGAAAGGGTCCTAAAGGAACTGGAAGGAATAAGAGTCAGTAAAGCAATGGGGCCACATGGGGTGCACCCCAGGGTCCTAAAGAAACTAAGACAGGTGGTGGCTGAACCTCTAGCTAACCTGTTTTGCCAATCACTGGAAATAGGGGAGGTACCCAAAGACTAGAGGACAACAGATGTTGTTCCCTTATACAAAAGCGGGAACAAAGAGGAAGGAGGGAACTGCAGACCAGTAAGCCTGATCTTGGTAATGGGGAATATCATGGAAGCACTACTAGAGGTGAGATTGGTGGAACATCTGGTTGCCAATGGAATACAGGACCCAAGGCAGCATGGTTTCATTGGAGGGAGGTCATGCCCACTGGCCTCCCCAATCCACCACCCTTGTCACCCAGTTGAAAAATTGAATGAGATTGGTCTGGCTGCCAGTATAGTGGCAACCTTCAAGGTCACACTGTTGACCTATAAAGCCCTACAAAATCAGGGAACGCAGTACCCGAAAGACCTCCTGAGCCCGTACTGCCCCTCCTACCCACTCCAGTCCTCTGATTGGGGATTGCTAGAGGATCCCAGTGTCCGGTTGAAAACATCTGGAGGAAGAGCATTTGCTTTCATGGCTCTGACCCCATGGAATTCTCTACTTCATCGGATATGAGACAGCCTGACTGTAAAAGTATTTAAAACATCTTTAAAAACCCACCTTTTTAATCAGGCCTTTTCTGGTTTATAAATGGAAAGGGCTTTTATTAGGTAGCTGTTTGATAAGAAGTGTGATTTTCACATGAAAAGCTGCTTTTGGAACTTAGCTTCTGGCCCATATTTCCAGAGGTAAAATTAGTGTTCCTTGTCTTTTAATCTGTTTGTTTTATAGGGTATATATTTTATTACTACTTAATGGTGCACGTTGCTGTGAATTTATATCAATGTCTATGTATTAATGCATGTTTGGACTGTGAGGGCACCCTGAGCACTGGAAGGGTGCTCCATGGAAAACTAAAGTGATGATGATGATGATGATGAAGATCTGGCAATTGAAACTCAATGCCAAAAAATGCAAGGTCATGCATCTGGGAAAGCGTAATCCAGGGAAACTGTACTCAGTGGGATGGAGCAGTTTGTGGCTACCAGGCAGAAGTGTTTGAAAAGGCAGCACTAAAGGCTAGTGGTATCCTGGGATGCATAGGAAGGGGCATCATGAGCAGAAGGCATGAAGTAATCATGCCCTGTATCAGTCCTTGGTCAGACCTCACCTGGAGAACTGTGTCCAATTCTGGAGGCCACACCTCAGGAAGGACATAGATAGGCTGGAGGTGGTACAGAGAAGAGCAACAAAGATGGCGTAGGGCTCGCATCAGAAACCATAAGAGGCAAGACCGGATGACCTCTAATTATGTTCCCTAGAACAATGCAGGAATCTTGGGGACATGACAGAAATATTCAAATACCTTAAAGACAACAACAGATTGCATGTCCAGAGCCTCTTTCTGGTAAATGACTATCAGGACTAGAGGCACAACTTTAGACTTAAGGGAGGAATGTTCAGAAGCAATACAAGGAAATTCTTCTTCACAGAATGCATTGTGGAACCATGGAATAGCCTGCCGCATGGAGTGGTGGGATCCAAGACAGTGGAGGAATTCAAGCGGGCATAGGACAGACACTGTGGGATACACAAGCAGGCAGCTAAGTAGGAGGGTAGGAAGCAAAGGGAAGACTTGATGACTCTTATCATCCCCATCTGCCAACAACTTTGATGTTTCTATGAAACTAACATGTATTGACATCATAGATCATGTTATGAGATTGTTACTGTCTTCAAGTCTTGCTTTTTTAACTGTATGATATATATTTTAAGAATATTTAGAAGAAAAACAGCTATGTTTCATCTCAGCATGGATGTGCAAGAAAGGAGATAGTTGAAGTATCCAGACTGCATCATGTATTTCTAGTTTACTCATGTTTAAATAAAAACCAAAAGCACAGTGCTCTCTGGAAGGTACTGTAAAACTGATTGGACAAAGGGGTTGTAGAGCAATGATTCTCCACTGCAAAGTAAACATACCATGGGCAATACATTTTCGTTTTTGTCTGCATGCAGGAATATCCAGAAAACCAAAGTTATTGCAAAATCTGTACATTACTTTATATTAAATAGAAGATCTTTAAAAAAAACTCACTTCTTGGTAGAAGTTATACTTGATACATCATCAAAGCATGTATGGTTCTTGATGCTGATGAAGGGGAGGACAGAGAAATGTGATTCTCAATGTAACCAAAAAAAAAATCATAGCATCAAAGAGCATTAATAGATTTTTTCCAGAGACTGTTAAAACTCAGCATCCTTACCTACAGTAAATCTGGCTAGTTTCCAGCCAGTGCAAACAGTGAATGTATAACACGAGTTCCCAAAATGTCACAAAATTAGCATCTCTACGGGACAGGCTACACTTTCTGCATACTGATTAATTGCTTTTAAAACTCTGGCAGAAAATCTTTGTGACCATGACAAGGTCTGGGCTCTCTTTGTGACCATCAGTTTTAATTATTTTTAAATGTGATTTTGCACATTTGGTAAACTGTTTATAAAATTACATTTCCTAAAAATGTGTTGGCTTGGGTATTTTTGAGTAGTTAACATGGAACAGAGACCTTTTTGCCACTGTCACAGTCCTGAGATGCATTTTGAGTTAAGGATTCTCCTGAGTTTGACTATAGGATGCATACAGTTTATCTGTGGCCTTCTAAAATTTTCCATTAACACTGCAAGAAAATGATAAGGAACATCTCATGAGCAAAAGTCATACTACAGTTAGAGAAGAATCATGGGTAGAGGTGTTGTTAATTTTACAGTCATCCACAAAGTTTCTTTCAGATACAAAAATCCTAACTTTCCAGAAATTTCATAAAGTCCTTTGTGGAGGAGTTGTGGAATAACAGATGGATCAGACACCGAATTTCAGGTTCAATACACAATCTATGTGTGATGTTTATTCAAAACACAGGACATAGGCTTCTGCAATGCCATATTCCTTCTTTAGTACATCAGTTTGCAGCAACAAACTATGTATGTCCTTTCTCTGCACTTAGCCAGCACCTACTGACACTGATCTCTGATCTAACTTAGCAGTTGAGATTTAGTCTTTTTTGCTTGAGTAGTGGGGGTTCAAATAGGAAAAAAAAACAAGCTAAAAACAAAGAACCTCAATGCCGAAGCATTGAAAAAAGGGTTACTCCAAAGAGCATTGGCAACAAATCAAGTTTCAAAGAAATACAACATCATACATACTTCCATAATGCAAAGCATCATGGGATATATGCAAATCACTATGAAATTTCAGACATGTTTAGTTTACAGCAATTTACATGCATTTTAAATAGCACACATAACTTAATTTCTGTAATAGTCACCTAGTACTTTTTACCATTATCAAAAACACCTAGTGCCATGGTATTTCAACATTTACAGGTTTCAAAAAACATAAGGTATATACAACAAGGTATTTTATGACATAGTGCTATTACATATTAAATCCAACAAAGATAAACACAACCTGTTTAACTTATTTAAAAGACAAAGAACCTCTGTTCACAAACACTGAGGCAAGGGTTACCCCAAAGGGCATTTGGCTGGGAAGCTAAGTTTCAAGAAAATACAAAATCACACATGCCCCCACAAAGCAAAGCATCATGGGCTGCATATGCAAAACACCACAGAATGTTATGCTGGTCCAACTTTAAGCAGAATTGCATGGTGCCAAAAGGCCTCTCACACAGTTTGCAAAGGGTCCTACCAGGACTCATCAGTATGCCTCGTCTGTTTGACACCCCAGTGGAATGGACCAGCTACCCTAAGGCAGTGTGCCTGGGATATATTGTGGTGAACCCATTAAAATAAAAAAACTATTTAAAAGACAAAGAACCTCTGTGCGCAAACACTGAGACAAGGGTTACCCCAAAGGGCATTTGGCTGGGAAGCCAAGTTTCAAGAAAATACAAAATCACACATGCACCCACAATGCAAAGCATCATGGGATGCATATGCAATTTTGCATATGCAGCCCATGATGCTTGCATTGTGGGGGGCATGTGTGATTTTGTATTTTCTGTTTAACTTATGTTTGGAGGTCACCACAATAACCTCCCTGTATGAGGACCTGAGAGGGAAAAGGAAAATTAAAGAGGACACTATAGCATAGTCAAGAAAGGGAAGGGGGTGCCCATAGGTGGGCAACATTATGGACTAGAAATTGTAAAGGATAGAGTAGGTTAAGAAATAGAAGAAATGTTGCAACAAATTTAAGAAAAGGTCGGTCCTCATGAGTGGCAGGAGCTCCCTGTCACATCCTTCTAATGTGAAAATTGTGCAACAACTGAAGGAAATGCCACTTTTGAGAAGTTGTCCTATTCTTTTTATAACAATCCACACTTCATCTCTTTTTCCTCACACATTGTGTATTTTACAGCTTTTAAAAGTGCACAGTTTGCATAGCAAGCTATCTTTGAGAATTGCCCCAATATTTTATGAAATACAGTAGTGCAAATCAAATTGGTATTACTTTACACATCTCTGGTCATTGGTATAAAGTATTTGTTGGATTACTGGACTGATCAAAAAGATAAAACATTTCTCAACATGTATTTCCAAGCTAAAGTGAAATGCCCCCATGTTTGTAATAATCTGTTTTTTTTCTTATAAACAAATTTGCAGTGGGACAGCAGGCAGTGATACCTCACAACACAGCAATCTGAAAGTCAGGCACTGGCAGTTTCTTGCCCTATTTAATAACATTTTTGGATGTATAATGCTGTCCTTGAGATAAGATGTATAGTTGCGGTCCAGTCTACCCTTGGGAGGTGAAAAGGAATGCACCTTTCATGATAAGTTTGTGTTTGTAGGGCATCAAGCAGGGTTAGTCCTTTAAGAAAGGGGGCAGCTACCAGAACTACATAGATACATAGTTGTTGTCAGCAAATAAGGGCCTTGTAGCCCATCCAGTCGGCCCTATCCCTCTTTTTAATGTGTAAGGTACCCTAGATGCTACAATTCTCCCACTGAGAAAGGTCTCATGTCCACTCCTTCTCCCTGTTTGCCATTCTCCATTAATTGGGGACCTTCTCCATTGTCTTCTTCCGTGAACATGGAGCTGAAGTATTTGTTGAGTATGGTCGCTTTGTCAATGTCTTTCTCCACTACCCTACCTCCTTCTTCCCTAAGTCTCGCAATCCCTCCCTGTCTTTGTTATCTCACTAATATACTAAAGAATGCCTCCCCTCCTTCCTTTATTGATTTAGCTAGCTAGTTTAGGCCTTTGCTGCCCTTATTGCCTTGTTCACTTCCTTTCATTTTTCCAAGTATTCTTGCCTGTTCTCCTTGCTTTGTGTTGACTTGTACCTCAGAAATGCCATCTTTTTTCCTCTTACTAGCTTTGCTATTCCCCTTGAGAACCACAGTAGTTTTCTTTTTCTTTTGCACTTGCTGCAGGGCCTGGCACAATGGTTTGCTATGAGGTGCAGGGCTTCCCTTATCTTATACAACTGTTCCACTACTCCCCTTATGTCATCGTATCCCTGCATAGCTTTTCTGAATTCATCCTTCATCTTACCGAAGTCAGTCCTCCTGAAATCTATGATTCTAGTCCTTGTGTGGCTAGCCTCCTCTGACATCCTTATAGTGAACTCCACAGCTCGATGACCACTAGTCCCTAGGGTCTCCCCCACTGTGACTTACTTTATCATGTCTCCATTGCTTAGTACAAGATCCAGAATTGCATTCTCCCTCATAGACTCCCTCACAAGCTATGTGAGACCTGCCCCTTGCAGGGATTGCAAGAATCTCTTCCTCCTGCTTGAGGCTGCCACCAGGATATTTCAGTACACATCTAGCAAGTTGAAGTCACCAATCAGCAGCAATTCACCCTTTGTTGCCAAGTTCTCTATAGTCTGCAGCAGTTCTCTGTCAACATCCTCTGCCTACTCTGGTGGCCTGTATAGCACTCCCATTCTAAGTATTGTTCCCCTCCTTACTTCTAGGGTTACCTACAGTTCATCTGACCCCCGTCTTGTGGGGCTGTTGCTTATTTTGTTAACCTGTATTTGATTGGTTTAGTTATGCTTTAGCAAGGATATTCATGCCAGTAGAACACCATTTTTATGATATTTCAACCTGATAAACTAGGTGAAATAAATAGAAATGCTAACTTTAAAAGACCGTAACTTGCACCAGCTCTGTGTGGATTCCCCTATGAGTACAGGGCACCCTGCAGCCACAGTGACTGAGAGTACATTAGTATGGCTTATCTGCTTTTGGAGCAGGTTATTTAATGTCAGTACTTTGGAAACATTTCAGCTAGCAATCCTCAACCCATTATCCATGAGATAGAACCCCTTTGTGAAAAAAAAGCAAAGGTCTTCCCTAGATAGGTGTATTTAATACTTTGACCTAAATAATGTTGCCAGGTTCCCTAAAGCATTATTCTTTAAAGAGCTACTGATGCATCAAAGAAAACTTTGAAAAACATAGTAACTGGCTACAGTTTATCTTGCATTCCATATATATTCAATATATTTCTCTTTCTTATTATTTATTATTGAGCAAATGTGCATGAATACATGATCTTTACCCCTTGCAGTTCTCTAATGGTTTATTTGCCTCTATAGCTTACTCCATACTTCAAGTCATAATCCTCTGTTGTGACTTCACATGCTGTTGCCGTCGGAGTAACTGTGATGTCACAAGTAGTGCATTATGACCTCAGGTAGGGAGAAAGCAACAGGCATACAGTAGATCAATTCTTTCAGAGCAAATATTGTGTTTTCATTCAAATTACATTAGTAATAAATAATAAATAACGGAAAGGAGGAATACAGAACTAATAAATAAATATATGCTAAACTGTGTCTAAATATTATGGTTTGTTACAGTTTTTTTTTTTTATCCTGAAGGTGTCAGCTGCTCTTTAATAACATAAGATTGAGTCACGTGACACCGGCGATAAGCTAGCAGTACTCCTTTCAAGTTCCCCAGCTTTGTGGTAAAATAAATAGATTAAAAGCCCCTTAAATCAACAATTAAGCACCAACAGCTGCTGTAACCAGTCCAAAGAATCACCGGACTGTTGAAGGTCAACTTTAGAAGCCTTGATGGAAGAACCAGCACAACAACAGCTACTGTCTTTTCCAGAGGGGGAAGAAGACCTGACAGTGACCCTAGAGGTCAAGCGCCCTAGACAGAGCAATTCCCCACTCCAGCCTGTTCCTCCAGTCCCTGCTGAACTCTCACCTGTGCAGTCTGACTCAGACCTCTCTACTATTAAGCATGCAGTCCTTACCTCAATAGAAGACATGAAAGAGATAAAACCTACCTTAAGAGAGCTTTCCACCAGAATATCCAATGCTTGAGGTGAGAATTTCTTCTCTTGAAGATTGCCAAGTTTGACTAGATCCAGAAGTGGTGCATATCAAAAAGAATTGTTGGCACTGGAAATCAAGGTGGATGATTATGAGGGGTGAAACCACCATAATAATCTAGTAATATTAGGGCTGCCTGAAGGGGAGGAAAGGTCAAGCACTATAGATTTGGTCCAGAAACTGTGAACAAAGAGAGTCCATCACCTAATGGCCCTCATTATGTAATCGAACGTGTGCACAGAGTGCTCCAGGCTAAGCCTTGACCTGAGGAACCACCTCAGCCGATCATATTCAAACTCTTAAACTTTTTGGGCCGAGACTTTATTGTGAAAAAAGTGCAGTCTTTAGATTCTATCCAATGGGTTGAAAGAAAGATTAGAATTGTACAGCACCTTACTGCCAAAGTCCGCCAAGCGCGGGCTGCATATCACCTGTTAAGTAAACTCTGGACTGCTGATATCAAGCATAGGCTTCTCTACCCTTCATGTCTGGAAATAATCACTGATTCTGGCAAAAGACATTCTGAAATAGCTGACCAAGCTGCTGTAGCCATAGCCCAATTAATTCCTGATCTCTTTCCGGTCAAAACTTGAAGGGACTTACAGCATTCTCAAACACCAGGGAAGGGCTGCCTTTTAATTTTGATGTTACAGATTCAGAAAGAAAATAAGCACCCCAAATTCTATGAGATAATGGTCAAAATGGTGCTAATTTGGGCATGCTATACTACACAGAGGCTTTTTCAGTTTACTTCAAACATATCTGTAGCACCGAGTGGAATTTTTTAAGATTCAGCTCACCTTTGGAATGCCTCACACTTCAAAATTTTGGACGCTACTGAGCTCAACTTTTCATTTGATTTGTAAGCACTCTGTCTTTTTTTCTAAACTGGTTGTTTGACAAAAAAACAGTATCCTTGGAACACTTCATCAGTAGCTAGTGCAGTGTGCCACCTACTGCTTCCATCAATCTACTACCATAACTATCTGGACTAGCTCCTGATTTGAACTTTCGGTGTTACTTCGTTCCTAATTTTAAAGGACTGCTTTTGTTTTTTATTTATTTATTTATTGAAATATTTCACCAGGACGGCGCACTGAACAACAAGTTGCTTGTTTCAAGGTGTGACCTTGGGAGGAAGGGGTTACATAGGGTTGTGAAGGATGATCAGTTACAATAGTATGCGGGTAGTACAAACAATACAACATTTTAAGATTATGCAACAGTTGGAACACAAGATATTGTACAGTAAACAGTAGTAGAACATTGAGTAAATTACAATACATGTCCAAAACCATACAAAAGAACATATAAATGTACAAAAAAGTACTAATTCAACAGAACCCTTAGAGTGCATGAGTGTACCAGGAGCAGGCTAGCAGTAGTACACAAGTGCTGCTGGAGTAAAAATGATGGGGTAGGTTGTGCACATGGGTGACCCAATGGCCAGGTGCAGAAGACAGGGGAGAGGCAAGAATTGAATATGAGGAGAAGGGGTAGCCATTTTCTGATTCCCCCTTCAGGATGTTGAGAACCCTGCTGGGGAGGGGGAACAGGGTAGGAAGGCAGACATTGGGCATAGGTATTAAGGATGGATAAAGCAGGAACAGCTGAGGGAGAGGTAATTGTATATGGCAGAGGTAAGGGAGTAGTTGGAGGAGGAGTGTCGTATTTCAGGGGGGGAGGGAATTCCAGATTTTAGGGAAGCGATGGGCAAAACCAGTCTGACCGATGAGGGTGGAGCGGTGAGCAACCGTCAATATACAGGTGTCATTAGATCTGAGAGAGTGGGTGGGGGGAGGTTGAGTGGAGAGAGAGGATGAGAGATAGGAGGAGAGCACTCCAAACCAGAATTTGGAGGTTAGTTTGGCACAGTGTGAGATGCGTCTCTGAGACAGTGCATCCCAGAATACTATTTGCTTTACCCGCTGCATTGTCGCACTGTTTCCTTACCTTGAGGTCATCAGAGATGATAACCCCAAGGTTCTTTCCTGCTTGGTTTTGTGCCCCATATGCATTATCTTGCACTTCCTTGCATTGAATTTCAACTGCCAAATCCTTGACCATTCTTCAAACATCTGCAGGTCCCTCCTCCTTCTGTCTATGCCCTCTGGCATGTCCACTCTTTTAGAGAGCTTTGTCATTGGTGAACAGGGAAATTCTGCCTTCTAGGTCCTGCACAATGTCACTGATGAAGATGTTGAATAGGACCAGTCCCAGCACTGATCCCTGTGTACCCCACCAGTCACTCTTCCCTCTGTGGAATGATAGACATTTACCACCACCCTCTGTGTCCTGTCACCCAGCCAATTACCTACCCACTGCACAGCTGTCCTGCACATGCCCATATTCCCTAGCTTGTTTAATTGCCTTCTATGTGGCACAGTGTCAAAGGCCTTGATGAAGTCCAGATATGCCACATCCACTGCCCTCCCATGATCCACCTAACTTGTCACCCAGTCAAAAAATTCAATAAGGTTGGTCTGGCATGACCTCCCCCTTGTGAAACCATGCTGTCTTGGGTCCTGTAGTCCGTTGGCAACCACATGTCCCACCAGTCTCTCCTTTAGTAGTGTTTCCATGATCTTTCCCACTACCAAGGTCAAGCTGACTGGTCTGTAGTTCCCTGCTATCTCTTTGTTCCCACTTCTGTAAAAAACTGGAATGACTTTCAAATTTTGAATACTGAGTGTTTTTGACATCAATCATTCAAAATTGCATCAAGACTGAGAAAGAGTTTAGGTTGACCAGACCACTGCAAAAATCCAAAATATGAACAGTCTTCCTCAAATTCTCTTGAGCCTGTCAGCTGGGGGTAAAGCATGTTTGATCTAAATGAACCAATTTAAGTACTATCCATTGTAACCTCCTAGCAATAATAGAAGTTAAGATCTTATAATCCATGTTTAGAACAGAAATTGGCTGATAGGAGACACAATTTGTGGCATCTCTGCCAGGTTTGGGTATGATGGAAATTATAGATTGGGACCATGACAGGGGCGTAGAAAAATTGGGAGACAAAGCAGCCTGATACACCTTCATCAACAAGGGTGAACCAAATCCTTAAAGCACTTATAAAACTTCCATGGCAACCCATATGACCCCTAGCATTTACCTGATTTAAGCTGTAAAATGTCCATCACAATTTCATACAGATTTAGGTCAGAATTCACGAAGCCTTTTTTTTGTAAGTTTCCCTCCACAACTGCTGCTGCGGACTGGAATCGCCTGCAGCTGCGGTGGTTCCGATTCACAGCTGCAGCAGTTGTGGAGGGAGTTACAGCTGCTTCCAGCAGCCATAGCTGATTCCCGCAGCTGTGGCCATCTCCCTGATGACACCACCCGCAAGCAGCCGTAGATCATGGAGCCAGTTATAATCCGGCTCCAGCTTTGTCAATAACTGCCACTGTGGGTAACCTGTGGATCCGCAAGTCACACCCGACTTGCACCACGAAGTCACCCAGCTATGGTATTCCACTTAGCCTGTGAATCCTGCCTCTTGGGGTCTTTTCCCTATTGGTCCTTGTAAGAACAGATCCAGAAGTGAATGATTTGATACCTTTTATTGAACCAACATAGATGTAACAAAAAGAACAAAGTGCTTTAGCTTTCAGACCAACTCAGTCCTTCCTTGGAAGCTTAATGACAGTTATTTAGAAAATCCCATACTTTATCACTTAGATCATACAGAAAAAAAACACCTGAAAAAATTCCTATTCGTTTAAAATACTCATTTAAAAAATAACACAAGACACATCAGAGAAATTGAAAGTACCAGTTCAGCTTCAGCTGAAAGGGCCTAAAGGTCAGATGTGCTTAGAGCATAAAAACATGCAAGGAGTACACTGCACATAAATTAACATAACTCAGAGATACCTTCAGAGTAAGATAACAACATCTCGAGCATAGAGCTGTATAGCCCAATTATGAGTCAAAACCCACTCAGATTAAAGACATGCTAAAATGTGACATAATTGTAAATCAAAACCAAGCTCCACAAAATAGAACTACAAGAAGTATATATACATGGCATACAAAAGGTTTAAAATAAAGTTTATCTAATGCTAGCAATAGTTTCCCGCTATATGGAATGTAAAACTAAGCTGGAACCATTACCCAAGTATACTCTCAAACTGGTTATTATGCGCCATAAACCTTAAGGCATTTGGTGTTGTAACAGGAGTTTATACATGATAATATAAATTGGCAGTATAAGAGCCAAACAAAAAAGCTGCTTGTCAAGGACCACCAAGAAACTAGGGCCATGCAATCTGATATGTACAGATTTCAACTTGATGTACTGAACATGTCTTAGAATCTCAATAAGAAATCACAGGAATTAAATCCCCCCCCAGGGGAAGATAACACACACACACACACACACACACACACACACACACACTCATGTCTTAATGCACCATCATTCACATCACTCACTTCAGTTGTTACCCAAAGGAGATAAACTTGTCATGAACCTCCAAGTAAAAGAGATTATGCATCCTAATATGTACAGAGTTCAAAAATGTGACACTTTATAATCATATTACTATATGTGCAATAACAGTCCAAGGATTCTGAATAGAACCACAATGAAATAAAACCTCCTCCCTCCCAGAGTAGGATAACTAGTTAGAAGTGAATGTACACTATGTATGTGAGATAAGATTCCTAACATACCCTCATTTCCACAAATCACTACAATATTAGCCGAATGTAATTATTCTGTCAAGGAACCCCATGCAAATGAGATACTGCACCCCAATATGTTCAGAGTTCAAAAATGTGACATTATATAATAAAACTACTATATGTACAGTAACAGCCTATGGAATCTGAATAAGATTCAATGGAATCAACCCCCCCCACCCCTTGGGAGGATAACTGGTAAAAAGGAAATAATATTCATTATGTGTGTGAACTAAGAGTCTTAACACACTGTAACACCATTTTGTTATGTACCTGAATATATGCCTACCTCAATGTAGCAGCAATCCCCACACCCACTACACTCACATAACCCCCCCCACACACACACTCACGCACACGCAAGGAGATGCTGAAGTCCTATAATATGTATATCCTTTGAAGGAAAGGTCTGTGGATGTTTAAGTCCTATAATGTGCCATAAACCCCAAATCTATGTTCATACCATCTTGTACCATATTGAAAAGTAATATAAGTTTGATCTCAAAAGTCTGTCTCTGTTGTGTACTTTTGAGATTTCCTTTTTAAGACCATTACTGACATATCTGAGATTGAGTGGTCTGGCTGAGAGAAGTATTGCCCCATTGGTTTTTCAGTCATCTTCAGATTAATATTGTCTTTGAGTGTTCATTCTAGTGTGGAGCAGTTGGATTGTCTCTCCAACATAACCAGTTTGTGGACATCTATTGCATTGAATGAAATAAACAACATGCCATGATGCACATGTATAATTCCCATGTAGCCTGAATTGTCTATTTTGTGATGTAACCACACAGTCCAAAGTAGAAATGAGCTCACAAGTCTTACATCTAAGTTGATTACAGGGTCATGTACCATTTAGTGTCATGGTATTCTGTTCTGATGAATTAATAATTAGGCTGGCTATGTTTGGTGGTTGTTTAAAAGATAGTAGTGGTAGTTCCTTAAAAATACAATTTAGGGTCTTATCCTCACTAAATATTGGGTGGAGGTTCTTAATAATCTTATTGATGCTGAACTGGTACTTTTCAGCTTCTCTGATGTGTCTTGTGTTATTTTTTAAATGAGTATTTTAAACCAATGGGAATTTTTTCAGTTTTTTTTTCTGCATGATGTGGTTGCTAAAAATATGGGATTTTCTAAATAACTGTCATTAAGCCTCCAAGGGAGGACTGGGTTGGTACGAAAGCTAAAACACTTTGTTCTTTTTGTTACATCTATGTTGGTCCAATAAAAGGTATCAAATCATTTGCTTTTGGATTAGTCAACATTTCAGACATTGTTGGGGGGCTCATCAACAATTGAGCACCCTGAGGGGTAAGAGAGGGTAGTGATAATGAATTTCAATAATGCGTTAACCTAGATGGATTGGGGCGGAATCAGGGGTAAAGAGGTCCATATAGTACTGCTTAAAGGCTTCTATGATATCCAGAGTTAAATATAGATGATTCCAGGAGATAGGATGTGTAACAGACAGTATTGTGGCCTTCACCCTCTGAATACATAAGTGAGCAGCTAAGAGCCTGATGGACCTAGGGCCACCCTTATAAACGTTTTGCTTTAGAAAGAAAAGCGTCTGCTTAACTGAGTAATCTAAAATCTTATAAAGTTCCTTTTTAAGAGCTAACAAAGACTTATCTCTCTGTTTGTCAAACTTTATCTGCTGCTGGGCCTCCAGCTGAGCAATTTGGTGAGTTAGGTCCACCCTTTTAGTTTCCTGTTGCCTTTTCTTGTACGCTGACAGAGAAATAAAGTTCCCCCTGAGAATCACCTTGATTATATTCTATAAAAGGGCTGAGGAAGTATCAGGGGATTCATTATCCTGAAGGGCCTGGGTATAGGTGTCCCGAATAACTTGTTGGACCTCCTGATCCTACAATAAAGAAAGGTTCAACCTCCAGAAAGGGGGGGAGGGGGGCAGGGTCAGATAAGACAATATCCCCAGCCCAGCACTAATGGATACAACTTAGAGTCTCAGTCAGAAGAAAAATATCAGGCAGGATAGGGGTTTGAAATTTTAGGTTGTTTGCTCGGAGGATCTGAAAAAGGGGGGGGGTGAAAGCTCTCTGCATCTTTGCAGTGTTGAAGAATAGTCATTGTCAATCGAGATACACTGTCCCTGGTAAACCAATTACTTTTTCCTCCAGGCTCTGACAAATATAGATTGCTTAACTGCTAAATTATAAAACCTCACAATTATGGAGCTAGGTCTAGCCCCAGGACCAAGGGCAGGTGTAACAAGCGATCTATGGGCACATTCCATAGGAAGTGGGCCCAAGTACTTCAAGTCCATAAGAGAGCATAGCAGATCTTGAACAAAGGTAATAAAGTCAGATTTCACCTCCAAACCTTCCGGTACCCCGTAAAGGTGTATATTGTTAGGCTGAGATCAATTTTCTAAATCATCACATTTGTCTGTTAATGTCCGAGTATCTTGCAGCAATTTGGCAAAAAGCAGCTCAAGCCTGTCCACACAGGTGTCAGTCTCGGCTGAGTGCTTTTCAAGTTCCTGAGTTTTATTCTCAATCTGGGAGATGGACGCCTTAAGTTCTTGGTAGGACATCCTGGATTTGTCACAAAAAGCTCTGATTTCAATGAGTAATGCTGCATTTGTGGGCTGCAGCAAGTCACTAGAAGGTTCGGTCACCATTATCCAATTGTGTGCATAGTAAGTGTTGCCTGATAAACTGATTAAGATAAGTAATAAAATTGAAGTTGATCAGCTGTCACTTCCCAAAGCTCTCCAACCTCCAAATAACAAGGAAACTGTAGGGCATAAATGCAGCGGACATGATAAAGGAGGTTGAAATACCCCACACCTGTCAGAGCTCTACAGTTAAGTTGCCATCTCCTTGCCACCGGAACCAGAAGTCCAGGCCAGTGTTTTCATTTGTTAATAATGGCTTATTCAATTAAGTTTTGAAATCAAGTATAATGATGTATACGGGGTTAGGAGGCTGATAAATGTCTCTAAGTGACTGAATTAACATGCACGTTTCTATTGCTGAGCATATTATTTATAAAAATGTTATGATAGTGAGTTTTAGTGTAGAATATTTATTATTAGATTTTATATTGTAGTGTTATTTTATTTATTTTATATTGTTGATGTTATTGTATGTGATTCTAATTGTTCAGCACCCAGAACCTCTGGGATGGGAGTCTTTTTAAATAAAATATGCCTTGCCTTGCCACTTTTAACACTTTATGGAACTATTGTTTATGCACAACTTGCAATAATTTGCCCAATAAATAAGTCTGCAGCTGAAAAATAACACCAGTGTGCCCATGACTCCCCCCTTGAGAGAGAGTACACCCTGGTACATTTTCTGTATACATGTGCATGTGTTTTGAATTTGTGGCTCAGTTCAACTGGTGACCCCTTTTTCTACAGTACTTGTGGTTCTGGTCTATATAAACTGGAATGCATACAGTATGTTCATTAAACACCCAGTACATGATTCACAAAAAGTGGCACAGCCAGACAATGTTGCATCCATAATAGGGCCTAATATTTGATCAGTGCATCCATTTGCTTTGATCTTATCAACATACTGTACCACAAGTTATGGACCCAAGGATACAGGACACAGTTACATCTGAACAAGAGATAAATGGATGCAGGAAAGGGTATACTAGCACAAAATATTTTCACTCACTAATGGGATGGTTTATTTATAAGGGTCACTACTGTAGTGTACTAACTGGATGGTCTGGGGTCAAATGTTTAAGTTGCAATGATGGACCTGTTCAGCACTCTGCAATGTATTATGCAAGCAATAATATCTGACAGGCTGGGTGGTATTGGGCAATACTGAACTACCCAGGGGTGCAATGAGGCCCAACACCACAGGTGGAGGGACTTGTAGCCCCTGGAAGGTCCGGTATTGCCCAATACCGCCCACCCTGGAGGGTATTATTGCACTTAGAAAATGGGCCCATGTATTTTTTATGTTTAAAAAAATAATTTTATGTTAAAGGTTTAAAAGTCTTTTTTTATTTTGTTTTTGCAATAAAGTAGTTCCTCCGCCTGCATATGAATACTGCATTTTGTTTTACTCCTAAGGACTTTTGTCCTACTGATGTCCCCGTAGTTGCAGCTGGTTGTCATGGTTACCTGCCCTCAACCACACTGTTTCACTATTACTGTTTTATTTTATTTTTTAATATTTATTGACTTTTCAGTTTTTTTTGTGCCACTGCCTCTTTTTTTAGTCCAATTTCATCTGTGCTTGTGAGATGGGTTATATTCAAAAAAATGAATCAATCAGGGACTCCGCAGTGGCACGGTGATGGCGGGCGTGCGGTCCTTGTGGAGCAGCGTGGTGTGGGTAAAGAAAAGGCAAGGATCCTAGGTACATTCCTGTTGTTTTTTCTTGCTGTTGTGCTCCATTTTGATGTTTGACAGTGTGGAGGTAAGTCAGTTAATCAGGGTATCGGCACCCGCGTGGTGGTGGCGGGCCAGGGGACCCAGTGAGGAGCAATCCGGATGGAAGGTCCATTACATTTTCTTCAACTGAGTTGCATGGGTCACAGAAATAGCTATGGGGAGAGTTTGTTCTGTGTTTCTGTGGTGGTGCTCAGTTGGAGTTATGGCTACTAAGTGTTTGGGGAGGTGACTTCGCTGGTGGGGGCTGCGTTGACTGTTACCGAGAAAAGAAAAACATGGCGACTGCTGCTCGGTCTGAAAATTCAGGGTTCCCAATAATACGCTATGTAATGGGGCACCCCAAATTGGTTCTCATTTTTTACCAAGCTCTATCTGAAAGTTAATGTACCCCGCTGGTATGCATGACAGCCAATCAGGATCGTTAGATTTTTTAGCCCATTTTCTAAGCTGTGATACTCCATTATTCATGTACAGTATAACTGGAACCAGTTGCCTCAGCTACCACCATCCCCATGGGATCAGTGGAGGTGATGTGTAGACCCTTGGGGCATACTATCATGTTAGGAGTAGCATGGCAGTATATTGGACCCTACACATTTGCAGATGCTAGTGTCTGTGCATGCCCAGGCTGGACATCAGTATTTGGAAGTGGGGTCTCCTTTACTTCGTCTTGCAGGTTAAACTCTGCCACCAGGGCCAGATGCTGGGCTGTTTTTTGTCGGTGAAACTGTTGGCTAGCTTTCTTAGATTGGGATCTACCAGCTGTGCCCACTTCACACTTAGGCTCCCATCCACAACCTTTTTTGTAGATTGTACTTATAGGAATATTATATTACAAATCTGGATGCAAAAGATCCTTTCCTCTGTGTCCAAACACTTCCACCATTTTTAGCTCTGTGCTTCAGAAGGAGATAGGTTTGGGCATAAGACACTTGCATTCTGGATGAAGTTACTTTGGACAAAACTCATTTTGTACACAGCTTCCTTCTTTTGGAGGCATCAGAGCAATTTTGGATGCAACTTTTGTTTAGAGTACATTTATTTTTCAGAAGTACGAATCTTGCCCCCAAAATCTTTAAAAGAGCTATAGAGGAGTCACATAATATGCTGAACTTATAAGGAAGTTGCCTCTGGGATGGTAGATCAGAAGGTCATGAGTTCTAGCTGAACACCAGGAAATTGGAGTTACAGCCATAACTGATATTATAAAATGTCATGAGAAAATCTAGAAATCTCATTGGCGAAGAGACATCAGCTGACCGTACATTAAGTCTCTATATATGCACAGTCATCCTGGTCCTAAACCATATCACACAATAAGCAACCAGAACTATGTTCCATCAGTCTCCCTAGATCCAGAACTGATTTTCCATCACAAACATGGCTGTAACCTTTACACTGTAAAAACCTTCAACTGGGCCCTAAAAATAAAACTACTTTAAATAAAATAAAACAAATTAATTAAATGTTTTTTCCTTGATCATCACACTCTCCTTACACACATAAACAAATTAGAGACAATAAGTATTGTTTATAGTTTTCATTACAACTGTTTCTTTGCTGACAGTGAAAAATCCCCCTACTATTTTTACCATGTTCATCGGGGAAATCACTTCTGCTTCTTGACAGTGAGATAATTGAGTCTGTGACTTTAGAAAAGGCGTTTGTGTGTGTGTATACAGTATGCTAGAAGAGGAACATTCTGCCAGTGGAACTGAGCAGAATTTTGAATCCTTGTATTCCATCATAAACATTCCATGATAAACATTCCATGTCTTGAATGTGGGGAAACAGAGAAAAAAACACAGAATGAAGAAAGTAAGCAATAATACTATATAAACAAAGGGAAAAGGTGGTAAATGACTCACCCTGCTGTTGAGCTTTTAGGACAGAGTGAGCACTTCATAATGCTATCGGTGAGTGCGGAAGTTTTGAACTACACTCACGCTTGCAGCAACAGGGAACTGAGAAGCCTCTGTTATGGCTTCTTTTTAGTTTTGTCTACAGAGTGAGGAGAATGAAATAAAGTCAGGGGGCTATGTGTCATACTTAGAATGAGGAAAACAGAATTTGTGAATTTTTTTGTGGCTGGCAGGGGAATATGAAGCTTAAGTGGGCAGGGAGGCACACACTGTATAACATTACTTTAATCTAGCACCAATAGGTGGAAGGACTGTTTTATGTTAAAAGCACAGATTCACTTACATTTTTACTTATTTAAAAAAGTGTTTCAAAATTAAAAACACTGCTTCTAAAAATAAAGGGCCATTTTATAAGCGCAATGAGACACTCTGGGGTTGTGCATTACGGTGTGATAACCACACTCCTAGGGACGACCAGCACTCGATCACTGGCCTTGTGCCGAACTACACCCCTATGAGTGAGGTTATCACACCATAATGCAAACCCGTCATGTCTTATTGCTTACCTGTAGTTCAGAATGAGTGGAATGCTGCACTGTTAAGGGTCCATCCTCCATATGAGATGTTAACTCAATGTCCCTTCTACCCATTGTACTGACAGGCTGAGGTAAATATGGTACTTTCTGAAAAGCTTTACTAGCAAACAGCAGAACATTACATTCAGGTAGACCATTTGAATCTGGTGGGATTCAGCCCACCAACCAGTATTTATAGTAAGGTTCAAATATAGAGATGCATGCAGGGTGAGTGTCATTAATATTCATTGACTTAATACACATATCATCACATTTCTTCCGTTTAGAATAAACTTTTAACAGTCAAATTTGTTAATTTGTAAACCCTATTTTAAGTCCTGTATCATGCAGTTTTTTTGTATCAACCATCCATTATCTCTGCTAAACTGAGCAGGGCTTTCTGGTGGGCTATGAAGGTCCATTGGGGCAGATACTAGCTCTGCCTGTCACTGGCAGTGGGTCCTTGCCGGGGTCTTGAGCTGGCTGTGCCACTGTTGCTGCTCCATTGTCCCCTGCTGCTCTCTCTGTTTCAAAATCCTGTCCCAATTCCTTGTCCACTTCCTCCTCTCTCCCTCCAGAGGGGGGAAGTCCATATCCTACGCAGGTTACACTGCATGGCTAGTGAACCCATCAGATCATGGCAATCATGCCAGTACTGTTTCTCATTGGCTGAGACAATGTAGGAACCGGGGGTTTGTGCAGGGGAGAACAACAGCAGGGGTCCATTCTTATTGGTTGGTTTGCAAATGCACTGGTTGTCCTGGGCTCAATGGAGGCAAGTTATGCACTGTTCTGTTATAATAATATTGTTGCTTTTGCTGAGCAGACTGCAGTGTGGCACATACATCTGAATCTGGGATCTTTGGCTTCAACAACCTATGTGTTGCAGGTAACAAGGTTCTGGTGCAACGGCCCATGAGTAGCTGTGCTAGGGACTCTACATCTTCAATAGGTGTTTTCCTCAAATTGAGCAGGGTCAAATATGAGTCTGTTCTCTTTAATAGCTTTTTTTAGTAAATTCTTAACTGTTTGCACTGCTGTCTCAACCATTCCATTGCTCTGGGGGAACCTGGGTGAAGAAGTGAGGTGCTTGAACTTATATGCTTTCACAAATGAGTGAAACTCAGCACTAACGAACTGGGGCCCATTTTCTGTGATGAGAATCTCTGGTATGCCATGCTGTGCAAACTGAGATTTTGTATGATTAATTACAGTCTCACTTGTAGTGTTCTCTAATGTGGACATCTCAATTAACTTAGAGTAATAGTCCACCATCAGCAAATACTGTATGTTATTCTATTAAAGTCAAATAAAGCAGCTTCCACCTTTTGCCAGGACCTCTCTGATATTTCATGAGGATACAATGGTTCTCTGGACTGAGCTTTCCTGTAGGCGGCACAGATGCCACAGTTGGGAACCAAGTCACTGATTTGACCATTCATACCTGGCCAGAACAAAACATGTCTGACTCACCTCCAGCACTTCTCGATACCCGAGTGGCTGCATGAATTTCCATAAGCATTTCTTTTTGTGATCATCTGGGCACAATCAGTCTCTCACCATTAAGGAGTAGCCCACTCTCAGTTGTAATTTCTTCTCAAAATAGCCAGTATGGTCTAATGATAGGGTCCACTTGAGAGTGTTCTGAGGGCCATTCCTGAAACACTGTCTCTTTTGGCCTTTGCCATTCCAAGTCTTGTGCTGCTTCCTGTTGAAACTGTTTCAGTTTCTCGTCAGTGATGGGAAGTTATTTTGTGCCTCATATTATCAGTGTCAGTCTCTAGCAAGGTCCCTTTTTGTACAACCCTACTGAAGGCATCAGCAATGTGCAGCTCCTTTCTTGCTTTGTACATGACTTGTAAATCATATTTCTGTAACTTGAGCATTATTCTCTGTATACGAGGAGCTGCTGTATGCGGAGATTTCTTCAACAGGCCTTTGAGAGGTTTGTGGTCAGTCTCTATGATCACTTTCTGTCTGCCATAGATATATTGGTGGAATTTAGGTAAGCAATAAAATCCGACAGGGTGGGTGGTATTGGGCAATACCAGACTGCCCAGGGGCATAATGGGGCCTGACACCACAGGCGGAGGGCCTTACAGTCCCTGGAGGATCTGGTATAGCCCAATACAGCCCACCTTGGAAGGTATTATTGCACTTAGAAAATGGCTACCTGAACTAATTTTAATCAAGTAGTTAAAAAAAACAGATACAGATTCTGAAAATGAATATAAAAATTACAGAATATCATTTTTTTGGGATAAAGTAGTCCCTCCCTTTCTGTGCTGTTCCATCTTCTGTTTCCCTCTCCCACAAAGGGCCATTCTCTTTTACAGCCATCCCCTATGCCATACTAGGGTCCAGAAGAAGAGATGGAATTTTTTTTATTAACATTTTTGTCCCAGCAGTCACTTGAGATAAATTTTGTGTTTACAAAAATTTATCTGGCTTCACTAGAAAACATTTTTTTTCAAAGATGGGTCTTCTAGGCACATGACCTTGCATGTACATGTACAACCAGGAAGTCGAGAATTTCAGTGCTAAATGGTAGCAGTCTACATAATTATTGTTTGCCAGCATCGTATAATGTGTCATGCCCCCCCCACCCCAGCTCTCAACAGAGAAACAGTTTAATGTGCGAGGTAAATATCGGGAGCGAGACGAGCCACCCTACATGTGTGGTGGAGTGGGAGTCACGCTGGGAGGAAATGTAGGCAGCAAGTGTAGGGATCAATTTATTGTAAAAAGAGGTATGATTTAAATTAAGGAATCTTGCTCTGTCATGCGTGAGTGTATTTTTATGGGCTTTTTGGGGAGCGAATTGTCAGGTGCACATTGAGCCTACAAACATGAGACAGAAAAAATGTCTTGGCTAGAGGGAAAAAGGCAGACAATGTAGGTACGATTTAAATAAACAAAATTTGATGTGTCACTTGTTTTTTTTGTAATATATATTTATTTTTACTGTCTTTACTTTTTATTAGGTGACTGAGGTGACTATCCTTGTGTGTGATGGTTAGGGTGCAGTTCTTACTCGCTAATTAGGCTAAAAAAATGGCAGACATTTCGAACACTGTACCCAGGCAAGTGGGATGATTTTGGTCAATGAGAAAGGGAGATGGGCACAAGGGTACCTGAGTGGTGAAGAGGCACTTGGACTGGTATTTATTATTTACTAGGCATCTATTGAAAAATAGACACCCAGGTTGGAACTGCCTTCAGCCAAACAGAAAGGAGAATCCATTCTTGCCATTTTCTAATACACCCATACACAATAGCCAGCATTTCCTTTTCTATTTGTGCACAGTTTTGTTGGCTTGCAATAGGCATGCTCCCATTCCTTCAGAAGAGGCATCAACAGACAGAACCACCGTCTGGTACAGATTGTAGAAAGACAGCATGGGGGGGTGTAATAATTCTCTTTAATTCATGTAAAATCTGTTCATGTCTGGGGTTACAATGCCAGGCCATTTCTTTTCCCAGCAATTCTCTTAGCAGTTTACTCAAAGTTGACAAATTAGGAATGAATCTGGTGAGGTAGTTAACCATTCCCATAAACCTTTGTAACTCTGTGACATTCTGTGGTGTTGCCATGCCCACTACAGCATTTATTTTCTCTGGATCTGCCCCTAGCCCACTTTGGGTCAGTCAGTGCCCAATATATGCAACTTCTTTCAGTCTAGTCTTTGATTTTTTAAGCATTAACATAAGGTGTCACTCTCATGCTATCTGCACCACTTTCTTCAGTCTTTCATTATGTTCTTGCAAATCTGACACCCAAATCAATTTATCATCCATGAAGGTTTCTACACCTTCTATATCTTAAAATATTTGAGATTTGTTTTAAAACACCTCACGGGCAGAGCATATTCCAAATGGCATTCTCTTAAATTTATAATGCCCAAATGGCATGTTAAATGTCATTAACTCAGAACTGGGTGCATCAAGTTTCACTTGTCAAAACACATTACCCACATCGAGCACTAAGAAAATATTGGCACCTACTAGCCTTGCGCCTACTTCCTCAACAGTTTTCACTGGATAGTGGTCTCGCTGTATTGCCTTGTTCAAATCTCTGGGGTCAATGCATATTCTTAATTTACCAAGCTTCTCTCTTACCCACCATTGAATTATCCCAGCTTGTGGGTCTTTCTTGGAGCAGCAGAAGCAAGAGAGCTGTCCAGGGAAGTGCTGTTTTTTTCTTTCTTTATTTCTGTTTAATTTTGATATTGGGATTGCTCTTCTGTGAGGGGATAAGGTGGGGGGATTTAAGTCAGTACTGCGAGTTACAAGTGTTACTGAGTGAAATTCTGGGCTGTGATATTTAATCTGTGCTGTTTGAATTTTTGGAGCTGTTACTGTGTGAAATTCACTCAAGTGTGGAGCTCAGACAGGAAGCTGCAGTTTGGCCTTGTACCTTTGTGTGGGGATTGAGAGGTCTTGGTGGGGTAAGGGTCAGGGGCTGATTGACTCTCACAAGAGTTGGAGTAGGGCCCAAATCCCACCATCCACCATTCCTCCCATCCCAGAGTACTTCACATTTATAGGGGAGGAGGTACCCTACGATTGGCGACAGTACTGCCAGGTGCAGCCATTACATTTCCTGGCCAGACATATGAAAGCCACAGGGTGTGGAAACACATAACTTTTTAACAGGGAAAATCTCACCCTTGGGCCTAAACCAAAAGCTTAGCATAGGCAAGAGGAGAATATGGCATGGGGTCATAATGTCGTAAGACATTATGCTGCATGCATATACCGCAGTGAAAAACAGTGTGATATATGCCATGCAGCATGTCTTTTTTGGGGGGGGCTCCACCCCCACCCCATTACAGGGGGCTGCACCCCCCAAATCCCCTCCAACTAATATAACTAACTCCGGGGGAGGGGTTAACACACATATGGCATAAAGTGTGAAAAAAAAATTTCCATGTGTCTGGGACCGGGAATCGAACCCAGTCCCAAATGCATTGCTTTGTTTCCTTGCTGCCAGTGGCTCACTGCATCAAGCAACTGCAGCTGCTCGGTGGAACCCCATCCCAGCAGAGGTCTTATCCTCTGCCTTGGACAGTGAGAGGGTGCAGTACCCCACACAGTCGCCGTATTGCACCCTTTCTCTCAGATGTACTGCACTGTTGCAGTTATGGGGTTTTGTCATATGCTATTAAGTTCCTATCAGGTAAGACCAACAGGCAAACCCGGGGGGGGGGGACAACATGCTCGGGTTCAGAGGAGCAAAAGCTGTATGGGGGATGATGGGAGGAAGGTCCACAGGGAAAATCAGGCAGGACACTGGCAGAGCCGGATAAACAGGGAGGAGAAAAGTTAGAAAATGGAGGGACAGAGGTGGGCACAGAGTGAAGAATCTTGGTGAGCACAGAGTGAGGATAGTGCTTCAGGAAGCAAAGTGGGCAAAGGGGGTATTGACAATAAGGTAGGAAATAGGATGCAGGGGGTTGGGGGAAGGATGATAGGAATATGCGATCAGAAGGAGATGGACAGCAGGGTCCATGTGGTTGGGGACTCTATAATAAAAGGGATTAGGTGAGGGGAAGGGGAAACAAAAACAGCGCAGTGTGGGTGGAGTGTCTGTCGGGCATGAGAGCAGTGAAGGTCATTTATTATATCCCCTCAAGGAAGAAGCAGCAGGATGAGAAAACACACCTGCTGTTCCACCTGGAAATGAATGACCGGGCAGGAAATAGTGTGAGGGAGGTGCAGGCTAGATTCAGAGCTCTAGCTAGATTCTGCAGCAGTCTGAGGTTTAAATCAATGGCGTTCTTAGAGGTGTTACCAGTACCGAGGAGAAGCACTGATAGGAAGTCAAGGATTAGGGAGTTCAACAAGTGGCTGGTGGAGTGGTGTGAACAAATGGGATATGACTTGGTAGGGGACTGGGGATCTACATGGGAGGTTGAGAACCTATTTGCACCAGACAGACTGCACCTGAATTGAGAGGGGGTAGCAGTATTGAAATGCAAGCTAGAAGAATACATAGCGGATACCTAAAATTTAAACTAGGTTGGGAGGTTGGAAAAAATCTGCTCCAGAAGGAGGAAAGCCTATGGTGGCTACCAGCCCCCCCTAGGATAGCATTACATGGCTGGGCAAGAGGGTGACGGGTGCAAGGGAAAACAAAGGTGGAGACTGGTGGAAGGGATTGTCAGCAAACGTCAGGAGTTTAGGAAATAAGATGGTGGTTCTGGAGGCCATCATGAGGAATGAGAGATTAGATTTAGTCACAATAAGTGAGACCTGCTGGACAGAGCATCACATCTGGGAAACAACCATTCCAGGTTATAGACTGTTCAGAAGGGACAGGGAAGGTAAGGGAGGGTTGCCTTGTACGTGAGGGAAAGCATCAGTGTTACTGAAGGGCAGGAGGAGGAAGGGAAGACTAAGCTGCTGTAGGTAACACTAGGTAAGAAGACCCTATGGCTGGGGGTGGTATACAGGCCACCTGCGCAAGTAGAGGAAGATGATGGATGGCTAACTCAGGCAATCACAAGGATGGCATGGAAAGGTGAACTGCTAGTGGTGGGTGATCTGAACTTCCCAGATGTTGACTGGGAAATACCAGATGCAGTGTCAGCAGGGAACAGGGAGGTATTAGCAGAGCTGCAGGGTGTATTCCTTCAATAGTTGGTCAGGGAGCCAATGAGGGGAAGCAACTTGTTGGACAAGGTCTAACTAACAGGGAGAGTGAGGAGGAGGAGTGGGTGGGAGAAGCCTTGGGAACCAGTGACCACAGGGCAGTACGGTTCAGGATCAGGGCAGGGAGGGAGACAAGTAAGACTAATATGACAGTCATGGACTTCAGACACACAGACTTTCATAAGATGAGAAAGATAGTTAAGGAAAAACTGGAAGGTACAGAGAAGATAAGGGCAGTGGAGGAACTCTGGGATGCTATCAGGGGAGGCATTCTACAAGCAGCAGAAATGTGCATAAAAAGGTCAGGAAGAGCAAGAGGGGGAGCAGACCACTCTAGTTTACCTGGGAGATGGTGGGGCAGTAAGCGAAAGGAGGAGGGCTTTCAGACAATTTAAGATGGCACTTAGAGAGTAGGATAGGGGGGAGTATAGGGAGAAGGGGAGTCTGGTAGGGAGGGAGATCAGAAGGGCAAAAGCAGCCACTGAAGAGAAAATAGCCAAAAGGGCCAGGAGGGCGGATAAAATGTTTTTCAGATATGTGGAGAGGAAAAGAGCAGGGCAGGGGATTGCTAGACTGAGGGGGGGAAGAAGGAAAAAACTTGGAGCAGGACTATGAAAAGGCAGAGGCAGTAAATGAGTATTTAAGCTTGTTGTTCATGGAGGAGGAGGAAGGCAGGGGTCCAATACTAGTGACTAATGGGAAGGAGGCCAAATGGGTGGATCAGAGCCAATTCACTGTGGATCGAGTCAGGGCTGAACTGGATAGAGTAAGGGTGGATAAGGGAATGGGGCCTGATGGATTGCACCACAGAGTGATCAAGGAATTGAGGGAGGATCTGGCCTCACCTTTGACAAAGCTCTTCAACCTGTCCCTGGATATGAGGAGGGTGCCGGAGGACAGGAGGAGGGCTAACGTAGTGTCCTTGCACCAAGGAGGTAACAGGGAACTGAAGGAGAACTACCACCCAGTCAGACTCACATCTGTGGTGGGGAAGATGATGGAGGCATTAATCAATGCGAAGGTGGTGAATTACCTTGAGGACTGTAGCTTGCAGGACAGCAGACAGCATGGCTTCACCAAGGGGAACTCATGCCATACCAACATGGCTGAGTTCTTTGATTGGGTGACTCAGGTAATCGACCAGGGAGGGGCAGTGGACGTGGCCTATCTGGACTTCAGCAAGGCCCTTGACACCATCCCTCATAGGAGGTTGGTAAGCAAGATGGAAAGCATGGGGTTGGGAGGAAAATAGCAGGTTGGTAGAGGTCTCACAGCAGAGAACTCAGAGGTAAAGGCTTAATGGGTGCACTCTGGAGATGGCAAGGTAAGGAGTGGAGTGCCACAGGGGTCAGTCTTGGGTCCACTCCTCTTCAACATCTACATCAGTGATATTGCAGAGGGTTTGAGAGGGAAGGTGTGCCTATTTGCTGATGATACAAAAATTTGCAATAGAATGGATACCCTGGAGGGGGTTGCAGATATAAGGAGGGACCTCAAGACTCTTAAGGAGTGGCTGGGAAATGTCAGCTGAAATTTAATGCCAAAATATGTACTGTGATGCACCTAAGGAGGAAGAACATGCAAGCAGGGTACATGCTGGGTGCAGGGGTGGAAAGAAATCAAAGAATCAGAACAGGAAAGGGATCTGGGGATTATAGTCTCCTCAAACCCTAAGGTAGGTTTCCAATGTAGTAGGGCGGTGGGAAGGCCAATGGAATGGTGGCATGCATAGGCAGGGGCACTACTAGCAGAAGGAGGGAGGTAATAATGCCCCTCTACAAAGCCAGGGTGAGGCCGCAGTTACAGTATGGGGTTCAGTTCTAGAGACCACACATCTGAAAGGACATAGATACATTGGAGAGGGTTCAGAGAAAGGCAACAAAGATAGTGCAGGGTATGCAGTGGAAGACACACGAGCAGAGGTGTAAGGAACTGAATCTGTACATGCTGGAAACAAGGAGGGAAAGGGGGCACATGACTGAAACCTTTACATATGTAAAGGGGCTCAATAAAGTAGGTGACGGGGATCTGCTGAGGAGGAAGGAGGGAGCCAGAACTAGAGGGTACAGCCTCAGATTGCAAGGAAATAGGTTCAGGGGCAAGGTAAGTAGGTGCTTCTTCACAGAGAGGGTGGTGGAGCCCTGGAACGGATTGCCGGACAGAGTGGTGGGGGCTAAAACAGTGGAGGAATTTAAGAGGACATGGGACAGGCATATGAGACTGAGTATTGGGGTAGGGTGGGGGCAGGTGGGGAGGGGGGTATGTGAAATGGAAGGGTTGGGCAGACTAGATTGGCCAGATGGGTCCTTTTCTGCCATCAAATCTCTATGATTATATGATATTGTCCAGCTCTGCCTTAACCTTGTTTTTTAAAGCAAATGGAATTTTCCTGGGTGGGTAGCTCACTGGGCTAACAGACTTGTTTATATTAATGTGGTGTTTACCTTCGAGACACCCCAACTCGTGAAAAATATTAGAAAACGTAGACGATATCTCATCAGTTGCTTCAGTCTCTACATTAAGTGAGAACAATTTCTTGACAAGTTTCATCTCAAGACAGGTAGGCAGTCCCAACACGGGAGTTATGTCAGCATCAGCAACTTAAAACATGACCACGATACTGATGTTTGAATCCCATGGCTATAACAATTTTCTCTTTCACATTCACAAGATGGTCAGAATAGGAAACTAATCATGCTTTCAATCTTTGATTAGGCTCTCTGGATACAGTTCAATACTGTACATGCTCTTAGGCATACCATTACACTGAGCTCAAGTGTCCAGTTTGAAAGTTACAATTTTCCCACTAATACTGGAATGCACATTCCAGTTCTTATCCAATGCTGTCAGTCATCCTTTCAAAAACAAAAACATTCTCACTTTCACTTCTCTTGTCTTCCATGGCTACAGACTCCCTTGATCCTTGCTTTGCTGTGCACTTTCTTGCAAAATGGTTCTTTATATTGCATATTCAACATCTCTGTCCATAAGCAGGGCATCTGTTCGGTCCATGCTGTCTGCCACATTTACCACATACATGTAATCTGGGCTCTCTAGCTGGCACAGTCTTTCTCATTTCCTGCATAGTCTCTCTTTCCCCCTTTTTTTTAAAGTTGCTAAATGAACTCTACCATCTGGACCAGGGGGCTCGGGTATGGTTTTGATTTGCCTCTCACTAAATTCGGCATCCTTGCAAATATCAATAGTTTTGGGAAAGACAAGTATCATCATGCGGAGCAGGTGACATCTCTCTCGGTCATCCACAATACCACAAACAATTTTATCTCTGATGAGTGAGCCAGTCAGATTACCAAACTTGCATGCCTTAGCAAGCAATTGTAAGTTAGTAAGATAAACATCAAAGATTTCACCTGGCTATTAGTTGCACATGTTGAACAGATGCCATTCAAAGGGGATGTTTCTCCATGGATTGCATTTGTTCTCAAACTGTTGCAAAATCTGAGACAGGTCCATTTTATCTTCATCCTTTGTCCAGTCAAATGTATTGTAAACCTCCAGCGCCATGGGACCTATGATATACAGAAAAGTCATGGCTTGAAATTGCAGAAACTTTCTGAGACTCCTGAATCTGCAAAATAAATTTCCACTTGTTGCTTGAAGTGGTGCCAGTTATCAGCAAGGTTGCCAGCTAAATCCAAAATGGGTGTTGGCAACAGCTGCCTCATCTTCTGACACCATGTAATGAAAGGCTTAGGCAAATATGGTACTTTCTAAAAGCTTTACTAACAAATAGCTGAACATTATATTCAGATAGACCATTTGAATCTGAAGGATTTCAGCCCACCAACCAGTACTTATAGTAAGGTTCAAATCTAGAGATGCATGTAGGGTCTGCATTATTAATAGTCATTAACTCAAGCAATACACATATCATCACTCCTATCTCTGGTTACTGTCCAAGTAGATGTTAAAGAGCCCATGGCACTTATCAAATAAGCATAAAGGAGTTTTTCTAGTGTTAGGGTCAGTATTCCCCCATCAGTAAAAAAGGTCCATGTAAACTCCCCCCGTCCCCTGGACTCACCTGGAAACAAGCTATCACAGAAGAGTGTGCCTTTCCAAGTTAAAAATACAAATATCTGCTCAATACAGTACTTTCTTCATGGGTCTGTTGGAATGCAATAAAACACCTCTTAATAAGAAGAATGACATTAGCTAATTAATAGTGTCTTAACCTTTTTGCCTAGAGTATAAACTAATCTTTGAAAAAGTGAGTACATGGCTGGCTTGTCAGTGCAGTGGTAGCACTACCACTCATGATGCTGGTGGCCCGGGTTTTGGAATGAACCTGGGGAGGTGGAGGGCTGGGCGAGGAGAGGAGGACTGAGCACCCTAGGGGTGCTTTCCTCCTCTGGGGAGGGAGGGATGCTGCTTCCACTACATTGCCTCCACTTGGGTGCACACAGGTGGAGGTGCAGAGTGGGGTGCCACATGGGAGGGGAGGATGTTGGCTGGGGTCTGAAGAGGCATCGTGTCTCAGCATGCACCTTCTCCATGGACCCCTTTGACCACCTACAGCCTCAGGGGCACCAGGAGGAAAAAAAGAAAATGGCCCCATGGCTTGCCTGGTTATGGGGCTTGCCAGGGAGGTGTGGACCTGGGTCGGTAGGAGGCCCAACACGTGGCACAAGTGGGGGGTGTCCCTCCTCCCTGCTTCTCCACCTGTGGGGTAAAACTGAGGCAGAATGGGGGCTGAAGATCGCACTCAGGAATCGTGCCCCGTTGCCACATCCCTGATGGTGAACTGCGGAGACAAAGTGGGCGTGAGCATGGAAAAAATATAAATAATAAAAGAAAACGTTAGTATATTTTGCATTAAACTTTGAAAGTGATAGGTACTTTAAGTAATCTGTTGACCGATGTTTTTTTTTTTCATTTCACTTCAGGTATCTATTGTACCAGATAAATTTTCTTCACTAGTAGTTTTATGATGCAGATCCTTTAATTTTGGTTATATGACACACTGTACTCCATAATCTTATGTTGCCAAAAAGCAAATGCAGAGCTTTATGATACACTTTTAGTAAATAAGTGCAATGAAAACTCTGTAGACATTGACACAAGTTGTTATGCAAGGATAAAGGCTGAATGCCGGCCACCCCTGGGCAATGCCTCTGGCTAGCCAGAATTCCATTCTGGGTACCCAGTGTTGTAGAACGGCTTAGTTTTGAGACTAAAAGTGCATACCAAGAGCCTGAAAAAAAATCAGAATACCAATTGTTTAACTAAATTCATGCCCCTTTCTTGTTCACGTCCCCTGAATAAATCTGATTGTTGTTTCACGTTTAACCTGGCTATGTGCATATAATTAGTGGGTCACAGTACTAAAAGTGTATACTTCTTTGCTAACTTTGCCTTTGCAGGAGTGTCCAGGGATATTGCTGAAGGCCAGACCCTGGTGTTAAGTGTGAAGGGTGTGTGCATAGTTTTACTGTTACTTACTGACTGTGTGTTAACTATTGTTAAAGGTTCAAAGCCACTAGGAGGGTTAGTGGGTGGTTATAGCTTCCAAGAGGGCTATAACAGGTTAGATAGACACGGTAACAGCCAAGAAGAATGCCAAATAAATGGCGATGTATCAGGGGGCAAGGCAAGAAGCGCAACCACAGTAAGGATGACCGCTCAGAAAGGGAGACCGCAGCTCAAGAGTGAAAAGCTCTGCCACACAGTAACAGCACCCCCACGAACAGCAGACTGCAGCACCGCTAGCACTGGCAGGCTGCCAGGTGGGAGAGGTGCCTCCGGCAGGAAGACACAGCTAAATGACCAGCTCTGGATGGTGTGCACAGCAGGCCATGATCAGTGGTGGCAACCGGAGGCAATGGGCAAGCACAGGGTAGACCACACAGAGGACAGCACCGCTGCAGCAGCACACACTATGGGACCCCACTGGAGGGACACAGTGCTAAAGGGGATCATAGGAGCCTGTACCACCTGGCTGTTCCAGGTCCACACACATGGACAGGGCGCAGAACAACAACCCCAACCCCACAGTCATCATAGCAGACACATACACCTACCTCACAGGACAGCATGGGGAGGGACGGAGCCCACAGCATCGCACAGGCATGGGGCAACACAGCGGAGGGTGGCAGTCCACGGTACTCAGGGCCCATATACAGGGCAACGATGGGGAGGGGGTGCAGAACAACACCAGTGGATAAGCAGCAAGAAGTGGGCATGTCCAGGCAGAATCTGGGCGGAGCACCCTGCACCCATAACAATGACAATCACAACACACCCCTCAGATGTGACAGCATCTACACCATGGAGGTGCGTTACATGCAGAGTCAGAAGGGCAAGCCAATGGCTGTCCACAATGGCTTTGTATATCACAAAGATAAGGAGGGACATGATAAAATTTACTGGAGGTATGCGAGGTGAGGAGGTACCATTGCATGGCCCGCCTGCACATAGCTGACAGTATGGTGGTAGCCACCATCAAGGAGCACAACCACACCCCTGATGCAGCTGATATGGGTGTATGGTGAGTGATGGGAATGCTGCAGGACAGAGCATGGCGTATCATGGATTCCACTTCGCAGGTCATCGTGGTGAGCACTTCGGGCATCCCTGCAGCTGTGGCTGGTCGACTACCCAGAGTGCGCCTGCTGCGCCGGATGGTACAGCATGTGCAACTCGTGGCTCATAGCTGGCCAACCACTCCACAGTCCATCGAGCACCTAATCATCCTGGAGGAGTACACCCGTGCAGTGGATGGCACACACTTCCTCCAGTATGACAGTGAGAGGGAGCAAGATCGCATCGTCATCTATGCCACAGACCGTTGCATTTAGCAGCTGGCCAGCAGCATGGACTGGTTCATGGATGGCACATTCAGGGCATGCCCTGCCCTATTTGACCAACCCTATGCCATACACGCCATCCAGTCAGGTACAGTCCTGCCCGCCATTTATGCCCTGACATGCACCAGGCGGGCACAGACGTACATCAGACTGCTAGGCCAGCTGAGGCTGCACAATCCTAACATGACACCTGCCACAGTCCTGATGGACTTCTAGTGTGCCAGCTGGTGTGGGGTCACCACCGTATTCCTCGAGGCACGAGTCAGGGGCTGCTTTTTCCACTTCACTCAGGCCCTGTGGCGCAAGGTACTGCGGCTCACAGAAGTCCTGGCACGGTATACCCACGAGCCTGACTTTGCGCTGCATGTCCAGATGCTGCTGGCATTGGCTTTCCTACCACCTGCCGATGTACCAGCAGTCCTCAAGGTGCTCAGAGAGTGGGAGTTCATCATCAACAATGAGGACATCCTCCAGCCCCTGCTGCATTATGTGGAGGACACGTGGGTCAGCCGGCCCACCAGGCATTCAGGACGCTGGTGTGCCCCATTCCCAATCAAGCAGTGGAACTGCTATGACTCCACCCTCCAGGGCCTGGCCAGGACTAACAATGCAGTGGAAGGGTGGCACACGGCCTTCAACACCCTGGTTGGTGCCTGCCACCCCAGCATCTGGTGCCTCCTCGAGTGCCTAAGAGAGGAGGAGCGACTTACTGCTGTGCATCCTGAAATGCTATTGTCTGGGGCAGAGGCACCACAACCATGGAGAAGGTATCGTGACCTTGACGCTAGGATCCATGCCATCATGGCTGAATACGCCATCAGAAGCCACTATGACTACCTGTGTGGGCTGGCGCATAACTTTGTTTTCATCGTCTAACCTGCCGCATGTCGGCCCATGCATGCACCAGCCCCTGCTGCTGATGTTCAGCCCTGGGCAGCATTGCCCTGTGCAGCACTGCATGGTGCACTGTGTGTGCCCAACATCACCACTCTGAGGGGGTATGCCCTTCCAGGGCTGCCCATGCATCTGCCACTCCCAGAGTTGCCCTTTTGACCCCTCATGCATGCCAGGACCCTCACACATTCACGACATGACACACAGGCTGGGGGGGCATCTGCATTATGGGCCTCTTCACTACCCCATGGCTGCACCCCCTGGTGATCCAGCAATCCCCTGACCCACTGTGCATGACCGTGTGCTGGGATCCCCTATACCTGGGTGGCAGCTCGCTGCCACTGCCGTTCCTCCCCTTGTGGTCTTGCCCATCCTGTTCATCCATGGTCACTCATACTCCAGGGCTCTCCCCCACAATTGGAAAACCTTCAAGACCCAGCCATGCCACACTGTGCTTGCTATCCACTGACTTGCAGTGCATGCCGTGAGCTCGGTGCCCTTCCAGATGCTCTTTGCTGCTGTCGCCCTTTTGGCATCTCTGAGCTATTGTGCGGTCACCTTTGTGGTGTTCGCTCTGTCTCCCTTGCTGTTCTGGGCTGCGCGATTGTGGACGTGCCCATATCACATATAACCATAGACACCCCCATTACTGTTACTTTGGGTGGAGGCAACTTAACACTGAATCCAGACCCTTCAACCTGTGGTCAAAAATACAGACAGGGGTAGTAACCTTAAGGAGAGTGCCACCTAGGGGTTACACTTACCTTCTTCTGCGCTATAATTAACAAGCACTCTCCACCCCGTGGCTTATTCATAAAGTGTTAACTTTGTTATAGTGCAAAATGACAGCTTGTGCAACAGAATTGCATTAGGGACAGTTTACCATAAGGATGCTAACCTAATTGTTGTCCCAAAGTACTTCACTAGAGGCATGCATTGCTGGTTACTAGCATGGAGTTCAATGATGGGAATGCATAAGCAGCAGACCCCTAATGGCAAATTTCCAACTCAACCACATGGGTAAAATAGACAAAATGCAACACATAATGTACAAAAGTGTTGAAAACATACCTACTAGTCTCTGCATTTAAGTAGTAACTGTTGCCTCTCTCTGCATCCTTTCTCCAGGTGAGGATCTATTATTCTATACTACCCAGGTCTGCTGTCCTCCCCTTGGTGAACCCATGTATCTGTCTCTAATCACTGGTAATCCCGGGACTAGCTGTCTCCCAAGCCTTTAGTTTAAATCCCACCTGATTGCCCAGTCTCTTATCCTCTCTAACACCCCTTTTCTTTGGGAGCAGTTGCAACCTATCTTCAGTATGCAGGCATTCTGTACCCATGAATGCCTTCTAGCTGGCTAGTAAAAGAAGACCTCTTCTTTCAACAAACATTTAACAACATTTAATTTGACTAATAGTCCGCTGTCATTCCTTACAGGTCTCAGGGTCATGACAACATAAAGAATATTGTTCTGGATAGCTTTTGCTTTAGTAACAACCCTGTTTCTGTATGTGTCTTCCTTATGTTACAGGACTTGTTTTTCCTTTGTCATTCATGCCATTGTGGACAACAATCAGCTCCTCCCTCAGGCTGTAATGCTAGGCACTAATGTAATGTAATTGCACTAATTTGACTTGTACTGCAGGCAGGCAAATCATGCTACATGCACTATGGTCTTGCAATGCTTCTCTTACCCTCCTTCTACCTTTATTATGGCATCCCCTATAAATGGTTCTTTATAACTACTCTACCCACAATTTTCCCTCCTCCTCCATAGCTAGGTCAGAAGTATAGCATGGCAAAATTTATGTATGACTTCCTCAAAATGATAACCAAATTCTATTATTTTCACAAAACAACATGACATTTAACATTAGCACTTGTCATTTGGCAGTTTTTAACTGCCTGTACTTGGCCATCTTTTAATAAAGAGATTAGAAAATTGACACATACACAGTATTCTTTTTAGGATCTATAACCCTGTCAAAATTAATACCATTGTGTTATCTAGTTTTTATGTCACAGGGGCTTAGAGTTTCACAGTTTACTTATGAAATGTCACAAAATGTTTCATAATATTTGTCTACTCAAAACCATCCTTCTTTAAAGCTAGAGATCTGCAACTTGGCAAATATACCTGCCTTATGTACTATGAGACTTCATGTGTGCCAAATGTAGTGAAATTTGTATGCATGATTTCAAAATTGGATAGAAATAACTGACAACAAAATGTTAGCAAAATATCACAAAATGTCACAGAAAGTTCTCCAAATTTCATGGGAAGCAGAATTGTAATTCTACTACATTTTAACTGGCAAAATTTCAATTTCATGCAGAGCTAAAATTTCAGCATTATATGAACTGGCTGGCATATAATTCTGGTTTTCAGAATGACACAGTTGATTACACATCAGTGTTTGTATGTCTGAGTCTGATATTTCAATGTGTATGTATGCATGTGAGTGTGTGTGTACGCGCATGCACGTGTGTGTGTGAGTGCGTATGTGTCTGTGTATGTGTGTTTCTGTGTGTGTATATGTGTTTGTGTGTGTACATGTGTGCATTTTTATGTGTGTAAAAACACATATTTTTATATTGATTCCCTACACACTCCACTTATTCAAGATACCTGGTAATTTATACACTGTATAATTAGTACTGTACTGTCTTATTTGTAATATATTGTTTTATTGTAACTTGACTGGATCACCTTTGAAAATAATAACTTTTACCTGAAGGTTTTTTCCCTATCAATAAAATGTAAAATTCAAATTCTCATGGTAAGCAGACAATTGCTCAGGTTTGCTTAAAGACTTGTACTGTCTTCATGTCCACTGTCTCTGCTGGTAGGCTACTCCATTGGTTCTCCATCCTCTGGGAGAAAACATGGTTTGTAATGTTACTCCAGAGCATACCACCCCTGAGTCTCAAAGTGTGTCACCATATCAAACATTCCTGACTGTTCAAGCTCATCAATACCCTTGAGTGTGCAAAAGACAGACAATGTCCACTCCCAGCTTCCTTTTCTCCAGGGTAAACATGTCCATTGCAACAAGGCATTTTTGGGTGGTGGGATGGGGGGAGAGACAGTTTAAAATAAAACTTTCATTGAGAAGATGGATTATCAGAGTGATATGGGAAATTTGTTATAATAAAGAAGTACCCTAAAGAGCATCTAGGTCTTTCAGAAGAAGTTGTAACAGTGAAAGCAGAATGTTAAAAAATTGTAAATAAACAAGTATTTCTGGTATGGGATACATTACTTAAATTCAAAGTTTCCAAATACTAAAAAGTCTTAATATAAACAAAAGGGGAATAAGCTTGACCAAAACTGCCAAGATTATCCAGAGGATCATATTTTCCATTCAACATGTAACTCATGCTACGAAAATAGAGTAGGGAGAGGTCACAACTGTGGGGATGTCAAGCCCAAAAGGCACCAAAAAGTAATTACAAGCAGATAAGAATAATCTTCAGAGGAAGAATGAGAAAAAGGAGCATCTATAGAGATACAAGCAAAAGAAAGCAGTTTTTTGACAAGAGACAGGACACTTCAAAAAAACTTTGCGAAAGGAAATCCCACTCCAGTAGAGAGGGGAGGAAACAGGAAAGATGGGAAGGAATTACAACATTCCAGATGGACCAGGGAGCAGGACAAAATGTAATTAATCAATAAGCACAGACACAGCATGTCAGATCTCCCACTTGTCCTGTGGTTTGAGTTAATTCCTTCTCCTAACCCTGATAAAATAATGTAGAAGTAGACTGTTTAAAGTTTATAAGAAAACTACATCTAAACAAGTGTTTGCTGCTAGAGTAACACCAGTAGGCACTGTAGGAATGTGGTGGGGTGGATACTATTATGGGGGTGTGGCCTATGCACACACATGTGCCACAATATACCTGGCCTGCATAGCCATGCACCTGCAGAAAGGTGCAGGATGTGTGGTATGCACAACTGCATGCTGCCATGGGGTGCCTGTCTGCGGTCCTTTCTTGGCATGCACAACTGCGGGGCGGATTGAGGATACAGGCAGGCATCCAGTTGGATACTTGTCCTGGGTGCTGCAGTGGATCCCCTGCTCCACACATGAGCAGGGCATTCTGGGACACCATTGGGTGGCAATAATAAATGTTTATGGGCGAGTGTTCAAATGGCTGCCCATCAGTCAGTCCAGAGGGCTTGGTCAGCATGATAGGTGGGGACTCTATCATCCCGCTTCCAGCAGGCATACTCTGTGTGGAGGGAGTGCACAAATATGCATCTGGATCCTTGCTGCCTCAATCTGAACCCTCTTTACCTGGTACGCCATGCTTTCATGAATAGAACAGAGTGTGGGCATGTCCCAGATGTTCCCCCCACCCAGACTGTCTATGTTGCACTGCTGAGAGATTGGCTAGAGGTTTGTGTATGCAAGGAATGTATGCTCCTTCTGTGAATGTCACTGGGAGTCCACTGGACCCATTGTTCATGGCATTCCAGGGTTGACTGCATGCCACAGATACATGGCACACAGTCAGTCAATACTTTTGTACACAGGAGCCAAGGTGAGTATAAAGGATGGTGAGAGCTAAGTGCCTTCATGAATTCCATAGAAACTAGTGATGTAATACATTTAGCTACAGAGGAAAGTAGTATGGTCAATTATCCAATTGGAAACAGCAAAAGCCATGAGACAGGAAGTTTTTAATGTAGGTTACATCATGGATCTGAATAAGTTAAATGACATATAGAAATTTGATGGGTTTGGAGGAAATGCATATCACTTTAAATGAGATAACAAGCACAATACACCATACAATGCTGACACATTTTCTTGAATTGAAATCAGAGTTATGTAATCCTAAATCTTTGTTTTCTCTCAAGATATTTTGCCCTGTGATACAGGTTTTCCAGAGTGTTGTCAAAACAGAAATTAAAAATGCATTTGATGAATCTGGCAACACTGTGAGGGGAAATAGATTAATTTACGCTGAAAAAAAACAAACCCTAGAGGACCTATGCAATAATAAACAACTAGCATTGAAAGCACAAGGTAACATACAGTAGTTAAAATGAATCACAAAGGCTGCAAAAATAGGGTGTACAGTTCATTAGAAAATAAAAATGATTACAAGAGATTGTCATGGGACCCTACTTTTACTTTCACAGGAGAACTGGTAGCTAAGCCAAAATGCTTTATGGTTTACATTTGTTATTTGTTGGCTGGCCGTGGAGGAGAGAGGAGGGCAGTGCCAGACCCTGAACTGTATGGCTCAATATTACTTTAGGGAGATAAAATATACAACTAAAGGGTGTAGGGGGAACCACTGGACACCAGGGAACAGTGCAAACAAAGTACAGTAAGTAATATGTTGTTTTAAAAAAGAGAAAAAGACAGTGTGAAAGATGTGACGAGACAGTCGGCTGAGGAAAACAGAAGTAGGTTGCATCTGTCACCGAACTGTAATGATTGGCTATTACATTTGGAAGATTAAATATTTGAATAATTATATGACTAAATGGTGTAGGGGTGCACTGGACAGCAAGGAATAGATCAAAAAACAAAGTAAATAATATGTTGTTTTACAAAAAACAAGATGGGGGGGAATGATGCAACAAGGTGGGCAGCTGAGGAGCAGAGAGGAGGATTCTAATGGTTGCCCAAGCTTTAGGAGAATGTTAATTTTGTTTTATTGTTAAAGCAATACAACCAAGGCAGAGGGGTCCCACTGGGCATTATATCTATTATTACTGGTCATATAGCTCCCCCACCAGCAATGTCCTTTCCTTCTGTATACCTTCACCTCCAGGCAGTCCATATCCAGACAGTGCAAACCATAGCAGGCCACATGTTGATTTGGAAGTCAGTGACATGAGCATTTCAGAGATTGACATGCTTTGACTCCCATACAAAAAACAAAATGAGAAAAACAAATGTCAAGTCAGTCTGGTTCAACATTAGAAGAAGCATACAAATATGCATTTAAAACAGACATACAATCCAAAAAAAGACACACAGAGACCATTGTTTGGTATATATGTTATGTATTTTACAGTTAATAACATCACCAAACCTTTCTTATCTCCTTTAAATCTGCTGAATCTATAGTTCTGTATATTAAATCAACTGTTTAGGCTATTTCTTAAGCAGCAAGGCACAACAAGGTGTGCATTGTGCAGGGATAACAGCATTGAAACATAGAAATTGTTGGCAGACAAGGACCGCCAGGCCTATCCAGTTTGCCTATAGGCCCTATACATTGTATGTGGCCACTGACCCTATGTGATCAATGGCTTTTCATCACTCCCTCCACTCTCAAGCTTCCCTTGTGCCTGTCCCAGGCATGCTTAAACCCCTCCACTGTGCTTGCCCCCACTACCTCCTGCATCAGACTATTCCAAGTGTTGACTACCCTTTCTGTGTAGAAAAACATCCTCACATTACCTCTTAATCTACCCCCTTCCCTGCATGCCTTGGGTGGGTTGAAGCAGGATGCAGAGGGCAGAGTGCTTCCACCAACTAAAGAGTGCCATTCTCCCAGTGCAACACACACCCTGGAGTGCCTTACTGCAATTATGAAATGGTTCCAGGAGTACCAAATTACAGGATATAGGTTGTGTTGAACCAAAACATTCATTTATTAGTGAATTATCAATGTAGACAAAGAAAATAAATAAATGATAGGTTGCAGGTGATACCTTTTTTTGGACTGACAACATTATTTTTGAGACTAGCTTTCGAGAGATAATACTCTGTTCTTCAGGTCAGGTCAGTTAAAACAGAGCTGAATAACATGTTAGATATAGAGACTGGATGTGGATTTGAGACATGATGTAGTAAGTTTAAACATCAAAGCAGTATTGTCAATTCACATTCATAAAAACAGGTAGGAAGAATCCCATTGTCACTGGCATGTGCTTGTTAAAGAGCCCACCTTTAGATCAAAGTGATAGTTACATTTAATCTGAACAGTCAATTCACATTTGTAAAAAATGGACAGGAAGAATCCCATTATCATTAGAGGGTACCTGTTAAAGAGCCAACCACAAGATCAAAGATATAGTTACATTTTAGTCTAGGGGAAGGCACTGATGTAATGGTTCATGGATGAAAGGAGAAACATCTGAAGCATTTTTATGTTTGCTTGTATGCATGTGCAAGAAACATAGTGCCACCATATGAGAATTCGTAGGTGTGCCTCCCTACTTCCAATGCCCTGCTGCCTTTTGCAGGTGTTGCCCCACTGCGCCAATAAATGTAAGAGCTGTCTATGGCAGAGTTTGCAAATGCAGTGGCATACAGTTGAAAGAAAAGCACTGCAGCATGTAGGCAATTTGCATACTGTGTAGGCAGTATGCAAAGTGCCTACACATCGGTACTGCAGTGAAAGAGCTGTCATAGATAGCTCCTCTCCCTCCCCTCAAACAAGTAGCACACCGGGAGCCCACCCCAGCATGCTCATGCACCCTTCCACACACACAGTATGGCACAATGAAGGTTGCCCAATCCCAATTAGCTGCGCTCGCCCCAACAGAGATTTAGGGTGCAACTCTGAGGGCCCACCAGCATGGCAAAAATCTGTAAGGCCAATGGGGGTGCCCAATTCCCTGTCAGCTCCAGTGACCCCCCAAAACAGCCTTCCAGGTGCCACACTGGGAGCCCACCCCAACATGACAAACGTCCGTCTGCTGCCCCCCCAATGCACTTCCAGGTGCCACACTGGGAGCCCACCCCAGCGTGGCAAACCTCTCTATGGCCAATGGGGGTGACCAATCCCCCGTCGGCTCTGCTGCCCCCCGAATAAAACTTCCAGCTGTCATGTTGGGAGCCCATCCCAGTGTGGCAAACATCCTGCTTCGTCTTTCTAAAAGGAAAAAAACCTAGAAAGAAAAATACATTCCCTCACTTACAGTCTTGATCCCCTTCCCCAGCCGCACCCACCCTCTGGCACTCCTGCCTCCCACACCCCCCTCACTCCATACTTACCTCTGGAGTCCGACACGATGATTTTCGGTGGACCGGGAACACGTCTGCACTCTTCAAAGCCGACCACGAATTGAGGAAATGCCAGTAAGCTATATAATGGAATAAATAGGGTTTTTTCAACTTTGATGCTTATATTTTTTTCACCAAATTTTCAACATGGCGTTTTTGGGACCCCACCTAATGAATTCTTGCACTGTCATTTTGTTATTCAGTCACAAATGTGATTTTGTGGTCACTGCACAAAACCACCTTTCAGAACTGATGTACAAAATGACTGTGTCACAGTTCATGAGGTAGGCCCCCAAAAATCCTATGTTGAAAATTTGGAGAAAAAAATTCCCAAAAATGACTTTTACGAGCGTGCATTGCGCAGTTCCTACGCACGCTCATAAGTTCGCAAATTTTTAGTATTTGCATTCCAGATTTTCAACATTGCCATTTTACCACACCTCCTTATGAGTAGTATGGCTGTCATTCTTCACATCTTGCCCAAAATGTGTTTCCGCGAATGTAGCGTACAATGGCGCAATCAGTGTGCGAAATCAATGTTTTGGACACATTAAGAAAATCACAGTGACACTGTTCATGAGCAGAGGTCATAAAATGGCTATGTTGAAAATTTGGTGAAAAATTCCCAAAAATGACTGTTTTACAAGCGTGTGTTGCACAGTTCCTACGCATAAGTTCACAAATTTTTAATATTTGCACTCCAGATTTTCAACATTGCGATTTTACCACACCTCCTTATGAGCAGTACAGCTGTCATTTTTCACGTCTCCTCCAAAAATGTGTTTAAGTGCATGTAGCGCACAATGGCGCAGTCGATGTGCGAAATCAATGTTTGGGACAGAGTAAGAAAATCACAGTGAGACTGTTCATGAGCAGAGGTCTTAAAATGGCTATGTTGAAAATTTGGTGACAAAAGTCCATAAAATGACTGTGTTACAAGTGAGCATTGCACTGTTTCCATGCACCCTCGTACAGTAAGTTCATGAATTTGTAATATTTTCAGTCCAGATTTTCACCATTGGCATTTTTCCATACTTCCTTATGAACAGTACAGCTGTAATTTTTCACAACATGGCCAAAATGTGTTTTCACACTTTCTGCACAGAAATGCGTGGTCACTGTGGGAAATCACTGTTCAGAACAGATTAAGAAAATGACAGTGACACTGTTCATGAGCGGAGGTCCCAAAATGCCTGTGTTGACAATCTGCTGTAAAAAATCCCCAAAGTAATTACATTAAGGGTGTGCGCTGCACAGTTTTTATGCACGCTCATGACTTCACCAGTTTTTTTACTATTTTCACTGCAGATTTTCAACATTGCCATTTTTACACCTCTCCATGAACAGTACAGCTGTCATTTTTCACATCCTGTTCGAAATGTGTTTTCGCACCTGTGATGCCAAATGCCGTAGCCACTGTGCAAAATCAGCTTTCGGATAACAAACTGATATTACCACTGTTCATAAGGTGTGAAAATACCAACGAACACCTGAGACGTTAGGGTTTCTGACCACAATGTCCCACCCTGTAGAGACTGACAGACATCATGGGTGTGACTTGGGATTGTCACCTGTAATGCTCATATCATTCCACCCCCACCCACACCTTCCAGCCAGTGAAAGACATTGAGGTGTGCCTTGGACTCTTCAGCCCCAAAGTTCACCCCATTCTCCTATAGAGCACCCATCTCACCGTATCTCCTAATGGAATGGGGTGAGCATAAGGGCCAAAGACCCCAAGGCACACCGTAACACTTGTCGATGACTGCAGGGTCGGGTGTGGTGAAATTATGTGGCCGTTGTGCCTGACCACCCAAAGGCACACCCCACCAATGCCAGTGCCAGCAAGCAAACATTTGGCATTGACAAATGCTTTTTTTTTACTTTATCCCTGATAATGTGCTACAAAACCAAAATCTTTACCAAGTCCTTTTTCTTTAGTGTCAAAAGGTTTTATTATTTTCAGTTCAAATGTTCACCATTTCTGACTGTTTTTGAAGTTACCTTTTAATACTCTTACAGTAAAATCACTGATGGAGTGGCCTGATCTTGAGAAATGTTCCCCTATCAGTGTATTTTAATCTTTGTAGGTAACAGTGAATCTGTGGTGGTTCATTCTTATTTTGAGCTTCTGTTCAGTTTCACCAATATAGCAGCCATCCTCACATTATCTATATCGTATCATTTATACTACATTTCTAGAAGAACAGGAATATGAGTTTTGGATTTTAAAAGTTTATCCATTACGAATGACAGATGTCTCAAAAGAGATGTGTGTACATAGTTTTCAGTGAGGTGTTTTGCATGGTTTTGTGCCTTTGTCACCTAGCTGGAGTTCTGTGGGAGGTGTACTTCACACAAGTTTCTTCTTCAGGTTTGGTGGTTGATGGAAGGCAAGCACTGGTGGAGTAGGATATATATTTTTAGAGTCTCATCTTCAGATAATAATGGTTGTAAATCTTTTATTATTTTCTGTACTTCTTCCAGTTCTGGATTGTATGTTGCTACCAGAGGTTTGCATTCTAATGTTCTCTGTGGCTTATACCCAGGACCACCTGAAAATCATGCCAGCTATTTTATCATGGAATGCGCAATTTTCAGGTCCCCCCCACAAAAAGTTGGGCTTCCGACAAAATCCATATTTTATTTGCACCACTGCATCTTTGATGGGCTGCATAGCCTGCTAGCACTCCCCACAAAATCCACAGTTTGCGCTCTTTGAAATAAGCACATAGCTCACTCACGCTCCTCACAAAATTCCCCAATTTGTACCTTCAATGAGCTAAATAGCCCACCATAGAGCACACTTGATGTTGTCCTCAGTGCCACCCAGCAATGTATGTGCCCCCACAGGTGCCTCTCAATGTGTTCCCAGCTGACCAAACAACAAGCCACTGTGCTGGTGTGTGACATGCTACTGACATCAATACAGCGTGTCATGCCAGCTGGGTCCAATCACGCCCATTTATTTTTTTTTCAAATTTGGCACCATTGCTATGTACTCTGTGCCCCCTCAGGTCCACCAAACCAACATAAAGCTACATTAACCAGTGAGGGGGGTTGCAGAGCTAGAGTCTGCTTCATTGACTGGACCTGAGAGAGAAAGAACTATGAGCGGAATACCACAGAAAGTAGCTTCCACAGTCCTGACAGCGATGAGAGAGAGATAGAGAGAGAGAGAGAGAGAGAAAGAGAGAGAGGGTAGATATGTGAAAACTCAAAGAATGGTCAGCAATGAGAAAGCAGAGAGAAGAGCACAGAGTGCAGCCATCCTTTTTGAAGAATCCACTTCTGCTGCCGACTGCTGGCTGGCACACAAATATACCAAAAGAGCAAAGTCACTGCCAGTAGTGGGCCCCCCCACCTGTTTGTCTACTGTGCTGCCAGCCTGTCACCAGAATCCCTATTCCTGCAGACCATTCTTGGAGACTGCTGCTGCTGCTGCAGAATACACTACCAGGTATGTGTTATTTTATGTATAAAGGCTGAGATGTAATGATAATGTTAGACTGAGCAGGGTTGCACTCTGGGCAAGTAGGAGTAAAGGCAAAAAGTGTTACTATGCCAATGTTAGTCAGAGAGTGAGAGCCCTTAAGGGCCCTGATGGTGGGGGGCAAGTAGATAATATGTTGGTCTCGGAGGGAGGGTGGGAGCCCAGGAGGGTCCAGGCTAGGAGGGCAGCTGTTTTAAAAAAAATTGTGTCCCTCTCAGAGGAAGGGAGCACAAGAGGGCCCAAACGAGGGGGACAAGTTCTTTAAAAAAAATTTAATTGATCTCAGAGGGAGGGTGGGAGCCCAGGAGAGTACAGGCTGGGGGGGCAGCTGCTTTAAAAAATGAAATAAAATTGTGTCACTTTGGGAAGGAGGCAGTGAGCCCAAGAGGCACTGATGATGATGAGGGGTCAAGTTTTAAAAAAAAAATTATGTTGGTCTTGGAGGCGAGCCTAGGGGGGCAGCTGCTTAAAAAAATGTGTCTCTCTCAGAGTAAGGGAGCCTAGGAAGGTGCTAATGAGGGGGGCAAGTTCTTAAAAAAAATTAAATTGGTCTTGGAGGGAGGGTGGGAGCCCAGGAGGGTCCAGGCTAGGGGGCGCAGCTGCTTTAAAAAAAGTTGTTGCTCTCGGAAGGAGTGAGGGAAGGAGCCTGGGAGTGTCCGGGTGAAAGAAATGGTACTGTTGTTATGAAAAAAATGTAACCGGTCTGGGAAGGAAAGAAGATACATGCAATGTACTGTTCTGTGAAAAAAAGTTTTGTTTTAAATATGCATGTATAAACTGAGCTGGCAGGCACAGAATGCCAGTCAACTTGGTCCATCACTTGTTCCTGTTGTATGTACTGATTGAGGATGGAGTCGGGGCAGGCCGAGCCAACTGGAACACATGTTTACAAAAATTGTTCTGGCCTCTGGTTAATGTTGGGTGGATTGTGGGCTGAATCATCTGGCATAGAACAATTTTCTTTAAACATGTATACCAGTTGGCTGGATCTGTCCCTTGCTCCCATGGTTTGTCTTCGCTTTGCTCCTGTGGTTCCTCATTGATGGAGAGTGAAGGGGTGAGCCTGGCAGACTGGCACACTTGTTGGAAAAAATTTTTCTGGCCTCTGGCGAAGGACAAGGGTGGGGCAGTCAAGTAGACTGGCACAGAACAATTTTTCCCAACATCTATGGCCGTCGACTGGATTCATCCCTTACTCCTGTGGTTAGTCTGTGCTTTGCTCCGGTGGTTTCTTGATGATGGAAAGAGGAAGGGTGGGCCTGGCCAACTGGCAGACATGTGGGAAAAAATTGCTCTGGCTTCTGGTGAGGGAGCAGGGTGGGGTAGGAGACAAAAGTGCACAGAACAATTTTTTCCAACATGTATGGCAGTCACCTGGGTCCGTCCCTTGCTCCTGTGGTGTGTCCATGACTCACTGCTGTGGTTCCTTGGAGATGGAGTGGAGGGATGGGCCAGGTGGACTTGCACACATGGTGCAAAAAATTGTTCTGGTCTCTGGTGGGGGAGCAAGGTGGAGCTGGCATGAAGACTGGCACAGAACAATCTTTTTCCCTCATGTATGGCAGTCACCTGGGTCCATCTCTTGCTCCCGTGGTGTGTCCATGACTCACTGCTGTGGTTCCTTGGAGATGGAGTGGAGGGGTAGGCCTGGTGGACTGGCACACATGGTGAAAAAAATTGTTCTGGCCTCTGGTGAGGGAGCAGGTGGAGTGGGCATGAAGACTGCAACTGAACAATTCTTTTCCAACATCTGCGATGGTCCATGGGGTCTGCCCCTTGCTCCTGTGGTGTGTCCATATCTCACTGCTGTGGTTCCTTGGTGATGTGGGGTGGAGAGACATACCTGACAGACTGGCAGACATGTCAAAAAAATTGTTCTGGCTTCTGCTGAGGGAGCAGGGTGGGGTGGTCGACCAGACGGGCACAGAACAATTTTTTCCAACATGTATGGCAGTCGACTGGGTCCATCCCTCACTCCCGTGGTGTGTCCATGCTTCATTGCTGTGGTTCCTTGGTGAGGTGGGGTTGTGGCAGGCAGGGCTGATTGGCACCCTTGTTTGATAAAATTGTTCTGCATCAGAACTTCTGATCTCTGACACTGATAATTTTTTTTAACATGTATGCCAGTCAGCCTGGTCTGTCAGTTGCTCCTGTGGTCTATTGTTAATGGACAATATATGTATGGGCCAAGGCAATGGTCACACATGCGCAGCTACTCCTGTGGTCTATATAGCACCCAGATAAAAAAAAAAAGGTAGCAAGAAATAGTAAGAAAAAACAGAATTTCTGGAGTTGTTGGTTCTATGGACGCTAGCTGAATCCAAGATGGGCAAGCTCCATGGGAGGATAGAGTATTCCAAGGAATGCTTTCCTCCCTTTGTGTAGTGACTATTTCAACACTTTTTTTGTTGTTAGTTGTTTAACCAGGACTAGCACACTAAGCTGAAAGCTTTTTTACAGGTGCGACCTGGGAGCACAGGGAAGTTAAGTGACTTGCTCAGGGTCACACAGTCTGCAAGTGGAAGCTGTGGGATTCAAACCCATGTCTGGTCTGCTGGATGTCACCAGATTTGCAGCTCAGAGCCTTAAACCACTGAGCTATACTGCCTCCCTAATTAATCACTTAATTGTTGTTATATAGTATTTTTTTTTTAGTTAAAAAAGTTACACTATGCCCACACCGGCACCACCAAAGTGCTTCCGTCCTTCACAGGAAGAGGCCAAGGAGCACCATGTCTCCTATTTTGTGCATGCCAATGATCGGGTCAAGTTGTATCCAGAAGATCTTTACGAGGATGGAGGAATGCTGTTTTGTCATGCTTGTGCCCACACTATCGACTTTGTGTGTAAGCACACAGTCGACATGTATAGGAAGTCGCAGAAACATCTGGAGGGAAAAGAAGCATCAAAGGAAAACAAGCAAAGTAAGTACTACTCACACAGACATTTGCATTTATTTAATTTTTCATGTTCTGTTTTTCTGTGGAGCCCTATTCTCCCACCCCCTCCCCTGTGGTGAGGCCTGAAGGTGGAAGCTGTCCTCCCCCTCTCCTAGTGCATGTAATCCAGTCTGGGGTCTCCATGAGCCAGTGACAAGAGTGGGATGAGGGCAGGCAGGCCCATGTCAGCCTTTTTATTTGCCTCCCGAACAGAGTTTGCTGGTGTGGCAAGAGATAAGGCACACAGCACCTCTGCCCTCCATGCCACTGGGCTGGCCTGCAGTTTATTTTTCCATGTAACATAATATATCTTTTTGTTTTCTGGTTTCTCCTAAGTACACCTCTATGTTAGCAGTCACTGACTACTTGCATGGCAGGAGGTAAGGCATACAGCGTCTCAGCCCTCCACGCCACAGAGCTGGCTTGTAGTTTATTTTTCCCTGTAAAAGAGTGCATCTTAACTCCTTTTTTTTTCCAGGCACAGTTCTTCATCAGCAGTCACTGTTGTCTTGTTTCAGCTGAGCAATGGAATCTTCATTGGAAAGGAAAGAGTTTATGCCGGACTTCGTTCACTGTTTAACTCATGCAGACATCCCATAGGAAAAGGCTTCTGGATCTCAAGACTTCCTAAAGAAGTACACAAAGCAAGATAGTTGTCTTCCTGGCCCAGCACAACTTTATAGCACATACCTCCAAGAACTTCAGCCAGATCATGAAAGGTCCATGAAAGAGGCAGTTGAAGATCAAAATCTCTTCATTTTTCTGGATGAGACAACATGCCTATGGATGTAGCATGTTAGCTGTTTTGGCCCAGCCTTTGCAGAACATTGGTGAGCAGCCTCTCCTAATTGGTGTCAAATGTTTGAACCATGTGAACAACACCACTGTGTCCCAAGCACTACTGAAAGTGTTAAACACCAATGGAGTGAACCTCAATAAAGTCTTTGCCATACTAACAGACAGTGCAAGTTACATGCATAAGGCTTTTTCAACTGTGCTGTCCTGTGTCCTGCTAAATACAGTGCATGTCACTTGCATTGCCCACCTCCTCAATTTGGTTTTGGAGGTCTGGGCTGACACACTGGAAGATTTGAACACTGTTGTTGCCCTGGTTAAGAAAATCTTCTGCCAGAGCCCAATGCATAGGCATCAGTACTGGGCATTCATGGAGGCAAAGCAGGGAATTGTACCCAAGATGCCAGTATATGCAGAGCAAACTCTGTGGTGCTCCTTGGTAAATGCTGTTCAGTATTTGGCAGACTATTTGCCTGTTTTAACAGACTTTCTTGAAACTGTGCCATCTAATGCCACAACCTTAAAGCGCCTAATGTGCTTGCTGAAAGGCAAAGCAACAGAGCTGGTGCCACAAGTGACTTTTGTGTCAGAACATTCTTCTGAAATAGTGAACATTATAGAACAATTACAGCTGAACAGCCAGCCAGAGGGGCACTCCATATTTGAAAGGGTGCAAAATGTGCAAATTTTTGGACTTCTGCACTAGAGCGTGGGAAACCGAATATAGAGCAAATTCAGTAGAAATGTTGTCCAGATGTCTGGCACAGGAAAACCAAACCTGTGTCAACCTTTTTCAAATGGTTATGCTGGACAACAGTCAAAAATTGGACCGAATTTGAAAATCTCAAACCTCACTCAGCACATTCATGGCTGCCCGAATCTTTGATCCCAAGCAGCTGCCAACACTTGACAAAGAGAAGTCAAAATATGCCCAGTAACTACCAGGTCTTGCCATGGTCTCAAACTTTGAGTGGCATGGGTGCAGAACACTTGTGCAGTCGATACCCAGTGATGATTTAAGTATTGCTGAGTGGTGGGAGGCACAAAGCGATACACTGCCACATCCTGCTGCTGTGGCAAAGCGATATATATGGCTACCCGTAAGCACAGCGGATGTTGAGCAGACTTTTTTGCTGTACTCTGATCTTTTAAAAGATAGTCAGCAACGTTTGACAGATGATAATGTGAGACTGCTTCTTATGCTGAAGTACAATAAGACGTTCTAAGGCTAATGTCAGTTTAAGTTGGATAACAGTTGCTGCTTTTTTTATGGTGTAAAAATACTTTATTGATCAAGAGTTGGGGTGATACTGTAAATACTGCTTGATTTATTAATTATAAGTTTGACAAAACAATGCTACTATTGATGGTGCTATACATTTACTATTTATCAGATTTCTTATTTGACTAAATGATGCTACTATTGGTGGTGGGAGTGGTAGCACTATACTTTTATTGTAAAATACTGTTTGCTTTATCATAAACGTCTGATTTTACAAAATTGTACTACTGATGGTGGTGGTACTATACTTTGACTGTAGAATACTGTTTATGCTACTATTTATGGTGGTGGAGGAGGTGCTACTATACTATACTTTCATGCTAGAATACTGTTTGGTTTATTATACTTCTGATTTAACAGTGATATTATTCTGTTCAGTATATTGTATATATGTATATTATCTACGGTTTTTGATCAGTCAATTTGTGTGTATGTGTGCATTTGTGTTTTTTTTTAAATAAAAACTTAAACCTTTTTCACTCTGTCTTTATATGCATCACAAAGCAACTGAAATGGAAAACCCATATTGTGCCTCACATAGGAAAATAGCACTTGCAGCATCCTGCAAAAAAACATCCAATGTCTCTCAAAATCCCCGTAAAATTGGCTGAAAATGTCCGCAGTTTTCCAGTGGCCCTGCTTATACCTTAGCAGTTCTTCTCTTGACAAGTGGAGCACAGACAGGATATTCCTGTCAATGGTGTTGGATTTATAGCCCCTCTGCCTGAATGATTCTTTTAGTGTGCTAAGATGTCTGTCCCTATCTTCATAGTTTGAAGAAATGCAGTGTTATCAGATGGCCTGACTGTATTATGGATGTTTTGTTGTATTAAAGATGGAAGCTTGGGCTATGAAGATAACTACATCTGTCTGTAGGTTTGCTGTACAAAGATGATTACAGTGTTTCATTTTTAGTATGACTATGATATCGATGAAATGTACACCCTTTGAGTAATTTATTTGAAATCTTATAGAAAGATGGAATTTATTGAAGCTTTCAAAAAAGTGTTTTAAATTTTTCTCTCCTCATGTCCATATCAAAAAGATATAAATATATCCATAATATTTTAATGATTTATGGTGTTGTGCACTGAGGAATGTTTCATCTGCCATGAAGAAGTTTGTGTACTGTGATGCCATCCTGGTTCCCCTAGTGGTTCCCATATTTTTAGTGGCCCTTTTCTGCACCCTTCCCATGTCATCTATGTCTTTTTGTAGATGAGGCCATCAGAACTGTACCCCATACTCCAGGTGTGGTCTAACCATGGAGCTGTAGAGTGGCATCAGCACCTCCCTCCTTCTGCTGGTTGTCCCCCTTCCTATGCACGCCAGCATCCTGTTAGTTTTGCTCACTGCCTTGCTACACTGGGTCCACAACATAAGGTCATCAGTGATTATAATTCCAAGATCCTTCTCCTGCATAGTTGCTGCCATTATCCCCCCCTCAGTGCGTATGTAGTATTTGGATTCCTCCTCCCCAAGTGCATCACGATGCATTTCCTGGCACTGAACTTTAGCTGCCATGTTTCTGACCACTCTTCTAGCAATTTTAGATCCTTCTTCATTGCCTTCACCCCCCCCCGGGGTGTCCACCCTGTTGTTGAGTTTTGTATCATCCGCGTAAAAGCAGATCTTCCCCTGAAGCCTCTGAGCTATGTCGCTGACATAGATGTTAAACAGAATGGTCCCCAACACCACCCACTGGGGGACCCCACTCATAACCCTTGTCTCCCCAGAGTGCACTGACCACCACCCTTTGGCTTCTACCCATCAGCCACCTCTCCACCCATCTTGTTATTTTCTGCTCCACCCCCAGACTACCCAACTTATTGACCAGACTTTTGTGGGGCACCATGTTGAAGGACTTCCCGAAGTCCAGGTAGGCCATGTCCACTGCCCCACCCTGATCAACCACCCTTGTCACTTCATTGAAGAATTCAGTCAGGTTCATCTGACATGACTGACCCCGAGTGAAGCCATGCTGCCGAATGTCTTGTAGCCCCTCCTCTTCCAAATAGCTGACCACCCATTGTTTCAATATTGTCTCCATTTCTTTACCCACCACTGATGTGAGACTAACCAGGTGACAATTGCCCTCCTCCTCCCTCCTGCTACTTTAACAAAGTGGCACCATGTCTGCCTTCTTCCAGTTCTCTGGTACCCACCCTGTATTCAGGGACAAGTTAAATAGCCCCATCAATCGTTCTGCCTGTATCCCCTTTAATTCCCTGAGCACCCTAGGGCATAGGCCATCCAGGCCCATGGACTTGTTCACCCTCAGCTTACCTAATTCCTCCCTTACCTCTTCTGCACTAATTGGGCTAGGATCCACCCCCTCCCCCTTTCCCTTTTCACTCAGCGCTGATCCCCTTTCTTCCCCCTCTGTTGTAAAAACTGAGCTAAAGTATCCATTCAGCACCTCAGCTTTCTCAAAATCCCCTTCCACCTGCAGTTCCCCCTCCCCCTTATTCCTTACTATCCCCTGCCTTACCTTCCTCCTTTCTTGTATGTACAAAAAAATGTCTTGTCCCCCCATTTGGCCTGCCTAGCAATTCTCTCTGTTTCTGCTTTAGCCTTCCTAATCCTCTGCTCTGCCACCCTCTGCTTCTCTTTGTAAGTTTCCCTATCCTCCCTCCCCTCATCCTCTTATATTCTCTGAAAGCCAATTTCTTCTCCTTCATTGCCTCCCTCACTTCCCTATTGAACTACAGCGACCTCCTCCTTCTTTTGTTCTTCCTCACCCTCCTTACACAATCCTCTGTCACTTTAAGGAGCCCCCCCGATCATTTTCTTAAATTCCTCCACTTCTCCCTCCATCTCCTCCCAACCCCCCACTTCCTACTGGAATATCTCCCTAATCCTGGGAAAATCTGCCCGCCTGAAGTCTAGGACTTTCGTGGTAGTTTGACTAGCCTAGTCAAATTTCTACAAGTTTTGCACTAGTGGTTTCAGTATACCCTCTCTGAGTCCAGAAATACCCTCTGTTAATGTGCCAATTCCTGATATAATTGTCTGCCAGGGTTTCCAGGTTTGTGAATTTTTGGTAACATGTAGAAGGTTTCCAGTGTTGGCCTTGTTGATATCAGATTTTGCAATCCAAGGTGTGTATGTTCTGGAAATGTGCCAATTAGTTGTTTACACTCTTTATTGGATTTCTTTGTGGGGTCTTTGAGGTGAACTTCTTAAAGTAGGTGAGGTCCAAAAGTTGCCTGTAGCCTTCCTGTATGTAGTCGTTTGTATCCATGATCACAACTGCACCTCCTTTATCTACAAGTTTAATGGTGATGCTTTTATTGTTTTGTAGGTTACCAATTGCTGTTCTTTCCAAAGGTGAGAGATTCTATAGATTTTTTTTTCTGTTTGCTGGAGATTTGTGATTTTACTCTGTGTCTATAACTGTCTATATAGTTGCCCAGTTTATGGTTATGCCCAATCAGTGGAGTAAAGTGAGAGTGCTTCTTTTTTTGTGGTTGCAACTAGCATCAGATGAGCCCTCTTGATTGTGAAAGAAGTTTTTCAGTTGTAGCTTCTAAGAATGATTTCATATCAGAGTATAGTTATATTTCAAAGTTTTGTAGAGGGGTGGAATGTCAGACCGTTAAGAGAACTGAAATTTCTGGCTATGATCGTAAAATGTCAGGAGAGGTTATTTATTCTGATGTGCATGGTTACCTGATTGCTAGCCTTAGTGAAGTCTGATTCAGTGCTTGTTGTTGACCCATATCTGGGGTGTACATTCACTTCCCTTTGGCTGCTAGTGTATGGCCAAGGTAGGGTCCTCTGTATACTGTATGGTTTTAATTCCAAGATGCAAAAGGTTCCCTCTGAGGTTGGCTGCCGTGTGCACTGTCAGCTGGGCTCCTTTCTGTTCTGCGTTGTTTTTGGATCTTACCACAGGAAGGTAAGATCCTCAGAAGAGATGTAGTGAAGTTTTAATTTGATGGCGAAGTTGCCACAAAGTGACAAAATTTGTGGAGCTTTGCGAAGTTTTCCCAGACCTCTGTAACTTCAACTTTCCCCGAATCACAACATTTTCATCACAAAATATGATGTTTTTGCTGTGAAATATGGAATTTTGCCTGCAAAATTCCACACTTTGCGGCAAAACTTTGTACTTAGCGGATCGATCTGTGCTCCGCTAATTGTGCAAAATTTGCAGATTAATTCACAGAGCAAATTTTGACTTCTCCCATCTCTAGTCTGTGTCACTGTCATTGTGATATATGAAGCTATCATGCTATTTCTGAAGGAGACTCAGTAGTTTCCTTTGTTTCCTTTTCATTACCACATTTATTTTTTCAGACTTAGTGAATTATCAGTATCTAAAACATTAAATAACATTTTTGAATACATTTTTGACATAAAATAGTCCATCTGAAATGATGACTGACTAATGATTCTACACTTTAAATAAGTTATAAATAAGCTGTTGACTAATACTTCTTCACTTCAAATAAGTAATAAATAAACTGTTACTTAAAATAGTTGTTTAATCATAATGTTCAAAACTTTTAGTACAGCTACATAACTTAGGTTAAAGGAGGGAGTTAACTGTTGTAAGCTACATGCATATTTATGGCAGCTTGGGGTGTCAACTGTATTGTGAGAAATAATGAGCGATACAGCAACATTTTACTGTTTGTAGTTGTAAACATTAAACTGCACATTTCCTGTTAAATTACTGATGTTTGGATACCTGGCAAAGTCTATATTCCTGCTAGATGGTTCCTTTTCTGGTGGTGTTGACACTGCAGTCAGAACTGCAGGGATCATTGGACATTGAGGTGTGACTGCAGTTGATGTCAACCTTGTGGGTTCAGCACTAGAAGGAGTGGCTCCTGGGAGCATAGTATCATGGAAAGACATGGATGCCACGACGATTTGCATACTGCAATCCATATGAAGGATCACACTGTTTCTGGCTGGCATCTGTTGCAAGGAGGTGTGTAGGATCAGGATCAGGGAGGCATACATCGTTTTTTTATTAGAGGTCCCACTGGTAGCTTTCTCTCAGTGGTTGCAGCTCATCAGTCAGTGGTAGTCTTTGGGTAAGTGCTTCAGATGTGGTCTGGTTGGTCATGGAGGTAGTGGCTCTAAGGTCAAGGGGATACAAAACATAGAAACATAGAATTTGACAGCAGATAAGGACCACTTGGCCCACCCAGTCTGCCCATTTCCCTACCTGATGGATAAGCTGCAGATTCTAGTTAATCAACAGCTAACTTCCTCCTGCCCCCCACTAGAATTGCCTTATGCCTGTCCCATGCATTCTTGAATTCTCCCACTGTTCCTGACTCCACAACCTCCTCAGGAAGGCTGTTACATGCATCCACAACTCTCTCTGTGAAAAAATACTTTCTAACATTACCACTGAGCTGTCCCCCCTCTATCTTCAAATTGTGCCCCCTTGTTCTTGCGCATCTCTTCTTCTGAAAGATACTACCCTCTTGTACCTTGTTAATTCCCTTGAGATACTTGAAAGTTTCTATCATGTCCCCCTCTCCTCCTTTTCCTCAAGGGTATACATATTAAGCTGCTTTAGTCTCTCCTCAGATGTCTTCTGGTGCAGACCTTGCACCATTTTGGTTGCCGCCTCTGAACAGCCTCTACTCTGTCTATGTCTTTGCGGAGATGGGGTCTCCAGAACTGCACAGAGTACTCCAGATGGGGTCTCACTAACTGTCTGTAGAGAGGGATAACAACTTCCTGTTTTCTACTGTTGATGCCTCTCCTTATGCATCCCAGTATCCCCCCAGCCCTCCTTACTGCCTTCTCACATTGCTTGTCCACCTTTAGGTCATCTGATATAATTACTCCTGGGTCTCTTTCGATTTTTGTTGTAGTTATTAACTCACCCCCCCATTCTGTACTCTTCCTCTGGGTTTTTGTTTCCCAGATGCATTACCTTGCACTTCTTTGCATTGAATCTGAGCTGCCATGTATTTGACCATTCCTCCAACCTTGCCAAGTCCCTTTTCATTCTTTCCACCCCACCTTGTGTATCAACCCTGTTACATATCTCTGTGTCATCTGCAAAGAGGCATACCTTTCCTTCCAGGTGCTCTCCAATGTCACTTATAAAAATATTAAAGAGGACCAGTCCCAGTACTGAACTCTGCAGTACCCCGCTAGTTACTCTCCTTTCTTTACTGTGGACTCTGTTTACTATTACCTTTCGCGTCCTGTTGTCCAGTCAGTTTTTTTTCCAGGCTACTACCTTGGGACCCACTCCAAGGCTGGCTAACTTGTATATTAATCTTTTGTGTGAGACTGTGTCGAATGCCTTGCTAAAATCTAGGTAGGCCATATCCACAACCCCTCCCTGGTCTACTACTTTGGTCACCCAGTCAAAGAAATTGATTAGGTTCATCTGACATGACCTTCCTGCTGTGAAACCATGCTGCCTTGGGTCCTGTGCCCCACTGGCCTCTAGGTACTCAACAATTCTTTCCTTCAGAAGTGATTCCATCATTTTCCCTACCACTGAAGTCAAACTAACTGGTCTGTAGTTTCCTGTCTCTGCGCTGCTCCCACTTTTGTGAAGTGGAATCACATTTGCCCTCCTCCAGTCCTCAGGTACCACTCTATCCTCCCATGATTTGTTAAAGAGAGTAGTCAGTGGTGTTACTAGTTTTACCCTTAGTTCTTTTAATATTCTTGGGTGAATCCCATCAGGCCCCATTGCTTTGTCTACCCTCAGTTTCAAGAGTTCTTTCAAAACCCGTTCTTCTGTGAATGGACTGGTATCGACCCCCCTATTCAGAGTTTCTCTCTTGTTTGGTTTAGACACCTCCCCCTCCTCATCTGTTGTGAATACTGAGCAGAAATATTCATTCGGTATCCCTGCTTTTTCACTGTCACCCTCTGTCCACATTCCTTCCCCTTTATTAAGTCTCTGTATCTCTCCCTTGGTCTTTCTTCGCTCCCTAATGTACCTATAAAAGGTTTTGTCCCCCTTCTTAACAGAGTTGGCTATCTTTTCCTCAGTTTGTGCCTTTGCTATTCTGACTGCTTTCCCTGCCTCCTTCTGCTTTAACTGATAAAGTTCTCTGTCCTGCACAGATGGGGTTGTAACATCTTTCTCTGTCAAAATATGGGACCATGTGCATCTGTTTTTAAGAGAGGGGCCCAGGTAACTTCTCAAGGATGTTTCAGACTTATGACCTGTATCGGTCATTATTTCCTGTGCTGCATGTTCAGTAGAGGAGAGGAGTGTGACAGCAGTGCTTCGCAGACAATAGTTGGTGTAAACAGAGGTAAGTCCAGCTAATTTGCAGATTCTGGGAAGCATTCCTGACAGGTAGTTTTGCCCCATAGGCTCATGTGTGAACCCACATTTGCTTTTTAAGGGTCTGACTCACTTAGTCTGCATGGATGGAAATAAAAAGCAGGGGGTGGGTTGGAGGCAATTTGCTTAGATATTTTTCCGAACATTCACAGGGCATAGTATGCCTCCAGGCATTTCAGGCATATATCCTCTGAGCAAGTCTCAGCTACTTTCAAGGGGTTGCCATGATTTTTAGTTGCCTCATTGTAGGTCATTGTGGTATATTATAAGTTGATTTCATCTATCAGAATTTGAAAAGCATGTGACTTTAGTGCTCAGAGTCCCTCCCTCCCTCGATGGGTGAAGAAAAGTTGCATGTCCAGACACACTTTTCTGACAAGCCCTTTAGCAGTGTTCTACCTCTGCCTCTGCCTTGTCATCTCTTTTTTTATTTTAAGGATGCTCACAAAGACATTGTCAATACTTTGAAAATCTGTGTCCTTTGATATGTTCACAGACTGGCTCACTTGGGGGTCATTAAGGAATCTGTTTACTCCAGTTCTAAAGGACACATACAACAACACACTTTACATTTCACCTTTTGAATTGTTTACTATAGCATACATTTCTCTTTGGATTTTGTTCAAGTTTTCTGTTGAAAATGAGGTAAAATCAGCAGTGAGTTATTTTTGTCTTTCAGCCAGGCAGTAATTGCAAGGATACACCTGTAGTTCAATGGGGAGGACCAGCAAATCACTCCCCCATCGGGCCTTAAAAGGCCATTCCTCCTGTCCGATCCAGAATTGTTTCTTTTGTTGTGGCTGGAGACTTTGTCAGCTGCTCTCTCGCCTGCCTTCCTTGTTTGTTTTGTTCCCCGTCCCCTCTTTCATAGCCTCTGGTTGCCTTCCCTGCAACTCTACCCTCCTCCCTGTTCTCCTTTCGCCCCCTCCCACTCCCTCTGCTGTCATAGCCACTGTACCATGGCCCTCCATCTCTCCTTCCCCTCCTCTCATTCTCCACCCCCCCATACCTGCTCTCCGGGTTGTTGCTAGCTGCCACCGCCTTCCTTCCTCCTCTGCAGGCATGCTCAGGGACTCCTGTCTCCACCTCGCCATGTTGTATGCTGCTTCTCCACCCCTTGCTTCCCCCTCCATTGTGCTGCTTCTAGTGTTTTTAGCTGGCTTCCATTGTCTACATCTCCAGCTGTCTCCTGCCCCTGTCCGCTACTTCTGTGCTCCGCTCCAAGTTCGTACTCCCCTCTCTCTTCATTGTAATGTTTCTGTTCTCCTCACCTACCGCATGACCTGTTGGGCTCCAGTCCTCATCCCTATGAGGACTCCACAATCCGGTGCTGCTGTGCCTTCTGCTGGTTCTGGCACCACCCTCTTGCTTCAGCTGCCTGCATTGGCTGGCTGTCTCATCCAGGGGTTCAGTTTGTCCTTCGCTCCCTGCTCCTTCTTCATTCCCCTCCTCATCATTCTTCTGCTGCATTTCTGGCTTCATTGGGTGCCCGTTCCTCCCCTTGGACTTCTGTGTCAATTCTGCCCTCTGTGTACTTGTTCGGATTCTTAGCACCACTCCAATTGGGAGGTTTCTACTCATATCTGCCTCCTGTGCTTCTCTTGTATTCTTCTATGAGTCAGACCTCATCTACACAGTGCTCCTTTTCATCTCTGGTCCTTCTTCACTGACCTTCCCAACATCTGACTTTTTTCCTGGCACTCATTCAGACCTGATTCTACCTCTCAGTGCTCACTGCCCTCTAACCATATTTTGGGGATCACCACCTCCAGTCTGTGTTGCCCCAGTCCTGCCTCTTGAACTCATTTCTATTTGTTCTCCTGCTTTTCTCTCCTTGCTCTTCACTGCCTGCCTTGAACCTTTTGAGGTTTCTTACCCTACCATTGCACATCTCTACTGCTTTGCTGTCAGTTGTCTGATCGTACCGGCAGGACCCATTTACATTCTTTTCTTTATGCAGATTTCAGCTTCATTTGATGTTTTGGCTCCTGACATATAATCATTTCATTATCCTACACCGTTCGTCAGCCCAGCTACAGTTCGACTCCATTCCTTTACCTTGCTGTTTCCTCCTCGACTCATTTTATTTCCTTTCCTGCTGGCACTGACTCAATTTTATGTCACCCTGCTGTTTGCCCCTAAATGCACTTTATTTATCTTACTGTTTCGTTTGCTTTTTAGTGTCCCATTGCCTAGTTCATGACTCTCTGTTTTTCCCACGGTGTGGGACTGCTGAGTCACATAGGCCCTGTGGCTCCCAGCAGCCGGCTTTCTACCATCTCCCTTTCATGCAGCTACCTTCATCTTTCCTACCCCCACAATATCGGCCTCCTGCAGCTCTGCTTGGCTCCTCCTCCTTCCATTTCTGCAGCCTTTGGTGCTTCCAGTAGCTTGTACATATTCCTGCCTTCCTGGCTTCCGACCTCCCCTCCACCACTCCTGACCCTTGTCTCTTCTTCTTCCTCATCCCATACTTTCTTTTGGGGGTGTTTCCCTATCCTGCCATCACCATACCTATTCATATACTTCTCTTACCCTAACCTTACGTTCTGGACATTGACTTGTAAGTCCTCCACTCCTTGTTAACCTCCATCATTGCCAAACCTCATCCTTCCTATACCCTACCTACTATCATACGTGACCTCAACTATACCAGCCTTCAAGGCTTTCACTCCATTATCATACATCATCCATTTCATGCCTCATCTTATCCATGCCAGCCTTCAAGGCTTTCCTCCATTCTCATACATCATCCATTTTATGCCTCATCTTAATAGTTCCGGCCTTCAAGGTGTTCAATCCACCATCGTTTCTCAATTATTCATTCTTGATCATCCTCTCCTCATGTATCGACTTCTCAACTCATCGTAGACTGCGGGCTTCACCTGGCTATCATTGTCTCTCACCCTCACCTCATTCCTTCCCATTCTGCAGTCCATGCCAGCCTTCCAGCTGCCTTCCATCAGCATACCTCGTATATTCCTCTCAAACCTCCACTCATCCATTCCAACTTCATAGTTCCTACCTCCTTACTCCTGGTACTTCATACCTCACCTGTCGGCTACCGGCTTCGTTCAGCCATTCTTGTTTCTACCTTCATGCAGTTCACTTCACAACTAATTTGGCTGTCAATGGACCCAGTTGTCATGCATTCCCTTGGTTGCTCCTGCAACCCACCTCATCAGGACCCAAGTCAGGGTCTCTTTTGCTCAACCTGACCTCTCTGTGGGTCTACTTATTCACATAGACTATCTGAGCATACCCCTCAAATGGGTTTCATGCAATCTCAACTTGACCTGCTCTCAACTCGGAGATGTGCTTCCCGTGTCCATTGCTCCATGGCTCAGGGCTAGCCTGTAGCTGACAGTCTTGCTTTGCAACCATGATGTCCACATCTAGAGCATGCAAAGTTCAGAGCAGGGTCCTTCTCCCTGGCCCATAGTGAGAATGTCTTCGCTCTGAGTGGACCTTCAGTCAGTTGCAGCCATTTAGGGTGCAGAAACAGTGGCGCGCGGTCTGTGGGGGTGAGGTAGGAAGAGTGGCATCCAAATGAGTGAACACACATTGAAACTGAATGACAGTAAAAGAGTGAGCTGAGCTGCATCCCCACAAGGGTGACACCCCAAGCAACAACATACCGCCCGGCGAGCCCCGACAGGCCTGAGAAGCAGTGAAGTGAGCACCGGAAGCAGGCAGCAGACATGGCAACACCTCAGGAGACAGGGGCCTGGAAGGCACAAGGGTGGGGAGGCCTGGAGGGGCCTAGGACAACAGGCACTGCCAGCACATGACCTCCAGGATCGACACACCACCACAACAGTAGCAGAATCCCCCACTAATCCCATGGCTGACCTGTCCACCATCCTGCCACAGTATGCCTGAGATTGTCATGGCATTGCCACACCGTGATGACCCCATGGTGTCCTGTGCCCCTGCCCAACCCTCCTTGCAGATCCCTCCCATGGGTGTTCCTCAGGCTGTCACCCTGTGCTTTCTGCCCTTGTCCTGTAGCCCAGTGCACCCTGCCCTCCGCCATGAGCCATGTTGGGCATGCTCAGTGCCTGTCACCCTCTTGTGCATGCCCATGCCCAAGCACTCTGTGGCATGGGTGTGCATTTCTGCATGTCCTTTCAGGGTCTGCCACCTGCACATGCTCACAGCAGCAGTCATCATTGTTACACTCTTGTCCTTCCCGCAGTCTGCATTGCATAGTCACTCTGTGGGGATTCACTCTCGAGGAGTCACATACATCACATAAATCCCCTTCAGTCATCCCTCATTTTGGCAATACCTCTGGATACAGAATTTATGACTTCCAGCTGTGAGGGGTGGAGTTCTCATCAGTGGGGACCCTTTAGTTGCCAGAGCATGTTCAGAGGCATCCTCTATGCTATTCTCCATCTGACCACCTCTACTGTAGTTCACCTGGTCTGTTTCATAGGCTCATGTAGGCTGGCTGAGTGCCTCAGCTGTCCTTTCTCTCTTCTTTTGCTTTTGGGCATCTAGTTGCAGAGACGTCACTCACAACCCTCAACAGTATTCCTGTTAGAAGTATAGAGTGAAAGCTTCTTTCAAATTGGAATCTTTTCCTTCCCTTGATCTCAACTCTAAACTGCAGTAGCTGAGCTGTCACTAACCAAAACATCCTTCAGCCTGGAGGGAAGGGGACCTAGACTTTGGATCCCCAGAGGTTTCCTCCTCAAAGGGTGTTTTTCCTCTCCTCCATGCCAATGGTCATAATATTAGATAGGGTTAGTGCTTTCCTAGGTTCTGTAGTTAAGTTCCATTGTTAGATGGAGTCGGTTGACGTCTCCGTCTATTCCCTCTCTCCTTAGGAAGTCCCATCCTTCATGTCATGTCAGCGTCCATTCCACAAAATATTTCTCATTGTCTCCCGTTCATGCCCTGTTCTACTCCTCCGCGTCTCTCGACCTCCGGTCCAGTCCTTGATATCATTTTGACTCCTCGCCTTCTTCAATGCTTAACACCCTTTTGGGTATTCTTTTTGGGCTCCTTCCTAAGCTACCTTAAGTCAAGAGAATCATTCCCATGGTACCTATAGGGGTGGAACCCTCCTCTAGGGTTTCTCACTGTCATACCTCAATAAGGTGGTATATCCTATGGATAGAGATGCAAACAGCCACAATGTATCTAAGTCGCATAAGCATACTTCATACCAAGTTGAGTAAGCACATTGAATTGCAAGGCTACACCTGTAGTTCAATGGCTGGAGCAACAAACCACTCCCCCATCAGGCCTTAAAATGCCACTCCTCCTGGCTAATCCAGGATCATTTCTTTCATTGCCCAACTGTCCTCCCCTCCTTCTCCAGTGTCACATCTCTCTTTCCTGTGGGATACTTTCTAAGCTACCTTTAGCCAAGGGAATCATTCCCACAGTACCTTTGGGGTGGAATCTTCCTCTATGGTTCCTCGCCATCATAACCCTATATGGTGGTATATTCCATGGATAGAGAGGTGGACAGCCACAATGTATCTAAGTCACATAAGCATACATCATATCAAGTTGCGTAAGCACATTGAACAACATTCATCACCAAGGATGTTTGTCTTTTAGTATTAATCTAATTTCTGTCTCATTCGATGAGATTTAGTTCTCTTTCACTTACCATGCTGTGGCAGTTTTTGATTTCATTTCAGTTGCCTGATGTGCTGGGTCAGTAGTTTCTCTCACAGGAACCTGTTCCATTTCTTTTGTCTGAAGCACTGTTTCAGCAGTGTCTGTCACAGGAGCTTGCTCGGTTTCTGTTGTCTCAGGTGCAAGATCAGTAAATTTCTGTGACAGGAATGTCTTGTCTGTCATTTTCAAAAGCCAGTAATCTTGAGATGCTGGGATCATCAATAAAGTGAACGCTGGTCTCCACTGTGATCCCTCAGCCTGTAGTCTGTCACTCTGAGGTACGGAGTTGGCTGTCAAGTGATGAATCATGAGATTCTGACAATGGTGGGATTCCAGCCACTGGGTAAAAGGTAAGCAGGCTATTGGCTAGACAGGCTGACTGATCTACTTCCAGTGCTATTGTGCTTAGAATACAGACCTGGGTTCCAAGGCTCTCAGCCAATCAGGTTTCTAGATTTTTTTAGATGCATTTCATAATGAGATTCAAAGGTATGGTGGGCAGACTAGATGGGCGGATGGGCCTTTTTCTATCATCATTGCCTATGTATCAGTTTAAAGTTTGATGCTTGTATTGCGCAGTCTTAAACAGAATAACTGGTTTATATATGTTTTTATTTTTTCAGGTACTTACCCATGCAAACATGTTTTTATCACCTAGAGTGCTCTTTTATTGTTTTCAGTGTGAACAGGTGAGGCAGATCCCACAAGATGGTTCCAGCTATGTCAAGTGAAATGGTTGGTCACTCTGTAAATCTAGAATTAGATCAGTCAGACGTAAATTTACTTCTACGTGTTCCAGCTATGGTCTCTGCAGTTATGTTATGCTATCTAACTGTGTTGAAAATTTGTTTTAGGGATCACAGAAATGTGGGTGATTTATATATGCACTTAATGGACATATTAATGCACTTGATATCAATTAACATCAAAGAATGTGTCATAAAGCCCAGACTGTAATTATAGTGATATAGCAAATTAAATTTACTTTTAAATATAGGGCTACTTAGGACTACTAAGTGCCTGTCTACACTACACAAGTAAAATCCTGTAACATTATCAGTGGTAGGGTGGATGCACTGTAACTTTTTGACCCTGTCTACACTGCACTGAAAATCTGTAATGTTTTCAAACCGGTACAGACTGAAAATGTTGCAGTGCATCCACACTACCACTGAAAATGTTTTGAAAACGTTACAGGATTTTACTTGAGTAGTGTGGACAGGATTAAACAGAGCTTTGAAACCATTACAGAAACCATTGTTGAAACTGCCACACAACAGTTTTCTGTAATGGTTACGAAAACGCCTTCTGTAACGTTACCAGTTTAAACGCAAACCGTTATGTTATCGGTTTGGACCCTCTGTAACATTACAGAGGAGATTTCCAAGGGTAGTGTAGACAGAGCCTTTCAGTCTGTAATGGTTTCAAAATGTTACAGATTTTCAGTGCAGTGAGGACAGGGCCTAAGATTTTGGTAACGGCTTTTAAAATACATTAGTCCATTACTTTATGCTAACTACAGTCATTTGAACCCAGAAAGGATTTTTTTTCATTAAGTACACTACAGAAGGGAAGAGATTGAAAATTGTGTTGCTCAGATAGCCAGTTGAACTCTTCCACTTCCTTGTCTGCTGGCCCCACCCCCTCACTTAGATGTTTTGTGATGTCTAACCAGGCAGAGGGAGGGGGGTTTGCCACATAGAAGTCAAAGGAGGACATTTTCTGAACTGTTTAAAGCTGCATACACTCAGGCCCTGTCCACACTACACTGAAAACTCCCCTCTATAACGTTACAGAGGGTCCAAACCGTTACTGCAATGGTTTGCATTTACACCTGTAACATTACACAAGGCATTTTCGTAACCATTGTTGAAACCACTTATGAAGTTGTTTCAACAACGGTTACGAAAACGGTTCTGCCGCTGTAATGTTATCATCTGTAGTGTGGACACGTGAGCATGTAGCCCCAGCATTGCCCTCAGTGTAGCACGAACTGCATTGTGGGATAGGGTGCCGACTGTAACAGTCACCCGTCACCCACAATGTGGACCGGCTGTAACGGTTCCGAACCATTATCATGACGGTTCGCTGGCAGTGTGGACACACTGTAACGTTTACCGTCTGTACAGTCTGAAACCATTACAGGGTTTTAGTGGTGTAGTGTGGACAGGGCTTAAAGTAGTCTTTGATATAAATGAAAGTCACTGCCCAACTAACAGGGGCCCTTTTAGTTGAGCAATGTCTTTTATTTTAACAAAGGTTGCTTTAACATACATACAACTGTTTCAAAAATGTTGTCCATTGACTTCTATGTGGCACACTCCTGTGTTCTGCCTAGTTAGACATCACAAACTGCCTGAACATGGAGGTGGGGCCAGCAGGTCAGGAACTGAAGGGCTTGCCTGGCCATCTGTTCAGCACAATTTTTGATCACTTCACTCTCATGGTTAACTTAAAGAAAACATTCCTTTCTGTGCTCAAATGACTATCCCCAGCAGAAGGTAATAAGCTACTATATTTAAAATGCCATTACCGAAATCTTAGGCATTCCCCTGATAAAGGTGATGTAAGAGCTAAAGTCCTGGGATGGTTAAATGGAGAGACCCATCATGTTTTTTGCAACTTCACACTTTGTTGCTATGCTTTGCCAGACACTTTGAATTTTTTTATTGGGCAGAAGAAATAAATATCCTTAAAAGCAGAATACAATACAGTGCTTGCTAATTATTGTCCAGTAAGTGAGAATTCAGTGTTAATAGAACTGAACTGCTTGGGTTAACTGCCCCGAACCCAGTACCCTTTTCCTGTGTTGAGTATGCTTCCAGGTTGTTGCAAGTTAAACAAATTAAGGACCTCCAGCCTCTCCTGATAACTTTTGTTCACCATACTGCTGATTAATTTGGTGTCCCTGTGTTGCACCCTCTCTACTGTTGCAATGCCCATGTTTATACTGAGGAGAAAAAAATTGTGCACAGTACTTGAGGTGGGAGCCTGACCAGAGCCTTGTAAGGTAGCAGTATTACTACAGTGGTCATGCACTGCTTTTCCTACTGTAGTCCTTGTATATTATTCATCCTGGGTCAAAAGAAGTGGAGCTTCACATAATGTGTAAGCCCAATCTCTGTTTTGCTCTCCAGTTGTAGCACCATGCAGTTTATGTACAATAAATCTGAAATTCCAAAAGTCTGATCAGTTTCCCAGCTTGTCTGGGTATTCCTGAACATTGTTCCCATCCACAAGGGAGCTAACAACCTGGCTAGCTTAGAGTCATCCACAAACCTAGGCAACCTGTGGGAGGTAGTAACAACAACAAAAAGGGGAGGTAGTAACAACAACAAAAATGGAAAGGAACCTGGGGTTAATCATATCAGACGATCTTAAGGTTAGCAAGCAATGTGAGAAGGCAGTAGGGAGGGCTGGGGGTATACTGGGATGTATAGGGAGATGCATCACCAGCAGAAAACAGGAAGTTGTTATCACTCTGTACAGAAAGTTGGTGAGACCCCATTTGAAGTACTGCATCCAGTTCTGGAGACCCTTTCTCTGCAAGGACATAGACAGGATAGAGGCAGTCCAGAGGAGAGCAACTAAAATGGTGCAGGGTCTGCAAGAGAAGCCATATGAGGAGAGACTAAAGGAGCTTAATATGTATACCCTTAAGGAAAGAAGGGAGAGGGGGAACATGATAGAAACTTTTAAGTACCTCAATGGAATCAACAAAGTGCAAGAGGGTAGCATATTTCAGAAAAAAGATGTGCAAGAACAAGGGGACACAATCTGAAGATAGAGGGGGGTGGTTCAGGGACAATGTGAAGAAATATTTTTTCACAGAGAGGGTTGTGGACGCATGGAACAGCCTTCCTGAAGAGGCTGTGGGGTCTAAAACTGTGGAAGAATTCAAGAATGCATGGGACAGACATAAGGCAATTTTTGTGGGGGGTAGGAAGAAATAGGCTGTTGGTTAACTAGGATCTGCAGCTTATCCTGTAGGTAGGAAAATGTGCAGACTAGATGGGCCAATGCTGTCCTTATCTGCCATCAAAGTCTATGTTTCTATGTTTCTATGTAGGCCACAGTTTCCAGATTATTGATGGAGAAATTAAAGAGAGATGGCCCCAGCACCAGTCCTTGAGGAATGCTGCTGAGTACTCTTCATCACTCAGAGTAGTACCTGTTCACTACCACCCTCTGCTTTTCATCCCCAAGGCAGTTAGCAATCCACCTTGTGTATGTCTCATGTATTTTGCACTGGTTTACTTTGCTGAGAAGCTTGAGATACACCACAGTCTCAAAGACCTTGCTGAAGTCTGGACAAAGTGATTAGAATGACTTTGTGTGATATGCCCTTCATAAAGCCTTGCTGAAAAGGGGTAAGAACCTAAGCCTCAACCAAGTAATCCATTATTCTGTCCTAGATGATGGCCTACAGGACCTTGTCCAGCACTGATGTCAGGCTCACACTCCTGTAGGTGCATGAATCTTACTTTGGCCCCTCCCTTGAGGATGAGGACCATATCGGGCACCACAGCTGTCCAGACAAGCTCCTGCAAGGTTTTTGATAGTGGCACCATCAATTGTTTCTTTAGCTCCATTCAGATCCTGGAATACATCCTGTCCACCCCTTGGAACTTACCTGGGTTTATCTTCACCAGTTAGTCAGCTGCTTGGGTAGACATGATCTCCAATGGCTATATTGTAGCTACACGTGATGTTATGGCCCTCCCAGTGAGCCAGTTCCCCCACCAGTGGCCTTTTGGAGAACATTAAAATGAAGTACTCATCAAGCATATCAGCCATCACCTTTGGCTCTCTCTGTCTCTCACAGGTTTATCCCCATCACTGTTTTCAAGGGCTCAATCTCCTCCTTCACCTTCTTCCTTCATTTGTATACTAGAAGGAGACATCTTACCTTAATACTAGGCTTTGGTGGGCTCTGCAGCTTTTTCTGCTACCCAGTCTTGCAGCCCTTCTTTTGCTGCTTTAATGCTAGTTTTGCAGTCCATTAAGGGGTGCTCTGTACTCCTCGCTGGCATTGCAGCAACCTTTCTCTTTGTAGTGGTCATAGACTTTCTTTTTGTTCAGAAATTTAATTGACTTACGCTCTTGATGAGAAGGAGGAAGGGGCATTTTGTGGCCCTTTTCCCATATTTCTTACAAGAATGCATAACTCTGCTGCTATTTTGAGCATCTTATTCAGTGAAAACCACACGTTCTCTGTGTTATTAGCTTCATGCAGCCCCTTCAGATCCCTGAAAACCAGACTTTACATTTGTCCAGGTCTACTTTTCTAATGTTTTCTGTCTTGCTGACTGAAGTCAGGCTAGTTTTCCTTATTGTCAGGGGAAAACTTACCTTGCTTTGGTCACTGCCTCCCACCAGTTCCTTCACTTTTACACTGGAGATGGTGCCATCCCCACTTCTGAGAATAAAGTTAAAAGTGGCATCAAAATCAGGCACCCTGTTGGACACACTACTGTAGGAAGCAGTATTGAAGGTAGACAGGAATGCAGTCTTATCCCTTCAGTTTTCCTTCTCCAGACACCAGTTTATGCCAAAGATCTTGAAGTCCCCCAGGATCACCACTCCATGTGATCTGGTCACACTTTAATTTTCTCAACCAGCTGGGCATCATGCTGCAATGGGCTATTCACAAGCCTGTAGCACATGCCCATGATGGCTCCTTCTATCCCATTTTCCCCCAGCTGAATCAGAGGAACTCTGTGACACTGTCTATCCATCCGATGTCCTCCTTGTTCTCCACAGTGACTCCTTCCCTTACAAAGACATCTACCTCCCTTTCTGTTAGACAAATTCCTCCAGGACAGTCTGTATCTGCCTATCCTAATGCCTCTGTCATTTTCTTTCCCCACCAAGTCTCTGTTAGGGACACAAAAGTTCTGGTTTTCAAAATATATTAGACTCTCAAACTTATCTATTTTTTCTGGATGCACTCCTCATGTTGGCCTTCATGGAGGTGAGAAGAGTTGTTCCTTCATTCTTCCTTGATCCCTGTAGGGGTATCTTTTCCTTGTGCTCAACTGCTCTGCTGCCCTTCCTGTAATAATCCACTGTATTTGTATTTTTCCTGGTGATCCCCTCCACCAGCTCTCTTTCCCCTTCCCTATTGGGTAGTTTAATTCCCCCCCAACTACCATGTCCATTCTCCTGGTAATCTCACTTACTCTGTTAACAGGTGCAGCTTATCCATAGCATTAAGACATGACTTGCCACATAAGGGTCTGCAGTTGTCCAGAAGAAAAAGATACTCCCTCTTGTACCAGATTCTTAATCATGCATTATCCTGCCTAAGGATTTTCTACAGCTCCTCGCTAGCCCCAGAGATTATGATGATCTCAAATGAGATCACCCTGGATACTATTCCTTTCAGAAGCATAACTAGTTTCCTGAACAACCTCCTTATATGCTCTGAATCTGTGTTCTATTAAGTTTATGCAAGCATTGACAGCAATAGTCTGCTCTGCCCTCAGCTCCATTACTTGTCCTTGGGTAGCACTTGTTCAACTCACATTCAAGGCAGGCAGACAACCTTAGCTGAGCTGCCATCTTGGTCCAGTAATGACTCCTCCATACACCCACTGCCTCATCAGTAGAGCCACCAATTACTACTACCTTCCTGCCCCCTTCCCTGTGTTTTCTTCCATTACTTGGCAGGTTGGGTGTCTAGTGTTCATATCTATAGCCTCCTCTCACCTCCATTCTCCTCAGCTGTCTGTTCACTTCCCTGCACCCCTGTGATTTCTCCAACTACCACTCTAGCCTGGCAATGCACCTCTCAAGAACATCACCCCCCCTGCTGTGGGTGCAGATATATCCCCCTGCCCTCCAAAGGCAGGATGGTGTACGTTGCACAGCACTGACATCACAACAGATGTTCTTACCTTCCAGTGCTGTGTATACTAGTCTCTGCCCCCCCCAATCCCACATAGCTGCCAACTTTGTCCAGGCCACAACTGTATAGCCAAGTTGCCATTTCCAAAAAATTTAAACATAGAATGTGTCAGCAGAAAAGAACCAATAGGCCCATCTAGCCTGCCCTATTTTCATTGCTTATTACTACACCCCAAATGCAATTTGGTCACCCTTACCTTTGCTTATTATATCCATGTGCCTATCTCACATATGATTGAAGATTCCTGTGGAGAGACTTCTGGTAACTGCTTGTAGGTGATCCAGATGGCTTTTCCAGTCTGGACTGTACACTACGACATGATCCAGGTAAGCCGCACAATAACTCAAGTGTGGGGCTAGGATTATGGCCATGTATCACTGGAATGTGACCGGTGCACCATGTAGCTCAAATGACATAGTGGTGAGCTGCGAGAATCAAGTAGGAGTTGAAACTGCAGTTTTGTCCATGAATTGTTTTGCTAGGGGAATCTGCCAGTAACCCTTGGTAAGACTGAGGGTACTGATGTACTTGACACTTCTCAAACCATCCACCAAGTCATTTATCCTGGAAATATGATAGCTGTCAAATTCTGAATAGTGATTACGTTTTCTAAAATCAAGGCAAATTCTTACTTCCCCCTGCTTCTTATTTACAGTCACCATTGGTAATGCCCAAGCGCTTCTTGACTCTTCTATGATACCCAATTCTTTCATTTTCTCTATTTACTTAACTACCCCTGCTCTTAACCTCTCTGGTATCCTGTATGGCTTTTGTCTAATTGGGTGAGCATAGCCTGCCCTTAACATGCTCGATCCCTTTTGCAGGGCCAGGTACAAAGGTACTATTAAATGCCACTGATGAGCTACGCATTTCTACAATTTGCTCTGGGGTTAAGGAATCATTTCTTTATACCTTATCCAAAGTTACAGTTTGTTCTAGCCTGCCATAAGCTATGTCCATATCTCCCTTTTCAGTTTCTAGTAATACTAACAAAGCAGCCAGTAGTGGTGTTTTTTCAACTAATTTCCTTAGGAGATTAGCATGGTATATCTTAGTAGGGTTTCTTTCAGGAGTCTTAACTGTACCAATACTCCTAAGCACTTTATAAGGTCCTTGCCACTTCATTAGCAGTTTGTTTTCTAAAGTAGGTAATAATAACAATACCTTTCCACCTGGCTCAATTACTTTTTCTTTTACCCCATGATCATAATATACTTTCTGTTGGTTTTGGGCCTCTTCCTGGTTAGTATGTGCAATTTCAACATATATGGCTAACTTATTTCTTAGTGCACATATATATGCTGAAATAATGGTTTTTTTGAGAGGAGTTATCATCCCATAATTTCTTTACAACATCTAGGGGCCCCTGAGTTGTCTACCATACAGCATTTCAAATGGTTATAATCCTGTTGATGCCTGTGACACTTCTCGATAAGCAAAAAGCAAGTATGATAGATCCTGGTCCCAATCTCTTCCTTCACCTTTCACAAACTTTTTTAGCATGCATTTTAGGGTCTGATTAAAACATTCACCAGGACCATCTGTTTGGGGTGGTAAGGGGAGGTCTTTATGGTGGTTACACCGAGTAATCGGTATAGCTCCTTCATCAAGGCAGCACCAAAATTATTACCTTGATCAGTAATAATTTCTTTAGGTATGCCCACCCTGCTGAACCTTTTTGGAAGCTCTGCAGCCACTTTTGGGGCTGTTACAGTGTGCATAGGTACCACCTCTGGGTATCTAGTAGCATAGTCACATACTACTAAAATTATACTGTTACCTATTTATTTTATCTAAGGGACTTATCACATCCATTGCAATCCTCTCAAATGGTACATCTATCAATGGTAGGGGCTGCAGGGACACCTCTCTTAGACACTGTGACTACTTTCTGACATTCGGGACAAGATCTGCAATAAGCAGCTACATCATCATGGATCCCATGCCAGTAAAACCTGTACAACACCCCAGTAAGGGTGCATTCTCTCCCAGAGTGACCAGTGATAGGATTATCATGTCCTATCTGTAACAACTCATTTCAATGCTTCTTTGGGATGACCAAATGCTCTACCTGTTCCTGTGTCTGAGAACTGGCACAAACTCAGTACATTAGCCCATCACACTTTCTAAAAACAGGTTCCCCTTTTTGTGTTTCATCCCAACCTGCCTAAAGTAACCTTGGAGAAAAACATCATTAGTTTGTTCAGAAGCAAAATCACAACTAGTTATCAGTCTGGTTTCAGTATTTTCATAAATTAATCCCTTATGTCCATCAGTCTTTTGTTGCCACTGCTGTTCAGGCATCTTCTTTCCTGCAGGGAATTCCGGATCTTGGAGCTGGGCTGAAACAAGTCTTGATCAAAGCTAACAAAGGGAAAACTGCCCTCATCATCCAAGTTTTTCTTTGCCTTTTTTTTTGCCTGTGCTCTTGTCATCACAGCTGTTGAAACTGCAGGTTTGTCTGCCTCTGTGATTAACTTAGTAAAGCCTGAAAAGTCGTTACCACTTATCACTGCTACAGGTAACTTCAGTACCACTCATACTTTCATTTGGTATGACATACCATTAATGCTGAGAGTCAGTAAAGTGGTGGGATAGTAACGAGAGTCCCCATGAACGCAGATGATGCCAGTATCTAGTCCTCTTACACAGTTCTTTCCCAGAACTTCAGCACACACAATGGTCTTTCTGCTTCCAGAAACTATAAGTCCTTTCACAGCCTTATGTATGTATGCATGTGTTTATTTATTTATTTATTCTTTGGTAACCGGGTAGGTGCACTGATCCTGGGGATCATTTTCAGGCATGGCCGGGGCCAGCTAGTGGTAACTAAAGTATTTGGGGTATAACAAGTAATAATCACAATACAGATACAGTACATGTAATAGGTACAATACAGTAGTGTTCACTGGTAGCACACCCAGAAATACAGTACCGAGCAGGTAAAAGTAAATTTAGGTCATTATAAGATACAGACAGGTAGCAAATTGGAGCATGCAAATAAAGTATAAGCTAATTCAATATGCATGTAGGCAGATAGTGCAAACAGGGTAGAGGTTGCAGGGGATGTGAAAACTGGAATGGATAAAGATAAACGAGAGAGATGGCACCATTGTATGGAGGGACAAGGGGAGGTGGGAAGAGTGAGCAGTGCCAAGAGGTGTATTTCAGGCATGATGCCTGCTAACGAGAGAGGCAGTGACAGTTGTATTTGTCCAGCAGCCAGGATTTGAGGTTGTGTTTGAAAATTTGGTGAGCGTCTGATACTCTAATAGGGGTGGGCAGACCGTTTCATCTCCCACCTTGACCTCTGTTAAATAGTTGCCACAGTTTGCAAAAGCCAAATCTGCTTCAGTATTACTTTTCTTATTTTTATGGCAGTTTCTTGCAATATGGCCTGGCTGATTGCAGTTAGAGCAAATAAAGTCTGTCTTTAGGTGCAGATTCATTGCCCCAACCAGAATTCCTATCTGACCTGGAGTTAGACTTGGAAAAGGAGTGTCTTACCAGTCCTTGTCTGTTACCTCCCTGCTGTGGCATCTGCCTGGCCATCTGATAGTCCTCAGCCTAAGAAACAGCCTTTTCCCCATTTTTCCAGTCTGTGCTCTTTTACCCAAAGCTTCATGTCGGTAGGCAAGATATTAATGAACTGAGCTTGTAAGGATATTGATACGCTGGGGACTGATTTGCCCTCTGTTTGTAACCATTTAATGAGGAGTTCTTTGAGTCGGGTGTAAGCTTCTTGGGGATTGTTGAATGACTGGTACTTCAGAGACCAAAAGTTCTGCCTATACATCTCTCATGAGGTGTCATATCTTCTCAAAATTTCTCTTTTCACCAGGTCATAGTCTGTTGACTGAGCAGTGTCCACATTACTGCATGTAAGTTGAGCTTTACCTGTGAGATAAGATACCAGCCTGATAGCTCATTGCTGCATTGGCCATTGACATGCACTAGTGACCCTTTTGAAAGTAGTCAGGTATGCCTCAATATCATCTATGGGGCACAGCATTGTTAGTTTGATGTCTTTCAAATAACCTGGGTTTTACTGATCCGTGGGGCCTGTACCAGTTCCTCCATCTTTAATAGTCTGCAAGGCAGACAACCATAGTTGCATGTTTTCCATTCTTTGTGCCTCTAAACATTGGAGGTCTTTTTCTCTCTGCTCTGCCTCTATTCTTCTCTGTGCCTCTAAACATTGGAGGTCTTTTGAGCTTTGCTTCTCTGTCTCTGCTGTATTGTCTGCCATTTGAACAACTCAGATGGACTTCCTGGTTCTGCTGCTGCTTTATGATCTTCTCCCATCTCTGGTGGTTGTGCTGCCATACCTCTGGTAGTCACTGCTAGTCTTTCTCTGATTGGATCCATATTTTCCTGCTATGCTTCCCCTTGTACCAGGTCTGGTACCCACGAACAAACTCTTGGCCTTAGAGCATGCACAGTGTAAATCCAATTACTTCTGACACCAAATGTGGAGAGGTTTCTGGAAGTGGTGTGGCGTCTGATACAGAATGACACCAGATGTTATTTTTCCAGGTGCCAGTGACACTAAATATATTGGAGACTTAGTTGAGGAAGCATGAGCAGTACAGGAGAATATGTAGAAAACCCTCAAAGGGTGATTTATTGTACTAAATCACAAGAAAAAATTAACTAAGTGAAAAATATTTCATTTAAAATGAATCTTTTTCAGCATCTCTCCTCTAGTTTCTCTCTCTCTCTCTCCAAATCAATCTCTCCAGCAGGACATAAAACAACCTGTCCTGGCTCTGGTGAAAATCCATCTACCCCCACATCTCAGTCAGGCAGGCTCCTGTAGTTGCTGCTTGCTAGGCATAAGATTATGACCCATCTAGCAGCTGTTTGTTGCTAGGCCTAACACTGTGGTGCCTCTTGTAGCTGGCTAGAGCATTGTGACAGATTACATCAGTCTGAAGTCATGCTGTGTCACAGCTGTCTCTGCCAGCATTTCACTGTTTCTAGCTTATGTAACAGGGAACCCAGTTGCTTACAATACAAACCTAAGCAAGTTAGAAATTATAAATTAGGAATTAGAAATTAGAAATTACAGCAGGTAAAGGTTTGACTGCGCAGTCTAATAGAGAGTTAGAAAAGATAGATATAGTAGTAGAATCCTTGCTTCTGGTTCCCTCCTACATAACACAAATGTGACAGGGCCTTGCTTAGCCCTGTCACTGTTCCCACTATTTTCACCCCACAACCTCTTCTGGCAGGTGCTCCCATGCATCCATCATCTTTTCTGTGAAGAAGTGTATCCTCACATCCCTCTTAAACTCCTCCCCAAGCTTCATAGCATGCTGTCGTATGCTGGTGCTCCTCCTCCTTGACCTTGTTCACCCCATAAAGTACTTAAAGGTCTCAATCATGTCCACTTTTCCTCTCCTCTCCTCTCCTCTCCTCTCCTCTCCTCTCTTCTCCTCTCCTCTCCTTCAGGGGGAACATGTTGAGTTCTCACAGCTTTCTCCTTGCTTGGTTTCTCATGCAACCCCCACACCATTTTGGTTGCCCTCTTCTGAACCACTTCCACCCTGTTGATTTCCTTTCAGAGGTGTGGCCTTCATAACTGGACATAGTACTCTAGGTCAGGTGCTACTAGTAAGAAACACAGTGGCAAAAACCACCTCACTTACACTGCTAAAAATCCCTCTGCCTATGCCCCACAGCATCCGTCTAGCCTTGCCTACTGCCTTACCACACTGCCGTGCCACCCTCAGATAATGGGATTTGATTATCCCAAGGTCTCTCTCTTGCTCAGTAACTGTAAGTACCGTCCTTCCATTTTATAACAGCCCCTGGGTTTACTCTCCCCAGGTGCATAACTTTGTGATTTTTGGCATTCATACCCAGCTGCCACACCCTAGACCACTCTAGTTTCCCCAGATGACTTTACAGCCTCTCTACCCTCTGCTGAGTGTCCACCCTATTGCAGATTTTTGTGTCATATGCAAACAGGCAGACCTTCTCCTCCAGTTCCTCGGCAATGTTACCTATGAAGACACCGAAGAGGACAGGACCCAGTATTGATCCCTGTGGTACTCTACTGGTCATTTTTTCATCCCCCCATGCCTTCCATTTGTTACTACCCTCTGCCTCCTATTTTTCAACCAGTTAGACACCCAGATTGCCAGGTTCTCCTCCACCCCCAGGTTGTTAAGTTTCTTCCTATGTGGTACAGTGTCAAATGCCTTACTAAGGTCCAAATAGGCTACATCCACTGCCTTTCCCTGATTTACCCCTCTTGGTCCCCAAATCTATGAGATTTGTTTGACATGACTTTCCCTCTGTGAAGTTATACTACTGTAGGTCCTGCAGCCCATTTGTTCCCAATTTACTCCATCAGTCTCTCTTTCAGCGGGGTCTCCATTAATTAATCCACCACTGATGTGAGGCTGACTATTCTGTAGCTGCTGGCCTCTTTCTTGCTGCCACTGTTGTTCAGAAGGACCACATCGGCCCTCCTCCAGTTCTCTGGAAATACCACCATCTCCAATGAGGTGCTAAATAGTGTTGCCATTGGGCAGCTAGCACCATGTTCACTTCTTTTAGTATACTTGGGTGGCTCCTGTCTGCACCAATCACCTTGTTTACCTTTAGGGCTTTTAGTTCCAAGCAGACTCTGTATTCTGAAAATGGAACTGTGTTCACCCCTCCCCCCCAGTGCCTGCCAATTGATGTCAGTCCATCCCCCCCCACTGTGAAGTATGAGCAGAAGTAGTAGTTTAAAATATTGGATCTTTCTTGGTCTTCCTCCACAGAGTCTCCACCCCCCCCACACCATCTCCTGATCCTCACTATACCATCCCTTGACTTCCTCTTTTCACTCACGTACCTGAACAAAGTCTTATTTCCTTTTTTGACCTCCTGTGCAATTCTCTCCTCTGTTGGTGCCTTTGCTGTCCTTATCCTCCTTCCTGCCTCCCTTAGTTTCTCTAGATATCCCTCCCTGTCCCCCTCCAATTAGGTCTCCTTTTACTTTCTAAAAGCTGTTTTTTCCTCCCTTGCAGCCTTAGCCACCTCCATAGAGAACCACAGTTGCCTCTGTCTCCTTTTGCCCATCCAAATGTCCTTCAAACAGCTTTCTGCTACCTTAGTTATTCCCTCCTTTATCCTTTTCCTTTGTGCCTTCTCTCTCCCAACTATCCCACCTTCAAAGTATTGATTAAGACAGTTCCTTATTTCTTTAAAATTCACTCTCCTAAAGTCCAGAATCTTTATCCTTGTGTGTTTTTTCTCTTGTCCAATCTGTATGCCAAACCACACTGTACAATGATTGATTGTAGCCAGGGGGCTACCCACTGTGATGTCTGCAGTGCTGTCCCAGTTCATAAGTACCAGATCAAGCACCACCCCATCTTTATTGGGTTTTGTAACCATATGCCAAAGAAATGCCCCTTGTAGGGAGTCTAGGATGGCCCTGCTTTTTGGTATACCTGTGGTCAGAATGCTCCAGTCAACAACCAGCAGATTTAAGCCCCATAATCACTACTTCTCCTTTACTTGCCATTCTGACAGTGGCCTCCCTTAAATCCCATCTAACTCTTCCCCTTGTGTGGAAGGTCAGTACACCACCCCATGCAAATAAAGGCTCTGGAACCTGTTTTCAAATCAACCCCAAAAAACTCCAGCTCTTCCTTATCCCCACTATGTCCTCATATCTCCATAGCCTTTATACCTTCCCTCACGTAAAAAACAATCCCCCTTCATCTTTGCCCTATCCTTTTGAGACATGGTGTAACCTGGTTTGACCACATCCTAGCTGTGGTTGTCAGTGCACCCTGATAGTGCTTTTGTCACCAGATCCAGGTCCACCTCTGCAGTTAATGCCTCAAAGTCAGGAATTTTATTTCCTAGGCTCCTTGTGTTGGCGCACATGGCTCTCCAGTCCTAAGTTCCATCCCTGCCCCTAATTTTACCCTCCCTTCCCAAGACTATCCGTTACTCACTTGTCACTGGTACTGTCCTCCACCCTTTTATCCTCCCTCTGTCCACCCTTCCTACTGATTCTCTCAGCCATAGAACCACCTCCCAATCCACCCTTCTCCCTTGTACCTATACTCATCTATCCCCGGGGAATTTATTTCCCCTGGACTTTTCCTTTCTGCTACTCCTTTTTCTGGGGAGACAGTCACTGCCTCCCTCATTTCTTCTGCCTCCACCTTTGGCTAGTTTATTTGCCCATTAAAGTAGCATTTAAACTTTCCACCAAGAACTGTTGTTTCAATCCTGGATGGATGGATATTATCTCCCTTGTAGATGTCTACCCCAAGTAGGATACCAGTCCCCAATGTAGCCAACCCTCTCCTCCCTGCACCATGTCTTCAACCAGTCATTGAAGACATTGGTGCAGTGTCCCCAAGCCTGCCCAGCCATACACAGGTAGTGCCTCAGTGAAGGCCACTGTGCATGCTGTTTGCTTCAGGTCACTCCACAGCTCCCAAAACCTATCCTGCATTGCTTCTGATGCATTCTTTGCCAGGTTATTGGTCCTAAGATGGACAAAGACATGCAGCTCCCCGTCCTGCCCCATGGCCCTAACAATCCAAAGGATCCACTACCCTTCCCTCCTTGTAGAGGCACCAGGTAGACATTTCACCTTCTTATTTCCCCTCCTGTGCTGTTCCCAAAACTACCTCCCAAATGACTGAGACCCAATGAAATTGCTTCCTTTTTTTGCTGGGGTCCTCTGCCACCCACCTTAGGGTATCCCCACTGGTGGAACCACACATCCTCTTTTGCCACTACCATGGGTGCCTCCTGCTGGCAGTCACATCCCATCAGAGCATGTGCAATTTGCCTTTCCTGAGCAGCAACTAGCTCTCAGTGACTGCAGAAGTATTCCCCTGAACTATGCAGGCAGTATGGCGCACATATTTCAGGTCTGACTGTGCTTCAAGTGTGCTGCTATTCTCCATTGTAACCTATACTGTCAGAAACTGTCATTAGCCCCCTTGCCCCCTCCTTCTCAGCCCAACACCCACTTCAGCCAATCCCTTCAACCTCGTGACCATTTAGTGCTAGGACCACTCATTTCTGGCTCATGTGGTGTCTGACATAAGGCAGTGAATCCAATCTCCCAGTTAACACCTTCTTGAAACTGGCTCCATTGGCACAATAGACTTTACTTCAAGCAACTTGTTTTAGCTGGAACCTAATCCTTGGCTTTTATGCACACACTCAATCTGATTGCCTCTGAAGTTCTGCCCCCCTTCTACCCCTAAATGAATATACTTTATTTTAGACCCTAAGTCTGTTATTCTTCACACACCCTTTTTTCTCTCAATTTAAATTGCCTCTTCACAAATAACAAATCTGTCCCTCCACAAATTACAGCCTACTCACTAATCTTGCAGTAGGGTGAGCTACTTAACAGCTTTTCTTTGCAGAACATGTTACAGCATAGCCTCTGGCTGATATCAACGTACTCCCATATGTGGTGCATGATGATCACCATGTCATTGATAGACAAACCATATTATTTCATTAAAGGGCTGCACTAAACCTTCCTGCCTCCCTCCCAGTTAACACCTTGTTAAAACTGGTTCTGTTAGCATAATAGTCCTAGCATCAAGAAACCAGTTTCTGATGGCACTAAATCTCTGGTAATTTTGCAAACACTTGATCACATTGACCCTAAAGTTGATAAAAGCAATAGATTGGTTTAAATGTTTGCATGACCATGACTAACATCAAGATATTGTAACATTGACCTGACATAAAAATGTTGGTTTGACTGCATTGTAATGCCAGACTAATGGCACAAGACTGTGATGTAACAAAATTATTTGGGCCATGGATACTCATAAGCACCTGTTCCAGGAGGTGTGGATAACTTTCGTCAGTGGGCACCAATTTTTACTTCTGTGCCCCCTCCAGGCCTCTGCAACATGCATTGTGCACTATGGGTTGCATGGATTGCAGCTCCAACCCACTGCTAACCACTTGAACACCCAATTAGGCCATCAGATGGAGTGGGATTGGGTCAAAGAAGACATGCACAGCACTGAGAGGTGCTTTGGGGTGCTTTGGGCATATACTATCTACACTGGGACATAAACAGTCAAGAAGGGAGATTAAAAAACAGTGCTCGTCTTTGCAGCAATGTAGAAATAACAGCGTGTGTGAAGTTTAGCTCTGTCAAGGGTGTTGCTCTTCTGGTCGACTTTGTGTAGCTCAGAGATGGTAATATTTAGATACAGGGGGGTCGGGGTGAAGCACCCTGCAACTGACCCATTATGGGGGTCTCGCAGTCCTTGTTCAATGCTGTGTGTGCTCCATGAGGTCTTTGTGTCACTGTGTGTGCTTCATGCAGTTGAGGAGTGAGCATTGCTTTGCGGGCCCTCTTCAGCTGCATAGGGCTTTCTGGATTCGTCACTATGGCTCATACTTGGAAAACACAGAGTTATATACTGCTCAACGACTCCTAAGGCTTAATTAAATGACTAAAATAAAGAGTGCACTACAAAGGTATCATTCATTTTTTACAAGGATTTTTCCTACTTTATAAAAAAGACCATGAGGACATATTAGGCTAAACACTTTGGCAGTAGACTGTCAGGTATAGGTGGCAGAACCAAGAAAGGCAATGATCTTTATTAATTAAGAACTGGAACACATTGGGGTTCTGATTGGTTCCAAATTTATAAACATGTAAATTAAAGAGGACAGGAAATGATTTCCACCTGTCAGCTGTTTATAATGTACCTTTTTACAGAAATGATATCCATAAGCCTAAAAGATCTATATGTAACTACCTGAATTAAAAGTGATGCATAAAACTATATTTTATATTGTTTTGTTGTTATTGGGCTGCATTCTGTTACATTTATTTTTCAGTGATCTGGAATTTTAATTATGTCAAGTTTGTGCACAGAACTCTGACCAAGGTTTTGATAGGTGAAAAGCTCATAGTTAGCAGTCTGTACACAAAGCATGACATGTTAAAAACTATAGACTATCAGATCCATGAAAAGAGCTGTGCAGCATATTGTCCATAAAGAAAACAACTGAAAACACAGCTTTTCCCATCAATGTTTGTTCAAGTACAGTTAAATATGGCTCAGTTGTAGTTAAGTCTTTCATTTCTGTTGCTAGGTACATTACCAACTGTTGGTAATTAGCACAACTTTTCTGAATCCTTTTAAAGGGAAAGTAAATGTTGTTGAATTACTCAAAGTCTAAATGTCAATGAAAAGATATTTCAAATGAGGTATTGGGCTTACAGTAGGTGTCAAGAATCATGGGATATAAATATCTTAATCTGTCATAAATGAAATCAAAGCAACAGTCATTTCATGGAATGTTAAATGTTATAGGAAGTAGTTTTTTACAGCTCTAGATGCCGTCCTGTCTTCCTTTTAGTGTCTATCCAACATTTTCATATGTGCTGACCTTTTTTTGGTTGAATTTGTCACCAATTTTCTGCTTTTGTAACTACCCTGAATCCCTGTCTCCTCAACAGTTGCCTCGCTCTCTTTTCCTACTTTTTGAACATTCTATAGACATAAAACATAGACTTTGATGGCAGATAAGGAACACTTGGCCCACCCAGTCTGCCCATTTCCCTACCTTCTGGATAAGCTGCAGATTCTAGTTAACCAACAGCCTATTTTCTGCCACCCCTCACTACAATTGCCTTATGTCTATCCCATGCATGTTTGAATTCCCCCACTGTTTTAGACCCAACAACCTCCCTAGGAAGGTGGTTCCATGCATCCACTACTCTCTCCTTGAAAAAAAAATCTCCTCACATTATCCCTGAGCCGTCCACCCTCTATCTTTAAATTGTGCCCCCTTGTTCTTACACATCTCTTTTTCTGAAAGATGCTACCCTCCTGGACTTTGATGATTCCCTTGAGGTACTTGAATGTTTCTATCATGTCCCCCGTCCCTCCTTTCATCAAGGGTATACACATTAAGCTCTCTCAGTCTCTCTTCATATGGTTTCTGATGAAGACTCTGCACCATTTTAGTTGCCCTCATCTGGACTGCTTCCATCCTGTCTATGTTCTTGCATAGATGAGGTCTCCAAAACTGCACACAGTACTCCAGATGGGGTCTCACCAACTGTCTGTAAAGAGGGTTAACCACTTCCCTTTTTCTACTTGTGATGCCCCTTCCTATGCATCCAGTATCCCCTGGCTCTCCTTACTGACTTTTCACATTGCTTACCAAATTTTAGATCATCTGATATGACTACCTCCAGGTCCCTTTCCATTTTTGTTGTTGTTAGTACCTCCCCTGCTATTGTGTACTCTTCTCCTGGGTTTTTGTTTCCCAGGTGCATAACTTTGCACTTCTTTGCATTGATTCTAAGCTGCCATATGTCTGACCATTCCTTCAACCTTGCTAAGTCCCTTCTCATCCTTTCTACCCCCCCCTTGTGTATCAACTCTGTTACAGATCTTTGTGCCATCTGCAAAGAGACATAATTTTCTCTCCAGACCCACTGCAATGTCACCTATAAAGATGTTAAAGAGGACTGGACCCAGTACTGAACCCTGAGGTACTCCACTAGTAACCTCCTTTTCTTCAGAATGTGTTCCATTCACAATTACCTTCTGTGTCCAGTTGTGCAGCCCGTTTGCTACCCAGGCTACCATCCTGGGACCCACTCCCAGGCAGGCTAACTTGATTATTAATCTATGACAGACTGGCTAACTTGTTTATTAACCTATAACATCAGTAATACCATTCCAGGCAGTTCAGAAGACTAGCATGTAATGGTGCAAATGATGTAATGAAATACCTTAACTCTACTATACGAAAAGAAAGAGCAGTAATTGCTGAGTTGAATGGAACTCTATTCAGGTCTGAGGGTATCCAAAAGCAATATTATTTATTTATTGATCAAACATTGATCAAAGCACATCCCAATAGATAAATGGCATGGAAAGGAAAATGTTGGAGAAATTAACTATATAGAAATAATTTCCTATCACATTCAAAACAGCAAATGATGCCAGTGGGGGGGGGGGTGAAGCTATGCTTAACAACATACAATACATCTCACTGCATGGCAGTGACTAACTGAAGACATTATAGTCACATCTTGCAGCTGATTACATGGGCCTGACATTGAAGTACTTAATGTGGACATTGACTAGTGCTACTTTTTGGTGGTAATAATACTGCAGCAGTGGCACAGGAGGAAGGAGAAGAGTAGAAAGATGGAACACAAAAGGAGGTGTGTCTGCTGTGCTGTATTGTGATTTTGAATCTACTTCTGACCTGAACATTGATAGCATGCACTTCTATTATTTCTTGCCAGTTTGTCTCAGAAGCAGTGCCATCCTCATTCAACTACTGTGTTTTGTAATGTAACTCAGGACTGTTACATTACCATGTTAGATAATTGTCATCTTTGTCAATGTTTTGATCATTCCTTTGATAAGAACATTTTGCATTCTAAATGGCAATATGGTAGTGTCAGGAGTGGTCACATTTGAGAAGGATTTGCCCTGGTTCTCCAAATTGTCTCTGATCATATTGAAATTAAATTTTAAACTACTTATTAGAAGTATCACCTGGCTCAGGGCTGTCATCTTTGTTTTCATGTCTCTTGTGATTTTCTCAACAGGCTTAAGGATTGAAATTACAATTTCTAGCAGGTCACACTGTGGTGGATTAATATACATGCATTACCAGTTTTCTTTTCCAAGGTATACTTCTGGACAGCTTTTTGTTTGTTCCAATAGCTTTTCAGATGCAAGAAAGGTCAAACTCCACCTTGTAGAGACAGCCTAAATACATTTTTGTGGAGGTAACTATTTTTGCTCCTGTATTTTACTGGTATGTTTTGCTTAAATGGCTAAAAGGATTACAAATTCTTTTAGTAGTGTTAATAAGAGCCTTTATGATCCTGTCCAATTCAAACAAAGTTGTGAACTAATAACTTTAATCAATATATAGAATAGCACCATTGAAAATGCCTCCCATGGTCTTTCATGTTTTTTTTTACCCATTATCTGTTACTACAAAGCCAACAAACAATGCCTGTGATGTAAGATATTGCTATAAACTGTATATGAACTCTTGCTGATATATGTCCAGTGAGCTCTGGAAGACATAACAGTTCAGTTCATGCTGACAGCTTGTCCAGATATCTGTTGTCAGATGCACCCACTTCCCAACAACTTTTCAAAAAATGTTTCACAGATGTTTAGGGAGGACATTCAACTGCCAGTTCAGAAAGATGAAATCTGGAGACCTCTAGAAGAGGGTACAATAAATAGTAATGAGGACTTTAATTTAAGTGGGAAATACAAATATATTAAGGATAACAGGATTGTATGGGAAATATGTAAATCCAGATTATTTCAAATATTTAATGTATCACCTTATTGTTGCTGAATTGGGCCTTCAGTGAGAGGAGGTAATAATATATGTATTCAGATATCTTAATGCCCCTGATGTGCCAGTGTATGCACTGATCAAGGATTTTAATTTGGTAAAATCTATTTGGGTCTCCTCTGAAACATTAAGAGAGGTGGAACAAACTATTGCTTCCCCAATTTCATGGCAATCTATGGTAAATTATCATATGAAGGAAGAATGTTTTCTCTGGAAAATGTATGAGAAAAACATTATTGTTTATGTTATATGTTCACTTGACTGGAAACCCTTAAGGCTCTCTCACTACAAGGCTTATTCTAATAAAAATGGCTATGCATAGCCACATTTTGGCCTTCATCCATCACAGAATGACAACGAAACTTCATCACTCCAGACAGTGACAATAATTACAAATGTCCTAGAAACTGATCTTGGGCCAGAAGATATTATTAAGACCCAAAGCCAAAGGAGGAAAGAGCAGTTCTCAGATCAATATTTCTGTGAAAGATTTTTCAGTGGAAGATATTCTTAGAACAAACACTACTCCTTTATCTTTCATATTTGCAGAACATAAAAATGCAGTTTTAGCATGCAAATTGAATAAAGCCCCAGGTATAGATAGAAAACATTTGGAGATATACAGAGAGAACCTTGACACATTTCTCCCTTCTGACAAATCTATATAGTAAATGCCTCAGTCTTTTTTTGTTTGTTTTGTTTTACTTCATGCTACTTGGAAAAGTAATATTATAGTTCCTATTTTAAAACATAGGAGACCCCAAACTTTCCAAAAATTATAGGCTGATTAGCTTGATTGACACTGAGGCAAAAATACTTTCAAGGGTTTTGCTTAATAGACTAAATATATCAGTCAATAATCATCATATTATGTCTTTATTACAAGCCAATTTTAGAAACAAGTTCTTGACTTGACCATATATACATCTGTGCCCATTTAACTGAAAAATATGTGATCAGGAAAAATATTAAACTCTATGCAGTCTATATAGATTTTAGTGCAACATTTCATACAATAGACAGAACAATATCATGGGATAAGCTTATGAAACTGCAACTGCAAGCTAATCTTTTTTTCTGATATTACAGTTATAGCCAATGTAGCAATTTAGCACAGTAATCCCTTTAGCTGGTGTGTTTTCTCTTCCTCCATACTGACCAGGGTACTTAATTAATTATTTTCCCATAATTGCTTGTAGACGGTTTCCCTAATTGTTGTAAGTTGTGTATTATACTAGATTTTATTGTATTTTTCCTGTACTTACATAACACTGTACTTGTACTATTGTGCTTTATCCAATTTGTGTTGTATTTCACTCAGTTTTGTTTTTTGTACTTTCTGCATTTCTGTATGTCTGTAACTCTCCTGAGCTGTGCCTGAAAATAGGCAATGCTTGTCTAGTTCACCTACCTGGTCAACAAAAACTAAATGAATAAATATCCTAATAATAAGACCAATATAAGATTTGACCCTCAGGGTAATTTAACAGATTACTTTGACTCCAACCGAGGTGTGAAGCAAGGGTGTGTCTTAGCCCCTATTTAATATTTACATGAATGAGATTTTACAAAGTTCTGATTTTCAAAGATTTCATTTTCCTAATATTGGCTGTGATTCCCTAACTGGTGAGTTTCCTATGAGAAACCGCACCGCACCGATTGAGGGGGGTGTACAGTGGTCAGCAATGCAGAGCCATGGCCAGCAGTGGCACCATGTGTCAGGGCACAAGATCTATGCCAGCACCCACCCACATGCAATATTTAGCCACAGAACAGCATGCAGAGCCACTGTGGATGGGCACTGCATGGAGTGTGCCCTCTTGAATGCCCCATCCCACTTGTGGCATGGATTTGCTGCAGCAGCTGTGGAATCCAGGATGCAGTGCACTTGTGTGCCTGTTGTGACTGCCATGGGGTGTCCAGCGCATGGCAGTCCTATGTAGGGTTGCCTATGTGCCCTGTTTCTGTGGCATGCAGGCAATCTGCCAATTTGATAATCATGGCCATTATGAATATTGTGTGTACTGCTCTCACTTATGCTGTTGATATAATATTATCTTTTTATAACAAATAGGACTTCAATGAATGTTAAACTCATTTTATGAATTATGTACTTTACTTAAATTAGTGAGTAATTATGAAAAATCAAAGGTCATGATTTTTTGGTGACAGGAAACCATGCCATTCTTACTTAAATAACCAGAAGCTGAAAGTGGTAAAAGAATATTGCTTTTTAGGTGTAACAATTTCATGCAATTCCAAGTGAAATAAACACACATTATTACAAACAAGTTTAAACAAAAGTAACAGGCTATTAAAAAGGTTAATACTGTATATGGGGGCAGGAGTGTCCTGGTGGCTTTGAAGGCCATGGAGGCAACATTTAATCCCTTTATACTATATGGCACATAAGTGTGGAGTTATTATTTTTCTCATTCTGTAGAAAAAAACACTCCAATTTCTATCATAACTTATTAAGAATAACTAATTCTTGGCCTGAACATTTAATCAAAGCAGCCCTTGGAGAAGTTCACTAAGTGCACTAGTTCAATGTTGATTTACTACTTACTGGTTACATATTTTAAACAATGCATCCAATCAGTGACCAAAAGTATGTTTAAGTGAAAGAAATTAAATGAGTTCATTCTTTAAAGAAATCATTATGGCTTACAAATTTTCAATTAATACTAAACCAAATTAATTTATAGCATTTATGGCAAGACTTATTAAAAGAAATGTTGATATTACTAACCTAATAAGTGTAATTAGAAGCATAATATTTAATTTTCTATATAAGAACGACATGGACTATATTGTGTCTGAAAAACTAACTCACTGGTATTCTATCTTTAAGCAGTTTCATTGTTTAAAATATTATATGACTTTACCATTGGATCAGGAGAGTTGTAGAATTATGTTATCAAGATTTGAATTACTTACTTCTATGAGATTACAAGTAAGATACTGGAAGTGAGATAAGGGTGATCTTGAATGTTCTTGTAAAATACCTTACGAAGAAAATGTATACCATATTCAGTTTATTTGTCCTTTGTACCAGACATGGCACACCAAATTCTTGTTGTAATTTATCAGTAGATCTAACTGAGCACTTGTGGACTGTATGGAAATACTACTTAAGCCACTTCACATAAATGAAGTAAAAATGTATGTCCAATTTATTCAGACTATGTTGAGACATGTGACTAAGATTGCTACTTTGTACTGAACAAATATTATTGTATTTTGACACTTTGATACTGTGCCACATAGAAGACTATTGCACAAACTGGGGAATATGGGTGTGGGCAGGATAGTAGTGTGGTGGGTAGGTAACTGGCTGGGCGGCAGGACACAGAGGGTGGTCGTAAATGGCTGTCACTCCACAGAGGGAAGAGTGACCAGTGGGGTACCACAGGGATCAGTGCTGGGACGGTCCTATTCAATATCTTCATCAGTGCACTTGGGACCTAGAAGGCAGAATTTCACTGTTCGCTGATGACACAAAGCTCTGTAACAGAGTAGACACACCAGAGGTGTAGACAGAATGAGAAAGGACCTGCAGAAACTTGAATAATGGTCAGGGGTTTGGCAGTTGAAATTCAATGCAAGGAAGTGCAAGATAATGCATATGGGCACAAAAACCCTGACACAATATATCAGTTGGGGTGAGGATATAGCATGCACCAAGCAGGAAAGGGATCTTGGAGTTATCATCTCTGATGACCTCGAGGCAGGAAACAGTGTGACAAGGCAGCAGGTAAAGCAAATAGGATGCTGGGATGCATAAGCAGGGCATCACCAGCAGGAAAAGGTGGTCATAATTCCACTATACAAGACACTAGTGAGGCCCCACCTGGAGTACACTGTACAGTTCTGGAGACCTTACCTACATAAGACATAGACTGGGTGAGAAGGTTCAGAAGGGCAACAAAGATGGTGCATGGATTGCATCACAAGTCCTATGAGGATAGGTTGAAGGAACTGAACATGTACTCCCTGGAGGAGAGGAGGAGAGAGGGGATATGATAGAGACATACAAGTATCTTACAGGGAGGAACATGGTGCAGGAATACACTATTTTTAAGTGGAAAAGATGTTCCAGAACTAGAGGGCATGGGATGAAGTTGGAGGGAGGACGATTCAGAGGAAACGTGAGGAAGAATTTCTTCACAGAATGGGTGGTGGACAAGTGGAACACCCTGCCAGAGGAAGTGGTGGAGCTGAAACAATCACGGGATTTAAAAATGCATGGGATAGACATTAAGGAATTCTGGAGGTCAGGGGTTAGGGGCAACAGACTTCTTGGAAAACACAAACTGAACTTACAAGCTCAAATGGGCAGACTTGGCAGGCCATAGGCCCTTATCTGCCAACACTGTCTATGTATCTATGTATGTATGTATCTATGTATTGAGTTCTACAGCCATTATGTACAGTGTGCATGTAGTTAAGCTCTATAGCAATCACCAGTGTTTGTAGCAGTTTAGTAATGACCACTGGCTGATCAAATAAAGGACTGAAACAAAACAAATAAAAAGAAAAAAAAAACACTCCCCACATGAGCAAATGCTCTTCTCAATTTTTTATATTTACTACTGTAAAGATCATGAATACATGTTAAGAAGAAGTAATTTAGTGAAGGCATATTGTATTGAGGAACAAGGTGCTTAAGCAACCTTCTGACCCTAACTGTTCCACAGTCATATATGGGAGTAATTCCACTGATAATCATTTCTGAAATTTTTATTGTAATTGTAACAGCAACAGTGTGGGCTGACGGATATTAAGGTTTATGTGCATATGCTTCTGAGATACTAAGCTGTGTGCTTGTAGGAAGCCTTTTGAACACACAGCTTCCACTATAATGAACATGTGGAATCTGTCTTATCTTAGTAGGAGTGCCCATGATGGTGGTGGTGTATTGCTGTTGGAGCTATCACTGGTTTCATTACCAAATGATATTACTCCTGAGTGTATTGAAAATCCATTGTCACTTTTTTCTTTGATTCTCAGTGCATTTCTCAATATTATGGAATTATTCTGTGTCTTTTCAGTGAGACTTCTTTGTTGTCACCACTGGCAACTGACCATTTACAAAGAAAACATGCTGTCACCAGCTCAGTAAAAGCAATAATGGGAAAATATGACCACACAGAAGATTACTTTTTATTTAATATTTCTGCCTGGCAGGTACTGCAGCTCTGTCTCCTTTTCAGAATCTTGTTGACTCGATTAATATTGGGCCTATTTTTTCTTATTCCCATCCTCTATCCCACTATCCTTCTCCTCCTCCTCCTGAGCACACCTTCATCCAGTTCATAATCTACTAAATTTAGCCATCCACTAATCTCCACTACTTCTTGTTCCTGATCACTCTCAGAAAAACTGATGTTGTCTGTGAGGTGTCAGATTAGTCAAGGGATTTTTAAGAATTTTTAAAAATCTCTATTGAGAATTGTGAAACTTTTTCATAGGGATTGGTTTTTGTGTGGTACTGTGTTCATTGCTACCAGGTTAGGGTGCTTTCGTGTGATAGTCTAGTTGAAAATATACTAGAAGATGCTTAAATACTGTAACATAAACTGGCTTCTTTCTGTAGGTACAACAAAAAGAATTGTGGAGAATTTTTTCCCTAAATCTTTTGAAAGATAAATAGGGAATCTCACAAAATTGCTTGAAAAAATGTGTCACTACTACTGTACTTACATAGTAAATAATAGTTTCTTGTGTGCAAGTGCCTATATGAATAGTAACCATCAACCCTTTGGTTATAGCTAAAGCAAGTATTTTTAACTGGGGTGCATGCATCTTTTCTTATTTAAGGCATCTACTTTGAAGCTGAAACTTCAGAGTTACCAGAATCCCTTTAGTGGGTTGAATTTGGTTGTTTGTTTGTTGGAGGAGGCATGCATTTCCCTTTTGACCAGATGAAGCTGCAGTGCCTGCTGAAGTATTGTTCAGAGTCTGACCACAGTTGTGATATGTTACATTACCATTACACTAGATAATTTGTCATTTTCATGGCTTTATCATGAAATCATTTATCTACAGTGCTCAAGTGTGCACACACACTCAAATAATATTTATTTTTAGGATTCCTTTAAGGTGACCATCACTGCCCCACTCTTCCAAGTACAGCACAGATGCCAACTGTTAATTTGACTCACATTCTACAAAAATGTTAGGCCTTTAGAAAGGTGGTTTAACTCTCTAACCTACATACCTTGAAAAATAAAACTGGTGATGCAGATATTTATATTAAACCTAAAACTCATAACCTGTTTTGTTCAATTATTTTTCTCTACGGTGTGTAGAAGGACTTCAAGCTAAGGAACCATGATTTGTTATTGGTTGCTCTTAATAGACTGGGCATGTAACAGTAAACTGATGAGCTGGTGGAACAGTTACCTTCAAGGATGAACACAAACAACAAAAAGCTTGGGTCATTTTTCTTCCTGACCCCTGTAGTGGTGGGTGTTCCCCAAAGGATCAGTTCTGGGGCTACTTTTATTTATTTTTGAATACATTATCCACCACCATTTGTAACAATACCAAGATGTTTCTTTATGCTGATGATGCAGTGATCTTCATGATTGAGCCTTGTCTACCTGACTTGCAGTAACTATAAAAGTCTGATTTTGTAAATATACTAAACTGGTTTCTTTAAAATACATTGGTATTGAACAAAAAAAGTCAATTTTTATAACCATAAAAAGTGGCTACTTATTGATGCAGTCCTTTCTTTAAGTACCTTAAAGGGAGTAGAAACTGAGCAAGTAATGGAATTTAAATAGCAGGGTTCCACCCGTGACAGCTCCCTGTTCTATGAAGCACACTTAATCTCCATGATAAAAAGAGTTCATCATAGACTGGGAGTTTTATATAGGTTAAATTCATTATTCGCCCCTTCAATAAGGAAGTTACTGTCACAGAGTTGTTTCCTCCTAGTAATTGACTATGTCATCAAGTTCTACTACTTGTTTGGAGAGGAATTACTGTCCGAGGTGAGGATTCTATAATCAAGTGGCAAGATTTGTGGCGCACTTGCCATGCTGCACCCACCACTATGTACTTTATAGTCAAATGAGCAGACTTCTGTTGGACCAGAGATACTTATTACACATACTGTAGGGACCCTTACTAAGAAGGTGACCCTGAGTAGTGTTCTCACTTTATTTCACTTTATTTTCAAAAATCATCCAGCTCTCTCTCTCAACCCATTCATGTATGCACTGTCAATTTTCTATACCTAGAATGAGGACTTCAATAGGTTAAAACTATTTTGAAAGCCAGCCCTGTGGTGCAGAGGGTTGAGGTGGTGGATTCCACACCTCGCACCATGCCAGTGACCTGGGTTCGGGAACGACCTCGGGCAGCAGGGTGACAGCATGGGGGGGAGGGTGGAGCGGGTTCGAGCATGCCAATGGGCAGCTCTCCTCCCCCGTGTGTGGTGAAGGTGGGTTGGCACCCCACTGTAATTCTGCTCCCACCAGCTGGAGGTCCAGTGGGTAGCATAGGTGGAGAGGGGGTGGCAAAATGCTAAACAGCAGGTGGAAGGGGCTGAGCTGGCACCACGGGGTGCGTGCACGCCTCCACATGCTCACACAGCCTTGTGGCAGGGCCTTGGAGGGCAAGGGGAGAAAACCTACAAAAATACTTATGTGTACCCATCGCCAAGTTGGCAGGAGGAGGAGATAAGGACCAAACAGTTAAATTTAAAAAAACTATTTGATAAACTGCTTTCATTTTACAATTCATTGTCAGTTTCTTCAGCCAGTGTCAGTACCTCTGTATTCAGTTTTAAACTTGCACTGAAAAATCATCTAATCATCTTTCTGCTGACTGTCAATGCAACTGTTTTCATAGTTAGAAATTGATTCTGTTTAGTGGTATATTTATTCCATATATTGTTCAATCTGTTATATGTTCTGGTTGCCCATGAAAATGGGTCTTTGGTGTATGGACTTACCAGATTTTAAATAAACAAAACTAACAAACAGAATTACTCAACACACAGTAATGATGACATTTCTTAGACTATCTAGACAGTGCATAGCACTATATTACCACTGATTGGACGCTATGCACCAATCAAAAACCAGCCTATGCACTGCATCAGTCCAGCACATAGGCACTCCACAGCCAGTGTGTCCCCTGCATGGGATGCACATATGGGATACATGTCCCATACACACCCGAGCCCCCAACTGGCTGTAGAACTCTGCAGGGGGCTGGGCCGGGGGGGGGAGTGCAAGGCATGCATGCTCTCCATGCCATTCACAAAGGTGTGGACAGTTGGGTGCAGGGGGCACACACTAGGCTGGGTAACAACCAGCTGTAAGGAATATGCACCCCCTGGTATGCCCCTGCTGGCTGCAGCAAAGATGGTGGGGCTCAGCAGACCCCCCAACAAGCCACCCCAGCCTATGGGGACCACAAGGTGGGTTGGGGTGCTGACCTGGCATCCAACTGCCCCTGTGCTACCAGTGCACAGTGAGCCATCTGCCATCATTGCTGCCCCATGGGTGCAAGGGATCCAGCAGCAGATTGGGTCCAGGCATCCCATTAGATGCCCGCCTGGTCCACAGAACAGTCCTCCATGCACCTGCATGCCAGGGGGTGGTGCCATGGATGGGAGCTATGTGGTGGCCAGTGTCTGTGAATATGGCCACCATGCATCCATCTGTGGGTGAGGATCTGTGGGGGTGGGGTACATGCCAAAGGTGTCTACCTTATGACCATTCGTGAATAATGCCCATTATTACAAAACTCCACAGCTGAATCATTTAAGAGATTCTTCCTTTGTTCTCTCTCTCTCTCTCTCTCTCTCTCTCTCTCTCTCTCTCTCCCTCTCTCTCCCTCTCTCTCTCTCCAGTCAGTGCAAATTGCACCAGTACTGTCTTGTATCAGGCCAGGCTATAGCAGAACCCCTTTTTGAAATAAACAAGCTCCTAACAGCGCTAATACACTGAAGTGTTGTAAAACAAGTACGATCATTTTATTATTTATTTAATTAATTCCCAGCTGTATCCCATAATACACTGCTGAGTTAAAAAGCCTCTATTTTAAAACAATACATCTTAAATGTAGTCTTGTTGTTTACTTAAAAACATTATGGCAGCAAGAAGATTAGGTCTTAGTTAGACAGACATCCATCACTCTCTCATCAGCAAAGGCCAGGGCAGGGCCAGTCTACAGCAGATTCCCCTTAGATGAGGCAGTCGTGATGATCACTGACTCTGTATGCAGTACACACAGGTGCAAAACAGGAGAAGCACAATGTGCTGTACTGTATATGAAGGACCTTTTTATTTAATTAATAAAAATGGTGTAAAAATACAATGAAATGTTTAGCTATCTCTCAAGTGCACTCTAACGTAGAATCTCTGTCTGTCTGTTTGTCTGTCTACAGTGTGGCACCATCCAACAGCAATATACTGTGTATGTCTCCCATTACATGACCAGCAGACTGTTTGAACAATAGGATGATGTGTTTAATTTGTACAGCCATTATTTTATTTATTTTATTTATTAGAGCATCAGTTTACAGACCTTTGAGTCATAGACTCATTTACAAAGGCACCTCATCAAGAGAGCAATACATCACAGCAAACAAAACAGTACAGTACATAATGCTTAGATTAAAAAAGCAACCAGTGTTACAGGCATTCACTGGCTGTACACGCTCGGTCATAGGTAGATCATAGTAGTAATAACATAGGTACACGAGTACCACATCACTTTGGGGTGGCTGACCTGGCATTCACCTGCCCCTGTGCTGCCAGTGAGCCATCTACCATCATTGCTGCACCACGGGCGCAAGGGATCCAGTAGCAGACTGGGTCTGGGCATTCCATTAGATGCCCGCCCAGTCCATGAAACAGTCCTCCATGTACCTGCATGCCAGGGGGGCAGTGCCGTGGATGAGAGCTATATGGTGGCCGGCGTCTGTGAATATGGCCACCATGCATCCATCTGTGGGTGAGGAGCTGTGTGGGTGGGGTACGCGCCAAAGGTGTGTACCTTACCACCATTCGTGAATAGTGCCCATTGTTACAAAATTCCACAGCTGAATAATTTAAGAGATTCTTTCTTTCTTTCTTTCTTTCTTTCTTTCTTTCTTTCTTTCTTTCTTTCTTTCTTTCTTTCTTTCTCTTTCTCTCTCTCTCTCTCCCTCTCTCGCAGGGCAGTCAGTGAAAATTGCAGCACTACTGTCTTGTGTCAGGCTAGGCTATAGCAGAACCCCCATTGAAATAAACAAGCTCCTAACAGCGCTAATACACTCATTAGACTGTAAGCTCAGCACAACTGCCGTACAATCCTTGATATTGTTACTAACAGCCAGCGATGTTCTGCCTGTTGGTGTGGTATGTAGTTTCTCTTTGATTGACACGTTGCAATATAACTTGTGAACCTGTCAACTGATCACAAGTATGGCTGTAAAATAAACTTATTTCAGCACACCAGCCTGGCAACACCAACCAACAAACAAATAAATAGATAAGTAAATAAATAAAAATTGCTGTTGAAGAATTATCTGGAGACTTCCACTCTCACACCAGGCAAGATTCTCCAATAATTTAGTCATGGGGTACCTTCTTTCTTGCTTCCAGTTCAATCCCTTCTTACCTGATCCTGTGCTAGCTCAGTCCTCCACAGCACAGAGCAGACTTGTGCTCAGAAGAAAGGCAGCAATTGCAGTAACTGGATGGAGAAGGGGGAGCCAACTTTGTGGCTGCCAGCCATACAAATTGAAAATTGCGTGAATAAGTACAGTAGAGAGCAGGTAGAGGTAAGGTAAGCCTCCCTCACTTAGTTGTAATCTAATTGCTGTGCTCACTTATGGACTCGGAAATCACACCAAAAAGCAAACCATGCCCTGGGTTACCCCCTCCATCCTTCACAAACTAAAAATGAGAGACAACCTATGGCACATTGTCATGGAATCTGGCAAGCCAGCTGATAGGCAAGCGTACAACGCCAAGCACAATAAGTGTACTTTGGACATTCGACAGACCAAAGTCCAGTACTACCAATCTGCTCTTGTCTCCTCCTGGGGGTTGGCTAGGAACCTTTGGGATAATGTAAAAGAGCTGAGTTGGAAATCCCACCCCCCCACCCCTCTCTCAACTCTCCTTTAATGGAACTGTCTGCTCTGACCCATTTGGCATTGCAGACTGCCTAAACCACACTTTCTCAGACCTGAGTTCAGTCCTTCCCAGTAACGTCTTTGACCCCATCCCAGTAGCACTCCTGCCTACTCTCCAGAGACCTCCTTTCTATCTCATACCATCTCCCCACTGGAGGCTAGACCCCTTCTGCAAAAAGCTGTTAGTAGTAACAACTCCAGCACTGACCTACTGGACACTAGGCTACTTCGTCTGACATTGGATGCTATCCTGGTTCCACTTACCAAGCTTCTCAACTGATCTCTGTGCCTGGGGCAGTTCCCCAGCACATGGAAAACCACCATCATCATTCCCATCCTAAATAGTGATGATTGAGCGACTCCGGGTAACTATCAACCTATCTCCATCCTCCCCCCACTCTCTAAGGCCCTTGAAAAAGTAGTTGCCAACCAGCTTGCCAAATACCTGGCCAAGCACAATTTCCTGTGCCCTGAACAGCATGGCTTTCATGCAGGTCACAGCACCACAACCACGCTACTTGAATTTTCCAACTTCCTGCACTCTGCTCTTGATGCCAGAAGTCCTGCCAGTGCCCTGTTCATTGATCTCTCCAAGGCCTTTGACACAGTTTGCCACCCCCTCCTGCTTAAGTCCCTCAGATGCCTTGTTTTCTCCCCCGGACCCCTTGCATGGTTCACCAGCTACCTCTCTGCCAGAACTCAGTGTGTAAAAATCAATAGCACCCTATTTGACACATGACCTGTCTGCTCTGGGGTTTCCCAGGGCTCCATTTTAGGCCCTTTCCTCTTCAGTCTTTACCTCAACTCCCCCCCCAGCCAGCCCAAGTAAGAGTCTCCTCTATGTGGATGATGCTATGCTCTTCGCATCTGACCCCAACCCCAACCCCAAAACACTCCAGGCCACCCTCCAACAAGCTTTGATAGAGTTGAGCATTGGTTCACATCATGAAGGCTAGTTCTGAACCTAAAAAAGACCAAATCTATGCTCTTCTTACATCATCAAAGCAAAGTCAGTGATGCCCCTCTCGTGATACTGCCTAGCACACTAAACCCCACTGAGCAGGTTTCCTCCTACAAGTATCTGGGCATTACTTTTGATTTGGCACTCTCCTTCCATTCTCATATCAATGTCCTTTCTGCTGCCACCAGTGTCAGGATTGGACTGTTATACCACCATAGGGACTGCCTACCAAAAGAGGCCCTTAGATTGGCAATCACCTCCTCTGTCCCATCGCTAATTGACTATGGGCTGCACATCTATGCTGCAGCTGACAACACTGCACTTGCAAGAATCCAGCTCTCTGTAAACAAGGCCTGCAGGCTAATGCTGGAAGCCCCTAGGGGCACCCATACATGCCTGCTGTACTCCACAACCAACTTGCTCAACCTCGAAGAAAGACTCCACTTGCAAACCTGTCTTCTTGTAAAAAAGACCCTGCTAAGGCTCTCCCCCCTGGGGTCGCCACCTCCCTGCATCATGCCTCCCCCTCAGTCTCCACCGCAGCACTGTCAAAACCTCCCTTATTGTCTCCGGGGTAAGGGCCTCTATGGCCCAGAGATCCTTTTGCTATTGGACTCCCTCCTGGTGCAGTTCCCTCCCAGCCAACATAGCTGACTCCACTAAGCTTGGTCCTTTCAAGATCTCCCTCAGAAGCCACCTGACAAGCACTCGCTGCTGCATCTGCACTTAATCCCCCACCTGCCCCTTACCCTCACCCCTAGGCTGGGTTTACTCTGTCTATTTTTGCTGCATATGCCTGGGGTCTCAGGCAACATCTGCTGACTAATGAAATAAAATATTTCTGGTTGCTACCTGACGTGGTACTCGTGTACCTATATTATGACTAGCGGTGGGCAAAAGTTGAGAATTCTGCTTTCACTGAACTTCTGCAAAATTTCAGAAATTTTGTGGAAATTGCAGAACTTTCGCTATTGGCAAAAATAGGATTTTCCATGGATTTTTGCCAAGTTCTGCGGACTATTTCTGTGAACTGTGGAAAAATGCATTAAAACTGTGGAATTTATTATTTCCACCATTTAATGAACTGTCAGTGAATGAACGCCTGCTTGTACAACCATGCGGTTATTCACTGAAAATTCAATGGCCCACTGGTAGTGGAGGAGAGAGGAGTGCTGCATTGGTGGCATGCTCAGGGGCAGGGTGGGTAGGGGAGTTAGATAGTGGCAGATGAACTGTCAGGGTGGTGTTTGTGGGGGTCTAATAGACACCAGGGAATTGAGATTATTTTTTTACAAGGTTTCTGGGATGGGAAGGTCCACTAAACACCAGGGAATACTGGGAATAGAGGAGGATGAGCTGGTGGACTGCCGGCTGTTTATTTGTGGACTAAGGAATCCAGGATAGGGAGGGGGTCTGATAGACATCAGGGAAATAAAATGTTTTGGAAGCCATGATCAATGAGTGGGGGGCCAATAGAAACCATGAGGGTTCAAGGAAGGGCTGGGAGGTCTTTATTGGGACCCCTGATCAGTGGGGGTGGATTAATGAGTTAAACTGCAGTTAAAAAAAGCCTCAGAAATGATCACTAGCAGTGATCCTTTCCGCAGATATTTTTTCCGAAGTTTAATAAATCATCCCACAGTTTTTTATGTTTTTTTCTGCAGTTTAAGGTGGAATTTCTGCAAAAATTCCGCAAATGATTTCCAAACTTTCACGGAAGCTAAATTCGCTTTTTCTCCAAAATGCCGCCAGCAGAAATTAATTTTCTCACATCCCTAATTTTGACTACTGTGATCTACCTATTACCAAACTTCTACCACCAGTGAATTCCTGTAACACTGGTTGCTTTTTTAATCTAAGTGTTATGAACTGTACTGTTTTGTTTGCTGTGATGTATTGCTGTCTTGACGAGGTGCCTTTGTAAATGAGTTTTTGACTCATATGTCTATAAACCTATGATCTAATAAATAATAAATAAACTAGACTCCAGTGATTGAGTTTGATATTAATATGAGTCTGTGGGTTAGTGCTGAACTGGGGGTATGTTTTTATGCAGAATAGTCCACCTAGTTCCACTGTCAGTTTTTGCATGTGACTGTTCAAGTGACAGAAGTGTTGTCAGTCTGTTCTCACAAAACACTTTTATTGTTTTTTATCAAGCAACAGAACTATATACAGAGAACTAGAACTGCATCTAAAATAATAGCAGCCTTTCATGTCACACAGATAAAGCTTGCTATTTCTTTTGTATACAGAGATACCGAAGACTGTTGTCCACCAAACTTCCACAGAATGTAACATCCTGACATGTGGAATCTGCAACATTCCACCATTTACCAATGGAAAATGGAAAATTCTGCAGATTTACACAGCTGTATATTTTGTGCTTGACAATATACTGTAGAGGCAAAATTTACATTAACTTTAGTAAATATTTCAGTATGAATTTTAATGTACATTGTAGTGTAGTTTATTGTATTCACAAGAAAAGCTGCAGAGAAACAATCTGCAGTTCACATTATTTTTTGTAAAAATCCCTCCTCAAATGAAGGTCAAGAAAAAGTTTAAATATCAAATTCTAAGGTTCCTTCTTAGATTCAAAGTCCTAGTCTTCTTGCTGACCAAGTGGTACATCCACTGCACTACCACATTGCATGAAAGGCAGTAGAAGCTCCTGTAGAACAGAGGTTAAATCACTCACCTAGGAGAAAACACACAAGCTACTTGGCATGGAATCCAGGGAAGTTTATTTGAGCAAAAATATCAGAGAAATAATATGCTTGCCTCTTACCCAACTTTCTTTGGAGGTTTGTGCCATCAGCCATTGGGTACTGTATATGCATGTGTGTGTGCATCTGTGTGAGTGTGTAGTATGTGCATATGTATATATTCTTAAGCGTAGATGTTAAATATATGCAAATAATCTAACATTCTTCATGGCATTTTATACATTTGTGTGTGTTTGTGTAAGTGAAACAGACTATTGCACAAAAACAAAGGCATTGGAGGTGTCAGCCAAGTCTTGTTTTAATCCATACAGGATATTGTATATTGTTAGAATGTAGAGTTCTGGAGCAAACAGTGAGGAAATACATTGGGGTGTTACCATCAAAGGACTCCATAAGGGAGTCTTTATACTTCAGGAGGCATAAATGATGAACTGGGGAGGGGACAGCAATGCCTTGTGCATGTGTGAGGGACACTGACAAAGGCAACAAAAAATATATTGCTGGCCCCAACAAACTTTTGTTTTAGTTCATTAAATTATATAGGTAGAATTGAAATGTGTACAGCATCACAAAGAAATGTATATATTTAATACTGTAATATAATCATTAGTGAAGCTAATGCCTGTTGTGGGAGTAAACTCTCTGCCTTCACACCAAAAGCAGGCTCCTTAACCACTATGCTCCAAAAGGCTGACTAATGCAACCACCCCACATCTTGTAGGGTTAGAAACACCATGACATATCCCAATCAATTGCAAATATCATAGCATTGCATTGAAACTGGCAAAATAGTTACAAAAACCTTTCCCCATAAAGGCTACAGTGTTCAAACATAGTATATTCCTAGTTCACATTGGACTCTGCCATCATAGAACTACAGTATTTTGGAAAATCAGACTTAATTTGCTATGGCCTCCATATTTAAAAGTTAAGCATTCTATGTGGATATAGCATGTACAAATGTGTCCGAAAGCATATTCAGAGAGACTTTTAGAGTGGTGCTAGGTGAACAGTGTAATAATGGTACATATACAAGGCATTAGGTGAACAAATCAAAAATATTGTTGGCGCAGTCAAAAACCACCCATAAAAAATGCCATAATCAATTGCAGCACTCAGCAAAAACACCGAGCACTACTATAACACCACAACAAAACAAAAGGAAACCCTTTGTGTTCTGGTTTGGTTCCCTTCCCTCTTACCTCCCATCACTTCTCCTCCTGCTCCCTCAGCTCTAGGGATCCTTGCACCTTTGCCAATCCTCATCCCCATTTCTCTGCTGGGCAAGTAGCCTTTTTCTATTGTCTCCCATCACGTTGGAAACAACTCCCCTCTTGCCATCACTTCACTGCCTCCCCTGGCTCCCTCAGGTATCAGCTGAAACTCCTCCCCATCTCCTGCTTTCCCTCTCCCTGACTGTTCCCCTTGCAATTGCCTCCTACTAAGGCTGTGAAGGACTGAATAGTATTTCCTAAATATCATGAATAGTTGGGCTCCAGAATATTCAGGAGCCCTTCGAAAATAGAGGATAATTCATAATTGGGCAGTACTATTCATTCAAAAATAAAAGTAAAAAGTAACAGCCACCAAGCCTCCTCCCTCAGCCCAAATCCAGTTCAATATAACCCCACCCCCTTTGAGGAGTCCCATACCATTTTCCTTCCCTCCAGCACCCACACTATGTTTAAGATTTGAAGTAAAATACCATGGTGAGCAGTGGCACAACCTGCCCTCCTCCACAGCTAGCTATCACCTTTCTTAACTTAAAATGCACTTGTTTGCACTAAAGAAACAATACTTGATGTCTCCCCACCCCACCACCATGAGAGGACCCTGCTCCCACCCTCTGATCCCCACCAAGCACCCAGTTGTAGTTGGAAGAGAAGGCGAGTGATACAACCTGCCCTTTTCCATAGCCTGCCACTATCTCGTGAATGAAAGTGCTCACACTCAGTTTGTATAGAAAAAACAGCTGACCACATGATCAACTGGTTTTACTATACAAAGTGACTGAGAGCACTTTCATTCACAAGAAGGTCGCCAGCAGTGGAGGAGGGTGGGTTGTGCTGGTCGCTTTCACCTCTGAATACAATCGGGTGCTGGGGGGGATCGGAGGGTGGGATCAAGGTCCTGCCAGAGTAATGAGGTAGTGAGGACCTCAAGTATATTTTGTTTAGTGCAAACAAATGCATTTAAGCTAAGAAAGATGATAGCCGGCTGTGGAGGAGTGCAGGTTCCGCCAGTCACCCATTGTGGAATATTACTTCAAATATTAAATATATTGTTGGTGCTAGGGAGGAGGACAAGGGTGGGATGGGCTTCTCAAAGAGGGTGAGGTGGTAGGTTATATGTAACTAGATTTGGGCTGGTGTGGAAGATAGGAGTAATGTTTTTTTACTTTTAGCTTTTTACTTGATTCAGCTGAATACCCGAATACTGAATACCTTTTCCTGACTATTTGACTTCCAAATATCGAATATTCAGCTGAATAGTCAACAAAAGATATCTGCACACCCCTACCTCCTACCCCAATGTAGGTGTGGCTGAAATACCTAATTTTGCTGGTCTACCCTTATTGATCATTTTGCACTTACTACTGCATTAATCATGTTCTCTGCCTGTACTTTATTGTAACTGCGAACTGTGTCTGTGCTATGTATTTTTTATCCCTTATTCCCCTCCCTCAGGGCACACTTTGAAATGAGCCTTGGCTCAGTGTGTCTTTCCCAGTTACCATTTTTCAAATAAACTTATTCTGTTTAAAGTAGAATACTTACTGTATGTGAATGTTGTTTAATATTTTATACAATATGTTGAGAAAAATTTACAAGAATCTGATTGGCTGAAACTGAACGTATAGTCAAGAGCTATCTCCTTGAACAATCTGCCTGTAAATGCTACTGACCCATGCTCTGGGCTCTGTGTTGGCCAGTTGATCCCATGCCAATGTATCCTGGCTATCCTGTTTATAGTTGCCATCTTCTACACCTGCTTTAACCTTGGGTTACATTCACCCAGTAATACTCTGTCAAATTTGTCTTGCTTTTATAACTAGGGTCCACTAGGCCTGTTGTACCACTTTGTATAGTTTGTATATTCCTCTGTACAACCTACTGTATAACTATAGCCCATTTGGCCTGCTATATTGCTTTGTATAACTTGTTGTATACTTGTGTATAGCCTACTGTACTTTTTATATTTGTGTAACCTCACCAACCATGTATTTGTGAAATTGTTGTCCCCTCTTGTATCTATGACGAGGAGCCTTTGCAAAAGAGTCTTTGACTCAAATGTTGTATTCTGATGCTTCAAATAAATAAATAAATAAAACACCAATAAGCCATGTTATTACACTTTTGTACTAGTTTTCTTTGTGCTGGCCTCATTATGAGTACCGCATTAAAGAATAAGTACACCCACCAGCAAACTATGCTGGCACTGGCATACCCTGGCCATAATGAGGAAACAGTAATAGTCTGTCAAATTTGTCTTGCTTGTATAACTAGGGTCCACTAGGCCTGCTATACCACTTTGTATAATTTGTATATTCCTCTGTACCATCTACTGTATAACTATGGCCCAATTGGCCTGCTATATTGCTTTGCATAACTTGTCGAATACTTGTGTATAGCCTACTGTACTTTTTATATTTGTGTAACCTCACCAACCATGTATTTGTGAAATTGTTGTCTCCTCTTGTATCTATGACGAGGAGCTTTTGCAAAAGGGTCTTTGACTCAAAGGTTGTATTCTGATGCTTCAAATAAATAGATAAATAAATAAATAAATAAATAAAACACCAATAAGCCATGTTCTTAAACTTTTGTACTAGTTTTCTCTGTGCTGGCCTCATTATGAGCACCACACTAAAGAATCAGTACACCCACCAACAAACTATGCTGGCACTGGCATACCCTGACCATAAAGAGGAAACAAAACTCCTCCCTCTTTCACACTTGAAATCACTGAAACTGAACATATAGTGAAATGATGAATAAAATAAAAATGATGTGGTGAAAAGGTTTTAGATTCTTGTTTAAAAACATTCTCATTTGGAACTACTTTAGGTCCCAACTGTTAAAAAGAATTTTCTCTGATTGTGAAGCATAAAACATGTATTCTATTTAACTTTTCAGCATCACATTTTTCTCAACATGCTATAAGTGTGCTAAGATACTTTAGGGTAAGTGGTTAGGGGAATAATTGCCTTTGCTCCTATGTGTTTAAAGGCACTTAATACAAGTCCCTCATGCCAAATAACACACTCGAGCTATGCATTTATTTACCCCAAATCACATACTCTGGTGTGTCTTGCGGCTTACTTAGAATGAGTAGCTCTGTACGGAAACATTAAAAATTACAATCAAAGTATCTGGTATTGTTTTGTCAGTACCCTGGATTTTCTATCAAGTTTGCTTGGAGTCACCACCACAATCCAGTTTGCTTCTGTTCCTCGAGAACCCCCATAATAGTTTTTTGCTGCATGTCATGAGGCTATACTTGTTGACAAAAGTTAAGTGAATACAATTTGTAAACCATTCTGTGCTACATGCTGAAAATTTTTTATATAGCATTCTATTGAGTGAGCTTGTTTTTGGTGGCATGTTAAAAGAAAAACAACTTGACTATAGCACTCATACATCTTGTTCGGATGGTATATCAGTGCCTCTAAATGTTGGTCTTATAGTGCACAGAACAAATTTCTAGAAAAAAACATCAAAAATACTGTCAAATTCTAAACAGTAGGCCTACATTTCTGAGATGAAAATAAAATCTTCCCTGGGCAGCTTTTCATTTAAGCAGCTTAAAAGAAGCATATCCTAACAAATGCTTGTTCTCTGTAAAGCATTAGCATTAACAAGTTAATCATTTCATTGTGGGCTTCCATCATGTCTATCAGTATAGTTTAGGTACTGTATTTTAAGGTGTATGCTGAAGCTAATCAGAGAAGGCCATTGTATCTTAATATTATAATTTTTGCAGCCTCCCTTTTTTCAGGAGTAACTGCTGTGGAATAAGTAAGAGATCTCCTTGCTGATGTTAGATCATTGAAGGGGAGACAGAAAATCACACATATTTTTTTATATACACTTATTGGCAAAACAGTTTTTATACAGCATTGCACCTTGATCAACCAGATAAATTTGCATTTATTGAAATCTGTACACTAAACAAAACAAAAGTTAGTTTAATGTATCTTTTTTGGTTTTATGTATTTTGAAAAATGTCAATAAAGTATATTCAATTGCAAAAAAAGTTAGTTTAATGGCATCAAATCATGCATGTTAGGTTAACACAACAATGTTACCAAACAAAACTACAGATAAATGTTTTACAAATATGTTTGAATAGTACATTTACATGCTGAATATATGATGCATGTCTTGTCAACCTGGAAGCATTTGAAGACATGACAACTCTATGGATAAGTGCTGAAAGGGTTGTCCAAGAAAAAACAAGGAATACACTTCTACATTAAATGTCATTGTGTAGGTAACTAAGAATTTGACACAGCATATACGAGGATTAGGCCCTTTGCCTAACTGGGTTCAAAGGCTATCTGCAGCATTAAAAGCTACACCAATACATTTACAGTGCAAAGCTAACTCCACAGGATTAAAAAAATGAATGTTTAGCAGCACTGCTGTTTGGAAGAAAGAAAATAAGGAAACTTACATTGTTTGGTCATTCTATTGCACTAGTTTCACAACAGTTAGTGAGATACGAAGAGTACGGTCACAACAAGGCCACATCACAGTTGGGGGCCTAAAATCAAGCTCATTTCCCCTGTTGAACCACTCAGTTTCCATATATAATAATAAGAGCTCTTTTCATGATAACCATTTAGTCATAGCTTTTTTATACAAGGTAAGTATCTTATCATGGCTGAGTTTTCTTAATTTTACATATTGCTTAATACAGTAGAATAATTAGAAAGGGCATTCATGGGGAAAGGGGAAGAAAGGAGCACATCCACAGTTGAAGAATCACTGTAAGAAGTATACTTAAAGAATCGACATGTAAAACTGAGAAACAGAGCCTAAATACCCAGACTAGTCAGAAAATAGGCTAGCAAAAGATTTTCTTAAATTCCGAATAGTTTCAGCCTTGGCTTCATCCTCGTTCAAGCTTGATCGGAAGAAGGAAGATTCTGAGAAGCTGAATGCATTTGTCAAAGACTGAGACTTGCTGTAAAATAAAAATAACATATATCTAATTTGCAACCATGAATGTAAACTTATAGTAAATTTAATATGCACACATAAAAACATGCATGACAATTCTTAATATATACTGTTTATGTAATCAAAGGTACACACTATGCATACATATACCACAGTGTCTTTGAACACCGTGTTTGCCCTTCTAAAAAAGAATATGGCAACAAACCAAAATCTTTTGGCACTAATAAGGCAATATAACAATGGAAGGTTTGCACTTTCCCTGCCCCCCACCTAAAAAAAGAGAATGCATATGTTGCTTTTGATTTTAGCACTGGAATATTATGACAAGTAAGACCAAACAATGTCACTTCCAAATATAGTAAAGCCCCACTTATCGAAACCTCAGTTATCAAAAACTCTCAGTTATCCAAACCTATGGTGTGTCTCCCAGCTTAATAATCATAATTGTAAAGTTCCATCAGTTATTCAAAACCCCATTTATCCAAACAATTGTATTGTCTCCCAGCACATTCAGGTAAATGAAATTAAACTGTATGTATTTAAAAATTATACTGGTCCCATATTTTCCCAGTCCTGGTAAGATGTGTATTTGACTGCTATATTTAAACTCTGCAGTGAAATAATTCAAAACAATCACACAGAAAAATAAACTGAAATATATTACAAGCCACTGCATTTGACAGAACATCACATTTACACACACAGAATGATTAGGTGCTGTTTTTTTTTTCCTCAGAGATCGTGAATGTACCTGATGGATGCAGTAATCAGCATACAATACATACACCTTTCAGCACCAAAATTGCAAATTGTATAAATGTACATTTCCCCAAATAACTCACCAAAACCTGCTGTGATTGCAGTGTAACCAACAAAGGAAATGAAATGTGGTTTAAAAGAATATTAATGCCAAAGCACATTAAGATAGCTGGTCATTCTGGCTGCAGTATCTACTTCATTCCAATGTTTTTAACATCCAAGTTCATATGAGAACTGTTGGGTCAGACCAGAATTTGGGTATCTGGTACTGGCAGGGTGCTGCTGACTTACCAGCTTGCCATTACCATAATGGATAGATTTCCTTTGACTCTTTTTCTTTTTACAGGGCATAGTCTAACTATAGCATTCAATCTGCATAGTTACACCAAATGGAAAAAAATAAACCAAATAAAAACTTGCCCATGGTTTTTGATGTCAGACAACATTTTGACATCTACTGTCTACAGTTCTGTACCTATATGTTACTTGTTGTCAGAGATATCAATAAATTAGACTAAATGTTCTCCTAACTAGAGCTTTTTGGATTTATGGGAGTATGTTTCTGTATGTACGTAAGCATGTATCTATGAATTAGAGGGTCGACTGTCTGGCTTTGAGTGTCACAGTGGGCATCTGTATGAACAGTTCAAGAAGATATAGAGGGTAGGACATATGGGATTTAAAAGAAAAGTCTATGAAAAAAATCATTAAAATGGACAATTTGAAAAAAATGAAACAACATCTCAAATGTTGCTGATTTCTGGGTCACACATTATTATAAATGATGTTAATTACACAACTCACATATTAACAAGTTGTGGTACTAATAATATGAAGTCATTTAGCAATCTTTGTAAATAATATGGTAGCAATTAAAGCTCCATGGCAACATGACTTGCATTTTTGTTTTAATTTCCCATTGTTGCAAATATATATGTCACAGACATTCAAAGAGACACTTTGAAAAACACAATATTTAGACACTTTTCAGTTGTTGGGCCAGCCGAAGCTGCGCAATATTAAAACAGAATGCACAATCGGAAACAGACCATGCAATCTATATGAATATTGGACCCTGGATGCACCAAGCACAGCAGGGATGCCAAGTTCCACACAGTGCATCCAGGGTGCAGGTCTGAGGACAGTCTATAGGGGAATGTGTGGTGCATACCTGTATGTGCCACAGCCCCCAAGGGTGATATTCAGCCCATACAAATGATCCAATTGAGCATGCAGGGTGCAAAGGTTACATTTACATGCCTATTTATGGGCTCATTTGCATGACTCTGCCTGGTGGAATGCACCAGGTCAGCCCCTTCCCAAAACCAATCAGTGTTAGAAACAAAGAACATTCCTCAATCCACTTTTCCATAGTGTAGAAGCCCCAGCCGCGAACACTGGTACAACAATCCCAATCCCTGTTCCCTGGTGGCTAGTGGTCACCCACCCCCTATCCCAATAGACAGTAACCCACCACCCTACACCCTCCATCCTGACCCATGCCAGTGACTGGCACAGTCCTCCTCACCCTGTCACAGCCAGCCACTGATTGATCTGTACTGGAGCACATATAGTAAATAGTATACTCTCATTGGTTGTCACACTCAGTGAGCACATACTATTTACTATATGCAGTCTGGTACAGATCAGTCAGTGGCTGCCCATGGCAGGGTGAGGAGAACTGTGCCAGTCACTGGCATGGGTCAGGATGGGTGTGTGTGTGGTGTGGTGAGTTATTGCCTACAAGGTTCGGGGGACCACTAGCCACTAGGGAATGAGGATTGGGATCAGTACCAGTGACTGAGGCTGGTGGTGCTACACTATGGAAAAGGTATCAGGGCATTTTTATTCTTAACACAGATTGGGGCTGGGGGGGTGCTACACAATGGAAAAGAGGATCGGGGAATCTTATTTAATACTAACACAGATCAGGGCTGGGGGGTGATACGCTATGGAAAAGGGGATAGAGGAATTATTTTTATTACTAGCACAGATTCAGACTGGGGGGGAAGCTACACTATGGAAAAGGGGATTAGGGCATTTATTTTATTATTAACAGTAATTGGGGCTGGGACTGGGAACTGTGTACCCAGCCCTATACTGTGCGCAGGGCACCACCAGACCCCACGTAAAGTTAAAGTAGGTTTTCAAAAGTGTAACTATGCACTGGCTGGGATCTCAGTATTGTGATGCACAACATATGCATAAGGGAACCCTCAATTGCATATATTGTGTGCCACAGCACAGTTGGGAGTGCACGGTGCATCAGTGGCCTTTGAATATGGCCACACCGCTGATGGCTTACATAAGTCTGGAGAGGCATGGCACATCCAGGGAGGCACCACGCATCTCATCTGGATATATGAGCCATACAGTGTATTTTTATTTTTCCCAGATATTTCTAAAACAGATGTTTTATCTAATTTTGCAATTAATAACTCAAGTCATTAATGATTGTTGCCACTTGCAATTTTTAAAAACTTCTTCCATTGTGATTTCCTGTTGAAAATGCATACTTGATCATATTGTGTATGTTTTAGGATGGTGTTACAGTACCATATTCTTCTGAAGGTGCAAAGCACAGCACAGCTCCAATATATTTAATTATTTTAGGGTCGGCATGGTAAAGGACCAGGAAATTCTAGAAATCTCAAAATCCCATACATTGGTTTTGGAATAAAAGAAATTGAAAAGAAAAGTGGGCATATTGATTTTTTTGTCAGAAAAACATTACTGCTAAAAAAAACCCTACATGGTTACTAACAAAAATTGCAGCTTTAGTATGAAAAAAGGACCACTGTCACCTAGGTAGCATCTATTTTGGCTGCTTTGCATACACCTGGCATCAAAATCCCTTGCTTGACACATCATAACCTTTTACTGAGGGAAAGAGTAGGATGTCATACACAAAAGGTTATGATATTAGATGAAGACAAGCATTCATAGTAGTTGAAGTCTGGGAGACGATGATACTGTTTTCAAGTTAATAGTCATAGTTCTAAATACATAGGTGGAAACAAATACAGAAATAGATAAAATATGAACCAAAATGATATGAGCCCTTGCAGATACATTTAAATAAAGGGAAAGGTATTAAATATAACTAATGTTTTTGTATCTAATGTCTTTTCCCTGAACTCCCAGCAATCAACATTCCATGATATGCAGCATGATATAATTAGTCACATCATAGTTTTTCCACTAAAACATGGCACATTAAAAACACTGCTATAAAAACAGTTATGATTGCTGATATTTAGTGCAGCTATGGAGCAGGAATACTAATGCTTAACAATATGTATAACAGTTCTGATATTTAGTGCAACTATGGAGCAGGAATACTAATGCTTAACAATATGTATAACAGTTCTGATATTTAGTGCAGCTATGGAGCAGGGGTACTAATGCTTAACAATATGTATAACAGTTCTGATATTTAGTGCAGCTATGGAGCAAAGGTACTAATGCTTAACAATATGTATAACAGTTCTGATAGTTAGTGCAGCTATGAAGCAGGGATACTAATGCTTAACAACATGTATAACAATTCTGATATTTAGTGCAGCTATGGAGAAGGAATACTAATGGTTAACAACATGTATAACAGTTCTGATATTTAGTGTAGCTTTGGAGCAGGAATACTAATGCTTAACAATATGTATAACAGTTCTGATATTTAGTGCAGCTATGGAGCAGGGATACTAATGCTTAACAATATGTATAACAGTTATGATATTTAGTGCAGCTATGGAGTAGGAACACTAATGCTTAACAATATGTATAACAGTTATGAAGCAGAATGGATCTTGATTCCTTTTATGTTTTTCAGGGGATCACTAAATTATATAGTATCTACTCTCAAGGACATGCTGTTTTTCAGTAATTGTGGTAGGCGAATATTCTCCAACAGAATTGCTTGATTAATAGGGTATTTCAGTACAAAGTGGGATCATTTGAGTTGCAGCTGTGTAATAAAAAGAGGGAGATGCTTATCTGCAAGAACAAGGTTAAACAAAAGACTACCTGCTGCAACTGATGCCAGTTGTCACCAAAGAAGGGATGTTAAAGTAATGTACTTCACGTAGATTACACTTACACAATTTAGAATGCTAACAGATGTTTTGGAGGAAGTATTTTACCAAGAAAGCACCAACAGAAAGGTCTAGAATCTTCTCAGATAACCAAGAGTGCATGACATGGAATGTAGTTGGCTGAGACAAAGCATATAGTGGCACAGGATCTCTGGGTACATCTCTTTTTTAACTAGGGAGCAAAAGGAATCCAGTCTCTTTCCCCTTTCCCAGTGCTATAGAATCAGGACACCTGAGACTGAAGTGACTTTATGCAGCAGAGAAAGGGTAAAGTCTTTACTGCTTTATGAATCTGAAGAGAATTGTTGGTTGTGTTCAGAGACTTCTATGGGTTGAGGACAAGACTGGGAATTTACATCAGTTTAGTTGGAGTTTTCCTGTTGTGTGCATTTGTGTTTAAATTAGCTTACTTTAAATGTATTAGTATGTGTGTGTATTGCCTATTAACTGTATGTCTTGTCGATGTTGTGTAAATATATTTACTATGTCTACGACTGCAGTGTTTTGAATACTTGTAATCTTTCTGGGCTATTCCATGATTCACCCCTTAATAGTGCTGGAGCAATAGTGGGGGTTGTTCCTATGTTTTAAAGGTTGCATACTGTATGAGCAAGGGCCTGGCCTTGTTTTGTGCAACCAGGAGCCTATGGTGGGAGCCTGAAAGAGTCAGTCCCTTGAGAGTTATGACCAGGTTGGTGGCAGCATGACAGAGTAAGAAAATCAGCTGAACATGGCCCCCTAGTACATCTTGGGTGGTGGCGTGACTGCATGAAGTCAAAGTGCTTAGATGTATGGCAGTGCATATGCATGTTCCGGAAATATATGCACATGTTACATGCAAACCAAGTGCTAAGTAATGCAAACGATATTCCGATTGCATATCAAATACTTATGCAGTTTAAAATGAACTTAATTGAACTGCATGCATATTTCATATGTAATACTAACACTTAATGAACATGTTATCAATTCCTGCCCCTACAAATGGGGTTTTGACTACTAAGCTGATGGGTACATGGAGAACAACATAAACAGTATTGCAGACAAGTAGAAGAAGAATGATGTGTTATTTGGGGGCAGTGGATTATGAATATTAGGTAAATATTCAGAATGCCACTCTGAGCTTAGTGTTGCTGAAAATGATTAATATTTGGAAACTCCAAACACAGCTGATAATGGCCACAGTGATACCTTAGTCTTAAAATGCAAGATCATTCTACATTATGACAGGTCTGAACACACAACAGATTTTTTTTCTATTGTCGGTGCATCTGTTTATGTTATATTACATGCACATTTTATCAATAATCATTTTTTTCTCTGGTTACTACTCACACAAATCTGGAAATATCAGTTTTATGTGGAAAGACAAAACAGCACTAATGATAATGATAGTATACAGTATTTACACACATATGTGAGTTAATCATGAATGCATACTGAAACTCCAAATGTTGGAATCAAAATTGCAGCTATGAAGCCTTTTTCTGACAAGATACGTAAAGGTTGCCCAAGGGATGTTAATTATGAATCATTTTTTCTTGATAGATACAAATTATATTTGGCATCAGCAGGACATACATCTAATAGAACTCAAAAAAAGTTTACTTTCTGAACATTCCATTTTTGATTACTAAATGTGTTTGCATGAAAATAGGTTCTTGACCCTTAGGCTAGAGTTACTCTTGCTGCTCTTGTTGCCCTGAAGTCACAATACTCCATCTGCGGTCCAAAGATACAAACATAATTAAAGAAATCATAATACTTCCCAGGGCAATAGGTTATGATGTAATGAGCTGAAGATTATACTTTCCTTTGAGATATAAGCACTTTGAACAGAAAAAATCTATGGGGAAAAGACCTGCATTTAAAAAGTACAACTATTGTATAAATTGTTGGTGTTTTGTGGAGAGCACTGATTTGTTTCTCTAACTGTTTTTTAATCAATAAAAACCCTTCTCGGCAGAAACTTTTCAGGGAATCTTTACTTTTTATTTGAAGTAGGCTTAGGAGTGATTTTTTGGGGGGGAGGTATTTTTAGTGAGACTGTCTTACTCTTTAGTAATAAAAAAGAGTTCTCAGATTGAAAATCCTGGTGTAATTTTGTGTTACTAAATTCTTCTGATGCTTACTGAATTATTTTGCTAGAAACATATGGAACAAATCTCTTTAATAGTCACTGTACTAATATAAATGGTACTTTTTGTTCTTTATAGATGATCTATGGAAAGGCCTTGGACAGGATTCACAAAGCGGTGAATCTCTAAGTCCCACTCCACAACTGCTGATGCAGACTGTAATCACCCGCAGCTGCAGTGGTTGCAATTCACAGCTGCAGCAGTTGCGGAGGGTGTTACGGCTGCTTCCACCAGCCGTAGCCCATTCTCCATGGCTGTGGCCATTACCCTGGCGACAACACCCGTAAGCGGATGTAACCCGTGGAGCCAGTCATAATCCGGCCCACCTTTGTGAATACCTGCCACTGCGGGTATCCTGTGGCTCTACAAGTGGCAACCCACTTGTACAGCAGTTTACCTGCAGCTGCAGATCTTTCAAAAGCTTTGTGAATCCTGCCCCTTATGTTCAAAAGGTATCTAACTTAAATTCAGGAACAACATTGGGACTTTGTGCCTAAAACATTGGCCTATTGGATCCCATGTTGTAATTTCCAGTACAGATACTTGCACACTCTACAGTATGACATTGGTCAAGTTGTTTGTCCTCTCTGAGATTCAGTACAAGTAGCTGGAGAACTACAAAGAAGCAGGATGCCATTGAAAACAAGATGTTGCATCTCAGTTGTGCTGGCTTCCGTAAATAAATTATAAAACAAAAAGCAACTGTGTTATCTACTGTATGTTCAGTGTGCATTCAAGATAACATATTGCATTATATGTGATCCAAAGGTTGAAGCAACATCCCCTCTTTGTTCCTAAATATTGCATGTGTGTGTATGTATATATGTTTGTATGCATGTATGTATTACAAACACATCAACATCAATACAGAATCTTTTTAATAAAAAGTAATCTAATTTAATGGGACAGGGTCTCTTAGGCCTTAAATTCTCTCTAGTTTAAAAATGAATTTTATGATTGCTTACCCTTCTGTACAGTAGAATTTATTGATGTGTCATGCTGTTTTGAATTGGTTTCCCTGTTGTTATTAAGAGCAAAAAAAATAACTATCTATAAAATTAGAGTTACCACACACGAACACGTTTGTTTACAGTCCTTGACTTACTCCTGAAAATAAAATATAAGATACAAATCTATCAGTAACAAGGCTGTAATTCCATTGAGGGATTATGGTACCATCATTAACCACAATAGCAAAGTTTCAGAGGTTTTGATGTCACCAGAATTCCAAGATGGAATTACAGGCCTTGTTAATAAAAGCTTCCTAGCTGTTAGATTTTTGCAATTTAAGGAACCCTGTAACCATTCCTTCTTGTAATACCATCAATCAGATGTCAGAACAATGGCATTATCAATTTATGATGCCATATCATATACTAATATTAGTACAGATGAGTTGTACCCTACAGACATGCTGCTTCACTGGGCACTGTTTTTCACCCTTCACCGAACTGTCAAGTCTGGTGTTGTGCCAAACCTGTTCAGTGGCCATGCTTCTAGATGACACAAATGTAGTAGCACTGATGTGCTACCTTCGTGGATCTATATCTCTGGTACACACACCACAAGACATGCACCCTTCCTTCTGGCTGCAGATAGAAATCTGAAATCCTGTACTTCTGCAGCCATAGATACAAATCCATGAAGCTAGCACATCAGTGCTACTGTATCTGTGTCAGCTAGAACAGTTGCATGTTGTTTGCCTTACCCAACAATGGCTGTCTATGTTTGATTGTGAGGTCTTGCCATTTTGCTGTTTGGGAGGAGTGGAGTTAGGGTTGGAAATCTTAACACCACATTTCTCTACTTTCATGGTGTTATTTTGAAGTCCTAACTGGTGCATTTATGCAGTTTTTTGTAAAGAGTCCTTTCTTTTTGAGACAGTGGAATTGTATCTTCATTCAAAGGGACCTGCATGAACAAATGCAGATGCTCAGGGCCATTTGAGCCCTGCACCAAGGGAAGAGTCCTTCTGTCCATGAAAATCAAGAATTTATGGGTCTGTCTGTAGGGTTTAAGAAGTGCAGGGCTCTCTGGGCCCTGCAGTTCAATGTGACAACAGATACAGATGCACGGGGCAATGAGTCCATCTGTCAGGAAATGCATAGGGCTCTCTGGCACCCATGGGTGCAGAAGTGTCAGTACCTATGCCAAGAGAAGAGTTTTCTTCACTATACAGTGGTACCAGCTAGGATGCAATGCAGTAATGCTGCAGTATATCATTAAATGCTGCAATATGCTGCAAGAAACAGTGCAATTTAAATGCAATTAAGCCCTTTTTACTGTAATATTTCATAACATGTCATTTAGTGCACGTTGCTCTAATGCATCTTGGCTGGCTCTGCTGTGTGGTACTTGGGTCTGTGCTGGCAGCCCTGCTTCTTTCCTTCTCAGGATGGGTGGTGGTGGTGGCATGTAACAGTGCTGACCCACAGCCTCATCCCATTCAGCTGGCTCTTTGAGCTCACGCCTAGACTCGGTTCATGAGCATGGCATAACAAAGCACACCTGGTGGGGTAAAGGCTGGCAGAACACACATTCTTATTTTTTTTTTATTTTGACTAGAATTAAACACAAAGGGCAACCCTAGGAGGCATATGCCAAGTGCAGTCCTGCCCCTAGCCTTACTGTCTGCTGAGCTTCATGGTCTTCACCAACTGGGAGAGAGACCAATCATGGAAGGAAGGCAGACTCCAACAGGTGCAGAAGCGGGGATTCCTTGACAGCATTTCTACCTGGATGAATCTCCCTTGGAGTGCACAGTCTGGGCTCCTATCTCTGCTGAGGTGACTTTTCTCCTCGATTGCTCTGCTCAGATACAGCCAGCAGATTCTCTCTCAGGATAAGGAGCAGTTGGAACACTTACCCAGAATTCTTGGCTGCTGTATGTAAATCAGCATTTGTACTGCTGTACCACTACTGAAATAGTGGTCAACTAATAAAAAGCTCTCAGCTGGAAGCAATAGTTCAGACACAAAGGGCACCCCTAGGAGGCAGATGTAAGAGTGGTCCAGCACCCAGGCTTTCTATCTGCTGTACCCACTACTGAAATAGTGTTTGGCTAATAGAAAGCTCTCAGCCAGAAATGACCAGAACCTGCAGCTCAGACACAAAGGGCAACCCTAGGAGGCATACACCAAGTGCGGTCCAGCCCCTAGCCTTTCTGTCTGCTGCGCTTCACTGATCTTCACCGAATGGGAGAGAAACCAATCACGGAGGGAAGGCAGACTCCAAGAGGTGCAGAAACAGGGATTCCTTGAAAGCAGTGCTACCTGGGTGACTCCCCATTGGAGTTCACAGTCTGGGCTCCTATCTCTGCTGAGGTGACTTCTGTCTTTGATGACTCTGCTCAGACCCATCCAGCGGCTGCTCTTGCAGCATGAGGAGCAGTTGGAATACTTACCCAGAATGCCTGGCTACTACATGTAAATCTGCATTTGTACTGCTGTATCACTATTGAAATAGTGGTCAACTAATAGAAAGCTCTCAGCTGGAAGCAACAGCTCAGACACAAAGGGCACCCCTAGGAGGCATACACCAAAAGCAGTCCAGCCCCTAGCCTTACTGTCTGCTGTACCCACTACTGAAATATTGGTCAGCTAATAGAAAGCTTTTAGCCAGAAACAACCAGAAGCAACAGCTCAGACATAAAGGGTAACACTAGAAGGCATATGCCAAGTGCTGTCTAGCCCCTAGCCTTACTGTCTGCTGAGTTTCATTGATCTTCACTGTCTGGGACAGAGACTGCCTCTCCTCCAGTCTCTAGTTGTGCAACTAAGTGATAGACCTTAACAATTTTTTTAGCAGAAAGGAGAAACAAAGGTTCTGCTCCCCTCCACCTTACCCCCTAATCCCACCCACCACTGGGTTCTCTTCCTATATAGGTTCTGCATGTCACTGCCTACCTCCTACCTGATCTGACTGGAAGGCAAAAAAAAAAAAGTTTGAAATTATTTTTTTTCCTACCTTTCAATTCTCTTCAGCAACTACCTACAGGCCGGACTAACACTTGTTATTTCCATAACAAAGAATATCAAGCCAACAGGAATGGATATCATGCCCTGTAACCACTGTGGAGCACTCATTTACAGGGCCTGGGTCCAGGACATAGGATATTGCTCCACATGCTGGTCCATAAATGACCACTGAACCCAACTCCTGGAGGCATGGACAACAATATCCCACCTAAACCAGGAACTATGCCAGGTCACAAGGACTTGGAAACAGCCCCGGTACCACCAGTACCCTAGCACTGACCATCTACTGCAGAAGACAGGCAATCCAGGGGGTTGGCAGGTAGTGCAAAGGGGCAAAGCTTACCACAGCAAGGCTCACCAAGTGGGCAATTCTCAAGAGGCAGTTATGCAGCTGCATAACAGGTTTGCCCGGCTGGCAAGGATGCACAATGAACCAGATGACTGCTCAAGTCAGAGAGCTAGAGCTCAGCAGCATCAACCTGGCATCACCCTAAAAAACAATAGGGGATCACAAAGAAGGGATCCACATGTTACTGAGCTAGGGAAGCATGAGCACTCTGACTTGGACCAGGTGAAATGGGTGCAGGGACACTAAACACTTTGCCAGTATATAACTAGTAGGGAAAACCCTACCACTGAAGGAATGAAGAAATTGATAATTATGGGGTACTCCATGATACATGGGGTTGAATCACAGTTAAATGGGACCAACCAAATGGAGACAGTGGTCAGATGTCTCCCTGGGGCCACAGCAAAAAGGGATGAAGGTTGCATAGGAAACTGCATCAGAAAGGAGTGGGACATCAAGGCCATCATAGTTCACATAGGAACTAATGATTTTGTGAACCATTCCGTCAAACAGGCCAGGGTGCATATCTCAAATCTAGAGGATAGATTCACCTCTTTTTCATCCACCTTGGCCTTCTCTGAGGTACTCCCAGTATGGGAGAAGGGTAAAGACCAAGGAAAGGTTAGGGAAGCCAAAATCACAGAACTGAACACTTGGCTCCACACTTGGTTCTTACAAAAGGGCCACACCTTCATCAGTGACTGGAAAGATTTTGGGAAAAGGACTTACTTTAAATTCCATGGCCTTCTCCTCAACAGGGACGGAGGGTAAGGGCATTAGGGTAAAATTCAAAGTATTCACAATTAAACTAGAGGATGGGGTGGTGGTGACCAGATGGGAGCAGGAATATAGAACCCCAGTCATGAACCTCCAGAGCCTTGTAATAGTGCCCATTATCAATCACATAGACATAAAAAACAGGAGTGCATGAAGGTCATACCGGTTAAACAAAATATATGGAAATAAAGGATCAAGGATGCCAGACTCTGGAAGGCAATAATGACCAATGCCTGGAGTCTGGCTAGTAAAATCTCAGAACTCTCAACCACAATAGCAGATACAGGATTGGACTGGGTTGCAGTCACAGAAACATGGCTAAATGAAAGCCATGAATGGGATGTTGCAATCCCAGGTTACAAATTATTCAGGCAAGACAGAAAAGGATGTAGGTATGGGGGGTTGTGTTATATATAAGGGAAGACATAAAAGTTACGGAGGTCCAATAGTCCCAAGATGAATCTGAGGTACTCTGGGTAACTCTCAAATCAGACTCATGCTCAGCTCTCAGACAAGGAGTGATATACAGGCCTCTCTCTCACAAGGGGCAAAAGGAGACAAAGCAATGCTTGAAAACATAATAAAGATAGCCAAAAAAGAAGAAGTCATGCTGATGGGAGACTTCAACCTCCTGGACATGGACTGGAACTACTGCACAGCATCAACAACTAGGAGTAGAAATGTCCTAAACACCTTGGGCGGGGCTGGACTTAAATAGTTTGTCATGGTCCCCACTAGAGAAAACACAGTCCTGGACCTGGTGCCCACCAACAGCGGCAAGGTCCAGGAGGTGGAGATGGAGGTGGGGTGCCATTTGCAGTCAAGTGACCACAAATTTGTCTGGTTCAAGATCAAAAAGGTCAAGGAGACAAGCCACACTAAGACATGGGTTGTAGAATTCAGAAGGACAGACTTCGATCAGATAAGAATATGCTTTAGGGATATCCTCAAGAAGAAGGCAAAAGGAGGGGTAGAGGAATGTTGGCTAAACATAAGAGAAGCACTAGCGAAGGTTACTGCAGAATACTCCAGGCTAGTCAGTAAGATGAAGAAAAAAAAAGAAATCTGCTTTGGTTCACAAAGAAGGTGGCAGCTGCAGTGAGGGAAAAGAGACTAGCATTCCAAAGATACAAGGGCTCAGACAGCAAAATAGATAGGGAGGCATACAAGTGCAGCTTGAAGGAGGCAGGAAGGGTGATCAGAAAAGCAAAGGCACAAACTGAGGAAAACATAGTGCAGGAGGGTTAAAGGAGCCAATAAGACCTTCTTTAGATACATAAGCAGCAAAAAGGAAAAATAAAGGAGGCATTGTCAGGCTCATAAGCAGGGATGGAATGAGGGTAGAAGAAGGCAGTGAAAAGGCAGAAGTCTTAAAATGAGTACTTCTGCTCAGTCTTTAGTAAGGAGGCACCTGGTAACAGACCCACCCCAAAGGGGAGCAGAAGTCACCTAGAGGGAATGGACACAAGCTCGTTCACAATAGAGAGGGTAAGGATAGAATTAAAAAAAAATCTAAAGGTAGATAAAGCCATGGGGCCAGACGGAGTCCACCCACGCATATTGAGGGAACTTAGTGATGAACTGGCAGCACCACTAGTAGAACTTTTCAGCAGATCCCTGAGAGAAGGGACAGTTTCCCAGGACTGGAAAAGAGCAATAATGGTCCGCATAAACAAGAGCGGTAGCAGTGAGGAGATAGAAAACTACCACCCGGTCAACCTCACCTTAGTGGTGGGTAAGAAGATGAAGTCGCTGCTCAAAGAAAGGATGCAAGCATTCCTGGAGGAATCTGGACAACTGGATACCAAGCAGCATGGCTTCACCATGGGAAGGCCCTGCCAGACTAACCTGATTGAGTTCTTTGGCTCAGTTACTAGGCCTGTGGACTGGGAGGGGGCCGTTGATGTTATCTACCTTGACTTTAGCAAGGCTTTTGGCTCTGTATCACACAGAAGGCTGCTAAACAAACTTGACCATACAGGAGTGGGGCAGGAAGTGGTAGCTTGGGTGAGTAGCTGGCTTGAACAGAGAACTCAGTCCATGACAGTAAATAGGGCAGCATCAGGGGATAGGGAGGTGACAAGCGGGGTACCACAGGGGTCCATCCTTGGACCATTACTCATTAATATCTTCATCAGAGATATCACAGAGGAGTCGAGCGGGAAGGTATACCTCTTTGCAGATGACACAAAGCTCTGCAACAGGGTGGAAACTGCAAAGGGAGTAGAGTAAATGAAAAGTGACTTACTCAGGCTGGAACATTGGTCCAACTTGTGGCAGTTAAAATACAATGTGAAAAAGTACAAAGTTATGCATCTGGGCAGAAGCAACTCAGAGAGGGACTACTACCTGGGAGGGGAGAAGCTAGCAACCACCCATCAGGAGAGGGATCTAGGGGTTATCATTTCTGACAATTTGAAGGTAGGCAGACGATGCAAAAAGGCAGCAAAGAAGGCCAGCAGGATGCTGGGATGCATAGGAAGGGGCATCACAAGTGGTAGAAGAAAGGAAGTGATAATGTCACTGTACAGGTACCTGGTGAGACCCCACCTTGAGTACTGCATCCAGTTTTGGAGACCTTATCTCAGGAAGGACATAGATAGAGTGGAGACAGTACAGAGGAGGCAGCAAAAATGATACAGTCTCCATAAGTTGCCATATGAAAGCAGGTTACCAGAACTCAACAGGTACTCCCAGGAACAAGGCAGGGATAGAGGGGACATGATTGAGACATTCAAGTTTCTGAAGAGTATAAACAGAGTCTCCACCCAGGAGCTCTTTATGGTCAATATCACCAGTAGGACAAGAGGACATGAGATGAAATTGAGGGGAGGAAGATTCAGAGACAACATGCAAAGGTTTTTCTTCACACAGAGAGTGGTTGACCCATGGAATGGTCTACTGGCTGGAGTCATTGACTCCAAAATAGTAGGGGAATTCAAAGCAGCTTGGGATAGACACAAGGGGATTGTCTTACAGAAATCCTAAAGGGGGGGGTAGGGCTCAGGACAGACATGATGGATCTTTGATCCCAATCTGCCATCAATTCCTGTTTCTATGTTTCTAAAAATTGTTAAGATAGTCATTTTATGATTCCCCCTTTAAAACATGACATATGGCATTTATTGCATAATGTGTGAATGTCATCTCACCCCATAAATGCAAAGACACATTCCATCCAGGATTTGAAAAACAACACTAGTCATGATTATGAGGTGTGTAAAAAATGTCAATGTTGAATCTTGGAGTCAAAATACTGATAATTCAAAAAGTTATTTGGGAGCATGGACAAATGTCAACATACATTTGTAGCTTTTTTTTCATAATTTGATCCCACATTTTGAACATAGTTTTCCTATGAACCCATGCCATGAATCCAGAAGGCAAAAGCTTTCAAATCCTGCCCAAAATGAGATTTTGTAGAGCAACTGCGAAATCAGCTTTAGGACAGACTTGAACCACCTCATTCATGCAATGGGGTCCCAAAAAGGCCATTCTGAAAGTCTGATAGAACAATATTGAAAATTAGTTATTAGCAAACAGTGAAATATTTCAATTTTCACTGATAACTTGGTCATTTTACCATATGTTTCCACCAAATTTTCAACATAATCTTCTTTAACCATTCCCCCAACCACCTCCACCTGCACCACCACCACCGCATATGAACCCAGTAGGTGAAAATCTTTAAATCCCACCTGAAAGATATTTTTGTGGAGTAACTGCAAAATCAGCTTTCAGGATGGAGCAACTTTCAGGATGGATTTGAAAAATTTAACCTACCTTGTTCATGAGGTGGGGTTCCCAAGAGGTCATGTTGGCCAAGATCCCACAACTGATTCGCCAAGACTCTGGAGACCCAAAATCCCTATGTTTTGCTGTTTGAGGGGTGGGTGAGGTGAGTTAGGACTGGAAACCCTAGTGCCACATTTCCCTACTTTTGTGGCATCAAGTTATTCTAACTGGTGCATTAACAAAGTGTTTTTTCTTTGCAAACAATTGCTTTTCTTTTTGAGATAGTGGAATCATATCCTCATTCATGGAGGTCCCTTTGGGACCTGTGTGAACAGGATGCAGATGCTTAGAGCCCTTTGTGATGGATGTCTGGAATTCATGGGGCCGTCTGGTGGGCTGCAGAAGCACAGGGCCTTCTGGTTCCTGCACATCCATGTGGCTCCAAATACAGATGAATGAGGCAAAAAGTCCATCTATCAGTCAATGCATAGGTCCCTCTGCCACTCACAGGTGCAGAGGTGTATGGCCTTATGACAAGAGGACAGTTGTCTGCACTATATGGTATCTTTGCCCATGCAGACATCCCTGTAGCTTTCATTCCCTGGCTGGGAGGCATCATATAAAAGCACAATCCCCCCACCCTCACCCCATCCAGCTGGGTCACTGAGGTTTCCCCTGAACTCAGCTCACCGGTATGGGTTCAAAAAGCATAGAAACATAGACTTTGATGGCAGATAAGGACCACTTGGCCCACCTAGTCTGCCCATTTTTCTACCTAAAGGATAAGCTGCAGATCCTATTTAACCAACAACCTATTTCTTCCTACCCCCACAAAAATTGCCTTATGTCTGTCCCATGCATTCTTGAATTGTTCCACAGTTTTAGACCCCACAACCTCCTCAGGAAGTCTGTTCCATGCATCCACCTCCCTCTCTGTGAAAAAATACTTCCTCACATTGCCCTTGAGCCATCCCCCCTCTATCTTCAAATTGTGTCCCCTTGTTCTTGCACATCTCTTTTTCTGAAAGATGCTACCCTCTTGGACTTTGTTGATTCCACTGAGGTACTTAAAAGTTTCTATCATGTCCCTCCTCTCCCTCCTTTCCTCAAGGGTATACATATTAAGCTCCTTTAGTCTCTCCTCGTATGGCTTCTCTTGCAGACCTTGCACCATTTTAGTTGCCCTCCTCTGGACTGCCTCCATCCTGTCTATGTCCTTGTGGAGATGGGGTCTCCAGAACTGGATGCAGTACTCCAGATGGGGTCTCACCAACTGTCTGTATAGGGGATAACAACTTCCTGTTTTCTGATGTTGATACCTCTCCCTATACATCCCAGCATCCCCCCAGCCCTCCCTATTGCCTTCTCACATTGTTTGCCAAAATTAAGGTCATCTGATATGATTACCCCCAGGTCCCTTTCCATTTTTGTTGTTGTTACTACCTCCCCCATTGTGTAATCTTCCCCTGGGTTTTTATTTCCCAGGTACATAATTTTGCACTTCTTTGCATTAAATACAAGCTGCCATACTTCTGACCATTCCTCCAATCTACCAAGTCCCTTCTCATCCTTTCCACGCCTCCTTGTGTATCAACCCTGTTGCAGACCTTTGTGTCATCTGCAAAGAGGCATACTTTTTGTTCCAGTCCCTCTGCAATGTCACTTATAAAGACATTAAAAAGGACTGGACCCAGTACTGAACCCTGCGGTACCCCACTAGTAACCCCTCTTTCTTCAGAGTGGACTCCATTTACAATTACCTTCTGTGTCCTGTTGTCCAGCCAATGTTTTAGCCAGGGTACCACTCTGGGACCCACTCCCAGGCTGGTTAATTTGACTATTAATCTTTTGTGTGGGACTGTGTCAAATGCCTTACTAAAGTCTGGGTAGGCCATGTCCACAGCCCCTCCCTGGTCTACTACTTTGGTCACCCAGTCAAATAAATCAATTAGATTCATCTGACATGACCTTCCCATTGTGAACCCATGCTGCCTTGGGTCCTGTGCCCCACTGGCCTCTAGGTACTCAACAATTGTTTCCTTCAGAAGTGATTCCATCACTTTCCCTACCACAGTGGTCAAACTGACAGGTCTGTAGTTTCCTGCCTCTGTCTTGCTCCTGCTTTTGTGAAGGGGAATCACATCCGCCTTCCTCCAGTCCTCAGGTACCACGCCATCCTCCCATGATTTGTTAAAAAGGGTAGTAAGTCGTGTCACTAGTTCTCTCCTTAATTCTTTTAGAATTCTGGGGTGAATTCCATCAGGCCCCATTGCTTTGTCCACCTTTGGTTTTAGGAGTTCTTTCAGAACCCTTTCCAGAGTGCTTCTGTTAATTGGATTTGGCACCTCCCCCTCCTCCTCTTATGTGAATACTGAGCAGAAATATTCATTCAGTATCCCTGCCTTTTCACTGTCCCTTTCTGCCCACCCACCATCCATTCTATTCAGCCTCACTATCCCTCCCTTTGTCTTTCTACGCTCCCTGATATACCTATAAAAGGTTTTATCCCCCTTCTTAACTGAGTTGGCTATCTTTTCCTCAGTGTGGGCCTTTGTTATTCTGACTACCCTCCCTGCTTCCTTCTGCCTTAACTGGTACAGTTCTCTGTCCTGCTTCTTCTGTGTTTCCTTATACTTCCTAAATGCTATCTTTTTTTCCCTAACCTTCACCACCACCTCTTTTGAGAACCATAGTGGCTTTTTCTTTCATTTTGATTTGTTTATTTGCTTGACACAAAGGCTTGTTGCCTCTGTGATGGCAGTTTTGATGTTTCCCCATTGTTGCTCCACCCCTCCTTCTAGCCTGTTTGCTAGTGCTTTTCTAAGGCACTCTCCCATCTTGCCAAAGTCAGCCCTCCTGAAGTCCAGAACCCTCACTTTTGTATGGCTTGACTCTGTAGCTGAGTTTATCATGAACCACACTGGTGATCACTTGTTCCCAGATGGCTACCCACTTCTAGATCTGAGATCCTCTCACTGTCCCCATTTGAGAGTATGAGGTCTAAGATTGCTCCCTCATGAGCTGGTTCCAAAACTAGCTGTCTGAGGCATGACACCTGAAGGGCATCAAGAATTACCCTGCTTTTGGATGTGGTTGCAGCAAAGGTGCTCCAGTTAACATCTGGCATATTAAGGTCCCCAATCAACAGTATCTCCCCTTTCTCTGCCATCCTAAGGATGCCTTCTAGCATATCCTTGTTCATTCCCTTCCCCTGACATGGGGGTTTGTATACAACCCTGTGCAGATTGTGGTGCCATTTCCAGTCTCTAAGGTGACCCACAGTGCCTCCTCTCCTCCCTGTTTACTCTTTTGTTCAGTTGCTTTTACCCTTCCCTTACATAGAGAGCCCCCTCTTCTGCCTTCCCTGTCTCTCCTGTAGGTTGTGTAGCCTGGTATGTTAACCTCCCAGTCATGGTTCTCTGTGTACCATATTTCTGTGACTGCTATGATATCCAGGCATCCCTCTTCCATCAAGGCCACCAGTTCAGGGAACTTGTTGCCCAGACTATGGGTGTTGGTACTCATTATCCTCCATTTCTTGATGGCCTTACCCCTTTTTGCTCCATTTCTGTCCTTATTGCCTTTGTCATTTTCTCCATTTTCCCCTGCCCTTCTCCCTATTGACATCTCTATGTTGATGTTTACCTCACTTAGTATCCTGATTTTTTGGGGGGACTAGGATTTCCATGCTCCTCTCCAGTGCTTCCCCCCCCCCTTGGCTAGTTTAAATGCCTGCCACTGAAGCATTTAAACCTATCACCTAGGATCCTGGTTCCCTCCAGACCATCACACCAGTATAGGCCTGCATCCCTCCAGGTGGACCCCAGTCCCCAATGAAGCCAAATCCCTGAGCTCTGCACCAGTTTTTCAACCACTGATTGAATTCCATGGTGTGGAACACCCTAGCCTCACCTGTGCCATAGACAGGCAGCACCTCAGAGAAGGTTAACATGCGTGCTACATGTCTAAGGCCCCTCCTCAACTCCACAAATGCTTTCTGCACTGCTCTGATCCCATTCTTAGTCAGGTCATTTGCCCCTAGGTGGGCAATGACATCCAGCTCCCTCCTCTGTGCAGCTGCTCCAGCGATCCTGAGGATTCATTCCCTGCCCCTCCAAGCCATGGTGCCAGGCAGGCACCTTACGTCCCTCTCCCCTTCCTTCCCCAGTTCTACCTTCCTAACAATGGAGTCCCCCACCAGGAGTTGTTTCCTTCCCCTGTAGGGTCCCATTCAGCCCTCCTGTAGGTCTCACTTGAGGAGGTTCCCAGCATCCTCCTTGGTCTCCACTGTGGGTGCCTCCATAGAAGAACCACACTTTGCCAGAATGGCATATGAATTGTGGAGAGGTACATCTGGAGGGATGCACCTCTGTTCCAACACCCTCACCCTCCCTGAGCCCACTGTGTTCCAAGTGCTCCTCTTCCTTGGCAACCTCTGAGGCAATGGCAGCGGCCCTGGTCATCCCTGGGTGGGAGAGGAGGTCCCACAAATCCTGGCCAATTCAGCCAGGAGATGAGAAAACTCCTCCCTCAGCCCAGAGAGGTGCCTACAGATGGAATAACACTGCATCCTCCAGAACATCTTGCAGAACACTGCTGCTCCACAGCCACTGCACTGCACTGCACCACTCCCATCATGTCTTATTTCTGGCCCCCTAACTGTTGTTTGGAATACTTACTCTTTCCTCTGTTTGTTTATTTTTCTTTTAATTTTTTTTCTCCCTACTTACTTACTGCCCCTGTGCCCTTTAAGCTCCTGATCTTCCTGTTCTGAGACAAGAAGTTCCTATATTTCTCAGTAGTCTCCTTACTTGCTCAGAGTCAGACCTCCAGCACCTGGGAGGATGAAGAGCTACTCTTATCCTTCTAGGATGGTGAGTCTTTTGTGACTCTGTGGCCACTCACTTCCTGCTCCCAAACAGGAAGTTCCTGTTGTCAGTCAAATCCTGTGCCTATAAAAGTAGAACTGGTTTAGGGTGGGGTGGTGGATGTGAGGGAAGGAGGGCAATATAGTCCCAGTAGAGAAGTTTAGTTATACCAGTAGCTCCTTCCTCCTGGTGCTCTGCCTGTTCTCTGACAGAAGTTATCTAGGGCACTGTTTAAATCTGACTTTAACCTGGCTTCCTTTTAGCTAAGCCACTCCCCCTACTTTGCAAATCTTTCTACACTTAGTTAATGGCACAGAAAACAGTTCCCTTCAGCCACATGTGACAAGCACCTAGATAACTACACAGATAACAGTTCACTTCAACTAACTCTGGCAAACCCTAAATTGAAGGTCCCAGTAGTAAAGTTCTAGTTCTAAGTCCCAGTAAAGAAGTTTAGTTATAACAGTAGCTCCTTCCTACTGGTGTTCTGCCTGTTCTCTGCATACCCACTGTATTAAGACTGGCACTACACACAATGTTTCTTAACAATTGTGTATGTGTGTATATATATATATATATATATATATATATATATATATATATATATATATATATATATATATATTTTGTTTATTTTGACCCAAATTTTCAAGATAGTCATCTTATTATTCCCATTATAAACATGACATGTAACATTTACAGAACATTGACCAAAATGTCATTTTGCACTGGAAGAGTGAAAACATGTTTCATCCAGGATTTAAAAAAAATGATACCTGCCACATTTATGAGGTGGTGTGGAAACATGAGAATGTTAAAAGTTTAGAGTCAAAATATTGAAAATTAGTGAAATTATAACTGAATGTTGAAATACTGCAACATTCACTGTAACCTGGATATTTTACCATATTTGCACACCATATTGTCAGCATAGCTTCCTTATTACCCCATGTCATGAACCCAGTAGGTGGAAATGTTAAAATCCATGACAAAACATCATTCCACACCACCAAAATGTCATTCTGTGCCAGAGGTGTGAAAACACATTTTGGCCAAGGTTTGAAAAATTACAGCTGTCATGTTGATGTGGTGGTGTGAAAAAATGGCTGTATTGAAAATCTACGGTCAAAATATTTAAAATTACCAAAGTTATGAGCGAGTGTAGAAAAATGTCAATGTATGCTTATAATGTTGTTATTTTTGTATATTATGATCCCAGATTTTTGGCACGGGGTCTTAATGTCACATGACACAATGCTGCAGCAATATACAGTGCTGCCAATACAGTGCAATATATTGCCAGTGGCTTTAGAACCCCACCAAACTAAAATAATCAACTCCGGGGGGGGTTGTACACTAAAAGTCTGGGACCGGGATTCGATACCTGATCCGCAGATGCACCACCTTCGTTGCTGCCTGTGGCTCATCCTATCAAGTCATGGCAGCTGCTCAGTGGACCCTCCTCCCAGCATAGGACTTATCCTCTGTGAAGGAACAGAGACAGGGCGCATAGACCATTTAGCAGTTTTGCACCCTGTCACTATTCCCACCTGTGCTGTCTCTGTTGTGTGGTTTTGATGTGTGCTGTTCTACATGCTGTGAACTGACCCGGTAGGCAGATTTTCAACATAGCCTTTTTATGACTCCACCTCATGAACAAGGCTGGTGAAAATGTTCAAATTCTGTCTGAAAGGTGATTTCACACAGTAAGCATAAAATCACCTTTTGGGCCAGATTTGCATAATTCCACCACAACTGGACATGGGATGTGATCCAAAAATGCCATGTTGAATATCTAGCATTACAATATGTAAAAATGGCAAGCTTATGAATCAAAGTGCAAAACCCCATTGAAATACATTAAACCATACTTAGATTAGTTTCTCATATGGCAGTCGGTGGTTCCTGCAGCAAGATATGCTTCTGATTGTGGAGTAGATCTACACTGTGGGACATGTTCAGGTGAGTGAGGATGTATGTGGGATGATAGGTGCTGAGTGGGAGGTTGGTGTGGAGTGTGGTGTGTGTGACAGGGTTAGATCGGCGAGGGACCATTTTCTTTTTTACAAGCTAAAACAAAGAAAAAAAGCATTGAGAGATGGTTTTCTTTATTTCACCTGCTATTCCAACAGTGGGGATTAGGCACCTCAGTATTGAGCTTGTGATCAGCAGTACTTGAGGTAGACACCCTGGTGCTGCCACATACCTTGGGAGAATGGGGACAGGCCACTTGGAAGTGAGGGGGAGAAAGAAGTGGTACTGGGGTGGGCACCCAGGTCCGCTTATATATTAACAAAATGTGTTTAAACCTTGGGAAGAGTGGGTGGGCAAGCTGGACAGGAGGGGAGGACAAAGACAGAGTACTGCAGTGGGCACCCCAGTCCTCTTAATAAATAATTAATGTGATAGATAGATAGACAGACAGACAGACAGACAGATAGATAGATAGACAGATAGCAGACAGACAGACAGATATAGAGACAGACAGACAGGAGAGATGAGAAAGAGTGATCAAGGAATCACCGGATCACTGCTGGCACTGCAGCAAGCAGCACACTTCCATCTGCTGCTGCAGATGTCAGGAATGTCCCGCTGTTCTCATACAGAGCATGCAAATGAATGGCTCCTTTCACTAAGCTGGGCAGACTGGATTTTGAGGTTCCCAGAATAGGTATTTCTGGCAATTTATTCAAAAAACAAACACCAGAATCTAAGTAAACAGGCCCTGTTTAGCTAAGCTCAGGTGTTTATTTGTTTTTTTAAATATATAATTTTTATGTATTTTAAATGTTTGTGAGTTTAAAAGAAAAAAACAAGATGATAGCTGGCATAATCAGCATTGTTTTCCACACGATCGGTATTTTATTACAGGTAAATCATGAAAATAAGCATTCATGATCTTTTTTCATGGCTGTGTGGGCAGAGCTCGGCAGACATTATGCCATTAACCATTATATTAGAATAGCACTGTGGAAGCACGTGACCCGACCACTGACTGGTGTGCCTCCTCTGTGCTGCGGCATACTTTGCAGTGGTTGTGTTCATGCACCACTTCCCCTCCTCCAGCTACGTAAACACATCTACTTTGCAGCACATTTCTTTTTCTTCCACAACTGCAGAAGTGACAGGTGCCATACACACAATGGCAGCTGCCTCAGACTACACATGCATGAGTATTGTGCATGCACTACTCTTTAACCACCACCATTTGTGAATGGCATACTCAGGAGCTGTTACATTGTGAAAGCAATCATGAAGGCACTACCAATTGTTTGGGAACTGAGAGTGCCAAAAATCCAGCAAGCACACAGCAAGGAGGTAATGCCATACTCCGGCACCTTAAAAACTCTTAAAGGCTCTGCATAGCCGTACTGGCTGTGACTAGAATTTGTTTTTATTAACATTCGCATTTCTCAGTTAATTCAAAAATTGTTGTGACTTTGAACCCTAGGTTTTTCATTAAAACATTGCAAGGCACTCCTTTGCTATGGGCCCTTTCAACCCCTGAAAATGTCATGAAAAAATGCAACAAAATTTAGTCTGCAGGTGAAAGCAAAAAATATGCAATGTTAAGTATAAGAAAACAAACGTGGGTTTTTTCCTCTTTTTTTGGTGTTCCATATCTCAAAAAACAAGCAAGATACCATTACAAAACTTTTAATGTTTTGTGACTGTGACAGCCTGACCATATGTGTTAAATTTTGATGTATTTTGTAAAACAATGCAACGATTATGAAGGTGTAGACATTGAGGTTTAATGCTAAACAGCCTACTCAACCCTAACTATGGGGTGCTTCCATACCCCTATAATAAAGGTGTTTTTGGAAACTATATAAGTGCTGCCACACATGTGTTTTGGGTGAAGCTCTGGCACCCTAAGGAAGAAAGAAAAGGCTCTCTTTTAGTATCTAGAAATGCTTCTGCATGCATTTTAATATACTATCATAACCATCATGTCTTTTTTTATTTAAAACAATTATAAAATGATAAAATAATTTTAAAAATATACCACAAACAATCCCCCTCAAGGAAAACATGTAACTTTTTTTCATTTTTCTATGGATATAAGAAGTCCTCACAAGCAATTGAACATTTAGCTTTGATAGGTTGTATCCATGCACATGATTTATAACCCATATACTCCGCGAAGTGATCCGAGGAGTGAAGGTAGATTTGCGGAGTGCTCCGAAACGCAAAGTGGAGTACTTCGAGTTATAATGGGTAACTCGAAGGCCATTGAAAACAAAGACTTTGCATTACTCTGCCTTCCCAAATCACTACTACACCAATTCTTAAGGCGAAGTACATTGAAAACAATGTACTCCGCCTCACTTTGCCTTGTTTTTAAGCTCCAAAGGTGAATTTTGCAGTGATTCATGGGATTTCAGGTCACATGGGCTCTAGATTGTTCTGCACAGCCTCAGATTGGGGTAGTGTGTGTATGAAGCTGTAGGAGAGAATCTGCTCTGAGAGCTCTGTGATTCAAACCTTCTAAAGGCTGTTAAAAAAACATTTGGGATCATTTGTTTTGCTAAAACTTTAGTTCATCGATTATAGGAAACCCTCCTGTGCTTGTATCATTGAGCGTTTATTGTTTGTGTGTGGATTTTGAATGTTAATGTACAATATTCAGTCTGTGTACTGAGAGACAGTGGAAGTGTGCTTTGGGGGAGGCATATCTGTGGTGGTGTAGGTAGATTAACTTGGAGAAAAAGACAGAGCTTTCTGTTTTGGTGATATTTTTCTTGTATAACTGTGTTAATGTACACACAGTAATATTTTCAATAATTCTTGCCATTTTTTTGCTGATTGTTGTGGTGCAGCAGTGCATAATTTTAGTTTGCTTGAAATACGTGGTTATATTACTGAAGTTTTCAAATTGCTACACATTACTTAGTGTATATGTGAGTATGTGTGTGACGCGTGTCATCAAATCAGACACCTTTTAGTGTGCCACATAATTTCAGTAATGTGAAACTGCTATGCTACCCACTGCATCTGTGTAATTTTTGTACTTCTTTGTGGTATCTTTACTAGTACTAGTACTAGTGACTGTTATTGCAGCAGTGCAGTAAACTGCCCGCCCATGGCCTGCCCCAACCAGAAAAGGAATTCTTCTCCAGATTTTTGAATTTCTGATGGTGAGCACTAGTTAGGTTTTGTGCCTTTTCATCTGCATCTCTTCAGTGTGCAGTGCAATCTTAATTTGTCTGTGCACTTGCATCTCTTTCGGGCCCAATCTCCATTTCTAACTTAAGTTACAGTTGTTTCTTTGGCTTCCCTTCAGAGTACTGGACAGGTGTAGTGCATAATTCTGCATGAACATTGTACTCATTAATATGTGTTTTTAAGTTAGGACCATTATCACAAGTCATTCATGATACAAAGCACATTCATCATCATGGATGGTCACAAATACAGTCACAAATCATGATTTACGATCACATCACAAATCACAACATTAATCTTTTTTAATAGTTACTTAGATGTATTGTAGGCCTGTTTTGTAGTATTTCTCCATGCTTCACCACTCCACCATTGTACTCATTAATGTTTGTTTTTAAGTCAAGGAGTTTTGTGTCACACCTCATTGGGGGCCCGGGGAAGTACAGCCATAGGCATTCGTGTTTCATCATCATCAAGGTCACAAATGCAGTCACAAATCATAATTTACGATCACGTCACGAATCACAATATTCATTTTTTTTAATAGTTTCTTGGATGTATTTTAAGCCTGTTTTGTAGTATCTCTCCATACTTCATCACCCCACCATTGTACTCATTATTGAGTGTTTTTAAGTTGGGGAGTTTTGTGCCACACCTCATCGGGGCCCGGGGAAGTACAGCTGTAGGCATTCATATTTCTTCGTCATCACGGTCGCAAATGCAGTCACAAATTGCGATTTACAATCACGTCACAAATCACAAGATTAATTTTTTTTAATAGTTACTTGGATATATTTAAGCCTATTTTGTAGGATCTCTCCATGCTTCATCGCCCCACCATTGTACTCATTAATGAGTGTTTTTAAGTCGGGGAGTTTTGTGTCACACCTCATCGGGGGGCAGGGGAAGTACAGCTATAGGCATTCATATTTTGGCATCATCACGGTCACAAATGCAGTCACAAATCATGATTTACGATCACTTCACGAATCACAACATTATTTTTTTTTAATAGTTACTTGGATGTAATTTAAGCCTGTTAGAAAAATAACATTTACAGAAAGAGCAAATTAAGTAAAAAAGAGTACAGAAAAGACAAAAAAATGTAGGTTTTAAAAAAGCTGTTGGGTCTAAATCAAAGTTTAAATCTCCTTCTCTCTGATCTCAAAGCATCAGCAGTCACAAAACACACTACCCGTTCTCCGTCTACACAGGAGGAAGTAAAAGTGTCTGCCTGTATGACTCACTTTCTTCCTGCCTAGTTAAAGAGCATGTGACTTACAGTACTGTAAGCCATGTGATGTGTGGGGGGGCTGCCAAATCTGAAACACCAAGTGGGTCACTTAGAATCACAGAAACAATGACTTCGCCTTACTTCGCATTGCCATTCCGCCTTAAAGCAAAGTGGTAATGACAAGGCGGAGTGAGCACTTTACATTGCCCACTCCACATAGCAGAGTGGCAACGCAAAGTACCCACTTCGCGTTCACTTCGCAGGCAGAATTTAAATTTGCTGCATCTCTAGCTGAGACCACCAAACTCCATTCTTTTGTGGTACAAGCTAGGATTTGAAACCTGGCTCCAGCAATGAGATGCTATGGGTTTCTTATTAACTATGTTAGCTGGGTCTCTTCCAGACCACAGAAATTGTATATAACTACATGATCAGCAGTGTGGAAAATGCAGAAGACTACACAGGAAATAAGATTAGAGATGCAGCAAATTACAAATCGGCCCGCGAAGTGGACGTGAAGTGACCACTTCGCGTCCGTGGAGCACAATGCGAAGTGGATCCTGTAAAGTGGTCACTTCGTGTTATCATTACCACTTCGTGTTCTCATTATGCCTTAACGCGAAGTAAGGTGAACTGAGAAGAAAATAGGCACATCACATGGCCTGCAGTACTATAAGTCACATGCTTTAGCCAGGCAGGAAGGAAGTGAGTCAAAGAAGCAGTTTCACTTTCTCCTTTGCATTTGTACAAGGAGAAAGCAAAATTGTTTTGTGAGAGGAGTTTGATTGGCTCTTGGAGTCAATACTGCCAATCCAATTCAAACAGCTTTTTTAAAAGCTATTTTATTTAGTGTTTGTATTGTGTTAGTTTTTTTTTGGTTAGTGAATTTTTTTGTATAAGTTTTGTTTTTGTTTTGTGTGTGTGACTGACTGTGTGTGTGTGTGTGTGTGTGTGTGTGTGTACATGTGTATGTGTCATCCCGTGGGCCCAGGAGGATGGAGGGTCAGGTTGGAGTCGGGGAAGGTGAGTCACTGGCACGTGGGAGCGTTAGGAGGAGAGGATTGTGGACCCGTGGGGGGTGGGGTGGTTGTGTTATGTTGGACCGCTCCAGACTCCTGGCCAGTGTTGCTTCTCCCGCGGAAGCAACAGGAGCAGCAGCAGCACCAATGCCACTGGTGGCTGTTGCTCATCCACCTTCTCCACCACCACTAGCAGAAGCTGTTGGGGCTCCAGTAGCACCCCCTCCACCACCTCCACAGCCAAAGGAGGTGGCCCCGGCAATAGTGGGTGGTGGTGGGACTCATGCCCGCCAAGTGTGTACTGTGCCTGGTCCCCCCGCAGTTCCCCAGTGTGGGAGTTTTTTAATTGTGTGGGGGGAGACAGCACAGTGGTGCAGTGCCATGTGTGTGGTGTGCTGGTGAGCCATGGTCTCCCTGGGACACATTTGGGGACCAGTGGCCAGTGCACCCACATGATGAATCACCACAGGGCAGAGTGGCAGACTGCCATGGAAGGGGCCATGTGTCCACCTGTTGGCCCTTCTGTGGCAGTGGCCAAGGGTGCTGCTGGGGTGGGAGATGTGCCTTGCAGCAGTCACCACCGCAGCAGGAGGAGAAGGGCTACATCAGGTGCTCCTCCACCACCACCACTACCACCACAGCCACCAGCACCACCCTGTTCACCACTAGCCCCACTACCTGGATTACCTGCTGCAGTGGACCCGGCACAGTCCCTTTTAGCCAGTCTGACCTCCTTCTGGTGTGGGCAGCACTGGAGGAAAAAAACAAGTGTTTCATTAATTTAGAGCAGCAGGTTACCAGAGTATAAGCACAGCAGCAGCAAATACTTTCAGTGATGCACCTGCTGCTGGACCACCATGGCATTCCACGGCCATAGTAAGTCCAGGTATTGTTTTCTTCCCCTCCACACCCACACCTACCCCCCCGACCCCACCCCACTACTGTGTTGTACTTTTGTTGTGTGTTTTTTGTTTGTTATTATTAAATCATACACATTTTCCCTTCCAGGGGAATCTTTCTTGCACCACATAGCGCAATACATTTTTTTGAAAACAGTCTGTAAATGCATTACAGTGAGTCATGTGATGGAGGCATTCCCATTCTAAAAATCTGCCTACATTCTGCCTCCCTTCTCAGCAACATTAGGATATGATGGCAGGGAGAGCGTGTGTGCATGCTCCTTACAGTGAATATTGGAATATGCAGGTTTGCGAATGTTTCTTTATGTTAATGGTCAGTTTGTTGTGAAATGTGTGGCCACGTTTCCAGTAAGAAGAGCCTTGGTAGTGGAAACATCCCACATTTCACCACAAAGTGAACCTTATAACATTAGGAAACATTGCTTGGGATAGCTGCTGGACATTCAGTATAGTGGAGCATGCACCTGCGCTCCCCCGCCATCATGTCTTAACGTTGCTGAGAAAGTGTGGCACAAGTGTGGGTTGCTTTTCAGATTAATTCCTCCGTTATGTGACTTACTGTAATGAAATTATGGGTGGTTTTCGCAGACATATATTGCACTCTGTGGAGCATGAAATATTCCAGTGGTAGTAATGCCCCACATATTAGTTTATGAGCATCACCATAACTATGTCATGTGGTGACTGTCTGTAAAGCAGCAGCGCAACAATCTGTTGATAACTCTGACCTATATTTTTTAATGCTATGTCACAACTTCCTTTACTTACATCCTGACTAACTGGAATGATACGATAATTTGCAGTAGTTGAGTGTGCTGTACTACCTTTTTTCATGTGTGAAATAATGAAAGGAGCATTCATTTTAAATTGGTGCTGCTGACAGTGAGTGTGACCAGGTCTTTGTCATTGTTTTCCTCTGCTTTTCTCCATCACATCAAGGAGTTGTTATATATAACTTCTGTTGTTAACTAACAGTTATGCATCAGTCAGTGTTTTATATGACACCACGGAACAACAGTTATTGAAAAGCAGCTGCAAATAAATACAAAGCTGGTCGGAACAATATTGGAAGATGTGCTCATTTTGTTTTCATACATGAAAAAAAGTAGGAGTAAGAGAAGCAGACATAAATTGTGAGAAGAATTGTATCATTCAAGTCACTTGATGACTTGCACATAAGTAGTGGCTGCTGTGGCAGTTTAAAGTAGCATAAAAAAGTACAGTTCAGAACTGTCAGGACATTCTTGCAATGCTGCTTTAATTGTAATAATGTCACTATGACATCATGACTATGAGCTCACAGCAACAATCACAGAACACACAAAAGTGGAACAGAGTCCCCATATTTTTTCTGCAGCACCACAATGTGTCCTCCTTGTGTGCAGAAAATTGACAAGTGGTAACGAAGTGAAAAGAGACTGTTACAGCCCATACACAGTCCCCCAGAATTAATGGCGCACTCAGTCATGCAAGCAGTGTTGGCACAGAGTCCCCAGATTTTTTCTGCAGCACCACAATGTGTCCTCCTTGTGTGCAGAAAATTGACAAGTGGTAACGAAGTGAAAAGAGACTGTTTCAGCATACACAAAGTCCCTCAGAATTAATGGCGCACTCAGTCATGCAAGCAGTGTTGGCACAGAGTCCCCAGATTTTTTCTGCAGGCCCACAATGTGTCCTCCTTGTGTGCAGAAAATTGACAAGTGGTAACAAAGTGAAAAGAGACTGTTTCAGCACACACAAAGTCCCCCAGAATTAATGACGCACTCAGTCATGCACGCAGTGTTGGCACAGAGTCCCCAGATTTTTTCTGCAGGCCCACAATGCATCCTCCTTGTGTGCAGAAAATTGACAAGTGGTAACAAAGTGAAAAGAGACTGTTTCAGCACATACCCCATCCCCAATATAAAATGATGACTGTGATGTTCATATTGCTAGTCCAATGTGTTGTGCGAGATGATTCCACCAAATTAAATGTGATCATCTCAACTGGATTGAAAGGTGCCCTTTGGATGTACACTAATCGTAGCCTTGGTGAGTAGATATATATATATATATATAGTGTGTATTTTGTAGGTGATGATGAGGGGGGTTGAACTTGACTTGGACATGTACTCATGTATTGTTCTGCATCACACAGGTGACTCCAAACTGTTGCTGTGCACATTCCAGTGCTCAATGAGAATTTTTTTGCACTTAAATGGAAACAGATAACTTTCAAGCACATGAAGGTAAGTATTTCTTTTTTTTTGGGTGGGGGGGTCATATATTCAGTTTTGCCTGTAATGGTTTCTTATTTTTTTACTTCTTCACAGATTTCATCAGCATCCTTCTGGAGTCCGGTTGTTAATGATGGTCATGGTCATCGAATGAAATGACTTCTGCATGTTGCATGTGTGCCCAAGCTCAGGTTGGGCGAGGGGTGTGCCTGAAGTTGAAGAACTTTTTTGGATAAGGCCACTTTGACAGAACAACAAAGTACCGCAAATTTTCCTAAAAAAAGAAATTAATGACTTCTTAAAAGTTAAAACTTCATTGTTATGTGTCTCTCCCTGGTTTTCAAATCTCAATCCCTATTGTCAAGTTACATTTCAGAGACACATCTTGTCAACTACTAAGACAACCTGTTGTGTGCAATATTTGCAGCAGTCTTTACAAAGCAATGAAATGGATGAAATAAAATCTTCATACTTACCAGAATGGATTTCACATGGACATTACATCAGTTCCTCTCTCTACGGTATAGCTACAGCATCTTTCCCAATGAGTAACAGTGATGGAGCCTGATTTTGTTCTTCTGTAAAAGAAACTAAAGAAGTGTACTGTATATGTTTTGTCACTGTGGCTCTGAAAAGCTACAGAAAACAAAACAGACAACTTAAGGAAGTGAGGCAGCATAACAAACATGAGTGCACATACTCACTTTATGGTTTAAATATTAAGAAGCTGGTGGTGGTGGTGCACTGGTGGACTGGTGGTCCATGGGGGGCAGACAGACTGATGGTGGCAGACTTGCATAACATCAGTCCCGGTGGTGGTGGTGGTCCATGGGGGGCAGACAGACCTATGGTGGCAGCAGAGTTGGATAACATCAGTCCCGGTGGTGGTGGTGGTCCGTGGGGGGCAGACAGACTCTTGGTGGCAGACTTGCATAACATCAGTCCCAGTGGTGGTGGTGGTCCATGGGGGGCAGACAGGCTCATGGTGGCAGCAGAGTTGGATAACATCAGTCCCGGTGGTGGTGGTGGTCTGTGGGGGGCATACAGACTCTTGGTAGCAGACTTGCATAACATCAGTCTCAGTGGTGGTGGTGGTCTGTGGGGGGTAAACTGACTCATGGTGGCAGCAGACTTGGATATCATCAGTCCCGGTGGTGGTGGTGGTGGTCCGTGGGGGGCAGACTGACTCTTGGTGCAGACTTGCATAACATCAGTCCCGGTGGTGGTGGTGGTCCATGGGAGGCAGACAGACTCATGGTGGCAGCAGAGCTGGATAACATCAGTCCCGGTGATGGTGGTGGTCTGTGGGGGGCAGACAGACTCTTGGTGGCAGACTTGCATAACATTATTCCCAGTGGTGGTGGTGGTCCATGGGAGGCAGACAGACTCTTGGTGGCAGCAGAGTTGGATAACATCAGTCCCGGTGGTGGTGGTGGTGGTCCGTGGGGGGCAGACAGACTCTTGGTGGCAGACTTGCATAACATCAGTCCCAGTGGTGGTGGTGGTCCGTGGGGGGCAGACAGACTCTTGGTGGCAGACTTGCATAACATCAGTCCCGGTGCTGGTGGTGGTCCGTGGAGGGCAGACAGACTCATGGTGGCAGCAGAGTTGGATAACATCAGTCCCAGTAGTGGTGGTGGTGGTGGTGGTCCGTGGGGGGCAGACAGACTCTTGGTGGCAGACTTGCATAACATCAGTCTCAGTGGTGGTGGTGGTCTGTGCGGGGGCAGACTGACTCATGGTGGCAGCAGACATGGATAACATCAGTCCCGGTGGTGGTGGTGGTGGTCCGTGGGGGGAAGACAGCCTCATGGTGGCAGCATACTTGGATAACATCAGTCCTGGTGGTGGTGGTGGCGGTCCATGGGTGGCAGACAGACTCATGGTGGCAGCAGACTTAGATATCATCAGTCCTGGTGGTGGTGGTGGTCCGTGGGGGGCAGACAGACTCATGGTGGCAACAGATTTGGATAAAATCAGTCCCAGTGGTGGTGGTCCAGGGTGGGGGTGGGGCACACTGCCTTTAAATACTGCAGTTAAAACCTGCCCACATTAATCACATCATCATCCTCATAAAGAAAACTGCCCTCACAGTCATCGATGTCTGAAGTCTGACCACTGGGAAATTCTTTCTCCATTGTGTCATCATCTACATCAGTGGTGGGCCATTTCAGGCAGCCACTGCCAGTGCCACCAAGATGCTCCATTTCCACATCAGCAAGACCACCATGTCTAGGCCAGGGTACGAATACTGAGGTTGCAGTCTGTGCTGGTATGTGCCTCTCATTCATTTTAATGAATGTTAGCAAACTAACATTTGCAGGAGACTGGTTTGTCCGACTACCCCTGACTATTGCACCTGCTGAGCTGAATACCCTCTCAACACTTACACTGGAGGGTGGGCATGTGAGGTACTTCAGTGACACTGCAGTCAGCTCTGGCCATTCACTGACCTGTCCACTCCAGTACACTTATTGTCAGATGCCTGTTTTCAGACAAATATGACTCAACCATTCTCTGTGCCGCACTTAGTCCAATTGTTGATGCATCAGCCTGTTCCACGGAATCATTGATTTCACAAATACCCACTTGGGACAAAGCCTACCAAAGCGGGTTGACGCCAACCACTTTGGATGACAGACCACCAGGAACTACAGTCCCCTTACCAGGGGTGTAGCCAGGAATTTTAAACTTGTACTCAAAACTGATGCACTGCTGCCCCCCATTATGTGAACATAAACTGACATATGTGCTGCTACACCACACCAACAATAGCCCCCCCCACCATTTGCCATGTCTGAGTTCAAGTAATCAGTTTCTTCCTGTAATCCCCCTTCGTTTTTCTGCCTGCCTGGTAAGTTGTTCTTGTTCGTGTATTTGGCTGGTGGCATCAGTGCCCAATAGCGAACAACAAAGGCAAAAGGGCTCAGTGTGACACAGACACAGACACAATGTGATTCACAATGTTCTTGCTTTCCTCTTTTTGTTGCCCTGCCTGATTTTTTGGCCCTGCCTGATTTTTTACTGTACTCTGCTGAGTACAGTGCGTATGCCTGCCAACACCCCTGCCCCTTACCCTTGCATGATATGCTTGCTGGTCCTCCAGCTACACCTTCAGCTGGATTATGCTGCTGAGGTTTGCAAACCTTGGCACGTGACTTCTGTGCCCCATGAACCAAGCGAACAAGTTGACCACTGATATTTTTTACCTGTTCAGGCCCTCCCTCCAGTACTGATGCAATTCCACGTTTGTATCGTGGGTCCAGCATTGTTGCCATGGCAAAGTTGTCACTATGCTGAATGATCAGAATTTGATGATCCTGGTCGAATACTGTCAGCATGTGTTGCAGCAACATACTGCTATCACTGTCTCCGGCAACATCAAGGCTATGCTGTACATTCACCAATGTCTGCCTCAGAACCCGCAGCAGTAGAATTGTTTGGCTAATGGAGGCAGACTCACCACTCACTGCCTGTGGAGCATGTTCAAAAGGCCACAAAATTGTTATTACAGAGTCCATGAGGCACCACTGTTCAGTTATCATAGACAAGGAGGCCCCCGAACTGTCACGGTTAGTGTGCATAACAAGATATTCTGAGATGGCTTTGTATTGTTCATACAACCTCTCTGCCATGTATAACATGGAGTTCCATTGGGTGACAACTTCCAGCTTCAAGCAGTGTTGAGGCAGGCTATTTTGTATTTGCAGCTGCCGCAGTTGGTCAAGGGCCTTTCCAGATCTGAAAAGTGAGAGCAGATATGTCGTGCAATGGTCAGCATTTCCTTTATGTCAGGGTGCTGCAGAAACTCCTGAACCACAAGATTTAAACAGTGGGCCATGCATGGAACATGAAAAAAAACACCATTCGTGATGCATTTCACCACATTTGACCCATTGTCACTTGCTATGAACCCAGCTCTCAGGGACAGAGGGTTTAGCCATCTGTCAATTTCAGTTAGTACCACATCCAACATGTTCTCACCAGTGTGTGAACAGGTCACACTGTGCATAGCAATTGTCGCATGCTGGCGAATTCCAGGAAGATTGCTACCGTGACAATCCACCTTCCTGTACTGACTATTCACACTACCAACATCACAAACAACCCCCGGCACCTGCACCCAGTGTGCAGTTATACACAGATATGAACTCCCCACTGTTTTGCCACTTGTCCACATATCCATACTTAAATGGATGAATGGAGAGGAGAAATGCTGAAGGGCATGCCTTACTGAGTCTGAGACAGTGCGGAACAACTCAGGAACAGCAAGGGTAGAAAAGTATGTCCTGGATGGGACTTTCCATTTTGGACAGGCACAGGCAGCAAACTGCTGGAACACAGAATTCTCCACAGAGGAGAAGGGCAAAAGATTGATTGCCAGCATTTCCGCTACAGCAGCATTAATTTCATGTGACACTGTATGATTGGGGGGGTACTTCAGCTTATGCACAAAAACACTCAAACGTGGGCTGACTTAATCGTTTTACATGTGGTGTGTTGTTGGTCACAAATGGTTGTGCTCTGTGATAAATGGCATTGGCAGGGGGTGGAGTGTGGACATTTGATGAAGATGGTTGCACAGGTGATGATGACAAACTCAGAAATGATGTTATTTTTCCAGATTTGCCAACTGGGGTTGATGTACCACTTGCACTAGACATACTGCATTCACCACCACTACCACCACCAACACCACCACCACAAAAACTGCTACTCTCACCAGCACTGGAAAACATTTCAAAGTCATTATGGTCCTCCACCTCATCATGCCTGTAGTAATCCTCTGCTCTTATTACCGCACTACTGCATACGTTTAATTTCCTACTGGGTTTAACAGTCATGGAAGGGGATAACATGCTGGCTATGGTTGCCGGTGATATGGGTGAACGTCCCAGTCTGGTATTAGCTGCCAGCTTGTGTTGGGTCCACAGAGCCAAGTGCCTGTTCTTAAGATGCGTATGCTGTCCTCCTGTCCCAAGATGGCTCCCCTTTTTACCTCGACTCACACGCACATGGCAAACCTGGCAGACTGTAACTGAATCATCATTTTGAAAAATCCCAAACAAGGGACTGTGATGCTCTGCTTTTAACATATCCATGATGATGTGGCTTATTTAAGTCTTTTATTTTAAGCACTGAAGTGGGGGGGAGCATGTGATGTTTCTGGCACTGCACACCTGGACTGCAACTGACCACCACGACTACCTATCATATTGATTACTGGGTTGTCATCATCATCATCCACTAAAACTGGTAAATCACAAGTTTTTAAAGGGGGGATTCCTGCAAACAGATTCAGACACAGCCACTTTTAATTTCTTTTTCTCCGGTTCCCAGCTGAGATCAATTACATCATCATCATATTCATCAACGTCACTCTCACACACATCCACATATTGTGCTTGCATGCTAACATGTGGACTGCATGTTGCAACAACAGCAACATCATCAGCATCAGCATCATCACATTCATCATCAGCATCTACAACACCATCACCTGATATTTTTTCACCACACTGTGAATCACTGCATGGAAAATGCGTGACGTTAAGTGCCACGGTGGATGGAATATCACATTGTATGCTATCATTGACATGATCATCAGAATCAGGTTCAGTTAATGGGATGTTACTGGGAAGTATGAAATCATCTATGCTGTCACTCATTTGCACTGCTTCACACTCAATATGTTTAGATACGGTACACTGGTCAGAATTAGAACTTAATGCAACAATGCTAATACTACCTCCACCAACACTAACACCAGTAACACTAACACCACTGGCTGGGAAAGCATCATCTTCTCCTCCAACTATCAGTGAAGCTACTGATTGGGCTGTAAAAAACATTGCAGGAGAAATACCTTTCCTCACATCAGCAATGCACTTCTCCATCCGTGTACTACTACCACGCCCACAGACCCTCTTACTGCCAACATTGCCATGGCCAGAAACAGCTTTACTTGCACGTCTCTTTGCAGGCATTTTGGGGGATCAACCACAAATATTATTACCAAATTCAGATTTTGATATGTTCCCTTTCTGACTGGAGGGACGCTGGCTGGATGTGAAGCAAAATAAACAACTGTGGCTTCAGCAACAGATAAGAGACTACTGTGTTGTGACACTGTCATGGAATTAAAACAACTTTAGTAACCAGTAGTGCTGATGGGGTCACAAAAACAATCCAGTCTGATAAAAAATACCTTTTCAACGTGTGGTTGGGGTGGGGCACTGAATACAGACAGTGCTGATTTTTATGGCACTACAAGCAGCAAAACTAAGAACAGAGAACATGATCGCAGTACAAAATCAGGCAGCTGCAGTGGATAGCAGGTTCACACTGCTGCGCTTAGTTGCACTTACACTAATCTGTGTCACAAATTTTAAAAGGTGTATTATATTTGATGCACACAACACTGCACACACAACACAGAACACTTTGTGTACAAAGCTGAATGAGGAATGTGACGCAAATGCAAAAGTTCAGTGTACTGCCACGTAATGTAAATTTGTAATTTAAACAACCTGACCTTATGAAATGCTGCACCACATTCATACAACAAACAGCAAGAAAATGCATACTATTACTGACAATTTTACTATGTGTACAGTAACACAGTCAGTTATATAACAAAAATATAACCAAAACACAAAGAAATCACTAGTTCTCCAACTTAAATCTACCTACACACATATATGCCCCCACCACACAGCACACTTCACTGTCTTTCACCACACACACTCAATGTTGTAAATTTACATTCAAAACCCACACACAAACAAAAACACTCGATGATGTGAGCACAGGAGGGTTTCCTACAATCGATGAACTACAGTTGGATCCCCCCCAAAAAAGCAAAAATGCTTTTCAACAGCTTTTAAAAAATTCCAACAGACAGCTATCAGAGCACACTGTCTCCTATTCCTTCCTACTCATACTACCCTGAACTGAGGCTGTGCAGATCATTATAGAGCCCGTGTGACCTGAATTCCCATGAATCACTGCAAAATCCACCTTCGGAGCTCAAAAACAAGGCAAAGAGAGGCAAAGTGAACTGCCACCAATGTACCTCACCTTAAAATTGAAAGAGTAGTGACCAGTGGAGGTGAAGTAATGTGAAGTCACTGTTTCCAATGTACTTTGTGTTCCTCATTATAACGTAAAGTACTCCACTTCGCATTGCAGAGCACTCCACGAATCCGCCTGTGCTCCGTGAAATGCTTCACAGAGCAGATTGAGCCCACTTCACCCACCACTAAACAAGATATTCCTCTTCAACATGAATAGCACATCAAGAAAAAAAAAACTTGATATTCAAACAATGGCACTGATACTACAGAAGTGAAGATATTGGCTTGCGTTATAAAGATTTTCACCAGTTACCCAATTGGATATACTATATAAAGCAAACCTGTGCACTATAATGTTGATTTGAAATTGATACAAATGAAAAGCATGCTAATGATCCATTTTTAAAATGTTTTACTCTGTATTTTGACTCTAAATCTTCTGAGGAACATAAAAATGTTTTGGTCTTTAAATTCAGAAACAAATTGCCTGTTATGATGTACTGTATAATATACTGGATTTTGATATTTGTTAAACTGTCTGGCAAGTCTACCTTTGTGCTGTAGTAATGAACCAGTTTATTCTGTGTTTTTTTTATTACAGATGCACACTGCTTTGATATGGAGATTAGAAATAACTATCTGGCAGTACCTGGTATCTTACCTACTGTAAAAGGGTATGCAGACAGTCCCCAATTACAGATTGCATGGGGTTTTGTAGCATGCAGAACAGTGGTACTTGGCCTACTGTGGTTGCTTACTGCTGTTACTAATCAGCTCTGTATATAAGTCTGGACTGTAATTTTCCTACTCATTGTTTTGTAATGTTGCTAATACAATGGTTTTAAATCATACAGTATGAGAGAGAGAGGGGGGATGTTGCTTCTGTACAGGCATGCAAAGTGCACCAACATATATCACATTTTTTTTTTTTGCTTTTTGCTATTAAAACATTGCCAAAGTAGCAATCAGATGACTATACTATGCATGGAATATAAGTAAGAAACTGGGACATACTTGAGTTGTGGATGGGGCTGAGGCTTCTGCGGTGGAACAGGCTCAGGCTTGGAGTCTATCTGTCCTGGCTTAGGTGTCCCTTGTCCCTGACTGCGTGGCTGCTGAACTGTAGGGCCAAGTGTCTTCTGCTGTTGAGGCTGGGAGCCAGAGGCTGGTGGATCCTGGTCCTGTGGAGGCTGTCCCTGAGGGGAAAGGCGCTGTTGCAGTGATGGTTCCTGGCTTTGTGATTGCATTCCTTGGGGTTGCACTGGGCCCCCTAGGTTTAGTACAAGAGAAACTTCATAATGTTACATTATTAAGGATCCAAATTATTCTTTTAAATCCAGCACTTCTGTGATCAAAGAACTTGTAGGAAGGCAAGCCTAGGCCACATTATTTGCAAATATTTTTGTAAGTAACTTCCACTGAACACCTCTTGACAAAAAAAAAAAAAACACTCGACAAACTGAAAGAAGGTTGCAGTCTTGCTTTTAAGTAACATAATAAGTCTATTTTAGCCTGCACCTTAAATTGTGGTTTACATGAGAGCATTTTGTAACTAATGACAAATTATTATGTTTGACTTGTTGACCTTTTCTCCTGTTTGTAGGGTATTCCAGTAATTCCAATGATAACCAGTTGGATAGTCCTACAAGCACTGCAACAAATTTTAAAACAAAGGGAATAAACAGAATCAAAATAAACTTAAACATGACAGGTTCACACACATCCTGCCAACAGAAAGTATGTTTAGCAAGCAAACATGAGATATAGATGTTATTTAGGTATGTATTCAGTTTATTTCAGAAATAACTTTATTAATAGCCACACATAAAATTGCAGACATGATTAGTACAAGAGAAGCACATTAAGTGAGGGATTATACTAGCTAAAGGTTCAAGAGGAAAGGACAATGAATGGCATGGAGGATGATGGCTATTAAAGTTAGTTAAGATACTGCTTGTAGTTGAGTCAGCTACTTTGAATTGTATTTACAGTGCAGTTGGAAAGGGACAGAAGTCTCTATTGTATTGTGTTTGCCAAAGAATGACACAGAAGATAAAATGTATACATAAAGTACAACTTTAAAAGTAAAATGAGGGATCCATAGACAAGGCAAAACTGAACAATTGTTGACTTAGAGCAGCAGTGTTAGACAACATAAGAAACATACATGAACTAAAATGTTAGTGACTGGTGATTAAACAGGTGCTTGATAGGAGCAAACATAGTATCTATTGGGATGAGTTTGTTTCCAAAACATAAGCATACTACTCAGAAAACTGAAACATTTGATTTGAATTTTAACATCCTGAAGATCTCTGCCCCCAGAATTATTGCTTCAGGTGCAGAATGTTAAAATCATTTTAAAAATATAGCAATCGGTTTTCAAAAGGTATTTTAGACTTTAATACTTGTTTTAGTTATCTAAAGTTAACAGTCTAAAAGTTAACCAGGTAAATGTTTGAGTACAGTTTTGTTTGTAGAAAATATCTCCCGAAAGTCTGTAGGGACATTGCCATAATTTACAAAAATTGCAAAGGTTAAGGAAATCTGTATTGTCTGCTGGTTAGAACACTGAACTGTGAGCCAGGTGATCGCAAGTCTAAATCCTCTTATAGCTACTGACTTGCTGTGTGACTTTATGTTTCAGTCCCCTAGCTGTAAAAGTAGGTAAAATCCAGACACCACTGTAAATGACATATTAGGTTTCATTTTAGTTGTCTTCATTTAGTAAAAGATATAAAAGAACAAGTAAAAAAGCAACAATTATTAAATCATTTTCTTTACTGCAGTAAGTCTTGTCTTCCCCTTGATGCCTGACATGAGGGCCTCCTTAAATCTGTCCGCCATGAGTTCCTCCTTAAGATGATTTTTCATATGTTTGATTACATGGATGTGGATCTACATGTCTGCTCCAAATTCTTCCCTTGAACCCTCTTCTCCATACTTTCTGCCATTCTGCAACTAACACTCCCCCATTTACCTACCAATGATCACCCTATGCAAATCTATTTCTCCCAGCACTTACTATATAATTAGGAGCCTCTCTTATTGCTTTTCTTTTCTTTCCAAATTATGTTTCTCCTCCTTTCCTCCCTCTCTCAGTATCTATCATCCTTTCTCTTTCCTCTTCCCATCCACCAGTTCCAATCAGCTGACTCAACCTTTTACTCTCGCTCACTGCTAACCTACTATGGTGCAAACTGCCATCTTCTTCCACCTTCCATCCCGCTGAATAAACTATCCTCTCATTTCTACTGTTCTTCATCTTACTTCTCATTCAAACAGCTCCTAACAGCTCATTTTACTCCTTCCTGTATCTGCTTCTACTTTCACTGTCACCATTCAGTACTCCTTTTAGCAGCTGATGGGTTATTTACCCCTCTCTGGCCACTCTGTAGTACCCAAGCAATTTTGTACCTTGTTTATCATGTAAGTTGTCATTGCATACCATGGTTTCATTATTATTGTTCATATTTTAGGTCTGTACCATTTTCTGTTTGCACTAACCTCTATTTGTCTGTACTGCATTTAAACTATTTGGTGTTTATCTATGTGATGCATTCTCCTTTGTACCATCCCCCTGGATCACCACCTGGAAATATGCCTTTGCCCAGTATGCCTTTCCTGGTGAACAATTTCTAAATAAAAAATAAATACATACATATGTACATACATACATACATACAAACATACATACATACATACATGAATGAATGAACAAACAAACAAATAAATAAATAAATGAATTGCTTTCTTGATGCCTTTCTCAGACTCTGGTAGATTCATCTTTCTTCAAAAAGTAAAACACAAAAACATATAAATAAATGTGCATGATCATTCAAATGCACAACTTTTAAAGACTAACTTTAAGATGACCAAGACAGTGAGTCAGAAATCTGTTTCAGTTCAGTTTTCATTACTGGGAAAATGGAGCTCCTCAAAATATGTTAATTTTCACTGAAGTACTGGATTTAAAAAATTTGTCAACAAATTATATTTTGGTAACAACTACATGAAGCATATCATCTTTTCTACACTGACTTAAATCAATTCATACTGTTGAAAATGGATGAAAAGAAAACATTGGCCCAGACTGATACGTAGGGCAGTTTATCACTAAAATGTATACATTTACTAATAATACACAATCAGGCTTGAGATAGATGCACTGAAACCTGTAATAACTTGACAAAAATGTTTCCTTTAAATACATATAGCATGGAACAGTAACTAAATGCTGTATGTTTATGTTCATAAATCTGGGATGATCACTGAAGTCTTTGGAAAGAGAATACTGGATCCCTAACTCATGTCATGTTCACAGTTATGGGATGATTTGATCAGTTAGGCCAGTGCTGGTAAATTAGCCAGTAAATGAAATTGAAATGATGTTGTGTGGTTCAACAGGGGAGCCCCTTATTTGATTTTTTTTTTTTTGGCATTTTTGTACACAACTTGCTCTAAAGAGAATGATGACATAACTGAACAAGACAAACCAAAAGCAGAATTGAGACTTTGGAAATACAGTACTAAGTCTCTTTGTGATGAATGATTGTTCTGCAAGGGGCCAATTTTGGGTTCCATCTAGTCTTTCAATTAGGACCGCAACTGTACTGAGCTGTCAGCACCCTGAATATAAAATAATACAGTTTCCCCTTGAGGTTACCAACACCACATTGTTTAGTTTTATCATGTTATTCGTTGTTGTATGGTCAAAAGACAGCAGCAACAGCTTGCCTCCTTGAGGTTAGTCTTTCCTTCTGTTTTCAAGGAAATAAACTGATAACTGTCTTTTAGAAGAAGTATAAAGTATGGTGGGCATACTTAATTGGTGGGAAACATTAGATCTCATGGTGGAGCTTTCTTCAAGGGGAATCTACTTCAGCTAGAAAATACCCAAAGCAAGAAAGCAAAAGTTAAACACATTTTAAAGCCATGGCTTTCCAGTTTTAATTTTGTGTAAGTGACAACTTGGCAAGGGAAGATGTAACAATCATTGTACCTCCTTTTTATTAGACATGATGTTCAAAAGGGAAGCCTACCCTAATTTTTCATACAGAGTATGGTAAAGGTTTCATTTTAAAGATGATCAACACAAATGCAGTACAGCATGTGATATATCTATTTCATCCCTGCTTAAGGGGGAAGCGTGGTGGACTTAGAGCCTCTTTCAAACTTAAATTACTATGTTACTAATGTTATATTTTCTGCTAGCACCTCTTCTCTTTAGATCAGGCTCTTGAACCAATTAAACTTGATCTATATACACCACTGAATGGAGCAAATAATTTTTAATGGCTCATAATTACTGGCTGTATGTGGTTCTTTAATGTACAGTAAAAAGAAGGTATAGATGATATTTCTAGTATGGAAAGCATATACCATTTACATTTTTGTATTGTTTCCCAGATCCACTTTCTACAAAAGATAATAGAACTAAAGCAGTACTAGGTGCAAGTCTTATAAAGAGGCTGCATATTTTTTTTAGCTATGGTTCAGTTTTACATAGCAATATATATCCTCAGACTGCAAAGGACAATGGGGTTTCAGCTTTTAGATAAATGTTTTAAAACCAGAAATGTTACAATTACACTGAAGACCATTCTAAGAGATTCTATTTTTTATTGCACATAAGCTGTACAAGGTATTTCACATAAAAGAATGTACTGAAGTCACACTCACACCCCCAGCTTTTTCTTGATTTTGTAATGCTGGGCAAATACAAAATTAATGGCAACAATCATAAAAGAGACTTTGCTGTGCAAAACAACTAAACATATATCCTACATTTTTAATTCCCCCTCTCCAAAAATTGCGCTTACTGTAGACATGCAACACATGCAAAGATTTGACCATTTTGGTATTAATGCTTATTGTTTGTACCTCCAATTAAACCAAATGACATCTTTGGACAAAACACTGCACATCTGCTCACTGAACACACAACTCACAGGGTTAAACTAAAAGCATCTGAGGATATGTACATCACTGCATGCAAACCATTTAGCAGATCTGCGTGTAAGAATCTAGGCTATGCTGAATGTTCTCTTTTCTGATATAATGGGAAAATTAACATATTTTAAACCATTTCTGAGCATTGCCCTATTTGCTATATATTCACATGTCAAAAAGCTGAATTCCTATGCATATAAAATTGACTGGGTTACCTACAGTGTACCTGTGAACATGGCATTATAGTAAAAAAAACTAGAATTCTACAATAAAGTAAAAAATACATATATCAGCATAGTTGAAATTTTGGTGTGTGCAAATGTGGCCAACATATAATATCAAACCCGTTATCATGCTTTTATGTGCAAAACACTCATACTGTACTAAAATACTGTTCTACGTATCTATGAAAATGTTTAAGAACAAGAAATGAATTACCGTTAAAATTAGTTCATCTTTTTTTTTTTTGGTTGACTAGAAGAGTATAACCATTAGCTTATAACTGAAGACTATTTATATTCAAAAAACCCTCATGAATGAGGCAGCCTGTGTTTATTGAGTTTATGTTGGAACAGTTTGTTTGTTCTCCAATGGTATATTGCTCTTGGTATTATAGAGACATGGGAAATATAGCTACATGAACATCATAAAAATGAATAGAACAATGAACACAATATAAGATTGTTATGAAAATACAAACAACAAAATATTAGGGTTTGATATCAGGATGTCTCACACTTGATCATGCCTTTTTACCATATTAATTGTTTAAATGATATTAGCTCATATTTTGTTTCTCTACAGAAATGTGGGTGTCTTTTTGCACTTCCAGTTTTATATGTAAATGTATTGTTGTCTGTAACTCTAATGCCAAACTTAGGACACCACTGTAAAAGAACCTTGGCTCAATGGCCTATCCTTAAAAATGAAATTAAATTAACTAAGGGTTGGAGAACTGTGATGCATTTGACTTTCAGTGCAGGAAGGCTGTTTGGCAGCCATTAGCTGCTGTTCCTGTACAGTAGGCTTATAAAAGTCTGGCCTCAGTTAAAAATCTATGCCATGATATTTTAGCCATACAGATCTCCTAGGTGAACACAAATAAGCTAAAAACTAAATGATTGCAACCCAAAGAAGATAACATTTTTGTGTATGTATGTGTGGCATCAACAATCAATAATCTTTGTGAAAGGGAACATGAACACTGGCTTTGCCTTTTTAAATATAATTGGAACTTGTGGCACATGTTTAGTCTCCTTAGTATCCCTACTGCTCTTTTTCATTTGTTCACCTTGAAATAATCTTGTTTGTTCCTTTTCTTAGGGCTTCTTGTCCAAACTGCTGCTTCCCCTTCAGATATGAAGGTTTATAATGGCTGCTAGGGTATAGAACCCAGTAAAATCAGTTGAATGAAAGCTCACAGTACAAGTTTCATTGCATGCCTCTGCTCAACTGATGTCAGGGGGTTTGAGAACTAATCAGTAATTATAAAAATGAATATCAGGCAACATTTACAAAGTACTCTAAAAAAGCAACAAACACAATTGTTTACAAGCAAACAAAAGAAAAACAATTTATTTAGTTATTTAGTTTGTTTGTTTGTTTACCAGGTATGCACACTGAGCGTATCTGCTCATTTTCTGGAATGACCTGTACCAAGTACTACAAAGATATATAAAAGTATACAATAGATAACAGTGCAATCTATGTGTTACATATTGTACATTATGAAAACAATTTAAGGCAGTTTGTTATGGAATATTGTGAGACTGTCAATAAAATGCAGGTTGTGAGGCAAGCTATTTTAAAGGTTGGACACGGTATAAAAAAGGCTTTCTGAGTGATAGCTGTGTTCAGTTCAGCTGTTGAGAGAAGGTAATGATCATTTAGTCTGCAGTTTCTTAAGTTTTATTTGGGGAGGGAGAGGAGTAGATCAGATAGTGGCAATATACCGCATTAATAGCTTCCAGTGATTTGTCTGTGAGGCAGCTTAAACTAAACAATCCTTGACTGGCTGGTGAGAATGAGGCAAGTTTAGAGCAGCGATGACAGTGGTGGAATCTAGGGTTTGCTAAGAATGTAAAATGTCACACGTTATTGTAGGTAATATCAAGTCATCCTGAGTTGTTAACAGGGGCTGAGCTATAAACTATGGTTCAACAATTTAGGAATGGAAGGAAAATCTTTTCCACTATTGGTAGTCTGGGTTCTAGGGTCAGACATTTTTTTAATCTGTAGGATTCCTCTAATTTCTAGTGATCTTATTTGTATACTCATGCAATAGGAGAACAGAAAGAGACATTTGGGTCAAGTTATGTACTCAGATATTTGAAGTTATCTACATATTTGGTGGGAGCTCCATTTAGATCTAAGACCTACAGGTTACCATCCAACTTATTTATGTAAGGATTTAAACCCAATAGCATTTTTTTCTGTTTAAAAGCAGCTTGCTCTTAAGGAACTACCACTTTACAGTCAACACTCAGATATCGAACCCCATCTATTTCCAATGTTTACCTTTTTTATTATTTATTTGAAAACTGGTAACTGGGAGAGGTACACAGACTTGAAGCTCATTTCCAGGTGTGACCAAAGGGAATAGAGAAACAATATAGTATGTTTCATGGTACAGACAAAAAGTGCAGACACTGTACATTAAGTAATACTTCACTGGTACAAGTTAGGACAGGTTAAAAGTGCAAGTATGTTATGCAAGTACAAGTGCAAGTGAAAAACTGAGATTCTGCAAACAAAGCAATACAGAGACAGTCAATGCAGTACACTAGGGACCAGATTATGTAGTGGAAATCAAAAACCTGAAACTACCAAAATAAGTAGTGGGGACCACATATAGGAAGCAGATACAGGCAGGTGATGGGACAAGTTTCAAATGCCTGAGGAGGTAGAATGGTGAAGGGATCGGGGCAGCTAATTCCAGAGTGTTGGCAGGCACTATGAGAAACCAGACTGCCCAGCAGAAGAACTGAGGTAAGAAGTGAAGAAAATGCAGAGGAAGCATGGAGTGGGGGCAGGCAGGAGAGAGGTATCCAGTGAACATAGCGACCGTGATTGAGCACTTTCAAAAAGGGTGACTCAATCAGGGTGTCTGTATTCAGGGCTACCTGGCAGGGTAGCGACTGGATACCTGGGTGGGTGAGGTAGGGCAATGGGAAGCATATGTGGGTTTAAGTGCGTCCATGCATGGGAGGGGAGAGGAAGGGGAAGTATGTGGAAGTGAGTGTGCTGGGCAGCTGCTGAGCTGGTTGGCTAGTGTGGTGCAGAGGGTGGTCAATTGGGGTATGCAGAGTGCAGGGTTTGGGTCCAGAGCAGCATGCTCTTTTTTGTGCCAGTAGGCTGCTTGTTATTTTTTTAAGAACCCCCCCCAACATGCACCCCCCGGAGTTGATAATCCTTAAGTAGAGGTGTGTGTGGGGGAATGCAGCCCCCTGCATACATGTACTTTCTGTCACTGCCTTGCAGTTCACCATGAGTGTACATCACTGTAATTCATTTTTGGTGATGTATACTCGCCCAAATGGTGATCGCTATTCTGCGATCACTGTTATCACATAGAACACAGGAGAGAAGAGTCTGGAGAAGTAGGAAGGAAGGAAACTAAACCAGTACTTAGAGATGAAGGAAGTGCAATGTGAATGACAACATGAAGTTAGGGAGAGGATAGAAAGGAGGAGTAGATGGAGCAGTGGTGTGTATGTGGAGAGACTTTTGTTGCAAAGCAACAAAAGTAATTGCAGACGGTGTCCAGTCTGCCTAGTGAAGTGAAGGGGGGCTATACTATAGATAACATCTACATAGTCAAAGACCGGCAGCACCATTTTGTTTACCAGCTCACGACAGACCAGCAGGGGTAGGCAGTTTTTCTGATGGTAAAGAGCACCAAGCTTAGGGCAGAGTTTTGCATGAGACACTGATGTGTGCTAAGAAGTCAAGCTTGCTGTCAAGCCACAAGCTGAGGTACTCAAATGAGTGTACCACTTCAAGAATGGACTGATTCAGTGTGGTAAATACTGGAAGTTTCAAAAGCCTGAACAATTTCTAGCTACTACCAAAGGTCATATAAACAATTGTTTTAGTGTTGACTTTGAGAAGGTTGGAATTGAACCAGGCATGATTTTGTGGAAATCCTGTTGGAGCAGGTCTTCCGCGGGAGTTGTAGCAGGACCGGGGCAAAGATGACTGTGTCATCAGCATACATGTGAACATGTGAGTTGACACAGACAGAAAGGAGGTAATTTAAAAAAAAATTGAGAACAGGGTGGGGCCTAAGACTGATCCCTCTGGGATCCTGATCTGGATGGGAAGGGTTAGTGATAACATGCCTCCAACTTGCACTCACTGGTTGCAGCCTGTTAGGTATGAATGGAACCAGTCAACAGTGGGACCTGAGAGCCTTGCAAAACTCAATTTGCTGAAGAGAAGCAGATGGGACACAGAGTCAAAGGCTTTGGCCAGATCAATGAAAGTAGCAGCTGTGATATACCCTTGATCCATCCCAGAAAGAATGGAGTCAGTGACATTCAGTAGGGAGGAGATGGTGGAGTGATACTTCTGGAAGTCAGACTGAAAGTGTGAAAGGAAATTGAAAGAATTGAGATAGTCAGTAAATCTAGAGTAGACTAACATCTTTTTCAGTTTAGCAAGATGGAGGAGGATGGAGATAGGGCTGTAGTTTCCAAGGGAGCAGTCATCACCAGCTTTGTAAAGTGAAAGAACTTTAGCAATCTTCCAAGATTTGGGGAACAGAGCAGAGGGAGAATGAAAGGCTGAGCAGGTGTGTAAGCAGAAGCACAACTGCAGGTGATGAGCAGTGGAGTAGTTCAGCATAGCTCTGTTAGGACTGGTCTTAGAGTGGTTGAGGGAGGAGATGGTAAGCAGGGTTTGGGAAGTGGTGATGTTGGAAGTGGACACCCATGGTGGAATGGGAGGGAGAAGAATGGGGAGCAGGGTGGGGAGTGGGCTTGTAGTGGGGGGAGAGAGGAGGGACAAGTTGTGAAAAACTCATCGACGTGAGCAGCAACAGTGGAAGGTTCAGATACAGATTAGGGCTGGGAGAACTTGGTGAAGTTCTGACTCTTATTAAATAAGAACCGGAACACAGTGAAGTTCTGATTTGTTCCGATTAGTTCTGATTTATTGACAAATAATTGAAAAAATGTGAAAAAATGTATGAAAGTGGTCAAAGTCAGTCACATTTGACACAGAGACCCAAAGGAAATAATTTTTTTTTTTTTTGGCAAATCACTTTATTTTATTGACATTTTAGTACATGTTAACACAACAAGGTAGACAAAGCTTACTAAATAATTAACAAAAAATAAAGGTAAAAAAAACAAAAGGAAAACCCCCCTCCAACACCCTCCCTAAACTCTAAAACCCAACCTCCCCCCTACTCCCCCTAATCCCAACAGCTGCCCACATCTTAGAAAAAATTGTTGAAAAAATTGGAGCGTTGCAATGACTATAAATCCTTGGCTAAGAAAAAAGATGTCTGCCTTAAGGAGAAGGGGTAGTACCAATAAAAATATAATTTGGCATAAGACGAAGAGGCAAAAAAGGATAAGCAGAGATTTAAAGTTACGAAGAATAATATAAAGGGAACAGACATTACAAGTTAGGCTGTGATTTTGATATCTTATAATACAAAAACTAGTAACCATATTTTAATTTCAAAAAGAGTCAGATTATCCCAGCACTTAGAAAACTTGGCTGGAGCATTGTAGTAAGTTAATACTGATCTCTCCGCATAAGTGCATTCAAAACTCTTCCCACCACTCTTTAAAGGAGGAGTCCAATTACCTTGCCAGTGGCGGAATTAATAATTTTGTCACTGAAGCCACCAAGGCAATCTGACATTTTGAAATCCTAACAGAGTGCGGGATATTTCCCAAATAAACAAATTTCCATACTGAACAAAGGAATAAATCATAATATGGCAGTATCCAGCCTTTGACATCTTGCCAGAACTTGGCTATTTTAGGACACAGCAGAACTTATGAAAAGTGGTAGCCAACTGGTCACCACAGTCAATACAGGCGGAGAGTCATGTTTCTTCAGCCTATACAACTTAGCCGTGTAAAAGTATAAATTATGAAGTAGCTTAAATTGGACCTCCATCAGTCTATCTTGCTTAACACAAGAATAAACATTCTCCATACTTCCTCCCAGATTTCCTCAGACCATCCCAAAACCAAATTAGCTTCCCAGTATGGGGGATTGAGGATATTTGGGCCAAGGTTTAAATAATATACTTATATAGCCTAGAAACTGGTTTATCCAGCCCGCCTTCTCACTCAAGGTCCTGATTATTGGCCGGCTACCTCCGAGACAGTACTTTTACAAACCAAGGAACCTACACTTTTATAAATCTGAAAAAAACGCAAAAGGTCTAATGATTGAACTTTGAGTTTGTCCACCAATTCAGGTAAAGGGGAGAAAAAGTTGCCCGAAAAAACAAACGAAATACGGGGTTTTCCAGAATAGTTTTGTATGGACCTAGTTATAGGCCTGTTCCCCACTAAAAAATTGGGATTTCTTAAAATGGGTTGGGATAGATCATTGACATAAGAAATATGTAGTTTGAAACAACTGATGCATTGCCCTTACATCCCAGCCCAAGGAAGTGCTCCTTAGGTGTCTAGGGATTTTGGACCCACTGACAGAAGTATAGACAGGATTCTAAATCTATATTCTCCAGTTCAGAGACCTTACGATCTAAGGCCAGGCCAAATCTAAAGGAGATCGCCTTGCCTTGACCACAGAGCTAAACTGGCCACATGTATGGCTAAGTAATAAGAATAAAAATCTGGGATCTGTAGGCCACCCACTCTACAAGGTGAAGTCAACTTAGCATAAGTTCTACGAGGAGGTTTGCCCCTCCATAAAAAGTCTGAGCAGGATTTGTAAAGTTGGTTAAAGTAGGACCTGGGAAGGTAAATATTCAAGTTCCTTAAAGGGTAGAAAATTTGGGGCAAAACCATCATCTTTAATGTATTGACCCTGCCCGAAAAAGCCAAAGGGAGTTTTTTCCACCTCTCCAAGTCCTCCCCAATCTCTCCTATTAGAGGCTTGAGATTTAAACTACCAACTTCTCCAGGTCTTTAGATATCTGAATGCCCAGATAGGATAGTGAATTTGGCTGCCATTGCAGACCTAATGTGGAACACCATGCCTTATGCAGGTGTGAAGATAGTGAATAAACTAATGTTTTGCTTCTACTAAGCTTGTAACCAGCGAAATCACTAAAGTTCGAGACTAACGAAAGTAGACGGGGAGTGAAGTTGTACTATGCCTCATCATGCAGCAGCAAATCATCCACAAATGCTGATATTTTAAACTCCCAATTACCTAAGCGTATACCTTGAATTAAAGGTCCATTTGAATGGCTCTTATCAGGGTTCCAAATATAGATTAAATAAATATGGCGACAAGGGACAACCCTGACGGTGCCTCTCAAGAGGGAGGCGATACTAGAAATTAAGTTGTTACATTGAACCCTTGCCGACGGTTTTCATACAATATGCGAACATAATGAATAAATTCCTTTGGGAAACCAAATTTTGCCAATGTTGTAAACATAAAACTCCACTCGACCCTATCGAAGGCCTTCTCTGCATCCAATGACACAAGGGAGGTCTCGTCATCTGGATCTTCAGCCACTGAAATCAAGTAAAACAATTTTCTGAAATGATCTGCTGAGCATCGGCCTGCAACAAATCCAGCTTGTTCCAGGCTCAGCAACACATTCCACATTGCTTTCAACCGATTAGCTAAAATCTTCGCATATATCTTTATGTTCACATTCAACAAAGAAATAGGCCTGTAGTTGCTTGCCGAGTCCAGAGATTTGCCTGGTTTAGGTAGCAAGATGATCCTCGCCTCAAAAATAGAATTCTCCTTCACTCCATGACCATGCCAGTAAGCATAAAGCTGGTGTAGGAGGGGGATCAGCTTACTCTTGAACGACTTATAGAATAAGGGGGTAAAGCCGTCTGGGCCGGGGGCTTTGTCTAATTTTAGTGAATCAATGGCACTTGCAATTTCCTCATGTGAAAAGGGAGCTACTAGAAGTTGCTTTGATTCCAAGGGTACCTGTGGAAAAGATATCTTATCCAAAAACACTCTCATATTGACCTCACTTTGAGCCGAGAGCGGTTGACTCGAATATAAATCTTTATAGTAATTATAAAATATCTCCAGAATGCCCTTGGGAGCCACAATCAAACTATTCGAGGTAGGATGCATCAAAGCAACTACCCACTTTTCCTCTGACCTTTTCTTTAACTGCCAAGCCAGCAGGTTGCCCGATTTGTTACCCCTACCTATGTATGCTGCTTTCAACTTAGAGGCAGAATTATATATTTTTTCCTTTAGGGCATTTGCATACCAACTCCGTAGGCTAATTAGTTCATGCTCTTGTTCTTGGGTTCTATTTGGCTCATCAATAGCCTCTAGCAGTGAAATTTTTAAATAACTATTAAGTAAATGCCTGTTTTTGCTTTCCGTACCGAAGCCATTCTTAGCAATTCTCCATGTCGCTTTTAAGGCAGCCCAAACTACATCTACCGCACTGAGTGACCTCCACCTCATTTATTGTATTCACCATAAAGGTTTGAAAGCTAGACAAGGTATGGGGTCTCTCAGTAAACTGTTGTTTAATGTCCATGAATAGGATCTAGGTGGAATGGAGAGGAGAAAGTCTTAATTTGATTAAGGAATGGTCTGAAATCACCCTAGGTAAGAATGTTATCCCATCCACTTCAGCTAAATGATGTTTACTGATTAAAAGTAATCAATTCTAGAGTAAGACCTGTGTGATGAGGAGAAAAGGTGAACTCCTTCACAGCAGGGTTAAGAACTCTCCAGGGTCCTCTAAGCCAATAACCATTTTAAGCTCCATCAAGGCCGTTGAGCTGGAGATAGTTTCGAAGGCCTATAACAGGAACGGTCTAAGCTAGTGGATTGAACTAGGTTCCAGTCTCCCCAAGAATAATAAAAGAGTCTTTAAAGGGAGCTAGAATAGTATTTAAGTGTATAAAGAAGGAAGGGGCATCAATATTCAGGCCATATATTGAACCCAAAACTGTGTCTACCCCCCCTAATTTACCTACGACTACCACAAACCTTCCTTCTGGGTCAGAAATGACCTCAGATGAAATAAATGGAACCCCTTTTGCTATTAACACCACGACTCCCCAACTACCCATAGAAAACCCTGTGCCAAAAACTTTGCTAACCCACTTTCTTTTAAAATAATGGAGCCGGTCAGAAGTCACATGGGTTTCTTGAAGAAAAACTATGGCCGGATCCAAGTTAGCCAAGTGAAATAATAATACATTCCTTTTCCGGGTATCCCCCCCTTCACATTCCATGAAATAATGTTTAACGGACTAGCCAGCTTGGAGCCCCTCCACTTTTATAAAGAGATGCAGGCAGCTGATATACCCCCAACAACCACCATAAAACACCCCTTCCCCTCCTCGACCCTCTTATCAAAAAGAAAAGTCTCATGGCTGCCAGCCGGGCAGGCCTCTGCCCCAAGCCCACTCCTCAATCTAGGGTCCATGGCACGCCATTGAGGTTGGGTGCCCCCCCCCCGAGTCTTACCACTTTTAAAGGAAAAAAAAACATATAAAACATGTAAACAGTTCTAGATCTCCAGATCTAATTCCCAGTACTAAACAATTTTTATCACACTCTAACGGCTGCAACTCAAAGGGAGTTATCTAAACACAGTAAATAAAGACTGGGCCTCAGACCAGGCCTATTATATGCTGGTGTCTCCCTTTAACCTTAGGGATTGCTCTAATTCTAGAGTAAACTAATGGTCAAGTCACCATCACTGATTGATACACCTATTAACAAAACTTTAAGTTTTGACTTTACAATTGAAATAGCCTTCTGAAAAAATAAAAAAAACCATAAGCCCTGTATACGCTAGGGCAGTCCTTATGTGCCAATCTTCTAGGCCCACTTCAACAATACAAAATTAAGGCTATCATTTTTCCATAATGATTTCCTGCCCCTATTTCGAAAAAATAAAAATACTTAATTAGGGAACTCCTTTCCCACTCAAAATGTTCATTAATTAACTCCCTAGATAGCCTATGAGGTAGCTCCCAACAGTCAAATCGGCAGGTTATGTAAAATAACAAATAAGGAAAAAAGAGCCAGTCCAGTGGTTTAAATATATATCAATGTCCAGCACATGCCAAATGACAGAAATAAGTAACAGTCCGCATGGTTTCCTTGTCGGACTCTGTGCCAGGTATTCCAGAGAATTTTGCAGTCTTCACCCCTTTTTAAACAAATCTGGTAGGGAAACAGATAGAGACTGCAGCGTCATCTACAGATTCAAATCTTTAGTCCCCTCTTTCAAAAAATTTCCAATTTGGCAGGATACAGCATCCGATGCGAATACCTGCTGCCCAAAGCTTTGAAGTAACTGGTCTCAAAGCTAGCAGGCCTGGCGCACCTTCCACGCCAGATCAGGGACCAGCCAAAGTTTCTTGCCTTCCCATTGAAACACTGCTAGTTTCCGGGATTCCTGAGAATAAATTCGCGGTCCAGATAATTCAGCAACTTAAAGATTACTGGTCTTGGTGGCTGAGATGCCAGGGGTTTGGCTCTTAAAGTGCGATGGGCCCTCTTTATAACATATTCAGGGCTATTGGGTGAGGGACCCACAGATTTATTAAGTAGCTTCTGTATAAACATAATAGTGTTGGAGCCCTCTCTTCCCCCCTCCTAGCAAACGAGGTTGTTCCGTCTGCTCCCTCCCTTCAAGATTGTCTAAGCGATCCTCCAATTTAGAGATTGCTTTCTTACTTTCCGTGGGCGCTAGGCCCATTTCTCCTGCTTCCTCTCTAATGAAGAAACCCTGCTTCTCGTCGGTGAAGTCTCTGGCTAACTGCGTTAACGCCGGTTTAAACTCAGCCACATCCTCCACCAATTTAAATAAAGCTTCTTTTATTGTAGCCAAGTCATCATATATTTGCACGGCTGTATCTCTTCTTGCGGCGTCATCGATGAAGAGCTCCGACGGGGCCGTTTTGCTTCCGATTCCTGTTCAGAATTTTCCATCTTCCCCCACGTCTTTCCAGCTCCAAATACTCTAGTTCACCAATATAGCACTTCTCCCACACTTGCACTGCTGATTCAAACAAAATTAGGGTCTAAAACTGTTACTTTTTTACTAGTCGAGGCAGAGACCCAAGACAGCGCGTCTAGCCCTCACGACGCATCACGTGACCTCCCCCAAAGGAAATAATTTAATGGATTATTTGTATAAAAATTAATGTAAAACTGCTAAATAAAAAAGCAATCACTCACAACTAGCCTCTTCATGGCTAGCCTGTAATGGTGACATATCCTGCTAGGCTCCGTGGCATGAGTGTGCTGGAAGAGGCAGAGAGAGAAGGAGAGAGAAAGAAAGAGACAGACAGATGCAAATACCTATATCATAGCACCACCAAGCACTGCAGGCACTGCCAGGCAGCAAAGTTTTTTTTTTTTATGAATGGTGCTGTGTGGATATTATTTTGATGGATGCTCCAGTCAGAGCCGAACAGGCCAAAGAAATGGATATGAATGATCAAATGAGCAGTACTAAGACAGACCACCTACTCTACCTATGTGAATTATGCAACTGCATTGCATGTCCTGGTGTACTGTGGTATATGGTACACTACCTGGTCCAAGAGGTGGTAATGTTTTTTAGTACTTTGACTACTTCTAGCCAGGAAAAAAAATAAACTTTTATTTGGGATTGATGGGACTGTTAAATTCCTTGAGCCCTCACTCCTACCCCCACGGTCTCTCTCTCTCTCTCTCTCTCTTCTCTGGATCGCACAAGTCAAAGATTTATTTTACCAGCCTGCCCTTGCCCTGTACACACAGCTACATTGAAGCCAGGAAAAAAAATTATTTGGGATTTTCTGTAACTGTAAAATTTCTCTTGGGCCCCGAGTAGTCTCTCCCTCTCTCCTCTGGATATGAAATGGCACAAGTCAAAGATTTTGCCAGCCTACCCTTGCTCATGTATACATCCACACTGTCTGAGTACAAGAAAAGAAGAAAAAAATTTAATTTTGGATTTTCTGTAACTATAACATTTCTCTGCCCCCCAACCCAAGAAGTCTCTCCTTTGGATCTGGAATGGCACAAGTCAAATATGTTGCCAGCCTGCCCTTGGTTATGTACAAAACCACAATGTCTGAGGCCAAGAAAAGAAAAAAAACTTTCATTTGTGGTTTTCTGTAACTGTAACATTTCTCCTGGGACCCCAGTAGTCTCTCCCTCTTTCCTTGGGATCTGGAATGGCACAAGGCAAATATTCTGCCAGCCTGCCCTTGCTCATGTACACACAGCTACACTGTCTAAAGCCAAGAAAAGAAAAAAAACTTTCATTTGGGATTTTCTGTAACTATAAAATTTCTCTTGGGCCTCCATTAATCTCTCCCTCTCTCCTCTGGATCTTCTCAATGGCACAAGTCAAAGATTTTACCAGCCTGCCCTTGTACACAGTCACACTGCCACACTGCCTGCCTTTTGCCCCCGGCAGCCACCCTGGCCACCACTATCTCCCCAGTCCATCTGGATTCCTCCATTCTCCAGTACTGACCAGTCACCCTCCACTAATGATCAGTTTCACTCCCAATCTTCACCACAGTAAGTCTTCTTTCTCTCTCCTAGTTTCTCTTCCCTCCTCTCCCAAAAAGTATATATTTTTTATAGATTATTTTTTTCCTTTTGACAACTTCTTCTGGCTGCCCTCTGCTGCAGTGAGTGAGTGAGGTGCTCCTCCTACTGTCCACCTCTCATCTGGGCCATGTTGTAGAATTAGCTAGGTTATATACCACGAGTACAGTATGTCACGTGACTGTCTGTTGCCTGATCAGATGCTGCCAACTGCCTGTGCATGAAGCGAGTATTCTGACGGCATCCCCATGGCAACAATTCACAAAATGGCACAAATGGCACTTCCACAGACCTGGAACAGGACTTCTGTGATGAAGTCCATATTTATCTAGGTCCATGAATTGCAGGTTCAGTCTAGGGGTCCAGATCTCCCACAGAACAGTCTGCCCAGTCCTAATACAGATGAACCACTAACCGTGAGGACAGGATGAGCAGACTGAGTTTTGAGGGGGGCAAATATTTGTGGATTACCTTCCAGAATTTGGCTGGGGAGTTGAGATTATTTTGGAGGTTGGCTTTGAAATAATGGGATTTTGCTAACTGGGCATCCTTAGTGAAATTGTTTTTCTGGGCCCTGTAATGAAGAAAATCAGGAAGAGAGTGGGATCATTGTAGCAGACCCAAGCAAGATCATGAGACTAGCATTCTCCAAGGATTTCAGTGGAGATCCAGGGAAGATGAGATGATTTGATCCTAGATTTCCTGAGGTGGATGTACTGGTCCCATACTGGGGAAATTTGGAATGAAAAAGGGAGAGGGACACATCAATGTTGGAGGCCTGTGGGGTGGCCAACCAGTTTGTAGCAGTGAGGTCTCTGAAGAGAGTGGTTATATTCAGTGAGCAAAGGCATCTAGATCAAATGCATTTTGGAGCAGGAGCAGATGCCAGATTTTCCTGATGCAGAACATATTGCAGTCAACTCTGAAAGCTTCTGGCAAGATACCTGCTGCAGCAATGCAGTGGTGGTGAGAGGACAGCTACCAGTCCAACAGGTTTTGGTTGGAGGAATGGGGATTGAGTCATAAGGGCTCAGAGATTACCTGGCACAAATTTAGGGAATAAATCTTCTAGATGTAGGGGAGAGCCAGTTTATGTTGAAGTCCCCAAGGAATGAGAGGCTATTTTGGAAAGAGAGTCAATCAGGGAAGCATGTGAGATCATGGGTAAGGCATTGTAGACCTCAATGTAGATGGGTATGGATGAGACGAATGTGAGCCTGATGAGGATAAATTTGTGAGAGGAAGGTAGAGACTCCCTGAAATCCAGAGTGTGGGAGAGGCTCTGGTGAATGCAGATGGCAATGCCTCCACCATGTTTTCCCCTGTCCTGCCTATCTAAAAAATGGATGTCAGAAAAGGACAGGTTACTGTCAGGAATCCTTGAGGATAGGCAGGATTCAGAGATGCGCAGGATGGATGGTGAGTGTTGTAGGATCCAAACAGAAAGGAGGTCAAACTTAGTAAGAAGGCTTATAGCACTGAGATGGAAAATGGGAAGGACTTTGGTGGTGGCAGTGAGGAGGGGTGAGTAGGGTCGAGGGTTGGATTCCATGTCAACTGAGAGGTGGAAGAGAAGAATAATGAGAGATGGATGGAGTAGGGTTTCCTCCCCTTTGAGTGAGGAGGAGAGCAGGGGTAGGATGGTGAGAGGAACAGAAGTCATGGAGCTGGAACACCAAGTTGAGGAAGGAAGAAGGGTGGAGCCAGGGTGGATAGTGTGGAAGCATCATGGGTTTGGGGTAGCAAAGGGTAGGGACAGGAGGAGAGGGGAGGGAGACAAGGGAGTATAGATGGAGTGAGGGAGGGGAGTTGGGTGAAGGGGAGAAGGAGGGGGAACTAGAGAAGGCGAAAGATGAGGAACATGGTAGTCAGGTAGTGGTATGCAAAATATAATCAACAACACAAAGCACAGAGATGCAGGGACCTGTGTGTAGGCTAGTTTAATGTAGAAGACCATGGTACAGGCAACTAGGCAGTGAGCTGTGGGACTGAGAAAAACCTGTTAAGTAGGAATGACGGTGAAAGGAAACCTGGGGCCTAAATAAATGTGAGGGACTAAAGCTAAATTAACACCAGCGAAAGGACAAGCACTTATATAATCTAGTCACAATTTTAGACTGCAATGCAATTATGATAAATCAAGATTCTAATGTCTTACATGGATATCTGAGTATGAAGGTTATCTGAACCCAGATTCTTTGACAAACATAGCAAGAGGTAGCTCAGCCATAGTGACAGCAAATGAGTGTGTCAGATAAGTGAAAGGTGTATACCTGAGTGCTGACTGTATATTATAAATATCAGCATATAACATCTATGAGATATTAGAGATGGAGTTTGAACTAGCATACAGAATTGAGTCAACTGCATACAATGAACATTGCAAATCTCTGCAAATAGAGAGTTCACAAAGATGATAAATAAAAGTGGGCCCAAAATAGATCCCTATGGGGAACTGTCACTAAGAAAAAGCAATGTTGATGTTTGCAATGAAAGAAGTTGCATTTGATTAAATAACTAGCTCCTGAACTATATGGAATTATTTGTCAGCCTAGGTTGGACAGCTGATGCAATAAAAGTTCATGGCTGATCATGTTGAATGCCTTGATCAGATCTATGTAAATTGTTCCAGTTAGTCGGACCTGGTCCATGAGTTTGAAATTGGGATCAATGAATCTGAATAAGGCTATGGTGGTACCATGATTTTCCTGTAGCCATATTGCTTTCATCCATTTGTGAGAGTACAACTTTCTCAAGAATTTTATTTAAGGAGGCAAGTGTGGAGGTTGGAGGACACATTTTGATTTGCAGGGAATTACCTTTTGTGAAAGAGAGGTACATAGGTGAAACGCATGCCCATACTTCTAATTAAGGGAAATCCAGTAGGCTTCTTTTAAGAGCTATACAAAGTAATAACATTTAAATTGAATCTGTGCTATATTTCTAGAATTCATTGTTACAGCATTGTAGTAACATTCCTAATGTTAACTACATTTTGACCAAGACAAGAGGTTTTGGTTACCTCACCTCCTACCACTAGGTACCACTAATAGTCCACTGATAAGGGTAACTGAAGTGCCAGCAAAATTTTGACATCAGATTGTGACACCAAAATCTTACCTGCTGACATAGAAATCTTGTTGCCCATTTTTGTTGACATGAACTGCAGACGGGCAAAGGATCTTTTTATGGGATTTCAAACTATGAGGAACACTGTCTACAGTCCTTCAAGATATTTCTGTTTGATTGTAGGCTTGTGAGTGCAGCCTTTTCTGACATGGCTGATTTCAGAGTGTTGGCTTGACCCACTTCCACTTAAGCTGAGATATAGATGTGACACACTGGGTCCTAATGAAGAAGAAATGACTGTATGTGTCGGCTGTCCTCAGCCTTTGCAGATTTATTCAGAGGCTTTTCAACACCATTCAGTCCCACTTTTAATTGTGCAAGCCTTTGTCCCTGCATGGTAATTTATGTATACATCCCCTGATGCTTTGGGTATGTGTAATTTAGTGTTTCTATGAAACATAGCTTTAGTGCCAATGCCCTTCCACAGCAACCCTTGCATCAGTGCTTTTGCACTGGGGTTCCGTTATGATAATTCTGTATTTAGCTTCCTTGGCCTTTTCTTTATACAGTAACAATGCATATTACCTTGAAAATAGTCAGAGTAGGTGAAGCCTAGAAGGCAACGATTCTGTTTTCATGGTAAGGCCTATAGTTCTTGTTTTTCTTTTTGTTTGTTTGTTTAAGACCCCTTTATTGCACCAGTACCCATCTCTCTCAGGAGCTCCCTGGGTACTTATCAAGTCCCTCCTGTGCTTCCTTACAGAAGGTTGCTGAAAATCACAGAGTCATGGCTCCCCCACAGTGCCGCATGGGTGGAAGGAGATATACTTATGAATAATGCTTCTGTCAGGAGGCTCCTATAGTGGAGGTGCAGGGACCTGAATGTACCAGGATCCATTGTCAAGGGGACAACATACTATGACACCAAGGGCTCATGCACATGATGTGTGTCATCACACAAACTGGTGACATTCCCATCCACCTAGGACATAAAGGACCACAAGTACAACCTTCCAAAAGGTAATTCCCTGCAAATCAAAATGTGTCCTCCAACCTCCACAACCTTCAATGGGGCCTGATGGGATTCATCCCAGAATTCCAACCTCTACAACATTCCACCTAGGACCCACATAAAGAGGAGGGAGGGGTGGGCAGAGGGTGACAGTGAAAAGGCAGAGATACTAAACAAATATTTTTGCTCAGTATTTATGAATGAAGAGGGGGAAGTACCTAAAACAAACAATAGAAACACTCTGGATACAGAAGTTGATACCAGCCCATTTACAGAAGAAAGGGGGGTTCTGAAAGAACTCTTAAAACTGAAGGTGGACAAAGCAATGGGGCCTGATGGGATTCATCCCAGAATTCTAAAAGAACTAAGGGTAGAACTAGTGACACCACTGACTACCCTCTTTAACAAATCATGGGAGGATGGGGTGGTACCTGAGGACTGGAGGAGGAGGGCAGATGTGATTCCCCTTCACAACAGTGGGAGCAGGGCAGAAGCAGGAAACTACAGACCTGTTAGTTTAACCTCAGTGATAGGGAAAATGATGGAATCACTTCTGAAGGAAAGAATTGTTGAGTACCTAGAGGCCAGAGGGGCACAGGACCCAAGGCAGCATGGATTCACAGCGGGAAGGTCATGCCAGATGAATCTAATAGATTTCTTTGACTGGGTAACCAAAGTAGGAGATCAGGGAGGGGCTGTGGACATGGCCTACCTAGACTTTAGCAAGGCATTTGACACAGCCCCACACAAAAGATTAATATGCAAGTTAGCCAGCCTGGGAGTGGGTCCCAAGATGATAGCCTGGGTAAAGAATTGGCTGGAGAATAGGACACGGAGGGTAATAGTAAATGGAGTCCACTCTGAAGAAAGGGGTTTACTAGTGGGGTACTGCAGGGTTCAGTATTAGGACCGGTCCTCTTCAATGTCTTTATAAGCGACATTGCAGAGGGACTGGAAGGAAAAGTATGTCTCTTTGCAGATGACTCAAAGATCTGCAACAGAGATGATGCACAAGGTGGGGTGGAAAGGATGAAAAGGGACTTGGCAAGGTTAGAATAATGGTCAAATGTATGGCAGTTTAGATTCACTGCTAAGACGTGCTAGGTAATGCACCTGGGAAACAAAAACCCAGGGGAAGAGCACACAATGGGGGGTGAGATAGTAACAACAACAAAAATGGAAAGGGACCTGGGGGTAGTCATATCAGATGACTTAAAGGTGGACAAGCAATGTGAGAGGGCAGTAAGGAGGGCTGGGGGGGATACTGGGATGCATAGGGAGAGGCATCACCAGTAGAAAACAAGAATTTGTTATCCTCTGTACAGACAACTGGTGAGACCCCATCTGGAGTACTGTGTGCAGTTCTGGAGACCCAGTCTCTGCAAGGACATAGACAGGATGGAAGCTGTCCAGAGGAGGGAACTAAAATGGTGCAGGGTCTGCACCAGAAGACATATGAAGAGAGACTAAAGGAACTTAATATGTATAGCCTTGAGGAAAGGAGGGAGAGAGGGGACATGATAAAAATGTTCAAGTACCTCAAGGGAATCAACAAAGTCCAAGAGGGTAGCATCTTTCAAAAAAAGAGGTGTGCAAGAACAAGGGGGCACAATTTAAAGATGGGGGGACAGCTCAGAGGTAATGTAAGGAAGTATTTTTTCACAGAGAGGGTTGCTCAAGCATGGAACGGCCTTCTGGAGGAGGTTGTGGAGTCAAAAACAGTGGTTGAATTCAAGCATGCATGGGACAGTCATAAGGCAATTCTAGGGGGTGGGAGTAGGCAGAAGTAGGCTGCTGGTTAACTAGGATCTGCAGCTTATCCATTACGTAGGGAAATGGGCAGACTGGGTGGGCCAAGCAGTCCTTATCTGCCATCAAATTCTGTGTTTCTATGTTTCTGCCAGCCCTCAAGCTGCACTACCATCCAACAGTATCGCAGTGGAAAATGGTAACCTCCCTGCCCAGAGGAGAGTGCCCCCTGGGAGCCTAGATAATCCTCTCCTGCATCCCCAAACAGCACTGGATCACTTCCAAACTCACATCATCAGCATTGCAAGCAGTGGCCCTACTGCTTTGCTGATGGACAGACTAAGGTCTCTAGTACTAAGGAAAAAGGGAACACTAAATACAGACAGCTTATGAAATATTCAGCGGAGTATGATTAAATATTGCTGTTGTCAGTTTCCCCTAATATGTTCGGGACAATTATCCTCCACCCCCCAAATATTTATTTTTTGCATAGCTATAATTATCCCTCTGTGACTGGGATGTAGTGAATGCATTTGTACATCTCTATGTCACACTCATTTGGGGCTTTACCTTGACAATTATAAATCATGACATAATTTTTAGCCAGGCAGGATGGTTAGGGCCAATGGCTTTCCATTTTTTGCTGAAAACACCAGTAAAATAACTAAATTTGTCATTTTTAAACCAGCACTTGGGAGTCAAGTTTTTAGTGAAAAAACTCTATTTGCACCACTTTATCATGACAAAAAAACATTTTGTGCCAGCTTCTTGGGCAAACTCCTTAATTTCATGCCAGTTTCATTGTAGAAAACATTCTGATTTGCACTCAGTTTTCTGATAAAAAGGGAACAAATTAATTTAGGATTTTGCCAAATGAAACTGGCCATTTTTGAAAATGGAAAATCTATGGCTCCAGATAGTTTATTTCTAAACATTCAAGTTATTCTAATCACCATAAGAGGGGATCTCCTACAGCCCTTTATATTCTAGATTCACTTAATTTAGTCCATTTCCTACACTGTGGTGTTTATCATGTTTTACATGAAGTAAAGCATTTTGATTTTAAATTCAAGTTTTATATTTTTAAACAGAAGTTTCAATATAATTTTGTTTTTATATGTTCAGTGTTGGCATCTCTTGTGGTTATAACAGTGCTTTGTCAAGTCCTTTGCATACCAGAACTACTCAGATTTGGTTCACAGTTTTCTCACCCAGAGAACCGAAGAAAGCACTCTTATAATCATTAGTATGACTGGATTGTAGGTGGTCTGCACCCAGTGCTTAGCTTGAAATTGCTGCTCTCCAGTTTCTGGAAACAGTGTGCTGTTCTAGTGCAAAACACCTATTCGAACTATTTTTCACCAATGTACCTTAACTTCTTGATTTTGTATTTGCTTGTACCATATGATATGGTTGCCATCAATCTTTGTATTCCCCATGTTTTCCACTACACTGGGTTGAACCTGGAAATGAGCATTGCCTCAGCTGGCTTTTTCTGTTTGCCAGTTTCTAAATAAATAAACATAGGCAACAGATGGTTGTGGTCAATGGCACTCACCCCAAGGGTGGGACTCAGCAGAGTCACCAGTGTTGTACTACAGGGTTCAGTACTGGGACCAGTCCTTTTCAGTGTCTCCATAAAAGACACTGCAGAACAGCATGAGGGGATTGTATGCCTTTTTGCAGATGACACCAAAATCTGCCATAAGGTGGACACACAGGAGAGGATGAATGCATAGAAATCTAGGGAAATCTGAGGAGTGGTCAAATACATGGTAGTTGGGGTTCAATGCCAAAAAGTGCAAAATCATGCAGCTAGGGCAAAGGAACCCTGCTTCTGAGTATAGGATTGGGGGTACTGTCAGTCACTAGACAGGAAAAGAACCTTGGGGTTATCCTATCAGAGAACCTCAAGATGGCGGGGCAGTGTGACAAGGCAGTGGTAAGGCTAGTAGGATGTTGGGGTGCATTGGAAGGGTTATCTCCTGCAGGAAGAGGGAGGTGGTGGTGCATTGGAAGGGTTATCTCCTGCAGGAAGAGGGAGGTGGTAGTGCAGCTGTATCCTTCCCTGTTATACCCACACCTGAAGTTCTGTGTCCAGTTTTGGAGGCTGTATCTCAGAAAGGACATTTGATAGAGATGGTCCAGAGGAGGGCAGCTAAAATGGTGCAGGGTTACAGGGGAAGCTCTATGAGGAGAAGCTGGGGTCTCAAAATGTACACCCTGGAAGAGAGGATAGTGAAAGAGGTGACATGAGTGAGACCTTCAAGTACCTCACAGGGATGAATAGGGTTCAGGAGGGAATCCTCTTCAAAAAGAAGACAATCACCAGGACCAGTGGTGCACACAATGAAGCCTGGGGAGGAGAGTTCAGGAAGAATGTGAGGAAATATTTCTTCACTGAAAGGGTGGCAGACATGTGGAATAGACTACCAACCAAAGTGGTGGAGGCAAAAATAGTAGGAGGCTTCAAGCATGCATGGGATAAATATGGGGGTATATTAGAGCAGAAGCGGGCTGGGGGAAAGGTCACTGGAGACCATGTAGGTTCTCAGGCCATAGAATAGTCAGGGAACACTTGGAAAAACTTGATAAGTCAAGCAGTCCTTTTCTGCCAACAAATTCTATGTTTTTATAGTGGGATATCAGACCTGGATAATTAAGCAATAACTACAGTGGTTGAGGTTTACAAGGTAATTGGTAAAGGCTGAGGTGGTTAGAAACCTACTGCTCTGATTATTACAGATTAAGCCCCCTGACTAGTACAGCAGTGTCTGCCACTGAGATGCTGCAGAATTCTGCAGGAACACAACTTACATCAAGGCAGTTACTCTAACAGATGCACTGTAGCTTTAGTCTTTGCTAATCAAAATACAGGGATTAGCATGCAGTCCTGTTACTAAGTCTGCAGTCTGGTTATTACAGAATAATCAACCAGTCAATCAGCAGACTGCACTGTTGAGTGTGGACAGAGCCAAATTAGCCCACTCAAATTTAAAATTGGAGTCAGGACTGTTTGTTTAACTTTGAGATGCTGGATCACATGGAAGAAACTTCAGGGTCAAAAAGGGCTGCTGGCACACTTCTAGCCCTCCCCCCTCACCTGTTGCCATACTATGAGATCACCTTTGTACCAGAAGCCCTGCCAAAGCCTGCCTTCCTTTTTCTACTCCAGCCAGCCGATGAGCTGCAATTGCTCTAAAGGTCAACTTCACAGTAAGGGTCTGCTGCCCTATGATCTTCTATGTGTAGAGCCGCATTACAAAGGGTAACAAGGGAGTCTGTCTGGGAGTCAGCCATGGGTGGTGGTTGGGGGTCAGAAAATGCTAAGCTCTTAGTTTCCTGAAAGAACCCTGCAACACTGAACACTGGGTGCTAGATTTCCTCTTCTCAGGTACTGGTATGGCTTTGTTTACCTAGGTCCTGTGTACCAGAACTATTACTGAAATGCATTGATTGCACTGCTGTAAAGTTAAGGTATCCTGTTTGCAAATAAACCTAACCATGTGCTGCTCGCTATGTTTTTTTGCTGTTATGGCTTTGTACTCCATTGGAATTAGTGCCTGTTATTGACTGGGCTTGATGGGTATAGTATGTTTTCCTAATACCGCAAAGACTTGCACTATACCTGAATGTAACCCACACCTATCTGGGTGAACTGTGTTTTTGCAATTTATGCTTTGCATTTCCCTGTAGCTGCTGGATTCTGAACCATAGAACACCCTATCTGGGTGAAGTGTTGACCTGTAATCCCTAATCCTGACTCTCTCTTGTAATTTACTAGCACTCTGGCTAGACGGTATACACATTGTCTAGTACGCACATAATACTCCTGGCCCCCCTCCAGACAGTCACTCTCCCACTCTCCCTATGCACAATGGTGACCCTAAAGATATATACAACAAGGGCAATTGTTATAAATTATTCTTTTCTGCAGGAAGTTAAATTTCATTTTAGGGAAAGAAAAGAAAGTAACTACACTTCACTCCAGTGAGGGAGGATCTGACATAGAGAAGGACACCTCCCTCCTTCTTATGGCTCTGATCCCACCTGAAAGAGGAGTACCCAGATAACTCTACATCATGGGGAAGAATGATGGGCTTTAGCCTGGTCTCAGAAACAACAACTATGTCAGGAGTATACCGGTCAACTCAACCTTTTAGCTGTTAGAGCTTGGGCCTAATGCTGCATATAATTTTGTGTACTAACTTTAGACCCCACATTTTGGACTAGCATATATCAGAAGGGGAGCAGGTTCTGTGATTTGTAGGAGTGTGATCTGGATTCAACTCTATGTCTCCAGATAGGAGCAGTCAAAGGGAAGATGAGGTAGGGTGAACAAAGCATGTCAGAGTAAAATTACTCTTACAAATCAAACAAAATCTGAGGCACTGAGTGAACGAAGTGGTGGTCCCAAAACAGACAGGCTCAGGAAATAGAAAGTAACTGCACTTTAAAGAAAAATAATGCTCCTTGGAAACAAATATTGCAAGGTAAACAGACACAATTTAATAAAGTGGGCTGCAGGCATAGTACTGACACAAAACTCCATGGCACTTCAAACCCTTGAAAAAGAACCATTAGGTTTGAAGTGCCAGGGAATTTTTTGCTGGTATAATGCATGCAGTCCACTCCACTTTAAAAAATTATGTCTGTTTACCTTGCACTATTTATTCAGTGACCTATGCAACCAGTATACTGTTATGCTTGTGCAACTGTTTTACCTTGCATTGGCCATTCACACTCTCTATTCCAGAGGAACTACCACCCTGTAGGGGTACCAAAAGCAAAGGAACCCTTGAAGAGGGTGCCACCCTTAGAGGTGCCATGGGAAGTTTCCCTTGGCTAAAAGTACCTTAGGAATGATCCCCAAAAGAACTGTAGCAGATCAAAAGGAACATTAGTGATCGATGGCTACGAGGTAGAGAAGTAGAGTAACAGCAACAGGCAGCTTGATAAACATAAATGAGATGCAGGTTAGCAGACTAGCATGGGTATAATGGATTTCATGAATGAATGCAGGAGGCTTCCTAAGGAGAGCGGGAACAGCAAATAGGAATAACATCCACCTCCATCCAACAGTGGAATCTACCTAAGTTAACTAGGGAATAATGCCTAAAGCTAACTATATATTATGACCTGAGGTGTGGAGGAGAGAGAAAAAAATCCTTTGAGGAGGAAATCCCTTGGAATACAAGGCCTAGGTAGCCTTCCCACCAAGCTTGGGATATTTTTGGAGTAATGCTGCTGCAATTTGGAAACACAATTAAAGGGGGTGGAAAATATTCCAATTTGTAGGAAAGCTCTCTTCTATCCCTCTAACAGGAATGCTGTGGAGGGCTGCAAGCTGGTTTGCAGTGCAACAAGCCTCCTCCAAGGTGGGAGGAGGAGAGCAATGACTGCTGAGGTGCTCAGTTGGCCTACTGATCTAAAAACAAAACAGGTGAACCAGAGGCAGTCATAGGGAGAATAGCTTAGAAGCTGCCACTGAACCTGCTTGGCAAGCCAAAGGATCCCCTTGGGCTCAAAGGCCCCACCCTTCACAGCTGAAGTCTTAAATTCTACATCAAGAGATGCCACCGATATGTCTGCAGTGCTGAAGCTCCACCTGGAGTTGGGTCAGATGAGAAGGATCCTGCCTCAAATTTCAAACACTCAAAATGTGGACTTCGTAGGTGGAGAGCGAGACTGTCAGTTGTAGGGTGAGCCATGAGCCATGGTAACTAATGGTCATGGTTGGCATGCCTCTAATTATGGATAAAACAAAAATGGGAAGGAGAGTGTAAAGAAACGCAGAGCATTAAAGACCCTCACGTAGGTCATACATGTTGTATAGCAGCACATAGCAGACTAAACTTCCAAGGCCAGCATAAGTAATGAGTGGACCTGCACGTAGGTCTGTGATGCAGTGTAAGCAATGATTGGACCTGCATGTAGGTCTGAGATGCAGCAATTTGCATGACATGCAGGGAGACAAGCCAACCAGTTCCATTAATGAAGCCAACTAAAGGTGACATAAATACTCGAAGGATTTAAGCGGCAGAGGCAGGATTTGACCATGAGGTATTTGGACCAGACGGGGCCATGACTCTGACCTACAACTCCCGAGTCAGTTCCCAAAGGAAAAACAAGGAAGCCATAGCAAAGTACCATGACCCACATGCAGATTTTAAAATTAGTTTACAGTGATAGCTGAAGCTGAGCTGACCTCTAGAGTATAATAAAGCAGTATACAAAAGTAGTTGAGCAGCATCCAACAGCAATTAGTTATAGCTTCTGGGAGTAGCTAAGCTGAACAATTTTCAGAATTGTAAGGAAAGGCAATGCACTGAAAACAACAGCAATATTGCTTGGTATAATTGCATGGAAGCAGGTTTGAATGCCATGGGCTAGCTTTACAGAGTGAGCCTGTACAGGTGCAAGCAATTACGGGGGATAAGCACTGAGACAGAAGAAACAGGGGAAGCAGCAACTGAGCTGTAACAGACAGATAACAATTGTAGTTGCACTGAGGGTTTGCTGAAACTGGTGAGAAAATGGGAGACAAAATAGAACAAGCACAGGATTAGCACAATACAAACAAAGGACAACAGGATGCTAGAGAAACCAGAAAGCCTCCAAGAAGAAAAATGCAAAACAAAAACACAAACACAAGAGAACAGGAAACAGGCAACACAAAGAAGCATGCAGTAGTTGGAGACATGCAATGCTAACCTAAAAGCAGGAGAACACAAAACAGAAGTCCAGCAGAAACCAAGCAGAGCCAAAAACAGCAACACTGGGGGGGGGAGCCCCACAGGCATCCAAGGGAGAAGACAGACTGCTGACAGCGCCTTCGGCTGCAAAGAAAAATTACTTCAGAGTGAGACTGGGAGGAACTTATACAGCCCAGGAAGGGGGAGTGGCTGATTGCTCAGTCATCGAACCACAGGCATTGCCTTTCCATTTCCCAAGAGCATTTTTGATAGATTTGATAAAGGACAGCCAACGTCTGAAACATGTCAGGCAGGATATGTGTGTTTTTCTTTGTGGGGTGTTTTACACTCTGGCCTCATGTCAATAAAATATTTTTGAATTTTCTGTAAGCTGTTTGGGTCCATTATGTTTTCGTGGTGGTGAGTGCCTGAATCTCCAAGTGTGTATAAATTAAAACTGCTTGGTCTTGATATTCTATCCTATCAGTGGTCCTCTCATTACCTGACAAATAGGTCTCAACAATTTAAGTAAGGTGTCCAGTCTAAGCAGAGATCTATAACACATGGGGCCTGATTCACAAAGGGTAGTTCGAGCTGTGCCAATGGCATCTTGCATCACTTGCTGGTGTGCCAGGGATCCTGCAATTAATTCTCTCTCTCAGGTAGGGTCCCAGTGCCTATGTTCCTCAGCTTGTGACAACTGTGGCTCTGCACCAAAAATGACTGTGCACCTGATGGGTTGACATGAGCTGTAGGACAGTTGGGCAGCACTCCTGGAAGGTTAGCAATAGTTAGTAGGCTACTGCAAGCAAGTCAGACATATGTGTTAAGATATGTATCCTACAGCTCACAAATCTAATAACCATGCTTCACAAAGACAAACTGACAGTATGTACAGATGACACGAACATTGCCAAAGTATAACATACTATTATAGGTTTGATATATATATATATATATATATATATATATATATATAATTACACTTTGGCAATGTCCAAATATCTGGACATACTGTTAGATGTCTTTAATAATATGCTATATGGCAGAAACAGACCTCACTGGAAATGAGAATCTGCTTCAGAGCTGGACAATTCTGGTAACGTACTGTACATTGTGGAAGTACACAAATACATTCATCACCAGCCTAGGAAGGGCTCTGGGATGGATCAAGGACTGTTAGACCTGGTCTAATGGGTGTTTGATTTTGTCAGTCACATTCGCCACTTCACAGAATTCCAAAAAAAGGGATGTTGCAGCATTACCCTGGCACAAGGCTCCTTGCACAATGCCACACCACATTTTGTGCTAAAAGGATATCACAAGACCCTCTTGATGCATGCTGCCTGTGTTCAATGCAGGCTGCCTTTAGGAATTGCTCTCAGTGCTGGCAAACAACCCTTTGAGAAGCTTGCTCCTGTCCTCCAGCTACACTCTACTTCTGCTACCGAGAACATGGTTTTGTGCAAGCAAAAAATCCTTTACTTCCTCTGCTCCTTCTCTGTGGAATGGATCCCTGCAGCCCTCGAAGTTTGTGCCTCACCTGGAGGCTTTAAAAAAGGGCTTACAACATTTGTCCTTGAGCACAGTCTATGGAATTGCAATCATTGGCATGTACATACCTGTTTTGAATTTTTCTTCAACTGATATGTATGTGTTGTCCTATAACCTAAGGCCTGTCTGTATGTTTGCTCTTTATTGTAAATTAATCAAAGTTTGCTGACTCTGTAACCCTGTGATTTTCTTTATGTCATGGTTATAGCTTGTATTGCTTATTTGCCTTCCTGTGTTATTTTGTTATTTTTCCATATAAATAATTCTGGATCATCCTGAAAAAGGAACTTTTCATCTCCGTGGACCCATCTGGTCAACACAATTCAAGAAAGAAAGAAAGAAAGAAAGAAAGAAAGAAAGAAAGAAAGAAAGAAAGAAAGAAAGAAAGAAAGAAAGAAAGAAAATAAAAGACAGTACTCTGTGTTCTGATTGGTTGAGAGGGTTCTTTTTCAGAATAGTGTGGGATATGGTGATAGAGTCATTACACACAGGTTAAAATGAAGTAGTATGCCTAAAAGGAACAGGCAGGTCTGCTACGCCACAGTTATGGTTAGCTTTTGTCCTTTCCTCAGAATGAGGGCCAGTGAGAAAGAATATTATGAGATGGGTCTAAAAATGAAGAAACCTGATTGACTAAGGACCTGGGAACCTTATGTTGATATCCCAGCTCAACATCACTGGAGAAAGATCAGTTCATCTGTCTCAACTGTTTACCATTACAGTCAGTACACTGCCACAGCTACAGCCTGAAATTCTCACAATAGTAAGGCTGTCCTGGCATTAGTACAGTTACTAAAATGCAAGCACAACTTCTACCCAAACCATGCCACCAATTCATATAAAATCCACTGATCAACTCCTTTTGTGTTGTGATGTTACCACCTACATGGCCAGTCTCCACTCTACGCCTGACTAAGGCTTTTCAGATCATGAGTGTGGCTTTCCCACCTTGGCAGTTTCCACTCTTGATGCCGCTAACTGCAGCTCCCACATTCTAGGCTCTTGTTCCTACTGAGTGTGTCTCCTCACAAGGCCTCAGTAGGGACCGCCACACTGCTGCTGACTGTGGCAGTTATTTTAGCCTCACTATCACATCTCTCTTTGCTCTGCACTGTCTCTCTCTCTCTCTCTCTCTCTGTTCATTGCCACAGCTCTCTTTTCTCAGCACTCATACATAAGACACTACCTACTGCTGAATCTTTCTCTGTCACAATCATTTAGTGTAATTCAATGCCAAAAATAAAATAAAGAAATTAAAATCTCAATGTTAACAATGGATGGGGAGGGGGGAATCAAATTTCACCTTCCCCTTGAAGCCACAGCTCACACCATTACAACACTGCCCAGACTTTCTGTTCCATAAAGTGTTGGTGCCACCTACTGGAATATAAGCAAAAATGTGAATTTTTCAGCTTGCTAATTATACCCTTTTTGCAGACTTGTGTGAATTAAATTCTAGTTTAAAGAAATGTTTTCTCTTTTCTCAATGGACCCATTTAATAATCACAATGAGGCACTCCAGGTTTGTGCTGTACTGGGATAACAGCATTTGGTGGGTGGTGGAAGTACTCATCTTTTGGCTTCCAATTTCAACCCACCCAAATTATGCTGTTAACCCAGCACAACAGAAACCAAATTCTGTACTGTCTTTTGGTTGTGGTGTTCATAAGGACAGGGGACAAACTAAATGGACCAATGGGTCTGATTCCAGCTTGCAACTCAAGCTGTTCAGAATATAAATTCTGCTGGCAGAATTACCATTTTGATTCTATGAAATTTCAAAGAATTTCCATGAAAATTCAATGAAACTCTGCCAAAATGTCAATATTTAATGCTTAAATCTAATTGTAAAACCACTTATCCAAATGTTACTAGATTTGTCAAGCGTAGAGGTCACTAAAATGTGTACAAGTGTAGCAAGCTGCAGATACCTAACTTGAAAGGTGAGAATTATAGGTGTCCAAATATTTCTTACAAATATAATTCTCAGTTATTTTCATCTAATTTTAAACTTTCTTATACAAATACCTCTGTAGTTAAATGGTTTAAAGAACAATAAAAATGGTTAAGTGTTCTGAGTTGTAGGTTTCAATCTTTAAAGGGGTCTCAGTTAATGGCATTCAAGCATTTTGTCAAAACTTAATGTTCAGTTACTATATTTCCATCTAATGTTAAAACAACTTATCAAAATTTCACCAAATTCCAAATGTTTTAAATTACTATAAACATCGATACTTTGGAAAACTATCAATAGCCAAACTTGAAGAAATGTTGAAAATAATTTTTACATGTATGTAAACTGTACAATTGAATACCACTTTATCTTTGTAACTAAGGAACACAATTTCATTATGCCTGGCAGGTTCATAGACCTTAACAATAAGGCAGTGTGTCAGTGTTTTTTCTCTTGCTTTAAATATGTCCATCTTATATGCATAAAAAAAATGAAAAATAGCGTTAGTTCTTAAAGCCAAATTCCATGAGTCTTTGAGAAAATCATGGAATTCCCTAATCATTTTGTAGAAGCCATATCCATACATTTTTCCAAGCCTACACATGGCTTCCCATGATGGAGAATGGAAAATGCTGGTGATACTAATAATAGGTTGGATTAATGGGATACTCCATTCTGAAAGTATCAGGAGAGTTGGAGATGCATTGCAGGACCTTGTTTTTAATATACTATAGGTAAGACTATTAGCCTGCATACATTGCAGATCAAGTGAATGTGATCCAAAGCCAGGCACTGCAGGCAGAGGGAGGAGGTAACTGTTGTGTGCATTGGAATAGGAATGATGAGCTCTAAGGACATGAAGAGGCATTTATTAAAGATGTTTCTAAGGGAAAACATGTTCAGAGAGATCTCCTTAAATGCCCTTATGGTTCTGGGGCTTGTGGCAAAGGATAGAGACATAAGTTAGTCATGCTACTTTTTTCTAAGATTATGTTGAAAGAGAGATGGTCTTCTATTTCTGGCAAGTTAAAGGGTATTCTAGGGCAAGTAATGTCTGCATGTTCAAGATGTGCTGTAGTTGAGCCAAAAAGGAGGGGATAGTGGTCACTTCAAGGAACAGGAGCAGCTAGGGGGATTTAAATTAAAGGATAAGAGTTGGGGAGGCAGTTAGTGCATTGGGTCACCAGTTACAGCACTGAGATGCATTGGTTCAACAAGAAAAGGAAAGCTGAGCAGTGTAGCAAAAGAGCAGTAAAGTCCATTAGGAACAAGGAAGCAAAGAGGGCAGACAATTCCATCTTGAATGCATGTCTTATAAGAATCACACCTAACAAAACTGATCAGCCTGACAGCCTGCTGTAAATTTAGGGCTTAAAATTATCAGAGAGATGTACTGTATGGGAAAAGAAAATGACTGATGTACAAGGAGGAGGAGGAATTCTGGTAATTCCAATGGGATAGGTCTGACGGGAGAAGGACTAGGTGATTCTTATTCTGAAGGAGTGTGACACTGTGGAAAAACAATAATGATTTCTGAGGAACAAGCAGTTCTACTGAGTGGAGCTAGTCAAGCTAAGAGAGAGAAAAGGGGATGAGGGATGGAATAGTTACCCTGGAAGGACCTATAGAATTTCTAACAGCTCAGCTCCGCTTATCAGATACCATTGTAATAAGTACTTTGTAGATAGCAAATTCTACAAGTGGAATTTTGGAGACATTACCTATCATGCTACCATGAATATTTGAGAAAATATTGCCAATTATAATTTTGGTATTGCCACTGTAAATATAAAACTACTGAACCACATTTTCCAGTGTTGGTAGATACCAGGAATAATTGGCAATTGATATGGATACCAAATTTCAGATCTATAACTGCAACAGCAGAGAAAGTACAAGCATCCATATTTTAAGAATGTTTTCACAAAAACTTACAATTACATAATGAAAGTATTACCCTCAGAACCACAACAATTTAAAAACAAAATATTTCCAAATTTAGTAGATTATATGACATTTCCAAAAAGGTTATGCATGTTAATTTGCTCATATCTAGCTCCATAGGTGGTGGGGTTATAAGCAGATATATGTTTATGAAATTTCCGTAAAAATAAAATGACAGACTTTGAGTCCCTGTATGTTTGAAACCACTCATTCACATGTTCTGGTATGTGGCATGTGCTTAGAACACCTAACAAAAAGAAAACATTCTATACTTTAGGTTTCTAGCGCAATAGACAGCTGAGGTATTACTAAAGAGAGAAATTTCAAAACTTCCACTATGTTCCATTAGAATGCCACAGAATTTTTAAATCTTTCAAATTCTGAATTTTCTAATTTTATGCATCCTTACTTGTGACCCCTCTGTTCCTGTTCTGCATCATGTGGGGGTATCCTAGTGAACAAAATTTTAACTAACAAAGAAAATAAGCAATGTATGGTACCTGTGATGGCATAAAAGATTATGGGATATTAAAGGAAATGAGGTGGCATTTCTATTAAATCTAATTATACAGTAATTTTTAATGTTTGAACATTGACTATTTTCATAAATATTATTAGAAAATATCTGATAACTCATTTCTGTAAAATATGATGGGGGAACAAATATGTTGGAGGGATCATCCTGTTATGGTAAACAAGTTGAAAGATATTACAGATGGGTCTCATGAGATCAAAATCAAGTATTAACTGTTAATTTCTAATGTGTAGTGCTAAAATAGTTCTTACTTATGTGAGAAAAGTATAGCATGACTAAAACATTGTTGCACTGCTACTGAGAACCTCTTTCTCTTTTTCTTCCTCTCCCTCTCTACATCTCCTCTCTGTTTCCTTTAATTTTTTGCCTCTCTCCAACTCTCTTTCTCTTCATCTGTCCCTCTTACTCCATCCTTTTCCCCTCTCCCATCTCTCTTCATCTCCTGCAATGTCTTCCTCTGCATTTCATAATTTTACATTCAAAGACTCTAAGAAGATAAATAAACAGTGAGTTTAGCTCAAACACCTACATACCTGCAAACTATAAAGAACACATATCCTGTTCAGCTAATAGCTCATATTCTTCAGTTCTTTGCAACAATCTCTGCCTCTCTATATCATTCCATGCAAAATAAGAGATCACAAGTACACACAGGTAAGCGTAAGGTTTAGATTTGACACATTTGTCAATCCCACAATATACAACAGGTGATACTTCAAGAAAATACTTTCTAACCATTCATCGTATACAGTGGCACTGGATTTGATAGAGGCACAATTGATTTATACACTGTTGACAACAGCCCTGCAGTCACAAGTCATACACAGAAACATAGGTAGCCATTACAAGCACAAACATGAACAGGTAAACAATCAGACAGGCATAGTTTGACACTGCATAGAAAAACACAGTCCAGGTCAGCACTGAAACACTGCATACATTGCACAAAAAACTCATATTCCTTTTTTTTTGGCTAAAATCCCTCTTCCACTATCATTTACTTAAGTTGCCTGGACTTGTTTTGGTGCTACTGCAACACCGTTACAGTCGAGAATGTACTGTAAACAACCTTGAGGTGGTGGTCGCTGAGGGGGAATCTTGTTTGTCTCTGTCTGTGGCTCCTTGACTGTTCCACTCTGCAAATGAAAAGAAAAACAATTACTGTAAAAGGGGGTCTTGTCAAAGTACTCCAATGTTTTATAAGTGGTTTGAAATGTAACCCTTATAGTACTGTGGGATTATACGTATGTCCTGAATCTATCTAAATACATTCAAACATTCTCAGCAATTTAATCCTTTTTGAAACCTGCAATTTCATCACTGACTGTTAGCATGAATACTTATTCAGATTTAACACTTAAGTATATGCTCTGTGACATTGCAGAAAAGGAAGCACACACTCTTTTAATATCCATAATTTCTGATAAGGAAGTAGAGCTTGCCAGCATTACTCCTAAACTGTGAAAACTAGCATCCTCAGAACTAGCCAATCCAGTATCAGTGTTATTTTACATCTCTTCAACAAGGTTATTTCCTGGATGATATGACATGTGTCAAAACAATTCCTATCCACAAGGGAGGATCTACAACCAATCCCAGATCTTATAGACTGATTTTAATCCTACTGTACCCACTCCATCAAAATTGACGGAAAGAGTAGTTCATCAGCAACTGAGATGGTATCTGAATAAACATAATCTTCTGAATTTTAAACAACCTGGTTTCCACTAATACTATTTGACATCTACATCTTTATTAAAATTTACAAAAGTCAATTAGAGAATGTATTGGTGCTGTGTTTATAGAAATGATCAAAGCTTGACACAGTAAGCCATTAATTACTTCTGTCCAAATTAAGTTCAATTAGGTGTTGTTTGGTAGCCATCCTGTGGTTCTCATCTTTATTATCTAATCATTTTAACAGGAATATTTTTCTGGGTAACTTATCAAAATCTAGAGTTCTGCCTTCTGATATACCATAGCGATCAATCATGGGGCCAACATTATTTAGCACTTCCATAAATGATTCACACAAGTAGCAAATTTTTGCTCTTTAAATTCATGCAGAGGATATGGGAATGTACTTTAATTTGTGGTCAACAAAAGAAATATTTTAACCATCATAATCAGAATTTTTAAAACTCCCACAACATTAGGAGTAGTACAAAACTCTTTTTTTTTTACTTTTTATTTTTTTGCCTGTTCTACTCAGTCTGCTACAGGCCCCTCTCTTGGAGCACAGAGCCCCAACCCAGTCACCCAGTCTTCTTCAAGTGCTTGCTTACGCTCCTTACTGTGCACCCACAATATCCCCTCCCTATGGTGGATGTCCTTAGAATGGCCCAGGTCCCTATGAAAAGCCACTTTGTATGCACAGAACTAAGCCTAGGTCAGTGGGTGCAGGGTCTATGTTTTCCAGGGGCCATCATGCCATGATGGCTGAGGGATTTTACTTTTTTAGTCCCCCCATTCCTCCCTCCCCTGAGACACACACATGCAGGAGATGGCATGAGGATGTGATATCAGCATCCGCTCAGCCAGTAGCATCCTTCCCTACCCGTGAGTGCACTACCAGCCTGCACAGACACCTGAGGTCACCCAGGTGGCAGTCATGCAGTGGAATGGGTACCCCTTCCTCCCTCCCTCCCTCCCCAGGGGAGGAGAGCATCCTCTGGGATATACAATCCTCCACTCCTGGCTGCCTCTCTGATGTCTCAGCTTGTTTTTGTACCAGGGTTGCTGGTGTCACGAGTAGTAGTGTTACCTTTGCACTGACTGGCAAGCCTAATCTCAAAACTCATTCATTTATAATTCATGCAAGGCATCATTGTTTCAGTTGTTACTACCCACTAGTGAATATAGCAGTATAGTATATCAAATGGCACCATAACAGTCCTCAACAAAGTTGGACTCACTGTTTCGTCATTTATGTAGATTTGTAACTAAATGACACTGTGATACTCATTATTGTACATAGCATAATCTTTTTGGTAGCTTAAAGGGAACAGTTCTATGTCACATGGGTGAGTGCATTTGGGTGAGTGTCAAATGGGTGACTGCATAACAGTGATGCACATTACAGCAACTGCTTTCCACAGTGATACACATAATAGTGATTTTCAGCAACTGCAAACAGGATGCATGTATGTATAGGAGGCCTTGTCAATAGCTCCATGTAATGAGCACTTTCTCTGCATCACATGCAGGGGGCTCCACCCCCATGCCCCAGCACCCCCGTTTCTAAGATTAGTACTCCATGGTGCACTTTGATATTGAGGGTATTTAGAACACCTGTAATTGTTGTTAATGCCTGATCGCCGTGCTTGTCGTGATTGCTGCTGCCATTCATATGCAGTCACCCAAATGTACTCACCACAACAACTTTGCTGTTATTACATGATACTGAATGAACATATACCCTGTTTTTGCATTTCTTAATATCACTGCAAATTTAGGCATGTGTGGTGTCTGTTTAACAACCTCAGTGTATTGAGGCAACATGATAAGAGCAGCTCAAGCAGCCAAGGTGCATCATTTCAGAAACCAGTACTTGTAAAAAAAATAAGAAACTGTACTCTGGAATTCAAAGTCGTCAAAGACACATTCTTTAATATTGCAACAAAATAGCCCAAAATTGGCAGTGCACCCCATCGCAAAGTACTTCAACATTTCGTGCTTGTGCACTCTACAAGAAGCTGAGGTGCTGAGTCCAAGACAGTTCTATATATATTAACATCAATCATCATCTTAAACAGATACCACACGTGTAAAACATATTAAATAATTAAATGTGAATCCACAACTAAGAAAGCACCAAAACATCTATGTGATAAAATACACACAATAATGCATAATAAAAAAAAATTAAATGCTCTGAAATTTAAATGATGTATATCTTCATATTCAAAATTCCAGCATTTATAATACCTTATAGAAAAATATACTTATGATTAATAAATGACAGAAGACACCCACACATGCACTCCATTTTGTTTCTGATTTCCCTTGTTTATTCTTATGTTAAGGGATAATAGAAATAACGCTACATGTTAAAATGATATAAAGGGCCCAATATATTTTATTACACCAATGCAGTTATCCATGGAGATGTCACACAGTCTCTTTAAGGATGATCGTCAAAAATACTTTCTCAAATAAACCATGGGCCACCCCTTCATGATATGCATGATGTACCAAAACAAAACAAAAGCCCTTTAACATATTGCTATGAAAGAATCTAAATATATGGCACAGCTGGAATAATAGAATCATAGAAATGTATATATCTCAAAGGTCAAAACTGAGGGCCCATTTACAAAATGGTCCCAAAAAGTATAAACTCAGTTTGTTATATTAACCACATGTACCAAGGGTCAAAATATAGGACAGTAACATTCATAGTAAATGCAATATTTCAAAAGCATTCAGATACACAAAAAAGTACATGTATGAGTTCCGTCCTAATAGTTGCACACTGGAAGAATGGAAATATCAACTTGTCACCCCAGATAAAATATGAGCAGCCCAGTGAAACAAAGGCAAACTATGGCAAAATGAATAAGGGGAGCAGAGAGAGGAAGAGATGGAGAAGGGAAAGAAATAGGTGGGGAAAAGGGAAATAAAAACAAGAAAAAAGGAAACAGGAAGAAGAAGGCAAAAGGAAATCAGGACACAACACAAAGCGGAGAGACACAGATAAAATGTATATTCAATCATAACAAATAAGGGGATATCTCAAATCAATCATTCAGACCCCATGCCATAGCCTTGAGTCAGACAACCCAGTATCCCTCTCTATGGGAAAATTTGTTTATTAGATATCCTCCTCTCAGACCCAAAGTGACATGTTTAATGCCAACAAAGGACCACTTGCATACTTATGCGCAGAAGGGTCCTCACTTCTGGTGACACTTATGCACAGAAAGGTCCTCGCTTTTGATGACATGTTCTGATGAAGCATACAGGGTGGTATCAATATCCTAATCCACGTTCTTAACCAACCAATAATAACACTGTTATATAGACAATATACTGATGGTATGGCAGGACATGGTTGACCAACTACAATCACTTGTGCATTATATAGAATCCACCAATTGGAACCTGCATTTGTTAATGACACATAGCATGGCTAGTATCCCATTTCTGGATACCATGTTGTTTAGAAATGCAGATTATGATAGAGATACCACCCTTTATTGGAATGATTGTAATGCCATTCTTATGTATGGATCATGTCATTCCCACCATATCATCAGTAATATTCCTATTAGACAATTCCTTTGAGCAAGGTGTAATTGCAGTACGAATTCTGAATTTGAATCCCATGCTGAGGATTTGGCTAATAGATTTCAACAGCAGGGTTATAGTCAGGAAGTAACAGAGTGGGCATATCAAAGGGCTAGTGAATCTAGCAGTGAGGATCTTTTGGCTATACATGCTTTTGGCACTAGTGCACATAGTCCGAGATGTAATTTTGTTACCATGTACAATACTAGCTCTAGTGCAGTGGAAAATATCACTTGGGATAATTGGCACATTTTACATAATGAACCTAAGATTAGTGAATGGACATATCGATTTCCCCGTATGGTCTATAAAAGTGGAAAAAACATTTTGGATTTGGTTAAACATAGTTTGCCGCCCACATCACATCCCTCTTCCTGGTTGCTGGTTTTGCCACCAGGATGCTATGGTTGTAATACATGCAAGTTTTGCCAACACATACAAATCACCAAAACCTTTTTTTTAATTTACAGGAAGAGATTGTGATAAAAAGGTTTCTCAGTTGTGACACTACAAACATTATATATTTAGTACTTGTAGCTGTGGAAAAATATATGTAGGCAAGATGAAGCACAAATTTAAGAAATGAGTCGAGGACCATTACGTGCCATTGAGCATGTGAATTTGGCATACACTATGGCAGAACATGTCATCAAAAGTGAGGACCCTTTTGTGCATAAGTGGTCCTTTGTTGGCATTGAACATGTTACTTTAGGTCTGAGAGGAGGAGATCTACCAAATAAACTGTCCCCTAGGTAGGGATACTGGATTGTCCAGCTCAAGGCTATGATGTAGGGCCTGAATGATAGTTTTGAGATCTCATCTTATTTGTGATGACTGAATATAGATTTTACCTGTGTGTCTCCGCTATGTGTTGTATCCCTATTACCTCTTGCCTTCTTCTTCCTGTTCACTTTTTCTCTTGTTTTTCTTTTGCTTTGTCCCATCCTTTTCTCCTTCCCCCTCTCTTCCTTTTCCCTTGCGTCCCTTGTTCCTTTTGCCATTTGTTTTCTTTGTTTTATTGGGCTGCTCATATTTCTAATTTTTTCATTTGGGCTGACAAGTTGATATTTCCATTGTTCCACTGTTTAAATATTAGGTGGTAAGTGATGGACACCCATGCATCCACTTGTTTGTGTATTTGATTGCTTTTGAAATACTGAATTTGTTAACCAGGTAAAAAGCACTGAGTCACATGGCCCTTTTACAGGACTGTAACATTCTTGCGTTTAGCAAGAATTTTATGATCCTACATGTAGACCCTTGATACATACAGTTAGTAGTACAAATTGAGTTTGTACTTTTTTTGGAACATTTTATAAATGGGCCCTCAGGTTGGACCTTTGAAATATATTGTATACATTTCTATGTTTCTATTATTCCAGCCATGCTGTATATTTAGTGTCTTTTATAGCAATAGTAGTAGTTTTTATTTGTTTGACCTTCTGGTCATTACAAATTAACATAATAAAATCCACAAATTACACATCATATACTCACATATGTTGAGGAAATTCACATATAATTTACTTATAAACACTAAAAACAAACATATATTCATTGAACTACTCAGTTTATAATCCCAGTGAAAACCCTTCCCAATCCAATTAGCTATTTTTCATTTTTTTTATAAATCCAGTTAATGTGTGTTACCATCTCTGTGGCAATAAATTCCAGAGGTGGATTCATTAAGATTCTCAGTACTTATTTTTCCAGTAACTAATCTGTTGGGCAGTATGGGGACACTATTTTATTACATAACTCTGCATACTTTGGGCAGTACAACATCAGGAGTTCTAATGTTTCCAGGCATTTCATACCACAATTACAATTTAGGTCCTGAAATTCTGATTTATCCTTTGAGTATAAATATTGTCTATATTTAGATGGATATAACTCTAATCTAAACTTTGTGAATAAAAATCTTAGTTTTTTATCCATTAGAAAGGATAAATATGGTTCCTTGATATGATTTATTTTATTTTGTGCATACCATTGACAGATTTATAATGACCTAACTTTCTCTATATCCTCATTAGCTGAAACACGAAGCAATTTATTTTTGATCAACTGATTATATTTATTTGAGATCTTTATTCCCTTCTGTTAGCCACTCCATAAATGATTTAACCCCATTTGATTGAGAATATAAATTATTTGGATTTAACCATGGTGAGGGTACTCCTTGGGATACCCAACTTGCTTTCTCTTTCAGACATTTGAAGGCCAGTCTATTTGGTTCAGGATTGGAACATTTTATCCAGTACTTTATCTTTGTTAAATATGCTAGATACTTAATGTGTGTTCTTCCTAATTCAGCCCTTAGAACTACTACTGGGGTAGAACAAGGTACTCCCAGTATGTTTTTGTATAAATTATTAAATGGTTTCTCCAGTGTTGCCACATTATCATCAAGCCACACTTCAATGGTGTACAAAGCAATTGGAATTAATTTAATTTCTGCTGCTTTAAGAATTACATCGGCACAATACCCTCCAAATCTTGCATTGAATCTCAATAATCCATTCTTACTTTGTATTACTCTATTTAATGTATATGTCCTTAGCTTTGTAAATTTACAATTACTAGAAACCAAAAACCAAGATATCTGTATCCTGATACTAATTGGAGCTGAGTACCATTAATATACCATTTAAATTTTGTCAATCTCCTACCGATTATCATTATTTGAATTTTGTCCATATTTGTTCTTAACTCATTTTCTTTACAATATAATTGAAGTTGCTTTAATTGTCTACCCATCCCTATAGGGGAAAATGAAATGAGAACCAAGTCATCAGCATACATGAGAATTGGAACCAAAGTACCAGCCACTGCAGGTGCATGGCTGGAAATAGAAACAAGTTTTTCTGGAAAATCATTTATGAATAAATTGAATACTGTTGAAGCTAGGATACAGCTGGATACAGACTTGTTTCACACCTTGATTTGTTGGAAAAGCCTCTGTTAAATTTCCAGCCAGATCATAGTGTATATATGTCTTATTTTCAGAGTGTAATTGTATTATTATCCTTAATATGGTATGAATTAACTTCATATCTTTCAGTTTTTGCCATAATAAACAGGTATTCACCCTATCAAAAGCTCCCTGAAAATCTACAAATGTAACATTTTATTAAACAATAGTGCTAATAAATTACTCCACCATTCCTGCTCTATTTTATAAAGGAAAGAAGGAACTCGATCCACAGCTGGTGCTTTATTTAATTTGGTAGCTGATATTGCCCAGGAAACTTCATGAGATGTTATATTCAATGCAGATTGTGCCTCATTCAACTACTTTAAAAAAGTTTTCTTGCATTCCCACATCAGTTTCTTGACAGAATAATTTCTGGTAATACACAATCCAATTTGCTGCTGGAATGTGTGCTGTAATATTCTGGTCAAAAAGTCCCATCTCCTTTGCAACTTTAATCTAAAAACCTTTTATACCCCTATTATCTATTGTTTGTAACATTGACTTCCACTGGTCTTGAATAAACATAACAGATTTTTTAATTAGAAGATGTTTGTATTCCTTCCTTTGATTATTGAGAAATTCTATATTTTCAAGTGTCTTATTTTCTTGTACATTTTTGATTATTTTATTAGGATACTTTTTAAATTGTTGACATTCCCTATTGTACCAGGAATAGACCTGTCTATGTTTAAATTGTTTATATAATAACTTATCTGTAATAACCTGTATTGAGATTTTGATCTCTGTTACTGTTTTTTCCTCTGCAATGTTTTCTGCAATAGTTTGAATTTCTGGGGAATTTAATATTGCCCCAATATCTATGTCCAACTTCACTGAATATTGGACCCGCCTTTGGCTGATAATCTATACCTCTGCAGAGTCTTCCCTCTGTGTCCTCATACTCCCATCTACCTGCAATTCTACTTTTAAAGGATAATGATCACTTTCAGGGCATATTACCACCTCAACATTTTTTATATTATAATACTGGCAAGGTAAAATACAAATATAATCTATCACACTTGCTCTTTTCTCACTCAGATATGTAAAATAGGAAGTATTCTTTCCCTTCATACTGCCATTTAGTGTAATTAAACCATATTTCTCCAGAATCCTTAACAGATTCCTCCCCGAATGTTAATTTTTATATTCTTAGTATAGCTATGGTATTTTGATGTACCCTTCAGCAATTTCCTCATGGATTGGCCCAATCTGGAATAAAAGTCCTCCATCAACATCACATTACCACCTGGGTATTTATTCAAGACAATCCCCCAAATGAGAGTCTAATTCCCTCCATAGTAAATTTGAAAATAGTTTTGTATTTACTGGTGGGCAATACATATTAATAATTATATATATATAGCAATCCATCTCAACTACAATTACTATACTATTGTCTGAAATACGTTATGTTGCTCTAATTTTAACAATCTCTGTTATTTTAATGAATGTTATTAGCCCTCTGAAGACCTGACATATTTATGATGTTTTATGGGCTTTCGCTTCAAAAGAGGTGAAGCCATTTAAATGCAACCCTTCTATTGCCCAAGTCTCTTGTAAAGCAATTATAATATTTGCTGAAAGGAGAACTTCTTTACATTTTCATCCATCAACTTTTTAGAAAAAACAGAAATGTTCCAAGACATAATGGAACTCTGTGCTTTACCCCCTGACACATTCTCCTGTTCTTCAATGTTTGCCTCATGCAGTCATTCCTGTGCTTCCTGTGTAAAAATCTGAAACCTATTCTGTACTGTCACACCATATTCTATTTGCTGATTAAAATCATCATTTTCCCATGATCTCCCTGAGATTGATCTCCGGGAGTTTCCATATTGTTCTACTTCCTCGTGTGAATATATCCGTATACCCATTTCATCAGTTTTTCTAACTGCTTTTAATATCAGCTGCTGTAATATTTGATCCCTGACAGCAAAAATTATTTGCCCTTGTTTTGTATAACCAATTTCTCTATATGCCCATTTAACACCCAGTTTTCCCAATCTAATCCCCAGAACTTCAGAAATTATGTAACATTTTCTTCACTAGTTAGGATTCAGTTTCATTTGCAAAGTGGTCGACCCCATGGATTGATAAAACATATTGTTTTTCTTCCACAACCTGAGTTTGTGAACAGCTTTCCTGCATTGCCAGAGATAATTCTGCTTCTGTCAAAAACACACTTTCTTGCTTGTCTTTGAACTTCTTTTCAGTATTTGTTCCACATCCATAACCACTCTGAGTTCAATATTCCCCTTTAGTTGCTTCTGTTTTCCAGGCCACCTTGCAATTTACTTATCTGATTACAATATTAGCAAATTGAAACAACACTCTGACTCAAGTTTTGTAACTAAAATGATGTTGTTTCTTCCATTTGGGATCTCATAAATATATTCCAGTACCTGTATGACAATATCCCAGAGTACTTCTTTTTCTGAAAGATCAGTGGTATCTATCCCTGAGCAGACTATCATGGCTTCATTTCATGAAAGCCATATTCCTGGGTTAATTCGATAAGGGCGTTCCCAAATCTGGAACTGTATAATACTTGTATTGCCTCTGCCAGTATTATTAGCAGTACTGTCCCTGATGTTATTTATTTTTTCATTAAAGGCTGCATTTATTGACATCTCTAAACTGTGTGTTTTGTTCTCCATTATACTATCTGTCCTTTTTCTCCTAATTTCTTTGTTTCTCTTTTTCTTTTTCCCTTTTTCCTTTTAGTTGTTTATCTTTTTAATCATGCCAGTGTTCTAATGGCTTCTCCCCTCTTGTATTATTTGGGAGTTTTTCACCTCCCCTTCTTGGACCTTTTCTAATTCTTTAAACTTCTTTTCATCTTTTTCCTTCTGTTTTCTGCAATTTCTTTCCCTCACTATAGAACCCCACTCTGGTAAAGGGGGGTTTTCTTGCTCCCCCCGTTTACTCATTTATCCTATAACCATGGAATCTTCCTCAGAGCCCATCTCTTTTTTAACTAGTTCTCTAAATAAATTTCTTATCAGGGCTTCCTGATACACCATTGTACATTTTAAAGAGGTCACCTCATCTCATAGAATGTGTAATTGCTCTAACAAGGGGATAGTAGCCATGTGCGGATCTTTAAGGGCTGTTAATAACCTTGGTGTAAAAGGCGTTTGGTAATCCATTATCTTTTCCAGATCTTCCTTAACACAATGATTTAAACTTTTGTAATTTGTATCAGATAAATCAGTGTCCAGTACTTGTTGTTTAGAAAGGGCCTCCAAGGACAGCACTGAATAATCTAACTTTGTTGTAGATTCTGGGAATGGTTCCCATTTCCTACATGCCTTATGTTGCCTCTAGTCACTACAACCATTTTCCAATAATTATTATCACCAACTTAACACAGCAACTGAATTTGCTTAAAAGTCTAGATAGTCAAGGCAGTATATAATTTTAGGTAATTAAACAATTAACTGCTAATAGACAAAAAGGCAAGATGAATTACAGTGGTCTTATTTAAATAACAACTACTGTAAAGTTCTTCAGCTCCTATACAATAGTCCAACTCTTTAGATCTTCCCTCAGCTGTTTGTCTTATTGTACCCTATTCCTTTGTTTCTCATTTAATTTGACACATTAGTCAATATCAGTATTGTTCACAGTTCTTTTTTGTTGATACATATCTTAATCCACTTAGTCCACTTCCCCAGCTTCGCAAACCCAAATCACAAAAGGACACTTCAAAACTCTGATCTAATCCAATGAAATCAGAAGATGGGTTTCCAGGATATGTTTCCAAGATATATTTCTAATAGTTAGCCCCTTTTAAACTGTGCTGGTACTTCATAATACTGTTCGATCTGTCCACTAGGATAAATTAAAATAAACAGACAATAACGGCAACCGCATGTCACATAAACTCAACACAATGAGTCTGTACTCTAGTTAAACTTAAGTTTCTTTCATCAAATCTGAAAATATGAGATCAGTAACCTCAAAGTAAGGCATAAAAATGCTGAAACACAAGTGAAGCAGCATCATGTGGCTTTCTGTATGCAGCACCTGCCACTGTGTTGCCTCTTTGCTCCTTTTCTCAACACCCCCCCCCCCAGGGTTCTGCATTTGCCAAAATGCAGCTTCATGTCTGGCAGCTCCTGCTGCCTGGTACACTCTCCAGAAACCCCCTTCCAGACCAAAAATCCTTATAGCAATATGTTGAAGGGCTTTTGTTTTATTTTGGTACATCATGCACACCAAGGACGGGTGGCCCATGATTTATTTGAGAAAGGATTTCTTGACTATCATCCTTAAAGAGACTGTGTGATGTCTCCATGGACAACTGCACTGGTGTAATAAAATATATTGAGCCCTTTATATCATTTTAACATGTAGCTTGGTTTGTATTATCCCTTAACATGAGAACAAATAAGGGAAATCAGAAACAAAATGGAGTGCATGTGTGGGTGCCATCTGTCATTTATTAATAACAATTTTTTTTTCTAAAATGTATTATAAATGTTGGAATTTCAAAAATGAATTTATATATATATATATAGGATAGCGTATGGCCTCCCGTACACAACAAAGCAATTCTTCACTCGAGTGTTTTCTATGACAGCTGATTACCTTGAGAGTGAAGTTCGAGAGGTCCCTCTGCCATCAGAGAAAACACAAGTGGGAAGAGTTGCCGAGTTCTTCTATATACTGTTCTATATAGTGTATGGTGCCCCAAAACAGAATCACTTAAATTTTTTTGGCCAGCGTCTGCCACTAGAGACCTGCACTCCTGGTCTCTTCAGCCCGCTGGCCAGCTCACACACAAGACTCACCAACCGCCCCCTGTCCTATGAATGGCGATGGTGGGGAGTGGTTGCATTGTGACATCCTTACTAATGCAGAATAAAAAATAATTCTGCATTAGTGAGGATGTCACTACTGAAGCAGAACTACTTTTTGTGGTGTATGCATTTCCATACACAACTGCATTCCAACATACACTATACATCAATTAAATTTCAGAGCATTTAATGTTTTCTAAATTATGCAGTATCACATGTATTTAATCACATGGATGTTTTGGTGCTTTCTTCATTGTGGGTTCACATTTAATTATTTAATATGTATTACACATGTGGTATCCTATTAAGATGGTGATTGATGTTAATATATATATATAGAACTGTCTTGGACTCAGCACCTTATCTTCTTGTTAAAGGGTGCAAGCGTGAAATGTTGAAGTACATTGTAGTGGAGTGCACTGCCGATTTTGGGCTGCTGTGTTGCAATATTAAAGTATTCTCCTTTCATAACTTTGTACTCCAGAATGTGGTTTTCTTATTTCTTACAACCTCACTGTATTGTTCAGTGTGTTTGTTTTGAAATCACTCTATATTTTCCTTACTTGGGGTCCCTTTTTAATATAGCCTTTTTCCTTCCCAATATTTAGTTTTTTAATTGCCTAGCAGAACAGGAAGCAAGTGGTATCAGTTGAATGGAAGTCCTGCATGAAAAGCTGAATTGTAGAGTTCAGCTCAGCTGACATCACTGAGTTCCACTTCATTGTAGTCTTCAGATTATATGTTGTTACTGGGTTTCAGAACTGCTATTTATTGTCAGCAATAGTTAGCTGGAATTAAATTATAACAAATTGAACACATGGAAAAGAAGACATTTCATATGTAACAAGGATCTTAACAACCAAAGTATAATATACCAATATCACAAATTATAATATAACCTAAGTTTATATTACTCTCTAAATAAGACTACTCATTTATTTAGCACTGAATAACCTCATTGTATAAGAGCATTTTGTTATATCCATTTGCTTATGTAAGTTCCCCTTTTCCTTTATAGGTATGGAAGAAAAATAAAGGAAAAAAAAGTAGTAGATCAAAGTCAGCTAAAGATAGAGATAGAGATACAGAATAGAAGGAAGATAAGAAGAAGGAAGAAGGAAGAAATATCTATGTGTGTATGCTAATGTTTGATTTTGACATTTCTGTTTATATATACGAAAAAAGAGATGTGACTGAAGGGAAACTTGACTAAAGACAAGGAGAAGCCATTAAACACTATCTCTACATTTGTTTATATGGGCATGTATTCCATCCAAAGACTTACATTTATGATCTATTTGCTTAACTGTTGGCAAGACTGTAAATAATGCCACATTTAGAGTTTGACATTTTACCCTGTCCTAAGGCATTGCATACTATGGCCCAGATATTCAAAAGGGCACTGTTGCACCATGCGCAACCCACTGATGCACCCCGGCATGATATTCAAAAGGGAAAAGTGTGCGGCGCAAATCCTGATGAGCCGGAGCGCAACAGTAATGTATGCAGGCGCAGGTGGCGAGGTGTTCCCATGCATAACCTGCACAGCCTGATATTCAGCCTGGGATGTGCAGAGCCATGCATGCACAATCCCTACCTGTGCCAGCACAAAGTTGATCTAAAAAAAAAGGAACAACTGATGGCCACCCACAGGAGAGTTGGCACATTGCAGGGTGCAACACGGCAGCTGCCACCTGTGGGTGGCCACCAGAGCTCTGGCCACCAGAGCTCCAGCTGCACCAGGCAGCATCCCCCCATGCCCGATCATGGGCATCTGTGAAAAAGAATAATACACTGTCCTATATCCCTGGTGGTCCAGTGGACCGCTATCTGCCAGATCGGGTATCTGTTAAAAAACAAATTTGTCCTATATCCCCGGTGGTCCAGTGGACCGCTATCTGCCTGATCGGGCATCTGTTAAAAAACAAATACGTCCTATATCCCCGGTGGTCCAGTGGACCACTATCTGCCAGATCGGGCATCTGTTAAAAAACAAATACATCCTACATCCCTGGTGGTCCAGTGGACCGCTATCTGCCCGATTGGGCATCTGTTAAAAAACAAATATGTCCTATATCCCTGGTGGTCCAGTGGACTGCTATCTGCCCGATCGGGCATCTGTTAAAAAACAAATATGTCCTTTATCCCTGGTGGTCCAGTGGACTGCTATCTGCCTAATCGGGCATCTGTTAAAAAACAAATATGTCCTATATCCCTAGTGGTCCAGTGGACTGCTATTCGCTCAATGGACATCTGTTAAAAAACAAATATGTCCTTTCGGTGGTCCTGGTGGTACCCTCACCCACCACTGATCCCCACTGCCCCTCCTTCTAGTCAGCCCAGCGGTGGCAGCACTTTCACCACCCTGCCGCCGCCGCCACGACTGACACCTTGGTAGGGCTGCATGCCCATTAGTTCACAGCATGAGCCAATGGGCATGGCATCTCTATACTACACATTCCAGATATGTGAATTCATTTACATATCTGGAATGTGTAGTACGGTATAGGCTGCATGCCCATTGGCTCATGTTGTGAACCAATGGGCATGCAGCCCTACCAAGGTGTCAGTCGGTGGGCGGCAGGGACACAGGTGGGTGGGGTGCTGCCTCTCACTGGCTGACTGGGGGGGCAGGGCAGTGGGGCTCAGTTGGTGAGTGGGGGGGTACCAATAGACCACCAGGGATATAGGACATATTTTTTTAACAGATGCTGTGCATGGCGCAATGGAACTTGCACTAACGCAGCTCCATGCTCCACTCTGGCCCCTTGCACTGGCGCAGTGCCACTGCTCCATGCACACTGGGGGTGACCAGGGTGCAATATTCAATGCTGCTGAGCCATGGCACAGCTCCATTGAATATCGCCCAGTCCACACCCCTGCACAGCCAGGTTGCACTGTGCCCAGGCTTGCATCACAGCCTGGCATAGTTTGAATGTCTGGGCCTATATGCCTAATTGCCAATGTTTCCAAACATTCTTGTTTCCAGTCATTAAAGGTGGAGGCTCTGTCTTCTATCTATACCACTAATATAGAATTTTTGACTGAGGCTCCTATTAAGACAAGAGAGTATCTATGTCCTGTCATCAAATGAAGTCTCTCATCAAAGTGCCTTATAATGCATGTTTCAAGATCTGTTTTATCCTTTAATCGAGGTATAGCCCAAAAATATTCTCTGACATTCTTCCATAGTGTTTGAAATGGTTTACAGTTCCATAACATGGGTACTAGATTCACTGATGGATTCCTGGATACAGAGCTGCTAAGTTGTTAAACATGAATATTGCTTGGGGAAAATGCTGCACTAAAATGGACCCAATAAGTAAAAAAATTGGGTCATTTCAAAACAAACACACAAGGCAAGGCATCAGGATTTTCAAACAGACTTCACATACGTTCAGATTTACAATAACATTAAAAAGTGTAAACATTTATGTTTCCTTTAAGTTTAGAAAGAAGATGGGATCATAGGACAGGAAGTGCCCCACAGGTAGAGATGCAGTGAAGTTTAACTCTGCAAGTGAAGTTGGGGTGAAGTCATCCACACCACATCCACCTGAAAGTTCAGAAATCTAAATTTGTTGTTAATTTTCTGTGTAATCCAAAATAATGCCTGCAAAGAGACATGGGTGCTGGTCACATGGCTCAGACAGGAAGTTAATCAGGCAAGACAGTGAAAGACTTCAACTTTTCGTCTTACCTAGTGTGAGAGAAAGAGGTTTGTTAAAGAGGAGACATCTAGGGACAGGTGGGCAGTGCACCCACCTTACAAACCACCGCTATGCACAGTGGGAGGCCAAGGCTAACAAACAGGGACAGAATGCGCCTGCTGTCCCTGTTGGGCAAGAGGTGGCAGCACGGCCTCCACCTGAACATGGGGTCAAGTGTGATCAGGCCATGCAGCAAGTGGCTGTTCCAGAACCTGCAGGGGGATGCTGTCAACCCTGCAAGAATGCCTGCCACAAAGGTTGATTTGGGCCTGATGTGGAGTGAGTTAGACCACCTGAACAACAGGGTTGCAAACCTGGAGCAGCAGTTGGAGCTCATCAAGTGGTTCCAACTCCAAATTATGGCCATGCTCCAACTGCTGCTATCACACCATAACATGTAGCATTAGTTTTTGTTTGTCCATGCTTCCACCACCCTCTCCATGAAAAAATTATTCCTGATGTTGCCCCGATCTGTCCCCCCTCTATCTTCAAATTTTGCCCCCTTTACAGTGTTACATTGTCACAGGTTGAACTTGGGGCAATACTCATGCCATCAGCAACTTCAGTACCACCACCAGCGGGGACAACAGTATCTCCAACCATTATTGGAGCAACTGATTGCATTGTGAAAAACATAGTTGGAGAAATCCCTTCACTGGCATCAACTGTGCACTTATGCTGCATACTGCCATGCCCATGGCCACTCTTGCCAGTTGCAGCAGTGCCATGGCCAGAAACATCTTTGCGTCTATGTCTCTTTGCAGGCATTATTTTGGATTACACAGAAAATTAACAACAAATTTAGATTTTTGAACTTTCAGGTGGATGGGAAGCCAAAAAACAACAACTATGTCTTACAGATGCAGATTGATCCCTAAACAGATGCAAATGCACAGACAGATGTAGATTGTGAACTCAAGAGAAGTAACTGCACAGGCACAACAACAATACTTTAACCAGTGGTCACACAAATCCAAAACTGGAAAATAATCCCTTTTGTGGGTTGGGGAAGGGGCACTGCAGTACCAGTCCACCACCTAGATAGAATGAAGCAGTAAAAAATACCACAGATGGATAACAGATTCAGAGTGCTGCAATTACTGTGTGGCACAATAAAATGTGTGATCTGATAGCACTCACACACACTCTCACACACTACAGGTAATGTACAGCAAATTAAACAGTTTGGTACACTATATTAACAAATCTTTTAAGCAGAATGAAAATATGCACTGCATCACAACAAACAGAAAATAATTATCAAAAATTACTTCAAATATTACTGTGTGTACATAAACACACAAATACTAACACACACTACTAGTACAAAACAATTAGAAAGACTGCCTTTCTCATGTGAATCTCATTCAACCACAGATACATCCCTCCCCTGAAGCACACTTCAACAGTGTCTGTCACTACACAGACTGAATGTTCTAAATTAACATTCAAAATGCACAGAAAATTAATCAACACTTGATGATCTAAGCACAGGAGGGTTTCCTACAACCGATGTACTAAATTTGGAACTAAATAATTGAATCAAAAGTGATTTTCTAAAGCTTTTTTGGTGATTTGATTCTCAGAACTCTGGGAGAAAACTGTCTCCTGCTTTCCACTACACACACGCAACACAGAACTGAGGCTATGCAAGACAATATAGAGCCCATGTGACCTGCCATCCCATGAATTAATGCAAATTTTGCATCAAATAGCAATATAAAGGTGAAGTAAAGCAAAGTCCATTTAAATCAATGGCATTTTGCATTCAAATTAAGGGAAGGCACTAAAACAAGGTGAAGTAGCATGAAGTCCATTGGTTTCAATGCACTTCACGATAAAAAATAAAGGCAGAGTAATACGCTTAGCATTGCGGAGCACTACATGGGGGTTACTATGCAAAGTGCTCTGTGTAGCGAAGTAAGAGCACTTCACTCACCTCTACCCACAGGAGGGAAAATAAAGTTCAGAAACCTTGTGCATCTGGTTACTGTTTACCTACTGATTTTAAGTTAATTAAGTTCTGCAGGGTTGCCTTTTCATTTGACGTAGTTCTTTCTAACTGCAATAGTATTGGGACTTGCATTTATCTTTTGGTGCTAGCTGTGGCAACATGTCAGTAAACTTTGTTGACCTTGCTAAACTTGCAGAAAGAGAGACATAGAGCTAATAATCAAAGGGAAATATGAAGGACATCTGCCTGTACATCAGGGTACAGTATATGGAAAAGCCAATAGAATGCTGGGGTATATAGGCTGAGGCTTTACCAGATGCATGGAGGAGGTGATTGTGCCACTTTACAGGTTTCTGGTAAGGCCACTCCACAACTACTGTGTTCATTTCTGGTGTTCACACCCAAAAAAGGACTTGGATAGACTGGAGAAAATAGAGAAGAAGGTGTCTAAAATGATCCATGTTCAACAGAGAAAAAAATATTGTATAAGGAAAGATTAAAGGCCTTAACAGATACTCCCTGCAGGCAAAAAGGGTGAGGGGGGAATATGATTGACATGTGCAAATTTTTGTAGGGATACAACAGGAACAACCACTAAGAACTTTTTAAATGAATATCTGCTCATACCTTCCTAGATTTATATGGTAAATACAATACGATATTGAACAAGTGTCCCAATAGGTGGGCAATCTGCAATAAAATTGCAAAGTGTGTATTTTAGAAAGGTTGAGCACCACCCTCTTTAAAGACTACTTAACATCATCTTGAGTTCAGCTCCCAACTGCAATTACAGCACAGAGGTACTGTCCACTGCCTGCAGCTCAGCTTAACAAATATATCCTGGGAGACCTGGGCCTGTATACCTGGGGTAGACTGGATACCTAGAGTGCAGAACCAGGCTAACACCATAAGGGTGAGGAGTATGGCTGGGGCAGAGAGATGCCTAAGGTGCTGGTAGATACTGCCAACAGATCACATATAAAAGGGTTTAAAGTAAATCTATTTGTTCTACCCATTTGGGGGAAGGACACCCTGTGAAATATGTACCAAGCAGCCTCTGCATATGCTGGTCATAAGTAGGAGGGTGGCAACGGCAACCTATGCAAGATGTTCTTGCTGTGTGTTTCCAGGTGTTAAAGTGTTTGGTTCTTGTCATCTACAGCAAGATGTTTGATAACAGGTGAGTATAATTCTCTGTGCCAAATTAGGGTTGTTAAAAAGGTTACAGAATCTAAGAGGTTAAGAGTAAAGCAGTTAAAAGAGGGCTTAGCCACAGGAAATGGAGCTAGAAGAGTTGCGACAAAACAGCAGGAAGCTTCTTTTCTTTTTTTTTCAGTTCTTGTTGACCTGGTAAGTGCACTAGACAAATTCTGCCTGTTTTCAGGCACAACCAGGGGGGGAAGGATACAGATGAATGCCAACTGACCTTGAACCACTTTGAGCTGTTGATGGTATTTTCTTTTGTGAATGGGGGGAAATTTGGCCAAGACACTGGGGAAATTCCTCTACTCACCACAGGGGGACTCTCTGGCCAACCGAAATGGTGGACAAGAGTCCAGGGGAGAAGCTGGATACTGTGGAGGTGAGGGAGCTGGTCTCCTCCCCACACCTCAGCCATGTTAGAGGCCAAAAATGTGTTGATTCTTGGAAATTGTGAAGTTTCTGCAGAATGAAAATAAACAAGTGAAGAGACATGAGAGCTTCAGCGGTAGCTTGAGTTGGAAAAGCATAGGTTCCATGCGAGAAAATCCTCCTTAATGCAGAAGATTTGGCGGAGTCAAAGTGACAGCCCATCAGATGCTGTCAAACCAAACCAGCTGAGTAAGGTACCAGAAGATTTTAAGGATCCACTGTCTGCTAAACTAAAAAAAATGCCTGCAAGTGTCTCTGCAGCACAGAAAACTACAAGCATGAGTACTAAACCTTCTGAGTCTACCTCTGATAATGCTACTGATGAATTGAGTGACTTGCAACACAATGCTACTCCAGGGACAGGGCCCTGGACTGTTGAGAAGGCCTTGCAGGGGGCTGGCTGGAAAAAACCCAGCAGAGCCTCTTGGTGGAGCTCAGGTGATTCACTGATAAGAATGCCATCACCGGAGAATTTTTTGACTACTGCCTCTGAGATCCCAAATGCTCCTCAATACATTGATTTTCCAGAAAGTGATTCTCTCACTACCCCAGAAGATTTAACTTTAACTCAGAATCCTGTCTTAAAAATGTATGCCCCAGAGGCTTAATTGGAGAATAATCATCAAAATATACAGTTGGAGACCCTGCTGAACTTGATGCCTGACAGGAAGAAAAAAACGTTCTCATCCTTGTTTCGTCTGCCTGTCCTGCCAACCAAAAGGCATAATGCCGAAAGGCTTCAATATGTAGGTGGACTGCCCAAAACTACTGATCATGTATATGCTGCCCAGACTCTGTTGAAAGATTCAATAAAGATTTTTTCCTATGAACTGTACACCTTGATACATATATCAGGTGAAACAAACTTTGACGTCAGCTTCAAAACCACTTGGGGCCTAGAGCGTTTTTGGTCCAAATATCATGCCTTAAAATAAAAATGCTTTATGAACTCTCTTCATAGCTATACCACTGACTAATCCTGCCTACAAAAATATTACTATCTTGTTCAGGAACAAGGGCGTAGATCTCTGATATTCTGTATTGGCTTAAATCGAGGTGTACAGTTATTGGAGATGCCAATGCCATTTTGGACTCTGAACATTTTTGAACTGAGGGCTGGAAAATGAAAGTTTTATTAAAGTCTGATGATAATGGACTCATGCACCTTCATAACTCCTTTTTTCTAGGTCCTGACAGAGGGGTTCTGTTCTACCCAGGCCAGCCTAAAGCTTGCTACAGGTGTGGTGACCCTACACACCGGAGCAGCGTATGTGACAAAATGAAGTGTAACCTTTGTGGAGCTTTAGACCACATTAGTTCAGCTTATCCTAATGAAACCAGATGTAACCTCTGTGATGAGCAGGGCCATACATTTTAGAACTGTTCTTGGTCCTCCCACAATCAAGAGCATAATGATGGTGGGGCTGATCTACATTTTATCATTTCTCAGGCCCAAAAATCTAAAATCAGAGACAGGGGCCATCTACTACAGAATGAGCCTAATAGGCCCGACATGCCAGGGTCATCTTCAGCTGGAAGATAAGACAGGATCCAAGATAGTAATGCTACTAGCCCCCCCCAGGGCCAGGAAGAAGTAATGATTATTCCAGTGGACCCTAATCAGGGACTTTGGAACTGCCCTCTCCTTCCAAACCTCTTTGGAATGGTTTTAGAAGGTCAAAAAGGTCATCACTAAAGGCAACCCCCCCAAAAAGCAGTTAAAACCTCTACCATATCAACTTCTAACCTATATGACATTCTGTGAGAGCTCACATGTGACTCTGGAGAGGAATCTCGTACATCTTCAGTTCCCTCATCACACCCCAAGGGAACAACAGACACAGAAAGTTAAAAGATAGAGGGGCCCATAAACAAAAAGCTAAGACTAAAACAAAAGGGAGCTCAGGCACTGGGAAGACAAAATACGCTTAGAGCTGGGTTAAATACTTATTAAATTGCCTTTCACAAAACCAGTATGTCTAGCCCCTCCTTTGATTGTCATACTGTAAATGCAAACAGTATGAAAAGGGTAGGGAAGAGAAACATAGTCTTTACATTTTTCACCTCCTTGAAAATAGGTTTTACTTTTGTACAGGATGTAAGGTTCCATTCCTGCTCAGAAATCAAGCAAGTACAAAGACATTGGCTCAGTGGCCCTTCATTCTGGTCCATTGGCCAAGAAACATGTTCTGGAGTGGGTTTATTGGTTCACAGAGTACATTTTAAACTACAACAACTTTTGACTTAGTCCTTGGTTGAGGTGCTGATACTAGATGCATTAATTCAGAATAAATTATATTGTCTGATAAACATATATGGCCCCCAAACAAAATCAGATAGATCTGATATAACAGCCCTGATTCAACTGTATCTACACACCACAAATAATTTTTGCAGGAGGCTTTCATTGAGGGCTCAGCTTTCAGGATAGAAGTTCTCATGCAAAAACAAAAAAGATATATTGTGATTCCTGTTTCTTGAATAAAATTATAACCATGGCACACCTACATGATGCTTATTTGGAATTTGCAAAATCTCATTCTCCCACCTTTCAAAAAGGCACCTTAGTAACTCATATTAACTATATATTTATTTCTGGTGACATCAAAATTACTAATACTGAGATGAGTCCTTTAGAATTCTCGGATCATAAAATGGTAACCATTTCCATAAGTGATAATGTAGCTGATCTAATGGGTCCAGGTATATGGAGGTTTAATACCGCTCTGCTTTCAGATCAGAGTCTTCTAATCTTGTTAAATCAACTAATTACGGCCAGAAAATCTGTTTATGTTTGTTATGATGATAGCATTAGGTGGTGGGAAGACACAAAGCATGACATCACTCTGTTGTTAAAACAGTATAGTAAGCAGAAAAGTAACAATGCATATTTAACTTATTTACAGCAATGGCAACAGTTGCAAAATTTATTCTCCATTATGTACACTTCGGGTCAAAATCTGACTGAACAAATCCAATTAATCCAAAAAGATATGAGAGAGTTTTTGAAACAAAAGTCCTCCCAGCTATATAATCATCAGAAATTTAGCACCCAGGAGGAGATTCAGGACACATGTCCTTTTACTTTCAATACTCAAGTAGAAAAAAAACTAATGTCCAAATTAAAAAAAACAGGGCAGGAGATACACATTCCTCTGTAGAGCAAATTTTATAAATAGTCACTGAATAGTCTATAAACTTATTTTCAGAAATCCCATCAAATGAACCAGAGATTAAAAATTATTTTAAAAATATCGACATTCCAGGTACTGAGGAGTATTAGCCAGCCACTATCCCCAAAAGAAGAATCAGAAGGGATTAAAATTATTGAGGAACACTTGAGAGAAGAACTGACTAATGTCTATAATGATATTTTATAGTCTGGTTGTGTCCCCTTAAATTTTAACAAAGGAACTCTAATCTACTTACACAAAAAGGGTGATAAGGAAGATCAGGAGAATTTGAGACCCATAAGTATGCTTAATGTAGACTATAAAACAGTGTCACAAATCCTAACAAACAAACTAACTCAGGTGGCTGAAATAGTGATTTCGTCAAACCAAGCATGCTCCATTCCTAACCACTCAATCGAGATCACCTAATTTTAAAAAGTGCAATCTTTTCCCATGTGGGTTCAAACAATTGTCCTGGTTACATTATGTCCCTGGATCAGAGAAAAGCATCTGACTCGGTATGTCATAACTTCCTGTGGGAAGTGCTGCAGTGCTACAAAGTCCCTTCCATGATAATAGGTTGGTTAAAAGCCTTATACAGGACTGCCACGGTAATGCCCATTATAAATGGGAGATCTGATCCATTAATTCCAATAAAACTAGGGGTCCGTCAAGGTTGCCCCGTGAGTCCTCTCTTATATGTATTTTTTTATTGATCCCTTATTGCAGAAAATCAATACCTCACAGTCTATAAGGCCTATTTCTGGTCCCAATATTCACACTTCTCCCAAAGCCATAACTTACGCAGATGATTTGTGTTTATTAGCTGCGGTTGTACATTCCATTCTTTCTGGAATATCAGAATGTAAGGCCTTTGTCAGGGTCTCAGATGCTGTATTAAACTTAGGGAAATGCTGTGGGAAAGTTGTTGGAGTTCAAGACAGCCTGAAAAACAGCACTGGTCCTCTGCAATTATCACATAGTACTGTTCCATTTTGGGAATAAAATTTGGCTCTCCAGACTGTGATGTAACTAACTGGGAGGAGAAATTAGGTTTAGGGAGGAAAAAAGTGGAAATCTGGAATAAATGTAAGATGGGGAAAAAGAAAATGGTTTACTTAGTAAATACTTTTTTAATCCTAGTTTTTTTGTATCTGAGTTAATGTCCCAAAAAAAACTAGAAACCCCTATTGAGTGTTTTTATCAGGCTGTCTGGGGCAACTGGATGAACCCAATTAAGAGAAAGGTTTTGTATTTGCCATTAGATAGAAGTGGCCTAGCAATGGTTAATCCTATTCTGTTTTTTAATAGCATATTCTTAATGAGTAACTTAAAAGCTGTTTTGATTAATACAGGGAAAACATGGGAGGTTTGGCTATACGAAAATTTTAAACAGTGGTTTCCAATTTGGGAGGCAAATTCTCTAAGAATCCAGAAAGGCTTTGTACAGCTGCAATACATAAGAGAGACCTTTCTTCTTCTTAAACAGTGGAAGGTAACACCTAGACAAGTGATCTCAGCTCCTACACACAATGCTGTATACAAAGACCTATTATCTACTCTGTATGAGGTCCTAGTGGTTTTTGAAAAAGTGTCCTGTACAGTACAAACAATATTTAGAGACTTTTCTTGGTTGTCCAAGAATCCCGGCACAAATATGGGACTTTCACTGGCTGTCATACCACGAAAAAATAAACATAAAAAATAATCAAAAACAGAAACAGGAACATATTTGCAGTCATCTACAATGTATAAATACAACTGAGACTATACAGCGTCTTTTTTTTGACCGTTCTTTCATTAAAGGGTTTTGGGAGCACATAGCAAATCAGTGGGAAGAGACACTGTTCAAAACTATAACATATGAAAATATCATGTATGGCCATATTTCCATAAATTGGAACAAATGCAGTTTAAGCACAGTTTTTCTATTATTTAGCATTATTAAATGGAACATTTTGGTGGTAAGATGTTTGTTTACTCTGCAGCAAAAGGATTCTTCTCACGTTGAACTATGTAACAACATTTTGAATGATTTGAAGAATATATATTTAGCAGAATGTACCCAATTTCCTCAGTCTACTATGGCAGAATTGTGGAAAAACATGTCACAGGTCACAGAATAAGTGCTGTACAACTCAGTCCTGAATCTAATACTAATAGACTGTGTTTACGTTAATAAAGAGTATATACAAATAGATTTCCATTAGTAATTTACTCTGTATATATCTCACTTTCAGATTGTAGAAATACTGCAAATGTTATGTGAATCACGATTTCTGTATTGAATAACATTTTTCCCCTACTCTGCCTGCAGGGGGCCTTGCTTGCTGTGAGCAAGCCTTCCAAGATGGCCACTGCTATGGAGGAGATGGACACGACGGGAGCAGGGGGGCTAACATCCTCCCCCTGCTCTTACTGTTTCTAAAGCTGTAGAAAACACAACTGCCTTACAAGACTTTTAATAAGAAGAATGGTGCAGGAACAATAATTTTCAGCAGACAATCTGGTGGATGGGGTATGTTCAGAAGTGGTTATTGAGACTCATACAACAGCCTCACAGATGGTTGTATTCCCAGACAAAAATAACATGGAACAGCTTTTGTTAAAACAAATAAATGAAGAAGAGCAATGGTTTATGGAAAGGTAAAAACAATGAAATGAAAAACTGGAAGGGTTGCAGAAACCGCAGATGTCAAAACAGTTTGAAGCTCCTGTCATAGTCAAACAACTGGAGAAGGATGATGCAGGAACATCAAAACAGGCTGCTGCCCTGCTTGACAGGTTTGCTATTGGGACTGGAAAGAAAGTGCTGAATACACAATATAAAGCTTTTACCTCAGCCACACATAAACAAACAAAAGAAAACTGTTGGCGAATCCCAGGTTACAGAAGTAAGGCTGAACAAAGGGGGATCCGCTCTGAATGGCAAATTGAGCCAACTTGGCCTATAGTGTCCCCTGGGCAAACAAAAGCAAGCTAAAAATGCAGACTCAATAGTATCTGTCAAGATAAGCACTATCTCTGAACCTCCCCCACTTGAGACAGCTCAGCAAGCAAGTAGCAGCACAGATGTATCTGCAAATTGCGAGGTACCTCAGAACGGTACTGTAACACCTAAAGGATCTACAGTAAATACCCTGAACAACCCGATGGCCCACCAGGAAAACTGGTCACCAGAACGAGCACTGGCTTTGGTAGGATGGGTTCAAACCATGTAGGGGGAGTGGATCCCTGACCCCCAAGACAGCACTGTAATTCAATATAATCAAGAATTTCCACCTATAGAAAAAAGGGTTGTGCCATACAAAACTGTAATATCTGTAGCTGTGATAGAACAAATTCCTATGCAAGAAACTGACATAGGGACTGTTGCTGAAACAGAAGCTGCTGATAATGAAACTATGGAAACTGAAAACACATGCAATGTTCATGAACAATCTCCACAAAGAATGGGTCCAGCAGCAAATGTGTTACAAGACCCAGCTAGAAGAGCATGGATGGACCTGATGTTCAGACTTTAGAACCTATTCTAAAATAAGGGGGGACCAGCCCCTGAGAGGAATGCCGTCCATCTAATTTAAAAAGGAGGCCATAAAGATCCCCCAAATAGACTGTTTATTGCCAAGCAATTGTTAAAAGGGTAAATGAAATTCTTTTCTGCAGAATTTTGCCTTGATTCATTTAGGAAATGAAAACTTTGGTGTCAGTTTTAAAAGTATTTCAGGTTTAGATAGGTTCTGGGCCCAGTATCATACCCTTAAACACACCCTGTTATGGATCCCCATTTTGCCTGTACCCGTGACAAAGCTCTTGGTTAAAAACATCACGGTTATGTTCCAAAATGAGGGGGTCAATGTAGAAGATATCTTGTTTTGGTTTAGACAGAGATGTGAGGTACTGAATAAACCTGGTCCAATACTAGACAGTGAACAAATTTGGAATGAGGGGTGGAAAATACTGGTAAAACTGCTATCCACTAATAACAGCCCAGTACACGTGCCCAATAACTTTTTCTTGGGGAAAGATAGAGGTATGTTGTTTTATGCTGGCCAGCCCAGATAATGTTTTAAATGCAGGGCCCATACACACTTAAGCTCAGCTTGTGATACTCCTAAGTGCAATCATTGTCTGGATCATGGTCATGTTTTCTCAAATTGCCTTAACCTTTTTAAATGCAATTTGTGTGAGAAAACAGGGCATGCCTATGGGAGATGCCCATGGTGTCACACAATTGAGAAGACTGACCATCACATGCAGGCTTAATCAACAAAGTGCAAATGTTACAAGCTAAAAAGGTGGTGGCACAAGAACGGCACCCTGCACTTCAGGAAGGGGAGGCAGCACAACAACTAGACAGTGCCAGTAGAACTAAAACAATGCCAGAGGATGTTGTTGAGGCAGGCCAGGGTGTTACTACAGACAGTGTCTTGCAAGAAGATGAATCCAGTATGCAAAGAGAACCAGTACTCAAACCCCCTGAATCGATAGCAATGCCCCCCCCCACCTCCGACTACTGGACCACCTACTAAAACAGTGACCTCAAAGAAAAGGGCTAGACAGGAGAAAACCCCAGACCCACAGGTCAGAATAGGTAGAAAAGGCTCAGAAAGAGAGAAAACTGCAGGAAAATTGGGGGATCAGTTTGCAGCCATATCACAAGAGGGCCAGTGGGGGGATTCTGAAGAAGAGGAATCTGAAACTTCCTCCTTAGTTTCCTTTACCACTGACTTGACCTCTGATGTAGAAGAAGGAAGAAGGGAAGACTGACTAGCTAGACGCACTCGACACAAAACTGCAACCCAGACCCCTCGATGCAATCTAAGTATTACAGTACTTCTCTTTAATGTCCCATGAAGGCCCTCAATATTACCACTATAAATGTGAATAGTATAAAACACCATAGAAAACAGCTTCACTCACTACAAAAACATAATAGTGATATATTTTGTCTACAAGATACAAGATTAAAGACCACTAAGGAACTGTGCCAGGCAACTAACCTGTGGACCAAGGGTGCCTCCTTCTGGTCAGTAGGAGAAGATCAGTGTGATGGCATTGGATTTCTGTTCACGAATTCAGCTATGAAAGTATCTAGACTAGCAGACATACATCCAAGGAGGGCACTACTACTAGACATTACTTATTCTCAGGAAAGACTTTGACTTATAGTTATATATGCACCACAAACAAAAGCCCAGCGGGTAAACATATTCTCAGAAGTACAACCATATATACTCACATTTTGGCTGGTAATTTGGGCTGGGGACTTCAATTGCGGCTTACAGAACATGGACAGGTGTCTTAGAACAGATAAACTCTTTTGTGACTTAGTAAAATTGCTAGATATTATCAAAACTGCAGGACTGACAGACACTTACAGAGCTAAACATCCAACGGGAGGGAATACGTACTTCCATGACACATTATCCATGAGAATTAATTTTATATTTCTTTCACCAACACTACAAGTTATTGGGGTAGAGGTACAGGTATGGGAATTTTCAGACCACTAACTCATACTGGTGCAAGCCAGTGGGAACACACTCCACAAAGTAAGAAAAACAGTTGGAGACCAAACACCTCCATGCCAACTCACACACACACATTCTAAAAGCTTAGAGGAAGAAATGGCAGGCAAGATTATCCACAATAGAATTATATTGTGACATGGCTGACTGGTGGGAAGACACTAAACACATGTGGAAAGATTTTTTCCAAATAAAAAGCTACAGACATGTCTAACAAAGACTACCTAACTTACCTACAGCTCAGAGATCAGCTGCATAAACTAATATCACAGTCAGAATTAACACGGATTATAGCTCCCAAATTACATGCATCAAGAAACAAATGTCTGACATACAGTATGATCGAGCCAAGTCACTAGAACAGAAAGTGCATTTTGGCACACATACAAACAAGCATTTGTCAATGCTGAATGTTGTCTCACTGGCGTTGGCATTGGTAGTGCAGGAGTCAGAGACTCATAATAGGAATGGCAGTGAAGTATTGAAGTGACGTCAACCCCAATCCCCACCCTGCAGAGACTGACAGGCATTGGGGTGTACCATTGGGTCGTCAGCTATAATGCTTTTGCCATTTTACCTCACCCTACCCTGTAGACACTGACAAGTGTCGTGGTGTGCTTTGGGGTCTTTGGTCATTATACTTACCCCATTCCATAAGGAAATACACTGAGGTGGGTGCAGTATAGGAGAATGGGGTGAACTTTGTGGCTGAACACTGCAAGGCACACCACAATTCCTGTCACTGGCTCCAGCTGGGGGTGGGGGTGGAATGGTGTGAACATTACAGCCGATGATTCCAAGTCACACCCCTGATGCCTGTCAGTCTCTACAGGGTGGGGTGCTACAGTTGGAAACCCTATCACTGTAGGTGTTTATTGGTATTTTTACTCCAAATTTTCAACATGGACCTTTTGTGACCCCACCTCATGAAGAGCAGCACAATCAGTTTGTTAGCTGAAAGATGGTTTTGCACAGTGGCTATGCCATTTGGTGACACAGGGACCAAAACACATTTTGGGCAGGATGTGCAAAATGACAACTGTATTGTTCATGAGGAGGTGTAAAACAATGGCAACGTGGAAAATCTGGAGTGAAAATATGAAGAACTGGTGAAGTCACGAGCATGCATAGAAACTGCACAACACACGTCCATAACCCAATTATTTTGGGGAGTTTTTTTAGCCACATTTTCAACATAGATATTTTGGGACCTCCCCTCATGAACAGTGGAGCTGTGATTTTGTTAATCTGTCCCAAAAGTTGATTTCCCACAGCGACCATGCCATTGTGTGCCTTAGCTGTGGAAACACATTTTGGGCAGGCTGTGAAAAATGGCAGCTGTACTGTTGATAAGGAGATGTGATAAAATGCCAGTGTTGAAAATCTGGCATGAAAATATTGCAAATTTGCGAAGTTACATGGGTGCGTGGAAACTGCGAAATGCATGTTTGCAACACAGTCATTTTATGGACTTTAGGCACCAAATTTTCAACACAGGCATTTTAGGACCCCTGCTCATGAACAGTGTCACCATCATTTTCTCAAACTGTCCTGAAAACTGATTTTGCACTGCGACAGTGCTATTCTGCAGCAGTTGTGTGAAAACACATTTTGGCCAGGATATGCAAAATAACAGCTGTACTGTTCATCAGGACATGTGGAAAATGCCAATTTTGAAAATCTGCAGTGAAAATATTACAAATTCATGAAGTTACGAGTGTGTGTGGAAACATCCATTTTGGGTATTTTTTCCCCAAATTTGCAACACAGGCTTTTTGAGAGCCCCCCTCATGAACAGTGGCACTGTCATTTCATTACTCGGTCCCAAAAGGTGATTCCGCACAGTGACCACGAAATCACTTTTCAGGATCAAATAATGCCATGAAAAGTGACTGAATTCATGAGGAGTCCCAATAACCCCATGTTAAAAATTTGGTGCACAAATTCAAAAAAATGCCCAAGATATGCACCAAAGTTGGAAAAACCCTCTTTATGCCATTATGCAGCTTACCAGCATTTCTTCATTTCACGTGCAGACGTGTTCCCGGTCCACCGAAGATCATAGCGCCAGAATCCGGAGGTAAGTATGGGGTGAGGGGGGTGTTGGGAGGCAGGGTGCACAGAGGGTGGTCGCAGGTTGAGAGAAGGGCAGGGAGACCACGAGGGACCATTTTCTTCTTTCACAGGGTTAAAGAAATGAAAAAAAAAAATATTGTGGGACGGTTTTTATTTTTCAGGGGATTTGGCATGCTGGAGTGGGCTCCCAGCATGCCACCTAATGTTTTTGGGGGATGCTGTAGCTGATGGGGGATTGGGCACCCCTGTCAGCACATAATGAAAGTGGGGGGGCAAGAGCCAAGGGGGATTGGGCACCCCCCTCGGCACATAACAAATGGGGGGTGCATTATATCGACGGGGAGTGAGCTCCCCCATCAGCACATACATTGGGGCAGGGCATGCCGACAGGGGGATTGGGCACCTCCAAAGTCAGCAGTATGGCAGGCAGTGTGCTGACAAGTTAAATTTTTTTCCTCATCAGGGAAAGCACATCAGGATGTCCGCTGTGTATGACGAGCTTTGCTCACATTGCAGTGAACCTTTCCTTAGATGTGCTAGCCACATTATGTATGCTTGGTGTGTCACCGGCATGCAGGCTTACTAGGGAATGAGGGACGCACCTACTGATGTGTGCCCTGCATTTGCTCAACAGTGACCATACCCCCAAATCTGCTACTACCGCAATATGTTGGCTGTGCATGCGTGAGCCAACATAAAAAAATGGGTCCTTTGATGTATTTATAGAATGCAAGAACAGGGTAGACCATAGAATCTTATCAGAAGTAATCACTGACATGGGACACAGACAGACCACCTCTTAGGAATTCTCTGAGCTATAGAACATTTTGTCCATGAAACATTTGGTACGGCCATGGAGGTTACTTTAAACCCAAACACTTTCACTACCTTAAACTTACCCCAGCCCTCTGATGCAGATGGTACAGATTTAAAGAGAGACAGCACTCTAGAAGTAAAAGGAGCCATGTATTCCCTTAACAAGCATCTGTTACACCAAATGTTGTCTTGCTGACATTGGCATTGGTTGTGTAGGAGTTAGAGAGATGCACAATAAGAATGGCAGTGAAGTATGGAAGTGACGTCAACCGAACACCACCCTGCGGAGACTGACAGGCATTGAGGTGTGCCTTTGGGTCATCGGCCATAATGTTCATACCATTTAACCTCACCCTACCTTGCAACTCTGACAAGTATCACGTTTTACCTTGGGCTCCTCGGCATTATGATCACCCCATTCCATAAGGAAATAGGTTGAGATGGGTGCACTATAGGAGAATGGGGTGAATTTTGGGGCCGAAGAGTCCAAGGCACACCTTGATGCCTGTCAGTGGCTGCAGGGTTGGGGTGGGGGTGGAATGGCATGAGCATTACAGTCAACAATCCAAAGACACACCCCTGATGCCAGTCATTCTCTACAGGGTGGAACATTATGGTTAGAAATCCTAACACCCCAGGCATTTGTTGGTATTTGCATTCCAAATTTTCAACATGGGATTTTCGTGTCCCCACCTCATGAGAGCATTTGGGACCTCTGCTCATAAACAGTGGCACTGTGATTTTTTAATCTCTCCTAAACGTTGATGTACCACAGTGGCTGCACCATTATGTGGCAGATGTGTGAAACCACATTTTGGGCAGGATATGAAAATTGACAGCTGTACTGTTCATAAGGAGGTGTGAAGAAATGGCAATATTGAAAATCTGGAGTGCAAATATTAAAAATTCTTGAAGTTATGAGCGTGCATGGAGACTGCGCAATGTGTGCTTGTAACACAGTCATTTTGTGGAATTTTCTCACCACATTTTCAATATAGACAGTTTTGGGGCCTCTGCTCATGAACATTGTCACTGTGATTTTCTAAATCTGTCCTGAACATTGATTTCCCACAGCAACCGCGCCATTGTGTGCCACATGTACGCAAACACATTTTGGGCAGGATGTGAAAAATGACTGGTGCACTGTTCATAAGGAGGTGTGAAAAAATGGCAATGCTGAAAATCTGGTGTGAAAACATAAACAATTCTCGAAGTTACAAGTGTGCATAGAAACTGCGCAATGCACACTTGTAACACAGTCATTTTTTGCAATTTTTTCACCAAATTTGCAGTATATGCTTTTTGGGAGCCCACCTCATGAACACTAAAACTGTCATTTCATTAATTGGTCCAAAAGGTGATTCCACAGAGTGACCGCGAAATCACCTTTCAGGACCGAATAATGAAATGACAGTGACTGAGTTCATGAAGTGGGGTCCCAAGAACCTCATGTTGAAAATTTGGAGCAAAAGGTCACAAAAATGGGCAAGATATCCACCTAAGTTGAAAACCCCCCTTTTATGCCATTATATAGCTTACTGGCATTTTTTTCAGTTCACAGTCGACTTTGAAGAGTGCAGACGTGTTCCCGCTCCAGTAAAGATCGTCAAGCCGGGCTGTGGAGATAAGTATGGGGTAAAGGGGATGTAAGGAGCTGGGGTGCACAGAGGGTGGGTGTGGGCTTGGGGAGGGCAGCCAATGATGAGGGACCATTTTCTTTGTTTCAGGTTACTAAAAAAAAGATAATAATCACCTCAGACCATTTTCTTTTTTAACAGGTATTGGGCACACTGGTGTTGGCTACCAGTGTGTCCCATTTATTGGGGGGTCATGTTAGCCAGACTGGGTTGGGCTCCCAGAGTGGCACACAGTTAGGGCAGGGGCAGGAAAATGCTGACGTGATGGGGGGGTTAAACATGCCAACAGGAGGATTGGGCCCGCCCCATCAGCAAGTGTGTCTGTGTTTGGGGGGATGATGCCAAGGGGGAATGGTTCAGTTAGGGCTCTCCCATGGGAGGAGACAGCATGCAGGCCCCTTTACACAAATTATTTCTTTCTCTGTGGTACTGTCCAAGCTGTATCTGTCTATGGGGATACATAAGTCATGAAAACTTCAATGTATTTTCTGGTGTATAGGCTTCCTCTACAGGTGAGAGGAAGGTAGTGTGTGCAGACCCTGAAGAAACTGTGAGTTCCTGTGTGTCTCTGTAAATGTGCAGCTGTCTGAAGAAGGTCTGCATTTGTGTTGTTGTGTCTCTGTATGTGTTTCAGTACATGCGTGTGTCTGCTACATATTCTTGTTGTGAAAGTACATTGATCCTAACAAGCTCCTGTTTTTAAATGTCCTAGTCCCTGAGTTCTAAATTTAGCTGGTAATGTATCGTAATTTTTTTTTGTTTTACTAGTAAAAGTGCCCTGAGTGGTGACAGCTCATTTCCAGGTGCATCCTGGGGTGATGGGTTACATGGACCTATTTTGCTGACTGGAAGAATGTTAGCCAGGGCACCAGGCAAAATAATCTTCTCTTATGATCATGTGTTAAAGACCACTATATTTGGATTCTGATTGGCTGAGACTGTGAGTTACAGTATATCCTTAGAATTGTATAATCTGCAATTTTTTTATTTTGATTTCACATACAAGATGTTGCTTATGAACTACCCGGGGAGAACCAACTATCAAAATGTTAAGATCATCCCTAAAGCAGGTACACAAAACCCAAACAATCCAGCTACCAGTTACAATAAATATGGATTGCAAAGTACTTGTTTTTCTTTCCATTTTAATGTTTGCTTGCGCGCATGCACAAGGAATGTCTTGCAACAGTATGAGTTTTAGAGGTGTGTGACCCTCCTCTCCAATGCAGTGAACAGTGTAGCAGACACAACCCTAGGGTACTAATACATGCCGAGCTGTGTATGACAGCAGTTCAGCTGTGTTGGTCTTCACATCAAAAAAAAGATCCGCTGCAATCGGTGGTAGTGTGTATGAAAATAGCATACATAGCAGAACAGCTGTCATGCACAGCTTGGCATCCCTCCTGCTTCCTCCCTCTGCTAATGTCCTCCCCCTTCCTCCTTTTGTCCCCGGCTTCCACCTTGTGTGCCGAGGGGGGTGCCCAATTCCTCTTGGCTCATGAACCCTCCCAGCACACTGTGTGGCCATCAGGGTTGCCCAATCCCCCATTGGCTGCAGCCCCCCTCCCCCAAAAAACAACCAATTGGCACGCTGGGAGCCCAAACCAGCATGCTCATGCTCCCTCCAAAACACACACTGTATGGCCGGCGGAGGTGCCCAAATCCCCACCTGCTCCACTCCCCGAGCCCACCCCAGCATGCCAAAAGTGTCCATTTTTGTCTTTTTTTTTTAATTCCTGTAATACAAGGAAACAGTCCCTCAGTGAATCCTTGGCCCCCCCCACCAACCCGTGCCCACCATCTGCACAACCATCTCCCCACACCCCCCTCAGCCCATACTTACCTCTGGAGGCCAGCACGACGATCTTTGGTGGACCGGGAACATGTCTGCACTCTTCAAAGCTGACTGCAAACTGAGGAAATGCTGGTAAGCTGTATAATGGCATTAAAAGGGTTTTCCAACTTAGATGGATATCTTGCCCATTTTTTCAACTTTTGGCACCAAATTTTCAACATGGGGTTCTTGATAACCCTTCTTATGAATTCAGTCACTGGCATGATGTTATTCGGTCATGAAAGGTGAATAAAACTGTCACCATGATTTTTGGATCAAGACAGAAGCTTGACTCCCTCCTCCCCTCGTGATGGCTCTGCCCTTGAATTGGTCCCAGCTTTCAAATACCTGGATGTCTGGTTGGACAGCCACCTCAGCTTCTCTACTCACATTGAGACTATCTGTGTCAAACTCTGCCCAAAACTTGCCATCCTCTATCAGCACAAAGCCAGCCTACCCCTTCCCACCCGGCACAAGCTCGTACATAAAACAATCTTGCCAGTGTTGGACTACGCCAACATTGTTTATGGAATGGCCCCAACCTTGTCTCTTTCCAAACTGGACATTCTACTCAACTCTTTCTGCTGCTTTGCCACTGCCTTCCCCCATGTACTCACCACTACACCTTCTACGCACCAGTCTCCCTTGCCCCGCTGTCCCACAGAAGAACCATCCACAGCAGCTCCCTCATTGCAAAATTCTGGTTCGGTTCCCTCCCCCACCTCACTTCCCACCTAACCCCAGCAAACTTGCTTGATTACCCTCTCTGACACAGGGACTTGCACACTTTTCACATCCCTTGCATGAAAAATGTTACTGGCCAAAATGCCTTTTTGTACCATCTCCCCTTCTCCGAAACAGCCTTCCCTCCGACCTGTGCCATGCCTCCTCTCTTTCATCCATAAAAAAAACTCCTCAGGCTCCTCCCTACCCCCCTCTGCCCCAAATGCCCCAATAGTACCAGAACACCCCCCTAAGCCCTACCACCTGCAAAAAGAAATCTTGCTGCACTCCAGTACATTTTTCCATGTACTGGTCTACTTAATTGTGTATGTACAATTATGTGTACTGTATGAAAAATGGTTGTGTATACTGTGTCTTTTTGGAATTTCTTTGCGTAACTCTTCTCATTTCTGTGTACGCTCTGTACCCGGGTCACACCTGGAAATGAGCTTTGTCTCAGAGTGCCTTTCCTGGTTATCAGTTTTTAATAAATAAATATTCTGGTGGGTCCAGGCATCCAACACACATTCTGTGAGTCCATGAAGCATTCTCAAGGTCAAGAAAGACATCCTGGCACATCTAATGGCCATTCACCATGTCACTGGCATGTTCCTAGGGCACGGATAGGCTCCAGAGAGTCTGTGTGGTATCTGGGTCAATCAGGGGAAAAAAAAATATATATATATATATATAAAGAAATGCTCACGCATGTGTGGTAGTGAAAAATAAAAACAAGACAGAGATGCCAATCAACACTGAGGGATTGGGCACCCCAGTGTTACTGTTATGCTTCTGGGTGGGTGGAGTGTTGATGAGAAAGAGGGCTGGGTGGGGGGAAGAAAGTTAAAAAAAATATATATAGATACAAAATAATGGCACGCATGGTAGTAGAGGATAACTACACATGTGTGGTAGTGGGGGGGGGATGACAAGATGAGGAAAAAAAAGTAGTGTGAGCGTGGAGTGGTCCGTGGTGCAGAGACATGGAGGTGACATTTGTCCACTAATGAGGTTCTTCATTCATAAGCTGCTTTTTTTCCTAGTCCTAGTAAGAGGACTGCAGGGCTATGCCCAAGCAGCCCTAAAAAAGATAAAAAGTCTGAAAACTGGGACTTAATTTAAAGGGGAGATGGGGGAAGGGGTTAAAACTGGACTTCAGGACAATTTGGCAAAATTCCAGCATTAGGGTAATGAAAACTCTTCCTTGCATCATTGATTAAGCCCCAAGGAACACCACTCTACTGACTTGCCAAGGATCCAGAGATTCTGAACCCACATTTTTCATTTTCCTCATTTTCCTACCCTGTTTGCCTTCCATTTCAACCCTATTAGATGCAGTAATGTAGTTTTTTTTTTTTGCATTGTCTGTCTGTCTATCTATCTGTCTATCTGTCTATCTGTCTATCTATCTATTATATGCATTATGGTTTAATCACAATGTGTAAAAAGTCTGCAAATATAATGTTATGGCAAAATGTCCCCTGCTCCTTGTTGCATCTGTGGTTTGATGCTCCACATGGTTTGAGCAATCATGCAGTATCTATCTATCTAATTATCTATCTATCTATCTATCTATCTATCTATCTATCTATCTATCTATCTATCTAATGCATTATGGTTTAATCACAATGTGTAAACAGTCAGCAAATACAATGTTATGGCAAAATGTCCCCTGTTCCTTGGTGTATCTGTGGTTTGGCGTTCCACAGAGTTTGAGCAATCATGCAGAATAGCATTGGTATTGCTCTAACATTCACACCTTCTCTCTGAACAATATTAAAGTGCAGAAATTGGGGTTCCGCATAGAACTGCCTTTTCAGTCCTAAGTACTGCATGGATCTTTGTACCATTTGTTAGTAGTTTCAGAGAATCTGCCACAAAAACCGTACCTGAAAAATGTTGTGTTTTTAGATACTAGGACTACCGGGTTATATACTGCTAAACATATGGGTTTAATATAGACGTGCCAACTCAAACCTAACTGTTGTGGTGCTGGAGCACCACCATAATTACAGCAGCACTTGAGCTCATTGCCACTGTCTGCACTGGAGGACACCATGACATCCCCCCTTCCAGGTTGCTGTGTGTCCATTATGAAATGCCAGTGGTCAGGAGATTATCCCCATTGCCAGCACTAGTAGAAAATGCCAATTACTTCCCCCCAATTTCGAGTCACTCTGTAGCAATCATGAAAGGCTACTGGTTGGGAGTTATTCTCCACCTCAAGCACTGATGGGCAGGACTATCCATGAAGCCCTCTGTATCCATGGGGATGTCACAGGCACACAGTAGGCACAGGTTTCTGCATGATGTCATGTGCATTATAAATCTTTTCAAATATCTGTCAAAAGGTAAAGAAACCAATTGTGAAAATCTACATTAATGTGTCATTTTGAGTTCAAGAACAAAGATTCAAAAGTAAGGAAATGCAATATAACAGTACAAAGTTTCCTCAGCTGTGCTGAATATGTGGAACTGCTTTTCTCTGTGTTTTAATGCTCATGTGATGAAAAGTTGGAGTTGCCCTAATTCTGTACCTTCTTTCCAAGCATTGATATTTGACTGTTAGTATCCAGACAGTCAATGCCATAAAGGTCAATTCCAATGCAGCATCACTTAATTGTTAACACCAAAAGCAACACAACTCTACAGCTGCATCATGGCTTAGGGGAGTTATGTACCCTAATGTCACATTTTCTTACTTGTATCACTTCATATGACATTTATGTTCATGCTTGAGGAGGTAGAACCATAACTCTGAGTGGCAGAGCCATGAGTGAGTTGTGTAAGTCCTGCCCACTCACAAAAGCATAGTATATATATATATATATATATATATATATACATATATATATATATATATATATAGTGATGTGGTAGCACCACTATAGTTAGGGTTGAGTAGGCACTTTAATGTTAAACTCCAATTTTTGCACTTTAATAACTTTGCAACCATTCAATGATTTGCATGAAATTTTGCATGTGCAGATTCATGCAGTAGACCTCTTGATGCAAAGTTTTATTCCAGTCTCATGTGCAGATTCCAAGATGTGGAAAGCAAAAAATGCAGAAAATAGCCATATTTTGCTGGGTTTTGCTATTGCATAGTGCCCATTTGATTTGATGACTATTGGTCTGAAATTTTCAGTGTAAAAAGCATGTGGACCACACAAGTGCCTTATGCTGCTTTGGTGATCGATTCCATAGTTATAACATTTTGAAAATTTGGGTTCTGAGCATGCTCAGTCAGATCCCCAAAATAGCTGAATAATGTTTTACATGGGATCCCTTTTTGTGAGTTTTTTTGTGAGCTGTTTCATATGCTGCCATCTTGTTTTACATTACAATTTTACATTGTTTTACATTTTTCCCTAAGAATTCAAATTTGGAAAACCACGAAAATTGCATTCTGGAGAGTGACCATACATGTGTCCTTGCTTGTTGGGACCCCCTTAGTTGGATTCTGTACTTAACTGTTGGAGAAATGCCCTTGCAATGTTGTTTTTTAAGATTATTAATCTTTTTTCATCACTTGTGATACAAAAAAAGATTATTTTTTTGTATCACGAATGATGAAAAAGGATCCTTTTTCATGAGGGAAAAATAGTTTCCAGCTTGCAGGCATATTTTCCTGGTGTCTAGTGGCACCCCCCATACTCTAAGCTCCATCACCATAGTAATAGAATTTTTCCCTGGAGTCTAGTGGCTTCCCCAATCCTACAATTGCCCTCCCCATATATTTTGTTTTTGTATTTATGTTTTATGTTTCTCTCTGGAGTCTAGTGACTTCCTTCACCATCCACTCCCCACCCCCGTATTTTTCATTGTTTCTCTGATGTCTCGTGGCACCCCCACCCCTCCGATCACCATCCCTTTACTTTTTTTCTTTTTTTCTTGTTGAAAGTCAGATTTACAACTTTTGAGTCAGGGACTCATTTATAAATACACCTTATCACAGGGAGGGTAGACATGGTTACGGTGTGAGATACAACAGTGGTAACATACAAGTGCAATGCAGATAACAAAAGAACACAATGTAACAGTGGTTTATGGAATAAAGTTACATGCAGTAAATAGCAGTCGTATAACGTATAATAGTAGTAGAAGTCACAACCCTAGTCATACCAGGGAAATACCTATGTGGAATGGTGGGGGAAACAGGGTTGACAAAAAGAAAAAAAGGGATGGGAAAGCAGTCCAACAGACATTGTCAAGGCAATGGGCCAGAAATGGGGAGGGACCCCAACATTAGGTTGATTAAGGGCAACCACAGCTTTGGGCACCAAAGAGGTGGTTATAGAGCGTGACTTTAAAGGGACCAGTTTTGGTAGACTTAGTGACAGAGGGCAGGAGGCAGCTGAACCATGTGGGGGGGTGTGGTAGTGGAAGGATCTTTGGGCTAGGGAGGTTTTGGTATGAGGCACCAGAAAGGTGGCCTTAACTGAGCTATGGGTGGCAACAGATGGGGATGCAAGCCGCAGGGACACAGTGACCCCTTGGGTGGTGAGATCTAGCAGGGATTTTTTGGCAGGTAAGCAGGTTTGGTACTGCAAATGCTCCTCCAAGTTGAGCAGTTTGTGGTGGAATAGAGCAGGCAAGTATGGGTGCGGAGGGATGCGTCAGTCAGGAGTCTGCAGGCCTTGTTTATCAAGGTCTGGATTCTAGTGAGGGCGGTATTGTCGGCTATAGCATAGATAGGTAGCCTGTAGTCTATTAGGGACAGGACGGAGGAGCTGATGGCCAGTCGGAGGGCGGTTTAGGGGAGGCAATCTCTGTGGCAATCCAAGAGTTTATGGCTGAGAACAGGGTATTGATGTGGGTGTGGAATGTAATGTGTGGAATGTAAGAGCTGAGTCGAAGGTGATGCCCAGGTACTTGTAGGATGACACCTGCTCAAGAGGGTGAGCATTACTGGGGATAATGCAGAGGGGTGCATTTTTGGCCTTATGCTGGTGATGCGAAAAAAGCATAGATTTGTGTTTTTTTGAGGTTAATGACAAGCAGGTGGTCAAGGAACCACTTTTCGGCTTGGCTGAATGTGTGCTGCAGGGATTCCTGTAGAGATGTGGGGTCAGGGTGGGAGGCAAGGAGAAGCGTATCATCGACATAGAGTAGCATATTGCCCGAGCAGGAGCTGGGAAGGGTGTTGAGAAATAGGCTGAACAGAACGGGGCCCAGGATAGAACCCTGGGGAACCCCCAAGCGAACAGGCAGGGTATTGGATAGGGTGCCATTTACCTTCATGTGCTGTGATCTGGTAGAGAGGTAACTGGTGAACCAAGCTAGTGGGCCAGGGGAGAAGCCAAATTGGTGGAGGGAGTCAAGTAGGAGGGGGTGACAGACAGTGTCAAAGGCCTTGGAGAGGTCAATGAACACTGCACCTGCAACATGACCAGAGTATAGAGCAGAGTGGAGGTGCTGGGAGAACTCCAGGAGGGATGTAGTGGTGCTTTGTCCAGGGCAGAATCCATGTTGTACCGGACACAGCAGGTTGTATTTGGCTAGATACTCAGAGAGCTGAATATCCACTATTTTGTCTAGTGCTTTGGAGAGAGGGGGAAGAATGGAGATGGGCCTGAAATTGTTAGGGAGGTTATATCTCCACTCTTATGGATAGAGGTGATTTCTGCAATTTTCCAGGCACTGGGAAATTGAACAAGACATAGTGACCGGTTTAAAAGGTTGGTGAGAGGGGCTAGTACAGTATCTAGGACTATCTGGAGAATGCTAGAGTCCTAGGGATCACAGCTGGGGTTGTTGCTAGCTAAGGCTTTTTGCAGATGAGGCCTGGATTTAAGGGGTGATATGGCACTCAGGTCGAAAGGGGGGCGATCCAAGGTGAGGGGGTGAAGGCAGGGATAGGGTCAAAAAGTAGTTGGGAAGGACAGATCTTGAGTTCTGAGAAAGTCATATTGAGGCACTCAGCTGTTTGGAGAGGATCAGTAGTGATGGTACTGTCTAGGGAGAGTAGTGATGGTGGGGGGAGCAGGTCTTTCCACTGAGCTCTTTCATATTGTCCCAGAAGGCATGGGATGAGCCCCAAGTGGATTCAAGGGTGACTTGATAATATTTGGCCTTGGCCTGCCTTATAGCCCAGGTGCACTTGTTATGTGCTGCATTATAGGCTTGTCTGTCAGCCAGTTTGCCTGTCTTGACACCAATATGCCAGAGATTATCTCTTTGTTTCAGAGGTTGGATGAGGGATGGGGAGATCCATGGGGCATTGTGTTTCTTGGTACAGATTCTGGTCAGGGGGGTGAAAAGGTTGCAGGCCTTGCTGAAGGCACTGGAGAACTAGGCTAGGGCAGAGTCAATATCCATTGCGAGTAGGACTGGGGACCAGTCAAGCTGGGCTAGGTGCGTTTTTAGCTTTCTGAGACCACCGGGGTGACAGTCCAGGTGCAAGGTGACCTGGGACACTGGTTTTGGTGTGGGGGATGACCAGTGACAGAGGACAGGAGAGTGGTCACTAAAAGAGTCTGGTAGTACATTAATATCCCTGAATTTATAAGGACAGTACGACAAAATTATATCTAGGAGGGTGCTGGAGCCGCCTGATCAGTTAAATCTAGTGGGTGAGGTAACTAGTTGGGTCATATCTAGGGCAGCGAAGGAGTCCCTGATATGGGGGACAGTGATACTCAGCCAATTGACATTAAGGTCACCTAGGATGAGCTGCTCCACCTTGTGTGGGAGTGTGGGGAGATAATCAATGAGGGAGTGGACAGCTGGTCCTTGGTCTCTCAGGGGTATGTAAGAGACTGTGAGAAAAAGAGGGCCCCTAGCTGGGTCAGGGTTAACCTTAAGGGTGAGGAATTGGGCACTAAAACTGAGCTTGGGGGCAGGGAGAGCATGGCCTAAAAGTGTATCACACATAAAGACTGCACACCTGCCACGACGTTTGCCTATACGGTCTTCCCTGAACAGAGTGTAGGCAGGGAGGGAGACAACCGAGTCGGGAGTTTGAATCCCTGGTGTCTAGAAGCACATACACACACATATATACACACATGATGGCTGTCTTGCGTGTAATAAAGAAAATGGTCCCTAATTTTTTTTTAAACCCATAAACAAGAATATGGTCCATCCCCTATCTGATTCCCCACTCCGACCTCCTACTCAGCACCCATCACCTTGCAGCCCCCCACATCCCCCATACACACTCACTCACCTCAGCAGGTGCCAGGGTCAAAATTCACTCTCACTTTGAAGATACAGCTTGCTGCTGGAACAGGTGACCACAATATGAAAAACTATGGTAAATGATGCTCAATGTATTTCAATGGGGTTTACAACTTTAATTCATAACTTGGCCATTTTTGCATATTTTGACACCAAATTTTCAACATGGCCTTTTTGGGACAAGATGCATAAACAGTGTCAGTGGAAGTCCACAGATCTTTCCCTGAAATGCTATTTCACAGTCACTTTGCGAAAACACCTTTTGGGTAGGATTTGAAAATTTTCACTGCCCTTGTTCATGACATGGAGTCCTAACTTATATTTATTTAGTCATTTGTGAACCAGGTAACTACACTGATCCCAGGGACTATTTTCAGGCATGACCCAGGCCATATAGATGGCACATACAGTACAAAACAAAACACTTTTCAGCATTGCAAAATTGTGACCAAACACTACATACTGTATGAGAGTCCTTCCAGACATAGAATACAACATCAGGGAACAGTGCAGCAAGATACGGTTTACAGCAAGATACAATGCTACAAAGAATGGAAATCAATGGAACCAATAGAAATTGTGAAGGCAGTTAAGGTAAAACAGGTGGAGAAACAAAATTGTAGCAGTAATAAACAAAACAGGGCTAGTGAGTGGAAAAATACACAACTACATTATATGGTGGTCCGTCAAACTTAGATAAGTACTGGGAATCAGTACAGCAATACCAAACTCAGGAGTAGGTGCATCATTTACAGTGGTAACAGGTAAAGTGCACAAGTAAGATGACTACCCAGATCAACTGCCAGGCTAGGAATTAGAAGGAGCATTTACAGGCTGAGGCTGATAGCAAGGTACTTATCAGGTTTGTTCTGAAGGCAAGTGGAGATCCTAATGAGTGGAACAAAATGGGAAGGCTATTCCAGAGTTTTAGGGTGGCTACAGAGAAGGCTCATTGTCCCATGTCTGTAGAGGTCCAAGGGTGGTTAAGCAGCCATTGGGAGAAGGACCTCAGTTCCATAGTGCCTTGCTTAAAAGTGAGAGATCTAGCTAATGGGGATGAGGCACTGGCATCAAGGTATTTATGGACAAGAGAAGAAGAAGAAGAATCAGCATTTATATAGCTCTTTTCATACACCGTGTATCCCAAAGTGCTTTACAAGCAATGCTAGACTGGTAGTGAAGTGACTGACTGTGTAGTGGCAGCCTTATTGCACATCAGCACCCACACACAGCCTGGATAATTGCATGAACCGATTTATGGGAAGGGGAATGTTGGCCAGGACACTGGGAATGTCCCCTACTCTTTGCGAAGAGTGCCCTGGGTTCTTTTACTTCCATCTGGACACCCACCAGGACAACACCAGGATGAACAGAAGGGACCTCGGTTTAATGCCTCATCTGAAGGATGGCACACCCTAGCAGTACAGCACCCCCCTAATACTGCACTCGGATGCCAGCATTTTAGGTGCAAGTTCAATCCCTGTGTGGGACGAGAACCCACGACCTTCTGGTCCAGAGGCAGATGTGCTATCAACTGAGCCATGCTGACACCTATACAGAGTATACTCATACAGAGGTCCTGTCAGGCCTGGGGGGAGAGTCACTCAAGTGAGGCATATAGAGAGCAGTGGTGAGTATTAAGCAGGGCTAATAGTACAAATCAACAGATGCTGTTGTAGGCAGTATTGACATGGGCAAGTTGGTGAGTAGAGGTTTGAGATATGATAGAGGAGAACAGTAATCTAGTGGTGGCAGCAACATGCCCCACCCAATTGCTAGTCATACGTCAGGAGTTATGAGGTGTATTAGGTAATAACATGCACCTAGCTGTTGGCTGATTGGTTTTATGGTCATCCAAATGTTTTCCTGAAATGTTAGGGAGGGGTCCAAGGTGACTTCTAAGTATTTGTAGCTAGAAACTTTTTCAGGGATGGATCTGCCTGGGGCCTGGATATGAAGGGAGCTGTTTTGTCTCCTGAGGCATTTTGCAAGCTTGTGTTTGGACCCAAGAAGCATGGTTTTCATTTTTTCTGTATTGCAAAGGAATCTTTTAGCTATGAACCAATTGTGGGTAAGCGTAAGGGAGAGAGAAAGATTATGTGGATTGTAGTCACTCCTGAAAATGATTACATCATCTGCATACTTAATCTTATGGCATTCTGGATTGATACTGAGTAAATTGTTTGCAAACAGGGAGAAAAGAATGGGACCCGGTATGGACCCGTGTAGAACTGACTTCTAGAGAACCAGATGTGATGCCTGCAAAGCAGACCTTTTGGGATCTATTTGAGAGGTAGTGCCTAAAGCAGTCAGTGGTGCCCAATGAGAAACCATAAGAAATGAGTTTGTGTAGGAGGAGTTCATGGTCTACGAGGTCAAATGCATTAGAGAGGTCAGTGAAAATTGCCCCTGTGAGCTTGCCCTCATCGGCTGCTCTAAGTATGTGGTAGGTGAAGCAGGCTAGTGCTGTGGTAGTACTGAAGTCCATGCAGAAACTGTGATGATTGGGAGAGAGTAGCCTATGTTTAATATATGGTTGTCATTTGCAAGAAGACAACTTTTTCCAGTATGTTTTTCAGGTGTGACAGAATGGACACAGGTCTGTAGTTATCCATGAACTTATGGTCACCAGATTTAAGGATGGGAACTACTCCAGCCTGTTTCCAGAATAGGGGGAAGGAGGAGGTGCACAGGGACAATTTAAATAGAAAGGCTAGGGGTTTCGCAATCAATGCAGTGGACAGTTTCAGAAACTGGGGACAGAAGCCATTGCTCCCTACACGGCCAGAGTTAGGGAGAGCCCTGACTAGGTGACTGACTTCAGCTGGGGGGGGTGACTTTGAAGCAGAAAGGGGGACAACCAGGTTCCTCAGGATCCTTATCACCAGAAGTGAAGAAGTCGATACTGGGTGGGAGTTTAGCCAGGTAGGCCTGTTGGTTGGGGAATTTAAGGTTCAAGGCTTCCGCAACATGACAGGGCTTGGTTATTAGGGCTCAGTTATGAGTCCACCATCCATGAGCAGGTTAAAGCTGCTCTGCTTGAAGTCATATTTAGTGAAAGAGTTAATCAAGGACCAGAACTTATGAGAGTCACTCAGGTTATGGGTCTGCTGATTTTTGAGGAAAGAGGCCTTGAGGAGCTTGGATTCCTGCTTTCATAAGTTCCAGAGTCTCCTGTAGTTGTTCCAGGTTGTGGGGGATAGGGCAGATTTGAAGACAGCCCATGCTCATCCCTCTGTTTCATTCTGTAAATAACTTCTCTGGAAAGTCATCTTGATTTCCCTCCACTGATTCTGCAGGTTGTGACAGGAAAGTGCTTGTCTTGTATGGAAGACAAGGCAGTGGTGAGGAAGTCGAGGGCAGAATCAACGTCTGTTAATAAGTAAAAGGTGGACCCATTGTCAGCCATGAAATCTGCATGAAGACTGTCAATATTAAGTTTGGGGAAGTCCCTGAAAGATATTAGTTTTAGTGGGGGATGGGGCCTATGGCACGTCCATGTACAGAAGGTGGGGGAGTGGTCACTGATAGAATCAGTCAACACCCCTGCTGATAGGACCCGTCCTCTCGGTTTGTTAGAACCCAATAACAGAATGATTGATTATATGACCTATGGTTGTGCAGATTGTAGGAGGAGATAATCTGCGAGATGCTCACTTGCTTGTGCAATTCAGCAGATGCAGACCACTGGTCATTAAGACAGCAGAGATTAAATTCCTCAACAATAAAGCAATCCCTCAAAGGAGAGAGTCTACCAATCCCAGCAATAATTTGAGTCAGTCCAGTCAAACCCTTCTTGAGTGGATTATAAGCCCACCCCAGATAAAAATTCTTAGATGGCCCAAGGGTCAGTTCAGTAATAATCCATTCAGGAGCAGAAGCTGCAGGGGTGCTGGTCAAAATAATAGAAGCTGTTAGGTGATCTTTGACAAGGAGTAGCACCCCACCCCCTTTTTTTGTTTCCAGGTCTGTCATGCCTGAAAAGGGTGTAACCCCTAAAATGACAGAGTGAGTCAGGAGTGGAGGGCTTTAGCCACATCTCGGTAACACCTTGTATGTCGAGGCTATAGGGGGCTAACCAGGCCTCTGATTCATGTAATTTGGGAAGGAGGCTGAAAATGTTTATGTGGGCAATCTTTAGCCCATGTCTGTTAGTCCAGGTGGGATCAATGTGGTGTAACGTGGGAATGTTAGGACTAGGGTTGGTTTCAACATCACTGCAAGTGAAAGTAATAGTAAGGGAGTATGGTAATCTTGTCAGGCATCCCAAACAATGATCATAGAGAGTGGCCCTTGAAAAATTAAAAGACACCCAGGGAGGGGGCACTGCCACTTCTCAAGGCAGGCGAAGAGAGGAAAAGGGTGATCAAGCAGGGAGTATGGAGCTATGGGGGGGTAGGTCCTCAGGACTGAGGAGGAGTAGGAATGTTGAGATGCACTGTCTCTGTCTGGAATGAGTGCACAGGGATTGCATATCCATAAGAAACCCAAAAGGAAGGAACATAGAGTTATTGCAGGCAGAACAGTCTGTATTATGCTTGTGAGGACTGGTCACTAATCTGGCAGGGAGAACTGGGATGATCTACAGTATGCCCACAGCAGGTCTAGGCAATAGGTCAGGCTGTTGTTAATGTGGACCCTAGTTCACCTAGGATCACAAGGTGATCAATAGAGGATTCCTACAGCTATCTGTGGCAAGAACAGTAGTTGTAAAGTTCTGATAGGAGCCTAGCCGCTGCGGGGCATGGGGGTAATGAAAAGAAGATCTGTGTCTTAGGAGGAACTGACTGTGTAGAGAGAGAAAGCTGATGAATTAGATTAGTCACACATTACGGAGAGAGCAGGAGGCAGCCAGCTAATTAGGTGATGCTGTACTTATGGATGCAGATACAGTGCTCCCAGCTTCCAAAATGCAGGACATGGAGATTACAACTTGGTGCTATCAGTACAACTCTGAGAGGAGACCAGTGCTGAGTCTATCAAGACTAGGTCAACCTGGCCTTTCTGGTAGTTCGGGTGGGAACAGTAAACAAAGAGTAATGTGTCTTGCCCAACCACTAAATTCTCCTGATGAAAGAGGAGGAGAAACAACAACCTACAACAGAATGAGCAGCTGAGAGCAGCTTTAGAGGAGAAGGTGTAGCTCCTAGATTGAGGGGTCACATGGGGGGAACAAATAAAGTATGTCTACCGATGAAGGATGGGAGGGTGAAGAAGGGTGGATGGGCAATACCTATAAGGCACTACATCAGTGGTGCCATATGCTGTGATCCAGCTGCTGCACAAAATTAGCTGCTCTACACTGATGCTCAGTGTTAGTAACTGGAGAAGAGATTCCTTGTCTGTCTGGAAAATGCTGGCATGGGGAGGGCTTCCTTAACTGCCCTCCTGACCCTGGTAAGGCTATATTGAAAATCTGGGGTCAAAATATGTAAAAATGGCAAAGTTATGCACATATGTTTACATTTTGCTAAGCTCACTCATATCTCTGGTAATTCTAAATATTTTGACCACACATTTTCAACATAGATATATTTTTAGACCACCTCAAGAATGTGACAGCAGTTATTTTTCAAATCCTGGCCATATTGTCTTTTCTCACCTGTGGTGTGGAATGAAATTGCAGTGGTGTGGAATCACATTTTGGTGGGGATCTGGAAATGTTCAGTACTGGGTTTATGACATGGGGTAATAAGAAGGCTATGGTGACAATTTGGTTGCGGTTCTGCAAAACTTGGAAGCACAGGGCCCTCCTCAGCAACATACATAATGTATATGCATCTGTGGTTGGATGGGAGTGCAGGGCCCAGACGACCTGTTCTTCAACATGCAAATAAGAATATGATTACACTAACTTGAAAAATATGGGTGGGTGGGAGTGTAGGGCCCATAGGGCCCAGCGTTCCCTCAGGCAAATGAGAATGTGATTAAGCTCTTTCAAAAGGTAAGGACATTTCATTGCAAAAAACTTAATTATTGTACTAGTTAGGGTTAAAGTGACAAAAGTTTCCAACCCTAACACCCAGCCCCTACCCTGCAGGGAGCAACAGATGTGGGGTGTGCCTTGGGGTTGTCAACCCTAATGCTCCCATTCTGTGAGTAAATAAGCTGTGATGGGTACAGTATAGTGCACCACAGGGAGGCAGTGTAGTGCAGTGGTTTAGGGCTCTGAGCTGCAAATCTGGAGACCTAGGTTTGAATCCCACAGTCCCCACTTGCATACTGTGTGACCTTGAGTAAGTCACTTAATTTCCCTGTGCTCCCAGGTTGCACCTGTAAACAAGCTTTCAGCTTAGTGTGTCTCACCTGGTTAAACAATTGGAATTGGAAATTGAATTGGAAAGTAGGGAAATGTGGTATTAGAGTTTCCAACCCTAACACCCCACCCCCACCTCGTAGGCTGCAACAAGCTTGGGGTGTGCCTTTGGGTTATCAACCCTAACACTCACCCCAATCTCATATACTGTACCCATCACAGCTTATTTACTCACAGAATGGGAGCATTAGGGTTGACAACCCCAAGGCACACCCCACATCTGTTGCTCCCTGCAGGGTAGGGACTGGGTGTTAGGGTTGGAAACCCTAATGCTGCATTTCCCTACGTTTGTTACTTTAACCCTAACTAGTGCATTAATGAAGTTTTTTTTGCAATGAAGATTTAAATATAGATATAGATGGTATCATATTATGTTGGTGACTCAAATTGAGCTACTCAGTTTTGAGAAACTCAGTTTGGAGCGCCTTTGAGAGGAGCAACTGATACTGAATAGTGAAGGGTTAGGGGAATAGTGAGAGACAGAGCATAGGGAATGGTGTATTGGGAGGGAAAGTCAAGTTTGTAGGATTATGAGGCATTGCAATGCCGGCCAGTTCCAAGCTGCTCCTGTGGTGTGGTGGGTAGAGCTAACATCAATGATGCCAGTGGACCTGTGTTCTGAACTGGTATTGGGCATTGTTACACATTTTGTTTGGGTGGGGTGTTAAGTTTTAATTTTTTTTTGTTTCACGTGCCATCCCCCCAACTTTGTTCCCCTCTACCACTGTTCCCCCTGGCTGACATTTGTCCCCCTTCCCAAGTTGCATCCCCTTGAGTTTTTCCCCTACTCAAAATGAGCCACCCCGGAGTTGATTATATTAATTTTTGGGGTGTTGGGGGACATAGCCCCCCATATAAAAAGTTGGTACATATATGCAGCTGTGCATTAATTTAGTGGCTGCTCACTGTTGTTTCCCTGGTGGGAGTAGTGCACATTGCTTATTGTGGTTTTCAGTGATGTGCACTCACTGTGAGGTAAGTCGCTGCTTTAGTTTCACTGTTATGACATAGAACCAATAAAGATATATATATGTATATATATATATATATATATATATACTGTATATCTCTCTCTCTCTCTCTCTATATATATATATATATATATATACAGGGCTCGAGTTTACAAACTGAATGCAGGGCTTGCTTGAAGCCCTGCTTCTGATGCAAAGTGGGTCACAGATGCACCAAAGCCCCTCGGGCACAGAGCGGTTCAATTTTCAAAGGGGCAGCACATTTGTGACACTTTCCCCACTTTATGGCTACTAGCGCCAAAGGGTTGGCACAAGTGATGTGATCTCAGATGCAAGTGTAGACCAGGGAAAAGGTGGTCTAACACCCTGTGTCTGAGGTTCTTGACTTGTGGCAGGTGTTTGCAGTAAACTAAATAGAAAATTGCACTTGCCCTAAGTAGTAACCAAGTCGAAACTTGCATCACACACCCTGCCACAAGTCTGCTGCACCGCCGCATAGTTTTCAAAAATCAGACCCATAGATATAAATGTGCCTTAGCATGGCTTTGAACACCGACTTCCAAGAATACCATTCAGCTATTCTACCATCTATGCCACCAAGGCAACTGCAAACCTGGGCCTCCCTGAAGCACCTTACTCATTTTGTAATGCACAATCTGGTGTTTCACAGATAATTACATTTTATTTACAAGGATACGTTGTATATATATATATATATATATATATATATATATATATATATATATATATATATATATCTAAAGAGTAGTATAACATACTGGTTAAGGGCACTGAGCTGCAAACCTAGAGACCTGGGTTTGAATCCCATCAGCCCCTGCTTGCTTACTGTGTGACTTTAAGCAAGTCACTTAACTTCCTTGTGTTTTGGAAACAAGTTCTGGCTTAGTGTGTCTTTTCTAATTAAACAATTTCCCCTTCTCTTCCCCTAAACAAACAGAAGAGAGAAATAAATAAGTCCCCTAGCTTGGGTTGTAACCCAGGTTGCCTGGAATACTGTGATGTGCTACCAGCTGCACCACCAAGGCAACTGGAAACAGGGACTTCCAGAAGTACCTTACTCCTTCTGTAATGCACAAAAAATGAATAAATCCAAAAGCTGATGAAATTACAGTACATTTGAAGCAGATTTGGCTAAATGGGATTAAAAGCAAGTGGTGTGAGAGGTCAGCATAACTATTTGGGCCATTAGCCACACTGATGAGTGGAACTGTATGTAACTATTCCAACTGGACTACAGTATGTTTAACTGTTGACTGCTGCCATCTTCCCTGTGACCCACATGAAAACCAGATGCTGCATCACATGGGGATTATATCTGTTGAAGTAATGTCAAATATTTAAAGAAATAAAGGATGGGAAAATATATTCTTCATAAAGACTGAATATAATGTCCATACTATCTCTTGGCTAACAAAGAGTATTATATCATTACAATTTATGGTTCCAGAAGTACTCAACTTAGTGATTCTCAAATCCCTATGATAACATGAGACAACACTCTTGATTAATCAAGAAACATCATGGACATCCCATTTACTTAAAACACATAGCATCTTTATAAATAAAAATAAGCTTTAGAATAAAAACTTGACATCAATCCATTCCAAAACTTGTTTAAATTCAGAAAATTCTATTCATAGTTTAATCAGAAGGTTCTATTTTCAGAAACTTTAACTTCCAATGGACAGCAGTACCTCCAGCTGTTTGAATACTCAAAACACATGTCAGTGCATATATCAAACTGCATGGGCCTAATAAAATATGTATGATATACACCTTTTGATTTGGGGCCTCTGTGACATCACGCCTAGCTTTAATTTAACTTTTGATTTGGGACCCCTGTGACATCACTCAAGGCTTTATCACTCATGATGACATGGTATCAAGGACCACTCACAAAATGTTAAACATGTAATAATTATTGATGACCCCCTAATGAGGGCTGCAGAATGAGATTTATAATGTGCTTATTTCTATACATATAAGATATAGTTCAGTAAGCTGGTCAAATGAAAGCAAGATGTTCATTTTTTGCTGGATTAACAAGAGTACTGTAGAAATCTTTCCTTGCAGACATTCAGTATTTTTAATTTTTCTGTCATTATGGGCTGAGTCAGGACCTTTCACCAAAAACACTGGAAGAACCTCCAGTCCTTGTGGTTTGTGGGAGGCATTTTTGGACATAATTTCTCTATTTCCAGTAGGTGTACTTCAAAAATAGTGTATGCCAAATATTTAAGTAGGAGAGTTATTTTTTCCTTCTAAGTCAAGAAGACCTATATGAATTAAAAGTTCACAGAGGTGAAGAAGTTACAGGTCTTCTCAGCAGATGGTTCAATGCTGCCAAATTTAGTATCCAGATGACATTATGCCTTTTCCCTAAAGTTCTTCATGACTGTTTTCTTTTAACAGTTATTTTTGAGGATGTTTATCATGGGTGGTGTAGCAGGAACATTAAGTCCCAAAAACAGAAGTTCAAATAATTCTTGCGAGTGGGGAAAAAACTTTGCATTTCACATGAGAAGATTTTACTGCCATATATAGGCCATTTTAATAAATCATGTAAACTGTGGTTATTTTAGCTGCTTTTTTATTTTCTCTTTCTTTCTCTGTTGCACCAATGATCACACCCCTGTGGCTTCTCCAGCCCCCCTAATTTTGCTGCTTGTATTTTCCTCCTCCCTCTCAGCCACAGTCAATCCTTCTGTGCTGCCCACTGATAATCATAACAATTAATGTCACTGTGTCAGGCCCTCTTTGGTACCAGGGACCCCTGATGTAGGGTAATATAGATAAGACATGTTATTTTATGTATTTAAAGTTTTTTGACCAGGAGATAGACACTGAGCTGGATCATGTTTCCTGATGCAAATGGAGAGGATGGAGTTCCAAAATGGAAAGATATACGATAAACAAAAGGTGAAGAAAGCAACAGCACATTTCTGACTAAGGTGAGGAGCACAATGTGCACCACAGAATACTGTGTCCCATTGGAGGACATGGCTCTGTAGTATACAGGTGCATGACAGTTGCAGGTTTGTGCATGCCTCGAATTTGCAGTGTCATTTACAATGGAAGATGATGCTACTGTATGTAGAAGGTTTAACCTGCATGGCCTCCTCTTCCCCCTAGGCCGCCAAGGGGAGTCTTGCCATACAGATGCCCAAAACCATTCCTGGAGACATTATGCATCTGAGAAGACTACACTCAGCGTCTCTGTTGCCCTGACCTGGGATCCCAAGCTGGGGTGTAAAAGTGGTCCCCTGAGTGGCAATCAGATGCTCTCACTGCTAGACTGCTGTATCCGCTTAATTTTAGCCACTTGATATTTTGTTTTAGGGAACATGTTCCTGCAAAAGACCATAAGCTCACAAGAGTTTTGACAATAAGAAAGTTGTCTTCCCACAATATGATTTAATATTCCAATTTTACTATAGGCATAACATAAAAAATAAATTACTGCTATTACTTTTCATGTGGATCATTCTATATTGATCAGAAGCATATTGGAATAACTGTTCTCATGTTTTCTGTTGGTGCACACATTTGACAACAGCTGGTGCATGTTATGTAGAAACATAGTAGGTTCAGGGCAGTAGGCACTCTTGGTCTACTCTGTCTACCTTCCCCACTTCATAAGCAGGGATGAAATAAGATGCAGTACAAATATGCACCATTTTATAGGAATTCACTGCCCTCTCTACTACTCAGGCTACCCAGTGAGTCCCTTGGTAAGCAGAAATTTGTCCCAATTACCTTAATGTCCTGTACTGGCTTTATCTCCACTGTCTTCACCAATAGGCTGTTCCACAGGTTCACCCCCATCTGGGAGAAAAAGTGAATCCTAACATTACCCCTGAATTTACCACCCTGTCCTTTAGGGCATGTTTCTGTGCCCTGCTGCAGGACTGGAGGTGCTGGAATTGTTGACAAGCACCCTTCTGAAGCCTAGTATGTATGTGTATATATATATATATATATATATATATATATATATATATATATACATTCTTTGCAAAAAAAACTCAGTTAATGCATCAGTTAGGGTGAATACCTCAGCAACAAAAGCAAGGAAATGAGACATTAGGGTTTCCAACCCTAACACCCCACCCCCAGGGTTCCCACCCTTACCACCCTACCACCATTCCCCCATCCTCCACACACTAACAGGCATTGGGATGTGCCATTGGGTAGCTGGGCCCAACTCTCACCCCATTCCACATGTAAACAACCTTACACACTACAGTATAGGAGAATGGGGTGAGAGTTAGGCCTGATGACCCAATGGCATACCCCAAAGTCTGTTGGTGTGTGGAGGTAGGAGGGATAGGGTAGAGTGGTAGGGGTGGGAACCCTGGGGGTGGGGCGTTAGGGTTGGAAACCGTAATGCTTAATTTCCCTGCTTTTGTTGCTGTGGTATTCACCCCAACTGATGCAATAATGGAGTTTTTTTGCACAGAATTTACCTTCTTTTTCAGATAGTATAATTGTATCTTCATTTTACTGTGGGAGCGCAGGGTCCTTTGGACCCTGCACTCCCATCCCTCAATCCAGGTAGTATAACAGTGTCCATATGTCATGGTGGGAGCACAGGGTCCAGATAGTACAACAGTATCCATATATCATGGTGGGAATGCAAAATCCTTCAGACCCTGCAATCCCAACCCTCCACAGATGCACATATATATGTAGCTGGGGAAACATAGGGGTCTCTGGCCCCTTTGCTTCTACACATAAAGTTACTGGCAGGCATAGAGAAATAGCAATAAATAGTAATAATTGTCCCTTCTAAAATGATTTTCACCCCAAATGTTCAACCTAACCTTCTTAGCACCTCACCACATGTACCCAGTACAGCAAACTTTCAAATCCCTGTCAAAATATAATTCCATGCAACTGTAACACCGTTTTTGAGCCAGAGTTGCGGGAAAATATTTTTAGTAGGATTTGAAAAATGGCAGCTGTAATATTCATGAGGTGGTGTGAAAAAATGGCAATGTTAAAAATCTGGAGTGAAAATAGGAAAAATTGGAGAAGCTAAGTGTGTATGAGAACTGCATAATGCCGCGCTACTTAATGCACCATTTTCTCAATTTTTTTGCCAGATTTTCAGCATCAGCATTTTGGGACCTCCCTTCATGAGCAGTTCAGCTGTGATTTTGCTAATCCATCCCAAAAGTTGATTTTGCACAGTGGCTGCGCCGTTCTGTGCCACAAGTGTAAAACATGTTCCAGGCAGGATGTGCAAAAATGTCAGCTATACTGTTCATAAGGAGGTGTGAAGAAATGGCAATACTGAAAATCTGAAGTGAAAATATTGAAAATTGGTGAAGTTATGAGTGTGCATAGAAACTACACAACGCACACTCATAACGCAGTCATTTTTAGCAATTTTTTCACCAGATTTGCGACATGGGTTTTTGGGACCCCACCTCATGAACAGTGGCACTGTTGTTTCATGAATCAGTCTCAAAAGGTAATTCTGCACAGTGACCACAAAATCACCTTTTGGGACTGAGAAACAAAATGACAGTGCCAGTGTTCATGAGGAGGGGTTCCAAGAACCCCATGTTGAAAATTTGGTGCAAAGATTCCTAGAATTGGTCAAGATATGAACATAAGTTGAAAGCTTCCCATCGACTCCCATCATACGGCTTACCTTGATTCCTAAAATCACAGCTCAGCTTTGAAGAGTGCAGACATGTCCCTGGTCCAGAGAAGATTGCCGATCCTGAGCTCTGGAGGGTAAGTAATGGTGAGGGGGGTGTGGCAAGGTGGGTGTGAAGAGGAGGTGGGGATGGGTAGGGGAAGTGGGGAGATGATGAGGGACCATTTTTTTTTACAGTGTTTAAATAAAAAAATACTTCAGGGCATGGTTTTCTTCATTTATACATTTAACTGTAAAAAAAAAATTGGGAAGACTTGAGTGAGCTCCCATAGTGCCACATGAGTTTGGGAGGGGCATGCATGATGCCAACAGGGGGATTGGTCACCCCCATCGCAATGGAATTGGGCTGGGGGGAGACATCCAGCACCAGAAGTGGGCATCCCAGTGTCGGAAAGATTTAAAACAAAAAAAAACACAAAAACACATTAATCTGGGCACGCTGGGGTGGGCTCCCAGTGAGCCACAGGAGTATGGAATGGGGGCATACCTGATGCTGACAAGGGAACTGGGCACACCCATCAGCAATGAAACTAGATTGGGGGGCATCCAACATAGGGAGTGGGCATCCTGGTGTCAGCAAGTTTAAAATCATTTTTATTTATCTGGGCACACTGGGATGGGCTCCCAGTGTGTCAGATGAATTGAAGGGGAGATACATGATGCTGACAGGGGGACTGGGAACACACCGTTGGCAATGTAAGTGAGCTCGGGACATCCAACACTGGGAGTGGGCATCCCGGTGTCAGAAAGATTTTTAAATAAAAAACAATCTTGGCACACTAGAGTGAGCTCCCAGTGTGCCATAATAGTTGGGGGGGGGGGATACACACTAACACAGGGATTGGGCACCCTGATCTCGATGCAAAAATAGGAATTTTTTTTGGTGGGAAAGGCAGGATCCTGCATCAAAATTATGCAAATTTCGATGCAGGATTCTGCAATAAAATGAAACACTTGTGAAAGTCAGAGTTTTGCACCAGGACACTTGTGAAAGTCTTATTTTTGTACCTTGACCATGCGAATGTCAGATTTTCGCATTTTGTCCTAATTTGCGTAAATCTTACTTTTGTGCTAAACACTTAACTTTTCCCATAGGAAATAATGGGAAATTAAAAACTTTAATAACTTTTGAACAGATTAATATTTTTTCACCAAACCTTCAAAAGGCACATCTGTGACCCAAGGGCTTTCTACAGTGAAAATATCAGCCCACAACATAAAGCTTTTTCTGAGACCAGCTGTAGAAAGAAATGTAAAAAAAAAAAGATTCTGTTTTTTCAACACTTTAAATCTCAGAAACCACTTGACGGATTCCCAGGAAATCGAAATTTGGCAGGTCAAGAGACCTACCCGTGCAGATTATGCATGCCAAATTTCATACAAATAAGTTGAACGGCTCCAAAGTTATCAACCTTCAAAGTCTGGATTTTAACATAGAAGTGCAGTTTCTTCCAAACTATACTGGCTCAACTGCAAGTAATATATATATATATATATATATATCTATATATATATATATATATATATATATATATATATATATATATATATATGGATACATGATGGGCAGGAGTGTGATATGTGAAATATCTTCACTAGTGAACAGTGACCTCTGGATACTCCGCAGTGCCAAAGGCATGCGTGAGAGTATCCAGAGGTCACTGTTCATGAGTGAAGATATTTATACAATATGCTTTTCTAATGTGATTCTGTGTTGCTTTTAAACTGTGTGCAAGATAGAAAAACATCTTCCACATTCATTGGTTTTGTTTTATTCTTTAAGGAGAATTTATTTATTCTTCCAGTACAGTTCAGCTGTATGAAAGTATGTTTGTTGCTTTGAGTCTGCATGGTTTGATGTATTTAGCAGTCAGTGCTCTTTCTTTTTTTTTCTTCGGGTAGGAACTTTACAGATTTTCTCAGCATGTGAGTGTCTGTGAGACTGAATGCAGTAAACCTGTTGTTGGGGCTTCAGTTACTTGAAAGACAGGTGAATTTCATTCGTTGTTTTAATGAGCTGATACAAGTTGCAGCACTGAGGGAGAGTTAATGGGCTTGTCTGTGACATCGCCACAGTGAGAATAAATGCTGGTGAGGTAAGCACAGTATGTATAAACAGCATTTATCATCACTGTGTTAGCCTGGGCTTGCATTTATCTCACTGTGATAGTAATACATGCTTTATCAGTGAAAAATATAGCTCACTCCTGTTGTTTAACTATATATATATATAAAAATGTAATTTTGCACCTTAATAATACCTTTGCCACCATATGACAGAGTTGCCTGAAATTTGGAATGCACAGTCTGGTACCATAGATCTCTGGAACTGCCAAGTTTCATTACAGTCAGATGTATGGTTGCAGAGCTACAGAGCGCAAAAAACTCACAAATTATGGGTTTTTGCGTGTTTCTTTGCTCATGCCTACAGCATGCATGGTTTGTGCAATCTGTCCAAAAACGTCAGTGAACATGTAGACGGGGTCTCCGATGCGCCCTTCAAAAATTTTATGAAAAAATATTAAACAGTTAAAAAGTTATTCAAACATCACTGAATCCCATTATAGTCTATGGGAAAAGTTAAACTATGCAAAAGTGTCACAAATGCAGTTTTTACTGTCGCAAATGACCCTTTTTCTTTCATGATTCAGCCATTTTTTTAGTTGGTGGTCAGAAAAATGTTTGGCATTTAAATGTGAGACCCTCTAGGGACACAATTCTTGTTGTGTTCACCTAGTCAAGCCCTGAGGATGCTAGCCATGTCTTTTTGGGGGGGTAAAACACCCCAGAAATATGTTTTTTTTTAAAGTAGTGTCGGAAAGTACTTTTACAAATGCATCACTTTTGTAATTTGTTTCATAAAAGTGTGGTGATTTGTAAGTAATTTACATAACCTATGCCCAAAACAATACGAAATCTTTGCCACCCTGCTGCAAAAAAAAAAGTTTGGTCTTTTGGGCTGAAATTTGCAGGGAAGAACACCAACATCACATAGATGTGCCTTTTGGTGGTTTGATGCCAACATATTACAGGGCTGCAAAGTTCCAGCACTCCAAAGTTGACAATTTTCCCATAGGATAACATTATGGCGTCTGCCACACCTTTTGGGTCCCGTATCTCAAAAACAGTTTGAGATACAGACTTTTCATCACAAACATTCTTAATCCCCTGCTGGGGTGTTAAGTGCAGACCTAGCCTGGAAAGTTGTAAATAATATGAGATTTAAATTTTTTTGTACATCATACGGTTCCTGAGATATTAGCAATTTAGTATTCCAAGTGCTCATTTTCCTGTCCGAGGGCCACGATTATGTCCGCATTCTTTGTATTCACTGTGTTTCTGTATGCACCTCTTTTGCACACAAAGCATGTACATTTGCATTACTGTTTCCATTAGCGTTTTTGTTATCGTTTGTGTTACCGTTTCCATTTTTGTTTCCATTACCAATTTCATTGGTGCTTGCGTTTCCATTGTCACTCGCATTACTGTTTCCTTGTGCATCACCATTGCCATTACTGTTTGCATTTGCATTACCATTACCATTTGTGTTATCGTTTCTGTTTGTGTCACTGTGTGCTTTACCATTTGGGTTTGAATTTGGACCTGCGTTTACATTTCTGTTTGCATTACCGTTACTGTTTGCATTTTCATTGCCATTTGCATTACCATCTGTGTTTGGTTTCATGTTTGCACTTGTGTTTCAATACACTTTTTCATTACAATTTCCGTTTGCTTTTGTGCTTGCATTTGCGTTACCATTTGCGTTACTGTTTCTTTTCACATCACCATTGGTGTTACCGTTTCTGCTTGCATTTGCATTACCATTACTGTTTATATTTTCATTACCATTTGCATGTGTGTTTCCATTACCATTACTGTTCTCATTACTGTTACCATTACCATTTGCGTTTGCGTTGCCGTTTGTGTTTCCATTACCATTTTCATTAGCATTTCCATTTGCGTCAATGTGTGCATTACCATTTACATTTGCATTTTCACTTGTATTTGTTTTTCCATTTGTGTTACTCTTTCCTTTGGCATCACCTTTGCCGTTAACATTACTGTTTGTGTTTGCATTTCCATTTGCATTGCCGTTACTGTTTGTGTTTTCATTACCATTTGTGTTACCATTTGCATTTGTGCTTCCATTACCAACAGTGTTTGCATTTGCACTTGGGTTTCCATTTTCGCTTGTGTTACTGTTTCCTTGTGTGTTGCTGTTGCCATTACCATTACCATTTGTATTTGCGTTACCATTACCGTTTGCATTTCCCTTACCATTTGTGTTACCATTAGTGTTTGCGTTTACGTTTGCACTTGTGTTTCCATTACTGTTTGCATTATCATTTCCATTTGTGTCACCATGTGTGTTACCATTTGCGCTTTCGCTTGCGTTACAGTTAGTATTGCTGTTTCCTTTTGAGTCACCATTGGCATTACCGTTTGTGTTACTGATACCATTTGCATTTCCAGTACCGTTTTCATTAGCGTTTTCATTTGCTTCACCATGAGTTTACCATTTGCATTTGTATTTGCATTTGCATTTGCGTTTCCATTACCGTTTGCGTTTTCATTGCCATTTGAATTACCATCTGTGTTTGTGTACACATTTGCGCTTGCATTTCCACTACCGTTTCCTTTACTGTTTCTGTTTCCTTTTGCGCTTGCGTTTTCATTACCATTTGGGTTACTGTTTCCTTTTGTATCACCATTGGCATTACTGTTTCCATTTGTGTTACTGTTACTGTTTGCATTTTCATTACCGTTTGCATTACTATTTGCGTGTGAGTTTCCATTACATTACTGTTCTCATTACTGTTACCATTACCATTAAAGTTGGCATTACTGTTAGTGTTAACGCTCCCATTAGGATTACCATTACCATTGCCATTACTGTTACTGTCAGCGTTACTATTACTGTTAGGGTTATTACGCACAAATGGGAAGCATGGTTGGGCCCCGTGCTCCCACCACCACATACCATTCACTATTTATAGTGCACATTCTCAAAAAGAAGGGAAATTCATGGCAAAAAACTCTGTTTAATGCATCAGTTAGGGTTGTTCCACAGTGACAAAAGCAGGAAATTCTGAGTTAGGGTTGCCACCCCTTGCACCCCATGCCCATCCCACCCCCAACAACAGGCATCGGGATGTGCGCTGGGGTTGTCAGGCCTAACTCTCATCCCTTCTCCTATACTGCACCACCACAGCTTGTACAGGTAAGGAGGTTGAAAAGGGAAAATAGTAAACACCCTATTTAGAGTAGGGTAACACATAAACTTGGGCAAGTGAGTAAGGAGTAGCAGACACCCAGAACATTTCAGACAAGCAAAAGGAGAGGTAGGAATTCAACAGGCATGGAAATGAGGCAGTGAGATAGAGGAAAGTTTCAACAAGTACTACGGTAAAGGAAGGAAAGAGCATGAAAGTGGTGCAGTGCAAAAGGTGCACAGCTGTAGCCTTTCATGACACCTCCTGGAGACTAAGATGCTGCCCCACTTGTACTCAGCTCTTTGGTTTGAGGACAGAGGTTGCTGGACTCTAGGCTTAAGTAGCAAGGATGCAGAGAACCTTCTATCTCATTCAGGGGCCACCAAGTCTGCCATTGCTACCCCAGGTTCTATGTGATAATAGTGCCTACAAACAGCGCCAACAAAAAAAAGTGAGTGCACATCACCGAAAAGCAAAATGGCACTGATCACTACAGTGCCGGTGAGAAACAGTGACCGGCACTTACTTTCTGTGCAGGGGGGGATGATGGGGAGGTATTTTTTATGCAGAGGGCTTTGTTTCCTGCACCCACTTTAAATAATATAACCATCACTGGGGAGGGTGATAATGGGGATGGGAAAAATTCATGGGGGGACAGAAGTCAGCAGGGGAGAGCATTGGGGGAGCAACCTGCAGGCAGGGGGGAATAAAGTCTGGAGGGTGGGTGAACGGAAGCTGAACAAAGGGAAAAAAGAAAATATTAAACACAAAAAAACAAAAATTGATCCCCCCACAGCCAGTTGCAAACCCATGTCTGCCAGCCACAGAGGCGGTGACTGTAACCACTACACCAGCCAGCCAGCTAAGAAATGGTTGGACAAACAAAGTCCTATATACTCTATAATATGATGACTCCATAAGTGAATGAATGTTCTGAAGTTACCAAGTGCCATTAAGAGCACAGCCCATTTTGCAGTCACCCAAATTGACTCACAATATTCAGGGGATACACTACCCTAGAGGTTGCTTAGGCAGAGGCAGAGCAGTTGGACCTTGGTGGGCTCCAGGAGGATTGGGGAGGCAGGGAGACTACACACTCCTTAGCCTGTACTACTGCACAATTCCGTCACCATACTGGCAGGATGGGGCAGCCAGAAGGAGGCATCCATAGCAGTGGCAAGGGAGCAAGTGGGGGTCTTCAGAAGGGGAGAACCCAAGGAGGGAGGAAAGGCCTCCAGACAAGGAGGAAGCAGCTGCAATGGGGGACTCAATTGTGAGGGGGAGAGATGTGGGGGGGAAGGCAGTTGAAGTGCCTGAGAGGTGCTTCGGCTTGGAGGGATGGAGAGGGGATCCAGAGGATCACTAGGGCAGCAAGAGATGGGAGGGAACTAGATGTCATTGTCCACCTGGGGACAAAAGACTTGGAAAATAACAGGGTAAGGGTAGTGCAGGGAAATTTTAGGGAGCTGAGAAGGGGCCTCAATCATGCAGCATACCTGGTGGCTTAACTGAAGTGTTACCTGTTTATGGCCAGGGAGAAGATAGGACACTCCATACCAAGGCTATTAACAACTGGTTGAAGGCATGGTAAATAGTGAAGGGGTTGACTACATTGAGAGGCCAACCTGGGAGAATATGGACCACTATGGGAGAGATGGCCTGTATCTTTCCAAGATGGAGACCACAGTACTTAGTGAGAGGTTTAAATGATACTTGGATGAGCATTTGAACTAGCCAGGGGAGAGGCTATAAACCATGGAAGGCAACAATTGCCTTCCCAGATGATAAAACAGCAGGGAAGGAAAGCTTGAGGGGAGTAAGCTTCCCCAGGGAAGGGGCACAAGAATACAGGTGTGGGGACAAGACAGAGAACAAGGACAGGGCCGAATTAACAATGCCATGGGCCCTATGCACAGCAGTGACTAGGGTGCCCTGCCCACCATCTGACTGCATAGGTTGCATGGCTGAAACTCATCATGCAAACATTCAATACTTTAATGTGATTAATCAAGGAAACATTATATGACCACTATATAAATAAAATTATCTGGATATGGTACTATGCTTTTTACAATTAGAAACATGATGTAGCATGATCCTAATACAACCATTCTATGAATCCATGTGTACATTCAAAAGGTAACCTCAGCAGAAGAGATATTTCAAAATTCTGAGCTACTGTCATCTTTAATGACTTGATTCATTAACTATACAATTATTTATAAGTATATAAACTATTTTAAAAATATCTGAGGGAATTAAAAAAAATTCACTGAAGATGAATCTAAGGACTTCACATTTGTTAAACAACTTCAGTGCCAGTCTTGACCAAAAGCCAGCCAAAAGCAGTAGACTAAACTTAGCCAGCCTTCTGTGTGCATCTGTGGCTACACAGTGATGCAGCAGCTGCCAGGCAATCAATATACCATTAGAAAGCACCACCCACATATACAGGCACCATGTTATACAGTTAGCTGTCTCTTAGCCAATGTTACATAATGCACAAAATACATGCCAGCTGTGTGCTTGTTTTATCATACATACTGTACTGTCTGTGCTTTGAGGTTTTTTTAGCTTTAACCCAGCCATGCATTATGCATAGAATTTGATTTTGTGTTCCATATGATTATCCCACAACCACATCTACCATGACCGAGAGTACCTCCTTCTTGACTACTTGGGTCCTTCAGTGGTTTTTATCTGTATCAAATAAATAAGATTTAGTTATCAACATTTTAATCTCTGGGCTGTGGCACCAGTGGTTGCAAACTGCAATCAGACACCCATTTGAAGAAGCCAAATTTTCCTTCATTCAGAAACCAGAATGGACTGGTATGGATTCCCAACCTTTAAAGCCTACCTGATCATTAATTGCCTGTGCCACCATCCATACCCCTCAACTGTCCCTAATTACGAGGGACATCCCTCATTTTGTCCCTCAAGATTGCTCTGTCCCTTATCCATCTCTCATGGAAAAGGTGCTGTCCTCTTGGAGAATGTGCAGTAAATTCAAATTGTGAAGCATACATTTATGATATTCTAAGATGCCAAATCAAAAATAAACTTGGTATGAGACAACTGCTTCCACATTGTTTTGTGCTTGCATCTCCATGTCTGAGGATGTGTCCATCATTCTGAGGTTCAGTGTCCCTTGTAGTCTCTCATCTTAAGTGTCTGTGTCCCTCATGTCAGTGAAAAAAGGTTGAAAGTTATGCCACCACCTTGTGAAATATTAGTAATTATAAGATCAAGATTTAGTTACTTTTATTGTTCAGGTTAAATCGTCCAGCTGCAGTGTGTCCACATCATTCCCAACTGTTTCCTCATTCCAATCCACCGACCTTGCCTCAGTAGCAGACAGTCACACTGTGTTAGGCTGATGAACTCAAGCTGCACTGACTGCTACTTGCCATCTGGTCTTCCTGCTGGTTTAGGAGACAGATGCAGCTACTGGCCAGTGGCCTTGCAAGCTCTGTAGCCCTGCAGCCTACTGGTACTGTGTGCTAGGCACTGCCTCTCTCTGATGCTCCCTCCCTTGCTTGGTAGTACTGCTTGAAGTGACAATGACCCAATGGCATGGGCTCAGCCTGCCTCTGCTGGGCCTGACTTGATATTTTACTATTTGGATTGTATTTTATCCCCTAAATAGTTTTTTTCTTCATTCTCCTTGGTAGGAGACCCTTCTATCCCTGACTCAGCCTGCTACATCTTTGGATTGATACTGCCAGCCACTGTTGAGGAGACTCTGTCTGAAAAATAGCCCAACTCAGAAACTTGACTCACACAACATTTTAACTTTCTGCTCCAAAGTTAGTTTATAGAAACCAACAGGCCTGGCTTGGCTGTCTGTGTGGGGGCATTCAAGTGCTATGATAGATTGACTGACTTGCTCCAGTCACTTACTGACCTTGTCCCTGTCAGACTCATCTGGCAGTCTCAGACTACTCCGTCCCACAATTGCCACACAGAAACTGCCTGGTTTCTAAAGACACAAGCAGTAGAGGTTCTCAGGCTCAATCAGCCAGCTGATAACCTAAACTTCCCTGATCAGGTTCCCGCAGCTCACCTGACCAAACTGACTGCTTAGAGTACTTTAACATCATCAAGAACATCCCAACTCCTCATGATCGCAGGAGCTGCCATTCAAGGCATCCCTGTAATCAGATTGTCTGGAAGATGAGTGGGTAGGACTGTGACTTTCTGGGATCACCTAAAAGCTTGATCCCCTCTCAGAGGGGTGGTGCTCAAGTGGCTGGTTGAGTGTAGTCAGTGACTAGTTGGGGTTAATCTTAGGAGGAGCCTTTTGAAGAGGCAGGAAGAGCAGGCCAATTGGGGATAAAAAGCTACTGTTCCCAATGTGTATCTCCGGTCTTGGGTTGTGTCAGCTAAACTGTGATAAGGAACTATATTATTTAATAACTAAGTTAAGTATAGTAGAGAAGTGGTTAATAATAGGAACTTTTTATATTGCTAGGGTCAGCACATTTTTGTGAACCAAAGGGACACTGGTGCAGGTAATGCAAACTTTAGCAGTAGCTCTAGTATAGGTGATGTGAGCCCTATTTAGTTTAAGCCTTGCTCACAAGTAGTTTATATTGTAAGTGGCCTTAGTAAATGAAAATGCTGTCCCAAATGTAGTTACAAGTTTTTCATGGCTTAAATTTCCAACTGTTGTATCTACTAGACAGGGACAGTTATTTGCATTTAGAACAAAATATTTGTCTCCTAACCATGATCTTGATAAGGATTGCATCCTTTGTATAGGGTAACTTACTTACAATCTACTCTGCAGCCTGAGCACCCTGCTGTCAGTGTCAGATTATCCTACAGTCAAAGTTGACACTTGCACTGACCCATAATCTTACCTCCCTGCTGGTCTTCCCATCACCTGAGCTGCTTTGCTCATATGAAACCAAGAAAAAAATAACACAGCTAGCCACTCAGTTTTACTGTAGCAGACAGTGCCAATTCCCTCACACTGCTGCAGACTGAACTGACCACACCCTCAAGCAGATGAGTAGGGCAAAAGGCACCAAAAGCTGATGTGCTGCCTACTACAGGCAGACATCTGTCAGCCCCTGTTTGCGTATGTGCAAGGTGCATGTTTCAGAATGTTTTTTTATATGAAGTTGATGGGGGAGTGATGGTTAGTTTAAGTGTGGGTGGACTTGGAGAGTGAATCGGTGATTGGATCAATCAAGTGGTGATCAGACCAGAATGGTATCCCATCATAAGGGTGACTGAAAGTGAACGGCTCAAATATGAGTGACTCACTTTCAACATCTGTCATGTGGGCTACCCTGCAAGGGTAGCAATGGTTACAGTAGAGTAACAGAAAGAAGGGATGGGGAACAGGAAGAGGACAGAGGGTATGTAAGGGGTAGTGTGGTGGGAGACTGCCAAGCTGGCACCTTGGTGTACTGGTGAGGGTGGCTAGCTATGGTGGGGGGGTGCAGGGGAGGACTACCAATTTTTGCTTGTTTTTTTTTTGGTGGTACTTTTTTGTTTTTCCAGGTTTCACCCCTACCCAACATGCACCCCTAGAGTTAGTAATCAATATTTAGAGGGTGTGCAGGGCACAGCCCCAGAACAACCTTTTTTGGCTGTTGCCTGTTTTCGTCGCTGCAAGTGTACATTGCCTTTTATTTTTTGGTGATGTACACTCACTGTAATGGTGATCACAATTCTGTGATCCCTGTTATGACATAGAACTGACCAGAATCAGTCTACCCCCCTCCCACGGAGGAGTGACCTCACTGTTGAGACCTTGCTCTTAGACTGAAATAAAAACAATCATGTGCATTTTGATGCTGCATTGCAGCTGACAGAGAACTCAGGGGCCCTACGCTCGTGTGCAATTTGTGTTATGAAAAATCCAGCCTTAGACAAGGGATTATAAATCAGGAAAGCAAGAAGAAAGAAGCAATGGAGACAGGTCATGGAAAAGACAACAAGGGAAGGGAGGGGTCAGAAAAGCTTCAGAGAACACCACAAGCAGGAGGAGGGTAATCAGATTGGGATGGATTAAGGTATGGAGAGCTATGTGCACCAATACAAGGAGCCTGAAAAAAAAAATTCTGGACCTGGAGGCCATCGTGGCAGAGTCTAGCCTGAATTTGTTGACCATAATGGAGCTGTGGTGCACTGACAGCCAGGACTGGGACATGGCCATACCAGTCTACTCTCTGTTCAGGAGAAACAAGGAAGGAAGGGAGGAGGAAGATACATAAATACACAGATACATAGATACTGACAGCAGATAAGTGCCTTTTGCTCATCTAATCTGCCAAATTGCACATGTAATTTTGCCTCTTCAAGCTTCTCTTGAACTGGGTTGTCCCCATCCCCAACTACAAAGATCTCCCGATGCCTATCCTATGCATTCTTGAATCCCATACTCATTAATTGAAGAGGTTTTGTACTATATGTGAGGGAAGGAATCAAGCCCATGGAAGTACTGGGGCACCTGGAGGAAAAAGGGGAGGGAAAGGAGAAATAGTTTAACCAGGAAAGGCACATTAAGCTGAAGCTTGTTTCCAGGTGTGACCTGGGAGACAAGGAAGCCAAATGACTTGCTCAGAGTTACACAGTATGCAAGTGTGGGCTGTTGGATTCAGACCCTGGTCTCCAGGTCTGCAGCTCAGAGCCCTAAACCACTGCACTATGCTGCCTCCTATCCCTTCCAGAGGGGCTGGAGTTGCTGTGCACCATTGTGGTTACAGGTGCTGGGACCATATCCTTACAGAGGTGGAATACAGACCTCCAACACAGGGAGAGGAGTTGGATAAGGTACATGGGAACGCTATCATCAGGATGGCAAGTAAGGTGGAGGGTCATCTGCAGCTTCAGCAAGGAGTAGGGCCATTCTTGACTCCCTGCTAGGGGCTTTTCTCAGGCAGCTAGTCAAGGAACCCACTAGGGATGGGGCAGCCCTGGTCCTAGTGATTTCTAACCAGATGGCATTACATATGTCACAGTGGGAAGTCCCCTAGGTACTAGTGATCATGTACAGTGTGGTTTAACATTAAGATGGGAACAGAAGAAAATCACATGAGGATGAGGGTCTTGTACTTCAGGAGGTGGGTATTAAAAAAATGGGAGACTGCCTCACAAACTGCCTCATGGGGGAAATTGCCAGGGAGGGGTAGAGACAGAGTGGGGAAAAATAAGGGATGGCATAATTAAGGCAACCATCCTCTGAGTGAAGAGAGTAAAAGAAAAGGGACCATTATGGTTCTCTAGAGAAGTGGCTAAGGTGGTCAGTGAAAAAGGGTGGCATTTAGGAGATATAAGGAAATGCAGAGATATGAAGACAGGGAGGTATATCAAGTAAAACAGAGGAAAGCAGGAAAGGCAGATAGGGGATTAAGGGCACAGATAGGGAAAAGGATAGCTTAAGGGGTAGCTAAATTGAATAAGGCTTTCTTCAGGTACATAAGTGTTAAGAGGAATGTAGGGGTATGAGTATAAAGAGGGTGGTAGGGTAGACTGCATAGAAGAGGATCAAGAAAATACAGACAACCTGAGCAGGTACTTCTGCTCAGTCTTCACTGTGGAAGGAGAGAGGGATGGCTCTGAAAGTGGACAAGGCTGGGACCAGACAGTATACACCCAAGGGTACTAAAGGAACTCAGGGAGATGCTAGCTGCCCCACTGACGGCACTATTTTACAGCTAATTGGACACAGGCATGGTTCTGGAGGACTGGAAGAGAGCAGATGTGATCCGTCTCCATAAGAGCAGCATCAGGGAGGAGGTTAGCAACCATAGATTGGTCAGTCTCAAATCAGTGGTGGGGAAATTAATGGAAACACTGTTAAAGGAATGGTTGGAAGAGTATCTTGAACCCAATGGACTACAAGACCAAATGCAGCATGAATTCACTGAGGGTTGTCATGCCAGATGAATCTGGCTGATTTCTTCAACTGAGTGGCCAGGGAAATAGATCAGGAGTGGGCAGTGGATGTGGCCTGTGTGACAGGGAGATCCTGCCACTATTGAGGACTGACCTTTTCTTAAATCTGTTACAACAGTTCTTATATTTCTTTGCCTAATATATGCTTTACAATTTCTAATCCATAAGGTTGCCCACCTCTGGGCAACCCGTCTCCTTTCTTGACTATGCTCTAGTGTCCTCTTGGCACCATGCATTCCTGCTTTAGCTGTACAAGCCTAAAATTGTATGGTGATTTGCATATATACCCAATTGCATTATGGGGGTATGTGCAATGTTGTGTTTCTTTGAAACTTGGCTTTATTACCAATACCCTTTGGGATAACCCTTGCTTCAGTGCTTCTGCACCAAGGTTCTTTGTCTTTAGCTTGTTTTTGAGTTTTTCTTCATTGAGCTCCCCATCACCCAAACACACAAGACAAACATAGGGAATAAAATAATTTTCACTAAAGAGATAGAGATCAGGAGATCAGTAGATCAGTAGGTGCTGACTAAATGCAGGGAAAGGACGTACATAGTCAGTTGCTGCAAATTGATATGTTGAAGAAGGGATATGCCATTTCTTAAGGTTATCCCCTGTGTTTTAAATAAACATCACACAGAAATTGTGTGTTGAACCTGAACTTCTGTGTCTGGTCCATCTGTTATCCCACAACCCCTCCACAGACTACCTGGACTTAAGCAAGGTCTTCAACAATGTGCTGCATAGGAGACCGATAAAGAAATTGAGCAGCCGAGGGGTGGGATTCAAATGGAGAATTTGGTAAGGAACTGGTTACTGGATGTGAAACAGAGGTTGGTGGTTAATGGCATTCACTCTAATGAGGGTAGAGTAACCAGGAGGGTGCCACAAGGCTCAGTTCTGGGAACAGTCATCTTCAATGTCTTCATAAGTGACATTGCAGAAGAACTAGAAGGGAAGGTATGCCTTTTTGAAGATAACACCAAAATCTGTAATAGGGCAGATACTGAGGAAATGGTGGAGAGAATGTCTATGGACCTTGGGAAACTGAATGAGTAGTCAAGAGCATGGTAGTTGAGTTGAATGCAAAAAGTGCAAACTCCTGCACCTATGGCATAGGAATCCAGAAGCTGAGTATAAGATGGGGTGGGGAGGTACAGACAGTCACTAAGCAGGAAATGGACCTTAGGGTTATCATACCTGATGATCTCAGAGTGGCAGGGCAGTGTAACAAAGCAGTAGATAGATCCAGTGAGATGCTGGCATGCATAGGGAGAGGTATCTCCAGCAGACGGAATGGAGGCGCTGTTGCTATTGTATTGTTCACTTGTGAGACCCCATCTGGAGTATTATTTCCAGTTCTGGAGGCTACACCTCAGAAAGGACACAGACAGGGTGGAGGCAATCCAGAGAGAGGAATACAATGGTGCAGCAGTTGATCATGTGGAGAGACTGAGGGATCTCAACATGTACACCCTGGAAGAGAGGAGAGAGGGAGACATAATACAGATCTACAAGTATCTCAAAGGGGTAAAAATGGTGCAGGAAGGAAGTCTCTTTCAAATGAGAAAAAGGATCAGGACTACAGAGCATGTGATAAAGCTGAGGGGAGGACATTTAAGAGTAATGCGAGGAAGTACTACTTCACAGAAAGAATGATGGACTCCTGGACCAGATTGCCAGCAGAAGTGATGAAAGTTAAAACAGTAGGGGGCTTCAGTCACTTGTGGGATAGACATGGGGGAGTATAGGGGAATATTAGTAAATAGGCAGGGGAAAGGAAGGAGGGTCATCAGAAATTAGTTAAGGTCTGCAGAGATGGACTAGGTAGGGACCATCTGGGCAGACTAGATGGGCCAAGTGGTCCTTTTCTGCTGACAAATTCTATGTTTCTATGTTTCAAAACATCTCTGACTGTTTGGGCTTGTCAATCAATACCCATGAGTATGTGAAAGACTGAGATTGTGCCTGTAAAAGGAGCTTGCTGCACTGCACTGCACCTACACTACATGGAAGCAAATAAGCAAACAAGCAAATCACGTCCTCTCTCAACATTCTTTTCCCTTGAAATGTGTTGCACCCTCTAGACGGCCTCAATGTCCTTTTTGTACTGAGACCAAAACAACCTACAGTGCTCCAGGTGGAGCCTGATCAGGATCCTTCATATTGGCAGGATTACTTTTCCTATTCTGTAACACCCTTTTCATGCACCACAGCATTCGGATAGTCCTCTTGATGATGGCTTGAACAATGCTTGTCCTGCTTCTGCTGCTTGTCTATTCTGATTGCTATACCCTTCTCCTTCATAACTGCAGCAAGAAGAGCCTCACACAGTGTGTAAAGCCTACTGTACCTCTGTTTTTTCTCTACTTCTGTAGCGCCTTGCTTTTCATTACATTGAATCTGAAGCTCCAGCAGTCAGATCAGTAACCCAGCTTGCTCAAGTCATCCTAATGTTTGTCCCCATTTTCAATGGAATTCACCAGTCTGGCTTGCTTTGTGTTATCTTCAAACTAAAACAGCCTATTGGAGACCCCACATTCCAGATCATTGATGGAGACACTGAAAAGCAATGAGTCCAGTACTGATCTGTGGGGGATATTGATGAGTTCCTCTTTCCACTCACAGTAATGCTTATCAACCATGACCGTCTGTTTCCTGCCTTCAAGCCAGTTATCAATCCACCTTGTGTATGCATCATATGTACTGCATTTATTTACTTTGCTCAAAGTTTATCATTCACCACAGTATCAGAGGCCTTGCTGAATACCAAATAGCCTATGCCCATGGACCTGGCCCTGGCTCGGTCCACCTCTCTAGTCACCCATCAAAGAAGGTGATCAGGTTTGTTTGGCAAAATTTGCCCTTAGAAAGATATGATTGGAGGGGATGAGAACTTTGGCCCCAACCAAGTGATGCAGTATTCAGTCCTTGAAAATAGATTCCAGTGCCTTACCAAACACTGAAATGAGTCTGACCAGTCTATAGTTGTCTGAGTCCAACATTCTTCCTTCTTGAAGATGGGAGCCGCACTGACTATTTTCCAGTCCTCTGACACCATACCTGTCTGGATAGGCTCCTAAAAAAGTACAGCAAAGGGCCATTCCAGTTGTTCCGTTAGCTCCACTTTGATCCTGGAGCATATCACATCTGTCCCTTGGGATTTATCTGGATTGATCTTTGACAGATTGTTAGCTGCTTATTACACCTGCAGGCTGCATCATGGTTACTGTTGATGCCATGGGACTGCCAAATGAGCCCCCTCTGGGCCCTTTAGTGAAAACCAACATGAAATATGCATTCAGCATCTTAGCCACTGCCTCTGGAACACACATATCCCCCCCTTCCCTAGTTTTCAGAAGTCCAATCAGCTTCCTCACCATCCTCTTTCCATTTAGGCACTAGAAGAAGTGTTGGTGTTATCTGCAGCTCCATACCATCATATGTTACAAGCTTTATTTTTTGTAACTAAAAGGAATTAGACAGTGTGATGGATTTTTTCAAAGTAGAATTTTATCTACTGTACTACTGCAGTAGTGTGCTGGTAATTTAGTTTTTCCGTGGACATCTGTGTGAATTCATGTTCAGAGTACCCACAGTTTTAGTAAAAATATATTAAAACTCTGTCTGATGTTGCACTCCATACCATGTTGACTTCTGGGTCATTTTAAGATGACAAACAAACATACTGATCAGAACTGATGGGGACCACACTGAACCCTAGATGTGGAGGAATAGAGCAGAATTAGTGCAGAAGAGGGTGACCAGCATGATCCAGGGACAGCAGGAAAGAACACATAAGGAGAGGTTGGCATATCTGAAGATGTACATGCTGGAGCCAAGAAGACAGAAAAGAGACATGATCAAAACACACAAATGTCACCACAGACTGAATAAAATGAACACCATATAACTGTTCAGACTGAGTGGGAATACAAACAGTAGGAGCAACTCCAGGAAGCTGGCAAGGGGCAAATTTAAGCATGATATCAGGAAGTAGTTTTCATGCAGAGGGTGCTGGAGAGGTGGAGTGAGATGCCGGAGGAGGCGGCCTGTGAGAAATCAGTGGGGGTATTCAAATGAGGGTGGGACATACTGTACATGAGGGCTTGGTGACGATTGCACCAGAAAGGGGGGGGGTCAAGAAGGGGAGAGTTAAGAGAGTTCAAGACTCTCATTTTAACATTAGTTAAGTATGAATGAGCAGACACAATGGGCCAGTGGGCTTTTTTCTTCCGACCAATTCAATTTTATTTTTAAAATTGAATGTATTTTAATTTAATTTTCATTTTAACAAACACATACACAGATGACAGTGGATAGTTACAAACAACAGAATGCCCCAATACATACTTAAAAAGTTAAGTTATACAACAATTAATATTTGTTTTCTGTTACATTTATAGTGACCTTCCAGAGAAGAGCAAATGGAATCATGGATCTGCATTTCAACCTCCCCTATTTCAATTTCATTAAACATCAATATTTCACAGCAATAATAAATACAACCTTTCCTATTTCTTTTGTTATGATTCCATCCAGTTGGACATGCTAGCAATCGGCTCTACAATGCCAATTCGACAACTATGTTGTTGACCAACATCACAGTGACAGATTTATGTCGACCGCAAGTTGTGGTCGACATAAATCAGCAGGAGACCCAAGTCTTTTTTTCTATCAGGAGGCTTTGCCCCCAAAACACCCCATGTGGGGGTCTGTGCCCCCTGCACTCCCTGAACTAAAGGATTCCAACTCCGAGTCGGAGTTGGTTTGGGGAAGGGGTGCAGAACCCTAAGACAGAGTGCCAGGGTCTTGGGTGGACCATTACAGTGAACTGTCAATGTTGTTGGCAATGACATGTTCATTGTAATGGTGTCACCGTCCAGTCGGTATACCCTAGTGATCATTTTGATATGTTGGCATATCTGTGTCTAGCCAGTGTCCGAGGATTAGTTTCTTTGCACAGGCTGATATAAGGTCAAGTGATATTTTTGGGATCCTATACATTTGTCCTTTTAGTCCCACAATATACAAACATTTGACAGACATGCCTTTTTCAAGTCCAGCAGAGGATCCAACCAATCCTTGGTTACTTGCCAAAATGGTTTAACCTTATTATATTCCCTTAGGGTGTGATATAAGAATGCAGCTTGCAGTGAGCATCTGGTACATCTGTCCATTTGTAGTGTGCTCATTTGCGTAGTTTCTAGGGATACAATGCATATGACTTAATATTTTTACTATGCAATATCTGTTGACTTTTACATATTTATACAAATCAAGACAGAGTCTGGTCTGGTCATAGTCAAGTCATTGCCTGTGTTTGGAAGCCACTGTTCCCAGACTGGGGCTTAGCCATCTATTTTATTACTCAAAAGCTCATATATCTGACCGCAGAAGTTAGAAACAGGGTGTGGCTGAGTGGCCAAGGTATTAATGTTCATATTTCTGTGCCATGCTCACTTGTCCATGCTTGTGTACCAAAATTCTTAGTGAGTAAATGCACCACTTGAAGTAATTTAAAAACAGTGTTTGTTACTGGTACCATGTCTGGCCTAGAAAGTGGTATGAGTAATCAGTTGACCCCCTAACGCTAGCTGGTCAACATTCTAAATATTTGCATCTTTACAGAATATGAATCTAATCATTTGATTTCCTATTTTAAAGTTAGAGTTATACTTTACAGGTTGGGAGGTATCTTTAAGAGGGTTTAGTTTGAGGAGCCCACATAGTTGAAAGTGATTGGATGGAGGTCTCGGTGGGAATATTTCTTAATTGTTGTGGAAGTCTCCACACTGGGGTATGTATAAGAGATTTTGGAGATATCCAGTTTATCTCACACAGGTGCCTTTCTATTTCTAACATCTGTGCAGAGTATAATGAGTCTTCCCCTTCAGAGGTGCTACTATACCACTTGAGGTATTGTGGTATGCCAGGTAGTAGGTGAAAATATCCAGCAGTCAGAGATCTTCCTTAGTTTTGGATGCCATTAGTGTGACATAGACATTCTGACTGCTTTATCTGATGATAGGAAGTACAAGATATACAGTATCTATGTAATGTCCTTAACCAGGTCTGAGGTACAGCTTGGTTCAACATTCACAGTGGGTACAATACTCTAGGTAAAAAGCTCATTTTTATTATATTGATCCTGCCTCATAGGGTAACTAGGAATTTATTCCACATGTCTTGTTTAAATTGATCTAATAGCTTATTTAATTTTTGCATTTTCATTTGTTTCTGTGACCTGTTAAGTGTTACTCCCAGATATTTCAGGTCATCAGCAGTCCAGTCCCAATACCTCCTTTTGTGCAACTTATCATTCAAAGACATAACCTTGGTTTCATCAATATTTAGTTTATAATTTGACACTATACCACATGTCTTCAGGTGTAATGCATGCAACGAGATTTCATCTGCATAAAGAGAAATATTATACTGCTCTGGGCCAGTTTGTAGCCATAAATATTTGTGTCTTGCTTGACCTTGAGAATGAGGGGCTCCAAAAACAGATTAAACAGAAGAGGAGATAGGCGACATCCTATGGGACATTCCTGACTAGTCCTCCTGTACAGATTGATGTGATTCAAGCACATACCGTTACACATTATTCTAGCTTGGGGTTTAGTGTAGAGCACCCTAATCCATGTTATGAATTCCTTTGAAATGTTATATCTTTCAAAGACCTTAAATTAGTAATTTCAGTAAACCCTGTCAAATGCTTTTTGTGTGTCCATGGAGGCAGAGACCACAGGCTCTTGACCATCACATAACATAGAAAACAAGTGGGTCACCCTTATGTACAGTAGGTGGACAGAAGACACTTTTTCTGGTATGAAGCCAGCCTGTTCTTGACATATCAAGCATCCCCACACTTTGTCCAAGTGGGTATTTAAAATGTGTCCAGAATTTTCATGTCAAGATTTATGAGCGATATAGTTTAATAGCTTCCAACTTCACTGACTTGTGAAGTATAGCAATGAGCCCTCCATAAAGTATGTGTCTGATACCTCATTCTCATAAAGATACTGAATGGAGGGTAACAACAGTGGGGCTAGCTCATTAAGCAGTGCTTTATAGAAATTTGGCAAAAAGTCATTAGGCTCTGGAGCCTTGTCTGCCATAAGCTTCTTTATTGCTTCTCTTATTTCAGTTTCAGAGATATTAGTTTGTAGGGATTAATGCTGATTTTCTGTAAGTTTGGGTAATTGCAGCTGGTCTAGTTATCCATCAACCCTCATGTCAGTTAATCCAGGATTGTGTAACTTTTGTTATACCACTGGTATGTAATCTTAGTCAATCAGAACATAGGAAAACTGGCAGTTATTCTCCCACAAATTACTACCTACAGGCACACAGTAGGTTATTCACATGTTAACCACACCCACAGTAGGTTATTCACCTGTAACCACACCCACAGTAGATTATCCATATTTCCTTCCCTGCTGTCCACACTGCCTGTTGGCTCTGGAGTCCATTCACACTAGTGCTCCCCTGACCTTCGTATGTGAGACCTTGTACATTACAGCTCAGTGTACCTTCCCTATCTCCAACTGTATTTCATTTATGTTTGAGGCTCACCAAAGCAGACAGACCATGGAGATTTAAGTTGAAAGAAGAGTGACAGATGAATTTATTGCTGAGGTGAGCCTCGCATAGAGGGAAGATGGGGAGAGAGTTAGAGAAAACAATCTTCTGGACAGAATGGGTCAGCAACACTACGAAGTGAAAACTGAGTTGTTTTTAATCAGTACCTTTTTCAGAAATTCTGTAGCTGGAGAAGAGTGAGAGTGTGAAAACAGGCTTTGAAAAGTAAAGCCGGGACTCTGGGCATGCGCATTAGAGCCAGTGGTAGTACGTGTGCCCAGAGCCAAGGCTTTACATCTGAAAGCCTGATTTCAACATGTAACATCACTTATTTTCCATTAGGAGTTACATAAAAAAAATTCTATGTAACTCCTAGTGATATAATAGTAGTAACATTCATGTAGTTGGAGTATACTCACAAAAAGCGGCTTCTCTGGGGATTAATACACCCCGCCTTTGCTTCAGCATTTAATTATCCACAGAAGCAGGTTATTGCTTCATGTACTCCAACTACATGAATGTTATCAATTAAGTATGACTGGTGAAATTGTTCTGCAGTTTCTCTAGGACCAATGACTACTAACGCTTGCTCATTCTAAATTCCCACTATTATTCTGTCCGTTTCTTGTTTTCTCAAGCAAAGCACCATAAGTTTACATACTTTTTCCTTGGTCAGAATACTTTGCATTCAATCTACTAATGGCATGTTTTGCCTTTTGTCTATTAATCTCACCATATTGTGCTAGCAGTTTGTTAAGGTTCAATCAAACTTCTTCTGGCATCTGAAGGGTAAGCTTTGTCTCTGTCCCTGATTTGCCTCAGGAGTTCTGATGCCTTCTGCTCTCTTTTTTTCTTTACTTTAAAGTAGCCGCTCTGACTATTTCACCTGGTAACCCACATTTAAAGGCTGCCCATGGGACATTCCCCTTTTTGTATTGTGTTTTTGTTGTTATTCATAAACTCCCCTATATATTGCTTTAGTTTATCCAGTATCTCTTTATCTTTTAGCAACAGAGTGTTTAGTCTCTGACCTTTGTCTTATTCAGAGGCACTGGTAAAATGATACTGTAAAATTGCTGGACTATGGTCCAATATCACTCGGTCTTCATGCTCACATGCTGTGAATAAACTGTAGTACCACAAAAAGCAAATGTTTTACTTTTTACTTTATTTTACTTCATTGTTGTTAGGAAATACTTTTGAGCAACACATGCCTTTCTGTCAAAGGTTTCACATCAGGATTGATTATGTACAGAGTAATTAAAATAGGACCATACATAGCACATAATCAAGGCTCCGATTTTTCTACAATTCTGCAGTTGGGGAGAGTACCACAGAATTTAAAGTAAACCAATATTATTCTGCAGTTTACATGAACTGTGAACTATTATTCCACAATTTATATGAACTAAGGAATATTATTCTGTGGTGTATGGGAACTACGGAATATTATTCCAAAGTTTAGGTGAACTGCAGAATATTATTCCACTGTTCACGTGAACTGTGGAATATTATTCCGAGGTTTACACGAACTGTGGAATATTATTCCACAGTTTAAATGAACTACAGAATATTATTTCACAGTGTACATGAACTGCGGAATATTATTCCATAATTTATATGAAATGCAGAATATTTAACTGCAGTTTATACTGAAGTGTCAGTATTTAGCTGGCCCACTGGCACAGCAGTACCACTGCTGCTCACGACACTGATGACCTGGGTTTGGGAACGAGCCTGGAAGGTTGGAGGGCCGAGATGGAGGAGGATTGAGCTTCCTATGGACTGTTCTCCTCCTCTGAGGGGAAAGTGGGGAAGTTGCCAGTGTCAGTTAACTCCTTGTGATAGCCTGGGGTATGACAGCTGAGACTGATTATGTTTGGGAGGTGTGTCTGACATTCGGTGTGCCACCCCAATGTCATTGCATGACACGACTCCTGAGGAAAACATGGGAAAATGGAGATTCTGCTGCTGCACGATGACATCTCCCCCACATCTCTGATCCCACACCACCAACATGGCTCTCACTCACATTCTACCATTCAGTCTTCGTCGGGGGAAGAGGTCCCCCAGTGGCCCTGCTCCTGGGGGTAAGCGGAGGATGTTCAGGAGTGAGGTAAGTCCTGGGTTTTTTGTGGCAGGGCTAATCGTGTCTAGATCGTACTGATAAGGGCCAGCAAGTGAGGAGAAAAAGCATAATAAATAAATAGATGAAGAGTCAAAATAAACTGTGAGTAAAACAAATCAGCAGTTTACATTGACTCTGACCAAGGAAAATTATTCCATGGATCATATAAACCCCAGAAAACTATTCTGCAGTTTATATCAAATTCTGCAGAATGCTTTTCGGAATTCTGTGGAATTTAAAATCAGAAATCTAAAATGCATTTTGGAAAAGGCCCTGCACATTATTTTGTCTGATAGGGCTTTACCTTGAAAATTAAAACTGGTAAATCCCCCACCCCATTTATTTCAGCCCCATCACTCTCCCTACCCCGCCCTGAGAACCTCCTTGAATCCTTTACTTGAAGTAAAAATATTTTTGTCAGGTCCCATATTGTGCAGTGATCCTCATCCTTCTAATTTCACCCCTGGGCCTGAATTTCTGGGATTGCTGTGCAGTGTGGTAGAGTTAAAAATATTTCTCATTCAAATTTAGTGGCCCTGGGGACTCTTAGGCTGGGTGGTGGGGAGGGAGATGGAGCTGAAATAGATGGGGTGGACTTTAACTTTTTAATACTAAGAACTCAGGACTTAATTGACAACTTTCTCTGTTTTTTTTGTCCCAGCCCAAAAACTAACATTTTCCTCTACCTCGGTGCTTGGGGGTTACTGACTGCTATCAAAGCCCACAACTGCTGCCACAGAATTTCCACACAAATAGGAAACTAATGCCATTGATGTTCTGTGGCAACAGAGGGACTTGCTGCAGAATTTAAACCTAATTTTTAAATTTTTTTTTGTGTGTTCTCTTTATGCTCCATTCCATCGGGGAACTCTCTCGGGCATACACCGCTACCCGCGAGCTCTACCTCCTGCCTGAGGTTCTCTCCCCCCACCCACACATCAGCCTGATAGATCCCCTGGCTCTGCACCCACCAAGGTAGGGCCACCCTATCCACCCAGGGCAGTCTATCTGAGACTCCAATGTGCCAGTTGGGTGGTCGACCCTGGAGAGGAGAGAAGCCCGGTGCTGGGGTGTGGCTTAGCGGAGCGGGGTGCTGCCATCCTTCCCTAAGAACAAAGATTTTCCTTAGTTTCCTACCCTAGGAGTGCGGCATGCAATGATTCCTGCATGTGGCTGCCTTGCTGGCGTCTGCCGCACTCCGCCCTTTACGTCCACTGGTGTACCTGCAGTGCCCCCGATATCCATTGGGGGCCGCTAGGACACTGAGCCACCCTGGATCCCAACCCAGGGAGAGGAGAGCTGTCCTCCAGATGCTCACTCCTCTCCCTCCCCTGCTGACCCCCAGCCACCCAAGTCTGTCACTGAACCTGGGCCGTGGGCATGGCGCGAGGTGTGGCTCCAGCACCTCAACCCTCAACATCACTGGGCTGGTTAATTTAAACCAACTTGACACAGAAAAATCAGAGCCTTGCTCATAACACAGAACACACACAATACAGATTGGTTATATACAGTTACAGCACATGTTCCTTACATGTAGAAAACTTACTAAATTTGGGGATGCAATAATAAATGTAATGGAGAAAGCAACCAATCTAATATTAAATAGACATAAAAATGTAATCCTACTGGGATACCACTTAATGGATGATGAAATAACAGAGGAAAAACAGAAACTAATATCGTTAGGTTATGTAATGGCAAAAAAAAATATTTTACTTCATTGGAAAGATGCTGAACCTCCTAATGTACAGAAATGGACCAATTTTATGCTAGATCTATATAAACTTGAACATATTCATTATTATCAGCAGTCTCCTGTAAGAAGGCCAATTCCTGTCCGGAGAGGTTGCTGCAGCTCAGAATCTACCAGCTCAGCTCTTTCAAACTGTGGACAGACTGTGCAATCCAGCCTGTCTACAAGATCGGAGAGTGTTGTCTCATGAAAAGTGTAAGGAGTTTGCTCAATTCTTTGCTGATAAGATTGCTGACATCAGATCAGAGATCTGGTTGGCTTGTTCTGTTGGGGGGGTGATGGTTGCCACTTCAATTAGGCTTTGCTGGATGGAGTTTGAGTGACTGGGGACTGAGGATGTCATGCGGATTCTGAGACACATGAGCCTGACCAGTTGTAATTGGGATCCGGGCCCCACTCGCCTTTTATTAGGTTCTGTTGATGTCATCGGCCCGTCCTTGTGGAATTAGTTTGGTATTCACTTGAGACAGGAGAGTTCCCTTGCTCCCTGAAGGAGGCAGTGGTATCTCCCCTTTTCAAGAAATCATCACTTGACTCTGACTGCCCCTCTAACTACCATCCAACCTCTAATCTTCCCTTTGCAGGGAAGGTTATTGAGTAGGTTGTGACATTACAGTTAGAGAACCATCTTTCTATCCATGACATCTACAATCCTCTCCAGTCCGGTTTTCGTAAAAGGCATAGTACCAAGACCGCTCTGGTTCGGATGCTCAACGATCTCCTAATTGTGAGAGATCAGAGATCCCGTACCATCTTAGTTTTTCTTGATCTCTCTTCAGTTTTTGATACTGTGGACCATGGGATGCAGCTGGATCACTTGCAGACCATCTGTGGCCTGTCTGGCATGGTCCTCAGATGGTTTAATTCATTCCTCACTGATAGCTCACTGACAGTTGTCTCTAGGGTTTATTCCTGTGAGGCTTTCCCCCTGCATTGTGGGGTGCTGCAGGGTTCTGTGCTGTCCCCCATGTTGTTTGCAGTGTACATGCTGCCATTGGGAGACATTGTGAGACAGTATGGGCTGGGGTTTCACTGTTATGCAGATGTTACACATCTCTACCGGTCTTTTGTGCCCAACCAGGATAATGCACTCTCAGTTTTTAGTATCTGCCTCATAGAAATCCAGGACTGGATGAACATCAGCTGGTTATAGCTGAATTCGGACAAGACAGAGGTGTTGGTGGTGAATCCTGGTCAACAGATAGAGAGGTCAGGGATGGGGTGACCCTCAGGATTGTGTCTTGGGGGATCCCAGTTACTGACCTCTGAACAGGTGCAAAATCTGAGTGTAATTCTTCATGATGGAATATTGCCTGGATTAAACACCTAGTTCCATCTGGTGACTTACCTACTCTGATCCATGCCTTTGTGACTTCATATCTTGACTACTGTAACTCCCTTTTCCTAGGGCTTCTGGGGGGTTGATATCTGCCACTTGCAGCTGGTGCAGAATGCTGCAGCCAGGTAACCTGTGAGGTGGGTGCATGAGGAAGAGCGCTGTCCATTATGGTGACTCCTTCCCAGCGCTATCCCTTACAGCAATGGGGAGGGATGGGTGACCAGATGAGGCTTTGAGTGAATTGGGCGACAGGATGTCACTATGTGTACTTGCGTGGGGGGGGTGGGAGCGAGCATGGTGAGTGTGGGCTGGGAGGTGGTGGAGAGGCTGTGGGGGGTGGCACTGCAGTGGCTGGATGAGCTGCATCGTGGCGTTGGGGGTTGGCGAGTGAATGCAGCAGGAGAGGTACTGGGTTTGGGTCTGGGCGCTGGTGCAATTTACATTGTGCCTGGCCTGAAACTTTTTCCTGCTTTCACCCCCTCAACATGCACCCCTGGAGTAGAGAATTCTTTAGTAGAGGATGTGGAAAAAGCCCCCCACAGAAAGCAGTAAAATAGTGTCCTGGCGCCATTGTTCTGAGGCTCGGGTTGTCAGAGTGCTGAAAATGTTCTCGGTACTCTGACTGAGTGATATGGTAATTGCCTTTAGGCGTTCACCGTTATCACATAGACCCCTGCAGCCAGACTGTTCTCTGGGTCATCTTGATCCAGCCACATTATGCCTGTGCTGCGCGGACTGTATTTTAATATTTTAAGATTTTTATTATACAGCACTCTGATACTTGGTGAAAAGTGCTCTATAAATAAAGTTTATTATTATTATTATACTAATAAAAAACAAGAAACATTCCAGAAAATATAGCAAATGTTTAATAGTATAACAACAAGATAAGAAAAAAACTTGAAATTATCCTATTTTTTAGTTGAATCTACTTTTGTATTTAAGTTATAAGCTATTGCATGCCAATATGTGACACTCGATCTGTATGAAAGAACAGATAGAGAAGAAATAACCCTGAGTCCTAAGCTGTAGATCTCAACTGATATTAAAAGATGCTTAAAATGTGTATATGTATGTGTGTGTGTGTGTGTATATATATATATATATATATGTATGTAAGTTATGTATATATATATATATATATGTAGATATAGATATAGGTATATATGGTGAACTAAAATACAGGACTATATGTACAAGAATGAAAAATATATCATGAATATTTACTTACTCATATATGTGAATGCTGATGTAATGTTGCTCTATCCAATAAAACATTAATAAAAATATATATATACAGTTACAGCAGGCTTAATCGAGAAGTAGTGCATGTAATGAACTTTTAAATTATTTTTGGTCTAGAAAGAAATACATTTTAATTCTAGTATAGTTACATTTTAAATTAAATCTATTCTAGAAAAGGTCTGGATAGGGCACATAATGAAAAGTGTATTGCCTGTACTTAGGGCTGAGCATTCACCATGAATCTATAACACCCTTTGTATCTATTAGTCGTTGCAAGAGATGCAGTGAAATTTTATTTCACTGGTAAAATTCAGGCAAAATTGAGAATTTCACCCCAGGAAATATCTTGCGAAATTAGTGCATTTTGCTGATGCAAAATGTGGAATATCGTAGCTTGCTATAAAAAATGTTTCTTTTAAAAAGTGTTTTCCCCCCTCACATCCATGCCAACATTCAAATGTTTATTCCCCCAAGACCATGCCACATCCCTGGTGTCTAGTGGTCCCACCCCCCTGGATTACCAACCCACAATAAAGTATCCCCCACACCAAGATTGAGCCCCAGTCCTCATCCATAAAATTTGCAATAACAATTTATTTCCCTGGTGTCTAGTGGCCCAAACCCCTGGCTAAGCATGACCACCCCCTGAGATTCGCACTCGTTCACCCCCCCCATTGCCCATAAATACCATCCCCATGGCCACTGGGATCAGTTGTCTTACTGCAATTAAAAAAAATAAAACTGTCCCTGGTGTCTAGTGGATCCCCCACCCTGTCTGTAGTAACCCCAGCCCATCCCACCCTGACCACCCCATCTTTGACCCCATTGAATCACAGTACATCCTCCACTCACCTCCACAGCTGGCAGCCCAACTGGGCTCTTTTACAAATTAACCCGATGCCTGGTGAGCCCATTCAATGAATGAGCTTGTGCACATGCTCATTCATTGAATGAGCTCACTTCAACATTAGGCTCATTGTAAAAGTCGAGCTACTGGCCATGGAGGTGAGTGGAGAAGCTGTACTGGTGGCCTAAGGGGGCCATAGATGGGGGGATATGGGGTGGGGGAGTTACTACAGACAGGGTGGGGGTGGGGGGTCCACTAGACACCAGGGAAAGGTTTTGTTTTTTTTAATTACAGTAAGACAACTGATGTTGGCAATGATGACCCCGGTAATGGCACTTACGGGCAACAGGGGGATGGGTGTGAATCTCGGAGGAGGGGTCACAATTGGCCAGGGGATGGGGCTATTAGACACTAGCAAAATTAATTTTTATTGCAAATTTTATTGATGGGGGATGAGGCTCAATCTTAGCAGGGGAGGGATACTTTATTGTGGTTGTGAGAAAGCAATCCAGGGGGGTGGGACCACTAGACACCAGGGATGTGGTGGGGTCTTGGGGGGATAAACTTTTTAATGTTGTCATGGATGGGAGGGGGGGAAAACACTTTTGTTTTCAATATTATATCATCCCCTGTGGCTCTAAATGTGGAGTTTCACCCGAGGGTGGTGAAATTAGTATTTTGCGGAATAAATTCTGCATTTTGTCAGGGGCATTTCTCATTCCGCATTGACAAAATATTTTGTGAAAAGTGAGGATTACGAAAAATATTTTGCTGGGTGAAATTTTTTTATTTCGAGTACCACTGGTCCCTGCAATACCCTCTGTGCTGCTGTGAGTCCCCATCTGTTCCTGCCGGACCTGTCTACTTCAGTACACTGTGGTAAGTTCCAGTCCCCAGTTAACAAACTGGTAGATGTGTCCATGGAGCCAGTATTCCAAGTATCTCAGCAATAAAAGGGGGGGCATCTATGTTCAGACCATAATGGACCCTACAATCATCTCCTGTTGTCCCACTACAAACCTATCATGGCATAGTGCCATTCCATGTCCATTTTTTCATTTATCAGGTTAAACTGTACCTGACAGGCTATTAAGATAGCTACATTACTCCCTTTTTTCGGGTGCCATCGGCTGCCCCAAAAGCTTGCCCCACACATTCCCTGCATAAGAGATTTAACTGCTCAGCTTTAAGGCATGTCTCTCATAAGAAGATTATTTCAGTGTATAGCTTCTTAAGATGCCTTAGCACCTCATGAGCTTGATTCTCAAAGAGGGCTTAGATTGGCACAAGCTGTGGCAAACAGCAGCATGTGCCAAAGCCCAGTGCACTAGGGACCCTGCACCAGATCCTGGTACAGGAGGAGTCAGCTGCCTAACTACCCACACTTGCAACATCCTCTCCCATGTGACAAACACATGGTGCATGGGAGAGGTTTGCTGCAGGCACCATGCAGCAAAAATTAGTGGTCCCTGCATCCCCAATCCCCAGGTACAATAAATTAACCCCCTTCCCTGGTGATCAAGTGGCTCCCCTCCTCGATCCCCAATGTTATTCATAAATATAAAAAATTAAAAAAAACTTCTCTTTTGGTCTACTGGACCCTCACCCCAGCAGGTAGTGCCCACCGCCCCGCTCCCCCAATCCTGAAACAGAGACGGCAACTGGCACAGCCCTCTTATCACCTCTGCAGATGGCCATCCACTGAACTGTCACTAAGCGTGTACTGTATAGTGTACATATTCACTGACTGACAGTCAATCAATGAGTGGGTACTCTATACAGTACGTAATCAGTGACAGTTCAGTCCGTGGCAGGCCACGGAGGTGGGCGGAGGGCTATGCCAGTCACCTGCTCTGTGTCAAGATGGGGAGAGTGAGGTGTTCAGCACTACCTGCTGGGGTGGGGGTCCACTAGACCACCAGTGAAGGGTGTTTTTACTAATTATATATTTGGGCAACATCAGGGATTGGGGAGGGGGTTCACTAGACCACCAGGGAAGGTGCTTTTATTAATTATATATTTGGGTGATATTGGGGATCGGGAAGGGGGCCACTAGATCACCAAGGAATGGTGTTACTATTAATTATATTTTAAGGTGACATTGGGGATTGGGGAGGGGGGCCACTAGACCACCAGGGAAGGGTGTTATTATTAATTATAATTACAGGCAACATCTGTGATCAGGAAGGGGGGCAATTAGACCACCAGGGAGATTATAGTAAAATAACACAGTATTGAGTTTGGGGAAGGGGGACCATAGCACATTGCCGCATATTGCTCAACTGTCCCTGAGGGACATATTCTAAGTACCTTAGATCAGTCCTGACTAGTCTAATGGTACTTAGAAATTTGTCCTCTGGGACAGTTTTGAGAATCATGATATAGGGGATGTGGCAGCCTGCGTCTGTCACATGCCCATACAGCCATGCCATAGCCAGTTTAGTGGTGCAAGGATCGCTCATCTCCTTTGGTGCATGTAGCCTGCATTTGACGCAAGCTGCTTTTCAGAATAGGTCAGGTCACATTGTTTGACACAAGGTGTCACTTGTGTCATGTATGTTTGGCACAGGCACCTTGTTTTATTTTAAGGGTTCTGACAAGTGGGCCCCATGTCTTTTTTCTTTAGTATGAGCACCCTTTATGTTCCATGTAATGTATCTGAACATCCTGGCACTTCATTATGGTATAGTTCTTGCTAGCATCAAGCTCTAGATGATCACTATTATCAACCTTAGCCATTTTATGAAGCCTATTTCCATATCAGATCACATCCTCCCCAACAATCCTCTCCCCACCACCTACCCCAATTTCACCACAACACTCTGAACAAAAAACACAACAAATAGAATATCCAGCAAGTATGATCTTACCCCACACCTCACGTGGTGTGTTAATTCTCATGCTCCACCAAGCAGGAGAGGCTACCCCCACTGTCCTCCCTGTGTATACCTCTCCAGTCTAGAAGGTGCCCAACTATGTAGGGAAAGCCATCCAGAAGATGAGAAACCCATTGATTACAAACCACTTCATGTGATACCAGTTTACCAGTTTTGTAAATAGAATTTCATTTAAAATGAGCTCCCTCTAATATTTTTCTGGATCTTGATTCAGGTATTTTATCATTATTCACTGGTAACTGGATAAGGTCCACTAGGCACAATGCTTGTTTTCAGGGGTGACCTGGGAGCACTGGGGAGGTTACATGACTTGTTCAAAGTTCCACAGTATGCAAGTGGAGGTTGTGGGAATCCAACTCAAGTTGACTGGATGAACTAAGTTCATTCACATCTTATCACACTAACCTCTAGACTACATTGCCAGCCTTAGTACCTCAGTTCTTAATGCTACTAAAACAGTTTCATAGCCAACTACCCCTCCAAAGTGCACACACCATGGAAACTGCTATAGACACCCAGAGCAGGGCGGCTCCCTTGGTGCCTGCCTGCAGTTGTTACTGCCTAGACATTTCTGCTTAGCTAGCAGCCCTATCAAATAGTTCTCAGTCCTCCAAGCAAGTTCATTTAAAGTGGGCCCACACTGTTTCCCAGACTTATTGAACTTGAGGCTGCCTTCAACAGAAACAGCCTAGGTAACTGATTAAGCCATTGCGTAACCCATTTTTAATGAAATAGGTATAAACTACAAAAAACTTAAAAGCCCCATGCTCTGTAGGTGAAGCTGTATGGCCACAATGCTCAAGGCCAGTTGTTACTGGAAAAAGGAAACCACCTGGCACTGCTCCTTCACATGGAAAGAAAGTCAAAGGCTCAGAGACAATAATTTCTTGCACTCATATTTTGTCTTTGTTCTTTAACTTCTGGTGAATAGGTAGTTTAAGCAATAGTACAAGTCAAATGTAGTGGCAAATAACCTGCACGTATGGTTCTGCCAGTCTCGGCTCCTCTCATTTAACCAGGAAACCATTTCTCCATTTACATCATCATGGCCCATCTGTTCTCAGATGCTGTAGGGTGGGAAACAGGTCAGGGAAAATAGCAGGCACAGCTTCAGCCAGTTGTGTGTTATTAAATTGTAAAGCACCCAAGTCAATAAGAAGCAGAAGTTTAGTCAGGTACAGAATTCTGAATTTAATACCTGCTGCTATCTTTAACTTTATGCTTTTGCATTTTTCTTGCTGCATTCTCATCTGCGGCATGAGGTCATTGAAGATAAAATATTTCTTCCCTTCCATGAACAGTTTTCTCTTTTCATGGGCTTTCTGCTGCACATGTGTTTTCTCCAAGAAGTTTAAAATCTGCATAATGATAGGTCTGGGGTCTCTTGTTGGCTCCTGGCATGAAGCGTAGAGAGCGAGGTCCTGTCTCAATCTTGTAGTGCTGCTGACGTGGAGACTGGCCTGTCACATCCACACACAACTGCCAGACAAATGTCAGCATGTTGGCTCCCTCTATTCATTCAGAGATTCTAACAATAACTAGATTATTCTTTTTGTTCACCCCCCCCCCCGCTCATCAATTCTTGCTTCTGCTTCAACAGATTGCACTTGAGGGCTACCATCTCAGGCCCTTTGCTGCCCTGACTCTTTTCCAGGGAACTAATTATCACCTTGGTGTCACCAACAGGGAGGCTGAGAGCAGATGATGCAGGCTTAATCATCTCTAGTTTTCCTAAGAGGTCGAGTACAGCCTCCTTAATTGATCTGAGCTCCTAAAAAATCTTTCCATGAGGTCCCTAACCTCCAGCGTCATGGGAAGTCTGAGGAGGGGAACTCAAGGCCTTGTGCCTTTTTTCCACATGGTAGTGCTCCAGCAACATTGGTGGGGTGTTGAACTGAGACTGATGTCTGCTGAAGTCAAATTCCACCACTGTGAGAAAACTGTTTTCCCAATCCACAGCAAACTTTCTCAGAATGTATTTGGATGCAAGATGTAGCAGTTGGTTCATAAAGAGTCTCTTTAAAGTTGTAAAATTAGTGTTTAGACTTCATTAGAATGATTTGTTCTCACAGAACTAAGGACAGTGGGCCAATTCTAGAAGGGCATACGCTGGCGTAAGGTAAGATACGCCAAACCCCATGGGGTATCTCGCTACTTACACCAGGCGATTCGCCAGCCCCTATTACAGGAGGTGACATGTGCCTTGGCATCTGCAGGCTGCAACAAATGCAGGATGTGCCAACAATTATGCCGCAGCCTGCAACAGCTGGTGTAACTGCGGGTTATAACAACAACCTAGCCCAATTCCAGTAGGGCGGTTGTCATAACCCGCAAGTGCAATTACAGAAGCCACAGTGGTGTGGCTAAATTAGAACAGCCCCGAGCTCATCTAAGTGGCAACTGATGGTGCCATCCATCAGCTGCCTGCCTCCTGGTGCCACAAGAAGGGCGCAGATGTGTTCCCCATGCCTCTGTAGGCATACCCCTACCCCCCCCCCGCAAATCTCAGTGACCCCTGGGGTCTGTTCTCCAGTGCACCCCCCCAGATACCTGTGCCTCTTGTCCTGCCTTCCATGCCTTCTTATGTGTATCATGTTGTTCCAGGGCTTGTGGGGGCTCTGGAGGAGCCACCTGTCCCTTGCCATGAGTTGCAACATGCGGCAATGATATGCCATGTGTAGACTACTGTCACATGCATGACATATCTCGAATGTCACAATTACCGGGACCCTGCCACTTCTGGAATGTGACGTAAGGTCCCTGGTGTAGAGGCGACTGGAGTAACTTGCAATGGTGTGCAAGTTACTCCGGACATATTGGATGGGCCCAGCATGTCTAACCTAGCTGAGCAGCATCATGTGATACCCCTCCCCACACCCACAGTTCTATTTTTCTATGTTTCTATGGAAGTGCTACACTAAAATCTCAATGGCATCAGCCTTGGACAAGGAAAATGTTTGAAATGCAGATATTGTTTTTGAACATAGCTTCATATGTTTTGTATACTTTTAAAAGTTTGTTTAGTGCACATAACCAGATCAATTCCACGTCTGCTTTTTTTTTTGGCCCCATCAATTCACAGCACAAGTCCCTTTGAGTTTCTAGTTTGAAAGTTCTCTTGAACCTATTTCTGTTGCTGCATCTCTCCCTATATTAAGTTTGCATATACCCAGCACAGTTGCACAGGCTGTAGTAATTAGTGTCACACCCCTCCCTACTTGTAATTTGGAACATCCATGGTGTTTTGACACACTTCTCAGGGCTTATTTCCATGAATGGATTCCTGGCAGATTTGCATTGAATCACTTTTGGGAGAAAAGGACTCATGTTCACATATCCCATGCCTAATCTCACAGAAGAACAATAGAGTAAGCAGGAATTTTGAATTATGTCATCGTTATATATTTGTTTTTTAAAGTCAACATGTCAGAAACCAGGGGGAGTCAGGCCAGCTGGTCATTTTGAACTCAAGGAAGGTACTTATTTTCTTCTTTAAAAATAAATCTCAAATTAAAGATGGCAGAAACATCACAAAAGTTTCATTAAACAGCTGCAGCTCTGGAAAAGGCACATTTCGATTACAAGTTGCTTACTGATCCATCTGGAAGTCATGGATGTAGTGCATATTAGTTGAGATTTGTTCACTGGTTTCTACAGAGCCTTCAGCTATAGTTTTATTATTATTACTTCCCAGCACTTGCATGTGCTAAATTTGGCTTTACACCAAGGAAAATGAGGCGGGGTAGGAGAAACATCTGTGATGAAATTAACTTTCTCATTACAGAGGGAAGTAATGAATAACAGAAATGTAACTGCCATTGCTGAAGATGAACTAAAATAACTGATGTTTAAATTGAACCATATAGTCAAGTCTCCCCTTAAGAATGTAGTTGATCACTATAGTGCACTATAGTGTTATTTGATATTGATATTATAATTCTGCAACATTTTGCTATTTTGCATTTGATTCCAACATAAAACAAAGGTGTATGTATGTAAAGTGTATTAAAATTATATGAATCAATGAATATGCTATTACATATACAATCATGTCAATGAAACCATATGACTGGAAGTTATTTTTCACTGCTAATAAATAAGTTCCATTGGCCAAATTATAAAGTACGTCTTTGGAGGAACTCAGTTTTTGGTAGCACCCTATATGAGTATTTTTGGTTAGCTCAATATGAGCAACTCAATATTACTGCTTCTACTTTCGGCAAATGGTACAAGATATCAAGTTATCCTGTATAGCAAATGTAGCAGGGAGCTGCACTCACTATAGCAGGATAAAGGAAGGTTTTTGGCCAAGCCCTGCTGAGCTGGACAATTGGCATAGTGGCCAGAGCCACCACCTATGAAACCAGTGGAAAGGGGTTTGGGTCCTGGTGCAGGAAATGTTTTTTTTACTGACGTTTTATTTTCATTGCTTCTCAGGCCGCCCCGGAGTTGATAATCAATTAGTCTGCGGGAGCAGGGCACATTGCCCCTGCACAAAAAATAGTTTTGTGCAGTTTTGCAGTGAGAAGGGTAGTGACCGTTGCTGTTTGTGGTGGTCGATGTTATTTCGGGTGCCCTTTTTAATGTCTGGCAGTTTTTCATTCATGGTTTGTGTTCCACAAGATAAGGGACTCACCCTTATCACATAAAACCCAATTTTTCTATTTTACTTTGTGAAAGGTACAGTTTTGCTGACTAAAACCCTTAATAGATTTATATTTGAATGGAGCAAAAGTTGGAGAATTCATAGCAAACTACTATTAGAAATCTATATCATAAAATTGTAAGGGAAAAGTTGTTTTTCAGTGCAAGAAAAAAAAACAAGAAAAACAAAACTGCACACTGGAGCCCACACACATCAATATGAGTGGCAGCCTGCAGTTGCCATCTGGCATGATGTAGTAACTCAAAAAGGGAAAATAACTGAAGTCTGATGCACAGTCAGTAAGTATGGTGGTGATGCATATAAGGCTCCCTGTTCTGCTATCATATTATTCTACCATGCATGCTGAGGGTCAGAGCAGAATCCATGTCTGTGATGGTGTTGCTCAACATCATTATGCAAAGGCTTATTCCAAATGCTAGGTAACATTAACAGGGTTTGCGCTACCAAATGTGGAAGAATGCAACAGAGACAGGTGTCCGTTCAGAGAACAGCACCAGTGATATGGTGTTATATCATACACAGGCCCCGGCCTACTGTTGCTGTGGCTAAAGTCATCTCCACATGCCTCTCACCCAATACATGTGGCCTGCTTATGGTGCAACTTTGTGGTGCCCTCCTGGCACTTGCCTGGTCCTCCCAGCACTCTGTGATTTGTATTTATTCCCTACTGTTCAGTGTATACCCCCAAGCCCCATCCTGCACTGTGCAGGATCGACAACACTATGCTACTGTGCACAGCTTATGCCCTCCTACAACTGCAACTTTCAGTCTGATTCACAAGACAGTACCCCCTGTAGAACTGCTGTTAACAGCTCTATCAGGATTGGGGGCACTGAGCCTTGCAAATGGTATGTGGGCACTGGCGAACTGCTGAGCATAAGTCAGTGGCTCATTATCATGCTGGTGCCAGCACTAGCCTGGCTGCCCCTGCCTCTTTCCATGTGCAGTGACAAAAGTGATGGCAACGGAAAGTCTTGCAACTTCATTGTGTTTATATATTGAGACTACATATGGCCTTTTACATTGTTGTTTTTTCTTTTCAAAATTTAAACAAATGACCAGTACTTGTTTTCATTTATTTTCAGTTGCTTATGAAGGGTTCTATGTTTTGGGTTAAAAGGCTATTTCTGAATGCCAAAACTACATACAAACATAAAAAGCAAGAAAGCGAGAAGAAAGAAAGAAAGAAAGAAAGAAAGAAAGAAAGAAAGAAAGAAAGAAAGAAAGACAGACAATTGGTCTATTGCATTTTCCCCAGCCATCTAAATGAGCATAACAATGTATGCCATTTTGCTTTAGGTACTTATTTAGTCTTAAAGTGATTTTCTAATTTTCAACAAAAAATTCAGTTTACACCAACAGAACTCAGCTATACGGACCCCCCACCACCATTTTAATTATTAGCCATTCCATATTTATTATTGAAGACATTTGTCATGAAAACAACTTCATGTTTTTAGTTTGTATCTGTTTCTGCAGCTTTTCCTACCTTGAAGTCACAACCTTCTGCTTGTGACATTAGGATCCTTTCCATGGTAATAATGGTAACTGGCAACTCCAGGGTCTATACGCACTCAAAACAAAGCAATAACCCTTTCCAGCGAATACCATTTTAAAGTCCTAGGGCCCTATCCACAAAAAAACACAGAATGAGCAGTGGTGGCATGCACAAGCAGGGGTGTTGGTGTGAGTGTGCAACATCTGCACAAGCAGTGCAACCCTGAAGAGGAGGGAGCATGACTACCAGGCACAGAGGGACCTGCCAAGGTGTGTAGAAGGGCATGGCCAGGTAGGCATGCAGAGCGGTCTCCATCCATGGAATGCCATTGACCCCACCATAAAAAGTGCTGGCTAACCACCTGTGCACTTCTACATGGAAATGTCAGTGTGTGTGTGTGGATGCACTAGGTATGGACCAGCAATGGGCAGAAACTGGCTGTAATGCCACTACTGGGACACCACTGGTGCCAACAGAACACCCCCCAAACATGCACTGTAGAGGAGCGGGGGTGAACATGCTAGAAGTACATGACAACAGACATCTAATTTCATCATGGAGAAGGCCGTTATTCTGGTCACCAAGGTCAGGGTGCAATACACCAACCTCTATGGCCCAGGTGCATTGAAGGGACTACCTGCCACAAACACCTCATATTTATAGGCCTACAGGATGCTGTGAATGCTGTGGGGAATACTCAGTGGACCATCAGTGTCCCAAAAGACAAGTGGTGTGACATGTATTGGGTAGCGAAGTGAAAGCTGGCACAGATGTTGTGGGAACAGCTGACAACAGGTGGGGGTAGGCTAAGCAATGATCCTGAGCTGACAGAGGTAGACAGTACTATGGCAAACTAGGGCTTGGCGAAATGTATCTTCCACCAGAGAAATTCCAATTTTGCTTCTGTGAAATTTCACTAAATTTACATGAAATGTCGTGAAATTTGTGATTTTAGTTATTTCAATCTAATTTAAAATGTGTCTGTCTTAAGTGCACCCAAATTGGAATGATGACTGTACTAACTTGCATACAAAAGTGTAACATAGAAACTTAGAAGTTGACAGCAGATAAGGACCGCAAGACCCATCCAGTCTGCCAATACTCCAGTATGGAGCACAGTTCTGGAGGCTGCATCTTCACAAAGACGTGGACAGGGTGGAGGTGTACCAAGTGTTAGATACCTATCTTGGAACATGACTGAGTTATCCTAATGTTAGATGCCTTCCTTGAAACATGTTATAAGCCTCCAAACATTTGGAAATTTTAAATTTATATTTCACAGTGATGTAAACTGCTATAATTTTAAAACTAGAGAACAGAATGTTGCTAATTTTGTTAGGTTCATTGACCCTAAATATTAGGCTTTGAGGCCACCCCCATGGCCCAGCAGCAGAGTGCTGCACTGCCCTGCTGATGACACTGGTTAATAAGAAAGCCTGAGAAGTCATGTCAGGAGACAGGGCCGTGGACAAGACAGATGCCACTTGGAAGCTCATTCTCATTGGGAGGGTTGGCAGTGGGTTCCACCAGCACAGTCACTCCTGCAGATGGGCCAAGGAGCTTGATCCTGCCTCAGGGGAAGTTATGGCAGTGTGAGGCCGACATAGACACTGCTCTCTCCAGGGGAGATGGGAGGGAAAAAATATTGGAGAAAACCCAGTCTCACTTTAAGTGTCAGATTCAATGTAACTGCAGGGTAAGTAATCAATAATTACATGCAACATGATTAACTGCTCTGTAGTTAAGTGTTTGTAGGATGCAATTATGCAGCAATTACAATGCAATTAAAGCGTAGTTACACAATAACTACGGTGTAGTTAAGGAAACTTAAAGTGTTACCAAAAACCTTGTGGACAACTGAATGACTGCAGCATTCAGCCTGATCAGGCTACATTCCACTGAACAGGGTATATCCCTGAGAGATGAACTGCCAACCGGGAGAAAAACTAATATGGAAAATAGAAAGAGGCTGCATGTGCCAACTCTGTAATCTCTTGCTCAAAGGCTGGCCAAATTAAAAGCAACCAAAGATTCCAAAATAATATCAGTAAGTAAAGTTTAATTTCATGAGCTTTTGTGAAATTGTGGAATGTTGTGATAAGGTGCAGTGGGATGTTAGGGTGCTTAGGAAGGGGTATTACTAGCAGAAGAAGGGAGGTGGTGATGCCACTGTACAAAACGCAGGTGAGGCCTCATCTGGAGTACAGAGTACAGTTTTGGAGACTACATCTTTGCAAAGATGTGGACAGGTTGGAGGTGGTCCAGAGAAGGAAACTAAGATGGTAAAGGGCTTGCACCAGGAAACATATGAGGAAAGACTGAAAGACCTCAATATGTATACATTGGAGGAAAGGCGGGAGAGGGGAGATATGATTGAAACCATCAAGTGTCTTAAGGGCTTGAACAAAGTCCAGGTAGGTGACATCTTTCAGTATAGGAAATATACAAGGATGAGGGGGCATGATATGAGATTAGAGGGGGCAGGATAAGGAGGAATATGAGGAAGTTCTTCTTCACAGTGAGGGTGGAGGATGCTTGGAATAGCCTAACACAGGATGTGGTGGGAACTAGCACAGTGGGGGGGTTTCAAACATGCATGGGATAGGCATAAGGGAACACTAGTGGTGAGGAAGAGAGGCAAAAGTCAATGATCAAACAGGGTCAGTGGCCGCTAATGCAGGCAAGGATTACAGGCTGACTAATTGGGCCTAGTGGGCCTTGTCTGCTGTCAGTTACTATATTACTATGTTACTATACATACTTTTGTCAAACCCATGTCCATTCATTTTGCCCAGTCATACACTCGAGCTGCCAATCTAGAGAAAGGTAAAGGCTGGGTAAAGTGGCAAAAAGGTTGCATTCATAGGAGGTTCCACAGTAAAAATATAGTAGTGCAAAGTGTCAGGTCACTATCTCGAGTGAAAAACCATGAAGAGCTGTGGGTGACCCTGGAAACAGGAAATGGGACAGCCATAAGAACTGGGGTTATCTACATGCCCCCAGACCAGGGGGAAGACATAGACACATTACTGTTAGAAAATGTACAAAACATGACAGCTAAATGGGAGGTTCTGATAATGGGAGATTTCAACATGCCAAATACAGATTGGTCAATACCAGCAGGAACATCTGCCAGAACTAGACACATGGTGGATTCCCTGCAGGGGGATGGCCTCAAACAACTGGTACAACAACCCACAAGAGACATGGCCATCCTAGATCTAGTACTGACTAACAGGGAAGGGATCACAGATCTCCAGGTAGAAGGTCACCTGGGGGCCAGTGACCATCACATGGTATGGTTCTATTTGGCCACTATAACTAAATCATCCCATTCCAAGGCAAAAATATGGGACTTCAGAGGAGCTGACTTTGATAAGATGGCCAACAGAGTTACGCTAGCCCTGGCAAAAAGAAACACAGGTGAGGGGGGTATAGGCAAAGTGGGCAAGCATTAAGGATGCAATACTTGAAGCAACATCCCATTGTGTTAGACAGAAAAAGAAGTGCAAAAGAAGAAGGAAACCACTTTGGTTCTCAAATACAGTAGCAGAAAAGGGCAGAGTCAAAAGGCTTGCCTTCAGAAAATATAGGGGAACACAGCGGGATGAAGATAGAGAGGCATACCAAACTGCCCTAAGGGAAGCAGGGAAGGCAGTAAGGCAGGCAAAGTCCCAAACTGAGGAAACACTAGCACAAACAGTAAAAGAAGGTGACAAGACTTTCTGTAGATACATTAGTGAAAGGAGAAAGTCCAGTGGGGGTATTGCTAAGCTCAAAGGAGAAAATTGTACATGTGAGGAGGAGGACCTTGTAAAAGCATCTATCCTAAATAGATACTTTTGCTCAGTATTTACTGAAGAGAAGGCAGGGCAGGGCCCACAGTTCAGCACCTTGGACACAAGGGGGGGGGAAGGAGGTGAGCACATCTCCCTTCACAAAAGAAACGGTCCTAGAAGAGCTCGCTAAGCTCAGGGTGGACAAGGCAATGGGACCTGATGGCATACATCCCAGGGTACTAAAGGAACTAAGGCTGGAACTAGCAGAGCCATTAGCAGAACTGTTTAGTGAGTCTATGAGCACAGGAGAGGTCCCAGAAGACTGGAGAAGGGCTCTGTGATCCTGCTCCACAAGAGTGGTAGCAGGGAGGAGGCAGGGAACTACAGACCAGTCAGTCTTACCTCAGTAGTCAGCATGATTATGGAGGCACTTATTAAGGAAAGGATAGTGCAATTCCTGGAATCCATAGGGGCACAGGATCCAAGACAGCATGAGTTTACAGAAGGAAGGTTCTGTCAAACTAATGTCATAGATTTCTTTGACTGGGTAACCAGAGTGGTAGACCAAGGGGGAGCAGCTGATGTTGCCTACCTTGACTTCAGCAAAGCTTTCGATACTATTCCACATAGAAGATTGGTAAACAAGCTGGGTAGGCTCGGGGTGGGTCAGAAGTTGATCAACTGGGTGGCAAACTGGTTGACGGGCAGAAGAGTGGTGGTAAATGGTATGCAGTCAGAAGAGATGCAAGTCACAAATGGGGTACCTCAGGGATCAGTCCTGGGGCCAGTCCTCTTCAATATCTTCATCAGTGACATTGCAGATGGACTAGAGGGAAATGCTTGTCTGTTTACAGATGACACCAATATCTGCAACAGAGTAGATGATCCAGATGGGGTGGACAGAATGAGAAGAGATCTGGATAAACTAGCAAAATGGTCAGAAGAGTGGCAACTGGGATTTAATGTAAAGAAGTGCAAGATCATGCACATAGAGAAGACAAACCCTGAAGCCACCTATAGGCTGGGTGGGGAGTTGCTGGCAGTTACAAAGGAAGAAAGAGACTTAGGTATCATCATCACCGATGACCTGAAATCATCCAAGCAGACCTCTAAAGTAGTAGGTAAGGCTAGGGGGGATGTTAGGGTTTATTAGTAGGGGTATCACAAGTCATAAGATGGAGGTAATAATCCCTCTTTACAAGACACTGGTTAGGCCCCATCTGGAGTACTGCATGTAGTACTGGAGGCCACACCTTCACAAGGACATTAACCAAATTGAGGCAGTCCAGAGAAGGGCAAACCAAAATGGTGCAGGGACTGCATCAGAAGACATATAAGACATATGAGAACAGATTAATGGAGCTCAATATGTATACCCTAGAGCAAAGGAGGGAGAGAGGTGATATGATCAAAACATTCAAACCCGTTAAGGGCATTAACAAGGTGAAAGAGTCTCACATGTTTCAATATAAGCAAAATAGCAGGACAAGAGGACACAGCATGAGATTAGAGGGAGGCTGATTAAGGGGTAATGTGAGGAAGTTCTTTTTCACAGAAAGGGCCGTGGATGCATGGAACTGCCTACCTCAGGAAGTGGTGGTTATGAATACAGTGCAAGGCTTTAAACAGGCATGGGATAGGCATAAGAGAGCAATACAGATGAGTATGAATAGATAGGCCACTGACAGCAAAGGCCTATGGCACATTTATAAGGTAGAAAAAGAAATGGGCAGACTGGATGGGCCTTGCGGTCCTTATCTGCCATCACCTTCTGTGTTTCTGTGTTGCTCACTGACATCACTGTGCACTAGTCCAGATTCTTGCGATATGTCAAACAACCACTAGAGCTCACTAACTTAATGACTTGTGGAAGCACATGAACTTCTGTACAATGCCACCTGCTGACTCTTTAACAATCCTATAGATAATGTATATTTTTAAAATTTGAAAACAGTGGTACCAAGTGATGCCAAACCTCAAGTCTTTCAACTAGTTGTGACTTAGGCCATTGTGACAGAAGCATCTGGATATCCTTAGTGATAATGGTTCATGATTCTGGGCATCACTGTTGCAGGAGTGCAGAAAATGTATTGCAGGGCCTTGACGCTAGTGCAGGTAAGGTGATTCAATGGCGATAAGTACTCTGTGAAAGTGTAATTCCACAAGTGGAATTCTAGTGGCATTACCTATTATGCATCCATACATTTTTGAGCAAAGTTTTCCAATTAGTAATTTCTAAAGGATCCACAATACATGTTAACCTACTAAACCACATTTTTCCAGCTTAATTAGATTCCAGGATATATTTATTTTGGTATGCATGCCAAATCTTGAGTGTATATTTACAATACCAATGGCGCTATAAGCATCCAAATATTTTGAAAATGGTCACACAATTCAATAAATAAACTGACATTTTAAACTAATGTAACTTATAATTTACGCAGCCAATTGCTTCTCTTATTATCAGTTTCTGACTCTTCCAAGAAAATATTCATATGCATTTTTAATTATCTAGCTCCAAAGGTAGCTAATTTGAAAGTACAGAAATATTTTCAGATAAGTTCACATGAATAATAAATTGCCAAACTTTGAGCCTCTATAATTTCCCCGTCCCTAATCCAAATGTCATTGAGTCTGTCATCCATTTAGGCAACCTTCCAAGTAATATGTATGCCACATTTCAGGGTTCTAGCTATAACACTACTGAGTCGTGATCTTTTACATGTTTCAGAAAATTCTGCAAAATTTCGTGAAATTTCACAGAATTACATAAAAATTCTGCCAAATTAAGAGGTGGGCGAAAGTTGTTTTTTTTTCTGTCATAGTGGAACTTCCATGAAATGTTGCAACCTTCATGGAAATTTTCAAACTTCTGCCTGCAGTGGACCGGAAAACTTGCAGAGGTTTTGGGTGAAATTTCACCCTGTTCCACACACCTAGAAGTGAAAGAAAGAAAAAAAAGCAACATGTGGTATGGTGTGGTGCCCCTGGTAGTTTAGTGATCCACCCTCCCTATCCCCAATCCATGAATGGAACATTTTTTCCCAGGTAGTCTAGTGTGCTCCCACCCCGGCTCCCCCATCCTGAACATGAGCGGGCGACCAGTACAGCCACTACTCTTCTCCACGGCCCAGCAACCCACTGAGCTACTGCAATGAATGAGTGCGTGCATCGCTCATTCATCGATAGCTCAATGGGCTGCCAGTCATGGACTAGAGTGGAGGGCTGTATGGTCGCCTACTTGCTCTTGGGATAGGAGGGTGGAGGGACATTACCTCGCAGGAGTGGGGGTGGGGTGCCATCAGACCACCAGGGAAGAAACATTTCATTCATGGATTCAGGATAGGGAGGAAGGGTCACTAAACCACCAGGGAGAAATGTGTTGTTGCTGGTTTTCCTTTTTGTCACTATACAGTGGGGGATCGGGGTGAGGGGGTGTTGGCATGATGTGGTGGGTTGGGTGATTGGATGGGGGAGAGATCACTAGCCACCAGGGATTAGAGGGCATCTTTTTTAAATGTGTGTTGGGTGATCAGGTGGGGGGAAGGGCCACTAACAACCAGGGATTACAGAGGAATTTTTTATAAATGTGTGGGCAGGTGATCGGGTGGGGGAGGGACCGCTAACCACAAGGTATTAGAGAGGACTTTTTAAACATGTGGGTGGGTGATCGGTGGGGAGGAGGGACTTCTAGCCATCAGGGATTACACTGCTATTTTTTTAATACTGTATGAGGTGGGTAATCATGTGGGGGGAGATACAGCTAGCCACCAGGGAATTAACTGAATTTCAGGCACAGGCAGTGATGCAGGGAGGCAGAGGTTCCCTTCAAGTTCCACTGGTAAAAGTTTTTTTTCACACACCTCTAGCTAAATTGGACTTTGCTAATTTTATTCAGCCTTATGGCCAACATTTATCAGCCAGCAAGCTATGGTGGGGGGGGGATGAGAATGACAGATTAGACACAATGGAGGATGAGTACAGTCACATGGCATGCAAGGGCCAGGGCTGGGATGGGTAGGAAAACAGACAGGTGCTAACAAACAACTTTACCCATACGGGATGTACTGGAGACACCTGCCTAAGAGGATGAGGGTGCCTCAGAGGAGGACAGATCAATGAATACAGGTAGGTACCTCCACCTGCAACAATGGCCCAGGAGCACATTAACAGGTAACTTCTTGACCAGGTCCTGTGCCCAGTGAGATGTTGGACACCCTGAAGACCCATGAGACACATGAGACCCTGGATGCTCATGAGAACTGGGACCTCCAGGATCCCCAAGAGACCAGCAGCTGGAAGAGGATGCTGATGACACAGAACATGCTAGGTGGTATGCAGCCATGCCTGGAGCATACCTGACATGGACTCTGACCAGGGTACACCAGTACAACCCCACACCTCCAGACAGAACCTGCATGTGCCACACAGCCATCACCACCACCACAAGACACTGAATAGTGTGCCCAGTGACAGCAGGTCTGGCCAGCCATGGACTTGGACCTCATGGAGGGACCCTCAGAGCTGGCACCAACTGGCTGTTATCCACAGACACAGTCCCAGCACTGCATGTATACCAAGGTCTTTAGCCTCAAGCAACAGTGCTCCTGCCAGGCATGGACAGGATATGAGCACCTACAGTGCATGGTCCACAGTGTGGGTAGCCTGTGCATGGAGAGCAGGGGCATGAGGGAGGAGCTCAGGGACTTCTGGCATGCTGTCAACAGCAGCCTTGAATGACTTTCAGAGGGCCTCGATCAGGGACTCACCAACCTCACTTCTACAGTTAGTGCCAGACCCTGTCCACAGGTAAACCCACCCCCTCAGGGCCCCACAGCACTCATGGATTGTGGTGTTCCTGGCCTGGCCATGGAGCATCACCCAATATGGAGCCTGCCCCCTCTGACACAGAAGACAATGCCCCCCCCACTCACCACCCAGTAAAAGAGCAGCAAAGTCATGGGGGGGGCAGAAAGCACAGTGCATGACTGTGTAAAGGCACATTGCAAGAGTGATCTGATCACCATTCAGGGACACTATAAAGAGTACACTCGAGATACACATGGCACACCAGAAACACACAACACTGACTGCATGACAAGACAAGGTGTGCATACTGATTGATTGTGGCACAGGTAACCACTAAGGGCCTCCCCCTCCTGTATGAGAAGTAGATTTGCACAGCCTGCACCCTTCATGCATGTCCAACATGGTACCTGGGTCCTGACTGGCGGCATGTCAATGTCCATCAGGAATCTGTCCCTCCACATCACCAGGCATATTACTAGGCAGTTGCATGTCATCTTCAGGCACAGGTAAGTGTTTCCTAATAGCAATGTTGTGCAGCACGTAACATACAATGAACAGTCTGCACACCTTTGTGGGCATGAACTACAGGGTGCTCGCTGTCCTGTTGAGGAACCTGAGTCACATCTTTTGCAGGCCAAACACCCTATATGATGCCCCATGTCAACCAATGTGCCTCATTATATCTCACCTCTCCCTTGAACTGGGACTGCAGGAAAGGTGTTATCAGGGTATGCCCCCTCTCTACCTGTACCATGTGCACATACCTATGAACCACCCATGGTTTGCGGACATGGCATGCAGCAGTGTCCACATGCCTGAGTTCTCCAGTACATAGGCATCATGGGTGGAACCTTGGTAATTGGCACACATGCACATAATTACACCTGCAGAATCGCACACAACCTGCATGTTCATGTCATTGTGCTGTGCAGTTCCTGTATGACTTTCTCCACCTGGGATGGGTTGATGAGCACTACATGTGTACAGTAAATTGTCCCACTCATATTGGGCATACCAGCCACAGTAAAGAAGGCAACCTGTATGTCCACAAGGGCCTGCTCTATCTTCAGAAATGAGATGTGGTCACCAAGGTGTGTCAGCAGGGAATATGTAATTTGCCACAGGCACCTGCTTGTGGAAGATTGACTGACACTGGCTATGGCTCCTTTCATCCATCAAAAGGTACCCATTGCATAGTAAGCTAAGGTTGTGAGAACCCTGCTGCATGCCACAAGTGCTTGGCTATGGTGTATCTTCTTCTGCAGCTGAAGTTCCAGTAGCCAGCAGAGCTCCCCTATAGTGTCCACATCCAGCCAACACCTGCAAATGCACTGGCACTGTATAAGTGTCACCGTGTCTGCCTTCAAGTCGGTAGATATGGGGTGACCCTTACTGTTCCTGAAGAGTTGTAGCTCTTCATGGTGTAACTGGAGAAGCACCATGTCCATTAGTATGCATGGCACATCACTGCACAGTCTTTTCCATGCGTTGCTGCCCCCATAGATGCACATGCACATCTTGCATGCTGGCAGGGCCCTTTAATAGTTGGCCAGGTGAGGGCATGGCTTCTTGGCACACCATCCAACTAACATGATTGTGTCTTGCCATGCAGGTACCAGAATGACACTTTGTGCCAGCAGAGTGATGCAGGACAGCACTTAGCAGTTGGGTACCATGCCATGAACCAAAACAGAGCAAAAGAAGGTAGTGGAGCTGGTGCCGTCAGAGGCATTCATGCTATGGGCACTAACCATCAAGGACAATGGATTTAGGAATAAGGATAAGACCTAGTGGCAAACTGCAGAGCCACCACACATGAGTGATCTTTGTCCCGTTGCATCCCATGGCAGCCCTTGTACTGTACAGTGCTGTTGCCAAGTAACTTGTAATGCTAAAATCATCCTTCTGTATCACATCAAGGATCCACAGCACCCATCAGCATGCTGATGCTGTGACAGGGCCAGAAAAGAAGATTGTGGGATGAGCCACCTGTTTTTAACCCCTTCCTGGACTGGGAAGCTGATGACTAGCTGCCTGTGGAGAAAGACGGCAGTGAGGGGGTGCTGTGGCCATGCCACTGGGACCACATGAAGACCAGCCAGGCTACTGGCTACAGCATATACAGCAGGTGGACAGGCTGGTCTGATAGTGTGGAAGGCCAGTTGGGGGTGTACAGCACTGCATGCCACAACCATGGATGTATGAACAGACACCATTTTCACCTGGGTGTGGGGTAACACCCTGGTGCAAGGGCTTATTGGTGCAAGGACTTATTGGCTATGCATGATGGTAAGGCATGGTTGTTGGACTGCTGCACAGGGACAGATTGCAGGTGGCAGGCAGGATATGGTGTCTCAGTATATGTTGTACATGACAGTTACATATAATTATAGGTAAATGCCTCTCGACATACAGTTCATACTATGTGATACATGTTCTTGGGCCACATCTTTTTTACAGTGGCAGGTGCCAAATGGGGTGGTACAGGGAGGGCTGGGGTGTTATGCCCTTGGAGTATGGAGGGTGATGTGCCTGGGGGCACTGGGGAAGGGGGAACTGTGTTGGGGGGATGTGGGGTGTCCTGGTGTCTCCATGTATCTATTAGGTTTGTGGCTGCAGCAGACCACAGCTTACTATTCAAACTATGACGTGCATCCATGCTCTGTATGGCATGGATGTTCACACTACTGCAGCCCTCTTACCTGTGTATGTCCCGGTGCTAAACACTGTCTGTGGGTTTGGGCTTCTGGGATTGTGGATTGGTTGCAGCACCCTTCACTTGTGCATAGTGCATGCCTCATACCACTGCTATGCTGCACGGCCCCACAAGACAGATGATCTTGTGGACCCTGTATATCTGGCCTACAGACTGCTGTAGATCTGTGTATGACCCTAGGTGATGGGAACACTCATATTGACATGTGGGCAGCAGCTACATGGGTGTATAGTGCTACCACACCATTTGTGGACTGAGCCCTTATTTCTTAGATACTATAAAAACATTTAGTGCTTATCAATATGTGATTACTGATTCACAGCACTGGAAGTTTCACTTATGTTAACATTATTATAGAATCAGAAATGATGTATCTCATGGGGGGTGAGTGTGGCTAGTCATTCTGTGTGGAATATGGAATTCCACTGGTGAAATTAGTACAGAATGACAATTCCACCAGTGGAAGTTCCACTGGAATTTTACTGGTTCTTCTACAGAATTTCGCCTCCTGTGATCCGCAGAATAATAAACCGTGGAACAGCATTTTTACGTGGAAAATTATTCTGCAACAATTTCCACAGAAAATATTGAGAGCCATAGAATAATAATAATGATAAATTTTATTTTGCACAAGTGCCTTTCAGGCCATCAAGGCACTTTACAAAAAGATAAAAGCAATCATGATAACATAAGAATAAAATAAATAACAAAATAACAGAGGATCCAAATTATTCGGTGCCACCAAAAGCATGGCACCATAAAAAGGTTTTCAGCGCCTGTTTGAACCCTCCCACAATTGTGCACTCCTGAAGCTGACGTGGTAGAGAATTCAAAAGGGTTGGGGCCACGTGCATAAATGCACGGGCCCCAGAAGATTTCAAAAACACCCTTGGAATCTCCAGCAACCCCTCATCAGCCAAATGCAACTGCCGCACTGGGCGGTAAGGCACAAAGAGCTCTTTTAAGTAGTCAGGGCCCAATCCATGTAGGGCTTTATAAGTCAGTAAACCAACTTTAAAGGTGATCCGCCACCTAATCAGCAGCCAGTGCAGATCGTGGAGCACAGCAGTAATATGGGAAGCCTGAGGGGCCCCCATCAACAATTGTGCTGCTGCACTCTGCATGAGCTACAGGCATCGGATGGCAACCCCAGGAAGCCCTAAGTACAGGGAGTTACAATAATCAAGGCATGAGGTCACAAAAGCATGGACCAATGTAAGCAAGTCACTGGATGGAACCAGGTGCTTAATCCTGAAGATATTCCTAAAATGATAAAAGGAAGTCTTGATAACGGCTGACACCTGATCTGGAAAATTCAGCCCATCATCAAGCACTACCCCCAGGTTTCACACCTGTTCAGAGGATAGGATCTGAGAGCCCCCGAGAAAAAGTTCAGAGGGCTGATCAGCCCACAACCCCTCTGTCTGGTGATCCGGGTCCACTACCATCACATCCATCTTTCCAGCATTCAACTTTAACCAACTCGAGTGCATCCAGTCCTGGATATCGGCAAGGCAGGTATTAAATGCTGAGACAGCTCTATCCTGGTAGAAAGCAAAACACAAGCAGAGCTGGGTATCATCAGCATAGCAATGAAGCCTCAGCCCATGCCATCTTACAATGTCTCTGAGGGGCAGCATATAAACTGCAAACAACATGGGGGACAGCACTGAACCCTGAGGTGCCCCACGTGGCAGGGAGAATGGGTCTGAGAAAAAAATCCTGGACACCACTCTCTGACTACTGCCAGTGAGGAAAAATGTAAAGCACCTGAGGACCGTACCTGTCAATCCACAGATGGACCTCAGCCATCCAAGCAGCACCCAATGGTCTACAGTGTCAAAGGCTGAGGAGAGATCAAGGAGCACCAAAATAGAATGGCTTATCTGATCGCTCGCCATTAGGAAATCATTGAGCACCAGAACCAGTGCCATCTCCATACTGCGCCTCTCTCAAAAATCGATTTCTTTGACTGGGTGACCAAAGTAATAGACCAGGGAGGGGCTCTGGATATGGCCTACCTAGACTTTAGCAAGGCATTTGACACAGCCCCACATAAAAGATTAATAATCAAGTTAGCCAGCCTGGGAGTGGGTCCCAGGGTGGTAGCCTGGGTAGCAAACTGGCTGCACAACAGGACACAGAAGGTAATAGTGAATGGAACACATTCTGAAGAAGGGGGGTTACTAGTGGAGTACCTCAGGGCTCAGTACTGGGTCCAGTCCTCTTTAACGTCTTTATAGGTGACATTGCAGAGGGTCTGGAAGGAAAGGTATGCCTCTTTGCAGATGATACAAAGATCTGTAACAGAGTTGATACACAAGGTGGGGTAGAAAGGATGAGAAGGGATTTGGCAAGGTTGGAGGAATGGTCAGACATATGGCAACTTAGATTCAATGCAAAGTAGTGCAAAGTAATGCACCTGGGAAATAAAAATCCAGGAGAAGAGTACACAGTAGCAGGGGAGGTACTAATGGCAACAATAATGGAAAGGGATCTGGGTGTAGTCATATCAGATGACCTAAAGGTGGAGTAAGCAATGTGAAGTCAGTAAGGAGAGCCAGGGGATACTGGGATGCATAGGGAGGGGCATCACAAGTAGAAAAGGAAGCGGTTATCCCTCTATACAGACAGTTGGTGAGACCCCATCTGAGGTACTGTGTGCAGTTTGGAGACCCCATCTACGCAAGGACATAGACAGGATGGAAGCAGTCCAGAGGAGGGCAACTAAATGGTGCAGGGTCTACATCAGAAACCAATGAAGAGAGACTGAGATATTAATATGTATACCCTTGATGAAAGGAGGGACGGGGGACATGATAGAAACTTTTAAGCACCTCAAGGGAATCAACAAAGTCCAGGAGGGTAGCATCTTTTAGAAAAAGAGATGTGTAAGAACAAGGGGCACAATTTAAAGTTAGAGGGCCAGCTCAGGGGTAATGTGAGAGAGTATTTTCATGAGAGAGTGGTGGATGCATGGAACCACCTTCCTGGAGAAGTTTGTGGGGTCTAAAGCAGTGGGGAATTCAAACATGCATGGGACAGACATAAGGCAATTATTGTGGGGGGTTGCAGGAAGTAGGCTGTTGGTTAACTAGAATCTGCAGCTTATCCAATAGGTAGAGAAATGGGCAGACTGGGTGGGTCAAGTGGTCCTTATCTGCCGTCAAAGTCTATGTTTCTATGTTTCATACTGGAGAGATTCATAGATGTTATGGATGGTCAGGTGGTCATCCAGCTACACCGATACTACTTTCTCAATCACCTTCCCTATAAAGGGAAGGTTTGAGATTGGTCTGTAGTTGGTCAGAGAGTCTGGGTCCATACCTCTCAGCCTCCTGCCTCATAAATCAGGGACAAGGCTTAAAAAAATCAGGGACAAAGGACCAAAATCAGGGACACATCTTCAAAATTAGAGATATCCAACCAGAAAGCTGGTACAATATGGGGCTTAGTGCACAATGCATTTTCTAAAGAAGAACAAGTCTGTAACTTTAATACGTAACACTGTTTTGTGCTTACAGTCCCCACTGTTTAGCCACAAAAACAAAAATTTTAGGAGGGACAGAGTAAAATTTTGAGGCAAAATCAGAGACATCCCTGAAAATCAGGGACACTTGAGAGGTATGTCTGGGTCCAAAGAAGATTTCTTTAGGAGGGGGGTTACCACCGCCCCCTTCAGGGAGCTTGGGAACTCACCAGATTCCAGGGAGTACCGGACTATCTGAGCAAGGACCGGGCCGATCAACTCCCAACAACCCATAATCATGGAAGTTGGGCCCGGGTCCAAACTACAGCAAGTAGGGCACACACCCTGGACAATCTGCATGACATCCAAGAGCTCAGGTAAGGCAAAGGTACTCCAGGAAGCCTGAGGTGAGGTGACCAATCACCGATCATCAGCAGCCCCTATAGGGTGAGTCGAAAGAATTTCCGACCTGATGTCAGCTACCTTATCCACAAAGAACCAAGCAAGTTCATTGCACTCCATGTGTGGAAAAGGTCTTCAGAGCTGCAGACCGTTTGGGTTGCACAACCTGTCAACAGTTCAGAAGAGTTGAGCTGGTCAGTTCTGAGTGGCAGCGATCTCCCTGGACAGGAATTCTGCCTTCTTACGGGAGATCGCTGATTGGTAAGTCTGATAATGCTCAACCAATCTAAGGTGGTCGGCCTCCAGGGTGGATTTCCACCAATGCCGCTCTAACCTATGTCCTACTCTCCTTAACTGCCTCAAAGACTCATCAAACCAAGGGGCCCGAGGGCGAAGGGGGAGAGGACAAACATGGACAGTAGCAATCAAGTCCAGGGCTACAGAAATGGCCTTATTATAGACCACTACTAAAGTCTCTGTACTCGTGCTGGCCACTGGAAACCTCTGAGAGGCAGATCACCACCTCTCAGCCTCCAGGACTCACTTCCCCATAAAGGGCGGTAACTGACAATCTCCACAGGGGCAGGTCTTTGAAGGGGGCACAAAAGTTGAACTTCACAATGTAGTGATCAGACCAACTGACAGGTTCCACCTCCAAATCGGAGGCCTCGATCCCCAGGAGGAAAACCAGATCAAGAAACTGACTGTGTTTATGGGTGGCAGAGGTAACAACCTGTGTGAGACCCAGAGATGTCATAAGCTGGAGGAAGTGTTATCCAAACTGCGAGAGTTCATCGCTGACCCAGGCATTGAAGTCACCCAGTACCATCAATCTGGGCGACTCCAATGCCATGTTGGCAATGAAATCTGCTACTTCCTGCAGGAATTGTGTCTCATCCCCAGGTGGACAGTAGATGAGGGCTAACCTGCAACCTACACCGGCCACCATGGTACACTCAAATGATTCAGCTCCCTCAACTGGTACATTCATGAGGCCCAACTCGGTCTTGAAAGAGACCGCCGCACCCCCCCCAATCCAATCTTGAGTGGTGTATCACCGAGTACCTGGCCGGAATTGCAGCATCCAAAATAGGGCCAGCATTTTCATCCAGCCAGGTCTTAATGATGCAAGCCAGATCAATTGTTCCAACAAATCTGCAATAATTGCAGTCTTATTTTTTAATAGATCTGGCATTGCATAACATCGCTCGAGTTGGATGGGTTTCAACGGCCACCCCAGCTACTTGCCTGCTACAAAAGGTAGTGCTCTTGGGTATGGGGACTAGACAAGGAATACCATGGAACAGCATTTTTTTCATGGAAACACAGTTTGCAACTATTTTCTGCCATGGAATTCCACCATTCCATTTTCAGTAGAATTTCAGTGGAATTTTGAAAATTCTGTGGAATTTTGTTCCATCGGAATTTGAAAATTCCACACAGCACTAGTTGCTAGTCCTGCCTTTAACAAGGCTAGATAAATGTTTCAGAAAGCAAAGACTGCATAAATTGGCAAAGGTTCTACAGCTTGGATGACACTATTGTCTGGTTGAGTTTAGAGCAGCACATCTTTTCTGGCCATTACTGGCGATGTTGTAAAGTTTTACTTTGCCGGTGAAGTTCTGGTGAAGTTGTGAAATTGGCCTTCACAAAGCACTTTGTGAAGTTCCCACTTTGCAATTAGTTTTCTATCAAATTGGCCCTTTCTCAGACGAAGTCAGGCAAAGTCATGAAGATATTACAACTCTTATGATATTTCAACTCTTATGGCATGACTTTGAAAAAGTGTTGCTTTGCCAACTGAAAACTTCACAGAGTGGACTCTTTGCTCTTTGCAAAGTTGGCAAACTTTGCAAATTATTTAGCAAAGTGAGGTTTGCCAGCTTTGTACATTTCTCGTCATTATTACATTGATTTATGTATTTAAAAGTTGATAACCGGAAAAGGCCTGCTGAGCCAAGGCTCAATTCCAGGTGCGACCCAGGGAAGGGCAAGGGAACATAGTATAATAATACATCAATAAAAGCAGCAAGTACTGGAATTATACACAACACTAAAATTGATACAGGGTACAATGCTACAGCAGTGATACACAGCATTATAGAAATATACACAACATAAAGTCAATACAGCAGTGTCAGCAAGGCAAAAATATACAGGAAATAGGTTATTGATGTGAGGTAAATAGTATGCAGTAAATTATAGGGTAAGGAAGCAATAAATGGCACAGGCTACAGTATAGATAATGCTATTGGGAAAGGGTGTTTACATACTTACATGTCAGATTTTAAATGAAAAGAAAATGCTTTCTTATGATCAAAGAACCTCCTTAAAGGTCCCTTGACATCACATGATAAACTTCTGAGAACCTTAATTCTTAGACATATTTTGTGTAGATTTCACATAGTATCTGTGTTTAGCTTTCCCTTGTGCATAACAAATACCATATTCAAATAAACATGAAAGCAAGATCAGTGCCTCTAGACATCAGCTCTTCTGGCTGCTGGTCTACACATCACAATCATCTGTTCCTGAAATTCTAATCATTTTCAACAATTGCAAACTGTGATGTCACAAGCAGAGGGTTAAGATGTCAGATGCAGACAAGCAGCTAGAATAAACAAGGCCTAGGGGATAGTGATCCTGTTTTCATTTTACCAAAAGAGAAGCTAAAGATGGAGAATGCATGAACTGTACACTGAAATGTTCGAAAAAATACATTTTTTTGAAAGTTTCACATAGGACATCAGAGGCTATTGTAAAGCACAATCCAATATGGCCTCAGAGGAGTTTGTTTATAGTGATATAGCAATGAGTGTGAAACAACAGGATAAAAAAGACTGCTCTTTTCACAACAGGTTCGAATGTTGAATTTTGGTACCTAATTTTATATCTGCACTTGCATGTTTGGAATCAATCATCTATGCAGGATTGTAACCAAGTAATTTTTTTCTTTCCCTTTTATTGTTTCAGTGGCTTAATTTACTGTCTAAACAACATGTGCTATATATATAATTAAAATTAATAACATTAAGATATATATATATATATATATATATATATATATATATATACACACACATATCACTATTTACATAAAACAATCTAAAACTGTGTTTATTGTACAGTAAAACAATTTAAATCCTTATTTATTATACAGCATTTCTGTGATTCTGACAGTCTTCACCTTACCTGTGGCTGTTGGGTGGCAGTAGGTCTTTGAAGTGAGGGGCTGGGTGTCTTTGGCACTGTCTGGCTCATTCTGGCTACTACCAGATCAGCTATTAGCTGCTGATCTTCAGCTTGGTGCTCACCAATCAGTGGCATTGCACAGTCCATAACCTGAAACCCACAAGAAGGAGAAACAGAACTTTACTAACAGTTCCCTAGTCCTGTTTTCTGAGGGAATAAATATGTAAAACCTGAACAGTCCAACTTGTTAGAAGTTGTTCTCAGCTAATCGAAGACTGCTGTAGCCTCAACAGTAACCAAAATAAGTCCTTGACAGTCTGTTCTAACAGTGTACTGGAGTAGGTAAAGGGATGGATGAGTCAAACATTGTACAGTTGAGTACGTCAAGACACTGACTGATACTGCACAGTAGACAACATTGATGGACTATGGTCTTGATGGTTGGTGACATTGCCTTAAGTGGAATAAAGGTAGTGCAGTCTGATGCCTGGTACAGTGAGCAAGTAAACAGATGACTACAATGTGCAATCTCACTGCAGCAAATGACTAACTCAGAGACTCAAAGCAAATCACTTGACCTCCTTTAGTTTCAGTCCTACCAGCCGTGAAATTATGTTGATGCAGGACTCCACTGAAAATGACATTTTACATCTGAACACAGCCATCCCAAGTAAATAAACTAACAAAAATAAATAAATAGGAAAGGATTTGGTTTTTATTATGTGAATTTTATACAAACTGTATCCCAAAGCACTTTACAATACAAAAGAGGGAAGGAAGAGAGATACTATGACATATATTTGTGTTTGCACCCCCCATTAGTGCCCACCGACATCTGGCTGATGAATTTGCATTGCTGCAGTATTTACTCACTGAGTGGCTCCTGCCCTGGTGACTAAGAGCTTATTTTGTACTTAACTCCAAAGTGTAGCAGCACAACCAGACAGCATTAGCACCCCATTTTTGTGTCACCACACAGTTTAACTGAGAACTGAGCTCTCATGATTACTCTTGGAAACAAAGTAGTACCTGCTTTGGTACTTGCTGAGCAAGAGATATTTGTAAATCCTGAACTCTCACTTTCCAGAGCTGAAATGACATCTTAACTACAGTTGCCTGTAACATGGGGCTATGGCTAAGCAGTACAATCCAACTGATAAGCTGATCATAATTGTTCATTTTCTTCGTAAATACGTTTGAATTTTTTTAGGGGTCAGTTCCTATTGATTTGCAGACTACAGCAATAAGTGAAAAGGTAAACATTATTTTAAGAATGTGTACAGTACCCATGGTTGTGAAAGAAAGACAGAAAAAGAATGTGATGGGTGAAACTATTCAGTATCATTTTTACTTGCTGCAGGAATTATTCCTGACATTTTTGTTTGAAGCTAATGCTGCAATACATTTTCCAGCAACAACAAAAACAGCAGCAAAAATGTCCTTAAAATTTCAGCTCAGTTCTTGATCAATGCTGGAGACAAAGGGCATTTGTAATGCACTTGGCAAGGCTTTGAAGTCTCATTAACTGACTGGAAGTGGAGTTCAGATGAGCTCCACAGACCTGATTTTGCAAAAGGGATTGCAGGCTTCCTTGACATACAAAACTGGAAATATAAATGTTAGCAACCTACATTTTTGAACTCTTAATTATGTCTCCCCGCCCAAGTCTGCAGGGACAGTGTAATAGCATCCGTATTTATACAGTCTGATGGCCCTCACAGTGTTCCAGCAGACTCTAGGGAGACTTGGGATTGTAAAACAATCCAAAACAACAAAATAAAAAATAAACACTTGAACATTTAGCTGGTTAACTTTATTTAAGTGATTTATTCACCTCCACCCTTTTATTCCTCACCCAGGATCAGAAACTCCTACTGTGGGGTGAAAGTCATACCAGCCTAGATAACCTGTCTGTTCAGGTGCTTTACTCACAAACACCAGTGTTTACCCTCCCCCTCTGGGTCAGCATAGCACATGCCAATTGAGCTCCACAGTGGGGAATGCTCTCAATGGATATACTGCACCCCAGCTTCCAAGGGAGCTGGGTAAGCTCCTTCTGTGAGAAAACAGGACCAGTTGTGGTGAGGTCCTTCAGTGCAGGGCAAGAGGTAAAGGTCAGATCAACCCCTTCCTGAATGTGGTGGCCATAAGCATGTCTTCTACCCAGCCTTGCCTATTTTTCCTCCCTCTGCATGCAGTGGACACCCTCAGCACCAGTTCTGTAAGCACACTCTGGCAGGCAGCATCTGGCCACCCATATAGCTGAGGCCATGATACTCAGCCACATTTCTTAGTGATTATGTGGCAGATGTCACTGTCCCCTCTTCCTGGAGTCCCCTATCTGATAGCATAAATTAAGGTTGGTACCAACAAACTGGGCCTGGTTAACTTTTTAGATAACTAATTTAGCCATGCTAGTCTAACTCCCCCCCCCCCCCGGAAAAAGCAGCACTATGTCCGTATTAATTTAAAGACCCTTCGTTCCTGCAGTAAGCTCATAAAACCTGTGTGAGTATCTTGAAGGTGCCTCAGATTAAGCAGAGTGAGACGCAGAAGGAAATGCCTATAGGTTTTTATTTGAGTAAAGGGATCAAAGGCAGGAAGAGTTATATCTCAGCTGCTGCATTGCTGTGATGGGGTGCTGAACACCTCTCCATTTGAATATGTTTTGCTCCATGAGCCAAAGAGTCATGAAATGACTATTAGAATTTTCTTTTACAAACTCTCATGCATCCCCAAAAAAGGAATGCATTTTTTCGTGTGGGTGCTATTAATTAAGAATTTGTTTACAGCCCAATAATTTAATCTGCCAATCTGCCAATTATTGTAGTTGCTATGTACACTAGAGCGAGGAGCAGCATAATATAGACACACTGATAAACTAAAAACTATCTTAAAGAGAGATCCATTTTTATATGATTAAATTAAGAACATGATATAGCAAGACACACATGGCCTATATTAAACATAGAAGGCACATTTAGATTAGTTTACTAGGATTCTGTTTTCCAATTACTTTGCACAGTGCCAGATTTTTCAAATGTGATAACATATCTACAGAAAGATTCTTTTACTACATTTGGAGCAATGCCAGTTATGAAAAATAATTAATTCCATCCTTGCTGTGCCATGGACTGATATATCTGCCCAGATTTTCTGTATGTTCTAATTAGAGATGGGTGAAATTCTCAAATTTCAGACAGCAAAATATTTCCCAAAATTTGCATATTTCACAAAATATTTTGTGGGTGCGAAATGTGAAATTCCACCAGTGAAATGTAGAATTTCACCCACAAACAGCATAATTTCACCAACGAATGGCAGAATTTCACCACTGTCCGGTGAAATTCTGCCATTCATAGTAGTTTCAGCTTCAAATTTGATTTCTTGCAGTAAACGCTTTCATTTAGGGACAGATTTCCAAAGACAACCCCCCAAAACAAATAATTGGTGCTGGTGTGGGAAAAATTTGTTCAAACTGGTTGTCACTTGTGGAACTGCAGTTTTTCCCCCATGCACTGGATTTTTAAAAAGGAAGCCATATTATGGCCAGCTCCATGATTTTTGGCAGCTTGTGGCCATTTTTTGGGGCACAACTCTGATAAAATGTTATGCCTGGTTGGACCAGGTGTAACATCCTCAACAACTGCGCCTGCCACCCTTGCAGAGCACAGGCTGAAAATTGGAATGTTCACTGCTGTGGACATTTTTTCCAGCAGCAATGGGCTGCAGCATGGGACTTAGTCCCACAGCTGTTATCGGATGTTTGAAAATCTGACTCTTGATGTCTAGATATCACTGTATGTGGGTCTGCTCACCAAGAAAAGAAATTACAAATAGCTACATAAACTTTAGCTAGCTTAGATGGGTTACCAGTGCAATCAGTTTAGTTGCAGGCTAGAAAAAGTTTATTAGTCCGTGGGATGAGAGAAACCCTAATCACTCTCTGAAGAGGACAGTCTGTGGCAGTATCATTACTTTAAAGAGAACCTTTCTTGAACACTCAAACAACAAATAGGATGCTTCCTTACCCAACAGGAGTTTCTCAGTGGCACTTAGTTAATTTTTTAAACAGCCCATCATGAAAGGGAAGGGATCATAATTTCCCTCCAAAGGGCTAGCTGCATAATCCCTTTCATTTTCAATCTAGCCCACTCTGCCCCATGCACCAACATTTTATGACATTTATATAGGGAGAGCACAGGGGTTTACACATTAGGGTTTCTTCTTTCTGATGTAGGGTGACTGTGCCCATAACATTGCAGTGTCAGTGGCTTAGTAGGTAGCACACTTGCCTCTGAGGCCAGGAGATCAGAGGACTGTGGGTTCAGTTCCCACATCTGGCACTTGGGTTAATATCCCAGTACTGACACTGTAGTGCAGCATGAGAGGGGTGCTGCACTTCTGAGGTGCCATCTTTCGGATGAGACAGTAAACCGAGGTCCCATCTGCCTGGATTGGTGGTAGTTCAGGTGGATGTTAAAGATCCCATGGCACTTATCAAAAAAAGAGTAGGGGAATTTCCCCGGTGTCCTGGCCAAATTTCCCTCATTCACTAAAAAAAAAAAATACCATCAACAGCTTAATCTGGTTCAAGGTCAGTTGGCATTCATCTGTATCCCACCCCCACCCCACCCCCCAGGTCGTGGCCTGAAAATAGGCAGAATTTATGTAGTGCACTTACCTGGTCAATAAAAACTAAATAAAAAAATTAAAAAAATAACAACTGATCCGGGATCAGTTTATTAGACAAACTGATTTCAGATTATGTCAGAGATTTGTCTGACCACAAGCAACAATAGGGAGGGTGGGCAGTACGGAAGAGGTTAAAGCAATGAACATGGATGTGGAAAATCTGAAAACGTGGTCTAGCATCTGACAACTCCAGTTCACTACCAAGAACTTTGCAATGTCATCCCCATAGGCAATAAGAGGCCGCAGTATGAGTGCAGCATTGATGGTGTAAAAGTTGAACATTTTAGTGATGGGAGGGATATAGGGGTAATAATTAGTGATAGCATGAAGTTCACTGCCCAGTGCAGTAAGGCATAAGGGAAGGCAAATAGGTTGCTGTGGTATATTAGGCAGGGATTTTGTAGTTGCAGAAAGGAAATTATTATGCTGTTCAACTGGTCACTGGTGAGGCCATGCCTCACATACTGTGTACAGTACTAGAGCTCACATCTAAACGAATGACAAGGAATGGCTGGAGATGACACATCAGAGGAGAATCAAGATGATACAGAGGCAGCAGGCTAAGACTTCCAGGGACTGACCAGAAAGCCTAATGTGTACTCTCTGGAGGACAAGAGGGGTAGGGGAGACATGACAAAGACATACAGATACTTGCAGCATAACAAGGTGGACCATGCAGAGCTGTTATGACTGAATGAAAGTTCATTCATCTGGTGGCACAATGTAAAGCTGGTATGTGCATGTTCAGAAAAGATGCTAGGAAGTTAGTTTTCATGGAGCAGGTGGTGGATAAGCGGAATAGCCTACTCAGCGTATTAGTCAACACAAAAGCCATTACAGGGTTAAAAATGCCTGGAATGGCAATGGAGGGATTATTAACAAGGGGAGGGTGAGAAGGGCATAGGTGGGGGGAAGGCTGAGTGTTGATGGAGGAGTTATCTATGAGTCACTCAAAGTAGGATTCTAGGGCAGACTGGACTCCAAGGGCTCGATATTCAAAAGGATTTGAATGTTACAAGTCCCGGTGCACCAAATGCATGGCCCATGGAGCTTGCAGCATTCCCAGGGCAGCAATCAGGATTCTCAGTCTCCGAGCCCCCATGCACCATATATGGTGAGGTCTAACTTTGCCAACCTTTTTACGGGGTTTGCACCATGCATTTGCCCTAAACCCCTATAAAAAGAGTAAAGTGTCTCAAAGGAATGTGATGTATGAGAATCGGGCACACCATGCGACAAAGTGTTTGAGGCAGCACAGAGTTTGACACAGGGCTTCTTAAAGCCCTGCATCAACCTTCGAGAATCGAGCCCCAGGTCTTTTTCTGCCCCTGTATGTCTATGTTTGTTAAGCTAGAATACATGACTGCAAGACAGAAGATGTGGTCTGAATCCCAGCAATGTCATGGACATGTTAAACATGTCCCCCAGCCTTCACCAGAGGGGTGATCCATGATGCTAGAATAGTAAATCTACACTAAAGGGAGTTAAGTGCAAGAAAGAATAGTTATTGACATAAAGGCCCAGATATTCAAAAGAGTTCGCATTTGCGCAATAAGGTTATTATAATGTATCCGAAAATCGCCATTCTGAGAATTCAGCGGAAGGCAGTTGCACCCCCCCAAATCATGCTGCACAATAGAGCAATGATAATGAATGTATGTGCAACTGAAGGGGGAGGAACCATGCATAAATGGCACAGTGCGATATTCAACAACATGCACCATGCGCAATAGGGGAGCAAGCGGAAGTTGCGCCATAGCAGAAATGAGCCAAAATAAAAAGGAGCAAGGGAGAGGTGCAAGAACGCTACAGGGGAGCCACAAGTTGCTGAACTATAGCCAGCCACACAGGCAACACACACACACACACACACAGGGCAGGACAGTGAAAGGTCACCTGGAACCCACAGGCTCAGGGGAAGGTGTGGGGAGCCACAGTGCAGAAGGGGAAAGTGCCACCCAGCAGTGAGGCCAGCACAGTCAGGTGTTCCTGGTGCAGGGGAAGTAGCAGCCAGGACAGTGGGGGAACACAGAAACAGCTGCCGGGGGGGTGAACACAAGCCAGGGACATGGCCAGTGCCACCATCCAGATGGAGGCAGTAATGAGGGAGGTGAGAAGACAGGCAGTAGGGGGGCGTGGCTGTGGAAGGGCCCGTCGGCGGTATGCCCCCAACAGGCAGTACTGAGCCTGCACCAGCTTTGAGCTGTATAGTGAGATGGAGATCATGGGCCGGTACCGCCTGAATCAGGCAATTCTGAGGCGAGTCTGTGAGATGTGCAGTGATGTGATGCAGGCACCCACATGATGGAGCCATGTTCTGTCAGTGGAGACTAAAGTGACAGCTTGCATGTGCTTGCTTGCCACGGGTACCTTCCAGAGACCAACAGGGGACACCACAGGCATAACCAAGTCGGCCGCGTCATGCCACCTCACCCAATTCCTCAGCACACTGCTGCCACATGCTGCAGAGTACATGCATTTTCCCAGCACACCGGCGGAGCGCACAGCAAACATACAGGAGTTCCACAGGGTAGCACGTATGCCTGGCATGCTACGGGCAATAGACTGCACCCATGTGGCCATCCACACACCACCTGGCCACAAGGGGGCTGCATACATGAATCGCAAGGGCTATGCTAGCATCAACTGCCAGGTGGTGTGCGATGCCAGGGGGTGCATAATCAATGTCTGTGCCATGCACCCTGGGGGAGCACATGATGCCTTCATCTGGCACCAGTCGGCACTGTGCCACAGATTCGAGAGTGGGGACATCCCCACTGGCCACCTAGTGGGTGAGTATGCAAACCACACGGACAAACATAGGGCTTGGAAGGGCATGGTCAGAGGTGACATGGGTAGTGGTCTACATGGCCCAGGGCAGGGTGATGCTGATCACCAAACTAACCTCCACCCTCTACACACAGGTGACAGTGGATACCTACTCCATCCCTGGCTGCTCACACCATACCAGCGGCCCACGACCCCATCACAGCAATGCTACAATGAGGCACATGCCACCACACATAATGTCATCGAGCAGGTGTTCGGGATGCTGAAGGCACGGTTCCATTGCCTGGACACCTACAGCGGTGCCCTATAGTACAGCTCCTCAAAGGCCTGCGGGCTATTCCTGGCCTGTTGCATCCTGCACAACATGGCCAACGAATGTGGGATAGCCGTACAGGTCAAAGAGGGGGACAGCAATGGGGACGATGAGGATGCCGGTGACAATGGTGATGGGCAGCCCCCCCCCTTGGGCGACGGGACCCCCGACTGCTCCAGCTGGCACAGCTGCACTGGGACACCATCACAGGGGAGCACTTTGCCAACTCAGGCAAGTCATGGGGCCATATGCAACCACCAGTGGCTAAGACAAAACCCACAAACACGCATGGACACACACCAGGGGTGCATGCCATCAAGAGAAGTGGCCGGGCATGGAACCACACACACCACCAGGGATGGGTGAGGTTTAACATGGCATGCAGACAGACACACACACAATGCACCAGACATGCACAAAGGGTAGGAGGCACTCCGACCCAGAATGCCACCCCTAGCCACACATATGTCCACAGACCACCACGCCCACTGCCTGTCATTGTGCATGTGTCAGATGCTGGGCACCACTGCACATTGGTGTACAGTGCAATGCAGACATCATCGTGCACACGCAACTGCGGACAGCAGCCAGGAGGGTGTGCAGATGGACTGTGTGTCTGCGTGCAGAGCCGGGTACCCACCCGTGCATTGCCCGCTGAATGACACAATGCACACAGGGCAGCATCAGACAGTAGCCACATTGGGAGACAGGTCAGTCATGCGCCACAGTGTCCCGGCCACCACGGATGTGTGGGCGGCCCCACTGAGAACTGCCAGCACTGACAGACTGACCACTGGCCTCATGGGGTGCCACTGATGGTCCCCCAGGGGTTCCACTGTGTGAACATGACTGTGCTCGCACAGGGGTCTGCAGCACACCGAACATGCCTGCTCCAGGCCTGCTCAGGATGCCCACAGCTGAACCCGGTGTTGACAAGGAGGGTGTCGCACAATGCTGGGAATGGGGGGTGGACATTGGACATGCTGGGTGTCTGTGCTGCATGGGCAAATAACTGTGTGCCCCCTGTGGCCATGGCAGCTGTGATTGTTTGTGTCAGCCTGTCAATGGCAGCGGTCACATCCTTCCGCATCCGGTCCATCCCTGCCAGGAGCAGAGCGGTTTCTCTGCTGCGACGCTCCTCTGCTCATTCCAGAGCCGCACTCAGTGCATCCACCGCCATCACAAGCCGCATCTGCTGATTGACTGATGCTTGCAGTATGCGGGTGTGCTCATCCAAGAGGACATCTGCCTGATCGGCATTCTGTCTCTGAGGGTGTGCATGTCCCTGTTGCTCAGCACCCCTTGAGGGTGGGCGCTGCACACCAGGACCAGGCCTGGGCATGTCCACAGGCAGTGCACTGACACCGCCCCCTGACACTGTACCCCCAAGCCCATTGGCCAACTGCTGATGCTGCCCCTCCGGCTGCCACTCCCCAAGGCTCATTGGTGCCGCCGAAGTGGCTGCAACAGTCCCACTGTCCTGTACACACACCAGTGCTGCACCACTGGTGCTGACAGGCACAGGCTGGGACTGTGATGACATGCAGGCCTCCATGGTGGCACCACCCACAGCCATGGATGCGATGTTACCTGCTGTGTGGCCATCCTGTGGCACACTCACGTCACTGCCCATGACGTTAGCAACATCATCATCGGTGACAGACCCGGCACCAGCCCGAGTCACAGCATTCTGGAATCTGTGGAAGCTGCCATGCTGGGACACGGGCAGGGCCTCCTCCGCACCTGTTCCATCAACATCAGTCTGGACATTCCGGCAGGCCCACTGTCGCACTGAGCCACGTATTCCTGAGGAGGTGGATGGGCCCTCCTCCATCTCCATCTCCATCTCCATCTGACTGGCCTCAGGGGAGAGGCCCACCACGCTGACCCATGCAGATGCTCAGGAGCTGTAAGGGAAAACAAAGTCACGTTACTGCATGTGACCTACCCTGCCCCCCCCAATAGGCAGACCATGACCTACCATGCAGTGACGGGCTACCACCCATCTGGAATCCACCACCCAGAACACCCTCAATGGCACAATGCTGCATGTGGCCAGCAACCCTCTCCTCCTGTGGGGTCAGGTGTAGCACCTCCGGCTGTCCCCCACCTGTCGCAGATCATGCTGCCCTGATGGCAGCCACCTTCTTCTTAATCCTCCTCCTGTCTGTGCCCATCTTCTTCTTGCACTCCTGCACGGAGCGCTGGTGGCTGCCATGCAAGTTCACAGCATGCGCCACTTCCTCCCATGCAGCAGCACAGGCCTGTGGTGTTCCCTGGCGTCCGCTGAGAAGTGGCTCCTGGTCCAGGTAGGCCTCAAACAGGGCATCCGTCTCAGCCTTTGTGAAATTTGGCCCCATCCTCCTCCCACAACTCTGTTCCTCTTCTCCCACAACTCGCTCGGTCATGATTCAGCCTGTGAGAATGACAGGTGTTACCTGTGAGTGTGCAGTCCCATGCATGTCCCAAAATGCATGCGCCTGGGTGGGCAGGTCTTGTGGACGTGATCACTGTGGGTGGTCGTACACCATCACAGAGGCATGTCCCAAGGCCGTATGCCATGCACAGTGGGTGGGCTGTATGGGGCTGTGCATTCACACCTATTGACTCTGCTCCCTTGTCCTAGGTGGACAGCAGCTGCAGGCGATCAGGGAGGCACTGCGGGAGATACTACATGTTGCCAGGGTGTAGCTGGAAATCCTGCAAAGGATTGACAGGCTGGGTGTCAGGCGGCGTCATGGCAGGAGCAGCAGCCGGAGTGGGGAGCGGGGCTCCCAATGAGCTTAACAATGCCCCTGATTTCCCCTACCCCCCTGGACCCACCCTCACACCCCTCCTTCCCTCTACCATTTGTTCACCCCGCCCCTTACCCACCTCCACCTTGTTTGTGGCCCTCCCCCCAAACTTTTGTAAATATTTGTACATAGTTTTGTTTGATGTTTTTAAATACATTTCTTTTAATATGACTACTGTGGTGGTCTCTGATTTGCAGCAGGCTATAGGTGCTCAGCTGCAGTGGTGTGCATGGTGTGAGGGGTGGTGCAGTCATGGGCATGTGTGTGTGGCCATGGGGAAGTGACTATGGTGTGGGAGTAGCTATCAGTCACTATCTGTGCTGTGTGTGTTGTTCCCTGTGCACTGGATGACTGTGTGCAGTGGTCCATGGTGCATGCTCTGTGTTCGTGGTGCACCTGTCAGCCCGTCCATGGCCTGTGCAGCTGACACCCTTGCATGTTTGTGACCTGCACGGTCTGCTGGCATGTCAGTGAGTGGTGGCTGTCCATGCAGGACAGCCACTGTACTCGTCATAATGCTGGATTGCCTCCTGTCACTGGTGTGGTGCATGTCTGCCTCGGGTGACACTGTGGCCTCCGCTGTTGTTGTCCCACCTCCATGCTGTGGCTTGTGTGTGTTGCAGGGGATGTGCACCACTGCCTATCACTTGTGCTCCAGGCAAATGCTGGTGGCTTACAGCTCCACAGTGCTTGCGCAGGGTGGCTGGCACTCCTGTGCCATGGAGGAGTGCTGGCCATGTGTACACGGTTTCCATGGCCACACAGGGGGTTTGGTTGCCCTGCTACTGTGTCCCTGTGTTGGTGTGTCCTTGGGTATAGGTGGGTATTTGTCCATGCACTGTGTTGCATCCGGTGTGGTGCATGCTTCCGTGCACCACTGTGGGTGTCTGCGCTGGCTGTTGTGGCCAGTGCTGGGTCAGGGTGTGTCCTTGGGAGGGTGTGCAGGGTGCTGTACCACTGGTGGTGGGGTCCGGGGCATGCCCTGTCACATGTGGGGTACCTCATGTGCCGACGCATGGTCGGTCTCTCAGCTGTACCTTGGGGGCTGTGCGTGGTGGCACTGTGTATGCAGTCATTGCATCACTGTGTGCTGCCACCCGCTGATGGGTGCTCGTGGTGGGGCTGCCTTGCATGGTTCTGTGGTGCACAAGGTTGCATTGTCACAGTGAGGGTGGTGGCATGCATGGGGTATCCTGCACTGGTGGATGCTGCTCCTGGGCAGGGAGTCTGGGGGTCATGGTGCAGGGGTGTGCTCTGCATTGGTGGGATGGTGTGGCATGGGGTGGTCGGCCCTCCTTGTGTGCCGGTTACAGCTTGCCAGGGGGTGTGATGGGGCACCATGGCCCAGCTGTGGGTTGGTTGCTGGTCTCCATGGGCCAGTGGTTATTCCAGCCCTCCCCCAGTTGTGCAGTGCATGGGGAGTGGGGGACGATGTCTGTTCTGTTGTGTGTTCATCTGCTCATCTGTGGCATGGGTGGTGGGCCCCTGCATCCCTGGCTGTGCTGTTGCATTGCTGCCCTACTGCTGGGGGATGTCCCTGGTTGCACTATGGCACATCTGGACTGCTCAGCTGAACATCCCTTGTTGGGATATGGCGCATCAGATATGCTCAGCTTCACCTCCCTAGTTGTGCTATGGCACAGGTGGTGCGATATTCAGTCGTCGGCTGTAGGCGCATCTTGGCCAGCGCAGTTTTTTGAATATTGTGTCTCTTGCACATGGGCGCAGTGGACTTGCTTCTGCTGTTGTGCACTTTTTGGGTGCAGTTTGAATATCTGGGCCAAAGTGTTCTTACACAAAACTGACTCCTGATCAGTTTGACTGTTAAAGTAACAGTGTACTATAGCAGTGAAAATTTTGACCAATGCATTTTTTATTCTGTTTTAGATTGCCTCTTATGTCCTGTTATGAATGAGTCCCTTCTTTTCTCATTTTGAGTCTGCTTTAGCACTACTTTTTATATTTGAAATAATGAAAGGTGAGCTCACTTTTCTCAGCTATTTTTGTGCACCTGTTGTTCCATACATCAAGGAAAGGTTTCTGCTGCTTGCTAGGTCATAATAGTAACACAAAAGGTGATCTTTATCAATTGATGTTGAAAATCAACAAAGAATACTGCTGAAAACCTGTTCTAAGCCTTATTAAAAGGAATACTCCATTTATCATTTTAACTGTAAAAAACAAAGTGGCAAAGCAAACTCAATATGTGGAAAATAATGGTACACAAGTTAGGATATAGGTGGCAATCTGAAATAAAATGAAATAGTATAGGTCAAACGTTCCAGCGCCATCATACACTGCTGCTTTAAATTGATCCTGGAGCAGCTCTTGTGAGGAAACTCTAGCTAGACTATTTTCCTCTTCTTTGGGGAAAACTGCTCTGTGAAACATGACCTCTTTTCAAGGTGTAATAGTAGGTTTTCTATAAAAATCACTTCTGAAAATTGTTCTGTGGAGAGGTGGACAACATTATCTTTCTGCCAGCAGAAATGTGCTGGACTACATTTTCTACTGGTAGATATGGTTCTTATGTAAATTATAAGATCTAACAAGTGTGGGTTGTTGGTAGATACCCACCCACTCAGGGCACAGTGAGGTCAGATGCCACAGGTGGAAGACCTTACAGCCCTGGAGGGGTGGGTATCCTACAATAACTCACACCCTGAAGGGTCTCATTGTGCTTAGAAAAAGGAATGTGTTGGCTCAATACAACCCATTTATTAACTGGGATAGGATGGTGTTGTAAAGCAGTGCCGAGCAGACCAAAGCAGAGGCAATAGTAAGCAGATTGAAGGGCTGTCAGGGTTAGCACAAGGTTCAGCATGAACATGTAAGTGGCCTGCCGCCTCTTTTTTTTGTACTGGGTGACGTTGACTGATACGGTCTACCCTCATGACTGTTTTCAGCCAGTCAGATTACAGGATCTTCATAACCCATTTTGTAAGAAAGATCTTGATTCTACCTGGAGCGTTCCACTGGTCTCCTGTAGGTGGAATCAGGTTCAGAATTTAGTGGACTTGCTATGTCTTCTACAGAGAAAACCTGACATAATCAGAATTAAACTGAACAAAATTCAGTTTCTTTTGTGGGATTACACTTTTCATGAATTTCATGTTTGCCATGGAAAATATTCTATTCTGCCACATAAATTATGTGAAATTAAATTACAACTCTGCTCATGAGTAGTAATAATACATAACAACCAGTAGCAAAGATTTAGTTCTATGACAAACCACATGTGACTTTAATTTGTAACCTATGTTTGAAACTAAATGGTTGCTCCTGCACCAAACACATCATTTATGAATTCCAGAGAACTGAGATGTTGCAACCGCAGTAGTTTCTCCAGCAGATGTTTCCTAAGCAACATAAGCATTTCATTAATTTCTCTTGGGCAACATCAGTAGTACAGCATTATGTAAGCACTTAACTAGACATACAGTTTCCCTTTCCATAGCTTTGAGTTAAGTTATATAATTAACTGTACAAATGCACTGCACCCTCAGTAACAGACATATGTGTCATCCAGCTGCTTCCACTTCCATTTTTTGTGGGGCCACTCTAATTTTCTACCCTTGATTTCCATGTTTCTCACCCTGAACCTTTAGCCATGTCAGACTCATTGTACCTGATCTCTGTCTGCAAGGGGCATGCCTGCTCATCTCTTCTCTGGTATCTGCCACTTACAGTATATGCTTAGTCTGAATGCAGGAACCTGATTTATGGAACCACTGAGACAGCTGTCATGGGCATAGCCAGGATTTAGGAGTGGGGTTTTTCATCAAGACAAACCTCATGCCTTAGCCTTGGTACACCCATATCCCTTCAAAGGAGTACACTGCATTTGTTAGTTACTGATTATGGGTGCCACCCCATTGGGGTGATACAAACTGAAGATGGCAGGACATACATGCCAAAGATGTTGATGCTAGCAATGATCTCTATTGGGGTAACAAAGAAAGAACAAAGACCTTAACAGTAAATCCAGTCTGTCCCAAGATTCAATAACTCAGAATCTCTGTAGCATCCATTATTCCCTCCCAGTCACCCTTTCCCCTCCTAAATTATCCTGTTTAATAAGTCCTGACAGGATCAGTTGCAGTGCTTTTAAAATGCACTGTTTACCCACAGAGGACTATGGGTGAAATAGGTCCCAGTAATGGTGGGTGAGGGGGTCGCTGGATCAACAGAAAAAAAGAAATACTGCAGGCCAGTAAACAGTTTAAAAATTACACTTTTTGGAAGATTTGTAAATTGGGACCTACAGGTCCCGTTACTTTTCTTCTGGGAAGATCGGCATTCCCCTTTAACGGAGGTAGAACAGCATATGTTCTTGTAATTGTTTTAAGTGGTGTTCCTTAGTTAAGCCCATAAGACAGGGGTGGTATAATGACCAATACAGGAGCTGGGTACACCTTGCTTCACTAAAACTGTCCTTTTTTAATGTTTGAAATTTCTAGTCACAGCATAGTACTTTCCACAGTCACAGAGAGTAGATTGGATAATAGAGTTGATAGCTAAACTGAAGTGAAGAAAGAGAAGGAAGGTAATGATGTAATGATCATTACAGACAAGAAGGTACAGTAATCGGATATTCATGGAAGAAGTCTGTTTAGACAGGATAGAGGGACAGGCAAAGGGAGGGCATAGAGGCTGTGGAGGATGGACACATGAGGGGAAGCAAAGGGGAAACAGAGTCACTGTGGGTTCATTTCACGATGTCCTCAGCCACAAATTACAGACAGGGGATCCATAGACCACTAAGACAAGGGAAAGACAGAGATAAGGAGCTCATGGCAGACCTGGCAAGGGGAATGAAGAACAAGGAGGTGGTATTGGTCTGTGATCTGAACCTGCCAGATAGTGACTGGGATAGTCCAGTGGTCAGGTGCACCTGAAGTCAGGCCCTGTTAGATACACTGCAGGACTCCTTGCTGATGCAGCTGGTTAAGGAACCCAATAGACAGGGGGCCAGTCTTGATTTGGTACTCACCAACTCAGAGATGGTTGGTGGATTGAAGGTAGGGGAGTCACTGGAGTCCAGCGACCATAACTGCATTTGGTTCAGGCTGGCCCTTGGAACCATAATGCACTCATCAAAAACTGAAGTCCAAGATTTAAGAAGAGCAGACTTCAACCCAATGAGGGAGCTGATCTGAGACAAATTGACCAGGATGGGAAGCATCAGAGGTGTAGAGGAAAGACGGGACAATCAAAGGGACCATTCTCAAGGCAAAAAATTGATGCACAAGAACTGTTGCAAAACAAAACAGGTAAAAGAGACCAATATGGTTGTCAGAAAGGAGGCAAGATGGCCGGCAGTTTAAACACTTTGTAATGACCTACAGGAGAAGCAATGTTGCAGCAATACTTTTCAAGTTTTGAGTTTTAGTTTTGACTACTCTTTGCTTTATCTCTTCAGTTTTTAGTTCATATATGTGCCTTGATGGATTCACGAGGGAACAAGGGGTGATCGATGTCAGAGTTTGTTTCCCCAAGGTCAGGCCCACTTGAGCAGAGGATTCTTTCAGCTAAACCCAGCCTGGAAAGTGATGGCGGAGCTGCAACTAGCTCACCGTCCACCCCGCAGGCTACTTAAATGATGTACTCCATTACCCCGCAGAAAGTATCCATGGCGGCAGTTGAGTAGAGTCAGTCGCAGAATTTTCATCAAAATTATTACCAGAGACGGAGTGACATTCCTCAACAATCATCCCCTACTGAGGCAGGTGGATATATGCTTGAAAAGTTAGGAACAACACTAGTTAAAATATTAGCATGGACTGAACGGAGTGATCACCGATATGAGGCAATTCTAAAGAAAACCAAATTTTTATAAGCTGAAGTAAATACGGTTAAACCATGTCGGAGGGAACGAAGAGAATTGTGTTACAGAATTTGGCTGAAATTGAGAAACGTTGCAAAAATGGTGTCAGTGGAAGCAAACTGTGTGAGCCTTATGAAGGAAAATTATAACATAAACAGAAGGCTGGAAAATGCAGAAAGTTTATTACGGTACAGGAATATTCGCATCTTAGGGGTTCCAGATCTACTAGATACCATTTTTTATTCCACAAAAGATTTGATAAACGATATTTTGGTAAAAACTTTTGATTTATATTTGGAGAATCCTCCCCTAATTACAAAGGCTTTTCGTGTTATTAAATGAGAGATAAATACTCCTGCTCCATTAAAATCTGTAATCCTCACCACCTTTGGCTTTGACTCTTATTGAGACTATATTTTTAAGTTGCCCAGGCTCAGAAGGGCTCTGGAATATAACGGATTAAAATACTACATACACCCTGATTTTTGTTATGCCATGCAACAGCGAAGAAGAAGATTTTTGATGTATCATCAAGAGATTTTGGAATCCGGTGCACAGTTCTCTCTGTTACAACCAGCGAAGGTGAAGATCATTAAAGATGGCAAGAAATACATATTCTTTGATGTGGATCAACTCACTTCATGCCTCCAGGCACAGTATTCTTCTCAGGAGACAGCTGAGTCCCCTATCTCATCGGCACATGAAATTTTGGAGTATCTGGAAATTTGGAGTTGTAACTATTCTTTATTATTGCTATATGGGACTGATCTGTTGGATGTTTTGTTTTGCTTAGTTTAAAAATATAAAGGATGTGTAGATGGGAATGCATTAGATATTGTGGAAAACTTAATAAGGAAAGTTAAGATATAAAATAGCTATTGTCATTTGGATTGGTTGTATATTTTAGTTCCAAATTTTACCTCCCCGAACTTTGGATTGAACTCGCCTAGATCTATCTTTTATGTTTAAAAGTATGCACTAAGTATATTTGCTTTCCATTATGTATAAATGAATAAATGTCGAGTGTGCATATTATTGTAACATAATTGTTGAAAATAATAAAAAAATGTATGATAAAGAAAGGGTTATAGAAGCAGTGAGGACCAAGAAAAATACGTTCACCAAGTACAAGGAATAGCAGGGGGAGGAGAAATGGGAAGAGTACCAAATAAAAACTAGGGAAGCAAAGAAGACAGTCCAGGAGACAAAGACAGACATGGAGCTGAGTACTGTGGAGGGGGTCAAGGGTGGGGAAAATAATTATTCAGCTAAATTAAGGAAAAGGGAAGATGGGAGGGAATATTGTTAGGCTACAAGGGAGGAGGGTATTAGAGGAAGATGAACAAGAAGCAGCCATCCTTAATGATTACTTCTGCTCTGTCTTCACAAGGGAAGCCAGCAGCACCCTGCTTGAAAGTGCCTTCAATGAGGCTGTCAGGGGCATGACAGAAATGAGGCAGCCTATATTTACCATAGAAAGGGTGCAGCAGGGGTACAAAGCCCTAAAGGTAGATAAAGCCCCTGGGCCAGATGGAATGCACCCGAGGGTAGTCAAGGAATGTGCTGCAGAACTGGCTAACCCCCTAGCAGAGCTATTCAGTAGCTCAGTTCAGACAGGAAATTTCCAAAAGACTGGAGAGTAGTGGATCTAGTTTGGCTCTACAAGGTGGGGAAGTAAGCATCAACCAGGGATTTATAGACCTGTCAGCCTACCTCTGAAGTGGATAAGCTGATGGAGTCACTGATCAAAGAGAACCTTTTGGACCACCTACAGAGCAATGGTCTACGGGATAGTAAACAGCATGTGCTTGTGTCAGGGAGATCTTGTCAGACCAACCTGATAGTTTGCTTTGACTGGGTAACAAAAGTAGTAGATAAGGGCCATACCCTACTCCAATTTCAGCAAGGCTTTTGACTTAATACCACACAGATGATTGCTGAAGAAGCTGGAACATCTGGGTGCAGCTACGGACATAATTAGATGGATAGGAAACTGGTTGAAAATACAGCAGAGGTTGGTGGTAAATGGGATCAAATCAGAAGAAAGGGAGATCATGAGTGGGGTGCCAAAGGGATCTGTCCTGGGTCCCGTCCTCTTAAATATGTTCCTCAGTGACATTGGAGAGGGCATCCAGAGCAAGTTATGTTTCTTTACAGATGACACAAAGCTCTGTGGTAGGGTAGATAGTGACGCTGGGATTAGGTGGATGCAGAGGGATCCACAAAGGCTAGAGAGGTGGTCTAAGGTTTGGCAGTTGAAATACATTGCCAAGAAATGCAAGGATGTGCACATGGGGGGGGAGAAACAGGGAAGAGTACTGGATGGGAGGGGTTAAACTGAGTACTATGACAGAAGAAAGGGACCTAGGAATCATCACTAGTGACCCTTCCAAACAATGAACCCAGTGTAATAGTGTAATAAGACCTATAATAAGGCTAATAGATTGCTGGGGTGTATTGGAAGAGGTATTGACAGCAGAAAAAAGGAGGTGCTACCACTGCTACAAATGTCACTGCTGAGGAGGCACCTGGAATACTGAGCTCAGATCTGGAGTTCTTATATAAGGACAGACAAGGACAGCCTTGAGATGATACAATGCAGGGTGACCAAGATGATTCAGGGGGAACTGGGCAGATCTTATGAAGATAGTCTCAAAGCACTGAACATTTACTCACTGGAGACTAACCAAGAGAGGGGGTAACATTATACAGACCTTCAAGTTCCTGATAGAAATAAACAAGGTGAACTACGTGGAACTTTGTAGCATGAGTGTAGAGTCAAGAACTTGAGATAATGAGTGGAACCTTGCCGAGAAAAGATTTAAGAGGGATGTAAGGAAGTTATATTTTATGGAAAACGTGGTGGAGCTGTGGAACACACTGCCAGAGGACGTGATGGGTGCCAAGACCTCATTATCCAAGATGGCGACCGGTGTGGGTCTGCCTTGAGTTTGCTGCAGCAGCAGCGGTTTTATTTTTTAGTGTCATTTTCATTTTAAGTTTGTTTTATTTTGCTTTATTTTGTATTTCGAGCAGACAGCAGTCCACTGGACCACCAGGGATATAGGAGAATTTTATTCATTACTGGAGCCCACGATCGGGCAGACAGCAGTCCACTGGACCACCAGGGATATAGGATTTCATTCTATGTTTCACTGATGCCCACGATCGGGCATTGGGGGGGTGGGCGCCACCATGGAGGTGCAGCCGGAGCTCGGGTGGCCACCCGCAGGTGGCAGCTGCCGTGTTGTGCCCTGCAATATGGCAGCTCACCTGTGGATGCCAGCCCTGCTCCTTTCTTTTTGCTTAACTTTGTGCTGAGCAGGTAGGGGTTCGCTGCTGCATGGCTGCACATCCGGGCTGAATATCGGGCTGTGCCCAGAGTATGCATGGGCACGCCCCCCCTATCTGCGCCTGCATACATTACTGATGCGCTCTGGTGCATCTGGATTTGTGCCGTGCACTTTCCCCTTTTGAATATCACGCTGGGGCGCAACCCATTTGAATATCTGGGCCGAGTTGTATTAGTGGTTCTTCATAAGTTATGCTCTTGTTTGGCTGCATATGTTTAAGGATATTTTGTATGAGAAGATTTTTTTACTTTTTCTCCCCCCCCATTCCTTCCTTAGTTTTTAAGTATACAATAATAGAGGTAAGATTATTGAATAGAAGTTAAATGTTAAGTGTATTTTGTATGTTTATAATATGTATCTATTCTATTCAGCTCCTTTTAGAGTTTTCAAATAGTAACAACATGTTTTATATAAGGATAATGTTTTATAATGTTGTTGTAGTAGGGAATATAATATGATTATTAGGCTCTTACTAGGAACCAGAGCAATCAATTCTGTTTGTTTCTTAAAGGTAATTGTGAATGTATTGAAGCAATTAATTAATTTAGGCAGTTAGTTTGTCCTGATGATATACATGTGTATATAAAGCACTCACTCACTTAGATGGAATGTTATAGCCTTTGATAAAGGGTCCAGTCTAGGACCAGAAATGCATCAGACAGCGTTACTATGCTCGTGTGGACATAATAAACAATTTTTTCATCATGTTTAACTTACGTGTCAGCATCATATGTGGTGGTGCATGCTGAAATTACTTGTTTGTAACCATGTATTGATTTTCGAGAGCACCACAGTCCTTCTGTGCTCTCTGTTTCAGACTGTTAGTTCATCTGATTATCTCGACTGGGGAAAAGAGATATGTACTGGTGACTTAATGGGCTTAATTTCAAGTGGCTCTTTGGTGAGGTCATGAGAGGGCCTCTGTTTTGCATATTTTACTTGTAGTTTTTATGCACTGTTGTAAGAGAACTGTGCTTGGACTTTAAATGGTGGTGGTGGGGGTGAGAGACCCATCGTTAAAATCCTTTTATACTGATTTATCTGTTGGTATTTATTTTTATTTGTATTGTAATTGTATTTGGAAAGTGTTAGATGTGGTTGGGTGAGGGATTATTTTAATTTATTGTTATTAGTTTGTTAAATTGTTTGGTTAATTTGTTTGTCTGTTTGTTTATTATGTGTTGGCTGGGTTCGTTTATTATGTGTTGGCTGGGATCTCTCCTCATCAGACGCTATTCTCCTGTTGAGCTCCGTGGCCTCCGTCCCTTTGACTGTCCTCAATTGTTGGCTGAAGTCTATACTCAATGCCGTGCATTGGGGATTGTTAGGAGAAGGCACAGGGGTGAGGGCCGTGGACCTCTCGGGAGAGTGGAACCTAGCGGCAGGATTGGAGTAGTGGGGACTAGGAGACACCCTGGGGCAAAATGGGTTCCTGATAGGGGTTTGCCCTGTCTGGTTGCCATACCCAAGGGCTCCACTGTATGTGGGTGGATGACTCGGTCGACCTCGGGGTCTCATGCAACCTGGGTGGTGTTATGCAATGCCAGGTCTATTAAAAACAAGATGGCAGTGATGGCTGATCTTATTGGATCATCAGACCTGGCCTGCATCACTGAGACCTGGCTGGATGAACACTCTGGCCCTATTTTGAAGTCAACAATTCCAGACGGGTTTTTTGGTGATATACCACCTGAGGTTGGATCATAGGGGTGGGGGAGTGGCCATTGGTTTTAGATCAGAATTGAGCCTTGTGGAGGTGCCAGTGGGGGAGACTTGGTCCTTTGAATGTATCGTGGGCACAGGTGTGTGTACAGGATTCTTCTCATCTACTGTCCACCTGGTGGTGAGAAGCAATTCCTGCAGGAAGTCGTGGACTTCATCGTCGACATGGTGTTGGAGTCCCGCAAATGGATGGTGCTGGGGGACTTCAATGCCTGGATCAATGATGAACTCTCGCAGTTTGGTCAAGACTTCCTCCAGCTGATGAATTCGCTGGGCTTCTCACAGGTGTTTACCTCTGCGGACCCATAGGCACAGTCATTCCTTGGACCTAGTCTTCCTTCTGGGTATGGAGACCTCTGATTTGGTGGTGGAGCCAGTCAGTTGGTCAGACCATCACACCATAAGGTTCAATTTCCAGGACCCCCCCCATATAGGCCTACCCCTACGGAGATGGTCCAGTACCACCCTTTAAGGGGTTTATCCGCCGATGGCCTGTTGGCAGTGCTAGACCTATCAGGGCTGCTGAGGAATAGTGGTGACCCAGATGCCCTAGTCCGGGGTTATAATGGCGCTGTGACTGGGGCTCTGGATTGTCTCACTCCTGTTCACATTCATCCCCTTACCCAGCACCCTCGATCCCCTTGGTTTGATGGGACCTTGAGGGAGCTGAGGAAAGTGGGACAAAGGCTGGAGCATCGCTGGTGAAAATCGGGCCTGGATGCCGAAAGACTTAGATTGTTAGCCCATTATAAGGACTATCAATTGGCTATTTCCCATAAGAAGGAAAAGTTCATGTCTAGAGAGATTGCTGTGGCACAAAATTGACAGTCTCAGCTCTTCCAGACTGTAGACAGACTGTGCAATCCAGTCTGTCTGCAGTGTCAGGGAGCATTGTTGCAAGGGAAGTGAGACGAATTTGCTCGCTTTTTTGCCGATAAGTTTGCCGACATCAGGTCTGAGATTTGCACGGGACGTCCCAATGGGGTGAATGGTGATTGGTGGGAGGTGGCAGCTCCTCAGTCTGTCTGGTCTGACTTCGACTGGCTGGCGATTGGGGATGTTGTGAAGATTATCCAGTCTTTGCAGCCGACCTGCTGTGGTTTGGACCCTGGCCCAATGCACCTCCTTGTGGGGTGTGTTGAGACCACTGGCCCGCTCCTTGCTGAGATAGTCTGGTGTTTGCTAGACTCCAGAGTGTTTCTGGACACCCTGAAGGAGGCGTTAGTGGCACCCCTTCTTAAAAAAACATCTCTTGATCCAGAATGTCTTGCTAACTACAGACCCATCTATAACCTTTCCTTTGTGGGTAAGGTTATTGAGAAGGTGGTTGTGCTGTAGCTGGAGGAGCATTTGACCATCCACAACATCTACAATCCTCTCCAGTCTGGTTTACGGAAATGGCATAGTACTGAGATGGCCCTTATTTGGGTTCTCAATGATCTCCTAACTGCAAGAGATTGGAGGAGCCATTCCATATTGGTTCTTATTGATCTCTTGGTGGCATTTGACACTGTGGACCTTGGGGTGTTGGTCAGGCACCTGCGTTCAATCTGTGGACTGTCTGGTACAGTCCTCAGATGGTTTCATTCTTTCCTCACTGGCAGGTTTCAGGTCTGTGGGGTTTACTCCTCTGTCAAGGTCTCCCAGCCATGTGGGGTTCCACAGGGCTCTGTACTGTCTCCCATGTTGTTCACAGTGCATATGCTGCCATTGTGGGACATTGTAAGATGGTATAGGCTGAGTTTTCACTGCTATGCAGATGATACTCAGCTCTACCTGTCCTTTGTGCCCGATCGAGGGGAGCTGTCTCGGGTTTTAATGACTGCCTTTCCGAGATTGAGGATTGGATCAGTGCCAGTTGGCTGAGGTTGAATCTGGACAAGACTGAGGTTTTGGTGGTGGACCCGGGCCGTTGGGTAGAGGAGCCATCAGAGGGGCGAGCCTCGGGGCGAGCCTCGGGGCTTTGGGTCAGTGGTCGCCAGTTGATGACCTCTGAATGGGTGCAGGATCTGGGTGTGATTCTTGATGACAGACTGACACTTAAACATCAGGTGTCATCCATTGTCAAGAGTGCCTTTTACCATCTAAGGAATGTAGCCTGGATTAAGTACCTAGTTCTGCCTGACGACCTACCAGTTTTGGTTCACGTCTCTGTAATATCAAGCCTTGATTACTGAAATGCCCTGTACCTAGGGCTACCAGGGGTTGATATCCACCACTTGCAGCTGGTGCAGAACGCAGCAGCTAGGCTGTTGACTGGGCTACCTCATAGCTGTCACATCACACCAGTGCTGCGCGATCTGCACTGGCTGCCTATTCAGTGGTGGATCACCTTTAAGGTCGGTTTCCTGTCCTATAAGGCCCTACACAGACAGGGACTGAGTTATCTGCAAGATCTTCTTCATCCCTATTACCCCTCCTGGCCACTTCGCTCCTCTGATGAGGGATTGCTAGAGATTCCCAGGGTTCATCTAAAGTCATCTGGGGCCCGGGCATTTGAATTTGTGGCCCATCCCTGTGGAATTCTCTACCTCATCAGATTAGACAGTGCCTGACGGTGGAGAGCTTTAAATCTGTGTTAAAAACTTTTTTATTTATTTTGGCATTCCCCAATTTTATTTGATCTGCTGCAGCTGTTTTTATATGCGTAGTTGTTTCTATGGATTTATGGCTATATACTAGCGCTATGGCTTTGGAATAGTACTATTTTGCAAATAAATGATGATTGATTGAATGGTTTCAAGAATAGCTAAGACAGAATGAAGGGTTTGGTGGTTGCTCAGGATGGTAGAAGTGGGGAGGGGAGCAGACTAATGGACCTGCATGAACAATAGGTCCCAGGGCAGATAGGGAACTCTGGGCTGATTAGATGGAACTGTGGTCTTTTTCTGCCATCATCATCTATGTTTCTATGTCTCAGTTTTGTGGCCGGGGAGAAAACTGTATTGGAAGAGGTCAGGAATACTTTTGTTAGAGGGGTGGTCAGAGAGGTGGTTATAGGTAAAATTCCTCAGAACATCCCTGAGATAGAGAAGGTCAGAAATGGCCAGTTAGTGGAGGGAGAGTGCCAAAGGAGTTTTTTTTGTGGTGAAGAGATGGTGAATGTTTTAAGAGACTCAAGCAGAGGTCTGCCCAAGAAGTGAAGAGTGATTTGCAATGTCACTAATTCTGGGGCAAAGCTAAGGAGGAAGAAAGTAACAGTAGTGGACAAGAGAGTATCTAGGGAAGACATTTTTTTGATATGTTTAACAGCATTCTAGAAGCACTAAGGGAGGTGACAGTGAGAAAGAGAGAGACAGAGAGATGAGATATGGAAATGGTGAGAATGGGGAGTGGGAAACATGGGACGTGGAAGAGATATTTTCACAAATTACCTTTTGACATGCATGTTGGCAAACCTTATAAGCATGGTTCAAATCTAACTAAGAAAGGAACTGCAGGTCAGCATATTATTGCCATGGTGGAGCAGTGTATGGATGCTCAGTCTGTGCCTACCTGGTTCATATCTGATCTGTCCAAAAAACTTTCAATACCGAGCCAGCAACACACCTTTCTTGAACACAAAGTTCACTACAGAACATCAAACTATGAAGTGTATGGAGATTAAGATTTTCAGCAAACCTTTTAATTCTCACAACTAGTTATACTATTCTGCACATACAACTGCTTTTTAAAAACATTAGAATATTCAATGCAGAAAATATCAAAAATATGTATGTGATTACAGCCTGGAGTAACAAAGCTGAACACAATCATAATCAGGTAATTAAAGGCTGAAGTAAATGACTGACAGCCATGACTTTCCAATGTTATCCCCTGGCAGCAAATACATCATGTTTACCATTTGGGCTAAAACTGCTGCAGAAAACAAGTGCTTCATTGCAAATTGAAGACTCCCTTGATAATTAATCTGATTTTGTAAATTTACTGAATCAATTACAGTACTGTATACGCCAAGGTTGTTCAACTACATAATTTGAGTTTGTCAGCCATTTTGTAGAAGTTAGTCTGGATTGAAACTCTAACCTCCACATTGCTGCTTTAAACCATAAATTGATGATGCACTTACAACATATTTGCAATAGTGGGCAATTCTTCACCTACTGTATATTAAACACATGGGACTTGCTAGTAATTCCTCCTGAACAAGCTGCTAAACTCTATATTTACCAAAAGGTGTCTAAAAGCAGACACTCCTAACATGCCCCCCACATACTTTCATATCCTAGCACATGAATGGAACAGCACAGGAGGTATGATTGGTGTCTTGGATGTCGCAGAGTGCCTGCAGGAGGGAGCACGGATATGGAGGACTCTGCCAGTTGACTAAGGTAAGGTATCTGTTCACTGCTGTTGGAACAGTCACTGCTGGGCAGGGCAGATGGTTAAAGGTAGGCCAAAACAGGGACCCAGGTTCAGCACCCTAGCTAGGGTAGCAGTATAAAGAAATTTCAACAGAATATTGGGGAACACTAATAGCAGCCTATCTAGGGTCAGGTAGCAAAGGTTAGGACAAGGTGAAAGTGCTGCCTCCTTAATAGGACTAGCAAAGAAAGGTAAGGTGGTAAAGGAAGGAGGAAAACAATTCGTACATGAGGCAACTACTTGTTGAGAGGGGTAGAAGGGAAAACTCTATCCAAGGGTAAAGGTACAAAGTAGCAAAGCAAACTGCAAATGGGGAAAACTAGAAAAAGCCTATCACAGGTAAGGGTACAAAAGTATTTCCAAGTGACACAGGGAGAGAAGGAACTGAACATACTGGTAGTGGTGCAGTGCAGTAGTTTTGGGGTGGCAGTTTTCAGAGAGACCTCCTGGAGACTGCAGTGGAGTCCCATTTGCACATGCCACTCTGGATTGAGGGAGGAGGTCACTAGACTCCAGTCTGATTTGACTATGATTTGGAAAACTTCTTCCTCCACTGAGGGACTACCAAATCTGCCACCATTACCTCAGAGGATATGAGGGAGTAGGAATAGCTGGACTATTGTGGACTCAGGAAGGTGGGAGTGATGTATAATAACACTATGTAATTCCTGCTCTGTTCTGATAGGGTGGGGCTGCTGAGAAGAGGCAACCATGGTAGTGACCAAGGAGGATGTGGGGGTGCGCTGTAGTGGAGACTCAAAGGAGGGTGTTGGAGGACTCCAGAAGAAAGGAAGCAACTTTTTTGGGGACTCAGGTGTAAGGGGGATAGATTTGGGAATAGATAGGGTGATGGAGGGGGAGAGAGAGGTTAGGTGCTTATGTGGTGCTATGGCCTGGAGGGATGGGAAGTAGATCCTGAGGATCACTAGGACAGTAGGAAAAGACAGTGAACTGGATGTTATTGTCCACCTGGGGACTAATGACTGGACAAGTGATGGGGCTGGGATAGTGCAGGGAGAGCTTAGGTAGATGGGGTGGAATCTTAGAAAGGTAGCATACTAGGTTGCTTTGATTGAGGTGCTACCTGTCTACGTCAGGGAGTAGAAGATGGCACTCCACATCAGAAGCTTCAACTCATGGTTGAAGGAATGGTGCAGAGAGGAGGGATTTGGCTGCATTGGGGATTGAAGACCCACCTGAAGTGATAAGAGCCTATACAGGGGTAGTAGCCTGCATCCATCCACAAGGAAAATCACAGTCCTCAATAGATGGTTAAATGCTACTTTGCTGAACATTTAAACTAGCTGAGGGGGGTGATGGAAGGAATCAGGTAGGCATAAACCCCACCACCCCTCCCCCGCATGCTGAAGAAGCGAGTAGGGAGAACCCAAGGGGGTGAATTACACAAGGTGCAAATTAATAAAAGAGGCAGGGTGGCAGAAATGGAGGGGGTGGGAATGAGAGTATTAAAAAGAGAAGGGAGCAGGAGGGAGGGCAAAAGGAGAAAAGGAGATTAAAAGCAGAGTGGTATAAAAATCTGGATGGCCACGTTGCAAATGCTAGAAGTCTGGAAAATAATATTATGGTCCTACAGGCCATCATGGCAGAGGCTGACCTTGACATTGTGGCCATTACCAAGTCATGGTGTACTGAAAACTATGACTACTGGGACATTGTCATACCAGGCTATAATCTATTCAGGAAGGACAAAGTGGGAAGGAAAGGAGGAGGTGTGGTGCTTTATGCAAGTGGAAAGCATAAAAGTGATGAAGATACAGAGGATATGGGGGGGAAGAGGTACTGTGGGGACCCTGGAGGAGGTGAACAGAGCCACTATTCACATTAGTGTGATCTACAGAACTCCAGCACAGGGGGAGGAGTTAGATAAGGTACTGGTGGAAGCCACTGGCAAGATGGCAGAAAAGGGGGAGGTACTGATGGTGGGGGACTTAAGTCTTCTGGATGAGGATTGGATCATCATAGCTGGAGCTTCAGTTAGAAGCAGTGATGTTCTGGACTCCTTGCAGGGGGTGATCGTATGGCAACTAATAAGGAAGCCCATCCATGATGGGGTAATACTGGACCTTGTACTCACTAACAGGGACAGTGCTGGAAACCTCAAGGCGGAAGGCCACCTGGGTACCAGTGATCACCGTAGAGTGTAGAATTGAACCACACAACAGCAAGTGTCCTGGACTTCAGGAGGGCAGATTTTAAAAATATGAGAGAATGATTTAGGGATGAGCTGGCAGGGGGGATGGCTTGGCTGGGTTGTAAAAACAGTGGGCAAAACTAAATGGGGGCATAATGCAGAAAACACACCTCTGTGTCAAGCATGTGAGCAAAAGCAAGAGGAAAAAGAAACCACTATGGTTCTCAAAAGAAGTGACTGAAAAGGTATAGGCTAAAAGGGTCGCATTCAGAAGGTATAAGGAGACTCAGGAAGAGGAAGATAGGGGGTGTATTGAGGAAAACAGAGGGAAGCTGAGTAGGCAGCAAGGAGTGTGGAAGTGCAAATTGAGGAGAGAATAGCCCAGGTGGTAACAAAATGAGTCAAGACATTTTTAAGGTATGTAAGTGAAAGAGGAAGACCAGGGAAGGAATTGTAAGGTTAAGAAGGGAATAGAGGGACTATGCAGAGAGGAACCAGGAAAAGGCAGACATCCTGAACAAATACTATTGTTCAGAGTTCACAGAGGAAGGAGAAGGGAAGGGGTCACAAAAAAGTAATATGAGCTTTGGAGGGAGGAAAATGGACACTAGTACTTTTTTGGAGGAAATAGTCATGAAGGGACTTACTAATCTGAACACGTAAAAAGCAATAGGGCCAAATTCGGTACATCCAAGGGTACTGAGGGAGCTCAGGGGTTACTGGCTGCACCTCTGACTGTCCTTTTTAACAAATTATGGGAAACAGGAGTGTTTCCGGAGGAGGGCAGATGCAGTCCCACTTCACAAATGTGGTAGCAGAGAGGAGGCTAGCAACTAAAGGCCAGTCAGCCTGACATTGGCGGTGGGAAAGTTGATGGAATCACTGCTGAAGGAAAGGATTCTGCAATATCTTGAATCCAATGGGATCCAGCATGAATTCATAGGATGGAAGTCATGTAAAAATTAATCTTATAGATTAGATCAGGGTGGAGCAGTGGACATGGCTTATCTAGATTTCGGTAAGGTTTTCAACACTGTTCCATATAGGAGACTCATGAGCAAACTGGGCAGCTTAGGAGTAGGTACAAGGTAGTCAACAGGGTAAGAAATGGGTTAAGGGATAGTTGACAGAGGGTGCTGGTAAACAGAGTTCACAGCAAGAAAGGGAGGGTGACTAGCTTGGTGCCTCATGGATCAGTGCTGAGACCAGTCCTCTTTAATGACTTTATAAGTGATATTACAGAGGAGCAGGAAGGCAAGGTCTGCCTCTTTATGGATGACACCAACATTTGCAATTGGGTGGACACTCCAGAGTGGGGGGTAGTGGGGGGTGGAAACAATGATCAGAGACCTGAGAGTATTCAAAGAGGGGCAAAGGAACAGCAGCTGGGTTTCAATGTGAAAAAGTGCAAAATAATGCAATTAGGGTACAGAAACCCTAGACAGAATGCTAAATAGATGGAGAGGTATTGAAGACCATTAAACAGGAAAGAGACCTGGGAGTAATCATATCAGATGACCTAAAGGTGGACAGGCAGTGCAACAAGACAGTTGGGAGGACTAGTGGTATGCTGGGGTGCATAGGGAGGGGTATCACCAACAGAAAGATGGAGGTGATGTTGCCTCTGCATAGATCATTGGTAAGACCCACCTAGAGTACCATGCCCAGTCCTGGAGAACACATCTCCAGAAGGACATAGACAGAGTGGAGGTGGTTCAGATAACAGCAACTAAAATGATGCAGGGTCTGTATTAGAAGCCCTACAAGGAGAGAATAAAGGACCGCAATATGTACGCCCTAGAAGAGAGCAGGGAGGGAGGATATGACAGAGACCTTTGAATACCTCACAGGAGTAAATAATGTGAAGGAGGGAAGTATTTTCCAGATGAAAAGGTGCTCAAGGACAAGGAGGCATGCAATGAATCTGGGGGGGGGGGTTCAGGAGAGATGTGAGGAAGTACTTCTATGCAGAAAGAGTGGTGGATTCCTGGAACAGTCTTCCATTGGAGGAGGTGAGAGTGTAAAAAGTGGTGGGGTTCAAGAATGCAAGGGATAGGTCTAAGTGAATGTTAGTGGAAAGGGTGAGGGTGACCTTGAGATCAAGTAAGGTCTGTGGTGATAAAATAGGCAGACTAGGTGGGCCAAGTGTTTCTTATCAAATTTAATGTAGCCTTTTGAGTTTTTCAGTGTAACTAAAAATAGGAGTCCTCCATTTGTGCAATTTTACTTCACTGGCTAAGTTCAAGCAATGCTGCAAAATTCTCTGCGAATTACCCACTTCACCATATCACAGCGAGTATTGCTGGGGAGCTGGCACTTTATCAGGCAACTTCAATGGCTAATTTGTATGAATTCACCAGTAAACATGTCAAGTCACCTCCTGTAAACCTCACAAAGTTGGCACTTTACACTAGAAATAAAGCAAAGTTTTAATTTGCCCAGAAATTGGTGCAAATGTGACAAGTTCATGATTCATGAAGATCTGCAATTTTCGGTGGGCCTTCTAACTTATCGGTCCAATTTTTTTATACCCACAAAGGCATAATCTCCTCCCCCCCACACACTGTGCTATAACATCTACCCCCTTCCCAGCTCCTAAATACATTTATCATTGGAGATTTTATTGAGATTTTCAGCATTATCATACACTTCCATGTTCATTCCTCTCCCATGCATGTCACAAGAACTTCAGGGTCCATATTCATACATTATACAATACAGAACCACAGGCTAAGCACCAGTGTTCGCTACACATACATTCATATAAATATATCCTGTCCTCCTTAACTATAGCTACTCATTCATGCTAGACATCTGGAACATCTAATACAGCTCATCTAATGACTAGTAGGAGTAGGGTTCCACAGCAGGGGGAGGGGGGAGTTCTGCATAGCAGCGAGTTAAAATAAGAGTCCCACTTCTTATGGAAGTGAACCAGTTGGCCTCAATGAGCATAGGTCAGCCTTTCTAACAGTGACAGTTTAGCTATAGCTGCATGTCATTGTCTTATACATGGTCTATTAACTTGTCTCCATTGCATTAGGAGGAGCCACTTAGCCTCTAGTAAGACCACCATGACCCACTCTCTTAAGGCCTTTGGGAGTGTAGGGAGACTAGACATATCCCCCAACAACAGCTTAGGATCAAGCTGGAGGTCTCTTATACCTAAAACTAAGCAGCAATCTCACCTAACTGCCCTCCAGAAGTCAGAAAGTTGTGGGCATTCCCACATTATGTGAAAGAGGTGGGCTTCAGGTTGCTGGCATCTCCAACATTCAGAATGCGGCAATAATCTTGCCGCACATAGAATGGCTGGGGTTCTATACCATCTCAACAAGATTTTTAACTGTATTAATTGGCCCTTAACATACTTGTATAACATATGTGCATTTTGAAGGCACTCAGCCCATGTGGAGTTTGGTATTGCTACCCCTATCTCTGACTCCCATCGAGTTCTACAGTGTTCCGTAGGGTCTGGTAAAGAGTCTCTGCCTATAGCGTAGAATTTAGCTATGTGACCCAGAGAGGATGTTTCCTTATGTAGATTAGAAAGCCACTTCCATTTGTTATCTGTTCGTATCTGGGAAGAAAGGGCACATATAAGGTTGTGTATTTGAAGATACCGCCAAAAGTCAGTATTTGGGAGACTAAATTTATTTTTCAACTGGTCAAAGGATAATAATGTATTCTAACCAGGCATCATAAGATCCCTCACATAACAGATGTCTTTTTCCTCCCAGGTAGACCAATTAAGGGGAGGTCCCTCTAATGTTATAAAAGTGTTACGCCACAGCTCTGCATAAGCCAGGGGTTGGGCCCAAACATTCTTGGGGTTATTAGACAGAGTCATAATGTGACACTGGGCATATCGGGAATGACATATGGTCGGGCAGAGGCCCTTTCTTGCAGAGCCACTAGACTTCAACAGGGACCTAAGCAGAGTGGGAGCTGCCAGGTCTCTTTCAAGGCCAACCCACACTGGCCAGGATGTATTGGGCGATACAAACCATTTTGTTATTTGTGCCGCAGTGCATGCTAGATGATAATTCAAAAACCAAGGGACCCCAAGGCCTCCCCTAGTCCAATGCGCCCTAAGCTTGTTTTTCCCCCACCTATGCGCCTTTTTTTCCCACACTAGAGAGGGAAACCATCCTTTCAAGGGCATCAAAGAGTCTGGGGGACAACCGTATTGGGAGATTGTTGAATAAGTATAGCACCCTCGGGAGTAGTAGCATGCGTACTGAAGCCACTCTACCCATCAGAGATAAATGTCGTTTTTTCTATCTCTCCAGTTCTACACTTAGTTGTTTGAGCAAGGGGGAAAAGTTAGTAGATTCAAAATTTGCCCAGTTAGAAGGTATGTATATTCCCAGATATGAAAAACCTTGCGGGGCCCATTTTAGTTCTGTGCCATGAAGACATTCCGGAAGGCAGAGTGGGTTCAGTGGAGCAAGTACCGTCTTCCGTTGATTCACCTGTAGCCCTGATAGCTCCGCAAAGTTTGTAAGAACTGAGAGGGCTATTGGTAGTGACTCTTGGGGGTGAGACAGGGTAAGTAATAAGTCATCCGCATAGGCAGCCACAGTATACGACTTACCATGTACCGATATATGCCTGATAGCCCTCCTTATTGTCAATCGCACAGATTAGGGATCAAAACGAATTAGAAAAGCAGGGGGATAGGGGACAGCCTTGTGTGTACCTCTATATAGAGAAAAGGAGGGAGAGATAGTAGAGTTGGTAAGGATCTTAGCCTTTGGGGAGTTATAGAGAGTCAAAACCCACAAGCAGAATTGGGGGCCAAATCCATATATACGAAGGACCTCATGAAGGTAATTCCATTCTACCGAATCAAAGGCCTTTGCAAAATCAACAGCTAAGGCAGCCATTGGAATTTTTGCTCTGCTTGCCACCCACTTCAGGTTCAGCAGCAGTCTGGTGTTGCCTACATTTCCGGGCATAAAGCCAACCTGAGATGGGTGAATAATTGAGTTGAGAATATTCTGCAATCTAGTAGCCAATATTTTAGCCAGGATCTTCATGTCCACTGGCAATAGCGATATGGGGCGGAAATTAACGCAGTTCAGGGGGTTGTCAGATTTTTTAGGTATGACCATAATTAAAGTCTCATTCACTGTGGTGGGGAGAGAGCCTGTAGAGTGGGCATATTGCAGAGCAAGCAACAGAGGGTTCGCAATTTCTTGGTCTAAGGCTTGATATAGTTCGACGGTCATTCCGTCTGGTCCAGGGGCTTTGCCTTTTGCCGTAAGGGATAATGCTTGCCGCACTTCAGTCTCTACTATGGGACGGTCCAGGAGGTCTATTTACTCTCGGGTTAGTGAGGGCAATGTGAACCCCTGACAGAACTGATGCAGCTTATGTGCAAGCTGTTCCCTTGTATATATGGATTTGGATAGATATATTGTCTGATAATAATTTTTCATGGTCTCATTAACCCCCTTCGAGTCACTAACCACTGAGCCTGTAGGAGTACGGAGGGCATGGATCTTTGCAGATGCTTGCTGCTTTCTCAACTGGTAGGCAAGGAGCCTCCCCCCTTTGTCAACCCCTTCCCAGCACCGGTGCTTCACCCTAAGCCAGATCCATTCAACCTTATGCTGTAGTAGTGAATTTATTCAATATTTGAGTCCCACTATACGTCTTATCAAAGAGGGATCCCTAGATGCCGCAGGAGTGGCCTGGGATCCCTTAAAACAACCCTCTAAGTCAGTAAGTTCTGCTTGTAGCATCTCTATCTCTTTTTTCCAGTTTTTGTTCTTCTTTGCAGCAAAGGTAATGATATGCCCTCTCAGAGTGGCTTTAAATGCCTCCCAGATCGTACTCGCCGAGACTTCCCCCACCTTATTGAAAGTAAAATACTCCCGAGCTACTTCCCGCATCTTTTGCTGAAATTCAGGGTCACAGACTAACAAGGGGTTACACCTCCATCTTGTACCTCTATTACAGTTTCCAAAAGCGGTGTAGGTGCATGACACCGGTGCATGGTCTGAGATAATTATACTGCCTATGTCAGTATTCGTGATGGCACTCTAGGCTAGCTGGTTAGCTAACCAGTAGTCAATCCGACTATAGGTGTCATGTGGGGAAGAGTAATACGTGTAGTCTCGGCCAGAGGGGTAGTCACGGCGCCACACATCCACTAAGCCCCTTTCTGCTATTATTTCTTGCAGTGCAGCATGTGCCTTCGTGTGAGTCTTGGGGGTGGGCCGGGATTTATCCAAGAATATATCTGGTAGTACATTAAGATCCCCTCCTATTATCAAAGGAATAGTGGAGTCAGGCTGTGTTAATCCAGCAATAGCCTGGCTTAAATTTGGAAAAAACTCCGCTTGGTCTTTATTTGGAGCATACAAATTGCACACTATCAGTCTGTCCAAGCCAGATCTTAACTATTACCCACCTCCCTTGTTTATCCGCTCAGGATTCTTCCAATACCCAATTGCTCACTTTCCGAACTAAAATAACTACTCCCCTTGTTTTAGTAGATGCTGAACTAGCAAACACAGTTCCAACCCATGATTTCTTGAGCCAATGAGTGGATTTATAAAGGAGATGCATCTCCTGCAAAAGAGCTATGTCTGTGTGCAAGGAACACAGATACTGCAACACTTTGGTTCTTTTAATAGGGTGGTTTAAACCCTTTACGTTCCATGACATGAGACGCAGACCTCATATAGTAGCTGGAGGCATCTCAACCGTATATCAGGAACTGCAGGGTTAGCTCCGTGATATACTGAAGGAGTGGACCTTTAGCACCTTACTTAAGGCAGCCACATGAGGAATCTACCGTATCTTATTCTCCAAGAGCTAAGAAATGCTATGCCCCAACACACAAGAGAGATTTTGGCTTGACAACAATAGCTGCAGGAAGTGTATATGTAACCAGTAATATCTAACCTAACTAAAACTAAGTACTACTCTAATAAGAGCAGAACACCTGTGTAACACTGGCTTAGGTGCCCTATAGAATAATCAACCAGCAATTCACTGCTAACTGCTACAGACATTTCCAGGAAGAGGAAGGACAAAAGCTGTAGCCTCAGCTCCACTTGTGTCTATGCCTAGGGGTTATCAATGTGAGTCCCAACTCCTCTGGGTTTAACCCTCCTCGACTGAGGAACATTCCTCAGAGAAAGTGTAATCCCGGGGGGGGGGAGAGCCTAATCCAAGTGTGGGGAGGGAAAGGGAGGGGGATTACCAATTAAATGAAAAGAGGGGAGGGCGATGAGGGAACTACCCTAATTGTATACATACTGGCCAGGCCCCCATAGCCTTGCCCATGCAGTGCCATGCTCATTAAAATCCAAAACAAAGACGTTTCAGCCACTCCAGCCTTGTTTGTACTTTCCAGACACCTAAATTAGAAGGTGATGATGGGGGAGTAGGGAAGAAGGAGATGGGGGGAGGGGGACCTGGGAAGGGAGGGGGGGTCTTTCCTCACCTGAGCTCTATATTTCAAAGCATTTCAACCATCACAAGCAGGGGTAACTATATCAAGTTCCTATATTGCTGTTAAACCAACTATTTGCTACAACGTGCAGAGGAATAATATAACTGTAGTCCATGCAGTCAAGTTCAATAAAAACCAAACTTCTTCCCAAGCCGTTAACCATCTGGGATCATTCTCCAGGAGATGGGACCTCTTCAGAAGCTACCACTACTGCATATGATTTTATCCCTGGTTAAAGCTGATTACAGATGTCCACCACCTCCAGAAAGGAAGATTCTGGGATATCAGCCCAGTCCATACAGTTCCCTTGATTAGATAGTGAGGATTCAGATTCATCCACAAGATGATCAGAGCCAGGTACTAGAGGCTCATCTCTAGGCATTTTAGCTGGTGGGACTGTTTTCTGCAGACCCAGGGAAAGCTGTTGTCCACTCCTAGAGCACTGTCGCTGTCTTGGAACCAGACTGTTATTTCTGGGAGGGAGAAATGGCAGGTTTGAGTCAGCAACCACTGTAGGTATAGGCCTGGTGCTCGTATAGGTAGATCTCTCCCTGGGGGGCTCATCAGTCCAAGGACCTGGTCCTTTCTCAGTTCTGTCCTCTTGGTTCCGTAGTTGGTGATTTCGGTTCCTAGCTCTGGTATCTGAGGGTTCTCATAGCCTTCTGGGGGATGTAGTTTGTAGGTGGAGATTCGGCCAATGCCTAGAGGCCCATCTTTTTCAATCTCCTCAGGAGTCTTTGCTAGTGATTCCCTTCCTTCTTTGGAAACCAGCAGTCTGGTAAGGCCTTTAAATCTAAACTGAAATTTGTGAGCTGAGAGTACCTTCTTGATCGGTCCAAAATCTCTGCACTTATTCGCAGTTTCCTGTGCAAAGTCTCTGTATATCGAAATCAGCACCCCTTGCAATCTAATTTCACCTAGATCTTGAGCAGCACTTAGAACGCTTTCCTTTGTAGAGTATCTCAGAAAGTAAGCCACAATTGGCCTTGGAGCTAGTTGCTGTTTCTCTTTCCTTCCCATGATACAATGGGCCCTTTCAATTTCAACTGGGCTTCTCCAACGTTCCCCCAGCATTTTAGGAAAAGACTCATTGAGAAACTTTTCCATGTAAGTTCCCTCAGCACCCTCAGGGATTCTGATAAATCAGAGGTTATTATGCCTTCCCCAGTTTTCCTGGTCTTCCACTCTGGCAAGAAGCATTTCCAGTTGTAGGCCTTGCCTTTGTATTTTATTTGTTAATTTAGCCTGTTGTAGCTCCAGAGTTTCCACCTTTTGCTCTGCAACATTTATCCGATCCTGCATCACATGCACCTCCGCCGTAGTATTTGTAATCCTGGTGTTGATGGTATCAACTCTCAGCAAAACTGCCTTCAGCATTCAGGTGATATACGTTAGCAATTCAGTCACAGAAGGCATTTGCACATTTGCAGCTGGTATTGGGAAGAGTGTGGGTAAAATGGTGTCGGTCGCCACCTTCTTCGGGGTTAATTGGGCTGGCACGGGTGCTGATAAGACCTGCATCTGTAGGTTGCATGGGGCAGGTGCACCGTGAATCCCGAGGCTTGGGCCTGCAACTTCTCTGGCCTAGTTGAGCTGCATCTCTCCAGAGTCGCCGGTGGTTTTAAGCAGCTTTATGGTACAGTTCAATTTGAAAAATCACACCGACCGATTAAGGGCAGTTCCCCCGACATGTAACCATCAATGAAAAAACAGATTTACATCCCGAGACTAGACCGACTTGCCGCTGTTCTTTCTTAGTGAAGAGGAGCCCAAGAATTATGCTGCCATTCCTATGGCGATCAAGCCTCCTAAATACTTTTATAGAATAAATCTCCCTCCTTCCCTTGGGAATTTATGTTAAAAACAGTTTTTTACCCCTCCTCAACCATGAGCCAAAACACACTCCCCCTGCCTCCTCCCATCCAACCAGACCCCAATATTTCATGTAAGACCCCCACACACACTCTCAAACCCCACCTCTGGCCCCAACACCATCTTCCCCCCACTGGTAACCAGAAAAATTCACTTATATGTGACCTGTGAACAAAGAAAACCCTCAGCCGGTAAAAGCATCCACTCTGTTCAGTGCCCATCTTGGTAAAGGCATGAATGCATGGTGACATCTTTGTTCCTAGTAAACCTTAACTGGCTAAAACTCAGACAATCAGGTTTTATTATGAGCAAAGTCATCACCATTCATTCAAGCCATTAATGATATTGACAACAAACAAAGCAGATGTTCTGCAATGGGGGATGTTATTTGGGAGGAGGGAGGGAGTGGAACATACAGCACAGTGGCTGGGACAAGGGAGTTTATGCCTTTTGAGAACCACAATTCATGTCCTTTATATTAGCATAGTGCCTACTTCCTCTGCCAAAAACTTTGCAAATTGCCTAATACGCTTGAGAATTGGTAATTTGTGTAAGTTTTCTGTGTGCAGTTGGGCAATATATCACATGAAATATTCTTTGCAAAAACAATTTTAATGCACCAGTTAGGGTTCTGCTTAATGCCAAAAAAGTAGGGAAATGTGAAGTTAGGGTTTCCAGTCCTAAATCACCATCCCCACCACCAAAGCAGCAAGCAGCAGAAGTAAAAGAATTAGGGTTTTGGATCTCGGCGAATTCAGTTGTGGGGTCATCCTTGCATGAAGAAAGAACTTCACATCTGATATTGCTTGTTCAGGGAATGTTAGTTGTTTAACCAGGACTAGCACACTAAGCTGAAAACTTTTTTACAGGTGTGACCTGGGAGTACAGTGAAGTTAAGTGACTTGCGCAGAGTAACACAGTCTGCAAGTGAAAGCTATGGGATTCAAACCCAGGTCTGGTCTGCTGGATGTTACCAGATTTGCAGCTCAGAGCCTTAAACCACTGTGCTAAACTGCCTCCTTGTAGTGGCATTAGGGTGACAAACCCAAGGAAAAATACCACCACTGATTCACCAAGACTCTGGAGACCCCAAACCCTCAAGATTTACCTTTTGCTGCTTGCTGTTTCAGGGGTAGAGGTGGGGAGTTACGGCTGGAAACCCTAACTCCACATTTCCCTACTTTTTTGGCATTAAGTAGAACCCTAACTAGTTCATTAATGTAGTATTTTGCAAAGAATTTACTTTCCTTTTGAGATAGTGGAATCATATCCTCATTCACCCCCGGTCCCGAACAGATGTAGACGCACAGGGCTTTTTGAGCCCTGCACCAAGGAAAGACTCTATCCACCTATAGCAGTGCAGCGCCATTGCAGGCCCTGCACTTCTGTGCAGCAATGGGTGTGAAGAATTCATGGGGCCCTTTGGCCCCTGCTAGGGGTGTGTGAAAGAGAAAATTCCGCCAGCGGAATTTCCATGAAAGTGCGAATTTCGTTTCCGCGAAAGTTTGGAAATCATGTTTGCAACTTTCATGGAAATGCACCATAAAACTGTGGAATAAATATATAGACTGCAAGTTAATTTATTAAAGTGCAGGAAAAAAATCCACAGAATGGATCACTGCCAGTGGTCAGTTCTGAGTCTTTTTTTAACCGCAGTTTCATTCATTAATCCACCTTCGCTGATCAGAGGTCCCAGTAAATAAATAAATACATAAATAAATAAATAAATACAAACTCCAATCCCTACCTCGGACACTCCTGGTGTCTAGTGGCCCCCCCACTCACTAATCATGGTTCCCAAGTAAAAAATCCCTGATCCCTGGTGTCTAGTGGTCCCCCCCCCACCAGGGGGATCACGGCCTGTGGGTCCTGGTAAAGAAGAAACAAAAACTCTGATCACTCCCTGGTGTCTAGTGGCCCCCCACCCACTGATCATGGTCCACAAAAACATTTTATTTCCCTGGTGTCTAGTGGCCCCCCTCCCTATCCTGGATTCCCTTAATCCACAGAAAAACAGCTGGCAGTCCACAGACTCATCCCCCTCTATTCCCAATATTCCCTGGTGTCTAGTGGATCTCCATCCCTGATCCCTTATAAAAAAGTAATCCCAATTCCCTGGTGTCTAGTGGAACCCCACCCCAACAGTTCATCTGGCACCACCCCCCCCCCCACCCTGCTCCTGAGTGGACCACTGGCGCAGCTCTTCTCTCTCCTCCACTACTGGTGGCCCACTGAAATGTCAGTGAATGACCACGTGGTTGTACAAGCACACGCTCATTCATTAAACTGTGGATAGAATAAATTCTGCAGTTTATATGCATTTTTCCACAGTTCTCAAAAAAGTCCATGGAACCCAGTGAAAATCCATGTAAAATCCCAGTTTCATCAACGGCAAAAGTTCTGAAATTTCCAACAAATTTCCGCAATTTTGTAAGTTCCGCAAAAGCTGAATTCACAACAGTCAATCATTGACTATGGCCTTATTATTTATGGCTCAGCTACCTCCACTGCTCTAAGACGTATCTCAATCACTCTAAATAAGGCCTGCCGGCTCCTCATGAGGGCTCAAAGACTGACTCACACGTGTGATCTGTACTATGAATCAGGCTGGTTGAACCTATCAAATCGTCTTATTTATCTCACCTGCACAATGGCAAAAAATCTATCTTGGGACTGACTCCATTATGTATTGAAAACCTACTCCGACTGAATCCTGGCTCACGACCCTCCACCAGATCTGAGCGCCAACCTTTCCTGGTTCCGAGATGCCGGACTGCACAGGGACAAAGATCTTTCGATACAGGGCCCTGACATGGTTCAATGCGTTAGTCCACCTACTCTATCCTCAACCTTGCTTGAAGCTTTCAAATCCATGCTCTATGCCCACCTCACCACCACTCAGCAACTGTGACTGCTTAGATAAAGACTACTACCCTCATGTCCATTCTCACATCTGAGGCCTCTTCCTCCCTGACTAATGAACCCTCTGGTACCTCTACTACTTCCTGCTCCCTCAAACTCACTCCCCCTTTTTTCTGTCCCTCACTTACTCTCCGCTCACCACCTTTCCCTCCTCTCTAGCTTCCTTTTGGCGCTAATGATCACCCTCTCCTGGAAGTTTCCTTAACCTCGAAATTGTCTACTCGCTTGAACCTGTTATAGCTTGTTTTTCTATGAAACTTAAAAACGTTACTGCCTTAAACTGTTAATAGCAAATTTATGATGTAACTTTCCTGTCTGGTTTTACCTGTAATGTGTATCGTGCTTTGTTAAATGTTCTTTGTGACGTGGAACCTTTGTAAAAGAGCCCTGGCTCAAAGGTATTAATTCCTAGACTAATAAACTAAACTAAACCCCTAGTCCCTGCACTTGCATTTGGCCAGAGATACAGAATCAGAGAGCAAACAGTCCATCTGTCAGAAATTGTACAGGCCCTCTGCCACCATGGGTGCAGAGGAGCAGGGCCCAGTGCCATGAAAAGAGCTGCCTTCACTATATGGTACCCAGGCCCATGTGGGCAACCCTGCAGCATTCATTACTAGGTTGGGGGATTGCATAACAGTGCCATCTGACCACACTCAGCCCATCAAGCTCTGCTAGTCAGGATCTTTATCCTGCTTCTTCTTTTCTGCCCTTGCCTTATATCAGTTTGTATTTTGCTCTGTTTTAGCGAAGAACTGCACTCCTGAACTTCGTACTCTGGCTGTATTTCAGGTATTCGCTATTATGTAAGCTTCCCGTTATGGAATATTTGCACTTTGAACTGCACTCCATATTTTGGACTCTGACTGTATTATTATATGTTCGTTTATCATGTGAAATTTATTTTGTATATAGTTTCCTACTGTTTTTTCCTTCCCCGGGTCACACCTGTAATTGAGCCCTGGCTCAGTGAGACCTTCCCATTTGCCAAAAGGTTAAATAAATAAAATAAATAAATAAATGTAGCTGGGTTACTGAGCTTGCTCCCAAACTCAACTTACTGTGATAGGATCACAAAGCAAACCCGCTGGGGTGAAGACTGCCACTACACATAAAGTTTCCTTTTTTTTTTACCATGGTATTTCTCCCCATCCTGGCTGACACTCCTAGTACTATCTGCTGTACCCTCAGCACTGTCCTCCAAGGATCAGGCCCCCTTCCTTATGCTCCCACAACTTACCCTTGATGGCAAGGTGACAGGGAGCATCTCAATCCACCTGAAACGGATCCAGCCAGGGAGGTGCCTTCTTGGGAGTGGTGTCTGTGGGGGACAGCACTATGCTGTATGGCCAGGACCTTTTCTGTTTTCATCCTGAGGTGACTTGTGCAATAATGCCCGCAGAGAGAGTGAGCGTGCACTGACATGCACTCCTCTAAGTGTCTGCCCCATCTCCTCCTCTTTCTTCTGTAGCATTGGAACACTGCCCCCCAGCCATCACTAGGGACCAGTAGTACACTGATCACTGGTGACCCCTCTCCCTGGAGAAGGAGTGCAGTCTGTCAGATGCTCAATCCTTCTCCTCCCCTGACAATCCCTGGTGGCCCGTGCTCATTCCCTAACATGGGTTGCTGGTGTAGCATGAGGTAAGTCATCCAGCGCCTCAGCCCTCAATGCTGCCGGGCCGACACACATAATGTTCTTAATAATTATATATATTTTTTCATTTTGACCACAGATTTTCAAGACAGTCGTTTTATGATACCTCTTATAAACATGACGTGGCATTTATAGTATATTGTCTGAAATGTCATTTCACACCAATAGGTTAACAGGTAGGTAGGTAGATAGCTAGATAGATAGATAGATAGATAGATAGATAGATAGATAGATAGATAGAATAGATAGATAGATAGACAGATAGACAGTCAGAGAGAGAGATAGATAGATAGATAGATAGATAGATAGATAGATAGATAGATAGACAGATAGATAGATAGGTAAAGATTAATAGATAGATTGATAGATTGATTGATTTATTTGAATTTTGGTAACTGGATAAGTCCACTGAGACAACTGCCATCCATTTTTCAGGGATGACCTGGAAGTTCAGTATGTATACAGTACAATGCTTTAACATAGCAATGACAGTTACAATGGAAAAATTGATATACAGCATTCAGTGATCCACAGGAGTATGATACTGACAGATACAACCACAGATTTATGAAATAACAAGCAGGTAGGTTACACAGTAGTGTGACAAGTACATGACACATTCAAAAGAGTGCACTACAATATATAATTGTTACCTCATGATATCAGATATAAGAGAGCTAACCAATAGCCGTTATGTTTAAAGGTGAGGCACAGAGGGCAAGTTAAGTAGCCAGGGTTAAGGAAACAGCAAGGACAAGAAATAGACAGAGGTGTTGGGATCGGGGTTTAATATCACCGGTAGCAGGAGCAAGATGTAGAGTCAGAGAGAAAAAAAAGCAAGTTGGATTGAAACTCAGGAAGGGTGGAGCATGACAGAATGGAGGGAGGAAGGGAGTTCCAGTCAGACACAGTTGCACAGGTGAATGGTTTACGGGCCACAGCTAACCGCGGCTTGGGCATTATGAGATTATGAGACAGATAGATGAATAGACAGACAGGCAGGCAGACAGACAGAGAGACAGAGAGACAGATAGACAGATAGACAGACAGACAGACAGATAGATAAGATAGATAAATAGATAGATATGATATGATATCACATATAATTAACCGTTCCCTATGTCTGAAATTGCATCTGATATCATGCCTATAATGTTTCATTGGGGTGGTTTCCATCTCACAGAACACATACCTCCTGAAGGTGAAATTTAGGAGCTTCAAGGTAACATTTGCCCGCACGATATGAGACCTAGGCTGGTACATGTGAATAAAATTTACAATTGTCTGCATACAAAAAAACAAACCTCAAAACACGCACTAAAAGGTAATGCCAGTGACAAATGTGTTGCAGTTCTGGCCTCTTGGATTTTCTTCTTGAAACTGATTTTGTATGTCATAACCAAAACAGTGTTCAACATAAGTTAAACTGTCCCCATAGACTCTCTTCTGTAGAAGCAAGGTTTACTACAGAAACATAGAAACATAGACTTGACAGCAGATAAGGACCGCATGGCCCACCTAGTCTGCCCATTTCCCTACCTAGATGATAAGCTGCAGATCCTATTTAACCAACAGAGTATTTCTTCCTACCCCCCACTTATTATGATGCACTTATGAATGCATGCCCTTGGACCTTATAATGGGGATTCTTGTTAGAATTATATATATATATGTGTAATAACCTCTTGCACCTTTTTATGGTAAAGTCCAATATATTTTGTAGGTACAAGATAAAAAATAAATAGACATTTATAGGAATGCTGAAAAAATAAGTTTTTAAGAAGTCTGATTTGCATCTCCTCCCACTTACATACCAATCTGTAGCACTAGCTCTATTACTGTTTTTATTACATGGTTTATCACTTATTTTTATGTTTGCTTGCATGCATGAGCAAGAAACATAATGCCACCATATGAGTGTTCGTAGGTGTGGCACTCCCGCTTTCAATGCCCTGATCATTTTTGCAAGCACGGCAGCAGGGCACCAATGAGTGTCCAAGATGTCTATGACAACAGTTCAGATGCAGTGGCATACAGTTGAAAGAGAAAAAAGCTACAATCAGTGGTGGTAACGTGTAGGCAATTTGTAAACTGCCATGCCGTCAGCAGTATGCAAATTGCCTACACATCACCACCTTAGCAGTCATTCTCTTTCAGCTGTACACCACTGCATCTTTTGGCATGATGCACCCCCCCATTTGTTGTGTGCTGAGGGGGTGCCCAATCCCCCTTGGTACATGCACACTCCCCCCCAAGCACACTGTATGTCTGACAGGGTGCCCAATCCCCATCGGCTCCAGTGCCCCCCAAAAGCAAACTTCAAGTGCCACACTGGGAGCCCACCCCAGTGTGACAAAAGTCCCACGTTGTCATGTGCTCCCATGCACACTGTATGGCCAACAGGGGTGCCCAATCCCCCATTGGCTCCACTGCCCCCCCAAACAAACATCCAGGTGCCACGCTGGAAGCCCACCTCAGTGTGGAAAAAGTCCTGCATCGTCTTTTAAAAAAAAAAAAAACCTGTAACAAAAGAAAACGGTCCCTCATTGACTCTCTTGCCCCCAACCCATGCCCACCCTCTGTGCACCCCACCTCCCCACCTCCCCACAACCCCCTCAATCCATACTTACCACTGGAGCCAGGCGCACTGATATCTGATGGGCTGGGAACAAGTCTGCACTCTTCAAAGCCGACCGTGAACTGAAGAAATGCCGGTAAGCTGTATAATGGCATAGAGTTTTGTTTTCAACTTTGGTTCATATCTCGGTAATTTTTTTGAATTTTTGCACCAGATTTTCAACATGGGGTTCTTGGGACACCATCTCACAAATTCAGTAACCATCATCTGGTTATTGAATCCAGAAAGGTGATTCCACGGTCACTGCACAGAACCACCTTTTGGGACTGATTAATGAAAAGACAGTGTCACAGTTCTTGAGGTAGGCCCCACAAAAACCCTATTTTTGAAAATTTAGTGAAAAAATTCCCAGAAATGACTGTTTTACGAGTGTGCGTTGTGCAGTTCTGACGAATGCTCGTAACTTCTAGAATTTTTTATATTTTCACTCCAGATTTTCAACATTGCCATTTTACCACACCTCCTTATAAACAGTATAGCTGCCATTGTTCACATCTCGCCTAAAATGTGTTTTTGCACATGTAGTGCACAATGGCGCGGTCAGTGTGCGAAATCAATGTTCGGGACAGATTCAGAAAATCACAGTGACACTGCTCATGAGCAGAGGTCTTAAATGGCTATGTTGAAAATTTGGTGACAAAAGTCCATAAAATGACTGCGCTATGAGCATGCATTGCGCAGTTTCCACGCACCCTAGTAAGTTCACGTATTTGCAATATTTTCAGTCCAGATTTTCAACATTGGCATTTTTCCACACCTCCTTATGAACAGTACAGTTGTCATTTTTCACATCCTGTTTGAAATGTATTTTTGCACTTGTGGCTCCAAATGGCGCAGTCGATGTGCAAAATCACCTTTCAGCTAATGAACTGATAGTGTCACTGTTCATGCGGTGGGGCCACAAAAAGCCCATGTTGAAAACTTTGAGTAAAAATACCAAGAAACACTTAGGGCATTAGGGTTTTTGACCATAATGCCCTACTCTATAGGGACTGACAGGTGTCAGGGGTGTGACTTGGGATTGTTGACAGTAATGCTCATGCCATTCAACCCCCATTCCCACCCTGCAACCAGTGACAGGCATCGAGGTGCGTCTTGGACCCTTTGGCCCCAGAGTTCACCCCATTCACCTATACTGTGCCCATTTCAGCATGTTTCCTTATGGAATGAGGTGAATGTAAAGCCCAAACACCCCAAGGCACACCTCGACACTTGTCAGTGTCTGCAGGGTAGGGTGAGGTGAAATGTCGTGACCGTCATAGGTGATGACCCAAAGCCACACCCCAATGCCTATCCATCTCTGCAGGGTGGGAGTGGATTTGGCATCAGTTCAGTACTTCACTGCCATTCCTGTACTGCATCTGTCTAACTCCTGCACTTCCACTGCTAATGCCAGCAAGCAAACAATTTGGCATTAACAAATGCTTGTTTGCTTTTACTATTACTTTGGCAGATACAGTACTGGCTGGCTAGAGGTGAGACAAGCAACTATAAGCCTGGACTCCCGTCCCCACTAATAGCACGGTTACATGGTAGATACAGTAACTCCTGATGGTTCAGACAATAAAGGGTACCATCCAGTATAATCCACCACCCACTATTTTTTAACAATAAAAAAATGAAAAACTTGGCTCTGTTCTGTTTTCTTGTGCTGTGTTCTCCCCTAACAGAAAGCAGAAAGCAATCACTGGAGTACAGAATGCTGATGGATGTTGTTTATTAACAATAAAATAAATAAATACATAAATAAATAAATAAATAAATAAATAAATAAATAAATAAATGAATGAATGAATGAATGAATGAATGAATAAATAAAACTCTTGACTGTGTTTTCCTTTTTTAATGCTGTGATTCCCCCCCAGCAGAAACCAGAAGTTGGTTACTGGAGTACAGAATGTTGATCGACACTGGAGTTCACAATCTGATGTCAATGTTTACTTATTTATCTAATCCTTGCAGTAAATATTCCAGCATAAGATAGATACAATATCAGATACTGTATCACATATGAGTTCAGGTGTCAGAAATAGTTCTCTGTAACATGCAAAGAACTGTTTCTGAGAGCTGACAGGAGGGGGCAGAGTGGCAAGATGGCTGTGGGGCTGTTCTGCTCCCTGCCACCTTCGCATTTGCATTGTGTTCTGCTGGCTTCCGAAAGCAGTTGTTTAAAGTTCTTTACCTCTTCATGTCTTCAGTTTTGGTGAATGAAACGTAAAGTTTTCTGGTCCCCTAATGTGTAGAGGAGAGTTTCTTTGTTGTCGGGAGAAAGATACAATGCTGAGCCGATACCAAGCCAAGTTCACTGTCAGTTGTACCGTACTGTTGTGTGTCTGAAAGCTTTTAATTTTTCTCTCTATAGCTCAGAGTTTTAAAATTAATGAATGGAACTCATTTTTTTTTTAAGTCTGCGATACCTAAGAAAGAGGTCTTTTGCTGTAAAGATAAAAGTACGATGCTGAATAGGGTTCATTGCCAAATGTTCATGCCGGCTGGCCGTTGGGGTTTTTAGCATCCTTCTCGACCTGTTTCTGACAGGAATGAAACAGATATGGTACACAGAGGGGAGCAGGAAGGAGTGAAGAAAATGGTGATCAGTTCCTGAACCACAGAGGTTGACATATACTGGGTCAGCACATTTGTGCTGATATGCATGTTTCTGTTTACCACAGGTATGCCGTGGTTGCCTGAGGCGAAGGGTATCTCTATTGCCTCAAAGCAAGATAAATGATAATATACTAAGATGAGTGAGTTTCTCTCCTTCTATCACCACAGGTCTCAGCTGATAAGATATGCTACCAGGGAGTTCTTCATATTGTGCATTGTTTAACCCAATGAAAATTGTTTTTTACCCCATGCTGAGGGTTCAGAACTATGTGTAGTCCCGTATAGGCACAAACTTCTGTAAAGGAGCAAAAAGGTGGAAAGAGGCAATAAAAGGTCATTAACTAGAAGGTATACCTCTGTGTTATGATATCATTGAGGAGCTGCATTTACGAGTGATAGTCTACAGTCTAGATGACCGTGCACAATAACTGCATCATTGTTTTGGAGGTCTGGCTGCAGGGGAACTTTTCTCCATGATGCCTGAATCCTTTACATAGAACTCACATTTTCTAACATATATGGTACCTGCAGGAACTCACCTTAATACACTATCTAAAAAACTAAAAAAAAGATGCTTTAAATGTGATGTATTGCATTCTGTTCAGTTTACAAGTTTTGATGGCTTGTGGGTCTTCTTTTATGGAACCAGCCTTGCTGATTTATCATACTTTTATGGTACCTACTAAAATTGACTTTGGAATCATTGTATTCAAAGCAGATGCTTTGTACAGGTTTTAAACAGACAGTTCAATGATACAGGGGCTGATATGGTTGGCGGCGCCCCCTGTTGATGCCTATAATGTTCTTTTGAATTTTCACCATGGGCCATTGAAATTTAAGAAAGTAAGGTTGTACTGCCATATAGGGCAACCCGGATGGATTGGTGTTCTTGGAAAGTGCACATAACTGGAAATTTTTTTGAAAGATAGAATAAGCAGTCAGAGTTATTTGAATTAACTTTGAATAGGTCTTTTTACATTAATGCATATGTTCATATGTTGTAACTCATATCATGAATTATCATGAATTATTTAGGTAATGTATGTTAATATATGGATCTTCAATTTAATAGGTTTTTAAAGCATACAAAAAAATTCTGGTAATAGCCTGAAAGGTTCAGTGATAATAGCATTGTCAATCACTGGTATTAGTATAAGGGCCATAAATATATTAAGAGGAAGCTTGACAAGTGTAACCCAGCTATCATGACTGGAACCACGAATGGATAAAATAGATGATGTCCCAATCAGAGACCAGGATAAAAAAATAGAAATACAGAAATGACAAATCATCCTGATGAACATGTTTCACTATGATACCTGATTTGGGACTTCGTCAGTGTTTGTTTCCCCAACATGAAGGCACACATGCAAATGAGAAAGCATAGCACCACACATAATCAAGTATTTTATTTATTTATTTAGTTTTTGTTGACCGGGTAAGTGCACTAGACAAATCCTGCCTATTTTCAGGCACGACCCGGGGGAGGGGGATACAGATGAATACCAACTGACCTTGAACCAGATTAAGCTGTTGGTGGTATTTTTGGTGAATACAAGTATACAAGCAGGCATGCAAATGAGTTGGGTTGGGAGTGGGTGTTTTTTATACGAATAAAACAATAAAAGAGCTGGGTTGGGAGTGGGTGTTTTTATAGGGATAAATCAGTCTCCCTTAATAAGAAGTAGGCTAGGTGGAATGTAGCATGTCTTCCATTCATAAGTTGCAAAGAATGGAAAGGCAGTGTCATCTGTTTTCCATTAAGTGTCACCTAGAAAGACAAAATCAACATTGAAGAGAGAGCCAAGCTTAACCCCCGGTCAGTCATCAAGCACATAGTGTATCTTGCCCAAAAATATATATCTGTGTTGAGCAGTACTAAGGTGCACACACACACACACACACACACACACACTAACACAGATATCAAAATGAGACCATTCATGGTTTTCTTTTTTTCTAAACATATTTCTTTTTTTTCAAATAATTAAGCTTAGAAAAAAAGGGTTTATTTATTTATATTGTAGCCCCACACACACACACACCAGACAGTACATTACTACTAACAGAGACTACGTTATTATACACCACTGGGTCATTTGGCCATTCCTTCTATTGATAGCTTGTTAACTAGCTAGACACTTGAGGAAACACATGTAGCTCTTTATGCTGCTTTTGTATTTTTGTGCTAGATGTTTGCCATTAATGTACAGTAGAAGACATCTCTTTGCCTATTTGTTTGAAACCAGAGAATCACAAGTCCTATCTGCAATATTAGCAGTGTAGTAAGTGAATCCAAAATGCGTACAATCTGGAGAAACCAGACTAATTCTGACACCTTCTCATATTCGATTTGAACACCCACACTCAGATGTGGCACAGAGCTTCATTGCCTGCAGATTTGTGAAGAGCAAATTGCTGCCCGCTCTTCTTTTTTTTATGGCAACTAGTCAGGTCTTTGTTTCTGTTAACTACCCACAAGATTTACTGTACCAAAAAATCCCAAACTTGTCCTGGTGTTATACTACAAGACTGTTGTTTCCTTAAAGTCACTTTAGAGTTGAAATAGTTTTAATATACTGCATCCCCTGCAGGTTCCCGCCTACTCACTATCCTAACAATAAGCATAATCTCACTTGCAAATGCTATTATAAGTGGTCGTGGCCTGACTACATCTGGTCAAAGGGATTTCTTGTAGAAATAAAATTATTTGCATTCAGAATATCTTGGGTTTTTCTTCTAGAATTTCTCTGTTTAAGTGGATATTTTGTGAAATACTTTATTTCCACATTTTATTTTCTCTCTCCCCACTCAATCTTTTTGCAGTGAGAGTGAGTGTCGGGTGGGGTGGGGGTCTTATGAAATTTGAGCGAAGGAGGAGGGCTACAGTATATTAGTTATGTAGTTATAAATAGGACCTGGTAATAGTTAGGCTGAGTTCCCTATAGGATACAGATAGGGGTGTTGCTGCATGTACCAACCCCAGCCTCAAAAATCATGGTATGGATCAGTAAAAACAAATGGTGCAAATAATTATTTTGTATCCACATTTAATTAATGCAGTTTATTTCAAATACAGTTTCATCCTGCATACTGCATTGTTTGAGATCCTACATCGGGTGGGAAAGTAAATGGATAGATTATTTTTCCCCTGCAGACTGCTGTAATGTCACAGCACAAAATTAAAGAGTGCTCTGAATATAGGAAAAAAAGAAGTTAAGCACAGTCTACAAATTCATTATAATAAAAATTACACTTACCCTAATAACCTACATACATTAAAATGAAAAAACAGAAATGCGCCAGGGCACACGGATAATGGTTCAGGATTAAAATGTTATCGAAAAACAAAATATAACAGGAGACAAATGTGATTCTATTAATTACAGTATATACAGTATTTGTGATTACCTTCTCAATCTGACAGCATCCCTGGACAGCAGCCTAATACCATCTGCAGGTTAATTGGGGGATGGGGGATCAATTACACTACAGGCACACAGTTTTGATGTGATGGCTTGAGGTAGCCATCTTGCAGATAAGTGAGAACCTGCATTTACACAACTCTCTTAATCAGACATTCCTCACTGCAGTAATGAGCTACCACTTCTGTACAGCACCACAGGAGTGGTGCTAAGTGGTATACCTCATTGCAGGAAAACTTTTATATGATCACCACTGTAGATTTGATTACTCACAACAAATAAATACCATTAAACAAAAATGAAAGCTTTACAATATGATAGAGCTAAGTCTTTTTGGGCTGAACTGGAATATGGGATGAAAAAAACAAACAGCTAGAGACCTGCTCAAAGCCTGTAAAAAAAGTAAAGCTACCACTTCCTTTTTCACACTAAGAAATCCTGATGGTGATTTAGTTACCTCTAAAGAACAGTTGTCTGCCATTGTCTCAGTCCATCTTCTATCTTTTAGCAAAACTCATTCCCTTTTGAAATGCAGTATTTTTTCATACCTGAATACCTGCTCACAGCAGCTCTTTGCAGAGGAAGCATCTGCACTAACAGTTCCAGTTTCTTTACCAGACACAAAAGGCAATCCTAGGAGGCATACACTAAGTGTGGTCCAGCCCCTAGCCCTACTGTATGCTGAGCTTCACTGATCTTCACCAACTGGGTGAGAAACCAATCCTGGAGGAAAGGCAGACTCCAACAAGTGCAGAAGCAGAGATTCCTTGACAGAAGTTCTACCTGAGTGAACCCCTCTCGGAGTGTACAGTCCAGGCTCCTTTCTCCACTAAGGCAACTTCTCTCCATGCTCACTCTGCTCTGACCCAGCCTACAGCTGCTTTCTCAGCATAAGGAGCTGTTGGAACACTTAATCCATGCCCCTCAACATAAAAACAACAAGTTTCCTTTCCATCCTTTTAGTTCTGTGTGTACTTTGGTTTTACGTGTCGTTGATGAAGCAAGGCCTTGGTACATCTAAAAGGTAGAACATCACTGATGGTTTTTACAGGTAGTAGAAACAAAGGTTTTGCAGCAGAGAAACATAGCATAACCCCCAAACGTACCCCCGGGGACTCCACTCTTATAAGTGACCTACCTATACCACATCCTGTTGTGAGATGGGAAGAGGCAGGGTAACACCCCCCCAAAAAAATCACGTTTGTTTTCATTTTTGTCTTGTCACTCTAAACTCCTGTTTTCTTCCTCTTTACTTTCAGCCAGAGTACAGACAGGTAGGCACCTACCTTAGACAACCTTTTTTATTTTGTCCACGTTTCCTCCCCAGGGCAAAAAAAATTATAATTATCGTATTCGCTCGTCTACCACTTCTACATCTGCACTTTTTCCGTTCTCATACTGCTTTCGTCCATACTCAAATGGAGCTCATAAACTGTAACATCTGTGGCTCACTCTTCATAAGAGCACACATCCTGAGAGTGAGAGTGAGATATTGTACAATATGCTCTGCCCTAAGTGACCTAAGAACTCAGCTCCATGCAGCAAGGACTGAGCTAAATTATCAAAGAACAATTCTCAATTATACACAACAAAACTGCACCAACAAACAGACCTTTACCAAACTGGTCCCATTGCCCCAGAGGACAAACAGACCAGGAGGTTGGAAACTGGTCAAAAACCACAATGCTCCAAAGCCTACAGCTACTAGAACAATCACACCTGTGCACACAACAAATAGATACTCTTCATTGACAGCTAGCAGAGAGACACTGGAGAATAAGGAACAGGTGGATCCAATACAGCAAATGTGTACAATGTCAGTCACTGGTAAAACTATACTTTTGAGCTGATAATAGTATCTTTCCAAGCTTCTGAAAAGAAATCTCCTGCCCCCATGTCAAAAGCGTGCCTCCTCATTGGCCAGTTTTCCTGTGTCGGTGGGCAGAACATTGAAAAAAGATGGTGACGGTTCTCTCGCTTACCGAGAGTGAACTCTGTCACGTCATCGCCTCTGCTTTTTATTTTATCGTTTTCCCTCAGGAAATAAAAATATCTGGTTGATCTTGTCGTAGTCCTGAAGAGCAGGTAGGATGTCAAAAATTGTAAAAAAATGGACAGGGGGCGGGAACCGTCACAAGCGAGCACACAGCTGAATCTACAGCGTAGGACACTGTGGTGGTCGACCAGTAGAAAGTCAGTTCACTGAAACAATCGACCGCCCATTTGAAACAAACATCGCATCCATATATTTAAAAAAATACCCGATAGGTTTGTTTGTCTATTACCAGGGAGTATTAGCATCTCAATGTTCTGGACACATTGGAACCTCTCGAGCTTCGCTCTCGAGGTTCAGGTGTCCAGAACCTCTCGATGCTATTACTACCTGTTAATAGACACAAACCTATTGGTATTCTCCATATATTGCTTGAAATTTTACATGGGTTACATGGTGGTATTTCTGTGGTAAATCTAGGGAGGTAACCCGGGAACAATTGCAGGAGCTAACTCCAAAATGGCAATGAATTTCTATAGTAAAAGGATATCACTAGCCTATAACGGAATGGCATAACTTAGACCTGTTGGTGGGCCCATTTCCAGAATCAGGATCTGAGCATGGAGTAAAATGACTTGATGTGTAGTTATAGGTTTAGTCCTCAGACCCTTAATTTCTGGCCCAAAGTACAGGCTGGTAGAGGGCCTGACCCAGGGGTCTTCTAAGTGGGATACAGGGCAGCATGCACAGCTGGGTATCCCATTTGGGATCCAGAAATGGGCACATGCCGGTAGTATATGTTCGTGCAAGTTAGGCAATGTGGCAATGACCTGTTATCTCATATTTGGGACAAGGTAATTTCATGCACTGGTCAAAGTTTTTGGTATGGGGCCAGATCTTCATGACTTGAACTTGTCACCTTTTGGGTTTGGAGATGGTCCTCTGAATGAGGACTGTATTAGTTAGAGCAGTCAATTGCTCGCTGGGAGAACCTGGGTAGGCCATTTCCCAAATAAAGCTGCAGTTTACTTTTCTGGGTTCAAGTCTAAATAAAGTGAGAAAAGTAAATCGGATTAAAGAAAGATTTACTTAATTTTAGACTACTTTTGGTCTACTTATTTTAGTCACAGATGCAAGATGTAATATCTAAGATGAAAGACAACCTGTACTGGTTATTGATGGATTTGGGAACACTATGGCCTGGATATTCAGAGCTTTGCACCAGCGTAAGTATGGAGATGTGCCAAGGAGCACTATTCAGTGGGAGCCATAGCGCAGCGCAAAACCCATTATGCCAATGCACAACTATAATATATGCCACGCAAGTGCGGGGGTCGGTTTCATGACTATGCAGTGCAATGGTATATTCAACCATGAAGCCATGGTGCAAGTGTGGAACAAATCAAAGATGCACTACCAGACTTGTTCCTATAAAAACAGGGAGCAAACACACAGACAGCAGCTGCACCAAGAGTGTGAAAGAGAGAGCGAGAGTGAGAGATAGTGAAAGAGACAGACAGACAGACAGACAGACACAAGAACAGACACAGAGGGAGAGAGACAGAGAGGTGGTGTGGGAGAGGGAAAGAGGGGCAGACAGAGAGAGAGAGAGAGAGACACACACACACACACACAGAAAAACAGTGTACCAGTATGGCACACAGACAGCAGTGAACCGGCCAGGGGGACACTGGACTGAAGGAGTTATGGAGAGTGCACTGTTCCTGATGGAGGCGATAATGAGGGGTGTGAGGAGGCAGGAGGAACAGCTACATGGCTGGTGAAGGACCCATCAGTGGTATGCCCGACACAGGTGATATGGTGCCCACATCACCTTTGAGAACTACAGCGGCACTGAGATCGTGGGCTGGTGCCACCTGAACAGGGCCATTCTGAGGCAACTCTGTGAGCTGTGCAGTGAGGAGATGCAGGCACCCACCAGATGGAGCCGTGTCATGTCTGTGGAGACCAAGGTGACTGCTGTCATGTGCCTGCTCACCATGGGCACCTTCCAATGACCAACAGGGGACATGACAGGCATTACCCAGTCAGCCATGTCCTGCCTCCTCACACAGTTCTTCAATGCTCTGCTGCCACATGCTTTGGAATTCATGTGTTTCCCCAGCACACAGCTGGAGCATACAGCAAACATGCAGGACTTCCACAGGGTGGCACGCATGCCCGGCATGATTGGGGCCATTGATTGCATCCACATGAGCATCTGTGTGCCACCTGGCCCCAAGGGAATGGTGTACATCAACAGGAAGGGGAGCCTGAGCATCAACTGCCAGGTGGTGTGTGATGCCACAGGGTGCATCATCAATACCTGCTCCACACACCCTAGGAGTGTACATGACACATTCATCTGGCACAGCTCTGCGCTGTGCGACAGGTTTGAACATGGGGACATCCCCATGGGCCACCTAGTGGGTGAGTATGGCACAGGCAAGGGGTGATGAACATAGCAGACCTGGGGATGGGGGTGGGCAGGGTGTGCATGGTGGTGTGGGGGCCAGGGACAGGCAAGGGGCACAGTACAGAATAACATGGGGCCAACCATGTAATTCTCCATACAGGTGACAGTGCGTACTCACTGAGGCCGTGGCTGCTCACTCCCTACCAGCGACTGGCATCCCTGGTAAAGGAACAATACAATGAGGCACACACTAGCATGCGCAACATCATCGAATGCATCTTTGGCATGCTGAAGGCACGATTCCGTTGCCTAGACAGGTCAGATGGTGCCCTACAGTACAGCCCCTCTAAAGCCTGTGGCCTGTTCCTGGTCTGCTGTATACTGCACAACATGGCCATTGACTGTGGGATAGCTGTCGAGGCAGTTGAGTGCAACAGTAGTGGGGATAACGGAGACAATGGGCCGGAGGGTAGTGGACAGCCATCACCTGGGTGGAGGGACCCCTGACTCCAGCAACGGGCATGACACCACCACAATACTGTCACACAGGAACATTTTGGTGAATGCAGGTAGGTGGCATGGTACACATGCATGGGCCACATAGGCAAGTACAGCACACATGCAGGGACATGCATGGTGAGGGGCATGCACACACAGAGGTGGGATGCAGGGTTAGGGGAGGCAGTGGCACATAACCACACACAGGAGCACACACACACAGAGGCAGTGGAACGTGGTGTGGATCAGATGCATGGCATTGGTGCATAGGCTCAACCAGTGCTAGACTGCCCTCATCATGCCCATGCCACATGGTCCAGCAGCCAGACATGCACACACACACAGGCAGCATGTGGCATGACACACATGCATGCCACCACAGGTATGGTGCACAGACACTGCCCATGTGCTCACAGGGCATCAGCAGCAGACTGTGGTCAGGTCAGCACACAGCTCAGGGCAGCCACATGGTACCACAGTGACCATCTCCAAGGGCGCAGATGTGCCAGGGCCAATTGGCAGCCAAAGGCTGTGCATCAGCCATGGGGAGGGTGTCCAACAGCCCCCCATGGGTGGAAGTGCAGGACCATGTCAGTGTCCTCGTTGGGGTGTGTAGGCAGCCAAACAGGCCAGCCCCGGGCATGCTTGGGATGCCTACATTTGAGCCCGGCATCCTCTGTGTTGGGGTCACCAGAAGCCTGGTCCATGGGGTGGACAGCACACTGCAGGGGGTTCTCCTGTGCACATCCATGCCCTGTGGCAGCCAGCAATGCAAAGCCATCTGCAATTGCACTGGCAATGCGATCCAAGGCCACAGTCATGGCCTCCTGCATGTGTTGCATCCCCTCCAGGATCTGTGCCTTGCCCCTGTCCTGCTGCTCAGCTAACTGGTGCATCTCTGCCCGCAGTGCATGCACCTCATTGGTGAGCAGCACCTGTTGCTGAACAGACGCCTGTAGCTGCTGGGTGTGCTCAGCCAGATAGTCCACATTCTGGGGCTCCCAGGTGGGCTGCTAATCATCAGTGGGTGACCTGCCACACTGTAAAGCCCCCCTCTCTGGTGGACACTGCACAGTGTGGTCTATAGGGGGAATGGGTATGGCAGGCACACTGGCAGCGGACCCTGTGTCCAGCTGCCTGGGTGGCACCCGCAGCCTGCTGCTGTCGCCCGTACAGCAGCTGTATTCCACCCTGCACCTGCATGGCCGCACCACCACCAATGCAGGGCACAGCAGTGGCAATGCGCACTGCTGCACCTGCAGTGCTGGCAGGCGACTGTGCCACCGCTGGCATGGTGCTGGGCCCTGACACTGCCTGTGGTGCTGGCAGAGGTGACTCACCCACAACATCGCCCATGCCATCCAGGATCAGTGTAATGTCATCATTGGAGTCGGACCCCACCTCGATCTGTGTCTATATGCACAGGACACCAAGGCTGGCATCCTGCAGGAACACATGTCTGACCCTAGGCCAAGGACACACACAGGCACTGTGGTGCTCATCCATGGCCTGTTGGGCCCCCAAATGCTGGTGGACATTAATGGTTCATCCTCTGGGGCCGTGCCCACGTCCACAGGTGCCGCGGCCACTGCCAGCACCCCATCCTCTGCACAAAGGCATGCTGGTGCTACAAGAGAAGGATGGAGAGTCAGTAATGCATTGCCCACATGTGCCCCCCCGTACACTGCTGCTACATGTGTCCAGTGGTGTGGCATGTGCGTGGATGCACACATGTGCACATGACATGCAGAACAGCAGCATGCACAACAGCACACCCGTGTATGCACCCTTCAGGCCACTACCTATGTGTGGCTGACATACATACCATGTAGTGATAGGCTGCAACCCATCTGGAAGCCCCCACCAAGCACACCCTCCAACAAGGTGCAACAGATGGTAGCTGCCACCAACACCTCTGTTGCATCAGTGTGGGTGCATCTGCTGGCTCTCCTCCAGTGGCATTATGGGATGCTCTTATGGCCACCATCTTTTCCTTTATGCACCGCCTGTCAGTCCCAACCTTCTTGCGGCACTCATGTGCTGACTGCTGGTGGCTGCCATGCTGGTTGACATAGGTCCCCACCTCCTCACATCCAATGGCCCTGTACTGTGGTGTGCCCGTGGCACCACTCAACAGGGTCTCCCTGTTGAGGTAGGCCTCAAACAGAGCATCTGACTCTCCCTTAGTGAAGTTGGGCCTGAGCTTCCATGCAGGCCCATGCTCCTTGCCCTCCTCCTGTCCCGACATGTTGCCTCCTGCGAACATGGACAACACAGAGTGTCAGAGCCAGCATCCCCCGGTCCATCCCATGTTGCAGTGCTGTCTGCTCCCAGTCTGCTGCTGTGACATCCCCCACTTACTTGTCAAGGTTGCAATACCGGTCCATGGCATGGGTGGTTCCGTGCCACTATGAGGCACAATGCATGCAAATCAGGATGCGCAAAATCGTAATGATATGCTAATGCACCCCACTGTGCTGCGCATTGGCTGATGAGCATATTTGCATGTGGTGTATGAATATCACAGATGTGAACCGTGCACAATGGTGTTGCACCAGAGCACACTGCACATGCGTAATACCCACGCATGTGTAGTGTGGAAGCCTGCAGTGCGCATGTGTACTACGCTTTCATGGTTCCAATTGCACACCATGTGCAGACTCCGAAATGCATCGGTACTGTGCATGGTGATAGGCAGCTATGCACATGATTGCTCATGCTGTCATGTGCCGTCTTGTGCTCTTGCACAACGCGCGCACTGGTCAGTGACCTCTTACCCCTGATACGCCTATGTGACCCCGTGACTCCACTGGGCCACATGTAGTACGCATGCCCATCAATGCACAATGGTTAAGCCGTATGCATTATCCCATGCATCATGTATCCTGCACCTGTGGCAGCCACATGCACTTGTCCCCTCCATTTTCACTGCTGCACCATAAGGAAACCATGGCACAGGGTAGGGGACGCCATTCCAGAAACTGGAATGATTTGGAGGTGATCAACCTCATGGCCTGTGTGCAGCCATACAGTGACCAGCTATTCAGCCAAGTGCCCCTGCAGCAGGCCAGGGGCAGGGTGTGGCACACCATAGCCATCCACCTGGAGAGGAGGACACGGGTTCCCCAGATGGCAGAGCAATACAGGCACTGGTATGGTGACCTGTGAAGTAGGGACCCAGAATGGATCCAGAGGCTCCAGGCATGCATCAGGTGTGCACATGTTGCATGTCTGCCCTGGCACTGTACTGTGGTGGTGGCATGCCCTGCAGTGAAGTACACTGTTGGCGTGCACATCACTGACTGTCATGGCCAGCTGCAGCTTGCATTGTGATGCAATGCAGGCATGCTGGTGAGCAGGACATGGTGGGCAGGGGCATGCCCTGTGCACAGAGGGCTGCGTGGTGGTGGGGTTGCTGGTGTGGTTGGATACTGATGCGCATCTGTCTTCTTTCCATTCCCAGGGATGGAGGACCACAAGCAGGCCAGGGCAGAGGCTGAGAGCAACCGGGCAATGCACATTGATGGGGGCCGACCCGCACAAGCTACACCGCAGGGGGCAGGTAAGCACTGTCACGGTCATTCTCACTGTACATGGGATGGCAGTGGGGAGTGGGTACAGGCATGGCTGCCTGTGCCATGTGCCTTGACAACTGTATGTGTCACACTGTGCTTCATGCATGCTACTGTGGTGCATCCATTGTACCCGTGTGCCGACTGTTGGTGGGGTGGGCATGCGCCTGACTGCCACCATTGTTGCTATGGTGCTGCTGGTGCAGTGTGCCATGTGACTGTCACTGTGCGGTCCTGCGGCCATTGTGCAGTGGGGACCACCTCTATGCAACGCCGTGGTGTGCCATGTTGCTGGCTGACGTTGGCCCACCCCCCTGCGGGTGTCCGTTCTGGGTCCTCCAGGGGTGTGTGGTCCCACTGACCATTGTGCACTGTGAGTGGGCATGGTTCCTCGGCCCATTGCACTGATCACCTGTCCTGTCCCTTGCCATAGGTGTCAGGTGTCTGGCGCAGAGACCACCTCAACGGATGCTATCAAGGTTGATGCGGCAGATGCTCCTGGTCATGTCCAGTATTCTGGAGGTGGTGGTCACCATCCAGCAGATGGTGGTGGTGGACAGAAAAGAGAGGAGGCTTGCTGGGGTGGCCGGACAGGGCTGCCTTTGATGTTTCGGTACATGGCCCCTGTTTTCCCTGTTGCACCTTCACCTGCAGTCCCCCTCCCACTGTACAGTCCTTGTTCCCTGTCCTCTTCCCTCGCTGTATCTACCCTTTCCCTGTCCCTGTTATCTGTTGTTCATACTTACCTATTTTATAAAGCTTTTCTCACATACCTGCCTGTGTCTGTGTCTGCTTTGCAGGTGGATTGTGGAGCCATGCTGCAGTGGCCCAGTGTCTGTCCATGGTGTGTGCATGGGAAGGGGTGCATGTTGTGCTTCAATGGTTCCCTGCTGTGTACTGTGGTGTGTCCTGCTGTGGTGGTGTCCATCCCCTGGTTTGGTGGCTGTGCTTTGGGGTGTCCATTGGGCAGCAGTCAAGGGTGTGTGGCGGGTGTGTGAGGGGTGGTGTCACACAGCCATGGTCATTGTTCAGGTCCTGTCCGCACACTGTTTTGGGGTCCTCTTCTTGGCACTGGGCATCAAGCCCATGTGGTCTGCCACACTGCATGCATCCTGGCCTGTTCAGTGCTTGGTGTATGGGTGCCCTGTGTGCATGTGTGGCATGTCTGTGCTTGGCTGCATGGTCCTGGATGTGACCTGCCATGGTCACATGGCGGGGGGGGGCACGGCTGGCAACCTTCCTGCAGGGGGGGCATCCTTGGTGGCCTTCCATTGGCCATTGGCCCCTCCTGTCACCTACTGTCCATGCCACCGTTGTGTTCCAGGGTCTGATATTTGGGTGCCTGTGTGTGCCCTGCTGTGTCATGCTGGAGTGGGGCTCCTGTGGCTGATGTCACTGTGCTTCCATGGCTCTGTCCCTGGGTCTGTTCTCTGTGCTCTACCCCCCTCTGTTGCTGTTCTGCTCTGCATTGCCATGGCTGTGCCAGTGCACCTCTGTTTGCACCATGGTGAACCTCTGTTTGCACCATGGTGCAACTCTGCCATATTCAGCTGCGGTGCGAGGGCACTGTTTGGCCTGTGCAACCTCTGAATATGGCACCCCTTGTGCCATGGTGCATCAGATTTGCACTGTGTCAGACTTGAGCTGGACTTTGGTGCATTTATGAATATCTGGCTCTACATGTATTGTTTAATGTAGACTATTGTATCATAGTTTTAATGTATTTTAAATTTAATATGTTGTAATGGTTTAAACAACCGATCAACAATAAACTAACTTGGAAGCTGTTTCTGAGAACTGTTCCCGAAGTCTGAAATCATATCTGATATGGTACCTGTGATGTTTTGTTGGGGAGGGGGTTCTGTCTCAGGGAACAAATACATCCTGAAGGTCAAATACAGGAGCTTCAGCCCAGCCCAGTCATGCTGAGGGCTGAGGCACTGGACGCCACACCTTGCACCACGCCGGCGAGCCATGTTTGGGAACGAGCATGGGTCATTGGGGGTCAGCAGGGGAGGAAAAGGATTGAGCATCTGGAGAACTGCTCTCCTTCTCCGGGGTTGGGGGGTCCAGAGTGTAGGCATCAATTGCCCTCTAGAGGAGGCTGGGGGACAAATCATGCCACAGCAAGATGTGGCATAGAGCTAGGACAGACACATGCACCCTTGCATCATTGCATGCCCTAGCTCCAAAAGGGGAACTCTAGCCAGGAAAAATCGCCACCCCCGGGTATGAGGTAGGCACAGTACCCAACCCTTCAGCCACGACAGTTCCGCTTTGGTGGCCCCACTCAGGGGGCTTCCCTGAGTAAGGGTTGGGTGCCGTGGCTAGGGTGAACCTGTTCATGGGGTTAGGGAGCTCGGTGGCTACAAAAAGAAAATGTAATAAAAAAAAAAATTACAGGAGCTTCAATATATATTATGCCCTCATCATAAGAAACCTTGGCTGGTACACGTGCATAAAGTTCACAACTGTCTGCCTACAAAAAAAAAATCAAAACACATGCTAAATGATAATGCTATTGACAAAGGTGTTGCAGTTCTAGCCTCTTGGATTTTCATGAAACTGTTTTTTTCATATCACATCAAGCAGTGTTCAGCATAAGTTAAAGTGTTCCCATAGACCTTCCTCTACATAAGGGAGGTTTACCAATGACACCTGCTATGATGCATTTATGAATGTGTGCCCTTGGACCTTATAATGGTGATTATTGTTAAAATTACATGTGCATGTAACCTCATGCATCTTTCTAGGATAAAGTCCAATTTTTTTTAGGTACAAGATAAAGAATAAATAGATATTTAGAGGGATGCTGAAAAAGCAACAAGTTTGATTTGCATCTCCTTCCACCTGCATACCCCTCTATAGCACTGGCTCTATGACAGTTTTAGTTACATAGTTTATCACTTATTATCATTTGTGCTTTTATCTTTACTACGATAGAAACAGTACTGGTCAATGGGAGGTGAGACAATCAACACTAAGCCTGGACTCTCTTCCCTACTAACAGCATGGTAGCATGGTAGATACAGTAACTCCTGACAGCTCAGGCAATGAATGGTACTAGCCAGTATGATCCACCACCCACTGTTTTTTTATAGAAAAATAAACACTTGGCTCTGTTCTGTTTTCTTATGGTGTGATTCCCCTCAACAGAAACCAGAAGTCAGTAACGGGCATGCAGAATGCTGACAGAAGCTGAAGTACAGAAGCTGATGTTAATGTTTACTCATTTATTTATTCTTTGTAGTAAATATTCCAGCATAAGACAGATACAATATCAGATATAATATCACATACTATTTCAGACATCATGAATAGTTCTTGGGCACATTTCTCTGATTACAGAGAACTGTTTCTGAGAACTGCTCCCACTGTCTAAAATCGTATCTGATATGGTTGGTACATGTGATGTTTTGTTGGGGGGAGGTGTTTGTCTCAGGAAAAACATACATCTTGAAGGTCAAGCATAGGATCTTCAAGATATAATTTGCCTGCACCATATGAAGCTTTGGCTATTACATGTGCCTAAAATTCACAATTGTCTGCATACAAACAAAAAAAATACCTACTTAAAACACATATACAAAAGTAATGCCAATGACAAATGTGTTGCAGTTCTGGCGTTCTGAGTTTTCTTGAAACAGCTTTGTTGTTATATCATAAACAAAACAGTGTTCATGATAAATTAGACAGTCCTTATAGAGTCTCCTCTGCAGTAACGAGGTTTACCACAGACACTTGCTAGGATGCACTTATGAATGTGTACCTTTGGACCTCTTAATGGGGATTATTGTTAGAATTACAGCTACGAGTAACCTCTTGCACCTTTTTATAGTAAAGTACACTAAACTATATATTACAAGATAAGGAATAAATAGACATTTAAAGGAATGCTGAAAAAGCAAGAAGTTTAATTCATGTCTCCTCACACCTGCATACCACTCCACAGCACTGGCTCTATCACTGTTTCAATTATTTATTTAGTTTTTGTTGACTGGGTAAGTGCACTAGACAAATCCTGCCTATTTTCTGGCATGACCCGGGGGAGGGGGATACAGATGAATGCCAACTGACCTTGAACCAGATTAAGCTGCTGGTGGTATTTTTAGTGAATGAGGGAAATTTGGCCAGGACACCAGGGAAATTCCCCTACTCTTTTCGATAAGTGCCATGGGATCTTTAACATCCACCTGAACTACCAAAAATCCAGGCAGATGGGACCTCGGTTTAACATCTCATCCGAAAGATCTGGATTACATAATTTATCACTTAGCATGTTTTAAGGCTGCAGTGGGCATAGTCCTGCAGACCACTTTAAATGAGGAAAGGACTCAGTGCATTCCTTTCAACTGAACAAGATGTTGGAGTTGCACCACAGTTACCTCTGCGTCTGTGAAGCACTCCACTCATTGTCTCCATTGGAAGAAGCACTGCACTATTTTCTGTGTGATCTGTCATGGCAGAACATGACATACTCCACCATGTCCAAGATTGCTGCCAAACGGTAGTGCACATGTGCAATCACCAGTGCATGTGCAGTACCAAGCAGTGACCATCTTGGTCATGGCAGACTGTGCTGTGTTCCGCCTTGACTGCCCTGATTTTTTTTCTTAAATTATACATATCCCCCTACCCGACCCTCCCTCTCAGCACCCACCACCCCATCCCACCCCAGAAACATAAGAGTGACACTGGGGTTGCACAATCCCCTAGTACTGCAATAAGCATTTTATCCCCCACCTGACCCTCCATCTCAGCACCCACCCCCAAAACATGACAGTGACACTGGGGTGCCCGTCCCCAGTGTTGTGATCACTAATCCTGTTGTTTTTTTGTGAACCCCCTCCACTACTGTGCATGGACAATTAATTATTTATTTTTTAGCATCAAACACCCCACCCAACCCTCCCTCTCAGCACCCACCAACCCCTCCCCAAGAAATGTAATAGTGACACTGAGGGGTGCCCAATCCCTCAGTGCAGGAATCCTTGGTCATTTTTTTTTCTACCTGTAAAAAAAAAGTCCATCGATGTCTTTTGCGACAGTTAGACTGACTCCACCCAATCCTCCCACTCAGCACCCCCCCCAAGAACTTACTTACTGGTTGGAGGTCCAACACAATAATCCTCACTGAATTGTACACACATGTCTTCACTCTTCAAAGCCAGACCACGAACTGAAGAAACAGGTATGCAACATAGAAACATGCAACATAGGTTTTGACATCAGGTAAGGACCACTTGGCTCACCTAGTCTGCCCCTTTCCCCACCTATTGGATAAGCTGCAGATCCTAGTTAACCAGCAGCCTACTACCTCCTACGTTCCTCACACCCCCCACTATAATTGCCTTATGTCGGGCCCATGCATTTTTGAATTCCCCCACTGTTTTTGACCCCATAACAAAATTATCCCTAGGTGGGCTTGAACCACCAGCCTTTAAGTTAAGGGCCAAATGCGCACCCAATTGCACCATGGAGACAACACTATGCAGTTCAATGTATTTCAATGGTGTTTTGAAATTAGTGGCATAACTTGACCATTTTTGCATATTTGTCATCCACATTTTTTAACATGCCTCTTTTGGGACCCCTCCTCATAAACAATTGCACTGACATTAGGCAAATCTGTTCCAAAATGTGATTTTGTGGTCCCTGCGTAAATCATCTTTCAGGCAGAAGTTAAAAATTTTCTCTGCTCTTGTTCATGAGGTGGGGTCATAAGAAGGCTATGTTGAAAATTTGGTATGAAAATATTTTAAAACAACAAAGTTATGAGCCTGTGTTGACGTTTGTGAGTGCAGGCTTGTAAATTTGGAATTTTTTTATATTTTACCCAAAATGTTCAACATTGCCATTTCTTTATAGAACCTCATGAATGTGACAGCTGTCATTTTTCACCTCCTGCCCAAAATGTGTTTTTGCATCCCGAAAGTTGATTTTGCAGTCCCAGCTTGAGCAAGGCTATGTTGAAAATTTGGTGTAAAAGTATTACAAAACAACAATATGAGCCTACATTACATTTGCAAATGCAGGCATGTAACTTTGCTAATTTTCAATATTTTGTACCCCAAATTCCTCAGCTACAGCCCTTTTGGCTCTGGCCAGAATTTGTTGCTTTTACTTTGGCAGATAAAGTACTGGCCAGCTGGTGGTGAGACAAGCAACTCTAAGCCTGGACTCCATTCCTACTAACAGCACGGTAGCATGGTAGATACAGTGGGCTCAATTTTCAAATCCCCAGAGTGACACAAGGAGCTTGCATCAATCAGAATTGATGCAAGTGGCTCCTTGCATCACATTTGGTGCTTTTCTCGATTTTCTGTTGGTGGCTATGTTCCTCCTAGGACCCCTTGTTCTGAAGTGTCCCTGTGTCACCCTTACACCCAACATGGTGATGAATCTGGTCACAAGGGGGCTTGCACCATGGCGGGGCTGCAACATCCCCTTTTTTGGAATGTTGCAAGCCCCAACATGAATGCTGCCAAGAAGTGGTCTAAGTGGCCTACGCTAGTAGGTCGAGGTGGACAATGGGCTGCTGGGGTCATAAGAGGCACGGGAAGTGGCATGGGGAAGTTGGTAGGAGACAGCTGGGACAGAATGTTAATGAAGTGGTACCCAGTGGGATGCATTAACATCTGTACCAATACTGTAAATTCCAGCACGTAATCATCCAGTACTACAATGTACAGTAACTTGTACCCACACTGTACATACAGAAACAGCCCTTGTCAACCACAAAGGAAGAGGGACAAGTGATACATCTACAGAATATGGCAGCATATTGAACTGTAACACAGCAGATCTCACAACTGTGCAGGGCTACAGATATCACTGTACAGTTGTGAGGTCTGCCATGTTACAGTTCAATATGTGCCATATTCTGCAGATTTATCACTTGTCCCTCCTTCATTGCAGCTGTGTAGGGTTGGTTCTGTATGTACAGTGTGGATACTAGTTACTGTGCACTGTAGTACAGTACAAGAACATGCTGGCATTTACAATATTTAAACAGATATAAACGCATCCCGTTGGGTGCCACTTCACTAAGATTCTGTCCCAGCTGTCCTTCAGATGCCTCCTCCCATGGCCCTTATGCCCCCTTCCCCCTTCCTTGCAAGCTTTTTCACCCCCAACCATCCCAGCCCCTCAAGTGTTGTGCTGAGTGGGGGGACTGGATCCCTGCAGCAGGTCCCACAAGTGTGCCAATTGTTTAGCGCAAGTCTGTAGGTGCAGCATCTCATGGGATTGTGGTGCAGGGACCCCTGGTTTTACAAAATTGGGTGCAGGGTCCCTGATGCACCCTGAGTTCACCACAGCCCTAGATTGCCAGAAACCTGTGGTGATCTATAGGCTCTTTGAAAATCGAGGCCAGTAACTCCTAACAGCTCAGACAAAAAACAATACTACCCAGTATGATCCACCACCTACTGTTTAAAGAAAAAACTGAAATAAAACACCTGGCTTTGTTCTGTTTTCTTATGCTGTGATCCCCATCACCCCCAACAGAAAGCAAAAGTCAGTCAGTGTAGTACAGAATGCTGATGGGCTCTGTAGTACAGAATGCTGATGGGCTCTGTAGTACAGAATGCTGATGGGCTCTGTAGTACAGAATCTGATGGGCTATGTAGTACAGAATGCTGATGGGCTCTGTAGTACAGAATGCTGATGGGCTCTGTAGTACAGAATCTGATGGGCTCTGTAGTACAGAATGCTGATGGGCTCTGTAGTACAGAATCTGATGGGCTCTGTAGTACAGAATCTGATACTAATGTTTACTCATTTATGTGATCCTTGCAGTAAATAAGCCAGCATATGGTATCTACAGAAACAGCATGAGAGACTAAAGGAGTGTTCAGGAATGTTTGTACAGTGTTCCCTCACTGATTGTTCACAGCCATCATCGCGCTATAGATGGAAGTCAGATCTAATAGGTGTGAGCACATAATACTCACTGTATAAGTAAAACGTGAGTAGGAAGGCACAGTAAAAGAATGGTGGCTAGGAAAGCTGTGTGAAAGGGGAATGGGATGTATGAATAGGGAGCATAATGAAACTGCAGCTGATAAGAGTAGAATAGCTATTTCTTAGGAGCCATAACAAGTGTTCTGAATAGCTGAGAATTTTCTATAATGGGTACATTAAAGTGAGGGTGCACTCTAACTACTATCAGTACACCAAACTACTCAGGCAAAATACCCCTTGAAATACTAGTAATGTTAGGCAGCAAAGCAAACTGTAACTATAACAGGAATGAATAAGTTCCATGGGTAAAAATAACTTTGCCATAAACCAATTTATGGAGGAGATATGATAGCTAGCTAGCTAGCTAGCTAGATAGATAGATAGATAGATAGGTAGGTAGATAGATTGATTGGATGAGAAATCACATAGGATATCACATGTGATTTCAGACATGGGGAACAGTTCTCTGTAATATACAGAAAACTGTTTCCAAGAACTGTTCCTGAAGTCTGAAATCATATATGATATGGTACCTGATAGCCTATTGATATAGAAGTAATTATTGAGTTTTGGTGAGCCTGTCCATTTTAAAGTAATAAACTCTGAACAGCTACATGACAGCCTGTTTTCCTATTTAAAAAACAGATATGACAAAAGTCCGATTTTGATGGGAAAGTAGGTTCCATGTAAACCTGTGTGAAGCTTCTGAACTGCCAGTGGTGGTCCCATCCCCATAAGTCATCTGCACATGTGGTACTTGAAGTACATCCCAACTCCTTTCACTTTCCTGATCCCCATTCATCAGCATTAAAATTGTTCTGTGCATACGGTACATTAACTTCAAGCCCAACTGCAGAGCAGACTTGGAAATGTGAAAACCCCAATTTTTCAAATGTAAATATCTTGAAAAATACAAACCACCTAGGAAATCCCTTCCCACCAACCTACACTACAATGCAAAATTTCACAGTTCAAAGATTTATAGTGTTTTATCTAGACGAGAGCAAAAATTCTAAAACAAAGACACCATTGAAATCAATGGAAAAGTTATATTCTTTCACACTTTAATATCTCTAAAAGTACTAAACCAATTTACATGAGACTTTATTTATTTATTTGCGTTTGGTTACCAGCTACAGTAAGTGCACTTGGCATAGAGATGCCTATTTTCAGGTACGACCCTGGAAGGGTACAAGTTGGAGTACATAAAAAACATACAGTAATACCAGTGCAACAATGGGTGCAACAGAGGGTTAACATCATGTCCAAAGTTCAAATCATCAGTGCATAGCAAAATAAAGTTTGAGACAAGAACTGAACATAGAATAACAAGTGCAAATCAGATTAAAAATACAAAATAGTAGAGATAGTAATTTCAAAATATAATAACAATGCAGTTAAAATTGAAAAATAGGAATACAGTCGGTCAATTAATGAGCAACCATGGACTGAGAGTCCAAAAGAGAGTATCCTGAGGATAAGAAAGGGAGAGAGAGAGAATGAATAGCAAAAGGGGAGAGGGGAGGAGTAGGAGGAGGAGGTGGGGGGGCAAGTTTGGAAGGGAGGCAGGGGATAGGCATGCCAGGATGAGGGCAGTAGGAAGGGGAAGGGCAAGGGAAAGTTTGGGGAGAGAAGGGCAGAAGAGAGAAGAGGGCAGGGTGGCCTGGGAGGGATGGAGGGAGGGGAAAGTGGACAGTCTATAGTGGGTGAAAGCATATGCTGAGGTTTGAGAGAAGTATGTGATTGTGGTGCAGCCTTTTGAAACAGGCATGAGTGGGAGCTAGATGAATAGCAGGGCTCCCATATCTACAGGGATTCCTGTATTTTACAGGGATTTGGAGGCATCTGCAGGAAAACACTTCCCATAGATTTGCATTTGTTATACAGGAAGACAGGGCAATTCAGCTTCCATAGGAAATAATGTAATCTACAGGAAAATACAGGAATATCACCCTGGAGTTACAGGGAAAATGCCAAATCAATATGGGAGCACTGGAATAGCTTGGGGGAGGGAGTTCCAATATTTAGATGTGGCATGTGAGAAAGCCTGCGTGCCCATAGAGGTTTTAGATCTTGGAATGTGGAAGAGGGCTAGGCCATTAGATCAGAGCCCATAGGAGAAAGTTTGAGGTTGCAACAAGGAGGCAAGGGGTTGGGGAGACCTGATCTAGCTATCCTATCAATGTGGGACCCAAAGGATCGGAGATGATAGGCAGTAGGGGAAGGCCATTTTGTATGTGTATAAAGCTGACAGTGGTGCTTGTACCGAGGGGATATGGAGGCAGCAGTTATGGATTTTGCCATGGACAAAAAATCTTGAAGGCAACATGTAAAGCTGTAAAACCAACTTTCTGCAAGCAGCAAATAAAAAAAATTGAGTTTAACATTGAACTCACCAGCCACCCTAACTATAGAGGTGCTACTGTGCCCCTATAATATCCAAATTGCAGTGATTTGTGAATCGAAGTTGCCAAAATTCATGCATTTCAACAACTTTGCCCACCTCTACTTTGTGAATCTGGTAAACTTCACGAATAAATTTGTGAAGCAAAGTTTGCCAGATTTGTACTTCTCTATCCCCCATACATAGTCACAAGTGACTGTAACAATGTGCCCCATTGTGCTGTGCATAACAGGGTCAAATGCCTTCCCTGGCACAGTTGCTAAACATGTTGAGACTGGGTGGAGAAGCAGATCCCTATACAAATAGAATGCTGGGCCATACTAAAAGCATAGTGAGTCTATACCTATAAATACTTGGGCCTTACATTTGATCCCAGCCTCTCTTTCCACCCACATATCAATAATTTTTCTTCAGCCATAAATATTTGCACAGGACTACTGTATCAGCATAGATACTGCCTACTGCCAGAGGACCTTAACCGTACCGTCACCTCCTCTGTCTGAGTCATGCAAGCCTGGTTTCAAACTTTAGCCACAACCTCTACCTGTATTATTATCATTATAGGCAGGCAGTGGGGGGATAACTAGGTTTTGACTGGAAACAGAAGATTTGGCAGGGCATGATGATCAAGGTGGAACAGATGGACAGGATGACATCAGTGGGGGCAGGGGTGCAAACGAGGAGGACAGCCAGGACAACTGTCCTGGGCCCAGGTGGCTCAGAGGGGCCCACATTTACACATTTATATGTCTTGGGGATAGAAGGGGGGCCCAAACCTAAAGGTGTGTCCCGGGCCTGAAAAGTTCTATTGGCACCCCTGAGTGGGGGACAAGGTGTGGCTGTTGGAGGGAGGGTTCCACCATGTGCCAGTGATATGTATAGCTATAAGGAGAAGGTGGGCCTCTTGGCCTCCTGACATATCAGGGGTATTTAAAATAAAAGTTGTTGGCCCAGAAGCAAACATACAGGAAAGAACTCGGAAGGTGGGGAGAAGAATAAATCAGAAGCACTAGTCCCTGTGTGCACTGTATACTGTATGGTTTAATGCAATGACATTGTTTATATGTGAAATGTGGTGGATGAATGGGGATCAGTGTTGGTAGTTTCAGTTGTAATGCTGTTCAGTATACATGAACAACTCGCTCCCATTCCAGAGACATGATTCAGTTTACTTGTGCATTTCTGGAATATCGGCAATGGATGCATGATGAATGTGAGCTTACTCAGTACAGGCTGTTGTGCACTGGCATGAGATGACTGATTAAAATTGCATGCCTCCAGGAAGGATCGGGCAACCTGATGCTGTTTACATGTTGAGCACATTTGGGTTCTACAGGCATTAATTCCTGTGAACCACATACTTTTAACCTGGTCTGAAAAGCAATCTAGTTAGTGCATCAAATTGGCTCTACATGTATCTGTAAACTGTGATTTTTTTCTCCGATCCCCATTTTTCCAGTACTTGAACTGGGGTTACACTGCAAGTGTACTGCAAATGGGGTAAATGTGACTTCTGCTTTCTCATACACAATACTTTGTTGGTCTTACTAACCAGGGTGTTAATGGATGCATACCCTGTTTGTGCCCCTTAACATCTAATAGACCCATTTGCATTGTGTGTTAGCCACAGGGAAAACTCCTCCCACCAACCACAAAGACAGATTGGGATGTAGTGTGAAAACTGGTAGTGGTACAACAGGGAGCTGGTTTGCAGCCTGTTTTGGTGCCTCCATCAGCTGTGATTTGCTTAATGATAACTGCCATTAAATGTAGTGGTACAACTAATGGGGTCCACCAGAATCACTTTTGATCGGTTCCACCATGTCAGTTTGAAACCCAGAAGGGCGACCGACATTACAGTGACACCCAAATCTCAATCGCGACCATGTTGCCCGCCAATTGTGCCACCTGACCACCAAAGCACCGGGGCACATCCTGGCTGTTCAAGGGGGGCTTTGTCCTCTGCACCATCCAGAAAATAATATAGTCACCTCCAGGTCAGAGGTGTAGGGGGGAAAGAGAGCAGCACCATTGGGCGGCAACAACAGCGGGCACTGCAAAATCCTGATAGTCGGGAATTACCATTGGATGGGCTGTTGCACCCACATTGCTATTGCCATAATGGTTTCACTGTACTGATGGCATATGCTTTTGATCAGGCTCCCTCTATTTTTGTTTCTGTAGTTAATGCTTTTTATTAAAACTTTTAAACATACAGAACATTCAGTGAAAAAAAAAGTTTAAAAAACATTTGTTCCAGCAATGTACAAGAATGCTGCGTGATATAATCCATAGTTTATCATAGATACTGTTGGGTAGGGTTGTAGTTAACATTGTACAAGGCAGGTTACGTCCAGAAGCGTGGAGCTTATGCCAGTAATTCATGTGGGGTGAACTTAATTGGATCTGTCTGGTGAGAGTCGATACAGTGCAGGCGTCTATGAGTTAGAGAGAAGTATATAGGTGTTCTGGTTCCATAATGTCCAATAATCCAGTGGTACAATACATGAAGAAGAAATAACAGGTAGATAATCCTGTGCATGTTCTTCCTTTATATACAATCCAAGTTGAAAGGACTATACCATAGATATACATCAGGTGCTGTGATCGCTAAACTGCTAGTCACTATCTAAAACTCTAAAATACTAAAATACTAAGTCTACCAAGCTATATGCTACATCAGTGAAAAGATAAACTTGCCTTTAATATAAGGTTGAGAGCAGTGTTTGCCTGCATAGTGAGCTTATGGGTTGTACCATGGTAGGGCTCATGGGGAGGGGGGAGGGTCTGGTCTGGTCTGGGCATAATTTGATTTGATTTGAGCAAGGAGGTGCTGAGCTTTTCTATCTCTGGGAGTCCATCGTGGGGAAGGTAAATAAGTCATTGTATACCCTGTCTGGGAGTGGGGATGGGGGAGGATTGTGGATCACCCAGATCAAGTGTACCAGGGGGAGTGAAGAAAGTAGTGGAATGGGGCCCAGATGGAGGTGTGGTGGTGCATGGCTTGGTCAATGAGATGTGACATTCTGTTGAATGCATACAGTTGCACCAGCTTGGAGATAAATTTGGCCATCATGGGGACCGTCTGGGTGCACCAATTTCTTAAGATGGTTCATTTGGTAACTAGGACAGCTTGGAGCACCAGGTCGGTTTGTGTTTTGCGCAGATGGGGGACATCATTTGTGACTCCCAGTAGGAGCAGCATAGGTGAAGGTAGGAGTGAGGCTTGGAGTATCTGTGATATTATTCTCCTGACATTGGTCCAAAAGTTGGACAGAGTCAGGCATTCCCAGAAGATGTGGAAGAGGTCCCCTCCAGGGTTATTGCTTCTCCAACAGTGGTCAGAAGGGATCACTTTTAATGAGTGCAATATAGCAGGGGTGTGGTACCAGCCATGTAGGATCTTGTTCTGAATGACTCTGCTTTTGGAGTCTCTTATGGGGTTCCTTGCTGACTTCCAGAACTGGAGCCACTCTGTGTCCATGAGGTTGAGATGTAGGGCCTTTGCCCAGTAGTTTCTAGCATTTATGGTTTGGTCCGAGATCTTATCCTTAATGAACCCATATATTTTCCCAGCTTACCTCTGTGTATCGATAGCTGTTTGGAGATGGGCTGCGATGTGATGGGGTGGGACTAGTTGTATATTCTTCTCATTGTGTGTCTAAGGGCACTACGTATTTGCAAGTATTTCTAGAAGTCAGTTTAAGGGAGACCAAAGAGAGTTTGGAGATTGTAGAAAGAATCTAGAATATCTTGGTTGGGTACACACAGGTTTCCCAGGTTTTATATACCTTTAGTTTTCCAGTCTTCCCGGGGGGGGGGCAGTTCCATTGATGAGTATTTCGGGGTTATCCCAGATAGGAGTTAGGGTGGGGAGAGCTAACTCCAGACCCACCCACTTGCTGACCCACTTCCAGGCATTCCTGGAAATAGAGATTGTGGGTGTTGGGGGCGTTGGGGCCTTTTTGCCTAAAGTAGGAGTGGTAGGAGGAGTTTTGCATGCAGTTTATTGGACTCAATATCAAGTCAAAGGGGGGACGTGGGGGTGATTGTTTCAAACCATTTAGTTGTATAGGCAAAGATGAAGGCCCAGTGGTAGCCTTGGAACCAGAGTAGGTTTCAGCCTCCTCTACGCCAATGTGAGTGTAGTTTGTTATGGCTATGTCTTGTATGGTGACCTCCCTATAGGAACTGTCCAACCGTCTTATTCAAGGTATTAAACTGCCTCTGTGGGATGGGGATAGGGAGGTGGGAGATCATGTGGAGTGCTTGAGGAGTGATCATCATCTTGATTGCTTCAATTTTGCGTACCATAGAGAGTTGCAGCATCTGCCAGTGCTCTAATTCCATTTCAAGTTTGGGTATTAAGGCCTTAAAGTTCCTAACACAAAGTTTGCACAGGTTGTGAGTCACCTTGATTCCCAGAGAGGTAATTTAGTCCGGTGCCCACTGTAGGTTATGGTTTGCAAATGGGACTGGGGAGTATGCCTTATTAAGGGGCAGGACTTCTGTCTTAGAATGGTTCATTTTGAGTCCAGATATGCTGGCAAAGGAGTGGAGGATTTGCAGTAGGAGTACTATGGAGGTGTGGGTGTTATCTAGGGTGAACAGAAAATCATCTACATAGGGCAGAACTTTATATTCGGTGTGGCCTACCTTAATTTCTGTGCTAGCCAGCATTTGGCGAATGGCCACCACTAGAGGTTCTATTGCCAAGACAAAACGGAGAGGGGAGAGGGGGCAACCTTGTCTGGTGCCTCATTCCAGGAGGAAGGGGGTGAGAGGGAGGAGTTGGTGAGGACCTGGGTGTGTGGGGCAGAGTTCATTACCCAGATGTGTGCTATGAAAGTCTCCCCTATGCTGAAACAGGTCAGTGCAGCGTAGAAGTAATTCCATTCAATTGAATCGAATACTTTTTCAAAGTCGATGGCTACTGCTGTTGCAGGTGATTTAAGTGAGTGGGCCAGGTGGATAAGGTTGATTATTGTGCACAGATAATCTGAGCTACGGTGCCCACAGATGAATCTAGTTTGTGATGGATGTACCAGGTGGGGTAGAAGGGAGTCTATAAGAGCAGCTAGAATTTTCACTTACATTTTACTGTCTACTGTGTTGAGGTAGATGGGGTGATAGTTGGCTGGGAAAGAATGGTCCTTATTTGCTTTAGGGAAGACTGTAATGGTGGCCGTGGACATTGATGGGGGAATGTGCCCATGGTGGTGATGTCTGAGTAGAGTCTGAGGAAGACAGGGCATAGCAGAGGTGCTAGGATTTGGCAGATATTCACTGGGAGCTTGTCCTCTCCAGGGGATTGCTTGGGCTTCATTGAGACGCTCGCTGATTAGATCTCCTTGATGTCTATCAAGGACATCAGGGCCACTGCTTGTGCGGAGTCCAGGCTTGTGAGGGTCAGGTTTTGGAGGAAGGCATTTACGACTGAGTGGGGTGGAGGTCATTGGAGGAGGAGTACAAATTTTGGTAGAACGTAGACATAATGTTGTTAATTTTCAGTGGGTCCATGAGAAGGTTACATTCAGGATCCCTAAGGGCAGGGATGAAGCATTCTGCTTGCTGTTTCTTTAGGTGGTACGCGAGGAGTTTGCCACTTTTTTTACCACTTTCCCAGAATTTATGTTTTAGGTGCCAAAGGGGTAGCTCAGCCTTGTGCATCGTGAGGGTATTAATCTCCTGTCTGAGGGAAATTATCTCATTCTGAAGAGGGGAGCCCCTTGGGGTTGGGTTGGACTTCAGGGAATGTTCTTTGGATTTTAGTTGGACTTTGAGGTTAACCTGACAGATTTCTCATTGTCTTACGTCTAAAGCTGAAGAAACCCATAATTCGACCTCTAAGGTAGGCCTTAAAATCTTCCCACAGTATCATGACAGAGGTGGTGGTGGTGCCATTGTCATTAGTTTGGAATAATTCTTCCACCACTTCTTGCACCCAGGGTTTAAATTGTGGGTCGTGGAGAAGGAGAAGGTCCATTCGCCACTGTGGGGGCTGATCCAGGGTGGTGCCAAGTAAGATGACCGATTGAATTGGGGCATGGTCTGAGATTACAAGCAGATTGATGTTGGCCATGAGTAACTGAGATAAAAGATTATCAGAGGTTAGTCATATGGTAAGCTGGCTGAGTGTTCCTTGTCATGGGGAGAGATATGTATAGTCTCTAATTCTCAGGTTCAGCAGTCTAAAGACATTGGTTAGTGCCTGGTCTTAGATCCACCGTAGGACAGCCCTGGAAACATAGAAACATAGAATTTGATGGCAGATAAGGACCGCTTGGCACACCCAGTCTGCCCATTTCCCTACCTAATGGATAAGCTGCAGATCCTAGTTAACCAGCAGCCTACTTCTTCCTACCCCCACCCCCTAGAATTGCCTTATGACTGTCCCATGCATGCTTGAATTCCACCACTGTTTTTGACTCCACAACCTCCTCCTCCGGAAGGCTGTTCCATGCATCCACAACCTCTCTGTGAAAAAATATTTCCTTAAATTACCTCTGAGCTGCCCCCATCTTCAAATTGTGCCCCTTGTTCTTGCACCTCTTTTTGAAAGATGGTACCTCTTGGACTTTGTTGATTCCTTGAGGTACTTGAAAGTTTCTATCAGGTCCCCCTCTCCTCCTTTCCTCGAGGCTATACATATTAAGCTCCTTAAGTCTCTCTTCATATGTCTTCGGTGCAGACTCTGCACTATTTGAGTTCCTCCTCTGGACAGCTTCCATTCTGTCTATGTCTTTGGGAGATTGGGTCTCCAGAACTGCATACAGTACTCAGATGGGGTCTCACCAGATGTCTGTACAGAGGGATAATAACTCTGTTTTCAACTGGTGATGCCTCTCCCTATGCACTCCAGTATCCCCCAGCCCTCCTTGCTGCCCTCTCACATTGCTTGCCCACCTTTAAGTCATCTGATATGACTACCCCAGGTCCCTTTCCATTTTGTTGTTATTATCTCTCACCCCATTGTGTACTCTTCCCTGGTTTTTGTATCCCAGGTGCATTACCTTGCACTTCTTAGCATTGAATCTAAGCTGCCATACATTTGACCATTCCTCTAACCTTAAGTCCCTTCTCATCCTTTCCACCCCACCTTGTGCATCAACTCTGTTGCAGATCTTTGTGTCATCTGCAAAGAGACATCCTTTCTTCCAGTCCCTCTGCAATGTCGCTTATAAAGACATTGAAGAGGACCGTCCTAATACTGAACCTCACGGTGCCCCACTAGTAACCCCCTTTCTTCAGAGGACTCCATTTACTATTACTCTCTGTGTCCTATTCTCCAGCCAATACTTACCCAGGCTGTCATCTTGGGACCCACTCCCAGGCTGGCTAACTTGTATATTAATCTTTTGTGGGACTGTGTCAAATGCCTTGCTAAAATCTAGGTAGGCCATGTCCACAGCCCCTCCCTGATCTACTACTTTGGTCACCCAGTCAAAGAAATCTATCAGATTCGTTTGGCATGACCTTCCCGCTGTGAATCCATGCTGCCTTGGGTCCTGTGCCCCTCTGGCCTCTAGATACTCGACAATTCTTTCCTTCAGAAAAGATTACATCATTCTCCCTACCACTGAGGTTAAACTAACAGGTCTATAGTTTCCTGCTTCTGCCTTGCTCCCACTTTTGTGAAGGGGAATCACATCTGCCCTCCTCCAGTCCTCGGGTACCACCCCATCCTCCCATGATTTGTTAAAGATGGTAGTCAGTGGTGTCACTAGTTCTACCCTTAGTTCTTTTAGAATTCTGGGATGAATCCCATCAGGCCCATTGCTGTCCACCTTCAGTTTTAAGAGTTCTTTCAGAACCCTTACTTCTGTAAATGGGCTGGTATCAACTTCTGTATCCAGAGTGTTTCTACTGCTTGTTTTAGGTACCTCCCCTCTTCCTTTGTACATACTGAGCAAAAGTATTTGCTTAGTATCTCTGCCTTTTCAGTCACCCTCTGCCCACCCTCCCTCCCTTTATTAAGCCTCACTATCCCTCCCTTGGTCTTCCTTCTCTCCCTGATGTACCTATAAAAGGTTTTATCCCCCTTCTTAACTGTGTTGGCTATCTTTTCCTCGGTTTGGGCCTTTGCTGTTCTGACTGCCTTCCCAGCTTCCTTTTGCTTTCATTGATACAGTTCTCTGTCCTGCTCCTTTTGTGATTCCTTGTACTTCCTGAATGCTTTCTTTTTCTCTTGAACCTTCACTGCCACTTCCTTTGAGAACCATAGTGGTTTCTTACATAGTTTCGTTTTGTTTATTTGCTTCACACAAAGGCTTGTTACCTCTGTGATGGCAGTTTTTATTATTCCCCATTGTTCTTCCATCCCTCCTTCCTGCCCATTTGCTAGTGCATTCCTTAGGCACTCACCCATTTTGGCAAAGTCAGCCCTCCTAAAGTCCAGTACTTTTGCCTTTGTATGGCTTGACTCTATTGCTTTGTTTATTGTGAACTGTACTGTTCGATGGTCGCTAGTTTCCAGATGGCTACCCACTTCTACATCTGTGATCCTCTCTTCATCTCCGTTTGAGAGAACCAGGTCAAAGATTGATCCCTCTCGAGTGGGCTCCAATACTAGTTGTCTAAGGCATGCCCCTGTAGGGCATCTAGAATAACCCCACTCTTCGAAGTGGCTGCTGCAACTGCACTCCAGTCAACATCTGGCATATTCAGATCACCCATCAGCAATATCTCCCCTTTCTGCCATTCTAAGTATACTTTCTATCATTTCCTTGTCCCTTTCCTCCCCCTGAGAAGGGGGTCTGTATACAACTCCTGTGCGGATTGTGGTGCCATTGCCGGTCTCCAAATTTACCCACAGTGCTTCTTCTCCTCCCTGTTTACCCTTTTGTTCTGTTGCCTTGATCTCTTCCATTATGTAAAGAGCTACTCCTCTTCCTCTTTTACCCTCCCTGTCTCTCCTGTAGATAGTGTATCCTGGTATGTTTACATCCCAATCATTGTTTTGTGTGTACCATGTTTCCGTGACTGCCACGATATCCAGATGTTCCTCCACCATCAAGGCCACTAACTCAGGAAGCTTGTTACTCAGACTACGGGCATTGGTACTCATTGCTCTCCATTTTTTGAAGGCTTTACCTTCTGTTGCAGCATCCCCCTCTGACCTTTCTACCTCAGTCTTTTTCTCATTTAGTACCCTGTTTTGTAGGGAGAGGCTGGGATTTTCCTGCTGCTTATCAGTGCCTTCCCCTTGACTAGTTTAAAAGCTTGCCAATGAAGCATTTAAACCGATTGCTCAAAAGACTTGTTCCCATCCTGGACAGATGCAGACCATCCTGCCAGTATAGGCTGGTGTCCCTCCAGGTGGAACCCCAGTCCCCAATGAAGCCAAACCCCTGTGCTCCACACAATTTTTTCAACCATTCATTAAACTGCATGGTGCAAAGTACCCTCCCCTCACTCATGCAATTGACAGGCAGCACCTCTGGGAAGGTTACTGTGTGTGCTACTTGTCTTAGGCCCCTCCCCAATTCTACAAAGTCCTTCTGCACTGCTCTAATCTCATAATGAGCCAAGTCATTTCTCCCTAGGCAGACAATGACGTCCAGCTCAGACTCCTGTGCAGCTGTTCTCGTGATCCTGAGGATGCGCTTCCTGTCCCTCCAAGCCATGGCACCAGGCAGGCACCTTACTTCAGTTTTCCCTGCTCCCCCCAGTTCTGTCCCCCTAATAATTGAGTCCCTCACCAGGAGCTGCTTCCTTTCCTTGTGGTGTCTTCTGCCTCCTTCCTGTGGGCCTCCCTTGTGACAGTTGTCCTCAGCCTCCTTAGTCTCCTCTGCGGGTACATCCATGGGGGCTATGCTCCCCAGAATGGTGTATGGATTGTGGAGTGGAACAACTGACTGGGTGTGCCTCTGTTCCACCATCCTCACCCTTCCTGAGCCCACTGTGGTCCAACTGCTGTGCTTTCTTCACAACCTCTGAGGTAGTGGTGATGGCTGTGGTGCTCCCTGGATGGGGGAGGTTCCCTTCCTACCCTCCAGTGTGGTCTGGGGGAAGGTTCCCTTACTACTGTCCAGTGTGGTCTGAAGACAGGCAACTTCCTCCCTCAGGGTAGAGAGTTGTCTGCAAATAGGGCAGCATCTCAGCCTCCAGAAAGACTCCTGGAAGACTGCTGCCCCATAGCCATTACATTGCACTACTCCCCACATGTTTATCTACTTTTTTTTTGTGTGTGTATGTGTGTGTGTGATTGGTTTGTTATATAGAAATATATATTTATATATATTATACAATGTGTATGCTTATATTGTCAGTGCAGTGTGCTAGAGAGGATATGACAGTGACATGCACCTTGCACTCTTGAGGAAATGATGTCAGAACCCCAGAAATAAAGGAACTATTTCCAGGGGTGGGTGGGGTGAGGGGTGGGAAGGGTTGGGCCTAAACTGTGCCCTCACAAAACAATCAGCTAAAAATTCTGACCCACCGCTACGATGAGTGCCTTCCTGTCAGCAAGATGCCCTACACAACAATTTGACGGAGAAAATACCCTTCTAATCAAACAGAGAAAAATCCAGACATCCAAGTCAGACACAGGTAAACCTCCACTGCCCCAAAACAGCCTGGTGGTTTGTGCTCTGAAAGCAGTCAGCCCCAAAATAAGTCAACTGTGCTTTAAACTCTTCCTGCACTGAAAATCTTAAGAATTGTAACAAAAGTAAAGCTAGATCCACCTCCCTCTGTTGCTTGAAAGACTGTCTTTTCCTGATAATTCTAAGTTCCTTATCTCGCCTTTCAGTTAGAAGTAGCCTCCACCTGCAGAATATCTGCTACAAACCAAAGACAATTGTAAGGTTCACCTTCCTCTGTTGTGAGCACAACTCGCTTTCTTGCAAATCCTATGTTCAGTATTGCAGCTTCTAGCCAGAGGCAGTTTCACTTGAAGAATATTAGCTGAGGCTCTGGTGTAAGGTTCACATCTCTTGTGGCTACTGTCCAGTATGGGGTTTAAAGTCAGGTTGAAATCCCCACCTATAAGTACCTGGGTGTGGTTATCTGAGAATGTGGAAAGTGTTGAAGTTTGGTTGTGGAAAAACATAGGGCAGTCACTGTTGAGGCGTATAAATTGAGGATTGCCAGATTGCCTTGGGGGGTGTCAAACATGGCTAGTGCCCATCTGCCTGCATCATTGATTTGTGATTTTATTCATTTCCAGTGTAGGGTTTTGGGGATAAGGATGGACAACCCTATTTTCTTAGATTATGCTGAGCTATGCATCTCCATGCCCACCCATCCTTGTCTGAGCCTCCGGGCTTCTATGTCTGTGAACTTAGTTTTTTGTAGTAGTACTACCTCGGAGCGTAGCTTGCGGAGGTGTGAGAGAACCTGCTTGTGTTTAGCAGGGGAGTTTAACCCCTTGATGTTCCAGCTGTTGCAACGTATCTCAGTCATAGCCTAGGAGTAGTACTGGGGAAATGGTCTTCTCAGGGTTAGAATTGAGATGCAGCAAGTTCTGGGATGGCTCAGGATAGGGTTGGCATTTTGCCTGATGGGTGTCCCCTCTAACTGGATTTCTGTGGCACTTTTGTACTCAGAGCTCCACCATAGCCAGGCCAGTATTTACATTGCATAGAAAGCGCTTGCCATTTACATTGAACAACAAAAAAATTTATCAAAATTAATTCTAAAAACATTATCTACAATACAAGTAAAATGCAGGTGGTAAACAGCATGATTATATAGGCATACCCTTCCATGAATTTACAGTGCTGAACTGGGTGCCCAGAGCACCCCATGTTCACTCCAAAATCACCAATAGGAGTAAGTTAGTCTAGTAAGGTTGAGAGCAGACTACCCACCTATGTGGGCAGCTGTTCAAACCTCTCTCAAGCCCACTTGAGTAGAGGAAAAAGAAAGAAAGGAAGAGGTGGTGAAGCCACTGATGTTTCTCCACACCTCTCCAGACAGTGAATAAAAGGGACATCATGCACTTCATGAAGGGTTCATTCACAGCTGCAGGAGAAGGGTGTTCTTAAGGTGAGGGCTGATATAGCCTCAGACAAGTGTTGGGGGGTGCTGGTATCACTGGTGAAGTTTCATGACTCTCAAGCTGAGTCATGGGGTGGGGACTGGGAGGCATTGCACTTCATATTTGCTAAAACATGCATCCCACTGTGGGTCTCAGGAAGGACATATACTGTAACTGCATGCTGAGTCTGGCCAAAAGCTAGTGGGGGGGGTGAAGATAGGAGCATATATGAAGCTGTTAGGGGAAGGTCTAATGCATGAGGAGAATAAGGGGAAGATTAGGGAGATGGCAGTGCAATTCTGCATGCATACAGAAACCTGTTCCTTCTGAAATGATGTGGGGGAGTGTGAGGAGGCTCAGGGTAAGCAGCAGGGGGGAGGAAGGGTGGGGATTGGATGACTGATATGTGGAGCAGATGCAAAGTTGGTGGGCGAAGGGCTAAGAGGGGACAGGGAAGAGCTTGAGGTACAAGTTTCAGCAGTCCCATTGTTGACAAGCCCCTGCAGAGTGATTTAATTATATATTTGACCTTTCTGGAAGCAAACAGAGGTTGTTGAGGCTACATTAGTGTGTTTGTGTGGTTGGAGCCGAGCCGGCACTATAGGAGTATAGTAGGCATGGTCCATGGTGCAGCGACTTTGCCTGCACCTTATGGGACATCTCAAGTGGTAATGGGGGGGTGCAGCACTTTGCGCAGGGGGACTCAGTATTCCTCCTAGTTCAGTGTCATGGGGTGTGCTTACATCTTGCAGTGCACTGGTTTAGCCTCTAATAGTGGCACCAACCCTCTTAACTTAAAAAGGGTTCAGGTCCATCCTATAGTCTTAATCCAATGACACCTTCAAACCCTCAAGGGCTCCAAGCTAGGTAATTAAATCTTGTGCAAGTCATGAAAATGACTATGATATAATGCAGCAAACTGTCCTACCACTTATGGAGCCATGTAACTGAGTAAAGCCTGCATTACAATCTGTAAGTGACTAGACAGCTTCTACAAGTTAGCACTCCACCTCGCTGAAGAGATACAGTGACCACTACTGACATATGGCATGTAAACCTTTGTGTAAATGACTTTTGAATTACAGATTATTCTGAACCTGCGGTGAATCAATTAAGTGGATACCACACAGACCTTTGCTATTGTAGTCCTGATAGTAGTTCTTGTAACACTGCCTGATTACAGGTCTGCAGTGTGTACTGGCAGCAGTAGCACTTGTGAGCTGTTCTGGGCCACTGCACCCATTCAGGGAGCCGGAGGCAGTACGCCCATCATTAAGGCACCAACTGTCAAAATTTGCTGCCCGCTCCTTGAGGTCTGCCCCCCCCCCGGAGTTGGTATATTTAGAAAGAGGGGTGTGGGGGGGGCATGGGGGCAAAGCCCCCCTCAAAGAGAGGGGTCAGCAAGTTTGAAACCTGGTGCTCTAATGACCAGGTACACTGCCACTGGTGCTCTGAATGGGTGGAACCATTCTGGGCTTGGGGAGGAGTAACTCATTAGGGAGGTGGGGCTTTTTTTGTAAAAATACTTCAATACATGGCTCCAATTCAGCAGTGGGGTGTCCTGTACCTGAGTGACCGGGTAAGTGAGATGCAGAGGGTGTAACCTGAAGCTGGCTGGTAGTGTATAAAGGGGTTTTATGGGTTGACTGTCAGGATGTGAGCGGATGGGGGTGGGTTGGAGAGAAGGATGTTGCAGCAAAGCCAGTGCTGGTCATCCTTGTTAAGAGATAACATGACAATAAAACATAAGCAATTGGTTGGTGCTCTGCACAGCGGGGGACTTCCTTGCAAACCTCTGCACTTCAGCACAGCTGTCCATGGGGAGGAGGGGGGAAGGAAATGTCTGAGTAGAGGAAGGGGGATGTAAGAACTTGGTTGTCTCACTGTTACAAGAGATTGGGGAGGTAGTGGAATGTCAAAAATGCAGTGGGCTGCCAGCCATTACAGGGTCTGACATGATTGCCTCAGTATTCAGCTAATTCCTTTGTGAATGCAAGGCATAGGGCAGGAGTGGTATTGCTCGTATACTTTGTCTTGCAATAGGTAAACTGACCAAATCCAAGTTGACTGAGGCAATGCAGTATTTTTGTTATACAGAAGACTGTTTGGAAGTCCGAGGTGTGCAGCTTAGGATCCTGCTGTGTTACAACCGCAAGAGCCTATATGTTAGAGAAATACCCAACTTTCTAAGACTGTCAGTACTAACAGAAAAAGTATTAGTAAACTTCATATAGCACTGTGTTGCAATCTCATTTATCTCCCTCCTATTTTTCTCTGCAAGTCATGAAAAGAAAGAAACAGTCTGAAGGATACTGACCCAAGCCACTCGGGATCAGGTAAAATGTTATTTGATTGGGGACAATAGACCAAATGTGGGATAATAGAACATAGAAACATAGAATTTGACGGTAGATAAGGACCGCTTGGCCCACCCAGTCTGCCCATTTCCCTACCTAATGGATAAGCTGCAGATTCTAGCTAACCAGCAGCCTACTTCTTTCTGCCCCCACCCCATAGAATTGCCTTATGACTGTCCCATGCATGCTTGAATTCCACCACTGTTTTTGACTCCACAACCTCCTCCGGAAGGCCGTTCCATGCATCCACAACCCTATCTGTGAAAAAATACTTCCTTAAATTACCTCTGAGCCGACCCCCCTCTATCTTCAAATTGTGCCCCTTGTTCTTGCACACCTCTTGTTTTGAAAGATGCTACCCTCTTGGACTTTGTTGATTCCCTTGAGGTACTTGAAAGTTTCTATCATGTCCTCCCTCTCCCTCCTTTCCTCAAGGCTATACATATTAAGCTCCTTAAGTCTCTCTTCATATGTCTTCCGGTGCAGACCCTGCACCATTTTAGTTGCCCTCCTCTGGACAGCTTCCATTCTGTCTATGTCTTTGCGGAGATTGGGTCTCCAGAACTGCACGCAATACTCCAGATGGGGTCTGACCAGCTGTCTGTACAGAGGATAATAACTTCCTGTTTTCTACTGGTGATGCCTCTCCCTATGCATCCCAGTATCCCCAGTGCTCCTTGCTGCCCTCTCATTGCTTGCCCACCTTTAGGTCATCTGACATGACTACCCCAGGTCCTTTTCCATTTTGTTGTTGTTAGTATCTCACCCCATTGTGTACTCTTCCCCTGGGTTTTGTTTCCCAGGTGCATTACCTGCACTTCTTAGCATTGAATCTAAGCTGCCATACATTTGACCATTCCTCTAACCTTGCCAAGTCCCTTCTCATCCTTTCCACCCCACCTTGTGCATCAACTCTGTTGCAGATCTTTGTGTCATCTGCAAAAGACATACTTTTCCTTCCAGTCCCTCTGCAATGTCGCTTATAAAGACATTGAAGAGGACTGGTCCTAATACTGAACCTTGCAGTACCCCACTAGTAACCCCCCTTTTTTCAGAGTGGACTCCATTTACTATTACTCTCTGTGTCCTATTCTCCAGCCAGTTCTTTACCCAGGCTGTCATCTTGGGACCCACTCCCAGGCTGGCTAACTTGTATATTAATCTTTTGTGTGGGACTGTGTCAAATGCCTTGCTAAAGTCTAGGTAGACCATGTCCACAGCCTCTCCCTGATCTATTACTTTGGTCACCCAGTCAAAGAAATCTATCAGATTCGTTTGGCATGACCTTCCCGCTATGAATCCATGCTGCCTTGGGTCCTGTGCCCCTCTGGCCTCTAGATAATCGACAATTTTTTCCTTCAGAAGTGATTCCATCATTTTCTTTACCACTGAGGTTTAACTAACAGGTCTGTAGTTTCCTGCTTCTGCCTTGCTCCCACTTTTGTGAGAGAATCACATCTGCCCTCCTCCAGTCCTCGGGTACCACCCCATCCTCCCATGATTTGTTAAAGAGGGTAGTCAGTGGTGTCACTAGTTCTACCCTTAGTTCTTTAGAATTCTGGGATGAACCCATCAGGCCCCATTGCTTTTCCACCTTCAGTTTTAAGAGTTCTTTCAGGACCCTTTCTTCTGTAAATGGGCTGGTATCAACTTCTGTATCCAGTGTGTTTCTACTGTTTGTTTTAGGTACCTCCCCCTCTTCCTTTGTAAATACTGAGCAAAAATATTTGTTTAGTATCTCTGCCTTTTCACAGTCACCCTCTGCCCACCCTCCCTCCTTTTTATTAAGCCTCACTATCCCTCCCTTGGTCTTCCTTTGCTCCCTGATGTACCTATAAAAGGTTTTATCCCCCTTCTTAACCAAGTTGGCTATCTTTTCCTCAGTTTGGGCCTTTGCTGTTCTGACTGCCTTCCCAGCTTCCTTTTGCTTTAACTGATACAGTTCTCTGTCCTGCTCCTTCTGTGATTCCTTGTACTTCTTGAATGCTTTCTTTTTCTCTTGAACCTTCACTGCCACTTCCTTTGAGAACCATAGTGGTTTCTTACATCATTTCATTTTGTTTATTTGCTTCACACAAAGGCTTGTTACCTCTGTGATGGCAGTTTTTATTATTCCCCATTGTTCTTCCACCCCTCCTTCCTGCCCATTTGCTAGTGCATTCCTTAGGCACTCACCCATTTTGGCAAAGTCAGCCCTCCTAAAGTCCAGTACTTTTGCCTTTGTATGACTTGACTCTATTGCTTTGTTTATTGTGAACCATTCTGTTCGATGGTCGCTAGTTCCCAGATGGCTACCCACTTCTACATCTGTGATCCTCTCTTCATCTCCATTTGAGAGAACTAGGTCTAAGATTGCTCCCTCTCAAGTGGGCTCTAATACTAGTTGTCTAAGGCATGCCCCCTGTAGGGCATCTAGAATAACCCCACTCTTCGAAGTGGCTGCTGTAACTGCACTCAGTTAACATCTGGCCTATTCAGATCACCCATCAGCAATATCTCCCCTTTTCTGCCATTCTAAGTATACTTTCTATCATTTTCTGCCATTTCCTCCCCTGAAGAAGGTCTCTATCAACCTCCTGTGCGGATTGTGGTTCCATTGCGGTCTCCAAATTTACCCACAGTGCTTCTTCTCCTCCCTGTTTTCCCTTTTGTTCTGTTGCTTTGATTCCTTCCCTTATGTAAAGAGCTACTCCTCCTCCTCTTTTACCCTCCCTGTCCCTCCTGTAGATAGTGTATCCTGGTATGTTTACGTCCCAGTCATGGTTTTGCGTGTACCATGTTTCTGTGACTGCCATGATATCCAGATGTTCCTCCTCCATCAAGGGATCATACATTTTCACATTCATTACATGTCGGCATTCGTAGTATTAATCATCATTTCATTCTAAATCAGTTCATCGTCAGAGCCTATTACTAAAGTTTCTTAAGGGTTCTGACCCCATGTAGGGTTAGGAGTGAGAGATTGTTGCTTTGGGCAGAGTGCTACTGCAGGTCATCTGAGGCTCCAGTTGCTCTACCCCCACAGAGGGGGACAGGTTAGTAGTGGGGTTGGAGTTGGGGATCCCTGCGTGATCTGAGGGGGTTCCGGGTAGACTTGGGGATTGTTCAGGTTCTGTCCCACTTTTCCAGGGCACAGCAGTTGACAGACTTCCTAGAGCTCCATAGGTGTTTCATATAATAACGGAGCATATTTCTTTAGGCGTAGTAGGGGAGTCATCACGTTGTCAGTGTCTTCTGAGTGATCACTTCTGCTGTGGCTCCTGGATCTGTCCAAGTGGCGAGTAGATGTTTTATTTGACCCATTCCCGTTCTGTCTTTTTAGCTTGGGGGGAAGCATCCACATGTCTTCCAAGGTAGATTGGGTGGTTTGAGCCTGGGATGGGGGGTTAGCATGCTGGTGGATGGGGGAGTCTGGGATGTGGGGCACTTCTATGTTTTGTGGACAGGTCCGAGGGTTAGGAGGTCTCAGGGCTTGGGGCCACCTTATCTGTCTGAACACCCTATCAGCCTCTGGGGTTTGGAAGTCCAAGGGGGTTCCATTGTTGATGATCCTCAAGGTAATGAAGCTGGGTATATGAGGAAGAAGGTGATTCCGATGCGGTGGCATGCGTGTTGGCATTTAGTGCAGGCTTGCCTCTGGGTAGCCAAGTCTTTGGAAAAGTCCTGAAACAGCATTATTTTTCAGCCTTGCCAGTTTACTGTATCCAGCTCCCTAGCTCTTTTCAGCAGATTTTCTTTGGTCTGGTATCAGAGAAGTTTGACAATTATCAGCCTAGGGCACTCTCCTTTTTTATATCAGGGTAACAGTCTGGTGGACTCTCTCAACACCCAGGATGGTACCGGGAGGGAGTCTGAGTGCCTTGTGCAATGCCCTACTTATGAATTCTGTGAGGTTCTGTTTTTCAGAGTTTTCAAGGAAACCAAGGATGTGGAGCTTATTTCGCCAGCCATGATTTTCCAAATCATCTAGTTTTTGCTGTAGGGCATTGATGGTCTGTTCTTGGTTCCTTATTCTGGTATTTTGGTCTTGTTTCAGTCATCTGAGCCAGTTTGAGTTTGTTGGCTGTTCTCCTGTGTGATAGATGCTCGACCAGTTCATTGTGCAGGGCGGTGTTGTTTTCAATGCCATGCAGTTCAGAGAGCAGTTGGGAGAACATATCCTTGATCTCATCCATGCTTGGGGCTGTGGCTGTGGCCATGCTTTGGCAAGAGGAGTCTGGAGATAAAGGGCACTGGTGGAGGATTCTTCAGCTGAGTTTCTTATGAAAGTAAATGAGGTTCTGTCTTCAAAAACCAGCCCAAAGGATATTCTGTTGTTAGATCTAAAGATTCCTTACACACAATCATTTTGATGTTAGTGCGATCAGATGAGATGTCATAGGATATTGTCTGGGGGTGTGGAGAGAAGAACTCAAGCTGCCATCTCAGTCTAGTGCTAGCTACACCTCTCCTCCCTCCATTTTTTAGTTAAAAGAAATTGCAACTGACTTATATTTAAGTCTTTGTAGTACTATTAATTTAGTCCCCCAGATTAAAAATGATTTTTATTTGGACAGTAAAGAATCAGAACCCTGGAATAGAAAAACTTGTATTTAAAGATATATTAGTTGAGGAAATGTTAGACTTTTTAAATAAAATGAACCTAAGCTCATTGAATGGTGATGGTGGCACTGACTGACCTTAAACTATTTCCAAAAGTTATTGATTTGATGACTTTTCTCTTATGTCATTTAATTTTTCTTTGCAGAAAGATACAGTTCCAGAGATATGGAAGCAGTCAGCTGTGGTACGAATCCATAAATCTGTCCAAAGAACTATAGTAAAAAAGCTATAGGCTGATATTCCTCCTCACTCCATTGTTCAAGGCCCTTGAGAAGGTAGTCTTTGACCAGACCAAGGCATACTTGGAGCAAAATAACATCCTATCCTCTTGTCAACATGGTTTTCATAAGGAGTAGAGTACGCTTACTGTTGTGATGGAATTGACCACCTATCTTCATGAGGCCTTGGACTGTGGAGATACGGTAGCTGCAAATTTTCTTGATTTATCAAAGGCCTTTTGATTTGGTCAACCACGGTTGCTGGCTTGCCAGACATAGGGGCTTGAGATGTACTGAAACTGTTTTAAATTGGTTTGAGAATTATTTGATTAAAAGAACACAAAAAGTTTTGATTAATGGAGTTTCATCACCTTCGGCCAGCATTGATATTGAAGTGCTGCAGGGCTCAATACTGGCTCATAGTTGTTTAGTATTTTTTTAAATAACTTACCATTTGGTGATTTTAAGGCACATATTTAATTTTATGATGATGACATTGTTTTGTTTTTTCAAGAGTAAACAAATTAGAACCTTTATTTTCTATGTTACAGTCAGACTTTATTTTGGTTCAAAGATGGTTGTGAAGAAATAGTTTGTTACTGTACTTAATGTTTATATGACCAAGTCCATTGTGTTTAGTAGCAAACCAAAGGTTTTGTCTATCCCTTCTTCCAATTGTTATAAGGGATGAACAGAAATCCAAAAAGGAATGTTCCAGTGCAGCTAGTCCTCAAAAAAGAATATATAAAACATTGTGTATTAGTATGTACCATAAGGGAGAGGTGACAAGGTCGCAGGTGAAATAGAAGTCTTCAACTTGTCAAAAAGGATTTGGACACATGAAGAAGTTGCACTGTTATATAGAGGTCTTATCTTTTGTCCCCATGAGAAAGTGAGTGCATTTGAAGTGAAATTAGATTTGAACAGATTTTTTAGAAAACTAAGGCTGAGATACTTTTTTGACAATAATCCACAAGACAATTATAATACAGAAGATAAATTAGGAAATTAAAATTGAGCCAAAAGCTCCAACTAAAACCTCAGTTTCTACCTCCAGGACCAATTCCACATACATTAGATACATATATCTGCTAAGTAAGTAAAGATGTTAAGAGAATAATTAAGAAGGAGAGGAATTCAGACAGGAGGTCCTTCTTTAATTTAACATCTAAGGAATTTGGTGCAGTAAGGAACTTAGAAAATGATACCAGCACAATTATTAAGAAAGCAGATAAGGTAAGGGGGATAGTGATAGAAGAATGTGAAAGATACAAGGAAAAATGTCTGAATATGTTAAATGACACTAATAACTATTTGAAGCTTACAAATGATTCAACTGAGAATATTTCAGGTTTTATAGGAGAAATTTTGAAGAGAGCTTTAGATCAGGGCTAGATAAAAGAACAGGAATACAATGCTTTAAATAAAAAAATTCCTCTGACCCCTGTTTTCTTCACCCTCCCTAAGATGCATAAGGACCCCTTACACCCCCAGGAAGACTGATAGTTTCAGGAGTTAGTTCAATTTTGGAACCGCTCTTAGTATATGTTGATTTCTACATTAGAGAATATGTGGAAGAAACAAAATTTTTTTTTGAGAGATAGTACATATGTAATAAGCATTATTGATTAAAGAATAGAAATAATGATTTGTTAAAAACTTCTCAATCTGTTATTTTGGCTACATTTGATGTAAAAGATTTGTATACATTGATACCACATTCTTAAGGCTGTTTAGCACTTAAAGAGACACTACAGATTGTGAGAACTGGGACAAAACCACCAAATGAATTCCTGATACAATTAGCAAATATAGTTTTGACCAAAAATATTTCAAATTTGAAAAAACATTTTATGCACAAGTAAAAGGGACAGAAATGGGGTCAAGTATGGCCCCTCCTTATGCAAACTTATTTATGAGTAATTTTGAAGAAAAATGTATTCATACTAATAACCCCTTCTCAAGACATATAATACAGTGGAAACACTTTATAGGTGATATTTTGATAATTTGGTGTGTAACAGCAAAAGAATTAGAGGATTTCCACACGTATTTGTATAAATGTACAAATTATCTTAAATTTATACTAAATAAGGATTAAAATGAGATTTCCTTTCTTGATATATTGATTTTTAAGAATGGTGATTTATTTTGCCCCAAGATTTATGGGAAGGCAACGGACAGAAACACTTTGTTGAGAGCTGATAGCTTTCATCCAAGGGCACTGATAGAATCTATCCCTTATGGCCAATTTTTAAGGGTCAAGAGAAACTGTACTTTAACAGAGGACTCAGATTTCTATCTTAACGAAATGAAAACAAGATTTAAGGAAAGGGGATATAGGGAACCAATTGTTTTTTTTTGTTTTTTTTTCCAATTGTTTAACCAGGAGAGACACACTAAGCTGAAAGTTTGTTTACACGTGCGACCTGGGAGCACAGGGAAGTGAAGTGACTTGCTCAGGGTCACACAGAATGCAAGTGGAGGCTGTGGGATTCGAACCATGGTCTCCAGATTTGCAGCTCAGAGCCTTAAACCACTGTGCTATACTGCCTTCCAGTATTAGAAGAATCAAGGAACAAAGTAATATAATTGGACAGACAGAATTTACTTGCCAACAAGGATAATGAGAGTGGCACAGAAATACAGACGAAAAAAGTTATGCTATCTTTAAAATTTAGTGGAATTCTTTTATGATATTAAAAAAAACTATTAACAAACATTGGCATGTTCTTAAATCTACAAGCATGGGAGAGAAGGCATTCGAGTCAGGACCACAGGTTGTAGCAAAGAAAGTAAGATCTTTGTCAGATAGGCTTGTTCATACAGATCACAAAATACCTCAGCAACAAATACAGGGATTATTTACAAGAGAAGATTTGAGAGGAAACTTTAGTTGTGGCAGGTGTGTTCACTACCATAACACCTATAAAGTTAAGAAAGTGAGAAATAGTAGCAAAAAATTAGGACTTTGTTATAAAGGATTTCATAAATTGCCAAACAGAAGGGGTGTTATATGAAATTAAATGTCCTTGCAATTTCATGTATATGGGAAAAATGAAAAGATCATTGAAACACAGAGTAGGAGAACATAAAGGGTACATTAGGAACAAAGATGAAACGTCACCTATTGCAAGGCATTTTGTGGAATGTGGACATCAATTGCCCTCTCTAAGGGTTTTTGGTATCAAAAAGGTACACAGAGACAAGAGAGGGGGCAATTATAGTAACAAATTGCTATTGAGAGAAGCTTTCTTTATAGATTATTTCCAAACTATTAATCCAAAGTTTGGCCTCAATGAATATATAGATTGGCAACCGATTTTATAGAAAATGGATGGATATACTCTAAGTTTAGACAGAGAGTGGGGATCATTGATTCTCATCTAAAGATTTGCTAGATAATATGATGCCCTTAAAGCTGCATTTAGTGGCTCCATGTCAATTCGGCGAATAAATTTCAGTAAGTGTAATATCAGTGACGTTATAACAGCGATGGCAATAATAGCACACTGCAATTTCAGCACACACACAGAATCAGCTACCCACTTAGAAAAGTAAGGCTTCTGTCAGCTACAGCATCAGCCACTTTATTTTACTACATCACCCCGGGGCTGCATCCCCCTAACCCTTGTTTCTAAAATAACATCCTTCGAGGTGCACCTGGACATCAGAGGTAGGCTACTACACCACTGTTTCTGAAATTGTTCTTTGCTGTAATGCAGCAATCACTATTATTGCAGTCTCTATAATAGCATCACTGTATTTGACTCGCTGAAATTGTTTCACCATATTGACGTGCTACCATATTTAGTATGTGATACTTTAAAAGTTTCAGTTTAAAAATACAGGGGATAGGATAGTAAGCATCTCTGACACCTAGTTTTATTCTAGGTGCTGCCAGAGGGTGGGTCCAGCACACAGACAAGCACTATGTGCTTGCATAGATGCGCTGCGTCTTGTGTCGGATTAGGGGGTGGAGCTCCATGGATAGAAAAAGGGCAACAGTAGGCCCCACACACTACTGTCACCTCAGAACACAGAGACAGCACTACATAGCAGGTAAAAGCCTTTCTAAATGTTCTAAGAGATTACAAATAAGGAAACACTTAAGAAACAGAAAGGGTGATACATTTATGATTTTTTGTAGTGTTTGCAGGTCAGCGGCTTTAGCTAAATTCATGTTGGGGGAAACAAAGAGAAGCCTGATAAGAGGTCAGCACTTTTTATATATGGAGGAAAGTTACAAAAATGTGTAGCTTGTTGTTGTGTATAAAAAGAAAGAATTATGAGGCAAATAAAATAAAAAAATATTTATTTTACTTTTAATAGAACAAACTATGACATAGCTAGCTGAGCATATGGGACGCTGCTTAGAATAAGGTTAACAAATAATTTATATATTGCTTAGCATGCAGTTGATTTCAAATACAAGGAAAACTGTAACTGATTGATTGCTTGCACTTAATTTTAAGGTGGGAATCAAACAAGCTATCAAAAGGAATTACAAAAAGAATGGAAAGAGAAATCTATCAAAGGTATTTATGTATAAGGGGCATTAGTTATGACTTTTCTTCATTTACAAGAAGTCTGAAGGTTTCAATAGAATTATGAAGTGATTTTTATGTATTAAATTATTTATCTAGATAAACCAGTTTTTCCTGAGGAAGGGGAATCCTGAAATGTCAGAATTTGTTTGATTTACTGGATGTTAAATATTAAATCAATTGAAGCAAATATGTTGTTTGTTGTGTTTTGGGTGAGTGGGCTGATATTCCAGTATACTTTTTGAGTAAGGGATGAACAGAGCAATGAGGCTGCAATGGTAGTGTCTTTTAAGTACCTGTTTTTTGTTTGAATACATTTTTATCTTACAATGTCCATATTGATGTTCTGATTAGAGCTGTAAATAGTAGACTTGGACAGTGTACCAACCACAGAACGAACCCACAACGGTGAAGACCATCACAGCAACAGGATTCAAGCAAATATCTTGGGTTGCTGTGATGGTCTCTGCTGGCACCGGGACTGGATCACCCAGTGTTTCGCCTCCTTCCCCTAGACAACTCCAACTCAGAGTTGTATCTACAGAGACTGAGGGTGCGTGGGTGGTGGAGCCCTCCACATGGGGGGTTGGGGTGCAGCCACCCGATAGAAACAATGCGGCATCTCTGACAGTGCAATGCCGACACTTAGCATTGTGGCTGTCACTGTAGGGGGTGTCTGTGAGGTGCATGTCACCTCGCTATGGTAAAATTGACTTGGGCAACTACATTAAATAAATGTTGTTAATGCACCCGTTAGGGTTCAACTTAATGCCACAGGAAAAGGAAAAATGTGAGATTAGCATTTCCAACCCTAACCCCCCCCCCAAAGCAACAAAAGGAAAAAAACATTAGGGTTTTGGATCTCTGGAGTTTTGGCAACTCAGTGGTGGGGATTTCCTTGGACTTCCTTGGGACTGTCAACCCTAATGCTCACCATCCCCACCCAGCTCATAGCCCCCTGTCTGAAGAACAAGGTATGGTTCCAAGCCAGTACCTTATCATGATACACTCTTCAAAGGTAGATAAGTATGTCTCACCACATGTTGTCAACATGGTCAGGTCCTGTGTGAAGAATGGAGATCACATCTATTGTTGTTTGCTTAGGGAATGGGGTGGGCATTAGGGTTGACAACCCCAAGGAATACTTCACAACCGATTTGCCAAATGTCTGGAGACCCAAAACCCTAATTTTTTTTATCCTTTTGCTGCTTGGGTGTTGGGGTGGGGAGTAATGATTGGGAACACTAATGACACATTTCCCTACTTTTGTGGTGTTAAGGTGACCCTAAATAGTGCACTAATGAAGTTTCTTTGCAAAGAATTTCTTTTCTTTTTGAGATAGTGGAATCATATTCTAATTCAACCAGGTCTCTTTGGGATCTGCTTGAACAGATTCAATGTGCAGAGCCCTTTGGACCCTGTGCCAAGGGCTGACTATGTTCACCTACAGAAGTGCAGTGATGGATGTTAAGGGTTCATGGAGCTGTCTGGTGGGCTGTGGAAGCACAGGGCTCTCTGGTCCCTGTGCTTCCATATGGCCACAGATACAGACCCATAGAGCAGAGTCCATATGTCAACCAATGCACAGGGTCATCTGCAACTCACTGGTGCAGAAGTGAAGGGGTCTACCCAGGCCCCTGTGGACAAGCCTGCAGCATTAATTCCCTGACTAGGGGTGTCACATAACAGCACTATCCCCCTACCCTCATCCTATCCATGCAGCTGGTTCACTGAGCTTGCTGCCGAACTTAGTTCACCAGCACAGGAACACATGGCTTACTGCTGGGATCAAGACTGGCACTACACACAAAGTTTCTTAAGAATAATATGTATTTTTTTTTATTTTGACACCAAATTTCCAAGATAGTCATTTTATGACTCCCCTTATAAACAAGACATGTTGTATTTGTACTGTAGTATGTTGGACAAAATATTATTTAGCATCAGACATGCAAACAACAACTCATCCAGGTTTTAAAAAAATAATACCTGTCATGTGTATGAGGTAGTGTACAAAAATGACTATGTTGAAAGTTTGGAGAAAAAATATTGAAAATTGGTGAAGTTACGAGTGAATGTTGAAATTCTGCAACATTCACCCATAACATGGGCATTTTACCATATTTGTGAACCAAACTGTCAGCATAGCCTTGTTTTCCCTCAATTCATGAACCCGATAAGTGAAAATTTTCAAATCCTACAGTAACTCAAATGCAATTCTGCACCACCGAAACATCATTCCATGCCACAGTTTCAAAAGCACATTTTAGCCAGGATTTGACAAATGACAGCTGTTATGATCATGAGGTGGGGTAAAAAAATGGCTATGTTGAAAATCAGAGAAAGTATTTAAATTACCAAAGTTACGAGAGATAGAAAAGTTCAATGTACCTCAGAACTTTGTCATTTTTGCACATTTTGTCCCCAAATTTTCAACATAGCCTTTTTATTTCCCCCTCCTCATGAAAATGGGAGGTGAAAATGTTTAACTCCCACCAGAAGGTGATTTTTCGAAGCAACCATGAAGTCACCTTTCTGGACAGACTTGCACAATTCCACTGCCATTGGTCATGGGGTGAAAATATGGAAATATTATGAAGTTATGTATCAAAGCTGAAACTCCACTGAAATAAATTAACCCACACTTACCTGATTTTCTCATATTGCAGTTGCCAGTTCCAACAGCAATATGTGTCTTTGATCTGAGAGTGGGTCTACATCATGGGACATGTTCAGTTGAGTGAGGGGGTTTGGTGGTGTGGTGGGGTGGTGGTACTCAGTGGAGGATGGGGTGGTATGGGTGGTGTGTGTGTGGAGGGAATGGTATGGGACTATTTTCTTTTTTAACAAGGTTAAAAAAATTGAGGGATGGTTTTCCTTATTTCAGGGAATATTCCAGTACTGTACTGTGGATTGGGAATGTCAGTGTTGGGCTACTGTTCAGTGGCACTGGTGTGGCAACCCTGGTGCCACCACTTAGTGGGAATGAGGGACAAGCTGGAGGGGGGTCAAGATGAGAAGCGATACCAGGGGTTGACACCCCTATCCATTCATATAGTATGTTTAATATATGTAAAAATAGGGAAGAGCTGGGGGGATGTAAAATAAAAAAAGATAGGGAAGAGTGGGAGGCAACCTGGAGTGGAATGGGAGAAAGAAGCAGTACTGAGGGAGGAGGTGGGCACCCAGTCCACTTCTAAGAAACAGATAGATAGAGAGATAGATAGATAGATAGATAGATAGATAGATAGACAGACAGACAGACAGACAGACAGACAGACAGGTAGGTAGATAGACAGACAAAGAGACAGAGATAGAGACAGAGAGAGAGAAAGATAGAGAGAGAGAGAGAGAGAGAGAGAGAGAGAGAGAGAGAGAGAGAGAGAGAGAGAGAGAGAGAGAGACAGAGAGAACAGGGGATGGCCAGCAGCATGACTACAGCAGCAGCTTCAGAATTCAAAGAAAATTACACTGTTCTTATTCAGAAAATGTGGGTGAATTCTGAAAAGCTTTGGGTTTAGTTCCTTAAATTTCTGATTATTGATTATGCTTTGCCAGTGTGCTATTCTGCTACTGAAATGGCTTTGTACAGAGTCAAACATTTCATACCGGAATGCTTGCAGATTTGTTCAGAACTGTTCCAGGTACACACATAATTGTAATTTGTATTCTCTGTCAAATCTGTTTTCATTTAATGCTCACTGTTTTTATTTTTGTTCAATTTCTCTTGACAGTTTTTACATGGCTTGGTATCCTTTTCTTTTAAGGATTTATTTCATTTTAATGGGACGTCTCACGTTACACATTCATCTACAACATCAAAACTGAAATTTTCTTTCCATAGCACTGCTTTAGCCCAACGTTCATTTCTGCATAAAGCCATCAAAGATGGAACTTATCTGCTGACTTTCCTTGGTCTAGGACTTACGGATCTTTCAAAAACAAAATGAAACATTATTGCATAGAAAACTTAATTTATAAATATTTTACTTGATTACTGTAGTGTGGTCATGTTTGTATTTTTTATGTGCTTGTTATGTCTTCTGTGTCCTCCATTAAAATGATAATTTGATGCCCTTGGAGTTTACCCGGTTAACACATTTAAAATAAACATAAATAACAGAACTTTCTGCTTGCTGAATCACAGTTTTTTGATGACTAATGCTATTATATCTAGCTAATAAAGAAGGTACTGACTATTAACATCACAGCAAAAAGTCCAGTCATGAATGTGTCAAATGGGAAGTCTAACTGAGGTGTATGAAAGCCCAACACCAGTCAAAACACTTATTTGTTTTGCTGTCCTGTTAGATCTATGATTTAAATTGAATTTTCTTGAATTTGAGATAGGACATGTTGGAGTTCCATTTTGGTTAAATGTTATTAAAATAGGACAGTGAGTAAAGGAGAAAAGAATGAACATTTCAAACTAATGGTCTGATTCAGCCATATAAAAATAGCCTTAAATGTCTGAGGAAGAATATTAGGACCCTGATTCTCAAAGCTCCCAGCATGGTGCAAGGGGCTTGCACCATAAAGAATGGTACAACGTGCTGCTTGTGCAAAAAGATGTGCCAGGAGTGATTCACTAAAGCAGTCTGCATCAACTGCAGGCTTCCTGCACCAAAGGGTGCTTGTGCCATCCTTGCGAAAAATTTTAAATACCATTAAACCAGCCAGGGCTGGTCTAAGGGTGCTTGGACTATCACCTTCTGGGAGGGCTGACCACTTGCACCACTATCAGAGCCCTCCCTCTCCATGTGCCATGTCCCCACAATCTGCCTGTAAAGTAAACTGTTATAATAAATCATTCTCTGGTGATCTAGTGGTCCCCCTGCCCTGATCTGCCTGACAATTAAAATGTTAAAACAAAAGCCCTGGTGATCTAGCGGACACCCCCCCCAGCTCCAAGCTGCCTGACAATAAAAATGTTAAAACAAGAATCATTCCCTGGTGATCTAGCAGAGCCCCCGGCCCCCAGCCTTGATCTGCCCAAAAAGTAAACTGTTATAATAAGTCATTTCCTGGTGATCTAGTGGTCCCCCCCACCTTGATCTGCCCAACATTTAAACTGTAAAAAAAAAAAAATTCCCTGGTGATCTACTGGATCACCCCTTCCCCGATCTTCCTGAAAATTAAATGTTAAAAAGAATCATTCCCTGGTGATTGAGCAGACTCTCCCAGCCCTGATCTGCTTCTAAAGTAAAAATGTTATACTAAATCATACCCTGGTGATCTAGCTGACCCCCACCCTCCCACCATGGCAGGTAGTGCTCACCAGCATGTTAGCCCCCCAGCCCAAACCCCGAGCCAGTGATGGGCACAGCCCTCCTGTCATCACCACGGCCAGCTGCCAATTGAGCTCTCATTGAGTGCATACTCATTGACTGACTGCTCAAAGTAAGCTATCAATGAGCTCATACTGTATACAGTACACACTCAGTGAAAGCTCAGTCAGCAACTGGCCATAGTGTTGAGGGGAAGGTTGTGTCAGTAACCAACTTGGGGTTCGGGCTGGGGGTGAATAGGGGGTTGGCACTACCTAACAAGGTGGGTGGCCACTAGATCACCAGGGTATGATTTATTATAACATTTTTACTTTACGGGCAGATCGGGGTTGGGGGTTTGCTAGATCACCAGGGAATGATTCTTTTTAATATTTGAATTTTCATGCAGATCAGGGGGCACTAGATCACCAGGTAATGATTTTGATTTTTCATTTTAATTGTCAGGCAGTTCGGAGCTATAGAAGGGCTGCTAGATCACCAGGAAATGATTCTTGTTTAATATTTTAAACGTTGGACTTATTGGGGCTGGGAGGGTGCTGCTAGCCACCATGGACATGCTAGTATGGCACACAGTAGTCACACAGCTTGCAGAAAACCCTCCGGATGCACTGTCTGTTTGGCATATGGCCACAGTAGCTGGAAGCTGAGGGACTTTAACACCAGGGCCCTGCCGGATATAGAATCGAGTGCAGGGTCCCTGAAGCACCGGGCTTTGACACAAGCTGCCTTTTGCTGCAGCTTCCATCAATCTAAGGGCCCTTTGAGAATCAAGCCCTAGGTCTTAGCTGTTTTTCTCATACTTGTGTATTAATGACATTTTGAGGAAGCAATTCCTGAAGTAGCTCTGACATTTAATTAAAATGTTATGTTTTTATATTACTTAGCATTACTAAACCAATAACATTATGATTAAGAAGAAGTACTGTAAAAAATAAAGCTCTAAATCTTATAAATTTAAAGTTAATAGTAAAAGGTACAACCCTCCCTGGTGTTAGTGGTTCCCCCTCCCTCCAATCGCCAACCTGTAATAAAAAGTATAATCCTGGTATCTAGCAGTCTCCCCCAACATGGCACCAAACACCCACCACTTGAGCCCAGGGAGGGACCACTGGATACCAGAGAGGGTTGTAAGTTTTCCTATAGGCTGGCAATCAGAGGGAGGAGGGTACCACTAGCACCAGGGAGGATTGTACTGTTTACTATGGGCTGGCAATCGGAGGGGGGGGGAGGCACCACTATCGCTAGGGAGAGTTGTACTTGTACTCCAGGCTGGCAGTCTGAGTGAGGATGGACCACTAGCACCAGGGAGGGTTGTACTTTTAGTAAAGGTTGGCAATCAGAGGGAGGAGGGAACACTAGAACAAGGGAGGATTATAATTTTTACTAGGGGCTGGTGATCGGAGGGAGGGGGGACCATTAGCACCAGGGAGGATTGTACTGTTTACTGTGAATGGCCGGTGTGCTGGTCCACTAAATATAGCATCCATAGGCTCCTGGACAATTGCAAAGTGCACCGGAAAGTTTGCACTCAGCTTTGTGCTATTTTTAATATCGGGCCCCAGACGTCGACAGGAAAATGACATATACAGATCTCAGAAAGTGCACATGCTGGCATCATGACATTTTTCACAGATTTATACCTTGCCTCTTAGACATCACTTACAAAATTTCAGCTAATGTTGTCAAACACTGCCAAAACTATAAAGGTGCAAAGTTAGGGGTTGAACATAGAGCCTCTTGCTCAACCCTGACTATAAGGGCACTAATGTACCCCTATGATTTAACATCACAGTGTTACAAAATGTAGTTTTACAGAGTACTGTGACCTAGTAATCAATGAGTGGTGCACGGCAACGGCTGCACATATTGGGGTCAATAAGCAAAACGTGAAAAGAATAAAGAAAACCAGCCTACTGTTCCTGCAAGTAAAACTGCATGTAGATTTCTTTCTTTCACCTTGGGATCATGTTACCTAACCATTTACTCAGCACTACAAAACATTTTGTCTTGGAGGCAACATACTTGGCAAGGAGGCCCGTATAGGTGATGTTCTGCTTTTGCAATCCTCATATTTCAGTCAGGATGTCATTAACCACATGGTTTAGCCTTTCTTTATGAGCGCGGGGATTTTGTGAACCACCCCACTGGGATTTGTATGATTCAACTACAGTAACATCCTTACATAAACCGACGTGAAACACATCCAATGGAATCATTACATTTCACTGAAACACCTGTGTTGGGAACCTCTTGAGACTCCCCATTAGGCAGGATAATCACAACTGCACCAGTGTAAAGAAAATCTCAAGGCTAAGGGCAGCTTCATTTTCAAAGAGAAGTAATCAGATGCAGAGGCCAAAAGCCTAAATTGTTTTCCATATGGGGGAAAAGTACTGCATTAAGAGACCATTAGTTTTCTGATTTTTTTTTCATGGAAATGGCTTTCACAGTTTCAGAAAATTTTAAATAGTTAAAAATACAACATAAAATAAAACACATGTAGCAAGTTACCTGTAATGACATAGCAGATTGGTATTCAACTGTTAAACACAAGCTTGCAGTGATTCAGTGAATTGCCTCATTTGTGTCTGTTCTTGAAACATTCTAGAAATGTCGGCAGCATTTGTGACAAGGTACCTCCTTAGGTTTCTCAATGGTAGTTACATGCCTGCTAATGAGGGTATGCTGCAAGTAGCTGCTAAGATTTTCAAATAAACCTGCTTCCTGTGAGGAAATATTTTGGAAGACAGATAATGTCTGCTGGAGACACTGACAAAACAAGAGATTTAAAATACTGTTTAATGATTCATAGAGGGGCAATACATATTTTTTTTTCTGAAATGGACATTTAGGATATATAAGATGATCTAAAATCACAGTGAATAATTGTATCTGATGAAACATACCAATGAAGAACATCAGTGAAAAAGTCCTGCTTCCTCTAAAAGTTATACTAATTGCTATTGAAGTGGCACTGCAGCATTCTTAAAGGAGAGAAAGGACTGCTGTGTGACTGAACTTCTCTGCTGGGACTATATTGCCCCCCTTCCCTCCACCCAAAGCTAGTTCTATTTTTATAGGCACAGGATTTGACTGACAACAGGAACTTCCTGTTTAGGGGCAGGAAGTGAGTGATCAAAGACCCACCAAGGACCCACCATCCTAGAAGGGCAAGAGTAGCTCTCCGGCCCCCTTTAGCTGCTTGAGGTCTGCTTCTGAACAAGCAAGTGGTCTACTGAGAAATATAGGATATTCTTGTCTCAGAACAGGACAATCAGGAGCTTAAAGGGCACCCAGGCAGAAAGTAAGGAGAGAGAGAGAAAAAAACAGACGAAAGCGTAAGGATTGCAAACAGTTAAGGGGTCAGAAATAAGACATGATTGGAGTGGTGCAGTGCAGTGGCTGTGGAGCAGCAGTCTTCCGGGAGATATTCTGGAGGATGCGGTGTTGTCCCATCTGCAGGCACCTCTCTGGGCTGAGGGAGGAGGTTGCTCATCTTCAGGCTGAATTGGCCAGGATTTGTGGGACCCTCTTCCATCCAGGGACCACCAGTGCCACTGCCGTTGCCTCAGAGGTTGCCAAGAAAGAGGACGGTTGGACCACAGTGGGCTCAGGGAGGGTGAGGGTGGTGAACGGAGGCATATCCTCCAGTTGTACCTCTCCACAATTCCTATGCCATTCTGGCAAAGTGTGGTTCCTCTATGGAGGCACCTACAGTGGAGACCAAGGAGGATGTTGGGAACTCCACAAAGGAAACCCACAGGAGGGTGGCAGGGACCCTGCAGGGGAAGGAAACAACTCCTGGTGGGGGACTCCATTGTTAGGAAGGTAGAACTGGGCAAGGAAGGGAAGGGGAGAGGGAGGTAAGGTGCCTGCCTGGCGCCATGGCTTGGAGGGACAGGGAGCGAATCCTCAGGTTTGCCAGAGCAGCTACACAGGGGAGGGAGCTGGATGTCATTGTCCACCTAGGGACAAATGACCTGGCTAAGAAAGGGATTAGAAGTGCAGGAAGAGTTTGTGGAATTGGGGAGGGGCCTTAGTCAAGTAGCATGCAGTAACCTTCTCGGAGGTGCTACCCATCTATGGCATAGGAGAGGCTAGGTGTTTCCGTACCATGGGACTCAACAGTGGTTGAAAAACTGGTGTGGAGCTCAGGGATTTGGCTTCATTGGGGACTGGGGGTCCACCTGGAGTGATGCAAGCCTATACTGGCATGATGGGCTGCATCTGTCTGGGAGGGGAACCAGGATCCTAGGTGATAGGTTTAAATGCTTCATTGGCAAGCTTTTAAACTAGCCAAGGGGGGAGGCACTGGAAAGGAGAAGGAAAATCCTAACCCCCCCCAAACAATCACGGTAGTAAGTGTGGCAAACACCAACATGGAGGTGTTGAAAGGGAGAAGGGCAGGGGTAAATGGAGAAAGTGACAAAGGCAAGAAGGACAGGGATGGGGCAAAAGGGGGTAAGGCCATCAGGAAATGGAGGGTAATGAGTACCAATGCTCAGTAGTCTGGGCAACAAGCCCCTGAGCTGGTGGCCTTAATGGAAGAGGGATGCCTGGATATCGAGCAGTCACAGAAACATGGTACACAGAGAACCATGACTGGATGTTAACATACCGGGTACATAACCTACAGGAGAGACAGGCAGGGGAGAAGAGGGGAGGAGTAGCTCTCATGTAAAATGAAGGGATAAAAGCAACTGAACAAAAGAGTAAACAGGGAGGAGAGGAGGCACTGTGGGTCACCTTGGAGACTGGAAAGGGCACCACAATCCGCACAGGGGTTGTGTACAGACCCCCACATCAGGGAGAAGGAATGGACAAAGATATGATGGAAGGCATTCTTAGAATGGCAGAGAAAAGGGAGATACTGTTTATGGGAGACCTGAATATGCCAGATGTTAACTGGAGCACATTTGCTGCAGCCACATCCAAGAGCAGGGCCATTCTTGACGCCCTTCAGGTGGCAGGCATTAGACAGCTAGTTTTGGAACCCACTCGTGAGGGAGCAATCTTAGACCTCATACTCTCAAACGGGGGCAGTGAGAGGATCTCAGATCTAGAAGTAGGTTGCCATCTGGGGACAAGTGACCATCAAACAGTGTGGTTCACGCAAACTCAGCTACAGAGCAGCCTCACAAAAGTGAGGGTACTGGACTTTAGGAGGGCTGACTTTGGCAAGATGGGAGAGTGCCTCAGAAAAGCACTAGCAAACAGGCTAGAAGGAGTGTGGAGCAACAATGGGGAATTATCAAAACTGCCATCACAGATGCAACAAACCCTTGTGTGAAGCAAATAAACAAATCAAATGAAAGAAAAAGCCACTATGGTTCTCAAAGAGGTGGCTGTGAAAGTCAGGAAGAAAAAGATAGCATTCCGGAAGTATAAGGAAACATAGAAGGAGCAGGACAGAGAGCTGTACCAGTTAAGGCAGAAAGAAGCAGGGAGGGAAGTCAGAATAGCAAATGCCCAAACTGAGGAAAAGATAGCCAACTCAGTTAAGAAGGGGGATAAAACCTTTTATAGGTACATCAGCGAGCGAGAAAGACAAAGGGAGGATAGTGAGGCTGAATAGAATGAACGGTGGGTGGGCAGAGGGGACAGTGAAAGCAGGAATACTGAACGAATATTTCTGCTCAGTATTCACAAAAGAGGAGGGAAGGTGCCTAATCCAATTAACAGAAGCACTTTGATAGGGTGGTCGATCCCAGTCCTTTCACAGAAGAAAGGGTTCTGCAAGAACTCCTAAAACTGAAGGTGGACAAAGCAATGGGTCCTGATGGAATTCACCCAGAATTCTAAAAGAATTAAGGAAGGAACTAGTGAAACCACTGGCTACTCTTTTAATAAATCATGGGAGGATGGTGTGGTACCCGAGGACTGGAGGAAGGCGGATGTGATTCCCTTCACAAAAGTGGGACCAAGACAGAGGCAGGAAACTACAGACCTGTCAGTCTGACCTCTGTGGTAGGGAAAGTGATGGAGTCACTTCTGAAGGAAAGAATAGTTGAGTACCTAGAGGTCAGTGGAGCACAGGATCCAAGGCAGCATGGGTTCACAGCGGAAGGTCATGTCAGACTAATCTAATAGATTTCTTTGACTGGGTGACCAAAGTAGTAGACCAGGAGGGGCTGCGGACATGGCCTACCTAGACTTTAGCAAGGCATTTGACATAGTCCCACACAAAAGATTGATAGTCAAATTAACCAGCCTGGGAGTGGGTCCCAGGGTGGTAGCCTGGGTAAAACATTGGCTGGACAACAGGACACAGAAGGTAATTGTAAATGGAGTCCACTCTGAAGAAAGGGTTGCTACTAGTGGGGTACTGCAGGGTTCAGTATTGGGTCCAGTCCTTTTAATGTCTTCATCAGTGACATTGTAGAGGACTGAAGGAAAGTATGCCTTTTGCAGATGACACAAAGATCTGCAACAGGGTTGATACACAAGGAGGCGTGGAAAGGATGAAAAGGGACTTGGCAAGGTTGGAGGAATGGTCAGACGATGGCAGCTAGGATTCAATGCAAAAAAGTGCAAAATAATGCACCTGGGAAACAAGAACCCAGGGGAAGAATACACAATGGGTGGGAGGTAGTAACAACAACAAAACAGGAAAGGGACCTGGGGGTAATCATATCAGATGACCTTAAGGTTAGCAAGCAATGTGAGAAGGCAGCAGGGAGGGCCGGGGTATACTGGGATGTATAGGGAGAGGCATCAGCAGCAGAAAACAGGAAGTTGTTATCCCTCTGTACAGACAGTTGGTGAGACCCCATCTGGAATACTGTGTCCAGTTCTGGAGACCCCATCTCCGCAAGGACATAGACAGGATAGAGGCAGTCCAGAGGAGGGCAACTAAAATGGTGCAGGGTCTGCAAGAGAAGCCGTATGAGGAGAGACTAAAGGAGCTTAATATGTATACCCTTGAGGAAAGAAGGGAGAGGGGGGACATGATAGAAACTTTCAAGTACCTCAAGGGAATCAACAAAGTCCAAGAGGGTAGCATCTTCAGAAAAGAGACTTGCAAGAACAAGGGTACACAATTTAAAGATAGAAGGAGGGAGGTCTAGGGGCAATGGAGGAAGTATTATTTCACAGAGAGGTAGTGGATGCATGAAACAGCCTTCCTGAGGAAGTTGTGGGGTCTAAAACTGTGGGAGAATTCAAGAATGCATGGGACAGACATAAGGCAATTCTTGTGGGGGGCAGGAAGACAAAGGCTGTTGGTTAACTAGGATCTGCGGCCTATCCTGTAGGTAGGGAAATGGGCAGACTAGATGGACCTAGCGGTCCTTATCTGCCGTCAAAGTCTATGTTTCTATGAGAACTGCACTGAACATGAAACTCATTTTTCCCAGTTGAAGGTGTTTTTTTTTTACAATATTGCTTCCAATTCCATTACTGTTTTATCTCTACAGGCTTTTTGTTAGCCTAGTGGGTGTTCTGATTTCTACACAGGTAGTAAGTACTATTTTAGGACTGTATGATGTTGTTTATGTCCTTGTTCAGCTCTTCCATTATTTACACAATGCATCCATGTTCTACTATAGAACTTTGTGACTGAACGGGTCATAAAGTACATTACACTGTTCTAAAATAGCACATTACATCAGATTGTAAATCAGAAACACAACTGAGGTTATTATTAGTTCTTAAAGGTGGAACAATAAAAGAATGGGAACCAGTGTTTATAAAAAATACCTTCCACTGGGAAACATCATTTTCAGATTCAGTACAGTTCTACTTTAAAATGAAATAGTGTTACTTATCTTTTTTCAATTAGAGTATTACCTAGCCAACAAATTAGGCAGTGCTTTTGATAGGATGTCCTTGAACTGAAGGATCGCTTCTGTTCACTCACTAAGCCCTAACAAAAGCATGATTTTGTGTTAGAGGATTGTTGGATAATTGCTGTGATGGTCTAGTCATCTGCAATAGTGGATTTACAATGGCGTCAGTGGCGCAATTACACCAGGGCCACACTCGGGAAGGGCCCACTACCAGCACTCTGCATTGAGAGGAGCACTGCTCCCATACTCTGTAAAGTTTTTTTTTTTATTTGTTTGTGTTTTTATGTTTAGTACTTTCTCGGAATCAGCTCAGGTGCACTTAAAGCCAGCTTCTCTGGATCCGATGAAGGGGTCTTCCCAAAACATCACCGCATCCTGAATCACAGTCTTTTACTTCTATTGACCAGCAGAGGAAAAGGGGGAGGTTACTTTTGCTGGTTGGCTGATGTATGCTGCGCAGGAGGTTTAAACATTCTGCTCATTCCTCTTCATAGACCTGATTGGTGTGCCTGCTTGGGGGTTATAGCTGGCGCCAAAATGAAATGGCAGTCCCCTGCAGTCATCTGCCTGCTTGTGAACTTTGTACATTTGGGGGACTCTACCGGACAGTCATTGCCAGGATTGGAATTCTGTGTTTGAAGCTTACAGCCTGGACTCAGGAGGCTGCATTATCACTTCCGCTGGGTTTTGGAGTAGGACCACGAAAGAAGATACTGGCAATACCTCTGGTGTTAGAGCCAAGCCAACCATTTGTGGAGAGTGAGTTGAGAGCTGTGCTTTCTTCTTTTTGATCAGGAAGGGAGACCGCTGGGACCATTTGGTGGAGTAAGGAGTACGCTGCGCTACAAGTTGCCAGCAGAGACTGAAGGAGAACATTATTCAGAGACCATCACTGATCTACCCATTGCACAGCTCCAGCAGAGCAGTGTACAACTCAGGGTCAGCTACAGGCAGGCACTAGACTATAGCACCAAGGAAAACAACAAGGTAAGGCAACAGCACAAGAGCCAGGATGGACTAGGAGAGACAAGAGGTATATGTTTTGAGTCTTCATTTGTGTAATTCAGTCAGTCCTTCATTTCACTGAAATAAATAAATTACTGTGTGACTCTACTTGGGGTTGCAGTTAACTTTAGTGAATCCGATTTGAATCGGAGTCAAATGATTATGTAGGAGGTAATTTTTTTTTAATTGCCAACAGCCACTGTTTTGAATTTCAGCCAGACCTGCCAGCACTTGACTTTTCTGTTTAATCAAGAAGTTGAGTAATACATTTAGCTTCTATCTGAAATTAAAATGAAGGAAAAGTGACTGAAAAGGAGACACACTCAAAAAAAGTTTGTATTAATTTCTACTTCCTAGCCCTGTGTTCCCATTTCAGTCCCACCCTTCATTTTAATTAAACAACTACACTAAATGTGTAACTGACTGTTCTTCTTCATTAAACTTTTACTCAGAGGTTCATTATTCTGTTTATAATATAAGTTCTATGCCCAGACCACATGACTAGAACAAGTCCAATTAGTTACAGTAAATTGGCAATGTGGCAACTTACTGCTTAAGACTACCTAAATACTTCATTTCAGCTTGTGTGACTTACAGTACTTAGCCTGCTTAAGCCAGTGTTTTCCATGCATTTTGCTACTGCATTGGTTTTGGCCTTTATTCCTGACATTACATCCAGTGTTACACCACTTACTAGGCAGTTATGGATGCTGTTCTGGGGACAGGGTGCAGCACTGTGCTGCAACCTCTACTGTTTATCATGCAGAAGCAGTGTGCAGCTGGCAGGACTGTGCTGCAGGGGAAAGGAGGCAGCATTTTACAGCAGCCCTGACTGTGGTGGTGGTTGAGGTTTGACAGCACTGTGCATCTGCCATGAATGTGGTGCTGAAGACAGGGGACCGTAGTAGTAATCAGGCTGTACTGTGTTTCCAAAGCCATGTGGCATCTGGATGGAGCATGCATGAATATTATAGAGTGGCCTGAGTGCAACAGTGTGTAGCAGCATCTACCTATGGTATGGGTACAGTGGGCAACATGATGCAGCATCCCTGACTGTGTAGCAAGGTGCAGGGTGCAGTACTGTGAATCTGGCATGAGTGTGTGGCATGGTACATTTGGTGGTATGGTGCAGCAGCAGCATATGGGTTGGGTAAGTGGAAAGGTGAGGTCAGGTGTGAGCATCTCCCAGAAGTGAAAGTCTTCCTGGTCTCTCGGTTGGCTAGCTCCATGGGCCACAGCGGTAAAGTACTCTTTCAGACTTTTGTCTAGCAATGTGCTAGTGCTAGTGCAGTTGCTTTTATTAATCCTCAAAACTATTTTGCTGGGGAAATGTTGTAATTCTGCTACCGATGGGATTCTGCAGCACTGTCCATAATTCCACTAGAATTCCGTTCTACTGGAAATAAACATTCAGCACAGCCCCACATATAAGATGTCGTGTTACCTTGATATGGTAGCCAAGCTTACCCATACTTCAGTCTTTAATCTGGAATCCACAAATTCCTGTTTAACCCTGGATATAAAAAGTAACATTTTAAATGAACTGCATGCCCTTTTGGCAGTGTTTTATTTTTTTTGGGAAAGGGTAAGCTAGACTCTGAATGAAAGTAGAATAACCAGAAAAAAAGCCGCTATACCTGACGCTTTTTTGCTCCTTTGGTGCTGTACCATGCTTGACAACCCATTACCCATAAACAGTTCCACGTGAAGTCCGAACCATCCATTGCTTACCTTGATACAAAATGTCTGCCCAGGTGAAAATGAGTTAAATATTGCTTTTTATTTCGTTGAGATGGATTTTTAACTCTTCACTGTATATAAGATATGAAGTGTACAATATTATCACTTATTTGTTTTTGTATTTTGTACCACAGAGTAGCCCCATAGGATGCATCATCTTAATTTCATGGGAATCCCAGTGGGCAGAAACATGCAAATTAATAGTTCAGTATAAACACAGTTATGGTAACTGACCCTGATACAAAGGGACAAAAGTGATTACTGATACAGAACTAGAATAATACATGTAGTGTAGTGTGTAATGAGGTTTTATAAGCCCCTAAGGGTATCCAGTGAACACGGAGACCGTGATTGAGTGACTGCAAAAAGGGTGACTCAATCATGGCACTTGTGTTCTGGGCTACCTGGAAGGGCAGCGACAGGATACTGGGGTTGGCAACTACTGTGACAGGATGTGGGCATATATACATGCACACGGGGGGGGGGAGACCACACTGCATGATGGGTGGAAGAGGAGGGAGGGTATGTGGGATGTGGTGTGGCAGTCACTTGCCAAGCTGACCACGTGGTATGGTGGGTAGGGTGGCAGGGTGGGGATGGGAGGGTGCCGGGTTCGGTTCTGGGGCATGATCGCTTTTTGCATTGGGTCTGTTTTTATTTTTTAAGTTTTACCCCGGATGCACCTCCCCCTGTAATTGAGAATCCTTAAGTTAGGGCGTATGGGGGGGGCACAAACCCCCACATAACAAGTAAACCTGTTGCCAGTTTTGTAGTCTCTGTGAGTGTACATCACTGTTATTTATTTTTGACGATGTACACTCACCCAAATGGCGATCGCTATTCTGCAATCACCATTATGACATAGAACCACATCTGAGGTGTGATGCCACTTAATCCACCAGAGTGAAGTACAAGTGTTTTATCCAACTACCTACTTAATAGGGAAGATTAATATCCCCTACTCAGTGTGGGGAAGGTGGTCCTGATAGGCTTGAAGCCTCCTTCCACCTTAAGAAACCGAGTAATACCAAGTAATCGCACAGGAGGATCAGCCTTCCCATATTCTATTTTTTATAATTGCTGGTTTAAAAGTAGACAGAAGTTATGTTGTTCAGTGTTGCTCTTCTGCCTGGTCAGTGAAACTGGAACAGTATGGTGGTACAGGATAAAATTAAAGTCTTTTTTGCTCATTGGCTGCGGCTGCTTGTTGCTCTGTTATGCACACTTGTATATAATAAAAAATAACAGGTCAGTTCTTGAGCTTTAAAAAAAAAACTCTTAACCAGTACTTATAAACTTTTCTACTTACTTGCTAATAGCCATGGGTATACAGAAGGCTCAGTATTGGGGTTATTTTTTTGCTAGAGATGTGGATTATCTGAAAGCTACTGAACACTGCTGGATAGACCATATTTTGGCAAATATGATAATCTACAGCAGATCTTCTCTCTGTCCAGTGTATTTTATCTGCCACCATCATTTTGTTCATACAGTGGATAATTTCAGCACTTAAGGACAGTAAGACTTGCGTAGTAATTATTAAATTCAATTTAGTTTCAATTGAATGTCGCGCTGACTGGATGATTACTGTTTATACAAGGAAATTAGCTTTTGTTTAAAAAATGTTTTTCAATGGAGTAGTTTTAGATATACAGTACATTGGATAGTTTAACTACCAAGAGGATAATAAGTGATACAAATAACTTAGTATATACCTGGCTCTAATTTAACAACAAAACACATATTTTGTTCATTTTATTTAAGGCACTGCATCTGCAGGGCTATAACTGAAATAATCCCTAGTAAGGAAAGTCAGAGGGTAATTTATTGATTTTTCCAGGCTCTGGCAGTGGCTGCTATAGAAATTAAGGATAATGGAGCACAGGCAGGGTACAGAGGGATTGAGTCTGGACAAGTAAGTCCATTTAAGTCCAGACTATTTTGCCTGTTACAGTATGTATCATAGCTGGGGAACAGCATGGGCACAGCAGTGTTTTTAATGGGCCATACACCCCACCTAGCCCTAGCCCACAATCCTCCGTGGGTTCTGGCTATGTTATTGTGTTCCATTCTGAATGACACATGGTGAACATGTACCTATATAGGTTAACATCAATGCTGAGATCTTAATGTTTATCTTTAAATTTTGTGATTGGCATTAGCATAAAGAATATTAGCTTTCATAAGTCCTTCTACCATACAAAGGGAATTTTACAAAACAATGTTTATTGAGGAACAAATGATGTGGGGGGAGGCAGGGGAGGCAAGAGGCCCACAAAATGTTTTGGAGCCAGGGCCCACAAAAGGTTAATTCAGCACTGGTCACCTGTCAAGAAGGTAAGAGAAATATTACTAACATACTAAAATGCCAGCAGAATAGGCCTAACAGTCTTTCGCGTCTGCTCGTTTGGTCAGCCCCCACCCTGGTAGCTGACCTTGCTGCCCCCTCACCTTCTCTGGCTTCTCCCTTCCCAGTTCTGGATATTCTCACTGCATTGGATTTTGCTTCCAGAACCGTTCCCCTGTACCTGTTCCACCCCCTCTTGAACCCCTCCACCATCTCTGCCTCCACTAGCCCCCAGGCAGCGATTCCATGGCTCCACCACCTCTCAGTGAAGTAGCACCTCCTTTCTCCCTGAATCTTCCTCCTCCAGCTTCCACCCATACCCTCTAGTTGCCCCCTCCTCCTCCTCTGAAGCACCCTGACTGCTCCTCCCTATTTACCCCTTCATGTACCTGAAGACCTCTATCATGTCCCCAGGTCCCTCTCTCTTCCAATGTGTACATATTTAGCTCTTCGAGCCTCTCCTCATAGGTCCTGTCCCCCAAGCCCCAAATCATTTTGGTTGCCCTCCTCTGGACCCTCTCCAGGAGTTTAATATCCCTCTTTAAGTGTGGCCTCCAAAACTGCATGCAGTACTCGAGGTGCGGCCTCACCAACTAGTTATACAGAGGGAGTATCACTTCCCTCCTTCTGGAGGTGATCCCCCTAGCGATGCATCCCAGCATCCTGTTGGCCTTGGCTGCTGCCCTCCTACAAGTCTCCGAATTGTTCACCTTGACATCCACCACCACCCCCAGGTTCCTCTCAGCCATCGAGGCTTGTAGCATTCCCCCCCCACGGTGTACACTTGGCCCGGGTTTCTGGCCGCCAGGTGCAGTACCTTGCATTTCCCTGTATTGAACCTCAGCTTCCACTTTCTAGACCATCTTTCCAGAGCCTCCAGGTCCCCCTGTAGGGCCACCCTCCCCTCCTCCTCCCCATCCACCACTGCCCCCAGTTTTGAGTCATCTGCAAAGAGACTCATCTCACTCCTGATTCCTGTCCTTATGTCAGAGATGTAGGCGTTGAACAGGAGGGGCCTAATGACTGATCCCTGTGGGACCCCACTAATGACCCTCCTTGGGGATGAGACTATCCCACCAACTATGACCCTCTGGGTCCAGTCCTGGAGCCAATTGCCTATCCATCTGATCATCTGGTTCCCCACCCCCTTAACTTTATATATTTTCCTTGATATTGGAATTCATTTCCTAGCATCATATCCCCGCTGCATACAGAACATATAACAGACATGGGCCGCAATATTCAGAAGATTACCACAGAAACTTTTTACTACTGGCTGGTTAATGCACTAGTTAGGGTTAAACCAACAAAAGTAAGGAAATGTGGTGTTAAGGTTGCCAACCCTAACACTCCACCCTGACACTGCAGGCAACAACAGGAAAAACCATTACGCTTTAACCTCTCTTGCATTTTCGCAAATCAGGTGTGGCATGAGCCTTGGGGTTGTGAGCCCTAACACTCACCCCATTCTAATGGACTGAACACATCTCAGCTTATTTACTGATGGAATGTGGTGAACATTAGTTCTGACAACCCCAAGGCATGTACCAGGCCTGATTTGCGAAGATACTTTGACCTGCATCTTCGCCTGATTTGTGAAGATGCAGGTCAAAGTGTAATGGCTTTTCCTGTTGCTGCCTGCAGGGTGGGGGTTGGATGTTAGGGTTTTAGCAAACCCTAACACCACATCTCCCTGCTTTTGTCAGTTTAACCCTAACTAGTACATTAATGAAGTTTATTGCACTGACTTATATGAGCAATAATACCCGATGGGCTGGGCGTTATTGGGATATAACAGATTGCCCAGGGGTGTAATGTGGCCCAATGCCACAAGTGGAGGGCCTTATAGCTCCTGGAAGGTCCATTATATCCCATAACACCCACCCTGGAGGGTATTATTTTTCTTGGAAAATGTGCATGTGTATAAATTTTAAGTCAGTAATAAATGTTAGAGGAAATCCCTTTGAAAAGTCTTACAAAGTGTAGTAAAAAAAACAATTTTTTGCAAAGTAGTCCCTCTGTTTCTGTGCTGCTCCATTTACTGTTGCCCCCCACAGCAGTGACTGAGCCATTCTGTCCACTACCCCATCCACCTGCAGAACAAGAGAATGAGTTTTTTGTAAAGTGTGGCGTCAGTGTGTTCATATTGTTTTATACTAAATCTGAAAAAAGAAAAAGAAAAACAAGTTCATTTACTTGTGTGCCCATCCTGCATGACTTCTTTTCAGCTGGAAGTGAGCGGACAGGCATGCAACCTTGAGAGACCCAGAAGGAAGGTCGGGAGCATTAGTTTGAGGGAGGTCAAGTGAGCCAGCACCATTAAATGAAACTAGGCTTTAAAACAACAATGTTTATTTCTTTCCATTTTCTGAGGATTGTACAATCTACATTAGCTGTAGCACAGTGCTGGCAATAAAGATTAAATATGAGCGGGACCCGGAAGTAAGGTTGCGAGCTTTACTTTGAGGGAGGCTGAGTGAGCTGGCACCATACAACAAAAAGTAATTCTTTAAAACACAATGTTTTTTTTCTGTGGTGAGGAAGAACAGAGGCAGCTTGGGAGGCAGTGCCAGGCTGTCAGTTAGTGGCATTTATGGACAGAGTGGAATGGGAGGGGCTGGTCACTCAGTAATAGAGTAGATAAAAATGGCGGCTGGCGAATTTCAAAATTCGGTGTGCCCAAGGATTCTCTGAGTAATAGGCACCCCAAATTGGAACCTGTTTTCAACCCAGCCTTGTTAAAAAATAACAACATAGGTGCCACAGTCTCTTAGCCAATCAGAATTGAGCTTTTGTCTTCTCCATTTTCTAATATCTTATATAACAATTGCTTTGATGGTCAAGTCACATGTCAAGAAGGTTTCTCTAAATCAAATGTTTATACGCAAGTCTTGGCTTCCCTAAATGTTCTGCTATTATATATAATCCATGTATTGTTATTGGGTCTCGGCCCCCAGGTCGCATCTGGAATTGAGCTTTTAGCTCAGTATGCTTTCCTGGTAAATCTTGTAAATAAATAAATAAATAAATAAATAAATAAATAAGCTCTATATATACTGTATAGCAGTTAGTATTAATGGCTGATATATTTAGTGCAATGACTATGGTTGTACATATTAGTGCCTGATATTACTAGCGCTCAGTGCTTATTGCTGGAGTACAGTTAGCATGGCAGATTACATTAGTGGTCTGTTTATATTAGCAGTTCTTTGCTTTCAGCCAATATAGCTAATATAAATGGAAAGCTAATATAATCTTCTTTACAGTATTATCTTTGAGACTGGAATCAATTTCCTAGAGTTGTATGCCCTGTTGTATGCCGTGTATACTTACTTTTTGTAGTTCTAGTTTGTGGCGCTTGTTTTCAACTTACAAATATGTCACATTTTAGCACATCTTTAATCTGAGTGGGTTTTGTTTTTAATGAACTGCATTCTGAAACACACTGGGGCACTCATAATTGGTTTATACTGCTCTCCAGTAGAGAAGTTCTTAGCTTTCCCTGAAGGTATCTCTAAGTCATTTTAATTTATGTGCAGTGTACTCCCTGCTTGCTTTTTTGCTCTAAGTACATCTGACCTTTAGGCTCTTTCAGCTGAAGTTGAACTGGTACTATTCAGCTTCTATGATATTTCTTTTGTTATTTTTTAAATGAGTATTTTAAACCAATGGGATTTTTTTCTGTTTTTTTTTCTGCATGATCTGGGTGTTAAAAGAATGGGATTTTCTAAATAATTGTCATTAAGCTTCTGAGGAAGGACTGGATTGGTCTGAAAGCTATAGCACTTTGTTCTTTTTGTTACATCTATGTTGGTCCAATAAAGGTATCAAATCATTTATCTCTCAAGCAGGAAGCAGCGGGTGGTGATGTGGAACTTCTCCTCCTCCTCCTTGAAGCTCCTGTCATGTGGAGTTCCTCAAGGTTTGATTCCTGTCACCAGTGTTATTTGCAGGGTACATGCTACCCCTGGGTGAGCTCAATAGGTGTTACAGTTTGGGTTTTCATTGCTATGCAGATGATACCCAACTGTATATGTCCTTTGTCCCTGGAACACATGATGCTGTGAAAGTGCTTAACAACTGCCTTGCCGAGATCCAAGACTGGATGTCCTCCAACTGACTATGATTAAATCCCAACAAGACAGAGGTTCTGGTGACTAAGTCACGTAGTGAGCATGATGGGAGTGCCTCCAGGATGGTAACAGGACTGGTCCTGGGTACCACCCCACTGATGGTTTTCTCTAGGGTGCGAAATCTGGGCATCTTCCTGGATGACAGGTTGATATTTGATGCTCAGGAGTCATCTGTTGTCCAAAGTGGTTTTTAAGGAATGTCACCCGGATTAAACTCCTAGTTCCACCTGAAGACCTGCCTTCACTAGTATATGCATCTGTTACATCCAGGCTTGATTACTGTAATGCTTTGTACTTTGGGGTCAGTGGAGGGACTTTCCACTGGCTGCAGCTAGTGCAGAATGCAGCTGCCAGGTTACTGACAGGGCCTGTTTAGGTCATGCCATGTGACTGTGGTCCTGCAAGCTCTGCACTGGCTGCCTATCAGGTGGAGGGTCATCTTCAAGGTGGGCTTACTCACCTATAAGGCACTATACAGTCTGGGCACTGGCTATCTGGCTGATCTCCTGAGTCCTGCCACCTCAGTCCACTCCCTCTGCTCCTCCACCAGGGGCCTCCTTGTGGTTCTGAGGGCCAGGCTAAAAACATCCGGTGATCGTGTATTTGAAGTCACTGGCCCAGCCCTCTGGAACTCATTTCCCATTTCTCTTAGGGAGGCCCTGACAGTGGAGGCATTTAAGAGGGGTCTAAAGACTCACCTTTTCAAGATGTATTTCCAGGACCAGATTTGTTTTATATTTTTAAGTCTGTATTTATTGATTAGTATATCTGCACTATATGATATATTTTATTGTATTTATGCTCTGTACTTTGTTTATTATTCCATATCACCCTGCTTGTTATTGTGTAAGGTGCCTAGAGCCTCTGGGATTGGGCGTCATATAAACATTTTTATCTTGCTTCACCTTACCTTGCCTTTCATTACCTAATGGTGCCCCCCACCATATCCCTGAGTAAATAATTACAGCTTCCTGGTAGTCCAGTGGTACCTTCCTTCCTGCCAATCCCCAGGTAAATATTTTAATTTCTCTTGCAGTCTGTGGACTCTACTCCTGCCGTGATCCCTGAGCTACTGTACATTTTATTTTTTTACTTTTGTTTAAACGTTTGTTGACTGGGATAGACACAATGAGCTGAAGATCATTTCCAGGTGTGACCCAGGGGAGGGGGGAGAAGGAGAAACATACAAAAAATCACAAAGGCAAAATAGACATTTGGCAGCAAAACAATGGTTTGAGAATACAACCAGATCAGTAGAGTTACAAATATTTTCAGGTCTTAGTGACACAATGACATCAGTTGCAATAATAATACAATGATAAAATAACATGGTAGACTTGAGGCATATCCTGGACATGAGACAACTGGGAAAAAACAGAATTCACAAAAAGTGAATGCGCATAGCAAGGACTAGGCCATTTAAGTGCAGTGGTGAGGAGATAGATCACCTGGAACAGCGGGGAGGCAGGAGGCTTAGTTGCATCTGGCAAACACTGTGAGAGGAGGAGGAGTTTCTGATTGAGGGGGCAAGTTTGTTCCACAAACTAGGGAGCCGGTAGGAGAAAGCAGCTTTTCTGGATGATGAGGATAGGTGAGGTAGATGGAATGATCTGTCATTTCTGTGCCTCAGTACATAAGGGGTATCAGGGGCCAGGGAGAGACTATCGACCATGTAGGAGGGTAGCATGTCAAACCAGTATTTAGATATGAGGTTGAGAGAGTGTACATAGCCTCCATGGTATTCTAGAGGTACCCCTTCCTGCCTGATCCCCATTGATAACATTCATATACCTCCCACCCTGTCCAAGGCCCACCCACTCAGGAACCACCACCTCAACCCCCTTGTCCCCCATTGGATTCACCCCCAGAAAGTCAGTGAACGCTCTACCAAGTGCTCTCTTAGTATGCTGTATGTTGGATAAATTAGCAGTGATGCATTTGTCTCAATGAATACTGATCTCAAGTTTTTGCCAACTGTTCCAGTGAGGAGCAGATGCCTATTTTAGCATACACATTTGTAAACAGAACTGCAATAAGTACTACACTGTACCACAGAATATATGTTTATATTTTCTATTATCTTTTTCAGGGGTTACAACACAGCTGCCAAAAAAACAGTATATACTGTAGGAAAGTTATATAATTAGTTTTAATAAGGATTTCCTGACACAATAATGTGTGTGTGTGTGAGTGTGTGTGTATATATGACATCACAGTGTAAGCCGTGGAAGAAGACTGTAATATCACTAGCACAATGTGGCATACAAGGGTGTATATTTTTTTAATATAGCTGCAGGTTTCTCTGGCCCGCACCCCACATATATAGGGTGGCTAGGAGTTAACTGCTAGCAGAAGAGCACTGTTTAGGAAAAGGCATTTTCCAGTTATTTACAACATCTAATTCTAAATACATACTCAGCAGTGGCTGTAGGAAAGCAGTTTTGCCAAAAGTATATCCAATTGGGGGCTACTTAAGGGTATCTAGTTGTTGTTATAATGTGGAGCTAACACTATAATTGTGGGAACCCAGCAGAAGGTTCTGGTTATAAGCAAGAGCACATACAATGTCTGTTTGCAAACAAAATGCATAATTACATTTTGTTTACAAGAACCAGCTAATCTGCACAACTCAGGCAACAAACATTTAATGAGATCAAGACATGCTTGGGTATAAAAAAATAGCCTTATGAGAGTCAGAACGAGAGAGTGCCAGTGCTGGATCAGTCTGTTGATATACAGGCTGGCTGTGTGTGAGAAAGAATGGGAGAATGTTAGCATGGTCAGAGAAACTCTGAAAGATGGAGATGGTGGAGTGCTGTTGAGCTGAGATGCTGAGGAGGAGTTTTACACCTAACATGAAAAGCGTGGCTACATGTTGTGCAGGTATGCTATCACTGCCTTAGGGCAGTTATTTTAGCAATATGTCCATTAAAGTTTGGTACGCTACTTGAGTTGGAGGTTTTTTATTATGTTTTAGCCTACCTGAAAAGTGAGAAGCTGCATAGACAAAAGCTGAAAACCGAAGCTGACACAAGTGTTCTAGTGCTCTAGTGGGTTTGATGGTGGAGACTGAGGGTTGCTGTGGAGCTCAGCTGCTATAGAGATAGGGAGCTAGAGAGACTGGAGAAATCCTGAAGATCCTATGTAATGAAAACAACTGCATTGCAGATTTACTAAATGCCAGCATTCGCCGTCATCTGATGTGCTTGTTATTTGACTGCTTCAGCTTTTTTGGATCGGGAGATGGGAAGAGGTGGGGGACTGGCTCTGTATGTGATGGAGGGAGTAACCTGCACCAGAGGGGAAGGGGTGGAGTGAAAAGCTGAAGCATTATGAGTGCAGGTACAATCCACTAGGGGGAGGAAGCTAAGATTGAGGGTGGCATACTGACCACCACCACCACAGGATGAGGAGATGGACAAGATACTGAGGTCCCAAATCATAGAAATGCCAGGCAAGGGGGAAGCAGTAATAAGGGGGAACTTCACTCTGTCTGGGGTGGACTGGAAAAACCCAGTTACCTCCAACACCAGACAGCAAGTTTTGCTGGATGCATTTCAGAGTGGATTCCTCACACAGGGACCTGGTCCTGTCCAACTGTGTACATGTTCAGGAAGTAATGGTGGAAGCGCCACTTGCAGAAAGCGACCAATACATTGTGTGATTCAACCTGGACAGGAACAAGACAAAGGTTTTGGAGTTGAGGACGTCTGACCCTAATAGTATAGGAAACATTCTGGTTGGACACCTTGCTGAGATCAGAAAGGAGATGGAGGTGGAACAGAAATGGGCCATAATAAAGAAGGGTATGATGGAGGCTACTAATGATTAGAAAATGGGTAGGGAAAAGTCTAGTTTCTGATTGGCAAATGCCACTAACTTGCCGGTCGGGTATCAGACAACAGAGACCGAGAATGAGTCCCAGTCTCTGGCTGCCTGATTACCTCACAATATTACAGGGTCAATCGAATTTTCACTTTCAAATAGCCGCCACTTGTTTTCTCTCTGTTAGTGAGAGAAATAGCCTGCCATGTTTAGTTCAGCACAGAAACTGGTAGGGTCTCGCAAAATGTAACACAAAGTGCCATGTAACACATATCTAGCAACACCAGCACAAAGTAAGCAAAGCAGCAGCCTGACAGAAAGACTTTTCATACCTGAAGCAGCCTGACAGAAAAGCCCTTCCCCCCCTACACACATACACAGTCTTGCAACTGAACTGGAGTGCAGTGCCAAGAAAAGTGAGCCATTAAAAAATTACATTTCTCACAGCACAGAACTGCTACTTTGTTCTGAAAATTATTTAAAAGTGCTTCACACTCACCTGCCTCAGATATTCGAGCTGTGCTGCTCCCTTTCTTAACCCCCACCCACCCGTCTGTCCGTTAAGATGTTTTTTTCCCCAAATCTACTTACTTGTTTAAAAATGCACACTTGCCCTGGCTCACAGATTTGAGCCATGCTGCCATTCAAAAATTAACCTTCATTAGCATTAGCAGTTTTTACTCACGGACAGTATGTAGTTGACCAACACCTTATGCTGTTCAGTGTTATTATATGAAAGCTTACAGGATATTGACAGCGCAAATCCCTTGTAACAGTGGGACTGTTCTGTACCTTCTGTGCACCTCCACAGCTATCTGCATGTCAGCAGCATTCATCTCCCAATCTAATTTAAAATGGTAGCACTGCCAAGTAAGGGTGCTCAGTGGAGCCGCATAACAAAATAAAAGTACACAGTAATCTGCCTGTTTTTACAGGCTTACAACTCTTTTTTTTTTTGCCAGCTCTCTCCGTTCACCTTCAGACCTTCTGTTCCTCTAAACAGCTCCAGATAGCATGATTGTTTGCCTGCAGCCTCTCCCACTCCAACACTGCTTGTCTTTTTCAGGGAGCTAGGAATGACAAACCACAGTTTGTTACCCAATAAATAAATATATGGAGCTCCATCACCAAGGAGTAAAAAAGTGCACAAGGTGTGCATATGTGTGTGTGTGGGGGGAGCAACAAGAAACTGCACGAAAACAAATTAAATTGACAATCTCGGTGCCTTTGTTTTTCTTTTGGGGTTGGGGGAGGGGGGCAGGGAATGAAAAGATATTGCAGAAAAACAAAGGCAATCAACAGTCTCTGTCAACTTACAAAAGGAGGCAGTTTTTAAGTACTGTCTTCAGACATAAAAAAAGTCAAATGCAGGCAGAGGAGCTAATTTATTTCAGAACTTACTTTAAACTTATTTTTCATTAACATTTTTTAACAAATTTTTTTTTTACAGTACCCATTTTCTAAGTGCAATAAAATCCTCCAGGTTGGGTGGTATTGTGCTATACCAGACCTTCCAGGGGCTATAAGGCCCTCTGTCTGCGGTGTTGGACCTCATTACGCCCCTGGGTGGTCCAGTATAGCACAATACTGCCCACCACGTTGGGTATTATTGCTTACGTGTGCCAAAATCAAAAGCAAGAAATCTAAGGCCAAAGGCCCAGCTGGTTTGCAAGGCAAGCAGAAACTGTGATAAAAGAAAAGAGGACAGCATTCTGAATGTACAAACATACTCAGACTGAGGAAGATAGGGAGGGTTATTGTGAAAAATCTAGGGTGGTGAGCAGCATGGTTAGAGGGGCAAAGGCAGCAAGGGATGTGCAGCTAACACAGGGAGTAAAATTGGGAGAAAGGCCTTTTTCAATATATATATATAACGGAAAAGAGGGATGTTAAAGATGAGAGCATCAGATTAAGAAATGGACAGGGGTTGGGCAGAAGGAAGTGAGGAAAAAGCACAGGTGCTCAACAAGTACTTCCACGTTCTCACTAGACAGAAAGAATGACCAGTGTGCGCCAAGGAGCAGGGATGTAGGGGTGGAGAAAGGGGGAGTCATGGATGGCATTATACAGGTGGACAGGGCCTACGGACCCTGAAGGTGGACAAATCCCCATTGCCTGATGGCATGCATCCAAGGGTCCTAAGGGAACTGGTAGCGGTGCTGGTGGGCCCCTTGGCAGACCTGTTTAACACCTCTATGGAGTCCAGGTATGTGCCATGGGACTGAGAGCAGCACATGTGGTTCCCCTCCATAAAAGTGTCCCAGGGGATAAGTCACGGAATTATAGGCTGGTAAGCCTGACCTCAATAGTGGGGAAACTGATGGAGACTATCCTGAAGGAAACACTGAAGAGCTTTCTTGAGGAAAACTGGCTACAGGACAGGGCGCAGCATGTGTCTGTGTCAGGAAGGTCCTGCCAGTCCAAGCTGGTTAATTTTTTTGACTGGGTGACTAGGACAGTGGACAAGGGAAGAAGTGGACAGGATGCCAGAAAGCAGCCTTGGGTCATTTAACCCCTGCACACTTCCCTGCCCAGGAAACAGCATCCGCTAGCCAATCACCACCAAGAAAAGGGCTCACACTCTCTCTCTCAAGAGCCCTTCCTCTTCAAACAAAAGTCTGAAAGTTGCTGCTGAGGAATAGCAGACAGCAGCACTAGAGCTCTACTGTGGGGATAGTGGGAGAGCCAATCAGCACCACTCATCTGCCCCAGACACCAAAGTGGCTAATCAGGAAGGAGTGGGAAGGACACCAGGAAGCAGCCTAGGTAATTTAACCATGCGCATTTCCCTGCCCAGAAAACAGTTTCCATCAGCCAGTCACCACCAAAGAGGGGGCTCACACCATCACAAGAGCCCTTCCTCCTTAAAAGGCTGAAACTTGCTGCTGAGACCAGAGGTAAGCTTCCTGTGTAAACTCTGGTTAACACACTCCCATTGCAAGGAAACAGGTTGGGTTGGGACACGCAATTAGAAGAGTACAGGCAGGAAAATAAACAAACAAACCAAATAGCTCCAAAGTGGGTAGTGGCATGTTAGGTTCTAGAAACAGTGTGGGTATAGGTGAAACCCTCCATCTATGGTAGGAGTAATTAAGGGTTTAAAGTGAACAAAGCAATAATGGGGAGAGTAGAGGTGAGTTAGGGTCAAGCAATAGTTAGACAAGGGGTAAAAAGGGCAAAAGGAGGCAAAACAGAAAAACAGGAAAAGTCTGAGTTTGGGTTCAGTGGACCTACTCCCCACTTAGTCCACCGCCACCACTACCTTGGAAGTTCCCCAGAAGGTGGAGCAACTGGACAACAGTGGGCTCAGTAAGAGTTGGGGCAGTGGAGCGTAGGCAAATCCCCCATCCAGTATCACTATGAAACACCTACACTGCACTGACCAAGCAGGAATGTCCAAAAGAGACACCCAAAGTAGTGACCAAGGTGGATGTGGGGGTCCTTCATAGTGGAGACCCCAAGGGGGTGTCAGAGGACCCCAGAGAAGGAGGAGAAAGCAAATCCTGGTGGGGGACTCCATAGTGAGCGGGATACAGTTAGGGGCAGCTAAGGATGAGGAGAGGAAGGTTAGGTGCATTCTCGGCACCATGGCTCACAGGGATAGAAAGAGGATCCAAGGGATCCCTATGGCAGCAGGAAGAGAGGGAGAGCTGGACATCATTATCCATCTAGGTACAAATGACCTGGCTAGGGATAAGCCAGCAATAGGTCAAGAGGAGTTTAAGGAATTGGGGAGGGGTCTTAGGCAGTGTTGGAATTATACTTCCAGAGGTACCAAGACCCTAAAATGTTTGGATCAGGGACCATCTGAGGCTGTTTCAAATAGGTAATGCATGCCAATGGGGCAGATGGAAGGCACACTGGACTAAACACTACTCCTTAGTTTGTGTAGCTCATGTTTTCTTAGCAAAAATAAGATAACATACAGCATAAAGCCTGTGTTACATGGCTTTTAATGCATTTTCTAATAACTATATATTTGAGTATGGCATAATTGGGAAAGGCACAATGAGCCAAAGCTTATTTCTAGGTGCGAACTGGGAGAGGGAAGCAATGGGGTTCCAAGACCCAAAAAAATGCTACAGTTCACACTTAGTTATTCATTTATATATTTACTTATTTATTTGAGGATAAGGAGGTGGTGGAGAACAGTGCACTCTAACAAGGTGCAACAAATGCAAAACAATAACAACTGTAGAAGAAGTAGATACCAGGTGCAGAGAAACAAACTACAATAAAGCTGCATGAAGTTAAATTTGCAAATGTACAAAAGCAATACACATTTGGAGAAGGAACAGTACTGTAAATTGATGAGAGTGGATGGGGATACAGAGCCTTTAAAGCTGTGCTCAGATTGTGGATTAGGTTACAGGTGTGTAGGCAAATCAAGTGCAGTATATAAGAATTCATTGTTATGAATACAATATGTTCACGGGAAGCACGTATATATTCCAGAAGCAATACACATGGCCAGCAGCTGCATTTTAAATGAAGAAGCTTAGCTGTATAATTTAAATGTTGTAGTTCAATGCTGCCATATAGTATATCTTACTCAGTTTGTAACTGCATTTTCTTTGTTTTATCTTGGTATAATTTATCATGTCAAAAGCTGCTGACCACCACCCTCCAGACATGGCTCTGTTCTGCACCACATTTATCTGTGTAGTTGTCTCCCCATCCATCCTCACCAATTTACAGTACTGTTCCATGGACAGACCTTAAAAGACAGAGTATCTGTATTGCAACCATCCAGGGAAAGTGAAGACTCCCTATGAAAAATGCTTTTCAATAATGATTCACTGCAATCCTGGATCTTCTCCTGGTTTTACTTTTAAAGTACTGCCGTACTGGTCCAAGCTGCGACTCCTTCAGCTTATACTTTAAAACTCAATCAATCTTTATTTGTATACTGGAAGGTATGTGGGCAAAAATGCCTGTTTTCACAAATGTCCAGTGTAAGAGATACAATGAAGGTATGACAATACAAAACAGAGTCTAACAGAAACAAGATATATACAGGGGAAACAATCCAAACAAGTGATTTAGATATATAGAACAATGTTAAAGACTAACAGTTGTCTAACAATTACAGCAATTTTCATAAACTGAAAAACAAGAGGCAATTGATTACAATAAAGTAAAAATAGAGAAACTCATACAGTGGTCCAAACATTTACATGTGTAACATATGGAGAGCAGGAATGAGAAGGGAAGGGGTATAGAGGGGTCAGTAACCTAAGTGATAGAGGTGCGGAAAGGGCAAGTCTTTTGTAGTTGGTTGTAATCGGGTCCATGATTGAAATATGAAGAAACCTAGGCTGGAAGTGGGTGGTGGGAGTGGAAAACTAAGTTGTGGGGGAAGCAACGGGTGTGGGGATGGGTGTGGGGGAAGAGTGGGGAGAGGATAACAAGGACTAGAGTAAAGCAAGGGGGACTAGAGATAAGCATGGTGGAAGAGCAGCCAGGTTTAGCTGGAGTGCCAGCCAAGGCAGCTGCAAATGGAAGAAGTGAGTATGTGAACTTTGAGGTAGGAGTTGAAGGTATGGGTGGACCTAGAGGCTTTGATATTGAGGGGGCAGTAGGCTGTACAGCTTAGTGCCCTTATAGGTGACTGAGCTCTGAGCTTGCTTAGTGTGGTAGAAAGGAGTGTTGAAAACCATATTTGAGGCCCTTCTAGTTGCCCACATGGTGGTAGTGAAGAGGAAGGGGGAAATCACACTGGGCCGCAGCAAATTCAGGTGTATCTTATGGAGGAAGTAAAGCATTTTTTGTTGGAACCACCCTTCAACAATGGGCCAGCTAAGGGAGGAGTAAAGGGTACAGTGGTGAGTTTCCCCATGGTAAACCAGTGACAAAATGGGCAATGTTGTTGTAGGTTGATCTTAGTTTGGAGTAGAGCAGAGATGAGGTGGGGGGGAGAAGATGATGGATCCACAGTTGATGAGTGGCAGGAGAAGAGAGTTAGCTAAGCAAAGCCTGATTGCAGGGATAAGGAACTTTCTTATCCTATAGAGAAGACTAAGCCTGCTGTGGGTCTTCTGTATGAGATTGTTAACACGGAGATTAAAGGAGAAATGAGGGTCCAGGAGAAGCCCAACATATTTAAATTCAGACACCTGTTCAATTGGGTAGCCAGAGTTATAAACTAATGCAAGGCCAATGATGATGGATTTTCTAGGGCCTGAGAAGACCATAAACTTGGCCTTCTTAGAATTTAGGACCATACCATTTCCGGAGAACCAGGAATGCAACCTTGTCAAATCAGACATAGATTGCTGAACATGGTGGTGAGGTTGACATCACTACTGTATAGTGCCAAGTCATCAGCATAGAGGACAAGTTGTATATTAAGGCTGATAGAGGGGAGATCATTAATGAAAAGTGAGAACAGGAGGTGGCCCAGGATCAAGCCCTGGGGGACCCCATATTTGATCGGGCATTCAACGGACAGATGACCTTCAATGGAGGTTTTATGGGATTGCCCGGAAGGGTAGCTTCCTACCCAATCTATGACATTCATGAAGAAGTGCAGATCTTTGAGCATGTCAAGTAGGAGTGCGTGGTCCACAAGGTCGAATGCCTTGATCAGGTCAACAAATACTGACCCAGTGTATTGGCATTTGTCATTGGCCTTAAGGATGTCAAGTGAACTGCCCAGGGCAGTTTCTGTGCTGTGACCAGAACTGAAGCCATGTTGAACATAGGAGAGCAGGTTATTGGCTTCCAGGTAGGCAATAAGTTGAGAGTGGACAACTTTCTCAATGATCTTTGATAGGAGGCAATAAATGGAGATAGGATGGTAATTACTGACTTCGCTTCTGGACCCAGATTTGAAAAATGGTTTTGTGGTGGCAGATTTCCAGTCATTTGGGAAGGTACAAGATTAGAGGGAGTAGAAGATTGGTGATGAGGATTGCAAGGACATTGATGGACCTTTTAAGGATTTTGTAGTTTATATCGTCTGCCCCTTTGCTGAGTTTCAGGTTGTTCCCTCAAATAAGTTTGATAGTGTCTGTGGATTTTTGAGCCTTAAAGAAGCATTTGGGGGAGGCCCAAAATTGGGAATGGGATAGAGGGGGTCAGGGGGAAGAGATGCATAAGGGAGAATGGGTGGCTGGTTTGTACTTTTCTAGGTCACTGAAAAAAGAGTTAAAGATGTTTGCCACTTCTGTGGGGTTGTGGGTTAGTCTACAATCATGAGACAGGGCGATGGGGTCAGAGTTTCTGGATTTGCTGAGAAAAAATTTGAGGGTACCCCAAAGCTGATGGAGGTTTGAGGATTCCCTAAGTTGCTTGTTTTGTAGGAAGTCTATTTTTGATTTTCTTACAGCTGATTTGCATTTGTTTCTAAGTGACTTGTAAAGGGTGAGCGGAACGGGGTCTTTGTGTTTGAGGTAACGGGCCCATGCTTTGTCCCTTGTTCTCAATAATAAAATATTATCTGAGGAGACCCATTCATTAATTTTCCCTCTTATCCTAATTTTTTTGTGGGGAGCGTGTTTATCCCAGATGTTAATTAGGATGCTGGAGAGTTTCTCTAGGATGGCATTGCAGTCGCTCGGCCCATACGTGAAGGACCAGTTAACTAGGCTGAGATTGTGGTTAAATAATTGGATGTTCCGATCAGTTATTTTCTTGGTAAAGATAAATTTAGCGGGGTGCTTGGGAAGACGAGCAGACCATAGACAATATATGGCACAATGATCACTGATACAGTCGGGCAAGACTCCAGCACCGGTGATGTAGGAGGGGTGCTTGATGATGATCCAGTCAATTAGCATTTGTGTTAGTTGATAAGGTGATAAGCTGGTGGAGCCAAGATTTTCAATGCAAGATTTAGTTCTATCAGCTTGGCAGGTATCCCAGGTGATGTTAAAATCTCTGAGAATCCATTCTCTGTTAATAGGAAGAGAGTGCTCCAAGGCCAGGAGCAACTCAAGGTCAATGTGTGGAGTTCCCAGAGGAAGGTAGGCAGTAGTGAGGGTAATGGTTTTATTTGGTCCAAGGTGAAGGTGGATGAAGAGGATTTCAAGGAGGGAAGATTCATAAATGGGGTTGCATTCTGTGAAAGAGAATTTGTTGGAGACATAGACATGCAAACACCTCTTTTTTTCCTTAGTCTGTCCTTTCTGATAGAGGAGTAGACACTAAGCTCAATCTCCCTGTTGGCAATCTTGTGGGAAAGCCATGTTTCAGAGAGAACTATCACATCAAAACTGAGTATGGCTACCCAGGCTTGAAAAGAGTTAAATTTAGCTGGCAGACTCTGGATGTTGTGGTGTACTATGCTTATGTTTTTACCTTTGTTGGGGCAAGGTTGTGAGGTGGGACTAAAGGAGAATTCTGGACTGGGGTTGGGATGGATGTTCCTGGAGAAGAGTAAGGGTAGGATGGAGGTCCTCAAGAGATATGAAATTAGGGGACGTGATTTAAGAATTTTAGATTGGAGGCATTTTATTATAGTGACTGGTGTGTGCTTAGACAGTCACCGGGGCAGTAGAGGGATAGAGGCAGGGAGAGGGGGGCATGGGATTATCTGGGAATGGATTTTGAGGGGGCTGTGGTGGGAGGATGGGTCAGGAGGAACTGTAAAGGTGAGAAGGCTGGGGGGGAGGGTTCAAGGGGGTGGAGGTGGAACTAGAATGCCTGAAGGGGTTAGAGCAAGAAGGTGAGAGGATGTGGAGGGAGGCTGACAGCAATAACAGGAGAAAAGGGAAAAAAGATATGGCAGGTAAAAAGAAAAAAGGTAAGGACAGAAACAGGCAGGGTCTAGGTAGGGTGCCTGGTTAGTGCAGTGGAATAGGTACCGACTGTGGTGTACAAGGTATAGGGTTTGAGACCATATTGGGGCCTAATTAAACTGGTAGATAAGCAGATGGGACAGACTGCACTTGTAAATTCAACAGGCAATGATCTCACAGTAAAACAGGAAATGCCTCAGGAATGAAGTACTACCACTTTAAGAGAGAGACAGAGACAGAGAGAGTGAAACCTGAGAGAAGTAGGGGTGGATCACTGGGAGAGAGAAATTGTATTTAATAAGGGAGGTGAGGGAGCGGGGTGGACCAAAAATCACCCAGAAAAAGATTTGAACAGAGAAAGAGCTGCAGTGATACCAGCTCTTCACTCTGTTTAAGAATTTTACCCAAGGTAATGAAATAATAATAGGTGCAGTCTGAGGGCATTGCTCAGTTGGAGAGGTAGTCTGTTAAGCTGGCTCCAGGTGCAGTGGAGCAACTTCATGTTTCAAATTGCACCATACCTTAGGCAGTGGGGAGTAGGCAGGTGACTGATGCCTGGAGGGATGTGGAGGAGCTGACCCATTCAGGGTACAAGGATCCCCTTAGGCAGTGAGGAGCAGGCACAAGGCTGATGCCTGGAGGGATGTGAAGGAGCTGACCCTTTCAGGGTACAAGGATCCCCTTTGGCAGCGGGGAGCAGGCAGGTGGCTGATGCCTGGAGGGATGTGGAGGAGCTGACACATTCAGGGTGCAAGGATCCCCTTAGGCAGTGGGGATCCAGCAGGAGGCTGATGCCTGGAGGGATGTGGAGGAACTGAACCATTCAGGGAACTATTGCACTGGTCTATACTTCATGCTGTTGCCTAGAGCTGATGAGCTACAATACGAGCAAAATCATTTAGGTCCTGTAGGGCTGGCCTAATAACCTCATGTCAGTCAACACTGAATCCACAGGTGATTGGCAAAAATGAAAACAGTAACAGTTACAAACCAGAACAAGGACTCTGGAAGCAGGTGTAGATGCTCAACAGACTATCTGACATACTGTGCTGCTTCTTTAGTTTCATCTGCCAAGGTTCAGAACTAAACAGCCCAGCTACAGCAGCATACATGCACTGCACAAGAAAAAAGCCTGTTCAATAGTGAAAAAGCTCCTCGTGACCATCAGCTCTCTGAAGCAAGCTGTGTTGAATAATAAGTGTCAAACAGCGCAGCAGCAGAACTGTCATTTCAGTGTTTCTCTCTCTACAGCGCTCATCATGCTTAAGCAATAAAGCATGACAGGGCATTGATTGTATTACGTTTACCCCAAGATCAGAGGCATTGTAAGGCACATTGCAAAGTAAAATGGACCCAGAGGCAACTTTTAAAAAACAATGACTCTAAATGTTTTCAAACCAACAAAAATTATAACAAAATGTTGTTTAATAATGCAAAATAGTCCCTCCACAGATGTTTTTCACCTGTCAGTCACCTGTCTTTATTCATTTTCAGTACACTGTGTGATTGTTCACCATGGAATATAAGAATTAAAAGCTCTGCATTATTTCATTCTTAGAATGCCCCCCCCACACACACACACACACACACACACAAAACGGTGACATGGAATTCATGAATTAAAAATTCTTCAGAGTTCCACTGTCATACACACACACACACACACAGACAGACACACACATAGTCCTCAGGTGGAGCCATGACCTTAATTTTATCAATTGCCTGGTAAGGAGCAGGGAGTTCTTTGTCAAACTGGTGGAGATAGGAGGGGGATTTTTCATGACCATCAAAGAAACACCTGCATAAATGGCAAGCAACTGTGATAAATGCAGTTTATCTTATCTTGTCTGTCTGCTGTTCCCTTAAAATTGCCTCCTATACCTCCTATAATCATGGTGACACTTCTGTAAATGAGTACAATCATTCCATAATGAAAGCCAATTTCTGAAAGCAAAGTGGGTGTGGGCTGGGGGGGAGGGGCAAATGGGAATGCTCAACAAGCATTACACAGCAACACTTGTAGCCAGTCAGCATCAAGAATGCTCCCTACTCATTTTCTAAAACAAGTACATTACCATGTCATCTTGGAAAAAAAGATCATCCCTCAGCTTCGAGCTGGGGGGTTCTGATTTTCAAAGGGCATAGCATGGCCCATTGACTAAGTCTCCATGTGCAACTTGCTGATGCAGAGAAAAACCTCACACAACTGAAAATGTTATTTTCAGCATTTTGTTTGTATATTGGTAGGGTTGATGGTTTTCGCCCAGGTATAGTATGCAAAAATGCTGTTTTTAGTACAACCAGATATAGCATTTTTGCACAGCCATGTAAAATAAATATGTGCAAATTGCTCTAAGCTGTGGAAAAGGTTGCAAAAAAATAGTCTTTTTGAACATTGTGTGCATGCCAAATTGCAGCTCTGCAAGGGTACCCAACCTTATGCAACTTTGTGTGAGCACATGCACAGTTATTCAGTTTTTGAAAATCTGGCCAAAGGTTCATTAATGTACTGTACCTTCAATGTACCTGGTTTAGGTAGCTCTAACTATACTTTCACTTCCAAGGAGTACTAAATGCATCACATAAAAGTACTAAAAAACAGTAACCAACCTTCACAGGCCTGTTAAAAGTAAAGCAACAGAACATTGGGAGAGTAGCTCTAATATCAAAATGAATTCTTTTGCATGTCTGCTACTGACATTCCATGGATCACCTGAAAGTTTTCTCACAAAGCATCTGGTGCCTACACAGGCCAGTAGCTAGAGTACACTTACTAGATCAGCAAGCTTTTGTCTCCTTTCAAGGGACAAACAGGAAAAGTGTCTTTCTCCAAAAAGGTGTCCTTCTGACACAACAGCAACAGTCCTGGTTTTGTACCTTGAAAGTTGGAAAATGGAGGCAGTTTTCATGGCAAGCTTCTAACAGTGCTGTTTTCTCTTTGAAAGCCAAGGAGCATGATGTCATATTCAGCCTGATAGCACTCAAAATATGTTCTCTTAATTAACTGTACTTGTGATCTTACTCCTTTAAAATAATGAATCCCTAGTATGTTCTCAGACAGAAGGAGTGTTTGTGTTATCTCTGGTAGTGATGCCAGCTTTAGGGAAGTGAGACATACTTATTTCTTTACAGGATTCACAAACATCTTTTATTGCTATTGCTTAATGATGCATTTAACTGTTTGTTGGGCCTTAACTCATTAATGTCTTGCTTCCTACTGAAGAAATAACCTTGCATAGATTCTTTTCTCAAAAGTTGCTATTTTTAGGTCTGAGGGGTTAACCTACAAGTTCCTAGTGAAAGAAGAGGTACCATGTTCAAAACCTCTGCCATAGTGCTCAGATTTATTTTTCATATCTATCCAGGCTCCTTGATTAATTACCGGGGCTTCACCCTGGCAGGCTCCAGCTTAATTCCAACAGTGGTCTTAGGCAAGTAGAATGATCTGTGACCTTCTCGGAGGTGCTACTTGTCTACGATGGGGGAGGGGGGGCAGGATTCTCTGCACCAGGTACTTCAATGCATGGTTGAAGGAATAGTGCAGAGAGGAGTATTTCAGCTTCATTGGGGACTTGGGCCTCACCTACAGGGTTAAGAACCAGTACAGGGCTGATGGCCTGCATCCATCTGGGGGAGAACTGTGGTCCTCAGTGAATAGTTTAAATGCTGTATTGGTGAAAATTTAAACAAGCCATTGTGGGAGACAGAATAAGTTCGACAGACATAACCCCCCCCCCGCACACTCATGAGAAGATCAGTGGGAATCCTGAAGAAGAGAAATCCCAAAAGGAACCTAAGAGGAAAGGACTACAATGGGGTAAAAGGAAAGGCAGAGAGTAAAAGAAATAATGAAGGAAATATGGGAAATGGGGGGGGGGATGACAATGTGAAGAGCCATTTGTGCAAATTCTCAAAGTCTGGGTAATAAGATTGCAGACCTAGTGGCCACCATGGCAGATATGGACATTACTGAGTCCTGGTGCAATGAAAACCAGGACTGGGATGTAGCCGTATCAAGGTATACTTTGTTCAGAAAAGACAGGGTAGGTAAAAAAGGGGGAGGAGTGGCTCTTTATGTCAGGGATGGCATAAAAGCTATGGAAATACAGGGAGAGCAGTGAGAAGCTGAGATGCTGTGGGTAGTTCTGGAGACATGGAGGGGACCACTATTCACACAGGAGTGATCTATAGACCTCCAGCACAAGGAGAAAAGGTGGATAAAGATATGTTGAGCAATATAAATGATTGCATACAAAGAGGAGGTGTTGCTGGTAGGGGACATGGATTGGAGCCTACCAGCTGCTGCAACAGTCAGAAGTAGGGACATCCTGGACTCCCTGCAAGGGGTATTCCTTAAGCAACTAGTTAAGAATCCCACTCATGGTGGGGCACAATACTGGACTGGGTACTGACAAATTGGTACAGTGTTGCTGATGTCACAGTGGGTAGCCACCTGGGGACCAGTGATCACTGTACAGAGTGGCTCAATATAAGAACTGGACCAGAATCCAGCTGCACTAAGACAAGGGACCTGGACTTCCAGAAGGCCGATTTTAAGAAAAAGGGAGAATGCCTCAGGGACACCCTAGTAAAGATAGGGAAACTGGGGCAGTTGAGGAACAAGAGGCAAAAATAAAGGGGGAAATTGAAAAGGTTACACATCTCCGTGTCAGGTAGATTAACAAAAGCAAGAAACAAAGTAGAACTCTATGGTTCTCTAGAGAAGCCATGTAGAAAGTAAGGGCAAAGAAAAAGTAGCATTTAGAAGGTACAAGAAGCCACTGAAGGAGGAGAATACAGAGAGTTACCAGGAGAAACAAAGAGAGGCAAGGAGAGCAGTAAGGGGAGTGAAAGCACAAATGGAGGAGAATATTGTCCAGTCAGTGAAAAAAGGGGATAAAACATTCTTTAGATATATAAGCGAGAAGAGAAAGTCTAAAGGGGGGATAGTATGGCTAAAAGTGGAAGGATGGGTTTGTGAGGAAGAGGATCTAAAAAAGCAGACAAGTTCTTTGACCGTGTGACCAGGGAAGTGGATTAGGAAGGAGTGGTAGATGTGGTCTACCTGGATTTCTATAAGGCCTTCAACATTGTTCCACATAGAAGACTGGTGAACAAGCTGGGCAACCTAGAAAGGGGTCCAAAAGTTGTAAAATGGATAAGAAGTTGGCTAAGCAATAGAAGCCAGATGGTGGTGGTAAATGGGGTCCACTCTGGAGAAGGCAAGGTGACCAGTGGGGTGATACAACAGTCAGTACTAGGCCCAGTCCTCATCAATGTCTTTATTAGCAACATTGTGGAAGGGCTTGGTGGAAAAGTATGCCTGTTTGTGGATGACACAAAAATCTGCAACAGAGTGGATACACCAAAAAGGGGGTTGGGGGAGAATGAGGGATGATCTGAAAAAGCTGGAAGAATGGTCAAGGCAATGGCAGCTGTGTTTCAATATAAAAGAGTGCAAAATGATGCACTTGTGGCACAGAAACCCAGGGGCAACATACCAATTGAGTGGGGAGGTATTAGCAATCACAAAACAGAAAAGGGACCTGGGGTAACTATTTCTGATGACCTGAAGGTAGCCAAGCAGTGTGATAAGGCAGTGTGGAAGGCTAGCAGGATGCTTGGGTGCATAGAGAGGTGCATCACCAGCAGAAAGAAAAAGGTAGTATTACCCCTGTATAGATCACTGGTAAGATCCCACCTGAAGTACTGCATCCAGTTCTGGAGGTCCCACCTCTGGAAGGACATAGATAGAGTGGAGGTGGTACAAAGGAGGGCTACCAAAATGGTGCAGAGCCTGCATCAAAAGCCCTATGAGGAAAAACTCAGGGAACTAAATATGTACTCTCTAGAGGAAAGAAGGGAAAAGGGGGATATGATAGAATTGTTCAAATATCTCACAGGTACTAATAAGGTACAGGAAGGTAGCAGTCTCCATAGAAAAAGATGCTCTGGGACAAGGGGTCATGCTATGAAGCTAGAAGAAGGAGGTTCAGATGAGATGTGAGGCAACTCTTCTTCACGAAGTGGGTGGTGGACACCTGAAGCAACCTCCCAGTGGAGGTGGTGGGTGCTAAAATGGTAACAGGATTAAAGCATGCATGGAATAGGCACAAGGGGAATTTAGAAGTAAGGCAAGAGTTGGAGAAGAACGGAGATCGAGTAGGGTCTGCAGTGCCACAGTAGTCAGGGAATATAATGCAGACTAGATGGGTCAAGAGGTCCTTATCTGCCAACTTCTATGTTTCTAAGGGCCAAGTGGTTGATGTCCTATATCTGGACTTTAGCAAGGCCTTTGACCCCCTTTCTTCATAGCAGACTGATCAGAAAGTTGGAAGACCTGGGAGTGGGGGCCAAGCTTGCTAGATGGGTCAAAAACTGACTGCAAGACAGAAGCCAAAAAAATGCTGGTCGGGGGAATTTTTAAAAGATAGGCCAGTGTCCAGTGGGGTCCCACAGGGCTCAGTGCTCAGTGCTCAGTTTGGAGATGTTTAACATTTTTATCAGTGATGTAGCAGATGGGTTTAATAGTAAAATATGCCTGTTCACAGATGACACAAAGCTCTGTGCAAGGGTGGACATGGAGGAGGGGAGACAGGAACCCCAGGGAGAGCTGGATTGGTTAAAGAAGTGATCTGGCATTTGGCAACTGGGCTTAATGCTAAAAAGTTAAAAGTTATGCACCTGAGATTGAAGAACCCAGACATTAAATACTGGGTAGACAGGGGTGCAGGTAGCCATATCAGAGGAAGAAAAGGGCCTGAGGGTAATCATCATGAGTGATCTGAAGCACTTGGTAGAGAGAACAGCTGAAAAAACCAAATCAGATGCTGAGCTGCATAGTCAGGAGGATTGCCAGCAGGAATGCAAAGGTCATACTACCACTGTACAGGTGACCGGTGAGGTGAGACCAGACTTGGAGTACAGTGTGCAGTTTTGGTGCTGTTATCATAAGAAGGATCTTAACTTGCTGGAGACCATCCAGAGAAGGGTGACCAAGATGATCCAGGGTCAGCAAGGCAACAGCTACAAGGAGAGGCTCAAAGGGCTCAACATGTACTCTCTTGAAGACAGAAGGGAGAGAGAGGATATGACCAAGACCTTCAAGTACCTAAAAGGTATTAACCGGGAAAATACTGAGGACCTCTTTGCCTTATTAGGAACAAGTCCACTAGGGGGTATAGTCTAAAACTGGTAGGGGGAAGATTCAGGAAAGAGATAAGAAAACACTTTTTCACCAAGAGGGTAGTGGCCAGGTGGATTGAGTTGCTAGAGGAGGTGGTCTGCCTGAAAACAGTGGAAAGTTTCATGAGAGGATGGGAAAGAGTAAAGGGAAAGTTGCTGGTGGTGAAGGGGGAGGGAAGGGGAAAAGGGGACTTGGGGATCAAGGGAGATTTGGGGAAGGGATCAAGTCTTTCTGTTGATGGGGATGGGGGCATTCACACTTGAGTAGACTAGATAGACCTTAAAGCCTTTTTCTGCCAGAATAGTCATATGTCTTAAAACTTTTACTGGTTATGGCTAGTCAGGTACTTAAAGAGGGAGTCCAGTCAAAAGTGCTACATGGCAAAATTAGAATAATAATACCTCCAAAGCATTCCATACAAAAAATTAGGTTTTCACATTGCTTCATGTTAAAGTTATGAGCTATTTTGTAACCAAGATTTCACTACCTGTCCAAAATAACCAGTATTAGTGAAGAACTACTGATAATGTCATAACCTGAACTCACAGTCTAGTCCTCCCTGTCAGCAACATTAAAGCACCTGTTTTTCCAAAGTTTAAGAAACTTTAGCTGTAGTAATCATTTAAACAAAAACAAAACAAAAAAATGACAGTGTTGGCTGCAGTGCTTGTGTTTTGAGAATGCTCAGATGCATGATACTGTCATTAGAATGCTCCAGGGGGTGGTGTGGGAATGCAGCGCTGAACCAAGGTATAGAATATCAAAGTGGTGCACAATTTTAAAATATCTGGGGAGACATGCAGTTTTGGAATGTGTCTGGGATGGGCCATTTCAAAATGTGGTGGGACACTTAATCTCAGAATGCAGTACGAACACACATTGAGGAATTTGGCAGGGACTGGCAAGTTCAGAATATAGTGGGGATGACACTGTTGGAATATGACAGGACCCACCATTTATTCTGAAACTGCTTGTCCCTGCCACATTCCAAAATTGTACACACCCACCATATTTCAAAACTGTGCATCACATGCCAACCACTGTCCAATATTGTAGGTCCCAGTCACATTCTAAAATTACTCATCCCTATGGCATTCCAGAATTGTGCACCCCAACCATATTCCAAAATTGTGCATCCCTGCCAAATTCCAAAATTTCACATCCTGCCACATTCCGAAGTTGTGTTTCATGCCACATTCCAAAACTGTCACTATCACATTCCCAAACTGTGCTTCACTACCTCATTCCGAAACTGTGCATCACCTCTACATTCTGAAACTGTACTTCACTGTTACATTCCAAAACTGTGTGTCACTTCTATATTCTGAAATTGTGTGTTAGCACCAGATTCCAAAACAGTGCATCACCACTACATTCCAAAATTGTACGTCACTGCCACATTCCAAAATGGTTCATCATCACCACATTGCGAAATTAGTACATCGCCACCACATTCTGAAATTGTGCCTCACTGCCACATTCCAAAACCGTACATCATTGACACATTATGAAACTGTGCATCACAGCCACATTCTGAAATTGTGCACCAGAGCCACATTCTGAAATTGCGTCATGCCCACATTCTAAAATTGTGCTTCACCTCTACATTCAAAAAATGTGCCTCACTATCATATTCAAAAACTGCATTTATCAACACATTCCAAAACTGTGCATTGCCATCACATTTGGAAATTATGTCACCAGCACATTCCAAAACCGTACGTAACTGCCACGTTCTGAAATTGTGCATCACCACATTCCAAACTTGTATGTCACCACCACATTCTAAAATTGTACCTTCGTTCCACATTCTGAAATTGTGTGTAAACGTCCATATTCCAAAATTGCCTGTCATTGTCACATTCTGAAAATGTGTATCCCCACCATAGTCCAAAACTGTATGTCCCCACCATATTCTGATATTGCATGTCCAAATCACATTCTAAAATTACACATCCCTGCCTCTTTCTGAAATTGCATTTGACTACCACATTCCAAAACCGTGTCACCACTGCATTCTGAGATTCTGTGTCCACACCACATCATATTGTGAAATTGCATGTTGCCACCATAATCTGAAATCAAGCATCCCAACCACATTTTGAAAGTATATGTAACTACCACATGCCAAATTGATGCATTCATGACACATTATGAAATTACATATCCCTGCCACCTTCTGCAACTATGTGCCCCTGCATTTCAAAATTGTGTATCTCTGCCACATTCTAAAAATATATGACACCACCACATTATGAATTTTAGCATCCCTGCCACATTCCAAAATTGTGTCCCAGCTACTTTTCAAGATTGTGTCATTGCTGTATTCCATAATTGCAACCTGGTGACATTTCAGAATCTCATACCAGCAGTATTCTAAAAATTGCATACAGCTTTGTCATCCTAAATCCATGTTTGCTGCTACATTTCAACCCCCATCACATTCTGAAGAACTCTACTCTGCATCTGTACATTATGGAAATGCATACACTGACCCACCCAGTGTCAGTTTTCCTTTTTCAGATGTTTAATACAACTGCAGTTTTATGAAACATGGGAGAAATAAGTCATATAAGGTAGCTTGCAGGGAGGACTAGGCTGTGAGTTCAGGTTATGACATCATCAGTAGCTTTTCTCTGAAGCTGGCATTTTTGAATTGGCAGTGAGTTTTTTGTTATAAAATGACTTTTAAATTTTAAACAAAGTAACTTAGAGATCTCATTTTTGGCATGAGGATGATTGGGGTTATGCTGATCTAAAGTCAGAATTTATTGATGTCAGAAATTTTGACTGAAGTCCTTCATTAATTTTCTTGCTTTGCATTCCCCCATCTATTGTGGCTATCATCCAATAAATATTTTGTTGATATTTTACATTTTTTCTCATGAGCTTATTATTAGTGTAAGTCACTAATTGTATTATTGTTGAATTTGAGGTTGCACTATGATCTTGCATGTGTAGGGAGACACTTTGAGGAGGTACTGCATTCCATGGGGTTGTACCACTCTGACTCAAAGGCTCACTTAAAGTTTACTCTGGGTGGAGGCACCACGCTAAACTTAAAAGACTTGGATTTGAACCCCTCAATAAGGAAAATCAGAACACAGGCTCCTCAACCTTGTTTGAGCCCATAGGGCAGGAGTAGTGACAACAACATCCAAAGAGACTTGGCTACAACTTTGGAGGCACCGCTGGGATCTCCTGTTTAAAAATCAGAGCCTACATGGAAACAAGAAAAACTAAGAAAATACTGTTACTTCCAACCCCCAAAATAATACCAGGTGCTATGGCACATGAAAAGTTGATCTGTTGGTGTACAGGTGAGGAGCTGGATCCTGTGAATGCCATGTTGCACCTTGGAGTTCCAATAGAAGGGTCTGGTATCATCAGAATTGAAGAAGTTTTGTCTGGAGCGAATTGTCTTGGCAAAGCAGTTGTTTGAGAACATTCCCTGGATAGTAACACCTAGAATTTGATGGTATTGAAAGAGTGTTGCAACACCTTGGATACTACTAATGTGCCTAATGGACTGATCTCAGACAGTGCCAAATGGACAATAGTAATGCATGCCAGTGTGACCACCCCAAAGCTGGATGTCCAACTCTTGACTGAAAGTTTTGAAAAGAGGTTCTTCAAGTCACTACAAGCCTTATTTATTTATTTGGATAACACCTTTGAGCACAAGTGCTCTTTTACAGAGGTTCCACATCTAGGACAAGGACAAGGTACACAAAGAAATGACCATGGTTATACAAAACAAATTAGCAGCTCCAGAAGAGCATGGTCTGGTACAAGTATCAACAAGTACAAGTAAGTCCAAGTAACAGCAGTTCCGTGGGGACATGGTCAGTAGTAAGCAATGAAGTTCAGACTATTATATACATGACATTAATTTTCAGGGGAAAACTAATAAATATGAATCATTCATTACAGCTACATCTGGATCTATGAGCAAGTTCATTTTTCAGAGATTTCTTAAAGTGGGCTATTTTGGGGAGATCAACCAGGGATTCTGGAAATTCATTCAGCCATACAGCTGTTCTAACTGCAAAGGAACACATGGCCAGAATTGGTTTTCAGAAAGGTACTTATAGGGCATTCCTAGATATACTCCTGGTAGAGTACTGGTTGTTAACAGGGAGGAGGAGGAGGTTTTGTATGGGGAGAACTATCAGTGCTTTATTTTAGAGCAGACAGAGCTGGTACTTTAGTCTGTCCTGGAGGGGAAGCCATTTGATAAGTGTATATAGGGAGCAACTGTGGGTGAACATGTCAGCCCCTAGAGCAAATTGATATCCCTTATTCAGTACCAGCCTGACTCTATTACTTGGTATGAAAGAACAGAAGAAGGCCAGAGCCCATCGAGACTGTTCTTAACTCTGTTAAGATCAGTCACTGGCCACCCCATAAACTGGGAGGCCATAATCTAAGAGTGGGAAGACCATGTTGGATACTACAAGACACCTGGCCTCTGAGGTGAGGTTCAGCCATTGCCTGAAAATTGCACCTAGCTTTTTATTGGCAAGACTAACAATGTTGTCCACATGAGGTGCAAATGAAAGAGTATCATCCAAACTGACTACTAGGTATTTGAAAGAATCAACCTGTTCCCAAATAGCTCCATTAATATTGGGGATAGCAAGGGAAGGGACTTGTCATTCACTTGTGAACCAGAGAACAGCATGGTCTTAGTATTCTTGTAGTTTAAGACTAGTTTATTTTGCATGAACCATCTTTCCAATCACTCTAAGCTGCTTTGTAGGTCACTGGAAAGTTTCATCTGGTGTGTACTACTGGAAAAAAACAATTACATCATCAGCATAGAGTAGCACCTTCTATAAAGGGCAAGCGTCTGAGAAGCTGTTTATGAACAGGCCAAAATGGAGTGGGCCAAGTATTGAACCTTGCAGCGCCCCTATTGAGACACTTTTCACATTCAATAGAGTGCTGTGTATCTTTACCCATTGTATTCGGTCAGATAAGTAACTACAAAACCAAGCTACTGTGTCCTGGGAGAGGCCTAATGTGTAGAGCTTGTCCAGCAATAATGAATGATTTACCAGGTCAAATGCTTTGGTCAAGTCAATGTAGATGACACCTACCACCAAGTGACCACCATCAAGGGCCTTGTGCAGGAAGATGGTGTACTTCATGAAGACAGTACTGGTGCTATGGAGCTTCCTGAACCCATGCTGCTGTTTTCACTGAATATTATAATTGCATAAGTAGGTGAAAATTGATCTGAAATTGTTCTGTCAAGGTTCTTGGACAGGGAAGAAAGGACTGATATAGGCATGTAATTGGCCACTTTGCTGAAGCTCAAGCTGAAGTCATCTACTGAACTTCAGATGCTGTTAAGTGAGCACTGGGGTACGCCATCTCAAGATGTAGGAGCCAGACCTGCCTATGTGCTGCCTGGATCTGATTTGTATGGAAGGTTAAGAAAGCCGTCAGGAGTGAAACCCACCCTGCAGGAGAAGATGACATAGAAACTTGGATGAACTATGCTGCTCCATCATTCCAAAAGTGTCAATGCTCAGAAGCTGAAAAGATAAAAATGACTAAGGGAAAGCCTCTGATGTCCTGCATTAGAGACTATTTATTATCTGAGGTCCCCAGACCCAGAAGCTCCAGACCAAGAGTATCTGGCTCCATATAAGAATGTATTAGGAAGTACAGAACATAGTGAAGATCTCTTGTGGAAGTTCAAGATGACCTAACAATGGAAAGGAGAGTCACTGTCCACCTTTTTGAACCACTTAAAAAGGGGCTATCAAGAAGTAATGTAGAAGGTAGATGTGGCATCCCAAGACTTCAACCAGATGAGACTGGAGCATTTGTTCAAGACTACCTGCAATTCCACATTGTTGATTATCAGGTTACAACTGGATGAGAGACAGGACAGCCCTTCATCTCACAGCCTGTTAATGAGAGAAGACTGGGAAGTTGAGGAAAAAGAGGAACAACAGGGTCCCTACCAAGTCTCAGCAGCTGTTACACAAATTACAGAAAGTGTACCCTCCATGGAGCAGAGATGCATGAAACTGTGAAATTTCTTTACGCAAAATATTTAGCGAAATTTGCATATTTTGCTAAATATTTTGTGGGTGCGAAATGTGAAGTTTTGCTCTTGGAGGGCAAAATTTCACCTGTGAAATGTGAAATTTCACTTCTGTAATGGCAAAATTTCACCTTCCATAGGTGAAATTTCACCTTTTTGAGTAAAATTGCATTTTGCAGTGAAATTTAGCCTTTTGCAGGTACAATTTTGCAACTTGGCACCATGCAAAAAATTTCACTAACGGTGGAATTTTGCACAATGAATCACACAGTGAAATTGTCAATTTCATTAGTGAAATTTAATTTCACATCTCTGCTCTAGAGACTGAAGAGTTAATAGAACTGTTGAAAGAGTACAAGAGCCTGATTTCCAAAGCAAAAGTAGCTCTAAATAATTGACAAGATGCCTACAAAAGCCAGCATGTTACTTCAGCTAGCCAGCTAAGCACAGACACCACCTCTAACTTGTGATCTCCAAACACAAGTCAATGAAATATTCAGTCTGGTAACTGAACTCAAGAGATGCAACATGCAGTCCATTGCCTGGCAGATGGAGAGAACCCCAGAGAGAGGACAAGCTGCAGTCTGCACCCTCACCAGAGCCCCAAATTCATATCCTCCAAAGCAAAGTAACAGAGACTGGAGACATCTCCTGATGCACCAACCAGACCACATCAGTATAAAGAGGGCATGTTTTGTAGGAAAGATGGGCACATGAAGAAAGAGTGTCAGTAACAAGAAGATATGCAAAGAGTCATAAACTGCTTGACAGGCTGCAGAAGCAAGTCCCATCTATAACATGTTCCAAATCATCTGTGAAACCCTCAGCAGTCAAATCCAGAGTCAAACTACAACAAAAGACTTTACCAGAAAACCTTGACAAGGTAGTTCGTCCTTCAACTAAAACAACCATTGCAATCAATGGAGCATCCACCTGAACTGTTTTCAACCATTGCTCACAAACAGGGTTAAATTGAGATGGAACGCATTGGGATGCCATTCCATCTTCTCAGCTTGCCAGCACATTCCAACTTCAACAAAGTTAACACAGTGGTCACTCAGAAAAAGTAAAACACACACCAAAGAAGTTAAACTAATAGAGCTGTTATCTTCAGTCTTTGAAGCTTGTCACATAGTTAAGGCTTGTACGTTAGCTGCTGCAGCAAAACCCATAAGAATGCTAATTTAGTGTGATGAGCTACTAAGGCTGAAGATAGCAGCACCATCAGTTTAACTTCCTTGGTGTGTGTTTTTCTGAAGCAAGAACAAATATACAAGCAACCCCCAGCCCTGCTTCCAAATGAAAGGTTCTACTAGGAGCCTGCCAAGAAAAAAATTTAAAGAAGATATATTTGCAGGTCTTTATTTTTACAGCTGTGAAATCCCTGGCACCAGTATCAACTCAAGGAGCACACATTCATGTACCCATCCTCACCCAGAAAACAATAGGTGCTATCATATAAAATTGAAGGAAATACAGCAGCCATCCCTTTACTTACATGTACTGCTTCCAAAAGCAACTGCTCCCATTTGCTGCCTGAGACTACAGCCTCTTCAAGCATGCTGTCTGGTTGTTCCACTTACTGGAGTGAGTCACAGTCACTGGCCACTGCCTTAGTTACCTTCCCTTTTTACCTTCCCAATCTAACTTCTTTCTAAGGCATCCAGAATATAAGCGCATCCCTGTCAAGGTAGATGAGGTCTTCCAAGAGTGTTGAGTTAGTACTGTGTTACTGTTACTTATGTGACTGAGTAAGGCAGGCAAATATATTCATTTTATATTTCCATGCATTGATTGGGCACTGCTGTAACAGTTAATGTAACTAGTGACAGTTCTCTCAGGCTGAGCAGTGAATGTCTGTGTTAATCTATATCCCTCAGTTCAGCTTTTTTTTTTTTTTAAATCAGTCAGCTAGACATATGGCTGATCACTAAGTAGAATGCTATGTATAATTGAGGGAAGAAAATGTATAGTCAAGTGCTATGCTTTGTCAGAAATTTTGTCTCATGCATGTCCTGTGTTTTCATAACTAGTTTGACTATCTGCTCCTGTTCACAAAATCAATGGATTGTGTTGGGGTTGTTGGCTTAAGATGTTCTGTTTTTTGTAGCTGTATTAACAAAATACCACAGACTTGGTTTAGGGAAAGTCATGTTTCTGCTGTGAATAATAAGTAAGTCAGGGGTTACGTGTTCAATTGCCCATTTACTGCAGGAAGATGTATGGGGCCATTGGGATAAGATAGGGAAGGGAGTGGGTTTCATTGTATGTGGTACACGAATAAGTTGTTATTCTATGAATATATACTTATATAAGCAGAGGCACCAAATGCACCAAATGTATAAGGCAATCTCTTCTGATCTGGTTTAAGTAAATATTTAGCTTACCCACACAGTTATTCATTAATCAGATTTTTTTTTTTTGTGTGGAGAAGTTGAAATAATTTGTTTTATGCAAATGTCAGTAACTTCAGAACTGTTAGGTGAATTGGGTGGCATGTACCTGTTTCTGAAAGGAACCACATAATGACAACTGTCTAAAACAGCCTATTTGTAAAGAAATAATAGAAGCCATTTTGGTGACCCATCATTTTGCAGTTGGATATATTAACTATTTATACACAGTTTGTTTAAAGCCAATATTTTTTACATTACAGAAGGCTAGGTATATCCTTGTACATTGGCACATTTTCTATATTGTAAAATTATGACACATTATACTGAAAAAATGCATTTCACATTTTAAGAAGGAAAACACACAAGTAAGGATTAGGATTGAGAAAATAGAAAAGCAAACTCACAATGTGCAGCATATGAGGTGCCTGAAAGTAGATTTGATAGGTACAGTATGGTAATATTTTTTTTATGCTTTGTAGCTGAAACTAACTTTTTTGGGGGAAAAAAAGTTTTCCTTGTACTGCTGCTGTAAGGTAGATGAACAGTGTAGTTAGGCAGTGGGAACAACCAAGCTTAACAATCAGTTCCTAGAATGCTGCCCCCCTCAAAAAAAAAAACATCAACTTGCAAACCATGCATGCTGTCAATGGTGTATGTATGCAACTAATCAGCTGGTATATTATTTTTTTAACTATAACTTGAAGCAGCTGCAGATATTTTTTATTTATTCTTTATTCTTTTTTGGTAACCAGGTAAGATCCACTAGGCACAAGTGCCTAGTTTCAGGGGAAACCTGGGAGCACTGGTGTGGTAAAGTGACAATTGCAGTGAGCACCACCGAATGTGAAAGGCTAGAAAGGACAAGGATGTTCAGCATAGCTACAAACATATTTGGAAAGTCCTGTCAGATGTCAAATGACTCTTCATTACACACTGCACATACATTGGACTCTGATTTCAATGGCAAAGCGGTTTATGTTTTGGTCATACGTGCTTATTTTCACAGTTGTCATTTGTGTGGTACAGTTAATAATCAGTGTTAAACTGTGGTAAACATTTTTTGCAATTTATTTTCTGTTTTGGTGGTTCCAGATGTTTAATGTTACTTTATGACTCTAGTTAAATAGTTTTTTAATGGTTAAAAAAGTTACATTTTATTTCTTTTAGTAGTTTTCAATAAAATGTGGTATACAATGTCACAATGCCCCCTTTTTCAGGTTACTAATATTGTTGCTCTATGCATGACATGCAATGCACACATTGAGCCCTTTCCCATGAACCAGAGTTCCACCTCCTCTGAAATCCCAATTTAGCCCCTGCTCACAAGTCACCATAATCTTCAAGGACTGGTATGTCAAACATCTCACTAAGAATTCTAATTTACCTGGCCCATTGGCACAGAGGTTGGATTTCTGCTTGCGACGCCAGCAGCCCTGGTTCAGGAATGGACCTGGGTCATCGGAGGGCCAGCTGGGGGGAGAAGGATGGATCATTCCGAGGACTGCTCTCCTTTTCTGCGGGGTGGGATGGGAGTACATCTGGTGCTTGATGGACCACTGACAGAGGCCAGGGGTACTGCAGTGACCAGCGTCTGAGTGTTCAGGGGGGCAGGGCAAATGCTGGACATCATTGCACATCCCCACCCCAAGAAAAACCAAGAAAAAACAATGCTGGTCACCTGGGATGATGTCACCCCAGTGCCTGGCCTCCATGGCTCTCTGCCACTCCACTGATTAAATTACTGCTCCATGACACCACTGCAGGCCCTGAACCCCACCCTGGGGTATGGAAATAGGAGGCCATGTGCTTGCCGACACCTTTCCCAATCATAGTAAGGCAGGTCGTGATGCTGTGGCCCTGCCCTGGGGGGTTAGCCAGGGAGTATCAGTGGAAGGCAGCTATTGGGGAGCAAGTCAGGTGACTGGAGTGGGACTAATGGTGGAGTGCCTGACAGGAAAAAGCATACTAAATAAGAACTATAATTTACCACCCTTAGAAGGTCTGAACATGGGATGAAGTGACAAGTTCTACCCCTACCATGGTTATTTGAAAGTTTGGATTGCTTTTCTGGCTAGAGTAACTGGAGTTGGTGATGCAGTTGAAACATTAGCATTGGTCTGCCAACAGTCAGGAATGTTGGACAATGTGCCCATCCTTATTGGAACAAATGCACACGTTTCATTGCCTAACTCAGCTTTGTCAGGAGCGAGAAGTGCAACAGTATAGAAGAACACTACAAGTGTATGGACTGGTGAAGAAGGCCTATGAGAAAGAGAAGTAGAAGAGAGCAGAGGACTGAGAAGATTTTTTTTTGTAATTGACAGTTTATCTCCTCCTGCCTCCCTGGGTGGCCCTCCTTCCTGCTGAACCTCCCAGCCCCATCAATCTGGCTTCACTCAGGACTTATGTCTCCCTGAGTCCCCCACAGTTTGCCCTCCATGGCAGAGTGGTGGAGAATCCCTCAACCTGCCAAGGTCCAGATCTGGAGTTGGGAGGAGCCTGAGTCACTGGATGTGGGGCCTGAGGAGGTCAGCAATCATTCTGCAAGCCAGGGTGTTTTTCGGTCTTCAGTTCCCAAATGGACTACTGCTCCTCTATCCATCCCCACAGGGATGCAGGCATTTGGGACTACATCTCTGACATGAATGTGCAGTGACAGCTTGCCTGATACATAGTGTGTCATGTTCTTCATTCCCCAAGTCCCACATTCTCTCCCACTCACACACCTGTAGGTGGCAGTGCTGCAGCAGGACACTGAACACTTCCCCATGGGAAAAGGACAGCATCCTATGGGACGCTCAGACCTCCTCCCAGCTGGTCCCTGACAATCCAGGCTTGTTCCTGAACACTAGTCATCAGTGTCATGGTGGTAGCTCTACCACTGCACAGACAGGCCAGCCTAGGACTGAGAATATTCTGTTGGTATTATCTGGTGCTGAGAGGCTGAAGAGTTTGTTCTTTCCCCAAATACAGAGTGTAGTAGAATCAGTGGTGTGATGAGATTGAAGCAAGATGAAAAGAACCAGATCCTGATGATAGATGCCCATGAAGAGCATGGATTGCCAGAAGGACTGTTGGTTAAATCAAGTTTGCTACTTGTTAGAACAGCTACCTATGCAAGAAGAATCAACATCCAGTTGAAGAACATTACTGATCAAGACATTACAGAAAGAAAAAGTCAAATATTGGCCCGGATGTACTACAAATACAGCCGCAACCCAACCTGGAAGATAAGAATGCCAGATTTGACCCTCAGTTCTTTGACTTTGGAGAATGCCCAATGCCTGAGTAATGGAAGACCAGAGTGAGTCAGAAGTTGGCAGAATGGCCCATCCCTGCTGCCCAGCCACACTCATGCCAGTTCAACTCGTCCCCATGGTAAATAAGAGCCTCGTGGAGTTAAAATTCTACAACAGATCTATGGACTGTCAAGAACGCTGCGTGGACTGGAAGATTATAATTAATCAAGCCAAGGAAGGAGGAAGGATGATCATGGCATACAATAAAGGATAAACAATAAAGAGAGACTTATTTTAATTCCCATTCCCCCCTTTTTCATCCCTTCCCTCTCCCTTACCCCTCCCCTTATTCCCCCCTCCCTATCTTCCCTCCTCTCCCCCTTATCTCCCCCCTTTTTTTTCCCTCTCTTCTAGGTTCCAGAATGGACTGCATTGTGGATATGGGGGTGGGGGAAGGGGTTTGGAAGCGGAGCTGACCATGCCTGACCACACGTACTGGAAAGTAGGGGGGATTTTCCTAGCTTACCTAATAGGAAGTAACAGTATTTTGTTTATAATAAGAACTGCTATACAATCATGTAATATATATTATGGGGGAGATAGTAAGATGAAGCAGCATTGGGCTTATTTTAACTTCAATTTAATTTTTAGGATATTCTCAAGCCTTTCTATGGGGGAGTATGCTAGGATGTTAAATCAGAAAGTAGTAGGACCAATTATTGGTAGTTTTCTTTTTCAGGGATTTGGGGTTAGTAGGTTGACTGTACATAGTTTTTTGGGGGTTAAAATTAAAGGGGGGTGGGGTGAAGACCTGCAACTAATAACAGAAGAGATCATAATTATAAGTGTGGTAGGAGGTTATGGGATTGGGTGTTTCCACTTTTATTATGTTATACTGTTTAACTTTAAACTTCCAATCTACCTTAATAATCCTTTGGGGAAGAGTGGTAGTTATGGGGGGGAGCTGTGGTGCATATTCCAAAAATTACCAGACTAGAAGTAATAGGGAAGTTTACAGTAAATGGCATCTAATTCTATTAAATTTGTTACGTGGAATGTAAGAGGAGCCCGCAACCACATAAAGAGACTACAAATATTAAAACATCTAAATTATTTGCAAGCAAGGGTCTCCTTTATTCAGGAAACCCACCTGCTTCCGTGTGAGGCTGTCAACTTATGGAGAAGAGGCATTGGGCAAGTATTTGCCTCGGGCGGATCACCCAAGGCTGGGGGTACAGCGATTCTTATACACTGCTCGGTGGCTTTCCAGCATAAGAATATTATAGTAGACCCAACAGGTAGATATATATTAGTAAATGGTATTCTGGATCATACTGAGGTAGTACTAGGCAGCATTTATGGCCCTGTTGGGGGAGACCCAATCTTCTTTACAACTTTACTAGATAAGTTACAAGCTTTTTTGTCCCTGCCAATAATACTGGGGATTGGAACTTGCCTCCTACACAGGATCTGGATAGATCCAACCCCCTACTTAAACCCTTCTCTGCCGCCCAAAAGGCACTTTCAGACTTTATGGACTCACTCGGTCTATGCGACCCATGGCATTTACAGAATCCAGTAGTTTGTGGTTTTACTTTTCACTCCACAGTTCATTCTATGTGGTCTAGACTCGACTATATTTTATTTAGTAACATTCTCTTACAGGGTATGAGCGATTCAGGAATAGAATCTATAGTCATATCAGACCATGCGCCAGCTTGGGTGATTGCAATGCTTGATGCTAACTTTAGTAGAAACCCCCTCTGGAGGCTGAACAACCAACTCCTCAAGGAGGATTATGTTGTTACTAGAATATCGAATATGATCCTATCCTTTTTTGCTTGCAATCATGGTTCAGTGGCACGAGCTGACCACGAATGGTGTGAGTTGAAGTGTTGCCTGAGAGGTGAGTTTATTCGGCTGGCCTCTACGGGCAAAAAAAAGAATGAGGCTAAAATCTCAGCGCTCCTTGTTCAAATCAAAACATTAGAGCAATCTCTTTCTGCTACCTCTCCTCTGGATGCTTTGGAAGCCCTGTTATCTCTAAGAAACCAATACTCTCTTTTGCTTCAGGAAAAAGCAGAGTTCGCTATTCTGAGAACTCGGGCAAGATACGTAGAGAGTGGGGAAAAAGCCAGTCGTCTGCTAAACTTTACGGTTAAGGAAACTGGAATCATCCAGGTCAATTAACTCAATTGAAGATTCCAATGGGGAGATCAAAACTAAACCTAGGGGAGTAGTTTTGTACTCAGGTATTTTTTCTCCTCACTTTATAATAAAGCCACCTCCTCCCCTTCTATAGACGAGATGCTTACCTATTTAGCAAACATTCCCTTGCCCTCGATTAAACAGGATCAGCAACAACTGTTGATCTCTCCCATTTCTTCTCAGGAGATACTGATGGCAATTAACAACCTGACCCCAGATAAGGCCCCTGGGCCCGATGGCCTTTCACCGAATTTTTATAAACAATTTGCTAAAGATTTAGTACCCGGCCTACTTCGTCTGTATCAATATCTACTCGCTGGAAATGTGCAGGATCCCACGCTTTTAGAGGCCCTCATTATCCTTTTTCTTAAACCAGGTAAACCTGCACACCTTCCTTCGAGCTACCATCCTAGTTCATTATTAAACTGCGATATTAAGATTTTAGCCAAAATTTTGGCCAAGAGAATTGAACAGGTGTGGACCCCCTTAATTAGCTCGGAACAGATTGGTTTTGTGGCCAATAGATCCCCAGCTGATCACCATCGTAAATTACAATACCTTATTAATGCAGCCAAGTCATCCTTCACCCCAATGATTTTAGTATCCCTCGACGCAGAAAAGGCATTGATAGGTGGACTGGACCTTTCTTTGGGCCACATTGCAAACTATGGGTTTTCCCCCTTCGTTTATAGCATGGGTGCAGGCACTGTATGCCTCCCCTGGAGCTAGATTGTACTGCAATGGGATATTATCTGATTCCTTCCCTCTTACATCGGGCACACGACAAGGTTGCCCCCTCTCACGCTTTTTATTTAACTTATACCTTGAGCCCCTTCTTAGGTGTCTAAATTCATCCCCACTTATATCAGGTATTCCCATGGTCAATAGTATTGAGAAAATTTCAGTTTTTGCCGATGATCTGCTTTTACATCTGTCAAACCCAACCCTCTCGCTAAAAGCAGCATTGGACATAATTGAGGATTTTAGTAAGTATTCTAATTATAAGCTCAATATTAATAAAACTGAAATTTTCCCTCTCAATCATCTCACTCATAGTTCAAGTTTTGCTAATTTCGGGATGAAATGGACTACATGCTCTATCAAGTATTTAGGGATTCATATAGGGCTTAGTTCCTCCCTGTCGCGGAAACTGAACCTAGAGGATTTGTGGAGGGACATCCAATAAGATCTGGCTAGGTGGTCTAAGCTTCCATTATCGCTGTAGGGAAGAATAAATATCATTAAGATGAATGTGTTGCCCAGAATTTTCTAGCCCCTTAATATGTTAAATTTATGGATACCAATGTCTTATTTCCAGAGTATCCACTCTGGAATAAACTCCTTTATTTGGAATAACAAATCCGTCAGAAAATCCTATAATAAACTATCCCAACCAAAGGATTTTGGGGGACTTCGCCCATCCAATTTTCTTATTATTATTGGGCCCACATTTGAACAAATGTGGAAATGGTTATCTTTGTCGGGTCCCCAGTCTATCAAGGATATAAACCATTGTGGTTACAGGCGAACAAGACCTTCTGAACAAGCATAATATCGATTCAAAAGTCATTTTTTATATGCCTAGCAAAAATATCCCTACAACACTCCATTCTCTGCCTCTTGTTATTTCTCTCAGGGTGGTTTCTCAGCTATTTAAGTATTTTAAGATCTCTCCAACTTTGGATTTCTCTCAACCTATCTGTCTAAACCCTAACCTTCGGATAGGTAATTCTATGATAACTGGAAATTGGTTACCATCTCTTTCTGGATGTAGCGTGAGAGACTTTTATTCACCAAATTACATTCTGGACATAGGTGAGATCCTAGGAAAATTTAAATGGTCCACAGCGGTGGCCTTTAAGGTTTTTCAGCTGAAGCATCTTCTGTGCACAAAATTTGGAACCAACGCTAAAGTCTCCTATCTTACTGACTTTTTCCATCAAATCTCTCTAATCATTAACAAACCGCATAGTATTTCCAGGTTGTATAATTTATTACACATGTTTCCAGTGGCCCCATCAAGTGCCGGCCCTAATATCTGGTGAAACTTATACCCAGACGGAGATGTTAACTGGCAGAGTATATGGAAAGACCTACATGTCTATCATACTCAAGACAGGTACAGGATTACGCAATATTGTATATTAAACAACTTTTATTATACTCCGGTCAAACTGGCTCAGATGAAACGTATAACTTCAACAACATGTTCCAGGTGTAATATGGAAGAGGGGCTCTGTGATACATATCTTTTGGTCATGTGTATCAGTATCCCCTCTTTGGAAGCAGATAGAAACCTCCCTTGATCCGCTATTAGGGTTACAAGGCCTCTTCTCCCCTAAAACTTGTATTCTGGGTGATTATTCTGAAATTCAAGTGAAGGAAAGAAGGTATCATTTGGCACTAATATCAATGGCGGTTAAAAAATTAGTACTTAGACATTGGAAAGATCAATCTGTGTTAACCTATACAGAATGGTTACATGAGATCACCTTTGCGCTCCATGTGGAGAATCTAATAGCTCAGGTGAACCGCCGTCTACCCTCCTTCACTAAAAAATGGGGCAAGCTATATGCTCTGTATCTCAAATAATTGTTCGACATATAATGGGCTGTGGTCTCCTCCAGGTTTTCTATTCCCTTTTCTGGCATTTATGCTGGAGCTTATTTATGCCATTGCTATTTTCTGGTTTCCATCTGGTCAGCCTTCTCTACCTAGTCTGGTAATAACTATAAGATATGGCTAGGATAGGTGGTTCCTAGTTTTCTTACATAATTTCATCTATCAAGATCCCGATTCAACATGTAATGTTTCTTCACTCAAGTAGTTAGCTTAGCCATACATACAAGAATTAATATGCACCACAAGCGTAGGGAGGGGAGGATTGGGAGGGAAGTTATTTTATTATATTAAGTTTTCTTAGCCTCTGATTGATGGGTGTGTACAGTTTTATGTTCGACCATTATTTCTCGATATATTAGGGGTTTCTGGAATAATGGTTTGTCTCAGTGTCATGAACCTTACATATTGTTATGAATAATTGATCAATAAAATATATTGAATTAAAAAAAAAAAAAAAAGAAGTTGGCAGAATGAACTGTAGAATTTTCCGTTCATGAGTAGGATGTCAGATGTGCCACCGGAGCAGAACATCACATCAGACTGTATGACGATCAGCCTTTTCACGACCCATCCCATTACCTGGCCCCAGAATCCATTGATGACATGAGAAGATCTTCAGGAATTGCTTGTGGCAGGAATAATCCAAGAATTGAGAAGCCCAGATGCCTCTCCCATCATAGTCGTGCACAAGACAAAATGATATAGTTTGTATATGGGTCAGCTACAGAACTCTAAATAGGAGAACCACCCCGATCAGTATGCAATGCTGAGGATTCCAGAGACTTTAGCCTGTCTTAATGGAAGTACAGTAAATGGTTCTCAGTTCTGATTTATAGGACCAGGTACTACCTGATCCTGATTGCTCCTGAGGACAGAGAGAAAACTAATTCCATACATCCACTTGACTTCTATGAATTCTTTTGTATGCCCCATGGCACATTTGGCACCCCAACCACATTCCAACACCTAATGAAATGTGTAGTCAGAGATGTAAACTTTCTAGAGTGCCTGATATACCTTGACAGTGTATTAGTGTTTGGAAAGACTTTCAAGGAGTATGAGGCTCATCTTATGAAGGTGCCAGATTGACTAAAAGAGTGTTGGCTCAAAATCTCAATCAACAAATGACAATTGTTGGAAATTTCTGTAAAATCTGTTAGAAATATTGTAACAGTCCAAGAAATTCAAAGAGATCCAAACAAAGTCAAAGCCTTGACAACCTGATGCAAGCCAAAGTACCTTAAAGATTTACAACACTTTCAAGGTTTGTGAGGGAATTACAGATGCTTCATCAAATACTATACTTCAGTAGTGAGACCATTACTGAATCTAATCCAAGGTTAACCAACAGACAAAAAAGTACAAGGAACTCTGCAGTTACTGATCTGAACAAAAGTATTTCAAGCCAAGTGACCCATTTGGCCAGAGATGGGATGCTCAATGTAATAAGTCATTCAAAAAATAATCTACCATCTGACAAATATGCCAAAACTCACATATGCTGACCAAGCAAAGCCCTGTGTTCTACACACAGATACCAGCCTCTGAGGACTTGGAGCTATACTGTATCAAAGTTACCTGGAAGAACAAAGGCTAGTCACCTTACCAGTAGGGGTTTGAACTCAGCAGAAAGGATCATCCAAGTCCATAAACTGGAATTCCTTGCACTCAATTGGGCAATTCTGGATCAGTTTCATAAATACTTGTATGGGGGCACACATCACTGTCAAAAATTATAACTCTTTGACATATGTAAAAACAACTGCAAAGTTAGATGCTGCTGGAAATTGATGGTTGTCCGGTTTGTCAACTTATGACTATTGTGTAGAATACGGATCTGTCTTGAATCATGTGGACATGAATGCCCTGTCAAAATGACCAAATGCATTTCCACAGTCAGATGTGTGTATGAATCTGAGAGCAAACTGTTAAAGCACTGTGGAAAAAGTTTGACACAGATAAGCCATAGACAACTGTAAATGCTCATTGTCTCATCAACAGTTTTGGCACCCCAGTAACTTTATCAAATGCCTACTGCCATTTATTTGCACTAGATCTGACTACTCTCCTACAGTTAACTCACCAAGATTTACAGAGAGAGCAAAGAATGGACTCTGGCTTGAAAGACACTGGCCCAGATATTCAAAAGGGTTGCGCCCTGGTGTGATATTTAAAAGGGAAAAATGTGCTGCACAAATCCCGATGCGCTGGAGCGCATCAGTAATGTATGCAGGCACAGGTAAGGGGCAGTGCCCATGCATAATCTGCACAGCCTGATATTCAGCCCAGGATGTGCAGAGTCATGCATGCGCAACCCCTACCGGTGCCTGCACAAAGTTAAGCCAAAAAAAAAAGGAACAAGTGATGGCCACCCACAGGTGAGCTGCCACATTGCAGGGCACAACAAGGCAGCTGCCACCTGTGGGTGGCCACCTGAGTTCCTGCCATACCTGGTGGCACCCCCCATGCCCCATCGTGGGCATCCGTGTAGCAAAATCCCCCCTCCTATATCCCTGGTGGTCCAGTGGACCGCTATGTGCCCGATCGCAGGCATTTGCCCGTAAGAATAAGCCCCTGTCCTATATCCCTGGTGGTCCAGTGGACCGCACTCTGCCCGATTGCGGGCATTGGTAATATAACCTCCCCCATGTCCAATATCCATGGTGGTCCAGCGGACCAATCGCTGCCCGATTGTGGGCATCTGTAAATCATAAAATACTCCTACTACCCTGGTGGTTCTATTGTACCCCCCCACCCACCCACTGAGTCCCACCGCCCTGCTCTCCCCCGTCAGCTGGCGGGCAGCAGCACCCCACCTGCCTGCCACCTCGCCGCTGCCAACCGACAGCTGGTAGGGCTGCACACCCATTGGTTCACAGCGTACAGTGTGCCAGGTGCCAGTCAGCAAGTGGGGGAAGGGATATAGTTTGATAGAGAAGGCAGTGATGTGTACAGTAAGGGAGGTTAGTTGCGAAGTGTCAGAAGGCATGAAACAAAGGATCAAGCTTGACGAGGGATGATTGTGGTGCTGAGCTCTATACCACATCAGCATAGTCAAAGGAAGGGAGGATGGGCTTGGAAACTATTTCTTACCTGATGGGGATTGAGAATCTACCTTTATGCCTGTGCAGCTTGCCTAGTTTAGGGCGGAGCTTAACATTGCAAATATCTTAGTAGTAACAGATCATTTCTCAAGATATGCCCAAGCCTATCTAATAAAGGACCACAAAACAACAACTGTTGAAAAAGATCCAGTAGAAAAGTTCTTTGTACTCTATGGAGCCCCACAGAAGATCCATTCAGACCAAGGGAAAGATTTTGAAAATTGTCTGGTAAAAGAAATGATGTCCTTCTGGAGAATAGCCAATTCACAAACTACCTCCTGTCACCCTCAAGATGATCCTCAGCATGAACAGTTCAACCAAATCCTACTAAACATGCTTCAGTAGGTACATTGGACAAAGAGGAAAAGAATAAGTGGAGTCAACATGTGAGTGCACTAGTTCATGCCTATAACTGCACCCAGTGATGACACTGGATTATTTCTGTATCACCTGCAGTTTCGCAGGGCAGCCCAGCTTCCTGTCACAAAATTGCTGACCACTGGGGCAATACCCCATATGTTGTAATGGAAAAGGTGAGTGATAAACATGTGTACAGATTCATCTTGAAGGAAAGTCAAGTAGATACCGGATTATCCACAGAAACCATTTGTTGTCTCTTGGGCAGTTGATCACCAGTGACGTAGTGAACTCTGTAGAACTTCCAAAACCTCTAACTACTTGATCTGCTAAATGCAGACACAAAGCAAATCAAGAGACAAAGCAACTTGAAATTGTTCCAGCCACAACCGATGCTGTGGTAGAGCAGGATGATGTAGACTCTGAATCAGAAGAAGTGTACTATCCTTACAGGGATCTTGCCAGATTGTTCCCAGATTCGGACATAACAAAAAAATAATGTATCTACCATATGTACTCTCAGGGCTTGCTCTGCAACTGGAGACGTTTCCACAAAGTTGACATCAAATCTAAAGATTTGGCTAAAGGGCCAAAAGTTACCAACACCTCATTTGGACATTCTGCCATTTAAGCAATTACATGGCATGTGGGAGTTTGGGTTTAACTGCTCTGCTTCTTTTGAAGTGCACCAGCACCAGTCGGCCAGTTGCAACGTCACCAGACCCACACCATTCCTATGGCTGGGTACCCAATGAAGCATCTAGAGCTGCCTTTTAAGTTTTTAGGATTAAAACAGGTAACCAGGGATTGCTTATAGACATGTTTCTAACTTGAAAAAATTAGCAGTGTCTTGGGAAACTATTTTTGAAGTATTAGAGCAAGCAACAGGCATCAAACCAAACAAGTTCTGGTCAGAGCCAAGATGGCTGTGGAGAGCTTTTAGGAGTGGCAAGAATGTGAAAAAAGAAAATGTGATGCTTTTGCAGCAGCTGCAAATAATACTGCACTGATTACAGTACTGCACATGTGTGATACTTTCATACGTGCAGTTTGCCCTCTCGTTAGCCCTGCTCAACATGGCGGTGATGACATAACTATGTATGCACGATAGTCATGTATTCACAGTTCAAGTCAACATCACCATGTTGCACATGGTGGCTGTCACTGCTGCAGTTGTGGATTGGAAATGTAGTGCACCGGGAAGTGGGTATGTTTATGTAGCCTGTGGAGGGGGAAGGGCTGCATAACGGAATCACTGGAAACTATGTCAGAGCATTTTGCCAGCACATCAGACAGTGATCTGGTTAAGTGCTTCCACAGTGCTCGTATACAAATCTGATGATGGCATAAGATCCTTGGAGCTTGGCTTACGCAGCTGTACAAGTCAAACTCAGGAGCAGTCTATTAAACTAAAGATCTGGCCTGGGACTTACTCGTCATCACAGTCACTTTCTCATTCTTTTCTAAGTAGTAATTCCTGGCAAATGTGCCTTAACCATATTGATCTCAGTGCTGGCAGACTACTTCTGGTTTTCCCCTGATTGTAGTAGCAGTCTTGAAGTGGTAGCTGCCAGTGGTGGCATGCTCTGGAAAAAAGTGGTCCCCATGCCCGTCTGCACATTTTAGAAATTATGCCTTTCCTTGTTTTTGCTGTAAAGTAACTGACCCCTTTAGCACAAAAACAAGGATTCAGTTATGGCCTCTGCCCCCTTTCTGCTTCAAGTGAGGAATGTGATTATGGGTTTGCATCAGATGTTCAGTGGCAGCCATAGATGCACAATATTGTTAAACAGTAACCAACTGTATGCAAAAGCTATTTTTTTAATGTGTGCTTTCTTAACTTTGTCAACACCACTCCACCCATTTGTACTCTACCCCTGGATTTCTGTGCTTCAAGTGCATTATTTTACATTTTTATGTTTAGGACAAAATGGTGTTTCAGATGAGGGTAGTCACTTATCTAAATTCTTTATAATTGTTATCTTTCTTTGTGAGTGCACAAGAAATACCTTGTGGTAGAATGACATTTCAGAGGTGTGTCAGGGATGAGTAGGGATGAGTCCAATGTACAGCAATCTACAGTGGGCTTGTCCGAGACAGACCAATGAGCACATAACTAGACTGTGACTAATCACAGTTTCACAGCTGGAAGCCATTCCCTAGTTGAAAGAAATGAAGCCCCCCCAATGACAGTGCTTCATTCCTTTCATTCATGCCCTTACTGACCCTACCGTTTGTCTCCCCACTCTCTCTGCAGTTATCCGGAAATCCAGCTATACACTGCATCCCCCTCTCTCTGTGCCATAAGCAGTACCATCCCTAGCAGTAAAGAACAAATAAATATAATTTACCCTTCCCCCTGACAGACATCTGCATTGAACTTGTTTGTGTCTCTTTGTGAATGAGAGTGCATGTTCTTGTCCCTGAGCTCCTCTTTCTCTGGTGCTTCATCTGTGCCACAATGCCCAGCCTGAGCATTGCTCTCTGTGATGGTACCCACTGACCCACCCCACGGATCAGAGTGAGAGTGCTGAGAAGTGAGGCAGCATTGCCAGAAGAGCTGTAGCTTAACCCTGGACTGTTGGAGAGAGAGACATGGGCTACAGGTAAAAATATTGAAAAGGAGAGGCAGCAACGACCCCCCCCTCGAAAGAGGGTGCAGAATCGAAAGAGGTGGTGAGCTGCACCAGTGTCAGGGACAGAGCAGAGAGAAAACGGCCAAACAGTGACAGCAACATGCTGAAATGTGGCGAGAAAGCAGAATGAGAGTGATCACCAGGTGACAGGCTGCCACTATTGCAGCACCACCTTGGCAATGTGAAATGGGGGGCAATGCAATGTAGCGACAATAACCAAGATGGCTGGTGGCTCCCAGACCTGCAACTGAACAAACGTTCATTTCAATGGGTTCCCTAGCTATGTCCACTCCCTCCCACCCCCACCTTCACCCCCCGAGACAGACACAGCATCAGCAGAGCTGCTTCCAGTGAGGCACATATGTGCAGGTCCAATCCATTCCAGTCAGAGATGATGTCAAGCCCCCCCCCCGCCAAAACAAAGAAGTGAAGTACAGTGTGAGCCCAAACATTGTTGCCATCCGTTTTATTGCCACTCACTCTTCCGGCACCTTGCTGTCGGTCTGACTCTGTTTGTCTTTCTGAAGCCCAGTGAAAGTGGACAGCTCATACAGAGAGGTAGAGAAAATGGCAGCAAGAGTGCCATGACTGGGACAGAGAGCAGTGCTGCAGAGATTTTCTTTTGGCGTGGGGGAGCAGAGGTGAGAGAGAGAGAGACCAGGAGAGACACAGTGTAAAACAAACTTGGTGCATCTATTCCACCCCTGCACAAGAGGAACACCCAGACAGAGACAGAGACAAATATGTGGGTCACATATCTGCCCCTTTATATTGACTATCACAGTGTAGGGTGGGCACTGGATGGGCACCCCTACACATCCAGCTCACATCAGTACATATGGAACAATCTGTAGTAGCCAGAGACTGATGTAGGTTACTCATCTTCCCCACCACACACATTCCACTCCACACAGGTTGGCACAGTGACAAGGTGATCTCCAGGTAGGCAGCCCAAGGCAAATAGTGAACTGTGGCATGGCAGATGTTGGTGATTGATGCCTCCTCCACAACCATCCCACCACTGCACATTGGCACTGCACTGCACAAGCCAGAGATAGAAATGTGAGCTGTACATTTGCCACACCACAACTGTTTCTATCTAGCCTGGTGTGCTCTAGGTGGGTGTAAATGGGGCTGCAGTCCAGATCCACTGGGTGGCCCAAGGCCAATGGCATCCAGCACACCATTCTGATCTCTGCACACGTGAAGCATTTTTTCCTTCCATTCCAGCTCCAGTACATGAGCAGAACTCTGCAGGAGCCAATGACAGATGTGGTTCATACATCTGTCCATCTTCACCCATCTGAGTTCCATGAAAGCTGGAACTGGCATTGGGTGGGATCCAGGCAGGTGGCTCTGGGAGAATGATGCCCCATCTCCCATCCCACCTCCACACAAGGGTAGCACCCTGCAGCAGCCATGGATAGAGATGCAAGCTGCACATCTCCCACTTCATATCCATCCCTGCTCCACCAGGGCTAGCATAAACATTAAAGTGGACTTTGGGTGACTAGCACATTCTCACCCTATGCCACACCTCTACACTTGCAGAACACTCTGATTCAGCAAGAGGCTCTCTCACCTAATGTGCTCTGCCCATGGAGAGCACTCTGAGCTACTGAGATATAAAAATGTGGATCCTGTTTCTGCCCTTCTACAACTGTTCCCACTCTGCTGGCTGAATGGGTGGGAGGCAGGATACAGTGGGTGCTCTTGTGTGACTTGTGCCCCATATTCCAGCCCCATCTATCAACCCAATACTTTACAGCAGCCAGAGAAGAGATGTGAGTTGCACATATGCACCATCATAAACTGTCCCAATTTCAAACAGTTTCAGACACAGGTTAGAGTAGAGCCTAGGATGGCAGCCCCTAAATAACTGTTCCCCCCTCAATCCAACCTCCACACATGGGGAACACTCCTCCCCCTAGATTACACATTTGCACATAAAGAGCACTCCTCCCCCTCCATGCCTTCTTTAAAAAGTGCCTTAAAACGTATCTGTTCCCACAAGCGTTTTCTGATTTCTGAATTTGATTTTTAACTTATATTTAGTTTTATGGGATAGATAGAAAAAGTGTATGTTCCCAATTGTGTTTTGTCATATGTATATTTGTGTTTGATTTTAAGTGTGTTTTTTGTACAGCACCCAGCCTCTTTGGAGATGGGTGATTTATAAATAAAATATGTATCTATATAAGGAGCAATTTTCCTTCTCCAGCCCTCTTCTACTTGATGGACATAGTGTCTTATGTAATTGTATTTGGTCTCAACCCTTGTTGAATACAACATTGTACATATGCTGCTGGGGAAGGCCCCCTTGGAGTTTTCAGGGTTAGATTGCGGCATTCTGGGGACAGGGCATTCTCGGTGGCCGTGCCTACCCCGTGGAACTCCTTTCCTGTCTATTTAAAGGAGACTCCCTCGGTAGAAGCCTGTAAGAAGGACCTAAAAACGTACATGTTCCAACAAGCTTTTATTGATTAATTGCTTGATGTTAGTGGGATAGATAGATGCATTTTAAATCTGCTGCTAGTTGAATTTTACATACATTTTTGGTGAATGATTTTATGTTGTTTGCTGTTTGTATTGTACAGCACCCAGAGTCCCAGGAAATGGGCGGTTTTATAAATACAATGTCTCTCTATCTATGTATCTTTCTCTCTCTCTATCTTATCTATCTGTTGTATATACTAATGTAAAGAAAATTGATTTATTTTAATTTATATTATGTCCTTACTTTTTGTATCTCACACCATGTATTGTCTTTATCATTGCTTGTACAGTACAAGGGATCTCCTTGCAAATGAACTTGCTCAATGGATGTTATCCCTTCCCAATGAACTTGAACATAGAGCACTCTTTTCACCACATTCCATCTCCACACATAGGTATCATTGCTCTATCTCAATCCCCACCTCCATACATTGTGAGCACTGATCCCCAGACCCCCCCCACCAGTGCTTCTCCCACTACATTTAACCTCCCTCACATGGAGACCACTTCTCTCACTGCATCCCACCTCTGGCACATAGCAAATACTCCTCCCCCTCCATGCAACCTCCACACATGGGGAGCTTTCCTTCCACTTCATATCAGCTCTGTACATGGGGAGCAATCCACCCCTTCATCCCACTGCCCCTACATGGGGAGCATTGCTCCCCATCCATCCCACATCTACACATGGGGACACCTCCACACATGCGCATCACTCCTTCTGTACCACTATCCCACCTCTGCATATATACTCCTGACCCCATTCCACCTTTGCACATGGGAGCACTCTGCAACAGCCAGAGACAAAAATGTCAGTCAGGCATCTGCCTTTCCACTCCTATTCCCACTCCAAATGATAAGATCCAAGTTGGGCAGGACATCAGTGTGGTTGAGTTGTAATGAGTGGATTGCCCTGGGAGATGATGTCAATACCGCTCACCACCTCTCTGAATGAGAGCAGTCCCCTCCCCCAAATCAATCTTTATTCTTTTCTCCACTCATCACTTTTCTGCTGTTTATCCTCCTGTTGGCTTGCCTTAACAGTCACTCCCCCTCCCAAAACAGAATTACAGGCCACTAGGCTGGAGCAGATTTTCCTCAACCTCTCTTGTCTTCTCTTTGGACCACTCCACCAGTCCAGCCAGTGTCCAGCACAGTCAGGAAGATGTGCCACATGTTACGTGCAGCTCAGCCTCAGACGGATATGTTCTTTCTGTCGTAGACCACACTTCAAGTTCTTTCACAGTTCAACTGAGGCTAGAGAAGAGCAGCACACAGTCCGACTCTACCACCATGGCAGTCAGCGGGACACCACAACTTGCTCGGCACTGTACAGACAATGCAGCACAGCAGCATGCTCACCACTCTGTCTCACCAGGCTTCTCCTGCTCTCTCTGTTGATGATGTCTCTATCTCCCCCAGTCATCAATGGTCCCATGCATGCACATTGTGCTGCAGCTAGCTCTAGCTGCTATGAAGACTGCTGAGACACAGAGCATTTTAGCAGCTAAGCCTGAGCCAACCCGAAAACAAAATACAGGAAATTGAAAATTTCTGAAATAATTTTGGGGTGAGGGGCTGGTGAACACCCTGAGAACCCACCTGTCTATTCCCATGAAATCCATAACAGTTCAGACACAAGCAATCCTTACACTTAAAGGCACTCCTCCCAGCCCAACTAGGCCCCCCTGCCTGTCCCAGCATACAAATAAACACCAGCTGCTACCCCTATCACTTTCTTTGCAAGCAGCATGGATCCCTCACTCTCAAGCAGTCAGTCCTGTACAAGTAGCAGAGTTGGGGGTCCAGGGATGCAGTTGGAATTGTTGCTGTAATGGAGCTTGAGCCTGCCTGAATGCAACAGGACAGCTAAACTGAGTCCTCTTAATCCCTACAGATGGAGGGCTGCTGCACAGATGATTGCTACAGCCACTCAGACACCACCAGGGAATTAAAATAAGAGCTGGACTATGGCAAGCAGCCCGCCATCTGCCTCCTCCTCCTCATCCTACATTAACTGTTAGCAGCACTTGCCCAGCTCCTCCTCTGCTGCCAGTGCCCACCAGCAGTCAGTAGTGTCAGTGGGTGGCCCCCGTTGGAGTGGTCAAGTGAGCTCCTCGATTTGTTACTAGCCCCCGCAACCGATACTCTTTTTTGACTTCTTTTCATATCTGACTGCATTTGCCTGTTTCCAAACACCCAATAAACTTTTTTTCTCATGTCTACTTAGATACAGAATATTAAATATATCAAAATAAAATATAATTGCTTTGAAGAAGGTAGATGCCTTTATTATGGCTTGACTTCAATGTATGGTTGGAGAAAGTTGTAATCTCATCTTGATTGTTTTACTTCCTTATTGCTATTTTGTATTATCAGGTTTAATTAAATATAATAAATATAATTGCTTTTATAAGAAGATAGAAGCTTTTATTATGGCTCTTTTTGGTTTGATCCATGCACACTGAAGCGTTGAAGCAGTGAGAGCACCACTATTTTGGCTGCCTTGCACCACTCTGCTGATCCTAAAAATATGTATCACAATGGTTGTAGGTCTATATTCAAATGTCTTTAATGCATTATAATATACACACTAAGAGGAATGGTCTTAAAGAGTGCATTTAAGGTTTCATAATTTGACCTTTTGCAATTTTAATGGCCTCCCAAGCCTGGCATCATCAATTTATTTTATCTAAACATTTCTTTGCGCAGTTCATCAATAGTCCAATAAAATTTAGAATAAAATTACTTTAGAACAAAAACTGTATAAACTTTGGGTTTGAATTTACACAAATATTAGCGTCTCACCAAGTTGAAAATGCATAGGAGATTAGTTGTACATACTTTTGTATTTCTCCACACATTTACTTTGGAATTTTGTAAAAAAATATGAAAAAATAACACTCATCAGTACAATAAGATTTAGAATAAAATAACTTTAGAACAAAATTGTATAAACTTTAGGGCTGATTTTGCACAAATATTAACTTTGAAATGCATGACAGAATAGTTGTACACACTTTTCTATTTCTCCAAACCTTTACTTTGGAAATTTGTAAAAAAAAAAAAATATGAAAAAATAACACTTGACCTTTTGCACTGGTCTTGACCTGCCATAAAGGGAATGGCTTAAAACTTATTTAGGAGTCATTCAAGAGTTATCCAAAGATCAAGATTTAGTAAACAATACATTTAATGCATTTTAATAGTAGAAATTGCCAAAGAAGACATAATCAAAGAAAAAATCAGTGGTGCAGGACAGATGCCTTAAAGATATCAAACCATTTGCTGCTAAAAGTTTCATAGACAGCCACATCTTCTTTATGTGTGTGAGCATTGTTTTCTTCTGCGTCTTCCTTCTTCTTCCATCTGGTCAGTGGCAGGTTAACATATAGATATTGCTGGCTAATAGTTACTAAAATTAATCTGCTGCTTTTTTCCTGAAAAGATTTAACATGATCCCATCCTGAAAAGATCTAATGTGCTCCAAATAAGCAGATCATTTTGCTTCAAACTGTTTTTTTTCCTTTATATTAAGAACTAAAGAATTCCATTGACGTGTTCTAAATTGCTAGAATAACTTCAGGATCTGCTGTTAAATTAGGCATGACAAGATATAAACCATATGTTCTGGTCTCAGCATAGTGGTTTCAGAAAGCAAGCTGTCAGAAATGCAATAGGAGTTATACCAAATAAATCTAAATATCTCTAAACGTATAGGGGCTACTCTTAACCCATTGTATGAAAGTTGTTCAGGACAAAAATACCTTTCAAATGAGCCTATTTGTTAAGCTGCGCTAATTATGTTTTTTAAATATGGCCATCTGATTAACTGAATTTTGATTTTTCTTTACAATTTTCACTTTTGGATGGCTATATTTAAAAAATTCTAATAAATTCAGATTAGTGACTGTCTTCATGTGAAAGGTCTTTCTGCCCTGAACAAGTTTCACACTGGTTGTTTTTGCACACCTTGAATAGTTTTAAAGATATTTCGATTTGTCTGGAAGGTGTGTACACTTGCTGTCAGAGAAAAGCAGCTTTGAGTTCTGTGTCCATCATTCTAAACAGAAAGAATGTAGTATTTTTTTAACTGCCATATGGATTTGCAGTGTTATGGAAGGATTCACTGATGTGTTCCATGGAAACTCCTTTTCATGCTAAAGTGATATGGCTGTAGGCTCTGCCCACAACCATAAAAAGGAACCTTCTATTGTCCTTCTAGGCCATAAGCTAAAACAACAGAATGTTTCAGAGGTACACTATAAAATATTTTCTTTTGCATTAGCTCTCCTTCTATAAGAATCTGATTTAATTTAATGGTAGATTGTATATTTTGTAGAGAATTCATTATTTTATGAAAGATAAAGTAGAAATGTTTCGTGCTATTTGGGAATCCCTTTAAGAAGATAGCTATGACATACAAAATGTTATGACCTAGAGGTGCAGACCCTTAACTTAGGCATGATCCCACTTTTCAGATTAGACTCTTAGAGTCAATAAGTAATGGGTTCTCAAGCAGTAAAGAATAGAACTGACAAAAGATGTATTACATTTATGTTGTGAGTGTCTGGATAGACTATGATTATAGATTACTCTTGCTGTTGATGATTGTAAGTGACAGTTTTGATTCGATAAAAAAAAACTGGTACCACAGAGTAGTGACCCCAGTACAGGTAGGTGGAAAAAGCAAAACATTTTCCAGATGGCTGGGAAGGTAAGGAAAAAAATGTTAGCATTCAAGAGGTATAAGGGGACACACTGAGAAGAAGAAGATGGAGAGGTGTATCAGGAGAAACCGAGGGATGCAGGGAAAGGAAATCATAGTGCTAAGGCGCAGACAGGGGAGAAAGTAGCCCAGACAGTGCAGAAAGGGGACAATGTATTTTTCATGTATTTAAGTGAAAATAGAAACACCAGGAGAGGGATAGTAAGGCTTAAGAAGGAAGAAGAGGAGTTTGTAGTGTGAAACCAAGAAAAAGCAGACATTCTGAACAAGTGCTTTAGTTCAGTGTTCACAGAGAAAGTGGAAGGAGAGAGATCACAGATAAGGGCTAGGAGCATTGAAGGAAAGAAGGTAAACACTGGACTATTTACAGAGGAGAGGGTTCTGATAAAACTCACAAATCTGAAAGTGAACAAGGCAATGAGGCCAGATGGGATGCATTCTGGAATATTGAGGGAAATCATGGAGGTGATGGCTGCACCTCTGACAGCCCTGTTCAAATACTCACTGGAGGAGGGAGTGGTTCTGGATGATTGGAGGAAGACAGATGTATTCCCACTTTACAAAAGCGGAAGCAAAGAGTAGGCTGGCAACTACTGGCCAGTTAGCCTGACTTCGGTGATGGGGAAAGTAATGGAATCACTACTGAAGGAGAGGATTGTGGATTATTTGGAATCCAGTGGCTTTCAGGATCCACAGCAGCATGGATTCAATGGGAAGAGAACATGTCAAACAAATCTGATAGATTTCTTTGACTATGTGATGAGGGAATTGGATCAGGGTGGAGTGGTGGTTGTGTCCTACCTAGATTTCAATAAGACATTCTACACGGTTCCACAATGAAGAATCATAAACAAGCTGGGAACCCTAGGAGTGGGTCCTAAAGTTGTAAACTGGGTGAGAAACTGGTTGGGGGGACAGTAGACAAAGTGTGGTGCTAAACGGAGTTCACTCCGAGGAAGAAAGAGTGACAAGCAGGGTGCCACAGAGACCAGTACTGGGACCCATCCTCTTTAATGTCTTCATTAGCAACACTGAAGAGGGGGCTAGAAGGGAAGGTATTCCTCTTTGTAGATGACACTAAAATCTGCAACAACATAGACACTCTGGGGGGGGTGGGAAGAATGAATAGTGATCTATGAAAGCTAGAGGAGTGGTCAAGGGTTTGGCAGCTAGGTTTCAATGCAAAAAAGTACAAATCATACACTTGGGGCACAGAAACCCAGAAGTGGAGTACAAAATGTGGGTGGGGGGTAGTATTCACTATCACCAAACAGGAAAGGGATGAGTAATCATATCTGATTACCTAATGGTGGCCAGACAGTGTGACAAGGCAGTGGGGACAGCTAGCGGGGTGCTAGGGTGCATAGGGAGGAGTAACACCAGCAGAAAGAGAAAGGTAGTGTTACTGTTGTATAGATCTCAGGTGAGACCTTGTCTATTGTACTGTCTCCAGTTCTGGAGACCACATCTCCAGAAGGACATAGACAGGGTAGAGGTGGTCCAGAGGAAGGCAACCAAAATGATGCAGGGTCTGCATCACAAGCCCTATGAAGAGAGGGAATTGAAGGTCCTCAGTATGTACACCCTGGAAGAAAGGAGGGAGAGGGGGGATATGATAGAAACATTCAAATACCTCATGGGTATAAATAAAGTTCAAGAGGGAAGCATTTTTAAGAAAAAAAATGCTCAGGAACAGAGGGACATGCTATGAATCTGAAGTGGGGTAAGACTCAGGGGAGATGTAAGGAAGTATTTATTCACAGAAAGAGTGTTGGATGCCTGGAACAGGCTCCCAGAGGAGGTGGTGGGGACAAGAATGATAATGGGTTTCAAGAATGCATGGGATATGCACAAGGGAACCTTAGATGTAGGGAAACAGGGGGATGGGAATGGGGATGTAAAGCTGGAGATGACGTAGGGTCTGTGATGTTATAATAGGTTGGGAAAATGAGGAGATTAGGTGGGCGAAACGTTCCTTATCTTCTGTCAATATCTATGTTTCTATGTACAGTCTTATGTGCTACTGCTTTGTCTTACCTGGTGGGGGGTGGGCAACGTTACTGTTTTAAAGTGTTTACTGTCCGAGCTTAGTTAGGCACTTAATTTCAGCTCTGCCAAAAGAGTTCATGAGATTCTTTTAAAACATGTTTAGCTTTGCATTCTCTCTTCCCTTGTGGATATCACGCAATATATATTTTTTTGATACTTTACATTTTGTCTCATGAGCATATTATTAGTTTGTCACTAATAGCATTATTGTTTAATTTAAGGTTGTACTGTGATCTTGCACATGTAGGGGCACACTGTGGGGAGGTGGGGAGGTAATGCATCCCAGAGAGTTGTACCGCTGTAACACCACATCCACTTAAATTTTAGTCAGGATGGAGGCATCACGCTCAACTTAAAATATACAAATTTGCCAGCAGAAATAGGCCATAATGGTCTATCAAGTCTGCTCGAGTGTGCAGCTGTACTTAGTTTCCTGGAGCTGCCCCCCCTTCTCTACTCCCACTGGAGTTAACTATCCCTCCCCTAGTACCCTTCCCCTTCCCAATCCCAGAAACACATACCCTAATTTTCTTCTTCACCCTATCCCACCCCACCCTTGAAATTAGCCACTGTATTTACCTCACCCATCTCCTCTGGCAACTCATTCCACCCAGATAACACCCTTTCAGTGAAAAAGTGCCCCTTCATTTCCTTCTTAAATCTACCCCACACTAGATTCATGCTGTGTCCACTTGTTGTACTCTCCTGCCTTAAGTTAAAGATGCCCTTCAATCTTACCCAGTTTATTCCCTTAAGGTACTTGAAGGTCTCTATCATGTCTCCCCTCTCTCTCTCCTATCCCCCAGGGAGTACATGTTTAGCTCACTCAGCCTCTCCTCATATGTTTTATCCCCCGTACCCTGTATCATCCAGGTTACTCTCCTCTGGACACCCTCCAGTAGCTTGATATCCTTCTTCAGATACGGGCACCAAAACTGCACACAGTATTCCAGGTGCAGCCTCACCAGTGACCTGTACAGTGGCAAGATGTCTTCCTTCCTCCTAGAGGTTATTCCCCTGGAAATGCAGCCTAGCCTTTTATTTGCTTTGGTTGCTGCCTTGTGGTACTGTGCCAAGTGTTTTTTATGTCTCCTCTGACCATCACCCCAAGGTCCTTTTCCTCCTCTGAGACTGCCACCTATACTCCCCCTACCCAGTAGCTGGCTCCTGGGTTCCTGGCACCCAGGTGCATGACCTTGCATTTTTTGACATTGAAACCCAACTGCCAGATGACTGGCCAATTCTCTAGCCTAGCCAGGTCCTCCCTTAATTCCTGTTTCTCCTTCACTGTGTCCACCCTCCAACAGAGTTTGGTATCATCCACAAAGAGGCAGATCTTACTTTGACTCCCTCTTCTATGTCACCAATAAAAATGTTGAACAGCACAGGTCCAAGTACTGAGCCCTCTGGGACCCTGCTGGTTACAGGCTGAGATTTGGATAGCTCCCCCCACCACCATCTGATTGCTATCCTGCAGCCAGTTCTTGAACCACCCAAACAGTTTGTCCCCTATTGCCAGGTCCCTCTGCTTGCTTATAAGCCTGCCATGTGGCACTGAATCAAACACCTTGCTAAGAGTCTAGGTACAGGACATCCACCACCTGTCCCCTTTCCAATGACCTTGTAACTTAGTCAAAGAAGTCAATTATGTTGGCTTGACAAGATCACCACCTGACAAACCCATGCTACCTGTCATCCTGGAGACCATTTTCCTCAAGGAAGGACACTAGTCTTTCCTTTAGAATGGTCTCCATTATCTTCCTCACTATGGAGGTCAGGCTAACCAGCCTGTAGTTACCCGGCTCATCCCTGGGACTGTGCTTAAAGAGTGGAACCACATGAGCTGTTCTCCAGTCCCATGGAACACATTCCTCCTCCAGTGAGGTGTTAAACAGATCCATAAGCGAGGCTGCTAGTACCCCCGCCAACTTCTTCAGGTCCCTTTGCTGTAAACTGTCTGGTCCCAGTGCTTTGTCCACTTGCTGTTCACTTAGCCCCCTTAAGACCGTGTTCACTCCAATCTCCCCTTCATAGTCCACCCCCCACCACCACCGAGATCCCTCCATTCCTCCCCTGTGGTATGGGCCTTTCTGCTTCCTTAGTGAAGACAGAGCAAAAGTATTCATTTAAAGCCTCCGATTGATCTTCCCTATTTTCTGCCCATCCTCCTCCTTCCCTCTTTAACCTTACAATTCTATCCCTTCTGCTTCTTTTCTCCTTAATTTATCAGAAGAAATTCTTCTCCCCTCCCTTATTCCCCTTCGTTAGTCTTAGCTCTTTATTTGCCTTGGCTGCCAGGACATCTCTCTTTCTCTCTGCCTCATGAGATTTCTTTGCATAAGCCTCTCTGTCCTCCTCCTCCTTCAAGGTGCACTTGTACTTCTGGAAGGACTCTTGCTTTGCTTTCACCTTCTTGGCCACCCTCCTGCTATACCAGCTGGGTCTCTGACACCTGGAGTTTGTTTCATGAATCTTCATGCAGGTGTCACTGGCCTCTATTAACCCCGTCTTGATGACTCCCCAGTTCTGCTCTGCATCCATCTGTGGCTTTAGCTTTGTCAGGTGCTCCTTCAGCACATTACCCATTCTAGTGAAGTCTGCCTTCCTGAAGTCTAGTACTCTCATTTTTGTCTTGTCTGCATCCTTCCCCATGTTAATGTAAAACCACACTGTGTGGTGGTCACTGCCTGCAAGGGGATCCCTCACTTCAACTCCCTGGATATGCTCCCCATCTGACAGAAATATCTGGATTCAAACTCCCCAATCTGGAAAATCAGAAACCAAGCCCCTCAACCTTTCTTGAGCCCACAAGGCAGGGGTAGTAACCACAACATCCACAGTGACCCACACACAACCCAACACTCCACAAAAATCCCATTAACAGATTCTCAGATCAACCTTATAGTACTACGAAATCTTGAACACCACTTTTATATACAGTCCTCTCAAAGGGAAGTTTGTAACTTTAGAAAGTGCCAAAACCAGCAGTAAAACAAAAGAAAGAAGGTTTTTATCCAGTCATAAGTTGGGCAGAGGCTATACTGGGAAAAATGACAAGGAAGGACTACCAAGAAAGGACTACAAAATATTCAGTGCAAACTGTCCCTGAGATTGTCTTGGAAAGAGACTGAAAGTAAGACTTACCTGTATCCCATGATGCTGCCCACCTACTGTATGATTAATGTATTGAAGGTATAAAATTATAGTATACAGTTTGGATAATTTAAAGAAAATACCACCTTAAGACTCTTCGTACTATCTGATAAAAGTGGAAGACTGCACACCTTGAAAATGATTGGTTTTTGAATAGGAAGGACATTTATAAGGACTCTGTGTTTTTCTCTTTCATGCTGTGTATTTGGGGTACCCAGTTAGAATAGCACTACATGAATAGCGCCAGTCTAGAGAGCACTCTAGTTCATGTAGCACTAGCATGGACAGTACAGAGGATCTACAGAGCTTTCAGTAAGTGCTCCCCAGATCGCTGTCTATGGTGCTCACCACATACAAGTGCACCAGGATCCAGGATGCTGGCTGAGCTGCTTCTGTGGTGTGGAGGGCTAGTGCATAGAGCAGCTCAGCCAGCGGCAGTGAAGACCAAGATTCTAATCCTGGTCTTCAACATTTTAGTGCACTTGGGACTTTGTTTCTTTGACAAGAAGCCATGAAAACAGTATTCCACGGCTCCACATATTTTAACTTTCCCCATGATCCACCCCCCCATGGAATGAGAAGCCTTCAGAGCCCCCCCAAAACATAAAACTGACAGCATTATTGCTGCGCTATTTTTGCCAACAGCATTGTGGTTGGCGCTATTCTGACTGTATTGGGTATTGTTTTATATTTGCCATTTTTCCTTGTAGTTAATGTTTGAGGAAAATGAAAATTATGGAAACTAGAAGTAATAAGTAATAAGAAGAAAATACAAGAGGTAGTGGGAATTAAACAGGAAGGAAATAATCACCCTAAAAATCAAATGAAAAAAACTATTGTGTCACAGGTTTTAAGGGAAAATTCTCCAAAATCATCTACCCTAACATCATTAAATCTCTTTTACAAAAACATATGTTAAACAATACTGAGGTTAGGAAAATCAAACTTCTCACAGTTCAGTTTTAAATTTTATTAAGGTTTAGAGAGCAATGAAGATTTGCAGAACAGATCTCTACAATTACAGTTACTGTAGCAGAGAGTAATATTTGGGTTAGTCCAAATTCTCAAGCACCTCATTGGTGAAACTGTCATGGAAAAGAAAGCAGAAAGGGAAATCTGCTAGACAGGATAAGCTTGATGTGGAGAATAAAGCAACTAATAATAAAAAAACTAAGACTGAATTGAAAGTACAGCAGGCTATTGATAGAATAAGTTCTGCCAAGGGAAAGTAAGGGAAGATAAACACATGCAGGAGGTTGCCCTCACAGTTAGGGTGCAGTCAACAGATTTTGAACCACAACAGGTTATTTTACATGATAGACCTATGCAAAAAAAAAAGACAATTTGTACACTGCAATAGATACCTCCACATATAATAAATACCCCACTGTTCTTTCCAACAATATGTATTGGGACAGCAAAACAATTATGGTAAATGTTCATCTATTGAAATTAAGGAACTGAAGAAAGAGACTCCTAATAGACACACAACTAAAAAGAACCAAAGGAGGAAAATTTTGAAGAAACAGAAACATGAAGTAACATAGAGCAGTAATGGTGCCAAAAGTAGTGGAGGGGGGGGCAAAGATCCACAACAAAATGGAAGTAGTTATGGCTTTGCCCCAGAAATGTTAAATGCTTCTGGGCCTACAGAATGTGATAGCCAAGGGAATAAAGAAGGGAACAAAGAGCTTGAACAAATGAAGGTCATAGAGTTCAAAAGTACAGATGCATAAAATACTCCTATTAATGCATTAGTGATATTGGGAACAAATTGGTTCACTGAGTTTTGGTGATAATTACAAAAAAGATTATGAAGTTCAAAAAACTGTAACTGAACCTATGATATACTTAGTAGAAGCAGAACTAGAAATTATTGTGGACATAAGTACTACCCTAGATGTATTTAGGCTGGATACTGATTCCTTAAAAACTATTTTAATGATAACAGTGAACAAATATTGTATAATTTCTGGGCAAGCCAACTCAAACTCCATAAATTGTCTTTGGAAGTTACTCCACCAAAATCGATAAAGCAATTGCTATGGAAGATAGGGTAAACTGCCAATATGTGCACCAGTAGAACATGATAGATCAATAGTGACAGAAGACAATGTACAAGATTCTCCTATACTCTCTATTATTGGTGTTAAATCAATGAATCTCAACTCTCAGTCTTAAGCAAAGTCCTGTTTATTTGTTAAGGTACATTGAAACTTAAATGTCTAGATGCAGACTTTATAGAAACTGAAATTAAAAAGGGTATCAGTGGGCTTGGACAGATTAACATCAGGTTTGCTAGTAAATCTTTAGCAAAATATATTTTTAAAAATGTGGACATATTTGGTGACTTAGTTATTAATGTAGCTGATGCCACAGAATCTTGGTGTGATGGGGTAAAACAATTAAGAAGTCTTCAAAATCAGTTCAGTTCCTAGGTCTTAAGCAATTTCCCTCAGCATAACAGATCAGTTATCTTGCGGAATCATAAAACAGCTTGGCTGAATGAAAAAAAGTGAATGGGACACAGGTAGATCAAACACACAATACAGTTAAATTATTAACATGGAACATAGCAGATATCATAAAAAGATTTAATGATAATTTCCTTGGCATACTGGCCAAATTTCCCATTCACTAAAAATACCACCAAAAGCTTAATCTGGTTACATTTCAGTTGTTTTCACCTGTACCCACCCCCGGACAAGGCTGAAAACAGGCAGAATTGCTTAACCCTCCTTTTCCGGTCAAGAAAACTAAAATAAATAAAGCTGCATTTCATAATTTAAACAGGCAGCTATTGTGGAGAACATTGCTTCACCTTGGAATTGATACAGGGCTCCTAGCCATATTACAAATGAGTCATGCCCATACTAACACATGGGTGAAAGTTGTCTGAGATGGATCTTTGTTAAAGAACTTCCAATAGAAAAAGGAGCCAAGAAGGACTGCTTGCTCACTTCCATTCTTTTTAACCTCCATATAGACTCCTTAGTTGTAGCATTTCAGAGTATGGATATCTTTCCCCAATTATTGATAATCTGAAGATACAATTATTCATGTATGCTGATGATCCAGTTTTATTGTTTAGAATCCCATTGGATCAGATATAAAGAGAAGTCTAATAGTGGCCATGCTGCATTTAGAATTGTTGGACTCTGAACATACCATGGAAACGCCCAAAATACTGATTACTGTGTGTATAAATGGGGGCGAGAACAAAAGAAAAAGGGCAAAAGTCCATATAAATGGGGGAGAGGGCAAAATGAAATGGGCAACCACCTGTATAAATAGGGGGAGAATAAAATAACATGGGTAACTGCCCACAAAACTAGATACCATGGCACCCATCCATCATAATATTAAAAAAGGGCACACGGTCATCATAAAGAAAAAGCAAAGGGCACCTGCCCATCATAACAAGAGCAAAAGGGCACCCAACCATCATAACAGAAACAAAAGGGCACTCACCCTTCATAACAAAAAAATTAAAGGGCACCGCCCATCATAAATATAAATATCAGAGTCCACATCCCCAGGGGCAGCAGGAGGTGGTGGTGGCTGCTGTTGCTGCTGGTGTAGTTCCCATGCTATGGCCTTTGGCAAATCAGTAGGCCTACAGACCAAGAGCTGCAGCAGTCAGACCTGTTGATGCAGAAGCTCCTCCTGGCCCTTCTGCCGTAATGGGTCCTGCCACCGTCCTGTGCTGGCCGGGCACCTATGGAAACAAATGCACTGAATTCAGCCTGTTGTGCATACAGGATGATGAACCCAGGTGTGGCATAATGTGCATAACAGAAGGACAACCAGCTGACACATGGGCATCCCTACCACACATAGTTGGAGGGAGTCAAACAGTCACAAAAGAAAGTGAGTGGCACACCACAGACAGCACTGTGGACCTGAACAGTAGAGGACTGCACATACACAGAGTGTACCATGCTGCAACTGAGCATGACCGGCCATCCAAGGGACACATGATACCAGAAGGCATGATATAAGTGAAAATGCAGCACAAACAACAGCAGCACGATAGGCTATGTAATGTCCTGAAGACTTGGAGCAGCATGCAGACACCCTTGTTAGCCACAGGGTCTGGCCCAGGTATGCATGTCTTACCAACAGCACAGGTGTATATGGATGGCATTGTCATGCTGTTATGTGTGCATTATCCAGTATAACAGGTCTGTGCAGCAGTGTTGTATGGGGATGGGCACTGTACCCACTCTACTGTGATCTGCAAACAACATTAATGTGGGATGCAGAGCTGTCTGGATGCACACCCCACCCCAGCAGTTGCCTGCCACACTGTAGGTGCAGGTTTCCCACTGATACAGAGTCAGTAAAGAACACTGGCCATGCAAAATCCTGGTTATGTCTGAATATATGCATGGCCCTGCCCGTGTACAGTGGAATAATCATACTCTGGTCATCACTGTGTTGGTTAGACTCTACCGATTATCCATCACAATCACAATCACATATGGCAAGGTACATGCAATGACCACCATGCCCCCCCGCCACTGAACCCATGTCACAAATGCCTGCCTCTATTGAGATGCAATGGTGTGACACATGGTGCATATGACACTGGGGATTGCACTGCTGCAGATAGACTGTCATAGTTGCTGTATGATGCACATGGCATGACACAGTGGTGTACTGGAACAACAAAGGCTCATACCTACCTCCACCTGACAGATACGCATACATAGTATGTGTTTGGCACAACAGACCCAATTGACAATGATGGCCCTAACAAGTGGGGATCTGAGCAATGCCATCAACCCCTGGTGCACAGGGTCTGCAGCACAGGGGACATGCCACTGCACAATGTAATGCACACCAAGGCACAATACACAGCTGCATGCCTGCCACACAGATGTCCACAACAGGGAACTGCACACACCCTTTCACACAACCATGTCAGTGGTAGAAATATGCTCCAAGGGTCAGGTGTGTGTGGCCCTACCCACAACTGTATATGTTAAGCCCCTATAGGCATGCATATAGCATGGTGAGACACATATGAATATTAGTCTTCAACCACAGAATCATGCAGCATAGTATACATGTGCAACTCAGAGTGTAAAACACACAGTGGTGTATACTTATGCTAACAAGTGCCTGTGGACCATCCCTCCATGAACTGCCCATGCTGAGCACCATCAAGTCCTAGTGACCCTTCCTTCTGTTGCTGCTGGTCCTGGTGGAACAAATGATGGTCCCTGTCCCTGACGTGGCCCTGATGAGACCTGTTCACTGTGCAGGAGGACAAAGGAGATGTGATCAATAGTATGCAGGCGAACAAATGGCACTGTACCATGAACCCTAAACAGTACAGATAGCCATATACTGGCGCATGGTGTGGATTGACAGGATCATGCAGGACCACATCTTACCATTGTGCGAAACTGTGGCCCCACACACAGATAAATGTATAATGGCCAGGGTGATGCAGGAAGCTACATCTTCATGTCTCTGTCATGACCTATCACAGTGTACACCGCCCATTTAGTGCTCATATCCAACTGTCTTCACTATCCCTGTCCAGCGTATATATACATGGCAGCTATAGGCCATGTACACCTCATAGCATGCAGTAAGAAACAGGTAATCCCATGTCGCACACAACAGGGGCACAGGAGGCATACCTGTACAGCAGAAGGGGAGGACATTGTTCTGTAGGTGTAGCCAAAAACTGTGGCAGGGCCAGTAGTGAATCACCCTGTACAGTATAATAGTACATTATGTATTACATGGCATATGTGTCTTGGCACCCATGCTGCATAACACGGACAGTGTACATGAAACAGATGGTGGCCACAGGCATGTGCTGTTAGGCACACACACTACCATATCTACATGTACATCACATGTTACATTACCTTGTCAACCACCCTGAAACTGCAGACATGTCACTGTGGTAGCACACACCCTTGCTGCCATGGCAGGGGCTTGCCTCAGAGATTCACAGCAGGCCTGTAATGCACTGGGCATGGGGACATCCATTGGAACAATGGTTCCATAAATCTGCATTGATAGGATGAAGCTATACAGTGGACAAGGTCCCAAAGAATAGAGAGAACACAACAGGGACACAAGACTACAGTGCATATTCCCTTAGGCACGTGACCCAGGAGGTATATTATCTTGGAAACAGTATTGCATACTGGTCACCTGCAAAACCATAGATAGAGCCATCAGTACTCACCTGGCTTGGCACAGTGCCACTCTCCTCCCTTCCCCTCAGCTGCTGCATGCAGCGTTGTTCTCTTCATGTCAGGTAATTAAACTTTTACCTGTATTGGTCCCCAGTGTGAGTGACCCCTGTCCTGTGGGTGACCCTCCTCCCCACAGATACCCAGACCTCACACCAGGGCCAGTCACTTTCAGCCCCCTTACCCTGTAACTGCTCCTCCCTGGCCAACACGAGGTCCACCAAGTTGGCCAGCTCTGTGGCCCATCACCTTGCATCCCTCTGCATGGAGGGCCTCAACATTCTAGCAGCCATTGTTGCTGTGGTCACAATACTGATGCAGTAGTTCAGTAGTGCTGTATTCTCAGCCCTCACACCAAGCAGGTGACAGTGGCCTAGCTGTATGGGTATGGCCTTTCCATTTGTGCCACATGTTTTGGTATTAGTGCTGTGCTAACATCATTTTGTGCTGTATAATGTGTGCTTTTGGTCTAGAGGGAGGCCCGTAAGCACGCAGAAGGCATAGGGTGGCATGTGCCTACAGTGCACATGCACAGGCCTGTGCAGACATGTGCAATGCAATTGTGTGATATCATAGCACACATGTTGGTACTGTATGATGATGTCATGCACATCGTGTGAAATCATGTCAGTGCCGCACATAGACATTGCACTAGTGCAATATCAGTGCCAGTGCGTAGTTACGATTGTGCCTGGTGTAAAACTGCAATATTCAGAGTATGCAAATCATCCAATTTTACATTCTGAGGGAAAATCCACATTAGCATGTTGTTACTGGAAGGCAGTCATTCATTAGCATCCCTAACTGCACCTGGAGCATATAAAAGGAACAAAGTGCACCACCCAGATTCCACAGGAAAACTGTTGGCGGCTAGAGGTAAGTGTATTGTGAAATGGCCTATAATCAGGATGTGGGTGATCATAGCACTGTGTTTATGCTGTATCATGACTAGGCTGTTGCTGTATTTGCACACAGCTAGGTGCAGTGATAGGCAGTCAGGTAGATGAGTGTTTGACCTGGACATGCAGGAACATATTTGGGTCCTGGGCAGGAGGACATGGGGTCTGCACACCACTGCACTTTAGCTCTGTGCTCAGCTGTGTGTATACAATGCTCTCTCTCATCCCTATTTCAAACAGATAGAATGATGAAAGATGAATCCTGTTGCCAAACGAAACACAGGCTTTCCAGTGAGGAGGTCATCCCCCTTACTCAGGAATCATGAGAAGCTGGTCAGTAGCAAGAGGGGGGCCAGCTCTCAGATCAACAAGCATTGGGCCATGATCACAAAGGCAGTGAATGCTGTGGGTGGCTGAAGCAGGACCAAAGAAGACAGAAAAAAGAAGGCAGAGGACATAAAAAGGAAGACAAAGGGCACCATTGCCCAGGTGTGGACAAACCAACAGGCCACAGGTGGTGGGCCCAGTACTGCAGTGCCTCTAGCCTCTGGATAGGCACTAATGACCTCAACAGTGAAACCTGTCCAGGTGACTGGCATACCAGGCGATAGTTATGAGAGATAGGTTGGACCATCACAGATGTGTGAGTGATCATGTCAACCCCATGTCATTGAGCTTTTGTTTGCATGTGCAATAGTGGTGTTGTGCTTTGGATGTCTTGGGGGGGCTGGTGACATGGACCATGGCTGAAACAGCAAAGTATGTAAGTACAAGGGTACTCTTCAGATCTATGTTCTGCATACGCATTCTTCCATAGGCCTTTGCATGCATCCTGTATGGGCTGCAGTGCACCAGGCATGTGGGCCATCACTGCAGCTTGCCCTGTCTATTATGGTGTGCCTGTGTGTAGTGGTTAACTGGCATACCAGAATACTCTGAAATTACCATGTCTACATCCCCTCTGTTGTATTCATTGTCACGTTTTACTCAATACAGCTTCTTGCATCTCCCATCGTTTGTCTAATGAAACAGAGTATGTTTGGCAATGCAGAATTAGAGCCACACACAGAGTTACTGTATCACAGCTACCTAACATATTTGCATATGTGTGTGCCACCAGGTCCTCTCCCCTATTGATTTACCCTGCTGGCAGCCTTAAGGATATTGTAGTTGTGCTGCCAGAGCCCTGGCCAGATCCTGACTGTTGGATGTGTTGCACAATGGGTTTAGGCTGCATGGTGTGGTCCATTTATCTGAGTCAGGTGGCAGTCAGTTGAGTACTCATCTACCATGCCACATGGATGTTATCTCCTGTGTGATCACTAGTAATGGGTATGTGTGGTGTGTACAGCACCGGTGGTGTATGGCCACTGCACAGCATGGGTGGCATGGGTTCCAAAACACAGTATACTGGATATGCATGTTGCCATAATCGCACACACGTATGTACATTAATATGCAATATCATTCTCTTCTCATCTCTCATCAGCCCAGGCTATGATGGAGGACATAGTCCTGGAGAACAGTCTGGGAGCATCCCACTGGTTCTGCCCCTGAGGGACACCCATGTGGGTCAGGAAGAGACTGAGAAAGAGGAGGAGGAGGAGGAGGATTCCAAAGAGGAGGACAGCACTTTTATTCAGGAGTGGACGGTAAAGGGGGTCTGTCTCAGACAAAGAGGGGTTGCCTGCCCATACCAGCCCCCATATACATAGGGTCCAGCTCACCGTTCTGGCACAGAAATTGCTGTGGCACCCCAGACCACTACCCTTAGCACAGCCACAGTTGTGGCACCCTGGGAATCCACACATGGCAAGGCCCACACCCTGCCTTCACAGGCAAGCCCCATTGGCCCAGCCACTGCTGTGCTGCCACAGGCACAATAATGTGCAGCATTAACCATGATGCAAACTTGGGCCACACAATGGCCAAAGGTGTTGCATGACTCTGTCCAACTGAACAGTACATGGCAACAGCAGGAGGTGTCAGCAAACAGGCAGCTGCAGAGGCAACCACAGGGTCACAGGAGGGCATTCAGGCAGAACTGACATGCGTACTCCACATGCTGCACGCAACATGCTGCGTGCAGAGGGAAGCCATGTGAAGAACATGGTGGTCATGCATGAACTGCAGTAGGACATGTTGGCCAGCATGTCTGCTGGTTTGGATAGACTGTTTGCAGCCATGCTAGAGGCTACAGCCATGATCTCAGACACTGCGGTGGACAGCCAGAGCAGTGGTCATTCCAGTGGGAAAACTGTCACCCCACAGTGGACATGTTGGTATACCAGCACTCCACACAGTGCAGGCATCTGGATGTGCAGCACACGCAGGATTCTCAGGATACCGAACACCCTGCCATGTCTTGCTCCTCAGTGGATTTAGTACCACGTGAGGCTGTGGCCACAGCCAGGTAACACCAACCCCATACTCGTTCCCCACTGAGTGTACAATGACCTTCCCACTACCCTCCCAGGTGCATTGCATGCACAACATCTGTATCTGGAGAGGTTATATGGGCTTCACCTAGGGTGAATAGTGTCCCCATCCAGTTCTATACCACATGGGCCACCTCATGCCCCCCTCACATTATCCATGTTTCCCCACCCCACCAGGATGGAACTATATTTAATTTCAGCACCCTTTACACCTCCCCTTCCCTCTCTGGATGGCAATTCCTTTATTTTCAACCCCTTTACATCCCTCAAGTAGATGGCAAAGCATTTATTTTCAGTCCCATTTACACCCTCCACCTGGATGGCAGTGAATTTATTTTTAGCCCCCTTTACACCCTTGTGCCTGGATGGCAATGCATTTAATTTCATCCCCCTTTACTCCTCCTGTCTGGATGGTAATGCATTTATTTTCAGCCCCCTTTACACCCCCTGCCTGGATGGAAATGCATTTATTTTCAGCCCCATTCACACCCCGCCTAGATGACAGTGCATTTGCTATCAGGCCCCTTTACACCCCCCACGCTTGGATGGCAATCCATGTATTTTCAGCAGTCCTTTGCACTCCCTACCTGGATGGCAATAGATTTATTTTCAGCACCCTTTAGGCCCCCCCACCTAGATGGCAGAATTTAATTTTAGCCCCCTTCACACCCCTGCCTGGATGGCAATACATTTATTTTCAGCCCCCTTTTCACCTCCATGCCTGGATGGCAATATATTTATTTTCAGTCCATTCTACACCCCTCCTCCACCTAGATGGCAGTGCATTTGCTTTCAGCCCCCTTTCCTGACCTTGCTGGATGGCAATGCATTTATTTTCAGCCTCCTTTACACCCCCTGCATGGATGGCAATGCATGTATTTTCAGCACCCCTTTACTGACCTTGCTAGATGACAATGCATTTATTTTCAGCCTCCTTTACACCCCTGCATGGATGGCAATACATATACTTTCAGCCCTCTTTACACCCCCTACCTGGATGGCAAGACATTTATTTTCAGCCCCCTATCAACCCCATGCCTGGATGGCAATGCATTTATTTTCAGCACCTTTTACACCCCCCATGCCTGGATGACAATACATTTATTTTCAGTCCCATCTACACCCTTCCCCCACCTGGATGGCAGTGCATTGGCTTTCAGTCCCCTTTACACCCCCTCATGCCTGGATGGAAATTCATTTATTTTCAGCACACTTTGCACCCCCTGCCTGGATGGCAATACATTTATTGTCAGCCCTCTTTAAACCCCCTGCCTGGATGGCAATGTATTTATTTCAGAACCCTTTAACCCCCCCCATGTCTGGATGCAAGTGCATTTATTTTCAACACCCTTTAAACCCCCCACCTCAATGGCAATGCATTTATTTCCAGCCCCTTTTACACCCCCTACCTGGATGTCAGTGTATTTATTTTGAGCCCCCTGTACATCCTCTGCATGGTTGGCAGTGCATTTATGTTCAGTCCCCTTTACACCCCCTGCATGGATGGCAATACATACATTTTCAGCCCCCTTTACACCCCCTGCCTGGATGGCAAGACATTTATTTTCAGCCTCCTTTACACCCCCTGCATGGATGGCAATACATATATTTTCAGCCCCCTTTACATCCCCTGCCTGGATGGCAAGACATTTATTTTCAGCCCCCTATCAACCCCATGCCTGGATGGCAATGCATTTATTTTCAGCGCCCTTCACACCCCCCATGCCTGGATGACAATACATTTATTTTCAGTCCCATCTTCACCCTTCCCCCACCTGGATGGCAGTACATTGGCTTTCAGCCCCCTTTACACCCCCTCATGCCTGGATGGAAATTCATTTATTTTCAGCACACTTTGCGCCCCCTGACTGGATGGCAATACATTTATTTTCAGCCCCCTTTAAACCCCCTGCCTGGATGGAAATGCATTTATTTCCAGACCTCCTTTAAACTCCCCATGCCTGGATGCAAGTGAATTTATTTTCAACACCCTTTATACCCCCCACCTCAATGGCAATGCATTTGTTTTCAGCCCCTTTTACACCCCCTAACTGGATGTCAGTGTATTTATTTTCAGCCCCCTGTACATCCCCTGCATGGTTGGCAATGCATTTATGTTCAGTCCCCTTTACACCCCCCTTGCCTGAATGGCAATGCATTTTTTTCAGCACTCTTTTACCCCCCCAACTGTATGGCTTTTTTTTATTTTTTTATGCACATCATTATGATTATTTATATAATACATTTTCTGAACATATTAGTCTACTGTGTGGTCTGTACTCATCGTTTGGGTCAGAAGAGATCTGTGAATAGTGCTGGCTTTGTACTCATGTGCCCTGCTTGCTATCATGGGATCATGCTTGCTGAGCTGCTCCTGCAAGCCCTGGTTAGCTCCGTGTGTGTGTGTGTGTGTGTGTGTGTGTGTGTGTGTGTTTGTGTGTGTGTTCTGTTATGCCTCTCCCCACCTCTGGGATTGCCTCAGCTTAAGGCCTGCTTTTTATAGGCAGTATTTGCATTGCACTATCCTACTGTGCTATTCCATTAGCACAGTGCTATACCTTGGAATATCACACTGCCCACTATATGCATGTCATGCCACCCTGTTTGGGGGCTGCATATATTAACTTTGAGCTTGACTGCTAGTGCTAATAACAAGTACTATTATACTGAATATAGGAAACAAGCGCTATTAGTGCTTAATGCAGATGCTACTGATTAGCACCATGTGCAAACCTTTTGAATGTCTGACTCGTATTCAGAAGTACAGTTTATCAGAAGACCATAATCATAAACATTGAAGGCAAGTTTGTACAACAGACACATGTAGTAGATAAACTGTGTTTTGATAAATGGGAGGAAAATAGAGGGATAGCAGCTTCTGTGATGATGGGTTACGTTATCTGTGACGCATCTGATTTATAATTGTCCCAGTTTGGAATGGGAAAGAACAAATTAGATATATCCCTCTGTGATCTGGCAAAATACAAATTTGTAGAATTAAAATGCATTGAATTGTAGCTCTTCTAAAAAAAATAAAGGTCAGTAATGTTTGCAATAGCTAGCTTCACCAGTAAGGCGTTACTTAAGATCTGAAAAAAAAATGACTACCCTTAAAATTCCATCATCCCTGTGATTTGTATTAATGTGTGGTCATGTCTCATGTCTATTTATCATGAATAGAAGTACCTTGTAATTCTGTTAAAATGTTAGATAGGGTTTATGTTCTTTTGTTTTCTGCTGTACCCCTATATATGTTTACTTTTCCTGAACATGTTTTTAATTGCATTTATTCTTTTATGATGTTATGCATTTGTAACCAATAAACCTGAACTTTGAACTAAGAATTCATAAGTTCACACTCTTATAGCTATACCAGACTGCCTGGTATATAGGAGTATCACCGCGTGTGTGGAGTGAACACAAGGACCATGCAGTGAAGCTGAGCAGTTCTGGATGACCAAATACAGTATGTGAAGCTCTTTTATCAAGAGATACATTTTAGTGACTTAGTGTTGTGGAGGTGGCTGTCTGATCTGACTTAGGGCTGATCTACAGGGTTCTAAAATGAAAACTGACAGCCTCACAGGAGCCAGTGAATGCTCAGCAGTTGGACTAGTACTAGAGAAGGGTCACAAATCTGTAGTCATAATGACAATGTACATACTTCCAGACAAAAAACAATCTGGTCTCAAGTCGTTTGCTAGGCACTTCAAACAAACCAGTTATAATTGGAAAACTATAGTCACCAGGGACATTAATATTAGTAAGCTCTCATTCGCTTTCTCAGCTCCCTCTGCTTGGAATTCCCTCCCAGATAACTTACTCTCCTGCCCCACCCTATACTCCTTCATAAAAGAGCTTACCTATTTCCTACTAACCCCCTCCTCTGCAGTTGCTTTAAATACCCTTATAGTATCATTAATGCCTAGTCTATGTTACTCTGATAGATGTGTTTTGTAATCTACCTGCTCTCGTGTTCCTGCTATGTATATATTGTATAATATTATTTATCCTGTTTATTTATATATGCTTAATGTCTGATCTGTTTTAAGTTACTTACTTGGCTTTCCACTGTAATAATTTTTGCAACATTGTTAAATCTCTCTGTATCCTATATATTATTATTATATTTATCTATTGTACTGTGTACACCATTGACACCCGGGTCGTCACTGAAAAAGGGACTGCATGGTCTCAGTGGACTTACCCGTTTACCAAAATTCTAATAATAAAATAAAAAAATATCAATTGAATAACCAAGACAAGTGCAGTCCATAGGGACATAATGGCCAACCTGTTCCTAATTCAAGTAGTCACTGACTTCAACAGGACCAGCTATAAAATGGGAACTAAATCTTTAATTGACTAGATCTTGGCTACTCACCCAGACAAGTTAATCAAAGTTTCTGTCCTCCCAGACTCCATCTGTGATCATTCCCCTGGTACAATGTGTGTGGATGGCAAAAAAATCCCAAGCCCCCCCCAAACCATCTCCAGCGGGGTCCATCAGAAAGATAAGATCAGTGACTTTAAGGTTTCCATGTCCCAAATAGACTGAGGCTTTCTAAAGATCATCCCTGATATTTGTGCTCTCCTTGACTACTTCATTTTAAATTTAAAGCAGTCTGTGACAAATTTGTCCCTCTTAAAAAGCACGTGGTTCAAGGCACAGCAGCAGTGTGGGTCACCCCTGACCTAATAACCGAAATGTGCATCAGGGACATCCTGTGACAGTGGAGAAGAGAAAAAGGCTCTCATGTCGACCTACAAAGCCTCACACGGCAAACAGCAGCAAACTAGGAACTGGAGTCATAGCAAAAAACGTTTGGGATAATGTAACAGAACTTCTGGTCAAAAGTGTAAAAGCACCCCCCAAAATGCTCGGTATTGATAGTACTGTCACCTTGCACCCAGCTGAGATAATCAACAAACTCAACCCATCCTTCTCTTAGGATAGCTCTGTCCTCCCTTCTAATAATGTGCCAGGGGCTTGTAAAGGGGATGGGACAGGACTACTCACTAGTTCTGACCATGACCCTGGTTACCCCAAATTCCATTTCAAGCCCATCACATTAACAGGTACTTTCAAAGATGTTAAAAGGGTTCTAGGGAAAACTACAGTGGAGGCTGACATGATAGACATGAAACTACTGTCCCTGGCTCTTGAAAATGTTGCCCAGCCCATTAGTAAGATATTTAACTTTTCACTGTGTTTTTCCCAGTTCCCCTGGAATCTGGAAAACTGCATTAGTTTCACCTGTGTTTAAAAGTGGAGACCACTCCAACCTGTCCAACTACAGGCCTATATCGGTATCACATCAACTGAGTGCAAACAATTAAGTGCAAACAGTTGAGCGCAAACAGTACAATGAAAGAAACTTTGTTGCACATCACATAACATCACATCACAAACACAGCACACGTAAAACCAGCCAGCACATTTAACACTTAATCAGCACATAGCATTTGGCATTGGGCACATTTAACCATAGGATTCAACAAGCACAGTGCAGACAATGAGATAGGCTGTACCTAGGTTGCAGAGCTCTTCATTGGATCTTTATTTATAGTATTGAATATGCATACAATCACAGAAGCTGCAAATTGATTCATTAGAATTTAATTACAGTCTCGCACAGGAGGAGCAGACATAATACTAATGTAATTTACATGAAATGGAGTAGGTTTTGAAGCACAGAGAAATAGCAGCACTGAAAAGTAAGTGCGATGGGAATGCTTGTGCTGTGTTTTATGCAAGCTAAATGACTGCGCTGAATTTTATTGTACGCAATTGACATGGAACCGCCTATATCTATCCTCTCACCCCATCCAAGGCCCTAGAATGATTAGTATCAGACCAACTAGTGAACAACCTGTGTATGTACAATATTCAATGCCCGCAACATAGAATTTTTTATTTTTTTTCAATTGTTTAACCAGGAGTGGCACACTAAGCTGAAAGCTTGTTTACAGGTGCTACCTGGGAGCACAGGGAAGGTAAGTGACTTGCTCAGGGTCTCACAGTATGCAAGTGGGGGCTGTGGGATTCAAACCCAGGTCTCCAGATTTGCAACTCTGAGCCTTAAACCATTGCACTATACTGCTTTAGAAAGTATCACAGCAATAGTACTGCCCTGTCAGAATGTACCCACTTCTTGCACGTGGCCTTTGATGGTGGTCACTCTATGAGAGCCATATACATTGACGTAACTAAAGCATTTGATTTGGTTAAGCAAAAGCTGCTGCTTGACAAACTCCTTTTACTTGGTCTCTCACAGGACACGGTAACCTGGTTCCACAACTACCTCACCAACAGTTCACAGAGGATAAAAGTTGATGGCTCTCTCTCTAATGTTAAAAGTGTTCAGTAGGCATGCAACAAGGCTTTGTTCTTGACCCTCTCTTCTTTAGTCTATTCATAAACTGACTTCTGGAGGCATGTCTGATCTAAGGAGTTCTTATATGCTGATAATGCTGTTATCTATACCAGTTGTGCACAAGAGGTGAAACTCTGTATTGACCTCCAAAATGACTTTAAATCCTTAAAGAATCAGTTCTCACTATATAAACTGGTCTTAAACTACAAAAAAAAAAAAACAAAAAAAAAAACAAGACCATGCTGTTCTCAGGGCCTGAAGTGAAACAGAAATCGCAACCCTAGTCATCCTAAACAATAAAGGAGATCAATTGGGACAGGTTAAATATTTCAAATAATTAGGTGTTACTTGGATGATATTTTATCTTTTTCTCCACATGTGGATAACAATGTTAGCCTTGTGAACAGAAAACTAGGTGCACTGTTGAAGAATCGCCTGAACCTCACCACAGAAGCAAGGCATCTTGTAGTGTCCCACACTGTCCTACCAATTCTGGACTATGGCCTCCCTGTCTATGCAGCAGCTAGTGACTGTATTTAACTGAGTTAGGAAAGTGTTTAATAAGGCTTGTCACTTTGCACTTGGGGATGACATGCTTGCACATAGCTACTCCCTTTATACCCTGTCTGATTGGCTCCCCCTACATGAACAGCTAAGATTTTAACACTACAGGGCCTTATCGCATTAGCAATTTGTAACTTCTTCCACCCCATTAACAACCAATACACTACCAGGAGTATGTATAGGAATGCCATAGAGATACAATTCTGTAAAACTAGCCTTGCAGTAAGGGCATCTAAATGGCTCAACAACTTGCTCGAAACCCTTGTAGGGCTCCCTAAACTTGCCCAATTCAAGAAATACTGAGAACAGAACTCACAAAAAGTACCAAATGCACCTGTTACAGCTAATCAGGTACCCTTGGTTCATTCTGTTCCCCTACTTCTTTATGAACTGCATGCACACAAGTACCTAGGGCTTCCAGTGCTCACTGCTGATAATACTACCCAGGAACAGTATTTTTCTAGTTGGGTCTGTTCACAAAAAGGGGTTACCAAGGTACCCATCACTTTATTGAATTGTGTTACATAAATAAAAAAAGATTTCCCTAATACAAGTGATACTTTTTAAGGGTAGTTGGTAGTAGAGATAGGTAACGTTTTTTTGCAATTACATCCCTAACATATATATTTTTTTTCAATTTGAGTTAATTTACTGCTGATTTTCTGGCCTCAAAATGTGACATCAAAACCAACGTGTTTGTTGTTTGCTACTATGAACTCATTTTACTTCACAGTATTCAAACTAAAGTACAGTGTTGCTTAAAACATCTTGTTTTAAGATATCCACACTGTCCTAGCCCTTTACTTTATTTCCTTTGGCTGCAGAGATGCTCAATAGTTTCCATGATGGGTGTAACGTGTAGTGTCATACTTTGCTACACTCATCACAGTGAACCCCACACTGACTTCCAGTCAGTTATTTAAAATTCTTGCACTTTTCCTTGCTCCCTGGATCTCTCAGCTTCTCAGAGAAAACATTGATTTATCCAAGGCCCCTAACACAACAATGATATGTGGCTGTTTGATCCCCCACCTGTCATGGTGTCCTAGATTTGCTTATGTTTGCACATCACAGGTGGGGAGTCAGTCTGGTAGCCCAGTGTGATACTTGTCTTGTGTCTGTGCCAGAAAAGCAGTTTGAGTTGGTGGCAGTATAAAAGTTACGTTTGTGACCGGATCTTCCTCTTTTACTTCACATCCAGTGAGAGTTTGTCACTCCTCAGTGTTACACCCATCACGAGGTGAGTGACTAGTTACAACCATCATGGGGGACAAGTAACAATTAGCGAACTGGGCAACCAAGATCAGTCCTATAGGATCGATTGTTCACTGGTGGCATTAGTATACAAGTTCTCTGATTTTGGAGATAGGGGGGCCTTTCATTTCACTGATTGAACTTGCTGGAGTTAGTGAAACACACCAAAACCTGTGGTGTGTCTGATCGCCCATCACCTTCTCTCAAGAGTGTCTTTAGTGAGGTTAGAAATGGAGTCATTTAGTATACATTTTAAAAGGACTGTCTCTGTACTGTCAAGTATGTAACCTCTGTAGTTTGATCCCAGCCCCTTTACCTGCATTTTTGTTTGTACATGTTCCCCTTTCGAGAGAGTTTAGTAGTGGAGATCTCCTCTGGACAGTTTTAACTCGGAGTCATAGGTTGCATGGCAGCAACAATATTAAATGCTTGTTCAAGCATCCTGGTGTTTTGTTCTGTTTGTCAGAGTTCTAGTGCAATAAATTTCATTGTGATGCTAACTGTGTGAGCTTCAATGCAGCAACAATGCATAACTTAGAAGGTAGAAGCTGTTAACGAGCTTTATACATCTAACAGACAGACCTGGGTTTCATCCCTTCAACCTCCACTTGCATACTGTATGACTCTGAGCAAATCCCTAAATCTGTAAACTTCCCCTGTGCTCCCTGGTCATTCCTGAACACAGGCACCTGTACCTAGTGGGCCTTACCCAGTTACTATGGAATAAAATACATTTTAAATGTGCTATTAATTTACTTGATGTTCTATTTTACCAGGGTATGTTTTTGTTTCTGTTTTTTTGCTGCCGAATATTTTGATGTACCTTCTGTGTCCTGTTGTATTATTTTTATTTTGGTATTGTTTACTATCTCCTTCCCAAGACCTCCTTGTAACTGAGCTGTGTAGGTAGTGGAGTCATTTTACTCATGGTCTGGTGCAAGGGTTCATCAGATGAAGGGCTAGGTCTCATTGTTTTGTCATTACAAGTAAATGTGAGAGGGGCAGTGACTGAAATAAAATTTTGGGCATTCTTTGCAATTTCTGTCCACACATTTTGTACGGGGGTGAGTTTGGGGGCTTAATGTACTGTGAACTGTGAATGCTTTGTTTTTTAATTTTAATGTTGAACTAAATGTTATATAGTAATAATGTATACAGAAAAAGTGAAAACGTGTTTTGACTCTGCCTGTGTGAACATTCATATTTGGCCTTCCTGTGCACCATGTGGCTTCCCTGCTGGTGGGTGGTGGTTTGGGGGGAGTACTCTTGGTGCCTTTGACGCTGGTCTCATTATGGCCAAATATGAATACTCACACAACCTTGATGCTTCCGATTGTCCGATTCATTGTGTCTGGGTAAAATAAAAAAGTGGTGTAGTTATGCTGTGGTTATTATGCTGGCCTGGTAGTGTGTCCCAGCCAGTCTTTTGACTCGGCTTCTGTGAGCATTCATATTCAGCCTTCATGAGCACCATGCAGCTTCCCTGATGGTGGGTTGTGGTTGGGGGGTACTCTTGGTGCCTTTGACGCTGGTGGGGTACTTAATAGACTGTTAATCTAACTCTTGGAAGTGCCTTATTGCAATTAGAAAAATGTATGCCATGGTGATCAGGCTGTATATGACAGTGTAACAGGGATTATTGTAAGGCTTTTGGACTCCTAACAGCCAATCAGATTGCAGCATTTCTGAAAGCCTTTTTATAATATCCCATCTTTTGTTCCATCAAATTGCCCTGAGTGTTCCATGCCTCTCCCTTGATTGAAGGATCATGTGGAGTGTGCATGCTGACTCTTTTGTACTGTCAAATGGCCTTAAGTGCTCTGTTCCTCTCCTGTCAAATGGTCTTGAGTGTTCAGTGCCATGTAGAATAATTTAAAGTAGTGTAATTATAATAAACATGTTGTTTTTAATGTAATATCATGTTTAAAAAGCCTTCAGTCTACATAAGCAAATATTTTTACTCATTAACAGTTGTGTGGTGCCCTTTATTACACTCGCAGTGATGTGTGGTGTGTCTTGTTACACTCACCACGGTGTGTGGTGTGTCTTGTTACACTCATCATGGTGTGTTGTTACAATCATCACAGTAGGCTCCAATTTTCTTGGGAACCTTAACATTTTTTACATTAAAACATTGTGATTTTTTCACATGTGTGTCATAGTATCTTAACCTGTATTACACAATTCATCTATGGTCACCCTTTATTACACTTGTAGTGATGTGTGTTGTGTCTTGTTACACTCACCACGGTGTGTGATGTGTATTGTTACACTCATCATGGTGTGTAATGTTACAATCATCACACTAGACCCCATTTTTCTTAGGAACCTTAACATTTTTTATCTTAAAACATTGTGATTTTTTCACATATAGGTCATAGTATCTTAACCTGTACTACACAATTCTTCTATGGTCGATTTGAAAATTTCACTCCCATGTCACACTTTGGTAACCCTTTTTCATGAACAGACCCAGTTACTGTGCCTTTCTTATATTCTGTTGACAATGCTCTACATGAGCTAGTGGTTTCTACTGGTGACTATGCCCCATGTGAGCTGCCATTACTGTATTACTAACTGTAATGGACTCGAGATTACTTTTTATGAATCATCTTGATTCAGATGTGGAACCTTTCCAAATGAGCACTTGTGCTCAAAGGTGTAATCCAAATGATGAAATAAATAAAAAAATCATCCACCTCCTTCAGTGGTACAGAATGGAACAGAACATGGATAAAGCCTGAATATTTGAACCACTTACAGGGTTAATAAAAAAGAACTAAGAGGTATATAAGAAAGGACAACTATCCTTGCACATACAAGTACACAAAAAGGTACACAAGGAAACCAAATTACTGAAGAAGTTATACTATCAGAAACATGCATTTGTCAATGCTGAACTTTGGCTGCTTGTAAAAAAATTTGATGTTTTTCTGAGAAAGTGCAATGGTGAGTCTAGTCTGCAGACCCACATGACCTGCCATGTTGAAGCACTAATGAATTATGTCCCATCCACCCCCACCCCCACCGCTTGCTGGCTATCACTGGCAAGCATCTGCAACAATGCACTCCAGAATCATTGCTCCCATCTCCATTTAAACCAAAAATAAATAAATTAAAAAAGTTTCTTGGAGCAGGGTGGGTGCATCTGAGACCATGAGGGAGGATACAGGATGACTGAACCAACCACAGTTTTGATTTAATGCCTGGAGACTTAGCCAAGGGACCCTGCCCTACTGCATGATGTGGGCTTCAGGGCACAAGCAAAAGGAGGACTCCTTGCAATTCGTTTCTTGCAAGACTGCTTCAGATCTTTAAGTCATTCTAGATTTTTTAAAAGCAGATGATTTCAGTCATGTAATAGTCAAAAAAGTGCATGATACACCCTGCCATTGTCAATACAAGGAATTTTCTACGCAGAGGGGGAGAGGCATTTGCTGGCCTGAAATTAATGAAACGCCACTGACAGCTAATCTGTAAGCCGCAGAATGAAGCAGAGGATGACTGCATCAAAAACAAAAAGGGAACATCCTGTACCTCTCTCTTCCCTTCCCTTCCCATCTATCGTCAGAAGATGTCCTCTCAAGCCAAATTCAAGAAAGACAATGTGATGATAGCTGAACATGAAATGCAAGTCAAAGGTTGGTCCACAGGGTGGAGGATCTTTTCATTGCTTGTCTTTTCCTTGTCAGATGTTCCGAGCTGGGGACGAGTGGAGATGAGAGTGGGAGCCGATTTTGGGAAAGTACTCTCAGGACACTGCAAGGGGTTTTGCAGTTTTGAATTGATAAGTACAGGGCTGGTAGGAGTTGCATTGCAGTTCTATTAGGTTGATATGGTTTAACTTTAGGGTATCATTTTCCCTGACATGCATGCATGCTACATCATGTTGACAGCAACATGTCAGGCTGTGCCAGTCTGATGGATGTGTTTCTGGACAAAAAAATGAATGGATAATTTTGTTTCTGTGCACGATTCACAGATATTGTATTTGGAGGCATTTGTGCATTATAATCAGATATGAGTAGAATGTATTTCCTGTTTTTTTTTTCTTTTTTGCATATTGTTCCATATGTCATCTTGCTAAAAAAAAACACTCAGAACAACAGCTCCCTAAAAGCCTTGCTTCCAGCTGGTTGTTGCAATAGTCTGCAGAGAGTGGGAACTAGCCCCCAGGGATCAAGATTAAGTAAATTCATTATAACATTGATGTCTGTCATGTGAAGTTTCCGTAGATGCTTCATAGTAACCCTGAAACCACTCAGCAAAGCTGGAGTACATATATGAATTTTGAGCAAGGCAAAGTTGCCCAGTTATTTGAAAGCATAGATAGATGCTGCCTTATGGAACTTAGCCATCAGGGATTCTATTAGCTGCTGGACCACACTCAGGAGTGGTTTTGTTGTGGACAACATGAAGGATGGTTGTCACATCTTGTGAGTAATGTTGCTCAGTTTCGAGGAACTCAATACAGAAAAGGAGAGAGACAGATACCAACAGACACAGGAGACTGCAGCAAGTTCAAATTACACACTTTCTCTGTGTCTCTCTCTGTGATTGGAGGATGGGAAACGAAGAGCATTGAAATGGATTGGGGCGCATTGTGAGCTACTCACAGTCTCCATTTTTTTTTTATCTCGGACAGCAATGAGAGGTGGAATAGAAGCACCTTTCCCTTGGTTAATGTGTGCACAGTTAGGGAAACTAGCAGAAAATGTTGCAGCACTCTGTCTCTCTCTCTCTCTCTCTAGGGGGCAGGACTGAGAATGCAAATCAAAAGACCAAAGCCCTCTTGGAGCAGCTTCAGTCCTTTGAAGTGCATGACTATTTAGACCACCCAGCAGAGAGTTGCATCAGGATCACACCGAGTGGTCATTGGTGTAGACTGTCGAGCCCATTCCAAGCCCCTAGTTTTGTGTACTGCAATGGCCACGGCAACGATACCCCCCCCGAAATCCCCTATTGCCACAATACTTTGGCTTGCGCATGTGCGCAACCAACAACTTTCCTCTGTTGCTTTCCATTAACCACAGGTCCTGAAGCTATACATTTTTTGGTTGTGGTTGCTCAACTGACTGACAAAAAAAATGAATGAATAATTTCGTAAAAAAGCAGAACAGCGACAGCATTATGACATCAAAATCTGGTGGTGTAAAGTGAAAACCTTTATCTACCACAGAGCACAAGATGCATACCCTTCTAAACTTCACAGAAACATAAACATAGACAATGATGTCAGAAAAAGACTGATGGCCCATCCTGTCTGCCCATGCATCAAAACTTGCATCAAGTCCAATTTTTCTAATGCTGCTTGCATCAAAAGCAAACCTACCTGTGCCAAAGTTGCTTGCATCAGGCTTGGGTAAAAAAAATGTGTGTGCCATGTTGCCATGAGGCTTTCATCAAAAAAAGATGCACCATCCCCTTTTTTTGATTTTCAAAGGTGGAAGCTGTTACCAGTGCACCGAAGATGCATGCTGCTGTTAGTCCAGTCAGAGGTGGTCTAACTGACACTGGAGCATATAAATGTAAGACCCCAACACCCATTTTTGTAAGGGTGGCCCCCCTTTTTGTACTCAGACAAGGCAACAACCACACTTGACAGAAAAGGTATCACCCCTGGTGTTAGGGCAAAACCTGGCTCAGGCATCTCAGAGGTCAAGGGGGAAGGGCTGCAAAACATTTCTATTTATTCTCAGGTCTGGGGGAGAAGTGCTAAGTCTATGATGTATCTTCTATCTGTGGGGCCCCAAAACTCACACAGGTCACTCAGAGAATGGAATGTCCACAACCAGAAATTGGGATTTTACTATATGACTTTATTCCTCACAGAGATGTTAACAGAAATATGATGGTGCCCCCAGGACTTGTAGCTGTATGACACAGATGGCACATTTGTAGCAGGCAAAAACATTTCACAACTGTGTCTGGCACTACTGAGACTTCTCACAAAAACACTTCCCATGAATGTCCATCCCTTTGTTTAGGGATCTCTGGACTGTACCAGTGCATTTACAGTATAGTGATTGTTGCCACAGCACTAAATTCGAGCACCACTAGGTGAACTTAGTTAACACCATAGACCCTTCTTTGTAACCAGTTCGATTCCTTTGAAACCAGGAGTGAGTGGTCAGTTCACTCTGTCCAAAGCTAGACTCTCCCTGCCATTGCCCTTTAAGAAAACCCAAAATTCTCCAGCCACACAGGGCCACAAGAGACATCATTCTGAGTTCCTTCATTTTAACCTTCTTGGGCTCCTCACAAGGCACCAACCAACCCACAGTCAAACAACAAATGAACCTTGTACATACAGCATGATGTGCCTCCCAAGGTATTTGTAAAAACACTTGAAAGTCCACAGTTGTCACACAAAATCCACAGCTTTTGGTTTTTAAACACACAGTCTCTACATTCTGGGCAGTTCTGCTAGTTCTCACAGTCTTCTGGGGGTTGCCCTAAACTACTCACTGAACCTTCAGTCTCATTTCTCCTTTTTGTGAAAATCTTTACCACTTTGGGGCTTCACAGGATCTGGTAGCCACCACGTCCCACAAAACCAGCTGCTGGTTACTGTACTAGGGTGTAAAATAACAAACTGAGGGTCCCACCCTCTGACAAGTGGCCTTTGGTAAAGCACCACCTGCCTTGTAGAATGCTTAACTTCACTCTCCAGACTCCAACTATAGACTGACTCACAGATGAACAGCAACAGCAGAGCACTGAGGCTTATGCTGCTGCGAGAGTTCTAAGTTCCAGTATCTCATCCCCTGCCCCAGGAGAGCTAAGCAGGTGATGATGTAATGTTTGTCAGAGAGTTTTAAACTCTCTGGAACTGCCCAGGCTTTCTGCCTGATCTAAAACTGATGGTATCCTAGTAACCCCAGGAACTGACTGGTTACAGTCAGTGCCACCAAGCAATCTTGCTGTCTGCAGCAAGGGCTTTGGACTGCAACACAGGCCATCCAACCCTTGGGCACCCTGTGAGGAGGGGTGGCCAGTCCATTCCCTACCTATGACTTAATGTAGGCAGGTTGCCACAGGGAACATGGAGGCATGCTGAAGCAAATTTCAGCCTCCACTAACAAACTAGCTAAGGAAGACCCATTCCATGGTTTCCCAAAAGAACATCCTAAAACACACCCTAACAGGACAGGACTGGCTGCCAACTTCCTGGGTTAGGGCCACCAGCCTATACATCCCCTAACCCATTAGGGAAAAGCTATTTATCCACTACACTATCCCAGGGGCAGCCTATACTCATATGCACAATTCTCTCTTTTTTGTCACTTGCAAGATCTTTCCTGTAGCTTGCCCACTTAATTTGGTGACCTGCATTTTGCTTTTACTTTGCTGCTAATTTTACTCTGGTCCCTGCCCTATCATGACATGCTGCACTCTCCACTGTGTCACTACCAAATTTGCACTGCATTTCCTTTAATCTCTTTACTTGCATAGAGTAACTTTTTACTGTTCAAACTGCCCAGAATATTTTTTCTTTGCACCAGAAGATTTTGTTGGTACTTATAGAAGCTACTTTCTCTACTTTTGTTGCTGTGGTCTGTACACAAGTTGACAGCAATCACCTTGCACTGTGGACGGTCCCACCTGATGACCAACAGAGAAAACACTGTGGTGGCTACCAAAATGCATGATTCCACTTTCTCCGGGAAAACACCAAACATTTTTCACTGTTTCCAGCACTTTTAGCTGAAAACCACTGTACCTGCAAAGCACCTTTTCTAGACCTGCTGCCTCACATGTTCCTACTCTCTCTCCCCTCCACAAATATTGAATCAGCCCATAGAGCTCTAGCCAGGGAGCAGAGTTTCACAGAAAGGGCCAATCATTCGATGCCATGCAAAGAAGCTAGGGTCTCTCTCTATCTATATATAGCTCTCTCTTCTTGGTGATCCTCGAGCTGTGGGAGTAAAATTCAAAGTGCAAACTGACTTTTTTCTTTGCAACTTCTGCTCACAGTCCCAACTAGTGATTTTACTGATTTTGTCACTCAGAAGCACAGTTCTTTATATCGACTCCACCACTTTACTCCTCAAGCATAGAAAAAAATTGTATCCAGCAAATAAATGTCTCTTTGCCCCCAAATCACTCTTTAGCTGGCAATTTTGACCATTTCAACAGTTTTAAGTAGTTTTAAAGCAGGGTTTCACAGTTCCATTAAAGCAGTCTTTAACAACATATTTTTCCATTAAATCTCACACTGTAGTCCACTCTCAAAAAGCTGTACATATGCAGATGGCATTTTCATTGGCAGATTGCAACTTTCTCTCCACAAAATAGTCCTTTGGTAGGTGAACCTCCGCCAGACAAAAAGACCACAACCATACCCTCTGCATGGCAACATTTTGAAAATCCTAGGACTAGACCCAATTTTCTAAGACCAGGACCCTCCCTTTTGTAAGGGTGGACCCTCCTTTTTTGTACTTAGACAAGGAAACAACCACACTTGGCAGAAAAGGTATCACTCCCAGGCATTAGGGCAAAACCTGGCTTGGGCATCAGAGAGGTTGGGGAAGGGGTACAAAACAACATTTCTGTTTATACTCAGGTCTGAGGGAGAGGTGCCACAGCTATGATGTGTCTCCTATCTGTGGGGCCCCAAAACTCACACAGGTCACTCAGAGAATGGAATGTCCACAACCAGAAACTGAGATTTTACTGTATAGATTTATTGCTGACAGAGATGTTAACAGAAATAAGGTGGTGTCCCCAGGACTTGTAGCTCTATGACACAGATGGCACATTTGTAGCAGGCAAAAACATTTCACAACTGTTTCTGGCACTACTGAGACTTCTCACAAGAACACTTCCCACAGACATCCATCCCTTTGTTTAGGTATCTCTGGACTTTACCAGTACATTTACAGTATAGTGGTTGTTGCCACAGCACTAAATCCGAGCACCACTAGGTGAACTTAGTTAACACCTTAGGCCCTTCTTTGTAACCAGCTAGATCCCTTTGAAACAAGGATTGAGTGGTCAATTCACTCTGGCCAAAGCTGGACTCTCTTTGCCACTACACTTTAGGAAAAACCCAGATTCTCTAGTCACACAGGGGCCACAAGAGACATCCTTACAGGCACAATCATTGTGCAAGGGTTCTGAGTACCTGCATTTTAACCTTGTTGGGCTCCTTGCAAAGCATCCGCCAATCCATAGTCAAACAACGAATTAACCTTATACTTACAGCATGATGTGCCTCCTAAGGCATTTGTAAAAACACTTGGAATTCCACAGTTATCTAACAAAATCCATAGCTTTTGGTTTGGAAACACAGTCTGTACATTCTGGGCAGTTCTGTTAATTCTCACAGTCATTTGGGGGTTGCCCCAAACTATTTACTGAACCTTCAGTCCTATTTCTCCTTTTTTGTGAAAGTCTTCCCTGCCTTGGGGCTTCACAGGATCTGGTAGCTGCCACGTCCCATAAAAACAGACACTGGTTACTGTACTAGGGCATACAATAATAAACTGAGGGTCCCAACCTCTGACAAACAGCCTCTGGCAAAGTACCACTTGCCCTGTAGAACTCTTAACTTCACTCTCCAGACTCCAACTACAGACTGACTCCCAGAAGAACAGCAACAGCAGGGCACTGAGGCTTATGCTGCTGCAAGAGTTTTAAGTTCCAGTACCTCATCCTCTGCCCCAGCAGAGCTAAGCAGGTGATGATGTAATGTTTTTCAGAGAGTTTTAATCCCTCTGGAACTGCCCAGACTAGCTGCCTGATCTAAAACTGATGGGATCCTAGTAACCCCAGGAACTGGCCTTTTACATAAAGGTGAGGGTAGATTATGTAAGGGGTTGGTTATAATAAAATCAATATTCTCTTGCAGGACTAGTTGACAGTGTTTAGGGGCGTAACATGCCATTGTCTTGGCCATTTTGTTACATAATTTTTGACCCAGCTTATGTCATTTTTGATCCAGGCACTGTTCTTTGAATCAATTTGCTTCATTTTTTGACTTAACTTGCTTCATTTTGTTTACTCAACTTGCATCATTGTTAAACTCAGCTTTGCATCGCTTTTCTCAATGCATGTGGTTTTTGACTCAATTTGCTTAATTTTTTTGACCTAGCCTGCTTCATGTTTTTGGCTCAGATTACATCATTTTCACTCTGCATCATATTTTTGACTCAACCTGTGATCATTTTTGCTCCATCTCACTCTGTGCATTGTATTTTTGACTCAACTTTGTCTCATACTCAACTTCTGTCATTTTTACCCCTGCATCAGATGTTTGATGCAGTAGACCTCGTGTTTCATTTTGGGGGACTTTGCCACAGAGAATGTATTTCTTTCAAAATAGGGTGCACAGTGTTAGGTGCACCTGGATTGACTGCAAGGTGGATGATTGATGCATCTTGCATCATTCTAAGGACCCTTGTAAAATCTGGCCCAGTTCTGAAACATGGCTAACTGTCTAACCCGCTATCTGCTATCCCTCTGCCACCTCTCAAAATTTCAGAGTAACTGTCTTTCAACTGATGAAAGTATTGAAGCTGTGCTTTTCAACCTTAGTATTAACAAGGCAACAGGCCTTGAGAGTGGAAATAAGGAATCATAATTTTGACAAGTGGAATAATTGTGTGCATGTGGCAAAATAAAGTTGTGCAAGGGAGGGCATCATTGCACAACTGCAATTTTGCTGCATGAAAGCAATTTCAAAAAGGTTGCCTTTGTGTGACCTTTTCAACAGGATATGGCAGCTTGCACAAATTTGTGTTTGCATAGAGGGGTACACCTGTTGTTATTTTTCTTTTTTTACGTTAATACTTTTTATTGAACATTTTCTCAGTATACATATCTATGATGAGCAATCAAGACTCAAAAATACACAGATACAGAACTGTACATAGGTCTAGGGAGTGATAGAAAGCACATGATAAAAGTTCAAAAAGCATAATCTAAGAAATTGACACAGCAGGAAAAACACCACTAGGTCTGACAGATTGCACCTAACATGATATGTCAGACTACCTGAGATAACATATACATAACAGAACCAGGGTGTATTCTCACAACCTTTAGTATATGACAGATGACCTCAAGAACCAGATCACTAGAGGTACATTCCACTGAGAACATAACCTAGGTTGAGCAAGGTGAGAGGAAGATTTAAGCAGCAGGCAACAGCAGCCAGCCACAGGGGTAGATAGATATGATCAATCCAAGCATTCCTAGAGCAGCTTCACCCTACCCCATTCTAGGAAACAAATATGTAAGGAAGGGGTCCCAACAAGCATACTATTTAGGAAGGGTGTTAGCCACTGTATGGGATAAATGATCTAATGCAGCTATCCTAGAGAATGTACTGAGTAGCTCCGATATAGTGGGCACCTCTGTTGTTCTCCATCGGCACAAAATAAGCTTTTTGGCTTGATGACCTAGAAGGGGCAAGCCAGCACAGTTGCTGCAGTTTAAGCCTTGGTAGTGAAGCAGGGAGTCCTAACAGCCATAATTTAGGGTTCAGATCTATACTGAAATGAGTAATTTGTGTGGCCATTCCACTAATTGATGTCCAGTAGGGTTGTATTAAGGGGCATTGCCAAATTCTATGGTGCAAGTCACCAGCTGCAGACTGACACCTCTGACATTGGTTACTGTCAACTAATTTAAACTTGAAGAGCACAGCAGGGGTCCGGTACCAATGGTGGAGAATTTTATTCTGAATGAGTTTGCTTTAATCATCTGGATATGCCATATGGGTGTATTTCCAGCAAAGTCTCCATTGTGCCTTGGTGATAAGCTGCTGAAGCTCTTTTTCCCATCCGGTTTTGGATTCCCTAGATTGGGAGGACAATTTGTCATGGATGCTAGAGTACATCGAGCCGGCTTGCCCTTTAGGAAGAGCCAGCCACTTGTTCAATGTCACTGAGCTGCTCTCTTTCACTACATTGTGTTTTAGATATGACATTATGGAGCTACATTGTTGCAGATATTGCCAGAAGCATGTCTTGCAAAGCTTACATTCTTGATCTAACTCCTGAAAGGATTTTAGGCTCACCCCATCAGCTGTCAACAGATCCATAAATGTGGCAACCCCTTTCTCCTCCCATTGGGGCCAGCACAGGGGTTTATTACCAACTTGGAGGTGGTCATTTCCCCTTAGGGATGTATGTGCCATGGGACAAGGATTAGCCTGGAGTTTCCTATGAATTCTGTGCCAGATTTGGACCATTGAAACTATAGTAAGATGCTGGGCTAGTCTTTTAGGGAGTGGGTTGTAAAGTAATAATGGGAGGGAGTGAACCTTGGCTAATGCTAATTCCATCTGTAGCCACTGTAGAGTGTCCCACGCAATGGGAAGGAACCATTTCAAAGTTTGAGCAGTACAATAGGCCCAATTATAGCCTTCCATCCAAGGTAGGCCACAACTTCCTGTTTTCCAGTGTGCCCTCAACTTGTTCCTGCTATAATAGGGCTTACATTCCTTCCAGAGGAACTTGCTAAAGATAGTATCAGTTGCTTTATTCCATGTAGCTGGGGGGTCAAGGAGAATATGGGAGATAACATACAAAATTTTGAGGGCCAAATCATTTTGAGAGCAGAGATTCTCCCTGCAAGTGTAAGATGTTATGCTTGCCATGTATCACATTCAGTTTCAGCTCTGCAACTAAAGGCCTAAGATTCAGGTCCCATATTTTGGACAGGTCTGGGGACAGATTGATCCCTAGATATACCAGGAAATTCAGGGACCAGTGCAGGCCAAATGGGGCCACTAGATATTTTGTACAAGCTGAGCATAGGGAGAGCACTTCTGTCTTTGAGCAATTTATTTTTAGGCCAGAGTGTTTAGTGAAGTCTGCTAACAGGGCAAGAAGTGATGGAAGGGAGGATTCTAAATTGGACAACTGCACTAAGAGATCATCAGCATACATACATGTAGTATAGGTCTGGCTGCCAATAGTAATCCCCTGTACGTTAGTATGCTGATGAATAGCCTCTGCCAAGGGCTGTACTGCCAAAACAAACAAAAGGGGAGATAGAGGGCAACCTTGTCATGTTCCCCTCCCAAGGGGGAAGGGTTCCAACAGAACAGTTTTCATCAGAACCTGTGCCACAGGTCCATAGTATAAAGCAGAAATCCAGCTCTGGAATCTTTCCCCAAATCCCAGTTGCACCAGCACCTGCTGGAGATAGTCCCACTCCAGTGAGTCAAAGACTTTTTCAAAATCAATGGCTACAACTGCAACTAGAGAGGGACTATCCTTAGCATGATTCAATATGTTTACCACAGACCAAATATGATCTCTGCTTTAGTGCCCTAGAACAAAACCTCCCTGGGAGGGGTGTATAAGGGCAGGGAGAAAAGGGTCCAATCTGGTGGCTAATATTTTGACAAAAACTTTACTGTCCAAGTTGATAAGTGATATTGGGTGGTAGCTGGAAAGCAGCGTATGGTCTTTCCCCTTTTTGGGGAAAACTGTAATAGTCGCCTCTCGAAGAGTGGGTGGGAAGGATGTCAGTTGTTAGGGCTAAATTGAACACTGAACAGAGCAGGGGGTCTATCTGAGATGAGACAATCTGCCAAAGCTCTGGAGGAAAGCCATCCCCCCGGTGCTTCCCCACATTCAGGGCATATAATACAGATGTCACTTCTGCCAGAGTAATTGGTTTCTCTAGTCTGTTGGCCTGTTGAGGGGTGAGCTAGGGGAGGATCAGGAATGATAAGAAGTTTTGTACCTGTTTGGCCGGGACTACAGTCCATTTGTACCAAAATCCAAAGAGGAGAAGGATCAGGGAGTGCTGGTAACCAGGGAGATGAACCACTCTGCTCAGTGCAGGAAGGTAGCAGCAAAGGCAAACAGGATGCTAGGTTGCATAGCAAGAGGGATTACTTCCAGGAGTGGGGAAGTCATCTTGCCCCTGTACAGGTCCCTGGCGAGACCACACCTCGAGTACTGCTTGCAATTCTGGCACCCCTACTTGAAAAGGGACAGCAAACTACTGGAGGGGGTACGGTGCAGGGCAACATAAATAATCCTAGGGTTAGGGGACAGACCATATGAGGAGAGACAGAGAGAGCTCAATATGTATACCCTGGAGGAAAGAAGGGAGAGAGGGGATATGATTGAGACCTTCAAGAACCTGAAGGGTATGAACAAAGTAGACACCAGGTGTATAGTCAGCCTGAAGGGTGGAATGGATACCAGGGGACACTCTATGAAGTTGGAAGGAGGCAGGTTCAAGAGGGAGTGGAGGAGGCACTATTTCACAGAAAGGGTGGTGGCAGGGTGGAACGCTCTGCCAGAGGAAGTTGTATCACTGCACTGTGTTGGGGGCTTCAAGAGGGGTGGGACAGATTCAAGGGGAGGGTACATACCAGAAGGGGTGTGAGATGGGGGAGGGCATATGGGGGGGCAGCTGCAGTCTAAACGACTGAAGTGCTGCATGCTCAAGCAGACTAGATAGACCAAATGGCCTGTATCTGCTGGCAATTTTGTATGTTTGTTTGATGATCCATATATCTAGTGGAGGCATATAGCTTCTTGTAGAACCCACCCATAACTCCATTGATCTGTTTTGATTTAGTAAGGGTCCATCCTGTGGGGTCACACAAGTCCAGAATAATATTTTCAGCCCTCTACTTCCTTAATCTATAAGCTAGCACATTGCTCCCTTCCCCCCTCTTCCCAATATTTATGTTTTAACCACAGGATAGCTACTTAGGCTTTCCTAGCTAATAGGTCATTGGTTTCTAAGTGCACTCTAATAATGCTACAGCTGAGTGGGGAATGGATGCTGAAATGTGGGGTTGTTTTGGACCTAGCTTTCAGCCCTTTTAATTGGTCTTCAAGTGATTTTAGGAGCTTCTCCCTTCGCCATCTTTGACAGGCTGCAAAACCCATGATTGATCTCCAGATAGTAGCTCTAAGGGCTTCCCATGCGACACCTGGGGTTGTGTCTGAGGGTGGATTCTCCCTAAGAAAATTCTCCACCTCCACTGAGAGCCAGTGTTGGAAGTCAGGGTCCCTTAAAAGCAAAGGGTCCAACCTCCATGAGGGAATGGTGGAAGCTTTGGGGCCACACGGAATATGTAAGTGGACTGGAGAGTGATCCAAAGGAACCATGTGGAGGATCTCCACCCCAATGGAGCTTAGCAGAATGTCCAGTAAGACTAACCAATAATCAAGTCTGCTGTGTGTATTATGGACAGGGGAAACAAAGGTTTAGAGTCAGTCCTGGGGGTGGTGAATACGCCATGCATCCTGAAGCCCCAGATTGGTCAAAAGTTTAGAAAGAGAGAGACGGGTTTTAGAGTGGTGATCAGGACTCATAGAGTTCCTATCAGTGTTTGGGTCTGGGGCTAGTTTAAAATCACTTCCAACAATGATAGGGATGGAGGACTGTGCTAGGAATCCTAAGGCTTGGGCCAAGGCATGAAAGATCTCTGGGTGGTCTTCATTAGGGCTGTATTTATTACCTAGGATCAGTGGCCCTTCTTGGGTGTTCATCAAGGCTATTACCCACCTCTCATTCAAGTCATGTTTGGTCTGGACTACAGTCCATTTAAGGTTTTTGTGCAGCAGTATAGCAACTCAACGTTTTCTCATCTGGGCAGAAGAGGACAAGACCCATCCCACCCAGTCCCTGCAGAGCTCATCATGGTCCTGCTTGGTTAATTTTGTTTCTTGCAGGAAAGAAAGACCTGACTGCAGCCTCTTCAAATGTGGAAGCACCTGTTTACATTTTATTGGGGTGTTTAGACTCTGAACGTTTCAAGTATGAGCATATATGTCACCCATGATCGTCAGTGGGAAATTGAGACAGCAGATGGAGTACAGATGCTAACAATGAAGAGGCTGAGATAAGGTTTAGCACAACCCAAAGTGTGATTCCCCCAGGCACCATTTTGCAAACTTATAATATACATACCTAATAGAAAACAGGTCTGTACATCCCCCGGTCTGGTTCTTGTCAAACACAAAAAACATAGTAGGTCTGTTAGCCCAACTGTGTGGGAACATCCCAAACATATTTACAATCAACAGCAAGATCAAAATCTCTGAGGAGCATGGAGGTGTATAGCCAGCAGAAGAGCCTGCAAGATTACCTCTATCTCCTATGGGGGAGTTGGCTCTGGCCACACCACCCTGTGCAGTGAGGTCCATTCAATCCCCACACAAACTCTGGGAATTTTTGGTAATGGGCAAATGTTGTACTATGCTGCCTTCATTGGTGAGGCCCAAAAGCATTATACAGGCCAGCATCCTAAATATAGGAAGGGAATTCATGCCCCTTAAGGGTACCAAGCAGAGGCAGTCCACCTATGGGGCGCATTGCTGAAGTCACAAAAGTTGTGGATTGTTAATGAGGAAGATGTCTGAAAGTATGTCAAGTGAAGGCTTGCATGTAAGGTGGTTGGAAAGGCAGTGTCACAGAAGCTGTAGCTAGGCTCCTGATGCAGGTCATGAACCATTGGGTGTACCATTATTGGGAGAGGGTAGAATAGCAGGATGAAAAGGAGCCCTAAATAGGCATTCAACACAGAGACCCCAGAGTAATCTGCCAGCAGTAGTATTACTGATGCAGGGGATACTGGGTAGGAAAGATCCCCCCACGCCAAGTTCCTCACACATGTAGTAAAAGAAAAACAAAAAAAACACATGCCACATTTCTGTAGGCTACCTATATGAAACATTTGCCAGGAAGACTAACTACAATAACATTAGTCCCATTACCGCTGGTGGACCATAAATCAAATGCCCAGTATTGCAAGTGCCAAATACAATGAGAGGTAAGTCCTAGCAATCTTGAATGCAGAAGTAAAAAAGCTGCAGGTTATCAGTAGGCTTGTCTACACCTCTATACTAAACAAAATAACAACATAACCATCATACTAAACAGAATAGCAACACGACATAACAATCACTACTAAACAGAATAACTACATAACATTCAATACTAAACAGAATAACTACATGTCTTCCATTTATGGAGGTGTTCATTTCAGAGACACCAGTGGAGCCCTAGCTTCAGTTATTTATCAAGATATGGGTGAAACAGACCTGTTTGGTATAGAAACTTTGACATCTAATGTGACCATTAATCAACAATCATCAGATGCTACTTTCACATCAGCTCCAGCTATAATCAGTGCATTCCAACAACTTGAATATGCTGCAATAAGGGCCAGAAGAAATCCCTAGCATAAAATCACTTTAGAAGCTTACATTCAAGTTGATAGAGCTCCGTGAGGTCTGAGAGTAATTAAATGGCCTGGCTATGGAGAAGATAGCCCTATACTTATGGATGATTGGCGTTCCTGAATGCAAGCTGCATCTGTTTTTTGTTCGTTGCCTCATTAGAGACTGCGGTTCAGCAAATTACACTAGAAGCAAAATTAAGGGAATGTGAGGAGGCTATTGGTATTTTTAAGGATCATCCCAACTTCCATGACTTTGAAAATGAACTATTTCAAACTTTACAAGAGGAAGATATGAGACTAAAGAAGAAAAAAAAAACTAAATTTGAGAGGGATCGTTAGGATTATTTACAAAATTGTGTTTTTACTTGGAGTGAAAAGTCAGGTAAATGAAAAAATAAAGGGAATAATGATTCAAACAGTATGCCACAGCAAAATCTAAATGTAGTCAATTTAGATCACACAGTACTTTTGGTATCTTCTAACACTGGAACTACTATTGCAAATACAACTCGATCAATTTTGAAGTGACATGACGATTGCAACACAACACATGATCACTTTACCTCCAAATTAGGAACAGACTCTGCAGATGATTTTTTAGATCTGGAAGAGACGGAAAAGGAGGAAGAAACAACTCAGGATATAACACAACCACTAAGCAGTCCTTGGAATGTTCAATTTCAGGAGGAACTGATCATCACAAAAGAACAATACGGGGTGGAAAGAAACATAAACACCGATTCAAATATACAGCTCAAACGGAGCTATCACTACCAATTCCGGCAGCAGAAATCGAGAGGGCAGATGCAGAATTCGAGTCCAAGGGGAAGGAAAACCTATCGGAGCAGAGGCAGAGGCAAGTTTTAAACATTATTAATCTTTCTGCTATAAATCTAACTCCCAAGCAGCAACAGGCTTTACAAAGGGGATTGAGTTTTGTATCTTCTTGCACCATATCAGAGTTTGATCTGTTTGTGAACATAAAAAAAGTTTCCAGAAAGTTAAATCTCCAGGTCCATTTTTCAAAATATAAGTGGACGGATCATGATGCTGCATCTATGAATAATATCGATCCAAGTGACAGTGTGGATCCAAATAATACCTTACAAATACCTATTGACAATAATATTAGGAAGCCCTTGACTTTTGTACCGTACTATGCTCAAACTGTTGACACATTTGAAAAAGCTCTCTTGAATGAATTAGAAAAACGTAGCGATTAACTTTTTTACATTGCATTATTCTAACATGCCCAATGCAGAACGAATGGCATTAAAAGAACTTGATGAAAATCCACATATTATAGTGAAACCAGCAGACAAGGGGGGGTCAATAGTTATTCCTAATACTGAGGATTATAAGAGGGAAATTTTTAGACAATTGACTGATGCAAATTTTTATGTTGGTCTTAAATTGGATCCAACTGTTAAATTTATAAAGCAGATCGATATATACTTAAGGCATGCTCATGATATGGATCTCACTTCTGATCAAACTTTGAAATTTTTAATGGAGACACATCCCATTAGATAAACAATACATGTGCTTCCCAAAGTACATAAGAGTACTGCGGATCCCCCAGGATGCCCAATAGTGTCTGGTATAGTCTCACTGACAGAGCCTCTTTTTAGATTTGTGGATAAACATGTTAACCACATAGTCCCAACTTTATGATCTTATATTAAAGACAATACACAGATTTGGGCATCCTGGGGGATCTGCACATGCATAATGACTGGATATTAGTCACCTTAGATATCCAGTCATTATATACGAATGTGCCCCATATAGAACATCTGGAAGCATTCAGATTCTGGATGCAGGAAGCTAGCTACTCAATATGATGTACTATTTGTGGATTTTTTGTGTCAACTATCTGAATTCGTTCTCACTATGAATGCCTTTGTATTTCAGGGCCAGCAATTCCTCCAGGTAAAGGGGACAGCTATGGGGGCTACTTTTGTCCTTACATATGTCAACCTGTACCTTGGATTATCAGAGTCACGGTACATTTATGATGTAAATGTTGATCCATTTTTTGAACAAGTGGATTTGTCGAAAAGATTTTTGGATGATGTGCTGATGGTGTGGTGGGGGAGAGAGACGGAATTGTTTGAACTTGTATCTTATTTAGAGGCATCTAATCCTAACTTAAAATTCACTGTAGAATATGATAAGTGCAATTCTTTTCTTTTTGGATTTGGATATACATAAGATGCCCGATGACACAATTGAGACTGATCTATATAGGAAAGTTACAGATCAAAATAGTCTCCTTATGGCAAGCAGCTGCCATCCCCGCCACACCATCAGCAACATCCCAAAGTCACAATTTATGAGAATTAAGAGGAATTGTTCTAACCCAGATACGTATGTCAGTAGATCAGTAGAAATGAGTCAGAGGTTTCAGAAAAGAGGATACGAGGGTCACGTGATGCAGCGAACCTGAAGAGACGCCTTTTGTCACCTCTCCCGCCTACCGCCGCATTAATCCGAATTTTAATCACATAATTTAATCTGCTGAACACAAAAAAGGCAACTAAAAGGTGTATGAAAGTCTGGACAATCAAGGTGGAGTGTTTTTTAGGAGATGGAAGTGGACATGAAGAAAATACAGCTGAAACATACCCCGCCGGCTACACCTGAAAAGGCACCTAAAAAACGAAGAGCCAACACTTTGCCTGGGCAATCCACGCTACAACAGAGCTCTGAACAAGAGCCGTTAACTCTCTTAGGCTTCCTGGCTGAATTTAGACCTTTTAAGGAGGATTTAAAGAGTCTTACCTCAGAAATTAAATTGATTACACAAGCTATAGAAGACATCGTATTGAGGATGTCCGACAGTGAGGTATGGATCACTTCTTTAGAGAAAAGGGCAGATAAATCTGAACCTGAGATGGTGACCATTAAATAAAGGTTGGCAAAAATGTAGCAGAAATTGGAAGATTTAGAGGGCCGTAGCCGCAGAAATAACACAGTAATTATCGGCCTCCCTGAAGCCGAAGAAGGGCACGATTCAATCTTATTCGTACAAAAGTTTCTGGAGAAAATAGTTGGTCCTTCTCCTTATGGGACCCGGTACATTATAGAACAGGCTCATAGGGCACTTCGCCCAGCTCCACCATCCGGGGCTCCCCCCAGACCCTTGATCTTTCATTTTCTGAACTATTTAGAGAAGCAGCATTTTTTTGTCAAAATACGAGAGATCCAAGACCTTCAGTGGGAGGGGATAAGAATATGTGTTGCCCAGGATTTGCCACTATCAGTGCGCCAATGCAGGTCCTCTTTTCACCCTCTGGTCACCAAAATAATTGCGTCTGGCATTAAGTTCAAAATGATATACCCAGCCAAACTGCAGGTATTAATTTCCGGAACCTGGCACTCATATGAGGACTTGGAGCAGGCAACCAAAGGTCTGAAGTCAGCTATGCCAGAATTATTCAAGGACACTTGATGGAGGACTGGAGCTTTCTTAGGAAAATTATCGGAATAGAAGATCAAAAAGAAAAGAGAGATGAGACTTTGACTTGTTGTTTTTGCTTGAGAACGGTTAGCTTCTAAGTATCGGATTAGCCCTGTGGACTTGGGCACTGGTTATATTATTTTTACTCTCTCTCTCTCTCAGTAAGGAGGGGATGTAACAAAGGGAGAGGCTTACTTTTTTTTAATCGTAAGGAAGAAACAGGAATAAATGTATAACATAACCAGGATAGTTGCTTTTCTACCTCCGAGGTAAATGATAAGTGTGAATTTAGGGTTTAAATTGAGAGATAGAAATGATCAGAGTCTAATTTTCTTCTCTTTCTTTTGTTGGTTTTCTTCCCCGTATTTTCAGAAAGTGCAGTAAAGCTCCTAGAGATCTAAGGCAGGGATGTAGTTACGCGGAGTCGCCACAGGAGGGGGATGTTGCCTTGGTTTCCCACTAGATTAGTAATGAGCTGTGCTCTACGACAAGGCTACTGTAGCAATGTTGTTGAACATAATAGCAACAACAGGAAACATGTTGCTTTCGAGGATGCAGGATAACTGATTTGGTTACATTCTGAGTTAGTGCTAGGAAATCATTAGGTAGAGAAGCCTTAGAAACAGCCAGGAAGGACCTGGTATGGGAGTTTTACTTTTGTTTTATTTTGGTTGGAGGTTTATCTATAGTGTAGTGAAAGCTTTTATGCTTCATAGTAAAGATTTGGGGTTGTTTGCCCTTTTCCTTTGGCTCTTTCCTTTTTCTGGATTTAGCTCACATTTAGATGAAGCTTCATATTTTATAGATAGTTTTTGTACTCAGGATTGATTACACAGTTTGCATGGTTCTCTATTACATTATATCGGGTTTTCAGGGGATAGAACAGGGCAGGTGGGTGGGAAGGGAAAGGCGATGTGATGGTGTGCTACAAAATGATTCGCAGGATAGTAAGGGAGGTAGGGAGGGCTGGGGGGATGGGGTTATTCAAGGGGTTTCTAGTTTTGGTTTTTTTCTGTTTGGGTTTTTTCTTCTTTTTTGTTGTGGGTGGGCTCAACAGTCCAGTTTAACAAATTATTACAATGGTTCAAAAAATAATAGGTTTCAAGCTCGAAATTGGCTTGGTGGGTGATTAGACATGATGACTAATGATGTGTGTGTATTTCCACTTGGAATGTTAAAGGGGCCCATCAGAAATTAAAACAATACAAAATTCTGAAACATTTGAATATTTTGTATTCTCATATCTCTTTTATTCAAAAATCTCACTTGTTAGACTCCGAGGCCATTCAGATGAGAAGATTGCAAATAGGGCAGGTTTTTTCTGCTCAAGGTTCCTCTAACAGCTGTGGAGTTTTAATTCTTATTAATAGGAATATTCCATTTACAGCCAAACAGGTGATTAAAGACCCACAGGGGCAGATTTGTATTGGTGAAAGGTACTCTTTATTCCAAGGAACTTTTACTGGGGAGTATTTATGGTCCTAATAAGGAGGATCCTCTTTTTTATATGCAATTACTAAATTCTATACTCCCATTATTACCTGCATTAATAATTTTGTGGGGAGATCTTAACTTGGTGTTAGATCCAGAAAAAGATTGTATTGGTAACACCACAGGAAGACCTTCTCCTGCTCGGCGAGCCATACATGATTTAATGGATTGCCTGGGCCTTTGCAATGTATGGAGGGTACTACACCCAGAAGTTAGGGAGTACACTTTTATTTCACCTGTCCATGGATCCTCATCTCATATTGATTACTTATTGGTATCACAACAAATTTTGCCTGGGATAATAGCCTCTGCTATTCAACCGGGTCTCCCCTCAGATCATTCAGTGGTGCAATCTAGGTTGTCTCTTCCATCCCTGTCTAAACGTCATACCTGATGGAAGTTGAATGATCAATTACTCAAGGACTCTAAAACAGTTGACTGCATCAAAGATCATATTAAACAATTTTTTGAAATAAATTCTACCCCGGATATTAAGCCCGACATTATATGGTGTGCCTTTAAACCGTGTCTTAGAGGTATCTTAATTGGCTTGGCGTTTAGTAGGGAAAAAAATCAAGAGTCAAAGCAGAAAGCTGTGCTATCCCAGATTAGATCAATGGAGGCTAATTTACATCTACAATCAACTGATGAGGTCAAACAAAAATTAGCAAAATTGAAAGACTCATATATTAGCCTTCTTAATGAGAAGGAGGAATTTGCAATATTATGTGCAAGGTCCTCATACGTAGACCATGGAGAACAAGCAGGGAAATTATTAGCTCAGCGAATTAAACAACAGGAATCAGCATGCTTTATTCCTCCAATTCGTTCTAAATCAGATGGATCTCTAAAATCTTCCCCTCAGGAAATAATATTGGAATTTACCAGTTATTACAAACAATTGTACAGTGCTATGCCTAACCCTCCTTCTAACTCAACCCTATCCCTTTATTTAAAAGAGGCTCAACTACCCATTCTTTCGGAACCCCACCAAAGGAAGTTAGTGGCCCCAATTTCACCATTAGAGGTAGAGGAAGTAATACAGGGATTACCTTCAGATAAAGCTCCAGGACCTGATGGGTTTTCATCCAATTTTTATAAATGTTTTAAGGAACAGATTATCCCTCATCTTCTTTCTTTATATCATTTTATATTATCTGGTACACGAATAGATCCCACATTTTTTGAGGCTCTCATTGTACTCCTACCAAAGCCTGGCAATAATTTAAAATTTGTTGAAAGCTACAGACCCATCTCCTTATTAAACCAGGACATTAAGATATTAACCAGGATCTTAGCAGATAGGCTCAGTCTAATTCTTCCAGATTTAATAGGCTCACAACAGGTAGGCTTTATGAAGGGAAGATCTTCTGTAGATCACCTACGTACTCTTTCCCATGTAATTTCAGTGTCTAGGGATGCCTCTTTTCCATCAGCTTTAGTGTCCCTGGATGCAGAAAAGGCTTTTGATAGAGTTAATTGGAATTTCCTGTTGCAAACTTTGAATGTCTTTGGCTTCCCACAACAATTCCTGGATTGGGTTAAGGCGCTCTATCAAAATCCTTCAGCCAAAATATCAGGTAATGGTGTAATTTCAGATTCTTCTTCCTTACATTCTGGTACCAGACAGGGCTATCCCCTTCCCCCCTTCTTTTCAATCTATACCTAGAGCCATTAATCTGCAAATTGTCTTTATGTCCACAGGTACAGTGTATTACAATTTTAGATACGGAAATTAAAGTGTCCGCTTATGCCGATGACTTACTTTTACAGCCTTCATATCCAGAGGCTTCCATTCCTGTCATGTTAGACCTAATAGCGGAATACAGTAAGTTTTCTAACTATAAGTTAAATGTTGGTAAGTCCATGGTTTTCCCTTTAAATCACAGAGTTCTTAAGCATAGTATTACTGCCTTAGGCTTGGCGTGGTCAAAGGAATCTTTACGTTATCTCGGTATTGAACTAACTAGAACCACACAGCTTTCCATCAAGAAGAACCTGGATTCATTACTAACAATAGTGACGCAGGATTTAGAATGCTGGGCAATTCTTCCCATCTCTTTATGGGGAAGAATAAATTTAGTTAAAATGAATATACTGCCAAGGTTGCTTTATCCTCTTCACTTATTGAATATTTATTTACCAGGAACCTGGTTTAAAAAGGTGCAAAGCCTAATAATGACATTTATTTGGCTCAAGAAGCAACCAAGATTAGCATACCACAAATTAGCAGCTTCTAAACCTAAAGGGGGCATACAATTACCTCATTTCAGCTTGTACTATTGGGCTAGTCAGGCTTCCAAGTATCTTCAGTGGTTAGTCCCAAACTCATTGTTCGTTCTTTCTCCATGGTTGAAAATTGAATTGGAAATGATTCGTTCATGTAATACGGATCCTTCCACATTGTTAGTTTTAAAGTCATCAGTCCTGCCAAAAAAGCTAAAAGACACCACTATAGAAGCGTCTATTAGAATTCACGCACAGTTATGTGGGTTTCTAAAATATAAACAATATGCAGACCCTTCCCAAGCGATTTGGAATTCCCCTGCTTTCAGAATAGATAATAAGCCTCTATCATCTACATGGTTGCCTCGATTAGGAGAAGGGAAATTGTCGGTGTTCCTAAAGGAAGATGGAACATGGTTATCTGCAGAAGAACTTGCATGGAGACTTAGTTTACCACCAAAGGATCACTTTAGAATCCTTCAATTAAGGCACCTTTTGGTTAAAAAATTTGAAAGGATATCTCCCACATTACCAATGTATTCTTTCCAACATGATTTATGCCCCCTAATTACCACTACAAAAGTAATCTCCAAAGTGTATAAATTTTTATATCACTGGCGCTTTCCTGAGGCCTTTGGACCTTCAAGTTAGTGGTCTGATCGTTTTCCACATCAGAACATAGATTGGCCAGCACTATGGAGTAACTGTCACTGTTTTATAGCTCAAGACAGGCTACGGCTGATGCAGTTCAATATTTTGCACAATCTCTATTATTCACCGCAAAAGTTGTTTGCTTGGGGAGTAACAACATCTAATTTATGCACCAGGTGTTCACAGAGTGAAGGTACTTTGTTACATATTTTCTGGGACTGTCCAAAGATAGCTCCACTTTGGAGGATGATACAGGACAGAGCAGATCCATTATTGGGGTTGTCTGATTTGTTCTCACCTGAGATATGTCTTCTCGGGGATTATTCTCAGATAACAGTGACTCTTCGTAAATATCATATAGCTTTGATTTCCATGTCCGTTAAAACGTTGGTCCTTAAATATTGGAAAAATACACAGTCGGTCCTCTACTCTGAATGGCTTAACAAATTTTTATCTAACCTTAGGACAGAAAAAAATAATTTCTAGTCTTAATAACAACAATGTTAAATATAAAAAGATATGGGCTCCTTTACATACACTATATACCACCTAACCTGTAAGTTGTGGTCTGAATATGTTACTTTGAACTGCTTTTATATCGGGACTGTGGGTGGGTGGGAGGGGATGGGATCATGTATGTTGGTTTTCCTGTTTTGATACATATTGTCTTTGAATAATCATGATCCTGTCCATTGTAAAGTTTAAAAATGTTAATAAACTTTAAATGAAAAAAAAAGAAAAGAGGATACAATGTAGGCCTTATCAGACAAGTGCAGGAACATGTTGAAAAAATACCCTGGACAGAATTATTGGCATATAAATATAGAACAAACTCTATGGGTGATCAGCCATTTTTTGTGACAAAATATTGTATAAAGAGACATATGATTAGAGAGTGTCTGAACAAATGTTGGCATATTTTGGAAGCAGAACCAACTTTATCTACTTTAGCAGCTTCTCACCCTCAAATTACATACAAAAGGGCTACAAATATCAAGGATATGATGGTACATAGTTCTTTACCTATGGAGGGTCCAAGACAGCATTTATGGCTTCCACCTAAACATATGGGAATGCTTCTTCTCTGGGGCATGTGTTTACTGTCCACATATTTTTAAAACCAAGGAATTTAGTACAGTGAATAATAGCAGAACTTTTTTTGATTAGACAATTTATTAATTGTAATATAAGTGCAGTAGTTTATTTAGCGACTTGTAGCTGCTCCTCTTTTTACATTGGTAAAACTAAGTGATTATTAAAAAACAGAATAGGAGAACACTTAAGCTGTATTAGACTTCAGGACTCACATAATACCCTTGCATTACATATACAGGAAAATTAGCACCAACAGACACACAAATTCAGATTTCAGGGCACAGAAAAAGTAAAGGTGGGACCATGGGGAGGAGATTTGGAAGTTGCATTACTTAAAAGAGAGGCTTTTTCGATTCACAAATTAGAGGGATTATGATTTCCTGGCTTAAATGATGGCATATATATCATTATATTTAAGGAACAGATAAAGAAAAAATTACACTCCTAAATAAAAAAAATGTTTGTTTTTTTTTTTATAAAACTTCTAGGGGTTTGTACATCTATTTACTTTCTTTTAAATTATTTCCTTTCACCCCCACCACCTTTTATTAGTGTGTGTATGTATATGTATATATATATATATATATATATATATATATATATATATATATATTATATTTTACTAACTCTCTACTTATTACAGCTAATAGATTGAGATAGCCTATTTAGGGTTTTGAATTTTTGATCAGAATATGTATTTGGAGTTGAGGTATTTAAATAAATGAATATATATAATAACAACATAGATAAATATATATATATATACATATATATATATATATATATATATATATATATATATATATATATATGTGTGTATACTGTATATGTGAAAAAATGATGATTGGACTACTATACATGAAAATGTTATATAAAATGTATATATTATGTTGAAAATATATATTTTTATTCACAGCACTTTTTAGGTGTGCATAGTTTCATGTCAGAGATGTACAGGTGTGCTTTTTGTATTCTTTTTATTCACATAGTAAGTGGTTGCACTGTTATATATATATATACACTTCTATGTATGGCCTTTTAGGAGCCGCATTTAAATGTGAGATCACACACCATCTCAGGCACTCCCTGATGATGCTTTGAGTGAAACCAGTTGGAGGCAATTGATGCAGGGCTCCTGCTGGCGTGTCTGTTGTTGAGAGGTATGAATCACTGAGCACTTTGGAATAAATAAAGCACTTTATTAAGTCTAGGTTTTGTCTTCAGAATTTATTTTGAGTGGTGGTGGATGGTGTGGGTGGTTTCTTGTTTCGTCCACACCTCTACCCAAGAAGATCAGGGAGGGGAAGGGGTCAAAGGGGGTAAATCTACATAGATAACCCCTAGGGATATAATCATGAACCCACTTCTCAACACTACCTCCCCTCCATAGAAAAACTAAGTCATAAGTACTTAGCTGCAGGCCTCAGGATGGATTAGCCTGATTGACACTAGCACAGTCTGTATGTTGATGGCCCTGGGATGCATTATTCTGTGTGGGACTGGACAGAGAGCTGGTAGCCGGCTTCCCAGGAACAGTAGCTAGACTGGATGCTGTGACAGCAGCCCGAGACTTGTCCGGTGATAGAGGGGGTTGATTGTGTCTGTCCTCTGGCCTGAGCTGGGTCAATCTCTATTGGCACTGGAGCTTAGGAAGCAGTCAGTTGGAGCAACTCATATTGATTCAGAGAGAAAAAGGCCTGCAGACTAGATTGCCCTGCTGCATTAGGATTGGCTTCTTGTTCTGGGCTGGATGATGTCACTTGATCTGCTGGGTGTTGCCTCCTCGTATGCCTATTGGAGGGTTGATGCTTTTTGGACCTGGGCAGCAGAGAAGCATCAAAAACTTGTTCTTCAGGTAAGAAGGCTGAACTAGGCTGCATAGATCCATGGTCCATAAGCTCTCACTCACTAGGTGAGTGCCCTGTCATCCCTCATATATTAGGCCCTCTGAATTTGGCTGGATAGGATTTATGAAGAAAGTCCATTAAGTATTCTGGTGAAGCAAACATGAGGGGAGATCCATTGTGCATCACCCACATAGTCACGGTGTATTGAAGGGAGAATGAGATATTGAGTGTGTGCATCAGCCTACGGGCTTCAGAATATTCCTTACTCTGCTCCGATAGTTCCCTCTAGTAGACTTGATAGATTTGCACCCTGTTCCCCTGCCAAGTTAGTTGGCTGAGGTTTCTGGCAGCCTCTGCCACTGACTCTTTTTGTTGAAGGTCTAAAACACGAGCTAGCAGTGGCCTAGGTCATTCTCCAGGCCGGGAAGGGGGAGCAAGAGAGCAGTGGATTTGTTCAATTTGGAGCAGTGTGTCTGCTGGGAGCCCAAGAAGTTGAGGGAGAGTCTTCTGTAGAAATAGGATAGGGTCTTTTTGCTTGGCTCCCTCTGGAAAACCCAAAAATCGCAAGATGTTTCACCAGCTGCAGTTTTTCAGATCGTCAACTTTGTCTTGTAAATAATAAATAGTTCTGGCCTGATCAGGCATTGTGGCCATCAGTTCTTGCAGGGCGATTTCATGGCATCTGATCCGCCTCTCAGATTGAAATAGCCACATCTCAATACAGTGCAAGGTTTGCATGGTGGTATTGATGGCAGTGGTCATTTTGGCCATTTGGCTCAGAAGCTGAGCAAACATTTGCTCTGTTCATGCTGGGTTTCTGGGAGGGTGAGAAGAGAATGCCATCCTTCGGGCCTACTGTTGCAGCAGAACAAGATGTGGTAAGTCTGATGAACTAAAGAGAAAACTGCCAAGCAAAGTTCATATGGTTGATGCAGAAATGTTTCTCAGTTGTTTAAGTAGCCTCTTTCACTTGAGTAGTGTACCCATATGCAGGATGCTGCCAGATTAATCCTAAGGTTCACGGCAATCTTAGTCTAAGCTGCCATACTGGCTCAAGGCTTATCACACCCATATACTTGTTGTTATGAGGCATAGCATATGTGCAAAAAAATGGAAAATGCTAAAAACAGCATTTTTGCTATTTCAGGGATTTTTACCTGTACTGGTGAGTTGAATACAAGAATGTAATGCCTGGGCCATGACAGGCTGTTTAACAAATGTGCCTTATGTGTCATCATGCCTCACAAATATGCATTTCCTTCAGTTTAACAATTGCAGTTTGGTAATACTCCCTTGTCAGCTCAGACTCGGAGGCCTCAGAAAATATGCAGAAGAGGGCTCTAACAATTATATGCCGGGAGTCAGCTACTCCACCAATCTGCTTTGCTCAACTCTACAATGTCTAGATCTCCAAAGGACCACCTAATGTCATGAATCATTCAAACAAATGAAAAATCCTGAATGTGCTATATTACCTCCTAGGGTAGAAGAACCCCACAACTACAACAGGAAAAAAACTTTATACTCCACAAAAACTGCAAAGCAACACAACTTTCATATAGTTTTATTCTTTGGTGTATCAGAATCTTTACACAAGAACAACTCGGCCTCTAATTCCAAATTAACCATTTCTCCCAGTCATGCCACCACTCACCCACACCCAAAACAAATATCTGCACACACCACAGCAGTTCTCTATGATTAACCCCTGAACAACCTGCCTGCTCTGATAACTAGTTTTGTATATTTCTTTCATGATATAGCTAACACTGTAGATTTATTGTACAGTATATACAATACCTGCAATTTATTTTACACCAATGTCCAGCAGTTTCAGCAGCAGCAAAACAGTAAATCAGATAAGAGATCAGGGACATATCATACTCTGCCTCCCATGAATCAAAGAAAGGCAGCCACTCTCCAATTACGAATTCCAATGCCTTTTATTCAAGATCTTAGCACACCATGATCCCAGTACCCCACCCAACTTGTCACCTTCTGTGGGCTTCTTCAGAGGAAAGGATCAAGAGTTAACTTCTAATTCCATGGCATTCATATGAATTCTACTGCCTGTTTCTATATTCAAAGGTTTTTAGCCCTTACAGGTGGTGTGTATGGTTCAGAAAATGCATAATCAGCTGCATACACACTACCTGTAAGTGCTAAATACCTTTGAAATAGAAACAGACAGTAGAATTCATATGAATGACACAGAATTTGAAGTTGACTCTTGCTCCTTGCTCCTGAAGAAGCCTACAGGGGGCAACATGTTGAGTGCGGTCAGGGGGATCATGGTGTGCTAAGATCTTGAATAAAAGAACTTTGAATTCTTTAATTGGAGAGTGGTTGGCTTTCTTTCATTCATGTGTTGGATTATTCCACTTTTCTAGCCCTATACTACCAGCACCAAATGAACTTTATAGAAGGGAACCCACCTTCAACTGGTTTGGTGTGGACTGTTTGAGCTTTAGTGGATACTCTCCCTTCCCCTACCTGAGATCACCTCCAGTTTGTCCAGCATTATTGACCTGGAGGCTCTGCCAAAGCCGAGCCTCCTCCAATGGCTGTGTCAGTCAGATGGCTGCTCTGGGAAAGGGTCAGGGCTTCAAAATGCCCACCCAAAGTTTTAACCAACAAACACACTTCTCAGGCCTTCTCATGCCACAGTCCCTTATAGAGAGCCACATAGGATTGCGACTGTGAGTCCTGCTGCCTAGTGCTTCTCCCTCTCCCTCTCCTTCTCTAATCACCTCCAGGTTGCCTAGCATCACTGACTTGGATGTTCTACTAAAGCCATGTCTCCTTCAGTGGCTGCACCAATGAGACAGCTGCTCTGGGAAAGCTGAAGGGCTTTAAAAAGCACACCAAAGTTTTAACCAACCAACACTTCTCCATTTTGTCCTTCCACAGTCCAGTGTTGGGATCCACATGGGGTTGTAAGGGTAAGTGCTGCTACTTAGTTACTGTCCATTTCCCCTTGATCACCACCAGCTTGTCCAACATCACCAACTGGGAGGTCCTGATAAAGCCACACCTTCTTCAATGGCTGTCACCAGTTGGACGACTGCTCTCGGAAAGGGATGCAGCTTCCTCCCCACTCAGAACATCCTCTTATCTAGTGATCATCTGCACCATGGCTGGAGTGCAAGGGCAAGAGCATAAGGGCATCACACTGTAGGCAACAAATGGGAAGTCAGCCAGTGGCTGGCCATGCTGCCCAACTAGTGTACACTTATCCCTACCTAGGTGGGAGCCTATTACAGCTGTCTTTCAATATCTATGTGGTACAACAGTATCATTAACTCATTGTAACATGGTAAATGTGTTGAATGGGTCAACTACCCTGGCTTATCGTACTGTGTACCTGTCTGTTCTAGATAATCTGTTGTTCACCTTGCTACAGTTGCAGCAACTGATATGATCAGATATTTCCTGAAATATCTGTGATATCTCTAGAGAAATTCCCTGCCTACCTGCTGTGCCACAGTAAAACCACTGGAGATCATTTTTTAGCATTCTTGCAAACTATTTGGAAATATCTGAACATGTCTATTTCTGCAACTGCAGCCATGAATACCACCCTATCTGGGTGAAGCCTTCAACCTCACTATTGATCCTAGCTACCTCTCTGTCTGGGTGAAGCCCACCTCCCCATTATTGATTCTAGCAATCTTCCTGTCTGAGTGAAGTTCACAGCTATAAGGCTAGTTTGTGTCAGTCTAATTTTGTTCATTATCTGCCATTATGCATTTGATGACCTGTTGCCTGCATCCTGATGAGTTCCTTACATTTGTTGGATTCAATGTCATCGGAGAATGCCCAGGCAGTTGTCTATGATTGTTCAATTTGATAATCAAATGTTTTAATTCCTAACCACGTTATAGTAGCAACTGGGACATTGAGCTTATGCTCAGTCCATAAAATCGATTACAGATGTTTCTATTTCTCAAACAATTTAACTGGAGTATGTATCCCTCCATTCATTAGATTAAAAATTGTATTTTAATCTCTCTGCTGGTGATGCCGAATTAAACCAGGCCCCAGGTTGATGAACCTTACATGTTTCAACCAATCCCCATGGTATGATGTAAAGAGTTTTAAAATTACCTATTTGGAAGCCTCATCTCCAACCTACAGTAGATAAGCTTACAGCCTGGGTCAGTCACTTCAGTCTTGATATCCAAGGTATTACTGATACCTGGTTAAATCCATCTGTCCCTGGTAACTGTTGTTCCTTACAGTACCAGGTTACGACTTTATTAGGTGTGATCATACTTTGTTGAAGAGGGGAGGTGGTACTGTTATTTGCTTTAAATCACATTTTAATGTCACTGCTTTGAATAGTTCCAGTACATCTGGTCTTAAGCTGGAATTTTGTCACTCTGTCCTCTTGCTAGGTAACTCACATAAACTGCATGTTATTACTGTATGTCTACTTTTCTCTTGTTGGAGGCCCCAAGGTGCTCTTCTATCTAATCAATATAATGGGCCTCTTGTGAAAAACAATGAATTTATTCTTGGTAATGTGGTGATTGTGTAGATTATTGCAGCACTGCAGCACCTGCATCAATAGCGTAGAGTAATGCCATATGTTGTAACATTGTATGATGATATTTGATTGTTGATTTAGGTTTTTGTCAAGTTTGTTTGAGTTTGGGGGGCTCTGCCCCCACACCCTTGTCTTTTTAATGGTGGGGGTGGTGGAGAAGCCCTCCAACTCAAACTAGTCATATGCATGCTGTTGATTAAGGTTTTTGTTAGTTTGATTGAGTTGGGGGGCTCAACCTCCAACACTCCCATTGTCTTTTTAACACTGGGGGTGGGGGCAAAGCCCCCAACTCAAATAAACTAAGAAAAAAAATTAAAAATGAAACTGTAAAAAAATAACTGTAAGGGCAGCAAGCATGCGACTATACAGCACTGTATTCACGAAACTTTTATGCAACGCTTCTTGCAGTGGTCAGATAATATACACAGTCACTGGTAATTTTAACATCAACTGGCATAGCTGTAAGATTAAAAGTGTAGAACTGTCTGTAAGTAAACCTTGCCTAACCCTAATTATTACTGAACCCACCTGACTCTCCAATAGGGGGCTTCTGTGCCACTCCTAAAGACTGGATTATTACCCCTAGAGTGGGTAGCATTTACTCTGATGTCCTTTCTGATGTTACCAATGATCACTCTCCATACTTCTGTATATGGAATGTTAAATCTCCTATGGTTTCTCCCAGGATGATTCAATATTATGACTTTTCTATATCTGACCCTGCCCTTTTTGACAGGAACTCACCACCACAGACTGGTTTTACATTTGAGACATCACTGATTTTAACTTGGATGTCTCTTACTTCAATTCTGTTCTTGTTAGCCTGTGAGATAACTATATGTCTATAATAAAGAGAAGGGTGTATGTCTCTGTCACCAAATGGATGCATTATATTGTTCTCTTGGAACAGTAATTAAGGCTAAAGAGAAGTCCTGGGCACATTTTAAAGCTGCTAAATATACCTCTGACTAGGAAAGATAGAAGAAACTTAGAGTGGATTGCCAAAAGGTTATTTGGTTCAACAAATGCTCCTATTGTAAAATCCGTTTTGACTCCTTGGGTGAAAACCCACATCATTTTTGGAGGTGGGTAAAACAGGCACTGGTTCAAAGTGGCAATTTTCCCCTTTCGGATGTGGGCACTAATGGTATTAATTGCAATAATCCTACTGTACCACAGTTGGTAATGTATTCAATGAGTACTTTGCTAATCTCTCTTTCTAAACTGACTCCTTCCCTTACTCCCCCTACACGTCTCCCCACTTGTCTCTGCCTCCTTTTCTACAGACCCTCTTACTCACCCTTTGTTCAATCTTGTTGTGGCTGGAATATCTGAAGTTTGTATTCAGCTTAAGCAGTTCCTCACATCTAAATCTGATGGCTCTAATGGGACCAGACCTAAGCTTCTAGATACAACCACCTGGGAGTTAGCATCTCCAATTACTAGACTACTCAATCTCTCCTTGGCATCTGTGATTGTGCCTGATCTCTAGAAATTGTCTCATATTGTTCTGGTGTTTAAGAAAGGTAATATTAAAACAAATAATAATTGAAAGGCTATGCCTGTAGTTCAATGGGGAGCAATCAGCCACACACCCTTCCTGAGCTATATAAGCAGTTCCTCTCAGCCTCCTTCTGAAGCACTTTTTCTTTGCTGGTTGGAGGCTCTGTTGGTCTGTTTTCTCCCTTGGGGCCCACTGAGGCTTCCCCCTCCCCCTTCCCAGCATTGCTGTGCTTGGGCTCTGCTTGGTTTGTGCTGGACTTGTGTTCATTTTTTTTTTGTGTGTTCTCCTGCATTTGGTTTTTATTATTTTGCCTATGGCTGTTGCTGTGTGCTTCCCTCTGTGCCTGTTTTTCTGTTCTCTTGTGTCTGTGCTTTTATTTTGTGTGTCCTTTTGGGGTTTTCTAGTTTTCCTATCATCTTGTTGCCCTTTGTTTGCTCTGTGTTTATCTTGCCTGTATTCCAGGCTCCTACAACACCTTAGTCTTCCTGCAATTGTTATTGTATGTTTGAACTCGCACTGCAGTTTGCTGCCTCCTGCTCCTCATTAATTGATTGCCCCAGGTCCTAGCTCTGCTGCCCAGCTAGAAGCTACTCCCTGTTTTACAGTTCTTCTTCTTATTTACTCAGTGTTAGCTCCACTAGGACAAATGTTGCATTGCTATACTGACACTTTCTTCTATTTCATGGCTGCCTGGTCTCATGGTGCCTTGCTCCTGACTCCCTGTCATTCCTGTGGTGGAGGACTGTGGTGTCTCAGCCATGCATCATGGCCCAGGTAGCAGGAGCATGCTTTAAGTAAGTTAAATGAATCACCTGTCCTTACTACTCCTTACCTACATGGCTTTCAGTTATCCATTAAATACACAGATTTACCTCTCAGCCTACGTGGCTTTTGAGAACTTTGTGCATTTCATTACTGCTTTGCCAAACTTACTGCCTTGCAATAACCTAGTTCTGCCTTAATGGTGCTTATGGGATTTATGCCATTACTGCTTGCAAGTACTTACTGCCGTGCATTAAACTGTCTCTGCCTTAATGGCATTTAAGGTATTCCTGCCAATCATATAAATCATTATTCATGCTATCATATCAATTTACAACTCATGAAGTAACCGTACCATTCAATGCCTTATGTAAACTATGATTAATTCCTTCATGGAAGTGGATGACTAAGCATGTACATAATTCAGCTCATCTTATATGCAATGCATCATGCTTACCTATGCTACCACCCATTTTATTGCTGTGAAAAATGCTGTTGCAAATCTGTCACATGTTTCCTATTTGCTAAACCTCATTGATTTATTTCTGCTAAACCTCCTTGGTTCAAACATTGGCATCACAGTGTCTCACTGCCTAAACATCTACGTTCTATGTCACCATCAGTTTGACCCAATAGTGAATTTGTTTGGCTTGTTTTCAGTTGGTTACTACTATTATCAAAATACCAATTATTGGCTCACACTGCATCCTCCTACCTCACCCAGGCCCCACCTTGATAGTTTTCTTGGTTGCAGAGTTCACTCACAACCTTTCAATTTCATGGTTGCAGAGTTCACACACAGCCTTTCAATCATGTGGTTGTAGAGTTTGTTCACAATCTTTCAAGGCCAGACTCCTCATCAACAATCTGCTACCTAATCTATGGATGCTGGCTTCGCCCAGCCCCTCCTATCAAGCACTCAAAGTTGAATCATGCTCTCATTCCTAAATCTGAGTCATGCCAACCATGTCCATTACCTTTTGTGTCTCAGGGCTCACACTGTAAGCTGACAGTCTCACTCTGCACTCATGAACTCTGCATCTTGAGCATGTGAACCTTGGGCGGGATTGTTCTCATCTGGCCCATAGTGGGAATATCCTCACTCTGAGTGGAGTTTTAGAGTCCAGTTTCATATGGTGCACCTCTTGATACAGAATATAAGACTTCAACTGTCAAGCGGTGGGGCCCTTTGATCCCAAGAGGGCTCCTTTGGCTATGGCTTCATTGTGGTACCTTAGAACACTATTGTGCCTATGACCACCTTTGATTCACCCTGTTCGTGTTAGTCGGTAGGCCAGGCGAGTGCCTCAGTGGTTGTCGCTCTCCTCCTCCCACCTTGGGGGTCCACTCTCACTCAGAGTACCCATTGCTGCAGAGGCCTCTCGCAGCCATTCACAGTGTTTGCATTAGAGTGATTGTGAGAGCTTTTCACCAAATTCGAATATTCTTCCCCTTTGATTGGGTTTCTAAATTGCAGCAGCAGAGCTGTCACTAAATAAATTATCTCCAGTCTGGAAGGAAGGCAACCTAGGCATTGAATCCCCAGAGGTTTCCTCCTTTTAAAATGTTTTTTTTTCTCTCCTCCATGCCAAAGGTCATAATATGTAGTTAACTGTTTATAGTATTTTCCTTAGTTTCCTTAGATAGGTTTCCACTGTTTGATGGATATGGATGGTGGTCCTACTCGCTGTTCCCTCTCTCCTTAGGAAGTCCCCTGATCTCATCAGTGCAATCCATTCTACAGTGTAATCCTGACAACCTGTGCATCTTATTTGTTTCAACAAGCTGTCTCATTGCTGTCAGTCAGATTATCTACTTCATAGTCAATGTTTACTGCTCAATGTTCTTTTTGGAGCTTCTTCCTATGGTATCTTTAGCCAAGAGAATCTTTCCCATGGCACTTCTAGGGGTGGAACTGCCTTCAGTATCCCTACAGGATGGTGATTCCCCATGGAATAGAGAGTGTGAATGGCCAAACAGTTGTCATAGTTACACAAGCATAACACTACTCTGGTTGCATAGGCCCATTGAACTATAGACCCATTGCCATCCTACCTATAAGGTCAACCAGTTCACCAACTACCTTACACTACACAATGTCATGCCCCTTCACTACATGGCTTCTGGTGAGGACCATGTACTACCACTGCCTTAGTTGCCCTAGCCAACAGTACTGCTACTGCAATGGTTAAGTGAGTCTTTACTGGCACTGTGTTTATCAACCTCACTAAAGCTTTTAACCTTGTAGATCACTCACTGATTTGCTCCTGACTGGATAACTTTGGTATTTTCTCCTGTGCACTTCACTGGTTTTCAGATTATTTATCTAATAGGCATCAGCATGTTTCTTTGTGTTCTCTTTCTCTGATCTGGCTACTACCACCATCAGCATCCTTCAAGGATCAATACTTTGGCCACTCCTCTTCTCTCTGCTAATTCCTGATCTCCATGGAAGCCTATCCTATAGCATGCTGATTCTCTATGTAGATGATCTAGTTCTTTTCCTCAGCTCCAATAACATGGAGAATCTTATTGTGCATCTGTTTTCTGATCTTCATTCCATCCAACATGGACCAAATCTTAGTAAGATAATCCTGACTACTGTATTATCAAAACCCAGCAATACTTTTTGGCTCACTTTGTAAGCAAAGGAGCTGTCCAGCTGCTCTTAACTGCTCTTTCTTGTTCCTGTATTGATGGCCCCATTCTTGTCTGTATCTCCTCATTCAATCATTTAGGCATCACCCTGGACCCATCCTGTGATTTCACCTTGCTTATTACTGGCATCTGCAAGGCGGTTATCTCCAGAATTAGTCTCTCCTAGCACATAAAAAAATAATCTTACCCTGAGAACCCGCCACACAGGTCTGATGTACTCAAACTCGAGTTGATGACAAGCAGAGCAACTAGGATGATAAAGGACATGAAGAAGAAGGACTAAAACACTCAATTAAAGGAACTGAACCTGTTTTCACTGGAAAGAAGAAGGGAGATTAAGGTTATGATTTTAATTTTTCAAGCTTCCAGAGACTCAGTTTTACAAAAGTGCTTAAATCTTATTCCATGGAAAAAGGATCAAAATCTTGGGGGACAAAACTATTGATTAAAGGGAGAACTCTGCAAGGAGGAAGCACTGGTTTACCCAAAGGGTAGTATCAAAACAGAGCAGTCTGCCAAAGGAAGTTGTAAACTGAGAATATGTATGCACATTTAAAAGAAACTTAGACAGATTTATGGAAACAAAGGCTACAAATGGAGTTATCTGCTGAGTAGCAGAGGACAAACTACTGTAGATGAGCATTAACCTTTTTTGTCCATACCACCTATGAATCTATGAATCCATCTCACCATCGTCCACAATATCTTACTCCCCAGTCTTAAGAATTGTTACCAGTTCTTTTGTATTTGACCAGATCCATTTTATGAAAGTGTGATGTGAATTATAATATTTATATTTTTGCCCTGGCCTTGAACCATCATATCCTTCACTGTACATTACATTCTAAACTTGATTGACTTTCTCCCCCATCCCTCTATAACTACACCCTGGGTGGCATAATTAACAATACATATAAAACCAATTGCCTTCATCCCAGGCATCCCTTCCTCTGCCAACACACAGAAGCTATTCAATAGGATCAAGTGATGACTTATTCTTGTGGATGCCTAAGGGTCACTCCAAGCATGAGGACATTGCTTTTTGAGCACCACATCCAGGTTATGGAATTTTTTTCAACCTGAGATTCTACTCTGCTGGACAATTCAGAATTTTTGCAGGTGTTATTGGAACTACAGTATCTAGTCAATGCATTTATATGCTCTCTTTTAACAGGTTTTACTTGTACTGTATATAAGACTTGGTTTTGCAACAGTTTAATGTATTGACTTGTCATCATTTTATGCCTGTTACCCTTAACGTGATGAGTACCATTTGTTTGTGCATCCCTATTCAGTGGTTATTATACTGCTATAGTTCCCTACCTTTATAATTAGTGTAATGAATATCACTACAGCACAAATCAAAAAGTAATGCTCCACATCTGAGTTCTGTGCTCAGATGAGAAATCCAGAGTCTAAAAACCACAGGAGTGGTTCCATGTCACAGTGACAGGAAATTTGCAGACTGTCACTACAGTGATGGCACAACACCGCTAATTGGCATTGTGCCATTGCTGTACAAAAGGGAGTTTGCACCACCCATGTGGGGGGGCTCTGCCCCACACCCCCCACACTTTAGATAACCAACTCCGAGTCGTACTTGGTTCATGGGAGGGGGCAAACCCCCCAGAAACAGCAGCGTCAGGAAACCTGCAGATCATCACAGTGAACTGTCAATTTTGTCACTGTGACAGTCTTCACTGTGTTCCTGTCACTGTGGGGATGGTATACCAACAGGAGCTGCACCAGACTTTCAGTTGGAAAAGTACTTGTTTATTCAAACAACAAGTGCAACAATAAATAAACAGATCTGGTGACTAATAAAACACTACAATGAATAGACTCTACTGGTTTCACTATCCCAATAGCATCATGAGGAGTCCTGGATGTACGGAGTCAGATGCCTTTGAAAGTGCAACCCATAAAGTAACAGTAATGCATTTAAAGTGTTCTGTGATAACAACCCCTCACACATGTTAAAAATGCATATTAATGCATAATGTATAGCACTGTCTAGTTATTATTCTGTTTTTTTATACCCATCCCTATGTTTATTATAATGCACACTTTGTTAATTTGCACATTGTAATACCTGCTATTGCCTGTGTTTATACATGAGTATACTGATGTTACTGTATTGTCTAATTCATTGTTACCTCAAAGATTCTAGTTCCTCTGTATTTCTGTTTTTTATTCTCTTCTCATTTAAGATACCTTCTGTTGTCTTGGTTTGTTTTATAGGACACAGATCAATATACTGATCATTTAGATCAAATTCAGACTGAGACATCTACACAGTATGGGGACATCAGAAGACTGTACAGTGTAACAATTACATATTTAATATATATCTTACTGTTAGCCTACAAAATATATTTATTCTGATTTAAATTTGATTTTATCATACATAAATATATTCAATGAATACAGTCAGTTTAACTATCATGGTTGCATACAGTATAAGTCCGTAATGGTCTAACATCATAAATTATTGCGTTTTAGTCTATTTAGGCTAGTCTCATTTTAAGCACTATTTGGGTCATCTCTTTAGTAAATTATGAGCTGATTCATGGTGTTGCCATTAATGAGTACACCTCCTATGGTGCTAAATCATTTCAATCTCTACATAGCTATTTATATGTTTCTCTGATCTTGATGTGATTAATTTATTATTGGTTACTTGGGTTGCAATTAACTCTGGGTTTGCTAATGTGTAATCCTGTTATATGTTTAGTACCCTATTAATTGGAGATCATCTTTAAACAAGAATGCGTATTGGTGCTTTAAAATGCAACTAGTTCCATTTACTTAATTAATTAATCTGAGCAGTTTGCTGTGCAAATATGCTGATTTAAATTCCTGCATGCTAGCCTTTATGTAATTATCTATATAAATAAGAAGCACTTTGTTGAGCTAAATGTCAGGGTAATGGACAAACCACAAAAAGTCTGGAAATGCTGAGTTAGGATCAGCAATTAATCTTAACTTCACATGCTTTTTTTAAGCAAGTTGAATGGATTTCAAATCTCTGGTATCTGAATTAATGACACCTCAATTCTGTGGAAGGATTAAAGCTTCTAATCAAGGTTTGCTTAGAATGCCTCCCTCCTCTTTAAAGTCAATGGGAGCTACAGCATTTTCAGTAGAGGCACCTGTATTGTTGAATGCTTATCATGGGATATCTGGAATGTTCCTTCTGACTAGTTTTTAAATCTCAGCTGCAGAGGCACCTTCAGAAGCAGTTATACCCTAGCCAAGATTAGTCTTCTCAACTGTTGCTGCAGTATCATTTATTTAATCATGATTATGTCCCTTAAGCAAATGTGCTTCAGTTATGTTGTCCTGGTTAAGAAATTTGTAGCAGTAAATACCTTTTACTTACTTACATTTTCTGTAATCCATTTTCTTATCCAGTTGATTCTGCAACCTCCACCTGTCATGACAGCTCTCATGGCCCCAAACATCTGAGCATCTGATAATGCCTGCAATGGGTTTAGTCACAGGAGGCCAACTACGTGTCTACATATGTCTTTCAGTTTTTTATTGACTATTATAGTGCATTTCTGCACTGACAGTGCTGATATAAAATGTGCATGCTTGGCAAGATAACTATCAGCATAAGGAACCCACACCTTGAGTCTGGCAGTTTTGGTTATATATTATGGTAGCACGGTAGTGCTACCATAGTTAGGGTTGAGGAGCCATGTCTATGTTAAACCCAAAACTTTGCACCTTAATAACTTTGCAACTGTTTGACAGATTTGGCTGAAATTTGGAATACATGATCAAGAACCATAGGCCTTGGCAGTTGCCAAGTTTTGTACCAGTCGGATACACAGCAGCGGAGTTATTAAGTATGAGTTGCGCACACATTTACACTTTTTCTGGAATTCTATGGTTGCAGCGTACAGGTCGCACGGTTTGCGCGACCAGCCCAAAATCTTCAGGGAATGTGTGACCAGAGTCCCTGATGTGCCTTTTGAAGATTTGGTGAAAAAATATTAAACGGTTCAAAAGTTATTCAAAAAACAATTTCCCATTATAAGTCAATGGGAAAAGTTAATAAAAAGTTCAACATTTTCTCAAATGCATTTTTACTTTCGCAAATGGGCCTGTTACTTTCATAAATCGGCCATTTTTTTTCAGTTGGTGATTAGAAAAATGCTTGGCATTTAAATTTGGGACCCTCTAGCAACCTAATTATTTTTGTATTCACCTAGTTGGACCCTGAGGATGCTAGACATGTCTTTATTTTGGGGTAAAACACCCCAGAAATATGTTTTTCAGATTTCTGGAAAAAGTACTTTCGCAAAGTACTTTCGTGCTCACGAAAGTGTCACAAATGTTTGAGAAAGCTTTCGCAAATTGCGACAGTAATTTTCTAGTCTGTGGGAAAATGATAGCAATTCTTTGGCACTGCACTGCAAAAGAACAGTTGGGAGTTTTGGGCTGAAATTTGGAAGGAATGCAGCCCACATCTCACAGATGTGCCTTTCAGTGTTGTATTGAAAAAATATTACATGGAAGCAAAGTTACGGCACTCCAAAGTTGACAGTTTTTCCCATAGGATAACATTACAGGGCCTGATGCATTACAGGAATCCTTTGGCACCCTGCTGCAAAATAACGGTTTGGTCTTTTTTCCTGAAATTTGGAGGGAAGACAGCCAACAGCCCACAGAGGTGCCTTTCAGTGGTTTGGTGAAAAAATACTATAGAGAGGAAAAGTTATGGTGCTCCGAACTTCTCTTTTTTTCCCATAGGATAACATTACGGCGTTCGCTGTGCCTTTCAGGGCCCGTATCTCGGAAACGGTGAGAGATACGGACTTTTCGTCTGAAAAATTCTTAGCACAAAACTAGCCAGGACAGTCACAAATAATATGACCTTTAAATTTGTTTTCTACATCGTACGGTTCCTGAGATATAACCTATTTAGTATTCCAAGTCCTCATTTTTTGCTCCGATACCCATTATTATGCATACATTCTTTGTACTCACTGTCTTTCTCTATTCAGCTTTTGGGGAAAACTAGTCTGTGAACTTACATTACTGTTACCATTGCCCTTTCCGCTTGCGGTTCCATGCCCATTTCACTTACCGTTGACATCTATGCCACCACGTCGTCATCCTTTGCGTTTTCATTTGTGCTTGTGTTTCTGTTATTTTTGCCATTTGTGTCTACCATACTGTTTCTCTTTCTGTTTCACTTTGCGTCACCATGCCCATTGACATTTCCATTTGCAGGCACCATGTTACTATGTGACAAGACATCACGTGCACACGTTCCTTCTACGCCACCGTGTGCGTTACACCTTTCTGTTCTCATTCGCTCTTGCGTTACCTTATCGCCACTATTAGCTTCTGTTTGCATTGCTGTTCCTGTTACTATGCCACAAGACATCATGGTGGTGTGGAGTCTTTTGGCCCAGGCCCCGCTACACGTGCATTATGTGCTGGGAACGCTGGGCCCCATGTGCATTATCCTTTGCGTTTTCATTTGCGCTTGCGTTTTTGTTTTTTTTTTGCCATTTGTGTCTACAGCACTGTTTCTCTTTCTGTTTCACTTTGCGTCACCATGCCCATTGACATTTCCGTTTGCAGGCACCATATTACTATGTGACAACACATCATGTGGCAGACTGTTCCCTTCTATGCCACCGTGTGCGTTGCCCTTTCTGTTGTCATTTGCGCTTACATTACCATGTGCGCCACTGTTAGAGCTTCTGTTTGCATTGCTCTTCCTGTTACTATGCCACAAGACATCATGTGGCAGGGCCCCATGCTCCCACCTCCACCTTACATTCACTATTTCTCGTTATCATTCTCAAAAAGAAGGGAAATTAGAGGCAAAAAACTCCATTTAATGCATTAGTTAGGGTTGTTCCACAGCGACAAAAGTGAGGAAATTTGCTGTTAGGGTTGAAAACCCTAACTCCGAAGTCACCCCCCCCAGCACCACACACACACAGACACACACACACGCACATGAAAGTATGGGGGAGGACCAAGTCAACACAACCAATGACAGACATCCAGCAGCAGGTGACAGAAATAACAAACAGTTGTCTAAATGTACTATGAGACATCCCCACCCACCTGACCAGGTACTGCATGCTCAGTGGAGATCAACAGCAAAACTGAGGCCATGTACACCAAACGTACACATCCCTGATTGCAGCTGCACACAACATACCACACTTAGTAGTTGCATGGCCTTACCTACCGATGCCCCACACCACACCACAACTGGTACTGTGCTGTTAGTCAATATATATGTTGAAGGTGCATGATGACAGTTGTAGAAAGGTTTTAACACTAGTGAGTATACATTAATTAAGAGAAGTACATAAATTAACTACAAGACACTAGCATGCTCAAGATAAAAGTAGTGTTACATTTAGTATGTGATTTACATAGTAGTACATTTACTGCAATAGTTTATTCAAGATAGAGAGGCTGATGTAAATGTATGGAAAAGCATTGCCTGTTCAATGCTGTGAAATTCATACTGCCAGTATCAGATGTATTCTTACTGATGAAGGTGTACTGCTGATGTACATACATAGACCTTCAGAGTGTTTCAATACTGAAGATGCAGTAAACATTCTTTGTAAGAAACAATGTAATTGCATGGATCAGGCCAAGCAACTTCTAAATATCATAGCACTACTGAGCCAACAATGATGTACCTGTATCAGAGATGTATGTAGGATAGATTTTCCTGTAGGCACTTACTGAGTATGTAGTACCTGATAAAGACAATTTCATTGCATCTGTGATGACTAACTTATTCAAATAGTAATACATTTACTATTGTTGCAATGAGTGATCTATGCCACTTATGGACACAGTGTAATTTTTTTTAACAGTTGTTTCATACTCAGGCTGTATGCCTAGTGTTTGGGTTTGCCACACTTCTGTCACTGATGCTATCAAAGTAATAACTATGTTAATTGTGGTACAACAGGAATCAAGTAGGTATGGTGTAGATATAAACAGAATGTCTTTTAGTATTGATTTAACTCACAATGGGGTAAGTGTACTAGGACAGCAGAGGTTATTCTCTATCACTGACTCTGTCAGTTATAATCACACTAAGGTTTCGATGACTGTAATGATCAAGTTACACTGTTCATCTACATGAGTTCATATTCACAGCCATTCTCCAGTAACTAGACAGTGTATGGTGTAACTGGGTGGGACACTGTGTTGCAAAGCTGCTGCAGTGCCTAGCAGAGGAGTATCTACTCATAAGACAATTAAGCAATAAGGCATGACCAACAGTTATGTTAAATGGTCTATTAATCACCCTGTAGGGTTTAATGTTGAATGAGGCATAGCCAGATGCCACATGTCGCTAGACAGTGATAAACTGACCAGTAACATAATACCTGGGAGTGCTTATTGCTATCATATCAAAACTGTTTTTAAACAATATTAAACCATGTTCATCATATGGTTAGGCTCTACATGTATGTTAATAAAAACTAAACATAAGGCTGTTACAATGTTTACAGTCAATTAGAAAGCTGCATTTCTCAAGCCCTTGTTATAATCAGAGATATTATACCTGTACAACTCCTTGGTTTTGCTGAACTCTATTGCTCAGGTGGCCCACCACATGCGGTGTGGTCTGGTGTGGGGCATTGGTAGGTAAGGCCATGCAACTACTAAGTGAGGTATGTTGTGTGCAGCTGCAATCAGGGATGTGTACATTTGGTGTACATGGCCTCAGTTTTGGTGTTGATCTCCACTGAGCATGCAGTACCTGGTCAGGTGGGTGGGGATGTCTCGTAGTACATTTAGACAATTGTTTGTTATTTCTGTCACCTGCTGCTGGATGTCTGTCATTGGTTGTGTAGACTTGGTCCTCCCCCATACTTGCATGTGTGTGTGTCTGTGTGTGTGTGGTGCTGGGAGGGGGTGAATTCGGAGTTAGGGTTTTCAACCCTAACAGCGAATTTCCTCATTTTTGTCACAGTGGAACAACCCTAACTAATGCATTGAATGGAGTTTTACCTCATATATATATATATATATATATATATATATGTATGTATAGATAGATACATATAAAAGAGTTTTTCAAATTATGTGCCCATGGCAAAAAGGTTTCAACACTAGAAGTTACAACTTCACTGCTAGCTTTGTAGTTATAGCATGTAATTTTTAGCATTTGTAAAATAAAAACCAAGTAGAAGGATTGTGCCTGTAACATAGAGGATGGTCATTGATTGGTAACTGGCTTGTTAACCATTGAGAGGTTGCCAGGGTGACCATGTAAATCTCGAGATTAAAGCGCAAGAGGTTTACATCACCATGGCAACTTTGAGATGATTTAACAAACTTGTTGCCAATCGATGTACCATATATTATATTTTTATAGTATATGGTACTCAAATAACATTAAAATAATGAAACAGGATTCTCACTTTTGTCAGCCACTCTGTCATTCCAGTCACCACCTCTCCAGGTCATGCACTCAATGCCACAGCCATATTAAGAAAGTGGTGTGTTCAAGGAAAAAAGGATTAACAACTGGATGAGAATGTGGTGTACTTTGAATACTATAAAATGTATTAACACATGGGAGGAATTTGATCTAAATACATACTACTTTGCTCAGGATGGTAGGCATTTAAGTAGGAGTGGATCAAAAGTCTTGGGATTGTCATTTAGGAAATATGTAGACTTGCATTTAAACTAATTATGGGGGAGGCAAGTAGACAGATGCAAAGTGTAAGAGATAGGAAACCTCACCAAGTTATGGGTAGGATAATAAAGAAGAAAGGAATTAACCTGTTACTTGCTAATGCAAGGAGTGTGAAACCAAAGATAGATGAACTAAGGTATATTCTCCAGAGAGATGATATAGACATCTGTGGGCTGACAGAAACCTAGTTGAGACAGGATGACTGGTTAGATGACATTGAAGGTTACAATTTCTTTCATAAACCTTGATTGGGAAAAATGGGTGGTGGGGTTGGGGTGTATATAGCCTCACACCTAAAGACAAAATGTATAGACCCAGATAACCCAGTCTGGAACCAAGTGGAACAACTGTGGCTCTCTGTCTGGACAGGCAAAAGGAACATCAGCTTGGGGATTTGTTAATAGAGCACCCAACCTGACAGAGCAGTAAAATCATGTCTTTCTTGATTTATTGGATAGTGGAATCATAAAAAATAAAACTATCATAATGGGAGACTTTAATTTCCCCCAGATACGTTGGGACCCCTGGATTTGGAGGGGTCTATAAAAGAAAGATTTGTGGAAATATGTCAAACTAACTGTCTGATGCAAAAGGTAGGGGAGAATACAAGAAATCAGAATCTTCTGGATTTGGTATTGTGTAACATGAAGGGGGCTATAAAGAATGTCCAAGTGATTGAATCATTGGGTAGCAGTGACCATAATATGGTCAGGGCAGTACTAATGGAGGATTCCCATAATATCCAGGGGAAATCAGTCATAAGGAACTATATTAAGACAGATTGTACAAATATCTGGAACATTGTAGGAACATACAATTGGAGTCTGTTAGAAGGAAAATCCTTAGTACAATCTTGGGAATTAATAGATGAAGTGCTGCAGTTATGTATCCATAAGTTTGTCCCTTTAACAACAAAATATACTAGGAAGGGTAGCGTACCTAAATGGATGACTCATTTGATATGCAGACTAATAAATAAAACAAATAAGGCTTGTAAGAGATTTAAGAAAAAAACATCTCCCTGTAGACTATCTCTATATAAGTCCTTAGTTAAAAATGTAAAGTCAGTATTAAAAGAGGAAAAGCTAAGGCGGAATTAGATCTCACTTCTAAAAAGGGAAATAATATAAAAGAATTCTATAGTTATGTAGGCAGTTTAAGGAAAAATAATAATATTCAGATCACCGTCATAAGGGATCATAACAACCAAGTGGAAGATGAACAGGGTATAACTAACATGTTAAGTTCATATTTTCAACATGTTTATATTCAGGACAGATGTCCCCATATTAGGGAAATTGAATTGGGGGGGGGGGCTGAAAAGGATATCCCAATCATAACTGCAGAACAAGTAAAAGGGAACTTAAAGAACTTAAATTTAAATCTGGGGGGGTCAGATAGTTACCACCTAGCATTTTTGATTGAACTAGTAGAGGAGATTTCCAACCCTTTGGCTGTCCTCTTTAATAAATTGCTAAGGGAGGGTGATGTCCTGAAATAATGGAAGATGACTTACATTACACCCATATTTAAATCTGGGGATTGGACAAGACCTGAGAACTGTTGTCCAATAAGTATAACCTCTGTTACTGGCAAAGCTATGGAGAGTTTTTTAGATGAATTACTTGAAAAAAAACTAAGAGTTTTGAACCATCTGGATATCTCCCATCATGGATTTTCAGGGGGGAGATCATGCACCACCAACCTGCTACATTTCTTTGAGCCGGTGAGCCAGGTGCTAGATGTTGGGCTGCCAGTTGATGTGGTGTATTTGGACTATAGGAAGGCTTTTGACTCTGTCTCACAGCTAAAAGGTGAGATATACATCCTGTTAAGCACCCTTCAGCAACTGGGAGTCAAGTACTATCTTAGAAAATGGGTAGCAGCATGGCTATATAATAGACATCTACGGGTTCAGGTCAGGGGCTACTTGTCTACAGTGGTGAGCACTACTAGTGGGGTTCCCCAGGGATTTGTATTGGGGCCAAGGCTTTTTAATGTCCTGATTTCTAGTATGCAGATATCTGAGGGAGAATGGATCTGTAAATATGCCGATGATTTGAAGTTTGGAGCAATAGTAAATAATAAGGAAGCTATAAAGACATTTCAAGAACAATTATCCTATTTAGGGAGATGGGCAGAAGAATATAAATTAGAGTTTAACATTACTGATTGTACGGTTATGCACTTTGGACAAAATAATGTCAGAGCACAATATAAATTAGGATCACAGACAATTGCTGTCACAGATAGGGAAAGTGATTTGGGGGTGGTTATCACTGACAAATTAGGCTTTGACATGCATAATACTGCCTGTACTAACCGAGCCAATAGAATTGTGGGTAATTTGTTACGTAACATCAGAAGTAGGAAGAGAGAGGTTCTTGTGCTCCTGTACAGATCCCTGGTGAGACCTGTTCTGGAGTATGGTGTCCCCTTTTATTCAGTACAGAGTACTGAAGGAAGTAAAAGAATAGAACGTGTCCAGAGAAGGTTCACCAAGAAAGTTGGTTTGGTGGCAGGACTGGAGTATGGTACCAGATGGGAACAATTGGGTCTTTTTTCAATGACATATAGAAGGATAAGGGGAGATCTATGTTATGTATACAGATCACTGAGTGATGGTATGTTGTGTGAAGCAGCAGGATTGAACTGGAAAGAGAATGTAAAGATGGGTACTAGGGATCATGAAAAACAGCTAAAAGGTGAGAGATACAAAATGAATAGAAGAGGGAGATGGTTTAATCAGAGGGTTGTGAATGTTTGGAATGGCCTCCCAGTGGAGGTGGTGGGAGCCAGCAGTCTGACAACATTTAAACTTCTACTGGATAGGTACATGGGAGATAAAAAATGGAGTTGTGTCCACTAGTTTAGTGGCAGGTCCCTGTATGGCTCTTGCAGTTTATGGACCTGAATCTATCTAACGAACCTATAAACCTATGAACCATGCATGCACGGAGCGATCCACTTTGTTATACCATTGATGGGTTAACAACATCGTGACATCACATTGATGGTATAACAAACCTGTAAAACATTAGATTTTCATCGATAACAACATTCAACCATACATTATAATGCTATTTTAAATAGAATGGACAGCTCAGCTGACATTTTATGTTTCTAAGGGCAACAAAAGCAAACATATTCATACTTTATACTGACCACAGGTTTAAAGGTTTCTCCCACAAGATTTTCATGTCAGTCTAATCTGAAAAGCCAAAGTCTGCAGTTTGTAGAAATAATAGCATGCGTTTTTTGGAAAAATGTCTGTAAAGTATTCAACAAGGATGTATATTATTACTGTAATGACAAAGTAGCAGCTAGAGATATAAGGGGCCTTGGGTAGGAATCTCTCTGACAGGAAACTACTCTGATTAGATATTCACCAATGAAAAAACAGTTCTTGTGGTTGAATTCCACAGTCAGAGACACAAGTTTTATTCCTTTTATAAGGACATAAATATATAAAATAAAAATTATACTCGCTGGGCTGGATAAATTAAAAAAAAAATTCTCCTGTGTTAACATTTTAGATCATTGTAAAATCTAGCAACTAACACTTAAGTATAAATAAAATCTATATAGAGAAACTAAAAGGTTTGTTTATCTAATTTTGGGAAAACAATGGGCTGGATTTTCAACGGGTCCTTAGACCGACACAAGGTGGGTCGAACAACAACCTTGCATTAGATCCTAATACACCAAATACTGGGCACCGTATTTTGCAAGAAAAGCATTCTCTGTAGCAAAGTCACCCAAAATGACACAAGAGGCCTGCTGCTTCAAAAATATGCCACATAAGGAGAGAATGACTTAAGCTGAGTCAAAAATATGAGGGGCAAGAATAACTCAAGCTGAGCCAAAAAGATGATGCAGGGGGTGAGAATGACTCAAGGTGAGTCAAACAGACAGTTGATGCATGCAGCAAGAATGACACAAGCTGCATCAAAAAGATAATGCATGGAGCAAGAAATGACTCAAGCTGTGTCATAAAGATGATGCATGTGGTGAGAATGACTCAAGCTGAATCAAAAAATATGGCAGATGAAATGGCCAAGACAATGGCATGTTAAATGCCCAAAACACTCTACACTAGCCCCATGGGCTCTATAACCAATCCTCCACAGGATTTACCCTCTCCTTTATATGCTCCAGTGTCAGTTTTGCCAGCTCTAACTAGTCTAACAGGTGCATGCTATTGTCGGCGCTGTGACAACAGCTTCCACTTTTGAAAATTAAAAAAAAGAGGATGGTGTGTCATTTTTTAACACAAGCCCTTTTGCAACATAGCACATCCATTTTTTTGATGCAAGCTTGATGCAAGACACTTTGGTGCAGGCAGTTCTGCTTTTGATGCAAGCAGTGTTAGAAAATCGGAATTAACACAAGTTTTGATGCAGTCTGCTCCTTGCATCATTCCTTTCTGGTGCAAGCATCTTGCATCATTCTCTGACCCTTTGAAATTGAGCCCAGCACGTTAACTTACAAGTGGCTTCACTAGTCATGGATTAATGCAACTCACATTAAATTTTGGAGCCAGGACAAGCCATGCTGGGGAGTGTGGTGGTGGTGGTAGTTGTATATTAAACATTGTTGGGCACTTGCCTGGCACCTTTTAAATGATTGACAGACATTGGTAGGCAGTTATTTCTGCCCCCCCCCCCGCTGCCTACTCTCCAGCTTGGCTGAGCATGTTTTCAGACACAGTGGGAATGCAAAGTTTCCCAGGTGCCTGCTGGATGAGAATGCTTTTTTGTTTTTTTTTTAAAGTCAGTTATAACAATGATGAAGAGAAGCCAGCAGTGGGGGAGTGTACAGGGATGGACCTGTGTCTCCATGAGGAAGGGCTTGCTTAGTCCAAGTGGCAGAGTTAGACAGCAGCTGCCTGCATGCATATGGTCCCCTCATTTGGAGGCCAACCCAGGGGTGGTATCATAGGTGATGCCTGCTAGTCTAGGCCAATTACAGCAGGCCCAGAAGACCTTCAGGTGTGATGAAAGGCTGGCTGTTTGTGCTGGTGGCAGCCACTCATTTTGCCTAAGGTCCAATTTAGTTTTCTTTTATTTTGACAGAGGAGTTGAAAGAAATTGCTCAACTTGGAAACTACTAAATGCCTGAACCCTTAAAAGAAGACTAATAGAAAGAAAAGGAAACAATTTAAAGAGATAGTTTTTCATTTATAACATTTGAATGTCATAAAGGGGCAATGCGTTTAACATGAAGAAACCTTTTAAAATTACAGCTTTCTTGAGTTTTCTTCATATATTAAAGGGACAGCAGGCCTGATTTTCAAAGGTGAATGTTAGAACTGTACAATAATACAAAGGTGCATAAAACAGCATATAGCTGTCAAGGTGCCATATTCATATAGGCAGCACACTCTAGCTGGCACACACTGCCTGTGTTAATATGAGGTTTTGTTATTGCTGCACAAAGTGCATATGTCCTCCTGTACAATGCATATATGGATGGGTCTACCATCAAAGTAGTCCGATCTTTCAAATACCTTGGGGTCTGTCTTGATAGTCACCTCGATGACTTCCAGTTCCGCCTCCATCCTGATGCACACTTAAACTCATGGAGCTCCGTTCCCAGACAAATTTTGTAACAATTTTAACGACTTCTGGCATCTAAGGTTGTCCCCCTGGGAGGCAATTTAACAAAACTAAGTTTGTGGTCTCTCAAAATGCCGCTGAAACCTAGTGCAAAGGAGAATTTATTTGAATATCTAAAACCCTTTCAGCCCCGGACTCGAGGGGTATAAAGCTGCAGGGAAAAAACAAGGCTGCTGATCCACCCACCTCACCACTTACTTACTCTGAGGAAGAAAACAAAGAGGATTTCACTATCACCTCTAGAAAACAGTGTCATGAGCTTCGGAAAATAAATGGGATGATGTTAAAAATGGAGAAATCAGCTGTAGAGACTAAAACGGAACTAGCGGTGGTGATCCAAAGAGCAGGTGATTTGGAAGTAGGCCTTACCGACACAAGCAATGAAGTTCAGGAACATGAGGAGGCACCTCGCTACCTCCTGAAGAGAGACAGAGAATGGCTGGAGAAACTAGATGATTTAGAGTTGAGGTCTCGAAGAGACAATATTCGGATTTACAGAGTCCCTGAGGATATGGAACAAGGAGGGTGGATGGAGGCCTTTCTTGAGAGTTTTCTAACATAAATTTTAGATCTACCTAAAGAGCAACCTCTAAATATTGTTCTTGCTCACAGGGCCCTGGCAAAGAAACCAGTAGGACTGAAGGCTGCACCCAGATCCATCGTTCTGAAGTTTTTAGACTATCGTACTAAGACTGCAGTGTTACAGGTGGCCTGGGCCAAAAAGACAGTCCTCTTTGGTGACACTTGCCTGTTTTTCGACCACGACTTCACACCCTACACAAAGCAAAAACAAAGCGCCTTACTGGAAATCAAGAAGTGGCTAGCTACAAACAATATTAAAATGCAACTCATTGCACCTGCGCAGTTAAAAATCTTCCTGCCTAAGGGCCCGGCCTTCTTCAGATCGCTGGCTGAGGCCTGGGCTACCTTGATGGAATTAGGGGTCCCCAGCAATCTTCTTGGCTGACCAGGCTTGATGTCACCTGAAGACAGATGGAGGGAACGAGAACCCTGGAAACAAAGGAGAAATGCCAGGCAAAAAGGCAGTACAGGCAACCTGCTGAAGACGAAGGAAAAAGTTTCAGACCAGAATGCCGAGGCGGCCCCATGTAGGAGAGAATGCGGGAGTGCTCACTGAACCTGAACAGGCTTGGTCATTCTTCCTACTTCTTAGACGCTCTCTCAGAAAGAAGAAGAAGAAGAAGAATCAGCATTTATATAGTGCTTTTCATACACAGTATCCCAAAGTGCTTTATAAGCAATGCTAGACTGGTAGTGAAGTGACTGAATGTGTGGTGGCGGCCATATCGCACATCATCACCCACACACAGCCTGGATAATTGCATGAACTGGTTTATGGGAAGGGGAGTGTTGGCCAGGACACCGGAAATATTCCTTGCTCTTTTACGAAGAGTACCCTGGGTTCTTTTACTTCCACCTGGCACCCACCAAGACAACACCAGGATGGGCAGAAGGACCTCGGTTTAATGTCTCATCCGAAGGACGGCACACCCCAGCAGTACAGCACCCCCCAATACTGCACTCGGATGCCAGCGATTTTTAAGTGCAAGTCCATCCTGGTGTGGGATGAGAACCCATGACCTTCTGGTCCAGAGGCGGATGTGCGACCAACTGAGCCACGCTGAAAGGGCAGATTCATAGCTTTGACACATCGGAAAGAGGGACTATAGGGGGGATTATAGGGGTGTCAGATAGTCACATTGCTGGGGAAAATACTGGAGGTTTTTGTCTTCTCTGGAAGGAGATAATTTGGAAGGGAGCAAGGAGACGAAACACTGGATGAAGGGGGAGAAGGATTGATGTTTTTATCTTCTGAGGTGCGGGGAACAGATATCTGGGGGGTATTCCCCCCTTTTTTCTTTTTTTTAGTTTGGAATCTTCCGACAACCCAACTCATTGCACCCACAGACATCAGACAATCCTTAACTACAGGTGTCTAGAGCGGTTGGTGTTTGTCCCAGATCCCCTAGTATTTTAGTTCTCTAACCCTTGTCACGAAGTCATACACCTCTCTGGAAACTATGTGCCACCCACTCTTTAACAGAAGGGTGGGTTCCTATGCAAGTCTCCTCCTTCTCACACTTTACCATGGTGGGTCTTTCCCTCCCTTTGTTTCACAGACACTTCAGGTTTTCCCCATTCTATGTTGTTCCGGGAGGGGGAAGTGCGGAGATCCAGATATTGCCTCTACCAGTGACGGAAGATAATAAAATCTTGCGAGGCTGGGTGAGGTATTAATTGGAGATGCACGTACAACTTCTAGGGCTGGCAGAGAATTAAAAGCCAGTTTCCCCCAAAGCACAGAATGTGTGCATGGCTCTTATTGGCAGGGCCACACCCTGCCGGCTCCATAACACCGATACTGTGGGCAGGCCTAGAGCAATTTGGAAGCTGTGTACATAAGTTAAAAATGACTGGTTTCATGTTCAGTTTTGTTACTTAAAGTTTACTGGGGAGTCTCAATGGCAGACAGACTTGAGAAACAAAGAGACAGGAGGTGAAAATGGTTGAGGGAATAATTGTTACCTATTATGTTCAGGGGATGGGAAGTCCGATTAAGGGGAAAAGAATAATAAATCAACTCAAGCGGAAAGGGGCAGAACTGGCTCTCTTGCAGGAGACTCACCTAGATTCCAAGGAGAGCACAAAGTTAAGGAGGGCCTGGGTGGGCCAGGTCTTTTCCCCCTCGTATCAAGCCCACCCCCATAGGAGGGGAGTAGCTATTCTAGTACACAAACAATGTCCCTTCAGTGTTGAAAGCTCTGAGGCTGATGGGGATGGTAGATTTATTATAGTAAAAGGCAGAGACAGAGACCAACCTTGCACAATTTTAAATGTTTATGCGCCCAATTCTGACACAGAGAACCAGGATTTTTTAAAGAAACTGTTCCTCGGGGTAATACCTACCTCAGGAGAACTGTTAGTCGTAGGAAGAAATTTTAACTTGGTGTTGAATCCGACTCTGGACCGCTCTGGTTGTAATAAGGGGCCACCCTCAGGGGCAGCGAAAACTCTAACTAGATTCATGAGAGACATGGGCCTCCTTGACATCTAGCGGTATTTACATCCACGGGTAAGGGACTATTCGTGTTGGTCTCCCCCTCATGGTGTTTATTCTAGGATTGATCTGATTCTGGTCTGTAAGGAATGGGTGCATAAAATTGAGGAGGCTTCTATCCAGCCCAGGACATTTTCAGACCATGGCATGGTTTGGATGAGGCTCTGTATGTCCCCGGAAATGAAAAAACTCCACTTGGAGACTGGATGTCTCCTTACTGAATAAAACAGACTTCAAGGAGAAGCTCAGGGAGGGTTAAGTAGAGTACTCGCACCACAACCCGAGGCAGGACACCACATTGGCCATTTGGTGGGATGGCCTCAAGGCCTACTTAATGGGTAAAATCATACAATATGCCTCACTATTAAAAAAGAGAAACCTAGAAGAGATAGCTGAACTAGAGGCTAGATTACAGGACCTTGAAGTGGAACACAAAATAACATTAAACCCAGAGACCAAACATGATATGGGCAGCATTAGACAAAAGTTAAACAGAGTGTTAGATGAAAAAATAGAGGGTCAGCTTAGATATTCCCGTCACAGGTTCTATGAGTCAGGAGGCAGGGCAGGTAAACTCCTAGCCTGGCAAATTCGTAGGGAGGCCACCTCCAGAAATATTCTTAGGGTTAAAAACACTGAGAGAACATGGGTCTCCAACCTGGAGGGTATAGCCAACCTATTTAAAAAATTCTATAGCCTCTTATATTCCCAGGAGACAGTGCCTGACTTTGATAGCCATTTGGCAGGTTTCTTTGAGGAATCTAAGTTACAGAAGTTGACACAGGAGGAAAGAGATTTCTTAGATTCCTTCCTACATGACGAGGAGATCCTAGCGACCATTCAGGCTCTGAAGGCAGGCAAGGCCCCTGGCCCTGATGGCTTCCCGGCCGAGATATACAAAACATGCAAGGATCTCTTAGGCCTCCTGCTGGGAGAGGTTTGTAGAGAAGTACAACAAAATGGCATAACCTCTCTGAGTTGGCAGTATGCGCAGATCATAGTGATACACAAAGAGGGTAAGGACCCGGGGGAATGTGGTTCTTACAGACCAATCTCCTTGCTTAATGTTGACCAAAAGATATATACAATCCTGCCCAATAGGTTGAAAAAGGTCGTGGGGAGTCTAGTGCACCCTGACCAATCAGGGTTTATTAATGGGAGACTCCTACATGACCATATTCGACAGCTTTTAAATTTAATTACTCATCAACAATCTGTTAATGAATGCACCCTGACCATTTTTATGGATGCAGAAAAGGCCTTTGACAGGGTCATCTGGGGTTTTCTACATCGTACCCTGTTGGAAATGGGCTTCGGTGTGAAATTCAGGGAGAGTATGAGGGCCCTGTACGTGGCTTCTCAGACCAGGGTTTGGGGTAATGGTTTCCTAATGTGGGGTACAAGGCAGGCATGTCCCTTGTCACCTCTTTTATTCACTCTGTGCATAGAGCCTCTGGTGGTGAAAATCTGATCTGCCCCAGATATTCATGGTATCAAGGTTGGGACTTGGGAGCAGAACATTTCTCTCTATGCTGATGACTCCCTTTTTTACGTCACCTCCCCTGAAACATCAATACCTGCATTACAGAGGGAGCTAGAAAATTATGGACAGGTGTTGGGTTATAAAATAAATTACGATAAATCCAAAGTCCTGAGGTTTGGGGGTCAGGTGCCCAGGAGAGTGGTGGAGGACCTCCCCTACAGGTGGACCACAGCCAATGTGGTGAGATACTTAGGGATCAAGATCTCTCCCCGGCTCTCTGAATTGTTTCTACTAAATTATGGGAGACTTTGGAAAGAGATCTCTGTGGATATTGTCAGATGGAGGTTGCTCCTGCCATCCCTGGGGGGTAGGGTAGAAATAATAAAAATGAATATATTACCCCAGCTCATGTTTCTATTCCAGGCACTTCCAATTGGGATCCCGGGGAGTTTTTGGAAACTGGTCCTAGGGAGCTTGTCCAGTTTTGTGTGGCAGGGTAGGTGTCGGAGATTCCGTGTGGATCTCCTCTCCCAGCCCAGGGAGAGGGAAGGTCTTGCCTACCCCGACCGTAAATTGTATTACCTGGCAGCTCAGATAGCCCCAGTCATTTCTTGGTTGAAACAGGAGGGGGGCAGAGGGATGGCAAGGCATAGAGAGATACCATTCCAGACAGCTGTCTTTGACCTCCTTGCCCCACACCCCGATTACTAAATCCATCTGGCAGTCAATTAAGAGCCCTTGGACTAGACATACCCTCAGAGTCCTTATTAAGGCCAGAAAGATCTCTCAAACTCCAGAAGGTATTGGCCTGCTGACTTCTATTCTTGGAGATTTGAACTTCCTTCCAGCACAGACAGACCTGGGTTTCAAAATATGGAATAAAAATGCCCTGGTCAGGTACCGCAATTTATTCCAGGGAGACCAATTGATGTCCTTCAAACAGTTACAGCAAAAATGTTACCTTAATAGGTCTAATTTTTATAGATTTTTACAGGTGAGACATTACTTATATACTAACAGCTTAATACCAAATATTACCCAAGACCTGACAGGGCTGGAGGAGTTTATGTATTGGTCTACCAAATTAGCTGGTCAGTGGAAGACAATATCGTTAGGATATAAGGCCGTGCAAGGGGAAAGGAATGAATATTTCTGGTCCCTAAGAGACAGATGGGAAAGAGAATTAGGGCATCAGATTCCTGATCACCATTGGTGGGAGGCCTGGGTAAAGTGATGGCATACCACCGCCTCTCCAACGTGGAGGGAGTTCCACTGGAAGTGTCTCTCCAGGTTCTTCCGCACTCATTTGGGCATGAAACACTTCCAGCATGGGGGCACAGACCTATGTTGGAGAGGATGCAGTCAGGTGGGCACGCATGCTCACATTTTTTGGTTATGCCCGGGGGTGGTGAGGTTTTGGCAAGAGATAGCTCATACTCTGGGCCGGATATGGGGAGTGGTTGTCCCCTGCTCCTTTGACTCCATCTTCCTGGGGCTGGATCTTGTGGGCAATAAGGGGGAGGGTCAGAGATCTCTGTTCAGACTGCTCTACCTAGCAGCGCTAGAGGAAATCACGGCCAGATGGCTTTCCGCCATCCCACCGAGTTGTGGCTCCTGGCAATGCAGGGTTGAGGAGCTCAAAAGAATGGAGGGCCTAACTGCCAAATTAAGATTATTAGAAGAGAAACACAGGGATAGATGGAGATCATGGGAGAAAGAAGTAGGAGAAGTGTCCTCAGAGACACTGATCTCCTGTCGACCGCAGCTCCTGCCCCGGCTGTGAGGCGGGTTCTGAGATGTCAGTAAGAGAGCCACTTGTACTCACAGGGTGGGACGTGACCTCCGGACCTCTTGCAGAACGCAGGTGAGAACTTAGATAGTTGAAAATCAGTTGAAACTAGAAGCAGACTGGCCCATTTTCCCTCTGCATCCCCAGTTCTTCATAAGCCTCAAGATCTATACCTGCCAATTGAGTCTCCTCCTATAATTATAGATTTTGTTATAGGACTTCTGTTGAGTCCTACGATGTTAGGGGCTCTTCCCCTTTTTGTTTATAATACAGTCTCCTTATTCCTATATCTTTTACTGAACACACACATGTTGGCATGTTTATGATATTCTACATGAAACTCAGTCCTGAATGTAAGAGACAATATCTTTGGGAAAAGCATGTTACTTGCCCTAATAATAGAGGCATGCAGTCTGGTTTACTCTCTGAAGACTTCTTGGTTACCTGAGAATGTGATATAGCTCACAATTATGAGATCATTAGTGTCTAAAAAAATAAAAGCAATTTGTTAGACTGATAAATCATTAATTGTTATACACCTCTAATTAGCTAACAGATTGGATGTACTTCACTTGACAATATGTGAATATGAGCTGTATTTCTGAATTCTTGAAATAAACTTTAAGTTTTTTTAAAAAAAAAGAAAGTCACCTCAACTTTTCTGAACATGTGGATGCCATTCGAAAAAAACAGTATCCCGTGAATATAAAGAGTCGCTTTGAGTGAGTAAAGTTGGGTGACATAAAAATAGTGAAGGGAAAATGGGCTATGTGCTTCTAATAGCATGTGCTATTAAGAGCAAGTACTAATATGAGCAGTATCTGTCTAGGTAGGGAGTACTACTTTGAAAAACTATGTCAGACTTTGTCCGACAGGCCACTTTTGAGCTGGCTGTCTGGTGTACTGGTTATAGAAACATAGAAACATAGAAGTTGATGGCAGATAAGGACCGCAAGGCTTATCTCGTCTGCCCATTTTTCTACCTTATGAAAGTGTCATAGGCTTTTACTCTGTCAATGGCCTATCTATTTATACTCATCTGTCTTGCTCCCTTATACCTATCCCATGCCTGTTTGAAGCTCTGCACTGTATTCATATCCACCACCTCCTGAGGTAGGCCGATCCATTCATCCACATCCCTTTCTGTGAAAAAGAACTTTCTCACATTACCCCTTAATCAGCCTCCCTCTAATCTCATGATGTGTCCTCTTGTCCTGCTGTTTTTCTTGTACTGAAACATGTTAGACTCTTTCCCTTGTTAATGCCCTTAAGATGTTTGAATGTTTCAATCATATCACCTCTCTCCCTCCTTTGCTCCAGGTATACATATTGAGCTCTATTAATCTGTCCTCATATGTTTTCTAATGCAGTTTCTGCACCATTTTGGTTGCCCTTCTCTGGATTGCCTCCATTTTGTTAATGTCCTTGTGCAGGTGCAGCCTCCAGTACTGCATGTAGTAATCCGGATGGGGCCTAACTAGTGTCTTGTAAAGAGGGATTATTACCTACCTCTTACGACTTGTGATACCCCCACTAATACACCCCATCAACCCTCAAGCCTTACCAGCTGCTTTAGTGGTCTGCTTGGATGATTTCAGGTCATCGGTGATGATGATGCCCAAGTCACTTTCTTCCCTTGTGATTGTCAGCAGTTCCCCTCCCAACCTATGGGTCGCTTCAAGGCTTTTCTTCCCTACATGCAGGATCTTGCACTTCTTTGCGTTAAACCCCAGTTGCCACTCTTCTGACTATTTTGTCAGTTTTTCCAGATCTCTTCTTATTCTGCTCACCCCATCTGGATCATCTACTCTGTTGCAGATCATGGTGTCATCTGCAAAGAGGCAAACCTTACCCTCCAGTCCATCTGCAATGTCACTGATGAAGATATTGAAGAGGACTGGCCCCAGGACTGATCCCTGAGGTACCCCACTTGTGACTTGCATCTCTTTTGACTATATACCATTTACCACCACTCTTTGCTTTCTGCCTGCCAACCAGTTTGCCACTGAGTTGACTAACCTCTGGCCCACCCCAAGTCTATCCAGCTTATTAATCAATCTTCTATGTGGAACAGTATCGAATGCTTTGCTGAAGTCAAGGTAGGTGACATCAACTGCACCCCCTTGGTCCACCACTCTGGTTACCCAGTCAAAGAAATCTGTGAGATTTGTTTGACAGGACATTTCTGTTGTAGACCCATGCTGTCTTGGATCCTGTGCTCCTATGGATAACAGGTGTTGCACTGTTCTTTCCTCAAGGAGTGCCTCCATAATCTTGCCCACTACTGAGGTAAGACTGACTGATCTGTAGTTCCCTGCCTCCTCCCTGCTGCCACTCTTGTGGAGCAGGATCACATGAGCCCTTCCCCAGCCTTCTGGGATCTCTCCTGTGCTCAGAGACTCACTAAACAGTTCTGCTAATGGCTCTGCTACTTCCACCCTTAGCTCCTTTAGTACCCTGGGATGTATGACATCAGGTCCTATTGCCTTGTCCACCCTGAGTTTAGCGAGCTCTTGTACAGTAGGATGCTTTCTTTTGTGAAGGGACTAGTGCACCCCCCCCCGTGTCCATGGTACTGAGCTGTGGGCCCTGCCCTACCTTCTCCTCAGTAAATACTGAACAGAAATATCTATTTAGGATAGATGCTTTTCCTTGGTTCTCCTCCACACACTCCCCCTTACCCCTTTGATTTTAGCAGTCATCCTCTGGACTTTCTCCTTTCACTAATGTATCTATAACAATTCTTGTCCCCTTCTTTTATTGTTAATGCTATGTTTCCTCAGTTTGGTCTTTTGCCTGCCTTACTACCTTCCCTGCTTCCATTAGGGAAGTTTGGTATGCCTCCCTATCTTCATCCTGCTGCATTCCCTTATATTTCCTGAAGGCCAACCTCTTGGCTCTGATCCTTTCTGCTACGGTTTTTGAGAACCAAAGTGGTTTCCTCCTTCTTTTGCTCTTGCTTTTCTCCCTAACACAATGGGATGTTGCTTCAAGTATTGAATCCTTAATGCTTGCCCACTTTGCCTGTACCCCCTCACCTGTATTTCTTCTTGCCAGGGCTAGCTTAACTCTGTTGGCCATCTAATCAAAGTTAACTCCTCTGAAGCCCCACAATTTTGCCTTGGAATGGGATGATTTAGTTCTAGCGGCCAAACTGAACCATACCATGTGATGGTGACTGGCCCCCAGGCAACCTTCTACCTGGAGATCTGTGATCCTTTCCCCATTAGTCAGTACTAGATCCAGGATAGCCCTGTTTCTTGTGGATTGTTGTACCAATTGTTTGAGGCCCTTCCCCTGCAAGGAATCCACTATGTGTCTAGTTCTGGTGGATGTTCCTGCTGGTATTGACTAGTCTGTATCTGGCATGTTGTAGTCTCCCATTATCAGAACCTCCCTTTTAGTTGTCATGTTTTGTATATCTTCTAACAGTAATGTGTCTATGTCATCCCCTTTGTCTGGAGGCCTGTAGCCAACCCCAGTTTGTGTGGCTGTCCCATTTCCTGTTTCCAGGGTGACCCACATTTCTTCTGGCTCCTTATGTGTTTTCTGAATTTCTGTAGCTTTGATATTTTCACTGACATAAAGGGCCACTCTCCCCCCCACCTTTTTTCACCTCGGTCTCTTCTGAACAGTACACAGCTGGGTAACGAAGTCTCTCAAGTGTGGTTACTGATTAAACATGTCTTGTTAATGGCTACTATGTCCAGTTTAACCTCTGTCATTGTTGCCTCCAGGTCTGAGATCTTGTTTCCCAGACTGTGGGCATTTGTGTGCATGATTTTCCATTGGTAAGATTTCGGTGCGTTAGTTGTGGGGTGAGGTCTGGCTTTTCCCCTGCATGTCGTATGGGGAGCTGGACTTTTTTCCTTACCTGGTTATGCATATGAGCTACAAACATGCTGAACTCCTGTTTGATCACTAGCGGAGGGGGAAGGGTGATATTCCCGTTCAATGTCTAGGGTGCAGCACCCACTCCTTATTTGCTAGTTTAAATATTCTGCAAAGACATCAAACTTCTGCCCCAATGCACTGACTCCCTCCTTAGTCAGATGCAGTCCATCGAATTTAAAGAACTTTCGCTCCCCAAAATGTTGCCAGTTACCTACAAATTTGTCTTTTTTCCTGGCATCAGCCCTTGAGTCATATGTTTAGCTCCCCTATCTCCCCTTCTCTGACCTTCCGTCCATCTGCCCCCCTCTCCCAGACTGGCAAGATCTCAGAGAAGGAGTTGCCAGATGAAATAGATGACAGTTTGTCTCCCAGCCTGGTCTGGTGTTCCTTGGTTTCCTTCAACTGACCAGCTGGTGAGATCGTTAGTCCCTAGGTGTACTAGGACATTGTTGTTTTCTCCTGCTTCCTGCACAATTTTAACAGTGTGGTCAGTGTCTCTCCATGCTGATGTACCTGGGAGACATCTGACCATCACCCCCCGGCCAAAGGTAGGCATCAGCTCCCTGAATCATGGAGTCTCCAATGATAAGAAGTGTTTTGGATTTTCTTTTTGCTTTTTTTGTTTTGGTATCTGTTTTTGGCAAGTTTTGTAGTGCTAGCTCCTGTGCTGCAGTGTTGTGCTCTGCAGTGTCCTATGCCCTTTTGTTTGATTTTGGAGATAGAGGCAGATACCTGTTTGTAATTATTATCTGGTTTGTGGTCAGTGCCTCTGTGTCGGATGACCTGGGTTTTGGGCTGGCTGTGGTGCATTACATTTTTTGGGTTTGTTGGGTTGTTTACTTTTTTGGGGGAGTTGAAATATACTCATTCCCACACTCTGCTGACTTTGTTCCCACTTTGCCTGCAGGTTGCACCCCTCTGCAATGTTCTCCCCCTGCCAACTTCAGTCCTCCAGTGAGGTAGCCTCCCAAGTTTTCCCATTTCTGCATTATCATACTCCCCAGAGTTGATTATATTTTAAATTGGGGGGGGGTGTGGGGGTCATAGCCCCCTCCACATAAAAATTAATTTGAAATCATCCCCTGTAAACAGAGTGAGTGCTGGTAGCTGTTTGTTGAAGGCACTGTAGTGCACATAGCCATTTTGCTTTTAGGCGATGTGCACTGGTTGTTTTGGTTGGAGCTGTAATGTGGAAGCTATTATGACATGGAACCGAAAAAAACTGCATCCCACACTTGGATCGCTGTATCACAACCGAGGCTGCATCCCTCTGCAGGCCCACAGAGCTGTTGTTCAGAAAATGATCCTGCCTTTATTCGACTATGGTGACATAGGCTACAGCACTGCTCCCAAATCCACCCTCTTCAGACTGCACTCACTCTTCCACTCCTTCTGCTGCTTTGCTCTGGACTGTCTGCCACATACTCACCACTGCACTCTAGAGACCTCTTTCTCCTTCCCATCTATGAAGACAGGCACCTGGCCCATTGCACCTCTTTCTTAGCCAAATACTGGTTGGGCTCTGTCCATTCCTACCTTTCCTATATCCTCTCCCAGCACCCATCCACCTCCTATGCCCTTTTCAGCTCCACCTTCCACTCCCTTGCTCTCCCTACCAGGTCCTCCTCAGCATGTAAAGCTGCCTTCTCTTACCGTTTCCCTAAACTCTGCAACTCGCTCCCATTACACATTCGGTTTGCCCCCTCATTCTACTCTCTTGCCTCCCTCTTGCCTCAATTCCCCTCACCCTCCTGTACTTGCTAATGACCCCCTTTTTTTATCTCCTCTGCATTCCCTCACATTAGCTCTACTCTATACTCCATGCCTCCCACCCTTTGCTGCCTCCTCCTCCTCTCATTTTTCTATTCCTCCCAACAGCTTAACTGCACCCCACTTCTCCAGTAACTGCTACTATCCCCTCTCCCTCCCTCTCCCCCCACCACCCCCCATCCCAATTCCATTCCTGAACCCAGGTCACAGGCATGGCATGAGGTTTGGCATCCAGTGCCTCAACCTTCAGTGCCACTGTGCCAGCTCAGAGGAGGCAGTTTTGATAGAATATGAGTACAGGTTCTACACTGCTTAGCTGAGAAGGTAAGGAGAGTCTTGCTACTGGGGATGTAGAGGAGAAAATCTTGAGAAGGAGACCAATGGTGTTGGTGTGAAGAAGATCAGCAACCCAAAGGGGTGGCAATCAATACTAGTGAGACCAAGATGGAAGAGAGGAGGAATGAGAAAAGCAGGTGGGCATCATATATGTCCTCTCAGAACTCATGGGGGGAGGGGGAAGGATACCATTTGAACAACTAAGAAACAAACATGAATGTTGAGGAGATGCACAAGGGGAGAATTTGGCAGGCAATGGAGGCCTGGTGTTCCATGTAGCCCCAGACTCAGATGTTTTGTTATAAGGTTGCTCTCTCCCATGAAAAGGTTGGCCCTCAGTTACACATAGACTGGTAAGACATAACTGGGGGTGGTGGGGAGGCAGTGTGCACTAGGTACCCTAATGTAAATTGATTTTATAGGGGAGTTAGAAAAGTTTAAAGGGTTGAAATTAGATAAATCTATAGAATCTGATGGCTTACACCAGATAATGTTTAAGAAGGTAGCAGAGTTGATTGCAGGATCAATTGCACACATATTAAACTGCTCACTGGATACATGGGTGGTCCCTAAGTACTGAAGGACAGCAGATATGGTCCTGCTATAAAAGAGTGGAAGAAAGGATGAGCCAGGGAACTAAAGACCAATCAGCTTGAAGTCTATATTGGGAATGATTACAGAGTCTATACTTAAGTTGGAATTAGTGGGCTTCTTAAAGGGAAACAGGCTACAGGAAAACAGACAATATGGGCTCAGAAGAGGGAGGTCTTGCCAGCCAAACCTGGTCACCCTCTTTGACTTGGTGACCAATGTAGCTGATAAGGTACCAGCAGTTGATGGAATGTACTTGGCTTTTAGCAAGAACTTTGACTCAGTCCGCCACAGGAGGCTTGTCAAAAAATGAAGGGACATAGGGGTGGAGGAAAATTCATGACTTGAGTAGAGAAGTGATTAAGGGGAGGAATATACAGGGGAGCAGTAAAAGGGGAGTTTTCAAAGGTAAAGGATGTAAGAAGCAAAGTACCTCAAGGGTCAGTTCTAGGTCCATTTCTTATCCATGTGTTTATTTGTGACATAAGGGAAGGCGTCAAGGGAAAGATCTGCCTCTTCACAGAAGATGCAAAGTAATGCACAGTGGTAAACACATAGAAAGGGAAAAGGGAACTCAGGGAGGATGTGGGTAGGCTGGAAAGCTGATCAAAGGTATAGCAGCTGGGCTTCAATATTAAAAAGCAAGGTGATGCACATTGCAAAAAGTCACCTAATGGTGGGGGTACAAGTAAGTGGTTTACCCATGCCACAGTGACAGTCATCACAGAGACATCCCCGACAGCGACAGCCACAGTGCCAACTGTTGGCATTGCAGTGTCGGGATGCCTCTGTGTATCCATCGGGGGGATGCACCCCTGAACCCCCCCATGTGGGGGGCTCCACAACCCACACTCCCAGGTCTCTAGGATTCTAACTCTGAGTCGGAGTTGGTCTGGGGTGGGCAAACACCCAGCAAGGCAGTCCAATCACCATACAGACCACCACAGCAACTGGCAGATTTTGCCCGATTCCTGTCGCTGGGGTGGTCTTCGCGATCAGGGAGTCACTGTGGTAACGGTATTCGCAGGAAAGCACCATGGAAGAAAATGACTTAGAGATCATGATATCAAAGAGATAGAAAACAACTGCTCACTGTAATAGAGCTCTAGGAGAGGAATACAGAATGCTGGGATGTGTAGGGATGGGGAAACACAGCAGAAACTGGGAGGTGATCCTCCCATTGTACAGGCCACTGGTAAAACCACATCTGAAATTTTGTGCAAGGTACTGGAGTCCACACCTGAGGAAAGACAGCAACAAGGTGGAATCAGTACAGTGCCTGACAATCAAGATGGTCCATGGACTAGGAGGTAAGACATATGAGGAGGGGCTGTAGGGCATGAATATGTGCATCCTTGAAAACAGGAAAGAAAGGGGTGACATTACCAAAAAGGTTTAAATAGGGTGGATGCCGGAGTGATTTTCCTCCTTGATTGAAAATACAGGGATAAGGAGAAACTCACTGAAACCTGCAGAGATGAGATTTAAAAAGGACATCTGCAAGCATTTATTTTGCTGAATGATTGGCAGACAAGTGGAACAAGCTGCTGGAGGAAGGGGTACAGACCCAAAACAGGGAAGGGACAGGTATATGAGATTAGTCAAAGAAGAGGAGGAAGGAAAAAAGAGAGGATTGTCACTGAGGCCAGTGCAGAGTAGATAGGTTTGATGGACAGACTGGATGAGCCTATGGCATTTTTCTGCCATCATTATCTACATATCTAAGATAACTGAAAACAAATTGTTTTTTTTAAACACTTTAAACAGTTTCAGATTTTCCTATTTGTTTATACAGGAGAAAAAATTATGTAACAATGTTAGGATTTTTGTTATTAAAATGTATTTCCAAAGTCATCTGGTCATGTTACATAAAATCTTAATTCCCCTTTGTGGGTAACTCCAAAAACAGCCTGTAAAAACATTGGAAGATAATAATGCACATCAGAGAGATAGTATTCCATTTCTGCTGGTGGGACTGCTGTTTAGTCTCATGACCAGTTTATACCACTAGATAATGTAGTACTGTAGTACACTGAATCACAGAATTAGCAAAAGTGTATTACTGCATATTTGAAAAGTTTCCCCCATCCCTGAAGAGTCATCCAATGAATGAATTAAACACAGTTTAACAATTACTGCACTACTTCTGTTGTTTTGTAGTATACACATAATAAGCAAACGTCAAAGAAATTAATGAGCAACTACAGTATTTTTTTGCAGTACAGCATTTACATGGAAATCCAATGCAAATAAGGCACTGGGGTGCAAATAAGAAGCAATATTACCCTTTGGTCATGACACTTTCCAATCTTTTGTGTTTTATATTATAATATTTCATGCTAATTTAAAATAAGACAGCCTCATGGCCATGTAATGTGGTAGCAGAAACGGGAAAGAAAACATGGCCTCTCATTTTTATCAAAATTATGAAGTTAGCTGCAGCACATATAAAATAAAATGTGTTTCATATTCCTCTAGTGAGTCTCTTGTGCAATCTTGACTTGAAGCTGAGCACCTTAAATGAGGTTAGTTGAACATAAATGGAATGAACAACATGAAGAGAGCCACAGGATAATTAACTTATCTTCCTGTTGATGAACTTGACAACCATTTTGTCTGGCCAAGTTCTAATTATACATATTAAACTCTTGTAAAAACTGGACTTTGCAGAGAGAGACCTCCCATCATTAAAAAATTAAAACATTATATGATGTCCCCACCCTGATCACATCTGTAGTCAACAGTCTTTCTGTTTTACATTTCACAAAAGAAATTAAATGCATTTTTACTGTTCCTCAGTTGTCAGGTTTGTAATCCCTTTAACTAATTATGCAAGTTATTCTAAAATAATTGGTTAGAAAACTGGTCTAATTGTTCACTGGATACAGTGTTAATGTGGACTCAGCACTTACATGTTAGATGAGATTTTTAGGATGTGCTGCTACTTTAGGTCTATGGGGAAAGAACGTAAGCTGAGCTCTATTTTATGTAAATATAAAATGATTGTGTAATATCCATAATATTGACTACCAATTGAATGCCATTGTCCAGTTTGATTAATGTTGGAGCAACTCACAACACAAGAGGAGGCCAACACTATTAACCTTTGCAATGCAATTTGGAATATGTTAGGATCAAGAAACGTAAAGCAAATGGTATAAAAAAACATACGTACAGGGTACGTATTACATATTAGGGGGTGTCAAAGAGTGGTTAGCTTACCTCATGTTCTCTGCCCCTTACAGGTCTGCACAGCCTATTGATGACCTGTATGTTTTGTTTCAAGAAAGAATAGAAGCAGGGTCCCCTGTGACCACTGGGTTTGCTGGTGTCTATAGCCAGCTCTTTAAACAATACATACGTACACTAATGTGGTTTGAGTTTTGCATGCACCCACAACAGCTGGACAATACCATAGAGCATGCTGGAACCATCTGTTTATTTCATTTGCATAATGTTACTATGGAAAGAGTTCCATAAGCTTGCCTCATGGCATCACCACTGTCTTCAAAACATATAAAGGAATTACAATCCATGCTTAGTAAAGATGGCAAACTGAAAAACGTATGTCCTGAATAACCAGTTATATCCTACAAACAACCTCTAAATCTCTGCAACATACTGTATTCATCTGAAGCAAGCTCCCATTAGACTAGGACAGTGAACTAGAGAGAACCATACCTAAACCTCTAGACTAGTCCATGTGGGACAAAATGCTGAACAAATGGCAATAATGTTGAATACCTTTTTCGCATGTGTATAATCATGCCCTTTTCAAAACTCTTGTATGTTAAAACACATTATGAGAAAGACAAAAGAAGAACTCATCTCTTAATAACTAATCAATCAATTTTATTAAAACACTCAGGCAAGAACTACCCATGCAACTACAATAATAAAATATATGTATTACATACCTACTGTCCAAATCTGTTACATTAAAAATGTATGCAGAAAATACATTGGCTTACTTGAAAAGATCAATTGAAATGATCTGTATGATCATGTTTTGTAGTGTCTCACATATTTTTATTTTAATAGAACTTAAAATTCTGCTTGCAACTGTCTGACTTGACACATTTCATGTTGACTTATAGTATGTTTAATTTTTAATATGTGTATATGATGCTAGCTCCATAAGACAGACCCTGTAAATGAAATTTCTTTTTGGCTGAATTTTTCCTGATAGAGATGCTTTTTTGACAGTGTTGCATTTAATTGTTTTTCCTGCTTGAATGATCACAATGAGCTCTGTGCTTTCCATGGAAATACCTTGCAAGATGAACTTTAGCCTCTTTCCCAAGTCACAGGGAGCATAGTGGTGGAGATCATAGGCTAAAACCCTGTATAGACGAAAGATCTCAGGGTATGAAGGGATATTACAGACAGACTAGATGGACCAATGGTCTTTTTTTGCTATCATTGTCTATGATTCTAAGTCCCATCCCTTGCCCCAACTGACATACTGTACCCTGTTCTCCCCATTCACAGTATCAACTAAAACTTTACAAACTTTAATTTAGTGCCCTTCAATGGCTTTGCAACCATGATTTAGTCTCTGTTATGTTTTTGGAAAATGGGAATGGGTGCCAAGAAGGTCTTGGCTATAACCCAGGTGCTACCGAGCCACAATATGCTATTTACTGAAGGGATGATTTCCAAGTTGGCTCTGGGGAGGCACTGTCTAAGATGACAAAGGAAATTAGAGGCTTTCACCACTGAGGAGTGAACAAGACCTACACAGAACCAAAAGGATACCTGTTGTTATTCCAAGGCCTTGCTGTAGCTGTTCATGCCAAAACTAGAGGTTGCTGATCCAGTTTGCTTCACTAGGTGTACTAAACAGATATACTATTCCTATCAATAGCCAAATGGTGAGCACTTACATTAGTAAATGGGTAAATATGCAAACTAAATAGAAAAGCTTGAGATTAAAGCAGCATACCATAGACTGGATAATGTTTTTGATGTGTACAGCTTAACAAAGCTGGGACACTAATCCCAGCAACAGTTAATAACAAACCACACTTTACAGTTATACACACTTTAAAAATGTCCTGATTGTGTATTTGTGTGAATGTCTCTACTTCTTCCTGCCTTCCTCTCCATCTCCATCTCCTGTCTGCATCTGCAGGAGGGGGATCTGATCATGGGGTCTAAAAACCTTTGCACCCCACTGCCTCTGGAGAAGTGAGTGTCCGTGCCTCCAACTGATTTGCTCCCCTGTCGCCAGCTAAAGTTACAACTGACAAGCCTCCATGATCATGACCACATCCTTCCTGTTAGTTTCTATCCCATCACCTTATGTCAAACTCCTTACCAATCATTGATTCAGAAGAAGCAGCCATGGAGGAACAAACAAGTAGCAGCTACTGAGCAGAATGATCTTGTCATTTGCTCTCTGCATTAATGAACGTAGGAAGTATAACACCCAGCACAGTTACAATTTAAACATTTTAAAAACTACTAAACCATTCAGGAATCTATGTGTCTTTTTTTGTGTATATTCTATTTATACCCATGTCATGCTCTGGAGCTGCCTCTCCCTTGGGCTGCCATGACCCTCAGACATCCCCCTACTATCTCCCCCAAGCCACCTTACCACAGATCTGCAGCCATCCTCGGGATAGCCCAGTGTAACCCTGTAGCGGATGGGCCCCTCTCTTCCGAGGGGGAAGAAACCAGTGGGGAGGAGACTGGCACAATATTTTTCCTTGGTTCCAGTCACTGCTGAGGCTTTCTGTGGCTTCCTGGGAGTCTTCAGAGGTGACTGGGGCCAGCAGCCATCATCTGGCCAGTTCCCAGAGTGATATTTCCATTTTTCCTGGTGTTCCCCATAATGTGATCCCTCCGCTGTGCTCCTAGTCTCCACTCGGGGCCTCTGCAGAATGACCATGCATCCCTAACCCACCCCAGAGGAGGAGGGCAGTCCTATGGATGCTCCATCCTACCCCTTCCCCAGCCAACCCCCGGTGCCCGAGTCCGTTCCCGAACCTGGGTCACCAGCGTGGTTCGAAGTGTGGCATCCAGTGCCTCAACCCTCTGCACCACCGGGCCGTCTATGTGTCTTACTGAAGCAGCACACAACCTGAGCCCAAGATCCCATTGTAAGGGAATAGTCAAAAAATTTAATTACGTAATCTTGGCTCTGAAAAGATATCTTGTGGGGGTGTGGCTTGGCCAAATCCAAGATAGCCACTTAAACTAAATCCTCTCCACTACTACTTTCCTAATCTGGTGCAATCCTTCCTCCAAATGTACATCTGTCATCTTCAAATTCATCCCACCAGATAGTTCATCATGCCAGCTGCACAATGAGATCTCCATTTTGCAAATCCATCTGATATAACATCAGAAAGAACTGTGGCAAGTTTCCTCAGCAGCCTTACTTTAGTGGCCTAAGATGACAATGTGCAGGAAGCAGATCATGGATTTGGGCATGACCGAGACAATGTTTGCATGCATCCTGCAAGAACTAATAGAGGTGAAGGCAGCCTCCTTTCACAACATCCAAACAGTAGCTGCCATGGATGCCAGGATACTCAACTCAGAACACAGAGCTGACTCATAAGAAATGGCAATCCAGGAGCACCAAGGAATGGTCCATGAGCAGGGCCACATCATCCACTGCCTACACAACAAGGTAGATGACCTGGAAAACTGCAGCTGCAGAAACAATCTGTGGTTTCTCATTTTTCCTCAAGGGGCAGAACTAAAACATGCTGCTGCTTTCCTACAACATGCCCTTCTTATGAAACTACAGTTAAACGGAGCTCATCATTTTAATACTGAGTCGGCCCACCACTCCCTAGCATGGCCATAAAGAAAGGGGAATGACCAAGGCCAATTCTAGCCTGCTTCCTAAGCTTCACCACTAAGAAAGCCATCCTGCACAGATCAAGGGATCTGTGTAGATTTTCTTTTTTGCATGACAATGAAATCCACATATATCAGGATTTCTCCAAAGAACCTTCCAATCACGGGCAGGAGTATACAGAAGCACATCACATCGTGCATGAAACTGGTTTACAATTCTCACTCAGATATTTGGCCATGATGTGAGTGCTATATAAAGGGGTGCCCCAGTTCTTTAATACTCCAGAGGCACTGATGGACTTTCTCAGTGAATACTGTCCAAAAGAAGTGAGGGCCCTGAGGAGAAAACTATCACTGACCTGCCGTGGCATACATCAGCACCCAAAGGGATGGATACCAGTGCTTATCTGTCAACTACCAGACAGGCACACGAGGGCCACCTTGACTCAGAGGCCTGGGCCCTACCCTCTAGGAGCAGAACATGCCAGCTAGACCAGCAGAGGAACAAGGACAAGCCTCAGCAGCTCCAGTCTAGAAGCCACAGCCATGAGGAGAATCTGGAGGGATTCTTGGATGGTCTTGGAGCTATTCAGGCAAACAATTGCTAGGTGCTTTTGTGGCCTATATATCCCATAGCAGCTTCTTGTAAGGCCCCAGCAAAATCCTCAGGCACACCATGCTAGCTCACTGCAACCACTGCAGATGAAGACTGTCCCTCAGCTGATCCAACCCCAGATAAATCATGGGTAGCTATAGTTGTAAATGCTGTCCCTTTACCTCTGAATCCAGTTAAAGTCCCTTCCTCTTCTTTAGCAACCAATTTGGGAACACCTGCTGCTTCACAGCACCTTATGGGGCTAAGGGGGCTCCAGAACTCACAACAGCATCAAGATGACTAGTAAGTACTCTCCTGTATTTAAACTTTTGCCAGCATGGACACTGGGGAATTTAGGAAGTAGGGCTGGGCACTTCAATTGAATGATTGTTTAGGGCTCAGGGAAGGTCACTTCGGTCCTAAGGTCTGACCTTCCACCTGTAGCTATGCCACTCTAAAATTCCTTCCAACCCAGTTTCCTGTTTCAGACAGTTGCACCAGCTTCCCCTGCATTATAGGATCTTACCAGAATTCTCCAGTACTGTCTCTTATTTGTCCTTCCATGCTGCAAGATGTTCTCTGGAACTGTTTCTGTTTCTGTCAGCAGCCTGCATTGAAAATCTCATGGGCACTATATCTGAGCAAGGGACAGAGACTGATGCAAGTATAGTAGAGCTCAAGGGACATACTGTCTACTTCATGACTTTTTTTTGCTGTACGGACTTCTCTTGAATGTCATTAACTGTTGATTTCTTGCTGGTACACTGCAGTGTAGGTATTGTATACTGAGGTTCAACTGCCAACTCAAGACGTGCTGACTTCCTATATTCATCCAACTTATTATCTTGTTTCTAGTATGGTTTCTGGAAGCACCACTCCACTGCTCCTCCCCTCTGTGTGCTACTGACTGTATCCTCACTGGGATGGATCAGTGGCAACAACACAGCAGACATTTTTAATGATCTGGCCAAAGCCTTCAATTTGGTAGCTCATCCACTCCTCCTGGACATGCTGAGCTCTGCCAGGCTCTCAGCTCCTGCTGTTCATTGGTTCTGTTCCTACCTCATGGGCCATCAACAGTTGTTACAGGTAGGAGGTGTCCTGTCACCTCCACTACCCATCTAGCACTGGGTTTCACAGGGATCCACCCTGGTTCCCACCCGCTTCACCATTTTCCTGAATGACTTCATCTCTGCCTATGTCAAATCGCATACTCACATGTTTGCTGATGACACAGTCATCTTTATCTCCAACCCCTCTACTGTAGTGGTAGAAGGTCTGCTCCAGCAAGACTTCCATAATGTCCTGTAGTGGTTCCACTTCAACTGACTCCAGTGTCCATGACCTTTGACACCAGCTAGTTGTTGGCCAGGCTGTCCCCTCCCTGTCTTCTCCACCCTGGATGACCCCCCAGAAGTGGTTCCATCCTTCAAGTACCTCAGTGTGTTTCTAGATAGTAAGCTTGACCTCTCTGCCCACACTTAAGCCATCCATGCCAAGCTCCACATCAAACTCAGTGCCTTATACTATAACAATGACTGCTTGTCTCCCTATGTCCATCGGGAGCTCATTACCAAAAGGATGCTCCCAGTCTTAGACTATGCAGATGTGGTCCATGACATTGCCCCCTCCTTTCCTTTGACAGATTGGATACCCTTGTAATGCTTTTTATCTGTTTGTGACAACCCCCACACCCCCTGGAATTCACCACTGCTCACTGTACTCCTCCCTACCCATCCTACCCCTACCTCCATGTTGTCAGCCCCCATGCACCTCCTTTATCTCCAAACACTGGTTTGGCTCCCTTCCCTCTTACTTATCCTTATTCCTCTCTCACATTCCTTCTGTCCCATACTCCCTCTGCTCCAGGGATCCTTGCACCTTCTCCCGTCACTACTCTCACTCCTATGATAGGTAGTCAGCCTTTTCCTATCACCTTCCCTCCTTCTGGAACCTGTTCCCCTCCTCTCTCATACTCTCCCCTTCCCATGGCTTTCCTGAGCACCAGTTGAAATTCCTCCCCAGCCCCAACTGCTCCTGTCAGCACCCTTCCTCACCCTTCCCCATTGGAGCCCCACCATCCCTTATGTTGGGCCTCCTCCTGGGTTCTCCCTTAGCCTATTTTCAGGCTTCCTCCTATTCTACATCTGCACTGCCTTTATTCCACCCATGCTGGTCTCTTTATTTGCACATTATAGCTGCTCACTGTACCTAACTACTTTTATTTTCACTTGAACCATGCTAAAGTGTACTCTGATTGCACTTTACTTGTACTGACCATTAATATTGAATATGTTTTATTGTATATCCAATTCCCTTCCAGAGGGTCACACATGGAAATGAGCCTTGTCTTAATGTGCCTTTATTTTCAGATAAACAAATTAATCAATTCCCTACCCAGTTCACCACTTTGGATACCACCTCTAGGCTGCTCAATTTCTTTATCAGTCTCCTTTGTTACAGTGTCAAAGGCCTTGCTCAAGTCCAGATAGGCCATGCCAACTGCCCTCCCCTGATCTATTTCCCTGGTCACCCAGACAAAGAAATCAATAAGATATGTATGCCATGATCCCCTTCCCCGATTAATCCATGCCACCTATGGCCCTGAAATGAATTGGATTCAAGATACTGTCAGTGTCAGTGGCTCAGCAGGTAGCACACTCTCCTCTGAGGCTGAGAGATCAGAAGGCTGTGTGTTCTATTCCCACACCAGGCACTTGGGTTAATATTCCAATAATGATGCTGTAGTGCAGTGGGGGGGGGGTGCTGCACTCCTGAGATGTTAAACCAAGGTCCCATCTGCCTTTTCTGTGGTAGTTCAGGTGGATGTTAAAGATCCCATGACACTTCTCAAAAAGAGTAGGGGAGTTTTTATTGTCAAGAAAAAACAGAAAAGGAACACAGAAAAATAAATTATACCAGTAAATAAAGATTACAATGTACAAATGAAATCCCTATATCGGGAAAAACACACTTATACAGTGTACCAATTCTCAAAATAATACATTTTACTTATATTTAATAAAGGTATGAAAACCTCTCCACCATCTATTGGTTTCTGTTGAAAAAAACCCCAACAATCTCTGGAATATAGCCTTCCCATCTCAAGCACAATTATTGAAGAAAAAACATTATAATCCATCTTCTTCTAGTAGAGGACCCACTGACAGTGTGCCTGCCATAAATAAAAATGAAGACAACAAAGGAAAATAGACAAAGTCTCATGATGAAAATGCAATAAACTGTGAGGATATTTACCAATCACCAGAATGTCATAGGTTAGAAAAGCCAACCATTTAAAATTCAATTTTTTTGCTAAAAATTTCCATAGATTTTTTGAATAAGAGCAATACAAAAGAAAATGTTCTGTTGATTCCTCTAAATTTATACAGTCCATATATGGGCAGTTTCTTCCTTCTCTGGCTTTATATTTAGCATTGTCTCTAAGGTTTAATCTTCCATACATAAGTAACCAGAGGATTTCCCACATCTGAGGGGGAAGCCTTTTACTATTAAGCTGGGATAAAATGAAATGATTATCTCCTTCAGGACAATTTTTAAAGCTTGGATCTGTGGGATAAATTTGACACATCAGAGATTTATAAAGGGATTTTCCATTACATCGTAGTAGCATTTCCTTTGATATGCCCCATTTATAAATTGTCTGTGCTGCAGGCTTAAAATATAATGGAATATATAAGTGTTTATTACACCTAGGTGGTACATGTTTCCAAGCAACTAAAAAATTATTTAAAATTAATTGTACCCAGTTATTACCACCCTTTGCAATTTCTAATAATCCACTGCGAACTGTAAATGAAAAGAATAATGAGAAACAAAAACACACTGGATCAATCATTCCAATACCTCCCTTAGTCTTAGCCAGATAAGTAAACTGTCTTTTAATAGGATTAAGCCTGTTTCCCCACAACATCTGGAAGAATAAGCTATAAACCTTAGTCTCTAATATGACAGGTAATGGAAAAATCTTTGCAGCATGTTTTAAGCAGGGCAAAAGAAATTGCTTAGAAATGTGGATTTGTTTCTGCTTTGTAAGTTTCCACTACTTCCATCTCAGTACTTTAGGCTCAAGTTTTTTAGAGCCTTATTCCAATTTTCTAGTGGCAAATATTCTGAACCAAATAAAATACCAAAAATGGCAATAGGTTCCGTAGAAAATTCAATACCATTATCGCAAACCAGTAAATCACTTCATTTCTGTTTTTAATCATGCAATTTGGTCTGTATAATTAAATTTAGGGTATATGATAAGGTATAAAGTTTTTGCAATTGTTGTCTGAGCGAGAGCTATTTTAAAAACTTCTCATTCCCAGTCCTTTTCTCATGTTTTATAAACCACATTTTTAAACCAGATTTAGTAGTTTTCCACCATTCCCCTATATTAGGGTATAGAAAAACTACTGACAATCTAGCTATAAGAAGATTTAGAATAGTATGACTAACAAAATGGAAGAATTAACTTTCCATCTATTTAATTTTGGGAGAGTTTGTTCTCCTAGATGAATTGTACAAAATAAAAATAAATGGTCTGAAAATTCTACTGGACATGATTTAAAGTTTCCAACTGGTACATTAGGGGAAGTAAATAAATAATCTATTGAGGTAAGTAATTTACTGCGAATATATGTAAAGTTTGGCCCTGAAATCTGATATTTCCTACAATCTGTAAGATCTGCAGTTTTAACCAAGTGTTCTAATGCATGGGTGTCACAATAAGTTTTCTTCTTGGCCTGAGAAGTAGAGGTCTCATTTCAGATGTAAAGTACAATTAAAATCACCTCCAAAAAGAACTAAATAAGTGGTAACTAGAAAGGGTTGAATAGCTTTCAAAAAGGCTACCCTCTTAGCTTTAGTTTGGGGATTATAAATAGTAATAAACCTAAAGTTTGTTTCTTCCCATAAACCATCCAATATCAACACCATCCCTGCATTTAAATCTATCAGTTTCCTCATAGTGAATTTATAAGAATTAAAAAGAATTCCAATTCCATCTGCCTTATCTGGACTGAATGACCAATAGGAAGGACCCCATTGCTAATCCCTTTTAAAAGCCACTACTTGTTCTGCAGAATGCATCCAAGTTTCTTGTAGGAAACAGACGTCAATTTACAAATCAAGAATATATTGGAAGACAGCCTGACGTTTAACATAATTAAGGATACTATGCATATTGAAGGAACCCCAAGTACATGTAGTCATGTTTTGAATGTTCAGAGTGCTTTAATTATTTTTCCTTTTTTTTCCTTTTACCCTTGTAATCACCAGTACTCTGAGAGGGAGGTTCTAAGGTTGAGGCCTGTGAATCTGAATCCCTGTGATCCATTTCAGAGTCACCTCAATAAAGTGCTGTATATGAATTTTCAGTCTCCAGAGGTTCTGGGGAAAGGGGGGTAATTTAGACTTCAAAAATCTAGTGGACCGCTGTCGAGAAAGAGGTGAGGCAGCAAGAGGTGCAGAAAAAGACTCTTCCAAGCCTGGAGGATCTTTATAGCATATAGCAAGTAGTAACTGTGGCTCAGAACTAGATACTTTATCTGACTCTAGTATGATATTCTGAGTAAGTGCAACTGGATTTATCACTGGAATGGGGGAGATTCCTGAACATATTTAATTATTTTAGTTAACTCAGAGAGTGGAGGGGAGGAGGAGTGTGGGGGGGCCTGGAGGGGAATGTTCGGGAGAGGGGGGTTGGGGAGCATTCTCAGCCGAAGAAGCTATTGTGTCTTGAGCTTGTTGTATAAGCAATTTAGGGCTGACACATAATGCTTTATTTTTTGCAGCCCAAGGGCAGTCTCCAAAAGTGTGTCTATATTTTTCACATAAATCACAATTTGTGTGATTAGCACATTGCATAGAGACATAGCCTATTTCTCCTCAATTGTCACAATGCGGTTTGTCACAGGTACTTGACAAATGGGCATGGGCCCCACACTTATAACAAGATCTCGGTTACCCTCCATAAAAACAAACTCCTCTATCCCTCCCCAAAAGAAATGAATTAGGAATGTGTTCTGTCCCGAATCTGTCTGAGTTTAACTTTATATTTCCAACATCCAGTCCAGAATCTTTCGGAATCCAGATTTGCTTCTGGAGCACTAAGCACATCACATTTTTGATTCAACCAAATAGTTATATCTTCCACATGGACCCCCTCATTCCAAAATATCACTGTAACATATTTTACAAGTGCTTTTGTGAGTGGAATTACTAAGAAGGGGGGTCCATATGGGAGAGAACTTAGCCTAATCACAACGTTCCCAAAATAACTCTAATGCATGTGTCATCCAAAAACTAACATCAAAGTTGTCTTCTCCTGATATATTTATAAAGGCAAAAACATCAGTATGCGAAAAATGCAAAGAGTCCTTTAATAAAGTCCTGCCCACATAATAGCAGTCTGGTCTCTCTGCTAAACCTCTTTTATATCTAACACATACAGCATTCCTTCTAGGGGCTGCTTCATTTTTGGCATGAGAAAATAAATCTGACATTAAAGATTTTTGGTTAGTGTCAGGGTATTTTTTATCCCGATTCGGATCTCCATCACCATTTTCTTGTAGGTACTTATTGTTGTCCAAAGTAACTGTAGAATCTTTATTCTGTATACACTCATGATCTTTAAGTCTCCACTAAAGTTACAGGTAAATCCTGTTGAATTATAGGATTGCTCATAGATCATGCCTGAGGCCCTGGTTTCCAGTCCAGTGAGGACAAAGTAAAATCAAATGTCAAATCCCATGCTGGATCAGGGAGCCAGTTTCTCCCAGACATTTTCTTCCATCCAGCTTCTAGAAGTGCTTTCTGAGGAGACCAGGAAATGTAAGGAAGGGCTGGTCCTTCTGTGGGTGCAATATTAGTGGTAGGGCAGGTAGGTGTAACAGTCCGATCAAGTATCTGTTGTCCTTTTAAAGCAACAAGATTCTCTTGTTGCAAAACATCTCTGCCTGTATCTGAAAATTTTTTCATGTTGGTAGCACCATTAAATGAAAATACCATAGCTGTGGATTGCTGATTGTGTGATGTTTGATATATAATAGAGCTTTGGGGTTTTATCAACATTTCAGGTGTCTCAGGGTGTTTGAAGACAAAACCAGTCATCTTGGAAAGCTGGGGACCCGGGCCACGGTTCACACTATTACTCTGCAATTGGAGACTAGGTTTGCTTGCAATAGATTGCATGTTGGAACAAAAAAGATTTTGACCTGAAATTTGTGCAACCGAAAGTACTGTAGGCTTTTGGCACACATCTACCTCAGTAGTGTTTGAACTGCCAGCCTGTAGAATGTTAAAGTCATTTGTTATAGAAAAAGGCATCATAGGAGAAAATAACTCACCCAGCCTTGGTGAAGACTTGATGCTGCTGCTGCGTCAGACGACGAACTGACAGGTGAAGGAAACTGAATGACAGCAGATCCTTCCTGCTGCTCGGAAATAAAGGCAGGCCGACTTGCTAAATTTCTCTGCATAGATTCTTCATTTCCAGTAAATTCAGCATTTCTTTCAGTTGTTTTTCCCTCTGAGTGAACTTTAGTCAGATTCATTTCAGTAACATCAGCGAAAATATCTTCTGCTGAGGCATAAATATCCGTGACATCATCATCTTTTCCATAAACGAGTTTGTCATTAAATTTCTCATTCTCAGTCTCTGGTAATACTGTGGTAGAAGAGGAGGCTAGCTCTCCTACCTGAAGTGCATCTGCACACCGTTCAGCCTTGCTCCGAGTGGCCATCATGAACAACAGACAGCCAAAATCTCCCCCTACTGACAGCAATGCAGTAGGGGAATTTCCCCGGTGCCCTGGCCAAATTTCCCCCCTTTCACTAAAAATACCACCAACAGCTTTATCTGGTTCAAAGTTAGTTGCCATTCATCTGTATCCCCCTCCGCGGGTCATGCTTGAAAATCGGCAGAATTTGTTTAGTGCACTTACCCTGTCAACAAAAACTAAATAAAATAAATACTTTACAAGCCTTTTCTTTTTGGTTCCCATTAATTTCCCACCACTGATGTGAGACTGACTGGCTTATAGTTGCTGATCTCCTCCCTGTTGCTGATCTTCTGTAGAGGGACTAAGTTTGTTGTCCTCCAGTTCTCCTGAACCATGCCTGTTTCCAGTGAGCTGTTAAATAAGGCTGTCAATGGGGCAACTAATACCTCCCTGAGTTCCTTTAGTACACTTGGGTGTATCCCATCCAGTCCCATAGCCTTGTCCACTTTCACAGCCACAAGTTCCTTCAGGTCTCTTTCTCTGGAAAATTGACTTGTGTTCACCTCACCCACTCCCTTTGTTCCTGCTGCTCCTTAGTGGTCTGTCCCTGCACCTTCCACTGGGAAGATTGAACATAAGTACATGTTCAGAATGTCTGTTTTTTCTTGACGCTTTTCTGTGTAGTCTTTCTGCTGTCCTCCTTATACTCTCCTTTCCTCACCTTGCTTTCATCTTCCCTCTTATGTAACTGAGGAAAGTATTTTCCTCTTTCACTACCTCTTTGGCTCTCCTTTCCTCTGCTTGTCCCTCCCTGACAATCCCCACTATGAGGCAATTACTGAAGTAGTCTCCCATTTCTTTAAAATTTGCCCTGCCGAAGTCCAGGACCCTTGCTGGGTTCCCATCCTATTGTTAAACCACACCCTACAGTAACCACTAGTACCTAGGGGACTACCCACTGTAACATCTGCAATGCTGTCCTGGTTTGTAAGCACCAGGTCCAGCACTGCTCTACCACTAGTGCATTCCTTTACTAGCTGACTGAGAAAAGCCCCTTGAAGGCAGTCAAGGATGACCCTGCTCTATACTAAACTGCAATTGGAAGGCTCCAATCCACATCTGGCAGATTGAAGTCCCCATATAGAATCATCTTCTCCTTATTTGCCATCCTGATGATGGCTTCTTCAAATGCCTTATCCAACTCTGCTACCTCTGCTGGAGGTCAGTGTAACCCCGTGGCACTGACAACAGCCCCAGTACCTTTCTCCAGTATGACCCATAGCACCACCAGCCCTTCTTTTTTTCCTCTGGGTGCCCCTGCACTTCCATGATCTTGATTGTCTCCTTCTTATTTTTGTTGCCACTAATGTTGCAATTGAGCCAGTTACATATGCAGACAGATATGCATCATCAAGTCTTATTACGCTATGATTGTCATGACAAAGGCACATGAAGTTCACTTTCCACATTTAAACTATACATACTGTATATATATATATATATATATATATATATACTATGTACACACGCACACACCCACTCACACACACTCTCACATTACTGACATGGTGCTAATCCATTCATTCTCTGTCTTCCTGCAGTACTATAACTGGCAAGCATCTAAAGAAAAAAGTTTTCTAGTGTATTTTTTTATTTTTTATTTTAGTCTTTGGTAACTGGGTAAGGCCCACTAGACACAAGTGCTTGTTTTCAGGAGCGACCTGGGAGTGCTGGGTGGTTAATTGACTTGCTCAGAGTCACACATTATGCAAGTGGAGGTTGTGAGAATCAAACTCAGGTGTGGTCTGCTGGATGTACCAAGCTTGTTCATGCTTGTTCCTCTAACCTCTAGGCTATACTGCCAGCTCATGGTAGAACTTACCGTAGTTCTACACTGAAATCCATGTGGGTTAAAATGTGGTTCTGCAACAGTAATGACATCTGTACTGCAGCAATACGACATTTTGTTCTGCTTCAGTACGTACATCACACTGTGTTGTCCACAAGCACTATAGTTGCTGTGGTAACTATGCATAACAAACTCCCCAACCCTAGAACCAGCAAATTCAAATGTGGTTTCTGAATGAGGTTAGTGCAATGTAATGTCTGCTTAATCCTTCAAAATGTTTTTAGCCTATGCTTGTTAGATCGTAACAAGTTCCCAAGGAGGTGAGGGGTAAAAGGTGAAGGGCGAAGGGTTGTCAGTGAACTGATTTTACAGCGTTAGGTGGCTGGGGTGAGAGGTCATGATACTGCAGATTGTTGTGATTTATCACGAGTTGCCATGGGGGATTACTGTGAGCAGCACTAGACAATCATCATTTATGTAAGTTTCTAAAACTTCTTTTTTCTCCTTCTTTTGTCTCCCTTTCTGTTTCTCTACAGTTTCCAAGGAGCTGAAGCCGTTGCCCAGAAGAGTGCAATTTGTAGAGCGCATGTATTTTTTATTGGTTATGCAAATGTAGTAATTGCACACAGTTTAAATTTGTTGGCAGTAAAGAATTTAAACGCAATCCATGTGTTCTGTTGTTTGTTTTGTTTACTGAACAATCTCTATTGCTGAAATACCATACAATATATTGAAAAGTGTATGGGCAGCCATTCATAACGAGGCTCATCTTTATACTCATGGTTACTGTGGCGACTGGCAAACCTCTCAAGCTTTGCTCTCGAAGTCAGCAGTCACCGCAGTATCTGCTCGTGTAAAGAATAGCCTTGTTCTGAACAGCTGCCCATACACTATCCTATATATAATATATGGTTACTCCTTGTTGTGCATGGATTTCTGTACTAACAAGCTGTTGTACCACATACCAAAGGTCACAGAATACCATTGTACTCTTCAGTGATACACCAGCTTGTTTTAATCAGAAAGGAAACTTGTGCCACCTGTCTTACTTTTGTTTTCTCCACACATACAAGCCGAAGCCTTCCTAGCAGAAAGTATTCTTTTGTATTATAACTAATGAAAAACAAAACCAGAAACCTACCTGTAATCCAAGTAGGTTTTCAGCAGCTGGGACAGGGTGAGTCTCTGTTTTTTATAAATAGTAAAAAACCTAAACCAAAAATGTCTTCAGAAGAAAGAAAAATCTGATTTTTTTAATTATTTTGTTTCAAACCATATGTTATACCAAATAACACAAGGGCAACTATACACAACTCAGCTGTATTTTCATCTTGGGCTTCTGATGACACCAGGGACCTCTTGAGCTAGCATTTAAGGTCCCTGAGATATCATCATAACCCCTCGATGGAAACATAACCTTTTTGTGCATGGTTGGCCATACATTATTCTCTATGTTCTGCAGAGGCATGTGGCATGCTGTATTCTACTAGATTACTGTCTAGACACAAGGCTTTGAAGTCACAAGTAATATATTCCAGGCAACACATAATTAATGCATTTAGTTTCCAGATCTAAATTTTACAATACATATTTATTGCAAATAATTACTCTGGTTCTCTTTTCATGGTTTGGCTTGCTTTTTTTAAATAACTAAATGATTAGTCCAGATCTTTTCTTTCTTCAGATACACAAGCGAGAAGAGGAAAGCCGGGGGCAGTGAGGATTAGAAGAGCAGCAGGGGGAGTCTGCACACAGTAAGATCAAGAAAAAGATGACATCCTGAACAGGTACTTCTGCTCAGTCTTCACAGTGGAGGGAGGGAATGCAGACCACCAGGAAGTGGCAGGAACAAAAAGGGGGGAATTGGAGGGGGATATATCCATTTTCAGATGAAAATTTCCTGAAGTGGCTTGCAGTACTGTAAGTGGACAAGGCTATTGGACCCTACGGGATATACCCAAGGATACTAAGGGAACTCAGAGAAGTGCTAGCTGCCACACTGATAGCCTTATTTAACAGTTCATTGGAAAATGGCATGGTTCTGGAGGACTGGAGAAGAGCAGACATGGTCTATCTACATAAGCATGGCTGCAAAAAGGAGGCTAGTAACTATAGGCCAGTCTGTCTCACTTCACTGGTGGGGAAATAAATGGAAACCCTGCTTATAGAAAGGAAGGTAGAGTATTTTGAATCCAATGGGCTGCAAGACCACGGGCAGTATGGATTCACGGGGGGGGGAGGGTGATGCCAGCTGAATCTGTCTGAATTCCTTGACTGGTCGATCAGGGAAATAGAGCAGGAGAATGGCAGTGGATATGGCCTATCTGGACTTTAACAAGGCCTTCAATACTGTATTGCACATGAGATTGATAAAGAATTTGAGCTTGTGCCTATGCTGTGAGACCCATTTTTGGGTGAGACAGTACAGACAAGTGGTGTGTCTGTAAGTCTGGACCGTCATCTGTCTAGTTTGGTACTCTACAAGCAGGAACCCTCAACAGGAAGAAACCTGAGAATTGTAGTCTGTTAGACTCCTAGGGAACTACACCACTTCTTGTCGTTTTACTCGGTGCACTACTGGAGTGAAAATTGTGTTAATTTTAACAGTGACAGTTATTTGGGTACTGCAGCAGCTTTTAAATAGTCCTTGAGGACAAAAGTAAGAGGAGTGAATCAGGTAGAAAGCTTTCCTTGTGCTAGAGTAGGGAGGAAGCATAATGTGACCTGACACAGCTCCCAGGTCCTGCTAGCATTTCAGATGAGTTCTGTGTGAGTGGGGAGAGCATGGGTGGGGTGTGCATGCATGTGTCAGGTGCAAAGACACGTGCTGCATGTCTGTGTGTGTCCATGTGGTATGTGGTGTATGCGGAGTTATTGTAAGTAAATACATTTCTTATCATTGTGTATTTAGTGTGGCTTAGTAGAAATTCTATAGCATACTATAAGATGGCAGAAAAGTTACAAACTGCTGAGGGAGAATGGGTCTATAAGTGTTTTCCTGTTATATGTACACCACTACAAAAAGTGAGTTAGCAGATGCTGGGACAACATGCAAAAAGTGTATACATATTTTAAAACTTGAGTAAGACATTATGAAACTTAAATCACAACTGAATACAGTTATAACAGACCAACAAAATATTCAACAATGTATAGACCTAATACAAAAAACTCAAGTAGCTACTTTAACTATTGAAAAGTTACATTAGGAATCAAGTACAGATACTAGAAGTACTATTAACTCTAAAGTGAATACAGCAGACACCACTGAAAGGCAGAGACCAAATACATGAAGAGAAAGGGAACTAGATTGTGAAGATAGTAATCAGGAAGGATGGACTCAAGAGTCGGGTAATCCATCCAAAAAGGGAAGGAAAGCAATGCAGTTCGAATTATCACTTTGTAATACATTTGCACCAATAGATCAAGTTAGGACCATAACAGCTAATAATAATACTCTAATGCATGGGAATGGCAACAGGATACAAGATCTACATATTGCTATAGTAAGTAATGCGCCTCTACCAGTGATCACTGCCATAACTGATATAGATATTGAATCAGAGGTTAATCTGGAAAATTCAAACCCCAATCAAAATACAGTAAATCATACATTATCACAACCTGCAGTAGCTCTGGATCAGTCCCACCCAACTCTACTTTCAGCTATACATCCTGGCAATAACATCATAAATGCTGATCCTGCACTAATACATGCTCCACGTCAAATTTACATACTTGATGACTCTATTATCAAACATACTGACTGGCTAGTATGCAATGATGATAAGACAAACAGGACATGTAGCAGTTTTAGAGAAGCAAAGATTACAGATCTAACTACCATGATTAATTCCATTCTTAAAAATAGTGGGTATAAACCACTGGTTGTTGACCACATTGGGACTAACAATATTAACAACACCAGTGTGGAAGACATCAAAAAAGATTTCACAGTTTTGAGTCAAATTTCATTGGCACATGGCTGAGAAATCACATTTTCTGAAATCCTACCAGTCCCAAGAATGATCTTAGTTCCAACAAACAAAATTAAAACTATAAACAGTTGGTTACATTTCTGGTGTTTAAACCATGGATTTGGATGTCTGACACATTGTAAAGGTTTTGTGGAAAGATCCCAATTTATTTGCATCAATCAATCAATCTCTATTTCTGAAACATCATTCCAGTAGATCATGGCATTGTACACATATCATAAAGTATCATAAAGCAATTTTCAATCAACCAATAATAATAAAAACATATATATATATTATGGTAGCACGGTAGTGCTACCATAGTTAGGGTTGAGGAGCCATTTACATGGTAAATCTAAAATTTTGCACCTTAATAACTTTGCAACTGTTCAATGGATTTGCCTGAAATTTGGAATATACAATCAAGAACCATACATCCTGGTATCTGCAAACTTTCGTACTGTTCAGGTATACGACTGCGGAGTTATTAAGCGTGATCTGAGCACGCATTTACACTTTTTTGGAATTCTTTTGCTCATTCCTACAGGTCACACAGTTTATGCAACTGGTCCAAAACTTCAGGGAATGTGCAGCCGGGTCCCTGTTGTGCCTTTTGAAGATTTCATGAAAAAATATTAAACGGTTCAAAAGTTATTCAGAAAATAATTTCCCATTATAAGTCAATGGGAAAAGTTAACAAAAAGTTCGACAGTGTCGCAAATGCACTTTGTAGTGTCTCAATTGGCCCTAGTAGTGACGCAAATCCGCCATTTTATTTTCAGTTAATGATCAGAAAAATGCTTGGCATTTAAATTTGGGACCCTTTATCAACACAATTATTTTTGTGTTTACCTAGTCGAATCCTGAGGATGCTAAGCATGTCTTTATTTTGAGGTTAAACACCCTAGAAATATGTTTTTTCAATTTCTGGAAAAAGTAGTGTCACAAAGTAGTGTCGCACTCATGAAAGTGCTGCAAATGCTTGTGAAAGCTGTCGCAAATTGAGACACTACTTTTCCAGATTATGGCCAAAATAACAGCAGTTCTTTGCCACCCTGCTGCAAATGAACGGTTTGGTCTTTTGGGCTGAAATTTGGAGGGAAGGCAGCTAACATCAAAAAGATGTGTCTTTTCATGGTTTGGTGACAAAATATTGCATGGATGAAAAGTTATGGTACTCTGAAGTTGACACTTTTTCCATAGACTAACATTGCGGCGTCCACTGCATGACAGGAATTCTTTGCCACCCTGCTGCAAAATAACAGTTTGGTCTTTTATACTGAAATGTGGAGGAAAGAAAGCCAACATCTGACTGATGTGCCTTTTGGTGGTTTGGTGAAAAATATTACAGTGTGGCAAAGTTATGGCACTCCGAACTTCTCTTTTTTTCCCTTAGGATAACATTACGGCGTTTGCCGCGCCTTTCAGGGCCCGTAACTCGGAAACGGTGAGAGATACAGACTTTTTGTCAGAAAAATACTTAGGCCTTAAGTACAAAACTAGCTAGGAAAATCATAAATCATACGACTTTAAAATTTTTTTTCTACATCATACGGTTCCTGAGATATAAGCAATTTAGTATTCCAACTCCTCATTTTCTACTCTGAGACCCATTATTATGCATACATTCTTAGTACTCACTGTCTTTCTCTATGCGGCTTTGGGGGAAAACCAGCCTGTGGGCTTACATTACTGTTACCATTACTGCTTCCACTTGCGGTTCTGTACCCATTTCATTTACCTTTCCCATCTACGCCACCATGTGCGTTACCATTTGTGTTTTCATTTGCACTTGTGTTTGCATTATTTTTACCATTTGTGTCTACAGTACTGTTTCTCTTTCTGTTTCACTTTGCGTCACCACGTGCATTACCATTTACGTTTGCGGGCACCGTGTTACTATGTGACAAGACATCATGTGGTGGGAGCTCGGGGTCTGAAGGGCCCCGAGCTCCGTCATCCACATTACATTCATTATTTCTCATTATCATTCTTAAAAAGAAGGTAAATTAGAGGCAAAAAGCTCTGTTTAATGCATCAGTTAGGGTTGTTCCACAGTGACAAAAGTGAGGAAATTCGGTGTTAGGGTTGAAAGCCCCCCTTGGACCCCCCAGCCCATCCCCCGACTGGCATCAGGGTGTGCATTGGGGTCATCAGTCCTAACTCTCACCCCATTCTCCTATACCTATGCTTGTTTACATATGTGATGGGGTGAGAGTTAGCCAAAAGACCCAATCGCACCTGATGTTGGTTGGGGTGGGCTGGGGTCCAAGGGGCTCAACCCCAACACTGAATTTCCTCACTTTGTCACTGTGGAACAACCCTAATTGATGCATTAAACAGAGTTTTTGCCTCTATAAATATATATATATATATATATATATATATATATATATATGTGTGTGTGTGTGTGTGTGTGTATGTGTCTAAACACATAAAAATCACAACATTTTAAAAATGATCAAAAGTAGAGCCGAACAAATATGATTTTAGAGCATATTTGACCTGGGATGGACTACATTTAATTAAGAGGTATAGTCTGGTTTTGGGCAAAATAATTTTGGCACATGTAAACCAATATTTAAACTAATTAGTAGAGGGGAGGGATAAGGAGGTTCTCTTTCTTCTACTTCAAGAAAAGTTAACAGTGCCATAGGATATCAATGGCAGAGTGGATGTAATATATTAATGACATATGCTAGAAACCTGAACAATCTTAAAAATTGTGAATTACAGGCACTTGCAATACAAAATGATATTAATATTATTGGAATCTGTGAGATCTGGTGGGACACTTCATCAGATTGGATGACAGAAATAAATGGATATACACTCTATCATAAAGACAGGGGTTACTGGACAGGAGGGGGAGTCTGTCTATATATTTACAATTCCATTCCATCATATTCAGTCCAGTTTACCACTAATCCAGATGTAGATGTTGAAATAATCTGGGTTAAGGTAATGACATCAGGTAGGAAGATGTTACTGACTGGAACTTGTTATAGGCCCCCTAATGCAACTACAGAGTATAATGCAGCTAAAGTTAATCAGATTTCACAGGCTTCAGAAATGGGGGACATCATAACATTGGATGATTCTAACTTACCTTGAATTAATTGGTCAGACTGCACAGGAAAATCAGCATATGAAAAAGACATCATTGATTTGCGTATATGTGCAGGATTAGAACAACTCATAGATGAATCAACCAGGAATAATAACATACTCAATTTGATAATTATCAATATTATAGTGGACATTTTCAAAATTAATGTCACTAACCCTTTGTCAAGTAGTGATCACAATGTTATAATGTGTAAATTGGCTACAAACAGGTTACAATTAAATAGCCAAATTGTATTTAGGAGTTATAAGAAGGCTAATTATTCCATGATTCAGCATGCTTTCAAGGAAATAGATTTGGATAGGGTTTTACCCCAGGATTCGGTTGATACTGCTTGCCAATCGTTTAAGGACATTATATTTGAAACTGAAAATGAATGTGTCCCACTGAAAAAGAAATACAATACAAAAGGTAAAGTACAAAGCTGGCATACATTGCAGATTCAGAAACAGCTTCAAATTAAACATAAAACACACTCTAGGTTCAAAAAAGCTAAAACAGATAGTAATAAACTAGCTTGCTTGAGGCAACAAAGATTTCTAAAGAATCTAATTAGACAGTCTAAAACAAATATTGATTTTCAAATTGCACATTCAAAGGATAGTAAACTTCAATACTCATATGTTAATTCCAGTTGCAGGTATATTAATAGGACAGTGGGACCAATTATGGACACTAATAATACTACTGTATCATAGAGGGTGATGAAAAAACTGCAGATTTAACACATATTTCTGCTCAGTTTTCTCACCAAGGGAAGTTAATGTTGTCATTCCTGTTTTGACATTAGAAAATGAATTTTGTGTCAATTCTAATGAGGTGTACACTGAACTTTTAAAAATGAATGGTTCATCAAGTCCAGGCCCAGATAATATTAATGCAACCTTATTAAAAAAATGCAGCGACAAAACTTGCATACCCTCTGTCTATGATTTTTAATCTATCGTTAAAAAATGGAGAATTGCCTGTTAACTGGAGAAAGGCTATAGTCGTGCCAATATTTAAGAAGGGCAACAGGGGCAGAGTTCAGAATTACAGGCCAATAAGTCTTACATATCACTGTTTTAAGACAATGGATCATGTTATTAAGACCTATTTGAAAGCATCCTTTGTTCATTTAGACCCCTGCCAACATGGCTTTACAAAAGGAAGATCATGTAAATCTAATCTGATTTCTTTTTTACAACCAGATTAGTAAAAACTTGGATACAGGTGTGCCTTCAGATGTAATCCTATTAGATTTTTCCAAGGCATTTGATAGGGTTCCACACAGAGCCTTGATAGAAAAATGTATTGGATTTGGTCTGGATAGTAACATGGTTAGATGGATTCAGGCCTGGCTATCAGATAGAACTCAGTGTGTACGCATTAATAACCAGATCTCTGAAGAGGGAATAGTTGGAAGTGGCATGCTGTGGGGGTCAGTTCTGGGCCCGATCCTATTTAATATTTATATTACAGATATGGATAGAGATATAAAGAATCACTTAATCAAATTTGCTGATGACATGAAATTGGGGGGGGGGTGAGTAGACACAATTGAACAACATTTCTCTATGGTTAGAGATCTTGCCAGACTAGAAAACTGGGCAGCTGCTAATGGTATGTCCCTAAATGTAGACAAATGTGCCATCATTCACTTTGAGAACAAAAATCCAAATTATACATATATCCTTAACCAAGGGATACTTGAAAACTCTGACAAGGAACTTGACCTTTGGTGTGGTAATTAATAATAAATTGGCATCACGAGACCAGTGCCTTACTGTTTCAGCAAAAGGTAAATGTTTGTTTACTAGAATAAGAAAAGCCTTTACATGCAAAACTGAACAGGTATTTATTCCAACTTATAGAAGTTATATATGCCCAATACTGTATTATGGATCCCAAGTCTGGTCACCCACCACCAAACGTGATATTCATTTAATATAGGGGTACAATGGTCTGTTACAAAGATGATTCCTAATTTATGAGGAAAATCATATCAGGAAAGGTTACGCTATACTGGTCTACATACACTGTATGCTTCAGGCTCATAGACAGAGGGGCAACCTACTATTCCTGTTTAAAATTCTTAAATCCCCAGAGTTAATGATAAATTGTGAAAAACAGTTTAGTGAAGTAAGAGGAAATCTCAGATTTCATAATAACGAATTATTAGTCCCTAAAGCCATAACTGATAAAAGAAACAGCTTTTTTACTATTCACACTATCATGGCATGGAATAGGCTACCACAGAATCTAGTGGATAGTTATAATTTTGAAATGTTTAAAAAACAATTAGATGAACTGTACTATTCTAGACACATGATTGTTTAATTTTCCCATTTTTATGGGGGGTATTCCCAATGGACCATCTTGGTCCCCTTGTGTCCTATATACCTAGTTAACCTAGTAAGCCTAGGAGTGGGATCCAAGGTGGTAAATTTGGCCAAAAACAGGTCAACAGATAGGCGACAGAGGGTGGTGGTAATGTTGGGAGAGTGACCAGCAGGGTGCAGCAGGGTGCAGCAGGGCTCAGTACTGGCATCAGTCCTCTTCAGTGTCTTCATAAGTGACATTGCAGAACAACTTGAAGTGAAGCTATGCATTTTTACAGATGATACTAAGATATGTAATAGGGTGAACACTCAGAAGGGAGCAGCAAAAATATGGAGGGATCCTGAGAAACTTCAGGAGTGGTCAAGCACCTGGCAGTTGAGGTTCAATGCCAAGAACTGTAAAATCATGCACCTAGGGCATAGTAACCCAAGAGTGGAGTATAGGGTGGGGGAAGTACAGTACTGAGAGTCACAAGCAGGAAAGGGAGCTGGGGGTCATCATAACTAATGACCTCAGTGTGACAGGGCAGTGTGATAAATTAGTGGGTAGGGCTAGTGGGATGGTGTGGTGCATAGGGAATGGTATGTGCAGCAGGAGGAGGGAGGCAGTGTTGCCATTGTATCGCTCGCTGGTGGGATCCCACCTGGAGTACTGTGTCCAGTTTTGGAAGCCACACCTCAGAAATGACATAGTCATGGTTGAGACAGTCAAGAGGAGGGCAACTGAAATGGTGCAGGAGTCCTATGATAAGAGATTGAGGGGTATTAACATGTGCACCCTGGAAGAGAGTAGAACAATATGGGAAATGATAGAAACCTACAAGTACCTCACAGGGGTGAACAGAATGCAGGAGGGGAGTCTCTTTCAAATGAGAAAGAGTTCCAGGACTGGGGAGCATGTGTTGAAAATGTTTGTGGGCAGAGTTTAAGAGGGATGTGAAGAAGTACTACTTCACTGAAAGGGTGGGAAATGCCTGGAAAACATTTCCAGCAAAAGAGGTGGAGGTAAAAACAGTGGGAGATTCAAGCATGCATGGGATAGACAGATAGGAATATTAGTAAATAGGCAAGGAGAGTAGAGGGATGTCAGAGACCAGTTAGGGTCTGCAGAGACAGATTAGGCATGGAATAACTTGGCAGACAGGGTGGGCCAAGTGGTCCTTTTCTGCCAAAAAATTCTGTTTGTACATACTTAAAAACTTAGAAAAAGCTGTTCTGAATTCTAAAATGAACAAATCCTAATGTTATCATTACACCAATGTTGAGTGCCACACTTCCCAACTGTGTAACATTAAGAAATGTAATGTCTACTACATTGTACAATCTGATAAAATTTTTTTAGTCATAACAGAAAGCTCCAAACGTTGTTTGGTGCCTAAAAACTCAACTAAAATATTATATTATATGTAATGCCCAACTATACAACTTCATCAGAATAACATATACCAACCACTACTTAAATCTATCCATTGCCTACAGTGCCAATATTGACAAAACAATAAAACTTCAAGTAAAGGATGAAGAGCTTCTACCTCCCAGTACTGCAAAGCAAGAAAAATGGAAGAAAACTCATCCAAAACATATTTGACCTTGCTGTCACTACAATGCTGAATGAAACTGTAGGAAAACATTTTCAAAATGCAAGTTGGTGATGTCATCTCTGATGTTATGAATTCATGTTTATGCATAAGGCAACTTGTGTCATTCATGATGTAATCAGCTCATGTTTATGCATAAGGCACCTGTATCTGAAATACCTCTTAAAGGAAAATTAGACACAGTAGAACCCCTATGCAAACCCTATAAAATGATTGACAACAAGCATAGAACTATTATATACTATTAGTGGAATAACATAATTCAGATATGTAGATATGGTTTATAGCAATGTAGTACAACTTCTGGTGGCTTACATTTCCTTGGCCATTGGCCTTGGACTATAAAACCACCTGCTGGTTTCTTACTACACAATAATTCCCTGTCTGTCCTGGTATTACTTACATGATAGACACTTTGTCATGTATTGCATAATTCATTCTTTAAAAATATCACTGAAAAATGTTTTTGTTTCAATGTAACAGTTGTAGAGCCCTGTTCTTTGCCACATTAGCTGCTGCCAGATTAAATTTTGCTGCTGCTTTTCTGTGCATGGTTGCTAAACAGTTAGCAACCATGAAAAGAAGGATGAGCAAGGTGCACCATCAAATGGCACTCTTGTGACCTCCTTTCCTGGAAAACATTTCCAGGCTGGTGATGGGAGGAGGATGCTCACAATCCTGAGACAGAGAGCAGCAGAGCTAGCAGGGGAAGGGGTTCAGCAGAGGATGCAGCAGTTGAACAACACTTTCACTGAACTTGGTATAGATCCAGACACCAGAAAGCTGTATGGGGCTGGGCAGCAAGTAGTGGTGTCTATGGACAGTGGAGATAAGGTCAACACCAGAGATATGACCACTGGGCCAGGATACATTCCCATCTACTAGCCCAGAAAGGGACAAAAGGTAGGGGGAAATGCTGGTGGGGGATGATTGCTGGGCAGCACTTCTCTTTCACATGGTGTACAATATGGTATAGTGAAATGAGACTTGCACAAATGTATCTTAGCACTCTGGGTCACTAATCAGCATGCAAGAGTGTGCAAACAACTGTAATTAAGTCACCATGGGGACACCCCCATGCAACAAAAAAGGGCTTTACTGTAAATAAGTGGCAGCAAAATGAGGTGAGAGTTTGCCCTCTTTTGTGGCACCAGTCACTATGACCTATGTTAAAATGGAACCTATAGTGTTTCTTACCTCAATAATATGGTCTTTTCCATCTTTGCCATGGACAGCTTTTACTGCACATATGTCAAGTCCACCAAAGATCTCAGAGCAGATGTCGACCCAAAGCTTGTACCTGTAGAAAGAAGTTATCTCTCTGAGTATCTGTGTGTATACTTAGTTTTGTTTAAATAAGAGGTTTAGCAGGATTGCATGCATCTTCGCTTTTATTCCTTGGATAAGCTAGATAAGGAAAAAATGTATTGGTGGGGGTATTTTCGCATTGCTTTCTTAAACATGTGCTATCTGCAGATACTTACGTAAGTCAATGACAAATTGTTTTTGGACATTGTAATGAAGAAAATGCCCATGCAATTATACATGGATTTGGGAAGAAGATCAAGGCCAAGCATTTCACCAGTTACTTCTCAAACAAACACGGTACTCTAAGAAGTACACATCATGCTCCAAGTAATAAGAAAAATGAAAAACTAAGAGAAGAAGAATCCAAAGGATCAATATTTGTTTGGCCTGACAATTTCCTGGGTTGACTCTAAAATCAATTTGCTAATTGTGTTTACTCTTTAGTAGATTTATTTCCATTTTTGCATTAAATCTTCTAAGATTGTCCTATACCATAACCATCAACTCAACTGACTCGCGTCTGCAAAAATCAGCTCCTGAGCCAGCAAAGAGAATCTAGATGAAACATGATGAGTTCAAGTGTTCCTATCCCAGATCTCATGACCACTAAGAACAAAAATGTCAGGCCACATACAAGAGCTCACAGTGGTGCATATGCACAAAAAGGTGGGTTGCTTATGCACCACGTATCCAAGATATGTAGGCAACCCTAAGTCTGAATGACACAGAGCAGGTATCCAAAGGACTGCCAGCTGCATTCATGACAGGTGTGCAAGACCCTTGTGCATATGATCCCCAGGCCAATTGTGCCACAGTGTGCCGGGGAAGCTCAAGGTGTGCCCACACTCCTTGCTATTCATTAGGGTGTGAAGTGCAGGGCAAAGGGAGGCACAGGTTATGGCAGCTGGGACCCTGCCATAACTACAAGTGCACACCCCAATTCACATAGCCAGCTGTTGCTAAGCAATAGCATGGTATTGCATTCAGGCAGCAACACAGGGAGTAAGATCAAAATAAAGGTCTGCAGGGGCAAGCCACTCACCCCCAAGACCCAGGTTATGTTAGAGCATGGAGCATGAATGTATGTATCCAAAGCAGGGATTGGTGCATATTCAGCTACCTTTGCTACTCAGTTAGCAATGTCGGGTGGCAAGAACATCTCAGAGTAAAGGTCAGTGCATGGTATATACAGTGACAACCAGTTACATGTTATATGCACATGTCTTGGTGAACTGCGTACACAAAAGTGTGGTCTTACCATCTCCCATCACTACTGAATCATAGTGCTGACTAGTGTGGAGTACAGACTACCTACAGCCATCATGTAAGGAACATATGGAGAAGTAATCAGCCATGGGGGCACCTCTCTTCAGGCACTCACCCATACTGCATCTTACCTGGACTTGTGCCTCCCCAGGATCCCCTGCTCATGCACAACAGGGAATCCAGTATGGGAGCCAGTACAGACACCCAATTGGATGCCCACCTGTGTCTTGTGCTGTACACCCATCTGTCTCCCACAATTCTGCATGCTGGAGAGTGGCACCATGGTCGGGCAACCAGCAATGGTGAATACTGGCCAGTGCATGTCTGTCAGTGGGTGCATAGCTGCACAGGCTCTTTACTCATGTTTCACACATAAAACCTGCAATGTTGCACATTGGCCCCAGCATGAACACATAACTGTGAATGTGAAATACATGACTTGTCCATTAAATATGAGTAAAGGGTGACCCAATAAATTTTCAGATTTCAAAAATTAGCATATTAAAAATATTACTTAAGTTCAGGTGTACTAATTTTTTCCACCAAGCAAGAGCTCTATGAGCCACAGAAGCAGACCTGTGCATTACTGCAAGATATGCATTACTTAGAAACATAGAAACATAGAAGCTGATGGCAGATAATGGCTTCATGGCCCATTCAGTTTGTCCATATTTGTTGCATTGCTTGCACTATAGACACCTCCAAGTCTACAGCACTTTCTCTGCCACCCCCTTACCTATCCTTTATGACTCCCTTGTGCTTATTCCAATCTCTTTTAAATCCCACCACTGCTTTCTGCCCCACAACCTCCACTGGAAGACCATTATAGGCTTCCACCACCCTTTCTGTGAAGAAGTATTTCCTCACATCTCTACCCCTCTCCAGCTTCATAATATGGCCCCTTATTCTGGGGCACCCTTTCCTCTGAAATATACCTCCTAGTTGTACCTTATTCACCTCTGTGAGGTATTTAAAGGTCTTGATCATATCCCTCTCTCCGTCTTCTCCTCCAGGGTATATATGTTTAATTCCTTTAGCCTCTCCTCATAGGACATTTGATGCAGACTCTCTACCATCATGGCAGCGCTCCTTTGGAAGGTTTCCATTCTGTCTATGTCCTTCCTGAGATGTGGTCTCCAAATCTGGATACAGTACTCCAGGTGGGGTCTTACTAAAGATCTATACATTGGCAACACCACTTCTTCCTGCTGGCAATACCCCTACCTATACACACAAGCATCACATCAGCTCTCTCAATTGCTTTGTTGCATGGTATGGGTACCTTCAGGTCAGCTGATATGATTACCCCCAGGTCTCTTTCTTGCTTGAACATTGTTAGTATCTGTCCCCCAATTATGTACTGCTCCCTGGGGTTCCTGTGACTTAACTCATTGCCTCTACAGGCTCACTCTGAGATTACACCACTTGCCTCCTGAATCTCCTGTATACTTTTAACAGTGAATCCTGGGCCTTTCTAAGCAAAATCAAGCCATAGTCAGCATGTCGCAAACAAATGCTAATAGTTCAATAACTGTACATGCTAGACACAAAGTATGAGTGGCAGAGTTATTCAGCACAAAATTGCTTTTCCAATGGTGGCATGCATGTAATAATAAGTAATTTTGTTTTTTTTCTATGCTGGTCGAAAGAGCAAACTAAATATTTTTTTCACTAAAAAAAGGCAACATAAGCCATTTTTTGTTGGAAAATATGTAAAATATCAACACCAAATTAAGCATACAGACATTAGATAGTGTTTTAATATTATGTTTGTTAAAAAATATCTTTTTACTATAAAATGTAATTTTTCCCCATTTTAGTAAAGGTGCTTTGGTGAGATTTGAGGGATGAATCTCTACCACACACACCATATCATAAACAAATGCGTATAACTCCAAAAGTATACATGATACACACAAAGTATCAGCATGAAAGTTGATGAGCACAAAATGCCTTTCCAATGGTGCTATGCAACCAGTTGTAATCAATACGGTTTTATTTTATACCTGCTGAAGTGCCAAAAAGTTAATTTTATTCAAGCTGCTTAGGTGAATCTTGATGGAAAACATATACGGCCATACACAACCATACCATAAACAAATGTGAATAACTCCTAAAGTATACATGATATACACAAAATATCAGTGGCAAAGTTGTTCAGCACAAAATTACCTTCCCAATGGTGGTATGCAAATATTAATATGTAATTTTTTTTTAAGCTGGTTGAAACAGCAAAAAAAAATATTTTTTTCACTAAAACAGGCAACATAAGCCATACACACCATACCATAAACAAATGCAAATAACTCCTAAAGTATACATGATATGCACAAAATATCAGTGACAAAGTTGTCTGGCATAAAATTACCTTTCCAACGGTGCTATGCAGTCAAATATATATTATATTCTGTTACACTGTATATTAAAATATATAAGTGACTTCTCCAGACTTTGCAAGGGCACACTGGGAGTCAGTAGCTGACTTCTGCAGATGCCCTCAGGACACACCAGTGTATTTTACTGACGACTACAGGCATCTGCTAGGAGACAATGAGTTAAGTGCATTATTTTGCACTTTTCTGCATTAAACTTTAGCTGCCAAACTTTTGACCATGCCTCCAGTCATTTCAAGTCTCTTTCCATCCTTTGCAACTCCTCCAGAGTGTTCACCCTGTTGCAGATCTTGGTGTCATCTGTAAAGCAGCAGACCTTTCCTTCCAGTTCATCTACTATGTCACTGATGAAGACATTAAAGAGGACTGGCCTTGGTTCTGATCCCTGTGGTACCACACTGATCACTCTTCCCTCCTCAGAGCAAACTCCATTTACCACCATCCTCTGTCTCCTATCCCCTTACCAGCTACTTATCCAGGTTCCCACCTTATTTTGCACCCCATGCTACTCAACTTGTTTACCAGCCTCCTATGTGGAGTGATGTCAAAGGCCTTGCTAACATCCAAATAGGCCACACCCACCACCTCCCACCCCCTGATCCAACACTCTGGTTACCCAGTCAAAAAACTATATCACATTTGTTTAGCATGACCTCCCCTCTGTAAAGCCATGCTGCCTCGAGTCCTGCAGTCCACAGGATGCCAGGTGTTCCAAAATTATTTCCTTTAATAGTGTTTTCATCAATTTCCCTACTAAAGATGTGAGTCTGACAGACCTCTAACTTTCTGCCTTCTCCTTGCTACCACTTTTGTGAAGCGGGACTACGTCCACCCTTCACCAGTCTCCCTGGACCACTCCAGTCTCCAGAGAACTGTTAAACAAGTCTGTCAGGGGTGTGGCTAGCACCTCTTTGAGTTCCCTTAACAGTCTTGGATGCACCTCATTTGGCCCCATGGCTTTGTCCACCCTCAGATAAGCAAGTGTCTTCCTAGTCCTCTCCTCAGAAAATGGACTGGTGTCCATTTCCCTCCACCCTGATCTCTTGGTGTTTATTTGTAAACCCTTCCCTTCCTTCTCAACTGTAAACATTGAGCTGAAAAATGTAAGATATTTGTCTTTTCTTGGTCCTTCTCAGTATATCCCCCTGCCGCTTTTATTAACTGTGCAATCTCTCCCCTTGTCTTCTTTTTCTCATTGATATACCTGAAAAATGTTTTGCCCCCTTCCCCTTGATACTGTTAGGCCTATTCTTTCTTCAGCTTGTGCTTTTACACTCCTTACTGCCTCTCTTCACTTCCCCAGATAAACTTCTTCATCCTCCTCTCTCTTGGTTTCCTTATATTGTACCTTCTGAATACCACTGTTTTTGCCCTTAACTTTTTTGTCACTTCCCTTGAGAACCATAATGGTCTTCTCTTCCTTCTGCTTATTTGTCTGACATACAAGTCTGTAGCCTTTACTATGCTGTCATTTATTCTGGCCAATTTTCCTTTCACCTCCCCCCTCGACATCTCCCCCGACCAGGCCTTCTCAGATGTATTCTCCCATCTTTGTTAAGTCAGTCCTTCTGAAATCTAGGACCCTTGCCCTTGTGCAGCCAGATTCTGCTGTTGTTCTTGTATTTAACCATACTGTGGGATGGTCACTGGTCCCCAGGTGACTCCCCAATCTGACTTTGGCCTTGTTGTCCCCATTCATAAGTACCAGGATCAGTATTGCCCCACCCTAAGTGAGTTTACTGACCAGATGCCTGAGAAATGCCCCCTGCAGGGAGTCCAATATGACTCTGCACCTAGCTGATGCTGCAGCAGGAAGGCTCCACTATACATCTGGCAGATTAAAATCCCCCACCAGCAGCACCTCCCCTTCTTAGCCATTTTGCCTGTTTTCTAACATTTCTTTGTCTATAATCTCTCCCTGTGTTGGGGGCCTGTATACCACTCTCATGTGAATGGTGGCTCCATTTCCAGACTCAAGGTTGACCTGCAACACCTTGAACCCCTGTCCTCTCTGTACCTCCATCGCTTAGATGTTTTCTTTAACATAAAGCACCATTACCACACCTTTCCTTTCTACTCTATCCCTTCTAAACATTGTGCAGCCAGGTATAACCATTTCCCAGTCATGGTTGCTTGTGCATCATGTTTTGGTGATGGCCACAATATCCAGGCCTGCCTCAGCTGTGGTGGCCTTCAGGTCGGGTATCATATTTCCCAGATTTCTACCATTAACACACATGGCTATCCAGATTTTGTTAGTCATACTCTTGTCCCTTTTCATGTTGTCTAGTTGTTCCCCCTTCTCATTTGCATACTGCCTGCTTCCCTTCCCCCTTCCTCCCATGCTGATCCCTTGCACCCTTGGTTGTCCTTTATTTTGTTGGGAATCCTTTTCCCCAAAAATTCTCTACCCTTTATCACAGCCTGGGGGGGGTAGTTTCTGCTACTCCCTTCCCTTCCACCACCCACCTTGGCTAGTTAAAGTGCCCTTCAAAGTAACACTTATATCATCTACTGAAGACTGCCACCCATTCCCTGCTGGATGCAGGCCATCCCCCCAGTAAAAGCTCTGATCCCTCCAGGTAAAGTTCAGTTCCCCAATGTAGTCATACCCCTCCTTCCTACACTATTTCTTCAACCATCTCCTTCCCTCTGTTGTAGACAGGCAGCACTTCTGTAAAGGCTACAGTGTGTGCTACCTGCCCAAGACACTTCCCAATCTCTCTAATCTGCTCTTGCACTGTTCCAATCCCTTCCAGAGCTAGGTCATTTTCCCCCAGGTGGACAATGACATCCAGATCCCCCTTTCTTTCTAGAACCCTCACAATCCTCACAATATGCTTCCCATCTCTCTAAGCCAATGCAGGTAGGCACTTAACTTCCCTCTCTACCTCTTTCCTTCCCCCAACTCTATCCCCCTGATTACAGAGTCAGCCACTAGAAGTTGCTTTCTCCTTCTTCAGGGGTCCCTTCCTCCTCCTGGGAACTCTGTTTGTTCCCCCACATCCTCTCCATCCCCCACCTTGTGTGCCCCTTCATGGCAGTCCCACTCTGCCAGAGTGGCATAGGATTTTCTTAGTGGCACTGGATGAGGAGTGTGCTTGTTACTCTCTCCCCCAACCTCCCCGATCTTACCACCCCTGCCCTCCTTGAGTCCACCTTAGTCCAACTGCTCCTTCCTTCTGGCAACGTTTGAGGTAGTAGTGTCTGGCTAGGTGGTCCCTGGGGAGGAAAGATGGTTCCTCGACTACCTGCCAATCCATCTTTGAGTCTCATGACATTCTTCTAACTCTCTGCCAGCACTGATTGGAGCCTTGAGACCTGTTCCCACCACCCAGAGAGGCACATACTGATGGGGTAGCACCACAGCCTCCAAATGGTCTCTCCATAGACTGCTGCCCATCAACCACTGTATTACACCACTCCCCACATTTACTTTTCCCTGTTCTTCTAGTTCTTCCCTTTTTTTGCCTCAGATCCAATCAAGCTATCCTACTACCACGCATTAACCATACACTATTAAACCCTGAGGCTCACTAATACATAAAAGGCTTTTTATGGCAAGCCCATATGCCCTACTATATCTAGAAACTATTTAACAGTAGACCCCAACCCTGGATCACCCTAGCATCTAGCAACAGTTTACAGACAATCCCCATTACCCAGAAACACACTAAAATCTTGTATCAGTTAGGAACAAACAACACCATACTAAAGACAAAGAAAAACAATAGCAAGCCCCTAAGCCCACTAATATGCTTAGATGGCCTCCCAAATACAGCCACCCTATAACACAGCCCCCAACAGGCTTACCTGTATCAACTTGGCTCAACTGCATGCAACATAGAGGTTCTTATTGTATGTATGCACTTGAGAAAGGGAGTGGACTGTAGGCATAACTGACAGAAGCCTATCAGTATGCCTATTTTGGCACGTAAAGAACTTTGCATGCTCACTGAATATACTAACAATTATCAAAGTACATAGATGCTACTTTGTATATCTCTGTGAAGCAGTTCTTATTCTTCCTTTTGCTAACAAGCAGATTTTCCACCTGACAGTAGCTGTGATGTATAGAGCAGTACTCTGCCTGGAGGCTGATATTTAGATCAGTTCCCAATCATTTCTCATCATCATTTTGACCTAATTGATTATGACATCAGGACTGATCAAGATGAGTTTGGCACTTTCTGCTTGATTGGTCACTAGTGATGTCACTGTGCTAATGATGATGATGTAGGAAAAGCAGCAGCAGCACTGGACATGTTAGTTTCTAGATAGAGTACTGTTCTATGTATAGCAATATATGTGGTGATATAAGGTAGAAGCTATTTTAGTTTGTAAATTAAAAAAAGCTTCTGAAATAAATCAAAAGTGTCAGCTGACTACTTTTAACAAATATTTACATTTTAAATACTGTACATACTTACATTTTTTCTCTGCTGCTTTTGGCAATATTAGCTCCTAGATTAATGGCATGGAGCATATGGGTAAACTAGAATTACTACCTTAGGATGTAACATCAATAAATAATAATAATAACATTTATTAATTAAGTGCCTTTCAATATTTCAAAGTACTGTACAATGTTGATACAAACAAAACACATATACAAATACATCTAGTATAAAATTACAATAAAACAGGAAATGCCTTTCCCCTTAAAAAAGTATTTAGTGCCTGCTTAAAACTCCCCACCGTCCTGCACTCCCGGAGCTGAGGGGGCAGAGAATTCCAGAGAGTAGGTGCCACAAATCCAAAGGCACGCATGCCAGATGACTTTAAGTTAACCCTCAGAATCTCCAGTAACCCCTTGTCAGCCAAGCGGAGCTGTCACAAAGAAGTGTAAAGAACTAGGAGCTCTTTCAAGTAATCGGGACCCAATCCATGTAGGGCTTTGTAAGTCAATAGACCTACTTTAAAGGTGATCCACCACTGTATTGGCAGCCATTGCAGAGCGTGCAGCACAGGGGTGATATGAGATCTTCTAGATGCCCCAGTCAACAAACATGCTGCTGCATTCTGCACTAGCTGCAAGCGGTGGATATCAACCTCAGGAAGCCCTAGATAAAGGGAGTTGCAGTAATCAAGGAGCGATGTCACAAAGGCATGGACAAAAACAGGCAGATCACTGGATGGAACAAGGTGCCTAATCCTGGCAATGTTCCTAAGATGGAAAAAGGCCAGCTTGATGACTGCCAATACCTAATGTCAAAGAGTCAGACCATCATCAAGCTCCACTCCCAGGTTACGCACCCATTCAGAGGTGAGATTCTGGGCCTCCCCCAGGACTAAACTGGAAGGGAGCCCGGTCCTCAATCCCTCTACCCTATGACCTGGGTCCACAACCAAAACCTCAGTCTTTTCTGGGTTCAACTTTAGACCGCTGGAATTCATCCAATCTTGAATTTCTGTGAGGCAGTTGTTCAGTACCGAGATAGCACCAACCTGGTCAGGCGCAAAAGACAGGTAGAGCTGGGTATCATCAACATAGCAGTGAAACCTCAGCTCATACCATCTTACAATGTCTCCAAGGGATAGCATATATACTGCGAATAACATGGGGGACAGCACTGAACCCTGAGGTACCCTGCAAAGCAGAGAGAAAGCCCCAGATGAAAACAAACCCGAGACCACTCTCTTCATTCTCCCAGCGAGGAAAGATGAAAACCTTCTGAGGACTGTACCCTACAGCCCACAGATGAACCTCAGGCATTCGAGCAGAACCCCATGATCCACAGTATCAAAAGCTGATGATAGATCCAGGAGAACCAAGATAGAATGGTGTCTCTGATCTCTCACCATCAGGAGATCATTGAGCACCCAAACCAGAGCAGTCTCAGTACTATGCCTCTTATGAAAACCAGATTGGAGAGGTTCATATAAATTATGGATGGTTAGATGGTTATCCATTTGAGCAGCCACAACTTTCTCAATAACCTTCCCCACAAAAGGGAGGTTAGAGATAGGCCTGTAGTTTGCTAGGTTCTCTGGGTCTAAAGAAGCTTTTTTAAGAAGGGGGATCACCACCCCCTCCTTCAGGGAGCTAGGGAACTCACTCATATCTAAAGTGCACTGGACACTCCGAGCTAAGACAAGGCCAATGATCTCACTACAACCCAAAATCAGGGAAGTAGGGCCTGGGTCTAAACAACAGCACATGGGTTGCATCTGCTGGACAATCCTCATAATGTCTATGAAATCCGGCAGGTCAAAGGTACTCCAGGAAACTCTGGGCTCTGTGACAGAGCACTGATCAACAGCAACCCCCTTAGAGTGAAGTTGGCGGCACTCCCTCCTGATGTCATCGACCTTATTCACAAAGAAGCGAGCGATCTCATCACAATCAGTTTGTGTAAAAGCTCAACGGAGCTGCCGACAGGCTGGGTTGCACAGCCTGTCAACAGTTCTGAAGAGTTGAGCTGCTTGGTTCTGTGTGACAGAAATTTCCCTGGACAGGAATTCTGCCTTCTTATGGGAAATTTGTGTTTGGTAGAGTTTATAATGCCCTAGCAAAATACGGTGGTCAACATTAGTGGCAGTCTTCCTCCAACAACGCTCTAACCTATGCCCTAATTTCTGCAACTCTCTCAGAGCCCCATCAAACCACAGGGCTCCAGGGCAACGCAGAAGGGGTGAACTCGGACAGGAGCAATCTGATTAAGGGCTGAAGATATGGCCCCATTATAGGCCACTACCAACTGCTCAGGATCAGTGCAAGACTCATCCAACAACGAGAGGTCAATAACCGCCATCATGTCTTCAGGGACCACATCCCGCAAAGGCGGTACCTGACCAACTCCACAGAGGCCGACCCACCCAGGGGGGCCACAAAATTTAACCCAACTGAGTAATGATCAGACCAACCGACTGGTTCCACCACTAAATCGGAGGCCTCAATCTCCAGGAGGAAGACCAGGCCAAGACAGTGACCTCCCTTTGTGTGTAGCTGAGGAAATAACCTGTGTAAAGCCCAGAGATGTCATCACCTGGAGGAAATGTTGGCCAAAAAGCGAGGATTCATCATCGATCCAGGCATTGAAGTCACCCAGAACCATCAGTCTGGGCGACTCCAAAGCCATGTCGGTGGCGAAGTCTGCTATTTTCTGCAGGAATAGCTTTTCATCACGTGGTGGACGGTAGATGAGGGCGATCCTGCACCCAACACCAGCTACCACAGTACACTCAAATGACCTGGCCTCCTCAACTGGTACACCAGTTAGGCCCAATTCGGTCTTGAAACAGACCACAACCCCCCCTCTGTGGTCCAATCTAGGGCGATGTACAACCAAGTACCCGGTTGGAACAGCGGCCTCTAAAAAAGGGGCTGCATTCCCATTCAACCAGGTCTCAGTAATACAAACCAGATCTGCCCTAGCAACAAAATCTGAAATAAGACCAGTCTTGTTGCAGACAGATCTGGCATTGCATAACAGCACCCAAGTTGGATGAGGTTGGCGAGCTGTCCCGACTACTTGCCCTCCCAAACTGGAGGTGCCCTTGGGTATGGGAACTGGAATGGAATCACCATGTTCCAGTTACCACTTCGCCCCAGGGCATCTTCTGGGCCTAACCACCCCTATGGGAGAGCCCCGCTCACTCCGCTGTCCGCAACCCCCCACCCACCCGACTCCCCCCATGAGCAATCCCCAATGCCCGACAGTGTTGATAGGTAAGAGCAGGCGGGAGGGAAGAGACGGGGCAGAGGGTATGGAGAGCAGAGGCAGAATAGTATAGGACAGGAGGGGCAAGCAGACACATTTCAATTAGCACTATTAAAATAATAGGAAAGCACAAAACTCAAATTTCCCAACTCACAAGGCGATACTATAAACAAAAACTAAAACCCCCAAAACATAAATAACTTGAATATCAATCCTTACCAAATAAATCAAATAAACTACCCCTCCCACTATAAGATAGCCTTCAAACCCTGAAAGAAAAGAAAAGAAAAGAAAACTAAAAAATACAATAATACAATCCGATCTCACAGGATAAAATAACACATCAAAATACAAAATATTCCCTCTCCCACAGCCCTTGCACAGCCAAGGAGGGGGAAAACTAATAAAACAACCCCCTCTCACAGGATATTCAAAACAAACAATAACAAAAACATAGACTTCCCCCAGCCCACCCATAGCCGAGGAAAAAATAATGACAAAAGACACTGGTACTCTCACTACCAGAAAACTATAAAACAATTAAAAATCAGGGGAAAAAAGGCATCAAACAGTTGGAGAGCCATAAAAATCCAAATAATCCAACGTAAAATAAATCCAATGTCAAGTCCAATGGAGCAGAATAGATGTTTCCAAAAAATGTTCAGTCTCGGTGGATATTTTGGGAAAAGAGTAAAAAAATTACCAGAAGTAAAAACAGGTCAAACCAATGGAAGGCAGGGGCTCCTCCACCTCACCCTCTAATCTGCCTAATCAGGTCCCGCTATACACCAAGGAGCTGCAGCCACAAATATCTCAAGGCCACACCAAAAGGACCAACCCGGGGAAAAATTAGGAGCCCCCCCCACTGATCCCTAGCTCCCCAGGGGAGAGCAAAGCAGCCCCCGCTCGGTCCCAGGTGATAACAAAATTACCCAGGCACTAATGGGGGGGAACAGAACCCACAACCAAACCACTATACTGGCTCTACTTCTGGACTACAAAAATTTATGGAATTACAGAAAAGAAAAGGGGGCACTGATCAGCAAATCAGTCCCCCACTCACAGTTTTCCAAACACCACAGATAATCCTTTCAGCCAGTTTCCAGCCCTTTAAATCACCACAGGAGATCCTAGATTGAACTATTCTTTGTCCGACATGAACTGAATAAATCCATTTGTCCAAGATAACAGGAATCCATAAGGCAAAAGCAAAAAAAAAATGATAAGATCCAAAATCCAGGCTTCCATGAGCTAAAACACACAGCACACAAAAAATACTCCTAAAACGACAGTTCAAGAGACTAATTTGTCTCAAGTTGATAGTAGCAGTCAGAGCTCCTCTTTACTGGCAGAGTAGCCATTTCAAAGAGACCAGTCAGCTCCCAGTCTCAGTCCAGACACCAAAAAAGGCAACACGGCTCCAGGAAAACAATCAAAATCTGGCAAGCAGCCAGGCGCCGCTTCTCCACCTCCACTTCACTGCCTGAAAGGCCCAGTGGTAGCACAAAGCTGCCCTCCAACTCTCAACAGGCAGACAAAAATGCTTTTCTTTACTGGCAGAGTAGCCGATTTCAAAAGCCCAGCCAGCTCCCAGTCTCCATCTTAACGCCAACAAAGAAGGCACCACGGCTCAGGGAAAATGATCTATCAAGTTCTGGGAAGCAACCAGGCACCTCTTCTCCACCTCTCCACTTCACTGCCGAAAAAGGCACAGAGGATGCCGCTGAGAGTCACAAACTTCAACCGCAAGACTTGAGAGTTTAAAATAGAGTCAAAACAAAACGTATAACGCAGCTATACTCAAATTAGTGTGTACAAATTAAATTAAACAAGGAAATAATGAAAAATTATAAAACAGTAAAGCATAAAAAAAGAGGCTAGTCCAGCGTGACCGCCATCTTGATTCAAGCATACAAAGCTTATCCTTATCCTCAGATATCATAGTGTACCTCCTCGAAATACTACCTTTGTGAAGAAAAAAATCTATGTTGTAATATATGACTTATACAAAAAAAAAAGAAATCTTTTTTAAAATGTATCTTTAATATCATTTTAAATGTAGAGAAAAGGGATAGGATGGGCACCTGCTGCTATTCCCCCACAAACCCCTGCCCCAGCTTGCCATTGTGTGTTTCCATCCCTGATTTGTAGGATTCTACTAGGGCTAAATCAGGGTCTGTAAGGTGTCTGGCCAAGCTCCTTTCTGTTATGCCTGTATAACAGCTTCTATGGTCTTCAGACATAGTGTACGATGGATTTCATTTTAGCATGCAGCTTTGTGAGGCACAAGGCATCAAGTTGAGTGTCTTATGCACCCAAGAAGTGACTATATCTCACATTGAAACACAGTATGGCATTTTTTGTGTGTATTGATTATAATAAAGAAAATTGTTCTATAATGTTTTCAATCATTTTTGTAATGCAAATGTGTACAGGAAGAAAAATACATTTGTGCTTTTCTGTACAGGTCAGTAGGGGGCACTACAGAAGCTATGCTGGAATGTAGTAAGATAGGATGCCTACTTATGTTGATCACACACACACAGTTGTCTGTTGTGGGAAGGCACTGCTGGAGGCTGGTATCAGAACATTCACAAGATTCACAAAAGATGAAGGGAGCAAAAAGGTGTAAGCCCATTATTGCTCCTATTAAAAAGTCTAATAGTAAGATACAGTACCTCCTTCTCTAAAAAAGCTATCCAGTCTTTTTTTTCTCAATTTACTTCTGAATCACTATAGATTGCTGTAATTGGCAAATGCTACCAGTGATTCACTACTCCTTTTGAAAAGAAGTACTTTCTGTTTTTTGTTTTGAACCTGGTAGGCTTATGTTGCAGAGGGAGGCCTCTGATGCTAATATATCTACATTTTATGACCAAATTTAGCTTATTTAGTAAATAGGAATCATGAACAATGTTATGCATAATTATCAAATCTCCCCTAAGTCTCCTGTGTTCTAATGTAAATAAGTTTAATGCATTCAATCTATCCTGATAGGACATACTTTGTAAACCATTAACAAGTTTTGCTGCCCTCCTCTGCACACATTCCAGTTTGTGTATATCTGAAGCCCTGTATGGGCACCAGACCGGACTTCCAAATTCCAGGATTGGTCTTACATAAGTCCAATACAAGGGAATAATAACCTTGGCCTTCTTACTAATTATGTTTCTTCTGATAGCTACCATGGCCTTATTACATTTGGATACTGCACCATGGCACTGATCCCTGGGGGTATGAGAGTTATTAATTAAGATCCCAAGACCGCTTTCATATTGAACACTCTTCAGTACTATTCCACACAATTTGTATGTATGAGGGTTAGTTTGTTTCCCAAAGTGTATGACACTACATTTACAGATAATAAAATGTATGTCCCACTCATAGGCCCATGTTGAGATTTTATCAAGATCTTCCTGCATTTTTTGAATTTTGCTGATAGTGTCCCAGTTTAATGACATCTGCGTACGTTATGGTCAGATTAGAAATACTGCTACTCTGATCATATATGAAAATATTAAATAGGACCAGCCCGAGCACAGAACCTTGGGTCACCCCACTAGTCACCCTCCCATCCCCCTAGAAATATCTATGTGCCGATACTCTCTGCAACCTTTTTGTATACCTCCTGTCAGCCAGTTGTACATCCATTGAATTATTAGTGAGTCTATGCTTTTATTATACATTTTGTTGCCTGGCCACTGTCCCTCACTTCTCCTGGAGTACCTTATACCGGCCGGAGATCACGGATGTTATGCAGATTGTACAGGGTATGCACCCTATGTGCTGTAGTTTAGATCCAGGCCCAACTTTCCTGATTATGGGTTGGTGTGACATCATTGGCCCGGTCCTGGCACAGATAATCTGGTGCTCCCTTTAGTTGGGTGAGTTCCCTAGCTCCCTGAAGGAGGCGGTGGTGACTTCCCTCTTGAAGAAAGCTTCTCTGGACCCAGACTGCCTGGCAAACTACAGACCTATCCCCAACCTTCCCTTTGTGGGGAAGGTAATTGAGAAGGTAGTGGCTGTACAGCTGGAGAACCATTTGACCATCCATAACATCTATGAACCTCTCTAATCTGATTTTTGAAAGAGGCACAGTACAGAGACTGCACTGGTTTGGGTGCTCAATGATCTTCTGATGGCAAGAGATCAGAAAAGTCAGTCCATCTTGATGATCCTTGATCTCTCAACAGTTTTTGACACCGTGGACCATGGAGTACTGCTTGAGTGCGTGAGGTTCATCTGTGGCCTGACTAGTTCAGTCCTCAGATGGTTTAGGTCCTTCCTCACTGGCAGAACTCAGAGGGTGGTGTCAGGGATTTATTCCTCTGACCCTCTCTCTCTGTCATGTGGGTTTCCTCAGGGCTCTGTGCTGTCCCCCATGTTGTTTGTGGTGTATATGCTGCCCCTTGGAGACATTGTAAGAAGGTATGGGCTGAGGTTTCACTGCTATGTTGATGATACCCAGCTCTACTTGTCTTTCGCACCTGACCAGGATGGAGCACTCTCAGTATTTAATAACTACCTAGCTGAAATCTAGGACTGGATGAATTCCAGCTGGCTGAAGTTGAACTCAGGGAAGACTGAGGTGATGGTTGTGGATCTAGGTCACTGGATAGGGGGGTTGGGGCTGGTCAGCCCACGGGGCTTTTTCTGGGGGGCTCCCAGCACCTAGCCACTGAACTGGTGTGGGACCTAGGGGTGATGCTTGATGATGGACTGACACTGCGATCTCAGGTGTCGGCTGTTGTTAAGTCATCCTTTTATCATCTAAGGAACATCGCTAGGATCAAACACCTTGTTCCATCTGGTGATCTTCCCACACTGATCCACGCCTTTGTGACCTCGCACCTCGATTATTACAATTCCCTGTACTTTGGGCACGAAGGGATTGATATGCACCACTTGCAGCTGGTGCAGAATGCCGTGGCCTGGTTGCTGATGGGAACTCCTCAGACTTCCCATATCGCACTGGCGCTGCACTAACTGCACTGGCTGTCAGTTCAGTGGTGGATCACCTTCAAAGTCAGATTACTGACTTATAAAGCCCTACCTGTACTTGGCCAGGACTACCTGATAGAGATTCTGTCTCCTTACTGCCCTAGCGATTGCTCTGCCCGGCCGACAAGGGGTTGCTAGAGAGTCCAAGGGTAGTTTTAAAATCATCAGGGGCCCATGCATTTAAGTACATGGCCCCAGCCCTTTGAAATTCTCTACCCTGTTGGCTTCGGGAGTGCATGACCATGGGAGGGGTTTAAACAGGCACTGAAGACCAACTTATGGAGCAGGGTATACTGTAATCAGTAAGGTTAATTCTTGGATTTTATTCTGTTTTTATATATTACAGTGTATGGCAGAATGCGGTTGAGCATGGAAATCCATGCTCCCAACAGTGTTGTTGTGCTTGCCTCAGTGCATCACTATCTTGTTGTGCTGCACCGAGTATGTCACTGATGCAGCACAACAAGGTCGAATCGTGATTCACAGACAAAGAATTGAGTGGTCCATATGAGCGTACAGAAGTCTGCATCACTGCTAGACATTCAAGTGTTTTTCATATTTTAAGAGGTAGACTTGTTTGGGGATCACGGAGTGCTGATTATGCTTGCCCATACACTATAAAATATTGTGTATAAGCAAGCATATACAAACATATGCTTGCTCCTACACAATCCTCTATGTTGTTGGTATTTGTTGTTTTAAGTTTTGTAATGCACCTTGATAATTGAAAGGCTCATTATAAATTAAGATATTATTATTATTAATATTATTATTGTTAATGATAGCCCCATGAGGTATGGTATTGAACACTTTGTTAAAGTCAAGCAGGACTACATCTGCACGCATGAAAGTAAGTGTTGTGAACTGAATGGCAGCAGATGCAGTGAGAAAGGGAACTGCTCAGTAAGTGAACTTAAGAGTAAAGAGTTGTGAAATGCGTGATGATCAGTAGTAAAGTTGACTGGGGTGGCGCAATAGTGTAGATGCCATAGTTGGCAGCAGAGCTGTTGGCATAAGCAGGACCTTGTAGTGAAAGTGTGGTAAGTGGGCAAAGAGCATGCAGAGTGGCATTGTTATTTTCCAGGTCAGTAAATAAAAAAAAAATAAAAAAAGCACTTCTAGCCAGGGACTATTTCAATGTGACTGTGTGGTCAGTTTTACTCATGGGTAAGAAGAGCTTTCAGCCAATCAAATTTCTAGATTCTTAATACAAGTGCATAATGATGGTTTTAACCTTACTGATATGGTGTGCTGTATCAGAAGGCAATGCTGTCTTGATATTAGTGTACTGAACTGTGAAAAATGAGACCATAGATTCAAGTCTTACCACAACTACTGACTCACTTTGGGACCTTGAGCAGCACATTTAGGTCCCTATACTTCAGTCTTCCAGCTGGACGGCTGGGTAATACTGAACTAGGACCTGCTAAAATGAAATGTTGCACTCAGTTTGGCTAGCTTGCAAAAATAAACTATAAATAAAAAAATTCATTATACAGGCACAGTCACACCTACTGTATATATCAGGGTTGAGAAAGCAGTTTAGTGTTAAACCCCGACTTTTGCACCTTAATAACTCTGACCCTGTTCAACCAATTTGCAAGAAATTTGGTTGATGTGAATACTGGGATAGGGGACTTTGGAACCTGAAAATGTTTTTGTCAGTCAGTTTTGGAGTTTTTTTGGGGGGGCAAAATTACAAAGTGCAAAAATGTTGAAATTCACCTGAATCAATACTTTATTTTAGCTCATTGGAGATGAAAAATCATGTTTTTGTAAACCTGAAACTTACAGGTTTGACAGAGTCTGACCCAAGTAATATTCTTTGACAGCTGGCAGGTTGTTCATATACATAGTTTTTGAAATATAAATTAAAAACTGTGCCATTTTTCATGCATGATCAGTGGAAAAAAATGAGCATTATAAGGATATCTGGATTTTTGCATTAGTGGTTTGATCATCAGGGATTTCTTTGCCACTGTTTATGTGAGTCATTGATCATCAATGATTTTGGCTCACATACACAGTGACAAAGAAATCATTGATGATCAACCTACCTACACAAAAGAACAGCTATCCTTAGAGTCCCCTCCTGCCTGACCCACATTTTAATTAAACTGCTGGTGTGTGTCCAGTCCCTGAAGGGCTTGACTTCTGCAGTCACATATGTAAGATGCACATACCAACTTCTGGTTGCCAAAACACACTCCTCTGAAGGGGTATGCATGTGTGCAGATAGAGCTCCATGATACCCAAATTACCACACTACTTCTGTCTACAGAAGTGCAGACCCCTGTGAGGCCAGCACTTCTGCAGCCACAGGTATTCATGTACACTGTAAGACTCAAACATTTCTGGCTGCAGAATCTCAGGCCCCTGAGGGGCATGTAGTTTGGCAGCTGCAAGAGTAAGACACACACATCAACTTCTGACTGCAAAGGTACAGGCCCCTGTGGGGCCAGAGTTTCTGCAGCCACAGGTACTTATGCACACTGTAAGACATAAACACAATTCTGCAGCTGCAGATACCATTCCCTAATGTAGTACATCTGTGCTGCTGCATTTGTTTTCTTACATATCAATTTTATTTATTTAACAATGATACATTGTTCCAACATAAAATAAAACAAATGTAATAACATTCATTAATACACAGCACTACATTATATATGACAAATACAGGATCCTAGAGTTTACATTATTATATTAACATAATCTGTATTGTAAGTAATGGTGGTAGAATGATCTAAATTTCTTTCATCCAAGTATTTGAGTACTCATCTTGTTCTAGAACGTCAGACCATAATTTTTCAAATGGCATGGCTTCCTTAAGTAAATATCACCATCTTATTTCCTCAAAATCTTGTATTAAGTGGGCATTCCAAATTTTCAAAATTTGTTTTTCTGTAACCATTGTACCAATTAATTTTTTTTTTTAATTTTTGTTTAAATTTAGGTTACTCATATAATTTAGGACCAACACTTGAAAACTGAATGGTATGCAAATCTTAAGAACTTTAATTAATAAATAGGCTGTCTGAGTCCACCATTGCAAGATTTTTGATAATGTCATATACAATGGTAAAGGTTTCATATAGCTCCACATTTGTGCCAGCAATTTTGGTTTCCTTGATTAGTGATTTTTCCTAAACTTGGCAGGGTATAATAAGTACTATAACCTGTATTTTTCTGTATAGTTTAATGTTTTTGTGAAAATATAATCTTTATTAATATTAGTATGTAACTGTTTCCACCATTGTTTCAAACATGGTAAGCCAGGTTCTAAATACCATTTTGCATTTGTTTTTTTTTTTTTGCAAAGCATCTTTATTTAACCTTACTATCTAATTATATATCCTTTGCACCAGTTTCTCTGTACCCATTTTAATTACAGTGCTCTTCTACAGTAATCTACCTAGGTAGCAAGATGTTCAATTCTTAAATTTCTTAAATACATTATTCTATCTATTTTTAAGTACAAGATAATTTTAACAATTTATTTTTTATTTCCAAGGGACAAATCTCTTTGAATGCTGTATATGAACAAAATTCACCATTGTCAAGTAATTGGATCCAGTTCTGAAGACAGGATTTATTTAGTGCAGAAAGTTGATCTTTAGATCTAGCAGGCCAAGTTAGTTTACTACAACATATTACTACCCCATATATTTAGATGTAACCAAGGAAAATGATTACTATATGTTTAGACAATTTCCTTGCAGCATATTGAATTGCTGGTCCCAAAGAAGCAAATCAATGAGGCATCAACTGTAATTTCCCTTGGACATCCAATATTAAATTATTGCTAACAGATATACCATCTTCATTTAACAGTGATAACTAATTCAAGATTTTTCCTTGTATATTCTATTCTCACAAGAAACAAAGTTGGTGGATCACACAATAAGCCTCAGGGTCAGGACAGCTATACCCCCCACCATATTCCTATGAGTAATCGGTTGAGGCCATGCTATTCTGAGCTTGCCTCCCTCCCTCCAAAGAAATTTAGTGAAAATCCTTGTAATATTCCTATACTAGAAAATAGTGGGAGAACCCATCACTGCTTGCAAGGCAAAGAGCAGATGGTAAAGAGCCATTATTTTAATAGTTTCTGTAGGACTCCATAATGAGAGGGACAAACCGTGCCAATTTTACAACAATAATTGAATTTTGTCTTTCACCTTTCCCAAATTTATTTTAATAATGTCAGAATGATTGTTTGTCAGGATAATACCTAAATATTTAAAGGAATCCTGCACCATAAAATTCTCCTTGATTCTTGTATCTAAAGAATAGTCCTTATCTGATATGTTCACGATAACTGATTTCTACTTATTCAAACAATAACCTAAAAGGAAGAACAAGAAAAATTCCCAGCTCCCAGTCATAGCCAGCAAGTGCACCTGCTCCCAACCAGAAACAAACAGACTCACCACCTCCTCTAAGTACAGAGTGGAGCCAGCACCATGGAATTTGAAAACATTTTTTCAGTAAATTACTTAAATAAACAGCATTGTAAATATTGTTTATTTGCTCATTTTTATTTATATCACTCAGAGAAAGGAGAGGTCAAACTAGCACAAAAGTGGTAGAGGCTCTCTTTACTTCAGATTTCTTTCACATAAAATCCCAGTCACAAATTAAAATGAAGTAGTACAATTTAAAAATATAGTACTGATGAACATCTGCATTCACAGTTTATCATAAATATGCATGTTCCAATTCCAAATGTCCCTGTATAGCACAGTATATACAATTCAAATACTCAGGAAGCAGCAATGTTGTATATTAAACAATAAGAAGCTAATACTAGTATGCAATTCCAATTATGCCTCAAGCTGAATAAACATCCAAAAAGTGAAATGAAGTGTTTAGAAACATGAGGCTGGGGAATCACTGCGTTAAAACATGCAAAGTCAATAAAATGGTTGCTGAATATAGCTTCTGTAGTAAACTTTAAAAAAAGTTCCCTCTAAAAGATAAAAAAGGCATTTCTAAGAAACCCTGTATATCCATAAGGAAATTGCTAAATATATAAGGTGCATGGTGCTGTGCTTTAACTTTGCAAAGAGTCAGTTCAGGAAATGTATTATGAAGTCTTCAGAGCATGGAGGCTGTAGAATCACTCTGTTGGCACATGCAAGAAAGCAGTGATATGTCAATGCTAAAAGTCAATGAATATGGTTACTGGATAAAGTTGTGCCAGTAAACATTATAAAGGTGCCCTCTAAAAGATAAAAAGTGTCACTTCACAAAGATCCTGTATATCCATTAGACAATTACTTATTATGTAAAGTGCAAGGTATTGTGCTTCAAGTCAAATTATTATGCAGAGACTCAGCTCAGAAAATTGAACAGAATAGCTGTGACTGGAAAAAAACAACCTGGCAGTCTCTCTAAATCCATAACAAAGCTATCAGCAGTGACCTGCCATAATAGTCCTTGTAAAATTATTGAAAAACAATGTACTTGCCACAAGGGAGCAAAGAAAAGGCTAAAGAATGAGCAATACTTAAATCATTTAGCTCTGTGTAGTTACATCTCAAATACAAATTGGGGAGTGGGAGAGGGGAATTAGCACTTTAAACCAAAGTCAGCAAATTAGACAGAAAGCCTCATTGCTAGACCTCAGAATATGAATATAAAATCATGTTCTTGCAATACTTGCAGTAAGTCCTGGGAGTAAAAATTTAACAGATGTATTTTTCCTTGTAGCAGTACTTACATCCTTCAACTCCATGCCCCATTCATCTGCATCTCAAATACTGAGCAGGTGAGAGGTGGAGGTCATCACTCAAACCTGTCAACCTCATCTAAGAAACTTGGCAAACCTTGATTTATATTCTTAACTAAAAGTAAAACATCAGCAAAAGCATTTATTTTGATGTGATTCTCTCCCACCTGTATTCCTTGGATGCCCTGATTTGATCTTATTTTATTCAGAAAATAATAATGAAAAGAACAGGGGATAAGGTGCACCCCTGTCTTACCCTATTTAGCATGCTAAAAGAGTCAGAGAGGAATGCTATAACCAAAAACCTGACTGTATTTTTCTGTATATAGTTTTTTGTATCATAGTATATAATGTTAGAGGGACACCCTAAGTCTCTAAACACATGAAAACAAATGACCTATTTATGAGGTTAGAGGCCTTGCCAGCATCCACATCAACTGCATGATAGCTGTCATTCCTATTTTTTTACATACTGAAATAAATATTGTACCCTTCCAGTTGCTTGAAACATAGATCTCCCCTGTATAATTCTGATCTGCTCAGGGTAGATACAGTTGAGCAAAGCCATCTTCAATCTATTAACTACCAATTTAGCAAGAATCTTATAATCTAAATTTCACAATGCAATTGGCCTATAACTGTCAATTTTCTTTATGTCTTTTCCTTCTTTCAAAATTAATATTAATTTAACTTTCTCCTTGGATATAGGTAGCTGCAGGTCTCAAGCTATTAATTCAGAATCACTTCTATCCAGAGAACTAACTGTTCAAAATTACAATAAAAACTTAGCAGTAAAGTCAACTAACCCAGAACTTTTCCTTCTGGGCATGGATTTAATTATGGCCATGATTCTGGAATGAGAAAATTGAACCTCACTGCAATTAATCTTTATTAAGTTAGAATTTCTTTTAAATAATTTGACAGTTCAAAAGTATTTGTGGAAAGTGTTCTTTGATAAATATTTTTATAAGCTTCAGCAATAACATGAGCTATCTCCTTATCATTATAAAATATCTTACCCTTATCATCTTCTATAAGTGCTATTATACAGTGGTGTAAATCCAAAGACATGACTCTGACAATCTGATCGGTTGGCTGGCATCTTTTTAGCATGATAAATCCTCCAGTGTACCCACTGGAAAAGGTGCCAGCCAATCCAAAACCTGTGCCATGCTAAAAAAATCACTCCGACGGAAAAACATCAAACAGACCACCGCCATTTGCATTTGCTGCTTACCCGGCAGAGCCCCAGGAAATTCAAACAAAATGATCATCGTTTTCCATCTAACACATACAGATGAGCTAAAAATGATATTCAGTGTCCAAAATGAGCCATCTGTCACTAAAATCTTACCTCCATATACAGTTCTAGATCCTGCATTGACACCGCGACTCAGACACCCACTTCAAACACTCCACAGTAAACAACGATGCTGCAGCTCAAGTCAGCCTAGGCAGTTATGACTAACCACCGGCCACTCTTCATGGGCAGTGCCCTGCTTCAGACTACTTTTATAGGCATAACAATATATGCAATAATTTAACAAAAATGTGTAAAAAACCAAAACTAAATAAATAAAAACAAATAAAAAAAGATGTTTGCCATTGCATAATAGCAATATACCCCTCCAGGAAGTGGGTATATGGGTGTATTTACCACTTCTGGTGTGGTTAAGTTACTCGGCTTCACCTCATGACAGAACCACACCAGCCGAGTAAATCCACCCATATAGCCACTCCCTGTTGGGGTATATTGCATAATTAATTACTTGCTTTTTCTGTATTCTTAGCAGAGTTGCAAGCATTTTACCTGATTTATCTCATTATATATCTCTAGCCCTTTTTAAGTTTTTTTTATGTTTGAAGCTATCTCCCTATTATTAATTTTAGTCTTCTGCAGTTTTAGTTGATACCATTCCATTTGATATGTCTCTTAATCCTTAGTTATTAAATGATCTAGTTCCTGTAACTGATTATTTTGTTTTGATTCTTCAACCATTTTTACCTTATTCGGATGTACTTTGTATAATATTACTATGCCTCTTAAACTTCCTTTGAGAGAATCCTACATTTAGTAATCAATGTCCCCCCATCATAATTATAATACCAAAATTCATAGATCCCTTCCTTGTCATTATTTATAACATTTTGGTCTCATAATAAATCATTATTAAATCTTCATGTTTTAGTACACGTTCTGTTGGGATCATCCAATTTAATATCAATTTGTATTAAAGCATTATCTGATAATAACACTGTATTTATTCTTGGGTCCAATGAGGTGGGTAGTAGAGATTTAGAGGTAAAGATATAATCTATTCATGAGAAGCTACAATTCTTGTCATGCTACAGTATATATATTCTCTTATAAAAGGAAACCATAACCTCCAAGGGTTCACTATATCATGAATTTGCAAAAAAAATGTTGCATTAGTCTGGATTGATATTTATTTGTGCTTATGGTTTAGAACTTTTATCTAAATCAGGATTAATCAAAACATTAAAGACTTCCTGCAGAATAATGTTGGTTGCCTGGATTTTAACAAGCCCTTCTGTAATTTCCACCAGAAACTTACAATAGCCCGAGGGAGTGCATATATTGAATCAAATGTAAATATTGTGTTCAGAAGCTTAACTTTCATCAGTACTATTCTTCCTTTATTATCTGAGTATGCAGCCAAAATGGTAAAATTAGGTGATGTTATTAAAAAAATTGCTATACCAGCATATTTCCTAGTCCCACTTAGAGATGGAGAAAGTGGCCCCAATTCGCTCCATGAAATGATTCATGGAGTGAAGGCGAATTCGTGGAGTGCTCACAATGCGGCTGATACTTCCACGTTGCGATGCGGTAAAAGTCCACTGAAAACAATGACTTTGCGTTACTACGCCTTCCCAAACCACTACTTCATCAGTTCTTAAGGCTAAGTACATTGAAAACAATGTACTTCACCTCACTTTGCCTTGTTTTTAAGCTCCAAAGGAGAATTTTGCAGTGATTCATGGGATTTCAGGTCACATGGGCTCTAAATTGCTCTGCACAGCCTCAGTTTGGGGTAGTGTGTATAGGAAGATGTAGGAGACAATCTGCTCTAAGAGCTCTCTGAGATTCAAATCTAAAAGCTGTTAAAAAATCCTTTTTGAGTCATTTTATTTTGCTGAAACTTTAGTTCATCTATTATAGGAAACCCTCCTGGGCTCATAACATTGAGCGTTTATTGTTTGCGTGTGGATTTTGAATGTTAATGTACAACATTCAGTCTATGTACTAAGAGACAGTGGAAGTGTAATTTGGGGGAGGGGTGTATCTGTGGTGTAGGTAGATTAACTTAGAGAAAAAGACAGTGCTTTCTGTTTTGGTGATATTTTTCTTGTATAACTGTGTTAATGTACACACAGTAATATTTTAAATAATTCTTGCTATTTTTTTGCTGATTGTTGTGGTGCAGCAGAGCATAATTTTAGCTTGTTTAAAATATGTGGTTATATTACTGAAGTTTTCAATTTGCTTAGTATTACTTAGTGTGTGTGTGAGTACGTGTGTGATGTGTGTCATCAAATCAGACACCTTTTATTGTGCCACATAATAATTTCAGCAGTGCAAACCTGCTATCCACTGCAGCTGTGTGATTTTTGTACTTCTTTGTGGTGTCTTTACTGGTACTAGTACTAGTGACTGTTACTGCCACAGTCCAGTACACTGCCCTCCCCAACCCAACCGGCAAAGGTATTCTTTTCCAGATTTGAATTGCTGATGGTGAGCACTGGTTAGGTGTTGTGCTTTTGCGTCTGCATCTCTTCAGAGTGCAGTGCAATCTTAATCTGTCTGTGCATTTGCATCTCTTTAGGGCCCAATCTCCATCTGTAACTTAAGTCACAGTTGTTTCTTTGGCTTTCTTTCAGAGTACTGGACAGGTGTGGTGCATAATTCTGCATGAATATTGTACTCATTAATATACGTTTTGAAGTCAGGATGACCAGTATGAGTCACTCATGATACAAATCACGTTCTTTATCATCACGGTCACAAATGCAGTCACAAATCACAATTCACGACCACGTCATGAATCACAACACTAATTTTTTGACTAGTTATTTGGATGTATTGTAAGCATGTTTTGTTTTTTGTAGTATCTCTCCAGACTTCACCACCCCACCATTGTACTCATTAATAAGCATTTAGTCAAAGAGTGTGTGCTACAGCTCATCGAGGAAGTACAGCCATAGGCATTCATGTTCCCAATACAGTTCCATATTGGTTATCTCACACCGTCGACACCGAATCACTTTCTTCATCATCACGGTCACAAATGCAGTCACGATCACGTCATGAATCACAACATTAATTTTTGTTCTAGTTGCTTGGATGTATTGTAAGCATGTTTTGTAGTATCTCTGCAGACTTCACCACTCCACCATTGTACTTATTAATAAGCGTTTTTAAGTCGGGGAGTTTTTTGCTGCAGCTCATCTGGGAAGTACAGCCATAGGCATTCACGTTCCTTCCAGTACAGCATGTGACTTACAGTACTGTAAGTAGTGGTTGGTGAAGTGGCCCCAGTTGGCTCCATGAAGTGATTCACTGAGTAACATGGAATCCGTGGAGAATTCCACAATGTGAGTGGAGTACTTTGCTTCATAATGAGGAATGCAAAGTCCATTGAAACCAATGGCTTTGCATTATTCCACCTTCCCCAAACCACTTCTCCACCAATTTTAAGATGAAGTACATTGAAATCATTGTAATTTGCCTCACTTCACCTTGTAAATGAGCTCCAAATGAAATTCTGCAGTGTTTCATGGGATTGCACTCACATGGGGTCTAGATTGTTCAGCACAGCCTCAGGTCTGGCTGGGTAGTGTGTGTGCAGTGGTAGCTGGAGACAGTTTGCTCTCAGAGCCCTGCAATTCAAAACCTCTAAAAGCTATTTAAAATGCCTTTTTGAGTAATATTTTTTGCTCAAAATTAAGTACATTGATTGTAGGAAACCTTTCTGTGCTCATGATGTCAAGTGTTTATTGTGTGTGTGGATTTTGAATGTTAATTTAAAACAGTCAGTCTGTGTACTGTGAAGTGTGCTTTGGGGGAGGGGCGTATTTGTGGTGTAGGTAGATTAACTGGGAGAAAAAGGCAGTCTTTCTGTTTTGGTTATATTTTTCTTGTATAACTGTGTTAATGTACAAACAGTAATATTTTCAGTAATTCTTGAAATTGTTTTGCTGATTGTTGTGCAGCAGTGCACAATTTGTCTGTTTAAAACATTTGGTTATATTACTAAAGGTTTTCAATTTGCTACGCATTGCTTGAGTGTGCATGTGAGTGTGTGTGCAATGCGTGCCATTAAATCAGACACCTTTTATTGTGTTACAGAGTAATTGCAGCAGTGTAAACCTGCTATCCACCGCACCTGCATTAATTTTTTATACTTCTTTATGGTATCTTTACTGGTAGTGGATTGTTACTGCATGCACTAATCCCCCAATTAGCAAAAGGTATTCCTTTCCAGATTTGGATTTGTGACTTGTGAGCACTGGCTAGGTGTTGTTGTGCCTTTTCATATGCATCCCTTGAGTGTGCAGCGCAATCTTAATCTGTCTGTGCATTTGCATGGCACCATTAATTCTGGGAGAATGCATTTCTTGTTACGCTCTCATTTCACTTCGTCAGCACTGGGGAATTTTCTGGACACAAGACAGCACCATTTTGTGGATGCAAATTAATTCTGGTGACTCTGTGTATGACCTAACCACTGCGCACATGACTGAGTGTGCCATTATTTCTGGGACACTTTGCATTTCTTGTTACACTCTCATTTCATTTCATCAGCAATGGGGAGTTTTCTGGACACAAGACAGTAGCACTTTGGGGATGCACATTCATTCTGGTGACTGTGTGGGTTGGATGCTGCCAGTATTGTTGTCGCTCCACCTTACTTTTCATTTAAGGTGGAATGACAACACGAAGTAATAATAACAAGGCAAAGTGAGCCTTTCCTATGGAGCACTCCACATAACGAAGTGCCAAAGCTAAGTGGTCACTTCGAGTTCACTTCACCGGCGGATTTTAAATTTGCTTCATCTCTAGTCCCACTAGAGCAATAAATAAAAGATATTGAGTTCCTTTTAAGTTTTAAAATTTCATTCGAGTCTACATTGGTTTCCTGGATAGCTATATCTTCTGATTTTGACTTCTTTATATAATTGAGTAGTCTGGATATTTTAATTGGGGGAATGAATGCCATTTACAGTAAAGGAAGCACATTTCAGATTCTTAGGGTTTATCTGCATGGAATTTGTAAAATTTAGCTATGCACCTACCATCCTGAGACAATAAAACATCACTTGGTAACATGCTCTCTATGTTAGCTCCCCCATATACCTCAACACTTCCCTCTCCCATCCCTTACTACTCTACCCCATTGCTAAACATTTCAAATGTGCAAAATTAGCCCCCTGAAATCCACCTGGACAGCCTTTCAATCACATTTAAGATATGCTGTGCAATTATCTCCCTTCCACCCTTTTCAGTTACCCAACATTATATACTACCATAGGTGTAACAGGTTCTTGTCTAAAGGAAACATATCTCTCAAACTTTAATTGAAATATTGAGCAAAGTCAACATTAAGAGAGATTAAAATATATTCAGCAGTTTATTTCAGAGATCCTTTTCTACTTGTTCTAGGAGATCACAGGTATAGCATACCCCATCAATCACCACTTTCATACGAGCTGGATAGATCATGATTGTTTTATATTTATTTTTCTACAGCTTATTTCTTAGTGCATCATTTTTTTCCATTCCTGAATTACTGTAGGTCAGGTGGAAGATCATTAAAGACCGAAAAAGAAACTCTCACAAGGGAGATTCTGAGCATTTAGTAAACCTCTGCTATTAGGTTTTCTTTATCTTCAGATCAGAAAAATGTCACCACAAAATGTCTTAGTGGATCCTGGATATTTGTGTTTGGTCTGAATGGCCAATGGATTTGATAGATTTCCATCATGATATAGGAGATGTCTTTGTCCATATAAGGTGCTATGATCTGTTCAAAAGTTTCTCTTAAGCGTCTTTCACTGTTCCAAGATTCTGGCATCCCTAACATTTTTACATTTTTTCTTCTTTCTCATTCTTCAAAATCTATCCATTTCTCTTTAAAATCTTTAATCATTTGCTCTAAATTTGTTAACTGTCTTTGTGTTAGACTTATTTCATCTCCTAATATCCATATTCTTTGTTAGGCTTTAGTCAGTTAGGATTTTATTTCTTAATTTTCCACAAATAGATGATTAATAAGAGACTGAAAGTTATCAAGTTTTGATTACAGTGCTACTATCTTTGCTAATGTCAAATCTAATTTTGATATTTGTCTAAGAATCTGCTTTGCCATGGTGATGGTGAGAATTCTTATAGCCATCCTCCTCTTGGAATTCTGAGCCACTTAAATCCACTTGCTGGTCTGACAGTAATATGTGCTGAAGTCTAATAACTGATCCTCTTCTTCTGACAATGCTACAGTGACCTTCCATTTAACAGGATGTGTGGTAATGCCATGGGGCAACACAGAACTTCCAATTGCTTCACTACTTGTCTGTTTCATGTCATTTACCAGGGACTCCCCAGTCACAGAGATACTTACCAAACTCATAGTCTTTTGCTTTACCTACTGAAAAGTCTCTTCAGAAGTACTTTGAACTATCTATGGTTTGTAAATCTTTAATGTTGTTGGCAATCCCACCATTCTTTGTACTATTGTTCACGTCCTGATGCACAGTTGCAGTACATTGCCACTTGTTGCCACTAAATTCTTTACACTTTAATCTTGAAATTTGTCAGCCCTGTGAGACTGTGGGTGCTGACCTCCCATTTGCCTTTCCACTGTGATAGTAATGTCCAGTGGTGACCTTTGTACTCAGTCAGAGTTAGTGAGGAGCACTGTAAAAAAGTTATCTGACACCACTGAATTTACTGCATACGGTTCATTCACAAATCCTTCAAGAGTTTCAGTTACCGTTATAGAAGTGAGGCTTAATGGTGCACCTTATTGACTGAGTTGGTCAGTTGAAATGCTGGATCTTCTTGTAGTTGTCTAATCCTTATTTGGGGAGTTGTTGGAATGAGGCTGTACCATAGGATTCTCTTCAGTCTCACTTAATGAGTGTGCTGGTTTATTTATTGCATAATGCTCATTGGTCTTATCATCTCCATTGTTTTTCTCTTGCTGGAGCAGGATTAATCACCTTTATCACCCATAGGAACTTCAAAAGATAAATCCTTTTCAGCCAATAAAGTGACTGGTTTGACTGTGGAAGCTTTTCTTAGAAACATACCAGCAGGTGGCAGTTTAGACATTAGCAATACTAACACAGATGATTCCAGCATCAGGACCCCTCATTAGATGTTGGGGTAACCATATTCACAGGATGTAAAATTACACTCTCCTATGCTGGTAATTTATTTTTAATATGGTTTTGAGCCTGGTATGCATCTCCAACTACTTAATTGACCTTGCAGTCAGTTTGTTTGGGTTCTGCATCTCCTCAGGCTTTGCAGGCTTTTTTGTCATCATCGTAAAGTCAAATTTACAGGAAATCCTAAAAACTTTATTTTGCTGATTTATCCATTCCCCTTGTGAGGCACAAAGGCTCGTCCATTGGATCAAGGAAAACATGAAGTCGGGTGACCGAGGTACAAATTTCACATACCAGGGAAGGGAAATCATGGAGCCATTAGGCTCAGCATCTCTCTACCACTATCTTGGATCCACCCATCTGCTCTGCACTCCATCAGTACTACTGTATTTGTGTCACCTGGAAATAGTTGTAGGTTATTTGCCTTACCTGATGATGGCAGTCTGTAGCTACGTGTATGCTTTTTTCATTTTACTAATTGGGGGCCGGAGTTTGGTTTGGAAACCCTAATGCCACATTTCCTGACTTTTGTGTTTAAGTTGAACTCCAACTGCTTCATTAACGCAAGTTGTTTGCAGTGACTTTACTTTCTTTTTGAATTTGTGGAATTGTATCTTTGTTCATGCAGGTCCTTTTGTCTGGGGGCTGTAGAAGACCAGAGTCCTCTGGGCCCTGCACAATCAAATGGCCACAGATACAGATGCAGATGCACAGAGCCAAGAGCCCATCTGGCTATAAAAGTGCAGGACCCTTTGGTCCCTGCGCATCCATGCAAATATGGCTGGAGAGGTGCAGAGCCCTCAGGGACCACTGTCAGAAGAATACTTCTCCTCACTATACGGCTACTTTTTTGCCTTTGTATCCAGCACTGCACCATCTCTCTACAGGCTGGAGGTGGTGCTGTATGGTGGTTCCCCTAGCCATGGCCCATTTAGCTGGCTGATTGATCTTGCTCCTAAACTCAGTCCACCAGCACAGGATCACTCTGCACTACTCATTGGGCCAAAGGCTGGATCTGCACACAGCATTTCTTCATAACATTTTTTTTTTTTTTCACAGTTTGACCCCACATCAAGAGCCTGGTTTTAGAATGTGTTAAATTCTGCCTGAAAGGAGGATTTGCAGAGTGATTGTGAAATTTCCCATTTAACCTGCATTTGAAAATTCCCACCATCCTTATTCATGAGGTAGGGTCATGCAAACAGCATATTCAGAATTTGAGACTAAAATATTGTAAAAATATCAGGAGAGTTTCTTTTCCAAAGCCCCTTCTGAAGAAATCATCACTTGACCCTGACATCGTTGTGAATTATTGACTCATCTGCAGCCTCCATTCCAGGGGTAGGTTGTTGAGAAAGTGGTGGCTCTGTAGCTCAAGGCACACCTTGCAGCCTTTGACATCTACCGAGCCATTGCAGTCTGGATTTAGGGCTAGGCATAGAACTTAGGTGGCATCTGTAACAGTACAAAATGCCCTCAGCAGGGTGAGGGATAGAGGAGATTGGTCAGTTCTAGCTCTCCTGGATCTCTCCTCAGCATTTGACAACATGGAGCACATTGTGCTTCTGGATCACCTTAGAGAGTATTGTTGACTTACCGGTACTGTCATCAACTTTTTTGAGTCCTATCTCACTGGCAGTATGCGAAGGGAAGTAATGGAGAATTTCCCATCCTGTCTGAAGCTCCTGACATGTGGAGTTCCTCAAGGTTTGATCTTGTCATCAGTGTTGTTCATGGTGTTCATGCTGCCCCTGGCTGAGCTCATCAGATGCTACAGTCTGGGATTTCACTGTTATGTAGATGATACTCAGCTGTACATGTCTTTTGGCCCCAGGACAAATAACACTGTGGAAGTGCTAATCAACTGTCTGACTGTGATCCAAGACTAGATGTCCTCTAACTGGCTGTGACTGAACCCCAACAAGAATGAGGTACTGGTGATCGAGCCTGGTTGCAGACATGACATGGATGCCACCAGGGTGGTAACAGGGTTGTTCCTTGGGCCTACTACATTGATGGTGTCTACTAGGGTGAGAAATCTGGGCATCAACCTTAATGACAGTCTGATGCTTGATCTTCAGATGCCATCCATCATCCAAAGTGTTTTTTTTTTTATTATTTAAGGAATGTCACCCAGATTAAACCTCTAATTCTGTCAGGTGACCTGCTCACACTGGTACATGCTTTTGTCATGTCAAGGCTGGACTACTGTAGCACTCTATACTTTGGGATCAGTGAAGAGAACCTCCATTGACTGCAGCTGGTGCAGAATACAGAGCCAGATTGCTGACAGGCCTACCAGGTCCTCTCATGTGACCCTGATCCTGGGGGATCAGCACTGGGTGCTTGTCAGATGGATTATCAACTTCAAGGTGGGCTTGCTCACCTGTAATGCCCTATACAGCTCAGGCCTTGGCTACTTGAGATAGCTCCTGACCCTTGCCCTTCCAATGTGCTCCATTTACTGCTCCTAGCAGTTCTGAGGGCCAGGCTGAAAACCTCAGGGGATCATGCTTTTAAGGTGGCTGGCCCAGTCCTCTGGAACTTGCTCCCCAGACCTCTGAGGTAGGCTCCATCAGTGGAGGCTTTTAAGAGGGATGTGAAAGCCCATCTCTTTAAAGAAGCTGTTCCTGACTAATTGTAGCTGATTTTAGTGCTATTTATTTATTATGGATTTTAAATTAGGTGTTGCTTATGACCCTGTATGTACTGTTTGTATAACTCAGCTATGTCTTACACCTCCTGTAAGGTGCCCAGAGCTTCCAGGACTGGGCACCATATAATATAAGCTTACTTACTCACTTACTTAGGGGCTGATTCCAGAAGGATTGCAGCAACTCACTGGCATAGGTGAGTTGCGACAATCGCCGCTATGACAGGGACCCTACACCACATTCCAAGAGTGGCAGGGTCCTGGCACTTGTGACATATGGTATCCACCAAGTGGAGGCTAATGCCATGTGCATGGTGTATATGCCCTGCATGTCGCAAATCATAGCCAGCAACAGGCAGCTCCCCTAAAGCCCCCCTGCTCCAGACCACCATGGCACACACCAAGGGGCATGGGGAAGAACAGATGGTACAGGCATCTGAGGGTGCACTATAGATCAGACCCCTTGGGGACCCCAACAATCTTTGGGGTGGAGGCAGGGGTGTGCTTGCAGGGGCTTGGGGGCTGTATGGTGCTAGTGCCACGACACTGCATGGTGGCATCTGACGATGCCAGCCATTGGCTGCCCCTTAGGACAGCTCTGAACTGCCATAAGGTAGCTATGCAAGTGCAGCTTTTGTAATTGCACCGGTGGGTTATGACAGCCACCATCCTGAAATTGGGCGTGTTGCAGCCATAACCTGCAAATGTTACAGGCTGCAACATAGTGGGTGGTGTAACTCATGATTGTTATAGTCTACAGCTGCCATGGCACAAGGTGCCACTTGGAATACTAGCGGGTGTAACAGTTGGCATAAGTCACGGGATACAGCAAGGGGTTTGGCATGTCTCAGCTTACACCAGCGTAGCCCGACTTGGAATCGGGCCCCTACTAACTTACTGACAATTAATCTATCTGGCAGGAAAACAAGCATTTTTGGTGACCACAAAAATTCTCTGCTCACACCTAAATGTGCAACCCAAGAATCCCATTTTTGGTGAACATGAAAAATTATTTGGTTGTACTTTAATGTTCGATCCAAGAATTCCAAATTTGGTGTGCACAAACAATTCTTGGATGTCGAATCCTAGAATGCATGGCTCATGACTCAAGAATTAGTTGTCTCACTAAGCTGATGGCCAAATAACTTTTTTTTTTGATATTTTGATCCTATGTCATGACTTTGGTCACTAGAATATGTTAAATCCCTCCTGAAAGGTGAGTTTGCAGAGTGATTGCAAAATCACCTTTTAGCCTGTATTTGGAAATACCCACCATCATTCATGATATAGGGTTCTTAAAACAGTATATTCACTATGTGGGGGTAAAATATTGTAAAACGGTCAAGTTATGAGTAAAGCATGTGAGACAAAAAAATGTTTTCTGCACACTAAACATTGAATTCTTGTGCCTCAAATTTAAGTGCAACAAAACAATTTTTATGCTCACCTAGAATGGAATTCTAGGGTCACACATTTAAGTGTGATCCAAGAATTCAATTTTGGTGCACCATAAAATTGTTGTGTCTCAGCTCATGACACAAATATCAGCCATCTCAATAAGCTGACAGCCAAGGTATTTAATAAAGTTAAAAAAAAAGGTTTTTTTCTGGACCCTTTTATGAAGAACACGCACCAGAACTGAGCTTATCAGATCATTTGTATGCATGTTCAATTCTTTTTGCCCAGAAAAATGCATGATTTCAACTATCATGACCTAATTTTTTTTTCTTGTGACTCAAAAACACAATTAATCATTATCTAAAAACACTTGTGAAATAATTTTCATGTCATGTCAGAGAATTATCTCAAAAACTCTATTGATCATGCTCAGAAGCCACACTCAATACCTTATAACTCTGTAACTGATTAATATTTTCTTCATGGAATCTTCAAAAGACACACCCTTGGGAAAAGCCTCTTCTGCACTAGAATTTTCAGAACAAAATTCTATACCGACATGGCTGTAGATGAAAGCACAAAAGCGCCAAAAATGGTGGTTGTGTATATTTGTGACATTTGCAGATCTTGGAATCAGGTTATGCAGCTATCATGAAACTTCCCATATCTTGAGAATCTGCTACCTGGACCACATATTGCATACCAAATGTTGTGCAATTGCATAAGACAGTGCCAAAGTTATTAAGGTGCAAAGAATGGGGGTTAGCATTGAATGCTCTGTTCAACCCTAACTATACTTGAATTATCGTGTAAGTAATATATATCTATATCTATATCTATATCTATATCTATATCTATATCTATATCTATATCTATATCTAAATATTGTTAATTGCAAAAAAAAATTATTAATGCACCAGTTAGGGTTCAACTTAATGCCACAACAGTAGGGAAATGTGGCATTAGGGTTTTTCAACCCTAACTCTCACTGCCAAGTATCAAAAGGACAAGACAACAAAAGCAACCACAGACATCCATCATCAGGTAAGACAACATAATTCAACTGTTTTCAGACAATGCAAATGCAGTACCAATGATGTGCTACCTTTGTAGATTTGTATCCTTGGCTACTAAACTGCAGGCCCCACAAGAGTTTGGGCTTCTGCAACCAGAAGTGAGGGCATGTCTTACAATGTGCATGAATACTTGGTGCTGCAGAAGGACTGCCCCAACAGGGGCATTTGCTTTTGTAGAGAGAAGTAATGCTATAATTTGGGTTGCATGGATTTCTATATGCAGCAGAAGAAGTGCTGGCCCCACAGGAACCTGAACATCTGTAAACAGAAGTCAGTGCCTATGTCTTACTCATGAAGCTGCAGAAGCACAGGCCCCACAGGGGCCTGAACTTCTGCAGACAAAAGTATAGTTGCAATTTGGGTATCTTAGATTTCTATCTGCTGTGCCACAAGTGCTGGCCCCACATTGCACATTATAGTAGTGAACACTTAAGAGCATCACTAAAATGTATGACACTAACATTTTTGTTACCAATTTTAGTATCAAAGTTTAGTGTCACAATTAAATGTGCCTGAAAATTACCACCATCCTTGTTCATAACATAGGGTCATATAAACAGCATATTAACAAATTGGAACTAAAATATTGTAAAATGGCCAAGTCATGAGAAAAAGTAAGTGTGACACAAAACTGGAATTTTATTATCACACATTAAAGTGCAACATGAATGTGCAGCACTACAATTAATGCGTCACATATTTTACTGTCATGTTTTATAGTTGCATTATTATTTTGACCCTGCATCATGAACATGGTTGCTAGAATGTGTTATTTCCCACCCAAAATGTGGTTTAACAGAGCAACCAAGAAATCATCTTTTGGGATGCACTTGTAAATTCTCACCATCCTTGGTCATGAGGTAGGGTCATGTAAATAATATATGCAAAATTCTGGACTCAAATATTGTAAAGCTGTCAATGTATGAGTAAAAGTATGTGAGACAAAAAAATTGAATTTGTGTGCAACACATTTTAGGTCGCACATATAAATGAACCACTAAAATGTGCTGCAAATAAATTTATATGTCTCAATTTTATGTGTTGCACTTAAATGTGGGATATATAAATTCTCCACTCATGACACATAAATTGCTGTTTCAGTCAGATGACAGCCAAGGTCCCAAAAAGGTATTTCTGGATCACTTTGGGGGAAAAAGACAGGATCTTGATTAACAAGCCTTGTTATGCAAGATTCATGTATTTGTATTTTTCAAATTCTTTATTTCTTTGTGTTTTCCATTTTTTTAAACAAGTAAAAAATAGAAGACAACTTTATGACCTGTATTTTTACTCATGAAAAGTAAACCACTAACTTTGCAAAAGGTAAATGCCTGTGAAAGGTAAATTTTACTTTCATTTCAGGGAGTTATTCTAAAATCCTACAGTTCTATGTGATAATGGTGACTGTCAGACAGTGAGCCATGTTATTGTGATGTCAGAGTGGTGAAAATATTTTTGCCACCCTGACATCCTTGTGAGAATGATGCCGGGGACTTAGTTTTTTTTACTTTCTGAAGGGGCTGCACCCCACACACCCCACAAGGGCTTTGCCCCGTACCTGCTACTAAAGGATTCTAAACTCCAGAGGGTGCATGCTGGGGGGGGCAAAAGAAAAAACAAGCAAGTTTTGGGCTGGGTGCAACAAAATTGCACTAGCGCCTGGACCCAGACCCAAACCCAGTATCTCCCAAACCACAAGTAGAGGCCAACCCCTGATGCCATGGCACAGCTCAGTAGCTGACTGCATTGCCACCTCCTACATCCCCTCCACCCCCTCCCAGCCCACGCTCACCGTGCTTGCTGCCCCCTTCGCACATGTACATATAGCGACATCCTGTCACTTCAGTCACCCACCCCACCACATCCAGTTGCCCTACTCCCCCCATTGCCATTCGGGCTTTTGCCCACAACGTGTTGTCATTTCAGATGGTGCCTTACTTCAGATGCCAAGATCACAGGCTACCAAATCCTACTCAGCATGCTCAAAAAAAACCTTAAAATCCTTATAACTTTGGAAACTGTTAATATTTTTTCATGAAACCTTCAAAAGGCACTACACTGACACAGACCACTTATATCCAAAATGCTTTAAAAAAAATCTGTACTGTCTAGGCTGTAGGAGAGAACAAACAAAATGTGTAATAAGTGTAGGAAAAAATGTTGCTTTTCATTAAAAATGTACATTTCCTTATCTCAGAAACTGCACAAGCTGCAATCACAAAACTTCTTATACCTTTAGAACTTGACTCCAAGAAAATTCATGCCAAATTTTGAGCAATATTGTCAAATGCTGCCAAATTCATTAAGGTGCAAAATTGGGATTTAACATTAAATGCCCTTCTCAACGCTAACTATAGTAGCACTAATGTGCCAGTATAATATACCCTTATGGTTCTCAGAGAGTTCAGATAAAAGTTCTTATACTAAATGAACAAGTCTAGATATATTTATTTAAAATTTTGCCTGCTGTGTTAGCTCTGAGAGATGCAAAATCTCATTTACTATTACATATTTACTGGTAATTTTTAAGCAAGAAAGCAACAGTGGAAGTTTTGTTTCCAGGCTTATCCTGGGGGGGGCGATTTTATAGATCTGTTTCATTGACAAGGGTATGTTGGACAGGAGTCAAGGACACTCTGAAAATCCCATGCACTTATAATAAGCACTAGTCCAAGAGATGAACAATGGGATCCCTGTTTAACATCTAATCCAAAGGACAGTACCCCAGTTGTGCAGTACCCCATAGTGCTGATCTACAGTATCAGTATATGTTATTTGCCCTGGGGTGGGACTGGAACTCAAAACCTTTCCACATTCTAACCCCAGTGACTACATGCAACCTACACAACCACTGACAGTGACTGATTATATTTTAATTGATTGGCGGGCACTAGAAACTAGCAAAAAAAGAGTTTAGGATTACCCTTCTCTAATTTAGCAAACACAAGGAATTACTGCTGCTGTACTTCTATATTACATAATAATCAATGAAGAGCCATTCCACTTCAAGCATGGCATGCAACATAAAAACATTTATCAGGATTTAATCCAGCTGCAAAGTTGTGCTGCAATAATGTTACTTTGAGCACACAGACTGGAATACAATTCACAGATCCAAATGGACAATCCTAGCTTTGGTCCCAGTATTAGTTTTCCATGAGATCCAAGCTAAAAAAACAAAACTCAAAATGGGAAGGGTAGGGGATGGGAACCTACTTTTTAAAGAGTTTTGAGCCTTTAAAATAAATCAGTTTACATTGCAAATTTCCCAGGGTAGATAGCGTAATAAAGTAGTTAGAAATCTAGTGTTGTAATGCTTCTACTCTTGTTCTCACCATGCTTGCACACTGTAGGCTAATGACTGCTTTGAAGCTGCATTACTATACAAGCATACCAGGTCATGTTGTTGTACCTAGGCCACGCTTGGAAATGAGTATTTTTAGCTTCTCAGTGCATTATAGAGAAATACAGTACTTTAAAAAAACATGGAAATCTGAGCACTGAGCTGTAAAACAAGAGGCCAACATGTTTAAATCCCACCACAGCCACTTTGCTCACTGGCTGACTAAGAAAATCACTTGACCTCTCTCTACTTTAAGCCCTCCATGTATAACATTGGATTGAAGCAGACCCCCCCCCCACAGGAAAATTCTTCAATTCTGTTGGATTTTCCTGGCAAACTAAATTGTAAAGTAAAATAAAATAATGTGTAATGCCTTGGACACGTTTCTTTAGCGCTAACATGACCCTCTGCTTATCATAGTAGAATATATTGCATTCTAAAACCCTGTGCCTGAAGGGAAAAAAGGAATAAGAATATAAACCATTTTTGTCAGATTGGTCACAGCTATTATTATCTGTTTACATGGCACTTAGATGGCATACTTTATGTGTGTAATACAGCATGTTCCTGTATAGATGCAAACTAAAGAAGACTACCTGTAAGTTATCCCTTGTTAGATGACACGTCATCTATTTACTTAAATCATTATTTAAATCAGATTTATATGTATCCTCCAGTCATGCAAGGAATTACTCATTAATAATCTGGGTCTAGCTAAAATGACTTCACCATCTGTCACTCTTCAATTACAACTCATGGCAGAAAAAAAGCATATATCAAATGTTTGATCCCATCATACATTCCACATAAACCTCTGGTTAACAAACTTTCCTACTTATTCAATTTCCAAATTTGAAATGATTCATGTTTTTATTGATTTAATTAGTTTTGTCCTTTAAAAAGACTGTTTTCACATGCAGTGCTATACTGTATGTCATGTTGTTACCTCTGTTTAACTCCTTACTGCAACAATATTTTTGGGGTGTTATCTTTTTTATCCACTTCAGCTATACCCCTGGCTTACCACTGCTCCAGGCCATGTTAATGTGTCTGATGCCTGCTGGTCTGCCCTCCGTTGCCGACTACCATCATGGCATGACATCCCAGCTCTCTCTCTGTGCCTCACAGGGATCTGGCTTATCCCTGCCAGGGGGTCCCTCCCCCTGGAGGCCTGAAGAGGGGAAACCATTTCCATGGGCCCTGCGAGACCATGGGAGCTTTTGGGGGTGAGAGTAGTGTTCTAGGGGGACAAGTGGCATGGTGGGACAAGGGGGAGAACACCCAGTTAAACTAAGGGAACAGATTTTTCTTGAAGGCGGGGATGCTTGGCAGCATGTGGTCACCCGCACCGCCAAGAACACCTCGCTAAGCCACCACTAGGAGCAGCTCCAAGAGCAGCATGCTACAGCTCCCCAGAAAGGAAATATTCAAAGGACGCTCTGACTCCCTCCCTGCCAGTCTCTGCTCCTTACATTCAGGCTCAGGGCATGAACCCAGATCACCAGTGTGCCACAGAGCTGGCCCACTGCAGCAGTATTTGGTTTTGGTTTAGTCATTCTCACTTGTTTTAGTTAAAAATATAAGCAGAATGCTAGATTAAACTACAAGGGTTTCCATTTCAGTGGCATTGGCAGTAGTGTTTTGAACTGTGATGTAGGGTGGGACTCTTCTGTGAGCCTGACTCCTTGCAATGAGCTTGTGGAGCCTTGAGTGTGCTGCCAAGGCAATGCAGTTTCACACTTTGGAAGGGGAGGAGCACAGAAGAGCCATTTTTGTAGACAGACATCAAGGCATTGATGGTGTGTCATAACCATATGCCAACCCCCAAAAGTGCCTAATAACGGGAAGCCAATAAGCACCTACTAAACGGAAACTGATAAAATGGTTTAATCATGACAGTGGGTGGGACCATAACTAAGATAAGAAAGGAAAATTTGAATTGCTCTGACATGGTGGATGACAGCCACCATAGTCCTGCCACATTTTTTTTTTCAGTCTTTGGTAACTGGCTAAGGCCCTCTAGGAACAAGTGCCTGTTTTCAGGGGTGACCTGGGAGCACTGGGCGGTTAAGTGACTTGCTCAGAGTCACACAGTATGCAAGTGGAGGCTGTGAGAATCAAACTCAGGTCTGGTCTACTGGATGTACCAAGCTCGTTCACACTTTGTTCCTCTAACCTCTAGGCTATACTGCCAGCTATATAACCATGCATTCAATGCTCAGGGGTCTCCCCTGTGTTTACCATCAGGATTAGGGTGGTATCAGCAAAAGTCATAATAATAGGCACCACTCCTAGTTACATCGGCTGCAAGTATTAAAAGTCATAACATGGATGCAGCTCCTAGTTATGCTAGGTGAAATTTTCAAATGTCTTTATCTGGGGCTAGTTTCAAAAGTGGGATTTGTCTGCAGAATTAGTAGCTGTTTTAAAATACTTTACATCCACTTTTTGGTTAAAACAATTGCTATACATAGATGTAAATAAAAGATCAGGTTACACTCTGTTGGGAAATTATGTTCAGGCACAATCATACCTGAACTTTACAAATAGGGCATTGCTAAATCAGAGGTTTGAAAATTGGACTTAGCTATGTCCTAGCTTAAACAATTGGGCATAGGATAAATTTTTCTTATGCCTAAACTTGTACAATAGGAAACTGAATGACATAGGCTTTGAAAATTGCTCCATAATGTCTTCCTTCACTTGGTGGCAACAGGGGGACACTCCTTCCCATAGACATACTAGAATAACTCAGAAGCTGCTGACAGTAGTCCAAACTGGTATTATTTGGATTAAAATGCTAAAGGAGGACAGCACAGTGTCTGGGAAGGGAGGGTTGGTGGAGGGGCATTGGTGGACCCATGGGAGAGAGAAGACAGGGCAACAGATGGAGAAAAAAAATCAAAGCAGGCTTTTGGCTGTTTTACTATCATGGGTTAAGACTGAATTTATTGAACTAGAATCCCAGATTTGATTAAAGAGCAGTTAGATATGTCTGTCTCTTAAATTTCTCAGCATCGGTCACATTTTCCATTATAAACTATTTAATACTTGGGGTTTGGTCTATGGCCCACTAGCAGACATCTTCTATTGAACTATCTTTAATGATTTAATCATCATAAATATACTGCATTAATCTAGTGCCTTCATACCAGACAGAACATGAAACCTCTGTAGGAGCTGGCAGGCTACTCATTGCACTGAGGTTCAGCACAAGGAAAGACCATTAGGAAAAATGAACATAAAGACAACAAGGCTGAACTTTCATCCCCTCTAACGCCTGTAAATTTGAAATGTTGGGGAGAAAATCTGCAGCTGTTCTGCAATCTGGCACATAACTTAGATGTCTAAAATGTTGTCTACTGTTTATACACGCTGCCAGTCTAACATCAACCTATTTTTTTGTGTAAGATGTTACTGCCATAATAATTGATACCCCTGTGCCATGCATAAACAAGCTTTTGTCAGGGTCAAAATGGTTGCTTACAGTATGTGTTACCCTGATAAAGAGAATAGATTCAAACACATAAAATACCTGGGTGCCTTCTACCATTGCCAGTTTCCCGGTCCCCACTTATGTACTCCATAACTTTTGCCCTCTCACACACTTCCTTTCCCCTCTCTTCATTATCTACCCCTCCTAGTACCACCTCATTTGCCCTCAGCTTTGTCATTCAGAACCCTATCCTTTCTATCCCATAATTGCTTTTCACACATATCTTCTACCCCTCAATGAAATATCTGCCCCATCTCAGTACCAGCCCCTATGTGCACTATTTCCTGACAGCTCCCCGGCCCTCCTCTCTGTATTATAAGGTGTTCTCCAGCCAACCCACACAGATTTAATTGCTCCTTCCTTTTTCCATCATCAGTTTCCCTAGCAACCCTCCCACCACCACCACCACCCACTGATGGTAACCCCACATGGCCTACTGTTGAGAGCACTTTTCTTTCTCCCACTGAAGCTACCTCCATGGTGAAATCTGCCTTCTTCTGCAGGATCAGAATCTCACACTACACTGCAAATGGGGGAGAGGGAGGGTAGCAGATAAATGCCAGTGATAACTTGGAACAAGACTTGCATGACTTCTTAGACTTGCAAGTACATCGTGTCTGGGGAATAGCTAATCAATACTGTTTATTGGTTTTGTTTGGTGCCCTTTTTTAGCTACCTCTTGATGGTGACATGTTTCAACTGCCATTCAGAGATTCTGTTTTGCCATAGTACCTCCCCATGACACCTTGCTCACCAGCTTAACCATTTCCAGCTGCACCATTTTCAATATGCTCTGAGATGGAGTACTGGATCACAGTGCCATGGACAACTGGGAGCCCACACTTCAGAGTATGCAGTGGAAAACAGGTAGAGGCAGGCCCTTCTGGCATTCTGAATCCAATGGCAATTTATTTTTGTCCCAGTTTGCCCACCCACCTCCCTCATCTTAAGTGTGTTTTTTCCCTTTAAGTCCAATGAGCTTATAATGTAAACTGCTGCAATTCCCAAGCATCCCATCTTACTGATGATACTGGATTTAGAGGCAACATTCTTCCCCCCCCCATCCAGTTACTGTTTCAAAGCATTTTGCCATAATGTGATGTGGAGCCACCTACCAGCCTTCAGGATTCTGGGAGGAATAAGATGTCATCTGGGGGCTAGCCAAGGTTGTGAGATGAGGGTCTGTGACCATCAGCATTCCTCTTTTTGCTATAGTTCTTGTATCCTTTTGTTAGGTTGTATGGTTGCCTTGGTTACATGTTAAAAAGGTGATGGAGGGAATGTGTATTTTTTTTGTCCAGGAATGGCAGAATGGGTGGGGGTGGATTTGGTGTTCCTGAGTGGGAGGGGAAAGGGATTCTATTTTCATTATTTGTTCTGAGTCTGTGGGGAAGACTGGGATTGGGTACTGCTGGGTGGGAGGAGGAGGATTCATCATGATAGTGGCTAGGGCTGGGGACTGTGGATAGGATAGTGTGCTAAGAGAGGGTAGGGAAAACTTGATTAGCACCACAAATTGTTGGTGCAGTGCATGTATAACATAACATTTGGCACTTTGCTAACAATTTGCCGACAAGGCAAAACTTCACAAAACTCCAAGCAGCTAGTGTTCCTAAAGCATTTGATACAGTTTTCCATAGTGTGTTACTAGATAAATTGCTAAGAATAAATCTTGACAGCAAAATAATACTATGGATTGACTCATGGTTGAGTGATAGACACCAGAGAGTGATTTCTAGGGATTTGACTGCGAGTGGACCAAAGTCACTAGTGAAGTACCCCAGGGCTCGGTACTGGGACCATTGCTCTTTAATATACTAATTTAAATTATGCATACATGTAAGGGGATCAGGATTAGTAAATATGCAGATGACTGCAAAGTCAGTTGTATTGTAAATGATTCTGCATCAATCAATAACCTACAAGAAAACTTGAATAAATTATGTAATTGGGCCAATCATTCAAGAATGAATTTCAATGAACAGGGGAAGAGTACACAATGGGGGGTGAGATACTAACAACAACAAAAATGGAAAGGGACCTGGGGGTAGTCATATCAGATGACCTAAAGGTGGGCAAGCAATGTGAGAGGGCAGCAAGGAGGGCTGGGGGGATACTGGGATGCATAGGGAGAGGCATCACCAGTAGAAAACAGGAAGTTATTATCCCTCTGTACAGACAGCTGGTCAGACCCCATCTGGAGTACTGTGTGCAGTTCTGGAGACCCAATCTCTGCAAAGACATAGACAGGATGGAAACTGTCCAGAGGAGGGCAACTAAAATGGTGCAGGGTCTGCACCGGAAGACATATGAAGAGAGACTTAAGGAGCTTAATTTGTATAGCCTCGAGGAAAGGAGGGAGAGGGGGGACATGATAGAAACTTTCAAGTACCTCAAGGGAATCAACAAAGTCCAAGAGGTAGCATCTTTCAAAAAAGGTGTGCAAGAACAAGGGGCACAATTTGAAGATAGAGGCGACTCAGAGGTAATTTAGGAAGATTTTTCAGAGAGGGTTGTGGATGCATGGAGCAGCCTTCGGAGGAGGTTGTGGAGTCAAAAATGGTGGTGGAATTCAAGCATGCATGGGACAGTCATAAGGCAATTCTGGGGGCAGGAAGAAGTAGGCTGCTGGTTAACTAGGATCTGCAGCTTATCCATTAGGTAGGGAAATGAGCAGACTGGGTGGGCCAAGTGGTCCTTATCTGCTGTCAAATTCTATGTTTCTATGTTTAAATGCAAAGTGATGCACATGGGTAAACACAATGTTAAGGCAAATTATGAGATGAATTTAATGCAATTATCTTCTACTATGGAAGAAAAAGACTTGGGGGTTACAATCTCTGAGAATCTGAAGCCTGATACACATATAGATAATGTAGTTAAAAAATGCTATGGCATTTTTGGATGTATTGAAAGGCATATCAAAAGTAGAGATAAAGAAGTATTATTACCACTATATAGTAGTATTATTCGACCTCACTTGGACTATTGTGCTCCACTTTGGGATACAATGTGTATGAAAGCTGCTGTAAAACTGATATTTTATCCTTCAGCGGTGGGGTTAGAGGAGGGACTATAAATAAATGTGTTGTGGGAGAGGATGAAGAAAGGCAAGAATTCAGATATGCTATGGGAGAGTCAAGGAAACCTTTCACATAGGGCTGTTGCCCCATAAGGGAAAGGCTTGGTTAAAGCTGGTGCTGGGAAGAGTATTTTTAACAATAGTTCAGCAGCAAGGGAAACAGTCTTGAGTCCAAATCCAAAACCAGAATCAAAACCAAAACCAGTGTGATTTGGCAAAACCAAAACCAGAACCACAATCTCCCCAGTTTTGCATGCCTCCCTTCCATAATAATTAGTTATGTTAACAATAAACCTGCAAAGGCTGGGGCTGTCATGATAGCCAAGAGGTTAGAGTAATGAGCTGTGAATAAGCTTGGTACATCCAGCAGACATGTGTTTGATTCCTACGTGGGTTTGATTCCTACAACCTCCACTTGCATACTGTGTGACTGAGCAAGTCACTTAACCGCTACAGTGCTCCTGGGTCAGCCCTGAAAACAGGCATTTATATCTAGTGGGCCTAACCCAGTTACCAAAAAAAAGAAAAAACAGTCTAGGGGGAATTCATCTAGTTACCTGAAAAAAAGAATTGGTAGTACTTCACCAGATTTAACATTGACATACAATATGTAACAATATTAAAATAAAACATCATTCTGTACTCATGGCATTAAAAAATAAGAAAAACATTAAGCCATTAAGGGGTTCTACTGACATAATGGGCCTGATTCCAAGTTGCATGGTGCAACTTGAGGGCGTATGCAAGTTGCGCCATGCGGCGTTACTCCAGAGACCCTGTGCCCTATTCCAGAACAGGCAGGGTCCTCTGCACTTATGTCCTGAGACATGTGGCAGCCGCAGGGTTGTGCCAACAGGGTGGTGTAACAGACCTTTTCACCGCAAGCTGCAGGTCATATGAAACAGCCCCCTCACGCCCCACCCCAAAACATACCCACACACTTCTGGGGGCCTTAGGGGGGTAGGCAGTGTGAGAGTACCATTAGGGGAGTGCCATTGGGGACCAGGACCTGGGGGGCACCCCATATCGCGAGGGATGGGGGGGGGCATCAAAGGGCTGGAGGGGTCCATAGGGCATGCCCATGTGCATTTTGTGGCTCTGTGGGTGGGGCATCTGTCCATTTGCAAGGACGTATGCCCCATACACCACCTCCATGCTGGTCTAACCCACAGCACCATAGCGGGTTTTGTAATTGTGTAAGTGGGTTACGGCAGCCATCCTTTCAGAATAGGGAGCAGGTGCTGCTGTAACCCACAGTTGCACCATGCTGCAGTGGGTTGTGGGTGTAGTGGGTGGCATAACTCACCTTTGGTGCAACCCACATGCGGCATGGCACTGCCCACAACCTGGAATCACAACTAGTGGAACGCATGGCACAAGCTGTGATCTGCACCATAGGGTTTGGTGTAAATCACCTTGTGCCATGCATAGGGTGTCTTGGAATCAGGCCCAATAAATCATTAGAGCAAAAAGGAAGAGTTATGTAAGAACTTACCACCACAGTAAATCTTCGAAACTACTCCATTAGGACACACTTTTGGAAGGGTCTGTTCACAAAAAGGAGCTACCAAGGCACCCATCACTTTGATTGAATTGTATTACAAAAATAAAAAAAGATTTCTCTAATGCAAGTGGTGGTTTTTAAGGGTAGCTGGTAGTAGAGCCAGGTAACATACTTTTTTTGTAATTACATCCCTAACATATATATCTTTTTCAATTTAAGTTAATTTACTGCTGATTTTCTTGCCTCAAAATGTGACATTAAAACCAACGTGTTTGTTTGCTACTGTGAACTCATTTTACTTCACAGTATTCAAACTAAAGTACTGTGTTGCTCAAAACTTCTTGTTTTAAGATATCCACACTGTCCTGACCCTTTACTTTATTCCCTTTGGCTGCAGAGCTGCTCGATAGTTTCCATAATGGGTGTAACGCGTAGTGTCCTCCTTTGTTACAACCATCACAGTGAACCCCACACTGACTTCCAGTCAGTTATTTAAAATTCTTGCACTTTTCCTTGCTCACTGGATCTCTCAGCTTCTGAAAGAAAACATTAATTTGTCCATGACCCCTAGCACAACAATGCTATGTGGCCGTTTGATCCCCCACCTGACACGGTGTTCTAGATTTGCCTATGTTTGCAAATAACAGGTGGGGAGTCAGTCTGGTAGCCCAGCGTGATACTTGTCTCGTGTCTGTGCAGGAAAAGCAGTACGAGTTGGTGGCAGTATAAAAGTCACATTTGTGATCGGATCTTCCTCTTTTCCTTCACATCCAGTGAGAGTTAAAGAGTGGTGCGTTTGCCACTCCTCAATGTTACAACCATCACGAGGTGAATGACTAGTTGCAACCATCATGGGGGACAAGTGACATTTAGCGAACTGGGCAACCAAGACCAGTCCTATAGGATTGATTGTTCACTGGTGGCATTAGTATGCAATTTCTCCAGTTTTGAAGATGGGGGGGGCTTTTCATTTCACTGACTGAACTTGCTGGAGTTAGTGAAACACATCAAAACCTGTGATGTGTCTGATCGCCCATCACATTCTCTCATGAGAGTCTTGTGAGGTTAGAAATGGAGCCAGTTAGTATACATTTTAAAAGGACTATGTCCCTGTATTGTCAAGTATGTAAGCTCTGTGGTTTGGTACCAGCCCATTTACCTGCATATTTGTTTGTACTTGTTCCCCCTTTGAGAGAGAATAGTAGTGGAGATCTCCTCTGGACAGTTTTAACTCGGAGGCATAGGTTGCATGGCAGTAACAATGTTAAATGCTTGTTCAAGCATCCTGGTGTTTTGTTCTGGATGTCAGAGCTCTAATGCAATAAATTTCTTTATGATGCTAACTATGTCAGTTCCAATGCAGCGACACTGTACAGCCTAGAAGGTAAAAACTGTGAATGAGCTTGGTGCATCTAACAGACGGACGTGGGTTTGATTCCATCAACCTCCACTTACATACTGTATGACTCTGAGCAAATCCCTAAATCCCTAAACCTCCCCTGTGCTCCCTGGTCATCCCTGAAAACAGGCACCTGTGCCTAGTGGGCCTTACCCGGTTACAATAGAATAAAATAATGCTTAAATGTGCTAATAATTTAGTTGATGTTCTGTTTTACCAGGGAATGTTTTTTTTTTTTTTTTTTTGCTGCCGAATATTTTGTTGTTCCTTCTGTGTCCTGTTGTATTATTTTTATTTTGGTATTGTTTACAATGTCCTTCCCAGGACCTCCTTGTAACTGAGCTGTGTAGGTGGTGGAGTCATTTTACTCGTGGTCTGGCTCAAGGGTTCATCAGACAAAGGGCTAGGTCTCATTGTTTTGTCATTACAAGTAAGTGTGAGGGGGCAGTGACCAAAATAAAATGTTGGGTATTCTTTGTAATTGCTGTCCATGCATTTTGTACGGGGGTGGGGTTGGGGGCTTAATGTACTGGGAACTGTGAATACTTTGTTTTTTTTTAATTTTAATATTTTAAATGTTATATAGTAATAATGTATACAGAAAAAGTGAAAACGTCTTCTGACTCTGCCTGTGTGAACATTCATATTTGGCCTTCCTGAGCACCATGTGGCTTCCCTGCTGGTGGGTGGTGGTTGGGGGTACTCTTGGTACCTTTGATGCTGGTCTCACTACGGCCAAATATGATTGCTTACACAACCTTGATGCTTCTGATTGTCCGAATCATTGTGTTTGGGTAAAATAAAAAAAAGTGGTGTAGTTATGCTGTGGTTATCATGCTGGCCTAGGAGCGTGACCTAGCCAGTCTTTTGACTTGGCTTGTGTGAGCATTCATATTTAGCCTTCATGAGCACCATGCAGCTTCCCTGATGGTGGGTTGTGGTTGGGGGGTTACTGTTGGTGCCTTTGACACTGGTGGGGTATTTAACAGCCTGTTAATCTAACTCTTGGGAGTGCCTTATTGCAATTATAAAAATGTATGCCATGGTGATCAGGCTGTACATGACAGTGTAACAGGGATTATTGTAAAGCTTTTGGACTCCTAACAGCCAATCAGATTGCAGCATTTCTGAAAGCCTTTTTATAATATTCCATCTTTTGTTTGGTCAAATTGTCCTGAGTGTTCCATGCCTCTCCCTTGATTGAAGGATCATGTGGAGTGTGCATGCTGACTCTTTTGTACTGTCAAATGGCCTTGAGTGCTCTGTTCCTCTCCTGTCGAATGGTCTTGAGTGTTCCATGCCATGTAGATAGTTAAAAGTAATGTGATTATATTAAACGTGTTGTTTTTTAATGTAATGTCATGTTTAAAAAGCCTTCAATTTACATAAGTAAACCTTTTTACTCATTAACAGTTGTGTGGTGCCCTTTATTACTCTCGCAGTGATATGTGGTGTGTTTTGTTACACTCACCATGGTGTCTCTTGTTACAATCATCACATTAGACCCCATTTTTCTTGGGAACCTTAACATTTTTTACATTAAAACATTGTGATTTTTTTCACATGTGGGTCATAGTATCTTAACCTGTATTACACAATTCATCTATGGTTGCCCTTTATTACACTTGCAGTGATGTGTGGCGTGTCTTGTTACACTTACCAAGGTGTGTGGTGTGTATTGTTACACTCATCACGGTGTGTCTTGTTACAATCATCACACTAGACCCCATTTTTCTTGGGAACCTTAAAATGTTTTTATCTCAAAACATTGTGATTTTTTCATATATGGGTCATAGTATCTTAACCTGTATTACACAATTCATCTATGGTTGATTTGAAAATTCCACTCCCATGTCACACTTTGGTAATCCCTTTTCATTAACAGACCCAGAACTGTAAGCCGTCAGTGTCAGTTCAGCTCAGAAACATTTTTGTTAGCCAGGGCCACCCACAATGATGTGCAACTTAGATGAATATGTAATTTGGGTGGCCCCAATACTCCTCTGTTCCCAACTGGAGATTAGCCTCAGAGAGCTTCTAACAGTGAGGAACCAGATCAAATCAGCACCACGCAAACAAAGAAAGGCATGGGAATGGAAACAGGATGCATGGAATAAGGCTTTAGGTATAGTCTCTGATGTAACCCCAAGAAGCCAAAAAGGAGGAAAAAGGAGGGTACAGCATGGCCTAATGAAGGAGATTCTTTCAAAGATTGACTGTTATGGTAAGTCCTCACGTAACTGTTCTATCTTCCTCAAGGATATCTCTTCCATTAAGCCACACCTTTGGAATGATTCTCAAACAATACAAAGCAACCCAGAGGAGGATGGTACACTCTGATATGTGATTAGGACAAAAGGCTTTGCAGTACAGCAAGTCAAAAGCCAGCAGATCTATGAGAGATGATGTCCAGACTGTAGTGATTAGTGAAGGTGTGGACAATGCTCCTTGTGGCAGTGTCAGTGGCAAGAACTTTCAGTGGTATGAACACAAATAGCACCAGGAAGTTCCTTACTGTATTTCTGATTACAGAAAATAATACAACTAGTCAGCCATTTGGACCGGCGTTTTATTGACACAAGAGTGGAATCTTTCCTAGGGGCGAATGAAACAAAAAGCTGGGAAGACTCTGTGTTGCTCTTAACATAGAAACATAGAAACATAGACTTTGACGGCAGATAAGGACCGCTTGGCCCATCTAGTCTAACCATTTCTCTACCTACAGGATAGGCCGCAGATCCTAGTTAACCAACAGCCTATTTCTTCCTACCCCCCACAAGAATTGTCTTATGTCTGTCCCATGCATTCTTGAATTCTCCCACAATTTTAGATCCCACAACCTCATCAGGAAGGCTGTTCCATGCATCCACTACCCTCTCTGTGAAATAATACTTCCTCACATTGCTCCTAACCCACCCTCCTTCTATCTTTAAATTGTGTCCCCTTGTTCTTGTAAGTCTCTTTTTCTGAAAGATGCTACCCTCTTGGACTTTGTTGATTCCACTGAGGTACTTATAAGTTTCTACCATGTCCCCCTTCTCCCTTCTTTCCTCAAGGGTATACATATTAAGCTCCTTTAGTCTCTCCTCATACGGCTTCTCCTGCAGACCCTGCACCATTTTAGTTGCCCTCCTCTGGACTACCTCTATCCTGTCTATGTCCTTGCGGAGATGGGGTCTCCAGAACTGGACACAGTACTCCAGATGGGGTCTCACCAACTGTCTGTACAGAGGGATAACAACTTCCTATTTTCTGCTGCTGATGCCTCTCCCTATACATCCCAGTATACCCCCAGCCCTCCCTACTGCCTTCTCACATTGCTTGCTAACCTTAAGGTCATCTGATATGATTACCCCCCAGGTCCCTTTCCTTTTTTGTTGTTGTTGCTACCTCCCCACCCATTGTGTATTCTTCCCCTGGGTTCTTGTTTCCCAGGTGCATTATTTTGCACTTCTTTGCATTGAATCCTAGCTGCCATACTTCTGACCATTCCTCCAACCTTGCCAATTCAGTAACATACTATCTCAATGTTCTATGTACATCAAGAGTATGGAGAATGCCACACCCTAGTAGGCAGGCTCAGGGTAATAAACAAAAAGGTGTATTGTTTAGTGCAGGGTGAATTCAGATACCACATTTGGCAAAAACTTAGGATTTGTATATAGAGACTCTGTCTTTGTGAAAAAAAAATCAAGTAAGGAGGCTCACACATTAAAACCTGAAGCTCTGAAATTCTATGAACAGAGGTCATGGCAACTAAAAATATTTTTTTTCCATAACAGGAAACATAAGCTACAAGTCACAGCAGGCTCAAAAGGAGAAAATGTCAATTTCTCACATATGAAATTCATGGGCTGGCCCACTGGTGAAGTGATAAGGCTTCTCTCTGCAATGCAGATGCCATGGGTTCAGAAATGGACTCAAGGAGTAGGAGTGCTGGCTGGGGCAGGAGCACTGAGCATCACAGGGGCTGCTCTCCTCTTCTGGGGGGGCAGGGTGGGTTAGTGTTCAGCACATGGTCAACCCCTATCTGAGGCAGGAGGAAGCATCAACTGATGCTGGTTAGTTTAGGATGTGTGCCAGATGTCCCGCTTATGCATTATGTCATTGCACCTCATGCCTCCCAAGTGCTACCAGACTGGCAAAATGCCAGGCCCACTGATGATGACCCACTTCCTGGTCCTGCTGCACCCACCTTGACCCCCGGCTGATGACAAAGTGATCAGTCTCTGTCGGGATTGGCCCAACCCCACAGTCCCACCCCAGGGGGAGGGGTAAGCCAGGGAGCACAAGTTGGGTTGCCAGTAATGTTGACCAGTCTCTGATGGGGTCATGCCTGCTTGGCAACTCCACCCTGGGAGGTAAGCCTGGGACTGATCATCAGCTAGAGATAAGTCCTGGGGGTTAAGCAGGGACAAGGATAGTTGGGGGCTGCACTGTAAGGGGTACCAGCACCAAAAAGAATAGAAAATACAAAAAACATATGACATTCAAGTCCAAAGACAGGACTGGAGTACAGATAGGAGTTTTCATATGTAGGATACCTCTCAGATAAGTACAGGATACCGCAAGTTGATAAACTATATGGCAATCAGTAGTGGCATGGCAAGCTGATATAGCAGCCAAAAGCATCTGAAGAGAGGAATGATGTAAGCCTGAATCAGATAACAAAAGCAAATATTCCTGAACAGAATTCACAGGACATGTAAAAGGATCTGTATTCCAGGAAGCAGAGCACAGAGTGAAATGCTTCCATTTCAAGGAATAAGTATGTGTTGTAGAATTTCCTAGCTGCAAGCAGGACATTGAGAATCTTAGGGGACAACCCAAAGCATGTAGAAATGTAACACTTTTCCATTCTGTGGAGATGCCAGAAGGTCAAGCTGTGGATGACTCCATCTGGTGGAGAAGTCTTTCCCACAGAGGTCAGCAGTTCCCATTCATGTACCAGGGTTTGAGACTTGCTTAGCCTGTCTACCAGGACATTTTAGAGACCTGAGAGAAACATGACCAATGCTGATGGCTGTAAGACATCACTCAGAACCACATTCTCATTGCTTTTCTGTATAGGGGATAGGAGTAAGTGCCCCCTTGTTTGTTATGCAGTGTATGACACTGACATTGTCCATCTGTATTAACAGAGGACTGGGACAGAGATGATTCTGAAATGCCTGGAAGCTGTATAAAACAGCTGTCATCTCCAAGACATTTATGTGCAGGTTGACCCTCCACCTTATTCCAGGATCCTTGTGTCTAGAAGGGGCCAAGGTGAGTGCCCCAAACAGAGACCAAGACATCCATGGTGAGGATCTGTGCAGAAGCTGGTAGAAGGAATGGATTGCCCTTGGGTAAGTTGTTGCAGTCCATCCACCATACAGGTGCTTTGTGAAGAGGAGACATGACAGAAACCATTTGTTTCAACTCATCCATCAGTTGATCCTGTTGAACCCTAAGCTTCTATTGTGGGATTCTTATATGAAGCCAGGCAAACAGTACTGTCATTATGACAGCACCCATCTGGCAAAAGAGATGTAACATCAACCTGACAGAGATATAGTGGGTCCAGTAAACCAAGTGCATCTGAGCAATCAGGGTGTCTTCTGCCCATTCTGTGGGAGGAAGACACATAATTTTTCTGTGTTCAGTATCACCACAATGTATTGGAGGCATTGACATGTGGTCAGACCTTGGCACATTCACAGTGACCCCTAAGGCATCAAGCAATTGTCTGGTTCAGGAAAGGGTGTGAAGGAGAGCTTTCCTGTTATTGGCCTTCAGAAGTCAATCATTCAGATAAGGGAAGACATAAAGCCCTTCCCTGTGATAGGCTGCAACAACCACTGTCAAGCATTTGGCACTCATGGCATACAGGATAAGCCAAAAGGCAATGTCTTGAACTTATAGTGCCTGCCCTCCTGTAGAATGTGTAGGCATTGTCTGTGGTACATCTGGATCTTGATGTGAAGGTATGTATCCTTCATGACCAGGGAACAAGGCCAGTCCCCTGTCTTAATGGGGAAATCAAAGCTTGCAGTGACACCATTTGGAACTTCTTGTATTTGATTCAGAGACTGAGCTCTCTGAGATCCAATATAGGACTTGTATCTCCTGTCCATGTTGGGACTAGGCAGTATCTAGGATAGAACCCTTTGTCTCTGTCTTGTGGAGCAACCGGTTTGATAACACATTTTTGAAACAGGGTCTGGACTTCCTCTTTTAGCAGGGACAAGTGTCCAGAAGTGTAAGAGGAAGGAGACAGAGGATTATTTGGAGGGGTTTCTGTTAATTCTACAGCGTGCTCCTTTCCTATTATTTCTAGGACCCACTCATCTGTACTGATCTCCTTCCATTTTTTAAATGCAGAGAGAGTGTTCCCCCCACACTCACCCTTGGAGGAAATGGTTTGGATGGACAGAAGAAAATCAGGCAGAATAGGGGGTGGTAAGGCCCACAGAACCAATTTCTTTGGGTGCTTTGTTATGGGTAACAGGGAAGGGGATCCAGGAGGGAACCTCCACCTCTGCCTTGGCCCTGCTGACAGTATGTATGGTTCCCCTGGCAGCAGGCCTACAAAAAGACTCCTTACAATACTGTGTTGGGTGGGGGTTAAAGTGACTAAACAGACCTTACTGTTATTTCAGTGGGCTTAAAGCCATGAACTGCATCTTCAGCATCACTTCCAATCAGTTTGGAGCCTTTGAAAGGAGCATTCAAAACAGCCTGTTGCACATCTGTAGCAAATCCAGCTACTCTGAGTCAGGCATGATGCCTACTGCAAATACCAGATCTCACAGCCCTGGAAGAGGTATCAGACTCATCATAAACTAAATGTAGGAAATGGTTGTCAACTTCTGTACCAGTTGATAGGGTTTTGAGTCAATCAGTCTTGGCAGGGCCACCAGGTAAAGCCTGAGTGGTAGTATGTTGAACCTTCCAGAAGCTATTCTGATATTTTATCATATTGGCCTGGTAATTTGCAATTCTTAAGCACAAGGATGCAGAGGCATAAGTACATTTTCCCATAAAATCCAGCCTCCTGCCTTCTTTATCTGTCTGATGGTTCTTATCTGCTGACAATCGGTATGTTTCTATGTTTCTGTCTGAAGACAAATTAGACATGTGCATTGGGGTCATTAGAGTGATCATAAGCAGTCATAATGACTACACAATCTGTATCAGGCTGAGCAGCATAGTAAGGCATAGCAGATGGAGCAGGGTACTGCTCATTAGCCTTACTTAGGACTGCAGGCAGAGTATTGGGCCTATGCCATGAAGCAAAGGTAGCATCCTCTAATGCAAAATACGCAGAAAGAATTATAATGGAAGGTGTGTCAGGGACACCTGAAAATTCCATAAGCTTCCTTTTAGTGGACTCTTACACATCTACAGCAAAGTCCATGGCAAACTGCATTTCCTGTAGCATGGCTTAAAAAGAGGGATCCTCAGGGGGAGACCTGGGTGTGTACACTACAGAGTCCTCACTGCAGGATGAGAGAGTGGAGCTGAAAGGCAAGTCCCTTTCTTCAAACTGCCACTCACCCTCCTGGTCCTCCTCTAAATCCTCCTCAATATCCATGAGGTCAGGATTATATTCATCCTCATCATCACGAACAATGATGGAAGCCACAGAGGAAAGCAATGATGCCAACAGTGGCTAAGAAGTAGGAATCTGCAGCATGGTTGAAGAAGCTGTCGATGAAGGCCTGGTACCGGTGGCTCTGATGACTGCAAAGCTAATATCTGCAGTAGTAACAGTGGCAGACATTGTAGCATATCAGAAAATGATGCCAGCAGAGCCTGGTAGTGAATAGTGCCCTGAAAAGGTCCAGGGCTAGTTGTATTGAAGGGCCAGAGCCCGACAATGATGGTGACTCACCATACATTGAAGGTATGACAGTGTCTGAGCCAAGCCCTGACCTTGGTGAGTCAATGACAGCTGGGGGGGGGTCTTTGTCAATACTTCCAGAGAAGGTGTTGATGATGACATACCTGATTTCAATGGTGACCTGGACCTCACCAGTGAGGCAGCCTTGTCCTCATACTTATGCTTGCCATGAGAAGGCCCATGACAACTGCTCTTTATCATTGTCTTTTGACTTCCATAACCATTTCTTGGTCGATGGTCATGGAGAAACAGGCCTGGAACCTGTAGCCTTTTCCATGGCATTCAACACTTTTTGAGTCAGAAATTTCTCCAAGGCCTTCCAACTCAGTCACCTTGTAACCTGGTTGTAACTTTGGCAAATTTTGGAGTCCTTCACATTGTGAGAGTGGCCCAAACAGCATGCACAAATAGTGTGAGTATTGTCCTTGTAGATCTTGTAACCGCAGATACAATAACAGAACAAAGACTGTTTGTCCTTTTGAGGTATACAGACACAATGATGAATTTAAATATACTTAAAGAAAGAAGAAAATAACAAATGCCAATGGCTATTTTGATGTTGTTTCTCTTCCACAGGTCCAACAAGAATGCTCAACACAGGTAGAAAGAACTGAGAAGCATTGGGGCTGCCAACGTTACATATCTCATTCACTCTACAGGAGCTCTTTGAGAGTTCCACCACTTGGGTCCTGTATACTCTTAACACTGCATCCTGGGCCTTTCTATGTAAAATCAAATCATAATCAGCATGCCACAAAGAAATGCAAATACTTTATGAACTGTAAGTGCTACACACAAAGTATGATAATCAAAGTAGTTCAGCACAAAATTACCTTTCCAGTGGCTTTATGCAATTCATTATAATTCACCAAAATGGCAAAAAAAGTATTTTTGTGCAATAAAAAAGTCAACTTTAACAATTTTTGGTAGGAAAATTTGTAACAGATGAACACTAAATTAAGCATCCATAAATCAGATGAAGGTACAAAAGTAATTTTGTACTAAAAAGCAATTTTTCTAATATAAAACATGTATTTTTTCCCATTTCATTCAAGGTGCTTAGGTGAAGCTTGAGGGACAAATGTCAGCCAGACACACATCCCATAAAAAAATGTGAATAACTCCTAAAGTATATGTTGTACACACAAAGTATCAGTAGCAAAGTTCAACACTAACTTACATTTCTAATGGTGCTATGCAGTCAATTCTAATCAATTTGGTTCACAAGTAATACAGAGAAATAGTGCTGATGACCTGAGAAGCATCCAGAGCACACAGGAAGTCTTTGTCTGCTGACTGAAGTCATTGAGGGAGACAAAGGGGATGATTTGGCCGCCACCTACAGGCATTTCCCAGAGGTAATGAGATATGCATTACTGCTGCATGTCACTGTGGGTGGCCCCGGGCTAGCCAAAAGTTTCCTAGTGGTCCTGAAGTGGATGGCTTACAGTTCCAAAGGTTTGGCCTCATGGAGGTGATATCCTCAATGAAGCCCTATTATTTTGTATACCATGAGGTCAATCACTATTTGAGTTTCTCATAGATGAATACATTTATTTTCCAATTAGTAGAATGTAAAATGTGAATCAAACTAGCATTCTTTACCTCAAAATGGTGTGGAGGCCACATACAGTACAGTAATAGCATTTGTTTTGTAAGGAAAAAAGGCAGTGAAGAAGTGACAGACAAGGCCATTTAAGTAATTAAGTTGTTTGGACAATCAGATAAGTTCAGACTAAAACAGGATCACATTAGTCACAATGTACCAAAAAAGCAGCTTTCTAGGAACAGTAGTTATGTAACAAAAACAATACCATTCATCGCAAGGGGGGGGAACAATACTTAGTGGCTGCATTGTTTTTGCAAATAGTTACTAAGTGTCCTACTGCACAATGCTATACTTCCTTACACCCTCTACTGTTTTGTGTTACACCTTCACACAAGTCACCTCCTACTGAGTTGTTATACTTCGGAAAGAGAAACATTAAGTAACCCACCTTTTCCTGTTTTGGCCACACCCACAAATCTGCTAACAAGAAGTTTGCTTTTACCTTTGCTAAATAGCCTTAAAAATGGGCCAATTTAGGAATGAGAACAAAAAAAAAGAAACATTTATGTCATACCGTACGTATAGTAACCGATACCTTCAGAGAATTCCCCCAGATAGCAAGGATGGGGCAACTAGGGTTGTCTCTGCAGTGAGTGGAACTCTGTGCCACATGGTGAGACACTAAAACCTCTGGTAAACAAATCAAGAGTTTGTTTCAATATTGCTGACATTCACACCTATAACTGAGAAAAAAACTGCAGTTTCTTTATTGAGCAGCGCAAAATCACAGTGCCCCTGCTTTAATACACAATTGATTTCTTTGGTGGGGGGGCACCATGTCAGGTACGACCCAAGTCAATGTGAGGATACTCAGGCTATAATGTGAACCAGATGAGGGGGACTTCATTTTGTTGCGGCACTTAATTTTTTCCTGATGTAGGATTTTTCCTCCTCCCTGACATGCACTCCCCCCCCCCCGGAGTTGATAATCTAAATTCAAGGGGGTGTGGGGGGGCAAGGTCCCCGATGAGCGGGAATATTGGGGGCACAGCCCATCAGCCAAAACACTTTTTTTATTTTACGGATGTCAGGTTGATTTACTTTTTGGTGATATACACTCGCCATAATAGTGATCACTATTTTGCAATCGCTATTATGACTTGGAACCTTTTTCTAGATATTCCTAGCAACTGTTTCAGAAACCTCTTTGAAGTGGAATACAGACTGGTTCAGGAGTAGTGCAGGCATCCTCTGAGTGTCCTTTGGGTTAGGGGAATTGAAGAAATCCATTGGAAGCACACTACTTAGGTCAGTGAAGGCGTAGTTCAGGGAGCTGGCAATAAGCAGAGGGTCCTGGGTTGGTGCACCATCAACTGTGAGCATAGAAGGGGCAGTTTTGGGGTCTTTCCCTGTGATGTCACTAAGGTTGGCCCAGAAAGACTTGCTACTGTTCCATGAGTTAGTGAGGGCATTTTTGTAATATGTGCCTTTTGCATGATGGATTGCTTTTGTACAGTCATTGTAGACGTTTTATATAATCGAATGTTTTCTGCAGTGCATTGTGCTCAAGCTTTTTGCCAGAGATGATCTTTTGAGGCAAGTTGCTCCAGACATTCTGGAATAATCCAGGGGTTAAAAGTCCCTTTGACTTTTCTTGTTGTTTATTTATTTTTATTTATTTATTTCTAGGAAGTATCTTTGAGCCAACGGCTCTTTTACAGAGGTTCCATGTCGTAGTAATACAGGGCGTTACATCATTTACAATGGTTACAAGTACATAAGCAGATAGAAGGTGGTTCCATGCCTAGAAAGACATGAGTACATCAGGTTACAGAGGTTACATAATTACAATAACAGGGAGTATATACGTAAAAATATACAGACACATAATTTAAAGCAGGTTAGGCTGACAGGTTGTTACGTGAACAACCTGAGATTTTACAGGACATAGTGTGAATCAGGTAGGGAGCAGAGGATGATATAGTCTGTAAAATAATCAACTAATACTATATGTAAGGAGGCGAGAACTTGATGGGCAGCAGTTCTTTTGTCATAAGTGCTACAGAGTGTAGTCATAAAGGAGGGCTAGACTCACTGGGGGGGGGGGAGTGATGAGGTGGGTACCTGGAGCCTACTATGGGAATGTTAGTTTGCAAAAAGAGAGGAGAGGCAAGGGCTCAGGTTAGAATGAGGGTAGCAGGAAAGAAGAGGGGAGAGTGTGAGGGAGTTCAGGTCTCACAGTCACAGTTCCTGTTTGTGATGAAGGCCACTCAGAGATTATCTTTAAAGGGGCCTATTTTGTCCTCTTTTGTGATACCTAGGTCAAGCGCATTAAGCCAAAGTGCTGTCCGGTATTTGTAGGACCGTTGGCCTTATGTGGTTCTACAGAAAGGGATGCAGAGAGCTGAGTTGTTTGTACCCCTAGTGCAACAGTTCTCAAACTTTGTCATAGTGAGCCTCCCCTAAGCCATGGAAAAGATCTTGAGCCTCCCCCAAAATACTGAAATATTTTGGGGCCTCCCCATAGAAAAATAGCCTACTTTTCACAGTACATCAGGAATAAATTGAAACCTCTTTGCATAGCTGTCTCTCATGTTAAGCTTATTGTAACTCCCCTCCCAACAGAACAACCTACTTGCTCCAATATTTGACTCTTGAACCATTGTTACCCCTTACTGCCATACCTTCATGGATCAGATTGCTTTCCATTTGCCCTCTAACTGGAATAACCTTCCTGATGACCTCTGCCTCTCCCCCTGCTCTTAAGTAACTTCACAGGGATCATTTTGCTCCCTCCTGCTCTTATTCCTAGTACCTGTATGATTAACTCTTGTACTTGGACAGTTCTGCTCCAGTCTAATTGATCAATTGTTCCTTACATTGTTAGTTTATTGTTAATTTGTTTGCACTTTTATTTGTTTTGTATTGCTTGAGTGTTTTGCAGTTGCATTCTGAACTGTATTCTCTCACTACCCTTCCCTGGGTACACCTGATATAAGCCATGACTCAGTGTACAGTACCTTCCCTGATCACAGACTTGTGAATAAATACATAAATTCACCTACTATTATCCTCTTTCAGTTTGCCTTATCCCTTCACACAAAATCTATAAAGTTCAAAAATGATACATAATACTTTTTCAAGACTTGCTTGATCCTCCCCTGGAACAGGTTGGGGCCTCCCCAAGGAGGCTGGCCTCACCATTTGAGAACCCCTGCCCTAGTGCATCTGATGGAATTAGGTTGACTAAGGAGGCTTTGCAGACCTGGGGTGGTAAGTCCTAACATAGACTTCTTGGCGAGCATGCATACTTGATACTGAAGGTGACTGTCAAGGTTGAGCCATTTTGTTTGAGTGTACAACTTGCAGGTGTGAGTGAGATGGAGTACACCTAGGACTAAACGACACGTTTTATTTAGTGTTGTTTTAATATGTTTCAAAGCAGTTTGGGAGACAGCCCCATATACTGCTGGACCATAGTCTATCACTGAGAGGACTGAGCTATTAACAGCAGTTTTGAGTGCCTCAGAAGTCAGGCCTTTTCGGTGTGTGTACAGTAATCCTAGTTTTGTATTTGACGACTTTGCAACTGCGTCTATGTGTTGGTCAAATGAGAGGGTGCAGTCCAGTGTCAATTCTAGGTATTTAAATGTTTGAACCACCTCCAAGGAAGTATTCTGATAGTTCTGAATGCAAAGTTGGTGAGTGCGGTGTTTGTTATGTGATGATGTGAATAACATAGTCTTAGTTTTTTATAGTGGAGGATCAGCTTTGATTGAAGGAACCCGTGCTCAGCCGTGGTGAAATTAGCTTGCATTTGCTTTTCCAGTTTGTAGGTAACTGGTGCATGTTTGTCACAGACAGCACTGAATTTTGATATGAAATGGTCATGGCTGTGTCCATCTCATTGGTGTCATACAGGTCCTGGATAGTCTTGAAGTTTTAGTTCTCACTTCAGTTGTGGAAGGTGACCTTTTAGGAGCAGATGGTTCTTTAGAATTCTGGTGGATGGGTTGCAGTAATTGTTTTTCCAGATGCATTTGACTAGGGAGTGGTCACTCAAAGAGTCTGGGAGAACAGTGAAATTGGTAATATGTGCATGATGGTTGCTGAGCACCCAATCCTGTAGGGTGTTGGTGCCAGTCTTGTAGTTGACTCGAGTCAGAGACTCCACCATTGGGAGAAATGGATTGCAGATAGGGTATCCTTGATAGGGGCAGAGGCAGGCGACAGCCAATTGATATTAAAGTCTTCTAGCAGTATGATTTCAGTCTTTGTGGCTCAGAGAACTGATGTAATCAAACAGGAAGCTGGTGACTGCCATGGTCATTTTTGGTGGAAGATATTCTGAGATCAGAGTAAGCACTCTGTTTTACACCCCTAAGAACAGTTTAACATCTTGTGCTTGAAGGTGGTCACTGCTGCATGGGGGGGATGGGATATGCCCCTGGAGAGGGTTTTTGGCTGTAGATGATGCAGCCGCCACCTCTTTTTGAGAGGCAGTCCTATCTGAACAAGGTGTAACCAGGTAGTGCAAAGGCAGTGTCTGGTATCTTCTGGGATAGCCACGTTTCCACGACCAATAACACATTGGGGTTATGACAAGAGACTAAGACCTTCAGGTTGTCCATCTTGGGGAGGAGACTGCAAATGTTTATAGAGGTGAGCACAAGTCCTGAGGATTTTCATGGTCGAGTGCTGGAGTCATGTGGTGGACTAGGATTGGGGTGCACATTACCTGACATGAGGAGTAAGAGTAGGAGTAGATGAAGTAGTTTTTCCAGTATGTTTTTTCATTTAGGTGCCACTGTCTTTTACTGAGCATTCATGATTTTGTGTTACTGACGGAGTTACAAAACCATTGAGTAGAGATGCCCTAGAGGGATTGTTAGTTAAGAATTCCAGACCAATGATTCTGGAGGGCAGTTTCAGGATGTTGTGGGTTTCATCAAGGTAGGAAGAGGTCACTGTGCCATGCACATTTAGTATCTCCCTCTCAAGGGTAGCCTAAGAAGATTTGATGGGTGCATTACAAGATCCCAGTTGGTGACAAGGGTGAATACCAGCAGGCCAGTATGGTCCTAGTGAAAGTGGGAGTCATTGTTGGTTTAGATAGGCAGCATATTCATTGGAAGGGTAAGACAGTGGAAGAGACTTATACAGGTAGTGCCTGTAGAGATGGTTAGAGGAAACAATTAGCTGTCTATTGCTTTAAGACACAGTGTGTGACCCTGCTGGCAGCCAATAGGGCAGTATTGAAGGAGATAAGAGGAGGGTCTAGAGCATATATAATTAAATTGTATGCTTTAGGACCATCGTGGTATTGCAAATCCTTAACACACTGAGTCCATACCAAATGGAATTGTTGAGAATACAGATAGATTAAATTATTGATTTTCTGAGACAAATCACTTCATAGAAAGAGGGATTGTGAGGAGTTGGCTAGCTTAAGGATAAGTCACAATACTAGGTAAAAATTCCTGACTTGCTTAGCACTATCAGGCACTTTCAAAAGTAGGTGCATGCTGCTATGAAATGGGGTGTATAAATAAAATTACCAAACTGAACATTTTCACTAGTGAAAACATAACACCTAACAGTTAAGTTGACTATTCACCTAGACCCTGCACAGCTAATAACTAGCCTACCCTAATCTACCTGGCAACAATCAGCTATTGGCTTTGTGCCTTCCAATTCACCTGGAGTATGCCCTGTTGTAAGTTATTGCATACTCAAGACTCCTTTCAGATGTGCTCTGGGTGTCTTGGATGAGGATCTGTTAAATCTTCAGCCATTGGCCTATATTTATGAATATTACTTCAAGCAGTAACATTACTTTACTTTGCCTTAACTAACCCAATTCAGCAATCTCCCATAGTGCTCAAAGGTAAATTACTGAATGGGGTAGTTAAGTGAACACAAGATGTTAACACTGGATGTAAAGTTCATCAATATATGCCACTGTATCTAAGATCATGGTTTCAGGAAAAGCAACTAACCGTCGGGTGAGAGGGTCTATAAACCTAATAATTTGATTATCAGTTTGTTTGGTCTTTGTGAGGTACTTGCACTGAGAGTGTGCTTGATAAAGCAATGCTTGTTGCCTGCATGTTAAATAGCAAGTTTAGACTACTGAATGAAGACAGTTGATACAAAAGCTTAATTATTATAACTACTTTTATTCTTAATTTAATGCATTTACAGCCCTACTGACATAAACCATATCAATTGGGACACAAAATATTCTTCATTCTAACCATGCATCCTTTTGAACCTCTTGAAATCCCAATTCAGATCTTGCTGCATAAATGTATGTCACTTGCATATGAGTTAGTAGTGTGTCTCCACAATGTCTACATTGCTGACACTTCATGACTCTTTAGTGGCACTTATCAAAAATTTAAAATAGTAGATGAAAATTTCTTAAAGGTTTAAATTTGAACTGTGTTTTGGCCTACCTAAGAAACTCAAACCAAAGAAGTAAGGGATAACATGTTATTCAATGTTAGGTGAATAGAGTATAGTGCTTGCGTAAACTTAACTTTGGCCTTTCTCTATTCCCACCCTTGGTGTAAGAGCCAAGCAACAATAGAGAATAGAAGGCCCGGTAGCGAGAGGAGAAAGAGTGCCAGAGAAGGAGGAGGTGGGGAGGATGGCGGGTATTTGAAAATGATCTGAGCACAGTTGCTGATAGAGGCTGGTTTTATGTGCCAAGTGGGAGGAGTTAAATTCCCCCACACTTAATCACGAGCAAAGCCATCCCATTATACATTTTATCACTAAACCCACTGTCACTAAATCAACTAAAAATACCAACAGTTTAATCTGATTCAGTATATCACTTTGCATCTGTATCTACACCCCCTACCAGACAGGGCTGAACTAGGAAGAATTGCCTAGCCCTCCTTCCCCAGTCAACAGAAATTAAATAAACAAATCAAAACTTCAGCATTAAACCTCTAAAAGGAAGCCCCACTATATGGAGGAAACTAAAAGGTGGGAAATAAGTGTTTTGAACCCAAAGGCTGAGCTGAACAGTTTAAATATGTTTCAAAGAAGGAGAGAGAGAGAGAGAAAAGGAAGGAAGGAAGGAAGGAAGAAAGGAAGGAAGGAAGGAAGGAAGGAAGGAAGGAAGGAAGGAAGGAAGGAAGGAAAGGAAGGAAGGAAGGAATTGCAGTTTATTTTTATCCCATACTCTGCTTCTTTCACAATCCTTTCATCTTTGCCATGGCATATTCAGTCCTTTTCTGCACAGACATGTCTGCCAAAAGTCCAGTCTCACTCATATTTGCTCCCATGTGGCCCCTGCAGGAATGACAGGAAAGTCCTATGCAGCATGTATCCGCCACACATATAGGGATAAGTCACTCAAATGCACTGTCTACGATTGTGTGACATGCATGTTCTCCACACAGAGGCACGTAGGGGTGGCTGTTGTGTACTACCAATGCAGCAGCACTATGCATGGGTGGAGGGGACTGGCTGTGTAACTGCATGCACACACCACACATACACGCACTCATGATGCTCAATATATTTCCCTGGCATGTGACACTGCAGGTACTATGCTATGTGGAAGGCTGCCATAAACTTCATTTGCAGTGCCTGCATGCAGAGCTTAAAGTGTGTCGAAAACACCACTGGGTCTGTAAGGGTCTTGGCCATAGGACAATGATGGATGGACTACTACTGTGGAAGACATTTTGTGTTACATAGTTCCAAATACGGCATTTTAATATTATTAAATCAATAAAACCCCACAAATCAGGCACAAAACATCAAGATACTGTAGGACACTAAGGGACAAAAACTGCCCCCAATACACATGTGCCCTGCTGCCCTCATAACAGTGAATTGGTGATGTATATCAGACACCTGCAATATGCCCAGGATACCATGGCCAACACACTGTTCACATAGCATGCCTCACAGGGCCCACACCCCCTATGCATAGATGCATGCCCAGCAATAAGCTCCAAGCTCCACAGCAGCCCCCTGCAAGGACACATCACAACCCTCATGAGTCTGACAATCATGACAAGTAGCATGCCACCACTGACAGAAAGAAAACTCAGACAAGGGATATATGTTACGCACATAGTTTATTGGCACAGGGTTCAGCTGCTCCTGTGCATGCAAGATGAAAAAATGATATGTCAACTGATGGGATAAGCATGTAACATCAAACAGTAATCAGGAAACAAAATGAATGTAAGTCCTTACTGGACCCCATGGGGTGGTGTTGGTGTAGCCCTCTTCATGAGGACCAGCTACCATAGAGTTCCCTGGTAGCCCTGGAATGAGAAGAATACAGAGGACAGGCACAAATGAGATGCATGGCCACAGCAGAACACAGTCAACACACAGGGCATCCCCTCACATAACTTGCCTTAGAGGCCTCCATCAGGGCCCAGTTGGCATCAGTTTCATCCCTCTAATAAGTGTCCTGTGTCTCCTCCCTCCAGGACAGCCAGTTTGGTATGTGGAGCTCCCATTTGGCCTACCAAGCAATAACTGTCACTGTCACTGTCACTGCCCCATTGTGCTGTTCCTTCCTCTTAAGGACCATCCAGTCCTGTCTGCCACATTAATCCTCCAGTAACATAAAAAAAAATGGAACACCATTGCTGCTGCCACAGTACACACAACACATGGCAAGCACACCCCCTCACCCCTTGCCAGTTGCATACCTACCTTCCCTGCCTCTGTTGCCTCCCACACTACAACCCCAGACTCTCAGTCCTGATAGATCATCTTCACCATCCTCCATAGCTTTCTTGGGTAGTCTGCCACTCACCTGTGAGAGCTCTGCATGGGTGGTGCTGCTACTTCCATGTCATCACCCAGTGTGACCCGGGATACTTGTGCATGCCGTGTCATCCTGCAGGTGTGGCTGGTACATTCCCCTGTAAAAGGCCTCAGTTCCACAAGAGACATGTGTGTAGCATCCCTGTAAGGGCTGTGGTCAAGAGAAGCATGAACAGGATTGTGGCAAACACCACATAGCAGTCATTTGTGGGACACAACATAGCATTACAGAAGATGTGCCCAGGGATACTAATGAATGTCCACCAGCTAGATGATGGTGAGAGGGAACTTGAGCTGGCACTGAGAGCCAAGCTGCAGTCATATGTATTCTGGAAAAGGCTGGACTCCATTTCCCCTGCAAGGCAAACAATGTCTCGAACTATTCCATTTGAACCATGCAATAATCACATGGCTGTGTGATATGGCCCATGCCCATGTTGTCCCATGTTCCTGTTGAGCAATGGTGATGTAATCAATGCAAAGATGCTATGTGTAATGGCATACTATGTCACCTGGTCCTTCCAGAGAGTGGCAGGAGGGCAGGGGATGTCACAGGTGTTAGTTCTCCATGTCCAGGGCATTGCATCAGGTCACCAATGCCCTGATCTTGCATGTGCATGCACACATAACATTTCCCACCACAAAGGCCAACATATCATCCATGAAGAAGGCATTATATGCCATGCATAGCATGCCCAATGTATTGAGAGCCATTGACTGTATGCATGTGGTGATCCTGGCACCATCCATGGAGAGGAGGCATTCTGTAACCGCAAAGGGTATCACAGCATCAACTGCCTGATAGTCTGTGATGTATATACCAAATACCTAGAGCCATGCCATGATGCCAGTATATTTGATGGTGCCAGGCTGAGTGACCTCCTTGGTGCATGTGGGGGGATGAATTTTTAGTTAATTAATAAATATTCATTCTCTGTACAGGTGGTATACTGGTGGATGCTATGCAGTAGCATCATACAAATCCTGTTGTTTACCTGCCACATAAGTGACAGTGGATATGCATTATGGCCACACCTGCTGATCCCATATTTGGAGGCACACAATAATGCAAAGCAAGGCAAATTTTATTTCTATGGCACCCAATCTTGCAAGCTCTGGGCAGCTGAACTCTGCAGTGGAGGCATACAATGAGGCACACTAAAAGACATGGTGCATGACTGAGAGGACCATAGGGCTACTGAAGATGAAGTTCTAGTACCTGGATCTGGCAAGATGCATTATTAGTCTTGTCCTGGTGAAGGCATGAAGAGTGTTCACAGCATGTGCCATGCTACAAAATGCAGCTGTCTGATGGCATCTACCCATGCCACTGGAGAGACATGGGGATGGTGCATCAGGTGACTGGAGTGATGAGGACTGTCAGAGGGGAGGTGTGGATTTACTGTCTGGACAGGCAGCAAGGCATAGACTTGTGCAGGAGAAGTTAAGCCACTAGGGCAAAGGAGGGGTGAGTAGGTAGGTGAGTCACTATGATGTTGACCCACCCTGAGTGCCACACCGCTCATGAAAAGGGGAGACTACTAGTGTTCAGGGTGATATACAGTATGTGGTTTGCCTTGGAGTGGTAATTAATGCTTGTGCTTGGGGGGATATATATGCAGGTACTTGGAGGATATCAGTGCTTGTGTTTGGGGATTTCGGGCATCATTGGTTCTGTCCCAGTTGCTGCCTTCTTCATGTGAAGGCATGTTTGCCCAGATGGCACGTTTTTGCTGTGACCTTCCCCCTGGCTCTGCTCCATCTGCTTGTGTGCCTCCCAGATACCACTGGCATGTGTCTGTCCTCCTGCTCTTCAGATTTGCAAGGATGTACAGGTGTTTGTGGTATGGTGCCTTCTTGGCTGGACTAGAGCTGGGTGAAATTAGCAAATTCCAAATTTGAGAAATTTTTGTCAAATTCCATGAAATTTCATTACATTTCGTGAAATTTTCTTTAATTGACCATAACTCAGTCCATATTACAGATACAGGTCAAAATGTGGCATGCATATTTTTTTGGGTATAGTCCCTAAAACCATGTCAAGTTTCATAACATTTGGATAAAGGGTGGAGATGTTATAGGGGCTCAACATCTGGCAATTTAATATTCATATGAAAATTTCTGAAACTATTTATATGCTTACAATTTAGCTACCTTTGTAGCTAGATAATTGAAAATTTAGATGCATTCAGTACTTTCTCAGACAAGTCATAAGAATGGCTAAATAGAGAAGTAATGGTTATGTAAATTGTCAGTTTTAGCCATGACCTGCCTTCCAACACAATGGGCTTGCATCCGAACACTGATTGTCAGCATAGCAGCATGACATTCTGATGCTGGACCACGGCAGTTGCCTTAAAGCCTAATATTTAGAACCAATGAACCTAACAACATTGGTCATATTCTATTCTCTAGTTTTAAACTTATAGGAGCTTAAAATCCTACAGTTTACATAATTACGAAATGTAATTTTAAACTTTCTGAAAGATTGGAGGCTGATAACTCACCTTTAAAGCTAGAGGTCCGACACTTGGCACACAAATGTATGGACCTTGGTACAGCCACTTTTCCAAATTTGGTGAAATGTGGACAACCACATTTAGTTTACGTAGTTGTTTACTGTAATTTTAAAATTTCTTAAAGTTTGGAGGCTTTTAACTTGGTCACCTTTCAAGATAGAGACATGATACATGGCAAAGTTCTGTATAGGCATGGGCAAAGTCAGTGCACCAAATGTAGTGCAACGTAGTCAAACACTTTTTAAGTTGGAGCCAAATAACCAAAAGTGCAATTTTCTTGGAAATGTTGAGTAATTTAGCAGAGGCAAAATCATCATTTCACCAGAATTCTGCTGGCAGAAGATAAATTTAACCCAGCCCTAGTCTGAACTCAGCTATGGGTGGAGTGTCTGTGTTGGCTGTGGCCAGAAAATGCGTTAGCGATTTTTTCCAACTCACCCCTTATTCAGTCAATGCCAACCCACATGACCTCACCTCTGTGGGTAGCTCCCTTAGCTGCTCTGTGTAGTCCTGCTGGGCATGTAGCTGGTCCTTTTACAGATGCCATACCACTGGATAGTACGCAGTGCAGAGTGTACCATTCCTTAGTACCCTACATGCACTGTGAGTGGGATGGTTAGAGGGGCCCTCATCTCCACTGTCTCCAAGATTGTATGTGTTCTCATGCTGCCTCTGTGTTCCACTGTCCATCATCTACAGGCAGACAGGCTTTTTCAGGTATCTGCCCAATGGTGCACACCGGCTATGGTTGCATGCCCTCCATGTCTGCCTGTTTGCAGGGTGCTACTGCAGTCTGCAGGCCCTGCTTGGCTGGGTGTTCAGGATGAAGTGGTTGAAGAGGTTCATACTTGTGTAGGGGTGGAAGGCTGTCAGTGGTGGTGATGGTAGTGTCCGATCCCTCCCTGACCTCCTGTATTGCCTATTCCTGGCTCAGGTCTTTGTCCAGGTCCTCCACTTCACCTTCCTCCTCTGCCATGTGCATGGGCTTCTGCAGTGTAGAAAGTCCAGAGAGGTATTGTCGTGAGTGACAAAGTCCAGCCGGTGCAGCTCCACAGATGAGGTGTCCACCTCACACAGAACAAAGTCCAAACAAAGTTGCAGTGTGCACACAGAAAATCAAGGAAGCACAAGTTAGTGTTCAAAATTATTTTACTGAAAGCTTCTCAATTTAATCTCAAGTGACTAATTTGCCTAGTTTTAGATTTAGAAAGGTAAACACGGGAGAGATAATGAAAGAAATAACGAAATTAAAAAAGTAACAAAGCTGGGGGCTTAGATAATATAGAAATATATTTCTTAAAGGCTAGTATTAGGGTTGTGGGATTGCCTTTGGCCTTGTTGTTTAATTTGAGTTTAAGTCAGGGTAAATTTCCAAGTATCTAGAAAAGAGCCAAAGTAATTCCAATATTCAAGGGTGGGGATGCTTCACTTCCAATAAATTGTAAGCCAATAGCTCTTCTATTAGTTATTTCCAAGTTAATGGAGCATTTGGTTCATTCTCAATTAACGTTATACTTAGAAAAATATAAAAAGCTTACTCCGGTTCAGTATGGGTTCAGAAAGGGACAGTCCACAGAGACTGTGCTCATGGACTTCCTGGATTCAATAGCTTCTCCTTTAGGGGATGGGAGGTCCATGGGCACAGTCTTCATGGACTTGTCAAAGGCCTTTGATTTGGTGGACCACCATTTGATGTTGGAATCCCTTGAAAATACAGGAGTCACTAATCAGTCATTGAAATGGCTTACATCATATTTAAAAGATCGTACTCAATTGGTTTCCATTGCCGGTGTTAGCTCGGAGTTGGCCCCTGTGAAACGTGGTGTTTCACAGGGCTCAGTTCTGGGCCTCTTGATGTTTCTTGTTTATATGAATGCTCTTCCAAATTGTATAAAACATTCAAACATCATAATATATGTTGATGATATGGTGTTAATCACAGATGGGATAAACAGGCAGGAAGTAGAAGGAAAGCTCCTGTCTGATTTTGAAGCCATGAAAATTTGGTTTAAGACTAAACATTTATTGATGAATACCACAAAGAACACAAACAATGTTGTTTAAAACTTCTAAATCTAAAAACAAAAGCTTGGATAGTACTATGCAGATCTTGACTATAGATGGGCAGATATTGGCACAGGCAGATATATATATATATATATAAATATCTGGGAGTTGAAATTGATTCTGGCCTTACCTTCGATCAACATATAGATAGTATAATAAAGAAAACTAAAATGAAATTGGGGGCCTTAAGAAGGGTTACTTGTTGTATGACTAAAAATGATCGTAAGTTGGTAGCAAATCAATTAATCATTCCTACTTTGGAGAATGGATCACATGTTTATTGTTTTTCTCCAAAAAAAATCTCTACATAAACTGGATGTATTATATCATAAAATAGCTACATATGTATTACGATGTAGTCCCACAGTCCATCACTGCTCCCTGTATGATGCTTTGTCCTGGATTCCATTGTATCATAAAAGAGAAATTTTGTGGAATACCTTATTGAATAAAAATTATGAAACTGGAAACGCCGGAAAGACTCGTGAAACATTTAGAACGGGTAAATTATAGTTATTTTTTGAGAAATATGGATAGTACATTAAAATTACCTAGGAACCATAATAAATACAGCACATTTAAATTTAAATATAGAGCTGCTAGTTCTTGGAATAGATTATCAAAGGATTTAAGACAAATGAACTTAAGAGTAAAGGAATTCTGACAAAGAATTAAACAGGATCTTGAATATGTATTTATATGTTTGGAGTAAACATCTTGTTGTTGGTAGTTCCCAATAGATAAATGAGGGGTTACTAGATTAGTGTAAGACTTAGGATATCAGATCATATTGCTTTTTATATAAACATGTTATCATGTGAGATGTGTACTAGTTTGTTGTGTTAATATGTCTGTGTGTTGTTGCTATAAAATGTTTCTTTTTAGTATGATATAATATTTATATTTTATGTAATACACGTAACACTGAAAATGTTTGGAACCTATTGTAATTTGTACATAAACATCTATAACAGGATCACCATGAAAACAGGCCTTGTATAAGACCTATGGTGTAAACTTTTTGCATTGTCAAATTGTTTTTTGCCTGTATAAATAAAAATGTTTTATTACTACTACTACTACTAATGACATCTCCAAAATGCGAACAGCCTCACTGGTTTAGTTCCTGCCCCTAGCACCTCGACTCGCGCAAGATTTCATTGGGGCTCTGGAGACTCACAAGTGTCAAGGTGCTAGGGGGAGGAGCTAAACCGGTGAGGCTGTTCACCTTTTGGAGATGTCATTAAATTAAGAAGCTTTCAGTAAAATAATTTTAAATACTAACTTGGGCTTCCTGGATTTTCTGTGTGTGCACTGCAACCTTGAGTGGACTTTGCTTCTGCAGTGTACCTGAGGGTGGAGACAAGCCATGTATTAAAGGAAGCAACATAGTTGTGGATGTACCAAGGGACTATTGTGGGCCACCATGGATGCCACCTATCTGTGTTGGCATAACCCTATCCATCGGTGCCAGGTGTCACCACCTCCCCAACAATGTGTGCAACATCACAGGGTCTGTATGGTACAACACAGGATAGTTAGCATGGATGTGCTGTCCAGTGCTCCCCCCAGCAGGTCTGTGTGGTTTCCTCCATACCTGGCACTGTATCCATACCATACTCCTCACCTTTCAGGGGTACCTCTGTGAGGGTCTCTGCCACCACCCTCTCAATCAGGGTCAGGCTGTGTTCCTGTGTGGGCAGGCAACTGACTGTGGCAGTCTGTGAATGCTTGGCAGCCACCAGCTTGTACTTGATGCTGGTCTGACTGGAGGTCACGCCACTTGTTACACTGAAAAGCAGCTTAAAGGAATGGGTGCCAATAGCAATATTAACACAGTTAGAGAAAAAAGTCATGGCACTCACCACTCCATCCTCCAAAGGTAAGATAAAACTGCAAGATGAAACATAAGAGGATTTTCTGCTCCCTGCTGGCTGAGCTCTGTTGCATAATTCTGTCCTGCACATCTGCATTAAATAAAGTAAATGAAATGCCTTTTGAATGGACTACCTTACTTGATGGAGTTGTGAGAGCCATGAATTTTTTCTCAAACTAAGTCATGCCACTTGTGTTTAATCACTGCCAGTGTGCATGCCTCTGGCTCAGCAGCATTCACGGCAGCCAGGATGTCCAACCACAGTCTGGCATTGGTCTCCAATAGTGCCTTCAGGGACTGTGTCCCATACAGTACACCATAGTGCTCCTTTATGTCTGCAACCATGGCTGCCACCTGTACTATGGAGCAATCTGAGAACCATAATCAGCTGGCCCCACATATCTGTCCACAATCCCCTGTCTGTCCATCCATGGTGTGTGCCACTGTTATCCAGTTATGGTTCATGTACCATGGACAGAGCCTTCTTCCCTGACATCCTCTGACACAACCTGCCCCCCAGCATCCATATCAGCAATATATTCACTTCCATGGATGTGCACTGTCCACTTGGCACTGGCAGGGCAGTGCTGATGTTCATATATGGGTAAGTCACAGGGCATGGTAACACATGGATTCCCATCCTGTGTCTGTTCCATGTGGCCTGGTCTGTATGCCTCGCCAATGTCCCTACTTGTCCTGCATGTGTGTTTATGCATAATGCATACACATGCCTGTGTGGTACATAGGAGCACAATGCTGCTATGACACACAATAGCACAGTTCATGCACATTCATGCATAGGACCCATTATGTGAAAACTTATTAGTATTCAATTAATCACCTTCTTTTACCTCTGCCACCTCCATAAAATTGTACTGTTTGCTATTTAAAGTATCTGATCTTCTTCTAGAACACTCAGTTTCTCCATGTCTGGCGCATGTACTATCCACATGGGCTTCATGCTGCCATTTTGATCTGTAGTTCATAGTGACTGATGATGGTGCAGCAAAGCCATGCATAGGAAGCCAAATGGTCACAGGTTGAGCTTGCTAATCTCGGCACCTACGTCCTGCCATACATAACCTAGCTGTTTGGGGAGGTGCCACTGCAGTAGTCAGGGTGGCTGTGTGGCAGGTAATTGCTGCCACACTGTCGCAGTGCACAGGGGTGGCCAGGAGTTGCAAGCAGTGTCACCACCAATACAGGAACCTGTAGCGGAGGGACCCTGAGCACCTCCAGTAGATGGAGGTACACGCCTGAGTGAGTAGGCCAAATATGCATGTGTGCCCTGGTGCTGTACTGTGGTGTTGGCTTCGCTGCCTAGTGTGTCCTGCATGGTGGAGTGCTACCATCATGCACAGTGTGTTGTAGCTTCATCCTCCACCACTTGCATTGTGCTGCCACCCTGTGGGCTTTGTCAGGTGGTGGCTCACCCTGTGTACAGGGATGGGGGTGGTGGGTAGCTGCTATGCTTGGTTATTGATGTGTATATGTTTCTGTTCCATTCCCAGGCTCTGAGAACAGGCATCGAGTGGCACTAGTGGGTCACCAGGCTGCAGCATCCCAAGGACGAGGAGGAGGAGGAGTATGAGGAAGAGCAGTGGCACCACCACCTGCGGGGCCATGGAGGGCAGGTAGACACTTACTTCATTCTGCTCACCATCAGTAGGGGGTGGCAGGGGGATGGGTGTGGGCATGACAGCCTGTGCCATGTGCCATGGAAGCTGTCTGTGTGGCACTGTGGGTGATGCCCACCACTGTAGTGCATCCATCGGTCATGTGTGCCTACTGCTGGTGGGGTGGGTGTGTGCATGGCTGCCACTGAAATTGCTGTGGTGCAGGAGGGACACTATGCCATGTGACTGCTCTGTTGCAGTTGAATGGCCACTGTGCAGTATGGACCACTACTGAGCACTGATGTGGTGTGCTGCCTTGCCAGCAGTCATTGGCCTACAACCCTGTGGGAGGCATGTATGGGCACTCCAGGGATGTGTGTCTCCCCTACTCAGTCAGCACTCTGGTTGGGCAGTGTTCCTTGGGGCATTGCACTGATCACCTGTTCTGTCCCTTTTCCTGGGTGTCGTTAGATGTACACGGCTGCCACTACACTGCAGGTTCCTACTTCAGATAATCCTGGTCACCTCGACAACTATGGAGGCTGTGTTCCAGGTCTGGAGGCAGGTCCTGGCTATCCAGAGGCAGCTGCGTCAGAAGAGGGCAGCTGGGCATGGGTGCCACTAGCCATATTCTGTGTTCCCCTGTTTCCACTGCCATACCTCACCCTCTGGTCCCCTATCCCATTGTACAGTCCCTGTTCCTTGTCCCCTTCCCTCGCTAGTCTACCCTTTCCCTCCCCCTTGCTTCTGTATATAGGTTTCATCAATACATCTCTATTTTGCTTTACCTGCCTGTGTCTGTGTCTGCTTTGCAGCTGGCATGTGCAGACAAGCTGCAGTGGCGTGGTGTGCATGTGTGTGGTGTACCTGCATCGCTGTGTGTGTCATGCATTGTGGTGTTCCATCCCTTGGTCGGGTGGGTGTACCAGGGGTGGCCTTGGGGTGACGTCCGGGAGGTGTGGCATGTATGTGCTTGACAGTATGGTCCTGGGTGTGGCTTGCTGGGGTCTGGGTGGGTGGGGTACAGCATGAGGGTGGGCTCCACTGTAGGGCCTCCATTGGCCATCGGTGCCACCTGTTGCCTGTTTTGTGTGCCACAGGTGTGTTTCGGGGTTGGGGTGTCTGGGTGCCTGTGTGTGCCCTGCTGGTGGTGGCCACCTGTGGCCTGCCACTGTGCATCCCTGGCACTGTCCTTGAGTGTCATCCTCTGCCATGTCCCATGCCTTTACACTGCTGCTGTTCTCCCACCATTTCCTGATGCTAGTCTTTATGCGCCATGGTGCATGTCCGGTTGTGCTCTGGCTCATCTCTGGTTGCACTATGGGGCTGATCTGGTTGCACCTTGGCGCATCTCTTGTTACATTATGGAGCTGGTCTGTTTGTGCCTTGGTGCATCTCTTGTTGCACTATGGGGCTGGTCTGGTTGCGACTCCTAGCAAGTCTGGTTGCACCATGGCGCTTCCATGCACTATTCATCCATGTTGCGCTGGAGCATTTTGCCATGCGCAATCTTTGAATAACACACCCATTGCACCATGGTGTATCAGGGCTGCACTGTGCCGGACTTGTGCTGGCCTTTGGCGCATTTCTGAATATCTGGTCCAATGACTACTTGGCATTTTATTTATACTGACTGCCAGCTTTTCCAGTAATTTATATTCTAACATACTGTATAGGCAATCAGTCTTAAAGATGCAGGGCAAGAGGAACAGACCAGCCCACCCCAGATCGATCAAACCCCAAAGACACAACCGCACACCACCACCGAATCGGGCAACCCCACAGGAAAAAAGCGCCAGAGGGCGAGCAGAAACATATGTTGTCTATAACGAAAAAGCATTTTGCTGCTTATGAAACCTCCTATATTAAAACAGGGATGTTACAGCAATTAAACAAAGGGTGAGGAAACTGTACATCTGCTCAAGGCACATTACACCCAGTTTATTAAAATCTTGCACAGACTCCAGCTCCCCCCTTACTTCCTACTCTCCAAGGTTGTTTATTAGTTTAATACTGTACAGATCCTTTTCCAAGTTCTTATGGGGATAATTACTGCTATATGCTCTAGGGCTGTAACCCTTTAACCAAACTCACTTATGAACAGATTTGATGTTTTTCTCACAGTGCTAGGGCACACCAGTAGTGTGCTCCTTTCTTAATTAAATGGGATAGAAACTCTACTTCTTTTTTTATCTTTTTTATGGTCTGGACTCCCCTCCTCCCTAATGGGAGCTAAGCCCAACCCCTGCCCCATCCCCCGATGCCCTGGCTTACCCCCTGGGTGGGGCCACCGGGTGGGTGCCACCTTCCCACTGTCCTTCAGATCTTGCCCTGGCTTACCCCAAAGGGTGGGGCCATGGTAGTGGGACCCCCCCAGCAGACATTGATGGCAGTGAGGACAGCAGCAGAAAAGAGCATCATGCATGTTGGTCCGGAGGTTTTTCCAATGATCTTTGTGGCAGTACTGGGGGCAGGAACATGCAATGATATCCTGCATCCACCCAGCCCCCAAGGTGATGGTGCCAGCATGATAGAACACCCAGTCTCTGCCAGAGGTCCATGATGTGCTGGACACTCGACTCACCCCCCCTCCCGGTGAAGGAGAGCAGTCCCTGGGATGCTCAGTCCTTCTCTCCCTGGCCAGCCCTCCAACGAGAAACTTTACTTCTAAGGAGAACAGGATGGACACTTGAAAAATATTTAATATTTTTTTAAAGATACTAAGGGTTCACAGCTGTGTGTTCCCAAACCAAATCAAGTCAAATATATATAGCTTCTACATGGGAAAACTTAATAATTCTCCCTGCAAGTTGCAGAAAACTGTGCCCTAATCAATCCAATACCAAACAATTAATTTCAGCATACACCTTTGAGCCCCCCATTAAAACACCCATCCCCGTAGCAATGCAAGACAGTGCCCACTGGGAAATGACCAACCCACAGCAAGCTATACCACCCCATGCACTGCAGAAGGCTATGGACAGGGGACCTAGATAAAAAATACCAACAAAAACGTAACCTAATACAACATGTGACTAACTGAAAGTACTTAACTATACATGCTCATTAACACTAAATGTCAGAAAAGAAATACATCACACAATGCTAAAAAATATTATAGGTAACAGGGGAGTCCTGGATCACCATTTAACCATTTCAGGTGTACTGTTTCCATTCATAGATCCAAAAAGCTTCTCTCTGGAAGAAAACCTTCTGTAAGTTCCGCACCTCATTTCGATAATTTAACATGTTCTACACTCACAAATCTCACACTGGCTGCTGAACCATGGTTTGCTTTTTGATAATGATGGTCCATTGCATAAGCTCCACTTTTTAATCCAATAGTTGTTTTATGATGGCTTATGCTATCTCTCAGTTTACACTTTGTTTGTCCCCCATACTCTATGTCAACCTGCACAGCCATGTCAGTAAATAAATGATACTTGTCAAGTTGCAATTGATAAATTTCTTAATGGTATACTTTTAGCATTTTCTAGGATGTTTGAAGAGCTTTGTGTTGAAGGTTTTCTTGCATTGGCCACAGTTTCCACACTTAAAAATTCCATTTGAGTGGTGTGAGCATCCAATCAGGTCACAGTTTTGTCTCTTCTTCATAAAAAACTATTCACTAATATGTCCTGCAAGCTGGGGCTCCTCTTATAGGTAATTCTAGGTTCCTTCTTATAAGTCTCTCATAAGAGAGACTCTTTCTCCAATACTTCCCAATGCTTCTATATTATATTAGTCACCTTGTATGCCTCTGCATTAAATTTGATGGTGAAAGTCACAATCTCTGTGTCATCCTGTGGGACTTGTTTCTTTTCCAAAAATTCCTCTTTCAATTGTGTTTTCTGAACTGTTTTCTCTAAAACACCTGGTTCATAGCCATGATCTAGGAATCTCTTACACATTTTAGCCATCTCTTTTCTGGCTTCCACTACTTCTGAACAATTCCTTTTTACTCTAAGTAGCTGTCCATATGGAATATTGTTTCCTAAGATGGTAGGGGTGAGTGATTGTCCAATGTAACGGTATTTCTGTCTGTTGTTTTTTTGAAAGTTGTGGGCTCTAATTTACTGCTTTTCTTATAAATGACCAGATCCAAATAATCCAGATGGTCACAGCTGATGTTTCCCTTGAATATGAGATTAATGTCTTTGCTATTAACATATGCAGTAAATTCTTCAAATTCTCTCTTGCTTCCTTTCCAGATCAACAACACGTCCTCTATAAAATGTATCCAGGTCTTAATATTTTGTAGCCATTTATTCTTGATTGATTCCCAAATATTTAAGGACTCCTAGTTAGTAACATACAGATTTGTGAGTGATGGTGCAAAGGTTGTCCCCATTGCTATGCCATGCTGTTGTTTGCAAAAACTCTTGTTAAACAGAAAACAGATTTTAGTGTCAGATCTGCCAGTTCTACTGTAACATCTAAGGGTGGCAACACATCATCCCCCCTTGCCTCAAGTGTTTTTCTCAACACCCCATACCCTCATCATGAGGGATATGGTTGTATAAATGTTCTATATCCAGTGTGAAAAGAATTTTATTCTCATTTACCATGATGTCTTTAATAATGTTAAGGGCTGTCCTGAAGTCCTCTACAAAAGATCTTTGTTCTTGTACAATTGGCCATAAATAAAAATCTATAAACTTTGAAAAGCAGTTCTGTTACTGACTTAGTACTGCTAATTGTGGGTTGTCCAGGGTGTTCTGTTAAATTCTTGGGGACCTTTGGTAACAAGGAGATGGTAGGTCAACTTGATTCTTAACACTAAGAAATTCACCTTCTGCTTTTGCCACCCATCTATTCTCTACTGCTCTGCTTATAACGATCTGAATTTCATTGCTGATGTCCTCTTTTGGGTCTCTTAAAAGTCTGGCACAGTATTGTTCATTTTCCAGTTGCCTATATATTTCTTTAAGATACATCTGTCTTTGCCCAAATTACAACCCCCCCCCCATGCACAACTTTGTCAGCTTTTTCTATATTTAAGTCATTGTTACTTTTAGATTCCTTTAGGGCTTGTGTTTCTTTCTTACTCAAATTATATGTTCTAGTTGTATTTTTACCTCAAAGATCGTTTCCATATCTTTATTAACCAGTTTAAAAGTAACTACTGATGGACTTGGGGTGTTGTTTGGAACAAATGTTAATCTGTCCTTAAATGTTGTTTTTTCTCTGACACGTGATCTCTTACCAATTACCTCTCCCTCATCATTCATCACTGTAATATTTAAAAGGTTGGCATTGTTGGTTAGGGTTGTCCTATCTTAGAAAAAATGTACTTTTAAATTCAGTTTCCTAATAGTTATAAATGTGTTTATTTTGCTTCTAAAGAACTTCAGTTTGCTTGATGGCACAATAGTAACACCTTTTTTTAATATACAATTTGGTCTTCTGTAATAGATACATTACTTAGATTTATGACTTCCATTTTTTTCCTTCTCATTGATCTCCAATGTTCCTGGTTGTTACCCCAATAGTTGCCATAAATCCATCATTCTCCTCTTTCTCTCCCTCTGACTCCTCTTCTTCTTACACCCCGGTTCTCCTCCTCTACCTCTGTTGGAACTTGATCCTTACTGGGGGTCTGAATTAAAATCCTGTTCTTCATGACCTGACTGGTTTCCACTGCTCATTTCGGTCTCAATATCTGTAATTTCCAGATTATCATCTTCAAATATTTGCATCTCTGCTAGGATGTACTGTTCTTTTTCACATTTGCCATGCCAGTTATAGACCTTGCCTTGCCTATAATGCCTGGTGTCTCGCTCATGTTTTTTCTTTTTATATTCTTTAAGATCTTCAAATGTTTTAATTTTTTTTTCTAGTTTTTTTAACTGTCATATCTGACTGTAGGTTCCATATCCTTAAATATGTCTGCTTTTTTCTGTTTTATTACATCATCCAATTTTTCAAAATCTCTTGTTGCTTTCTTTATAGCAGCAAGCATTAAGTCATTTGAAGTTTTATTTAAAATTATTTCCCAGTCCCTCATGTATTCTTCATCATGTAGTCCAAAAGTTGGAGTTTTTTGAATTCTTAAGCCTCTTGGGATTTGCTTCTTTCCACAATATATACTGAGGGAGCAGGCATGCATATGCATTCTGGTTTGTCTTTTTTTAAAGTGCCTCTAGAGCATGTATATTAACATTGGGAGTGCTAACTGTTGTTGATCTACCAAATAGTCTTCTGTACTCAGTAATAGCATAGACTAAATCATTACTCTGTTGCTCTATATAAAGCTAAAAAATGCTGGTCAACTCCTCATGCCATCATGGAGCATTGAGAAATGTGGCTTTCCTGTAAGGTCACTAACAAAGCTTCTTCACACAGGAGCAGAGGTTTAGTTCCTGGAGCCAACAGTGTAATTCAGTCCAACCAAAATCCAAAAAGCTGGGCTCAACAGTTTGGGCAGTGCATACAAAATCCAGAACTTGGATGCAGTTTAAAACATAATTTATTAAATAAAATTTACAGCACAGAACACTTCTGCCACCACCATTTCATACTCATATGTGTTTTTTCAAGGTGTTAATTACAAGCCAAATATAAATAATATAAAATATACAGCAGTAAAGAATCTACATAGCAATTATTATTTACACTTAAAATTATACAAGATCTATTTATATCTTATAGTCCATTCTACTAATTCTTAAGACAAAATAGTAATAAGAAACATTAATTTGCCCAAAACCTGGCCAAGCCTTAAATTTGAATTGCCAGAAGGCAAAACATGAAAGTTAGGTGGATTATTAATGAAAATTGGCATATTCTGAATACTAAGTTATGTCCTCAAACTAATAGTGCATGATCACCTAAAATTGTGTTTAGAAGGGGTCAAGGGGTCTTATAGTTCATTCTATCTCTTCTTAAGAAGAGACCGAATGGACTATAAAATGTAAATAGATCTTGTATAATTTTAAGTGTAAATAATTGCTACATTGATTCTTTTCTGCTGTATAGTTTATATTATTTTATTGTTGTTTAGGAATTAAATGTTATAAATGCATTTGCTCTAATTCCCTGTTCTACTCCTCCCCTCCCTTCTTTCCTTGGTTGGAGATCCCAATTATACTGTGTGTTTTAATCAATAGAAATGAAGAACTTTTTTTCAAAATTGATATAAATTAAATACAGTGATTGGGTTGTAATTATCACCTTGAAAAAGCACATATGATTGTGAAACTTTGGTGGTGACAGAAGGGTTCTCCGCTGTGAATTTTATTTCATAAAGTATGTTTTAAACCATATCTAAGTTCTGGATTTTGTATGAACTGCCTGCACTGTTTAGCCCAGCTCTTTTGATTTTTGTAACTAACAAAGCTCAAAACTATTGAAAACAAATTCTGGTCAGATCCACCACGGCTACATAATGAAGTTAATGAAGTTGTGTGAAATTGTTAAGGAGGTATGGAGAAACAACACAATGATTTGTAAGTAGTATAATTTGTTTTAGTTTCTGTTCTAAGGAAGGCATATACATTATTAGGAAAATATATGGAGGTATACATATTAATGGAAGGAATAGAAAGCTTTCAAAAGAACCCCAGAGCAAATGCCACTGATGTATATGTTATCCTGGATGATATTGACCAGACAGCCACATTTTAAAGAAAACACAATTGCACATATCCCAATAATACAAAGCATCAAGGGAAACATATGCAAATCCCCATGATGGTAGAGAAGGTGGCAGTACATAAAAAAGTAATGGCTGACATATGTTCAGCCTTGGGATTATTTACACATAATTTTTTTTATTTGTATTTTTTTTTAGAGAAGCAGGGTTTTTGTCCATGAGGTGATGTAAGTTATATTTAAGCAACGTGTTAATGTCAAGAAGTTAGGTGTAATGACGATGGACTCTTAGCGAAAATGTGATATTAACTTTCAGAGGGGGTCACTTTTGATTAGGGCAAGGTAGTTATGCTTGTGATACTGGAAATATTATGAAAGTATGAGATCTATGCAGAAGTGGAGTACAAATATACGCAGTTTCATAAGTATGTGCTCAGCGTACAGGCACATGTGATATGCAGGATTGTTTTAGAGATAGTTCAAACTTTTGAAGCTACTAAAAAGACAAACTACACACCAGAACACAGTTGAAAAATGATTAGATTTGTCTACAAGCCTATCTTCTATGCATGTTCTGCACTCTGGGAAGATTGCCTGGGACAAGATGCAATACAAGAACACCTGAATAGCAGGTTCCAGGGCATATAAAACCACCAGGAATGTTAACGTCCTGTTTCTAGTGTCCCTGATAAAATGAAATAAAAAATACAGTTGAGATTTTTTTTAATGTCAGCTCTGATCAGAATAGCCTTTAAAATCACCAATTGTTTTCTTGTTCAAAGCTTTCTAATACATACTTCTCAAACTTAAAAGAAAAAATACACTTTATCATCAATGGCTGTGTTTACCAAGTACTGTGCCCATGATTAAAATAATTTGAACCCCCTCCCCCAAAAAAGTGTCCTCACATGAAACTGCATGTTTAACTGTAAAGACAATTACAAGAATGTATTTCTAAATGCATTACCAACATCAATGCTTCATGATTAAAATAATTTGAACCCCCTTCCTCTAAAAATGTGCCCTCACATGAAACTGCATGTTTAACTGTAAAGACAATTAAAAATTGTATTTCTAAATGCATTACTAACACCAATGCTTTCAAAGTTTTGAAACTACTAAAAGACAAACTACACACCAGAACACACCAGAACACAGCAGAAAATGATTAGATTTGTCTACAAGCACTACCTTCTATGCAAGTTGGGGCACCGGGGGGGGGGGGTTAAGGCTGGAGATCAGTTATGGTCCATGACATAACCACATGGTCAGAATATTAAATATCTTAAAATAAAAATAAATGCAAAAGTAACCATTTCAAGAAGAAAATGCAGACTGTGACAATTAACAGTTGTAGGGCAAGTTAGTGCATCTGGATTAATTTGCTGCACATGCATCTCAATTGCTAAGGGGTCCTGATCATGTTCACCCTTCCTCAAGCCAAACTGGCTACAGTATGTCTAGCAATAACATGAATGGAAAGATTGTGCATGTGAAAACGTATTAATTATGCTGTATATACCCTAAGACTAAAAGTATGTCTCCTTTGGCTGCCATGGTATCTGAGATTCATTTGAAACAAAAGACAATGTAACAAGACACTGACCTCCACACAGAGCTATTAAACAACAGAGCAAACTGCACTCTGGGAAGATTGCCTGGGACAAGATGCAATAAAAAAAAAACCTGAATAGCAGGTTCCGAGGAGTATAAAACCACCAGGAATGTTAACATCCTGTTTCTAGTGTCCCTGATAAAATAAAATAAAAAATACAGTTGTAATTTTTTTAATGTCAGCTCTGATCAGAATAGCTTTTAAAATCACCAATTGTTTTATTGTTCAATGTTTCTAATATATCTCAAACTTAAAAGAAAAAATACACTTTATCATCAAAGGCTGTGTTTACAAAGTACTGTGTTCATGTTTAAAACAATTTGAACCCCTCCCCCCAAAAAATCTGCCCTCACATGAAACTGCATGTTTAACTGTAAAGACAATTAAAAAATGTACTTCTAAATGCATTACTAACACCAATGCTTCATGATTAAAATAATATGAACCCCTCCCCAAAAAATGTGCCCTCACATGAAACTGCATGTTTAACTGTAAAGATAATTAAAACTTGTATTTCTAAATGCATTACTAACACCAATGCTTTCAAAGTTTTTAAACTACTAAAAAGACAAATTATATATATATATATATATATACATATATATTTATATTGAATATGGTAAACAAATATTGTTAATCCCAAAAGCTGAACTTTCTGTTTTAGTACATAAATGTTTAAGAAAAACCTGTGGCTCTTTCAACTTACTGTAAATCAGAACGTTGTGTCTATTGTTTTCGTTTTGAGCTGTAGTTTCACTCCTTAATTACTTTTTTCCTTCTGAGGCCTCAGATGGCTCTGATAATCATTTGCACCAAGGGATTTTAAGTCAATTTGAAGGCATTAAATTTATTCTGTTCTCCTAGTTCTTAATAAAGGCATTAAGTATCTTCTGATCTCATAGTCCTTAATAAAATGCAGGGGCTCCACAACTTGATCACTCCACAAACTTGTTCTGTTGCTTGATACAGGTTGCAAACTAGTGTGTCTTGTTCCAGCATGCCAGAGCAACCTCATGCCCCTCCCACATGAATCAAAAAAAGGTGGGGGTGGATTTTTAGGAGCTTCTCGGGTGGAGGTGCGGGTGGAACTTACTCCCCAAAAAACCTAATGCTGCTTCCCACTACTCAGATTCCAATTCTTGTACCACCCATTTAAAGTGATTTACTAACTTCCCACAATGTCATGTTTTCAGATCACCTTCCCTTCACTGAGTGATGCAAAGCTCAGCTGCCCTGAAGTTAAGTATTAAATATATTCAGATGCTTAGTTTATTAAAATTTTTGTGCCACAGTTGTCTCTACAAGTTTTTTCTTTGTTTGAAGTTTGCACATGAGCAGTGCATCCACATGCATGAGTGACATCAGCACAGGGAATGTGTTCCCACCGCACCTTTCTCACTGCTCATTCATTCATCTTTCTTGGACCCAGCCTTAGTGAGTGCAGATCCAAAACTGCACTGGCAAAAATTACGGCACTGATGACTGAAACGGTTTGTTATATTGGCAGCTGTTATACTTGCTTTTGGGACTGCAGAAGTGGTAATTTCTCCTGGTTTTCAATTTTACTCATCTGACTAAGCTCTGTGTCCTAGGTCCATCGGTTCTAGGAACATCACAATCTGTATTGCTTGAGTACAGTGTTACAGTTTTAATAAGTGCTGCAAGTACATAATTATAACAAGTCTGTATAAAAAAAAACTAACTGAGTGGAGCTGTAATCTGTAGCGTATTGGGACACAAAAGGATGACTTTTGAACTGGGCAGATCTATAAATTGCAGTAAGCTTTTCAGTATTGGTACATAGAGGTCTGTGTTAAATGGATGACTTTTTCAACAGTTCAGAATTGTAATGTGCAGTAAGAGTATAAGCACTAAGCTGCACAATCCAATCCCAGGAGAACAGTGCAATAAACCATGTATTTTTGGCAAGTGCTGCTTCCAGTGTGAGTACTTCAGTAAACTGCCTTTGCTATTACATTTCTGATTTTCACCATCATTATAGACAGTTTATATTTTTTTCCTGTGCTCCTGTGTTTTCTTGGGCTCATTTGGTGTTCTCATGCAAGCACCATAACACTGATCACCAACGTATGCTTAGATGTGCATGAATAAACGGACATGGTGCACTGAATTGTTTCTCCAGCTTGCCAGCTCCTCACTAAGTTTATAAATGAATGCAATAAAATCAGTTATATACTGTACATAGTTATACTGTACATAGTTTACAGTGCATCTTAAAATTAAACACTTAGTTTTTTAACATTTTAGCATACAGTCTTTATTTATAATTAGGATTATAGCATCATTGTATGTGCTCCAGAGCATCGGCAAAAGAAGAGATTTCAGTTTCCATCCTCTCCCGACACTGTGGTACCAATGTATGGCTTTTATGGTGTTATATTGCAAAGTGTGCTAGTCAGTTTGGCATACTTAGGGAATAATTTCTGAACCAAAATATGGGCTACACAGCAATGAATGCAGGAAGTCTACACAATGCACCATCACATCGATAAGGCATGGGACACAGTATAGTGCATCATCTTTTGCATTTGCTGTACACTTTACGCTTGTGCATCAGAGATCCGCTGTAATGAAAAAAATGGGAAAACACAAACGGCTTGACACAGACCGAAGTGGTAATGAAGTATGGTGACATAAGTGAGGAAGGGTGGTACAAATACAGTCTAACACTTGAGTACCTACTGCAAGGATATGTCCCTTTTTGCACTGGACCAATCAAATGGTACTTAGGCTATCTAAACATAAATGCAGTCTCTTTCTCCGTGAGAAGGGTATTAGCAGTGTCATTTTTAACCTTGGGGGGTAGGGGACGATCACCAACTGTACTGTGTATTTTTTGCTCAATTCATAATGCACCTGGAGGCACACATGTAAAGGCAATAAGCCAATGCCAGGATGGTATTACAGATGTTTATGCAGACACTAATGACAGCTACAGTCTGTATAGTCCCTGAGCGCTTAGCGGTAACAAAGCTGGTGCAATAATTTGTAGTTTTAAACTTATAACATGCTGTAAACAGAGGAACTGGTGATTTCAACATGTTACTCAATCATTGATACCTCTAAAGGGGAAAGTACAAGCAGGCCCCCCACCCCCAAACACACACATACACAGAGAAGAAAGGTATAGCTTAGACCAGTTGGCACTAGGGCAAAGACAGACCCAAACAGTATAAATAATTTACAGATAATAAAAGTTCTATGCTGCAGCATTTTTCTTAGTGTATGTGAGCAACTGGAGGTTTGGAGTGGTTGGGGTACAAGGTGCATGCATGTAATTTCCACCCTGTGCTCCATCAGAGTGAGTGACTGATTAACCAATTGGCAGGAGGTCACTACTAACTAGTACCAGGTGAGGAATTTGGACAAACTGGATTTGGACAAATTGTGAGCCATTTATCCTGCTCAAGCAATGCCACCAGATCAAGCCGCGCTCTCAGTGTCAAGCTGGAATGGCCAACAACTAATTCGCATTGGGAAAGCAATCCCCCCCTATAAAAAGAAATATAAAAACCCAGGGTACTATCACTAACATTTGTGTGGGCAGATCGATGCTGGGAGTAACAGAACACACACCATACCTCGATTTTGCACAGTAAAATAACAGCAATGATGGGAACCAAACCGTAGCACTAAGTAGCAAAATATAATATTACCAGTCCGTGTTGCTAAGTCTGCTCTCACTGCTGTACTGGAATGGATCAGGACTACTTCTGTTACTGCCGGAGCTACTGCCCACATCATTCTCACTGCTGTCATAGGGTGATCCCTATGGGGATCTACTATGCAGCGGCTGTCAAATTGTGGCACTATGTCAGTGTCTGAAAGATCACTGTTAGTGCAGGACAACATAATGCTTTCATCATTAGACCCTGGAAATGAACTGTTTGACATTGCCATTGTTGTGCTGCATGCTGCGACCAAGAGCTCTGTTGTCAACACAGAATTGCTGTGGCCAAGAACTAATTTTAATTGAAGAGCACAGATCTCCCTGTGGTGACATTGCAAAAGTAATGAGTGTCAAAGGTCACCAAATACAGGCTCCAATACACAAAATGACACTTCCTGGTTTGTGAGGGTGAAAACCTTATTTAATTTATTTAATTTGCTAAAATAGGCTTTGCATCTATCAAACTACATTGCGAATCAGTTCTATATGCAGTCACCTTGCAGTATATGCATTCATATATCAAAACTTGGTAAATCGCTTTAAGAAAGAAAATAGTACCCTGCAACCATTGACTGACATGAAAGTGTATTTATTTGAGGGCAGAAAACATTGCTTGGAGGAGGGTAAGGTTGAGGAGACTATTTACACATTCAGTCAGTTTCACAGACAGAAAACATGACATCACTCCTTTTGTGCATGCAGAACATCTGCAGGTTCCACCTACTGCAGCCGTAAAAAGGTGTTTCTTCAACTCGACTTCACTCTGGCATCTAGATGCTAGGACTTAGGGTTGCATAATATCAGATACAGAACTGCTAATTCATTCCACCTGCAGTAACTGCTACAAGAGATGAATAAATATCCATACTTCCCAAAATCAGCAGGGGACTCAATTTCTGTCCTTCCTGATAATCTTTATTTATGTTAATATTCAAAGCACACGTGTACTATAGAAAACAGTTAAAATGGTCCCAAGAAGTTCATATGCAATTCTTCTTCATACTTCTTCTTTGCTCAATTGCCTTTATCCATTATTTTCAAAAACATGCTGTGTTCAATTGCAGTCATTCAGCCCCAACAGAACTTAATTGCTGCTCAAGCATAGTCTGTAAGTATGGTAAAAGAAAATCTGTGCACACCCAGCAGTGTGCACGCATGATCATTGACATTTTAGAGTGACTGTCCACTCCTTCTTAAGCACATTGATTTCCCGGTCTCTACCTGCTTAAATATGCACTTGTTGTCAAGGAGACCAGTAAACAATTAAACCACAGCTTTACCGGTAATTTGCTATAGAAAAGTTGGGCTATTGAGGTCTATCCCTGTTCTCTGTTTCTACATGTGTGTAACAGTGAACTTGGGCCTTTTCACTTAAAGGACTTAATGTAATAGCAATTTTTCATTTTCTCAGATTTTTAGCCACACTTTGTTGTGGAGATAGGTTTTGTATTATAATGGCCCACATAAAATCTTAGATAATCAGATGCTCTCAGCTTAGACACATACAGCAGTATGACTGAGTCATGGCTAACTAAACAATTTGTTATCCCTTGACCCCCAAAAATCCAGTGCAGCTAGTCATTCCCATACAACTTGTTTTATCTTATATGCTGTGGTTGTAGAACTTCAATTGAGTTTTAATCCTGTTCATATTTTTGATATGAATAAAAACGTTGTACTACTTTACTTAACCATTTTTTACTTTGCTCATTATCAGTAGGAGTTGAATTGTCATGTATAGCACAGGAGTCATCACATTTTATTACTTGTCAGAATTATACTTAATTGTCTGATTGCCAGAATTTACTGCAATGGGGACTTCTCTTCTAAGTTACCTTTATTTTCTGATCCTTGCCAAGGATGCTTCCTTTCCCTGTTACTGTCTAATTTATACCTGGAACCCTTGATACAGAATCTTAAGGCTACCCCTTGAGTGACTGGAATTGAGGTGGGCTCCAAGAATCTTCTATTGTTGGTGTATGCCGATGATATTTTGATGCATGTTACTTATCCACAAGTTGCTATCCCTATGGCACTACATGTTATTGAAGAATTTGGTAGTCTCTCTAATTACAAGCTTAACCTGGATAAATCAGAAGTTATGCCCCTTAACCTCTTGGTTCAAAAATCGGACATCACATCTCTCAGGATGAGCTGGGACCCTCATTCTATTAAATATTTAGGTCTTTATCTTTTGAAGAGTACATCTCTTATGCAGAAACTGAATTTAGATGATCTGGTAATTATACTACAACAGGATCTAAAGAGGTGGCCGGCCCTTCCTTTAACTTTATGGGGAAGGATTAGTCTTATTAAAATGAATGTTGTCCCTAGGCTGTTTTATCATATGAATATGCTTAATCTCTGGCTCCCACTATCATGGTTTCGATGTCTGCATAGCATAATTGCAGGCTTTATTTTGTCTAAAAAAAGTTCTGAGGCGGTTTTATAAAAAAATTGGCTGCCTCTAAACTAAATAGGGGCCTTCAATGTTCACATTTTACTGTTCATTATTTTGCAAGTCATATGGGTAAACTATTTAAATGGATATACCCACCTCCTCAGGATAAAGACCACCTATATGTTCCTATCTGGTTGGAAATGGAGTTGGAACTGATTAGTAATTTGGGTTTTTTTATGCCATCCATGTTTTTTTATCCCCTTGAAGACACTTCCTGAGGGTTTGATAGGATCTGTCATACATACTTCACTTTGTGTCTATTTGCAGTTCTGCTCTTTATTAAAGTACCTGTTTACTAAGAATGTTTTGCAACCTATATTCTACAATCCTAATTTCAAGATTGGGGGCAGAGTAATAACTGAGAATTGTTATCCCAGCTAGCTTCCATAAGAGTATGTAACTTGCTTCAGCAAGGGGCTCTAATTCCCTTAAAGGATATTCAAGAATAATTTCATTTGGGCAATGTAGCAATTTTCAAGATATTTCAGTTGTGACACATCTTGTTCCATTGGTTTGGCATTGGTAATTGGGTGGTTGATCCATCTGAGCTCCTGCATTCCATCAGAGATCTGGTGCTCAAACCACGTGCAGTTGTCAATTTGTACTCCTTTCTTTTGATTGAACTATTCTTAGAGCTTGATGGGTCTCCCCCCATTGGGATGCTTATTTCCCCCTTAGCCCCTTCCAATGACAAAACATTTGGAAGGACCTGTATACATATGTTTCCCAGGATAGGCTACAGCTTACTCAGTTCAATATTCTAAGCAATTTATATTTTACACTTAAGAAACTTTCTAAAATGGGCAGGGTGTTGCCACCTCTCTGCACTAGATGTGGATAAGATGAAGGTTCCCTCCTACATATTTTCTGGACCTGTACTAAGTTAGTACCACTTTGGGGCTTAATTGAGGCTAAGGCGGATCGCCTATTGGGGTTAAATGGGTTGTTCGCACCAGAGATTTTTTATACTTGGAGGTTATAGTTCAGTCGCAGGTAAAGTTTTATATAGCTTTAGTTTCTCTCTTGGTAAATAAGGTAGTATTACAGGCAATGGCTGGATCAGCTTTTCATTTTGTATCTGGAGTGGTTGCAGGAGCTCCTGTTCAACCTTCGGGTGGAATGCATGACTGTGAGTCTTCATCATAAATCCATACTTTTTGATAAGAGATGGGGTAAGTTACACACTCTGTACACAATCTAGGATTGCTGATATCACCTTAGCAGTGACATGACCTGGGTACCTTATCCATTGGTAGGGTCTATAGAATGGTTTGTTATTATTTCACAGTGTCCTGTTTCACTTTTGGTCACTCCGTCGGGGTGGGAAGTGGGAGGGGGTGGAGGTTTATTACTTGTTGTCTGACTGCTTGTTCTGTTGTTCATTCTGTTCTGGCTTTTGCATTTTATTAATAAAGTTTATAAAATTAAAAAAAAGAATTATATTTAATGTGATCTGCATGCAGCACAGGCACTAATGGAAAACTGGAGCTAGATTTTCAAAGGTTATGCATTGCATCAAGCCCTGGTTCAAACCCTTTCTGTGCCATACAGGTTTGCTGCAACTGCACCAAATTTTATAGTCATGGGCACAGTTACAACAGTTTATGTGCTTTGCTGTTGCTTGAGCCAAATGTTAGGCACAAACTCCATGAAAATGATCTGTGGTATTGATGCAAATTAGAACACAAAAAATTAGTCTAGCTTTGTGTCATTTGCTGCATGGGATAGAAAATCCCTTTAGATTGCCACAAGCCTGGTGCACTATATTTTTGGCATGTCCCAGGCTTGTGGCAATCTCAGATTTTAGAAATTCTGGCCCCTGGTCCCTAGGGTTTTTATCACACAGTTCAATTCAAAGAAGAAATGTGATTAATTCCAACATTTTACTATTGTACTGTTCAATAAATAAAAAGTTTTATTCATAAAGATGCACAGAATCTGAGTGCTTTATATGCTAATGAAGTGGTCTACTAAATCAGGAAGCTTAGCATTCTGTCATTAAAGTGCATTGCCCTCCTGGATTATACAAATCCAAAACACACTTTGAACACCAAAACCTGGTCTGGTAATCTATTAATGGAATGTATTCAGCACAACACACTAACAGCTGGTTGCTTCCTTTAGCAGGAAAGGCCTCCAGACACAGTGCAACTTTGACATATTAATAAATCTTAATAAATGATGGTGAAGGGATATTGGCGAGGTTCCTTACGGATCATGACAAGTTACCTTACTTATCAAAAGTAAGAGAAAAGGATTCATGTTATGCAATTATCATCATGCCATTAGGGAATGCAGTGGGACAAAGATAGGGAGGCATACCAAACTTCCCTTTGGGAAGCAGGGAAGGCAGTATGGCAAGCAATGGCCCAAACCAATGAAAAACTAGCATGAACAGTAAAAGAAGGGGACAAGAATGTCTATAGATACATTAGTGAAAGGAGAAGTCCAGAGGGGCTATTGCTAAGATCCAAGGGGATAAGGGGGAGTGTGTGGAGGAGAACCAAGGAAAAGCCTCTATCCTAAATAGATACTTCTGCTCAGTATTTACTGAGAAGAAGGTAGGGCAGGGCCCATAGCTCAGCATCATGGACACAGGGGGGAAGGAAATGCGCATAAGTCCCTTCACAAAAGAAAGGGTCCTACTGTACAAGAGCTCACTAAGCTCAGGGTGCACAAGGCAATAGGACCTGATGGCATACATCCCAGGGTAAAAATGGAGCTAAGGGTGGAACTAGCAAAGCCATTAGCAGAACTGTTTAATAAGTCTCTGAGCACTGGAGAGGTCCCAGAAGACTGGAGAAGGGCTCATGTGATCCCATTCCACAAGAGTGGCAGCAGGGAGGAGGCAGGGAATTACAGACCAGTCAGTCTTACATCAGTAGTGGGAAAGATTAAGGAGGCACTCCTTAAGAAAGGAATATTGCAACACCTGGAATCCACAGGAGCACAGGATCCAAGACAGAATGGGTTTACAACAGGAAGGTTCTGCCAAACTAATCTCATAGATTTCTCTGACTGGGCAACCAGAGTGGTGGTCCACAGGGGTGCAATTGATGTTGCCTACCTTGACTTCACCAAAGCTTTCAACACTGTCACCTACCAGCTGGGCTGTGAGCCCCATATGTGTGTGGGGGTGTGTCACCTGCCAGCTGGGCTGCGAGCCCCATGTGTGTGGGAGGGATGTCACCTGCTAGCTGGGCTATGAGCCCCATATGTGTGTGTGTATGTGTGCGTGTGGGAAGGATGTCACTTGCCAGCTGGGCTGTGAGCCCCATGTGTTTATTGGGGGGGGTGACTGTAGTGATGGTGTGTGCCCTGCAGTGGGGGGGCTGGCACTGATCTGACCTCCTATATGTGCCTGCCCATCCTACACACCTGTGTAGGCCTTCAATAAATGTGTGTGTTTCAGCAGCATTACTGTCTCCTGTATCCCTGTGCTGTGGTGTGCAGTGTGGGTGCTGCTGTATCTGTGTGTGCTTTGCATTGGTGTTGATGTTAGGCAGGGTTGTTTTGTCTGTCCTAAATGTGCACTGTACTAGTCTGCACTGTTATTCCCACTCTGCATTGGTATGCACTGTTTTGGCTTTAGCTCACTCAAAATAAAGGAACTGAAAAGAGCTTAAGATGCTATGCTTATAGTTTTCCAATCTTTTTTTATTAAAGTCCATACTTAAACCATCTAGTCCTGGTGCTTTGTCCAGTTTAAGTAATGAAATGACTGTTTAGATTTCCATAGCAGTTATAGGTTGGTCAATATAATCTCTTTGATTCTCTTTAACAGTTGGAATGTCATCATAAGTGTCCTTTTCCATGTTCAAGTTTATATCAGCTTTTTGTTGTTCTGACTGATATAATTTCATATAAAATTCCTTGAACTCATTATTAATGTCCTCAGGGGTACAGGTAGTAATATTAAAACAATTTGATTTACTTATGCTTTTCTCAGCTTTTTCTTCTGCAACATAAGTGCAAGACATTTCCCACTCTTAGCAGTGTATACAAATTATTTAGATTAGGTTAACAAGGCTAGTCTTTCCACATCCTCATTCATAATTAGGTTATAATTATGTCTAAAGCTCTCTAAATATTTCAAGTGAAAGTGAGTTTTTGTTTGGCAGTGGAGATCATGGGCCATATTTTTCATTTTCTAACTGTTTAAGTTGTTCCATTTGTGTCTTTTTTCTTACATGAGAAAGCAAGACAGACACAGTATAGTAGCTTTTTATGGGTTCTATGTCATTACGGCAGTCACAGAATACTGATTGCCATTATGGAAAGCGTACATCGTCGAAAATGAATTTCAGCAATGCACATTCATGGCGACTGGGAAGAGGGAGCCCGAGATCCACGGGTGTGTTTTTAATGTGGGGGGCTTTGCCCACCGCACCACCCTACTAAAGTATTCTTAACTCCAGAGGGGTGCATGTCAGAGGTGTGAGATATTTGAAAAAACAAGAAGCCGGTTGCTGAAAAAAAAAAAAAAAACAGTGCTGCACTGGACCCGAACCCTGCACCCTGTACCTCCCAACCAACCACCCTCCCCACCATGCTAGCAGACCAGCTTGGCAGCTGCCCACCACACCACCTCCCACATACCTTCCCTCCCCTTTCTCTACCCCTTGCGTGTGTGTGCAAGCATATGTGTGTGTATTCCTATCACCCTACCTGGCCCACCCCAGTACCTGGGTGCTACCTTGCCAGCCAGTGTGCATGCACGGAAGGGATACAGGTCCCTTCTGCACTAGATCCCCTGGCCAGTCACACAGCTATGCGTATGTCCAGTATGGGGGTATGTCTGAGGGGCATGCCCACACTTCACACAATTCATGAAGATGTGAAGAGCTGGGAGAGGGGGGTACATGATATGCAGGAAGGGACCCTGCCATATCTGTTTTGTACCCCCACTCCAGATTTTGGTTACCAGATGCAGCGAACACAACCAGTTCCCCACCATGCTGTCCCAGTAGACGGGGGGGGGGCTGGGGCATCCATTTAGGCATTCACTCATAAACAGTCACTTTGTCCCTCCTGCACCTTTCCACAACACCATGCTAGTGTGAAGCAGGGGATCCACTCCAGGGCCTAGAACTGGTATCCAATTGGATACCCACCTGTGTCCCTCCATATGCCCCTCAGGCAGTGGCATGCCAGGGTGGGCAGAGCCATGAACAGGCGCCCTGTGGAGGCACACAGTAGTGCACACCATGCACCTTGCATCTGTCTGTTGGTGCAGAGTTATGCGGGCCGAGTATGTGTGATCCAAGCACACCTTGGTCCACAATAGTGTATAGTCCCCATTGTAGTAGAAAACAACTTTATTTATACAGGCAATTTTTACCATAGGGCCTAAAAATCCCAGTTTTCATGGCAATCCTGTTAGTTACATAAATAAGTTTCAACACAGGGAAATAACTAAAATACACAGATAATTCAAATGTATAACTTACAATAGTATGACTGTCAGCATAGTGCAAATATATACATTATTATAACCTCAGACCCCTTAATAGCAGCAACAAATATGCAATTTTGTTTTAATAAGTTGTTTAAATATATCAATAGACAATGACAAATCCCTCCACTGGCTGGGTAGCTATTCCAGGCCCTCACTGCCCGATATTTAAAGGACATTTTCCCAGCTCTATTTCTTACCTTGGGAATCGTTATTATCATATTATCCCTCAAGGAGTAGTTATGACTTAACAACTCAATTGAATTTACCAATCTGCAGGACTTTCCAGACCTCAAGCTTCTAAAAAGAAATAAAGCCCATTTGTGATCTCTTCTTTGTTGAAGAGGACTCCTGGCTAGTTCACAATAAAGTGCACAATGGTAGACATCAAAATGGCATTTGAGAGCAAACCTAGCAATTTTATGATAAATTCCATCCAATCTATCTAATTGTCTTTTTGTACTATTGTTAAAGATATGGCTATCATAGTCAAAAAGAGGGACTAGTAGTTGATTAACCACTAGTATTCAATCTTTCCTGGTTAGACAATGGGATACCCGTCTCATGGCTCTGAACTTGCTTCCCACTTTTTTACTAGAGAATCAATATGGGTCTCAAAATTAAAATGTTGATCAAATTCCACAGCTAGGTATCTGTAATTTGATACCTGAGTTAGGAGCCGGTCATTTCTAGTCCTAATCTTAAATGTGAATTGAGAATTTGATTTACTTCTCCTATCAAGACAAAAGAGCATACATTGTGTCTTCTTTAATTTCATGAGTAGTGCCCTGGATTCAAACCATTGCTCCAGCCTATCAAAGTTCACCTGAAGTTTAAGCTCCACTTCTTTAAGATCAGAGCCCTCTGCAACTATTACAGTGTCATTGGTGTTTAATGTTATTTGGGAGAAGAGGATAAATCTAGGGAGGCCATTCATGTAAACCAAAAACATCAAGGGGCCCAATACAGACCGTTGAGGTACTCTCCTATATATAGGAAGTAAACTAGAATGTAAATTTCCTATAGATACCAGTTGAAGTGGATTTTCTAAGTGTGATTTAAACCATCCTAGGGGTTCATTATTTACTCCAATTGCTTTCTAGCATACCAAAAGTCTGCTGTGTTCCACTAAATCAAAGGCTTTGGACAGGTCCATAAAGACCATGCCCACGGACTGCCCCTCTCCCAGGGGAGTGACCAACTGGTCAAAGAAGTCAGTGAGCATGGATTGCATGGATCTGCCCTTTCTAAACCCATATTGTGCATTGGTTAATCTTTTATAATGCTCTAAATACCCATTAGTTGTGAATGAACTAAATGCTCCAACAGTTTAGATATAATGGATAACAAAGCAATGGGCCTGTAATTCGAAGGGTTAGAGGATTCTCCACCTTTAAGACAGGGATAACTCTAACCCTCTTCCACTTACTAGGAAAGATACCTTGGGTTAAACTCATGTTAAACAAGTGAGTTAAGGGTTTTGAGATCTCCGAGGCCAAGTCTTTCAAGAAATGAACTTCTATACTGTGCAGAATACAGGCTTTGTTGTTTTTAAGTTTATTTACTTCTGCTAATACTTGCTTTTGTTTAATGATTGAAAACCTGAAGTCAGGAATTAGAACATTTGAGTCTTGAATGTCCAAGGGAACCATGGGCTACCTCAGTCTGGAGTTATCTGATCTCCTATCTTAATCAGGTAGATTATTGAAATAGTGAAAAAAGATCTCTATCTCCCTTCTTTGTCTCTTTCTAGGGTTTACTAAACTCTTTATTAACTTCCAGTAATGTGTTGGCTCTGTTGTGTTCTTTATCATTTGTCTGTAATAGAGATTCTTTATTTTCCTAATCTCTTGCCTGGCCTTATTTCTCACTTCTTGAAACTTATCCCAAAGGTTTTGGTCTAATGTTCTGCTAACATTTTTCCAGATCTTGTCTTTTTTCTTCAATAAAGATTTTATTTGAGCAGTCAGCCAAGGGAGGCATTGTGGCTTGATTTTTTTCTCCTAAAAGGAGCACTATCATTACAAGCCCCAAGGAAGGATTTAGTAAAATCTTCCACTGCTAATTCTATATCAGGTATAAGAGCTATTCTATTCAAACATAAGGCTCAAACTTTTCCCAACAGAACCAAGAGACTATATTTTTTGCAGCATCTTTTTAAAAGATACGGAAAGCTTTCCATGTACTAGTATCTGGAGCCACCCTCACCTCACAGGTTATAATATTATGGTCTCCCATATTTGGAGAGTCTTCCCCTTTATTCACTACAGCCATACCTGGAGTGACAAAAAGTAGATTGAGTATGTTTGAAACATTACTAGTATTTTTTTTTTCTTTTTTGATCATTGTGCTGTATTGCTGGTCCTTTAATAAAAGAGGATTCATTTTCTAAACTCTCTGGTGGATGTGGTGTCATTGGGTGCAAACAGTACTTCAATCATGGAATGGTCAGATATTACAACTGGATGATACTGAAGATGAGCAATATGTGCACCTAATATTTTAGAGCTTAAAGATCTATCAGGAGTACATTTGGTGTTGCCAGAAAATGTCACCAACAAAACAAATTAGAATTTCATAGCTCCAAAATTTCTCTGTCCTCAATGTCATCCAAGGCAAAATCTTCCATTCTCTTATGAATACAGTATATTGTGTAGCAGGATTTAATGGGTGGTTTTAGAGACTGTCTAAGTTTAAATTAAAATCTCCCCCTAATACGAAAGGTTGGGAAAATTCAGTGAGCTAAGAAAATAATTATTTGAAAATAAATGACTTGATCCACATTGGGGGCATATAAAAAGGTGGTAGTAAACTTTGATTTATTATGTGTAATAGTGAACATTACAAACTTGGCACCAGATTTTCAGACTGTTTTGGGACAAAGTCTCACTCTGCAGCTGCTGGTGTGGAAAAAATCTCTGTCCTGGCACCAAGTCTGAATTTTCACACGGGTACAGGTGCAGCTGTGGAGGATGTTATACCTGATTCAATCAGGCATAGCATTTTGATACAGCTGAACCAAAAAATGTCTGCAAGCTGACATAAATCATGGAACCAGTAGCAAACAGCTCTGTGATTGAAAATATCCAGTAGTCCATGTGAAAAAGCTTTGTGGACCTGCAAGTTTTTTCCATATGGGCACCAAAATCAGCCATTTTGAAAATCTGTCCCCTGCATCAGAAAATTGTTGATGAATAATAATATTCCTGTGTTTTTTTTATTAATATAGGAACACCACAAGATTTAGAATTCAAGGTTGAATGGGCATTTTTATTGCCCCAATTTTTGTCTACTTTTAAAGCTTCTTCCATTGATAAACTCCTATAACAATAAAAAGTTTCTTTCTTTTGAGTATATTTTAATATTTCCTTTCATTTAATTAGTTCCTAAATCCATTAATGTTCCCAGAAATGATTCTCAGATTTTGTGCTAGCTTAGCAATAAGAAAAAAAAATAGAAAAGTGAAGAGACAGAAGCAAAGGCTGAGTGAAAAAAACAGAAGACCCTGGCCAGTCCCCCTAATGATAATAATACCACTATGCAGCATATCTTGTACTGTTCCAAACTGCTATTATTATTTTTTTGTTAAGTTTGGATTTGGGCTGGGAAAGGGGAGCTGGGCAATACTGCATACTTTCAGCCTTGTTCCTTGGAGGGTATACAGATTCATACTAACATATTTAATCAGGTTAAGCTGCTAGTGGTATGTTTAGTGAATGGTGAAAATCTGGGCAGGATACATGGCAAATACCCCTACTATTTTTGAGAAAAGCCATAGGATATTTAATGCCATTAGCAACAACCAGAACAAGCAGACATGATCTCAGCTTAATGTCTCATCACAAAGGGTATAACTACCTAAACTTTTTGCACCATAATCAGAAAAATAATAACATAAATAAATGGCTTCAGAATCATGTTCTCTAATTTTACTTTGATTCACTGTCAAACCACACCCTCCACCATATTCCCTTCATGCAAAACCCTCCCACCCTCCTCTATGGAACCACCCATCTCCCAATTTAATTCAAGATAAAATCAGTGGAACAGTGTAGGAGGCCCACAACTCTTTCCCTTCCTACACCCTCTGAAAAGAAAAGAAGATAACACACCACTCCATGCATTATTCTATATGTTAAACATCTTACTACTTTCCAAATAGTGAAACAAAATCTTGTCTAATATGTTCTATCATCAATTAATCATTGTTTCAAGACATAAAGCTTATTCAAGCTTATGTTATTTTCCTCTCATCCTCTATCCCACTTCTATGGAACAGCATTAATGGATTTCAAAACCAGATGATAGAAACAGAAACATAGAAGTTGCTGGCAGATGAGGACCTTATGATCCATCACATCTGCCTTTGTTTTCCTAACCCCCTACTTTTTTGCCTGCTTGAGTATTCAGCAATGCCTGTTCCATGCCCACTTGAATTCCCCCACTGTCTTCGACCCCACCACCCCCTCCGACAGGCTATTCCACCATTCAACAACATGCTTCATGAAGAAGAAGAATTTTATCATATTGCTCCTGAGCATATTTTCCTTGAGGCGAAGGTCATGCCTTCTTGTCCTACTATAGTCTTTTACCTGGAAAAGGTTCTGCACCTGTACCTTCTTGTTGCCTTTGAGGTATTTAAATGTCTCTGTCATGTTCCCCTGAATAGATAGAGTTTAATGAGTCTGGCTTTGTACGGTTTCTGGTGCAAGCCCTGCACCATCTATCTTGCTCTTCTCTGCACCCTTTCCAGCCTATCTATGTCCATCCTGAGGTGTGACCTCCATAAATGGATGCAGTATTCCGGGTAGGATCTTACCAGTGATTGATACAGAGGCATGATCACTTAATGCCTCCTGCTTGTGATGTCCCTTCCTATGCATCCCAGGATGCCACTAGCTTTTAGTGCTGCATTCTCGCAATTTTTGCTGACCTTGAGGGTATCTGATATGATCACCCCAAGGTCTCGCTCTAGCTTTAGTTCCACCAGCTGTTCCCCTCCCATCGAATACAGTTCCCTTGGTTACCTTTTCCCAGGTGCATGACTTTACATTTTTTGGCATTGAATTTCAATTGCCCAATCCTTGACCATTCTTCCAGATTTTGGAGATCAGATTCCATGCTTTCTTGCCCCTGTGATGTATAAAACCTGTTGATGATTTTTGTGTCATCAACAAACAGGCACACCTTTCCCTTCAGTCGATCAGTAATGACACTGATGAATATGTTGAAGAGGATCAGTCTCAGAACCGAGCCCTGCGGAACCCCACTAGTTATCCTACCCTCCTCTGCCAGAGTGCCATTTACTAATACCCACTGTGTTCTGCCATTTAACCAGTTCTTGACCCAGCCTGCTACCTTAAGCCCAACTCCCTTGTTCTCCAGTTTATTGACTAGTTTCCTGTGTGGAACTGAGTCAAACACCTTACTGAAGTCCAGGTAAACCACATCCACTGTCCCCACCCTGATAGAATGTTCTGGTGACCCAGTCGAAGAAATCTGACAGGTTTGTCTGGCAGGACCTCCCTGCTGTGAAACCATGTTGCTTTGTGTCAAGCTGGCAACTTTCCTCCAAAAAAGCAATGATTCTTTCCTTCAGTAGGGACTCCATTAGTTTTTCCACCACTGAAGTTAGACTAGCTGGATGGTAGTTTCCTGGCTCTTGCTTGCTTCTGCTCTTGTGAAGTTGCACTACTGTTGCCCTCTTCCAGTCCTCCAGAACCTCCCCACTCTCCAACAATTTGTTGAAGAGTACTACTAAGGAGGCTGCTAGTTCCCTCTCAAGTTCCTTAATTATTCTTCAGTGTATCCCATCTGACCCATAGCTTATCCACCTTCAACTTGTTGATTTCCTGTAGTACCCTTTTTTCTGTGAAGGGGCTCATGTCAGTGACTCCAAATGGAACATCCTTTTTGCCTATTGTTTGTCTGCTGCTGTCTGCTTCCTGTGAGAAGACTAAGTAGAAGTATTAATTGAGCGCTTCTGCCTTCTCTCTGTCATGTTCTGTGGGCTGCCCCTTCCTTTTCGAGATTCTAACAATGCCTCCCTTAGTCTTCCCTTTTGCTCATATGTACCTGTAGAATGTTTTGTCACCCTTATTCACTCCCTGAGCTATCCTCTCCTCTGTCTGTGCCTTGGCATTTCTTATCACTTTCCCTGTCTCTTTTAGCTTTTCTTTATATTCTGTTTTGTCAGATTCTTTCCCTGACTCCTTGTACTTACTGAAGGCTTAGCACTTTTCCCTCACCATGGTTGCCACCTCTTTGAAAAACTGTTGTGGGGTTTTCCTCTGTTTATTCTTACTGACCTGGTGGGCACACTGTGATGTGACAATGGTTACTACATCTTTCAACCTTTTCCAACACTCCTCGATGCTCCCTTCTGTTGTGTTACTAAGATTGTCCATCAGGCAGGCTTTTATTTTTGTGAAGTCTGCCCTCCTGAAGTCAAGGACCTTAAGCTTTGAGTGCATGGAATTCTCATTCCTGTTTACCTTGAATCATACTGTGCAATGGTCACTGTTTCCCACATGGTTCACCACTTTGACGCCCAGAACCATATCACTGTTTGTGACTACCAAGTGTAAGATCACATTTCCTCTTGTGGGTGTCTTCACTAGTTCACTTAGGCCTGCTTCCTGTAGTGTAACTAGGAATTCCCTACTTTTTTCTGATGCTGTGGTGAGGAAACTCCACTCAGTGTCTGGTAGACTGAAGTCCCCTACCAGCACCATGTCCCCTTTGTCTGACATCTGAAGGATGGTTTCCAGAGTATCCTTGTCCATGGTTTCCTTCTGATTTTGGGGTCAACAGATCACTCCTACCCAGATGGGTGTCCAGCTTCTGGCCTTGATTGTAATCCATAGGTCCTCTGTTTCTTCCTGTGCCTACTGGATTTCCATAGCACTTATGGTATCTTTAACATGAATAGCTACCCCCCTCTCACTTTTTCTCAGTCCTATCTCTCCTGAACAAGTTATATCCTAGGATAGTCACCTCCCAGTCATGATTGTTTGTGAACCATGTTTCGGTCATGGCAACTCAGTCCAGTCCTGTCTCTGCTATTGTGGTAGTAAGGTCTGACATCTTGTTAGCCAGATTGTGTGCTTTGAGACATAAAACTGTTCATTCTCGAAGTACATCGCCATTTGTGATACCTCCTTTTTTGTTCTTGTTTCTCCCTTTACCTTTTTTTTGGTTATTGTCTGTTTCTGAGAGGGTTGTATGCTTTCTGCCTTCTCCAACTGTTATCCTGGAGTGTCCTGTAGGATTGGTGCTAGCTAAAGGGGGAGAGATGTCAGACTCTTTGTGTGCTGCTCCTAGAGCTGCCATCTTTTCCCCATTTGCTAGTTTAAATGCCCTGCATGAACTTCAGAGTTTTGGCCCAGTGCCTTAACCCTCTCCTTAGTCATAAGGAGGCCATCAAATTTGAAGAACTCCTTTTCCCAGATCTTGTCCCAGTTTTCAATAAAGTTATGCCCCTTGGTGTGGCACTGGTGTTTAAGCCATGCATTGAACTCACTTATCCCCTTTTCACTGATTTTCTGCCTGTTTTTCCCTTTTCCCAAACAGGCAAAACCTCTGAGAAGGCAATGCTGGATGAAAGGGAAATAAATTTCTCCCCAAGTTGGGCAATGTGCTTCTTAATCTCCTCTATTGGCCGGCTAGCAAGGCTGTTGGTCCCTAGGTGGACTAGGATGTTAAAGCCTATACCTTCCCTTTGAATTATGTCACATATTCAGACAGTGTCCCTCCAAGTGGACACTCCTGGGAGACATCTGACCTGCACATCTGCCCACTCATTTCTGCTCAGGTGGGGATCCACACCGTGAATAATGAAGTCCCCTTTGATTATGAGCTTTTTCTGTTGTCCTTGGAATTCCATTTATAATGGCATTTTGTTGCCCTGTTGTTTTCAGCTTTGTGCTGACCCAAGGCCTCCTCTCACCTTTCTGATGGTACCGATGCAAGAGGCATGGACCTGTTTTCCATATTTAGAGTATTTTGTCTGTTAGGGAGATTTGCCTGGATGCTGCTTCCTTTTCCCTTAACCAGTTGTCACCCCCCCAGGCATATTTTTCTTTGACGTAGTGGCATGCGGGTTTGGTGCCGGCAATGAGGAAGTGCATTACCATAAGAATGCAAGGATTTACTTGGTCTGTTTCTGAGGACACATTTGGACATGTCAATGCAATTTTGCTTCCAGCTACTACAGCTGGATGATGCACAATGGTGGACACCACATTTTCTTGGTTTGATTCCCCCACCATGGCTCTGTTTTTGACTTGTATGAAGGCATATCCATTTAGGAAGAGACATCCAAACCTAGGATGTATTTTACAAATGATATAACTAGATAAGATCCCTGATACTTGGCATCACTGTAAACTTTTTCTTTGATGGTTGGTAATTTAATTTTAAATAGAGGGATTTACCCACAATCATCACTTTAAGAACTACCTACAGATAAGCACAAAATAAAGAGGGTATGCAAAGCCTGTGTTTTTATTTTGTGTCTGTATTGGTATTTGCTTAATGCAAGCATATGACCAAGTTATTATAAGCTTACCAAGCTCACACTACAAGAGGAAGATACCATATTTAAATGCAAATACATTCATTATAATATAATATAAAATACATTTTTGCAATTTTGAGTTCTGTCATTGTCAGCCAAGGTCAGGGATTTTCCCAACTCATATTAGGCCTGAAGGGTATATAAAACATGTGGATGAATTACTGTACATAACCACATAGGCTGCCATGGTCACTGTCTAATATAGTAAGTCCATTCAATGGGCTTCAAACTAGCAGCCCTAGCTGTAACATCCTGTAAGACTTTGTGTTAGTCTACTTTATCTACATACACAACAACATTTTATTTTTGAATGGCCAATTGCATTATAAACATGTATTTTGATTTAAAGTATTCCCACCCTGATGAAGTCCTTGGTTGGGTAAAATGGTGCTAAAAAAGGGAATAAATATTTCACCATTCATCAAAATAAAATACTTTAGGATTTTAAGAATTTAAGTTGGTGAGTGGTTCCATATTCCAATATTTCTAATTGCTGCAGTAAGTCTCTAATGGAATGGGCTCTTCCCATTGTTTTCTATTTTCCTTGCAAGGCTGGAGCTATATTAGATGAGTCTCATACATTCTGGATATAGCTACCAAGATGGTTCCTGACATTTTAACATTTACATTTCTTTATTATGAAGATCTCAAATGCATGCAAGGGGGGATTTTACTTTATAAAATTTAGTCATTAAATGATTGTAAATGTTAAATGAAGAAGACATGTTAACATTTGCAATTACAAGTTGGAAAATATTCTACCCTTAATATCACACAATTGTCTGTAGACCAGAAGGCATAAACAGGAATTGAAAGTGAGGCATTGTTATGAATTCTAATTTACAAAACAGAATTCATAGCAAAATAAATACCTTGCTGGCATATTAGGATTTTAAAAATGAGCCCCAAAATCTTAATTTTTGGAAGGTTGTGGAAGATGATGGGCTTTTTTGTAAAAAGGGGCTTTGAAAGCCTTTTGCAACTACAAATCTCAACAGTGCTGTAGGAAGGCTTGAACTATCATGAGTTCTGCATTCATGAAGTTTTTGGGTCTAGAGATCCACTTACCTATCAGACATGGCAATCTGTTCCAGCATTGCTGAGCCTGTATTTGTCTTCCAGTTACCTGAGATGGATGTTCTCCTGGGAGAGGGAAAGAAAAATGTGGTTATTTGCAGAGAGGTCCAATAATAAGAATCTTCAATATTCTATTTACATTATTATCACAGCTTAAAAAGAGTTACCGATTAGTTTATGGCCTGTTTGAGACTACTGTAGGTTTTCAATAAATGGCTTTAACATGAGGAGAGAGTAAACTTACCATTTAACAGCCTTTGACATTATGCAGATGTCTTATTAAAGAGTTTGTGTTTGACATAGGGAAAAGAAAGCTCTTTCCTAATTTTAGATATTTAAACACTCTTTATTCAGTCTTCTCTGTACCTAAAAGATTCCTCCTTGGTACTGCTCATCCCTGAATTTGTTGCCCACTTAAATACCACTAAAGTACTTGTGTCCAGCAAAAGGCAACTGTCAAGAAATTATAAACTCTTACTGGACCACATTACTTGCCTGTTGCTACTACTACTACTACTACTCCTACTTATAGACACCCAAACCCATGTCCACCTCGTAATCAGAACATGCTTGCCACAAAAATCAGCAGGGCTCATGCTGTCTGCTTTAAACATCTGCAGCCTACTTCCAAAATTGGACAATCTGAGAGTGTGGGTTACTCAGCATAACCCCAACATTCTCTCAATGATGGAAACATGGCTAACACCCAAGATACCGGACACTGCCATAACACTGCCTGGGTACACCATATTCAGGCAAGACTGACTCTCAAAAAGAGGTGGCGGCTGTGTCTTCTATATTAAGAATTCTCTCCAGGGGCATGCCCTACCCCCTCCCCAGCCACAGTGTCAACCTGCAAATTCTGCCCATCAAATGTCTGCTGAGAGCTCACAGCAAGGCACTTACAATACTCACAGTCTACATCCCACCCAAAACAACAGCAGCAGGAACTGGTGACCTGATGGACTTTATCAGTACCCTGAGCCTAATCTCCGAAATTGTGCAACTAGGAGACTTCATCATCAGCTTGCTATCCCCTGCTGCTGCCACTGTCAAGGACACTGTGACTGCCATCTACTTCTCCCAAATGGTTGAGACACCAACAAGAGTCAAATACAAAATGGGTACCAGCACTCTTCTGGACTGGGTTCTTTCCAACCAATCTGCATATATCTCCAACACAACCATCCTCCCTGATTCCCAAAGTGATCACTCCCTCGTTATATGCACCTGGAACAACAACTACTGCAACCCCCACACCCAGAACTATATCCAACCATGTGCTTCTTAAAAGGCACCTGCCTCACCTCAAGGCAGACCTGCAATGCCTTGACTGGTCTGACCTCTATGGAGCCAAGAATGTGGATGATGCCTTCAACCTCTTCATTATGAAATTCAATATAGCTTAAAATAAACATGCCCCCATGAAAACAAGAAAAATAAATGGACCCTGCAACCCCAGGATTACTCTGGATCTCCTACTTCAACTTGATGCTGGAAGACCACCTGTGGCAAAAGGCACGAGCACATGGTACACCTGTCAACATCCAACAGATAAAAAAGGCTAGAAATGAGTGTACAAAGGCTATTCAACTTGCTAAAAGCTTATACTATAAAGAAGCCCTTTCCAACTCCTGGAAAAGCAGCAAGTCTTTCTGAGCCAACCTCAATGACATAATGGGTAAGGAAGCCAAAACTGCTTCAACTATGCTAACGGTCAAAGACGTACAATCCTTGGACCCTCTCCACATTGTGAACTCACTGAACAATGCATTCATGGACCGAAGAGGAGTGTTCCCTGCACAGTACTTCAAGCCCCCCACCCCGAAAGATCCTAATGGCAAACTAACTCCAACCAGCAACCTTCTGTTATTTTACTTTAAAGATGTTTCCAAAACAGAATCCAGAAAATACCTGGAGAAGGTACTGAACAAATTAAGACACAGCAGGGACACCCTGGACTGTCAGTTTGTTGCCCTGACCCTCAAAGAAGTCCTGAGCCACTTGACTTCAATACTTAACCTGTCCTTCCATCTCTCACAATTCCCCCAGTGATGGAAATCTGTGACTGTAACCTCAGTCCACAAAAGTGGGAACCGGGCATTGCACAACAACTTCAGGCCAATCTCCATACTCCCACCACTTTCCAAAGCATTTGAATGGATTGTGGCAGATCAGCTTGTGGAGTACCTGAGCCTACACCAACTCTTTTTCTCTGAGCAGCATGTGTTTTGGGATGTGCACAGTACCATCATGACTTTGCTGGAATTTACAGCATCATCCACTAAGCTTTAGATCAAGGCCAACTGGTGGGGGGCTGCATTTATCGACCAATCACAGTGCATCATACGCTCCTCCTTGAGCAGCTAACTGACACTGGACTCCCTCCAGATACATTTCAATGGTTCAACAGCTATCTCTGCAATCACTTGCAATGAGTCAAGATTGGGGACTTCATCTCCGATAGCAAACCGGTCCACTCAGGGGTCCCACATGGGTCAATCCTGGGGCCCCTAATGTTCAGCATTTTTCTAAACAAACTCCCTGGCTCCTGCTCCAGTTGTGTGCTCCTGTACCCTGATGATGTGGTCATTTTCACCAGCAATCCTCACCCCAAACTCCTACAAGCAGACCTCTGACCTGGTTTCTCCTCTATTGAACCTTTGTTTAAAGAACACAGACTAGTGCTCAACTATAAAAAAAAAAAAACAAAGATCATGATCTACTCCAGCTCCCTTAGTAAGCATAAGGCCTTCCCCCTGTCTGTCAAGAATGACAGTGGTGACACACTGGATCTCATGCTGCACTTTAAGTACCTGGGTATCACAATTGACTCCACCCTGTCCTATGCCCAGCACATAGACCATACCACAAAGGCCATCAATTCCAGAATTGGGATACTCTACCATTACAAACCCAGCCTAACAAATGAAGCCCTGAACCTGGCCATCAATAGTTCAGTTGTCTCCCTCATCGATTATGGCTTGGCCATATATGGGTCAGCAATGGACACTGCCCTCTGCCACATCTCTTTGGCACTAAATAAGGCCTGCCACCTCCTCACAGGTGCTGCAAGACCCATGAACACCTGTGAAGTCTGGCTCTGGCAGATTGACTCCAACTGAAGAACAGAATTACATACCATACCTGCCTATTTGCCAAAAAAGCCTCACTAAATCTGCTGCCACCTGGAGTTCAGAACCTGCTCACATGACATGTGAGTACTAGGTTGACCAGAAGCTCCAACAGTCAAATCTTTAGCGAACCTAGATGCTGCCCTGCATTGGCACAATGTGCCTTCTCCTACCATGCACCTCACTGGATCAATGCTCTACCACCTGCAATCTCCAGAATAGCAACTATTGGTGCCTTTAAGTATAAGCTTTGTCAGCATCTCATTGCCGAGGGAAACTGTGACTGCTTCATCTAACATTTGGTGCATACAAGCAAAGTCTTCATCACCGCTGCACTTAGACACACCTCTTGACCCAGGGGGCACCTCCCAACCTCAGCACTTCTCTGATCCCCACCCCACCCCTGCCTACCTCCCCCACACATCTCATGGTACACCCCTCCCTCTCCCCTCTCTCTCCTTCCCTCCATTCCTCCACTATGTTACCTTTGTCTGTTACCTTCTCTGTGTCTATCTGTTCCAGAGTGTTCAAACTTATGGACACAGGCATACGTTATTTAATATCTCAGCAGTGTCTACTTACATAAACCTTTCTGTAACTTACTGTACCATCTCTGTAAATGTATACATAGTTGTTCTCTGCTATTTTCTATTCAATAGATGTTATCCAAGAACTCAATAAATAAAATAGAATCACTCTTGTACTGCATTACTGCTTATGAAAAGGTTAGACTTTTTGAAATGATTAAGCCTCTATCTACTAAATACTTGAGAATGTTAAATTTCAGAGTGTACAGTATAGTGCTTATATCTGTTTTTAATTTGGATGGGTGTGATATTGCTGAATGACTCCCTGGAATTTTCATTGAATGGAAACAGACTGATGCTATACAGTATGTCTAGCCCTCCTATGTTGATCACAGTTAATGCCTAGTTAACAAACAACAGTGTCTATAAATTTAGTAATGTTACAAAAACAATGTAAAGTAGTATATGACAGTTATATTCTGAGTTAGTGCCTCTTCAGAAACTGCTAAATGGGAAACAAACCTAGCATAGTACTCAGTGACCCAGCTGCTAAACAATTGTATCAACCAAACAGTTTCAGAAAAAAATACTTTACTTTTCCTTCAGGTATATAACATTGAGGTAGTAGATGTTCAGGGCAAGAGGCAGTAGGACATACTGTATTGTTCAATAATAGAATTATTTTAATATGTACATGCACCACAGAAAAGACACAATTATGATACAAACCTATGAAGATGCTTGCAGAATATGGCTTTGTGGTCTGTTGAGTCTACTCATATTACAGATACCAAATGCTAACAAAGAATTTGCCCCTCTCCCCAACCAGTACCCCCCACTTTTCTGGCTAACCTCCTTTATGACCCTAACTTTCCCCTTTACCCTGTCCCAACCCTTTTTGAAGCCATCCACATTTGTAAGTTAGACCACTTCCTCAAGGAGCATAATCCACCTGCCATCACCCTCTCCATGAAGAAAGGACTCCTGTTCTCTCTCCTGAACCTCCCCCTCCAACTTAAGACAATGTCCCATTGTGTTTTTGTTTCCTTTGAGCCTGAAAAGGCAATCCTTGTGCACACTGTTTATAGCTTTCAAATATTTGAAGGTCTCATTCATGCCCCCCCCCTTGAGGAGTACATGTTCAGGGACTCAATCCTCTTCTAGTATGTCCTGCCCTGCTGACCCTTAACCACCTTTGTCACCTTCCTTTGGACTGCCTCTAGCAGGCTTATGTCCTCTTTAAGGTAAGGATGCCAGTACTGCTCACTGAACTCCAGGTGTGGCCACACCAGTGACTTATACAATGGCAGTATTATTTCCTCCCACCTGTTCCCTAATGCAATACAGACCATCATTATATTGGCCTTTGCTGCTGCCTTCTTGCACTGTGTGGAGTGCTTTAGGTCACTGGTGATCAACACCCCCAGGTCTTTTTCCTTTTCAGATTTGGTTACCAAGACCTCTTCCAGGCTGTACTCTATCTTTGAGTTCTTGGCTCCAGTGTGCATAACTTTACAATTTTTGTATTAAAGTCAAGTTGCCAAATTCTGGTTCACCTCTCAAACTTTACTAGATCTTCTTTTAGGTCCCATTTCCCATCCTCTGTATCCACCTTCCCACAGAGCTTGGTATCATCAACAAACAAGCAGATCTTGCCCTTTATGTGTTTTCCAGTGTCATTGATGAACGCATTCAAAAGCACCAGACCACAAAATGAACCCTGTTGTACTCCAATAGTGATATCCCTAGCACCCGAGAGCTCTCCCCCACCACCACCACTTGGGGTCAGCCTTTCAGACAGCTAGCTACTCACCTAGTCAGTTTCTCTCCTACCTGCAGATCCTCCAGCTTTTTGATCAACTTCTTGAAGGGCACTGAATAAAAAGCCTTGCTGAAGTCAAAATTCTCAAGTCCCTGCTTTGATCTGAGCTACTGATCCTTTGCCTGCTAAGCAAACACACATTTAGTGTGTCACTGAACTGCAGTGACACTATGTCCTTGTCCATACTAGTGTTCTTGTAATGTTATAGGCATGAGAAAACATTACAGGAGCTCCTAAACATGGTTTCCATCCATGGCGGTAACATTTTCAAACCATGTTAGAAAACCATGGGGCCAATTCTCAAAAGTATATGCATGGCGGAAGATGACTTGCATCCAACATGAATGACACAAGTAGCACCTTGTGCCAATAGTTGCACCACGTGGGTTTCTCAAAAGCAGCCTGTTACAACACGAAGGCTGCTTGCACCAAAGGGGACGTACACCATCCTTGCGCCAAAAACTGGACTGTGACATGGCACAAGGGGGGTTTGGAGCTGCTGCAGTGTCCTATTCTCAACAGGCAGCTGTCACATCCCCTAATTTGTAATTCTTAAAAGAAAACCCCCCAAAGGCATCTGTCAAATTACATTGACATCAACTAGGAGCTGGTGTAAGTGTACCTTGCTGTCCATCGGGGGTTGTGCAAATGTGCCCCCATCTGATCCCCCTGGAACATGTAGCCCCATCCCAGCCCAAAACTCTAAAATTAATACACATATATATATATATATATATATATATATATATATATATATATATATATATATCCCTGGTGGGCTAGCGCACCTCCCAACCTGATCACAAAATAAGCAATGTAATAGCTCCAGTGAGCTAGCAGATTCCTCCAGTCCTGATCCACTATACAGTACAATTTATTAATCCCCAGTGGGCTAGCAGCCCCCCAAGCCCTGAACACCAAATATGTTAATAATAAGTCTCCCCAGCCATGATCCCCCAAAAATTACTATATAGCCACCCCAGTCCTGATCCCTGAAATAATTCAATTTTCATTTTATTATTTGTCTTTATTTCTGTTTTTTCATAATGTAGCCCTGGTAGTCTAGTGGATCCCACCCCCCACCCAACAGTGCCCTACCACCCTGCTCCCCAACCCATACCCAGCCAGTGACTGGCACAGCCCACCTTTCACCACTTCAGCCAGCCACGGACTGAACTATGCATGAGCATATACTGTAAATAGTACAGCAGGTGTCATTCACTGAGTGCATACTATTTGCAGTATGCACTCATGCAGAGCTCAGTCAGCAGCTGGCAGCAGTGGTGAAAGGTGGACTGTTCCAGTCGCTGGCTGAGTATGGGTCAGGGGGAGTGGGGTCATAGGACACTGCTGGGTGGGGGAGTGGGGTTCATGAGACCACCAAGGTTACAATAAAAGAAAATAAAAATAAAGAAAAATAATAAAATTAAAAATGAATTATTTCGGGAATCGGGGCTGGGGGGGATTCGGTAGACCACTGGGGCTATTACATTATTTATTATTTGTGATTGGGTTGGGGGGGTTCCACTAGCCCACCAGGCTGCAAGAATAACTATTTCAGGGATCAGGACTGGTAGGGGGTCCATTAGACCGCCAGGGCTATGTATTCTTTATTATTGGGGATCAGGACTTGGGGGGGGTACACTAGCCCACCAGAGCATTTCCCTGACAACTTACAGGATCGGGGCTGAGGGGGGCACTTGCACCCTTCTACTCGGCAATGCCACAAGCTTGTGGCAACCTGTTCAGGTGCGCCCTCCATTTGATGCATGACTGGGGTTGCTGCAAGCCATGGGACTTAACTGCTAGGACTCTTCCCAATAGAGAATAGGCCGCAGAGTCCATGGCACATCGGCATTTTGTACAAGTTGCCTTTGGCATGACTTGCAGCATGCCTTTAAGAATGACCTCCCATGTTTAAACCCTAATAGTATCGGGGTTTTAGCATAATTTTCAACATGGCTTGAAAATAAACATGCTTACCTAATCATTGTGGATGGGAGTCCATGTTTATTGTCCTGCAGCCCTTATTGATCCTCTGAGAATCCACAATGCACTGTTCCTCAGTGCCTCAATGCTCCCACTGCTGCTGACCTCACTCCTCCCATCCCTTCATAGTTTCCCAAGCCCCACAGTTGTGTTATTTTCTTTTTAACCAAATCCAACCAAGCTCTTCTCCTTTGAATTATCTGGCTGATCCTGCTCTGTCTACATCCCACACTCCAGTAGTGGCGGGCACAGACATATTTCAACATCAGTTGAATGGCAATACCCTCATGCATTCTGGGACTCACATTACACTGTCAGGACAGCCTGCAATGCACTGTGGTACAGTTGTAATGCATTGTGGGGCTGCAGGTGAGACATGATGCAACACAGTTCTGAAACCGTATTTCCCTGCCATGGGATTCCCCTCCATTGTGGACAGCCTTCATGACCATGCCTAAACACAGTATGCTCAATGTGGACATACAAGCACAGTAAGCTCTAAATCATTTTTGAAAATGTTACACAAAAAACATGCTCAGTGTGGACAGGGCCTGTAACTGTCAATTAATAAAACTAAGATTCATATTTTATATCAGTCAAATTATGATGATTAATTTGCTTTTCACAAGGTATGGATGTACTGCATATAAGATAAATGGAAGGGGTGGTATTTTCAATAGGAAAGCAGAGATTGTTTTGTGCTTTTTCATAGTCTTTGACCAATCTGGATTTTCTCAGACTTTGGAAATGGTCTTTTTATTAAGAAAAACACTTTACTGGATAAACCAATGATATATTACTAAAACTGTACAGCAACAGAAAAGATTTAAGTTTTCACCTAAAGACATTACAGGGCCACATAGCTAAGCGATATATAAATTCTGTACTGCGAGCTACAGAAAAACATACAGTAATCTAGCTTTACAAATGTCACCTATAATATACATAATGGGGCCTATTCATTTATGTACACCCCGAAGGTGCATATCCAGGAGTGCAATTCTGTGTCCAGTTTCTCTCCCTATCTCCTTTTGAGATTAGGAGAGAAAACATAATTCACCCACACCTGGACAAAATAAGGATGCTGGATGCATAAACACTGTAAAGTGTCAGTCCTTCATATATGACTTATGGCAAAACAGTACAAAAAGGTGACAAAGCACAATGGCTGTGGTGAAAATGTGGAATAGACTCATGTTTCACCTAGTTATCTGCTAGGCTTCATCAGAGTAATCTGTAAAACCATTCTTCCATGCTTATAAGTGCCAGGTCACTTGATTTCAAAAATAACTTCACTACACACCAGCCCTAGTGAATCAGTGCTGATATTGCTAACATTAAGAACCTATTTTAAGGTATGCCCTCATGAACCTAGTGAATGAGGTGTTCAATTAAAATAGTTAACACACACAATCCAAACATATCATGGGTTAGATGGGATCTCATTTCTCATTAGTGTTGTTCCTTGTATAGGAATGCATCCCAATTGACTTAATAAATCTTCTTAAGCATTCAATGGTATAAGTTATAAAGTGTTGTAACTTGATGTTTTAATAATTTATGACTAAAAAAGCACCACCACCACCATTATGGTGTGTTTAAAGAGATCACATAAACCCAGGCACTGAATCTTACATATCAAATAGAATAAATGATTGTGGACTGAGTATTACTAGGCTATAATAGCATAGAGAGGTTCTGGGGATATGTGAACCTCAAGAGACAAGCTCGAGAGGTTTCAACATGTCCCCAGAACCTCGAGATGCTTTTTTAGCCTCGTAATACTCAGTCCGCTATAATTTATTTTTTGTAATATATGTATCCGAGGCATTTTAAATGTTTTAAATTTGCCTGCTACAGTACTCATGTATGTATTGCTGCACTTTCTTTACCCATGGTTGCCAGCCATTGCTGTTGATGCCACAATGCTCACGTGCATGTAAAGTACACAGCGTGTGTTCTGATTGGCTGTAGCTGTGTTTTTCACATAATTTTCAAGGGGAAAAAGAGGAGAGGAATTATTCCTGTGTGGTTTAAAGTAATACTCTGGGGTAAGTTTTTCATGTTTTTGACTACCAGTGAGTCGTCCTTTATTCTATGTGCAGATGATTACAGTAAAAGATGGCTCCGAATCTGCACGAGACAGTCATCTGCTTGTGCTTTGGAGTTTTGGTGATAATACTATCATTCAGACTGCAACAATAGTATTATCAGCTCTGAGCAATAGTATTATCACCAAGAAACGATGGTATTATCACTTGAGCAAGGGTGGTATTATCAGAACTGAAGTATTGTATTATAGGGAAATTACTGAATGGGATAAGATAGTATTATTATGGCTTATCCATATAGTACAAGTATATTACAATCACAGTGGACAATCAAAATATTTAAATATTTATATATCTAGTTCATTCACAACATGAAGAACATTTTACATTTTATAACAGACATTTTTCCATTTAGTGCAGCTCATTTTTGCAAAATCTAGACACACACTAAGGATTTTACAACCAGTATCATTGCTGTCTCATTATTGGGTCTATTGCACCTCAAAACATGTATGCATTTCCTTAGAACCTATATGTCTTTAAAAATGCTGCCATATCTTACATGTTACAGACCCCCAGGATCAAAACAGGAGGATATCACCACTATTCCAGATGGAATTGAAAGTGCCTGTGCAAAAGGACAAGTGGTACTGATGGGAGATCTCAATCTGCCAGATATAAATTGGGAAAGGATGGAAGGGAACATAGTAGTTAGTAAAATGCTATTGAATACAGTAAAACAAATTGGCATAACCCAATATGTAAATACCCCTACCAGGGGAGATAACATTCTATATTTGGTTTTGACAACCAGGGAAATAAGGGTCATGGACTATAAAGTTACCTCACCTATAGGAAATAGTGACCATAACTGCATTATGTTTAATATCAACAGATTCATCCCTCTTATAAAAGGATGCAAGGAAATGTACCTTTTTTGATACAGCAAATAGGGAGCAGATGTAAAAGAAATAAGAGATGTAGAATGGGACAATATACTTAAAGACAAATCAGTAAATGACATGGGAAAGTGTTAAACAGTATATAATTGCATTGTGTAACAAACATACAAAAAAGAAAAACAAATACAATAATGTAGGAGCTAAACCCAAATGGCTAAACAATAAAGTTAAAAAATTAATAAAGAAAGAACAAAAGCTGTTTCAGGAATATAAGAAAAGTAACATACCAGGGATATGGGATACCTTCAAAAGAACACAGGAGCAGTGCAAACGACTTATTGAACAAGCATTTGTCAATGCCAAATGTTTGCTTGCTGGTATTAGCATTGGAAGTGCAAGAGTTAGACAGATGCAGAAAAGGAATGGCAGTGAAGTATTGAACTTCACGCCAACCCCACCTCCACCCTGCAGAGACAGACAGGCATTGGGGTATGTCTTTGGGTCATCACCCGTAATGCTCACACCATTTCACCTCACCCTATCCTGCAGACACTGACAATTGAGATGTGCCTCGGGGTATTTGGCTTTACAGTCACCCCATTCCATAAGGACACTCACTGAAATGGGTGCAGTATAGGAGAATGGGTTGAACTCTATGGCCGAAGAGTCCAAGGCATACGTCGATGCCTATCACTAGCTGCAGGGTGGGGGGTGGAATGGTATGTACATTACAGCTGGCAATCCAAAGGCACACCTCTCATGCCTGTCAGTCTGTACAAGGTGAGACATTATGGTTAGAAACCCCTAAAGCCTCAGGCATTTGTTGGTATTTCCACTACAAACTTTCAATGTGGCCTTTCTGTGGCCTCACCTCATGAAAGCATTTGGGGCCTCTGATCATGAACAGTGACACTGTGATTTTGTTAATCTGTCCTTAATTTTGATTTCCCACAGTGACCACAGCATCCTGCATCAGATGTGTGAAACCACAGTTCGGGAAGAATACGAAAAATGATAGCTACACCACCCATAAGGAGATGTGAAGAGATGGCAGTGTTGGAAATCTGAATGAAAATTAAAAACATTCTCAAAGTTACGAGCATGCGTGAAAACTGCACAACACACACTCATAACACAACCATTTTTTAAATTCTTTTACCAAATTTTCAACCTAGGCATTTTGGGACCTCTGCTTATGAACAGGGTCACTATGATTTTCTTAATCTGTCCCAAACATTGATTTCCCACAGTGACAGTGCCATTGTGTGCTGGATGTGCGAAACCACATTTCAGGCAGGATGTGAAAAATGAAAGCTGTACAGTTCATAAGGAGGAGTGTGCAAAAATGGCAATGTTGAAAGTCTGGAGCAAAAATATAAAGAATTCTTCAAGTTATGAGTGTCCATGGAAACTGCACTATGCACACTTGTAACATAGTTATTTTATGGAATTTTGTCACCAAATTTTCAACATAGACATTTTGGGACCTCTGCTCATGAACAGTGTCACTGTGATTTTCTTAATCTGTCCCAAACATTAATTTCCCACAGTGATGGTGCCATTGTGTAGCAGATGTGCAAATATACATTTCAGGCAGGATGTAAACAATGACAGCTGTACTGTTCATTAGGAGGTACGTAAAAAAGCAATGTAGAAAATCTGGAGTAAAAATCTCAAAAATTCTCAAAGTTATGAGCGTGTGTGTAAACTGCACAATGCGTGATTGTAACACAGTAATTTTTTGGAATTGTTTTACCAGATTTGCAACATACGCTTTTTGGGAGCCCACCTCATGTACAGTGGCACTGTTCTTTCATTAATAGGTCCTGAAAGGAGATACTGCTCAGTGACCGCAAAATCACCTTGTGGGACCAAATAATGCCATGACAGTGACTAAATGCATGAGGAAGGATCCCAATAATCCCATGCTGAAAATTTGGTGCTAAAAGTCAAACAAATGGCTGAGATATCCACATAAGTTGAAAAAAAAACATTTATGCCATTATACAGCTTACTAACATTTCTTCAGTTTGTGGTCAGTTTTGAAGACTGCAGATGTGTTCCCAGCCCACCAAAGATCGTTGCACCTGTCTCCGGAGGTAAGTATGGGGTGAGGGTGTATGTGGGGAGGTGAGGTGTACAGAGAGGGGGTGTGGGTTGGGGGAGGGGACCCGACAGCGAAGGACCATTTTCTTTGTTTTAGGGAAAAAAAAAAAGAAGTCGCAGGAAGTTGTTTTTTTTGCAGGTTTGCTTTGGGCACACTGGGGTGGGCTACCAGTGTGCCACCTGTGTTTTTGGGGAGGTGAGACTTAGGCCAATGGAGACAGGTTCCCCCATCAGCAAAGAAAGCCTGTTTGGGGGGCATGATGTTGAGGGGGATTGGGCACCTCCCTCGGCACCCAACAAATGGGGGAGACATTATGCCGATGGGGACTGGGCTCCCCCATCAGCAAATGAACTGGGGTGGGGGTATGCTGACAGGGGGATTGGGTACCCCTGCTGGCTTTCATGGGGACTGTGAGTGGATGGCAACAGCCACCGCCATGTTGTTTTGAAATGTTACGCCACGCAAGGCACTGCCCTGCAATGACAGTTCGCTTCCTCATTGCAGCGGCTAATTCATTTCAAGTTGGTGGCATGCTGGCTGAACTAGTGTCAGCAAGAGTGTGCCACCACATCAGAAAATGAGGGCCAAGCCCAAGAATGCAGTGATGGCATGGGCCACCACAGTGCCGCACATCTAAAACCCACTTCTCTCCTAAGCTGCCACATATTGTTTCTTGTGCATGCACGTAAGCAAACATAAAAAAGAAAGCAAAGGATGGGAAAAAATCTAGCTAGAGGGGCAAGTAAAAACAATATGCAACACTTCTATGGTTATGTAAACTCACTGAGGAAAACCAATAAGGGGTTGTGTACACTAACAGTAGAAGGGAACAAAGTAGATGATCCAACGCAAATGGCTAACATATTTAATACATATTTTGGTACAGTTTTCTCTCAAAAGGCTAAAATGAGCAATCTAGCAAATCCAGTGGCCTCCACCAGTATACAGGTACTGAAAATTAGTATTATTGATAAACTAAAGAACCTAAAAAATTACCTTCTTTGCTCTCCCTGATGGCATATCAAACACCATGTTGAAGTTGCTATCCCTAGAAATAGCCACCCCTTTACAATTGGTATTTAGTAAATCCTTGGAGATGGGGATGGGGAAGTGGACAGATTGATGGCGAGTGTGGTGCCGGTCCATAAGAAGGGCGATAGAGCAAACTATAAGAACTACCACCTGATTAGCTTGATGTCAGTGCCAGGTAACGTATTGGAGGTGCTATTAAAGGATGAAATTAACTCTCATCTCATCAATAATAAACAGATGGACCTGGAGCAGCATGGGTTCCAGGCTGGGAAGTCATGTGTTACGAATCTGCTGTGTTTCTATAGTAAATATCTGCTGCCCTGGATAGAGGGAAACCAGTTGATTGTATATATTTAGATTTTGCAAAGGCGTTTGATAAAGTCCCCCACTCTAAAATCATAAGTAGCTTAATAGACACAGGGCTTAATATAGGGATAAATAGGTGGATACAAGCATGGTTGATGGGTAGGACCCAGAGGGTATGCGTGAATGGATATTACTCCTCCACAGTACCAGTGGCTAGTGGCGTCCCACGTGGGTTGGTCCTAGGACTTGTGCTCTTTAGGATATTTATAGCTAATATGGATAAAGAAGTAACTAACTGGTTGAGTAAATATGCAGATGATACAAAATTGGTAGGAATTTCCTTAGAGGAGGGGGACAGGGAATCAATACAAAGGGATCTTGATAAAATAAGTAACTGGGCCACTCAGAGAGGTATGAGCTTCAACACAGAGAAATGCTGTGTTGTACATTTGGGTAAACACAACAAAATGATAGATTATACCCTGAATGGCAAACTGTTGAGACATTCAGAAGAAGAAAGAGATTTGGTTATAATAATCGATAATAAGTTAACATACAGAACACAATATACAAACCAAGTAGGCAAAGCTAATACATTACTGTAGTTATTGAAAAGGAACTTCAAATGTAGGAGTAGAGAGGTTGTTATGCCACTGTACAGGGCATATGTAAGACCACTACTGGACTATGGAAGCCAGTTGTGGAGACCTATTTCGAGGGGTGGAGCAGATATGGTGGAGGGGGTGCAGAGGACGGCCACAAACATGATTTATGACTTATGATACAGGTCTTACGAGGAGAGACTTCGGGAACTGAACCTCATGTGCCTGAAGACAAGAAGAATAAGGGGGGACCTCTTAATGTGTTATGATATCATGCAAGATAATTACTTACTGAGTGAACTAAATTTAGAATTTAAAAATAATTTGGTGAACACCAGGGGGCATCTGTTACAACTGCAACCAAAGAGCTTTAAAACAAATAAAAGGAAAGTTTTCTACACACAGAGGGCAGTGACCCCCTGAAATGGGTTGCCCCTGGAAATAATATCAAATAATAATAAACAAATATTCAAACAACAATTGGATAGACACATAATGAGTGGCAGCACTGTTCAGTATTATGGGTAATGTGGACTGGAGCATCTAAAGGGCTCTCAGCATCCTTAGCTCCTAAACACCTTAGTAGTAGTATCTATACTATCATTCAAACCTAAGTGTGTACTGGCACCCAATTCGTATATCCCTTTCCCACCCTTACTCAGCTACAACTATGTACTTTGTTCCCTGTACCTGCCTGGGAACTTCTTGCTGACTTACCAACAGCACTGTCATGTTTTGTACATTATTAACCCTAAATTGTGCCTTTTTGCCTGTTTTGTTCCTGTTATAACGTGTGATATGTACCTCCTCTATGTACTATGTAACTTGCACATCCATATAAGTGTTTGGAACTCCTATTATACAACACTGTATATGTATTTGTTTTTACCTATTCCTTGATTTGTACTCTCCTGGGTCATGTCTGAAAATAGGCAGTTCTGTCTAGTGCACTTACCTGGTTACCAAAAGCAAATAAATAAATAAGTATCCAGTAGCTCTCTCTTTGTCCAATACATTTTTTTGAGGTCCCCACTCCTGATCCCTACACTGACTGTCTCTATGCCCACAAATGTTATGTTGCCTGCTAGGATTGGACACAATGCACCTGACAATGGCATAGGGATTGTCTCCACTTTGCACTGCCCTGACATGTTCACCCACCCTTTCTTTAAAGGTCCATGTGATTCTGCCTACATAATAGGCCCCACATTCACATTTTAACAAACAGATCACTCCTAGGCTAGGCTATCACTTTGTCACTACCTTCTCCACCAGGGCTAGCCAGGTAAAGGAAATAATATTCAGTAACTGGTCCATACTAGAACTAGAGCCAGGTCTGGAGGATGTAGATGGCACAGGCCCACAGGTTGTGTTTAGAAAATGTATGAGTATTAGGGACATGGTGCTGAGAAGTGTCCTCCCAGACCTGAATAACCCAGACAGCTCACACTGCCCCCAGCACACATCAATGTGGAAGGTGTATGTACTGCAAATACATCTGCATGTGTAAACAGTTTACCCACAAAGTCAATGGTGAGACCATTGTAATAAAGGATCCTATTACTTGTGATAGCCTAGGAGTAATCTATTTGTTAAAATGTAAATGTGGAGCCTATTATGTAGCCAGAACCACACTGACCTTTAAAGTAAGGATGGGGGGACATGTCAGGGCTGTGCAAAGGGGAGACGATACCAATGCCATTGTCAGGCACATTAAGTCCAGTCCTGGCAGGCAACATAATTTTTCATTTGTGGGCATAGAGACAGTCAGTGTAGGGATCAGTGGTGGGGACCTCAAAAACATATTGGACAAAGAAAGAGCTACTAGATATATAGAAGCTGGGTGCCTGTACACACTTAGGTTTGAATGATAGTAAAGATTTAGCAGCATTTTTTAAAGAAATATAGGTGCTGAGGAAATGCATACATGTTTTGAGGTGCAATAGACCCCAATAATGAGACAGGAATGATAATAGTTGTAAAATCCTTAGCGTTTGTTTAGTTTTTGCAAGATTGAGCTGCATTATATGGAAACATTTCTATTGTAAAATGTGAATATCTAAACATTTTGATTGTCCACTGTGGTTGTGATTAACTGGATATGTAAGATTTAGTGTCTGGGTTTGTGTGATCTCTTTAACACACCATAGTGGTGGTGCTTTTTTAGTCATAAATTATTAAAACATAAAGTTATGACACTTTATAACTTATACCATTGAATGCTTAAGAAGATTCATTAAGTCAATTTTGATGCATTCCTGTATGAGGAACAGCACTAATGAGAAATGGATCCCATCTAACCCATGATGTTTGGCTTGTGCGTGTTAACTATTTTAATTGAACACCTAATTCACTAGGTTCAAGAGGTCATACCTTAAAATAGGCTCTTAATGTTAGCAGTATCAGCACTGATTCACTAGGACCGGTGTGTAATTAAGATATTTTTAAAATCACGTGATCCCTGTGCTTATAAGCACTGAAACATGGTTTTACAGATTACTCTGATGAAGCCTAGCAGTTAGCTTGGCGTAACATGAGTCTGTTCCGCATTGTCATTACAGCCACTGTGCTTTGTCACTTTTTTGTACTGTTTTGTCATAACTGATATATAAAGGACTGACACTTTACAGTGTTTATGTGTCCATTGTGCTTATTTTGTACTGGCAGTGGGTGATTTATGTTTTTTTCTCTTTCTGTGTTCTACATGGATAGAGCACCACTGCATTTTTCCCTGTGCTTATATGTCCTCTGCTCTCTGACCCTTGGGAGAGCTGCATGGGGGCCACATTCACAAACACCGGCCCCCACCTGGCTACCAGATGTGGGCCTGCCCCCATGGCACACAGGTTTGTGGGAGACAGGCAGGTGTGGAGCAGCAGATCCAGGCAGGCAGTCAATCGGCTGCCCTGGCAGGGTCCCACAGTGGATCCCTTGCACCTGTTCAGCATCATGTTGTCATCTGGCACACAGAGCACTGACCATGAAGTTGAGGAAGGGTACCTCAGCTGACTGCCCCCGATCTCTGGGTATGCACCGACAGGAGGGGCATCTCTATTGGGGGGGCCAATACCCCCAACCGTGTCCATCACGACCGGCGGCTGCTTCCCTAGGGGGGGCGCATAACCATCCACAATGGTTTACGGCTACCCTTCAAAGGCATAATTGGCCCCCTGTGCAGAGCACTTTGCATTGTAGTGAATGCATGGAGTGCTGGCATGTCCCCCTCTCTACCCCCAGGCCTGCCCTCATGTAGAACTCTGTGATCAGCTGGGGGATCGGTTGCATTGAGGGGTGTATATGCATAGTGAATGCATGCAGGGGATGGGCAAATGTGGAGTGGGCTATGTGCCAGAGTTGTGCGGCATGTAGCCCACTCCACACCTTCGTGAATAGGCATTGTTTCCCTTCTTTTAAGTGGGTGTAAAAACTTTTAACTGAAATGCTACTGGGTCTACTAAACAAACAGTGAAACTTTTATTTTTTCAGGTGATTTTTGCCTGCGTAACTCAAACACACTTGTGTTGGCTAAATGACATTTTTTTGGATAGTGTGATATTTATTAATATACCAACAGACATACCCAGATTTTATACTGTAGGACACACTGAAGTATCAAGTGTGTTGAGAGGCTCAGGGGAATGGCAGTTGTGGTTAACAACATGAGGTGTGAGGACATCTGTAATGAAGATATAGCAAGTTTTAAGTTTTTTTAAACTGTGTGACTTTTTTTGTGTTGTTTTAATTTTCATTAAAATAGCTTGGAGGGAAAGAGGTGTAACTTTGAGCATACAGTTTTGGGCTCCGAGAAAGATCGGGTGTGGACTTCCTGTCATCTAAATATTTATTTATTTATCTATTTATGCATGTATGTATCTATTTATTTTTTGATAACCGGGTTGGTTCACTGATCTGAAGACCTTTTTCAGGCATGGCACAGGCCATGAACTGGCACAAAGAATACAACATACAGTGAGAACAGTGTAGATGATACAGGGAACATAAAAGGGAATCAGTGTAGTTCAATCTAAACAGAGAAAATATAAGATCAACAATACCAGATACATCAACAGTTGAGCATACTAAGTTATAGAAAATTTAGAAAATGGGATAAAGTTGCTCCATTATTCAACAATAGAAATGTTAAACATCAACAGAGCCAGTAAAATACCTGGAGGTACACAGAGTTTAACAGGAAACACTTAGACATCAAAACAAAGCCATATTACAGGATAGAAAGAATGATCTTTGAGCCAGTATTCAGGGCAGGAGAGGAGAGTGGAGCACTAGAGGGGGAGGGGTAAGGGTGGACTGCAAGGAAGGTGCACCTGTGTTATCAACCTGCAGGCAGACACAGGTTGAGGAGGACAGAATGTGCATTGTTTAAAGAGAATTCAGTTTTAGAGGGGGGGGGTCAGAGGAACCTAGGAAGATGGGGAAGACGTTTCATAGTGAGTGTCCAACTGTGGAGAAGACTCTTAGGCCCATCCTCATAGTTATGTTAGGACATTCTAGTTGGAGGTGGGAAAACTGACATTGATTGCAGCAGTAGGTTCTGGGCTGGATAAGAATGGATAGAGAAGAGTAGGAGGGATTCTGCAAAGTATCAGCAATGGTCCGGGCCAGCAGATAAGAGCATCACGCTTGTGGAGAGAGCCAGTTAAGGGACTTGTGTAGAGAGCAGTAATGAGTGAGAACATGGAGATGGAGAGCAAGGTGGCATATATGATTCTAGATAGCATCTAGGTGGTTCGGGTTGGTAACGGAGGTGAGGGAGTACACTCAGCATCCATAGTCAAGGAGGGGGATGAGGTTGCCACTGGCAACAGCAAGGTGGGCCTCTGGCAAGAGTTGGTCAATCAGGTGATAGTGTAGCACTATCCTGTGGTTATGTCTTATCAGACAGGAAATGTGGTCAGTGTAGGTTAGGGATGGGTCCAGGATTACCCCCAGATACTTGAAGGTGGGAACAGTGTCAAGGGGGTAGCCATCTGGGGACTTAACAGTGAGAAGGTCACTGTTGTGGGCAAGAGAGGAGAGTTTTGGTATGGAAACAAAAAGCATGGCCTTTGATTTGGCAACATTGACCAACAGTTTGTTGGTGGAGAACCAACAATGTGTCTTGCAGAAATCAACGGTAAGAGTGGTGGATAGTGAGGGGGAGGGGTCACTTTGGAATAGTATTAGGTCATTGGCATAGAGGACTGGTTTACAGGATAGGCCCGCAAATGAGAGAGAGTTAATGAACAGGGAAGGGAGGGAGGAGGGGGCCAAGGATAGATCCCTGGGGGACACCCACAGAGACAGGCAAGAGGGGGGACGTGTCACCACCAAGGCAGACTGCCTGTGTTCTACCAGAGAGGTAGTTAGTGAGCCAGGCAGTGGAGGCAGGGGAGAAACCAAGGGCATCAAATGTTGCTATCAGGATGTTGTGGTTTACAAGATCAAATGCCTTGGACAGATCTACAAACACTGCACCAGTTAGCTTCCCTTCATCCATATTCCTCAGCACATGGTAGGTGAAGAGGGCAAGGGCTGTAGTATTACTGTGCCACTTCAAGAAACTGTGTTGCTGAGGGCAAAAGAGATTATATTTTGAGATGTGCTCTGTAATTTGATAGTTTACTGCCTTCTCTAGGAGCTTACCAAGATATGATAGAATAGAGATGGGATGGTAGTGATCCATAAGACTAGAGTCGCCTGATTTATGAATGGGGACAATTTTGGCCTGCTTTGAGACAGAGAGGACAGATGCTGTAGTGGACCAGTGTGGACCAATGGGCTTGCAGCAGATACTATAAGCTGTCAGTTGGCGGGCAGCCATGGAGGTGTGAGGGTGGGTTTGCTGCCCGCCAATGACAGGGGGGTTGGGTGAGATGGGGGTCCTGTGTGGGTGGGGGGGTAGGAAGACCACTAGACTACCAGGGAAAGGATTTTTACATTTCTACGGTGATTGAGGTTATGGGCAAGGAGGGTGTTACAACTAGACTACCAGGGAATGTATTCTCACATTTTTACTGTGATTGGGGTTATGGATGGGAGGGGTACCACTGGACCTCCACTTACAGCAATACATGCTGTGCAGGGCGCCAGATGCATTTTGCTGGCCAGCCCTGCACAACTCATGCAAATGGGGCTATAATGTCATATAAATAGCCCCATTTGTGCCTTGCATGCATTATGGCCCAATTTGCATATTTGTGTCTGAATATCAGGAATTTGTGCACAGTGTATCTCTGATGTGCTGGCACATTTCCCATTCCTGGTATTCAGACCTGTCTGGAGGATGCGCCAGCACATTGTATTTGTGCCGCCGGTATTTTGTGGTATATTCAGACAAGATGCACCATGACACATCTCTTTTGAATATATCCCTCTGTTGCTCCAGCACAACTCAGTTGCACGGAGCAACCACTTGCACCATTGCCAGGCGCACTTTTGAATATCTAGCCCATACTGTATTTCTTATGGTTTTAGTTTGCATTATCCTGTAGCACATGTAAATATTTTTGAGTATAAATATTACTGTTATATACATTGGGTTTTCTGTGACTAAGTCATTTCTGGTACAGATAACTGGGGAAATCGACAAAATCTGTGATCTATCTTCAGAGAGTAATGATACGGTTACCATATCTAAAGTGAGATGTTCTCAGTGATGACAAAAGGCATGGGTCATTTACCCTTTGTAAGCAGCACTGTACTGTACTGGGTAGTGGCTCTGGTGGGATTTGGACCTAGAGATCGCTACTCCAAGTGTGGGTCACATTGAGTGGTGGTAGCATATCCAGGTACCCTTGCAGTCTTCTGAAAGGTTGAGAAAAATGGTCACAGGCTGTGTTTTATGAGAGACAAGTTTGTAATAAACTGGAAGAAGTGGTTGGGATCTAAACCAGATAGTCAATAAAAAGGTTATCTGTCCAGTCACATAACAGGATGTCCAAAAGAGGATGTTGTATATTCTACCAGTTTTGTTTTGATATAAGTACAGTAAGTGAAGACAGATAGAAGACGCTATGTCTGGGTCATATGGGAGATGCACAGTTGCAGACCTTGACGAGCTGTGCAAAAGAAGAGGACTTATTTTTGAGGATGGCCAGTCATGGGAAGAACTCATAGGCATCCTGGAGAAAAGTGACTAGTGAAGCATTGCAAACATGGTCACTGCTAGCAAAAGTTGTGTGGCTGAGGCTAGGAAGAGCACAAGTGGGCCAGAGCCATGAAGTGGGGGTAGCTGTGCAGATAGAGATGATGTAACTGGAGCTTGCCATGGTTAAGCCAAAAGCAGAGGCTGAAAGAAAAAAGCAGATGTGGAGCAGCCAAGGATAAAGCTGGAGAGAGAGAGAGGTGTGAGGAAATCAGTGTCAGTATGAGAGTCAGCTGAGAGAGCATGAGATCCAACTGAGACAGGAGTTTGAGAAACAGCATGATGAGTGAGAAAGACAGTACCAGCGTGTGAGGGACATGGAGATTCTGTGCCAGAAGACAACACCATGAACCATAAGTACTGTCATCAAAGGTTGACCCAAGAAGCCGAATCTAATTCCAAAATATTTCCAAAGTAACAGGAGGGATCTGATCTTGATTTATTTTTTTTTAATCTTTTGAGAGAAGCTGTGAGCAATTCTGGCAGGGCATTAGAAGCCTTCATCAGAAGAATGGACAATGAGGACTCTGTGGACTATAACAAAGTGAAAAGTGGCTTGTTAAAATGTTTTAAATTGACTCCAAAGCCTGTAGACAAAAATGTAGAATTTTAAGGACGAAACTGTAGCAAAGCAGAGTAAATTTTATTTTTAGAAACTGGAATTTGTATTTTAACTGAAAGATAACTGTTTTAAAATGTGTGTACAACAGATTGTCTGTTAGAGTAAAGGTTAGAGAGTGCAATGGTTAGCTGCATGCAACAGATAAAATAGTTTCTCATCATGGAACAGTTATTAAAGACTGTACCAAAGGAGCTGAGACTATGCTTCCTGGTTAGGACTCCAAGCTCCATGAAGGAGGCAGCCATGAAGACTGACCAGCTTGTGTCCAGCTGATCATCTACTCAGTGCAAAAACAATAGAGGAGGTGCATCAGGTGGTTTTAAAGGAACCCCGCAGGGACAATCTAAAGGAAGCCAGCCTGTGCACAAACAAAAAGGGAAGCCAAATTGTTTCAAAAGTAAGGAGTCAGGGGAACACAGGTGATACATCTGCCAAAAACTTGAATATTTCTCACAATTGTTAAAAAAATACAGCAAAAGGTGTGAGTGCAGCTGGAGGGGGTAGCTCTGGCAGCTCCCAGCAGCTAGTGGCCTGTATTCAGATTACAGTTCCCACTGTCTCCACTGCACACATGCACCTTGTGTTTGTAAATGGAATGGTAACACAGGGATTGAGGGGCACATGGGCCTCCATTTCAATGAGAAAATATTTGATTCACAAGGAAGACAGCCAGCTGGGCTACTTTTCCAGAATTAAAGGAGTGACAGGTCCTGCAGTCTCAGTGCCAGTGGCCCAGATCTTACTAAGCTGGGAAGGTGGCCAAGGCATGTGGGAGGTGGATATTGTTCTGGACCTGCCAATTAATGTAATTATGGGTAATGACTTTGATAATCAGGACAGCACTGTGTGCATCACTACCCATAGTAAGGCTAGGCAACTAGCTTCTGAGGACACAGAGGAGGAAATGCAGCTGGAATCAACCCCTCCCTCAGCAGCAGGGGAAGCTGTATCTGAAGAACAAGCAGAGAGCAGCAATTCTGAGCCACAGCTACAGACAGAGAAGAGCTCAGCCATGGGTGGCTCTCCCACAGGAGAGTGTGTTTTAAGGAATGTCAGGAAGGCAGAGCTGGTCAGAGATCAGCAAGCTGACCTATCCCTACAGAACTTAAGGGACTTAATCACCAGGGTGGAAGGTGAATCTCAGGGTTCAGAGAAAAGAAAAGTTTACTGAGAGAATGAGCTCCTATAGTATGAGGGAATTCCAAAGTGAGAACTGAAGGAAGGGGTTCTCTGGCAGAAAATAGTTTCAAGGAAATAAAAGAAGCAGGATCTGGCCATGAACCACAACATACCCTTTTCTTGACATTTAGGAGTCAGACATACAAAAAGACATCATCTGACTCATAATTTTTTACTGGCTGAGTACTTTTAAAGATGTGGCCAACTACTGCCGGCCATGCTGCCAACCTCTTGGTACTGCTGACACTGACTCAAACTGCCAAAATTTGTGAGGTGCTGCACTCATTTGGCAAAATGTTCCCTGGGAAGCTGGGGTATACCATGGTGGCACAGCACCACACTGAGATATCCACCCTACAGAGTCCCTGAGGGAGTGAAACATGCAATTGAGAGGGAGATAAAATAAATGCTGACTCTTAGGATAATGCAGCAGTCCAGAAGTCCCAGGGCTTCCCTGTGTTACCGATCCCCATGAAAGATGGGACCATGAGGTTCTGCATTGACTACTAATAGCTTAAAACTGTACTGGGTTGGACACATACACCATGCAGAGGACAGATGAGGTCCTAGGAGGCTAGAGGGATCCCTATACCTGGACATCATAGACACAAGAAAGGATTATTGGTAGGCACTTCTGGCCCCAGAAGCCAGAGAGAGGTCAACTTCTGTCACTTCATTTGGCCTACTGAGTTTCAAGTAATGCCATTCGAGATAAATGCACCAGCTACTTTTCAACAGCTTGTGGACCATACCCTGTCTGGAGCAAGAGACTTTGCTGTGGCATACATAGATGACATCACCATATACAGCTAGATATGTGAGGATCACATCAACTGCTTGACTGTGGTGCTCTGCCAACTGAAGTCTGCTGGGCTGACAGTCAAGGCAGAGAACTGTCAGATAGGGATGGCAGATATGTCATACCTTGGGCACAAAGTGGGAGTGGGTACAAGTGGCCTAAGCCAGTATACATTGAGACCACACAGGGATGTGCATCTCCACAACCAAGAGAAAAGTACAGGCTTTCCTAGGGACATCAGGGTACTATCTAAAGTTTGTGGCAAACTTCAGCAGCATGATCAAACTACTGTCCAGTCTTACAAGGAAGAAAATGTCAGGAAAAGTTCAGTGGCAAGATCACTGCCAGATAGCATTCTGTTAGTTGTAGGAGGCATTGTGTCGGGCACCTGAATTTGTGAACCCACTATTCTCAGAGGCTCATTGTGCACATAGATGCATCTGATCAAGGGCTCAGTGCAGGTCTGAGTCAGATCATGCAACAGAGCAGGAAGTTGATGTCCAGAGAGGAAGCCTATGCCACAGTCAAGAAGGTTATCTAGGTATTATCTGGGATCTGCAGAGGTTGCAACCATATTTGTGTGGAAGGGAGTTCACATTGTTCACCGACCACAACCCCTGTACTTGGGTGTACAGGACCAGTGGGCAGAACCACAAACTGTTAAGATTGACCTTACTTTTACAGTCCTATAATATGGACATCAGGCATCACAGTGGGTCACAGCATGGCATTGCTGATGGGTTGTCTTGTCAATAAATGGTGCCCAGTAAAGAAAGGGAGTTGCTTCAAAATATCACTGCCTTAATAGAGACAGAGAGAAAACTGGTGGCAAGCAGATAGAGCGAATATGCTAACATGAAAAAAACATAAATTAGGATCACTAAAAGATGTGTTTTTCCCATTTTCCAAAGGGATTGAGGTGTAACAGCTTTCAATGTATCTTTTTACTTTGTGAATTGTGTTGTTTTAATTTTAATTTTCATTAAAACAGCCTAGACTCTGTAGGTAATTCAGCAGAGGGGGAAAGAGGTATAACTTTGAAAATACATTTCTGGGTTCTCAAAGATGTTGGGTGTGGACTTCCTACCATCTAAATGTATTTTGTTCTGTATCACAGCAGGGCCCCTTTAGAGTAATGGTGTCTGTTGTGAGGGAATGATCAGAAAAGATGAACTTTCATATCAAAGGAGCTGTTGGTAACAGCAAGATCAAACATCCCTTGTGGGGCACACTGGAGTTAGAACAAGGATGGACATTACAATCTACATAGTCAGGCTGGGAAATGTACCTGGTTTGCACCAGTTTTCCAAGATGTGGTCCCCCAGTGAAGAACGAGGTGGTTGAACCTATGATGTCAGAGTGACATGCACAATAATGCAGCATGGTGGGGCTGACCAACTGAAGACATTTGTGGTCTGTGTTTTGTTCTGAGTAGTTAGTTGGAATTGAGAATCTGAACAAACAAGATCAAGGGTTTGAGTCTGCCTTAACTCATTGAATTCCCAGTTTAGATATGTCTACTCTGCTTAATATTTAGATAGAAGTGAGTTAAGTTATTCTGTGTATTTTCTTTCTGTTTCCAAATTCTTTTATTTTGCATCTCCGTACTGTATTCTGTATTCACCATAGTCTTAGTATGTATTATCCTGTAACATATGTAAATATCTGGAAGTATTAAATATTATTTTTATATACTTCAGGCTTTCTGTGACTGAGTCATTTCTAGTACAGATAACTGGGGTAATCGACAGAAGTAATCATTTCATAGAGTAAGGTTATGGTTACCATATTTAAACTGAGATGTTCTCAGCACTGACAAAAGATGTGGGCCATTTGCCTTTTGGTAAGGAACACTGTGTGGGTAGTGGCTCTGGTGGAATTCAAACTTAGAGGCACCCTGAGTGTAGGTCACAGTGAGTGATGGCAACATATCCAGTTTCCCTTGCAGGCATCTGAAAGGTTGAGAAAACTGGTAATATTCACAGGCTGTGTTCTGGGAGAGAACCAGTTCATGACAGAAGCATTTCCTGAAGTGCTTCACTGTGCTAATAAGATAGACTTCTACAAGCTGTAGACAGAAGAACATTTTTAAAGTGTATTTTTCACCTTTGAAAAAACTTTATCTGCATGTTTATTACTAGGGTTATTGCATGCAAACAGGATCAGTGTCCACTAGAGTTTATCGGCTTCTGCTGCATAATCCTGTGTTGATGTCATGATCTTCTGTTTGGGACATCAGTGTGTTGGTGTGGAAATCTTTAGGATGTCCCAAGCAGATGACTGTGACTTTTGGGGAACAAATAGATCAACTGAAGAGACAAGTGTACTGTTTCCATGTAAAATTATGTAGAAATGAACAATACAAGGACACACAATACAGAAAATCTATAACATATAAGTATTTTAAAGTTTTCCCAAAGTGACAAGCTTCTTTTAAAAAGGATGTCAGGCCAAAAGTGTTCCATGGCATAATTAGAATCAGCATACCCTCAATAGATCTCATACCAAAAATTAGATTTCTAAGTTACTTTATTTTAAAGTTATGAGCTTTTTTGTAACCCTAATTTCACTCCGTTAAAAAAAAATAGTTGCAGTGAAGAGTTACTGATGATGTCATAACCAGAACCCACTATCTAGTCTTCCATGTCACCAACCATATAGGACCTATTTCTCCAAATTTTAAGAAACCATAGCTGAAGAAATCATTACAAAAAAACTGACATTCTGTAGGGTTGGCTGCAGTGCTTGATTTCCAGTACATTCAGGTGCATGGTACTGTACTTTGTGGTTTATGGGGGAGGCAGTATAGCACAGTGGTTTAAGGCTCTGAGCTGCAAATCTGGAGACCTGGGTTTGAATCCCATAACCCCCACTTGCATACTGTGTGACCATAAGCAAATCACTTAACTTCCCTGTGCTCCCAGGTTGCACCTGTAAAGAAGCTTTCAGCTTAGTGTGTCTCACCTGGTTAAACAATTGGGACAAAAAGGTGCTTTTGGAATACAGCACTGAACCAATGTATAGAATGTCAAGGTATTACACCATTTTAAAATGTTGGAGGGGGGCATGCAATCTCAGCATGTGGCGGAGATGTACCATGTCAAAATGTGGTGGAACACTCAGTCACAGAACATGACAGGAACACACTTTGAGTATTATGGTGGGGACTACCAATTTTGGAATGTAGGGGGATGCACATGGTCGGAATGTGACAGGACACACCATTTTATTCACTCTGGGGTTCTTTTGTAGTTCTCTACTTTGGGCTCCCCATCAACCCAAACAAATAAGATCCCCTTAAAGGTGGCTGGCTCCCTCTCCCTTGGCTGAGATACAGATATGATACACTGATGAGTCCAAATGAGGATGAAACACATGTCTGTGTCTGCTGTTCTCAGTCTGCTGATTGCATTTTGAGGCCCTCTGGCATCATACGATTCTACTTATGTTTCATGCCCTTTTCTTTTTGAGGTCCTACATAAATTTGGAATTCCCCCCAATTTCTGCTCGTGGTTTGGGTGTTGTATACTAGACCCTCAGTGAGAATTCATTGTAATGGTCTGTCTTCTGTTGCTTTTCAGTTAGGCTGGAGCACAAGACAGGGTTACCCCCTGTCTCCTCTCCTGTTCAATTTGTACACAGAGTCTCTTCTTAGGCAGTTATGGACCTCTCCAGTCATTCAGGGTGATTTAGTTGGGGAGGAATGATACAAACTCTCTGCATACACAGATGATCTGCTCCTCCATGTGGCTAACCCGGTCTTCTCCATTCCAGCTGCACTGGCCAAGATCGTGTCATTTTCTAAAATTGAGGGTTACAAGCTAAATCTTGAGAAAACTTAGGTCATGCCACTTAACTCCTATGTTTTTAAGTGAGATATTGTTGATCTGGGATTATCCTGGGAACCCAAGGCTCTCAATTATTTGGGGGTCTTCAAGCCCTGTCACTTCTTGGACTTGGTTTCCCTGAATTTTCTGCCCCGTTCCAGGCTATTAAAGATGACCTCAATTGATGGGCCTCCCTTACTAATACATTTTGGGGCCACTTCCATATTGAACATTCTTCCCCATTTACTCTCTCTGATGGGCATGGTGGAGGTATCTTTTCCCAAGGTCTGGTTTATTTCTCTGCAAAGGCTCCTGAATTGCTTCCTCTGGAAACAGGGGGTGGTTCATCGTGCCTACTCCAAACTTACTTTTCCCTGGGATCAGGGCAGTTTATGCCTCCCCCATTTCTATCTTTAGTATTTGGCTTTACATGCTGCTAAATTCTTGTTCTGGGGATTTACCGCAGGGGACTCGATGGTGGAGGGTTACTTCCCACTATGGTTTCATATTCTATTGGACTTATGCAAAAAAGCATGTGTCCATTGTGCTAGCCTTCTACACATTAAGTTTTCTAATCTCCCAGCTACCCTAAAAACTCCCCCCGTATCATGGTCCATTAAAGCTAGATTTCAATTGGAACAATTTCTCAAGGTGGATTGGTCTCAGTCCTTATCCCAGCCTGTACTGGCAAACCCATATATTACAATTGGTTGTCATAGGATTCCTGTTGCCTTTTGGCCCCATCTGGGAACCTCCCTGGTCTCTTCTATTGTTGGAGATGGGAAGATCCTTTCCCATCAGCGCCTGTAGGAACTTTTTTCTATTCCCACATTACACATCTTTAAATACTTACAACTGGTCACCACTCTGATCTCTGTCTTCGGTCATGCCCCTTGGGTTTCGACCGAGGAAAGTAAGATATCTCAGTTGATTTTCTTGGCTGCCTAGTCCCATTCTGCAGCTTGGTTATACACCTACTTACAGTCTCTTGACCCTGGCATGTTCTCTGGTATTTGTTTTTATTGGCAGCAGGTGTTTCACTGGCAATATGAACCTAACCGTTGGAAATGTATCTGGTGTAAATTATATGTTCATTATATCATTGGACCCAGTTTCATATACTGCATGATCTCTACGATACCCTTCTTAAACTGCTTAAGATGGGACGGTCTGCCACTTCACTGTACACTTGCTGTGGGTTGGTGGAAGGACATTTTTTACCACATGCTGTGGGAATGTCCTAAAGTAGCCCTTTTTGGTCAAAAATTAAGGCGTAACTTGATCCATTATTGGGTCTGGTGGATGCTTTTATGCCTGAGATTTATTTGGTGGGGGACTTTCCACCTTCCTTGTTTGGTCATTGCAAAGTTCATATTGCGCTGATTCCAGTGGTAGCCAAGGTTATCATTCTTCACCATTGGCATGCTGAATGTGTCCCACCATACAGGAAGTAGTACAGCGAGATTATGCAGGTGCTTACAGTTGAAAAGCAGATTGCCAGACTATACCAACACCTGGATCTTTTTCAGCATAGATGGGAGTGGTTTCATACCCTGCCTGTCTATTCAGAGGCAGCCTGACTAAGCAAGGTTAGGAGGGTTGTGACCCCTCCTCTTTTAAGCCTAGTTACTCCCCTTTTTTGTTTGCCTGGTAGGCCTGTGTGCTCTGGGAGGGTGGGGGGATGCAAATGTTTGTCCTTGTCTGTTTGGGGATTGTTCTTTGTTTATCTGTTATTTCCTTGTTGTATTCGTATTGCTCTTTACTGTATGCTCTTCATGGTTGTTCGAAAACTTTAGTAAAATTTAAAGGGGCACTGTCAGCTTTGCCCATCAGTTTACATTAACTTTGAAAATGATAATCTGTGGGCACAAACGAGCACTAAATATGCTTGAGAAATGTCTTGCATCAAAGTAAAATTGCTTAGTTTACCTGTTTTTTTTATATTTTCCACTTGCTTCTTTTCAGTCATCCCGACTGCAACTCACGTTCCCCTGGAAGCAGATACCATACCGAGAATGCACCTGGAACGCGCGTCTGCTGTGCACACTGAACTGAGGTGCCAATTTTACCAAACATATTGCAGCAGACATATAATCCAGCAGAACTAGCAAAATTAAAATGCTGCTGGTATGTTTCACAATAAAACGAGCCCTGGATTAACTTCAAACCAGTACTGGAGTCTGGAGCTGAAATCCCATGCATGTGCACTTGCGGTCAAAGGACAGATCTCATGCATGCGTGAGAATGTGCCACTAGTGCGCATGCGCGGGATTTTGGCGCCAGACTACGGTAGTGATTTGCTGTTAATTCAGCACTTGTTTTAATGTGAAACATACCAGCAGTATTTTAATTTTGCTAGTTCTGCTGGATTATATGTCTGCTGCGATATGTTTGGTAAAATTGGCACCTCAGCTCAGCGTGCACAGCAGACGCACGTTCCAGGTGCATTCTCGGTGCGGTATCAGCTATTATAAGAAAATATCTCATATTATCAAAAATCATATATTTTTTATTCAGTATACAATTTTTTGGTGGCTGGAAGTGATATTTCTCCATAAAAATCTGAAAACAGATTTGTAATTTTCAATTGAAATACACTGGCAGCCTTTCCACTAAAGAGTTTCTGACATTGTAATACAAGGATTCCATTGGATTCTTTTATCAATAGTAGCTGGCAAAATACAAATAAAATTATGAAAAAAGTAAGTAAAGATACAAATAAAGGTAAACTGAATGTTTGCAGAGGCATCTAAAGGCCCCAAACCTTCATTCTTTAAGATATACACCCTTACTAAGCATTTGTTCTTTAGTAAGATCTGGTGTGGTCCACTGACACCAAAATATTACTTCTGCAAAGTGATGACAGGATAAAACCTAAGAAATGTAACAACAAAAAGTGTGAAATAAACACTATGTATATCTAATAAAAAATAAAAGTAAAAAAAACTGCACCTTGAAATGTACACTTCTGTCCCCTTCCCACAGAGTAATTCACACTAAAGGGCAGTTAGGAATAAAAACATTATAGTGTGTGGTTGAATGTAGTTACATAGATACATAGATACTGTACATAGACAGTGTCGGCAGATAAGGGCTTATGGCCCACCCAGTCTGCCCATTTGAGCTTGTAAGTTCACTTTATGTTTTCCTAGAAGTCTGTTGCCCCTTAACCCTGACCTCCAGATTTCCTTTATGTCTATCCCATGCATTTTTAAATCCCGTGATTGTTTCAGCCCCCAACACTTCCTTTGGCAGGGTGTTCCACTTGTCCACCACCTGTTCTGTGAAGAAATTCTTCCTTATGTTTCCTCTGAATTATCCTCCCTCCTTCATCCCATGCCCTCTAGTCCTGGAACATCTTTTTCACTTAAAAATAGTGTATTCCTGCACCCTGTTCCTCCCTGCAAGATACCTGCATGTCTCTATCATATCCCCTCTCTCCCTCCTCTCCTCCAGGGAGTACATATTCAATTCCTTCAACCTGTCCTCATAGGACTTGTAATGCAATCCGTGTACCATCTTTGTTGCCCTCCTCTGAACCTTCTCTACTCTATGTCCTTATGTAAGTAAGGTCTCCAGAACTGTACACTGTACTCCAGGTGGGGCCTCACTAGTGTCTTGTATAGTGGAATTATGACCTCCCTTTTCCTGCTGGTGATGCCCCTGACTATGCATCCTAGCATCCTATTTGCTTTACCTGCTGCCTTGTCACACTGTTTCCCTACCTTGATGTCATCAGAGATAATAACTCCAAGATCCCTTTCCTGCTTGGTGCATGATATAGCCTCACCCCGCAACTGATATATTGTACCAGGGTTTTTGTGCCCCATATGCATTATCTTGCACTTCTTTGCATTGAATTTCAACTGCCAAACCCCTGACCATTCTTCAAGTTTCTATAGGTCCCTTCTCATTCTGTCTACACCCTCTGGTGTGTCTGCTCTGTTACAGAGCTTTGCGTCATCAGCAAACAGGGAAATTCTGCCTTCTAGATCCTACAAAATGTCACTGATGAAGATGTTGAATAGGACCAGTCCCAGCACTGATCCCTGTGGTACCCCACTGGTCACTCTTCCCTCTGTAGAGTGACAGCCATTTACCACCACCCTCTGTGTCCTGCGCCCAGCAAGTTACCTACCCACCACACTACTGTCCTGCCCACACCCATATTCCCCAGTTTGTGTAATAGACTTCTATGTGGCACCATGTCAAAGGCATTGCTGAAGTCCAGATAGGCCATGTCCACTGCCCTCCCCTGATCCACCTCCCTAGTCACCCAGTCGAAAAATTCAATGAGGCCGGTCTGACATGACTTCCCCCTGGTGAAACCATGCTGCCTTGGGTCCTGTAGTCCATTGACAACCAGATGTTCCACCAATCGCTCCTTCAGTAGTGCTTCCATGATCTTCCCCACTACTGAGGTGAGGCTGACTGGTCTGTAGTTCCTTGCTTCCTCTTTGTTCCCATTTTTGTATAAAGGGACTACATCTGCTTTCCTCCAGTCTTTGGGTACCTCCCCTGTTTCCAGTGATCGGCTAAACAGGATTACCAGAGGTTCAGCCACCACCTCTCTTAGTTCTTTAAGGATCATGAGGTGCACCCATCTGGCCCCATTGCTTTATCAACTCTTATTACTTCCAGTTCCTTCAAGACCCTTTCTCATGTAAATGGACTTGTGCCCATTTCTGCACCATTCCCACCCCTTGTACTCCCTTCAGACCCATTACCCTCCTCTTCCTCAGTAAAGACTGAGCAGAAATACCTGTTAAATAAGTCAGCTTTACTGTTGTCATCCTTCACATGGCCCCCATCCTCCCCCTTCAGTCTCGCTATCCCTCCCTTTGCCTTTCTTTTTTCACTTATGTACCTGTAAAAGGTTTTGTCCCCTCTACCCACTGATTTTGCAATGTGCTCTTCTTTCTGAGCTTTGGCTTCCCTTACTGACCTCCCTGCCTCCCTTTGCTTCTCCTGGTACTTCTCCCTATCCCCTTCTGCCTGTGTTTTTTTATATTGCCTGAATACAATCTTTTTGGCTTTCACTTTCTCTGCTACCTCCTTGGAAAACCATAATGGCCTCCTCTTCCTTTTCCCCTTGCTAACCTGCTTAATGCATAATTCTGTTGCTGTTGTAATCCCCATTTTAAATACTGCCCACTGTTCCTCAATCCTTGATTTCTGCCCCATTCCCCTTAATTCCTCTTTCAAGCATCTCCCCCATTTTCCCAAAGTCTGCCCCTCTAAAATCCAGGATACGTGATTTTGGGTGGTTTGGTTCTACGCCTTCTGTGATTTCAAACCACAATGACTAGTGGTCACTGTTCCCCAGGTGCTTCCCCACTGTTACCCTATCACACTGTCTCTGTTTGTGAACACTGGGTCCAGTATTGCCTTCTGCCGAGTTGGTTCCATGACCAGTTGCTTGAGGAAGGCACCCTGAAGGGAGTCCAGGATAAATCTGCTCCTAGTTGATGCTGCTGTTGGGATGCTCCAGTCCATGTCTGGAATATTGAGGTCTCCAACCAGCACTACCTCACCTTTGTCTGCCATCCTTTGGATGGCTAGCATCAGCTCCCTATCTATTTTTCCTCCTGGGCTGGTGGTCTATAGACCACACCTGTGTGGATGGCTGGCCCCATTTTCCTTTCCAGCTTAACCCACAGTATCTCTCTCTCCCCCATTTTGTTCCTCCTGGATCTCTGTGGCCCTTATGTCATTTTTCACATACAGTGCCACTCCTCCTCTCTTCCTACCTGCCCTATCTCTTCTAAATATGTTGTACCCAGGTATGGCCATCTCCCAGTCATGGTTATCATTACACCAGGTTTCTGTGATGGCCACAATGTCCAGGTCTGACTGCACCATGACAGACTCCAGATCCTCCATCTTGTTGCTAAGGCTCTCAGCATTGGCACACATGGCTTTCCATGATTTGAGCTTCCTAGACTGTTTAGCTGTTCTACTCTAGCCCCTTCACTGGTTGTCATTTATCCCTGGTTCTCCTTGCTGTCTGCCCTCCTGTTGAAGTTTGCCCCTTTTCTGCCTATCCACCTCTCATGTATGGAGATCCATACACTGTAAAAATTGTTCTGCTGCAACAGTAATGTTCATACTAATGCAGAACAACTTTTAGTTCTCTGTTAGTATGAACATCATAATATGACCAACTCCATGAGCACTGTTGGTAGGGTTAGTGGTGGTTGAAGTGTCACGTGCATGAGCTGGCAGGTGTGCAGATTGTCAAGAAGTGTGGGTCATGAATGGCAGAGGATGATGTTTGAAAAAGAAACAGTAAGTGATTTGGGTCCATACACTATATAGAATAATGTATAGTGGCCCAAATACACATCATTGCTCTTCTCATACCTTGTGGTTACTATGACATCAAAGGGCCCTCTCAAGCGTCACTCTTGAGGTCTTTGACATCATAGCAACCACTCAGTGTAAGAATAGCTTTGTTATGTATTGGCTACCATACACTGTCCTATATGTTACCTACTCATTTGTCAGCTTTCCATTAGCAAGTGTTACAATGTTTTAATTTTTTTTTCTCATTTTTGGCAGCAGGGACCAGATATTCAAAAGTCTGTGCGGGCGCTAATGGGTGTTTGCCTGTGCAAACTGAGTTTTCCATTGGAGCCCAATATTCTAAAGGTTCGGTTGTGCCAGCAAGCAGGGTTACCCCCACACAATCCAAAAAGGGGGCTTATGCAGATGGTGGGGCATGGACAGGAATATTGATTGACTTCAGCAGATTTACACCGTGCAAAAGGGCTTAGCACAGTTCTTTAGTGCCATACAAATACTGCTGAACAAACCTCCCTCTTACTCTGCTCAACCATAGTGGTTGCCAGAGGTAATACAGCCAGCTAGCCAGTTGGCCACTGGGGGAATGCAGCCACCCCGTGGTCCATGGCACCCTCTGATCACCAGCAACAAGTAAACAAACCAAAAAGTCTGTTCTGTGTGTCCTCAATGTGACGAGGTACCTTTGGAAATGAGCCTCTGGCTCAAAGGTTGTAAACTGATGTACAAATAAATAAATAAATAAACTAACAAACAGAAAAGACTCCCTGGTCCTAATGGTTCCCTCTCCCTCTGATCACCAGCCCATAATGTAAAAGAAAAAATAAAATCTTGGTACTAGTGGTCCTCTCCTCCCTACAATTGCCAAACCATACTATACAGAATGCTCTCTGGTGCTAGTGGTCCCCCTCCCTATGATCGCCAGCCCATAATGTACAAAAACACTCCCTGTTGTTAGCGGTCCTCCCACTCTGATCACCAGCATGTAATGAAAAAAAAACCCTCCCTGGCATCCAGTGGTCCCCCTAGGCACTGATTCATGGTACCACTGCTTGCAATTCCATAATCCTAGGTGTCTAGTGGCACCCTCACCATGGCACTGAACACCCACCCCATCACCTTACCAGTACCATCTGTGCCACGGATGTGCATGCAGCAATCAGTGCAGTCCTCCTCACACCTCCATGGCTGGCCTCTGAATAGCCAGGCAGGGGGTGTGCCTCTTATTTATAGATCCACAAAAATAGATGATTTAATGCCTTTTATTGGACCAACAGAGTTGCTAAAAAAGAAAACAGGTGCTTTGAGCTTTCCAGAGAATTTGACAGAGTGGTAGAATGTGCAATGCAGATACCAAGGGAACAACTACTATAGTATAAATAAAGGACTACCACAGACCAAATACCCTTAGTTGTCAGATATCATCCTGATCTGGAGATTCTATGTAAAATTATTGAGGACCTCCAACCAACATTCAGGGGGATGACACCCTGAAGTGCATTTTTTAAGAACTACCACTACTCTCTTTTAAGCAACCACCTAATTTAACCAACTTGATTGTCAGGAGCAAACTTGTGCCTGAACAAAACAATAGAACACTAGGTGGCACAAGCCCCTGCAATTACACTAGATGTAAGACTTGTGATCACATTTCTACTTCCTAATGTATCAATACCCCATAAAACAAACAATTCAGGATGAGAATTATACTTGTGCATCTTGGAATGTTGTTTATTTTATTCAATGCAAAGGATGCCCACAAAGAGGTTATGTGGGAGAGACTTGACAACCTCTCCACACCCGAATGAACTCACAAAGATATGCTATTAAAATGAAGAAGACTGAAAAACCAGTGGGACAAAACTTCTCTCAGTCTGATCACTCCATCTCTGATATGTCAGTACTGGTTTTGAAAGGACATTTCAAAAATATACAACAAAGGTGTGCTTTTGAGGTCAAACTAATTTTACTTTTGAAAATGGTGGGGGTTGGGATGAATATACTGTAGATCTGGGTTTTATGTCACATTACACTGCTTAAACTACTCCTGTTTTTTTACCTGCTTCAGGGACAACACATGGACATATAATTGTGGTACATGGTGGTATTACAATATGTTTAGATACAAAATTAATATATGGATTCCTTTTAACTGGTTATCAATACATTGGCTTCACCCGGGGGTGTAGTATGTGGTGGTAGGGTGTTGATAGCCTCAGTTTTTGATTCAGATTTATAGAACTGTTATTTAATAGTACAGAATATTAGCTATATATGGACAGATTTGTTGATACATGAACATATTAGAATAACAGTATCTCATTTACAAGGGGGTTGGTGTTAGGCTTGCGTTTTGAATGTGCACAAACACTAGACACTTTTTACTGAGTTAAAGATAGATCATGTTTAAACAGTAAAAGTTTGAATGTTCATGAATAATACTGACTCTTTGAACAAAGGGAAACAGCTTGTTGATGCTTAGTTCACATTAGGGCAGTGTGTGTTTAAACCCACTATTTGCCTAAAACAAAGATAGTTTCTTATTTAGAAGACTTTTAACATTATATACTATGAATTTTTAAGCATATTTTAACTTGTGGTTTAAAATCATAGTCATTTACTAATGCATGCACAGACTCACACAGTCATAATTCTAAAACGCAGGTTTAGTAAGTGTTATGACTTTTCTCATGGAAGGAGTTATCTATTCTGTGACATTTGACTGTGAAATGCCTTTCCTTTGATGGAACTCTGCTGTCTTTATATGTTTCTATGTTGATTTTTAAATGCAGGTTTAGGCCAGTAGGAGTCATAACAACTTGTTATTTGTTATTTTATGTATGATCTGGGTTTTAAGAAAGTGTAATCTTCCAAACCAACTGTCATTGATTTTCTGATGAAGGACTCTGTGTAGTCCAAAGGCTCAAAGCACATATTTTCTTTGTTAACAACTCTGTTGGTCCAATAAGGGATATCAAATCATCTATTTTTGTGGGTCTTGTGTTACAAGAACCAATACAGCAACAAAAAGTTCTGAGTCTTATTTATAGGACAGAGTGATGTGCCCTGTCCTATAAATAGTTGGTGCCCTCCCTGCCTGGACATATGGCAGCAAGCCAAAGAGTTGTGAGCAGGGCTGCACCAGTCACTATATGTGTGCCCACAGCATTGAGGATACTGGTAAAGTTACTGGGGGGTTGTGTTCAGTGCTGTGGTGTGGAGGCTGCTACTGCCAGGGACTATTGAATTGCATGCAGTGATACCATGGATCAATGCCCGGGGGTCACTAGCACCAGGGAGGTTTTTTTTTTTCATTGCTTGCTGGTGAGCTGGAGGGTGACCACTGGTACCAGGGAAGTTTTTTTTTTAATTATGAGCTGGTGATCAGAGGGGAGACCACTAGCACCAGGGAGCTTATTCTTTTACATTACGTGATGGTTGTCGGAGGGAGGGGGGCCAACTAGCACCATGGAGTTTCTATTCACATTATGGGTCCAGTGATAGGAGAGAGGGGGACCACTAGCACCAGGGAGTTTTTATTTACATTATGTGTTGGCAATCAGAGGGAGTGGGTAAGGGGTCCACTAGCACTAAGGAGTGTTTTTTTTAACTATGGGCTTACAATCAGAGGCGACCACTAGCACCAGGGATATCTCCACATGTTTGATACTGGGGAAAGGGGCAATGGCACTGCATTAACCTGCCTCAGCTATCCCTGCAAATGGGCCCATAACGGGCTTGCAAATGACCCCTTAGTGTCTTTCATGCCCAATGGACTCATTTGCATGGTTCCCTTTAAAAATTGCAGATTGTACTCAGGTGCTATCCCCTCTTCAGGCTCCCTTCAGAAGCCATGTGCAGGCAGTGCTACTTTACTTAGTGCTGTGCTGACATGGCCCTATATTCAGTTGAATAGTGTTGGTGCACTATCTGACTACATATAGCATCCTTAGAGTCCTGGGCAATTGCAAAGCACATTGGAAAACTTTGTGCTCTGCTTTGCACTTCTCTGAATAAAAATCAAAATATAAAAAGTTCAGGTCTTTCTCCATTGTCTAGTCAGTGTTCAGTTTTTATTTAGGTGCAAAATAGAAGTTACGGTTTCATGATTCATGAAGTGTGATACCATTGGTGTTATGGACAGGTCTACTGTAGCACTTTGTGTGTGACGCACATCCTTTCTTGCAGGAGAGATGGTGTGAAATGGCATTTCTGGGCACTGCAGCAGTAAGTTGCTGAGTTTGTTTTGCAGGTCAAGGTGTGCTTCCATGGCAGTATCTGCAGTTAGAGTGGTGCATTTAACTGTTGTGGTGCCTTTTTTTGCAGTTTGTGTTTCACTGCCAGTCTGGATTTCCAGTATCTGCTCCTAGTGCACACTTTGCGAGCACAGTACTGTAATGTGCTTGACTGTTTTTTGATGGGGGCTTGTTCCTCTTGCAGCTCTGATGTGCAATGTTGAAGAAGTTCTTCCAGAGCTGCTCATCTATTGCTTGGCTGTTCCTCTTGGAAAAGGTGTACAGGGTTTGCTGACTGCATTTTTTGGTGAGGTGATTTAGGTGTTTGCAATGTGGAGAGAGCTCAATTCTTGTCACTGCTCATGATCTGGTCTCCAGTAGGTGCACAGTGAAAATTCATTTTTGTGTCCAGTTATGGACATCATTTCTGTCAATACAAGACCTGCTTTGGAAAAGATTGTAATTATTGTGGTTCAGAGGGAATGATTTATATATATATTTGCTCTAGGCCAGCCTCCCTGCATATCCTAGGCAACATTCTCTTGAGATAGTTAACTCACATGGGTTCTTGGGTGTACCATGTTTTTATTTTATTCAGAGCTTCCTGTGGCTGTCTTTTTGGGTGGCAGAAAGGGAGGGAGCATTGGGTGGGACCTTGGAGATGTATTTTAAATAGCTGGCCATGGGGCAGAGGGGGTCTGCTGGCTGCTTGGAAAGAAAGCTTCTAGTCAGCTGCTTGGTACAGTTTAAGGCTTTCTTGTGATTCTTAGCCTTTTCATTAAATGTTTTAGTTATGTGTTTCACTCCTGATTCAAGTGTTTCTATTTTAAAAGACATGGTTGTGAAGGAGCGTACTCCTTCATTCCCCTTCTGGCCATATGGATCTGTAGGTCCATCCACACTTTGCAGACCAGGACTGGTGCTGTTTATACTGACAGTGGGGGGGGGGACTCACTTAAAAATTGCAGTTCTGCCATACTGAGGGGTGGTGGTGAGAGCTCTTATCCTTCTCTTCTCTCTAATGTTTCTTTATCACTCCTGTAAAAACATTGTTGGCAGTTGTGAATGTTGTGTCATTCATGAGGTTCAGGGTTCTGCTGATAGGGGAGGGAGTCATTTATGAACCTATTAAACCCAGATCTCAAGCTAACATTAGCTGATGATGCAGTATTCTTTGCCTGCTGTATTTTGGACTATTCAATAAAAGTGCCTTAGGACATTATTTATCTGTTCTGGAGGCATGACTTTAAATCTATGGTTACCTCTTTTTCTCAGCACCAGTCTCTGAAAATGTTAACTGCCCACTTAGTCGGCTTCATAGGGGCTTCTTCTTTTCTTGTCAGTTTGAGATGTGTGGTTTGCTGTGCTTCTGTTACAGTGTGTTAGTGCTAGACTGGAGGTTCTACTGCAGCTGGGGTTTGTGTAATCAAAGTTGGAAGGTTGGAAGGTTGGATCAGCCACTGGCTGGTTGCCGGTCGGAATCCTCTCAGGAGCAGGACTTTCATGTTGTGACTCAGGGGCAGTCATGATGGGTTGTTGTGACTGAACTTCAGGAGAGGTAGGTGCTGATTGAGGGGCTAGATTAATTTTATGTTCATTTTGTGCCAGGTTTTCAAAAATTTAGTCGATTTTGTCCTCATCTATCAGGTCAAACAATAGGTTTTCATCTGCCGTGTTCTGGTTTACCGACACTACTATGCCATCGTGATTCTCAGCTGTTGTGCGGGAGGGATTTCACTACTTGTTTGTTGTTATTAATGAGACTGGCTACACAACTGTATATTTACCCATGAGTTATGAAAGGATTTACATGTGGGTGAAGACCCATTTTGTCCAATCAAATGTCTGGAAAAATGGACCTCATTGTATAACACTGTATGTTATGAGGGCTGGGAGGAGAACTACTGAGACTGCAGAAGCCTGACCCATCAGGAGCTGTGTAGCAGTGGGGACTGGAGTTTCCTGCTCCAGCAGAGATGAGTAGTAGTGGAGACCAGAGTTATCTGCCCTATCAGTGGGTGGGGGCTGTAGGGATGAGAGTTATCTTCCCCAGTGTGGGACCAATGCAGTCTACCTATCAGGGTAGAGAATCAGTTTGCCCTGAGTGGCCTGATGTACTGGGTAATGAGAAGCAATGGGGGCTGTAAGGCCTGGCCCATAAGGGCTGATAAGCAATGGATTCTTGAGCTTTTTGTTCCATCAGGGGCTGAGGAGCAATGAAGCCTACTGCAGCTTGTCCCACTGGGGCTGAAAAGGTGAAGACAATGGTGGACTGCATGACAATAGCTGAAGAGCAATGAGAACTAGAGTGGCCTGTCTATCAAGGACGAATTAGCAATAGGGGCAGGAGAAGCATCCCCCAATGATAGCGAAGGAGAAGAGGATAGTGGAATATCCTGTTCCATTGGAGGATGAGGAGCAGTATGGGCTGAAGTGACTGTCTCCATTTGGTAGCAGAGTTAAGGAACAGTAATGACTGGTGTGGACCTTCCACATCAGGAAACAAGGGACAGTGGGAGAGGAAAAGGATTATCCTTGGGGGAACTGGGGAACAGTGAGTACTATAGTTATGATACTTAACTCTGGTTACTTACTCAGGTGAGAAATACAATTTGTACTGCACATGAGGCTACTCCAGGAATAAGGCAATGAATGTACACAGGTGAAAAGAGATGCAGCTTGAAGCATGTGACTCTGTTTATTTCACACACACCATTGTTGAATACAAAATAAAAGGATCATTTACATGCAGTGCCGGTAATGTGATCTACCTTATCAGTTGCCCTAAAAGACTGCATGTAGGTACTCAAGAAACAAATGAATGGACAGAGTCGATTTTGGGGACCCAAATAAACAGTCTACTATGGGTAAACATTTTGCCAGGGAGATCATTCTCTGAAGGATGGCTCTTAAAAGGAATGCCAGGGGCCACTGCAAAAGACTATTCAGAGAGGCCAGATTTATAAAGCTTTTTGGAGCTTATAAACATGGACTTAAAAGAAAGGCTTTTTCACACACTATACAATCCCAGACTGTCTTATAAATGTATATCCCTAAATACTCTTCACCATTTTGTTTCTTTAGAAGATGTTTTCTAACTAAGAAAAACACACAGACAAACAAACAAAGAAACTGTGGCATGTCCGGCATGTAATGCAGTGCTGTACAATTCTGCAACAGAGTTAATGCAATAAATAAGACCATTTTCAATGACAGTTAATCCCTTCTGTTATGAAATGTCCTCCGATACTGTGTTGCATCGTGGTGGCTTCTGCTGTATAAACAAACCACACAGACCAGCACAGAATTACAGTTTTATCATACTGTCCATAAATGAAATAAGAATATTTGTTTAAGAATGTGTGTGTAAATTATGGTGGGCATTATTGACTGGCTTGATTTTGTGACAGTCATGAATTACTGCATGGAATATGGTGATAACTCAGAGAGTGAGCAGGCCTGGTAGGGAACTAGTTTTATTTGTAATGATGTACTGGATGTCATCACAGCTCAGAACTGTTCTAACCAATAAAGTTGTGTGATTTCCCCTATCTGTTTTATGAAATTATAGAGATCACTCTTTCTGGACTATCGTTTCTCTGAGGAACAATATATTTTTTTCCTAAATGGTAGATTTAAAGGCTACATACTTTAGTTAAGTGTAGGAGAAATACATGACATTGAAGAAGACTGAGATCAAAGAGCATTATAACTGGGGTCAGCATGTGGGGGTGGAATGAGGAGATGTTGGCATCACGAGCGGTAATGCTACCACTGTGCCAGAGAACCAGCATTAATCTGTAGTTTGTGCTGCCATCCTGAAGCTTTGTAACCCTTTGGTAAATCTGGCATTGGGTGTTTTAGGTCACTGAATGAAAAGGAGAGAAGACTCTCCACCCTCGTGCAATTACCTAACCCCAGACTGCCCACCTACAGCTATAACATTTACTCTGTTGTTCTTAAAAGCTAGGAAATCAAAATAAAATGCTATCTTCTTCCTGGTAGAGCTGCTAGTTACTAACTCCATTCTATCAGTGGTAATTTCATTTCTCAATGCAATACTTGCTCTCTAGAGCACTGCTTACTGTATACCTCTAGCTGAGTGTGTTGGGCAGCATGCCACACTGCCATGTGTGAAACCTACTGTAGGTTTAGTAGAGGTCTCAGGTCTGAGCTTAAGGAGGATAGGAGCACCACAGAGTTTATATACTAGCTCTCTTTGGAGACAGGATTGTGGTACATCATTTTACAGCACCACCAACAGCTGAATAATTCTCTGCATGGAGTGGAGTCTCAAAGGGGCCATTGCTCCTCTCTCTATTGCAGAAATTGACTGTCACAAGCAAGGGCAAAAAAGCGGGGAAAATGAAGCATCTGGCTGCAGCAAAAAGGAAGAAAACGCCTATACATACCTTGGCACGATGCACTTCTGAATGGAAATATTGTGATTGTTAAATGCTTTTAAAGAAATTGGCTAGATTCCTAAAACTAAATAAATGTCTGACAGTATTTATATGAATGTGATACTCATTTCATAGCAGTGAGAATTCTCACCCACTGATATTTCAGGGATAGAGTTCCAGTCTTGGGAGTATTTTACCATAAGCAGTCTGCTTTTACTCATGGTTGACATTTTGTCTCTTAAGTGTAACTCACACTCGTCATGCTGTCATTTTCTGTCTTTATGAGTCAATTTAATTGAATCTCTGACTACAGGATATGATGTTAACTGACAGGCCATGGAGAATAAAGTTTTAAAGGCTTATTTACTTTAAAAAATGCATTTTAAAATACTTTCCCAGTAAAACTGTAAAATAAATGTCTCATTGAGAGCATGATAACAGTAAACCACAGTCTGGGGAGTTGCAGAAGTTATATCAATTATGATATTCAGTTGTTCAGATGAAATCCAAAGTTGAGGGAAACAGATTGCAAACACTGCTTGGAAAAACTTGTCTATTAAGACCTAATGGCTTGGTGGGTAACATCACCACATGTCATAGGAAGAGCTGGGTTGAATTCCTCAACTGAGAAACATAGGCCAGCAGATATCACACTCACCAGGAAATGCAGGTTGTCTGTGGAAAAGGCAGGTTGGCAACTGTTACTGCACAACTGCCCAGGGGAAGAATGCAATGCCAGAAGATTGCTTTGCTTATGTGCCTCTCCAGTATCAAGATTCAGGTGTGATTGATGGGAGGTTGCTAAGGAAATGATATCCAAACCCTGTAAAGACAGTACTAGGCAAAAGCAGGGGAGCTTCAGTATGTACTCCCTATACCCATTCATATTAGAGGCTATGGATGCACAGCCATGCCATACACAGCTTTACCGTCTTTGACTCATTGAAAGGTGCCAGAGGAATGGCTGTGATGAGTAGTACGGTATTAAGTAGTGGCCAAAAGGCTAATAGAGAAAAAAAAAAAGCAGAATTTATAAATAAAAAAAAAGAGTAAAAAAAAGAAAAATATTGCTTATAGGCAATAGTTCACTCATTCTAGAGAGAGAGAAGAGGTGCACAGACAGAACTAAAAAAGCTCTCACTTCAATTGTTCTTAAAAATTATAGAGGAAAAATGTTTTCAGGGGCTGTTGTAGCAATCACCCAACATAAGTCCCAATGTTTCATATCTTAAGGTATGTTCATCCCACCTGTTTTGAAAGCTTTATATAGGATAGAGTTAAAAGTTCAGAAGCACCATTAGAAATAGAGGTGAACTATATTAAATTCCCATATAGACAAAAAATTGCAAAAAGGAGTGAAATCAGCTAACAATCGAAAACAGTGGCAAGATTAAAGCTAGTTGATGTACTTATACTTGGTCTAGACTCAATATGGATATTAATTAGTTAATAAATTATCAGCTCAGCATTGCACAAAAATGGTCTTCTTCCCAAATCACAAAAATGGTTAAATCTGAAAGAATATAAATACAAATTTAAGCAGTACAAAGGATAAAAGACAAATACAGCTTAAAATGGTAATGCAATGCTGAACCCTATTCAAAATACTTTACTAAGCGGGGGTTCATGAGTGTATGTATGGTAAAAGAAAGATGCTTTACACAACAAATAGTTGAAATAAACATTTTTAAAATATCCCAGCCTACCAAACCTATCATTGAAGCCCTGCCACTACCATGAACCCAGCCTACCTCTATTGCAATTTCTGAGAACCTTCTTGATACCTGTAATTATTACAGAAAGTACAGAAGGTTGCAGATTAATGCCTCTAGATTAAAGTACATGTTTTGCCATATCATGTTTAGTGTTCTTATTGGTAAGTGCCCTTATAGGCTCACTGACTCATTGATCCACAGCCCAGTAGCATAGTCACTCATGTTTGGCAATGAGCGCAGACTGTCGCGGGCTGGCTGAGGAGGAACGACTGAGCAACCTAGGGACTACTCTCCTCCCTCAAGGATAGGAGACACTGTTCCTGCTGCATGACTGAGAACTGATGGAGACCAACTAGTTGCACAAATGGAAGCACCAGTGGGGAGGAGCCACCACTGGATGCCTGTCACACATGCATGCCATTACACACATGCACAAGCACATTATTGCATGCTGGCACTGGGGTAAAAAAATGGAGGCTGGAGAAAAGGGCCAGGCTGTCTAGACCAGTGCCCCTTGAAGGCTCTTGCGTGGCTGACACAGCTGAGCACCCACCATACTGTTGTCTTGTGTAAGTGGTAAATAACTGGTAAAAGAGAAGGCCACTGATGAGACGGGGTGGGAGTGCAAGGGGGCAGATGCCAGAATGAAAAACAACTGGAATAACAACTGATACAACCAGAAATGTCTAGGATCTTAAAAAAAACAACAACAAAGGACTTGAAAAAGTCTTGGTGGACTTTATGATGCTGCAAAATGTGCACCTTCTACACTTATAATATCCATTTGGAGGTGTTCTTTTTCTAAAAGTTCCATAAGGGTGAACAATATGGACAAGCATGTCCCTGATATTCTGTGCCCATTTGAAAATCATGTCTGGTGGGTTTTCCTTAAAAAGTTTCAGTTGATGAGCTGTTCTTAGTACTGTATGTCAGCTGTTTTTGACCACTTCCTTGAGTTGATGAGTTTGGGTATTACTGGTAGTGACAAAAGAAATGTAAGATTTAGTATTACTTTTCATATTTATGTCACTAGTAACTTTTACCTACTGCCTTATTCTACAAGCTTCCTAGTTTTACTCACTACTTGTACAGGGTTCTATGATGCCAGTTCGACAACATGTTCATCGACTGGCATCACAGTGACAGGATTTATGTCTCCTGCAGGTTGCAGTTGACATAAATCCTGATTGTTTTCTGGTCTGTTTTTTCATTGGGGGGCTTTCCCCCAACCTCCCACATGGGGGGCTCTGCCCCCTGTACCACCCATACTATTGATTATCAGCTCTGAGTCAGAGCTGATTTAAGCAGGGGGTGCAGGACCAGGAGACAGTGTGTTCCTGTCTGAGGTGCACCAACACAGCCACCTGTCGGCAAACTCTCAATTTTGTCTACAGGGATGTAGGTCGCTGTGTTGATGTTGCTGACCATGGCACATACCCTTGTACAGTATGCTGTATCTTCTTTATTTGAATTTACTTTTCAGCTCATCTTACATTTAATGGAAATACACTTCAGAGCTATAGGTCCTCTTGATCCTCAGAAACTGCCCCTTATGGATACTGTAAACCGTGTAAAATCTGAGCAACTATCTGAGTAGAACTACACACTTTCTGTTGCAGCAAAAATGCACATCTGTCCTGCCACAAATAGTAGTGACAAAAAGCAAAAGTCAAACGGAGAGTACTGGGATGATAGTGACTTAGAGCAGGAGGATAAATACCATAAATCAAAATATCATACATAAGAGTTGGAAGGTCTTTTTCCTTCCACTTAAGAAAGAGAAGGGTCCAAACAGGTTGTGTATAAGGGCAACCAATAAAAAAATGAAGCATGGTTTCAGGGATGGAAGGACAAGAGTCACGAGGACAAGTTCTTTCCTCCTGAGCTTTATGTTTCAGGTTATCACGTACACCAACCCTTCTGTGACAGGATAACCAGGTAATATCCCAAACCCACTGAGGAATGCGGGGATCAGTCAATTGATGAAAAACACAGGAGGAGTCCAAAATAGTGTCAAGGGAGTTCCTTAACACCGGAAGGTCTAGAAAGGATGATCCCAAAATAGACTGATATAAATGTTTCCTCGTGGAAGAAAGAATCACTGTAGGAGTCAGAGACCACTGGCGAATCTTTAAAAAAGTGGGGATATTATAATGGGGAAGATTATATTTTCGAAAGTTTCGTTAGGAGGAAGACTCCACGCCTTGCATAACGGGGCAACAGGATCATGGAGAAGAGACAACCAAAAGACCGGCTGGGCATGCAGTAAGTAAGGAATAGTGGATTTTAGAAACAAACAGTGAAAAAATACTAAAGGGTTCAACATCCAAACTCCACCATGGCAATAATCAGGATATGTGTAATTCCGCTTAATTGCGTTTCAACGACTACCCCAAAAGCCCTGAAAGAATACATTATATAAATGGGCTTCCAAGGAAAAAGGAACTGGAAAAACTGAAGCTACATGAAAAAACAAGGGAAAAACAAAAGTTTTCAACAGCAAACCCGCTTCTGTTTAGCGATGGTATGACCCTTCCAAGAAGCAACCGTGTGGAAAGCCTTATCCAGAATAACAGTCCAATTGGTGAGGGCATCGTCAGTGCCACCAAAAGTCAGTCCTAAAATCTTGATCGGGGTGAAGTACAAAGGTACCCCTGCAATATGAAGAGGAGAATCAGGGGGTGGCAACAACAGGAGGTACAAAGCTGAGCTTTTACTGTACTTCAACCTAGAACCAGATACCCGTTCAAAGTCTGTAAGAAGAAGGAGCAAGTCCATCTCTTGAAGTTGAGGAGTGGTGAGAATACAGAGGTCATCTGCATAAGCCAACACCATAGGAATAGGGGATGCAGAAGAAAAGGAAAGATGGGGAATAGAAGGATGATGTAAAATCTTGTGAAGCAAAGAATCAATATGAGAAACGTTGAGAAGAGGACTTTAAGGGCAGCCTTGCTGAACACCGGCCTGACTCAAAAAGGACGGATAAGGGGCTCCATTCACATAAGGCTGGATCCAAGAAGTAGAATATAGTCATCTAATCCATTGGATAAAACATTGTGGAACACCATAGTGAGAGAGGACATGGAAGAGGTAGTCATGGTTCACCCTATCAAACGCTTTCTCTTGATCAAGAGAAAGGAGTAGCTGTGGAGAAGAAGAAGAACTGAAAGAAGAAACTTCCCTTAGGAGAGAAAGATTCAAAACAATACAGCATTGAGGGGTAGCACAGGTCTGAGCTTCTGAGATAACATGAGACGCAATAGGAAGAAGTTGGTGGAGCAGGACAGAAGCAAAAATCTTGTAGTCTACGTTCAATAGGCTCATTGGTCTCCAATTCCAAATATCCATCCTATCCCCCTTCTTAAATAAGAGAAACATAATAGCATCTGAAAAGTGTCAGGGAACAGAATGAGTAGAAATAATACTATTACAGAGTATGGTAAGGATAGGAGAAAAAAGATAAGAAAATGTGTGATAAACCTCCGCCGTTAGGCCGTCCAGCCCCAGAGAAGTACACCATTTCTGCTTCTTGATGGCTGCTTGTACCTTCAACAAAGAAATTGGGACAGTCAATTGAGTGCAGAGATCAGGAGGGGGAGATGGAAGCTGGAAATCAAGAAAAGAAACAACAGCTGGAGAGGTCACCGTGGGGGTCCCAAAGACACTTTCCAGGTGGGAAAAAACCTTGTGCTGGAGAGAGGATATAGTATCATAAACTGTCGAGGAGTCTGGGTCAACAAGACGTTCAATATGTGTGGCTGACACCCTGTCAGAACAATGCTTATAGATATTGAAAGATGCCTTAGAAGAACGGTTGCCGCAAGAGGCCTCAAGATGCCAGGAACAAGCCCTATCATACTGACGCACTTCCATCAGAGTCTTCTGAGAAGCAATAAGAGGGGGAGTAATCATGACCAGATTCATATGCCCTGGAGATAGTATCCTATAAATGTCACCGCAAAAGCAAATACTGATGCCTAAGAAAGAAACTTTTGAGATCCAACTTAGTGTCCTCCCAGCAATGTAAGGGGGAGGCATAAGCATCCAGTACTGAAGTGCGACACAACAAAAAATCCTGACAATCCTGAACAATGCAACTATTTGACAACAAAGAGCTATTCAACTTCCAACGTGAGGAAACCACCATAGGGTGGGATGCTGTGGAAGGAGAGCATAGCAGGGAAATGGCCAGATGATCTGAGGTTTCACAAGGAATACCTTTAGCCTGGTGAATCAGAACATTCTGAGAAAGGAAGACAAAAATCAATACAAGTGGCCAAAAGGCCTCTATGATAGGTTTTAGCTCCCTTGGGGTGTACCTTTGTTTTATTTTTATTTAGTTTTTGTTGACCAGGTAAGTTCATTAGGAAGATTCTGCCTATTTTCAGGCACGACCCGGGGGAAGGGGAGATACAGATGAAATGCCAACTGACCTTGAACCAGAGTAAGCTGTTGGTGGTATTTTTAGTGAATGAGGGAAATTTGGCCAGGGTAACAGGGAAATTCCCCTACTCTTTTCAAGAAGTACAATGAAATCTTTAACATCCACCTGAACTACCACCAGAACAGGCAGATGGGACCTCAGTTTAACGTCTCATCCGAAAGACGGCACCTCAGGAGTGCAGCACCCACTAATGCTGCACTACTGTGTCAGTACTGGGATGTTAACCCAAGTGCCTGGTGTGAGAATAGAACCCACAGCCTTCTGATCTCCCGGCCTCAGAGGCAAGTGTGCTACCTGCTGAGCCACTGACACTGCTACCTCACAGTAGCCATCCTTAAGAAAAGTGGTCTGAAGAATAGAGCACAAAGCAGTAGGGTTTCTGAAAAGCTTCTGAGTGTAGTCCCCTCTATCTGCTAGGGTAAGACTGCAGTTAAAATCCCCCTATGTAAAGATGGCAGGAGGGGTGTAAATGAGGTTGTAATAACCGGAACAAGTCTGAATGAGCAGCAATACTTTGAGGTGCATAAACATTCAGAATCCTAAGCCTTAGGCGATGGAAAGTGCAATCAAGCAGTAAGGCACAGCCATGAACGATGTCAACCAGTCTCGTAACAGTACAATCAAATCTGGAAAATAAAATACCCAAGCCATCACATTTATCCTCACCACAGGACCAATGGTAAGGGCCTTTGGTCCAGCTGGCAGAAGCCCGGGACAGCTCGTAACGGGTTTTCATCCTAGTATCTTGAATCAAATCATGTGGGAGATTCAAAAGATACTACAAGGAGATAAGAAGTTTCCTATAGGATTTCATGCTGCACACATTAAGTGTGAAGCAGCGGAGGCTCAGACTCCCAGGCATAGGAAGATTGGAGTTGGTGACAAGAACCTGGGAAAAAATGTGGAAAAACTAAACAAAAATTAGTTAAGTAACCGCAGAATGCTACCGGGTGTCAGATCTAGAGGGAGAGGGATCCAGCTGGGAATCAGAGGAGAAGTCCATATGGAGAGAAGAGGCCTGAGAGGATTTCTCTTTTTAGGTTTCACTTGTTTTATTTTTAGCTAGTGGTGCAGAATACAGCATGTGTTGGCCTTCAACACCCACAGTTGTGTGCTACTCATCCTCCTCTCTTTGTGCCCTTCACCCTTTTTATTCTTCTCCGCTCCAGTTTGAGATCTACCAGTGATGTAGGTCACTGGGTATTGCATGTAAGAGAGGGAGAAGAGCGTGGGGTTATGAATAGGGGAAGATAATAGAGGAGGACATCATATTGGGGTGGTTAGGTCCAGAAGGTGCCCTGGGCTAAAATGGAATCCAGACCATGGTCTTCCATGTCTGGTGCCCATACCCAAGGGCACCAACGATTATTATGGGCAGATGGTCTGGGTGGCCCATGAGGTTTGTCCAACTTGGGCAGTGTTGTGTAATGCCAGGTCCATTAAAAACAAGACCGCAATTATTGCTGATCTTGTTGGTACAGTGGACCTGGCTTGCATTACCGAGACCTGGCTGGATGAAAATTCTGTCCCCATTTTGGAGGCTATGACTCCAGCTGGGTACTCGATGTTACACCGTCCAAGATTGGATCGTGGGGGGGTTCCGATCTGTTTCAAGACTGAACTCAGTCTCACGGAGGTCCCGGTGTTGGGGGTTGAGTCCTTTGAGTGTATAGTAGTAGCAGGTGTAGGCTTTTGAATTGCTCTCATTTACCATCCATTCGGTGATGAGAAGCTATTCCTTCAGGAAGTGGCAGACTTCATCGTTGATATGGCATTTGAGTCAGCCAGATTGATGGTTCTGGGTGACATTAAAGCCTGGGTTGATGATGAACTCTTGCAATTTGGTCAACACTTCCTCCAGCTAATGACAACGCTGGGCCTTACACAGGTTGTTTCCCTCTGCTACACATAAATTTGGACACTCGCTGGACCTGATCTTCCTCCTGTGGGTTGAGGCATCCAATGTGGGGGTGGAACCTATCAGGTGGTCAGACCTTCACACCGTGGGGTTTAGTTTTTGCACCCCCTCTGGAAGGCCTGCCCCTGTGGAGTTGGTTTGATACTGCCCTTTGCAGGATATAGATTCCCAAGGCCTTGTGGTGGTGCTTGACCTCTCATCTCCCATGTTAGCAAGCAGTGATCTAGAGAACCTCGTGTCGGCTTATAATATCGCCATGACGGGGGCGCTGGATTCTATTGCTCCAGTTCATGTTCGCCCCTTTCCCTTCACCCCAAGTCCCCTTGGTTCGATGGGACATTGAGGGAGATGCGGAGACAGGGGCGACAGAGCATTGCTGGCGAAGGTCCACCCTTGATGCTGACCACCTTAGATTGATGGATCGCTATTTTGTCTATCAATCCACTATCACCCATAAGAAGGCAGAATTCCTGTCCAGGGAGATCGCTGCTGCGCAGAATCGACCAGCTCAGCTGTTCCAAACTGTGGATAGGCTGTACAACCCAGCCTGTTTGCAAGTTCAGAAAGCTTTTTCGCAATTGAAATGCGATGAGCTTGCTCAGTTTCTTGCAAATAAGGTGGCTGACATTAGGGTGAATCTGTTGCCATCACACTCTAAGGGACCGGCTGTGGACTGGTGTGAGATCACGGTGTCTCAGTTTTCCTGGAGTTTCCTATGGCCAGCTGGAGTTCATGGATGCCATGAGGATTATCCAATCTGTGCACCATATGTGCTGTAGTTTGGATCCTGGACTGACTTCCCTAATTTTGGGTTGTACTGATATCATTAGACCTGTCCTCGTACAGATAGTCAGGTGCTCCCTGGAATCTGGTGAGTTCCTAGCTCCGTGAAAGAGGTGATGGTGATGGTGACACCCATCTTGAAGAAAGTTACCTTGGACTCTGACTGTCTGGAAAACTACAGACCTATCTCTAACCTTCCTTTTATTGGAAAGTGATTGAGAAAGTAGTGGCTGCACAAATGGAAGACCATTTGACCATCCATGACATCTATGAACCCCTCCAGTCCAGATTTCGTAAAAGACATAGCACCGAGACAGCGCTGGTTTGGGTGTTCATTGATCTCTTGATGGCTAGAGATCAGAAGAGCCATTTCATCTTGGTTCTCCTTCATCTTTCTTCAGCATTTGACACTGTAGATCACATGGTGTTGATAGAATGCCTGAGGCTGCTTTGCAGAATATCTGGAACCGTCTTAAGATATTTCATTTCATTCCTCACTGAGAGATCACAAAGAGTTGTGTCCGGGTTTTTTTCCTTGGATTCAACTGCTTTGTTGTGTGAGGTGCCTCAGGGTTCAGTATTGTCACCCATGTTATTTGCGGTGTACATGCTACCCATCGGAGATGTTGTAAGGAAGTATGGGCTGAGGTTTCACTGTTACACAGATGATACCCAGCTCTATCTTTCTTTTGCTCCCAACCAGGAGGGAGCTCTCTTAGTCTTTAACAGCTGTCTAAATGAAATCCAGGAGTGGATGACTTCCAGTTGGCTGAGGTTGAGCTCGGATAAGACTGAGGTACTGGTTGTGGACCCGCGCCTACAGATAGGGGGGTCGGGTAGTGTTGCATCATCCAGAATTTTTCTGGGTGGCATTTCTTTCCCCACCTCTGAATGGGTGCGGAACCTGATGGTAGTTCTTGATGACAGGTTGACACTACATTCACAGGTGTCGGCAGTCGTCAAGACTTCCTTTTATAATCTGAGGAATATCGCCAGGATTCGGCATCTTGTTCCATCTGCTGACTTGCCTACTTTAGTCCATGCCTTCGTGTCCTCACACCTGGATTATTGCAACTCCCTTTATCTAGGGCTTTCTGGGGTTGAAATCCGTCACCTGCAGCTAGTGCAGAATGCTGCAGCCCAGCTTTTGATGGGCTCTAGAAGATCCTGTCATATTACTCCGGTGCTGCGTGAACTGCACTGGCTGCCAATCCAGTGGCAGATCACTTTTAAAGTTGGCTTGCTGACTTTCACAGCCCTACATGATCTGGGCCCAGCCTATCTGAAAGAATGTCTGGTTCCCTATCACCCCGATCGATCTCTCCACTCGGCCGACGAGGGGTTGCTAGAGGTTCCAAGGGTGAATTTGAAATCTTCTGGTGCTCAGGCATTCTCATATGTTGCCCCCACCCTTTGGAACTCTCTACCCCATTGGTTGCGTGAGTGCACTTCTGTGGAGGGTTTTAAGAGGGGTCTAAAGACCATTTTATGGGAAACAGCATTCCCTGAATACTAAATGTTTTAATTGGTTTGTCTGTATTTTTTATTATAATTGTTATTATGTACGTCACCTTGGCATTTGAAAGGCGCCTTATAAATAAAAATTATTATTATTATTTATTATTCAGAATCATTGCCCTCATCCATTATGCCACTCCACTGCTTCTGTTTAGTCATGGCCTGTTAACGATTTCTGGTAAGAATGGACTGTCTGGGGGGACCGGGAGCCTTCCGATTGCCTTTAGACTTATCCCTCTTGCCTGAGAAACCTCTGTGAAGGGATCCTGGTCCAGGGGGGAATAGGGTCAGAGGGGGTGACAACCTCCGGGGCTGGATCCTCACAGGGAGGAATGTGAGTCTGCAGTATAATATCTTGTACTTGAAGCACAGGAGGGGAAGTCAGGATAACAGCAGTCGGAGGGGGGCACTGCTTCCTGGTGTTCCCCTTCATACTGACAAAGTAGCTGAGATTGAGAGTCAGATATAAGGGCCACCTGGTCCTGATGGGGGCAAACCAGCCTATTATGGTCTGACCATGGACACTGGTGATAGGTATGCCCAGACACATCACAAAGATTACATTTCTGTGGGTTAGAGCAACCAAGACTAACATGACCATAGGCCAAGCAACTAGAGCACCATGGCTTGTCACAGGTATGACTAAGATGTATCCTGACTCCACATTTATGGCAAGTGTGGGGCTGACCAGGGTAAATGCACAAACCCCTATCTCTACCAATATAGAAACTACCAGGTAAATATGTTATACCCCGGACAGTCTCCCACAATTACACCTTAACATTCCAGTCCCCTGTCCAGACAAGGTCCTCATTCAAAATAGGATGAGGAGCCTTGAGAATATTGCAGTGCTGCTTAAGCCAGTGCTGGATGTCCACTATGCTCACCCCCTCATAACGAAAAAGCAGGGTAATAATTTTAACCATGGGTTTGGTTAGGGGAATGAGCATAAAGGGGGTCCATAAAGGCTGAGACTTCACCAGTTCATATTTGCTCCAAAATCTTTATAATACATTCTTAAAACTAATTTCATATACAGTTTCCCCTTTAACATGTATAAATGCAAACAATTCACTTGTTGAAATACCCAAAGAGTCTAGCAACATAGAATGCAGTACAGTTCATCTACTCGGTGCAGTAGAAAGATCTCCAAAATACTTTAAGTGAACAGCATTCCTACACTGAGCCAGTGCACCCAAATTTTGAAAAAGACACTGAGGCAAAAGGAAGGGGCCTTCAACGTCTCACCAGCTAGCAAAGAAGGCAAGGTAGATCCATCCATAAGGCACTGGGAGTCCTCCTCCAAAAAGGAGTGTACAGAAGTAGAAGGCAGTGGTGCAGAAGAGTAATCGAGAAGGAGTTTAACATGTGGAGACTGTAACGGTGGTTTTCCAACAGTAGAGACCCATGAGGGAGTTGAAACAGTCAGGGGCGACTCCACCTGAGGGGACTGAACAAGCTGTGAGCTAGCAGTAAATGGCAAAATGGAGTTTGAGGCATTCTGTATAATGTCTTGAGCACTGACAGCCCAAGGAGAAGTCAAAGGAGCACCAGGAAGCAGCTGTGTCCAACCCACAGCTCAGAGAGCTGAAGCCGGGGACCAAACCAGGTCGGAAGAGGAAGTGCTGCCATGGACAGTCTCATGAGCAAATGGTGTAGGAGCTGAAGGAGGTAGTGCAGCACTGAGAGGAACAGCAGACTGACTGGGTGAGGCAGCAGGAGGTAGAGCAGTTGTGACAGCAGGCTGATTCAAAGTGGATGGCAGGTCAGTACTCAGGACATCGTCCTTTTTAACAAAGTCCCACAAGAGGGAGCAATGTTGGTAATAAAGGGATTGCAGATGTGTCAGGGACATAGGAGTAGGATAGGCCTCTGTAACAGCAGCATGAGGCCAGTCTAAAGGAAATTGGCCAGAATCCAAAATCCGAGCAGCCATAGGAGACGAGAGCATAGTAGATGAAGTGTCTAGTTCAGGCACTGAGTCTGAATGACTATTACAGTAAATGCTAGGCTGAAGAACAGGCTGTAAATCAGGAACAAAACCCTGGGGACCAAGAGCTGCATCACCACCACCTTCACCAGGGTCTGGGGCAGCAGCTATCTTGGAGAGCAACCAGAAGGCCAAAGGGTCCCCCTGCTGCAGAGTAGGGGAATTTCCCCAGTGTCCTGGCCAAATTTCCCTCATTCACTAAAAATACCATCAACAGCTTAATCTGGGTCAATCTCAGTTGCTTACCATCTGTATGCTCCCCCATTCACCCCTGAAAAAGGGACTTCTAGGCCCAGTGGGCTTATCAGGTCAACAAAATCTAAACAAACAAACAAATAAACAAACTCGCACCCCATTCCATGTGTAACTAAGCTAAGGTGGTGCAGTATAGAAGAATAGGGTGAGAGTTAGGCCCGATGACCCCAACGCACACCCTGATGCCTGTTGGTGGGTGTGTGGGTGGGGTGCAAGGGGTGGGAACCCTAACACCAAATTTCCTCACTTTTGTCATTGTGGAACAACCCTAATTGAAGCATTAAACTGAGTTTTTTGCCATAAATTTCTATTTGTTTTGAGAATGTGCACTATAAATAGTGAATAGTATGTGGTGGTGGGGGCGCGGGGCTCTTTGGGCAATGGCAATGCCAATGGTGATGAGAAAGGAAACAGCAAAGCAAACAGTAATGCAAAGGCAAGCACAAAAGCAAATGGAAATGGTAATGCAAACGGTAATGGAAACACAAGCACAAACATGAAACCAAACACAGATGGTAACACAAACTGCAACGAAAATGCAAACAGTAATGGTAACACAAACAGAAACATAAACAAAAGCACAAATACAAATGCAAATGGTAATGCACACAGTGACACAAACAGAAATGATAACGCAAATGGTAATGGAAATGCAAGCGCAAACATAAACAGAAACACAAATGTTATTGCAAATGGTAACGGAAATGCAAACAGTAACGGTAACGCAATTGCAAACACAAATTCAAATGGTAAAGGCAATGGCAATGGTGACGCACAAGGAAACAGTAATGCAAGCAACAATGAAAACACAAGCACCAACTCAAACACTAATAGTAATGGCAATGCAAATGGAAATGGTAGTGTAAACGGTAATGAAAACGCAAATGGTAATGGTAACACAAATGCAAACGGTAACACATACGGTGGTGCAAATGGAAATGCAAATGTAAATGGCAACAGAAACGCAAACAGTAACCCAAATGGTAACTCCAATGGTGACTCAAAAAGAAACAGTAATGCCATTGGTAATGCAAACACAAGCACAAATGCAAACGGTAATGCACATGGTGACGCAAATGCAAATGCTAATGCAAACGGTAATGTCAATTGCATATGCTTTGTGTTTGAAAGAGGTGCATCCAGAAGCACATTGAATACAAAGAATGTGGGCATAATAGTGGCCCTTGGACAGGAAAATTTTGAAAGGCACATCAGGGACCCTGGCTGCATGTTCCCTGATGTTTTTGGACTGATCACGCAAACCATGTGGGCTGTAGGTGTAAGCAAAGAAACATGCAAAAACCCATAATTTATGCATTTTTTGGTGCTCTGTAGCTCTGCAACTGTAGTTTTTACCATAACAAAACTTTGCAGGTCGAAAGATCTATGATCTGGCAGTCAGAACAGCAAAGGCCCAAACCGAGGAAAAGATAGCCAACTCAGTTGAGAAGGAGGATAAAACCTTTTATAGGTACATCAGAGAGCAAAGGAAGACCAAGGGAGGATAGTGAGGCTTAATAAAGGGGAGGGAGGGTGGGCGAGGGTGACTGTGAAAAGGCAGAGATACTAAACAAATATTTTTGCTCAGTATTTACAAAGGAAGAGGGGGAGGTACCTAAAACAAACAGTAGAAACACTCTGGATACAGAAGTTGATACCAGCTCATTTACAGAAGAAAGAGTTCTGAAAGAGCTCTTAAAACTGAAGGTGTACAAAGCAATGGGGCCTGATGGGATTCATCCCACAATTCTAAAAGAACTAAGGATAGAACTAGTGACACCACTGACTACCCTCTTTAACAAATCATGGGAGGATGGGGTGGTACCTGAGGACTGGAGGAGGGCAGATGTGATTCCCCTTCACAAAAGTGGGAGCAAGGCAGAAGCAGGAAACTACAGACCTGTTAGTTTAACCTCAGTGGTAGGAAAATGATGGAATCATTTCTGAAGGAAAGAATTGTTGCGATCTAGAGGCCAGAGGGCACAGGACCCAAGGCAGCATGGATTCACAGTGGGAAGGTCATGCCAGACAAATCTGATAGATTTCTTTGACTGGGTGACCAAAGTAGTTGATCAGGGAGGGCTGTGGACATGGCCTACCTAGACTTTAGCAAGGCATTTGACACAGTCCCACACAAAAGATTAATATACAAGTTAGCCAGCCTGGGAGTGGGTCCCAAGATGACAGCCTGGGTAAAGAATTGGCTGGAGAATAGGACACAGAGAATAATAGTAAATGGATTCCACTCTGAAAAAAGGGTTAGCAGTGGGGTACCACAGGGTTCAGTATTAGGAGCGGTCCTCTTCAATGTCTTTATAAGTGACATTGCAGAGGGACTGGAAGGAAAAGTATGTCTCTTTGCAGATGACACAAAGATCTGCAACAGAGTTGATGCACAAGGTGGGGTGGAAAGGATGAGAAGGGACTTGGCAAGGTTAGAGGAATGGTCAAATGTATGGCAGCTTAGATTCAATGCTAAGAAGTGCAAGGTAATGCGCCTGGGAAACAAAAACCCAGGGGAAGAGTACACAATGGGGGATGAGATACTAACAACAACAAAAATAGAAAGGGACCTGGGGGTAGTCATATCAGATGACCTAAAGGTGGGCAAGCAATGTGAGAGGGCAGCAAGGAGGGCTGGGGGGATACTGGGATGCATAGGGAGAGGCATCACCAATAGAAAACAAGAAGTTATTATCCCTCTGTACAGACAGCTGGTGAGACCACATCTGGAGTACTGCGTGCAGTTCTGGAGACATAGACAGGATGGAAGCTGTCCAGAGGAGGGCAACTAAAATGGTGCAGGGTCTGCACCGGAAGACATATGAAGAGAGACTTAAGGAGCTTAATATGTATAGCCTCGAGAAGAGGAGTGAGAGGGGGACATGATAGAAACTTTCAAGTACCTCAAGGAATCAACAAAGTCCAAGAGGTAGCATCTTTCAAAAAGAGGTGTGCAAGAACAAGGGGCACAATTTGAAGATAGAAGGGGCAGCTCAGAGGTAATTTAAGGAAGTATTTTTTCACAGAGAGGGTTGTGGATGTATGGAACAGCCTTCCAGAGGAGGTTGTGGAGTCAAAAACAGTGGTGGAATTCAAGCATGCATGGGACAGTCATAAGGCAATTCTAGGGGGTGGGGGTAGGAAGAAGTAGGCTGCTGGTTAACTAGGATCTGCAGCTTATCCATCAGGTAGGGAAATGGGCAGACTGGGTGGGCCAAGCGGTCCTTATCTGCATTCAAATTCTATGTTTCTATGTTTCTATACCAGACTGTGCATTCCAAATTTCAGACAACTCTATTATACAGTGGCAAAGTTATGAAGGTGCAACATTTCAGATTTAACCTTAAATGGAGTACTCAATCTTAACTCCAGTACTCCAGTGGCACTACTGTGCCACAATCATATATATATGTATATATATATATATATATATTTTTTTTTTTATGGCAAAAAAACTCAGTTTACTGCATCAGTTAGGGTTGCTCCACAGCAACAAAAGTGAGGAAATTCAGTGTTAGGGTTGAAAACCCTAACTGCGCATTCCTCCCCACCCCACCACCACCACACACATACATGCAAGTAGGGGAATGACAAAGGCAACACAACCAGCAGGAGGTGTATACCTGTGTTACTGTAGGAACTAGAGAAATCCAACTTCAGATATCATGTATTATTTATAAAGTTGTTCTACGAGGTTAGTTCACATAAAGGTGAACCAAGCTAGCAGTAGCGAAAATGATGTGCCTCACTTCATTTTCAACATATGAGTGGTGAAAGGCATCATGGGCACTGCAATGTTATTCTATGGCAAATTGCTCAATTTTGGAACAGTGTAACTTTGTCATCCTTAAGTATTTTAGCACAAAAGCAGGAAAAGGCACATCTGTGGGACCAGGTCTTTCCATCCTGCAAATTTCAGCCCAAAGGACCCAACTGTTTGCTTGCAGGATGATGGCAAAGATGTGCAGTCATTAGGAGCATACTTTCACAAAATACTTTCACAAACACAAAAGTGTCGCAAACAGAAGACACGAAAGTGTTGCATTTGCGAAAGCATTTAAAGTAGCGTTGCAAAATATTGTCACAAACACAAAAGTGTTACAAATGGGAGACACGAAAGTGTCGCATTTGCAAAAGCATGCAAAATAGTGTCACAAAATATTGTCACAAACATGAAAGTGTCTCAAATGCATAGTACGACATTGTTGCATTTGCAAAAGCAATTTTCGAAAGTATTTCAAGGAATGTGCAAAATCCTGTTTTGGATCTTGCGAGCCCAAAAATACCATATGTGTAGTCTGTGTTATGTGTTGGTGGCAGTGTGGCCAAAGATGCCCAGTTGTCCATTGTGATATGTGTTTTGTGGTGTGTGGAATGTCTGGGATCAGAGATAGCAGTGACGACCCCATGCCACAGCCCGATGGGAGCATGGGGTGTGGTTTCATGGTTTAGATAGTTGTATGTTATTCCTGTTACCTGCTGCTGGTTGTGTGTGATTGGTTGTGTTGCCTTGGTCCTTCCCCTACTTGCATGCATGTGTGTGTGGGTGGTGGTGGTGGGGGGGATTGCGCAGTTAGTGTTTTCAACCCTAACACCAAATTTCCTCACTTTTCTCACTATGAAACAACCCTAACTGTTGCAGTAAAAATATTTTTTTGCATGAATTTCCTTTCTTTTTCAGAATGTGCACTATAAATAGTGAATGGAATATGGTGGTGGGAGCGCGGGGCCCACCATGTGATTTTTTGTCACTTCGCTGTGCAAAAACTGTATGACTGACTGAAATGAAAATTGGTAAATGAAGACATGTACCATAGCACCCCTGTGTCCAGAACTGTGTGTGCATCTGTTCAACGGTCATGCACCGCCACCAGCAAACAATGTAACATGCACAATTCAGCAACCATAAGTGCCAGAGATCCAAATACTGGCACAGTGAAATTATAAATGATAAATCTTTGTACATTTGAAATGCCAGGCAAATTGGACACATGGTTCTGAAGTTATTGAAGCATAATGAACCAAATTTTCATATGTCGGACTGGCATAATTCCACACCTGTTAATGTTTTACACACAAAACCACTGTAAGGTACCTCCGTGCCACTAGGGCTACCTACGCTATAAATTTAAAGGCAGTAGCACCATGCAGAAGGTTATGCACAAAACTTTAACTGTGTCACACAGTATCTCCACAGCAAATTATTTTTCAAACATGTAAGCAGCATAGTTCACATCTCCAGGACATCCACTCAGCACCCTCTAAATTTCATGTGAAAAGACCAAACCATTCCAGAGATATTCAATTTTTATATTTCTGTACCTTTAAGAAGTCTTCCACCACAAAATGGCTGAAATCATGGCCAAAAATGCACTAAAATGGTGGACCTGGTGGCTGAAAAATCAGTATCTGTGAAGCGGGCCAACTTCAAATAGCCATATCTCTGGAATGGAACAACATTTGTTCACCAAACAAAAACTGAAATGTTCCTTGAACGAAGGTATCTCTACCAGCCAAGTTTCAGACCAATGAACCACACACTGGCTGTGCTATGCATTGCAGAGGACAGTGCCAAAAAGTAGCAAAAACAATGTTTTGCACTTCACTACGTAAACAGAAAAACACAAACGGTAATATTAATGCAAACAGTGATGGAAACAGTGAGGTAAAATAAAATAGTACTGCTAACGGCAACACAAAGGCAAGTGCAAATGGCAATGCACATGGTGACACAAACTTAAACGATAAAGCAAATGGTAAGAGAAAGGCAAGCGCAAACATTAATGAAAACAGAAATGGTAACACAAATGGTTACGCAAATGCTAATGCCAACAGTAACACAAACAGTAACAAAAATGAAAATGGTAACACAAACGCAAACAGAAATGCAAATGGCAATGGTAATGAGATGCAGAAGGAAAAAGTAACACAATCGACAAAGGAAACTCTACCAAAAATGCAAAAGCTAAGGTCAACAGAAATGCAAATGGTGACGAATACGGAAACAGTAATGGTAACACAATTGGAAACCCAAACCGTTATGGTAACACCAACGATGACTCCAAAGGGAACAGTAACACAAACAGAAATGTAAATACAAGCACGTATGCAAAGGCAAATGGTAACGTGCATGGTCATGGTAACGCAATTGCATACACAAACGCTTATGGTAACACCACCGATGATGCCAAAGGAAACACAAATGCAAACGGAAACACAAACTGAAGCACATATGCAAACACAAATGGTAATGCACACGGTGATGCAAAAGGAAATGCAGGCAAAAACAGTAATAGAAACACAAATGGTAACAGTAATGCAAATGCAAGCACAAATGCAAAGGGTAACGCACACAGTGATGTAAAAGGAAACGCTAATGCAAATGGTTATAGAAACACAAGTGAAAATGCTAATTTAACAGTAATACAAATGCACACACTTTTATTCCCAAAAAGGTGCATTCAGAAGCACAGTAAATACAAAGAATGTATGCATAATAATGGCCCTCAGAGCAGAAAATGAACACTTGGAATACTAAATTGCTTATAACTCAGGAACCATACAACGTAGAAAAAATTGAAACTCTCATATAATTTATGAGTTTCCTGCTGGCAGGCAGTATAGCGCAGTGGTCTAAGGCTCTGAGCTGCAAATTTGGTGATATCCAGCAGACCAGACCTGGGTTTGAATCCCTCAGCTTCTACTTGCATACTGTGTGACCCTGAACAAGTCACTTAACCTCCTTGTGCTCCCAGGTCGCTCCTGTAAAAAAAGCTTTCAGCTTAGTGTGCTATACCTGGTTAAACAACTAAAAAAAAAAAAAATGAGTTTCCTGACTAGTTTAGTCTAGTGGAGGGCTAAGAAATCTTCTGACAAAAAGTCCTTATCTCAAAGTGTTTTCGAGATACTGGCCCTGAAAGGCTCTGAGGACACTGTAATGTTAGCCTATGGGAACAAATTGTCAACTTCAGAGTGCCATAACTTTGCAGCCCTCTAATGTTTTGTCACCAAACCACTAAAGGGCACATGTGTGGGATCTTGGCTTTCTTTCCTCCAAATTTTAGCCCAAAAGACCAAACCATTCTTTTGCAGCAGGGTGGCAAAGATTTCCTACTATTTGGGGCACAGTGTCATAAATCACAACACTTTCACAAATAAAATCAAGAAAGTGTTGCACATGTGACACTGCTTTGCGGCACTACATTTTACAAACATTTAAAAAACATATTTATGGGATGTTTTACCCCCCAAAAGACATGGCTAGCATCCTCAGTGCTCAACTAGGTGAACGCAACAAGAATTGTGTCCTTAGAGGGTCCCAAATTTAAATGCCAAGCATTTCTGTGACCACCAATTGAAAACAAGATGGCTGATGTGTGACACTACAAGGATCATTTGAGAAAGTAAAAAGTGCATTTGCGACACTTTTGCATAGTTTGTTAATGTTTCCCATTGATTATAATGTGAAATTTGTTTTTTTAATAACTTTTGAACTGTTTAATATTTTTTCACAAAATCTTTGAAAGACACATCCGGGACCTGGGCTGCATGTTCCCTGAAGGTTTTGGACCAGTCGCGCAAACCATGCGAACTGTAGGCGTGAACAAAAAGTGCACAAAAATACATAATTAGTGCATTTTTCAGTGCTCTGTAGCTCCGCAACTGTATACCCGACAGTTACAGAACTTGGCAGATCCACAGACCTATGGTACCAGACTATGCCTTCCAAATTTCAGGCAACTCTGTCATATGGCGGCAAAGTTATTAAGCTGCCAAATTTCAGAATTAACCTTAAATGGGGTACTCAACCCTAACTATAGTGGCACTACCGTGCCACTACATAATATATATATATGCAAAAAACTGCATTAATGTGTTATTGAGTGTTAACACACAAAAGGTCAGGAAATGAGACCTTTAGGGTTGCCCCCTCTCCCCCCCGTGTACTCCCCCATCCTCCTGAGATTAACAGATGCTGGAGTGTGTCATTGGGGCTGTGAGGCTTAAATGTCACCCCATTTTTCTTTACTGTGGCTTGTGAATATGATTACACATGGAATGGGGTGACATTTAGGCCTCACAACCTGTCAATCTTGGGATGATGGGGGAGTACACGAGGGGTGGAGAGTGCAACCCTAAAGGTCTCATTTCCTGACTTTTTGAGTTTTAACCCTAAATGATGCATTAACACAGTTTTTTGTATAGAATATATATATATATCTATATATATATATATATATAGATATATATATATATAGATATATATATATATTAGAGGCAAACACCTCCATTTAAGGCATCAGTTAGGGTTGTTCCTGATGACAAAAGTGAGAAATTTGATGTTAGGGTTGAAAAAACCTTGCACCCACCCCACCCCACCCTGCCCCCTCAGCTGGCATTGGGTGTGCTTGGGGGTCTTCGGCCCTAACTCTCACCCCCATCACATGTGTAAAGGAGCTGATGTGGTGAACTATAGGACAATGGGGTGAGAGTTAGGACCAATGACCCCAAACGCACACCCCAATGCCAGCTAGGGGGCAGGGTGGGGGTGGGTGCAAGGGGGATTTCAACCCTAACATTGAATTTCCTCACTTTTGTCACTGTGAAACAAGCCTAACTGATGCATTAAATGGATTTTTTTGCCTCTAATTTCCCTTCTTTTTGAGAATGTGCAGTAGAAGTAGTGAATGAAAAGTGGTGCTCCCACCACGTGATGTTTTCTGACATAGTAACGGTAAGTGCAAGGGAAACACAAGCACTAACGGTTGTGCACATGGTGACAGAGACATAAATGGTAAAGCAAATGTTAATAGAAATGCAAGCGCAAAGTGATGGAAAACTGAACAGTGACACAAAAGGGAGATGCAACCACATAAGGAAACACAAACTGTGATGCACACAGTCACGGTATGGCAAATGGAAATGCAAATGGTAATGTTAACAGTATAAAAAACACCAAAGGGAACCAAAACAGAAATGCGAATGCAAGCGCACACAGAAACGCAAACCATAAGGTGCACGGTCATGGTACCGTAATTGTAAATGCAAATGGTAAAGTTAACATGAACAATAACACCAAAGGAAACAGAAACAGAAACGGGAATGGAAGCGTGTATGGAAACTCAAACCGTAACGTGCATGGTCACATTACCACAGTTGTAAACGCTAATGGTAATGGTAACAGCAACAATAATACCAAAGGAAACAGAAATGCAAAAGCAAATGAAAGCGCGTACAGAAACACAAACTGTAATGCGCATGGGCACAGTCACGCAATTGGAAATGCAAATGGTAACAGTAACAGCAACAAAGACGCAAACCGAAAGAAAAACGTAAACGCAAATGAAAGGGGTGCCAGAAACACAAACCAAAATACAAACAGAGACAGTAGTGGAAATGCAAATGGTAACAATAACGCAACTGCAAGCGCAAACAAGAACGCAGAGGGTAATGCACATGGAGGTGTACACGGGAACGGTAATGCAAACAGGTACAAAAACACAAGTGGAAGTGCTAATTGTTACAGTAATGGAAGCACACACTCTGTTTTTGCCCAACAGCTGCACAGAGAAACACAGAGTGTACAAAGAATGTATGCATAATAATGTGCCTAGGAGCAGAAAATGAGCTGTTGGAATACTAAATTGCTTATATCTCAGGAACCGTGCCATGTAGAAAAAAAATGTAAATTTCACGATTCATGAATTTCCTGGCTAGGTTTTCACTGAATGCGTAGCTCATAGGGTTACGCATTGTCGCAATGAAAATTCCGTATCTCACACCGTTTTCGAGATACGAGCCCCAAAATGCACGGTGACCGCCACCACGTTAGTCTATGGGAAAAAATGTTCAACTTCATAGTACCATAACTTGGCATCTGTGCAATATTTTGTCATCAAACCACTAAAAGGCACATCTGAGAGATGTTGGCTACCTTCCCTCCAAATTTCAGCTCAAAAGATCGAACCATTCTTTTGCAGCAGGGCGGCAAAGAACTCCTGTCACTTTGTCCATAGTCTGGAAAAGTAGTGTCACAATTTGCGAAAGCTTTCTCAAAATTTTGCAAAAGTGTCACAAGTGTGACACTACTTTGCGACACTACTTATTCCAGAAATTTGAAAAACATATTTCTTGGGTGTTTAACCCCAAAATAAAGACATGACTAGCATCCTGCGGGTTCAACTAGGTGAACACAAAAAGAACTGTGTTCCTAGAGGGTCCCAATTTTAAATACCAAGAATTTTGCTGATCAGTAACTGAAAAAAAAATGACAAATTTGCAGTACTACTAGGGCCATTTGTGACACTAAAAAGTGCATTTGTGAAAGTATTGAACTTTTTGTTAACTTTTCCCATTGACTTATAGTGGGAACTTGTTTTTTGAATAACTTTTGAACCGTTCAATATTTTTTCACAAAATCTTCAAAAGGTACATCGTGGAACCTGGCTGCATGTTCCTTCAAGTTTTTGGACTGGTCACACAAACTGTGCGACCTGCAGGCGTGAGCAAAAAATGCACAAAAAAGTGAAATTGTGCATTCGGATGTCACTTAATAACTCCACAGCTGTATATCTGACCAGTACAAAAGCTGACAGATCCCAAAATCTACCACGCCCAACCATGCATACCAAATTTCAGGCAAATCTGTTAAATGGTGGCAAAGTTATTAAGGTGCAAAGGTTCACCTTTTAACCATAAAAGTGCTACTCTACCATAATACATATGTATATATACATATTAGAGGCAAAACAACTCTGTTTAATGCATCAGTTAGGGTTGTTCCACAGTGATAAAAGCAAGGAAATTTGGTGTTAGAGTTGAAGGCCCCCCTTGCACCCCCCAGCCCGCCCCCCCAACCAGCATCGGGGTGTGCATTGGGGTTGTCAGCCCAAACTCTCACTCCATCACATGTATAAAAAGCTGAGGTATAGCAGAATGGGGTGAGAGTTAGGACTGACAACCCTAATGCACACCCCGATGCCGGTTGAGGGAGTGGGCTGGGAAGGTGCAAGTTGGGCTTTCAACCCTAACACCGACTTTCCTCACTTTTGTCACTGTGGAACAACCCTAACTGATGCATTAAATGGAGTTTTTGGCTCTAATTTCCCTTCTTTTTGAGAATGAGGACTATAAATAGTGAATGGAATGTGGTAGTGGGAGCGTGGGGCCCTTTGGGCCCCGCTCTCCTACCACATGATTTTTTGTGACATAGTAACAGTAACAGCAATGCAATCACAAGCAGTAACAGTTATGTAGACGGTGATGCAAATGTAAATTGTAAAGCAAGCGTTAATAGAAAGGCAGGCGCAAAGTAACATCAAAGCGAAAAGTGATGCAAATGGAGATGCAAGAGCTTAACAAAATGCAACTGGTAAAGCACATGGTCATGGCAACACTATTGTAAACACAAATGATAACTGTGACAGGAAAAATAACGTGAAAGGAAACAGAAATGGAAATGCAAACACAAGTGCGTACGGAAATGCAAACCCTAATGCACACAGTTATGGTACCAAATTTTTAAACATAAATGGTAATGGTAACAGTAAAAATAATGGCAAAGGAAACAGAAATGCAAACGGAAATGCAAGCATGTTTGGAAACACAAACCATAATGTGCATGGGTATGGGAACGTAATTGGAAACGCAAATGGTAATGGTAAGAACAACAATGATGCAAAATGAAAGACAAACACAAACGGAAATGGAAGGGCGGCTGCCAACAGAAATGGTAATACACACGGTGATGCTAAGCGAAACACAAACACAAACAGTAGTGGAGACACAAATGGTAACATTAACCCAAATGCAACCGCAAATGGAAATGCAAAGGGTAATGCACACGGTGGTGTACCCAGGAACGGTAACGCAAACGGGTACGGAAAGAGAAGTGTAAAGCCTACGTGTAACAGTAACTGGAGCGCACACCCTATTTTTTCCCAAAAGCTCTATTGAGAAACTCAGTGAAAACAAAGAATGTACGCATAATAATGGGCCTCAGAGCAGAAAACGAGCAGTTGTAATACTAAATTGCTAATATCTCAGTAACTGTATGACGTAAAAAAAAATTAAAATGTCACATCATTCATGAGTTTCCTGGCTAGGTTTTCACTGAATGCATAGCCCTATGGGCTATGCATTGTCGCGATGAAAATTCTGTATCTAGCACCATTTCCAAGACACGAGCCCTGAAAGGCGGGGCGGACGCCACCATGTTAGTCTATGGGAAAAAATGTCAAATTTGGGAGTACCATAACTTTGCATCCATGCAATACTTTTAACCAAGCCACCAAAAGGCACATCTATGAGATGTTGGCTTTCTTCCCTCCAAATTTCACCCCAAAAGTCCAAACCGTTCCTTTGTAGCAGACTGACAAACAATCCCTGTCATTTTGGGCATCCCCTGAAAAGTAATGTTATGATTTGCGAAAGCTTTCGCAAAAATTTGCAAAAGTGTCACAAGTGCGACACTACTTTCAGACACTACTTTTTTCAGAAATTTGAAAAACATATTTCTGCAGTGTTTAACCCCAAAATAAAGACATGGCTAACATCCTCAGGGCTTGAATAGGTAAACACAAAAAGAATTATGTCCCTAGATGGTCCCAATTTTAAATACCATGCATTTCTGTGATCAGCAACTGAAAACACAATGGTGGATTTGTGACACTACTAGAGTCATCTGCGACACTAAAAAGTGCATTTGCGACACTTTCAAACTTTTTGATAACTTTTCCCATTGACTTATAATGGGAACTTGTTTTTTGAATAACTTTTGACCATTTAATGTTTTTCATGAAACCTTCAAAAGGCACATCAGGGACCCCGGCCGCACCTTCCCTGAAGTTTTCGAACCAGTCGCGTAAACCGTGCAACATGTACACGCAAGCAAAGAATCTGAAAACAAAAACATAATTGTGCACACGAATGTTGCTTAATAACTCCACAGCTGTATATCCGACTGGTACAAAAGTTGGCAGATCCCAAGATCTATGCTGCCAGTCTGTGCCTGCCAACCTTCAGGCAAATCTGTTGAACAGTGGCAAATTTATTAAGGTGCAAATTTTCACCCTTTAACATTAAAAGGGCTACTCAACCCTAACTATGGTAGCACTACCGTGCTACCATTATATATATATAAATATATACCTATGCAAAAAACTTTGTTAATGCATCATTTAGGGTTAAAACACAAAAAGTCGGGAAATGAGACCTTTAGGGTTGCCCCCCATGTACCCCCCATCCTCCCGAGACTGACAAATGACAGGGTGTGCCATTGGGGTTGTGAGGCCTAAATGTCACCCCATTCCATGTGTACTCATATTCATAAGCCACAGTAAAGAAGAATGGAGTGACATTTAGGCCTCATAACCCCAGTGACACACCCCGTCATCTGTCAATCTCTGGATGAGGGGTACATGAGGGGGGAAGGGCAACCCTAATTGTCTCATTTACTGACTTTTTGTGTTTTAACCCTAAATGATGCATTAACAAAGTTTTTTGCATAGAATTTCCTTACTTTTTGAGAAAGACTAGAAAATCAGAAAGTCGCACAAGTAGGTGAAGGGAACCCGTGCTCCCACCAACTTGTAAATTTCTGCCTAACATAACAGTACAAGTACTGAATATCATATGTATTGGTGGGACCACATATGTTTGGGAGTGTGGGGCCCAAATCCTTGAAACAAAATGAAGTTTCATTCATCAGAGTGGCTTAATTCCATACCTGTTTACATGTCAGACACCTAACCATTGAACATTAGCTCCATGACAGTAAGGCTAGGTACCCTATAAATGTGAAGCCAATACCACAATGCAAAATACTATACGCAAAACGTAAAGTGCATCACACAATATCTCCACAGCAAATTAATTTCCTAACACCTAATTACCATAATTCACATGTACAGGACATTCCCTCAACAACCTCCAAATTTCAATTTAAAAGACCAAATTGTATTCGAGATATGACATTTTAAAGTTTGAGATTTTCATTCATCAGAGTGGCAGAATTCCACATCTTTTTACATTTTACACACCTAATGACTTAAAAGTATGTCCATGACAGTAAGGTTAGCTACCCTATAAATTTCAAGCCACTACCACAGTGCAAAATGCTGTCCACAAAATGTAAACTGCACCATGAAATATCTCCACAATGAATGTATTTTCTGACACCTAAACACCATAATTCACATCTACAGGACATCCCATCAACACCCTCCAAATTTCAAGTTAAAAGACCAAACCATTTTCAAGATATTTAAGTTTAAATGTTGTTAAAATTGGGCTACCTGGTCCCTCCAAATCTTGCCATCTAGTCCCTCCCTCATGAATAAAGATCATGATCAAAGAATCTCATGATCAAAGAATTTGCAGACTCACGATCAAAGAATAAAAAATTTTAAAACAAAATTTTTATACATAAATACATGAAACCACAGCCATGACTTGATAGAATGAAGCCCCCTGAGCAAAACCCATCCTAGTTTGTATAAGTCACCCCTGGGCTGAGAAATTAGATTTTTTAATCTGGCCATCTAGTCGCACCCTCACGATCAAAGATCATGGTCAAAGAATCTCACGACCAAAGAATTTGCAGGCTTGTGATCAAAGAATGTGCAGGCTCATGATCAAAGATAAAAAAAGGCTAAAACACAATTTTTACACATGAATACATGAAACCACAGCCATGACTCGATAGAACAAAGCTCCCTGAGCAAAACCCATCCTAGTTTGCCTTTATAAGTCACCCCTGGGATGAGATATTTGATTTTTTTATCTGGCCATCTAGTCGGACCCTCGCAATCATAATAGCGGTCAAAGAATCTCACAATCAAAGAATTTGCAGGCTTGAGATCAAAGATCGTTAGCTAGCCACAATCAAAGAATTCAAAACTTTAAAACTCTGTTTTTTGACATTTTTACAAGAAACCACAGCCATGGCTCAATAGAGGGAAGACCCCTGAGTAAAAACCTAACATAGTTTTACTTCAGAAGTGATCCCTGAGCTGAGATATTTGTTTTTTTCCAACCGCAAAATGAAAACAAGGTGGTGGCCTTCATGATCAAAGAATTCCTAAAAATCAAAGATTCTTTGATTGCAAGCCTGCAAATTCTTTGATCGTGAGGAGGGACCAGATGGCCAAAACCACAATTTTCTTTTGGAAAATAACTATATAAATTTTTCCCACAGACTTATAATGGGAACTTAAAATGCTGATAACATTTGAATGGATTAATATTTTTTCAAAGAACAAAAAGCAGCATGCCCCTTGATTCACGCTCTTTCAATGTGCCAAGTTGCAGATTAGCACACTACACAATGGCCATGCAATGCCACTGACAAAATCCAAAAAGCTGCCCACATAACTGGCGAAAACTGCATTTTTCAGCGTTTTGTTGTACAACAACCGTAAGTCCGACTGAAACAAAATTTCAAGAGATCTACCATGCCCCACCATGCATACCAAATTTCATGCAACTCTGTTTAATGAGTCCAAAGTTATTAATGTGCACAATTTTGAGTTTAACGTAGAAGTGGCTTCATAACCCTAAATATAGGGGCATGACTGCACCCTTATAATGTATATAATTATTTTGCAATTTATTCACACAAAATAGCCCAGCTAAGAAGTAAATTCTCATTTCCAGTGGTGTCCCACTTCTACCTATTTCCGTATCTGGGTGGACTGAAGCACTGAGAGGCTATGTGACTTGCCTAACGTCACACAGTGAGCATTTGGCTTCAGTGGATTTGAAAATGCAATCTCCCTATTCAAATCTCACTAGATTCAAACACACACTTTGTGATCTTGGCCACAAATTCATGTCATATAGTGGGAGTCCCTACCACATAATAAGGATATTGTCTATATAACTACTATAAAGGTCGGAAAGGAGGAAATATGGATCTACATCCTGATTGTAGATGACAGCCTCCTTCCATGTTCCCAAATGCAGATTTACATAGCTGGAGGGGGGGATATAACCTCCATAGCAGTACCCTTTATCTGGAGGAAACAGTCCTACAGAAAAGAACAGGTCTTGTTTTCTAGGAACAAAGTCTATAAGACATCTTTGGGCAGTCCAGAGTACAGTGGTATCCAAGTATGTCATAGTATAACATGGGAAAACCCCATTCATTACAATTGGATCTCCTGTGATATTCTCTATGTTTCTGTTTTGTTGAGAAAATATTGAAAGTATTGAAGGGCATAAATGAAATCGTCATGCATAATTTTTTGAGTACAGGGCCTCAATATCTAGGGTCACCAGCCAGGAACCTTCTTCAATTGAGATATCTTCTGATGTCTTGAAGATGTATTCTGTGTACTGGATGAAAGACAGGAAACACTGTACAAATTCACCAAGGAATGAGTCCGTGTATCTGGAAAGTGATTTTTTTTATAGAACAAGTTCCCAAGATTATAAGTAATCTGTGAAGGGGGAAGGCATCAAGCCTATTGTCTACCTTTGGTGATATTGAACTGTGCCCAGTAGATGTTCAGTTATAATGTAGTTGTTCACCTATAATGAAATATAACCATTATCATATACAACAGACATAAATGAGTCAATATGTTTCTTGAAATCTAAAGTAAAATCATGGGCAAATTTTTGCAGATGTTCATATTTTCCAATTTCCTATTTGTTTAAGCATAGTTGGGTGTTTCAAGAAAAATCACACTGCCCTCCTTGTCAGCTAGCTTTATAGAAAGGCTATGGTTGTTCACTAGTCCATCAAGCGCTGTCTTCCATAACATGCTCAGATTCTGGAAGCGTAAGTGTTCCTCTGTAAAACACCATTCAATGTATTCCTTAAAAATTAAATAAACACAAAACCTAATATAGATGGAAGGAGAAGGAGCAGAATACTGACTTTCTTCAGAAAACCTTATCTCTAGTCTCTGTATCAGTTGCTTGTGCCGAAGACTGGTATTAGGTGCTCACCTACTGTACTTGAAAAGTGATAAAAAAAGAATTTGCATCTTCTAAAGACAGACCAAAAATGTAATCTTCTTAGCCATCTAGCATGTTTTTTTCATATCTCAAAGACATGCTTGTCCATAGTGCCCAACTCATCAGAAAATCAGATTGCTGACTACCATCATTTCCAAATTGATATTCTACAATTGCAAGAAAAAAATGTCAAGATCTGATTGGTCAGTTCCTACCTTTTTTTTTATAATTAATCATCTTTATTGTTTTCACAAACATCCCAACCATATAAACAGAAAATGATGTACTGAACTGAAAGCGCAGAATAAAGTCACATAGAACACTCAATTGCTAACTTCGCACATTCAGTCGGGATATAAAACATCCTCCCCCCCCCATCACCCTCACCCAAGGTTACGCAAAGAAAGGAGCACATTAATTATCAACCCTGAGGCATTCTAGGAACCGGGTTTCCAAGCCATAAGGAGTGCTTCTAAAGAACTCCAGAGCAACACATATACATTCTGCCTACCATGCATATGAGCGATATGTTTCTCCAACTGGAGCGCCAAGGTACATTCACAGTACCACTCCATCAGAGATGGGGGTTTATCAGTCAACTAGTGTCTTAAAATTGACAATTTCGCAACAGCTGAAACAAGCGACATTTGTGCCTTTCTAATCTTGGGGGTGCCTGCAGGAAAAAGACACAGCAAACATGCCTCAGGGGTGAACATATTAGTTAAGCCAAGGATAGGGTCCAAGAGACTATTAATGGCACTCCAAAAGCCCTGCATTACAGGACATGACCATAGCATGTGGTATAGAGTGCCATCATCCTTCTTGCATTTTCAGCAAAGAGACGTGTCCTTTGCCCCACTCCTACATAGACGAGATGGAGTTAGATATAGATGATGCATTATGTTAAAATGCACCATCCTGAGTCTATCTTGTTTTATGCATTTATACATTGTACTCCAGAGCTTTTTCCAAAGGCCAGGAGTGTCCGGAATGCCTAGCTCCCTTACCCAGTAAAAGCATACCCCTGAAGGGAGCCTATAATCCCAATCCTGAAGTAACTTGTAAAACTTTGGAAACCGTGTGCGGTTGGACAGCTATAGCGAGAAGGGCATCAATATCCTTAACCCCATGGGCAGCTGGGGACACCTGAGGGAAAACCAGGGCTAGGGCCTTACTAATTTGCAACCACTTAAATAAATCTCGGTCCGCAACTCCATGAGACTTCATCAAGTGATCGAAGGGTAGAGGGCTACCATGCGCCCACAAATCCGAGACTTTAAAGTGACTTATCTGGGGCCTGAAGGCCGTGGCCACAGTGATACCTCCAATCTTAATATGCGGGTTTTCAAAAATAGGTTGGCTGTCTGATAGATACCATTTGGACCCAAGATAGTTTTGCAGTTGTTGAAATGTCTTTAACGACCATCCCATAGGGTTATTTTTCAGAGGTTTAGGGGTAGCTGACGAGGAAACAAATAGCAAGGCCCGTAAAGAGCTCTTCACTCTCTTCTCAAAACCACGCCGATGTCCAGCCATAAGGGTAAATAGGCTGAGTGCCTACTCCAATCACTCCAAAAGCTCAATTTGCAAACATGCTGTGCCGCATAATATAGGAAAAGAGAGGGAGCAGCTAAGCCACCCTTTAGCTTTGGGGTTGTCAGCTTAAGATAAGATCTGCGGATACTCTTCCCCTGCCACAGGAAGGAATTAAACATCCTCTGTAAATTGGAAAACCACCTTTTCGGAAGGTACACCCCAAGCATACCCAGGGGGTATAATAATCTAGGTAGAATGTTCATTTTTAAGATATTCAACCTACCCCAAAGGGACAGAGAGAGTAATCGCCACCAGTCTAAATCTCCCAATATAGTTTGAACTAGGCTGCCTAGATTGTTCCTAATCATTATGCTCAGGTTTGTGCTAATGTTAATTCCCAAGTATATTAATGATTTTGCCTCCCAACAAAGCCAAAAGGCAGCAAGTCCGCCTTTATAACATTATTATTTAAGGGAAGGATCTTCGTCTTTACTCGATTTAACTTGTAATAAGATACCTTGGAGAAAGAATCGATTTCCTCCAAGATAACCGGGAGTGAAGTCTCCGGATTTTCAATATGTAGTAACACATCATCAGCATAAACCGAGTGTATATAGCTGGTTTCCCCCACCTGTATACCCTTAATGAGCGGATTTCCTGCCAATCTGTGCAAGAATGGCTCTAGATATAAGTTAAATAATAGCGGGGACAAGGGGCATCCTTGCCTCGTACCTCGCTCTAACTTTATTACTGGAGACAATATCCTGTTGCACTTAATTCTAGCAGAGGGAAAGGAGTATAAAATTTGCACCCATCTCTAGAAAACCTCTGGCAAACCAAAGGCCGACAGAGTAGCAAATAGATAATCCCAGGACACTCTGTCGAATGCCTTTTCGGCATCCAAAGAGACGAGCACTGCTGGGGTTTTGGACTCTTTGGGCCACCGCGATAAGGTGTAATAGTTTCCTCAAGTGATCTTGGGGTGATCTCCCCACCATAAAACCCACTTGTTCCCTACTGACCAGCTTGTCCATAACTCTGGACAACCTATTAGCAAGAATTTTCGCCAAAATTTTCATGTCCATATTTAGGAGAGATATAGGGCGGTAGCTGTCCATACTAAAAGGATCCTTCCTGCTTCAAAATTAATGAGATCGTCGCCTCTTGAAATCTAGGATCAGATAGTCCATTATCAAACCAATATTGAAGACTTCCAACAAAATTGGAGATACTAATGGAGACATACCTTGTAGAAATTGCTGGGAACCCGTCAGGCCAGGGGACTTGTCTAAGGGCATCTGTTGGATAGCTTGATGAATCTCTAAAGCCGAGATTGGGGCACTAAAAGGCTGTATCTCCTCAGCTAGCTTTGGCAGTACAACTGAACTGAGATATGAGTTAATATCATCTGTTGAGGGTTTGGATTCCGGATCTACCGCATATAACCTCTGGAAATACACCCCAAAGGCCTTCGACATTTCCCCCGGGTCCGTGCAGACCTGCTCACCCTGCCCTATGCGAATACCCACTATGAAATGAACTGAATCTAAATGACGGATTCGCATGGCGAGTAACTTCCCGGCTTTCTCCCCTATATCCAAATATTGGAGCCTCGTCCGCAAAAGAGCCAGTTCCGCCTGCTGCAATATTAAACCAGAGTATCGAGCCTGCAACTGATGGAGCCTTGCCCAATTTGCCTCAGTTGAGAAATGGGATAGACTGTTCTCTACGTCCCTAATCGAAGTTAGTAGGGAATCCAATTGCTCCCTCTGAGTACGTTTCTTTCTAGAGGCTATCTTAATCAGCTCTCCCCTCAAGGAACATTTTAAGGCAGCCCATATTAGATCTCTTTGGACCACTGAGCCTTGGTTATCTTCCAGGAAGCGCTTGATAAACTCTTCAATGCATCTCAGGGAGGATTCTTCCTTCAGCATCTGACAGTTTAGTCTCCATTGCGGAGAGCGTCTACACCCCAGGGCTAACCTGTACACCAAACTAACCGGCGCATGATCAGATATTACTCTAGCAAATATATCCGCCTGAGTTACACCGGGCATAACGGATGAGCTGGCCAGAATATAATCTATTCGTGAATAAGTCTTATGTACAGCAGAGAAAAAAGTGTATTGCCACAACACAGGATTAATTATATGCCAAACATCGACCAGGGCAGCCTTGTAATGAGATCCTTCAAGGCCCTTGTGCTGGGGATAAACCTCGCCTCTCTTTACACGATCTATCTAGGTCATTCTGAAGAACTAAGTTCCAATCTCCCCCCAATACCGTAAGCTTTTCAGGATCGGATACCACCAGACGCAGCAATCTCATGAAAAAAGCTGGGGAATCACAATTAGGGCTGTATATAGAGCCCAATAAAATCGGCTGTGATTCAAGCAGACCATGTATAATAATGTATCGACCTTCAGGGTCCCAAATCTCGTTCACTAATTTAAAAGGGATGTTCCTTGCAATAAGGATGGCAACCCCCCCCTTTGTGGATGTCTCCGCCCCCAAAAACTTGTCCTACCCACGCCCTTCTGAAGTAATAGATGTTGCTTCTTATTAAATGTGTCTCTTGAAGAAACACAATTTGCGCTCCCAATTGACGTAGGTGTCTTAATATAATTTGTCTCTTGACCCTATCCTTGGCTCCTTTAACGTTACAGCTTATGAACTTGTATAAATTGCTCATTTAGCTCAACTGTAAAATTGAAGGAGAGATGCATAAAGAATGTCTCGGCTGATTGTGCTACAACCCTCTTTAGGAGTTTACAAGCTCCCTGACTCAATACATCAATGTTAGGTCCAGTCAAAATGTAACCTTGGTATCCCGCCCCCCATCCCTCAAGACCAACCATCTCCTTTTGAATCACAACCCTTCCACCCCCCCTTATAGAAATCACCTCAATAAAGCCCTCCCGCCCCAAAACAATGCACATACCCCAGTTCCAAGAAACTGCCCTCCTAAACATAACCCACCACATGATTCACTTCCAAACAGCCCGATTTCTCGACCCCACCCCTGGAGCTCCCCGATGAGATCCACTACAAGATAACTACTCTGCGATACCAAACTAACCTCATTGCAGAGATCTTGTGCCCTAGCTATATAAGAATTAACCCCAACAAACTAGTGCCATCTATTGTCAGAAATTTAACTTAAAGCATTAGTTGACCCTCTCCGGGTGGTCTTAATAGTCCAATACTAAAATTAATTAGCCCCCAAGTGTCCACTGACTCCTTGTACATATGTATATAAAAAAAAAAAGGGAGGGGAAAAAATAAAAGAAAGTTCCTCATATTCGGATCCTGTAGGTAAGTCCGGAACAGATGAAGTCACATAATATAAAAATTAATTCAGAAGGACTAGAATGAGACTCTGCAGTTCTCCTATTTAGCCACCACAGTGTCGGGTGCTCAAATTCCATGGTTCATCGCACTGGCCAATGCCGATCCCAGGTCTCCACCGTGCCGCACCCTCGAGTGTCCAGTGACTTCTATACATATTTAAAAAAAAAAAAGGGGAGGAAGGAGGAGGAGAAGGTCCATCATATTCCAATCCTGCAGATAAGTCCGGAACACACGATGTCACACCATATAAAGAGTTAATTCGGAGGGTTCAGCATGAGACTCTGCAATTCTCCTTTTAGCAACTCCAGTGGCAGGTGCTCAAAAGTCGATGGTTCATAACACTATTCAATGCCAGTCCCAGGTCTCCACACATTCCAGCTCCCCCATGAAACAGGGTGATTACTGCACGCTGTGCCATCATGTAGGGTCCATCCGCTGGCAAGTCCCTAAAAACATGTGGGGCTAATCTGAGTCGCAACTTCAACATAAAATGCCAGCGGCCCGAGATGAAGGAGCTAATGAACTCAGAAGTGCCCAGAATCGCGCAGGGCCTTAGTCACATAGTAAAAAATAACATAGGTCTACCTTGCCCAAATCAGGAACACCAATAACCAACAAAAAGGCTCTGTCTTGCATAACCGCAGACCGCCACCAGGGGGCGCAAGACATAACTCCACCGACTGCCCCCAAGTATCATACTTAGGACTCCTTTGATGTATCCCCCAGAGGGGCTAATTACTTATCCAATGATGCCATTGGGACTCTCAAATAAAACAGAAAGATCGCCACATGTAGATTTCAAAACTAGAGGGAAAACCCTATAGCTAGTCACTTAAAAAGATCCGGGAAAATGACCTTCAACTCTTGCATTGCTTGTGCATGAGATTCGAATGACAGCCACTTTTCCTCATGTTTTATCAGCAGGACTGCAGGGTATTTGACCTTGTATGGCTTAGATGCTGCCATCAACTTAGAAACAATCGGGTGCAATTCCTGTCTTCGTACTCTCACCAAGTGAGGTAAATCCTGGGCGATACGAATCTTCTTGCCCTCCCATGACAGCTCTTTCACATCCCTTGCTTTGGCGAGAACGTGCTGTTTATCTAAATAATTCAAGAATCTCAGTATTAGTGGCCTGGGTGGCTGGCCCTGGGCAGGTGGCGGTGCAGCTCGGTGGGCTCTCTAGATAACATACTCTCCCCGAGAAGGCTTGCGCTTATCTTGTGGCAAAATTTCTGTAGAAAAGTAATTACGGCATTCCTTCTTCCTTTTCTGGTGTCCCGATGATTATTAGCTTATTCCTTCTACTGCGGCCTTCTAAATCCTCTAATTTATCTTCTAGTTTCTTCATTCTCCGTCTTACACTGACTAATTCTGTTTCGCTCCTGTTTTGCTTATTTTCCAGCGAAGTAATCTTGACTTCTGTGTCCCCGACCCTTCTAGACAAAACATCCACTGCTTTTTTGATATCTTGCAAGTCCTCTGAAATGGACGCAACGGTCGTCTGGAGAGGCTGCATGATTTCCAAGAATCTGGCTTCCGACAAGGGAGTGTCAGATGTGGGAAACTTAGAGAGACTAGCTGCCTGCTGTTTGGCCCACTTTGCGGCCTTCTCTTTCTCTGGTGTCTGAGGAGGCGAGTGCCTCGGTGGCGCCTTCTTCATGTAAATTTCCATTCACGAGCTGAGTTCAGGCTCCGGATCACAGTCCACAAGCGCACCACTCGATTTGGGATGATTTGGCTGCAGGAATGCCGCTATAAAAGGCCAAAATGAAGAGGTTAACAGCGGAGCTCCAGGAGTACACTGTCTGCACTCAGGCTGCCATCACGTGACCGCCAGTTCCTACCTTTAACAGTGATGTTATCTGAGAATAACATTACTGTATGATGGCCTGGTACATACATGACCACAGAAGGAAATCACTCCATCGTCACAAGTTTTGAAAGCAGTAAATGCCCCCCACACATTATTAACTGTCATGCAAATCCATCTTAACCATGCTCACACTTCCGCATGATACAATTTGCCATTTTTTTCTCAATTAAAATAACCACAGAATGAAAACTGAACCTGTCACTCCGATTGACTTCACAGTCCCCCACCCCCCACATGGCAGCAGAACAGAAGTGATATGTTCAGTTTTCAACAGAAAAAGGGTCTCAGTGAAAGGCACCAGAACAAACTAGGGAAGTTCTGTGTTTGTGAAGCTGATTGCTCTGATGGCTTTCACTGACACATTTCTTTTCCTTATTATGTATCACTACGTCTTCCTGCTGTCCCTACTCTTATACGGCTGTGAGCACACTAAGCGCATGCACGCTCCACTTACTGATCGGCTCACTCAGATGAAATGGAGGTGGGATGGAGCCAGACAATGAAGCTGGAAAAGAGCCAGACAACCATAATGGCCATTACAACCACTGACAAACTGCGTGGGAAGGAATAAGAGGGGAAAAAAAGCAGAGAAAGAGAATAAGAAACTGAGAGAGGCATGGGTGTGGGAAGACAGTGAGAGTGACATACAAATGTAGCACCACTGACTGGTCAAAAAAGCAAGTGTAAAACTTTTTTTTTAAATGCATACTTACCAATGCAAAAAAAGCAGAAAGTATATTTAAAAAATGTTTGCAATTTTTTAAAATAAAAGTGAGCCATTGTGTAATAGCAATAATGCACTCCAAGGGTAGGTGTCCTCCTGGGAGAATGTCACATCTTGGGTGTTCAATGCGTTTAGCCTCGTGTTTCAACCACACATGGTGTGATGTTATTCCATCATGGCACACACACTCTGTCATGCATTATTACTTAGTTATAAGTGTTGAAGGTACACATTTTGCAACTGCTTAGAATGCACCAAAATTGTTTTTAAACTCTAAAAAGAATGGTAACAACAAACATATTTCTGGTGTAATTATTTGTAATTTCTTCAGTAACATTTATTTAGTCAGCTGTAGGAGTGGAGTAGTCTATGACTGGAAACCAGGCATCAATTCAAATATCTTGTGAATAAGAAGGGGGAACATGCTTTGGCAAAACATGTGTATGAATCTGGAGGCATTAACCTACAAAAATCTATAACATTTTATAAACTGGGTAGAGACAGTAAAGAAGCCTGATTGGCTGCTCCCCTTCCCAGCTGTGTCTTTTGTTCTGGATATAGCATTGCAAAAAACAAGAGCAACCACAAGTAACCCACTCACCCAAGATATCCATGTGTCCTGGCACCTTATGGATCCCTCCCAATCTGAAGTCCCCGACTGGCAGTGGCAGGAACAGTAAACCACAAAGAAAGCCAAAAACAAATGAAAAACAACCAAAGAAAACCCCATTATTTTATCTTCCCCGCACTCCTCATCTGACTTGGCAGTGGTGTCTGGCTCCAACTCCTCAGCCGACTCCACGGCAGTCTCTCGCTCTCCATTCCCAGTGACTTGTGCTCTGGCACCTCATGGATCCCTCCTGATGCAAAGTCCACAACTGGCAGTGGCAGGAACAGTGAACCACAAGAAAGCCCCCTTCAAAAAAAACATTATTTTCTCTTCCACACTCCTTAGGTGACTTTGTGGCAGTCTCTCGCTTATGCTCCTCAACCGACTCCATGGTGGTCTCTTGCTCTCCGTTCCCAGTGGCAGCCAGTGAGACAGCTGGCAGTTTTACACACCAAGTAACTGCAAATGAAAGCTTGCTGCTAGCAAGACCACGAGGAAATCTTAGTCTTGCTAGCGGCCTAGCATCCCACCATGGTCACTCTGTACATAATATGGTAAAGCAGATGTGAGACAGAACACTCTCAAAACAAATGCACAATCAGCCCAAAAATACAGTGAGGGGCAAAACAGTGTGTGAATGAAAGGGAGAGACAGGTCAGACAGACAAGAGTGGCAAAATAAATAGAGAATAGGTGGTGCAGAGGGACCATTTTACTTCAAAAAACAAAAGCTTTTTGATTTTGTTAATTTAAAAAAAAAACTATAATATTTCTCAACATATACTCATTTTCTAAGTGCAATAACACACTCCGGGTTGTGGTTTATTCAGGATAAATGCACATCTAGGGGTATTAAGGCACTTTACCTGTGGTCTTGAGCCTCACTATGCCTCAGGTGAGCATTCTTGAAATGCTGTAGCCTGTAGTTCAAGGGGTGGGGAATAGCTCCTCCCACTTTCCCTACTTAATCCTCAGCATTCCAGCCGCACAGTTTCGAGTGTTTTGGACATGCTCCAGAGCTGCATGACTGGTGGGGCTGGGTTCTTCCTCTTCTCCTTTTTTGTGCCTCCTCTCTGGTGTCCCCTTCCACTTCATACCTTTCTTTCATCTTCAGCTGCTGCCTTTGTTCTCTCCAACTTCTCCTCCCTTTCATTGGCCTTAGCTCTTTGCTCCCCTCTTTGTTTCCCCCCCCCCCCATTGTGGCCTGTACATTTTCTCCATTGTCCTTCTGTTTGATTGGTTTGGTCTGATCATTGCACAGTGGAGTTTTAGTTTGGGCCCCCCCAAGAGCCCTCCCCCTGATGGGATGGTAAGCTTCCGCCCTTTGAGGGATTTGACCCCAGAAGGATTTCAGGCAGTGGCAGATCTATCCAATGTGAGTTGTGCATGCATATGAGGTGCGAGCGGATCTGTTGCCACCTATATTAGGGTGATGTCAGCTGCACTTGACTCTCTCTCTCACCGGTCCGTGTATGACCCAAATCCTCTCACTTGAGGTCCCCATGGTTTGATGGAGAGCTCAAAGGCGATGAAGATTATGGGTCGGAGGTTAGAGTACTGCTGGCAGAGGTCTGGGCTAGAATTTGACAGACTGGCCCTATGTTCTCATTATGATGAGTATCCAAGGGCAATCTCCCATAAGAGGGCAGAATTCCTATCCAGGGAGATTGCTACCAGGAAGAATTGACCAACTGTGCTCTTTTGGACTGTGGACAGGCTGCTAAACCCAGCCTGTCTGCAGCCAAAAAAGGCCTTTTCCAATGCTTTATGCAAAGAGTTTGCTCTTTTCTTCTCAGACAGGGTATCCACTATCCGACAGGGCATTCCACCAGTGTGCCACATGGTGGCCGACACTGATCGCCTTCAGCATTTGGAGAGCACTGTGCCTGGTTGGGGTGAGTTTAAAACAGTGGAGGTGGTGGAGGTCATGGATGTCGCCCTCAGGCTGAAACACACATACTGTGAACTGGACCCAGTGCTGACATGTTTTCTAATGAGATATGCCAACTCCGTTGGCCCTGTTGTTTGCCTTGATTGTCCAGTGTTGTACCTCAGAGGGTTTTTTTCCACATGCCCTGAAGGAGGATCTGGCTAGGCCGCTTCTAAAAAAAATGTCATTAGACCCTGACATCATGGCAAATTACCATTCAATTTCCAAACTCCCATTTCAAGGGAAGGTTGTCAAGAAAATTGTGGTGCAGCAGCAAGAGGCAGTCCAGAGAAGGGCAACCAAAATGGTGCAGGGACTGCATCAGAAGACATATGAGGACAGATTAACGGAGCTCAATATGTATACCCTTGAGCAAAGGAGGGAGAAAGGTGATATGATCGAGACATTTAAACACCTTAAGGGCATAAACAAGGTGAAAGAGTCTAACATGTTTAAATATAAGAAAAATAGCAGGACAAGAGGACACAGCATGAGAATAGAGGGAGGCCGATTAAGGGGGAATGTGAGGAAATTCTTTTTCACAGAAAGGGTGGTAGATGCATGGAATGGCTTGCCACAAGAAGTGGTGGCTATGAATACAGTGCAGGGCTTCAAACAGGCATGGGATAGGCATAAGGGAGCAATACAAATGACTATGAATAGATAGGTCACTGACAGAGCAAAGGCCGATGGCACATTTATAAGGTAGAAAAAGAAATGGGCAGACTGGATGGGCCTTGCGGTCCTTATCTGCCGTCAACTTCTATGTTTCTATGTTTCTATGTAAGAGGAGCACCTCATGACTTTTGACCCATACAAACCCTTCCAGTCGGGCTTTCTGGCAAGTCATAGCATGGAAACCACATTAGTTTGGGTGCATAATGACCTCTTCAGGGCTTGAGATTGAGGAGAGGGGACAATTCTCGTTCTCCTTGACCTCTCTTTAGCATTTGACACGGATGACCATCGTGTTGCTTGACCGCATGAGGGAATTTTGTGGACTCACCAGCACTGTCATCCATTGATTTGAGTCCTATCTCATGAACAGGAACAGGAGGCAATGAGTAGTTATGGGGAATTCTCATCCTCCACTAACCTCCTGATGTGTGGAGTACCTCTGGGCTCTGTCTTGTCACTGATGTTGTTTGCCATGTATATGCTACCACTGGGAGAGCTCATTAGGAAATGCAGTCTGGGTTTTCATTGCTGTACTGATGATAACCAACTATATTTTTCCTTTTCCCCTTTGATATCCAATGTGGTAGAAGTGCTTAATAGATTCCTTGTTGAGATCAATGACTGGATGGCCTCCAGCTGATTGCAACTGAACCCCAATAAGATGGAGGTACTAATGGTGGAGTGGAACAGAAGGCATGATATGAGGGCCTCTGTTACAGATACCAGGTTATCCATGGGGTCTGTGCCATTGAAGACCTCCTCTAGGGTGCAAGACTATGGCATGACCTTTGACAATGGGTTGACATTTGAAGCACGGGTGTCATCCATTGTCCAGACCAGCTTCTACCATCTTAGGAGAATCACCAGGATCAAGCCCCTAGTTCCACCGCTGGACCTCTCCACTTTGGAACATGCCTTTGTAACGTCTAGGCTTGATTACTGTAATACGCTCTACTTTGGGGTCTCAGCAGGTACCCTCTGCAGGCTGCAGCTAGGGCAGAATGCAGCACCAGGCTGCTGATGGGACAGCCTAAACACTGCCACATCACCCCGGTGCTGCATGAACTGCACTGGCTACAGGTCAGGTGGAGGATCCTCTTCAAGGTGTGCTTGCTCACTGTTAAGGCCCTATATGGGCTGGGCCCTGGATACTTGTCTGACCTTCTGATAGCCTCTGCTCCAGTCTGCCTCCTCCATTCTTCCTCTAGCAGCCTCCTTGCAATTCCCAGGATGAGATTAAAGACCGCTGGAGACAGAGCTTTTAGTGTCGCTGGCCCCACGCTGTAGAATTCGCTGTCACCATCCATAAGGGAGGCCCCTTCAGTGGAATTATTTAACGCCTACCTCCAGGCTCTTTTGTTTAGTCAAGCTTTCCCAGACACTGTCTGTTAGTATTTGCTTCTGGGATAGCCTTTTATTGACTATTGCATTTTAACTGTTTTAGAGTTCTGGTCCATTTTAATGTTTATTTATGTCTGTGTGGTAGTTTTATGATTAGATTGTATTTATTTGTACGGCACCTAGGGCCTCCAAGATTGGGCACCTTGAAAAATAAACTTTGCCTTACCTTGCCTGTTCCCCTGTTTTTCTTTTTGGGGTGCTTCTTCCTTTCCTTGCCAGCCACTGTGATATTCTGTAATCTCACCTCAATTGAACTGCAACTGCATCACTCTCACAGACACCCTTTTTCTGGACCATGCTGTTGCTTCCAAGTCAAGGTTTTCTGTCACCCACTACTTCCCACCACCTCCTTCCCCAGACTCTGTGGTGCCGCCCTGTGCCACTTCCTCATGACTAGTGAGCCACCTACCTCTTTGCTTCCCTGGTCCACTCCTGGACAGGTATATGTGCCAGGGAGGGCTTCAGACTTTCAGAGCCCTTCGAGTTGTGGCCGGCGCACCACCACTGCACTGTGCTTTCCCGCCCTTTCTACCTGCAGCTCAGTAGGGTGGGGAACTTTGGGTTGTCCTTACTGTTTCTCGGCACCTAACATGCCTGCTGGCACTGTGGCTGGAGCTCTGCTTTCAAACTCATCTCCCTAGCCCCACTGGACACCAGTGGGGGCCGGGGGTTCCTTCTCCTGCACTCTGCTGTCTTTCCATCAGCTCCCTGCTTTGATCCTTCCTTCATCTTCTCGACCATTGCATTATTACTTTGACAGGTTCTTTCTCACAAAGTTAAACATCCCAGTGATAGATGAAAGTCAGGGAAAAATAGATATTATAATATGAATTGTGCCAACTGCCTTCTCAACCTCTGTGCATCATGTCGAGGAAACTGTAAAATAATTTGTCATCATACCACACTATGCCTTGCAGAATCATATAATTTCAAACATGGTTTCCTCAGTACATGTTTTGACATTCCTAGAATAAAGGAAGTCAATGCTGTAATTTCAAGAAGTTTCCTAAAAACAGGCCCATGGGGTATAACAGAATACCTTTGTTTGTGTCAGACAGAAACAAAATGTGCAAGCATTGGGCTTCTAAATTTCTCTTATTAAATGTCTTGTTCACTGCTCTCCTCAGCTGGTTACGTATTACATTCAAGAGAATGTCTTACAACTGATGTGAGACTGATGGGTCAGTAGTTTATCATGTGATGTTTAGGGACTTTTTATATATAGGAACTACATTGGCAGTGCTCCTGTCCTCTGGAACTTGTCCATGATTAAGAGAGGTCAAGCCATCCCAACAAACGGTCTTGCCCTTCTTATCTCTGACCATGCCATACTACAGCAATGACAGACCCACGGGGGGGGAGGGAGTTGCTATCCCAAGCAAACATGCCCCACGTGGGGACCTTACTCATTACTTGAACATATTTCCATATCACTAAAGGCAGACTCCCATCAGGGTCTCACCCTCTGGACTTCAGACTATTCAATAATCAGTGATGATGGACCTACATGGGGGTCCTGCCATCCTGAACAAACATGCTAGGCAGACTCATATGGGGGTCTCACCCTTATTACCTTACATCATGCAAAATCATGGCCATGGCAGACCCACGTGAGGGTCCCTCCATCCCAGACATACGTGCCGCTCAACGGGGCATTACTCATTGCTCAAATGTGTTTACTTATCATCTACAGGAAGACTCACATGGGGGTCTCACCCTTCTTACCTTGCATCATGCAATATCACAACCATAGCAGACCCACATGGGGGTCCCATCATCCCAAAAATGAATATGTCCCAAGATGGGGTATTTCTCATTCCTCAAATGTATCTCCATCTTCACCAAGGCAGACCCACATGGGGGTCTCACCTTCCTTAGTCTGACCACCTCAGACCTACTCTACCATTTTGTTTAGTCTGCATACAAAGGAAATTCATGGGGATCCCACTCTCCAGCTAGCCCTCATGCAGGCCTAGCTTGTAACTTCATCAATTTATTCACTTCCTCTACTGCATGTCAGCTTCCTTCCCATTCCAGTTCTAACTCAGGTTGTATATGCAGGACATCTCTGTGGAGCACATTCCTCAGATGTCTTGGGACATTGTCTACCTTCCTATCAAGGTACTCAATCATCCAATAATGTTTTAAAGACTCATGACAGCCTCACGCAAGCCTTCCAAATTGCATATACTACTATATGGACATGATACCTCTACTACTCTCGCTGAGACTTCCTCATCGCTGTTTCTCATCCAGCCAATGATACTCCACCATCTCACCATCTATGACATCTCTGCCCCTCAAAATCTATAGTCTTGGTGGACATTTCTCTAGCTGAGAAGACTGCATATGTATGTTCTACACCTTCCTTGCTACCTCTCGCAAGGGTTTCATTGTCCAGCCCATCTCCATTGATAGCCTCTGGCAATTCCAGTTAACTCATCCTGTCATCCAGCATGGAATTCTCCTGGTTCAGCTCAGCCTCCATGGGGACCTTGGAAAGCTCCTGTTTTATCACACGCTGCTATAGTGGGCACCTCTGACACCATGTGTCTCTTCCCTACAGCTCAGCCACTTCTTCAGATGCTCCTGCTCTTATGCCTGCCATTTCAGCATTCGATAAATAACATCTCCAGCATTCTGACTAGTGTCCTAACCTACCTGGGTAGAAGTCCTGGTTGGCACCATTTCAGGGCTCTGTGATGGACCCTCCTCTCTGACTTTCGTGGAAGCCTTTTCACCAATTTTCAGACAGGGTAATACTACCTAATGCCACCATCCCTAGCCTTTGCTCCCTTGATGTATCTTTGTGTTCAGTTTAATAAAATCTTCTTTCCTGTACAGCTATCCCTGACATGAATTACCATCTTCTCTCATCTGGACATCCATCCAAATTAGATCCCTTTTCTTCTGCCGGAACCTTCATCCTCCAGAATTGATTTTGCTACTTATCATCAGATTTGGAGACATGACTCATTGACCAGCAAGTGTGGACTTAGTTCTTGGACAGTACCAGAACCATATGCCCACATTTAGGATTATTCTTCTCTTAGTATGCCCAGAGGAAGGGCAGGTCAGTAGCCATGGGTCCTCGGAGGTTTCCCCCAAAAGGGTTTTTTTCCTCTCCTGCATGCTACTGGTCACACTCTCTGGAGTTGGAAGAGGTAATCAAAACTGTAACAATTATTTGGTCCTTAATTCCTACACCTTCCCAGCATTCCACCAAGGGTGGGAGACAGAGAAAAGCCAAAGTCTTAAGTCTATAAACATCAAGCACATAACAGTCATGCTCATAAGTATACACAAGCACTAAGCTATGTACCACACATTGAATTGAAAGGCTATAGCCTATAGTCCAAGGGGTGGGGAACAGCTCCTTCCACTTCCCATACTTTATCCTCAGCATTTCCGCTGCTCAATTTTGAGTGTTTAGGAAACACCCCCATCCTCCCTAGCCTCTTCCTTCTCCAGCACTCTTATCTCATCCTCAACACTGGGCCTTAATTCCTATACCTTCCCAGCATTCCATTGAGGGTGGGAGACAAAGAAAAGCCAAAGTTTTCATCTATAAACATTAAGCAAATAATATAGAAGCACAGAAACATAGAAGCTGATGGCAGATAAGGACCACAAGGCCCATAATCTGCCCATTTCTTTTTCTACCTTATGAATGTGCCATAGGCCTTTGTTCTGTCAATGGCCTATCTATTCATACTCAACTGTATTGCTCCCTTATGCCTATCCCATGCCTGCTTGAAGCCCTGCACTGTATTCATATCCACCACTTCATGAGGTAGGCCACTCCATGCATCCACCACCCTTTCTGTGAAAAAGAACTTCCTGACATTACCCCTTAATTGGCCTCCCTCTAATCTCATGCTGTGTCCGCTTGTCCTGCTATTTTTCTTACATTGAAACATGTTAGACTCTTTCACCTTGTTAATGTCATTAAGGTGTTTGAATGTTTCAATCATATTACCTCTCTCCATCCTTTGCTCTAGGGTATACATATTGAGTTCAGGTAATCTGTCCTCATATGTTTTCTGATGCAGTCCCTGCACCATTTTGGTTGACCTTCCCTGGACTGCCTCAATTCAGTTAATGTCCTTGTGAAGGTGTGGCCTCCAGTACTGCAAGCAGTACTCCAGCCGGGGCCTAACCAGTGTCTTGTAAAGAGGGATTAATACCTCCCTCTTCCAACTTGTGATACCCCTACTAATACACCCCAACATCCCCCTAGCCTTACCTACTGCTTTAGTGGTCTGCTTGGATGATTTCAGGTCATTGGTGATGATGGCGCCCAAGTCTCTTTCTTCCCTGGTGACTGCCAGCAACTACCCTCCCAGCCTATAGGTGGCTTCAGGGTTTCTCTTCCCTATGTGCATGATCTTGCACTTCTTTGCGTTAAACCCCAGTTGCCACTCTTCCAACCATTTTGCTAGTTTATCCAGATCTCTTCTCATTCTGCCCACCCCATCTGGATCATCTACTCTGTTGCAGATCTTGGTGTCATAACAGTCAAGCTCATAAGTATACACAAGCACTGAGCTATGTACCACACATTGAAATCCAAAAAAACCACACCCCGTCATGTGTTATTACATTCTTGTGGGTATCAAGAAGGTACACAAAAGTCAGCATGGAAGTAACTTTGAGGCTCATATCCTCCGCCATGAGGTATACTGTAATTATAGACCGGTTGTCCATCAGTGGTAGGGCTTAAATGATAGGTTTGACTTGATAACAGTTCTGAGATTATTTGCTTTCTTTTTCAATTACTGTATTTGTCATGCCATGCATGTTGCTGTTTGTACTTCCTACCTTTAATAGGAATTCTTGCATGGGGTTTAGCATTAGAATACCATTTTAATCTGTATTCATCTTTTATCATTTGTAATAATTAAATCTGTTTTTATTTTGTTTTTGTGTGTTTCAGATTTATCAGGTTTTGTAACCGGGGAACAAAAATCTATATGACCAATATTGATCTGATTGTTTTGGAACTAATTAACATATCTACGGAGTCTGAACCTTATGCGGTCTAATTAACCTACTTTAATAATGTTGATCTTTTTGATTGGCAATTGATTTCACACCTTTTTGCGTTTGTTTGGATATAAGGGGATTCAATGCAGCTTGCCTCTAATTCTAATGGGGGATCTGTATGTTTATATTTATCCTGTATAAATAGCTCTTACTAGCTGGGGATGAACATCCCTTGAAAAAAATGTCTGGATAGAAGTGAAACACTTGGAACTGTGGGAGTTGATTTTTGTAACAGACCTTAAGCACATTTTACACTATTTTTTCTGTAATGTTAGTATTAGCTTTATCAGTTATGCAGGTATCACCTCTTCTTTCTCTCTAGTTGTATGTTGTGAATCATGATTAAGCACAGCAGGTCCCTGGAAATGTCTCCTTTTCTGCTTTTATTCTCTAATTCACGAAATGCTATGTGAAAGAATGTACAGTAGGCAGTTTGTTTCATTAAGGACATGCATTTTTGCAGCTTTGAAAAGTTATGCTCACAGGAAAAAACAGGCTCACCCAGTGCATTATTTGATGTAAATACTATAGCCAAACAAATCAACACCTATCGTGTCAGAATTTAAATGACTCATTACTTGTGTTATGTGAAACTGCAGCGGTTTTAAGAATTTATTTTAATGTCTACTCTGGTATCAGTTTTTGGCCATTTATGGGATAATGTAGTGGGTCTTTGAAAGTTACTGTACATGACTGAGGCAAAAACATTATGACTTTAAAAGTCCTGCAGAAGCCCTACCTCTGCTCTATTCATTTGCGGAACTTCAGGGAATCTTTTTAAGGTGAACCCTCATTGTGGGTTCTTGGCTATCCAGAGAGCTCTACATAGTTGACAATTACATGGAAAACATGGACTGTTGAACTCATGATCAAGTGGCAACAACATAACATAAGTCATGTGACCTTAACCCATCTACTGTAGTAAAGATATGTCAATAAATATTAGTCTGCAATTAAAGGAAAATGATACAAAGCAGTCATTGCTTGCCTATCATAATATGACATTTATCTATCTTTCTATCTGTCTAGTGTTTGTTGCAGCGACTGACATTCCTGTCTTTATTGGGCAACTCACAAATCCTACAATAAACCAGACCAATTTCTAGTGGCAACAGATCCAGTTACTGTATTTCCTGAGATTTCTGTAATGTCTCTAGAGAAATTTCTTCACTTGACTGTAGTGCCACTGTAGGGCTGTTAGAGAGTGTCCCTTTAGAAATACTGTGACATATCTGGAACTAGGTGGATACAAATCTATTGATCTGTCTACCTGTCTGTCTATGTGCCTGTCTCCCTACAGTGTCCACACACATTCCATTAGGTGTATACTTAAGGTTGCATTATGTCCTGAATAGTAAAATTTTTTTATGCACTTGATTTGAAAGTCACATGAATACTTTTTCTCCTGGCCCACCTTTTATGTGTCAGAAGGTATCAGATCTAAGTGGAATGCTTTTACCCACTGTCCAATTAGTGAAAGAGGTGCTTAAATGGTAGCTATCACTGACAATATGCAACATGAGATCAGCCCGGGTCCTATGCAAAAATTACTCACATGAGAAGTATGGTCCTTAAAAGATATTTGATTACTGACATGTTCTAATGCAAGTGTTTTGTTGAAAAAATAACAACATGGATACAGTAAATATGTTTAGACACATAGTGTGGTTATTTTACTGTAACTCACCTGAATAATTTCTGTGCACTCCACTGTCAGTGTCACAGACAAAGAAAAATCAACCTTTCCTTCCATTTAACCCTTTATGATGAAAATGCTAAAGTGTTCATTAACACTAAAAGATAAAACTATGTGGGCACAAACAAAATGCACTAAGGTCTTACATGTTATTAATTATAATTGCACAAAGCTGGCATATACAGTAGCTCTTCCCCTTGATTATACAAAACAATATGCTCACATGTAAGCTTTATAGTTAGTGCCTATTTTTTGAATCCTTATATCATATTTGGAGTCTATGAATGGTTCTGTAGTGGCGTAGGTCTGAGTCAAGGCAACCACAGTTGCAATGTCCTGAAAGTCATAATGGTTCTCTACTTTCACCTGGTACCATCCAAAGGATATGCAGCATGGAGGAGAGAAAATGCACAGAAAAGAAAATTAGAAATTGAATTACTAATGCATGATATTTTAAAATATTTTAGCAGTAACCTCTGCTGTGTGGAGCACTGCTACCAGATAATGGACTGAGATTGCTGTATACATGCTGAACCAATGTCAAGGGCACATTATGGCCACCAAGGTATATTACCCAGCTATAGAGACAGCTACACATGCTGATTATTGCTATTCAAAAATAGATGCCACACATTATTAAAAACAAAACAACATAAACAGTTTTAAAATATTTAAAAAGATTTGCCTGGATTTTCCAAAGTTCAACAATCTTCCACTGTATTAGTGGTTACTAAAAATGATTCCGATTGACTGATATAGACTATGCTTTTTCTAATTCATTTTCTCAGTAATTGATGTACTTAGGATAGGCCAAATAAAGTACAGTATATCCTATTCACATAAGGCCTTGTGTTAGCCTCATTTTACTGCTGGTGTCTCCTTAGCCCATATATAAATACAGGTTGATAAACAAGCCATACAAGCTGCAGATTGACTATATGTTTTAATCAAGTGTTTTATATTAAAAGAAGCAATTGGTCACGACATAATGCTGTTGACATTTAAACGTGCGAAGTATTTAAAGAACCCTTTGTGATTTATGGTTGTAAATCTGAAGAGAAGCAAGCAAGTTCATTTTCACAAGTTCTCATGACTTAAAACTCTTGTCACTCTGTCCCCCAGTGTCATATTATTCTGAAGGCTCAAAGCCTTCTTCAGTACCACAAATTCTCACTCTGTTATGCTTGGCCATGCTTCAAAGTGTACAGTACCAAAATTAAAACAAGTCTGTTTTCCTGTACCCTGAAGGCAACACAATGCCCAGGAGAAAGCAGCTTTAAAGATGACAGAACAAAAGCAGGGTATACTGCTGTGTTACTCACAAGTGATCCCTCCCTCTTAGAAAGAATTAGTCAATAATACTGTTTTACTACACAGTAATATGATATTCCACTATACAAGATAGGCAAATGTCCAGTTTAATTAAAAAATGTCACAGGGTTTGAGAGAGGTTGAAAATGTAAATTAAATATAAATTAAAGCAGTAGGTGCCAATTGTCAAACATTATTTTAAATATTTATGTATGATTTAATGTTCTAAAGTTGTCTTTCACATTTTGAAATTTTTGTTGTTGTAGAAAACTTGCCTTGCTTAAGTAAGTAGGTAGTAAGTAAGTAGATAGGGACATCAGCATAATTTAAAGAGTTACAATTTCTGAAGGTATCCCTCCCAGTATGCTGGTGGAGGCATTTATTAAGATGGCTTACTTAGACATGCAGGTCAGCAGGCCAAAAATACAACTTGCATATCAGATTGTTACAATATAAATTATATACATATATCGGCAAGACCAACAAATATGAAATCTTTGTTGTATAGCAGCACGTTGGAGGAAACAGCTGTACACCTTATATTCACATACAATTGAAGAAAAACATGTTCAGCAATCAGGAATCAAAGTAGCCAACCAGATGATTTGCTGTAGCTGCTATGCATATGGTACATGCTGTTTTAGTGATCTTCTATAAAAAAATTCTTACCTTGTTACACATTACACCAGTTCTCTGAAAACTTGTGAAAGATATACGTATGTGGATTTGTTTTGTAATTTCCTATCCATCTACCTTTAACAATTTAAAGTTTACTATTTAACACCTTATGAGCATGATGACAAGAGATGTGCAATACATCTGCATTTTGCTTTCTCCCACGCTCGTGAAATGCAAACAAGTCTTTGTGAAATATCTGCATTTAGGAAAGGTTTTCAGCACTATGAAAATTTTCATTGGTGGAAGGAGGAACATTTTACAAAATGTGGAAAAACTACAGCAAAGTTTTTCCACATTTCATGGACATAGTAGAAAAACACCATATAATTTGAAATATATATATATATTATATATATGTATATATATATATATATATATATATATATATATATATATATATATATATATATATATATATCTACAAAATTTTTTTCCTGAATTAACAAAATGTAGAATGCAGTGCAAGTGAAAATTGTGTAAATGTTTTTAATAAAATTCCACCGAGTTTTGACAGTGAGGAATATACAAATTACACAAATTTGGCATGTGAAAAAGATTGCTCAGCACTTGTGATGTTATTAAAGTATCTGCCCTGTATGAATGAAATCAAAGAATCACTACAATCCTGGTCATTTTGGACTATAGTCAGTGTCACTAGTGCTCCATGATGGTTCCACTATGCTGCCGTGACAGGTATTTCAGCAACCTCCCCTACAGTGACACATGGTCACCAACATCCCCAGCACCACCAATCCAGACCCTGACCAGACAGTACATCGACATCTGTTTGGTGTACATGCAGGGAGGCGGTGCCCCCCCAACACCTCCCTACTTATGGATTCCAACTCTGGGGGGGGTGGATATCAGGGGAGAGAGGCCAACCTCCAGAGTTGATGACTCAGATATCGCTCTGACAACCTGGTCAACACTGCAGGTGTTGATGGGTTGTTATCGCTGTAACAGCATCGCTGTGAAAACATCACTGTTACAATGGTATACCCTCCTGGACACTTCAGTCCTGACTTTTGTGACAGGGCTCCCAGGCTTATGTGGCAGTGTTTGGTTGTTCCATTGGTATTAATTATTCATTTCTGTGGCAGAATATAGTCCTCCTACTGGTAAAAATATGATGTGATATTAAGGATGATATCACATGCTGAGCATAGAGGACAGGCTTTAGGTTAAACAAGGTGGGGAGGAGAGTCTAGCATTATGGAAAAACAGTAAATTAGAATAAAAAAAATCACCCAGAGCAATGACATTTTGGGTACAATATATATTCTCTGGCATTATGCCAGTTCTGTGGAAAATTCTATGGGCATAGAATCGTAGACTACCAGTGACCCTGGCTATAATACCTTCCAACAGCTGAGAGCTATACAAGGAAGGAGAGTTAAATGCTTCCTGCAGTTTATATTTTTTCCTCAAAGTTGTTGATTATATCTTACAAGACTATTATTTTTATAAACCCTTCTCAGTAACTTTTTGTCAGCTTGGAGGATTATTTTTCAGTAACATAATTAGGAAGAAAAGGTTTCATACCTCTTACCCCATCCCTGTACAGGCATCAAGGTACACTAGGCTGTATATGACCTGTGAGGCTATACTGTAGAAAAATAATTTTGATGGCCTATACAGTATACATTTTATATTTCTTCATCTAAACCTAGCTTATTACACAAAAATGATGTAAATGGTCTCACATTTTACATTAATACAAAAGCCATTTTTTTCTTAAAATGAAATGAAAAAGAACTATACCTTTCCCATGCCTCCATGAGCATGTCCAATCTTCACAACAACGGGAAATGTTGGCATAGTTAACTGAAATAAAATACAAAAAACATATTTATTCTCTTACTGTTCATGTATTATTGATCATGATTCTTCATTCTAAGCTGTTCCATTTTGCATTGCTTGAGAGATGGAACACATATTATACATGTAAATAGCAAATAAAAAACGATGTTATGAAAAAGAGAAATTATTTAGATTATAAATATTTTATATTAGGTATTTTTTGTTATACAGTGGTACTGCAGGCAGTAAAATATGTTCAGTGGCACTATGTAACCAAACACCCATTACTCTTTAAGAGTAACATTAGCAAGTCATCAGGGATTCAATACCATTTTATTTGATCACCGGGTGAGTACACTAGGTCACATGGCCCATTTACAAGCACTATCAGAAATATACAATACAATTAGAGATGGGCAAAGTTGGAAAACGTTCCTTTTTGGAGTAACCCATGAATTCCATGTAATTTTGTGAATTTTTCATGTCAAAGTTTCCACTGTGAAGTGTGAAATTCCATCACGAAGTGCAGAATTTCACCTGCAAATTGAGGAATTTTGCCCACGAATTGCAGAATTTCACAGCAATTCTGCCATTCGTGGGCAAAATTCCACTGCTCGCAGGCAAAATTCTATACTTTGCTGGTGAAATTCCACACTTCGTGGCAGAACTTTGCCATTTTGGATTTTCTGAATCTGGGGAAAACTTTGCAGAGCACCGTGGAGGTGAATTTCACCTGGTTTGCAGCAAATTCGCTGATAAATTTATATTTTGTTGCATCTCTAAACACAATATATACAAATACAGATATAGGATTATAAGGGAAAAAAACAATAACATTTATTTATTTGTTTTTTGGTGACAGGGTAAGTATACTAGACAGCAGTACAACCTAATATTATTTAGAAGCAAGTGCAAACCACTGAATTGAATGGATAACCTTTAAGAAGTTCGTTGAAACTACTAATTGTGCTATACCAGAGTTCCTAATACTCAAAGGTAGGTGATTCCATTCATAAGATGCTTGGTAAAAGAATACTTTCTGTCCAATTTCTGATTTGTATAATGGAAGAACCAATCAGAATGTTTCATTTGATCTTATAGCATGGTTGTTTTTCAGTATCAATGTCTTGTTTAACACTCCTGAAAGTATATCTGACACACATTAAAGAAATATGTTGTCTCATGCATCCACTATTGCTACTGTTATACGCAGCTAAGTGTATATACATATTAGGATCTTTTCTCATTTTGTCACATGTTGAATGGTATTCATATGGAACATAATTAAGTTTAAAATGAATCCAATCATTAGCACTCTTGGCAAGTATATTTTAATACACCACTAATTTATGACAGACTAGGTATGATATGTCAAAATCAGAATAGTAAGTCTGGAACTAAGTACAATATTTATCACATGTAAAAAATGTTTATGAAATGATAAGAAGCAAAGAAATGCAAAGACAACCTTTTACATTTTGCTTGCAAGTCAAACATCACACTTCCTTGAGATTATAATATGCCGTGATGATTGAATAATTTTTTGCATTATCTACCTTGTTTGAAATGTAATGACTGAAAAGGGGTCATGATATGAAAAATATTAATGGCAATCTGGGTTAGTACATTTAAATCAGATTGTCAGGAATGGACTGGAAGGTAGAGGAGCACATGTGCTGGCCACCTCCTTCTGGAAGGAAAGGTTTTGGATCCTACTTATGAACTGCCTTCAGGGGAAGAACAGTAGGTTGAATGTTGGATATAGTGGGAGTGGATGCTACTGAGATTCCTTGAATCAGAGATGGCTTTTTGAACATGCCACCTCCATGGGACATAGGAGGGAGTAAAAGGAGTAACAATGAGCAGGTCTGGGCTGAGTAGATAAAGTCCAGGCCTCTCTCCCTAGATACTGTACATTTTAATCACTCATCTACATGACCTCTACCAACAATATTGTCTGCACACTTTACACCACTGAGCCTGGTCTCTGTATTTGTAATTGCTGCTGCCTGGGCTTGTCTCACCATGGGAGGCAAGCCATAGGGACTTGGTAGACACATCAGCCAGTTGAATAGGGGCTGCCAGTGATGGTTTCAGGATGGACAGAGAAAACAACGGGTGGAAGGAGGTTCTGCCCAGGCCACTCAAATGTGAGGTGAATTAACAAAATAATAAAGAAATGCAATTTCTAAGCTATATACAAAGGTCAAAGTGCATACACATGAACAAACTAAAATAGTGTGTATACCATATCAAGTTTGTAAAAAAGATAGATGTACAGTTCATGAAAGTACAAACAACATAACTTCAAACTATAATGTTTTAATAGTAGTAATATTAGTAGTAGAAATAATTAACTATTTAGCAACAGTCACCTTGGATAGGCCCAGTCCCATGAATCAACAATTGCCCCCCCCCAAAGATGGAAACTAAATGAGAAGGCACTCAGTATAAAGTAATCCAGTCAAAGTAGTAGTAATAGTAGTAGAAGTAATTTATTTGATGATGTGCTGTTTTAAAACTCAAAGGATGAAAGCAGAATTGCCACTCAAACAAGAACTGGGGGTCACACCAAGCAAAACAGTACTTAGTACAACATCCAGAGCACAATAAAGTGTATTCTGACAATTATTCAAACATAAATAACTTCTACAAGAAAAAATATTATAAATAACAGTAACAGACATTGCCCTGTAGAAGATCTGAGAAAACATTGCTTAGCTTTTGTACTTTTGTTTTTTGTTCACTTGGGATTCAAATCTATCTGTGCCACATGTTCAACAGTAGCTACATAAGATATAGAAACATAGAAACATGTCTGCAGAAAAGAACTCCATCAGCCCATCTACTCTGCCCCTGTCCCTTCCCCATATGTATCCCCAATCTGTTTACCCTACTCCCTAACCCTGGGCCCCCCTTCCTATGCCCTCTTTCCCTTTGGTACACTTGTCCCTCCCTTTATTGCTCAATCCCATGTAGCTATCCCATGCCCTCTTGAACTCCCCCCACTGATTTTGCATCCACCACCACCTCCAGGAGCTCATTCCATGGGCCTACCACTCTTTCTGTAAAGTAGTGCCCCTTCATATTTCCTTTGTATTCCCCCCTCCAGTTTTAAGCCATGTCCCCTAGTTTTTGGATTTACTTTCATCCTGAAGATGCTCCCTTCCTTCACCTTGCTGATTACCTTCAGATATTTAAAAGTTTCAATCCTATTCCCTCTCTCCCTCCTTGTTTTCCAGGGAATACAGGATAAACTCATCCTTCATCTCTTCATATGTTCTCCTGTGCATACCCTGCACCATTCTTGTCACCCTCCTCAGAACTCTTTCCACTCTATGTCCTTTTGTAGGTGAGGTCACCAGAACTGTACCCCATACTCCAGATGTGGATGTAACATATTCCTGTATAGGGACAGGATCACCTCTCTTTTCCTACTGGTAATACCCATCCCTATGCAAGCCAGCATTCCATTTGCCTTACCCACTGCCTTATTGCACTGATTTTCCTCTTTTAAGTTATCTGATATGATAATCCCCAGATCCCGCTTCTGCTGCATTGTCAGAATCTTCTCCCCTTCCAGTATGTAAGTGGCCATTGGATTCTTGTGCCCAATGTACATTATTTTGCATTTCTTTGTATTGAATCTCAATTGCCAACTATCTGACTACCTCTCCAGCTTTATCAGGTCCTCTCTCATTTGCTGTACCCCTTCTGGTGTGTCCACCCTATTGCAGATTTTTGTATCATCTGCAAATAGGAACACTTTCCCATTTAGTCCCTCTGCTATATCTCCAATATAAATGTTAAACAGTACTGGACCCTGATCCCTGGGGTAGCCCACTTGTCACCCTTTCCTCCCTGGAGTAAAACCCACTTAAAACCACCCTCTGGCCTCTGTCCTTAAGCCAATGTTACACCCAATTTGTTATTTTCCTCCTTATGTCCAAACTGCCCAACTTGCTCACCAGCCTCCTGTGAGGGATGGTGTCAAAGGCTTTGCTGAAGTCCAGATAGGCGACGTCCACCACCCCTCCCTGATAGCTCACCCTAGTCATCCAGTCAAAGAATTCAATCAGGTTCGTCTGGCATGATCTTCTCTCCATGAACCCATGTTGTCTGTCATCCTGAAAATCACCTTCTGCCAGGTATTGTACTCCCCTTTCTTTAAGGAGTGTCTCCATAAGCTTACCCACTACCGAGGTGAGACTGACTGGGCAATAGTTACTTGGAGCCTCCTTCCCACCGATCTTGTACAATGGCACCAAGTCTCCACTTTTTCAGTCCCCTGCAACTTTCCCAATGTACAGAGACAAGTTAAATAGCCTCATTAGTGGTGCCACCAGCTCTTCCCTAAGCTCCCAGAACACCCTGGGATGTATGGCATCGAGCCCCATTGCCTTGTCCACCCTAAATGTATCCAATTCCACCAATTCCCTGTTCTCCATGAAAGGGTTAGTGTCCACCTCCCTGGCTTCCATGCCCTTCCCCCTCAATTCTGGTCCCCTTCCCTATTTTTCAGTTGTGAAAACTGAGCAGAAGTACCTGTTTAGTAAGTCTGCTTTCTCCTCATCCCTCTCAACCAGTGCTCCCCCCTCCCCAATTAAATCTCATTATACCTTCTTATTTTTTCTTCTCTCGCTTATGTATCTGAAGAATTTTTTGTCCCACCTTCTGGCCCCTTTCACTATCTTCTCCTCTGCATCCACCTTTGCCCTACTGATTGTCTGCCCTGCCACCTTAAGCTTTCCCCTGTATTCTTTCCTTTCCTCCCTTCCTTGTGTTCTTTTGTATGCCCTGAAAGCCCTCTTTTTCTCCCCTATTATTCTTACCACCTTTTTAGAGAACCAAAGCTGCCTCCTTCCTTGTTTGCTCTTGCCCACCTTTCTGATGTACCTCTCAGTGGTGCTCAAAATTCCTCCTTTTATTGCACCCCACAGTTCTTTCACATCCCCCAGTTTTTCCTTGCCTTCCATTTCATCCCTGAAGAATTCCTTCATTTTAAAGAAATCCACCTGCCAGAAGTCCAGCACATTAGTGGTGGTTTGACTCCCTTCCTCCCCATCCTAAGACTAAACCTATCTACTCTGTGGTCACTTGCCTCAAAATGTTCCTCCACTGAGACCTCCGATTCACTGTCCCCATTTGTTAGAATTCAGTCCAATGAAGCCTCACCCCCTAGTCAGTTCACTAACCAGCTGTTGCAGGAGTGCTTCCTTGAATGGCATCCAGAATCACCTTACTCCATGCTGATGATATCATTGGAATCTCACAGTCCACATTTGGGAGATTAAAATCCTACCAGCAGAAGTCCCCCCTTGCTTTCCATCCTTTGCACCACCTTCATTAACTCCTCATCCACTTCATCCCCTTGATTCAGTAGCCTGTAGACCACTCCCAGGCATATTGCCTCTCCAGTCCTTTTGACTAACATGACCCAGAAGACCTCTGACAATCCCAAACTATCCTGCCTTTCTGTCATCTTTATCCCATCCTTTATGTATAGTGCCACCCCTCCCCCCTTTTTCCTGTCTTATCCTTTCTTAAAAGGCTATACCCCAGGATAACTACTTCCCAATCATGATTTTCCGTCCACCATGTCTCTGTTATGGCATCCAGTTCCTCATCCACCATTGTGGCATCTAGCTCCCCCAATTTATTTCCTGTACTTCTAGCGTTCATCAGTATACCCCTCCACCAATTTTCCCTATGCTCAATCTTTTTTATTCCTATATCCCCTGCCCCAGCCTGTGGGGGTGTGCTAACTAGGCAAGACCCTTCAGATTCTTCATCCAGCCCTTTCCTAGTTTCGTACTCCCCCTCTCCTAGTTTAAATCCTTTCCCAGGACACCATATGTATAACCTTGCAACTTCCCCATTAACATCCTAGTGCCCCTTTCATTTATATGTAACCTATCCCTTGTGTGTAGTTTCTTCCCTGCCCAAGTGTTATCCCATTCCCCTAAGCAGGTGAATCCCTTCCCCTTACACCACTCCCTTAGCTAGTGATAAAAGCCCATTATTCTCAGCTGTCTAGTGGTGCTAGTGCAGGGAACAGGCAAGCCCTCCGAGAATGCCAGAGAGTTGACCTCCTCCCTACATCCCATAGCTAGCTCCCTGAACCTTCTTTGTGCTTCATTTACATCATCTCCTGCCAGGTTGTTTGTCCCTAGGTGCAGAACCAGGTATGGCTTGCACCCCAGTGACCTAATATGTTCCTTTATTTTTGACAATTCCATTCCTGCTTCCATCTGTAGCTTGCAGAAGACCAACATCCTTTTATAGGCTACTGCCTTTCTCAGCCAGTGGACTCTCTTTATGATGGTGTCCCCAAAGACTATAACTATTTCTGTACCCTCCATCCTTGCAAGCTCCCCAGTGCCCCATTCTTGTTCCCTTTCTCTGCATTTCTCTTTCTCTTTTCTTGAACTCCCGACCCCTTACTGTCCATTTGCTCCCCCACATTTACAATTTTCCTCTTGTAATTTACAAATAAATTTATTAAACACAGCATTGAAATTTCAATTGTCATCAACAAAACCTCATATAAATGTAAAGAAAAGAAGCAAAGATAGTCTGATCTGATCCTTAACAAAATTTGATCAGTGCAGAATTACATAACAATTAATTTTGCACTACAATGTGACTGGAATGTGCTCAGCAATTTTGGAGCAATTACAGTAATATCACAAAAAGAAAGAGGAATCATGACTGCCATTCAGTCATATTCAGTGATTCTATCAGCACAAAAATGTAATGTTCTTTCCTTAATATTAAAGGAAATAATTCATTTAATGGTGCAGAGATTACTTTAATTGGCAAGGACAGTAATGTGTTTGTGACAAAAATAACAGATGACCACTAGTCAGTCATTTTAGACTGAATTCTTGCAGATCCCAAATCAGCACAATTTAATATATTACATGACATAATGCATACTAAGTAAGTACGCTGTCTAACTGACTTCTAAATTCTACAGTTTGATTTGCATAAATAAACAATCCATATATCACAATGCACATAGAACAATCCCTTACTGTTGATAACGCTTCTTACAGCCACATATTGAGAGTTTCTCACAGGGAAACAACTGTTTAAATATGTCATTATAACTGAACAGCTGTTGCATAAAATCATTAATACACCCATATAAGGTATGACTCACTACTGTTAGTATTACTATGAAACCTCAAGTGTTCCTTTGGCAACAACTGTAATTGGGTGTTCTGGTAATAATGGTTTCAGCACCTTACTTTTTAAATACCCATGGTGGCTCAGTAAGCCATGAAGCAAAGATTTACAGTCACTGTGTTTGGCTAAGCAACCTGAGATCATAAATTCTCAATAACATATACACTGTATCCTTTGTGAGTCAGTATACTTGACTCCAATGCTTTTTTTGTTGTTGCTGTTTTCTTTCCTCATGCCTGAAATTGTATTTATTGCAACTATAATGTTCTAGGTCTTGCACAATTATCATTGTAAGATGTAAGATCATGTTAAAAATAAAATATTTGGCATAAGAAATGCTAAGGGGGGTTGTGGTGTACAACCAGGCATGGAGAATAACTACAGCGGAACATTATATTACTGAATTATAAATGTGCCCCCTTTGAAATCATCTGCAATGTCAAAAATGTATTCAGTATAGTCTGTGGTCAATAGAATATGGCAGATTCCTGCAACTACAAACTTGTGAATACTGAAGGTCAAGCAAGGAATAGTCTGAATTTGTTCAAAATTGGTTCAAGTGTGTTTGCAACTCAAAGATTTGGTGTTTGTTTGCATGTAAACTATTTTTTTTGGATCTCAAAGTTTGATTGGTTCAACTGATTTGACAGATTACAGTTTTTGCCGAATAACAAGTAGTAGTTTTTAAATCATTACTCAAAAATCTTATAACCCAAAAAGTCAATAATAAATTATATATCAAGCCTCCAGTAATTGCATGTCTGCAAGGCTGTATCCAAAACCATATTTTCAACTTGTTCACTTCTTTTGTGGGATTTGTCTTCATTTTATTTTCTTTATATTCAGAAAGGACAGAATATGATTATTGTCATGAGAGAAATAATTTATGTCTCTGTAATTAAGGTATTTCAAAGGTTAGGGTCTTAACTTACAGAGACTTAAAAGTAGCCACAAGTTCCAGTAAGTCATTTTTAAGGGCCAAAAATGTATTTTACCTTTCCTGTGTCACAGTGTATACATGTATTGTATAAAGCAGAAGAGCACCTTTTGGCTTCACAGTTCTAATTACAATCTCCCTGTCTGTTTTAAACACGAAAATCAAGACAGTGTAATTTAGAAAGTATTTGTTTGTCTCTGTATTGCCAGCCACTGAAGAGGAAGACAAAACAACACTCTATCTTTTCTTTCCCTTTCTTATTAAGAGGACATATCAATAAGTGAAAGGTTCCAGGACTGGATAGTAAATTTTGCTTTGAAAGCCTCAGAGCTTCTGAACAGACTGCTTTTTTAATTCTTGTAAATTTTCAAATACCCAGATAAGTGATACTGACAGTCAAGCAATTCATACATTCTATAGCTTGATAACTTATCTGTCCTGCATAGCACCCACCCTCCACTTCCTCCCCTGCCTGGTGTGACCCCATTGATCACTTACCCTCATGTCCCCTCTTTATCCCCCACTTTCCTGCTTTCTCTTCACAAATATTAATCACCCCAATTTTTCCTCCCTCCCTCCCCCAGTTTTCCCCTCGCCCCCCACTTTAAAACCCTTCCCTTATCCCTCTCTCCCCCACATTACCCCACCTTGCCCTATCACCTACTTACATAACCCTGGGTAAATTCCTATCCAATCCCATCCCTCTGACTACTCAACCCCCTTATTCTGTCACCCCATTTGTATTTGCCCCCACCCTCCCCCTGCTCTCATCTATTCTGTCCTCCCCCTCCTTTGGCCACCACCACTTCTGGCCCTCCAAAACTCTACCTGCATGCTCTAAAGTTCAGCTACCAGTATAAATTACTTGTCCACTTTAGGTCTGCTCTTAGTACTGTTGCAATAAAGTTGACCTCTCCTGCCTGATGAATTTAAACTGTACTTGCTTGAATTTGATCTGTATGTACTATAATGTACTTGCCTGCTGTATATACCCCTATCTGTTTTGTAATCACTACGTACCTTGCCTATTGCCTTATGACGTATAACCTTTGTAAACGAGCTTTTAGCTCAAAGGTTTTATCAGAGATTCCAATAAATAAATAAATAAATAAATAAAATCATTTGGCATTCTCCAGATGTTCAATGCAATAATGCAATGCTAAAATGTTGCCTGTATTGGATGTGAGTGCATCTGTGGTTATACATGTAGTTTTTTTATGTCAATAACCTCCCACACTGCTTCCACTTCAATTATTTTGATCTTGCCAATCTCTTCAGTATTTATTTATTTTTCTAATGTCTGAAACTGTAATCATCGCAACTATAATATTCTAGATATTGCACATTTATAGTTTTAAGATGCAAGGCTATTTAAAAAAAATAAAGATTTGGCATAAGAATTGCTAAGGAGTTTTGTAGTGTACAACCAGGCATGGGCAAAAATGACAAGGAAATATATTATTGAACTACCAATGCTATAAATGTGTCTCCTTAGAAATTATCTGCTATGTCAAATATTTCTACAGTGTAAGCAATGATTGGTAGAGTACTGCTGACTCCTGCAACTTTAAACTTGCAAATACTGAAGGCTGAACAAGGAAAAGTTAAAATTTGTTCAAAGCTGGTTCAAATGTGTTTGTAGCTTACATGATTTTGTTTTTGTTTGCATGAAAACCATTTGTTAGGATGTCAAAGTCTAACAGGTTCAGCTGATTTGACAGATTACATTTTTTGCTACCAAATATAACTTTTTAAATTATTACTCAAAACTCTTATAACCCAAAGAGTCAGTAATACATTTGATCAAGCCTCCAGTAGATGCACGTCTGGCAAGTCAGTGTCCAAATCCATAATTTCAACTTCTTAACTTCATCTGTGGGATTTGTCTCCTTTTTCTTTAGTTTTTAGAAAGGCTGCAGCATGATTAGGGCAATAAAATAAATATTGTATGTCTCTTTAAGATAAGACATTTCAAAGCACAGTGTCTTAACTTACAGACACATAAAAATATCAACAAGTTCCAGTAAGTAATTTCTAAGGGCAAGATGTTTCTTTCACCATTCCTGTGTCACAGTGGATACATGTATATCTGGGGAAAATGTGAAACTTAAATGTTTTAAAACAGAAGAGCACCTTTATCACACAGTTCTATTTTCAATCTCCCTATTTCTTTCAAATACATAAGTCATAATGATAGTGTAACTTGGAAAGTATTTGTTTGTTTCTGCATTGTCAACCACTGAAGAGGGAAGCAAAACAACATTTTTGACTTTTTTTTCTTTTTTATTAAGAGGTCTTACCAGTAAATAAAAAGCTGAGACTATCAATGGTACATTTTTTCTTTGAGATCCCCAGAGCTACAAATTCCTCAAGAAGTGATACTGGCAGTCAAATAATTCATAAATGCTTGTATCAAATGTCATTCACCAGCTGTTCAGTACAATGATGTAATGAAAAAATGTTGCTTGTATATTGACTGTGAATACATCTGTAATTATACGTATAGTTTTTATCTCACTTATGTGCTGCTGTGCTTCCACTTGAGTTTTTTTTGATCTTGTTAATCTCTTCAGTATGCTTTTTATTGTTTTCTTCAAGCATCTCTGTACACTAATGAAATAGTCCATTTGTTTTCCAATTGCTCAAAAAAGAGAAGTTCACCCATAATCTAATTAAGTTATTTACAGATTTTAATATTCATCTTCATTTACTGTTGACAATGTTATTTATTTATTTTTTAGCCCTCTGTGGCAGGGTGGCAGGGAGTCCCTCAACACATCAGGATCAGATCCAGATTATGGGACATCCTTTAGTCACTGGGTGTGGAGCCTGTGGAGGCCAATGGTCATCCTGCATGTTAGGAGATCTTTTCCTGTTTTTCTCCTTGGGAGACATGGCATGCACTTGGCATCGAGGAGTGTGCACTGATGCCTGCCATGCCTCCCCCACCTTCTGGGCTCAGGCTGTCATTCCTCTGGCTAACACCAGAGACAAGTAATGCACCAAGCTCTACCCCAGCCTACCCTCCAGGGAGCAGAACTGTCCTTTGGACTCTCAATCTTCCTGCCCCAGTCAGCCTTCTGACACCTTGGGCTCGCTTTTGAATCTGGGTTGTCAGCATCACAAGTGGTAGCATTACTTCTGTGCTGACAGGCTGGCCCAGCAATTCCATTCTGTCTCAAGTGTTTTTAAATACTTCTGTTGGCCTACAATTTTTATTTTCCTCATTTCATTGTTGGGCAATTGTGAGTTCTTAGCCCAAAAAAACACAAATCTGATGGCTGTTGATTCACCAATTAGGCCAATTTATTTTAGCATTTCTGGGCTCTCAGGCTGAGCCATGAAGCTGTCTGCTGCTGCCATCTTTTTTGCAGTGTTTACACTTTGTATTATTCCCCAGGCCTGACTTCTGAACCAGAAGAAATTTCTAAAAGGATCTTTCTTTGTTGGAGTATTAGTGTCAGAGGAAGAGGAGTTTTCACCTTCCTTTTTTGCTTTTTGGAAGGAAGATTAGAAGCTTTCCTGCTATCCAAAGTCAGGTTTTTAAGTATGGTCCTTTGAAAGCTCTGCAGTAAAAGTAAAAATGCATGATGGCCATATTGGATCCTTTAAAACTTTAACTTCAGAGGAAAACAAAATTCAAGCATGCACAGCAAAAACTCAGAGCTCAAGGACAAAGGTTTGAGTTACCTCACCTTTTTATTGCTATGAAAGTGCATATAAAGTATAGATTTATACAGGCATAAAGGCAATCTATAACAACCTACGGGGGGGGGGACCTTTCATTTTGCTCATAGGCTTGCAGGCTTTAATGTACAGTTTAATGCTGTAAAGGGGACACTTTAGAGCAAGGTCAGTCACAAGTACTTAATAAAGAAAATGTGCTCTGAAGGGCAAAAGCAAAATAGATCAGAAAGTTTGCTAATGAAGTTCACACTGGTTTCAATTCCATAAGTGCTCAAAATCTCAATAGCAGAAGGCAGAATGGTATAACCATTGTTTCTAACATGTAAGAGAAATTTTAATTTTGTATTCAATTCAAACAATACAAGGTTCACAAAATATTGTCTTTTGCTCAAACGTCAACATATTTACACTAATGGAATTTATCTTTTTTCATGGGGATTACAGTGTAATCTTAAACTAAGGAATATCATATCATAAAGGATTAGTTTTCCTGTAACCCCTATTGTGATGACATCACAAATAAATAGATCATGTCTGTCAGAAGATCACATAGGTAAAAAGCTATTGATACCTCTGGCTAAATATTTGCATTTGATCACAGCAAAGCTGATATTTCATGTGTGTGTCTGTGTACATAATATTATATTCTTTGCAAAACACTTAGTTAATGCACCAGTTAGGGTAACTTAACACTGCAAAAGTAGGGAAAAGTGGTGTTAGGGTTTCCTACACTAACTCCCCACACCCACCTCTCAAGCAGCAAAAGAAAAAAAAATAGGGTTTTGGGTCTCTTGAGTTTTTGCGAATCAATGGTGGAGGTCTTCCTCGGGGTTGTTAACCCTAATGCTAGCCCCTCCCCTAGCCTGCAGCCTCCAGTTTGAAGCACAAGATACAGCTCCAAACCAGGGCCTTACAGGGATACACTCTTCAAAGGTTGAGAAGTATGTCCTGCCACATGTTGCCAACACAATTTCTTGTAGCTGGGCCCTGTATGCAGAAAGGAGATCATGTGTGACATTATTTGCTCAGTGAATGGTGTTGAAATTAGGGTTGACAACTCTAAGGAAGACTCCATCGTGATTTTGCCAAGAAACCCTAATGCAACATCTCTCTTCTTTTGTGGTGATAAGTTACAGCTAACTGGTGCATTTACAAAGTTTTTTGAAAATAGTTTCTTTTCTTTTTGAAGTGGTGAAATCATATCCTCATTCATGCAGATCCCTTTGGGATCTGTGTGAACAGATGTAGATGCACAGGGCTCTTTAGGCCCTGAGCTATGGAAAGAACCTATCTGCTTACAGAAGTGTATGGCCCTTGCAGGTCCTGCACTTCTGAGCAGCAACAGATGTCATGAATTCATAGGGCTGTCTTGTGGACTACAGAAGTGCATGGCCGTCTGATCCCTGCACGTCCATGTTGCTGCAGATTCAGACACAGAGGGCAAAGAGTCCATCTGTCATCCAATGCACATGACCCTCTGCCAACAATGAGTGCAGAGTTGCAGGGCCCTTTGCCAAGAGGACATTCATCTTCACTATATGGTGCCTGGGCCTATGTGGACAACCCTGCAGCTTTCATTCCCCGGCTGGGGGGTGTCACATAACAGCATCACCCACCCACCCTCACCACTTCAAGGTGGGTCATTGAGCTTATCCCTGAACATAGGTCTCACCAGCACAGGATCACAAAGCATACCCACTGGGGTTAAGATTGGCACTACACACAATGATTCTTGACAATTATATATATATTGAGTAGGCATTTCAATGTTAAACTCAGCATTTTGCACTTTAACAACTTTGCAACCGTTCAACAGATTTGCACAGAATTTGGTATGCACTGTCCAGTTGGGCAGCTCTCTTGGTGTGGCTAATTATGTTCTGGTCAGACGTGCAGTTTCTGAGTTATGAAGAGATGGAAAAAACATGTTTTCGCTCATTGACTTTGCTGGGATTTTTCTTTGAACTTGCCTACAGCCCAGATGGTTTGTTTTTTGGGTCTGACATTTTCAGGGCAGAAAAGGACTACCCTCACAGATGTGCCTTTTGCTAGTCTGCTGAAAAAATAATATGCAATTTTTAAGTTATTGCAATTTACAAATGCGGAAAAATTATTTCTGAGCATGCTCAGTAAGCACTAAAATATAGCTGTATGAAATGAAAGTGGAATCCCGCTATGTATGAGAAAATTCCTCTTTCATATGGTTACCATCTTGTTTTCAGTTTGCCTGAAATATTCATATTTGGAAACCCCCCAAAATGATGACCTGGGGAGTAACCAACACATGTATCTTGCTTATTGGGGCCTCGTAGGTGCATTTTGCACTTTACTGCTAAAAAATGCACTTAAAATAGGCTTTTATTTAATGGTGAAATTATTCTTTTATATCCACATAATACGAAATAGAATCTTACTTCGTATGACAAGATAAGATGTAAGATCCTACTTCATTAGCCAAAAATAGAAATATTGCTGTAAAACTAAGTTTTACTGCAAACATCGGGGTGCCCAACCCCTGTGTCAGCACCAGACGACTCCACCCCTGCCACTGTGGGACATTGGTGAGCCCACTCCCAGTTAGAGATGCAGTGAAGTAAAATTTTGCCTGCAAAATGGATGCAAAGTGGCCACTGTGCATTAGTATTCCACTATGCAGAGTGCCCATTTTAAAACCTTACTTCACCACTTCACATTGTAATTATGACTTTGCGTTGTGCACTCTGCCTTATTCTGTTTTAAGGCAGAGTGAGAATTCACAGGCAGCCCACACACATCACATGGCTTACACAGTGTAGGTCACATGCTTCAGGCAGGCAGGCAGGCAGGAGGTTACAGGCAAAAACACTCTGCAACATGGGCTGACTTACACATTTTGCATGGGGTGTGACAAATGGCTTGGCTCTACAAATTTCTGGGGGTGGGGTGTGGACGTGTGATGAAGAGGAGTGCACAGGTGACAAGTCCACAAATGAAGTTATTTTCCCCATTTTATGCACAGTGGTTGATGCACCACTTGCACTAGACATACTGCATTGGCCACCACCACCACCACCACTACTCTGACCACCACTTGACAAGATTTCTAAATCATAATCCTTCCTCTTATCATGCCTGTAGTAATCTTCTGGTGTTATGTCATTGCTACTGCAAACATTCCTACTTGGTCTTACACTTATGGAAGAGGATAACATTCTCAGTAAGGTTGATGATAAGGGTGAACGCTCCACTATGGCATTAGCTGCCATCTGGTGCTGGGTCCACAGTGCCATGTGCCTGTTCTTAAGATGTGTATGCTGGCCCCCCCATGCCCAGATGACTCCCCTTTTTACCTCAACTCACACACACATGGCAAAGCTGACAGATTGCAACTGACTCATCATTTGCATCCTGGACCAAAAAAATCCCAAACAAGGGATTGTGATCCCCTACTTTTAACATGTCCCTGATGCTGCTTATCAGACTCCATTTTTTAACCCCTGAAATGGGGGGGGTGCTACATGATTTTTCAGGCTGGAAACATGTGGACTCCAACTGACCACCATGACTACCTATGATTATTACTGGGTCATCATCATTATCATCAACAGGAACTGCTAAATCACAACTTTTTTGAGGAGGGGGGATTTAATGCCAACAGACCCAGATACAGCCAACTTGACTTTCTTTTTCTCCAGTTCCTGACAGGGGTCACTGACATAATTATCATATTCATCAACATCATCTGCTTCCACATTTTCAGCTTCGATGCTGTCATGTGGAGAACATGTTCCAACCACAGCATCATCATCATCATCAATATCCGATATTTTTGTGCCACACTTTGAGTCATTGGATGGCAAAGGTATGACCTCAACAGCGCTTGAAGAAATGTGACATTGTGAGTTATCATTGCCAGGATCAGAATCATGTTCAACTACTGTGGGGTTGTTAATGGGGAGTACGACATCATCTACACTGTCAGTCACAGCTTTAGACTCAACTATATTTTATGAAATGGTTAACTGGTCAGATGTGGAACTTGAGGCAGCAATACTCATGCCAGCAGAAACTGCACTAACACCACCAGCTGGGACAACATCATCTCCTCCAACTATGAGAGAAGCTACAGATTGTGCTGTAAAAAACATTGATGGAGAAATCCCTCTATTGATATCAGCTATGCACTTCTATGTACTACCATGCCCATGGACAATCTTGCCACTGGCAGCATTGCCATGGCCAGAAACAGCTTTGCTTGCATGTCTCTTTGAAGGCATTTTGGGGATCACCAAGAAAATTCTAAACAAACTTAGATTTCTGAACTTTCAGTCTGGGCCGGTGGATGTGAATCCAAAAAAAAAAACAACTTTGACTTGCAGATGGAGATTGGGCACTAAACAGATGAAAAAGCACAGACAGATTAAGATTGCACTGCACGATTAAGATTGCACTGCACAATCAAGAAGAGATGCAGACACAAAGTCACAACACCTTAACCAGTGCTCACAAGTCACAATCCAATCTGGAAAAGAAAACCTTTTGCTGGTTGGGGGAGGGTACAGTGCACTGCAGTAACAGTCCAATACCAAGATACCACAAAGCAGTATAAAATCACACAGGTGTGGTGGATAGCAGGTTCACACTGCTGCAATTACTCTCTGGCACAATAAAATGTGTCTGATTTGATGGCAGATGTTGCACACACTACAAGTAATGCCTAGCAAATTGAAAATTTCAGTAATATAATCAAATCTTTTAAGCAAACTAAAATTACATGCTGCTGCACCACAATAATCAGCAAAAAAAATGTCAAGAATTACTGAAAATATTATTGTATGTACATTAACACAGTTATACAAGAAAAATATAACCAAAACAGAAAGACTGCCTTTTCTCCCAGTTTTAACCTACCTCCACTACAGATACACCCCTCCCTCAAAGTACACTTCAACTGTCTGTCAGTACATAGACTGAATGTTCTAAATTAATATTCAAAATCCACGCACAAACAATAAAGACTCAATGATATAAGCACAGTTTCCTACAATCAATGTACTAAATTTTGAGCAAAAAAAAGGCTCAAAAATTCTTTTTTAACAGCTTTTAGAGGATTTGAATCGTAGAGCTCTCAGAGGAAACTGCCTCCATTTACCACTACACACAGACTACACATACCTGAGGCTGTGCAGAATAATCTAGAGCCCATGTAACCAGCAATCCCATGAATCACTGCAAAATTCACCATGGAGCTCAATAACAAGGCAAAGTGATGTGAAGCACATTGATTTTTATGTACTTCACATTAAAATTGGTTTAGAAGTGGTTGAGGAAGGCGGAGTAACAGAAAGTCATTGTTATCAATGGACTTCGCATTCCTTATTATGATGCGAAATACTCTGCTTCACATTGCGGATCACTCCGCAGATTTCACATTACTCTATGAATTGCTTCGCAAAGAGAACTTTGGACACTTTGCCCCCCTCTACTCCCAGTGTTCTCAACATAAGAAAACTGTCTATTTCTTATAACGGGATGCCCAATCTCAATATCAGCAGTAGACCCCCTCAAGGTGGGACACTGGGGAGCCCACTCCCAGTATCCCCTGTTACATCATATCCCCCCGCCACCACCACCAATACAGTGGGACACTGGAGTGCCCATCCCCAGTGTCCCAAAATGTTTATTTATTAATATTATACCTGAAAAAATTAAAACAGTCCAGCGACATCTTTTTATGTTTTAAAAAATCCTGTAAAAAAATAAATGGTCCCTCGTCATCTCCCCATCCACTCTCTCCTATCCCGAGCCTCCCATTGAGCAACCCACCACCCTACACACCCTCTTGCCCAATACTTACCATCGGAGGTCAGCGGCTGTCATCTTCTGTGGATTGGGACACGTCTGCACTCTTCAAAGCTGAACCGCAAACTGAAGAATTGAAGTAAGTGCCGTATAATGGCTGTCAAGGGAGTTTTGAACTTATGTTGATGTCTCAACCATTTCTAGATATAGTTGCACCAAATTGTCAACATGGGGTTTCTGGGACCCCACCTCATGAACACTGGCACTGTCATTTCATTACTCGGTCCCAAAAGGTGATTCTATGGTGCATGGAATCAACATTTGGAACCAATTAACGAAATGACAGTGGCAGTGTTCATGAGGAGGGGTCCCAAAAACCCCATGTTGAAAATTTGGTGCTAAAACACCTGAAACAACTGGATTATGCAGGGTCATTTAAATTCTTCCATGCACATCATAAGTTCAGCAATTTTTAATATTTTCACTTCAAATTTTCAGCATTGCCATTTTGTCTCACCACGTCATGAACAGTACAGCTGTCATTTTTCACATCCTGACGAAATGTGTTTTCGCTCCTGTGGCACAGAATGGAGGGTATGCTGTACAAAATCACCATTCGGGACCAATTAATGAAATAACAGTGCCAGTGTTCATGAGGAGGGGTCCCAAAAAGGCCCATGATGAAAATTTGGTGGAAAAATACCCCAAATGCCCAGCTTACGCGGGGTCATTGAAATTCTTCCACACATTCTCGTAACATCAGCAATTTTTTATATTTTTACTCCAAATTGTCAGCATTGCCATTTTGTCTTACCACCTCGTGAACAGTACAGCTGCCATTTTTCACATCCTGCCTGAAATGTGTTTTCACTCCTGTGGCACAGAATGGTGGGTACACTTCGTGAAATCACCTTTCAGGACTGATTAATGAAATGACAATGCCAGTGTTCATGAGGTGAGGTCCCCAAATGGACATGTTGAAAATGTGCTGACACAATTCCTAAAAATTCCTGAATTACATGCGACCATTGACTTTATTCTATGTACGTTCATAACTTTGCTACTTTTTAATCTTTTGACCCCAAATTTTCAACATTGCCATTTTTTCACACCACATGAACAGTACAGCTGTCATTTTTCACATCCTGCCCAAAAAGTGTTTTTGCACCTGTGGCGCAGAATGACATTGCACTTGCACATAATTATGTTTTGCCTTGCATTTCATAATTTCTCTGTACTGGGGTACATGAGGTGGGTAATAAGATGGCTATGCTGACAATTTGGTCACTGTTGTTTGACACATGGTAGTGCAGGGCCCAGTGCTTCCACACCTGCATATATATGCACATCTATGAAAACATAGAAACATAGAATTTGATGGCAGATAAGGACTGCTTGGCCCACCTAATCTGCCCATTTCCCTACCCAATACATAGGCTGCAAATCCTAGTTAACCAACAGCCTACTTCCTCCTACCCCCCCACTAGAATTGCCTTATGTCTGTCCCATGCATGCTTGAATTCCCCCACTGTTTTTGAGTCCACTACCTCCTCAGGAAGGTGATTCCATGTATCCAAAACCCTCTCTGTGAAAAAAATACTTCCTCACATTACCTTTGAGCTATCCCCCCTCTATCTTCAAATTGTGCCCCCTTGTTCTTGCACATCTCTTTTTCTGAAAGATGCTACCATCTTGGACTCTGTTGATTCCCTTGATGTACTTCAAAGTTTCTATCATGTTCCCCTCTCCCTCTTCTCCTTGAGTGTATACAAATTTAGCTTCTTTAATCTCTCTTCGTATGTCTTCTAGTGCAGACCCTGCACCATTTTAGTTGCCCTCCTCTGGACAGCCTCCATCTTGTCTATGTCCTTGCAGAGATGGGGTCTCCAGAACTGGACGCAGAACTCCAGATGGGATCTCACCAGCTGTCTGTACAGAGGGATGACAACTTCCTGTTTTCTACTAGTGATGCCTCTCCCTATGCATCCCAGTATCCCACCAGCCCTCCTTACTGCCTTCTCACATTGCTTGCCCACCTTAAGGTCATCTAATATGACTACCCCCAGGTCCCTTTCCATTTCTGTTCTTATTTTCTCACCCCCCCCCATTGTGTATTCTTCCCCTGGATTTTTGTTTCCCTGTTGCAGATCTTTGTGTCATCTGCAAAGAGGCATACTTTCCTTTCCAGTTCCTCTGCAATGTCACTTATAAAGACATTAAAAAGGATTGCACCCAGTACTGAACCCTGTGGTATCCCACTAGTAACCCCCCTTTCTTCAGAGTGGGCTCTGTTTACTATTACCTTCTGTGTCCTGTTGTCAAGCCAATGTTTTACCCAGGCTACCACCCTGGGACCCACTTCCAGGCTGGCTAATTTGTTTATTAATCTTTTGTGTGAGACTATGTCAAATGCCTTGCTAAAATCAAGGTAGGCCACGTCCACAGCCCCTCCCTGGTCTACTACTTTGGTCACTCAGTCAAAGAAGTCAATTAGATTCATCTGACATGATCTTTCCGTTGTGAATCTATGCTGCCTTGGGTCCTGTGCCCCATTGGCCTCCAGGTACTCAAAAATTCTTTCCTTTAGAAGTGATTCCATAAGTTTCCCTACCACAGAGGTCAAACTGACAGTTCTGTAGTTTCCTGCCTCTGTCTTGCTCCCACTTTTGTGAAGGGGAATCACATCTGCCCTCCTCCAGTCCTCAGGTACCACACCATCCTCCCATGATTTATTAAAAAGGATAGTCAGTGGTGTCACTAGTTCTCCCTTTAATTCTTTTAGAATTATGGGGTGAATCTCATCAGGCCCCATTGCTTTGTCCACCTTCAGTTTTAGGAGTTCTTTCAGAACTCTTTCTTCTGTGAAAGGACTGGGATCGACCCCCCCCCCATCCAGAGTGCTTCTATTAATTGGATTAGGTACCTCACCCTCTTCCTTTTCTGTTAATACTGAGCAGAAGTATTCATTCAGTATCCTTGCTTTTTCACTGTCCCGCTCTGCCTGCCCTCTGTCCCCTTTATTCAGCCTCACTACCCCTCCATTTGTCTTTCTACGCTCCCTAATGTACCTATAAATGGTTTTATCCCCCTTCTTAACCGAGTTGGCTATCTTTTCCTCAGTTTGGGCCTCTGCTATTCTGACTGCCTTCCCCACTTCCTTCTGCCTTAACTGGTACAGTTCTCTGTCCTGCTCCTTCTGTGTTTCCTTATACTTCCTAAATGCTATCTTTTTCTCCCTAACCTTCCCCGCCACCTCTTTTGAGAACCATAGTGGATTTTTCTTTCATTTTGATTTGTTTATTTGCTTCACACAAAGGCTTGTTGCCTCTGTGATCGCATTTTTGAGGTTTCCCCATTGTTGCTCCACCTCTCCTCCTTGCCTGTTTGCTGGTGCTTTTCTGAGGCACTCTCCTATTTTGACAAAGTCAATCCTCCTGAAGTCCAGTACCCTCACTTTTGTATGGCTTGACTCTGCAGCTGAGGTTATGATGAACCACACTGTTTGGTGGTCACTTGTTCCCAGATGGCTACCCACTTCTAGATCTGAGATCCTCTCTACATCCCCATTTGAGAGTAGCAGGTCTAAGATTGCTCCCTCCCGAGTTGGTTCCAACACTAGCTGTCTGAGGCATGCCCCCTGTAGGACATCAAGAATGGCCCTGCTCTTGGATGTAGCTGCAGCAAAGGTGCTCCAGTTAACATCTGGCATATTCACGTCCCCCCATCAAGAATATCTCCCCTTTCTCTGCCATCCTAAGGATGCCTTCTATCATATCCTTGTCCATTTCCTCCCCTTGAGATGGAGGTCTGTATACAACCCCTTTGTGGATTGTGGTGCCATTTCCAGTCTCCAGGATGACTCACAGTGCCTCCTCTCCTCCCTGTTTACTCTTTTGTTCTGTTGCTTTTATCCCTTCCCTTACATAGAGAGCTACTTCTCCCCCTCTTCTACCCTCCCTGTCTGTCCTGTAGATTGTGTACCCTGGTATGTTAACATCCCAGTCATGGTTCTCTGTGTACCATGTTTCTGTGACTGCCAATATATCCAGGCATCCCTCTTCCATCCAGGTCACCAGTTCAGGGAGCTTGTTTCCCAGACTATGGGCATTGGTACTCATTAACCTCCATTTTTTGATGGCCTTACTCCTTTTTGGCCTATCCCTGTCCTTACTGTCTTTGCCTTTTTCTCCATCAACATCTCTATCTTGGTGTTTACCTCACTACCTACCCTGATTTTTGGGGGGGCTAGGATTTCCATGCTCCTTTCCAGTGCTTCCCCCCCCCTTGGCTAGTTTAAATGCTTGTCAATAAAGTATTTAAACCTATCACCTAGGATCCTGGTTCCCCTCCTGGACAGATGCAGACCATTGCACCAGTATAGGCCTGCATCACTCCAGGTGGACCCCCAGTTCCCAATGAAGCCAAACCCCTGAGCTCTGCACCAGTTTTTCAACCACTGATTGAATCCCATGGTGTGGAGCATTCTAGCCTCACCCATGTCATAGGCAGTACCTCCGAGAAGGTTACCGTGCATGCTCCTTGTTTAAGGCCCCTCCCCAAGTCCACAAACTCCTCCTCCACTGTTCTGATCCCTTTCACAACCAAGTAATTTGTCCCTAGGTGAACAATGACATCCAGCCTCCTCTGTGCAGCTGCTCCCATGATCCTGAGGATTGCTCCCTGTCCCTCAGAGCCATAGGGACCAGGCAGGCACCTTACCTCCCTCTCCCTCCCTCCCCAGTTTTGCCTCCTAACAATGGAGTTCCCCACCAGAAGTTGTTTCCTTCACCTGTGGGGTCCCATGCCACCCTCCTGTGGGTCTCCTTTGTGGAGGTTCCCAACATCCTCCTTGGTCTCCACTGCAGGTGCCTCTATAGAGGAATCACACACTGCCAGAATGGCATATGAATTGTGGAGAGGTACAACTGGAGAGATGCGTATCTGTTCCCCCACCCTCACCCTCCCTGTGCCCACTGTGGTCCAACCGCTCCTCTTTCTTGGCAATCTCTGAGGCAGCGGTGGCGGCCCTGGTGGTCCCTGGGTGGCAAAGGAGGTCCCCCAAATCCTGGCCAACTCAACCTGGAGATGAGCAACATCCTCCCTCAGCCCAGAGAGGTGCCTATAAATGGGACAACACTGCATCCTCCAGAATATGTCCCAGAAGACTGCTGCTCCACAGCCACTGCACTGCACCACTCCCTTCATGTCTTATTTCTGGCCCCTTAACTGTTATTTTGTATACTTACAGTACTCTTTTCTCTCTTTTTTCTTTCTTTATTTTTTTATATATTCTTTTTTCTTCTCCTTACTTTATTACTGCTTCCATGCCCTTAAAGCTCTTGATCTTCTTGTTCTGGGACAGGAAGTTCCTATATTTCTCAATAGTTGCCTTACTTGCTCAGAGACAGACCTTCAGCAGCTGGGGGGATGGAGAGCTACTCTTTTCCATCTAGGATGGTGAGTCTTTTTTGGCTTTGTGATCACTCCCTTCCTGCTCACAAACAGGAAGTTCCTGTTGTCAGTCAAATCCTGTGCCTATAAAAGTAGAACTGGCTATGGGTGGGGGTGTGTGTGTGTAGAGGGGATGGAAGGAGGGCAATATAGTCCCAGTAGAGAAGTATAGTTCTAACAGCACCTCCTTCCTCTTCCTGTTCTCTGCCAGAAGATGTCTAGGACAGTTTTTCAATCCAAAACAGCAGGCTTCCTTCTGGCTAAGCCACTCCCCCAATTCATAGCTTCCTTCTACACCTAGATAACTGCACAGATAATAATTCACTTCACTCAACTCAGGTAAACACACTAACGTAATTTTTTTTGTTTGTTTGTTTTTACACTAAATTGAAGGTGCCAGTAGTAGAGTTCTAGTTCTTTAGTTCCAGTAGAGAAGTACTTTTCTAACAGCACCTCCTTCCTCTTGCTCCCTCAGCCTGTCCATTGAAGCTTACTTCCATAGGACTCCTCAGGATGTTGTCTCTTCGAGATGTGTAAAAATTTTACCCTGACATTATTACATTATACCTCAGATATACCCCTGCAGATTATTCATACTCCACTTTTACCCACTAGATGGCTCCACCACTCCTCCTATCACATAGTCTCTCAAGCCAACTCCGTGGGCTGAGCCTAGCTCCTCATGATTTGTCTTACTTCAGTATCCGCTATGGCAGCCTTGAGCCATTCTTCCCATGCCCTTCACCTAGATTCTGAGTAGCAATAATCCATTGTATTGTCTGAAGGACTCTTCATGCTGAACTCCGAGGATGCCACTTTACCTCTGCTACTCTCCCTTGTGCTGACATTTCCACATGCTGTTTGCATAGATTCCCCACTCGATTCCTCAGCAGCCTCAATGCTCCTGTCCACAGCAGAGAATGCTGTTTCTCCCATTTACATTCATGTCCCCTCTATTACTACTATGTTTTGCAGGCCTACGTGCAGGTTTGATTATCCCTACTTCTTACTGACCTATGTGAATGTCCGACTATTATTATTATTATCCTGCCCTACTGATCTACCCTCTTTACTGATAACTACCCTGCCTTACTGAACTACATCCAGATCAACCCCTATTACACCATCATTGCTCACTGTTCACTGCCATCTGCATGTACCTGTCAACTCAGGGGATATCTCCAGTGCCAGCTTATTTTCAGGGATACACCCCTATACTCCAGTGGCTATCAGTTGCCCCTTTTGTCAGCCAAGATATATATTCATGTGTCAGTCATTCTTCCTGCAGCTCTAGGATTGGACATCCTCCATATGTAATAAGACCATTGCACTCTTGGATTCCATCTACAGATTCCTTCTTTCAACCATCCTTATTCGACAGTGGACCAGCCCATGTGACACCTACAGTTCCCCAATTTATGGACAGACCTACGTGGAGGTTCTGTCACTTTATCCCTCTCTCAATAAGTCCAGCCTGTCTTGCTAGCCTACATGGAGGCCTAGCTTGATATACTCCATCTTACCATTCCTTAGGCTGACCTACGTGGAGGTTTAGCCAGTCATGCTAGCTTACGTGGAGGCTAGCCCGACTCACACTTATACTCCTTTCTCAGGCTGACCTACATGAAGGCTGAGCCAGTCCTGCTAGCCTATGTGGAGGCCTAGCTTGATTCTTATTCACTACTCATATCTCTGGCTGACCTATGTGGAGGTCCAGCCACTCCTGGTAGCCCACGTGGGGATTTAGCATCTTTCTATTGCTGCCATCCTCTAATAGACTCATTGTTTTCTTGCTCATATGAGCACGCAGTTATCTCAACTGCTGTCTGCCTCAGATCCTCTCAGCTGAAGATCCTGCTTCTGCTTCATATAGGTCAAGATGAACAGGATAGTGGTCATCTTCTGCCTCCCTAAAGAGCCTTAGCTTTTCGCCTAATATATCAGTCCCCTGAAATGATTTTTCTCCTTCAAATTCTAGGATTGTCCACTTCAGTTTTCTCCAGCTATTTCAAGGATGTGGTGCTGCCCCTGTTATTTGACCGAATGTGCCTTTTGGAACATGCTCAACCTATACACCTATGGACATTAGACTAGGATTCTATTACCGGACATGCTACTTGCTTTCTACAAGGACACTTTTCATCAGTACTGCAACTTCAAGGTTGTATTATCAATCACCTCAAGATCTACTCTTCAATCAAGACTCGGGATGTGGATTTTTCTATGACTTTTTCCTTTAGTGTATTTAGGATTACTCTCCTTTAGTATACCCAGAGGACGGGTAGGTCAGTAGCCATGGGTCCTCGGAGGTTTCCTCCTAAGGGGGTTTTGCTCTCCTGCATGTTACTGGCCACACTCCCCGGAGTTGGAGGAGGTAATCATCTAGTGACTACTTTTCTTTTGAGCCTTCCATTCCACCCTCAGGTAAATATTCAGCCAATGTGGGATACAGAGAAAGGCCAAAACACCAAGTTATAACAGCTACTATAGCTCACTCAGTTCACAGCATTTAAGCACCAATCATATCCAGTCCAGTTCCTATGTACTCAACCACTGTCCTATGCTCATATCCATTGCTAACGTATGTATGTAAAAATTTTATTTATACAGTGATACAGCCATTAGGGTTTCAAAACCCCTATTTACAAGGCATACCTGTTTATATACAGTACTAATTTTTTTTTTTTTAGTTGTTTAACCAGGTATAGCACACTAAGCTGGAAGCTTTTTTACGGGAGCGACCTGGGAGCACAAGGAAGTTAAGTGACTTGCTCAAGGTCACACAGTATGCAAGTGGAAGCTGTGGGATTCAAACCCAGGTGTGGTCTGCTGGATGTCACCAGAGTTGCAGCTCAAAGCCTTAGACCACTGCACTATACTGCCTCAATTAATTAATTCTATGATGGCAACATACAAGACATAAACTTCAATCACAAAAAGTACACATTAGAATACACAAAACAAAACACTTATGTAACAGTATACTTCTACTTGCATGGAATACACCTATTACATAGACATCCAAAACTTAACTCCTGCTTCACTGCAGTTGTATATGCAATGGTGGATAATTCTACTGCAAGTCACGAAGGAAAGGAGGAAGTCCATTCCAACTTGAAGCAGCCTTATATTGGAAAGTCATATTACTAAAGCGATTTTTTATTTTAGGAATCATCAGTTCTCTAGCTTCCAATTTTCTTAGGTTTAATCGATGTTTTGGTTTTTGAAGTTTAGCAACTAAATTATGTTGAGGTTTGCTTTTAAACAATTCATGTATCTGATTTAGCCAGAAGCCTTAGCCTGTTGATTTAATGGATTCCATCCAAGTTTAGTGTACATGGTACAGTGATAAAGGCTAAACTGCATCTTAGTGTAAATCTTGCTAATCTATTATAAAGTACTTCCAAGTTCTGCAATTGCTTTTTAGTAGTGTGCCTATAAATATGGCTTCCATAGTCTGTTATCTGTAATACTAGTTGATTTACTGTACTTAAACACATTTCTTTTGTTGTACAATTTGATATACATCTCATTGCTCATATTTTCACATTTGTTTTCTTTATTAATTATATTGTATGGTGTTCAAAGGTTAAATGTTGGTCAATATGAATACCTAAATATTTGTATACTGACATCTGCTCCAAAATTTTCCTCTCCTGGGTCTTCATTGTTATTTTTGGGACACTTTTATTTTTTTCGCTGTGGGCCAAAGAACACTGTCTGTATTTCTTTATTATTTATCAATAGTCCCAAAGAGGAAAAGTATTCCTGCATGACCAAAAAAATCACCTTGCAATTTTTGTTCTTCTTCTTCCGGATCTTTACCTACAGTTACCAATACGGTATCATCCGCATAAAGTCTGACTTGTGTGTGTTTAATATAATTTGGTAAATCATTCAAATAGACTATGAACAAGAGGGGGCCCAATAAAGATCCCTGTGGTACACCTCTTGTCACATGGCCTACTTTTGATTGTTGACCATTCACCATAACAAACTGAGATCTTTTATCTAAATATGATTTGAACCAATTAAGGCTTCTTCCTCCAATCCTATTTTATTAAGACTCTTTAATAAGATGCTATGATTTACTATGTCAAATGCCTTTGATAGGTCCATGTATATGGCACCCACGGACCTCGCATCCTCCAGGGGGTAGCTATTAAATCCAAAAAGTCCATGAGTGCAGTAGCTGTGGATCTACCCTGTCTAAAACCTGATTGGCATTGGGTTACTTTTTTATATTGCTCAAGGTATTCCATCAATTGACCATAAACAATTTTTTCTAAGATCTTACAGACTGCTGACAACAAGGCTATTGGTTGATAATGGGAAGCATTCGTAGGGTCCCCCCCCTCCATCTATAGGGATTACTTTAGCCTGTTTCCAACTCAATGGGACCAGGCACTCCCTTAGACTCCAGTTAAAGTTGTCCCTCAATATGGGTGATAACTCTAGGGCAGCCTCTTTTAGCAGCTGATTTTCAATTTTGTCAGGACCACTAGCCTTGTTTGTCTTTAGTCTGTTTATTATTCTTAAAACTTCATTTTTAGTTACTATCCTAAATCTAAACTTTGGTGGGTAATTTTCTTGGGAATTCTCTGGACTTTGGATTTGAACCACATTTTGTATTTGTTTTAAATTAATTGTAGTTGCTGGTTTCAAGTCAGGGAGCTCAATGAAGTATTTATTCAATAACTCTGCAGCACATTCTGCCTTAAACTCTCTACCATTTTGACTAAGCTTTATCTCCATTTGGTTTTTAACAGGGTTTATAAGATTTTGTATAATGGACCAATATGTTCTTGGATCTGTTGATTCCCTAATCTTTTGTTTATAATAAAGTGCTTTTGATTTTCTTATTTCCTGGGTTACTCTGTTTCTTATTTTTTTTTTATTTATCCCATAATCACTTTTTAGGGATTTATTTGCTTTTTTCCAGAGTTGATAATTTGTCCCGATTAACATTTTTATGGCTACAGTTATCCATGGCAAATGATTTTGTTTCTGAGTAACTTTTTTTAAGGGAGCACATTTATCACAAGCCTCAATAAACATAAATGAGAATTCCTGTACAGCCAAATTAAGGTCAACGATAAGAAAGATCCTATGCCACGGCAATCCCTGTAAATGTTTTCTAAATAACAGTTTGTTAAATTTAGCATAGCATCTTTTATACACCATTGATACTGCATCTGTTAAAGAGACAGTTATATCAAAAGAAATGGTGCATTTAATCACATTATGATCCCCTAAATTGGGTTTACAAAACCCTTTTTCCTTTACAATCAGTTCTGGAGAAATAAAAGTCAAATCCAATATATTTCCTTTACTTGTTAATTTGCCTTTTCTTGTGGGGGAGTCTATTATCTGAACCAAATTTAAACATTTCAAGGAATTTTCTAATGCCTGTCCCCTAGGGCATCCCCAGGCTGCATTAAAGTCACTCATCAATATTGTTTTAGATTGGCCTATGTATTCCATCAAATTATAAGAATTGTTATCAAAATGAGTAGTGCTTACCTTGGGCAGAGAATAAACTGCTCCCACAATCAAATTTAGTGCCTGTATCTTTATAAGTAGGCATTCAATTCCTTCAATGCTCCCTGAGAATATGATCTTAGAGTGGCCAAGTAAGTGACTAATATAAATCAAGATCCCCCCCCCCCCCCGGACCGTCAATCCTGTCTGTGATGATAACAATCTTTAAGTTCAACTTCTGTTTGATGAATTTCTTTTTTTAACCAGGTTTCAGTCAAGATTATTATATCTGTTTTTTTCAGAGTGACCCAGGTTCTAAAGAGGTTCATTTTATTAAAGATCATGTGCAATGGTTTTTATATATTTTTTTTATAAAAGCTTGAAAAGCTGAAATTCAAGTCCCTGTGCCACGATTAGTGTTTCCTAAAAATTTCTTGCTGTTTGGTTTTGTGATTTTCTTTAAATTAGCATTTGTTTACTTGTTCTACAGTGGCTGAAAACAGTAGAGTTATTTCTGTCCTCTCAGTCAAACTTAGAGTGTGATGACATCATTTTGGAGTAGCTTGCTGTTTCACATTCCCTGTCAGAGCAGTTGTTTGTAGAGTTAATGGTTTGCTGAGCTCTCCAAGTTTCTTACAAACATAGACTCTGGTTTGTGTTTCAATAAATCAGCTTTAAAGATATCATTATCTTCTCATAAAAAGCTGATTATTTCAGTTTCAATGCTGAATTGAAGTAGTGGAAATCTTTCTCTGTGAGAAATCAGCTTGTCTGTATCAAAGCTCAGTTCTTTCTAATCAAAACTGATTTTTTTTTCTAACTATATAACACAGGGCTATTTAATGAACATAAAATAAACCTAAATTTAATTCATTCACAGAAACAGTTTGTCTTTGATGTAGCCTTCATAAATACATTCATGTAAGAACATTTTTTTCATGTCAGATAGACAAACAGTAGATGTGCTTGAAATATTGTAGCAGAGTGTGACAGGCACCTATCTGAACTCACAAATTTCAGTTCTTTGGTGGTTTCTGTGCAAAAGTACATCATGTATGTGCATAACTAGAAACGCTATGTGACATCCCGATGCACCGTATCTCTGCCCCACAGGTGAGGCAGCCTTCTGCTCCACATTCAAGGCTACTGCATCCTGCTGCCCAATGTCTTCTCCCCCACAGTCATGGATTGTGCACCCTGATGCCTTCATCCCCTGCCTAAAGAATCAGGACTGCTGCACCCTGTCACCCCCTGCCCAACCAGTTGGGGTTGCTACACCCTGCTGCCATATCTCCTCCACCCTCACAGGTTCCCTGCCTCCACAGCTGGGGCTGCTGTACCATGCTGCCCTAGCCACCAGAGGTGGGGCTTTTGCTACACAACAGACAGTTAAACTGCGAACAGCACAGGTTGGGAGGGATGCAAGCAAGGGGTCGCAAACCCAATGAACACAAACAGACCAAAATTATCATCTGCACTCCAAGCTTTGTAAATGAAGTACTTTCCACCCAAAGTTGAATCCAAAAGGTTTTTCAACAGCGTGTAGCAGAGGATCGGCCTCTGGTGGCAGGGAGACAGCAGGGTGCAACTGTTTCAACTGTGGAGGTACACAACAGGGTGCAGCAAATACCTTGAATCTTGTGGCACATGGCAGCACGGTGTAGCAGTCCTAACTGCTGAGGCATGCCCACAGTAATCCCAACTGTGTAGAAAAGAGCAGGGTGCAGCATCCCTGTCTGTGGTGACAGGGGATAGAAGACAGCATGGTGCAGAAGCCTTGACTGTGGGGCAGGACACATAGGGCATCAGGGTACAGCAGCTGACTGGGAGATGCAGTACATGTGGTGCAGCAGCCCTGACCATTTGGGGCAATGGAAGTGGGTAGCATGGTGCAGCAAAAGCCACACCTCTGGTGGCTAGGGTAGCATGGTGCAGCAGCCCCAGCTGTGGAGGAAGTGAACCTGGTCCTCTAGGGCTTAGCACAGCACAGCAGCCCTGAATGGAGACAGGAACAGGGGGCAACAGGTACAGCATCCTTAACTGTGAGGGTGGAGGAGAGAGGGCAGCAGGGTACAGCAACACCAATTATTTGGGCAGGGGACAGCAGGGTGCAGTAGTTCTGATTCTTTAGGCGGGGGATGGAGGCAGCTGGGTACACAATCCCTAACTGTGTGGGAGAAGGCAGTGGGCAGCAGGGTGCAGCAGCCTTGAATGTGGAGCAGAAGGCAGGGGACTTGTGGGCGAAGGGGACTGGTGGCAGTAGACTGCAGTTGCAGCAACTGTGTGGCAGAGACATGGTGCATTGGGATGCCACATAGTGTTTCTAGTTTTACACATACATGATATATTTTCACACAGAAACCACCAAAGTACTGAAATGAGTGAGATCTGACAGTACATGCTCGAAATACTGTAGCAGATTGGGACAAGCACCTGTTTGTCAGTCTAACATGAAAAAAACATTTCTTAAGTGATTGTATTTATGAAGGCTACATTAAAGAGAAACTGTTTATGTGAATGAACAAAATTTAGATTTATTTTATATTCATTAAACAGCCCTGTGTTATATAATTAGAGTTGGTATTTGATTAGAATGAACAGAGCTGTGATACAGACAAGATGATTTCTCGCAGAAAAAGATTTCCTCTACTTCAATTCAGCATTGAAACTGAAATTATCAGCTTTTTAAAGGAAGAGAATGATATATTTTAAGCTGATCTGTCTAAACACAAACCAGAGACTGGGTTTGTAAGACGTGGAGAGCTCAGCAAACCATAAACTCTACAAACTACTGCTTTGATTAGGAATCTGAAACAGCAGGCTACTCCAAAATGATGTCATCGCACTCTATGTTTGACTGAGAGGACAGAAATAGCTTCAGTGTTTTCAGTCACTGTAGAGCAAGTTAACAAATGCTGATTAAAATAAAACCACAAAACCAAACAGCATGAAATTTTCAGGAAACCTTAATCATGACACAAGGGCTTGAATTTCAGTGTTTTAAACTTGTATTAAAAATATGTAAAAACCATTGCACATGATCTTTAATTAAACTTCTTGCATTATCCATTACCAATTTAATGGTCTCCCCTTAGGACCCGGGTTCATCTCAACATCTCCAAAAAGGGCTAGAGATATCAGAAGCATCTAACTAGGAAAAGAACAATTTCTAGGATAAACTGTAATGTGTATTTTGTGAATCTCCTGTCTAATCAAATTAAAGGGATTTCTTCCCCTAATTAATCTAGAAACCCTTGATTGGTTCATTCCAATCTGAAAGAGATTCAAATAAACACCAGGTCTTGCTCCTGAAGAGTCAAAACTTAAAGGAGCATATATTTGAACAATGCAGGTAAATCCCACCAGTAACTCCAACATTTTAAACAAGATACCCTTCATTTTAGTTGCTAAGCTATATTTTCTACTAAAATAAAACAAAAACAGATAGTGCTATTTTCTTTTAAAGCTAATGTTCTTTCCACAATATTTTATACCTTGCTATCCTATATGCTGCTTTAGTATCTTTAAAACATTGTGCATATTAATTCCCCCATGACTCTTAACAACAGATAAAGCATTTAAAGACTGCAACACCTGTAACTTCTTATCAGCTCTGCCCTTACAAGTCCAAACTATTCAGATGGTCTCAGTGTCCTTTTTTGTTGCAGACTGGTGCTCATGCCACTCATGCTTGTGCTACTATGCTCGCGTTGTGGGCACCATGGGCTTTTATTGAATACTGCTCCTCCTCTGATGATGATGACGTGTCCCCATTTCTCCTCACTCACGGGCTTGCTCCCGTATCCCCAATAACAGATGGAGGCACAAAGGGGAACAATGGCACAAAGTTCTCACAGCAGAACACAGTACTTTGCAAAATGGCACAAACAGGTATGGCACAGAGTATGCAGGTATGGCACACAGTATGCAGAGCTAGCTAGCAGCAGTCAACTACTGGCAGGCAGATGGAAACAGCCTCAGCGTACCTAATATACCCGTATCTAAGCACTAACCATATCATCCAGTCTTTACATCCTGCAAGCACTGTCCTAAGTTCTATCCTAGCTCTAATGTATTTAAGAAACAACCATGATCATTCATTTTTACGTATCACTAGCACTGAGCTATCTACCACACATAGAATTGAAAGGCTTTAGCCTGTAGTTCTATGGGGGAGATAGCTCCTCCCCATCTCCTTTTTAAGCCCTCAGGCAATGCCCATTCTTCTTAGAGCAAGTCACACTAGCCCTCCATCCTCCCTTGCCTCCTCCTCCTCCTTCTCTGACACTCATATCTCACCTGGCAGAGCCTTCTATTCCACCCTCAACTAAGCATTCGATCAAGGTGGAATTCAGAGAAAGGCCAAAACATCAAGTTGTAACAGCTACTACAGGTATAGCTCATTCAGTTCACAGCATCTAAGCACCAATCATATTGCTGGTTGGGTGCACAGGGTGTGGTGCGGCCATGATACTGGACTGGGTGTGGAAGTTTGGGGGATGTCCAGTGTGCTACTAGCTGGCACAGCTTAAGGAGGAGATAGAGGGGATCCAAAGGCAGCTGGGGTGAGAGGATTGGAGAGGTAGGAAGCGAGTGGTCACCTACATGGAAGCACTAGGTGCTGGGGCCTCCCAAGCTGGGGAGAAGTGAAGAAAGGTGCTCACACTAGGAGAGGAGGGAAGGGGGCACAGGGGGCTCTAGGGGACCCTGGCAGATGGGGCCAAAAAGTTGGACATCTCCTCAGCAGTAGGCAAGAATCTGGGGGTGTCCAAAGGAAACTGAGAGAGGCAGTAGGGATGGGGGGGCACTGGGGGATGGGCTAGAGCTCACAAATCATTTTGACCCTCTATGCCCATTGGTAGAAGAGGGGTGTGTGGGGGAGGAAGAGGAGGTGGAGGATGATGCTGCTGCTGGTGAAGCTGGGGCAGGGATGGACAGAACAGATGAAGGGGGTAAGTAGCAAGGGTGCAATAAAGGGAGTCCCAGACAGGATGGGGGAAGAGGGGTAGGAGGGGAGAAGAAAAAGGAGGATCAGGGAACAAGGAGCAGGTTGATGGTATGGAGCAGGGGAGCACAACAGGCAGGAAGGCACAGGACATAAATGGGATTATAGCGAGCAGAAAGCCAAGTAGGCAGATGGATAGGATGGATGGATTAGTAAGGAGTGGGGAAAGAGATACAGAGAAAGATACTTGGGTGGGAGGGATAAAGAAGGCCTGGACATGGGTAGAAGAGGTTACCAGGGACAATAGTGAAGGGGCTACCTTCAACACCCAGATTGTGGGAGGTACAAGGAGCTGGTTGAGGGGAGAATCCAGACGAAGGGATGAGGAGGGGCATGGAAGGAGGGGGAACCCAAGGGGTGAGCAGGAAGGCAAGGGGGAGGTTAGAGTACTGCTATTGGGGGACTCCATGATCACAGGCATCCAGTGGGAGGGGCAGGAGGAGGGTAAAGCCTGTCTGATCAGAACCAAATGCCACCCAGGCCTGATGGTGCACAAGGCCAAGCATGAGTTGTATTCACTGGCAAGGGAATGTGGGGGGCCCTGGACATTCTAGTGCACTTGGGGACAAATGACATAAATGATAATAGTGAACTAGAAATTCTGGCAAGGTGCTGAGAGATGGCCAGGGTATGCCTTTCCATAGGCTGCAAGATCTCCTTTTCAGAAATCCTGTCAGTGCCAAGGGCTAGTGAGAAAAACAAGATGAAGATTAGGGAGATAAATCAGTGGCTTAGGGAGTGGTGTGGGGAATTGGGGTATGGCCTGGTGGGGGACTGGGGGGAACCTGGGAGGATAAGGGCTGTACGCTAGGGACAGGCCCCACCTTAATTTGGAGCGGGAAAGAAATCCTAACGCTCAAACTAGCTGGGTTCATCAGCAAAAGGTGGGATTTAAACTTGTGAAGGGGGGAGGGATCAAAAAAGAGGCAGTGCCAGCAGGTATGATAAATGAGGGACATAGTCTCCACTCCTCTAGGGGGGCTAGGGAGATATGGAAATGGGTCACCAGGTAGGGTGCAGGAGCTGAGAAATGGGAGCTCAAGTGGGAGAAAGGACAGGAGGAAAAAGGGGTGGAGAGTTGTAAAGATAAATGTAAGAAGCTTAGGAAATAAAATGCCTGAGCTCCAGGCGATGCTAGTAAAGGGGGAGGTAGATGTGACATCAGTCACTGAGACCTGGGCCACTCAAGGGCACGAATGAGACCTAAATCTGGAGGGCTACACTATGTTCAGAAAAGATAGGGTGAGGGAAGGGGTGGTGGAGTAGCACTGTTAGTCAGAAATGGCATGGGTATTGGAGGGATAGAGGAGGCAGAGGGGAACGTGGAGGCTATATGGGTCACCTTGCTGATGTATGGGGGTAAGAGAGTAAAGGTCGGAGTGGTATACAGACCACCAGCACTGGCGGAGGTCCTAGAAGAAAGTTTGGTGGCAAATATTGAGGGACACTGTAGCCTGGGAAAGGGAAGGGTAGTGGTAATGGGGACCTCAACATGACAGGAACAGACTGGGGGACTACGACATCACCAGTGACCAGAGAGCAGAAGCTGCTGGATGTCTTCCAGGATGCATTTATGACACAACAGGTGGGTGAGCCAACTAGGGAGGCCAGTACACTGGACATGGTCCTAGCAGACAGTGATTAGATTAGGGGCCTAGAGGTGAGGGACCCGTTGGCTGGGAGTGATCACTCCACAGTCTGGTTCTTCCTGGACCTGGGGGGGGGGAGAAGAAAGCTGAACAAATGGTAGTAACCGACTTTAGGGATGCAGACTTCAAGGAGATGGGAAAGATCCTTAAAGATCATCTGGACAGGATAAGGCTGGATATGGATGCTGACAGGAGGTGGGGGATCATTAGGAGAGGAATACAGGAGGTTACCAGAACCTGCACAAGGGAAAGGCGTAAGTTTGGTAAGGCCAGAAAACCCTGCTGGTGGACCCGGGAGGTACAGGAGATGGTGAGGGAAAAGAAGGTGGCCTATAGGCGCTTCAAGTGCTCAAGGAGTGAAAGAGATCAGGAGGAATATGAGCTGACAGCCAAGAGAGTCACCAGGGTGGTGAGAGCAGCTAAGGCAAAAAAAGAGCAGTCCTTGGCCAGTGGGATCTGGAGTGGGGACAAGGGGTTCTTTAGATACTTAGGGGAAAAAAGGAAAGTAAGGGGGCAGATCAGCAAGATAAGGACAGGGGATGGTTGGGTACAGGAGGTGGGAGAACAGGCAGAAGGATTAAATGAGTACTTTGCCTAAGTTTTTACCGGGGAGGTGGAGGGGCTATGTCTTGCAAGGGGAGCGGGGGCAAACCGGAGCAAGGGGTGGGACCGGTAGAGACCAGGGGGCCCTGATGGGTCTGGATAATGGGAGTGGCCACCACAGACAGGTGGGGGCCCAGCAGTGCAGGATGAAAAGGGGGAGGACTTGGAGGCTGACATCCCAGCAGAGAAAGTAAGGGAAGCCCTCGGGTCCCTTTGGATGGAGAAAACACCTGGGCCAGATGAGATACATCCCAGGGTGCTGAGGGAACTGGCGGGTGTCCTGGCAGTCCCTCTAGCGGAGCTTTTCAACATCTCTCTGAGGACTGGGTGGGTGCCCCAAGACTGGAGGGTGGCCCATGTCATGCCGATCCACAAGGGGGGATCAAGAGAGGAGGTGGGAAATTACAGACCATTAGTCTGACATCGGTGGTCAGCAAGGTGACGGAGGGTATTGTCAAGGAAAGGCTAGGGGGGTTACTGGAGCAAACTGGGTAGTTGGACTACAGGCAGCATGGCTTTGTCATGGGAAGATCATGCCAGACAAACCGTGTTGAGTTCTATGACTGGGTGACTAGGGCCCTGGACCAGGGTAGGCCAGTGGATGTCCTCTTTCTGGACTTTAGCAAGGTGTTTGATTAGGTACCCCACAGTGGCCTGCTGGCTAAGCTGAAGGAAATGGGGATAGGGAGACAGTTGTTAAGATGGATTGGAAATTGGCTCTCAGAGCATACTCAGAAGGTGGTGGTTGGAGAATTAGCCTCATCCCTAAGGTGGGTTATTGTGGAGTTCCCCAGGGATCAGTGCTGGGGCCACTCCTTTTCAATGCCTATATCTCAGACATCAGGAGGGGGATCAGGAGTGAGATGAGTCTCTTTGCAGATGACTCAAAGCTGGGTGCAGTGGTGGATTGGGAGGAGGAGAGGGTGGCCTTACAGAAGGACCTGGAGGCTCTGGAAAGGTGGTCAGGAAAATGGAAACTAACATTCAATGCAGGGAAGTGCAAGGTTCTGCACCTGGGAGTCAGAAATCCAGGCCAGAGGTATACCCTGGGAGGACACATGATTCAAGTCACGGAGGATGAGAGGGACCTGGGGGTAGTGGTAGATGTCACAATGAACAACTCAGAGACCTGTAGGAGGGCAGCAGCAAGGGCAAATAGGATGCTGGGATGCATCGCCAGGGGGATTACCTCCAGAAAGGCAGAAGTGATCCTTCCACTGTACAACTGCTTGGTTAGGCCACACCTCGAGTATTGTGTACAGTTTTGGAGACCACATTTAAAGAGGGACATTACACTCCTTGAGAGGGTCCAAAGGAGGGCAACCAAAATGATCTGGGGCCTGGGGTAGAGGACCTATGAGGAGAGGCTCAAGGAGCTCAACATGTACACTGTAGAGGACAGGAGGGACAGGGGGGACATGATAGAGGTCTTTAAGTACATGAAAGGGATCAATAAAGGAGGCCCAGTCAGGGTGCTCCAAAGGAAGGAGGGTGGGGCAACAAGAGGTCACGGGTGTAAGCTGGAAGGGGGCAGGCTCAGAGGGAGAGGAGGAGATGTTATTTCACTGAAAGGTGGTGGAGCCATGGAATGCATTGCCCAGGGAGCTGGTAGAGGTGGAGACTGTGGATGGGTTTAAGAGGGGATGGGACAGGTACAGGGGGAGGGTAAATCTGACCAGGCCCAATACAGGTGGAACATCTGGGACTGGGGACAGTATAACCCAAGGGGGAGGGGAGGGACACCAAAATCGGCCCTCAGTGCGGGTGCTGAATATCGAGCAGACTTGAGAGACCATTAGGCCTATCCTGCTGGCATTTTAGTGTGTTAGTATACCCAATCCAGATCCTATGTACTCAAACACCGTCCTATGTTCACATCCAATGCTAACGTATCTAAGCACTAACCATATCATTCAGCCTCTACATCCTGCAAGCACTGTCCTAAGTTCTGTCCTAGCTCTAATGTATTTAAGCACCAACCATGATCATTCATTTTTACATATCACAAACATTGAGCTATGCACCACACATACAACTTTTATGTAGGACCCCTTTGCCCTTGTCACTTTGTATATCTGTTACAATGAATGGATGCCTGTATTTTTAAACTGTATTTTATCTCATTGTAATATTATCCTTAGATGTTTCAATTTGTTATTGTCACATGCAGTATTGCTTTTTGGTTGTACTTCTCCCAGGTTGTGACTGAAATAGGCAAATGATTGTCTAGTGAACCCTACCTGGTTAATAAAAACTAGCAAAATAAACATAATTTGAATTATTCAACTACACATTTGATTTGCAGTGTTTTCTCTAAGGTTCCAGTAACAACCTGCATTTAACTTTCCCCCTGTGTGTACATCTTAATGGGACAACAGAATGCATTATAAGCTGGTTGTAGCTGCTTTGATAAGGCTGGTTGAAGGTTTAATACAGCACTCCATTGTTGACTATGAGGCAAATCTAGGAGTCAATCTAGATTTGACAAAATGCCCATTGATTTAGTATGATTTTTTAAAGTAGGCATGCTATTCACCAGTTTAGTTATTGATACCCTGTAAACACTAACGTGGAATTCCATGTTTAGAAGCCACTACTTGTCCGGGTATTGAATGACCTCCTAATGGCTAGAGATTGAAAGGCACGTACCATTCTGGCCCTTCTTGATCTCTCTGCTGCATTTGACACTGTAGAAAATGGTGTGCTGCTGGTGCGCCTGCGGCTCTTTTGTGGGCTGTCTGGTACAGTCCTTAAATGGTTCCATTCATTACTCATGGGCAGGTTTCAGAGAGTTGCCACTGGAATTTACTCCTCTGGTGTTCACTCTCTGCTCTGTGAGGTGCCGCAGGGCTCCATTTTGGCCCCCATGTTGTTTGCAGTGTACATACTGCCATTGAAATATATCATCAGGCTATACAGTCTGAGTTTTCACTGCTCTGCAGATGAAACTCAGCTGTATATGTCCTTTCTGCCCAGACAGAATGATGCACTCTCCATGGTAAATAATTGCCTTATTGAGAGCAGGACCTGGATGAGCTCCAGCTGGCTGAGACAGAACCCAGACAAGACTTAAATGTTGGTAGTGGACTCAGGTCATCCGGGGACGAGTTTGGAGGCTGGACAACCATCAGGACTTGTTGCTTGGTGGTATACTGCTCACTACCTCAGACTGGGTGCATAACCTGGGCGTTATCTTCGACAATGGTCTGACTCTAAAATCTCAGGTGTCAGCTGTCATCAAGTCCTCTTTTTATCATCTGAGAAATATCACCCGGGTGAAACATCTGGTTCCTCTGGATGATCTTCCAACACTGGTCCTGGCCTTTGTCACTACCTGTCTTGATTATTGCAATTCCCTCTACCTAGGGCTACCAGGGGTTGATATCCACTGCTTGCAGCTGATGCAGAATGCGGCGGCCAGGCTTCTGACTGGGACCTCTAGGACCAGTCATATTATGCCTGTGCTCTGTGAGCTGCATTGGCTGCCTGTTCAGTGGCGGATGACCTTTAAGATTGGCTTGTTAACCTGTAAAGCCCTACATAATCAGGGACCCGGCTACATGCAATATCTCCTTGTACCCTACTTCCCCCTCTGTCCTCTCCAATCTGCTGACAAGGGATTGCTGGAGACTCCCAGGGTACTAGTGAAGACATCTGGTTCTCATGATTTTTCTTTTTCAGCTCCAACCCTGTGGAATTCTCTACCTTGTCGGTTAAGAGATTGCCTGACCATTGATAGGTTTAAAACTGAGTTAAAAACTTAGTTATTTAATTTAGCCTTCCCGAAATATGGATAATTTGTTTTACTGTTCCCTTTTAATCCTATTTATATCCACTGTATTTGGTTTTATGTACAGCGCCTTGGTTTGGAAAGGCGCTATAAAAATAAAGTTGACTTGACTTGACTTGACTTGAGGAGACACTGGGCCTGATTCTCACAGTATTGAGAATGATGCAAGGTGCTTGTGTCAAAAAGAAATGATGCAAGGGGTTCCCTGCATCATGCCTTGCAATATTCCCAATTTTACAATGCAGCGTGCACCAGTTATGGGACTGCCTGCACCAGCCAAGCTTGCACCATCTTTGCAACAGATGCACCTGTGCACCATGGGAGAAGGGAGCTTGTGCCAGAGCAGCACAGTAGAATCCCCTTAAATGGTATTCTGAAAGACCCCCTACAGGGTGTACTGTCTTCTGCTGTTAGACCAGCCCAGAGCTGGTCTAACAACCTGAGTGCCACCCCTGGAGCTCTCGTTGGGTTGGAGGGAACCTCCGTCCCCCTGTTACAGCTGGTCACTTGCAGTATTGCACACCCACACAGTATCTGGACACTAGCAGACCACCAGTGGAGTGGTTGGCAGTATCCCACTGTGGAGGGTACATCCCCTCAGGGTTCCCCCAATAGTGCACAGCATGAGACTGCCCCCCCCACACACACACACATATACAGATTGCAGTGTCATAATGCTGGCAATGCATTGTCCCTGTCAGGGGTCTGTTGCCACCCTCTCCTCCCATCACAACTTGTCCTGCCCACCACTTTCCATGTCCTGGCCACTCTGACCCTGCCAGCCTCCTGGGTGATTGGCCATCTAGTTTCCATCAGTGATGACTGATGCTGCAGGACCATTCTGTGGCTTGCAGCAATCCCCTCCCATACACAGTGTGTGTGGCGCATAGGGGCAGTTGTGGCAAGTGTGCGGAGTTTGCTTCCAGGATTCCTCCAGATACAGGATTCAGTGCAGGGTCTCCGGTGCACTGGCAATAGATGGAAGTTGTTGCTTACTGCAGCTTGCATTGATCTAGGGGCCACTTTGAGAATATGGGCCATCATGTCCACTAAAATAAACTGTTTAATAACATTATGTAGATTGCTGTTGCATTCCAGTTTAAAGACTCCTTGGTTTTTGGAAATGCCACCTTTTCAGTTTTAGAAATATTTCACATTTATGAAAACTAAGCTTGTCTGTTTCAAAAATGTCTGACTGACCCCAGCTGACCCCGCTATTGATTTGTGCATGTGACATCTTAGCCTGCTGTCATGGTAAACACGATGATGTTATAACAAGTGAGAAATAAAGTTAGGAAATCCAACTTAAAACTTGTTTTTATAGATAAGTAGGCAAATGTACCTGGAATTTTGAGAAGACAAGTGACTTCTTGAAAAAGGAGTCCTTTAAGGAATTGCGATGGCTGAAGTATGTTTATGCAATAGCATATTGAAGTGGATACCTTCTCTTACAGTGGTTTCTGATTTGTTAAGGGCTAAGGCCAGATTTTTAAAGGGCCAACGATGGCACAAAGACTAAGTCTCATGATCCAACCCACTGATTCAGAGAAAAAAACTCTGCAACAGTGGACATCATATTTTCATCCCATTGTGCACACAAGCAACAGGCACAGCTGTGGAGGATGTTATGTCTTTTAATAACAGGCATAGCATTTTGTCACAGTTGTGCAAAGAAAATGCCAAAAATAATGGAGCTGGTCACAAACCAGCTCCATGAAAGAAACTACCATGTACTGTATGTGGCAAAACCTGCGAGGTGTGCACGGTGAGACCCTTGCACACAGGTGTTGTCATCTGCGGGCAATTTTGGGTGATTTTGAAAATCAGACCCCTGGATTTTTGTTTCAAACAAGAAAACAGCAGCACCGGTATTGGAGAAGCACTATCACCTGTCAGGAGAAACTGTAATTATATATTACAAACAATCACTGTCCACCAATCATATTGCAGTTTTCAGTTTAAAATTTGTTAAACCAATTTTTTTTTTGCAGTCGTCTAAAGAATGACTTTAATACAAAGAGATGTGAGAGACCAAAAAGAGCAGCAACTGATTGATTATACTATATAAGGGTCTCTCTTACAGCAGGTACCCGCCCCCTTATGAAGCTCCATCAGAACGAAGCACTGGGGCACCTGTTAAGTGATGGGTCTGTGTCTGCACTTTGAATATTTGTCACCATGTCCATTTTCTAAATAAATTCACAGAGACAAATTATGATGAGCTGGTAATTTTTCCTTATTGGTGACAGTACTTCTAAAATACCTGTGTGCTGCTGTTTTCTTATTTGGGACTATTTTGTTGTTAGGAGAGCTCCTCCTTTAAGTGGCAGCCCTGATCCTGCGATCTCACACTGTGAGAGTGTGCCTCCTTGCACCTCTTGATTTTTTGTTGTGTGTGTGTGTGTGTGTGTGTGTGTATGTGTGCCTGAGTGCATGTATGTATGTATATGTGTGTGTGTGTGTGTGTGTGTGTGTGTGTAGGGGTACTGATTACTGGCCCCTGGGGGCACACTGTTTATATCCCTGAAAAGGGATGTTCAGATTTATTATGCTTCAGTTCTGGAGGCTTTGATTTTTATCCTCATGAGTGCTGTTGCCTATTACAGAGCTCAGAACTAAATATATAGTAGTTGTTGACAGTGGTGGCATCCACTGAACAACCCTCACCCCCAGCTGCAGAATTCTTCTCTCCCTAACTATTCATTGGTTGTTTTGGTTCCTCTTCATTTTCTGCCCCCTGAAATGGGGAGAGAATAACATAGGATCTGCTGACTGCTACAAGCCAGAGAAAGGTTATTTTCACCAATGCTTCATGGGCTGCTGATGACTGATTGGTGCATTGCCACTTTAAGCAGGGTGTGACTGATACCTTTGTAGTCACTGGAAAAACATTCATTCACTGAAGAACATTTAGAGGATTGTATATGAGCAACCACACAACAAGGCTGTATTTGAATCAAGAGGTTTCCATGGTAATATGAGACCTCAAGACCACAGCTCGAGAGGTCTCTTGTTACCTTGGAAACCTCAAGATTCAGACACAGCCTTTTATGTGTATGGTTACTCATACACAATCTTTTATGGCGTATAGGCAGCCATATAATTAAAAAATTAACTGAACCACTGTTGTCATTGCTCTTTCTTTTGTTAGCGCTGTCTGAAAGTAACAGTTCTACTTGACAATGTTAACAGTAGCTTCAGCTCCTGAACACTGAACTGCACAAAAGTATTCTACTACATTGTGCTGCAGTAGTGAGGTCACTAGTGCAGTACAAGAACATCATAGTGTCACTACTGCAGCACAACAGGAGAATTCTAGTAATCAAATTCCATACATAACATATAGAATAAAGTACGGGGCAGTGTGTTTAACAAGAGTTTACACACACCCGAGGGGTTAGATGCTTCATAAACCCCGAGAGAGAAGCTCGAGGGGTTTGTGCAAAGCATCTAACCTCAAGGGTGTGTGTAAACCTCGAGTTTAAACACACCACCCCATATTTTATTTTATACAATTACTGGGTCTCCCCTTTTTGGCCACAGCAATTATATAAAATAAAATCAGCAATTCTGGTGTGGCTACGAGTATGCGCCACTTTGTTTTACGTCCGGCTGGATTTTCATTTTCGGCGGCTGCACTTATTTTTTTTTTAAAATGTTCAAAGTCCCCCATCTGTAAAACCAGTGCTCATTTTGATTTTTTTTTTCATTTATTCACCGCCTTGTTTCTTTGGCAGCTCCATTGTAGGAAGGAAGCGCGAGCCAGGAAGGGAGACGCTGGTGTAGGTGCATGCGCAGAGGGGGGATAACCGTGCACGTGTTTGCCTTTATAAACACTTCTTTATAATGGCAAATTACGCCACGGTCTCTCAATGGCAAAAGGGGAGAGCCATTAATTATAACGCTGTTCTGTACACTATAAACTTTTTTTTCACTGTTTACAAAGGATACCTAAACTGAAATGCAAGACCATATTTTAGTGTGGTCTTGTTTCTATCTAATTTTATAAGTGGAAGAACAGTCATACAAGGAGGTCTATTAACTTGCATAAGGTCACAAAGTGTGGGGATAAGGAAACACTGGTACAGCATTAGGCATTGCTAATCTTTTGACATGCAAATTATAAAGAGAAAGTAATAATGGAACATCCCTGGACATTGAACTCAGATCTCTGGAGTACTGACCCACTGATCTCCCAGCTGAGTAGTCAGTCAGGTTAGCTGGTTGTGAATAAGTTTCTGGTACTGACTTTCTTTCTCCAACTGCAAAACCTGCTGCCTAGAACTGTTTACGTAGCAAGGAAATGTTGGTGCAGTATTAGCTGATGCCATGAACTGAAACACAAATTACAATGTGAATGAAATAATGTGACCTCACTGAGAATTGAACCCAGGTTCCAAGAATGCTGCCATCTAAGTAAATTTTGTGTCAGTTCTGTAATCACCCAATATACTGACTTCCCAAATGAAGCACTACACTTTACTGAATTATGAAGTCTGTTTTGTTTTATCTCCATTGAAGTTAACAGGATCAACTGCAAGTGAAGATACCTTTGTAGTCATTGGAAAAACATTCACACTGCCCAGCTGAGGAGCTTGGAACAGGGGATCACTGAGAGCCTTAAGAGGCCCTGAAGCAGCCCTCTCACCTCACAACACTGCCCAGCTGAGGAGCTTGGAATAGGGGATCGCTGAGAGCCTTAAGAGGCCCTGAAGCAGCCCTCTCCCCTCACAACACTGCCCAGCTGAGGAGCTTGGAACAGGGGATCGCTGAGAGCCTTAAGAGGCCCTGAAGCAGCCCTCTCCCCTCACAACACTGCCCAGCTGAGGAGCTTGGAACAGGGGATCGCTGAGAGCCTTAAGAGGCCCTGAAGCAGCCCTCTCCCCTCACAACACTGCCCAGCTGAGGAGCTTGGAACAGGGGATCACTGAGAGCCTTAATATCTACCTCTAATTTCAAGCTTTTAACCCTTCCTTCTCCCTTCTTAGAAACAAAAATACTTATTTTCTGTTCTACTGGTGCTCTCAAACCCAGTACCCTTACTGTCAGAGTCTGTAGCTGCACCACTTAACCATTGTATCTGGCTATCTTATCCTTACTTTCTAAGGCTCTCCTAGTCTCTGACCCCCCTAGTCTGCCAAAATATTTCACCATTTCTCTCTTGGTACCACTACAGGCCTCAAAACCTGCACCCTTGCTACTACAGTCAACGGCTCCACCACTCAGCTATCACATCAGACTATCGTTTGCTATAGGTTTTAAGACTCTAAAAGCCTCTAACCCCCATAGTCTGCTAAAATAATTTTCTTGATGCTACTGCAGGTTTTGAATGCTGCAGCCTTGCTGCCAAAGTCAACAGCACTGCCACTCAGCCATCATATCTGGCTATCTTTTTAAGCTACTGTATCGTGACATATCTCAAAGCCCCTACAGCTTTTCTGGCTCCCCCCACAACCTCTTTGTCCTTCCCCCAAAGCTATCTAGGCACCATGTCTGCTCAATTCCACCTTATGTGCCTCTTCCTCATTACCACCCTGGGTTTCACCTCCCACCTGCCAAACCTCACCCTATGCCCCTTGTGGACTGCACCTTTGCAGCTCTCCAGATCTGGCCATCCCCCACCTTGTCATCACACACTGGACCCCTGCATCCACCTCCCACTGGCAGCCCCTACCCCAGCACCCATCCAGGCCCCCCCTGGCACCACCCCTTCTGCATCCACCAATCCCTCCAAACCCTGCCTATCTCCTACCCCACTACATCCTCCCTCCTCTAAATGTTCCCCCAAAACTTTAACAACCTGCCACCCTATGATTAGAGCCTTAGTCATCCTTCTACTCCTCTCTGGTAATATCCACCCTAATCCAGGCCCTGCCCCCACCATTCCACCTGCCAGATCCTCTGGACTCCACATTGCCTCACTGAATATACGCAGCCTGCCAAAGAAATCTGCAGCGCTTCAATGTTGGGCAACCCTTCACCAACCAGACATCATTGCCCTAGTGGAGACCTGGCTCTCCAAATCTACTCCCGACGCCTTTGTCTCACTCCCTGGATACACCCTACATCAGGAAGACAGGGTAGGAAAGCGTGGGGATGGCTGTGCATTCTACATCACCAACAACATTATTGGTCACATGCTCCCACCCCCAAACTCACAAACGGAGCACAAACCTTCACCCTAAAAATCACCCCTGACCCCTCCAGGGCCCCATTATACCTCACAGTCACCTACATACCCACTAAGAACCAAAAGGCTGCCATCACATCCCTCACCGAATACCTCTCTACCCTACCACACAATGCAGAATGGACACTAGTAGGGGACCTCAACGTCAACTGGCTTGGCCCATCTGCAGCACCAGCTAAGGACTCATTCTCGGCCATTGACATGGTCCAATTAGTTACCCAACCCACTAGACTCCACACATCTACTGGTACCCACACCCTCCAGGACATCCTTATCCCTAACTGCCCCCACAAAATCCAGGATATATAAGTACTTCCCGACTCCTTAAGTGACCACTCACCCATTCTATTCCAATGGACCTCCTCCACACCCAAACCCATAGCCCAAACAACCTGCAGAAGGCATCTCCGCCCAGGAGGGTTAATAAAACTTAAACAACTGCTCACCCAGATAGATTGGTCCCCCTTTAATACAGCCCCCAGCATCGACATTGCACTCACCCTGTTTACACAGGTCTTCACCAAGGCCTGTGACCTCTATGCTCCGCTCACCAAACTCCGCACCAAAAGGCAACATGCCCCATGGATAACCCCCTCCCTACTCCAAATGTTGAGAGACAGGGATAATCTCTGGCACAAAGCCATAGAATCGGGCAGGTTGGCGGACAGACATTCCTATAACACCGCTCACAATAAATGCACTCGAGCCATCTGTAAGGCCAAAGCAGACCACTATCAATCCACTCTCAAAACCATGTGGGGGTCTGCAAGGACCTTCTGGAATAACATCAAAGAACTCAATGGGAAATCTCACTCCCCACCTCCCTCCCAGCTCACCATAAATGGCACTGCCTCCACAGACACACTCACAATAACAAACTGTCTAAACACCACCTTCTCAGATCTCAGCACTGTTCTCCCTAGCGATTTCTTTGACCCTGTGCCCCAATCCCTGCCTCCAACCCTGCAGCATCCCTGTTTCCTCCTGCACAAAATATCCCCCCATGAAGCTCATCCTTACCTACAAAAAGCGCTAAACATCAATAACCCTATTAATGATCCCCTAGATGCCAGGCTCCTTCGACTAGTCCTCAACGTGGTCCTAGTCCTCCTAACAGACCTTCTCAACAAATCCCTATGCTTAGGGCAATTCCCTAGTGCCTGGAAAACAGCTGTCATTACCCCCATCCATAAAAGCGGTGACAAAGCCTCACCTAATAACTATCGATCCATCTCCATTCCCCCCCCCAAAGCGCTAGAAAAAGTGGTGGCCACCCAACTTACTGAATATCTAACCAAGTATAACATCCTATGCCCAGAGCAACATGGCTTCCATTCAGGCCATAGCACCACCACAGCCCTCCTAGAATTCACCAACTTCCTGCACTCCTCCCTAGACGCCAGTAACATTGCAGGAGCTGAGTTCATAGACCTATCCAAGGCCTTCGACACAGTCTGCCACCCTCTCCTTCTCGACTCACTCCACCAACTTGGTTTCTTCACAGGCCCCCTTGCCTGGTGCTCCAGTTACCTTTCCGCCCAGTCCCAATGTGTCACAATTAACGGAACTCTATCCGACACACTACCCGTCCGCTCCGGGGTGCCCCAGGGCTCTATCCTGGGACCACTTCTTTTCTCCCTCTACCTAAACTCCTTACCAAAGGCCTGCTCCATAAAAATCTTACTATATGCAGATGACGCAGTGCTCTTCACCTCGCATCATAAATCCACACCCCTTCAGGACTCCCTCCAACTTGCCTTCTCCCAGGCCAAAACCTGGTTTAAGGACCATAGACTGGTCCTCAACTTAAAAAAGATGAAGTCAATGATCTTCTGTCACCGCCAAAACAGAACTAAGAATGCACCACTCTGCATCCTCCCCAGCACTCCCTCGAGCAGGTATCCAACTACAAATATCTTGGACTTACCCTCGACTCGGCCCTTACCTTCCATGACCACATAAACACCCTTGCCGCCACAACAAACACCCAGATTGGACTCCTTTACTGACACAGGGACTGCCTTCCCCCCCATGCCCTTAGGCTTGCCATCACCTCATCGATACTGTCCCTAGTGGACTATGGGCTCCCTGTATACGGTGCAGCAAATAACACCACACTCCAGAAAATCCAGGCCACACTAAACAAGGCCTGCAGCTCCTTACAGGCGCACCTAGGCTCACTCACACCTGCTCGCTCTATACCTCTGCCAATATTCTCAACCTTGATGAAAGACTCTGTTACCAGACCTGCTTACTCTCCAAGAAAATAGTGCTTGGACTCTCCCCACCTGGGGTCACCGCCTCTCTTCAGCCTTCAACCCCCACTATCTTCACCCGCAATTCAGAGAAAGCTCCTCTGGTTGTGCCCAGGGTAAAAACCTCGCTTGCCCAGAGATCTTTCCACCATAGGGCACCTACGTGGTTTAATGCACTCCCAAGCACCATCACTAGTGCACCCAAGATCGCCCATTTCAAAACCACTCTTTGCAACCACCTCTTCAATATCCGCTCCTGTAACTGCTTCTAATTCTTTCACTCTCTTCCCCACTCTGATACAATATTCTCTGATAAAGTCCATTATGGATTGCAACCTCCATCTTTAACACCAAACCCATGATTAGGTCTGACTACTATGTTTAAATGCCTTCTCAAGCTTATAATGCCTCTCTGCTGCTATGTTGTAAATATTGTCCTCCAAAGGTTATAAATAATGTCAGAAAATTCCTACTTCCAAATCATGTAAATATTGTCTGTGACAAATGTCTGTAACACATGCTTAATGTAACCACTGTTATACCATGTATCTCATGTTTAATGTAATTGTTGTTATACTTACTCTGTGCTTCCATCTGTCTTACATGTGACGAGGTACCTTTGCAAATGAACCTCTGGCTCAAAGGTTGTAAACTGATATATCAAATAAATAAATAAATAAGATCTTTTATATACCAGAGTGCTTCACATGCTGCACCCTCTTTGAGTAACAGTAGTCCAAGTTGTGTGTTCCTTTGTTTAAAAATATCATCATTCCCTAATGGACTGCTGGCCAGAGCACAGTCAGTCACAGAAAGCATATTAAAGTTTATTACCCCAGTCCATTATCACACTGACAATTACAAGATTTGTTCCCACATTCTTACTATAGTCAGACATTTTCCTGTCACAGCCTAGCTGATACTGCCACTACTTATATTACAGGGGCACAGTAGTGCCCCTATAGTTAGGGTTGTACCTGAACTTCTATGTTAAATTCAAAATATTTTAACTTAACAACTTTTTGGATGAAATATACCAAAATTTGGCATGTGCGATCATTCTGCCGGTGTCTCAAGATATGGAAAGTTTTGTGACAGAATCTTGTATGGTTTGTGAGATATGGAGTGGTAAAAAACTGAAAAAAACACTTTTTTCCCATTGCTTAACATGGAATCTTTTGCCATAATATACAGCCAGACGGAATTAATTTTTTTCTTGAAATTTTCAGGGATGATGAGATCTGTGCCAACGGTGTACCTTTGGATAGTGTTGTAAGAAGATAGCTCACCATTTTTGAATTATAACAATTTTTGTGATAGCCGCTAGACAGGCAGGCAATGAAAATGATTCAAACGGCTGATTGTTAGAGATTTATTGTTCGTGGTCAGTGGAATACTTTTTTTGCTGTCCCCCATCTTGCTTTTTTTTTGTTTTGTTTTAAAAATTTATTTCTAAAGAAATGCTACTTGATAAGGAATGACCAATACCTGTATTTAGGTCTCAGTCACATGCTCAGTTCCATTATTGTATTATTATTTAAAAATTTTGAGGGCATGTCTTTTTGGGGTGAGAATCATGTCACCCGTCACTCGCTTAGCAAAGGATCAATCGATCAAAAAGTAATAATTCACAGTTCTTTACAGTTTGAACTTTACTGTTCGAACTGAAAAGACTGTGAACTGTAAAGATCCATACAGTTCGAATTGTCATAGCTCCCTGGTGTCTAGTGGCACCCCCTACCTGCTGAATTTCTTCCCCAGAAGATAAAATAGTGTGTCTCTTGTAGTCCAGTGATCCCTCCCCCCTTCCCATTCTCCAATCACCATCCACATGGAAAAATTATATTCCCTGGTAATCCATTGGTCCTGCCCCCATTCTCTGATTACTGTCCACATGTCAAAATTATATTCCCTGGTATTCCGGTGTTCCCTCCCCCATTCTCTGATCACCATCCCCATGTAAAAAAACAAATGATTATCCCTAGTAGTCAAGTGGTCCCTCCCCTTCAGCCATTCTGTAATCACCATCCCCATGTAAACATGATATTCAATGGTAGCCCAGTGTCCTGCCCCCTCCTCCATTCTCTGATTGCCATCCCCATGTCAAAATGATATTGCCTGGTAGTCCAGTGGTTCCTCCCCCATTCTCCAATCTCCATCCCCATGTAAAAAAAAATTAAAATCCCTGGAAGTCCAGTGGTCCATCCCTCTCTCCCATTCTCTAATCACCATCTCCATGTAAACACTTGGTAGTCCAGTGGTCCCTCCCCCTTCCCATTCTCCTATCACCATCCACATGTCAAAATTATATTCCCTGGTAGTGCAAGCAAAGGGAATCCTACACAGGGATGGTGGTGCTCTAGGCAAAAACACTAGAAGTGCAATCAATGAAAGAGCAAAGCACTCACCACCTCTTTTAAACACAGACACTGAGGTCAGTTAAAAAGCATATTTATCAAGACATGCAGACATAACCTGCCTGACACATTTCAGATCCAAAGACCCTTTATCCAATAGCTGTGAGTCCTAATAAATATGCTTTTTAACTATTCCCTGGTAGTCTAGTGGTCACTGCCCCCTCCCTCGTAGTCCAATTTCCATCCCAATGTCAAAATATATTTTCTGGTAGTCCAGTGGTCCATCCTCCCTCCACAGTTCTCCAATCGCCGCCCCATGTCAAAATGATATTCCTTGGTAGTCCTGTGGTCCTTACTCCCCTTCCTTGTACTCCAATCTCCATTCCAAATGTGTTTTTTAAGCCTGCTAAAATAAAATGGTCCCTTACCGATAAGGCCCCCCCACCTCCTTCCCAGCACCCACCACCCCACAGCCCCCAGTACACCCCCACACACCCTAACTCACCTGAACAGGTCCCAGGTTCGAGATCCACTCCCCAATCAAAGACACGTCTTGCTGCTGGAACCAGCACCTGCAATATGAGAAACTAATGTAAATGCAGTTCAATGTATTTCAATGGGGGTTTCAACTTTTATGCATAACTCATCCATTTTTTGACATTTTGACACCAAATTTTCAACATGGCCTTTTGGGGACTCCACCTCATGAACAATGTGACTGACACTACACAACTCATACCCGAAAGGTGATTTTGTGTTTGGTTGGTAAATTCACCTTTTGGGTGGGATTTGAAAATATTCCTGCCCTTGTTCATAAGAGGGGTCAACCATAAGTAGGCTATGTTGAAAATCTAGGGTCAAAATATGTAAAAATGGCAAAGTTATGCTTATTTGTCCCAATTTTAATATGCACGCTCGCAACTTTGTAAATTTTAAGTATTTTGACCCAAAGTTTTCAACATAGCCTTCTTATTACACCACCCCATGTATGTCACAGCTGTCATTTTTCTAATCCTTGCCAAAATGTGTTTTTGCACCTGAGATGTGGAACAGCATTTCAGTTGCATGGAATTATGTTTTGGTGGAGATTCGAAAATTTTCTGTACTAGGTACATGAGGTGGGGTAATAAGTTGACTATGCTGGCAATTTGGTCACTGTTGTCCTATAAATGGAAGTGCAAGGCCCTTTCACAACTTCATATATATATATATATATATATGCATCTATGGAGGGATCCCTGCGCTCCCACAGGCAAATAAGGATACCATTTCTCTATCTCAAGACTTTAGATAGGTGGGAGTGCAGGCCCCACTCCCACAGGTAAATAAAGCTATGATTACACTCTCTCAAAATGTAAGGAAATTCTCTGCAAAGATCTATGTTAATGCATCTGTTAGGGTTGAGAATAAAGAGACAAAAGTAGGGAAATATGACATCTGGGTTTCCAACCCTAAAACCCCCTCCCCACTCCTGAAGCGAATAAGGGGTGGAGTCTTTCATGGGGTTGTCAACCCTAATGATCACCCCATAGTATGCACTCATGAAACATACACACCTGTCTCCATCACATCTTAGCTTTTCTGTTATTGCAATGAGGTGAGCATTAGGGTTGACACCCCAAGGAAAACCACTCCTCATTCGCTTCAGGGATGAGGCAAAAGGTTTCAGGAACCCTGATGCCAAATTTCCCTACTTTTGTCACTTTGTCCTGAATTCTAACTGATGCATTAATGTAGTTTTTTGCAAAGAATATACCTATACAAGAACAAAATATATACAAGAAAGGAAAATACTGAAATGTTCTCAATGGGGGAAAAGAACAACCTGACTTGTCTATGAGGTCTCTGTTGTGATCAGTCACTGTTTTGGTTTTAAAAAAAATACCAATAGAAACTTTATTCTGAGGTAAGAATCTGCAATGGGATGTTCTACTACTTCCCCTCCCTCCCTCCCTCCCTTCTTCCAGTTATACCACTGTACAGTAAACAGTGATACATTAATCATGAACATTAATCATGAACTGGATTTTCAGAAGTCCTGCTGCAGGCACAGGTCTCAGTTTTGATGTGCACCTGTGACAATGTTAATATGGCAAGATGCCTGAATGCTGTTTTCAAATGATTTGCTGCATTTTTGGCACTTGTCACCACTTTACAGAAAAAATAATGATGCTTACACCAAAGCTTGATGCACACATCATTATAGGGTTATCAAGTCATCACAAGTCATGACAGATGTGCACAGTAGTTAGACCTTCATTTTTGGTGGTCTAACATATTGGTGCAGGTGTCAGGGAGGCAGCAAAATTATAACACTAATCACAAATCCATTACTGAAAATTCATCCTAATGTATGTGTGATATGCTTTGTTCAGAGGGAAGGGGGCAGGGTTTCTAGACACAACTGTAAGTTTCATTCTGCATTTTCTCTGAACTGCAAGGTGATTTTCAATGTAACTCCAGAACTGATAATTTTTTAAGTTATCTCTAAAAGAACTGTTAAAGGCAATAAATAAACAGACACTATATTTTAATGGGATTCCATGTGCATTACAACGAAATGTTACATGTATACTGTAAGTAAGTAAGTGGCAGTAAGTAAACCTTTATTTCTAGAGTGCTCACTCCCTGGTGCACAGGGCATTATACATACTGTTGTGGAGGACAGTTCATTATCACAAATAGTTCAAAAATAATATAAAACTCATAATAAGCATCACTTCAACTAAAAATACAGAATAAAATAAATAAACTGGATAATCAAATAGATAGTACTAACTATTAATAAAAAAAACATTCTGAGAAACAGCCAGTGAATCTGGTGCCATTGCATATAGTTCAAACACCTCCTTGAATTATTTTAGGCCCCTCTTAAAGGCCTCCAGTGAGACGACCTCCCTCAAGATTCTTGGAAGCTAGTTCTACAGGGCAGAGCTGGATACCTCAAAGGCTCCTGTCACCAGATGACTTCAACTGTGCCCCGGGATCACTAGGTGGCCCAACTTGGAGGAATGGAGAGAGTTATTGGTATATAAGGAGTCAGAAGGTTACACAGATAGCTAGGATCCAGTCTGTATAGGGCTTTATAGGTCAGTAAACTGACCTTGAAGGTAATTCAACACCTCACCAGCAGCCAATGCAGATCATGCAGGTCTGCAGTCCATGACCTCATATTGCCCATCAGCAACTTGGTTGCCACATTCTGCACCAGCTGCAGGTGACGTAGGACCCCTCCATTCACTCCAACAAACAGAGCTTTGCACTAGTTGAGTCTGGAAGTCATGAAAGCATGTACTGGCAAGGGCAGGTCATCAAGTGGGATCAAGGCTTTAATCTGGCAATGCTCATGAGGTGATAAAAGCCACTGCAGATGACAGATGATACCTGAGCCTGCAGTCAATCCATTATCCAGGATGACCCCAAGATTCTTTTCCTTGGCAGGGGCAGTAAGAGGAAAGTAACCAAGCATCAAGCCAGTGACCTCTTCTGCCACTTCTGCACCCGACTAATGACCAGGTTCACTCACAAGCACCTCTATTTTGTCCAGGTTATGTTTCAGCCAGCTAGAGAACATCCAGTCCTGGATCTTGCAATCCATAATTTTAGTACTGCAACTGCATTTTGTGTCCTGAGTGCAAACGACAAATACAGCTGTGTGTCATCTGCATACTGTAGCATTAAAACCACATACTGTAACATCTAATGATGTTTCCGGGGAAACATGTACACTATGAACAATATGGGTGAGAGAATCAAGCCCTGAGGAAGTCCACAAGACAGGGGCTTTGACAAGAGGAAAAATTCAACATGACCACCTTTTGCACCCTGTCTGTGAGAAAGGACTCAAACCAGCTGATGAAGGTGCCAGCAAAGCCAAAGATTTCCCTAAGGAGATCCACCAACATACCATGGTCCCCCTTGTCAAATGCTGGGGAAAGACTGAGTAGAAAGAGTATTGACCAGTCCCCTCTATTTCTCACCATTAAGAGATTATTTTGCACCCTGACTAATATGGTCTCCATATGTGCCTGAACCTAAACTCTGACTGGACAGGCTCATAGATTGCAAAAGCAGTGAGATATGCCTCAAGTTGCAGAGCCACTATTTTCTCAGTAATCTTTCCCAAAAAGGGAAGATTATAGACTGGTGTATAATTTAATAAGTAGTCTGGGTCCAGAGAAGGTTTCTTCAGAAAGGGCTTCACGGTGCTAGGGAACAACCCTTCAGAGAACAAGCACCGGACAATCTCAGCAAACATTGGACTTAAGGACTCCACACAGTCCACTAAGAGAAATGTCAGGCCAAGGTTCAGTTCACAAAAAGCAGGCCACAGCTTTGAAATCACCTCACTCACCTCTTCCACCCACTCTGGCCTAAAATTACTCCAAACAGGAGGAGTTCTCCTATTGATGACCATCTCTCCACTGTGGGACCATGATAGCCACGTTGGGGGCAATCTCAGGCATGATAGAGGATACTCTGTCAGAGAAGAATAGAGCAAACTATTCACACATGGCAGCTGACACTGCTAACCAGCTGAAGATAGGATGAAACAACATGTCCACCATCCAGAAGGGCTGAGCTGGTCTGTTCCTACCTGCAGCATCCTCCCTGGACAGGAATTCTGCCTTCTTGAGGGAGATTGCTCTTTGATACTCACTGAAGTTTGTCTGTCTTCTTCAGTCCTGGACCTCCACCAACAACGCTCTAACCTCCAACCCCTGGCCTTCATCTCCCTGAACTCCCCATCAAACCACAGGGATCTCAAGTGAGAAGACCTTTTTTTTTAAAAAAACTCATGTGACAGAGTCAAGAGGTAAAGCAACAGCATTGTTATAGACATTATTACCTCTCCCGAACCTGACATACAAGCAATTATCACACACAAAAGGTCCATCACAACCTGGAGGTCTTCTGGGGACAACCCCTTTAATGAGTGGTAGTGGACCATCTCCAAAGAGTGAGTAATACCGGTGGGCCCCGAATAAGAACTTTACCCAGCAGTGATCCAACCACATGATCAGATCAATCTTGAGGTCATCTACCTCAAACCCCAGCAAGAATACCAAGTCCAAGGTATGACCATATCTGTGGGTCACAGAAGTAACAACTTGTGCAAGGCCTAACAAATTCATCATCTGAAGGAAGTCTTGTCCAAACTGCGAGAGTTTATCGAGTCAAGCATTGAAGTCACCCAGAACCAACCATCTGGGCAACTCCAACACTCTCCTGGCAAGGAAGTCTGCCCCCTCCTGCAGAAATTCCTTCTTGTGCCCTGGAAGGTGATATGCCAGAAGGATTCTCCAACCTGCACCTGGAGCCCCACATATGGTCACACATTCAAATGATGAAGTAGATGCCACTGGGTGCACCAAAAATTTCCATTCAGAACTAAAACACTCCTCGGGCAGTTCACCACAGAGAATCTGGACATGACAGATGCCTCCGAAACTGGGTTGGTGTCCTCACTTATCCAGGCCTCTGTGATGCAAGAAAGATAGACAGAGGAAATCAAGTCCACTATAACTGCAGTCTTGTTCCTTATCAATCTGGCATTGGAAAGCACTGCCCAAATTGGACAGGTAGAGGTTGCCGGCCAAACAGTCACCTGCTCACTTAGTCTGGTGGGAGCCATGGGTATTGGAACCAAACACATCTGGCCTCTCCCTAGGTCCCCTGTGCTGACAATATGCCATATTACTGACTGATTTTAGTGATAGGTGAAGGGACCCAAGTATTTCTGTTAAAATGCTGCACAAATGAATAGTTTTATATAAATATATTACTTCTGGTGGATTTAGTTGTCTAATTTGTACAGTATATGTGCTCTGTTCATTCCTTTGTTTTGTACTCCACTGAGTACTTCACTAAATTTCAGATAGGGTCATGGCTGCAAGAACTGGCATTTCCTAGCAGGTTTCACAGGGTACTTCTAGTGAGTACTGTAGCTGTGCTTTGCTGTCTTTTTTTGTTTTGTTTTATTGTATGCATCTGATGCACATTTCTGGATGATAAATTCTGAAAAAGAAATGCTTAATAAAAAGTACAGTAGATGGTGACTGAGATATGTCTCATGGCTAATCAAGATTGCCAACTCATAACTTCTTAAGTGTTCCAGAACTGCTTCACTTCACACTTCTTGAACATCAAAAAGTCCTGCTATTACCCTTCCAATTAGCCCAGAGAACTGTCACGGTCACCATTTACTGTAGTCTGTCCTGATTCTTTTTTATTCCATTGTACATTTTCCTATGATGGAGACATGTTCTTGCTTTTTACTCTGGAATGGTAATTATGCTACTTGCTGAACTGCTTTTCTTATAAATAAAAATAACTTAATTATAGGAGTATGCTTTTGAGTATTATGCACACATACTAATTTTAAGATATTGTGTGGACATTTTTTTATGTTACAGTTGGCCGCAAATGTTTTAATAATACTGTTTGGAAAATGTTACTTTCTCAGTTTATCCCAGACCTGTACGCAATGAAGTAATGCATGATGACTCATCATATTAAATGTGAAATCACTGTGTTTAGAAACCCCATGGAATGTAACAGTGACTAAATGCAACTATTTTAACTGCTGCACTTTCACTGGTTGGTGTTTTTTTTTCCTTCTAAGTACTGCACTGTGATAAATGCGGCCTCAGCCTCAGAACGTAGTCAGACTTACTTACTGTATACTGTTATCTGCTACATGCTGTACTCTTGAGCAAAATAAACCTGAGACACAGACTGTGGTATATTCTTCTGTTGAAAATCCAGAAGAAAGGCTTAATGAACAATTATTTCATGCAGACACGGGAATAATGAGACAGAGAGAGACAGGGAGAGAGAGAGAGAGAGAGAGAGAAAGACAGAGTGAGAGAGAGAATGTGAATTATACAATGGCAGGAATGAATGCTGGTCCTGACCCTGATTGATCAGACTGGGACTGGAGCTGGGATGTTATCCCAGCATCCCTGCAACCAGCTTCAACACTACCAATCAAAATCAAAGCCACAGTACTGATTGGCTTCACATTATGGGAAATCACCACAGCTCATTTTTTTTTTTATGTAAATCCCCAATTCACTTTCAATAATCAACTACTATTTTGTGCGCTGTTAAAAAAAGAACATCCCTCTATGAGGTTTGCTTTCACGACTCTCCTGCTTGTCTCCCGGATGCAGACAGTCAGCGCGAGACACAGCACTTCCATTCTCCCACCCACCCAGAACACACTCCATCATCAGTGACTACGTATTTAAAAAAAACACATGGCACTTCAACTACTGTACTTACAGTTTCTTCTCTTCTTCCACATTCTACACAAGTATTCCAACTGTGCTTCGAACATCAACATAAGAAACCCTGTGATGCTGGCTGGTGGAGGAGCGGAGGCAGGGGAATTGTCTACTCCCAATAAAAAACAAGCAAACAAATATTCCAACTCTAACATCACAGGAAAAAAAATCCCTCAACAGCGGCTCATGGAGGAGTGGGGGGGCAGAGATCAGCCACAGTAACAGTCCATCAGGACTATTTTTTTTAAGTATTCCTACACATTCAAAACAACACACAAAAAAGACATCTAAATAAACTTTTTCATCTTTTTATTTTATTTTTTGCACAGGAGCCATTACATATTAGGAATAGTTCCCTCCATGGTGGGTGTTATGCTGGGATAACATACCTTTTCAGGTGTTGGACTCCCTCAGCTTACGGCCTCGGACCCAACCACCCGAGGTGGGATGTTACACCAACATAACACCCACCTTGTCAGGCATTATTCCTTTATTAATCTATTTCCCTATGACCTGTCCTACATGTGGCAGGCTCTGCCTCCAGATGTTGGACTGCTATTGGAATTATGCATCCCAAGACAAGAGTGCAAGTGTCTAATAGCCCAATCCATTAGACAGTGGAGAATTCAGAAATTAAAGGGGATGCCAGAATTTTCCTAAAATAGAAGTTAGGTTAAAGGTCTCCAGTTCCCTGGATCTTCTTGTGATCTTCTTTTAAGCAGTGCAGCAACACTGCCCTCTGCCAGTCTCTTAGCATCACTCTTATCTCTACGGCCTTCTGAAATATCTCTGCTAGTGGTTGTACTGTTTTATTCCCTAACTCTTTAAGTTTGCTAGGATGTAATATATCTGATAAATTGGACTTCTTATTTTTTATGTTGTCTTGTACACGCAGCACAAGCAACATTTTGTGGCAACTTGCTGGAGTAGCAGGTTGTGGAAGTGCGGCAGTGTTGAGGCCAATGCCACCACTGCTCTTTTGGGCTTGTCTCTGTGGTACCAATGAATGAGCATGCTGTCTATGACAGCAGTTGAGAAGCGTGCCACCAACTTGAAAGAAATTTGCCTCTGTAATAAGGGAGCGCCCCGTCATTGCAGGGCATGCCTTGCCTGCTGAAGCATTTTCAAAAAACATGGCAGCAGCTGTCGCCATCCGCATTGCACAATCCTTTGAAAGCCAACTATGGGGGTGCCCAATCCCCTGTTGGCATGCTTATATCCCCCCCAAGACTGTTTGGCACATGGGGAGCCCACCCTAGAGTGCTTCATGTGTTCCGAAGCTGAGCTCATTGGCATGTTCCTGTCCCCACCCCACCCCAACCTCATTGTGTGCCACACTGGGATCCCACCCAGTGTGGCCAATAACCCCCAGAAAGTCACAGCACACTGGGGAGCCCACCCCAGTGTGCCCAACTCTGTAAATAAAGAAAACTTTCCATGAGGGTCCGGTTCCTGAAAAAAAGAAAATGGTCCGTTGTTGAGTCTGTATCGCCCCTTCCCCAACCCACACCCACCTCTGCACACCCCACCTCTCCACACCCCTTCACCCCATACTTACCTCCAGAGGTCCAGCACCATGATCTGGGGAGTCACGTGATGCAAGCGACCTGGTAGCAGCAGTGAGTTGGAGATCCCGCCTGAATCCTACCATTCTCGGCTATTTAACCAAGAAATCCTTCTTCCAGTCCTATATAAATACTTGGAGAAGTAGAGCCTGCCTACAGCATCAGATATTAAGGAAATTGGCATCGCTATTGGAGTTTTACCCTCCGCGATGGAAGCTGAAATGAGGCAGGCCCAGCTGAAACACACACCTCCTTCCTCACCAGAGAAACTGCCCAAGAAACCGAAGGCTCAGAGTGAGCAAGCGAGCAAAAGCAATACTGCGACCTCTCACCTGATCCCCCTTATGGAGGATCACTTCCTGCAGGAGCTACTCCCCTTTAGGGAAACACTTATCGAGATCTCCTCTGAAATCAAATCTATAAGGGGTGACATGACGGATCTCACCAAACGGATGGGTGATACAGAGATCCGAACCTGCTCCATGGAGAAGTGGAAAGAGAGACTTGACCCTAAAATTGTACTTCTCAGAAAGCAAGTTCAAAAACTACAGCTAAAAACTGAGGACTTAGAGGGGAGAAGCCCTCAGAACAATATCCTTATTTTGGGTCTACCAGAAACAGAGGAAGGTTCCAACATTTTAGTCTTTACCCAAAAGCTCTTATTAAAAATCGTGGGCCCTCCCTGCTCAGTGTCAACTACCACATCGAGAGGGCTCACAGGCCTCTTAGGCCAAGACCGCAACCCGGGGCACCCCCTCGCCCAATAATCCTTAAGTTCCTGAGTTATATAGAAAAGCAACATGTTATTGCTAAAGTCAGAGAACTACAGTCGACTACCTGAGATGGCACCAAGTTAAGAATAACCCAAGACCTGCCATTCAAAGTATGGTAAAAACGCACAGCATTCTATAGTCAGCAAGCTAATTGCAGCCGGCATCCCTTTCAAAATGCTTTATCTAGCTAAACTGCAGATTTCCCTTTCTGGCAACTAGATTACTTTTGACTCGCCTACACAAGCAACAACTGACCTAACAAGCAATCTACCAGAGCTGTTTAAAAACGGTTGACATTATTAGCATAGGCTTTTGGGGCACTAACATTGGAGGAATTCCTCCCTTTGCTTAATGCTTCATATAGAAGTTATACTGCTTTTCATAGAAGTTACACAGTTTGTATATAATTGGTACCTGAGGGAGATTTTTGGGTGGTGGTCTGGGTAGGCCGCACAGTTGATTTGAATAGCAATGTGTGGTTTTGGCCACTGGGGGTGGTTGTAGATATTAGAATCTCCCTTTTTGATAGGAACCTGTAATACCCTTGTGGTTCCTTGAGACAGGATTTCATGATGGACCAAAGGGACCTGGGGTAGTCATATCAGACGACCTAAAGGTGGGCCAGCAATGTGAAAAGGCAGTAAGGAGGGCTGGGGGGATACTGGAATGCATAAGGAGAGTCATCACCAGTAGAAAATAAGAAGTTGTTGGCTCTCTGTACAGACAGTTGGTAAGACCACATCTGGAATACTGTGTACAGTTCTGGAGACCCCATCTCCGCAAAGACATAGACAGGGTGGTGGCTGTCCAGAGGAGGCAACCAAAATGGTGCAGGGTCTGCACCAGAAGACATATGAAGAAAGACTAAAGAAGCTTAAGATGTATAGCCTTGAGGAAAGAGGGAGAGGGGGGGCATGATAGAAACTTTCAAATACCTCAAGGGAATCAACAAAGTCCAAGAGGATAGCATCTTTCAAAAAAGAGTTGTGCAAGAACAAGGGGGCATAATTTGAAGATAGAGGTGGGGATGGCTCAGAGGTAATGTGAGGAAGTAGTTCTTCACAGAGGGGGTTGTAGATGCATGTTACAGCCTTCCTGAGGAGGTCGTAAAGACAAAAATAGTGGAGGAATTCAAGAATGCATGGGACAGACATAAGGCAATTCTAGTGGGAGGTAGGAGGAAGTAGGCTGTTGGTTAACTAGGATCTGCAGCTTATCCGTTAGGTTGGGAAATGGGCAGACTAGGTGGGCCATGCAGTCCTTATCTACCATCAAATTCTATGTTTCTATGTTTTCTGTCCAGGGTTTTCTTCTTCCCCCAGACATCCCCACGGCCTATCATGCAATGCTGGAATTCCTATGGACTGTTACTCTACAAACTGCAAATAACAACCGTTTCTTCTTTTATATGTGCCTTAAATGCTGCCAATGTCACTAAATAGTCTGGACTGGTGGAAGGAGAGATGTTGCCTATTTCAATATTATAGCAGGTGTTTCACTGGGTGGCAGGGGGATGGGTAGAAGATCAAATTTATCAGTCATACCTCAATATGCAGACCGCCCAGTTGGTTCAGGGATATGATATTGGTTTCATGATTCTGTTAAAAGGGATTTGTTTAATACTGACATTTTGTGTTCTTAGTCGGGGATGGAAGGGGGGGGCTCCGGTTTATGCCGGCACCTGGAAGCTGCTCAGCATTCCAGGTCTAGGGGGGACTGGCTCCTTAATGTGCCCTCAGACTCTCCTGTTATGGGTAATGTTTTTGGGGCTAACTCTATGGTATAATCCTAAATTAGACTCTGAGGACCTTCATATTTGCCTTTTCTTTAGTGATACGGTTCTTTATGGGGAACAGTCAGGAGCTGGTAGGGGCAGGACCCACAAGCTTTTTTGGAATCACCAGCTTACAGCAGGGTCCTTTGTATATAGTTGCTCAGGTGGAAGGGGATGAAATTTCAAATACCTTGCAGGAGACGGACACCCCAAGGGTTTTGATTTTGTACTGGTTAAAGAAGGGGGGGATCCTCATTAAAGGGTGGTTCGTATTTACATACCATGATTCTGGGGTAGAATTGGGCTTTGGGAAGGGAGGAGGGAGAGCTGGAGTGTACATCAAGGATTCCTTTTTTATACTATTTAGTACTAGTGTTTTACATATCAATCACACTTTAACCCTCTCAGTTTATGCAGATGATATTCTCCTCCACTTAGAATCTCCAGTACCTTCTTTAGAAGGAACTCTACAGGTGATTGCGCAATTCAGTCGATACTCAAATTACAATCTTAACCAATCTAAAACCGAAATATTTCCACTTAACCACTTCACCCATAAGGATAGCTTTGAAAGGTTTGGCATGAAGTGGTCCCTGCACGATATAAAGTATCTAGGTATGCTTCTATCCACAGATCCCTTAAAGGTTAAGAAACTAAACTTAGAGGATCTGGTGGTCACAATTCAACAAGATCCTCCATAAATGGAAATCACTCCCGCTGTCTTTATGAGGGAGGATTAATATTGTAAAAATTAATGTTCTTCCCCAAATCTTCTACCCTCTAAATACGATACATATTTGGCTTCCTCAGTCATTCTTCCAGAGGTTGCACTCAATAATTTCCAGTTAAATCTGCTTAAGTAAACATCCTAGGTGCTCTTATTACAAGTTGAGTCTCTCTAAGGAACTCGGGGGTTTGCATTTACCTAATTTTCTCCTGTATTATTGGGCCAATCACTTATCAAGGACAGGCAGGTGGTTGGCTACAACAAATGATGATTATTCCCCAAGCTGACTTCAGATTGAAAACCAAATTTTATGCTTACACAATCTAGACACTCCCAACATTTTCTTCTCTGCAGGGAAATCCCTTCCACCTGAGATACATAACACTGTAATTTGTTGTTCATTAAAAATATTCTCCTAGTGTTGTGCATATCTCAAAATATCTCCACCTCAGGAGATGGCTCAGCCGCTTATATCTAACCTGAATATCAGAATTGGAGGTACATCTCTTACACAGGGCTGGTTACCTCAAATAAGGGATGTCAGAGTAATAGACTTATATTCACAAAACTATCTCCTCTCCTCCACTGATATTTTCAGGAAATATAACATACCATGTGTACACATCTTCAAGATACCTAATAGGACAGCGGTTTGGTACCACCCCTCAGCCACCCAAGCTGGACAGGTTACTAAAGCAAATAATGACCCTCTCTCTCCTACCACACTGTGTCTCCCTGATTTATGCTAGCCTTCTGGCTTTCAAGTGCCCAAACCCTTTGCCCAGGGCTAAAACTTGAACCTTCTTGTTACCCAATCTATCAACTGGCCACAAACTTAGAAAGATCTACATATTTATAATACCCAGGATAATAGCAGGCTTACTCAATATAATATACTAAATGACATGTACTATACCCTGGTTAAATTAGCCAGAATAGGGTATCTCTCCAGTTCTGCTTGCTCTAGGTGTGGCAAATTGGAGGGTGACCTGGTACACATCTTATGGTATTGTGAAAAAGTAGCTCCCCTATGGCAGGCTCTCCAGTCCAAGCTGGATCCCTTACTGTGCCTTGAGGGCTTGTTCACAGTAGAGGTCTGTCTGTTAGGTATTTATCAAAATATAGAAATCAAGAAGTGTAGATTTCATATGGCTTTAATCTCCATGGCAATCAAGAAAGTCGTACTTAAACATTGGTTAGACCAGTTGTGTATCTCTAATACTGAATGGCTCACTGAAATTACAGTCTATCTTAGGACTGAACGTATGTCTGCAAGTTCTAACAATAAGCTTCCCCTTTTTGATAAAAAATGGGGTAAGTTATATACCTTATATTTACACTAGGAATTTGTTTATTCTGACTCCCTAGTGGTTCCTCTCTTTAATTTCTAATTTTCTTGTCTTATAAGCATTGGTACACTCCAGAGGGAGGGAGCGAGGGAGGAAGGGTGAAACAGGGAGAGGGTGGGATGGCTGGGAGGAGGGGAGGACAAGAGAACAGGGGGGTGGGAGGGGAGGAGGGTTTTAGGAGTAGTAAGTTTAGGTTATATGAAATTGTAAGACTATGTATCACTATGTAAGTGGCTTTGTATGTAAATAATGAAAACTTTAATAAAGAACTTGAATTAAAAAAAAACTACCTTGAATAAAAAAAAAAAACAGCGCCATGATCTTTGCTGGAGCAGGAACACATCTGCAGTCTTCAAAGCCAACCACGAACTGAAGAAATGCCGGTAAGCTGTATAATAGCATCAATGAAGGGGTTTCAACTTAGGTGGATATCTTGGCCATTTTTATGACTTTTGGCTCCAAGTTTTTAACATGGGGTTCTTGGGACCCCACCTCATGAAATCAGTCACTGTCATTTCGTTATTCAGTCCTGAAAGGTGGAATCACTTTTCAGGACTGATTAACAAAATGACAGTGTTACTGTTCATGAGGCAGACTCCCAAAAAGCCTATGTTGCAAATTTGGTGAAAAAATTCCAAAAAAAAAGACTGTGTTATGAGCATGCATTGCACAGTTTCCATGCACGCTCATAACTTCGAGAATTGTTAACAATTTTACTCCAGATTCTAAACATTGCCATTTTTTCACACCTCCTTATGAACAGTACAGCTGTCTTTTTTCACATCCTGCCCAAAATGTGTTTTCACACATCTGGTACACAATGGTGCGGTTGCTGTGGGAAATCAACTTTATGGACAGATTAAGAAAATCACAGTGACACTGTTCATGAGCAAAGGTCCCAAAATGCCCATGTTGAAAATCTGGTGAAAATATTCCAAAAAATAACTGTGTTTTGAGCGTGTGATGGACACTCATAACTTTGAGAATTTTTAATATTTTCACTCCAGATGTTCAGCATTGCCATTTCTTCACACCTCCTTATAAACAGTACAGCTGTCATTTTCACATCCTGCCCCAAATGTGTTTTCACAAATCTTGTGCAGAATGGTGCTATTGCTGTGGAAAATCAACATTCGGGACAGATTAACAAAATCACAGTATCACTGTTCATGAGGGGAAGTCCCAAATGCTTTCGTGACATGGGGTCACAAAAAGCCCATGTTGAAAATTTGGAGTGCAAATACCAACAAACGCCAGGGGCATTAGGGTTTCTAATCATAACATCCCACCCTGTAGAGACTGACAGGCATCAGGGGTGAGACTTTGGATTGTCGACTGTAATGCTCATACCATTCCACCCACCACCTACCCCCTGCAGCCAGTGACTGGCATCAAGGTGTGTCTTGGACTCTTCGGCCACAAAATTTACCCCATTCTCCTGAACTGCACCCATATCAATGTATTTCCTTATGGAATGGGGTGAGTGTAATGCCCAATGATCCCAAGGCACAACGTGACAGTTGTCGGAGTCTGCTGGGTAGGTTGAGGTGAAATGGCATGAGCATTATGCCTGACGACCCAAAGACACACATCAATGCCTGTCAGTCTCTGCAGGGTGGGGTGGGGTTGACGTCAGCTCCATACTTCACTGCCATTCCTATCATGCACCTCTTTAACTCCTGCACTACCAATGCCAATGCCAGCAAGACACATTTGGCATTGACAAATTCTTGTTTATTGTCCATATATACTCTGCTACTGGCCTGTGATTATGAGACATGCTTACTGTACATTATTTGTATGTAGAAGAAAAACAAACCAGAAACCAAAATAACTACCAAGCCATAGTTAAAGCTAGGGTATCTCTCCATCACTTACAAATGTAGTATAGCATAGTAATGATTGTGATGGTCTAGCTTAGAATAATCAGTATATAGTATGTAAAGGACCATAAGCAATGCCCTCTGAATTTTGTGGCTCTGCTGTTACAGAACAGGCAGCAAAACGTGCCCCATTTTATGAAATGCACAGTTTGCTTTAAAATTCATAATTTGGGATGATTTTTATTTACAAATATACTAGCATTCTGTACTATACTTCATTTTCCTCTCTTTATTTGTCCTGAAGCCCCTCTCTCATGCTGAATATCTGATATAATCAATTACATCACATGGTATGCTGGCCCATGGCTGGACAGAAATTCAACAATAAATAAACAATTTCTACTGCAGAAGTGAAACAAACTTTCACTTAAAGTATCACTGTCAACCCTTTTTGTGTCATATTATTTCTTTCTGAAACCACTTTTTTTATTTCTTAACTTCTCTAAAATTCATTAACAATTACTGGTGACCTTAAATATTAACCGAATTACTGTTTTGTTAAAAATGCATATAAACTGGATTTTGGGTCATTATGCTTCAAAGGCAACAATAATCTGAAATCCGGTTGACATGACACTTTACAATAATTCAAAATCTGGTTGATATGACATTCCCCAAAGAAACTGTTGCATTCCATAGTTTCACAAAAAGTATTTCAACTGCAGTATTTTCGACTGTGTTTTATTTATGTACAGTTCAATTTCTTCAAAAATAAAACTGCACTCAAGCTAAAAAAAATGTCATTTTCATTTAAGCTGCTAGAAATACAGTCTAAATCTCCACACTAGCAATTATGAAAAATAAAGGGTAAGTAAGTTTGATGTAATGGATTTTTTTCACACAAAAAAAAAATCCATAACACACACTTATCTATCCATTATTTTCTATATATTGCTGGTTGTTTTATCTGCTTCCTTGCTTATTAGAACTGAAATGCATGCAAATGGTGTGGTTATACCCAACCGTGTTTTGTTTCAAATCATTTATCTACTCTTAGTGCATACTTCCAGAATATTAGAAACATCCCTAATCAGTGCAGCCACTCATGATGCAATAGTCTCCTCCTCTCCCACTGCATCATGAGTGGCTAGACTCTATTGAGAATGTTCTCAGGTCCAGGAAGGGTGCAGTGGGAGCTGATCAAGGATTTTAAACAATCACATTTTGTGTGGTAACATCCATATTGTGAATAGTCTGTTTTACATATTTATAAAGAAAAATAGAAGCAAAATCACACTTCCAGCTACATCAGAAATCTGTACATAGTTATAAATTACAACATGTGCTTTTTAAATTATAGACACGTTGAGGCCTGAGGGGGTTGACTGTATCCTTTTAAATAATTACTTTAGTGAATGAGATAGCACAGCCACTAGAAGAATCAGTGGAGAAAGAAATGGTACTGTCCCACTATAGTATTCAAAAGAGATCAGGGGATATCTCTTTCAACCTTGCAAGCTTAATCTTCACCTTTGTGAAAATACTGGAAGCTATTATCAATTGGCACAATAATGAAAAACTTGGAAAAGTATAATCTAATATGAGAGAACCAACACGTGCTTATTGAAGGATGTCTGTCAGACAAATCTTGCAATCTTCTTTGAGGGAATAACTAAATATACAGTATGAGTGTCCAATATATTATATGCTTGGATTGTAGCATAACATCTGACTGTGTAACATGCAGGTGGATACTGCAAAGTCTGCAAGCATAGATTTGGAAACATCAGATGTTTATTTATTGATTCATTCACTTAATTCATTTGTTTTTGATACCAGATAAGACACTGTACACTAGGCGTACACATGCCTGTTTTCATGCACGACCTGATAAAATTACAGAATTGCATCATCATCAACAGCAGTATCAGACTAAACAACAATTTATAGAAGCTAGTTGTTTTTGGTGGAGCCTGGTTTAAATGTTTTTTTAGACATGGACTACTACTAAAGGATGTTTTGCACACAGTTCAGTGTGGTTATATGTTATCAAGTCAGTGGTGAGTGCTCCATTTTTTCTTTTACAGACTGCAAAGCCTTTATGTGAGCAGCTGGTCCTTGGTGCAGTTCCTTTTGAAAATATGGGTGCCTCATGAAGGATTTTAATAATTTATGTGCTGCTTGATGGAGAATATACAACTGTACATAATGAACATTTGAAAGGAAGTACACATTTTTCTTTATAGTTAATCTTTTTATTGAGCTTCAGAGATATACAAAACATTGAATCTATATAACATTCATAATCCTGTATGTTACAATTGTTACATCAAGCACATTCATGTATTTTATTAACTATGAATTAAACGTATGGGTTAACATAGATAAACATTCTTTGCAGCTACACATTAATAGGAAGCATGTGTAGATGAACCAAGGAAATTATACAGAAAAAAACATGTTGGGTACATGCAGTACAGTCAAACAGACACATAGGCAGTTGTAGGGCTTTTTTTGTTTATACCTTCATGTTCAGGTTATGTGGTTGGTTGTGGGTATTTCGGGGGGGGGGCTTGCCAGATGTTTAATCTGGGCAGGCTTCTTTCTGGAGTCCCGAGTTCAAACTCCTACCCGGTTGTCCTCTTATGGGAAAGGAAGTACACATTAATAAAATACAAGCTATTTTCTATATGTAAAATAAGAGGTGCAGAAGCAAGAAAGGGAGAGTATTAAATTGTATATGCCAGCAGATTCAGAGAGAATTCACAATCAACAGTCAGTTGCAGTCACACTGGGATAAGGCAGATGCTTGAGGAACTGTTTAGCAGAGCATATACTTTTGGGTAGGCTGCTACTAGGAGTGGGAGAAGTGCATTAAATTCGCTACTCGTAGTATTACGTGTATAACCCAAATTTCATGTAATTCTATGCAAAGCGAAGTGAATGACTATGCGTCATGAAGCAACACGAAGTTCTCATTACTGCCTATGTACTTTGCATTACTTTGCCTTTTGGGGGGCTGGTTAAGGCTCATTTTGCAGTGATTCATGGGATGGTAGGTCACTTGGGCTCTATATTGTTTTGCACAGCCTCAGTTCAGCATTGTGTGTGTAGTGGAAAGCTGGAGACAGTTTGATCCCAGGCTATAAGAATTAAACCATGAAAACACCTTCAAAAAAGCATTGCGGCATCCAAATATTGTGTCAGAATTTAGTATAACGAGTGTAGTAAACCCTTGTGTGTTTATATCATTAAGCATTTATTAAGTGTGACTATTATATACTAATTTAGTACATTCACTGTCTGTACTCACAGACACTGCAGGAGTGTGCTTTGGGGGAGATCTGTGGTGCAGAAGAGAGATTCACAGACCACAGTGATAAAGGCAGGCTTTTCAAGTGCTGTGGTTAGTGTTTTAGTATTTGTGTGTTCAGGTACAAATGGTAATGCTTCTATTAATTTTTTTATCAGGTTTTGCTGTTTGCTGGGCATTTATTTCAGTCTGTTTAAAATATTGTGTTGTAGTTTACTGAACGGTTATAGTTTCTGCACATGATCTTTAGTCTGTGTACATGCTGTCAAATTATATGCATTTTATTGGGCCACCGTATTAGAAGTACTGTAAATTTTTCATCCTGTCTGCGTTACTTTTCCCTGCTTCTGTAACTGTTTAGGTACTGCTGTAATCCCCTCCCCCCGGTAAAAAACGGTATTGTTTTCCCACTTCAGGATTTCTGAAGAATTGTTCAGGTCTGGTATCTTGTGCCTGTGCGGCTCCATTTTGAAGTCGTTGTTGTTTTTTGGCTTCCCATCTACCAACAAGCATTTGTCAATGCCGAATGTTTGCATGCTGGCATTGACACTGGTAGTGTAGAAGTTACAGAGCTGCATAATAGGTATGGCAGTGAAGTATTGAACTGAAGCCAACCCCACCACCACCCTGCAGAGAGTGACAGGCATTGGGGTGTGCTTTTGGGTCGTCAGGCATAACGGCCATGCCATTTCACCACATTCTACCCTGCAGACACTGACAAGTGTCACGGTGTGCCTTGGGGTCTTTGGCCCTTATGCGCACCCCATTCCATCAGGAAATATGGTGAGATGCGTGCGGTATAGGAGAATGGGGTGAATTTGGGGGAAGAAGAGTCCAAGGCATACCTCGATACCTCTCACTGGCTGCAGGGTGTGGAATGGTATGAGCATTACAGGCAAGAATCCCAAGTCATACCCCGATGCCTGTCATTCTCTACAGGGTAGGGCGTTATGGTTGGAAACCCTAACACCTCAGGCATTCGTTGGTATTTTCACTCAAAATTTTCAACATGTTTTTTTTGTGACCCTCCCCCCCACCTCACGAACAGTGGCAATATCAGTTTGTTAGCTGAAAGCTGCTTATGCACAGTGACTACGGCATTTAGTACCACAGGTGCAAAAACACATTCTGAACAGGATGTGAAAAATGACAGCTGTACTGTTCATGGGGAGGTGTAAAAAATGACAATGTTGCAAATCTGCAGTAAAAATATTAAAAAAACTGGTGAAGTCACGAGCGTGCATAGAAACTGTGCAATGCACACCCGTAATGTAATTAGTTTGGGGAATTTTTACAGCAGATTGTCAACACAGGCATTTTGGGAACTCCAATCATGAACAGTGTCACTGTGATTTTCTTTATCTGTCCCGAACAATGATTTCCCACAGCGACCACGCATCTCTGCGCTGAAAGTGTGAAAACACATTTCGGCCATGTTGTGAAAAATGACAGCTATACTGTTCATAAGGAAGTGTGGAAAAATTCCACTGGTGAAAATCTGGACTGAAAATATTACAAAGTCATGAACGTTACGAGGGTGCGTGGAAACTGCGCAATGCTCACTCGTAACACAGTCATTTTATGGACTTTTGTCACCAAATTTTCAACATAGCCAATTTAAGACCTCTGCTTATGAACAGTATAACTGTAATTTTCCTAATCTGTCCCAAACATTGCTTTTGCACACCGACTGCGCCATTGTGCGCTACATGGGCGGAAACACATTTTGGGCAAGATGTAAAAAATGACAGCTGTACTACTCATAAGGAAGTGTAATAAAATGGCAATGTTGAAATCTGAGTGAAAATAGTGAAAATTAAGCGAACCTACAAGCAAGCGTAGGAACTGCGCAACACACACCCATAAAACAGTAATTTTTAGGAATTTTTTCACCAAATTTTCAACATAGCCATTTTAAGATCTCTGCTCATTAATAGCATCACTGTGATTTTCTTAATGTGTCCCATACATTGATTTCGAGCACCGACTGCGCCATTGTGCGCTACATGGGCAGAAACACGTTTTGGGCAAGATGTGAAAAATGACAGCTGTACTGCTCATAAAGAGGTGTAGTAAAATGGCAATGTTGAAAATCTGGAGTGAAAATAGTGAAAATTCGAGAACCTACAAACAAGCGTAGGAACTGCGCAACGCAAGCTCGTAAAACAGTCAATTTTATGAATTTTTCCACCATCTTTTCAACATAGGCTTTTTGAGAGCCCACCTTATGAACAGTGACAGTGTCATTTTATTACTTGGTCCTGAAAGGTGATTTCGCACAGTGACTGTGAAATCACCCCTTGGGCCCAATTAATGCCATGACAGTGAGAGCATTCATGAGAAGGGGTCCCAAAAACCCCATGTTGAAAATTTGGTGCAAAAATTCCAAAAAATGGCTGAGATATGCAGAAAAGTTGAAAACCCCTATCTATCCCATTATACAGCTACCGGCATTTCCTCAGTTCACGGTCGGCTTTGAAGAGGCAGACATGTTCCCGGTCCACCGAAGATCGTCGCGCCAGAGTCGGAGATAAATATGGGGTGAGGGGTGTGAGAGGCAAGGTGCACAGTGATTAGGCGCTGGTGGCGCAGAGACAGCGAGGACCGTTTTGTGTTTCATTTTTTTTTTTTTAAATGACGACCTGGGACATTTGCCATGCTGGGTGGGCTCAGCATGGCACAAGGACAGCTGTTTGGGGCGTGGAGCCGATGGGGGATTGGGCACCCCCGTCGGTGATAGCATCTCTTGCCATGCTGGGGTGGGCTCACAGCATGGCACCCTGTACTCTCTGGGGGGGACCAGTGGAGCCGATGGGGGATTGGTCACCCCCGTCGGTGATAGCATCTCTTGCCATGCTGGGGTGGGCTCACAGCATGGCACCCTGTACTCTCTGGGGGGGACCAGTGGAGCCGACAGGGGATTGGGCACCCCCGTCGGCTATACGATGTGTAGCCATGCTGGGGTGGGCACCCAGCGTGGCATGTGGAACTCTGTTTGGGGGGGAGCACAGCACAGCTGATGGGGGATTGGACTCCCCCTTCAGCTATACAGTGCATGCGTGGGGTGGCGAGCACGCAGTATGCGTGCCTGTGTGTGTGTAGGGGGAGCGCGCATGAGCAGGTGATATCTTATCACTGTTCACTGAAGCATGGCTCCCCCTTTCAACTGTACTCCACTACATTTTCGACTGCTGTCATAGTCAGCTCCAGCTGCCATTGGAGAACTGCGGCCACGCCTGCAAACACACTGACTGAATTGGAAGAGGACTTCCACACCTCCGGAAAGTCGGATGATGGCACTATGTTTCTTGCACATGTGTGCAAGCAAACATAAAAAGACACAACTTAAGTGAGATCTACACAGAATGATTGAACATTTACCTGTAAATCCAACATAACCGTATTACTCTGGCAAAAAGTACTTATAACTGTTAGTCTGTGTGTAAGAGTACAGCACCAACATACACCATCTCTCTGTCACTGAGACCACAGCAGCAGACAGCATCCGCACATCATGTTCTCCCTCCACAATATCAAAATCATCAGGAGACGCAGCAGCTGAACCAAGATCACCAAGTAAAAGCAGCATGTCAACTTGTATTTCTTTTCACTTCATAGTAGTGTATGTGATATCAAGACATTACTAACAGGAGAGACTCAAATGCACTTCACAGCTAGTTCTTTTTGACATCTCAACAGCCGTAGAAATGATGTTGATGTTTGAATCTTCTGGAATTATCTTCTTACTTGCTCCCCAGTGCAGCAGCAGCAGCTTTACTTCCCAGCATGTGAGCATTTCTGTAATGGGGCCACTACTTGGCATTTGTGACTAGCAGGAGGAAACATCAATATGAAAAGACTTATGTTTCAATGCTCAGAAAAGACGTTCATGTTTTATTCTTTGGGAATTGTCTTCTTACTTGCACACCAGTGCATCAGCGCAGCAGCAGCAGCAGTAGTATGAGCAGCATGTAAGCCTTTCTATAATGGGACCAATGGTTGACATTTGTGGATAGAAGAAGGATAGAGCAATACAAACAGACTTATGTTTCAATGCTCACAAAAAAGACATTCATTTTGTATTATTCTGGGATTCTCTTCTTACTTGCACACCACTTCATCAGCACAACAGCAGTATGAGCAGTGTATAACCCTTTCTATAATGGGACCAATACTTGACATTTGTGGATAGAAGAAGGAAAGTAGGAAAAGGAGCCTACAGTAGGATGAAACAGATTAGGTGAGAAAGGGTCAAGGAAGGATAGCACCGATTTTTTTGTGTCATCATTTCTATATACTTTTATATAGATTTTTTTTTTAAAAGGCCATAGGTGTTAAACAAAGACAAGATGAAAGGAAAGATGATAAAGGGGTACAGAACAGAGTACAAAGTTCGAACAGTGCAACCTATTTAGTCAGAGGCACCTCTTTCACCACCACAAAGGCGGTCCCAGATCGCAGTCAAAATGGCAATCTCACGGTCTTGATTATCACAGACCTGAGCAACAGTCTGCTGGAGCTCAATGACCATGCATCGCAGCTCAACAATTCCCTAATGCATTGACTCCTCCTGATCATTGCCTGCTACAAGTGGTGGTGCTTCTGCTGCTACTGGTGGTGGTGGTGCTGCTGTTGCAACTGCTGGTGGTATTTTTACAGTGGGGGGGCAACTGCAGATTGCAGTTTCTGTTTTCTGCTTGATGTTGCTAATGAAGCAGCTGCTGTATGCACCTCCTGCCATTCCGCATGGTGGTACATGGCTAGGTGTGTCCACTGCCCCCACCCCCATTGCCAATACAGCTGCCACTCTTCCGCCTACAGACCACCTTGTGGAATATGATGCAGTTAGGCACACTTTGGTCATTGGAGTCACACTGAAAATACGCTCACATGGGGAGGTCTTCGCAGGGCCCCGAGCCTGGCATTGCTTTCACTCATCTGATGTCTCTGCCTCTTGTTTCAGTGGAGCAGATGGTTCATGCTGTGGGCATGGAACCATGGGGGGGGGCTCTAGCATGCTGCTGCTCCTGCTGTTGCTGCTCCACTGGCTCTAGCTGCTCCTGTTCATGTTTCTGCTGCACCTCCACCTCCATGTTTGGTTGTTGGTGGACCTGCATCCCCAAAACTGCCCTATTTAAGATTGTCACACATGAACCGGCACATGTCCTTGGTCGACAGCGTCCAGCCAGACAATACATAACAGCCAGAAGAGAAGATCTGAGAAGAAAAAAACAGAAAGAGAGAGAGAGAAATAGAGAGAAAATGTACACAAGTTTAAAACAAAAAACAAGTAGTACAGTTAACAAAATGCAGTAGGAAAAAAATAAAAGATAGATTGATACTACTTTACTTAAAGAAAAAGGTATTAAACTATGAGAATTACTAAATGAATTAACTGATTTGCTCTCTAACTAGCTGCCTGTAGTCCTCAACACACCACAGCCTGACTCAGACTGACTCAACAAGTGGAAACAATAATTTCCTGTGGAGGAAAGTGGTCATGTGACCTGCAGAGAGGCACACATGTGACCAAACTGCTTGTTTCCTGGCAACTTTGCCTTGCACCAAAGTAAAGGTGAAGTGAGAACTCGAAGGTGAAGTCAATGGTGAATTTTGGGTTATCAGAGCAAAACTACACGAAATTTAGCTGAACGCGAAGAGGGTGACTTTTCGTTCACTTCGCATGCGAATTAAAACTTCACTGCATCTCTAGCTTCTACCCAAGGAAAGTTTGTTCCATACCACTGGCTGTCTAAAGCAGAAGGCAAGCTAACCTGATTTCATTTAGTACGTGGGAATAAGAAACTGTTTTTTGGTATGTGAATGATAGCAGTGACCAGAGAGAGGACTATGGGTAAGCAAGATTCTTAAATAGCTAAAAAGGTTATTGATCCAGTATTTAACCCTTGGATCCCAAGACATGAGCACCTGTAAGTTAATAAGACCCACTGTAGCTGTTCCTACAAAGTGCAGTTATGAGTCCAGAAAGGTCACTGGAAAATAAATCAGCAGAGGGAGTTGAACAGGGTATTCAGACTTGACAACTGACATTCTGAAGTAGTGGCATAGATGGTATTGCCTTAATAAGTCATGGGTGGGATTATGAGCTCAACTAGGATTGAATCATACCTTGAGACAGGCAGTCAATTATTTTGTATTCAGCGCCAGGTTTCTGTAGGATTAACAGACTTAATTTATGGGAGGAGAAGTTAAAGAATTAATCCAGTATAATTTCAAGATATCGTTGCAGTAATTGACATGGTTAGATATTTCCTGAAATTTCTGTGATGTCTCCAGAGAAATTCCCTGCCTGCATACCACTGTAGTACCACCAGAGAAAATCTCTTTATAAATATTACAACATATGTGTGAAGATCTGAATACGGCAATTGCTGAAACCGTACTTATATTCTAAAGTTTATACTGTGAGATTCTGATCAATACATGATCTACAAGTCTAATGATTAACTTATACTGCCACACTCAGCTGCAATCATTAATGTGATGCCATGACTCATAAACAAATTAACTCTTGCATTACTGGAAAACGTTTCACATAGCTAAAAAAAGTTAAAGTTGTGTTTGACTAACCAAATGGACTATATAAACCAAATGTAAGAAAAGTGCTGTGTACTCATAAAATATTGCAATCTTATGGGGTTAAAGAACGCATAAATCCACTGCCCCTTTAAGCTCATGATTTTGGAGCTCATTAGCATCCCCCAAGGCAAAATTTCTTTCTACACCACATTATTCTATTATTGTTTTCTATGTTCTCTAGGATACTGTAACAGTATTAAAAGTTTGAAAGGAAATGATAAGTTTGATAAATCTATGTTGTTTAAGTTAGTATAAGATAGGAAAATGAGAGACCACTGCCTAAAGGTAAGATTGAGATGGGTGTACAGAAATGTCAGGAATATTTTTTACATAAAGAGTCCAGGGAATGTGTAACAAACTGTATGGAATCAAGTAGTATAGAGACATTTAAATGTAGTTTGGATAAGTTTTTATAAAGACATAAACATTACAGGTTATAAGAACTTGAGTTACCCAAGATAACGTACAGTAGTTATTATCAGCAAAAATGTAGTATACCTGTGAAGAACAGGTGGATCCACTGAGTTTTTTGTTCCTGTAGACCTCTGCCACTGGCAATATTCACCCATGACAGGATCATAATAAAAATAGAGTACAAAATTATATAAACAAGCACATGGCATCCATGGCAAACTACATGGTGAGGGGCTCTACCCATATGACATGGGTTGGGCAAAAAATATCACTTGGTCTTTTTTAGAATTACACTGCAATAGCTGAAGTTATGTGGCTGCTATTCCTGACTACCAAGCAAAATATACGAAAAACAGCTATGCTAACATACTAAAATGCTAACAAAGGAGGCCTAATGGTCTTTCGTGTCTGCTCGATAGTCCCCCCCACCCCCCTATACTAACATACTAAAATGCCAGCAGAGGAGGTCTAATGGTCTTTCATATCTGCAAACCTATGCAACCTTAGATTTTTAAAAGTCAAGAATAAACTAAATAATTGAAACATATTTCCTATGGTAGGTTTAGATTTAATGATACTTGAATACACAATAGCACTAAAAAGAACAATGTTTTGTAAAATTTCACAATATTTGCATACTAAATGTGCAATAGAAAATGACTGGGTAGTCTAGATAACATGCAGAACCATTTTGTATCTAAGATTACTACCTACTGATATGTAATTACTTAACTGTATGAACAGTATGTGTTGACATGGGGGGTTGCCATTTCAAGGTGACCCTTATTGTCAAGGGACGGGCAACCTGGAAGGTGAAAATTGGGGGCCTAGGTGGAGGGGAGAGAGAGAGAGTGTATAGAGGGCAAGGGAGTGCAAGGAAAGGTGAGGCCAGGGTGCCTGTCAAGGCCAGGTGTCTTTCTTCTTTGGGTGGAGCAGCAGGGGGAGTGGCCACCTGGTGGGGTAAAAAGAGGGGCTCAGCAGCTGGCAGCCACTTTCTGCTGACAATCTTGGAATTCTTCAAGAGGCTCAGCACATTGACTGGCAGCAGTTAAGGATAAGTAGGGTGGGAATAGGTAAGGTGTGGTCATGGGGGAAGGGGCAGGAACAAAGAGGATTAGGTTCTGTCCTTATAATAAAATATGATTTAATACAGCATAAGGAACTGATTGTTCCTTGATTTGAACTGGCTCTCATGGCATCTGCAGGGGAGGCAGTTGCAGGTTGTCTGGCATTACTGGGGTTCTTCCACTGCAGGGTGCCATCGGGTCAGTTATATTTGTTTTTACAGGCATATGTGAATCAGAAACCTGTCGTGATGCTCTCCTGCCTGTCAAGAGGGGTGGGAGGCACCATCAGAGCATTGTGTTCTGTTTTTGTTGGTTAGGATGCTGGGGAGTGAGTGCTAGGTGAGGGCAGCAGCATGTTGTTCGAGTGGCGTGGTCAAAAGGGATGATCCTCATGCGGATCAGAGTATGGGACAAGCAGGGTATGCTGTGATTTGCTGGTGGCTAGCCCGTAGTTGTGAGAGACACTCCTTGGTGCAGGCTGCAACAGTTTGCACGGCAGAATAGAAGGGCTACTTGCTCGGTCTCCAGCAGGGTGATTGCTGTGGTGATGGGGACGGGGTTGGGAGGCTGGTGGGCGGACGAGTGCCCAAGATCTTTCTCACCCCCTCACCCTTTTCCCTGGATTTTTAGGGGCTTCAAGGTGTGGTGGGACAGAAGAGGGGCCCGGGACTGAGAAGACTTGCTGTCCAGGGGGAGGGATTAGCAGCAGAGGGATGAGGTGGGGGGGGTGATTCCTGGGTTTGGCTGCAGTCCTCTGTGACCAGTGTACAAAATGTGATGTTTGTTGCTCAGACAGCTGAAGGGCGTACCAGCTTTTAATACTATCGGCATGGTGGGACAACTTCTGCTCTGTTTGGGACAGAAGGTTGGAGGGGTCAGATGACAGACAGGATGGGAGGAGCCTTTAAAGTAGAATAGTGACTGCTGCCCCAATTCTCCAGCTCAGCTTGTCTTGCAGCTGATTAGTGGAGTGGAAAGTGAATGGCAGAGGTGCTGATACAGGTCCAGGTGGGGTTTGCTCCCACCGCGGTTTAAGAGCTTAGGGATAAAATGGTTTGGCTGTTCTCGATGGGAGGGGGGACTTCCATGTAATTGTTGGAGGGATGACATGAGGTGGATGGCATTCAGAGGCAGGCCTGTTTTGGCAGCAGAGGTGTGGGAGCAAGAGTGGCAGAGCTCAAGCCGTGAGGTGCACTGCCAATTTAGAGCTACAGTGGCTGCCACCATTTTAATGCTTGGTAGTGGCCGTGCAGGGGTTTCAGGCTACGCCTGGCAAGTCATGAGAGTGGCAAGGATGTGGGAAGGTAGGGACAGAGGGAGGGCAGTTGGATGTGACTGAGGAATGGGATGGCTCAAACTGGGGGACCCTCGGTTGAGGGTTCAAAGCCCAGAAGGGCTACATAATGTACACAAATAAAACAAAAAAAAAAAAAAAAAAGTGAACGAAGCCTCTCTCCCCTCATCCTGGCAGTCTTATTAATCACAACTCAAGCATGCAATTCCAGGAATATAATTTTTTTAGGTTTCAGTTTTTCTAAACTGAAGTAATGGGGCAGAAAGGTGCTAAAGCTCAAGGAAGAACATGTACTGTAACTGATGTGTGGTCATACTTTTAGGTCCAGTAGTGGCAGGCAGAGTTAGGTAGGTATTTATCTAGTTGTTTTGCTGCAGCACTAATGACTGGGATATGGCTTTGAAACCCCTGTGGCTTAGTGGTTAGAGTGAGTGGTTAAGATGCCTGAGATGGCCAGCGTACCCAGGTTTGACTGTACCTCCCTCCTTTAACTCTATTTGGGGTCTTTATCTCTGGCTGCCAGGGCACAGCATCAGATTACTTACATTTTCATTTTCTCTAGTTTCTTTCCTAAAAAAGGTAACATTAACAGTGCACAGGTTTAGCAACACAACAGCCAGAGCGATGCACAAATAAAAAAAACAAAACCAAATGGAGGAGGGTGGAGGGCAGGCAGCAACATCCAGGAGACAGTCTGGGGTAGGCAGGAGTGGGCCTGGAGTGGGTCAAGAGGGCAAGTTGGGGCTGGGAGGGGCAAAGTATAAAAAAAAAAGCAAAAACAAACAAACACAATTGTTCAGTCATCCCAGTCATCCTCAAATATGAAGATTCTGTTTTGTTTTGCAGATGGAGCCAAGGAAGAAGGAGACCATGGTGGAGAAGCTGGCCAAGCAAGCGGTGACACTGATGGGGCAGGTGCAGTCCATCCTTGAGAAAGCTCTCAAGGCAGAAGAGGCCCAGGGGGCTGGGAAAAGGAAAGAGGCAGAAGAGAGTGAGAAGGGCAGAGCGGGGAAGAGGCTGAGGAAACCGTCAGGGGAGGAGCTGGCAGCGACGAATGGTAAGGAAGGGGGGGGACACAGGTGGACTTAACTAAAGGCGGCAGGATGATAGCCTTAAGGATTATTTGGCAGATTTGATAGAGAACAGAGGGGAAAAAGGATTGAAAGAAATGGAAAAAGTTTGAATAGAGTTAAAGGAGGCAGGGGTTCAGAGAACAGGGGCAGAGGGTTGAAAATGTGGGGTGCAGGTTGGGGGGTTTCCAGGGTTGACATTGGGGGAGTATGTGTGGCAGACAATCAAGGATAAGGTATGGAAGAGGGAGTATGTGGATATGATCGCGCTAGTGGGCAAGGATGTGGTGAAGTATGCAGAATGGGAGTCGGTAGGCAGATCAGAGATGGCAGTGGCACTAGCATTGGTAGGAAAAACAACGGATGACAAGAGTTGTAAGGACAAGACGTTTGACAATTGGCCAGCAGGGTTTACCAATTTTAGCACCATATTGCTGCAAAAGCAGCCAGAGTTGGCTGTTGCCCTCCTGACCTGTTCGGCCATGATTTGGGATGTGTACAAGGCAAGAAGGGGGTAGGGGTGGATAGCCTATGGCAAGCGTTTTCAGCAGTGGATGGCAGAGCATGGGGACATTAGGTGGGATATAACCCATGCAGACCTGTGGGTGCGGACGCTCACAGGGCAGAGTCCAAGGGCAGTTGAGGGAGTGAAGTCGTTTGGGGGGGCAGTGGCAAAGACATGCTGGGGGTTCAACAAAGCAACTTGCAGCTGGTCAAAGTGCAAATTCTGACACACCTGTGCAAAATCGTGGGGCCCCACCCACTGTCCTGATGCAGGATCATGGTGGACAGGGCAGGGTTTCAGCCATTCTTAGGGCAGCCATTTCGTGGCACCTTCTAGGGAGCAAGAGAGTAAAGGCATAAGAGGGGAGAGGAAGAGGTTATGGGGGTTGGGGAGAAGGGAAGGGGCAGGGAGGGTTTCAAGGGCCCATACTCCCATACAGGTAGACATTTTGTGGGAATGGACCGAGGATACCAGGATAGGGTGGCGAAGGACAGGTTGAGGAGGGGTTTAAGAGGGGTTTAGTTTGCACTACAGGGGACCAAAGGGTAGCAATGAAGCAAAGAATCTGGGGTCCACACAAGGGAAGGAGGGCTTAGTAAAAAAGAAAATTAGTAAGAAAATCTTAGCAGGGAGGGGAGAGGAGCCTTTTAACATCCCCTCATGGCCGGAGTTGGGGATATTTCCCTGGGGCCTGGTACCTAAGAAGCAGCCCAGGGAACACAGGATAATACACCATTTATCCTACCCTGAAGGGGGCTCTGTGAATGATGGGATCCCAGAGGGGGAAAGGGCAGTATGTTTCATCATGCTGGATCAAGTTATTGAGCTGATCAGAGCAGTGGATGGAGCATGGCTGGTGAAGAAGGACATTGAATCTGCCTTCAGGTTGCTACCAGTGAGGGAAAATGATTGAATTTGTTGGGCTTCCAGTTTGAGGGGAAGTATTTCTTTGACAAAGCGATGCCCATGGCTGCTCTATAGCATGTGCAGCATTCAAAACTTTCAGCACATGGTTGCAGTGGGTATTTGCAGACAGGTTGGGCACAGCACCATAATGCACTACTTGGATGATTTTTATTAGTAGGGGAGGGGGAGCAGGGCACTGGGAAGATGCTGGAGGATTTTCAGGGCATGTGCAGGACCTTAGGGGTACCACTGGCAAAGGACAAGACAGAGGGCCGTAGTAGGAAGATGGAGTTTTTGGGCATAGAGGTGGATGTGGAGATGAGAGTTTTCTGCCTACTCAAAGGGAAAATTGACAGGCTGAAAGGTTTATGATGCGTTGTCAGAGACAAGAGAAGGGTTCAGTTGTCAGTAATCCAGCAGCTATTGGGGCATTAGAATTTTGCATGTCAGGCGGTAGCCCCAGAGAAAATATTTAGAGAGACTTGCCAAAATAACGGGAACAGCAAGGCTCCACCACCACTGGGTGGACATCACAAGAGGGATAAGGGAGGACCTGGCAGTATGGTAGCAGTTTTTGACACTTACAATGGGGTCATGCTATGGCAGGAGGACTGGTTGTACAACATGAAGTTGGAATTGTACACTGACACAGCGGGAGCAATAGGGATGAGGCATATTTTCAAGGGGAGTGGATCTCTGAAACATGGCCAGCCAGGTGGGAGAGAGAAGGCCTGCTAAAGGATATCACATTCTTGGAGCTATTTCCCATCTGGGTGGCAGCAGTAGTGTGGGGTGAATGGCTATGGAATAAAAAAGTGGTTTTCTGGTGTGACAACAAGGCAGTGGTAGAGATTTTGAACTGGCAGAGGGGAACTACAGAGAGGGTGATCAGGCTGTCGTGGCAATTGGTGCTGGTGGTTTTGCAGCTGATCATGTCATTTAAGGCTAAACATAATGCAGGGTTATGCAATGAGGTGGCTGATAATTTGCCCCACTTGCAGGTTCACAGGTTTCAGGAGGTGGCTCCGACAGCATTGGACAGCAGGACAGTGGTTCCCCCTCATCTGCGGGAGATTGAGTGGAAAGAGCCAGCATGCTGTACCATTTCTTCTGGTCCAGCAACACTCTAAAGGTCTATGAGGGTGCATGGGCAAGTTTTCAGAAGTTCAGGTGCAGAATGGGAAGGGGGGCAGGCAACAGGGTCACTGAGCATTAAATGATTACATTTTTGGTGGAAAAATGGGAAGAGCAGGCAGCTCATTCTATAATGGGCACGTACTTAGCAGCTATAGGAGTGGAACATGAGGCACTGGGGTGGGGGGGCTCTGGGCAGAACTCAGGTGATGAGATGCATGATACAAGGATGGCAAATGGTAAAAGGAAGCATCCCGATCAGAGACAGAGGATTTAGGGGGAGTTGACGAGGAAACTTTTAGTTAGTTTAGGATGCATCTGCAGCTCAGCACATGAGCCGACTTTATTCAAGACACTGTTTTTTGTCATGCATCAAGATGAGTTTAGGGTGAGTGAGGTGGTACCCCACAGGCCAAGACAATGAAGAGGGGGGTTAAGATGTGAGAATATCCAGTGGGACCAGTTGGGGGCAGTGATTGTAGTAAGAAGATCAAAAAACGATCAATTCGGTGCAGGGACCAGGGTTAGTTTAGCAAAGGGGTCTGAGCAGGACATATGTGTGGTAAAGGCATTAAAAGATTATGGTAGGGTCAAGCCAACGACCTGGGGAATTTACTTTGTACATGGGGATGGATTGGGAGTGTCAGTATACCAGATGTCGACAGTGGTTAAAAAAGGGATGGCATTCATAGAAAAGGATGCCAGCAGATTTTCATCCCACTCTTTCCAGATTGGGGCTGCATCAGAGGCAGCCGCTGTGGGGTGGGGTTATCAGAGAAGGGGATCAAGGAGAAGAACAGGTGGAAATCGGCCTTTTTTAAGAGGTACGTGCAGAAATAGTTGGTTCATTGACTCTGTTCTTTGTTTCATTTCAGGTGCAGGGTGCAGAAGGATGGTCTGGATTGTAAGCCATTACTTCATCTTCTGGGCCAAGAGGAGAGCAGCTAGCAGGCCAGGTGGGAGACAGTTACAGAGGCCAGCTGATGCAGTTCATTTGATTTGACAGGGTCTGTGGGGCATGAGATGGGGTCAGTTGTTGCCTTTGCTACAGGAAATGAAGGGCAGGGTTCCCAGACTGGACATGTTAATTATACACTTGTGGGGGGTAATAATTTGGGCAAGCGTCCATGGGTGGATTTGTTGTTGGAAATCCAACATGACATAGAGTTAATGAGGACATGGTGGCCAGGGATTATGGTGGCATGGTCTAAGATTATTCCCATGGAAGGTGTGGAGACAGGCAAGGGATCCAAAAGGGATAAAGAGAGCTAGGAAGAGGCTAAATAGGAGGATGGGGTATTCATTAAGGAGAAAGGAGGCATGTATATAGACCATATGGTTGCATACGACAGCCCGGGGGATTACAGGGTGGATGGGGTCCACCTGTTAGAAGTGGGTATCACCTTATTTACCAATAGATATGATGAGGCGATTGAGGAATGGGCACTGGAGAAAGCGGGAGGGGGGGAAGGGCACCTTACAACGTGGAGCTGGAGGTGCACTAATGGAAGGAAGAAATGGGGATAATAAGGGGTTGGGGGTCACTAGTGGCAGACCCAGACTGGAGTAACACCCAGGAGATGGGGTGGCAACTCTGGAAGACATTCCAGCAGGTTGGATAGGACAGAAGGGGACATCGGGTGAGACACCCGAGCACCAACGACAAGAAAAGAGGTCGACAGATCTGGAAAGGTGAAGAGGCATCCAGTTACACACCTGGGCCCAAGAAGATTGGAGACAAGAAATGGAACTAAGGGAATGTTTGGGTTGCAAGAGGAGATATAAACTTGTTATGGATGACTCCTTGATATAACATTTGTATGTAAATAGTTTGGTAAAATAAAGTTGCCAGTTGAGCACCCAATTATTGAGTATGGTGCATTTGTTCAGGTTGGTTGGTCCATTGACAAGTATTGCTTATAAATTGATTTGTGACAAGAACATAAACTATAAGCAGGATGCTTCCAAACAAATTGTAATATACGGTGCCTGATACATAGCTGAAACTTTCAATAAAGCAATGTGCAGCCATGTTTTGGAGTCACAATGCCCTGCCATTTTCAGCTATTTTAGGAATAAATCCATGTAAACAGTTTGTGTCTGATGCAAATCCTTTTAATAAAAATATAAAAAAAAAACGTATTATGCAATTAATGATGCATATCACATTATGCAGTCCATAGCTATGACAATTCCAACCCAAGACTGAATTCTGGAACAACTTGTCCAGACTGAGGTCCCAAGGTATTCATCAACAGAAAGCTATATCCATTTGTCTTTCTTTCAATGACACCCTTTGTTTTCACACACTGAAAGATGATTAGTGACATAGCATAAAGAGTCCTACTGAGTGCTACCTGACCTGAACTCAGTGTGTTTGTTGCTAATGGTAATATGTCATGGAGCCAGTCACCTGAGAGATGCCCTATAGATAAAGACATCATGTGTTCTTTAGACTAGTGCTGCCTTAACCTCAGCTAAGGATTTCTTTAAAATATATATGAAATTTACCCACCGTGATCTTTGTGGGCAATTCAATGGCAACTACAGATAAGTAACAATACACCTAGATATAGTGTATGGGCTGACCCTATGGGAAATGGAAATCCATACACTAGAAAAAAATCATATTCTGCATTAGTGGAGCTGTAATTACTGCAGCAGAATGAGTTTTCTTTTGCTGAAGTGGTTCTATCTTTAAACTATGCAACAGAATCAGCTGTTTTGGTTGCATAAAGGCGTATGGTCTGTATTATTTTTTTAAAAACAGACAATGTGCGTAAGTCTGGGGGATGGACAGGGGAGGGATAAATCTATGGTGCACGTGGCAGCGCTGCTGTTGGGCACAGTGCAAGCACTGGGATGAGGGAGGTCATCATTCAGGTAGTATGACTAGAGTCTAAACCACAGCAAGTTCTTTTTTTCTCTTGTTTATTTTGCACAGATCCATTTGCATAAGAAACAGGTGAATGTGTTGGTTATCAGAACCAGGATTGGAGGGGCCCCTGTTGATGCTAAAATAAACTTTTGGATTGTGACACTTCAGCTTGTTGTCTGGAGTGACTGACATTTGCTTGGATTAACATTTCGTCCACATTGGGTTTGCCATGATGACAGGGACCTCTCAAGCTTTCTTTCAAGGTCACTTTGTCATCATGGCAACCACTTGGTGAAAGAACAGCCTTGTTCTGTGTGGTTGCTCATATATTATTCTATATATACTGTATAACAGAAAATCCAGTTAATTTTTATGGGGGTTCACAATAAAATACCTAGATACGTCACTACATATCATAGCCTGTCTGTATCTGCCTGCCTGCATCCTGTCCGTCCATCCATCCATCCATCCATCCATCCATCCATCCATCCATCCATCCATCCATCCATCCATCTATCTATCTATCTATCTATCTATCTATCTATCTATCTATCTATCTATCTATCTATCCATCAATTTCCATCAATTTCACATCACTATATAGGATCTGTTTGATACAATTCACTAGCTGTCATTGCTGGCACCACACAAATACCTATGCAAGTGTTACATATATTCATTGTAAGAAAACTACATAAAGGCATCAGTGTGGCTAAAACACAAAACCTCAAATTTAGGGAAATGAAATGTGAGGATAAAAACTGTACCCTGAATCTTAGTAAATGTGTGGTGTGGGGTTCCTCAGTTACTGAACAGTTGCTTAAAGCAGTATTGGCAATACCCTAATGTCTTTTATGGAATTCTATGTATGCTGTATAACAGAAAATCCAGTTATTTTTTATGGGGGTTCACAATAAAATATCTAGATAATCACTGCATATCGTAGCCTGTCTGGTACAGTTACCCTGGTGACCTGGTCTGTCTTCAGCCTGCCAGTAGTCACTGATATTGTGAGGATCATCCAGACTCTGCGGCCAACCTGCTGTAGTTTGGACCTGGCCCAAACTTGCCTTCTTGTAGGGTGGGTTGAGGTCATTGACCCAGTCCTGGTCGGAATAGAGGTGTTCTCTGGAGAGAGGGATCTTTCCAGACCCCTTAAAGGAGACGATTGCTCCGCCCCTCCTGGAAAAATCCTCCTTAGACTCTGACTGCCCAGCTAACTACAGACTGGTCTCTAACTTGCCTTTTACAGGCAAAGTTATTGAGAAGAAGGTTTCTGTGCAGCTGGAGGATCATTTGAGCAGCCACAATATCTATGACCCTCTCCAGTCAGGTTTCAGAAAAAGACATAGCACTGAGACAGCCCTGGTTCGGGTACTAAATGATCTCCTGATGGCCAGAAATCAGAGATCTTGAACCATCTTGGTTCTCCTTTATCTCTCAGCAGTCTTTGATACTGTGGATCATGGGTGCTGCTCGAGTACCTGCAGCTCTTCTGTGGACTTGGGGGGCAGTCCACAGTTGGGTTTGATCATTCTTCGAGGGCAAATCTCAAAGGGTGGTGTCTGGGATTTATTCCTTAGCCCCTCATGAGCTGCCCTGTGGGGTGCTGCAGGGCTAGGTGCTGTCCCCCATGTTGTTTGCAGTGTATATGCTGCCTTTAGGAGACATTATATGATGGTGTGGTCTGAGTTTTCACTGTTATGCACCTGTCTCTCAGCTATACATGTCTTTTGTGCCCGACCAGGAGAAAGATACTGTCTCAGTGTTTAACAGCTGTCTGACTGAGATTCAGGACTGGATGAGTGCCAGTTGGCTAAGGCTGAACCCGGAAAAAACAGAGGTATTGATTGTGGACCCAGATCTTAGCTCGGCCGAGACATTGGTGGGACAGCCCTCTGGATTAGAGCTGGGGAGAACACCACTAACTTTCTCGGACCAGGTGCGTAACCTTGGCATGATTTCTGATGACAGCTTGACTTTGAAGGCTCAAGTGTCGGCTATAGTCAAAGCTTCCTTTTACCACCATAGGAACATAGCTAGGCTGAAACACCGGGTTCCAACTGAAGATCTTCCTACTCTGGTCCACGCCTTTGTCACCACTCATCTTGATTACTGCAACTCCCTCTACTTAGGGGCTACCGGGCATTGATATCCGCCAATTACAGCTGGTGCAGAGTGCGGCGACCAGGTTGTTGACTGGATCCCCTAGATCCAGGCACATAATACCTGTGCTGCTTGAACTGCTCCGGCTGCCAGTACAGTGGTGGATAAACTTCAAGGTCACATTGTTGACCTATAAAGCCCTCCATGACCAGGGACAACAGTACCTGCAAGACCTTCTGTCCCCTTACTGTCCCTCTTTCCCACTCTGATCCTCCAATGAGGGATTGCTAGAGATTCCTGGGGTCTGTTTGAAAACATCTGGAGGAAGAGCATTTGCCTTTATGGTTCCAATCATGTAGAATTCTCTATCTCGCCGGATATGAGATAGCCTGACCTTGGAGGGTTTTAAAACAACCCTCAAAATGTATTTATTTAATTAGGACTTTTCTGGTTCTTGAGGGGCCCATTGTAGCCTGCTGTCGATATAAGGAATGTATTATATGTGCTTCCAAATTTTTATGTACAGTATGTATATTTTAATCTGTACAATGACGTGGATGAATGTAACTTGTGATTTTTATGTATTTCACGATTGCACCCTGAGCTCTGGAAGAGCACTTTTTAGAAATAAAAATATGATGATGATGATGAGAAATGTACTCACACACCAATGAGGAGTTTGAAATGAGGATAACATCAGCTCTGCTCTGAACAATCACTCAGACCCCAAGGAAGACCACATCGCACAGTCTTCAAGATTCAGGGGACTTATTTACCCTAACATTGCATTTCCCTACTTCTGAGGTTGTGTGTGTCAGCCCTACCTAATGCATAAACACAGTTTTCTGGAATGAATTTCCATCCTTTTATAAGTTTATATTTATTCAATGACTCATACAAATGTAGTATGTGACATAGATTTCAATTTTCATTTTTTTTTCAATTTTACAAGCTAAAATAATCTCTCTTTGTGATCTTTTCTAATTTTGATCACAAAAGATTCCTCTTGGAACTGGCCCTGTTTGACTGGTCACCTGTCTTCATTGCCCCTGATGTCACATCCACTCTGTCCTCCTTCTTGTCTCTGGTATCCCACTTCAAAAGGCTTTTGCTACCATCATCCAGAGTAGAGTTAGGAGCACAGTTACTAAATGACTCCATAGTGACCTGTTTTCTCTAATGAAAGCTGGGGACAGAAGAGTATGCATACAGATTTTCCTCAAATCTGAGTGACTGGCAGGAATACAGGAGGCATAGAAACCTTGCAAGAAAGACATTTGCCTAGCTAAAATTAAGTACTGTAAAAGTTCACTTCTGTCTGCTGCCTCTAATAATCACTGCTTTTGAGAGAATGTTTGGGTCTTTTGGGAGGTTCTGCAGTTCACTCTGCCGACATTCTTATTAATGGCGTTAACTGTAATAACTCTATTACAATTGCTGATGCCTCCTATAACTACTTCCCTGGTTTATCTGCAAACATATCATCCTTCACCTGACTTCCAGAACCTTGCACCTCAGATCTCCCATCTCCTAGTCTTCCTGTCTGCCCCCACCTTCTATTAAGATCATGGCTTGGTGCAAGAGTTAACTCAGTTACTATACAACATACCCTCCTTCTCCACTTCTCCAGCGCCAGCGTTGATACACTGGAACCTAAAATACTATGAGCTGGCACCCAGTTTCTTGCACCTCCTGTTACAGCAATTTTCAATATATCCCTCTCATCTGGTTCTGTCCCTGATTTGTGGAAAATTACTCAGGTTGTCCATGTCCTTAAAAAGTGTAACCCTGGGGAAATAGAGAATTAACCCCCATAGCCATTCTAGCCACGCTTCGCAGACTCCATGGGAAAGCGGTTGCTACCCAACTAACTGACTACCTGATTTTGTCTAATCTAATGGTTGTGTTAAAAGTCATAGTACTTCCACAGTCCTTATCCAACTTACTAATGACATCAACTCCTCTATGTACAAGGGAAAGATGTTTGGTTGATTGTTGCTGATCTGTCATAAACTTTTGATCTTGTTAATCACAGGCTACTGTGTGCTGAATGGCTACACTTGGTCACTGCCCTCAAACTGTTAACTGGTTTACAAATTACCTTTCCATGAGACATCAAGTTGTTAGGTTTTGACAATCTTTTTTCCATTTAGTGCACCATTTAAACTCAGTGTACACCAAGGCTCAATTCTCAGGCCATGGCTTTTTTCCCCTCTTTATATACAATTGGAAAGGCTTTGCCTGGAGTTCAGTGGCCAATCAGCCAGCCACTCCCACTTCCTGAGCTATATAAGCAGTTCCTCTCAGCCTCATTTTGAAGCATGTTTTCTTTGCAGCGGGAGGCTCTGTTGGTTTGTCCTCTGAGCTGGTTGGGGCCTATCCCCTCCCCCATCTGCTGTTCGTGTGTGTCTCTGCTGGACTTCAGTATTTGTTTTCCTGCTTCTGATTTGTATGTTTCCTCCAGCTATGTGCTTCCCTGTGTTTTGTGTCTCTTGTTTTTGTTCCTTGTTCCCTGTTTTCTGTTTTGCTGTGTTTTAATTTTGTATTTTTTTTTGGGGGGGGGGTTGTTTCTAAGCTCCTAGCATACTGCTACTCAGAGCTCATGCTACTGCTTTCAGTTACCTACAACTGCAGCCACTGCTACTGTTTACTCCAATTACTACTGTACCCAGTGCTTATGTTTTTACACTGCTCACCACGCTCAAACTACTGCAATGCAACTGCAATCATTATTTGTGTGTTTCAGCTCAACCATAGCTGCTCCATGTTGCATACTCAACTCTTTTCACCTGACACAGTTTACTCTGACCCTAGCTGTGCTGCTCATTCCTGCCCTCATTCTACTTACATCTTCATTGCACTGCCTGGCTACACCTGCTTTCAGAGCATTGTTTCACTGTTTTATTGCAGTTACAACTCTAAGGTCAGCTTACTAAGCTCCTGCTGAGGCTGTTAATATAGCTTTATTATTAAATCTTGCCTTACCGCCGAAAAAATCCTCAGAGCATTTGTCACCTTGATTTGGCTATTCATGTCTGGATGGCTTGCCCCAATTTAGTGCTGTTTTATTGCTATACAGTATGTTATGCAGATTTCTTTGCAGGTCCACCTATCACTGCTACTGCTTATTGACCTATGTACTGGTCCATGCTTGCTTCCGCTATCATTGCTCATTGCAACCATTGCTCCTTGATTACGCAAACCATTGCTTCATGACTACTGCCATCCCCTTGGCTTCAGCCTCTGGGATTCTGCTGCACTGAATCTGCATTCGACCTTGCAAGATCTCAGCACTCAATGCTCATTATGATCTTAGCATGCCGTGCTCATTGAGCTCACCAGCTTTTCAGCTCTCAATCAATTTCTGGGGCATGCCAGCCATTATATTCTGGTGCAGGGTTCCTATAGCTGACTGTCTTGCTCTGCATTTAGTCCGCATCTCAAGTGTGTCCAACATGGGGGTGGGATCCTTCTCACCTGGCCCATAGCTGGGAATGTCCTCACCCCAGGCTTGGCTTTAGCTGCCTGCTATGTGACAGCAGTTCCTGGTGTAGAATTTAAGACTAGCGGTGAAGGGTGGTTACGACGATCTCCTTTGGGTCTAGCGTTCCACTATAATGGTTAGCCATTGACTTTAGTGGTTTCCCCTAGCAAGGCACCTTCACTGCATTTCCCCTATGATTGCCTCTGGTTCACCTGTTTGATTTAGGGTGGGTAGGCCAGGTGAGTGCCTCAGCAGTTGTTGCCCTTGTTTTGCGCCTTGGATGCACGTATTGTTGCAGAGTTTTCTCGCAACCTTCCATGGTGTTCCCACTAAAGGGTTTCAGTGAGAGAATTCCTCCAAATTGGAATATTTTCCACCTCCCTTTACTTGGATTTTCCAAATTTCAGCTGCAGAGCCATCACTAAATAAACTATCGCAAGCCTGGAGGGAAGGCGACCTAGGCCTTGGATCCCCAGAGACTTCCCCATTATAGGTTTTTTTTTTCGCTCCTCTGTTGCCTCAGATCATAACGCTTAGTTAACATACTTGTTTCCCCTAGTTTCTTTAGGTAGGTTCTGCTGTTGGATGGAGTTGGAGGATGTCCTGCTGTTCTCTCTCTCCTTAGGGGATCCCCTAATCTCAACACAAACCATCAGTGTCATGCTATGCAAGCCTGGGCATTCATTATTTTATCCAACTGAGCATCTCATTACATTATCAAACTGCCTATGCTTCTACTGCTACGTTACAGTTACTGTTCCTATGTCACAGTTACTGCTTGCTCATATGCTTTCTGTTGCCTCCTTCTTTGGGGATGATTATACTACATTTCTTTTGGGGATTCCTAAGGCACCTTTAGTCATGGGAATTGTCCCATGGCACCTCTAGAGAAGGAACCCTCTGCCTTTTGTACCCCTACAGGGTGGTAATTCCTCTGGAATAGAGAGTGTGAATGGCCAAAACCAAACTATCACAGTTGCACAAGCATAACACTATATTGGCTGCATAGGTCAGTGAATTGGAAAAGCTTTGCCTGGAGTTCAATGGCCAGTTCCTCTCAGCCTTATTGTGAAGTATTTTTTCTTTGGCCCACCATCCTCCCCTCCTCCTCCAGTGGCAGTGCTCTTTTCTTAGGGGAATTCCTAAGGTACCTTTAGACACGGGAATTGTTCCATAGTACCTCTAGGGGTAGAACTCTCTCTGAGGGTTCTTTGCCTTTTGTACTCCTACAGGGTGGTAATTCCTCTGGAATAGAGAGTGCAAAGAGCCAAAACCAAACTAACACAGTTGCACAAACATAACACTACACTGGCTGCGTAGATCAGTGAACCTTCCACATAAAACCAAGCAATCTTCTACTCTTATGCATACTGATGATCTTACAGTCATCCTTAGCTCAAATAATATTGACTCCATTAATCAAGGCTTAAATACAGACTTTTAACTAATCTGGTTGTGGTTTATCAGAAACACACTTGTCTTCAATGCCAAAAAGATCCAAGCCATGTCCTTTGACTCCCCTACAATTATCATATCTTGCACTGGTAATATATCTGTAACTTTCTCAGATGGCTCCCCTCTGGAAGTTGACCCATCCTTCAAGTACCTTGGAGTCACCCTAGATTCTTCCCTTGGTTCCTCTACCCATATCATAGTTACACACATGACTATCAATGTTAAACTGGGTTTTGCCTATAGCTCTAGGCATATTTCTCACTCCTGAAGCCCACCTTGCCTTTGCTAAACATGTCCTTCTCATGTGTATAATCTATGGTGCCATTGCCTTTATGTATTCCCACAAAGCAGTGTTGTCAAAATGGGTAGGGATGGAAAGAAGAGTAGGATGAGGAAAAATGACATAGAGCAGTTTAATGGGTGACTTAAGAGACAGGGTACCACTTTGTGAGGAACTGTGGGCACATCGGGGACCGGGATGATCTTCAAGGGTGATGGACTCCACCTGACAAGGGGGCAGTGCCCTGGGGCAGAAGTTTGACATCTATATCAGACAGTTAAATTGACTGTAGGCGATACTGGGACTAAGATAACCACAGTAATACATGAGAGGAAAGGGAGCCTAGCTAGTAACCCCCACATCTGACAGTTAGTGGCAACACAGCAGGTAGGAACAGTGACTAAAATGGGCTAGGGGAAGGAAAAAATTGAGGGAGGGAACACAACCACGAGACTACAATGAAGAAAACAAAACCTAAGAGGACCATGGAAGAAAAAGGGAGAAAGCCTGGTAGATATCTATTCCCAGTCTGGGTGGTTAAATTTGCACTGTAGAACTCAATACCAGGTCTGTCTCCTGGCTAAAAAGTCTATCCTAGGTCTAACACCACTTGACATTCAGAGTCTCCTCTGCCCCACCAACAAGGCTAGACTTACCAGAGGGACTAATAACCAGCCACTAAAAAAGTCCCTTTCCACCACACCTCCCAGGGTCAGTGATCTTTTGAGTACCAGGCACCTGCTTGTCTCAACTCACTACATGATGACCTGCTGGCAGAATCTAAACTTGGCCCCTTCCAAACTAAACTTCGTACCCATTTAGCAACACTTAATGGGTGTGATTGTCACTTCTAAATTGCACAAACCAACTTCTGTCTTCTTTCTGTTCATTATAGTACTTACAATCTCCCCTATCCAACTGCCTTATTATTTTCCCCTCTCCTCTACAGTCCCACTCTGCCTTCATCCTCCATTCCATTCCTTATCCATTTCCTACCCCCCACCTTTTCTGCTTCCCCCTCTCCTCACCATATCCTCCCACTCCAAAACCCCACAGAATTTTCCCCTTCCAGCAAACCAATTACAAGGCCCTATGGCTGCTCCCAGTTTCACCACCTCTTCTCCCTTATACCTTCCTCACCTACCCATCACTCTCTCAGCACACAGCCTCTGTTGCTACCAGTTTCTCTCTCCATAGCAAGCTATCTTTCCACTTTGTTCACCCCTCACAATGTACTTATTGCTCAATGTGATTGAAATTTGTAATTTTAGTTACAAAAGAGTTGAACATTATTTCTGTATCCAATGTAATGTTGTAACAATGTTGTATAATTCCACTATACAAGACACTAGTGAGGCCCCACCTGGAGTACAGTGTACAGTTCTGGAGACCTTACCTACATAAGGACATAGACAGGATAGAGAAGGTTCAGAGGAGGGCAACAAAGATGGTGCACGGATTGCATCACAAGTCCTATGAGGAGAGGTTGAAGGAACTGAACATGTACTCCCTGGAGGAGAGGAGGGAAAGAGGGGATATGATAGAGACATACAAGTATCTTACAGGGAGGAACAGGGTGCAGGAATACACTATTTTTGAGCAAAAAAGATGTTCCAGGACTAGAGGGCATGGGATGAAGTTGGAGGAGGATGATTTACAGGAAGCGTGAGGAAGAATTTCTTCACAGAACAGGTGGTGGACAAGTGGAACACCCTGCCAGAGGAAGTGGTGGGGGCTGAAACAATCACGGGATTTAAGAATGCATGGGATAGACATAAAGGAATTCTGAAGGTCAGGGGTAAAGGGCAACAGACTTCTAGGAAAACATAAACTGAACTTACAAGTTCAAATAGGCAGACTGGGTGGGCCATAGGCCCTTATCTGCCAACACTGACTATGTATCTATGTATCTATGTAACCACTGTCTGTATTATTTTGCTGTATTTGTGTTGTTTGCTGTTTACTGCATTTACTGGATTTACTGGATAAAGTAGGACAAAAGAAGGCTCAAGGCCCATCTAGAATGTCCTCCCTCAATAGTGGGACATTTGGTTAAATATTATTATTATTAGGCCAATAACCAGAGATCAATCCTAGTTTTGAAAATCTCAAAGTTAGCTGAATCTACAACTGTGGGTGGTAAAGAATTCCAAGATTTTGCTGCCCTTATATTGAAAAAGTTATCATATTTTTTGTTATTGGCCCATTCTACTTTTAGTTGATTAGAGTGTAATCTTCCTACAATTCTTTTTTCTGCAAATTCCAATCCACATATATTAAGTAATTTAGGATTGTGAACCAATTTATACATTAGAAGTAAATCTCCCCTTTCTCTTCTTAATGTTAAGGGGTAGAGACCAGTTTGTTGTAACCTGGTCTCATAACACTTATTTGTTAATCTTGGAATAGATTTGGTCAATCTTCTTTGTATCTGTTCCAAGCGATTTATGTCATTGTTTGTATAAGGACTCCATAAGGGAGAACCATAATCCAGGTGTGGTCTGACATATGCTCTATATAGTGGGATCAAATTATGTTCTGATTTACTAATGAAAGTTTGTTTAATTTGTCTTATTACAATATTAGCGGATCTAAGTGCTTTACTACAATGGTCATCTGATGTCAGTTTATTATTTATTAATATACCCAAGTCTCTTTCACAACTGGATGATTCCAATATAACTGGTTATTTAAATAGTAGTTGTGTAATGTATTATTTTTACCAAAATGCAAGATCTTGCATTTAATAATGTTAAATAACATTCAATTTTTTTTAGCCCATTGTTCAATTGTATACAAGTCTTGTTCTAGAATTTTAAATTTTTCTATGGTATCAACTCTTCCACCCAGTTTAGTATCATCAGCAAACTTGGATAAGTAATTTTTAGATTCTATTACCATATCATGAATGAAAATGTTGAACAAAATTGGGCCCAAAACGGAACCCTGTGGAACCCTACTTGTAACTGCTCCAGATGTTGAAAGAGCTCCATTTATTCTAACTGATTGAGTACGATTATATAGCCATTCAGATATCCAGTTTACTAAACAAAGTGGAATTTTAAAATTATGTAATTTATTTATTAGTAAGGAATGTGATATATGATCAAATGCTTTATTAAAATCTAGTAGCACTACATCAGTAGCTACATTGCTATCCAATAATTTAGCAACATGTTGGTAGAATGATGTGAGATTTGTTGTACATGAGAAACCGGCTTTGAATCCATGCTGAGATAAATCCTGAATGTTCAATTTTTCCAATTCGTTTTCCAACCTATCTTTAATTAATCATTCCATCGTTTTCCCCAAAATAGAGGTTAGACTAATTGGACGATAGTTTTGAACGTCAGATTTTGGCTCTTTTTTATAAATTGGTGTAACCAAAGCAGTACGCCATACTTCAGGTATCTTACAATCCAATAAAGATGTATTAAATAATATTTGTAAAGGAATAATGATTGAATCCAGTGTTTCCAAAAGAAATATAGCATTAATATTGTCCGGTCCGGAACTAGTTGATCTTTTAAATTTGGACAGTGAATTTTTAATTATTTTTAGTTCAAATAACGGAATACAGGAATCATTACTATTAGTATTGATTACAGAATTTCCTGATTGACTAAAGACTGAACAAAAGTACTTATTGAAGTGATCTGCCATATCTTTGTTTGTATTTATAGTGATTTCATCATTACAGAGTGGTCCTATATTTCTATTATTGACTCTATTTCCATTCATATAAGAAAATAAGGATTTCAGATTGTTTTTTGAGTGTACTAATTTAAATTCAAATTTTAATTTTGCAGCTTTGATTGATTTTTTTAATGTTGCCAGAGCAGTTCTGTATTTGTCTCTAAGTAATATGTTAGAATTTGTCTTTAATTTTTTAAATAAATATTCATTAGTTTTAATTTGTTTTTTAATAGTACTGTTGAACCAGACATGTATTTTACCTTTTTTATTACAATGTGATCATAGGGGAATATATTTATCCTCTAGTTCATGAATAATATTTATAAGACATGTATATATTTCATTTACTCCTTTGTTTTTAAATAATTTGGACCAATCAATATGTGATAATTCCTGGTTTATCATAGTAAAGTTAGCTTTATTGTAATTCCTACGTTGAAAGTTGTTTTTAATTTTAAGTGTTTGTAATTGTAAACTAGCAAATATAGAATTATGATTGCTATTGCCAATTGGTGACATAATTTGAGTCTCAGAAATATTAAAACCTTCATTAACAATTACTAGATCCAGTATATTATTACCTCGTGTGGGATCATTTACCAGTTGGTCCAAACCTAGGTCAGTGATTGTATTCATAAATAACCTTTCATGGTTAGTGTTACTTGTATTTAATTTCCAATTTATACCGGGCATGTTGAAGTCCCCAAAAATTAAAGTATCATTTTTTTGAGAGAATTCCGATATTAAGTTCAGTAATTCAGTTGTATATTGAATATCTGCTGATGGTGGTCTATAACACACTCCTATATTAATTTTGGGATGGTCAATAATTTGGATAGAAATCCATATTGATTCTGTCATACTATTTGTAGTGATTTCATATGCAGAGATATCATCTTTAACAAAAAGACAAACTCTGCCACCTTTACTATCTACTCTATCTTTATGAAAAAGGTTATAACCTGGAATATCTTGCATACGTAGAGAAGACTGATCCCACCAGGTTTCGGTAACGGCAATGATGCTTAAATCTAATTGGACGCATTTTATTGAAAGTTCAGCCATTTTTAAGGAATTTAAAGATCTTGAGTTAAAGGACAGAAAATTAAACACTTTGTCAGTTCCAATATTCTTTCCTCCATCAAGAGAATTTGGAATAGTCCAATTCTCCCACATGTTATTTAGTTTAAATGATTGTTAATGATGGTACTCAATGTTTTGCCCAGTAGGACACTTCCCCTCCTGCTGAGGTGCAATCCATCCCAACTGAAGAGGGATTCCCTACCATCAAAGTTTTACCAATGTGGAATGCAATATATTCCCTGTCCATAACACCACTTCCTCAGCAATTCATTGATTTCTTTAATTTTACAAATGTTATTATCTGTTGCCCTTGGTACTGGCAACATTTCTGAAAAGCATGTGGTGCATCCCCGCTCTACAAGTAAATTGTTTAAAGCCACAAAATCTTTTTTAATTTGTAGGATATTATTTTGATTTATATCATTTGTGCCTACATGGATAATAACCAAGGGGTTACTTCCTGCATCCATTAGTATATCGTTGACCATATTTGTAATGTCGGCAATCTTTGCTCCTCTAAAACTGGAACATGTTCTTGTGGCCTTATCTGGATTGCAGATTGCCCTATCTAAATGTTTAATAATAGAGTCTCCTAATACATAAACTTGATGTGGCAAGTCCTTAAAATTTGATTCAGCGGTATCCATAGATGTAACTAAATTCCTAGTTAAAGTGGAAGCAGGGTCGGGTACATGATGATCTGTAATTAGGGATCCTGAGCACTCATTTATTGATAAAATGCAGTTACTTTTTGATTCATATAAAGTTTTTTTATTTACTACTGTTGAAGTATCAGTGTTTGTTTGTCCCAGTGTATGCCCACATTTAGAGTTCAAAGAATTACATGTTGTTTTACTAACAGATGGTTGTAAATCAATGAGCGTATTATTAAAGCTGTCACTGTCCCTTGTTTGTATTTGATTTCCTAAGCAATCTAGGTTGTTTGTAATTAGGCAGTTTTTATCTGATAAATTAGACAGTGTTGAAAAATAATTTTGAGTTGGTAAACAAAATTGATCAGCTCTTCACCCTTTTTTACATGCCCTTGTGCTGAATATCAATGTCCATTCAGAGTCATCCTCTCTAATTCGTTTTTTATTTTGCAAATTTGCATTCATAGTCTCATTATTCATTGTTAATGAATCATTTTCTGTATCATTATTACTACATGTATCTTTATTTAGGATTGTATTCATCATTGGTCATATTGATGAATTAAAGGATATCATATTGCCCATAGTATCTGGGGAGGATGTGTGTGTAGTGCTTTAAAACGTTCACTCACGGTCAATTGGCTCTCCTCAAGCTGTTTTAATCTATCTGAAAACATTTCAATATCCTCTAATAATTGCTTATTGTCAATACATTTTCCACATATATAATCATTTGTTGGTGTAGTTTTTGTTTTCAACAAGAGATACATATTACATGTTTTATATATTATCCCAAGTTCTCCATCCAAGGTCATAATAGTGGGATAGTCACTCCTTAATTGTGAGCTGTTATTTGTTGCTATTAAAGCATCCATAGTACTTTAATCTCTAAATTAAACAAATTGTATATATAAAAAGTTGTTTCTCACCCATATGACACCACCAACACTCGCAAACACACTAAACATGCACTGCGTAATTATGTCTTGCACGTCTTAGGTAATGGTTGCCACACTCACCTGCTCGTGTTCGCTTCTACTCGCAGCACAGTGCTATTTATAGCTCTGAGCTCCCGGAAGTCCCTTAACAGCTGATCGCTGTTTAGAAAGAGCAAAAAGTATACAGTGCCAAAATTAGTTTAAAGCAAAGGTCTCCCCCAAGGTTTATGGTTCTTAGCTTTAGCTAACATGCACCACAAAGCTCCTCTGCCTGCTATCTAACAACTGCAGGGCTCCAGATATGTAAATGTTTTAAGCAGCAATACACAGTTTCACAAGGTGGTAGAGGTTTACACTTATGCAGTGTTTAAGCTCTAAAAGAGCTGATTTCAGAAGCAGAGTGCTATTTATAGCTCTGAGCCCCCAGAAGTTAATTAAATGTTGACATGGAATCTCTGTAAATGAGCTTATAGCTCCAAGGCATTAATCTGAGAACTGAATAAATAAATAAAAAGATAGAAATAAGGGTTCAGGTATTAAATGGAAGGGAGTCTACCCTAATGCCTGAAGTCTGGGAAACAAAATAAGTGAGTACCAGGCAATGATAGCAGACACTGAGATGGACCTTGTGGCCATCACAGAATTGAGGACCTCAGAAAATAACAACTGACACCTGACTGTCCCTGGGTACTCAATGTTCAAGAGGGACAGAGGAAAAGATAGAGGGGGTGTCAAAGTCCTTTATGTCAAGGATGGCATTGAGGTTTTGGAAGATGGATGTATCAGGGGTAATAAGGGGGAGATGGACACTGTGGGTGCAACTCATGGTGGACTCAGGCAGCAAAACATATTTTGGGATGATTTATAGACCTCCAGGGCAAGAGAAGAGAGGGACAGAGAGTTCAGGGAAGAACAGGTAAAGGGGGAAGTTGTGGTAGTATGTGATCTGAACATGCCGGACATTGATTAGGATGTTTCAGTGGCCAGGAATGACATAAACCAAGCATTGCTGGATACACTCCAGGACTGTCTACTGGTACAACTAGTTAAGGAACTCACCAGGTAGTAGGCCATTCTTGATATGGTGCTCACCAACTCAGATGTGGTAGGAGTGGTGAGAGTTGGGGAATCAACAGTGAATAACCACAACTCTGTTTGGTTCAAACTGGCCTTTGGGAGCAGAAAACCACAATCAAGAGCTGAGATACTTAATTTCTGTACCTTAATTTCTGCAGAGCTGACTTCAACAGGTTGAGGGAGTTGGTCTGGGACAAATTAGTCAGGGCTGACAGAATAGGAGGAGTGGAAGAGAGATGCGGGGGCAATAAATGGGCTGTTCTTGAGTCATCAATATTTTGCATGAGCACGGTAACCAAAAAAAAAAAAGCAACTTCATGAGACCTTTATGGTATTTGGCAAGGGTCAGTGAAGCAGTGAAGGCCAAGAAAAATGTCTTTAGGTACAATGAAAAGCAAGGGGATGAAGAATAAGGAGAATATTTACTAAGAAATAATCACTCTGCCAAATAAACAGAGGCACTCTCCCCTGGAGCTCTAGTACAGGTGATAAACAAAAGTACACATAGAGAAGAAAACTGTACACACTCACTCATTTCAGAAAGCTGAAGTTCAGTGAGGATATCAACAAACACAATGTTAGCTTATTGTGTCTAGCTTTATTTCCAGATGAAAACAGCAAAGTGCAGGAACACAAGCTCAGGATAATCAGTACAAGAACAGGAGCTCATGATAAGCCGCCGCAACATTTCACACTTATGCACATTTTCAAGAGGCTGCCATGGCAACAGTAAAGAGCCCTTTTACTAATGTGATCCCTTAAAGAGACAGTCACAAAAAACTGTGCCATATGCAGGGAGCTATGACAGTACTCATACCAGGAGTTCCAGATAAGTGAAAAAAACAATGATAAAAAGAGACATTAAAAACCAGCTTCATGAATTTCTTCAACACTGTAGATGCTATACTAAGACTGCATGAATGAAGCTTACAATACATAAATGCAATGCTACAAAGTATATATCACTTGATGTGTAGCTATCAACTTAAGTGGCACTGTAGTAAAAATTAAACTATCACAGACACAGATTTATAGATGTACCAGCAACAATATTTACTAAATAGTTTCAAAACAGGTGTAGATCGATTAGAGGAAGTGTAGTAACTGTACCCTATCATTCAGTCTTGGTGGACTGGTAGCTCAGAGTTTAAAAATCTAAAATGATTCTATCTGTGCTAAGTTGAGGTCAGTGCCACCTCAGGTCTCAACTCTGACATTTTTGATGCTCACAGACAGACAGGTATGCTGGCCAGGATTGTCAGAATTCAGGGTGTGGACTTCTGTCACATAAACCAGATTGTGGTTAGTGATGACCTGCATGTGATCACCAACTCTCTCCTTCAACTAACATTTTGTCCTACTCACATAGTAAGCACCACGATTACAAGTCCATAGGTAAAGTAAGTGGGTTCAGTCACAACTGATGAAACACTTAATCTCCAGGATCTCTCCATTATAAAGGTTCATAAACATGGATGTGTTAGAAATCACATTGCAGTATTTTAACCGCTGGCACTTATGACAGCCAGCTTGCATTACTGGTAACCAGGGATTAGTTGTGGCACTGGTTGGAGACTATAAGGCTCAGTTCTCAAAGCCCCCAGTGCAGCATGAGGGGCTTGCACCACAAGGAATTGTGCAAAGTGCCTCTTGAGCCAAATGATGTGCTGGGAGAGATTCTCAATGGCAGCCTGCAGCAACCACAGGCTGCCTGCACCGAACAGGGCTTGCACCAACCGCATACCCAAAAATGGACTGCAACATGGTACTAGGGGGAATGTAGTAGATGTGCACTACCACAGTCCCAAAAATGGGATTTCCATAACTCTCCCAGTTGCTGGAATTCTAACTACCCTTAGACCAGCCATGGTGGGTCTAAGGGTACTTAAAAAATTCTCTTCTGGGAGAATATATCTGTTTGTGGCCATGTGCCAGTCCCCCTTCCCCAGCACTTGTTCTGCTCCCTGATATAACATATTACATACCCCGTTCTGGTGGACTAGTGGCCCCCCCCTGAATCCCTGATGTTTTCTGTCATATTATCATTTTCTAAAGTCCCCTGCATTGGTGGTATAGTGGCCCCCTTTCCTGATCCCCAATGTCCCCGTTATAATAACATTTAATGAACCCCCTTCATTGATGGTCTAGTGGCCCCAGCCCCCCACCCCAGCAGGTAGTGCCCTCCACCCTGCTCCCATCCCATCACGAAACAGACCCTGTTACTGGCACAGCCCTCCTCACACCTCCCTGGCCGGCTGCCGACTGAACTATCACTCCTGGGTGAATTTTTCCTTCAAGTAAGTGGCACTGCCATGGGTGCAACATTTTCACTGAGGTTTGCAAATCTGTATATGGGATGGTGTGATGGGATGTTCTTGTACAATGAAAACAGATTTCCCTTCCTGGAGAAAATTTTTCTGTGGAAAGGTACATCATCAATTGACTTATCATCTGGTAAGGACAGATAGAGGAACTGATTTTATTTGTGAAATGCCTAGAATCCACCAATACCCATTTCCAGTTCTCTGTCTCCACTAGATTGTCTCATATCCCCTTTTTGGACATCTGTATTATTAAGGATCAGGAAAACTCTATGGAGCCAGATCTCTATTGCAAACCCACAGACTGCAATACAATTCTATTTGCTAGCTCCTGCCATCCTTGACACTTAAGGGTATCCCCACAAGACAGTTCATCAGGGTCAGCTGCAACTGTAGTACCCAAACTGCATTTGACAATAATAACCTTAGTGACAGATTTGTGCAGAGAGGGTACAGCCATTCTGAAATATCTAGGGCTTGGTAGAGGGTGGCTATACTCAAAGGGACACTCTCTTGGAACAAAAATAACCAAGGGTATCTGACTGTAATAGGCTTAACTTTGTCACCACTTGTAGTATCAAAGCCAATGCCATCCAGCTAATCATAAGAAAAAATTGGAATATACTGTACACCAAACTGAACTAAAGCTAGAGCAGTATGTGTCTAAATGTCCCTGCATAATATAATGCAGCCCTCAAAATATTGCTGCCAGGATACAATAGTCTCCAACCAATGCCGTTACCAGCATTGCCAGCTAGCTGTCATAAGTGCCAGCAGCTTAAATATTGCAAAGTGATTTCTAACACATCCACATTTGTGAACCCTTATAATGGAGAGATCCTGGAGATTAAGTATTTCATCAATTGTAACTCTGCTCATGTAGTTCACCTAGGGACCTGTAACTGTGGGGCTTACTATCTGGGTAGGCCAAAATATAAATTGAAGAAGATAGTTGGTGATCACATGCAGGCTATTACTAACCACAATCTAGATTATGTGACACCAACCCACACCCTGAATTCTGACAATCCTGGCCAGCATACCTGGCAGTTTGTGGCCACTGAAAAAATCAGAATGAGGACCTGTGGTGGTGATACTGACCTCAACTTAGCATAAAGAGAATCATTTTGGATTTTTAAACTCTGACCTACCAGTTTGCCAGGTCTGAACCATACCACAGAGTTACTACGCTTCCTGTAATCTGTCTGTATCTATTTTGTTACTGTTCAGTAAATGTTTTTGCTGGTATATTTATAAATCTGTGTGAGTGATTGTGGTAGTTTAACTTTTATACCACTTACGTTGTGAGCTACATGTCAAGTGATATATACATTGTAGCATTGCATTTATGTATTGTAATTTCCATTCATGCAGTTTTAGTTTGATATTAGCAGTAGTGCTGGGCAAAAGTTGCTTTTCACAAAACGTTCGTGAAATTTCATAAATTTTGAGAAATTTTCTGAACTTCCACGGTTGGTAAGATCGGAATCTTCCAAATGTGTTTGTTGGATTTTCACCCTGTTCTGCAGGAATTTTTTGTCCGAATTGTGGAATAATACACATGAACTGTGGAATGACAGTTCTGAGGAATTTTTTCCACAACTTAATGGATTACTTCACAATACATGTAATTATCCCACAGTTCAGTGATCAGTTCTGCTGAATTTCTTTCTGCAGTATAGTTAATTAACAATTCATACATTCATTCCACAGTTCAGTGACTCACTGAACTATGGAATGAATGTATGAATTGTGGATTAATGTATTAAAGGTGAAATGAAAAAAAAGTGTTGCAGTTACACAATGTAAGCTCATGTACTCACTTAGCTAATGTCCAATTTAACATTCTCGTGATAATTTAAATGAATTACTAAAGGCCTCCATGGGACCTGTGGTCAGTAAATCAAGAAAATATGATCACTGAAATTGGAAAAATAGAATCTGTAGCTGATGTGTCCCTTTTATTAGTAGGTGCAAATTGTCAAAATAACCGTGCAAAAAACAAATCAGTGGATTAATCATTGATATATCATCTTCCTTTACAGGCTTATAAGTTTTATTTGTTTTTATACAATTAAGCCTATTTACCCAAAGTAACCTGTAGTAGATACTATATACTCATGCTTTTATGATAACTGTAGGATGATAGTTATAACTAATGAAAAGAATGGTAGGAAGTATAAATGTTTTACTCATAAAAAAATCTGTTCTATTTTCACACCGGTCACAACTTCCATTTCTCCTCTTTTTGTTCTGTCAATTGCATTTTTTTCTTTCCATTTAAGGGAAGCCAAGTCCCCTTTGCCCAAAGTAACACCCAACATAGTAAGTGGGCCTTCTTCCAGCTGTATTCCTTTAATTCTTGGGAGTAAGCTTATTATTGTTCCTATTGGCATTCCCTTATGGTAATGTAAGAGACCACAATTTTACCACAGTCCTGCATACACTGTAATGACTCTCCCCAGAGGAAACATCTGGAGACAAAAACAAATATACATCATCTGCACATGCAACCAGGAGGTGTGATACAGGACCCATAGGAATATGTATATTTTCTACCGCTCTGTAGAGTCCAATCTTCCTTCTGGGGTGTAGTCCAAAACATATAAAAGTGGGCTAAGAGGACAGCCCTGTCACACACCCTTCAGTATGTGGCAAGGAATGCACAGGATAAACTCGAGCACCACCTACTGCAAACAAAGCAATCACAAGCTTAAAATTAACTTTATTCATTTTATTCAAGCAACATTATATAAATGCATGAAACAAAAGTGCCAGAAAATACAGAGATCCCCCACACAGGAACATTCAGTGAGACTCACAGACATCTTAATGGTTTCACATCAAAGCATTTCTGATGACGCTTTGATGTGAAACCGGTAGGAGGTCTGTGAGTCTCATGGAGTGTTCCTGTGTGTGTGGTGGGGAGGGGGGGTCTCTGTGTTTTATGGAACTTTTGTTTCATGCATTTATATAATGTTGCTTAAATAAAATGAATTAAGTTCACTGTAAGCTTGTGATTTCTTTGCTTGCAGTAGGTGGTGCTCGAGTTTATCCTGTGTTTGGCATTACATTTCTCTGTAGCACACCTGGCTGTTGGGATGGCTTTTTGCTTTGCTGTGGAGGGGAATACCCAACTTACTGTTTACTAAGGGGGTAAGTGCTGTTGCCTTATACATGTTCTCCTACCATCTGACAAATATATCTGGTATACCATATCTCTTTAAAAAAAAGTAGGAGTGTGAAATGCAATCAAAGGCCTTCTCCTGATCAAGGGCCAGGAGAAGGCCCTCTGCCATGTTTCTGTTACAAATATCTACCAATTCCCTCATAAGCAGAAGACTATCTTGAATGTTACACCCTTGTACTGAGCATGTTTGTGCCAGAACTCTTAGCTGCCCTGCCTTTTCAGAAAACTTCCAACCAAAAATTGTGGTTAGAAGTTTCCAGTCTGAATTAAGCAAGCTAATTGGACACTAATTGTGAATATTACCTTCATCACCCTTTTTATATAAAAAATATAGAAGTCCTTGAGCTAAAGATTTTCCCTTAACATCCCTTTCCAAGAAAGTGTTAAAACCAATGACCAGTTCCTGAAGTAGAAGAGTATTTTACAAACTTCCACTGGCAGACCATCTTCTACTAGTGAAACATCAGTATTTAAGGAGGTCACTACCCACTGCAGGTCCTCTGCAGGAAGCTCTGTAATCATAAAAGCCTTGTCAGATGACTAAAGAATTGGAAGTACTATGTCAGAATGAAAATTCTCCAGGTCGTAACCTACTATCGCTGATGATCCAAAGAAGTTAGAAATATGTTCCTGTATTATTTTTTAAACAAAATCTTGCTCTTTCTGCAAACTCCCATTCAAATATTTTGAAGAATGGAGACATATATTATGAACTCTTTCTTCACATCTGTCATATGGATTTACCTGCTGGGTCTTGGATCTGATCCTCACAAACTCTGAAGAAATTAGATCCATGAGAATGGAATAACACTTGGCAAACAGGGTTCACAATACAGTCTAGTTTGAAATAACCACTGGTGCTACTAAAACCACTTCAAGCACAGAGGTTCTGTGCTTTCAGAAGGCTGGTTTTGGTTGATAGTGAGGGATAAGTTAACAAACATCAGAGACAAGCCAGACATGGAGGAAATATGGAAAGATATTAGGGATACCATTCTAGGGACAACAAGACTCTGCATCTCAGGACTACAACAAAGAAAAATAGGTTTACAAGACCACTGTGGTTCTCCCATCCAGTAAGAGAGGCAATCAGGGCCAAACAGAATGCATACAAATGGTTCAAGGGACAGGCAGTGGGAGGATTACACTAAGAAAAGTAAGCAGACCAGGATAATAGCGAGGGAGGCCAAGGCAGCAAATAGCTGCAAATTACTCGTGGAGTCAAATCAGGGGAATAAACCTTTTTCCACTATATCAGAGAAAAAAGGAAGAAAGGGGGTAGAACTGTAAGGTTAAAAGTGGAGGATGAGGCTCTGAAGGACAGCAGTCAAAAAGCTGAGGCCCTAAATGAATACTTTTGCTCAGTATTCACGAGGGAGAATCAGGGCCCATTGCCAGACAGCGATATCAGAGCTGAGACCTGAGGGGTTTCAAGAATGTGCACCCAGGAGTTCGCCAGAGACCGGGTCAGGAAGGGCCTTTTAGACATCAAACCGGACAAGGCCCCTGGCTCTGATGGTTTACACTCTAGAGTGCTTAGGGAGGTTGCAGAAAAGCTGTCAGTGCCTCTTGCACACCTATTCATCAGGTCACTGGAACTGGGGTAGTTCCAGGTGACTGGAGCATGGTTGACGTGGTGCCACTGCACAAGAGTAGAGACAGGGAAGATACAGGTAACTATAGGCCAGTCAGCCTCACATCAGTAGTGGGTAAACTTATGGAGGCCCTCATCAAGCAAGGTCTAGTGGAATACCTTGACGTAAATCACCTCCACAACTACAAACAACATGGGTTTGTGACAGGCAGGTCATGTCAAATAAACCTTATTATGTTCTTTGACAAAGTGACCAAGGAGTTGGATAGAGGTCATGTGGTGGACTTGCTTTACTTTGACTTCAGTAAGGCATTTGACACAGTCCCACATAGACACCTCTTAAAACAGCTAGAAGACCTTGGGGTAGCAGAACAGATAGTAAAGTGGGTATGGAGTTGGCTGGGGGACAGAAAATAAAGGGTGGTAGTAAATGGGGTGAAATATAACAAGAGGCAGATCACTAGTGGAGTGCCTCAGAGGGTGGTCCTGCGGCCGGTCCTCTTCAATGTATTCATTAGTGAAATCAGTGAGAGCATAAATGGCAATATTGCTCTGTTTAAGGATGACACAAAACTCAGCAGAAGATTGGAACGGAGGGAGTCAGACAACTGCAGGAGGACCTTAAGAAGTTGAAAGGTGGTCACAAATATTGCAACTAAACTTCAATGCTAAGGAGTGTAAGGTGATGCACCTAGGTAGGGCCAACCCCAAGGAAGAATTCTGGCTAAACAGAGTCTGGCTGAGCTCCTTTGCTGAGGACCGTGATCTGGGACTCATAATTAGGGATGACCTCAAGCAGCAAAATCAGTACAATAAGGCTTACAGTAGGGCTAGCAGGGTGTTAGGATCCATTGTTAGGGGGATAGACAGCAGGGACAGGGAGATGATACTACCACTTTACCGGTCAATAGTGAGGCCTCATCTGGAATACTGTGCACAATTCTGGAGGCCTCACCTAAGAAAGGACATTAACAGATTGGAAGTGGTACAGAGAAGGGCAACAAAAACGATACATGGCCTTCAGGAAATCACCTATAAAGAAAGGCTTGGGGTTCTGAAATTGTACTCGCTAGAGACTAGGAGGGAGAGGAAGGATATGATTGAGACCTTCAAGTTCCTTAAAGGCATCAACAAGATGCCAGAAGCACAGCTTTTTACCAGGGATGTCAATTCTACCACAACAGGGCATGAGTGGAAATTGAAGGGTGGAGTGTTCAAGAGGGACATCAGAAAGTATTACTTCTCAGAGAGGGTGGTGGAACCTTGGAACAGATTACGTCCTGAGGTGGTGGCTGCAAAGTCAGTATCAAGCTTTAAGCAAGGGTGGGACAAGTACTGGGAACAAACACATGGCACTGGGAAGGGCTAGACTGGGTGTCTAGGAGGACAGAACACCAGTGCACAATAGTTCCCAGGATACCTTGCTTGGGCAGACACGATGGACCACAGGTCCCCTTCTGCCGTCATCTTTTATGTTTCTATGTTTCGCCCTGCATACTGACATTTTGTTCCAAAAGCAAATAAATGGCCCTATCATATTGCATCAGTTTCATAGTAGAGATTTTAGCCACATTGGTCTTTGGAGAACAAAAGTTGCTAGATAGTTTGATACATTTTCTTAGACCAATGTACTGTATGTATTGTACAAAGATGGTATAGTACACAAGCATTCAGGGCCTCACAGGTCCTTTCTTCAGGTAAATAACCCATTCTCCTGAAGAAGGGACCTGAGGGGGCCCTGCAAGTTTGTGCACTATGCCATATATATGCAAGACCAATGACCAATAAAAGGTATCAAACTATCCAGTGAGATCAGTTTCATATAAATTTTTAAGTTTATTTATCTGAGTAAAACAGTTTGCCCCAATTTCTTTTGTTAAGGACATATGTTTTTGAAGTTGTGATCTTAAGGGAAGATATTTAAAATACTTTTCCATTTGGATGAGCCCAGCTTCTGTTATAAAGAGAACTGAATGTCAGTCTTAATATGTTCTGATCAAGAAGGTAGGTCATCATACATACTAAATGCTGATTGTCCTGCAGACAGAAGAAATAAAAACTGGTGGTTACTCTTGGATGGTGTAATGAACAGGTATTTACTGTAATCTCCATAACTCTGGTTTATGTGGAGGATTTCTAGGTGAACCAGTTTTTATTGCAATTAATCTGTGGTCAGAGATTTCAAATGATAGTGGGTATGCATCTAACCGAGGAAACCATGGGGAAAATGAACCAGAAATCAATCCTGGATGAGAATGATCCTTTGAAAAAAACATTTGGTTGGGCTTAGTCAAACATTATGAGAAGGCATGATTTAGTCCAGTTGTTTTTGTTATAGTTTTTATAAAAATCACATCACTAAATATTTTTCAGTGCTTCTTCCTCTATCTGTTAATGATAAACCACATTTAAAATTCCACCCAAAAATATCTACTGTAGTAAATGTCACACAGTGGAAGGGAAAGCTCAGAAGGTAGTGTCAAGGTTCTTCAAGTTCAATATGTTTCATTAAGCCAACTAAAAAAAAACAACTAGCACAAAACAAAACCAGTAATGAAATGGAAGAGTCAATGCAAGTTATTCGGGCTGGTAGTACAATGGTCAGCATCACCTGGAGTTTGCATAAGGACTGGATCCAACAGCTGCACAGAGCTCTGTCTTGGCAGAAGCTCTGCCACAAACTAGTGAGTCTCAGGAGATGTCATCTTTTAATAATACATCTAGGCATTACATGAGTCGTTTAACAAGTTTGTTAGTCATCACATCTCTAGATTGACAGAACTAAATAACAACATTTTAAATTCAGAGTGCCAAACCAATTCACAAATGAACTTCAGACATTTATATAGATGAGACAAACAGGTACAATAGACCCAGAAACTTCGTTTTGTTGCCATATTGGTCCTTGAGAGAAAACATTCGGAAAAAAAGATGATCTGATATTTATTATTGGACCAACATATATGGTACCAAAGAAAATAGGGGCTTGAGCTTTCAGATTACATTGAATCCTTCATCAGAAAAAAAATTCAGTTCATTTTGAAGAAAACATTTACTTAAAGTCCAAATCATACATAAAAAAACTAATAAAAATTGTTTAAAATCCCATTGGCCAAGGCTGTATTTTAAATAAGAGCATAGAACCATATAAATCTAGCACAGTTCCATCACAAGAAAGGTATTTCAAAGTCAAAAGTCATTGAATGGAGAGATGCTTCCCTGATAATAGTCATAAAACATACTGAGCCTACATTTGTGCATCTGTGGATGCATTAATAAATGGAACGGATATTCAGAGCAGTTGCACCAAGAAGCCATATTCAGCATGAGCCACTGTGCAGTGAAAAAGCCATTGCAACAATGTGCAACTATAATTAATGCAGGAACAAATGCAGGGGGCTTTCCCATGAATATCCAGCACAGTGGCATATTCAACCGTGAAACCATGGCACAAGTGTGGAGCAAATCAAAGTTGCTTCGAGCAGACTTGTTCCTATAAATACAGGGCGCAAACACACAGACAGCACTTGCGCCAGGGGTGAGAGTGAGAGGGTGTGGGAGACAGAGTGACAGACAGAGAGAGAGGAAGAGAGACAGACAGACAGACCAAGGCAGACACAGAGGGAGAGGGACAGAAGTGGCATTGGAGAGGGAGGGAGAGAGGGGCAGAGAGAGAGATAGAGTGAGAGAGAGAGAGAGATAGAGACAGAGACAGAGAGACACACTGACAGGCAGTGCACCAGGGTGGCATACAGCCAGCAGCAGCCAACTGCCCAGGGGAACATTAGACAACAAGGGTCATGGACAGTGCACCCTTCATGATGGAGGCTGTAATGAAGAGTGTGAGGGGGCAGAAGGAACAGCAACTTGGCTGAGGAAGGGCCCATCTGCAGTATGCCCAACAGGTGGTACCGTGCCCACAACACCATTGAGAATTACAGCGACATGGAGATTGTGGGCCAGTAATGCCTGAACAGGGCCATTCTGAGGCAGCTCTGTGAGCTGTGCAGTGAGGAGCTGCAGGCACCCACCAGACTGAGCCACGTCATGTCTGTGGAGACGAAGGTGACAGCTGTCATGTGCCTGCTCACCACGGGCACCTTCCAGAGACCAACAGGGGACACCACAGGCATGACCCAGTCAATCACATCCTGTCTCTTCACACAGTTCCTCAATGCTCTGCTGCCATGTGCCTCAGAATACATCCATTTCCCTAGCACACAGGTGGAGCATACAGCAACCATGCAGGACTTCCACAGGGTTGCACATATGTCTGGCATGAATGGGGCCATTAACTGCACCCACGTGGCCATCCACATGCCACCTGGCCCTGAGGGTGTCGCATACATCAACCAGAAGAAGAGCCCCAGCATAAACTGCCAGGTGGTGAGTGATGCCACAAGGTGCATCACCAATGTCTGCACCACACATCCTGGGAGTGCACATGATGCATTAATCTGGCAAAGCTCTATGCTGTGCCACAGGTTTGAACATGGGGACATTCTCATGGGCCACTTAGTGGGTGAGTATGGCATGGGCAAGGGGCGATGGGCAGAGCAGACTTTGGGATGGGAGAGGGCAGGGTGTGCATGTTGACGTGGGAGCCAGGGACAGGCAAGGGGTGCAGTATAGAATACAGAGGGCTAACCATGTCACTATCCACACAGGAGACAGCACATATCCACTGAGGCACTGGCTGCTCACCCCCTACCGGTGCCCCTCCATCCCCATAAGAGGAACGCTGCAACAAGGCACACGCCAGCATGTGCAACATCATTGAGCATGTCTTCGGCATGCTGAAAGCATGTTTTCATTGCCTAGACAGGTCAGGCGGTGCCCTACAGTACAGCCCCTCGAAAGCCTGTGGCCTATTCTTGGCCTGCTGCATGCTGTACAACATGGCCGTGAATTGACCGTGGGATAGCTGTTGAGGCTGATGAGGGTGACAGTAGTGGGGATGATGGAGGCAATGGGATAGAGGGTGGTGGACAGCTACCCCCTGGGTGGAGGGATCCCTGACTGCTACAGCAAGTGCAAAGCCGCTGGAACCATTGCACAGGAGCACTATTGTGCACACAGGTAGGTGGTGCGATACAAATGCATGGGCCACACAAACAGGCATAGCACACATGCAAGGGTGTGCATGGCAATGGGCATGCACACACAGAGGTGTGATGCAGGGGGAGGGGGGTCAGTGGCACACATCAAAACCCACCCACCCATACACACCCACACACCCAGGTGTTGGTATGTGGCATGGATCAGATGCATTGCACTGGTGCACAGGCGCAACTGGTGCTAAAACCACTCTTATCACACCCACACCACATGGTCCAGTGGCCGGGCAAGCATGCACACAGGCAGCATGCGGCGTGACACACAGGCGCCATACCAGTGGTAGGCACACACACACCACCCATCTGCACACAGGACAGCAGCTGCAAACTGCGGTCAGGGTGGCCTGCACATCAGGTCTGCTGCACAGAACCATGGCCACTGCAGCCATGGGGGCAGCTGTGCCATGGCCGATCGGCAGCCACAGGCTGTGCATCAGTCATGGGGGGGTTCAACAGCCCCCCAAGGGTTGAACCGTGGGACCACAACCATGTCCATGCAGGGGTGTGCAGGTGACCAAACAGGCCAGCCCTGGGTGTGCCTGAGATGCCTACATCAGAGCCCAGCAATGACAGCGATGGGGTCACCCGACGCCGGGTTCGTGGCATGGACAGCGCATTGCGGGGGGGCATCTGTGCACGGCCACACCTTGTGGCAGCCAGCAGTACAAAGCCATCCATGATCGCAGTGGCAATGTGTTCAAGGGATACAATTGTGGCCTCCTTCATGCACTGCAGCCCTGCCAGGATCTGTGCAGTGCTCCTGTCCTGCTGCTCAGCTAACTGGCTCACCCGCACACAGTGCATGCACCCCAGTTGCAAGCAGCACCTGTTGCTGAATGGATGCCTGCAGCAGATGGGTGTGCTCAGCCAGCTGGTTAGCATACTGGGACTCCCGGGAAGGACACCTATCCTCATGTGGTGACTGGTCATGCTGCAGAGCCCCCCTCTCTGGTGGACACTGTACAATGGGGTCTGCATGGGGAATGAGCATAGCAGGTGCACTGGTGGTGGACCCTGCATCTGGCTGCCTGGTGGCACCCACAGCCTTCTGCCATCACCTGTCTGGCTCCTGTATGCCACCCAGCACCTGTGCAGCCATACTACCACCACCACAGGGCACAGCTGTGGCAACGTGCACTGCTGCACCCACGGTGGTGGCAGGCAGCTGTTCCACCACTGGCAGAGCACTTGACGGGATGCCTGTGCCAGCTGCCGGCAGGGGCAACACATCCACAATGTCACCCATGCAGTCCAGGAACTGTGTGTAGTCCTCATCGGAGTTGGACCCCACCCCAATCTGTGTCTCCACACACAGAACACCAAGGGCTGGCATCCTGGAGGATTACATCCAGGGCCTCGTCCGACCCCAGGTCTGGGACATCTGCCTGCACCGTGGTGCTGAGCTGCAGCCTGTCAGGCTCTGGATCCCAGTGGAGGTGGATGGCAGGTCCTCTGTGACCGTACCAGCATCCACAGATGTTGCCAGTGCCCCATCATCTGTATGGAGGCATGCTGGTGCTGCAAGAGAAAAAAGGAATGTCAGGGATGCAATGCCCACATGTGCCCCCCACACTGCTGCTGCATGTGTCCTGTAGCATGGCATGTGCATGAGTGTGCACACATGCACATGACATGCTTGATGGCTGCATGCACGCCAGCATGCCCATGTATACACTCTTCATGCCACCAGCTGTGCATGGCTGACATACTTACCATGCAGTGATGGGCTTCCACCCATCTGGAATCCACATCCAGGTACAATCTCCACCATGGTGTGGTGCATGGTGGCTGTCACCAACTCTTCCTGTGGTGTTAGCGTTGGTGCATCTGCTGTCCCCCCTCTGGTGGCAGTCCAGGCCACACGGATGGCTGCCACCTTCTCTTCAATGTGCCTCTTGTCCATCCCCACCTTCTTCCTGCACTCCTGCACCAACCACTGGTGGCAGCCATGCTGGATGATGTATGCTGCCACCTCCTCCCATGCATCAGCCCTGGCCTGTGGTGTGCCCATGGCATCACTCAACAGGGGCTCCCTGTCCGGGTAGTCCTTGAACAGGGCATCTGTCTCGGCCTCCTCATGATCTGACATGTCAGTGCCTGTAGACATGGACAGCACAGTGTGTTAGTGGCAGCATCACCCTGGTAGGTCCCACCCTACAGTGCTGTCTACTCCCAGTGAGCTGCAGCGGCATGCACAACTTACCTCGAAAGGATGCAACACTGGTCCATGGCCTGTGCTGTTCCGTGGTGCTCATAATGTGCAACCCATGCAAATGAGGTTTGGTGCAACAGTAATGACATGCTAATGCACCCATTGCACTATGCGTTAGCTGAGGAGCTCATTTGCATGTGGTGTCTGAATATCGCGATATTTCGCTGTGCACAATGGGATTGTGCCAGAGCAAGCCATGATGGTGCAATGCACAGTGCGCAGGCCCACAGTGCTTGCACAGACAGTGTGATGCAGTGGCATTGCGCATATTGTGCATGGGCCAGCTATGCACATGGCTATGCACGGGATGCCATGCTCTATCGTGCATGTGTGCAATGCCGGTTGATCCTTGACCCCTAGGTCAGACCTCTGACCCTGTGACCCCATGTAACCATGCCCATTCTGGGCATATCCAGCACTGCGCGATGTGCATGTATGGTGGGCGCATGGTGTGGACACGTGTGCCTCCTGCTGCCATTTTCATCCCCGAGATCACGGTAGTTAACATGGCACAGAGATGAGTATGGTATGCCCCAAATTGGACACAGGGGGGAGCTGGTAAACCTGGTGGCTTGTGTCGAGTCCCACACAACCCCCTACTTTTTGGGCAGGTGCCCCTGTAGCAGGCCAGGGTCACTGTTTGGCATGAGATTGCTGCCAGGTTGCAGCAGAGGAGCAGGGTGGCCAGGACAGAGGAGCAATGTCTCCACTGGCTTGGGGACCTCCTGCGATGGGACCCAGAGTGCCTGAGGAGGCTGTTGGCATGCATCAGGTGAGTGGCTGTGCCACAGGCAGGTAAGTCATCTTATGTTGGCTGTGTGCCCTGGTGCTGTACTGTGGTGTTGGCTAGGCTGCCTGGCATGCCCTGCAGAGGAGTACACTGTCATTGTGTGCATCGTGGTGTGGCATTGCCAGCTGCCTCTTGTTTTGTGATGCAGTCATGCGAGACATATCGGGAAGGGGCACACCCTGTGCACAGGGGTGGGGGTGGTGGGCGGCTGCTGTGGTTGATTCCTGATGTGTACCTCTCTTCTTTCCATTCCCAAGGCCTGAGGATTGTTGCTGGACAGAGGCAGCAGCTGCACAGTAGGCTGCAGCTGGCCAAAGTGGAGTGGGACCAGCACCAGCAGGGCCGCAGAGGACAGATAGGCACTGTCATGGTCCTTCGCACTGTACATGGGGTTAGTGGGGGAGTGGGTGTTGGCATGGACACCTGTGCCATGTGCTATGTCAGCTGTGTGTGTGTCACACTGTGGGTGGTGCACGCCACTATGGCGCATCCATTGGACTCATGTGCCAGCTGTTGGTGGGGTGGATGTTTGCACCTGGCTGCCACTGTTGTTACTGTGGTGCTGCCAGTGCACTGTGCCATGTGACTGTCATTGTACAGTAAGGTGGCCATTGTGTGGCAGGGACCACCTCTGTGCAATGTCGTGGTGTGCTGGGTGTTGGCCCTCCCCCGTGTGGGTGGCTGGTACAGGTCCTCCAGGGGTGTGTGTTCCCACTGCCCATTGTGCACTGTGGGTGGGCATGGTTCCTTGGAACATTACACTGATCACCTGTCCTGTCCCTAGTTATAGGTGTCCAGTGGTGGGGACCTATGCGGCCATTATATGGATGACTGCTCCAGCAGCTAATCCTCATCACCTCCATGATGATGGAGGTGGTATTCAAGATGAGGTGCCTGCTGTTGGCAGAGAGGAGGTGGCAACTACACCAAGGGGTGGCAGGACATGGCCACCATTATTTTGGCCCCAGCTTCCCCCTGTTTCCCCTGCTGTACCTCCCCCTACAGTCCCCCTTCCCCCTGTACAGGTCCTGTCCCTGTCTCCTTCCCTCACTTTACTTAATCTTTCCCAGCCCCTTGTTTTTGTAAATGGTTTTGTTCATTAATATATATTTTTTGACTTACCTGCCTGTGTCAGTGTCTGTGTTGTGGGTGGCGTGAGGAGCCTTGCTGCAGTGTCCTAGTGTCTCTCCATGTGGTGTGCTTGTGTAGGGGCTCGTGTTGTGCTTCTATGGTTCACTGCTGTGTGCTGTGGTGTGTCCCACTGTGGTGGTGTCCTTCCCCTTAGTCAGTGACTGTGCCTTGGGGTACCCATGGGGCGGTTGTCAGGAGTGTGTGGCAGGTGTGTGCGTGGTGGTGGCACACGGCCATGGTCATTGGTTGGGTACTGGCTGCACACTGTGTTGGGGCTCCTGCTTGGCATTGTGCGGCCTGTCCCATGTGGTCTGCCATGTTACCTGCCTCACGGCATGTTCAGTGCCTACTGTGTGGGCTTCCTGTGTGCCTGTGTGGTGTGTGTGTACTTGGCTGCATGGTCCTGGGTGTGACCTGCTATGGTCTGGGTGGGGCACAGCCAGCAGCCTGTGGGGGGGCTCCCTTGGTGGCCCACCATTGGTACCTCCTGTTGTCTGCTATCTGTGCCACTGCTGTGTTCTGGGAACAGGTGTCTGGGTGCCTGTGTGTGCCCTGCTGAACCCTGCTGGTGGAGGCCTCCTGTGGCCTGTCACTGTGCTTCTCTGGCTCTGTCCCTGGGTCTGTTCTGTGTGCCGTGCCCCCCTCTGTTGCTCTGATGCTCTGCTCCCAGAGTTGCACTGGAGCATCTCTTTCTGCGCCATGGTGCAACTCTGTTCGTGCCATGGCACAACTGTGCTATATTCAGCTGGGTTGCGCTGGTGCAGTTCGGCCTGTGCACCCTTTGAATATGGCTCCTGTTGTACCATGGCGCATTGGATTTGTGCTGCACTGGCCTTGTGACGGCCTTTGGTGCATTTCTGAATATCTGGGCCAATGTCTAAGATTTTAAACCACAAAGATAAAATAAGCTGAAAAAATACATAGTTCTGTATATAATGTTAGAAGTCTTCTAAATAAAAAATATCTGTGTTAGGCAAAAAAAGTGGGTATAAAGACATCCTCTCCTTGTGTAAAACAAGCATTAGCCAAGTGTTCCCCACATTTATACAGTGTACTATTCAGATATGTATGTCTTAAAACCTGTGTACAATAAATCAATATTATTCATGAACATTCAAACTTAAACTGTTTAAACAAGATCTATTCGTAACTCTGTAAAAAGTGATTAGTGTTTCTGCATATTCAGCTTCCAAACATAACATAGACCCCTTGTAATTGGGATACTGTTATCCTAATAAGTCCATGTACTAACATGTGTCTGTATATATCTAATATTCTGTACTATTAAATAACAGTTCTATCAATCAGAATCAATTAATGTATAATGTATCATAAAAAATCAAACCTAACAAAGACTCCCTAATAACTGAGATCCTATATCCTAATATGTTAATTGTTTTAAAATTTATCAGTACACAATCAACTGCTGCATATGCAGTAACAGTCCAAAAATATGAAATAAAACCTATGGGACACCCCCCCCCAAAAAAAAATATCAGTGTATAGATAATTAATCAGATGGAATTATATATCCATTTTGTTATGTGAACAAATAATCATCAAACAATGTAACCCCCCTGTGTTATGTTCTAACCGCCAAGAGACTGTGCACCTAAAATGAACAGGCTCAACCAGACCACCTAGTAAATGAGATACTATACTTAAAATTACCATGTATAAACCTGTATCTGTATATAAGCTTTACCTTATACCATCAACCCACCCCACACCCTAATTTGGGGGGTTGAAACCAACAAAATGATTGCCAGTTAAAAGGAATTCTATATCCAGCTAGTATTAAAACATTCACCAAAACGTAATGTGCTCCCATTATACGTCCATTCATTGTTCTTGAAGTTGGTGAAAGTTTGAATAGTGTAATGTGACATAAAACCTAAATCAATGTTCATACCATCTCCCACCATACTGAGAAGTAAAATGAGCTTGATCTCAAAAGCCTGTCTCTGTTGTATATTTTTGAAATATCCTTTCAGATTCAGGATAGATACATATCTGAGTTGGAGTGAACAGACTGAGAGAGGTGTTGTCCCACTGTGTTTTCAGTCATCTTCATTTTCATAGTATGTCTGTGTGAGGTCATTCGGGTGTGGAGAGGTTGTCCTGTCTCTCCCTCATACCCTGTTTGTGGACATTTCTTGCACTGAATAAAATAAACAACATTCTGAGATGCACATGTATAATTTCCCTGTATCCTGAATGGTCTGCTTTGTGAAGAATTGATGCAATCGGAAGTAGAAATGTGCTCACAAATCATACATCTTGTGAGATCACAGGGTCTTGTGCCATTTTTAGTTATGTTGTGTTCTGTTGCAAGTTTACTCCTAACAATCAGGTTGGTTAAATTAGACGGTTGCTTAAAAGACAGAAGTGGTAGCTCTTGAAAAATGCATTTAAGCATTGCATCCTCACGGAATATTTTTTGGAGGTCCTTAATAATTGTACATAAAAGCTGTAGGCCAGAACTATATGTGACTACTAAAGGTGTTCTGTTGGTGGTAGTCTTTTCTTTATACTGAAGTAGTTGTTCTCTTGGTACCTGCATTGCATGTTTTACTGCTCTGTCAGATTCTCTAGATGAGTGTCCATGCCCAATAAAGGTTTTTTTCAACATGGCCAAATGTGTATCTCTGTCATCCTCACTGGAACAGATACAGTGATATCGAAGTACCTGTCTAGACATTACAAACTTCTTCATGTGGCTCTGGTGATTTTTATTTCTATGCAAGTAACTTTGTCTGTCCATGGGATTCCTTTAAATGCATGTCTGCAAGGTTAACTCTTTGATGGTTACTGTGGTGTCCAGAACATTATCACTGGTGGTAGAATATTCCAGGGAAAGTTTTATGGAAGGGTGGAGGCTGTTAAGTTCCTGATGAACTCCTTGAGTGTGTCTGTGCCCTCTGTCCAAATTATAACAAATCATCAATGTAACAGAAATAAGCAAGTGGTTTGTGTGTGCAGTTTCTTAAAAAAATCATCCTCTATACATTATACATTAATTGACTTGAATTAATAGAACAGTTATTTGATAGTACAGAATATTAGGTGTATACAGACACATGTCGGTACATGGACTTATTAGGATAACAGCATCTCAATTACAATAGGGTCTGTGTTAGGTTTGGGAGCTGAATGTGCAGAAACACTAGTCACTTTTTACAGAGTCACAGATAGATCTTGATTAAACAGTTTAAGTTTGAATATTCCTGAATAATATTGGTTTATTTTACGCGGGTTTTAAGACATACATATCTGAATAATACTTACACTGTATAAATGTGTGAAATAGCTGGTTAATGCTTGTTTTACACTAGGACAGGTTGTCTTTAAACCTACTTTTTTGCCTAACACAAAGATATTTTCTTATTTAGAAGATTTTTATCCCTATATACTATATACTTTTCCAACTTATTTTATCTTGTGGTTTAAAATCTTGGACATTTACTAATGCAAGCACAGATGCACAAATGTAGTCTCAGTATGTTTTATGACTATTTACAGGGACAGAGATCTCCATTCAGTGACATTTGACCTTGGAATACCTTTCTTATGATGGAACTCTGTTATCTTTAGATGGTTCAGTGTTCTTTAAAATGCAGCCTTGGTCAATGGGGATTTAAAAAAAAAATGTTATCTGTCTTTTATGTATGATCTGGACTTTGTTTTCTTCCAAATGAACTGTCATTATTTTCTGATGAATGATTTAATATAATCCGAAAGATCAAGCACCTGTTTTCTTTTTTACCATATATGGTGGTCCAATAAAATGTCCAATAGACAGATAAAGTACAAATAACATGTTGACAAGTTTATATTCTTTCCAGCTAAACCCTTTTTCCTACCAGATGTTCCACCCATCCCAGATCCTGCCTAAATCTAGGGGAGGTGTGCCTGGGTGGTCCCAAGAAACTGGGGACAAGGAATGGACAGGCACACCAAAGAGAGCAGGTAAACATGATGCCTTACAGCAAAGGTTAAATAAAAAACAATAAAACTGCCATTTTCTCTTTTTTTGCCTGCATCCTGACACAAGTTAATGTGCATTTATTTAGCAGTACTGCTGTTTAACATTCTTATTTCAAAATGAGGGGGCTAAATAGAAAATATCTACTACATGAGGGCAACAGGAAGAGAAGAGGGAGAGAGAAAAACATTGGCTTGCTACATGCCAGTTCAGCTGTGTAAACAGCTAAATGTAAACCTCAGTGTTTCAGCAAGAGAGAGAAAGAGAGACAGAGACAGAACTACAATGCCTCTTTTAGTCATGGAAACAGAAAAGGGAGGAGGACAAAAATATGTGCAGGAATATTTTCGACCTCAGAGGTAACCCAGCCTAGAGCATTACTTCTAGTTTTCTCTTACTTGTTTTCTTTGTATAAGCACTTTATTTTACAGCTGTAACACAGGCAGGAAAGCATGGCAATCCTTTTACTATCATTCGGGCTCCCTGCCAGCATGGTCCCAGCAGTGTTACACACTTCTCTAAAATGAACGCACTACTACACAGCAGTTTAGGGACGTTTTTCTTCATTTGGCTCAGCAAGAGTTAAGGCCCAAGCCAAGCATCATATAACACTCACAGGGGTTTTGCAGATCTAAAGGAGTGGATTCTCAAATGGTTTGGGGACTAAGTTCCACACCACAACTCCAGTTGCAGGCCAAAAACTCTGCAGCTGCAGAGATTGCTGCTCTCAGCTGCAGCAGTTGCAAAAGATGTTACACTGGTCCTGCCAGCTGTTAACATTTTTGCCCAGCTGTGGGGCTTTCCATAGCAACACCACCCACAAGCTTCTGTGAATTGTGGAGGCGGTTGCATGCCAGCTTCACTTTTGAGAATTCCATAGCTGCAAGAGGAACTGCGGTTCTGCAAGTGGCAACCCACTTATGCCGAGTTTTTACCACAGCGGTTGGATTTTCAAGCTCTTTGAGAATCCAGCCCAAGATAATTAGGTCACAGCTGAAAAAACACAAAGAGAACTTAAAGAGAAACAAACAGGAAAGGGCAAGATAGAGAAAACTCCCATGTACAGAACACAAAAGGGATAGAAAATACAATTGTAGCAGTACCTAAAAAAACCAAAAGGGTCATTTGAGCTTTTTAAACATTAATGCTAATTCAAGACCTGCAGGTCCACCTGCCCTCTATACAGTGATGCAGCTACCAGTAGTATTTCACAATAAGAGAAAAATACTGCTTCTCGGTTATCTAATTCTTCTTTTAGCATACCGTAAAAAATGTAACATACTTTTTAATACCTCTTCAGCTATAACAGGGTAGGCCAACCTAAAATACTGACCTCAAATCATGAGGAGGTCACAAGCAATAGAGGAGGTCACAAAACAGAAAGGAGGTCACAAAACAGAAAGGATGTCACAGACCGGAGAAGATGGTCACCTCCTCATAGTAAGCAGTAAGGGCTGCACCTGTTTAGAAGATCTACTCTAGCAGCTTTTGTTTCAGGGGTGTAAATGTTTATTTACCATAAATTATAATGTAGGTATTGAACATCCAATACTAATAGCCTTCCAAATACCTGAGCAGTCCCTCTCTGAACTGCTATGCCCACATTTGTTAAACAGGATATTCACTCCTGAACATGAATCCTTCCCTAGTGACCAAAAGGATAACCCATTATACCACTATCTTGTCACCTTAGCTACCATATGCCCGCATTAGTATGAAGTCTTGTGTCTTGAACAAAAATATCACTACCAACAGACTAAAGTACAGAAAAGGAAGTTAAACAAAGGTTTTGATTTTTGATGCTGTTTACATTTACTGTTGACAGGAGCAAGATAAAATCACCCATTAGGTAGAAGAGGAAGCACTGAAATGGAAATATCCCCATTTTTATGTTTTTCTGCTTGATGTTCCTTCTAGAGGGGGTGAAATCCAACCCCTTCTGTCTCTGAGGAATCATCAAGTTGTGATGATATTTATTGAGGAGACTTCAGATTTGTTTGCCACAGATATGGTATCAGCTTTAGCAAACGTAGCTCTCACTGACTTCCTCCCTCTCCTCCTGCTGACCATATGGAATTGTTACGAACATACAAACATATGAACAATGCCAGCAGATACAGGCCATACAGTCTATCAAGTCTGCTCAATTGTGCAGCAAGCAGTCCATTATACTGCAGCTGCCCCTCCTTCTCCTACCCCAACTTTCGATATTGTGCCTCTGCTTGCTAACACCCCTTCATCCATGGTCCTCCTGATGATCTTCCCTCTGAGTTTGTCCACCCCCTCTTAAAACTGCACACTGAGGTTAAGGATACCACCTCCTCCAGCAGTGCGTTCCACCCTGTCACCACTCTTTCCATAAAGAAATGCCTACTCATTTCCCTTCTGAATCTAACACCCTCCAGTTTCAGACTGTGCCCCCTGGTGTCCCTCCCTCCCTTCAGTCTAAAAATACCCTCTGTATCAACCTTATTTAAGCCCTTCATATATTTTAAGGTTTCTATCATGTCCCCCCCATCCCTCCATTCTTCCGGGAAGTACATGCTGAGTTCGCCCAGTCTCTTTTCATAGCGTTTGTCTTCCAAACCGAGGATCATCCTGGTTACGATGCACATGACCCCCTCTAGCAATTTGACATCTGTCTGTAAGTAGGGGTGCCAGAATTGCAAGCAGTACTCCAGGTGTAGCATCACCAATAACCTGTACAGTGGCAGGATGATCGAACCTTTCCTGCAGGAGATTCCTCTCACAATTGTTCCATCACTGGGGTGCATGGAGGAGGCATTTTCCTGTTTTTTTTTGCAGTAGATGTAAATCTTGCTTGCTCAATTTCTTCAGAAGACTATTCTTCAAGTATTTCCTGATGATTAGCTGGAATTTCTTGAGGAGTACCTTCATCTGATGCTGGGGAGGGGGGCATCAGATTGAACAGTAGAAGTAATCAGGTAACTGTAACCTCACTTTTTTGCTATCATGTGGTGACTGTTCTGAAGGACTGTTCTTGAATTCTCAGCACATCTGATGGATGACCAGGAATAGGAATGAGGTTGTGGCCTATAGTCCTCCTATCTGCTAGATGGAGTGTGTTTTGGAGTCTGCTTTCTGAGCAACAGTCACATAATAGACTTGTTCTACCTTGTCTATGGGATCATCCTTATTATGCAATGCCCATGGACATGTCTTAAAAGAAAGTCCTTTGTCATTACAGAGGTTATACCGGATTGTGCTTCTACAATGAATGATGTAGTTCTCTCCACTCAGGCCACACTTAACTTGGTCACAAGCAGTATTCAGTTGCGACCCGAAGCCACAACAAAACAAGTTTCTAGATGTTATGAATAGAATACAGACCCTCTGTCTTTCTTCAGGTAAAAACAGTTTAGCAGATGTCTTAGGCCAGAATCTGCTTATGGCAACTGGACCCATACTCTTCATCACCTCCTTCCACTGATTCACGTATTTTCTGACTCTATGATTGGTTCAGGTGAACTCAAAACTGTAAACTTGGTTTTGAGCCAATAAAAAATGTCCATTATATTCACACTTCTATTCTTGAAAAGAATGATAACAGTTTTAAAGCAGGCGTTGTCAGTGGAATGGCATAAAATGAAGACCAGAGCAGAGTACGTTTGACATTGTGATAATGTTTCCAAAAACATTCCAAGCCAGTGGTGTTTTTAAAGATGGTGTCCCTAGCAGTGTGGATGGGGTGCATAAATCTCACTGACAACTTTAGACTACCTTTGAGCAGAGTATGGGCTAGAAAGACCAAACTGGTGCCTGTTCCATACCCCCTTTGTATTTTAACTGTACCATGTTCAGTGGTGGAGGAATAGCCAGTGTAGCCGGTGCCGGAACCTGACACACGTAGGGGCCCATAGTAAAAATCAAGGGGATTTCTTATTAATCAGCAATCAGATGATCACTTATTCGCAAAATCTCATTGTCTTTTTTGACACTTCTGTGTGACTGACTGACTCAGCCTGCTGAGCTTGCTGCCACCACCACCCCCTGACTGTAGATGGCAGCACTACTCCACAGAGACAGAGTTGCTGTTGCAGGTATTGTCTGGAGGGACGTGTTGCCGTCACGCACAGTACTGTCTGCACACAGGCAGCAGAGCAGAACCCCCGCCCTGCCCCCATGCACAAAGTAAACAAAATAACAACAACTTAGTAAAACAAACAAAGTAATATTGTATAATGTATTAAAAAAGGTGGATCGACCATGGTAGGCAGGTGGATTCTGGATTAGAATTTGGCAGCTGTCGCGATGTGAATCGATGTGCATGCTGAACTTGCTGAGTGTGGAGGGAGGCTGCTAAAGTGCTAAGACTGGGAGCTGGAGCTGGAGGTAAGGATGAGCCTATGAGGTCCAGCAAGATGCTAATTTCACTCACTGCTTGCTTGCATTGCAGCCGCCGCAAGCATCCGTGACCCACATTCCCACAAGTTTAAAATAAATTACTTCTTTGCTCTTTTCTTGTCCTTTTGCCCAAGCGCCTGGCCCTTCTGTCTTGCCCATATACAAGAGGGAAAACAGCTGCTGCTTTGAATGGAGGATGTTCTTTTGGCTCTTTGCTGTCGCTTGGTTAACCTCCCCGTATCCCTAACTCTAGTCTGCATGTCTGGTGTAAAAGCTTGGATTTTGAGCTCAGGAGCAAAATGCAGAGCTGCATAGAGCTGCACGTTTGCAGCCGCATTGCATACCTCTGGTATGGACGCTGGCACTGAGACTAGCGATGGGTCCACCAGAGCCAAATTTGGTTGTTTTAGGGTCAGGGATATACATTCATACCCACTTGCAGTTGCAGAGAGTGTACAAGCGGTGCTACGAAATAGACATTAGTTCTTGTTGTTGTTGCAATATTGCACTGCAGGCTCCCAAATGGGAGCTGCCCCATTCTAATTGTTCTTCCAAAACAAGAAGACATAGGCAAAAGGGTGCAATTATAAATGGTGAGTAAAGTGCTATTATAATATTATTATTTATTTGCTGTCTCGGAACACAGGCATACAAAGGGCAGCTGCGGCAGCATGATGGGTGGGGAGATGATGGGTGAGGGTCCTAATCAAGCTCGATTGCCCTTGCACCACGTGCCTGGCTGGCTGACATATCCTGTGTGCTGTGCTGCAGCTGATTGGATATGGACACTGTCAGTCAGTCTGTGGTAGGCAGGGCTGAGGACTAAATGAACCTTGCAGCCCAGAAGCAGGTCACATGTTTGTTTGATCGCATAGTGACTAGTGTGTGTCTTGGACTGTGCTCTTTGTAGTGTGGACAGACACATATCTCTCTCCTCGTTGATTGAATTAACTGTCTTCCCATTTCCAATTGTGACTGATTGAGTATTTGACTGTTTTTTTTCTGTGTGATAGCACTGATGAGATGGACTAAGACTATTTAGTGCTAATACTGGAGGAGGATGTCTAGAGCATAGCAGGCTGCTGGCCAGGCCTGTAGGCCAGGTGCCTAAGGCCCTATTTGTTGTTGCTCCTAGGTTTCTCTGATTTTTGTTTCTGAGCTGCATTTGCTTTTTTTCTGAACACTGAATCTGTTCTGGTGGTGGGCACCTGGGCCTGGCTATTTTTTGGAATTTGGGGGCAGCGTACAGCTACAACTTATAAGGCCATAGGCAAAGGCACTGCAGCATAGCAGTAGGGTATAGCCTAATAGCCAACTTAGCTGGAGGTTTTCTTTTTTTTTTGTGTGTGCCTGTAAATGGGAGCCAGGGAGCCTCGGAACTCTGAGGAGTCCCTGCCCTGGGGGGTCAATTCTCAGTGTGAGACTGTGTCTGAGCAAGTAAGCAGCAGCAAAGCAGTGAGAGTGTACAAAATACAAAAACTAAAAAAAATAATACTAAAAAATTACTGTGTGTAGTTTGTTGTTGCCTGTTGAGAGGTCTGCTTAGGCATAGCCAGCCCAGCAAAGTTAGCAGTCACTGCCTGTCAGACTCTGTCTATCTACTATCTACATTAAGACTTCTGTGCACTGAGTTTGTAGTGTGTTTGCCTTGGCCTTGCAGCAGCAGTAAGTGGTGTGTGTGATTGAGATTCTGGAGGCCTGCCTGCCTGACTCTGACTGTGTGAGTGACTTTGTGTCTCCAGTGCAGCCTGCCAGGCCTGCCTGAGCCTCTCCTGCTCTCTCTCGTCAGTATAGCTGGCTAGCTAGCTCAGCTCTAGCTGCAGAATTGAACAGCAGTCTGTCCTCATTTCTGCAAATCTGTAGCTGAATCTCTCTCTTGCTCTCTCTCTCTCTATCTCTCTCTCAAACTGTTTGGTCCCTGACTTCATGAACGACCCATCTTGTACAACAAACGTCGCTCCTTCATTAAGTGACTTCCTGGCTAAGTTGATTCAGAATCTTGTTCTCAGTCCTCGTCCTCTGTCCTTATTATCCTTGATCTGTAGTAGTCGACTGGCATCTTTCTTGTTATTAGTCATCACAAGTCAAAGTTACTCAGTCTAGACAGAAAGACAAAGACTGCCATAGCGACTGATCTGATTCACTGAGAGAAGTGGAGTACTGGCAGCTGCCAGCTGCTTGGATGCAACTGTGGTAAACAAGTAAAAAAAAAACACAAAAAAAAAATCCCTACCAAGTGAACTGTCCAGACCAGGGTTTGCATTCCCTCCAAAAAAATAAAACACAGTATTGTGGCACTGCAGTGCACCACTGAGCACTTACTCCCCGCTTTGTAACATATAACGGTGTTCAGGGGGGGCCAAAACAAATTTGGCAGATTAATAAGCCAAGGGATTCTAAAGTAAATATCATAACTGTAATAAAGGAACTCCTCTCCTGTCCTGAAGTCAGTGACTTACAGCTCTCCCACCCTGTTTGCCACTTCAAAAAGTAAATGACCTACATAAACAGTCCTATGCAAAACCAGTGGTGGTAGGTAGGGGACTAGTGGGCACTGGACCGGGGCCCGGGGGAGTCTGAGACGTGCTGAGCTGGGGGGGGTTACCAGTAGTAAAGGAGTCCTCACCCTTTTTTCCAGTTGCCATTACTGTATGAATCAAACCAAATAAGTATTTCATTAAATACATAAAGTCTTGCAAAGGTAGAAGTGCTGTGTGAGTTCAAAGCAACAACTTGTAGAGAAGGTAACTGGTGGGGCACTGCGGATAAGGATTTTGTTGTGTGTTGGCAGTTGGTGGTGGGGCTGTACCTCAGTTTGGTTAAGTTGTGCAGTTGAAAACAGAGTCGGAGCTGAGGCACTGCCTGCAGATATTCCAATAGACAACGCAAGGTGATTTAGTGGAAGATAAATATTATCTTGTAATTTACACCTGCAGCACTGCATATTGTAAATACAATACTGTAGATTATAAATACAGTTTATTGTTGAATATAAAACATGCCTCCAAAATACAAAAGTATTGCATGAAAGCATAAACAGAAGAAGGAAGAATTGCTGTTGGCTGCAAAGCTTCCAAAAATCAACACTTTTTTCCAAACTGCGACTGAGTCTGACACACCTGATAAGACTGAATTTTGTGAAGATGACACAGACACCGAGAAAGACAGAGGACCTAGTACTTTGGCTGAGATGGCTTGTGCTGATGATCATGCGGATCCTGAAACTAGCTTTGCTAAACAATCTGAACAAGAACCGGACATGGAAAGTGATGAACTGGAGAAAGAACTCGATGAAACAGGTGCTGTTTTAACCAATCAAGAATTAGAAAGAACCTGCTTTTCAAAGTTTTCCTCCTGTTGATGACAAAAACCCCACAGACAGAGTTCATTTTCATTTAGATATTAAGGATAGTCAAATAAAGAGATACATCGTATCACCAGGTTCGTGTAAACCCAATGGACCATTTCCATGAGATAAAAATCATTATGGGCACTGTTTCTCCAGTAACTATTACAATATTATGACAAAGTCAGGAGTTACATTACCATGTACTTGGCTTTGTTACTCCCCTAAATTAGACTGTGCATATTGTGAGCCATGTTGACTGTTTGCTGATCGTAGTACGCCTCCATATAATGTTGCATGGGTTAAAGGAGTTCGAGACTGGCATCACCTAAGCAGCAAAACTGAGTATCATGAATCATCAGCTATTCATCTAGAATCTTGCTTCGTATATAAGCAGTGGTGATTACATGGCACAATCGATGAAGATTTTGAAAGTCAAATACAAAAGGAGAAAAACTTCTGTAGACAAGTTCTGGAGCATCTGATCAATGTGACTCTTACATTAGCTATGTGCAATTTACCTTTCAGGGGGCACAGAGAGGTTTTAGGGCAAGTAAATAGTGGGAATTTTCTTTCGGTCGTGGAACTTTTGGCCAAGTATGATCTCGTGTTAAAGCAACTCATTTCCATGTCCAGTGGATCGATTCGCTATCTTAGTCATACTGTACAGGATGAGCTCACTCGAAGTTTTATCAAAGCGTATTGTGCAAGATATTATTGGTGAAATAAAAGCTGCGCCTTTTTTCTCTGTAATAATGGATACCACCCAAGACATTGTGAAGACTGACCAATTGAGTCAAATTTTTCAGTATGTCACAATAGAAAGGGATGAAAGGGACATGACAACAGAGATGAAAATCAACAAATATTTCCTTGGCTTTCAGAAAATTAGTGATCAGTCTGCTAGTGGACTTGAGAAGATAATAATCAGTTGCATTGAACAGAAAGGTTCAGATTTATCGAAATGTCACGGTCAGGGTTATGATGGGGCATCTAATATGAGTAGTGTGTACTCTGGTGTGCAAGCAAGAATATCCCAGAAGGAACCGAATGCTGCATACATTCACTGTGCTGCTCACAACTTAAATCTCACACTAAATGATTCAGATAGAGGAATACCGGAACTGGAAAATTTTTATGATGTGATCGAAAGACTATACACTTTTTTTGGCCACAGCATAAAACGCTGGGCCATGTTATCTTCATTCACTTCCACTTCAGAGCTTTCCAGTAAAGTTACTTTGAAAAGGCTTTGCCCTATCTGATGGTCATCCCGGTATGAATCACTCCTCTCTCTTAGATTTCGGAATTTAGATATTACAAAGGCATTCACAAAAAATAGTTCTTCACAGCAAAAATGCAGATGAGAGCAAAGCGGCTTTCACGTTAAAGAAATTATTGGAAAATGTTAGTTTTGTTTTTCTTGTTGTGCTCCAAACAAAGACTCTGGAAACGGTCAATGCTGTGTCAAAAGTGCTACAATCTAAGGACACAGGCCTTTGCAAAGCAGCATACTTACTTCACAATGCCAATGAAGACTTACTTACATTTTGAAATGAGTTTGATGAAGCCAAAAAGTCAGCAATTACATTATCAGAAAAATGGGGTGTACAAGCAAAGTTTGAAGAAAAGTGCATGAGAAAGGTCAAATGTCATTTTGGTGAGTTATGTGAAGATGAAAGACTTGCTGACTCAGAACAATTTTCCAAAGTGAATGTGTTTTACAGAAGCCTTGATATAATAAATGCACAGCTTTCAAATCGATTTCAAAGCTTGCAGGCAATCGCTGATAGATTCTGCATAATCTAGCCAAGTATGCTCATTTCTACAAGTGATGATGATCTGTATAAAGGAGCTAAAAAACTGGCCCATCATTTTAACAAAGACATTTCACCTGCTTTACCTGGACAGTTGCTTTCATTGAGATCTTTCTTGAAATCTGAAATCTCAAAACAATCATCAGTGAAAGATTTGGCAAAACTGTTCATTGTTGACAATAGTGCATTAACGTCCAGTTTTCCAGAAGTCTGTACTGTACTTATGCTGTTTCTCACCATCCTAGTAACAGTAGCCAGTGCTGAACGCTCATTTTCAAAACTTAAACTTACAAAGAACTATTTAAGGAGTAGTATGGGACAAGAGAGACTTTGTGGGTTGGGAATTTTATCTATTGAAAATGAACGAGCCAGAAAAATTAACATACAGCAGATCATTGATGAGTTTGCAGAACGAAAGGCGCGTAGAAGGTGATTCAAATAGATGACTAGAAAATATTACACTGTTATGTGTTGCTGTACACTGTTTCATGGTGCCACATGCTACCATTTTGATAATTAACTGTTATGAAGTATTGAACACTTGAATTTACTTGGTTTACTTGGTTTATAGGACAAAAGAAGGCGATTTGCCTATCAAGATTGTCCTCCATATAAGTGGATCATTAACCCATGTCCCATTCATCTATAAATTTATCTAATTTATTCTTAAAAATTGTAATGGTAGGTGAATCGACAATATCCTGGGGTAGTTTATTCCATATCCTGGGAGATCTGATAGTAAAGAATTGGCAATGACATATTTAATTTGTATTAATAAGTATGTTTATGTTATATTCTTTGACATGTGAGGAGGTGGGTGAACCGTAAACAGGTAAAAAAAAAAATCAGAGTGGGGGGGCCGGTATGGGGGTGGGGGTTGGGGTCCAAAATTGCAACCTGCACTGGGGCCCAATTTTCTCTTCCTCTGCCACTGGCCATGTTACATCTTTTTGCTGGCTTAGCTGCCACATGAAAAGAATCAGTGTAAGGTTTAGGGCCCTGTCGACTTAGCACCATAGGCCTACTTAGTCCTGGAGCAGAGTTTTCTGTGAAATTATGCCCATCACTTTTTTTCAGGGCCTATTTCTCTTATTGGTTAAAGTGGTACAGAAGACTATGTTTGCTTTAAGCAACTTTTTCAGCAAACCCATATGTGCTCTGCGTTACCAGACACATGCTTCTGTTTCAGACCCTTGACCACCAGGTCCTTCATCTTGGACATTTTGTGTCCTGGTGGCTGAGGCTTGGCTAGTGTTCACTTTCCCTAGGAAGAACGTTTTCTTTGTTATGGCTACTGCCTCAAACCAGTTTGTTGACATTGGCATTGGAGATGGCCACAACCCCACTGCAGAGAATAAGGTCAAGTGTGGCTTTATCTTAGTCCCTTGTTATACATGCTATTCTAGAAAACAGTCCTTTATTGCAGACTGGACCTCAATCACTGTCCTGCCAGTAGCTTATTTAAGATGCCAGTCTAAGCCTGGGAGATTGAATTCCTTCAAGATTAGCACTGCATCCAGTTTAGCTGCTGTCATATTTCCCTGACTAGCTGGACACCATGCTCTGCTGAACTGTTGAGATGCTAGTAGTTCTTCCCCAAGGCTGACCCTTATGACCCCCTTCCTCTAGCTTAACCCAAATTGACTCTGTGGAACTGTTTGCCCCAATGTCCTCCTTACCATCCACTGTGACTATTTCCATTATGAAGATAACATCTGCTTATACTCTACTCTGTGTCTTCCCGTTAACACCATGATCATATTCCTCCTCAGCCTTCTTTTCTTTAGGCTACATAAGCTGAGTATACCTACTAACCCTTTGCAATTCTTGCCTCCTTTGTTACTAATCAGCTTAGTGACTCTGCTGGATGAAATTAGGAAATTCTACTTTTGTGGAGTTTTTGTAAAATTTGTGATTTTCACAAAATGTTTTACAATTATTTGGTCCTAAGTCAGTCATTCTTGTGGCTAGGGACCTGCAAATTGGCATGCTTACTTATTGTAAAGAGTATTATCAAACGAGTCTAAAGAATCCTTGATCCTGATTGGTCAAAACCTGCTTTCAGCTGGGCAATTATCCCAGCAAAATGTCCCAGCTGAAAGTACTCCCAGACCAAGAAGCTTATCACGCAGCTTTGGAGCCGTCCACCTCAGCCTATAATCAAGCCACCCACAACACACGCTTTGGATTGTACCATTTTAAAAACAAATGTTCATCTTATTTTTTTTTTAGTACACATATCCTCATACCTGGCCCCCAATGTGCAGCCCATATGCTGACACAAACGTTCCCTTCCTCATTCAGCCTTTAAAAAAAAAGAAAAAAACATTTTTTCTAACCTGTAACACTGATCTCTGCTCTGCATCTCATCAATGGATGCTGTTCATTTGAAACAGCCACCCAGCAAGTCTGTTCATTAGATGCCCAGCTGGGACGGCTCAGGTATTCTAAACATGCAGCAGATGTTCACCCAACCACAAAGCACTTGCTCCAACTGTACTTTATGGCAAAGTGTACTTTGCAGCAACTGCCATTACCCACCATAAACCGCTTGATTCTACATCATGACAGTACAGCAAAACCACTGCCTACCATCAATACTGCCAGTAAAACAGTTTGGCACCACCTACTGGAAAGCAGTAAACAATACACTCTATATACTGGACTATTTATTTCTTTTGGTTGATTTTTCATTTTACAAGAGTTTTTTTTTTAATACATTTAATATTAACAAATATATATATATTTTTTTTTATTTTTATTTTACTATTTATGCCTCCTTCTCACAGCCTCAGCTCTGGTCTTCCTCGGGAGCACATGGAGTCATCCCCCTACAGCATACACCCTACCTGGCCATCTTTCATCACCCATGTAGCCTTGGTTGTACCTCCCAGGCGAGGATGGGGCCGGCCCCAACGCCCCGACACAGCAGTAACATCAGTCGGGAGGATGCCAGATGGGTGGCCACAAATCAGGGGCAAGCTCAGGTGCTCCATCTCCGCTGGAGCTGAGAGGCATTTTCTCTGTTTTCTCTGGGCAATGGCTGGTGCCCTGATGTCAAGGTGTATCTGATGTGTGCCACTCCTCCACTCCTTCTCTCTACTTCTCAGTGCCTGCTGTATCTCCAGACTCCACCAGAGATCAGCAGAGCACTGAACTGGCACCCCTGTCCCACCCCAGGAGAGAACAGCTGTCCTCCGGATGCTCAATCCTCTCCCTCCCCTGCTGACCCCCAGCAACCTGGGCTCATTCCCAAACCTAGGTCGCCGGCGTGGCACGAGGTGTGGCATCCAGCGCCTCAACCCTCAGCACCACCAGGCTGGGCAACAAATATATCATAAAAAAAAAAAACAGTTCTAAAGAAACTAACCCATTTCATAATCACAATAATGCACTCAAGGGGTATGTTATGGTGGGCTAATGGCCCTTCTTTGGTGGAGTAAGCACTTGGGTTCACCATGTGCACCAACCCACCTAAGACAGGCTGTTATCCCATGAAAATGCACCACTTGTCATGCCTTATTGCTTAATTAAGGAAATGCTAGATTTCATGATATACGGATGAGTGGTATTGAGCTAATAGGGACTCAGATTCTGGCAAATCATTGTTTTATGATATTTTCACAAATATTTCTCTGCTTATGACTCAGTGACATTTGGAGCAAAACACCTGAAAATTTGCATGCATAACTTTTTTTTTTCCATAAGTAGTTTAGTTGCTTTTTCCATTTTCTCCCTGGTCCAAGTCCCCTTGCATTTCCAATGTGATGCATGTGTGTGGAGGCATGCACATGTCATGCAGTATGGGACGCCTCACCCTACCAGCTGCTCTGTTACTGCCTACACCTGCCACCAGACCTCCATCTGGTGATGGTGAGACTGCAGATGTGAGATCCTCCTTCCCGAGAGAGGAGAGACAATGCTCGATGCTGCTCCCCCACCCGTGCTGGCACCCCGGTGACCCAAGGTTGTTCTTGAACCTGGGTCGCTGGTGCAGCGTGAGGTAAGGCAGGATGCCTGAGACCTCAGCCTCACTGGGCCGGCACCACATGCATAACTTTCTTAAAGGGGAACAGTGCTCCCTCCTTAATATGCCAGCCTCTGTACGTTCTAAATTTGGGTGTAAAAAAAGAGGATGGTGGTTAAAGAGGAAGATAACATTTCAGGAAAATGGGACAGGAGCGCACACTGGAAATCAAGCAAGGGAGGTAGATAAATGGGAGTGAATTAAGGTGTGTGACTTGTGCAGTATAGCACAGTGGGTTAAGGATCTGAGATGCAGATCTGCATACCTGGGTTTGAATCCCACAGCCACCTAGGTGCATACTGTGTGATCCTGAGCAAGTCACTTTACATCCTTGTGCTCCCAGATTGCATTTGGAAACAAGCTTCAGCTTAGTGTGCTACTCCTGGTTAAACAATGTTCCCTAAAGGAAGAGGTACTATATTAGAAAATACTAAATGTGAAGGGAGTTGGACAAATAAATTTTAAGTTAACAAAGATTCATAATTTCACAGTTTAATTATGTGTGAAATGCTTTGAAAATGTACTAAAAATGTGGATATTTGTTATCTCTACTGCTATTGCAGGTATGCACCCAAAATTTGACAAAAACCCAATGTCAATGAGTCACAGAATCTAACAAAGGTGGTGACATTTGTTTTAATAGCTAAAAATGTACAGCATAAATTTTGCAAATTACTGATTGATAAATATTGCTCAAAAATTCATGGAAGCATAATGTGACATGTCATTACAGTTCCACTTGAGGAATTAAATGCTCACAGAGCACTTACCAGTGAATCCATTCAGTTGTGCTTAGCTGTTTGTAGTTCTGTATGTCCTTTCTGGATGGTTATTTTGTCCCTCACTCTGCTTTTTTTTCTGAGCTTGTCCATACTGACTGAGGGGACTTGGTTGTTACACTGATTTCCTTCTTGTTTTTCAGACATTCTCCCTTCCAAAAATAACAACCTACTACTTTTCCTATAGGACATATCCTTTTGGAATAGCCACAATTTATTTTCTTTGTACCTTAGTCATTTTTCTTCCCCCACCTTGTCTCTTAAAGTGCTTCAAACACATGAGTATATAAGCACATTGGGTTCTCAGAGCAATTAACTTTTACTGGATGTGATTCTCATATGACCTGCTTTCAAGTGAGAATTGTCCCTGTATGCTTCCTTTCTCCAGCTAGGGGTCTATTATTCTTTTGCTACTCAGCTCAGCTACCCTCCCTTTCTTGACCCCATGCATCTAACTCTTGTCACTGGTGGCCCCTGCACTAGCTACATCCCTGATATTTTTATTTTAACCTCATCAACTTCCCTTTCCATTGGCATGACCAAAACCCCTCACTCTTGGCAGAACTGCAGTCCATCTTGGCCTGGCTGTGGATCCCATTCATTTGATTTGTGCTATAGGTGGACAAATAACCTTTCCTATGCAAGCATCATGGTCCTTCTATGCTCCACCAACACTCCTGGTACAGTGACACACATCATTATGTTCTGTCATGACTTACGATATTCAGATTCTTCTGTTACAATGGCCTCAGTCACAACTAGTTACAATGCTTGGTGCACAGTTTTCAGTTCAGTGTTTACTAAAAATATACATTGTTATCTACAGGGCTGTTTAAGAGTCAAAAAGTGGTACTGTGAAGAACCAATGCTGTATGCTGACGTGGTTTCCTTGGCTTCCCATCCTACTCAGGCGGTGTTGTGCTATGCCAAGTCCATAAAAAACAAGACCGCTGTGATAGCAGATTTTGTTGGTGTAATTGACCTGGCTTACATCAGCAACACCTGGCTGGACTAAAATGCTGGTCCAGTATTGGCTTCAGCAGTTCCAGCCAGGTATTGGGTGATACACCACCCGAGTATGGATCACAGGGGTGGGGTTGTAGCCATTTGTTTTACAGTAAATTGGAACTGGGCCTTGTGGATGTTCTGGGGGGGGGTGACCAGATCCTTTGAGTGTATTGTGGGTGCAGGTGTAAGGTGCAGGATACTTCTCATTTATTGTCAACTCAGTGAAGAAATGGAATTCCTGCAGGAAGTCACAGACTTCACGTCAATGTGGTATTGGAGTACCCCAGATGGTTAATTCTGGGAGAATTCAATGCCTGGGTCGATGATGAACTCTTGCAGTTTGGTCAAGACTTCCTCCAACTGATGACTTTGTTGGGCCTTACACAGGTAATTACCTCTGCAACCCACAATCATGGTCACTCATTGGATCAGATGTTCCTTCCGGGGATGGAGATCTCTGACTTGGTGGTGAAACCAGTCGGATGGTTAGACCATCATTCCATAGGGTTCAATTTCACAGCTCCCCCCAATAGACCTGCTTCCTATGGAGATGGTCTGGTACCACCCTTTAAGGGATGTGACACCAGATGGTATAATGGTGGTGCATGACCTATTGGGTATGCCGAGTGAATGCTTGGATCCAGGGGATCTGGTACATGCCTATAATAAGGTGGTGACAGCGGCCCTAGATTCAATAGCTCCTGTCCATGTTTGCTCCTCACTGTTTGCCTCAGGTCCCCTTGGTTTGATGGGACCTTGAAGGACTTGAGGAAAGTGGGACAAAGGTTAGAGAGGCACTGCCGGAAAACAAGTCTGGTTGATGACAAACTTAGATTGATGGATCATTATAAGGACTATCAATTGGCAGTCTCCCGTAAAAAGGCAGAGTTCCTGTCCAGGGAGATTGCCGCTGGGCAAAATCAATTGGCTTAGCTCTTCCAGACTGTCAACAGATTGTGCAATCCAATCTGTCTTCAGTCTGGAGGAGCATTTTCACAAGATAAGTGTGATGAATTTGCTCCCTTTTCGCAGATAAGGTTGCTACTATCAGATCTGGAATCGGTCCAGCACCCTCTATTGGTTGTTGCGGAGATCTGCAGGAGGTTACGGGCACCCATTTTACCTGGTCTGACTTCAGCAGGCCTGAGATCACTGACATTGAGAGGATCATCCAGACTTTGTGACCAACCCACTGTAGTTTGGACCTGGGCCCAATGTGCCTTCTTGTTGGTTGTATTGAGGTAATTGGTCCGGTCCTAGCTGAAACAGTCTGGTGGTCATTGGAGACAGGTAGTTTTCCTGACCCTCTGAAGGAGGTTGTTGTAAGACCTGTCCTTAAAAACCCTCCCTTGACCAGGGCTGTCTGGCTAACTACAGCCCCGTCTCTAACCTGCCCTCTGTGGGTAAGGTTATTGAGAAGGTGGTTGCGTTACAGCTGGATGATCATTTTACCACCCATAGTATGGATTTAGGAAGAGGCATAGTATCAAGACAGCACTTATTTGGGTACTTAATGATCTCCTAATAGCGAGAGATTGGAGGACTTGTTCGATCTTGGTCTTCCTTGATCTTTCTGCAGCATTTGACACTGTGGACCATGGTGTGTTTTTGGACTGCCTGCGGCTGATCTGTGAACTGTCTGGTACAGTCCTCAGGTGGTTTCTATCTTTCTTTGTGAGTAGGACTTAGAGAGTGGTGTCAAGGATTTATTCCTCAGCCCCTCTCCCCTTATCCTGTGGTGTGCTTCAGTGCTCCCTCTTCTCACCCATGTTGTTCGCAGTGTATATGCTGCCATTGGGAGACATTATTAGGTGGTATGGTCTGAGTTTTCACTGCTATGCAGATGATACTTAGCTATACATGTCATTTGTGTCCAAACAGGGTTGCGCCTTCTCAGTCTTTAACAACTGCCTCTCTGAGATCCAGGACTGGATGAGTGCCAACTGGCTGCGGTTAAACCTAGATAAAACTGAGGTGTTGCAGTGGAACCAGGTCATCAGGGTATGGGATTTTCAGCTAGACAGCCCTCCGGGGTTTGGCTGGGGGCGTCCAACTGGTGACCTCTGACCGGGTGTGGAATTGGGGCATTATTTTTGATGATGACTTGAAGCTTAGATACCAGGTGTCAGCAGTTGTCAAGACCTCTTTCTACCATCTGAAGAATATTGCCCAGACTGGGGGGCATGGCTTGAGCACTGGTATGATGGCTGCCTAATCTCTGTGCTCACTTGCTATCTGGACACAATCATCAGTTAAACTATGTGATCTCGGTTAACATTTGCTCCATTGAGCCAAGATAGGATCTGGAGAACCTCTGCCACCTGCCAGATACTGAGTTTTAGGCTCACACATATGAGGTTTCTTCATGCCAGTCTAATATAGGCCAGATAGGCCTCAGTCTACTCATCTCACTGTCCATACGATTTAACTTTCGGTATGCATAGCACATTCTAAGTGTGATGCAGAAGACAGAGCAATTCCTACGGTCTCGTTAACCGGACTAGCTCGTATCGAGGATACTCAGGAGCTTTCTCATGGTACCTAAAATGGCAAGCTGGAAGAATGGCTTCCTCCTCGTCTTCCATGCCAGCTTCTGCTGGGGGGCTGTACCTGAGCTCACAGAAGCACAAAACCCAGTCACATATTCTTTGTCTTACATCACTTAGATGCTAGAAGCCCTCTTGGTAAGGGTTGATGGAATCAGCACAGCACTTACTGGCAATGTTGTCGACGTCTGACAGTTGGAGGACAAATTCAATGTGGCTGGACAAAGGATAGAAGTACTCAAGAGACAGCAGGGTCTGGTCTGACAGAGGCTGCATTAACATAAAATAAAGCTGGCCAGGCTCTTGGATCGGGAAGAGGACCAGGAGACTAGTGGACATCACAATAATATCAGGATCCTTGGCATCCCTAAGGGTGTGGAGGGCCAATATATAGAGAATGTTAAATGACTTTATCCCTTAACTGTTGGGAGACCGCTGAAGGGGTCAGGTTGAAGTGGAGTGAGCACATAGGGTGCATGGCAAGTCTGCAACTAACAACCCAACTCTGGAGCCCATAATTGCCTACATTCTTAGATATTCAGGCAAGGAACAGATCCTACATGCAGCTAGAGACCTTGCAGAAATTACCTGGCAAGGGGCCTGCATCTCGTTTTACAGAGACTTCTCAAATTAAGCTGTGGCCCAACGTAAAGCCTTTGTGCCTCTTTAAAAAATCCTCCCGGACAGCGGATTCAAATATAGGTTCTTAGGGCTAACTTTCTTGATGATTCTTAATGATGGCAAAGAAATTGTAGCTTATTCCCTACAAGAGACTGAAGCCTGACTGAACAAGTACTGGCCAGTGGTCCTGAAAAGAACCACATCTCTCAGAAGCCTTTGGGCTCCAGGCAACCAAGGACAGATCAGGAGGAACGGAGGTGGGTCCAGGCAACACTATAGTGACCGTTATTTGGGACGGAACAGTCCTACGGCACAGCCCTCCCCCCAAGGACTATCCGCAGGGTAAACAGGACCTCTTGCTACTTGCCCAACACCAACAGACCCCCTGACTCTGGACTGACACAAGGCCAAGGAAGCAATGGCAGAGGGAAACCTCCTCAAGCAGCTCACTTGAGGCTGAGATCACAAAACCTTCACTGTCAAGAGCACTGTCAGGTTCCTACCTCACCTCCTGTTAAGTACCCATGGGGGGATTCTTTCAGAGAGGAGGAGCAAGCCAAAGTGGATGACTCAGCTGCTTATGCGATGGACATTGCCACTCCACTAGACTGGGCAGCCGAACCTGATCTGGAACCACCAGCCCCAACAGACCACCAGGAAGAACAGCAGCTGGTAGTTAAGTCAGGCCTGAAATCTTTTGCAGAGACCATAGTAGAAAGCCCCCCTACTACGAACAGGTGAAACTCTCCACACCAGCCCTGCTGCAACTCTAGGAGATGGCTGATGTGCTTGGGGTTTAGAAGACATCACTTTGCCAAGGCTAAGTAGTGAACTTGATACAGACTTTTTGTACTTTCTTACTGAATTTGCCTTGGGTTATGGGGTCTTAACCCACCTGCAACCAGTAAGGGGAAGGGGCAACTGAACCGTGCACATGGGAGGGTGAGGGAAACTTCCCTGAAACAGGCCCTTTTCCTGCACTTATTTGGGTCAGAGCTCATAACAGGATTGATACCCCTCCTTTCCTTTCTGTGCCTCTAAGTCTCCTGTGACCCTCCTCAACTTTTGCTCACGATAATGCTCCACAAGTCCCCCCCCCCCAGACAGGGACACCATTTCACGGACCTCCTTTCTCATCCCCCTCTCTACCACCACTGCATCACCCCCCCTCACGGAGGGGATGAAATCTGAGAGATCCCTCCTTACAGGCCTTTCACTTGGACCCAGAAGATGGCTATCAACCTTAGGCCCTTGATTACTTGATGGAGTTATAAAAAAGGCACATCCTAACCTACTCTATGGGTTACCACAGAAAGGGTTGGGAAGTTTGTGTTTGACTTCAAGTTGATGCTTTTCATTGTATTGAAATGTGTAGTTTAGATGGGTTTGCACTAACGTTGTTTGGCTTAATGGTAATGGCAGGCTGGAAAGAGGTGGACCCCTCCCCCCACCTCCTGTTCCTATCCCTCCTTAACCAATTATCCTAGGTCCCCAGGGCCCCTCTTATCCTCCCCCTTCCCTGGATCACCTACTGTGGTAAATTGTCCAGGTTGGGATGAGTGGTCATCCACCATTGCACTTCCAAACACCTCATTTGGGTGACTGAGCCAGCATAGTTCAGTGTCCTAGTACATGCTGGGACTCCAATACGCATATACTCTGCACCATCAGTGTAAACACTCTTACTATCCTGACAGTTTGATTCTGCTTTGATTTTATATTAGATAGATAAATTAGTAGTTTAACCTATCGATAGTCTTGATACCCAGGGCAGGAATCCTTGGGATCCCTACAATATTACTTAAGGGCAAAGAAGTTTATGTTATAGACTGTTTGATTGTTTCCCCTATCAATGCCTATTTTATAAAAGTTTTTCCTTTTTTTACTGTTTTCTCAATCATATAGGGCATCTCTGCACCCAGAGACAGGAGTACAGCCCTTCCGAAATGGTTCCCCCCCTCGGCCATCCTCGGCTCCTCCTCTATTTGGGAAGATCACACTCTAAGAGGTTGGTTGGGGTCAGGCAACTGCTGGGCCTATCAGGTTTGGTGGCACAGAGGTAAGTGAAATCAGGTCTCTGTAACAAGGAGGGCTTGTCAGGGGATGCCAGGCGAGGGTGGAGGTGTGTCTCCTGGTACGTTAAGGGTCTAAACCACTCTGTTAAAAGGACTAAAGTTCTACAACATCTCTATGCTATGAATGCTGATATTGCCCTTCTCCAGGAAACACACTTTTCTGCCAGGACGGTACAATGATTTAAAAAACTGTGTGTGGGTAACGTTCTGGCCAGCTCCACATCCTCTAAATCGAAAGGAATAGTCATTCTACTTCATAAACCCTGTTAATGAGTCGATGAGGCTGTCAAGATGGATACTCATGGCTGATGAATAGGGGCTCAGTTTACATACCTGGGAGGGGGGATTATAGTTGTGAATGTATATTGCTCCAACTCAGACTCACCCGACTTCCTTCTGGAAATCAACCAAGGGGTAGCCTCACTCAGCGAGGGACACCAGGGCATTCCAATCCTAATTGGGGGAGACTTTAACCTAGTAACCAACATATTTCCAGACAAATCTCTCCCATTCCCCCAAACCCATCCCAAGGGTTGGCCAGTCTTACAGGAGCTTACAGAAGAGTGGGGACTAACAGATCCCTGGAGATGGGACAACCCTACTGGAAGGGCTTGCACATTCTTTTCCCCTGTGCACAATACCCACAGCTGCATTGATTATTGGTTGGTGGATACTGAGGTGGCACAAGGCATTGATCACACTAGCATTGGCAATATAGTAATTTCAGATCATGTACTGATTGCCTGCCACTTCCTCCCCCCGGGCTCAGCACCTCCTCACCCAGGTGGAGATGCAACCCTCTTCTCCTCCTCAAGAATAAGGAATTTTGTTCTCCAGTAGCTGCTGAGGCTATGGTATACTTCCAAATCAACTCGGGGGGAAGTAGGAGCAGGTATGGTTTGGGAAGCCTTTAAGGCAGCGTTATTGGGACGTATTATCTCCTTTACAGTGGCCAAGAACAAGGTCCATAAAAAGGAGGTTGCTAATTTACAAGCAGGACTCACTGTGCTTGAAACGAGGTTTAAAGCCACCTTCCCCTGCAAGTAACCCCCTTTTAACCTCTATACTAGGGCTCAAATCTAAAGATTAATATGCTGTTACAGTGAAAGGTGGAGTGGCAACTCATCAGGGCTAAACACAAGTTCTGGGAAGTGGGAGACAAGAGTGGCAAACTGCTAGCCTATCATCTAAGAAAGCAGCAAGTTGTGTCCAGGATTCATGCACTATTAGACTCCCCTGGTAAGATGGTCTCTGACCACAATGACTTTAATGAGGTTATGTGACAATATTACCAGACTCTATATCAGTCCAAATCAACCCAGGAAGGCCCGAGCATGATCAAGAAGCTAGAGGACTTCTGCGATGGCGTACACCTTCCCAAACTATCACCAGAGTTAGCACAATGCCTGGAGACCCCCATATCTTTGGAGGAGCTGCATACTGCTCTATTGCAAATGACTAAAGGCAAGACACTGGGACCAGATGGAATGACGGTAGAGCTATATCAACTCCTTCAGGATATAATCTTGCCACCCCTCCTCCAAGCCCTACAGGAAGCCCATAGTAAGGGCTCCCTTTCCCCCACCATGAAAGAGGCTGTGGTCACCTTGCTACCTAAGAAATCTTCTGATCCGCTCGACTGCGCCAACCTACACCCTATATCATTGTTATCCTAAGATAGTGCCAAAATCCTTGCCAATAGGAGGGTGCATATAGTACCCGCCTTGATCCACCTCTCACAGGCAGGTTTTTTGAAAAGGAAGTCTGGACTGGTACTCAATTTGAAATGGCTCACTCTACAATTGCCACAGCCAATGGCCTCATTGGCCATAGACTTCTCTAAGGCTTTTCACTCTGTGGAGTGGAATTATCTCCATAGAGTACTGGACATCTACGGATTTGGCCCCTACTTTTGGAGGTGGGTCTCCATCCTATACAACTCGCCTTCCACCAAGATAATGACCAACAAAAATGTGACATCCCCTTTCTTTCTTCCTTCAGAGATGCACCTGACAGAGATGCCCCCCCCTTCCCATTATTTCTCCTTGCCTTGAACCCATTAGCAAGGAAGCTCATAGCCTTGCAAGACATATCTGGGATCCAGGTGGGGGAACAAGAATACCTGGTTAACTCATATGCAGATGGTCTTCTTCTGACCATCTCCAATCCCAAGCAATCCTTGCCCATGATATTAGATATAGTCATTAACTTTGCGACACTTTCCGGGTTCATGGTGAATCAGAAAAAGATGATCCTTGCACCCTTGAACTTGGCCTGCTCTCAAGATTGTCTCCAGAGGACAGACATAGTATGGGCCCCTCAATGCTTCTCCTACCTAGGGATAAATATCGCAATGAGACGGAAAGAACTGGAAGGGCCCACCTTCACTCCTTTGCTCACCACTATATTGGCAGAAATTGCAGATGGCAAAAACTGAATCTGTCTCTTAAAGGTAAAGTAGAGGCAGTACGGATGTTTATCCTCCCAAAGGCTTCCTGTCTCTTTCACAACCTTCCCATCCGTCTTTCCTTTAAATTATTCCAATCCCTGGACAAAGCCGTATCTCTTCTGCTGTGGGAAGGGAAGACTGCCTAGTGGAGCAGGGCTAAGTTGAGAGCACACTGGTCCTGAGGGGGTCTAGGACTCCTGTGGTTCCAAGGTTACCAACTGGTCAATAGGGTAGTACAAGCAACAAAATGGTTCTCTCCAACACCCTTCCACTCTCCTATGTGGCTTGGCTTGGAGACAACGCTGCCATGGGAAGACACCTTAGGTGCATTACTGTCCTTGAAAAGGTTTTCCCTTTGCAATGCCACTCCTATTATGATAGAAACTATGAGAGCCTGGTGATCAACCATGGCATTATCACACACACTCAAGCCAGCATGGGACCCCCCTTTGAGTGCCACTGGTCAGCCTGGGCCAATAAAGGTATTAGACTGATCAGAGACCTATATATCCAGAACTCAAGGGTGCTGATGTCCTATGAACAGCTACAAGCCCGGTAGGTCTCTTTAATCAAGACTTTTGGAGATACCTCCATATCCGCAGTGCAATTCATTCCCTCCAGACTTGCCATGAACAAGATACTAAATGGGAAGGGTTTAGCACACTCCATAAACTGAACAAACAACATGGGATAGCAAGGAAAGTCTACTGGACAATAAGCTACTCTCAGCCAGATCACACTGAAAAGTGTAGGCAGCAATGGGATGTGGACACCCAGATGACCATCCCCCCCAAAAAAAAACTGGGGATGGTGCCTCAAGGCCACCGATATGGCATATAAAGTTGACAGAAGCCAAATGATTCAAGTGAAGATCCTGATGAGGTGGTATAGGACTCAGGCCTTACTCCAATCCATCAGGCTACTAGACCACGCCCAGTGTTGGCAGTGCCAGAAAAGCACTTCACACTTACTACATGTCCTCTGGAGTTGCCCAGAGCTGGCACCCTTCTGGAGGATAGTGTTTGATGACTGTTCTAGAGTGGTGGGTATGGCCCTTGGTCACCCACACCCTTCGATAAATCTGGGGGACTCCTCACCACTTGACCCCATGCTGGACCTGCTCAAAGATTGGGTGATGACTGCCCTGCTAGAGGCCAAATGTGTGGTTTTGATGAAATGGAGACAACCAACACTCCCATCTATTGTAACCTGGCATGCTACATTTGTGAAATTGGCTATCTTTGAGAGACTGACATACTCTAGCCAAAATCAAACTCATAAATTTCATAAGAAGTGGGAACCCCACTTACATTCACACCTATGCTCAGTACAGCCTACTCCGCCTGATAACCCCTGGACTTAAGGGACCTTCTGACCTATTCCACTATACTATGCCTATTAGGTTTCTGCCTAAGACTTAATCATGGTCCTTTTATGGCAAAACATACCCGTAAGCTTAACTACATGATAGACTGTGATTACAACTCTGTTATTTCATGGGGGGGGTATAGCCTTGATTACTGTATTTAGTGAATATTTTTTTTTCATTTATGAGTTGCACTGATGAAGGGACTCACCCTCCTTGGGGAGAACAATAGATATCTCTGTTTAATACTTATTCATGAGATATTACAGTTTGGAAGTCTTGTGATGTTTGTAAATTGAAAATCAATAAAATCTTTTATGATAAAAAAAAAAAAAAAAGAATATCACCCAGATAAAACATCTGGCCCTGCCCGACGATCTTCCAACTTTGGTCCACGCCTTCATGACCTCTCTCCTTGACTACTACAATGCTCTCTACCTAGAGCTTCAGGGGGTTGATATCCACTACTTGCAGCTGGTGCAGAATGCGGTGGCCAGGCTGCTGACTGGCTCTTCAAGACCTTGCCATATCACACCTGTGCTCCGCTGACTGAACTGACTGCCAGTACAGTGGTAGATCACCTTCAAGGTTGGGTTACTAACCTATAAAGCCCTACACAGGCAGGGACCTTGGTACTTGCATGATCTCCATTGTCCCTACCACTCCCTCCACCCACTCCTCCTACGAGGGATTGCTAGAGGTTCCCAGGGTTCGACTTAAGACCTTGGGGGCCCATTCTTTTTGGCTTCATGGCCCCTACCCTGTGGAACTCTCTACCTTATTGGGTGAAAGAGTGCCTGACCATCCTCATCTTCAAGATCGCTCCTAAAATGTATATATTCTGTTTGGCCTTTCCTGATTATTTTTAGATCTTTTGAGATGGTTTTAAATAACTGTGATCAGTTGTGTATTTATGATAACCATTTAAGTTTTGGAAAACTTTTTAGATCTGATGGTATTGGTTTTAAAATGGTATCGTTTTTAATTTTTTGCCTGTGTTTTATGGTTATGTTGTACAAGCACTTTGAACAATTTTGGAATTGCGCTTTTTACAAATTAAATTTTGATTTGATTTGATATGTGTGTGTCTCCACACGCATTTAGCCTTGGTTCTCTAGTGCTTAGCTGGCTGATTTGAAGAAGACAGGCAAGTGCAAAGAGGTGGTCTTGGCAATTCTTGATGGTTCAATTGGAGTGCACACAACATGGTGAGGAGTTTGCTTGTGCAACATTATTAATGGTCAGGAGGTTAGCTGTATGACTGAGTGTTCCTTTAGGCTAAAGGTAACCTGAGAAGGCACCCCAAGGAGAGAAGTGAGTGCTGGAAGAAGAGGGGAGGACAGTGGGAGCAAAGAAAAAGAGCTTCTAGATAAGGCTAGAGGAAGCTGGTTTTTATTTTATTTATTTATTTATTGAAATGTTTCACCAGGAAGGCACACTGAACAACAAGTTGCTCATCTCCCGGTGCAACCTGGGGGTACAATTGGAAGTTGAAACAGACATACAGGTTACATAAATATAACTGAGAAACTAGACAAATACACAGTGGTGCAGGTGGTAGACAAGAAGTACAGGAACTCACGCACTGGCAATTATGAAATGCAGAATGAAGATCCTCAATCTAAAGGACAGCGGTGTCAAGACACAACTATCTAATTCGACAGTAGTAGAGTCAGTTAGAGATATTGAAGTATTTCTAGGAAAATAACATTGTTGTACAAGTCAAATGTTGTTATGGAAACCCTGATGCAACTCACAGGTCCTGAAACTGTCATTGTGTTGCTGGTTTAAGAATTTCAGTGTCAGTGGGAGGAAGTACAGGAACTGAGTTCCTGCTGCAAAAAAGGTACAGGAACTGAGTTCCTGTGTGTTCCTGTTCACTTACTTCACTGCCAATACATCTGTGACATGAATGTACAGTTAAATAGAACAGATACCTTCAGAATGGGCATACAATTACAATTGATATACTTGAGGAACACAGTGCAGTGATTTAACAAAGTCATGTTGGCAGCTCCTTGCAGGATAGGAGCAAAGCTGAGAGACAGATGTTTTAGGAATTTTTTAAATGAAAAGTGGTGCTATGAGGGGACAGGCAAGCAGGTCGAGGGGTAGACATGAGAAACCAGCTGGGGGAAGGAAAGATTAGGAGAGGGTTTAGTATTGCAATATAATGTGAACAAAAGTCTGCTGTGAGGAGAAAGTTAAACCAGGACCAGTGCAAGCTGGAAATAGCCCAGACAGGACACAAAAAGTGCAAGTGATTTACTCAGACAAACTAATTGCTTGTTAAGTGTGGTGGGGGAGAGAGAAGGGGTCGGAGGGAGAAGAGGGTAGGGCTTGGGTAAGGGAAGGATGAGTCATGCCTAGGGTTGGCACATCCAGGATGCGGAGGAAGCCTGTCAGTGGCAGAACGAGGTGATGACTTTGACTAAGGGGAAGAGTGGCCGTGCAACATTGTTGACATGGAGGTTAGCTGTATGACTGCGTTTAAATAGCCCATGAAGTGGGGACTGGTTACTCCACCCTTAGAACTGCAGGCATAGAAACATAGAATTTGACGGCAGATAAGGACCGCTTGGCCCAATTAGTCTGCCAATTTACACTGCACTTTTTGTGTCCTGTCTGGGCTATTTCCAGCTTGCACTGGCCATTTTATTCATGGGTGCACTCAGCCAGTTAAGGATTTGTGCTTATGTAACATTGTTGATAGTCAGGAGGTTAGTTGTACAGCTGAGTGTTAGACTGTTATACAAGGATGCGTTAACCATTCCCGCTCTCTGTTCCCATATGGGACAACCACCCCTTTAGGGTACCATGAAGGCAAAGGAACCTTCTTGCAGAGGGTTCCACCCCTTGAGGTGCTGCAGGAACATAAATTCCTTCAGGCTAAAGGTATCTTAGGAAGGTGTCCAAAAACAACTGGAAAGTAGATGTTGCAAACACAGACTGCTTGACAGAATGACTAACAGCTGAATCTAGTGATGACTGATAGGTAAATGAGGCATGGTTTTCAGAGGAGAGAGGGAATGGTAGTATCGTAGGATGATGAAAAGCAAACCACCATCCAACTGTAACTCACAGAGGAATCTTGCTACTAGGGTAAATGCTATAATTAGTAAATACACTACATTATGGCCTTCAGTTCTAAGGAGAGACCCCCTCCCCCCAGTTGAGAAAATATCAGGAGATCCATATTCCTGGCGGCCGTCCCTCCTGGCATAGGTAATTCTTATTATGGCAGCTCAGTTTGCTAGTTAAGAATTTAATTTCAGGTAGGATTTGAAGGGATACCTCTAGCGCTATACCTCTAACAGGATGATACTGTGGAGTGCTGTCAGTGGATCACTGCTGCTAAAGGAAGTTATCCGATAATGGCCCACCCCTTAAAATGTGGAATGAGGACAGATGTTTCCTGGTGACAGGCTAGCACTCAGACTCAAGACTGTGAGGAGGCCTACTCTTGGACGGAAACTAAAGGAAGGTGATACAGAATGAGACTAGGTGGACAATAGGCAGACAAAAGAAGAATAGCTTTCAGAGGTGCTGCCAATGTGATCTACACAGCTAAAGGAACCCATGAAGGCTTAAAGCTCCCCCTCTTGCAGCTAAAGTCATAAATATAACACTATTAGGTGCTGCCAACTGCAGGTCTGCATGGCTAAAGCTTTCCACAGAGCACTGGACTTACCACTCAGTGGGACTGCAGGGAAGCACTGAAGGAGATAAGCAGCCCACAGTGAAGGATCCCAGCTCAGCGAGAGAGACACCTTCAAGATACAGATTTCAAGTGGAGTGAGTGAGCATGTATACCCACAGGGCAAGGCCCGAGGGCAAGATTGTGTGAATTTAATGAAGACCAGCATGAATGCGTTCATGCTGCAGAGTGTAATGGCAAGGAGGCCAAAATTAACTAGCAATGTGTTATTTATTTGTTTTGGAAGGACACTGAGACAGAACTGACCCTTTTTCAGTGGTGACCCATAATTAGTTACATATAGCAATTGAGAAACAAATATACAGCCTTTACATAGAAACATAGAAACATAGAATTTGATGGCAGATAAGGACTGCTTGGCCCACCCAGTCTGCCCATTTCCCTACCTGATGGATAAGCTGCAGATCCTAGTTAAACAGCATCCTACTTCTTCCTACCCCCACCCCCTAGAATTGCCTTATGACTGTCTCATGCATGCTTGAATTCCGCCACTGTTTTTGACTCCACAACCTCCTCCAGAAGGCCATTCCATACATCCACAACCCTCTCTGTCAAAAAATACTTCCTTAAATTACCTCTGAGCCGCCCCCCCATCTTCAAATTGTGCCCCCTTGTTCTTGCACACCTCTTTTTGAAAGATGCTACCTCTTGGACTTTGTTGATTCCCTTGAGGTACTTGAAAGTTTCTATCATGTCCCTCTCCTCCTTTCCTCGAGGCTATACATTTTAAGTGCCTTAAGTCTCTCTTCATATGTCTTCCGGTGCAAACTCTGCACCATTTTAGTTGCCCTCCTCTGGACAGCTTCCATCCTGTCTATGTCTTTGCGGATATTGGGTCTCCAGAACTGCACGTAGTACTCCAGATGGGGTCTCACTAGCTGTCTGTACAGAGGGATAATAACTTTCTGTTTTCTACTGGTGATGCCTCTCTCTATGCATCCCAGTATCCCCTCAGCCCTCCTTGCTGCCCTCTCACATTGCTTGCCCACCTTTAGGTCATTGATATGACTACCCCCAGGTCCCTTTCCATTTTTGTTGTTGTTGTTAGTATCTCACCCCCCCCCCCATTGTGTACTCTTCCCCTGGGTTTTTGTTTCCCAGGTGCATTATCTTGCTCTTCTTAGCATTGAATCTAAGCTGCCATACATTTGACCATTCCTCTAACCCTTGCCAAGTCCCTTCTCATCCTTTCCACCCCGCCTTGTGCATCAACTCTGTTGCAGATCTTTGTGTCATCTGCAAAGAGACATACTTTTCTTCCAGTCCCTCTGCAATGTCGCTTATAAATACATTGAACAGGACCGTCCTAATACTGAACCTCATGTACCCACTAGTAAACTCCTTTTTCAGAGTGGACTCCATTTACTATTACTTTCTGTGTCCTATTCTCCAGCCAATTCTTTACCCAGGCTGTCATCTTGGGACCCACTCCCAGGCTGGCTAACTTGTATATTAATCTTTTGTGTGGGACTGTGTCAAATGCCTTGCTAAAGTCTAGGTAGGCCATGTCCACAGCCCCTCCCTGATCAACTGCTTTGGTCACCCAGTCGAAGAAATCTATCAGATTTGTCTGGCATGACCTTCCCACTGTGAATCCATGCTGCCTTGGGTTCTGTGCCCCTCTGGCCTCTAGATACTTGACAATTCTTTCCTTCAGTAGAAAATAGTAGAAAAAAATATATAAGAGAAGTCATCATACAAAAAAGGTGCTGCTTATTAGTTACAATTAGGGCATCAAGAAATACGCATTCAGAAAGAAACATGATGAAAAAAGATGGATAAATGTCTAAATTGGCCCAAATTTACCCAGCCCTAGAGCTCACCCTCTCAGTCTCTTTATTGTCCAATTTGAGACCAGAAGTGGATGCAGAACTCTATATGCAGTATATCCTAAACCTTGTAATGGGGAAAGATCACCTTCCTTGTTCTGCTGCTTTTTTCTTGAATGCATTCCATCTTTGCATTTTCTCTCTTGACTACCATTGCCTGGCTGATTTCAGCTAATTGTTCTTAATTGCTCCTAGACCTTTCTCTTTAGTTTGTTTTGATCTGTTGTATGACACATGGATTTCATGCAACCAGGATCCCTTGGTCATAGGAGTAGTATCTTGCACTTTCCCATTTTAAATCTAAGGCTCCATTTCTTTGTCCATGCCACTAATGTTAGCATGTCCCATAGTAACGTACCAGCCCACTTGACTACTTTTATTGCCAGTTTATTCTCATCAGCAACCTTAAGCAGCCTTCTACTGACCCCCTCTTCCAGGTCATTTACAAATATGTTAAACAGCAATAGACTTATCACTGCCTTCTGGAGTACTCATTTCAAAACATTTTCCACTTCAGCTGTGACCATCCACTATCGCTCTTTGCTTCCTACGTGACAAACAATCAGCAATCCCTGACTATGATAAGTGCCTTTAAATGCACAAGAAGAAAGTGTAACTATTGATCATAATTACACATTTCTTAAGTGTTTTAAATTATGATTTTTAATAAGAAAACATTGTTTGAAATATGAGCAGAAGACAACATAATTCTGTTTGAGGCATATTGATACTCTAGCTGAACCTGCTGTACAAGATAAGCAACTATAAGAGTGTAATTATGGTCAGATAATGGAGGCAGTATAGTGTAAGAAGGCAGTACAGCGCAGGGAGGCAGTATAGCACAGTGGCTTTAGGCTCTGAGCTGCAAACCTGGAGAACTGGGTTTGAATCCCACAGTCCCCACTTGCATACTGTGTGACCCTAAGCAAGTCACGTAACTTCCTTGTGCTCCCAGGTTGAACCTGTAAACAATCTTCAGCTTACTGTAGTTTTATTTATTTATTTTATTTATTATCACAATCAGGATTACAATCCTTTAAGTCATAAACTCCTTTGCAAAGGCTCCACGTCTTGGTACAGAGATTACAAACATGGAGAACAGTGCAAATACAGTGAACAGTACAATGCAGTGTGGACATACAGGAGATTAAAACTCCAGGGTCAGGAAACCCAGCATCAAAGAACATAAGTATTAAGATATTCAAATTAGATTCCTATGTAGGGTTCCATAGCTTAGTACAGAGGTTTCATGAAAGTGAGGTCATTCATGACAGCACAAATTCAAGGGTTAGGTAACCCAGCGTCTGTTGGTACATATTCAATAATACATGATACAGAGTAATGAGTAAATAACACAGTTCAGAGATGTAAAATGTCAGCATAGGCTATGTAGTTTAGAAAGGTATCCAGTATTGGGAACAGGACTGGCAGTGAACTGGGATGTTAACATCCCATATGGAGGTGGGTATGGAGGGGAGTTAAGAACAGTCACAGGCAGCAGAATCAGGAAGCAGATACTTTAGGTTAGTTTTAAAGAGACCAAGCTTGGGTCCCAGGGAGATAGAGATGGGGAGGCTATTAAGCCAGAGGGGAGCACAATAAAGGAAGGATCTTTGTCCCAGAGAGATCCTGCAGCAGGGAACTAAGGGAGACACTTTGACTGAGCTCCTGGAAACCCTGTGGGAAGGGGACAGTTGGATAAGGGGGGTGAAGTCCGGGGGGGGGCTTGCCTGTGGTAAATTTTCTTGGCAAGCAGGAAGGTATGTTACTTAAGTCTCCCTTCAAAGTTTAGCAACTGCATGAGTTTATATAGGTCCCAAGTGTGGGTTAGTCTATCACATCCCGAGACCAGCTGACAGGCTTTGTTGAGGGCTGTTTTAATGCAGAGTAAAGCAGTAGCAAGGCGGATACCCTCTGGGGTAAGGCAATGCTTATGGTGATAGAGAAGACGAAGTCTGGAGTTGACAGAAGCAGATAGGAGCTGGAGGTGACAGAGGTATCAAGGGTAATTCCTAAATATTTGACAGTTGTTACCTGTTCTATGGGGGTTCTGAAGGAGTTAATGATGTTTAGCAGGGATTCATGGTGTGAGCTCTGGCAGTGGGCAAAGATCATGGTGTTGGTTTTCTTGTAGTTCAAAATTAGTCGATGGGCTGTGAACCTGTTTCGACTTCAGTAAAAAAGCACTGTAGGGCATGTCTGAGGGAATTAGGGTGTGGGTGACTCCAGAAAACAATGTCATCATCTTCATACAGCAAGACTGTACCACTGCATGAGTTAGGGAGGGAATTTAGGAAAAGGGTAAAGAGGAGGAGTCCAAGAACTGAGCCTTGCTATACCCTCGAGAGGACAGGGCTGCTGGAAGAGATTGTGGTGTTGATTTTGACCTGCTGAGTTCTGCCAGAGAGGTAATATTTAAAAAAGAATGTGGTTTCTTGTGAGAAGCCTAAGGAGGGCAAGGACTTGAGGAGCAGGGAGTGACTGACAGTGTCAAATGCCTTGGTTAAGTCAAAATAGATAGATTGACCCAACCAAGTGTCCCTGCTCAAGGGCATTATGAATAAAGGAGGTGTACTCTAGTAGTGCTGCTGAGGTGCTGTAGCTATTGCGAAAGCCGTGCTGCTTGGGATACAGCAGATTGTGCTTTGACAGGTGGTCTGTGAGCTGATATGATACTATCTTTTTGAGTGCCTTAGAGATAGGGGGCAGTATAGAGATGGGTCGGTAATTGTTGGGGGATGTACTGTCCCCACTTTTAAGGATGGGGTAATTATTGCACATTTCCAGACTATTGGAAATTGGCTGAGGCAGAGGGAAATGTTTAGTATTTTGGTTAACAAGGGGAGGACTTTGTCAAGGGTGAGACAGAGGATTTTGAGGTCAAGGGAGTCCCCTCAGTAGTAGGACTTGGCTGGGACTTTAGAGAGATAGTTTTTTGCCTCTGAAACCAAAAAAGGGGGACATTGGTTGAGGTGGGGGGGTCTGGTGGGCAGCCTTGGGGGGGTCAAAGAAGTTCAGTGGAAGGACATGGCTCAGGTCAGAGAAAGCAGCATTTAGTGTGGTCAGAGGGTCTTGTTTGATGCAGCCTCAACAGAGAGTTGAGCCAGAGCAGGGGAAATGTCTTTACTGTTGAGTTCTTTGATGCTGCTCCAGAATTTCTGACCTGAACCCCAGGTTGAAGTGAGAGCTTGCTGATAGTAAGTGGCCTTAGCTTGGCGGATGGTCCAAGTGCATTTGTTTCTGGCTTCTCTGTATCATTGCTTGTCCAGGGGAACATACGAACATACAAACGAACATATAAAGAAGCCAGAAGAAGAAGGCCATTTGGTCTAAGTCTGCTAATATTGCTGAGTCCACAGCATAAGCTAATGTCCCTGCCCTCCCTCCCTCCCCACTCCTCCCATCTTCCCTACCCATGATCCTTACTTTCCCTATGCCTATCCCAGCCTCTCTTAAAGATCATGTGCAATGGATTTTACATATTTTTGATAAAAACTTAAAAAGTTGCATTTCAAGTCCTTGTTACATGATTAGTGTTTCCTGAAAATTTCATGCTGTTTGGTTTTGTGGTTTTCTTTAAATCAGCATTTGTTAACTTGCTCAGTAGTGGCTGAAAACAGTGGAGTTATTTCTGTCCTCTCAGTCAAGCTTAGAGTGCGATGACATCATTTTGGAGTAGCTTGCTGTTTCAGATTCCCAATCAGAACAGCACTCTGTAGAGTTTATGGTTTGCTGAGCTCTCCAGATTTCTTACAAACCCAGTATCTGGTTTGTGTTTAGACAGATCAGCTTAAAATATGACATTCTCTTCCTTTAAAAAGCTGATCATTTCAGTTTCTATGCTGAATTGAAGTAGTGGAAATCTTTTTCTGTGAGAAATCAGCTTGTCTGTATCACAGCTCTGTTCTTTCTAATTAAATCTCAATGTTTTTTCTAACTATATAACACAGGGCTGTTTAATGAATATAAAATAAATTTAAATTTTGTTCATTCACAGAAAGTTTGTTTTTGAGGTAGCCATCATAAATACAATCATGTAAGAACATTTTTTTCATGTCAGATTAACAAGCAAGTGCTTGTCACACTCTGCTACAGTATTTCAGGCACATGTACGGTCAGAACTCACAAATATCAGTTCTTTGGTGGTTTCTGTGTAAAAATACATCATGTATGTGTATAACTAAAAACACTGTGTGGCATCCTGATGTACCGTGTCTGTGCCCCACAGCTGAGGCAACTGAAGTCTACTACCACCAGTCCCCTGCCCCACTAGCCCTCAGCCTTCTGCTCCACATTTGAGGCTGCTGCACCCTGCTGCCCACTGTCTCCTCCCACACAGTCAGGGATTGTGCACCCTGCTGCCTCCATCCCCTGCCTAAAGAATCAGGATTACTGCACCCTGTTGCCCCCTGTCCAAGCAGTTGGGGTTGCTGCACCCTGCTGCCCTCTGTCCCCCAACCCCATAGATAGGGATGCTGCACCCGTTTCCCCATTCCTGTCTCCACAGTCAGGGCTGCTGTGCTAAGCCCTAGAGTGCCAGGTTCCCTGCCCCCACAGCTGGGGCTGCTGCACCATGCTGCCCTAGCACCAGAGATGGGGCTTTTGCTGCACCCTACTACCCACTTCCATTGCCCCAAATGGTCAAGGCTGCTGCACCACATGTACCCCATCTCACAGTCAGGGCTGCTGTACCCTGATGCTCCATGTGTCTTGCCCCACAGTTGAGGCTTCTGCACCATGATGTCTTCTATCTCCTGTCACCACTGACAAGGCTGCTGCACCCTGCTCCTTTCTACATGGTTGGGGTTGCTGTGGCCTGCTGTGCCCTAGAGCCCCATTCCTCTGCAGTTAGGGCTGCTGCACCATGTTGCCACTTGTCACAAGATTCAGGGCATTTGCTGCACCCTGTTGCATGCCTCCACAGTTGAGGCAGTTGCATCCTGCTGTCTCCCTACCACCAGAGTCAAATCCTTTGCTACACCCTGCTAAGACAGGAACAGGGGGCAACATGTGCAGTGTCCCTCACTGTGATGGTGAGAGAGAGAGGGTAGCAGGGTGCAGCAACCCCAGCTGTTCAGGAAGGGTGCAGCACAAGAGTAAGGGCATTTGCTGCACCCTGTCCCTGCTTGTGGAGGCAAGGGGCCCTGTGGTGCAGCAGGGCACAATGGTGGCAGGGGACAAAGGACAGCATGGTGCAGAAGCCTTGACTGTATGGTAGGACACAGTTGGGTATCAGGTACAGCAGCCGTGACAATAGCACAGGGTACACATTGTACAGCAGTCCAGACCATTTGGGGCAATGGAAGTGTGTAGCAGGGTTCAGCAGCCCTAACTGTGGATGCAGGCAGCATGATACTCTAGGGTGTAGCACAGCACAGCAGCCCTGACTGTGGACATAGAAACAGGGGGCAACAGGGTGCCGTGACCCTGACTGTGGGTGTGGGGACAGAGGGAAGCCTGGTGCAGCAGCCCTGAATGTTCAGGCAGGAGATAGGGGTGGCAACAGGATACAGCAGCCCAAACTCTGGGACAGGGTGCAGCAGCCATGCCTGTTTGGGACAAGGGATGAGGGGAGCAGGGTGTAGCAAAGGATTTGACTCTGGTGGCAGGGGGACATCAGGGTGCAACTGCCTCAATTGTGGAGGCATGGGGCTCTAGAGCACAGCAGGATATAGCAACCCCAACTGTGTAGAAAGGAGCAGGGTGCAGCATCCCTGTCTCTGGTGACAGGGAATAGAGAACAGCATGATGCAGAAGCCTCAACTGTGGTGCAGGACACAGGGGGCATCAGTGTACAGCAGCCCTGACTGTGAGATGGGTACACATGGTGCAGCAGCCCTGACCATTTGGGGCTATGGAAATGAATAGCAGGATGTAGAAAAAGCCCCACCTCTGGTGCTAGGGCAGCATTGTACAGCAGCCCCAGCTGTGAAGGCAGGGAACCTGGCACTCTAGGGCTTAGCACAGCATAGCAGCCCTGACTGTGGAGACAGGAACAAGTGACAACAGGTTCAGTTTCCCTAACTGTGAGGGTGGGGGAGAGAGGGCAGCAGGATGCAGCAACCCCAACTGTTTGGGCAGGGGGAGGCAGGGTATAGCAGCCCTGATTCTTTAGGCAGGGGATGGCGGCAGCAGGGTGTACAGTCATTGACTGTGTGGAAGAAAATGGTGGGAAGCAGGATGCAGCAGCCTCAAATGTAGAGCAGAAGGAAGGGGGCTTGTGGGACAGGGGCAGGTGGCAGTAGACTGCAGCTGCCTCAACTGTGAGGCAGAGACAAGGTGCATCAGAATGCCACATAGTGTTTCTAGTTATACCTAACATAATGTATTTTCACACAGAAACCACAAAAGAACTGAAATTTGTGAGTTCTGACAGGGGCCTGTCACACTCTGCTACAGTATTTCAAGGACATGTACAGTTTGTCAATCTGTCATGAAAAAAAATGTTCCTACATGAAATTTATTTATGGAGGCTACATCAAAGACAAACTGTTTCTGTGAATGAACAACATTTAGATTTCTTTCATATTCATTTAATAGCCCTGTGTTATATATGTATTTAGAAAAACAATCTGAGTTTTGATTAGAAAGAACTCAGAGCTGTGATACAGACAAGCTAATTTATCAAAGATTTCCACTACTTCAATTCAGCATTGAAATTAAAATGATCAGCTTTTTATGAGAAGATAATGTTATATTTTAAGCTGATCTATCTAAACACAAGCCAGAGACTGTGTGTGTAAGAAACATGGAGAGCCCAGCAAACCATTAACTCTACAAACTACTGCTCTGATTGGGAATCTGAAACAACAAGCTACTGCAAAATGATGTCATTGCACTCTAAGTTCGACTGAGAGGACAGAAATAATTCCACTGTTTTCAGCCACTGTAGAGCAAGTTAACAAATGCTGATTTAAAGAAAACCACAAAAACAAACAGCATGACATTTTCAGGAAACAATATTCATGACATAGGGACTTGAATTTCAGCTTTTCAAGCGTTCATAAAAAATATGTCAAAACCATTGCACATGATCTTTAAAGCTGCCCACTGTCTTCAATGAGATGACCTCTTCCAGCAGTGCATTCCAAGTGTCCACCACTCCCTCTGTGAAGAAGTGCTTCCTGTCCTCCCTCCTAAACCTCCCACATTTCAGCTTAAGACTGTGCCCCCTAATGTTTTGGTTGCCACTCAGCTTAAAGAGACTCTCCTTATCAATCTTATTTTTCCCTTTCAAGTTCTTGAAGGTCCCAATCATGGCCCCTCTCTCTCGTATGTCTTTCAGGGAGTACATGTTCAGTGCCCTCAGCCTCTCCTGATATGCCTTACCCTGCTGACACACCATCATCTTTGTAGCCCTCCTCTGCACCTTCTTCAGCAGGTTAATGTCCTTTTTGAGGTGTGGGCACCAGTACTGAACTCCATACCCTAGATGCAGCCTTTCCAGTGACCTGTACAAGGGCAGTATAACCTCCTCTCTCCTACTACTGATCCCTCTAGATATGCATCTCAGCATCTTGTTTGCCTTTGCTGCTGCTTTCTTGCACTGCATGGAGTTCTTCAGGTCACTAGTAATCATCACTCCCTAGTTTCGAGTCCAGGGCTTTATACCAGAGATTGTCCCCAAGGTGCATTTGGTCAAGTGGCCCCTGTGAGATCCAAGGTGTATCCCTGTTTTTTGTGAGTAGGTTGGAGAAAGGGGCAAAGATGTCACAAGCGGCATTAAAGGTGGAGATGAAGTAAGAGAGGGTGGTATTGACAGACTGGGCAGTGTAGATGGGGGACCATTCACAGGACCTGAAATAGGATTTGAGGCAGGAAAGGGACCCTTTCTTCAGTCACCTTTGGATGGAGAGTTTAGGAGGGGCAGCTGAGACTTATTTGACCACCAGCACGTCACAGGAAAGTGGTCACTTAAAACATCAGGGAGTACCCTGACCTTGGAGAGATTTTGAGGATGATTGGTGAGGATAAAGTCAAGCAGTGTGGAGGTGTCCATTTTGATGTGAAGTCTGGTGGGGGACTGGACAACCTGGGTAAGATCAATAGCCTGGATAGCGTCCTTGTAGAGGCTGGAAGAGGGGGACTACTAGTTGATATTGAAATCACCAAGGGCTAACACCTCACTGTTGGAAGGGAGTGGAGAAATGCAGGACAAGACAGTTTTGAAGGCAAGTTTTTGATTGCGAGGGGAGGAATATAGACTACCATGATATATAGGGTTTTTCCGGGGGTTGCCAAGGAGCAGTTTGACAGTGAGTATTTTGGCACCATGAGTGGCAGGTGTGAGAGAGACAGCAAGAACTTGTAGAAAATCTTTGATGTAGAGGGTGCAACCACCTCCCTTCTTACCTTGTCTGTTAGCCTGGAAAATGGAGTAGCCATTTAGGGCCACTGATGAGTCAGGGGTGTCTTTGGCTAGCCAGCTTTCAGTTAAGACCAGGATGTCAGGCAAGTGTTGAGCAAGCCAACCTTGAACTGTGGTCAATTTTTTCAGTAGGCTGCAGATGTTAAGGGTGGTGATCAGAAGGTTGCCTGACCTGAATGCCTGGTCTGTGCACATGGTGGGAGGCCCAGGGTTGGGGTGCACATTATCCAATAGCAGGAGGAGGGTGTAGCAGAGCAGTGCAGTCTTGTAGAATTTGATTTTTGTGGGGTAGGAGGGGGATCTGGCAGCTGACACCAGGGTGGGGGTGGTCACATACAAGCCAAGCTAAGAGGGCAGTGGGGGTAGGGCAGTGGGGGCAGGGAGGGAAGCTCCTGTCTATGGTTGCGTACGGTGTGAGGGCGGACAGGTATGAGGTACCTCGTTGTGCTAGAAGGGGACGGTGGACTACTGAGTCAATTGGCAATCTGGGCTGTGAGGAGCTGGGAAGTAAAAGAAGGGGGGGTCAAAAAGCTTGAGATTAGCAAATAGCCCCAGAGGGTGGCCATGAGTATGGGTAGGTGGAGGAGTTTGCTGGAATAAGTAGAATGGAGAGGAGGGAAAGGAATGGGCAGCAATATAGCACAGTGGCAGGGTGGCTGGTTGTAAAGTGAAAGGTGTAGGGTTCAGAACCAGGCAAGGGAGGGAGAGGAACACTTTGCCAAGCAAGGAGATGGGTGGGAAATGGCAGAAGGAGGAGGAGAGAAAGGGGAGTGAAGCAGAGGAAATTTGGTAGAGAAACTGGCTCCGGCCTGACCCCTAGTGGTCAAGAAGTATAATCTGCAGATGGGGATTTGGACACTTAGACAACATTATGTGATCTACTGATGTCAATAACAGTAGCGCTGGCCTTGGGTGGAGGGGTGGCTGGGTGGGTGGAGAGTCGACACAAAGCATCGACAGGTAAACGCTCCAGCAAGTATTCTCTCTGATGGCAGATCCTTTTCCTTGCCAGTCAGCTCCCACTGTCTGCTTCTGCATACCGGTCAGTGGCCTGCGAGTGTTTAAGGGCAGGGGGTTCCTGTGCAGATGTTTGCCAGATGGCTCCCACTGTCCGCTCCTGTGTTCTGGTCGGTAGCCTGTGAGTGATTAAGGGCAGGGGATCCTTTTCTGAGCCTTGCCAGTTGGCTTCCACTTTCTGCTCCTGCATTCCAGTTGGCAGCCAGCGAGTGATTAAGGGCAGGGGGTTCCAGTGCTGAGCATTGCCAGTTGACTCTCACTGTCCATTCCTGCATTCCAGTCAGCGGCCTCCTGGTTAAAAAGAAAAATACACACTTGTACTTGTCTTTTAGCCCACTGGGGGGCTAGAATGCTCTTATCCATGTTATTAAAACAAAATATATAGCAGTAGAATTATTTATTTGTGTTTTCAAATGTTATGCAATGGCTAATACTGCATGATTACCAAGACAATAATCAAAACTGAGAATAGGAAAGGTGTAAATACATAACTTAAATATTTACCAATCCATTTAAATTGTTTGGGTCTATGTAACAGTAAAGCAATATGAAATGATCAAAGGAAGACAATTTAGATGTCCTCATTGTACATTTAGTAATATAAATGTGTAAGTACTGTGCATATTTGTAGTGCTACCTAATTCTGCTAAATTATAATATTTATGAAATATTAGACCAGTAGGCAACCCTGCATCTTAACTACAAAACAGAATCCTATCCAGATATAAGGAGTTTATCAGGATATTCTGAAGTACTGTACATTCAAATAAACTGAGTGTTGATCTTTAATTTTTCAGAGAGAGAAGTGTGCAGCAGCTGTTGGATGAAAATTATCAAAATGGAGGTGCACAACACTTGAAAGGTAAATAATGAAACAGGCAAAGCATGTAAACTAAAGTAAAAAGGATCAGATTGTCCTTGCTCCTGTAACTAATCATAGCTATATTACAGTATATCCTTGATGTGGTTTTGGCATGGAATATAAGAGCAGACTGCATATCCTCCCAGCTGAGACAGCTACATTGGTTTTAATCACCATAAAGAGAACCATTAATGGTCAAACAATTAGCAGTATAAAAACACAGAGCTGTATTATATTTACTCTGATTCACAACTATTTTGTTGTGCAATATTTGCTTTGTTCAGTTTTAAAATTAGAGATGTAATGTAAGAACTCTGATTCACAACTACTTCATTATGTAATGTTTGCTTAGTTCAGTTTTCTAGTGTGGTAAATCATACCTACTCTTCTACCACAGAATGGATTACATTGTTACTTCCCAACAACACTGTTATTAATTTTGCTTCATGCTGACATGATATCTTAATGGAATTAAGAAATCTGATGTAAATTTCCAGATGTACAAAGAAGCATTTCCAGTAATTTTATTTATTCGTAGCCCCTATTAGATATAGATGACAATCTTTTACTTGCCAAGCTGTATTTGAGAGATAAAGCATGACAAATTAAGACTGATTTGCACAATTTTTTTGAGATATTAAAAAAATCTATTTATGATCACATGATGGCTGTCTGAGGGAAAACAGTGTGTCGCCGCCGCTCCCAGCTCCTCTCACAAACATACTCCAATTTTACATATCCTGAGAGCTTCTACTACAGCCAAAATTGCATTACTACCTGAAGAAACTGCAGTTCTTAAGCTGGCATCCGGAATATGGATATAGATATGAAGAAGACACCTCCACGCCACTCGCCCCCTCCCACACTGGAGAAAGATAAGGCCAAAAAGAGGCCTAAACAACATGCAACCAGCTCATCCCAAAATCCACCCAGCCACATAGCACACTCCGAGGAATGATTCCTCAAAATAATGCAACCTCTACAGGAGACAATTTCTGTGATATCAGCGGATCCCAAGCAGCTTTGTTCCTCGGTGAAATCGCTTTCAGTGCAAGGTGGTGACTCGGAAGCATAAATTATCTCCATAGAGAAATGGCAAGAGAGAGCTGACTAGGACTCCAACAACATGAAGCACAGGCTAAAAATACTCGAAGACAAGTTAGAGGACTTGGAGGGATGCAGTCTGCGTAATAACCTCCTAATCCAGGGTCTACCAGAGATAGAAGACAGTACTGCACCCATTTTATTTCTGCAGAAGTTCTGTGTCAGAATTGCTGGGCTGTCACCAAATGGCAGCACATATATTATTGAGAGGATGCATCACTCCATGGTCCCCCCTCCACCTGCTGGTGCTCCTCCTTGTCTCCTGATTTTTAATTACTGAATTTTCAAGATAAGCAGCATATCCTTGCGAAAACCAAACAGATTCAAGATTTGCTATTGGAGAGACACAAAATACGAATAACCCAGGACATGCCTCAGACAGTGCAGGCTAAAAGACAAAAGTTCCACCCCACAGTATCTAAATTTATAGTGGCTGGAAAACCATTCAGGGTCTGGTACCTGGCTACATTGCAGGTAAAGCATGCTGAGAAATGGATCTCTTTTGAAACTCCCGAGCAAGTGGCGACTGAATTAAGGTACCTATTTCCTGATCTGTTTAAATGAAGCCCATTGCAGAGTCAGTAAGACTTCTCTCTCTCTAAGGGCGTAATGAGCATATGAGTGTTCCTAGATGTTGCCCCTAGCCCTGATGGGCAATTTCAACCTTCCAGCAGCCCTGAAATATATTCAAAACGCTTAGTCTTTCTACCATAAATTCAGGGGAACAACTGTTAGGAAAGCATCTTACTGCAAGAACTTGCTCTGTTGTTACAGAGGCAGTAATGGGGCCCGATTTTATTTACAAGGTACTGGGGAACAGGCCTTACAAGATTGAACCTGCTAATATACTTTTATCAAGGGTGGTAAATCCCTTGCGCAGCCACAATTTGGTTTCTCTTTCATTTCCATCGAAGACATGAATGGACCAGTTCTCCCCTCTTATTTTTCCCTAACAGGGGAAGCTTATGGTTACTGTTGTTAATTTTCCCCTTTTTTTTCTCCACAGGCTTCTCTCTGATTTCTAAACAAGAAAACTGGACTTACGTAAATAATTTGTGGTGGCCTGCCTGGTTCTGTTTGACTAAAACTATCTAGATTATAGCTGACTGGCGACTATTGATGAGGACTACCGCCTCATTTCTTTTGCATACAGGGCACTCTGCAGGATTACTGCCGACAGAATATGCTGATAAACTGCCCTAAATAAAGGGCCCTTTACTTATTTAGATATAATCAGATGTAATGGTTACAAAAGAAACTTGTTTACCTCAGGGTATGTGTTGTTTTCAGCAAAATCTGCCTATAATTTTTTCTGTAAGGTTCCAATGCTATTTAATGCAAATTGTTTGTGGGGAGGTGAGGAGGGAAACTATGAGTGGGCTTTCTCTGTTCAGCATTTTAAACAGCACCTGATGGTGTACTGAAGGCGGTGCAGTTAGCTAGAACTGGGGTTAGATACAGGTAGCTTAGTTTTTCTGTGTGTTTCATTGTTGTTTGTGTGGGGTTTTTTTGTGGGGATGGGGGAGTGGGCTGGGGGACAGGGTGATATATAACCAACATCATGTAACTCAGTGCCATATCCATGGGGAGGGAGGAGGGGAAGGAAGTGCTTCACCAGTATAAGGTCCCATGTAGTAATGGTGTTCTTGGGGGATAGTGGGGGACCTCTGTACATAGAACCTCAAGCCCACTTTCTCCTTAGTTAAAAGGGAGGCTGTTACACTTTTATCAGTTAGAACATAAAAGGGGCACAAGATAGAAGTAAGAGGCTGACAATTTTGTGTCATCTTCAGCTTTTTAAAGCAGGAATAATTTACCTACAAGAGATGCATCTTCAGAGGGAAGATGTTATGTTTTTTAGGAAAAATTGGGTGGGACAATTTTTTAGTTCTGGATCCTCTTCAAGGTGAGGAGGAGCTACAATACTAATTGCTAAAACAATTCCCTTTAAAATGGTCCATGAATGTTGGGACCCAGATGGGCATTATATTATTCTCCATGGTACCCTAGAGTCTCACCCCATCTTGTTAGGCTCCATTTATGGACCAGATATAGACTCTCCTCAATTGTTCACCCATCTACTAACTCTGCTCATTTTGGACCCTTCAAAATTGACAGTTGTGGGTGGAAACTGGAATTTGGTACCCCAGCCCAATTTAGATAGGTCAGACCATAGGCAAATGAGATTAATCCCAGCTTAACGAGTTCTCAGGGACCTTATGAAGGAAACAAGGACTATAGATGCTTGGCATATCCTAAATCCAAAAAAAAAGACAGTATACCTTTTATTCCCCCTCACATAGCACATTCTCCTGAATTGATTACTTTCTTGTTAGTTTTTTGGCCTCCTGGATATATTGACTGCCACAATACACACAAGAGTCTCGTCAGACCACCCCCATCAGTATTTCCTACCTGTTGGGTCCTGGGATTAAATGATTCCATCTGGCATCTAAATAACCAGCTTCTGAAACCACCTGCATCCCTTACTCATATCCAAGATTTTATTACCTCCTTCCAGGAGAATAATATGGGCTCAGTGGATCCATGTGATAAGGGTGAAAGCATTACAGTGAACGGCAGTAGGGTTCCCACTGGAGGGAAAATGAAGGAAGGGTCGCCGTGCCAGAGAGCGAGAGATTGCAAGGTGAGCTGGGGCACATGGAGCAGGGTGACAGCACAAGAGAAATGACAGGCACGGCAAATGGCAGCAGCCATGAATGACAGGAAGGCGACTTTTAAATAAACACTGCCACCACTGCTTATTCTGATAGGGGGCCACACAGAGGGTGGGGGCTACATGCACAATGATGAACAGTGGACAACGATGACACCAGGGAGGTAAACAGGGTTGCGATGGGGACACAGCACACAGACATCGATGTGACATGGGGACACCGTGAAGGGGCACTGCACCTGTGAAGCAGCATGGGGATGTGTGCAATGTGTCCGAGGTGGTACGGTGGCCACTGGGGATGGCCAGGCAAAGTGCACCATGGGCAGGGGATGCCAGACAGTGTGGATGGATGCAGGTGTGGACAAGGATGGCAAGGGGATACTGGAACCAGAGAATTGGGGGCACCGATGGCAGTGTGGCTAGCGCCACACCCTCCTACACCTGCAGGTGGAGATTGTAGGTGAGACAACGCAGGTAGTCGGGTGTGTACCTGCCACTATATCCTCAGGCAAGAGCCTCAAGTCACTGTGTGAGGTCACGGCACCACCACTTGGAACATGGACACCCTGTGCCAGAAGGCAGCATCTCCATCCATATACCTGTGAGGTACTCTTTCTGCAGCGGACAGTCTAGAAAGCACCACAAAGTGGGGTGGCTGGCACCCACTCACATGGAGAAGCCCCTATGCCAGCCCTATACCGCGTTGTTGGTCCTGGCATTGCCATCAAGTGTTGCCTGGTACATGTTCCAGGTGGGCATGGGGAACAGAGACCTATGGCGAGCTGTTCTGCCTACCCAATGGCCAATACACATTGCCTCCATGTAGTCCAAGAGTAGGTGCAGGAAGTCATCCTGGGAGGCATAGAAAGGGGTGTTCAGCAGTTCCATGTACGCATCCTCCACCACATCCACAGGCACATATGCCAGGGCCAGCAGCATTCGGATATGGAGTGTGAACTCCATGTCCGTGGCATAGCAGGTCTTTAGGCTGGGTATCTGTTGAAGCTTCCTTCAGATGGCCTGGCTGTAGTGGAAGTAACAGCCCTTGATGGCTGTGCCTGTGAATGTCGCCATGCCCGCCCACCATGCTGCCCACTCAAAGTCCATGAGGACCATCCCCAGACACACACCCCCCACGAGCAGGCTGATGACCTTGAATACCTGGGAGTATGCCCTCTCCAACCAGCCGGCCATGATGGCATACACCACAGGCAGCACAATGCCCTCGCGAATGCCGTGCACTGTGTATAGCTGTCTGAACAGCGGTGGTGTGCAGCAGAACGTGCCATCCATGAACCACTGGTTGCAGGCGGCCAGGTACTGCAGTCCCCACTGTGTTGTGAACAGCAGGATAAGGTCCTCTGAGAAACCGCTATCATGCTGCAGGAAGATGTCCCCGGCACCCATAATGGCATACTCAGGTGGGACAACCAGGTCCTGCAGTGACACGGATGTGGCATGGCCACCCTGTGCTGCCTGATGCACACTCTGCACTGTGCACCGCATATGCTGCAGTGGTGGCAGCCTGCCAGCCACTGCTGGGGAAACATTAGCAGTACACTGGGTGATGATGTGGCCAGTGCCCTCGGCTGTGGTCCTCGCCCGGTCCCTTTACCCATGTGAGGACCTCGTGGGCCCCCTCTTTACCCACATCAGGGACATGGTTGTGGGATCTCCCTGTGAACACCACATCACCCACTATGGTGTGCATGCATGCAGGACAGCTGGAGCGGTGGTCCTGCATGCATTGCCAGTACGTTTTGTATTTAACCTCCTTGCCTGGAGGTAAAGGTATCTGCTGTGGGACAGGAGGGGCTTCCCTTTTTGGCTATCAGCCATGTTTCTACCATAATGTAGCTCACCTTTTATTGGAAGGCCATCCTGTCGGCACTGTGCAGCTTACATGGGGGGGGGTCATGTGCCTTCACACCTATGTGGGTGTATGTCCCCACCCACACCCTGACCGGAGTGCATAAAAGGAAGGTGTATTTGGGTGTGACCCACTATAGCATGTTAGCGGTGGTGCTGGTGGTCAGCCAGTCATGGTGGATGTGGCAGTGGATGGGGCCGGTGCACGGGTCACCGGTGTTTGCAGCAGCGATGGTGTGGTTGCAGCAGTAGTGCACGGTGAGTGGCGGTGCGGTAAGTGCTTGCTGTCCTTGTGGGGTGTATGTCCTGCAGAGGGTCTTGAACCTGTGACTGCCTAGGCTTTGTTGCTATCAGTGGCGGTGCTGGTTGGTGTATGCTGTAACAGCGGTTCGGGTGCTGCAACAGCTGAGGCCTGCCTAGTGTTGTGGAGGAGTATGCCCTGGGCTGTAGTGCTCTGGGGGTGGTTCAGGGGGGTGGTCCAGCCCTGGGAGGGCAACGGCAGTACTCCATGCAACACCATTGACCTACTCCTGCTAAAGGATGCTGCTTTGGTGGCCCCCTATTCCTGCACATGCTGTTCTGCTGGATGCCTTTTTCCTCCTTCGCCCTCGAAGGAGTCACCGTGCATGGTGTCACCATGTCAGGAGTCACCATTATGCCCACGTTGCCCTACAGGTGTGCCCCCAGATGCCCTGTTGCTGTCCTGTCGGTCATGCCCCTCCCCCAGAGTCACCCATCTACACTTCGCCATTCCTTGACCATTGCCCTTACACCAGTCACCCTTATGGCATCACCGTAATGTGGATAGCCCATAGGAATATGCCCTTATCAAGGGCTACCGGCTCAGTAGATAGACTCGATATAATTTGTACTGCCCTTAAGTGTACCCTGCAAGGTGAATTTATACGTTTAGTGGTAACTCGGACCTGTAAAGACTGGGACCAGTTAGCTTCACTACTTTGTGAAATCACCCATTTGGAACACTCTCTGAGTCATTCTTCCAGTGCCTCAGACTGGGCCAACCTACATAGCTTGCAATCACAATATTCTGAACTCATGGCACAGAAGTCAGAATTTGCCTTTCATCATACCAAATTAAAATATTTAGAGTCCGTGGAGAAGGCAGGCAAACTTTTGGCCCTTAGGCTATGGCAAGCAGAAGCCACAAGATTTATACCTGGTCTTCAGCCTTCACAAGGTGAAGCTGTAATCACCGACTCCAGGGAAATAGCCTGTTTTCAGAAAGTATTTCCGGTACACAGAATCCTGTCCCCCTGCCCAGGCTATTACCACTTATTTAGACTCTGCCAATCTTAATCAGTCAATCAATCAAAATATTTATTTATCCATGCCAACACCATTGAGCAAACTCATTTACGAGGTGGACCGGTGTCACACAAGGTCAAAGCACAATACATTTATATACATTATATACATTGACATTAATATAGACATTTGTATACAATAAATTGTATACAATATAGACAATTGTATACAATAAATAAGGCACTCAAAACAATTTGCATAAGGTCCAGTTAAAGAGTTAACAAGATATAAGCGACATATACACCACAATATTCGGTGGAAATGACAAAGGTAACTGGTGGTGATGAGAGATAATTGAACATTCTTGCTGCCAGCATTGCCTAGCACAAGCCATGACATAGCATTCAGGCTTAGAGGGGGACATTGTGAGAAAGCTATAAGGGGAGTAAGGGGTTACAGGCTGAGGTAAGGGCCACAATAATTCAAGGGGTGCTAGGACAACAGGGCAAGAGGATAACACATGGTGGGAGGTCAGGTAGGGTAAGGAAGAGTAAGCAGAGAGAAAAGAAGTGAGGTGAAAGGAATATAGAATGGAGAAAACCAGAGGACCATGATTTAGGCAGAGCAATGCAGAGGGCAGGTAAATAGCAAACAATCTCCTTAGACTATCTATCTCCACTGCATCATTGGGCTCTCGGATCAGATTAAGTGAAGTGCAACAGGCAATCAAACAGTTAACCTTAGATAAGGCTCCAGGACCTGACAGCCTCTCAAATAATTTATGTAAGTCCTGCCTCTCCCAATTTGCACCATTCCTGGTGGAAGTTTTCACTCTGTGGTTTGAGGAAGGAGTGACAGACCCTGCCTTCCTAGAGGCCTTAATTACTCTTCTTTCAAAACCCAGGAAAGACTCCTTATTCCCTGAAAATTACCATCCTATATCATTATTAAATGCTGACATAAAAATCCTTGCTAAAATCCTGGCAAACCATCTTGCCCTGGTTATGGGAGAGATTATCAGCCATCAACAAGTGGGCTTTATGTCAAAACGGCTATCGGGAGACTATATGAGGAAACTGCTCCATCTCATTTTGGTGTCTGTGGAATCCAATAAGCCTGCAGCCTTGGTCTCCCTTGATGCCGAAAAAGCATTTGCTCGGATCTCCTGGGAATTCCTCTTTGCTTCCCTTCTCCATTTTGGTATTCCTTCTGACTTTGTTAAATGGGTCCAAATTTTGTACACCTCCCCAACAGCACAGATCTGGTGCAATGGCTTTCTCTCTAACACCTTTCCTCTCCAATGTGGCACTCAGCAGAACTGTCCACATCCCCCTGTTGTTTAATGCTTATTTGGAACCCTTGATCCGTAGACGAATCAACTCTCCTGCCCTGACAGGTATTCAGGTGGAAGGCAAACAATATTCCCTCTCAGCTTATGCTGATGATCTGCTTTTACATCTGGAAAACCCACAACTTACCATTTCCTGTTAGCCAAAAAATTAGACTTCTCAGCAGTCTCTTATTATAAGCTAAATCTCTCCAAATCTAAAATTCTTCCCTTGAATAACCGTATGGTCTGAGCTGAACTGAGTGATCTGGGTTTGTCTTGGGAGCCTAGCTCACTGACATATTTGGGTATCAAAGTATCTAGAAGTCTCTCTGCCATGATCAAATAGAACTTCCCTAAATTGCTCCATACCTTAAAATTGGACTTAGACAGGTGGGATGCTGTTCCTCTCTCTCTATGGGGGCGGATTAGTATTATCAAAATGAATGCACTTCTTTGACTTTTGTACCCAATGAGTATGCTGGCCTTCTACTTCCCTAAAATGTGGTTCACTAGCCTCCAAAGTACCCTTAATGCTTTTCTGTGGAAGAAGAAGGGTGTTTACAGGGCCTACAATAAGCTTACCACACCTAAACTACAAGGTGGCCTAGCACTCTCCTCTTTTTTCACATACTATGGAGCCCAACATATTAGCAAGCTAGCACTCTGGATAACTAGGTCGGTCCCACGGGAGTCCCGAGGTACACCCCTCTATGGCTTGAAATAGAAAGGTCCCTAGCAAATAAATATCACTATTCCCTGCCATCACTGGCATATTCATCATGCTCACAAGTCCCTAGCTCTTTAAGGAATTCCCTGATTGGGTGGTCAATAAAGGCCCTACATCAAATTCCAGTCCACCTTTCGGTAAATTAGCAAGGGTCTCGTGAGCAACCTATTTTAAACAACCCTCATTTCCAGATAAATAACCACCCAATCCAATCCTCCTTTTTGCGCCCCTGAAGGCATGCACTTTCTGTACATTTCTGGTTTGGGATGCAGTAATTCCCTTTTCTTCGCTCTAACCTCAACTCCTCATGTTCCTGGCAGGGACGTCTTCAAATTTCTACAAACTAAAGAGACTATCCTTTCTTTTCTGGGATGGAAACCTTGGTCCTCCCCTCCCAGAGAAGAACTGTCTTCGCTTTTTAAGGTAGCCGATCAGCCACATGCAGTCTCTAAGATGTACAAATTTCTCCAGTCCCTGGATTCCCACCTCCCTTATGGCACATATTACTAGTTGGTTCAGGAGTTGTCTCTCCCCACTGAAGAGGCAATCTCAAAGAAGATCTGGTGTTCAATTTATAAATCCATTAAACAGGACAGACTTCTGCTTATCCAGTTTAACATTATGCACAAGCTTTACTATACCCCAACCACACTTCATAACACGGTAAGCTTCCTTCTCCCTTATGTTCTCAGTGTGGTGAGGCCCATGGAACACTATATAATTTATTATGGAGCTGTCCAAAGTCCCAAGTTTTCTGGAACTCAATCAAACAAGTGCTTGACCCACTGTTGGGCCTCGAACCTCTCTTTACCCCCAAAAGTTGTCTTATAAACGTGTTCCCTTCTGGAATCCCTAGAATAAGAAAAGCCAACCTAGCCCTGATAGCTGCCACAGCTAAACGAACAATGTTGAGGCATTGGATAGAGGACTCGGTCCCCTCTTTGATGGAATGGTACTGCGAAACACTGACTGCCATCCAACTGGAGAAACATATAGCTCGTATGCATAAAAGGCCCCAAACCTTCCAGATGATTTAGGAGCCCCTTTATACTCTTCTATCGTTATGGAAACCATACATTTTCACTTCCCTTTTACCAATACCTGGCACTTCCCATACACATTTTGATGATTTCAGGCATTGGCACGGAGGGAGGGAGGGAGGAACTGGAGGGTGACCTAGGGGTGTGTGGGGGAGTGAGGGATGTGTTTGTTCTGTTATTTTGTTTGTGTACATATTGTAAATATGTGCAGCTTACCTACGCCATGACCTTTCCTGCATTAAGGACAGCTTAAAATTCAATAAAGTATATTAAATAAAACAAATCTATTTATTGTTAGATAAGTTTAGTAGTATAGCTGTAGAAGCAATAAGATTCCATACACAAGAAGCAATTGTATTTAGAAAAATAAATTAAGGGTCTCTAAACTGAGGTTCACAGTGGTGCCCTGCCACTATAAGATTTTGAACTCTTTTTAACTGCAAAATGTATTTATTTATTTATTTTTGTTTAATGAGAAAGGAGGGCTAGACAGTACTGTGTACTTTCAGCCTCATTCGGCGGGGGTGGGGTGGGGTGAGGATACAGGTGCAAAACAACTGAAATGAAACCAGATTAGACAGCTGCTGATGCCGCTGGGAAAACTTTGGAAAACCTAATATTTAGACACAATTCAGCTTGTATTTCACATATCTTCTATGGAATTCCCCTCCCAGTTATTAAATTATGTGGACATTTGGATATTGTATAAACAGGATCTTTATCCCTTATTCATCTATACATACATCTGATAGAAACAAAGAACATAGACAATGATGGCAGAAAAAGACTGACGGTTCATCCAGTCTGCCCATGGTTCCCTGTCAAAACCAGGGACCTGTTGTCCATGCAGGGTTCTAGCCCTTCTTAGAAGATGGGCTTGAAAATTTGAGCTTTCTGATTGGCTACCACTCATGCCAGAGGGGTGCATTAAATACTAGTAGAGCTCTGTAAAAAAAAAAAAGTACCAACTGTGTCAACCCCATCACAGGTATCCTGGTGCCACTCTTGTTTTCACACCTTAATGGCAGCCATATTTCTAACTGAGGCCACTACAGAGTATATCCCTCCCTGCCGAATGACCCGAAGCAGACATCGCTTTATATTTCCCTGCTATCTAGACAACTTCAGAAATGGCCTTTTCCACTATTTCAAAACATAAACATAGGACCCCATACTGTAAGTGTCACACTCTCTTTTATTATGTGGCTCCTAAAAGAAAAGTTACAGAAAGCCATAACAGTGGCTTCTCAGTCCCCCAATATTTTGGAAAAATGTCCAGTGTAGTGCGTGTGCACAACAGTGCCGTGCTCGTTCCATGACTCAGTCACCATGCATTCATGCCTTCCTTGGCATAAGAAACACAAAAAAAGTAAAATAAAATACATGTAAAGTAAAAGAAAGCCATACCGGTAATCGGCTTTCTCCTGCACAACAAAGCCACGGAACCCACACTTGCAGATCGGCTCACGCTTCTTGGGTCACTTAAGACATCTATTGCAAAGAGCTGCATTTGTAAGACAACAACAAAAGCCGGCCCAGTGGTGCTGAGGGTTGAGGTGCTGGATGCCACACCTCGCGCCACGCCAGCGACCCATGTTCGGGAATGGTCATGAGTCACCGGGGGTTTGCAGGGTCGGGGAAGGATATAGCGTCCGATGGACTGCTCTTCTTCCCCTGGGGAGGGGGGTACTGCAGCTTCAGCACATGAGTGCCCTTCGGTGGAAGGTGGAAGGGCAAGGTGATGAGCATTAGCATGGGGGGAGCCGAGTGCAGACGCTTCAAGGAGAACGTGCACAGGAGCATGCGTGTTCTTCCTCAGCTGGCATCATTACACGCACTTGGCTCCAGAGGGAGCATATAAAAAAAAAAATCAGCCTCGGCTCCTCTATGAAGCTGCCTCACTGCCCCTTGATAGCTCTCAGCCTGGCTGCCTTCAACCAGAACTGTGTCCGGGGCACCTTGGCCAGTGCTGCAGCCCCACCCTGGGGGGCAAGTCAGATTGCTAGGGAAAGCAGCAGATATGAGAGCGATGGGCGACAGTGACCATGACTGGACTGATCCCTGGAGCTGGGACGACAAAAAAAAAAGACAACAGCAAAACCCAAAAAGTAAATCAATAAAAATGTTACACTGGAGGACAGGAGCCAGCATGTATGATGGCAGTGTGAGACACAGGGACAAGCATAGACCTGTGTCTCAGGAGAGAAGGAAACCAGCAGGGAGAAAAACAGAAGGCAGTATACAATCGCAGCATCATCTAGTGGGCAAAACAGAAAGTGTGTACTTTTTTCTAAACATATAGGGTGGGATATTCAAAAGGGTTGCACATGGCGCAACACAGTTGCGCCATGTACAACCCACTGATGCACCCTGGCATGATATTCAAATGGGGAAAGTGCATGGCACAAATCCTGATGCACTGGGGCACATCAGTAATGTATGCAGTGCAAGTAGGGGGGCGTGCCCATGCATACTCCGCACATCCAGATATTCAGCCCGGGATGTGCTGAGCAGATGCAGGCACAACCCCTACCTGCACCGCACAGAGTTGAGACGAAAAAAACAGGAGCAACGGCTGGCCACCCACAGGTGAGCTGCCATATTGCAGGGTGCAACACAGCAGCTGCCAGCTGTGGGTGGCCACCCGAGCTCCGGCGGCACCATCCTTCGTGGTAGCGCCCCCCCCCCATGCACGATCATAGGCATAAGTATAAAAATAAAACCTCCAATATCCCTGGTGGTTCAGTGGACCCCTTCCAGCCCAATCACAGGCATAAGTATGAATTTAAAGGTCCTATATCCCTGGTGGTCCAATGGACCGCTTCCAGCCTGATCGCGGGAATAAATATGAATTTAAACGTCCTATATCCCAGGTGGTCCAATGGACCGCTTCCAGCCTGATCATGGGCAGAAGAATAAAAATAAAGATGCCATCCATCCCTGGTGGTCCAGTGGTACTCCTCCCCACCCTCCTGAGCCCCGCCACCTGCCCCAATCAGTGGCGGGCGGCAACTCCCCACCATAAGCCACCCGGCCACCCGCCGACTGACTGCATACTGTACAGCTGTATGCCCATTGGCCCACAGCGTGAAACAATGGCGATCAGGACTCATACCATACTACACAGTCCAGATATGTGAATGGATCTATTCACATATCTGGACTTATTGAATGGAGTCTGCATGCCCATTGGCCATGCTGTGGACCAATGGGCATACAGCTGTACTGTACGCAGTCAGTCGGTGGGCGGCTGGGTGGCTTGTGGTGGGGAGGCTACCACCACTGACTGGGGAGCGGGTGGTGGGGCTCAGTGGGAGGGAGGGAGTACCGCTGGACCACCAGGAATGGGATATCATCTTTATTGTTATACTTCTGCCCGCGATCGGGCTGCGAGCGGTCCACTGGACCACCAGGGATATAAGACTTCATTATGTTAATACGTATGCCCGCGAATGGGCAGTGGGGCACTTTGCCACTTGTGTCAGGGGGCATTGGTCCCCGACGGCTGCAGCCTGGCAGGGTGCCAAGTGCAAGTCGCCAGGGATCGGCGCACCTGCATGCAAATGGGGCCACGATGACATGCAAATGGCCCCATTTGCACTGTGCATGCATTATGGCCCCACTTGCATGTGAGCTTTTGAATATTGCGGTTGCTGTGCCTAGTGCAAGGGCACTTGTGCTAGCGCATCCCCCTGCCCCTTTCTGGCCACTTGCGCTGGTGCAGTGCCACTGCACCATGCACAATGCGGGTGGCCATAGAGCGATATTCAATGGTGCTGAGCCATTGAATATCACCCTGTCAGTGCTCTGGCACATCCCAGTTGCAATGCACCCAGGCTTGCACCACAGCCTGGCACAGTCTGAATATCCCACCTATACTGACCTACATACAGCAGAAATTAAAGAAAAACATTTTTAAACATGATGATTTGCTTTTTAAAGTTTTTTTTATGAGAGACACTTAGTAGTCCATTTTCTAAGCACAAAAATACCCCCCAGGGTGGGTGGCATGGGCAATACCGGACCTTTCATGGGCACCTGTGGTGTCAGGCCTCATTATGTTCCTGGTCAATCCAGTATTGCCCAATACTGCCAATGCTTTTGGGTATTATTGCTTGCCTGTACGCCCACATTCTTCTCCCTGTTAGTGTTGCACTGGGTAACCCCTATATCCTTCCATATGTCCCAACTGTGTTTGAAACCATTAATGGTTTTGGCGCTCACCATCTCAGTTGGTAGACTGTTCCACAGTTCCACCACCCTTTCTATACAATAATATTTCATTATATCCTTCTTGAGCCTCCCCCCTGTCAGTTTCCACTTGTGCCACTGTGACCCCGAACTGTTACTCATGCTAAGTAATTCCCCGCAGTTTAACTTGTTTATTCCTTTCTAGGAACTTGAAGGTCTCTATCATATCAATCCTCTCCCTTCTGGTGTCCTGTGAGTACATGTTCAGTGCCTTGAGATGTTACTTGAAAGACCTGCCCTGCTGGTCCCGAATCATCTTTGTCACCCTTTGTTGTGCCGTCTCCAGCCTGTCCTTATCTTTTCTGAGGTACAGACTCCAGAATAGGGCTCATTACTGCAGGTTTGGCTAACCAATTTCCTACCCCCACCTAATTCTAGAGATTAGAGTGAAAAAGTAAACCTTTGGTTAACTAGGATCCGCAGCTTATCCAGTAGGTAGGGAAATGGGAAGACTGGGTGGGCCAAGCGGTCCTTATCTGCTGTCAAATTCTATGTTTCTATATGTAACCAATGATCTCTAAAGTGGAAGCATTACCTCTTTTCTTCTGCTGTCAATACTCCTCCCAGTACATACTAGCATCCTGTTTGCTTTACTACAGAAAGAAAAGTGCAAGTTCTGCACTTGCCGAATAACCAGGCAAATCAAAGTAAAGTTACTTTGCCTTATTTTAGTGAACACACTTATATGCATCACACTACATTTGTGCCTTGTGTTTTACATGCTTTTCTCTCCCTAATATTCTGACTTGTTTCTTTGCAGCAAGTGACCAGTGAGAGAGCAGCTGTGGAAGGGTAGTGGAGGTCAGCACAGATTTCCTTGGATAAAGTGAATAGGATGCTGTGATGTATAGGAATTAGCAGTAGGAGAAGTGTGCTGCTCGTAGTACTGTACAGGTCTGTGGTATTTCATCTTTCTGGAGTACTGTGTTCAGGTCTGCAGCACGTACATGGAGAAAAACAGAGACAGCATGAAAGCAGTGCAGAGGAGAGAAATCAGAACAATTCAGGTGCAGCAGGATAAGGCTTGCATAGAAAAGTTGTCATATTTCAACATGGGATATGACAGAGATGCAGATACTGAAGGAAAATGACATTGGACAGCAGGAGGGTGGCATGTGTCGCTGTGTTTAGGAGACGTGGTAAAACCTTCTGTTACCCCTGCTTCATGGTAATTTTGGATTCTAAAGGTGACCAAACCAAATGAGCTAAACCTGTTTGCATTTTGGGTTTACTTCTGACTATGCAGAGAATATAAACCCCTCCCCTGCCACTTTCTGTAAAACACTCCACTCCTTGCTTGGCTCCCCCTCCCTCTCTTCCCCACCCTCGGCACCCAACCCACCGATGAAGCTGCTGGCACCACTGGCACTGCCACATCCTCCATAAAGCACTCTTTTACCACCTATGCCTTGCCCCAGGGACAGTCACCTGCCCCTCTATCCCCTCCTCACAGGCACCACAAAGTCCTCTCTTCCCCAGTGCCCATACCAAATGCAGCACATCCCTCTCACTCCTCCCACCACCTCACACTAACAATTCTCATCTCCTGCCTCACTCAGTTACACTTTCCCCACTTTCATCCCTCTAGAGGTAATCCACACCCTCAAATCACAAAACTTCTCCAAGCACAGGCCTGATGGAATCTATCCCATTCTATTGAAAGTCACTGCCCCTGCTATAATGCCACTAATCACATACCTTTTCAACCTCTCTCTCTCTCTCTCTCTTTCCACCAGCTCCTTACCCAAGGCCTGGAAACTGGCCCACAAAGTAATCCCCCAACACAAAGGGGGAGACTCATCCTCCCCAGGCAACTACAGGCCTATCATTTTCCTCCCCTCCCTCTCCAGAATCCTTGAGTCTCTCATCTCTAAATGGTCAAGCTCCTTCCTCTCCTCTAATGACATTCTGTCCCCTTATCAATCTGGCTTCCAACTTTCCCACTCCACCTCCTCCTCCTCTCTTCTCTACCTTATCAACCACATCCACTTGACCATGGACAAGGGTCACCTGAGATCCCTTGAGGCTTGCTGAGCAGATGGGCAGCTGCCTGTCTTGAGGTGCTCGAACCATGGGCAGCGGTTCTTGGAGGGAACTGTGAGCCCTGATGGGGCTGGAGATCCTCCCACTATTACTTAAAGGGACACTGCTTCACTTGCCTTCTTGTATAACTTGCCACCGTGGAGCACTGCTCATCAAAATCACATCTCTTCAACATGCCACCCTGTTTACTCACTCTCCTGGTACTACTCAATGCCCCCCACCCCACATCCTAAAACATTCTGTATTGAAAAGTATTCCATTTGATAACTTTCACAATGCACCTTTCGCTCTTTTCTTTGTGTCTAAGATCACACATATCCTTCAGCACACGTATAAAAGAACAAACTATGCTGATGATATGGACCTCACCATCAACACAACACCACATCCACATAGTTCCATGCCACTACACATACCAGTGCATGTTGCGCTGTTCGCACTGTTTCAATTTCAGCACCCTAAAACCTCAAAAGTAAAGTTTCCAAACCCTAACCCCAGCTCCTATTCAAGAAAATTATTGCTTAAAGTGTTATTACATGGACTTATAAAGCTGCTACTCTTGCTTCTACTTTGGGCTGGCAACATGGAATTAAACCCCTGGCCTTTTGCCTCCCTCACTACTCTCAGTCAAAAGGGCTCAGTTTCCTGCACATTAATGCTTGTAGCCTACTAAAAAAACTAGACTTGGCTCAGGCCTGGATGATGCACACAAGGCCTGATGTATTGGTCATGTCTAAATCATGGCTGAGAGGTTCCACACAGGACCACAGTGTTGCCATCCCCTCTTATAATCTGTTTAGAGATGATAGACCTAATAGGGGAGGTGGGGTTGAAATCAATGTTTCAGATAAGTTCTCAGCCTCAATCGCTGACTCCTCTTCTAAGACTAAGGAATACAAATGTCTTGCCCTAAAAATCCCCTTATCCGCTAGTGAATCTATTCGGGTTATAGGTTGTTATAGACCTCCATTGGGAGGCCTGCAGCTAATACATCAGCTGCATCATGTGCTAAATTCTACCGATACTGAAACTATCATCTTGGGCATCCTTAACTTGGATTGGTATGCCCCCAGTTCCTTAACCCTGAAGGAGCTCTGCAATGTCTTTGTCTTTGGCTTTCAACAGCTAATCTCCAATGCGACCCACCCCAATATTAAAAACCATGTATGCAGTCACTTCTGGATTTAATCCTTACCAATAAGCCCCATAGAATCTCCCATGTAGGAGTATTCCATAATGGCATCAGTGACCACAGGGAAATCACTTGCGTCAGTTACACGCCCAAACCCACCTCTGCATCTGGATGTACACATAAAAGGAGCTTCCGTAACTTCATCCCCGCTGCCTTCCTGTCTGACCTCAACAGAGTTAGGTGGCAGGACTTCTACCTTGTTCCTACAGTCTCCGAAGCCTACGCAATTTTTCACACTCTACTTCTGAATGTGATCAACACCCACACACCCTTTGCCAAAACCAGGACCAGTAAAAAAAATCTGCCCATGGTTGAACAACACGTTAAAAGCTGCTTTACGCCATAGGGATGTGTTATGGAAAAAGGCTAGAAAAAACAAACTAGACTCCGATTGGGCTGCCTTCAGAACATCCAGGAACCATTGTACTAAGATGATTAGATCTGTAAAGGCTGAATTCTTTCAAAACGCCCTCAATTCTTCCATGAACAACGGTGCCAAATTCTGGCAGACCCTAAAATAAATTGATGGTCATAGTTCTTCCTCCTTACCCTCAAAGATATACCTTGGTGACGGTATACATACTAACAAACATGACATCCTAGAAGCCTTCAATAACCATTTTGCCATGGCAGGCCTCGCAGTTGATGCCTCCCCCCAAGCAAATTGCTAAACCAGCAATCCAGCAATACTGCCCCTTGGACCTCCATCCCTGCTCCCACCTATGCTGCAAAATGTAGGCCCTGTCCACACTACACCAGTAAAACAGTTTGGTAACATTACAGAGGGCTTAAACCGTTACTGTAATGGTTTGCATTTACACTGGTAACGTTACAGAAGGTGTTTTTGGAACTGTTATAGAAACCTGTTGTGAGGTGGTTTCAACAACAGTCCCTGTAACAGTTGCAGTTCTGTAACATTACCGGTGTGTCTAAATGCTCCACCATGTTGCCTCCAGTCCACCACCATACCTGCATGCATTGCAGCACTGGTGTAATGCATGCAGAGGGGCGGAGGCTACCAGGGTATACCAATGGCAATGTGAGGCATGAGCGTAGGCTGCAATACTGAGCAGTCTCCATAGCAGGGTAACCCAACCTACAGCGGTATGCCCACCCCTGGAGTTACCCATGTGTCTCCACTTGATCTACCCCCCTGTCCTCACATGCCTCCCTGACAGCTACCTCCTGAAGTATCCATATACTGTCCGTGATGATGCCTCTCACTGTGATGGGTGCTGGGAGTACCCCGCCTGCCCATCAGAGCTGTGGCATCAATACTACCTGTGGAATGGTTCCAGTAGTGCACACATACAGCGTTTGAGCTCCTGAGTGCATCGTGTAATACCGCTGCGGTGGCCAATAGATGTGTGGCACTGTGTACAGAGGAGTGGTGGAGTACACCGATGGCAGTAGTGGAGGGACTGCCATCAGCCATTCGGCAGCAATACCTGACCAGCTGTCATGCCCTGGTGCCCTACCCCTGTTGGACATGTTGCCATGTCACACACTCTCCCTCCCTCTCACAGCAGTACCTCCCTGTATCCACCATGCAGCCCCTCCCCTCACCTTCTCCCTGTCACCTCCTCACCATAGGTGTGTAACAGATCATTGCCATACTGTATGTTTCACATTATGGCTTGTACAGATGCATACTACCCCATATGTATTGCGGGTGGGTGCCTCTCATCAAAGCTGTCCTCACCAGGTGCACCATGGGATATGCTCTGCTTCAACGGGGTTGGGACCACACATACTATCACACACAATGTGGACAAGCTGTACCGTTTTCAATCCTTTATCAAACTGTTCTCTGGCAGTGTGGACACACTGTACCGCTTACAGTCAGTAACTGTTTGGAACCGTTACAGATTTCAAGTGGTGTAGTGTGGACAGGGCCTTAATTTCACATCCATCACACTAAAGCAAACAGAGGCCCTGTCCACACTACACTGAAAACTCCCCTCTGTAACATTACAGAGTGTCCAAACCATTACAGCAATGGTTTGCGTTTACACCTGTAACGTTACAGGAGGTGTTTTCGTAACCATTGTTGAAACCACTTATGAGGTGATTTCAACAATGATTACGAAAACGGTTCTGCCTCTGTAAGGTTACCAGCTGTAGTGTGGACGCATGAGCGTGTAGCCCCAGCATTGCCCTCAGTGCAGCACGAACTGCATTGTGGGATAGGGTGACGACTGTAACGGGCACCCGTTACCCATAATGTGGACTGGCTGTAACAGTTCTGAACCATTATCATGATGGTTCACTGGCAGTGTGGACACACTGTAATGTTTACCATCTATAATGGTTTGAAACCGTTACAGGGTTTTAGTGGTGTAGTGTGGACAGAGCCTAAAAAAGGCACTGGGGCTGATCAAATTGATCTCGCCCTTCTGAGGTTAGGCTACTACCAGTTAGCCCCTCCAATTACCAACCTCTTCAACATGTCCCTCAGTGAAGGGTCTCTCCCCTCAGTGTGGAAAACCGCACATGTTATCCCTCTGTTCAAATCAGGTGACCCATGTGACTTGAACAACTATAGACCCATATCCTTAATTCTTATCCTGTCGAAACTCCTCAAAAAACTGGTAAATGCCCAACTAAGAGAATTTCTAGAATACCATGATCTTTTAAATCCCCTGCAGTCCAGATTTAGGCCGCACCACAGTACTGTCACCACACTAGCCAAGCTAACCAATGACTGGCAAAATTTTCTCGATGCAAAAAAACATGTCACAGCACTCTTCCTTGACTTAAGCAAAGCGTTTAATACATTGGACCACAGTCTCTTGCTGTCACTTTTAAAAACCATTGGCCTAGATGATGCTGCCTTAAGTTGGTTCTCCTGCTACCTCGTTGGCAGACTTCAACTAGTCAGATCACAAGGCGACCTCTCTCCCAGTAAAACATTCCTCCGAGGGGTACCTCAAGGATCAATCTTGGGCCCCCTACTATTCACCTTATACATCAACAATGTTAACCTTAACATTAGTACTGCCAGCGTTCATCTATTCGCTGATGACACCGTTTTTTAATGTCGCTCGGCCATCCATTGAGTCCGCATGTAGGGCGCTACAACAGGACTTCAACACCCTGCAGATAAGCCTGCTTGAAATGAAACTACTCCTCAATGCAAAAAAAAAAACAAAGATAATGCTTATCTCCCCGCAGTCCAGGCCTACATCCACACCAGTTCGTTCCACACATATCAGAATTACTACTATGTTTGGTCAGTCCTTGGAAATTGTGGACACATTTAAATACCTAGGTTTCTGGTTGGGCTGCTCTCCCTCTTTCACCCCTCCCCCCATCGAGGGGCTCGCCAAAAAACTGAAACAAAGGCTGGGGGTATTCTTCCATATTAAACAGCTACTCACTGCTAATGCTAAATTTAGGCATGTGCAAGCAACGTTCCTCCCTCTTCTTGACTATGCAGACTTCTTTTATAGTAACTGTTCAAACTCCACACTTTCCAGACTAGATGTTCTATTCCACAGGGGTCTAAAATGTGTAACCAATGCCCTGTACAAAACCCACAACTACTCACTATATGCCCAGCTAAGCTGGACCTCGTTGGTGACAGGAAGGTGGTGCAACGCCTCTATATAGACTTACAAAGCTATCACAAACAGACTCCCCCAATACATATCTGATATCTTTAAGTTCATGCCCTGCACTTATTCTCTTAGAAAATATGCTTACATTCAGCTTGATATACCTAGGATCCTATCACGCTTTGGCACCTTCTCTATTAGCCACTTTCCACCCACATTGTGGAACACCCTTCAATGGACTGCAGAGTTGTCCCTCTTTGTTAGTCTTCCCACATTCAAATTGCTTATAAAGCCCAAGCTGAAGGAAAATTGCCAATGCTACACATAAGCCCCTCTCCACAAGGTCCTCTATGGCACTTATTCCCCTCTTTTTCTCTGCCCTTAGCACCCTTCTCCACCCAACGCTCACAGGTTGCCTACTCTTACTCCCCCTATCTCTCCCATCCCCTTAGTCACCTTCCCCTCATCCCCTCCACCCAGTCCTGGATTCCTTGTCCCCAGTCCTTCTTCATGTTCCCCTTATCAAAGCTTGCTCCCTTCCGCGTGCCTTCCTTTTGTCGCCTCAGCCATAATTGTTGCACTTAATATTGTGGTCTTTTATTGTTGTGTACCTGTCATGACTGCATTGTTATTGCAATTCCCTAAGATTTGTTCTGTCCCCTTTTCTTTTTATTATTGCCCTGGATCGCATTATTCATGTTCTTCCTGCGCTGCACCTATGAATTGTTGTGTTCCCTATTGTACTTGCTTCACCTGACTGTACCAGATGAATTGCTTTTTATTCTGTACTGTATTTTGTGTTGTCTTCCCAGGACCTCCTGGCTAATGAGTTTTTCTCAATGGTGTATTCCTGGTAAAAAATAAAATTGAATTGACTTGAATTGAATTGAATTGACACTGGCCATTTTCATTGACTTAGCCAAGGCCTTCGATTCAGTTGCCCATAAATTGTTTATTGAAGGCCCATCCTCCATAGGTCTCTCACCCTCCATCACTGACTGGTTCAGGGCCTACCTCGCTGATAGGTACCAGTTTGTTCAACTGGGGGAAACTAATTTGCCCCCTCTCCTGATCTACACTGGAGTACCTCAGGGGTCAACCCTTGGACAAACCCTCTTCTCCATATTCATCAATAACCTCCCCTCTGTCAGCTTAGCCTGCCATGTCCAAATGTACGCTGAATACACCATGATCTTCTCCTCCGGTCCCTCCATAGCCCACATTGAAACTATTCTCCAATCCAGCTTCGCGAATACCTTGCACTGGCTGGATTCCCAATCTCTTAAGTGCAATACCAAGAAAACTGTCACTATGGTTTTTGGCTCTGCTCAGAAACTGGCCAAACTACCTTCCCAACCCTCTTTCTATGCCCTTGACAGTTCCAAAATCCAGGTAGTCAACTCATTCAAATACCTGGGCATATGGCTTGATCTCAAATTAGACTTCTTAATGCACCTCAATGCCATCCACAATAAACTATGCCCCAAATTCAGCATGCTATTCAAGTATAAGGACAGTCTCTCCCTCCCCATCAGGAAGGAATTAATCACTCAGCTCATCCTACCCTCCTTTGATTGTGCAAATGTTATACAGCTCCACACCTCAATCCTCCCACACCAAACTCAACCGCCTGTTTCATGGCTTCTGTAGATTCACCACAATCCTCTCTTAATGCACTCACCAGTGCCTCTTCTACCACTCCATTCCCCTCCCTCACTTAGCAAGCCACCACCTTGCCCACTGTGCTTCCTTCATTGACAAGTTCAGGTTCAACACTCTTCCCTCCTATCTCTCTTCCCTCATAACACCTGCCCCCAGTACTGGCTATGACTTGCTGTCCTGAGATCAACGTTCTTTCACCCTTGCCACTCCACACTCACCGGCCAGAAAACAAGCCTTCATCTTCTTGCTCCCTGCCCTATGGAACACACTACCCCCCAATGTATGCAATCTACAGTATCGGCCATGGCCTCTATCAAAAAGTACTTCAGCTGGCTCACTCCCCAACCTTTTCAACTCCCCCCCCTTAGCTGCATGCCTCTTCACAGATGACCACTCCCTGCTCCAACCCCCTTCTAACCCCAATATCTGCTCTTCTACACACCAACTCCAGCTCTTACTTATTTAGTAACATACTTTCTACTGTCCCCTTCCAGTTTCAGTGCAAATCTATGATGTCTTTCAGCATTCACTTGTAAATTATGCCCTGGCCAAAACTGTAACTGTATTGTCCTCACAGCCAAACCTTTGTAAACCACTGTGTTCTAAGCATTAAGTATATATTATGTCTCACCATTTATTATTGTGTTTTTTTTCCCCTGTATCTTATGTATCTATTGCATTGCTTGATTCTTATGTATTTTCTTCCCCTTCCCCATACTCTGGTTCACACCTGGAAACGAGCTTTCAGCTCAGTGTGCCTTTCCAGATTACCAAATTTTAAATAAAAAATAAAATGAAATAAAAACTTGGTTCTGCAGCACTCTTCTGGGTGTGAGTTCCTTCCAGCAAATACAGTTCCCCCACCGCTGAGGATTCAGCTTTCTCAGAGCAGTTGCAGGTTCAGTGTATATCCAGCCAGAACATCAGGCTATTTCAAAGGAAACGCATCTTTTAAAGTTTCCTGGACTGACATCTTTTTATTCCTCAGAAGTGGGAGAACAGCAAATTATAAAGCAAATGTCAGAGAGGAATAAGACGTGGTCTTCGATATGACAAGCCTCACACAATTTAAGACCAATTTCAGACAAGCTGCTGATTGTCATTGTCCACCTCTACCACTGCCACCTTGCTTAAGCTGTCAAATTGGGTAAAAGATTTTAAAGAAAGTATAACTAAAAATGTTGCCTTATTGTCACCTATCAAGAGCCATGAGTGTTCAGTTTACTTACAGCACTGAAAGAGAAAAGGTCTCAGGGTGCCGGTAAGATGGCAACTGTAAAAAAATAATTTGGAGGTGCTAGTTGGTATGAAAGATCATGATGGGGTTGTATCGCTACCAGAACAGGTATCCCATGGAGTACAAAAAAAACCCCTTCAGTCTGACGAAGAAAAAGGGAGAACTCTGGAAACAACACTTGCTACAAAAGGTAAAGCTAGCCCATTGTTTGACATTTTTTTGAATACAGAAATACATAAAAATCAGTTAGAGGGAACACCTGACAAAACCCCTAAAATGGGTAAGAACTTAGTGTGTGGGGGAGGAGGACTGTGTTTCTAACTTTAAAAAGTAGCTCCATCACTAGAGAATTCAGTAGCTAAAGCATGTATGCAAAAGGCCATAAAAAAGAATACAATTCTTCAGCAGAGCTTGCCTTAGAATCTCAAGGGTGTGTAGTAATGAGGGTGAGTTTTACTGAGTGTCTCAATTTGAGTGACTCAAAACTGCTTGTAATAAGAGCGAGTGGTGAAATATACTGATGAGCTGGTTATAGCGAATGCAGCAGCAAGCTACACACCCTAGAACATGATATCAGGATTTGTTTGGCCAATCCCTGCTGAGCTGGCCATTTGGCATAGTGGTGGTGTGAGCCACCACCCCTGGAGTTGGTGGACCCGGGTTTGGGCCTGCCTGTACTGGAATGTTTTTTTAACACTTTGTTTTGTCCTCTGTGTCTGTGCCCCCATGAAGTTGATTCTAAACATTTTCATAAATAATTCTTTATTCAGGTTCTGTCATTGTGGAAGGAAGCGACCTTCACTGTTTGCGATAGTTGGTGTAATGCTGCTTGCTCTTTTGATGTCAGGCAGTTTTGTGTTTGCTCTTTGTGGTTGTTGTGATGGAAAGTTTGCGTTTATCACATAAAACCATAAAAAGGAACCTAGTATGGTCAACTCAAATCAGAATGAGCTGAAACAATCAAATAGCAATATGTAGAATGGAGCAAAATCTAAGACTATGGAAGCATTGTGTTTTAATATTGTGGATAAAGGCACCGATTACAAGGAAGGAGATAAATTGGCAGGCATCCAGGGTTTCATCTCTGGAAATAAGTGTCTTTATTATGTGCCAAAAATTAAAACTTTCTGTTAATAATTCCATAAAACTAGTATGTTTACTTTACATAGGAGGTTGTGATGGCACTCCAAATTATTTTATTTTAACTAATATTAAGCATTCACAAATTTCAAGTAGGGCATTTATAAAGAAGGTTATGTTTACATAAACCCAGTAATCACAAAGGATAAGTTTAACACTCAGGTCCAAGTCACACTGTCCTTAGGTGCCTGGAATATTAACTGTTCATTCTTTCACTAAGAAGATAAGAGTATTAAAATATGAATCAGAAAATAAACTGGATGTATTTTTATTACAAGAAATTAATTTAGAGGAAATAAAAGCCAAACAATTCAAATTATCTTGTGTTAAAAATATTTAGGTAATCGGAGAAATCATGGGTGTGTCATTTTAGTTAGGAAGGGTCTGGATTTTAACTGCTTTAATCAATACACAGACAATGAGGGGAGCATAGTCTTAATAAAAATGAATATTTATATATTGGGGTAAGTACATGCACAATTTCTGGCCTATTCTTGCTTTTTAGCTGACATGGTGCAAGGTCTGATTAAGTTAGGAGAAGACAAAATAATAACAGGAGGCGATGTTAATTGTTAACTAAGTAATACAATTTGTGATCAGTGTGTTGAAACTCGACTGTTGGCTGGCAACGCTTTTGGTTGATATTTCTTTTGATCGGGCTTCTCTGCATTAGTAGCTGCAAGTGGCATGGCAACATTGAGAGAACTGTGGTGGTTGTTTAAAGCACCAAAAGTGTTTTCAGCTGCTTGACTTTTGGGAGCTAGCAGAGAGAGCGGGCTGCGGCTGAGACTAATTTAAATCCACACTTGGAGGAGAGATGGTTGAGGTTTAGTCATGAAAGGGTGATCTACCTGGTGCCTTAGTCTGGAGTACTGGCTTGTAGTGGAGCAGAAGGTGGCTGCACAAGTGGTATCTTTGGACTGCCGTTCTTTTTTTTTGTTGTTAGTATTTTTATTTATTCTCCTCCCCGAACGGCCCCCATGTGACCAGCTCCCCCACCTCCGTCCTCCAGAATTACTGGGACTTACCTTATACCCAGTCTGGGAGCAGTGCCTGTGGAGAGTCAGTTGCCATCCTGCTGTCCGTTTCTTCCTCTATTTCCTCCCTATTTATTTTTTTCCAAGGGCCCTAGGAGAAGGTTGCATGCGTGTGGAGGCATGCATGCACCTTACAGCCCCGGTAATGACCCTCCTCCACCCGCCTCATTGGCCTATCACCAGCACCCTTTCTTGTGCAGCCCCTCAGCCTCCACCAGGGGGCAGGTGTTAGAGAAGGATGCCATCCCACCTACCCAGAGAGGAGAGCTGCCTTTTGGACACTCCCTCCAGCTCCACCCTCCCCTGTGCCGACCTCTGATGACCCAGGCTGGCTCCCAAACCAAGGTCGCTGGCATGCCATGAGGTGAGACATCCAGCGCCTCAGCCCTCTGCACCACCAGGCTGGCATTGTGCCGCCTTTCTGAAGGGAACTGTGCCATATTTTAAAAGCCATGCTGAGAAGGTCTACTATGTTGGAGCTCAGAGAATGAGGGTAGCCGGACAGGTCTGCCCTGAGATAGGTGTGGAGTGCAGCTGTTTTTACCCTGGGGGGTCAGGGGTGCCAGCTGAAGGGTGGGCATTAACCTGAGCTCCTGGATCCATGAGGGACAGCCTGATGGGGGTCGGGTTGCTTCAGTGGCTCAGGTGGAGGGAATTGGTTGTGCTCTGCTGCCTGCCTGGGGGCTGGATCCAGGGTCCGGAATTTTGGCCACTGAAAAGCTAAAAAAGAGGGACCCATTTTCTTGGGACTGGTTCTGCTGAAGATCTTTTCTGGTGCAAAAACCTGGTAGTGATTGCTCTTGAAACTTAAGTTGGCTGATATTCACATATTTATCCATATTCCTTGGAGGCAATGAGAAGGCCTCTTTTCTTTTTCTTTTATGATAATTTATTTCATGAATGTTTACTGATGTGGCAGTGAGAGGGCTACATCTATTGGACATATTGTATTTCTCTGTGGTAAGGGGGTGGTGAGAGGCTCGCTTTCCAGCATCATTTCTGTTTGAAGCTATAGCATGGCTCTGTGGACAGTGTTAAATCACATTCATCAGTTATAGTTTGGACATTGTATTATTGGACAATAATTTCTAAGACAAATTTGTGCACCGCTCCTGTTTTCGACTGCTGTCTCTGCTTCTGTTTTATTTTGTGTTATATTTTCATTTTATTTCATAAAGCAGTAGTTAGGATAGTTTCTTTGCTTGAGGGGTAGTTTGATTTGTTAGGGGTATTTAAGGGTTTATTAAGGGTTGAGTGTGAGAATGACTGTAAGATTAAAAGACAGATGGAGACAGAGGCAGAGAGAGTAGGGGATTGCCAACTCACTACTTTAACTGAAGCCAGCAGCATGACAGCTGTGGCTTCAGAATTTAAGAAAGTTCTATTGTTCTCATACTGAGAACACAGTTCAATAGCTCATCTCACTAAGCTAGGCATGTTGGATTTTGGGGTGGCCAGAAAATATATATCTGACCATTTAAAAAAAAACACACCAGAATCTAGTTGAACAAGTGCTGTTTGGCTAGGTTCAGGTGTTTGTTTTTAAAAATTACACCATTTTCTGTATTTTCCACTTTTCTTTAGTTCTGGGAAATAACAAGAAGGCAGCCCTCACAAAACAGAAAAATAATTTCATGCTGTGAGAAGTAAGTAGTGAGAAACCAAAAACTGTCTTGCAACATGACATTTTTCATGACATATCAGAATATATCCAAAAAACACTACTGAGCATGCTCAGAACTAAAGAAAAACAAATGTTTTAATTAATTTATCTGTTGAACTGCTTAGTATTTTTTCTTGAAACCTTCCAAATGCATTACTTAGCACAGCAATCTTCTATGCTGAAAGTTTCAGAAAAAAATGCATTCCATGTAGGCTATACTTGAGAGCAAAACCAATCTAATGCACATTATGTGATATTGCACATGGCATGCCAAAGAGAGGGCATAATGGTTGGCTCAATTTACAAATAGTACATATGAGATTGATAAAGACAGTCTGACAGATATATTGTTGAACACTAAAGACCAATGGGCTCTAGAAAGGAAAGGGTAGCTAAATATGTTCATGCTGTAAGTAAAATTACAAAGAAACTGTGTACGACATGAATTGTAATGATTATAGCTGCACGATTCAGTTTAATTACAGATCTACAATCGATTCTGCTTTTAGTCCTACTTCTGCACTTGTATTTTAACCCATATGTCTCACTTGTATTTGGTATATTGTATTTATTTTTTGTAACAGCTTTTAAGCTAAACAATAAACATGTGACTGAGTACCATGTGGAAAACAAAACCAAAATATCATGTTAGTACAGGAAAAAAATGAAGACATCTACAGGGAAAATGACATTAGGATCTCTGAAACTGTATAAGTTGCTATCATGAAACTTTTCACATATTTAAATCTTGCTTACTTGACAATGCATGCAAAAGTTCAGCTAAGTTTGTCAAATTCTGCCAAAGCTATTAAGGTGCAAAGTTTACTATAGACCTTGTCAGTCAATCCTAACTATACTGGGGCTACCGCAAAAGTATAATTTTTAATGCTAAGGTTTTAGAAAAGTTACATTTCTTTTTAGGATAGGAAAATATCTGATTTATATTATTAGGTGTGGTATTGATACTACAGTTGCCTAATACCCCATGATTGGATTATATGTTGTCACTAGTGATAGGATTGTGAACCCTAGAGTTTCTAATTGTGTAAATCACAATCACTTGTAAATATCGACTTGCAGTTAATTCTTTATACAAAAGTAGAGTATGGACCAGATTTTCAAAGCCCTCCTATCTCTCATCGCTGTGGGAGAAAAAAACTGGTGCTAGTGGGTCTCCACTTGCAGAGACACAGTTTTTTCCACAGCTGTGGTATTTTCAAAACTGGAGCCGATTTGCAACCGGCTCCAAATTTTTACGGTAGTTTATAAGATATTTTTGTTGGTAGTTGTGGAGAAAAGTTATACCTAGTGGGACCAGGCATAACATCCCCTGCAGATGCGCCAACTAAACATACAAATCTCATGAGATTTCAACCTGTGGCTGGGGCTGCAGCATGGAACTTAGGTTCCAAAGCATTTGAAAATCCGGCCTTATATGTATAACTACATGAAAAGTAGACTATAAAGTAGTAGATTTACTTTCATTACTGTTAGTAGTTCTATCTGCTTTTGATTTATTATTTACTTTTTTATTTGTAATTTTTGACCAGGAAAGACACACTAAGCTGCTGGCCCAATGGTACAGAGGCTTGAGGTGCTGGACACCACACCCTGCACCACGCTGGCGACCCAGGTTTTGGAACAGACTCGGGCCACTGGGGGGTCAGCTGGGGAGGGAGAGGACTGAGCATCCAGATGACTGCTCTCCTCTCCTGAGATGGGTAGTGGGCTTTTCATCACTCACCAGTGGCCCCTGGTGGAGATCAAGGGCACTGAAGTTAGCAATGTCGTACCTAGGAGGTGGAGTGCTGGTGAGCATCAGCACGCTTGGTGTGCAGATGCCAATTCATGTTTAGGCTCCAGGGGGCAACAAACACACCAGAAATGCTCAGCTCCATGGATAGATGAAACCCACTGGCTCTCCTGATAGCCCTGCCCTGCCTCAGTTCCAGTGATGAGGGCCACTCAATGGACCAGGTCAGTGGGGGAGTGTCTGTCCCTGATTTCCAGATGGGCATGAGCTTCAGGCAGGTGGTAGCATGGGAGCAGTGAGTAAAGGTCCCCAGAGAGAGTTCTGAGGCAACAGTGACAACAAAAGAATATAAAAAAGAAAAGGCACACAAAGCTGTGACAACTTGTGTCAAGGTGCATTCTGGGGGAAAGGTTGCATGGACCTGTTTTTATTTATTAACAGAGTTGACAGTAGTGAGTTGTTTGCATTGATTAGTAACACAAGCACCAGGGGCTTCATACCTTGCTTAGTATGTCTTTGCTGTTTAAATATAAGTTTGTCTTAATGAATGTGTAAAACCTCTAATCTTTTGCAAGGAACATTAATCAATTCTGTATTATACCCAGAAACCTGGGCTGCAATGTTATTTCTTGCTCTGCATCTTTCACACTCTCTTCTGTTAGTGGGTAGAGAAACAGAAGATGGCAGTGGTGATGCAACTACACATGCACAGCAGCCACGCATGCGTAGTTGCAGTGAATGGCATTCTGCCATTCTTAAGATGGTAGCACTGGTGGAACTGCACATGTGCACGAGGTGTACATGCACAGTTCCTGTCCCGAAATGCAGAAGTAATAGCCAAAATAGTGCAGCTGTTTAGGCTGTTACTTCATAGCGGTCGATACTTCCAAAAATCTAAAGGAAGCATGCCATGATCGGTTGTTTTAGGAGCCAAAGCAAAACAACTGTAGGCTCCACCCACAGCCATAAAAATAAGTTACAGTACTTTGATGTGGTTCTTACAGTAACTGAGGAGGGTGGGATTTCAACAAATATTTGTTTTGTAAGCCTACAGCCACAAATACGTTGTTGTGTTATAAAAGTCGAACTCCAAGTCATTTGATAACTTCCATACCATTCAATCATTTCTAAGAATCAGGCAGAATTGTTCTGAGCAAAATGAATTTGAACTTGAAGCCTTGAAACTCTATGAGAGATTTCTTGAGAAGTAATATAGTAAATCTGTACTGGATGGGGCCTTAGCAAAGGCACACACACAGAATACACAGAAATGTTATGGCAGAGAAAGGCACCACAGCCCATCTAGTCTGCCCAACACCCTACCCCCCTTCTGTTATGCTTCCATCCTCTTTTCCCAACTCCTTAAATCTATCCCAAGCCCTCTTAAACCCCTCCACTGTTTCAGCTTCCACTACCTCCTTTGGCAGCTTGTTCCAGGCCTCCACCACCCTCTCCATGAAAAACTGCCCTCTGACATTACCTTTGTATTGCCCACCTTCCAGTTTGAGGCTATGTCCCCTCGTGTTCACTCCCTTCTTCAATTTGAACAAGCTGTTACCCTCTACCTTATTTATTCCCCATTTTGGTTGCCCTTTGCTGTATCCTCTCCATCAGCTCAACATCTCTTCATAGGTGAGGCCTCCAGAACTGCACCCCATACTCCAGATGTGGCCTAACCACGGTTCTGTATAATGTCATTAGCACCTCCCTCTTCCTGCTATTAAAACCCCTCACAATGCAGGCCAACATTCCATTTGCCTTTCCCACCGCCCTGCTACACTGGCTGCCCACCTTGAGGTCACACGATACCATAATCCCCAGGTCCCTTTCTGTTTCCTTCTCCTTATTAACCAACCCCCCCAAGGGAGTAAGTTTCCCTCCTATCCTTGCTCCCCAGGTGCATCAATGAGCATTTTTGTGTATTAAACTTCAATTTCCAGGTATCAGACCACCTCTTCAGCCTCTCCAGGTCCCGCCTCATGGCTTGCACCCCACTAGGTGAATCCACCCTATTGCAGACTTTTATATCATCTGCGAACAGGCACACCCATCCCTCCAGACCCTCTGCTAGGTCACTAACATAGATGTTAAAGAGTATTGGTCCTAGCACTGACCCCTGTGGCACCCCACTGGTCACCGCCCGTTCCCTGGAATGTGTCCCATTTACCACCACCATCTGACTCCTTCCCTTCAACCAGTTTTTCACCCACCTGGTGATCCTGTTGTCCACTCTTAGTCTGTCCAGCTTATGTACCATTCCACCATGCGGAACGGTGTCAAAGGCCTTATTGAAATCCAGATAGGCCATGTCCACTGCTCCTCCCTGGTCCACTATCTGTGTCACCCCATCGAAAAACTCTATCAGGTTAGTCTGACAGAACCTTCCCTTGGTGAAGCCATGCTGCCTGTCATCCTGCATGCCATTCATCTCCAAGTATTCTATCAACCTGATCTTAAGTAGGAACATGGAACAGAAAGGAGAACATTGCTTCCACCCAAACCAAGAAACATGGAAGAGAGCCACCTGGCTGCTTCATCACAAAATACAGTTCCATTAGTAGCAGGATGGGGACTGTCAACAGACAATACTGGCCATTAATTCAGAATTACCCTAATCTAGCAGAACTCAGCTCACAACTACCAAGAATTTCATTCAAGAGAGGTAGTAATTTAGGGGATAGACTGGTACATAGCCAATTTGTAAAGCCAAGGTCTGAACAAAGTCACCTAAATTGGTACCGTTGCTCCCGAAAGGCATGTACTGAAGTGGAAAATGCAATGTGTGCACTTACTGTAACTAATCGGGGATGTTGGAACTTCCACACATCCAGAAGAAGGTGGAAATATAGGGATTTCCTCAATTGTACATCCAAATTTGTAGTGTATGCTTTAAGGTGTAAGTGTAGCAAACTGTATGTTGGTAGGAATATTCATCCTCTTAAGGAGCATATACAAGAACATAGTCACAAGATAAGAAACCCATTTAGCAACACACCAGTGAGCAACTATTTTGCAAATCTATACCACAGTGATCCTGCAAGCCTGCGATTTAGGACTCCTGAATGTGCTAGGATCAGCAGAAAAGGAGGTGATAGACTGCATTGCCTACTGCATAGGGAGACATTATGCATTTTTACTCTACAGTCTAAATGTATTGGATCTTAAGGAATCCTGGAACCTAACACCTTTTTTAGGATAATCTAGACTGGTCTTGGGTTGTTGGGGGCTGTCAGTTGTGTTGTTCTCTAACAATTCATTAACTATATAGGTATAAGCAGGTACAGCCTGAAATGAATGTTTTTATACTTTAAGTTTATGTTTGTCCAAGCCTACTGCCAGGGAAGGCATGACAGTGCAGAGGACCCTCACACAATGCATGGACAAGCAAACCACAACAAAAACCTCCAAGCAAAACAAAAAGCACATCTTAACAATAGGTGACTCTACACAAACATGCAAACATAAGAGTGTGATAGCAGAAACAGACCACCCGGTCTGCCTAAGTCTTTCTTGAGTGTGCAGCTAGAACCCCTAGTTTGCAGCTGCACCACCCCTCCATTGTCATCTCACTGCCAACCCCCTCCTTCCCCAACCTCACTCTCCCCTGTTCCCTGTCCCATGCCTTTTTAAAGCTGTTCACAGATTTACATGATACCACTTATTCTGGTAGTACATTCCATTTTGCTACCACCCGCTCTGTGAAATAGTGTCTCCCCATTTCCTTCCTAAATCTTCTTCCCTCTATTCTTAGCCCATACCCCCTGGTATCCCTCCCCCCTTTAGCTTAAGGACCCCGTCTGCCCCATCCTTATTGATTCCCCTCAGATACTTGAATGTCTCTATCATGCCCCTCCTGTCCATTATGTTCTCTAGGGTGTACATATTTAGGTCTCCCATTCTGCTGTCATAGTGTCTCCACTCCATTCCACAGATCATCTTTGTTGCCCTCCTCTTCACCCCCTCCAGTAGTCTGATATCACGCTTCAGCTATGGCCTCCAAAACTGCACATAGTACTCCAAGTGAGGCCTTACCAGTGACCTGTAGTGGGGCAAGATCACCTTTCTTCGCCTAGATGAAAACCCCATCTCTATGCACCCCAGAATTCTGTTCACTTCTGCAGCCACTCTCCTTCACTGGGCAGTGTTGTTCATAGTCCCTGTTACCATTTCCCCTAGATCCCTCTCATCCTCGGTGATCCCCAACTTAACCCTCCTCAGCCAGTATTCTGTCCTTGGGTTCTTCACCCTGAAGTGCATAACCTTACACTTCTTTGCACTGAACCCCAGCTGCCACCTCTCTGACCACTCTTCTAGCTTGCTTAGGTCCCACTGCAGCTGTTTTCATCCCTCCCCTCCATCCACCATTGCTCCCATTTTGGTGTCGTCTGTGAACAGACTTATCTTGTTCACCACCCCATGTGCAATGTCTGATATGAAGAGCCCAAATAATACTGGTCCCAGCACAGAGCCCTGTGGCACCCTGCTCGTCACTGGCTTTGGAGTTGAGAGTTCCCCTTCCACCACCACCCGTTGCAGCCTCCCACTCAGCCAGCTTGTAATTTATTTTGTTATTTTTACCCCTTCCCTTACACCAGTTAGCATCCCCCCAAGATGCCCATGAGGGTCTGAATCAAAGTCCTTGCTGAAGTCCAAGTAAAGAACATCCAACGCATAACCCTTATCCAGCTCACCTGTCACCAAGTCTTAATATTGTATCAGGTTGGTTTGACAAGATTTGCCCGAAATGAACTCATCCTGCCTCGCATCCTGGATGCCATTATCCTCCAGGTAAGACACCAGTTGTTCCTTTAGTATAATTTCCATGAGTTTGCACACTATGGAGGTGAGACATACTGGGCAATAATCACTTGGTTCATCCCTTGGTATGCTCTTGTGTAATGTTACTACATGTGCCATCCTCCAGTCCAGTTTCAAACATCCCAACTCCAGTGAGGTGCTGTACAGATCCACCAGTGGCTCTGCCAACACCTCTGTCATCTCCCTCAGCACCCTGGAGTGGATACGATTGAGCCCTGGTGCTTTGTCTACCCTCAGTGCCCTCAGTCCCTCTAGGACTCTGCCTCCCTCAATTCTTCCATCTGTCGCCTCCTCTCCCCCCATCCCCAGCCTCCCAGCCCATGCTGGTAGTGGGGTAGAGTTGCACATCCACCAAAGCAGCCAAACAAAAATTGAGATTAGATGCCTCCCAGGAACATCAGCATAGAGGGAAACAAATAGGATTGAGGGAATTGTGCATAACACCAAGCGAGACACGCACATTCTCATACATATAGGTTCAAATGACCTGGTCAGATGGTCAGTTGGAGAGACTAAGCAGCATCTATTAACTCTAGGAGAAACACTCACTTCCATTTAATCCAAAGTCTGCTTCTCAGAAATTCTGCCTGTGTGGGGCAAGGGGGCTAACAGGCAGAAGATCAGAGAAAAGGACATCGTTGAACTTAATACCTGGCTCAAAAACTGGTGTCAGGAAAACGGTTATGGCTTTGTAGGAAACTGGCAGAACTTCTGGGAGAGGGAGTTCTTTAGATTCGATGGCCTACACCATACAAAAGAGGGAACAAGTGCTCTCGGACAACAATTTGACATCTTTGTCAACCATTAAAACTAGAGGGAGGGCATCAGCAACAGTTGCATCGTATGAGCTTACAAATGCCCCTCCCCAATCTAAGGAAAATCAATCGGAACCAAAACAGGACATCATAAGCACCACGTGTGTCACAACTCCACACGGGTGTTCCAAACATGATAGGGACATTCAAAACATTAGGGACACAAAACACAAGTGGAGAAATCATGCAGCAAGCAGGACAAATCAAGACTGGAAGGCAATGTGTGTCAATGCCCGTAGCCTTCCAAACAAAATCACAGATCTCACAGCAATGATAGCAGAGGCCAGCCTTGACTGGGATGCTATCATAGAGACTTGGTTCACAGAGAACCATACCTGGGATGTTGCCTTCCCTGGTTACACTATCTTCAGAAGAAACCGTATAGGTAAGAAGGGGGTTGCTATTTATATCAGGGATGGGATAAATGCTACTGAGGCCCAGGGAACACAAGGTGAGATAGAGCCCTTATAGATCACTCTGGGAGATGGAAACAAGAACCCTATTAGGGTTGGAGCTATTTCTAGACCCCCAAACTAGGAGATAGAAAAGGACAAGTTTCTCCTGGGAGACATAATGAAGATGGCTGACAAAGGTGAGCTATTGCTAGTCTGGGACTTCAGTTTACCAGATGTTGAATGGTCCATCTTCACAGCCTCCTCAGAGAGGAGTAGAGACTTCCTCATGGCTATGAGGGGGGCAGGACTGAATTAAATGGTAGTTTCTACCACCAGAGAATCAGCTGTCCTGGAACTGGCACTCACTAACAGTGCCAGAATATCAGATGTACAAGTGGGGATCAATCTGGGTACCAGTGACCACAGGTCAATCTGGTTCTCCATTAGCAAGACTGAGGACCCCTGCCACTCCAGAATCTGGGTACTCAATTTCAGGAAAGCAGATTTCCTGAAAATGAGGGAAAGGATCAAGCCCCTGCTGTCAACAGATACCACATGGAATGCGGAGGAGAAATGTACAAAGCTAAAAGATGCCATAGCATCAGTTATATTGCTGTGCACTAAACAAATCCGCAAGTCCAAAAAGGCAAGGAACCCCCTCTGTTTCTCCAAAGAGGTAGCTACTATAGTTAGTGAAAGGAGAAGAGCTTTTCACAAGTACAAGGAGACCAAGTTTGAAAATGATAGAGAAGCCTACAGAAAGAAACTCAAGGAAGCCATGAAAGCTATTTGGGTGGCTAAGGCCCAGATGAAGAAAAACTGGCCCAAGAAGTGAAAAGGGGGGACAAAACATTCTGTCGATATTTTCGAGAAAAAAGAAAGAGCAAAATAGAAATAACATGGCTTGCAACCAAGGAAGGACACCTGGTGGAAAACAACAAAGACAAGGCAGAAGTTCTCAATGAATTTTTCTGCTCTGTCTTCACACAGGAAGACATTGGTAATGGTCCAGCACCAGCCAGGACACTTCTCCATACCAGGGGAGCTGACATATCCCCCTTTGTGAAAGAAAGGGTCTTTGAGGAGTTGTCTAAAAAAGGCTGGACAAGTCAATGGGCCCTGACAGAATACATGCAAATGTTTTAAATGAACTTGGGGATGAACTTGCAGCCCCACTTGCCAAATTGTTTATTAGTTCACTGGAACGGGGATAGTCCCAGAGGACTGGAAAAGGGTCATGGTTGTGCCATTGCACAAGAGTGGTAGCAGGAAACTACTGCCCAGTAAGTCTGACCTCAGTGATGGGTAAAATAATGGAGACATTGCTTAAGGAAAGGGTAATGAACTACCTGAAAGCAAGTGGGCAACTTGACCCAAAGCAGCACGGCTTCACATCAGGATGCTCTTGCTAACTGGGTTACAAGAGAAGTAGACCAGGGGGCAGCAGTGGACATGGTGCATCTGGACTTTAATAAAGCCTTTAATATAGTTCCACACAGAAGGCCAACCAACAAACTAGGGCAAGCTGGCATCAGTCACAAAGTAGTTAAATGGATCACAAGCTGGCTGCAATGCTGGACACAGAGGGTTATGGCAAATGGCACCTTGTCCAGAGAGGGGAAAGGTATCAAGGGGCATGCTGCAAGAGTCAGTATTAGGCCCCATCCTTTTCTACATATTCATCAGTGACATCACTGAAGAACTGAAAGGTAAAGTCTGCCTCTTTGCAGATGATACAAAGCTCTGCAACAGGGTGGACACACAGGAAGGGATCGCAGAACTGGAGGCAGATCTCAGGATGCTAGAGGAATGGTCCAGGAACTGACAATTGAGATTCATCATCAAAAAATGTATAGTCAGGCACTTGAGTTGAAGGAACCCATGCATGAAGTATCTCCTAGAGGGGCAGCTACTAGAAGAAGCAAAGCTGGAGCAGCATCTTGGTGTAATGATCTCATACGATTTAAAGGTAGAAAAGCAATGTGAAAAAGTGGCACTAAAGGCAAGCAGCAACCTCGGATGTATTGGTAGGGGTATTACCATTAGAAAGCATGATATAATCCTCCCCGCTGTACATGACCCTGGTGAGACCTTACATAGGGTACTGTGTGCAGTTCTGGAGACCTCATCTAAAAAAGCCATAGACCATCTGGAAACCATACAAAGATGTGCCACCAAAATGGTGCAGGGTCTGCACCATGAAACGTATGAAGCTAAGCTCAGCCAACTAAATTTATTCTCTCTTGAGCAGAGGAGGAACTGTGGAGATATGAGTGAGACATTTAAATTTGTTAAAGCGATCAACCTAGTACAAACTAGGAACCTCTTCTGGGAAAACAGGGCTGCATGTACTAGAGGACACAACATGCGCCTGGTGAGAGGTAAATTTAAAACAAATGTTAAGAAGTACTTTTTCACAGAGAGGGTGGTGGACCCTTGGAACAGCCTCCAACGGAGGTAGTGGGAGCCAAGATGGTCAGTGAATTCAAACAGGCATGAGATAGACAGTGTAGTCACCTTAGCAAGACAAATTGATAGTGGGGAAAGAAAACACGGGCAGACTATATGGACCACACAGTCTCCTTCTAGCAAATTCTGATGTTCTTATGTTTGGAACAGCAATTCCTCCTACCCTTCATCCCCGCATCCACTCCTCAGCTTGTTGACAAGGTCTCATATAGACTGCCTCCCCGCCCCATTCTACCCGTCATTGCCTCATTCCCTCTTTACTCTTGTTGACAAGGTCACATAAAGACTGCACCCACATTTCTCCTCTTTCTCATGCTTTTTTCCCTTCTCTTACCCCCTTACCACCCCCTTCCTTTCCTTACCTTCCACTCTTTCTGATCCATGACTGTCAAAGTCAAATTATTTTGACTGTACCCCCAATCCCCCTTTTCTGCTTCCATCCCCTCATGTTATTGTTTTTCTTGTTGGTATTTGTTACTGTAACTGACTTTTTACTACAGTCCTACTACTGTTCATTATTTTGTATGTAACCAAGTTATTTATGCATATATTGTTCTTTGACTTTTATTATCCTGCAGTTTTGTGCTCATTATGCTATATCTGTTTGTACATCTTGTAATGTGTCAGATGCAGAACCTTTGTGAAAGAACTCCTGGTTCAGTGGTTTGATAATCCTAGTAATAAATAAATAAAAAAAATTGCTGTGAATGTTTATTTTTACTATATTTAAAATCTCACTTCCCTTTAAGTTTTTTCCTAGGTACTCATAAATACTTGGAGCACTGCAGATCCCCCAGCTTGTCTTGAAACATTACTGGGTGATTGCACTGTTTCTGAAAGGGACTTTGATCTCCTGAAATAAATATACTGTAGTGTCCTTTGAAGCAGTAGGAGTTAGAGATTGTGAGAATAGATTTATATTTTGTTATGCTATTTCGCCACAATACTTCTAGGATTATGAGTTTATGTCTGTGATTTTTGCTTTAGAAGATACAGTGGTGCACAGCATGGTCTTCCTTCTACAAGTTGTCCTTTTATTTTTGTACGATCAGGCCATTTCTGTTTTTTGCCCACCCACCCCATTTTTCTGAATGAAATGTATAGCTAATACACATCCGAATCATGCACATCATGGTGGCAGTGGTGATTTGCAAGCATTTAGAGTATTGTATTTTTATTTTGTGACATGAAAAAACTTGATTGCAGCAGTTTTTTGAATGTAATGAATATCCAGTAGCTGTCACTGTATGTGAGAAGTCACACACAGCTGATAATGATGTCAGCAGCTACTACTCGTTAAAAGGGCTGTCGCTCAGTTATGAAGCCCGCCCTCTGACAAAGGTCTGAGACTGAAGTGCTGGGCTACATGTAAGTACCCAGTGCTAGAGAGCTTCAGGCTGGCTGCCCTTTCTTGCACCACCTGTACCTGAATAGCACTTAGTGTGTGCGTGGAAGGCCTGTGGTCTTGCTGAAGGAACCAGTTTAGCAGCTCAGCAGTCTGGCTTCTCTCATTTGTATTTGTATTATTACATTCTTTGGTTCTTTGGTTATACTCCATGCTAAGTGCAGTTGTTTGGGTAAATAAAGCTTTATAATGTATCCAGCTTTTGATTTGTAATTCACAAAAGAAGATTCACAGTGGGTGCACTGTACTTGTTGTTTTGTCCCTCTTCCATGTCTACTCTGCCACAGAGTTTAGCATCATCTGCAAAGAGGAAGTTTTTTCCCTAAATCTCCTCCCCTATGTTGCAGACAAATACATTACACAAGTACTGAATCAAGTACCAACCCTTATGGCACCACACTTGTGACATCTCTGACTTCTGATTTACTGCTACCTTCTGGACCCTCCTTTCTATCTCTTAGGCTATCTTTTTTTGCCTCTGCTAGGTTCCCCCACCCGGCTTCTTAAGAAATCTCCCATGGCAAACTAAGTCAAATACTGTACCTTATTGATATCCAAATACATCAAATTGGCACTTGGTCATTGTCCACTTCTCTAATGACTGAGTTGAAGAAGTCTATGAGGTTAGTCAAGTACAACTCTTCTTTCATGAAGCCCTGCTGCCTCCCATCTTGGAGCTCATAAGCTTCTAGAACGTCAACCAGCTGCTCCTTAATCATACATTCTAGTAGTTACCCCACTAAAGAGGTCAAACCGACTAATATGAAGATCTTAAGTTTCCTCCCTGCAGAGGACCACATCTATACTCCTCTTGTCTGCTGGGACTATCTGATCCTATGGAGAGTGACTGAACAGATCCATTAGAGATGCTGCAAGTTCCTGCCCAAAGTCCTGCAACACTCTGGGGTGCATCCAATCTGGTGCTGAAGACTCATCCACCTTCGGTGTTCTTAGTCCCTTAAGTATCATCTCCCCTACCATTGGACTCAGTTCCAGTTCTTGCATACTGTAAGTTTCTATATTATTTTTTCAGATGTGTACTATTACAAAACACACAGATGTAATTATTTATTTTATTTATTTATTTATTAACATTTTGGATTTAAGACCTTTGAGTAGGTGCTTTTAACATAGGTTCCTTGTCAGAGTGATAACATAGTCAGGTTAACATTTACAATAGTTACATTGCAAGTGTCACCAGGCCTAAATACATTTATGTGTAAACAGAAGGTAGTTGAAGATTCAGGAGAGTACTATAGATAAAATAAAGTGAAAATGACAGTAACGGTGATCAGAGGTACACATTACATACAGAAGATGCATTGTACAATGTATGCCTGAGTCTAATTGTTGCTAGGACACTAAATACAGACTGAAACAGGCAGTAGGCCATAAGGGAAGACAGGGAGGTGGAGAAGTGAGGGATGAGGAGTGGGGTGGAAGGGGGTGGGGGTTAGGGGGAGGAGAGGGAAAGAGGATAGGTGGAGGCAGGAGGGCCCCAGAGGCAAGTGAAAATAAGTGCATGTGAGGGTAGTAATTAGAGTTGGTGAGGGTCAGGGGGATACTCATAAGGAGCAGATGTGGTAGAATTTGGTAGTGCCTAGTAGTAGCAGTCACAGGTAGCCTCGGTGACTAAATGCTGCCAAAGAAAGTGCTTAAAAGAGCCCAACTTTGTTGTATTGGAAATGTCTAATTGCAGTGCATTTATCCGGAGTGGGGCTCTATAGACAAAATAATATTCAGGAACTTGTCTAACATTAAAATGGAATGTTTAGAGAGTTCCTGATGCAGTTGAGACAACTTTTAAAAATGTAATACTGAGACATAAATGTAGCTTATATTTCATATTTTATTTTGTAATCTTCACCCTTATTTCCTTATTACTAAGGATATTTGGATGAAAACAGTATCTTTGCCCTTTCAGCTCTGGCTGCTTGTCTACACCTGGCATTATAGCTCTGTTTATGATGTCACAATCTGTTGCAGCAGGGATAATTATGATGTCATAAACTGGGAATTGTGATGTCAGATGTGCACAAGAAGCCAGAGCAGATAGAGACTATGGGACATGATCTTGTTTTCATGCAACTCTTTTCAGTAATAAAGAAAATGGGAATTAATTACTGAAAATAAATGAAGTAATAATGACAAAGGGATGGAGCTGAATATAAATCTCACTTTTTTCAAAAGTTTCCTAATGCTGTCAGTGGCACTTTAAGTAAAGTTTGTAAAGATGTTCTTTAGCCTCTTTCTGCAATAAATTTTAAAAAGTAAGTTTTTCATTAAAACAGTCTTTCTTATGTTTTGAAATTAGTCTAAAAATAATCATTACAATGCCTCTGAAGCAGCACGGTGAAAAAAAAAACACAAGTTACCTCTCACCTAGAACAGTAGCTGTCATCCACCATGTAACCAATGGCACATTATTTTCTTTAAGGGAAGGCAGGGTTACAAGTGTCTTGGCTATGAATAAGGGTGTCCAGTATCACAGGAACTAAGAAGTCAGGTAGCACAGACTTGCACACACCTTGAACATTGACAGATTTTTCTAAACCAAGACAACGCGTTCAAGTTTAACTTCAGCAGACAAAACACAAAGCTCATTAAATAATTTAAGTCTGCAGGACCCAAGTGCAAATGAATGTTTTTGGAAGGGTCTGAGAAGACAATTGTGTACAGAATATGAATTCCAAAGTTTATGTTTTTTTTTTGCCTCAGTGTTACTTCTTCTCACCCTGAGATTTCTGGAGCAGACGGAAGCATGTACCTGTGTATTTAGACATCCACAGGTAGCATTCTGTGAGGCTGATATAGGTGAGTTCAGTAGTTTGTGCTCATTTTAAATGTTTTTGTTTCTTGACTTGGGGTAGGGGATTAGTTACAGTACCAAAACAAATTCTGTAGTTTAATGGGAACTTAAGTAACTTCTGTATCTTTGTACTACCTGATTTTCTTGAAATATAAGGGTGCTAAACTGAAAGTCACCAATCAACATTTTAGAATTACAATACTGCTATTATACTATGTTTTAAAGTCAAAGCAGAACATTTTCTGGAACCACATGTTCTGCAGTAACAGTGGGAAGGTGGTGTGCTGTCCCTCGTTCTGTCAGATGAGCTTAACTGTTTTCTATTATGATCTACAGGATATTACAGCACAAAGTAATGGGCAGGATATTTCATATTTAGACACCAAGTTGAGTTTATGCATTATCATGATCATCTTATAATAACTGTTGAACAATAATTATATACATCTGTGACTGTAAATCCCCCTGTATAAACATGATCGTGCAACTGAAACTTGTCTTTCATGAACAGCTGTGACTTGTTTTTAAAAACTTTCCCATTTAGTCTGTTACAGCTGCACAATAATGTGCCAGCTCTGAAAACTACTGCTGCTCAGATTTCTCCTGCCACACGTTAGTCACCATAGCAACCCCATTTTTGACTATAGAATGCGATACCAATGCACTTATTTTAGTAAATGTCCCTTTATGCAAGTGGCATTAAAAAAAACAATTTATTTCAAAACTTTTATCGGAAAAAAGCATACCGAACTGATAACAGCTAATTTCCAAATGCGTCCGGGGAGAGGAATGTGAAGTTCAGTGCAAGTTTACACAAATGAAGAATAAAAATAATACAAAAACCAAAAATATATAAAATATAAATTATATAAAATAAATGGTAAGTAACATTTGTCATGAAGAGACAAAACTGTGCTACCTCAAAAAGTGCAGTCAAAAAACATGCTGTTGTAAAAATACAACATAGCGCGCTTCCTTTACCTTATTATCAAAATATATAGTTGGGGCTGGTCTGGTGGTGCTGAGGGTTGAGGCACTGGATGCCACACTTCACACCATGCTGGTGAACCAGGTTCAGAGGCGAGCATGGGTCACCAGGGGTTGGCAGGGGAAGGATTGGATCGAACATCAGGAGGACTGTTCTCCCAATCCCGGGAGGATCCAGAGAAGCAGTGCTCTGCAGCTGCCCCTAGTGATGACCAGGGGCACTACTAGAGTGGTGCCAGCAAGGGGTGGAGTGCGGCAGATGTCAACATATTAGTGCCTGACATCACTGCATGCTCACACTCCAGGGACACAAATGAGGAGGAAAATCGGAGCACAAGTCCATGGCAGCTTGATGGCTGTAGCTTCACCAGCCGGCCAATGCCTGAACAGAGGCATGTGCTGGTATTGGATCCTGGCTGGGCATGGGGACATAGGAGGAGCCCCTCTCAATGGTACAGCTGCATATGCCAGCTGGGCACGTCCAACTTCAGGGTCGGCAGTGAGGAGAAGCGGTGGCTGGAGGTAAGCAGGGCTGTGGCTGCAAAGGAGGATAAAATAGTGGCAAAAAAAAAATATATATATATGTATATAGTTGGCACCCCATAAGTCCAATGCTAGGTTGTATAGTGGCACTTGCACTGTTTCTTATTGCTCAGTTATCATGGCACATTTTTTCACAAGGCTTTTACAGATTCATGGTCTTGAAGAAATACCCCAAAATAACGTAACATAAAAGTAAAGTAACTATGACCAAAAGATAGTTGCAATAAGTTTCAGCACAGACTATGTGTGCAAACCCAAGAGAAAGAGAGGATGTCAAGAAATGTGAATGACCCTTAGGCTTTGGGTAGAGCTTCTGGTCGATGGCATCCTCATGTCCAGATAAATCAAGGTGATGATCCAACCATACCTCAAAGTACTTGCAGGAGGAAACACCCTCATTCAATCCAAAATAAGGGCAGGGAATGAGGTGAGGGGTGAAAGACTGGTCAGTCTCTGCATGGTGCCAAAGGTCATAGACACAATTTATTAAGGCATTGAAGGACAATGATTACACTGCAACCAACACTGAATGTTGGAGAAATCCAGTTGTAGCTGAGCAACCAGGTCAGGAGTAGAAGCAGCAGAGACATAGATCATTGTATTGTCTACACACATGTGGATTACAGTTGAACACCAGAAATTTCGGAGGTCATTATGGAGAAAAGAATCAGGCCCAAGACAAAGCATTGGGGAACACCTGAAGAGATGGCAAGTAGGGGAGAGAATGAGTAACTAATGCAGACAGATTGGGACCTGCCCTCAAGGTAGGAATGGAGTCAACAAACTGAAAGGTTAGAGAACCCCACCTATTTCAGCTTCTGCAGGAGAAGAGACTGTGCAACAGTGTTGAGGACCATTACTTGATCAACAAAGATTGCATATGTAATCAGGTCCTGGTCCATACTGGAAAGGATGGACTGAGTGAGCTGGAGGAGAGAGGTGGAGGTATAATGCAACTTCTGGTAAGTAGACTGAAAGGGTGTGAAGAAAGAAGAATCAAGGAAAGGGGAAGGTTGGAGGAGGACAAGGTGTTCCTGAAGCTTTCTCAGGTTTCAGAGAAGGGAAATCAGATGACAATTCACAGGAGAGGAAGGATCATCTCCTTTGGGAATAGGAATGACTGTAGCATGTTTCCAGACAACTGGGGCAGTGGCTATTGAGAAAGAGAGTTTGACAATAGAAGTGATAAGGATAGTAGTAGGGGCAAAGGGGAGGAGGTGTAGGTGAAGAGGAAAGGGATGAGTGCAGCAGGTGAAGGAGTAGAAGGTATTGGTAGCAGGGTCAGAGATGGGAGAGTCACCCAACTTGTGAACTGGGAAGAGGGACTGGTTCAGAAGAGACAATAGAAAAAAAACATGGAGAGGTGGGTGACTTCGATTTTTTAACCACAGCATTGGTGTGGCATATCTACATAAAGGACTTGAGCTTAGTGTTCATGGATCATTAGGTATTCCACAATTCATGTGTTTAAAAAAAATCCACATTACATGCAGCTCCCTATGTATTATTCTATATATTTTTTTATTTTAGTCTTTGGTCACCGGGTAAGGCCGACTAGGCACAAGTACCTGTTTTCAGGGGTGATCTGGGAGCACTGGGCTGTTAAGTGACTTGCTTAGAGTCACACAGTATGCAAGTGCAGGTTGTGAGAATCAAACCAAGGTCTGGTCTGCTGGATGTACCAAGCTCTTTCACAGCTTATTACTCTAACCTCTAGGCTATACTGCCAGCCCTATGTAATCACTGGCTATGCTTATTACACACTGAACTCACTGTGTGTCCTTCCATCATCCACAAGTATGACCACATTTGTGTATAACAGAAATCAAGCTCTCTCATGCTAACAACAATAATCTGCTTCATAGTTTTATAACGTAAAACCAGAGATTATACAACAGAAAGTACGAGCAGCAGTAAAACTTGTGTTTTTTTTTTCATACAACCTCAGTGTATGATGCCAGTATGGACCAGTCAAGTTTTACTCTTGTGGTTTGTGTGCGTTACACATTTCAGGTGTTAAAAAATAGAGTACTTGTTACACACTGCTACACATACCCTATTGTACACTTTATAATCCAAGCAGTGATTCTAACCTATGTTACTTGTAATTGCTAAAATTTACAATTAATTGTTTCATTATTAATGTTACTTTAGCAAAAATATAGTTCTTAAAATTAAAGTGTTTTTTTTAATTAAGTTGGAAATCTGTAATATGACAATTATATACCCATCCCTAAACAATGAACTCATTATTATGGGTGATATCAACATGAACTGGGAGTGTGGCAATATTAGGAAATGCGAATCACAACTTGCCTGCCTATCCCTTAACCAACTAATCCAGGACCCGAAGAGACAGGCAGCCAATGGTTCCTCAAGTTCCCTGCTGGACTGGATCCTGACCAACTGGCCGGAGAGGATTGCCTCATCAGGCACGCTATCAGACTCCATATCTGACCACTCCCCTGTATACTGTGTCTGGAAAATCCCCTCCCCTAGAATTCCACACAAAATCATTCAAGTCAGAAAATACTCCAGTTTTGACCCTGAGGCTTTCCTGGCCGATCTAGGATGTACTGACTGGACCAGGGTGCTTGAAGCCTCTGACCCCTCAGTGGCAGCTTCCTGCTTCATACATTCCTTTGGTGTTCTCCATGATAGACACGCCCCAAGGGTCACCCGGAGGGTGAGGGGAACAGCCACCTTCTGGCTGAATGGTGACTTACTTGCCCAGATGCAGGAGAGAGACAAATGCTGGGCAAGTACTAAGGGTTCCAGAGATCCTGCTAATCTCCTGAGATATCGGCAACTCAGGAATCGGTGTAAAAAAGCCATTAGGGCTGCCAAAAGTAACTTCTGTAAATCGGCACTACTTAGCTCTGTCAGAGATCCTAGGAGGTTCTGGAGGAACATTAAATCCCTCGTCAGTGGGCCTTCTCACTCGGGTGTTGTGGACATGATTATTGATGGAGTCTCATGCAATAATCCCCACACTATAGCTGACCACCTCAATCTCCACTTCTCCGACCTTTCGGCCCTCACCTCTCGTTTCACGACCGATGGGGGTCACTCACTTAATATCCCTCCAATGCAGAGTGAACATCCTCCTCGGAGAGTATTTAATCTTAAGGCCGTGTCTGTCCTTGATGTTCAGAACCACTTGGCTGCCCTCTCCCAGCACTCTAGTGCAGGGCCTGACAACCTTGAGCCCAGGCTTCTCAAGCTGGGGCAGCTTACATTGCCCTCTGATTGCCCATATCTTTAACCTATCCCTTAGCTCGGGATAATCCTGACATCTGGAAGAAGGCAAGGATAGTCCCTGTTCTGAAGCAGGAAATCCCAAACCCCTGACAACTATCGCCCTATTGCTATTCTCCCATCCTTGGTAAACTCCTGGAAAAGGTTGTGGCGGAGCAACTCTCGAGCACGTGGATACCCATGAGCTGCTTTCTGGGGCCAACATGGTTTCCAGAAGGGTCATAGTACCACTACTGCCCTGATTACTGTAACCTCTAGTATTAGATCTGCCATGGATCAGGGCAAACTGTCAGGTGCTATATTTATTGACTTGTCAAAAGCTTTTGACCTTGTCAACCATGACGTCCTGGGGAGCAGCTCAGGGCTCTGGGTTCTCTCCATGCCATGAGTTGGATGATGGGCTACCTAACGGGTAGAAAGCAGTGCACCTGCTTTAACAAGGTCCTCTAGCCTAGGGCTGTGACCATTGGACTTCCCCAGGGATCGGTACTTGGACCTCTCCTATTCTCACTTTTATTAATCAACTCCACGGGTGACCTCTCATTGCCAAGTCACGCTTTATGCAGATGACCTTGTGCTAGTGGCCCATGCTCGTATGCTGCTGGCCTTAACCAGTGCCCTATCTGAAGACTTCAGCACAGTCTCGGCCTGGATTACCAACCATAGACTGGTATTGAATCCTAACAAAACTCAGGCCATGCTCTTTGGTTCCAATGCTGTTAAAAGCCCCATCAGCTATGCTCAAAATAGCTTGTGATGGAGGTCCCTGTTGCCAACAGCGAGCTCAATTAAATATCTTGGGGTCACCCTTGACCCACAACTTGACATGGGAAGCCATATCCAAAACATCTGCAGAGCCACCAGGTGTAAACTTGGCCTTGCCTACAGGGCCAAATACAACCTGACTCCGGGAGCCAGGCTGGCACTTGCGAGGGGAGTGCTTCTCCCCTCCCTTAGATATGGATACCACCTATTTGACAGGTCACCCTAAATCCATCTTAATCGGTGGAACACGGCATATAATGATATCTGTTGGTTTGCACTTGCTGCTCCCAAACTCACCCACTGATGTGAGCTCTATGACAAACTCAACTGGCTCCCCCCTGCAGAATTCCTGATCCTTGGTGTAAACTTCACCAGGGAAGTGCTGCCATGGGCATCCCGTCAGGACTGGTGCATCTCCTCCCAAAACTGGACGCCATTCCTACCAGCTCAGGTCACAAGACCACTTGGTGCTTAAAGTTCCTCCTACTTGGACCCTTATGGGGATCGTGACTTTCACGCTTTTGTGCCTAGGCTCTGGAACTCCATTCCGACTCTGTTCGCTGGCCCTTCCCATGGGACCTTCGCCTCCCTGTGGTCCCACCTAAAACAAACGACAAGATGTGACTGCTCCTAGTCTCTGTAATGTAATACTCTGCAGTCCATTATTGTCCACTCTGAGTCCATGATGGTCTATGAAATATGTATTCAGTGATTCTAATGTCTATCTATGTCCTGTAACAATTTGTACTATGTGTGGCAGTATCTCTGCCCTTATACAAGCGTTGTTATAGCTGTTTTTTACTGTATCATGCTGTTTCTCCAATGTTGCCATGTATGTATACTGTATGTTTTGTGCTCTTCCGGGTCGTTCCTGAAAATAGGCATACTACTTGTCTAGTGTACTTACCGGGTAAACAAAAGCTAAATAAATAAATAAATAAATAAATAAACAATGGGTGTTCAAAAACAACTGACAGTGCTGATGAAAACCTGGTCCAAGCAATATTAAAAAGAAGCACTCCTTTTATTATTTAACTGTAAAAAAGTGGTAAAGCAGATTAAAAATAAGGAAAAAGGCTATCATACTTGTCAGGAGATACAGTAGGTGGCAAACTAAAATAAAATAAAAATGTACAGGTACAAAAATGTCACCAGTATCATGCACTGCTTCTTTGACTATAGAAACACATTTCAGAAAATTTAGTGTAAAAAATGCTGCCCTCCAGGTCAATAAGACACACTGTGGGCCCTATGCATGAATGGAGTGGAGTGGCTATGTGTGCGCATCTGGGGTGTGTGGCTCCTCCGCACCCATTATGCCCCCCACACAGCATGCACAAAAGGGGGGCATGCAGACCCAGCACACCCAATCCCCCATGTCCATGGACCTCACCATGCTGGGGGTATTCCAGGGGCATGCCAGCACTATGCGGTATTCACTAAACCACATAGTGCTGGCTACATGGGTGTGGAGGGTGGCGTAGGGTATGCCAGGGTAGACCCTGCCATAACCCTGTGCACATCCCTATGGTCTCCATCCTATGGGTGCCGGGGGTCCTGGACAGTGCTCTCCATACTGCCCCTGCCCATTAGGCAGCTGGGATGGGCAAGCAAAGCAGCAGCACTGGGATGTAGCAGGGGGGATGGACCATGGTGCATGCCCCCCATGGAGGCTCAGGGTACAGGGGTATGGCCACAATGGTGTTGGAGCACCCCTGCTGTTGCGAGCATGTGGGCCAGAGGGAGGCCCCAACACCAGAGTCCTGCAGTGTGCCGGGAGTGTGCTGTTCTCTGAGGCTGGGCCTGTGGACTGACTGCCCATAGGGGCCATGCCGCACAGGTCTGGGTGCCTAGGCAGCATGCACAACCCCAGACCTGTGCATTACAGCATGTGGGACCCACTATTGGACCCGGGATGGGCATCCCATTGGATGCCTGCCCGGGTCTGTGACTCTGCCCCAGGTCACACTATGGAGTCCTGTGTGTCAGGCGGGAGGAGCCATGGACAGGTGGCTGGCATTGGTGAATGCCAGTATGGGTGCACCTGTCCGTGGGGCTTAGGGGTGTGGGGGCACGGGTGGGTTATGCAACATTTCTGCATACCCCCACCAGCTTTGTGCATAGCACCCTGTGCAAACAAGAAATAGATTGAGCAAACAATGGCTGCTTCTGCATTAGCTTGATGTGTAAAGTGTTGTTTTTTTTGTTGCATTAGATATGGTGTAGGTCAATTCTTTGCTTGTCACTCTCCAAGCAATGCGCAAAGTGTATCACAGCCCATTCCTGCAGAGGCTGTAACTCCACTGCACCTGTGCCACAAAGGTGGTGAGTGTAACCATGCAAATGACATGCAGTGCTAATCAAAAAAGTGTTGACTAGGCCAGCCCACTGGTGCAGCAATTGAATTTCCACCTGTGATGCTGATGACCCGGATTTGGAAACAGACACAGGTGTCAGAGGGCTGGCTCGAGGGGGAGATAGTTTGAGCATTCCAAGATGGCTCATCTTCTTCCAGGAGGGAGGGTGGTACATGGTCCAGTGTTTGCCATCCTCTGGAAGAGGCCAGAGACATGACAGCATGTTGGGTCATGCAATGGAGGGAGTGCAATGGACATCAGCTTATGCCTTGATGTCCTGGCACATCATGCTCCCAGAGAAAACCAGGAAAATGCTCCCTGACAGGCTGGATGATGATTGCTGGTCCCTTGCTGCCACAAAGCCCCAGACCACCTGGATCAACCCCAGCAGAACCCTGGCCAAGTAGTTACACTGGCCACCCCCACTGGCACTTTCTCCCCTGTGGGGGACCCATCTGATGAAGGGGAAATATTGGGTTACTCGGGGGGGGGCTGTATTGTGGGGTGGTGGATGGCAGTGGGGATGGAGTGCCGGTGGGGTGCACCTAGGTGACCCAAAGGAGTGGCCAGTCAGGAAGCATGGGAGGTGCAAAAAAAGTGGTGACACTCTCAGTCCCAGTCACGACTTTAGGGACACTCCATGTCTGTCAAAGTATTACAGGTAGGTAGTAGAAGTATTGTTATAGTGTGACTGGAACAGAAAGAACAGGTGGAATAGCGATTAGTAAGGGACTAGATGACAGAAGATACATTCTGGAAAACTGGATCAGTGAGGTGGTTCCATTGATACAAAGAAGTAACAATTGACCTGGGACTAGGAGGGAGCCACTACTGCAGTTCCACCAAAATTAAAGATATCTGAATGCTACTGTCATGATGTCTTCTGTCTTAACTAGTTGTGATGTTTGGTGTCACTTGGTACCACTGTATTGAATGATAAAAGTATACCTAATTATCTGCAGGGTTGTTAAGAATCAGCAGCTGGCATTTTAATGAAGCAGTGCTGTGCATGTATATGCTTCCACAGTGATGCAGAAGCTGAGGTGCTATGTGCTTCATCTGCCACCATGCTGGTGACCTGGGTCCAGGATTAAGCCCAGATTGATGAAGGTCAACAAAAGAAATGAGAATGAAGTGTCCTGCAGCATGCTTTCCTCCATGGGGGAAGGAAGGTGGTCCATTCTGCCGTGTGACTGCCACCTAGAAGATCATATAGCAGTGCACACTGGAACAAGTTCAGGGTAGAGGAGAGTCACTGTTTGGCTCGGGCTGAAGCTGATGCTCGGCATCATGCCACTCTGCTGGTGTCTCTCAGTGGGGTGGCACAAAAAGCATGGAAAACCCCAATCATGGAAGTATGATGGCTGCCACTCTACCCAGAGACCATGCACCTGTCAACCCAGGCAGCCATCCAGTACTCAAGCAAGACCAAAGTTTATGGTGGGCAGCTGGTCCATCCCAGCTATCCTCGACTTGAGGGGAGAGAGAGGATATGATGGGTGACTGCCAGGAAGGTAAGAAGCCCTAGGAGAAGACAGCATGATGGGACTGGGGCAGAAAAGACAAACCTGAATGTGAGGCCTCAGATTGATTGGTGAGCAGGAGGGAGAAAAATAAAAAAAAAGAAGATAGGCAAGTGCAAGGTGATGGCACTGATATTCTCAACTGTTCTTCACTCACTGTCTGACATGACAGGGACCTGACAGAGGTCTCCATTGTACTATGAACAGCTGATACCTTTGGGACAATATCATCCCTTATCTGAACCTAAAGGTAAAGGTCGAATGGGTAAGGGGCAATTTAGTGGCAGTGCTGGTACCCATGAACTTTGTGCATGGCAAAGCACCATGTGGTTTGTATTATTCACATCACTAAACAGGTGTTCATGCATGCAAACCCTATTTGCACCAGCCATCATCTGGTCACCCTCATTTACATTTTAACAAAGCCACAAGGGAACTTATGAGAATAGCTGCAAGGTGTTGTGGCACAGTGGGTAGGATATTTGCCCCCCTCCCCCTTCATTTTACTTGCGCACCTACTGGCTGAGGATCGAGGTCCTGACTGCAAACTGAATCTCAAAGTTGCATCTGTGATAAGTGCTTTACAGTATTCATTCTGAGGCAACAGTATTTCGGAAAACGGTCAATGGGGCAGGTCACTTAGGGGGTTTTTTTTGGAAAGGGGCAGGGGGGGGTTGATCACAGTGAACATGTTACAGCAATAAAACAAACATACTTTACAATTGCCGTCTGCAAAAAATTAAATGTTCTTTACATGGCCAAAGTCTGGACTTCTCTTTCTAGTGCCACTGTAGCACTTTATAACAAAGCAGGTAATTATTTTCACCCACACAGAAACACGGTAAAATCAAGCCTAAACAACATCTAAATACCATCAAACTCATTTCTCAAACTTCAAACTCACAAAAATAATTCATGTGTGCCAAGAGGTAAGGTACCACTGAGTCAGTGATTCTGGTGGCAGTAAAGTCATTCACAGAAATTAGAAATTATCCCTATTTTTCAACTTAAATTGTATATAGTAACCAGATTTGCCCTGAAGAGCTGATAGCATTTTCAGCCTGGTGTACTAGATTACAACCCTGGGAGACAGATTTGATATGTGTTGTCTGCTGCCTCAGCTTCCAGTTCTGAAGTGCTTTTCTAGTTTGGCCACCTGGTGCTCCAGTTCACAGACATGTAGGGTGACTTTTACTTTTGCCACCTGCTGCAGGATCTCATCCCATTACTCACAGCTGAACTGAGCAAGGCAAGTTGAACGATGTGAATACGCATGTAAAATCCATCTTGGGGCCATGTGGGGTATCAGTGCAGGCAGTATTGTGCAGAAACATTGAAGACAACAGCAGTGTCTTCTGCCTGTTCCATTTCTGTCCTTACCTTTTTATATTAACTGACCCCTGAAAGTCTAATTACCGTGCAAACAGCCTTAAATGGGTGAGGGTACTATTCTTCAAGTTACATACTGCATCCCACTAGTTTTCTTATGTTTAAAGGAATCTGTTATGATTCATTGCCTAAGAGACTAGATGGTCCTAGTCAGTGATTAAGGTCCCCCATTGTTCAAATAATTTACTGGTCAGCATTTAAAAATTTTTTTAACGATGTCTACCATGTAAGTGCAGAAGTGGCAGAAGAGCAACCAACTGGAAGTAATGCCTATTTTCTGACCAATATGCATTATCCCAGGAAGAGCTGTGGGGCTCAGGGAACAACTTGTTTTAGCTCACGATCCTGGTGGAGGAAGTTGGGGTATTCTAACCTCAACACACAATACTACTACCACAGAGGGATCCACCAGTTAAGCACCTGCTGGACTGAGGTGTCATGGAGCAAATCAGCACACTTAGTAGAGATAGCACTGTTGTAGTGAAAGCTCTGCTCTGGCCCCTCCACCTGGCATAACATCACATCAGTAGCAGTATCCTGGTGCTGCAGTTCACAAGATAACCACCAGGATTCCATAAGGGCTGCAGATGAATATAAAGTTACATTTTGGCACAGCATGGGTTTGATGGGGGATTCCAACTTAAGGTATGATAAGGGCTATTTCATGTATGTTACTTATAGCAGTAACTCTAGAAGTCCCTCAATGACACATTGGAACAACACTTTAATTGTAAGCAGAAAGTATGTTAGCTGGAAAGTACTGTACTGCAAAAGTGCTTCTGATTGACAGAGGGACTGCTGGGTATCCATTCTCCACTGCATAGTAAACCTACTAAAGATATTACATTGTAACACATATCTGCATGCAAGAATATCCTGCAGGCTCAGATCATTACAAAATGGGAATAATCTAACAGATCTAAACCTATTGCTTTTTAAAAAGCTCTAGAATTTGTAAAGATGATACCCAATTCAGAATCAAAACATGTCTTCTTGGAGCTGATTAAGGGACCTGCTAGAATAAGAATACTCTTGTTCGTATCTTAACCAAAAAATATCAGACAATGTAAAAAGACAAAGAGCCTAGTACTGTATATTTTTCCTGAAGCTTGCTGAATTTAATATCCCTAGTTATGGCTGGTTAGCTTCCAAGTGTGAACAGGAAATGTATAACATGGGTTTCTAAAGTCTCACAAAATTAGCATTTCTATGGGACAGGCTATACTCTCTGCATACTGATTAATTGCTTTTAATACTCTGACAGAACATCTTTGTGACCAAGACAAGCTGTGTGCTCTGTTTGAGACCATCCGTTTTATTGTTTTTAAATAGGATTGTAGAAGACGGGAGATCTGCTTATCAAAATGCATCTCCTAAAATATGTTGGCTTGGATATTTTTAAGCATTTAACACGGGGCAGTGCCCTTTTTGGCCACTGGACATAATTTAGATCTGGAAATACCTTTAAAACTAAGATTACTCCAAGATAGATTATAGGACACATGCATTTTACCTATGGTCATGAAAACTTGTTCATTTTCATTGCAGCAAATTGAAAATGAAATGTTCAAGACCCCTATTTCTGGGCAGTCTTGTGGCTTTTAGGCTTAATGCTCTAATTCCAATTCAAATAGAAGTGGGGAACAGGGGGCACCCCTTTCATGTTCCCCTACCCAACTGAAATGCGTCAGAGATCCAGGCGTTGGTCTGTATAGTTTCCTTAGGATATGTGTATATGGCCTGCATCCACGTAATAAATTATGGTGAAAAGCCTGTGGTTCTCATTCTACACCAGAGGTGGCCCCACTCTATCATATCGAAGGCTTTTTCTGTATTGAGTGAGACCACCACTGGGCAGTAACTAGAGTTGCTTTTACCCCAGCCAGCACCTGAAGTAGGGCTCTAAGATTGGACAGGACCCCTCTAACCTTAACAAATCCAGCCTAATCTTCATGCACCAGTTTAGGTAGTACCTTGTACATTCATCCTGCCAGGATTTGCATATATTTTGTGAATGGCATTTAAAAAGGAAATCAACCTACATGATGTAACTTTGTCTTTGAGCTTGTCTGGCTTAAGCAGAACCATCATATAGGCATGGGAAAAGATGTCAGGCAGCCTGCCCCCTCCCAAGAGAACTGCCAAGGTTTTGAACAGGTGGCCAAAAATTGCTGGAGCAAGTTTTTTATACAAATTTATCACAGCCTTTCCAGCCCTCAGGCTTTTCCAGTGAAAGTTGCCCCAGTGCCCCAGGATGTCCTGCTTGGTAAGAGACCTATCCAATTCCTGAATATCTTCCTCTGATTGGGAGGATAGATTTTAATAAAATGGATAATTATCTAACCCTGCAACTGCTTTGGGATTGCCATCTCCAGCAGTATGCAACTGTGAAAAGTAAGAGACAAATTCCCCATTTACATCTTTTTAATTTACCTGATACTGGCCAGTAGGTGATTTGATTCCCTTCAATGTGCCATTGCACATTCTCCTGTTTTGGCTACCAGTAGTTGTTTCTGATTTAAACTTTGGTGTTCAGTGTCATTTTGGAACTGTATGATGTAGTTTAGGACCCTCTAAACCACAGAATCCTATAGCAGAATACGGGTGCATTGTAGCAACAATAGAAGAGCTGAGTAAGGGACAGGAACTGCATCACACAGTTCTAAAATAGTAAGTACCTCCCATGTATAAATCAGAAATGCCCATTAGGATAATTAAAAAGCCTGGAATGATGGAACAGTACTGGAACCATTACTTACAAACCAGGTTCTACAGGAGAAAATGGCTTACAGGTTCAGTGTAGTTCTCTTTTAAGTGGAACTGTATGTGCCAAAAGGCATCATATACAATCTGCGATGTCTGAAAACCACAGAACACAGCATGAGTTTTCCCTTTGTTGCGACTTATCAGTAGCCATAATTACATGGGGCCTGATCTTCAAACAGCCCTTAGAACCACACAAAGTGCATTGCTCTAGGGCTAATACAAACTCCGGGTGTGTCAGGGAACCCGCACCCAATTTTATAAAAGGAGTGGTCCCTGCACCTAAACTGCAAGAGTTGCTGCAGTTGCAGGCTAGCACCAAACATATGGCACACTTGCAGGAATTGCTGCAGGGATTCAGCCCTCCCACCTGGTGCAACACTAGATGGGCAGGGATGATTCGGGTGGTGGTGAAGCTGCTGGACAGCAGGAGGCTGGGGGCAGAAGGGGCACAGAAGGTATCAAAGTGTTTCTTACAGGGTATATCTTCTGTGAAATTATTACAGGTGGTGCTTTGCAGGTTTTACAGTTTTATCTATTATTAGGATAAGCTTTCAGGGTTACTGCATTTGTCGCTGACTGATTGTTTCTGCTCTTACCTCCTTGTTTCTTTCATCCCTGCTTCTTCTTTTTCAGCAGGGGAAAGACCCAGCCACCCACCCCCATCCCCAACCACCCCCACACTACACTCCTTTTATAGGGTAGCACAGTCGTGACATTTCCTGTGGCAAAGCAGAAAGGGATGGATCAGTGGGGTATCCACCCAGTGACCTCATTTACAGGGTCACTAGTAACTGAACTTGTTATAACAAGTTATACAAAAACAAAAAAAAACAAAATCAAACTTTTGATTGCATTTTCTTCCTTCTAATTACTCTGACCAGATTATAAACCCAGCAAATTATCTAGAATGGATATCATTAACTGCAGGTACTGCGAAACACTTTTCAGGAGGGTAGTTTTACAGGATTTAAGACACTGTCGTACATGTTGGGCCATTGAAGATCTTAGGGCTCAGCTCCAGGCATCATGGGCAGAGATTGTGCACCTCAAATTTCATATTCAAGAAGAAATATATTATAAGACCCACCAGCCATTTCCCCAACATCTAAGAGAAGCACCTTGACCACAGAGGGTAGTTGGTCTGGGAGGTTAACAGGTGGTTAGGAGGGGCATATCAGGTGCCCCATCACTAGGTGTTCTCCAACATGTTACCTCCACAAACCATATCAAAATTACAAACAGGTATCTGCCTCTATCTCCGAAATCAAACAAAGGGGCAGAGGACACTGCAGAGCAGGATACTGCAGCACAGGAGCTAGCATAACAAAACTCACCCAAAACAGGAACCAAAACAAAAAAAGCAAAAAGGAAATCCAAAAAACTTCTGATCATAGGAGACTCCATGATTCAGTGAGTTGATACCTCTCTCCAGCCAGGGGTAATGGTCAGATGGTTCCCTGGTACATCAGTGTGGAGAGACACTGACCGCATTGCTAAAATTGTTCAGGAAGCAGGGGAAAACATTGACATCCTGGTACATATAGGGACTAATGATCTCACCATCCCATCAGTTGTGGAGAACAAGGAACACCTGACCAGGCTGGGTGACAAACTATCATTCATTTCATCCAGCATCTCCTTCTCTGAGATCCTGCCAGTCTGGGAGAGGGGGTAGATGGACGGAAGGTCAGAGAAGGGGAGATAGGGGAGCTAAACATGTGGCTTAAGGGCTGGTGCCAGGAAAAAGGACACAAATTTGTAGGGAACTGGCAACAGTTTTGGGAGTGAAAGTTCTTTAAATTTGATGGACTGCATCTGACTAAGGACGGAGTAAGTGCATTGGGGCAGAAGTCTGATGTCTTTGCAGAACATTTAACTAGCAATTGGGGAGAGAGGTGCAGCACCCCATATGTTGAATGGGAAGAACACCCCTTCCCCCGCAGCAAGTGATCAAACAGGAGTTCAGCATGTTTGCAGTTCATTTGCATCACCAGGTAAGGAAAAAGTTCCAGCTTCCCATACGACACACAGGTGAAACGTCAGACCCCACCCAGCAACTAACACACCGAAATCTGGCCAATGGAAAATCATGTACACAAATGCTTGCAGTCTGGGAAAGAAGATCCCAGACCTGCAGGCAATCATGACAGAGGCTAAACTGGACATAGTAGCAATTAGCGAGACGTGGTTTACCAGTAACCACACTTGGGAGACTTCAGTACCTGGCTACGTACTGTTCAGAAGAGATCGAGTTGCAAAAAGGGGGGGGTGGAGTGGTCCTGTATGTAAATGAAAATATCAAAGCTACAGAAATTCAGAATACACATAAGGAGCCAGAAGAACTGTGGGTCACCCTGGAAACAGGAAATGGGACAGCCATAAGAACTGGGGTTCTCTACAGTCCCCCAGACCAGGAGGAGGACATAGACATATTACTGTTAGAAGATATACAAACCATGACAGCTAAAGGGGAGGTTCTGATAATGGGAGACTTCAATATGCCAGATACAGATTGGTCAATACCAGCAGGAACATCTGCCATAACTAGACACATGGTGGATTCCCTACAGGGGGAGAGCCTCAAACAACTGGTACAACATCCACAAGAGACAGAGCTATCCTAGATCTAGTACTGACTAACAGGGAAAGCATCACAGATCTCAAGGTAGAAGGTCACATATGGGCCAGTAGACCATCACATGGTATGGTTCAGTTTGGCCACCACAACTAAATCATCCCTTTCCAAGGCAAAAATATGGGACTTCAGAGGAGCTGACTTTGATAAGATGGCCAACAGAGTTAAGCTAGCCCTGGCAAAAAGAAATACAGGTGAGGGGGTACAGGCAAAGTGGACAAGCATTAAGGATGCAACACTTGAAGCAACATACCATAGTGTTACAGAGGAAAGGAAGTGCAAAGAAAGAAGGAAACCACTTTTGTTCTCAAAAACAGTAGCAGAAAAAGTCAGAGCCAAAAGTCTGGCCTTCATGAAATATAAGAGAACGCAGCGGGATTAAGAGAAAGAGGCATACCAAACTTCCCTAAGGGAAGCAAGGAAGGCAGTAAGGCAGGCAAAGGCCCAAACTGAGGAAACACTAGCACAGACAGTAAAAGAAGGTGACAAGACTTTCTATAGATACATTAGTTAAAGGAGAAAGTCCAGAGAGGGTATTGCTAAGATCAAAGGAGATAAGGGGGCGTGTGAGGAAGAGGACCATGTAAAAGCATCTATCCTAAATAGATACTTCTGCTCAGTATTTACTGAAGAGAAGGTAGGGCAGGGTCAACAGCTCAGCACCATGGACACAGGAGGGAGGGCAGTGTGCACTAGTCCCTTCACAAAAGAAAGGGTCCTACAAGAGCTCGATAAGCTCAGGGCGGACAAGGCAATGGGACCTGATGGCATACATCCCAGGGTACTAAAGGAGCTAAGGGTGGAACTAGCAGAGCCATTATCAAAACTGTTTAGTGAGTCTCTGAGCACAAAGAGAGGTCCCAGAAGACTGGAGAAGGGCTCATGTGATCCCGCTCCACAAGAGTGGTAGCAGGGAGGAGGCAGGGAACTACATACCAATCAGTCTTACCTCAGTAGTGGGCAATATTATGGAGGCACTCCTTAAAGAAAGGATAGTGCAACACCTGGAATCCATAGGAGCACAGGATCCAAGACAGCATGGGTTTACAAAAAGGAAGGTCCTGTCAAACTAATCTCATAGATTTCTTTGACTGGGTAGCCAGAGTTGTGGACCAAGGGAGAGCAGTTGATGTCGCCTACCTTGACTTCAGCAAAGCGTTCGATACTGTTTCACATAGAAGATTGATTAATAAGCTGGGTAGGCTCAGGGTGGGTCAGAAGTTGGTCAACTGGGTGGCAAACTGGTTGACGGACAGAAAACAGAGAGTGGTGGTAACCGATATACAGTCAGAAGAGATGCAAGTCACAAGTGGGGTACCTCAGGGATCAGTCCTGGGGTCAGACCTCTTCAATATCTTCATCAGTGTCATTGCAGATGGACTGGAGGGTAAAGTTTGTCTGTTTGCAGATGACACCAAGTTCTGCAACAGAGTAGATGATCCAGATGGGGTGGGCAGAGTGAGAAGAGATCTGGATAAACTAGCAAAATGGTCGAAAGAGTGGCAACTGGGGTTTAATGCAAAGAAGTGCAAAATCATGCACATAGGGAAGAGAAACCCTGAAACCACCTATAGGCTGGGAGAAGAGTTGCTGGCAGTCACAAGGGAAGAAAGAGACTTGCGCATCATCATCACCGAAGACCCAAAATCATCCAAGCAGACCACTAAAGCAGTAGGTAAGGCTAGGGGGATGTTAGGCAGTATTAGTATGGGTATCACAAGTCAGAAGAGGGAGGTAATAATCCCTCTTTACAAGACACTGGTTAGGCCCCATCTGGAGTACTGCATGCAGTACTGGAGGCCACACCTTCACAAGGACATTAATCAAATTGAGGCAGTCCTGAGAAGGGCAACCAAAATAGTGCAGAGGCTGCATCAGAAAACACATGAGGACAGATTAACGGAGTTCAATATGTACACCCTAGAGCAAAGGAGGGAGAGAGGTGATATGATTGAAACATTCAAACACCTTAAAGGCATTAACAAGGTGAAAGAGTCTAACATGTTTCAATATAAGAAAAATAGCAGGACAAGAGGACGCAGCATGAAATTAGAGGGAGGCCGATTAAGGGGTAATGTGGGATGTTCTTCTTCACAGAAAGGGTGGTGAATGCATGGAATGGCCTACCTCAGGAAGTTGTGGACATGAACACAGTGCAGGGCTTCAAACAGGCATGGGATAGGCATAAGGGAGCAATACAGAGGAGTATGACTAGATAGGCCATTGACAGAGCAAAGGCCGATGGCACATTTATGAGGTAGAAAAAGAAATGGGCAGACTGGATGGGCCTTGCGGTCCTTATCTGCTAACAACTCCGATGTTTCTATGTTTCTATAAGGGGAGTTGGGGAGACAGCCGAGCATGAAATGGAGTGATGTGGAACCTGGTGGGGTGTGTTTGCTTTTGTATTTATTTTGTTAATGTTGATCAATTCATAGTAGACTACTACAAAGTACTGTACCTAATTATTATACTGTAAATGCATAGACAGATCAAATCCAACACATCCAAGTAAGGGCAAGTGATATTTCCAAATAATACTGCATCATATTGAAACATAACACAGCAGACCTCACAACTATTAACTTACTGTATACAGACCGTAACAATCATGCATCACCGCCAATAATAGGTATATAGAGGATGATTGTTATGGTCTGTATAACTCAGTAGTTGTGAGGTATGCTGTGTTTCATTTCAAAATGATGCTGAGTTATTTGGAAATATCACTTGCCCCCCTTGGATGTGTTGGATTTGATCTGTCTACGTAATTACAGTATTATTAATAGGCACAGTATTTTGTAGTAATCTACTATGAATTGACAGACTTTAACAAAATAAATCTAAAAGCAAACGCACCCTGCCGGGAGTCACATCACTCCCTTTCATACCAAGCTGTCTCCCTGACTCCCCATATGCCACCTACCATGCTGCTTCTGCCCCAGACTGCACATTTACAACCCCGCCAATTCACAACAGTGTGTGGCATTCAAACAAGTCACTTAGATCACCTCCTAGCTGGTCTATGTTGAGCCCCATGCTCCGTTCATGGTGCTGCTACCGAAATATCAAATAAGGGGATGTTGCATCCCCACCACAGTGCAAGCCCCCTTGTGACCTGGTGCTTGGGTGCATCTGTGGCAGTGGTGGCACAGGCTGGCTTGGGCATAAGGCATCCCAATTTCAATGCAGCCTGCATTTGAAAATCGGGATTGCCACAAAGTCTGACACAAGGTTCCACTTGCGTCATACACCTTTGGTGCAGGCACCTTGCGCCAAATTTCGACTTTTGAAAATTGGATCCATAATCTTGACAATCTCTGCAGCTGTCTGCCCCTGTCCTACTTTTGCCTTACTCACTGATGCTGAGGCATGTACACAACCCCTCCTAGTGCTGATACAAGCTGCACTGGAGAGAGAGTCATTAGTCCAGGGACAGGCAGATCTTGGGCAGTGTCAGAAGGGATGCCCAGCCTGCTGACATCACTACTGTACTAGCTGATGAAACAGAGATCAATATGAGCAAATTCAATAATGTTTTTATAACACTTACTAGTCTAGAGCAGTATAGCACAGTAGTTTGGTGGCAGTGAATCTGGTGCACGAAGGGGTGAAAAGTAAAACCTGTGCAAAGCTGATTTTTGCTGAGTAGTAAGGTATAGGATGTGCAAAAAATTTTGAACATCATATAATTTGGCATATAGCATGCAAATAAAATAAACTGAAGGAAGGAAGGAAGGAACATTTGCAGCATTTCGGTGGGGATATTGAGAACTATGATGACAAGGGTGAGGATATTGCGAACTACAATGTCAGGGGCAGCAACATCCTGTTTTAATGCTGGGAGTGTCCATTGTGCATTGGAGCGAGCGGTACAGCCTGTCCACATGGCTGCTTACACTGCTCACTCCAGAATGCATCCTCACTTTTGTAGTGGCTCCAGAAGAGACAAAAGAAATGACTTAGACTGATCATGTAACTGTTCACACTGTCGCATTAGCAGCTCAGCAACCTGAGCTTTCGGGTTGCTGCGGTGCAAATGTGGCAATGTAAACTGGCCTAGTGTGTCATAGCTCTTACAAGGATAAAATCTGTCTGGGGCTTACTGTTTCTGCCCTTTCAGATTGTTTGTTAGGTCTTTTGGTACTTTACAGCCCTGCTTAAACCAGAGTAAACCTAAATTCCTTCATGGTGATTTCAAAATGCTACCCATGATGCTTTGCATTAGTTGGGTATGTGTAATTCTGTATTCCTTTGAAACTTGGCTATATTGCCAGTGCCTTTCCAGGGCAACCCTTGCTTCAGTGCTGTTCACTGGAGTTTACTTTCTAGGGTAACCCTTGCTTCAGTGCTGTTCACTGGGGGGGGGCTAGGTCATTTTCCAGGGTAACCCTTGCTTCAGTGTATATATATATATATATATATATATATATATATATATATACAGTATATATATATATTTCTTTACTCAAACATGTAACAAAAACTTCAGTTTGGGGTCATGGTGATATAATGAAAAAACTAGCCAAAACATGAGGCACAAAACAGAAAAGAGTGTCATATTAACAAGTGTAACACTGGTGGTTCGGTGGAGATAATTTCTCAAATGTTTGTGAACTTGTTTTTTTCTTTACAGTCACATATCACTCATAACATATGGATGCAAATTGCATTTTTACTAGGCATTTGTGTTGCCTAGCTTTAATTTTGGCTTTTGCAGCATTTGAGAACAAGCACCATAGTGTGCCATCTTTGAATCTCACATGATAGATATGGGTTAGCCACATCTAACTCACAGATTTTTATGTTCCCCTGCACTTACACAAAGAAAACATATTGGTATGATAGTGGGTTTTGAAATAAGTGTCACTGTTAATTCAATGTAGGGCAGTCTGCAAGGGGCTTGACAGTATCAAACCAATTGGTATGCCCTCGATATGGTGACAATTTTACCGCGATCAACACTACAGCGAAAACAGTGACAGGTCACTGTAGTGTCGGGATGAGACCCCAGCACTGCTTTCTGGGGATCTTGCACAACCTCCATGAATCAACTCCGGCTTGGAGTTCATTATTGTAGTTATGGGGGGTGTAGGGGCAGATCCACCCACATGGGGGATTCGGAGGTGAACCTCCCCCCCAAAAAAAACACAGTTTGAAGTGACCACCTTTATGCTGACTGCAATTGCGGTCAACATAAAAGTGTCACTATAACATCAGACAACAATGAATTTGTCGACCTACTGTCATGGATCTGAATGAATTATCAGCTAGGCTGATGATGACACTATTCTAGTCTTGCTGGCAGAAACTTCATATAGTTCAAAGAAAAGAGCCAACCAAATCATAGGACACCTCTTTCCTTTGATCTGTGTAAGCTGTCCAGCAAGTAGAGCTGATCAGTGTCATGATCAGCCTGCTGTGGTCTTCCTCCTAATATCAAAACAATCCCATACACCCTCTGTCAAGTTTTTCTCCCACCTCCGAATGCTTCTATTTCTTAATTTTCCAACAACAACAAGGTGCCCAATCCCTAATGCCAGCTAGTAGCCCCCCACCCCACTCATTTGCACTATGTGACACTGAGGAGCCCACCTCCGATGCCACCAAACATAAGACCAATAAAGGCGTGCTCAATCCCCAGTGTCAGTACCTGAAATAAATTTCAATGTGTTCTGAATAGCGATTGTACTTGTGTACACTGTTTAAGCTTTTGGTCTTTCTCTATACCCACCCTTGGTAGGGAAGCTGGGTGGCGTATAGGTAATATAACGCCCAGCATCAAGGGTAAGTAGAGTGCTGGAGGAGGAGGGGGAGGATGAGGAGGATGGTGGGTCTGATGAAACACACTAAGCATGGACTGCAAGGAGTAGGCTGCTTTTATGCTGAATGTGGGAAGAGCAATTCCCCCACACTGAACGTCAGGCTTCAGCCCTCCAATTTCAATGTGTTGTGAACAGCGATTGTACTTGTGTACACTGTTTAAGCTTTTGGTCTTTCTCTATACCCACCCTTGGTAGGGAAGCTGGGCAGTGCATAGGTAATATAACGCCCAGCATCAAGGGTAAGTAGAGTGCTGGAGGAGGAGGAGGAGGAGGATGAGGAGGATGGTGGGTCTGATGAAACACACTAAGCATGGACTGCAAGGAGTAGGCTGCTTTTATGCTGAATGTGGGAAGAGTAATTCCGCCACACTGAACCTTGGGCTTCAGCCCTCCAATTTCAATGTGTTTGAATTGTGATTGTGTTTGTTTAAGCTTTTGGCCTTTCTTATTCCCAGTCTTGGTAGGGAAGTCAGGCAGCATGTAGGGAACAGAAGGCCCTAAAAGATTACCTTCTTCAACTCACAGAGAGTATGGCCAGTAGCACACAGGAGAGGAAAATACACTGTGGGGAAACCTCTGAGGACTCATGGCTACTAATCTGCCCATCCTCTTTGCAAATTAAGAAGAGATGATCCTAAATGCTTGCCTGTTTTCTGCTTCTGAATTAAATGATGACATCCATCTTTCAAGTCTCTTGATGATGTACGCAGTTGTGTTATTCTTTGATGCTGAAATAGCTGCTTCAATTCAAACAGAATGTCTTGAAAAGGCATAAGGATTGAGGCAAGCTGTTGTGAAAGTGTTTTTGATAATAATTGCAAGTCTTGATAAAAAAATGTTTGGAATGCGCGCATTTGTTCAACATGAGCAGAAGTACTATGGCAGTATTGCAGAATGCAGAAAGAAGAATTCTTTTCATGCTGTACTGTAAGTAGCTCAGGTGGCTGAGTTAGAATGATCTACATGATGACATTTGCTGCAGGAGATCATTTTCTAAGTTATGATATTGCAGAATGCAAGAGGTGACTGTATGACTGAGTCTGCTGAAGGATGGAAGTGATGAAAAGGTCTGAAATGGAAGCGAATGAAATTGTTTCTTTGATTAGATAGCCCCTGTGGATGATGTCCACTGTGGTTGATAGCAGGAAAATTGTAGATTGTTTGGAGGGATCAGCTAGGACCTCATATGAGGGCAGCATCTAATATTGAGGAACAGATCGGCAATGGAAAGGATAGAAATAGTCCCAGAGGGAGAAGGAGAAACATAAATGTTAAGCAGATGGGGGAGATGCAACATATTGCAGACATGAGGGAGGAGAGCACGACTGGAGAAAAACTGGGAGACAAGGAGGCGAGGGAGGGCCCCCTTCAGCAGTGGGGTCTGTACCAAGGATGGGGCCCTAGGTAAAGGGGACCCACAGAGGGCCTCTGGAGGTAGGAGTACTATTACAAGGGGGGAGGATGGCAGTGGGGGAAGGGGAAACCATCAGGGCCAGGATAAATGGTTCAGATAAGAGAGGGTTAAAGGGGACACCTATTCAGGGGGGTCTGAGTTAAGTGGGCAAAATAACAAGTGAGGCAGAAAGGGGAGGGTGACAAGGGGGTCTCTAATAAGGCAGGAAGACTCCCATGGAATTGAGATCATGAGTAAAGGGGGGGGTTGGGGTTGAGAGCTCATAGTGGAGGTAACCATAAGGATGATGGCTGTGTTAAGGTTCTGTTATTAGGAGACTCGATGATTAGGGGTATCCAGTGGGAGGGACAGGGGGGTTGATGCCATAGCCAGGTGAAGGTAGTGAGTATCTCTGGGCTGACAGTGCACAGAGCAAAGATCATGGTGTATGAACTGGTTAGGGATTGTGGAGGGAAACCAGATTTCCTGGTGCATTTGGGAACTAACGATCTAGAGAGAAATAGCGTTTTGGAAATCCAAGCAAGGTTCCAAGAACTGACCAGAGTCTGTTGGGATAATGGATGCAACATTTCCTTTTCGGAGATATTGCCAGTACCAAAGGCCTCAGTGGAGAAAAAAATGAAGATCACAGAGGTTAATGACTGGCTCAGGAAGTGGGGTGAAGAGAGTGGGTTGGGGGTGTTAGGGAACTAGAAAGGAGTTTGGGAGGATAAGGGACTGTATACCAAGGACAGGCTTCATCTTGCCCCGTTAGGGAAGGAAGTCCTTAAACAGGGGGTGGGTGACTACATTCAAGAAAGGTGGAGTTTAAACTTGTGGGGGAGGGATAAGGAGGGCTGACCAGAAGCCTCTCCTCCAGATGAGGAGTAGCCTTCAAACCCAAGGGGAGGGGAAGCAGACTGGGGGAGGTTTCAGGAGGAGCAGAGGGAGGATGGAAGTATAAGGAACCTGGGTGGGGTCTGACAAAGGGGATCAGGGATAAGGGGTTGGGGTGGTGTTTGTAAATGCCAGGAGCTTGGGAAACAAGTTGCCAGAGTTCCAGGCCATGCTGTTCGGGGGTGGATGTGGCAGCGGTCATGGAAACATGGGCCAACAAAAACCATGACTGGGACCTAAACGTGTAGGGGTACACCATGCTTAGGAAGGATAGAAAGGAGGGCAGAGGGGGTGGAGTGGCTATGTTCATTAGAGGTGACATAGAAATTGCTAGGGTAGAAGAGGCAGAGGGAATGTGGAGACCTTATGGGTCACCTTACGAACCTCAGCAAGAGGTAAGTTCAAGCTGGGTGTAGTATATAGGCCCCCTGGGATGGGTGATGTTCTGGAGGATGGTTTGCTGGACAACATCATTGCCCAGTGTGGACCAAAAGGGGAAGGAGTGGTGTTGATGGGGGACCTTAATATGCCAGGTACAAACTGGAGAAACATGTCCTCTAAGGTGGCCAAGGAGCAGAGGCTACTGGACGGTTTCCAGGATGTGTTCTTAACACAGCATGTGATGGAGCCCACAAGGGAGGGGCATGTCCTGGACGTGGTTCTGGCAGATGGGGATCTGGTAAGGGACCTGGTTGTAGAGGATCCCCTGACTGGGAGCGACCACAATACTGTTTGGTTTCAAATAAGCATAGGGGGAAGGGGGAGAGATCTAGGACACTGGCAGTGGACTTGAAGGGGGCAGACTTTGTGGGCATGGGAAATATTCTCAAGGATCTCTTGAAGGGGATTACATCAATGATAAATGTGGAAAAGAGATGGGAGGTCATAAAACGAGGACTTCATGATGCAGTTAGGACCTGCGCTAAGGTGAAATGTAAGGGAGCAAGGTCACATAAACCATGCTGGTGGTCCAGTGAGGTTCAGGTAGTGGTCAGAGAAAAGAAGGTGGCCTACAAAAAATATAAAACAACAAGAGGGGATAGGGAAAAGGAAATGTACCATCTAGCATCTAGAAAAGTCACCCAGATGGTGAGGGGGCAAAGTCCAGTAAAGAGCAGCGGCTGGCACAGGGGATACATGGAGGGAAAAAAGGTTCTTTTGGTACATTGGGAAGCAGAGAAAAACTAAGGGCCATCTCGGCAGATTGAGATCAGAATGAGGGTGGGTGGAAGAGGCAAGGGACCAGGTAGAGGTATTAAACGAGTACTTTGCTTCTGTGTTCACTAGGGAGGGGGATGGGATATCTACAAAGCAAGGCACAGTGAGGATAGAAGCGGTAGTGAGTTGGATCAGTGGGGCAACAGAAATGGAGCAAGAGGGAGGGAGAGGTACCCCAGGGGTGTCACATCAGGATAAGGATAAAAAGGCCAGTAAGGTGGAGGGGATGGATGATGCTATCTCCACCGAAAGGGTGTGGTTATACCTCAAGGCCCTAAAGAAAAATAAATCTCCTGGGCCCGATGGCATTCATCCGAGAGTACTATGGAAATTGGCGAATGTACTGGCTGCACCCCTGGTGGAGCTCTTCAACAGGTCGCTTGAGACAGGGAGGGCACCTAGGGATTGGCGAGAGGCACATGTGGTGCCAATCCATAAAGGGGGGTCGAGGGAAGTACCAGGTAACTATAGACCCATCAGTTTGACCTTGGTGGTGGGAAAATTAATGGAGAGTATACTAAAGGAACGATTGGGGGTGTACTTGGAGGAGGTAGGAGGTCTGGATAGTCGGCTACATGGGTTTGTGCCAGGTAGATCATGTCAAACCAATCTTGTAGAGTTCTACGAATGGGTAACATCAGAACTGGACAGGGGAAAGCCTGTGGATGTATTATTCTTGGACTTCAGCAAGGCATTTGACTCTGTCCCCGACAATGTTCTGGTGGAGAAACTGATGGGGTTGGGAGTAGGCCCTTTGATGGTCAGATGGATTGAAAACTGGCTAGCTGGATGCACCCAGAGGTAGTGGTGGGTGGGGGCTCTCGAACCATAGAGGTCGGTAGTGAGGTACTGCAGGGCTCGGTCCTGGGTCCAATCTTGTTTAATGCACACATATCGGACATCAGGGAGGGTATAGGGTGTGAAATGAGTCTCTTCGCTGATGACTCCAAGATGGGTGCAGTAGTTGAGGAATAGGGGAGGTTGGCACTGCAAAGGGACCTGGACACCCCTGGAAGCTGGGCTCACACATGGGGGCTATCATCACCAAATGCAAGGTGTTACATCTTGGGTGGGAAACCCATACACAGGTACACCCTGGGAGGGAAGCGCGAAGGCCTCAACAGGGAAAAGACCTGGGGTCATGGTGGATGCATGTATGAATAACTCTGAGCAGTGCAGGAGGCGGGTAGCAAGGCAAACAGGATGTTGGGATGCATCGTGGGGATCACCTCTAGGAGCAGGAAGTGATTCTGCCGCTGTACAATGGACTGGTTAGACCACACCTTGAGTACTGTGTACAGTACTGGAGACCACACTTGAAGAGGGACATACAGCTCCTGGAGAGGGTACAGGAGGCAACCAAGATGATACGAGGACTAGGGGATTTGACATATGAGGACAGACTTGAGGAGCTCTGCCTGTTTTCATTGGAGGAGAGGAGAGATGGAGGGACATGACTGAAGTCTTCAAGTACCTCAAGGGAATAAATAGGGTAAACATGTAGGGGATCTTTAGACTAAAGCAGGGAGGTATCACTAGAGGGCATAGTTTGAAGTTGGAAGGTGGAAGGATGAGGGGGAAAAGAGGAGGAGGTTTTTCACTGAGAGGGTGGTGGACCCTTGGAATGTACTGCCTGGCGAGCTGGTTCAGAGATCCACAGTGGAGGGCTTCAAGAGAGGGTGGGACAGACACAGAAAGCGGATGTATCAGATGATGGCCTGGACCAGGGGAGTGGGGATGGATGATAGGGGTTTCTGGAACACAAGGCGGGGGGAGGGCCTCGGCACTGAACTAGGGATCTGAGGTTCGAGCAGACTTGATAGACCATAAGGCCTAATCTGCTGGCAATTAGTATGTTAGTACTCCCATAGAGAGAAGACATTGCTGAAATCCTCAGAGAGATGTGACAACTGGATGCTAGGGAGTGATGAGCCAGGGCTGGATGAAGTTAGTGGCATACTGTAGCAGTTGGAGATCCAGCATAGCAGATAGTGCAGCATAACGCATCACTTAGAAAACATATTGAAAGCTTTGAATCACATGAGCAACTGAAGGTCAGACAAACTACAAAGTAATAACAATCCTCTCAAAACATGCCATAGAGATGCCAGAGATGGATGAGCGTGTAAACTGACAGGTGTCAGGGTTTAATAGTCAGGATCCAGGACTGATGCATTTGATAAGAGCTATTGCATCAAGGATATGAGCAGAGGATAGCAAAATCTTTGAAGGAACCAATTAGTTGATTCCCAGGTTGGATGAGGACAGAGGAACAAATAAGTTGATGATGAGAAGCTTTGTGATGGAAATTATCTACTAGCAACACCTATGGGATTGATTGATAAGAAGGGAAAAGTGAATACTAAAGTCCCAGGAGGAATGCCACTTAAAGTTACAATGTAAATGGTGATGGAATGCTGGAGAATCTTTTATTGCAGACTGTAGATTATAATAGTGGAAGGCATAAGTAGCTGAGGCAAGCACCGAACTATAATAGTCACAAAATGAGGTTGCAGATTGAAAATAAAGGCAAGTGAAGCCATGAACTCTCAAATATCTGACAAAATATGGCAGCTAAACACTGTTGAGGAACATGCTGGCTAAGATAGGGACCCTGAACAGGGTGAGATTTTAAAGTGAGGTATCAATACTACAATTTCTGATACTGACAGTCTCTGAGTATTGGATGCCAGATGGCTTCAGTCAGCCAGAAGGCAGGGAACGGTACAACCATGAATGGAGTATCAAGCTTCAGATGACAAGGTACGAGCAGGAGACTTGGGAAGAAGTCCAGAGGCCTGCAGGAGATTGTTCTGGGTTTGCAGGAGAGTCAGAATGAATGAGATGGATTGGAGCCAATATGCTGCATGTTTCACTGAATGTGATAAAGTTCAAGGAAGCCTTGGTGGATCTGCTTTGAAATTGAATGCAGAGAGTCAGTATGCAAGATGATGCTTTGGAGCCAAAACATGGCTTCATAGTGCAGTAGATGCAGAATGGTTGCACAGCAGATGCCAAAATACGAATACTCTCAGCATGGTGTGGTAGATGCAAAAAGTTTGTAGTGTGGCCAGTGCCAAAAATGTCAATATCCGGATGCATTTTGAGGTAGATGCAGATAGTCAGTTGCGTAGCAGGTGCCAGAACATGAATACGGATTGCATATTGTGGTAGATATAGAGAGTGGTAGCTTAGCCAATGCCAAAACACCAATAAGCGGATGTGTATTGCAGTTGATGCAGACAGTTTGTAGGTTGGCTGTTGCCAAACACCAATATGTGGTTGTATATTGCAGTAGATGCAGAGTGGCTAAATGATTAGTGACAGAATTCTCATCTCTGGTAGAATGTTCGAGCCCTACTGCACTCAAATACCTGGAAGGTATGAGTTAGAGACAGAAACTGTAATGACTCAATCCAAAGCAACACAACTCCAGTCTCTGGTAGACAGAGTAAGCCTACCTTCACTTGAATACTTCAGCAGGTTCTATGAGTTAGAAATGGAGACTGGAAGGTAATAAACTGCTGGTGAGGGCTACACAAGGAGCGAGCAGCTAGCTTCTGCTTACTAGAGCAGGAGATTCAGGGCAGAACTGGAGTAGCAGGCAGGATGGGTAATGCAATGAGGAAGAATGATGCAACACAGTAAAGGAACACATATGATGAGGTGTAGACGAGAGCAGGAACAGCACTGAAGCATAAATACATGAAATATGGAGTACTGCATTAAGATGGGTCTGACAATGATGTCACAGAGTGGAAGCATTGGAGCCATGGAGCATGTCTCTGAAAGGAGAAAGCCCAAAAAAGAACAGAAGCAGAAGCAAAATGGTCAAACAGAGGGGAGCACAAGAGCAACGAGGCATGGCAGACAAGGTACAACAGGAGAAGAAACAGCAGAACAAAGAGCACAAAGGGGGGTGGAGACACCAAAAGCAGGAACCAGGAAGGAAAATGGGAGGGAAGGGGTGGACAAAAGACAAAACAGAAAAGAAGTAGATAAGCGGGAATGAACTGGGGTGGGGGGGGGCAGAGTCACAGAGCAAGCAGTGGGAAACACCAGGCACAACAGCAAGGTAGAGTAAAGCACAAGTAGCACAAATGAGGCAGCACAGGGGAAGATGAGAGCAGGGAACCAAGATGGCAGATGAGGGAAAAGGGAGCAAAAATGAGAAGGCAGGCAGCAAGGAAAAACAAGGAGACACAGCCATGGACCACACAGGAACCAAGAGCAAAATGACACAGGCTGACTAAACATGCTAAGCATGGACTGCAAGGTGTAGGCTGCTTTTATGCTGAATGTGGGAGGAGCTATTCCTCCACACTGAACCTCTGGCTTCAGCCTTCACATAAAACGATCCTTCGTAGAATATTTTTTTTTACATACATCCTGTAAAAAAGAAAACCATTCAAAGATGTCTGTTGCAGTGGCTGGCATACAGCCACCATTACCTTCCCACCACCTGACTCTCCCACTCAGCACCCACCACCCCACAACCCCCCACCCCTTACTTTTAATTTTCCAACACCAATGTGGCCAATCTTCCGTGCTGACTAGTACTCCTCACCTTGCCTGTTTTCACTGTGTGACACTGGGTAGTCCACTCCACCAAATGTACTACTGATACTGGAGTACCCAATCCCAAGTGTTGGTACCTGAAATAAAGAAAACCATCCCTCACAGTCTTTTTTGTTTTTATACAACTTGTAAAAAAGGAAAACATTCAAAGATGACTGTTGCCACTGTTGACACACCGCCACCATTACCCACCCCCAACTGATCCTCTGATTCAGCACCCCCCACCCCCACGTCTCACTTACCTACCAGGAGTCCAACACCATAATCCTCTCTGGACTGGAGACATGTCTTCACTCTTCAATGTTGGACCAGGAACTGAAGTAATCAGGTATGTAATTCAATGTATTTGAAAGGCTTTTTAAATTCTCTTCATAACTTGATCATTTTTTTCCCAAATATTCAACATGGCCTTTTTGGGACCCCACCTCATGAATAAGGGTGGAGAAATTATGCAAATCCATCTCAAAAGGCAATTTTACAGTTGCTGCACAAAATGATCTTTCAGGCAGGATCTGAACATTTTCTCCACCCTTGCTCATGAGGTGAGATCATATGACGGCTATGCTGAAAATTTAAAACAAAGATATTTAAAAACAACAAAATGATGAGCCTACATTGAAACTTTTCAACACACACTTATAACTTTGGTAATTTTCAATATTTTGACCCCAAATTTTCAACATAGCCATTTTTTCACACCACCCCATCAACATGACAGCTACCATTTTTCAAATCCTGGCCAAAATGTGTTTGCACACTTGCAGCACAAAATTACATTATAAATGTCATCTGTCATGTTCAGAAACAGTGGCCATAAAAAGACTATGTTGAAAATTTGGGGTCAAAATATGAAACATAGAAACATAGAATCGGACAGCAGATAAGGATTTCTTGGCCCACCCACTCTGCCCAGTTTTTCCTATTTACATTCCCACAGTAGACCATACTTGATCTACAGCTTTCTCCTTCTCTCTTCCTTTTCACTGTGATTCCCTTGTGCCTAGCCCATGCATTCATGACCCCTAAACTTTTTTCTCCCCCACCAACTCCACTGGAGGGTTGTACCAGGAATCCACCACTCCTTCTGTGAAGAAGTACTTCCTCACATCTCTCCTGAATCTCTCTTGAATCTACCCCTTTCAGTTTTATATTATGTCCCTTTGCTCTTGAGCACCTTTTGTTTAGAAAAATACTTCCCTCTTATACCTTATTTACCCCATTGATGCCTTTATGAGAACTTTTAAAAAACATAATATTTAGACATAGTCTAGCTTTTATTTCACATTAGTTGGGTATTTCTCCACCCAATTATTAATTTCTGAGGTCATTTGCATGAAAACTGGATCTTTGCTGCTGAAAAGTGCACCTATTCCTGTTGTTTTCTCCCTACCTGATCTCATAATGTACTGCTTGTGGCATCACTGTTACTCCTGTGGCAACACATTGTGATATCACAACACAGAATTATAACTTGAAGTAAGGAGTAAGTTATAGAGCCAGATAAACTCTAAGGGATAAAGATTATGTATTCATGCAAATTTCCTCAGTAATAAAGAATGAGGAGGAGACATTTATAGAATATAAATTGAATGCAAGCTACATTGTAGCTAAGTGTTATGTTAATCAAAGATTTCTTTGAGGCATCAGCAGCTCTTTAAAGGTCTTTATGATATCCCCCCCCCTTCCTCCTCTCTTTCAGGGTGCACATGTCGATGTCCTTTTTTTTCTCATAGTGATTTTGATGCATACCCTGCACCATTTTAGTTGTCCTCCTCTGTACTATCTCCACTCTATCTATGTCCTTCCAAAGATGTGGTCTCCTCAGCTGGACACAGTACTGAAGGTAGGATCGTACTAGTGATCTATACAGGGGTAACACTGCCTCCCTCTTTCTGCTGGAGATAGCCCTTCCTATGCACCCCAGCATCCCACTAGCACACTTGACTGCCTTGTCATACTGTTTGACCACCATTAAGTTATCCAACATGACTACCTCCAGGTCTCTTTCCTGCTTGGTTGTAATTAATACCACTCCACCCATTGTGTACTCTGCCCCTGGGTTTCTGTGCCCCAAATGCATTATGTTTCACTTTTTTCACATTGCAACCCAGCTGCCATACCCTTGACCACTCCTCAAGTTTTCTCAGGTTTCTGCTCAACCTCCCCCAACCCCCAGAGTGTCAGCTCTGTTGCAGACTTTGGTGTCACCTGCAAAGAGGCAAACCTTCCCTTCCAGCTCCACCAAAAGGTCACTTATAAAGACATTAAAGAAGACTTCTCCCAGCACTGATCTTTAAGGTACCCCACTGGTCACCCTCCATTCCTCCGAGCTAACTCTGTTTATCACCACCACCTGGTGTCTATCATCTAACCAATTTTTTTACCCAGTTTGCCACATTTTGGCCCACCCTTAAGCTACAAAGCTTGTTCACTAGTCTCCTTTGTGGAACAGTGTCAAAAGCCTTACTGAAATCCAGGTAGGCCACATCCACAGCTCCTCCCTGATCTAATTCCTTGGTCATCTAGTCCAAGAAACCGTCAGATGTGTCTGACATGCTTTCCCCCTGTGATTCCATGCTGTCTCAGGTCCTGTAAACCACTGAATTCAAGATATTCTTCAACCCTCTCCTTCAGTAGTGTTTCCATCAACTTCCCCTGTTAGTCTGACTGAAAAAAAAACAAGTTACGAAGAAACATTAAATTGTTCCAATGTTTACTCGTAACTTTATTTTTGAAGATTTTGCTCTCTAATGTTCAACATATCCCATGTGTTACCCCACCTCCTGAACAACACAGGTGCAAATTTTTAAATCTGTTCTGAAACTTGTTTTCACAGTTGCACTGCAAAATCACCTTTCAGATGGGATTTAAAAAGTTCCATCTGTTTTGATTATAACGTCAGGTCATGAAAAGACTGTTGGAAATTTGGGGTCAAAATGTGGGAGCCCATTGAAAATTAAATATTGCCTCGCAGCTGGTCTATCCTGGGCAAATACATTCTAAAATGTATAACAGCAGGATACCACTGAAAATGAGTTGTTGCATCTCATATGTTCTATCCTAGGTAAATGCATAGTAAAAATGTGTATAAGCAAAATCTGGTACAATAGCACTGCAAACAGGGAACATTCGGCATTGGCAAATGCTTCTTGTAAGGAAGTGCTTTGTTTATCAGTACAAAAAACTGCCAATATAGCTAGATTTCAGCTACAGCCTGTAACCTGCAATACAAAAGGTATAACTAAAGTTAAAGTTGTTTTCTATTTTTTGTTTCATTGCCCACTTGATTCATTTCCAACTGAACCCATTTCTAAACTGCAAATGGCAAAACTAATTATTTGAAGCCATTGCCCTTAAGACTAAGAACACGGTTCAAGGTTTCACTATCATATCTTTTTGTTTCCTTTACCAGATTATTAAAATGCTACAAATGGTGAATGTATTGTACTTCCACAAGCTACATTAAGCAAGAACATGTATGAGTCAAATGCAGCAAGAGTGCACACATGGGTAGTGATGCTGAAGGAACCACAACATAAAATTCTGCAATGAGTTCCAAGCACACACAAAAGCCTGTCAGGATGCCATACTTAAATAAAATAACTTTTATTATCACGACACAACAAAACAAACTACTGACTTGTCTGGATACAAATTCTTTATCAAAGGCTGACTGATAACAACTAGGACACTCATTAAATAGGTGGATTTATATTTATACCATCTGATTAATAACACCCTGTGATGCAATCATTAAAACCAGTTTTAATTATTTCAGTTAAAAACTATGCAGTGTTATTCAGATCCCTTTCGAAATAATCATTTATAATCAATGTATTAAATCACACATTAAGAAAATATTAAGACTCAAATTGATTAGAAAAAAACACACATACTAGCTATAAGTAAGCTATACTAGATATAAGTAAGATGCATGGGAAGAGTGGGGAAGGGGAAAGGGAAAAGGGTGAAAGAGGTGGAAGAGGGGTAAGATGGGGAAGGGGCAGAGGATTATTTCAAAAGGGATTTGAATAACACTGCAAAATTTTTAACTGAAATAATTAAAGCTGGTTTTAATGATTACATTATAGGGTGTTATTAGTCACATTATATAAATCCATCTATTTAATGAGTGTCCTAGTCGTTACCAGTCAGCCTTTGATAAAGGATTTGTATTCGAAACATGTCAGGTGTTTGTTTTGTTGTGTCATGATAATAAAATGTAAGTTATTTTATCTAAGCATGGCATCCTTCTGAGATGCTTTTGTGTGTGCTTGGAACTTTTTGCAGAATAACATGTATGAGACCTTTTGTCCTTTTGGGTAAAGGGTACAGATCATGACTTTGCTTTCCATGTTGTCTTTACTATGCAAACATTTATTTAAGAAAACATGTTTTTTTTTTACTTGGTTCCATAGAAAATATTATGAATTTAAATAATAATAGCTTTAGTATCTCTCTAAACCTTTTCAGGCATAGTCAGAAAAGTAAGAAAGATTAAACAGTTACATGAATGGCTACTGAAATGTGTTGTTACGTGATTAGACATTTTAGGCAGCATTGGGTAGTCTTAAAAATGTGCTAGACATTACTGGTATGTTAGAAAATGCGTAGGGAGAATTCTAGTTTTTGATTTGCTAATGCCACCAACTAGCTGGACAATGTCAGTCAACAGAGACCGGGAAATAATGAGTCCCAGTCTCTGGCTGCCTGATTATGTTCAAATATCACTGCGCCCATGGAATTTTCAATTTAAAATAGCCATCATTTCTTCTCTCTCACTTAGTGAAAAATACAGAAACAGCCCCCCATCTCGTAAAATGATCAGTTTAGAAGTAAATTCACATGTGACTCATAGTATATCCTTTTTTAAACATGAAACATGAATGGGAAACAAACAAATCTTTCTTTTAACTAAACTGCCAGCATAGTTGCAACCATTCTTGACAGTGCTAATCTTGTGCTATTTCCCCATAAACAGTGCCGTCATGCTCTCACCTCACTCCTGAGCCCCATACTAACTGTCATAGAAAAGAATACCAATTGATCTTAGCTTCCCCCACTACCCACAAAAAAACAAATAAGTTTTACTACAGTACCTTGTTAAGTTCAAAGCCTCTTCTTACAGACAATGTTGTTACCAGTGTCATCCCTGGTAACATCACGTCTGTGTGATACTCCACTACTTCCTGCACCCGATCTCAACTGCAACAGCTGTCACAAGCTATCATGGTTTACACTGTTAAAGAAAAAAAATGGTACTCCAGAGTCGGGTTGTGGAGTTTGGGGGGACACAATACAAAAGTTCAGTTTTTATCAGTGGCCAGGGAGGAGATGGGAGATGGAGGAGAACAACAAAACGTCCTGCACTCAATCACAACCACAACAGCTGTCTCTACAGATAGTGCTATACATTGCTTAAAAAGACAGATTGCTACTCTGGGGTGGGCTGGGGAGTTTGGGGGGACAAGAAAGCTCAGTTTTCATCAACAGGTGGGAAGGAGGAAGAGAACAAAAATGAAAGTAAAGAAAAAAGTCTCAAAACAGCAATCTCTACTGTTAAATATACCAGTTGAGGGACTACTTTGTAAATAAGTCATTTTTGTTCTTCATTTTTACTCTATTTAAGTGGCTTTTTTATTTTTAAATCTTTTTTTAATCTTAACAAATGTGGCGTTGGACCTCATTATGCCCTGGGCAGTCTGGTATAGCCCAATAATGCCCACTTTGCAAGGTATTATTGCTTGCATGTAATAGGATACAAACTATGTTCATTTGAAAAAAACATTTACTGTAACATTAAAATGATATTGATAAAAAAACTAACAAAAGAAGAAATATACTTATGTTAAAACACATCCCTTTGTTTCAAAATAATTACATTCAGTTAAGTTACTGAGAAAAATGTTTGTTGTGATAAAAAAATGTAATTAAATAAAAAGACATACCAAACATCAATAAAAAAGTAAAAAAGGTTAATAACAACAACAAACAAAATCACACCAAGGGAATGTAAAACACTGGTTTAAATCTATTGATGCTGTTACTGAAGGTAAAAGTTACACATGCTTCACAAGATCCTTCAAGGAAGTAGCTCATCTGTGCTACGGTAGCACAACTACTTGTGACAGCAGGAGCCAGTTTGGGGAGTAAGTGTAGGTCATCTGGGGCCAGCCAGGGGGAGGATTGAATGTCCTAGGGGTGTTTTCATCCTTCTCTGAGGATGGAGGGCAGCAAGCTGCTCTCCAGTAGCAGCACTGCCTAGGTGACCACTGGGGATGATGTGTCCAGGAGCAGTAGGATTGGGTAGGGGATGCTCTCTGATGACTGATGTCAGCACAACTTACATGTGCATGCTAAAGCCATCTGTTCCACGGATCATCTGAGGGAATGGGGAGAAATGAAAGAAAAAGACCACTGACTGCTTCAAGATGACACTGCAGACACCTGCAGACTTCTCCCCAACTATTGATGATAGGGCTTACCAAACGAAGTGTGATACCCTAAGGTGACTTGGGGCACCCCCCCCATAGCCAGCCACAAGGGACAAGCAATGGAGAAAGAGGTAGGTCCCATGCATAAGTCCCACAGATGGTGTTTGATAGGATTGGGGGCCATAAGCAGAAGGGGCCAGCACAGTGAGAAGACAGCAACAAAAAAAAGCCTTCAAGGGGCAACACAATGTTGTTTAGCCTTTTATAATTTCTTAAGCATTTTTTCTAGAAAATTAATATCCTAATTCCTGGGTTTCCAGCAAAGCACATATTTACTTAAATGACTATTTGAACATCTCCATTATTTTCTGTATCATGTTCCTCACACAGTACTATTAATAGAGATGCAATGAAGTTAAATTCTGCCCATGAAGTAGCCCACTTCACGGTATTTTCAGGCTATGCAAGGTACCCATTTAAAAAAGGGGACAGAGGTATCCCTGATAATTATCACCCAATCAATCTTACACCAATTTTCTGTAAAATATTGGAAAGAATAATTAAGGATCTGTTATCTCCATCTCTTGCAGACATTGATACTAACCAACATGTGTTTGTTAAAGGATGTTCTTGTTTAACCAATTTATTAAGTTTTTATGATTATATTAGTGACAGTCTTGACAACAAAATTCCTTGTGACGTGATATTTCTTGACTTCAAAAAGGTTTCGATTTTGTGCCACACTGGGCATTATTCCAAAAACTGCAGAATCATGGTATCAATCCCTTGGTTATACAATGGCTCTCCAGCTGGTTAAAAGATAGAATACAGAGAATTATTATTGATGGCTATAAATCAACTTGGCTACCAGTAGAGAGCAGTGTCCCTCAAGGATCTGTACTAGCCCCAGTTATATTTCAAGTTTTCATCTCTGATCTATCGCATAACCTAAACTGTAAAATCACTAAATATGCTGATGACTGCAAAATCTCTAATGCTTGCAGTACTTCTGAGGAAGTTGAGGCTCTTCAGATGGATATTGATGCCCTAGGGGCATGGTCCATCAAATGGTGCCTGCGGTCCAACACTTCCAAATGTAGTGTCTTACACTTCAAAAAACATGACCCCAGAAACTCTTATTATTTATAAAACAAAATATTATCTAGTAAGGACAGTGAGCAAGATCTTGGTATCACCATCGATTCATATATAAATTTCAATCTCCGTATGACAGGTATTATTAGTAAAGCTAACAAAATTTGGTGGGCAATCAAGCATAACATAACATCTAAAGATCCAAATATTCTGCTTCCACTATATGGTGCATATGTTAGACCTCATTTTGATTATGTTTCTCAGTTATGAAGCCCCTATACGCACAAAGACATATTTAGATTAGAAAGACTTCAGATAAGAGTTATGAAATCAGTCTGCCTGAAAACAAAACTGTCATATGGTGAAAGACTTTCCAAATTTAACTTAATGTCCCTGGAACAGTGACAACTTAGGGGAGACCTCCTACTTACACAAGATATTATTACTGATCCTTATCCAACTATAGAGTGTGGACTTGATTTTAAACAAGTAGCTATCACCACCAGAGGTCATCCACTTCAACTAAAGAGAAATACATTTAGGTAAAAAAAAGCATTTTTTTTCTCTCAGAGAATTGTACGCCACTCGAACAGTTTGCCAACATCAATCATTGTCAGTCAAAACAAAAATGTGTTTGTTTAAAAACAGATTAGATAGATTCTTACTTTCACATAAAAATATAACTTACTATATGTAATTATGGAGCTTCTGTGGGCTACTTTGCCTTTTGCTGCTAATTAATCCTTAGTATGATCCTTAGTATGGTGATATGAAGTGGTGGAGAGCCATGGATCAACCGACTGCTCCACCACCACAACCTGCAGCAGGTGACAGTGGCAACTTTGTCCAACTACCTGCCACAAAGGCTGATTTGGGCCTGATGTGGAGTGAGCTGGTTGCTGTTAACTACTGTCTAGACAACGTTGAGCAGCAGTTGGAGCGAACTGAGGGGCACCAGCTACTAATTATGGGAATGCTTCAACTGCTGCTGTCCCATCAGAATGTTGATCATTAGTTTTAGTTTGTGCTTGCATTAACCACCCTCTGTGTGAAAACATAGTTCCTGATGTTACCCCTTATCTGTCCCCCCTCTATCTTCAAATTTTTGGCCCTTCTTCATGCACATCTCTTTTTCTGGATGATGCTACCCTCTTGTACATTGTTGATTCCCTTTCAGTACTTGATAGTTTCTATCATGTCTGCCCCCCTTCCTTTCATTTATATGTAATGTCCTTTAGAGTCTCTTCATCTGGTTTTGTTCTTTTGCATACCCTTCAACATTTCAGTTGGCCTCCTTTGTATAGCCTCCATCCTGTGTATATCCTTGCAGAGATATGCTCTCATCACTGCACGCTGCACCTAAGATGAGGTCTTACCAAATATATGTACATAGAGATAAGAACATCCATTTTTGGACTTCATTTTAATGTGATGGCTCCCAATGCATTTCAGTATACCCCCAGCCCTCCTTACTCCTTCTCACATTTCTTGCATACCTTCAGGTCATCTGACATAGGTCACTATCCATTTTAGTTGTTGTTAGTCTCTCCCCCCCCCATTGTGCACTGTTATGTGTATAATGTTATGTGTGTGTTCTGTCTTTCTTTCGCATGACCTTGTTTACCTCCCAAAAATGGTAAGAACCATGCCCAAAACAGCTGAAATAAAATAAAGTACAAAAGTGGTGTCCTTGCCCTCATTATATATATTATGCTCATTAAATTATTATCCCTCCCTACCACCTCAAATGCAACACCCCTCTTCCTCCCAGTCCCTTGCCTCTGCCTTATATAACTTTCACTCTGCTAGCTGCTCCAGCTTCAATCCTTCTTAACGTGTTCCCCTATGAGCCTGCTTCAGCTTACTGCCCATCTCTTTCCTGTAAAACCCTCCCCTTACATACTCCCCCAGTACCATTTCCTTTCCATCTTACTCCCACCCCCATTCCCTCCTCTGTACACCAGCTTAACCTCACTACCTACTCACTGTGGCTTGGCCCAAGCCCCTGGCAGGGTTCTCTGCATCCTGGAGGGGTCCAGAACCTAGGCAAACACCTCCCTTACCTCCTACTTCCACCCCATTCTTTCCTGAAAGGGCTGGTTCTTGGACCCTCTTCTCTCCCACCTCCCTCTTTCTTGGTCCTTCTGAAGCCTACTCCCCATTGCTGCCTACTTCCCTCCTATCATGCTCTACCTCTGCTGCCTACAACCTGCTTCCCTCCAGTCATGCTCTACCTTTACCTTGTGCAGGCAGGGTCCACAGCATACTGGAGGGGCCAGGCCCCTAAAGACCCTTCTCTTCCCCCTCTCTTCATTCCTGACATGCTCTAACTTCCACTGCCTACAACCTGCTTCCCTCCTGTTCATGCTTGACCTCCACCTGGTGCAGGCAGAGCCCCTAGCATTCTGTAGGGGTCAGGTACTGGCAGATCCTTCTCCTCCACCCCTTGCCTTTCCCTTCTCCAAATACCCCCATTTCTATCCCTCTGCTCTCTGCCTATATGCCCCACACCCACCTTACCCCCTTTCGTAGCCATAGTTATTTGCAAACCATTAATCTATAATGCACTTACAGTCAACCTTGCACTTCTGTTACACCTTGCAAATATTGTTCTATCTCTATCTCTCCTCACAATCTTGCCCCATTTCAACCTCGTATTCTATCCAGCCATTTTCTAGCTACAAAGCTATGTCCCACCAAGTGCTTGCCAAAGATATTTATGCTGTCGTATCTAACTAGTTCAAGACTGTTAGCATTGTATCCATCTAGTTCATACCTGTTAGCATTCCTTCTTTTCAGTACTTCTGTATAGTCTGCTCACTTTATTGAATATAATCAAATTGTATATCTATATTGTGTACTAAATCTCTGTATACTATCCGTATGTTCCCTACCAGGAGTCAAGCAAATTGTTGCTCAGAGTGCTTTCCTGATGAAACATTTCAATAAATAAATAAATAAAATATTCCTACTTAACAAAACCAGAAAGCCAGCACTCCAGATGAATAAATGCCATGAAATAATGTTCATTGCTAGTGCAAATTTATTGATGGCAAAAAAAGCCACACAAATGATCTCTGTGCTTCAGCGGTTAGGCCTTCATTAGGGGGCCCCTCTAAAATGGTTAACTTGTCAGAAGTGGAGCTTGGGGCAGCAATACTCATGCCAGCAGCAACTGCACTAACAGCACCAGAGGGGACATCATCATCTCCTCCAATTATCAGTGAAACAACAAACTGCAATGTAAAAAACATTGATGGAGAAATCCTTTTACTGACATCAGCTATGCACTTCTGCATACTACCATGCCCGTGGCCAATCTTACCACTGGCAGCAGTGCCATAGCCAGAAACAACTTTGCTTGCATGTCTCTTTGCAGGCATTTTGGGGGTCACCAAGACAATTCTAAACAAATTTAGATTTATGAACTTTCAGTCTGGGCCAGTGCTTGGGAAGCCAAAAAACAACTGTGGCTTGCAGACAGAAATTGTGCACTAAACAGATGCAAATGCAAAGACAAATTAAGACTGTGCTGCACATTCAAGAGATGCAGACACAAAGGCACAACGGTACCTTAACCAGTGCTCACAAGTCACAAATTCAAATCTGGAAAAGAATACCTTTTGCTGGTTGGAGAGTGGGGGCAGTGCACTGCAGTAACAGTCCACTACCAAGATACCATAAAGCAGTACAAAATAATACAGATGGATAGCAGGTTCACAGTGCTGCAATTACTGTGTGGCAAAATAAAATGTGTCTGATTTGATGGCACGAGTCACAGACACACTCACACACACACTGCAGATAATGCACAGCAAATTGAAAACTTCAGTAATATAATCAAATATTTTAAACAAACTGAAATTATGCACTGCACCACAACAATCAGCAAAAAAATTTCAAAACTTACTGAAAATATTACTGTGTGTACATAAACACAGTTATACAAGAAAAATATAACCAAAACAGAAACACTGTCTTTCTCTCAATTAATCTACCTCCACCACAGATACACCCCTCCCCCAAGCACACTTCAAGTGTCTGTCAGTACACAGACTGAATGTTCAAAATTAACATTCAAAATCCATACACAAACAATAAACACTCGATGATATGAGCACGGGAGGGTTTCCTACAATTGATGTATTAAATTGTGTGCAAACAAAATGGCTTAAAAAGGCTTTTTGAACAGTTTTTAGAGGGTTGGAATCTTAGAGCTCTGAGAGCAAACTGTCTCCAGCTACCACTACATACACACTACACACAACTGAGGCTGTGCAGAACAACCTAGAGTCCATGTGACCTGCAAGCCCATGAATCACAGCAAAATTTGCCTTGGAGCTCACCGACAAGGCGGAGTGATGTGAAGTACATTGATTTCAATGTACTTTGCATTAAAATTGGTGTAGATGTGGTGGTGGAAAGGTGGAGTAAAGTGAAGTCATTGTTTCCTATGGACTTCACGATCCTAATTACAAGGCGGAGTACTCCGCTTCACATTGAGTATTACTTTGCGGATTCCACCTTAATACGTGAATTAATTCGCGTAGCAGATTTTGGCCACTTCATCTACCTCTAACTAGTAATCATGGGGAACATAAAATAATGGCTTTGTTTAGGCATACTTTCTGTTTTATTCACCCTCAGTACTTTCAAGCAAGCTGTTTAAAAACATACATAATATAACCTATGATTTCATGATCTGATCACATTCAATTCAACAGGTTGTATAATATTCTGTCTAACTGAGGTTTTAAGGAGTAGATACCTTTTTGGGTTTATCTCTACACACCCTAACTGTACAGTATGTATAGCATTTAATATAAGTGAAGTGTTGTGCCTAATCGTTAAGTAGCAGGGTACTCTCATTGTAAAGCAGAGATATAAGGCATCATACGGTATTCTACACTATTCTGTTCTAGTTTAATTAGTCTAAGCAATTGTTTCATCATACTTTTACTGTAGTGCACATGGATTTGGTTAAAGTGAAGTATAATTGGTGATAAACATGTTGACAACTGCAAGTTCATTTTAAAATAGTTACGTTTTAATAAGGAGTTCAGTTAAAATAAGTTTTTCTATTCTTTTTCCTTACTTGTTACAGTTATTCTGGCCACTGTTACTAAAATAATAATGAAGCCTCCACAAGTCAATGGAACAATCAAGTATAAAATTAAGAATGTTAAGGTATGTAACATTTTAAATGAAAAAATATGGCTAAGCTTTTTATCTCATCTTTCTTAAAAGCACAGTTTAATTCATGTGCTTGCCTTAATAAGTTGAAGCCTTTTTAGCTGAGCCAAGAAAATGGTCTCCAAGTCTTTCTATACCAGGCAGTGATCAGCTGAAACCTAGTTTACCTTGGCCTTCTAGACCTTGGATGGCTCCCCCTTTTGAGGACATTAACTGCCCTAAATGCCTGCAGATCCATTTGAATCATCTCCTGAACTTGTCCTACCATAGTAACATAGTTATAACATCATTGAAAGGGACAGCATGTCCCCATGTTGTCCCCCACACTTCATACTGTAACTGGTGATGTGAAATAAGTATTCTCTTCCATTTGTAAATAAAAATTTGCCATGGCTTACCTTGAAGCCTACATCATCTCCACTACACCGTCTCTGTTGGTGGAATGTTCCACATATTACCTTGTGTGAGAAAAAGTGCTTCCTAATGTTATTACTGAATTGGTCACCTCTGTGCTTCTGGGCATGCCCTTGGGTCCTGCTGGAGGTCACCAGAGTAAAAACATATCTGCATATCCGATCTTTGGTTGATCACCTCAAGTATGCAGAAGATTATGATCCTGTCCCCTCCCAGCCTCCTTTTCTCCAGGATGAACATATTAAGGACATCTAGTGTCTCTTCACAGATTTTGTCCCCAATACCACTTTCATAGGTTTACTAGGAGGTTTATGAGTCAAAAGCTTTTACCACAGATACTTGACCAATATTCATTGGTATTTATGGTATCTTAGTTGCCAACTGCAGCCTTATAATATTCCATATTAGAATTTATTGACAATAGTTTCAGGGAGTGCATTCCATATATTTACAACCCCTTGGTTGAACCACAGTTGAAATTAGTTTAAACATTAATCTTGAACTGCTATGTCCTGTTAGAGTTTTTTTGAGTAAAAGCTCTGTCAGAGTTTTGAATTGAGAGAAAAGTTTGCCAAGTGCACTTAGCTGCTTAAATCATTCTTGGCAAAACTGTGTTGATCAGGATTTTGTTACTCTGAGGTACCCTCCCAACAGTGTCATCAACACAGTGAGCTACATTGATGCTGATGGAATGCCGACAACAATGACAGTTCACTGTATTGGTGCGCTAGAGACCTGGGCACACTGTCTCCTGGTCCTGCACCCTCTCCCCAAATCAACTCTGACTTGGACTAGAAACACTGCCTGGGAGTCCTTTGGGATTTATGTCAACCACAACTTGTGGTCTACATAAATTCCGTTGTTATGATGCCGGTCGACGAAATTATTGTCGAACTGGCATTGTAGAGCCTTACTCTTGCATGCCTCCTAAATTTCACTCTCCCCTGCTACCTCTTTGTAATTCCTGGCCCCCTGCTAATCTTCTGTCTCCTGCAACTTTTCTCTCCCTGCTATCATACTTATATTTTTTTCAGCTGCTGCAGCCCTAGTCTTCCCTTCCCCCATTCCAGCTAAATCCCTTTCACCATTTGTTCTCTTTCTGTGACCGGTGACACAAACCCAAATGCCACCCCCCACTCACTCAAAATCCCCCTTCTATCAGCTCTTACCCTTGTGCTTCTTTTGCTCCCTCCCTCCCTCACTCTTTTGTGTGTCCCCTGTCCCACCTCTGACTATGTCTCGAGCCACTGTTTTGTGGTCTGTCACTTAACTCTCTCCCTCTCTACTTCTCTCCCTAAGTCACCCAACACTTGATTCAGGCACTTCTGCCAAAGTGACCCCAGCTCCATTCCTAGCCAACCATGCAAAACTCCTGCCGCCTGCTCAGAACTAAGATACAAAAGCTAAAGCCTTCAGGAAGCAAGGCTCTCAAGCTGCACAGCTAATTGGCTTCCATATTCTTTATCGGACTCCTCACTGGCTGATTAATGAGTCCCACGTTTGGTGTCTTTTTCTAAACTGCACTGCTTAGCTTTTAAAAGTGTAAATAGAAAGGGTATTTTGTCCCACCCATGCTCCCCTGCCCGACCTCTATTAAATATGCTATTTGCCCCACCCCAGCTCCTCCTCTCTCTCTCTGTGCACACCGTGCCACATCTCTGTGACTTCTCTCTAACGTGATGCAAGGACAGCTTTGTTCTAGTGTAATACATGCTCTTCAGCCATCGGTTAGCTCACCTTTCCCCTCTCAGCCCATCATTAAGCCCTCTCTTGCTTAACAGCAGTCTAACCCAATTGAAGTCAAGATTATCAACCCAATCCTTCAATAATACCTACTGCTCCCAGACATCTTTGATTTCAAATTGTCTACACCAAGGCCTCTGAGTGTCCCTCTGCTTGGCTCAGGCATCACCAAATCCAGAACAGACCACTAGAAATCTATCCCCTTCTCAACAAAATGGTCCAGCCCAAGCCTTTCCTATACACTGTCCTTGCCTCTTCTCTCATCACACAAGCCCTCCAGGTCCCCTACCCAAATAAAAGCTCCCAAATGATCCCATAATTGTGCACCTCTAAAACAAGCCCATGTAATCTGCCCCCAATAGGCACCTTGTTACTTGTCGATATAATCCCCCCCTTATTGGTCCTAGCATCCTATCTCTTCAGATGTTAACCACCATGTCAGTTATCAGGGCAGTCAGATCTGCCTCAGTTACCTTCCTGTACACCAGAAAATTCAAATTCACTGCTGCATACTTGTTTCTCCTCTTCATCCTACTTCTATCTGGAGATATTGAACCTAACCCAGGCCCCCAGACCACAACCACTAAGTTCCCACAAAGGCCTCTCCATTACCCATGTTAACATCAAAAGTCTACTACCTAAAATTGACTAGTTAACCTGTTGGATTGCTGAGCACTCGCCTGATATTCTATGCCTGACTGAAACCTGGCTCTCCACAAGGATCCCTGACTCCTCCCTTAACCTCCTGAACTATACTCTACTCAGGCAAGATCATGGCAAATATGGTGGTGGAATAGCCATCTACAGTATACAAAACAACCACTGTCATGCTCAGCTGCTTATAAGGAATCATGCCCAGGATCCCATGAAGTCCTCTTGGCACAACTTACCCTATCCACCTCTCTCTCCCTCTATTCATTGGGGCTCTTAATGCCTCTTCCTGTCTTGCACACAATTCACTAATCTCCTCTCTAACCACCCTTCCTGACATGACCTCCAAAGTGGAACTGATTCTGCTGAGATTTCAACCTGGACCAGCTTGCCCACTCCTCTAAACCCCACATCACCAAGACAGAATCCCTCAATCTGTCCCAACTGCTAAATGAACCCTCCCACTACAATCCCCACTCCCCAAGCCCCTCTCTAATTGACTGAATCCTCACCATGCTTCCCCATAGGGTAACCTCATCTGGCACCCTCACAAATGCACTAAGTTATCACTGCATTACATACTGCATCAGAAAATCCTGCCTGCCCAAATCTGCCTCTAGGTACAAAAACACACACTTCCTAAACACATTGGACTCCGAATCCCCCCTAATCAGCCTCTATCATGTTGACTTGAACCACGTGTATGCTGCCCCCAGTGTTGAAGTTGCCCTTTCCAGCTTCCTGCATACCTTCACAGACATCTGAGACTCTCACATCACCTGAAAAGCTCATGGTCAAACAACATCACCATAAATGGATCACTGCTCCCATCCTCACCCTATGCAAGGCCAGAGACAAAGCCTGGTCTGTTTTCAAAGCCCTTACTATCCCTAAAAATAGGCAGACCTACAACACCATCCACAATCCATGCACAAAGGCAATAAGACAGGGGAAAGTGGACTTTTTCAAATCACAACTGACCCACACTCAGCCTTCCAAATTCTGGAACGTAATTCATGTGCTTCTCGATCCTCCAGCATAGCCAAGTACCCCTGTTTTCAAAGAGCATGGCCAGCCCCTTATAGAGCCTATCGGTACCACTAATACACTCAATAAATGTTTCACAACTTGTGCTATGCCCCACGTCCCCACACCTAAATCTGCTGCCTCCCCATCATCCCCATCACAACAATTTCAAATTCTCACCAGTCACTGCACTTGAAGTCCTCAGAGCCGTCCATTCGCTAAATACCACGAAATGCAGCCCTGACAGGATTCACCCCAAACTCCTGAAGATCTCCTCTCCCACAATAATTAAACCACTAACCCATCTCCTCAACCTCTCCTTTTCCAAGGGTATGGTCTCACAGGCCTGGAAAACCACCTCAATCATTCCTCTTCATAAGGAAAGGGACCCTTCTTCCCCTGGAAATTATAGGCCCATCCACCTCCTCCTCCTCCTCCTCCTCCCTGCTCTTGCAAAGCTCCAAGAACCCCTGGCACACTCCAGGCTGGCAGAATACCTCACCACAAGCAACCTTCTATCCCCTCACCAGTCAGGCTTCAGGAAACAGCACTTCACTATCTTTTCGCTCCTATGTGTCACTAACCACATCCACACTGCCTCTGACTGAGGCCTCCTTACCACCTCAGTGTTCATCAATCTGGCCAAGGCTTTTGATTCCATATCCCATCCCCTACTCCTGCAAAACTTGAAGTGACAGACCTTGCTCCTATCATCTTACATTGGTTCAACTCCTACCTCTCCAACTGGTAACAATCTGTCAGAATTGATAATGTATCTTCCTCTCCCCTTCCCATTCTTGCAGGCATCCCACGAGGATCAGTCCTTGGCCCAATTCTCTTTTCCCACTTCATAAATGACCTCTCCTCCTCTTGCACTAAATTAACCATACATATGTATGCAGATGACGCTATCCTCTTTACTTCTGGCCCACTGATTCATGAAGTTCAAACTACCCTCCAATGTGACATCAACAACATTCAAAAATGGTTCCTGCTTAACCAGCTAAAACTCAACACCTCCAAAACTGTGTCCGTGCTTTTTTGGCACAGCTCAGAAAATTACCAGATCATCCCTCCCTCCCCCATCACTTCCCTGGATGGTACCCCTCTTGACCAGGTTAGCAAATACAAGTACCTGGGGGTTTGGCAAGACCCCCACTTATCTTTCACACTTCACATAGACTCAACCATCTCATAATTATGCCCAAAACTTTGAATGCTTTACCAGCACAGAGACCATCCTACTCCCTGCCAGATGCCAAAGAGTAACTAAAATTTTCCTTCCCATTTTTTAATAATGCAGACATGGTCTACTGCCCTGCCTACCCATCCACCTTATCCAAGCATGACATCCTCCTGAATTCTTTCTGCCTCTTTGCTACCAACTCACCCACAAGAACACATCACTGCAATCTATACTCCCTCCTGGGGATAATAGCCACGCTGTCCCATAATGTCAGATCCACTCGCTAAACCTTATATCCAAATTCTGGTCTGACTTGCTTCCTCCTTACCTAGTGGACAGTCTCTCACTGGCCTCCAACATACCCTATGCACTGACACATACAAACGAAAGATGTTTCAGTATATCTTGTCCAATCTCATTCTCTGGAAAGCTGCCTTCTCCTACTGGTTCCCCACTCTGTGGAACAAATTACCCCCCATTAGAAACTCCTCCTCCTCCTACCTTGCATGCAAGAAACAACTTTGCCTCCTAACATCTCCCTCTTGCCTCTGTCCTAGGTGAGTCTGTCACATCTATCTGTTCCTGCTGGACTATGTACTCTGAACTCACCACTCCTCCTCCTCCTCCTCTCTTCTTCCTCACTCATCTGAAATATTCATGCTATGCTTTATATATTCAATGTTTTGTTTAGCACCTGTACAATGATGGACATATCCCTCTGGACATATCTCATCCTGAACTGCATCAACTTCAGCTGGATCTGTTTGTATTTCAGTATACGTAACTTGCAAATAACTTTTATCTTGTAAATAACTTGAAGCTACCTTGTAAATAACCTTGTAAATTATTCTGTCTTTGTAACTACTGTATGTACCACAATTTTCCCCTCTTCCCCAGGTCACACCTGGAAATGACCTTTGGCTCAGTGTGCCTATCCCAGTCAACAACTGTTTAAATAAAATAAGATAAATAAAAATCAAAAACACTTTCCTCTTTTACAATATATTTCACCCTTTAGTTGCAAATTGTGGGTTCTAAGCTTTCTATTATTGTCAAGTCAAATCATACTTTATTTCTTAAGCGCCCAGTCCCGGGGGCTCTGGGCACTTTACAGTGATGGCAGGCCCTCAGATGAGTGATCTTTGTCTGTAATCCCAGGCATTCCCAAAGGTCTGGATTTATGGAAGCCCTATATATCAAGCAAAGATCCCCTCTAAAGCGCCTGTACTCAAGTGAGAATAGGTTAAACTCTTCCAATCTTTGCTCATACTGTAGATGGGAGATGTTTTTTTATGTTTTTGGCTGCCCTTTTATGTACTCTCTCTCTCTAATGTTTTGATGTCCTGGGCTTTATATGGTGCTCAAAACTGGGCACAGTACTCAAGATGTGGCTTAACCAGTGACCCATAAAATGGCATAAACACACATCTTTCTCTGCTTTTTATGTTTTTGAGTATGCAAACCAACATTCTGTTTCTCCTGACTACAACCTCCTGGGTATGTTCTGAGAATGAAAGTTTGTTGGTCATAACTATTCCCAGGTCATTTTCCCTGTTGCTTACCTCCAGTAGGATGCCGTTTAAATATTATTTCATCATTTTATTTTTCTGGCCAAAATGCATTACATTACATTACATTTGTTCTCATCACAATGCAATTTGTGCTTATTAGCCTTGTGTGTTATTTTATTTACTGTAGGTCTTCCTGAAGTTTTATAAAGGCTGATGAGGTTTCCACTCTTACTCTCAATTTTGTATCATCTGCAAATGTACCCAACCATGATGTTTTGGAAGTTTTCATTGATGCTACATGTAAATTGAATAATGTGGAACCTAGCACTGATCTTTGGGCAACTCCACTGGTCACTATTCTGCAATCTGATTTGTAGCCCCTAATTGAAACCCACTGTTTCCTGCCTTCTAACCAAAAGTGAATCCACTATGTTATGTTGTTACTGAGTTCAAGGGCCTCTAGCTGTTCAATCAGTTCTTTATTTGGAACCATATTAAAAGCTTTGAAATACTCTAGATAAATGACATTGCCAGGCAGTCCATTTTCCAATGCCTTGTTTATAGGCTCAAAAAAATTGGAATAGGTTTGCTTGACAAGATTTAGCCTCTGTGAACCCATGTTCAAATATAGTTTTAGTCCCCACTTCATGCATAAATGATTCTAAATATCCTTTGAGAATATCATCTAACAGTTTACCAATAACAGAAGTTAGGCTTATAGGCCTATAATTCTGTTATTTTGTTTGGATCCTTTCTTGTGCACCGAAGTCACATCAGCCATCCTCTAGTCAGTAATGACTTGCCACTAGAGATTGAGCATGTGAATAATAATGCCAAGGGCACAGTTAATTCAGAGGATAACTCCTTTAGTAGATGTGGATAACTATTGTCAGGGCCAGGGGATTTATTAATTTTAAGTTGACTTAGTTTAGTTTAAACATAATTTTCATGTACCACATAGTTCACAAGATTATTATTGTTAACTAATGGTAATGTGCTAGTGGTTTTAGGCTAGTATATGCTTAGAAAGTAACTATTAAATTCAGTTGCCATATCATTTTCATTGTCAGTAATGAAATTTAAGATTTTAAGTAGTCCAATTTTATGTTGACCTCCTCGTAGCCCACTGATATAATTAAAGAATGTATTTTTGTTATCAACCACATTTGCAGCAAGTTGTAATTTCACTTCTTGTTTTGCCTTTTTATGAGATGTCTATATTTTCTTAACTTTTGTTTGTAATTGGTCTATGCATTTATTAAAGGTTTTGATTTGTATTTTTTGAAGGCTCTGTTTTTCTTATTTCTTTTCTAATGATATTACTAAACTGTAATGGCACCTTGCCTTTATTATTATATTTTGCTTTTTATGGTACACATTTCTCAATGCAATAGTCCAAACGGTGTTTAATTTTGATCCACATTTGCTACATTGGTAGTTTATCCAATTCATTATTTCAATCCCATGTTGCTATACATTTTCTAATTTCACTATATTTTGCTATATGGTAGCATTTCACCTTAGTGATGCCTTTGATTACTCTCCAGTTTTCTTGAATTATCTGTACCATATTATGGTCGCTGTCCATTAATGGTTCCCGTACTTTACAGTTTATCATGTCAGTATTCAGGTTTGTAATTACAATATGAAATAGTTTTTTCCTCTTGTATTGTGATCTACCAGTTGGCACATGTTATTACTAAATATATAGTCCAGTAAGCTTTTGTCTAGTGCAGATTATCCTTGACTAGTTACCCAATTTAAATTATAAAATTAAAATCTCCTGTAATCATTGTTCTTGGTCTAGTACCTAACTCAGTTAAGGTGTTCATAAACTGTTTGTTCTGCTCTGATGTATGAGAGGGGTACCTGTAACAGTCTCCTATCACAAGTTATTACTGGGTATATTTATTTTAACCCATATTTGTTCCACTGTGTCACTATAATTTGTTGGAATTTCACATTCACTAGATTGGAAAATATTGCTCACATATAGGGCTACACCCCACCATACTTACTGTATTTGCTCTATCACAATGGAATACTTGGTAGCCAAAAATGTGTTTTCCCCATCCCTGACTAGTCCACCATGTTTTAGTTATGCCACATATGTAAATATTTTCTTGTTTCAAAAGAAGCTCCAGTGCATCAATCTTATTGTTTTGGCTTCTGGCACTTACTTATCTATTGAGAAATCGGACCCCTTGAGTCATAGAATCCTTTGCAAAGGTTCCTTGTCAGTTAACATAGTTTACAAACAATAACACAATGGAGTAAATAAAGGTGCATCACACTCAATCAATCATCATGTTACATAAGGAGTACAGGAAGGAAAGTAGCATAACAGAGTAACATTACATACAGGGGACAGAGACAGCCCACAGTTGAGTACAAAACAGAAAAATACAGTAATAAGGCGAGTGTTCCATCAGAGTAATTATTACAATGCAGAGAATAATACAGTTGGTAGATTAACAGAGATAGAGTGCATAATTACATAACCCAATTAATATAGCACACTATGAATTAGAAAGTGGGGAAGGAGATGGCAGGGGCTGATATAGTGGAAGGATACTAGGGGCACTCACATGTTGAGTTCTTGGTGAGAAATTCCTTGAGTGAGGTTTTGAAAGGACCTATCTTAGTGCTGGCAGAAAGAGCGGCATGTAGGCCGTTTAGCCAGTAAGGGACCCTGTGATAAAATGCTCTTTGACCCAGGAATATCCTGAAGTGGGGGACCAGAAAGGGGGCCTTGGAGGCACTCCTAGAGACTCTTTAAAGGATGGAAGTCTGGATGAGACAATGTAGGCTAGGCAGGGGTGATTTTCCACTGAATTTTCTTAGCCAGGAGGCAAGTATGATATTGAAGGTGGCATTCAAAGTTTAGCCAGTTTGAGTGACTAAAAATTACACATGTGGGTCATTCTATTTCAACTGTCACCAGTTGACAGACTTTGTTTAAAGCTGTCTTTATGCGACAGAGAGCAGTGTTATCTGCTGAGCCATAGAACTTAATTCCGTAGTCCAGCACGGAGGGGATTGAGGATGACACAGTGAGGCATAGTGCTTCAGTGGGCAGACAGTGTTTGAGCTGGTAAAGGATGCTAATTCTGGAGCTGATGGTGGTACAGAGGAAGTGGATATGTGCATGATAGGTAAGGGAGGAGTTAAGGGTGGTGACCAGGTATTTGAAGGAGTTGACCTGCTCAAGCAGGGAGCCTTGGGAGGTGTAGACAAGTAATGAAGAATTGTTGTAGGGATTCAAGAAGTGAGCAAAAATCATTGTATTAGTTTTTTATAGTTTAATACTATCCTGTGCTCTGTAAACCAGGCTTCAGCTTCAGTGAAGGACTTCTGGAGGGCTTCCTGCAAGGGTAGAGGCTGAGGGTTGCTAAAGAAAATGACTGCATCGTAGGCATAAAGAAGTAACCGACCAGAACAGGCACTGGGCAGGGAGTTTAAAAAGAGACTAAATAGAAGGGGGTCCAGGATGGAGCCTTGAGGGACCCCAGAGCAAACTGGGAGGCAGGAGGAAAGGGTAAAGTAAATTTTGACCTGTTAGTTAGATAGCTCTCAAACCAGGCCATAGTATCAGGAGTCAGCACCATGGTGGTCAGAGATTTAAGGGGACGGGCGTGATGGACAGTATCAAATGCCTTAACATAGAAACATAGAATTTGATGGCAGATAAGGACCGCTTGGCCCACCTAGTCTGCCCATTTCCCCTTCCTAATGGATAAGCTGCAGATCCTAGTTAACCAACAGCCTACTTCTTCCTATCCCCAACCCCTAGAATTGCCTTATGAGTGTCCCATGCATTCTTGAATTCCACCACTGTTTTTGACACCACAACCTCCTCTGGAAGGCTGTTCCATGCATCCACAACCCTCTCTGTGAAAAAATATTTCCTTACATTACCTCTGAGCCACCCCCCATCTTCAAATTGTGCCCCTTTGTTCTTGCATACCTCTTTTTCTAAAAGATGCTACCCTCTTGGACTTTGTTGATTCCCTTGAGGTACTTGAAAGTTTCTATTATGTCCCCCTCTCTCTCTCTCCTTTCCTTGAGGCTATACATGTTAAGCTCCTTAGGTCTCTCTTCATATGTCTTCCGGTGCAGACCCTGCACCATTTTAGTTGCCCTCCTTTTGGACTGCCTCCTTCCTGTTTATGACTTTGTGGAGATTGGGTCTCCAGAACTGCATGCAGTACTCCAGATGGGGTCTCATCAGCTGTCTGTACAGAGGGATAACAAATTCTTGTTTTCTACTGGTGATGCCTCTCCCTATGCATCCCAGTATCCCCCAGCCCTCCTTACTGCCTCCTCACATTGCTTGCCCACCTTTAAGTCATCTGATATGACTACCCCAGGTCCCTTTCCATTTTGTTGTTAGTATCTCACCCCATTGTGTACTCTTCTCTTGGGTTTGTTTCCCAGGTGCATTACCTTGCACTTCTTAGCATTGAATCTAAGCTGCCATACATTTGACCATTCCCACAACCTTGCCAAGTCCCTTCTTATCCTTTCCACCCCACCTTGTGTATCAACTCTGTTGCAGATCTTTGTGTCATCTGCAAAGAGACATACTTTTCCTTCCAGTCCTTCTGCAATGTTGCTTATAAAGACATTGAAGAGGACCGGTCCTAGTACTGAACCCTGCGGTACCCCACTAGTAACCCTTCTTTCTTCAGAGTTGACTCTGTTTACTATTACCCACTGTGTCCTGTTCTCCAGCCAATTCTTTACCCAGGCTACCATCTTGAGACCCACTCTCAGGCTGGCTAACTTGTATATTAATCTTTTGTGTGGGACTGTGTCAAATGCCTTGCTAAAATCTAGGTAGACCATGTCCATGGCCCCTCCCTGGTCTACTACTTTGGTCACCCAGTCAAAGAGATCAATTATATTCATCTGACATGACCTTCCCATTGTGAACCCATGCTGCCTTGGTTTCTGTGCCCCACTGGTCTCTAGGTACTCAACAGTTCTTTCCTTCAGAAGTGATCCCATCACTTTCCCTACTATACAGGTCAAACTGACAGGTCTGTAGTTTCCTGTCTCTGTCTTTCTTTTGCTTTTGTGAATGGGAATCACATCTGCCCTCCTCCAGTCCTCAGGTACCACACCATCCTCCCATGATTTGTTAAAAAGGGTAGTCAGTGGTGTCAGTAGTTCTCTCCTTAATTCTTTTAGAATTCTGGGGTGAATCCCATCAGGCCCCATTGCTTTGTCCACCTTCAGTTTTAGGAGTTGTTTCAGAACCCTTTCTTCTGTGAAAGGGCTTGGATCAACCCCCCATCCAACGTACTTCTGTTAACTGGATTAGGTACTTCCCCCATCTCCTCTTTTGTGAATACTGAGCAGAAGTATTCGTTCAGTATCCCTGCTTTTTCACCGTCCCCCTCTGCCCACCCACCGTCCATTCTATTCAGCCTCACTATCCCTCCCTTTTTCTTTCTGCACTCTGTAATGTACCTAAAAAAGGTTGTATCCCCCTCTTAACTGAGTTGGCTATCTTTTCCTCAGTTTGGGCCTTTGCTATTCTGACTGTCTTCCTTGCTTCCTTCTGCCTTAACTGGTACAGTTCTCTGTCCTGCTCCTTCTGTGTTTCCTTATACTTCCTAAATGCTATCTTTTTCTCCCTAACCTTCCCCACCACCTCTTTTGAGAACCATAGTGGCTTTTTCTTTCATTTTTATTTGATTTGTTTATTTGCTTCACATAAAGGCTTGTTGCCTCTGTGATGGCAGTTTTGATGTTTCCCCATTGTTGCTCCACCCCTCCTTCTTGCCTGTTTGTTAGTGCTTTTCTAAGGCATGCTCCCATCTTGCCAAAGTCAGCCCTCCTGAAGTCCAGTACCCTCACTTTTGTATGGCTTGACTCTGCAGCTGAGTTTATCATGAATCACACTGTTTGGTGGTCACTTGTTCCAAGATGGCTACCCACTTCTAGATCTGAGATCCTCTCACTGTCCCATTTGAGAGTATGAGGTCTAAGATTGCTCCCTCCTGAGTGGGTTCCAACACTAGCTGTTTGAGGCATGCCCACTGTAGGGCATCGAGAATGACCTTGCTCTTGGATGTGGCTGCAGCAAAGGTGCTCCAGTTAACATCTGGCATGATGGAGGAGGATGTGATGGGTTAGAGCTGACTTAAGCAGCTCGCATTCCTGGGCAATAGCCAAGGGCGAGGTTTTAAATTTGAAGCCGAGAACTGGGATAGGAAGCGAGAAAATGTGTGAGGCCAAGAGGAGTGTAAAGGAGTGGTGATAGGAGGGGTGGTGTATGGTATAACAGAGGGGTTGGTTAAAGTGGGGGTACTGGGATTAACAAGTACCACTGAACTGATTAAAAATGAGAAGAGAGAGAGAGAGGGAGTAGGGGAAGGGGGAGGTCTTAGATCTGAGGGAGGTGATAGTGGGTCAGAGTCTGATAAGGAGTAGGAAAAGAGGGGGAGCCATCACAGTGGGAAGAGGAGAATGCAGCCAGTTGGTGATGACTGGGTCATAAGCACAATCTGGAGCAGGAGATATATGATACTGTGTGAGAGAATGAGAGCACTATTAAAGATGAAGAGATAATATGATACTATGGGAGAGAAGGGGAGGATACAAATGTTGTATCAGGTGGTGCAGTAGTAGGGTCTTCTACTACAGTGTTGGGGGTTCACAGGTTCAAAATCTGAGGGGGGATAATGAGGAAGGGACCTGCAAGTAGGCAGAAAGCAGGAGTTGGACCAGGATAAGAGAGAAGGAAGTAAATTTGGAAGGACAGAGGAGCAGGAAAGACAAGGATTCAGGCAGCACAAGCCTGGCCCCTAGTGGTCAAAAAGTATAATTTGCAGAGGGGAAAATGGACACTTAGTCCATGAATAGGTCATGTGACCTAGTGATGTCAATAAAAAGAGGGTCAACCTTGGGTGGGGAGGTAGCTGGGGTGGTCGGGGAGTTAACATGAAGCATCGATGGGTACACACCTCAGTAGGCTATGTAGAGGAGTGCTGTCTGGGCCCAAGGCTATCCACTTTCTGTTGTGTCACTCTGGCAGCGGAGGGTCTGTGTGAGGTGGGGGGTTCTATTGGGCCTAAGTACAGAGGTAGAAACAGATCTGATTACAAGGGCACTGGTGGGAAGCCAAACAAAGGGCTCACACTGCGCATGTGCAGCGTGCTATGCTCGGATGGGGAAACCTGGAGAGAGCCGACAGAGAGGACAACCACAGTGGACATCAAAAGGTACACATTTGAGTCTCAGCAATGTAACCCATTCAGCAATCAGGCTAGGATAATAATAACCCACGAGAAGTAGTACCCCAGAGAGACGCTAGTGCTGTCCTTATGGCAGATTCCCACCCCACACCAACAATAGCAGGTCTTAAAGTTCCACCCTGAAAATGACCCAAAACACACAAAAATAGCCACAAATGTCCATAGAAAAAGGAATCTGTAGATGTGTGCAGATTAAAGTGCAGCCATGCACACCTCAGTAGGCTGTGCAGAGGAGGGAGTCCATCAACTACCTTTGCTTTCTAGGCCCAAGGCTGTCCACTTCCTGTGTGGTCGCTCCAGCAGTGGAGGGTCTATGTAATGGGAGGAGTTCTAGTGGGCCTTTGCTGTCTGAGCCCAAGGCTGTCCGCTCCCTGTGCAGTCGTTCCGGCAGCAAAGGGTCTATGTGATGAGGGGGGGGTTCCAGTGGGCCTTTGCTCTCTGGGCCCATGGTGGTCCACTCTTTGTGCAGTTGCTCCTGTGGCGGAGGGTCTGTGGAGCATATATTAATTCCATCAAAACCCTTATTTGTGTTAGCAGTGTCAGTACACATGACTGCTGCTCCCCTATTCCCCCTAGGTGCTACTTTTTAAATGTGCACTAGGAATCACTTATTTGAACATTTCTCCCAACACCTTACTACCTTTTTTGGTAAGGTGTGGTCTATCTTGGGTGAATAGATCTCATTATCCTTGGAATTTTTCCCAAGGTTTTAGACTTCTGGGGCCCAATATTCAAAACTTAGCCCCAAGACAAAATTAGCACTGCCCAGCGTGCAAAAATAGCCTAGAACCATTTGCACGATATATTCAAAGGAATAGCCAAGGGCTAAATCAGTTAAATATAGCATGCAAATGAAGACCTGCAAACAAGGCTGAAAGTGCAGTGCAAAAATAGCCCAGCAAAGAAAATAGCTCTGAATATAGCAACCAGGCAGTGAAAACTGCAACAGCAGCCCAGTGAACACAGAGGTGGAGTAAGGCAAAGGTAAACTACATGGCCTATGTGGGCACTAGCAAAGAAGTTGATTCGCAACAATTGCAAACAACACTGCAGACCAAATACTGCAGAACTGTGTTATGGTTCTGACAGGCTTGTCCGGGTCAAACTCATTAGCCCGGCACTAACACGTTTGCCCAGGACAAAAGTTTGCTATATTCAAAACTGACATGCAAATGAGCTTACTTAGGCAGTCCAAGGGCAAACAGCCACATTAGCATGTCATTATTGCCCGCCGCTATTTCCTGGTACACACAGGTCCACCTGTATGTCAGACTGGAACCACAGGTCGGTAGCTGCAGGCTTGGTCTGCTCACAGCACCACCTGCATGTCAGGCTGGCTAAACAGGTCAGTAGCTGCAGGCTACATTTGTACACAGCAGCAGAGACTACTGTGCCCCAGAGGATTAGCACCACAGGCATGGGAGGTTGTGCTGCATGCCATAGACATATTGTTGTTTCTGCTACAGTGCGTATCAGATGCTACAGTAACATAGTGGCCGGTATTGTGAGGGACATGGCAATGCATCTTGTGTGTCAGACATCAATGACTGCTGCTGTCCACGCAGTGACAGGCCCAGCTGGCAGGTGTTTTCTGAAAGTGAACACCACTGTCATGCTGTCCTGTGACCCACATACCCTGTGCTAATGGTATTTATATTTTATTTTTTATTTTAGTCTTTTGGTAACTGGGTAAGACCCACTAGGCACAACTGCCTGTTTTCAGGGGCAACCTGGAAGCACTGGGCGGTTAAGTGACTTGCTCAGAGTCACACAGTATGCAAGTGGAGGTTGTGAGAATCAAACTCAGGTCTGGTCTGCTGGATGCACCAAGCTTGTTCACTCCTCGTTTCTCTAACCTCTAGGCTATACTGCCAGTGTGATATAAGATGGTAACACCCATGGCTGGCCATGTGTGAAGTGATTTCTGTACAGGTATGTGCCCTGGGGGGGGGGCAGACACATACCATGAGACAGGTATACTGGTGTCGGGGCATTCCTGTCATTGTGTGGATGGTGCCAGCCAAATGGCACTACCTACTATGTGGTGCAGCCTGGCCACCTGTACACCCTCCTCTCAACACCCTCCATTCCCCAAGTGCTGCATGTGTGTGCTGGATTGTGTTAGTGTACCCCAATGGGTGGACTGCTGGAGGAGTGCGCTGTATGAATGCACTGCCAAGGTGTCAACTGGGTGCTGGGGAACCCGCAAATTCCTGGCAGGGTTAGGACCAGTGCCAGATGATGGTGATGTGGGAAGTACCTTCTGTGTGCAGCATGTTTCTTCCATGAAATAAGGAGTGGCCCAGGGTGGAGGTCAGCCCTCTCTGCCTCCTCTTGGCTGCAGTCATCAGGCGCACCATGCTGCTGTTGTTACATACATCCTTGTAGCCTGTTGCTGCTGTGTCCACACCCCCATCCTAGTTTTGCCCAGAGTTAAGACTACCTTTTAATAGGTGTTAATTTGCACCACACAACATGTTGTGCTAACGCACGTTGCATGGCACTATGGTTTTGAATATACCATTGTGCCTGTATGCATGTCTCCGACCCTCACTTCCCCCCGCAGACATCTTTTAGTGCTGGTGCTAACACATTGCATTGGTGCTATTTGACCTTTTGAATATGGCAGTCTGGTGTAATTGCCATGCAATCTTGGCACAATCAGTTTGTGCCCTGCACAAAGTTTTGAATATCTAGCCACAGATATTGTTTAAAAGATACCATTTTTTTTTAAACTGTTGTCAATTTTTAGAAATGTTTTTATTCCATTTATAGTTTGCCCTTGGAACAGGTAGAATCTCAGATAGCACCACTTGTCAGTTCATTTCATGAAGGGTCTTTTATATTATTTGATAATCAAGCAAGATTTCACTACCAGATTATTTCAAATATTGTATTTTTCAGCATGTATGGTGACTAACATTTCATGTTCAATGTTTTTTAATATTTTAGGAGTCAGTTTGTTAATATCCCCCAGGCCAGCACTTGGAAGCAGCTACTATTCGCCATTTTTTTATTCACATAAGTAATATATTTATCTGTCAATTTGGTGATTAAATCACCTATGATAAAAAAGTTCTAGTTTCAGCTGGATTTCCTATTGATTCATCTGAATTTCAGAATTGGTTTCTGTTTCCATGTTGCTACCATCAATATTTATAAGAATTTGGGTTGGAGTAGTATTTAATAAAACACAATTTTTCCTGGTTATACCCTTAGAGTTGCCATGTTTTGGTTTTATCCATGCATGCTTATCACTTGTATGTATAGAGTGTCCCACCATGTTGTTTGTATCAGTCTGATCTTATAATTCATTTTTGTGACCTTCAGTATTTTTGTCAATCATTATATCCATTAATGCATCTGCCTCTCCATCTAGCCTTTCTATTATGTTAATTAGTGGGGTGTATCTGTTTGCTATTGGTACTTGGAAGTCCATAGCCCTCCACCCATATTTTTCAGTTTGAGTTTGTGCATTGCCAGTCTTCACCTTCTTCAGCTTCTCTAGGTCTTTTATGTATTCCTTTAGTTTTCTGCTCTAGGGAATCCATTTGTTCCTCTTCAGTAGTATTACTTAGCTGCAGCTTTAATGTTTTGTTTTCTAACTCTAACCCCAGTTGCTTAACTTCCAATTCCTTTATTTCACTGCTTTGTTTACCTGTGCATAAACTAAAATCACCCAGTTGTGAGATAGTGAATGTCTTGCATGATTCAAATGTAGTGCCTATCTCCCCAGATAAAAGTTATACAATGTTATCCTACATGTTTAGTAACAGAAAAGGTGTTTAATACCTGAGATTATTTGATGAGATAATTTTCTGGCAACCTGACTGTACCTGGTTGACACTGGCAGATACCCTTGCCTCTGCCAGCATAGCCTCCACTGAGTGCTTGCCTCAGCTCACTTAGGTTAGAAATTTATGTCCGCTCCACCAGAAGTGTCACTCCAGTACTTCCTGTCCCACACTGGAATTCAATTCAACTTTGTAGGTGCTGCATCAGTATACTGCCATTTAAAGGGCAAATTAAGGGTGCTAGGAGTTCTCTAAAATGTCCCCCAAATGGCAGTGATGCTGCAGCAGTCACAAACCTGCCTCTCACAGACGGGGAGGTCAGGGAGTCAGGTACCCCTCATCAATAAAGGGCAGTATAAATAATATAAAATGCCTCTCTCAGAGGTATACAGAGCTAAAAAAACACCCTCCAACAGCTGTGAGGGTTTAGTTGGATCCTAGAATTTCTCCACTCACTTAGGCAAGAAATTTATATTTGCCCCACCAGAAGAGCCAGTCTGGTATTTCCTGTCCCGAGGTGGAATTAAATTCAACCTTTTAGGAGCTGCACCAGAATACTGCCTTAAAAGGGCAAAATAAGGGTGCCAGTGGTTCTCTGTAGGATACCCCAACTGGCAGCATGGCTACAGTAGCCACAAACCCTGCCTGTCACAGATGGGGAGTTCAGGGAGTCGTGTACCCCTCATCAATAAATTGCAGTACAAATAATACAAAACACCTGTATCAGAGGCTTACAGAGCTACAAAAACACCCTCCAACAGCTCAGTGGGTTTAGTTGGATCCTAGAAAGAATCATTTTGTTGTCCTCAAGCTACAACCATTCAACTTCATCAATGTCTTTCTGTTGATTATGAATCTGGAACTGCACACAGTAACCAGGGAGGACATGACCATGGCCTTGCAAAGTGGCAGGATTAGTTCTCCTGCTTTGCTTGTCCCCAACCTCCTCCCTCCCCCCATTTGATGCATTCCAGCATCCTGCCAGGACATTTGACAGCAGCTGTCTACTGATTCCATGCTTCATCCCTGTGTCTGTTGTGACCCAAAAGTTAATTTTCTTCTTCCAGTGCATCATTAGAAGCCCCACATAGTGTATAGGCGCCAACTCTGTTATTCCTCCCAAACTGTAGCACCATGCATTTGGCTACATTATATCAGAGGCTCTAGGACTCAATCCAGTGTGTTCAAATCCTCCTTCCATCTGCCTTCATCCTGAATGGTGTTAATAACGCTAACAATTTTAGTATCATCAGGAAACTAAAGCAGCTGGATAAAAACACAGCTTCCAGATTGTTAATAAAAAATGTTAAATAGCAGTAGCCCCAGCACATGTCTCTTAAGGCAACACTGAGCACACCCTTCTATGTGGAGTGGTGCCCTTACGCCACAACCGTTAAGTTCCTTCCTCCAAGTAAGTTAGCAGTCTTCCTTAAAAATATCTCATGCGCACTGTGCAGGTGTTCTTTGCCCAAACATTTTTCATGCGTCACATTATCAAAAGCCTTGCTGATGTCCAGACAGACTACAGCCATAGCCATGTCTCTGTCTAACTCAGTGATCAGCTACTCAAAGAAGGTGATCAGACTTGTTTGCCAATATCTGCCTTTCAAAAAGCGCTGCTGAGAGGGGACAAGAACCTCGGTTTCAGTCAAGTGCTCCTTTGTTGTAGCCTTTGTAATGGCTTTCAGGATCTCACCCAGCACTAATGTCAGACTGACTGACCTGCAGATACCTGGGTCAGTCTGACCTTGCCACTTGTTGAAGATGTTAATGGAACACCAGTTCCTTGCTTCACCATCCTCCTTCAATTTATATACTGGAAGAAGGCTTTGGTGTCTGCTGTGCCCACTGTTATCCTGACATCCAGACCCTCCATGACTTTCTTAATTCTAATCTTGCATTCCACCAGGGCTACTCTGTACTCCTCTCTGTCCTGGAAACAGACTGTCTCATTATAGTGAACACAGACTTTCTTTTTGTTCAGGATCATGAATGATACAGTAGAAAATAAGTCCCAGCTAAATGGTTTGTGAAAATCATTGCCTGATTTTCCGAAAAACATGAATTATGATAATGATGATGACTTGCCCTCGGTCCCTGTTTAATCAGGGGGTCATTTCTTGGCATTTTCCCCTTATTGCTTACTGGCATGTTGGGCTCTGCTGCAATGTCAGGCACCTTCTTCGATGATACCTGCATCTGTTCTGCAATACTGTACCAGCCTCCTGAAGCTTCTCCAAACCCTCGGAGACCAGGTTCTTTATCATTGCAAACCCCACCATTCTGAAGTTATCGGTCCTGGTGGCTGAGACTGAGCTCATCTTCCTTGTCACCAAGGAAAAGGTTACCTGGTTGTGGTCACTGCCTCTCACTGGTGCCAGAATGTTCACAGGAGAGATGACCATATCCTTGCTAATGAGAACTAGGGCAAGGGTAACCGCAAAGCTAGTCCGCTGATTGTCATGCTGCTGTAGGAAGTAGTTCATAAAGGTGGACATGAAGTCTTTATCAGCTCTGCAATTAGTCATACTAATTAGCCAGTGTGTGCCCAAGAGGTTAAAGTCCCCTAGAAACAACACTGCATCTGATTTAACTGCTGTGTTAATTTCTCCATCGAGCTGGGAATCATGGGCCATAAATTGCTATCACAAAAATGCCTACCAAAACATGGTGCATCATGCCAGAACAAATTCTATATTGCCTTTCCTGGTTAATTTGGGAACCTGTTGCTAAAATAATGCTTCCTGTTTCTGTCTATGGATGTGATATATAGCACAGATCCTTAACCTTCACTGACAGACTAGGAACCCTTTCCACACATTCTGTGATTCAGACTGGAATCAGATTGCCCCTTCCTTGTCCGCTTCTGTTCTTTACACTCCTCTTTAACTCCCTCCAGAGAACTAACATCTCTCCCATTATTCTTTTCTCATTGCTAAATTCTGGCTTGGCTTCCTCCCTTGTTTCCTAAACTCTTACCTTGCTTGTTGCCAACATTCTTTATAATCACTTGGGCAGTAGGAAGTCTTTCTACTTCTCAGTCTATTACTCCAGAATGCCTATAAGGGAGGTTATAAGGGAGTAGACTTATCCCACAGATGTTGCCATTTTTGGTTCGGCCTCCTCCATTCCCATTGCTCTACCTAGTCCCTCTCTTCTTGTACTGTGTTGACCAACCCAGATTAAGCAATCTCATCTGTAATGCCTCCACCTAACAGTTCAATGTGTATAGCTCTTTTCATTTTGTGCTGTACTTGCCTGTGTAATTTGATCCCTGTTTTTCTGTATTTGTTGTCCTATCTGTAATGTGTTTGTCCACCACTGACTTGGAACCTTTGAAAACAAGTCCTTGCCTCAAAGGTATTAATCCTAAACTGAAATAAATAAATAAATAAATAAATATATTTATGCTTTCCATTTTTGAAAATTTTTAATGGTCTAATTCCATTTAGTGCTCCATACTGTTGTTTTCAATACTTTCCAATTGAGCTAAACTTTATATAGTATTTGTACTCTCCTATAAGTCATCCCATCCATTTTCCTCCAGGAAAAACCTAGAAACAAACCATTTAGAGCAGTGTGCCTTCCTGTTTAACTCTTTTGAAGAAAAATAAATAAATAGCTGTTTGGAAACGTGGCATTATTGTCATTTATTTTAAATTTATCTTGAAACAGTTGTGGGTGGTATTTCCCGTCCTTGGAATGTTTCAGCCCATGTTTTATTTTTTACTGTTACTTGTACTACTGATTAATTCCTTAAGGTCAGGGTTGATGTATATTCTCAGCCTGCATCCACCTGGCTTGTGGATTAATATGTTGCTTTACTGTACAGTCTGGTTATTTCCTTACTTTTTAGGAGAACAAAACTTCGGTAAAATAATTAGAAAAAAATGTCAACAAAAAATTGAAAGCTCTCTGCAGTAAAAGACTAATAACCAGTATAAAAAGCAGTCAAGCTATTCCTTACTGAGTAGGTAATATGAAGCTTTAGAAAATGGGCAAGTAAAACACTATACCCTTCCTGATTTGCTGTTGCCATTCCTTTGGCATATGATTAAGTGCCAGTACCACCTGCAAAGAAAAAGGTCCAAAATCTGATCTGAAATTTGAGACAATCACATATGGAAATCATGAGCCATGTCACTTGTCTTTGAATTCCTTCACGAACATAGATGACAACTTCACTGTTATATAGAAACCTTCAACTAGGCCCCCAAAATAAAAACCCCTTACGTAAAAAAATACATAAATAATTGAATGGTCTTTCTACTCATGATCCCTTTCTTATATACATATACACATTTTAAAAAAATCAGGCACTATTCAGATGTTTTATTTCTGATATTTCTCTGATGACCTTGAAAACATCTTCCTCATAGCATAATCAGATGACAGAGCAATCTCTGCTGCTAACCCTACCCCAAATAAAATTGAGCCCCTGGCTCTATATGATGCCTGTAAAGTGTGTGTGTGGGTATATGCCAGTGGAATTTTGCAGAATTTGGAATTCATGCATTCTACAGTATGTTAATATTCCATGCATGGGGGGGGGGATGACTGAAAATTCTGTTGGAGGAATACAGAAGAATATTGCATTCTTAGTTTCCTTGGTAAACAAACAAATCTTCTACTGCATGTATAGAAAGATGAATGTCTGAAAGGTAGAAGCCACATGTGAAGAGACTATTTATATTATCTAAGCAACGGTTTTTTTTTGTAATTGTCTGTCTTTTTTCCTTTAGAGATTTTCTTAAATTTGCCCAACTCAATATCTAAGCACTATAAGGCCCTTCAGGGTGTGGGTAGTGGTGGATACCCACACTTCCAGGAACTGTAAGGTCCTCAACCTGAGGTGTCAGGCCACATCGCACCTCTGGGTGTTTGGATATCCAGCGATACCCTACACCCTGTCAGGTATTAGTATTTATTTATAAGACTGCAATTGTCCAGAGGAGCTATGGTATTAATCTGCATACAGTATTTTCACAAAGGTAAATAAAGTATTTTCAGCAGTTTATACTTAAGGTTGGAATTCTATGCAATTTTGTTAGAGATTTTGGCTTGGAAAGGCACACCGAGCTAAAGCTTATTTCCAGGTATACCACATTAGCACAGGGAGGCCAAGTGACTTGCTCAGGGTTACACAGTGTGCAAGTAGCAGTTCTGGGATTTAAACCCACATTTGCTGGGTTTCCTGGTTTACAACTTGATGCTCCAACCTCTAGGCTACATTGCCTCCCATTTATATTATCACAGCATAAACATTTTTATGGGCTTGTCCAACAGTCCACATAAGTTGTTTTCATGTGCACGTACATGTAAGAAGCAATAACATTGACATTGGTGTACACCAACTGGTGTATTTCAGCCTATGATTAATCTAAAGAGCTAAATAACTATGATTATTTCCAATTATAAAAAGGGTCTGAGAAATTGAGCTTTTTGATTGGCTGCAAACATTCTAACAGCCTTATGTTAATCTTTTATTAACATACATGTACAGCTTAGCCATATGCTGAACAAGGTCTAACACTGTTTAAAAACATTTTTTTATTATAAAAGCAATAAGACACTCCCAGGGATTATGTTAATGGTCAGTTAATCACCCTCTGGGGCATGTGGCACTCGGCTATACCTCATGCCACAGTACACTCCTAGAAGGTGATTAACAGACCATTAACATAACCCTTGGTCATGCCTTATTGCTTAATTATGACATGTCATTGTTGCACATTTATTTCATTCAATATGGCAGCACAACATACCAGTCAACTACTCAATGGGAACTGCTAGGTAAACAATTGACAACAAAATGAAAAGTATATAGTGCATTATACTACTCTCGTGGCCTAGAGGTTAAGATGTTTTCTAATTTAGGACAGTAAGTTCAAATTATGAGCTTGCAATCACAACTGGCTGCAGCAGAAACAGGCAGCAAAGATGTCCCATGGATACTCCTCTGCATAGATCTTTCACAATATTCATGGAATGACCTGCCGCTCTTGGCAAAGGAGGGTGGAGAACAGTTCATAAAGAAGGCCCTAGTCTATCCCTGTCTGCTAATATCAGCCTTGACTGGGATCCCATAGGTAAGGTTTTGGGGTATTCTACTAACACAGGAGCTTTTATACCGAATTGGACATATATCATGGATTGCTAAATGTTTTCATGCACCATTTTGGATGCTTTTATGCAGTAATTACTGGTTACTTTGTGTTGACAAAGGGGAGCACCCCTCAGCTGGGCTTGAAGCTGTTCAACACAAATGACATAAATAATACCTTAAAAGGGGGTCCAGCTAGAGGATTTCAGTGTGTAAGGTTGTATTCTAAGATGGATAGTTTGTATAACCAGACAGATTCTATATCCCTGACCATGGCAGCATGCACTTTGTCTACTATATCTTCTCTGTTTATCTTAAAAATGGGTTGCTATCATTCAAGTTATTTGATTGTAACATACTGTAGGTCCATAATTGTTCCCTTAGAGCCTGAGTCATAAAAGTGGCACAGCCTGGAAATGTGTGGGTGTAGGTACAATCCACTGCCCTGCTTCCCCAACCCTTGCAGCCACTTGGGTCAGAAAAGTGCAATGGGTGGAATGGGGGATGTTGAGACCAGGATTACCCAGTATTCAATCAAATGCCCAGTTTGCCACTCCAGCGGATCCCAGTGCAGGAAGGGGACCACTGGACATGGCATATCATGTGGATCCTCCACAGACTATCATATCTGTGACATGCAGTGGTGCACTTCGTACATTGCACCTGGTAGTGCCAGAGAACTCTTCCGCCCATTACTGATGCTCCAGGCTGGTTGCCAGTGGAAGAAATGCAGATTGGATCCAGTAGTATACAACATGGCTGGGCACACATGTTGTGGCAGCCCCTTGTGCAGCGTAGCATCCCCACTTTCTCCCAGCCATGTCCGCTGCTTCAGCAGCACTCTGAATTAGCTTCCTAATGTATATTACAACAGTTACGGTGCCAATAATTTTAACAAATGATTATTAATAATAAATATATGAAATAACACATAAATACATATACTGTACCACAGTTAAAATAATTAGATAGCCCTAAGTTACATTTCAATAATTATAAAACAACGACTGGAAACTTTCTGATTGGCTGACAGTACTTTACAGTAGCAGCCAGTGACTGTATGCAAAATATCAGCTATATCATGAAATATTACATGAAATCACCATTCATTTAAATTGTTTTTCCTGTGGAATCACACAATATATCCAGGTATAAAGTGCTTTCTGTCACTGTCTTCCACCATAAAAGGGAATTGTTAATAGCTACATAGAAACATAGAAATTGTCAGCAGATAAGGACCACCAGGTCCATCCAGTCTGCCTGAAAGACCTACACTAGTTTGTGGCATCTGACCTTTAGTATTCAATGGCTTTTCACCCCACCTTCCCACCTCTAAGGTACCCATATGCCTATCCCATGCATGTTTAAAACCCTCTACTGTGTTCAGTCCCACCACCTCCTGTGTCAGTCTATTCCACGTGTCCACCACACTCTCTGTGAAGAAAAACTTCTTCACATTTCCCCTCAGCCTACCACCTTCTAATTTCATATCATGCCCCCGTGTTCTTGTACATCTCTTATATTGGAAAATGTTTTCTGCCAGCACCTTGTTTATGCCCTTAAGGTACTTGAATGTTTCTATCATGTCCCCCCAATCTCTCCTTTCCTCCACAGAGTACATATTGAGGTCCTTTAGTCTCTCCTCATATGTTTTCTGGTGCAAGCCCTGTACCATTTTAGTCACCCTTCTCTGGACTGCCTGTACCCTGTCAATGTCCTTACAAAGGTGTGGCCTCCAGAATTGCACAGAGTTCTCTAGGTGAGGCCTCACTACCATTTTGTACAATGGCATCATGAGCTCCTGGCTGGAAAACAATAGCTCCATAAAAATCTTAGCTATACAAATGTATATTTTAAAAAGGCAAAAAGAGTTTCTTTTAATAAAAGCATTAAAGCACTCCAAGGGTTATATTACCTATTATTATTCCTAGGGACATAAAATACTTGTCTTCACCACATATCTCATAATTCCCCTAGGGTTAAATTAAAGGAAAGTAACCCTATCCTGGCAGTGCCTTAAACAAGCAATAAGACAAGAAGAGGTCACACCTGGGGGTTTACCTATGCTGACACAACATTGTTGTCAACGTTCGGCATAGAGACATCCCCAATGTCGACCCTTCTATGGATTTTTAACACCAAGTTGGAGTTAATATGGGGGGGGGTGAAACCCAGTAAAAGAGCAAAATTTCACTGGTGGGTTCCCCACAGTGACATTTTTGAAACCTGTCAAAAATATCACTGTGGGGGATTTCGCCAACAGGGTTTTGCCCTTCCGACAGCATACCGCACTGGGGGCATGCTTTTATAATGCCATAATCCACACCTCACTGTGTCTTATTGCACTTTTAAAATGGGCCATATGATAAAGAAGTTAATAAAAAAATGCAAATACAATGTGTACTTAAAAAACATTAAAAATACGTTCAGTAGAAAATAATAAAAAAGTAGTCTCTGTCACTGAGTGATGTATTTACTGTGATGTTTCTTAACCCTCCCCCTTCCCTCCCAGGATACACAAAGCATTTAAAGCATTTTATTGTGTGTACTTTTACTATTACCATTTTAAACCTTTCTTTCCTTACATCATTGGTTTCTTTTACATGAAACGTCTGTCTTAACTGGGAGTGAGCATGTCCCTCAGCAGCCACTGTAGACAGTCATTTCCTGCTTCATAGTTGTCAAACTGCAAGACTCAGTTAAGTACGACAACATACTTGCTTCACGTTTCAGCTGATAATAATGGGGTGCTCTTTTTATTTATGGAATCTTGCAGCGTGCATTTATAGGAGAGGATCACTCTGACTTACTTGTCCCAGACCAGCTCCCTCATCTGGCTGAAATCTGCCCTTGTTAAATCTAGGACCTCAGCCTTTGATGATGGATCACTTGTTCCAGGGGCAAGGTCAAACCATATAGAGTTATGGTCACTGGACCCTAGTTGCTCTCCTACCCTCACTCCTACCACTTCTGAGTTGGAGAGCATACTGTACCCCTCAACCTCCTTTCTTGCAAATGAAGGACAGGGCTGAAAATAATCAGAGAAAAATGACTAAAATCAGGTAAACATCTTATAAAAAGGAAATCGCTGCTCAAGAAGCCTGTTATATTATGGGGTTTGGTGTGAAAAGCATTTTCGGACTGAGCTGTAGCCTTAATGTCTTCAATATTGTAAACTTCAAATTCCTACTTTCTGGTGTCAAAAATGCCAAATTTACAGGGGACCGAGGACATTTCTGAATCAAAATCAGGGATGTCCCTGAAAATCATGGTCAGTTGAGAGGTATGTTGGTGAGTTGTCACTGAAGAGCTAGAACCAGAACCAGAACCAGTACCAGAACCTATACCTCAGCTAGTACCTGCACTAGGGCCAGTACCAGGGTTCATGAAGCTCAATATGAGTATTCTATTTTTAAAGTTATAAAACATATCTGGGTGTGTCTTGGCATAACACAAGTGGTTTTATTACATGGATGATTTCATATCACTAATAGGCATTATACAAAGGGTCTGAGAAATAAAGCTTTCTGATTGGCAGCAAACATTCTAGCAACCTTATGCTAATCTTTTATTAACATACATGTAGAGTTTAACTATATGGTGAGCAAGGTTTAACACTGTTTAAAAATATTTTTTATTATAATAGCAATAAGGCACTCCCAGGGATTATGTTAATGGTCAGTTTATCACCCTCTAGGGGCATGTGGCACTCAGTTACACCTCATGCCACAGTACACCCCTAGAAGGTGATAAACAAACCATTAACGTAACCCTTGGTCATGCTTTATTGCTTAACAAACTATATAAAAGAACATGTTCACCATTTCACATCAGAAAGGTTCGTTAGAATATTATGACAAGATTATTCTTCTCTTTACCCAGCAATAGTAATAAACAATATGCACATAGAACAATTGCCACAATGCTTGCAGATATATATATATATATATATATATATATATATATATATTTATTTATTTTCATTGCAATAAAAACTTTGTTAATGCATCAGTTAGGGTTGATGTCACAGTGACAAAAGTTTGGAAATTCAATGTTAGGGTTAACCCCCTACAACCCTACCCCCCCCCCATCCTTCACACACCAACAGACATTGGGTGTGCCATAGGGCTGTCATGCTCAACTCTCACCCCATTCCATGAGTAAGCAAGCTGACATGCTACAGTATAGGAGAATAGCATGATAGTTAAGACTGATGACCCCCATGGCACACCTGACGTCTGCTGGTGCATGGAGGATTGGGGTGGGGGAAGGGTGATAAGGGGGTTCATCCTAACATCAAATTTCCAAACATTTGTCGCTGTGACAGCAACCCTAACTGACGCATTAATGAAGTTTTTTTGCAATGAATTTCCTTACTTTTTAAAAAAGTGTAATGTAACTAGTAAATGGTATGTGTTGGTGGGAGTATGGAGCCCCACACTCCCACCAAACTGACAATTTCTGCATAATGATATACGTCTGTGGGAGGGAGGGAGGGCCCTACAGGCCATGCATTCCCATTTACACGTAACAACAGAGTCATACAATAGCCCTAGAGACCTGAAAAGGAACCTTTGTAATACTAATTTGCCAATATCCTACCACCCTAACCCTACAGACACTAAAGGGCATTTGGGCATGCCATGAGGTCATCAGGCCTAACTTTCACCTCATTCCATGTGTAAACAAGCTAACACTCTGCAGTATAGGAGAATGGGGTGAGAGTTATGTCTGATGACCCCATGTCACACCCCAATGCCTGTTGGTGCCTGTAGGGGTGAGGAGTAGGGGTAGTAACATTAACATTGAATTTCCAAACTTTTGTCACTGTGACATCAACTCTAACTGATGCATCAACACAGGTTTTTGCAATGAATTTCCCTTCTTGAGAAAGTATAATTTAAGGGGTTAGTGTTATATGTTTGTGGGAGTGAAGGCCCTCCAGGCCCTGTGCTTCCTTCATGTTGCCCATTTATTGTGTAAGTGGAAATGTGGGCCCTCCTGACCCTGCACTCCCACTTACACTTAAATACAGAGCCATACAGCAGCCCCATAGTACTGTAAAGTAACCCTTGTAACAATTATTTGACATTATCTCAGTAACTGTAGCGGCTATGAAACAAATTCCACTGCAGGCATAATCTATCACTTTGAAGCTTCCTCATGAGCTTAGTCCACCTAAGGCAGTGAAAAATCTGTATCTTGAATCATTTTTGAGACACAGGTGCCGAAAGGTGCCATGGGTACCGCAGTGTTATTCTAGGGGAAATTTCTCAACTTTGGAATGCTGTTACTATGGGTCTGTTGAATGGTTTGGGTCCAAAAAGTACAACTCTAGGACCAGGGCTTGCCACCCTGCAAATTTCAGCCCAAAAACACAATCCGCCTTGGCACAATGAAGTGACAAAGAAAGCAACACATGGGACAATCTTGTGGAGTACTGCTTTCGCGACAATAAATATGCTTTCGTGACAACAAAAATGTTTTCGTGACATCCCTATACCTTATAATGGAATGTTTTCACACACAAAAAAATGTTTTCACAAAAGTTTTCACAATGCACATATACATTTTCCCATAGGCTACAATACAACATGAAAAACTTGCATAACTTTTGAATGGATAATCTTTTTTTATACCAAATCTGCAAAAGGAACCAGTTTAACCCAGGCCACATATAGTATAGACATGCAAATTTGAATGCACTCAGATGCATTCTTCAGTCTATTATACCCGACAAAAAAATGTGCAAAATTTGTCTAATTTTCACTTTTTGGGTGCTCTATGGTTCCGCAACAGCACTTTCTAGATCCAGAGATCTATGGTTGGACACTAAGCATGCAAATTTACAGTCAAATCGGACAAACAGTTGCAAAGTTATTAAAGTGCAAATGTTTGGGTTTAACACAGAAGTAACTGCACAATCCTAACTATGTGTTTTATTTATATATATTTACATATATATATATACACACAGTGGCGTCCCCCAGGATGAAACACACTTTTAATGAACTCTGCAGTATGCTGCAGCAGATCTACTGAATAAAGCAACCTAATTTTATTGGCAATTAGTCCCCTTTGCCATGCAGGAAATTGTGGCATTCTCATCATCCTGACAGTGTAACATTTTCCTGAATGACAAAGGGGACTAATTACCATTTAAATTACCTTGCTTTATTCAGTAGGCCTTCTTCAACATTCTGCAGAGTGCTGCAAAATGCTGCAGAATTGTGTTTCATCCTGGGGACACTACTGTATATATATATATATATATATATATATATATATATATCTATATGTCTATATGTATAGTATATATATATATATATATATATATATATATATATCTATCTATCTATCTATCTATTATATATATATATATGAATGATATGACATGGCCTCACTGAAGATATCACTGAAGAGTTCATATTTGGCTTCATGAGAGGCCAGTGATATCATGCCTCACATGTGGCGAAGGCCATGATATGTTCTGGTTATACAACATTTGTTTTGGACTTTATACAAAACAATCACCCAAAGAACCCACCCCCATTTTCCAGCAAAATAACAGATGCCATGTTTTATAAAAGAAATATTGTTTGATTCTGTCAGTTTAGTTATTTTAATAGAGGTGTCTGGTTGATGGTGCCACTATGTAAGCAATATGACATGATGGGGTGTGTGTTGAACAGATATTACTACATGCCCAGGGGTGCAGAAAGGCACAAGGCCAACAGCCTTATAAAATGGGCATCTTTTTTAAAAACAATTTGCTCATTCAAAATAGCACATCTGTAAACAGCAAAAGGCAATTTTTATCAGAACCTCTGATAAAATAGTCCTTCCAGCAGCAAGAAAATGACATAATGGTTTTGGCAGGCAGGACCTCCCTTCACCACACACACATACACACACACACACACACACACACACAGGCACACACATATACCCTCGGGTTTGGGGAGGACCTGGTATATTTTTTTGTGACCGTGTTGGAGTGTGAAGTGGTTTTCTTTTTATTTAAATGATTCAGGACTGAACCACAGCTCTCTTCTAAATCCACTACCCCCCAACACAGACGAACATCAACGGCTCCATAACCACCAACCCCAAACTTGTCGCTGACAAACTGAACTCCTCCTTCTCAGACTTTAGTGCAGTCCTGCCTCCTAGCTTCTTTGACCCCTTGGACTCCCCCAGCCCCCCAGCTCCCTCAACCTCCTTTCTGCTTCAGAGCCCTGACTCCCCTTCAAGCGAGGCACATCCCTTCTCAAAGCCCTAAATGGCTCCTGCCATAGCAATGACTCCCTGGACCTCAAACTGCTATACCTGGTACTTGACGTGGTCCTCTCCCCACTCACCAGCTTACCAGTCACTCACTTTGCCTTAATACATTCCCCACTATCTGGAAAACAGCCATCATTACCCCCATCCATGAGAATGGCGACCGTCTCCTTCCTGGGAACTACCACCCTGTATCCATTGTCTCCCCACTCAAATGCCCTCAAAAAGAGTTTTCTCAGGTCAACTCATTGACTACCTTGCTAAATATGACCTCCTCACTAAAAGAGCAGCATGGTTTCCAGTGGAGTTATAGCATGTCCATGGCCCACCTGGAGTATACTAGCTTCATACATAACGCCTTTGACAATGGGCTCCTGGTTTTTTCCGTCTTCTTTGACCTGTCAAAGGCTTTTGACACCATCAATCACACCCTCCTGCTAACTGTCTTCTTCCACCTGGGCCTCTCCAAAGATGTCATGGCCTGGTTTAAGGAATAGCTATCCAACCATACCTAATAGGTTAAAATTTGTAACACACTCTCAAACCCGTTCCCTGTCCACTCTGGCGTACTGCAGGGTTCCATCTTGGGACCAATTCTTTTCAGCCTTTTTCTTAACTCCCTAAGTCATGCCTGGAAAAAATCCTCTTATATGCTGATGATGCAGTGCTCTACTCTGTTTATTCCAACCCCACCTCCCTTCAAGTGTCCCTACAGAACTCATTCTCTGTAGCTGAATCCTGGCTCATTGACTACAAGCTCATATTAAATCAAAAGAAAACTAAGGTCATGTTGTTTGCCCACCCTCAGAGCAAGCATAGTGTGACCCCCCTCTCTATCCAAACCAGCCTCCGCTAACCCCTTGAGCAAGTGAAGGCTTTCAAGTATCTGGGTATCACCCTCCACTCTGACCTCACCTTCCATGGTCACATTCACCTCCTTAGTACTGCAGTCAACTCATGTATTGGCATGCACTGTCACCACAAAAGCTGCCTTCCCCCTGAAACCCTCCACCTCACTATCTCATCCTCGATCCTACCCCTCATAGAGTATGGAATCATGGTCTATGGTGCAGCTAACAGTACTGCAATGCAAAGAATCAAAACTGCTCTAAACAAGGTGTGTCAGCTAGCTGCAAGCTGCCGTAGACTAATCCACACCTGCACACTTTACAACAAGGTCCCCTGGCTAAACTTTGAGGAATGGCTCAAGTACCAGACCTGCCTACTCACCCAGAAAATCTTTACCATTTTAATTAACTCTCTCAACTGTGGGAACTATATTGGATACTTATCCTTAATAATATGTGATGGCAAAGAGGTGTGCTTTTGTTTCCATAGGCTTGCCTCGGGGATGCAAACTCTAATGTTTACCTCATTCTCTTATACTCTTACACGTGCACTTCACTTTAATCACTGTGGAGTAATTAGTTTCTATTTTACAAGACAAGTTGTTGTAGGAGTCCTGTCCTGCATCTGACTGTTATACCTTGCAGTAGTAGTAAAACAAGAAAACTATTTTTATTTATACTGGCTTAATCTGAACAACAAATTACACCAATAGGGTTATAAATATCCTGTTTATATGGTGTTCCTGTGGATGGTCCAAAAGATATTAATTACACTTTTCACATTAAAGCAAACACATCATATATAATATTAAAAAGACTTAGCAATACACTAAAATGTTACATTTTAATGTAGACACAAAGTTATTATTTTAGCAATGGTGAAGTTATCCATAGCATGTGCATCATGACTCTGATTTTGTTTCAAAGTACATTTAAATGTGGTCACAGTCTTGTCCAATGTTTGTTTTTGGGAGCAGTAGGTTATTCCTTGTATTTGCTGCTTTATATTTAAATGTCGTTTTCCCAAAGGTGTTTCTTTTTATTTTTAGAACCACTAGTTCCCGTGATTTGTTTCTTAAGTGAAAGTTATGGTTTGTTCAAGTAAGATTGTGTAATAGTCTAGATGGTTTAGCAGATTTTAGAATTCTAAACAATAGAATTGCCCACATGTTGTTCTCTCTGGTTTCTAATAAATTCCATCATAATCTTAAGTATAATTGACAGTGGTGGGTGTTACATTCACATTTCAGTACAAACCTGGCTAGTCTATGGTAAGTGGTGTCTAAATTTTTTAATACATTTTTGTTAGCATTAGTAAAAATGAAACTTCCATAACCCATTATTGGGATAATCAGTTGATTCACCACTGTTAGGCAATCATTTTTTTGTCAAACATTTAGACACTTGTCTCTTATCACCTCTCCTCACATTTATTTTATTAGACATGATATTCAAATGATAGATGTTGATCAGTTTGGATTCCCAAATATTTATAGGGTGAAACCTGCATGAGGACCAAACCATTTGTTGTTTTTATTTCTAATTTATCTTTCTCCCCAAGTTTTTTATTATGAGGTGAACTGAAAAGCATTCATTGTTTTTTGTTTGTTTGTTTGTTTGCATTGAGGAATAGGTTTGAAGATGAAAACTGCTTTTGTAAGTAATTAAAATCAATTGGGAGTTAATGTTCAACTTCTTTAGAGTCATTCCCCTCGGGCACTAACACTGTGCCATCTGCATAGTTTTATTACCTTGTCATATCTCCCTATATGTTTCCCTTCTACCAAACTTGGCTAATATGTCTGAATGAGCGTGCTTGTCCTCATTCCAATTATACCTCTGATTTGTTACTTATTGTTATACCTTATTGGTTACTGCATTACTGCGGTATCTGCTTGCTCTATACAATAATGTATCTCAACCCAGTCTGTAATGTAATGTAATGTTGTTGTTCTGATCTGTACTGTTGACTGTTCTGTATTGTACTGTCCTGGGTCATGCCTGAAAATAGGCAGGATTGTTGCCTAGTGCACCTACCCGGTTACCAAAAGCTAATAAATAAATACTAGTTAACTGCATGTGGTTAGGGAGTTCATTTAAATAAATCAAAAACAACAAAGGGCCTAACATTTAACCTTGTAGAACTTCTTGTGTTACTAAAACTGAGTTGTAATAGCTACTCCCCACTGTCACTAGTTGAGAACAACTGGACAGATACAGTAGGAGTGGAACCGTCTATGGGGTTCTTCAGTTACTCCTATTTCATTTAACCTATCCAACAATATGTTGTGATCAACTAAATCAAACACCTTTTGATCAAGTTCATGAACACCATGCACACAGCTTGACCCTCCTGAAGTAGAGAAGACACTTGGTTGATGAAGTCCATGAGTGCGGTGTCCATGGACAGTCCTTTTCTGAAACCAAATTGCAGTAGAGTTAGTTTGTTGTATTTTTCCAAGTAATCCATTAATTGGCTGTGGGTGATTCTTTCCATGATTTCTGATAATATGGACAGTAAGGCTATTGGCTTGTAGTTTAAGGATTGGAGGCATCGCCTCCTTTGAAGACTGGAACAATTTTAACCTCTTTCCATATACTTGGAAAAGTACCTTGTGTTAGGCTCCAGTTGAATACATCTGTCAAAGTCTGTAAAATTTCATTTAATGAATCTTTTATAAACCTAGTCTCAGTATTGTCCAATCCACAGGCCTCATTATTTTTTAACTTGTTTATTGCTATAGTAACTTCCTCATTGCTAATTTTTAAAAATCTAAATTCAGGCATTTTGTTTTTCCCAGTGCTTTCACAATTTTTGCTACCACCTTTATATCTGTATTTATTTTAGATATAACTCTAAATCAGGATGATTAATAAAATAAATGTTTAGAAGCTCAAGCAAATTGTTACCAACCAGCTTGGTGCTTATCTGGACACATACCCTATCCAGTGCCCATAACTACATGGCTTTAGAAAGGGGCACAGTACTACCACAGCATTATTAGAATCCACAAGCTTCATACAACAGGCAATCAATCAAGGACAAATTGTAGGTGCATCCTTTGTTGACCTAACAAAAGCCTTTGACACAGTGAATCACACAGTTTTGCTTGGCCAACTCTCTAAAACTGGTGTTGCCCCAAACACCCTGAAATGGTTCAGAAGCTTCCTCAGTGATAGACTGCACAGGGTGAGGATCAGGGACCCTGGTTTTCCATTTTTAACGGTAACACCGGTAACAATCACGGAATCCTGCTTGGTTAGCGGATTTTGAATTCTTGTACCGGTGCCTCACGGAAATTGCATGTCACTGCACAGAATCTCTTAGATTTCAGCATCTTTTTAAATTTGTTTTAATTTTCTCTTTCTATGTCCCCTTCTCACAACATCAGTCTCCACTTTTCAGAGATCCCTAGACTGGGTATCCCTTAGCTTCACCCCAGGTAATGCTCATGAGCTCTGTGGTCCTGCCCCATCCTGCCTGGATTATGTCCCCCAGGTGGGAAGGAAGGAAGGACCCCAGGTCATCCATCCACACTCCCTTAGTGTGTTTTGGGCAGCTCAGCGGGTCCCTCATGGAGCCTGGCTATGAGGTTTGGGGCACCTGGGCCCCTTCTGCCAGTGGCCTATGTGGGATGATTGTTATTGGTTTTCTGGTCTCTGTCCCTGAGGGCACCGGCACTAGAGGAGATCCAAGAAGGTAGGTCACATAGAGACATGCCACTGCTCCAGATCCTGGCTAGCATCCTCCCCTCCTGATCACTCTGCAGCACCATTGCATCACCACCCGTGGTCACACAGGTGGTGTTAAAGGAGCAGGACCTGCAGCTCACCCTCCCCGGAGGAGGAGGAGGAGAGTAGTCCCCCAGGTGCTCGATCCTACTTCCCTGGCCAGACCTCCAGCAACCCGAGTTCACTTCTGACCCTTGGTCGCTGGCATTGCAAGCAATAGTGCTACCGTAGCACCAGCGGGCTGACCCAGATTTCAGCATCTTAAAATGAATGCTGCTGTGCTTTGCATTCTTTCTGCTTTGCTGCATATAGAGTCAGTAAGGAAATCACCCTCACTGCTTTGTTGTAATCAGCCATTCAGTTTAACCACCCATGCCTAGTGGTTAGAGTAACAAACAGTGAATAAACTGGGTACATCCAGCAGACTTGGGTTTGATTCCCACAACCTCCACTTGCATAATGTGTGACTCCAAGCAAGTCACTTAACCTCCCCAGTGCTTCTAGGTCACTCCTGAAAACAGACATTCTGCCTAGTGGGCCTTACCTGCTTTACAAAGAATATAAAAATACCAATATATGTTTACTACATCATAGAATAGTAGTCAGGTATCATGCAATTTACCTGGGCTTTACTTTGGGCTGAAATGATTTTGTATAGGTAAAGATAAATGTTCAGATACATTTTATGTGTTTTAGATTTTAGTCAGGTTTTTATTGTATTCTTTGCAAATAAACATCTAGGTCGTAGATTGCTAAATGCAGGATCACTGTTACCAACTAGCTTATTCAAGTTTATAACCAGTAGGGCCATACAAAATCCTTAGCTGTTTGAATGAAAACTAGTCTGAATGAAAGTATGTTCACAGAGAAGAAACTGCCTTACTACTTACAAAAAGACTTCACAGTTAGCACCCCATTTAGGTGAATTGGATAATTTGCACCTTTTCTCCCACCTGCTGTTTCAGTCTCTGTGACAACAGAAAGTTTTCTGATAAACTGTTTCAACAAAAAGCAAATGTTAAGTATTTAAGTGTACTTATGTTTGGCCGGTGGATTTTGAAAGCACAGTCAATGACATACAGAAGGTAAGACCCCAGGGGCTGTACGATGCTGGTGGGCACAGTAGTGCTCAATTCACATCTGAACAGACATGAAAACTGAGAGACACCTTTTTCATGGACACCAAGTAAAAAAAAAAAGCATCCACATATCTGGGAGATGCATAAATCCATTTGAACATCCTCCACTAATCACTTGTGAGTTTTTTAGGTGAAGACACTTTATTTCAAAGAAGCAAATTCAAGCAGTTTTTTTTTTGCTCCTCCTACCCCCTGGCAATTCACTCCTTCAGGCCTGCCAAGGCCCCCTACCACCGCTGCTGATTTCCGACCACCATCCACTGCCCCTTACTGCTGTGCTACCAGGTAACCCAAAGTAACCCTTAATTGAGTGGGCCCCTACCCCTGTGGGAGGCTACCAGGAGAGGAGAATTACTCCAAAGTGCTTCCTGTGTATCCTGGGCATGGCAGGGATCAGACCGGACACATGTCTGGGGCTTCCGGCTTATGGAGGGACCAATAACCATCCTTTGGTTGGTCAGCGGGTGTTTTCCCATTTTCTTGGGAGCGTGATGTCAAAGCACAAGCCGACGTCCATCACACTTCCTCCTGCAGTGAGGGCTGACATGTTGTCGTGCATCTGACCTCCACCAGGGGCCAGAAAATGCTGAGCAGTGAACCCACCCTCCCTCATAGGAGAAGGTGAGTGGTCACTGGACACTCAAGCCTTCATCCACCAGCTGGCCCTCCAACACCCAAGTCTGTTCCTAACCCTGGTCGGTGGTGTCACAGGCAGAAATCCAATTCAGGCAGTTAAATTATAGATAGGAAAAAACAAAGGTAGTCCACCTTAGCGGTGATGCTTCAGATTAATTCACATCTGAATTCTAACAAGCAAAGAGACCAAGTCCTTTGTAACTTGTGCGTGTGGGATGTGGGTGTTGAAGAAAGAGGATCATAGTGCTGTCATTACTGCCATCACCCCAGAGGGATGTGGACTGCATTGTTGCTACTGCCATCACACCGAAGGGGTGGGGGCTGTAGTGCTTCTGCCATCACCACTGGTGGATGGGGAATGTAGTACTGCTGCCGTCCCACCTGAGGGATGGGGGCAACAGTGCTGATACTGCCATCACACCTGAGGAATGGTGAACGTAGTACTGCTGCCATCACACCTAAGGGATGGGGCCACAATGCTGCTACTTCTGTCACACCTGAGGGAGTGAGGTCGTAGTGCTTCTGCTGCTGCCATCACACCAGAGGGATGGGAGCCATAGTGCTGTGTTGCTGCTGCCATCGCACCTGAGGGATGGGGCCGTAGTGCTGCTTCCATCACACCTTAGGGATGGGGGCTGTAGTGCTGCTGCTGCCATCACATCTTGTACCTAAAATAACTTTCAATTGGTACAAGGATGGAAGGATGTGCAATAGTGGAGGTCAAAATTGCTAAAATGCATGATAGCAGAGTTCAAAATTGTTAAATAAAGTACACAAAGCCAAACACCGGTAAAACCGGATTTTGGCTTAGCAGACACCGGTGACAATACCGTTTTTTACAATGTGCAAAATGGAATATGCCCTTTCTCAATCCCGGTAAACCAGTGTCCCTGGTGAGGATATCAAAATGTAGTTTTGGAGCAGAGGGCTGTCTGATCAGGGGTACTTCAAGGCTCAATCCTGGGTCCCTTATTGTTTAGTATTTTCCTGAATGACCTTCAAGCTGTCTGCAACCAGCGTACTCTCCTCCATGCAGATGACACAGTCATCCTTACTAGCCACCTGGATCCCAATGCTCTTGAAAACATTCTTCAACAAGGCTTCACAGAAGCAGAGAGGTGGTTTAATAATCACAAACTAGTGCTAAACTACAAAAAAACTAAAGTCCAGCTGTTTTTGTCCTCTCAGAATAAGTTTAAGGCCCATCAACTCACTATCACCAACAGCCACAGAGATGCTCTTAAACAAACTCAGCTTTACCTAGGTAAACCCTGGATAGTCACATTACCTTTATGCCTCACATTGAAAAAGTTGCCAGAGATGTTAATACCAGAATTGGGCTCCTCTTCAGACACAGACAAAGTCTTACCCAAGAAGCTCTGAAGGTTTTCAGTTCACAGATCAGGCCTCTCGATCATTGATTATGGTCTAATCATATACTGTGCTGCAACCTCCACATCTCTTAAATGACTCATGGTGGCCCTGAACAAAGCCTGCAGGTTAGTTATGGATGCTGCGCACCTCACTCATACCTGTGAGTTATATATTTAATCTGGCTGGCTCCAATTAAATAACAGGATCAAATATCAAACCTGCCTCCTGTCAAAAAAAACTCTACTTGGATTACTACCCCCAAGCACTGGTTGCCTGCTAAACAGTCCCCTAAGTCCCAACACACATGTACTTCAGTTTATGACCTCCTTCTAGTACCCCACTGCTGGACTGCTCAATACAAGCAATCCTTTCAATACATAGTCCCCCTGTGGTTTAATAATCTAAGCAACCAACTCAGCAGTCTTTCTAGTCTGCCCCAATTTAAACTTATACTTTGTCAGCAACTCCTAAACGAAAGAACTTGTGATTGTTACACCTAGTTTCCCACTTCTGCAGACACCCTTATACCACTTTTTTCACTCTCTGAGGCTCTTACTTGGCTTCCTGTTTTGTTTCACCTCTCCCGACAGAACAATTTCCCCTTTCCCCCTGCCACCTGCTTCCTTACCTCACCCCCTCCTTGCTCTTACCCCACTGACCCCCCTCTTCTTGGACCTGTCCAGGCCCTCTGGTTCCCACTCTCCCTTATCTTCTTCCCCTTCACCTGCTCTCCTTTTCCCATCTTTTACCCCTTCTCCCATCTTAGCCTCCCCTCTCTTTCACCTTATGACAAGGTCTCTGGCTGCCACATTTTCTTTTCCTTCTCTATCTGGAGTCTGCCCTCTCATCTTCCCTACCCCTTCCTTACTCTTCCCCTTCCCTCCACCTCTGATTAGCAATGTTGCTTCAAATGTACCTTATGGTTTCCTATGCTTGCTTGTAATCTTGTATGTAGCACTATTTCCACTTAGTTACCAGTTGACTTGCTGTGCTCCGATGATACAGTGAATGTGTCTATACCTCCGTTGATACCATGAATGTTGTCTATAACTCCCAACCTTATTGTAACCCTTTCCTTTGATGTGGAACGTTTGTAAATGAGCTGCCCCTAGCTGAAAGGTATTTGTAATCTGAGATTAAGTAAATAAATAAAATAAATAAATAAAAATAGCAGCAATTTTCTCCGAAGGAACAGGTTCACCATTTTCCATAAAGTTTATGTTTGTTGATCTTTTCTCAGAGTTGGTTAAGGTTTTTAAATAAGGTCCAATAGAGCTTAGGGTCAATCATATTATTTTTTGTTTATAGTAGTACCCCTTAATTTTGTAACTTCTTGTGCAACTTTATTCCATACTTTCTTGAATTTATTCCACATTTTTTGATTCAATGTTTTATTCACTGTTTTCCATGGATGATTTTTCCTTTAATATTTTTTTTTTATTGTATCAGTTATAGGGGCACACTTGTTACAGATCTCTATAAACATTTTGGTGAATTCCTCCATTGACAAGTTCAAATCAGGTATAAGATCTACTCTGTACCATTCTGCAGTTAGCATTTGATTTAGAAAATATTGTTTATGGTATTGTTTAAAGCATCTCCTCATAGTACTAGGTAAGGTTCTATGATGTTTTGGTGTATTAACTTTAGTTTTAATGGTTCAAAAAATGACATTATGATCACCCAAGTTTGGAGGATTAACACCTTTTTTTCCAACACCATTAGTTCTGGGGTTATAAACAATAACATTTCCTGGGCTGTCAAACTTTCCTTTTCTGGTGGGATCATTTACAATTTGTACCAAATGTAAACTTTGTAAAAAGAAAATCATCTAACTTAGTCTTCTTTGTTTTCCCCAGGCTGCATTAAAATCTCTAACCAGAATCAGATTTTTATTTGTTACTTGGTCTACCATCAAATGAGCAAATGTTTCAAAAGGCACTGTTTTTATTTTGGGGAAGCATTTACCACCCCAACTATGAAGTCATGTAATTGTAGGTACACCAACAAGCACTCTATACCCTCCAGACTCCCTGAATATAGGATTTTCAATTGGCCCAGGCCATGTTTTAGATATATTAGTATACCCCCTTGTCCTCTATCTAGTCTGTAACTACAGTAATCCCTCAGTTCTATTTCATTGAAATCAATCTTCTTATTTAACCAAGTATTGGTCAGTGTAACAAAGTCAGGTGACTCTGATTCAACCCAGATCCTAAACAGATCCATTTCCTTTATGAAACTTCTTGCTTTATAATGCATTATTTTTAAGGATCTGTCCATAGGTTCTGGGTTGGTCTCTATATCCCCACAAGGAATTAAAGACACCCACAGCACTTGGCTTTTTTGATTATTTAAGAATAATCTTATTGTTATTGGCTTGTTTTTCAACTGTATTTTTATTTTGGTAAGGGGATTTCTCTTGTTTGTCATTCCAGAATCTTTCTGACTAAGTTTATAATGAAAGCCAGTGCATTTAGATGCCTGTATTCTCAGGGAGAAAAATTCTGTGTCTGCTTCTACAAATATTCATAGCAGACATATTATTCCAAGAAGACTTCCCACAACATCTAACATTATTATTCTCATGTTTGCTACTACTTAAATTTTTCTAAGCAAAAACACTTAAAACGACTATTACTAGATTACTTAATCAATTAACTAACCCTAGCTGGCTAATAATAACAGCAACAAGTTGTTTCAGGCAACCTTAAATAAGACCAATAAATTAGTTCAAAATGGCTAAGACCGCTGATTTTCTCAATTGTTTTACTGCAGGAATATTTATCAATTATTTAAATGATATAGTTGTGTGGTAGTCTGTCTAGGCTTGAACACAACTTAAATTAAATACATTTATGTCTAAATAGTTCATATATCATTACAATTTGTTGATAAAATCTTGATTGAACCTATCAGTATACCAAGAAGCTGATAATAAATTACAAAATAGCAGGTGCTAAAACCACTTTGTATATTAAAGGAATAATGCCTGACAGGGTGGGTGTTATGCTGGGATAACATCACGCCTCAGGTGGTGCGGTCTGAAGGCATCCAATACCTGAGAAGTGATGTTATCCTAGCATAACACCCATCCTGGAGAGCATTATTCCTATTATACAATGGTTTGTTTATTTTAAAAAGCAGAAAGAAGAGAAAAAAATGTAAGTAGATTTTGACTTTAGTTTTTGAATGTGGAGGTAGACTGAGGAGAAAAGTAGTTCCGTTTTGGCCGGTAGGTAGTGCTGGTCAATGAATGCCTGTTTATGTGTCTGTGCAAGTGCACCCCAGCCTTGAACACATATGTGACTCTGTTGCTCTGGTATGGACCCCCATCCTGCTGTTCTCCTTCTACAGTTAAAAGACAGAGTCTGCTGTTCTGTTTTTTTCTTTGAAAATGGAAAGGGGACTTCTGTCCGTGAAACCGGAAGTATGTGCCACATGTTTTTGATGTTATACTGTAGCTGTTGTTTTGCCATTAAGCCAGTGGTGGAGGATTAGCCAGTGCAGCCGGTTCAGTGGCACAGGGGCCGGACACACGTAGGGACCCATAGTAAAAATCAAGGGGATTTCTTATAATCAGCAATCAGATGATTGCGTATTGCAGAATTGCATTGTCTTTTTTGACACTTCTGTGTGACTGACTGATTCAGCCTGCCGAGCTTGCTGCCACCACCACCCCCTGACTGCAGATGGCAGTACTACTCCACAGAGACAGAGTTGCTGTTGCAGGTGTTGTCTGGAGGGACGTTTTGCTGTCACATACAGTACTGTGTGCACACAGGCAGCAGAGCAGAACCCCCAACCCATCCCCCGTGCACAAAGTAAACACAATAACAACAACTTAGTAAAACAAACAAAGTAATACTGCATAATGTATTAAAGAAGGTGGACAACCATGGCAGGCAGGTGGATTCTGGATTGGAATTTGGCAGCTATCGCTCGTCGCTGTCGCGATGTGAATTGATGTACTTGCTGAACTTGCTGTGTGTGGAAGGAGGCTGCTGAAGTGCTAAGACTGGGAGCTGGAGCCAAAGGTGAGGAGGAGCCTAGGAGGTCCAGCAGGATGCTAACTTCACTCACTGCTTGCTTGCATTGCAGCCGCCACAAGCAACCGCAACCCACATTCCCGTAAGTTTAAAATAAATTGTTTCTTTGTTCTTTTCTTGCCCTGTTGCCCCTGTGCCTGACCCTTCTGCCTTGCCCATATACAAGAGGGAGAACAGCTGCTGCTTTGAACGGAGGATTTTCTTTCGGCTCTTTGCTGCCGCTTGGTTAACTCCCTGTATCTCTAGCTCTAGTCTGCATGTCTGGTGTAAAAGCTCAGATTTAGAGCTTGGGAGTGCAATGTAGGGCTGAATAGAGCTGCACGTTTACAGCAGCATTGCATAAATACCTCTGGTATGGATGCTGGCATTGAGACTAGCGATGGGTCCACCAGAGCCAAATTTGATTGTTTCAGGGTCAGGGATATACATTCATACCCACTTGCAGTTGCAGCGACTGTACAAGCGGTGCTAGGAAGCAGACATTAGTCCTTGTTGTTGTTGCAATATTGCACTGCAGGCTCCCAAATGGGAGCTACCCCATTCTAATTGTTATTCCAAAACAAGAAGACATAGGCAAAAGGGTGCAATTATAAATGTTGGGTAAAGTGCTATTATAATATTTAAGCAATAAGCCATGAGGGGGTGTGGATTATCGGGGGATTTACCTCGGCTGGAGTGGTTTGCCCATGAGGTGCAGCTGAGTGGGTAAATCTGTGCCAGCCATGGTAAATCCCCTGATAACTCAGATCCCCTGAGTGGCTTATTGCAATTATACCAACTACTGATTTTTTTTATTATTTAAAAAAAACCAATACTTGCTATAATGCTTAAATAAGCGACTCAGTTATAGAGCAGTCAGTGTTTTTGTTTACTTTCCCCTGATGCACGGAGCTGCTGTTTTACAGTCTCCGCTTAGTAGGGAAACAAGATGACGGATGGAGTTCCGTGATTTTTGCTGTCGGATTGTTTTTTTTTTGAACATGCAGCTGGCTGGCACCTTTTGCAGTGATTATCGGTAGATAATCAAGGCAGGTAAGGTGCCAGCCTGCCTATCTGATTGGTCAGTGTCCAAGGTACATGACATAATATTATTTATTTGTTCTCTCGGAATACAGGCATACAAAGGGTAGCTGCAGCAGCATGATGGGTGGGGCAATGATGGGTGAGGGTCCTAATCAATCTTGATTGTCCTTGCACCACATGCCTGGCTGGCTGACATGTTCTGTGTGCTGTGCTGCAGCTGATTGGATATGGACACTGTCAGTCAGTCAGTCTGTGGTAGGCAGGGCTGAGGACTAAATGAACCTTGCAGCCCAGGAGCAGGTCACATGTATGTTTGATCACGCAGTGACTAGTGTGTCTTGGACTGTGCTCTGTGTGGTTTGGACAGACACATATCTCTCTCCTCATTGATTGAATTAACTTTCTTCCCATTCCCAATTGTGACTGATTGAGTACTTGACTTTTTTTTTGTGTGTGATATCACTGATGAGATGGACTAAGACTATTTAGTGCTAGTACTGGAGGAGGACATCTAGAGCATAGCAGGCTGCTGGCCAGGCCTGTATGCCAGGTGCCTAAGGCCCTATTTGCTGTTGCTCCTAGGTTTTTCTGAATTTTTTCTGAGCTGCTTTTGCCTTTTTTTCTGAACACTGAATCTGTTCTGGTGATGGGCACCTGGGCCTGGCTATTTTTTGGAATTTGGGGGAAGCATGCAGCCACAACTTATAAGGTCATAGGCAAAGGCACTGCAGCATAGCAGCAGGGTATAGCCTAATAGCCAACTTAGCTGGAAGTTTTCTTTTTTTTTTGTGTGTGTGTGCCTTTGGGTGGAAGCCAGGGAGCCTTGGAGGTCTCAGGAGTCCCTGCCCTGGGGGATCACTTCTCAGTGTGAGACTGTGTCTAAGCAAGTAGGCAGCAGCAAAGCAGTGAGAGTGTACAAAATACAAAAACTAAAAAAAAAAATAATAGAAAAAAAATGACTGTGTGTAGTTTTTTGTTGCCTGGCGAGGGGTCAAAGACTGCCATAGTGACTGATCTGATTCACTGAGAAAAGTAGAGTACTTGCAGCTGCCAGCTGCTTGGATGCAACTGTGGTAAACAAGTAAAAAAAAAAACAAAAAAAATTCCTACCAAGTGAGCTGTCCAGACCAGGGCTTGCCCTCCCCCCCAAAAAAATAAAACACAGTATTGTGGCACTGCAGTGCACCACTGAGCACTTACTCCCCACTCTGTAACATATAAAGGTGTTCAGGAGGCAAAAACAAATTTGGCAGATTAATAAGCCAAGGGAGTCTAAAGTAAATATCATAACTGTAATAAAGGAACTCCTCTTCTGTCCTGAAGTCAGTGACTTACAGCTCTCCCACCCTGTTTGCCACTTCAAAAAGTAAACGACCTACATAAACAGTCCTATGCAAAACCAGTGGTGGTAGGTAGGGGACTAGTGGGCACTGGGCCGGGGCCCGGAGGGGGTATTAGATGATCTAAGCTGGGAGGGTTACCAGTAGTAAAGGAGTCCTCACCCTGTTTTCCAGTTGCCATTACTGTATGAATCAAGCAAAATAACTATTTCATTAAATACATAAAGTCTTGCAAAGGTAGAAGTGCTGTGTGAGTTCAAAGCAACAACTTGTAGAGAAGGTAACTGGTGGGGCACTGCGGATAAGGATTTTGTTGTGTGTTGGCAGTTGGTGGTGGGGCTGTACCTCAGTTTGGTTAAGTTGTGCAGTTGAAAACAGAGTCTGAGCTGAGGCACTGCCTGCAGACATTCGGATAGACAACGCAAGGTGATTTAGTAGAGGATAAACAATATTGTCTTGTAATTTACACCTGCAGCACTGCATATTGTAAATACAATACTGTGGATTATAAATACAGTTTACTTTTGAATATAAAACATGCCTCCAAAATACAAAAGTGGTGCACGAAAGCGTAAACAGAAGAAGGAAGAATTATTGTTGGCTGCAAAGCTTCCAAAAATCAGTACTTTTTTCCAAACTGCGACTGAGTCTGACACGCCTGATAAGACTGAATTTTGTGAAAATGACACAGACACCGAGAAAGACAGAGGACCTAGTACTTTGGCTGAGATGGCTTGCGCTGATGATCATGCGGATCCTGAAACTAGCTTTGCTAAACAATCTGAACAAGAACCGGACATGGAAAGTGATGAACTGGAGAAAGAACTTGATGAAACATGTGCTGTTTTAACCAGTCAAGAATTAGAAGAACTTGCTTTTCAAAGTTTTCCTCCTGTTGATGACAAAAACCCCACAGACAGAGTTCATTTTCCTTTAGATATTAAGGATAGCCAAATAAAGAGATACATCGTATCACCAGGTTCGTGTAAACCCAATGAACCATTTCCATGAGACAAAAATCAAGATGGGCGCTGTTTCTCCAGTAACTATTACAATATTACGACAAAGTCAGGAGTTACATTACCATGTACTTGACTTTGTTACTCCCCTAAATTAGACTGTGCATATTGCGAGCCACGTTGGCTGTTTGCTGATCATAGTGCGCCTCCATATAATGTTGCATGAGTTAAAGGAGATTGAGACTGGCATCACCTAAGCAGCAAAATTGAATATCATGAATCATCAGCTATTCATCTAGAATCATGCTTAGTGTATGAGCAGTTGCAATTACATGGCACAATCGATGAAGATTTTGAAAGTAAAATACAAAAGGAGAAAAACTTCTGGAGACAAGTTCTGGAGCATCTGATCAATGTAACTCTTACATTAGCTATGTGTAATTTACCTTTCAGGGGGCACAGAGAGGTTTTAGGGCAAGTAAATAGTGAGAACTTTCTTTCAGTCATGAATCTGTTGGCCAAGTATGATCCCATGTTAAAGCAACTCATTTCCATGCCCAGTGGATCAATTCGCTATCTTAGTCATACTTATATTATTGGCGAAATAAAAGCTGTGCCTTTTTTCTCTGTAATAATGGATACCACCCAAGGCATTGTGAAGACTGACCAATTGAGTCAAATTTTTTGGTATGTCACAATGGAAAGGGATGAAAAGGACATGGCAACAGAGGTGAAAATCAACAAATCTTTCCTTGGTTTCCAGGAAATTAGTGATCAGTCTGCTAGTGGACTTGAGAAGATAATAATTGGTTACATTGAACAGGAAGGTTTAGATTTATCAAAATGTCGTGGTCAGGGGTATGATGGGGCCTCTAATATGAGTGGTGTGTACTCTGGTGTGCAAGCAAAAATATCCCAAAAGGAACCGAATGCTGCATACGGTCACAGTGCCACTCACATCTTAAATCTCACACTGAATGATTCCATTAGAGGAATACCAGAACTGAAAAATGTTTATGATGTGATCGAAAGACTATACACTTTTTTTGGCCACAGTATAAAATGCTGTACCATGTTATCTTCATTCTCTTCCACTTCAGAGCTTTCCAGTAACATTATTTTGAAAAGGCTTTGCCCTACCCCGTGGTAGTCCAGGTATGAATCACTCCTTGCTCTTTGATTTCGGTATTTAAATATTATGAAGGCACTCACAAAAATAGTTCTTCAGAGGAAAAATGCAGATGAGTGCAATGAGGCTTTGATGGTAAAGAAATTATTGGAAAATCTTAGCTTTGTTTTTCTTGTTATGTTCCAAACAAAGGCTCTGGAAACAGTCAATGCTGTATCAAAACTGCTACAATCTAAGGACACAGACCTTTGCAAAGTGGCAAACTTACTTCACAAAGCCAAAGAAGACCTACTTACATTTCAAAATGAGTTTGATGAAGCCAAAAAGTCAACAATTACATTATTAGAAAAATGGGGTGTACAAGAAAAGTCTTAAGAAAAGCGCATGAGAAAGGTCAAAAGCCATTTTGATGAGCTATGTGTAGATGAAAGACTTGCCGACTCAGAACAATTTTTCAAAGTGAATGTGCTTTACAGATGCCTTGATATAATAAATGCACAGCTTTCAAATCGATTTCAAAGCTTGCAGGCAATTGCTTATAAATTCTGCATAATCCAGCCAAGTATGTTTATTTCTGCAAGTGATGATGATCTGTATAAAGGAGCTGAAAAACTGGCCCATCATTTTAACAAAGACATTTCACCTGCTTTTCCTGGACAGTTGCTTTCATTCAGATCTTGTTTGAAATCTGAAATCTCAAAAGAATCATCAGTGAAAGATTTGGCTAAACTGTTCGTTGTTGACAATAGTGCATTAGCGTCCAGTTTTCCAGAAGTCTGTACTGTACTTGTGCTGTTTCTCACCATCCCAGTAGCAGTAGCCAGTGCTGAACGCTCATTTTCAAAACTTAAACTTATAAAGAATTACTTAATGAGTAGTATGGGATAAGAGAGACTTTGTGGGTTGGGAATTTTATCTATTGAAAATGAACGAGCCAGAAAAATAAACATACGGCAGATCATTGATGAGTTTGCAGAACAAAAGGTGTGCAGAAGGTGATTCAAATAGATGACTAGAAAATATTACACTGTTATGTGTTGCCGTACACTATTTCATGGTACCACATGCTTCCATTTTGATAATTAACTGTTATGAAGTATTGAACACTTGAATTGGCAATGGCATATTTAATTTGAATTAATAAGTATGTTTGTTATATTCTTTGATATGTGAGGAGGTGGGTGAAGGGTGCATAACTGTAAACAGGTAAAAAATCGGGGGGCCCAGCTGGGGGGTTGAGGCGCCAGTATGGGGGTTGGGGCTGAAAATTACAACCTGCACTGGGGCCCATCTTTCTCTTCCTCCTCCACTGCATTAAGCATGAGTTTCCTGAAGAAGAAGAAGAAATAATGAAGAGAATACAAGAAAAAAAGGTGAGTAAGTGATGTTTTCTTGTTTATGTTTCAACACAAGATAGCCACTGCCTGCTCCGCTCATTTGTGTGATTTTCAATTTTGTTTTTTTTTAGGATGCTGTGTGGTCAAGTCATTGCCCGCCTCTCACTGCTGGTGCTTTAGAGTACTATTGTGTTCCTTACATTCTCCTGGTACACTTGTTGTGTTTTTTGTACTGGGAGAATGAAACCAAGTAAAAGACGTCTTCAGTGGAGAGTGGAGCACCGAATCTGAGTGGGATGGGAAACATAGATTGTGAGCTTAGCCGGGAGTGCTGATATGATTGTTCAGATGGCTGTGGAGCGATTCCTTTTTTTAAAATATTTAATGTGGTCATTAGTTTGCTGGGACTAGACCTGGGATGTCATGCTCAGATAACATCCCAGTTCCAGTCCCAGTCTGACCAATCAGGGACCATGATTCTCTATTGCAATTGTATAATTTTTGATATTGTATTGGTATAAGTTTTAACTTACTGCTGAAGCAAACACAGTATCCATGCCAGTCTCTCTGTAGTGTTTGTAATCAATAATCATTGCAGCCAGCTATTACTCATCAAGGTGAATGCTTAAGCCCCTTCTTTTAAATACCTAATTGGCAATGTTTTTTGGAAGAATCCATGGTGGTTCATCTGGGTCCTCAATTTCCAATTCCCAACAAAGAAGGTCTCAGTTACCTAGCTAGGCTGCTAGGCTAAAAACATGGTCAAATGGAACAAGATAAGCTATACTCACAGCAACAATCAGGTGCTTGTAAAAATAGCATTCTAGTAGACAAAAAGAAACAAGCACTCCACTGCATCAAGTGAACCAATGTATCTTTATTGTAGCTTTAAAAATGTGCAACTAGTGCAAATGAATTGTTGAATACAGGACCAAGTGACCTGCTGCTTGATGAGCACCAGCTCTTCAAGGTTAAATGACCTCTTCCTAAGGGGGCATGGCTACCTATGCAACTGAAACTATTTTTTATATAAGTGTTCCAGGTGTATATAATAAACATCAATCAAGATGCTGAAACAAGTCTACAAAAACAAAAGCACACCTCCTTGCCATCAAACAATATGTAAGGATACGTGTCCAGTACTCCTCCAACAATTGTAAGATGGCAAAGAGAGGTGCAGAGGAACCACTGGACTTCTAAAATAAAAACTAAGTACTCCAAAATCAGGAACACACCGCCATCCATCAGCAGCTTTTGGTCAGGGGAACCTCCTGTAACTCATCACCATCTGAGCACTGTCTTGTAGTTTTTGGAGTGCCACTCAGGGAAATTTGACTGAGGTAGACAAGATGCTATCATGAAAAAGGATCCTTTTTCATGACTTGTAATTTGAAAAAGAATCTGTTTTTCATTTCATGAGTCACAAAAAGATGTCTAATGTTAAAAAAAAACTTTAACAACATTTCGACTATAGACAAGTGCAAAATCTAACTTAGGGGGTCCCAATAAGCAAGCTGCAGTGAAGTCCACCAGGATGATGCACAGTGTCACAAGTTTCCTGCATGACAAAATGGATTAAATCCCATTGAAATTGCAATGTTTGATGCAGTAACTCTACTGCCGAATTCTGCTCAGCTGGGCTGCATCCTGGTGAGCGTCACTATACATGTGTTGGCTTGTACTAGGGACATCATTTTTTTGAGTTATGTGATTTTCTTTACCTCACTAACTATAAGAAAAAATGGCAGATGCACAAAAAAGGATTTCCCAGTTGCAACAAAGGATCCTTTTTTGGCATGGGACATCTAACTGATCCCATTGAAAGTAATGGGGAACTTAAAAATGTAATAACTTTTGAACATATCAATATTTTTGCATAAAACCTTCAAAGGGAACATCTGTGACCCAAGACCTATATACCCTAAACAATTTCAGACCAAAATCAGAAGCCTTTTTTTGCTCAGTGGTGTAACAAAGAATTTGACCAAAAGTGGTAATGTTCACTTGTTTTGACAATCCATATCTCTGCACCCACACATCCAACCAGAATGAAGCTTGCCACATTAAGAGATCATTGGTCACTAAAGGCATATGAACAATTTCATGTGAATTGGTCAAATGTTGGCAAAGTTATTACAATTCATAATTGTGAGTTTAATATAGAACTGGCCGTGGAACCCTAATATAGGGTCACTACTTCACACACACACACATATATATATATATATATATATGGAATGGACTAATTCAAAATATGCTGTTTATCTTCACATGTGAGGGGGCAGGACCATAACTCATGAGTGGCAGAGCCACTTGTGAGTTATGAAGGTCCTGCTCACTCACAAGTGATGATAAAATGCCCATGTTGAGTTAGGTTATTGTATATTTGATATATACAACAGCAGTTTACAAGTCAGAGCTTTTAAATCTGCAGTTTGTCTGAAGATTTTGCTATTTTGATTTTAACAGCTGGCTTCAGTGGTGCACTAGGCATTGTGATATCATTAGCTTTGTGAATGCTGCTCTCTAATTGGTCCAGTATTCTACTGTGGAGACAGTTAGTTAAACAATATACATTATGACAACAGTAACAGCAATATTTTTTGATATGTTGTTGTTGCTGATATCACTAGCTAACATATCTTTTCTATCTTGTCATTTTTACCCCCACTCCTATTTTATAAATGACTAACCCCAGTGGCCCTTACTAACCTACTGTCCTAGGCCACTTAGTTTACATGACAGACTGTCAAATATTAGAAGCAAAGAGCTAATCCCAATTTCTTACCACTCTGTGACCCATCAGCCAGTCCAGCCAATACCAGTTAAAGCAGTCTTTGTCAGCAGTGTGTTCCAAGAGCTTGCTCTGGACTGTTCTCTCAAGCTAGCTAAACTTTAAGATTTTATACTCTTGGTTCATCTAAAAAGTGGTGCTGGCCCATATATAAACTGGAAGGAAAACATAATAGGTATCACATGATCGTTGAACCACTTATTGCTAATAACCCAGATAAAAATTTGCATGTATGGGTTATGGTGTAAGTAGGAAATCTATAACAAAAATTTGGTAGGCAAGTAAGAAATAGCGAGAGTCAAAAGGTAACCTACTACTTTGGGGTGCTAGTAGGTGGGTGGGAGGAACCTACTACATTTTGTCTTCTACTAAGATGAGTAAACATGATCAAATAAACATTTGGGCCCAGATATTCAAAAGGGTTGTGCATGGAGCAACAGTGTTGCACCATGCACAACCCACTGATGCGCCCTGGTGCAATATTCAAAAGGGAAAAGTGTGCCGCATAAATCCCGATGCACGGGTGCATCGGTAATGATGCAGGCACAGGTAGGTGTGCATGCATAACCTGCACAGCCTGATATTCAGCCCAGGATGTGCAGAGCCATGCATGCGCAACCCCTACTTGCACCTGCACAAAGTTAAGCCAAAGAAAAGGAACAAATGATGGCCACCCATAGGTGAGCTGCCACATTGCAGGGTGCAACACGGCAGCTGCCACCTGTGGGTGGCCACCCTAGTTCCTGCTGCACCTGGTGGCGCCCCCCACATGCCCCATCATTGGCATCTGTGTAAATAAACCCCCCCTTCAATATCCCTGGTGGTCCAGTGGACTGCTATGTTCCCGATCGTGGGCATTTGTTTAAAAAAAATCCTTGTCTAATATCCCTGGTGGTCCAGTGGACCACTATGTGCCCAATTGCGGGCATCGGTATAATAAACCCCCCCATCCAATATCCCTAGTGGTCCAGTAGACCGCACTCTGCCCGACCACGGGCATCTGTAAAACATAAAAAATGTCCTATTACCCTGGTGGTCTAGTGTACCCCCCCTCCCCACACACCCACTGAGCCACACCACACCGCTCACCCCCCCGGTCAGCCATCAGGTGGCAGCACCCCACCTGCCTGCTGACCCACCACCTGCCAACTGACAGCTTGGTAGGGCTGCATGCCCATTGGTTCACAGCATGAGCCAATGGGTGTGCAGACCATACCGTACTACACAGTCCAGATATGTGAATGAATCATTCACATATCTGGAATATGTGTACTGTATACATGCCCTGGCTCGCAGCAACAACTAATGGGCCGCAGCCCTACCGAGCTGTCAGTCAGCAGGTGGCCGCGGCAGGCGGTGGGTGCTGCCGCCCACTGTCTGACCAAGGGGGAGGTGGTGAGGCTCAGATGGGTGGGTGGGGAGAGGTACCCAGACCACCAGGCCAATAGGACGGCACATGTTTTACAGATGCCCACGATCAGGCAGAGTGTGGTCCACTGAACCACCAGGGATATCGGACGGGGGGAGTTTATTATACCGATGCCCGCGATCAGGGACATAGTGGTCTACTGGACCACCAGGGTTATTAGACGAGGATTTGTTTTTTAGACAAATGCCTACGATTGGACACATAGCGGTTCACTGGACCACCAGAAATATTAGACAAGGATTTGTTTTTTAGACAAATGCCCGTGATCGGGCTGCAGGGGTCGTTGGTCCCCGACGGCTGCTGCCTGGCAGGGCGCCAGGTGCAAGTCATCGGGGATCTGCATACCTGCATGCTAATGGGATGCAAATGTGGCCATAATGACATGCAAATGGCCCCATGTGAACCTTGCATAAATTATGGTCCCATTTACATGTCCCCTTACGAATATCGCAGGTGCTGTGAATGGCGCAATGGCACTTGCACTAGTGCATCTCCATGCTCCACTCTGGCCACTTGCGCTGGTGCAGTGCCACTGTGCCATGCACAGTGGGGGTAGCCAGGGTGCGATATTCAAAGCTGCTGAGCCATAGCGCAGCTCCGTTGAATATTGCCCAGGCCACACCCCTGCACAACCAAGTTGAGTTGCGCCCAGGCCTGCGCCACAGCCTGGCTTAGTTTGAATATCTGGGCCTTGGTGTTTGAGGTTATGCTAATCTCCTGTAGTTAAGCTAAATGCTTGTAAGCAGTTTGCAGTTAAGTTTTTCTAACTTTCCTGTAATTTTTATGTATTTTATTCTTGTAAATGCTTGGCCTGGGTAAATGTTCACTGAAACCCAGGTCCATCCTTATGTAGTCCCTACAAGTGCTTAGCCTGGGTGAATTCCAGTCAGACTCAGATCCTTGCAAAAGGATTCCCTGGTATCATTTAAACTGTCAGCTTTATATTTCTTACAGTGATGCCTTATTTGCTCTAAAGTCCTCTTGTAACTGATTTTGACTGGAATGCTTCAGCCTAGCTGATAATCTTTCAGAGTCAGGTCTATGGAAGAAGGTTCCCTGGCATCAGAGTGCCACATTCATAATTGCAGCTTGCGTAGTGGGTTCCTTTAACAGCTGCACCAGCAGGAAGTTTTGCAATGTTTCCAGCAAGGCTTGACTTCTCGAGCTCCTGCTGCTGAAGTGAGCCAATCAATATCTGGCAGATTTAAAATATTTCTCTTCTGACTTAGAACAACCTAATAGTTTATGCATGTTTTCCAATCTTTTCCAGATCCTTAACAGTAAAGGAAAGGTGAAGGTTCCCAAGTATGTGTACGCTGCTGGTTTCGTCTGTGGTGTGAGATTGATAGTTGAAAAGACGTACATAATTACAGGTATAACATTTACTTCTTTAATGAATGAAAATATACTATGTATAGGATTGAGCAACAGTGAATATTCCAAAAGTTTGTTTTTTGTAAACAATCATTTAGAAGACTACTGGCAACATATCCTCAGATAGAAAATACCGCAGTTGATAAACTTATAATTAGGGCTGTGTGGTATATTGAAATGCTTATGGATCAGAATTCTTTGGAGTTTTGGAAAATTTGTGGAATTCCATTGGTAGCAGTATTCCGACATTTTGCATGCAAAATGGTTTTCCTAGTTTAATAATTTGCAGTTTGCATAAACTTTAGATTCTTTTCTGCAAATCACAAAAAAAGTTCCACAGTTCACATGATATGTAGACAAATATGCCATAGTTTACACATAAATGCTTTTTGTAATTCTGCATAATTTAAAACCAAATTTTGAATAGTATTTTGGAACTGAAATTGCCATTTCACAACAGTTCCAATGGTGGAATTCTACATTCAACACTGGCTTACTAATAATGTATTTTTGGAAAGAGAGTGGAATTCAATGTTTCATTAGCAACAGTAGTTTCTGGTGCAAGATATTAGACTGTTCCATTGGGCCCTATGCACAAACAAATGCATTGCCTATGTGCCATGGATCCAAGGTGCTTAGTCAACCACATGGGTGAATGCCACACAGCGAGGGTCATACAGACCCCCAGCAGCATTAACCAAGGGTGCACAAGTACAGCACAAGGCACTTATGCATCTGCCTCCAAAGCCCTCAGGTATGTCCATGCAGTGGGCGTGTCAGGGCATGCCTGCACTATGTGGCATTCACAAAGCCACATAGTGCCAGGCTCAGGGGGCACTGGGTACACCTGCCAAGACCAGGGATAACCCAGTACATGCCCCTGTGTACTCCAGCTGCCAGTTGTGGCAGCAACACAAATTGGACATCTGTGCTGCCCCAGCCCACTATGCTTCAGGTGAGGGCTGGGGCAGCATTGTGGGTGCCTGCCCATTGGTTTGGCAACAATGCCGCTATATGCGACACCTCTCCTACACCCTGAATCCTCCACAAGGGTGTAAGGGATCCACTCAGGGACCTGGTATGGGCATCTGATTGGATACCCACCTGGTTCCACAGCTTTGCCTCCAACTGCCCACATGACCATGTGCACCATGGGGCATGGCCATGGACAGGTGCCCTGTGGGTGGTAGTGGTAGTGCTGCCTCAGCCCACTATGCTGCAGGGGAGGGCTGGGACAGTGTCGTGGGCACCTACCCATTGGTTTGACAGCAATGCTGCTATATGCAGCATTTCTCCTACACCATCCACTCTCTGCAAGGGCACAAGGGATCCACTCAGGGACACAGTATGGGCATCTGATTCGATGCCCACCTTGGTCTGTGGCTCTGGCCCAACTGCCCACATGACTATGTGCACTGTGGGGCATGGCTATGGACAGGTGCCCTGTGGATGCTAGTGGCAGTGCCTACTGCTTACCATGTACCTGTCTGGGGCTGCATAGGTACACAGGTGGGGTACACACCTCAGGCATGTATTACCTACCCTTTAGAGCATATGGCCCACTATGCATAAACAATATGCAACACGTTTGTGTTGCTAATCTGTGGCGCTAAGTGATTAGCAATCCTCTCACCTAATTCTATGGGATGCCATCAGGGATATGTTCCATACCCTCTGGCCAGATACATCTCATAATAAAACCCATATACTCTATAATGAGATGCATGTATCATATGGTGAAACATATACATCATACAGTGTTATGCTGTATTTACACTACATTGCGAAATGCATACATTATATACTGACATGCAAACATCATAGACCAAAATATATATATATTTTATCATGAAATACTACTATTGTGTAGTGAAACACATGAACTGTACTATATATTGAAATACATATCTCATTTCGTAAGCCTTATATACATTGTATCCTGAAATGCATACACTATACATTGAAATGAATACAACACATGCTGAAATTAATGGATACACTATTTACTGTAAAGTGCGTATTGTATTCTAAATTACATAATTTACACAGTTAAATGCATATATATTACAATTCATCCAGTGTATTGCATAGTGAGGTTTATCATATACATTCTATATTTAAATGAATACATTATATGGTACTGTAAGTTGCATGCATCATATACTGAAACACATACACTACATAACATGGAGTATCCCATACTGAATGGCTTGCCCCAGCACTCATTTTATGCTGCACTTAGGAAAATGCTGGTCTGCTGAGAGGAAGTAGGCAAAATAGGGATATCTCATCATATTCTTGATCATTTTTTTCCCCTTGTTTTACTTGCACAATTGAAATCAATTTCAGAACTAATTTACAATACAGCTTCTTTTTTTTGTTTGAGTGCTGCCTTCATTTATTGTTAAACACATTTGTCTGGGGATGCTAATACGTAGCCTACGCATCACATATAACTGTTATGTAATATAATTTTATTTTATTTCTTTACAAACACTTATTGAAAACTGTGGCACACACAACCCCTGTATAACACGACACAGGAGCTTAGAAAAATATCAAAATGTCTTTATTCCAATAAAACAACATGGTCAAGTACAACAAAACAGCCTGATGCATTTTGGATTCTATGAAATCCTTTATCAAAATGTGTGAGATGCCAGATGTGTGGGATGCTTTTCATGTAAGTACGATCAACAAGAATGGTATAGAGATAAAAATCAAACACCACTGCACTAAAGAAAGGGTAAAACAGCAGTAACACCATTAAACAACTACAAAAACCATTCATTAAATGCCAGGGTGAACAGATATGATGTTAAGGCCTTCTTAAAACCTTCCACTGCAGAGCTGCTGCAGATATATGGTGATAGAGAGTTCCACAGTTGGGGTGCTGCCACAACAAAACCCATATTGCTAGATGATTTGAGGTGAACATGTGGTTCCTCCAGTAACTTCTTTCCAGCAAAATGGAGATGGTGATACAGAGTTATGTGGGCAAAGTAGGCCTTTAGTATAGCCAGTGTCCAGATCATGCAGGGCATTATAGACCATCAAGCAAATCTTGAAGATGATATGCCATTTAATCAGAAGCCAGTGAAGACCCCACAATGCAGGCATGATTTGATAGAAAGTGCTTGAAGCTAATATCAGCCTGACTGCAGCATTCTGCAATAGCTGAAGACAATGCAGAAAACTTCAAAAGAGCCCTAGATATAAAGTGTTGCAATAGCTGAGTTGGGAATACTTGAAGGTATGCACTACAGTCACAAGATCCTCTTCATATTGGAGACAGGGCTTTAGTCAGGCAATATTTCTCAAATGGAAAAATCAACAGTGGAAAAAAGCTGTCACCTAGCATTCAAAAAGCAGTCTGCTGCCTACTATGACACCTAGATCTTTAGCTCAATCCAGAACTCTGAGGACATTACTTTCCAAGGAGGACAATATGATATTGCTCCTTTTAATTGCTAACCTCTGGGATATTGGTTCAATGAGTAGAAACTCTGTTTTGCCAGGAGTAAGGTTCAGTCAGCTGGTAGTCTTCCAGTCACTTACTTCAGATAAACATTGATCAGTCAGAGCTATTGAGTCAAACTGGTTTGGTGAAAAAGGGATGCACAATTGAGTATCATCTCCGTACTGCAGCACTGGAACCCCAGCTTACCTGTATACCATCTCACAATCTCTCGCAGAGGCAACATGTACACTGCTAACAACACAGGGGAAGAAGTAAAACTTCATGGAATGCTGGAAGGAACCACAGTCCCCGGGGAAAAAATATTTACCAAATGCTACATGCTTTTTACTGCTGGCTAGGAAGGACTCAAACCATTGCAACACTGTACCAGGGAGTCCTCCAAAAGGCCCCAGGCAATGACTCAAAACCATATAGTCCACAGTGACAAATGGCAAAGGAAAATCAAGATGCATGCAGTAGATTATTCTTTCCAATCTCTTACCATGAAGAGATCATTCATTAATATCACTAGTAGTGTCTCAGTGCTGTGTTGAGTTCTTAACCCAGACTGGAATGGCTCATAAATTTTGTGGTGCACCACATCTGCCCACAACTGCAATGCAATTACTTCCTTAAATACCTTCCCTACAGATGGAACATTTGAGACAGGTTTGTAGTTGGACAGAATTTCCAGGTTCATACAATGTTTCTTTAGGAGAGGGATTTGAGGGACTCCCTGATAATTCTGGCCAGAAGCAGAAGCAGGTTCTCCCAGCAGTTCACCAATAGCTGGGCTGGCCCTTGATCCAGGCTACAGTAAATCATTTACAGCATTGACAATGACAGATAAATCTCCTAATCCAGTATTGTTTGAAACTTTGAAATCTGTCCCGACAGCAGAAAGTCAGAATTTTGGTGATTCCATTTCTGATAATGATTCTGATCTGATTCTATTTAGGGAACTGGAATGGAATTAAGAATGGAATTAAATTTCTGATTCTGCTTCTGACCCAGTAGGCAGCATAAAAGGCAAGTACACAGTGAGTGTGCACAAGTTTCCACAGCTTTCTCCCATTGCCCCCATTTCCCATCTCTGCCTCCCCCCCACACCAATACAGTACATGCTGGGCATACAGTTAAAACTCATTGATGAGTTCTGAGAAGGATGGAACATATTTGTGTCTTTTGTTTTCATCCTTGGAAGACTGTGTGAAAGGACATTTAGCATCTTGCTCTCATGTTTAAAACAGAACCAGTCTGAAATATTTATTTTTTATTTTTATTTATGACTTTGTTAACCAGATAAGTGCACTGATTCCAAGGACTGTTTTCAAGCATGACCCAGGCCACGTAAGGTGGCACAGGGGAGAAACAACAGAATAACAAGAACATAACAAGAGCAGGTAATACACAGTGAAAGGTTACAGTTGTTACATTTGGCAATACATGGTGGCAGTAGTTGAGGGACAACAAATTAAGCAAAGTAAGGCTCATGGTGGTACAGTATATAATAAATACAATATATTTCTCATTTTACTTTGCATAATTTGGGTATGCACAATTTTGTATCTCTAAAATGTCATGTTGTTCCAGCTTTCATATAGTGATATATAAAAAAGTAAGATAGCTTGAAAAAAGAAGTTTAAGGTTTCTTTTTTTCACATACCCATTTTTAACTTTGCTTATCTCTTTTTAACTTCATGAGGAACCGGGTAACTGTAACCTCCTAAACCGTCATATTATGCCATTAATCACATCAAACACATTTAATTGACCCTTCTAGATACCCTTAAACTTCAATGCATCTGAAGATAAAATGTTTACAAGAACAAGGAAGACTGTACGTTCAAATTCCATGTAGCCACCAGTTCACTGTTGGAAAACATCAAGTTATTTGATCTCCCAGTGCTTCAGTCCTCCTGCATATACAATTTCTCTTAGACTAGACTTAATATGTCCTGTGGCATCTCACCTGCACAATCCTAGCTAAAAAGGAAACAACCTACAGTATAATTGGGTTTTGTTACCCTTTGATTGATTACTTACTGTTAGAGGTTCATACAGTGTATACCAACCACAGTGCATGTTGACTCACGCACATTAATTTGTGAAATGTGTCTCAACCAGATCATGTTGAATAGAAATCTGTAACACCATATCATTTTAATCGCCTTTAATGTGACTATAATGAGCACCATAAACTAACCATACTTGTATGTGCCATCCTACAGGTTATATTGCACATGGACATGTCAACATCAATCTCTGTACCTATATTGCTGAATGGAATAAACTGGTCCAAGTTCAGAAAAAAAACTTTGAACACAGATACAAAATGGGATGTGACTGCTGGGTAAGTTTAAATAAGGAAGTCATGCTTCATTTCACAAATGTGCCTACAGTTCTAAATCAAAAATATAATCAACAATGTTTCAAAGGCTGATTGAGTAACATAGCAGCAGCAGCACAGTGCACCACCAAAGAGAAGAGTTAGATTCACTTGTAAGCCCTGGAAGGTCGCATTTGAATCAACTGGGCACTGCACCTGTTGCAAATGTGAGGTGCCCAATGCCTGAGAAGTGAGAGTGTATGCTGCCTAAAATTCATCACTTCGTGCAACCCACTCTCAGTGTAAAATGGCATCAGCTATGATGGTATTTACAACAGTGTTTTCGTGGGTTATGTGACTGACAAAAGTCCAGTAGTTTTGTGTCACAGTGTGTTTTATTTACATAATTTAAAAACACAATAAAAATCACTGATTCTCACTGTGAATGGCTCTCACTTTTTGTTTTGTTTGGACCTGGTAACAAAAGGCTACTGTTCATCGAATGCTTTAACCTACATTTTTGTTACCTAAGCAAATCACATAGAAGAGAAGCTTTATAAAGCTATATACTGTATATAGGTTTAGTTGAAGGCCCTTCTAAAGAATTCAGGAACATTCATGTATTAGTCAAAGATATATGTACTTCATAAGCCCAAATATTGGGTGCATATAGTATAGTACAACTTTGGTACCACTGCACTTCTCCAGGACAATGAGTAGTGTAACAAAGTTAAAGCATATTTTTTCTAAACCTGCAGAAGCCATAATCTGTTCAGTGGCTCAGAAAAGTTGCACTGTCACGTGTGAGGTTTGGGAATAGGAAGCAAGCTAGAGACCCTCACTCACTGGGACAGAGGATGGTTAATGCTTCACACAGTTGATGTGCTCACTCACTGTGGAAGTAGTGCCAGTATGCATCCCTCTGCCACACCCCAGTAGCAGAGCCAGGATAAAAACTGGATGTTGTTTGTATAAGAGACCATTACCACACAGCTCATTAGTGAACCCACCTGTCTCAACCTCAACTCCTCAGATAATTTCCTCAATGATTGTGTCCTGTCCTCACACCCGCACTGCATTATTTCTGCTGTAACCCTAGTGGATGCTTCTGTGACAATCACATGGTTTACTGCATCCACAAGAACTGATGTATAAAGCCCATCAAAAGGTTTCTGGTCTTTGTCGCTCAAGTCTCTAGACCTTCCATCCCTACTAGACAACCTTTGCCCACTGAGTGGTCTGCAATCACTTTATTTACTGATATAAATATTCTATGGGAAGGCTTAGCCTGAGGTTCAGCTCAAACACACCTCCCTTGCTTAGGGAGTGCTTTTTGTCCCTGGGCTCTCTGCGTGGCTTGGGTGGCTGTGCATTTCTCTCCTTCTCCCTGCTTGTCTCATCCATTCCTCCTCTCTCCTGTGTGCTTCCCCTTCCCTCCTTGTTGTTTTCCCATTGCTCTCCTGTTCATATTGCTTACCTTTGTTTCTTTTTTTGGTCCCACTTCCTGTTTGCTCCTCTGTTCCCAGGCTGCTCCATTCTGCCTCCCCGCTCCCTTCCCCCATTCATCACCATCTCCCTGCTAGTGTTTGGGTGCTTCCCCTTTGTTGTCTCTTTGGACTTCTCTGCCTGCCTTCTGTCTCTTCATCTCAGTTATTGCAGTCCTCGCACAGCATGCACCTTGATTGTTTTGGACACCTGATGTTCTCTTTTTCAGCCTTAGGGGACCTTGCAGGTATGGGACAGTGGCATACAGCCCTTCCAGGCACCTTTTCAACCTTCTCCCTGTGCCAACCAGTTCTCTCATCAGGCCTTGCTCCCATCTCCCTCAGGAAGCACACCCGCTTCCTGTCCACTCCCCTAAGCACATTCTGGGAGTCTTCTGAAAGCTGGCTGCAGGAAACACTGTGCACAGCATGGTTGATGGGAGTTACTTACTCAATCACATACAATATACACATTCTTGAATAAAGAAAGCCAGCACAAGAGCTCTGACTTCCCTCAGGCACTTGTTCAGTGCATCGGTGTGATTATCAGCTTGTTAGTTACCGCACTAACAGAACAATACTCTACTACTTCACTAGCCCTTCAGCATCCCCAGGACTCTTGACTGTACCGTGCAAGGTTATTTCTACTGTGTACCTCGTGGTGGCAGTATACTGTATATTTATTACAATTTATTTTCCCCTGCTCTCCTTCCTCATTCCTCTCTTCCCCTTCTGAGCTCCAGCACTGACTGCTCCCTACCTGTCCCCACTCATTGCAACCACTGTACACCATCCTCATTTGCACAGCCGTACCCAGCCTTGGCTTCAAAGGACACTGTATCGCAGGTAAGCTGGGGAGGAGGGTTGCTCAGTCTCAATGTTGTTATGCCATACCGTTGCATTTCCAGACTGTGATTCCTGCACTTAGCTACCATTCTCTACCTTATTGCCTTATTCCCTATTTCCAATTTACACATGTCAGCATCGGACTCCAACAAGCTATAAATGACTATTAGTATTTACTCCAGCTCTGTCCATTCTTTCATTAGGAGTTACCTTTACTTCATTGGCATAATTTTCTGTTCTTGCATTGCTTGGGGGCAGACATCAGCAGCCCTGCTGCACTTTGCTGTTTTTCATTTTCAGACCACGACACGTCTGATTGTTGATAATGGATGTAGTCCTACTGCTTCAGCTGATTCTCTGTTGGGTTGTCCTTCCCTCTCTCTAATCAGATGTGGGTGGCTACCTGCCCATTTCAGGATGCCTTGTACTACGGCTTCTGAGCTGTTGTATATTTCTGGGGGCCAGTAGGGGTATTCCTATTCTACCATCCCTGGGGTTGCTCCCACTTTACCACCCCTGCTAACTATGACCTCAGTCACCAATGCTCCATCTGTACCCCTTCAGGTATGTGTGTCCATTTCCAGAGGGGTCCTCCCCTGCACCCCAATGTTATTACTTCATAGGCCAGCCACTTATTTCTACCAGTCACTCCTATTGTGTGTCCTCCATCCCATAATCCTACATCTGTCCTACTATGTCTGTGTATCATCCATCACCCTGTCTGCCTGCTGATCTTCATTTACTCACTCTCCATAACAGCTGTTTGCAGTTTCTGGGTTTCTGCCAGCCCATACCAGCAGTACTCCGGATTCCATCCCTAACGCATGCCTTCTGAAGTGCTGAGCGAAGGTGGGCTTCCCTGTCTACTGGGGTTGACATTCCATTACATTCACTACCTCCTACTACTTACCAACCTGACATCCTCTGTCCCTAACTCTGATTGACAGCATTAAGTGAAGGTTAGCTCACCCTGACCACCAGGGATGGGAGTCATGTCTACTATCTACTGAGTTATACCATGCTTTCTTTAATCTGTAACAGTTGCCCCTTCACTTTGGGAACAGAACTTATTCAACCATGTACTCTTATCATCCTACCTCTCCTAGCTGCATCAAGTTAAGATCATCTCACCTCGACTGCCATGGATAGATGGCTGAGTGTACATTCCACTGCTTCACATTTCCTCATTCTCGACCGGCCACTGGATGCCGCTATCCTTCTGGAACTGAACCTTGTCCTACTCGCATTCTTCATTCTTCCTTGCCTGTGGCCTCACATCTGGTCTTCTCACACTGACTTCCCTAGTTAGGAGCCCGAGCTTGCATCGAATGTGTCCACCTTCTGCATCTGTTAACTGTTATGGGTCACTGTTTTCCCTTGGGAACTTGACCATTACACTCCAACCACCTTCCACCCTCGGCTCTGCCTGACGGCATTTACTGTAGGTCATCTCACTGACCACCGGGTGTGGTAGCTTGTTTATGGATCTGCTAGTTCACTGCTTCCTCTGTCTCATGTCCGGTTGCTGCTTCCCATCTAAAATGGGACCTCATCAACTCATTTGCCTCCATCTTCCTACCTCTGCTGAGCAGATACTAGTCATTTCTCCTCAATTACCAAGCCTGGAAGCATGTTTCTACAATCAACTGTTTCAATCTTATTTGCTTTCTACTGGATCAATGCTTGCTGCTCCCTCCTGGACCTGAGCCATGTACCAAATGTGCCTTCACCCTCAGCCATTATCTGAAACATCATGCCCTGGTCATCTCACCTCAACTTCCTCAGTTGGGAGCCTATGTCTGCACCTGCAGGTCGTTCCTTATGCAATTTCCATACCCTACCCAATTAACACTTCCCTCCATGCACAGGACCCCATCAGCTTTGAATGACTTGCATCCTTCCTCATCACTCACCCCTCTGCTAGTCCATGGATCATCATACTAGACCCCCTTGGCCTCCTTTCCCTCATCATTTGGATCTTGCCAGCTGGTTTGGTATCTTTCTCAATCCAGTTTGATTGCCTCATGGACTTTCTTGCTGCAGGTCACCCCTTCCAGCTGCTGTATTAGTTTAATCTTCTCCTTCAGATTTGGGAACTTCATCCTTCTTTACTCCAGCACCTTTCATCCTTTTGTCTCATTGTTTGAAGCCTTCGTCAGATGTGGGACTCATGTACCTCAACTCAGTTGCTCTTAGTACTTGCTGTCACTCCTCAGCCTTCCCTGGATCATCTTCTAGTGCCTTGCTATAGCCTTCTGCTGCCATTCGCTGAGGAACTGATCCAGTCCTGTTCCTTCCTGCAGTGTATGCCATCCAACTTGGCCTGGCCAAGCACCTTCCTGGATCATTCCTTGAGTCCATCAGGATTCACTCCAGACATTCCTTCCATCTTGGGACAACAGCCTTTTCATCTCTGCTTTGCAGGCATGGGGCTTCGTCCTGTTTGATATAGCTCTCTTGAGCATACTACCATATCTCTAGCCAGTATTTCCACCCAGTCAACTACTACTCCTGTTTATCCATCTCATACTCCTGCTCTGGTCATTCTAACAGCTCCCATCCACTACTCAATGGATCACTGATCATTTCATCTGAGGAAACTTCTTCTAGCACACATCCCTTGGATAACTTACCTCATAAATTCTTACGTCATCATAGAGCTTTATACACTGCACAATCAGCTCCCCTCAATCATTCAAGAGTCTCATTTGACTGGACAATAGAAAGGTCCCATTTCTCTCTATTGGATACTCCCTACGAATCTCATCTACTCAATCACTGTGGACTTTTGTGTCTACCAGACCTCACAGGCTATCCTCCTACATGGAAAGGACTCAAATTCTTCTGTTATGCTCTGACTTAGTAACCATTATCACTGCTACAGATTCCGGGACTCGAAAAGATACCTCATGCCACTACACTTCCGCATCCTCTCCTACCAACACCTACTCTGTTGACCATGTTACTCAACTTCTACTTCCTCATCAGACATTGCTTGTCCTAAGACCTTCTCAGCTGCCTTTCCAGAACATTCATCTTTGGATCTCCTGTGCCTAGCTGTTTACTAACATCATGCTATCCAAACAACTGTTTTCTAGTTCCTAGGCATCACCATACCTCATACAATCATCCACATTTCTTCATCATATAACCATCGGTCAAGTTAGCTGCCCATCCAGCAGCCCTTCTAGTCTAACCTTCACAAATTATCTCCCTTACTCCCTCCAGTGAAGACTTTCTTTTTTTTTGTATTATTTGTTTATCTCCCCCACATTTCAATCTGCCCCTCCTTCAGGACATTGCCAAGGACCCCTTTCCCAGGACCCCATCACAAGCCCCAGCCTCATATTGCAGCCATCCCAGGGTAATCCGAAACATCCCTTCTTCAGGCGTGTCCTCCCCTTCTGGGGAAAAAGTGCCTTACAGCCATCCCTCTTGACCCTGTCGGCTGCTGAGGTCAGGTAGACATTCTCAAGGCTCCACAGAGGTGAGGGTCTGGGTAGCCATCATCCGGATGATCGATTCGCCATTTTTCTATTTTCCGCCAAACTTCCCTTATTGTGCCACATCTGTAGTGCTCCTGGTCTCCACCAGGGGCCACTGCAGAGCGAGGTGTTTCCTCAGCCCACCCCAGGAGAGGAGAGCAGTCCTCTGGATGCTCAATCCTCTCCTCCCCCTGCCGAATCCCGGCACCCTGAGTCTGTTCCTGAACTCGGGTCGCAGGCGTGGTTTGAGGTAAAGTGCTAGCGCTTCAGCCATCTGTGCCACCGGGCGGGCCTCAGTGAAGACTTTCAACATGAACAGAGTCCTCCAATTCTTAATCCAGAAATCTGCATCTGTTAAGGTGAATTCTTTATCCCAGTCTTGACTTCCAACAGGTCTTAATCACCCTAAGCATTAGGATCCTCTAGTATTCTACACTACTCGATCTCACTACCAACCCAGCCTATAGACTCTTCCATATATCCCCTCCAAGCTCCTCTCAAGTATTTAGGTATTGTATTACATGTAAGCCTAACCAGCCATTGCCACCTTAGGCATTTCATGGACAATTATGCCACAGAAATACCCATATTCACTTCAGCCAGCAGACCAGCAGAGATTATACAAATATAGTTATGACATCATGCCCAAATAAGCTATCCGATTCCTCTTGCTGAACTTCCAATCATTCCCTATATATATATTTGGTTACCATTTCATTTGGACTGCTTCTGCAATTCTTCCTCTAGTCATCTACAAATCACTTATGGCATTTTTCCTATCAGGCACTCAAAGATTCTGCTCAACTCCTTTCCACTTCATGGATGATTCATTAACAACTTCTCACTCACTACTGAATTCATTACCTCCAGACTTTACAATGAATGTCAAACCTTACACAAGTCAGATCATGCACCTATAACTTTACAAATCATTGCATTTCCCACTGTTAACTGTCTCATAGCATATTGACCAAATCATGCTCTCCCTGCTCATTACATCCCTGTAATCCCTTTGGACAAACATCCTTCATTTCCTTGGAAATCTGGACTTCATTCACCCTTCTTCAACTGGATCTGCTTCTCAGTCAGGATTCTACAACTCATTCAGAAAAGACCTACTTGTTCAGCCTCAGGATCATCACCCAAGCTACATCATCCATGGATTAAGGATGGACCATCATCTTTCCAAGAAGCTCACCTTCCTCAATATTAGCTATGATTTCTAGAACCTAGGTTCTTCTCCTTGAGTATGCCCAGAGGATGGGCAGACCAATGGCCATTGGTCCTCAGAGGTTTCCTCCATCTAGGTTTTTTTCTCTCCTAAGTGCCAGTGGTCATACTCTCTGTCAGTTGGAGGAGGTATTTTTTGGGCCTTCTAGTCCCTATAAATTCCTACCTACATACCTACTACTCAATGGTGGGAATAGAGTAAAGCCACAAAAAGTTCTACAAATTACACAAGCACTAATACCCCATTACTATTCCCCAAACATTGAATGGGAGGGCTTAGCCTAAGGTTCAATGTGGGGAATAGCTCCACCCACAACCTCCACTTAAACCCAACTCAAACACACCTCCCTTGCTTAGGGAGTGTTTTTTGTCCACCACCATCCTATCCTACTCCTTTTCCAGTGCTCTTCTAACTCTTATTCCTGAGCCTTCTATTCCCTAGAAATTCCTACCTACATACCTACTAGTCAAGGGTGGTAATACAGTAAAGCCATAAAAAGTACTACAAGTTACACAAGCATTAATACCCCATCACTATTCCCCAAACATTGAAAACTCTTTCATGTCCAAATTTATTGCAACATGTGACAAACATGCCCCTCTCAGGAGGGCTTAAGTCCTTTTGTCCCTCCTTCCATGGATCTCTACAGAGGCCATTGACCTGCTCAAAGCATATGATTCTGCCTGATATCTCCACAAAGCTCCAGGCTCCCCAGAGTACTTGTAGGGATATAAACAACTATGTAACACCTGTATTAAGATCATCAGGAAAGCCAACACAATTTATTTAACCTACAGCCTGCAAAACAACTTTACATCCCCTGATAGGTTCTGGAAGGTTACTCACTCCATTCTCAGCTTTCCTGTTCCCTCCCAGTTGTTTATCCACTGAGACTCCTCTTTGTTTCTCTCCCATTTTCAGTCTGTGTTTTGGAAGAACAACTCCACTGCCTCCTCCCTCCTTTGGTTCACAGACTTTATGATGAAAAGCATGGACCAGAGGCTGCTTACTATTGCCAATTTCATAGACCTCACAAACACCTTTGATATATGGCACTCCCTCAAATTATAGGCCACAAATTATTCAATCCGAATGTTAACAGCAGCTATGGGAGGCTATTAGGGTAAATATGCACCAGTACTTAAAGACTGACAATTAACATTTGATGCAGTTTAAAATTCTGCAAAATATGTTTCATACGCCGAAAAAAATGCATCAATGGGGTTTAAGGGCATCCCTTCTGTGTACCCATTGTGGCTCACAGAACAGTTCTCTTACACACATTTTATGGGATTGCTGAAAGCCCAACCTTTGTGGAGGGCTATTCAATGGGTTTTGGATTCCATATTAGGTTCAGAGGATGCTTTTACAAAACAACAGTTTTATTAGGGATGGATATACATCAACTTATGGGCAGTCGTAGGTATAATTTGACTTTAATTTCTATGGTAACTAAAAGAATTATTCTTTGACACTGGATGGAGAGTAAACTTAACTCAAATGGCAAAGAGAAAGTTTGGAGTTTTTATTATAGGAAAAATGCTTGTCTCTTGCAGACATAATTTAAAGGCATACAAAGAGAGGTAGGAGTCCCTGGAAGCTTAGTCACCTGGAATAGACTAGAAGGAACTGGTCTCTAAAATAACTTTAATTATGTTTCTGTATAATGGACTTCTCCCCCTGGATGCATCTTTTTTCTGTGTCATGTACAATTATCTTTTTTCTTTTGCTGATGTGGCCTTGATACTTCTTTGTTTCTAGATGTGGCTCTATGTATGGTGGGTGAGGGGGTAGAGTTTAGTATTTCTTGTTTTATCATTTTCTTGATGGTAGTAATTTTCTTTAAAAATCTTAGTAGAGTATACATATTAAAAAAAAAGGCCTTTGATATGGTGTCACACTCCCATGTCTTGGAAAAATTAGGTGTTGCAGGTCTATATGACTTGGCAGTTGAGTGGTTCCACTCTTACCGCTGAAAATGGTTTGTCAATCTAAGTTGGTGATGCCCTATCCACCCCTGCCCATCACGTCTGGAGTACCCCAGGGCTACATTCTTAGCTGAATCCTTTTCTCCATCATAAATGATCTTGCCATTGTTTAACTACACATACTGTATGTAGGTTACAGTGCAACCCCAAAGCCTACACTTGCCAGGATTTTGCCACTTTTTCATTCCTTCTGCTGTTTAACCCTTAGTTCTCCATCTGTTACCCACCACTGATCTCTGTATGCTAATCTTTCTTTCCCCTTTCTTGAGGCTTTGTGTCATCTCTCATATTTTTCTTCCTTCTATAAATACCCAAATACTGTCTTGCACTTTTCCCAGTTACTGCTCCTCTCTTCTCAGTCCGGCTAGTCCCTCCCCATCTCACTCCATTCATCTGCTTCTTGTTCCTTTTTTTCCCTCACAGTAACTCTGTAGAAGGCAAGTCTGCTTTCTCTGTCCGCTTCCTTCACTTTGGAACAGCCCCTCTCACGATCCATCTCTCTTCCTTCCTTCAGTCCCTCTCTCTCTCTCAAATCACTCTTACTGAAACACTTCATGAAACAGTGCACCTGCAGCTAGACTTCCTCCTTTTCACTCCACATTATAACCACCCACATCCTGTCCACCACCTCTGCTATTTTACCTGTTTTTCCTATTTTTTCCCTACTCAATTGTATAGCTTTCAACTCAGTGTATTCCGTAATCTGAATTTTATGCCTCATTGGGTCTGCACAAATATCTTGCCATACATTGGTGGACAGTAATAATTTGTGTTCCTCATCAAACAAGAGTGTATTAACATGAAGGCAAAAACTACCAGTGCTCTGAACTTCTATGTATTAATATGCTGTGCCCCCATCTCCCATCCCTGCTCAAAGCACTCTCTGGTATCCAATAACACCACCTCACAACCCAATACCATGTTCTGAGCTGTTCCTGTGTCAAGTGGCACCTCTGATTTCCCAAAACTATTCCCTGATGACCTTATACAGACCCCTCTACTAATGTAATCCCTCTACACTAATGCACTGTGCTACAGGTATCCATCTAGCCATGTCATGTCTAGTGTCAAGTGACTGCCAGCCCCCCAGTTTGACTCTTACTGAGTAAAAATCTTTATGTGGTGACTTAGAGAGATTAGCAGCCTAAAAGATGCAGTGTGCAAAAGACAGAGATTAGCGCCCAAGAGGTGGATAGGCAGAAAAGGGGCAAAAATCAGCAGAAGGGCAGACAGCAAGGAGAACCAGGGATGAAGGACAACCAGGGAAGGGGCTGGAGTAGAACAGCTAAACAGTCTAGGGAGGTCAAATCATGGAAAGCCATGTGTGCCAATGCCAGGAACCTTAGCAACAAGATGGAAGATCTGGAGACTGTCATGGTGCTGTCAGACCTGGACATTGTGGCCATCACAGAAACCTGGTGTAATGATAACCATGACTGGGAGATGGCCATTCCTGGCTACAACATTTTCAGAAGAGACCGGGCAGGTAGGAAGGGAGGAGGAGTGGCACTGTATGTGAAAAATGACATAAGGGCCACAGAGATCCAGGAGGAACAAAATGGGGGAGAGATACTGTGGGTTAAGCTGGAAAGGAAAATGAAGCCAGCCATCTGCATAGGTGTGGTCTATAGACCACCAGCCCAGGAGGAAGAAACAGATAGGGAGCTGATGCTAGCTATCCAAAGGATGGCAGACAAGGGTGAGGTAGTACTGGTTGGAGACTTCAATATTCCAGATGTGGACTGGAGCATCCCAGCAGCAGCATCAACTAGGAGCAGATTTATCCTGGACTCCCTTCAGGGTGCCTTCCTCAAGCAACTGGTCATGGAACCATAGAAACATAGAAACATAGAACCAACACGGCAGAAGGCAATACTGGACCTTGTGCTCACAAAAAGGGACAGTGTGATGGGGTGACAGTGGGGGAGCACCTGGGGAACAGTGACCACCAGTCATTGTGGTTTGAAATCACAGAAGGAGCAGAACCAACCACACTCGCCGGCCCGCCGGCGCAGTGGTTGGATTTCCGCTTGCGACGCCAGCGTTCCGGGTTCGGGAATGAGCCCAGAGCACTGGAGGGCCAGCCGGGGGGAGAAGGATCAAGCGTCCTACGACAGCTCTCCTTCTCCGGCGGGTAGGTAGGGGATGAGTCCGGTGCCTGCTGGCTCCTAGTGGAGGCTGGGAGCATCACAGGATGCATGGCTCAATGTGGGTTAGGGGAGAAGCGGACATCGGCGTTAGCCATGATGTCACCATGCTGCTGCCCACAAGAAAAACAGGGAAAATCTGCTTGCTGCCCACCAAGATGACGGCTCTCCATTCCCAGAGTGCCCCCAGTACCTGGCCAGGGCCTCCTGTTCCTCAGCAGCATCCCCGGGCCCTAATAGAGTGTGTGCTGGGGTCTTCCCTCTCTCCCCGGTGCCCTCCCTCTCGAAGGAGGGGGACCCGCCCGGTGATAGGGATACACCGGGATATCCCGGGGATCGGCTGTGATCTGAGGACCTGAGGAGGGCTGGCTAAGGTCAGTGGGATGAAGGGAACTTATGGAGCCTGAAGGAGTGGGGGACAGTGTAGCATGGGAGGTGGTATAAACACATAATGCAAAAAAAAAAAAGAACCAACCACACAAAAACATGTATCTTGGATTTTAGGGGGGCAGACTTTGGGAAAATGGAGAGATACTTGAAAGAGGCATTAAGGGGAATGGGGCAGGAATCAGGGGTTGAGGAACAGTGGGCAGTATTTAAAACGGGGATTACAAAAGCAACAGAATTATGCATTAAGCAGGTTAGCAAGAGGAAAAGGAAGAGAGACCATTATGGTTTTCCAAAGAGGTAGCAAAGAAAGTGAAAGCCAAAAAGATTGCATTCAGACAATACAAAAACAAGGCAGAAGGGGATAGGGAGAAGTACCAGGAGAAGCAAAGGGAGGCAGGGAGGTCAGTAAGGGAAGCCAAAGATCAGACAGAAGAGCACATTGCAAAATCAGTGGGTAGAGGGGACAAAACCTTTTACAGGTACATAAGTGAAAAAAGAAAGGCAAAGGGAGGGATAGTGAGACTGAAGGGGGAGGATGGGGGCCGCGTGGAGGATGACAACAGTAAAGCTGACACACTGAACAGGTATTTCTGCTCAGTCTTTACTAAGGAAGAGGAGGGTAATGGGTCTGAAGGGAGTACAAGGGATGAGAATGGTGCAGAAATGGACACAAGTCCCTTTACAGGAGAAAGGGTCCTGAAGGAACTGGAAGTAATAAAAGTTGATAAAGCAATGGGGCCAGATGGGGTGCATCACAGGGTCCTTAAAGAACTCATAGAGGTGGTGCCTGAACCTCTGGATATCCAGTTTAGCTGATCACTGGAAACAGGGGAGGTACCCAAAGACGGGAGGACAGCAGATGTAGTCCCCTTATTCAAAAGTGGGAACAAAGAGGAAGTGGGGAACTACAGACCAGTCAGCCTCACCTCAGTAGTGGGGAAGATCATGGAAGCACTACTGAAGGAGAGATTTGTGGAACATCTGGTTGCCAATGGACTGCAGAATCCAAGGCAGCATGGTTTCACCAGGGGGAGATCATGTCAGACCAACCTCGTTGAATTTTTTGACTGGGTGACTAGGGAAGTGGATCAGGGAGGGCAGTGGACATGGCCTATCTGGACTTCAGCAAGGCCTTTGACACTGTGCCACACAGAAGACTGTTACACAAACTAGGGAATATGGGTGTGGGCAGGACAGTAGTGTGGTGGGTAGGTAACTGGCTGGGCGACAGAACACAGAGGGTGGTGGTAAATGGTTGTCACTCCACAGAGGGAAGAGTGACCAGTGGGGTACCACAGGGATCAGTGCTGGGACCGGTCCTATTCAACATCTTCACCAGTGACATTGTGCAGGACGTAGAAGGCAGAATTTCACTGTTCGCTGATGACACAAAGCTCTGTAACAGAGTAGACACACCAGAGGGTGTAGACAGAATGAGAAGGGACCTGTGGAAACTTGAAGAATGGTCAGGGGTTTGGCAGTTGAAATTCAATGCAAAGAAGTGCAAGATAATGAATATGGGGCACAAAAACCCTGGCACAATATATCAGTTGGGGGGTGAGGATATAGCAAGCACCAAGCAAGAAAGGGATCTTGGGGTTATCATCTCTGATGACCTCAAGTTAGGAAACAGTGTGACAAGGCAGCAGGTAAGCAAATAGGATGCTGGGATGCATAGGCAGGGGCATCACTAGCAGGAAAAGGGAGGTCATGATTTCACTATACAAGACACTAGTGAGGGCCCACCTGGAGTACAGTGTACAGTTCTGAAGACCTTACTTACGTAAGGGCATAGACAGGGTAAAGAAGGTTCAGAGGAAGGCAACAAAGATGGTACATGGATTGCATCACAAGTCCTATGAGGACAGGTTGAAGGAATTGAATATGCACTCCCCAGAGAAGAGGAGGGAGAGAGGGGACATGATAGAGACATACAAGTATCTTACAGGGAGGAACAGGATGCAAGAATACACTATTTTTAAGTGAAAAAGATGTTCCAGGACTAGAGGGCATGGGATGAAGTTGGAGGGAGGATGATTCAGAGGAAACGTGAGGAAGAATTTCTTCACAGAATGGGTGATGGACAAGTGGAACACCATGCCTGAAGAAGAGGTGGAGGCTGAAACAATCACGGGATTTAAGAATGCATGGGATAGGTATAAAGGAATTCTGGTGGTCAGGGGTAAGGGGCAACAGAGTTCTAGGAAAACATAAACTGAAGTTACAAACTCAAATCGGCTGACTAGGTGGGCCATAGGGCCTTATCTGCTGACACTGTCTATGTATCTGTGTAAACTAGATTGTGAGGATTGCAGTAATGCATTATCATGGCAAACCCAGGCACTTGCAGATGACTTTGCAGTTGCCCAGGGAGAGCTTTTGCCTCTGTCGATCATTGCTGTAACATTAAATAACACATAATGGAGATGCAAAGTTTCCTTGCAACAATACTGCACTGGTAAGATTGAGACCTTGGCCTTTGCTGTTCATTACAAACAGTCAGAAAACTACTCTGTGCATTTAAATGATATGCATGAGAGTAGCTACAAAAGATGAAATGTACAGTAGGACCTTAAAGTGAAGCACTAATGTAGATTTCTCCTTTAAATGATTGATAGAATTCTCTCCTTCAGGACTCGATGTCCCTGAGCCAAAACTCAGCATCTTAAACAGATAATCCTGCTAACTTGTTAATAGACATTTTTTTCATTACTTTGGTGGTAGAGCAGCAACTTTTGTGGCACTGGGCTCAGAATATAAATCTTACTGAGGGCTGTTACCTATGATATGTAGATTTTTTTTTTTTTTTTGGCTTTTGGTCATCCCACCACTCAGGCTTGATCAGATAACACTTGAGCTGTAGTTTCTTATGTTCACCTATGGTGCACATGTGGATAACACAACACTCATCGACAGATTCCCAAGTACTATCAATCGCTAAAATGTATGGAGACTATGGGCCCAATTCCATAAGGTGGACACAGGGCTTGCATCATGCCCTGTGTCTGCTGCAAAGTGTGCTGCAACTACGCCAAAGCCCTTGGATGGAACTCTGTGCTATTCAAGAAAGGATGGTGCAGTTCTGAAAGTTTTCACAATTTATGGCAGCTTGCACCAAAGGTATGGCGCAAGCACCATCGTAATGGTACCCCCACAGACACAAAGTTAGACCATCGTGAAGATGGTCTAACATTGCAGCATTGGGGATTTGCAGCATCGGCTTCTGGAATACCAAGTTTCATACAAGTTGGCACTTGCATCAAACAGCATGCTGCAAGTCCCCTGCAGTGATCGTAACCACTTATGGAATCGGGCCCTATGTGTTTGCAAATAAAAAAATAATTTCTTGGAGAGAGATACGTCTCTTTTGGTAAACAAATTCTTGTAAAATTCACAAACAAATAGGTATAGGTAGTTAGTTTCAGTTTATATTGACACAGTATTAGTTTAGTTTAGTTTATTAGTCTAGGAATTAATACCTTTGAACCAGGGCTCTTTTACAAAGGTTCCACGTCACAAAGAACATTTAACAAAGCACGATACACATTACAGGTAAAACCAGACAGGAAAGTTACATCATAAATTTGCTATTAACAGTTTAAGACAGTAACGTTTTTAAGTTTCATAGAAAAACAAGCTATAACAGGTTCAAGCAAGTAGACAATTTCGAGGTTAAGGAAACTTCCAGGAGAGGGTGATCATTAGGTGCCAAAAGGAGGCTAGAGGAGGAAGGTGGTGGGCGGGAGAGTAAGTGAGATGGGACAGGAAAAAGGGGGAGTGAGTTTGGGTGGGAGACAGGAAGTAGTAGAGGTACCAGAGGGTTCATTAGTCAGGGAGGAAGAGGCCTCAGATGTGAGGATGGATATGAGGAGTAGTAGTCTCCATCTAGCGCAATCACAGTTGCTAGTGGTGGTGAGGTGGGCACAGAGCATGGATTTGAAAGCTTCAAGCGAGGTTGAGGATAGAGTAGGTGGAACAAGCGCATTGAACCACGTCGGGGCCCTGTATGTGAAAGATCTTTGCCCCTGCGCAGTCCGGCATCTCGGAACCAGGAAAGGTTGGCGTTCAGATCTGGTGGAGGGTCGTGAGCCAGGATTCAGTCGGAGTAGGTTTTGAATGCACAATGGAGTCAGTCCCAAGACAGATTCTTTTCCCATTGTGCAGGTGAGATAAATAAGATGATTTGATAGGTTCAACCAGCCTGATTCATAGTACAGATCACACGTGTGAGTCAGTCCTTGAGCCCCCGTGAGGAGCCGGCAGGCCTTATTTAGAGTGATTGAGATACGCCCTAGAGCAGTGGAGGTAGCTGAGCCATAAATAATAAGGCCATAGTCAATGATTGAGACCATGGAACTCTGTATAGCTATTCTCAATGCCGCTTGATTTAGAAATTGACGGTTACGGAATAGTATTCCAATGCATTGGCTCACTGTTTTCGCAGTGTTGTCAATGTGGGTTGCAAAGGTGAGCCCTTGGTCAAAAGTGATGCCAAGGTATTTGAAAGTATTTACTTGGTCCAGTGCAATTCCCGCAGAGGTCTGCATGGTGAGTGGAGCACGCCCACCTTTGTTTTGGTGATTGGAGAAGAGCATGGCTTTTGTTTTATTGTGGTTTAGCACAAGTTTACCATCCAGGAACCACCTTTCAACACTAGAGAAAGCAAGTTGCAGGCTTTTTCGCAGGGAGTCCGGATCCTTGTGGGAAGAGAGAATCACAGCATCATCAGCGTATAAGATTATTTTCTCCTGGCAGATATCTGGAAGGAGTTAAGGAACAGGCTAAAGAGGAGCGGTCCAAGAACCGATCCCTGTGGTACACCCGAGAGAACCGGCCTGAAGTCGGAGAGTTCATTAGAGATTTTTACAGCCTGTGACCGATTGGACAGGTAACTTTTTACCCAAGCACAAGGACCTTCGGCCAGGCCTAGGCTAGAAAGTAGGGAGGTAAGTAGGCCATGATGGACTGTGTCGAAAGCTTTTGTAAGATCGATGAAGACTACACCTGTTTGGCACCCTTTGTCCAGGGCTGAGTGGACATCTCCAGAGAAATCAAGTAAGGCTGTTGTTGTGCTATGTCCTTTCCTAAAGCCGTGCTGTTGATTACAGAGTAGATTGTATTTGTCCAGGTAATCAGAGAGTTGGTCAGCTACTATTCGTTCAAGTGCTTTGGAGAGGGGAGGGAGTATTGATATTGGTCGATAGTTTCCTGTTGAGGTTTTGTCCCCTCCTTTGTGCACTGGTAACTATGGCAGATTTCCATTTGTTGGGAAATTGACTTTGGCAAAGTGACAGATTAAGAATTTTGCAAGGGTGAATTACTTCATCAGGGGTGAGAACAGGATTTTAGATCTAGCATGTCATTACTTGTTCTGGATTTTGAGCAGGCCTTTCTTATGTACTTGTGTGCTTCGTGCACTTTGATTTTCTTGAAGTAAAATTGTGGTTTGTCACGGGGTGTTTTGTGATACTAGGCTAGGCACAGGTAAGTCCGAGAAGAAATCTGGGGAGGACCCCACTAAGGTCTGTGAATGTCTTATTAAGCACATCTGCAATAGACTTTGGGTCAAAAGTGGTGGATCCATCAACTTTCATAATGGTAGGTGGCGATTTTGATTGTTTACTCATTATGTTTGGATGTTGTCCAAAAAGCTCTTCCATCACCCCAGGTGGATTCAAGGGCATTTTGAAATAGGCACTCTTCATTTGCCTAATTTGTGAGGTACATCTATTTCGTGCCTGCTTGTATTTTAGGGTATCATGAGGTGAGCCTGTGTCTCTGGCAACTGCCCAGAGGTGGTCCAACCTTGAGCTCGGCAAGTAGTTTGGCAGTAATCCATGGATTTGATAGCGCTTTGATTTTACGTTTTTACTGGGCGTATAAGTCGCATGCAGAGTTGAAAGATTTAATGAAGTATTCTAGTGCGGTATTAATATCAGTTGATTCAAGGATTGGCGTCCAGTCCTGTTGTAGGAGATGGGTTTTCAACTTGATAAGATTCCCATAAGGCAATACTCTGCTTGTTATAACTTTGGGGGTGGCTTGAGAAATTTATTAGACCAGGTACAGGACACTGGGGAGTGGTCACTGAAGGAGTCAGGGAGGACTTTAATGTTTTTTATCCGGTCAGGGTGATTTGTGAGAACCCAGTCAACAAGGGTGCTTGTACCAGTTTTGTAATTTTTCCGGGTGGGGGAAGTTACCATCTGAGTCAGGTTTGCTGCTAGGATGTCATCTTTGTAAGAGCCAGTGTCAGAGGTGAGCCAGTTTATGTTGAAATCCCCGAGGAGGAGGAGCTCATTTTCAGAGGGCTGCAGACTAACAAAATCAAGTACAGACTTAATACTAGCACGGTGGTCTTTTGGAGGGATATAGACTGCGGCAACTGTGAGAACTTTGTTTTGTGCACCAATAAGCAGTTTGATAGGGAGGAGTTGCATCTGCGTATTTGTGGGGGTGAAGCTGCTGCGTTGACAGGAGAGGTTGTCCTTTATGTAGATAGCACAGCCCCCCCCTTTCTTGCTTGCCCGGGTGAGTCTGAAAAGATTGTAGCCTTCAAGCAAGACCGCATGATCCGGGTGCTGGGAGATAGCCAGGTTTCCACAATGGCTAGTATATCAGGTTTTTTGTCCAGCAGAGTTTGAAGAGATGCCAATTTGGGAAGGAGGCTGCAGATATTTAGAGTGATAATGGAGAGACCACTACCAACTTTCCCTGTTTTGTCGGCTTCAGTGCAACAGGACCAGGGTTTGGGTGTATCCACCAGATATTAAAAGTAGGAGGAGCAGGAGTTTCAGCGATGCCATTACGTAGTTCATAATAGGTTGGAGTGAGTTTCTGCTTGTACTTTTAAGATGCTTGGATTGTCTTCTGGAGTCCCAGTAGAGGGTGATCATTAGTGAGTTATAATGATGTGGCAGTTTCCAATTAGGAAATATGGCTCTTTGCACCCAGGTATTAATTGGGTGATGTTTGTTTAAGACTTCCAGAGTAAAAGCCATGGTACAATGTTTCGGGTAGTAGTATAGAAAGGTGAGAGTAGGTGGAGGGGTAGGGTAGGCGGAGGGGGGGAGTTGGCATAAAGGGAAAAGGAGGGTGAGGATGAGCAGGAACAGGTGGTGGGGACTAAGCCAAAGCATTTTTTTAGCGAGGCAGGAGAGAGCCGAGAAGTAGTGTGGGCTAGGCAGTCGAGGGGGGGGGGTGGCGAGCAATAGGAGGGTGGTGGGGTATGGATTTTAGTGGGCTAAGTTTTTGCCTGTTGCTGTACAGTCTAACAAATTCTTCTGCATTGCTGCTTATACCAGGGAGAACCTGGTTAAAACAAGCCCTTTGGGTATCTCTCTTGCTGTCTTGTTAGTTTACACCTTTAAATGGACAGATAAAGAGCATTAAGTTCAGATATGCAATACAGGCTATTGCTGTTTAGGCAAAATGCTTTGCCGAAACCCAGATTAACATTTTGTTATCTTATGCTCCATGTTTACATTACTTTTTGTGGGACCTGGCAATGCTCCAGCAAACCACTAACAATGGAATGCCTATCACCTGTACAGGAAATGGATCTCCAGGATGACAAATATTACAAATATGATGCATGCATTAAAAGAAAGGATGGCACCTGCAGCTGGGATCGACAGTAGACAGATCACACCCTGATAAAACGTTGATTTATATCACTACAACTTAAATTCTCCTTAACTTAACAACAACTTAAACTGAATGCATTACTTCATTGATTGTTTATAGTTTAGACAGTGTACCAAGTTTATAGAAAACTAGACTAGCTAAGAATTATACTGTATTTGCTACCTTATGTTAGTTTAAAGATAGAACTGTATTTGCTATCTCATATTAATTTAAAGCTACCGTATCTTAGAAGTAACCTTATAATAAGTAAAATTAATTACATCTATTTACAAGGAGATCATAATTAATCTTTGATATAATATTCATTATTTTGTGGCAAAAATTAATCCAGGAGGGCAGGTTCAGTGGAATGTGAAAATATTTGTCATTTTGGTACACTATATCCTAGGCCTGTATATAAAATGTAATTGGACAATCTGTATGCAGTTTATGTTTGTTTTTTCTATCTTGATTGCATATCTCTTGAATCCTCTCCATTGAAATTGTCTATGTTATCCTTATATCCAGTGGGTAGCTCTACTATAGATCAATGTACACATATTATCTTTAAAATCAACAGAAATAAAGTATAAAAAATTATAAATCCTCCAAGTGACTGAAGCTAATTCTACAAGCCTGACATGCTTATGATTTTGCATAGTTCAGGAACAACCTGCTGCTTGGGAAATATAGGGTGTTGTCTACAAAATTTACAATCATTTAAATTGTTCCTGCAAACTTTGTGAAATCAGTTCTAAAAAACAGGCACTATAGTTTCCTTGGTTATATAACTATTTCTACACTGTTCTCTCATAGACATGGAAACATAATGATTGTATTCATTGCTCTGTTCTGTCTGAGGCACAGTGGTTTCTCACTGATATGAATGAGCAAGAATGAAAGACTAGCCGCAGTAATAATGTACTACAGATACCAGGTAGAGGTAAAAAAATGTTCATATCTAATTTTTTTTTCTTTGAAGTCAAATACTTGTAGTAGTGATCCCACCTGAGGTACTTTTAACTGATAAAGTGGAAAATGGAAATAAAAACTGTAAAACTTTATGAAAAACACAAAAATTTGGGCCACTAATGCCCTGATGGGTAATGTGTTGCACTCCCATTGCCAGCAATTCAAGTTCGGGAATGAGCTCGGGATGACAGTTGCCATGCAACCAGTGACTGAGGATGATTGAGTATGTGCTACCAGTGCAGCACATCCTCAATTGGATGGGTTAGGATGGTACTTCTGTGGCATGTGTGACCCTTGATGTAGAGCCCTAGAAGTTCCCCTTCCAGATACATGGCAAGTTATATGCTGATAGGACTCCCAGTGGCTATAGTGTGCAACACAGGGTGGTTGTAGAAGAACATTTCAGGGAAGAAAATAGCCTGGCTCCACCTAAATGACACACACAAGCTGGCACACTCAGTCCCCACTCCATGAACTCCACCACCTACCCAGGATCCTGACTGAGTCACTGGGGAGGACAGTCCCACTGTACCCAAAGATTACTGCAACAGAGGGAAGAACCATGGAAGCTTGCAGAAGTGGTGAGGTCAGAGAGGGAGGGGGCTAGGTTGCCACCAGAGGACTGGAAGAAGGTGATAAGGGCCAGGTCAGGGAGAAAAAGCTTAATTATAAGAACACAGAAGAAAGGGTTCTGTAAGAACTCCTAAAACTGAAGGTGGACAAAGCAATGGGGCCTGACAGGATTCACCCAGAATTCTAAAAGAATTAAGGGGAGAACTAGTGACACCACTGACTACCCTTTTTTAACAAATCATGGGAGGATGGTGTGGAACCTGAGGACTGGAGGAGGGTGGATGTGATTCCCCTTCACAAAAGTGAGAGCAAGAAACTACAGACCTGTCAGTTTGTGGTAGGGAAAATGATGGAAACACTTCTGAAAGAAAGAATTGTTGAGTACCTAGAGACCAGTGGGGCACAGGACCCAAGGCAGCATGGATTCACAGCGGGAAGGTCATGTCAGATGAATCTAATCAATTTCTTTGACTGGGTGACCAAAGTAGTAGACCAGGGAGGGGCTGTGGACATGGCCTACCTAGACTTTAGTAAGGCATTTGACACAGTCCCGCACAAAAGATTAATAAACAAATCAGCCAGCCTGGGAGTGGGTCCCAGGGTGGTAGCCTGGGTAAACATTGGCTGGACAACAGAACACAAAAGGTAACAGCAAATGGATTCCACTCTGAAGAAAGAGGGGTTACTAGTGGGGTACCACAGGGTTCAGCACTGGGCCCAGTCCTTTTTAATGTGTCTATAAGTGACATTGCAGAGGGACTGGAAGGAAAAGTATGCCTCTTTGCAGATGACACAAAGATCTGCAACAGAGTTGATACACAAGGGTACATGGAAAGGATAAGAAGGGACTTGGCAAGGTTGGAGGAATGGTCAGAAGTATGGCAGCTTGGATTCAATGTAAAGAAGTACAAAATAATGCACCTGGGAAACGAAAACCCAGGGGAAGAGTACACAATGGGGGGGGGAGGTAGTAACAACAACAAAAATGGAAAGAGACCCGGGGGGGCAGGTAATCATATCAGATGACCTTAAGGTTGTCAAGCAATATGAGAAGGCAGTAGGGAAGGCTTGGCGGGATACTGGGATGTGTAGGGAGAGGCATCACCAGCAGAAAACAGGAAGTTGTTATCCCTCTGTACAGACAGTTGGTGAGACCCCATCTGGAGTACTGCATCCAATTCTAGAGACCCCATCTCTGCAAGGACATAGACAGGATGGAGGAAGTCCAGAGGAGGGCAACTGAAATGGTGCAGGGTCTGCAAGAGAAGCCATACGAGGAGAGACTAAAGAAGCTTAATTTGTATACCCTTGAGGAAAGGAGGGAAGGGGGACATGATAGAAATGTTTAAGTACCTCAGTGGAATCAACAAAGTCCAAGAGGGTAGCATCTTTCAGAAAAAGAGATGTGCAAGAACAAGGGGACACAATTTGAAGATGGGGGGGGCATCTCTGGGGCAATGTGAGAAAGTATTTTTCACAGAGAGGGTGGTGGACACATGGAACTGCCTTCCTGAGGAGGTTGTGGGGTCTAAAGCTGTGGGAGAATTCAAGAATGCATTTGACAGACATAAGGCAATTCTTGCAGGGGGTAAGAAGAAATAGGCTGTTGGTTAACTAAGATCTGCAGCTTATTCAGTAGGTAGGAAAATGGGTAGACTAGGTGGGCCAAGCAGTCCTTATCTGCCATCAAAGTCTATGTTTCTATGTTTCTATTATAAACATCAAAGGCCATCCATCTTGTACCATAATTTAATAGGGCCACAGAGGGGGCATCTCTTATGTTATACGAGACTGAGGGTGAAGCTTGGGGGAAAGGACTGAAAAACAATTCTAAGTGGTCCTGTCTGCCCGAATCTCATGAAAAGAGTCTCTTATACCATAAGAGACACTTCTTGGAGGCCCTATTAACTTATTATTAATCACTTGAATTTGCCAGAGTGATTCATAATAAGTTTTAAGTATTTTTGTTTTACTTTCTAAAAGTTTCATTAGCTGTCCTCCTCAGCTCTAAAGTAAAGGGATCTACTTCTAATGCTTCTGCACAAAGGACCACAGTACCAAGGGTAAGAGGTAGATTGGCTCAGTTTGCTCATTGGCTGAAATCATGTAAGTGATTTATAATATATTTATATAATGTATTTTATTTGTCATTTACTTCAATCACCAAAAAGATTTTGTGTACAGACAGGGAAAGGAAGTGAACTGATAGGATGGCAGCAGGGTTTGATCTGTTTCTGATTTCAAAACCCATTCAATATAATCACCTGAGATGGATGGTAAGGGTTGTTGTATAGTAAACTGAACGCCACCTGAATCATATAAAACTTTTTTTTAGTGTGCTGAATTGGAGTGCCCTGTCTGAGTATTGCCCTGTGCCAACCATGTGCAATCTTATATGCAGCATTAAAGGATTCATAGCACACACAGCTGGATCTGAATATGGGCTTCTAACTCTACACAATGGATACAGTTCAAGTTCTTCTATTTATTATTTTTCAATGGTTTTGGAGGCGTAGCCTGTAAAAGCATAGGGAGAATAGAGGGGACTCAAGTAAACTGAAGATTTTCTGCAATAAGACACTTCAGTTCATGCCCAAATGAATGTCATCATTACTTACTTCCTGGAACTGTACTGTAGATGAACCAAAAATCAGAAAATGCTTAAAAGGCGTTTTTTTTTATAAAACTTTCTGTTAAATAGTTACAATGATGTACTGTATTGGAACACTGATGCAACTTTCAATGCCAGTATCTCAATGACTGTATATAATAGTAGCTAATGAAGTCAATGCTATATACCTTTGAAAATGTGTGAGACAGTTTATTAGATGAGGATCAAGAATTTTTAGTTTTTATGTGGTGTTTTTTGTCCATGGAATTTGTATATCAGTGCAGTGGAAAGTTCTGAGCTCCTTTGTTTGTATACAATCTTTTTTGCATTATTTTGTTTACAAATGAGACCCGATATTGGTTAGATTTTTAATATTTAAATTTTCTGTATAAATTCTTGTACTGTATGCCCTTGAACTATTCCAGATGAAGTTTATATGTATACTGTATGTACTACTACAAAGTAATACGGTACTTAAAATTTCAATAAAAGAATTATAGAATAATGTGCGAGCCAGATAATTTTAATGGGGTATAGCCTAAGGTGTTAGCATGTAAGGTGCAAATGATGTTTTCATGTGAAACTGCTTTGCCATTATCAATGTAAGGTAAAGACAATACAGTAATGTTAACTTTAATGTACTGCATCAACCTGCCACAGTCATGGTCACCTGACACAGATCTTTCATTTCAAAAAATTGTGTTCCTTGCCATATATGTTTTAAAGTTGGCCTATTCTAAAGACATGTTCCTTGCAAGTGGCTAACTTTGGAACTGTTTGTGCTTTGAACGTAACTTGTTTTAAATAACATCTTGGAGCGAAGTCAAAATCAACATGTTATGGCAGTACATTTCTCATGCAGTAATGTAAATCAAATCAGATCTTGAACTTTTAAATGGAGATAGACAATGCTTGATATAATAATATGGCCCCCTGACAAAAAAACAATTGCTGGTCGAAGCACTGGGGTGATTCCTCATTGTTACAAAGCCTGAATAAATCCCCACTTATGCAGCTCAAATAAAGTTTGGTGTGTTATTAATATATTTGCTGAGAGCAGCCTTTTGTTGCTTTCATACAATATTGACTGCTGCATCAGAAAATACTAGAGGTATTGTGAAAAGGACAACCACAGTCTTCTTTCTGTTACATATTTGCTTTCATTTTGCTCTTGTTTTTCCTCTAGTACAGAAGTTACACTTGTTCTCTTAGTAAAGAGATGGCCAAAAGCCTGAGCCAGATATGTATTTTCTTTCATTACAAAATATGTGAGTCTGGACATACTACAGTATAGTATTGGGTTGCCTTCTAACCCAGTACAACATATTTCGTAATTATCCCTTTTGACATAGGACTAGTAGGATTACCCCAGGTATTCATGCACACCTCTTGCTTTGACAGCAGACTTATGCTTAACACAGCAGTACTAGTTAATAAAAAAATTTATTTTTACAACAGTTCTGTCAAACAAACCCCACAACTGACAAAACGTGAATCCTTTGCTTTTAATTTTGTTTTGTTTTCTTTATATACTTTGTTTTTTCTGACACACAAGTCCAAAGATGTGCAGTGCATCCGGGGATGTGCCGAGCACCTCCGGACTTGTGTGGGCCATTGGGGGCATGGACATATTCAAAGGCCACAAATGCGCATGCATCCCTGACTGCGCCACTGTGCAGAATATTGTGATGCACCTATGCAAATGAGGGGTTCCCCATGCATAAGATGTGCATTACAATACTGAGACCTCCCCCCAAATGTGCAACTATGGCTGGCTGTGCTGGCACATAGTTATGCTTCTGAAATCCAACTTTAACTATGCATGGGGCAGGTTGATGCCCCACACACAGACTAGGGCTGGGTACATGTTTCCCCCTTCCCCAGCCCTGATCACTATATATAACATAGAAGCCCATAGCCACATTTCTGTAATGTAGGGCCCCCTCCCCAGCCCCACCACTGTACAAAATGTAGGCATCTGTAGCCCCGTTCCCTGGTAGTGAAGTATCCCCCCTTCCTAGCCCCAATCACAGATTGCAAAAAAATACCCACTTCCCATTCCTGGTAGTGAAGTGTCCCCCCATCCCCAGCCCTGATTCCACATTGTAAATAAATACCTACTCCCCATTCACAGGGAGAAAAGTGGCCCCACACTCCATTAGCCACTGACTCCCCACCCCGCTTTCACCATCCCAAGTGGAGCCAGTGACTGGCAGAGCCCACCTCACACTGCACTGACCAGCTGCCAACTGAACTCTACAGGAGCACTGTACAGAATATAGTAAATACCCATTGGTTGATGGGTCAACCAACAGACATGTACAATATACTGTACAGCGCTCCTGTATAGTTCAGTTGGTGGCTGGCTGGTGTGGTGTGTGAGGTATGAGCCAGTCACCACCTAATAGGATGGAGGGAGTAGGGGTGGTGGATCATCATTAACACGGTGGAGAGCCACTGACTACCAGGGAATAGAGAAAGAGTGGGTATTTATTTGCAATTTGTAATCAGGGCTGGGGAAGGGGGAACACTTCACTGCCAGGGAATGAGGAAAGGGTATTTTATTGTAATCTGTGATTGAGGCTGGGAAGGGGGTCACTACACTATGAAAATGGGGCTACGGGTGTTTACATTTTGTACAGTGATGGGGCTGGCCTGGCACGTTCTACCAGGTGCAGCCATGACAATGATCCTATAGACTACATAGGGAAATCCATGAAAAAGATATAGGGGACAAGACACAACATGGATTTGTTCAAGGTAGATCATGTACAAGCAACCTAATATCCTTTTAAGAGTCAGTCAGCAACTGTATAGACAAGGGTACCCCAGTAGATGTTCTACTATTGGACTTCAGGAAAGCATTTGATACAGTCCCCCATGCCCCATTAATCAAAACAAAAAGGTTAAAAATGGAACCGAACCATTACCCTATATATTGGGTGGCTCACTAACAGAGTACAGCAAGTTTGAGTATCTGGGGTCTTGTAAGAAGAAATAGGAATATCAAGTGGGGTGCCCCAGGGACCTGTCTTGGGCCCCATTCTGTTTGGAATTTTCATTAGCAATCTCCAGGAAGGAATTCAATGAAAAAGTATGAAGTTCACTTATGATTCTAAACTCAATTCAAAGGTAGACACCCAGCACAAAATTGATGCCTTACATCAAGATATTCATAAAATAGAACAATTGGCTGATTAAAAGCTTATGGAATTAAATGTAGACAAATGAACAGTCATACATTCTGGATAAAGAAACCCAGGTACTATTTATGAAATGAACAATGGTATGATCAAATCAGCTGACTCAGAAAGGGATTTGGGTATTATCATAAATAAGGAGTTAAGCAAAAGTAAGAAATACAGAAAGGTGTCTCTCATTACTAATAGAATCATAAGATCAGTTAGTAAAGCATTTGTAAATAGAAATGAAACCTGTATCCTACCACTGTACAATGCCTATATCAGTCCTCACATGGATTGTGTGGCATCATTTTGGGTCCCTTACTTAGCCAAGGACACACAGATAGTGGAGTCAGCCCAATGGCGGCCACAAAACATATAACTAGAGTATGTAACCTTCCCTATATTGACAGATTAAAAACACTCAGTCTACGATATTAACAAACATAGGAATGGGGTGATTGCCTAATGATCTTTAACATCTTACAGGATCCAGACTTGACAAGAGAATGTAACCTACCCTGGGCAGATAAACCAACTGGTTTGAGAAGCCATAACAAATAACTTTATATTCCCAAGACTAAAACTAACAAAAGAAACAACAATTTTACCATTGGATCTAGTAAACTATGGCACTCACTCCCCCAAAACTTGTTGGATATCAGTAATTTTGTTAAGTTTAAAGTGTAATTAGATAGTCTTCTTTTGGGAAGCAGGGATTAAATCACCCTGATGGTGCAGGGAAGGTAATCTTGATGGGCTTTCAGCCTGTTTCTACCTTTGCAAACTGAGTAATACCAAGTAATACCAAGTAATAATGGGCATGCAAATGGCCTATTTGTGCCATGCATGCCCAATGGGCTTATTTGCATGTTTGGGCTCAATATCACCAATGGTGGCTGCGGCGCATAAAGGTATGCACCACACATTCCACTATGGGTGGACCTCAGCCTCTTACCCTGGATACGCTACATGGGACTTGGTGCCCCCTGCTGTGCTCCATGCATCCTGGGTCCAATAGTCAGATGAATTGCACAATCAGTTTGGCTCACGCAATCTGTTTGAATATGGCGCCAGAGCTGGCCAGCCTAATGTTTTTGTGTGGTGCATTGTTTTACACATGCATCCGGGCAGCTCTGAATATGGGGCCCTTCTCCTTTAATTGTGTTTTCTGTTGCCTTATTTGTTGTTGTTTTGTAATGGAATGATGCTTTATCTGATTGTCTACAGAAGTCACATACAGTATGCATTGATCATGTCTCTCTTCAAATGGATTTTCCAGTTTTCTGCAAAACTCGGTACTGGCAGATGCCATCAGCAGGACTGAAATCTCATAACATTCCTCAAAGTTTTGAATGTTAGCACATTCCATTCTTAATTACTAAAGACATTTGATTGAAATCAGACTCTTTGCCCGTTAGTCTTTTTATGTCCCTGCTGTTTTTCCTGTTTTTAAGTCTCTGCTGTAGCATCACAGCCTGTTGCCATGAAAACAATTATATTGTTACAATCAGAAGTGTGTGACTTCAAAGCAGGAAAAGCAACAGGAACAGATGAAAAGCTAAAGGGCAAAGGGCCTGATTTCAAATGAATACCTTTAGTAACAAAAATGTAGCCCAGAAATTCAAATCTTGGGGATATTTTATACCACTGAAGCCTGTTGATGCCAACTGTTGTATCTTCTGAACGTCAGAAAGTCACTTTAACTATAGCTTATTTTGCTTTTCTGCACTGGAAAGTATTATATGTGCAATATGTACTATATATGCTAGAAAATGCAGATATGTTACAATATTTAAATCCCACAACTGCTTAAACAATGACTAAAAAAGTGTTTCAAGTAAGGATGGGAGGTAAATATTTTGCTTTATATCAGGTTTGGACCCCAAAATCAAATAAGTAAGAATTACTTAATTGATTTTTTCAAATTTATCGAAAGTAATGGTTAAAACAGCTTTGGGCAATATTTTTTAGATATTTAGTTGCCTCAGCAATGTTCATATACTGTTTGGCAGAAAATGCATTTATACAATTTTCTGGAACATCACAATAACAATTCACTATTGTACATTTTAGTGATGTCCATTAGAAAGCCTAGGCAATCATTATTTATCCATACAGTAATAAAAAAAGCTGCAGGAGCAACCAAATTACATCTGCAAATGTTTTCCAAATTGGGTCTAGTTTAGAGATGTTCCAAAGTTTAAATCCACTGGTGAAGTTCCCACGAAGTCACCAAATTCGCCCAGTGAAAAACTTCACGAAAATGGCCTCTCTGGCACTAAAACTTCACTGGGAATCTTTGCCAATTAACTTTGACTTGTTTTGGTAACTTCAGATGTAATTGTTTTACTCTGGTGCCAAAACTTCACCAGTTAACTTCAAAGGCAACTTCGACTTTGTTAGTAACTTTGAAGTTAATTAAAAACATGGTTTGTCACATGATTCACTTCCTGCATGTCACATGGGATGCTCCAGGCAGGCAGAAAGTGAATGTTTCACTTTCATTTGGGCTTGCAGCTGAATGACAGTGGAGACAGAGAACAGTATTTTTTTTCCTAAATACAGATGTGTATGCAGGGACACAACAATCACTTGGGTTAAATCACTGTCTAGAGAACAGTGATTTTGTTTTCCTAAATACAGGTGTGTACGCAGGAAACAAAAATCATTCAGGTTAAATTGCTATCTGCAGAACAGTGATTTTTTTTCCTAAATACAGGTGTGCATGCAGTCACATAACAATCACTCAGGTTAAATAGCTGTCTAGAGAGCAGTGATTTTTTTCCTAAATACAGGTGTGTATACAGGGACACAACAATCATTTGGCTTAAATCACTGTCTGAAGAACAGTGATTTTTTTCCTAAATGCAGTTGTGCAGACAGGGTCACAACAATCACTCAGGTTAAATCACTGATTGGAGAACAGTGATTTTCTTCCTAAATACAGTTGTGCATGCAGGGACACAACAATCAGTTGGGTTAAATCGCTGTCTGGAGAACAGTGATTTTTTTTCCTAAATACAGTTGTGCATGCAGGACACAACAATCACTCGGCTTAAATCACTATCTGGAGAACAGTGATTTATTTGTCCTAAATGCAGTTGTGCACGCAGTCACACAAAAATCACTTGGGTTAAATCACAGTCAGGAGGACAGCGATTTGTTTTCTTAAGAAAAGACTGGGCACTTGCCAACTGATTTTGTTCAGAAGAAAACTATGTCTTCTAAACTGCTCCTACCCTCTTCCAGCCCACACAAGCCACCAAACCACAAATTCTAACAGAAAACTAAATACTGCAAATAAACAATACAGGACAGAGAAAAGCAACACAAAAGATCACTATGTGTGCAAAGAGTACTCACAGTAACAGTTCTGAAGCAATCTGACAACAAAACGCTCTTTTATATAATGTTTTTAGATTTGACTCTAAGGTGCAGCACAAGCTCTACTCTCTAGGTCTCACTCAAACACACTACACTCACAGAATGAGAAAACTAGCTTCTCATTGGCTGCTAAGCAACATGTGACCTCATACCCCATGGTACATTGCAAAATTTGACTATTATTCTGAACTTCACCAACGATGTTCAAGCTTTTCTTTAACTTTAGGAGGGCTGATTTTGCCAAAATGGGTGAGTGCCTTAGGAATGTACTAGCAAATGGGCAGGAAGGAGGGGTGGAAGAACAATGGTGAGTAATAAAAACTGCCATCACAGAGGTAACTAGCCTTTGTGTGAAGCAAATGAACAAAACTAAACGATGTAAGAAACCACTATGGTTCTCAAAGGAAGTGGCAGGGAAGGATCAAGAGAAAAAGAAAGCTTTCAGGAAGTACAAGGAATCACAGAAGGAGCAGGACAGAGAACTGTATCAGTTAAAGCAAAAGGAAGCTGCGAAGGCAGTCAGAACAGCAAAGGCCCAAACTGAGGAAACGATAGCCAACTCAGTTAAGAAGGGGGATAAAACCTTTTATAGGTACATCAGGGAGTGAAGGAAGACCAAGGGAGGGATAGTGAAGCTTAATAAAGGGGAGGGTGTGGCAGAGGGTGACTGTGAAAAGGCAGAGATACTAAACAAATATATTTTGCTCTGTATTTACAAAGGAAGAGGGAGGTACCTAAAACAAACAGTAGAAGCACTCTGGATACAGAAGTTGATACCAACCCATTTACAGAAGAAAAGGTTCTGAAAGAACTCCTTAAAACTGAAAGTGGACAAAACAATGGGGCCTGATGGGATTCATCCCAGAATTCTAAAAGAACTAGGGTGGAATAGTGACACCACTGACTACCCTGTTTAACAAATTATGGGAGGATGGGGTGGTACCCTAGGACTGGAGGAGGGCAGATGTAATTCCCCTTCACAAAAGTGGGAGCAAGGCAGAAGCAGGAAACTACAGACCTGTTAGTTTAACCTCAGTGGTAGGAAAATGATGGAATCACTTCTGAAGGAAAGAATTGTCAGTATCTAGAGGCCAGAGGGCACAGGACCCAAGGCAGCATGGATTCACAGTGGGAAGGTCATGCCAGACAAATCTGATAGATTTCTTTGACTGGGTGACCAAGTAGTAGATCAGGGAGGGGCTGTGGACATGGCCTACCTAGACTTTAGCAAGGCATTTGACACAGTCCCACACAAAAGATTAATATACAAGTTAGCTAGCCTGGGAGTGGGTCCTAAGATGACAGCCTGGGTAAAAATTGGCTGGAGAATAGGACACAGAGGTAATAGTAAATGGAGTCCACTCTGAAGAAGGGGTTACTAGTGGGTACCACAGGGTTCAGTATTAGACTGTCCTCTTCAATGTCTTTATAGTCTACATTGCAGAGGGACTGGATGGAAAGTATGTCTCTTTGCAGATGACACAAAGATCTGCAACAGAGTTGATGCACAAGGTGGGGTGGAAAGGATGAGAAGGGACTTTGCAAGGTTAGAGGAATGGTCAAATGTATGGCAGCTTAGATTCAATGCTAAGAAGTGCAAGGTAATGCACCTGGGAAACAAAAACCCAGGGGAAGAGTACACAATGGGGGGTGAGATACTAACAACAACAAAAATGGAAAGGGACCTCAGGGTAGTCATATCAGATGACCTAAAGGTGGGCAAGCAATGTGAGAGGGCAGCAAGGAGGGCTGGGGGGATACTGGGATGCATAGGGAGAGGCATCACCAGTAGAAAACAGGAAGTTATTGTCCCTCTGTACAGACAGCTGGTCAGACCCCATCTGGAGTACTGTGTGCAGTTCTGGAGACCCAGTCTCGCAAAGACATAGACAGGATGGAAGCTGTCCAGAGGAGGGCAACTAAATGGTGCAGGGTCTGCACCAGAAGACATATGAAGAGAGACTTAAGGAGCTTAATATGTATAGCCTTGAGGAAAGGAGGAAGAGGGGGACATGATAGAAACTTTCAAGTACCTCAAGGGAATCAACAAAGTCCAAGAGGGTAGCATCTTTCAAAAAGTGTGCAAGAACAAGGGGCACAATTTGAAGATAGAGGGGGCGGCTCGGAGGTAATTTAGGAAGTATGTTTCTGAGAGAGGGTTGTGGATGCATGGAACGGCCTTCGGAGGAGGTTGTGAGTCAAAAACAGTGGTGGAATTCAAGCATGCATGGGACAGTCATAAGGCAATTCTAGGGGGTGGGGGTAGGAAGAAGTAGGCTGCTGGTTAACTAGGATCTGCAGCTTATCCATTAGGTAGGGAAATGGGTAGACTGGGTGGGCCAAGCAGTCCTTATCTGCCATCAAATTCTATGTTTCTATGTTTCTATGTTTCTATATGGTCTTCAGTGGGAAGAGAATGCTCCAAGCACTTTTTTGCATTGTACCACTCTCTGGACCACTGTTAAAGTGACTAGTTATATAAGTACCTTGGTTTGTGGTTAGAGCACAACCTGAACTTTATAGAACACATGAACAGGATGGTAAGAGGAACCCACAAGAAAAATGATGCTCTCTGCTGAGCCAAACGCTGCTTGACTCACAACACCTGGAATTAATCCTGTAGCATACAGTACTACCGATCCTGGAAGGCAGGATTGAGTTCTGTGGTTTGGTGCCTACTAGATTGTTTCAGAAGATCAAAGCTGCCGTTAATAATTTCTGTAGATTTGCCCTTTGATGTGACTAAAACACCAATCACTGCATGTTCGATGGCAACCTAGACCTCCTTTCAGCTGGCTGGAGCTCAAGGTGTCTATATTAGTTTACAAACATGAGTGTAGGCTTTGCCCAACTGAAATTAATGGTCTACAGGTCAAACAACTGTAGCCATTTCCACTCAGATCATAGTCTAATAGCGTTTACTACAACAGAACCAGCCACGATGCAATGCAATAACTTGCAGTGAATGACATGTCCCAAAATATAACATGATAAAAGTCTATATGCTATTAAATTACATTGTTTCCTGCAGTATACTGCAGCATTTTGTGAGATGCTGAACCATTTCTGCATTGTATCCTGGCTGGTTCCACTGTAGGATGTGAGAGCCTGCAAAAGTCCTGGACATAAGGCATTTTCCATAACCACATTTATTACCTGGAATCTGCTTCCCACTAATGTTAAGAAATCTTTCACTGTGAAGGACTTCAAGTCTTCCATATACAACCATCGTTTACCCTAGGCAGCTACCAGCAACCCACTCCGCTGTACACTTACAGTAGATAACCAGTCTTGTCCTGCCTGCTGAATCCTTCCTATTTTTTTTTTCCTTCCATGCATCATTCAGCCTCCATCTTTAACTCTGTTTTTCTAAACAGTTGATGATGGATTACATAGCTCATATACATAATGATTTAAAAATGTGCTTATTTTGAATATAAACTTATGTTCACGTGCCAGTCTGATTTAGATCTTAACCATTAGTAATGTATCTCCTGATGATGCAATTGTAATTCCAGACTCCTTGAAAACAAGCATCTAGCCTAAATGACTACATACTGGTGTTCACAATAAATTTAAAAATGCCTAACTATGGCATTGTCAGAAAAACCAAAGTACACGATCCAGCTGCACAAAGTGCATCAAGTAACCACAACACCACCAAGTTTGACACTGCGCTGGGATCTGAGCAGCAGAAATCCAGCACTGTGGTCCCTTAATTTGGATAGTTGACTATAGCAAAATAAAGTTAATAACAGAACAACAGCTGAAGAAACTACTCAAAATAGAATGAGGATAGAAAAATGTGTCAGTAATAAAGAATGACAACTACGCTTGCATAAAGTGCGTTAGAAAGTCCTAGAAACAAAGGAAGCCTCTTTGACTAAAGATGTGAGAGAGGCAATATAAAAAAAGAAAGATCTTAGGTTATACAGGGTTATACAAGATGGATGAACATAAGACCAGCAAATGCGTTTACTACGATAAATTATAACAATGCATAGACAATGCATGAGGAGGGAAAAAATAAACATGGAATTAAGGATAGCAAAGGATTCAAAAATAATGATAAAACTTTCTTTAGGCAGGATGAGGCAAGGCAATTTTATTTCTATGACACTCTATCCCAGAGGTTAGAGGCACCTTAAAATGAAGCAGTTAACAGATACACAATAAAACAAATAATAAATATAGATTCAATTAACAATGCTGTAGGCCTGTTCAAACAAATATGATTTTAATGCTCCCATAAAGGCCTATACAAAGCAAACAGTGCAATGATGGATAGGCAGAGATATCAATAACAGAGTACAGCCAGCCCAAAGGCTCTCTCCCCAGACAATTTAATCCTCAAACAAGGGACTGGCAGCAAAACAGCCCTAGTGGAGCAAAGGAGGTGGAAAGTGGCATATGGTGAAATAAGATGTTTCAGACAGCCAAAACTCAAACTGAGTAGGGCCTTGAATGGTAGTACAGCAAGCCAGTCTTTAAGCTGATGCACCACCAAACAGGAAGCCAGTCACACTGCACCAGCATGATATGCCTATTTCAAGGTGTTCAAGCAATCAATCAGGCTGCCTTATCCTGGACCATTTGTAAGCAGTACATCACACCTTCAGATAACCCTAAGAAAAGGCATTACAGTAGTTCAAGCTAGAGGTTAAAAATGCATGCACTCCCCTGGCATAAGATATGGTTATATCCAGGTGGTACTACAGAGATGGGAAAATCCACCACGGACTACAGCTGACACATGACATTCTAGTATCGGCTTGTAGTCAGTAAGGACCCTCGGATTTCAAACCCTCTTGAAAGCTCCCCAGTGTGACACCATTAAAACATGGTAAAATAGTATCACTACCCATCACAGCTGACCATTAGAATATGGCTTGAGAAACATCAGCTCTGTCTTTCTTGGGTTAAGGCTCAGCCAGTTGGAAGCCATCCAGTCACTGTTTTCATGAAAAGAGTAAACCAACGGAGAGCCCACACTGTCTCCATCAGGAGCACAAGATTAAGTATAGTTGGATATCATCAGCATAGGAATCAAACTGCATGCCATAGTGCCTTATGTTCCCAACCAGTGGCAGCATGTACATAGTGAACAACATGTGGATAAGGATCAGACTGTAAGGCACTCCATACAACAACCTGTTGTATCCTAATCATGAGATAGGACTCAAACCAATGCAACACTGTTCTGGTGAGTCCAAGGTAGTCTCTCAGGTGATCTAACAACAACCCACAATACACTATATCAAATGCCAAGGAGAGAGCAAGAAGAACTAAGATGAGCCGTCCAGGTGGCACTGAGGGTTGAGGCACTGGACACCACACCTCGCACCATGCCAATGGCCCAGGTTCAGAAATGGACTCGGGTTGGCAGGGGAAGGAAGGGATTGAGCATACAGAGGAATGCTCTCCCTTCCTGGGGTGGGTACAAGAAATTGAACCACTCATCAGCAGCCCCCAATGGAGATGGGGAGCCCTGCACTAGTGCTGCCAATATTAGGGGTGGAGCGGTGGTGGACATCAGCACATAGGTGCTTGGACATCCTTTCATGTCCGTGCTCTGAGGTTGAAACACTAAGGAAAACCATGGTGGACCAGAGGAGGTGAAGGAGACCCAGGGAACCAATGCCCACATCCTGCTGCCAGACCAACCCCTCACTGGTTCTCCCGGCTCCCTACCTGACCGAGGGACCATCCCTCTAATTTCAGATATGCCACTAGGTAGGTGAGGCAGGCCCTCACCGGGGGGGGGGGTGATCCAGGGTGCTGGACGAGTCTGTGGGACTGGGTGGGAGACCAGTGAAAGGGAAGTTTCAGGCTGGGAGTAGAGGCAGAGGATGCATGGGTACTACAGAGAGATGCCCTGGTCCCAACGGAGAATAAAATAGAATTGACAAAAAAAGAAGAACCAAGATGGACCAGTAGCCTTTGTCTCTTACAGGGAGGAGATCATGGAACATGTTAATGAGGACTACCTCAGTACAAGTTACCATCAAGCTAGAGACATCCAGTACTGCCAGGAGATTATTTAAGGTGTATGAGGGAAAAAAATGACAAATGATAACACTGAGAGAATAAAGAAGGAAGGAAATGCATTGAAGATGATAGGAATGAGGCAAATACTTTAAATGAGTGCTTTAGTTCTGTGTTCACATTGAATGCTACAGGCCCAATTCCTGACAGCAAGGATAAATTCAAGTGCACAGTACCAATTTCAACAAACTAGAGATAGAGTATTCAACATGTGTGAGAGTACTGAAGGGTCTGCAGGCCCAGAATGTAAACAAGTCTCCAGGGATTGATGGATTGTACCTAAGGTTACTAAAGGAAATTAATCAAGCGATGCAATCCCCCTTTAACAGATCTATTTGATGCACTGTATCACTTAGATTTTAATGACTCACTGGCTGTTGGAAATGTGCCAGAGAACTAGAGGGTTTCTAATTCCCCCTGCAGAAGAATGGGGATAGGATAACCACATGCAATTCAGGCTAATTCATCTGATATTAATTGTCAGCAAGCTGTTAGAATCAGTCATAAAGGAACAGATAGGAACAGATAGCAGAAGATAGCTTAACAGACAGGAGTCGTCATAGGTTCGTGAGGAGCCGGTCATGAAAAAAAAAACAGAATTTTTAAACTTGGTTGTGACGTAGACAGCCAGCTCTTAGTGCTGTATCATTTTTTTTTTTAATATAAAATGTATTACTGACTGTCTCTGCTGAAAAATCTGGTGCTCTTAGAATGACCTCACTCATCCCCCTGCCCCCCCCAGATTTTAGCTAAAAGATGAAAGCCATAAGAAAAATGCTGACAGCATGTGAGTTCACACACACTCAATTTTTAGAGACCATATGTTACATGTAAGGCCTTAATTAAGGATCCTGTCTGTCTGACTTAATTACAACCATGGTTACTGTAACATATCCATTTTATGGCATTGGAAGGAAAACCCAGGTTATTATATAGAAGTGCGAAATCATAAAGAGGCTTTCATGTCCTGGAAGGAGGAAGCTTATTATGAGATCAAAAGAAGTGTCATTTGAAGGACATGAATTATGCTGAAGTTGCAGAATGTAATACTTTTGTATAAGATAAATATTTTTTTATACATATCTGACAGAGGAGGAGCTAGCTGACCTCACACAAAAATGGGTTGTCCCATACAGTTGTTTAAGGAATACTTTGTTTTACTTAGAGACTTTTACCTAGACTCTGACTGAGGAAAGATCTTTGGAGCACTTGTAAACAGATATTTAGAAAAATTTCAAGTCTAAGTACCGTAAGTAGGAATTTGCACCATTTAAACCTTGTTTCTTTTAAAAGATGTGTATGTCTGGTAATATAAGAGTTCTGTATTTTGCGTTTTACACATTTTTAACTATTTTAGTAAAATAGTTTAGTAAAATTCTTTTTAGAACTTACTTGGTCTGTCTTTGACTTCTTTTTAGTTGTTAGAAAAGTATATGGTTATTGCAGATACTACACATAAGCTTGAATGGTGGTACCAAACTGGAAAGAGAAGTGTTTTAAATCTGAGGTCTTTATTAAAGTTTTTAAGGGTTCATCTCTGTATACCTGGTTAGGTGCCCATAGGCAAAGATATCTGACCCCCCGAAGACAGAAATATCTGAGCCTGTGCATTGGGTATGCTAGCAAGAGGTTCACAGTTTGAATCCCTCCAGAACTTGAGACCAAAGGTTGATCCGAACTCACAAAAACAGACAAAAGGGTTACCTTGTCTGTTACACTGTTCACAAGACAGCGCTCAGAGGTTGGCACTTTGGGAGTAGAGAGCCTGACCTGCTGAGTGGGTTTGTGACATTGGTGACACAGAAGGTGGACATGGGACAGACAAATGATGTTCTGTACCTGTGCTTTAGTATAGCATTTGATTCAATGCCACCTGGGAGGCGTATCCTGAAGATGGGGGAAATAGGACTAGGGGAAGGACTAACCAGGTGTAGATTACTACTGGTTGTCAGATGGGACACAGAAAGTGGTATTAAATATTGCATTTTCTGAGGAAAGGAAAGTGGAGTGCTAGTGTCCTCTAGAGATGTGCGAAACTGGACAATTTTGGCTAGCAAAATATTTCACGTAATTCCCTCATTACGCAAAATTTTTAGCCTATACGAAATGCAATTTCGCCTCAGATTCTGCTTTTGCGTAATGCGATATTTCATCCAGTTTCACCAATTTCACTTTCTTGTAAGACGAAATTTCACCAATGTTTTTCAATTTTGCCAGTGAAATTGCAATGCATTGTTGGTAGATTGCTGAAATGTCACATGCGGGCTGTTTCCTGCACAGTATATTATCTGTTGAGTCAGAGAGCAGTTCAGTGCGGTGCATCACATCCAATAAACCCTTCAAAAATGTCTTTATTTGTTATTTTTGAGAGTTAATTGCTCTCAAAATCTCAATTTAATTCCTAGTGCTATTAGTGAACCTTTTTTTTTTGGTTTTGTATCTTTGGATAATACTTAGATAAACTTAGGCAGTGTTTTCAAGTGTGTGTGTGTGTGTGTGTGTGTGTGTGTGTGTGTGTGTGTGTGTGTGAGTAGAGCAGGCTAGTTACTAATATTTGACATATTTCTCACAAGTTGTGAGTTTCTGTAATTTCTTTTAAGCCTTAATATTTTTGTTGGTGTACAACTTATTTGTTATATTTTTCTTACATATTGACCCTTTTTTTGGGTAACTTTATCTGAACAGTTATTATATTCTGACTAAGTAGTTCTGTTCCTGTTTCCCTTTGCTTAATCACTTCTGTGACTTATTTTTCTGTTGAAAGTATTTGTGTACATTGATCACTTGACTTGTCCATATCCAGGTACATTACATTGTTTTCTTGCTCACAGAATTTAAAATTGTTATCTAGCCTCTGCATTACAGCGTTCCTGTTTTTCTATCTAATTAGCTTACTATATTAACCCTTTCCTCCCTGTTACACCACTGTTGTTTACTACCTGACCCTACTATATAAAAAACTACATAGTTTCCAAGAGAGTGGTGGTCCCTGCACAAGTCTTGGAGGTAACTTTGTTTGTTAATTTCATATCTCATTGTCCCTTCCATCTGATATATCTGTAAGCCAAAACTGTATTTAGTAAATACTTACACATTGCAGTATTCGCCTCATCCAGACACCACTTATCCGGACTGTAGTTCATATTTTGACTGTAAGGTGTTCTGTGCAGTTAGTTCACAGTTTAGTTTTTGTGAACCTACCAGCACCTACCTAGTTATTATCAAGTTGTGTAATAATCATTCCATTTAAAAAGTGACATTTGATTAAGAACTACTTAAGTATTATTTTCAGATTTACTGCACATCCTTGTTGTGGTGGTGTTCTCTGTTGGTTTTGTATTGAAAGTCTCTTACTTCTGTCCTCCTGTTGCCCCATGTTACTTAACTTGTGTTTTTGTAATTTAAAAAATAAAACTGTTTTCACACTCAAATAGGCTACAGTAGCAGTTGTAGGTAAATATATACACTACAGTGCAGCTACCTGTTCTGATTTCTGTTTGCTCTCTGTAGATAGCACTGCAGGTGTTAAATCACACTTATTTAATACAAATACATAATAATATAGTTCCAGATGAAGCAAAACAAAAAAAGCATAAAAATATGCCTGCCATGAGACGTTCAATTTCAGGTAAAGGTGCCAGTGTGGGAGGTGGCTCAAAGAAGTCTGTTGGAAAAAGCAAACCTATTTCTGAATCAGTACCCTCTGTGGGCTCCGCTGCTGCTGTGGCAGCCAGTTGCAGCAAAATCAAAGATAGAAGCGGCTTCAAGTCTGTAATTAACTCTTTTACTGCCCAATCTGTAGCTAGTATGCTCATTAGGGATGGTACTGGGAATAAGGGAGACACTCACATCAGTGGAGGCACAGAGGTCCAGGAGGAAGTTGAAAAAGTTGACAGTGTGACTGTTGTTCCTACTCATGGAGGAGCATTCCAATTGAAGTACTTTGTACTTGACAATAAGAAAAAAGAAGACATTTTGAGCATTGTTACAACTAGGTGCCCCCCCCCCACCAACACCACCACTACCACCATCATTACATGAAGCAATATTTACATCAGGGAATGGCTGTTAAACTGGAACCCTTGACATGAACAGATTATGTCTGACAAGCACAGTCAGCAGCCCGATTGGGAGGTAACAGATGCACCCCAGCAGCAGAATTCCTGAATATTGACAGACCCATATAGAGCATAGGTACTGCCAAAGTCTGAGATCTCTGTACTGCAGTAACCACAAACTTAATACTTAACCAAATCCACCAACCCCACACCAACCCTCAACCACCTATCCACCACCTGCCCACCAAGGACTGTCACAAATGAAGAAATACTTACCACAAGTTATTGAATTGCACACATACTGAGCAGCAGGAGCAGTAGCAGTGCACCTGGAGTTAACAACACCTGAATTCCTGCATGTTGACAAAAGCAAAAATAATACAATTACAGTCCAACTCAGATATCCGAGCTGCAGTCACCTACCCCTCCCAGTAATGAAAAATTCAATACTTACCTTGTCCTTGTGCAATGTGAAATGTGGTGCATCCCAACATCCCATATCCAAATCCTGGCATGCATTTCATGATGATGTATGCCTCAGCACACTAGATAATATAAAATCAGTACAAACAGATAAGAACTCAAGACGCCCCAATAGCAACCCACCACCCCACTTCTCTTGCACCCAAAAAAAATAAATACAGACAGATACTTACATGTGCAGCAACAGCAGCAGCATCGATCGACTATGTGAAGAGGATCACCATAAAGCAGACCAAGCATTACTTCTCCTGGCAACTAGTCAGAGCAGCAGGCAGCAGCTACAGGCTACAGCAGCAGCACACAAAATGTCATTCAATCCACACTGCCTTAAAACCACAGAGCCAACAGAGCAAACCAGGGCAGCATCATTGCACAATGATAATTCCACAATTCTCAATCAATTAAGAAACCAGGAGCAGGAGGAGGCAAGTGCAACTTTAAGTAGCAGGACCATTTTGCAGGAGGATTTGTTTTCTCAGTGTGGCAAACTGGCTTAAGTTATGTTGCATGTCAGGCAGTGGCACCACCATGGTTAGGACTGAAAAGCATTTAAATGGTGCAGAAAACAGCAGATTTGGGTCCTCATGGTGGATGTGAACCATGTAATTGCATGTCTGTCTCCTGATTTCTGTCTGAATGCACTGTGCAATTTTTGGGGAAATATTTTTTTGGACTTCTAGGCCATGTTAGGCAGTGTCAACACCATGATTCAGCCTTAAACCATTGGTAAACAGTGGGCCAAACAACATGTTTTGGTCCAATGTGGAAGGCGTTCATATAACAGCATGTCTGACACCTGATTTAGGTCTGAATTTACTGTGTAATTTTTTGGTAAACATTTCTGGACTCGTGTGGCATGTTAGGCAGTGGCAGCACCACGGTTAGGTCTGAAAATCATTTAAACTGTGCAGAAAACAGCAGATTTGGGTCATCATGATGGATGTGAACCATGTAACTGCATGTCTGACACCCGATTTCTGTCTGAATGTACTGTGCAATATTTTGGGAAACATTTCTGGACTTCTGGGCCATGTTAGGCAGTGTCAACACCATGATTAGGCATTAAACCATTGGTAAACAGTGGATCAAACAACATGTTTTGGTCCAAGAGGAAGACGTTCATATAACAGCATGTCTGACACCTGATTTAGGTCTGAATGTACTGTGTAATTTATGGTAAACATTACTGGACATGCACTGACTGTACTGCACTAGCAGAAACAAGATGTGGCCTAAAACCAATTGTAAACAGTGTACAAAACAGCATTTTAATGTAATGTCTAAGTGCTGGGGGGGCATAAAACATCAGGACTGACACCAGATTTCAGTCTTAATTTGATGTACCATTTTTTAGGAAACATTTCTGGACATGTACTGCCTGTTCTGCACTTTCAGAAACAAGATGTGACCTAAAACCAATTGTAAACAGTGCCCAAAACAGCATTTTAATGTGTGAGTGCTTGGGGGGGCACCATAAACCATCAGGACTGACACCAGATTTCAGCCTTAATTTGTTGTTAAATTTTTTAGGAGACATTTTTGGACATTTACTGCCTGTGCTGCACTTGCAGAAACAAGATGTGGCCTACAAACAGTTTTAAACAGTGGCCAAAACAGCATTTTAATGTCTGGGTGCTTTGGGAGAGGGCACTGTAAAACATCAGGACTGACACCACATTTCAGTCTCAGTTTGCTGAATCATTTCTCTTGAAACATTTCTGGATGTTTACTGCCTGTGCTGCATACACAGAAACAAGATGTGGCCTAAAAACAATTGTTAACAGTGGACCAAAGACCATTGTTTGGTCCAGGTGGGGGTTTCGGAGCCATAAAACATCATGGCTAGGACCAGATTTCTGTCTGAATTTAATGTACCTTTTTTTAGGAAACATTTCTGGACTTGTAGGCCCTGTTTGGCATGATCAGTGCTGAGATTCTGGCTGAAATACTTTGCAAACAGGCTGAAAAAGAAGCTATTTAATGTATGGGTGGTGGCGTTGGGCTGGGGGGGGCACATCATTCACATCCTGACTCAGACCATACTTCAGTATGAATTTTATCAAACTTTTTTCCTGTCATATTTCTCCTTTTACCATGCCTGCTTTAGTCTGTACAGTATGGCAGCAAGAGGCTGTGTTAAACTGTGGCTGAAGTGCACATTTTGGACCGGGTCACTCATCGGGCCCATGAGCGTGTGCTGGTGGTGGTGGTTGTGGTGAGGCACTAATAAAACATTATCATCACTGGAGGAGGGGAGGGACACAAAGTTAACCTTTCTAAAAGCGACAAGGTCAGGGGGACATGTGTTTTTCAGCATAAAAAAACCATTCATGATTAACTTACCAATAAAAGTGCTTATTTTACTATTTCATTCTATGACTGTTGTGTATGTATTCAGACTGATGTTGTACACAACCAAAGCAACTGCCACCAGCCCTTAGCACACACACAACAGACAACAGCATCACATAACTTTGGGAAAAAATGTTTGTTCATACAAACAAATTACAATACATGACATTTGTGGATAGGAGGAAATAAATAAAGAAGGAGTAACATGAAACAAGCAAGAAGGTACACCGTTAATGGGCATACCACTTGGGGGGAACATGCAGGGTCAGACTTAGGGTAAGGGTATTCAATTATGATATGAGACTGAGGGGAAATGGAGGGAGCATAAACATTATATGAAACATAACTTATGAGATAGAAAACCACAGAACAAGAAAAAGAACAAAAAATATATATAATGGAAGAGAAAGAGGACAGAAAAGATTTTTTTTTATTTTTTTTGGTGTTTTCTTATTTTTAGGGGGGTGGGGTGAAGAGGAAAAAAGAGCAAGACTTGCAAAAGAAAAAGGACAAAAAAAAAAATCGGTGCGTACATAGCACTAATCACTTGCACCAGTGCCACTGTCACCGACACCACCACCACCCCCAAGAAGTAGCTCTGCCAGGAGGTCCAAGACCCTCTTTTGGTCCTACATTTTTTTCTCTAGTTCTCTCCTGACCTCCTGGCAGAACTGGTCCACCTCCTGCTGGAGACCTTGCACCTCCATATGCACTGCCACCACATCTTGGCGCACGGCCTCAAGGTCCTCCATCCTGATGTTACCTGGAGGAGCTGCTGCAGGATGTGATGCCAAACCAGGAGAAGTTGAAGCTCGCCTGTGCTGGTGGGTGTGGGGTATGTCATCACTCCTCCTGCTGCTGCTACTGTGGTGCCCCCAGATCTACTGGATGCCCTGATGCTTGGGCCCAGTGCTGCCTCTTGCTGTTGCAGTTTCTTGCAGCTTGGAGAGCCACTCTGCAGCATGATGTTACAGCAGGTGGCTCCTCTGTCTGCCTGTCCCAAAGTGGGACCCTCGTTTTCCATGCTGCACATCTTTGATACAAAGGTTGCAAATCACAATACTGTCATCTCCAAACTTTGTGGAAAAAAACGTCCAAACTGGAGAGTCCTTGTAGGGGAGCTCATCAGCTGATCTCTCTGCACCTGCAGTGGCTGCCTCTTCTAAGACCTGCTACTGCTGCTGCTCTTGTTGAGGGGACATGGGCTGCACATGTTTCTGGGGGGTGCGACAGGATCCTACTGCTCTTGCTGTCCAGGGTGGCACATGCTGCTGGGGTGGGGTGCAAGGTGCTCCTGCTGCTGCTGGTGGTGGGGAGGGGCTGCTGCTGCTGGGGGGACCACAGGCACAACTTTCTCCTTGGGGGGGTGCTTGGAAAATTCCCATCTGTTAAGGAGAACCACAGATTCTCCTGCTGCTGGTGGTGCACTACCATTCTCCCCTCCATCATAAAGAAAACTTTTCTTTAATGTAAAACTAAAGAAAACAAATCAAAAAGAAAGAAAGAAAGCTACAGGAAGGGACTGGGGGGATGGAAGTCAAACACACACACACACACACTCACACTATAAAGATAGACAAATATGACAATGCAGAAAAAGCACTAACAGAAAATATTTACTTTTTAAACTAATGGGGAACAGATCACAAACAAGCAAACACACACAAACACTATTTTTTCTAAATCAAACTTTTAGCTCTCCTGCTCTGCTGACTAGTCTCCTACTACTAGACTGAAAGATCTCTAAAGGAAGTACATTTAGACTGGCTTCCTGCCTAAGTGCAGTCACCTATGTGACCAGCAGTCTGCTAGAGAGAAAGTCATGTGACAAAATGTATTTTCCCAATTTTGCCTGATAATAACATGCGGCAAAATGACCTGGTTAAAGGTGGAATTGGCAGTGAAATTTCACCTAAATTTACCAGTGAAATTTCACTGTAAGGGCCCAATTATGTGAAATGTTTAGCAAGGCGAAATTGGCGATTTTGCAAGAATTTCACCGGCAAAATTAAATGTTGCTGCATCTCTAGTGTCCTCAGTGGCTCCTGCTGCATATCAAAGGCAGACAGTCGCATACAAACAGTCCAAGAAATTGATCAGCATGGGTGCAACCACATTCAAAACTCAGAGTCAGCAATAACAGGTAAAAAAAACTTCAAAAATAAATGGTCTAAAAAGGCAAATGCGTAAGCAACAGGCAGCTTGTCAGGCCATATCTTGAGTATGGGGTCCAGTTCTGGAGGCCATAACTCAAGAAGGATGTGGATACAGTGAAGTGCATCCAGAGGAGGGCGACAAAAATGGTGAAGGGCCTCAGTCAATTGTCATACGAGGAATGGCTGAAGGACCTAAACATGTACTCCCTAGAACAAAGAAGGGAAATGGAGGATATGATTGAGACCTTCAAGTATATCAAGGGTATTAACAGCATGCCAGTAGGGGACATCTTCCAGCTAAAGGAGCAGTCAAAGACAAGGAGGCATGATATGCAGTTAGTAGGGGAGAGGTTCAGAGGAAGCATTAGAAAATTCTATTTCAGGGAGAGGGTGGTGGATAACTGGAACAGACTTCCAGAGGAGATGGTGGGGGCATGATTCGTGGGGGGGTTCAAGAAAGCATGGGATAGACACAAGGGTCTTTTAGATGTGGGGGGGATGGTATGAAATGGCAAAGTTCTAGCAACTAGCTAGGCATACTGGGAAGACTTGGTGGGCCTGGTGGGCCTTTTCTGCTGTCACATTCTGTGTTTCTATGTTTCTATGTAATCAACCACATCTATGATATCCTGTTACATACAAAGCACAAGGGTCCCCTTTAACCAATAGGAAACATTTTGATGAACAACAGAAGCCATTTGTTTGACCTTAATCTGTCTAGCATAGATTTCTAACTAAGGCACATTATAACTTTCACAGTACAGTACAAAAAACAAATACATTTATTTTTATACTGTCCTGTACACAGTTAAACATGTCACAGAGTATTAGAACAGGCTGAGACCTTGACATAGGGGCAGACAGCTCAAAACTAGGTTCCAGTACAGACTCAAATTTTCTTTGTTCCTTAAGCATTTTGTGCAGAGTGTGTCAGCACCTGTGAATTTTTATTACATAAAACTTTAGGCATGTCTAATTCCCTCAAGGCATTCCCTTCTAAATTTGACTAAAGCTGTTAGGGACTCAAACATGTAACTTACAAGACATGTATTCTATTTGCTGTGAAGTTAAAGTATGTTTAAGGATCTAATACTCTTTTACAGTTCCAATTTTTCTATGTCCCCCGTCCCACCCTGGACATTTGAAGTAGCACAAGTTTAGAAGAAACTCCTGGATAAAATGGCCGTTATAGTTAACCTGAGAATGTTCTGCTGTACTTGCCTGCTTTCAACTGCTGCAGCAAGTCCAGTTTTTCAGCATGAGAAAGCAACATCTTTCAGTAACTGAATATGACCACTTTATTTAGAAGGTTAGCATGGTGCTAACATGAATACTGTAACACTGTACTAACAAAACATAGCACATCCAAATGGCATTGGGACCATATTCAAAGGACCTCTCAGCATGGCACACAGTGGAAAGCAAAATCCTGCTAAATACACCACTGCACCCATATAAATGAGGGAACCCTCTTCCATACAGAGCACAGTGGTATGTATATAGAGGATCTTGGAAGTGCTAAATGGCTGCTGAGGCAGCACTATTTAATACTCCCAAAACCCTACTCTTATCAACATGCACATTGATACACAACCCCAGAAGCTCTAGTACCAGTGCAAGGCAATTGCAGAGTACCCTTTGCTCTTACACTCTGATCCTCATCAAGCAGCATGTAAAGTCTCAGGTATATCAGTGAGTTCCCCTCCTGTCCAATCCTGGTTGAAACATACAAATCATCCCTGGTGGTCCAATGGCACCCCCTCCTTCTCTGATCACCTTATAATTGATAATTTGTCCATGGTAGCCTAGCAGGAAACCCTCCAGTCCCAATCCCAATCATGCAAATTTGTCACCCCACCCCCATTCAGCACCCACCACACTGTCTGGAAACCTACCCACCTGAATACACTCAGTTTCATCAGCAGGCAGATCTGAAGATGGCAATAGACACAGACTGTCCTCGCACCAGCTTGGGTGAATAGGTGCTGGTAGAAGCTTTTCAAGAGGTCCACTATCTTCAAAGCCTTTTGTGTATAATCTTGTTAGCCCTTCTTAGGCTGTCAATATGTTTCTCTACCTGTTGCCTGCATAAGCAATACACCAGCAGTTTCCCAGCCTTCCCCCTTCCCATTATTTATATTTAAACCTCTGGCTGGCAGGTTTTGCTTGTCTAGTTACAAGTCTTCTATCGGGATGCCTTGCTTCACTGTAATCCCAAACCCTCCAGACCAGGGTGTGCTCTACAGCATGGAGCTCCGTCTCCTAGTCCTAAACTCTGTAGTGCTGGATAGCATAGCCAAAACTCTTACCTCAAAAGAAGGCCTTGTAAGCATCCAAGATTTAACAAGGAGACATGCCCTCAGTCTCATTATATTAAAGAATGTGATGTTCTTATTTTTAACCCACGTAAGAAATTTGTCATTTTTACACAGTAGCGAGCCAAAATGCCATATACAAATCACAAGAGTATGGTGTACATATTTATGGAACACATGCAAACAAAAGAGAGAAATATAAGTGCCTCAACTGGGAATTGAACCCAGGTGCCCTGCAATACTATTCCAGTTGCATTGACAGCTGTATCACCAAGGCAACTGGAAACTGGACTGCCCTGGAGTTCATTACTCTTACTCTAATGCACAAGTTGGTGCTGCACAGATAATTGCATTTTCAAATCACAAGAGTGCAGTGTGCACATTTGTGGAACACATACAAACTGAAGAGAGAAAGAAATAAGTGCCTTAGCTGCACCACCAAGGCAACTGGAAACTGGGCTATCATGGAGCACATTACTCTTTCTCCAATGAACACTTCACTCTTGTGATTTGAAAATGTAATTACCTGTGCAGCACCAGGTTGTGCACTGAAGAAAGAGTAATGTGCTCTGGGATGGCCCACTTTCCAGTTGCCTTGGTGGCACAATTGGTAGCACAACTAGAATGGTATTCTGGACAGCCTGGGTTCTAGTCCCAGCTGATGCACTTATTTATTTCAGTCTTCTGTTCATACAAGATGCCATATAGTCTATTTTCTGGCTGAAAGACACCACTTCAGTGAGAAAGAGAGAGATATGGGCTTGATAAGATATGATAATATTGGCAATCTGGGTGGAGAAGGCATATTGAGTAACCCAGGTGAAGTATAATATAAATCAATATTGTTGGACAATGCATGTGACACCAAGAAGAAAGAACGATCTCTCTTTCAGGGGTGTAGAAGCTGCCAGATGTCCTCTAATGAGTGCTTTGTCATCAGCTGAGTTAGTTCACCTATTATCCATGGTGAGGGTCAGGAGCAGCCAAACTATGATCTATGGTATGGTTCAGAGTAAGGTTAAAGTCAACCTTATTAAGAAGGGGAGTTCAGACTGGTTGAAATCTGCTATGGCTCAATTCATTGTGTGAAAGAAATTGGAGCATCAAAATAAAGATCATACGTGTTGGCCAATATTATGGACTCACTGGGGAGTGGGCCTCTCCCAGAAGCCACCTCCTTTTCTGTTCCTCTTCTGTCTGCAAGTCCAATGACCCCACAAATAGGGATTGGGAAGAGGCGTGGAAGTGGGTGGGGGACAGGGGAAGAGCCAAAGATGGAGTGGTGTTATTAGGATAGTTAGGATCTGGAAGCACCCTGGGCTGAAAGGAGAACTTGGAAGAAGTCAACATGTTTAGTTCCCATACCCAGGGATTCTACCAGACTGAGTGGGCAGGTAGTTGAAGGGCCTACCAGTTTTACTCATCTTCTTCTAGTGGCACTGTGCAATCTCAGACTGATGAGGGATAAGATGGCTACTATAGTGGATTGTATTTCTTATTCCTCTGTTGATTTGGATTGCATCATGGTGACCTGTCTTGGTGACAACCCTGACCCAGTATTGGAGTCAGCTGTACCAGCAATTTTCTCCATGGTGCACTGTCCGAAGGAGGACTATGGGGGGGGGCACACCTATTTTAGATCTGATCTGAACTTGATAATGCAACAAATAAGGTAAACCTCATTGTTTGAATGTGTGGCTATGTATGAAGGTCCAGCTACAGGTAATAGAATTCTACTTGGAATCTGGCTTCTAGGATGCGATGGGGATTTTCTTCAGGAAATCATAGACTTTGTGACCAACACAGGGTTGAAGTCACCTAGGTGGATTATTCTGGATGATTTCAATGCTCAGGCTGACAATGCTTTTTTGCAGTTTGAGCAAGACTTCCTCTGGGGTATGGAATCCCTGGACCTCACACAAGTTGTTGCTTCTGTGACCCATAAATGTGGCCATGCTTTGGACTGGGTATTCACTCTGAGGCTCGAGGTCAATGATCTCAAGATTGAGCCAATTAATTGGTTGGATCACTGTACCATCAGGTTCTCTTTCAGTGTCCTCTCTAGTAGCCTACTCCCTGTGGAGATGATCCAGGACTGCCCTCTATGAGAGCTACTACCAGAGGGACCCTTTGTGGTGATGGATACAATGAGTATGTTGCCACATGCCTCAGGACCAGAGGAAGATGTGGTGGCCTATAATAGGACCACTGGGGTAGTTTTTATACTGGGTACTTATACTGGGTATTAGAATGGAAGAAGGCAATTTGCCCATTGCACCATTCCACACATAATGGACTCATGTTATCCCTTTGTTACCTATCAATTAAACAATCTCCCTTTTGAACTCACTTAATGAAAAATGCATAGCAATAGTTTTTGAAGTCTTCATCTTTATTCGAAATCTATGTGCTTTCAGACCTTGTGGCTTGTCCACTAGTTCTATCCCCATTTCTTTAGCTAACTCCAGATCTTTCATTATTTTAAACAATTGCAGTAGGTCCCTCTTTTTGTTCTATCCTCGGGGGTGTACAGCTCTAACTTTTGTAATTTACCTGCATAGCTAACTTGTTTTATAGATCTTATCATCTTGGTAAATGTTCTCTGAATTTTCTCTATCTTATTTATCTCTCCCCTTGCATATGGATTCCACAGTGGAGACCCGTAATTGATATTGGGTCTAACAAATGCCTTACATAGTGGCAGAAGAAACTGTTTAGATGTACTAATAAAGTTTATTTTAATATTCTTTATCATAAAGATTGCTTTTCTAATTAACTGCATCCTTTGAGCTTTAAAATTCATATTTCCATCTATTACTATTCCACAGTCTTTTTCCTTATTGGATGATTGCAATTGCTTGCCATTTAATTGATATGCATTTCTTGGGTTCTTTTTCCCCAAATGCATCACTCCACATTTTTCTATACTAAAGGGCATTTCATTTTCCCTGGACCATGTTTCTACCTTCTGAAGATCTCTTTCCAAACCTTGAATAGCCTCCTGACTTTACCAGTATATCATCAGCAAACTTGACCATCACGTTTTCTATTCCGTGGTGTATATCTGCAATATATAATGAAAAGAGTGCTGGACCCAGCAACAACATCTGTGGCACCCCACTGGTAATGTCAGTGCAATTTGAATACATCCCCCTAATTCTAACACTCTGTTTCCTTTCCCTCAACCAATTTTGAATCCAAATCATAAGTCTGCTATCTACCCCATCTTAGCCATTTTATTAATAAGTTGATTATGTGGCACTTCATCAAATGCTTTCTGGAAATCTAAAAAAAGATGTCCACTGGGTTGTTATTCTATAAGTCTTTATTTATTTGCTTATAGAAGCTGGACTGATTTGTCAGACATGACCTGTTTCTTCTAAACCCATGCTGCTTGACATCTTTATAATTTAACATATCTAGATTTTCTCCAGACTTTTCCATCAAGAATCTCGCTGCTATTTTATACAGTACTGCCATTAAGTTGACTGGTCTGTAGTTAGACATTGATGTTTTAACACCCATTGTTATACAGTGGGGTTACAGTAACCCTTCTCCAGTCCTTCGGCACCTCTCCTATAGAAAATGACCTGTTAAACAGATATGCCAGTGGCTTGGCTATCTGTGTTCTTACTTCTTTAAGCAATCTCGGGTGCATTTGATCAGGTAGAGACGATTTATGTGGTTTTAATTTATCTAACAAATTTTCTATTTCAGTGGTACTGATTTCTAAGTTCAGATTAGGAATCCTATTTTTCTCGACAATAGTGTCATCTTGTTCTTTCTTATCATAAACAGAGCTAAAGTAATCATTTAAATATTCTGCAATATCCTTTATTTCTGAAACTTCATTTCCATTTGCAAGCAGTGGTCCTAACTGATTTGATGTCATCCTATTATTATTGATGTATGAATACAATCCTTTTCCATTATCCTTTCTAAACACTAAATTTGTTTCTAGTTTAATTCTTTCTTCCTTTATTTTTTATTTGAACTTCCACATTACTTTTTGGTATTCTGTAACAGTTTCTATATTTTCATACTCTTTTATTTTATCATATGCTCTCTTCTTGTTTTTACATAAATTTATGATTCTATTTGTACACCGCATATGTATTTTACCCCTTCTTGTATACATCTTCTTTTTGGTATACATCTTTCTTCCACTTCATGTAATTTGTCTTTAAATACATTCCACATATCTCCTACTGTATTATTTTAAAAGCCATATTCCCACTTCCAATCAGCCAAATACTTCCTAATTTTGTTAAAGTCTGCCTTATTGTAGTTTCTAACAATAGCTGCCCCTTAATCCAGCACCAGTTTTCTTTTTACATAGAATTCAATGATGCTATGGTTGCTGTTGTTCAGACTATCTCTGATACTGATTATCTTTTCTGTTTGTAACTACCCAATCTAATGTATTCCCCTCTCTAGTGGGCTTGTAAACTAATTGATTGAGACTACATTCTTCCATCAATTCCAGATACCTATTTTGTATTCTTGTTTTTTGCAGTTTTTTCACTCCAATCAATATTAGGCAAATTGAAATATCCTATTAACACATCCTCCTGCATAGCTAGCTGTTTGATTTCTGCTTTGATGCAGTCATCAATAATTTTATTAGTAGATGGTGGGCAGTAATACAGGGCTAGAAGAAGTTTTTTTTATTCCTAGCATCTTGTATGATCACCCATAAAGATTCAATTTCATCCTTTTGATTGTATTTATTATATAACAAGCTTTTGAAGCCAGTTTTTACATACTGTAAATGGCAATTCCCTCACCTTTTTTATGTCCCCTTTCTTTTGAGTAGAGATCGTAACCTTCTATACTCCTGTTCCACAGAACTTCCTTTTCCCACCATGTTTCTGTGAGAAAACAGATGTCTGTATCTTCTGATTGTAATCTTGGTTCTAACTCTGACTTTTTTGTAATATTGAGGCTCCTAGCATTCAATGACCAAACTTTAAGCCCTTTGTACTGATTTTTATTGTTTTTCTTAATTTTATGTATTTCCATCATGTGCTGATTAGCATTATTTTTATTACCACTTTTGGCCCCTCTCTCCTGGTTAATTCATTTAAATTGGTAGTCAATATATTTTTGATTTCCAGCCCCTGCTTCCTACTACCCTTTTTGCTTAGATGTATCCCATCCTTACAAAAGTACTCTGGCTCATATACAAAGTTTTCCCAATGGGTTATACATCCCAAGCTCTCTTGCAATGTCCAATATCTCAAACAATTGTTCAGTTCTCTTATTTTCTTCTGAGGAAAATCATTCTCCCTAGGAACTGGAAGGATTTCAGAAAAATAAATTTTGCATCCAAGCCTGTCTGCATCCTCCCTTATGTTCCTATATTCTTCCTTTATTTCACTTATTTTTTGCCTCTTGATGTTATTAACTCCCAAGTGCAGAATTAGAACATTACCCTTATGTCCCCTAATTATATTAGGCAGCATTTCCTGCACATCCTTGATCTTAGCTTCTGAAAAGTAGCCAGTCATTATATTTTCCTTATTCCCATATGAGGTGTACCTACCCGTGTACTTTCCTCCTAGAACATATACATTCATCCTATTATTTCCCTCTACATTAATCTCTCCATCTCCTCATGATGTAGTAGCCATATCTGCTACTTCCATATTCTCTACTTGCTCTCTGTCAGGTTCAGGATTTTGGGGGAAGTGCATATTTCTTTCTGATGGATCCTCACTCTCTTCCTGGTTTTCTAGTGTGTCCTCTCTACTTTCCTGAATTGTGATGTCAAAATTCACCTCTCTTATGCCTGTAGCCTCACTTACTTCTGAGCTATTTCTTATCAGTGGCCCATCTATCTTTCGAGCAATTTTGGGATAATTCTGTTTCCCATTTCTATTGTTTTTTGTTGCTGCTCTTAGCTCTGTACCATAATTATTTTCCTGTGCCATACTTCCATTGTTGTGCTGTGGCCCTTATTTCCATCGGTTTTAGTAATATTCCATTCCTCTAGTAACTCCGTACTGATTTCTTCACTATTCATCCTATCCTGTCTCTTCATATTATCCATAATCTTATCTGTTTCCTGATCTGTTTCAGCTTCCAAATGAATTAGCATGAGATGTTCATATCTATTGTCTCCAAACGAAACCCCATGTCCCGCCTTCCTTTTTTATATTTGCGTGTGTCTACTTGCCACTCCTTATCTGTGTCTCTGTCTCTCTATGCTTGTTTACTTGGATCTCACTACTTTATTTCTCCAGTGACTGTTCTTGATATTGCTGCGTTACATTATATTGTTTTACAGTTATCAGTTTCATTTCCAGTTCTAAAATTCTCTGCTGCAGTTCTTTAATAAGAATGCATTCTTTATAGGTGTAGATCAGGACCTCATTTACCACCTCTGTGCAGATCTTATTGCATAGAAAACACCTTAAACCCAGGTTTCCTCTCTCTAATCCAATGACATTTTCATCCATTTCCATTCCTACTACTATTTATACTGCATGCTGTATTGTTTTAATCGTAGTCCCTGTTACTATGCTCAACTATATAGTCTCCTTATTCTATTAGGCTTCACCACTGTCGGTAGCTTATCACATTCTTGCTATCCCCTTCCTGCTCTGATTTATCCAGTGGCACACTCTGTTGTTTAGTATACCTCCAAGTGCTGTTTCTCCTGGTGAATGTGGGGTCTCTGATTCACAGGGTAGAACTCTATTTTATTACATTCATTATCTCACTCTGACTCCCAACTTTAGAGTATATCCTACCTATATTGGTCCTTTGGTGCACGCTCTTGGACCTTTTAACTTCTTCCTTCTTCTCTTCTTCCTCACATGACACACCAGACACATGCTAGGATGTGCATGTCTTTGCACGTGTCTCCACATGCTGGCTGAGTGCATTTGAGCTCATAGCACTTGCTGGAGGCTTAGCTTTTATGTGGCCAGACCTGGATATAGAGCTTAGTACTCGCTCTGAGACAGTGCAAATAATTTCTCCAAACACTAAATAAAATCAGCAAATAGCCCCAGTTTACATGAAGGTACTGCCAGCACCCTGGGACTGCTTCTCAATTAAAATAGCACTGACTGGGTCCTGTTCTGTAGTCCTGTAGTTGCTGTTACTGAACTATTGGGCTGCAGATGTACTTCCTGCCTCCTCTCTGCCCTATAGTTCACTTCAGCCTGGCAGATATCAAGGAATACGTCACACAATTCAAACTGTGAATGCCAACAACCACAGCACTCCCACCCTGTCACTCAGCTTTTGGCCGACACTTAGGGAAGAGAGCACTAGTAATCACTGCATTCGCTAGAGGCTTAGCTTTTATATGGCCTGACCCAGAAGCAGAGCCTAGTACTGACTCCAAAACAGTGCAAATAATTTCCCCAGACACTAAATAAAATCAGCAAATAGCCCCAGTTTACACAAGGGTACTGTCGGCACCCTGGGAGTGCTTCTCAATTAAAATAGCACTGCCTGGGTCCCATTCTGTAGTCCTGTAGTTTCTTCCTCTGAACTACTCGGCTGCAGATGTACTTCTTGTCTCCTCTCTGACCTATAGTTCACTTCAGCCTAGCAGATATCAAGGAACATTTCATACATTTCAAACTGTGAATGCCAACAAACACAGCTCTTCCACCCTGTCACTCAACTTTTGGCCAACACACAGGGAAAAGAGTGCTAGTAATCACAGCACCAACTCATGTATGCCTATTGGCATGCTGCAGTATGATTGTGAGCTAATGGAGTTGAAAGCAAAGTGATGGGGGTTTAAGCATTGTTGGAGGGCATCCAAAACCCAGAAGGATAGACTGGTTTTAATTGCTCACCATGGTGAGTATTAAAGGCTTGCTCCCCAAAAAAGGCAGTGTTTCTGTCTAGAGAGATTGCTGCTGAGAGGAATTGACCAACTCATCTCTTTCAGACTGTGGACAGGCTGCTTCATCCAGACTGTTGAAGCCCATTAGATCTTTTTTCCCCATGAAGTGCAAAGAGTTTTCTTGATTCTTCTCAGACAAGGTGTGTTCTGTTTAGGCTTGGATCTTACAAAGTGGACCATTACAGTCCAACAGGGTTGAACCTATGTGTCCCAGGTGCATTCAGGGGTCATGGGGAGAGTTTAAACCAGTGAAGGTGGATGTGGTAAATGGGGTGAACTCTGAGCTAAAGCCAGCATTCTGTGAATTGAATCCAGATCCTACATGACTACTAGTGAGTTGTGTGGGGCAGCTGGGCCTGGTGTTCACTAAGATAGTTCAGTGTTCCTTGTTGTATGTTTCTTCCCAATTGCATTGAAAGATATGCTGGTGAGGCCCTACTGAAAAAAAGCATCCCTGGACCTGGATATTCTAGCGAATTATCAACCAGTTCTTACCTTGCCTTTTCTGTGCAAGGGTTTTGAGAATGTGGTTGAGCAGCAGCTTGAGGCACACATCAATGCCTTTGACATTGATGAGCCTCTCCAGTCTGGTTTTAGGTCAAAGCACAGAGACTGCATTGATCAGGGTACATAATGACCTGCTCAGTTTGAAAGATAGAGGATAGCTGTCAATTCTTATTCTCCTGATCTCTTTTCAGCCTTTGACACCATGGAACAGCTGCTGTTGTTGGACAGGCTCAGGGAGTATATGGAGTTCACTGGTAAATTGATCTGCTGGTTTGAGTACTATCTCAGTTGTAGGGCACAGAGGGTGATGTTGGGAAAGTTCTCTTCATCGGCAGTGTCACTGCCTCAAGGCATACCCTAGGGCTCAGTCTTCTGGCCCATGTTGTCCATGGTGTATATACTGCCCCTGAGAAGGATCATTAGACAGCATGGACTAGGTTTTCACTGTTTGCATATGGAACCCAGCTCCATCTGTCCTTTTCCCCCAAGACATCAGGAGAAGTTGATGGTCTGAATAGATGCTTAGACAAGATCCAGGATTGGATGTCAGTGAGCTGGTTAAGAGTAAACCATAACAAGACTGAAGCACTGGTCATCGAGCTGGGTTGAAGAGGGGGTGTGACAGCTAATGAGAGGGAAAAGAGGATTTCAGCTCAGATCCTTTGGACTTTTGGCTACCACTAAGGTGAAAAATCTGGGTAGCATTCTGGATGAGGGGCTGATATTTGAGGCTCAGATGTCATCAGCAGTTCAGGGTAGCTTTTACCATCTCAGGAACATCAGTCGGATTAAACCCCTTATTCCACGTGGAGACCTGGTGATGTTAGTACACGTATGTGTGACTTCTACCGCAATGCTCTGTACCTCAGGTTAGTGAAGGTACACTTTAGCAGCTGCAGCTGGTTCAGACCACAGTTGATAGGTTGCTGACGATCCTTTCAAGGTTGCCATGTCTCCCCAGTGCTGTGTGATCAGCACTGGTAGCCATTAAAGTGGAGTATCTTTAAAGTTGACTTGCTGACTTATAAGGCCCTACACAGGTTGGGACCAGGCTATCTGGTTGCTCTTCTGCATCTGCACGTATCCTCACATCCTCTCTACACCATTCCACTGAGTAGGGCCTTCTTGTGATACCCAGGGCCAGGATAAAATTGGGATTGCTGGCCTATTCTTTTGGAATTTGTTCCTGAGGTTCCTGAAGGAGTACCCTTGGTATGAGTCTTCAAAAGAGGTCTTAAGACCCTTCTATTTTGTTAAGCATTTGGGTAAGAATCTCCCTGCATTCCATCTAGTGTACATTTCAGTAGTGTATTTATTTAGTTATTTATGTGTTTATTTATGTTTTTATTTATTTAATCTGCCATTATGCTGCTATGATTTAGTTAAAAAACTTCATTTTATTAATGTTGTTTTACTGTATTATTGGTTTTGTTGATTGTTGTTCTGTGTTTTCTATTGTTGCACTTTGTTAGGTGTCTTTGCCTTGTTCTTTTCATCTATTACTTTTGGACCTTTCTTGTACTATACAATGTATATGTCATTTTTACTGTATTTATTCCTACCTTGACTACCATTGTATTTTCATTATTGTATGCTGTCCATAACCCCTGTAGTTCTACTATTGTATATTGTCCTACCCAGGAGCTTCTTGTGAATGAACTTTGCTCAACGGACTTGCTTCCTGGTGAAATAAATAAACAAAACTAAACTTTATTGTAATGGCATCCTGAGATTCTGGTTAAAAGTGCCAGATATAAATAAACTACTACCACTACATTCCTCTGAGTAGAGACACTGTGGGCCTCTACCCCACCTACTCCTAGCAAAGACTGAAGGCTTCTGTTTGAGACTGCTGTTTTTCCTGGAGAAAGGCAACATCTGCCTTGTCTTTAAACAACATCAAAGAGAAAGTACTTTCTTAAGTTTTATGGGTCTGGTCAGTCCCTTGACATTCCAGGTCAGAGCCATGAAGTCTGGCATCCTGTATTAGTTAGCAAAACCATCAAAATATATAATGAGTAAACTCATGGTGTTGACTTCCTCCTTGGTCTTGAGGAGTCAAGCTCACAGACACTGAGAATCAGAACACCACTACCTCTTCCAGACCAATTTAATAATTCCAAAGAAGGCAGTTTAGTCAGATACACTGTAGTGAGGTTAAAAAGATCTCTCACCTATACAATGTAACAGCACAGAGTAAAAGTTTCAGCTGGCCTACTGTAAACCAACACAACAAATTACTTCAAAACTAATGAACAATGAGCAGAATACAAATAACAACAACCAATCATACCCATGACAGACACACAATCTCCATGCAACACAGAGAGGTGATGAAAAGCTATCAGGTCTAACCCACTCTTCCCAGTCTCTCGTCATAGAAAAGGAAAGTCTATAATCAAGGGCAGCTAGGGAGTACTCTCACTCATCTCGCACAAGCAGTCATAAACCCTAGGGTAAATTTGGGTGGACATGTACACTGCCAGTCTTAACAAGTCCACCCCTAGCAAGTGTAAACCTGGTCAACAACTGAGTATCAGTGGTACTAGACATAACCAACTATGTGATACACCCAAAAGGTCAAATTAACCCATGAAAAACAATGCAGTCAGTGATGTAGCTGACCTCCAGATTAGGCATGTAACACTACTGATGACATAGACGCTTCCATTGAGGCCTGTTCTGATCACTATGCTCTCAGCTGTTCTACAAAGTGGCAACCATTACAGGGCTGAAGATGATTGCCCAACCAAGGGAAACAGGTTACACAGCAAGAGCTGAAGCATCCACATGTGGTCCCCCATCGAACCCACTCCATCATCACTAGAAGGGGCTCCCACACAGGGGACAAGGTACCCAGAATAACTATAAGTTCATCCACCATTATACAATGGCAATAAAAAATCCTGGACTCTGATTGGTCACTCTTGGGCAGGAACTGTGATGTTATCCCAGCACAACATCACTGGTCTAGTCTCAGCCTCAATGTGAACCTGTAGATGAGCTTCTTCTTGAGCACCTTGAGCACCTTGACCATTTGTTTGATTGTTTCATCTGCTCTTAAAAAAAATATATATTTTTCCACACAAAAACATCTTTAAAATGATTTTAATTCTTCTGTATAACAACGAGCCATTGTATAATAGCGATTATGCCCTCCAGGGTGTGTGTTATTTGGGATAACATCACGCCTCAGTTGCTGGACACACTCGACCTGCGACCTCGTGCCCAATCACCTGAGGCGTGACATTATCCCAGCATGACACACACCCTGTTGGGAATTATTGCTTAACTATGATATGGCAAGTAAGCAATGACCCACAAGAAGACATGTGTTTCTAGAGAACTAATGCATACCCTGGGTGTATTGGAAGGTATGAGGCCAACAGCCAAGTGACCTTCACCACACCCAGGAAATCCATTCACTCTCAAGACACTTATACCCTGGGGTGGGTTATTGCTTTTATAAAATGGAAAAAGGTTTTATATTTTTTTAAAGGTAAAATGGTTTTGTTTTCCTTTAGTTAGGTTTTTGCTAAGTAGATTATGAGAGTTTGGTAACAAAGGCCAAGTGTCTTTGAATAAATCTGGGAAGTGCATTAATTTTGAAGATACCTATTCACTGTTGTGAATTTTTTTGTTTAAAGAAGTGGAAATGGTTTTGATATAATGCAAACAGGTTTTATTTTAATTTTGTTTGTTGCTTGTTAGATTAGGGCAGATTAATTACCAACTGTTCATATACCAGAAATTAAAGAATGGTCAGGTGATGTGTTTAGACCGATGAAGTTGCTGGGATTTTAAAGGATTCTGAAGCCCATTTTATAATAAAAGATGGGGATAGGTCCGAACGGGACTTGGCAATCACACCAAGGTCAGAGTAGAGAAAAAGGGGAGTGGTGGTTTGAACAGCAAAATCAACCAAACAAACACAAATTAGTATACAAAGAAAAGTCTAGTAGGCCGAGGAAGGGTCGAGTAAATGCCAATATACTGTGATAGGGGCTTGCAAGCCTGGAACCAGAGAAAGAGAGAGAGAGAGAGAGAGAGAGAGAGAATAGTGGTGGGGGTGGAGGGTCTGACCTAGGCCAGGAGAGAGTACTCACCCTTCATAGCACCACTGACATTCTAGCAATACGTGGTTGACAACCACCTAGTGCATTAAACCACCTGTTTAGGCAGAATATAGAACTCAATAAGGAACATTAGTCATCATTTATTAGAAGGGAGGGTAGCGAGCTGCTCATGTGGTGACTCCAGCCCCTCTTCGATTCCCAATGAGCTGTTCAGTGAGTGAGGAGTGACACTTGCTACCACAGTCCAAGAAGTAGGATGAGGTTCCATAAGTGTCATGTCAGCTACCAGTATGGCCAAGGCAGGTCACTGTGTGGATCTTAGGCATTCAGTGACAGTGCACAAAGTGGGATAAACCTGTTGCACTCTAGTATGTTTACAAGAGTCTGCTGATGAGACTCTGGAACCCTGACTCCTCCTGCAGCTGCAATAAGGTGTTGCTGGGGCACATTTGTATCCTGTTGATGATTCCTTCCTCACTTTCTGATTCCATGTATGAGCTGGTTGCCAGGCACAGGTGATTCACTGGAAAGCAAAGTACAAGAACAATGCAAGTTAATTATCTTACTGTGGTGGAGGGTTTTGGAGCTGGAGAATTGGAGAATTGGAGCCACCACCATATCCTCTGATTCTTTTGGTTTCCTGAAGGCATGGATGGCATAGAACTAGGGGCTTTCTTCCAGAATGTACTTCCCATTTTTGAAGGGGAATGGTTCACTCTAGGGGTGGTAGTGCCTTGTTCCACTCCCAAGAATAACAGCATACAAAACAGGATCAGCACTCAGCCCCACATGGTACAGAGTCTTAGCACTCCATATTCTTCATGCAGCCCCTTTTATTTTTAACTAATGTGCAGAAATCAAAGGCAGCAAGCAGTGCAGTTAGGAACACAAGAAAGGCATGTGTCTGTTGACCTAACGTTTCATTCCTCCCCAACAGGAGCATCATCAGAGCTCCACATATGTCTATATGTCATGGAACCTTTGTTGCAGGTCAAAAATGCTGTCAGAATTTCTTTGTGTGACAGTCTTAAGGACCCCCATTTCTAACAGCAAAGAAGAAAACATTTGTTTAATTTATAGGTCTGTCATTCCCATTGCCAGTTTGGCCATAACCATCTTTGGTTAAGTTCAGCTTCTAAACTCTCTCTCCCTCTTACAGCTTAGCCCTAAGCAGTGCTCCCATGCCAGGGAATGGTAGTGGCATGGCGCTCCTTGGCTGGCCATGCCACACCATCAGTATGTCCACTTCATCATCCCCTGGATTAGCTTAGCCCTAAGCAGGGCTCCCACACCAGGGAATGGCAGCGGCATGGCACTCCTCAGCTGGCCATGCGACACCATCAGTCTGTCTGCCTCATCAGCCCCTGGATCAGCTTAGACCTAAGCAGAGCTCTCACACCAGGGAATGGCAGTAGAATGGCGCTCCTTGGCTGGCCGTGCCACACCATCAGTCTGTCCGCCTCATCAGCCACTGCATCAGCTACACTAAGCTTTCACTGGATTCTGCACAGCACCTCCATTGTCCTTATGCTGCAGCATGCAATTGATGCTTCTTGCCAGCCCTGCTGCTACTATTGCCTGCATCATGAACCTACCCAAGCTTCATTTTAATCTTGCTAGTTTTCTTGACTGCTTTACAAACTGTGGAACTAAGTTTTGTCCCACCAGCCCTGCCCAACCCTGGCCTCTATTAAACAGAATTGAACTCTGCACATTCTTTACTCTCCCAATCTCATTGGCTTCCTCCTGCTAAATGCTCCATTGCCCAGTTGGTCCACACTCCAAATCCTGCTCTGCCACCTTCCTGCAGTCTCTCTTGCAGTGACTTCTGGCTGCAGTTTCTTTCCTGAATTTACTTGGCTGGTTGTGCTGCCTCCTCCAACAACCCTTGTGCTGCAACACACACAGCTGTTTCTTGGGCTGTCCCTTCTCTCTCCTCCCTACCATAAATTATCGGGCTGCCCCTCACCAGCCTAGACCTTTCCCTGTAAATCTGCAACTTCTACCTTTCCCTTTTCTCCTACAGCACCCCTCCCTCTCTTCAAACTACTTTTCCACCCCTCCTCTGATCCACACTAGTTTCCAACTCTCCCCATTACTTTCCATCACCCTCCTCTGCCGCCTGACAATCACAGTGCTGCCTCTCCTCTTGCTCTGCCTCCCCCTCCTTTCCCCCCCAACATCCCTCCCACTCACCTCTCACCAAACCTCTCCCTTACACTCTCTCTCTGCCCTTCCTCCACCTCCCCACCCTACCCTCCTCCTTTCAAACCCTGCTACTACACTTTCCATGGTGCACTGTAGCAGGCATCTCTCACCAGCTCTGGATCCCATCTGCCTCCCTGCACACCCTCATTTTCCAAGTTGGCCACTCAAATACCTTGCCTGTTCTAGCCCAACCCAGGTCCCTTGTTCCCTCTAAAAGTTACCTCTCTATCCTTAGTGAATTACTCATCTACAGTCTGCTACTTACTTCTGGTGACATTGAGCCTAACCTGGCCCCCCCACCTCCCCCTCATTTGATCTACCAAAAGGACTATGACTTTTTCATCTGAACATTAGAAGTCTTCTCCCCAAAACTGACCTTCTTCAACCACTCATGACCCAACTCAAACCCTCCATCCTCACTGTAGTGGAGTCATGGCTCAGCTCTAAAATTAAGGACTTGGATATTGCCATCCCTGGCTATTGCCTCATCTGACAGGACTCTAAGTCCAGGGGAGGCAGTGTCGCCATGTATATGTCCTCCTCTCTCAATTATACAGTCTGCCTCTCCTCGGCCAATCCCTCTGCCTTTGAAATGCTGTTAGTAAAAATATCCCTCCCCTTCTCCCTTCCCATCTTTCTATGTAGTGTCTATTGTTTCCCCAATCTCCCTGCCACCTCCCTCTCCTCCACTGCTGATCTTCTCTTCACCATCTCTGTCCTTGCCACCCGTGGTGAACTATTCATCCTTGGGAACTTCAACATAAACTGGTTGGCCAGCCAACATTCAAAAATCTGCAACCATGCCTCCTCCCTAAACCGTACTCAACTTATTTCCTGTCCCATGCACTGCAACCATAAATCAGGGAAGCATTCCCTAATAGACTGGGTGCTGACCTCTCACACCCACTGTGTCATAAGCTCTGGTATGCTCCCTTATGCCCTCAGAGACCATCATATGGTCTACTGTGTATGCAAAATCCACCGTGCAAAATCACCTCCAGTCATTCTCAATTCTCACTCATACCGCTCCCTAGACTTGTCCTCCCTACATAATGATTTGTCCTGTATCGACTGATCTCCAATTGCCACTGCCCCTTCCATCAGTTCAGCCCTGACCTTCTTTACCTCACAGTTCCTGTAAGTATGGGACCGTCATGCCCCATTCAGAAAAGTGTAGGCCCACGGGAACCAACTCCCCTGGGTCTCTGCAGAACTTATAGCATGTCAAAGGGTTAGAGACAATGCCTGGGCTGGGTATAAAACTACTGGCAGCCCCCCCCCCGACCTCCAGCATTATTGCTTACTTCGCAATGCTTGCACCAAGGCTATCTGCCTTGCAAAATCAGAGTACTTCCAATACTCCTTCCAGGAAAACATCAACAATCCATTCCAGTTCTGTAAGGTCATCCATGCCCTGTTCTCTCCCCCCAGTCCACTCTTCTTCTCCTCTTCTAAAAATTGGTACCTGCACAATTGATGACCCTCCCACTGTGACCACTGAATTCTACAATTACTTTAGCACCTGTGCCTCTTCCCTACTTGCATCCCTCCCCTGCACTGCCCCAGGCATCCCCTGTTCCCCCTTCCCCCCCCACCACATCCACGTCCCCTCCTCTGCCACCCCTCTTTTTCAAGCCCATCCTTCTAGATGATACACTATGCTTACTACTTGCCCTGAACCCATCCAAAGGAAAGAGCCCCATTGACCTAGACTCTAAGCTTCTTCACCTCTCTTCATTCTCAATTGCCTTGCCATTGATAGATCTTCTAAACCTCTCCTTTCTGCATGCCACCATGCCTGACACTTGGAAATCTGCTACTGTGATCCCCCTCCACAAAGGCAAGGAAACTTCGGATTCTTGCAACTTCTGACCCATCTCTCTACTCCCTATGCTGGCTAAACTGCAGGAGCATCTGGTCCTGGAACAGCTCTCCTCCTTCCTTGATTCATCCTCCTTTTTTCACCATGTTCCAGTTTGGCTTCTGCAAAAACCACTCTACCACCACCTCCCTCCTATGGCTCACTGACTCCATTCTCTTAAGCATGGATCAGGGACATATTTAGTTGGTTCTGCACATACCTCACGGGCCACTCCTAATCTTTCAGAATTGGCAACTTCCTCTCTCCTCCCCTCCCAATCACCACAGGTGTCCCCCATGGCTCAGTACTTCGTCCTATCTTAGTCTCTATACTCCTGAATGATCTCCCAAAAACCTGTACATCTTCATGCAAACACATGTATGCTGATGATACAGTGCTATTTTCTTCCAGCAACTCCACCTCCGAGGTGACCACCAGCCTTCAGCTGGACTTTAATAATGTCCAACACTGGTTTACTGCTAACCAACTCTTCATGAATGTCAAAAAAACAGTAACTATGACAGTTGGCTGCAGACAAAACTGGCAAGGCTCTACTCCTCCCACACCTTCCACACCTTCTCTGGCTCATTACTTGATGATGCTACCACATTCAAGTACCTTGGACTATGGATGGACAAGAATCTAGACTTTGGGGTCCACATTGAAGCCATCCATAAAAAAATTCTCCCTAAGCTTGGCATTCCGTACTGTCATCACAGATTCCTCCCACAACATGCCAGGTGAGAAATTGTCCAAAAGATGATTTTCCCTATGTTTGACTTCCAAGATGTAGTATATAGCTCTGCCCTGAAAACCACCCTAGCTAGACTGGACACACTCTTCAACACCTTCTGCTGATACAGTCTTGGTTGCTTCCCTCGTACTCACCACTGTGACCTTTACTCTTCACTTTGCGTTTCCTCCCTCCATGGCAGATGCCTCTCACACATTGCAAATCTAGTTGGGAAGTTCTGGCTTGGCTCTCTGCCTCCTTACCTGTCCTTCCTCCCTCCTATCAACCTCCCTTCCATCCTGCTATTCCATTCACACCTCCACCCATAGGAATCTCGCAGTCCCACCTCGGCGCACATCGCCTGGTCATGCCTCCTTCTCTTATAATTTCCCTGTAATCTGGAACTCCTTCCCTCTAGGAATCCACTTTGCCCAGTCCTGACACTATGTCTCCTACCTCCTCTGTAAGCACTCAGTTCATTCCTGTGTCTGCACCTAACACCTCTCTCTCCCAAATAACGTCATCTGCCATGCTCAGCTACTCACCTCCTTCCGTCTTTTCCCTCTCCTCTCCACTGTCTCCCCTGCTATGTCTAACTGATGCCTCCCTGACCCTATCCACCCCTCCTTCTGCCTCCCACCTCACATCTCCCCCACTACCACCCCACCTCCCCTCTGGAGCCTGTCCCCTTGCAGGGTTCCCAACATCCTGAAAGGGATTCAGCTGTTGGGTCTCACACTCTCCTCTTCCCCTCTCCATCTACTCCTCCCCATTGCCTCCCAACTACCTCTAACTGATGCCTCCCTACCCTCTACCCCTCCTTTCTGACCCATCTCACATCTCCCCCATGACCCCCCTCCTCCCTCTCCTCCCCCTCCTCCCTTCTCCCAATCCTCCGGGCCTTGTCCCCTTGTAGGTTTCTCAACATCCTGAGGGGGATTCGGTTCACGGGTATCATACTCTCCTCATCCCCTCTCTGTCCACCCCTCCCCACTGACCCCCTTCTACCTTTTTCACCTCCCTGACCCTATCTACTCCTCCTTCTACCCCCACCTTGCATCTCCCCCACTTCCCTCCCCCTTCTCCGTCACCTCTGGGCCCTGTGCCCTTGCAGGGTTCACAGCATCCTGAAGGGGATTCAGTTTGGGGGATCATTTCCTGACCTTCCCCTCTCTCTCCCTCCTAGCTCACATCCCCCCACACCCTTCTCACCATATCCCTCCTTGCAGTACCTCTAGCATCCTGGAGGGGGTTGTTCTTGGCTTCCCCCTTCCCCCTCCCACTCATCTTTCCCTACCTGCTGCTAATGCAGTAACTCATCTCTCCCATTCAATCCTCCTCCCCTCCTTTTGGGTGATTGCTCCCCTTCCTAAACTTCATTGAGCACTTAGCTATTCTTGAATTCTGGCTTTTCAGTTCTGGACCTGCACTCACTCACCACCACATTGCCACTACCCTTTCTGCTACCCTCTATCTGCTCCTAACACTCCTTTCTCCCCTAACAATCCTCCCTCAGTCCACACCTACCATAATCTCCCTCCCTCCTTGGCCCCTTACCTACCCTGTATCAACGCTACAACTATGACTGCATAATGTTACCCGTGCTATCTACGATACAACCACACCTGCAAAATGCTACCTGTGCTATCTTCTCATTGTCCTTTACCACCCCTCCCCATGATGATTACATTTTCTTCTCTCCCCCATGTCTTGGCCTCACTCTGTTATATACCACTCCCTGGTTACATTTACTTCTGTTGTCTCATGCGGATTAGTTCTGCATTGAATTAGCACAACACTGTATGTATCTGAATGGCACTTATGTAGTTGTTTGCTTGTTATTTGTAGTTCCATAGTACTAGTACAACATAGTATGTATTTGAATGTTGACTTTGCGTGATACTCCCATTTATGTATCCCCGCCTCCAGGATGTTTCTGGAAATGAGCTGTTAACAGCTCATGTTGTCTTTCCTGGTGAAACCTTTTCAGATAAATAATGAATAAATAAGAAATGTTCCCCAAATTCCTGCAAAGGTGGATTAATTTTCAGAAAAAAGTTTGCCTAAGAATGCTCTGGTACCTAACATGCTGACATGGCCTAATCCTGTACATTAATACAATTCAGCTGTGCATTGGGGTGACTGGAGCTACACTGTGTCTGGCAATGTGTGGAGCCTTAGCCCAAGGCAGTCATCTTCATCAGTTGCTCAATACTGGCCCCAACTACCTTTCTTTTCCATTAAATCAAAAGATCTTACTAGGAGACCAAAAGCTAAAGAAAGAAAGTAATAGCTTTCTCAGAAAGCTGTAACACCTCTGAGAACATTGATTTAATAAGTTCTCTTAAATTCTACATCCAATGACACCAGTAAACCAATGATTTATATATTTATTTGTATTATTGAGATATTCTTTTATTTATTCTTCATTTTATTAGGAGAGACACACTAAGTTGAAACTTGTTTACAGGTGCGACCTGGGACACAAGGAAGTTAAGTGACTTACTTAGGGTCACACAGTGTGCAAGTGGGGGCTGTGGAATTCAAACCCAGGTCTCCAGGCTTGCAGCTCAGAGTCTTAAGCCACTCTGCTATACTGCCTCCTCAATTCAACAGTGCCATGCTTGGATACTGTATTTCTAGTGTTAGCTGTTGCAATCTGCAGTGAGACATTTAAGCTCTCAGTTCAACTACCCCCCCCACACTGTTTGCCACTTGTACATCTGTAATTACAGTGCGTTGGTCTATTAAGCACTTCTTTATTGTTCTCTTCAAGTTGCTTAGTGTCTTGAATAAATGAATTAATTTTCTCATGAAAACATAAAAAAAGGAAACATTTCTTTGACATTTGGTATGTCTTTTTTTCATTTTCAAAATGTTAGACTCTGTGTCAATTTCTTGCTATACAGTCACCTCAGCAGAGATTGGGATAAGCTCAGTCATTGTAATTATTTTTTTTCCACAACAACTGAGAAGCTCTGATATTTTCAATAATCTGAACAAATGGTCATCTTGTCCCAGTGTTTCCAGCCACTCTACTGTGAAGCTGTCTGCTGTTGTTGTTGTCTGTCTTTCAGCATCAGCAGCCCTCCTCAGGCCTGTTTTCACCCCAAAGAAACTTTTGTATCTGGACTCCTTTAAATGGAGATGCAGCATTTAGATGCTTTAAAGGTTTGTTTGATGCCTTCCTCATCTTAAAGTGCAAGTTTTTAAATGAGTCCTAAGAAGTCCTAATGAGCTCTGCAGAAATATCTACCACCTATAGATATACATCATAGCCTAAATGAAATGGTTACCACCCTAGGCCTAACACAACTCATAAAAGATATAACCAGATTAAATGTAAAAAATCCTAAAACTTCAGCTATATTAGATTTAATCTTTACCACTAATCCTGATAGGTATGAGACAAGTGGGGTTTTGCCAGATACTATGTCTGATCATCAGATGATCTTTTGTATAAGAAATCAGAAAATAACAAGCATTTGTCAATGCCGAATGTTTGCTTGCTGGTATTAGCATTGGAAATGGGTGTTTACTCACCTGGTAAAGGTGATTGTGTTGGTTGGCATCCATGGCACTCCAGACATTACCTCATGGGTTTCAGCCCACCTGATAGGCTAGTGATGCACTGACCCAGATCAAATTTCCAGCATATCCAGGTCCCAGAAACCCCTGCTCTCCAGTTCGAATCTTCCATAGCTGAAAATAAGGTTAACTAGGATACAGCAAGACATACAATATGACGTTTAGCATAGATACCAGAAGTGGAAACAGGATACAAAAAGGGAGTCAGATTACAATGTGATAGAAAAGATGGGCCTGGGGCCCGAACTTTATTTCCCTCTTTAAACAATCTAACTCGAACCCGGGAGTTCGACACGTCACTTGTTAGTCAACAGTAAGTTGTTTGATCCCCAATGAACTCTGAATACCGGTTATCCCCATTCTTTTTCTCCCTATCCTTCCCGTCGTCGGCCACTCTAGCTGCTCTGAGGGAAGGCCTTGGAGTGCCATGGATGCCAACCAACACAATCACCTTTACCAGGTGAGTAAACACCCATTGTGATTGGTTGGCATCCATGGCACTCCAGACATTACCTCATGGGTAGATAAGAAGCAGTTAATCCCCTGGGAGGGGAAGAGTGGCTACGAGTGACCGGCTGAGGAAGCTGCAGCTAGAACCTGGGTTGCGAAGGAGGGGTGAGTGGCCCGAAGCTGTTCCAGCCTATAGTGTCTGGCGAAGGCGTGAATGGAGGACCAGGTGGCCACCCTGCAGATGTCCTCCGTGGATACGCTGGCTCTCTCCGCCCAGGAGGTGGCCATCGCTCTGGTGGAATGGGCCCTGATCCCCTGTGGTGGGATCATTTGGTTGGCTGTGTAAGCATTCTGGATGACCCGTCTTAGCCATCCAGCAATGGTTGACTTTGAAGTGGCGAGCCCCTGTCTCTGGCCCCTAGCAATGATGAACAGCCTCTCTGTCCTGCGGATGGGGCGTGTCCTGGCCAGGTACGCCGCGAGGGCGGATCCCACGTCGAGGTGGTGAGGGGTCCCGCCTTGACCCTGTGTAGGGTCCTCGGTGAACGTGGGTAGTTCGATAGGTTGTTCCTTGTGAAATCTGGTAGGGACTTTCGGTTGAAAGGCCGGAACCATCCTTAGGCTAACCCCCAGTGGCGTGAAAACCATATAGGGTTCAGCGCAGGACAGTGCGCCAAGCTCTCCAATCCTCCTGGCCGAGCAGATAGCTACCAGGAAGCAAGCCTTGAGGCCGGCCCAAAAAAGATCAGATTCTTGGAGGGGTTCGTAGGGAGCCGACTTGAGGGATTCCAGAACCAACGGGAGGTCCCACGGGGTGATCACTGTCCTAGTTCTCGGACGCATTATCTCCACTGCCCTCAAGAAGTGAATGGAGTCCGGGTGTGCGCCCGGGGGGTACCCTTCTACAAGGCCTATGGCTGCTCATATGGCCGAGAGCTGTACCCTGAGGGATGAAGGTGCCAGGCCCTTGTCCACTCCCTGCTGGAGGAAAAGCAGGATGTTGGCCAGATTAGTCTGTTTGGGTACCGTCCCCCGTTCTCGACACCACCGCGTGAAGGTGGCCCATTGCCTTCTGTATGTAGACGTGGTGGAGGTCCGTCTGGACTGAAGTAGGGTACTGATCACAGAAGCGTGGTACCCCATTGCTTTCAGTCTCCTCCTTTCGGGAGCCAGGCCGTGAGTTTCAGGGTCCGAGGAGCTGGGAGCAGCACCGGTCCCTGCGACAGCATGTCTGGCCGGTAGGGTATCCTGAAGCTGTCCACGGTCATCTCTCGAGCAGCAGCGAACCATGCTCTGCGTGGCCAGTATGGGGCCACCAGGATGACCATGAGGGCCGCTTCCCGGATCTTGGCCAGGACCTGGGGGATCAAGGGAAGAGGAGGGAACACGTAGGCATTCTTCCCCTTCCAGGTCTGTGACAGGGCGTCCGTCCCTCGGGTGATACCGTCTTTGAAGCGTGAGTAGTATTTGCTGACCTGGGCATTCTCCTGAGACACCATGAGATCCATGGCCACGGGACCCCATGCCACCTGGATTTCCTGGAATAGCACCGGGTGTAGACGCCATTCCCCCGGGTGCACTTGTTGTCTGCTGAGCCAGTCCGCCCTGACATTTAGTTTCCCTGCGAGGTGGACTGCGCTCAGGTGGATGAGGTGAGTCTGTGTCCAGTTGAGGACTGCCACTGCCTCCCTCATCATGGCCCTGCTCCTGGTCCCGCCCTGCTTTGATATGTAGGCTACCGTCACGCGGTTGTCGGAGCGGATTAATACCGCCCGACCGGTGATCAGGTGCCTGAATGCCCTCAGCTCATGGAACACGGCCCTCATCTCCAGGATGTTGATGGAGAGGCTCACCTCCACTGGTGACCATCGGCCCTGAGCCGTTGATTCTCCCAGACAGGCTCCCCACCCTGAAAGGCTCGAGTCCATCTCTATGGTGACTGGGCGGGGTGGCTCGAGGGGAACTCCCTTGTTCAGATTTCTCTCCAGCGTCTACCAGGCTAGGGAGGATCTCACTGCCTGGGGAAGAGGCACCAAGCAGTGGAGGTTGTGCTCGCCCAGTGCTCCTCTGGATAGGACATGGTTTTGGAGCGGGCGCATGTGCCACCTGGCTCAAGGCACCAGGTCTATGCAGGAGGCCATACAGCCCAGCAATTGGGCGACCTTTCCCATTGTGGAATGTGGACTGGCCTTCATCTTGCGTGCTAGCTCCTTGAGGTTGGAGACTCACGCTGGTGCCAGCCTTGCCCATCCTTCGGCTGAGTTGATGATCGCCCCCAGATGCTCAATCTGTTGCGTGGGGCTGAGGTGGCTCTTCTCTGTATTCACCACCCAGCCGTGGTCCGCCAGTGCCTGGATGGCGATCTCCATGTGCGTCCGGGCGAGAACCTCGGATCGGGCACGAATGAGCCAGTCGTCTAGGTACGGGATGATGTCCAGTCCCTGTTCCTGAGTCTGGCCACCAGGGTTATCAGACCTTGTGAAGACTTCCAATACGACAGTCCAAGGGAAGCGCCTGTACTGGAAGGAAGTGATGGCCCAGTATGTGGAAATGGAGGAATTGTCTGTGCCTCCGGATGATGGGAATGTGTAGATAGGTGTCCTTCAAGTTGATAGACGTCAAGAAATTGCCCACCCGGATGCAACGAAGCGTGGACCTTATGGTCTCCATCTTGAACCGGTGTTGGACTACGTATTGGTTTAGGAACTTCAGGTCTAGGATTGGCCTGAGCTCGCCCATCTTTTTGGGTACGAGAAAAAAGATGGAGTAGATTCCTTCTCCTTGTTCCGGAATCGGTATGGGTTGAATGGCCCGGTTTCGGATCAGCTCGGATAATAGTTGCTGGACCTGGTGGGGGGACGCCCTCCTCCTGGCTATGGGGGAAGAGACGAACCTGTGAGGCATATGTGTGTGGGTCAACTCTATGGAGTAGCCCTTTGAAACCACGTCTCGAACCCACCTGTCCGACGTCGTGGTCATCCATCGGTGGGCGAAGAGGGCCAGTCTTTGCCCCACCGGTGGGTAAGGATCTTGGCTTTGTGCCGGGCTGGGGGGCAGTCACTGCTGTTTCCCCCTGAATCCTCGACCTCTCCCTCCTGGTCTTTGGGTCCGAGCTCGGAATGCTGGGGGTTGGAAGCTCTGAGCGTACGGGCCGCGGAATCCGGTGGAGGAGCTTATTCCTCGAAAGGGCTGGGACCTCTGGGATGAGTCTCGGTGGGGTTGGAAGGATCTGCTCCCTCCTCGAGATCTCTGTCTAGAAGAGGCTGGGTAAGCAGGTCTGTATCTATTCTTGAGGAGGTCCCTACCCTCCTCCTTCTGCTTTAAGTAGTCTTGCAACCCCTCCCCGAACACATGTTTCCCCCGTAGGGGCAAATTCTGTAACAAAGATTTTGATTCCTGGTCTGCATCCCAGAGCTTCAGCCACAGTGCCCTATGGGCCCGGTTTGTGATAGTGGTGGCTCTAGCTTGGAGATGCAGAGAGTCCACTGCCATGTCGGCCAGGTACCTGGCTGCGTCCAGAGTGCACTCTAATAGCTCAGCTTCCCTTGACTTAGGGATAGCCTGTTCTTGGAGTTCTTTGAGCCAACGGATTTGTGCCCGAGAAGTGTAAATGGCTGTGGTAGCTGCCTTGGCAGCTATGACCCCAATTTCAAAAGCCCTTTTCAACATGTCCTCGACCTTTTTATCCGCAGGGTCTTTGAGAGCTATCATGCCGCAAGGAAGCACGGTCTTCTTGCTGAGTGCCGCCACCTGTGGATCGATGGTGGGAGCCCTGCACCAAGTGTCTGATTTTACCCCTTGCACCGGGTACATCCTGTCCAGGTTCTTTCGGTTTGGCATCCTGCCCGGGTCCGATGATTGCCATTCTGTGTTAAACATGTCCTCAATGGCCGGGCAGACAGGAAAAGTCTCAGTGGTGGCCGGTCTTAGCTGAATCAATGGGTCGAGCTTTGATTCTGGTCCGCCTTCTTCGGTTTCCTCAGACTCGAATCCCATAGTTGCCTTGATCACCTTCATGAGCCCTGGGATAGTGTCGAAGGGGCATAACTTCGAAGTTAGTGAAGGGGCCGACTGTAGTTCGGTGTCCTCAGTGTCAGACTCCGCATCCTCCTCGTCCCCGCATCGTCTCTCTCTCCGTCCTCATGCGAGCAGTCGACAGGGATGATCGGGAGAGGGTCCTCAGGGATCGGGAGTTCTTCCGGCTGGCCTCCCGCCTTTTCAGGTTCCGGGTTGGATGGTCTCGTCCTACTTTGAGTAAGGGACTCCAGCTTCTCCATGATCTTCAGCATAAAGTTCTGCTGGCTTTCCATCATGGCCACCGTGGCCTGTTGATTCTGGATCAGGAGGGAGCCTGGATCCATCCAAGAAGAGTTGCTAGGACCCGGGTTACTGGGGGCCAGAAGCGGTGTCCATTCTAATGAAGAGTCATCATCATCTAAAAGGCAGGCCGCGCAGCAGGGGCCTGGGGTTTGGGGGAGGAGGATGGCGCTGCACGTGGAGCATTTCTTTGCTTTCACCATCTGGAATAGAGAGAGGTAGATTTAGGAGGCCGTCTGTTTCTTTCGCCCCCCCACACTTTTTTTTTTTTGATGAGGTCTCCCGCATCACAGAGGCTGCAGATGGTGTGCCCGAGGTTGGGGGGTGCTATGTGAGGACCCCTGCAACGTCGGGTGGTGGTCTGGTGCCAGGGCCCACTATGTGAGGTGGCCAAGGCACCGAATGATGACCCTAGGAGGAAAACACCTGCTGGGGTCGCTGCGTGAGGGACCCGGGTGGTGGAGAGGAACCCTGGTGAGGAAGTAAGGGTCCCGATCCTTCTCTGTCGTTTTCTCCGGGGGCCAGGTTCCGCTTGCCTGACCCCTAAGCCTCAGGAACACAACAAAAATTTCCCTTTTTTTTTTTTAAAAACCAAGAGGTACTAGGCAGTATCTCGTTCAAGTTTCTCAGACCGCTACTCATTTTAAAAAACGGACGCAGAGCCGACCCACGATGGTAGGTACCCCTGGTCCTTAGAAAGAACAGGGCTAAGGGCTTACCATATGGGTCTATCTCCTTCGCACGCCACACTGCCTCTGGGAGAAGGCTAGGAGACCTGCTCGATGAGATAGGCAAACACGGGTGGAGGCTGTGGGGGTCAAACCCGGGCTCCAGGTCTGTGAGACAGCGCCCTGATTCCATGAACTGCCTCCCTTAACCAATATATTATTTCTTTTAAGAACACACTGAACTCGAAGCGGAGAAAAGAGAAACACTGTGGGTGCATAGAGCTCTATGCTACCCTAGAGCCTATTATTGTCATTCTCCCCCCCCGAAGACATCCGCGTGGCCCAGGGGCCTAGGGGCTTTCAATTCTCTCTCTCTCTCTCTCTCTCTATTTCTCTCTCTCTCTCTTCTATCTCCTTTTCCTTCTCCAGCGCCAGGAGGGATGCCACCACCCCTTGCGCCACGGAGCGCGTGGCAGCCCGCGATCGAGAGAGAGAGCTGAGAGAGAGACCTCCAGTCACGAGGAACAGCCAGAGCAGCGCCTCCAACAGGGAGGAGGGAAGGCCTCTCTCGCAGGAGCGAGAGAAGCGGCGCGGGCGGACGTCCGCTGACGACCTGAAGGCCCAGCGGAGCCTAGGCGGGTGCTGCTGAGAAGAGGGTGAGGCCCCCAAGTGAGGCCTAGAGATTCTAGCCCTTCACCACGCCCACCCGCATGGCTGATCGCGGCACAATGGCGCCGAAGGAGGAGAAGCGCAACAGCGCTGAAGGGCGACCCTCCATCGGGCGGTGGAAGAGACAGAGGAGGGAGTGGGAGGGGAGGAAAACATTGGCCTGAAGGGGAGGCCGCATGGTGGCCATGCTGTAAAGGCCTGCAGCCTAGGCGGAATGCCCTGAAGGCCGCGGGTAGCCAGAACAGCAGCAGCTGGGTCCCGCTGCAGGCGGGGGCCTCTTCCCAGGAAAAAAGTGACAAACGCTGGAAGGGATATGAGATGGGGGGGGATCCCAAACGCTAGACCACGCGGGCTTTTCAGGCACAGTACAGCCAATATATATATAAGTGAAATAACACACAATTAAAGGCAATTGAAGGCAATTAAAGGCAATTAGCTGCCCTAAGCAGCAGCGGTGCTAGCCAATGGTATCTGCAGTTTCTTGCTAAACAGAGAAAAACTCAAACTTTTTCCTTTTAAAAATAGGTTCTTACCTTGAAGAGCAGACAGGGGTTCCTGGTGTGCTACTGCCTTGTTCAGATGCATGATTCAAAACTGGAGAGCAGGGGTTTCTGGGACCTGGATATGCTGGAAATTTGATCTGGGTCAGTGCATCACTAGCCTATCAGGTGGGCTGAAACCCAAGAGGTAATGTCTGGAGTGCCATGGATGCCAACCAATCACAATGCAGGAGTTAGACAAATGCAGAATAGGAATGGCAGTGAAGTATTGAACTTCATGCCAACCTCACCTCCACCCTGCAGAGATGGACAGGCATTGGAGTATACATTTGGGTCATTGCCCACAACGTTCATGCCATTTCACCTCACCCTATCCTGTAGACATCGACAAGTGTTGAGGTGTGCCTTGGAGTGTTCAGCTTTACAGTCACCCCATTCCATAAGGAAATATGCTGAAATGGGTGTAGTATAGGAGAATGGGGTGAACTCTGGGGCCAAAGAGTCCAAGGCACACCTCGATGCCTGACACTGGCTTCAGGGGTTGGGTGGGGGTGGAATGGCATGAGCATTACAGTCGGCAATCCAAAGGCACACCTCTGATGCCTATCTGTCTGTACAGGGTGGGACTTTTATGGTTAGAAACCCTTTTGCACTACAAATTTTCAACATGGCCTTTTTGTGACCCCTACCTCATGAAAGTATTTGGGACCTCTTCTCATGAACAGTGGCACTGTGATTTTGTTAATGTGTCCCAAACTTTGAGTTCCCACAGTGACTGTACCATTCTGTGCCAGGTATACAAAACACAGATAGGGCAGGATGTGAAGAATGACAGCTGTACCATTCATAGGGAAGTGTAAAGAGATGGCAATGTTGAAAATCTGTAGTGAAAATATTAAAAATGCTCACACTTCTGAGTGTACGTGGAAACTGTGCAATGCATGCATGTAACACAGTCCTTTAGTGGAATTTTTTAACCAAATTTTCAACATAGGCATTTTGTGACCTCTGTTCATGAACACCATCACTATGATTTTCTTAATCTGTACTGAACATTGATTTCCCACAGCAACTGCGCTATTCTGTACCAGATGTGTAAATGCGTATTTTGGGCAGTATATGAAAAATGACAGCTGTACTGTTCACAAGGAGGTATGAAAAAATGCCAGTGTTGAAAATCTGGAGTGATAACCTTACTAATGTGCGAAATTACAAGAGTGCGTGGAAATTGTGCAATGTACGCTCGTAACGCAATCATTATATGGACTTTTGTCACTAAATTTCAACATTGGCATTTCAGCACTTTTTCTCATGAACAGCATTGATGTGATTTTCTGAATCTGTCCCAAACACCGGCTTCCCACAGCCACCGCTATATTCTGTGCCAGAAGTGTGAAAACACAGTTTGGCCAGGATGTGAAAAATGACATCTGCACTGTTCAAAAGGAGGTCTGAAAAAATGCCAATGTTGAACATCTGGAGTGAAACTACCACAAATTTTTGAAGTTACGAAGGTGCATGGAAACTGCACAATGCATGCTCGTAACATAATCATTTTATGGACTTTCATCACCAAATTTTCAACATAGGCATTTTAGGACCTCTGCTCATGAACAGTGTCACTGTGATTTTCTTAAGCTGTCCCAAACACTGATTTCCCACAGCCACTACACTATTCTGTGCCGGACGTCTGAAAACCCATTTCAGCTAGGATGTGTAAAATGACAGCTGCACTGTTTATAAGGAGTATGGAAAAATGCCAATGTTGAAAATCTGGAGTGAAAATATTACAGATTCGTGAAGTTACGAGTGTGCATAGCAACTGTACAATGCACGTTTGTAAAATAGTTATTTTTTGGATTTTTTTCAACAAATTTCCAACATAGGCTTTTTGAGAGCCCACCTCATGAACAGTGACACTGCTGTTTCATTAATTGGTCCCAAAATGTGATTCCACACAGTGACCACGAAATCACCTTTTAGGACTGAATAATGCCATGACAGTGACTGAATTCATGAGAAGGGGACCCAATAACCCCATGTTGAAAGATTGGTGCCAAAAGTCCCAAAAATGCCTGCAATATCCACATAGTTTGAAAAAAAAAAACATTTATACCATTAGACAGCTTACTGGTATTTCTTCATTTTGCGGTAAGCTTAGAAGAGTGCAGATGTGTTCCCAGTCCACCAAAGATCATCTCGCTGGACTCCAGAGGTAAGTATAGGGCGAAGAGGGGTGTGGGGAGGTGGGGTGTGCAGTGGGTGGGCGCGAGTTGGGGGAGACTCAAAGAGGGACTGTTTTCTAGTTTACAGGTTTAAAAAAATGTTTATAACATCACGGGAAGGTTTTCTTATTTACAGGGACTTTTGGCATGGTGGGATGGGCTCCCAGCGTGCCACCTGAGTGTTTTTTTTGGGGGGGAGCTGTAGACAATGGGGATTGTGAACCCCTGTTGGCACATACTGAGTGTTGAGGGGCCAGAGCTGATGGTGATTGGGCACCCCCCTCAGCACACAACAAATGGGGGGAACATTATGCCGATGGGCAGTGGGCTCCCCATTGGCAAATGAACTGGGTCGGGGGCATGCCAACAGGGGGATTGGGCACCCCATCAGTCAACTTTCATGGGGCTCTGAGGTGGTGGCATAAGCCACCGCCATGTTTAGCGAAATGTTACACCAGGCAAGGTATTGCCCCCTGCAATGATGGGTCGCTCCCAGATTGCAGCAAAATGGCTGACGCTGCATTAATGAAGTGGCCCCTCATTGCAGCGGCTGAATCGCTTCAAGCTGATGGCACTTCTGCAGAACTTGTGTCATCAGAACACTGGGTCTGCATTGGGTGAACAGTGCCAAGCACACAAATGCAATGGTGGCGTTGGCTGCCACAGTGCCGCACTTCCACAACCTGCTTCTCTGCTAAGCTGCTACATAATGTTTCCTGCACATGTGCACAAGCAAACATGAAAAGGGTGAAGGAATCTAATGATGTTATATATATATATATATATATATACTAGGTCATATAAATCCTTTGATTATGCTAAATTTATGCAGGATTTGGAAGGGTACAACTGGGAGAGGATGGATTTGGTTCCAAATGTGGGAGATGCATGGGATATGTTTCAAAAGGATTTTATACAGATCTGAAATATACATGCACCTATAAAAATCAGACAAGTTAAGTCAAACAATGCAAATTTATTCAATATGTCTCTCACATATGCAGAAATTCCAACTATTTGGAAAATGGCAATGGTGGTACCTGTTTATAAATCCAGGACTAAGTCACTTATAAAAAATTACAGACCACTTTCCTTATTACCAACTATTTCTAAGATTCTGGAAAAAAATCATGGCAAATCAAATGCAAGTCTTTCTGATTAAGTATAATGTCTTGAACAAGTACCGATCAGGTTTTGTTTTTTTGTTATCTATTTTCCCTCATACCATGCTCCAGATCTGCCTCTCCATCAGGCCGCCTAGGTCACCAGCACTCCTCCATTAACTCCCCTGAGTCCTCACCTCATATCGCAGCTGACCCCCCTGAGGTAGCTCGGCATTTACCCTCTCACCAAGTGGGTCCCTCTCCTCCTAGGGGGAAGGCACTGGTAGGGGAAACTCAGCACTCTATATTTTCCTGCAGCCTCTGGGGTGCTGCTGAGACTAATTAGCCTGCAGAAAGCCTGGAGGGTGTCTGTGAACCGGATCCCATCATCAGGCCAATTCGGAGCGATTTTCCGTTTTCTGGCACTTCCCTCATTGCAACACTTCTGCAGTGCTCCTGGTCTCCACCGGGGGCTGCTGCAGAGCAAAGCGGCCCTGTAACCCACCCCAGGAGAGGAGAGCAGTCCTACTGATACTCAATCATCTCCTTCCCTTGGCGAACCCTGGCGACCTGAGACCATTCCCAAACCTGGGTCACCGGCATGGTGTGAGGTGAGGCACCAGTACCTCAACCCTCTGTGACACCAGGCCGGCCTCCAACCAGGTTTTAGGCCAGTGCATGGAACCTCCACAGCACTGCTGAAGATTGCAGGAGATATTCTGGAAGGAATGGACAGGGGGGTGCCAGTGGGAGCATTCTTTGTCGATTTCTCTAAAGTGTTCGACACTTTGGACCATGGCATCCTCCTGTCCAGATTGAGATCCTATGGTATATCCAAGATGGCCACTAAATGGTTTAATAATTATTTGGAAAATCAACAACAGCTAGTGACCATCAAGGAATGGATCTCTACCCTGAAAGGAACCGTCTTGGGTGTACCACAGGGATCTATACTTGGACCCATACTTTATAATTTATACATTAATTGTTTCTCAGCAGGGGGTACAGTATCACCTCTATGCTGATGATACAATTATTTATGGAACAGGGACATCCATAGCATCTATTCAGCCAGTACTGGAGGAAGCCTTTGATCACCTACAAGATTTTTTATTGAGATCCAAACTTGTTTTTAAATGAAAAGAAATCACAGGTTATGATGTTTCACAGAGGCACAAAAGTTAAACTAGAAGACAATAAGTTACTGATTGTGACCTATACTGGGATTAAATTGGAATAAGTAGACAACTATAGATATCTAGGGATGCACCTTGATAAACATCTAAAATGGGACATACATATTGATGCAACCTTAAAAAAGGTAGGGAAATGTTTAGCGTCCCAGTATAGATCTAGAAAGTGTATGTCTCCTGAGATTAGACAATTTATAGTAAATGTTATGGCATTACCTATACTGGAATATGGAAATTTAGTATATATAGGAGCAGCAAAATCACAGTTGCATAAATTGGATATTATTTATAACAAATTAGTAAGATATGTGTTGGAGGTACCAAAAAGAACCCACAGAATAGATATGTATAATGACCTGGACTGGCTTTCTCTGTACCAATGGAGAATTCTGAATACAATGACATTCGTGTCTAAATGTATCTTGGGGAAAGTCCCTGATTATATAGTTGATAGTACTTGTATTAAAACACCTATAAGTGGACTACATTCTGTCGAAGGCCTGGAATGTACAGTACCCAAACACTGAACTGAATCTGGAAAAATCATTTCACATATATTGGCCCATCTCTCTGGAACAAAATGCCACAGAGTTTAAGACCTCTAAACAGAGAAATTCAGTCATGTGAAATAAAAAAAACTGGTATATTGCTCATATTAACACTGATGGGGCATTAGTGTAGGATGACCCATTATCTATGGTATCAATATAGCATATGATTTAGACCTACCTTATATAAGATATGAAAATGAAAATATTCACTTTATAGATATTGTGTTTGTGTTGTTATTTGAAATGTATGTATGTGAATATCCTGATAATATTAATAACTTGTAGATTTTTATAGGGTGAAATTTTGTATTATGTGGATTTTGTACCAGTGTGTAACTATTGTAAGAGTAAATGGAATTTGAACTCTGGACCTCACTGAAAATGAGCTTTGGCTCAGTGGAGTAATCCATATTCATTTTTTGATGAACAAAAATGTTTACCTTTTACCTACCTATTTATCTACCTACCTACCTGGCTACTCCATGCTATAGCAGGACAGGCCAGGTAAAAAAAAAAGGTGGGGCATGGCACTCTACTTCAGAACACCCCTAACTGCCTCCGCAGTATACTACTGTTTAATACTCAGACCCCACATCCCCCAGTGAGTGGCTTATTGCTGAATTGACCCTAGGCTCTATAAAAAAGCTGAATGTGGGTTGCTGCTATAACCCCTTCCCCAACAGGAGGCACTGCTGGTCTTGATAACCTCCTGGTTGGGCTAGAGAACCTCTCAACTCCCAGGGACACAGTCCTCCTTGGAGATGTTAAACAAAATTGGTTAAGATCCCTTAATATCGACTACTCAGACCTGCTAAAAATGCATGACATGGCCTAAGTTATCTCTCTTCCTACCAGACAGAACTCTTGGACCCAAAATCACTCTCTCCTTGTCTGGATGGTCACAAACAAAGAAGACAAAGTACTCCAAACCAGTACTTTGTCTGATTTAATTAGTGATCACTCCCTCATTTTTACCACCTGGGCCACCAAGTCCAAACATCCCCCCTCTGCAAACTCATCTCCTTTTGTGATTTCAACTGCTTTAATACCTCCTCCACTCCTGAGGATGTCAGAGCAGTGGTCTGGATGGCTCTTTACTCCATCATCGATGCTACAGCAGTTGTGGGCTCTTTTACCAAGACCATCCTTCAGTTAAAAGACCGTTATTTCCCCTTCGCTACCTGGAAAGTGAGGGGTGGCTGCACCTGTTGGGTCTCCAAAGAACTTCTATTCTTGATAAAGGTCAGAGACAAACTTTGGGCTGCACACAAAAAGGCCCCCTTCCCTGTGTTATGGAACAACTTCAGGCACCTAAGAAACCAATGCAAGCAAACTAGCAGGAAGTTAAAGCATGATATCCTCTAAAAAGCAACAGGATAGTCTTAAGGACCCTTTTCACTTCTAGAACACCATCAAATCCCAACTCCCCCCACGATCACACAACACTACAAACCATGTTAGGTCACCCACTGGTACACAAACTGACCCAACTGATGTTGCCAATGCGTTCAACATAAGATTTACTGACCTCGAGGCCTACATATGCAAATTTTCTCCCGAGCATCCTGATGACTCTCTTTCTGGCCATCCTGATCAACACCCCACTCACCCTGTCTCTAGCACTCCCCCTTCCCTCCCTTTTATTTTAGGGTCATCTCAGCCAAAGACACCACCAAACTCCTTAAAACTCTCCCTACCCGTCGAAACCCAGGCAGTGATAGCATTTTCCCTGGCCTGCATAAGCTCATCACCCCTGCCATTTCCAAGCCACTTTCCTACATATCCAGTCTGGCACTGACCACATCTACTATGCCAGATTCCTGGAAACTAACCAAAGTCATTTCCATCTTTAAAGCCGGAGACCCACTCTCTCCTTACAATTATTGGCCAATCTCTCTGCTCCCCCGTCTGAGCAAATTACTGGAAAAGGTCATTCACCAGTAACTGTCTGACCACATAACAAAATACAACCTGCTTCGTGGCCACCAACAGGGCTTTCACAGATTTCACAGCACCACATCTGCCTTGGTCCAGTTTATCAATCATGTTTTCAGAAACATGGACCTGGGCAAGGCCACAGGATCCATGTTTGTAGATCTGTCCATGGCTTTTGAATTGGTCAGTCACCCCCTTCTTCACACCATGCTATGGAAACTTGGCTGATCCCCAGTGACCTCACACTGGTTTAAGAGCTGTCTGGCCAGTCCCAGTATATAAGTGTTCGGACAGCCACCTCCCCAATAGGCCTGTCTTCATTGGTGTCCCTCAAGGCTCCATTCTGGGTCCACTATTGATTTCCAGTTTTGTTAATTCTATTCCCTCTGAATGTCTCACCTTTGAAGCCCTTCTATATGCGGATGATCTCATCCTTTTCAACAGTGATAAGTCACTGACTGACATATCCAACATCCTGTCCCAGAATTATGGCTTGGCCCACAACTGTTTTTTGTCTCACAGACACCTAGCTAATGCCCAAAAATTAGAAGCTTTACTTTTCAGGTCAAAAACTTACTTGGCTAATCTCACTAAATCTGGTTCCTCTCTCTCAGTGCTCATGCTGGAGGGACACCCACTGGAAAACATCCCGCAATTTCAAATACCAAGGCATGACCTTTGAAACCTCCCTCTCCTTTACAGAGCATGTAAACTCAATCATTCGTCGGGTAAACCAAAAACTCGGTGGTGCCTATCGGCCAAAACAATTCTTAACCAGAGAGACCCACCTCATAATTGCCAAAGGCGGCCTGCTTCTGATCCTGGACTACTGCACTCCAATATACTCCTCACTGTCCACTGCTCTTTACTCATGCCTCACCTCGGTTTACAATATTGTCTGCTATTTCACTCTTCTGGCCCCCTACTCCACTCATCGCTGTAGTCTATATCAGTCCCTTGGTTGTTTCCCTCTCTGTGGCTGACATGAATATGCTGCCTGGTTAGCAACACCCTAAGACTTGACAATGTTTCCCTGTATGCATCCCTCCTAAAGATCCAAGCCCCTCCCAGAGGTCTGCGTGTATCCTTGGTTCTCCCATGGAAATACCAAAAATCTCCTCTGCCATGGGTGGCAAAGCACTGTCAGTAACTGCTCCCTCTCTATGGAACCAACTCCCTGCTTCTCTCCATTCTACTGACACCCATGGCACTTTCAAGCTCCAACTTATTTATTTTATTTATGTAGTTATTGTTGACTGGGTAAGTGCCTAGACAAATCCTGCCTATTTTCAGGCTTGACCCGGGGGAGGTGGATACAGATAAATGCCAACTGATCTTGAACCAGATTATGCTGTTGGTGGTATTGTTAGTGAAGGGGGGAAATTTGGCCAGTGTACTGGTGAAATTCCCCTACTATTTTTGAGAAATGCCATGGGATCTTTTAACATCTACCTGAATTACCAGAACAGGCAGATGGGACCTCGGTTTAACGTCTCATCCGAAAGACGGCACCTCAGGAGTGTAGCAATCCCCTCGGGCTGCACTACAGTGTAAGTATTGGGATTTAGCCCAAGTGCTTTGTGTGGAGATAGAACCAACAGCCTTCTGATCTCCTCACCTCAGAGGTGAGTGTGCTGCTTGCTGAGCCACTGACTTCATTCCCAGGCCCAATGCCAGTGCCACTGAGGGTAATCCTGGCATTACAGCCCCTATCTCCTTACTCTGATCCTGGTACCCTGCCCTCTCCCATCGATTTGCTTCTATACTTCCCTGCCATGTTAGTCCCTGGTTCTCATTCCAGTTCCCTGCTATGGAATGTCTACTTGATGTTTATCTGTACTGCTTTCCCACCCCCTCCCCATTTCCCAATTATATTTGTACAGTACTCTTTGCCCTCTCAGACACTGTTATTTTTATACCCTAATAACCATTTGTAAATTGTATAGCAATTCCTGTTTCTCTTATGCACATTTACTTTTATATAACTGTACTGTATCTACCTTGTATAATTTGCACTGTATCTACTTTGTATAACCTGTACCTGAAACATGCTGTACCTATACGTAATGTTGTTTGTGCCACTTTTTGGTCCTGGTTATGCCTGAAAAGAAGTCCCCAGGATCAGTGCACTTACCTGGTAACCAAAGGCTTAAATAAATAAATATGGCAGCTGCATAGTAGCCATCTTCAATCACCCATGTTCTGGCCATCTTGAGTAGGCATCAATTAGCACTAAAATATTTCACTTTCATTTGCTACAAAATGAGTCTGTACTTTCTGCCACAAGCTTCATGGGTGAAAACCTTTGCTTCTCGCATCTTATAATTACTATGGGAATTTTCACATTGGTTGACCAGACTTTCTGTGTACACTTCGAGGTGGAATTTGGTTCTTAATCTAGTAAGATCGAGGCTAGTTGAGAAGGTTCATTTGGAACCTTGTTGGGAAAATCTGGAACTGAAGGAGAGGGCACCAGTGCCATGAAAGATATCACTAGAGCTGGAGTGTGAGGAGTGTGCATGGGATTTGGGTTGCTGTAGTGACTATCAGTGGTGCAGGAGTAGAGCTTGGTAAAATTAGCAAATTCAAAATTTGTGGAATTTTTGTGAAATTCCACAAAATGTTCCAAAATTTCATGACATTTTTCAAACAAATTGTTTAATGACGTATAGGTCCTAGTAAGAACAGATCCAGAACAGATGGTTTGATACCTTTTTTTGGACCAACTAGGATATTACAAAAAGAACAAATTGCTTTAGCTTTTGGACCAATAAAGTCCTTCGTTGGAAGCTTAATGACAGTTATTTAGAAAATCCCATCCTATACTATTAACACTTAGAATGTGCTGTTATCTCTGGACAGCCTTTGACCTTTAAGTTAGGTTCAGCTGAAAGCACACATAAGATATTCAAGCTCTCTGACATCACTTTAATTATGTTTTGAAAGCCTGTTTTAAACCAATGAGAATTATTTCTGTTTTTTTCTGCATGTTCTAAGTATTAATAGTATGGGATTTTCTACATAACTGTCATTAAACTTCCGAAGAAGGACTTGTTGGTCCAAAAGCAAAAGCAATTTGTTCTTTTTATAACATCCTTGTTGGTCCAATAAAAGGTATAAAACCGTCTGTTCTGGATATGAAATTTTTCAGAATTTTTCAAACTCGTTTAATTGCCCATACTTTGTCACTCTTGTAGCTAGAGGTCTGAAATGTGGTATGCACATTGTCTGGTATGGGCCCTAAAAGACTACCAGGTGTCATAACATTACAATGAAGGAAAGAGAAGTTATAGAGGCTCAGCAGCAGGCAATTTAATATTCATGTGAAAATTTCAGAAAATATTTCTATGCTTGCAACTTAGCAACCTTTGCAGCTAGATAATTGAAAACCTAGATGCGTACTCTCTTGAAAGAATCATAGAAACGGTTAAGTAGTGAAGTACTGGTTAAGTAAATTGTAAGTTTTAGCTATAACTTGCCTCCTGACATGACTTTCCAGGCTTGCTTCTGAACCTGGGTTGTCAGCATGGTAGCATGATGCTGTGATGCTGGGCCATGGAAGTTGCCATAAAGCCTAATATATACGGTCAATGAACCTAACAATATTGATGATACTCCATTCTCTAGTTTTAAACTTATAGCAGCTTAACATTCAGCACTTTACATGATTGCAAAATGTGATGTAATTTTAAAATTTCCAAACGTTTGGAGGCTTATAACTCAGTCACCTTTAAAGACAGAGATCTAAAATGTGGCACACATAGTGTATGTATGGGCATCGGTAAAGTCACCATACCAACTGTGGTGCAATTGGAACAAACACTTTTAGTTTACATAGTTGTTAACTGTCATTTTAACATTTCTGAAAGTTTGGAGGCTTATAATTCATTCATCATAAAGATAGAGATCTGGCACTTGGTACACTTCTGTATGGGTATTGACAAAGTCAGCATACCAAATGCAGAGCAATTTAAACCAACACATTTTAATTAAGATGACAATATCCGAAATCATAATTCTGGCAACATTTCACAAAATTTCACAGAAGTAAAATCAGCATTTCACCAGAATTCTGTTGGCAGAAGAGAAATTTCACCCAGCCCTAGGAATGAGTGAAATTAAATTGCAAAACATTGAACTGGGATAATGGTAAAAGGATTAACACAGCAAGTGTATTGTTCTTTCTAGGATCATGGATATGTTGTTCATCCACACTTATTGACATGTCCTTTTCCCCTTTAAATCTTGCTGGATGTCTTCAAGCTGGCTCCTCCCACCCACCCGGGTGGTATATACATCAGCTCCACCCCATGATGCTAGATCTTCCTTTCCGCTGGAAGATACAGGTTGCCTCCCTCATGCTCACGCATTTTGTAGGCCCTGGCTTTCAATACTTCGGTTTTACCGAAATTAAAACTCGTCTGAGTCAACGATCGCGCTTTTGTGTCCTCGATCATGGAAGAGAAATCTTCTCTAGGATTTCACCAGTGTCCTTGCATCCAGAAGATGTCGTGCACCGATCCCCATCTCACATGCGTCTACTGCCTAGATGTTGGCCATGATGCCTCATCCTGCAGCTTTTGCTTGGTCTTCCATCCCAACATCCTGGATGACCACCTGGCACATTTAAAGTTGGGGAGACCAGAGAAAAGGAATCCTCCGGTGAAGTCTAAAGAGGCTAGGTGGGCAGTTTCCATGGCTGTGGGTTCCGACGAGCAGCTGGAATGCATGAAGGTGATCGAAGAAGAAGCTGCCCGCACTTTGAACAATCAAAGCTTTTTCATTCCTCTCAACCTGGGCTTCACCTTCTCAGGTTGCTTCAAGGAGTTGTGCCAGTCTCTCCCCACCCGGGGAGTGGTGCCCGTGAGCTCTCACTTCTCCCAATCTCGTAAAAGAGATAAGGAACTGAGCACATCTTCGTCTCAGTGAAGACGCTCTTGGAACCGAGAGAGGTCTCAGTCCCAGGAGTATGCGGTCTCGACCACGGTCGAGATCGCTTCCTTGGCTGCAGGCTTCACAGACCTTCCATTGGGCCAGCCAACCGAGGATGTGGCAGATGAAGTCAAGATTGTCCTCGACCCCATCGACCCACTGTTGCCGGCCCCAGTCGATGACTCTTTGGAAAGGACTCCGGTTCTTGTCTTCCCTAATGAGGGGACCCAGCCTGCTGGTGTCCCCATCGAAGACCCGGTTCCAGATCCCTGGGTATCACCGGTCCCACCGGTGTCTCCTGATCAACCAAGTTGGCCTATATGATCTCGATCAAGGTCTAGAAATCCCTCAACCAGATGGCCAAGGAAGAGCCACAAGTGCTCCAAAATGAGATGATGCCACCAGTCATCCTCATCCTCCTCAGATGAGGAGAGGGTCTGATGGAAACTCCATCTGCGCTATGAGGACCTCATGTGGCAACAGCTGATTTTGTCCATGCACAAGCCAACTTCAACTCCTACCCGGCCATTACTTGGCTTTCACCTCCCAGGCCAAAGCAGATCCCCTCGGAACCAAAGTCTTTGGTTCTTTGCCCACGGGGCTGGCCTGTCCTCCAGTTTGGCCTATACTGGTCTTTCCACCACTGCTAAGCAGCCTGTGGGAAGGGCTCCTTCCAAAGAGAACCAACCAGATACTGGTCTTCCCCAACGTCTTTCAGTCATGGTCCCCATGGATGATTTGGGCAGCAGGCTACTGTACCCTGACTCTTCGGACTTGGATGTCACTGGGCTCCACTCTCATCCTGGGGATGATGAGTTATCCATTGGCACAGGGATGGTGGAAGGTACTTCCTCCTTCCAAGGTATCCTTTGTCTCATCTCTGATTCTACAGTGATGCCCCTGGAACTCATCCAGAAAAAGGTGGAGTACCCTCTCATGGACATCCTCAAGAGAGGGGATACCCCGACGGAGGCCTTTCCTGTGGCTGAGGCCATTGTTGGTCCAGCTCTCGAACTGTGGCAGTGTCCTGCCTCATGTCCAGCACCATCTGCCTGCATGGCCCGCAAGTATGTGGTGCCCATGGGGTCCCTTGTGGGGTTCACAGAGCTCCCTTCAGCTGAGAGCCTGGTGACTGCACCTGTGTTCAGGTGTACTGGCAGTTCTGCAACACTGACGAACGTCCCAACAAGGAGTCCAAGTATTTGGACCATTCAGGGTGGGAGGTCTATGCGGCATCTTACTTGGGCCTTCATCAAGAAAGTTCTGCCATTATTATGGCACACATCTCCCATGCCCTTCTTGCTTTCTTGGATGAAGTCCTCCCTCATCTCCCCACAGACATGTAGACCACAGTTAAGCAGGTCCGAGATCATGGCCATGCTGTTGCCAAACAGCAGCTCCAGACAGCCCTGGACATCAGGGACTATTGTGTGCTGCTCAATGGCTGCTGTAGTTGCCTCTCACCACAGGGCTTGGCTGAGGCTCTCCTCCTTCCTGGTGGATATGCAGCACAAGCTAGCTGATGTGCCTTTCCTTGGGACTGACTTGTTTTGCCCAGGAGTGGTCGGTCACCTATAGCGAACAGAGCAGTCCAATGCCACCTTGGATGCCACTTCTGCCAAGAGTTCTTTGGGCAAGAACCAGTAGAAGAAAAAGAAGAAGCCCTTTTGGCACTCTTCCCCTGTGGTTCAGCAGTCGTCCTACCAGGGAAGACAGCAGCATCAGCATCAGCAGCAGATTCAAGCTTGGCACCCTTGGCCCAAACCTGGACCCCAAAAGGTGTGCAGAGGAGGCTGAGACTCAGGTTATAGAGCTTCCTCCTTCTCCAAGCCTGCTCAGTGATGGTGTGGGGGTTGCCATCCCTATTCCCATCATGCCAGCGCTGGGTCTTCCTGTGGGGGTCCAGCTCGGCCACTTCCTTTCCACCTGGTCTGCTATCACTACAGACAGGTGGGTTCTCGAAGTGGTCGGTCAGGGACTGCCTCTAGAATTTGAGCAGTACCCTCCCAGCAGAGCCCATGCCCCTTGGGAAGAATGGATTTCCACATGCACCCAGTCAGCTCTTCAAAATGACATTGCTGAGCTCCTCCTCAAGGAGGCAGTAGCTCTCATGGCAGATCCATCTTTAAACCCACGCTTTGTCTTTAGGTGCTTCCTGGTGCCCAAGCAGATAGGGGGCTGGTGCCCCATTCCAGATCTCCATGACCTGAATCAATACCTCAGGTCATGCACTTTTCAGATGGTCACTCTGTCCCAGATCATATCATCCTTGGAGCGAAACATGTGGTCCTGTTCACTGGATCTGCAGGACACATTCTTTCACATCCCAATCTGTCCATCCCATCAGCGGTTCCTCTACTTCAGGGTCAAAGGGACACTGTATGAGTTCTGAGCCATGCCGTTTGGCCTGTCAATGGCCCCATGGGTCTTCAACAAATGCATTGCAGTGGTGGCGGCCCATCGCCGGCGTCGGGAGGGTCAGAATTTATCCCTACCTCAATGATTGGCTCCTTGCAGGTTCCACCCAACAGGAGGTGGTGAGGTCCAGGGATCTGGCCCGCCAAACCTGCTCACAGCTCAGCCTCCTGATCAATGAGGCCAAGTCAGAACTCATGCCTTCTCAGGTGATGGGCTTTATCAGGGCAGAGCTCAACTCTCATCAAGCCAGAGCTCGGCTCCCTGTGGACAGGGCAGAGGTTCTCTCCTCCTTTGCCCAGTCATTTTTGGTTGGGCACTGGCGCCCTGCCTGGGACTTTCTGCACCTTCTGGGTTACATGATGGGGTGCACCTCAGTGGTCCATTGGGCACGATTGCATATGCATCCCCTCTAATGGGAGCTGGCCACCCAGTGGACTCAGTGTCATGGTCATTTTGACCAGCTGATCACTGTAATGCAGAAGATGTGGGACTCTCTCCAATGGTGGACCGCCCCAGACCACTTGCAGGAAGGAATCCCATTTGTATGCCCAGAGCTGATGGTTGTTCTGACGATCAATGCCTCTCTCATGGGCTGGGGAGCCCACATGGGGGACAACAGACCCACAGGCTCTGGACCCCCGAGGAGTCCCAATGCTACATCAACCTGTTGGAGCTCAAAGCAGTCAGACTGGCAGTGTCAGCTTTTGCTCCTCAGCTCAGGGGTCAAGTGGTTCAAGTCCAGATGGACAATACCATGATCATGTACTACCTCAACAAATAGGGCGGCATGCACTCCCATCTGCTATGCAAGGAGGTGCTCCACATCTGGACCCTCGTAAGCCAGTTGGAGGTGAACCTCCTAGCCATCCATGTGGCAGGAGCCTCAAACCAACCAGCAGATGCTCTCAGACACATAGGCCAGACATCCCACAAGTGGTCTTTCCATCCAGAGGTAGCTTACAGACTGTTATCCCACTGGTGCAAACCGATGGTGGACCTGTTTGTCTCTAGGGAAAACATCAAGCTGAGGCTGTTTCATGCCCACCCCCTCAGTAGGACTCACGGCAGGGAGATGCCTTCTCAAGGCCATGGACCCCAGGCCTCAATTTCACCTTCCCTCCATTTCCCTTGATCCACAAGGTGTTACTCAAGGTGAGGAGGGACAAGGCAAAGGTGATTCTTGTAGCCCCAGACTGGCTGTGCCAGTTCTGGTATCCAGATCTCCTCTACCTCAGCTGCAGACCCCCAGAGTGGCTTTGTACACGCCCAGACCTGATATCTCTGAACCAGGGGAAGGTCTTCCATCTGGACCTTCAGTCCCTGCACTTCACAGCCTGGCACCTGAGTGGCTAGAGTTCCAAGCTTTGGGTCTTTCTGAAGATGTCTACACTGTGGTGAAGGCATCTAGAAATGAATCGACCAGGAAATGTTATGCCTTCAAATGGAAAAGGTTTTCCATTTGGTGTCAGCGTAAGGGTCTGGACCCCTTATCCAGTTCTGTGGCTAACATTCTCGACTACCTTTGGTCTCTCTCTAAAGGGGGTCTACGATCATCGACCCTTAGGGTGCACTTGAAAGCCATTTCGGTTTACCGGGTATGGGCCTGTCAGCCAACATTGGCACAGGAGACACTGATCAGGCACTTTTTCAAAGGCCTGGATCACATATCACCTCCAGCACGTGAACTTCACCTCTGTGGAATCTACTGCTGGTATTGGCAAAGATCATGGGTAAGCCATTGAAACCAATGCACAAGTGTGAGCTGTCACACTTGTCATAGAAGATGGCCTTTCTGGTGGCTATTATGTCTGCCAGAAGGATGGGGGAGCTCCAGGCACTTTCGGTGGACTTCCCTTATCTGGTCTTCCACAGGGACAAAGTTGTCCTGTGCCCCCCTAAAATTTCTTCCTAAGGTGGTGTCAGAGTTTCACCTTAACCAGGTGTTGACTCTGCCAGTATACTACCCTAATTACACTTTGGAGGCCGAGTGCAGGCTCCATACTTTGGACCTGAGATGTGCTCTCTCCTATTACAAGGAGAGAACGGCGGAAATTTATGGAGAGGTTCGCCAGCTGTTTGTCACCTATGCTGAAGCCGCTTCTGGCAGAGCTGCAGCGAAGCGGACTATTGCAAGATGGATTACATCATGCATAGGTTTGTGCTATGAGTTGGTGGGCAAGGAACCTCCCAGAGGGATAAGAGCTCATTCTACCCCGCCATACTGCTGCATCAGTGGCTGCTTCCAGGGACATCCCTATCCAGTAAATCTGTCAGGCTGCTTCCTGGAAGTCAGCAAACACCTTCATCACCCACTACCACATCGACCTTGAGTCACACCAGAATACTGGTTTTGGAACCTCAGTTCTTCAATCTGTGTTCCCTAAGTAGGGGGTGTTCGCCTTGCCTCCCTTCTCCTGGAGAACTGCTAGGAGTCTGCCAGTAAGTGTGGATGTACAACATATCCACTATCCTAGAAGAACAGGTTACTCACCTGTAACAGTAGTTCTATGAGTGGTATATGTTGTTCATCCAAATGGACCCACCTGACCTCCCCAGCTCCAGATGCACAGAACCTGGCTTTCAGTGGGCTAAGATCTGGCATCATGGGGTGGAGCCAAAATATATACCACCTAGGTGGGAGGGAGGAGACAGCTTGAAGACTTCCGGCAAGATTTAAAGGGGAGAAAGGGACATGACAATAAGTGTGGATGAACAACATATACCACTCCTAGAACTACTGCTACAGGTGAGTAACCTGTTCTTTTTTACTGAGCACTAATGATTTGTGATCTTGGATATGTGGTTTGATTTGTGCAAGCTCTTATTGTAGTGACTAGCTCTGAGAGGACATGTCTGAGTCAAGGTGCAAATTTTCTGTATTTAAAACACTGTATAAATATAGATGCTAGCTTTATAAAAGGGATTAGAGTGACAATTTTTACTAGTGTTAAAGCATAGAGTTAGCAACCCACAGACCATGTTTGAATATTACAATTGTCACTCGTTCACTATGTGTTTTTCAGTAAGTCACTTAACTATTCTGTGCTTAACTTCGCAGTAACGTCTCTCTAATCGTTTATACTACTGTTTGATTCTCCATCTGTACTTCATGTTGCCTGCATCACTTAATTATGGTTTGTAAAGTATCTTAAGAAACCGTTATCTTGAACAGGTCTATATAAAACCATATTCTAGTAAAACGTTATTTGTTTGGATTGGCCCCATATATAATTACTGAACAATTGTGATATGAAATGTGCTACACTGTGAAATGTACTTTTTAACCTAAGATTCTTTTATTTGACTGTCAAGAGACTGATTCTTTTATTTGACTGACAAGAGAATCACACCTCCTGAAACCTGTCCCTTAAGTTTTCTGTGCACCACCTGTCCCTTTCCCCCATCACAACTTCTGTTCTGGTTTGCAAGCCTGTGCCCTCTGTAGACTTATGTTCAGTGTCTCCTATGGTTGGAGGGAGAGGCACTAGGGCTAGGAGTAATGGTATATGTAAGTAACTGAGTGTAGCTCAATGGATTGTTTAAATGCCCTTGCCTGCATTAACTTGGCTGCCTGTCCCCTTTTTCCATGTGCCATTACAATGCCATTATGCCAACATTCATGATTTTTCTTTTCACTTTCTGTTTATCTCCTGGATGCCCACTAGTCTTTTGGCCCTCTTTCAGTTCACCACCACACCCCAACCCCATCACCTCACTTCCTCCTGGGACTTCTCTTGGTTTCTCATGTAGCCTAAATGCTTTTTCATCATGGCAGGACCCTCAGGCTGGGCCTGGTCCTGATCCAGAAACACTACTTTGGTTATCAAGAAAAGGGTCCAGTTTGGCTAGCGTATGGTCTGTAGGTATAGCAAAAGGTTATCATGTTGCATGGTGGGAGATTTTCCTTCAGTTTCTCCTTTAAGGATGCCTTATTGTAGGATGCCAAGTGTTGCATGCATGGGCACATGCCTGAGAATGTTGGAGGCATCTATGTCTTCCATTCAGTCCCCACTACACCTCCCCCCATGCTCACCCAGGGGGAAGTACAGGAACAGGAATCTGTATCCTTCCTGTCTGGAGGAAAGGAACATCTGCTGGAATGCTCAGCCTTTCTCCCCTGGATGGCCTTCAAAGACTGTGGCTCATTCCTGAACCTGGGTCTCTCGGACTAAACGTGGTAGTACTACCATTGTGCTGATGGGCTGGCTCTCAACATTCATCTTAGTGAAACACAAACTTTGACAACTTCTCATCAGTGGTATAGCAGGTTTTTGTTTTGTTTTGTTTTGTGTTTTTCTTAAAAATGACCTAAATTGTGAGTTCTTTATTTTAAGAATTTCTTAATCTACCCAGACCTGCTGAATGACACATGGTAAATAAAATGATGTCCCAGATGTTGGAACTGTAGTATTAGCAATAAAATACAAACAAATGTTGTTTACATTTAAACCATGTATGTGTATCTCAGTTCAAATGTATTTGAATTAATTTTTTATTTGACAACATAGCCCCTTAGTTCTAGATTTAAAAACAAACAAACTTGCCCCCCTCACACACAGACTTCATTGTTTTGGCTCAGATTGTAGCTGCATGGTTTGTGCAGTGTGCTGTTTTCATAATACTGATATAAAAATGTGCAGTGGATGAGGATGGGCCATTCATCAGGTGTGCTTACATGTAAATGTGCAACATTCCTGATTTTGTCATCTTATTTTCATTTCTCAATAATATATTCATATTTTAAACTGTTCTAGTAAAGTAGTAATATATATCTGGTATGAGCTACCTTCACAAATTTAGACCTTCAACATACTGTCAGGCTGGTTAAACTTGGGGTACTTATAATGCAAATGTTTCCTGAAATGCAGTAAAACAAAATCCACAACATTTGTGATGATCACAAAGCTGGTAAATCACATTTCTGAGTCTGGGACAAACAGGCTTTATTTCTCAAAAATCTGAGTTATGAAACACAAACTCATCAAATCTTGTGTTAGAAAAAATGCCTGAAAATGTACTACAGTAGGAAAGGAGTATGCAAATGTTAAGATTTTAAAATAAAATCTGCGAGTCCCATGCTTACAAATGTCCTCCTTTTCTCCTAAAATGTGACCAGATTGAGGAGAAATTTGTTGAACTTTAAAGTGTGAATGTTTCTGCTATTGTATTTATGGAAGTTCTTCATAACAAAAATCACTGTTTAGCAGGAAGTGTATTATGGGAATTACATTTTTACCCAGTCCTACTTAGATATGACAGACAGATGATGTGGTAGGAGTCTTGACTGAAATTTAACCTTTCCCCAGAGTATGTTGCTGCTGTTGTCAGACAATTTAGGAACTTGAATTAAGTAACAAACAATACACCCCCCTTCCCCAACCTCTACCAGAATGGCATGCACATATCAGACTGGGTTCCAATCAATCATGAGGCTGGATGCTTATCAAGAGGTTATGATAAACATTTAATTATCTCATTAAATATTTTCTGTAATTCATTGGTTAAGATTTTCTTTTTCTTATTGATAATTCACTGGGTTTCTGTGTAACATTGCTTTTAACTGGCATCATGTATTGTAAGCCATGATTATGTTACATCAACAGAACAACAATATTGTTCATTTATTTTTAAAGAATTTAATTATGTTGAATGTTGTGTCTGGTTGGTTCAATTAAATGTATTATTATCTCCTGACCAGAATGCTTTGTACTCTAGTTCCACACAAAGGACATAGGCTGATACCCCATGCAGTGCAGTAATAGGGGAAAGTGTTCTTTTTGAGGTCTGATGCCTCAGATGGGATATTAAAATGAAATCCCTTCAGTTCATTTCTCTAGGGTGTTCAGATGAATAATAAGGACTCCATAGCACTAATTAAAATGATGTTTTGTCTATCTCATTGTTCTTGTAAACATTCCTTGTCATAATATAGCCCTGCATTCCCCTTCTCCTGGAAAAACTGCTATGTGCATGTGTTTGGGAGAAATGGACACAGCCATATGTTTTCTTTTGAAATAAACTATAATGCAGATCTGACTGACATGCACAGCTTGGGAACCTCAGCAAGTCAGTCTTAAGCACCTGCAAACCCTTTGCCCCTGAACAGACTCATTTTGTGGTCTGACAGACCAGTGTAGCTCCCTGGTAGTGCTGGATGAAATGACTAGTACTCTTGTGAAATTGTGCAAAATTACTAATTTTGCATTTGTGCAATTACAAAAACGTGCATCAAAATCCAGAGTACTTTCCCTTTCTTTTTTCTAACATTGCATATTTTTTTACAAATTGTACATTTTAAAAAACTATGTTCTTAAAAATCCATGACCCTAATTTCAGCAGTTAGCAGCATTTTTCCCAAACTGTACATTTTTAAAAATGGGAAATCTTAAAAATATGCAATTTCAGCATATGATGTTACTAGCTGAATAAAAAACAAGTTGCCATATTACTATACACCTGAGAACAAAATTTCCCACTAAAATTTCAGAGGGCACTCTTGCAATGTAGCGACTTTTAGAGCTAATATATGGGAACAACAGCACTGCATGGGTACTGAACAGTGGTGCACAGTTTATGATTCCCTTATAAGTAGGGCACTTGTACTGCAGCTAGTTGAACACAAAGAAAATCACTCTTTTCCTTTTAATATATTGCTGCTAGCACAGTTTATCTGTATAATTACTGCTGACGCTGTTGCTATTTTGCAAAGTTCAGTGCTGATGAATGAGCATTACAGCACTACACATGTGCCATGCTGAGATGCAGGATGCAGAACCTCCTTATAGATCTATGTGAAATTTTAAAGCTCAGGAAAAACTGTTCCTTTCTTTACTTTACTTTGCTTTGGCAAAACTACAACTTTCTAAATGCACTTATCAACTGAAGGCACAGCAAAATACAGTAATATTAAAAATGGACTGACAAGTAATTTCTGGCAGATTGCAAAAGAAAAAGTAGATATTAATGTTTATTTTATTAAGGATTGCTCTAGATTGCATCTCTGTAGGTCTGCATCTTCGGACAGCCCTCTTAAATGTATAGCAATGTCTCTCCAACACTATAGTATGTTCCGTATAAGCCAACCAGTAATCATGGGAAAAACTCTCCCCTCCATAAATTTGATAGGGGGTATAGCCAACTGGCATCCAAGATGGCCACTTAACAGAAGGGTCCCCAACATCAGGATAAACATCCTCTAACATCCACTAACCTATTTAAACACAGATCAGCACTGGCTGTTAAGGTTCTGTCACGCTACCAACCAATATCTTTTTTATTTTTGTCATAGACCATTAGCCAAAGATTCCCATCAAAACTGCAGCTATGCGATTTGGCCAACAGTGAAACTGTGGCCCGGGGTAATTCATCAAGCAGCCTCGTCAAGCTGTCTCACAGCTCTCTCATGATGCCTCTCAATGAATCCTCATAACTAATGACTCCTCATATTTCTGGAAATGCCTCACGCTCTGCCTTATTCACCAACTGCCTCAAACAAACTAGTACCTTTATCTTCAATATTAGTGCAGATTTTACAAGATACCACCAAACTAAAAGTGACAACTACACAGACTAACCACAACATTGTGGCTCTCAGCAGAACAGTGATAGCTGTGGAACAAAAGCTGCAGTTTACGGAGGAACAGGCAAATACTTCCCAGGGAGTTTTGAGAAAACATGATTGATTACCATATAAAATACTTTCTGCAAAAGGTTGACGATCTCAAAAACTTCACCAGGAGGAACAATGTAAGGCTGGTGGGATTCTCTGACAGTTCTGAAAGTAGGGACATCTTTTTGCAACATTACATCCCAGTGCTACTAAGTGCTTTAAACTGCTTTCCATTAGAACATAAAAGGACACACTGTTCCCTGGCTCCCAAACCTCACCCAGGAGAAATACCCCATCCAATACTATGCAAATTTCTCTCCTACCCAGTAAATTAAAATGTTCCCAGGCTAGCGAGGAAACAGGGCCTGCCTAAATGAGATGGACATACTATCCAAATATTTCAAGACTTTGCCCTTGACCTTTCCAAGTGAAGAAGAGCCTATGTAGAAGTCTGCAGCCAGTTCATCCAGCTATCAGAACCACATTCCCTGCTACCTTGCCCTGTTCAGCATACAGATAAACAGGGCTTACTTCACTTTTCAGTATCCTGAAGAGGCAGAACAATTCAAGCAGCACCACTGGCCTGATCACAGTTTCAAACCTTCAAGCTGAGGAATGCCACATAGTAATATTTTACAACAGACTGAAATGGCTTCTAGCAAACCTCATCAGTTCTCTGCAATGCAGAATATCACCGAAACAGACACCGAACCTTAGTACCAAGTGATAAGAATTTGGAGAAGAAAAACGGTCAAAACTTATCAGGGCAAAAACCATTGCCACCCAGGAACATGTCCAAGACTAGGAAGAGAAGTCTTCCTTCCTCAGTCTGGAATGGCAGCTGTCCAGCATACCAACCTGTAAATACCTAGAACAGGTTTGCTGCCCTGTAATCAATGTCCCCTGGTGACTCAGGCACCTCCATTGGACAAGGTCCAGATTTTCAGTAAGGACTATTAGAGGAGCAACCACTCCACACCGAGCACAGGAACAATGCTCTTTGACCAACTTAGTGGCAGCTGTGATTGGCAAACCAGATCAGCTCCTGAAATCTGCAATGTCTCAGCAACACCCCTACAACCCCACGGCTTCTGCAAATCTGAACTTTGTCTCAGAAATCTCAGTAAGTATCCGAGCATCTTTGTCTCACCTAGCACCTAACTTCATTGCTAGACACAGAGGCCCACTTGGCAGTCGATCATGGCAGAGATCTGAGGGCTGTGCTGGTTGCTGGCTTGCAGTAGGGATGGGGAGTGGGGTTGTGGGACACTACCTGCTAGGGTGGGGGGTGTGCTGGACACCAGGGAATGTACTACCTTTCTATTACAGGGGGTCAGGGATAGGGAGCGAACTCCGCTAGACAACAAGGAATGGTATAACTTCCTAATATATGGGATCGGAATGAGGAGACCACTGGTCACCGGGGAAACTGTGACATTGTGTCGAGCAGGTGATTAGGTGGAGGAGGGACCTCTGGACAACAGGGAATACTACAGATAACAACAGGCATGCGTGTGGATGGGGGGAGGGACTTCTAGACACCAGAGAATGGTATAACTTCCCAATACAGGGGATCAGGATGGATGGAACTGCTGAACACCAGGGAAACTGTGACACTATGTTGGGCAGGTGATCAGGTGTGGGGGCTGCTAGACACCAGGGGAGGATAAAAAAATTATTTAATATCAGGCTGGCTATTGGAAGTGGGGGACCACTAAACACTAATGAAAGGTTTTTATTTAACATTGGTCTGGTGGGGGAGAGACCACTAGACACCAGGGAAAGATTTTTATTTTACATTGGGCCAGCGATCGGTGGGAGGGGACCACTAGACACCAGGGAATGATCATTATTAGGTTAGCAAATGGTGGAGGGGATCACTAGACACCAGAGACAGTTTTAGTTTGAGCAGCTTCTTCTGTGCCAAACTCCACAAGCTGAGTTGTCAAACTCCGCTGGTAGAGGCACCAACTTCACATTTCATGGAGCTCTGAGTTTTACATAAATATGTGTGAAGGTTGCTGCACCCTCTAGACAAAGAGTTCTCACACTTTTCTACTTGCCACAAATTGGCTGGCAGGCTTGCTATATGGCTGACTTCCCTCTCTGTCAGCCAAGCCACCTTAGCAGCAGACATAGCTCCACTTTACCATTCAGACCACACTCCAGTAACATTGGCAGCCATCTGGTAACGATGCCTTCAAAAATCTGACACTTGTAGACTGGACCCCCTGCTACTCAGGGATCTGGAATTGCAGGTGTGACTTAAAAAAGAGGCCACCAACTACTTCCAACTTAATCTACATAGGGTTACATCTGCAGCCATGATATGAGAAGCTTTCAATGCCACAATGAGGAGTCACATAATGGGCTATATGGTACATAGGTACCGTCCCAGAGAGGAACAATGTACCCAGTTAGAATCTCAACTAGTAGTTAATGAAAGTCAACACCCTAATAGCTGATGTCACTAAACTCAGGCTGCAGATAAATGCACTTATTACCTGTAAGGCAGAACTCTCCATCCATAGAATGATACTTGAATAGTGGGACTGTGGTAAAAATGCAAGCAATCCACTATTATACAGATTAAAAGAGCAAAAAGCAAAGCAACACATTGCAAAACTATATAACCCCTCAGGTATCCTCTTAACTATACCACATGAAATCAGGTCATGAAAGATTTCTATTTCCCTCTCTATCAATCACATCATAACCTAGAAGCAGCACAATTTAAAGACTTGATGTACCCGCTTAACCTCCCTAAACTCACTGAGCAAAGTAAAAGCCAGCTGGAGGCTCCATAACACTATTAGAAATCAGGAAAGTGATCACATCCCTAGCACTTCATAAAGCACCAGGAGGGGATTGATTCCCAGCAGATTTTACCATCTTTGAAAATAATCCATCTGTCCCCACTATTCAACATGAGGCTTACTCTAGCACCAAATTTCCAGACACCTTAAGAGAGGCTATTATTATGGTCCTGCTCAAGGAAAGTTAGAATACCTCTCTTCCAGCTAGTTACAGGCCTATATCACTCATAAATGCAGATGTAAAAATGATTGCAAAGCTCCTTGCCTCAAGACTGGAGGCAGTACTTCCCACATTAATTCACTCCTCACAGGTAGGGTTTGTAAAGGGACAAGTTATCTCAGATCACGTGGGGATCCTCATCTCAATCATGCAGTTCACAACTTCTACCCCTACTTTAATCAATCAATCAATCAATCAATCAATCAATCAATCAATCTTTATTTAGCCAGGTGAAACATTGTTGAGAAGAACTCATTTAGAAGATGGACCTGGTACTGGACATCAGATGCAGCTATTGCCATAGACTTTGAAAAAGTTTTGGATTTGGTCGAGTGGGGATATCTGCATGTGCTGCTTGAAAATCTGAACTTTGGACTGAGTTTTAGGTCCTGGACTCTGGTCCTGCACATCATGCACAGTGTATGCCTAATGACCAACTCTAACCTCTCCTCCACCCCCTTTCAAGTTGGCAGCGGCACCCACCAAGGCTGCTCGCTCTCCCCTCACTATTATTTATTATGACCACAGAGCCCATGACAGTCGCTATCTGGACCCAACCCCAATTGGACAGAATTAAAATAGGTCATATAGACTACCGAATTAAGCCATATGCAGATAACTACTTGACAATAGTAACAGAAGCTCCCCAGAGCCTTCTGTATCTGCTCACATTATTCAATAAATTTGAATCTTTCTCTGGTTTGAAGATCAACAAATCCAAATCTGAAATTCAGCTCATGAGCCCCCACTCTACAGAATTTCATATCCATCCTGTGGGTCTAGCCTTGGCCCCAAAGGCTATTAAATACCTGGGGATGCGCAAAACGTCTGACATATCAAATTAGTTACAGAAAACCTCCATCCCAACCCCTATTCACCAAACATCAAGCAGACACAAATAGTTGGTGCCATCTTAGTCTTACACATTCTTGCACATGTACCCCTCATCACCTCGCCTAAGTTGTACCATAAACTGGACACTGTGATAAGCAAATGTTTTGGTAGATGTTTCAACCATGATATAGTAGGGTGAAGATATGGGCTCCCTGGTCTAGAGGAGCCTGGGGTCCCTCTCATTTAAGCACCTACTTTTATGCTTTTAGAGTGGCTCAAGCTTGCCAGAAATTTAAACCCCTTACCAGTTTTTCTCCTGATTCAAGGTCAATCGAATACTCACTGCTGGGAAACAAATCCCCCACTGCCTATTTGGGCAATCTGCTGCCAAAGGTTCACCAATGGTGGCTTACTACTAAGGCCTCACATTGAACCTGGATGAGAGTGGGGAAGATCACTAAGTATTGCTGTGCCCTGGGGACCTGGACTACACTGTGGAACAATCCCTTTCTATGTATTAATGCCCATTTCACTGGAAAGACAGGGCTAACAGGAACATCCACACTATAGGACACCTCCTCTCCCCAAATCTTACCCAGACAGAATTCTTTGAAAATCTATAAATGTGTACTAGACTTCCAAGCAGTGCAGTTTTTGTTAATAGGGTAAGTAGGCTGCAGCCTAGGGGTGCCAGCTGTTAGGGGGCACCTGATAAATGAGAGTCACTAAGAAAAATGTGGCTTGCTCAGTGGCTTTGGGCATTGCTCCCCCAACCCCAGAGCTCAGTGTCAGACTGTGCCTTCCCCGGGAATTTGGTGTTAGTTTATGCCCCCCCCTGCAATTCAGTCTGTCTTGCCACCCCCTACCAGACAGGCCAGATTAGTCCAATCAATGGCACATGTTGATTTTAAAATCCAGTGTGCACCTGACACCCACACCAAATTGATGAAGAGAGAGGCCGGAGAATGCTTGCTGGGCAGGGCGGGTAAGGCACGGTGCACACCATATGAGTCACAGAGGTCATTGTTGACTGGTCAACAACAGAACTAGCAGTAGAGGTGCCAGCATCTGCCACACTAGACAAACAAGTGAGAGTAAGTTCTCACAGCTGGATCTGAGTGGAGAGCAGAGTGGGAGTACAACAGTTGGTGTGGGTTAGGGTACAGTCCGTAGACCGGACCTGTCATGACTGTCAGTGAAGTTCTTCTTACTGGGAGTCCACATCATGTGTGTGACTGTTCCTGGCCACCCCACATCCGACCCACCGGTGGCTGCCATGGCCAGCTGGCAAGACTACTCGAGTGTCTGAGACAGCGACGATTATCAGTGCCGAATGCCTTCAAGGGATGAATGAATGAGAAGAGAGACCACACCAGACCAGATCTGAGATGGTGGATGAGATGGAGACCAGGTCACACCGGCACTAGGTGACAGTGAGTGTGAATGAGATGTATGATGACCACCAGTCAGTAGTCCAGAAAATTGTCTTAAGAGGAATGTGATTCAGACTGTAACCTGAGGGGATGGCAGGATCAGGGGTCCTGCCCTGTAGGCTGCCTGCAAGCTGCCCTGACTAAATATAGTTTTTTGGGGGAAAGAGGCTTTGGATTAGGTTTGCTTAGCTTGGGCCTGGCTTGGGGGCACTGACAGTGACTTGTCAATTTCCCACTTATTGTCTTATTCTCTGTCAACAAAAATGAAAATCTTGTCAGCCAGCCTGTTTGTGAGAAAAAGCCAAACTAATGAATGTGTGTAAACAGTGCAACCAGGAATTATAAACAAGCATTTGTCAATGCCGAATGTTGTCTCACTGGTGTTGGCATTGGTAGTGCAGGAGTTAGAGATGCATAATAGGAATGGTAGTGAAGTATTGAACTGATGCCAAACCCACCCCCCACCCTGCAGAGACTGACAAGCATTGAGGTGCGCCTTTGGGGCATCAGCTATAACGCTCATGCCATTTTATCTCACCCCACCCTGTAGACACTGACAAGTGTTGTGGTATGCCATGGGGACTTTGGGCCTTATATTTACCCTATTCCATAAGGAAATACACTGAGACGGGTGCAGTATAGGAGAATTGGGTGAACTTTAGGGCCAAACACTCCAAGGCACACCTCGATGCCTGTCACTGGCTGCAGGGTGGGGGTGGGGTTGGAATGATGTGAGCATTACAGCCAATGATCCCAAGTCACACACCTGATGCCTGGCAGTCTCTACAGGGTTGGGTGTTGTTGGAAACCCTATGTCAGGCGTTTGTTGGTATTGTCACTCCAAATTTTCAACATGGGCTTTTGTACCCCAGTTCATGAAGAGGCACAATCAGTTTGTTAGCCAAAAGGTGGTGTTGCACAGCTGCTATGCCATTTGGTGACACAGGGATGAAAACACATTTTGGGCAGCATGTGAAAAATGACAACTGTATTGTTCATGAGGAGATGTAAAAAAATGGCAACGTTGAAAATCTGGAGTGAAAATATGAACAATTGGTGAAGTCACGAGCATGCATAGAAGCTGAGCAACACACATCCGTAACCCAATTATTTTTGTGATTTTTTTTTAGCCACATTTTGAACATAGGCATTTTGGGACCTCCCCTCATGAACAGTGGCACTGTGATTTTGTTAATCTGTCCCAAAAGTTGATTTCCTACAGCGACCACACCATTGTGTGCCACAGGTGCAGAAGCACATTTTGGGCAGGCTGTGAAAAATGACAGCTGTACTGTTCATAAGGAGGTGTGAAAAATTGCCAGTGTTGAAAATCTGGCATGAAAATATTGCAGATTTGCGAAGTTACAAGGGAGCGTGGAAATTGTGCAATGCATGCTTGTAACACAGTCATTTTATGGACGTTCGTCACCAAATTTTCAACATAGGCATTTCAGGACTTCTGTTCATGAAGTGTCACCGTCATTTTCTCAAACTGTTCCAAAAACTGATTTCGCACAGCGATTGCACTAATCTGCGCCGAATGTGCAAAAACACATTTCAGCCAGGATATGTAAAATGACAGCTGTACTGTTCATAAAGAGGTGTGGAAAAATTTCAATTTTGAAAATCTGGAGTGAAAATATTACAGATTCAAGAAGTTATGAGCATGTGTGGAAACTGCGAAACACACGCTAGTAAAACAGCCATTTTTTGGATTTGTTTCACCAAATTTGCAACATCAGCTTTTTGAGAGCCCCCTTCTTGAACAGTGGCATTGTCGTTTCATTAATCAGTCCCGAAAGGTAATTCCATGCAGTGACCATGAAATCACCTTTTGGGACCAAATAATGCCATGACAGTGACTGAATTCATGAGGAAGGGTCCCAATAACCCCATGGTGAAAATCTGGTGCCAAAATTCCCAAAAAATGCCCAAGATATGACCAAAGTTGAAAAACCCCTATTTATGCCATTATACAGCTTACCAGCATTTCTTCAGTTCGTGGTCAACTTTGAAGAGTGCAGACGTGTTCCCGGTCCACTGAAGATCATTGCGCCGTGCTCCAGAGGTAAATATGGGTGGGTGGGTGGGGAGGCAGGCAGGGCACGCAGAGAGTGGGTGGAGGTTGGGGAGGGCCACCGAGTCAATGAGGACCATTTTCTGCTTTGTAGGTTTAAAAAAACATTGCGGGATGTTTTTTTCTTACAGGGTCATTTGGCATGCTGGGGTGGGCTCCCAGCATGCCACCTGAGTGTTGTTTTTGGAGGGGGTTCTGTAGCCAGTGGGGGATTGGGCACCCATGTCGGCACACAACAAATGGTGGGGGGGACATTATGCTGATGGGGAGTGGGCTCCCCCATTGGCAAATGAAACCAGGAAGGGGGACATGATGCTGAGAGGGATTGGGCACCCCCTTGGCATACACATTATATAGGAGGGGGGTTGCATTATGCTGACAGGGAGTGGGCTCCCCCGTCAGAAAATAAAGTGGATTGGGGCATGCCGACAGGGGGACTGGGCACCCCTGAAGTTGGCTCTCCTTGCAGTGGCAGTCGGCACCACCATTTTAGTGGAAGGGCTTCACCAGGAAAGGCATGTAGGGAAGGAGTGTTTTGGTGCCACTGCATGACGAGCTTGGCTGTCATTGCAGGGGACCTTTCCTTAGATGGGCTCACCACATTATGTATTCCTGGTGTGGCATCTGCATTCTGGCTTATTGGGGAATGAGGGACTCACCTACTGATGCATGCCCTGCATTCGCCCAACAGTGGCCACGTCTCCAAATCTGCTACTAATGCAATATGTTGGCCATCCAAGCGCGAGCCAACATAAAAATGAAGTGAGTCTGACTGTGTGTGTAGTAGGTAGTGGCAATTCATTTTTTACACTCCCTCATGTAATATCAGTGTCACAGACTCACAATCTGAATTAACTTTGCAGAGCTCAGCTCTTAAGGTTATGGAGATCAGAGATCACATACTGTAACTCTGGAGTGTAAAGACAGCTAATATAACACATTGCCTCATATGCATTGTTCTCTATTTAATTTCTGAACACCACAAATAATGGTTTATATTTGTATAATGGTAATATTTTTTTGGGACTGGACAATAGTAACTATTAGGCTGGCAATATATCCTAGACATACTGTAAGAGTAATGAGCTGTGAATTGTACCCAGCAAACCTGGGTTTGATTCACATGGCCTCCAGCTCCACCTGCATACTGCGTGATCTGGCAAGTCACTTAACCATTCCTACAATGCTCCTAGGTCACCCCTAAAAACAGTCACTGTGTCTAGTGGTCCTTACCTGATTACCAAAGAATAATAAAAAAAAACTATTCAGAATATTTATACAAAAATAGTAAACAACAACAACAAAAAGCTTTAAGTCCTCTCTAGGTAGCCATGGCTAGTCCTGTGGTACTTTGGTCCCCACAGTCATCACTCCCAAGTCCTCCCATGCATCCATATGTTGATAAATCTCCTGCTGGTGCCTTTCTTGTCAGAACCTTCCCACTTGCCAATAATTTCTACAAACCCCCACCCCATCTCCCTAGCTTGATTCTGTCTTGCTCCAAATGGTCATCTTAGTAAAGCAGGGGGCCTGGGGCCCCACCCTGAGCCCTTATTTATAATAAGGAATAGTATAGACAATTTATTCTGGCTGTGCAGTAGTCCCCATCCCAAACCTGCAGCACTCTGCCATCTTTCTTCAGAAGCTCACTGACAAAAACAGAGGTGGGTCAAGGTCCCAGAAACGGCTTGGTGGAGCAAATAGCCTTAACCCTGGGCAAAGACTAAACACTATAGAGAATGCATGTCTACATATTTTGGAGATGGATGTATTTCATTACATAAATTCAGAAAGTACTAATTATTGCAAGAATAAAACAAATTATGTTGCCTAGTGAGACAAACACACCCCAGCATTTCACCTCACTTGAAGGCTTTGACTATGGGCAATGTGCAGTTTATTGGAACAGCCTTTTATGCTCAAACGTTTAATGGTGCAGTACATTCTTAGCATTCTTTGGACTGCAGAATGTATAGGTATCCCCATCTCCTCTTGTACTAGTTGCAAGATAGGAAAGTAATTTGTTTTTCCATTAATCGTCTTTACGGTGACAGCAGTATTCTGTCTGTTTTAAAAGTGGATTCCTGCATGAGATTTTGTCTGTTGTTATTTTCTATTAAAATGACAATAAACAGAAAGTACAAAAAAGTCAGTATTCTAATTGTTTAATTGTTCTTCTGTGAATGTGTTGTTGTCATCCACTGAACTGAGCCATGTTTATGGGGGCAGCTGAAGTTTCCAGCATATGGGCGTCATGTAAGTTAATGCGGCACTGCTTCCAAGGTATAATTTTTGGACATTTCTCCAAATATGTAATATGACACTGGCTGAAAATAGGAGGAGGTATGTTTGTTCAACAATACGCAAGTGTTCTCTCGGACAAAGAGACACCCCTTCCTATCACTTCCTGATGTAAAGTTAAAAAAGATCTAGCAGGTACTGTTTACAGGACAATAAGAGATGCTGTCCCTGACCCTTCAGATAAAACTAGACAAAAATGGCAGATATCTCTTCAGATTCCTATCTCAGAAAATTCACAGTCTCAATGTTGGAAGCTTGCACATCAATCATGTCTGATTTCTAAGCGTTTATTAATTCAAAACAAAATGAACCATCAATGGTACCACACATCAACTTAGTCCCAAATTCTGGGTCTTTTATCTCATGATAATTTTTAAGAGAGGTGATGTCCCAGGGGCATATCTTTTGCATATTTTATGGGCTTGCCAAATGGCTTCTCAGTTCTGGTCCTACTGTAAATCCAGATAAAGTACTCACAGATACTGAACACATCCTTACCTCACTCTCCAGGCTTATATCTAATAGGTATCCCAGATATAGAAAACAAGTTCTCCAGCAGCCAGCCACAATGGCTCCTTACTGTAAGTGTAGAAGCCAAACACCTCCTGCTATGCCATTAGTGTGCCAAAGAAATCCTAACCTTGACAGAATGGTTTGATGCACTGGATCCTTAGCATCCCTAGCTAGAGTGTTCCATTACACCAAAGAGACACTCTAGAGGTATGTCAGGATCTGGAGACCCTATATATCCTGCATTCACTACCTTGCTCCATCAATAGCCAATGGCAACCATAAATATATGTTACATCCCTCATAATATGATGGTCTACCATATCTCCAACTCCCCAGTTACCAATATTTTCAGTTCAGCAACCACTCCTCCATCCCTCGATAAATGATAGTTCATTCTAGCGCTCATGAAAGAGATTTGTCATAAGGGGCTATTCCGTCTGTGGTATCTGCGTGGTTAGTACTTGGTACAACATCCTCTCTTCTGCACCTAATCCCTCTCCCCCTTTTTCATCACTCATGGAAAAGGAGGTATGGAATTATACAATCAAGCTTCCTCTTATGAAATGTTGTAGTGCCCCAAAGATGGGGGCACAACAGAGAGGAAAAATTAAATTGAATGAGGTGCCCCATAAGACCCCGTTCAGGTGGACAGTGCAGGGGTAGCATAGGGGAATAGTATGTGGGATCCCCTCCTTCTGTGTGTTCTCCCCATTTGCGAGCAACTGCTGTAAACAAACTGAAACAAAAAAGTTTTCCTCTGCTGTCCTTGACTGCCTGCTCCATTCTAGAATCCACTCCCCCCAAAGAGTGAGCAGTGCAAGCCAGGGAGCATCATTTAAAGTTCAGCCAGTGCTAGGCTGTTGGAGGCCAGCCAGTGTTGCCAGGGACATGGCGTCCTGAATGCTGGCTGCACAGTCAGTTGGAGATGGGCTGGCGAAAGGGACAATTTTTCACCGCTGGTTGGTGTGGGCAAGGAAGAGCACAGGGGAGTGCTCTCAGGCACCCCAGCAGTCAGGAAGATGTCCAGTTGCCACAGTCGTGTGAGGGAGAGAGGGGACACAGGTTGGTAAGTGAAACTGAAAGGCTTACCTGTGGTCCTCCTCTCATCCCTCCCGGTTAGAGATGTGCAAAGTCCGAAAACTTCACTCTGCGATATATTTTGCAGGTTGCGCAATATCCGCAAAGTGCAATTCGAAAATTTTGCAAATTCGTGGAGTGCCAGGTCAAATGCAAAAGTGTAGAATTTCACTGGTGAAATTCCACACTTCGCACACAAATATTGCCCAGATGTAAAAAAAATATATATAAATACCTGATGTCTAGTGGTCCCCCCCCCACCATGCTGATCACTAGCCAGCCACACACCCTCCCCCTCGCCAGTCTCACTGGCCAGTCAGTCACAATGTAAAAAAAAAAAAATATATGTTTTTTTCAATTAAATTCCTGGTGTCTAGCGGTCCCTCCCGCTGATCACTGGGAGGGTCCACAATGCCATTCCGCCTATCCCACCCCTGCTTCTGACTGGAGCAGCCCCCTCATTCTATCCCCCAAAGAAAATGCCTAAAATGACCATGAGCTGTCAATGAATGGTGTAGTGCTTGTACAAGCACTGCATCATTCATTAAACTCATTCAGGCTGCCAGCCATGGAGGTGAGTGGAAGGCTGTGCCGGTGGCCCACTTATGGTGGGATTGGATTGGCGGGAGTGGGGTGGTGTTGTGGAGCACTCCCTGATGGGGTGGGGGGTCCACTAGACACCAGAGATAGAATTAAAAAAAATTATTTAAATTTTTACATTGTTGACGACTAGCCACAGATCGGAGGACATGTGTGGGCCCGGGGATAATTTTCATTATTTCAACAATGTCCTGCGATCGGCAGGAGAGGTGGGACTACTAGACACCAGGGAATCAGGGATTTACTTAAAAAAAAATTGTTTTTACATTTTAGCCGACTGGCCAGCGATCAGCAGGGGAGGGAGGGTGAATGATGTAGCTGGTGATTAGCATTGGGGGGGGACATTAGACTCCAGGGATTTGAGATATGTAACTTCTTCTTGCTTTGTTTTTTTTTCAAGTGTAACTTGCACTTAAACAAAACCCCAAAAGCAAGGCAAAGTTACAAATGGTGAATTTTCAGTGACAGCCGCAGTTTTGCGAATTGATTCGTGGATGCAAATTTTGTGACTTCACTGAAAATTTGCAAGCATGGTGGAACTTCGTGGCATCTCTACTTCTGGTAGGTGTCAGGTCCTGTTCCATGTGATGGTTGCTAGTAGTGTGTTGGCAGTCCCAGTCCTAGTCCTGAGAGTGGTGTGGGCTCTGTTTAACCCTTTTTTTTATTTTTAACACATTTTAAAAAGTAAATGTTCAGTGCTCAAGAGCCGTATTGGTTATGAGGAGGAGCATGGGGCAGCCCACCAAGAGACAGAAAGGTCCTGCAGTAGTCCTGTCCACTGTCTGTTACCTCCCAGCCTCCAGATCAAGATTTCTTTACCCCGGGCCAGGACGGTGAGTCAGCGGCAGCACCATAAGCCAGGTGCTGACCACCAGCAAGTTTAAATTAAGTAATTAAAAAACTGAAAGAGTGCCCAGGGCATGAGAGGAAATTGTCTGGGAGCTGAGAGAAGGGGTGGGGTGAAAGGCCAAATTTTGCATAAATTAGTATTAGTATTAATCAAACATAACGATGCCTAGGGTCGGGATTAGTGCTAAGAGGCCCTAATAGAAACTGCTGAATATTTTTTAGAGTAGCTCCAAGAGGCAGAGCTAAGTTGAAGCTAAGGCGGGGCTAAGGGCAGGAAAGCCCTAACTGAAATAAATATATTTAAAGGGCAGCTTCTAGGGGAGCATTGTTTAAAAGGACAAAGCAAGCCCTGTTATTTGGAGGGGCCCAGCAAGTCAAGCACTGTAATCCAGAGGGACCCAGCAAGGCAAATTACAATGAGGGCTAGCAAGCCCATATAGCCAGTGTTGCCCTGTCACACCCTAATCACTGACACACCTTGGAGGAGGGTTTAGCAGTCCAGATGTTGAGTGTTTGGTTCTGGGGACCACCAGTTTACTGCTTGTGCATTGGGACAGCAACCGAGGTCACAATGGTGGGAAGGGGTTTTAAGTATTTCCCACCTTCGGACCACCCATAGAGGTGGCCAAGGAGGGAGCTGGCTAGCAGCTCCTTAATTAGACTAGTGTTGGAGGAAGAGGGCATTTGGGGCATTTCAGGGCGGGAATATATCTAAGACTATATCTATACCTAAACTGCGTTTATTGCCTGAAAACTGCCTAAATTGTGTAAATTGCCCCTGGAGCTGGTCAACTGTCCCTGGAACTGGTCAATTGCCCAAAACCATTTATTTGCCCTCACAACTGGTCAGTAGCCCCTGGAACTAGTCAGTTGCCCTGGGGACTGGTCAATTGCCCCTGGAACTGGTCAATTGCCCCTGGAAATGATCGATTGCCCTGAGACTGGTCTTTGGCCTGCAATCACCTCAAGTGACAGTTGTGCCATGGTGTGCACTCACCGTGCCCCCTTGACTTCCAGAATCAATCTTCAGCAGCCACAGAAGGGTGTTCAGCAAGTAATTTCCAGAATCAGTCTTCAGCAGCTTTGGAAAGATGTTCAGCTGGTGCATCCCACGCCTTCTGTATTTGGACAGAATAGTGTGATCCTACAGCAAGGATCATGTGAAAATCCTCATCCATGTCCTGCACCTTCCTGCAGTACCACATTTGTTGTTTTCTGCTGGTAGTAGTCTACATTCAGTCTCTGTGCAGATCTGGTCATCCGTTTTGTTGTTTTCTTTCATCTCAGCTTCTTCAGGATCTTCTGTTCTCATCCCTAAATCAACAACCATTTGTTGTTTTATACTTATGCTAGGCTCATCCAGCCATGGCGCCCAAAAATCCTCCATCTGTCTGGCTTTCCAAGACATCTTCATCCTGGTTCTTAGTTTCCATAGGGTCCGTCTACCTGTTCCTGCATCTGTCATCTCATCCTGGTAGTCTGCCAGAGGGCTGTGGCTGGGTGGCTTCTACATCTGTTGTCTCATCCCGGCTGTACACAAGAGGACTGTGGCCAGATCCTTTGTGTTTGTTCTTAATTGCTATATTCCAGCAGCCCACCAGCTGAATTTATGCTGAGAGTTCTTGTGTTTGTTCTTTGTTTCCAGAAACCCAGGAGAGGGGGTGTAGCCAATGGACCCATGGTCTGTTCAAAAAAAACTCTATTTCCCTATAGTTCACAGAAATTTCAGTAGCCAAGCTGGCCGGTGAGCCTGCTTGTTCCTCTCTATGGATCTTCTTTGTTTCCCCTTCCTTTCTACAACCAATTGACCGTCACATGGACAGAGACTTTGATAGCCATGCATGGATTGCAAATTTTATCTTTTTAAAGTCTTGATATGGCTCACTGTAATAGTCCCTGTGTCTGGAATACTCCAAGGGTAGTCACTTGGGTAGAGGTACACCTCAGGGTCGGGGTAGAGTCAGTTGTACAGTAACTACAGTACCTTTACAGTTTTAGAGGCTTGTATAGCTCCTGGGTTACAGTACCTTTATTTATTTATTTATTTAAGAGTTTCACCAGGAAGGCATACTGAGCAGCGCACCGCTCAATTCCAGATGTGTCCTGGGGGGAGGGGGGACAGGACATGTACAGCATTGAAACACATGAATTTACAGTGCAAATACAACATCATAACAGGATTATACAGTATGATAAATGAAGCTAATAACTTAAATGCTGAAAAGGCAGTGGCTAACAGAGGCACTAGATTAGGGCCTGGGACTTGGCAGGTAGAGATGTGCCAAAGAGTGGTATAGGTTAAGGGTGAGAGGTGGGATGTATGGCATTACAGTGGAGCAGACTGCATGAGCAGGAGGGGGAAAGAACAACTTGAGGAGCTGGTTTAGCCACTGAGGGTTGTCTATGTGCCTAATGTCAGCCGGCAAGGAGTTCCAAAGTTTAGGTATGCGGTAGCTGAAAGCTGCCTGGCCTTTGGCTATGGACATATGTGGCACATGCAGAAACTGGGAGTCAGTGTTCCTGAGAGAATATGAGGGGGTCAAGGGCAGTGTCGGTGGAGGAGGCCCGAGGGATGAAGGACCAATCCAAGTGGGACAGATCATATAGGAGCACTGAGAGGTCATGGGATTTGTAGGACCTGGTGAGCAGGGGGAGAGGAGCTTTGGGTCTGAATATTCTCCATACCACGTAGATCATGTAGTGGTCACTTATCAAGTCCGGAAGGAGTACTGACTCGAGAATCTGGTGCGGATGTGTGGTAAGGGCCCAGTCTAGTAGGGAGTGGTTCTGGGATTTACGATTCAAACATGTGGGTTCCAAAATCTGTTGGGACAGATTTAGTGCAGCAACATGGCTCCGTAGCTTGGAGCTTGCTCTGGAGAGCCAGTTAGAGTTAAAGTCTCCAAGGATAAGGAGCTCTCCCCCAGAACCTAGCAGTTTAAGGGTGCTCAGGTAGTACATTATGAGAGGCATAGGGGTGTCAGGGGCACAGTAGGACCCAGCTACATATATAGGAAGTGAGTGTGGGAGTGAGAGCTTAATCAGTAAGGAGTCAATTGAAAGCGTGGGCATGGAGATCTAGATAGAGGTGAAATGAAGGTGAGCAAAGATGTACCTGGCAACACCTCCACCCCTTTTATTATCCTGGCAGTCATACCAAATTAGTGTGTAGCCAGGGATTGATAATTCAGCATCCAAATTGTGTGGCTTCAACCATGTTTCGGTTATGAGGGTGATCTTGTTCAATATGCTCCATATGTTAAGATGCATTAGTTTTAGACCCCTAGGTAGTTTGAGATTTGGAGAGGGATTGGGGTGAGTTGGGCCAGGGTTATGCTCAATGTCACCTGCAAGAAGCAGCAGCAGTGTAAGTAGCAGTTTAGTTTTGGGCATAAGCCCTGGCATCTTACAGAGAGCATGGTGCATTTATGGTTATAGTCTTCCTCTTTTAGGAATTTTAGAGTGCTAAGTTTCCATTTTCCCTGTGACCATGTCTTCCTTTTCCCTGGCTATTAATAAATACAGTGAAGCATCTGAACCTCATTCACGACTTCCACCTCTCTTTGTCAGGTGATACCATCCACGTTCAAAGAACCTGAAGTGTCCTCCTGCCATTCCACCTGCTGGGAGCGACACTGGTGTTGGTAATTATAGATTGAGGGAGCACTCCCGACCAATCGGAGTGCTCCTTTCCTCTGCACTTGAGATGCTCTTATTCTGTGAAGAGCATCTCATGCGCAGATGCCCTAGAAATGGCAAGGTTCACGGGAGTTTTTTGAAATATATATATATATATATATATATATAGTATATATATATATATATATATATATATATATATATTTGTTTATTTATTTATTAGAGCATCAGTTTATCAACCTTTGAGCCAGAGGCTCATTTACAAAGGTACCTCATCACAGTGAGGACAAAACAGTGCAAGAAACAAAACATCAAGGCAGACAAAAATCTGAGTACATTTAGGAATCAGCCAAAAAATGCAGGCATTTGTCAAACACAGTATACAACAGGCTTACATGTGCGCTTTACAGAGTAGACAATATACAGTAGTTACATGGAGATTGATTCAGTGGGCAGAATAAAGGTAAGGCTGGGTGGAAGACATCAGAAGAGGAGTGTGGGGAAGATAGTAGCAAGTAAAGGTAGAGCTGGACAGAAGGTCAGAGAGCGGCTCAGTGAGCCTTGTCTGGGAGGATAGGAGGAGGCTTAGAGGCAGGTACAGCTGCGTGTTGAGAGCAGGTGATTTCTAAGACTAGTTTTAAAATAAGATAACGAGGCGGCATCAGTGACTCCGGCGGGGAGGGTGTTATACCAATAGGGGGCTCTGTAGGGGTAAGCCCTTTGACCTTGCAAGGTTCTCGCCCTCGGTATAACCATATATTATTGATCGCTCATGATCAATAATATATTAATACATCCCATGTCTCCACTCATTGCTGAAAACGAGTGGTTTCATTTGCCTTCCGCTTGAACCAGAACAGCTCAGCTTTGCTGTTCTTGCTCAGCTGAAGGTGCATGAAACCACTCATTTTCAGCAACGAGTGGCTCCGGGGGACGTATTAACACATATTAGTGTGCAATTTATCTGGGTCATCACAACACACTCACTCTTGTCACCCTTTCACTATAATTGGACTAGTACAGCATATGACCCACACTTGACCACCACAATATTATTGTCTTATGCTAGCCTGTTTGATACCTATGTTGTCAGCTGTTACATATGCTGTGTTATCTGATGTACTGGCACTGTTTAATGCTACATTATGTTAATGATCTTGAAAATGTCTTGAATGTATTGTAAGAATGGTACAATGCCTAAAATGTACAGTATGTATCTGTTATGAAATGGAAATTTAATAAAAAGCATTAACTGAAAAAAGTGTTATTTGGTAACATTGAGCTAGTATTCCTTTGTAAATGTTGTGCACTTTCAAAGATGTGCAATTTAATAAACTTTAATCTGTAAAATTGACAAGTTTGCACATTTTGCACAAAAATCACATGGCACTGCCCACTATGCTCAGTTTGCAAAACTGTACAAAATTTTGCAAACACAAAGAAATTTCACAAAACATGAGCAAAATGGATTTTCTCTGATTCACTAAGCACTACTCTTGGAGGCCAACTCCTCCAAGATCAGGAGGGGGTCATGGGGTCATGTGTCCAGGTGTTAAGTGCCCAGCCCCATCTAGTGCCACTGCACCCACAGGCAAGCTCAATGAGGTTGACCTGTGACCTGTCTGCAATGGTCACCCAAACATCTGGGTCCTTGCTTCATGCCAAACAGGGAGGCAGCTCCCTCCCTTCTTGCCTTGCCTTCTTGCCTTGTACCATTGGTCTAATAAGACTCTAAAACTGCACCTTCTTACAGTGGCCATGACAAGAAAGACAAATGCCTACTCTCTGTCCTCTTTGAAGGAAATAAAAAACCTTGAAAAACTCTGTGGGGGAAAAATAGGAAAATACCTCCTTGATCCCTAAGATGATCCCTCAGTGAGGCAAAGGGTTTCCCTGATCTGCCTTCAGAACAACCCTGTTTTTGTGAAGGTGAGTGGGTAGGAAATATTGACTGGAGGAGAAGAAAGAGGGAGAGCCCTCAGGCACAAGTCTTCTTATACCTCTCTCTCTCTCTCTCTCCACCCACCCAGATGCCCTAGCACCATGGGCTGCCTTTCTGCCTCTACTCTTAGGGGATGCTTGTGCACCTCTTTACCTTAGGGGTGGAGCACTATCAGATGTCCAAGTTACTAGGGGATGGGCCACAGACAAAGCTTTGTCTGCTTGAATCCTTGGACAGACTACTTTTTATTTTACTTAAATGAATTTTAATGTAATATCTAAAAACCCTGAAGCTTCAAATGAGCAAGCATGCAAACTTTCTAAGTGGTAAAACCAGCTGATTTTTTTCTCAGTGAAGTTGTCTGCAACTATATGTGGAAACTTGTTCAGCGCATAAAAGCTTATCCATCTTTTTTCCAGCATACAGACAATGTGTTTCTAGTATTTAATTTAGTGACTTGTAATTGTTACGCAGTGTCAGTGGCTCAGTAGGTTGCACACTCACCCTCTGAGGCTGAAAGATCAGAGGTTATGGGTTTTAACCCAACACCAGGAACTTGGGTTAAATCCAGTACTGACACTGTAGTGCAGTAGAGCAGTATGTGATGCTGTCTTTCAGATAAGATGTTCAACCAACATCATGTCTGCCTGTTCTGGTGGTTGTTCAGATGAACATTAAAGATCCCATGGCACTTCTCAAAAAGGGTCAGCAAGTCCTGGCTAAATTTCTGCCATTCACAAATAAATACACCCAACAGCTTAATCTGGTTCAGTTTCACTTGGTTTCCATCTGTATCTTCTGCCTCCCCGATGAGGCTGTGGTATTTTGTGTATATAAAGTGCTATCTAAAATCCAATTTCCATTTCAGTTGCAGCCATGCATCTCCTGTGCATTTTGTAAAAACACTAGGTAAATAAGTGGCATTGAAATGGTCTTTGTGTGGCAGGGGTTAACATCATCAACATTTTTTTACTTTGCATTTATTGATTATGCCAAAATAACATATACAATACATGCATCCAAGGTTCCAAGTATAGTAATCATATGACAGTGAAGTTTTCATTTAGTTGCAGTGAGTGAAAAGTTAAACAAGATGGCAGGCTTGGATGGGGAAGTAGAAAAGGAACCCAAGCAATCAGGACTTTGATTATTTAACTGCTATCTCCATGTTCCATGTTATTACTTAAGTCACAGGCAGATGAAAGCAACTACCATTTACAAGGCCTGAGAATTAATGAGTTTAATCGGTACCACCAGTGGTGACCAATAGAGATGTAGCAAATTTAAATTCCGCCGGAGAAGCGCCCATGAAGTGGGCACTTTGCATTGTCACTCCACTATGCGAAGTGGCCAATGCAAAAGGTTCACTTCACCTTCTAATTTTTACTTTGTGTTGTCATTCCACCTTAACGTGAAGTAAGGTGAAGTGACAACAATATTGGCAGTCCTACATACACACAGCCACCAGAATTAATGTGCATCCCCAGAATGCTACTGTCTTGTGTCCAGAAAATTCCCCAGTGCTGATGAAGTTAAATGAGAGTGTAACAAGAAATGCGAAGTCTCCCAGAATAATGGCACACTTAGTCATGTGTGTAGTGGTCACACACACCCACTAGAATTAATGTGTATCCCCAAAATGTTACTGTCTTGTGTCCAGAAAATTCCCCAGTGCTGACACAGTAGAATGAGAGCATAACAAGAAATGCAAAGTCACCCAGAATTAATGACATGCTCAGTCATGAGCGCAGTGGTCACACACAGTCACCAGAATTAATGTGCATCCCCAAAATGCTACTGTCTTGTGTCCAGAAAATTACCCAGTGCTGATGAAGTGAAATGAGAGGGTAACAAAAAATGCAAAGTCTCCCAGAATTAATGGTGCACTCCATCATGTGTTCAGTGGTCACACACAGTCACCAGAATTAATGTGCATCCCAAAAATGCTACTGTCTTATATCCATAAAATTCCCCATTGCTGACGAAGTGAAACGTAAGCGTAACAAGAAATGCAAAGTCTCCCAGAATTAATGGTGTACTACAAACACACAGACAGATTAAGACTGTGCTGTGCACTCAAGAGATGCAGATGCAAAGGCACAACAACACCTAACCAGTGCTCACAAGTCACAAATCCAAATCTGGAAAAAAATACCTTTTGCCGGTTGGGATGGGGGGGTAGTGCATGGCAGTAACAATCCACTACCTGTAAAGATACCCCAAAGCAGTATAAAAAATTCTTGCAGGTGCAACGGATAGCAGGTTCACACTGCTGCAATTACTCTCTGGCACAAAAAAAAGGTGTCTGATTTAATGGCATGCATCGCACATAGTCTCACACACACACCACAAGTAATGTGTAGCAAATTGAAAACCTTTAGTAATATAACCAAATATTTTAAACAAACTGAAATCATACAATGCTGTACCACAACAATCCACAAAAAATTTTCAAGAATTACTGAAAATATTACTGTGGCTGGGATATTCAAAGCAGTTGCGCATGGCGCAACTAAATTGTGCCGGTGCAAGTGCAGACTTGCGCTAAGAAGCAATCTTCAGCAGGAGTCATTGTGCAGCACAAATCCCATTGCACCAATGTGCAACTATAATGAATGCAAGTGCAAGTGCAGGGGGCGTGCCCATGAATATTTGGTGCAGTGCAATATTCAACCGTGGAACCATGGCGCAAGTGCAGAGCAAAACTGAGATGCGCTGAGCAGACTTGAGCCTATAAATACAGGGCACAGCACACAGACAGCACTTGTACCAGGTGAGAGGGAGAGAGAGAGAGAGAGACAGTGACAGAACAAATGAAAGAAGGAAGGACAGACAGACAGAAAGATAGACCAAGAGAGACAAAGCGAGTGAGAGACAGACAGACAGAGGCAGCCACAGAGGGAGAGGGACAGAGGTGGCAGTGGAGAGGGTTACATGAGCAGACAGAGTGAGAGGGACAGGGGAAGCACAGTGCCAGGCAGTGCACTAGGGTGGCACACAGCCTGCAGCAGCCGACTGCCCAGGGGGATACAGGACATCAGGAGCCATTGATAGTGAGCCCTTCCTGATGGAGGCCGTAATGAGGGGTGTGAGGCGGCAGGAGGAACAGGGACATGGCCGAGGAAGGGACCATCAGTGGCATACTCAAAACAGGTAGTACCATGCCCACACCACCTTTAAGACCTACTCTGACATGGAGATTGTGGGATGGTACTGCCTGAACAGGGCCATTCTGAGGCAGCTCTGCAAGCTGTGCAGTGAGGAGATGTAGGTACTCACAAGACAGAGCCACACAATGTCTGTGGAGACCAAAGTGATAGATGTCATGTGCCTGCTCACCATGGCACCTTCCAGAGACCAACAGGGGACACCACAGGCATAACCCAGTCAGCCATGTCATGCCTTCTCACACAGTTCCTGAATGCTCTGCTGCTACTGTACGTGCTTCAGAATACATCCATTTCCCCAGCACACAGGCAGAGCATAGAGCAACCATGCAGGACATCCACAGTATAGCACGTATGCCTGGCATGCTTGAGGCCATTGATTGCACCCACATGGGCATCCGCACACCACCTGGGCCTGGGGGTGTGGCCTACATCAATAGGAAGAGGTTCCCGAGCGTCAACTGCCAGGTGGTGTGCAATGCCACGGGGCGCATCACCAATGTCTGTGCCACACACCCTGAGAGTGCACATGATGCATTCATCTGGCACAGCTCTGCACTGTGTCACAGGTTTGAGCATAGGGACATCCCCAAGGGCCACCTAGTGGATAAGTATGGGACAGGCAAGGGGTGACAGGCAGAGCAGGCCATGGGATGGGGAGTGCAGGGTGGGCATGCTGGTGAGGGCACTAGGGACAGGCAAGGGGCACAGCATAGGATGTCAGAGGGCTACCCATGTCATTATCCACACAGGAGACAGCACCTGTCCACTGAGGCCCTGGCTGCTCACCCCCTATTGGCAGCCGGCATTCCCAGCAGAGGAGCGCTACAATGAAGCACACGCCAGCATGCACAACATCATTGAGCATGTGTTCGGCATGCTGTTGGCACATTTCTGTTGCCTAGACAGGTTTGGCAGTGCCCTCCAGTACAGCCCCTCAAATTCTGTGGCCTATTCCTGGCTTGCTGCATACTGCACAACATGGCCATTGACCGTGGGATAACTGTCAAGGCTGATGAGGGCGACAGTAGTGGTGGACAGCCCCCCCCGGGTGGAGGGATCCCTGGCTGCAATGGATGGTGCACCAGCATCGTGACACCATCACACAGGAGCACTATGGTGCATTCAGGTATGTGGAGTGAAACCCATGCAAGAGCCACACACACAGGCACAGCACACAGGCAGGGGTGTGCATGGCAGTGGGCATGCACACACAGAGGTGTGGTGCATGGGTAGGGGAGTCAGTGGCACACAACCACACACAACTGCACACAGCATTACACAGCAACATAAACATGCACCCACACACCAACACACCCAGGTGCTGGCATGTGGCTGGGATCAGATGCATTGCACTGGTGAACAGGCATAACTGGTGCTGAACTGCAGTCATCACGCCCACACCACATGGTCCAGCAGCTGTGCAGGCATGCACACAGGCAGCATGTGACATGATACACAGGTACCACACCAGTGGTATGCACACACACACACACACACACACACATGCACACACATGCCACCCATGCACACACAGGGCAGCAGCTGCAGACTGTGGTCAGGGCGGCATGCACATCAGAGCCACCACATGGAACCATGGCCACTGCAACCATGGGGACAGCTGCACCAGGGTTGAACGGCAGCCACAGGCTGCTCATTGGCCACAGGGGGTGTTTGCATCAGCCCCCAAGGGGTTGAACTACGGGACCATGACTGGGTCCATGCAGGCATGTGTAGGTGCCAAAACAAGCCTGCCCCAGGTGTGCCTGGGATGCCAACAGCAGACCCTGGCATTGACAGTGAGGGTGTCACCCAATGCTGGGATCATGGGGTGGACAGTGCACTGTGTGGGATCCGTGGGGGTCGGCCACGTCCTGTGGCAGCCAGCAGTGCAAGGCCATCTGTGATTGCATTGGCAATGTGATCCTGGGATGCAGTCATGCTCTTCTGCATGTGCTGTATCACCGCCAGGAGCTGCACAGTGCCCCTCTTGAGCTGCTCGGCTACCTGGCACACCTCCGCGTGCAGTGCATGCACCCCAGTGGCAAGCAGCACCTGTTGCTCCATGGAGGCCTGCAGCAATGGGTATGCTCTCCCAGTGGGTCAGCGTCCTATGGTTCCTGGGTGGGGCCATGCTGCATAGCCCCCATCTTAGGTGGACGCTGCACAGTGGGGTCCTCATGGGGTATGTCCCTAGCTGGCACCCTAGTGGTGGACCCTGCATCCAGCTACCCTGTGACACCTTCAACCTGCTGTCATTGCCCATCCAGCCACTGAACACTGCCCAGTGCCTGCATGACAGCGCCACCACCACCACACGGCATAGCTGTGGCAGTGCACACAGTTGCACTTGCAGTGGCAGCAGAGAGCTGTTCCCCCACTGTCAGATCACTGGGCACACTGCCTGTGTTGGTGTCTGGTATGGGTGTCTTCCCCACAGCACCATCCATGCTGTCCAGGATTAAGGTGAGATCATCATCCATGTCGGACCCCACTCCAATCTGTGTCTCCGTGCAGAGGACGCCGAGACTGGCATCCTGTAGAAACACATCCAGGGCCTCATCTGACCCCATGCCCAGGACATCTGACTGGACAGTGGGGGTGTGCTGCAGCCTCTCAGGCCCCTGGATGCCCATGGAGGTGGATGGCTGGTCATCCGGGGTTGGTCCTGCCTCCACGGCCACTGCCAGTATCCCATCCTCCACATGCAGGCATGCTGGTGCTGAAAGAGAAAACAGGTGTGTCAGTGATGCAATGCCCACAAGTGACCCCCAAACACAGCCACTGCTTGCTGTGCATGGTCAACATATGTACCATGCAGTGATGGGCTGCAACCTGTCTGTAATCCTCCTCCAGGCACACCCTCCACAGTGCTGCAGTGCATGGCAGCTACCACCAACTCCTCCTGCGCTGTGAGCTGTGGCGCATCTGCAGGCCATCCTCCGATGGCATTCTGGGCTGCATGGATGACCTTCTCCTTAATGTGCCTCTTGTCCATGCCCACCTTCTTGCGGAACTCCGGCACAGACCACTGGTGGTTGCCCTGCTGGTTCATGCATGCCGCCACCTCCTCCCAGGCCCCAGCCCTGGCCTGTGGTGTGCCTGTGGCACCACTCAACAGTGGCTCCCTGTCGAGGTAGGCCTAAAACAGGGCCTCTGATTCTGCCTTCATGAAGTTGGGCCTGCACTTGCGAGCAGGCCCTCGCTCCTCACCCTCCACATGTTCTAACATGTTGCTTTTTGTGGACATGGACAACACAGTGTGTCAGTGGCAGCAGCATCCTATTCCATCCCCCCTGCTGTGCTGGCTGGGCTCAGTGTGCTCCAGCAGCATGTACAACTTACCTGAAAAGGATGCAATACCAGTCCATGGCCTATGCTGATCCTTGGTGCTTTCATAGTGCATCGCATGCAAATGAGCTTTGGCACAATGGTAATCACATGCTAATTTCCCCAGTACGCCATGCATTAGCTGATGTTCTCATTTGCATGTGACGGCTGAATATCATGAATTTGCTCCATGTGCAATGAGATTGCTCCAGAGCAAGTCGCGTCACAATGTGCACATATGTGCGGTGCGCAGGACCGCAGTGCTCATGCGCCAGATGGTGTACTGTCACATATTGCACACTGTGCACCCACTGCACAATAGGGGCCATGGCGCACAGTGCAGCATGCCTGCAATTGCACATGTGTGAACTGTGCAGTGGCTGACCTCTATCCCCTGCTGTGACCTCTGTCCCTGGGTGACCCCCGCACCTGTGACACCACCTAGCCATGCCCATGCCACGCAACTCTGAGACTGCGAGATGGGCAGACACAGCGCATGTCCCCTCAGCCCATGCGTCTGGCGCTTGCAGTGGCCATGTGTGCCTACCACTGCCATTTTGCTCTGCGGCTCACACCTGAGACATGGTGCAGCTGCAATCTGGATGAGTGGCCACCTGGACACAGGTCAAGCTTGTCAACCTCATGGCCTGTGTTCAGCCCCATGCACCCCAGCTGTTTGGGCAGGCACCCCTGCAGCAGCCCCGGGTGGCTGTGTGGCAGACCATTACTGCCTCACTGAGGCAGCACATAGGGGTAGCCAGGACAGGACAGCAGTTTCACCACCACTATGGGGACCTGGCTCTGAGGAACCCAGAGCACCTCAGGAGGCTGGAGGCACACGTCAGGCATGAGGCTGTGCCGCAGCCAGGTGAGTAGCCCCATCATGCATGTGTGCCCTGGTGCTGTACTGTGGTGTTGGCTAGGTGGTCTGGTATGTCCTGCAGGGCAGTGTACTACCATCATGTGCATTGTGGGGTGGCATCACCCTCCACCACTTGCATTGCGATGCCACTGTGTGGGACATGTCAGGCAGGAGTTCACCCTGTGCACAGGGTGGGGGGGGTGGTGGGAAGCTGCTGTGGTTGGTTACTGATGTACACCTGTTTCTGTTCCATTCCCATGACCTGAAGACTAAAGACGGGCTGTGTTGGCAGGACACCAGGCCGCAGTGGCCCATGGTGGAGGAGCAGCTCCAGCACCAGTGGGGCCACAGAGGGCAGGTAGGCACTGACATTGTCCTGCCCACTATCATTGGGGTGTGGCGGGGCATGAGTGTGGGCATGGTCGCCTGTGCCATGTGCCATAGCAGCTGTGTGTGTGTCACACTGTGCGTGGTGCCTGCCACTGTGGCACATCCATTGGACATGTGTGCCAGCTGCTGGTGGGGTTGGTGTGTGCCTGGTCACCACTGATGTTGCTGTGGTGCTGCCAAAGCACTGTGCCATGTGACTTCCGTGGTGCAGTAAGATGGCCACTGTGCGGTGGGAACCACTGTTGTGCGCTGATGTGGTGTGCCGCGTTGCTGGCGGGCAATGTCCCACACCCCTGTGGATGGCCTGTACGGGCCCTCTGGGGGGGGTGTTCCCACTGCCCAGTACGCACTGTGGATGGGCATGGTTCCTTGGGACATTGCACTGATCACCTATCCTGTCCCTTGTCCTAGGTGTCTGCCGGCGGTGCAGGAAGCCCTTCTACTGCTGGCTCCTGAAGCAGTTGATCCTCATTTCATCGACTATGATGGAGGCAGTGATGCAGTTCTGGAGAATGATGTTGGCAGAGAGGAGGCAGCGATGTCTGCAGGAGGCATCAGGTCATGACCACTGCAAGTTGGGCTCTGATTTTCCCTGTTTCCACAGCCACACCTCCTCCACCAGTCCCTCTTCCCACTGTACAGTCCCTGTTCCCTACCCCCTTCCCTCCCTTTCCTACCATCCCCCACACCCTTCTCTTGTATATAGTTGTTTTGCACAATATATTACTTTTGCCTTACCTGCCTGTGTCTGTGTCTGTGTCTGCTTTGCAGGTGGCGTGAGGAGCCATGCTGCAGTGGCCCAATGCCTGTCCATGTGGTGTGCATGTATTGGGGCACGTGTTGTGCTTCTGTGAATCAATGCTGTGTGCTGCAGTGTGTCTCACGATGGTGTTGTCCCTCCCCTTGGTCAATGGCTGTGCCTTGGGGTGCCCTTGAGGCAGGTGTCAGGGCTGTGTGGTGGGTGTGTATGCTTTGCTGCATAGTCCTAGGTGTGGCCTGCCCTAGTCTGGTTGTGTGGGGGGGACATGGCCTGCAGCCTATGGGGGGGCCCCCTTGGTGGCCATCCATCCACCATTGGCACCCTCTGTTGCCTACTGTCTGTGCCACTGTTGTGTTCTGGGGTGGGGGTCTGGGTGCCTGTGTGCACCCTGCCATGCCCAGCTAGTGGTGGCCTCCTGCAGCCTGTCACTATGCTTCCCTGGCTCTGTCCCCGGTTTTCCTCTCTGTGCCATACCCCCCTCTGTTGCTCTGTTTCTCTGCTCCCACAGTTGCCCTGGGGCTTCTCTGTCTGTGCATGGTGCAACTGTACCATATTCAGCTGGGTTGTGCTGGTGCAGTACAGCCGGAGCAACTTCTGAATATGGCTCCTGTTGTGCCATGGCGCATCGGATTTGCGCCGGCCTTTGGTGCATTTCTGAATATCTGGGCCTGTGTGTACATTAACATAGTTCTACAAGAAAAATATAAGCAAAACAGAAAGCCTGCTTTTTCTCCTAGTTCATCTACCTACACCACAGATACGCACCTCCCCCAAATCACACTTCACAGTATGAAATGACTGTTCTAAATTAACATTCAAAATCCACACACAAACAATAAACACTCAATGATATGAGCACAGGAGGGTTTCCTATAATTGATGTACTAAATTGTGAGCAAAAAATAGCTCAAAAAGACTTTTTTAACAGATTTTAGAGGATCCCAATCGCAGAGCTCTGTGAAGAAACTGTCTCCATCTTCCACTACACACACTACCCAGAACTGAGGCTGTGCAGAACAATCTAGAGCCCATGTGACCTGCAATCCCATAAAGCACTGCAAAATGTACCTTTGGAGCTCAAAAACAAGGCAAAGTGAGGCAAAGTACATTGATTTCAATGTACTTCGCCTTAAAACTGGTGGAGAAGTGGTTTGGGGAAGGCGGAATAATGCGAAGTCATTGTTTCCAATGGACTTCACGTTCCCCATTATGACGCGAAGTACTCCACTTCACGTTGCGGAGTACTTTACAGATTCTGCGTTCCTCCGTGAATCACTTTGCAGAGCGAGCTTCAGCCACTTCGCCCATCACTAGTGACCAATAAGGCTCAGACTAATTAAGGATGCTATTATTAAAGCCAAATTAGAAAGGCTTCACAAGGTTTGCAGCTGATGTAGCAAAGCTGATGAGCATACCTTTTAGTAGACAACAATAGATTATTACACAAATTCTCAGAACTGCACAGGCTTCTTCTTCTTCTTCTAACAAGGATTGTATCAACATAGAGAAAAAGACTGAGGAATATACAAAGCATTGTCAGAGGGATTCCTTTTGGAAATGAATACTCCAGGCAGATATTTTGGGTGCAAAAGCAGCAAGGTTTATTGATCCAGAAATCTAGTGACAACAAAACTAAAACTCAGCACATTTCTTGTTATTTATATCCAAGTTACACCAACATCAAAATTCAGTCCAATTAGCTTTTTGCAGCTTACCTTCCTTATTCTCAGTCTTCATGAGGCCCTGATGCATGATACGATACCCTCTTCCACTTGTTTTCCTTAAATACATTGTCTCAGGTTGGGTGCCCCATGAACCAGACCCCCCCCAGCATATAACTTTTCTTTTCCTTCCCTTCTATTTGCACAGCCAGATGCAAGTGACCCCGGCCCGTGCGTTCAGCTCTCCCCTGCTCCCCCAACCTGCACCCTCCCACCCTCCCTCTCTTCTTCTCCTTCTTCCCTTTTTCCTCTTCCCCACTGTTCTCCATCCCTTCCTTCTTTGTAGGGTATGCCCTTTGTGTACCTCTCAGTTGCCTCTCCACCAGCAACTCTAGCCTTCCCCCGGGTGTCCTCCCACTGCCCTCATTCAACAGCTCTGCCTCACCAGGGTCTCCACCATAGCTGCCCTCTGTTGGCAGCCCACCTGTGTTTAATTGCCACTCACCACCGCTCTCATCCAATGACCCACCTTGCCCCATCTGCCCCTATTTGTCATCAAACTGCCCCTATCCTTGCAGTCTTCTTTTTTTTTAATCGCCCTTAGGGTGGGTGAGTGGGATTCAGTGAAATCCAAACAAAAGTGGAGGAGAACCCAGCCTGTGCACAGGCTTATAAACCCCTTTAGGATCACATCAGGACCCCAAGGATGCCCCTACCCTGGACCAATCCAAGCTCTCCCATTCCTACTGCATCACTTTACCTGACACACATGGCTCTGCCCCATCACAATCCCACTCCCTTAACTAGTTCCCCTCCTCCCCTCTTACCATAATTACCTGCATTTTCTCCGGGAGTCCCTAGCAATTTTGGTTGACTTCAATTGGCAACCCTGTTTGGGGCACAACATTTTGTATCATTAGAGATCAACTCTTCAAACAGCTCCTGACAATGCATCTCAGGGGTCACAGAAAAGAAACATATGCTTCAGACACATTTCAGCTTATATCTCACATATTTGCGGTATTTAGCTTTGTTTTCTTTATAGCAGTGTACATGAATGTGAAAGTAGGATTACTGTCCCCAAGATTTTATCTGCACTGGCTGCTTGTCTATAAATGACATCACAATGCTTTGCTTGTGACATCATAGCTTGTATCTGTGGAAACAGTTGTAATGCCATAAAGAAAGGATTATGATATTGGGTAGGGACAGGAAGCCAGAGCACATGGAGTAGGATGTTCAAACCCCTCTTGATGCTTGTGCTAACTTCAGTACTATTGCAGCACAATTGTACTAATTGTGGCACAGCAGTAAGACCATATGAAACATGGTCGAACTTGTTGACCTCAAGTGCCACATGTTGCACTCAGAAAATGACGGATGTGCAAAAATATTGGGAAAGGCATAATTTTTCTGTCATAAAGCAGATACACTATCGTAACTGAAACTGTCATAAATGTATTGAAATGTTTATAAAATATCAGTCACGCATTGTGGTGCATTTTGCAGTTTAAAAGTGGGAATTGCACCTATGTCAAGACCATCTAGGAGAAAGTAATCTTGTTATAATAACTGGCCACCAATTTTTTCTATAGGCGTAGCCAGTTATAATTTGCCATTATAAGCAATGGGTTATAATGGCAAACTCATGCCATGTCAGTCAGATATGAGTGATTCCTGGTTGGCTCTCCACTTTTAATAGGCGGGCTAAACACTGAAAAACGTGGCGACTCTGCATTGCGCTTACAGCGGAGCCACCACACCGAGAGTCGTTGTCTTGTCTTTTATTAAAAAAACAATGTATCTAGTTGATCCTGCTGTCCATAACCCACACCACAGAACAATTCCTCAGAAATGGCTCCAAAGCTCCTCTCTACCAAGAAACTGCTCAGGTGCGCTTCAACACCCAGGAACAGCTCTGAAGCACTTCTCAGAGGTAAGCGCCATCCCAACAGTCTGAAACTCCAAAGTAATCAAAGTAAAAAGAAACAGCTGTTAAAAAAAAAGACTCTGTATGAAGAAACTCTCTTTTCTCATTAAAAGTGTATGTATGTTTGTGTGTGTGTGTGTGTGTGTGTGTGTATGTGTGTCTATCTGTCTGTCTGTCTGTCTGTGTCTGTAACAGCCAGCAGCACAATCCCTTAGGCAAAAAATTGCTGACCAGCAATTACAAATAATAAAAGATGGGGAAGTGTGCTTAAATTCAAAATTAATGGTTCCCCTCAGCGTGGGATGCTTTACTAAACCCCTCGGGCTCCACCCTCAGAGTTTATCTAGCATCCCACACCTCGGGCAACCATTAATTCCTCATTAAACACACTTCCCCATCCATTATTGTATATGTTATGTTAATGTGCATAATTGTTAAAAATTGAAATACACAATATGAAACCAAATATAAAGAATATGTGAAAGATAAGCAGAAATGTGACAACAAATGTTTATAGCACTTCTGCTCTGACATCAGGATTCTAAATGCTAACATTTTTAAAGTATTATTATCCATTATTTCAGAACAGTATCTGTACAATCTCATTGTTTTTAGAGGTTTAGAATCACAAAACAGACAGTTGCCATTCTATTTAATAACTAGTGTAACATTAAAAATAAATATTTAGGAATATGAAGCTTACCTTTAGTCCCCTTCTCTAGAAATCCAAAATATTTCTTTTCATCAAAATTAACAGTCATATGGTTTTGAAATGAGTCTCAGAATGATTATTATAATGAGTCAGAAACAACACAGTGAAGAAATCTCGGAAAGTAATCTCTCCCTTGGTATAGTAGCTGTCATCCAGCATTTAACCAATAACACATTGCTTTCTTTAAAGGAAGGCGGGGTTACAAGTGTCTTGGCCATAAATAAGAGTGTCCAGTGTCAGGGAAATTAGAAGTTAGATTGTGCAGGCTTGCATACAACCTCAACATAGGAGGCCTTTCTGAATCAGGAGAGCTTGTTCAAGTTTAACAACTACAGGAAGACAGAAAAGCTCATTAAACAGCTGAGGTCTGCTGTACCCAAGTGCAAGTGAACATTTTTTTAAGGGGGTCTGAGAAGACAGTTGTGTACAGAACATGAATGCTGCATTCAATGTGTTTTTGGCCTCAGTGCTGCTTCTTCTGACACTCAGACTTCAGGAGTTAGTCGAAGCATGTAGCTGTGCCCCTGAACATCCACAGGAGGCATTCTGTAATGCTGATATAGGTGAGTTCAGTGGTTTATGCTCTTCTGAAATGCACTTTGTAGAGAGGGAATTTACTTGCGAAAACAAATTCCACAGTTCAATGGCAAACTAAATAGCTACTCTCATTGTACTACTGGATTTTGTGAAATGTCAGTAATGCAAACAACCCAAAGGAAAATCTTTAATGCTTTTAGGATTAAAAGTTGACATACTGATACGTATATTTATGCTGCGTGTTATGCAGTTGCAGTTAAAACAGAACATTTATTGAACATGTATGTTATGCTGTGCAGTATCAGCGGAGAATGTTTATACTCTCCCTAATTGTCAGATTACCCGAACTGATTTTTTCATCATACGTGTGACATTACAGAGCACAGTACTAGGCATCATGTTTCATAACTGCACACTAAACTGACTTTTTTGCAGTATCACAAACATCCTGCTATAACTTGAATATTTGTTTGCAACCTGTATTCCTTGTAACTAGTAAACTTTACAACTGTTTATTGTTAATATTACAGGATTTAATAGCACAAAACAGCCCTATATAGCTAAATATCATTCTTTGGGTTATATTACTTATTAAAATAATGCTGGAAACTAGCACACTGAAACTATATGACCTTGTAACATTTATATTTAAAAGAAGCAATGTATTTGTTTCATTCATGAAAATAATATGATCTTTTTTAACTACTGTTGTGCAATAAGTTTGTGGAAGATTTTGATTAATACTGTAAGTAAAGTCAGATCTTTCTTAACAACTGTTATGCATTAAGTTTGTGGAAGAGTGTGATTAATACTCTAGGTAGTCATCTGCTACTATATAAAGAAAATGAACTTTCCACCACTCTATAGTTTTTGTTATAAACTGCTGTTACCCTAATAGATTCCCACAATCCTATACACTTTTACATAAATGAAACTAACTTGTATTGACATCATAGACCATGTTAAGAGAATGTTACTGACTTCAAGTCCTGCTTTGTAACTGTGTGAGATATATTTTAGGAATATTTACATGGAAAACAGCTATGTTTCAGCTCAGCAGAGATGTACAAGAAAGGAGATAGTTCAACTATCCAGACTGTATCATGTATTTTGCTAGTTTGCTCGTGTTTAATTATAAACAAAAAGCACAGTGCTCTCTGGAAGGTATTGTAAAGCTCCATGGACAAAGGGGCTGTAGAGCAATGATTCTCCATTCCAAAGTAAACATACCACAACACCACAGTTTAGTTTTTGTCTGTATGCAGGAATATCCAGAAGACTATGATCATTGCAAAAGCTGAATATTACGTTATATTAAATGGAAGACCTTTAAAAAAAAGCTCAAGTCTTCGTAAAAATGATACTTGATACATCATCAAAGCATGTATGATTCTGATAAAGCGGTGGCCAGAGAAATGTGATTTTCAGTGTAACAAAAAAATCAGAGAGCATCAAAAAGCATTAATCCATTTTTTCCAGAGACTGTTTAACTCAGCATCCTTAGCTACAGTAAGTCTGGCTAGTTTCCAACCAGTGCAAACAGTGAATGTATAACACGAGTTCCCAAAGTGTCCAAAAATTAGCATCTCTATGGGACAGGCTATACTGCCTGCATACTGATTAATTGCTTTTAAAACTCTGACAGAAAATCTTTGTGATCATGACAAGGTCTGGCTCTGTTTGTGACCATCAGTTTTAATTGTTTTTAAATGTGATTGTGCACATTTGGTGATCTGTTTATAAAAATACATTTCCTAATAATGTGTTTGCTTGTGTATTTGTGAGTAGATAACATTAAGCAGAGACATTTTTGCCACTGGTATAATCCTGAGATGCATTTTGAGTTATGAATACTCCTGAGTTTGACTATAGGGTGCATACATTTTATCTGTGGCCTTGTAAAATGTTCCATTAACAGTACAAGAAAATAATAAGTAACATCTCATGAGCAGACGTCTACTATAGTTAGAGAAGAGTCATGGGTAGAGGTGTTGTGAATTTTACAATCATCCACATAGTTTCTTTCAAATGCAGAGATCCAAACTTTCCAGAAATTTCATAAAGTCCTTCTAATGTGAAAATTGTGCAACAAATGAAGGAAATGCCATTTAAAAGTTGTCCTATGCTTTTTATGACAATCCACACTTCATCTCTGTTTCCCCACACACTGTGTATTTTACAGCTTTTTAAAGTGCACAGTTTGCACAGCAATCTATCTTTGAGAATTGCCCCAATTTTTCATGAAATAGTGCAAATCAAATTGGTGCTACTTTACACTTTACACATCTCTGGTCATTGGTATAAAGTATTTGCTAGTTTACTGGAATGATCAAAAAGCTAAAACCCTTCTCAAATGTATTTCCAAGCTGAAGTGAAATCCCCCCATGTTTGTAATAACCTATTTTTTTTCTTAAAAATACATTTGCAATGGGACAGCAGGCAGTGATACCTCATGACACAGCAATCTGAAAGTCAGACACTGACAGTTTCTTGTCCTATCTAATGACATTTGGGGATGTACAATGCTGTCCATCAGATAAGATGTAAGGCTGAGGTCCAGTCTACCTTGGGGAGGTAAATAGAAGTGTTGGAATTACAGGGGGGCTTGCCAGGGCTCCTCCCTAGCTCTGCAGTGTGCCCAGAAATGAGCGAATCACAGCCATTAATTTATAATGGGAAGGGGGGCTCAATATAATGATAGCACCCATACAGCTCCCCCAGCTCCCAAAGCTGCAAAAGTGTAATTTCAACACTGCTAAACAGATTGTGCCTTTCATGATAGGTTTGTGTTTGTTGGGCCCCCAGCAGAGTTAGTCCTTTGGGGAAGCGGTGGCTACTCACTTATTTTGTTAACCTGTATCTGATTGGTTTAGCTATGCTTTAGCAAGGATATTCATGTCAGTAGAATACCATTTTTTATGCTATTTCAACAGGACAAACTAGATGAAATAAATAGAAATGTTAACTTCAAAAGACCATAACTTGCACCAGCTCTGTCTGGAGTCCACTATGAGTACAGGGCATCCAGCAGTCACAGGGACTAAAAGTACATTGGTATGGCTTGTCTGCTTTAGAGCAAGTAATTTAATGTCAGTACCTTGGCAACATTTCAGCTAGCAATCCTCAACCCATTATCTGTGAGACAGGGAGCCTTTGTAAATAAAAAGAATGCTTGCTCAAAGGTCTTCCTTGGATAGGTGTATTCAATACTTTGAATCAGATAATACTGCCAGGTGCCCTAAACCATCATTCTTTAAAGAGCTACTGACACCTCAAAGAAAACTTTGAAAAACATAGTAATTGGGTACAATTCAGCTTGCATATATATATATATATATATATACACACATATATATTCAATATATTTTGCTTTCTCATTATTTATTACTGAGCAAATTTGCATGAATATGTGATCTTTATCCCTTACAGTTCTCTTACAGTTTAATTTGCCTCTGTAGCTTACTCCCTATTTCAAGTCATAATCCTCTGTTGTGACATCACAGTCTGTTGCCATGGGAGTAACTGTGATGTCACAAGCAGTGCATTATGATGTTAAGTAGAGAGAAAGCAACAGGAATAGATGAACTCTTTGGGAGCAAAAATCAAGTTTTCATGCAAATTACCTCAGTAATAAATAATGGAAAGGAGGAATACAGAACCAATGAGAAATATATGCTGAACTGTGTCTAAATATTATGATGTGTTGAAGTTATCCTGAAGGCCTTCAGCTGCTCTTTAATAACATAAGATTATGCTGTTCCTATTTCTTCATGTAAAAATGCAAACAAACTAAAATGATACATATGTCTGTACAAAACAGGGCAAGCTACAGTCAATGGTGTTGTACTGCTTTGGATGTACAGTAGGTGCATGTACTGCAGCTCATATGGAAAATGCATATGGATAAATAAAAGCTATATATACTACTACTACTATAGGTAGGGTGCAATTTCCTATTTCTGTTGTTAGGCCATGTGTGCATTTTCACAAGGTTAATTCAATACACCTTACTCCAGCCAGTAGCTGAATGTGTGAGGCCACTCAGAAACTTCAGCTTTCATTTGGATCTCCTAGCAGAAACAAGCAGGGAAATTAATTAAGTCAAGGCCAAGCACTTTTCACTGTGACTTTTGTTTCAGTGATTGGTGGTGTGGCATTTTGTCACTGCTTGTCAGGCAAGCTTTTGTTGTTTAAGGCTGTCTTTTCAAAGCATCCATAGCTACAGAACCAGCTTGGTAACTGGGCGAAAACCACACATAAACTGACAAAACCAGAGTGCAGTGAGGGAATGCTTGACACTTTGGCATGAAACAGTGTTGCTTGGGGTTCTGATGAAATGCTCTCTTCGGCACTTGAGATTTCACATTTATTTTTCATATCCCTGTCACTAAAATCTCTTTCTACCTGTTAGTAAGAAATCTGAGCCACATGTTATAAGATAGCTAGAGCAGCCTAGGTGTCAATCAGGTTTATACAACTTCTTTTCTGTTTTGTTTTTTACATTTAATAAATAAACAAAAAACTGTGCATAAGTATTTTGGCAATCTGATGGAAATGTCAGCTCTAGCATGTCTAATTAAACATAAATGTTTGTTGTATAATATGTGTATTGATGGTGGTGGGGAAATTTTGAAAAGGGTTGTATATTTTTTTGGCAGAAAAGCAGCATATTTTGCATTTATGAGAAATCCTAAGTATACTGTATTTGTTTTTAAGCATTTTTGTTATTATCTAGCAACATTTTTGCTTTGGTAGAACATCTGAACAATTACCCCCAGTGTGCCATACTAACAGAGCCATATTTGGCTACTACATGATCAGGCTAGTTAGCCCCATATAATTCACTTGATTTTAAATTTTAATGAGGGTCTGTGGTCACCAGTAAAAACAAATCATGGTGGGTATCAGCTGATCCCAATTAGCCAACACTGTAGTATAAAACTAAATGGCAAGTGATTTCTTTCTTCATTAACAAGAAGATATGTAAAAAACGTCACCCATGTTCTGTTCAGTTGAGTTTGTCCTGATGCTGTTAAGGAGTTGAGGTTATAATCATCTGCTTGTGACATCTCAAACATGGAAATTATTATTATATCACAAGCAGAGAATTATATCCTTAGCTGCTGATGAGCATTTCCTGACTAGCATTATGCCAACATGAACTTTAAAGAACAAATATTGTGTTTTAGTGCACACATTCTCATTTGCAAATAACAAAATGGCTTAGAATTTAAGGTTATTTTGGATTGGTGTGTAACTGGGATTTGAGATGTCCACTTTGATTTTCTTACAGGTAACTACCCCCCTTGGAAATATTGTGCTTTACACCCACAACACATACTTTTTTTTTGTTTGAGATGGGAATCCCCCCAGCCCCACAATCAAGTCCAGGTCAATTTTTGGGTTTTATATTCTAGATCTTTATTTGGTTTGTAAACATCTCCTCAAACAGTTTTGTTTCAGTGCAAATATTTGTGCCAGCTACGGAACATGTTGACCTTAGGGAGCCATTCTGCCTTTGCAACATGGTGCAGAGATTGTGTGGATTGTGCTACCTGCAAGACCCAAGTATCTGAATAAATGGATCCAATATGGAACTGGCTTGGCTGTGGACCATTTTGCTTTCAAAGCAGTCATAACTGTTTTCACTGTCTAACTCAAATAACAACTTCTGATAGAAGTTCCAGAAAATGGTATTGTCTATGAGGCCTAAATGATCTTGAGTTGACACTTGTATGTTACAATTTTTGGGTGCTTATAACTCAACCATCATTAGGTCAGGAACCTGACATATGACATGCTAACTCCTTGGCTCAGGAATGGAAACATGGCAACTTTGGTACAATTAGCTGAGTAATTTAAAAGTTAGATGGAGGGCAAAAAAGTAAAACGTTGTTTTATATTTTATTCTTTGTTTTATTTTTATAACAGGATTTCAAACCCAGTAAAGATCTGTAACTTTCATCTTCAAAGTTCATGAGATCTTTACTCAAAGGTGACAATTTTATAGCTTTTATAATAAAAGCATCAAATAAAAATATCATTTAAAATTAGCTATCGGGCATGTACTCTACACTATTCATGAGACTGCAGTCATATGGCATTAAACTGGAAAGTGTCATGCAAATACAACCTTTGGCAAATAATCAAATGTAATACACACCATAATTTTTCATTCAACTATGGGAAACAAAACCCTTTAAAGTTGCCTTTTTGGAAAAAGAAAAACTTTCCCTATTACTGTTGCATCCTCATTCCTTTCCTGCTCAATCCTTCTATTGTAGACCACTGGGCAATAATGTAAAACCATTTCTCCAGCTTACTTTGTCCAAGGATCTCCATTTTCTCTCCACCACCTCCAACCAGTGGAGAATAATTACAAAATCCTTCCCTCACTCCATTAAAGTAATTCCTCCCTGCTCCCCCCCCACAACTTTCCACAAGGAAACAATGCTAATCCCATACTTCTTGTCCAACTAGATCCCAAATACTACCCAAACACACAGCTCCAGTCAACAGGAAATGATGCCCACATCCTTGCTTCGTCTGTCTGTATCCATTCCCTCCATGCTGTCCCTCCCACCATTGACCACCAGAAATCAATTCCAAAGCCATTCCTTTGTCTGTTGCATTCAGAATCTCTCCCTGTTTGGCCCTCCTTTCCAAAAGCCATCTGAAAATATAACCCTCAAATTTACTGTTACACCATTAAGTCTCTCTGCTCTCCCACTTACCACCAGCTACCAGAAGATAATTCCTAAATCTCTACCCATCTAGATGCATTCCTGATCCCTTCTCACTCCCATGTCTGTTTACCAGAAAATGCCAAAACACTTCCTCAAGCCCTGCATCAAAATCCCCCTTCCCATCCTCCCTCCCACTGCCAGTCACCTGGTAGTACCAAAAATGCTTCCTCATCCTACAGCAGCCTAGTCCCTCATTTCACCTCCATCCCACCACCCACCACCTGACATTAATGACTCCATCCATCCTACTGCACTCCGGATTCCTTCCCACTCCCTCCACTTGCCACTAGGAAATAATACCCAAACCCTTCCCCATGTTACTGTATCCAGATTCCTGTTGGCCCTCTGGCCCTCTGCTAATTCTCCAAAATGAACATCCATAGTGTCCTGTAGCAGGGCACCCCAACCCCATGGCACCCCCTCCCAACCAGGATAGCAACAAGGGCAGCGTTCTATTCACCTCCACAGCTGGCTAACATTTAAAGTGAATATCAATAAACCACATATCATGTTTATGAAAGACTCAGTGTTTATAACCAAGCCTTTCATTATTAATTAATGTGGCAGCACAGTTTGCTGATCAGATAGTATCCAGCCACAGACAACTGACATTTTTTTTTTGGTGGGGTAATGGTAGGGTGGGAAGATACAGCCAGGATGGGGGTGTGGGAGGGTTGAACCTCATGGGAATAAAGTGGGTGATGCAGTGCCACTGCACAATAGGAAGTTCATGGAATAGGATAAGATGAGGGAGGAACCACTGGACACCAAGGTGTTTGAAACAGGATGGGAAGAGAGCGAGGGTGTAGCTGAACTAGCTGGACACCAGGTAGTGTATGGAAGGAGACTAGGAGAGGAAGTGGGTGCTGTTGGATAACAGAAAAAGCTTAAACTGTGACAGGCAGAGAAAGAGTGAGCTACTACACACCAGGGAGTGTTTGGAACAGTATGGGGAATGTGGAAGCTAGTACTAATTAGTGTGCATGACTGTTTTCATAATCTTTTCAAAATAAGGATGGAAAACAATTACAAAAATGCTACAGTATGTTAAGCAACAGTATGGACTTTTAAAGCCTTACATGAAAAGAAATGTAACTTTAGGACACACATATTACTAAATTGTGGTTATTGTGGGAATTGGTATTCTTAGGGTTTGATCAGGATTGCATGAAGCAGTACTGGTGTAGCCCTAACTTTGGCACCCAATCATAAACAATAACAAATGTATTTGTTAGTCTGTGAGTAAATTTCCCTGCTTAACAAGACACTGCTAATGTTAGGAGTATAGCAGCACTGCTTTGCTGCTTTTCATTATGCATAAAGATTCTAAAACATTTATCTATAGTAAGTACAGCATATAAGCAATTTGGGCTATGCTGTGGTCTTGAAATTAACTTATTGTGTCTAATAATTGTGTATTACTGTTGGCTGGCAGTATAGCCTAGGGGTTTGAGGAATGAGGTGTGAACGAGCTTGATACATCCAGCAGACCAGACCTGAGTTTGATTCGCACAACCTCCACTTGCATACTGTGTGACTCTAAACAAGTCACTTAACCGCCCAGTGCTCCCTGGTCGCCCCTGAAAACAGGCAGTTGTGCCTAGTGGGCCTTACCTGGTTACCAAAGACTGAAAAAAAAAAAAAAAAACTTGCTTTGCTGAGAACTTTGAGACTACTGGTTTAGCAAGCTAGCAAAAGTGGTACCACTCAATTGCCATTACAATTACAAAGAACTAACCAGAGTACAGGGAATGGGGGCAAACTCCACACAACTGAAAATGGTTTACAGCTCTGGCTCACATCTTCTAATTACTAAGTCTATAAATAAACTTTAAAACTGATGCTCAGAAATGTTACTGATCTCATGAAACAGCACCCTCCATTTCCTATGAGGATTTGAAACAAAGCAAGGTTGTTTAAAATGCAAATATGAATTTGTGGTCCTATATGGTTTGATTTTAACATGACAGTAAATACCATCACAGATATTTTTAGTAGTACCTCAGAAAAACTACAAGTTGGATGTGACATAGGTTTTGGGGTCTCTTCACAGATTTCATGACAAAGACTGATCACACCACCACCACCACACCAACAGCACCACACCAATCAGGAGGCAGCATAACATAGTGGTTAAGAACATTGAGCTGCAAACATGGAGAGCTAGGTTTGAATCCAGCTGCCACCACTTGCATACTGTGTGACCATGAGTAAGTCACTTAAATTCCCTGTGGTCCCAGGATGCACCTGGAAACATGCTTTGGCTTAGTGTATCTTTCCTGGTCAAACTTTGAAAAAAAAAATAAAAAACTCTAATTCTGCTGAGATCTAACTTGCTCTTCATTAACTAAGAATTTGAAGATCCACTATTTCAGCCAAGTTTCTCCTAGTTAAGAATTTATTTCCCTATTTTAGATGCCACTGTATGCTCCAGCAGAAGCACATTTGTCAGTCTTTGCTGAAAGTGGGTCATTTGTTATATTAGCATACTGTTGAACTGAATGGTGGGTTGGCATATTGATGAAACATTGTGAAAAGGCCTGCACTGTACATGACCTGTAGTTGGTTAAGCACTGTGGGGAAACCTGCGTTGTATTGTCCTCCTAGATGGTGAAGCATTGAAGCATTGTGGGAAAGCCTGCACTGTGTCTGACCTGTATTTGGTGAAGCAGTTTGAGACTAACTAGATACTAGTGGTGTGGTGACTGCCTAATTCTGTCTATAGAATATTGGTGGAATGCTTCAGCTAACCTTGTTGGAATTTTGTGGTGAATTACAAAGAATTCTGACAAGTAAACTGTGTTTTTTTTAAACCAAACTGCCATTTTTCAACTCAACCATGGTTTAACTTGTTTTTTAATTGTGGAAGCTTATTCTGCAGAATAAAAATATAGAGTGTTACCTTGTTTCATGGAATTCCACATCAATCAGTGAAATTCTGCATTTTTTTTTGATTTTGCAAAGTAAACAATGACTGAGGTGGAATTGCACAAAATTTGCTAAATTCCACAGAATTCCAGTGAAAGTAATATATTGCAATTTCACACTGTACTGCAAGGTAAGCATTGTAAGTAAAACTTTATTTGCAACATATTTCATGTTAAATGAATACAAAATTGAATAAATTCAAACATTTATTGTGGAAATAAATACCCCAAAACAAATTAATATAGGACACAGATATTGACAAATAAAAGTTTAGGCTTATATAAATAACAACTAATATGATACCAGATTATCAAATTTATATTCCAAAATATATCAGATGGTAAAACAGTATGATAGGCCTTCAGTCTACCTGACCTGTAGATTATGAAGCACAGAGAAAAAAGAACAAACTTAAATCGCCCATTTAGACCCAGCCAACTGAAAAGTACTTGGATACAGATCCAATGTGACTCTCTTCTATTTAATTTTCTCTCAGAGTTGCCCCTCATCTCCAAAGATATACTTATCAATGTGTTTAAACAGATGCAGAGTGCATTTGTATTTTTAGAGTGAGTCTACAATATAATTTGCTATATTATATTACTGATTCTCACTTTCAATGGCTGTTAGTTGGTCTCCCATTATGGCCTTTACTTTTCACTAATTGCTGCATCATAAATGGCCCAACACAAGCAAGTAATAATGTAAATCACCCCCTCATCTCAGATTAACAAGTTATAAAGTCCCTGATGTCCATTATTAACATTCTCTGTATAAATGAAAATACTGGTATTGTTAAATATACTGTAATGCTTACATCTCCCATACTTAAACATTCATGGGTGGTTTCAATAGCCAGTTGTCTGAGATCAGTATTTGCTGGAGACTATGGGCCACAGTATCTTTTATTTTCTTGGCCCTCATGTGCAACATTCTTGAAGGGCTTTTGACAAGTTCCTGCAGGGAATGTTTTGTATTAAGAATCCACTAGTAATTGTGAATATATTGTATCTTCTGGGCCAGTACACTGTAGGTGGTGATGAAGCTATTTGTTTAATACAACGATAATAAACTGAAGAGACAAAACATACTGTATGCTGTTCAGACCAGTTATCAAAGCACTGGCATCCACTATAAATGACCAAGAGGACATTAAAACTTCAAGACAAAGAACCACAGTGTGCAAGCACTGATGCAAAGGTTACCCCAAAGGGCATTGGCTGGGAAGCCAAGTTTCAAAGAAATACAAAATCACACATACCCCCATAATGCAAAGCCTCATAGGCTGTATATGCAAATAACCACAAATTATTATGCTGGTTCAACTTTAAGCAGGAATGCATGGTGCTGAAAAGCCTCTCACACAGTCTGAAAAGGGTGCCAACAGAAGACACAGACACGTGTTTCGTCCTACCAGGACTTATCAGTGTGCCTCATCTGTATGACACCCCAGTGGAATGAACCAGCTACCCTAAGTTGGTCTATTGGTTTTGGGTTGTGGTGAGCCCAAAAACAAATCAAGCTAAAAGACAAAGAACCACAGTGTGCAAGGACTGAGGCAAGGGCTACCCAAAGGGCATTGACCGGGAAGCCAAGTTTCAAAGATTCAGTATTTGCACACTGTGGTTCTTTGTCTTTTAGCTTGATTTTTGTTTTTATTGGGCTCACCACAACCCAAAACCTGTAGACCAACTTAGGGTAGCTAGTTCATTCCACTGGGGTGTCATACAGATGAGGCACACTGATGAGTCTTGGTAGGACGAAACACGTCTGTGTCTTCTGTTGGCACCCTTTGCAGACTGTGTGAGAGGCCTTTCAGCACCATGCATTCCTGCTTAAAGTTGAATCAGCATAATAAGTTGTGGTTATTTGCATATACAGCCCATGATGCTTTGCATTATGGGGGTATGTGTGATTTTGTATTTCATTAAAACTTTAGACAGGTTTTAAATCGAGTTCATGTCTGTGTATACATTGTCATTTGGATTGACTAGGTTTTAAAATTTACTAACCATGTAAATCATCTGCAGTATGTACCAAAGTTTCCTAAAAATTGGCCGCCCTATATAGACATAAGCATTGTTTGGACCTGGAGGCAGGAAAAAAGTTATTTTTGCATTTATTTTTCTGCAGATTGAATACTGATGTTGAATACATGGCTTTGCAACTAAACCGCTTGAAAGTTTGATAGGGCATATTACTGTATAAGGCTGTTAGATTTGTGCTGGGTATTGATAGTCCTCCAAGTGAATCTAACCATTGTCTTTTACTTAAAAAACAATGTTGGCCCTCTCTCATGGTGAGTGGAGCGCAAATCTGGTAAAAGTTTTTATTTAACTTTATGAATAATACAGTTCTTAGCTATCTGTCATATTAACTTGCCATACCACTAAACATATACTACATGTTATATCTGGTTGGGGCTTGAAAGTACCCAGATCACAATCAAGATACAGCAAAATGGCCTTTAAATACATGGCAGGATGTTTATGAAACTCCTTTCCACCGTACATGTAGTTAATTCCCACTCATGTTCAATTTAAAAAAAGCAGTCTGCAAATGGACTCCTTTTTTATATGATTGTACATGATACTTAAGCAATAAAGCATGACCAGGGGTTAGATTAACAGTCTGTTAATCACTCGCTAGGGGTGTAATGTGGCATGAGCCACAGCCGAGTGCCATATTGCCCCAAGGGGTGATTAATTGGCCGTTAATCTAACTCCTTGGAGTGCCTTATTGCTATTATAAAAAAAATCCAATGAAAAGTGTTAAAAGTATACTTTTTGAATATATTCCTCATTTAGAGTGTGATTTTTATTAAAATAGTTTTTTTACACCAACAGTTTAAGAATGCTGGTTCAAAATCAGAATGCATCATTCCAGTTATTCAGCAGTGCTAGAGGATGGAATACTGATAGGAAGAATCCAAGTGCCATGGTGATCAGGCTATATATGACAGTGTAACAGAGACTAATGAAAGGCTGTTGGAATCCTAACAGCCAATCAGATTGCAGCATTTCTGAGACCCTTTTCTATAATGTATGTTACATGACATTGTTCATTATATTTTATTGTATTTTAGCATTTGCATTTATTACACTGATATGTAAATTGTACTACTGGCAAAGAATGATTCTCTAAACAGACTCAAAAAGCAGTCATATGACTCCTATCCTGCTGAAACATAAGATTAGATATTCTGTATAATGAGCACTGCCAGTCTGCCCTTCTTTGCAACTCAGAGATCCACCACTGTCTGTTGTAAAATCCATTTGACTGACTGAGTCAAACTACTCATAAGAATTGCTACAGGTATGTTGTCCCCCTCAAATGTATCCCGTCAACATCCCCAACTGCATGTCTAACACCCGTCCTGTTTTGACTCCGTATTCTTAAGAATTAGCAGAAGCAATTAATTGGTAAGGAGGACCAAAACTGCAGTGGGATTTCTGCAGATGAGTTGTTTTCCTGCCCAGGCCACACAGGTTTGAATAATCTACCTCCCCCTTTAACAAATTACAGTACAAACTTTCCCTCTGCTAAAAGGTAGCTTCTTTAGCAGGTCACAGACTCTGTAGATGGTTTCAAAACTGAATTCCCTTTTGAGCTAACACCCATATAGCTACATATTTACTTTCAGTATTTATATATCTATATATTACTGTAACCTTTTTTCTCTTAATGGTTCTGTTTATTTATTGAGGATACCTTCATTACTGGAGTTCATTACCAGTTTATAAAATTCATACTAAATGATCTTTAATTTGGCATTTCTATTTCCTGTTTTAGTACCTCTGCAACTTATTAAATATTATACCTTGTACTACACTAATATGTCAAGGGACATTTAGCCATTTGAAAATGAAAGATTATATCTCAATGGTCCACCCCACCATCTGTATGAGACAAAATTGCAGACAAAACACTTTTTATGACAAATAATGGCCTGTAATAACATCTGGATTATGACATAAGGCAGCACTTTTGCATACATACATACATACACCAAAGCACAATTGTTGAACAGTAGATACTGTGCTCAGTGACTAATTCAGTGCATCATTCAGAGATGCAATAGCCATGATGGTCTGCTCTGACTTAATGCCAGACAGATGATGTGTCCTGTGTTCAATGCATGCTGCCAGAAATCATTCCTGATTTTTACCATTTGACAGGAGCTTATAAGATGCCCCACAGCATCAGTTCAGAGCACAGACATAACTGGTGGATGCACCTGTGCCCAGCATTTTGTAAATCTGCTCATCACGTGTAGCTAAGCAGCAGGAGTACAAGTACAAGGGATAAGGATCTGATAACTGTTCAAAATGACTTGCTAGTAAGAAAGAATGACAAGAAGATAAAAATATAAAATATGTGAAACACGAATTGTGTCTGAATGTTTTGGATGAAGAGAATGAGTAGGAACCTTAGAAAACTCAAAGACTGTTGAGGGTATAGTAGGTGGGGTTCAATGCCAAAAAGTGCAAAATCATGCCCTCAGAGAATAAAAACCCAGAACCTGAGTATAAAATGGAAGGGGGAAGGTACTGATGGTTACTAAGCAGGAAAGTTACCTTAGGGTTATCATTTTTGATTACCACAAAGTGGCAGGGCATGGTGACATGGTAGTGGGCAGAGCTGGTGGGATGCTGGTGTGCATAGGGAGAGGTATCACCATCAGGAGGAGGGGGTCATGTAGCCACTGTATCAGTCATTAGCGAGATGCCACCAGGAATACTGTGTTCAGTTCTGGTGGCCACATCTCAGAAAGGACATGGAGAAGGTGGAGACAGTCTAGAGAAGGGCAACTAAAATTGTGTTGAGGTTAATCAAAGACAATAAATGTGCCATAATGCATTTTGGCAAATATAATATTAATGGTAAATATATATTAAATGGAGAGGAACTGAAATCTGTTGACCACGAGAAAGATCTAGGGATTCTGGTTACCAACAATTTAACATTTAAAAACCATACAATGGAAATTGCAGAAAAGGGTAACAGAATGATTAACTGTATACTATGGCACATTAAAAGCAGGGATAATACAGTATTAATGCCATTATACAAAGCATTGGTATGGCCCAATTTGGAGTATGTAGTGCAGTTTTGGAGTCCAAGGTTTAACAGAGACGTATTACTCCTAGAAAAAGTACAAAAAATAACTAAACAAGTCCAATGTTGACAAAATTTAGACCAAACAAACAGAAACCAGAGCCTATCATTATTTTCCCTTCAATATTGTAGACTTAGGGGGTGACCTTTGTCTTATTACTGTCTGGACTATGCAGCATTGCAAAATCAAGATCTATGGGAGTATGTAGGCCTTGAAAGGAAGGATACACTTATTTGTACAAGAGCCCATGGTTTACAATTAAAGGGTGAACACTGCAAAACAAACAGGAGAAAATCATGGATTAACCAAAGGGTGGTAACACCATGGTACAATCTTCCATCAGACATCGTCAATAGCGATTCCATTACTACATTTAAAAATAAAATAGACTCCTTCTATGTAGCTAGGAAATATTCATTTAGGACCAATCAATCTTAAGTGATGAGACTATATTGGCGAAAGCAATAGTTTTGATTACCAACTTATGAAACTTATGAAACTTACAAGGAGAGACTGCCTTACAAGGGGAGAATGCAGAATCTCTACATTTATACCCTAGAAGAGAGAAGGAAGCTGGGGGACATGATAGAGACCTTCAAGTACCTCTCGGGGGTGAACAGGCTATAGGAGGGGAGTCTATTTCAAATGAGGAAGTGCACCACAACAACAGGACATGCAATGAAGCTGGGAAGGGGGAATCATAAGAGGGATGTGAGGATGTACTACTTCACTGAAAGAGTGGTAGACACATGGAACAGTCTGAGAGGTGGTGGGAGTGAAAACTTTGATGGACTTTAAACATGCATGAGATAGGCATAAGGGAACATAGGTGAATAAGCAGTGAGGGGATGACTCAAAGAGAACAAGTAGGATCTGCAGAGACCATGTAGGCAGGGAAAATCTGGGCAGACTGGGTGGGCCAAGCGGTCTTTCTCTGCTGACAGTTTCCACATTTCTTTTGTAACTAAAGTTTATTGCAAGTTGCAAAAAAATTACCAAAAGGAAACAAGAACAAGAGCCAAAAACACATATAATGATACAAAAAAACACCAAGATAATCCTCCAGGTGTCAAACAAAACAGCAAAGACAAAACCAGTACAGATCAATTACTGCAACCAGAACCCACAAAACAACTAACAGTATGAGGGGCTACAAAGTCAAATGGGGTCAAAAATCATAAATGTTGGCACACTGACTGAAAACCACCAATAATTAATTAAAAGTAATTGGGTCAAATGAACCACAAAACCTGAAAAGAAAGACATTAATGAACTCTACGGAGCATCTACCTTCTCCAACCATTAAAACAATGATGCCAGGATATTTTTTATTTATTTATTTAAATGCTTTACCAGGAAAAGGCACACTAAGCAGCAGCAAGTTGCTCATCTGACAGTGCATCCTTGGGGGGTGGGGTGGGAGAAGAGCAACAAGTACAATTCAATACACATACAATACAGAATACAATATAAAGAGGTTGATCAATTGTACAATCATACATACAGAAAATGAAATAAGTAAAGTTGACTCTTAAAAGGCTCTAGTCCCCAAAAAATGATAAGTGCTCAATAGTATCAGGCAACCCTAGTTCAGTAATGACCAGGGTAACAGCTTCTGTATAGAGGTGAACTAAGCAGTAAAAATAGAGCTAGTGGGGACCATATAGTTAGTATATGAGGTAGAGGTGTAAGCAGTTGGTAGAGATGCGCTAGCTTAAGGGCAGGTGCAGTTAGATGCTAAAGAAGTTGTGTAGGGCAGAGGATAGGGAGACAGGCGAGGATGAGTGTCAAAGTTGGTGAGGGAGGGATGGAGTTCCAGAGCGTAGGGAACCAATGAGAGAATGTGTTTTGTCCTGCATTTGTGGAGCATCATGGGACTACCAGGGTGTGATCTAAGTGAGTGAGAAAGGGGAGGAGGGATGGATAGAGAGGTGGATGGGTAGGATAGGAAAGCCCAAAACCAGAATTTAGAGACAAATTTTGCACAGTGCGAGAGGCACCAATTTACAAAAGAAGGAAATGCCAGCTGGTGGTACAGGTTGCAGTGGTGCATAAGCAGAGGGGAGTCCAGAGCAAAGCAACAGAAGGAGTTAAAAAGGGTGTCCAGTCTGGTTAAGGAGGATGGGGCAGCACTGTAGACCACATCACTGTAGTCAGATATGGGGAAGATCATCTTCTGGACAAGCTCATGTTTTGCCAATAATGGAATGCAGCTAAGGTTCCTATAAAGGGCACCAAGAATGGGGTGCAGTTTTTTTAGGATGGCATCATCATATTCAGAGAAGTTGAGGTGTTGGTCAAGCTAAACCCCTAAGTACCTATAAGAGGAAGTGTCCTCTAGTAATGTCCCATCAAGGGTGTGGAAGGAAGGCATGGCTGGTAGAACAGATTAGGCTTCTTTCTCAGCCAGAAAGTGAAAAAAAGGGAGCCAGCAACTTTTAAATTTATCAAGCTGTAAATGCAGTTGGGATGTGACCATCTCCATTTCTTGAATTCTACTATAGTTCCTCAGGCAGAGATCCTCGGAGGGAGGACTAGGGTCAGCCACAGCTGCATGATAACTTTAGTCACTGCTGCCAGAAAAATATGAAATAAATATCTGTCCCTTACACCTGGGGGGGGGGGAGCCCAAAATCCAAGATTGGAAATGAAGGGAAGGAGGGATTCTTAAAATCTGATCTGTAGTATGAGCCACCCTCTCCCAAAAGTCCCTAATCATGGGCAATCCCAAAAGATGTGAAGGTGTGTTCTCTCACCACACCCTCTCCAAAAAAGATCAGACCTAGTTGCTCTTAAATGCTTGGAGATGACTGGTGTGTGGAAGTAACATAACATTGTCTGCCAATAAAATTCACACCAGGAGGGGAGTGCAGTAGTGTGTTGAGTTTCCACATTTCTATGTTTCTAAGTTCCAAAACATACAAACACAGATAGTGATGGAAGAAAAAGGCTCAAAAGCTGTCCAGTCTGCCCAATCCTCCCTAATTCTCTTTGGATAGCCTGAATGAGCATAATTCTACCTGAACCTCCCCTTTTCTACCTACATACCATTAACACGCTCTTGTGCCTCTTCCACCCTGTCCGTATCCACCAACTGTTTTGCCACATGTCACTTCCTCTGATAGTTAATTTCTCCTTTACACCACTCTTTCTGTGAAAAAGTACTTACAGAAATATTTTCTGAATCTTAACCCAGCCAGTTTTAGTAGATTACTTCTTGTGCTTGCACTGATAGAAGAGATGTGCAAAATGTGACTAAAAATGTGTTAATTTTTAACACACCCATTAGAGCAATTAGGGAAAACACAACGTGTGTTAAATTTCAAACATGCAGTGTGTTAAGTGAATTTTACACAGTGGTGTGTAACTTGTTCAACACACTAATGTGCAGCTTTTAACACAACATGGTAACACACCTTGGTAACAAAATGTTCATTTGGTGTGTTGAATTTTTAACACATTTATGTGTTAAAATGTTCATAGTGACTGTGTTATTTAAGCACATAAGTGTGTTGAATTGTTAACCGTGATGTGTTTTGTTGTCTTATTGCACACTTTATGAACACAGTTGCAAAGGAGTATGTTCATTTTTCATACACTAATGTGTTATATAATAGCATATAAATTGAATGAAAAACACAATTGCACATACCACAATAATGCAAAGCATCATGTGAAGCATATGCAAATCCCCACAAAAGAATCTGGACTGGAAGCAGCAGTGCTGGATAATCAATTATCTAAATCCTGCTTTTTTTGCTGCAAGCATGCAGCCATAGTTCCAGTTTCCATACCTGTAAACATTTTTCCTAGTGATCTTTGTTTTTTTTGATATTTAAAATATATTTCCATTGCTGTGGATCCATAATAAATAGGGCTGGTGCCTAATTTGCAGCCAAGCTTCTCTCTCATGTCACATCAATCTTTTGTTTACTTCTATGGGAACCTGTGCTATGCATTCCTGCTGACCCTGTGTACAGTAGTACTGCGAGTCATGCACATCCACGATTGGCAGCAGACAGTTCCAGTTCAGCATGGTGGGTGGGAGAAATGTAAACATAAACAAAGAAAAATGGAGCAAATTACAGGATGGTAGTACAGTGAAAACAAGAAAGATTTCCAGGTAAGTGCTCAACAGAGCACAGGGAACAAACTGTTGCAAACAAAATCTGATATTTTTTTCATGTAGTAGTGCTGCTTTAAGCAGAACTGTTCAGTGCCAAAAAGGCTCACAATGCAACCTGCAAATGCTGAGCACAGCAAACACAGAAACATGTTTTGTTCTTGTTAGAACACATCCATGTGCCATATCTGTAACACAGACCAGAGGCAAGAAGCCAGCTAGCCTTAGGAGGGTCTCACTTGTTTGAGTCATGGGGAGCCCATACTAAAAAAGAGAACTACAAAAGACAAGAGCCTCAGAGCAAGTTCATTGAGGCAAGGGTTATCCTGGGAGTGTAATGGTCATGCACCCAAATTTTAAAGAAAAACAGAATTGCATATACCCCAATAATGCAAAGCATCATGGGAAGCATATGCAAATCCTCATGATGGAATTTGGACTGGCTAAACTTTAAGTAGAATTGCACTGCGTCAAAAGGCCTCACAATGCAACTAGAAAAAGATGAGAACAGCAGACACAGACACGTGTTTTGTCCTTTGTTAGGAATGAATTTTTGCTGTTAATCTGCAGTTTTAACACACTAGTGTTCAGAATTATTAGCTAAAAATGAACATACGGTAGATCTGTGGGGGACAGCCTTAACGAATGTTCTGCTGTCAATTTCTATGTTTCCATTTCCATGAAAATCTGGTTGATTTTTATAGGAGCACATTTTCCTTCTTTGAGATCCCAGTTTGGCTGTTTGATTTGCAGGTCATAAATCCATATGGATGTAAATATTTCAATAATTCACGCATGGGCTTGTAGTAAAGTTACTTTTTTTTTCTTTTTTATACCAATTTACATATAATCTGACCTCAAATGAATACTACTGTTTGCAGGAATTTATGTGTGCTCCTTAACTTGGGTAGAGAATTGTGCACTAAGGCAGTTTGTTTTCAGAATGTTTAAGTTTCCTAAATGTCTGTATACAGATGATCAACACCCTTTGCATGACTGATGTAGTGCACTTGGATGACAGGAAATTACACAATTTTTAAAATATCTACAAAAACCATGGCATACACAGAGGCTGCAGCATGTTAAGCCCTCATGGCTGTGGTTGGGGTCTTCACATGGTGCAGCCTTTCACATTTGTGGGAAAAAAATAAATGGGGTGTCTGTGGGGCATATGGTAAAAGAAACTACAAAAGTGAACTGTATGAGAGGGAGGACTACAAGGCTGAGCAATTCTGTCTGCCCAAACCTCACAAAAAGAGAGTATCTTACACTAAAAGACACCACTCGGATGCCCTATTACTTTATTATAAATCATTCCAATTTAGCTCAAGTGCTTTAAGTATGATCTTTTTTTTTATTTTACTATGCCATCCTCTCCCCAAGCACTGAAGTGGAGTGCTCCCTCCTAGAGCTCATATATGACAGCACACTATGGGATCAGTGGCTCTGCACACACTGGCTGAAGTCACATAGTGATTTATAATGGGTACATGTATGGCCCCAACACTCTACTGCTGCAATTGCACTGAGGTTAGTTAAAAAAGTAATACAGTGAAATGCATGCAAGTATCAAAGCAATCAATTTCATAAATATGACATATTTGTGAGCTTATGTTACACACTCTGTGTTAAACAGTGATTGGCACACTTTCAGTGTAAAAAAATAACACTTCATTTTTTAGAGTGTGTGTTAAGAGTGAGCAAATCATTGAATTTTATTCTGTTTATCCCATGGAAATATTTGAATATTTCAATCATTTCTCCCCCTTTCACTCCTAGTCTACGTTATACATTGTAAGGTTGCCCAATCTTTTCACATATGTCTCTTCCCCTAGACCCTGGATCAGTTATGGTCACCCTTCTCTATACAGTCTCTACCTTTTTACAGTCAGTCTATGGGTTTTGGTACCAGAACCTGGCACAATACTCCAGATGAGGTATATCAGTGACCTACTGTATGCAGGGAAGGATCAACTGCTCCGGCTGCTGACCCCCTTCTATGCATCCCAGAATCTTGTTTGCATTCCCCACTGTCCTGCAGCACTACACTGCTGATTTCAGGCTTTCTGATATTACTTATTTATTTAAATTGGGAAAGGCACACTGAGCCAAGACTCGTTACCTGGTACAACCAGGGGAGAGCGTACAAAACTGGGTAACTACAGGCACAGTAAACTATCATCATTAGTCAGCATGAAATACAAACATTACCGGCCCATTCAAAATTCTCCCACTTTTTGCAATGTAGTGACATACTGGTCAATCTCCATAAGGATTTTGACACTGTTGCCCACCTCTCTACTAAACAACCTTGCTAGGACTGGACTGTCTGATATCACAGTCAAAGGTTAAAATCTTTCTTGTCAAACGGGTCACATGTTGTCTTTGAAGGAGATACCCTGCCCTTACCAATCAGTTCAGGAGTCCTCCAGGGTGCTGTCCTGGACTCCACCCTGTTCTTAATCTGTCTGAATACCCTCACCAAGGCCTTTGACACTGCAACAGTGTACATGCACAAAGACACTTTGCTTTATACCTTTTAGGCCTTCAGTCTCTTAATCAGTGGCACAGCTCTGGCATGACTTTAAAAACATTCAACGCTGGTTCTGGGCCGACAACTCACTGTCAACATCAAAAAATCGGTGTCCATGATGTTGGCTACCAGGAACTGGCTGCCTAAAATCCAGTCCTCTCTGATTCTCAGAACCCTGTATGGCTGCTCTATAGAGGAAGTCTCCTCCTTTAAAAATAAATAAATTGTTGTTGGGCATGGCTGGACTGCTACATGGACTTTAACTGCCATGTAGATGCCATTCACAAAAACCTCCTCCTGCAGATTGGCACACAATATTGGAACAAAGCTTTTGTCCTCCTACCTGCATGTCATGAGATTGTCATGCAAATTATTCAGTTGTTTTTTAATCATAAGGATGTGATTCATAGTGCTGCCCATGTGCCAAGCCTCCACCTCTTCACCTTATGCTCCACCTCCTAATTTTCTCCACTCCCCCCTCCTGATACCTACCCCTTCCCTCTCTCTCCTTATTTTTCCTCCTCCTTAACCTCCCTCCTTCTCCCTCCCAACATTATCATTATTCCCCTGTATAAGCTTGTTGCCTGATGCAGAAAATTGCTCTTGTGTTCTTGTTTTGTACTTCACTAGCACATCATGTGTTTATGTTAAATATGACTGCAATAATTCTGCTCTAGTATATCATTTAACAGAACTGTACATATTTAAATACAGTTAAAAATACCTTGCAGATAGCCCAATAATAGACAGAGCATACATATAACCTTTGCTGAACTGCGTACAGTGTAATACAGTGTAAATAGACTAAACAGTGCAGGTTATTCCAAGTCAGTATTAAAAACATTGAAATAATATGCTCTGGAGTCAAAAACATGTGGAAACAGGGTACACGTGGAAAAGGATGGCTGAGATGAGAGCCTTAGAAAATGCTTTGGGGTGGGGGAGTATGTGGGGGAGGGAGGGAGGTGTAAGGAGAGGAGAGATTTAGGATGTGGGAAATGTGCAGAGGGAAGGGAGTGACTGGGAAAGGGAATGCTTTAGGGTGAGTAGAGAGGAAGATAGGTGAAGGGAGCTGGGAAGTGAATTCCAAATGTTGGGAAGATTATAAGAGAAAGCAGCCTGCCCTGAGTTGGAGTGAGAATGAATGAGTGACAAGATGCAAGAGTCTCATTACTGAAGTTGATAAGAGGAAGAGGAGGTGGGGGAGAGGAGAGAGGAGAGGTGGGAGGGGGAGAGATCTGGACCAGTATTTAACAATAAGTGTGGTGGCATTGAGCTGGCATTGAAGAGAGAGGGAGGGGAGAGAGAGGGAGCAGTAGAGGATACAGTGATGGGTGCAAAGGGCAGTGTTGGTTGCACAGCAACAAAAGGCATTGAAGATAGAGTCTAACTTGTAGTGTGATGAGGAGGGGATAGACACAAAGACAATGTCTGTATAGTTCAAGATAGGGAGGATTATTTTCATGACCAAGTCAAGGAGGGTTGAAAGAGAAAGGTGACTTTGTTTCTGTACATAACGCCTAGCTTTGGACAGAGTTTTGAATGGATATAATCTATGTGGGTCCAGGTACTTACAGGCATGACCTGAGTCAAGGAGGGTACATTCAAGGATGGAAAAGGAAGGCAGAGGGAATAGTCTGGAGAACTTTTGTGAGGTGGCAAAGGTCATGGATTTTTCTTTAGAATTGGCCTTAAATTGGTTGTCTTAGAACCAGAGCAGAACCCAAGTGAGGTCACTCTGCAGCCATGCATCAACTACAGATGTGGATGAACCTGAGGTGTAGAGGAGGGTATCATCAACATAGAGATGGATCTGGGAGGAGACACAGAAAGAAAGGAGGTTGTTAGAAAAATAGAGAAGAAGACAAGGCCAAGGATAGAACCTTGAAGAATGTCAGCTTGGATGGGGGGAAGGGAGAGGACATCCCTGGCTAGGACTCACTGAGTGCATCCAGAGACGTAGGACCTGAACCAGTCAACTTCAAGGGCAGTAAGGCCAGCAGAGCAAAGCTTGGATAGTAGGAGGGGATGGGAGATGGAGTTTAAGACCTTTCAGAGGTCGACGAAAATGTCTGTAGTGAGGAGCCCATGGTCCATACCTGTCAGGATGGCATCAGTGACTCAAAGTAGGGAAGACACTGTAGAGTGTTTTTTCAGAATCCAGACTGATAGGGAGAGAGGAAGTTTGAAATCGAATAGAAGTTTGCAAGCCTTGCAAGGATGAAAGATTCCTAGAGCTTGGCCAACAAAGGAAGGCTTACAAGGATTTGTCAATGCCGAACGTTCACTTGCAGGTTTGTGCTGGGATGGGTAACAGAGGTTGTGGGGTGGACAGCACACAGAGGGTCAGAGTGGGAGGGTTTAATTGGATGCCGTGTGTTGTGGGGGAACAGAGGGTGTAGGGCAGACAGCACAGAGAGGGAGGGAGCAGGGGGCTTTAATTGGATGCAGGGTCTGGTGGGGAACGGAGGGTGTGGGGCAGACAGCAAACAAATTGAGGTAGTGGGAGGATTTAATTGGATGCCAGGTGGTGGGACAGTAACATGGGGTATATTTTAACAACAATGGAATATCCAGAAAGGTGTTTGTTTTCTGTTTAAATACCAAAAAATGTATTGTATCCTGCCACCTTGCAAAATACTGTAGTCCCTCACAAATAATGCATGCTGCACTGCTGTTAGGTTCTAAATTAAGATGGTTATATGTGTTGCCTACATATGTGCACTGTGTGTAGAAATTAACTAGCTCCTCCTTCTACACTTTTCAGCAACTGGTAATGTTATATTTGCAGTGCTTTGGAACTTCTCTTTTGTACACTGCTTTCACTTTACAGTAATGAGAGTCAGGAGATAGCACCAGGATATCTGCGAGTTGGGGGAGGGGGGAGTGCAAGGATTGTAGTATACAATAATTTTTTTGACTGACACAGTAGGCACGGGACAGTTCATACACACTCTTCCGTAATGCTATCTAGTGAGCGGGGGGGGGAGAGAGAGAGAGAGAGGCACACACACACACACACACACACACACACAGACATACAACAGTACAGCAAGTTTCAAGTGTCTGTCACTCGCTCTTTCTCACTCTCCAACTCTGTACAGAATGCCCTGCACTGCTCCTTCTAGCCAGTCTATGTCCCCACTCCCACAAACAACATTGCATCCCTGACACAAAACATTGCATTATGTGCAGCACAGCAAGGGTAACTGCTGCAGTTCATGTCACCCTCATTTACTCCATGCCACATACTGGGGACAGCACACACAAAAAGCTACTCTCTCCAGCCCAACTCTCTCTTCACACTTCATGTGTGTTTGTGGATACCTATGAGCCATGTCAATTACCTGTGCCGGACCTGCACACTCTGTGTCTATGTCTGCATTCAGACATGAGCCCATGTCTCTCTCTCTCTCTCTCTCTCATGGTGCGTTGGGTACTCTAGGCACCCAGTCGCCTGCTGCCTCACTGGGGGGGCAAACACCAAGACGGTCACTGCCAGTGGGAAAACAAACAGCCTCACAGAGAGAAGAGAGCACACAAAATGTAGCTCTACCAGAGAAAACTGAAAGCATGCCAGACACACGAGAGTCACTCACACACTCACACACTCTCTCTCTCTCTCTCTCTCTCTCCTCTCTCTGCTGAGGTGCATGCCTGGGAGGGACTGGTCACCATTCTTATGTTTAAACTGACTGTCTCGCTTGTGCTCCCCCCCCAGAATAATTTTTCTTGGTGTGGTGTGTTTCTAGCAGTGATGTCCCTCAGTGACTTATTTTGCTGTGACCGGAGGGTGAGGAGGGGACATCCATGAGTGGGAGGGGGGTCTATGAACTAGTAGTGCCCATGACAGTGTCACTTAACTTAGTCGACAGAGAGGGATGCATACAGTTGAGATCATCAGGGAGCCCACATGATCGCGGAGGATGTCACTTCTCTCTTTCTCTCTCTCTCTGCAACGCAAGACTGTAGAGCAAATGCTAATTAGGCACCCAGTGACAGCTGGCAATTCCTGAGTAACAGGAGACTGTGGGAGGCGGACGCAACTGGAGGACGATGAAAAACACTAGCCTTTCCTGTGTGTCCCTCAGTGTTGGTGTTATTTATAACATGCATTAGGATGAAACAGTCAGGCAATTGTGGACGTGACCCCCACTCGCTGATGACATCTACTGCTAGAACCAGTATGCCGTTGAAGAACTGAGCACCTTCTGCCCAGTTCCAGCATATGTTCAGGTGTTCATGACCTGCCAGTGGGTGGGTGGTGAGCACTATGGGGTGAGCTGACACTCCTGTAGTAGGAATGAAAAATGGCTGCTGCTCCAAAAAGCTGTAGTTGTAATTCCGGCCATGCGCATTAGTGTCAACTGTAATGCACCTGCCCAGAGGTACAGCTACAAAAGAAATGAAGCACTCTCTCATTGGAGTGGTTCATTTCTGTTAACTAGACAACATGCCATGTCGACAAAACAGAACTACTGTCATGACCAGAGTGCCTGGTCATTGGTGTACACTGCCAAGCCCATTGCAGTTTCAGCTGTAATTGTTTTGGTATTGTCCAACATCTCAAATGATGTATAGTCCCAAGACATTCCTTGCTCAAGCACAAGTGAACACAAAAAATAGGGTGATAGTTCCCAAGTGAGAAATGGTCACCACCCCATGTAGAGAAATCACATTGGAAGGTTTCTAGGCCTAGAGGACTGTGCCATGGATGAAGGAGAGATTTAGCAAGTGGAATAAGAGAATGGCTAAGGCAGGGTAGAGATTTTGTGAAGAAGAGGATAAAGGCCATCAGGGATTGGCTTGCATGGGTTAAGGGATATGAGGGCATGGAAAACTTCCTTGGCAGAGACTGGGGTGAAGTGAAAGCCATTGGGAGGGTGGAAGGAGGGAGGGTGTGAGAGGTGTGCAGATCTGAAAGATAGGGCACAGGTAGTGAAGTGGGAGTTAAGGATTGAGGAAATGGAGGATGGGTTGGAGATAAGCTTATCATTGATGGTCAAGGGGGACTCAGAAGGGGGAGATGAAAAGAGAGAAAAGGGTCTACCAGAATTTGTGTGGAGAGTCCTGGTTTTGCTGCAGGGTGGCCCTGAAGTACTGTGCTTTGGTAGCTCTGATGGTTTTAATATAATCATTTCTTAGACAGTGATAATGGTGAAGATCAGAGGAGGAAATGGAAGATCTGTAGCATGCCCAGGCACATTCCCAAGAGTTGCTGAGTTTGATGATATCAGCTGATATCCAGGGATGATGGCAATGTCTGACTCTTCTATGCCAGAGAGGGATGTGTGTATTCCAGACTTTGTTCAGAAAATAGCAGAAGAGGGAGAGAGAGGAGTCAATGTCAGAGGCTGAGTAGATGAGGGAACGGTGAAAGGAAGAGAGATCGTAGAGGAATGCTGCAGTGGTGAGGGACCATAGTAATCTAACCCAGTGGTATGTTGGGGGGAATGGGGCAGATGTACAGTAGTTTACACATGTGGTAGGTGATGTAGAGGTCACTGAGAGTATCTAGGAGTGTGCTAGCAGCTGTGATTCAGTGTGGGTTGGTGGAAATTACCCTGTCCAGGAGGGAGTAATAAAGGGAGATGGGAATGGGCCTGGTGGGTTCATCAATGAGCTGCTGGAGGTTTAAGGATTTAATTAGCTGGATGGTGGACTTGTGGGCAGGAGAGGAACAGTTCAGATTAATGTCCCCAAATATAATTAGTTTGCCAGAGGAGGAGGAGTGTGATACGAGGGAAGAGATAGAGTTGACGAGGGAGGAGGGTGAGATTTTGGGAGCAGCATAGATGACACCTATGATGGGTATGAAAGAGGGGAGCTTGAGGTTTACAAGGAGGAATTTGTGTGCTGTTGGGAAAGAAGTCTGAAAGAAGATTAAACAGGGTAGGTTATGTTGAACATATATGGTGACTCTTCCGCCACACTTGCAGCAGTCCTGATGAAAAAGGCGGTAGTTGGATACAAAGAGATGGGAGCTGGGAATTCTGGAGGAGAGCCATGTATCAGAGATGCAGAGAATATCAGGGCTGTGCTGGGAGACCCAGACTTTGAGGAGGTCGATTTTAGGATGTACAGTAGGTTATGGGAGGATCACATGATGAGCTAGTGGGGAAAAGATGTCTCTAAGACTGCTCCCAGGTTTCAGCATATAAAACATGTTATTTAGTGTTTTAAGACCCCACTTTTGATTCAGCGAGGAGCTCTGATTGTTAGCAAGGTACTGAACTTTGGTGAGTGACTCAAGTTAAGTTAAAAAGGAGTATACTTAACAGAAGTAGAAGTGGGCCTGGAAGGCAGAATGGCCCAGATAGAAAGTGGAAGCCCCAAGCCTTTGGCAGCAAGAACGCCAGAGGTCAAGAGCTCAAAACCCCATTCCCCAGCTCCAGAAGAAAACGAGGATCCGAGAGTAGAAGATCGAGGAGGGCACTCAGCCTCAGAAGATATTATTGAGATTAAGCAGCTTTTACAAGGGTTGGTGGTTGATTTTACTATACTGAAGCCAGCTTTACATGCTTTAACACAAAGGGTGGGGGATGTGGAGGCCACAGCTGCTTCACAGGAAAGGAAAATGGGAGCCATGGACCAGGAGGTAATTGGTCTTAAAAAGCAAGTCAAAAAACTAGAGGATCGCCTGCAGGATCAAGAATCACATAGTCAGAGGAACAACTTAATTGTGGCAGGCCTCCCTGAGAAATTGGAAGGCTCAGACTGTGTTGCTTTCATACAGGATCTCCTCCTGAAAATGTTTGGTCCGATGCCATTTGGCAAATCTTACAACATTGAGAGGGCTCATAACTCGTTGAGAGAAACCCACCCACCTGGAGCTCATCCCCGAATTCTTATTATGAGATTTTTGAATTTTAAGGAGAAGACACATGTGCTGAATACAGTCAAAGCAAATAGAAATTTGCAGTGGAATGGGGCTTCTATTTGGCTCTTTCAAGATTTAATACCCTCAGTGAGAGAAGCAGAAGGAGTATACAGAGATAAAGAAGAAGCTATACTTGGCGGGTCTGAAATTCAGAATACAGTACCCAGCTACGCTGATAGTGAAGTTACCAAAAGGAGACAAAAGATATGCTATGGTGTGCAATTCCATGGAAAGCCTCAAGGTGGAGCTCCCAGATCTGTTCAAGTCCGTGACCTGAAGGAATGAGGGACCTGCAAGATTGCAGGCAGTACAGCGGCAAGTGCGATCAGTAAAGATTGGGAAGCGCTGTGATAGTTGGTAGTGTTATTGGCCAACTTTGATTAAATTTCAGACTTGGGAGAAGAGATCTGCTTTTCTTTGACTGAGACTACTTTAGTGAAAGGTTCCATGGGACTGTGAAATGAAGCCCTTTCACCGACCTCGATGTTTGTCTTTTTTGCTTTTCTCTTTTTCTCCAGGGCATAGCTGGCCTGAGAATATCAACAGTCCTGGACCATTGGGATGTTTTATTTCTGCTAGCTGTTAAATGTTCCTCTCTTTTCCTTTGCTTACACCAGATAACTACAGTTTAGTAGTATTGAAGAGGATCGGTCATTGAATAGTCTGAAATGTTATAAGCGTAGGGCAGGTTAATGGGGCTCATGATTGCAATGGGACAAAAAGTTAGGGGAAGGTGGGGTTCTGCTCCATATATGCCAAAAAGCAAATATGCTAGGGATAATGGGTCATTCTCTCCCGGGGGCTAGGGGCTCCTCCTAAAAATGAAAAAAAGGACTAAATACTAGCTACAGGGGATTACTGAGTATTTTTTTTGTTTTGTTTTTAAGGTTCTCCTTTTCAGTAGCCCTCTGATATTCTCCCTCACAATCAGTTTTAGCTGGATAGGATATAAGAGGAAATGGACAGGGTGAGGAATCCTATAAATTTGATATTAAAATGTTGCTATAGTGGTGGTGCCCATGTATGGGGGAAAGGAGGCAGCTGCCATGATGCTGGACCACTATTTTTTTTTCTCCTTTCATTAATTTAAAGCTATAGGGGTAGTAGGTAATCTAAGAATTTACTGTGGGGGTCTTCCGTACCTAGTTGGCGATACGCTGAGACTCAGGGGGGATCAGAGACACCTTGGGGCTGACTCATACACGTCTCATGAGGATTAAGGAGGGCGATCAGAGGATCGGGGGGTGTATGAAGGGGATTTACTGGAGGGAAGGGGAGAGAGAGAATCCATGATATATGAAATAAGGAAGATAGAACGTATGAGAGTGAATATCATGGGTAGTGGTACAGAATATGGTACTAATTAAATTTCTTTCTTTCTTGAAATGTAAAAGGCCTCAGGGGGAAGAAGAAAAGACTGGTTATACTGCAATATATAAATCAGTTGGAGGTTCATTTTGCTGCACTCCAAGAAACCCATTTACTGACCGAGGAATTATATCTACTCAAGAAAGGGTGGGTGGGCAAAGTAATAGGAGTTGGGAATGCAAAAGCATCGGGGGGGTGTGGCAATATTAATAAGGAAAACCTGCCCATACTGTATGTAATCAATCTAATTAAGTCACTAGAGGATGGCAAGGGGATATATGTGTTGGGTTCAATTATGGGCGAGCTCATTTTTGTGTACCTCAATTTATGGCCTTACTCTGGCTAAATCAGAATTTTTTGCTTCATTGGAAGTTGATATTGCTATGTTCCCATCTAGCCCACTTATTATGGCAGATATTGGAACCTCTGTTTCGAAAATGGGGTGGATAGGAATCCTCCTTCTAATAGATTACCCAGTGTGCCACATATAGTTTTAAATAGATTCCTGGAAGTTACAGCACTAGTAGATTCATATAGAATGCATAAGAAAGGAGATACTGAGATGACTTTTTATTCTGGGGTCCATAAGACACATACTAGGACTGATTTTTTTTTTGGTCAATAGGGAAGCATTAAGGGGTATAAACGAATTGAATACCTTTAATAGGGTACTATCTGACCACTCCCCCATCCAGATGCTATGGGAGATAGACAATATTCCCCCTAATCCATATCGATGGCGGTTGGATGAAGGGATATTAGCGGTTGATAATATGGTGACTAAACTAGAAGATACACTGAAGGAGATTATTAAAACTCAAATTTCAACACTGGTGGATAAGAAACTTGCTTGGCCTACTTGCAAGGTATTATGTGCAGGAATAGTGCAGGAATATACCACTAGCAGGAATAAATTGAATCGGACACGGGAAGAATTTCTAACTGGGGTCATTAGGTCATTATTACCCTTAGAGGGTTCCTCCAATGAGGTGGATGATGAGCTAAGAGACTTAAGAGATGAATTTAGAAGTATAATGAATCTTAGGATTGACCACTGGCTTGAAAGATTAAATGCTAGATACGTGATACATGGGGATGTGCCGGGTCGCTTATTGGCTTCTAGAATTAGAGAGTGGGAGGCAGAAAGAACGATTATGGCAGTGAATTTTGGAGGAGAAATTATTACAGATCCTCAGGGAATGGCTGATGCCTTTGCGGGTTATTAAGCTGGGATCTATCAAGAGAGGGGTACCAGTTCAGAGAAAGAAATCAGAGGTTCCTTGACAGAATACCTTTGCCCAAACTGGACATGGAGCATGCCCAGGAATTAGCTGCCCCAATATCCAATCTAGAGATTATGGAGGCAATTAAAGAATTACCAAATGGTAAGCCACCAGGGCTGGATGGCCTGTCGGCCAAATTTTACAAAGTCCATTTATAGACAATAATGCCTCTTTTGAAAGAATTATTCTTGAATATTATGAAAGATGGGGTTCCCCACCCTCCTTTATACCAGGCCTCCATTACTTTGATTCCAAAACTGGATAAACCTAGGGACTTACCTGGCAATTATAGACCCATTGATTTAATAAATCAGGATATTAAAGTACTTACAAAGATTTTGGCTAACAGGTTTCTAAAAGTCACTCCTTTATTAATTAGGCAGGACCAAGTTGGGTTCATGCCAGGATGAGGGGCACATGATGCATAAAGGAAGTTGCACCATATTCTCCATAGGGCTTCCAGTTCTAAATCTGCTATGGCACTGATTGCACTTGATGCCGAGAAGGCATTCAATTGGGTTTGCCATAATTTTCAATTTTTTACAATGGAGAAACATGGGTTTTCCGAAGGGTTTTCTCAGATGCCTTAAAAATCTTTATAAAGCCCCTACAGCTAGGCTCATATGTAACGGTTATCTTTCTAAAGAGTTCCTGCTGAGAAATGGGACAAGACAGGGCTGCCCCTTGTCACCAATTCTGTTTAATATTTATTTGGAACCTTTATTAAGGGCACTTAATATGGAGCCCATGGTTCAGGGAATTGAGGTTCAAGGGAAAGAGCTTAGATTCTCGGTTTTTGCAGATGATATTTTGTTGCATTTATATAATCTGGCCAATAGTTTCCAAAAATCCCTGGAAGTTTTTGGGAAATTCTCAGAGGTATCCAATTATAAATTAAATTGAAGTAAAACTCAAGTTCTCCCAGTTACCTCGTATACCTATAGAGCAGATTTTGAGCACCTGCAGCTTAACACACCCTGAAAAAAATTTAATATTTGGGAATTTGGATCATGGTTAAAACAGAAGATGGGGTTGAGCAAAATGTGGGTCATTTATTGGCCACAATTAAAAATGACATTTTAAGGTGGAATAAACTCCCAATGAACTTCACTGCTAGATTGGTATTGATTAAAATGAATCTCCTACCTAGATTGTTATACCCAATTTATCTACTACCCTATAACATTCTGAAGGGAAGGTTTATTAATATCCAAAGGATAATTTCAGAATTTTTGTAGAATTCGAAGCCTTCAAGGAGGAAACATGTTGCCTTACAGCTTTCTCATCTTAAGGGAGGTATTAAGCTTCCGGACCTTTTATTTTTATATTATGTAGCAGGACAGCTTGGCCTGATGGGGCAGTGGTCTAGGAGTTGGGGAGAAGGGGGATATATCCCAACTTGGCTCCAAATTGAGCAGCACACTTTAAAGGACCTAAAACTCTCCCCTGCTGCATTACTGTTTATAGATCCGGGGGCTTTACCTGATAAGGGAAAGCAGTCACCAATTTTTAAATCAGCGAAGGCGTAGTGGGATTTATTAAGTCTGACACAGAGGAGGGTGCAAAGGGGAGCTAGGGATCAACCTATATTAGGAAATCCTAACTTTAGGCTGGAGGGACTAATAATTAATCAACCATAGCCATCACAACTATCTGACTTGAACTTGACAGATTTTATATTAGAAGATAGGGTGAATTTACCAGTGCAGACTAGGAAATGGGACTTTTTCCAAAAGATCCAAATTACAAATCTGGTACAGAAATTTATACGAGATAATAAAGAAATGGGACAAAGTTCATTTACTTGGGACCATCTGAAGGAGACTGATTACCTACAACACCCCTTTTCAAAGTTTACATGGTGCTGTTAGATTTTGTGAGCTTAGACTCTAAGGCTCAGATAGTGTACTGGGAAAAAACTCTAACCCCGAGGCTTGACTGGAAAGAGATATGGAAAAATTTTAAACTTATGCCTACACCAAAGTATAAGACCATGTAATTTTTTATGTGTTCAAACATTTACTACACCCCTGTTAAACTATGTTTTAGAAAACTCAAATAGACAAACCTGTGTTTTAGATGTGGAATGAAACTGGGGGACCTGTTACATGTGATGTGGAGCTGTCCCAAAATGTATTCATTATGGGTTTAAATTGGTCAAAAAAATGGATCCGTTACTAAATTACTCGGAGTATATTAAACCAGAGATTTGTCTTTTGGGGGACATGCAAATGGTTATGAGGGACTCGGCTAAGCATCATGTGTCTCTGATGTCCGCTCTGGTTAAGGCATTCGTCCTAAGACACTAGAAAAATGATCATACTTATAATTATGATCAATGGGTCAGTGATCTGCTACAGGTCCTAGATAGACTTAAAAGAGAAATGATAATAGAGGAGAAAAAGAAAATACATGATAGAAGATGGAGGGTGTTAGAGGCAGTGTACTCAATACAACTGAAGAGTGCCCAGACCCAGACCCAGATCTCTCTGTCTGAAGGGGATTAGCCTGTAATGTTCTCTTAAGAGAATGTGAGAAGGGATTATGATTTCATGGAGATACATGATTTTGTTTAGGGTAGGTTTTTTACCTAGTGAGGCATAATACTCTCTTGAGATTGTCTTTAGCTGACTTAGAAGGTATTTTATATTTATAAGGCTAGGATGGGTTCTCTCTCTCTCCCCCAGGGACACAGTTATTAAAGTTCACTTCTGAGAAGTTATAATTACTTCAAAGTTGAGAGAACAATTTAGAGAACAGTCTGATTTGGAAACAGACCAAATTAGCGCTAACTTTGAAGGACTAGAATTAAGTGTTACATCGATAAAAATGGACTTAAATCTTTTGCTATAATACATTATAACTGTGTATGTAAACAGTTGTGGGGCTATATATAGTATCCATATCCAATTTGGGGATGTGGGCCTGGGTATTTATCCTGGGGTATATGTATGTATGTCTTATTACTGGAAAACATAAAACTCTAATAAAGTTTTTTTTTTTTTTTTAAAGGATGTACAGTAGGCTCCTAGAGTTTAGATGACAGAGTTTAAGGCCTTTGGAAAGGGAGAAGGGGGGAGGAAGGAGTGTGAGGTCCAGGATTTGGCTGGATGTCTCCAGATAGTAGGAGAAGCAGCTAGATAAAGAAAAGTTGCTGCAAAGCTTTGCATGTATTTGGGTGGCGGGGGGGGGTTAGGTTTGGGTGGTGGTGTGGAGGAGAGAAGAGGTCTGAGAAGGAGTTTGAGGATAAGAAAGAGGGAGACTAGGAGGCCAGGGTGTAGTAAGAGAGGGGGAATGAGTGGGATGTAGAGTGGGAGGGAGAGAGGGGCCAGGTAAAATAGGAGGGTGGAGGGAGGAGGATGGAGAGGAGGGACTAGGTCAGCTCCATAGGAAGTGGGTAAATGGGGTCAGTAGGGGAAGGATGAGGGAGAGGAGGGAGAGGAGAGAGAAGGGCAGGAAGGCATGAGAATAGTAAGAGGAGAGGGAGGCAGAGAGGTACATGGTAGGGACCATTATCATGACCAGATCCTTTTCTTCAGCTGTTCTCTGTATTACTACAAGCCCCTCAAGTTTTTCAAGTTTAGATTTTTGTTTTCAATGTGTATTACCTTGCATTTTATGGCATTAAAACTAAGTTGGCAAACCCTGGACCACCTTTCAAGCTTTCAAACTTCTCCAGATCATCACTCATTGTCCTGATCCTATCCTTACTGTCCACCCTCCAAAAGATGCTGGTGTCATCTGAAATGAGGCAGATATTTCCCTGAACACCTGCCTTCCATGTCACAAATGAAAATGTTAAAAAGGATGGGCCCCATAACAAAGCCCTCTTGTACTTTGTGCATTACCTCCTTAGCATAAGAGAACTACCAGTTCACCCATACACCCCCCGTGTCTACCCCTTTAGCCAATTTTCCACCCTTGTTACTGTCTTTCCCTCTACCCCTAGACAAAGTCCTTACCGAATACAGGTACAGTATGTCTACTGCCTGTCCCTTGTTGGCCTCCCTAGTAACCCAGTCAAAGACCTCAATCAGGTTCATATGGCATTATCTCCACCATGGGAACCTGTGTTGCCTTCTATTCTGTACCTCAAGAAAGTCTGGTAAACTTTCTATTAGTATAGCTTAACCACATTCCACTTTCTCCTTCCTCAGCCTCACTATTCCTTCCCTAATTGGGAGGCAGTATAGGGTAGTGGTTAAGGGTACAAGCTGCAAACCTGTGGACCTGGGTTTGAATCCTATCAGTTTCTACTTGCATACTGTGTGACCCTGAGCAAGCCACTTAACTTCCTTGTGCTCCTAGTTCACACCCAGAAAAAAGCTCCAACTTAGTGTGCCTTTACTGGTTAAACAATTTCCCCTTTTCCTTTCCCTAATTTTGTGCCCACCCCCCCATTCTTTCCTAACTCCACAATCCCACACTGGACATTAATCCTCCTTTGTGAATACTGAAGAAAAGTATTGATTCAGTATCTTAGTTTTACCTCTATGTCCTTCCTTCTATTCCCCTTCCTGACCCTCACTATCCCCTCATTAACTTTGCTGTTCATATATATATATATATACAGTATATATATATATATATATATATAGGAAGAATGCCTCGTCACCCTGCTTCATCCAATAATTTCCAGGACACCTCAGTGGTGCTCACTGTTTTCATCCTAAAAGTAACTGCTTCACTCGCTCAGAAGAAACAGACCATATTTTGCCTGTCCAAAAAGTAACTGTTTATTTTCAGCCTTCCTTCCTTCATTTTTTTTTTTGTCATGCAAAACTTGCAGCATCTCTTTAAAGAATATGTTGGGGTGATAAATTGGCTTAGATCTAAATTCCTGAAGTGTTACATAACAGTTTGCTTCCATTTCTTAATATTGATCAAGTCAGGGATTCTTTTTGAAGCAGGTGTAAGCAGTTTCCTATGTACAGTGTATGAGTGGGGAGTAGGGCAGGAAGAGGAGTCAGTTCATTCAATGTGGCAACTCCCAGTAGGAGTCATTTAGATAATGGTGCTAAACCACATGCAGATAGGAACTGGGAGGATACGGAGGGACAAATTTACAAAAAATCTAAATTAAACTGTTACAGTTGTTTGAATCTCACAGATTTAATGAAAACATGCATGCCATCCAAAAGGTATGAGGATGATTCCCAGGACATTCAGTCTGGTTAAAGTTCAAATGCATAGCTATACTTTTTGTTTACAGAGTCTTAATGCATCAGGTTGCTTAGTCATGCTCCAAACTGTGTAGTCATTTGGGAGGGAAAGTCTGGAAGGTAGCAGATACTTATAGGCCATCTGGGTAGAGAGACATAATTAGTTAGTTGAAGTATTGGTCCTTGTAAGGACAGATCCAGAAACAAATGGTTTAATACCTTTTATTGAACCAACACAGATGTAACAAAGGAAAACAATGCTTATGCTTTCAGACCAACCAAGTCCTTCCTCAGAAGCTTTTGCCAGTTGTGTGGAAAATCACATTCTATTAACACCCAGATCATACATAAAAAAAAACAGAAAAAATCCTCATTGGTTTAAAATGTCTTTTTTAACCCATAACAGAGGCTTAAATGCAAGGAATCAGTTTCAGTCAGCTAGCAGGCTGCTGTGAAGCACTCCAAGGTAAAATGTCAACAAAGGCAGATAAGATGAATCCTTCCTAAGGCCAGACAGTTTCACTAACTTACATAATAAATGGGTAATTCTGTCATGAGAATACACTCTTAATTAAACACAAAGACCTTTAGATTTATTACCCACTAAAGTACATGTTAAAAATGTGACAGTATTCCATGTTAAGAACTATTAAGTATAAATTTTCTATCTATGGCAATAGGAGATATAAACAAAAGTTTCCCTAGAGAGAATAAACTGTTTCACAGATTAATACCACATTAAGAGACAATTTATCAACTATACACTGAACCAGATAATGTATTCTATAAACATAAAAACTTTCAGTGCTATAACCAGATTTTATTTTACAAAAAAACATCAATTGTCCTCTGAACCCAGCCCATGATTAATGGACACTATGCTTAATTCTGCTTTACTTGCTCGTTGGCAATATTTATTTTGGCATAAACAATATTTACATACACAATGACCCAGATATTCAAACTGTGCCATTCTGTGGCGCAAGCCTGTGCACTGCTCAAATTTAGTTAGCAGGGGGTGTGGCCAGGAAGATATTCAACATAGCGCAACTGCTTTAATATTGCCCTCATACTTCTACTGTGCACATGGCTCAGTGGAACTACGCCAGCGCAAGTGGTCAGAGTGGAACATTGAGATGCGGTGGCACAAGTGCCATTGTGCCATGCACTGCACCTGTGATATTCAATGGGTGACATGCAAATGGCACAATAATTTATGCAAGGTGCACAAGGGGCCATTTGCATCTGATTATGGCCCCATTTGCATGCCATTAGCATGCAGGTGCGCCAATCCCCGATGACTTGCGTCTGGCGCCCTGCCAGGCAGCAGCTGTCGGGGACCGACGCCCCCTGCAGCCCGATCGTGGGACATCCCGTAAGGGACAAAGAACGTCTCCTATCCCTGGTGGTCCAGTGGACAGCGACAGCCCAATTTGGGCATAACTGAATTTCTCGATTAGCTCGACACGGGCACACTGATCCTGGACACCACTGCCGGTGTAATCAGACGCTGCTTCACTTCGGATTACGGGCATAACCAGAGTCCTCGTCCAATAAGCTGGTGGTCCACACCATGGAGTTCGACTCATGGTGGCATTCCTCACCCCTGAAGTCTAAAATCCCTGGTGATCTGGTGACCCCACCACACTCAGTCCACTGAGCTCTTCACCACCCGCCCTCATCAGCCGACGGGTAGTAGTCTCACCCACCTGCTACCCTGCCACCTGTGCCTGCCCCAGCTATGAGCTCCCATTGTTGTTCAGAGAATGAGCCAATGGGCGGCAGCTCATACTGCATTAGTCAGTCCAGACATGTGTGAATGAATTCATTCATATCTGACCGACTAGCATGTAGTATGGCTGCACGCCTATTGGCTCATTCTCTGAACCAATGGGCATGCAGCCATACCGAGCTGTCAGTCGGGCGGTGGGCGGGTGGCAGGTGGGTGGGGTGCTGCCACCTGCCAGCTGACGGTGGGAGCGGGCTGTGGGGCTCAGTGGGCGGTGGGAGTGGGGGTCCACTGGACCACCAGGATATTGACTGGGTGAAGAATGCCGCCCGCAATTGGCTCCATGCGTCCACTGGACCACCAGAGATATTGACTTTGGGGATACAGTTATGCCCATGATCGGGCTAATCGGGGGGGATACAATCATGCCCGCGATCGGACTAATCGGGGGGATACAGTTATGCCCACGATCGGGCTAATCACGGTCCACTGGACCACCAGGGATATTGGACTTCAGTGGGGGGATGTCTGATGCCCGTGATCGGGGCATGGGGGGTGCCGCCAGGTGCAGCGGGAACAGGTGATGGCCACCTACAGGTGGCAGCTGCTATGTTGTGCCCTGCAATGTGGCAGCTCACCTGTGGGTGGCCCTCGACTTGTTCCTTTTTTTTTAGGCATAACTTTGTGCAGATGCAGGTAGGGGTTGCACCTGCATAACTCTGCATGGCCCGGGCTGAATATCAGGCTGTGCATTTTATGCATGGGCACGCCCCCCCACCTGTGCCTGCATACATTACTGATGCGCCCCGGTGCATCTGGATTTGTGCGGCGCACTTTTCCCTTTTAAATATTGCACCGAGGCGCATCAGTGGGTTGTGCATGACGCAACACCATTGCACCATGTGCAACCCTTTTGAATATCTGGGCCAATGTTATCACTTCAAATTCCACATAGTAGTTCATTTAAATTTTTCTTGGTTCCAGCGTCTTCCTTTTTCTGGTTCCTTCATCTTGACTTTTCAGGGCCTGGACACTGTGAATCCAGCCCCCCTCCTCCAGATCAGAACCAGGCCTGTTCTACCTACCCGGACTTTCACCCTCCAGGCTCAGACACTTCTGAATCTGGTGCCTGGACCTATCCCTCTCCCCACTTTAAAACCACATCTGGGTTCCTTGTCCCCAGCTCATGTATACTCCCCCTCCCCCTTTCCCCCAACTCCTTTTCTTTCTTCCCTCCCCATAGCCATTTTTGGGCATCACTGCCCCCTCCCCAGTGAACTATGACCCAGCCCCCTGGGCCTGTAGCTGCCTCCCCACAGCAAACATATCGGCCCCTACCCAGGGCCCTTAGGCCACTCATCCTGCCTTCCTCCTATCTTTGTGCCAACCATGCCCCCCCAGCACCTTCCTTAAAGGGTGGGTGGGTAGGAAAGTCCCAGCAAAAGAGGTCTTCCTGCCTGTTTCCTGGCCTGATATACCCTGTAGGACCCCTGGTCAAGACCCCTTGGGGCTCCATCCCCAGCAAATCCCTGAGGCTCTGACATCGCTCGTCATATTACACCCTCTACCTGCTTGGTGATGTCACTAGCTCCACCCCTTTCTACCTGATCCTTCTCTCCCCCTCCCTCTTTGTGTTCCTTCCTGGTAGGGGTCATCAGACAACTTGGCTTGCCTTTTAGTGGCAAGCCTCATTGTCCCCTGAACCCCGCCCAGAAATAATGGACGCTACACTTAATTTCACTTTGGTTGCTCATTGGCAATATTTATTTTGGCACAAAGAATATTTACATACACACTGCTATCACTTCAAATTCCACATAATAGTTCATTTAAATATTGCTTTGTTCTGGCCTCTTCTTTCTTCTGGTTCCTCCTTAACTTTTCAGGGCTGGAACACTGTGAATCCAGTCCCCTCCTCCAGATCAGGACCAGGCTGGTTTCACCTACCCAGTCTTTCACCCTGCAGGCATGGACACTTCTGAATCTGGTGCCTGGACCTATCACCCTCCCTGCTTTTAAAACCACATCTGTGTTCCTTGTCCCCAGCCCATGTATCCTACCCTCTCCCCCCTTCCCTTCCCCCCTGCTCTCCCTTTTCTTTCTTCCACTGCCCCATCTCCAGCTTGCAATGGATGGAGGGGCTCCCCCCTTGAGGGCTAGTATCTCAGACCTTTTTTAGCTATCTGGTCCACTAGTTCCCCTATTGGTCTCAGGAATAGGCACATGTCAAACTCTGACAAGTGCACCCCATCTGATCTGTACACCGCAGCCTGATTGAAGGAAATGTCCATGTGCTGCAGGTGCATCCCTCCATTTCAATTACCGCCCTTGCTACTCTAGTGTTCAGATGCTTCCTCACCTTTTCAATCAGCATTACGTCCCTGACCCCCCCTCCAAACTTGCCAGGAGGTGATGTCAGACCAGCTGATTGTCACCCTTGGCCACCATCCTTTAATCATCTCCAAATCCCCCAGGATGTTCTGCCCTATCTCTCCCTATGGCAGGCCCTTCAAATAATTGCCCCCCAAGTGTATGACAATGCAGTCTGGCATGCCCCATTGTACCCTCAACGTGCCTAATAATGACAAAAGCTGAGCCCATCTCATGCCCCAATGCCCTTCCAGAGCACCCTGGTATGCTCAGTGTTGTAACGTCATTCTGCTCCTCTAGAAGTGGCGACTGCAAACCTTTCCACCCAATAGATGAAGGAGTGCCCCACTATCCAGACTTTCCTCTTGGATCCTGCCATGGAAACAAAATAAAAACAGTGTGAGTCCCGTTACATACGCCTGACATATCTCTTGTAGCAACTAGACTTCTAGCACCCAACCTTCTTCACCTCATCCACTGCAACCCCTCTTTATGCTGCCTCTGTGTCTGCCCCAATTGGAAAGAATGCGGGGCAAATTCACCTGGATCCTCCCCCCAGAAAAGTCAGAATCCTCTTGAGCACCACTCCCACCTGGAAACCAGTGACTGGGGAGCCATCCCTGTGCCAGAAAAAGGCCCCTCCAGCCCTCCCCCAGTTGCTCACATATGTTTCCAGTGCCCCCACTGCACAAATGGCAGACTGTGGTTGTGTCACTAAAGACACCTTGACTCCCTTCCCCTTTTGATTAGTTTTTGACCTGGCCAGATTGATGACCACTCTGTCCTGTCCCCACCATGTGTCTTCATGTTGCAATGCTTGTTTAGCAGCCATTTTTCTTGGGGCCACCACTTCCCCCAACTCAGAAGGCCCCTGTCGCCATGATCGCAAAAATGGCCCAGAAAAGGGCCACCTCCTGGGCCGAGGTACACTCCTGTTGTGTTACCCCAGCACCTTTTCCAGCAGTTGCCCTCTTATGGGGTGCCTTCCATCCACCATGGTAGTCTGGCCCCTCTGCCAGCCTACCACCATCCACTTGACTGCCCTGCTGGCCAAATACGTCTGGCCAACCCCTGTTCTGGAACACCCAACTGATGCCAGCCAATTGTTCCACCACTGTGGCATGGCCCAGCCCTTCCTTCCACTTCTCCAAAACAAACCTCCTTACCTGCTCCTCCCGGACTGGTTCATCCCTGCTCCACCAGTGCTTCCTTCTGAATTCTTGAAATCTCTCCCATCCTGCCTCATAGGCCCTCAGCATGTTGGCTGGTCAGAAACCCCAGTATAATGCCCTGGCTATGTTCCGCCAGCCTCACACAACCAAATCGGGATCCTGGTCCTGTGTCCTGCTGCCTGCGGCCTCACCCACCAAAACCTTCCAAGCTGTAAATGGGAAAGACTGTCAGCCACCTCATTCTTCAGCCCCTCAATATGTTGTGCTTTAAAAGACAAGTTCAGTTGCAGCCCCAACAAAACCATGCACCAGAGCAGCCTACCTACTGTCTCTGTCCGCCCCTTGCCTATTAATAACCTTCTCCACCCCTTTGTTGTCACACCAAAACAAGATGCGCTTCCCCCTCATACGAGTGTCCCACACCTCCATGGCCACCCATATCAGAAATATTTCCAAAAATGTGATGTCCATCAATAATCTCAGCTCCTTCCACTGCACTAGCCATGCTTCTGACATCCATTCTCCTTGAAAATATGCCCCATCCCCAGGGCTCCTGAGGTGTCTGTGAAAAATTCCAAATCTGTATTCCTCTCCCACTCAGTCTGCCAGAACATCACCCCATTATAGCTGTCAATGAACTCCTCCCAGACTTGGAAGTCCTCCTGCACCCCTTTTGACACATCTACCCAGTGGTGTGGCAGCTTAGCCTTCCCTGTGGCCCTACTCTGCCTCCCTGTGAATGTCAAGCCCAGACCTATTGCATTGCAGGTGAAATTAACTTACCCCAGCAGTTGCTGCCTCTTTACCAGTGGTACCCTCCTTCTCCCCGTCACCTGGGTCAGCAGCCCTTTAAGGTGCACCACTTTTTTCCCTGAGCAGCTTGAAACACCCCCCTCCATGTTCACCTTTATGCCCAAGAATTCTAATCTCCAAGCAGGGCCCTCTGTCTTGCCCTGCACCAGCGGTATCCTGATCCACTGACACATCTTTTTAAAGTCCTGTAACATCCTCAGTTCTTCCTCCCTCAATTCCCCGATGAGGAGAAAATCATCCACATAATGCACTATCCTCCAGTGCCCATACCTGACCCTGAATATCTACTGTATCTAGGTGCAGAAAGCTTCAAAGGTGGAACAAGCCACCAAGCACCCCACTGGCATGGCCTTGTCAAAATATATGTGCCCCTGAAATTGGAAATCCAACAGGTCCCAATCCTCAGGCCTGACGGCAAGAGTCGAAAAGTCAACTCAATATCCGTCTTCACTAGTCGCACCACTTTGATTGCCCTGATGAATGTTATGGCCTGCTCTAGCGAGGCATACGACACTGCTCTAAGGTGGTCTGGTATGTCCTCATTCACTGACAAACCCTCTGGGTAGGATATGTAGTGTATCAGGTGAAATTCTCCATCTGCCTTCTTGGGTATGATGCCAAAGTTGGACATGCGAAACTGCGTGCATGGGGGGGCCCAAGTGGCCCCTCTAACTGGCCTGCCCTGATCTCCTTGTCAATCTTAGCCCCAACTATCTCCTCCTTCCCCTTCACAGACCCCAGATTCTTTGCCCACATCTTTTCCCAGAGTCCCTGAAAACCCAGTGGGAAACCTGCCCGGAAACCTTCCCTGAGCAGCTCCGCGGCTCCCTTGTTTGGGTAGTCTGTGGTCCACTCCTCAACCACTAATAGGAAAATGGGCATATGCACCAGCACATACCCCCAATGCCCTCCCCTGGTGCTTCACTGCTGCCAGCCATTGGAGGCGTGTTGCTGGCCCCTGTGGCTGCCCCATCACCCCCTGCCTTGCCTCCCCGAGTGCCCTGAAAGAACTGCTCATAGAATTGCCCCATTCACTCCCTCTCTGTCGTCAACCTGTCGACAGTTGGAGACTGGGTGAGACCCCCCCACATTTTGAGCAGGCGTGCCTGAACTTACATCCATTCCAGGTGCAGATTGCCTTGGTGAAACCCCAGCAGGTCTTGGACCTTGGGGCTGGAGGATTCTTCCTTGTGTGCTCCCCCACACTCCCACTCCCCTCTCCTGAGAGGGTCCTCACCCACAGCTCTGAGTGGGTACAATCCCATCTCAGATCATCATTTGCCGCCATTTGCTTCTGGAATGCCTCATCATATTTGAGCCACCCGTAGCCCACTTTCACCTTGTACACATCTCTTATGATGGACATGTACATCAGCAAGGAGATGGCTCACTCTGGGTGCTTCTCCAGGACCAATACACTCTAGATGATGAAACCTCCTTGCCAATTCTTGATCATCTTCCCCTTGTACGTTGCCTCCTCAGCTTTGTGCCCTACTACAGCCAACACCACTGCCATCTCCGACCTCCCCACCGACTCCTTCTGTTTGTACTTCTTGGCCACATCCTCATCCACAAGTCCAAAGATGTCGACATACTCCCCCTTCCAAATTTTCTGTTTGATCAAGGCCAGGACATGATCCCCAACTGAGCAGCCCAGTGGGCCTTCATATAGTTTCTTGCCCGCCAGCTTGGCACCCCCTCCCACATTCCTGCCTGGGACCCTTTACCTTTTAAGACCTATATGGCCCTCTCCATTATTTTGATCCCTGTGTCCCCCATGTCACTCAACAGCCCCTCCAAATACTTCTGTAAACCATTTTCATCAGTGAGATCCACATCATTCTTACCGCCATCCGGACTCTCCTTGTCCGGTTCCGGTGTGGGCAGTGGTGCAGGGATGGGTGCAGGGTGTGGCACTTCCCATCTGGTTTCTTGCTCCCTCTTCCTCTGCCCAGACATTTCTCTCTCTCTCGCTCTCTCCTTATGCTTCTTCTGCACCTCCTCCTCTGCCTCTCTCTGCTTCACCACTGCCACCAGCTCTGTCATCTGCCCCATCAATTTGGCCACCTCCTGCATCATCCTTTCACTGGACATTGGGGTTTGCTTTGGTGCCATTGCTGCTATTCATCACTGCATGTAGATGGGTGAGAAACAAATGCTCAGACCTGTGTACACATACTCCCCCAACCTGAGGTGGCCAGGACCTCCGTACTCCTCGGTCCCACTTGTGAATCACCCTGTTCCTTGGAAGGCCCCTTTCCACTTTGCCGCTATGCTCACTCCTCCACTCCACGGTGCCTGACCAAAGCTCTGCCATTGTCTGCCACCGGGGGTGTGGCTCAGTAGCTCTGCCCCTGTCCCAAGAGCCTCCTGTACATGAGCAACCCAACAATATCCTAGCACCACTATGCCGGGGCAGATGCCCCTCCCCACCCTGATATGTCTCACAACTTATGAGCACTCACCCCACAAGCCATCACTCTAACCCTTCAGGTAGAGGTCACTGCCCACCTCTTATCATACTGTCCTCTGGCCTGCTGCCATGGATTTGACCCCTGACCACATTGACTCCCCTCCCCTATAAGGTCCCTTAAACTTCTATCTCCTCCAATGTCCTGTGCATGGGTCAGCCTCACCCCACATCCAGGCCCTTGAGGATCTGGGCCCATCGGTGCCCCACTGTGTGCTGCCATCTGCCCTCCCACAGGACCTCCAGTCTTGCGCACCATGATAAAAAGGTCTCCCCCAATCCAGCACCCCACGATAGCTGAAGGTGCCCAAATTGATGTGCCGAATCACTGGGTTATCATGTAAGCTCCTGCCATGTGGAAACACACCCCAATTTTTCAGATTATGTTGCATGGTCAACCAGGGCATGTGTCCCACTATTCTTCCCCCCTTCCCCTTGAGCGTCCCTTGCTTATTCTGCTTTGCTTTTTTTTTTGGTATATATCCCATGCTGCCCCAGTCCAGTCCGCCACATGCTGCTACCCTGAGCTCAGCGGCCATGCTCCCTGCCCACTGGTCCATCCTCGTCTTCTGGGTTACCAGCCCACACACCATGTAGCCCCACAAGTACTTCCTGATCACATCTGGGCCTTCCAATGAAGGCCCACCCTGGATAAAGCGATCAGCACTCCCCAGTTGAAAACCTTCTTTAGTTTGTTAATACATGTATTTTTCTTTCTTTTCATTTATACAAACCCCCCCAATTGTGTAAGAAATTGCCTTCCCTTGTCCCCACAGCTAACCACACTGTCCAGCTATGGCAACCGTCACCCCCTGAGCTTCACTGGACCACGTGGCAGTAAGGGCCTAGCCTCCATAAACCAGCCTGGCTAGACCTCTCCCTGCACTACGTGGTTCTCTGCCTTTTTTCCCAAAACATTGCAGAAACACCCACTGGGCCATCTTCCCAGCATCCCCACCTGTTTAGTGACCATCAAATCCTCACCTTCAGGCTCAAATCTGCCGCACAATGTGCGAGTACAAAGCAGGGCTCACCCAGGAGTTCTGCTGCGTGAAGAAAGAATAAAACCAAACCAACAAACCCCAGCACTGAAACAAATGCCAGAATTCCTTGCAGCTGCCTCCCCTCTGGTTCTGCCTACCCACAGTGAACTAGCACACTGCTCCTCATCACCAGGCCATGTGGCACAAAGACCCAGCCACTTCCAGTATGGGACCCCCTGTCCCTGCATCCAGGTACCCACCATTTCTGTTTCTTTCTGTCATTTTGTTTCTTTCTTTTTCAGCAGCCCGACCAAACTGCCACCAATGCACAAACCTAATTTCTGTTTCCTGAGCCCCAACAGCTGCCCCCCCCAAGGCTGTCTGCCTTCTCTTTTTTTTTAAAAAACAAAAACCCCATGGCTCTCTGCCATTATGCAAGTGCCCACCCCTTGGATGGCCGTGCAGCAACTGCCTTCTCTCCACTTTTTGGATGTCTGCCACCCATGCTTTCCAGCCCATGCCCAACGAAACCACGCAAACAAACAAAGCCCTAGCACCATGTTTTCTACTGCGTTCCACCCCTACGGCCATCCAACCACCACTAATGCATGCCCTGCTGGGCAGCCACTCATTTCTGCTTGCTGCACCATGCTAGCTCCAGGCTCTCATGCCCTGGGAAAAATAAAAAAACACCATTGCAGATCAAATGTCCCGTAGTTGGGAACTTGCCTCTGCTCAGTCCCTCCTGCTCCATAACACCAGGAAAGCTAGCACAGAAATGGTCCCACTGACCTCTGCATTCAAAAACTGCCTATTCCAGCCTTACTGGAATATTTCCAGTGCAAGAATTGAGAATAAAACAAACCTCTTTTCCTTTCTTTAAACAAATCTTATACCAATGTACTATTAATTAACAAAAATGCTTCCTCTGGAATTGAATTCAATGAAGCAAACAAACAAAAAAGGCCCCACATGATTAAACCACACTGGGCCACATGGCCTGCAAGGTCTAGTTGCCCCTTTGTGCCTTACCTACTGCTTGCCAACAATGTGCTGAGTTCTCAATCTGAAAATCCCAGCAAAAAAAGATCATCCTGCCTGTGTCATGGCCTGATATACCCCTGTAGGACCCCTGGTCAGGACCTCTTGGGGCTCTGCCCCCCCCAGCCAATCACAGGGGCTCTGGCATCATCTGTCATATTACACTTTCTACCTGCTTGGTGATGTCACTAGCTCCACCCCTTTCTACCTGATCCTTCTCTCCCCCTCCCCCACCCCTTCCCCTTTGTGTTCCTTCCTGGTAGGGCTCATCAGACAACCTGGCTTGCCTTTTAGTGGCAAGACCAATTGTCAGAATTAGAGCCCCCCCAAAAAAATTACCATGGACTCCCTAGTAAATAAGATGATGCATCCTAATATGTTTAGTGTTCAACAGTGTGTCAGTATATAATCAATCTACTATATGTACAGTAACAGTCTTAGGAATCTTAATCAAAAACTAAAGAATTACCACACCCACCATAACAACACAATATAGATAACTAGCTGGAAGGAAGTATAAATTCACTATTTATGTGAACCAGGAGTCCTAACACACTGCAATATCATAATGACATGTACCTGAATATAAGCCTTACCTCATAAAACCACAACCCCAATCACCCCCACCACCCCCCAAAAAACACACCATCCCTCTACCTCCCACAATTAGTTAACGGTGAGGAACCAGCATATTGATAACCAGTTAAAAGGGACCCTATAACCATGCAATATTTAAAAAAAATAATAATCCACTGAAGTCCCATTATAAGTCCATCCTTTGTACTTAAGGTTTGTGTAAGTGCAAGTAGAGTAATGTTTCATAAAACCCAAATCAATGTTCATGCCATCTTCTACCATATTGAGAAGTAAAATAAGTCTGACAAAAAAAATCTCTGTTGTGTATTTTTGAAATGTCCTTTTAAGACCATTGCCAACATATCTGAGATAGAGTGATTAGGCTGAGAGAACTGCTGCCCCACTGACTTGTCAGTCATCTTCATATTAATACTATGTCTGTGCTAGTTCATTCTAGTGTGGAGAGGTTGTTTTGTCTCTCTCCTACATACCCTGTTGGTGGACATGTCTTGCACTGAATGAAAAAAAACAGCATTCCATGATGCACGTGTATAATTCCCCTGTATCCTGAATTGTCTGTTTTGTGAAGTAACTACACAATCTGAAGTGGAACTGTGCTCACAAGTCGTACATCTGTGGTGATAACAATGAGAATTTTTTATGTTTTTTATGTATGATCTGGGTGTTAATAAAATGTGATTTCCACACAACTGGTATAAGCTTCCAGGGAAGGACTTAGTTGGTCTGAAAGCTTAAGCACTGTTTTCCTTTGTCACATCTATGTGGATCTAATAAAAGGTTTCAAACTATTTGTTACTGAATCTGGGTAGAGAGAGGCAGATTGAGAGAGAGAGAGGGAGTGAGGGGGAATAGAGAGAGAGAGAGTGTGTGTGCATGCTTGCATGTGTGTGTTCATTCACTGGCTCGATAACCAGAACTTACTGCAGTGTAGTGAAATATCCTAGTTGATTTGGGTGTCCTCCTTCTTAGAACATTTGGTTGCCACATTAAGTGTTACTATAATAGTCTGTAGGGAAGCTAAGAGAAAGAAAACCAGAATTCATTTGGCAATCAAAGGACATAAAACAAGGATTACGAGCCTCCAGTTCCTCTGCTATCATCGAGAAAAAATGTCTCTTGTTCAAAGATAGGGGATACCTACAGCATCATATACTTCAGTATACTGAAACACAATCCATTGTTTTTAATTAGGTCAGACTCAAATTGCACATGTTTTATAGTATAACTTGTTTCCTCTGTTCTTGCTTTGTATTTGACTTTGGTGCTTGTTGTACTGAAGCAGATGTGGCTGTAAATAGATTTTTGATCCAGTTCAGATTTTTGATTCCTGCATCAACAAATAAAATGAAAGCAAATAAAAACATATTCCCATGTTTTTCTTTTTTCTGACTTTCTCATGTGTGTAAGTATCTTCTTATTTACATGACTGCTGCTCCCAGTCCTGCAGTCATCTGGTTCATTACTAACTCTTATCTGGAAATGCACACAACTAGTCTCAGATATACACATGGCACACATTTAAATAACTGATAAGTTTAATTCCTATTTCAAATGGGAATGGAACAAGGATCTCAGATTTAGAAGTGAGTAGCCATCTGGGAACAAGTGACCACCAAACAGTGTGGTTCACAATAAACACAGCCATCGAGTCAAGCCATACAAAAAGAAACATATTGGACTTTAGGAGGGCTGACTTTGGGAAAATGAGAGAGTGCCTCAGAAAAGCTCTAGGCAAATGGGCAAGAAGGATGGGTGGAGGTACAATGGGGAATAATCAAAACAGCCATCACAGAGGCAACAAGCCTTTGTGTGAAGCAATTCAGCAAAACAAAATGAAGAAAAAAACACTATGGTTCTCAAAAGAAGTGGAAAGGAAGGATAAGGAGAAAAGGATAGCATTCATGAAATATAAGGAAACACAGAAGGAGCAGGTCAGATAATTTTATCAGTTAAAGCAGAATGAGGCAGGGAAAGCAGTCAGAGTAGCAAAGGCAAAAACTGAGGAAAAGATAGCCAACTCTGTTAAGAAGGAGGATAAAATCTTTTATAGGTACATTAGGGAGTGAAGAAAGACCAAAGGACGGATACAGAGACTTAATAAAGGGGAAGGGATTTGGGCAGAGGGTGATAGTGAAAAAGGAGGGATACTGAGTGAATACTTCTGTTCAGTATTCACAATGGAAGAGGAGGGGGAGGTTCCTAAACCAAACAAGAGAAACGCTCTGAATGGGGGTCGATACCAGTCCATTCACAGAAGGAAAGGTTCTGAAAGAACTCTTGAAACTGAGGGTGGACAAAGCAATGGGGCCTGATGGGATTCACCCCAGAATTCTAAAAGAACTAAGGGTAGAACTAGTAATGCCACTGACTACTCTCTTTAACAACTCGTGGGAGGATGGGGTGGTACCTGAGGACTGGAGGATGGCAGATGTGATTCCACTTCATAAAAATGGGGATAGGGCAGAGGCAGGAAACTACAGACCAGTTAGTTTGACCTCAGTGGTAGGGAAAATGATAGAATCACTTCTGAAGGAAATAATTGTGGAGTACCTAGAGGCCATTGGGGCGCAGGACCCAAGACAGTATGGTTTCACAGCAGAAAGGTCATGTCAGATGAACCTAATAGATTTCTTTGACTGGGTGAACAAAGTAGTAGACCAGGGAGGGGCTGTGGATATGGCCTACCTAGATTTTAGCAAGGCATTTGACACAGTCTCACATGAAAGATTAATATACAAGTTAGCCAGCCTTGGAGTGGGTCCCAAGGTGGTAGCCGGATAAAAACTGACTGGACAACAGGATGCAAAGGGTAATAATAAACAGAGTCCACAGTAAAGAAAGGAGGGCAACTAGCAGGGTACTGCAGGGTTCGGTACTGGGACAGGTCCTCTTTAATGTCTTTATAAGTGAAATTGGAGAGCACCTGGAAGGAAACATATGTCTCTTTGCAGATGACACAAAGATCTGCAACAGGGTTGATACACAAGTTGGGGTGGAAAGGATAAAAAGGAACTTGGCAAGGTTGGAGGAATGGTCAAATATATGGCAGCTCAGATTCAATGCAAAGAAGTACAAGGTAATGCATCTGGGAAACAAAAACACAGGGGAAGAGTACACAATGTGGGTGAGATAATAACAACACCAAAAATTGAAAGAGACCTAAGAGTAATTATATCAGATGACCTAAAGGTGAGCAAGCAATGTGAGAAGGCAGTAAGGAGGGATGGGGGGATACTGGGATGCATAGGGAGAGGCAACGACAGTAAAAAACAGGAAGTTGTTATCCCTCTGTACAGACAGCTGGTAAGACCCCATCTAGAGTACTGCATGCAATTCTGGAGACCCCATCTCTGCAATGACATAGACAGAGTCGAGGCTGTTCAGAGGAGGGTAACCAAAATGGTGCAGGGTCTGCACCAGAAGACATACGAGGAGAGACTAAAACAACTTAATATGTATACACTTGAGGAAAGGGGGGGCATGATAGAAACGTTCAAGTATCTCAAGGGAATTAACAAAGTAAAAGAGGGTAGCATCTTTCAGAAAAAGAGATATGCAAGAACAAGAGGGCACAATTTGAAGATAGAGGGGGGATGGCTAAGAGGTAATGTTAGAAAGTATTTTTTCACAGGTAATGTTGTGGATATACGGAACAGCCTTCCTGAGGAGGTTGTGGAGTCAGAAACAGTGGGAGAATTCAAGAATTCATGGGACAGACATAAGGCACTTCTTGAGGGGGGTAGGAGGAAGTAAGATGTTGATTAACTACAGTCTGCAGCTTATCCATCAGGTAGGGAAATGGGTAGACTAGGTGGGCCAAGCGGTCCTTATCTGCTGTCAAATTCTATGTTTCTATGTTTCCATCACCATTATAACATCAGATTGCTGAAACCAGTATTAGATAGATAGACAGATATCTACAGGTATCATACATATGCATTTACAAATCAAATAACAGTAATCTGCTGATGCATTAGTTTTTTTGATGACAAAATTATGTGTGTGGGGATGGAATAACACTGGTAGTTTGATTCAGAAAAGTCTGCTTGCTCTAGATCATTTGTTTGCTTTTCATGGGCTTCATTATATTAACACCATGTGCACTACTACTTGAAAAGTACACCAACCCCCAAATGGCTAAAAATATTCAGTTTGATTACATTTCCATCACGTGTTGTAACCACAAGTTCATCGCATGTGAGATGGTGTGCATTGATAGTTTGTTTGCTCATACAGTCTGGCAGAGATAAAATAAGAAAAAAATCTTGAGCAAACTGGTGTACAGTAACTGTTCTATTGACATTCAACTCCTTGTGCTTTTGCCTTTTTTGGCCTCTCAATAGAAAAGCTCAGTTTAGAAAAATCTGTGTGTCACCAAAAATATGAAGTCTTTATAACTAAAAAAAACTGGACCTTGTTACCATTTAAAATAAGGAAGTTGTGTACTTTTCCCATGCCTTTTAAATATTTTTGTTGTTAAAAGTTTATTTTCCTGCTGCTTGCAGCCCAAACAGTAACTACAAATGCACTCTTCAGAAAAGGGCAGCAGACAGAGATGGTGTGTTCTGTATTGTACTTTAGAAAGTATGTGCTCTCTAATTAGACAAAAATAACCTGCTCAGTACCAGCATCACTCCACACTTTGCAAATACTCTGAGCTAATACCAAAAAGGACTTTCTTCCACAAGAGTAACTGAGCACAGACACATTAGCTGACATAATTTTAATTGTGCTCATATATTTGTGGGAGCACTATGAAGCACCCTAATGGCTAGGAGAGTCTTCTCTTGCATTCTTATAGTGATAGAACTGTGAACCAAAGGTCCGATGTGGGGCTCAGCATTCTGATAGATATAGTTTAAATAGTCTTAGTTACAATACATTTCTAAAAAAATACATTTGAAATCAGTATTTATAATATAGTTCTAAAAAATTATATTTGAAATCCTTTTCTTAATAAAATAAACTCTACACCCCAATTTTGTATTAAAAAAATCCAACTTTTTCAAATCTTGTGCAAGAGGCACTATATATATATATATATATATATAAATATGGATGTCTCATTTGGTATAACAAACTCTGAGCATGGACCTTGGGGAAAGGACTGTAAAGTGAAGCCGATAATTCTTTCTGCTCAAACCTCACAAGACAATGTTCTTATACAATAAGAGAAATTGATTCTGTATGTTAATTACATAGAAGCATAGAAACATAGAAGTTGACAGCAGATAAGGACCGCAAGGCACATCCAGTCTGCCTATTTCTTTTTCTACCTTATTAATGTGCTATTAGCCTTTGCTCTGTCAATGGCCTATCTATTCGTACTCATCTGTATTGCTCCCTTATGCCTATCCCATGCCTGTTTGAAGCCTTGCACTGTATTCATATCCACCACTTCCTGAAGTATGCCATTCCATGCATCCACCACCCTTTCTTTGAAAAAGAACTTCCTCACATTACCCCAAAATCGGCCTCCATACAATCTCATGCTGTGTCCTCTTGTACTGCTATTTTTCTTATATTGAAACATGTTAGACTCTTTCACCTTGTTAATGGCCTTAAGGTGTTTGAATGTTTCAATCATATCACCTCTCTCCCTCCTTTGCTCTAGGGTATACATATTGAGCTCTGTTAATCTGTCCTCATAAGTTTTCTTTTTTTTTTTTTAACTTTTGCATTTTCTATGCCTTACTTACCCCTCCTTTCCACTCAATCAGGCTTCCTCATACAGACACACCTCAACCTCAGAGTCTGCCCCTAGAGTACTCAGTCACACTGCCCTTGACCCTTGAAGCATGGTTAACCCGCCAGTGTGGGGTGAGGAAGGGTTCCTCCTAGCCCTCCCCAACAACTATTTTCCATGCAGTGTGTCCTGTACAGTGGAGTCTGCCCCGATGAATCGTGGGTGCCTGCAATGAGGAGCCGTCACCTAGGAGCGACAGGGGGTGTTTTTCCTATATTCAACCCCAGACGTCTGCATGCAGTGAGGGCCTAGGCACGAGGAGACACGTTGAGATGTGCCTCCTGCTCTGCCTCTCTGCAGACATCTGCCTGTCCCCTTTTCCAATGCTATCTCTGCCTACTGCACCTTCCACCCGAGCACCCCCAGGTGGCGGCATCGCAGTGGGAGCTGGCAGGTGACCCTCCCCAGAGAAGGAGAGCAGCCATTGGGTGCCCCATCCTTCTCCTCCCCAGCTGACCCCCAGCAATCTGTGCTCGTTCTCGGACACGGGTCGCCGGCGTGGTACGAGGTAAGGCGTCCAGTGCCTCAGCCCTCAGTGCCACCGGGCCGGCCCCCTCATAAGTTTTCTGATGCAGTCCCTGCACCTTTTGGTTGCCCTTCTCTGGACTGCCTCAATTTGGTTAATGTCCTTGTGAAGCTATGGCCTCCAGTACTGCACACAATACTCCAGATGGGGCCTAACCAGTGTCTTGTAAAGAGGGATTATTACCTCCCTTTTATGACTTGTGATACCCCTACTAATACACCCCAACATCCCCCTAGCCTTACCTACTGCTTTAGTGGTCTGCTTGGATGATTTCAGGTCATCAGTGATGATGTTGTCCAAGTCTCTTTCTTCCCTTGTGACTGCCAGCAACTCCCCTCCCAGCATATATGTGGCTTCAGGGTTTCTCTTCCCTATGTGCATGATCTTGCACTTCTTTGCCTTAAACCCCAGTTGCCCCTCTTTCAACCATTTTGCTAATTTATCCAGATCTCTTCTCATTCTGCCCACCCCATCTGGATCATCTACTCTGTTGCAGATCTTGGTGTCATCTGCAAACAGACAAACCTTACCCTCCAGTCCATCTGCAATATCGCTGATGAAGATATTGAAGAGGAATGGCCCCAGAACTGATCCCTGATGTACCCCACTTGTGACTTGCATCTCTTCTAACTATATACTGTTTACCACCAGTCTCTGTTTTCTGCCCATCATGCAGTTTGCCACCCAGTTGATCAACTTCTTACCCACCCCAAGCCTACCCAGCTTATTAATCGATTTTCTATGTGGAACAGCATCAAAAGCTACTGTTCCACACAGAATTGCGCAGTCAAAATCTGCATGGTCAAAAAGAACACTGTATAGACACCCCAAAAAGTGCACGGCTGAAAACTGCACTAGACTAAATAAACAAACTGCAAATTGTGCACACTGTTTTGACTGCATGGTTTTTAACCGCACATCTGTTTCATTATGATCTTGATAGTATACCAGAGACATCCACTGGAGGCCATATTATCTTACTACAAATCACTTGAATTTAGCTCAAGTGATTTATATTAAGTTTAGAGTCTTTTTTTCAGTTTAGTTTTCCATCCACCCATAGTGCTGAGGTACCACTCCTGCATGAGAGCACACTGTATACAGAATATGAAATACAGTGGCTCTGTGAACAGACTGACTGAAATCAGCTTAGTGATTTATAATGTTTATTTTTTTATTTATTTTATTTATTTATTTATCTATGACTTTGATAACCGAGTGAGTGCACTGATCCCAGGGACCGTTTTCAGGCACGACCTGGGCCATAACACATGGTACAAGGTGACAGTGGAGTACAAGGTAACAGTAATACACATGAAACAGATTTGATAGAAGCAACAATAGTAGACACAATATACAGGTTTGTTGCATAGGTCCATTTGAGAACAGTGAATACAAGGTTTCAATATCAGACATGAGAAGACTTGGTACAAACAAACAAATCATAGGCACAGTGTACAATGTGAGACAAGATAGGGTACCTTTCTTGTGCAAGGTGATCATTAGTACTGATTCACTAAATCAGCATTAATGATTTAAAATGTTTTATACTATAGCTTTTTTACATATTGATTTATTTAGTTTTTGTTGACCGGGTAAGTGCACTAGACAAATCCTGCCTATTTTCAGGCATGACCTGGGGGAAGGGGATACAGATGAATGCCAACTGACCTTGAACCAGATTAAGCTGTTGGTAGTATTTTCAGTGAATGAGGGAAATTTGGCCAGCACACCGGGGAAATTCCCCTACACTTTTCGATAAGTGCCATGGGATCTTTAACATCCACCTGAACTATCACCAATCCAGGCAGATGGGACCTTGGTTTAACATCTCATCCGGAAGACAGCACCTCAGAAGTGCAGTACCCCTCTCATGCTGCGCTACAGTGTCAGTACTGGGATATTAATCCATGTGCCAGATGTGGGAACTGAACCCAAAGCCCTCTGATCTCCCGGCCTCAGAGGCAAGTGTGCTACCTACTGAGCCACTCACACTGCATATACCGTACAATGTGACAAGAAGTATACTATATTTGCAATATAGCATGATACACTATGACCTCATGAGACATGAGACGAAGTTGTTTACTGGGCTGTAGCACTTAAGCATACCTCTTGTAAATGGAATATTATGCAATGGGTAAAATGTGCAATTTGGTTAAGATTTATAATCTACCATATACTGCCTGAAATTCTAAATGTACATGCAGCACAAAATGATTTAGGATCTTAGCTGAAATTATTCAATAATTGCAACTGGAGAAATATACACGTAAGGGAATACTTTTTTACATCCCGGTACATGAATTACAGTAACCATATTTACACATTTTTATAAAATAAAAATATATCTGCATTTGCAACTTTGTTAAGCATATTTTAGCTGCACAAATTTTTCTTCTTTACAGAAATACCAGGCATTTGAAAAGTTACACTGCAGAACAATATAAAGAATAATGTATGGACAAGCATGCACACTGACGTTGTTTCTCCATCTAGGATTTCTGATGGCATCATGGGGGCCCTGAGGGATCCCTGATGTCATTAGAACCCTGGGATGGAAGCACAGCTGAATTGTGCCTTCTTGGTATGTGCTATGTTTTAAAACATATGGTATGAGGCATAAAAATGTGTTCCTTTTTTGCTTTCCAAGAAAGTTTAGGTTTTATCTATTATTTAAGACAAAAAAAAGAAACACACTCTCACCCAACTGTAAAATGCACCCAGATAAGGGTCTTGTTTCTGTTTTTTATTAAAATGATGAAACAACAAAAAGCTATGTTGGGGGAAGGTCTGGGTTCTGGGCGTCTTGAGGGAAAGTAAATTAAACAGTAGGTAGCACAAGTTTACATTCTAATTAAAATAGCTGGTGTTCCAAGATGGATGCAACAGCATTCAATGACCTTTGAACTGGGGTACAATAGCTTATTAATTAAGACTAAAATTTCAGCATAGTAATATTAAAGAGCTGCTGACACAACAGCTATTACTCAGCAGGTTCTGTGTCAGCATGTCATTTTATTTAATTATGCAAATATAATTTTTGGAAGAAATTAAGCTTAATACCTTTTATTTTTCATGTTTTTTCTCCCACTATGGTGATGCGCACTCAGGCTCTGTATTAGCACTGTTAATACTGAGCTGAAAATGTGCCACCATCAAAGTGAGAAATTGGCTGCGAGGACTAGCAGGTTTTAGAGCTCTAACGAGGGGAGCCAAAACAGGAAGAACTGAACAAAAACCCAACATCTCCAGTTCTGGCTCAGTAGCTATTCTGATGACTAAAGCTGTTTGCTGAAACCTTCAAGGCTCTGATTTGACCTGCTTGTCAGCATGCTTGTTTTCAATTTTTCTTGGTGAGGGAATTTTCATGTGCCATCATGCTGCACTGGACGACAGTATGAGGGCAGCCCTACTTTTTCAGTTTTACACCACTGTAAATGGGAACTTGTTTTACCTGGATAAATAAATCCAACAGATTGAAATAATAATTGATAAAGACAGAGGCCCAGATATTCAAACTGTGCCAGGCTGTGGCGCACGCTTGGGCGCAGCTCAACTCGGCTGCGCAGGGGTGTGGACTGGGCGATATTCAACGGAGCTGTGCCATTGCTCAGCAGCTGAATACCGCACCCGGTCAATTTCAGTGCGTATGGCGGCGGCACCGCGCCAGCACAAGTGGCCAGAGTGAAGTACGGAGATGTGCTAGTGCAAGTTCCATTGCCATGCACAGCACCAGTGATATTTAAAAGTTGACACGCAAATGGGGCCATAATGTATGCAAGGCGCACATGGGGCCATTTGCATGTCAGTATGGCCCAATTTGCATGCAGGTGCGCCGATCCCCGACGACTTGTGCCTGGCGCCCTGCCGGGCAGCAGCCGTCGGGGACTGACGCCACCTGCAGCCTGATCGTGGGCATTTGTCAAATGAAAGATTAATTCATCCTATATCCCTGGTGGTCCAGTGGACCACTATCTGCCTGATCACTGGCATCTGTAAAAAAAGAAAACCCCGTCCTATATCCCTGGTGGTCCAGTGGACCACTATCTGCCCTATCGTGGGCATCTGTAAAAAAAGAAAACCCCAAGTCCTATATCCCTGGTGGTATAGTGGTATCCCCCACCTGCCCAATGAGCCCCACCGCCCCGCTCCCCCCCGGTCAGCCGGTGGGAAGCAGCACCCCACCCGCCTGCAGCCCCGCTGCCCGCTGACTGACACCTCGGTAGGGCTGCATGCCCATTGATTCGCAGCGTGAGCCAATGGGTGTGCAGCCCCTTCCATACTACACATTCCAGATCATTCACATATCTGGAATGTGTAGTACGGTAGGGGCTGCATGCTCATTGGCTCACGCTATGAACCAATGGGCATGCAGCCCTACCGAGGTGTCAGTTGGCGGGTGGCAGGGTGGCAGGCGGGTGGGTTGCTGCCGACCGCTGGCTGACCGGGGGGGAGCGGGGTGGTGGGGCTCAGTGGACGGGTGGGGATACCACTAGACCACCAGGGATATAGGACTTGAGTTTTTTTACAGATGCCCGCGATCGGGCAGATAGTGGTCCACTGGACCACCAGGGATATAGGACGGGTTTTCTTTACCGATGCCCGCGATCGGCAGATAGTGATCCACTGGACCACCAGGGATATAGGATGGAGTTTTCTTTTTGTGCAAAATGCCCACAATCGGCATGGGGGTGCACTGCCGGGTGCAGTCCGGTTCAGTACAACGACAAGGGTGGCAGCTGCCATTTTGCGCACTGCAATGTGGCAGCTCACCAGTGGGTGGCCATCAGTTCTTCTTTTTTGGCGTAACTTTGTGCTGGCGGAGGTAGGGGTTACGCATGCATGGCTCTGCACATCCCGGACTGAATATCAGGCTGCGCAGGTTATGCATGGGCACGCCCCCCCCCACCTGTGCCTGCATACATTACTGATGCACTCCGGCACATCAGGATTTGTGCCGTGCACTTTTCCCTTTTGAATATCACGCCAGGGCGCATCAGTGGCTTGCACATGGTGCAACACTGTTGCGCCATGCCCAACCCTTTTGAATATCTGGGCCAGAATGTCAAATGAGCAGCTCATTCCTCACAACTTTATGGCCTAAGAACTAACAGTGTATTTAGAACATGGACTCTTGGGAACTAGTGGCTGGACTTTCCAAAGTACTCTACTTTGTTGCAGACAGATAAGTGCTATATTAATTGGTCCAGGATGGGAGTTGTGGGTGCAGATCAGTGTAAGATGTTTGTCCAGGCATTGCTGTGATGGAAACTTAGTGTGCAGTTGGTGGACTGAGTGGGAGTGGAGTGGGAAGGATAGATAAGTTTGCTACAAGGGTTATTGATGTGGTTTAGCAACAGAATAAGGGTGTGGTATATGCCTGAGGCTAGCCAAGGGTCTGAGATGTGATCCTGCTAGGGGAAGTGAGGTGAGGGAGATGTATTCAGTGGTTTTGTATGTAATCCAACTAGGATAAAAGAAAGTGCCCCCCCCGTGCTCTACAAAATACTGCATCACAAAATGTCAGAGCGCGGGGGCTGCACTTTTAGCTAAATTGTACCAGGAAGGGAAAGGGATCTGTCAGAGGGTTCTTCAATATGAGGATTTATGATTTCTTCCCCTAAGCAAAGTGTGCAGATCTAAATGTCAAAACAAGGACTGGTGAAGCCCTTAGGATGTAAAAATCTTTGGGGGCTTGGGTATCATTTTGAAAAACAGGTCGACTGTTGCTCTTTAAAAGTTTATTGTACAACAGCCATACTGACCTGCAGTTTGGTTTGCTTGAGTGAATGCTCAGTTAGAGACATTTGTAACGCATAGACTGGAGTGAAATGTCTCAGTACATTATAATTGCATGTGTGCTAAGCTAGGGATCTGGCAAGTGGCATGTGTTCTCTATGCAGTAAGATCTCCAAGCCCTGCAAATCTGATAAATTTCAGTCAGCTTCTTTTAATGATCGTGGGGATCACACACCCTTACAATTATCATTCAAAAAATGTTTTTGCTCAAACAAAATGGAAAAAAATATAGGCAAACATTTTAAGCCTGAAAATTTAAGGTTCAATAAAACTTGACTCAAAGGTTGCACTTTCTGGATTTTTGTAATGGAAGAATCTAAAATAAAAAAATATATATTGACATTTAATATCCTGCTGATGTACATGTGTATTTCAAGTTTTCTTTTTCCTCTTTTGTAACTTGTTTTCATGTGCACCTAATCCTATTTCAGCCATTACAGGAACATAAGGCTGTCAGGCAACCTTCTCCCTCTCCCCTCTGTTCAGTGTTGTACTGGGAGCCTATCCACAGTGCCACTCAGGTTTTCAAACCCCCATACTGTGAATGCAGCATCAGTAGCCCATTTCCATAGCTGTCAGACTGTCCTATTTCTCCTACTGTTAAGTGCAATGCCTAATTCAGTGCCACTGAAGTTCCCTGAACCTCCTCCCCACACTTGAAGAATTCAATATTGGAAATAGAGATGCAGCGAATTTAAAATTCACCGGTGAAGTGAACGTGAAGTGGGCACTTCGTGTTGCTACTCCGCTACGTGGAGTGGGCAATGCAAAGTGCTCACTTCGCCTTGTCATTACCACTTCGCATTAAGGCGGAATGGCAATGCGAAGTAAGGCGAAGTCATTGTTCTTAATGGACTTCGCGTTCCTCATTATGATTCTAAGTGATCCACTTGGTGTTTCAGATTTGGCAGCCCCCCACACACATCACATGGCTTACAGTACTGTAAGTTACATGCTCTTTAGCTAGACAGAAAGAAAGTGAGTCATACAAGTAGACACTTTTACTTTCTCCTGTGCAGATGGAGAGAGAGTAGTGTGTTTTGTGACCGCTGATACTTTTAGATCATAGTGAGGAGGAGATTTAAACTTTGATTTAGACCCAACAGCTTTTTTAAAAGCTACATTTTTTTGTCTTTTCTGTACTCTTTTTTACTTAATTTGTTCTTTCTGTAAATTTTATTTTTCTTACCTTTATAAGTAGTTAATTGTTTGTCTGTCTGTGTGTGTGTTGTGTGACAGTGTGAGAAGTGATTGCTTGGACTGAGGGAGCTCAGTAAGAGAGATGGACCAGGGTGAGGGAATGTCTGGGACGGGGAAGCTTTGGGAGAGCATGGTAGTGGTAAGCATCGTACAGTGTGCATGTGTGAAGGGCATGGGTGCCCATTCCTGTTGGACCGCTCAAAATTTGTGAGTGCCCCCCCCCGGAGCAGGACCAGCACTGCCTCCTGTCCTGACTTTGAGGCAGTTGAATCACCACCACCAAGTCCAGCACCAGGTCCTCTGGAGCAGGATGTGCCTGTTCCCCCGGGCCCAGGTGTGGATCCCATCCCTGTTCAGCACCATGACCAGCAGGCTTACAATACATCCAAGTAACTATTAAAAAATTTATGTTGTGATTCATGGCGTGATACATAAATGGTGATTTGTGACTGCATTGTGACAATGATGATGATGAAGAAGCGTGAATGCCTATGTCTGTATACTTCCCTGGGCCCCGATGAGCTGTAAGCAAACTTCCAGACTTAAAAACACGATCAATGAGTACAATGGTGGGTGGTGAAGCCTGGAGAGATACTACAAATCAGGCTTACAATACATCCAAGTAACTAGAAAAAAAATGAATGTGATTCGTAACATGAATGATCGTGAATTGTGATTTGTGACTTCATTTGTGACCATGATGATGAAGAAACGTGAATGCCTATGGCTGTACTTCCCCAGGCCCTGATGAGCTGTAGCTTAAAACTCCCAAACTTAAAAACACATATCAATGAGTATGATGGTGGGGTGGTGAAGCCTGGAGAGATACTATAAAACAGGCTTACAATACATCCAAGTAACTAGAAAAAAAATTAATGTGATTCTTAACATGAATGATCGTGAATCGTGATTTGTGACTGTGATGATGAAGAAATGTGAATGCTTACCACCTACGGCTGTACTTCCATGATGAGCTGTAGCTTAAAACTCCCAGACTTAAAAACATGCATCAATGAGTACAATGGTGGGGTGGTGAAGCCTGGAGAGATACTACAAAACAGGCTTACAATACATCCAAGTAACTAGAAAAAAAAAATTTATGTGACGTAATGTGAATGATCGTGAATCGTGATTTGTGACTGCATTTGTGACTGTGATGATGAAGAACATGATTTGTATCACGAGTGACTCGTGATGATGGTCCTGACTTAAAAAATGCATATTAATGAGTACAATGTTCATGCAGAATTAAGCACCACACCTGTCCAGTACTCTGAAGGGAAGCCAAAGAAACAACTGTGACTTAAGTTAGAGATGGAGATTGGGCCCGAAAGAGATGCAAATGCACAGACATATTAAGATTGCGCTGTGCACTGAAGAGATGCAGACACAAAGGCACAACACCTAACCAGTGCTCACCATCAGAAATTCAAATCTGGAAAAGAATACCTTTACCAGTTGGGGCGGGCCGCGTGGGGGGCAGTGTACTGTACTGCTGCAGTAACAGTCACTAGTACTAGAACCAGTACCAGTAAAGATACCACAAAGAAGTACAAAAATCATGCAGCTGCAGTGGATAGCAGATTCACATTGCTGAAATTATTATGTGGCACAATAAAAGGTGTCTGATTTGATGACACGCGTCACACACATATTCACACACACACTAAGTAATGCATACCAAATTGAAAACTTCGTAATATAACCACATATTTTAAACAAACTAAAATTATGCACTGCTGTACCACAACAATCAGCAAAAAAAGGCAAGAAATATTGAAAATATTACTGTGTGTACATTAACACAGTTAAGCAAGAAAAATATCACCAAAACAGAAAGCACTGTCTTTTTCTCCAAGTTAATCTACCTACACCACAGATACACCCCTCCCCAAAGCACACTTCCACTGTCTCTCAGTACACAGACTGAATGTTGTACATTAACATTCAAAATCCATACATAAACAATAAACGCTTGATGATATGAGCACAGGAGGGTTTCCTATCATCGATGAACTAAAGTTTCAGCAAAAAAATTACTCAAAAAGGCTTTTTTAACAGCTTTTTGAAGGTTTGAATTGTGGAGAGCTATCAGAGCAGATTGTCTCTTACAGCTTCCTACACACACACACTACCCCAAACTGAGTCTGTGCAGAACAATCTAGAGCCCATGTGACCTAAAATCCCATGAAACACTGCACAATTTTCCTTTGGAGCTTAAAAACAAGGAGAAGTACATTGTTTTCAATGTACTTCACCTTAAGAATTGGTGGAGTAGTGGTTTGGGAAGGCGAAGTAATGCAAAGTCATTATTTTCAATGGACTTCATGTTACCCATTTGCAACGCAAAGTACCCCACTTCGTGTTGCGGAGCACCCTGCTAATTCACCTTCACTTCACGGATCTCTTTGCGGAGCGAATTGGGGCCACTTTGCCCATCACTAATTGGGAACCCATCTCCAGTGTTGGTACTGTAGGTCCTCTCCCCCCCCGCCCCAACTGGCAATTGCAACACTACAAGAAACAGTACTCACACCAGGGCAAGTTGGGTATTAAGGTTTATTTATAAAGAAACTCACCAGATGCCAATACTAAGATAGAAACAAGCACCAGGAGGCCATTCTCTATGTCACTAAGACCCCCCAAACTGGCAGTGGCAACAGCGGGAGCGATCCCTGCTTTTGCTTAATACCTCATCCCACCACTGATTGTGACACTAGTAGAGTAACTCAGACACAATGAAGACCCCCAGCCCCATTCTGCTTTCTTCAAACAGTGACCAGCATAACCCTACCACTTATGTCTTTGGTCAGTCATTTTCTAACTTTCATTATCCCAGCCTCTGACATAATAAAATAATATCTTGTTTGTTTTTTAAGCATCTCTCTAAGCCTTACAAATAACTCTGAAGCCTCATTTCCAGAGCAAGGCATCATGTGTATGAATATTCTTGCTCAAGTCAGGCTGACAAGGCTACACCCCAACACATATTACCTTATAAACCTGCTTGTACATCTAATACAGTATTGACTGAGACTGATAAAGCACAGACAAATGTTTAATCCTCTTGGGGTGCTTCCATGCACTGCAATCTTCTGAACCAGCCACCGTGTCCAAATCCCAGTGAAATGTCCATTTAGAACTGTCAAATAAAAGAAAAGAGGCAGCATTTGCCTATCCAAGGCACTTCAAATACTCTCTCCATACAAACCATTTTGGTTCCAAGTTTTGTGTAGGCTTACAAAGGCTGCAAAGAGGTGAAAAATGTGGGAAGCATACTGGTCAAGATGTGCTGATTTCAGTAGGCTAACATTTTGTGCACATACACGCACTTTGTTAGAGGTTTGAGGGATGTACTCAGAGAACTGTTTTTAAAGGGATATGCAGTCTAATGACCAATGGTGTACAAGTCCCTATGTGCACTTTGTACAAAACATTCAAAATATTCATTAAAACAGTATTAAATAAAAACATTATATTCCTTTATCAAACAGTGGTAAAAAATGTAAAACACAAGCGCACCATTACATCTAAACAGTGGTGAAACTGCCATCCATTGGGTGAACGTATCCACAGTATCCTTACATTTAATGGGTACATTTATTGCCCTGGATTTAGTTAGAACATTTTAAACAGAACGTGGCGTGCTCCAGGGAATAGTAGGAAATGGTGCAGAGCAAGGGGGCCAACCTAAACATGCACAAACTGAACAGAAACTTTGCATTCATCGAGTCAAAAGTTGTCAGGCAAGAAATAAGTTAAAAAAGATTGGGGTGGGCCTCCTGATGAAAATCCTGTTTGGTTAAAGCATTGGGGCATTAGGGTACTAGTCCAGAACTCCATGGTGCCAGAATAAATATATTTTTAAACTTATTTCTTGCCTGACAACTTTTGACTCAATGAGTGCAGAATTTCTCTTCATTTTGTATCCATTTAGAACAGTCTCAGTGAGCAAACCATAAAGCAACTTACAGGGAAAGTAGCTTGTGGGAATTATAAAAATATTAAAAAAGATGAAACATCCAAATTGTTTGTTTTTTGGACATCTCTCCAAACCATATGCATATTTTCAAGACTCATTTCCACAGCAAGGCATCATGGGAATGCAAATTCTTGTACAAGTCAGGCTGAAAAAACTTTGCCAGAATAGACAATGCCTTTTAAACCAATTTTTACATCATGGGCTTGATTTTCAAAAGGTTATCTATGACACAAGGTGCCTGCACCAAACAGCTGTGATGCAAGGGGCACCTTGCAACCTAGTCTGCGGCAATCTTGATTTTCAAACCAGGCTGTGCTGAAATCAGGATGATATGCACTGAAACAACCCTGTGCTACCCTTGCAGCATACGTTCCCCAGCACCCGGTCGCAAGGGGGCTTGTGCTATGGCAGGGCTGCACCATCCCCTTCTTTTGCATACCAGCAGCCCAGCCATGGTCGCAAGTAGGGGCTCACTGTGGACTAGCCGGAAGGTAGTCTAAGGGCCCTGTACAACTGTTTAGCAGGGCAGCTTTGTGGGGGAGGACCTGGAAGGTGGGGACCGGGGGGGGGATGATGGAGTTCTGCTGGTGCCATGGGGGGAGAAGGGGGCATAGTGGCAGTGGGAGGGACTTTAGCAGGCACCCAGTGGAGGTGCCTTGTGAGTTGGCATACAGCCAAATGGGCCAGATGGGGGGGTACATGGCAGGACCAGCATGACCCGCACCCCAGTTTCCAGCACTTATGGTTCCTGCACCACAGGAGCTACAGTCGTCCCAGTGCCACCATGCCCCCTCACCCCATGGCACCACCAGGGCACTATCAGTCCCTGGTCCTCATCTTCTGGGCATTGCTACCCTCAGCCTCCATGGGTTGTCTGGGGTTGTGCCGGGGGAGTGACTTATCCCTCCTTCAAACACCACAGGAGCGCTCAATGAGTGGCACAACCATGTTGATGTGGCTACTCCCAGGTGTTCAGCACAGGGACCCCTATTTTACAAAATAAGGTGCAGGGTCCCTGACACACACTGAGTTTGCCACAGCCCTAGATCATCACAAATTGCAGCAATTGCAGGGATCTTTGAAAATCGAGCTCCTGAAGTTTAATTGATTCACAAAAAGCAAACAATTTGGATGTTTCATCTTTCCTTGCAACCTAGTACAGATTGCATTTACTTTTTTCCTTGCAAAGTGCCTCTCTAGCATGTTTACTCTGAATGCTCATAATGAACATTGTAATTAAATAGCGTCTACCATATTTAAATCTATTGTAGGTTGCAAAAATAAGATGTTTGCTGGTGGAAAAGATAAATGGTTGGGTTCTGCTGGTCATTGTTCAGGAGAAAGAGAGGGTTCAATGATGGGGCATACCACTGGACACTAGAGATCACTTGGAGAAGGATAATTGAGGGATGCCACTGAACACCAGTCATATACACTGGAGGTCAAAAACTAAAGTGTAATTGGCTGAAAGTCTTGGGTATGAGTAACATAGGTTACATGTAGGGCTATACAGCTCATAATTAGAGTTTTGGACCCCTTACTTCTAGCTATCTTTGCACCGGTGTGGCCAGCACATCACTTGGTGTTATTATGAGCATAAATTCTTGGCTAAATGCATTAGTAGTAATAAATGAACTATGAGAACATTGTAAAGGGATCAGAGCTTTGTAAAGAGGTATTTCTGAATAAGGGTGGTATAGCATAATCGTTCTAGCTAATGTTTGAACATGTTTGACATGATAAAGGAAACATTTTTCAGTAATAGGAAACTGTACTGAATTATCTGATTCCTCATTATTTGTGCTCTCTACGATGTCAAGTTAGTAGTAAGTAGTCGTGTTACATAGTCCACAGTGGTATACAGTAAAGGCTTAATAGTTGCAGAAAACCCAAATTACCATGAAATAAATAAAGAGATGACCATCCAGATGGGATCATGATGAGTCATTGTATAAAAGAGAACCACAAGTGGTTGGGAAGGGGAGCATAATGAGTATTAGTCACAGAATACTATTAACACAGCATTGGTCACCAACCAATATAAGGGGACTAGTCTCTGCCAGCTACACTAACTGAAGCTGTGCAGATGTACACATATGGCAACATATGGTACAAAACAGGTTATCAAAACATTCTCTAGCTTTCAGAAAAACTCTTACTTAAAGAGCACCTCCACTAGAACTTTGAAAAACCTAATATTTTTGACACTTCAGCTTATATTTCACTTTACTTCTCAATTTTGGCTCATCTTTATTTACTGCCATAGTCAACCATTCCAGTCACTGATTCCCCATGTGAGGTTATCATACTCTGCTTGTGACATCACAATTATTCCCATGGCAACACATTGTGATGTTACAGCAATGGCATCAAGTGAGAAATGAGCTGCTGCAATAGATGAACTCTAAGAGGTGAAGATCCTATGTTGGTTCATATTTCCTCCATAATAAATAATGGAGAGGAAAATCAATAGAAATATATAAAACACAAGCTGAATTAGGTCTCTAAATGCTATGGGCCAGATTCCAGGAGCTATGTTGCAAGTCACTGCAAAGGTGACTTGGACATATCTACTCTATTCCCCTTCCTTACCAATTCAGTACAGGCAGAGTTCCCGCAACTAAGTCCTATGAGTAGCGGCATCCTCAGTGGTGCATCATAGGAAGAGTGCACCCGAACATGATGTTGCAAGCTCCAGACTGGCCCACTGACATGGTGCAGCCACCACCACCCCAGCCCCATGCCCAGAAATGAGTCTGCAAGCCCTGGCAGGCCATACAGGGAGTTGGCAGCAGTTCACCAGCTGGGGGGGGGCAGCACCGCACAACATTAATGGGAATTGGGCCAGGGTGAACCCAGTTTTGTTGGGGATCGGGGTCAGGTGGGGGGTCCTTTTATGCACTGGGGGGTCTGCAGCAGTGTGCAGGGATGGGGGCTGGTTTGGAGCATTTCCCATGCATGTCAGCCATCCCAAATACTTATGCCAGCACATTGCTGGTCTTACCATACATTGATGGAGGTCCTCCCCAGAACCTTCTGGAATTGCAATTGTGGGTTGCAGCAGCTGCCCTTTTGGAATAGGGTGCATGTGCTGCTGTAACCCCCCCCCTTCTATCTTGCCGCTAGGTGATCAGACAACATAGTTCCACCTGGGCATAGGAACCTGTGACTTGCCTCAGGCCACCTCTTGGAATCCCAAATGTCAGAACCCATGGAGCAAAGTGCTACTTGCACCATTTGTTATGGTGCAAGTCACTTTGTGATATGCGTATCCCTTTCAGAATTGGGCCTTATGTTTTTAAAGATTTCCTAAGGCATCAGCATCCTCAGCTCTTTAAAGACAACTGAAGAACTTTGACAGCTTCTCATACACAGTGTTCAGAGAAATTTTTGTTTTAACAATTATTCACATGACTTCAGTTTTCATATAATAGCTTTTCTTTCCATTGAACTTAATTAAATGGATTAAACAGCTGTTCAGAGACCTGGGACATACTGGGCAGGATTTTCTAAAGGATCTGCTCAAGATGCATCTGATCCTATCTGCAAAGCACAAATATTCTGCATCCAAACCTGCTATACCATCTAGCAGATGACTTAATAGTGTCCAAAGTTTGCATCTAAAAATGGATAAAACTGCATCCAAACTGGATGCACTCATCAACTGTGTCTGATTTGGACTCAGTTGTGTCGGTTTTATGCTGCAAACTGTGAGTTTTCCTTGCAAACAGATGCAACTTCTGAAAATAGCAGCAAGGCTGCCTGGACGCACATGGATAGACACATATGCAGGCACAGCATGCATTTGAATCTGTGTCCAACCCACTTAAAAATCCACACCACTGTAATTTACATTTTCCAGGATGGGCTCTGCATTTTGATGCAAGCTCTGACTCCAGTAGCATCTATTCTGGAGACCGCATCTCAGGGAGGATATCCAGTGGAGACTATCCACAGGAGGCCAACTAAAATGGTGCAGAGTCTGCATCAAAAAGCCTATGAGGAAAAACTAAAGGACCTCAATATGTACACCTTGGAAAATAGGAGGGAGGAGGTATGATAGAGACCTTTAAATACCTCACGGGGGTAAATACGGAACAGAAGGAAAGTATTTTTCAGAAAAAAAGGTGCTCAAGAACAAGGGAACATGCTGTGAAGCTGGGTGTAGGTAGATTCAAGAGGGATGTTAGGAAGTTCTTCTTCACAGAAAGAGTGGTGGATTCCTGGAACAATCTTCCAGTGGAGATGGTGGGGGCAAAGAAGGTGGTGGAGTTCAAGAATGCATGGAATAGGCAGAAGGGAATCATAAATGAAAGGAAGAGGAGGTGGGAGAATGAGCAGTAGATCAAGTATGGCCTGTGGTAACAATGTAGGTAGGGATAAAAGGGTAGACTGGGTGGGCAAAGTGGTTCTTATCTGCCATCAAATTCTATGTTTCTATGTTTCACCAGACTCTGAATTTGTAAGTAGATTGCTTTTTAAATGTGGTGCCATTTTCTGATAGTTTTTTTCCACTTTGCATGTACATTACTTACTGGAAATGTTTCTTCCTCACAATTTTTTTTCCCCATTCCCTTTCTCTCTCCTCCAGAACCACTTCTGTGTGCCAAGCTGTCTTCTCATATCATTTTTCTATCATGTGGTCCTCTCCTCCCTTTTCTATCTGCTCAGCCCTTGGGTTGGAAACCCTAACACCACATTTCCAAACTTTTGTTGGTGGAACCCTAACCGACGCATTAACAAAGTTTTTAACCAATAATTTCCTTCCTTACTGAGATACTATAATCATAGCTTTAGAGGGGCCCTGCACTCCTAGCCATTCATAACTTTTGAGAGATTGTAATTGTATCTTTATTTCCCTGTGGGAGCCCCGGGCCCTCTGGCCCCTGCACTCCCATACATCCTTAATTCATGAGACGGTGTAATGTCATTCTTATTTGCCCATGGGAGTGCCAAAAAAAATCTCAGATTGCAATGTTATCCTATCGAAAACACTGCTAAATGTGAAACCTGTGCAACTAGGCACCAAATTCATATATTTTCATAAAATGAGCACAAGGCACATCAATGGCACAAGGCTTTTGTACCCTAAATGTTTCAGATTAAAATTGAAAGCAATTTCTTCATCTCTTAGTAAGAAAAATAATGACTGACTAAACCTCACATTACAATGTTATCCTATGGGAAACAAACAAAACTTTAAAGCTGTAGAACTTCTACAGCAAAGTAATATATTTTCAGCAAACCAGCAAAAGACACATCTGTGGGGCAAGCACTTTGCACCCTGAAAATTTCAGATAAAAGTCAAGAAACTTTTCTGAACTGTGGGGTGACAAAGAAACAGCTGTTTTAAAATTCACTTTTCTCAAATTGTGAAAAGTAATCATTTTCCCCATTCCTTTTCTCATTTTGCGGAAAAAGAAAATTATTTTTCACAAATTGGTCAATAGGATCCTGTTTCATGATTTTTTTTTACGATTTGTGGTCAAAGACAATTTTTTTTTTTGGCAAATTACAAAAAAGGATCCTGTTTCATAGCTTTTTTCCCACAGTTTCTGAAAAGGATTTCCACATGTTAAACAACATATTTCTAACTAGAGATGGGTGAAGTGGCCCCAATTCGCTCCGTGAAGTGATTCGCGGAGTGAATGCGAATTCACGTAGTGCTCCACAATGTGAAGCGGAGTACTTTGCATTATAATGGGTAACGCGAAGTCCATTGAAAACAATGATTTTGCATTACTCCACCTTCCCAAACCACTACTCCACCAATTCTTAAGGTGAAATACACTGAAAACAATGTACTTCAACTTACTTCGCCTTGTTTTTAAGCTCCAAAGGTGAATTTTGCAGTGATTCATGGGATTTCAGGTCACATGGGCTCTAGATTGTTCTAAACAGCCTCAGTGTGGGGTAGTGTGTGTAGGAAGCTGTCGGAGACAATCTGCTCTGAGCTCTCTGCAATTCAAGCCTTCTAAAAGCTGTTAAAAAAGCCTTTTTGAGTAATTTTTTGGCTGAAACTTTAGTTCATCGATTATAGGAAACCCTCCTGTGCTCATATCATTGAGTGTTTATTGTTTGTGTGTGGATTGTGAATGTTAATGTACAACATTTGGTCTGTGTACTGAGAGACAGTGGAAGTGTGCTTTGGGGGAGGGGTGTATCTGTGGTGTAGGTAGATTAAATTGGAGAAAAAGACAGTGCTTTCTGCTTTGGTGATATTTTTCTTGTATAAATGTGTTAATGTACACACAGTAATATTTTCAATAATTCTTGCCATTTTTTTCCTGACTGTTGGGGTGTAGCAGTGCATAATTTTAGTTTGTTTAAAATATGTGGTTATATTACTGAAGTTTTCAATTTGCTAAACATTACTTAGTGTGTATTTGAGTATGTGTGACACGTGTCATCAAATCAGACACCTTTTATTGTGCCACATAATTTCAGCAATGTGAACCTGCCATCCACTGCAGCTGTGTCATTTTTGTATTTCTTTGTGGTATCTTTACTGGTACTAGTACTAGTGACTGTTACTGCAGCAGTGCAGTACACTGCCCTGCCCCCACGGTCCGCCCCAACCAGCAAAGGTATTCTTTTCCAGATTTGAATTTCTGATGGTGAGCACTGGTTAGATGTTGTGCCTTTGCATCTGCATCTCTTCGGCGTGCAGCGCAATATTAATCTGTCTGTGCATTTGCATCTATTTAGGGCCCAATCTCCATCTCTAACTTAAGTCACAGTTGTTTCTTTGGCTTCCCTTCAGAGTACTGGACAGGTGTGGTGCATAATTCTGCATGAACATTGCACTCATTAATATGCGTTTTTAAGTCAGGACCATCATGAGTCACTCGTGATACAAATCATGTTCTTCATCATCACAGTCACAAATGCAGTCACAAATCACAATTTACGATTATGTTACAAATCACAACATTACATTTTTTTAATAGTTACTTGGTTGTATTGTAAGCCTGTTTCATAGTATCTCTCCATGCTTCACCACCCCACCATTGTACACATTAATGTTTGTTTTTAAGTCAGGGAGTGTTGTGCCATACCTCATCTGGGCCCGGGGAAGTACAGCCATAAGCATTCACATTTCTTCAGCATCACAGTCACAAATGCAGTCACAAATCACGATTTACGATCACGTCATGAATCACAACATTAATTTTTTTTAATAGTTACTTAGATGTATTGTACTGTAAGCCTGCTTTGTAATATCTCTCCATGCTTCACCACCCCACCATTGTACTCATTAATGTTTGTTTTTAAGTCTGGGAGTTTTGTGCCACAACTCATCGGGGCCCGGGGAAGTATAGCTGTAGGCATTCACGTTTCTTTATCATTATGGTCACAAATGCAGTCATTAATCACGATTTACGATCACATCACAAATCACAGCAATAATTTTATAAATAGTTACGTCGATGTATTGTAAACCTGTTTTGTAGTATCTCTCCAGGCTTCACCATCCCACCATTGTACTCATTAATAAGTGTTTTTAAGTCAGGGAGTTGGACAGTGTCTGCAGTACATACACAGACTGGAATGAAGACTGACTGCACACATGCAGTTTAGCACAGTATACTTGCACTGCTTAGGATACAAAGTGTCACGTATACGGAAGATGACAAAAAAGGGCATAATTACATACAAGGGTCGGGGATGGTGGAAGAATACATTTTATAACACAGCAAGGAAGGTGTGGGGGCACAGGTGTGGTGGTGTGAGGGAAAAAAACTAATGTGGGATCCCATGGTGATCCAGCAGCAGTTCCAGCATGGACATAATTTGCAACTGATGTCCCTCTATTTGATCCAGCTGCTACTCCACAGCACTCACCCTCTCATTGTTCTCCTTGAGAGCACTCCAGAGAACTGCTAAGTCAGCCTGTGTTACATGCAGTTCTCTGGGGTTCACACGTTCTACAGGCTGACCTGCTGGTGGTGGTGGTTGTGGGGGTGCTGGTGGAGCAGCAGGTGCTGCTGTGGCCCTCCTCTTCTTAGGGATGCTGCAATGCACAGCTGCACCCTCTGCCACAGAATGGCTAGCAGGTGCAAACACGGTCCATTCTGTTGCAGCCTGCCACTCCAACTACTGGTGGTTGAGCATATGGGTGTGCTGGTCCCCAGTCCCCAGGTGAGTCCCCCAAGGGCCATGGCACACCTCCGCCTCACATATGCGGCACTTGACCACACTGCTGTCCCCCCCAACATAGTCAAACAAATTGCCAAACAATGGAGGTGCAGGGAGGACCAGGCAAAGGCAGGGGGTGGCCAGATGAACTGGCAGCTGGCTGGTCAAGGTGTTGAACAGGGATGGGATTCACACCTGGCCCTGGGGGAACAGGCACATCCTGCTTCAGAGGACCTGGTACTGGACTTGGTGGTGGTGGTGGTTCAACTTCCTCAGAGTCAGGACAGGAGGCAGTGCTGGTCCTGCTTCCTGGGAGAGGGACACTCACAAGTTTCGAGTGGTCCAACAGGAATGGGCTCCCATGCCCTCCACACATGTGCATGGTATGATGCTTACCACTACCATGCTCTCCCAGAGCTGCCCCACCCCAGACATTCCCTCACCCTGGTCCATCTCTCCTACTGAGCTCCCTCAGTCTGTGCAATCACTACTCACACTGTCACACAATACACACACACACACACACACACACACACACACACACACACACACACAAACAGAGTCACACAGACACAGACAAACAACTAACTACTTATAAAGGTTAGAAAAATAAAATTTACAGAAAGAACAAATTAAGTAAAAAAGAGTACAGAAAATACAAAAAAATGTAGCTTTTGAAAAAGCTGTTGTGTCTAAATCAAAGTTTAAATCCCCTCCTCTCTGATCTCAAAGTATCAGCAGTCATAAAACACACTATTTTCTCTCTGTCTATCTGCACAGGAGAAAGTAAAAGTGTCTTCTTGTATGACTCACTTTCTTGCTGCCTAGCTAAAGAGCATGTGACTTACCGTACTGTAAGCCATGTGATTTGTGGGAGGGCAGCCAAATCTGAAACACCAAGTGGATGACTTAGAATCATAATGAGGAACTCGAAGTCTATTAAAAACAATGACTTCGCCTTACTTCGCATTGCCATTCCACCTTAACACGAAGTGGTAATGACAAGGCGGAGTGAGCACTTTGCATTGCCCACTCCACATAACATATTGGCAACGCGAAGTGCCAACTTCACGTTCACTTCGCCGGTGGAATTTAAATTTGCTGCATCTCTATTTCTAACTAACCAATCAAAAAAAGTAACCCCAGAATTGAACTGTACTGGTCCCGATTAGGTAAAGACACCTGTTGCTCACTACGAAACCCATCTAATTTTTAAGTTATTTAATGTTGTTGTCACTGGTAACTAAAAACAAATGGCGGCAGCATGAAAAAAGATTCTGTATTTGAGGCAAAGGATTCCGTAGTTGCGAAAAAGAATCTCCTGTCGAGCGGGACATCTATCTGGTCCCATAGGAAATAATGGGAAACTTTGAAAATGAATAACTTTTGAAGGATTAATATTTTTTCATCAGCCCTTCAAAAGGCACCACTGTGACCCAACACCAATATACCCTAAAAATTTCAGACCAAAATTACACACTGTTTTCTCGCAGTGGCCTGACAAAGAATTTTAACAAAAATTGTAAATTTCACATTTTGACCCCCATATCTCTGCACTCACACATGTGACTGGAACGAAACTTGCCACATCAAGAGATTTATGGTCCCTGGCAGTGCATTCAACATTTCATGTGAATCGCTTGAATGGTTGTGAAATTATTAAAGTACAAAATTTGGAATTTAACATAGACGTGACTAATCAACCCTGACTATAGTGGTGCTACCACACCACTACAATATATATCTATACAGTATATATATATATATATATATATATATATATATAGATATTATGGTAGCACAGTAGTGCTACCATAGTTAAGGTTGAGGAGCCATTTACATGTTAAACCTAAAAGTTTGAACCTTAATAACTTTGAAACCGTTCAACAGATTTGCCTGAAATTTGGAATACCTAATCAAGAACCATACATCTTGGGATCTGTCAACTTTCGTACTGTTCAGATATATAGCTGTGGAGTTATTAAGCATGATCTGTGTGCATGTTTATGCTTTTTTGGAATTCTTTGCTCGTCTCTACAGGTCGCACAGTTTGCGTGACCAGTACGAAATCTTCAGGGAATGTGCCGCCAGGGTCCCCGATTTGCCTTTTGAAGATTTTGTGAAAAAATATTAAACGGTTCAATATAAGTCAATGGAAAAAGTTAACAAAAAGTTTGACAGTGTCACAAATGCAGTTTTTACTTTTGCAAATGGCCATTTTACTGTCGCAAATCCACCATTTTGTTTTCAGTTGGTCATCAGAAAAATGCTTGGCATTTAAATTTGGGACCCTCTACCAACCTAATTCTTTTTGTATTCACCTAGTCAGACCCTGAGGATGCTAGAGGGGTAAAACACCCCAGAAATATGTTTTTCAAATTTCTGGAAAAAGTACTTTCCCAAAGTACTTTCGCATTTGCGACACTGTCGGACTCCAGAAGACCAGGTACTGTCTTCCTCTGGTGACAGGCTATAGTGCCTGGGTGGACTGCATCCCTACAGGACTCCGGTCTTCCTCCTTAGTGAGGCCCCACCGGCGCTGCACGCCGGCTCCCAACCACCACCGCCCTTGGTGAAGCATGTGTATTTATAGGAGAAGTCACGTGAGTTGTATATCCTATCAGCTCACTTCTCCATTTGCAGAATATCACCATCACCTACTAGAGGCCACTCTCTTAATCATCTTACCTCCAACCTGTTTCTATAAAATAAAGCAACACCACTAGGTGCTGCTAACTTTAGCAAACTCTTCTTCCATCCTCCCTGTTCCCCTACACTCCGCAGCTCTGTAAAAACCCCTACCATGTGCCCCTCTCCCCCTTGGGATACCCTGCTCATTGAAATAATTACCCTGGAATGACCTGGCCTCAAAAGGGCGACGGTGCTCCATCCTACAATGCTGTTGGCCCACCCACTGGCCCTCTCCTGCCTTAACCCCCCCCAGTCTTTCATGCCCTCTGCCCAGCACTCTACTACTGCGCAGGGGTGACATCGAACCCATTCCTGGCCCTTTCTCCCCAAACTGCATGCTCAGTGACCCTACTACCCCCTCCTGGACTAACTCTGGGGGGCTCAGACTGGTTCACATGAACGTTGGGAGCCTGCGTCGCAAGGTGGCCGACCTTGAGGCCTGGACCCAACTCTACGAGCAGGACATCTTGGCGGTGGCTGAGACTTGGCTAAAGCCTGACATTCTCCCTCATGAGGTTGAACTGACGGGATATCAAGCCATATGAAGGGACAGACTCCTCAAAAAAGGGGGTGGAGTCCTATTCTATCTAAAATCCCCTTTAAATGCCACCCCGCTGGACCTACAAGAGATAGATGATACTCAGGCTGAAGTATTATTTCTCAAACTTGTCCTTGGAGGTGCAAAGCCCCTCTACATTGGATTTGCCCATCTCCCACCTCAATCAGCAACCCCCTCCCTTGAATCCCTTACCAGTGCCATCCTTCAACTCCCCCCAAGGGAGAAAATCCTTCTAGGGGATTTTAATGTCAACTGGCTCGCCCCTAACTCCTCTTGAGCAAAAAACCTCATGCTGGATGCATCCCTTACCCAGGTGATCAACTTACCAACCAGGCACAACGCGAAAACTGGCAACCATTCACTTCTTGACTGGGCACTTACCTCCAACCCACTCGGATACTGTCCGCCGGGATAATGGCGGACTCCTTGAGCGACCACTGCCCCATCTACTGCATCTGGTCTAATAAACCTCCCAGGCTGGTGGCCAGGCTGATTGTTGCAAGAAATTACAGCAGATTTGAACCAGCAACCCTCTGCGCTGACCTCTTCAAGGCGGAATGGTGGCCTATTGTCTCCCTTCCCACTATTGATGCGACCCGCCAATACTTTTCGAGGCGTTTCCTGGGCATAGTAAACTGTCATGCCCCTGGAAAAACTAAGGGTTCAGGGCAAGTGCCATAAATGGCTATACCCAGAGCTGAAACACACCATGCGGCTCAGGGACAAAGCATGGGGACTCTACAAATCCTCTGGCACAATATCTGACTGGGAGAACTACAGGGGCTTGTGCAACAAGTGTAAACAGGCCACAAAATTGGCCAAATCTAAATACCTCCGTGACCTCCAAAAGACCAACCTTAGTGACCCCAAGAAGTTCTGGGGCCACATAAACTCCCTCCTGAAGGGTCACGTGCAGGAACAAAGTGCCATGGTCTTAGCCGGAAACAATCTGACAGATGACCCTACTAAGGTGGCTGAAGCCTTCAGTGCCTCCTTTTCTCATCCCCCTGCCTGCTCCCCAACCGTGCCGGGAAATCCTCCTCCCACCCACCTCGACGCAAATCTCTCTCATCCTTTATTCCACCTGACACTTGTGGACCCCTGCACGGTGCTACCACTACTCTGCAAAATTAACCCTGAATCATCTACTGGTAATGATCAGCTGGAACCTCACCTGCTGAGGGCTGCAGCACCTGCCATTGCCTACCCTGTTGCCCTACTCATAAACCAATCCCTTCTGGAAGGGTCAGTGCCCACCAAATGGAAAGGTGCCACCATAGTTCCAATCCATAAAAAAGGAACCCGGGATAGGGTGGAGAATTATAGGCCCATCTCCCTCCTCTGTCCTCTGAGAAAAATCCTTGAAAGAATAGTCTTCGATCAGCTGCAATGATATCTGGAACAGCACCTACTCCTCTCTAAGGTCCAGCATGGTTTTCGGAAAGACCATGGCACGGACACTGCCCTAGTCAGATTGACTAGTGACATACTCAATGCCATGGACCAGGGCACCCCTACGGGGGCACTATTCATCGACCTCTCCAAGGCCTTTGACATGGTCAGTCATAAGTTACGCCTCTCTAAACTTCAAAGGCTTGGCTTGGATCAGCTCTCTCTCTCCTGGGCCACTAGCTACCTGACAAACAGAACTCAGACAGTATGATGGCAAGACGTTAACTCAAGCCCCAGACCGGTGATCTCTGGGGTACCCCAGAGGCTCCATACTAGGACCCCTGCTGTTCTCCCTGTTTGTGAATGACATAGCTAGGTGTGTGCACCCAACAATCTACTGCTCTCGCTGATGATACAGTAATCTATCACAGTGACCCCAATCCTCCAGATTATCACAGCGGAACTACAAACCCTGCCTAGCAAAACTTGAAGCGTGGTTAACTGCAACCAACTCAAGCTAGCGAGGACAAGACAAAAGCTGTCCTCTTTGGGACCAGCGACTGGGTAAAGACCGTAGTGGTCTTCTCTATAACATCAGCTCGAGGAATGCGTGTCGAGGTCACTGACCAATTTAAGTATCTTGGGATGACCCTTGACCAGGAGCTAACCTTCAAACCCCACATAGATGTCCTAACAAAACCATCCACAGAGACTGGGCTTGCTATACCGCCTTGGAACTCCCTCTCTGTAGAGGCATGTAGAGCCATTGCTAACTGCAACCTCCTCCCTATTTACTGTGGTTCTCAATATTACAGTCCCTCAGAGAGACTGAGCTAACCAACCTCTCCACCCTCTACCACCACATTGCTCGCTTTGCAACCCACTCCTCCCCTAGGCGGCACCACTGCGAAGCTCTTAAGGATCTTAACTGGCCGTCACTCAAGCTTAAACTATCTTTTTCCCCTGCCTGCCTTTCCTACAAACTCCTCTCCACATGCCATCCACCTCACCTCAGTGACCTGCTTACCCCTAAAGTCCCCCTCCACAACCTGTGGTCTGCCTCAAGTCAACTCTTGAACATACCCCGCATCCGCACCAATCAAGGAAAATGCTCCTTCCAGTTCACCACCCCTCACTTCTGGAACTCGCTCCCTCTCCCTGCTAGACAAACCCTCCTCTCCTCTTTCAAGGCGGTCTCAAAGTCTACCTCCTAGAAATGAGCCTCTGCTACTGCAACCGCTAGATATACTCCCTACCCCTCATGATCTTATGTGACCATCATTAACCGTGGCACCCTGTAGTAACTAACCTCTATCAACTGTATTTCACCTACAACCTGTGTTATGTTCTTCCCTTTGAATGACCCTTGGACTTTTGAATTTATTGTTTTTTTATTTTTTTCTCTCCCCCTGGGCAATGCAATTTTATTTCTCTCTGACTACTGGTACTTCCTACTTGCTCTCTGTCTCTGCCCTACAGTTACGCAACCTCCTGTATGAACTGTATATACATTATTTTTTAATTTTCCTATGTATCTGTATGCTGTACCTTATATATGAATTGTATATGTATTTTTGAAGCTGTATACTGTACATAATGTAAAGTTGGTGGTGTATTCACCCAGGGTCGCCCCTGAAAAAGGGACCTTTGGTTTCAGTGGGTTTACCTGGTAAACAAAATCTAAATAAATAAATAAATTTGCGAAAGCTTTGGCAAAGTTCGACAGTACTTTTCCAGGCTGTGGGAAAATGACAGAAATTCTTTGCCACCCTGCTGCAAAAGAATGGTTTGGTCTTTTGGGTTGTAATTTGGAGGGAACGCAGCCAACATCTCACAGATGTGCCTTTTGGTGGTTAGGTGAAAAAATATTGCACGGTTGCCAAGTTACAGTACTCTGAAGTTTGCATTTTTTCCCATAGACTAACATGGTGGCATACGCTGCACCTTTCAGGGCTAGTATCTCGAAAACAGATGTGCCTTTCAGTGTTTCGGTGAAAAAATATTACAGGGTGGCAAAGTTACGGCACTCCAAAGTTGACACTTTTTCCCATAGGATAACATTACAGAGTCCGTTGCATTACAGGTTTCCTTTGCCGCCCTGCTGCAAAATGACATTTTGGTCTTTTGGGCTGAAATTTGGAGAGAAGAAAGCCAACATCCCACATATGTGACTTTTACTGGTTTGGTGAAAAAATATTACAGGGAGCGAAAGTTATGGCACTCTGAACTTCCCTTTTTTTTTCCATAGGATAACATTACGGCACTCGCCACGCCTTGCAGGGCCCGTATCTCGGAAACGGTGTGAGATACGGACTTTTCATCAGAAAAATGCTTAGCCCCCCCCACTGAGGTATAAGTGTGAAACTAGCCAGGAAAGTCATAAATCTTATGACTTTTTCATTTTTTTTTATGTCGTACGGTTCCTGAGATATAAGCAATTTACTATTCCAACTCCTCATTTTCTGCTCCGAGACCCATTATTATGCATACATTCTTTGTATTTACTATCTTTCTCTACTTATGTAGCTTTGGGAAAACTAGCCACCAATAACTTACATTACTGTTACCGCCTCTGCTTGCCATTCCATAACCGCTTTCACTTACTGTTTCCTGTCTACGGCACCATGTGCATTACCCTTCACGTTTCCATTTGTGCTTGCGTTTGCATTATTTTAACCATTTCTGTCTACAGTACTGTTTATCTTTCTGTTTTGCTTTGCATCACCATGCGCATTACCATTTGCGTTTGTGGGCACCGTGTTGCTATGTGACAAGACATCACTTGGGGCCCCGCACTCCCGCCGCCACATTACATTCACTATTTCTCATTATACCTTTCAAAAAGAAGGGAAATTAGAGCCAAAAAACTCTGTTTAATTCATTAGTTAGGGTCATTCCACAGTGACAAAAGCGAGGAAATTCGGTGTTGGGTTGGCCCCCGCCCACACCCCAACCTTGGCATCGAGTGCGCATTGGGGTTGTCAGTCCTAACTCTCACCCCATTGGGGTTGTCAATCCTAACTCTCACCCCATTCTCCTATACCTCTGCTTCTTCACACATCTGATGGGGTGAGAGTTAGGGCCGGCAACCCCACCGTGCAACCCGATGCAGGTTGGTGGTGTGGGCAGGGGGGTCCAAGGGGGGCTTTCAACCCTAACACCGAATTTCCTCACTTTTGTCACTGTGGAACAACCCTAACTAATGCATTAAATGGATTTTTTTGCCTCTAATATATATATATATATATATATATATATATATATTATATCTATATAGATATATATCTACACACACACACAAACATACGAATGTGCCGGTGGAAACAGACCTCCTGGTCTATCCACGTCTGCTCGAGTGTGCAGCTTACATCCCTAGGTTTCAGCTGCCCCACCCACCTCCTCTTTTGTCTACCCTCAGCCATTCTCAGCCTCACCCACCCATACTCTGCAATGTTCTCTGTCCCATGCCCTTTTAAAGCTGCTCACAGTTTTGCATGATATCACCCTCTCTGGTAGGGTGTTCCACTTCGAAACCAGCCTCTCTGTGAAGTAATACCACCTCATCTCCCTCCTAAATCCCCCCATTCATAGCCTATATATATATATATATCTATATATATATATGTACCCCTCTATTCTTAGCCTATATATATATATATATAGTTATGTAATACCTGTGAAGATATCGGGGAAAATATCAGTAATATTTTCATTATCATATGACCTACAGTGAGAATATCACATTTATCCTCACAGTAGGTGATATTCCCACTGTAGGTCATAGAGAGACACTATCGACAGTTAACCAGCACCACAGAAGAGAGTACACTTAATTCCTGCAACTCCAAGCTCTAAATTCACATGTAAGCTGACTCCAGCTCTGAACCTCCTCAGTGTGAAAGTGGCATTCACACTGAGAGGTTTTTTGGGGTTTTATTTTTTTCTTACAGCTTGCAGACAAAAAGAAATACTGTATCAGAAACCCCACACTCTTCCCAAAGTGTGAGCAGGCCCCAATACCTCCAACACTTCCCATCTCTGATATCCACTGCCTACCTTAGAGTGGCTCACTACCCAGGAATGACGTCCCCTGATGCTGAAAGGAGCAGCAGACAACACAAATCAAGATCAATCAAATACATCCTCTTTAAAAAGTTATATGGGCAAAAAGGGAAAAAAATAAATAAAAAACCTACCACGGCAGAAATGAGCTCCCTCACTAAATGGGAGCTGCTGCCCCCATATTAACAGAAACTGTTCAGCCCACCCACATGAAACTGCAGCCATTGAAGTGCCACATTGGCAAGGGAATCACATAGACACCCTAGCTACCATGTTTCTACCAATGTAACAGCACCCTGAATCAACAGGGGAAAACAATAAAAATATGTATTTTAAAAAAAAAGGCAAAACAAAAACATTAATGGTATTACATAAATGAAATATGCAGTTGGAGGACAGGAAATATGAAATGAAATAAAACTTTATTTATATGGTGCCTTTCTTAAACCAAGGCGCCTTATAATAATTTAAAACAATAAACAATAAATAATAAACACAGGTCATAAATAATTTATACTATACTAAATTTGAGCTCCATCACAATAAGTTAATTAAAATTAATCTTTGACCATATATAGGTCTTGAGGGCTTTTTAAACTCCTCCATGGTTGCACACTGACAAGCAGATGGGGTAGAGAATGCCAGAGGGTTGGAGCAACAAACTGAAAAGCACGAGCACCTGATGACTTCAAAAAACCCTCGGGATCTCTAGCAACCCCTCGTCCACCGAGCAGAGAGATTGCCCGGGGTGGTAGGGAACCAGAAGCTCTTTCAAGTAATCTGGACCCTGTCCATGTAAGACTTTGTAGGTCAAAAGACCTACTTTAAAGGTGATCCACCACTGAATTGGCAGCCAGTGCAGATCACGTAGTACCAGCGAGATATGACAGGTATGAGATGTACCCATCAACAATCGGGCTGCAGCATTCTGCACCAGCTGCAAGTGGCAAATATTAACCCCAGGAAGCCCTATATAAATGGAGTTGCAAATAATCCAAGCGTGAGGTCACAAAAGCGTGGACCAACGTAGGAAAGTCAGCTGGGGGAACAAGGTGCTTAATCCTGGTGGTGTTCCTAAGATGATAAGAGGAAAGTTTGACAACTGCTGACACCTGCATATGCAATGTCAGTTCCTTGTCAAAAATCACCCCTAGGTTCTGCACCCATTCAGAGGTAGGGAGCTGAATACCTCCCAGAAATATACCTGAGGATATACCTGCTCATATCCTCTCTACCCTGCGACCTGGGTCCACAACTAATACCTCCGTCTCCTCTGAATTCAACTTTAGCCAGCTTGAACTCATCCAGCCTTAGATTTCAGTAAGGCGGCTATTAATGACTGAGAGAGCTCTATCCTGGTCGGGTGCAAAACACAGGTAGAGCTGAGTATCATCTGCATAGCAGTGAAACTTCAGCCCATACCTTCTTACAATGTCTCCAAAGGGCATCATATACACTAAGAACAACATGGGGGACAACACTGAGCCCTGGGGTACCCCACATGACAGTGAGAGTGGGCAGGAAGAATTTAATCCAGACACCACTCTCTGAGTCCTGTCAGTGAGGAAAGATCTAACCCAACTGAGGACTGTCCCTGACAGACCACAGATAAACTCCAGGTGCACGAGAAATACCCCAAGGTCTACAGTGTCAAAAGCTGATGAGAGATCAAGAAGAATGAGAATAGAACACTTCTTCTGATCTCTAGCCATCAGGAGTTCATTGAGCACTCAGACCAGCACTGTCTTGGTACTATGCCTATTTCGAAAACCATACTGGAGGGGCTCATAGATGTCATGGATGGTTAATTGGTTATCCAATTGTGCTGCCATCACTTTCTCAATAATCTTCCCAACAAAGGGAAGATTAGAGATTGGCCTGTAGTTAACATGACAGTCAGGGTGCAAGGTAGCTTTCTTCAGGAGGGGTGTCACCACTGCCTCCTTCAGGGAGCTAGGAAACTCACCTGTATCCAAGGAGCACCAGACTGTCCATGCTAGAACTATATACAACCCTTTATCAGGGAAGTCGGGCCCAGATCTAAACTACAGCACATAGGGCACATACTATGGATAATCCTCATGACATCAATGAACTCAGGCCGGTCAAAGGAACTCCAAGAGAGGCCAGAGGGAGCAACTAAATGCCAATCAAAAACATCTCCAATAGAGGGAGCAGGTTGGAATGCTGCTTTAATGTCGGCCACCTTATCTGCAAAGAAGCGAGCAAGCTTATCACACTCTAATTTTGAAAAGGCTTTCCAAACCTGGAGACAGGCTGGGTTGCACAGTCTGTCAACAGTTCAAAAAAGCTGAGCTGGTTGGTTCTGAGCAGCTGCAATCTCTCTGGACAGGAACTCTGCCTTCTTACGAGAGATTGTGGAATGATAGGATTGATAATGTTCCATCAATCTAAGATGGTCGGCATCAAGGGCAGTTCTCCACCAACAATGCTCTAATCTTTGTTCTTGTCACTGCATCTCCCTCAAGGCCTCATCAAACCATAAAGACCAAGATCAAGCAGGGAGAGGATGAACATGGACAGGAGCAATTTGATCCAGAGCTGAGGAAATGGCCCTATTACAGGCCTGCACCAAAGCATCGGGGTTATTACTCACCTCAGAAAACTCCAATAGGTCGGGTGCTGCTATCAGGCCCACGGAGCTGATATCTCGTGAAGAGCAGCACTTAACCATCTCCACAGGGGTAGACCTACAAGGGGGGGGTGCAAAAACTGAAGTCCACAGTGTAATGATCGGACCAACTGATGGGTTCCACCCCTACATCAGTACCCTCAATCCCCAGGAGGAAGACTAAGTCCAGAAAGTGACCACTCTTATGCGTGGCAGAATAAACCACTTGTGTGAGACCCAAAGATGTCATTAATTGGAGGAAGTGTTGTCCAAACTGCAAATATTCATCATCGACCCAGGCATTGAAGTCACCCAGGACCATCAACCTGGGAGACTCAAATGCCATGTCAATGATGAAATCGGCTACTTCCTGTAGAAAACGTTTCTCATCCCCTGCTGGATGGTAAATGAGAAATATTCTATATCCTATACCTGCTACAACAGTACACTCAAAGGACTTCACCTCCTCAACTGGTACACCTGTGAGTCCCAGTTTAGTCTTGAAACAGACTGCAACCCCCTCCCACTGTCCAACCTCGGGCGGTGTAACATCGAGTACCTGGCTGGAATTGCTGCCTCCAAGATTGGACTGGTATTACCATCCAGCCAGGTCTCGGTAATGCAAGCCAGATCCACGGACCCCACCAAGTCTGCAATAACTGCAGTCTTGTTCCTGATGGAACTGGCATTGCACAACACCACTCGGATTGGATGGGTAACTGAAGTGGAACAGACTACTTGTCCAAAACCATTAATAGTAGAGGTACCCTTAGGTATGGGAACCAGACAAGGAGAACCTCGCTTTCAAATCCATTTCACCCCAGGGTGTCTTCTGGTCTCCACAACCCCAATCCAATGTCTCCGCTCATTCGGCCTCCACTGTCCACACCCCCCAAAACTCCTCCTCCCCCTCTGCACAATCCCCAGTGCTCTGCAGTGCTGGTAAGTTGACAACTTTAATGGGAAAGGGTGGAGGGCATGGAGTGCGGAGGACAAATAGAGCATGACTGTGGTGACAGACCCGCTACACATTACAACAATAAAACCAAACCCAAAACCCAAAATAAAATAAAATAAATAAATAATATAAAAATAAACAAAAAACAAAATTAAATCAAATCAATCAATATAAAAATATCCAAATAACTAAGATTAACAGCCAAAAATCCAGAGGCTCTCACCCTCCCTTAAATTCTAAAACAAATCATAAATATAAATCACATAACAGTCTCTAATAGTCAGTGTCAGGGCAAAATGGCATCCTTCCACAGAAAAATGAATCCAGATGACAACAAGAGGGGCTCTCAACCCCTCTTAGTCCAAATATCAGATGATCCTCCTGATGAAATTTGGACAAGCAGCAAGAGGGGCTCTCACCCCCTCTTAATCTGATCACCGAAAGGGTTTCTTTAGGAAAACCAACTCTTCTCCAATAAGCTGTATCCTCAGGACCCAGGCCTAGACACCTAAGCTAAGATCAGGCCAGAGGGCTGTAATCTGAAATAGGACCCCGAGATGACAATAATAATAATTCCCACCACAGAGACACCATAGGAACCCCAGAAAAACCCACACCACCAGCAAACCTCATAGTTCCTTCAGAACAGCCCAACACAGTCACAATCCCACATCCAGGATCCAATTCCCAAAAGGAGAATGCAAAACCCCCACCTACACAGGAGTAAGACCCATGAAAAAGCAGGCCAACCCAGGAGGGGAACCTGAGATCCCAGTCACCCACCAGCGGCCGAGATCCCCCAACCAACAACCACAGAGGAGAGTGGTCCTCTGGCCAAAATCCCCTTGATTCCTCCTAAAATGGCCCAAGAATTCCCTAGAAATCACCCACACCAGGGGAGGAGGAGCATCCTCCCAAAAAATCAGAATGGAAGATTTCCCTATGACCACAGTACTCAACAGAAAGTTTCCAGAATCCAGAACATGGCAAGGATGTTGTTTAAGGTCCCCAGGCCCCGGGTGCTCTCACCACCCAGAACAATATTTAGGGGCAATTAGCAGTCAGCAGAATCCACAAACATTCCCATCTCAAATTAAGATGAAAAAAATGAAGGTCTCCACTCATGAACTCACGATCCCAGTTTTAGTTCTGGAAGGACGCCATTCAATTCCTAGACCTCCAGTCAGCAGATCTCTCTTTCAGACTTCCCAAAAAGTAATCCACAAAACCCATAGGAAGTGTTCAAAATGCCCAGATAACACACCAACAACAGTCCGAGAGCCAGTCCAGCGAGCGCAAAAGTGCAAAAGTCCAAGATCTCACACTCCTCTGGGGACTCCTCAGCCCAACTTCCAGCAGCTTCCCATGATATTATTTCCTCCAAGCATGCTACACTGAAAAAAACAGATCCGCTAAAACTCCAACCGAGAAATATTACACCTCAGCGGCTGCAAAACGGCAGCTCAGCGCTCACTTCACACGCTCGCAGACAAAGCCTAAATGAAACAAATTAAACAAAAGCAGAAAAATAAAAAGAATCGTGAAAATAAGTAAACTGTTAAAACATAAAATTAAACTAATTGGAGCTCAGAAAACGCATTTACTCAGAGCTCAGGCTCAGGCAGCTTACGAGGCCCAGAGGGCCCTGTGCTTCCATTTGTGGCAAAATAGCAACCAAATTATCAGCATTGCCTTCTTAGATCCCCTCCTTATGATCCTGGTACTGAAAGCTTTCAAATCCCCACAGAAACACTGCACTGTGCCATTGAAATGTCATTCCACACCACAGGTGCGAAAACACATTTAGGCCAGGATATGATAAATGGCAGCAGTCACATTCATGAGGTGGTGTAAAAAAAATACTGTGTTGAAAATTTAGGGTACAAATGTTTAAAATTACCAAGATGTTGAGTGAGCATAAGAAAATGTCAACATATGTGTACAACTTTGCCATTTATACATATTTTGACCCTATATTTTCAGCATAGCCTTCTTATGACCCCACCTCATGAACAATTGCAGTGACATTTTTTAAATCCCACCCAAAAGGTGATTTCTCCATGTGACCGCAAAATTGACTTTCAGGCTTAATTTGAATAATTCCACCACCATTAGTTATGAGCCAGGCTCCCAAAAAGGCCATACTCAAAATTTGGTGTCAAAATATATAAAAATGACAAAGTTATGCATCAAAGTTCAAAATCTTATTGAAATACACTGGATCACACTTACCTTAGTTTCTCATATTGCAGTCGGCGATTCCAGCAGCGGGATGTATCTTTGATTGGAGAGTGGATCATCACTCTGTGATCTGTTCAGGTGAGTAAGGGTCTGTGGGGGTGAATGTGGGGTACAGCATAGTGGGTGCCAAGTGGGAGGTGGGGGTTGGGGAGTGAGATCAGTGAGGAACCATTTTATTTTTTGCAGGATTTAAAAAAAAGAAAAAAAACATTGAGGGATGATTTTCTTCATTTCAGATGAGGACAGTGATCAGAGGGTGGGGGTGCCACCAGACATCATGGAAATAAATAAATATTATGGGGACAGGGATAGAATTTTACAGAAAGATTAGATTGACTGATTGGTTCAGCAATCACCCAGCTGAGCCTATCACTAGAAAACAATTACTTAAAAAAAGCTTTTGGAATACAATCCACATTTAATCCACCTAAAGGGAAGAATAATGTTGAGACATTTATTAAATTTGTGGATTCTCAAATAAAGGAACTATGTGAAAAAGAACCACTTGCACCTAAATGGAATAAGCTAACTCACACAGAGAGACTTATTTTGAAGAATTTGGAAAATGATAGATTGGTTATATAAAACCAGCTGATAAAGGTGTTGGTATTGTATTATGGGATTATCAAAACTACAGAGGTGAATGCATCAGACAATTGAATGACCCGGATCGTTATTTAAAAATTGCTGAAAATCCTACATCAGAAATACAGGCAGAAACAAAAGATTTGCTGGAACAGGCAGTACATTTGTGCTGGTGTGCTGAAGAGGAGGCAAACACCTTGCAAAACAAAAACCCTAGGACTCCTTTATTTTATGTATTATGTAAAATTCATAAGGATTTGACTAATCCACCAGGTCGACCTATTATATCTGGTTTGGATTCAGTGTTAGAACCTTTATCGAAATATGTAGATTTCCATATCAATAATGAGGTAGAGAAAATTGATACTTTTATTCAAGACTCTAACTATATGATTGGAATAATTGAAGAAATGAATGAGACAGTTCAAAATTGGGACGATATAATTCTAGTCAGTTTTGACATAAAAGATTTGTACACTAGTATTAATCATGAAGATGGCTTACTTTCTCTATGTTATGATCTTAGAGGGAGAGAAGATCAGTATCCACCAACTGACTTCCTTATAAGTTTAGCTGAAATAGTTCTTACACATAATTTTCTTCAAATTTGAATTTGATTATTACATAGAGGTGAAAGGGGCAGCCATGGGATGTTCCATGGCTCCTTTTATGTTAATCTTCATATGGGACTTTGAACAAACTCATATATTAAATCCAAACAATAATATTTTTTTTGACAACATTTTGATATGGAAACATTGTATTGAAGATGTGTTTATGATTTGGAGAGGGAATGAGGCAAATCTGAGGCTCTTTTACAGTTACCTTAACAGTAGGAATTGAAATTTATCTTTCACTATGGACAGCGATTATTTTAGGATTTCATTTTTTTACTTGTATATTTATAAAGGAGAGATGGGTTTACACACTAGTTTATACCAGAAAGATACAGCAAAACATACAATTTTGCATTTTTCAAGTTATCATGACCAAACATTAATACATAGAATCCTCAAGTCTCAATTCATACGGGCAAAACATAACTGTAGTGAGCCACAAGAATAAGATAAAATAGCTGTATCTATGAGTTACAGATTTTTGGACAGAGGATACCAGTACAGCTTGATTAAGGACACAAGTTCATTGAGAGGGACAACTTCAAGGGAATAACTTTTAGATAAATCTGTCAAAAAATATATAGGAGAAAGGATAGTATTTTCCACTCCATACTCACACTTGAGCAAAAAAGTTAAAAGAATCATATTGGACAATTGGCATATATTACAATGAGAGCCCAATACAGTAACTATATTTAAGAATACCCCCATTGTTTACCTCACGTAGGAATCATACATTAAAGGACCAATTGGTCCATACACAACATTTTATTCCAAAAAAGGGACAAAAAAATTATTATTGGGTCCTTTAGCACCTGGTAATGTTCCATGCGGTCACTGTTTTCAGTGTGGGAACACCATGAAAAAACTGAATTTGAAGATCCTTATATGAATCAGAAATTCCACATTCAACAACATATAGACTGTAAAAGTGACCACATGGTCTATGTCTTCCGGTGTCCTTGTGACAAGCTGTACATGGGGAAGACAACGTGGGAATTAAGAAAATGAGTAAGCGAGCACAAGAGAGATATTCGCTTGAAGGATGAATCTTCCACTGTGGCTAAGTATTTTAATGAATCTGGGCACTCAGCTATCTCACTTCACTTCTGGGGGCTTGAACTAGTCCCAGAACCAAGATCTACTAATATCACTTGGGATGTGGCTCTTAGAAAATGGGAAGTTTACTGGATATTTTGTCTAAATTATTTGGATCCACGAGTTGGACTAAATGACATGGACTGGAATCTATATTTCTAATGTTCAGACTATGAATTTATAATGTTATTCTGACTGATTGTTCCCCTGTTCTTCTACCTTTTAGTAGTTTGTTTGAAGTTTGAAGTTTATTGTTCTAGGAATTAATACCTTGAGCCAAGGCTCTTTTACAAAGGTTCCACGTCATTAAGTACAAAAACATAGTAGACAGTGTTACAAACAATCAATAAGCCGTTTAACAAGGCCACAACTTAAACAGTAACATTTATGTACAGAAAAGAAAAAGGAACTCAGAGGCAGTGTCAAGGGCAAGGAATAAGGATTGGAGAGCTTGGAGGGAAGAGAGGAGAAATAAAGTTTAGAGCAGACAGAACCAGGTTAGTGGTACTCAGGTTGTCTTTGTCAAAGAGGAGACCATGGTGGTTGAGTGAAGCAAATGTAAGTGCACTCAGTGGGATGAGACTTTAGTCAAAGCAGTCACAGGAGCTGGCGGCTGTGAGGTGAGTGTAAAGTATGGATTTGAAAGCTCCCAATGTCGTGGAGGATAGGGAGGGCAGGTTAAGGGCATTGTACCAGGTAGGGGCATGGTATGTAAAAGATCTTTGTCCCTGAGCAGTCCAGCATCTGTTTGTTTTTTTCTTGTTTATGATTTAATGCATATTTGATTTCTTTAAGCAAAATTGCTGATATAATAAAAAAAATAAAATTGAGGAGGGCTTTAAGCCCTTAGTGAGGGTGGTGAATCACTGAGAAGCCATCACTTTACTCAGTGTCTGGGTTTTTATATCACTGAGCTATTTTGATTTGGTTTCAAGCTAAATTCCATCAGCAATGGCAACATAACCACCCGGAGACTATGACCGATGTCAATTGTGATGTCTGATCCCCCCGCTTACCGCAAGATTTAAATTTGCATTTGCACACAACAAGACACTCCCTTGTTGTAGGTTGGCATCCTGATGGTGCAGCTTCTTCAAAATAAGCTAATATTTTATGCTATTTTGAGATTAGAGGGTTTCATCAGTTTGCTAAACATCTTTTCAGCATGATCTATATCTTAATAGTGATTCCTTTGCATTTCTTTTAGTTTGCTGAATGTCCATTTGGACTTTATAAGATGTCTTATGACTGAATAACAATGTGGGGGAGGAAATTTGTTTTCAATAAAACCTGAAAGGTATTTATATTTAAAAACAAATGAGTGAGTTATACCTATTAACTATAATACATATTTGAAAATCTTGTCTAAATGGGAAACTTTTTCCTTTCTGTAGTGTGGTGATAATGGTCTTAGAAGGACGATGGTGATTACTAAATCATGTTTAACAAATTTATGGTGGAAAAACTCATAAAATTAATTCTTTTTTATGGTTAGGTTGTTTATTTGAGAGAGATTTCATTATATGAGACAATATTTATATGATTTTTTCTTTTAGTATATCAGAACCTGAAAGAGTCTTTCAAAATCTTTTGAGAACAAGAATATGAGTTGGACTAATTTAAAAACTGAGATAGAAATTATTTTATTACATATGTATTTTTTTAAAATAGATTGTTTACTTTTCCCCAGTATGTATTGTCTGTTTGATTATTATAAAGTTTGATTAAGATTTTGAATGCTATAGAAACATTGTTGTTAATTTTAAAGGTCCAGGCGTTTCTACAGAGTGTGAAGACAAAAATTATGTGCTCAAATGGTTTTACTTTTGTTTTATTTTAGATAAACTTTACAAAGGGACCTGAAGAAGTGATGAGGGCACAAAACCATTGTCCCAATTAACAAAATAAAAAATTGAAAGAAATTGAGCATAAGAGTGGTGTTTATCCTTTTTATACAATTCATGATAGGAGGGGGGTGCCACTAGACACCAGGGAAATAAAAAAAACATAATGGGGACTGTGATCGGAAGGTGGGGGGTACTCTAGACATCAGGGAAATAAATAAACTTTATGGGGATTGGGACTGGAAGGGGGTGCCACTATACACTAGGGAAATAAAAAAATGTTTTGCAGATTGTGATCAGAGGGTGGGGGTGCCTCTAGACACCAGGGAAACATTAACAGAATATGGGGATGGTGATCAGAAGGTGGGGATAACACTAGATACCAGGGAAATATTAACTAAATATGGGGATGGCCATTGGAGGGTAGGGGTGCCACTAGACACTAGAGAAATAAAACAAAATTTCACAGATGGTGATCAAATGGTGTGGGGGGTGCCATTAGACAACAGGGAAACATTTATTAAAGCAGGAATTTTGATTTTTTTTTAGTTTCTGTTGACTGGGGAGGAGGACTAGACAATTGTTTGCCTATTTTCAACCTCATCCTGGGGAAGAGGGATACAGATGAATGCCAACTTGAACTTGAACCAGATTTTTAAGCTGTTGATGGTATTTTTAGAATGGGGAAATTTGGCCAGGACACCTGTAGGGGAAGCTTTGTCTACCAAGATGGCTGCTGCCAAGCAGAAGAGGGTGGATGTGTCAGAAGCAGGGGAGCAGTCCTCCTCTCCTGCTCTTCAAACTTCTGATGCTGAAGAAAATATGACTGGAAAGACAGAGGAAGTGAATACTAATATAACTGCATCTGAGTCTGAAAAGGAAAACCAAGATGTGCACCTGCTCACAAAGTTGGAAAAAAAGAAGTTGAAGCTACTTTTTTTATCACATCTCTATTTTTCTCCCCCATGGAGTGGATCTCCATGATCCCCCTGGCCACCATCACCCAAAGCCCCCAGGCCCGGACTGGCACCCCCTCACAGCCGGCATTAATCGCTCATGTTGCTCTGAATGCAGAATCCTCTTGGGTACTGGGGCACAGGGCACAGTCATCAGCCACCAAGATTGTGCCCTGCCATTTTCTGCCTGGTTTTCTTTGCCCCAGAGAGTCAGATGTGCAATGGCATGCAAGCACATACATGCTGATGCCCGCCATACTCTCAACCCACTCTACTGCTCACTGCTTATAGTGCTACTGGCCTCAGCCAGTCACCACTACAGTGTGCTGCAGTGCCCAGGCCCTCCCCAGAAGAAGAAGAGCAGTCATGGGATGATCAATCCTTCCTCTCCCCTGCCAACCCCCAGTGGCCCAGGTCCTTTCCTGAACCCAGTTTGCCATTGTGGCATAAGATGTGGCATCCAGCACCTCAACCCTAAGTGCCACGGGGCCAGTGCAAAGTTGAAGCTACTTGATCTGCCTTCTGAGATTGAGTCAGCAATTTGCATGGAGAAAATGCAGCAGAATACAGAGGCAGAGCAGCAGCAACAAGAACAGGATGGTCAGAAGGCTCCACAGTTGATTGAGATAAACAATGATGTGGCAGCATCAAAAGCCTTTGAAACTGAACAAGTCAGGCCAAAAATGAATGGTGTTGTGATCATCAAAGAGGAAAACATGAACCAGGTACCTTTACAAAATACAGTGTACAGGGAAAATGTTAAAGATACTGAACAACTAATACAAGTGGAGAACCCACTTTTAAACCCTGTGGCTTATGAGACAGTTTCTGAAATGAAAACTGAAAAGAAAAAAGTGATAAAATCCTTGGGATTAGGAAAACCAAAAATAGAAAGCAAGAAAGAAACCCAAAATTGGAATGCATAAGTGGCAGGATGGTTAAAAACAAAGGAGGGACAGTGGAAACTGAACTATTCTGATCCCAAAATTATACAATTTGAGAAAGACTTGAGTATACATAACACAACTAGAGTGCAAATAGAGGATGAACAACCTACAACTTCGAGAGCAGGGGCCACATTACCCAAAGAGGAAAACAAACGGAGCATTCTAAAGAAGACACCAGTACTGAAGATTTAAGCAAGATGTTAGAATCAGAAAATGTGGACCAGAATAAAACAAAGAAAAAACAATTTACTGAACTGTTTCCTTCTGGTGGGGAACCCACTCTGAGAAGGAACATGGTTAGGTTCATTTAAAAAGGAGGGTTAGAGATAATACCAGACAAAGTGTACATAGTGAGAACATTACTTAAAAATTATATGAGATTCTTTTCATCAGAAATATATGCCCTTATACACATTGGAGATTCAGATTATGACATTAGTTTCAGGTCTGTAGCAGGACTTGAAAGGTTTTGGGCCAAATATAATGCAATGTGTAAAAATCCTTTATGAAGCCTGTTTCTAGCACTTCCCCTAATGAAACCAATGATAAAAAATATTATGATTTTATTTAGAAATGAGGGTGTTAACATATCTGATATCATTTTCTGGTTAAAACAAAGGTGTGAGGTGATGGGTCTCCCTCCTCCATTATAGATTCAGAATAAATATGGATGGGGTGGAAAGTCCAGGTAAAATTGAATCAAACAGATATGAGGGTACTTCATCTTCCAGGCAGTTACTTTTTGGGGAGAGATTGGGGGTCACTATTTTATATAGAACAGCTGACAACTTGTTTTAAATGTGGGGATAGAGGGTATTTAAGCAATGTGTGTGACAGCAGCAAATGTAACAAATGTTTGGAATATGGGCATGTATCTACTGATTGTACTAACTGTTTTAAATGTAATTTATATGAAAGGAGGGGGCACGCATATACAAAATGTCGGTCAGCTTCCCACAATGAAGGAGAATGTGTATCACAAGAGCAACTGATTGTTCAAGCACAACAAAAAGGCATCCTACAAATGTATGAAAAATGATTAGCAGGGATGTTATTGAAGGAAAAAGAGGAAGAGAAGAAAAGAAATAATACAGTAGAGGAATGAGAAACTGATAATGAACCATTATTACAGGACAAAGATAAGGGAGTACTTCTAGAGCAAAGAGAGTGAGGGCAAAAACATTGAAGAAATGGTGGTTGGTCAGGAAAATCAATAAACATTGCAGGGGAAAGACAATGAGGTAGAGACTAACCAGGTCCCCCCTTCCCCCTTCTCCTAACAAAAAGGATCTCACTGTAGAGAAGGAGGAATTTACCATGGTAGTAAGAAAAAAAAGGGAAGAAAAAAAGACCCAGGGAAGATGAATGAACAAAAAGGTTAGGGGAAAAAAAACAAGAAATTCTTCTGGACTTGTATATAATAACAAGTATTCTGCACTTAAACCAGAAGACTGAAGAAGAGGGAGATATGCTTAGTGCTGGGGATGGAGACTTGGATGATTCTTCGGCCTCCTCATTCACTAGAGATGGGTTGTCAGATTTAGAAGATAAGAACATAGAACCCTCTAAAAAAACTATTGGTAGAAGAACAAGTTCACAGAGGAAGAAAACAGAGAAATAAGAATGTAACCCCCCCCCAACTTTAGTTGAAAAGTTATGGCCACACTTAGCATTTCAACTATTAATGTGAATAGTATTAAAGGACATAGGAAAATGTTATCAGTACTCACCATCTTATCATCTGTAGCTAATCAAATAATAGTGATACAGGACACAAGATTGAAAAAGAAGTATGAATTGTCTAAGGCATCAAGACTATGATCGGCAGGACCATCCTTTTGGTCAATAGGATTAGACAGATGTGATGGGGTTGGGATATTGTTAAAAAGCAAAGAAATAAAAGTGACTACGTTAATAGAAATAGTGCCAGGTAGAGCCTTAGCTGTAGATATGAATTATGGGGAACATAGATTAAGATTAATAATGACATATGCACCACAAATGAAAGCTACAAAAGCACAGCTATACACTGACATCCAACCTTTTTTATATACATCTAGGACAGTAAAATGGGCTGGGGATTTTAATTGTAGTATAGAGCTATCAGATAGAGGGATGGAACAAATAAATTATTTAATGACACAAACAAATTAAATGAAATAGTTGAGTAAATTGTCAGATGCTTACAGAAAAAATACACAAGACTGGTGGGCACACATATTTTAGAGGAACCATTAAAACCAGAATAGATTTTATTTTTGTTACAAATACCATCAAAATACAGTCTAGTCAACTCTGTAGTTATGAATTCTCAAACCATAGAATGGTACAGTGTACTTTACAATGGGGAGCAGTGCCCATGCACGGAAAATGTGTATGGAAAATTAATAATAGCATATTAGAAGAAGAATCATTGCTAAAACAATGGTGGAAGGATAGTAAAAAAGACATAAAATCATTATTCAGTAGGTATATGGAGTAAAAAAAACACAGAAAGAATACATAAAATATCTACAGCTAAGAAGTCAATTGCAAACATTCATTTCAAGGACAGAAACAGAAAACCAAGACTATAATAAACAAATACAACAAATACAAAGGGAACTAAAAGAGGTACAATATGATAGAGTATATTCATTAAAACAAGAACTACAGTTTGGAACCCAAAATAAAAGACAGACATTCGACCCACATAAAGATTGTAGTGTAAAGACAGATAAAAGAATAATCAATGAAATATATAATGATGAAGGAATTTTGCAAACCAATAAACAAGGTATATTGCAGACTGTGAATAAATATGTACAACAATCTTTTGGTGAGATTCCAGAGATAGTGGAGCTAGAATAATTTTTAAATGGATTGAATATACCAGCTTTAATGGAAAAGGAAAAAAAAGGAACTGGTAAAACCAATAACAGAGGCAGAAGTAGAACAAAGTATAAAAATTAAAGTTAAATAATACAACCCAGGGGAAAAACGGTTTAAGTGTAGAATTCTTTAAAAAATTCCTGAAGCAATTATCCCCTGCTCTGGCTGAAGTGTATAATTATAGTTTGAATAAAGGTTATTTACCAACATGCCAAACAAGACTTTACTTATTTTAATACACAAGAAAGGAGAAAAAACTGCTTTAAATAACTGGAGGCTACTGAGACTCCTAAACGTGGACTGCAAAATTTTAACAAAGATTTTACCAACCAGATTGGCAAAGGTGGCTGAGAAACTTATTAGTATGCAGCAGTCCTGTTCTATCAAGAATCAAAATATACGGGATAACTAGATTTGGCTTAGGGAACTATGGGAACGTGAGAAGGGAAGCAGGAGGGTATATTTTAACTATTCACCAAGAAAAGGCATTTGATAAAATAGCTCATAAATACCTTTTTCAGACTTTAAAAGTGTACAATATCCCAGAAGTTTCCATAGGATGGATACAGTGTATTTATAAAAAAGCAAGCACTACACCATTCATAATGGGTGGTTAGGACAGGAACAAAATTTATTTAGAGGTGTATGGCAAGGGTGTCCTTTAAGCCCTATGTTAAATGTTTTTGGGATAGACCCATTAGTAAGACATATTCAGACAGAAGAAAGCATTATAGGGATACAGCTGGAAGAACAAACACCCACAGTCAAAATATTGGCATATGCTGACAATATAGTACTAACATTAGATGAAAGCCAGATGAAAGTATGTTAAAACAGTCACTAGAACAGTATGCTGATATATCTGGATCTAAGATAAATTACAATAAAAGTACAGGAACATATATTGGAACTACAGCAACATCTCTTAAGCAGACAATGGCAGGGGTCATGATAAAAGAGCAAGATATAAAAATATTAGGAATTACATTTGGGAAAGAACATGTAGCAGAAAATAACTGGGAAGCATGTTAGAATTAACAAAGTATAAAGAAGGGCTATGGAAAAACAATAAAATATCCAAACTGAACAGAGTATTGTTACTAAAAACATTAATACTCCCTATATTTTTATATGTAAATGTGGTATATCCAATTCCAAATCAGATGGAAATGAAGATACTAAGTATATTTTTTCATGGATTTGGGGGGAGTCGACTTAATTTTATTAAGAGGAATGTCATATATAGGAGTACAACAGAGGGAGGATGTGGAATGATAAATCCTATTGTCTTTTTTACTGTATATGTTTTTCGTATAATATTGCAGAAGTTTTGAATAATCACAGTAGAATTTGGGAGGTAGGGGAAAAGAGGTGGTTAGATCCATATATAGAGAAGTGGCAAACGGGACATATAAGGAAAGTTAAACAGATAAATGGTCCAGAATATATGATTAATACAGTAAAAAAGATTAAACAATGGAATATTACATTTCAGATGATACTAACTAAAGATAAGAAGATGTTATATCAACTCATACAACAAGTTTGTTTTGATGAGACACTGCATATACCAGATTGCCTAGAAATGAATATACAGAAAGTTTTAAAATATTTAAATAATAACAGAATACCCAGACAATTATGGGATGTACATTCTCTAACTATTCATGGACGCATAAGGGTACAGAACAATCATAAACACAAGCAGTTAAAAGATAGATTCTGTATAAGAGAAGAATGTGTACAACAATTAGAGACTCAGAAGCATTTATTTATAACATGTCCATATACTCATAAATACTGGAAATATCTAGCAGTGAGATGGAAAGAACCATTATTTGATCACATTGAATATGATGAAGTAATACTGGGTTTATACAGGGAAGCCTGGAGAAAATATGACAAAGAAACATTACTATGTATTGGAACAATATGTAAGTATTATATATGGCAAGCAAGGTGTGCGTGGGAATGCCTGGAAAAAGTGATATAATATGAAGAGCTGACAAATATGATTGAAGGAGAGATTATAAAAGTCTATTTTTCTTAAATGAAAAATATGTTGCATCATACACATAACAGACTATGGAGAAATAGAACATGGATAAGTAAATGAATAATATATACAATATTCCAACCATTCTGTTACTTATTTTTCCTTATTCAATAAACCAAGTAATAACTAATTGGGGAAATTATGGGTATATCCACAGGCAGTTAGTGATGGGAAACTTACCCAAGCATATAAAAAATTCCATTAATAAGAGAAAAAGCTGGGAAATTACCATTACACAGTTAAAAACCTTAGAGAGAAGAGTACTATGTAGTACTACTATGTCTCGCTTTTATATGGAAGACCCTTTGTTTTGACAGAGGCCCAAGTTAGAAATTCAACAAACCTACAGGATGCTTTTGGGGGGAAGGGTCTCTTTGTATATGTGTGATCATTTGTGTATATGTACACATAAACAATTAGCAGTTAAAAATAATTTAAAACATAAATGTTTATCAGAAAGAGGCTGCCCAAGGGAGGGCATATGTACAAATGTTCCAGAAACAATGGAACACCTATTATTTCAGTGCCCCTATGCTAGTTCCCTTTGGAACCAGATACAAAAAGTATGGCACACATTCCCATTTCACAGATAACTGAAGACATATTATACCTAGGCATACTAATAAGAAAGTGGAGAAAAGATCAAGCAGAAACACTGAATTTAATATTTTTATTTATTAAATTTCAATTATGGCAAGTGAGGTGTGCTCTTACCTTAAGACAACAGTTATCACCAACAGAACAGATAATTCTTCACATAACTAAATACATTCAATGGTTACAAAAAGTAGATAAACAAAGGGCATCAGAACAACAATATATGGAATGGTGGGCGCACATCAACTGGGTAATAATAGAATGACAAGGACTATGCCATTGACCCTTTGAATAGGGGTATAATGAAATATGCATAGTTACAGATAACTTAGTTTTCCCTTTGAGTAGGGAGAATTGGTCCCTTCTAGTCCTATGAATAAGTTTTTTAGGATTAGGCAGAGTAAGTTAAAAGTATGAACAGAAAATACATGAATATAAAACTTATTTGATTCACTTTGTCTTATGATCTGGGTGAACCAACGCTGCTTGTAATATTGTTTATTACTGAATTCCCTTCCCTTTATTACCTAATGAGGAAGTTAACATATTTGTATTATTTGCCTTTTGAAATATGAATAAGAAATTCCTCAACTCTTTTAATGGTGGTGGTGGGGGGTGTTCAGTTCCTTTTAATTTATGATTTAATTTTTGATTCAAAATATCTGTTTGACAGGAAACTAGAAAGTGTATGACGACAATACTTACTTAATTTCCTTTACTTTATGATTTTTTTTTGTGTAACTTGACACTGTTTTAAATTATTTGTTGTTGTAGTTGTAATAAAAAGTTCCCTTACTCTTTTAGTGGGGTGAGGGAAGGGGTTGTCAGTATTATGGTTTAATTTTGGTTTCTAAATATTGATTGGAAGGGCACTAGCACATATATGAATATAATACATTTTTGATTTCTCTTATGATGTGTATATTATTTACATGCAAGTTAACACTGTTCTGTATTTATTTGATTATAATAAAACAATCCCCTACTCTTTTTGAGAAGTGCCATGGGATCTTTAACATTCACCTGAACAAGCAGATGGGACCTCGATTTAATGTCTCATCTGAAAGATGGCACCACAGGAGTGCAGCACCTCCCACATGCTGCACTACAGTGTCAGTACTGGGATTTAACCCAAGTGCCTGGTGTGAGGATAGAACCCACAGTCTTCTGATCTCCCAGCCTCAGAGGTGAGTATGGTGCCTGCTGAGCCACTGACACTGGTGATTGGAGGGTGGGGGGGGTGCCTATAGACACAAGGGAAACATTAACAAAATAGGGGAATGGCAATCAGAAGGTAGGGGTGCCACTAGACACCAGGGAAACATTTATTAAATATGGGAACAGTGATTGAAGGGATCCTTTTTCATATGGTAGAATTCCTATTTCATTTGGCCATATAAAAAAATGAAAGTGAGTCACAAAAAAAGGATCTAAAAATGAAACAAAAAATACATTTGTGGTGATTTTTACCACGCTGAAGTGCAGAATCCAGCTAACAGGGTCCCGATGAGCAAGATACATGTGTTGGTCTCTGTGGAGGATGTCATTTTTGGAGGTTTTGAAAAAATGTTTTGTAAAAAAAAACAGAAACATGGCGACAGCAAACAAGAAAGGATTTTTTTTCCAAATGAAAACAGATTGGACCCATATAGTAAAGAAATCCTTTTTCAGATGGCCAGTTTTTTAATTTTTGTTCCCAACATCTATCCTGAAGTGCCTACTGAGCATGCTCAGAATTTAAATTTGAAAAATTAATAACTTTGGAACAGATTGATAGTTTTTCACCATACCAGCAAATTGCAATACTGTGGGACAGCCCTTTTCTACCTTGAAAATTTCAGACCAACATTCCAAACCATCTGGCCATTAGGAGCTGACAAAAAGAACAGCAAAAAAAACCCAAAACTGATAAAATCACTTTTTTCATTATCCGGATCCCAGAATCTACACATCTGATCAGAACAAGACTTGGCATATCAAAAGATTTGGGGTTTCCAATGGTGTATGCACAACTCTGTGCAAATCCATTGAACTGTCACAATATTATTAAAGTGCAAAAACGGGTTTAACCCTACTCAGCCCTAACTATTGTGGTGCAACCGCACCACTATAATATGCATATATACAGTATTATGTAAAAATTACCTTAATGCATCTGTTAGGGTTGAAGTGCACAAAGTAGGAAAATCAAATGTTAAAGTAAAAAGTCCCTAGAACCTTGTTGAATCTGTGGTGTGCTGGTCTGCAGGGTTTGAACAATCTTGACATGCAGCATTGATGTTACCCTAACTTTGGTACACTCTATGCAAGTATAGCAGAGTCAATATTTTACTTTTTGTGACAAGACATTGCCAAAGTTAGGGTAATGTCAACATTGTGCTGTGTGATCTTTCAAACCTGAGGTACAGCACACCACAGATTCAGCAGGGCTCCAGAGACCTCCCCCTCTCCATTTGATTTTCCTACTTTCTGCATTGTTAACCTGAAAGTTGTGTTAATACAGGTTTTTTTTTATTTCTTTACTTTTTGAAACTGTTATTTAACAACTGACATCTTTAGCTTTCTTTCCACAGAATGTTGCCAGACTTGTAGCTTGTTTTCCCAGGACCCTGCACACCCTACGTAAAGTAGTAGACCCAACAAGGACACTCCTTGACCATTAGCATGCTTTGGCAGGGCTTTGTAGTCCCTATGAGAAACAGCAGACCCATTGGATACAGTGCTGGACTTGTAGCTTCCTTCAAGCAGGGCCATGCAAGCCATTCACAAAGCAGTAGACCTGTTGGACGTGATGCTGAACCTCTAGTTTGCTTCACACAGGTCCCTACAAGCCCTAGACAAAGCAGCAGACCCATCTGGTAATGTATTTTTGAAGCTGCATTGAGACACTGTTTTACTATTGATGCATTCCTTAGTTTCTTGCTGTTGAAGGAAATGCAGGCTGTGTGTCAGAGTCACACATGATTCTGTCCTTTGAGCACTTCACAATCTTTACTAAACAGGTTTGATCCTCACCGGATCCAAGATGACATGAAATAAATATTCCCTGGTGTCTGATGGCACTCCCACTTCCACCCTCACCCAGTCCCCACTGATATAAAATAAAATAAATATCCATTGGTGTAAAGTTGTATTGCCCACCAAAGATGAGCTGATGCTGAAATTGCATATCAAGAAATCCTGTGTTTTGAACACCAGTGAGGCAGGTCTGAAGAAAGGTGGTTTCCCTTAGGCACTTCAACATTATGGTGCAGCACTTTTTACAGGAAGCACACACTGAGCATGTCCAAGGTGTAGACAAGCAACATGGCCTGCAGCAGCCAACCAGTGATGCTAGTGGTAAAGAACTGTGTGCTATACACATCTCAGTACCATTTCTATTTCTCTCTCTCTCTCTCTCTCTCTCTCTCTTTCTCTCTCTGTCTCACAGAGGAAGGTCCTGACTACTATAGGAGTTCATTTTATGTGAAAATAGTTACTTTTGCTGTGGAAACTATCAAAATCAGTGCAGAATTGTGCAATTGTGTCTTATAATTCCATTTAGGTGATTATCATTATACTTAACTGTTTGGGAGGGATGAATGGGGTGGAGTTGAGGAGCACTGGGCCTGTTTGAAAGGAGCTATAGCAGAGGCTACTAACCTTTGCATGGAAGCTACTATGGTTCTCAAAGGAAATGACCTGGAAGTTAAGGGTCAAAAAGATGGCTTTCAGAAAATACAAGGAAACACAGAAGGAGGAGAACAGTGTAGTGTACCTGGATAGGAGGTAGGGAAAGCAGTCAGGAGTGCAAAGGCACAAACAAAGAAAAACAAAATACAGGAGGTAACAAAATAGGACAAGACTTTTTATAGGTTTGTTAGTGAAAGGAGAAAAAACAGGGGTGGGATTGTAATGCTTAAAGAGAAAGGAGGGGAATGCATGGAAGAGGACCTGGAAAAATCATCAATACTGAAAAAATGTTTTTGTTCTGTATTCACAGAAGAAGGAGAAGGTGAGGGACCACATTTAGGCAACATGAGCAAATATGGGAGGGAGGTGGACACCAGTCCTAAAAGAACTCACAAAACTGAAAGTGGACAAGACAATGGGACCAGATGGGATACATCCTAGAATATTATGGAAACTATGGGAGGTGCTGGCAGCACCACTAGTAGCCTTGTTCAACTAATCACTCGATATGGGAGCGGTTCTAGAGGACTGGAGGAGGACAGATGTAGCCCCTGTTCACAAAAGTGGGAGTAGGGAGGAGGCTGGAAACTATAGACCAGACAGCCTCACCTAAATAGTGGGGAAAACATGGAATCACTACTTAAAGATAGGATTGTGGAACACCTTGAATTCAGCAGAGCACAGGATCTGAGACAGCATGGATTCACAGAGGGAAGGTCATGTCAAACACATCTAATTGATTTCTTTGACTGGGTGACTAGGGAAGTTGATCAGAGGGGAGCAGTGGATGTGGCCTACCTGGATTTGAGTAAGGCCTTCGATACCGTTCTACATAGAAGACTTGCAAAAAAGCTGGGCAGCCTGGGAGTGGGTCAGAAGGTGTTAAACTGGGTTAGAAACTGGCTGAATAATAGAAGACAGAGGGTGTTGGTAAATGGAGCTCAATCTGAGGAAAGGAGGGTGACCAGCAGGGTGCCACAGGGATCAGTTCTGGGGCCAGTCCTCTTTAATGTCTTCATTAGTCATATTGCAGTGGGTCTGGAAGGGAAGGAGTGCCTCTTTGCAGATGACACTAAGATCTGCAACAGGGTGGACACTCGGGGAGAGGTGGAAAAAAATGAGGAGGTACCTAGGTAAACTGGAGGAATGGTCTAGAGTGAGGCAGCTGTGATTCAATGTGAAAAAGTGCAAAATCATGCATTTGGGGCACAAGAACCCAGGGGAGAATTAAATAATGGGTGGGAGGGGGGATACTGATGGTCATCAAACATGAAAGGAATTTGAGGGTAATCATATCTGATGACCTAAAGGCAGCTAAACAATGTGCTAAGGCTGTGGGGAGAGCCAGTGGGGTGCTGGAGTATATAGGAAGAGGTATCAACAGCAGAAGAAAAGTGGTGGTAATGCCACTGTACACATCATTGTTGAGACCTCATTTGCAGTAGTGTGTCCAGTTCTGGAGGTCACATCTCTGTAATGACATAGACAGAGTGGAGGCAGTTCACAGAAGGGCAAGAGGATGGTGCAGGGCCTGCATCAAAAGCTATATGAGGAGAGACTGGGAAACCTCAATATGTATAGCCTGGAGGAGAGGAGAGGAGAGACAGAGGAGATATGACAGAAATCTACAAATATCTAAAGGGCATAAATAGGGTACTGGAGGGTGGCATTTTTCAGAAAAGGAGGTGTTCAGGAATGAGGGGGCATCATATGAGGTTGGAAGGGGTTAGACTAAGGGGTAAAATAAGGAGGCACTTCTTCACAGAAAGGGTAGTGGATGCATGGAATAGACTCCCAGCAGAGGTGGTAGGGGAAACATAATGAGGAATTCAAAAATGCATGGGACAGGTACAGGGGAATCCTAGCGATAGGAATAGGAAGGCAAAGTCAGAGATCAACTAGGGTCTGTGGCTTTTGCAGTAGGTAAGGAATATGGGAAGACTGGATGGGTCTAGCATTCCTTATCTGACATCAATTTCTATTTTTCTATGTAGTTTTCTATGTAGATTCAGTAAAGCAGGCTAGTGTAATTATGCTGCAGTGGAGAGAAGAGAGCGGAGTGCGAGACTGCACTGGCTGCAGCAAGGCAGGGTGAATTTAGCATATTAGTAAAGGTGCACACAGAATTTTTCAAAGATTGTTTTGGCAAACATGTTTTTACTGAGTGCTGGTGGTGTAGAGGGACCAGCAATCCATATTTGTTGTATTTTTGCTGTGTTGTTTTGCCCTACAGCAGGAGCATGGCAGAGTATATGTGTTACTGTATGTTTTTTTTTTGTCCCCCAGCAGTAGCAGGGCAGGGTGAATTTCATAGACTTTGAAAGGTGCAGGGGTAAGTTGAAGGAATTATGTCATAAATAATTATACTCTTGGTGGTGCTGGACACCAAAATTTATTTAATTTTTCCTCTGAGTGCAAACTAAGGAAAGCAGACTGCCGCTGTGAGACATGGTAGCATGTTACTTCATCTAAAATATTACTGAAACCAGTCATTTATAGCGACAAAATGACGGTTGCTGAATGGTCACACTACAGCAATGGGACCCCACACAGCTTCTCCAGGTCTTGCACCCCCTTCCTGAAACACCTTCCACATGGAGGTGATTATAATAAAATCTGAGTGGTACAGGGGATGAAACCCCTCACAGAAAACACACTTGTGTTCCTGAAGACATAATGTGGACCATGATCAAGGCGGACATTGTCAGCAAGGTTGAGGAGAAGCTTATGTCAGTGCATTTGCTATGTGATGATATGTACGTTTGGCATCTTTCTCAATGTTGTATGGAAAACATGAGGAAAAGAACTACAGGAGAAAGGGATGCAGAGGGAGGAAAACAGAAGGTAAAGGTTCCACAATGCCAGTTCTACCAAGTATTGGTTCTGTAAGTAGTGATGGTGATCATAGTGGTGGGGTAGAACTATGCCTGCACAAAGGACTAGGACTGCATGTATGATAGCATGGACCTTGGACAGTATACCATTACTGCAGTGACTTAGGCACTGCGCATACCATCATAGAGACAGGAATCGGGCAAAACCCACATGTCACTGTGATGTTCTGTGCAGTGACTGGGACAGCCTCTCTGGGTGTTTCACCACTCCCCTGCCAGTCCAGCGCCGACTCAGAGTAGGAATCCTAGAGAAGGGGGTGTGTGGGACCCCCCCACAAGGGGGAGGTTCAGGGGGTACAGACCCTGATTGAGTGCACTGACATCCCCGAGGCTACAGTGCCAACAGTCGGCATGGTATCTGTCACTGTAGGGGATGTTGGTGCTAGTGCTGTTGAAGTGCTATGGTAAAACCATATGGCCAAAGATACCAGGGTTCATTAGTCTCCAGAAATCCACTGGTTCCACTCCCATTGCATGCAGCTCTCCCATCCAGCTGTCCAGTGCATCTGGTGATGAAACCACCTTAAGCAATCCAGAAGCACATGGATCTCACCTTCTTCCTCCAGCAAGTGCTTCCAATTTAAAAAACATCTCCAGTACTCGCCGGCCTCTAGGGCTGTGTGGAATGTTGAATTTCCGACAGAATGGAATTCAACAGAAGTTTAGAAAATTCTGCTGATTTCCATCAGTGCTGAATTTTGACATTCTACATCTGAAATTTGTTTTGTGGAATAATAATCCACAGTTCACATAAACTGCGGATTCTAGTGGCTAGAGTCCCCCCCAGCCTAATTTTATTAAATGTCTCTGGTGGCTAGCAGCTGCCCCATCCCTGATCCCCTGTTTATTACATAAAATCACGTCACTGGTGGCTAGTGGCCTCCCCCACCCCGATCCCCATTTTATTAAGTAACATCACATCCCTAATGGTGAGCAGCCCCCCAGCCCCAATCCCTGTTTATAAACAAATTACATCCCTGGTGATCTAGTGACCCCCCAGTTCTGATCCACTATGTATGACTGTAATCACATCTTTGGTGGTCTAGCAAACCCCCTCTCTATCTCTGATCAGCCTAAATAAATTAAATATATCTTTCCCTGATGGTCTAGTAGACCCCCACCATGGCAGATACCATCTCACCATTCCGCTCGCGTGTGTCATCCTCGAGTCAGCGACCAGCACAGTCCTCTGCTTTCAAACATGGTAGGCTGCTGACTGAGCTGTCAAGGAGTGTGTACTGCATACAATACACACTCATTGATAGACACCTTGCTGTCAATCAGCGAGCGTGTTCTGTACACCGTACATGCTTCTTGACAGCTCAGTTGGTGGCTGGCCGTGGTGGAGAGTGGAGGGCTGTGCTGATTGCCAGCTTGGGGATGGGACAAGGGAGCATGGTGGTGGGGTGCTGTCTGCTGGTGTGGGGGAGTAGGGGTCTGCTAGACCACCAGGGACATGATTACAGCAATACGTAGGAGATCAGGATTGAGGGGATCCACTAGACCACAAGGGATGTATTTTTTTTTTTCATTAACAGGAGATCCGGGCTGGGGGGCCACTAGCCACCAGGGATGTGATGTCATTTAATAAAATGGGGACTAGGGCTGAGGGGCCTCTAGCTACCAGGGATGTGATATTAAAGGAATAATACATAACAGAGTGTGTGTCATACTGGAATAACGTCATGACTCGGGTGGTTGGGCATGAGGCCACAGGACGAGTGCCTCTAATAACTAAGAAGTAACATTATCCCAGCACGACACACACTCTGGAATGGAGTATTCCTATTAGACAAAGGCTCGTCTACATACAGTTAAGCAAAATAATAAAAAAATACTGTTTTTAATTGTTTTATTGTATTTTTTCTTATTGTGGAAGCATATTACTTTACAAAATAGTACCTTGTACTGTTTCTCCAGTAGGAGGAGCTGTTATTTTGTGTGTGTGTGTGTAGTGTGTGTATATTTTAATGCTGTAGCTGTCATGCCACCCCCCCGGCTCTGTGCTGTCATGTTCAGTTCAAGTTTCCATTACAGGTGGGATCAGAGGATCAGAGGATGTCTGCAGATTTGTAGAGGCAGACTGTATTTTACTTGGACAAGCCCCCCTCCCATCTTGGTGCAGTCACATTTGGTTAAGTTTCCATTACAGCTGGGATTGGAGGATATCTGCAAAGTAGGAGAGGTGCACTTTATTTCATTTGTGCAAGTAAAGAAAGCTTCTTTTATTAAATAAAAAAACTGTTTCTGTTTTTACTGATGTGAGAATGACAGACTTAGAGTGAGTGGTCATGGAAATTGACAGCTTCATGCTCTGTTTGTTTTCTATTTGCACTGTTGTGAATGAGACACTTAAAGCAAGTAGTCAGGGAAACATGGAGCCGGGTGTTATCCTTTTCGTGAAATGCTTGGCCTGCTTCCTCACTTTTTTTCAGGTTGGGAAAGAAGGTACTGAGGGAGAGCACACTGTGATTTGCTGGGAGAGAGGTTTCTAGTTTTGTTTAACAATAAAGAAGTTGTGGACACTGAAGGTGGCAGGCTAGTGAGGATAAGTGGAGTTGGCTGTGGAGCAGGGACACAGTGAAGCCAATCCCACTGATGACTTTACTTTTGGATTTTTTTTTTAAATGTGAAATATAACATAGATAACTTGTTGGCTGGGGGAAGTTATTAATTTTTTTTATTTTAAACCACAAACTACTGAGAAAACCTATAGCAGTTATGGCAAGTGGAAAGAGGTTGGACATAGTCTTAGGAGTGATACTTTTAACATTTAATATGATAATGTGTGTGCTGGGCCTAGATCCTTGATGTTATGTTGGGATAACATCATGGATCCGGCCCCAGGTTGACCAATCAGAGGCCAACATTCTTTTTTGCCATTGTAAAATATGTAATAAAAAGGGGATCAGGGCTGAGGTGCCAATAGCCACTGGGGACTTGACTGTTTTCTTACAATGGGGATCAGGGATGGGGAGAGAGGACCACAGCACATAGCTAACTTCTCTAACCCTCCCAGAGAACATACTTCAAAGTTCCTTTAGACCAGACTTGCTTGTCTAAAGGTACTTAGAATTTTGCCCTCTGGGAGGGTTTAGTGAATCCCAATTTGCGAATATGGAAGCTTGCGTCTGCTGCAAGCCCCATGGTGCTATGCCGCAGCCTATTTTGTGGCACAAGGCTGGCACAAGCCCTCTTTGGTGAACACAGCCTGCATTTAATGCAGGCTGATTTTGTGAATTACTCCTGATGCATCTATTGGTACAAGTCACACCTTGTCCAGTTTATTGTGGCGCAAGCCCCTTGCATTATTCAGGGGAGTTTTGTGAATCAGACACATCATATAAAGTGTCATAGAAGGGTAAGATCGAAACCAATCACAACATGTATTATGACGTCAGACAATCAAAGTCAAGATCAGTGGTATCATGTAAAATGAGGTGAGAAAAGATAAAGACCACATTTTCTTCAATCATGTTTTCTTGATGTGGATTTTACTGTTTATGAGGTAACATGCATGCAGATGGTTCCACTTTAGGGATGTGCGAAGTCGACAAAATTCACTCTGCAAAACATTTCAAAAATTGTGCTCAGTTTGTGAAGTGCAATTTGTGAAATTTGCCAATTTGCAGAGCGTGGATCAACTGCAAAGTGTGGAATTTCGTGGGACAAATACTACACTTTGCAGCAAAAACTACTCTACTAGTAGTGTCCCCCTACTGATCACTGGCCCCAATGTAAATAAATATTTATAAAATCCCTGTTGTCTATTGCCCCCCCCCAAACAATCGCTGACCCCAATTTCAATAAATATATATGAAATCCCTGGTGTCTATTGGTCCCCTGCTCTGACAATCTCTGTCCCCAATTTCAATAAATATATATAAAATCCCTGGTGTCTAGTGGTCCCCCTCCTCCCACTGATCACAGGCCCCAATGTAAATAAACATAAAAAAATCTCTGGTGTCCACCGCCCCCCCCCCAACAGATCAATGGCACCAATGAAAAAACTAAATATCAAAGAAATTTGTGGTGTCTAGTGGACCCTTACCCCATCAAGTACTGCTCTACACGAGCCCCCCACCCTGACCCTGAGTGAGCAACCAGCACAGCCCTCCACTCTCCACCATCGCTGGGCACCTGACTGACCTGGAATGAATGAGTACGTGATTGTACAAGTACACATTCATTCATTCATTCCAGATGTGGTGGACAGTGGAGGGCTGTGCTGGTTGCCTGCCCGGGGTCAGTGGTTGGGGAGGGATGTGGGGCATTACCTGATGGGGGGGTGGGGGTCCACTAGACACCAGGGATTACATTGATTTTTTTTACATTGGGGCTGTGATCAGTGGGAGTGGGGACCACTACACACCAGGGATTTCATATATATTTATTTACTCTGGGGCAGGTGATCATCGGGGGGGGGGTGGGAACAGCTGGATATCAGTGATTTTATATATATTTATTTACATTGGGACCAGTGATTGGCGGGGGGACCACTAGACACCAGGGATTATATATATATTTATTTACATTGGGGCCAGCGATCAACCAAGGGTGGGACCACTAGACACCAGGGATTTCAGTTTGTAACTTCTACTTGCTTTGGGTTTTTTAAGTGAAATTTGCACTTAAAAACCCCAAAAGCAAGGCAAAGTTAATAATGGTGAATTGTCCTTTAATAGGACAACTTCTTGAATTGATCCGTGGAGGTGAATTTGGTGACTTCGTGGAAAATTTGAAAGCGTAGTAAAACTTTGCTGCATCTCTATTCTACTTAAGAAGATGTTGTGAGGGGAGGACTTGTTTCAGTGCTGCATCAGCAGACATTAGCAAGGTCATTTCCATAAGCATCTACTTGAATGCTGCACATGTGATTATTTAGGATCTTCTACAACTAATCAAAAACGTAAGGGTGCTTGTGGCAGCCAAGGTGGTACTAGTGGCAGGGACAAAAATGACAATGATGATGCTCATGGTCATGAAGGAGAGAATGGTGACACCACTAATCCTTCACCTTAGTCACCACGGCAGATGAAATAAAAAATAAATAAATAAAAAGAAAAAAAAATCGATGTCAATATTGTGAAGCAAATTGCAGTGCCCTACATTGAACATCTTTTCATTTATTTTTATTATTTTGTTTAGTGCTACATAACTTATTTTACTTTCGGGGTGAGTGGGTGTATTATTGTATAATCTGAAAATCTAAGGGGCCAGATGGAAATACTAATAGACATGGAGGTAAAGCAGAAGCTACAGTGAGGTAAATGCCTTGAGGTCAGCAATTAGTAGTAACTATTACAATAGTTTACACTGCCATGGCAGTTTTAGTGGGTTTTGCAGACTCGGTCACAAGCCAATAAGTATTAATCCACTGCAGATGCATGCCAGCCCCACTTGCCACAAGTAAGCTACAGTAATTGATAATTAGTACTGACTTCAAAGCTCTTTTTTTCACTTCCCTCTCTCTTTGTAGTCTACTTCACTCCATGCCAATTGCCAAATTGGGAGCCAAATTGATTCAGCCGAAATGTTGATTTTTAGGTCCCAATTCAAAGTCAAAATGAAATTTGCACTGGCCCACTATTACCACTTTTACCCATCCCCCATCACCCTTACCCGATCCCTGTTGGCATTTAAAAAAGATTCCCTGGTGTCCAGTGGTTCCTCACTTAACCTAGTGGGCTTCTGCCCCTGAACTGCCAGTCCCACAAGGTGACCGATACTTGCCCTCTGCTTGCCTCTCTGGTTGACAGACATCTATCCCAAGCATGTCCTGTATTGGTACACAGCTCTGTATATCACAGGAGGACTTGTGCTCTGCAATAAACTAGGTCTGGATAAACTCACACCGTACATACACAACTTACTTTTTTACTCACAATTTTATTTTACTCCTAACTTTGCCAAATGTTATGATTTTTTTTTTACCAAACTTTGGTGAAAACCTTCAGAACCCGATCACCACATTAATGGTGACAAATAGCTCCTACCCAAAATGGGTGTTAAGCGCTTGTCCAAAACACAGGGTGTTGACTGTCCCCCCAGCACCATGTTGCAATTTTTAAAGCTCAGTTTTTATTTGTAGTTAACAGTCTCCTTTCCTGTTTGTTTTCTGTTCCAGACTGGTTCAATTCATGGAACCAAATCTATGTACAGTTTTGATCTTCTTCCAAGCATAAGAAGAACAATATTTTATTATCAGCAGTTATTTTGAGGTGTAGTTCTGGACACAAGACTGAAAATTTCATGGTGTGATACTGTAATAACTTCTAGCACTGATTTTACAGGAAGTTGTCACTTGTAGTTTTAACTTTGGAGTTTGAGGATATCAGCATCAGCCTTTTTGCAAGCCCTGGTTGTAGGTCTCTCATTTATTTTCTGAAAAGTGAGTTTAGCAGAGTCATAGTTTGTCTCAGAGCCTGAAACCATCTGTATCATGCTGGGTAGCATGCTACCTATACTTTAGCAAGGCACTTGACAAGGTCCCACACAAAAGATTAATAAACAAGTTAGCCAGCCTGGGAGTGGGTCCCAGTGCAGTAGCCTGGGTAAACAATTGGCTGGACAACATGACTCAGAAGGTAATAGCAAATGGAGTCCACTCCAAAGAAAGGGGGGTTACTAGCGGGGTACTGCAGGGTTTAGTACATAGAAACATAGAAACATAGACTTTGACGGCAGATAAGGACCGCTTGGCCCACCTCGTCTGCCCATTTCCCTAACTAGATGACAAGCTGCAGATCCTATTTAACCAACAGCCTATTTCTTCCCACCCCCCACAAAAATTGCCTTATGTCTGTCCCATGCATTCTTGAATTCTCCCACAGTTTTAGACCCCACTACCTCCTCAGGAAGGCTGTTCCATGCATCCATCACCCTCTCTGTGAAAACAATACTTCCTCACATTGCCCCTGAGCCGTCTCCCCTGTATCTTTAAATTGTGTCCCCTTGTTCTTACACATCTCTTTTTCTGAAAGATGCTACCCTCTTGGACTTTGTTGATTCCACTGAGGTACTTAAATGTTTCTATCATGTCCCCTCTCTTCCTCCTTTCCTCAAGGGTATACATATTAAGCTTCTTTAGCCTCTCCTCATATGGCTTCTCTTGTAGACCCTGCTCCATTTTAGTTGCCCTCCTCTGAACTGCCTCCATCCTGTCTATGTCCTCACGGAGATGGGGTCTCCAGAACTGGACACAGTACTCCAGATGGGGTCTCACCAACTGTCTGTACAGGGGGATAACAACTTCCTGTTTTCTGCTGGTGATACCTCTTCCTATACATCCCAGTATCCCCCCAGCCCTCCCTACTGCCTTCTCACATTGCTTGCCAACCTTAAGGTCATCTGATATGATTACCCCCAGGTCCCTTTCCATTTTTGTTGTTACTACCTCTGTCCCTCACTGTGTAATCTTCCCCTGGGTTTTGTTTCCCAGGTGCAATACTTTGCACTTCTTTGCATTGAATCCAAGCTGCCATACTTCTGACCATTCCTCCAACCTTGCCAAGTCCCTTCTCATCCTTTTCATGCCTCCTTGTGTATCAACCCTGTTGCAGATCTTTGTGTCATCTGCAAAGAGGCATATTTTCCTTCCAGTCCCTCTGCAATGTCACTTATAAAGACACTAAAAAGGACTGGACCCAGTACAGAACCCTGCGGTACCCCACTAGTAACCCCTCTTTCTTCAGAGTGGACTCCATTTACAGTTACCTTCTGTGTCCTGTTGTTCAGCCAATGTTTTACCCAGGCTACCACCCTGGGACCCCCTCCAAGGCTGGTTAATTTGACTACTAATCTTTTGTGTGGGACTGTGTCAAATGCCTTGCTAAAGTCTAGGTAGACCATGTCCACTGCCCCTCCCTGGTCTACTGCTTTGGTCACCCAGTCAAAGAAATCAATTAAATTTATCTGACATGACCTTCCTGCTGTGAACCCATGCTGCCTTGGGTCCTGTACCCCACTGGCCTCTAGGTACTCAACAATTCTTTCCTTCAGAAGTGATTCCATCACTTTCCCTACCACAGAGGTCAAACTGACAGGTCTGTAGTTTCCTGCCTCTGTCTTGCTCCCACTTTTGTGAAGGGGAATCACATCAGTCTTCTTCCAGTCCTTAAGTACCACACCATCCTCCCATGATTTGTTATAAAGGGTAGTCAGTGGTGTTACTAGTTCTCTGCTTAATTCTTTTAGAATTCTGGGGTGAATTCCATCTGGCCCCATTGCTTTGTCCACCTTCAGTTTTAGGAGTTCTTTCAAAACCCTTTCTTCTGTGAAAGGACTGGGATCAACCCCATCTCCAGTGTGCTTCTGTTAATTGGATTAGGCACCTCCCCCACTTCCTCTTTTGTGAATACTGAACAGAAGTATTCATTCAGTATCCCTGCTTTTCCACTGTCACTCTCTGCCCACTCACCATCCATTCTATTCAGCCTCACTATCCCTCCCTTTGTCTTTCTATGCTTCCTGATATACCTATAAAATGTTTTATCCCCCTTCTTAACCAAGTTGGCTATCTTTTCCTCAGTTTGTGCCTTTGCTATTCTGACTACCTTCCCTGTTTCCTTCTGCCGTAACTGGTACAGCTCTCTGTTTTGCTCTTTCCGTGTTTCCTTATACTTTCTAAATGCTATCTTTTTCTCCCTAACCTTCACCGCCACTTCTTTTGAGAACCATAGTGGCTTTTTCTTTCATTTTGATTTGTTTATTTACTTCCCACAAAGGCTTGTTGCCTCTGTGATGGCAGTTTTGATACTTCCCCTGTGTTGTTCCACCCCTCCTTCTAGCCTGTTTGCTAGTGCTTTTCTAAGGCACTCTCCCATCTTGTCAAAGTCAGCCCTCCTGAAGTCCAGAACCATCACTTTTGTATGGCTTGACTCTGTAGCTGAGTTTATAGTGAACCACACTGTTTGGTGGTCACTTGTTCCCAAATGGCTACCCACTTCTAGATCTGAGATCCTCTCACTGTCCCCATTTGAGAGTACGAGTTCTAAGATTGCTCCCTCATGAGTAGGTTCCAAAACTAGCTGTCTGAGGCATGCCACCTGAAGGGCATCAAGAATGGCCCTGCTTTTGGATGTGGCTGTAGAAAAAGGTGCTCCAGTTAACATCTGGCATATTAAGGTCCCCCATCAACAGTCTCTCCCCTTTCTCTGCCATCCTAAGTATGCCTTCTATCATATCCTTGTCCATTCCCTTCCCCTGACATGGGGGTCTGTATACAACCCCTGTGTGGATTGTGATGCCATTTCCCATCTCTAAGGTGACCCACAGTGCCTCCTCTCCTCCCTGTTTACTCTTTTGTTCAGTTGCTTTTATCTCTTCCCTTACATAGAGAGCTACTCCCTCTTCTGCCCTTCCTGTCTCTCCTGTAGGTTGTGTACCCTGGTATGTTAACATCCCAGTCATGGTTCTCTGTGTACCATGTTTCTGTGACTGTTAAAATATCCAGGCATCCCTCTTCCATCAAGGAGACCAGTTCAGGGAGTTTGTTGCCCAGACTATGGATGTTGGTACTCATTACCCTCCATTTCTTGATGGCCTTACCCCTTTTTGCCCCATTCCTGTCCTTATTGCATTTGTCACTTTCTCCATTTACCCCTGCACTTCTTCCTATTGACATCTCTATGTTGGTGTCTACCTCACTTAGTACCCTGATTTTTGGGGGGAGGTTAGGACTTTCCTGCTCCTTTCCAGTGCCTCCCCCCCTTGTCTAGTTTAAATGCTTGCCAATGAAGTATTTAAACGGATCACCTAGGATCCTGGTTCCCCACCTGGACAGATGCAGACCATCATGCCAGTAAAGGCCTGCATCCATCCAGGTGGACCTCCAGTCCCCAATGAAGCCAACTCCCTGAGCTCTGCACCAGTTTTTCAACCACTGATTGAATCCCATGGTGTGGAGCACCCCAGCCTCATCCATGCCATAGACAGGCAGCATCTCTGAGAAGGTTACCGTGTGTGCTATTTGTCTAAGGCCCCTCCCCATCTCCACAAATGCTTCTTGCACTGCTCTGATCCCTTTCTTAGCCAGGTAATTTGTCCCTACATGGACAATGACATCCAGCTCCCTCCCCTATGCAGCTGCTGCTGTGATCCTGGGGATTCGCTCCCTGTCCCTCCAAGCCAAGGCACCAGGCAGGTACCTTACCTCCCTCTCCCCTTCCTCCCCCAGTTCTACCTTCCTAACAATGGAGTTCCCCACCAGGAGTTGTTTCCTTCCCCTATGGGGTCCCATGCCACCCTCCTGTGGGTCTCCTTTGTGGAGGTTCACAGCATCGTCCTTGGTCTCCACTGTGGGTGCCTCCATAGAGGAACCACACTTTTCCAGAAAGGCATAGAAATTGAGGAGAGGTACAACTGGAGGGATTCACCTCTGTTCCACCACCCTCACCCTTCCTGAGCCCACTGTGGTCCAATCGTTCCTCTTTCTTGGCAACCTCTGAGGCAATGGCAATGACCCAGATGGTCCCTGGGTGGGAGAAGAGGTCCCACAAATCCTGGCCAACTCAGCCTGGAGATGAGCAAACTCCTCCCTCAGCCCCGAGAGGTGCCTGCAGATGAGACAATACTGCATCCTCCAGAACATTTCCCCGGAAGACTTCTGCTCCACAGCCACTGCACTGTACCACTCCCATCATGTCTTTTTTTCTGGCCCCCTAACTGTTGTTTGGAATACTTACTCTTTCTTCTGTTTGTTTATTTTCTTTTTTTTTCTTCCCCTACTTACTTGCTGCCTCTGTGCCCTTTTAGCTCCTGAGCTTTCTGTTCTAAGACAAGAAGTTCCTATATTTCTCAGTAGTCTCCTTACTTGCTCAGAATCAGACCTCTAGCAGCTGGGGGCAGGGAAGCTACTCTTGCCCTTCTAGGATGGTGAGTCTTTGGTAGCTCTGTGATCACTCACTTCCTGCTCCCAAACAGGAAGTTCCTGTTGTCAGTTAAATCCTGTGCCTATAAAAGTAGTACTGGTTTAGGGTGGGGGTAGAGGGGAGGGAAGGAGGGCAATATAGTCCCAGTAGAGAAGTTTTAGTTATACCAGTAGCTCCTTCCTCCTGATGTTCTGTCTGTTCTCTGGCAGAAGCTATCTAGGGCAGTGCTTAAATCTGGTTTTAACCTGGCTCTTTCCAGCTAAGCCACTCCCCCTACTTTCAAATCTTTCTACACTTAGTTAATTTCCCAGATAACAGTTCCCTTCTGACACCTGTGACAAACACCTAGATTAGTACACAGATAACACAGATAACAGACAACAATTTACTGCAACTGCCTCTGACAAACACACTAAATCCTTTTTTTTAACCCTAAATTGAAGGTCCCAGTACAAGATTTCTAGTTCTTAGTCCCAGTAGAGAAGTTTTAGTTATACCAGTAGCTCCTTCCTCCTGGTGTTCTGTCTGTTCTTTGGGACCGGTCCTCTTTAATGTCTTTATAGGCAACATTGTGGATGGACTGGAAGGAAAAGTATGCCTCTTTGCAGATGACACAAAGATCTGCAACAGGGCTGATACACAAGGGGGGATGGAAAGGATGAAAAGGGACTTTGCAAGGTTGGAGGAATGGTCAAATATATGGCAGCTTGGATTCAATGTAAAGAAGTGCAAATTAAGGCAACTGGGAAACAAAAACCCAGGGGAAGAGTACACAATGGGAGGTTAGATACTGACAACAACAAAAATGCACAGGGACCGGGGGGTAGTTATATCAGATGACCTAAAAATGGGCAAGCAATATAAGAAGGCAGTAAGGAGGGCTGGGATGATACTGGGATGCATAGGGAGAGGCATCACCATCAGAAAACAGGAAGTTGTTATCCCTCTGTACAGACAGTTGGTGAGACCCCATCTGGAGTACTGCGTGCAGTTCTGGAGACCTGGGGCCCGATTGCAGGATGGGCTCCACTGGCGTAAGGTGAGATATACCAAACCCCTTGGCATATCTCGTGACTTACGCCAGGCAGTACACCAGTTAGAATTCCAAGTGGTGACATGTGCCACAGTGGACACGGGTTATGACAGCTGCTGGTTACGCCACTTGTTATGCTGCAGCCTGCAATGCCTGGCACAAGTGGTGGTTATGACAGCAACTTAGCCCAATTCTAGGACGGTGGCTATCGTAACCTGCAAATGCCATTCCAAAAGGCACACTGGCGTAGTGATCTTACAGCAGCTCCTACCTGTCCTGAGTGGCATCCAATGGCTGGCACCATTGGATGCCACCATGCAGCACCATGGACACCATGCCATACTGTCCCCCAGTTCCCCTCAAGCACACTCCTGCCCCCCAACCCCCTGATCATCTGGAACCCCCAGGGGTCTGTTTCTGATGCACCCCCTGATGCCTGTGCTGTCTATCCTGCTCCCCCCATGCCCCCTGGTGTGTGCCGATGTGGTCAAGGGTGGTGGGGCTGCCTGTCGCCAGTTGCAATTTGTGACATGCAGGTTGTATATGCCAGGCATGTGGCGGTAGTCTACACCTGGCGTATCCCACATGTCACAGGTGCCGGGACCCTGCCACTCCTGGAATGCGGCGTAGGGGCGAATGGTGTAACTCAAAACTGCATGCAAGTTACGCCATTCATCTTGGAATCAGACCCCCCCCCCACAAGGATATAGAGATGATGGAGGCAGTCCAAAGGAAGGCAAATAAATGGTGCAGAATTTGCACCAGTAGCCATACAAAGAGAGACTAAAAGAGTTTAATATCTATACCCACAAGGAAAGGAGGGAGAGGGGGACATGATAGAAACTTTCAAGTACCCCAAGGGAATCAACAAAGTTCAAGAGGGTAGCATCTTTCAGAAAAAGAGATGTGCAAGAACAAGGTTCCCAATTTGAAGATAGAGGGGGATGGCTCAGGTGCAAGATGAGGAAGAGTTTTTTCACAGAGAGGGTGGTGGGTGCATGGAACGGCCTTCCTGAGGAGGTTGTGGGGTCAAAAACAGTAGGGGAGTTCAAGAATGCATGGAACAGATGCATGGCAATTCTAGTGGCGGTTAGGAGGAAGTAGGCTGTTGGTTAACTAGGATCTGCAGCTTATCCAATAGGTAGAGAAATGGGCAGACTACGTGGGCCAAGCATTCCTTATCTGTAGTCAAAGTCTATGTTTCTCTGTTTCTATTCTGATAAAGGTCTCAGTTTCTCTCTCACTGTTTAATAAGCAGGAAATGAAAATTGCCTGTCATTAGCCAAGCCAGAACTCCAGATTGTGGTGCTTTGAGAAAACAAACCATGTCTATTTATAACCTGTTTGGAGGGGACATATGAGGTGAAATAGAGATGCTGAAGGTTTTGTTGCCGGTAGCAATCTGTACAATTATTTTAAAATAAAAACAACCCCATCCTAACACAATTAAGTAAGTTTATACAATATATATATAGTATATGGTTAGGACTTATTGTGTATGGAAATTGGTGGCTACTTAACCGTTGTGCATTTTCTAAAAGTTGTTCTGCACATTCTGAAAGTTACTGTGCACATTCTAAAAGTTACTGAGCACATTCTAAAAGTTGTGCACATTCTAAAAGCTATTGTCCACATTCTGTCATCAGTGCACTAGCACACCTGCTCGCGCTGACTTCTGCTTTCATTTTCACTCACTGCAACTTGTGCAGGCCTCAACCTGCCTTTGTGACCACACTTGTGGTTCTGATGCCTGTCCTCAGGGTGTGTGAGGGGGTTCCCCTCAGAGTGGAGTAGTGCTTACTAGGCAGAGCCACTCCTTGACTCGATCACTTTCTCTGTACCGGTACTTACTAACTCTTTGTACCACATTTTAAATTTTTTTTAAATATAGGAAGTGCTTACTCATCAGAGCCACTCCTCATCTCTCTCTCTTTCTCTGTACACATGTTCAATGTTGCTTGCTAGTGATCAGTGAAATCCAAGTTTCCTGATTGGCTAATATGCATCACATGACTCTGCATTATTTCACAATGACCACTCATCTCCCATTACAACCACATGAGTAAATTACTTTCCAGCGCTCAAAACCTTCTCACCCCACACTAGGCACAACGGCTGGCACAAACAGCCTGCCACGCACATAGCTAGCTTGCAGGATGCCACTCACAGCCATAAGTAAATCTCTATAGCAGTCTCACACTCTATACAGTTATGTGGTTGAGCTTGTCATAATTTTTAAACAAAAGCTTACCAAAAAAAAAAAAACTTAATCCTGCCATGTTCCATATAATTACTTTCACTTTTGTGTTTGGTTCATCCTGCCACAATTGTGATAACTTTGAGTTTTAGGTGATAGCTATCTGGTTGAGTCTGCCATGATTTAAAAGAAAAAATTACTTAAATGAATTATACTAACATACTGAATTGCCAGCAGAATAGGCCCAACAGTCTCTTGAGTATGCTCGATTATCAGCACCCGCACTGAGGGCCAATTTTGGTGTCCCCCCTTCCCCTTGGGTTATACAGTCCCCAGTCCCAGATGTTCCACCTGTATTGGGCCTAGTCAGATTTACCCTCCCCCTGTACCTGTCCCATCCCCTCTTAAACCTGTCCACAGTCTCCACCTCTACCAGCTCCCTGGGCAGTTCATTCCATGGCTACATCACCCTTTTAGTGAAATAACATCTTCTTCTCTCCCCTCTGAGCCTGCCCCCTCCAGCTTACACCCATGACCTCTTGTTGCCCCACCCTCCATCTTTTGGAGCACCCTGACTGGGCCTCCTTTATTGATTCCTTTCACGTACTTAAAGACCTCTATTATGTCCCCCTGTCCCTCCTCTCCTCCAGGGTGTACATGTCGAGCTCCTTGAGTCTCTCCTCATAGGTCATCTCCCCCAGGCCCCAGATCATTTTGGTTGCCCTCCTTTGGACCCTCTCTAGGAGTGCAATGTCCCTCTTTAAATGTGGTCACCAAAACTGTACACAATACTCAAGGTGTGGCCTAACCTAGCCGTTGTACAGTGGAAGGATCACTTCCACCTTTCTGGAGGTAATCCCTCTGGCGATGCATCCCAGCATCCTATTTGCTCTTGCTGCTGCCCTCCTACATGTCTCTGAGTTGTTTGTTTTGAAATCTACCACTATCCCATGGTCCCTCTCACCCTCAGTGACTTGAATCACATCTCCTCCCAGGGTATACCCCTGGCCTGGATTTCTGACTCCCAGGTTCAGAACCTTGCACTTCTCCGCATTGAATTTTAGTTTCCATTTTCCCGACCACCTTTCCACAGCCGCCAGGTCCTCCTACAAGGCCACCCTCCCGTCCTCCCCATCCACCATTGCGCCCAGCTTTGAGTCATCTGCAAAGAGATTCATCTCACTACTGAGCCCCCTCCTGACGTCTGAGATATAGGCATTGAACAGGAGTGGCCCCAGCACTGATCCCTGGGCAACCCCCTAATCCAACTTGGGGATGAGGCTAACCCTCCAACCACCACCTGCTGAGTATGCTCAGAGAGTCAATTTTCTATCCATCTTAATAACTGTCTCCCTACCCCCATTTCCTTCAGCTTAGCCAGCAGGCCACTGTGGGGTACCAAATCAAATGCCTTGCTAAAGTCCAGAAAGAGGACGTCCACTGGCCTATCCTGGTCCAGGGCCCTCGTCACCCAGTCACAGAACTCTACAAGATTTGTCTGGCACAATCTTCCCGTGACAAAGCCATGCTGCCTATCATCCAAGTACACAGAATTATCTGGTTGATCTTGCCATTGTCACACTGTGTTTCAGTCCGGGGTTTCGATACTTACTTTCACTATTGTTCTAACACAATAGTTCTCAGACTTTGTCACAGTGAGCCTCCCCAAATCCATGGAAAAGGTTTTGAGCCTCCCCCAAAACTGAAATAATCTTGGGCCTCCCCAAAGAAAAATAGCATGCTGTATTTTACGCAGTACACCACGAATAAATTGAAACCCCTTTGAGTACTTGGCTCACATTCAGTTCTTTGTCTTATACTGACTTGGAACTTTTGAAAGAGCTCCTGTGCTCAAAGGTGTTATCTGAATAACAAATAAATAAAATAAACACATATTATTAATCTGCTTATTGTAACCCCTCGCCACAGGCCAACCTACTTGCTCCACTATTTTCATTCTTGAACCATTGTTACCCCTTGTTGCAGTACCTTCATGGGTCAGACTGTTTCTCTGTTTCCTCTCTATATGAAATAACCTTTCTACATACTTTGCCTCTCCCCCTCCTTCCCTGCTCCTAAGCAACTTCTCGGGGATTACTTTGCTCCTTCCTGCTATTGCTCTTAGCACTTCTATACTCAACCCTTGTATTTGGGCTGTTCTGCCATCAGTTTACAAATTGATCAATTACCACCACTCATTATTAGTTTATTGTTCATATGTGTTTGCACTATTGTTCACTGTGTATTTCTTGATTGTTTGCAGCTACCTTTGAAAATGTGTTCACTCCCTACCCTTCACCAGGTATACCTTAAATGAGCCTTGGCTCATTCACCTTCCCTTGTCACCTATTAGTAAATAAATACATAAAATTCACTGACTGTTATTATCCTCTTTCAGCTTGCTTCATCTCTTCACACAAAATATATAATACCCAAAATTTAAATACAGTACTTTTTCACACTTGCTTGAGCCTCCCCTGGAACAGGTTGGGGCCTCCCCAGGGAGGCTGGCCTCACCATTTGAGAACCCCTGTTCTAACACAATAATAAGAATTTTTCTTTGTCTTTTATTCTGGTTTCATTCTGACTTTTTTTGTCTCCTTCCCGTTTTAGAATGCTCATCCAGTATGTATGAGTGTCTCCTGTAGAAAAACTGAATATCTGGAACCTTAATTGAATTTCTGTTTTGTAATGACCAGTAGTTCTTGGATGCCCCATGCAAATGAACATTTGTTTCGTGGTTTTCAACTGTATTTTTTGAGGGTGTAGTACAACTCTTCCTCACCAACCCTGTTTTTTTATAATCCATACATACATATTTCAGTCTAAATGGATTCTTGCATCAAAGTTCACAACTAGTTAGGACATGAGGGGCCCACTACATGAGGGCCCCATATTCAAAGGTGTGGTCAGGAACTAACAAGTTAGTATCTGCAATAATCTGTCTTTGCACCTGCACTTTAGGCAGGGCCATATACAGAGGCCACAGAGTGCTGGCCAAACCTGGCAGCATGATGGTGCTAGCCATACCACTGTGCCTATGCAAATGAGGGATTCCTTCATGCATAAAAGCACAGCAGCATACTGAAATGATTTCAGCAGTGGTTTTTGCCTTCACCAAAAACTCCATCCTACTACACACTATGGCCACGCCCCCATGCACCAAAGGCAGGGCAGCTGGATTGACTGCAGCACTATGGCCACGCCCCCATGCATCAAAGGCAGGGCAGCTGGATTGACTGCAGCACTATGGCCACGCTCCCATGCATCAAAGGCAGGGCAGCTGGACTGACTGCAGCATTTCATGGCCACGCCCCATGCACCAAAGGCAGGGCAGCTGGACTGACTGCAGCACTATGGCCACGCTCCCATGCACCAAAGGCAGGGCAGCTGGACTGACTGCAGCACTATGGCCACACCCCCATGCACCAAAGGCAGGGCAGCTCGATTGACTGCAGCACTATGGCCACGCCCCCATGCATCAAAGGCAGGGCAGCTGGACTGACTGCAGCACTATGGCCATGCCCCCATCCACCTAAAGCAGTGCAGCTGTACTACAGCCACCTGCCCCTTTGTCCAGCAGATCCCCTTCCCCATGATCACCCCCATATCATACATCTTGTAGGGTCCCTGGTAGTCTAGTGCAGCCTCGTCCCCCTGATTGCCCCTGTAGTGCTCTATTTATAGATCCCTCGTGATCTAGTGGACCCTTTAATTGCCACCATATCACACATGTTGGAGAATTCCTGGTAATCTAGTGGGCCCCCTTCCCTGATCATACTGGTTCCCCTTTTAAATTAAAATCCTTCATGGGATAGTGTCCTCCCACACTGAGCACCAAACCCTTGACTCTTGCATGTGCCAACCCCCACATGCCCACCCTCTGAGGACCCCTGCCACCCTGCCCCCTCGCATGTCACCGTTCACTGACAGTAACATAGCAAATCTGCAGCTGGAAAAGCCCTCCACTCACTGTTGGCTGACAGGAGTCCTAGCACTATCCCATTTTGGACAGCACTATCTCCTTTTGACCATATGCAGCCTTGGTTCATGATGGCACAGTGCATATCCACTTCGCTGCACTGACATGTCTCTCTATTCAATTAGTTAACATGCTCAATTAGTGCATCCTAACTAGTTAAACATTACTTAGAGTCGGTCATGCACTATTTATTGCACAGCACAACAGGCCGCACTGCACTTGTAGCTGTCTCTGAATATGAGGGCCCTGGTCTGCTGTGAAATACATTTTCTATTGTAGTAAATGCCTGCATTAAGACAGTTTAAGCAAAAACAAAAATGACCTTTTTTAATATAGAGATGGTGTAGACAGTGTAAATCATTGGCCATACAGTAAGTACATTGTGAGAATAGGCCATGTTGCAATAGAACCTTTGCATACAGATTTCTCACATAATGGGGCCTCTCACCTGCATAGCCCCAAATATCACTATGCATAGATGCCTTAAAAAAGGAACCCTAGCATGTTTCAAGTCTCACAGCCCAGTCAGTGGACGCTGCACTCACCTACTTTACTGCCATCTTCAATAAGACCTGTGACATTTTCGCACCCTTGTCCAAACAAATATTAAAGAAAAAAAACACCCCTTGGATCTCCCCAGCTCTACTTGATCAAATACTCCAGAGGGATAACCTATGGCATAAGGCCCTTGACTTACAGCTCCTGCAGGATAGGCAATGGTACAGGGAGGCCCGTAACAAGTGCACGTGGGCCATCAAGCAAGCCAAAACTGTGTACTATAAACAAACCCTCACCGCATCTTGGGGCTCTGGGAAAAAATTCTGGAGCAATATAAAGGATATCTGTGGGAAAACTGTTTCCCCTACCGCGGCTCAGCTTACAGTAAACGGGGCTACCACTCATGACCCCATTGCTATCGCCAATGCCCTCAACACCTCCTTCTCTGACCTCTCTCATATTCTCCCACCTCACTTCTCTGATCCTAACACCCACTCCCCCTACGTCTCATTGACCCCCTACATTCCTACCCCCTTCAGGCTAAGAGTCATCTCTTGTAATGAGGCAAAACACTATCTCACCAAAGCTCTGGTGAGCATTCGTTATAGTGGTGATTCCCTGGACCTCAAACTCATTCGTCTTTGTGTGGATGTGACACTACCTCATCTCAAAAAAATCCTCAACCTGGCCTTATGCCTCAGCCAGTTCCCCTCAGCTTGGAAGAGAGCAGTAATCACGCCCATCCTGCAGAGTGGTGACCCCACTGCCACTAGCAATTATAGGCCTATATTTATCCTGCCTCCCTTCTCTGAGGCCCTTGAAAAATTGTATCGGATCAACTAACTACCTATCCAAGCATGACCTGCTCTGCCATGAACAACATGGTTTCTGGAGGGGCCACAGCACCTCCACAGCACTCATTGAACTCACTATCTTTATTCATGAGGCCCTAGAGCAAGGCTCCATGGCAGGGGCTATCTACATTGACTTGGCCAAAGCATTTGATAGCGTCAATCACGATTTCCTACTCCACACCTATTCAACTCTTAACTTTGCTCTGGAAGTCATTGCCTGGTTCAAAGTTTACCTCTCTAATCGGACCCAACAAGTCAAAATAAATTCTTCTATCTCCACTTGCAAACTGGTTCTCACTGGTGCCCCACAGTGGTCTATACGTGGCCCCCTACTCTTCACCCTCTTCCTGAACTCCCTCCCTAAATCCTGCAGTGGTTGCATGATGCTATATGTCAATGATGCGGTAGTTTTTTGGAAACATCCGCATCCCGACTCCCTTCAATCAGCTCTACAGGGCCACTTTAGGGAGATAGAAACATGGTTCTCTGAACACCATCTTATAATAATCAACTGCAAGAAAACAAAGACCATGATCTTTGCTCACTGCCAAAGCCCCCACTGTCACGCACCTCTAGTTGTAAAAAACACCCATGGCTCCACTCTAGAGCAGGTTCCATGTTTCAAATATCTTGGAGTCACCTTAGACACCTCCCTCTCCTACTGTACTCACTTACAACAAGTATCTTCCTCTGTTAACACTAGACTAGGGATCCTTTACAGGCATAAACACTGCCTACCTCCCCAGGCCATGCATCTCGCTGTGACCTCATCTGTCCTATCCTTGGTGGACTATGGAATAATCATATATGGATCAGCGGATCAAACTGCCCTGCACAGCATCAACCTCACCCTTAACAAAGCTTGCTGACTAGTCTCGGGATGTGACAGGTTAACACACACACATGTGAGCTTTATAATCAGACTAGCTGGCTAAATTTCCAAGGCAGACTTAAATAGTTTACCTGCCTCCTCGCCAAACAGATACAACTAAAGCAAGCCCCCATCGGCTTATACCCACTTATCCAAATAGCCCCTCATAGGCAGACTGAAAGACACAGAGCTAATTCTACCCTATTAGTTCCTCACTGTAGAACCTCGCTTGGACAAAGATCCTTCCGCTATCGGGCTCCCCTATGGCTGAACAGCCTACTGTCCTCCATCTCCTCGACCTGTAGTCTCAGCCTATTTAAATCTAGCCTTAAAACCCTGCTCCTTGACTCAGCAACCTGTGACTGTATTTAGTCCCACATACATACTATTCCCACCCCCCCACCATCACTTCAGAGACATATGCTACACAGCGCTATCCTATAGCATATGGTTAGTCTTATACTACCCCCCTCCTATGTCCCCTGTCCAGATATTATGACTCGGGGTCCTTCGTGATCCTACGTTACTGTATCCTGTCTTAGCACAGGCACAGACTTTCTATATACTCCCAGTTGATGTAATTCCCAATATTAGCTAAGTTCAAGTCTATCGGACCTTGCATTATTACAATGCAATTGTATAGCTGTGATACCTGTATAGACATCTTTTCTTTTTTGGGGTATGTTTACTCTGTATCTTTGCTTTTAATCTGTATTTTTTTACTTTTATTGGATGTGGCACCTTTGCAAATGAGTCTATGACTCAAAGGATTGTAATTCCAATTCTATTTAATAAATAAATAGCTCTGCACCTGCGGACAGGTGCACACCAGTTGTATTCATCAATGGACGCCACCTGTCTGCAGTTCCACCCTCCGGTGAGCAGGATGCCACTGGGTGGCCATGGGCAGAGTCATGGACCCAGCCAGGCATCCAAACGTGCTGTGTCCCACAGTGGATTACATGTGGCTGCAGTGCAGGTCTGAGTATGTCAATAGGCACCACAGGCACTTGGACCCATGCAACTATACCCCATTGGCCGGACAGCCCCTTGGCTGTGCTCCTGGTGCACTGCGACCACCCGCCACACTGGAACACATCCCTCCAATGCAGGGCTGCCCCAACACCTGTTCAGCACAGAGCCTCCCCCACACACACACCTACCTCTGGCTGGCAGCAGCTGGCACCCCACACACACATGATGGCCCCTGTCCCTGGTAGTCACAGGCATGTCCCCCCCTTCACCCAAATGAGAGCCTAGGCAGCACCCTCCCCCAACCCCTTACATGGCAGTCTACCACTCCCCATGGTGACAATTGTCTCGATTCACCCATTAATTGTTTCTTCAGTGGCATTGCCACACCTCTCAGTTGGAGCTCTCCAGGTGATGCTAGGAGCACAATGCCTATATATAGGCATTGCACATCAGCATCACCTGGATGGCTCTGATTGAGGAGGGTGAGAAGGAGGACTGTGCCAATGACCATCCAGGCTGTGGCACCAGCGGCAAGGTACGGGAACGGGGGGTTGAAGGTGCTGAGGGGGTTGGGGGACCACTGACACCATCGGGGGAAGGTGTGCCGGGATCAGGGGCCAGGATGCTCTACTCAGTAAAGGTCATGCATGGCAGGGTACCATTCAGGAGTGGGATGGGTGGTTCCTGCCTAAGTGATGGGGCACCAACGTGTGTGTGTGTGTGTTGGGGGGGACTACAGCGGGACAGAGGCTGTGCTGTGTGGTGGTGGTGGGGGCTGCATATCAGCAGGGATGGGGCATGGTGTGTGTCTGGTGAACTAGCCATCATGTGTGTGGGGGGGGCTGCCATGTGGGACTGGGGTGGGGTGCCTGTCCTGTGGGGGCCAGTATGGTGCTGCCAGGACAGAGGGGTGTTCTGGTGTGTGTGTGGAGGGTCGTCCATAGTGCTGGTGGTGCTGGGTGGTGACCTGTATGCGCAGGATTGGGTGCATATGCACTTATGGCAGGTTTCCACTTGGCATAATGGGAGCCCTTCAATGCACCCCATTGTACAGCACTATGTGACTTGTTGCATGGCACATAGTGCTGACATGCCCCCCACCAACCTGGCCGGGGGATTGGGTGCAAAGGGGTTGCATGCCCCAGATAGTGCATCCCGCATGTGGGGCGCAATGGGTGCAGAGTGGCTACGTGCTGGGGATACATGGCATGTAGCCACTCTGCCCATTCGTGCATGGACCCCAATAACAATAAATTAACGTTCAGCACCCAGAACTTATGGATACTGTTCTCTACTAACATTTATGGACATATCTAAAAAGTGATTATTATTAATTTAGCGTATCATTAATGAGCAATTGTACTGTCTAAAACTGATGTTAGTTTTTCTCAGCAGTCAACCATTACCTTTTATATCGGAGGTACTTTTCCTTTTCCCTTTGTTTAATTAGAAGATTATTTACTTGATGTTAGTAGGTGTGATGTGTGGAACAGTACTCTGCCTGGCAGATGACATATCTAGCCCTATTCCCCCCTCTAAATCATCAGTACTGTGGCCTAACTGACTGTGACATCACTGCTGCTTAGAAACAGTCTCTCAGTGGTTGTCAGGTCAGTCCCCTATGATGTCACAGTCAGTGAGGTCACAATGCTAATGATGCTGTAGGGGGACAGATACAGATATGTCAGCTGCCAGGCTAAGAGCTGTTCCACACATCTTGCACAGTATTATCACTTAGAAGACTTTCTAATGAGCAAAAGGAAAAAAGGAAAAATACAGCTGACTACTTCTTAAAATTTGTATTATTTTGATTCCACTAGTTGTTTAATACTGTGTTCTTGCTGGCCCAGTGGAACTGAAGGTTGAGGCACTGGATGCCTCACCTCGCTCCAAGCTGGCAACCTGGGTTCAGGAATGAGCCTGGGTCATCCGGGGTCAGCAGGGGAGGGAGAAGACTGAGCATCTGGAGGACTGCTATCCTTTCCTGGGGTGGGCTCTGGGGATTTTCCCACTCGGTGGCGGCTTGTGGCAGAGGCTGGTGGATGAGATACCTTGGGCAGGGACAGCCAATGGGGTCTGGTGTCAATGGCCATCTGCGGGAAGGGGCAGGCTCACTCCCTGTGTTCGTTGACGCCCTTGCACACCCAAGCCAGGGGGTGGAACAAGGAAAATGGCCCTGCCTTCCAGTAAGCAAGGGGGGGGGTCGGGGCCAGCCAACCACACCCAGTGCTGGGTCCTTCCATCCAAGCCTCCAGCTCTCTTCCCTTTCTGGTCACTCTTTCAGATTATAGATAGCATGCCAGAAGGAGTAGGCAGTCCCAACTAGAGGGACTCAGAGCCGGGAGGGCCAGGTGATCGAGCAGTGGAGGAAAGGCAGCTGCTGGTGGCAGGGATGGAGGATTTCAGGTGGGTGGGATCATGGCCCATGCTGAGCAACCCCCTGGAGAGAGTCAGGTAGACAGAGAAGGAGCATAAAGAAAATTGAAAAAATAAATAAACACTATGTTCCTGCCTGCTGGTGGTTACAGACATAACGAACTAATCAATTATGAAGTTAATGTTTTTACCATGAATGTCAAAACAACAGCCAATGAATTCATGAATATCTAGAGTAGGGGAGCTGGTGGGTTGCAGGAAGTTGATGTGATACTAAAGTATTCAAGCGGACTTACCTAAGAGGGTTTCAGTTTCTATGTAATTTAGCGCTACAAGAACACAACATTGCACTAGTCTCATTATCATGTCACAAATGGGCTAGAAAATCAGTACACAAATAATTAACAAAATGATCCTAATTTAATCACTTATTTGAAATGCTGCCCACATAGATATCCCTATCAGAAGGGTAGTGTTGCTCAGATAGTATCCTAGAAACTAAGATACCAACAGATACCTCCCATTTGGCCAGATAGTTGCTGTGGTAGGATAACAGTGCTGTCTAACCATGGATCCTACCCTCTAGGATCCAGTGCATGGATCCTACAAATGTTGTGGATCCTGTGGATCCTAGCAACAAATGTGGATCCTGTGGATCCTAGCAACAGATCCAACTTGGATTTTAACTATCTGACCTAGGATTCTTGGATCTGACCTAGGATCCATTGCTATCTGACCCTGGATCCTAACTATCTGACCTAGGATCCCTGGATCTGACCCAGGATCCCTGGATCCTAACTAGGATCTATCACTATCTGACCCAGAATCCTAACTATATGACCTAGGATCCCTAGATCTGAACTAGGATCCCCAGATCCTAACTAGGACTCATTGCTATCTGACCCTGGATCCTACATCTGTCTTTGGTAGGATGTCTGGTAGGATCCTTGGTAGGATACCAGCACTATCTGACAGATAGTGGTAGGATCCACAAAAGCAGTCTGAGCAACATTAAGAAGGGACATCTTATTTCCATAGTGGTCCCAGGGCTGATGCATATGAATGGTATATTGTTTCACAGAAGAAACACTTACATGCTTATACATTATCAGTAACAATGAATACATATAAAAAGAGTATAAATATCAAAAGAAAGTAATAATGTATAAATATAAAAAGAAAGCAACAGGGTGATTATAAAGTGCATGGGGCACCAGTAACAGGGGAAATATTCAGGGTGGGCAAGAGACATTACTCTCTGGGAATAATTAGCTGAAACAGTGGCAAGGTATAAAGAGTTGTGCTGCTAATAGTGTTCCGAAGCAACTGTTGGAGCTCATTTCTTTCTTCTGGTATGGAAACTAATTTTGTTCTAAAGGTGCTTGATAAATTAAGACAGCTTACAAAAGTCCTTGTTTTAACACAAAGTTGTCCATTGACTGTGCTTTGGTGGATGCATAAATGATAGCTCTAAGGTCCTTGTAAATTATATTTAATGGGGAAGGTCACTATGGCAATAGGCCATAATGACCCTGTTGTATTATTATTTTTTTTTTGTTTAGTCTTTGGTAACAGGGCAAGGCCCACTAGGCAATGAGTGCCTGTTTTCGGGGGAGACCCGAGAGCACTGATGGTTTAAATGACTTGCCCAGAGTCACACAGTATACAAGTGGAGGTTGTGGGAATCAAACCCAGATCTGTTGGAAGTACCAGGCTCATTCATAGCTTGTTACTCTAACCACTAGGCTATACTGTCAGCCCCTGATATTAAACGATTATAATGCCATATTGCATCGAATGATCATTTGACACTATTGCATCAAATGACTATTTCACCCTGTTACATCAAATCACTATTTGATTACATTTTACAGTATTTGTTACATTATTCAATTTAACCATTTTAACAAATCTTTAAAGGGAATGTGAATGCTGTCATTTAGTAATACACAACAGTGCTAAACTATCATGATAATATTAATATTTTAAGGTTTATATTTCCAATGGCAATGTTTCAACAGTAGATGCTGGAACTGCAATAAAATGACAGAACAGGTTTCTACTGTCATCTAGTTTTAGAGCTGGGAGGATTGAAATACTGCACAAAGGAAATGAGTAACTTGGCAGTGGCTGCAATGACCAGTCATTAGTCCAGATTTTATCCCAGATTGTTAAAGATGCCTGGTCAGTAGAGCTCAGGGTCCAGAACATGGGAGTTATGCAGTAACATGGGGGAGAAAAGGGCTTCCTTCAAAAAATTCAGAAAGACTGAATGGAAGGAGGAAAGATAACCTACCTGGGAAAACTAAGCACATCTAGGACAGAGGTCAGAAAGGCCAAGACAGATATGGAATTGATGACAGCAGAGATGGTCAAGGAAGGTGACAAGACCTTTTCTCTGGTACATTCCAGAAAAGGGGATGACAAAGGAAGGTATTGTCAATCTTATGAAAGGACTTGACCCAGACGAGGGCAGCAGAGAAAATGTAGAAACATTAAATGAATACCTCTGCTCAGCATTCAATAACAAATTGGATTGACCAGTTCTGCAGGAGAAGGTAGGACTGGGGAGGGAGAGGGAGTAAGGAGGTATAAGGAAATGTTCACAGAGGGCAGGGCCCTCAAATGAATCAGACCCTTAAGGTAGGTAAATCTCTTAAGCCATATGGTATCCACCCTAGGGACCTGTGAGAGTTGGTGGCAGTTTTTACCTATACTTTTTTATTCTATTTCAGAGATCCCCCTTATCTCTTAACTTGCATGATACCATTTTTCCACGTTTTGAATCTGCTTTGTCAATTATTTTGCAGTTAAAATGATTGACTGACTGATTGATAGATTTCACAAGATTTACCAGGAAATGACATACTGAGCTGGTAGCAACTCATTTGCAAATATGTCCAAAAAGTATCACTCCTGTTAATATGACCTAGAGGAGGTTTTCATCAGTATTCTCTGTTTTTGGGCGTCCACTGTTTTAGATAACTTTTCTTGTGACAATAATGAACTAGGATGAGACAAACACTTCTCACTGACCTTATGGGACAACAGGTGCCCAAGAACAGCCAAGAAGACTGCTGAAACCTAGGTTTGAGCCATATTATAAGGAGCACGCCTTTTAATATTTTAAATGTGAAAACATTACAAAAGCAGTCTCAAAATAGGGAAGAAGGGTATCATACAAGTTAGGAGACAAGGGGCAATCTAAAAATAAAACAGTATAGATTAAAACTTTAACCCCTATCATGCACAGCTACTTGAAGCTAAAAATAAAGATTAAAAAAAAATATTACTTTAGGGGTCACGTGATGCATCCATCCGAGTGAGTCCCACATTCTCCTAGCTCCATTCCTGACCTCGTTAATTTTGTTTCAAGAATCCCCGAATTCTGACTTTTTGCCGCTACTCCCTTCATAAACTGCTCTGTTATCACCTGGCGATTCTTGCAGCATAGTTTGGGTGCTGATCATGGAGGTGGAGATAATAGCTGCCAGTATGCACCACATACTTCCTGCCAGTCCAGAAAAAGAGAAGGCCCTGAAGAAGAGCAAAGTCCAGGCCACCTCCACATCAAAGTTACAGGCGGCTGTTCAGCTACTTTTGGAGGACAGGTTTCTTCAAAAAATTTCCCCTTTTAAGGAAGCTTTATTTAATATTACCAAGGAACTTAAGAATCTGCATCTTTTTTTTTATACACTTTTATACTTCTCTCCCCAGGAACCGGTCTCCACTCCTTCAGGAGACACACACCTTGTTCCCACACCACAACCTACCTGGTTCTCTGTCGAGTCCTCATGGAGCCTTTGCCGTACCCCCCAGGTGGGCACGGGGCGGGGCAGATTAGCCCCGAGACAATCAACTTTCTTTGGAGTATTTGGGTGGCCAGGCAGGTGCAGGCAATCAGGGTCTCTATCAGTGCTCCATCATCTAGGAGACCAGTTGCCAATTTGTCCCTTTTTCCTGGAGGAGTGGCATGCACCCTGACATAATGGCATCACTGCGGACGTCACAACTCCCCATCCCCAAGTATTGCTCTATGCTTGCCCTGCCCCTGGCTTCCGCTAGAGGCCAGTCAAGCACCAAGCACAGACCCCCCTCCCTCCCAGGAGGAGACCTGTCCAGCGGATGCTCAATCCTCTCCCTCTCCTGCCGACCTCCGGCGGCCCGGGCTCATTCCCAAACCCAGGTCGCCAGTGCAGTGTGAGGTGTGGTGTCCAGTGCCTCAACCCTCAGTGCCACCAGGCCGGCTGAATCTACGTCTTTTCTCGGAGTGTCTCTCTCAAAGAGTTGGCAATGCTGAAGTTCATATCAGTTCTTTGGAAGACTGGCACATCAGGCGTGAACTGGACACTTTGTCCATATGACAAAAACTGGCCTACCTGGAAGATAAGGTGGAAGACTTAGAGGGGCACAGCCAGTGGAATAACGTGATTATCATCAGCTTGCCAGAAGGGTTGGAAGGGTTAAATCCCATCCTGTTTCTTCAGAAATTCCATGAGTGAATAGGGGGACCTTCTCTGAATTGCCCCACCTATATAGTGGAAAGGGCCCATAGAGCACTCTGAGCCACCACACCCCTGAACTTGCCGACTCAGCCTTTGATTTTTAAATTTTTAGATTACCTAGACAAAGTCCTTCTATTGGCAAGAGTTAGAGATCTTACAGAGGTGATACAGGAAGGGAAAAAACTTCAGATCTCTCAAGATCTGCCCCATTCTGTACACTGTTAATGGGTGGAATATGTCCCATTGTTTCAAAACTACTTGTGGCACACATCATGTTATGAATGCTGTATCCAGCAGGACTGCAGATTACTTTTCAGGGCACCCCTAGGTCCTTTGAATCTAGTGTTCAAGCTAGGTTGGAGCTGCCCAACATGTATCCTGACTTCTTCAAGGATTTCAAGTGACTGTACTGAGCGGACATTAGCAGTGCCCCCCTGTGAACTTAAACGGTTTGATGGTTGTTTGAGACTTATTTCTCCCCATGAATTAGCTGATGATGGGCAGTCATCCTGAAGGCCAGCTATTGCACCACAAGTGGTTTTCTTTTCATTCCTCTGGGAGCATTTTTGGATCCTGCCCTGGCCTTGCTTGTTGTGGACTGTACTGCCATTTTGACTGTAGCTTTTCTCCCTTTTTTTCCCTTATCCCAGGCAACTTTTCTGTTGGAGGTTCCTACACTCTGCTGCATTTTGTTGTATCTTAGGAGCTCGGATTCTACCCAGATCTCCTGCTTCGAAAGGCTATTTAGCTCCACTGTATATTGATAACTTGTGTCCCTCCATGTTCTCCTGCATGCTCACTTTGAACTGTGGAATTTTGGCTGGACTGCTCACTGGAAAGGACTTCGTGGGACATGAGGGACTTCTCAGGCTGTTTTTCTGCTATGTGATATTGGTCCCGATGGCAGTGCCTTCATGGCTGGCTAGGGAGTGATGAGTCCCCTCTCCTGATTCAGGTAGGTGCTGGGGTGTTTGGTTTGGGGAGTTTTTTGGGGATAGGCGGACTTCACTGGGGACCCCCTTGGTCTTGGTTTATGACCCGGGAGCTGGCGAGTTCAGCTGCTGTGCACTCACCCCATTGTGAGCCCTGTGTCAGCAGTCATTTGATGGAGGGTGGCCTTACCCAGGTTCTTGATTCTTCTAGTATTTTGGGCACTTTTTATCATTCAGCATCTCCACTTTTGGAAGACTGTGTTCTGTGGTCTACTATTTCAGATGGTGATCTTTGTGGCTGGTCTTTCAACATCCACTGTGTACTCTAGTCTTATAATTTCTGGACATCCTGCCCTCCTTCTCATCCTCCCTTTTGAATATTCACCTTGTTGGGCTATGAGTCAGGGGATGGAGATTGATACCTGGCTGTTCTCCACTGGGGAAGCCCTGACTCCTATGGCAAGAAATCTTCAGCTGCTTCTACAGTTCTAGTGGCTTAGTGTCAGTGGGGGAAGTCTGCTTTGTCAGTGCTCTCTCCCCAAGGTAGCCCTCATCTTTGTGGTTGTCTTGGATAGTGGTCAGATGAGAAGTGGGGTGCCTTGGGGTTTGACTCTGTGACCACCAATCAAGGTGGAAATTAGCCTAAGCAGCCCTTACTGGTGGCTTCTGTCGGAACTTGGTGTTTGGCCTTTCCTTTTTTGGGCATGTGAAGCAGGTGCTCAGTGGTTCCCTGGTTGCTACTGCAAAGGGTGATCCATGGTGTTAGATGTCCATCGGTCCACTCCCCTCTTGACTGACACCCTCTTTGAGCACCCATGCTCCCTTTCCTTGCCACTCTTGGGCACTGGTGAGAAGGGCCCTGTTCACTACCTGCTGTTCTGGGGTATCTCCTAGGCATTAGCATGAGATAGCACAGCCTGAGTACCCCTGTCCAGCTAGTTTGTCTCTTATTGGGATAGAGTGGCTCTCCACCTATGGGCAGACCTGGAATACTGTTGTGCCGGCATGCTTATGGGGCCTACGCTTTCTTACTTTCGTGTGGTGTGTTAATATTTTTCTACTGTTACCTGTTTTTGATGAGGGGAGGGCACTGTTTCACTTTCCTTCACTACGTTTGTTATTATTTTTCAATGTTCTGCCTTGTGCTTATTTATTTACACTGTTAGCCTTTCTTGGGCTTGGTATGGGGGAGTTTGATTTGACTGTAGGGGTTTGTGGGTACTTATCAGTGCAAATTATTCTATGATAGTACTTTGTGGGTTTATATTCTGGTTTTTGCAATCTGGGAGATTGCGGGAACTTGGGACGGATGACTTTTCTCATCAGGGACCTAATGGTTTTGGAGTGTTGGTCTCTGAGAATGGGGATAGTCTTTCATGTTATTGGGGGGGACAGGACTTTATTTTATGGGACGCTCCAGGGAGGATTTGGCTGGGATGGGAGGGGGGTTGGGCACTGCAAACCTCGGGGGGCAGGGTAACCATGGATGTATTTTACCCGATTACATCTTCTCTTTTTCTTTTCTGAGACTCAGATGGAGCCTTCTGTGAAATTTCTCTCTTTTAATATCAGGGGGAGGCCAGAACAAATACAAATGAGCTGTTGTGTTAAAGCATCTGAAAAAGTCTCAACCCAGGGTGATCTTCCTTCAGGAGACTCATCTCCCAAAGGAGGATGCCTTTCTGTTTCATAGAGACTGGGCTGGCCAAGTTTTTGGGTCAGGAATTAGCAAAAGGAGAGGAGGTATCACTATTCTAATAAGCAAGTGATTCCACTTCTCTCTACTTAAGGAAATTGGGGACTCGGATGGTCTGTGTGTTTTCTTACACGGTCATCTGAATCTTACAGAAGTTCTCATTGGCACAATCTATAGTCCCACCCTAGACTCACTCTGCTTTTTTATGAATATAGCTGCCCAATTAGGTCCCTTTTCCCAGCTGCCTATCTTGTTGGGGGAGGGACTGGAACCTGGTGCAACAAACAGATCTTGATAGATCTGGTCTGGTAGGAAAGGCCAATGGAGTTTGCAAGAACTCATGGATACCCTTGGATTGGTGGACCCCTGGAGGGGTGCTCAACCCGTCTGCTTGGCAGTACACCTTCTATTCACCCGTCCATTCTTCCTAGTCATGCAATGATTATTTCTTGTTAAGCAAGGAGGCTGTCCCTGGTATAGTTCATGCTTCCATTTTGCCCACAGTTAACTCAGATCATGCGCTAGTCCTGCTGAACCATTCCTTGGTGGGTCAGAGAGACCTGGATAAGATCTGGTGCCTTTACTCTTCTCTCCTTACAGATCCTGTTTCTAGGGAAGCCATAGGGTGGTATGTTGAAAGCTTCCCCACAGTTAATGAGGATACAGTTTTGTACTTAGATGTTCTTTGGACTGCCCTTAGGTGCTCTGTATGGGGGGAATGCATATGGTTGGCCACTATAGCTAAGAAGTGTTGGTGCTGGTAGATGGAAGAGCTTCTCTCTCGGATCCAGATTTTGGAGCACTCTTTATCCTCTAATAAGGATGTGACTTTGTGGCACAAGCTGCAAGATCTCTGGAAGCTGTAATACAAATTCCTGGCTGAGAAAGCAGAGTATGCCATTCAATGCAACAAGTTGCATTACTTAGAAGTGGGAAAGCGGGCAGGGCATTTACTGTCTCTTCATTTAAAACAGGCAGATTCTGCCCAGGTTATTCCTGGTCTTCAGCTTGCTCCATGGGACCCTATTCTCACACAGCCCCTTGATATAGCTGTGGGTTTTCACTTGTACTATAGTTCTCTGTATAGTCAGCCAGTTCTTACCCCTGATCTTTTACAGTCTATGGAGACTTACTTAAACTCTATCCCACTCCTGACCCTCTCCCCTTCTTAGCAAGACCTTCTTCAAGCACCGGTACTAGAGTCAGAGGTCAGACAGGTTTTCAAGAGCCTCCTGAAGGGTAAGGCCCCTGACCCTGATGGATTCATCAATGCTTTTTATTCTTCATTTATAGAAATCCTGGCCCCTCTTCCCATGCGTCTTTTCAATCATCTTCTCTCCTTTGGTCTCACAGACACTTCCTTTATCCAGGCCTGGCTCTCTTTTATTCTTATGCCTGGTAAAGATTCTTTTTCCCCAGGCAGTTACCACCTAATATCCCTGCTTAATACAGATTTAAAGGTACTGGGGAAGATTCTGGTGAACCGGTTGTTACAGGTTTGGACAGGTCTGGTCTCTCCAAAGCAGGTGGGCTTTATGGCTGGTCATCATTCAAGTGACCACATATGTAAACCCCTGCATCTGATCTCTGTGTCCAGGAAAAGCGGGGTTCCCATGGTCCTGGTCTCCCTGGATGCAGAGAAGGCCTTTGATAAGGTCTTGTGGCCTCTGTTTCTAGTCCTGGAAAAGTTTGGCTTTCCAGATAAATTCTACTGCTGGGTGCGGGTCTTGTACAGTGTACCTACAGCTAGAATTCATTGTAATGGGGTCCTGTCGGAGTTGGTGATGCTCCAGCATGGCACAAGGCAGGGCTGCCCCCTCTCTCCTTTTCTTTTCAACTTGTACCGGGAGACCCTTGTCCAAAAGATTCAACTTAATCCAGAGATTTGGGGCATTAGAGTGGGGGGATCAAGGTACAAATTATCAGCCTATGCAGATGACCTTCTTTTGCATCTTGAGTACTCTGCTTCCTGCCTTCCTGCAGTGTTACAAGAATTATAGGCATTTTTGAATGTCTTGGGGTACCAGCTTAACTGGGATAAATCCCAAGTGATGCCTCTCAATGATCTGGTCTCCAAACACCAAATCCTAGAGATGGGTCTATCTTGGGCACCGACAGTCCTTACATATCAAGCAATTCATCTCTCCTGCTCCTTCTGATCTAGTCAAGTTAAATCTTAACCCGCTTCTCTCTAGAATTAAGGAAGATTTGAGGTGGTGGGTTGCTTTACCCATTTCCCTATGGGGGAAAGTCAACATCATGAAGATGAATATTTTGCCTAGAGTCCTTTATCCCATGGGTCTGCTCAGCCTCTACTTACCTAAGGTTTGGCTCTCCCAACTTCAAAGGTTAATTTTGGACTTTCTTTGGCATCAAGGGGCAGTGCGATGTGCTTATGATAAGCTGACGCAACTGAAGGAGTGGGGTGGTTTTCATCTGCAAGATTTTTCCCTATATTATTGTGCTTGTCATAGTAACAAAATGTTCTGGTGGGCCCAAGTCACGAACGGCTCTAGTGTTAAGGAATACTTTCCTTTGTGGCTCCAACTTGAATCTCAGCTTTGTGTCCAACATGGTATTCAGCTTTCTAGTCTTTTATTTTCTAAACCTTCTGTTCTTCCCTCACGACTTGGAGATACACCTTTAAAATGGTCATTACAGGCCCTTGCCCAATTACACTCTTACCTTCAAAAGGATTTGACTCAGGATTTATCTCAACCTCTTTTGGGAAATCCCATCATTAGAATTGCCAACCATCTGATTCCTTTTAGCTTTTGTTCCCAGATGTGGAAATCCCCTTTGAAGTCCTTTCTCTCTAATGCTAAGCCTGCATCTTTGGCCGTGATTCAGCATCTCTTTGCCCTTCCGTTTACCACCCTTTCAAACATCTACAGTTGTCAGGGGCTGTCACTGCCTTTTTAGGCCCGACACTGTGGGGGCCCACCCACCCCCGACACTGTGGGGGCCCACCCACCCCATCCTCTCGCAACTTCAATCAATTGCCCTTACCCTGCATTCTGTCACTATGTTTTATGCTTTTTTTGAACTGCATGATCCTAGGGGATTACAGGTTACAGGTTTCTATTGGCAACATGCTATGAACCTGTGGCTTGAGCCTAGGGCCTGGCAGTCAATTTGGAAGTGGCTTTACATGTTTGTCAAACAGGATAGGTATTGTTATACCCAATTTCACATTCTTCACAACATGTACTTTACCCCCTTCGATTATTCCATATGGGTCACCTCTCTTCATCGAACTGTTCCTGCTGTGGTTCCAGGGTGGGTTCTCTTATGTATGTTTTAAGGGAATGCCCTAAAGTGTCTTCTTTCTGGTCTAATATACATAACTCTCTTAATCCTCTCCTTTCTTTGGACTCCTTCTTTACTCCTGAGTCTTGTATCCTAGGTTATTTTCTGGACGAGTTCTTTGGCCCCCATAAGGTGTATCTCTCTTTAGATGCTATAACTGCCAAACTGGTTATCCTTAGCTATTGGAAGGGTGACTGTATCCCTTCGTTTTCTGAATGGCATCAGAAACTTCTACAAGCATTTGCAGTTGAGAAGCATATTGCGCGAAATGATGAGAGAAACTTGATATTCAGAATTCTGGGGACAGTAGGAAGCTCTTATCTGAAGGTCTTTCAGGGTATTGGGTTGGAGCTCACTTGAGGTCTGGGGGCCCCTGTCTTTCTGGCTTCCCCGGTTCCTCCCCTATCTTTTCTTTTCTTATTTGTTTTCTCCCTCAGGACCTGTCCTCTTGGTGTTGGCAGTGCTCAGAGTGGATTGGGGGTAGGGTACTAAGGTAGGTATGGATTTTGGGGGATTTAATGAGGGTGTTTAGGTGTGTGAGGTTGGTTTCTTGCTAGCTCTTTTCCTTTTGTTTTGCATTTGTTATTTTCTTTTTGTTATCCTGCTGTTGTCCATTTATGGTTTGTTGTTGTTTAGTAGGTTTTGTATTGTTCTCTCATGTTTATAATTCAATAAAGTACATTAAATGAAATATATATATATATATATATTGTTTTGAAAGAGTAAATGAGCTGACCAGAGATGGCCTATAAACATTTGTCAAAATAAGATTAGCATAGCAGGTAGAGCAGGTTCTGAATGATATCTTAGGCAGATACACTTTACTGTGAACTTGCCTTCTGTGTGGGAGCATACTCTCTCTGTAATTTCTTTTATGGCCCTAATATTGATACTGCAGGATATTTTCAAAAGGCTTTACATGATATGGTAGTATTTGGGGGTAACTGCATCCTGAGGGGTTAACATGAACTGCATGTGGGATGTGGTGATGGATCAGTCTGCTTTTACTCATCTGAGCCATGCCAGGAGTTCTCGATTTCTGCAAGCCCTAGTGGCTGAACATGGTTTGGTGGCAACCTTGTGTTATACCCATCTGGAGGACCAGAAGTGTGAAATCTTTTTCAATAAAGCACATGTTTCATTGTGTACCAGCACTGGATGTTTGGGTAAACATGATTTGTGCCTGGTTTTAATTTCTCTTTTGGATGCTGCTGTTTATTACTGTGTGCACCACCTGCTCTGAGCACCTATTTTTTTGCATGTTAGACTAGTAATATACCTTCTTCTCATATGCATGTCATACAGATACCAGACTGGATGTGATCTTCTGTTTTTATTTGTTTATTAAATTCTTGGATTACAATTTGACACCAATGATTGCCATCCTGGATAAAGTGTATCATGATTCTATCATGTTGATGGACAATACACCTGTGCACTTGCTTTTGATCCTGACTCACTCTGATGAGTGCCCCCCCACACACACACACACACATGGCAGCTAGACCCTACTTTATTAGGGCAGGAAAATATTTGGGAGGCAGTGAACAAGGCTGTTTGCACATTCCTGCTCTGCAACTCAAGGGGGTACATCACATGCAGTGCAGTGGGAGGCATTGAAGGCCTGCCTCTGAGGAATTATCATTTCCCATGCTATGCACCATGTGAGAGAAAACAAAATGAGTTAGTGAGCCCTGGAATTGAAAACTGCAGAATGCAAAGTAATTTATACATCTCAGCCTACTCCATTTTTATACAAGCACCTCCAAAAGACTTAAAATGGAATATAATTCCTGATTCATCAGAGACTTGGAGTGTCAATAAATATTTTCTTCAAAACAGGACAATATTATGATGGAGACTGGGTGGGGCGTGCCTTTCTTGTCAACTCCGTAGTAAACAGTGTCAAAAAACAATCCATGTTATTCCTATCCGAGAGGGTGAAATCTGAACCAATAAGAAATGGGGCTCTACATTAGAGAATTTTGTGAGACCCTGTACATATGTTAAGGGGACAGGGTCTCTTGAGGAAATTGAGGCCTTTCTGAATGACACCTATTTGCCATCAATCTTTGCTGAAGTCCAAGAGAATCTGGAGGCCATGGTGCCCTTGCAGAAGATCACACAAGCTCTCAATGGATGTAATAGTGGGAAGGTAATGGGACTTAAGGGCTTCCCAACAGAATTGTTTAAAGTGTTCCAGGAATCCTTGCATATCCCTCTGCTTAATATGATTCAAAAGAGTCACCAGGCTGGCGAATTGCCCCCTTCCATTCAGTCCACAACAATTATGGTTCTTCCCAAACCAGAAAAGGAACCAGAGTTGTGTACCTCCTACTTCCCTGTATTGTTGTTTACATCTCACTGTAAAATTATAGCTTAATAGACTACTACCATATTGGAGGGGGGTCACCCTGATTTAATTCATGTAGATTGATCTGGTTTTATAAAGAAGTGGCAGGTAACTAAAACATCAGACATAAATTAGATGTGGTGTGGGAGTGGGCCAGGAAAAAGAAAAGGCACATGGCATGCATTTTGTTTTTGTAGGCCAAGAAAACTTTTCACTGCATGGAGTAGGGTGTATATGTGTGATGTTTTTGAACCCTTTGGGTCTGGATCTCACATTTGCCATTATATAAGGCCCCTATACACAACACTTCAGGGCCAAACAAAAGTTTACAATGTCCTCTCCCTCCCACAGCTCTCCCACTGGGCTGAGGTACCTGCCAGGGGTGCCTCATGTCTCCACGCCTTTACAGTTTTTATTTAGAACCATTGACAATCACTATCTACTATAATGCTGTGATAGCAGGCCATTAATGTGGTCAAATACATCATAAATTGTCCCTTTCTGTGGACAATGTACTGCTGTACATTTCCAATCCCTGCCTTGCTATTCCTGAGTTTGCTAGAATATTGGGGTTTAGGGAGCTTTAGCTGGAAATAAAATACATTTGTGAAAGAGTGAACTACTGTCAGTAGGAAGGGACACACTCATCCAATACATATTTACCTACATGAAGATCTGAAGACTCCACCACTTTCATTTTGTGGGGGGCACAGTACTATGCATCATTTGGAACACATACACAACAATGTGCTCATTTTTACCAACTTTCAAACAAACAGTTTGAAAACTAGCACAGTGATTGATTGATTGATTGATTGATTGATTGACTGATTGATTCATTGATTCATTTATTAATTTGTTATTTCAAATGTTTTACCAGGAATTATAAAATGGGCATCCAAAATAAAGAAGTCGCATTGGTCAAAACATATCATTTGACTGTGAATGAAATCTGTTCCACGCACAGTCATTCTGGTCCTAAACCTCATCACACAACGAGCAAATCAGTCCTCCTATAACCAGAACTATCTTCCATCATAAACATGACTGCTACCTTTACACTGTAAAAAACCTTCAACTGGGCCCTAAAAATAAAACCACCTTAAATAAAAAAAATAAACAAATTAATTGTGTTGTTTCCCTGAATATCACACTCTCCTTACACACATAAACAAATCAGAAATATTAAGTAGTGTTTATAGTTTTCATTACAACTATTTCTTTGCTGACAATGAAAAATCCCCCTTCTATCTTTACCTGCTCACCAAGGAAATCTCTTCTGCTTGCCCTGACAGTGAGATAATTCTCTGGTTGTAGAGGAGGCATTTGTTGTGTGTGTGTGTGAGTGTGTGTGTGTGCGCGAGTGTGTGTGTTTGTGTGTATGTACGGTATGTTAGGAGAGGAGCATTCTGCCAGTAGAACTAGCAAAATTTTGAATTTATGCATTCCATGATAAACATTCTATATCTTGAATGTGGGGAAAAACAGAGGAAAAAATGGGAAGAAGAAAGTAGGCACTAATACAATGACATCATCAATGACATAATTTACAGTAGGTGGAAGGACTATGTTATCATAAATGCACACAAGTAAATCTATTGTTTCTACATATAAACATGTTTTTCCAAATGTAAAAAGTTAAAAAAAGCCAATTTTATAAAAGCAATGAGACACTCCAGGGGTGTGCATGAAACAGATTTTACTGCACTTCCAGGGCTGAAGGCACTTGGCCTGTGGCCTTGTGTCTCACTTTTTATTTTATTTATTTATTTATTTAATTTATTTATTTAGTTTTGTTGACTGGGTAAGTGCACTGCCTATTTTCAGGCACAACCTGGGGGAAGGGGATACAAATGAATGCCAACTGACCTTGAACCAGATTAAGCTGTTGGTGATAATTTTTAGTGAAATACAATACAATGCAATACAATACACTTTGCCTCTGGGTGTGCAGTAAAATTTGCTCTATGCACACCTGTCATGTCTTATTGCTTACAGATATACTGAACTGGTAACAGCTAATTTCCAGTTGTGTTCTGTGGGGGTGGGGGTTGGGAGAGAGGAACAGATGTACACTAAGAACAATAATAGAAGTAAAAGGTAAAAAAAGCATCATTTATATACTTTGTAAACTGCTTGTTTGGCTCTTTTTTACACCTGGAATTTTCTAACAGCAGCTGCTTTGGTTTAAGGTAATTGGCATCCTTACTGTATCTCAGCTGAATCAGGTTGTGCCACTCTGCCGGTGGGGAGGGGAGGAGTTGGGGAAGGGAGGGTTGGAGTTGTTGTTTTTTGTCGTTATTGTATTGTAATAGTGATTGCATGTATTTCTATGTTTTTTGTGTGCTTTATTCTTAATAAAGTATATTAAATTTTTAAAAAAGCAACATAAGGAATGTCATAATCGTTCTGTATTTGGATCAGAAGGTTATATAAAATTCTACCTATCTAGGGCTCTGTGGATTAGATTATTTTTTTTATTTATCTCTGCATACCCTGAAGAATACTGACAGCATTTAACATACATTAATTTATGTCCCTTGTGGATATGTAGCAGGGTATTCATGCTGTAGAGCATGTGCATAAGGCAATATACAGTATTCCCTTCTAATTTAAAGTAGCATAACATATTTTATCAAGTAATGCAGCATTTGTTTCATCAGTTATAACACTTTCACTTGAGTTCACTTCCATCTTTAGATTCCAAAAGCAGTATAAAGTGATGATTTTGGGAACAATAAACAATATATACAACTGCAAGTTACTTCATACATTGTTAAGTGTTAGCAAAGAGTTCAGACTTTTAGATGGAAAATAAATTATTCTCTTCTTTTGCCTTATTTTTACAGTGATTCGAGCCAAAATTACTGGAAGAAAGCAGGTTTCTCCCTCAGGCAATGAGAAAGACCCTTTCAGAATGATCCAGTATGAAATTAAACAAATTAAGGTACATATAATTTTAAATGAAAAAGAAATATGGGAAAGCATTCCATATAATCTTTATTACAATCTTAATTTACTAAATAAACTCGCTTTGGTAGGTTGAAGCATTTTAGTTGTTAGAAAAATGGGTACTGTGTTATTTGTTTTTACATGTAAGTATTAAAACCATTGCAGGTAGTCTGCCTTTTCTTTGAAAAATGTTTAAGCCTATATTTTTCACTGTTTTCAGTTTAAAAAGCCCCTATTGGGGAATTCATTCAGATCAAGGTTGAGGTGCATCGTCAGCTGTATCCACCTGGCTTGAGGATAAGCATGGAGTTTTAATGTAGTGTTGTTAATTCCTTACCTTTTATGAGACCTAAACTTTGATAACAATAATGAGAAAAAATAGCAATAAAAATAGTTAATTCTACAATAAAAGGCTAACGACCATGAGAACAACTCAAGCTTCAGTACGATGTACAGACTATAAAACTTTGTGATATAGCAACAGCTTAGAAGAGATAGAATATTTAGACTTCATACCATGTTTTCAAGAAGACAATAATGCATTTCCTGAAGATTTCACTTATTTCTGGAGTTTCTTTGACATATTGTCACATCATGGTAAGTAGAAATAGGATAATGGCCTTATTCAAACTGAGTACCAGAACATTTTGTTTTAAAATTAAGCCTTCCATTGCATTTCTCTGCACCCTACCTCTTCCAATGGAACTCCACTACTGGCACTTTTTTTTAACATTTTCCCTATACTTGATCTGCTGTTGCTACCTTAACAGGACATATTTTTTTATACAATGGGTACAATAGGTAAAATAAAGGGCTATGATTATTCAAGACCCATCATATGCCTGTATGACCATATTCTTTAAAGCACAACAGCAACAATCCATTTTGTAAGTGTGATAGCACACTCCACAGTGTGCATTAAGCCTCTTACATACGAACATACAAAATTTGCCAGCAGATTAAGGCCAGTAGGTGTATCAAGTCTGCTTGATTTTGTAGCTAGCCACCCTACATAGGAGCTGTCCCTCTTGCTTCACATATTGTGTCCTGTTGCTTACTAAACCCTCAGAATCCCTCTGTTATGTTGCTTTCAGCTGCAGTCGGTTTCAGCCCAGGGAGGAAACTAGTGGATCTCAGCCCATAGAGGCCCCCTCCTCCTCTTGGGCTGAGGGGCGATGCAGTTGGTGTTGCCACCAGCAGCAACAGGAGTCAGTCCCAGTAGATTGCCTTTAGTATGTCTACCACCTGTGGTGGGTCTTTCCTTTTAGGGTCAAACATGTTGGAAATGGGTCTATTGAGAAAAGTAGGTTTCAAATGGATTGAATGGGATGGTTAATGAAACAGATCCTTCATTTTGTAGTCTGTCCCAATACCACGACCCTCCATAATATAAATAATGACAACTGCATCACCATACCCATCTGTAAGACTTCCTTCCCACTCCAGACACTGACCCTTCTTATTTGTTCTGGAGCACAATGCTGAATGTGTCTCACTCCAAAGTGACAGACTCTCAGATGAACCTACTGAACTGTAAAAGATTTAGAAATGTGTGCACCATGTCTGACAGTGCAGAAAAGTTAATTATTTTGCCTGCAACTTCTAATCTTAAGGCTTCCATTAAATTCCTGGCAGGTGATCTACTCCCTTTTTGATCCTGCTTTCCATTCCTCAGACTCAGTCTTTCTATAGTATGGTTCCCTTCATCTTACCCTCTGACCCCAGGTTACCTTCTAATTTAATAAATTCTTCACAACCTGTGCCCTCCCACCTCTACCTCAATCCACTGTTCCTCCCCTCCCACCTTAGTCACTCACCTCTGAACCCCTAGCTGGGCTCTGTTTCTATTTCACTCCTATCTCAGTCTAGGAGACCATACTGCCTATCCACTCTACTAACCTCTCAAAAAGGTCTTAGCTTAGATGGACTGGAATCTAAACTACTTCACCAATCCATCCCCACTTTTGCTATCCCACTAACCATATTCTTAACCCCTCCTTTAAAGTCTGCTCTATAGCTCAGTACTGGAAGTTGGCTGAGGTTCTTGCCCTATACAAAGGGGTGACTCCACCTCATCTGGTAACTGCTGATCTGTTTTGTCCCTCACTGCTCTTGCCAAGCTTCAAGAGAAGCTAGATTACATTCAACATTTTGACTAATTCTACTCCTGCAATGTCCTCTGACCATTCCAGTCTGACTTCCATAAACACCTCTCCACTGACTCCTCACTCTTACTGTCTCAGTCTTTAAGGGGATGGACCAATGGAACATTACTGTTGCCATTTTTATTGATCTTGCCAAGCCTTTGATACAGTAGCCCATTCCCTCCTTCTGGACAAGCTGGGAGGTGCAGGTATCTCTGTTCCTGCCCCTGAATGGTTCAAATTGTAACTCTCCATTGGTCTCTAGTTGGTCCATGTCAGTGTTGCCTCATCTCCCCCTCCTCAATTAGTCTAGAGTTCCCTAAGGCTCCATTTTGGGTCCCATTCTGTTATTTGATTTTCTTAAAGACCCCTCAATGTGTGTCAACTTACACATTCATATGTATGGGAATGACACTATTCTCTGTGCCTCTAGTGCCTTAGTCTCTGCCATGGAAACACCATGACTTCAATAGTGTCCTATGCTTCTTCCATATGCACCAGCTTTTGGTCATACAGTTTCAATAAGATGGTATTCATGATCTTTGGCACAAACCAAAAGCTTGCAAGGCTTCCCTCCCCCAAGTATTTCCTATCCTGCATGCCCACCCCCAAAGTTTTTCCCCACTTCTAGTACCTTGGTGTGTGACTGAATTGAAGGTTTGATTTCTCTGTCCTTACTGATGCCATTCACAAAATGCTCTGCCCCAAACTTCCTACTCTATCCCAATAAGGATTGCTTACTACTCAAAGTCCACTGGGATGTTATCACCAAGATGATTCTCCTTGTATCTGACTATGCAGATGTGGTCAGTGGTGCCTTTTCAATGTCTTATGTCATTTTACTTCCAATGCCCCTCTTATACCCAGCATTGCACCCTCTGCATCACCTCTTTCTCCCTTCCCTTGCTTTCTGCTGCCTCACAAACTGTGCTTTCTTAATAATGGTTCTCCTCACTACCCCCTTACCTCTCCTTTCTCCTCCTCTTGTCAACTCTGTCTCCTGCTTACTTTGCTCTAGGGACTTTCACATCCTCTCTATTCCCTACTTTAAATCTGCTACAGGGCAAACTGATTTTTCCTCTCATCTTCCCCCCCATCTGAAACAACCTTATCCCCTTCCACTACAGCATCATAATATCTTTCACTCAAACATAAGTTTAAAATCCTTTTTACCCCCTCCTGCTCGTGTTGCGGTCCTGGCTAGACTGTGTTGTGCTGCTTCTTTCACAGTCTCATTCTACCTTTATACCATTTGTTGTCACTAGAAGCACCATTATAGTTATTGTCTTGACCTGTAAGATTGCATTGCTATTTATTTATAACTGTATGTTCTTGCACCCACTCCTGCCTGTACCTCATTTGCTGTTGTCAATACACTTTTACAGTATATACAGTAACCCCTTGCTATAACGAACCTCGCTATAGCAAATTCCCGGCTATTGTGAACGGTCCATTTGGCTCCCGTCTAAATACCATTCAGCTGTTGTGAATAATAAACAATTTAAAACATGAAACCAGTATGAGTAAAAGGAAAGAAAAAACAGCAAATGCTCAGTGAAAACTCTTCAGAGTGAAACACTGAATCAGGAGGATGATCTGCTACCCCATTGCTCACCAGTGGAACCCCGGCTCAGCCACACAAACACAGCATTTCAGTTCTGCAGAAGTCAACAAACTGAGTCTACACCAAAATGGCTGTTAATTCAAAGAAAATCAAGTAAACGCTCAACCCCCAAATATCTACTTAAATATCCAGATGTATTTTGCTGATAAATTCTACTAAATTTAGGAGCTTACGAATTTTCTTAACTCAGCTTAAACACTGTGATGGTGCTGCTAAAGCTGTTAAAGTAAAGAAAACTTGCTGGCAAGCAAAAGTATTCACAGCACTTCACACTTACACACTGACTCCTCCGTATGTCCCATATATGTCCTTTTCTTCAGCCTTCTTCACAGTCTCCTTGTCTACTAGTGCAAACGTGTCCATAGACTCCCCATTCCATATGCTGTCATTTCCTTTACAACTTGTCTAATGTGGTTCCCCATAACAACCATTCTCCCTACAGAGCTCAAAGGCTGCTTACCTCTGCCACCTTTGCTACCCTAAATTGCTTCCCCCTATCTTTTGGCCCATCTGATCTGGACATCCCACCCCCATCAAGTTAAAAGGTGTCAGGTCAGCATGTGCACTTAACACTGAGCAACACCCCCCCCCCATTGCATGTCCCATAATAGTATCCTTCACTGTAACGAATGAGGAGCTATAACAACTGGCAGACATGGCTCTTAAAGTATTACTTGTAGTGAGGGGTTACTGTATTTCCTATATCATTCTCAAGGTAAATATTTTTATTCCTCTATCCCTCCCCCAGTCTCATCTGGAAGTGGGCCTAAGCTCTGAGTACCTTTCCTGGCTACCATTTTTCAATAAATTAAATACATTTTGCCAATTTTAATCCCCTCATCCATCTCTGCAAGTCCGCAATAGTCATTTCTAGACCACATCCAATGCCCCTTCAAGCTTTCTTTTGCTAGTTACCTTCCCCACTTTCCCAGAGATCCCTCAGGTCCCCCTCTACCATCCACAGAAACCAAATGTTTATGTTATTACTTGAAACAAAGTACTCTCCATGGCCAGGCCTGCATAACACCTAAGCAACTTCCAGCATTTAAGCATTAACATTCCCTACAAAAATAACACATACCTCCCATTACTGTTTCAAACAATGAGAAAACAATCTCTGGCTGTTATAAGGGAGCACCAGTGTACCAGTGTCAGATTTGCAGCATGCAGCTCCTGCTACAAAAGCAATGATGCTTTCTGCCCTCAGGACCCATCCACTGACATCAGGCACAGTGGATATATTGTGGACTCCACTGGTATGAAAAGAGTCAAAGATGTCACATCACTCCCATGCCCCTGCTACCAGACATGAAGTTAACTCCTCCTCTTTTGCTGCAGCCTCCTTCTTACATGCACCCGTCTGTGGTTGGACCTGTAAATCCTGCCCCCCCCCAAAAAAAAAGAGAACGTTTTAACCAAGCAATTGCCATGGCTGCCCCAATTGCAGTTATGCCACTGAAGAACTGCATAAAGTTCTGAAGTTCTGTTCTGCTATGAGAAGTTCAGATACCTACCCTATCCTTATCATAACTTTCAGAAGCTTTTAGTTTAAAGTACAAAAACTAGTTAAGTATCATTTCCACCCATAGGCTAAAGTATGTGAAAACAAAAGAACCTAATTCAACTTCAAGTGCTGCTACAGTAAATATAACTAGTGTTGCAAATCTATTAGTTCATGTTCTGTAATATATGATTATGTCCCAGTCATACAAATCTGACTCACTGAATCCATTCTCCAGCTACGTTAGTGCTCACCAAGACAGCCAATCCACAGAATACTCTTCCCAACAAATAGGAAACTCTCAAGGAGCCCACTGCAGACAGGCACCCTTATAAAGTGGGACCCTACACTATTGAAAAACATTAGGGCCCAAAGACTGGCCATCCGAAAACATCACTATACTATGAAAAGCAGGGGGAGAAAAACAACAATGGCAAACCCAGAAACAATCAGAAATGAGAATGTTAAGGTAAATGTCTCCATCCTAAAGTACAGTATTATATAAAAAAATGATGGGTATGTTTGGCATACTTGTCAATCTACCCATCTCTTACACTGACAAGGTAACAAAGCCAGTCATCCTTTGGGCTCATGTCCTGCTATCTGATTATACAAAACAAATAAAAGCAGCACATCCAAGATTCCAGAGTCAGTGCTAACCAAGACAGCAAGCCCACAGAACACTCTTCCCAACAAATAGGCAACACTCTATGATAGCAAATGAAGCACTTTATTATGTATTGTCAAGCAAAGTGCAAATGTTAATGGTAAGCAGCAAAGTTCAATAATAAGGTCAAAAGCAGCCCCTTTGCTACTACTACAGGGGGTCTTCAGCTGGGGATGTTTTATTTGATTAGCCACCTTGAATGGGTCCATAAGATATAGTCCAGATGAGTATAATTGTGGTAAAAAGTGTCAAATTGCTCAAAAAAATTAGAACAGATCAGTACTTTTTACTATATGAATCACCTTATATTTGTCTAATATAGCCCACTGTACTTTATATACTTCACTGAAGACCACAAGCCTAAAGTCTAGAATTACTCCAACTGCCAGTATCTTTTACATGTTATGTAAGTGATAGTTCATGATTGGAATGTCCATTGTTTTGATATTGAAGGGGTACTTTGCTGCTAAAAAGTTCAACCTATAGCAGAGCCCTGGGGCCCTGGCACTGTATCTCAAGCATTTTTAACTTCCTTTCTTCAAGAATAATATTGGAACCTCTTAACAAATGAACTGGTTTGCCTTACATGACATACTTTATCATATAATTGTTGCAAGCATTTTGCAAATCCAAAAAAGTGAAAAGTGTTAATGTTACACTTGCCATCAGCATATTATGCAATTGTTTTCACTTGATCATCATGAATCAGATGTTTCACTTTTTGTTTACTGTGATATTTTAAGCAATAGGGCACAACAGCGTGTGGATAGTTATGTGATAAACACATACCAAGGTGTATTGTTAGACCTGAGGTATTTATGCTGAGTGCCTGTAGCACCTGAAAGTGCAGTTATAACATAACAATCTACAGCCTTATTACACTTATAAAATGGGGAAATGGAGAAATCTTAAAAAATATATGAAAACATTTCTGTATTTTCTTTTGTTAAAAGTACCTAGTAAAAAGTAATACATCGACACCTGTCTATCATCTGACTTTCAATATATTCAGTGGGTGGAATGTTTGTTTATCATGAAATGCAGGAATTCAAACATCTGCATAATTCTACTTGCAGAGTATTCACCTCTTCCATCACAAACACACCCAACAGAATGCTTCAGCAAAGTCAATGCTTCAGTTTTATCTGGGCTGGGTTAAACAGAAAAGGTTTCCCTGGTAGACAGGTAAGGGTAGGAAGTGCTTTTTGATTGTCAGGAAAGAAGCTCAAAAAGTGAAATTATGAGTAGTACTTTATCTTTTATAAATGTATGTGTGCATAATTTGGGACTATACATGAAAAGAACATTTGATTATTATTGTTTAATATTTTTAGACTTTCATTTTAGAGCCAAACAGACTTGTGTAGTGAGACTAAAGGTAGTGGCCATGTTGGTAATGGTAGTCAGGATTTTTTTATACAAGAGGCATTGATACATTATTGTGCTATGCCCCAAGTACCAGTACTTTTTTAACCAGTGGTATCAGTCTGACATTGCACAGCTGCTGATCAATCAGGATTCAGTAATTTCCCCACCCAGTTTATAGTAGTTTTGCAGTACACAGTCCCCATGTCCACTACAAATTTCAGCAATGGCCTCCATCCTGCCAGATAATTGTTTTTTCTTATACCATCTATAAGGAACTGGGTAAGATAGAGTAGGAGGCTCTCAGGGTTGTGATAATTAAAAATAATCTTTTGATTTTAAGTCATACAATTGTTTACAAATGTTTTTTAAATAATTTTCAGATGTTTAAAGGGTTTGAAAAAATAAAGGATGTCCAGTATGTGTACACTCCCCTTTATTCATCCCTCTGTGGTGTGAACCTCGAAGTCAATAACAAGAAGCAATATCTTCTTTCAGGTAAAACTATTACTTTCTTTTGAAACAATAAAAACATAATGCCTATGGCTCATAAGAGAACATATTAAAGAGCTTGACATGAGTCCAACAAACGTCCAGAAAGCATCTGACAATTTAAAGCTAATTGAAATAGATACTGTAATGCATGTTTTTAAGAATAACTTGAAAGTAACACAACTAGGGAAAACTTAAGAAAACAGCATCAATACACGCTTTGTCAGTGAAGCATAATGATTAGAGAGAAAAGCAGTGAACCTGGAGAACAAGGTTTGATTCCCAATATTGCAACTTACCCCCTGAGTTATCTTGAAATCTCCCTGAGCTTTTAATATATCCCCTGATGATACTTATATAGTCGTAGGAGTGGTCTCATGCAAATTGTAGGGTGGAAGATCCATAAACCAAAGGTAAATGGTTATGGCACCTTAACCAACTAAAGACAGCTCTTATAACTGTAAGAGTTGCATAAGTAGATTGTGTTAGTATGTTTTTCAAGGGAATAACACATTTGTAAAAAGGTAAAAAGAAAAATCAACACGAGAATGCCATTTCCAAGACATGGAAACATAGGAAATGATGGATGAAAATATTCCAGTGGCCCACCTACTCTACCCACTCCACCTAAGCACCCTGTGTAGTCCTGAGTTGTCATCTCATTCCCTTAGCTCTGTCCTCTGCCCTATTAGTATAGCCATTTGCCTCTCCCACCTTACCTTAAAACCATCATCACTTTGGCCATCACCATCTTCTTTGAGAGCCTGTGCCACTTGCGGACAACTATACATGAAACACTCTTTACAGACAGAAGAGATCTATCTAACTGACTTGGGAGTGCCCTCTCAATCAATATTTCATAAACACCAGTCTCACTTGCCCCAAATGGCTGCTGCATTCTTTATAGCTCATAAAGTACCTTGTAATTTGTATAAAATATGCTGTATAAAACTAAAGTCTTTTCTTTTTCATCCTTCTTTGTATATTTTTTAATTTATTTAAACAGGATAGCCCAGCTGAGATGTAGCATCTTATCTTCAGTTGTGTTCTATTTGTTATAGTTTGAAATGACTAATGTACAGGACAGTCAAAGGACACATTGAGTCAATGGCTGTGCTAGGATTCAAACATGTGATCTTTTGAGTCACGCTTCATTGCACTGATTGCTAAACCTGACTGTCTTCCTGTAAATATTGTACTGAAGAGCAGTTCATTCAAGGTCCACACAATTGAAAATCATTTAACAAATAATGGAGGGGTAAGAAAATATAGATGACAAGTAACTCTAAAAAAAAGAAGAGCAGCATCAGCTAGTCTTCTATCATTAAAGGAAATATACACTTTTTTTTCCATTTGTTAATAAAATTAAAAATATGGGCAAGTGTGAAGTCTGTTTAACAACCCTTGTGTATTGTATTGTTTTGTATATTTGATCTGAAATAGTGTTACTATTGCCTTATTTATGGTCCTTTTGTCAATACTGCTGTTTCCCCACACAAGATAACATTTTTAATTACTTATAAATCGATAGAGCAGAAACCTAGAATAATGTTCTCAAAGCAGGGCTTCCACCCAACTGATGTTGTGGAATTCTCAAATTTATAAGTAATTCAAAAGTGATTATTGGGGTAGAAAAAATAAGTATTAACATACTAAAGAATAGAACTATTTCAAAAAAAACACACAGCACTATTCTGGAGGTGTTAAAAGGAGTCCACATATGCCTGATTATTTTCAGTTACAGGAAAAAAAACATGCAAAAACAAGGTTTATATTCCATCTGAACCCTTCATCTGGAACTGTCAACCAATGAAGATCTTTCAGAACTGGCAAAATGCCATTTGAATTATTTTTGAGCGCAAAACTCTAATAGGTGCCTTCTGAAGGAAAAGGAGCCTTTGACCAGTAGTCCTGGAAAAACCAGCATAGTAGAACAACCATAACCCAGTTGACTCTCAACAAAAGCATAGAGCCAATAACAGAAGTATCAGAATAAACAAGAATGAAAACAAGTATGACTGCAAATATGGAAACACCACAGTTGATAAACTGGTAATATTTCTGAAAAGAGAGTAGACTTTATTTCAATGCCCATATTCTCACCAGTAGATTCTAGGAGGGAAACATGAAACTGTACCATCTATAGATAGGGAAGATGCAACCAGTTTATATTTCTAGAATATGGCACTAATTGGTTACCCAGCCCCTCATTCAATTCTACTAAACTATGTTACCGCATTAAATGAGATACACTGATTTAGTACCAAAATCCAATGTATTGAACTGTGGCAGCCAATGTTATTTCTGGGTAGATCTATTGTAGATATATATGAATATAGCACATGAAATGCCCATGCAGATCAATTGGATTTCCTGTGACATACTAAGATATATCTAGATTTGTACTGAGACTTGTATCTGCCTACTACTGTACATCAGCAAAATATTATCATCTGCCTAGGAATGCAAGAAGGAAAGTGCAGATGAAAGTCTCAGTAGTTGTACAGCATCATCCACTAGGTTTAAATATTTTTACAAGCAATAATTCTCTGTTATCGCAAATATAACCTAATTTAGGGAATGCATTCCATGGCTTATAATATGGGTATACTTAAATCAGTTCTGTTGGCATTTATAACCAAGTTCCATGATATGCGGTAACGGTTTTGAGCCATATTACCTAGCAAGAACTTGAGCACCTTGTAGTTAATAAGACCATAATGAGTGGGTTCAGTTTTTTTCCTATAGGAGAACCCAGTTACAATTTGCTGTTATAACCAGCTGGTTACAATGGCATTCATGTGCTGGGTTTCCATAACAGCCCAGGCACACACAATGCAGTTGAAAAGTGAAAGTACTAGATGACACATTCCACTCCCTGCCTGTACAGAGCTTAGGTTGCAGCCTGCTCCATAGAGGTGTGAGAGGGGCTTGTGAAAAAAAAAACACAGAGCCAAGCAAACATATAAAATAAAGACTAGTGAACTGTGTAAAACTTGAATTTTAGGCCAGCCCGGTGGTGCTGAGGGCTGAGGCACTGGTCACCTTACCTCAAGCTACACTGGCGACCCGTGTTCAGGAACAAGCACGGGCCACTGGGGATCAGCAGGGGTGGAAAGAGATTGAGCATCCAAAGGACTGCTCTCCCTCTCAGGGGAGGGGCAGATCCAGTGGTTGGTGCATCCCTGACATCTGGCAGCAGCTGGGGATCAGAGCACCAACACTGCATGCAGAAAATGAGTGGGGCAGGCACTGGGAGAAATGTGTGTGGATGTGTGCACACTCCTTCCCTAGATGTCATTGCATGCCCCACTATCTGGGAAGTAGAAATGGGGAAAAATGGTCCCAGGTTGGCTGTATGAGAAACCACCTGCCGCAGGTCTCGACCCTGAATGGCACTTCCTGAACTGGATCCTATTCAAGGTGAGTAGTAGCTTGGGGGAGCTCCTCACTGCCCCACCATGGGGGATAAGCTGTGGGGGAAGAGGGGATGCAGCCTGATATCTGGGTACAGGGCTGGACGTGTGGCTGGGATGGAAGCCAACCTAGGACCCTGGGAGAAGAAATAAAGTACCAAAAAAAAAAATTACTAAAACTTGAATTTTATACACACCCTTGGTATGTGATGATATTATAAACCTCTTGCACTTTTCTCTCAGAGTTTGTATACCATCCCACACCTTGGGTGTGTATGAACTTCTCATTAAACACAGTGTACCAGATATTATCTTTATCCTTATTATCATTATGTTATCATTCTCCTTTTCCACCCTTGATGGTACCCTTCTTACCTGTACTTATAGGTCCATACCTATAAGTACATGGGCATCTGGCTTGACAACCAACTTGACTTCTTGACCCACATAGAGTATATCCATTCTCAACACTGCCCTAAGCTAGGTGTTATGTACAGAAACAAAGATGCCCTCTCCCTTCCGACTCACTGTGTAATGGTTACCAAAATTATCCTTCCCATCTTCGACTACACAGACATCATCTTTGGATCCATCCCTCCATGTCACTCAGAAGTTAGACACTCTTTTCAATGCATTTTGCTGCTTTACAATTAACACTCCCCTTCGCAACCATCACTGTACCCTCTACTCCTCTCTCTCACTTTCCTCAATCTCTTTTTGCTGCCAGTTCCATGCCACCACACTCATTGCTAAATATTGGTTTGGATCTCCTCCAGACCTCTCCCATCTCCTCTCTCCTCTCCCCCTTCTCTTACCAACCTTGCTCTAGAGACCCATGCATCTTCTCACTCCCCGGTCCTTGCAGCAATTCAGGGCAGGCTGTTTTCTGTTACCACCTCCCTAACATATGGAACATCTTCCCAGCTCCCTCCATCTATTTCTTTCTCTCTACTCACCCTAAAGCATGCCCTTTCCAATCACTTATTTCTGCACACATTCCCCCAATCCTAAATCTCTTCTCTCCTTACACACCCCTCCTCCACCAGCTTCTCCCTCCCCCTCTGTAAAGCACCCTCTAAGGCTCTCCTCTCAGCCCTGTTTCCAGGTGCCCTCCCCATTCAATGTGTTTTTGACTGTAGGGCACATTGTATAATGTTATTAGTTTACTATGCCTGTAATTACCCAATACTGTACCCTATCTCTGAGTTGCACCTGGAAATGAGCCTTAGCTCAGTGTGCCTTTCCCAGTTCCCATATTTTTAAATAAATAAATATATTATTCTTTATGTAATTTCCAGAAATTGTAAAATGTTCACCACTAATTATGTAAGAACGTAAGTATAACCAGGAATACAACTTTGGGGGTAATTCTATCAAGGGTTTCTGTTGACATTTATAACCAAGAGGAGTGAAGCCTGATTACTTTACCTTTGCTAACAGAATCCTGAGATACAATTACACCCTTTTGTATAGCTGGGTATATTTTGTTATAATATATAGCTGTTCATACTAGTATAGGGAGTGAGCTGACAAGGAAGGAGAGAAAGTCTGTTCAGCACAAGGACACCATATTGATTAGAGCCAGCTGGGTGGGGTTTACTGAGTGCTGTACTGAGTAGTTAGACAGAAGGAGGCTGTACTGCCCATCTAGCCTGCCTCCCACATTTTAGTGGTTTCAGCTGTCACCCTTTTGACCCATGATGTAGCGGTTTAATTGGAGTTTAAATTTAAATAAACTATTAGACTATACAATTTCCTTTGGTAGATTGTTCCATAGTCTACCTGCCTACTGCTTGAGTGCACCCCTTCCAATATTTCTAACATTTGTGTCCAGTATAACCTGTTGATTGTGAGATCTAAGATTAATATCTTTATGTTGGATCTCCATATTCATTTCTTTGCAAATTTCTGTATCTTTTTACAAGTTTATGCATTTGCAGCATATCTTCCTACATCCTCCTCTATTCCTATGTAAACAGTCTAAGTTGGCTTAATCTCTTTTCACAGGGCATTACTCTCAGCCTTGGCACCATCCTCATTGCCCTTCTCTCTACTCTCTCAACCAACTTTATGTCCCACTTTTGTACGGGTTCCATAGCTGTGAACAATAGTCTAGATGTGATCTGAGGTATGATTTAGATACTGGTATGATACACAGTCGCTTTTGGATCATGTTGCAATTATGTTTTTGAGTAGCCTATTTGTGATTATAGATATTTGAGGCCAGAAATTCAAAAGGGTTGCGCCATGCGTAATAGGGTTGCACCTGCACAAGTCCAAACTTGCTCCATTCTGCGATATTCAGCAGGAGGCAGTTGCGCCACAGAAAACATGCTGAGCAACAGCGCAATGGAAATGAATGCATGCTGAACTGGAGGGGGGGGAACCATGCATAAACTGCACAGCCCGGTATTCAGCCAGGCTGTGCAGAGTTGTGCAGGCGCAACCCCCAACCTGCGCCTGCAGGACTTTGAGCCAAAAAAAAAGGCTTAAGTCGAGGGCCACCCACAGGTGAGCTGCTGTATTGCAGGCGCAGCACAGCAGCAGCTGCCACATGTTGGCTAACCAGTCCCTGTGCCCCCCCTGCAGCCCAATCGCGGGCATAGTGTACTGCCCCCCCAGCCTGGTCGCGGGCATCAATGTGGCTCCCCCTCCTCCCGTTCATATCCCTGGTGGTCCAGTGGACGAAATGCCCAATCACAGGCGGTATGTGTGATAAAAACCACCCCGAACATAGCCCTGGTGGCTAGTGTCCCCACCCTACCCACCCACCCCACCACCCTGCTCCCCCTGGCGGCGGCGGGCAGCAGCATCCCACCCGCCTGCCGCCCACCACCCACCGACTGACTGCCTGGTAGGGCTGCGCCCATTGGTGCAGAGCAAGAGCCAATGGGCGTGCAGCCCATACCATCTGACAGTCAGTTATTCACACAAATCTGGACTGTCATCATGTACAATATGGGCTACACGCCCAGTGGCTCTTGCTCTGCACCAATGGGCTGCAGCCCGAGCAGTCAGTCAGCGGGTGGTGGGGCGGCAGGCGGGCAATGCTGCCTGCCGACGCCGGTAGGGAACCGGGTGGAGGTCGAGGGTGGTAGAGTGGGGACACTAGCCACCAGGGCATGCCCGGGTGTTTTATCACACATACCGCCAGCGACGGGCATTTTGGTCCACTGGACCACCAGGGATCGAGAAGGGGTGGAATTATTATACATATCACCCGCGAGTGGGCATTTCGGTCCACTGGACCCCCAGGGATGTGTACGGGAGGGGGGTGGGAATTATTATACATACCACCCGGGATTGGGCATTTCGGTCCACTGGACCACCAGGGATGTGAACGGGAGGGGGGTGGGAATTAGTATACATACCACCCGCAATCTGGCATTTTGGTCCACTGGACCACCAGGGATATGTATGGGAGGAGGGTGGGGAGCCACATTGATGCCCGCGATCGGGCTGGTGGGGGGGAGTACACTATACCCGCGATCGGGCTGCAGGGGGCGTCAGTCCCCAACGGCTGCTGCCTGGCAGGGTGCCAGGCGCAAGTCCTCGGGGATCGGCGCACCTACATGCTAATGGCATGCAAATGGGGATGTAATCACATGTAAATGGACCTCCCTGCACCTTGCATGAATTATAGCCCCATTTGCATGTCATCTTTTGAATATCGTGATTTTGCGCATGGCACAATGGTACTTGCGCCACCGCAAGTTGAATGCTCCACTCTGTCAACTTGCGGTGGCGCAAGTTCCACTGCGCCATGCACAGTGGCTGTGGCTGGGGGTGATATTCAAAGGAGTTGCTCAATAGTGCAACTCCTTTGAATATCGCCCAGGACTCACCCCTGCACAACTATTTTGCGCAGCTCAAGGGCTTGTGCCTATGAATGGCGCAGTTTGAATATCCAGCCCTTGGTTTCTAAGAGATGCAGTTTGCCCTCCTGCAAAATTAAATAAATTGGAGAGGTGTCTGACCAAGAATAGGTGGCTAAACAATCTAGCAAATTTCTTGGTACTAAAAGATGTAGCTCACCCAATGTAATACATCTTCTTAAAATGTATTAACTCTAGCAGGTTTAACACCATAAAACATTCTCAGCATTTCACAGCTTAATACACTGCTTCTTCAGGAGTGATGTCGATGTAGGTAAAATACAATTTACCTCACTATGTATCCAAAGCATTAAACTAAAATAAAATATTATGAGCTTTAAACATCCATGATACTGCATTCATATTATACACATTACCTTATATAAGGAGTTGCTGCTAGTTATGCTTGTTTTTTCATTTTAATATTATGTTCTGCCCACAGATTCTAAAAATAAGTAACTAAATAAGTCAATAACTAAATAGATAACCACAAATGTATAACTGATTATCAATTACCACATCACAAATGAAACCAAAAGGCATATATAGCCTAACAATATTGGCATACCTCTACCGTTCACTAAAAATATAACTGACAGCTTAATCTGGTTCTGTAAGTCAGTTTGCATCTGTATACATATTCCCCCTTCCCTGTCCCCTGGGTCACACATGGAAATCAGCCACAGCTCAGTGTGCCTCTCCCAGTCACAAACTTTCAAATAAAAATAAATAAATTTAATATCTTCACTCAGTATTATTCTTTAAACCTTACAAGCCTGAAACACATATAAAACATATCCTTAAACTATTTCCCCCATTACACAAAGTTCTTTGTATATCTGGCTTTTATCTACCACAGCCAAAACCTTTACCTTTTAAATGATTGTTATGCTCCCAAAAAATTATTTCTTCTAACAGGAAGATTATGATTATGTTTACTATCAGAATGAGTGCTCATGGCAATTACAGGATAGAGATACATATGGATGCATGATGGAGAATCCAATGATGGAAATTAAAACACTGGTTGATTCTGTGCTAGAAAGTACACGGGAGAAAAATCAAATTACTAACTGGGTAAGACAGAATCCTATAATGCTGGGTGGGTGGGGGCACTGTGGAACCCAATCAATATGGCAGCTGGTGATTTATAATCTATGATAAAGATACCAGAAAGCAGTTTTATAACTTGCATTTTGGCTATATCTGAACAAGCTATGGGTAGTAATCAAAACCTGGACTTCCCAGCTTCAATTTGGGCAACTCACAGAAAGATAAGCAGCAGCAAAGGGAGATAAAAGTAAAACTATCCAGGACCCACATGATCAGCCTCTGGAACCACTAATGTTGGCACATTTGCCAATAAGCAAGAGACTTCACAAAGTTTGGAGCTAAAAATCACCCGACTCATTCAGATGGTTTCTGGTCTATTGGAGAAATTTGACTCAATGATGAACAGAGTCAGCTCATTTGAATTACATATGGTGACCCTTAAAATCAAAATGGTGGACAGTAAAAAATGCCAAGAGGCAGCTCTTGGTGTGCTTGCAAATCTCGTGTAGAAGAACACACACCTGCAAGCCCACATTGAATCTTTAGCAAATCAAGCCTGCACATCCAATGTTTGGGCAGTAGGTATTCCAAAAAGGAGTGAAGGGGATCACCTCATCTTATTTCTAAAAGAATGTTTGTAGCAGCAGCTCAGGGAATCTCTTACAACTAGACCCACTCAAATACAAAACGCATACAGAGTAGCTCAGTGTAGGAGATCCAGTAGTCCTGAGTTCCTAGAGCAATTGTGCTGCTTGTTGATAGAGTAGGCTCAAAAGATTTCCTGCTGTGTCTGACATGTACTGTAGCAAGAAAACATTACTCCATGAGAGTCAGTGTGTGAACCTATATCCCTAGCTCAGCTATGCAATGAGGGAAAAAAAAAAGCATTTTGATAGAGTACAGGCAATTCTCAGAGAAGCAGAGATCCTGCATGTAATGCTCTTTGTAGTCTAGCAGCCCCCCCCCCATATACCCACCCACTCTGGTAATCACATCCCACCCCGCACTTGTAGTGTATACTGTACACTGTCATTGACAGCTCAGTTGGCAGGCAGCCATGGAGATGTGAAGAGAGCTGTGCTGCCCACTGACAGGAGGCCATGCTGGGGTGGGGGAGCAGGGTGGTATGTGAATACTGGAGTGGGTGGGAGAGCACAGCATCAGGCATTTAATTATCTTTTCTGATCATCTACAGCATGAGGGAAGAATGGTTAATAAGAGATATATATAATGCAGCACTTAAGAGGTGCATTGGATGGTAGAGAAAAGATTGAACAGAAATTATTTTGAGTTGAAACACACTACTATACTGTTGAGGTTTTTGAGAAGAAATAACTTAATTTAGAATTTTAAAATAAAAGAAACCTGAAAGGGACGTCTCTTGTAATACATGTGTTTCTGTTAATTTCTTTTTATCAGGGGAGACTCCGTACTTTAATACTTAGGAGGTATTTATGTTTATAAAAACTTTTTCAGTGATATAATAATATGAAGTAGAACTTTTTGGTTACCATGTGACATTCATTATGGAATGTATTTCTCTTTGCCCCTCTTCTAGAAATGATTTTACATAATTGGGAATGTGTATATTTAAAACAAAGGAAGTGTAAAGGGAGATAAACAAATTAAGTGAGAGATTATTTGCACTACTTAAAGTTTTGAATGCTATTCAATTAAATGAATGTTCAAATACTTAAACATTTTTTTGAATTTAGATTCCATTAGGAACTTGTATAGATGGTAACTCTTAAAAGAAACTTAATGAACAAATGAAGGAGTTGTGATGGTGAGGGGAACCAGTTTAATTCATTTATTACAAGGAATTTATGCAGAAATGTGGAGAGAAATATTGGAATTTTATGATTTTGTACATATACATATATTTTTGATTGTTTCTTATAATAGTGTGTTTTACACTGATGAAGGACTTGGTCTGAAACATTTGATGGCACTGTATTCATTTAAAAAAAAACTCCAAAAGAAATTGCAGAAAGTAAAAGAAAAGATTTAAAGATTTAAATTCTAACAATAAAAATATTTAAATGTTTAATTGGGTGAGTGGGCTCTCTTATTGCCAATTTTTGTTGTTCTCAATCTAGTGAACCCTCTACCTCCCTCAATCCAGCATTGTGAAATTGTACTGAAGTCCATCTCTGGCATGCTATTGTTATCTCCTGATGGATCACTGTCTAACCCACCAGCTCATGCACTCAGCACCCACTACCCACCAATCCCATGTTGGGTCCCTACTCACTCACATGTCCATAGCTCAGCCACTGTCTGGTCATCAGATGACAACTGGCACAGACCCTCCCCTTACAACATCAGAAGGCTGCCATCTGACTAATAGGCATGAATGCATGCATTCTGTAGAAAGAACTGTTTTACACTATGTGCATGATCACTAGCTTTCAATCAGATTGCAGATGGCCAATGTGGTGGACAGGGGAGTTATAGACTGTCAATGATTAAGAACCTGATAAGAACTCACATATCTATGGATGGATGGGTGAGTTAGCAACTAACAGGGAGTGCTCCTGGTGGTTGCTCAGTGGGTGAGCAGGGGAGGAAGGCTTTTACAGTGATTGGTTGGGGGTAACACTAAAGTGACAGAGATGAGCATCAGTACATTTCCACAACATCAGTTTGGCTGAAGGAGAAGGGTTCACTAGACTGTCAGGGAATGGATTTAGTACAGTTCCACAATAGTGACAGAGACTGGGTGAGGTTGCGGGTCCCCTAGATTGTCAGGGAAGTGCTTTAATACAGTTTTACAATGCTGACAGAAATCAGTTGGGGGGAGATTTAATAGACTGTCAAGGATGGCATAGGTGAGTAGGACTACTATGTGAGGCAGGGGTGTCTGAGACTCAGTACAATGCCTTACACTTTTGTGCATGGATGCATTGTGTTGAGCTGCTAATTGTCACATAATGACATGCAAATTGCCCCTTAGCACAGTCATCGCAATACGTATGTGGCCTTTAGCATGCCAGCTACAGAATATGGCTTTCAGAAGTGATGGCACTATTCCATTTCAGACAGGCTATCTCACTTCGCTCCTGGGAGGCTGTTGTCAACAGAAACCGTGGTAATGATTCATACATTCATCTTGCATGGCTCTTGTAGCAGTTCAGTCCAGCAAATACCCAGAGTGGAGTGCCCGACTGCAAGAGTATGTTATAGGCCCTCCTGTTATTGAAATATAATAATTTGCTTACTTTAAACAGTTTCAAAAACTGAACTAAAATTGATGCCTTTTGATCTGCAAACATGTCAGTTGTTTTAGACAGCGGTATATCAATTTTTCTTGATTTTTCATTCTCTGTTAAAAAGCTACCAAACCACATAGTCTATCCTTCTTCATTATAGTATGAAGATAAATATTTGTTAAGTTTTAGGTTTCAAAAAGACTGATTAGTGGTTGAAACAGTTAAAGGATTTGTTAGAAACAGCATTCATGCAGTGCAAACATCAGGGAAACTGGATAAAATAGCATTGTTTTCGACAATCAGCAGCATTGTGAGCTCTTTCACAGTTGATAATTTCTTTATTTCAGAGTTCAAGCATGATCTTAATGACATTAATTAAGCTACAAAAGTAAGGGACAAATCTGCAGCATATCTCACAGCCAAAGTCGCTCCAGCAGAACAAAGCTCTTTGTCAGAAAATTCTACATTAAAATGGGGATTAACACAATGGAAGTCATGCACAATTTCTTTTAGGATTTGGAACTGATGGTCAAACTGTGTTATGATTATGTCAACACTGGCATAAAAAAATTTACTTTAAAATGACTTACTATATTGTAAATTGCTGATCAGCAGATAACTCATCAAAATGACACCTAGCTTTTGGTGCTCGCTTAGACTCAAACTTATCTCTCACTCCCCATAGTTCAGCAACTGTAACTGTTGACTGTCTTATATCTTCAAAACTATTCCTAAGCTCTTTCATCACTTTGTATGAATTATTTAACATCTCTGCAGCGTTGCCTATTTCTTGGGATTCAGATTGCAATATTTTGGAAACAGCATTTACTGTTTCAAGAACTTCCATCTGAAACACAATCATCAAAACTACATTGAAGCTTTCCAACTGTTTTCATAAAGATGGTGCTTCACCTCTCTCTCTTTGGGCTTATTGGCCATGAGAATGAATTCAGACAAGGCTTTAAGTATATCCCTGTATCTATATCTTAAAACAATCAAAGAATCATTGTGTGAAGACCAATGTGTTGCACAGTCTTTTTAAAAGTAAGTTGGATTCACTAACAAGTGATTTGAGTAATGCCAAATGGCAAATGCTGTGTCGAAAAAAAAAAACATATATAACCACTCAACTAAGTTGTAGAAGTTCCAGAGTTTGGTGATCGTGGATAAAGAATTATTGAGTAATAGATTCAGATTACTAGCAGCACTAATTTAGTGTTGGGTTACTTTTCAGTAAGTCTTGCTTGCACTCCAGATTAGTTTCTATTCATATTTATAACACCATTATATCCCTGTCCTCATAGCCCTGATAGTTCTAGACCTTTATCTTCAATGCACTTAATAATGTCACTTTCCAGATAAGCACCTGATTGACCTGTTAATTCATAGAAGCCCAGAAAACTCTTGTTCATATTTATTTTGGCATTGTTGCTTTTCCTCATTTTCTATGCTGATGTAGTGAAAAACTTGTCTTAGGTGGTCAACTTTGGATGAGTCCTGGGTCATGTCCATTATTACTGAACAAAATAAAGCTATCTTGGTGTCATTAGCAATATTATCTGTAACCTGGTCTGCCAGTAACTGTATGAATTCATACTGAATTTGTGGGCTAAGGTATGTTGTGGAGCCTTTTAGCATCCTTAAGAGTTCTTCAAGAATTGGATTGTATTTTTCCAAGAGTTGAATAATGGACAACATGTTGCTACAGCTTCCTTCACCAGTAATCTCTTGTGACCTCAGAAAGCAAGAATAGACACAGCTATAGTGAGCGTAACATTAACAATATAATGGAGAACCTGTCTCCAAAAGCTAGCCTCTCCTTATTTTTGACTTGAATTCCCACTGTTGGTACCATTTAAGCACCACTGATCATATATTAATAAAGTTTCAAAATAGGAGTTAGATGTTTTGTGTCTTGCTATGTCTCGAGACAAGTGGTGCCAGGTTCTTGTTCCACTTATCTATATTGATTCATCTGAATTTTTATTCTGATCCCTGAAAAGCATTTGTCTAGCACAGGAGAATAGCACAGCCATGTTCATTCAAGTTTGATTTCTGCCTTCATCACTGTTTCATAGTATGATGCTGAAATGCATTGATTAGTCACAGAATCGCATGGGAATGGTCCCTCAGGTTGACAAGGGCTGTAATTAACAAAAAGTGTTTTTGATCTGAACTTAAAGTTTCTGTACTGAAGTTTGCCTTGTTGATTGGATTTTCTCTAAGCAGTTCAGTTTGAATTTCTTCACTAGAATAGCTCATTAAAATACCATTGGTTGTTAAAGAGCTATTACTGTTTTCATTCTGAAAAGTCTGCTGCTTGAGGATTGTTCAGTTCAAGTGTGACTGTCTTGGAGCTGGAAGGTTTATTAAAATTTCCAGCAGTCACTGCCAATGTTATCAGTTTCTGTTTCGTCACTGGTAGTAGTTGGCACATCTGGAATACTAACAGTCTTGAAGAAAAACATCAATTTTTGGCAATTCCATGATTCTCTCACTAGCTTTCTTCTGCTTCTTCTGCTTTGCAGATCCACTCAGTTGCTTAGACATTTTAGAACCATTTCTCACACAATGTAATCATGCCTCCTGCTTTCACTGAGTCATATGACTATGATCATCTTCTTTGTGCAAACCGCCAAAGCACACTGTTCCTCTTTGAAAGCTTCATCAGCAGGAGACCCACTCATTGTTAGCTTATCCCAATGATTGGCCAAGCATTAGCCATGTGTATGCTGCTGCTGCATCATCAGTCAAACTGAATAATCACAGCCTCATACAGTACACAGGATTGTATGACATTGATGCTTGTAATATCATATTATGAATGACAATGAAACAGTGTGGCAAGACTCAAGCAAACCTGGCTCTGCTATTCTCCTCTGCCAGACAACTGCTACTGCCAACTCTGTTGACTTTTTGCAATTCTGTATTTCTTCAAGGGGAGAGTAGCGACTATCCATTACTTTAAAAATCTAAATCTCTTACTCTGATTGTGTCCCCTAGTGCTGTGAGACTGTGTGTGACTATTGTTACCCATACTCCTAATATACTCCATTTTGGTTGCTCCACTCAATGGGGGAGAATCTTCTGGTGGTTTCATGTGTTCTTTGGAAACTGATAGTAATGGGACATTTTCTGTGGCCACCTGTTCATGAACAATACTTACCAAATCAGCTTTGTCAGTTCCCTCTGCTGAAATTTATAAAAGGGCTCTTAAAAGCCATTTTCTCCTTGCATTGAAGACTCATTTTAAATATGTTATGCATTCAAATACACTCAGTCTCTAGCTATTTATAGTTCCTTTCCTTTATATCCACTCCTAGATGATCTTTGCTTACTGCGTCTTTAATCATGTCAGAAATAAATCATTCCACCACAAGACAGGTTGTCGTCATGTTTACTAACATATTTACAGTCACAAACAGATGGGAACATGGCCCCAAAAATTGCTGTCCTTCTCAACATTGCAAGACATGCTCTATTTGGACAATGGACATAAGTCAAAACTTTAAAGTGCCATAAAAACATTTTTTTTTCCTTTTACACATCTCTTATGGGAGCCCCATATCTCCTCTTACTTATTGTAATAAATCAGAGGATGAGGTGTCCCTCGGTACAAAGCCTTTACTATGTTGCTTTCTGGCTTTACCAGGGCTCCCACCTTGCTATACACTTTCATTTAAAAAATTTGAAACCAGAGAAGACCACTGAGCAGAGGCTCAGAGGTGTAACTTACGGGAGGAGGAGGAATGGAGTAAACACAGAACAGTAAAATTGCAAAGCATAAAAAAATGCAAAATACAATACATAAGTCAAATCCACAGGTACAAGAAGTGATGAGTCAGTTAAGTTCTCAATTGCAATTACCAGTATATACAAAATGTACAAGAATGCTACAAGTGTGTGGTGCAGGATCAATGCAGAGAAGAGGCCAAGGGGGACAGCACAATATGCCCTGATTTAGGAGGGCCTAGGTTGGGGGTTAGAAAAAGTAGGAGAAAGATGTCAGGTGGGGTCAAGAGGGGGAGTGACAGATACTGAGGAGAGCAGAAATAAGCTTTTACAGTCATCTAAAGGCAGTGAGTGAGGGGAAGAGTCATGTGTTCATTTATTATTCATTTACAACCATGCCACTGCAGCATCTCATTAGCAGGTGTGCAAGAGGCAACATTGCTGTTGGAACATTAACTGTGGCATTCCTGGCTGACATCCACCCTGGCTTTGGGCATCTAACAGTACTTAGGTCTTTACTCTCACCAGATAGTGTGCTGGGCACACGTGCACTAGCATATAACTCAGTCTGCCCTTAGTCAATGACTGGCACTTTCTCCAGGCCCTCTGGCAGAGGTAACGTCTCCTGTATCCATAAAGCATCAGCTTCAGATTCCCCATATAAATGGTAGGCCCATCTCCAACATGTTTCAGCAGCGTAATAATTGGCAACATAAATCTCACTATATTCAGTACATCTGACTGCATTTCTGAGTCACAGATAGGACCACCCCCCCCAAGTGAAAGCTTTAGTGAAGTCATCTGTGCATCACAAGGTCATCACAGAATTTCATTGAGGGTTGCCCCTGTAGGATCATTACTCACTCCCAGTGATCCCTTACAATCCCACCAGAGTTAATGGTGATCTACAGTAAATGGCCTTTAGACTCCAAGTTCCCTCAGTCATCACTACTTTCCTGGTGTCTATCCTTGGAGGCTACCAGATGACTAAACAATGGGTTATGCTGTCCTCATACACTGCAAGGCCTTGCAAAAAGAAAATTAGGACTGATACACAGGAACCAAAATTCCCTGTGCAGCTTGCCATGCATAAAGAAAGTTAGAAGGTGAAAAGAGAGCTAGGAGTCACCTTTTTCTTTGTAATGGGTCTCAAGGTCCCAACATGAAGCAAGTAACCACTCTACTGCCTCAAAAACTAAGGAAATTTATTGCAAAAAACTACAGTAATGCAGATTTGGGTCACTACCACATAAAACTCAAACCCTCAATGGGTAGGAAAGTGCTAGTATGGTTTTCATCCCAATGCCCACAGAATCTGGAAATGTGCTATTAAGGTATTGAAGCCTAATCCCCCGACCTCTGCTTTTTACCCAAGACCAAGCTACAGGTATAGGGCCATGCATTAATGGTGTGGTACTGTACCTCATACAGGACCAACATATTCAAAATGTGTAAATAGCAAACCATAGTAGCATATTCACAAAGTCTGAGGGTTTGTTTTATTTTGTAGCAACCCTAATCTGCTTTAATAATTAAAAATTAATTATTTAAATGAATATCTATATTCTGTTGTATAGTTAGTTTATAGTATACGTGTAACCCCCCCGTTACCCGGGGTTACTAGAATCCCAGTTAGACCTAGTGGTAGGCAGGGAAGGTAGCTTGTGAAACTCCAGTTAAATGGATTTCACACTGTCTCACTCTGTTCTCAGTCTCAGTTGAGACTGAGGGATGACATCATTTAGAACTGTCGCAGCTGCATAAGCCACACTGGAATGTTGCAGTTGGAGGTTAGAGTAGAACGTTGGGGAATTTGAAGTCATTCTGTGGAGTTCAGTAGAGTTCTGTTATAATCTGTAGTAGAAGAAGTGCTCTGCTGTAAGCAGGCCCTATGAGCTCTAAGCTCTGTCAAAGAACTATTTTTTGTTGTATAGGTGTGTGTTCTCACCTGAAGAGGAACACAATAACAGCACATTGAAGTGGTGGAGACCACTTTCAGTGGTTCAGGGCCCCATCCCTGCGGGGATGGGGGGAAGAATCAGCCTGCTTCCAGGGGCAACCTCCCTGGTCCAGCTAGGGAAAAGAAGCTGCCTGATTTAAGTTCGTGCTGAGGCACCAGAAGCTCTGGACAAGAGTTCTTTGAGGAGAAAATGCCTGTGGGGCACCTGCAACCAAGGGGTGAGTTTGCTCTGCTAAAGGGCCATGTGTTTTCACCTGAATCAAGATGAAACTAAAGGGACTGTTTCTGTGGGGTCAGGAAAAGACAGCCAAGTACAGTTTGGAAGATGTGGGGATTGGACTGCTTATCTCTGTGCGGGGTCTAGAGTAATGGACACAGTCTCTTATTAAGTATGTTCAAGTTCAGCACAAATGGGATGTAAAGACAGTAGATTGAATGTGAATATATTTAAAAAGAATCTACACAGCAAAGTGTTTTAAAGGATGAAGTGTTATGGTCCAGAGAAATGGCCGGGTATGAATTATGGGAGTGAGAGGTGGGAGACCCCCCATCAGTAGTAACCAAATTCACCTCTACGGATTTGCTCTGGAACACCTGTTGCTTTCTCTCAGGTACTTGACCAGTACCTGAGGAAAGTACCCAGACGTGGGATTGATGAGAAAGATTCTCTTATGGAGCAGAAGTGCTCATAGGTGGTTTAGGGAGCCACCAGTAAATGTTTCCATGCTATATGGAAAGTGTCCAAGTGGCTGGCAAAGGGGCTGAGCCAGGGAAAACCCAGAGCAGCGTACAAGTTCGGGCTGTGTGCCCAGTGTGTTTCAGAGCCTGAGGGCTAAAGTGATGAGGATGTGTTCTGGTTTCCTTAAATCTGCATTACCAGGAGTGTAGCCCAGTGGGAGTCCATCTATGCTTTGTTTATTCTGTTGGATGTGAATAAAAGCCACACTTTAGAATCCCACTTCTGGTATTGGACATTTCAGTTATTGCTTCCTTTGTCCGGAGTTACTTGTGTGTCCCTGTTGCAGAGTAGCCAAACCCAGCCAATGTGTCGAGTGACATATTCCTCCCTGAAACCAGCCCACCAGGTAGAGCTGACAAGATAGAAATGGCATACCTTGGTGGGGGTTACAAAAATGGAGGCACCGCTGAGGATTTGGGTTTGGACTTTAGGAAGGAATGTAAGAAAGGTCACTCGGACAATGGCTAGCATTTTGGTTATCTGGCAGTGGGTAGCCCAAAAAGATGAAGCTATGTTAACAAATGTGTCGCTGTGTGCTGTTATCCATGTGCTGCTATTAAAATGCCAACTGTTTACCAAGGAGCAGTAAAGCCTGAGAGTGTATGCCCTTGTCCTGCATCAAATTACAGCATTTGCCAGCTTTTAAAAGTGTTTGTGACAAAGAAAAGTGTGGAAAACTGAGGGTAGCAAAAGGAAAATTGTATCCTAGATGTTGGAAATGCTTTCTGTGTGGACTGAGAGACTTGTTGTGCTTAATGGCCATGAAAAATGGTTGAAATGGGCTCCCGCCATGGAGTCAGTTGAAAAAAAAAGTGTGGGTTTGCAGTTTAAATTTTGCCTGCTCGTTGATCACCGTGAGGAGAAGAGCACGAGAGGAAAGAGGCTCATTTGCATGGCGTTGAGTGATTAGTGAGACTGCAATCAGTCCCGCCCCCAAGCCAGCTCTAGAGCGACTGCACAGCATTCAAGAGGGAAAGTGAGTGGAGTGTGCAAACTGACTTACCAGGAGGAGCGCCGCGGTGACTGAAAGCACTGTAAAAAGTTTAAAACCTGACTTTTCTGTTTGAATTTGGGCTCAACCCGCATCTCGATCAACTGGACTGTGAGTGTGGTGTTCAGAGGGATGATCGGCAGGACTGCCAACCCACTTCTTTCCAGAGGCCTCCAAGACTTGCTGCAGGCAGTTTTTCCATTGCAGCAAACAGCTACTGATAACAGTGAGTACCAACAGAAATAATTACTCAAACTGTGTGATTTCACCAAAAGCCAGCTGAATCTATGTGTAGCAGTGTAATTGCTTTGCAAAGGACTGTGTTAAGTATTACCAGCAAAAGCAAGAATTCTAAGCAATCGACTGTGAGCATAATTATAGGTTCAGTGTCAGTATAATTTTCAAAGCCATGAGAGAGACTGTGAGTTGTATCAGATATGCAGCAAGAAATACAGGCAATCCTGTGCTATGAAATACTGAGGATTTAAGGGACTGTAAGCTAGAGCAATATCTTCAGCTAGTAAAAAGTTTGTTTTAAATTATATAAATTTGCTAGGAAAAAGAACAGTGCAAGTTTGTGCAGTTTGAGCAAAGCTATCAGTAGAGTGTGTAAATCGGATGCACAGTGGCTTGACTCAATTACAGAATGTTGATGCGTAGGAGTGCTGCCGCCACCATTACAGGGTGGGGTAGTAATGTAAACACAGCAGCAGTGGAGCCATTTTGAAAGAGAAAGAAAGTTTTCAGTGATGTGGAACTTGAAATAACAGTGAGCATTGTTTGTTTTTTCTCTGCAGTCATGGCTTCATACCAGCCCGCTACCCGGATCATGCCCGGGCAGTGATAGCAGTAGAAGTTAACAAGTTAAGGGACATTGAGAGATGTTACTACGAGGGATGACTGCCTTCTCATCTGGCGATTCCTGGATATCCAGTACAAGTATGTTTAATGTGCTTAAATGCTGGAAGGGACGTCTTCCTTAAAGGTACCTCACTGTTCTGGGTGCCTAGAGAAAAATGGTTTGTTTAAAGCACCCAAGATTCGTTTGGCTCCCACATGGACGAAAGTTCAAGAATCTGCAGTTGGCTGCACACAGCACCAGGTGGAGCCTGTTAGAGAAGGCCCCTCAGAATGTGGCATGAAGCAAGAGGGTGCAGATTTACAGACAGAACAATGTGCTGATGTTTCAGACTCTGAGTTGCAAAGAGACATTTCAGGAAGCACATCAGTAAACCCTTGGAGCGAGGGGCCCCTAGCCCAAGTCTCATAGGTGAAGACGAGATGAGGGAGGCCTTTGAATAGGAGGTTGCGACCTCCGCGCCAAGTGAAGAGTGGACCGTCTCAGGAGTGAGAATGACTGCTCACTCCTGGGCACAAATTCTCAATGAGGAAGAAGAAAAGTGGGAACCTATATGGCCTTGTGAAAAAGGAACTGGTACGCAGCCTCAAGATCTTGCCTCAGAGGAACGCATGGAAAAGAGTGGTGATTCCACTGCCCTGGCTGTGCAAGAAGCCAGGGATCCATTTTTTTGTGTTGTTAAGAATGCATAGCTGGCAGAACCAGGACTGGCCACCCCCAAGCCAGGTCAGAAGTCTCAGGTTGATCAAAGCTAGTAAAGAGGAAAGACTGGTTCGTAGGAAAGTGAATGAAATCTATGAGATGTCCATTCCTATCTTTCCTTGGAGAGTCTAGGAGGAGCAGGAAATCCTGGATTTGGGAAGAAGCAATGAAATATGTGCATCCTGGTGCAAACAAGCATGTCAAGAACAGAATGTTTCAAGAAAAATACAGCCAGTGGAAAAGAAGCAGGACACTGTTTATTGACACTGTTCGAATTGTGGATGGAGAGGGACATGAAACCTTTCACGGTGTGAATTATGAGTGCCCAGATGGGGTGATAATTCAAGAACCTGACCTGTTGTACTATTGGCCACAATGCAAAGACATTCCCATGAATGTGCCCATGCCTACCAAATGGAAAGCAGATCAGTGGTAGCCAGTGCTGCCACTGCAGCCGTTGCCATACCTATGTTGTTCCACCAGTCTGGACATCCAGGACTCAGGTGCCACACATTCATTAGTTCTACAGTGTACTGGCTTTCCAGAATCCATCGACTGGCCCACCAGATGACTTCAGATCCAGAGAGGACACCAGCCCAGCTGTATCCTGATTCATCACCTTGGTATCGGATGAATTCAGACCAGCTGTTTTCCTTTTTGTTCCTGTTCCAAGGTTCCATCTCCAGAGATGACATCAGCCAACAGTTTCCAGATGTGCCCTCCTGTGGTTTCCCGGAAGATGTATGCCCAGCTGTATCGTAAGAATGCTGCCAGGGAGAGTCTTCGGCTGAGGACCAGGTGAGGTACCATTTTCGTTCTACAAGGGACTGGTAAGTCCAGACATTTCTATTCTTATGACATTGCAGTACACACCCTACACTAGCAGACTCCAGATGTTTGAACTGTCCTCAAAGACTCTTCCCTTCAGGACTTTGGCCTGCTACAACTGTGCTTCACTGGGCTCTGGCCCAGGAGAGACTCTTTATTGGACTTGCCTTTGGGAACTGTGGTCACTAGATAGGACTTTTAGGGCACTCCACCCCCAAATATTGTGTATTGTAAATAATGTCATTGTTTTCTACTGTTTTCTAATGTTTATACTGTTTTTTCTACTTTTCTAAAAAAAATCTTTTTGGGATTCTCCAGTGTTTTGATGGTAGGGGTTTAGATAGATTGTGTATGCAGATTAGGAGTGTGTGTTGTCTTTCTTTTTCTTGTAGGTGTTCCTGAAGAAGATAGAAGAGAAGACAAGAAGAGGAGGAGGGACTCAGTGGAGTTCCTCAGTAGTACTTTAGAGTGTAGTTTTTAAAGTACTGTTGTTGTTGTTACTGTGTGTAACTTTTCCTTCCACAGGTATGGTTGTGGAGGATGTGAGAGTAATGCATAGTGTATGGTGTTAGCTCCTGGTGTGTGGTTGCATGGTGTACAGGGTCAGAGAGGTCCCATGTTTGTTTTGTTTTGGGAATTCTAAGTTAGAGGCAGACAGATTTTCCCTAGAGGGCTAGGGGGAATAGACAGAATGTGACCCTGACCTGCAGTAGGAGTTGCTGTACTGATCTATTAGGGCTATGCTCTGGACAATTCTACCAGAGATATTAGATACCCATAGTCAGTGGGTAGAGTAGAGGCTGATGTGTCAGCCAAAGGCCTTTAGGCCCTTAGTGTTGTCTGCCTGTGCTGGCACATGGTAGGGGAGAAGGTAGTGCTACCTCCCCGTAGTCAACACATGGGGTGAGATGGCCTACACCGGATGACTAATGACTGTGGACAGTCATTTTCCTGGCCCAGGGTGAGTGTAACCCCCCTGTTACCCGGGGTTACTAGAATCTCAGTTAGACCTAGTGGTAGGCAGGGAAGGCAGTGGTGAAACTCCAGTTAAATGGATTTCACACTGACTCATTCTGTCCTTATTCTCAGCTGAAACTGAGGGATGACATCATTTAGAACTGTCGCAGCTGCATAAGCCACACTGGAATGTTGCAGTTGGAGGTTAAAGTAGAACACTGGGGAATTTGAAGTCATTCTGTAGAGTTCTGTTGCAGTCTGTAGTAGAAGAGGTGCTTTGCTATTTTTTGTTGTACAGATGTGTGTTCTCACTTGAAGAGGAACACAAGAAGAGCACATTGAAGTGGTGGAGACCACTTTCAGTGGTTCAGGGCCCCATCCCTGCGGGGATGGGGGGAAGGAATCAGCCTGTTTCCAGGGGCAACCCCCCTGGTCCAGCTAGGGAAAAGAAGTTGCCTGATTTAAGTTCATGCTGAGGTACCAGAAGCACTGGATGAGAACTCTTTGAGGAGAAAATGCCTCTGGGGCACCTGCAACCAAGGGGTGAGTTTGCCCTGATAAAGGGCCATGTGTTTTCACCTGAATCAAGATGAAACTAAAGGGACTGTTTCTGTGGGGTCAGGAAAAGATGGCCAAGTACAGTTTGGAAGATGTGGGGATTGGACTGCTTAACTCTGTGGGGGGGTCTAGCATAATCGACACAGCCTCTAATTAAATATGTTCAAGTTCAGCACAAATGGGATGTAAAGATAGTAGACTGAATGTGAATACATTTAAAAAGAATCTGCACAGCAAAGTGCTTTAAAGGATGAGGTGTTGCAGTCCAGAGAAATGGCCCGGTTTGAATTATGGGAGCGAGAGGTGGGAGGCACCCCATCAGTAGTAACCAAATTCACCTCTATGGATTTGCTCTGGGACACCTGTTGCTTTCTCTCAGGTATTTGGCCAGTGCCTGAGGAAAGTACCCAGATGTGGGATTGATGAGGAAGATTCTCTTATGGAGCATAGGTGGTTTAGGAAGCCACCAGTAAATGTTTCCATGCTATATGGAAAGTGTCCAAGTGGCTGGCAAGGGAGCTGAGCCAGGGAAAACCCAGAGCAGCGTACAAGTTCGGGCTGTATGCCCAGTGTGTTTCAGAGCCTGAGGGCTAAAGTGATGAGGATGTGTTCTGGTCTCCTTAAATCTGCATTACCAGGAGTGTAACCCAGTGGGGGTCCATCTATGCTTTGTTTATTCTGTTGGATGTAAATAAAAGCCACACTTTAGAATCCCACTTCTGGTATTGGACATTTCAGTTATTGCTTCCTTTGTCCAGAGTTACTTGTGTGCCCCTGTTGCAGAGTAGCCAAACCTAGCCAATATTCCAAGTGATATATTCCTCCCCAAACCCAGCCCAGCAGGTAGAGCTGTCAAGATAGAAATGGCATACCTGGGTGAGGGTTACATACGTTTGCATTTTTTACAAAGTTTCAATTAGTCTAAATGCTGTTTGTCCTAATGTAGTTGTTAGAACATATGAAAGTCTACACAAACATTTTGACTGCCAAATATCACATCAAAATACATTTATAGCTACTGACTTTAATCATGTGTAAACTAGTGCTGTGTGGAATGCAGAATTCTGCCAGTGAATGAATAAATAGTTTATTTGTTCAGCCATAGACCTTTACAAAATTCAAACAAACAATAAATATAAATCAAAATACAGTATGCCTTACAGATAGAAACCTACATATCAGATGACATTTCCTCTCGTAGCAGCAGCTTACAAAAAACTGACAGAAGAATATTAATCATATTTCATACGAATTAGTGCAATAGCTCTGACATACTGAGCAACTGTGGTAATTATTTGTGCATCCACAGTCATAAACATAATAGAAAGAAGCAACAATTTATTAGATGTAGCAATTTCTTCCCAGAGTGGAAACAAGCATTTAACTCTAGTGGTTTTGTACCAACAACAGGGAAAAATTACATGATATAGGACTTTTCTCTCTTTAAAATTACAAGCACAAGTTCTTCCTTAAATATCACTATTTTTCTCATATTTAGCTTTATGAATGTTGCTTTTAAAAAGCTCCCATCTATACTTAGGGCCAGATATTCAAAACTTTGCCCAGGAGCTACATTAGCACTGCCTGGTGGGCAAACTGAGCCCAAAGCAAAAAGCAAGCTAAATTCATAAAAAACAGCCCAGAGCAAAACCAGCTGAATATAGCAAGCAAAGGAAGCCAAGCAAACAGGGCCAGGAGTGCAGGGCAAAAATAGCCCGAGAATAAGACAGCACTGTATATAGCAACAGGGAAGTGCACACTGCTACTATAGCTCATTAGACCCTGGAGAAAGCCAGAGTGTCGGGTGTAGAACATTGTGTGTGATTGCACAGAGCTGTCTCACATCTACTGCAGAACTGTGCTATGCTGAAGTGAGGTTTGCCTGGGGCCAACCTGATTGCACAGTGCTAACACATTAGTATGGTGCAAACTGGTTAGCCCAGGGCAAACAGGAGCTATATTCAAAGCTCCCATGCAAATGAGCCTACTTAGGTAAGCTGTGGGAAAAGATGTACATTTGCATCTCATTAACTGCTGCTTAGCATACATTACCATGCAGTTTGCCCGGTGCTACTGCATGGAGCACAAAGCTCCCCCTTTTGGTCAGAATGGAAGTACAGGCTGGACACTGTAGGTCAAGGCATGCCCACAGCATCCCCTGTTGGTTGGAATGGAAGCACAGGCTGGAAGCGGCAGGAACTGTGTGTTGGCAGACACAATCTGTGCATACATACCTCTCAACCCCTTGTCTCCTGTATCAGGGAGAAAGCATAACAAAATCAGGAACAAAGACCCCAAATCAGGGACACATCTTAAAAAGTGATACTATTCACTGTTCATGCTGATAGAATAAGGGGATCTGTGAGAAGATGCATTCTCAGAAGAAGAACAGGTGTGTAACTTTAAAGTTCGACAATTGTTGTATGAGTTTATTCCCCACCGTTCTGTCACAAAACAACAATTTTTCTGAGGGACAGAGGGAAATATGGAGGCAACATCAGGGACATCCCTGACAATCAGGGACAGCTGAGAGGTATGGGTGCATACAATGCACCCATGCATATGTGCGCCTATTATACACCCATTTCCTTGGTAGTCTAGTGGTCCCCCCAACCCCCAGCATGAATCCCGACCCCCATTCCAGGTTAAAAAACATAATTTCCCTGATAGTCTAGTGGTCCTCCCACCCCCAGCATGAATCCTGACCAGTGTACAAAATAAGTAAGTAACTTTTCCCTGGTAGTCCTAGTGGTCCCTCACCCCCCCAGCATGAATCCCAACCCCATACAAAATACAGAAAAATGTTTCCCTGGTAGTCTAGTGGTCCCCTACCCGGCAGTGACACCCCCGCTCTTCAAAATAGCATCCCACAAATAGAGCCAGCAACTGACTCAGCCCTCCTCTCACCACCACGGCCGGCCACCAACTGAGGTATGAACGAGCACTACTGTAATGAATGGGCTCATTCATTACAGTAGCGCTCATTCATACTTCAGTCTGCGGCCAGCTGTGGTGGTGAGAGAAGGACTGAGCCGGTCTCCGGCTCTATTCGTGGGATGCTATTTTGATGAGTGGGGGCATCACTGTTGGGTGGGGGGACCTCTTGACTATCAGGGAAAAATACTTTCTTTTAATTTGTATAGGGGTCAGGAATCATGCTGGGGTGGGGGGACGACTAGACTACCAGGGAAAAGTTACTTTATTTATTTTGTACAGGGGTCAAAATTTGTGCTGGGGTGGGGAGACCACTAGACTAGCAGGGAAATGTTACTTTATTTATTTGTGTACAGGGTCAAGATTCATGCTGGGGTGGGGCAATTAGACTAGCAGGGAAATTTTACTTTATTTATTTTGTATTGGGGTCAGGATTCATGCTGGGGGTGGGGGACCACAAAACTACCTGGGACATTCTTATTTGTAACCTGGAATGGGAGTCAGGAAGGGAATTGTGCTGGGGGGCACTGATGCAATACCACCAGCTTTTTATCTGCGGTGTTTAGCGCCGCGCTGCAGGTTGTGCTAATGCCTATAGCGCGGCGCTATGCTTTTGAATATGCCGGTGTGCCAGCATTCAGAGCCCCTCTCCTCAGTCCTTCCCTTGCATACATTATAACTTAGCTCAGCGCTAACACCTAGTGCTGCCGCTAAATGTCCTTTTGAATATTGCAGTTGGGTACAAATTTGGCACTAGTCCAACACAACAGATTAGCGCCCAGTGTTAAACTTTGAATATCTGGCCATTAGTGTACAGTTTCCTTAAAATAGGATCTGTTAGGACACCCAAATAATATCTGAATGCGTGTACATTATCATTCTGTGCCAACCATGGTGCAATTTTTAAACCACTTGTATCATTTAAGTCTTTACCTTTGTTATAAGTACTTATTCTTTTAAAGCAATATGACTTATATTTCACACTTATTGTAATATCATTAGCAGCATAATATTTCAGCATCTGTAAATCATAATCATGAGAAATCTTAATTCCAAAACGTCATTGTGATTATGCACAACCAATATTGTACTATTTGTTTTTTTCTAATAAACACTGAAAGGGTAACCTAGACATTTTCATCCTGGTTATTTTAATCCAGTAGTTCAAATGCCTTGAAATATTCAAAGCCTCCAGACTAGTTAATCAAGGATACTGGAATAGAAGGACCAAGAACTGAACAAAGTAATTTGTTGAGCGGAACTTCCAAGGGTCCTAGGTTGCCCACTCCTCACATTTCACATTGACATAGTATATGCTGTGGGAACATATTTAACCTCTATGGCTTTTATCAGTGGAACAACTGAATTTCCTCCATTGCTAAGATTAAATTTATTTAAAGCATCTGCTATTTGTTTAAGTTTTGTTACCTGCCCTTTTATATGTTTGTTGCTGAGTCCCATCATTAGATAGGACCAGTCCCAAATAAACATAAGAACTTAAGGATCTAAGCTTTTTATTACCCACCCACCAAGTTTTTTTTTTAATTCTGCCAGTGGAATTTGCATGGAATGTCAATTCCATTGGTGGAATTTCTGTCAGAATTTCACTGGTCATTCTGTGTAATTCTGCCTGCTGTGAACTGCAGATTTATATTCTGCAGAACAACCTTTCCTGTGGAAAATCATTCTGCAATTATTTCTGTGAACTAGTGAGAGCTGCAGAATTAAATTATGTGGAAATGTAGTGGAAAATTCATTCCACATTATTCTGCCATGGAATTCTGCCATTCTGCTTCTGATGAAATTTGACAGAATTTTAAAAATTCAGTGAAATTCCATTCTGCCAGAATCTGCAAATTCTGCACACCACTAGTATTAATGCTAAAGTAGTTTTATTAGAAAATGTAACTATATGGTCTAATGTGTAGATATATGGGGTGGGATATTCAGACTGTGCCAGGCAGGGGCGCAAACCTGGGCGCAGCACAACTGGGATGAGCCAGGGTGTGGTCCGGATGATATTCAACGGTACTGTGCCTTGGCACACACCATTGAATATGGCACTGAGGGCACAGACACTGCACCAGTGCAAGTGGCAGCAGGGGAGCAGGGGGCTGCACCAGCATAAGTGCGGTTGTGCTAGGCGCAGCAGGAGTGATATTCAGTCGTGAGCATGCAAATGAGGCAATTATGTATGCAAGGTGCAAATGGGGTCATTTGCATGTTATTAAAGCCCCATTTGCAAGAAGTGGGCTGATCCCCAGTGGCTTGCACCTGGCGCCCCATTGCCTGATCGCAGGCATATGTTTAATACATCCCTGGTGGTCCAGTGGACCTGATCCCCTGCCCAATCGCAGGCATAAGTGAAGAACAATATCCCTGGTGGTCCAGTGGACCCTACCCCATCGCCCAATCATGGGCATTGTATATAAATTACCCTTGTGGTCCAGTGGACCTGATCTCCTGCCTTATCGTGGGAAAATGCAAATAAAAACCCTGGTGGTCAGCAGTACCCCCTCCTCCCACCCACTGAGCTCCACCACCCCCCGGTCAGCGGCGGGTGGCAGCTCCCGGCCACAAGCCACACAGCCGCCCTTCAACTAACAGTGTACAGACTGTACTGTACTACACAGACCCGAATTGTGAATGTTTCATTCACTGTTCAGGACTGTGTTGTACAGTATGGTCAGCATGCCCATTGGCCCACGCGGTGGACCAATAGGCATACTGCCATACTTTACGCTGTCAGTCAGTGGGTGGCTTATGGCAGGAGTTGCCACCCACCACTGACCGGGGGGTCAGGCAGGGCGCCAGTGGGTGGGTAGGAAGGGTCTCCTGATGAAGCTGATTTGAGCGAAGCGCCAAGGCTGCTGAGCATTGACTCCCAGTGTATGTACTTGACCTGGATGTCTGTAAGCAAATAAAGTGACTGTTATTTGAATCTAATACTATGGTCTGAAATTTAAATTAAGGATTAATTACACCTCTGGAGTGCTGGACTATATATGTTTGGGGTGGGGAGGGGGCACCCCTGGACCACCAGGGTTCTTATTACATTTGCCCACTATCGAGCAGGATATCAGGTCAACTGGACCACCAGAGATATTATATTCATATGCCTGTGATTGGATCAGGAGAATGGGTCCACTGGACCACCAGGGTTATTATATTTATATGCCTGCGATCGGATGAGGGGGGGCACGATGCCCAGACTGTGTCCTGAGAGGTCGGGTGGCCACCCACAGCAGATGGCTGCCATGTTGCATCCAGCAATACGGTAACCTGCCTGTGGGTGTCCCCCGACATGTTCCTGTTGTTTATGGGTACATCTTTGTGCCCCCCTGTGCGGTGCAAGGCAGATTTGTGCCTGCATATGTGCCATACATCCCAGGCTGAATATCGGGTTGTGCGGCATATGCATTGGCACGCCCCCCACACGTGTGCTGCATACATTACTGGTGCACCCCAGCACATCGGTGGTTGCACTGCACAACCTACCCCTTTGAATATCACGCTTGGGTGCATCAGTGGGTTGCGCATGGTACAACACTGTTGCACCATGCACAACCCCTTTGAATATCCCACCCTTAATGTAGAGCACCAGAATGTAAAAAGGGGAAACTATAATAGAAGTTTTTTGCTTTTTTTTATTTGAGTCTAGGATTACAAAATACCTTTGAGCCAAGGCTCTTTTACAAAGGTTCCATGTCAGGAAGTACAGACAATAAAGATCAAACAGGTTTCAAGTTACAGAATAACAAACAGTAATTTCAGTTGTCATAAATCATATTTATACCAACATTACATAAAAACACTAGGACAAAGCAGGCAACAAAGGGAAAGGGGCTGAAAGGAGTAGAGGGCGTGGGCAGAGTAGTCTGAGTATAGCAGCCTAAGGGGCTTTGTCAGGACAGACAAGGGGTAAGAGCAATTGATGGGCATAGGATTTATGAAGTGCTAGTAAAGAGGACAACAGCAGTCAGCAGAGACAGTCAGCAACAACTCAGATAACATTGCTTATGCGGGGCAGTCACAGTTGCTAGTGCTTACTAGGGAGAGGCGGAGCTTAGCCTTGAAAGCACCCAGCATTGGTGAGGTAGAGATGTCACTAGTGAGACTGTTCAGCCAGCTAGGAGCCCTATATGCAAAAGACCTTTGGCCTTGAAATATACGAACATACGAAATTTGCCAGCAGATAAAGGCCTAGAGGTCTATCAAGTCTGCTCGAATGTGCAGCTAGCACCCCTTATTCTGCAGCTGCCCCTCCCTTCCACCCTTCCCCTTCATTAACCCTCCCCCCTTGTCCTGTCCCATCTGCTTTTGAAGCAGTCCACTGTTCTACTAAATACCACTTCTGCAGGTAACGCATTCCACCCAGCCACCACCCTCTCTGTAAAAAAGTGTCTCCTCATCTCTCTCCTGAACCTTCCTCCCTCCAGTCTCATATCATGGCCTCTGGTGGCACTCCCCTCCCTTACTTTGAACAGCCCCTCTGTACCCGTCTTGTTTATTCCTTTCATGTATTTAAAGGTTTCAATCATGTCACCCCTGTCCCTCCTCTCCTCCAGTGAGTACATGTTCAACTCCTTCAACATGCGACATTGGGGGATTTGCAGGATTTGGGGCTTAGAGCTCCTGGTGTTGCAGTTGTTGATTTTGGGTTTAAGGAGGGAGTGGAGTCCAGGGAGAGCCTTGCTCAACATTATTTTCATTGCTGTGATGCAGGTTTGATACTTTATTCAGTTGTTCAGCTGCAACCGTCCATTTTGGGAGCAGAGGTCACAAGTATGGGTGAGATGGTGGGCTCCAGTAACAAGTCGACAGGCTTTATTGAGGGAGGTGGAAACACGTTTGAGAGAGGAGGCAGCAGCAGAGCCATAGATAATGAGTCCATAGTCTATAATGCTAACAATGGAGCTCTGGATGGTGACAGACAAGTCTTCAGAGGTTAAATGTTTCCTATGTCAGAACAGCAGGCCCAGCCTGGTGTTTGCTACTTTCACAACATTATTGATATGGACAGCATAGGTGAGTTTAGAGTCAAGGATGAGGCCAAGGTATTTAAAGGCATGGACTTGTTCAAGGGTGACTCCTTGCTTGGTATTGATGGAAAGGTGATAATGTTTGTTTTTGTTGTGGGAGCTGCTGAAAATCATGGTCTTTGTTTTTTCTGGTTTAGGATCAGTTTGTGTTTTGAGAAGCAGTTTTTGACTGTTGTGAAAGCCCGCTGGAGGTTTTCTTGTAGATGAATTCGATCATGGTGGGAGGCAAGGATGACTGCATCATCTGCATAGAGTAAGATTTGTTCTGGACAGGAGTCTGGCAGTGTGTTCAAGAAAAGGCTGAAGAGGAGGGGGCCCAGATTTGAACTCTGTGGGACACTGGACTGGACTGGTCTAGGATCTGAGAGCTTATCAGCAATTTTCACTCTTTGGGACCAGTTGTCTAAGTAGCTTTTGAACCGGTTCACATAACTGGGTGACAGCCCCACAAGCTGAAGCTGGACAAGCAGGAGATGGTGGTTGATAGTATCAAAGGTTTTTGTCAAGTCAATGAAAGTAGACCCAGTTAGCTGACCATTGTCCAGTGAGTGGTGGATGGCACTGGTAAATTCCAGCAGAGCCGTGAAGGTGCTATGCCCATTTCTAAAACCATGTTGCTGTTTGCACATGATGCTGTGTTTGTCTAGGAAGTCAGTAAGCTGATCTGCCACAATCCATTCCAGGACCTTGGAGAGTGGAGGTAGGATGGAGATTGGACAGAAGTTCTCATGTGCAGTTTTGACACCACTTTTATGTATAGGGGTTACAGTGGCAGATTTCCATATGTCCAGGAACTGGCTAAGGTTGAGGGAGAGGTTAAAGATCCTGGTCAGTGGCTGGAGAACTTCTTCAAGGATGAGTGATAGAAGTTTGAGGTCAAGGGAGTCATTACTGGATCTGGACTTACTAAAGGCTTTGGTAACATAGCTGCGGACCTGGTACAACTTGACCACTTTAAAGTAGAAAGGAGGGTGGCTAGTCGGGGCAGAAGAGATTGGGGAGTCCTCCTCACTGAAAAAATTGGGGGGGTACAGAACTGAGGTCCGTGAATGCATCATTGAATGTATCAGCAATGAGTTTCTGGTCAAGTGTAGTAACACCATTTATGCAGAGCACTGATGGGGTAGATTTAGACTGCTTCCCATTCACTACTAATATGTTATTCCAGACGTCTCTTCCATTGCCCCAGGAGTTTGTAACATATTATGGCTAACAACTCACTGTGGCATGAACTTGATCATGTCACATGGTATACAAGTGTTTCAGATTTCCTAGCTGTACAATGTGAGTAAAATGATGACACTTTAAATATGGTGTGGCATCTCAGCTGGCTATCCTAACAAAAAAGCAACCTATATTTGTTTTTTGATACACATTTCATGATTACATACTTTTAGAGGCTCATATTCTGTATGCCAACAACCTGTGGACCCATGTGCAGTAATGTGTGCAAATTAGGTACCTTTAACATGATCACAGATGCAGTAACTAGTTTTTGTAGACTAACAATATCTTACTTCATGTACACTTGAGATGCCTTTAACATGATGATCCATAAACTAATCATACATGTATGTGCTAACCAACAGGCCAGATTTCAGATGGAAAAGTGAACATCCACCTCTGCAACTTTATTGTTCCATGGGATAGGCTATCTTTATTTCAGAAGAAGAACCTCAACCACAGATACCAAATGGGCTGTGACTGCAGAGTAAGTTTGCCAATCAGAAGTCATTGTTCTTGTTCACAAATGTGCTTACAGTTCTAAATTACAAATGCAAATGTCTGTTTAAAGGACTGGCTCAGTGACACAACAGCAGCACACTGCATTTCTTTACCTGGCAGGTTGGGGTTCATGTATAAGTCCAGGATTCTCACACTGGCGCCAGTTGAAGGCTAAATACTGCATGTCACATAGTTAAAGTGCTTGACACCCAGGGAGGGAAGGAGGGTTGGGCTACCTAGCAATTGTTCACCTCCTACATGGCAATCACATAGCAGCATTGGCAATAGATGAGGTGGTTTGATTGACAGAAGCTAGGTTTTCAGCATGTAGTGCCACAGGATTTTATTTAATTATTTTTTTTTCCATTTTTGTTTACATTCATATTATAAAAAAAATATACAAATCTCACTGAGGTCTATTTGGAAAGAGTAGCACTTGTGTTTTTTTTTTTTGATTGGATCTGGGGCTAAGGGGTTATTTTACAGGTGATTGTTTTTCACCTAGTTTTTGACATCAAAACAAATAACATAGAAGAGAATCCATATCAAACTCTCTATTTTTAAAAACTTAGTTAATGGTCCTTCTCATGAACAAATAAACATTAATATAGTCATTGAAGTTCTGTCCACACCACCAGCCCAAATGTTTGGTGTCTACAGGATTACTTTGTGTTTACTTTTTTTTTTAATAATAACTAGAAAAGCTTTGAACTTAACAGCCCCTTGTCAGCAGCATCCCAGTACAAAACAACATCATACACAAAATAGAAGCATAAGGTACAATAAAGTACACAGACACTAGAAAAAAATAAGTAAAATGATGTCAGTCACAATAACATTTCCCACTATCAAATATAAACCTCATACAATTTAATTGTAAAAGTCTGTGCAGTCTAGAGCTGGGCACAATTAGTGAATCCTGAATTCACTGAACTCTTGCAGAATGTTGTGGGAATTTTCCTAAATTCTTTAATTGGCTACAACTCAGTCATTGTTGCAGCTAGAGGTCTGATATTTGGCATACATATTGTCTGGTATGGTTCCTAAACACCTGCTAAGTTCCATAACATTCAGATGAAGGATGAAGAAGTGATTGGGGCTCACATTCTGGCAATTTAGTATTCATGTGGAAATTTCTGAAAATAGTTCTATGCTTACAATGTAGCCACCTTTATAGCAAGATAATTGAAAATGTAGATGCATAATTTCTTGGAAGAGTCACAGAAACTGCTAAATAGAGAAATACTGATTATGTAAATTATAAGTTTTAGCCATGACCTGCCTCCCAACATGATTTCCCGGGCTTGCTTCTAAATCAGCATGTTGCTCTGATGCTGGGTCACAAGGGTTGCCATAAAGCCTAATAATTAGGATCAATGAACCTAACAACATTTGTGACATTCCATTCTCTAACTTTAAACTTATAGGGGCGTAAAATTCTACAGTTTATATAATTGCAAAATGTGATTTTACAATTTCCAAAAGTTTGGACGCTTAAAACTCAGTCACCTTTAAAGACAGATATCCAAAACTTGGCACACATACAAAATAGTTGAAGGAGCCACACCAAAATATGTGTAATCTGGATAAACATTTTTAGTTTATGTAGTTGTTAACAGTAATTTAAACATTTCCAAAGGTTTGGAGGCTTCTAACTCAGTCATCATTAAAGACAGAAATCTGAAACTTTGTACATTTCTGTGTGGTCCTTGGAAAAGTCACCATGACAAACTTGGTGCAATTTAAAGAAAAATGTAGATGGAAATAACCAAAATTACAAAGTTGGCAACATTTCACTCAATATTTGTGGCAATTTCACAAAATTTCATGGAACCAAAACTAGCATTTTGCCAGAATTCCACTGGCAGAAGATACATTTTACCCAGACCTAATGCAGTTTGATTGTTACATATTTCAAGTGAAATAGAATTCCAGGATAGAACTGCATGATACTAAAAAGCATTTTGACCAAATAAAGTCCTCCTTAGGAGAAACTTTAATTTGACATAAACAAATGACCTGAGATTAAAATAATTATTTTGGTAAAATAATCCTTTGCAAAGTGGCAGGTGCAGTGCTGTTCATAATTTCCCACATCATTATACCTTCTAGATAGGTTGCTTCGACTACAATTGATTGGCAATAAAGAAATTTTATAAATGCGGCATTGATGAATTTTATAGTAGGATGTGCCTCAAGTATAAAGGAACAAGCCTTGGTATATAAAACACATGCTTCTGAGAAAATTTTATATGTTTATGATCTAAAAATTGGGAGACCATATTCAAATAAAGGTAAAATAAATTCTGCACGTGCAGTTTTGGTGTTTTCATTGAAAGACAAGCATGTTGCTGATACAAGATCCCAAATATGCCTGCATGTGCCTTGAGAAAGTACATGGTAGAAGTGCAAAACTGTTAGTACAGGCTAATATGGGGGGGCTATCATGCTGCTTACATTTTACTCTTTGATTTATCCAATAAATAATTTTTAAACTTTTACCCTAGTTAGGGTTGTTATTTATTTTAATTTGGTACTGTGATGCCTGACTTTTACTAGCCTCAAAACTGATTCCTGTGGTACACCCAGATCCATTTATTTAGGAGATAAAATTACCTGTCACAGATAAACTCTGTGATATGTATCAGTTAAGTAATCATGAATCCATTTCTGAATATCTTTTTTAACTGATCATGCTTCTCTATCAAACCAATGTGATTAACAAGGCCAATGACTCTGGACAAACCAACAAAAGCACACCCACATATTCTTATTATCTAAACTTGCACCAAAAAGTATGTAAAACCAATCAGGGCAGTTATAATACTATGGCTTTTCATGAATCCATGCTCAGCATAAGTTAAGATGGGGTCACCTACATTAGAGAGGAAACATTGTGGCCAAATATCAAGAGAGTGAGAGGAACAGGTCGGCAGCACACAGAGCGAGCACCAATGACATCGGAAAACACTGGCAAGTAAAATTCAACCAATATGTGAACATGGCTATCATGCGGGTGGCTGTGCCCTCACACACCCCAAATATAATATAATCAACTCCAGTCATGAGAATTAGTAGAGGGGGCAGAAATCCAGTGCTGTACATTTACAGTAGTTGGAGCCCATACTCCAAAGTCCGTACCACACACACACACACACACACACACTTACTTCACCATCCTTCCTGCACTCACATCCCCTTGCCCTGCACCCCCTGCTACATTGTTGGGGTGCCATTAAGATGACATATTTATTTAAGTGCTCAAATAGTTGCTCATAAACCACTCTTTCCAAATTTTTTGAGACTGATGATAATATTAATATTGGTCTGTAACTGTCAACTCAGGCACGGATAGCATTTTTATAAATGGGAGTTATGTAGGATTTCTTTCAAATTGCAGGAAATGCCTGTACGCATAAAGGAAAGTTGAACATTTTTTTTAGAGGAATAATTACCTCATTTGCTGTATGAAGTTCTAAGAAGATGCAAATCAATTCCATTTGTTTCAAAAGCTATTCTCTTAGTAACTGTATTGATGTAGTTAATTTATTAATGATTGTCTTTGTCACACATTTACAATAATATTTTAATAAACTCCCAAACATATCTTCCCTCAGTTTTTTCTAATTTAGAGGTAATGGGCTCGATTATAGAAGAATGGTGCAAGTTGCCACCAAAGGTGACTTGAGCCAAACCCAGCTGTGACATGGACCCTGCACCCAATTCTAGAAGGGACAGGGTCCCTGCTGCTAGGTCCTGTGACTTGTGACATCAAGCCAGGTACGCCGAACAGAGGGTGCACCTGGTGATTTTGTCATAAGCTGCAACCTCTGTCCAGCATGGTGCAAGTGTCCCCCCATGCCCGATCCCCTGGACAGAGTGCTGCAGGGATAGTGGACCCCCACCCACTGTCAGTGCACCATGGATCCCCCAACTCCCTACCAGCTCCCCAAGTCAATTGTGTACTGTACAGTATGAAGAGTACACAGACAGTCCGTGGCAGTCTAGTAACCCCACTCACCCCACCCAGCAGTGTCAGTCCACCCCACACCCCTGACCCATCCCCTGCCTGCAACTGGCACAGCCCACCTCTCACCACCACTGCCAGCCACCAACTGAGCCCCATAGGAGCATGTACTGTATACACGTGCACAATGAATATGCGTAAGTACAGTACGCACACCTGCTGTGTTCAGCCACCAGCCTCCAATGGGTCTTGGGGGGAGTCAGTAGTCAGGTGCTGCTGGCTGGGCCACTTGACTACCAGGGATGCCAGGTGTATGGGTGACTTGGAGGGAATTGTGGATGAGGGGGCATTATCACAGGTTGCAGGTTGCGGTTTGCAGTTTTTTAAAGGCACTTCAGATGGGGTCATGCAGCAGCCCTGTGGGACTTTCAACTTGTACAGGGTTCAGAGGTATTGGGTAGGCCAGTGGGGCATACCATGTGGTGGGGGTACAGGAGTCACCCTGTGGGGTAAACATGTGTTGGGGACAGGGCAGTGTAAGGGGGAAGGGTGGCATACCATGGGAGGGATGGGTGGGCTGCACATGCAGGCAACCCATGGGGGTATAAGTACAGTTATGCCAGCTATATGCTGGTGTAACTTACATTGACAGTTCTCCCCCGGGGGTTGTTGCAGAATCGCAACATAGGGGTCTTTGTTGCTGCCCTTCCAGAACAGGGCACAACTGCTGCCGTAAACCCCCTAGTGCCATGTCGCAGGGGTTTGCAGGCTCAACTGCTGGCATAAGTCCACTTTGATGCAAGTGGCCTAAGGCATGTCACAGACCACTTTATAGAATACTGTATGTTGCAACTGCTGGCGTAACTTGATACTTGCACCATTTTGTTTGGCACAAGTCAAGTTACGCCAGGTATATCCCTTCTAGAATTGGGCCAAATATTCTTATTTTACCCCATTCCTCTCCAGGGGAATGAATGGTGTACTGTAGCACTGTAAAAGCATGTTTTTTTCTAAAATCTGCCCAAAACCAAGACCAGTCCAGTGGCTGAACAATGCAGTACTTACACACGTGAAACCTAAATGGTGATGATAGCATACATGGCATTATAAAATATTTTCAAAGTGGTATCAATTTCTTTGAGTACCTTCCATTCCTCCTGCATTGTATATCAAACAGTGCCTGGTATCCAGTTCACACTTGTCTCACCCAACATACACCATGGACAGGATTCTTAAAAGGTGGGAGACTGTGCCACCCGTAAACCCTGGTGCAAATCCCAAGACAGGTTTAATAGGAACAAAAGTAAGTTAACAACACACTTGAACACCACTTCCCTGCTTGATAACTCATTTTATTGTTTCACTACTGATTTTGAAATACATGGTAGGCATGTAGTAACTGGGAACACTCCTTGGTGTCCAGTGACCACCCAGATCACCCAATGCCATCCCCTGATGATCCAATCCAGTCTTCCCCAAACAAATGCATTCTCTCCCCAAAGGTACTGATAGTCCTCCCTCTCCCTGTGGCATCCTTAGCATCTGGTGGCCACCCCCCTTGCTTATATTTTTTTGTGTTTATTCTCATTGACTTAGCACCTTAGGCAGTAACTCAGGGAGAGCATCGCAGCCTTTATCTTTCATTGTGGGGACTGTAATACTGCATCAGTACTGTAGCTACTGGTGCTCACAAATGACTTCAGTTTCCTGGGAAGAAAGTGTACTCCAGATGAGCATGGCTCAACAGAGTCACAAACTTAATACAGATTTAAAGTGGTCTTTACTACCACATTGTACTTCAGACTTGGAACTTGGCTCCAACCATTAATGAGATGAATTTAATAAAGTATACTGTACCTTCTAGTGGCAATCATCTTTCTAAGATTAAACTGTAATAGGACATTGTGGAAGAACTGAAAGAGACTTCACCTTTAGCTGACTGGTAGGACTCTCACATTCAGAATTGAATATCCCTGGGTCAGCACTCAGGATTTTATACAACTATGCCTTCTAACTAGTTACCAGACAATTCTCATATATTGTAGTTTGGTGACTGAGCAGCCTTTCAGAAGTATGGACATTACCTAGAATGTCTGGAGATCATAATGTTAGCAGCAAAAAAGAATTTGCTGGGGAAAGATATACCTTTAATTTGGCTAACACTTTTGTATAAAATTTAATAAAGATATTCCGTATACAGGAATTTACGTTTTGTTGTGTTTTCATAGTATGTAAGGTTTTGTATTTTATTTGCTACTGCTACATTATAAAAATGTCTTCCTCTGTTGCTACAGTCTTGTATTAGGAAAACTAAGCTGAAAACAATACCTTTGGGTATCTCTAATGCCGTTCTCAAAAAAAAAATGCTTTCTTTGTTAAATAGGAAAACAGTGAACATTAAGTTAAGATATGTAAAACTGGCTACTGCTGCTTAGGGACTAAATGGCATAATTCAGTCTCATGTCAGAAATTTAACACTATGCTCTGTGTTTAGATTATGACATGCTACTTCCTTCCATGCTCCATCACTGAAGCAAATCAATGCCTCTGGACAGATCATCAGATAGAGAAGAACCTATTTGGCCACCAGGCAAAGCAATTTGCATGCCTCAAAAGGAAGGATGGCTCCTGCAGCTGGTATCGAGGTGGACCACCCCCTGAGAAAGAGTTTATTGACATCACTGAACCGTGAACCCTCCAAGTGACAGAGGCTGATTCCACAAACCTCACATGCTTAGGATTTTGCACAGTGCTCACATCTTCTGCTTGGGAAATACAGAGTTTCATATGCACAATGCACAGTCATTTAAAGTATATGCTGAACATTTGTGGAATCAGTTCTTGAAAACAAGATGTACAGTACCAAGCTGATAAACAGTGGTGGATATGGGGGGGTGGACTCAGTTTCCATGGTGAAATTAAAAGTTTGACTCCATTCCAGAAGCAAAATGAGTAAGAACTGCTCTAGAGTAAAATGTATCCCATAAATGTATTAAACTGACCAAATGAAGTGTAAACAGCTGCATATAAGAAGAAAACATGCCCCCAGATCCTGGTAAGATATGTTCAAGCCTACATCAGAGGTGATGGATTCCCACCACAACCCCCACAGTGATTTTCTTTTTCACTTTCCAATACTTAAGTTGTGATAAATTTAGCTTCCTGAATTACATAAATGGTTCTGTCAAGTTCTGACTTATATACTTAATAATTGCAAACATTCCTCTGTTCTGTCTAAATCATATCAGTTTCTCACTGATATGAAGGTACAAAAATAAATGATTAGATACAGTAATTATTTTCTCTAGATATTGGGCAGTGGTAACATTTCTTTTCTCCAGTTCATTAAATCATTTTATCTTGTTTGAAATAAGTGGACTATTTTTAGTAATTTCCATGTGGGACACGTGACAGTTTAGACATAACATAAAAATAAATAAAAATTAAACCTGTAGGTCTTTCTTAAAAATCAAAACCCATTCTTCTTATTGAGGGTTGTATTTGCCATTCCTTTTAGTATCTAAAAGATTTTGTGTAGTGAGAGGGCAGGACATGATTGATGTAAAAAAAAACAACTATCCCCTACCTGACTGGCAGCAAGGCCTGACCACTTTCCAAACTCACAATCCGTTCAGGTAAGTTCAGCCAAGCTGGTTGATATGCCCTATTGTACAGTAAGCTGAACCCCTATTGAAATATATGAAACTCTTTTAAGTAGGTAAGTTAATTTTTGTAATGAAAGTTTTTTATTTTTTTAATGTTAGTTTCCTTACCCAGGTGCTCAGGGGAAGCCAAATATACTAGCTTTAATTTAGCGTTGATTTTTTTTGTGTCCTTGAAATAAGTAATTTTTAAATTATTTTTGGCAAGCCACTTACTGTGACTTTTTTTTAGTGTAGGCTTTGGGGGTTAATGTATATCTGCATTATATTGCTTTTATGTTTTCTTTTCTTAAAACATGTCCATAGATTGTCCATGGTTTCTCTAAAGTATCCAAGATTTCTGCAAAAAATATAATGAAAAAAGATTTTGAAAATCATGATTTATTTGAACAGAATCTCCATGGTTTCAATAGAATATATGATAGAATTTAAAAGATCTTCCATGGAAAAGGGCACAATAAACAATGGACAACAGAAACAACCACTGCATTCCATAGACAAGTGTATATTTATATACTATTATAAAAATAAACTGCAGTACAAGGTGTGCATATTTTTAATCATGGAGTCTATAGAAAACCTTGTAAACAATACTGATTTTTATGAAATCCATGAAAATATGTCCAAATATTCCATGGTTTCTCAACTCAGTTTTCATTGTGAGTTCTATGGGCTTCATGGAAACTCTTGAGTATGGTTTCACTCATTTGCCTAAATATTTGAAGGGGAGGCATTATGGTGCAGCGTTTAACAGCACTGAGCTGCAAACCTGGAGAACTGGGCTTGAATCCCATGCCATCACTTGCATACTGAGTAACCAAGAGCAAGCCACATAACTTCCCTGTGCTCCTATGATTCACCTGGAAACAATCCTCAGTTTGGTTTGTCTTTCCTGGCCAGAAATCATAAAAATAAAAAAATTAAAAATATATGCAGTGGCTTGTTTTGAATACTGAGTTAAAATGTTTGGGATTCAGCCCTGCCTTATAATGGCAAACACCCACCTTTGAAAGAGAATAATCAACACTAAAAGCCTATAACCTGAGCTTGTCCCAATTTGCACATTGTGTGAAAAAACATATATCTATATCTATATCTGCATCTGTCTTTCCATCTATCTGTATATCTATCTATATTCTTTGCAAAAACAACTGTGTCAATGCAACATTTAGGGTTCAGGCCAAAGCGAAATAAAGTAGGAAAATGTGGTTTTAAGGTTTCCAACCCTAAAACTCCACCACCACCCCTAAAACAAATCAGGGGTGCAGTCTTCCTTGGAGTTGTCAGCCCTGATGCTCATCCCATTAGGTGTGTATCTTTCTGGAGTGTATAGAATGGGTGAGCATTGGGGTTGACACCCCCTAAGAAGATTCTACCCCTGATTTTTTTTAGGGTTGGTGGTGGGGCTTTACTGTTGGAGACCCTAAAACCACACTTCTTTTTTTTACTTTTGCCTGAACCCTAAAAGTTGCATTAATGCAGTACTTTGTAGAGTTTCCTTACTTTTTGAGATAATAGAACCATATCCTTATTTGCCTGTGGGAGTGCACAGCCTGGAGAGCCCTGAGCTCCCATTCCTCCATAGATGCATACATGTATGTTGCTGTGAAAGTGCAAGGCTCTCCAGGCCCTGCACTTGCTTTTTTAGCAAAACCATAACCAACTTGTCACCATAGCCTTCTTATTACCCCACCTCATGAGCCCAGTACTGAAAGTTTCCAAATCTCCACTAAAACAATATTACATGCCACCACAACATCATGCCATGCCTCTGGTATGAAAACACATTTTGGCCAGGATAATGAGAAATGACAGCTATCACGTTCATGAAGTGGTGTTAAAAAAAAAGTTATATTGAAAATTTGGGGTCAAAATATTTAAAATTACCAAAGTTACAAAGGAGTGCACCAAAATTTCAAATGATGCACATAACATTGCCATTTTTTGCATACTTTGATCCCAGATTTTCAACATAGCCTTCTTATGATCCCACCTCATGAACAAGGGTAGTGAAAATGTTCAAATCCCGCCCGAAGGGCAATTTCACCAAGTGACTGTTAAATCCCCTTTTTGGGCAGATTTGCATAATTCCACTGCCATTGTTCATGAGGTGGGCTCCCAAAAAGTCAATTTTGAAAATGTGGGCTCAAAATATGTAGAAATGGCAAAATTCTGCATCAAAGTTGAAAACCTCATTGAAATACACTGAACAACACTTACCTTAGTTTCTCATATTGAAGAAAGCAATTTCAGCAGCAAGATGTGTCTTCAGTCAGAGAGTGGATTTTCCCCGAGGGACCTGTTCAGATCAGTGAGGAGGTGCACAGTGGTGGGTGTTCAGTGGGAGGGTCAACTCAGCGAGGGACCATTTTTCTTTTTACAGGTTGAAAAAAGACATTGAGAGATGGCTTCATTTATTCTAGGCAGGGACAGGAATTGCGGGTGCCACTAGACACCAGGGAAACCTTATAAGATACAGGAATGGTGATTAGAGGGTGGGGGTGCCACAATACACCAGGGAAAAAATGGCAAAACATGGGGATTGTGAAGGGTTGGGGTACCACTAGACAACAGGGAAACTTTAAATCATAATTAGGGGATGGTGATCAGAAGGTGGGGGTGCCACTAGACACCAGGGAAATATTAAATCATTATGGGAATGGTGATCAGAGGGTGGAGAGCACCACTAAACACCAGGAAAACATTAAATCATTGTGGGGACTGTGATCCAAGGGTAGGGGGTACCACTAGATACCAGGAGAAAAACATAATTACAGGGACATTGATTTGAGGGTGGGGGCACCAGTAGACACTAGGGAAAAATGTATACCCTGGAGGAAAGGAAGAAAAGAGGGGATAAGATAGGAATATTCAATAACTCACAGGTATAATTATAGTTCAAGAGGCAAGCATTTTTCTGAAAAAAAAGATGCTCAAGGACAAAGGGGTCATGCTTTGAAGCTGGAGGTGATAGACTCAGGGGAGATGTGAAAAAGTACTTCTTCATGGAGAGGGTAGTGAATGCCAAGAACAGTGTCCCAGTGGAGGTGGTGGGGGCAACAACTGTAATGAGGTAGAAGAAAATATTGGATAGGCATAAGGGAACCTTAGTAATAAGACAAGGGGGTATAAGCCAGAGATCAAGTAGAGTCTGTGGTGATACAGTAGATAGAGAAAAATGGTCAGACTAGGTGGGACAAGTGGTCCTTATCTGCCATTGTGTTTTATGTTTCTACTTTCTATGTTAGATACCAGGGAAACATAAAATAATTATGGGGATGGTGATCAGAGGGTGGGGATGCCAGTAGACAGCAGGGAAAAATAAAATATTTACAGTGATGGTACTCAGAGGGGTGGAGGGTGCCACTAGACACCAGGAAAAGATGAAAAAATATGGGAACAGTGATCAGAGAGTGGGGGTACTGCTAGACAGCAAGGAAAAAGATGAATTTATGGCTAAAATCCTTTTTTTCCTTTGCAAGAATCATTTTCCATATCAAACAAAAAAAAGGAAACAAAAAAAGAAGCACTAAAAAATTAAGTCAACATTTTTTTCCATATGGGGGATGCTTTTTCATTTAAACATAAAAAGGTCTTATGGAAAAAGCCGGGGGGAAAACCTAAGTCCAAAATCTTTGTCTGAATGAAAGTATCCTTTTTCATTTGACCAAAAAAGGGCATAAGAAAAAAGTGGGAAAAAAACTAAGTCTGAAATCTTTTTCCATGTAAAGGGAGCCTTTTTCATTTAAATGAAAAAGATCATATGGAAAAAATAGAAAAAAAAACAAAGTCCAAAATCTTTTTCCATTTGAAGGGGTCCTATTTCATATGAATGAAAAAGGCCATATGAAAAAAAGTGGAAGCAACTCACGAAAAAGGATTTAAAATGTAAAAATAACACACACATTTCAGGGTCAGTCTTCCAACAGTTAAGTGCAGAATCCACCTAAAGGAGTCCCAGTTAGCAAGATAGATGTGTTGGTCTCTCTCTGCAGGATGTCATTTTTTGTGGGTTTTGAATATTTTTTTAAACAGAAACAAGATGGTGGCAAACAAAAAATATTTTTTTCCTCACGAAAAGGTTTGGCTCATATGAAATAGGATCCTTTTTGCATGAGCCAAATTCATTTTTTTGTTCCAAGAAGCTATCCTAAGTTGTTTACTGAGCATGCTCAAAAACCCAGATTTTAATATTTAATAACTTTGCAGTTGATTAATATTTTTTCACCAGACCAGCAAAAGGCACATCTTTGGGCTAAGCACTTTCAATCCTGAACATTTCAGACCAAAATTTAAAACCATCTGGGTGCAAGGCAATGATAAAAAACCAGCAAAAAAACAGTGATGTTTTTCCTTTTTTTTCCCCTATTTGCATCTTGCAATTAGAGGTGTTGTGAAGTTAAACTTCCCCCACGAAATTCACATGAGGCACCAAAAATTCACGCTTTGCGGAATACGCCGAGTTTTCAGAACACTCCGAAACTTTGATTTGCTCAGTTTGTGAGACATTTTTGGCAAAATTCACCTTTTTTTAATGCGAAGTGTGAATTTCGCAGGCAGAGTGCGAAATTCGTTGGTGACATTTTGCACTCTGCAGCAAAATCTGTGAAATTTGCAGCCGAGAATTTCACACAAAAGCTTGCGTGAATTTCGTGAAATCCATGAATTCACTCATGAAGCAAATTTCACAGACTTCACACACCTCTACATGCAATCCACACATCTGACTGGAATGAAACTTGGCATGTCAAGAGACCTCGCATGCAAAAGTTTGTGCAAGTCTGCTGAACAGTTGTGAAGATAACACAGTGCAAAATCTGAGGTTTAACATACCCCTGCTCAACCCTAAATACAATGGCTCAACTGCGCCACCATAATACATATTACTTTTTGTTTGTGGCAGTATTGTTGATCTTATCAGGCTGATTCTGTTAACTCCAAGCTGACATTTTCTGTAACTACAAATCTCAGAATGCCTTGTAGATAAGCTCAGAACAGATGTTTACTGGACCCTCTTTTCTCCTATGTCAAAACACAGTTTCTGTGAATGTGCTTAACCATGGGAGGTCAGCTAAGCAAGCAAACAAAAGATCAGAGCTTAAAAATCTCTAATACGCACTACAGAATCTTGAATCTACTGTACCACTGCTGCAGCTATGCACTGATGTCAGCTGCATTGGATTCTGGGATTTAAGGTAACCAAAAATATTAGCTTGGAAGTCAACATAATCAGTCTGATACATTCTACTATACTGCAGTAAGCGGTGAGTAAAAATACTTTTGTACATAAAGTGCATATTGGGACCAGCTCCCCACTTGTGAGTGGGGTTTTAGTGCTAACTGTTCCCCTCTTTAACAAATTATATGGAAACACATGCTCACTTTCTCTTGAATGTCACCCAACAGACAATGCCCTACAGCAATGTTTTACTTATGAGACCCTTGCCGACTGACTTCTTTTTAACAGAGAACTTAACTTCCTAAATTCTACTATAAATTCACCACCTCCTTGATGGATATGGAATGAAAGTTGAAATGTTATTTTTGTGAATAAGCAATATAATCCATATCACTCCTGTTCATATGTCATCTTATTGTTAACCAGCAACTGTAACTTGCATAGATAAATGTTTCCTAAGTACTGGATTTATACAGTAAATTACCTGTATGAGCAGTATATTGCAGTATATTTGACTGGACTGACACATATCCATAAAGATAAAGTATGGACACTGTATTAGTTCAAGGTCTAAGTATGCACAGTCGATACAGTATGAGTTCATGTATTTGTATGTCTTATGTCCTTTTGGTTTGTTCACATTTTTTTACATGTTGTAGCTACACTTGTCCTCTTTGTAAAGAGATGGACACAAGCCTGTCTACAATATAGATGCGAACCTTAAATGTTACTGCACAGTGAAGTTTGATTTCTAAGACATTACATTTTTTTCTTTATTAACCCTTCTAAAGCATTACATTTTTTTCTTTATTAACCCTACTGTATTGGGAATAGTAAGATTACTCCAGGTATGCATGTAAACCTCCCAATTTGGTAAGAGACGTCTTTTTTTCTGTAATGGTCATATTACCACCAGTTCTCCTTGCTGCCATACCTTTCCTCTCTTTCTTGTTGAGTCTTTACCTGATGTTTTTATAAGTCTAGTTTGTGTTTTTTTTGTGTGTTAATGTACCACAGTGGGCTGCTAACTTGTCTGTCTTATTAGCCTAGCTTCTTTTTTACTGTATTTTCCTTTGTTGTATTTTTGTTTGTTTTGCAATGGGATGAAGTTTGATCTGGTTGTAGCATGGACATGTGTATTGTTCATAGCATCTCTGTAACTACAGCTGATCTTCTTCCTGCAAATGAAAAATGTTACACACGTACAGTACATACTGTATACACAATTAGACAATGTTATGAAAGAAAATTCAAACCCCACAGCTGCTAGGATGGTGACTGGAAACATAACCTGAAAAAGTCTGGATGAAAAAAATATTTTGACTTTATACCAGGATTGGGCTAAAACTTAGTGGGCTCAATTTTTTGTTTCAATTCTCAAAGCGCTGGAAATGATGCAAGGTGCTTGTGTCAATCCTAAATTGTGCAAATGACACCTTGTGCCTGAAACTGCTGTTGGAGCTATTCTCAAAGACAGCCTGCATCAATCACAGGCTGCCTGCCCCAAATGGGTCTTGCACCACCCCTGTGCCCAAACGTGTGCTGCAACATGTGGATAGGGGACTTGTGGCAGACAGTGGCTGCCATATCCCCAAAAGTGGGATTCACAAAACACTCCCAGAGGGAAAAATCGTAAGAACACTTATACCAGCCAGGGCTGGTCTAAGGGTAATCCCAGAGGGAAAAATCTTAAGTACCCTTAGGTCAGCCAGGGCTGGTTCACATGTACTTAAAAATATCCCTCTGGGAGCGCTTGGTGTAGTATGGTGTCCCGATCTGTCCCTACTGGTTGTAATGCATCAGTCTATTCATGGTGGATTAGCGCACCCCAATCTCCAATGTTGCACACAAGCATAATGTTAAATCCCATTCCTCTGTCCCCAACCCCACTGGTGAAGGAGCTTGAAATATTGCATATTCCCCATGCCCCCCTCACCAAACCCCACCTGTATGGGAACATGAAATATGGCATATTCACCATGCCCCCCTCACTGAACCCTCCCTCGTGCTGGATCATGATATATTGAAAATTCCCCATTCCTCCCACCCCACCATGAACCCCGATATTTCCATTTAATTCAATAAGAAAATGTCCCCCACACCAATCCCCAATGCTGCCATTATAATTAATTCCTACAATGTCCCTTCTCTGCTGCTGCCCCTATTAACAATGACTAACATGCCCCCCTCATGGTAGTATAGTGGCCCCCATCTCCCCTATCCCAGCAGGTAGTGCTCCCCCACCCCCCATTCCTCAGCAGAGCTGGTGACCAGCACAGCCCACCTCACATCTCCACAGCTGGCTACTGACTACACTGTCAGTGAATAAATTGTAAAGTGTATGTGCATGAGCACATACACTTTACGGTATGCTCATTGACAGTGCAGTCAGCAGCCAGCCGCAAAGGTGCGAGGTTGGCTATGATTGTCACCGGCTCTGCTTCAGGATGGGGGCATGGGGTGATGGGCACTACATGCTGGGGTTGGGGGGGCCACAATATCACCATGGGGGGTATGTTATTCATTCTTAATATGGGCAGCAGCAGAGTGGGAACATTGCAGGAATTAATTATAATGGCAGCATCAGGGATCAGGGTGGGGGTCCATTTCTTATAGAATGAAACGGCAGCATCGGGGATCAGGGTGGGGGACATTTTCTTAATGAATGACATGGCAGCATCAGGGACCGGGGTAGGGGGATGTGTTATTCATTATTGAAAGGGGCAGCATCGGGGTTCAGGGAGGGGGGACACTAGACCACCAGGTAATGAGTTTTATTTTCTGTTCTTGGGGATTGGGGATGGGGTCTGTCTGCATATGCCACAAGGGGCCTGTGGAAGACCTTTCCTGTGTACCAGGTATTTGCCACATGGGAGGGGTTGTCACAAGTGTGGAGAATTATGTGCCAGGACCTCTCCTGTACCAGAATCTGATGCAGGGACCCTGGTGCATCGGGCTTTCAGAGCAAGCTGCTGTTTGCCACAGCTTGTGCTGATCCTAGCCCTTTCTGAGAATCAGGCCCAGTAAGGAAGAAGTGAATGTTAGCTTAAACAGATCACGAGAAAACAAGTGAAATTCTGACAGAAATTACTTGGGTCAGATGTGCAAAATATTTTACACATTAAATTTGGTTGATCCAATAAATATCCAAACACTTTTTCAAAGGAAAATACATTTTCAGATTATTCAAGGATGTAAACAGACTATATAACCATTATGCATTCTAATGATGTTTATAGAAAGTCTTGGGAGGCATAAGTTATGTAAAGCATGTTTGTAAATTTGCAGCAACAACAAAACTACATCTGAAAATGTTTCCAGCATTTAGTCAAAATCCACTGGTGATCCATGTTCTATAGTAGTGTTGATTCTGGTCCATTTAATGTGGAATGCATATATATTCATTAGACACTCAAGCTTTCTACAAGAGTTAAACAGTATTCACAGAATGTTATTTATTGGGAAATATTGTAATACCTCTTTCTTGCATCTCTTCTAAACAAAAAAAAACACTGTTGCTGTGGAGAATGCTGTGTGGATAATGGACTGCCATTTAATTTGCTTGCCTGATGTATAACAGAAATCTTTGAAAAGAAGAGTATATTTTGCATTAAAGCTGGAAAGTGATAAGTAAGTTTTGAAACATGTTGAACAATCTTTTTTACTTTTATTTCAAGATTCCATTGGAGCAGATTAAGTTTCAACTCTACTAATTTTATGAAGCAGACACTGTAATTTCTCATAAACTGTATAATATATTGGATGCCATAATCCTGCCTTTTTGCCAAAAAAGCTAATATAGAGCTTTATGATAAACATTTGTAATAACTGTCTGCTGTGAAAATTCTGTAGAAATCGACATACGTTTTTATACAAGAAAAATGTTTGAGTATTTATGATTTTAATGTTAGATTTGCCACTGTCATACCAAAATGGTTATAGTTTCATTATAAAACTCTTGCAAACAGAACTGAGTTACTTATTTGTTGACTACAGAAACAACGCAAAAATGTTGTTGGTATTGCATTTATTGAAGGGCATATAATGTTGTTTTTTTTGACTGATACAATTATAAATATCATACATATGGTACTGATTTTTATGACTGAGTCTCAATATAAATTTAACGTATTAGAGCGCTTAAACTAAAACAGCCTCCACACTCAACATTTTACAATATGCAAAGAAACTTATTGCTCCACTCACATTTGCAGGTAGCTTGATATTTCTGTGTGTGTGCGTGCATGCGTGCGTGCATGTATGCATGCAAATGTGAGACAGTATGTGTTTGTGTGTGTACATGGACATCTAGGATACACAGTTGCCTGACTAGAAATGTATAATTTATTTCAAGGGAGAGAGAGAGGGGGTAAAAGAGGACAATAATTCACCAATGTCAGTACCATGGGTAACTTCAGTGAATAGATGTTTGGAACTGTGTACCTTGTTTAAAACTGTAAGGTACTTGTAGTTCTCTATCATATCTCCACTTGCTTTCCTCTCTTCCAGGGTGTACATGTTGAGATTCATCAGTCTCACCTCATAAGGCTTTGGGTGCAATCTCTGCACCATTTTAGTTGCCATCCTATAGGTACATCAGGAGCGTGGACTTTGTCAAGATGGGGTAGTGTATCAATGAAGCCCTGGTGAGGAGGCAGGAATGGGGGGGGGGTTGTGGAGCAGTAGGAACACTTAAAAGGAGCCATAGTGGAGGTGAAGAACCAATGCATTTGGTTGAGAAAAAAAGACAAGAAAAGGAGGAAACCACTATGGTTCTCGAATGATGTGGCAGAGAAAGTAAGGGTCAAAATGGTGGGTTTCAGGAAATATAAGGAGACTCAAAAGGAAGAAGACAGGTTGGTGTGCCTAAAGTGTCTAAAGGAAGCAAGGGAAGCTGTTAGGAGCACAAAGGTGAAAACTGAGGAAAGATTAGTGCAGACAGTGACGAGACGGGGCAAGACATTCTATAAGTACATCAGCGAAAGAAGAAAAGCTGGGGTGGGGATTGTAAGGCTCAGAGTGGATGAAGGGGAATGTATAGAGGGAGACCTGGAAAAGGCAGAAATACTGACTAGATACTTCTCTTCAGTATTCACTGAAGAAATAGAGGGTCAGGGACCACAGCAGGGCAACAAATATAAGGGGTGGGGAGGTGAACACCAGTCCATTAACAGTGGAGAGAGTCCTGGTGGAGCTCACAAAATTGAAGGTGAACAAAGCAATGTGGTCAGATACACCCGAGGATATTGAAGGAACTACAAAGGCAGCTAGCAGTGCCACTGCTGACCGTGTTTACCAAGTTATTCAACACAGGAGTGGTTCCAGAGGACTGGAGAAGGGCACATGTTGTTCCTCGTCACAAAAATGGTAGCAGGGAGGAAGCAGGAAACTACAGGCTGGTCAGCCTCACGTTAGTAGTGGGTATGATCATGGAGGCACTGCTTAAAGAAAGGGTAGTGGGACACTTGGAATCCAACGGAGCTCAGGATGTGAGGCAGCATGGATTCACAGCAGGAAGATCAAGTCAAACAAATCTGATAGATTTTTTTGACTGGGTTATGAAAGAAGTAAACCAGGGGGGAGCGGTGGACATCACCTACTTCGATTTCAGCAAGGTCTTCGACACCGTCCCACATAAAAGGCAGGTTAGCAAGATGGGTAATCTGGGCAAGGGCCACAAGATGGTAAACTGGGTTAGAAACTGGTTAATGAACAGGAGACAGCAAGTGGTGGTAAATGGGATCCAATCCAGAGAAAGGGGGGGGTGGCCAGTGGGGTACCTCAGGGATCAGTTCTTGGGCCAGTCCTCTTCAGTGTCTTCATTCATGACATAGTGGAAGGGCTGGAGGGAGAATTCTGCCTGTTTGTGGATGACACCAAGATCTGCAGTAGAGTAGATACTCTAGGTGGGGTGGAGAAAATGAGGAGGGACCCATGGAAGCTGGAAAAATGGTCTGAGGAGTGGCAACTGAGATTCATTGCAAAGAAGTGCAAAACAATGAATCTGGGACACAGAAACCCTGGAGAGAGGTACAGAATGGGGGGGGGGGGGAGTTGCTAACAATCACCAAGGAAGAAGGGGATCAGGGAGTTATCATTTCTGATGACCTAAAGGTAACATAGCAGAGTACAAAGGTTGGGTATGCCATCTGAATGGCAACAATTGCATAGCAAACAACATTACGGCGGCAATTCGCTGTTGTCGCTGTTATGTACCTGCGGGACCCGGCAGTGCTTTGACTGGGTATTGCACCCCACCCCAAATCAAATCCAACCCAGAGCTGATAATCTTAAAGGAAGGAGGTGCAGGGGGGAGAGCTCCCCAGACTGGGTGTTCGGGGGGCAAAGCCACCCAAAAAAAAAACAGTTTACTTGACTGATTTATGCCGACCATAACTTGTGGTTGACATAGATCCATCATTGTGATGTCGGTCGACATAATTTTTGTTGAACCAATATTATGGATCCCAAAGGCTGCAGGGTGGGCCAGTAACATATTGGGGTGCATAGGCAGAGTATCACTAGCAGAAGGAGGGTGGTGGTGATTCCACTGTATAAAACACTGGTGAGGCCTCAGCTGGAGAACTGTGCACAATTCTGAAGGCCGCATCTTCATAAGGACATAGACTGGGTGGAGGCAGTCCAGAGAAGGGCAACACGGATGGTACAGGGCTTGCACCAGAAAACATATTAGGAGAGATTAAAAGACCTCAGTATGTACTCACTGGAAGAGATGATAGAAGGGAGCAGAGAGACCTGATAGAAACCTTCAAGTGCCATAAAGGCATAAACAAGGTGCAAGGAGGCAACATCTTTCAACATAGGAGAAGTACAAGAATGAGGGGGCATAATTTGAGATTGAAAGGTGGTAGGATAAGGTAAAATGTTATGAAGTTTGTTTTTTTTACATGAAGGGTGGTGGATGCGTGCAATAGTCTTCCACAGGAGGTGGTGGGAGCAAGCACAGTACGGGAATTTAAACATGCATGGGACAAGCATAAGGGAACCATTGAGGTGGGAAGGAGAGGTGAAAGTCATTGACCAAGTAGGGTCAGAGACTGCAAATAAGGTTAAGGTTTATGGGCAGACCGGGATGGGCATAGTGGTCCTTATCTGCCATCAATTTCTATGTTTCTATGTTGCCTCTGGACTGCCTCCACCCAGTCTATGTCTTTTCTAATGTGCGGCCTCCAGAACTGGACACAATACTCCAGATGAGATCTCACCAGTGAGCAAAATAGTTTCATTACGACCTCCTCCTCCTACTGGAGATGCCTCCCCCTATGCGTCTCAGCATCCTACTGGCCCTACCCACTGCTTTGTCATATGGACCTGCCACATTGAGGCTATGAGATATGACAATTCCAAGGTCACTTTCCTGTTTAGTAACTGTCAATACCTCCCCCCATCCTGTACTCAGCTCCTAGGTTCATATGCCCTAAGTGCATGATTTTACACTTTTTAGCATTGTACCCGTACTGTCATGCTATTGACCACTCCTTGAGTTTCCCAAGATCCCTATGCATTTTCTCCACCCCCTCCTGAGTATCCTCTCTATTACAGATTTTGGTACCACCTGCAAAAAGGCATACCTTCCCTTCCAGTTCTTCTGCAACGTCATTTATGAAGACATTGAAGAGGACTGGTCCCAGTACTGAGCCCTGCAGTACCCCACTGGTCACTCTTGCCTCATAAGAGTGAGTGCCATTAACCACCACCATCTGTCTTCTATCCATTAACCCATTTGCAACCTAATTCACCACTTTGGATCCCGCCAATAGGCTACTCGATATCTTTATCACTCTCCTATGTGGTACAGCATTGAAGGCTTTGCTAAAGTCCAGATAGGCCATGTCCACTGCCCTCCCCTGATCTATTTCCCTAGTTACCCACCAAACAAATCAGTCAGATTCATCTGTCATAACCCCTCACCCCTTGAATCCATACTGCCTATAATCTTGCAATCCACTGGATTGAAGATACACTTCCAACCTTTCCTTTAATAGGGTTACCATTAATTTCTCCACCACTGAGATGAGACTGACTGGTCTATAGTTGCTAGCCTTCTCCCTGCTGCCACTCTTATGTAGAGGGACCACATTTGTTCTCCTCCAGTCCTCTGGAACAATGCCTGTTTCCAGAGAGCTATTGAATAAGTCTGTGAAAGCTAGCACCTCCCTGCATTCCTTTAGAATTCTTGGGTGTATCCCATCCAGCCCATAGCCTTGTCCACTTTCAGAGCTGCACACTTCTTTACTACTCTCTCCTCTGAAATCAAACCTGTGTCAACCTCCCCCTATTTTTCTTCCTGCTGCTCCATGGCAATCTCCCCCTCCCTTTCAATGTGAAGACTGAGCGGAAGTACTTGTTCAGGATGTCTGCTTTTTCTTGGACCTCTTCTGTGATGTCCCCCCTGCTTCCTCCCATGTCCTCGCTGTCCCTTCCCTTCCTCTTCTCACTTAGTATGTAACTGAAGAAAGTCTTGTCCCCTTTAGCTACTCCCTTGTCTATCCTTTCCTCTGTCTGTGCCTTTGCTACCCTCACTGCATTTCCTGCTTTCCTGTTTTACTTGATCACTCTCCCGGGATAAGAGTGAGTGTCATTAACCACCACCCTCTGTCTTCTATCCATTAACCAGTTTCTAACGCAGTTCGCCACTTTGGATCCCATGTCTAGGCTATTCAATAACTTCATCAGTCTTCTGTGTGGCATAGTGTTGAAGGCCTAGATAAAGTCCAGATAGGCCATATCCAATGCCCTCTCAGTGGTCAGTGGTACAAAGGGGACTTCTCACTGTGATGTCTGCAATGTTTTCCTTGTTTGTAGGTACCAGGTCCAGCACTGCTCCATCCCTAGTGGGTCCATTGACTAGCTACCTGAGAAACATCCCTTTTGGGGAGTCAAGGATGGCCCTGCTGCTTGCCGAAGATTCAGCTGGAAGCTCCAATTCACATATAGAACACTGTAGGCACTCACTAGCAGCACCTCCCCCTTATTTGCCACCCTGATGATGACTATCCCAATTACCCATATAATTCCTTTCCTTGTGCTGGAGGTTTGTATGCCACCCCTGTAGGTATAGTGGTCCCAGGTCCTGTCTCCAGCTTGACCCACAACACGTCTAGTCCTTCCTTTTTCTCTTGGTGTCCCTGTACCTAAAGGGAAATTATATTTTGTACAGTTTGCATATGGGTCTTTTACTTTTGTATAATAAAAGACACATATGCAGTTGCAGTAAAAGTTCCAAAGTAGGACCACCAGAGAGAATCTCTTTGTAAATGTCACAAAATATCTGGAAATATCGGACCATTTATTTGCTGCAACTCTACATGCTAAACAATGTATGCAGATGCTGCACAGTACAGACGTATGTATGAATTATGCAAGTGTACACATACACCCTACAAAACAGACAAGCACACCCCACACAATACATAAACTCTAAACTTTTAACCTGATCAGTTCCTCTGCTAGAGCCTCTGCAGTTGGCATGAATTTTTGTGAAACAAAGTTACATGAGCTGTGATTAATGAGCCTCCATTGCCCTCTCTGTTGTCTATGCCAAGCTCTGAAAGCCCTATCACTAATATAAGCAATGCCACCTAATAAGTTTTCCCATTCAGAAGATGCATGCTATCAATGTACATTGTAGTGAGAAAGGAAAATAATGTTCACAAGTGGAACTTGAACCCAGGCTTCAATCACACTACTCTCCTGGTGTTTGTCACTATGTTATCATTTAACATGGTGAGACAGAAGGTTTCTAGAGTGAGATACATGATAAAAACATAAAGTGTAGTGAGATAGAAAAAAACTGTACCAAACTGGGAATTGAACCCAGACCCCTTTCAATTACTGTCATGGTGCTCTGCCACTGTGGTACTGTTCTACATGACAAAACAGAAGCTTTCGAGACAATAATACCTGCTAACTGCATAAATTGCAGAGAGAAAGAAAAAAGGTTCCAGACTGGGAATCAAACCAAGACCCTCTCCCAACTACTGACCTGGAGCTCTGCCACTGTTCTACCATTCCACTGGTGAAACAGAAGGTTTCTAGAGAGAGATGCATGCTAACAACATAAACTACAATGAGAAAGAAAACAATGTTTACAACTGAAAATTAAAGCCAGGCCCCACTCCCAACAAATAACCTGGTGCTCTGCAATTGTGCTAGCAGTCCACATGGTTCAACAGAAGGGTTCTAGAGAGTGAAGGCATGATAACAACATAAATTGTATAGAGAAAGACAAAAGGTTTCAGATTGGCAATTGAGCCCAGGCCTTCCACAACCTACTGTCCTTCTGCTATGCCACTGGGCTATTGTTCCACACTGACATCAGCAAGAGCATCTAATAATTCCTTTCATACTACATAATGTGTAGTGAGAACAAACAAATGTTCCACTTCAGGAATACACCAAAGCCCTCTGCAGCTATTGTCTTTGTGCTGTGCCACTGGGATAGTGTTCCAAATGGCAAAGCAGAAGGCTTCTAGACAAAAGATCAATGTTATATGAAAGCACATCATTCACTGAGTGCAGACCCCCCAACACAGCTGTAATGAATTTAGTAATGAATATCTTTGCAACTTGAAGTGATGTTTCCCACCATGTTGCATTCAAACCTAGAAAGCCTCAAAATCTGGACCAGAACTAAGCTGACTGCAACAAAGCAACAGTTCAATGTTTTTAAAGTCTGCTTCAAACCTTTTTGAAACTCTATCACTAAAACAAACAATCATATCAAACAATTTATCTCATACTACATAAATTGCAGTGAGAGAGAAAAAGGTCCCACAATTAGGATCACACACAGGTCCCTATCAAGTACTGTTTCAGTGCTCTGCCACTGTGCTATGATTTCACATGGTGACACTGAAGGTTTCTAGACAAAAGACACATGCTATGAAAAAAAGCACTTCCTCCACTGAGTTCAGCCCCCCCCAATACACAGCTGCAGTTGAGTTTGGTAATGAACTTTTTGCTTAATGCTTCCCACCAAGTTGCACTCAAACCTAGACAACATAGAAACATAGAATTTGACAGCATATAAGAACTGATAGGCCCACCCAGTCTGCCCTTTTTCCCCTACCTACTAAAAATACCAGAGATCCTACTTTATCTCTGATTTTACCTCCTCTTTTGAACCACTAGGGTCTCCCTATGTCTATCCCATGCAGTTTTGAATTCTATCACTGACTTTGCTCCCACCACCTCTACTGGGAGGCTGTTCTATGCCTCTACCACCCTTTCCATGAAAACATACATTATCTTGTTACCCGTTAGACTACCCCCCCTCCAGTCTCATGTCATGTCCTCTTGTTCTAGAACATCTTCTCTGAAAGATGCTGCACTCCTGTACCTTATTTATTCCCTTTAGGTACTTGAAGGTCTCTATCATGTCTCCGCTCTCCCTTCTCTCCTCCAAGGTATACATATTGAGCTCCTACAGTCTCTCCTTGTATGACCTTTGGTGCAGGCCCTGCATCATTTTTGATGCCTTTCTTTAAACTGCCTGTACCCTGTCTATGCCCTTTCAGAGATGTGGCCTCCAGAACTGGACACAGTACTGCAAATGAGGTCTCACCAATTATTTGTACAGTGGTACCACCACTGCTTTTCTTCTGCTCATGGTGCCTCTCCCTATGCACCCCAACATCCCACTGGCTCTCCCTACCACCTTGGCACATTGTTTGGGCAACTTTAGGTCATTAGATATGATCATCCCCAGATCTCTTTCCTCTTTGATGGCTATTAATAACTCCTCACCCATCATGTTATCCTCCCTGGGTTCCTGCTCCCCAAGTGCATGATTTTGCACTTCTTTGTTTTGAATCTTAGCTACCACACTCTGGACCATTCCACCAGTTTATTTAGGCCCTTTCTCATTTTTCCACCCCTCCTGGAGCGTCTACCCTATTGCAGATCTTAGTGTTATCTGCAAAGAGACATAACCTTGCCCTCCAGTCCATCAGCAATGTCACTTATGAAGATATTAAACAGTACTGGCCCAAGAACTGATCACTGTGGCACCTCACTGGTCACCCTCCCTTTCTTGGATTTAGCTCCATTTACCACCATCCTCTTTGTCTCTATCTCTCAACCAATTCCCAACCCAGTTCAGCACCTTGTGACCCAATCCCAGGCTGCCCAGATTGTTTACAAGCCTCCTATGTGGAACATTGTTGAACACCTTGCTGAAGTCAAGGTAGGCCACATCCACTACTCTTCCCTGGTCACCCAGTCAAAGAAATCTATCAGATTTGTCAGACATGACTTTCCTGACATGAATCAGTGCTGCCTCAGATCTTGTGCTCCGCTGGATTCAAAGTGCTCCACTATTCTTTCTTTTAGCAGCAGTTCCATATGTTTCCCCACTTCCAAGGTCAGGCTGACAGATCTGCAGTTTTAGCCTCCTCCCTGCTCCCACTTTTGTGGAGCAGGACTACATCAGCCCTTCTCCAGTTCTCTGGAACCACTCCCATATCCAGTGACCTGATGAACACGGCTGCCAGTATCTCCCTTAACCCCTTTAATATTCTAGGGTGTATTCCATCTGGTCCCAATGCCTTGTCCATCTTCAGTTTTGTGAGTTTCTTTTTGACTCTCTCCTCTGTAAACAGATTGGTGTCCACCTCCCTTCCAATCCTGTTTCTTATCTGTGGTCCCTCCCTTTTCCCTTTCTCTGTGAATACTGAACAGAAGTATTTGTTTAGGACTGATGCTTTTTCTAGATCTCCTTCCACACCCTCTCCTTCCTTCCCTTTTAGCCTTACAATCCCCCCCTTCCATCTTTCTCCTTTCACTAAAGTACCTATAGACAGTCAATACAATGCCCTGTCCTCCTCCTTCTGTGTTTCCTTGTATTTCCTGAAGGCCAACTTCTCTGCCCTTACTTTCCTGGCCATTTCCCTTGAGAAACATAGTGGTTTTCCTTTTCTCTTGCTTTTGTTTATAAACTGAATGCAGAGGTTTGTCATCTCCACTCTAGCTCCGTTCAGATGGGTCCACTGTTCCACAACTCCCCCCAATGTTCCCCTTCATCTAGGGCTTTCCTGAGACATACCCCCTCCTTGTGAAGTCTGCCCTCCTGAAGTCCTGGACAATTTCTTTGGTGTGGCTTGACCTTGTTGTAGTACTCATATTGAACCACACTGTACGATGGTCACTGGACCCCAGGTGTTCACCCACCCTAATATCTGTAATTCTGTCCCTGTTGGTTAGTATCAGGTCCAGAATTGCTCTCTCCCAGGTTGACTCAAGTGCTAGCTACTTGAGGCATGCCCCTTGCAGGGAGTCCAGGATGTGTGTGCCTCTGTCTCTGGAGCTGCTGGGATGCTCCAATCAACATCAGGCAAACTGAAGTCACCCATCAGCAGCACCTCCCCTTTAGCTGCCATCATATGGATGGCTTCCAGTAGATCCCTGTTCGTTTCTTCCCCTTGTGATAGGAACAAGCCTCAAGGTGTGAGCTAGACCTAGTTAAGTTGACTACTCAAAGTAGCAGTTCAGTGTTCTGAAAGATTTCAAACCTTCCCGAAATTGTGGCACCGACACCAGCAATGACATCTAACAATTCCACTCATACTACAGTTGCAGCCAAAGATATGGACAAATAGTTAAAGATATTTCATGATATTGCTAAAGAGATTCTCTCTGGTGACCTACAGTGGTACTGCAGGCAGGCACAAATTTCTCTAGAGACATACTGTAACAGAAATTTCAGGAAATATTTGCCCATATCTTTTTCTGCAATTGTAGTAAGAAAGAACACAATGTTTTGTTCTGGGGACCATACCCAGTCTTGTGTTGGTCTGAAACACTATGCTAAGACCAAAAAGCCCCATCACTGACATCACTGGTGACATGCAACCAAATCACTTAAACTGAATGTAACCTTGAATCCTTGAATTTGACAAAATGCAGAAAAGAACACGCTTGACCACAAGAGGCACATTCAAACTTATGATTGTTGGCATCTAAAACTGTGCACATGGTTGGGCTCAGAAGGGATGTCAGTGTTGGTCATTGGAATTTTCCTCCCCTTCCTCTGGCTCAGTCACCTTGTGGTTCTGAGCTTATCCTTAACACTTTTTCATGCATCATTTTGATGTCATATGTCTTCCTGCTTGCATGCCCATTCCAGTTAGATGTGCTGACTGTGCTCTCTGTACTGTTTTGAACTTTCTGCATAGATCTGCCCACATTCTTTGCTTTGCAGCCCTCCCTGTGGACTATCCAAACTTGGATGTCATAACTGACATTGCTTTTTGCAACAAGTACTGCTGTCTCTGCCTCTGTCCCGGTGTCCCCAGGGTGAGGCTGTTGTTCCACCTGGGCTGGTTATGACAGGGAATTGGATACGTTTTGTGTGTGTGTGCATGTGTGTGAGCATGCACAACTATACTGTATTAAATTTTTTAGAGTAACTAGTAAGTTCAGCTGCCAGCAGATTTGAATTTAGAACATTGAGAAATCCAATATATGTATGGCATGTGGCACAGCATTAGCAATATCCTGATTTTCAGTTGTTCAGGGGTAGTCTTGTAACCTATAAAATTTTCTACAGAGTTGAGAAACCATTTTTATAAATATTTGGTGCTCAGGTTACAGTAGAAAACATTAAAAAAAGTTAAAACTTGATGTCATAGTTGACTGATTAGAATACCAATGATTTCACATTATTTATAGAATACTGATGATTTCACAATGATTACTGTACTGTCTAAAATATGTTTAATTCATGTGTATGATGACCTAGTGAATGAGCATTTTCCCTAGGAATAAAAAGGCTTAACGGCCATGAATTGCACGAATATCACTCCACAAATTCTGTAAAAATCCACAAATTAATTCACAGAGTGAATTTTGTGGACTTCGCACATCTCTACTTCTAGTATGCTGCGTTAAATTATAGGGACAAAAGTGGATAATGTTTCCCCATCTTTGTATATGTATGGATGCAACATACAAAGAATAAACAACATCAGACTTGCAGGAAGACAGACCCATGCAAACTTCATGTCAGTTATTCACTGTGTTTCCTTATGCTGATACATTATTTACTGAAACTTTAAATATTGGTTCTGTAGAACATGAGTGAGCATGTGAGTGAGTGCATGTGAGTGTGTGTGTATGTGTGCATGTGTGTTTGCCAAGTAACACATAAGCTTATTTTCAACTTCAGTAAAATGTGTTTGTGTTGGTAAGCATTCTCCTTAAGCTTGACCTTCTTAATGCACAAGCTGTGCATTATAATAGCATGGATTCATAATAGAATCCACACTAAGAAAGGAAGTGCTGAAGAGGTGCGAGCCCATAGTTAGCTCTTGATGTTTTTATATCTGGATATCATAATCAAAGAACAGATTGTTAATGTTTGATTTGAACTGTATATTATCTTTGACTGCATTAATGGGTAATGAGTTCTGTAAATTTACAATCCATTGCGAGTAGTAATTTTGTCTTTTTTTTTTAGTGTTTGCCATTGTACCCCTTAGTTGCAGATGATGTCTTCCAGTTCCATGTTTGATAGGTCTGAATTTCAAATTTCATTCTGTAATCAGATAGCCATCATGTATTATGTCAAACATCTGTAGCAGATCTTCTCATGTTCTCCTTGTCTCTAATGGCATTAAATTATTTTAGTCTATCTTCATATCATGTTTTACAGTCCTTTTACTGATTTGATAGCCCTTCTCTGCACTTCTTCTAGCTGGCTAATTTCACCTCATTTATGTGGGCACCAGAACACAGATGCGTAATCTATATTAGATCTAATGTATGCCCTATTCAATGGCAGAATAACTTATCTGTCTGTTAATTGTATATTTATTTTAATTACCCACATTGTTTGGTTGGCTTTGGCAATTACATTCTTGCACTGTTTTGTATTTTTGAAGGTGTTGCTTACAATTATGCCTAGATCTTTTTAAGTTTGGGTATGTTCTAATGGTTTATCACAGAGCCTATATGTGTTTTTGATTTATCCTACCAAAATGCATGACTTCACATTTTTCTAAATTGAAACACATTTCCCACCTATTTGCCCATTTTGTTAGTTTGTCAAGATCTTTTTGTATGCTTGCTTTTTGTTCTGCTGGTTCACAAGGTCACCCATTTTGGAGGCATCTGCATATTTTATGCAACAACTAATCAGTTCTTGTGTCATGTCAGCAATAATTACTTGAAATAGTAGTGGACCAAGGACAGAACCCTGTGGCATTCCACTTGTTATTTCTCCTGATACTAATGTATATTCATTTATTATTGTTTTCTGAGTTCTGTTTGATAGCCATGCTATTGTCCAGTTAATTTCAACACATCACAATGAAAGCCGCACTACAGGAAGAAGAATTCATTCTAACTCAGCAGCAAAGTGCAGACATGTTATTTATTCAGCAGAGTTTCATGGATAAGTGGCACTAAACCCCAGCGCTGCAGGTCCCCGTGTGATCCTTCTTCAGGATGGGTGTCACTGCATGTAGTGCTTGCTTATAAAGCCAATAATTAAACATACAGTGCATAAAAACACTCACATGACATTAGCAATTGAAAGAAAGTACCAGTTAACCTTTAGACTGCAATTGTAGAAAGAGGTATACAACCATTTTTATATCCCAAACAACTCAAAATAATGGGTTATCACAGACACATTCAAATAATATTGGAGGTAGAGGAAGAAGGAAAAGAAAGACAGAAAACAAGGGTATTGAAGAGGAAAAAGGGAATATACTATAAATGGAAGATTGGCAGACAACATTCATAGCAAACCCCTACTAGATCCACAGAGTGAAATTTCAAAATAGTAATGTAGTAATATAATGTAGATCATCCTAATTAGGATGTCCGACATACCTAATTAGGAATTTGATTACTGACAAAACAAATGTATTCTGTCAAAATAAAGGGATCTGGCAGAGAGTTTATAATTACTATAATATAGTTACTGGTTCAGTACAATAATCTATGGCCGGTAGACCCACGGAATCTCCGTAATCCACACTTGTGAATTATGGAGTTCCATAAACCACACTTGCCACAAATCGACTCGAGTCTCCCTCATCCATTCCCCGAGAAGGTATCCTTACGCTGGCGGTACACTCGAGCTCCTCATAAGAAACTGCCAGTGTGAGAAACATGCTTCTCATTGAGCTGACAGAAAAACCAGCTTCAATGTAAAATAAAGACTGTCTACACAAAATACTAAAGAAAATGGCAAACACATCCCATTTTGAGCCTCCGAATGAATCGGAAAGGCTGAAATTCATTGAAGACCAGGAAAACAAAAACACATTAAAAATAAAGTGATGCAGCACTGTTCAGAAAATACCTTGAGGGAATGGGTGAGTTAGCAGATGTCATCACTCTCCCTATGGAACAGCTGGACAAATTAATAGCCAATTTCATATTTTCTATTAAAAAGTCAGATGACTCTAACTACGAGTCCTGTACAATAAGAAGCATTTATGCAAGCATTGATAGATGCCTGTCAAAACACAGGTATACAACTTCCATTTTCCATGACCAAGACAGTGACTTTGCTGAAACTAAAAAAACATTACTGGCCAAACAAAAATGCTAAAAAAAAATGGGGATGGGAAATAGACCACTAAAAGCTTAGCCCTTGTCTGACAAGGGCATAGAGAAACTCTATTCCTCAGGGACTCTAACACTCTTCACACATGCCAGGTTCCTCAACTTTCTCTTTTTTCACATAGGGCTACAATTTTCCATGCACACCCAAGAGCAATATGATCTCTGATGGGGACACATTCAACTAAAAGTGGACACAGAAGAACAAAGATTCCTCAAATACAATGAGTGCCAAACAAAGACGTACCCAGTAGTGAACATCCATGATGTGCACATAGTCAGCCCTAGAATTTATGAGACCACAACAGTCCCAGACAGAAATCCATTATTGGCTTATGAAAAATACAAGGCTAGCAGACCCAGACTAATGCTGGACTCCCAATCCCCATTCTACCTAGCACCAAACTATAACTTCATCACTAGTTACTCACTGTGGTTCCAAAGCACGAAAATTGCTTCAACCAAAATGAGAAGCCTGATGAAACAAATGAAAACTTCTGCAGAACTCCCAAATGCAAGCATATCACAAATCACAGCACTTGGAAAACTAGCATTCAGACACAGATCGATCATGATGTCCCAGCAACAGAAGTGCAACAACTATCTGGGCACAAGAACATACAGAGTATTAATAACTACTCTGTCCTGCCAGAAAAAATGCAAAACATTTTTTCCAGCATTCTGACCTTTTCAAGAGGGAATCAGTCAGACCCCAAAAATCAGCCAAGCACCTCGATGCAAGCCAGACAACCTGTTCCCCAGATACCACAGCAAGCTATCCTGACTGGTCTCCAGACACTCTTTGGCCCCAGCTGCACTTTCCTTCATGTATTCTCTGTTAACATCTATAATCATTCAGTGCAGCAAGAATCAAGACAGAATTTCAAAAGACCCTGGGTCATGTACGATACAGACTCCAATCAGTCCAGGTAAGCAAAACACTTTTTATTAGCTGCTATCTGCCACTGTATTTCACACTTCTAAATGACTGCACTTTCACCTCTATCCCATAGCAGCAACATCAGCAAGATAACCTGATAAAAAGACACGGCCTCCACTTCAAATAAGCAAAGATTGTATTTCACTGAAAACATCCCTCCAGATAAGTTAGCCATTCTGTTTTGTCACTCAGGAGGTTAACATTTGAAATGGGAAATGGGGTGGGAAACTTCAAAAACAAAATGTTTAAAATGTCATGAATTCAGTTGTTAGAAGCTATTCATACAACAAAAAGGTTCACCTGTTGTTGTATACTTCTAACCTGTTGATTTACAGTTTTTCTCTGTTCCATTTGGTTCCATGTCGTAATAGCAATCGCAAAACAATGATCGCTGTTATGGCATGTGTATTTTGCTGAAAAGCATATTGGCAATATACACTTCTTGGTGACCACACTTATGGGAACACTTAATGTTTTTGTGGGGGACCTGTGCCCCCCGCACCCTCCTAATTTTGGATTATCAACTACAGGGGGGTACATGTCGAGGAGGGGGCCAAACTACGTGTGGAAATGAAAAAAAATGGCAGCTGCAAGTAGTGGTAAAATTTTCTCCCTCGGTCTGGTCCAAACCCAGTGCTTACTGCACTGGAGCCAGCCATCCTCACCACCACACCACAGGGCTGGCTTGGTTGCAGCAGGCACACCCAATTACCTAAACCCTCTTCCCTATCCCTCCTCTCCTCCTCCCTATTCCTCCACTTCTGTCACCCTCCTCACTGTTCCACAGCTACCCTTGCAGGGTAGCACATAATGATAGCACTAAAAATGAGTCACTGTTTTTTGCAGTTGCTCATTTTTAATCACTATCATCAATGGATACCGTTTCATTTAAGTAAACTAAATGTTCTTCACAGAAACTGTTTCAATCTCTTAATTACAAAATTAACCAGTAGTAACCAGTAAATATAAAAAGTAAAACATGGGGAAGTGTGGTGATTCAGATTTTATGCACACCCTCAGTGTGTGATGCCCAGATAAACCCCTTGGGCTTCACCTTCATGGTTTACGGGGCATTACACACATCGGATGTGCATAACATCTTCATAAACCACACTTCCCCATGCATAGTCTATGTATAATAACAGTGGAGGACAGTGTAAATGAAAATGAAACTTCATGAGACAAAAGCAATAGTAAAAAAGTGAGGTGGTGGGTGGGTGGGTGGGGGAGACCACTAGGAGAAACAAGTTTAAGACAGAAAATTCAGGAAATAAATATATAGGACATGAACATTTACTAGTCTTGTTATTTATATAGAACTACACTTACTATTCATACAAAAAATCCATAGTAATAAAAAACAATGTCATCTTGATAAGTATGGTGAAATGCCCAATGTTTAATTTAACCTATAGGGTGCCAAGGATTTTAATTAGTAGATCCAGCATGTCTCCTGTAGTAACATCAAATGTTTGATCCCCCCATGTGGCTGCACCAATTGTCTTTCAATACCCATGAATCTAAAAGAAAACAGGTCATTGTTTTGAAATCATGCGAAGTGAAATCCAACAGATGTAATCGACATACCTGATGCTATAGACTGAACATGCTACTGGATTCTCATTTTTAGACTTCTTACAGTTCATCGCACATAGAGCATGTTACATGAACAGGTCAAAATGTAAAAAAAGTCAGAGTCACATTTAATAAATTGCTTAATATGTACACGTTTACCATCCGCAGGACGAATAAACACATTTCCAGTTATCCCAAATTTGCAAATACTGCACCTACCACACATATGAAAACTGGTGGGCAAAGGTGCCAACCAGTTTCTGTGTATGTTAGCAGGTTTGTACATTGAACTGGTAACTTTATCCCCTACTGTGAGTCTTCAACTATATGTGATCCTTGGTTTTTCCTCCTACTGCTTGAAACAATGCCCTGTCACCCCTCAAAATTTGCCAATGCTTGTTAATAATTTTGGAGATGTTTGGTGCCAAATCATTAAACTCTGTGACAAAAGCCATTATATTGTTTTCCTCTTTTTTGTTTTGGGGCCTTAAAAGGTAGTCTATTAACATTCTAAGTTTCCCAAGTAGTTTATCCAGCATTGATGGACTAAAGTCTCACTCTAAAAATGTCTTATACATATCCTTTGCCTGTAATTCAAACATATTTAAATCAGATCAATTTCTGCGCAAATGAATAAACTGTCCATCCAATATTGCTTGGACAGTGTGTTCAGGATGCCCACTATTGGCCAATAATGATGTGTTACCACTTGTAGGCTTATTGTGGGTAGTAGTATGAGTTGTCCCAGTTTCATCAATTTTAATGCTAATGTCTAAGAAATTGATCTCAGTTTCATGTACAGTTGCTGTAAGTTGTTAATTTAGATTGTTATCATTCAACTCACTCATAAATTCCATAGCTGAACTTATGTCTCCATCCAATACGATGATAATATCATCCAAGAAATTACCCCAAAAGACTGTCTCAGGCAGACATTGGTTCCTACCATGGGCAAATACCATGACATCCTCCCACCAACCCAAAAACAGGTTGGCATAAGAGTGTGCCATGGTGGTGACAATGGCAGTACCACAGATCTATAAGTAATAGTCACCATTAAATAGGAAATAGTTTATGATAAGAATCATTTCAACAGCTTTTAACAAAAACTCGTGGAATGGCAATGGCAACAATATTATGGCCAAAATTACAATCCAATGCTTCAAGACCCAGATTATGCCTAATATACAGTATGTATACAAGGCTCACAAATCCACTGTCATTACATGGTAACCCTGTTTCCAGTGGACATTTTCCAACTTTGAAAGCAAGTTCATTGTGTCCTTTATGTGTGACTGAATTGTTGGTATTATTTCCTGTAAAAAGAAGTCCACAGAAATGGAAATGTGTTCAGTTAGGCAACCCTGCCCAGATATTGGTCGACCTGGTGAATTCTCCAAGTTCTTATGCACTTTCGGCAAAGTGTATATTGTTGGAATTTTTGGATGATTAACCACTATATAGCTTTCCTCTGCCTCTGTGATCCAAACCTTTTAACATTCTTCATACAAGAATGTCTGAATCATGTATTTTAAAGTCAATGTCGGGTCTGACGGTAACATTTTGTAGTCACTTCTCACAGTACGTTGTCTTGTGATCTCTTGATGATACTTTGTTTTATACATGACTACTACAAGACTACTCTTATCAGCGGGTTTTATTTGAATGGACTCATTTTGTGCCAAAGCATAACGTGCAAGCTCTTCCTCTGCTGAGGTATTGTGCCTTTGATTTGGCCATTTAGAATTCATTAGTTTATCAACATCTTGCAAAACAAGGAATTGGTATACTTTCAAAATAGTAAAGCCAAAGGCTGATAGAAAAAAAGTAGATTTAGGCTTAAAGTGTGTGCCACGTATTTGTGGAGCTCTGCCAAATAGAAAGTTTACCACTGAATTTGAATGAAATTTTCTTCCTGGAGTGCAACTTTCTTTATGATGTGCTCTAAGGAGTGGCAAGGAATTGAATTAGCCAGCACTTAGACAACCAGGTCTTGGTGACTAGTGTTTGTGTTTATCTGTCCAGTTAATTAGCTTTGCACTGATGTTATTTATTTCACTTTTCTTTATTACTGCCCAGTGTGGGACAAAATTGAATGATTGGCTGAAACCAAGATATATTCCATCATACTGTATGTGATATTATTATCCAGTAATCTGTTGATGTTTTCAAAGAAGCATATGAGGTTTATTATACTTGATCTTTCTGCTTGAAATCTATGTTGATTTTGGTCCTGGTTTTGTATGGTATTTTTGATTTTGGTTTTGATAATGCTTTCTGGTATTTTCCTAGGGATGTATGTCAAGTTTATAGGTCTAACCATACTACAGGTATGCATATCTCCTTTTTTTGAGTATGGATACTACCAATGCAGTATTCCAATCCAATGGTATTTTTCCCTGTTAGACTGTGTCTTCAAAGATTACTTGTGATGGTAAATATTAAACATTAGTAGTAACATTATTGGATAGATTTTATCTAAATGTGGGGAGGAATCTGACTTCAAATTTTTAATTGTTTCTATTATTGTCTCTAGGCTTATCATTATTTCTTTTCCTGGCCTCTTATTTTGCTGAATTAATTCAGGGTGTGTCCATTTTTGGGCAGAACCCAAGGAAAAACACTGGTTGAAAGTACTTGCCATTTCTTCTGGGCTGCTAGTAATTTCATTATTTATTTATTAATGGTCCACTATTGTTTGGTGATTTTTTCAAAGAGTTTATGTTACCGTAAATACTTTACTGTTATTTATTTATTTTTATTTTTTTGCAGTTTGTGCCAAATTAATTTCCTATTGGTTTTTGGTCCATTTTATTGCATTTTTGAATACTTCCCATTTCTCAGTTGTTTTATTTTTTTGATAGTCTTTGTGCTTTCTAGATGTAATTTTGGTTCTTGATCCCTGTTATTATACTTATTTACTTTGGGGATAAAGTTATTACTGATTTCAAGGATGATTTCTTTGAAAATCTGTCACATCTCCTCGATTGTTTTATCTTTCAGGACTTTTTCCAATTTATTTTCATAATTTCCTCATCAATCTTGGCCAATTTTGCCTTAGTCTACTGAAATATTTTCGTTTTGCCATGGTTAATACAGTGAGTTTTGTTAACTGCTAGTAGAATGGTATTGTGGTCACTGTTTCCTAGTTGTGTGGTAACCTTTACATAGTTTATTTTAATGGCTGATGATGCTATTGCTAAGGTAAATACCTAGTCTCCCCAGTGGCCTTATCCACATGCTGTGTCAGATTCAGTTGTTCAGAAATATTTGCAAGGAGATGGCTAGAGGTTTTCTGTGCTGTCCTATCTGACAAATGTATGTTCCCCATATTTCAGTCTCCCAGGAATATTAGACCTCCTACCCCACATGTTTTTTTTTTTAGTTCTAGACATATTTTATCAGTCATTATTGTGTAAAAATTTGGCAGTCTGTAACATGTCCCAAATATAAGGTTCTTGTCAATGTTGTCTAATACCTTTAGACAGATTGTTTCGGTATCATTAGTGTTTGTTTTCCTCTTATTTGTTATGTCATTGGCTATTATACTGTCATTTAAGTAAACAACAATCCCTTCTCCTTGTTTATGAGCCCTGTCTTTGTGGTAAAAATTGTACCCATTAACAGATGTTCCCAATGAGTCCTTACATGACCACCAAGTTTTAGTTATAGCTGTTTTGTTCAGATTTTCTTTCTCTGAAATTGCTTCCAGTTATTCCTTCTTGTTGTTTAGGCTTTGAGCAGTTGTTAGTACAATTAACTACTTTTCCCCTTATTTTGTGTTTAGTTTGTCTTTTTTCTTATCGTTGATGTCTTATTTTTGTTTATATTTGTTTCATTATTTATTCCTCCTGCATAATTTTTTAATGAGATTTCAATGTTTTTTGTTAGTGTACGTGCTCCCCATTTACTTAAGTGTAGTCCATCCCTTGAAAATAGATGTAATTTGCACTTAAATAATTCCCCATTGTCCTCAGAACCCAACCAATACATACATGGGCCAGTAATGTGTGGTTGCTCAGTCTTGGCAATAATTTTACTGATTTGATATATATGATAATCCACAAAATGTTCACCTTTGTACATTTCATCTCCATATTTCACTGTTCACTCTTTTTCTCATCATATATACATACTTTATATTTATATTCAGTGCATACATTATATCATTTTGCCTCTTGTTGTTGTCCCCATCTTCCCTTTCCACTTTGTACCCTTCTCCACACCCTCAGGCTCTGCCACCTCCAGCAACCAATTCACCTTCTCCACCAATTCCATCACCACCTTGAAGCACTCCTCCTTGTTGGGCTTTGTTTTTCTTACTGCTGCTGGGTCTGGTACTACCTCTGGCCCCAGGGTGTGGTCCGGGCACGGATCGGGTACAGGGCTATCTGGGGAGGGGTCCATGGTTCAGGCACTGGTATCACCCCACTGGGCTCCATAACAGTGACCCTAGTTGATACCCTTTTGTTCGTGTCTGACCGCTTCTCAATCACAATGGCCATAAAATATGCAAAACCCATGGACCAGTTATCCCGGATTCTCCTAATTAATAACCAGATCTCTCCATCTCTTCTGTCCCCTGACGTACATCATGGGGGTATCCTAGCCTCTATTATTATGTCCTGCACGGGGGCATGGCGCATAACGCGCCCTGCTTTATTTTTCGCTCAGATTCTGCTTTACAGCACCAATTTACTAATCTGATGTTTACACATTGGATGGTAAGGTTTTTTGCTATAGCTATCCTGGGGATTGGTAAGCTTTTGATTAGCCTTTTATTTAAAAATAAATACAGATACTAATCATGGCCACTTCCCCCTTTTTCCTGTTTTTGCTTTACCTAGTAGTATTATTTTGTGGCATATATCTTTTTCATGTGATGTACCTACATTATTTGTCCTTATGTGTATGGATACTGTGGGATTTGAACTAGTGTAATGTAACAGTTTGTCAATTATTTAATCTGCAGCTTTCATTTTTTCTCCTGGCAAACAAGCTACTGTTGTGTTGTTTTTGTTCAATTTACAGATAGTGTAGTCCATAAAGCATATTACTGTAATCTCCTAGCATCAGTTTTTTTGTCATGGTCTATGACTGGTTTTGTCTTGTCCAGGAGTTTCATTCTCATGTTGATACGGGATGCTAAAGGGATTTAGAGTTATAACCTCAGAGGAGGATAGTAGGATGGCTCTTCTTCTGTGTTTATGTTTTCCCTGTTTGGGTATACCATTCAGTATCTGATGTATCACCCCTTGGTGCCTTTCTTTAGTTGATGGGCTGACATGATTGTCTTCTTCCTTTGTTATTTTCCAACTGTCCAAGGCATGGTTAGTTATAAGTGGATTTTCTGCTTCTAGGAATTGGACAAACATCTCTGTTGTATTTATTTCAAGGGTAACATTAATTTATTGCTGACCATTAGCTAGTTCTTAGGACAATATCACAAAAGCAAGACACCTTCCAGAGGTGTAACTACTGACTATACACTTTCCACAGATGTAACTATTGACAATATCAAAGTTTGGCATTTATGTCTACATATTAGCTTTGACACTCTTGACCAAAAATTTTTCCTTTTGTAAGATTTCCAAGTAATCTCTGGTTAGATCTATTTATTATAGAACACTTTGATATTATTAAAACACAGTAAACACTCATCCTTTATAGTCTCAGGGAGGGAATAAGAAAGGTTTAATCAGCTGATCAGCTTTCTTGGCTGACACAGGCAGACATACTTGCCTCTAATTGTGCATTGCCTCTGCTCTGTACTCACAACTGCCTGCTAGGCATTGGACTTTTAAGAGTGCTGGACCAAAAGCTGGTAGCTGACTTCCAGTGAAGTTACTTTTTAAATAAACTTTAATATATGCTTCTGTTTAGCCTTTTGTTTAAAAATAAATGATTTCCTGGCTGCCTGCTATGAAGATTTCTACTTAATGGCACAGAAGTGTTATGCCCAATTAGTGTTTCATGTGGATCATTTTTACTTGTGCCCCACAAGCCCTGCCACATGCAGTCATTCATAAAGGTTTTTTTTTTTTTTTTGGTAGGTTTTGGTTTTTTGTTTATTTGTTTTCTTTTCTTTTATAATGGAAAGGATGGAGAAAGATAGTGCATACCACTTGGCTGTTTGAAATGTTTGACAGGAGACACAGAGAGAGTTCCCATGATTTCTAACACACAGCTCAGCAGGGCTGAATAGCAAGAATACAACCCTTATCATGGTGTCTCTGTCAGGTGTTGGGCTTTTAAGGATGCCAGACTGGAAGTGGGTGGCTGACTGACTTCTAGTGTGGTGAGGTAGAGTAAAAAGATATGTTTTTAAAAATTATATAGGCTTTTACATTTTAGAGTTTTGTTAAAAATTAATGACCCTGGAGTTTGTTGCTTTGTAGCATAGTAGCGCTATCTCTGATCAACATTTCAGGTAGGTCATTTGTCCCTGCACCCCACAAGCTCTGCCATTTGCAATCGCACTTAAGAAGGTTTTTTGTAGGTTTTTTGTTTGTTTTCTTTTTACAATAGTGAGCAGGGAGAGAGATATTACACACCACTTAGCTATGTTAAATGTTTGAGAGGAGACACAGAGAGATTTCCCATGATTTCTAACACACAGCTCAGCGGGGTGGAGTAGCAAGAATGAAGCCCATGGAAATTGATCCATATTAATGAGTATTTTTTTCAAAAACTGTGTAGTATTTTTTTTGTTTATTTTGAGTCATTTCTACAAGTTGAGACTCATTCATTCTTGAAGTTAAGATAATCTGAATGCCATCAGGTTCCATTGGTGAATCAGTAAGTAATACTATCATTTCTGTTATTATAAGCCAGCCCCTGTAGCTAGCGACGCACCATGCAAGTCTAGTTGAGAATCAGAACCAGCTGTGAATGAAAACTGCAGTACATACACATAATAGCAGGTATCAGAAATTAATTCACCATATTTAACAAGAGTTTTTACCATGGTTAGCAATAAAAAAGCTAAAACCATTATTTGCATTAACTTGTACACCACTACATTTTAAACTATGCATAGACTGCCAATATGTCAGTCTGTTCTTTTGATGGCTTTCCATAAGTATACTAAAAAGGCAACACAATATTGTTAAAGATTTGGAAAAAAATAAAATTCATGTTCAAAGGAGCAGTACTGTAATGTAGCTACATTCTACAAATTCCATTAGTATTGCAAGCTGGGGTGAGCCTTTATTCCTGTTTCTAACCAGACAGTGATAAAGAAACAAAAACATGGAGCAGTTAGAAAACCTTGTGTTTTTATGTGTCATGGAAAGGACATTGGTTACATACTCTGTAAAACATACCTCACTACCAGTGGTGGTTCTGAGAATTAAGGATCACGAGGGCACAGGCAGGGTATATTGTCCTTGCCACTGTGCAAAAGAGTAGGCAGAATTTATATCTGGACTATGCTAATGCTATGTATCACTGCTGGTGTATAACCAGAGCACAGAAGACATTTTACCAGGCCATGGAATGCAAACTATCTTGCGGCATAATTGTAACAGTTTACATGGGAACTGTGGAAATTAGACCATGAGTGACAAAAGCAAAACTGATTTTAGAATAAACATCCTAACCACCTATTTGAAATGCTGTTTCAGAAGTTAAGTTTCAGTGGGGCAGGATTTTCAATTGAATCTGCCTAAGATGCGTCTGCATCTATTCTCAAAGCAGAAATGCATACTAACCTGCTAGTCCATCTGGTAGCAAGCCTAACCATGTCCAAAGTTCTCATCCAAAATATAAACAATTGCATGTTGCATCCAGGTCAGATGCAATTGCATTCATTTTCTCCTGCAAAGTGTGACTCTTTGTTGAAAACAGATGCAACTTCTAAATAAGACAACAAGGCTGTCTGGACACAAGTGGATGAGCATGAGTACAGCATGCATTTGCATCTGCATCCAACCCTTTTGAAAATCCCCCGCATTATCTTTATTGCTTGTATCAGTGGCACAGCATTTTGAATCTTTAGTAATTCAGCTGAACAGCTCTGTTGGTCTCTTATCCACAGAATATGGTTTGACCAAGTTGTATAGTGAGGTGAAAACTCAGTTGTACACTTACCATTTCCTTATGGTTTGGGTAAAACGTCTGTTCGATCAGTGGGAATTTCTCAGGCCCCAAATTTTTGAAGATGCTCACCAACTGGGCAAACTGCAAGATTGAATAAATAAATAAATAAATAAATACAAACAGGAAGAACCCATTTATTTATGTTGCATAACAGTTTGCTTCATAATACTTTACTGCAAAAAATAGCAAGTTGCAAAATTCAGGACAGAAGTTTGAATTTATATATATCTTTAAATATTACATATTGGATGATATAAAACTGTTAACAAAACGCATTTATTTAAAGGAGGAGGTATAATATCAACAAAGTAGCTTTTTTTTCTGGACTGGAGAAATGCTGTATGTTTGAGCCCCTCCCACCTATTCATCCATGTGAGAAAAAGATTTGACAACTGGCCCGTCAGGTGAGAGAGGTGACACCTACCAGAAATTAGCACTAAGTGCCAGTTTGAAGCCAAAATATTTAACAAATTTGTCTAATGCCAATGCCCTGTAGTTTGTTGAGGGTTGAGAAAAGGAAGAATGCTCTGCTTATATTCCTTACTCTACCTCAGGTCCACAAGGGGGCAGTAATATATAGGCAGATGCCACATACCAATCCTGATGGTATCTTGCATCCTTTGGTACTGTGTTCTTCCTCTGATATGCCTAACTGCATGAGAACCCATGTGCTATACTGGAATCCACATCTCATTCAAGGTGAGCAAGCACATTCACCTCTACTTTAGACTGTCAATTGATCCTGCTATATCTTTCTAAAACTGTTAATATTAGATAATGATGGACTAAGACACTAATAGGGAACTCAATTAAATATGCAAGGATGATCAAGCTCTGAGGAAGGTGCATCTGTGTGCTGAAAGCTAAGCTAGTCTGTCATCAGCCATGGTGATGCCTGCAGCACCCCTCTGAAAATGTAGCCCATGTGTTTTATGATGATGTAATTTCTCAAGATTAGATGACCAGGTCACTTCATCATGCTCCTGCCTATCACTGACTATATTATTTTCTGGATATCAGTTAATTTCCTTATCTTAAAAAAAAGAAGACTAGAGATTGATTTGGGTAGTTTTCTGCTGCATTTGATTTGCATTTTAGGGTGGAGTGAAGTTACATTCCCTGTTGTTAATTTCTATCACGGCACAGTGTATTTAATTATCAGCTGACTGACATGTTTGACATTATATTTGTCATGCTTTAATGTTAAACATAACTTGAAGTATGTGGGGTTTTTTTTACATCGAAGTGCCATATTGCCCAATTTTTGCTAAATTTTGTGCAATTTCCCATATAATTATAGTGGAATTACATTGCATGATTTCATATTTGAAAATATACATTTTCATACATAATGCTGTTTTAATCAGCAGTCTTGCAATAGTACTGTTTACTAATCAACTATAAAATATGCAGTTTCACCTTTTTCTGTAAGCTGGTGACATCACTGCCAGACTGGTCACATGATCTTCATACAAGGTTTCTAAAACAACAACCTGTGTTGTGCAAACTGCTGAAACTATATTTGTTTACAAGATTTACTTTTAAAACATTTGCACTTTTTGAAGTGCACCATTTTTCTTAACAAAAAGTGCTACATTTCAACAAAAAGGATTTTTAGTGTGAGAGCATGCCCAGCACTGTTTCCCCATGATACCGGGTTGCTTCTAACTGAGCACATATCCCCACTTGATCAAAAATATGCTGGCCTGTTGAGAGAGGATTCAGGGGAATCAGACCTATGTCACTATAGCTTAATCCAGAATCCAGAATCTTCACAGGAAAATAAATTCAGAACTTGAATTTTTTTTGGCCTAGGTTTTTTAATCTTGCCCTTTGAACAGTTTAGCTGAGACTATAGTCAGAAACATTTTGTTGTTGAAGAGGAAGGGGATTCTAGAAAGCAATTTAATGATTCTCGGTGGTATTAACAACAGAAGCAATAGCAGTGACTGTTTTTTCCCTCATTCAATTTATTTTAGTCAGCAATATAAGCAGCAGTGCCAGAATAAACCATGATTACTTTCTCTGGTACCAGGATCAGCATTAGGCGATCACACTGTCACTCAGTGAATCTGCTGGCTAGGGTTAAATAGGAAACATCTTATTTATTTGAACCATCTTTATTGGCATTTCATAGTTATGACATGCATAGTATTCAAAGTGATGGTGATTAGATGCAATCAATAGTTATCACTATTGAGACACAGAGCAACTTCCAAATCATTTTTACAAGTGGCTGAACAACCCTCAGCCACAGGTATGGCCATACGTTACTGTAGAGATGCGGTCTTTGGGGCATTAAGACTGAGTTCCAAAATCATTTTGTACTTGATTGTCCAATAGTTGTTTGTTCTGTTGATCGGTTGTTCTAGTTACTCCTTTAAATGATGGCATTTATTAGAATAATATAATTACATTTACAAGCTATCCTAATAAAGAGTTTATGGTCATCTGTGATATCTCTGTTTAACTTATAACATGCAGTGGCACCAGCCAGGATTCAACACAGCAATGCTGCAGTATACAATATCACAGAATGTTGCATTATACTACAGGGAACAGTGTATTTCAATGGCAATTAAAACCTTTTGTCATGCAGTATTTTGTAATATGTAACTTACTGCAAGTTATTTTGTTGCATTGTGACTGGCCCCACTGTAATTAATTTATAAGGTATTTTTACTCTTTGATTTAAACCATCAAGACATGGAAAGCCTTTCAAACATAGTTTTAAGAGATGGCTGTGCAATACTAAACTGTTTATATAACCATGTGCTACTGCAGAGATAAGGCTTATTGGGCATGATAGTTAATGTCTTTTGCAGTCTTGATGATTTTATCCACTAGTCCATTTGGTATCAGACTTGTTTGACAGTGCTTTTGTGAACAAATTAAGCTAAGACTTTTAACCAAAGCAATATACTTTCTTTATGGACTATTCTAATAAAGAATACATTCATGTTGTTGTTGTAAAAGTTTATTCCTTACAAGTACAAGGAAAAGGATATCCCTTTGAGTGGTTAGACTAATTTACAATGGGGTTCGTAATATACAAAACATGTTCATAAATACACATAACTCAGTAAAATCCATAACTTACAAAATAAAGCTATGTCACACACACACACATATATAACTTGTCTATTAACAAACCATGACACAAATGACAAATTGTCTTTCTTTCTTGTTTTTTTGTTTTAAAAATGCAAAGTCCTGGCAATAACCATGCTTCTTGTACAAAATGACTTAGGGAGACAACAATAATAATAATAGGTAGTGGAGAGTGACCATAAAAAGTGCAAAATTGGTTGAACAGGACTCTGATGTAACCACCTTTTAATCACATTCCATGGGGCAATTATTTTTGTTCTCAGATAGTCTGGTAGCCCATTCCAAAGTTTGGACCCACTAACTTTTAATGCAGAGTTCACTTTTGCTGTTTTAGTTTTTGGAATTTCCAGTTCCAGATTATGTGATGATCGCAAACCTACTTTGGGTATACGTATTTTAAACAAGTCATGCTAATAGGGTGGAGTCTTCTTCTTTAAATGTTGAAGGGTTAAGTATAGTATATGCAAGTTTCTACGATGTGTAAGACTGGTCCAGTTTAAGACACTGTGCATAGTGCAATGATGCGTCAGACAGGGAGCATCTAATGCAAACCTTGCAAATCTATTCAAGACTGTATCCAACCTCTCTAATACAGTTTTTGATGCACCGGCATACAGTATGTCCCCATGGTCAAACAGTGGAAGTATTGTAGAGTTGATCATATGTTTCCTGGCTTTATTTGGTATACATCTTTTCAATCTATACAATGCTCCTAATCTACTGTGTAATCTTTTAATCAAATTGTCTACATGTATGTCCCATTTTAGATGTGTATCCAGCCGTACTCCCAAGTATCTATACGAATTCACCTGTGTTAGTGTTTGTGTAGTAGACATTTTAATTTGAAATGTGTTTGTTGTCACCATCTGCTTGTTTCCAAAAAGCATAACTTGTGATTTTTTATTTAGTATTAAATTTCACAACTTGTAGTACTCTTGTAGGGTATCGAAGTCCCTTTAAAGCACTTTCAGAATTTCCTGAGGGTAAGCATCTTCTGCATACAGAATCACATCATTTGCATATGAGTGGTGCCCCAACTCCTCAGGAGGGCACCAGCACCATTCATATACAGATTAAACAAAAGAGGACCCAGCACTGATCCTTGAGGGACCCCATATTTATCAAATGCAGATTGAGATGTAAATTTTCCTAACGTAACTTGCTGGGTCCTACCAATCAGATATTGTTTAAACCAGTTGAGGGCCACCTGGTCGAGGCCAATGTCCTTTAAAGTGTTTAACAGGACTGTGTGACTGAGCTTATCAAACACTTTAGACAAATTAATAAATATGACCCCGCCCAGGAGGCCCCTATCCATTGAGGACTGAATATCAGAAATTACCTTTATCGAAGCTGTTGTTGTACTATGGCTGGAATGAAAACCTGACTGATACAAATTGTATATTTTATTTTTCTCTAAATAAGACTGTAACTGCTTCCCCACAAGTTTTTCAAAAAGTTTTGATATTATCGTAAGTAGGGATATAGGTCCGTAATTCTAAATTTTGTTTTTTTTTATCAGACTTCTATACCAGAATTACTTTTGCCTTTTTCCAGGCACTTGGATATGTTCCAGTAATCATAGACAAATTCAAAATTTAAAAAATGTGTTGTGCAATTGCAGGAGCTGCAAATTTCAACAGTGAAGTAAAGATGCCATCTAAACCTGAAGTTTTTTTTCACATCTAGTTTTAATAATTCATCTATAACTTCTTTAGTGTTAACTGGACAAAAAGTAAAATCTGGTTTATGTAATATTTTCTCTGTTTTTACCTTCCTTTAGTGAGTCCTGCTCACTATCAATCTTGGTTGTCCCTAACTCCAAATCTTTCCCTGTCTTACTATTATCGGCATCCTCTATTGAACTTCCAAAATCTATAAAAAACCTATTAAATGCATTTGCCACCTGGTCACATATAGGAATGTTCTTTCCATCAATACTAAAAGAACCAGAGAAGTCTTTTGGTTTTTCAACTTTTAGTTTTGAATACAGTGTCCAAAAGTTATGAGGGTTCTTTACATTCCTTGTCTCAAATAGATTATTAAAGTAACATCCTTTAATTTTCCTAACCTCCTTTGAATAATGATTTCTTAATTGATGATACTTATCCCATGCACTTTTTGGGCCAAATATTCAAACTGCGCCATTCTGTGGCACAAGCCCTTGCGCTGCTCAAAAAAGTTGCGCAGGGGTGTGGCCAGGGCGATATTCAATGGAGTTGTGCTATTGAGCAACTCCTCTGAATATCGCCCCCTGGCCACAGCCACTGTGCATGGCAAGTGGTCAGAGTGGAGCATTCAGATGCGGTGGCGCAAGTTCCATTGTGCCATGCGCAATTCTGTGATGTTCAAAAGGTGACATGCAAATGGGGCATAATTTATGCAAGGCACACAGGGGGCCATTTGCATTTCATTACGGCCCCATTTGCATGCCATTAGCACAGGTCGCCCGATCTGACGACTTGTACCTGGCGCCCCTGCCAGGCAGCAGCCATCGGGACCGATGCCCCTGCAGCCCGATCACAGGCATAAAGTAAGTCAACCCCCGCAGCCCGATCGCGGGCATAAAGTTAGTCAACCCCACCCCTGACTATCCCGATCGTGGGCATAACTTCAACCCCACTAGCTCAATCGCGGGCATAACGTATTAAACCCTCCCCTCCCAACTAGGTCCTATCATGGGCATAACGTATTAAACACCCCTACTAGTCCAATCATGGGCATAACAGCAACCCCCAAAGACCAATATCCTGGTGGTCCAGATGACTGCAAAGCCTGATTGCAGGGATAAGTACAAACCCACCCCAAGTCCAATATCCCTGGTGATCTAGTGGCCCCCACCCACCCACCATGGAGCCCCACCACCGCTTCCCTGTCAGCGGTGGTGGACCCACCACCTGCCACCCTGCCACCCGCCGCTGACAGCTCGGTGAGGCTGCGCCATTGGTTCAGGCATGAGCCAATGGGCGTGCATACCACTCCCTCTAAGGCAGATCCAGATATGTGAATGAATGAATTCACATTCATTCACATATCTGGACTGCTCTATGGTATGGTTGCATGCCCATTGGCTCATGCTCTGAACCAATGGTGTGCAGCCCTACTGAGCTGTCAGCTCGGGTGGTGGGTGGCAGGTGGGTGGGTGCTGCCGCCGCCAGCTGATGGGGATCCATGAGTGGGTGGGTGGGGGCCACTAGATCACCAGGGATATGGACTTGGGGGTGGTTTGAACTTTGCCCACGATCGGCTTCACGTCCACTGGACCACCAGAGATATTGGTCTTGAGGGTTGACGTATGCCCAAGATTGGGCTAGTGGGGGCTTTCATATGTTATGCCAGTGATCGGGCTAGTCTGGGGGTTCTTGCATTATGCCCACGATCAGGCTAGTCAGGGGGAAGATGTCCTTTATGCCAACGATCAGGGCTGCTGGGGGAATACTCTGCTGCCCGTGATTGTGCTAGTGAGGGGTTTCATACATTATGCCCATGATCGGGCATGAAGGCGGTTTCATACATTATGCCCACAATCGGCTATGGGGGTTTCAGGTTATGCCCGCGATCAGGCTACGGTGGGTTTCATACGCTATGCCCGCAATCAGGTGCTATGGGGGGTTTCATACGTTATGCCCGTGATCAGGCTATGGGGGGGTTACTATTATGCCCATGATCGGGCTGCGGTGGGGGCACCGGGAACAAGTGGAGGGTCACCCACAGGTGGCAGCTGCTGTGTTGCACCCTGCAATGCAGCAGCTCACCTGCGGGTGGCCTTTGACTTGATCCTTTTTTTTTGGCTTAAAGTTATGTAGGCGCAGGTAGGGGGCTGTGCCTGAACAACTCTGCATGGCCCGGCTGAACATCACACTGCGCACTTTATGCATGGTTCCTCCCCCTTCGGTTGCGCATGCCTTCATTATCATTGCGCTGTTGCTCAGCATGTTTTCGGTGGCGCAACTGCTTCCTGCTGAATATCGCAGAATGGCGCATTTTCAGACTTGCACTGGTGCAACCCTATTGCGCATGGCGCAACCCTTTTGAATATCTGGGCCTTTGTGTTTATCATTTTAGCCTTTCTCCATAATCTATCTCTGTTTCTCCTTATTACACTCAGAGTCCCATTGTACCATTCTGCACTCTTTAGTTTCACTCTTCTTTTCAAAATTGGAGTATGGGAATTGCATACTGCTGTAAATTCCATCTAAAAATAATCCCAAGCACTTTCTACATCAGGAATAAGAAATAAACGATCCCATCTCCTACTCTCCAAATCAATCATAAATGTTAAATAATCAAAATGCTTAATTTGTCGTGATTCTCTAACATCACGTTTATTCATTTTCATCTTTTGTTTCCTTATACAATGTGTGACCTGATCGTCACTAAATGCTTCTGGCAACACATCATACTGTATGTAATTATCAGGGTCAGTGGTTAGAATTAAATCCAAAATTGATGAGCAATCAGGATTTCTAGGATTCAGTCTGGTTGGAGTCCCAATCAACTGAGTTAACCCTACACCTAAGGTCCGATCCAACAGCTTCCCATTTAAGAGAGGGCTAGACCAGTCGACATTTATGTCTCCCATCATCAGTATTTCATGACTTTCTCTGTATGGATATAAAAAAATCCTGAATTGCATCAAAATTTTCCCTTCCTCCCTTCCTTTGGGGGATGAATAACACCCCCAAATCAGGACAGATTTATTTCCAGGTAACCTTAACTCTAATGCAATTTTTTTCCATCCCTGGGGTATGGATACCATTTAATTCTATAGGAGATAAATCAAGTAATGTTTGACCGTATATCAACACCCCCCCTTCCCTCTTACTCCAGTCCTGTCTCCAACTTTGATATCCTTGTACCTGAATTTTGGAGTCCTCTATTCTATTATTTAACCATATTTCAATAATAACAACCACTTTTGGGTTGTTCTCCAACATCCAGTTTCTAACCTCACTTATTTTAGGGGCTAAGCTACATACATTAAAGTGCATAAATATCTCCCCCTTACCCTTTAAAACATCTTCTCCTTCTCTTGTTACTGTATACAGACGTGGATTGAATTGCACATCCCCAGCCAATATTAAGCATAATGTAATTATCCCCTTAGTAATTATAATGTTTTTCAAGTGTTCCCTCACTCTCAACCTTACTGTAAAATACCTTCCTTTTACAAATATAATTCTCAACTGGTTTGTTATCTATTTTAACTTTTATCATAATTAATAAAGTGGTTTTCCTGCATTATAATTTTAGTCCTCACTTATAGAATATTGATATATACAAAAATCTGAATTTATAAATTAATACACCCATTGTGCTCTTCAGGAATTAACTACATTACAGTATTTTGTTAATAGAGTCATATATTTTTGGGAGGGCAGATAAGGACCTCTTGGAACACCTAGTCTGCTCATAAAATCCCCCCCCTTGTTAGCTGTTAATGGCCATAATGTCTTAAATCTATTACCAAATTTTCAGAAGAAGGGGCACCAGGATATATGATTCATTTCAAGAAGTATCAAAGATGTCCTTATTATTGAAAATATGGTCTGTATTTCATTCATGGATCATAGCTTCTCTAAATGATGCCATCCACTTACTCTTATTAAATTGTCATAAGACAGGGTATTCCATTTAGCCTTTATTTGACGTTTTGTGATCATTGTTGCCAATACACACATTAGTAATTTGTGTTCTGTTTTGGATAGTATCAAAGGGAATGTGTACCCAGAACAAGCATGTAATTTCACAAGACACTTACCACCCGATGTAGCCCTAGGCGAGTAAGGGTTTGGGCCCTTAGTACTTCAACATACTGGGCTCGATTCTCTAAAGGGGCTTAGATTGGTGCAAGTTGTGGCAAACAGCAGCTTGTGTCAAAGTCCAGTGTGCCAGGGACCCTCCATCAGATTCTGGTACAGGAGTGGTCCTAGCAGTCAAGTCCCCACACCTGCTGCAAACACCTGGCACATGGAAGGATTTGCCACAGGCTCCTTGAGCCAGGGCAAGGGGGCCCCCATTCTCAATCCCCATGTTGTCCATAGTGAAAATCAATAAGCAAGTCCCTGACCTTGTGTTACACTGTCCCTCCCATCCCGATCCCAGTGTTGCCGATAGTGTAAATTAATAAGCAAGACCCCGGTCATGTCATGTGTTTTAGTTTCCCTCCCTTCCTCCCTCCCCAATCCTGATGTTGCCCATAGTGAACTGTAATAGACAAGACCCTGACCCTGTGTTATAGAGTCCCTCCCTCCCTCCCCGATCTCAGCTCCCAGCAGTATGAAATATAAGTAATAAGACCACCAGCCCCTTCCCCAAGCCCTGATGCTGTCCTATGTAAATAAAACAAAACTCAACTCAAGCCTGGTGGTCTAGTGCTCCCCACCCCCACCCCAGCAGATTGTGCCCACCACCCTGCTCCCTGCTCCCCTCTCCCTAATCCTAATTCCTGAGCCAGCAACTGGCACTGCCCTCCTCTCACCACCATTTCTAGCTGCCGACTGACATGTCAATGAGCACCAACTGTATAATACAGGATGAGCTCATTGATTTTCAGCAGTGAATGCATCCTGTATTATACAGTAGATGCTCATTGACAGGTCAGTTGGCAGCCAGCCATGGTGGTGAGAGGAGGGCAGTGTCAGTTGCCAGATTAGGTATTAGGATTGAGGAGGGGGGTGGGGTGGTGGGCACAACCTGCTGGGGTGGAGGGTGGGGTGCACTGGACCACCAGGCTTGGGTTGAGTTTTGTTTTATTTACATTGGACAGCATCAGGGATCAGGGAAGGGACAGGTGGTCTTATTACTTATATTTCATACTGGTGGGAACTGAGATCGGGAAAGGTGGGCCTCTATAACACAGGGTCAGGGTCTTGCCTATTATGTTTCACTATGGGCAACCTTGGGATCAGTGAGGTAGGGGCACTATAACACAGGGTTGGGGTCTTATTACTTTACAATATGGGCTACATCAGGATCAGGGAAGGAGGGACACTATAACACATGACATGGTCAGGAACTTGCTTATTAATTTGCACTATGGGCAACATTGGGATTGGGGTGGGAGTGCTACTATAACATGGGGTCATGGACCTGCTTTTTAATGTACACTATGGGCATCATTGGGATTGGGGAGGAAGGGGCACTATACCACCAGGTCCTGTGCATGACTGTTAATTACCAGTACAGGCAACATCGGGATGGAGAGGTGGCACATTGCTGCAAATAGGCAACACCCCCAGAGGAGAACATTCTAAGTACCCTTAGACCAGCTCTGGCTGGTCTAAGGTTACTTAGAATTTTTCCTTCTGGGAGATTTCTAGGAATCCCATAATTGGGGAAGTGGCAGCATACATCTGCCACATGCTCCCTAGCACCAGGACGTAACCCATTTTTGGGTGCATGAGTGGCACACACCCCATGAAGGTCAGGCAGCCTGTGGTTGACACAGGCTGCCTTTGTGAATAGCTTGGGGGCAGTTTCTGAGGCAAGGTTCCACCTGTGCCATTTATGTTTGGCGCAAGCACCTTGCATCGGTTCCAGAATTTGAGAATCATGCCCACTTATTTTTAACATTCTATAAGTCCCCTGGCACCCCAAGGTAACATGCCATCTTTGCCTATAGCTGTTGTATAATCACCAGGCTCATCCTTCCTGATGATACCAATCCCTGACCACTTGTGAGAGTATGAATACATAGAAGCCCAAGATCTCATGACTGACACTAGTGCACACAGAGCACATCTATTTTGTTAAGTTGTCCCAACACATACCAGGAATCACAGGGCTGCCTGGCTGGGTCAACAACCTGTCAATTTGGTCATTGTTAAAAACATTTAAGAAGGTTTACTCTCCTAAACCCAGTAGCTTAAGCTGACACCACTGTGCACAGCAGCTCTCAGTCTGCTCTATGGTGAGTGCACACACCAATCTTTATGTGCTGGCCTCACTCAGATTATGCAGCTAAGAGAGGCAAAATTTTAACATTACCCAAATCTGGCTTATTATTGTAGTAGACACCTACACAAAGTGGTAGAGTAGTGTCTGACTCTAAAAGAAGCAGTGTATTGGCTGGTTTTGAAGTTGGAAACAGATTACCATGAATGTGTGCATGTACTCTTGAGTGATGTGTATGCTCACGAGACTGTTTCCAACCTAAAAAAAAAAACAGCTGTTCTACTGCTCATTTTAGAATTGGATACTACTCTACAACTTTGTGTAGGCATCAGTTACAATAATATGCTGGATCTGGGTAATGTTTATATTTTACCCCTATTACCTGTATTATCGGAGTGAGGCCAGCACATAGAGAGCAGCATGCATGCTCACTGCACAGCATTCTGAGAGTGGATGGTGGTGCTGGCTAAATTTACTGGTTTCAGAGGGAGAAAGCATTCCAAAATACTTTTAACAATGACTGAATTGACCAGTAGCAGACCCAGCCAGGCAATCCTGTGATTCCCGGTATGTGCTGGGACAACTTAGCATTATCAATGCACACTGTCTGCACTAGTATTAGCCACTGGGTCTGGGGCTTCTATTGCATTCATACTCTCACAGGTGGTGAGGCAAGGATGTCATCTTGAAGGACAAGCCTGTTTATTATGCAACAGTTAAGGGCAAAGGTGATGGGGTACCAAGGGATTTATTAAATGTTAAAAATAAGTATGCTGAAGTACTGTACTAAGGGCTCAAGCCTTTACTCACATAGGGCTAGATTGGGTGGTAAGGGTCTTGTGTATTAAATTACTTGTTCTGGGTACACATTTCCTTTAAGACACTGAAATGATTAAAATGCAAAGTCAATGGACTAACCCATATCTGTTTTTGTAGTATTTTAACTAGTTTTTCATGGGTTAGTTTCTACCTTGTCCTGATTTCACTGCATTCCCATAATGAGCGAAAATGGTGCAGTTTGGTTTCCCATTACATTTATGCCAACAGCTTGGACCAGAGTTTGGTGCAATTTTACAAATGTTATATGGAGCCTTATACCTTAGATTGAGTTTTTGTAACTGAATAGTTATATTTTTTCAATATATGTATAGTTTTGATGGTGTTAATCCTTATCTGTCGTCATTCCAGAGAACTCATTTCTTGTGTTATTTCCTTTCCCATTTATTCTTTCTTGTGCCTTGTATGATGTAAGTTTTTGGTTCACCGGTGATTAATAAAGAATTATAAAAGTATGCATTGCACTTTATTTCTTTCACTAAAGAATGTACATTCTTTGTCACCTTTTTCTCAGTCTTTCTTGTATTTAAACTTTTTTTAATATACTTTTGATATTTAAATTTGAGAGTCATTAATTTCATCAATGAATTGTTTCTGTTGTTTTGAATACATTTTTGTTTGAATTCTGGAAAGAAATGAAGTTATCTTCTGTTACTGACGCTGTTCAATTTATTTTTTTTTAAATACTGTAGTACAGAATATGTTCACTCCATTTAAAGTTCACTCTTTCATCTATGGCAATGCATTCAGAGCCATTAATTTGAGTTATATGCTGATCAGCTAAAACTGAACACTATTGTAATCACAGTGTCTTTTTAATTTCACTGTCCTTTTAATTTAGTGCTTTTCTAGACCTGCAAACATAGTGAAACATAAAAGGAAAGTAAACATTGCCTATAGTACAGTATCATTTTTATTGAATTCTATAAAAAAATCAAAAAGAGCCAGCCCAGTGGCATGGAGAACTGAGCACTGGTGCAATTCCTCCTGCCATACCAGAAACTCAGGTTCAAGAATGGGTTCAGGTTTCTGGGGGGTTGGCCATTGTGGGAGAAAACTGAGCATCTGAGGGACTGCTCTCCTTTTCTGAAGGGGAGGTACGCTGGCCCAGTACCCAACTGCTACAGGGTATGACAGGCATGTGCACTTCCACACACACACACACACACACACACACACACACACACACACACACAACACTCTACAGCAAGGAATGGGTAAGAAACAGGGAAAAGACATCAAGGGCTTTGTGAAGTCTTGCTTGTTCATCCCAAGCCCCGCACCATCACCCAGGTCTCTGCCTTTAGTCCACATCTGGGGGAGGATGAACTTCCTCCTTCCAGCACTGCCAAGAGGGGTAGAGTTTTAGGAGTATCTAGCCCAAAGGTAGGTCTAGGATGAAGCAGTGACTGGCTCAGGGAAGCAGGGACAAGGCCTAAAAGTCACCCTTAGATGCTGGAGGACAAGGAACCATAATGGCAAGAAAGAAATCAAATCATTGTAGTAAAAACATTCTGGCCCAGATATTCAAAAGGGTTGTGCATGGCACAACAGTGTTGCACCATGCACAACCCACTGATGCGCTCAGGCGCGATATTCAAAAGGAAAATGTGCGTGGCACAAATCCCGATGTGCCAGAGTGCATCAGTAATGTATGCAGGCACAGGTGGGGGGTGGTGTACCCATGCATACCCTGCACAGCCCGGGATGTGCAGAGCCATGCATGTGCAACCCGTACCTGCACCAGCACATCGCCGATCCAAAAAAAAAGGAACAATGGATGGCCACCACAGGTGAGCTGCTGCATTGCAGGTGCAACACGGCAGCTGCCACCCGGTGGGTGCACACTGGTGCCCTGCCGCACCTGGCAGCATTCCCCCATGCCCGATCAATGGGCATTTGTAAGAAAAAAATACATATGTCCAATATCCCTGGTGGTCCAGTGGATTGCTGTCTGCCCGATTGCGGGCATGTGTAATAAACAAAATACATATGTCCAATTTCCCTGGTGGTCCAGTGGACCGCTGTCTGCCCAATCATGGGCATTTGTAAAAAAAAATCAATAAATATGTCCAATATCCCTGGTGGTCTAGCAGTACCCCCTACCCGCCCACTGAGGCCCCACCGTCCGCTCCCCTCCAGTCAGTCAGTGGGCAGCAGCACACCCACCTGCCGCGCGCGTCGACTGACACCGTCGATAGGGCTGTACACCCATTGGTTCACAGTGAGCATGGCATGAAGCATACCATATTACTACATTCCAGATATGTGAATGGATCCATTCACATATCTGGAATGATAAGCACGGCATGGCTGCATGCCCATTGGCTCACGCTGTGGACCAATGGGTGTACAGCCCTACCGATGGTGTCAGTCAGCGGGCAGTGGCAGGTAGAGTGCCACCCGCCGGCTGACCATGGGGAGCGGGCGGTGGGGCTCAGTTGGCGGGTAGGAGGAGGTACTGCTAGACCACCAGGATATTGGACATATTTATTGATTTTTTTTACAAATGCCCGTGATCGGGCAGACAGCGGTCCACTGGACCACCAGGGATATTGGACGTATTTCTTCATTTTTATTACAAATGCCCGCGATCAGGTAGACAGCGGTCAACTGGACCACCAGGGATGATAGGGATTTTATTTATATACATAGTCCGCAATCGGGAGGGCAGGTCCGCTGGACCACCAGGGATTTGTGATTTTTCATTTTTTACTGCAGCCCATGATCGGGCTGTGGAGCATATTGCCAGCTGCAGGGGGCATCAGTCCCCGACGGCTGCTGCCTGGCAGGGCGCCAGGTGCAAGTCATCGGGGATCAGCACACCTGCATGCAAATGGGGCTATAATGACATGCAAGTGGCCCCATCTGCACCTTGCATACATTATGGCCCCATTTGCATGTCAAGTTTTGAATATTACGGTTGCTGTGTATAGCGCAATGGAACTTGCACTAGTGCATCCTCATGCTCCACTCTGGCCACTTGCACTGGCACAGTGCCACTGCACCATGCACACTGCGGGTGGCCAGGGTGCGATATTCAATGCTGCTGAGCCATGGTGCAGCTCCATTGAATATTGCCCAGTCCACACCCCTGCACAGCCAAGTTGCGCTGCACCCAAGCTTGTGCCACAGCCTGGCGCAGTTTGAATATCTGGGCCTCTATGTCTAGCAATTCAAGTAAACAGAACAGGAAAACACTGTCTCAAGTCGATATTGGCATTTTCTGCATTCTCATGCCAGAAATGTCTGTCTGTATTAACTTTTAACTTGTGAGGAATCTGTAACAGAGATTAGTGACGTTTCTACAATAAGATTTTTCCAATGTCTACAAACCTTTCCTCTCTTGACAGTTTTATTAGAAAAATTGTTAGACACAGAGATGGCTGCTCCTTTAAGATTACATTTCCTCTTTTTTGTTCCCCAGGATGTCACTTTGATTTAATCCTTTGTCTTTAAGAATTTAACTATGATTTCCTTCAGAGGTGCATCATAACTGGGGCAAGCTCTTAAATGTTTGTTAATTTGATCATACTCAAATGTTAAGGAGCCACATCAGCTTTCAAAAGAGATGAGAACATTTCCTTTACTGTTTGCTGTAGTGTTCTATGTTTGTCCCATTGCATTGCTCTGGAACACCTAGCAGGGATACATTTTTCCTCCTGGACCACATTTAATGGTCAACTAACTTTTCTTGTACTATATTTTTTCAGAATAATTTCTTGATTGTTCAACTGTCTGGCAAGGATTATTATCATTCATTATTAGAGAAATGTGAGCATTGGCCATTTTGACTTTAGCCTTCATTTGAGATATATTTTCATCCAGCTTATCTATTGTTTTAATCATTTCTATTTATGAAATCACTTTTTCAAGAATAAATCGCCACCTTTTCTTTTACAATACCTATCTCCTGTAGTAACAATTTTGTCCAACTAGGTGGATCATAACTGCTGATATGATTTGTTTGCTGATCATTTTTTCTTCCCAGATTTTGTGCATTTTTTTAAATTTGTGACATGGGAAATTTACTTCAGTCAGTAATATAACTAAAGCAGTGCAGCAATTACCACAGCAGTGGTGTGAACCATGATTTTGTTTTCTCTAGTACCAGCATCAGCACTAGGCTATACGGCTGTCACTCATTGGGCACGTTACCTATGACCATAGAGAAACTTAAGTTTGTCATTCTTACAAGTCAGAAAGCACAGTGGTAGCAGCAGCAATGACCAGTATTACCATTGGCTATCAAGTTGTTATCCAGCAAGCATGCTTCCTTGGGTTATACAAGGAAAGCAACACATCACACAACAGTAGCAGCAGTAGGATGAACCATTGTTTGTTTATTACAGTACCAGCATTAGGCTAAAATGTTATTATCAGGTAAGCATGCCACCTTAACCAGCTCTGTTATATACACTGCACAGCAGTAGCAGCAGTAGTGACAGCCTAATTTATTTTCTAAAAAGCATCATCAGAATTAGACTATTGGGCTGCATACACCATGTGAGCCACCTATGATCAAGGCCACTGGTTTTCATTTTTACCAGAAAAACTGGTAATGTTCTATATTTTGGACCTTCAGCACACCAGTAAAAATGAAGAATTTCATGGACAGACATTTTATGTCAGATTGATGAATCTTCAGAACACAGACTATGTCTTTAACTTGCTTCTTGTACTGTTCTTATTTTGCTTTATTTTAATGTACTATACTGTACATTAAGCCTTTTTTATTATGACTACTTATACACATTCTGAAATAGTGAATGTAAAATCCAGGTAAAAATCTAGAATTTAAATTAGCAATCACTGGAAGAATCCCTGAATTTCAAATCTTGAGAACATAATTTCATTAATTCAATCACTGTAAATCAGCATCCTTGCCAATGATTACTTTATTATACTTTCAATTAATGTTAAATAGTATAAGCAGCAGTAGCAACAGTGCATTAAAATAAATTATTTTTGATATTTTCTAGATAGCAGCATCAGTGTTAGGTTATCAGGCTGTCCTGTGGTATACTTAACCAAAAAAAACCTGCAATGTTCTACAGAGTTGCAGCATGCCTGACTTACAGCTTGACAGCAAAGAAGTTTGCAGTCTTGTGGAATGCATGCTCAATGGATAACAACCAGGAATCACAAGGACAACAGTCTTTGACACTTCCCCTACAAAAGATGAGCAATCTACTGAAATTGCACACTTTTTCATAAAGGGAAGTGGCACAGTTTGGAAACTGCACATTTTTTTAAAATACAACTATTCTGAAACTGAGCTATTTAAAGCAAAAGTGTTGTTGATATAGAATTTGTGTATATTTTTTTAGCAATTTCATGAAAATTATGAGAATGCAAAAATGTCAACTTTTATGCTATTGTATTTTATTTGCTAATTTAAATTTTGCACAGCACTTGCATTTATTTAGTGAAGCAGCTAGGTTGGAGATGGAGATACTAATAGAGAAGATGGTTGTGAGCAGTGGGGTAAGAAAAAGGGATTTTTAAAGAGGGAGGGTGGCTGGGGACACTTATTGAGTGTCGTAAATAAAATGGGAGCATTACAAAAGGCCAATTCATTTGAATTCTATTTTCTTGCCACTGTGCCAGTGGGGCATATAAATTAAATTGCCTGCAACTTAGAAGGGGGTGTAGTCAGAATTGGACAGAAGAAAGGAGCATGAAGTTGGCCTTGTATCTTAACCGCCTATCATGAAAAGGGGAGAAACAGAAGGAAACAAACATTACAGATAAAAACATCCACTGACTAAGGATGTGATGGTGCTAAATTTGCACTCAGTGAATGTGCCAAAGTCTAACAGTTTTTACACTGGAAAACAGGTCTAAAGGAACTAATTTTCCCTTCAGCATTTCACTACTTCACTGTAATGATACAACACTTTTTACAGGGAGCAGAAAATGAGCATTCCCAAGTTGTTAGCAAGCCACATCACCTACACCAACTAATCAGAGATGCCTGAGATAAAGAACTCTGCATGTTACTGGAGTACTGCGTGCAGTTCTGGAGACCCAGTCTTCGCAAAGACATAGACAGGATGGAAGCAGTCCAGAGGAGGGCAACTAAAATGGTGCAGGGTCTGCACCAGGAGACATATGAAGAGAGACTAAAGGAGCTTAATATGTATAGCCTCGAGAAAAGGAGGGAGAGGGGGGACATGATAGAAACTTTCAAGTACCTCAAGGGAATCAACAAAGTCCAAGAGGGTAGCATCTTTCAAAAAAGATGTGCAAGAACAGGGGGCACAATTTGAAGATAGAGGGGCGGCTCAGAGGTAATTTAAGGAAGTATTTTTTTCACAGAGAGGGTTGTGGATGCATGGAACGCCTTCCGGAGGAGGTCGTGGAGTCAAAAACAGTGGTGGAATTCAAGCATGCATGGGACAGTCATAAGGCAATTCTAGGGGATGGGGGTAGGAAAAAGTAGGCTGCTGGTTAACTAGGATCTGCAGCTTATCCAGTAGGCAGGGAAATGGGTAGACTGGGTGGGCCAAGCGGCCCTTATCTGCCATCATATTCTATGTTTCTATGTTTCTATGTTACTCAGTACCATTTCTAGCCCTCTTTCTCACACAGGAAGAATCTGTGTCAAGAATGAGCTCATTTTATTTGAAAAGAGTGACTTTTCAGAAAACTTCAGTAATCAGAGCATACTGAATTATTATTCCACTTAGTTAGCTGTACATCTACTGGACAATAAAATCTAGTAAATACCTAAACCACACCAACTCCTTTTCCCATAGCCATCTCCATTCATGGGTGCTAACTGAAACCACTCTATTTTCACCTAACTCCTTCAACCCCTCTTTCCTAATACCTGGCAATTGGTGCACACAGTGAACAGCCCGGAAATAACTCCCTAACAATATTCATTGTCAGTTGCATGGCAAATATCTTAAGGCTGTTGCCAAATGCCTTATCCTGTTGCTATTGCTAATTTCTGGCAACATCCATCCTAATCTGGGACCACCCCAGCATTATTCCAATGCTACTAGTACTACTGGGACTCTATCTCTCTCTCTCTCTAACAAGCATAAACATCTGTAGTTTACTCCCTAAACCTGCTGATCTGACCAGCTGGGTCACACAGCACAACCCAGATATAATTTCTATGGTTGAGATGTGGCTTAAAGGGGCACTGTCAGCTTTACTACTCGTTTTTTGATAATTTTCTATTATTGGGTTTGTATGCACAAAATTGTTTCACAGTTACCGTAGAATGTCTCTCAGTAAAGCAGAAATTAAACCGCTTACCAGTTTTTGCAAAATATGTATTATTTGTAGTCCTGTCGTCCCGACTTACAGTCTGAGTGTGACCAGAAGCTGAGTCGTGTTGAGGACGCGCCAAGAATGCACGTCTACCTGTAGCACTGTCCTGTCATGCATATTTTAGCATGGCCATGGTAAAAAACATAAAATCTCTTAGTGCTAGTTATTCTAAACCCGTCCTGGTATCTGAGCTTGAAAACTGAGGGGCTGTTCTTGTGCAAATACTTTTGAAAACTGGTGCCAAATCTAATAAATGTAACCAGTATGGCTGTTCTACATCGTGGGGAGATCTTTAACCTGGTCACTGCTGTGCATGTGCGGATGTGGGCACCAGTTTTAAAAGTATTTTGCACCAGAAGGAGCCCCGGTTTTCATTTTCAGATACCAGGATGGGTTTAGAATAACTAGGGTTAAGAGACTTTATATTTTCTGCCATGGCCATGTAAGATTATGCACGATGGGACAGCGCTACAGGCAGATGCGCGTTCATGATGCAACTCGGCTTCTGGTCACATGGAGACTTTAAGTCGGGATGTCAGGACTACAAATAAAACATATTTCTCAAAAACTGGTAAGCGGTTTCATTTGTGCTTTACTGAGAGGCATTCTACAGTAACCGTGGAACAATTAGGTACACACAAACCCAATCAAAGAAACTTATCAAAAAACGAGTAGTAAAGCTGACAGTGTCCCTTTAAACCTAACATCCCTGATACTGCCATTGCAACAACAGGTTATGCAGTCTTCAGACTAGACAGACTGTCAAAAAAAGGTGGGGCTCTGACATCTACTTTAAAGATTCCCTAAATGGACATGCACTGTCCATACCCTGCAAGCATTCAGGTACTAGCCACCAAGATTCTGCTTGGTGCACATAACAAAGCTCTAACTATAGCTGCTGTTTACATCCCACCCAAGCAAACTGAGCCTGAGTTAAACACCCTTTTAGAATGTAGTAACTCTCTAGGACAAAACTTAGACGTCTTCTTGCTAGAGGACTTTAATGAAAACTGTCTCTCTCTCAGTGCGTGCAACTATAAGGATGCATTGTTAGCCTCCAAATTTTCCCAACTAGTTCAGTCACCAACAAGGGGAAAATTACAAGACAGGAACCAGTATGCCCTTGAACTAGGTGCTCTCAAATCATCCAGATCGGATCACTAACACTAAGGTTCTCCCCAACACCATAAGCGACCATTCCCCCATCAGCTGTTTCTGGACAAATAAATTCACTAAACCCCCAACCAAAACTATTACTAGCAGAGTGATATCCAGAGGGCATCTGGGACCATTCAAAGCACTTCTGCAATGGCAAGATTGGTCACAGATTAACAATGCCACTGATGTGGACACTGCCCTTGAGTACTTTATCCACATATTCAACGCAGCATGTGACATCCATGCTCCAATCAAAAAGAGAAAGACCAAGGGCCTCTTCGATCCTTGGGTTATGCTAGATCTCTTAGAGTGTATGAAAGCCCATGACCAGCTTAGGTTTAAAGCAAGAGCCACTGGCAAACAAGCTGACATACAGGCATATAAGACAGAAATGCCTGCACCAGAGCTATCCACTCTGAGAAAGATACTTACTAAAGAAGTATGCTGACCTCCTCATGGAAGAACTGTAGGAGTGCCTGGAAAAACCTCTCTAAGGTAATCAGGAAAGACCCCCAAATTGCTCCCTCCATGCTATCTATCGATGGTTATATCACTCTGGACCCCATTACCATAGCTAACATCTTCAACATGGCTTTTATTGACCTAAGTCATGTGCTACCCTCAGACATTTTCAATCCCAAAGTTAGTACTGACTCTGAGGCAAACCCAGGGATGAATGTGGAGCATCCTCCATTCTACTGTAAAGCTATTACTGAAAGGACAGCAAATAAATGCTTGCTTAAAGTCCTTGTGAAGTCCAGGCAATGCAGGGATACATTTGATCTTAAAATTGTAGCCCTCACTCTGAATGAAGTTCTGTCCCCACTAACTAAGACCATTAACTTATCCCTCAGGCTCTCACAATCCTCCAGTAAATGGACATCTGCTGTGGTCACTACTATCCACAAGAATGGTGATAGGGAACTGCATAGAAACTACAGACCCAACTCCATTCCCCCCCTCCCACCTCCAAAGCACTTGAAAGAATCATGGCAGACCAGCTTGTTGATTTTCTGGAGAAATACAACTCGCAATGCTCACGGCAGCATGGATTTTGAAAAGGTCACAGTACCTTCACTGCCCTTCTGGAATTCACAAGTTATATCTACCATGCTTTGGATAAAGGCCAACTTGTTGGGCAATATTTATCGGCCTCACTAAGGCCTTTGATACGGTCAATCACTCCGTTCTGATTGCACAGTTATACCACTTATGCCTATCAAAGGACACAAAACATTGGCTTGAAAGCTACCTTAGTGAACTGTACCAACAAGTAAGCATTGTAGATGCCCTATCATCCAAGCTTCCTGTCAAATCTGGCGTTCCCCAAGGGTCCATCCTGGGCCCTTTATTATTCAGTATATTCCTTAACAAACTCCCCACCTCTTGTCATGATAGGATGTTGCTGTACACAGATGACACTGTCATCTACTCCAGTAAAGCAGACCCCTCCCTTCTGGAGACCCAGCTTCAGAACAGTTTCAAAGTTGCCAAGGCCTGGTTCAGCACCAAAAAACTTATCCTAAACTACAAAAAGATAAAATGTTTTTCCATGGCTCACATACCAAGTATAAAGACCGACAAATAATGATAAGGAACTGTGTAGGTGATGCTCTGGAGCAAGCAAATGTGTTTTTCAATATCTTGGAGTAACATTAGACAGCATTTTGTCATGTCTTCGTATTGACAATGTTGCTAGAGCTGTAACCATCACGATTGGGTTCCTATACATGCACAGGCACTGTCTGACACCTGAAGCACTTAATTTGGTGATACAAAGCTCAGTCCTATCCATCATCGACTATGGGCTCATAATCTATGGGTCGGCCACTGACACTGCTCTTTGGCACATAGGTATGGCCATTAATAAGGCTTGCAGGCTTTTCACTGGAGCAGCACATATGACACACACCTGTGACATTTTTTAGCAAACTAATTGGCTCCAGTTGAAGAGTGGAGTCTCATATCAGTCCTGCCTCTTAGCCAAAAAGACCTCCACTGGCTAACCTTCACTTTCCTCATTTCTAGCCACCATACACATTCCCCCACTCCTCATTCTCCTTCTGTATACCATTGTTTACTATTCACTCCCTATAGCCATCCTTCCAATCATATTCCCATTCCCTTTCCTCCCTGTTATTCTTTTTCACAATTTAACTCTCTCCTGTTCACCATTTTTCTGCCATTTGCCTAATTTCACTCTCCTAACTAACACTTTCTGCATATTCTATCTCTTACTAATACTTTCTACATATTCTACCCAGGGTGAATGGAGACTTCTTTTTTTTTTGTATTCTTCAGTTATGATTAATAATTTTGCCATACGCCCATGCATGCCTTTTACAATGCTCATGCTCACTATGTTTTTTGAACATGTAGATTTTTGACATTAACAATGCCTCTGACTGCATCTTAATTTCTTTTTTTACACCACTTATATACATATGTCCGTAAAGTGTACCTCAGTTTATAATCTTGTGCTGTATCTGTCTTTGTTTCTTGATGTGGAAACTATGTAAAAGAGCTCTCGGGCTTAAAGTTGTTAAATGTGAAATTTCAATAAATGAATATTTCTCACTATATTCAGTGGCTGTGGCAGGCAGGCGGTGTAGTGAAACTGTGCTAAAAATGAAAGGTGAGACTACATAGAAACACAGAACTTGACAGCAGATCAGGACCTCTTGGCCCACCCAGTCTGCCCATTTGTCCTTGCCTATGCTGTTACTGCAGACTCTACTTTATATTTGCCCCCCACCCAAGAGAACACCGTGTGAGAATGCACTGGTAGCTGTAGGCCATGCCTTCAGCAGGATTAGGGCAGATAAGAGTGTATTTAGCAGATCAGAAAAAGGTGCAGGGGGATTTCGGATGTGTGCATATTATATTTTTGGACTGAGTACTGGTGGTGTAGAGGGCACATAGATCCATATTTTTTCACTTAATTATTTTTTTCATTTTAGGGCTGAAGTGGACCACTTGCTATGAGAAAAGGACTCAGCACATTCCTTCCAACTGAACAACATGTTGGAGTTGCAACACAGTCGCCTCCACATCCATGAAGCACTCTGCTCATTGTCTGTATTGGATGTAGCACTGCACTATTTTAAGTCTGTCAGTAGTCACAGTGGAACACGACACATTCTGCCATGTCCAAGATGGCAATCAAACTGTATTGCTCATGCAGAGACACTAGCACATGCGCAGTAGAGAGCGACAGCCATCTTAGACACAGCAGAGTGTGCCATGTTCTGCTGTGACTGCTGATTTTATTTTTTTTAATTATGCATATCCCCTCCCAACCTACCATCCCTCTCAGCATCCATCACCCCCCCAGAAACATACTAATGACACTGGGGGTACACAATTTCACAGTGTTGCACTTGCATAACAATTACACTGGGGTGACCAATCCCCATGCCAATATCATCTTCCTCTGACTTTTATGCATGCTCATATTTTTTCTCCCCACCCAAGTATCCTCTTAGCACTTCCCCAGTAACATAACAGACACTGGGGGTGCCCAGTCTCCCAGTGTCATGATCAGGACTCCTCGGTAGTGTTTCTTTTATATATGTATATATCTACATACCTGTAAAAAGGAAACCATCCATCAATGTCTTTTGTGATGTTTATAGTCCCCCAACCTGACCCTTCCACTTAGCACCCACCACCTTGCCAGGCCCTTATTTACTTACTGATTGGGAGTTCAACACCATAATCCTCTCTGGATCACAGGCACATCTTCACTCTTCAAAGCTAAATCACAAACTGAAGAAACAGATATGCGGTTCAAAGTATTTCAATGGGGTTTTGAACTTAGTGGCATGACTTGGGCATTTTTGCATATTTTTGACCCGAATGTTCAACATACCTTTTTTGGGATCCCACTTCATGAACAATGGCACTGACATTAGGCAAATCTGTCCCAAAGGGTGGTTTTGTGGTCCCTGAGTGAAATCACCTTTCGGGCAGGAGTTTAACATTTCCTCTGCCCTTGTTCATGAGGTGGGGTAGTAAGAAGACTATGTTCAAAATTTGGTATAAAGATATTAAAGAAACAATAAAGTTATGAGCCTACATTGCATTTTGTAAATGCAGGTTCATAACTTTGGTAATTTTCAACATTTTTACCGCAAATATACAACATAGCCATATTTTTATACCACCTCATATATGTGATAGCTGTCATTTTTCACATCTTAACCAAAATGTGTTTTTTAGACATTCCAAAAGGTGATTTCACAGTCCCTTTGTGAAATCACCTTTAGGGTGGGAGTTAACATTTTTCTCTGCCCTTGTTCATGAGGTAGGGTCATGATAGGGCTATGTTGAAAATCTGGTGTAAAAATATTAAAAAAGAATGAAGTTATTATCCTACATTGCATTTTGCCAACTCAGGCTCATAACTTTGGTAATTTTCAATCTTTTCACCCTAAATTTACAACATAGCCATAACTTTACAGCTCCTCATGAATGTGATAACTGTCATTTTTCAAATACTGGCCAAAATATATTTTTTACATCCCAAAAGGTTGACTCTGCAGTCCCTAAATGAAATCTCCTTTCTGGCAACAGTTGAACATTTTCTCTGCCCTTGTTCATGAGGTGGTGTCATAAGAAGGCTATGTTGAAAATTTGGTGTAAAAATATGTCAGAACAATAAAGTTATGAATCTGCACTGAATTTTGTGAACACAGGCTCATAACTTTCGTCATTTTCAATATGTTTACCCCAAATTTACAACATAGCCATATCTTTACAGCACCTCATGAATGTCACAGCTGTCATTTTTCAAATCCTGGCCAAAATGTTTTTTCTTACATCCTGAAAGGCGAATTTTGTGGTCCCTGCACAAAATCACCTTTCAGACAGGTGCTGAAAATTTTCTCTGACCTTCTTCATGAGACAGGGTCATAAGAAGGCTATATTTTAAATTTGGTATAAAAATATTTTACAAAAACAAAGTTATGAGACTATGTTGAATTTTGCAAATGCAGGCTCATAACATTGATAATAGTCAATATTTTACCCCAAATTTTCAACATAGCAATTTCTGTACTGCACCTCATGAATGTAACAACTGTCATTTTTCAACTCCTGCCCAAAATGTGAATTTGCATCCAGAAAGTTGATTTTGCAGTCCCTGAACGACATCACCTTTAGGTCAGGAGTTGAACCTTTTCTCTGCCCTTCTTTATGAGGCATGGTCATAACAAGGTTATGTTGAAAGTTTGGTGTAAATATATCAAAAAAACATTTTTTCAATATTTTTACTCCAGATTCCTCTCCTGCAGTCCTATCGGCTCTAGCCAGACTTTGTTTTCCCAGTAGCAGGATCAGGGAAGATTGAATTTAGAAGACTGGGAAAGATTTAGGGGGGATTTTGATGGATTAATTCAACAAACAATTGTCATCTGATTCACTCTGGGAATGAAAACTCTCCAATCCTGCTAGCTTGGATGCTGTTTGGCAATAGTTTATTTAAACACCAGGTTAATATTTACATTTCATTTATCAATTCAAGCATTTCACTGTTTCAGTCCAAATACATTCTTAACACAACTCATTCTTCCACCCTCTTGTTCATCCTTCCTGGTCTGCCTCTCCTTCTGTTTCTTTCCTTCAGAGTCCAGACATCAGATCCAACCCCCCACACCATCACCAGTACCAGGTACCAACTTACCAGGACCTCCTTCCTCCTAGGTCCAGAAACTAAATTCTGACCCCTAGCCTATTCCCTTCCCCTCCCCTTTTAATTCCACACCTGGGTGCCATTTGCCCCCAGCCCTTGTTGCCCTGCCACTCCCCTTTCTGTCTACCCCCTTTTTCCCTCTCTTGCACCCCTGTTTTCTTCCCTCACCTTCCCCTTGCTCCCCATTCATGGGCCACTTGCTGACCACTGGGCTCTGACAGCCCAACCACTTCTGCTTTTCCGCAGCTGCCCTGCCTTTCCCCCAGGGCCCACTTGTCACCTTCTGACATGGTTGCCCTGCTGCAGTCCCTGAGCTTCCTGGACCCTGTCTCTGTCCTCCCAAGTTTGTCTTCAGGGAGGTGGGTGGATAAAATTCCAGCAGAAGAGGGCTACCTGTGGGCTGCATTCTCTTATAAACCCCTAAGGACCCCAAAATCAGACCCCACCTGGCCCTCCCCCTGATCAGGTTTGTGCCCCTGCACCTGCATCACATAACCTCAGTATGATTCATCCTGTGACATCACCAAACCCCACCCTCCTGACCTATCTCCTTGTTCTCTTCTCATTACCTTCGCAGCCATCTGGCAATTCTGGTTGCCTGTTAGTGTTAACCCTATTTGTCATCTGATCCCCTCTGGAAATGAAAACTCTCCAATCCTGCTAGCTTGGATGCTCATTGGCAACAGTTTATTTAAACACCAAGTTAATATTTATATTTCATTTATCAATTCAAACATTTCACTGTTTCAGTCCAAATACATTCTTAACACAGTCCATTCTTCCATCCTCTTGCTCTTCATTCTGGGTCCTCCTCTTCTTCTGGTTCTTTCCTTCAGGGTCTGGACACCAGATCTGACCACCCACACCATCACCAGTAGCAGGTACCAACTTACCAGGACCTCCTCCCTCCTAGATCTGGACACTAAGATCTGACCCCTAGCCTATTCCTTCCCCCTCCCCCTTTTAATTCCACTCCTGGGTGCCATTTGCCCCAAAGCCCATGTTGCTCTGTCCCTCCCCCTTTTCTGCCTCCCCCCACTTTTCCCACTCTTGCCCCCCCTTTTCTTCCATTGACCCATCTCCAGCTAAGCACTGGAAGATGGAGCTCCCCCTTGTGGTCTAGCACTTAGGACCCTTCTTCTGCACCTTCTCCACTAGATCTATTATGGATCTTAGGAACAGGCACATGCCAAATTCTGATAGGTGGATCCAGTCTGACCTATAAACCTCAGGAGCATCAAACAAGATATCCCTATATCCATGTATATGCACTCCCCCCATTTCAATCACCACCTTGACCACCTTCCTGTTGAGCCACTTCCTCCCCTTCTCCACCACTCTAATCTCTCTCTGACCTACCGCAACACTCTATGGGAGCTGATCTTGGACCACCCCCGCCACCACCCCTTTACCCTTTCTAAATCTGCCATCATGGCTTGCACCAATGTCCCCACATGGTCTCTCCCAGGTCATTACCCCCCAAATGTATGATAAGCATATCTGGCCTGCTCCACTGAACCCTGAGCTCTTCCATTAGTGGCATCAACTGGGCCCATCTCATGCCCCTTATTCCTTTCCAATGTACTTTTGTGTGTTCCACCTCTGTACGCAGTTGTGTCCCACCACTCCCGGGCACTGCAAGCCTTTTGGCCCAATAAATAAAGGAGTGCCACAACATCCAGATGTTACTCTTTGCTTCTGCTGGGAAAAGGAGGAAATGGGACAGCCATTATCATCAACATCTTACATATTTTTTATAACAGCTGGACCTCCACCGCCCTACCTTCTTCGCCTACTATTCTTACTCCCCTTGGTTTGAGGCCTCTGAGGCTGCCCCGATGTGGAACAAGTGGGGGGCAAACCCATCTGGATCCTCCCCAACAAATCTTAGAGCCTTTTTAAGAACTCCCCCAACCTGGAAACCCATCACGGGGCTCCCAACCCCATGGCAGAACCAGGCACCTCCTCCCTCCCCGGGTTCTCCCATACTCCTCCAACTCCTTAATAGCACAAACTTCCCCTGGTGCCTGCCATCACAGCACCACGGTCTCCTCTTTGCCTAGTTGGTCATTTTTTGACCTGACCAGCTGTATGACCACCATGTCCTGCCCCAACTTTTCCTCACCTACCTGCAGACCGCCATCCTGATCTGCATTCCTTGGGGCCACTATGTCACTGATCCTGAATGTCCCCTTCGCTATGACTGCAAAGTCTGCCTGGAACAGGCAAGCTTCATTGGCTGATGTGCATATGTGCTGCAGAGCTTCAATCATCAATGAAAGGAGCTGCTCCATTATGGGCCATCTCTTGTCTCTCCTCACCCTGTGGTCCCTCTGCCAGCCCATGAGCATTCTCTTCATGCCCCCCCCCTTGGTTATGTCTGGCCATTCCCTTTCATTGCAAACCCAGCCTATCTCTGCCAACTGTACGCCTATGGTGGTGTGGGCCATCCCTTCCCCCCATCACTTTACCATATACTGTTTTATCTGGTCTTCTGTCACTGGATCAGCAGTGTCTAGCCCCTCACTGGCCCAGAACTTCTGTAAAGCCCACCACGCTTCTTTGTACACCTTCAGCATGTTGCCTGGCCATGAGCTCTAGTAAAGTCATCTGGCTTTTCCCCTCCAATCTCCCATAGCTGGTCTGGAACCCTGGTACTGTGTACTGCTGCTCGTGGAGCCAATTCCCAGAATCTTTCCAGCTGTAAGTGGTAAAAACTACCAGCAATGTCATTCTGAATGCTCTCAATATGCTGCACTTTAAATGACAAGTTTGGCTGCTCCCCCAACAGAACCAGCTACCTCATGACTGTTCCTGCTGTGTCCGTGACCCCCCCTTGTCAATTCATCACCTCCACCACCCCTTTATTGTCACACAAGAAAAGGATGCACTTCTCTCTCATCCTTTCTCCTCACACCTTCAGGACCATGAAGATGGGAAAAATTTCCAGAAACGTAATGTCCTTCAGCAAACTCGCCTCACCCCAAGAGCTCGGCCAGCCCTCTGAAATCCACTCCCCTCTAAAGTAGACTCCAATCCCCAGGGCCCCCAAGGCATCAGTGTACAGCTTGAGGTCCATGTTGCAGGCCCATTCTTCTTGCCAGAATGAGACCCCATTATAACTTACCAGGAACTTCACCCACACTCCCAAATCTTCCCATATCCCTTTTGTGATATTCACCTATAGGTGTTGCATCTTCATCTTCCCCATTGCTCTCGCCAATCTCTGGGTGAAACCTGTGTCTGGGCTTATAGCCATGCAGGCAAAATTAAGGTGTCCCAGCTGCTGTTGTATCAATACCAACAATACCCTCCTTCTCCCACTGACCTGCTCCAGTAGCCCCCAAGCCAGGACACCTTATCCCTTGGGAGGCGGAAGCATTCTTGCACCATATCCACATCTATCCCAAGGAATTCTAGCTGGTGTACTGGGCCCTTGGTTTTAGCCTCAGCCAGCACAATCCCTATGGTTCCACACATTTCCTTAAAATTGGCCAGCATCCCCTCTGTCTCTGCCATGGCACCCCCAAAGATCAGAAAATCATCCAAGTAGTTGGCCAGCCACCTATGTCCATATCTTCACCCAAAAATCTACTGTACCCAAGATCTAAAAGCCTCAAATGTCAAACAAGCCACTGAACAACCCATTGGCATTGCTTTATTAAATATAACCCACCTTCGAACTGAAATCCCAGCAGATCCCAGTCTTTGGGCCTCACTGCCAATAGCTGAAAGGCAGATTCTATGCCCATCTTCACCAACTATACCCCCTTAACAGCCCCAATTACTATCAACACAGCCTGGTCCAAGGATGTGTACTCAACCACTCATAAGTCATCAGGGATCCCTTCATTCACTGAGGCCCCCTCTGGGTAGAAGAGGTGGTGAATAACCCTAAACTCCCCTTCCTGCTTCTTTGGTGCCACCACCAATGGAGATATCTGGAAGCTGTGGCAAGAGGGATTGGTGAAAGGGCCCTCCACCCTCCTGGCCTGTAACTCCTTCTGGATTTTTTTCTGACTACATCCTCCTTCCCTTTTACTTATCACGCATTTTGCACCCTCATTGCTCTCCTTAAGCCCCCAAAGCCCAACTGAAAACCCTGCCTGAATCCCCATTGCAGGAAAATGGCCTTTGCTGCATCTCGGTTCCCCTGTGTCCAGGTCTTGACCACCTCCTGTACTATGGGGGTTTGTGCCAGAGGGAAACCCCATCACCCTTCCCCTGGTCACCTTCAATTCCACCCACAGTTGGAATTATCCCCTCCTCTGCTTTGGCCCCCCTTCCCCTTCCACTGCTCCCCTGACCCCAAAAAGGACTGCTCCTGGCCTTGCCCCCCTTGCTGGTTACCTCGGTCCCCTCCCACTCAGCAGCTGGCTGCCAGGTGCAGGCCCAAGCACCATAAGCAAACATGTTGGAATATACAATTAACCCAAGTGTACAAGGCCATGTTGTTTCCCCAGAATTTCTTAGCCACCGGAGTGGGTGCATTCTTTTTGCAGTGTTCCCCCCGTCAAACCTCCTGCTGGACCTGACAAAGTTTGCACCCACAGCTCTGAGTGAGTTCAGTCCCACCATAGGTCCTCTTTCACTGCCATCCATTCCTGAATGTCTCATCGAACTTTAGCCACCCATATCCCAGTTTCGTCTTGTAAGCATCCCTAATGATGGTTGTATATGACAGTATGGGAATTGCTAACTCTGGTTGCTTCACTAGAACCAGAGAGTTGTATATCAGGAACCCCGCCTGCCACATGTCTATGTTTTTTCCCTTGAATTTGGCCTCTTCTTCCTTATGCCCCACTACTGCCAGCACCACCACCATCTCAGAGTTCCCCACTGACTCCTTCTGCTCATACTTCTTAGCCATATCCTCATCCACCAGACCCAAAAATATCCAAGTACTCCCCCTGCCAAATCTTCTTTTTGATGGAGGAGGAACGGGGTCTCCTAGGGTGAATCCTGGTGATCCCTCATATAGCTTCCTCCCCCCTTTTGCTCCTCAGTTACCCCTGCACCCTCCTTGCCCCATTCTTTATTGCCTGTAGTGCCTTCTCCATCTTCTCTACCCCCTTATCTCCCATAACACCGAGTAGCCCCTCCAGGTATTCCTTCAAGTCACCTTCATTCACTAAATCTGCATTACCCTTACCCCCATTAGGGCCTGGTCCAGCTGGCATGAGTGCAAGTTCTGGTGATGGGACAGGTGAGAGGTTGGGCACTGCTCCACATGGCCCATTCCCTCCCCTTCCCCTACCCGCCCACTCCTCTCACTCCTTTCTCTTCCTCACTGCCTCCTCTTCCCCCTCCCATTGCCGGGCCATCTCAGTGAGTTCCATCATTTTTTCCATCAACTTGAATGCTTCCTCCCTCAGTTTAGCACTGGAAACTGGGGATCTCTTCAGTACCATCTTCCCTACTGAAGGATATATTGAAGGAAGACAGCCATGAGTATCCTGTGCCCCATACCCGGGCCACCCCATCTGTCGGCCATGTCAGTGCCAGTCACTTGACTAATTTGGTCCCTGAGCACCCACCAGTAACCTCACACTGGGTGCATCATGCCTCTGCCTGCCTGTAACTCACTTCAATCCCATGGGTTCCCTCACTTCTGGCTTGCCTTCCCCGGTACCACTGTCCAGACTGCCCCCCCAGTCGCATCGTCGTACCCAGGCAGTCTACCCTCTCCCCCCAGCTCCTAGTCTCACTTTCTGGACCCTGGGGGGGCCTGAGATTCACCCTAGGGCTCATTAGGCTGCCACCCAGGAAGCCTCTCCTGTTCATTTAGGCCACCATATGTGCGTGGGAGTGTGCCTGTCTTGCAACCCACCCCACCACAACTGCAGCTCTGTATCCCAGTGGCTGGGGGCCCCCTGACCTGTCCTCAGCCTCCCTGAGGGGAGCTGCACCCCCAGTTCCCTCTGCCCATTTATGCCTGACAGGGCATGGGGTAGCCAGAACCCCCCAATTATGTCCCCCCACTGCCACATGACTTCAGTCCACACCCTGTCAGGGCACTGCCCTGCTAAGCACCACTTGCCCATTACCTGGCTAAGACACCCAGTCACTGACCCTTAAGCCTACCTCTACCTTCTTACAATGCTGTCTTTCTTTTTTTATTGTTAAATATTACTTTAGTGCCATTAAATTGTTCAATAGTACTTTAGCACCAGCTAACCAGCCCTGTGCCATGCTAGCCCAACAAAAAAACAGTACACAAATGACTGTCCCAAAGCCAGTCCTTGCACCACACCAAACAAAAAGTCTGAGCCATGTAAGTAGGTTCCCTGTCCTTGGCTGCGCCACTGCTCCATACTACTCCACCCAGCAGCAGCAACTGCATCCAGTGCACCCCCCCGCAGTTGCTCTCCCCCTGTCTATTTCACTGCATAGACCACCTGGCCCACAGTCCGATATGTGGCCACACCAAGCACACCCCTCTCGCACTCCCTGATTGGGTCTACCTCACCCTGGTTCTCTCCATAGTCCTGACTCCATGCTGGTAGTGCCTTCTCCTCTCATCTGATTCCCTATGCCAGCTTGGGCCCCCCATTGCAGTTGCATGGCCCTTTCATCCTCTGATCCCTTGCCATCTGTTTTCCTGCTTTGTTTTTCTGATCGAGTTATTTTGATTTTAAATTTCATTCTCCGCAACCTCCTTGGCCCCTGCACCTCATGTGTCTGCACCCTCCCCTACCCACTGTTCTGACCCCACTTCCCAACCCTCCTGGGCTTCCCAGGAATGGAACTACGTGGCTTGGTCCCTTCAGCACCAAACAACCAGAGAACACCACAGGAAGCTCCTGCCACCACCCATCCTGTGTGGCCAAAGTAATGCATCTCTCCGCTGATTCAGACATAACCCATGACTCCCTGCAGTCTATGCTTTCGTCGCACCACCCAGGCCAGCAACTGCATGGCTGCCATGACTACCAGCTGCTGATCCAACCACCCCGCAGCACTCACAAAATCCTGGGAGCAATCCACCGAGCTATCCCCGCGGTTCCAACCTCCAATTGCAAAAGTCTACTGCTGCCCCAAAAAAAGAAAAATACAAGAAAACAAAGCCAGAAAACCTCTCAATATGCAATGAATCCCTGAAACAAACAACCGTCAGCCAGGCTGGTAGATTACAGTGACTGCACTAGCCAGCACTTAGCAAATGGAGAAAACCAAAATCCCACAACTCCACTATACCCCACAAGCTGCACAAATAAAGTCCTAAGCAGGTTATGCAAATCCTTATAAGTAAACTGGTTAAAAAGTATTATCAATGGCTAGCCAGCCACTGCTGGTAGAGAACTGAACTGAGCAATGCAGTAAAACTCAGGCTCCACGTGGCCAATAGGCCTGATGGAGTCCTGCAGGCCTCTGCCTTACCTATCCTAGTATTGAGTCACCTGCTGCAAATGAAGTGCTGAGAATGCCAAAATAAAATTCCCATCAAAAGAGGTACACCTATGGGCTGCATCGCCTTATAAACTCCCTAAGGACCCCAAATCAGGACTCCACCTGGCTCCCCCTTACTAATCTTCCCATGCCCCTGTACCTGCACCAGATGACCTCAGTATGACTCATCATGTGACCTCATCAAACCCCACCCACTCCTCCTGCTTGCCCATGCTGTATCACCTTGTTCTCTGCTCATTCCCTTTGGAGTCATCTGACAATTCTGGTTGCCAGTTAGTGGTAACCCTATTTATTTTACTGACTAGTGCTGGAGCAGAACAGCACAGAAATCCATCTTTATAGTTTTTGCCTGTGTATGCCAGCCTGTCAACAAGTGAAAAGTAAACTAAACTCTGTGTGAGACACAAAATCACAAGGTCTTTCAGTGGTATGGGATGAGGCTTTTCAGTTGGGATAGTTAGCCTGGCAGTGTCACTCCTTCTATCACCTCACAGTTTGTACGGCACTGACTTATCAATGCTGCTAATGTGCATGTTACATGGGTATCAAAAAATCTTTCATGACTATTGTGCATTATTATTGTTAGTATCAGAGCAGCAGCATCATGTCTGCACCTGTCATGTGTGTTTTGTTGATACTCAGACTACTGTAGATGCAGAAAAGAATAGGAGGAGAAGGGGATGCAGCAGACTGAAAAAGTTGCAGATAAATGTTCCACCATGCCAGCTCCACTAAGTACAAGTTCTGCAAGCATTGATGTCTGTGGTGGAGCTGTTCATGGTGGAAGAGGGACTGGGAAGTCATGGCCATGGGACTGTGCAGAAAAGAGCTGCTGGGTGCATGATAGTACAAAAAAGGGTTTATTAGTCCCCATTAATCTAGTGGTTCCTCTCCCACTGCACTGTAAACAGCCTTTCTTTCTGGTCATCCAGTGCATCTGGTGATGAAACCAACTTGAGAAACTCTGAAGAACAACTGTTTCCCCTTCCATCTTAAATGCTTCCAATTTCCCTATTTGGTTTAAACGTAATGTATCAGAAATCTAATTTCTAGTTCCCCAAGATTAAATCACCTGGAATTCACTGCCAAATCCCTAAATGCACCCCCCCATTGACACTTGCAGCTTCTGAAAACAGCATCAGGGAAGGGAGTCAAGCAACAAGCCCTAATCACACACTGAATTTTATAGTTCATAATTTATTGACACATAAATAAAATAATATATACAAAACAATAAAAAGAATCATACATTAAATTATACCGTTTTGTATCCTGTCATATCAGATTATGTTATCATATATCATATCAGTTTACCTTCTCATATAGTAGGGGTCCAGTTCTGGAGGCCTTACCAAAAGAAAGATGTGGAAAGGTTGGAGCAGGTAGAGAGGAGGGCAACCAAGATGGTGAAGGGGCTTAGTCACCTGCCATATGAGGAGAGGCTGGGAGCCCTGGACATGTACCCTCTGGAGTTGAGGAGGGAGAGAGGGGACATGACAGAGACCTTCAAGTATCTGAAAGGGATAAACAAGGTGACTACTGAAAACCCCTTCCAGTTGAAGAGGTGTCCCAGTAAAGGGGGGAATAATCTTCAACTGGAGGGGGGTAGGTTTAGATGCAACATCAGAAAGAACGTCTTTACTGAGAGTGTGGTGGACACCTGAAACAGGCTGCCTAGGGAAGTGGTGGATGAGAATTTAGTGGGGGGGAGTATTCAAGAGGGTGTGGGATAGACACAGAGGGCTGTTGAAAGGAGTGGGGGGAATCAGGAGCAGGTCTAGGGGATGCTAGGCAAATGGACAGACTAGGTGGGCCTGGAGGTCCTTTTCTGCCGTCATGTTCCTATGTTCCTATTATATTATTTTATCATTCATCATGTATTATAAAATGTTATACTAGATTACGTGGTTTACTCGGTGTATTTGGGACAAAAGAAGGTGAAGGCCCATTGTGAGATTGTACCCCACAATATACGTGGTACATTAGTTCATAACATAGTGTTTTGGAGCCATCTATCAAGTCTAGATTTAAATACATCAAAGGAGGGGTAATCCACAATTTCTTGGGACAGAGGATTCCATAATCTATATATATATAATATATATATAGAATATAATAATAGACCTAACGCAACTAGTTACCCACCCTACCAGGACTAACCCCAAGAGAGGCTCCAGTACCCTGCTTGATGTGGTACTCACCAACCGCCCTAATCGGATCCCCAATGTACAAGTCCTCCCAGACTCTCTCAGCGATCACTCCCCCATTCTATTCAACTGGTCATCCTCAGTCCCCAAACCCATAGCACAGTCCACATGCGCAGCGTCTAATACCTGGTGGACTGATAAAACTTCAGAACTTCTGTCCCCAAATTGACTGGTCTCCTATACAGGCAACTCCTGACATCGACACAGCTCTCTCCTTCTTTACCCAAACTTTTAATAATGCCTGTGATATCTTTGCCCCAGTGTTGACCCACCGTTCTAAAGGAAGAATGCCCCTAGGTTACCCCAGCTTTGATCCACCAGCTCAAACATAGGGACAACCCTATGGCACCGTGCCATTGAGACTGGCTGGCCCAATGACTAGGCGGTTATATGCTGCCGGCCTGGAACAAGTACACTGGCCATCAGAAAGGCTAGGTCTGAGCACTATCGGTCCTCACTCACTGCCTCATGGGGAATCCCAGAACCTTCTGGGATAACATTAAACAGTTAAATTGAGTGCACACTCCCCCACCACCAGATCAACATTAATGGTGTGATCTCCTCAGACCCAGCCCTCATTGCCAACCACCTCAACACCTCATTCACTGACCTTAGCCCTATCCTCCCTACAAATTTTTTGACCTCCTCCCCAGCACCTGCCGTAAATCTTTCTCGCCCTTATTTTCTCCTCTGCCGTGTTTCTGCCCAAGAACTTAGGCAGCATCTTGTCACTTCCCTCAAGAGTAATAGGTACAGGCAGTGACACCCTGGATCCGTGTATCCTACAGCTGGTCTTAGACACAGTCCTTACCTGATCACATGCCTCATCAACCACTCTCTTTGCCTGGGAAGGTTCCAACTGCCTGGAAAGTCGCCACTGTCACCCTAGCTTTAAAGGTGGTGATAGGACTGTGGCTGGAAACTATCGACCGATCTCCATTCTCTCTCTCGCCAAGGCCTTGAAAAAGTGGTGCCTCTCAAATCTCTGACTACCTTCCACCTACAATGTCCTTTGTCCTGAGCAGCATGGCTTCCGAGCGGCCACAGTACCAACACAGCCCTCCTAGAGTTCTCCAACTTTCTCCACTCCTCCTTAGACACTGGTTCTCTGGCTGGTGCTGTCTTCATTGACCTCTCGAAAGCTTTCGACACTGTCTCCCACCCCCTCCTTCTTGATGCCCTTAGTCTCTCTGGTTTTGCTGCTGGGCCTATCTCCTGGTGCACCAGTTATCTGTCTGACCGCTCACAGCGTGTAAAAAATTAATGGGACCTACTCAGACATCTGTCCCATCTTTTCTGGGGTTCCCCAGGGCTCCATTCTGGGCCCCTTACTGTTCTCCTTTACCTTTACACCTTCCACGCTCTTGCTCAGGGAACATTCTATTGTACGCTGATGATGCTGTCATCTTTGCCTCAAGTCGTAACCCTATTGCCCTCCAGGACTCACTGCAGAAGTCCTTCACTGAAGCTGAGGGCTGGTTCAAGGAACATAGATTGGTGATAAATCTTAAAAACAAAACCATGTTCTTCACTCATCCCCAAAACAAGTCCTGCAACTTCAAACTCCTCATTCACTCTGGGTCCTCTTTCCCACTCGAACAAGTTTGCTCCTATAAATACCTAGGGAACCATTTTGACCCCTCCCTCTCCTTCCATGGACACATAGCTGCCCTAGCCACTGCCACTAATATCCGATTGGGCATCTTACATTGAGTATAAACACTGCCTCCCCTGGAACTCTTCCTTCATGATCACCTCCTCTATCCTGTCCCTAGTGGACTATGGACTGCCAGTGTATGGTGCTGCTGCTGATCAGACTGCACTCCATAAAATTCGCTTTTCTCTGAATAAGGCCTGCAGGCTAATTACTGGAGCACCTAGGATGACACACACTGTCTACTGTATGCTAAAAGCACTGGTACTTGATCTCGATGGCGCCTCAAATATCTGACCTGTACCCTTACAAAAAGACCCTCCTTGAGGCTATCCCCACTAGGATTGACCACCACCATCGCGCTCTGTCCCACTAGTTCATACTCGGACCTCTGGGAAAACCTCTCTTGTTGTCCCTAGAGCTGGGACCTCTCACGGCCAAGAGCCTTCAGCACTAGGGCCCCTCCTGTTCAACACACTGCCCCCTCCATCTCCGAGCTCCAACTATATGGTGCTTCAAAACTTCCTTCGTAACCACCTTATTAACACCGATGCTGTAACTGCCACTAGTCAAAGCCGTACTCAATACTTATGACAAAACTTATTACTAAGCTGCTAAGGACAACATAACTCTGGTATTGTTTGCATCCATCCTACCTGTACCAGCTTGTTTGTATCTATGTCTTAATTTACTGTTATACTTATGTGTTGTACTGCTATACTGTGTATTTTGGTTTGTCTTACTGTGACAAGGTACCTTTGTAAATGAGCCTATGGCTCAAAGGTTTTCAAAACTGCTGTTTAAATAAAATAAAATAAAATAAATAATCTGGGGGTCCTTAAAGTGTAAAAGTTTAATCATTTATTTGTATTAGCTTTAGCTACATTAATTTGTTTATTATGTAATCTGGGAACAGTACGTCTATTGCTGAATTGTAGTCCAAATTGTTGCATTAGTTCTTGAGACTGTTGAACTTTGTATAGTAGTAAAATATTCCCTCTAATTCTCCTTTTCTGGTGTGAATATAGGCCTGTGATTTGCAATCTTGAGGCATACTCTTTAGAAGCCAAATGAGGAAGCAATTTAGTTGCTCTTCTCTGGACCCTCTCCAGGACCTGAAAATCTTGCAGTAAGTACAGGCTCTAAAACGGAGAACCATTATCCATATAGGGTCTTACATGACTTCTATACAGGGGAATAATACATTCTTGAGTTTTTGTAACAAAAGTACGTTTTATGCATCTAAGTAATTAATTAGAAGTTTTTACTGTTTTGAGGCAGTGGTCTCTACAAGTCAGTTTATTATTAATTAATATGCCTAAATCCCTTTCACAAGCAGATGCTTTCAGAGGAATATTGTTAATGGTATAAGTTTGTAAAGGATTTGATAAACCAAAATGTAAAACTGTACACTTGTCAATGTTAAAGTGCATATCATTATCCAGAGCCCATGCTTCAATGTGATTCAAATCACATATGAGTGAGAGTCTATTTTGTAGTGAATCAACCCTTCCTCCTAGTTTAGTGTCATCTGCGAATTTTGACAAGAAATTAGCAGATTTGGCCTTCATATCTGAAATAAAGATGTTAAATAATGTGGGTCCAAGCACAGATCCCTGGGGGACCCCACTTGTGACATGTCTTTCTACTGTTAATGTATTTCGAATTTTACCCTGCTAGCTTCTATTAGTCAACCAGTTGTTTATTCAATTTACTAAAATGGTAGAAAATCCTATTAGTTGTAATTTAGTAACAAGTTTATTATGAGAGACTTTATCAAAAGCCTTACTATAGTCCAGAAGAATTATGGGGAATACTACAGTTGAGACTCTGACTAATATTTTCTTAAAAGGCAATTAAGTTGTAGTGCATGACAGGCCTTTTTTGAAACCATGCTGTGTCATATCATTCAATCTTAGTAGTTCCATTTTTTTTTCAAGAAATACCTTAACAATTTTTTCCATGACTTTTGATAAAACAGATGTTAAACTAATAGGTCAGTAGTTTTCCTGATTCGATCGATTTCTTTTTTTTAAGATAGGGACCACAGTAGCCTTATGCCAGTCATTTGGAATCAGACCCTCTTTCAGTGATTTGTTGAATATAATAGTTATGGGAAGTGCTAAAGCAGTAGATGCTGCATGTAAGAACCTAGGATTAATTTTATCTGGACCAGGGCTTGAGGTTTTATTAATAGATTTAAGTGCTATCAATGTATCATCTAAAGAGATAATATAATCCAAGTTATTAACTGCAATAGTGGGAATTGAGGCTGGAGTAACCTTAGGGGTAAATACTGAACAGAAGTAATTATTAAAAGAATTAGCAATATCTATATCCTGAGATAAAATAGAATTATTTATCATTAAAGGACCAATTTGTCTGGAACTCTTTTTATCATTAAAGTATGAATATAGTGACTTGTGCCCATCCTTAGAATGTGCTACATCAGATTATACATTTTCATATATTATATCAAATGATATCAGACTATATTATTATATATCATAGACTGTATCATATCACATCAGATAATACTGCCTGTCTATATATCATATCTGCTGCCCTGCATAATACCATCTGAAAGCAAGTCATTCCACAGTGGTTGAAAAAAATAAATCATCTCACAGTTGCCATCCTGACACCCAATTCCACTGTGGTCATACCCCGGCCTCCACTAGCACCACATTAGCAGTCTACCGTACCTAAAAAAACAAATAAACAGATCATCTGCAGTGTGGGATAATTAATCAAATTTTCTTTGCATATGAAGTATGTCAAATTTAAGAATAAGAACAACTAGTAATAATTACATTAAAATAAAACAATAGAAGGACTCTAGCTTCAGAAAATAACACATCCACATCATTAGCATCTTCCTCCTTTTCCCAGCATGAATCAAATTTTCCTCATTGTGCATTACTGCAACATATGGTTGACACCACATTATTCTCTGCCTGTACACTGTAAGGAGACAGTATAGTAGGAGTGGTATCTGTCACCTTATCAAGTCCTCTTAAAATGCTTCACTCTTCTTTATATAAAAAGAATGCAACACCTTTAAATGTTATGGGTACCCAATCATCTTCACAAATCATCATGTTTATTATGAAAATATGATGACAGCTGCCATTGCAAGGGCCACCACGGGCTCCTGCGCACTGTGGGCATGGACAATTGCCTGTCTGCCTTGAGGAACTATACATAGTGCTGTTTAATGTAGTCTTCAAGACTCATCATGTGTTCATTAAGACATAATTTTTTCTTGTCATGCAGTGATAAATAAAAACACATTAAAAGTGTTAAAGAAAATGTGCTATATTACTATCACCTACTCAAGTATATAGATTGTTGTGTCACTCATGTCCTGAAACTCATTTCACAAGTCATGGCAGAGCAATGATGGCTCTTAATTTTTAACCATTTTCCTTTTTAGAAGACACTGGCTTTTGAAGACACTTGAATGATTAACTACCCATCATGTTTTATATTGTGTAGACATGCCAGGCCCAGACAGTGTATACTGTAGCTTACACTGTGGGTTTAGGACAGCAGAAGGCCTTGACCCATTTATGCTATACCCTCTTCTTAGTGGATCAACTATATAAGTTGTTTTCATTAAGGTGAGCATCAGGTTTAGATTTAAACCCACTAAATGTTGATTCATTAACTATGTCTAGTGGAAGTCTGTTCCATATGATGGTTACTCTTGGAAGGAAGGTGTTGTTTCTCATATTTGTCATAGCCGCATGACCCTTGATCTGTCTGTTGTGCATCCTCAAGTCGTGTGTGTTTGCTTTATATCTAATGTCTAGACTGGTTGATAGTTCAATGTCTTGTAACAGGCTTAGGGGCCAAAGTTTTAAATGCCCTAATCTTTTTTTTTATATTTGATATGTTTGAGGTATGGGAACTGATTTGTATATCGTCATTGTGCTTTTTCAAGGCTTTCTACATCCCTTTTTAACCCTGGGCTCCATACCTGGGAGCAATAATCAAAATGTGGTCTTACATATGATTTATAGAATCACAGAATCATTGAAGCTTGATGGCAGAAAAGGACCATACCGGCCCATCTAATCTGCCCTTTCCCCCCTTACACCTCCCCCTCCCTGCCAGCCCCTCCATCCCCAATACTTAGCCCCATATGCTTGTCCCATGCCCTCTTACATTCTTCCACTGATTTAGCCCCACCACTCTGTCTGGTAGTCTGTTCCAGGGCTCCACCACCCTCTCCATGAAGAAATGCCCTCTCACATTGCACCTGTATCTTTTTCCTTGCAGTCTGAGGCTGTGCCCTCTAGTTTTAACCCCCTCCTTCCTCTTAAGTAAACCCTCTTCTCTCACTTTATTGAGCCCCTTTACATATTTAAAAGTTTCAATCATGTATCCCCTTTCCCTCCTTGTCTACAGCATGTACAGATCCAGATCCTTATGCCTCTGCTCAAATGACTTTCCCTGCATACCCCACACCATCTTGGTTGCACTTCTCTGAACCCTCTCCAATGCATCTATATCCTTGCGGAGATGTGGCCTCCAGAACTGAATCCCATACTCCAGGTGCGACCTCACCATGGCTTTGTAAAGGGGCATTATTACCTCCCTCCCTCTACTAGCAATGCCCCTGCCTATGTGTGCCAACATTCCATTGGTCTTTCCCACCACCCCGCTACATTGGATTCCTACCATAAGGTTCAAGGAAACTATGATCCCCAGATCCCTCTCCTGTTCTGTTACTTTCATTTCCTCCCCACCTTGGGTGTACCCTACTCTCCTGTTCCTACTCCCCAGTGCATCACAGTGCACTTCTTGGCATTAAATTTCAGCTGCCACATCCCAGACAATTTTTCAAGTGTCTTTAAGTCCTCCCTCATGTCCTCCACCCCCCCCCGGGTGTCCATCCTATTGCATATTTTTGTATCATCAGCAAATAGGCACACCCTCCCCCTCAAACCCTCAGCAATATCACTAATGTAGGTATTGCAGAGAATTGGACCCAAAACTGACCCCTGTGGCACTCTACTCTTTAACCTCATTGTCCCAGAGTGTACCCAGATTAGCACCACCCTCTGAGTTCTTCCTGACAGTCAGACCTCCAGCCAGCTTGTTATTTTCCCACCTAACCCCAAGATTTCCATCTTCAGCAGCCTCCTGTGGGGGACAGTGTCAAAGGCCTTACTGAAATCCAGATAGGCCACGTCCACTACCCCCCTGGTCAATCACCTGAGTCACCCAATCAAAGAAATGAATTAGGTTTGTTTGGCAAGATTTCCCCTTCTTGAAGCTTTGCTGTCTGCTGTCCTGCAAGCCCTCTGCTTGATTAATGCCTCCATTACCTTCCCCGCCACTGACATGAGACTGACAGGTCAGTAGTTCCCCTTCACCTCCTTACTACCTCCCTTGTGTAAAGGCACTATGTCTGCCCTCTTACAGTCCTCCAGCACTCTCCCTGTATCCAGGGGACAAGTTGAAGAGCCTTGTCAAGGGTGCAGCCAACTCCTACTTTAATTCCCCGATCACCCTGGGCTGTAACCCGTCAGGCCCCATTGCCTTGTCCACCCTCAATCTATCTAGCTCTGCCCTAACCCTATACACAGTGAATGGGGTCAGATCCACCCATTTGCCCCCCTTCCCATTTGATTTTAGTGCAGGTCCCCTATTGTCCTCCTCCTCCATGAATACCAAGCTAAAGCACTTATTCAATAACTCTGCTTTTTCACAGTCTCTTTCCAATTTTATTTCTCCCTCTGCCTAGTAATCCCCCTGCCTTGCCCTTCTCTTCTCCCTCACAATGTAATTATTACTATTAATTACATTATTAATGTAATTATTACTAGTTGTTATTATTATTAAATTTGACATAATATATATGCAAAGAAAATCTGATTAAGTATCCTACACTGCAGATATGCAATGGTAACATTACAGCTTTTGATTTATTTTTAAAAGATCTATTTATACAACTAGTCAAGTGATTTACCTTTCTAGCTACTTGCCTGCATTGGGTACTGCTTTTCACATCACTGGACATAGTAACCCCCAGATCCCTTATTACATCAACCTTCAGCAAATTTTTGTAATGAATTTCATAAATTTTCCTATGTTTGTTTCTCCCACAGTGCATAACTATGCACTTATCCTGGACGAAGCTCATGTTATTTTTATCAGCCCATTTGACAATAAGATTAAGGTCACGGGTCATGTTTTTATGACCTTCTTCTGTATTAACTTGTCATCCTAGTTTTTGGTTGTCTCCAAACTTGGCAAGTGTGTTATTACCATCTAACTGAAGATCATATACAAATAGGTTGAAAAGCAATGGTTCCAGGACAGAACCCTGGGGGACCCCACTGGTAAACCTCCCCTGGTGATGAAAGATATACATTCACTTGAACCATTTGTGTCATGTCCCTTAGCCATGCTCTTATCTATGCTATTATGTGTAGATCAATACCAAAGTTATGGAGTTCATTTATTAATCCTGTTTGTGGCAGTGTGTTGAATTTGTTTTGAAAATTAAAGAAAAATACTTTGACTGATTCATTTTGGTCTTAATGTTTTGAGACTTTGTCATAAAAGCTTAATAGATTAGTGTTACAGCTTCTTTGTGGTGTCTGATTGCCTTTGGAAGAGGCAATATGGAATTCCTGGTTCCCAATCTTTTAAAAATATTTGGGCCAGGCCCAGTGGTGCTGAGGGTTGAAGCGCTGGACACTACACCTCGCACCACGCCAGCGACCAGGTTCAGGGTGAGCACGGGTCAATAGAAACTGTCAGGGAAGGAGAGAGATTGAGCGTCCGATGGACTGCTCTCCTCTCTGGGGTGGGGGAGTTCTGGCAGTCGGCATCCGAATGCCCCCTGGCAGAGGCTGGGGGTTGGGGATGCACACTGTACAAGGGGTAGAGTCGGGGGCAGATGCCTGGGCGAGACATGTGCAGACACATGCATGCTTATGCCTGCTGGTGTCATTGCACACTGCCAACTCAGGGGTAAATAGTACAGGGAAAATGGTGGCACCCGATGTGGCTTGATGGCCATCCATGAGTTCACTGGGCACTGGCACCCAAACTGGATCCATTGAGGTGGAGGGTTAGGGGGCTCCCTGCCACCCCGCTGCAGGGGAGGTAAGCAGCAAGGGTTACTGGATGCCAGCAGTACCGGCAGAGACGGACGGCGGCTGGATCCCCATAGGTAGGGTTGCGAGGCTAAGGGGTAGCATCTGGGTGATTAAATACAGACTGGAAAATATAGACACTAAATTGCAAGTGATTTTACATTTTACAATGTTCCACTTGATAAATTAAAGTTAAAATGTCATATATATTGTTAGACTGTACCAATGCTTATAAGAAAAATGTACAGTATAGCTGAATATAATTATCTATGCTGTATCCTGAATTTTAATAAAGTTTAAAAAAAAAGTGTCAGGTATTATCTGAAATTCTTAGTTCTGTTAGTTTATTGGCTATCTCTTGTTTTATTATTCCTTCTACAATTTTGCTAATGATAGATGTTAAACTTATTGGTCTGTAATTAAATGGTTTGTTTTTATTTCATTTTTATATATAGGAACTATAATAGCTTTTCTCCAGTCGTTAGGGACACTTCCTCCAAAATTATTTTATTGCCTATTATTGCTATAGGCAGTGCCACTATGTCAGCTAACTCCTTTAGAACATGGGGATGAAGTCTGTCTGGTCCTTGTGATTTATTGCAATCTAATTTGTAAAGTTTATTTCTAATATAGTCAGGTTTACAAACTTTGATGTTATCCATTGGGGTTCCTACTATATTCCCCCTAAGATGTGTAGTGTTGTCATTATGTTTATATACAGAGCAGAAATAGTCATTAAATATACATGCCATTTCTTTTGGTTTGCTGTACATCTTTCTATTGTATATTAAGGGACTAATTACCCTAAAACAGCTACTTATCCTATTGATACAGGAATGGAATCCCTTCAGGTTATCATCTGAGTGAACCAATTGAAATTCTGTTTCCCTACATGCTTTATTTATTGATATCTTCAATTGCTTTACAGCAGTTCTATATTTTTAAACTTTTACTAGGGTTTGTGTTTGTTTCATGGCAGCAAATAATCTTTTCTTTTTTGTTTATTAGTCTTTGTATTTTGTTGGTGACCTATAGTGTTTTTTTTTTACCTCTGTTGTTGTATATTTTTTTCTTAGGAATGAAGTCGTCCTCTTGCTTTTTGATAGTTTCCAAAAACAGTGACCACGCTGCCTCAGAATTTAATGAGGCTATTTTATTTGGTAAGGCTGATTCTAAAAGTTTTTGTTAAATAGTTTTCCAGTCAGCTTTGTTATAATTTTTAAAAACTGAATTTTCCTTAGTATGTTTTTCTTTTTGTCCAGTTTAAAATTGATGATGTCATGGTCGCTATTGGATAATGGGGCAGTTATAGTAATAGCTTTTATTTCTTTTGTGATGTTGGTTATGATCAATTCCAATATAGTATAACCTCTAGTTGATTGTTTTACCATCTGATTTAAATCTAGGTTGTCTAAGAAGTCAATTATTTTCTGGTCAGGTGTACCAGGTGCGTGATGTGTTGCCAGTTTACAATAGGTAGATTTAAATCCCCAACACGTTTAACATCCCATTTTTATGCTGTGTTGGATATTTGTTTCAGTAATAAGTTAGTTGATTCTATGCTGTTATTGGGTGGTCAATAAACTGTTCCTAAGTAGACATGTCTCCCTGATAGCCCTGTAACATTTAGCCAGATTGATTCTGTTTCTATCCCATTGGTTTTATCTAATTCTAGCATATGACAGTTACTATTTTCTTTTGAATATATTGCCACCCCTCCTACCCTATGGTCATTTATTGGTTTGTTGAATAGCTGGTAACCCTGCAGTTCTTGGTTCCATTTGTTGTCTTCATCCCACCAAGTTTCCATTATGCAAATAAAATCTGTACTGTTATGTGTTATTACAGCTGATAATTCAGCTAACTTCTCACCATTAAGACTACGCTCATTAAGAGACATTATATTAGATCCTGTTTTTTTGCCCACCTATACTATTGGCTGTACTTTTGAGTTGAATTTCATGTTTAATGGTTCCCTTCAGCCCTGAGCTGTTTAGCTTAAATTAGCAGTTACAGCCCTTACTATGCTCAGTCCTAGGGTTCTGCTACCTTTACAGCTAAGATGTAATCCATCTTTACACTACATCTCTGGTGTGTTCCAGAAATTATCCCACTGTCTTATGAATTTGAACTGTCTTTTGTTGGCCCAGTTACGTAACCATTGATTAAAGTGTTTTATTTCTTGCTGCCTTTTTGTCATTCGCCCATGGTACTGGCAGTATCTCAGAAAAAGCAGTTTCACATCCTTTACTTTCTAGTTTTTCTGCTAACTTTATGAAGTCGCCAGTAACTTCACCTTACCTTTTTTTGCCAAGGTCGTTAGCACCTATGTGTATAACTGCTAGTGGTCACTCTCCTGCTCCTGGAATATTTTGTCTGACTTTCTGGTTACTGTATGTCTGTTGCTCCTGCCCCTGAATAAGTACAGACCATAATGTTCTCTGTCATATTGACAGCTGTGACTGTCCATGTATTTTATAATTGAGTTACCTACTACAATTAATTGTCTCGGGGTTTCTCTTTCTCTTGACTGATGATCCATAGTTTCTTCATTTTCAATATCTATAAAAGGTTCGCTAGTATTATTTAACAGAGCGGTATATCTGTTAATGAGTAATGTCCTTTCATTGTGTGTTAATTGATTGGATATGCTATGTGTACCGTGGTTGCATGAGGAGCTAGATGGTCCAGCTTTGTTTCCTTGATTCATGCTTGGCCCCGTTGCATGGTTTGGTACATTGAATCTTTCAGCTACCCTTTTTTTCCTTTAATTGATTGCACCTCATACCATTCATTACCTGGATTGTTTGATTTTAATGCTGCTTTCTTTTTTTACTAAATGCGCTAACCTCTGTCACCAAACTGTTAGTGTTTTGTTTAGCTGGTGTTAAGTAGACTTTAAGTTTTTTGCTAGATTCTTCTGAGATTTTCCAGTATCCCCAGTTGCTTTGTGAAGATAATCAGCTGTTCTTTGAGTTCTAAGTTACTAATGCATTTAGCACATGCGTAGTTGTCACATGCCTATTCATTTTTATATAGAGAATACATGAGACACTACAGTATGTAGTAGCTACAAGAGTTTATTCTGCTTCTGTGATCATATGAACAGGCCTCCAAACTGCATAATAAGTACTCCATATCTTGGTCGTTCCCATGGTGAGTCCACTTGAATTCCACATATGCTGTTATTTATCTTAAACAGCAACTCAGTGAAGCATATGATTATACTACAATGCATCTAATTTTCTTGATATAAAAATATACATTAATTAATAAAATTACACTACATAAAAAACAGAAGTCATCTGCATACATAAAAATTAATAAAAACTGATTTTTATATTACATTTTGAGCATTATCGTTTTACTATTTATTATCTAATAATATATAAAACATATACATTTAAATAATAGAAGAAGTGATTTAAAATAATGATCACAACACAACAATATTGTAAAATCTATGGTGCTGTAAGGTAGCATCTAGTAATGGACATGAGGTAAAGCTGAGAGTCCAAGAATATGGGGGCATACACCATTAGGTTAGCAATTAAAAGTCATTTTTACTGTACTTCACACTGGGTCAGGGTAGTCTTAATAGGTTTTGCAGACACTGTCACAACATTCCAAACAGTAATTAACAACAGATGCATGCCAACAGTACCTGCCACAAGTAAACTGGATTACTGCACTACCCAGATAATATCCTAGTTGTCTCAGACCTTTAAGGTACAGATATTACAGGTTGTAGAGATCAGTGCTCTTTCTAAGCAGATAATATCTCATCTGTATTTCTTTAATCTTGCCAATAAATAGAGAGCATTGTACCATTACCTCTCTGGATAACTCCTAAATCCATAACTTGTATTCATATCCTTACTGGATGTTTGTTATCACATCACTATACAACTTTGTATTGGTAATTGTATTGATAATTGTATTACAAATCACTAAATGTTTCATTTACATTGTGTATTGTATTTCAAAACTTAATAAAAGGTTTAGCTTTAAAAAGGAATGGCATTGGCTGTTTAATGATATAAAATTACACAAAGGACACAGAAACACCATGATAAGAAGACAAAAGTGATTATTCAATTTGATACAAGTCATGACAGTACAATTCAAGGGCAAGAGCATCTTGCCATGTTAAGATAGAAAAATAGAAACATGGACTTTGACAGCAGATAAGGACCACTTGGCCCACCCAGTCTGCCCATTTTCCTACCTATTGGATAAGCTGCAGATTCTCGTTAACCAACAGCCTACTTCCTGCAACCCCCCACTATAATTGCCTTATGTCTGTCCCATGCATGTTTGAATTCCCCCACTGTTTTAGACCCCACAACCTCTCCAGGATGGTGGTTCCATGTGTCCACCACTCTCTCCATGAAAAAGAATTTCCTCACATTACCACTGAGCCATTCCCCCTCTAACTTTAAATTGTGTCCCCTTGTTCTTACACATCTCTTTTTCTGAAAGATGCTACCCTCCTGGACTTTGTTGATTCCTTTGAAGTACTTAAAAGTTTCTATCATGTCCCCCCGTCCCTCCTTTCATCAAGGGTATACATATTAAGCTCTCTCAGTCTCTCTTCATATGGTTTCTGATGTAGATTCTGCACCATTTTAGTTGCCCTCCTCTGGACTGCTTCCATCCTGTCTATGTCCTTGCCTAGATGTGGTCTCCAAAACTTCATGCAGTACTCCAGATGGGGTCTCACCAACTGTCTGTACAGAGGAATAACCACTTCCCTTTTTCTACTTGTGATGTCCCTCTCTGTGCATCCCAGTATCCCCCTGGCTCTCCTTATTGACTTCTCATATTGCTTACCTACCTTTAGGTCATCTGATATGACTACACCCAGATCCCTTTCCATTATTGTTGTTGTTAGTACCTCCCATGCTACTGTGTACTCTTCTCCTGGATTTTTAATTCCCAGGTGCATTACTTTGCACTTCTTTGCATTGAATCTAAGTTGTCATATGTCTGACCATTCCTCCAACCTTGCCAAGTCCCTTCTCATCCTTTCTACTCCCCTTGTGTATCAACTCTGCTACAGATCTTTGTGTCATCTGCAAAGAGGCATACTTTTCCTTCCAGACCCTCTGCAATGTAACCTATAAAGACATTAAAGAGGACTGGACCCAGTACTGAGACCTGAGATACTCCACTAGTAACCTCCCTTTCTTCAGAATGTGTTTCATTCACTATTACCTTCTGTGCCCTGTTGTGCAGCCAGTTTGCTACCCAGGCTACCACCCTAGGACCCACTCCCAGGCTGGCTAACTCGATTATTAATCTTTTGTGCAGGACTGTGTTAAATGCCTTGCTAAAGTCTAGGTAGGTCATATCCACAGCCCCTCCATGGTCTATTACTTAGGTCACCCAGTCAAAGAAATCAATTAGATTCATCTGACATGACCTTCCTGCTGTGAATCCATGCTGCTTTGGGCCCTGTGCCCCCCTGGCCTCTAGGTACTGAACAATTCTTTCTTTCAGAAGTGATTCCATCATTTTCCCTATCACTGAGCTCAAACTTACAGGTCTGTAGTTTCCTGCCTCTGCCTTGCTCCCACTTTTGTGAAGGGGAAACACATCTGCCCTCCTCCAGTCCACAGGTACCACCCTATCTTCCCATGATGTGTTAAAAAGTGTGGTTAGTGGTGTCACTATGTCCTCCCTTAGCTCTTCTAGGATTCTAGGGTGAATCCCATCAGGATACTTATAATAACTGCTACAAAACAAAGTTATAGTGGGGCAAAGACAAACATCAGAGGGTATGGAGCTCCATAACTGTGGGGCAGCATAGGCAAAAGAATATTCACTTGCCCTTGTACTAAGTTTAGAGGCAGTCAGTGGGGCATTTTCACCAGACCTCAAAGTAAGCACTGTGCACGGTTTTGAGGAGTGAGACAATGGAAAGGAGGAGATGATTATGCATGGGGCTAAAACGTTCAGCCCCCTCCACAAGAATGTGATCACAAAGAGAGGATGAGGGATGAAAGAAACCAACCAAGTCTGTTATAAAGGGAGCAATGATGGGTGAGATGGTGGGTTGACAGCGCAAACCGACAAATATTATTTTAAGTGATGTCCCACTAAGGAGAGTAGATTTCATAGCAACAGATAAGACAGGGTCTCCATAGAGGAGTTTGGGAAGAAGCAACCACAGGCAATGGCAAGATGAGCTTGGAAAGTAAGGTTATGACTACTTTGTAGGAGACACCCAGTGTGGAGTTAACTGATTTACAGACATCACACATGAAGTGAATAATCAACGTAGGTACGCCTACTATATATATTATGTGTTCATTGACTGCTCAGTCAGTGGCCGGCCATTGTGGAGAGAGGAGGGCTGTGCCAGTGGGTGACTCAGGGTCTGGATGGGGGCAGGGTGTTGGGGCAGTACCTGTCAGGGTGGGGGTGGGAGGACTGCTAGATGGCAGAGAATTACCACTGTTTCAAAGGGGATTGAGGATTGGCTGGGATCCACTAGCTAGCAGGGACTGGGTTTACTTTAATACACAGGTGATCAGGAAGGGGGAACTACAGTGGATACCAGGGAAACATGTGTGTGTCAAGTGGGTGATTGGGTGAGGGAGGGGCCACTAGCCACCAGGAACACCATGGGGTGGGGGAAGGGACCACTAGCCACCACGGACACCTTTATCTCATATTGAGTTGGGGGGAGGGACCAGTAGCCACCAAGGACAATTCTTTTGTCTATGGGCCAGCAATTGGTGATCATGGGGGGAGGGAGACACCACAGGCACCAGGGATTTTGGACTATTCTTTTGTCTATGGGCACATGATTGGCAATCAGGGGAGGATCACTGGCAGCAGGGACTATTCTTTGTCTACAGGCTGACAATCAGTGATCATGGGGAAACCACTGGCACCAGAAATTTTTTTTTCTTCAAGCCAGTGATCAGAGATCATGGGGGGAACCACTGGCACCAGGGACCATTGTTATTTATTTTTTTACTGAAGATTGCAATCAGTGAGGGGGGCATGCTAAACTCCAATACGGCCCATGTAATTGGGCCCATAATGGGCACATAGCCCCTTGTATGCCCAATGAGCTCATTTGCATTGTTGCTTTTGAGAATTCTGAATAGTGCACCTGCACTATTCATTGCTTGGCCATTCTCCAGGATGCATATCAGGGTGGTGCTAGTGGGGTACTGCCAGCGGTACTGGGTTACCACTACCTCAGACTAGCCCTATTCACAGTTGAATAGTGCTCTCCACTACCCAATAGTGAATAGCATTTTTGGAATCTTGAGCAAATGTAAAGTGCAATGCAAAATTTTGCATTACGCTTTGTGTTTTTTTGTGGATCTGGTTCCTGGTGGCCTAGAAACATAGAAACATAGAATCTGACAGCAGATAAGTACCACTTGGCAAAACCAGTTGGCCAATTTTTCATACCTACAGTATCACCGTAAACCCTAATTGATCTTCAGCTCTTTTACCTAAAATGTTTCTGGGCCAAATACCACAGCTTTAAGTCTTCTCCTTTGTGCACTCCATTCCATTTCATTCCTCTGACTAAGCCAGCTTTCAAAACAATTACAGTACTTTTTAAGAATAATGGGGTGAGCATTTTGGACATCATCTACTGGTTGAATCAAAAATGTTAAGTTCTGGGGATATTTGACCCTATAGCCTAAAGATTAGAGTAATGAGCTGTGAATGAGCTTGCTATATCCCACAGACCTGGGTTTGCTTCCCACAACTTTCACTGGCATACGGTGTGCCTCTGGGCAAGTCACCTAAGCAGCCCAAAGTTCCCAGGTCACCCATTAGAACAGGCTCTTGTGCCTACTGGGCCTTACCTGGTTAACGAAGAAAGAAAGAAAGAAAGAAAGAAAGAAAGAAAGAAAGAAAGAAAGAAAAAGAAAGAAAGAAAGAAAGAAAGAAAGAAATTCTTGATTCAGAGAATATCTAGACAGAGGCGTGAAGAATTTCAATACAACTATACCTTTTGGCAACAGGTTTAAAACATCTACCTAACTGCTTTGCTCTTGGGAGAGATTGCAGTGTAGTGTTTTACCAAGGGAAACCAATGGTCTAAAGCCTAGATGTAGCTCAGGGGATCACCTCAGCAGTGCCTATGAAAAGGTGAAGCATGTCATTTTTTCAGAGACTGGGCACCTGTCACAGCACTGTAGAAATTAAATGTACTGCAATCTATGTGAGACAAAAGACATTCATATCACATATGTAAGTGGGCCTCACACAACAGAAAGAACATGGATCAGGTTTAACAAAGAATTCTATGTAACCAGAGCACGGAAGAAAGATCCAAAAGTCATGCTCCCCCTCCACTGACTGAAGCACCAGTGCCATCAGAGCCTTAACAACAAACAGGGCAACCAGAACAACAGAGGGCCATTCATCAGGATGATAACACACCTGAGAAGACCCCTCTGGTTCTTCATCAGACCCTTGTTCAGATATTATTATGAATTCAGAAATCATGGAAGCTGAACATCCCAGTGCATTAGCAAATGACCCCAAGAAAACCTCAGAGGCCCCAATGAGAACAGCACTGATACATCTCCTCCACTTTACCATCAGGGAACATTTTTCAAATGATAACACTCTGGAGGAGTAACAGAGGGCAAACAAAGCCCAAGATACAAAGGAAGCATTCTCTACCTGGGCTCTGTTTTTCAAGGTCAGAGAGTGACACAAGGTGATTGTGCCAGAAAGGAATGACACAAGAAATAAGCTGCATTAAACCTTGTATCATTTCCAGTTTCCTAACACTGCTTGCATCACAAGCAGAACTGCCTGAGACAAAATGGCTTGCATCAGGTTTGCATTAAAAAAATGGGTTCACCATGTTGCAATGGGGTTTGCACCAAAAAAATTAAGCACTATCCCCTTTTTCTGGATTTTCTAAGGTGGAAGCTGTCGGCACTGTGTCAAAGCTGCATGCTGCTGTTAGACCCTCCAGAGCTGATCTAACTGACAGTAGAGCATATACAAAAGCCCACAGTAGGAGGGCAGACCTAACTAGGGTACCATGCATGGCATTCTGCTGCAAGAGTCCTTCATTGTAGACATTGTAATGCTTGCTTCTTGATGCCATTTCATTTGCCATAGTTTTTGATTCAGCTTGCATCATTTTTTCACTCCTTGCGTCATATTTTTGACTCAGTTTGCACCATTTTTGTTCCATCTCAATCATGCATCATATGTTTGACTCAACTTGTATTATTTTTCTCCCTCTCACTAATGCATCATATTCTTGACTCAGCGTGTGTCATTTTTTGCATCGTATTTTTGACTCAGTTTGCACCATTTCTGCTCCATCTCACTCATGCATCATATTTTTAACTCAACTTGTACCATTTTTGCTGCATCTCATGCCATACATCATATTTTTGACTCAACTTGCATCATTCTCAGCTTGTGTCATTCTGACCCCATGTATCATATTTTGATACAGTAGTCCTCTTACATCATTTTGGGGGACTTTGCCACTGAGAATGCTTTTCTTGCAAAATGTAGCACCCAGTATTTGGCATACCTGGATTTAATGCAAGGTGGTTGTTTGACGCACCTTGCATCAGTTTAAGAGCCCTTTGAAAATCCAGCTCCCCAATGTTAAATAAATATGAGGTTAATCAAAAACATAAGGAATGGAGGGTCACTGGGGAGGAGTCTGAGGCTTCTTCTGTTGTATCCTCCCAAAAGCACCTCTCCTCTTAAGCCAAGGAGGCATCAACAAACACATACAATTCAAAAAAGAAACAATCTAGAAAAAAACAAGGCCACCCTTGTTTTAAATGTTCATGATGTATACATTTTTTATTTTCCTTTTCTTTTTGATTATGTCAGGTGAGCCAAATTGCAATTTAATGGTCTTCACACTAAATGTCATTAGCATATGTAGCCCCAATAAACTGGTTTCTATTTTCTCAGTTTTGCAACAGGAATCCCACAGCATTGTTTTTATTCAGGACCCAAGGTTATATTCCCTACATGAAATCCAAAAAGCAAAACAAGCTAAGGTACCAGGGCCAGTCATTTGGTCTACAGGGGAAGAAACTTGTTTGGTGGCAGGAATACTTTCCTCTTCCTATACAGTAACAGTACAAAACTTAATTGATTTGATCTGGGGTCATAGTGTTCTATCAGATGTGCCAGAAAGAAATAAAAAACCCAAGGTTAATTAATGTTTATGGGACTCAGGTGAAAGCAAGAAGAATAGAGAATTCTGAATTAATTCAGTCTTTTCTTTTTATAACCAGGGATAGTCCTCTGAGGGGGAACTTTAATTGCAGTTTGGGTCACTTTGATAGAGGGGCAAAAAACACAAATTGTTCTGTGACATGGTTTTCTTTAAACACTTTATAGCCTTTGCAGAAATGACTGATGCAGCTGGTGACAACTCAAGAAAAGGGGTAGCACATTATTATAAAGAGTCTATACAGCCTATTTCTACCAGAATAGACTTTTGTTTTGTTTTTTATCCCCATGGCTAGGGATTTAGACAGCCAACACTGTAGCTGGGGAGACCTCTGACCATAAAGGGGTAGTGGAACTTTGGGATCTGTCTCTCCCCTGCACATGGGTCCATCCCTGTTGAGATTGAATGCCCCCTTTTGCGATATGAGAACATTAAGAATAACACTCTTGAATTCCTTAGGTCCCATAAAACTCTACAGAAATAGGCCTTATGGTCTGTCAAGTCTGTTTGATTGTACAGCTAGCACCTCATCTTGCAGCTGCCCCTCCCACCCCCCTTAGATTTACCCTCACCCTCAACCTGTCCCATCCCCTGTTGAAATTGCCCACCATCTTACAGGCCACCACCTCCTTTCCTACCTCCTGAATCTCCACCCCCCCCCCAGTCTGAAACTGTGCCCTCGCATGTCCCTTCCTCTTCTTAATTGGAAGATCCCCTCTGTTTGAGTCTTGTTCATCCCTTTCAAGTACTTAAACATCTCAATCATGTCCCATCATCCCTTTTCTTCTCTAATGAATACATATCTAGCTCGCTCAGCCTTTCCTCGTAGGGCTTGCCCTCCAATCCCTGGATCATCTTTGTTGCTCCACGCTGTACCCCCTGCAACAATCTGACATCCTTCCTCAGGTACAGGTACCAGAACAGCATGCAGTATTCCAGATGTGGCCTGACCTCTGACCTGTACAGGGGGAGGACTGCCTCCCTACTTCTGGAGGAGATTCCCCTAGCTATGCACCCCCAGCATCTTGCTGGCCTTTGCTGCCGCCTTCCTAAACTGAGCAGAGTTGTTCTTGCTCACCGTTATAAGTACCCCTAGATCCATTTCCTTCAAAGTGCTTCCAAACTGTACCCCTCCCAGATAATAGTCCCTTCCCTGGTTCTTTGCTGCTAAGTGCATTACCTTGCATTTCTTAGCACTGAACTCCTGCTGACATGTTTCTGACCATTCCTGCAGTTTATTTAGGTCACCCTGTAGCCCCTTCCATACCTCAATGTCATCAACTACCACCCCCATTTTGGTGTCCTCTGCAAACAGGCTGATCTTACATCAGATCCCATGTGAGATATCAGCTATGAATAACCCAAACAACACCTACCCCAGCACTGATCCCTGTGGACCACGCTTGTCACTACACTCGGTGCTGAGAGTTCCCTTCCCACTATCACCCTCTGCTGCCTACCTCTTAGCCAATTCTTTATCCATTTCACCATCTTTGATCCCATCCCCACAACTTCCAACTTTCTCCCCAGACTCCCATGCAGCATAGAGTTAAAGGCCTTGCTGAAATCCAAATACAGGACACCCAATGCATGGCCCTTATCTAGTTCCCTTGTCACCCAATCATAGTACTCAGTGAAGTTGGTCTGGCAGGATCTGCCTGAGACAAACCCATGCTGATGCCCATCCTGGAGTCCATTGTCCTCCAAAAAGGTCACCAGCCTCTCTTTCAGGATTGCCTCCATGAGCTTCCCTATGATTGATGTGAGGCTCACTGGCCTGCAGTTTCCTGGTTCATCCTTTGGTCCACCGTTGTGGATGGGCACCACATGGGCTATCCTCCAGTCTTATGGTATGCATCCCATGTCCAGGGAGGTATTCAACAGGTCTGCCAGTGGCCCTGGCAGAACCTCAGCCAGCTCCTTGAGTACCCTAGGGTGAATGCCGTCTGGCCCAGGTGTCTTGTCAACCATCAGTGCCCTCAGTCTTTCCAGTACTCTCACCTCAGTAATCACCTCATCTGTCACCCCCTCTCCCCTCACCTACCCCCTCCCTTGCGTTACCTGCCACACTTTCACTTGCATGAATACAGAACAGAAGTATTCATTTAATGCCTCTGTCTGATCCTCCCCTCTCTTCACCCACCCCCCCATCCTTTTTTATCCTCACTGTTTGGTCCTTGTTGTTCCTTTTTTCCCCTTATGTATCTAAAGAAATCCTTTTCTCCATTTTTAATACCCTGTGCCAGCCTCAGCTCCTTGGAAGCCTTGGCTGCTCTGACTAGTTTGGTAGCCTATCTGGATTTCTTCATGTACATCTCCTTCTCTTCTCCCATCCTTGACTTTTTGAACCTCCAGAATGCCTCTCTCTTGGACCTCATCCCCTCCCTGACCTCCTGAGTCATCTAACTGGGCTTCTTTGCCCTCCCTTTCTTGCTCTGTGTTCTTGTACATGCCACCATAGTCTCGACTAGCTCATTTTTTATGACATCCCACTTCTGACTTGTGTCCTGGCCTGTTTGAATCCCCTCCAGGTGCCCTGCCAGAATTTCCCCCATATTTTTAAAGTCCACCCACCTAAAGTCAATCACCTTGGTGCCTGTACCTTTAGCTTCCCTCCCCATGTTGAGTGTGATGCACACTGAGTAGTGATCCCTCTCTGTGAGTGGGTCATCCACCCCCAGATCCCTTACCATCTCCCCATTGGACAGTACGAGGTCCAGAGTATTTACTATCTGAGTTGGCCCATGGACCAACTACATCAAGAAGCTGTCCTGAAATGCCTCTAACAGGACTTGCTCACTTGTGCTTGTGGTGGTTGTGGTACTCCAATCCACCCCAGGTAGGTTGAAGTCCCCCGCCACCACCGTGTTACCCTTCTTGCAGACCCTTCGGATTTGCTCAGCTAACTCCCTGTCCAAGTCCACCAGTTGAGCTGGTGGTCTATAAACTACCCCTGTCCTCAGTGTCCTGCCTTTTGAGTCCTGAAAATGCATCCATAGGGCCTCTGTCCTTCCCTCTTCCCTCTCATCCCTTGCACACCTTATCCTGTCCATTACTTAGATCACGACCTCCCCCCCTTCCCTTGGTCCTATCCTTTCTGAATATCCTATACCCCAGGATCATCAACTCCCAGTCCTGGTATTGGGTGGCCCACATTTTCATGATGGCCACAATACCCACCCTCCCTCTGCCAATAGGGCCTGAAACTCAGCTGATTGTTTCTGAGGCTCCTCACGTTAATTGAGACCGCTATTCAACTCACTCCCTTCCCCTCCCTAACCCTTTTCCCTCCTTTGTCCCCCCATGTCCCCCCCTTTGCCTTCCCCATTAACTAGGGGGGTAAACATGTCAGGTCCCCCCACTCCAGGATCCCTGTCTACCAGCTGACCACTCACCACCCCCCCATTCTAGTTTAAATCCATCATTGTTTTTGCATACTCCTCTAACTTCTGCTTCAGTACCACTTTCCCTGTCTTGCTTAGGTGTAGTCTGTCCCTGGCATACAGGTAATTCCTGTCCCAGGTTCTAACTGGTGGTTGATGAGTCTTTTGAATACTGACTGGAACGTTGCAGTGAAAAATCTTAGTTTTGGGGTTGTCACAAGTCACTTCTGTATTAATCTCCATGCCTCAAATGTGTTCTGTTCCAGGTCACAACATTCATTATGTTACAGTTTACTTTGTGAGGTTATAGATTATGAAATAGAGGTTTATCAAATGGTCTTTTCCTCTCCTTCGACCAAGAGAAGACATTTTACAAGATATCCCATTCACATTTGTTTTCCATTCTGTCATGGTATGGTCTTCTAGAAACGTTTGTTAAATGGGTCTGGGTTGGTTATACAAATGTGTGGACTACTCGGTTGATAAATGGATGAACTGGCTTAGGCTGCCTAGTGAATCGTGGGGTATGACAGGGTTGCCAACTAAATCTTATTCTATACATCTTCTGTACAAATCCTCTTTCAGTTATGATCAGAAGTCAGAAGCAGGAAATGTGTGGTTTACACTCCACTGAAGGGCCCCTTCCTGTGAAAACTAATCATATTAGGACAACATTTGTTTCTTGTTACAAAATGACCCATTAGTCAACAGGCACTTTAAGTTTAAAAAAAATATTAATCTTTTTCAGGTTCATCTCTAAATGTAAATAAAAGTAAGGGCACACATGTTAGGAACTCTCCCACTAAGGGTTTCATGAAGGTGGCAGGGATTAACACTAAAGAACCTTTTCCCAGTCTTAGAATTTTTTATCATGAGGGTAACATGGCAAATTAAATTGGGAAACAAAATTAGAGCTGCAGAATGACTAATTACAGCTGTAAAAACTGGCAAATGTCAAAGTAAAAATTATTTATTTAATCAAATATTTTTCTAGTTCTTTTTTTGCATATACCATTTTTATTTGGCTCAAATGTACACACATATTCATTCGTAATTGCACCACAGTCTGATATAGCAATTCTCATATTTTTCAATTCAGATATATTATGATGTAAAAGCCCTATCAGAGATATTTAAAATGATTGTTTCAATTAGCTAGAAAGTTTTCTTTTTCCCAGTCTTTTATAATTTCATTTTAGACCTTCCAGGAACGATCATCACTGACAAAGAAGTTGCTATTATACAGAGCAATTAAAACAGCTGTTTCCATTCAAATATAAGGAAGGCCTGATTTTCATCTATACATTTCTAGTAGTTTAATATTATTCTTTTCATTGCTATTTTATTCTCTTCGAAAATTTCCCATTCTTTTTCATCATAATTTGCCTGTTTCCCTAATTTCAGTGTGTACTTGCCAGTAGTTATTTACATCTATCATTTCTAGTATGTTAAAAGTATAATTCTACCATCTTCTTATTTGGGTGCAGTCCCACGTAGAATGGAACAAATCAGTATTTGTGTGTTCACAGTGCCAGTCTTTAGAGTGTTATAATTTCATTTCACAAAACTCATAAGGTGTGAAATATGCCCAGTTAATTATTTTTAACTGAATCGATTTATCTCTGGATAATGTATACTCATTTATCACTTTTAATGCTGTATTTTGTTGTTGTAGTGTGATAGTTATAGTAAGTTATTTTCCCCATGTATTAAATGTTTTCTTTTTGTATTTCTCTGGGAACAGATATAATTCTTCATAATCCAGGAGAAAACAGACTTTTGCTTATTACCGCTACTTGTTTGCATTCCTTTTTCTAATGATAAAGACTTTTTTTATTGCCTTTATGTCTACTTATAAGTTATGTCTTGCCTTCTCTAGCTATGTTGGAGGTAAAATTATATAACATTTTTAGGCTTGTATGGGGAAGTCATCTTAACCCTGTAAAGTAAAACCATGCCTATCAACCTCTAAATAAGGGAAGAGGGCTTCAATACAGAAATTTCTGTGGCCTTTTTTTCACAGCCTTTTCTTTTCATTTAATTTGAAACCCAGACCAGCAGGGATGAATCTGTATGCATTATCCTTCTTCATGTCACAAGTGGTAAGTCTTGAGATAAATGGAAAACAGGACAAGTGAAAGTGGTAAGGCATCCTAATGGAGATGCCCCTAAATATGTTTTAAATTGTTTCCAGAACTTTAGGCAATGGAATATATTTTTTCAAAGACCATGCTAAAATCCAGAAAACACCTGTATGGCTTTATTCTAAAAAATGTGTTCTTTACAGACCCTGTTTTTGACCTTGCATATGGTATCCCATTTACAGAAATAATAACCCAATTGCTGGAATCCAGTATTCCTGTAGAAATGCAGGATGTAGTCTGGCTGTGTGCTCATGTTCTTCTAAATGTTAAGGGCAACCAGAAACACGAGAGTCAGAATGAATGGAACCCTGGAAGATCTACTTACAGCAGGGTGGAAGAGACCATGACACATGTTTATTTCTCCTGCCACTTCGTACTGTCTTTCTGGGACACCGTCTGAGACCACTGGAGAGTTCCAGTGCTATTAATTTTATTTTATAAGACACTAATTATGGGACACTTAGACTCATAATGAGACAGATGGTCTAAATGCTTCATATTTGTGTTTTTTGTTAATACAAAGTGGTATATATACAGTATATGGATGGATAGGTATCGCTTTGCACTACAACAGAAGGATGATCTGCTACGGTACTAGTTAGTTTTGTTACCACTGAACCATATGACATAATGAAAAAAGAATTATATAATTTACCTAGATTGTCTTTACTCTTTCTGGAAATTTGTGACTGGATGTAACCTGGACAGAACTGAGACAGTCTTAGAAACAGTGGCTATGTGATTTTGTTTTGACTCTTCCTTGTTTCTTGTGTTTTAGTATTCTTATATGCATTGTTATGATTTTCTGAACTGATTTGATTTTCTTGTTATAATATAAATTCCCTTACTCTTCAGAGAGGTGCCATGTCCATCATGCTAGTCATCATGTAGGCTGACCCTGTAGAAGGAGGAGGTGCTGTGTGCAGGACTTCGGAAGTACTTTCTGGAGAAATGTTTTTTCCTCCTTCTGTAAGTTCTGCTATTATGAAGATGGCTATAAAAGAAATCATGCATGCAGGGTGAGTAGAAAGCTTTGTACCTGACCAGATACCTGATGCCATTATAGAAACTGATGTGGAGAGAGGTAATGATAGATGCCAGAAGGCTGTGTAGATTCTTGATGGAGCCAGTGTCCAAAAGAAAAGTGCATTTGTTGAAAGTGTTGACTGAGAAGGATGACAGGATAGTCAGAGAAAAATCCTTGACACAGGTTGTGGCAACACTGGTACAACCTGACAGTGAGTCCTGCATCAGGTAGAGCACTGTCAGCTGCAATGTTGACATTATCAGAGGAGGAGCTACCGGCCCACTGAGTCATGTAGATGTATGCAAATAGCTCAGCTTGTAGACGTGCCACCCGGTGCTGACTCCTCTTGTGTAGGACTGCAAGGACTGGAGCTCTGATGCATCTTTGCTCACTGATGGGTGGACTAGACCAGAGAACAACATGAATTGGTTGATGGAACTGTTCTCACTGCCACTGAACTTTGAGCTGTGGCCAACTTGGTGCAGGTAAGTGATACTCCCTTGCCTCACCAGGTTATGGGCTAAGCTTAACAGGATTGCTTGCACTCAGAGATAGTGCTGAGCTCTATGAAACAAAGCTCAGTGAACTTTAAAAAGGAGCAGATCAAGGAATCCACATTCACTTGTCCCTGATGAAGACTCTAGTCATATGCCAAGATGTGTGAGCCCAACTCTTTAAGGGTTCATGCCCTGTAAAGGTGTCTCTCAGTGCATGAACTGCTGCACCCAAAAGCATTCCTTGATACTGACACAGGCCCCTCAGTGTCCAAGTGGTGCCAGCACTGAATGACAGCATTGGATTGGACTCTGCCAAGCCTGCTGTTACAGAGGATGATCCATGGGAAGGGCCCTCAGAAGGAAAAACTTCCAGCAAAAATGGGGCTGCACAGGGGGACACAACACAGCAACAGCACATGAAAGGACAAGCTGGTCCTCAGTCTGGGTGTATATACAAGGTGGCAGAACCTTTAAAATGACAGATTTGCTAACTGCACAGTGGGAGTTGGTACAATGGAGAAATGCTGCACACAGTAAAGAACGAGGAGGGCATTTCACCATAGCCAGACAGGGTATATATGATCTGCATCCTTCTCTAATGGTCCACAGGGTTTTCGACTGCAAATCAACAGAATATGCAGTCATGCATGTTGCTGGTGAAACAGTGTTTGATGTAAGTTTTAAAAACTGTTTCACTGGAATGTTTTTTGGTAAAGTCCCTAGAAGACTCCTGTTTGTGTTACAAGTTGTAGCCACACCCATGACAAAACCCACTATAAAAGCAATTACATGATGGTTTCACAACACAGGGGTTAACTTCTCTGACTTATTGTAGTGGCTGTGCCAACACTGCTAGGTGTGGGAATGTTCCATGTCCATAATCGATAGTGAGCATGTGTGGATGGGAGGGTGGAAGATGAGGGTAATGTTGCAACAAACTAATCAAGGTGTATGTCATCTTCATGGGTGTTTTTATTTTTGGTGGGAAAGAGGTATCAGCTTCTACCCTGGGAAGCCCAGTACATGTCATAAGTGTGGCCCAGGGACACATTTAAATTCCATCTGCATTTGCTGCCCATCAAACACTTACATCCTCTAGTTATTTTTCTAGTCCTTTTGGACCAGCCATTTCAGTTTGTCTTCCATCATTGCTGCTCGATGCAAGGCCACAAGCTGGCACTACTAGCTGTCCCACAGTGTACCGCCCCAGGCTAACCCAGATGGCAGACTGCAACACATTCACAACACCTGGTGCACTACTCCTGATGGAAACGCACATCGCCTTGCTTCCCTTACCAGTGGTAGAAGCTAATCCCCACAAACATCCAGTTCTCCTCAAATCCAAAGAGCTTAAACGTATGCTACTCCAAAAATGTGCTCATACTACTGCTACTGTCAGGTAATGTGCACCATAACCCTTACAGCAATCCCACCCCACGTTCACCAAATCCAAAGGTCTCAAGATAGCTTTCCTAAACATCCATAGTCTGGTTCCTGAGCTAAACCATCTGCAAGTCTGGGTGAAGCAGCACAAACCAGACATCCTAGCAATAGCCGAAACCTGGCTATCTCCCAAATCTACTGATGCAACTGTGGCCCTTCAAGGCTACACACTCTTCAGAGTTAACAGGGTTGGCAGGAAAGGGGGTGGATGTGCTATTTACTTTTCAAACCGACTACAGGGCATTACACTTCCACCCCTGACTACTGACAATTGTGCCCAGGCACTGGCTGTTAAAATAAATCTTGGTCCTTGTGGGAAATCTCTCACTATCTTTTCTATTTACATCCCACCTAGGAACATAGACACTGGCCTTGATGCCATTCTGGACTACATCACCAAACTGCCTAACTACTGGGAAGTCATTGCTCTGGGGGATTTCAACATCAATTGGCTTGCCACAGATGCTGGCCCCTTTAAGGGTGCCATAGCTGCTACTAACCTCACACACAAGATCCAAACTCCCACCAGGATCAATTATAGAACTGGAACACATACTCTTATTAACCTCATACTCACCAACTACCCTGACTGAATATTGGACTCCCAGGTTTTACCAGACTCCCTCAGTGGCCATTTCAGAATCTCTTGTACATGGGCAGTTCAAAGTCCAAAACTCCCCATCAAGCCTACCTCCAGCACACACTAAGACGTGGGCAACTATCGAAATTTCAGGAGTACCTAGGGCTGTGTAACTGATCACTAACTGACACAGCCACAAGCATTGACCATGCTCTTGAGCACTTCATCTCTATTTTCAATAAAGCCTGTGACATCTTTGCTCCACTCAGAAAGCAAAAACAGAACAATTACAACCCTGGTTCACTACTCCCCTCCTTAACCTTATGGCTTCTCTTGACCACCTCTGGCACATGGCACATGCTACCAATAAGCCCAGGGACTGGCAAAAATACAAGGAGGCTAGGAATGCCTGTACCCTGGCAGTATGCCTCGCGAAATCCATCTATTTCCAAGAATGGTTCACCAACTCTAATGGGGATAGCAAAAAAATTTGGGAGAACATGAAGAATCTAACTGGTAAACCCAGCAGATCACCACCCCCTTCACTTAATATAAATGGCACCATTACCCAGGACCTGAAAGAAATGACAGACATATTCAACACTGCTTTCTCCAACCTTAGTGGGATATTTCCTCCTAACATCTTTGACGACCCTCCCACCCATACCAGTGAGCGCAACATTAACCCAGCCCCATCTGTTCCCTCCTTCTATTTCAAGTCAGTAACTACCAAAAATGCAAAAAAGTACCTGCTGTGGGCCCAAGGTAACTCTAGATTCAGCAACAACACTCTAGATCTTAAGATGCCCCACCTCACCTTAGACACAGTGTTGATTCCTCTCACCCAAATCCTCAACTGATCCCTTTGTCTTAACCAATATTCCTTTGGCCTGGAAAGTGGTGGTTTTTAACCCGGTACATAAGTCTGGTTACAGAGTTACTCACTCTAACGTCCGCCCAATCTCCATCCTACCACCCCTTTCCAAAACCTAAGAATGGATTGTTGCTGATCAGCTGACAGAATATCTCCACCTATAACATGCTTTTCATAAGGAGCATAGCACCACTATAGCCCTGCTCGAATTTATTGACTATATCCATAAAACACTGGACCGCGGACACCTAGTGGGGGCCATCTATATCAACCTCATGAAGGCATTCAACACCACAAACCACACTCTATTACTAAAGTGTCTACCCACCTTTGGTCTCTCACAGGGAAGTCACTTCTTGGTTTAAGAGCTATCTAAATGAAAGAACCCAAAGAGTAAAAATACTTGACACCCTCTCCTCTAGCCTCCCTGTGTGCTCAGGGGTACCTCATGGATCTATTCTAGGATCACTCCTTTTTAGCCTCCACCTCAGCTCCCTTCCTCAAGTCTGCCCCTCCACTCTGCTCCTGTACACTGATGATGCTGTGCTATTCAACATCCAGCCCAGTCCCACAACCCTTGTCAGCAGCTTGCAACATAGTTTCACTGCACTAGAAACCTGGTTCACTGATCATAAACTAGTCATGAAAAGTTATGAATTATAAGAAAATCAAAGTCGTGCTGTTTGCCAGTACTCACCGCAGGTACAAAACACCTAACAATTAACAACAAACAACCTCGGCTCACCCCTTGAACAGGTTCAAAATTTCAAATACTTAGGCATAAACCTAGACAGCAACTCATCCTATGCCGAACATGTTAACATTGTGTTCAAAGCAGTCAGCACCAGGATAGGGGTCCTATACAGACATAGACACTGTATGTCCCAGGAAGCCCTCCGTCTGGCCATTACTAGCTCCATCCTCTCAATTATAGACTTTGGGCTTATAATCTATGGCTCTGCCACCAGCATCACCCTCTGTAGGCAAAGTGTTGCCCTAAACAAAGTCTGCCGCCTAGTTACTGGGGACCACCCCTACACGCATACATGTGACCTATACACCACAGCTAACTGGCTAAACCTCCAGGGCAGGATCTCCTATTGCACCTATCTGTTGCCATGAAGATCAGCCTTGGTATGGCCCCTTCCCCAGTTCTGAAGCTCATCAGCAGATCGCAAAGCCCCTGCAGCACCAGAAGCTCATCTAATCCCACATTCCATGTCCCTTTCTGGTGTACTGCACAAGCCCAGTGGATCTTTATGTACAGAGCACCCAGCAGTCTTAATAATCTCCCACCTGACCTAATAGCCTGCACTAGGATTGGGTCCTTCAAACCCAAATTGTGACAACATCTACTGAAACTCTGCAGCTGTGACTGCCATGTCTATCTCCATCCTTCCCCCTCCCCCCTTCCCTCCATTAACCCACCCCCTCAGTTTGGCCTACCCAATTTCTCCCAACCCCCCACACTTTTTGTTTTCTTTCTTATTCCCCTCCTATTCAGTAATCTGCTTTACTCCTCCTCTCCTCACCACCCCAGGCTTAGCCACCCTCTACTAACCCTCTCATACCCTACTTCCTTTTCTATTCTCTCGCCAAACTTTTCTATGTCCCCACCTCCCCTTCCTGCACTGAACAGCGTACTTCCCTCAGACTCTCCTCCTCTCACTTCCACCATTGTACTTCTCTGCTACCCTTCTTTTCACCCCCCCAACTGAGTATCCCTCAACTATCCCTCCTGTATGGTTCCTCACATCCCCCCCCTTTAACACTTTAGACTGACTATTTTGACAAGGTCTCTTACTACATAAAAACTGTGAAATGCCTTGTACTTGTAACCATGTTGCTATTGTAGTGCTTATAATGTACCTTTGTGTTTCTTATACTCTTTACTCTCATTCAACCATTGTACAATTGTTAAAATTTTTTTTATGTCCTGCTGTCACTTATGTTTTTGACATGTAGTATTTGTAAATGAGCCTCTGGCTCAAAGGTTTTGTAATTCCGAGACTTAAATAAATAAATATAAAGCCTTGTGGCAACATATGCCTTGAGTATTGGCATGTACTGTAAGCTTAAAATGCCCCAGCCCCTTTAAGCGTAACCTCTGAAAAGAGGTTGGCCTCTTTTATAGATAGTGTTCCTCGGCTACACATAATAGGATGGATGGCATAAACTAGGAATGGTTAATCTGCAGGGGTCTGATGCAGGAGGTGAAAAGAAGATTGCTCCCTGAACTGGAGAAGCCCCCACCCAAGCAGCACAGCCCGCTCACTCACCCTGTCTACAGGAGAAGCTCCACCATCCTCATAGATGGAATCTCCTACAGCTGAAGCCCACTCTGCGGTAAAGGTAATGAGAGAAAGAAACAATGTTCCCAGCGCTACTGCTTCCCTTAGTCAGCTTTCTGATCAGATATTTCCTGGGGCCAAGGATGTTCCCGTGCCACTGAAATTGCCTGGCTTGGACCCTCCTGACCAGATGCCAGGGATTGAATGGTCATGTGGTTGATGATAGGATATAAAAGAGGTTGGAGGGGAAAACAGAAATCTAAAACTGGGACTCCTCAGTCCATTCTCACTAGAAACTGCTTCCATATGCTCATGAAACCCAAGTGGTGGGGTGACACTGAGGAGAAGGAACTGGATTCTGAGGCATCCTCAGTTGTGTCCTGCCTCGGGGACTGCTCTTCAAACTTAGAGGACTCTCAGTCTGAGATCTGTGCAGCCAAAAAAAAAGCAGGGCTAGGACTTGGTCCCTGACTAGATTTACCTGAGGGGCACCCTACTTAACACTACACAATGTGTCATGGCACTGCCCTGAAACCTGTAACCCTTATTGTGAATACTATCAAGAACTGCAAGAAGAGGGCTTCACCCTTATTTTTATAAGACTCCCTCAAAGGAAGCATCTTGTTTGTCCAAGATACACATTAAAACTTAATATGAAATCTCCCAAGTAAAGAAAACGTGTTTACAGGGTAGCTTCTATTTATTTATTTATTCATTCATTCATTCATTCATTCATTCATTCATAACATTTAACCAGGAAAGGCATATTGAGCTGGTAACAGCTCAGTTCCAGATTAATCCGGGGGGTGGTGAAGGGGGAAAGAAAATTCAGTAGGCAAAAGGGTAAAATGACTTTAATAGTATACATCATTAAACAAATGACAAGCAATAAACTTCACATGCGTAGGATCAAATATACTACATTACAGATGTTCATAATAGAAACATAGAAACATTTTGGCAGGAAAGGACTGCTTGGCCCAGTATGCCCAGAATATGCCTGTCTAGTCTGTCTCCAAGACCCTAACTGGTCTCTGGCAACCCTTCCTTTCTTCTCCCTGCCTATTTACTAATGTCCCCCTATGTTTATTCCATTCATGCTTGAAGATTCTACTGTTTTCACCTTCACCACTTCCTCCAGCACCCACAACTCTATCAGTGAAGAAATATTTCCCAATTGGCCAAATTTCCCCCATTCACTAATAGTTTAATCTGGTTCAAGGTCAGTTGGCATTCATCTGTATCCACCTCCCCCGGGTTGTGCCTGAAAATAGGCAGAATTTGTCTAGTGCACTTACCCGGTCAACAAAAAACTAAATAAATAAATAAAAATACTTCCTCATATCCCTTTCAAAATCGTTCACCCCCCTCCTCCCCCAGCTTCATTGCATGCCCTCTGGTCTGCTGCTTATTCTCATTTGAGAAAGACTCCCCTCCTTCACCCTGTTTACCCCTATGAGGTACTTGTAGGTCTCTATCATGTCCCCTCTCCCTAGCCTCTCTTCCTGGGTGTACATGTTGAGATCTATTTGTTTCTCCTTGTAGGGCTTTTGTTGCAACCCCTGCACAATTTTAGTTTTCCTACAGTGGACTGCCTCCACCCTGTCTATTTCTTTTCTGAAGTACCGCCTCGAAAAATGGACACAGTGCTCCAGGTATGGTCTCATCAGTGAGAAATATAGTGGCAACACCATCTCCCTTCTCTTGTTGGAGACATCTCTCCCTATGCATTCCAGCATCCCACTGGCCTTACCCACTGCTTTGTCACCCTGCCCTGCCATCTTGATGTCATCAGATATAATCATCCCAAGGTCTCTTTCCCATACTATACTCCTGTCCTGGGTACATATGCTTTACATGCATGATTTAAAACTTTTTTGGCAATGAACCTCTAAATACTGCACTCTAATATTCAATAATATTCAATACATACAGCACATTAAAGATGTGCATAATAATATTCAATGCAGTGTAAAATAAGAAGCACAAGATGCGCAGGGTACATACAACTGCATTAGACAGCTGCAGTAAACAATCCCAGCTGGGCTGAAAAAGTAAGGGGAGACATCAAAGCAAAATCAGGCAGCATCTGCCACAGGGAGGGGAAAGGTTGGCTGTCAAAAGGAATAAGGTCAGGGATAGTTGCAGGAGGGAGATATAAAGACACAAAGAAGAGACTTAAGGGAAAAGGTGGATGAGGTAGAGCAGATAGCTAGGGGGGAGAGAGGACCATATGTTTAGTGAAATGGTGTGAGAAAGCAGCTGGCCAGCAATATATTTCTTGTATAGAATGGAAAGGAAATGAGAAATATTGCTACAGAGTGCTTAGGAGAAAATTGTGGCTTGGAGTGGAGAGAGGAAAGGTAGAAAGGGAGGCAGGGAGCTAAACCAGAATTTATATATAAATGTGGCACAGTCGACAAGGTGCTTGGAATAAAGAGATGGAGAGGGAAGAGTAAAGAAAACAGTGATGGGTACATGGGGACAGTTAAAAGAAAAATGGCAGAAAGACTGAAAGAGAGGCTCAAGTCTGGATAGGGTAGATTTGGAAGTGGAACTATAGACCATGCCACAGTAGTCAAAGATTGGGAAAATCATCTTCAAACAAATGTCATAGTGGGCAAGAAACTGGATGCATGCTTTGTTCCTGCAGAGTGCAACAAGCCCAGGATGGAACTTAAGGTAAATAGCATCTCTGAGTGCTGAGAAATCGAGGTGCTGGTCAAGCCAGACTCCAAGGTACTTAAAGGAAGAGACAACATCTATCATAGCACCATTGAAAGTATGGAATGAATGAAGTGAAGTGAGTCTGGTAAGCCTCTGCAGGAGCCAAAAGTCATGGAAACAGTTATTTCTCCCATATACATTGTATGCTTCTTTGCTGGAATGGGCTGGGGCTCCCTTAAGTCCTGCCCCACTGCCCTACATCATCTTATGTCTCCCAGGATTTACCTAGTTGGCCTGAATACCCCAACGCCCCCCCCAGCGAAGTCAGGAGGAGGAGGGGCACCATCCTCCCCCCACCATGAAGCACAAATCCAGTCTCAGTCTCCCAGGTCCTGGCAATGTGGTGGGTGAGGGATCAGCAGGCAAGGCTTCATACTAGCTTGCTCCACCACCATTTTCCTCTATTTTTTTTTCCTTTTCCCCACTTGGGGGCCCACTTGTCAGTGTGCACGTGTGGAGGCATATGCACACTTTGGAATCCTGCAACACCACTCAATTTCTGCTGCTCCCAAACAGCACTACCACCAAGCCTCCACTTGGTAGCAATCATTCAGTAGAGCCAACAGTCATCCCTCCCTGGGAAAGGAGAGCAGTCCCTTGGACACTCAATCCTCTCTCCCACCAGTTGACCCCCAGCAACCCGTGCTTGTACTAGAACACAGATCACCAGCATGGAGTGAGGTGTGGTGTTCAGAACCTCTACCCCCAGTGCCACTGGGCTGGCTATGGAAACAGTTTTATTGGCACTGAGGAACAGTTGGTTAGACCATAGACAGCACTGAATATTGACAAACTCCAGCTGTAGCCAGGTAGTAAGGTCAGTGGTAGAGGAATCAGAGGCAAAAAGCACAGCATCATTAGCGTACATATAAATGGATGCAGAGGAGCAGGCAGTAGGAATGTCATTTATACATATTGAAAATAGAACAGGGCCAAAGACGTACCCTTGTGTGACATGTGAGCAAATGGGGAGGGGATGGATAGGGTACTTCCAATTCAGATAGCTTGGGACCTGCCTTCAAGGTAGGAGCAGAACCAATTGACTGAAGTGGTAGAGAGGCCAGTCATCATAAGGACCATTTTAGTGGTCTCAGGGTAGTGACAAGTTTGATGGGGTGCGTAGTCTTCTCAGAAGGAGTGCTCTTTCAGTTACCAGGGTAGTATATATATATATATACCCTGGGAAGACTCTGTTAATTTATACAGAGTATTAATCTGAGAGGTTTCATCTGATAAACATTTATGCACCACAGACCCCAGCTACCATAATTTTACCTGCATACTGGTAGATTTTGTCTTCCTGGGCAGGGATTTCAACTGTGGGGTTGCATGGAAGGAGATGGGTTTTAAAACAGGCAAATTGTTAGTGATACAAATTTTTTGAACACTATGGTTAAAACAGCTGGGGTCATAGATACTTATCAGACAGTGTACAGATATGATATTAAAACATATCAGGAACACCTTGGCCTCTAGAATAGATTATTTTTTCTCACTTTGGATATGAATATTCAGAGAGCAAGTACCATCACAGTAGAAACTTCTGACCATCTGGCCTATACATGCTACTGTTGTGCTGGAGATCAGCCCCCCCCCGCATAGTTGGGATGAAGACTGAATTCCAGCTCATTGCAAAATATGGCAGGATGGTCTGACCTGCACCTTGCAATGCAGTTGGTGATGTGCTCTTATGATTATGTGTCCAAATGGTAGTAGGACTCTAAGAGGGACTTTAATTCCTTCCTTCCTCAGATCACTGCAAGACGGTACGCTACTGACAAGTATCATAAATACTTGGCTCTTAGATCACAGTTGCATAAAGTAATTTCAACCATATATAGTGAAAACATGGACCTTACAGCACAAGCTGATGCCCTTATGCAGGAGATACAAACATACCAGTATGACCATGCCAAATTTTTGAAGTGAGAGCTTCAGTTTGAAACCCCAGAGCATTCCCAGAATAAAGACATTTTGAAAGGTCATCAAGACTGGGTTGGTAGGAGACTTAACACTGGTCAGAAATCAAAACTTAATTGTAGGAATCATACCAGTCCCTCAGACATTCTGGACATACAGTGGTCCATCATCATGTCATCCACACCTTTGCTTCTAAACAGAAGGAGGTCTAAACCTAAATTTGTTTCTCAATCTTCATATCCCACAGTTGCCTGCTAGTGTATAAACAGAGTTATTCTCACCCATTACATTTAATGAGGTCTCAGCCACAGTAACTACAAAGGGCAAAAATATTGGTTCTGGGTAAACCTACAAACCAGCAGTGAAGCCAGCAGAATAAAGCCATTTGGTCTATCTAATCTGCTCGTATTGCAGGCCCCTCATTATAAGCTACCAAGCCTGCCCCCCCATCCACTCTTCACATCCATGCACCCCTCCCTTGGCCCTTATTATCCCCTTAACTCTATCCCAGCCTCTCTTGAAACTGCCTACCTTTTTCAGTGCAACCACCTCCTCTGGAAGCATATTCCAACCAGCCACCACCCTGTCTGTAAAGAAGTACCTCCTAACCTCTTTACTAAGCCCCCCACCAACTTGATACTATGTCCCTCCTGTTTCTTTTCCCACTAAGCTTGAAGAGACCCTCCTTGTTCACTCTATTTATGCCTTTCTAATACTTGAAGGTCTCAATCATATCCCCCCTCTCTATCTTCTCTTCCAGAGAGTACATGTTCAAGGCCTGCAACCTCTCCATATAAATCTGACCCTGCTGGCCCATGATCATCTTCGTTACCATCCTTTGGAATTTCTCCAGCTGGTTTGTGCCCTTTCTAAGGTATGAGCGCCAGCAATGTACACTGTACTCTAGATGTAGTCTCCCTAATGACCTGTAGAAGGGCTGTATTACCTCCTCTTGCCTGCTGCTGATCCCTCTGGCATTGCTGGTCTTGCTGCTGCTTCCTTACATTGAGTGGAGTGTTTCAAGTCACTAATGATCATCAGTCCCAAGTCCTTTTCCTCTTCTTATGGAGGTACCTGGACCCCTCCCAATCTTTACTCAATTCTCGGGTTCCTGGCTCCAGTGTGTGTAACCTTGCATTTCTTTGCATTGAAGCCAAGCTGCCAAATCCCAGACCACCTCTCTAGCTTTTTCAGATCCTCCTTTAGGCCTTGTATCCCTTCTGCTGTGTCCACCCTCCCACAGAGCTTTGTGTCAACTGTGAATAGGCAAATTTTGCTCTTAATGCCAGCCCCAGTATCACTGATGAAGGCATTGAACAGCACTACTCCAAGTACCAAGCCCTATGGAACTCCACTGATGACCTCCAGAAAATGCATTACTGACACTAATAGGTTAATTTTTAAGACCGGATGCTAATGAGAGATGTTGAATCACATAGGGTGGTAACCTGCGGTTACAGAAAACAGACATCAGATAATTCTCTCTTAAGAACTGACAGCTCAGACCCTGAGTCCTAACTCAGATCCATCTCCTACAGCCAGTTTATCTATATACAGAGACACTGTTAGGAGTTAGAAGACTATGACATTCAAGCAGCTGAACAGAAACAAAGGTTCAAGGAGAGAGGCTATGAAGATGAATTGCTAGGCAAAGTCTAACAGGATGTAAGAGTTAAAAACAGGGGTAGCCTACTCAGCAAGAGGCACATGGAATCAGTTACAGATTGAGGACCAGTAATCTTCCCCACTGACTATAATAACATAGCAGATCAGATTGGAAACACTGAATGGAGAAACTGGCCTATTCTGATAAGTTACAGTTCTGTCATTGAGATGGTGGGGAAACACTCAGAATGACATTTACAAAAAGTCCTAGCTTGAGGGAATCTAGATTTAGTAGTTGCCGTACTGGTCCTTGCAAGAATAGATCCAGAAGCAAATGATTTGATACCTTTTAATGGACCAACATAGATGTAACAACAAGAACAAAGTGCTCTAGCTTTCGGACCAACCAGTCCTTCTTCAGAAGCTCATGGCAGTTGTTTAGAAAATACAATACTTATAACAGCTAGATAATGCAGAGAAAAACAGAAAAAAATCCCCATTGGTTTAAAATACTCATTAAAAAAAAAAAGGATGATGTCAGAGAAGTTTAACAGTACAATACTGCCTTCAGCCAGAAATAACCTTGGGTCAGATGTGCTTGGTGGAACACACATACAAAGAATCCTACTGCATATAAATTTTATTGATATAAGATAACACTGCTGAAGCAGATAACTCCTAAATCAAGCTATGAGTGTCACAGTTAGTATAAGGATGTGATTACTGAAAGGCAACCCCCACCCAGATTAAAGACAAACTAAGATTGTTATAGGGCTCATGAAATTTCAATGTTAGCATTATAGACAAGAATTTACCTGTAAAGTTGTCATAAAAACATCAGTGCACACTGTGTGATATGTAAAACCTAGTTGGACCTGTCACCCAGCTGTATTCTCAAGCTAGATATAAGGCCCAAGAAATTTCAAAAACCTCAGGACTATATAAATGATAATTTAAATATAAATTGATAATATTAGTGTCAAACAAAAAACTCTAGTCGAGGAACCTCAAGGAATTAAGACCATGTAGCCTGATATGTATTGATGCCAATATATACTGAGAATGTAACAACTTGATGTACCACAAGTGTCTAAGGAATCTGAAAAAGAGATAAAAATGTAATTTCTCTCTTCCTCTTCATACAAACAATATAACCTAACCCACCCCACATCACAATAATGTGGGTTGGGGAGATACATAGCTTAAAGGAGATGTTGTCTCTCTCTCCCCCCCTTTTTTTTCTCTCTCTCTCTCTCTCTCTCCCACACACACACACACACACACACACACACACACACACACTCTCTCTCTCCTAGTGAACCTATATTAACTTCAGTCACTGCAATTGTTCCCCAAAGGAATTCAACTTGTCATGAAATCCTGAGTAAGAGGGCTTATGTCTCCTAATATCTACAGAGCAAAAATGTAACACTATTTAACCATAGTACTATATGCAAAGTAACATTTCCAAGGATACTAGATAGAACTACCATGAAATAAACCTGCCACCCTCCCCAGGATAAGGTAACTAGAAGTAAATATAAGGCATATGTGTAACACCAGAGGTCTAACATACCTACATATCCACAAATTACTACAGTATTAGCCTAATGTAAAAAAGATCTGTGCAGGACCCCCATGCAAATGAGATCACGCACCCCAATATGTACAGAGTTACAAAAATTATATATAACAGTATATGATAACACTACTGTATGTACACTAGCAGGCTGGGTAATCTGAATATGGTGCAATGGAATCAACCCCCCCTCCCCCCAGGCAAAGATAAAAAGTAAGGAGGAATTAATATTCATTATGTGTGTGAAATAAGAATAGTAACACATTATAACTCCATATATCTAAATAGAGACTTACCTCAATGTGACAGCAAGCCCCACATCTGTTATATCACATACCTCACAAGACATACCCACACACATACATACACACATGCACCCACATCCCACACATGCTGAAGTCCTATAATATGTCAGTTTGAAGAAGAAAAGGTCTGTGGATGTTGGTTTCCGTAGTGTCCCATAAAGCCAAGATCAATGTTCATCCCATCTGCTATGATATTGAGATGTAAAATAAGTTTAATCTCAAAAGCTCATCTCTGTTGCGTGTTTTTGAGATTTCCTTTTTAAGACCATTACTGACATATCTGAGACTGAGTGGTCAGGCTGGGAGAAGTGGTGACCCACTGGTTTTTCAGTCTTCCTTGCTGTAATAGTATGTCTGTATGAGTTCAGCCTAGTGCAGAGCTGTTGGCGTGTCTCTCCAACATAACCTGTTTGTGGACATCTCTTGCACTGAATGAAATAAACAACATGTCATGACATGCATGTATAACTCCCATGCACCTGGAATTGTCTGTTTTGTGATGTAACCACACAGTCTGAGGTAGAAATGAGCCCACAAGTCTTACAGGGGCGTTGATTGCAGGGTCGTGTGCCATTGTGTGATATGGTATTCTGTTCCAGTGAAAGTTTGCTCCTAATAATTAGGCTGGATAAATTTGGTGGTTGTTTAAAACATAGTAGTGGGTGTTCCTTAAAAATACAATTAAGGGTTTCATCCTCACTAAATATTGGGTGGAGATCTTTAATAATCTTACGCAGACGTTCAAGGTCTGGATGATATGTGACTACCAAGGGTATTCTGTTTGTAGCTGTCTTTTCTTTATATTGAAGTAGTTGTTGTCTTGGTACTTGCATTGCCCGTTCTGTTATCCTGTCAATTTCCCTTGAAGAGTGTCCCTTCTCAATAAAGGTGTTTTTCAACATAGCCAAATGTGTATCTCTGTCATCCTCATTTGAACAAATACGGTGACAATGGAGTGCTTGACTGTGTATGACAAATTTTTTTGTATGGTTTGGGTGGTTACTTTTCTTGTGCAGGTATCTCTGTCTGTCTGTTGGCTTCCTGTAAATACATGTATGTAAGGTTCCATCCTTAATGATGACTATGGTGTCCAGAAAGTTAACCTTGGTGGTAGAGTACTCCAGGGTAATCTTTATGGTAGGGTGGAGATTATTAAGTTTGTGATGAAAATCTTTGAGTGCATCTGTGCCTTCCGTCCAGATGATAAACAAATCATCAGTGTAACGGAAATAAGCTAGTGGTTTGTGGGGATACTGCCTTAAAAAATCCTCCCCCAAGTCAGCCATAAAGAGGTTAGCATATTGTGGAGCCATTTTGGTGCCCATTGCTGCAGCATTAAATGAATGTATGCTGCCTTTTACTGGACTATTTCCTACTGCAGTTGGCTGCCTTTATGCAATAAATCCCCAACAGCAAATCTGAATGTGTGCTGACTGTTCCATTCCTTGCTGAGAAATCAGCTCAATTAGGCAGGCTATAATGCTGCACCTTGTACCAAAAATGTACCCTCAGAATTTTATAGATCTTTTAGACCACTATTGGGTCCAGACCCAGTTACCCTGTTTAATGCTATTTTGAGTACCAATCAATTGCAAAATCTATGTTCCAAGCACATCTGATATTCCTGTTCAAGTAAGGGTGATAGGACTAACCTCACAAATTGGTGGTTGTTAAGCCTGTTAAATTGCAGACTAAAAATATTGTCATGCATATTAGTGTATTAGCATTCAGACTAGCAACAATTGCTGCTTTGGTAAATGCACCACAGCAGTCCTGTGCCATACCTCAGTGGTCCATTTCTGACAGCTTGATAGATATACACAAACCAGTGGAAAGGGTCATGCTTTGTACTGTACAAGGCTTTCTCCTATGCTTACATCTGGATAATGTGTCTGTTTAAAGTTTTGACTGTGTATGGAATCCCTGAGCAGTTTATATCCTGGATAGTAGTGCTTTATGAGTAGGAAGTAACAATACCCTTTGTCAATTGATGGGTGGGCTAGGAAGTGACAGCATACAGTAGGGTCCAGCAAGGATGTTCCTTTATCCCTTTATTGTATTTATTTGCATTTGACCCAGTGATCAGGAAAATCCACTTTGCAGCTAACATTATAGGATTACAATTGGGACCAAGTGTTCCCAGTCAAACAATTTTAGCTCATGCAGATGATGTGTGTCTTATGTTGTGTGATATCATCTCTGGGAGGAAGGCTCAGAGAGTGTTAGAGGATTACTCCAAAATGACAGATGCCAACATTAACATTGATAAAAGTATGGGTCTTTGCCTTGGTTCTGTTTCCATATTTCCAAAAAAGAACACTGGGACACACTCCTTTAACAGTCTATGGTGCTGTCATCACGGAGCATGTGCTGCAGATAACATAGAACAAAAGAGGTGATGTACTCAAGGCCAAATGCAAATCAAATGTATTTGTGCAAGTCCATTGCATAGCAGTTGGTGCAAATGAAAAACAGTGGTCACAGAAGTTGAAGGTCTATGGAACAGCAGACAACAAACCTCCCCAATGTTTTTTTCATTCTGAGACTTTGAGAGGGAGACCCTGGCAAAGTCTTTGAGAGAGATGAAGCATTATGGAAGTTGGCTGGCCTCTCTTCCATGGGTCTTTGATCTGTACTTAGCCTTTGGTACACCACTACTGAATCCACATTATCAGGTATCAGGGAAGTTGCAAGTATGCATACTGTTAATACTATACTCCATTAAATATTTCACAAGTCACATTTGCTAAAGGTAATGACACTGCTGAACTGTGAACGACAGCTGCAGGTGGCTGAGGGTAGAATGTTCACATGGAAGGGAAGGTTAATGTCAAACAAAAAAGAATCCTTGTTTGTAAAACCCTTTTACTACTATGCTTCTTGCATGTTAGTAAAGTCCCTTTCCCCCAGACCCGCAACTGGATGCTAGGCTGTACAATGTCTCATTTCAAGAGGTTCAGGGAATTCACCTCAATCTCAAAAAAAAAAGATGTGACATACTGGAGATAAAGGTGGAGGTACTACATATGTTTAACCATGTAGCCTTTTCTAATATCACATATTTGTACAAGAATCTAGACACTGGTGGGGGAATATAAATGCTTGGGTATTACTTGTCAAGAAATGGCTACCCCCTGTTTTGGTACTCAGGGAGGAAGGGCACCTAAAGATCACTAGATACAGAACTAGGCCACACATACCTATACTCCTTCATAATTCCTTGACTAAAATTAAGCAATGGGAGTTATCTCCTGCATATTTGGCCATTAGCTAAAGGAAGGCATTATGTGCTAGAATTGCCTATAATAGTTTTTTCTGTTCCAATAGGTTTTAGTGGCATCCCTCTAGTGAGGAAACTGGAGGTACTGGTCCAATTCATTGATAAAAGAATCCCTTCATATTCATGGGCATCATCTGCCTTTATATTCATGGTAGACTTGGGGTTAAAAATTCTCTAATGCACATAAAAAATGGAGGAGCGCTATTGTCTTAGACCCAGTTGTTCTCAAATTTTGGAGATTCAGACATTCCTATTACTGGAATGCCCATTTTCAAATAGTTTTTTGGATACCCTAGCAGTGGAGTGGTGTGACTGACTCTTTTCTCTAGTAACTCATGAAGAGATGGTTTTAGGTCTTTATTTGCTATATTGACTATCTTATAATCAGAGTACCCTAAGGCTGACAACCACTGCTAGCACATATTAATTATGCAAGTGCATTGTGCCAGGACTCTGCAAAAGAAATAATATACATACTTAGAGGTAATCAAACTCAATACTGGATGTGTAAGTGTTTAGCTGAACACAGAAGCCTCCATCATAGACTTTTCCTTAAATTATGGGTGGCATGTAAATGGTTATGACCTGATCATGAGATATGGCACTATGAATTGAACTGCTGTAGTTTTTTTCTTTTTTTGATCATGTTTGGGGTTGTAGAAATATGAGGAGAGTGCTAGTTCACTTATATTGTCCCTTTTCCCCCTTTCATTCCTTTCTTGTTGAGGAAGTAGGGGGGTTGTAGTCCTGATATATATATTTGTCACTGTAAATAACTTGCTCTGTATTGTTTGATATTTGTTTTCTCAATAAAATGTCCCTGGTATCTTCAAGAAGTGCCAACAACCAACAGACAAGGCAGATGGGACCTTGTTTTAATGTCACATTCAAAAGCCAACACACGCAGAAAGTACAACATCCCTTTAGTATTGCACTTGAATGCCAGCATTTATGGAATTAGCCCAATCCCACTATAGGATTAGAACCAATAACCTTCTAACCCAGAGGCAGATGTGCTATCAACTGAGCCCTATTAATAGAACAAGAAAGGGCAATCCAAATAAAGACCCATACTTGTATTCACCTTAGCAAGACTTTTAAAATACAAACAACAAATTATCACTAAGTATGAAAGCGCCTTCACAACACCAGTGTTGTCTTTATTCAGTGTTGAAACCTTATATTACAGAAAGGTGATAGAGTCTTCACCATTTCTACTTACCACCCATGGCTTGTCGCAGAAGTTGTAGATAGACTCCAAAGAGTTGACACTTGGAATACCAGCATATTGGAGCCCTATAATGATGTTGCGGTAGTTTTCATTCTCTGCCATACTGTATGGATGTTGTCGAATAAGTACAAAGTCAGGTTTAAATGATCTGTAAATATAAGAAATATAAATTATGACTTAATAAAGTCACTTAAATCATCAATAAAAACAATAACTTCTGCTTTTTGATTTAATAGGAAACATGTAATCTAACTTACTGTACAATAAGATAATGCAAGCTTAAAATCATTGCAAACTAGGAATATATTTAATATCAAGACCCCCAGGATTTTAACAAACTTCAAATTTTCCCTTTGCACCATGGATTAAATTGCAATGGTTTATTACGCATTAATTACAATTATTTTCAAAACAGAACATTGTATGTTAAACAGCTGAGGTGTAGATGAACCTGAATAGCATGGTGGTTATGTTCTTATTAGGTCTCAGGAAACAGCCAAGTTTTATGTTTCATGGACTAGAACGTTAGATTTCTACTGTATGTCTGTGGATGATGATGTACTGCAACTTGTTATGGGTCCAGTATCTTTTCTACAGGACTCTTTATGATATACCGTATCAATCAATATTCTGATATCTTGGGTTACAGACTAAATACCACAAAAACTGAAGCTTTATGGATGGTATTCCTGGGTAGAGCAATATTTTTTTTTTTTAAACAGATGGAAGCAGATGCTAAATATTTGAGGGATTCATCTTTCTCTGAAGCCATTTAAGCTTTATAATTTAAATTACAAACCTTGTCAGATAAGGTTAAAAAATTATTGAGCAGCAATTGTCTTCTGCTGTCCCTTTTAGTGTGGGTGGGAGTGGTCTGTATGAATATTTTATTTGGATTTGTTTTTAATTTTAAGGCTTTTTTGGTTTTTTACCAAGCTGAGAAACCATATTTTAGAACTGTTTGGTCTTAAAGGAAGGCTTCAGTGGAGTGGACATTTGTGTTAAACATTTTTTACTTATGCTTTTCACCTCATGGGAGGCCATGGTTTACCAGGTTTACTACAGTACTTTTGGACAGCTCAAATAAGGGAAGAAACATACTGAACCAATGGTACAAACCATTAAAAGTTGGTTGTGATGGAACTTTCAGAATTACATAGGGGCATTCTGAGATCCTACCTCACAGATTGGCTCCAGTCAGTCTAAGCTGGTGATACCCTAACCACCCCCTGCACATCCAGTCTGGTATCCTCCAAGGCTCCATCCTGTCACCATTTCTTTTCTCCAGCTTCTTGGATGACTTCCCCTTCATCTGTGTCCTCTCACATATACACATCTATGTAGATGACATTGTTCTGTTTGCATCCAGTGTTTTGTTCCCTTAGCTGGAAACAACACTCCAGCATGATTTTGACAATGACCAAAGTAGAAATGCTGCTAAGTTTTACATCGCTGGTGAAGTTCCCACAATCTAGCAATAATAACCTTATTGAAAATGCCACAAATTACTGTCTTCACCACTTTGTCACTTCCCAATGTGTTTCCTGGGGGAAGTGCCACTTTTTCAGGCAAAGTCAGGTGAAGTCACTGGCTAATTTGTATGACTTCACTTGCATAAGATTCCCTTAACCTACTAAAAACTTCAGGAAGTCGGCACTTCATGAATTCAGCAAACTTCATAAATTAATTTGCGATGTGAAGTTTGCCAACTTTGAACATATCTAGCTCAAAGTTTGTTCCACTCAAACCAGCTCCCACTGAATGCCAAAAAACAGTTTGTCTGACTTTTGACTCTTGACAGAGACTAGCAAGAGTCAACATACACCTGACTTCTAAACTCTGGATGGCAACCTGCTTAAAGAGGTGCTACACTCTAAATATTTAAGGCTGCGCCTGAACTAGAACCTTAGCATTTCCACCCCCCATTAATACCATACATAAGAAACTTGCCCTAAGCTTGGTGTGCTGTACCAAAATAATTCTGCCTTCTTTTCCCAGTCCACTAGGAGAATATATTTATGATGATCTTGCTGGTGTTTGACTACACAGATGTAGTGTAGAGCAACCTGAAAGTCTACACTTGCAGAGCTGAATGCCCTTTTGATTCTTTCTGCCACTTTGGACTTAGTGCTCCATCTCTCACTGTTCTTTACAGTATATGCTAATCTCCCTTTTTCCTTTGAGACCCATTGTCTCTTATACTGTTCCACCTTTGTCATATACTGCCTTGCAACTATTCCCACTTACCTCTCCTTCATCCTTAACCTTGCAATCACCCCTACACAATCAGACCATCTTCTGCTTGTTTCCTACATATCCCTCACAGTAACTCTGTAGCAGGAAGTCTTCTTTCTCTGTCTGCCTTTCAACACTGTGAAACAGCCTCCCTCTCCCCATCTGTCTCTTCCTCTGTGCACTCTCTCAGACCACTCTTACTGACACAATTCTCAAAAGCATGCATCTGCAGCTAGGCTTCTTCCTCATCCCTCCACATTACAACAACTTATGCTCTATCTCCCCAACACTTTCTTTTACCCAGTTTGCCTCTTACTCGATTGCATAGCTTAAAACTCACTGTACTCTGAAATTTGAATTTTGTGCCACCATGATTCTGTTACAAATATCTTTCCATATGTTGGTGGCACACTCCCTTAGCTCCAAGACTGGCTAGCCCATAGCCAATGTACTTTGTACACTTTTCACATTGTTTTTTGTTTTCTTTCTCTGGAATTTGTACTGTGATTTTTATTGTTCATATACATGCAACTGTTGTTGCCACATTGTTATTGCTGTTTCAATCCTTGCTGTATCTCCTCCCCTGGAATCATACCTGGAAACTAGCTCCAGCTCAGGGTGCCTATCCTGGTCACAAAATTTTAAATAAATAAATAAATAATCAATCAATAAATGAATATATAAATAAATGTATTTACCTCTGAGAGAAGGGGACCATCTTGATACTTTGGTTTAATCGTTTAATTAGTTTAATCGTTCAGTATATTTGCGGCATGACAGACAATGTCATTTTGGTACACGATTTCTCACACCCTCTCCCACTCTGGAATGCTCAAGGCTTGGACTGATATTATAAATGTTTCCAGGAGGAGACCTTATTATCATTTGATCAGTTGCTATTAAGTTTGGACTTCTCATACAGATTCTTTTTTTCAAAACAGTCATACTGTGCATTACTGAGAGTAAATACTTGGAGGTCATACAGCATAATTATGCATTTGTACAATTTTAGATAAAGGTATTGGAGGCGAAAATATTAAGAAACATGTTTCTTTAATTTTGTAATGCCTTTCAGTTGGGAATTTTTTAAAGTGTGGAATACTACAGAATATGTGATAGGGGCATTCTTAAATACTGCAGCTCTGTGACACATTGCTGTGTTATCTGACCATTTATTAAAATGGTGCATAGATTTACAGGAAAGATGCAAGATAAAGCATTATGACATCATCATCATCATCAGTAGTCTAAAAAATAGGAAATTCAAGCCTGCTTAGCATATGGTGTGTGTGTGTGTGTGTGTGTGTGTGTGTGTGTGTGTGTGTGTCTCTGTCTGTTTTGAATGAACACTGCCAACTGCTGATGGACAGTAAAATAGTTTGGGATACAATTTTCATGAAATGCACACTATAAAACCACATTATTTCCTGTCAGGTTTCACTGTGGTGTTTATATTTTGCAAAAGTAATGCTAGTAGTTTTTTTTAACTTGGTTAGTTGATGGACAAAACTCCATTTTCAAAATGACCAGCTCATCAATTCAAATACGCAAGAAGCAACATATAGTAAAAATACATGTAAAATTGCATACTCAACAATTTACAAGACACAGTACAAAAGTTACCCAAAACAATGACAGGTGTTATTATCTTTCAAGTGGTTTGTTAATTTTGCCTTGAAACTTATCAATTTTCACAATACAAAACATTTTGAGGGAAGTGATTAATAAATTTCAGTTCATGACAGGCAAAGGACCCTTGACCTAGAGAGGATTTTAACAGCTGAATCTTAAAGTTACACTTGTCTTGAGAACAAGTATGGGATGGACAACAACTTCAGGAAACAAAGAGTAATTATGCTTTCAGTTGTATGACCCAGGAAAACTTCCTGCATAAAGACTGCAGACTGAAACTTTTCTCTATCTTCAAGAGACAGCAGATCTGTTGAATGGTAAGAATACAATGATGTGTGAGCCTTGGCAAGCTAGTAGTATACCAAGAGATGTTATTAAAGGTAACCTTCAGCTTTGCAAGTATTTTGTTATGAGCAGTTAAGTAAATTACTGATCCATTGTCTAACAGACAAAATAACAGACTATGGGCCAGTAGCCAATGAGAATCTGAACTAGGAATTTCCTTGCCCTGTAGAGCTGACTCAGTCTTTGGTTTAAAGTGCTCCTAAGTTGAGAAGTGTTTTGTTCAAAGTTTAACATGTGATTTTTTTGTTGAACTGATCTAAACCAATGCCAAGACATTTCAAACTTTTAACTGCCTCAGGAGCATTTCTTACTAAATCCTTAATATCAATGATAAGATCATCATTAGTTTTAGGGTGGGAAAAAGGAGTTTTTGGTGAGTGTGTGTGTGTGTGTGTGTGTGTGTGTGTGTGTGTGTTCGGTAACTGCTTAAGATAAGGAAAACAATAGTAGTCCCAATATGGATCACTTAGCTACACCACATTTGATGGGGGAAGATCAGAAAAGGAAGAAGGGATTTGAGTATTGTGAATCCTGTTATTCAGGTAATCTGACACCCAACCCGAGACCGCATCACAGAAGTTAAGACAGGCTAATGACATAATCAATAGAAAATAGTGAAACAAACAAGCATTTGTTAATGCCGAATGTTTGCTTGCTGGCATTAGCAGTGGAAGTGCAGGAGTTAGACAGATGCAGTACAGAAATGGCAGTGATGTATTGAACTGATGCCAACTCCACCCCCACCATGCAGAGATGGACAGGCATTGGGGTGTGCCTTTGGGTCATCACCCATAAGGGTCACGACATTTCACCTCACCCCACCCTGCAGACATTGACAAGTGTAGAGGTATACCTTGGGGTTTCCGGGTTTATACTCACCTGATTCTATAAGGAAATACACTGAAATGGGTGCAGTATAGGAGAATGGTGTGAACTCTGGGGCCAAAGAGTCCAAGGCGCACCTCGGTGCCTATCACTGGCTGCAGGGTGGGGGTGGGGGTGAAATGGCGTGAGCATCAATTCTTGTACGGATTTTTTGTACCAGATTTTCAATATAGGCATTTTGGGACCTCCACTCATGAATAGTATTACTGTGATTTTCTTAATCTGACCCAAACAATGATTTCCCACAGTGAGTGCGCTATTCTGTGCCAGAAGTGCGTAAAACACATTTCAGACAGGATGTGAAAAATGACAGCTGTAATGTTTATAAGGATGTGTGTAAAAATGCCAATATTGAAAATCTGGAGTGAAAATAGTACAAATTTGTGAAGTTACAAGGGTGCATAGAAACTGTGCAATGCACGCTCATAACACTGTCATTTTATGGACTTTTATCACCAAATTTTCAACATAGGCATTTTAGCACCTCTGCTCATGAACAGTGTCACTGTGATTTTCTTAATCTGTCCCAAACACTGATTTCCCACAGTGACCATGCTATTCTGTACCAGAAATGCAAAAACACATTTCTGCCAAGATGTGAAAAATGACAGCTGTACTGTTGATAAGGAGGTATGAACAAATGCCAATGTTGAAAATCTGGAGTGAAAATATTACAAATTCATGAACTTGCGAGTGTGCATGGAAATAGCGCAATGCATGCTTATAACACAGTCATTTTTGAGAATTGTTTCACCAGATTTGCAACATAGGCTTTTTGAGAGCCCACCTCATGAACAGTGACACTGTCATTTCGTTAATTGGTCCTGAAAGGTGATTCTGTGCAGTGACAGCGAAATCACCTTTCATAACAGAATAACCAGATGACAGTAACTGAATTCATGAGAAGAGGTCCCAAGAACTCCATGTTGAAAATGTGGTGCAAAAATTCAAAGCAATGACTGAGATATGAGTCAAAGTTGAAAAAACCCTGTTTATGCCATTATACAGGTTACCGGCATTTCTTCAGTTCATGGTTGGCTTTGAAGAGTGCAGACGTTTTTTCCCAGTCCACTGAAGATTATCATGCCAGGCTCCAGAGGTAAGTATGGGGTGAGGGGGTGTGGGGAGGTGGGGCGCACAGAGGGTGAGTTCAGGTTGGGGGAAGGGGGCACGAGAAACAGCGAGGGACTGCTTTATTTTTTCACAGGTTTATTTTTTAAAAAGATGACACAAGACTTTTGCCACACTGGGGTGGGATCCCAGTATGGGACCTGGAAGTTTGGGGAGAGGGCAGTGGAACCAAATGGGGATTGGGTACCCCCGTTGACCACACAGTGTGCGGGAGCACATGATGACTCGAGACTTTTGTCTTGTTGGGGTGGGCTCCCAGCACGGTAGCATGAAGTTTATTTTTGGGGGGCACTGGAGCTGACCAGGAATGGGCACCCCATCGGACATACAGTGTACTTGGGGGGTTCATGTGCTGAGGGGGATTGGGCACCCCCATCAGCACACAACAAATGGGGGGGGGCACATCATACAGATGCAATGGCATACAGTTCAACTGCTAAGGTGGTGATATGTAGGTAATTTGCATACTGCTGATGGCAGGGCAGTATGCAAATTGCCTACATGTTACCACCGCTGACAGTAATGGTCATTTGCTCTCAACTGTATGCCACTGCATTTGAACTGCTGTCATAGACAGCTCAGACAGTCATTGGTGCGATGGGGCCATGCCTGCTAAAAGGAGCTGGGCATTGGAAGTGGGGTGCCACACCTATGAAAACTTGTATGGTGGCACTATGTTTCTTGCACATGCGTGCAAGCAAACATAATAAAAGGCCTTGGTAAAGTCCTCAAAAACAGCCACCACATGATGCACTTTATCAAAGGTGCCATGTATCTGACTGGTGAACCTCACCAAGGAAGTCTCAGTATTGTGATCCTTACAGAATCCATGTTGGGAGTTCACAGGAAGTTGGTATTTTGAAAGATGATTTGAAATTTGATCAAAAACGATTCATTAAAAAATCTTTGAGAGAGGGGCCAGGGAGGAAATTCATTGAAAATTGGAAACAAGATTACAAGAATCAGATTTGAAGATGTGTTTGCTGTTGGTTAATTTCTATAGATTAGGGAATTTACTATTACAAAGAGTCTTCTTTCCTTGAAATATTACACTGAGTTCTCAGTGTGTCTGCTTTCCTTGAAACATTACATTGAGACCTCAACAGACCACACTGGAAATGCCATGGAGGTTGGGCGGCCATTGTTTGTTTGCTATTACAAAGAGAGAAATTAAGAATGAGGGTTAAAAGTTCAGCTATATTCTCACCAGCAAGTTTGAATAAACAGAAATCAATATTGTAAAGTCCTATCAGAGGGCTGGATTTGCCCTTAAGAGAGTACCTCAGGACCTGTTCAGGTGAAAGGATCTTACAAAGAGATTTGGAGCAGGCCAAATCTGGTGAGCCCAAACCAGGGACCATAAAGATACCACAAGAAGTCCAGTCAGTCATGTACACTTCCCGATTCCCAAAGTACTGGTTAAAGGAAGTAGCATTTTTTAGGGTTAGTTAAGGTGCCATAATCATTAACAATTATTGAGATCTTAGATTTATTATTTCTACCAAGAAGATTATTTAAGACAGACAAAATCTTTTCAGAATTCCTAGTATTGATGATTTCAGAAGATTCAAAAAACAAATAAAAAAACAGTATTTCCTAACCATTGACTTAACTTTGTTCCTTAGGGTTTTATACTCTTGGAGTAAGTTAAGACTTTACCAGTACAATTTCCTGTCTGTTTCTTATTGTCATCACTGGAAGAACTTCCATTGTAACTCAGTCTTTTGGGTGGCTCTAATGTGTCTTTTATTGAGTTGGGCAAACTAGCCACAAATTTTTCATAAAACTTTTAAAAATATTCGCATAGGATATATCAATATTTTTGATTACCTCCAGAAAGGGCCAATCAGTTTGGCACAGAGTATCTTTAAAAAAAAACACTTAGCAATGTCAGTAATTTTGGTGGAAGTTATGTTTCCCTTACTTTTCATAACGTGACTACGAAAGACAGGAGAGTGTCACCGATACAATCAGGCAATGCCCTCACTCTGCATATTTTCAACAAACCTACCCTATCAATGGTAGTGTAGTTCCATTACCTGTTTTGTATTTCATACTTGTATGTTCAGAGATCAGTTGAGTGAGGCCGAGTTCATTCAGCAGTTCCTAAGTTTCATCAGCTGAATCGTCAACCCAATTCAGGTTAAGGTCACCAAGGAGAATCTATTCTTAGTTACCAGTTAAAGTTGTTTGAATTTCCTTAATAACTAATCTATTTTCATAACAGCTAGGAGGAGAATAAATTGTACCAATTGTTAAACTCTTAAGATTCCCTAGAAGCAGGCTTAGTGAAAGGTACTCAGAGTCTTGAGTGGTTGGATTAAAAATGTGCTCAGTACATGTAAATGCCAATGAAACATAAATTAAAAAAAGCGCTCCTCTATAGCCCAACTTATCTTTCCTAAACAACAAGAACCTATCCAACTGAATTTCAGAGTTTGGGATCCTTTCAGGGAGTCACATTTCTGACAGAGTTATAATATCAAACTTGTGCAAATTAGTCCATGCATCAGACTGTTCAAATTTTGCAGGGAAACTTTCAATATTATGGTGTATAACTGATTAGCTGGAATCATTGTGAAGAATACTTTTAGCCAAAGCATGATTTCTTGATTAGGTTGAGGATGTACTGAGCAAGAAATGAGAAGCAGAAATAGAAGCAATCTTCTTAGTCTCTAAGAATGAATAACATTTTTAGTTTGGATCTAACAAAGGCAGCTAAAGCATAGGGCCTTGCTTGACAGCTGGTTATGTTATTTCCAACAGAATTTACCAAGTGTTTAAAGATCAACTCCAGATATATTATAAACATATTATAAGTCATGAACATTTGTCATGTACAGATACTGTTTTAATGATCTCTCATTTAATAATTTCACTAAAAATCCCTCAGACATTTTTAGACCAGCTAGCAAAATCTAGGGTGAGTGCTGATATCATTCAGGCAACAATGACATAATTTTCCTCAATGTCCTGGCAGCTACACACACACACACACACACACACACACACACACACACACACACACACATGCACGCACACATGCACACACACACACACACACACACACTTGTACATACGATTACAATATGGCAACAACTCAGGTTTACTTTCAATTGCATGAGGACCTTTGCCTTTTGAATTTTATCAATACAGCATTACAGATAGTTACCTTCACAGAGTAGTCAGTAATTTTTAAGGGGCAATACTTTCATATGAGAAAGAATCTGTGGGGCATCACTCAGGGCAGGAAGAGAACACGTGAAACAAAAATGTTCATGTTAAGTCTGTCAGGTTGTTTTTTTCAGGGGGGGAAGAAGGGGGATATTGAGCACAAAGTGTTGGTGATCAGCTTAGACAAATTGCTGGATATTTATTCATGGTATTTTAGGGGAATAATTTGATTAATAAAAGCCACCACCAGAAAACATGAAGCAAAGACTGATTTTTGAATGTCATAATATGATATACTCTGTGACCCAGATATTCAAAAGGGTTTCACATGGCGCAACAGTGTTGCACCATGCGCAACCCACTGATGCTCCCCGGCACGATATTCAAAAGGGAAAAGTGTGCGGCACAAATCTCAATGCGCTGGAGCGCATCAGTAATGTATGCAGGCACAGGTGGGGGGGCGTGCCCATGCATACTCTGCACAGCCCGATATTCAGCCCGGGATGTGCAGAGCCATGCATGCGCAACCCCTACCTGAGCCAGCACAAAGTTACACCAAAGAAAAAGGAACAACTGATGGCCAACCACAAGTGAGCTGCCACATTGCAGGGTGCAACACGGCAGCTGCCACCAGTGGGTGGCCACCCGAGTTCTGGCTGCACCTGGATGCAACCCCCATGCCCGATCTCAGGCATTTGTAAAAAAAAAAATGAATTCCAACATCCCTGGTGGTCCAGTGGACTGCTATCTGCCCGATTTCAGGCATTTGTAGAAATGAAAGAAATATGCCTCCCTAGATCCCTGGTGGTCTAGTGGACCACTACCTGCCCGATCATGGGCATCTGTAGAAATGAAATAAATATTCCTCCTATATCCCTGGTGGTCCAGTGGACCACTACCTGCCTGATCGTGGGCATCTGTAGAAATGAAAGAAATATCCCTCCTATATCCCCGGTGGTCCAGTGGACCGAATATCTGTCTGATGGCGGGCATTTGTAAGAAAAAATTCTAATATCCCTGGTGGTCTAGTGGTATCCCCCACCCACCCACTGAGCCACATCGCCCGCCCCTCGTCAGCCGGGAGGCAGCACCCACCCACCTGCTGCCCCACCGGCTGTCAACTGACACCTCAGTAGGCTGTACACCCATTGGTTCACAGCATAAGCCAATGGGTGTGATCCTCTGTCAGATATACATTCCAGATATGTGAATGATTCATTGACATATCTGGAATGTGTAGTACGGTAGAGTTGCATGCCCATTGGCTCACGCCAGAACCAATGGGCATGCAGCCCTACTGAGGTGTCAGTCAGCTGGCAGCGGGCACCAGGCGGTGGGGTGCTGCCACCCACTGGCTGATGGGGGGGGGTGGTGGGGTACCACTAGACCACCAGGGAATTTGGAATTTTTTTCTTACAAATGCCCACGATTGGGCAGATATTCGGTCCACTGGACCACCAGGGATATAGGAGGGATATTTCTTTCATTTCTACAGATGCCCATGATTGGGCAGGTAGTGGTCCACTGGACCACCAGGGATAGAGGAGAGATATTTCTTTCATTTCTACAGATGCCCATGGTCGGGCTGCAGGGGGAGTCGGACCCCGATGTCTGCTGCCTGGCAGGGTGCCAGACGCAAGTCATCGGGGATCAGCGCACCTGCATGCAAATGGGGCTATAATGACATGCAAATGGCCCCATGTGCACCTTGCATACATTATGGCCCCATTTGCATGTTAAGTTTTGAATATCGCGGGTGCTGTGCATGGTGTAATGGAACTTGCACTAGCGCATCCCCATGCTCCACTCTGGCCACTTGCACTGACGCAGTACCACTGCGCTATGCACACTGGGGGTGGCCAGGGTGCGATATTCAAAGCTGCTGAGCCATGGCGCAGCTCCGCTGAATATTGCCAAGTCCACACCCCTGCGCAGCCCAATTGAGCTGCGCCCAAGCTTGCACCACAGCCTGGCACAATTTGAATATCTGGGCCTGTATGTACTAAGCTGCAAAGACCTTGAGGAAAACAATGTCATTGTTGCTTGAATGGAATTAGCATTCACTCAAGATTCCATCAGTTAGTCTGAAAATGCCTGGGGGTTTTCTGTGACACCTTCAAAAAAGACAGGCAGTAAAATAACATCTGGACATGAGAAATGACCATTCCTGGACATTACTTGCAATATATAGTATATGGACTGGTTGTTCTCATGGTGAGCAAATAAAATGTGGTAACAGCATTTTAAAAACATTGCAACTGATCTTTATGAAAGACATTCAGAAGGAAATAATCCAAAGACTTGGTAAGAGGCAAATCTACCTCCGTCACCCCTCCCCACATATTAGTAATGTTGTTCCATTCCCTGAAGTCCATTAATCCTGAACTTACAGAGGAGGTGGAGGAATCAGATTCCAATATTTCTCTTCTAGTGAAGGTTGAAAAGGACAACAGCAGTATCAGCAGCAGTATATTGACAGAAAATGGAATAAATGAGCTTGTGCTGATGGTTCAAAGTTCAAAGATTTTTATTAACTTTCAAAAAGAACTCTAGTGCACCCCACAAGTCATTGCTCCACAGAGCTTGTAATCCATGTTATATTTTTTATTTTCCTTACACTGCTATAAATAGAAGTAATTAATGTTCAAATTTCAGAGTGAAGTATATTTAAACTTAGCTATTATTAATCTGCCAGTAAATTTAAAATACTGTATATGCAAATTCAGCATATAGGTACTGTTGAAGTCTATGTCACAGTATTAACTCCTAACAGAGTTTCCATGTGCATGTTCCTTCCTTGTGCATCAGCCATCCAGGATCTGGGTAGGATAGGAAGGATGGTAAAGGATGGAAGAATGGACTAGGGGTATTGGTACATTGGGTACCGATGATCTGGCAAACCAGTCTATACAGGAAGTGAAGCATAACTTTTGAAGGCTGGGTACACACTGAAGGTGCTCTCTGTTTCTCTGGCCTTATCTTAGGTCCTCCTTCTGTGGGTTAAAGGGAATTAGTGGGACAGAATGAGGAAAGAGAAAATTGAGGAGTTTAACAGATGGTTCATGGGAGTGGTGTCAGGATGAGGAGTACTGAGTTATGGGGAAGTTAGGAGCTTCTGGGACAAAAGGCTGTTCAATGGAGATGCCAACAACTAACAAAAGTGAAGACTAATGCACTTGGACAGACGTTTCATGTTTACATTAGTGGACTGACTATAGGAGAGGCTGAGGCTCGGGGAACCACTGAGAAGGGAAAGCTAGTGGGAAACCTAGCTAAGGTTCCCCAAGAATTAGGGGCTAGGGCCATTGTACAGGGAAACAGCAAGGCAGGAGTTCGCAATGTCTAAATTCTATCTCTAAATCCAAAGTATTATTATCCAAAGTAGAATAGATTAAGAGGCCAGAGTGGGAGGGCTCACTAGGCTGGCAATAAAACAGAAAATTAAGGAGGCTGGGTAAGAATAAGGGCACATGACTGGTAAAAAGCAGGATTGGTTTAAACAAAAGATGGAAAGCAGTCTGCCTTAATGCCAGAAGCCTAGGAAACAAAATTAGGGAGCTCCAGGTGATGTTTGTGGAGAGATTGTGGATAACAGATGTCAGACACCGAACTTCAAGTTCAACACACAATCTCTGTGTGATGTTTATTCAAAATGCAAGAAATAACCTTCAGCAATGGCATATTCCTTCTCCAGTACATCAGCTTGTAGCAACAGACTATGAATGTCATTTCTCTGCACTTAGCCAGCACCTACTGACACTGATTGCTGATCTAACCACTTTTCAGTGAAAACCCTTCATCCCTATGTGGGCCCTATTTGCTTGGATAGTGGGGTCTCAAAGAGAAAAAAAAAAGCTATAGACAAAGAACCTCAATGCAGAGTCAAAGAAAAAAGGGTTACCCCAAAGGGCATTGGCAACAAATCAAGTTTCAAAGAAATACAACATCATACATACTTCCATAATGCAAAGCATCATGGGATATATGCAAATCACCATGCAATTTCAGACTTGTTCAGTTTAACAGCAATGTACATGCATTTTAAATAGCACAACTAACTTAATTTCTGTAATAGTCACCTAGAACTTTTTACCATTATCAGAAACACCTAGTGCCATGGTATTTTCAATATTTACAAGTTTCATAAACATAAGGTATATACATCAAGGTATTTTATGACATAGTGCTATTACATACTAAATCCAACAATGATAAACAGAACCTGTTTTACATATGTTTGGAGATCACCACAAAAACCTCCCTGTATGAGGACCTGAGAGGGAAAAGGAAAATTAAAGAGGACATTATAGCATAGTCAAGAAAGGGAAGGGGGTGCCCATAGGTGGCCAACCTGATGGACTAGAAATTGTAAAGGATAGATTTTACTAAGAAAATAGAAGAACTGTTGCAACATATTTAAAGAAAGGTCAGTCCTCAAGAGTGGCAGGAGCTTCCTGTCACAATGGTGACAGATGTAGGGTTGATCCTTGTAGCCATTATGAAATCTTGGGCCATAGGGAATAAAGACTGGGGCCTGGCAACCTCAGCTGTCTTGTAAGAAGCAGTCTGAGATATATTTTGGAAGCCGCTGTGATATTGCTCGGTAAATCCATAGTGTTGCATTCCTGTCTCTTCTAAATTGAAGTGAGGTCCATCCAACTGCAGTATATAGCGAGCAGTGGTGAGTGCTGTAAGGTAGATCTGTGATAAACCTCAGGGCTCTGTGGTAAAGTGTGTCCAGTTTGTTCAAATATAAGATGGGGCAGCGACTATATAAGAAGTCAGCATAGTCTAATACTGAGAGGAATGTGGCCTGGACTATCTTCTTTTTTGAATCGCTTGTAAGAAAGTGCTTTATTCTGTAATAGAGTCCAAGTCTTTGTCGGAGTTTTTTTTAGCAGTTCTTCCAGATGTTCTAAGTAGTCAAGTCTGCTGTCTAGCCATACCCCCAGGTATTTGAATTTTGTGACATATTCAAAATTTTCACCAAGGGCAGTGGATAACTTAGGGAGATTGTTTGGGACAGAGTATTCTGCCTATAAATGGGGGGAGAAAAACATTGCCTTAGTTTTTTTTACATTTAGCAGTAGTGTTTTTCCCAGCAGCTGATGTTGCAGTAGGTCGAACTCTGCTTGTAGGTCTTTGCATGCTGTTACAGGAGAAGGGTGACTGACATACAGTACTGTATCATCAGCAAACAGGTGTACAGTGGCTTTGGTAAGATTAATGTAGATGCTATTGATATATATGGCAAAGAAGATTGGGCCGAGGATAGATCCTTGGGCTACTCGTCTTTGTAATGGTTTTAGTGGGGATAGTTCTCCTTTGGCCTTTACCTACTGGGTTCTTCCTGAGAGATAGTTGTTAAACCATCTAAAGGAGTTGGTGTCGAGTCCAATTGACTTCAGGGAGGAGAGGAGCAGGTTGTGGTTGACCGTATCAAAGGCCTTACTCAGGTCTAAGAAGACAGCACAGACACAATTTTTTTTATCCAATTCAAGTTGCCAGTCATTGGTTACTTTTGCAAGTGTTGTAATGGTACTGTGTTTGGCTCTGAATCCAGATTGTGCTGGGTTTAGTAGATTATTTGCTTCAAGATATCCTCTTAGTTGGGTGCTTACAATTTTTTCAAGTAGTTTGGACAGCACATGAAGAATGGAAATTGGTCTGTAGTTGTTGAGGTCTGTAGGGTCCCCTGCTTTCAGTAGTGGAATAACTTGAGCGGTTTTCCAGATTGATGGGATAGATCCTGACTGTAGTGAGAGGTTAAACAGGTGTGTTACTGGTACTGCTAATACATGTATGGCAATTTTTAAGAAGTAGGGGTCAAGGAGTCCGCACCTGCACTTTTTTTGATATCCAACTGTGAGATTAGCTCTTCGACTTGCTTCACCTTGGCTGGTATGAAGGAGAAAGTAGTGTCAGTAACCCTTGCGTCAGAGTTCTTTATCCCTAGATGTGATCTCAATTGTCTGGCTGGAGAGGAGTCGAATGCTAGCCCAGCAGTTTTAAAGTGATTGTTAAAGGCTTCCAGGACTTCTGTTCTATCAATGATGGTTGTCTTTCCACTGTGTATTTTGGCTGGGAGTGAATTACTTGGGTCATGGCCTGTTATATCTTTTATAGTGTTCTAGAACTTGGCAGGGTTGTGGTATGAGGAGTCTAGTTCAGCCTTGCTGTATGCAGCTTTTGTGTCTTGCACTTTCCTGGTGCAGATATTCCTAGCTTTTTTGAACTGCTCCCAATCAGTAGCTAACTTAGTTTTTCGAGCCTTTTTCCAAAGCTTGTCTCTTTCAAGGAGGGTAGATTTATGGTCTGAATTGAACCAGCGACAGGTTTTATTTTTGGTACGTACTTTGGAGACTGGTGCATGGGTGTTAAGTGCACCTGTAATAATGTCATTTAGAACACCATATGCAATCTCCGTTGTTATAGCTAGATAGAACTCTTGCCATCTTGTGGAGTGTTTTATGTCATCCAGGTATGTATTAATGTTAAATTTCTTTTTTGATCTCCTCATTGTGAATTTTGTAGGGGATGAAAGCTTACATGCTGATCTAACTGCCGCAATAGTACAGTGATCAGTGATGTCATTGAACAGCACTCCAGCGTGTGAGAAGAGGTGAGGTTTACTTACTAATAGGACGTCCAGTAGTGTGCTGTTTCTTGAGTTCTTTTTGTTTATTCTAGAGGGTTCATTTATGAGCTGTGTGAGCCCATACATGTCGCAGAATGATATTAATGGTGTAGCTGCCTTGGATAGACAATTTAGGTTTAGGTCACCTATGATTATAGTTTCTTCATTCCCCTTTTTGATTAAGTTGTCCAGATGGGATAGAAGCTTGAGGTCAGCTGAGGGAGGTCTATAACAGCCGATCAGCTGCAGCGAGGTATTGTGGGAGAGAGCTATTTTGAGGGATAGGCATTTGAATTCTTTTGCCATAGAAAAAGAGTCGAGGCAGATTGAAGATAGGTTGGCCTTTACATATATTGCTACTCCCCCCTTTTGAATGTCGATCAGCTCTGAATGTTTGATAATTGAGTAAGTTTATGTCTCTGTCGGCTGTGTCAGGCCTAAGCCATGTTTCAGACACTACCAGCATATCTGGTAGTGTATGGTTAACCCAGGCTTGGATCATAGTGATCTTTTTTAGTAGACTACATACATTAATATGTAGAAGGCTTAGCCCTTTAATCTTTGCTAGTTCTAATGGTGCAGTGATGGCCTCTGGTGGTCCAGGGTTAAGTTCCACATCTCCTGAGCATATTAATAGTAGCAGCAGTATTTTCATAATTGCTGCAAGAGATAGGTTATAGTTTCTTGCTGATGCCTTCTTTATTTTTTTATTCTGATGCAATCTTATTTGCCATCCAGATTCGGTTCTTCGGCCTCTTGTAAGAGAGAAGATTATTACTCTTGCAGATATGAACGTGGAATATTTTTCTGTGTGTATTTGGAGACAGGCACCATATAAAAGCAAGACCGACTGTGTCCCTCCATATTAATTGTTCCATGGGTAACGTCATATCAGTGGGAGGTCATAAGTACATATCCAGTCTCTTGGGACTGTTGTGGAGTTGCAGTAAGATGAGTATGGCATCATGTCACCCTGCGTAGTATCCTGTGGGTGACGGCATTTTTTGCTGAGTTCAGGAAACAGTAATAGTACAAGGAGGATCCAAGGAAAGCCCCCCATTATAATGGTGAGCAGAGGTATTATAGGCAGTAGCTTCTGTATTGCCCACAATGAATGCCTACTCAGCTAGTGGTAGGAGGGGTATAATTTAGGAGTGTGGGAAAGAGATTTGAGGGAATCGAGAGAGTAGCACAGTAGGGGATGCCTAGAGTAGGTACGACTTTTCTACTGCTTAGGTGCTTGAAGGGTCCAAGTTTGAGACAGCAGTATAGACAGCGTAGAGAGCAGGATAGGAATCAACTGTCTGAAATCTAACAAAGGGATATGTGGCAGACTATAGGTCAGTGAGACACAGTGGGCGTGGTTTTACAAAGTTGGCAGGAAAGTGTCTACTTAGTAAAGGCAAAAGGGGGAAGGTGGGTGGCATAAAATCTGCAGCTTTGCCGTACCTTTCCTGGAGAATTGGCTCTGGCTCGGGGTTCTGGGTGCCAGCTGGAGGTGCCACCTGCCCACTGGCGGAAACTGGCCTCGGCGCTCAGTGAGGGGCATTTAGTGAGGGTCCTCCTCTGGTGAGATAAAGAGAGGGCAGTTTTAATTTAAGTGTTTTGCAGCTCAGGCATAAACAGAGCAGCAGGGGGCCAAAAAATTAACACTAGAAAGGCCAGGGATGGTGGCTAAGGTGCCGAAGCATCTGGCTATCCAAACTTAGCACAGAAAGGCTGTAATCACTTTCTTTTACAATGCAAATCCTAACACAGTTTTCCCCACCCCACAATTATAGTGTACAGCTCTTTTTCATGAGAAAATTACAACCAGTGCCCCAAACAATGCTTAGAGAAGAAAAAAAAAGAAAACCTTAAGCAGAACAAGCCAGGTGAAATGGGGACCAATCAGAGGTGAAGCCGTGGAAGGTGCTCGCCTTTCGATTGGTTGTGGCTTTGCTGTACCTTTCCTGGAGGGTCACTCTGGCTCGGTGGTTCTGGGTGCCGGCTGGAGGTGCCGCCTGCCCGCTGGCAGAGACTGGCCTCGGCACTCAGTGAGGGGCACTTAGCGAGGGTCCTCCTCTTTCCTGGAGGGTCGCTCTGGCTCGGTGGTTCTGGGTGCCGGCTGGAGGTGCTGCCCACCTGCTGGCAGAGACTGGCCTCGGCACTCAGTGAGGGGCACTTAGCAAGGGTACTCCTCTTTCTTGGAGGGTCACTCCAGCTCGGTGGTTCTGGGCACCAGCTGGAGGTGCCGCCCGCCTGCTGGCGGAGACTGGCCTCGGCACTCAGTGAGGGGTGCTTAGCGAGGGTCCTCCTCTTTCCTGGAGGGTCACTCCGGCTCGGTGGTTCTGGGCGCCGGCTGGAGGTGCCACCCACCCGCTGGCGGAGACTGGCCTCGGCGCTCAGTGAGGGGTGCTTAGCGAGGACTTCCTACTGGTGCAGCTGGTCAGTGAACCCAGAAGGCAGACTGTCATTCTTAACATGGTGTTTACCAACTTGGAAATGGTAGGCAGAGTACACATTGGGGAACCACTCAGTCCAGTGACCATAACACCATATGGTTCAAACTGGCCCTCAGTAAAAGTATGCCATTGTCAGAGGCTGAAGTTTTGGATTTCAGAGGAACAGACTTAGATGAGGGAATTAGTCCCTGATAGATTGGTTGGAGTGGACAGAATCATGGAAGTGGAGAAAAGATGGGGAGAAATTAAAGGGGCCATTCCATAGGCAACAAAGTCATGCTTGAGGAAGGTTAGTAAGAGAAACAGGTACAAGAGATCAGTTTTGAAAAGGATATGGTAGACACATACACATACTTCACAGAGGCAAACAGAGTGCAGAAGACGAGTTTCCTTCAAATGAGAAAAAGCACCAGGACCAGTGGGCATGTGATGAAGCTGGGAAGGGGGTTAAGAGATATGTGAGGAAATATTTCTTCACTGAAAGGGTGGTAGATGCTTGGAACAGACTGCCAGCAGAACTGGTGGTGGCTAAACAGTGGAGGGCTTCAAACATGCATTGGATAGACATGAAGAAGAAGAATCAGCATTTATACAGTGCTTTTCATACACAAAGCATCTCAAAGTGTTTTGCAAGCAATGCTAGACTGGTACTGAAGTGACTGAATGTGTAGTGGTGGTGGCCATATTGCACATCTACACCCATACACCCACAGACAGCCTAGACAATTGAATGAATCATTTTTTTGGGAAGGGGAATATTGGTCAAGACACTGGGAATGTCCCCTACTCTTTGCAAAGAATGCCTTGTTTTGTTTTTTTTACTTTCGCCTGGACACACACCAGGACTATATCAAGATGAGCAGAAAGGACCTTGGTTTAACATCTCATCCGAAGGATAGCACACCCCAACAGTACAGCACCCCTTTAATACTGAACTTGGATGTCAGTGTTTAGGAATTAGTCCAGTTCTGGTGTTGGATGAGAACCCATGACCTTCTGGTCCAGAGGCAGATGTGCTACCAACTGTGCCATGTTGACATCTGGGTATATTAGAAAACAGACAGGGAGTTGGGAGGGTCACCGAAGAAAATGTATGGTCTGTTAAAGCAGATTAGGCAGGGAACATATGGGCAAACTGGGTGGGCCAAGCAGTTCTTTTGTGCCAATAAATTCTATGTTTCTGTGTTTCTAAAAAGGCCAAGGACGTACTAAGGGTGAAAAAGTAGGTACTCATCAAGTACAAGGTGAAGTAGGGGGATGAAGTATAGAGGCAGTACCAAGTAAATCTGATGACATAGGGGGCTGAGGAGGTGCTATTGACAGGATCAGCAGGGCAGACTAGGTGGGCCAGGTGGGCCTTATCAGCTGACAACTTCTATATTTCTATGTAAAAACAAGGGAGACCAAAGGGGCAGTCAGGCACACAAAAGAAGATACAGAGCTGCATATTGTGGAGAAGGGGTCAAGTGTGGGGAAAAACAGTTTTTCAGATATATTAAGGAAAAAAGAAAGATGGGAGGAGTGTTTGTTAAAGATCATATGCCAGTGTTTTACATATTTACTATAAACACAGGAATTCAAGACCCTGAGTCATGCTTAGTGTTTCCTGAAAATATGCTGTTTGGTTTTGTGGTTGTCTTTAAATTAGCATCTGTTAAAGGGGCACTGTCAGCTTTGCCCCTCATTTTGTAGTACATATCAATAAATGGATCTGTGGGCACATAATCATAAGAAATATAGTTTAGAATGCTTCCGTGTTAAGAAAAAAGTGTCCAGCTTAACAATTTTTTTAAAATTAGATCGTTTGCCATTTCTGGCAGTCCAACATTAAATGTTCTGCCACCGGAAGCCAATTAGTTACAGTACTGTGGACAAACTTGATCTATTTTCTAAAATGTGGATCCCTTTTCTAGCCCAAATAGGCTAAGACTCCTCTTGAAGGGATCTAGTTATAGTTATAGTCACAAATTACAGTGATCTTTGAGTTGCAATTATGTACTTTGCTTTTGGTTTTTTTTACTGTATTTTTCTTCCTGTATGTTTAAAGATTTATGAAAATCTAGATGCATTTTTTTTTTCTTCTTCTTCTTAGGTACACCTAAATCTGACAATAATTAACTGTGAATTTTTATTGTAGTTATTATAATAATAATTATAATATGTTGGCAATCTTGCATGATACCATAGGATGTTTTTCTGATATTATTTTAATGTCTATGTACGTAGAATAATATCAATAAAAATTTATGATGGAAAAAAAAGAAGTAGTGTGTCTTTGATTTAGCCTCCATACATACCTGTATATTCATTTGAGAACAATATTGTTGTTATGTCAGATTGATGAACAGGTGTCTGCCACACTTTGCTACTTCAGGAACATGTACTGTATGAAATCAGAAAATTCAGTTCTCTGAGGGATTCTGTGTGGAAATACATCATGTATGTGTGTAACTAGACATACTATATGTCATTCTGATGCCCCTGTCTCTTGCCCCTCAGTTGAGGCTGCTGCACCCTGCTTCCTTCTGCCCCCCTGTCATAGCCAATGCCACCTGTTACCCCCTGTTCCAGTCTCTACAGGCAGGACTGATGTGCTCTGTTAAGCCCTAGAGTCCCAGAGCTTCTGCCTCCACAGTTGGGGCTGCTGCACTATGCTGCACAAGGCCAACAAAAGGAGGGGATTTTGCTGCACCCTGCACTGCTCCAAATGAACAGGGCAGCTGCAACATGTGCACCTTGTCTCACAGTCAGGGCTGCTGTACCCTGATGCCCCACTGTGTCCTGCTTCACAGTCAAAACTTCTGCACTAAGCTGTCCTATGTCCCCTGCGGCCACTGTGCCCTGTTGAATTATAGAGCCTCTTGCTTCCACAGTTAGAGTTGTTGCACCATGCTGCTCCCTGCCACCAGAGTCAGATCCTTTAGTACACTACCCAAGCTGCTCGAAAGAAAAAACAAGCACTTTCATCTTGTGTTATAGGGTGGGGACAGAGGGTAGCAGGGTGCAGCAACCCTACCTGTGGAGGCATGGGGCTCTAGGGCACAGCAGGCCCCAGCAGCCTTAAAAGTGTCAATATGGCTGGAGGGTGCAGCAGCCTTGGATGTGGTGACAGAGACATAGAACAGCATAGTGAAGATGCCTCGACCATGTGGCAGGACAAAGTGTGGCATCAAAACAGCAGCCCTGACTGTGAGGCAGAGTGTACTTAAAGCAGTGGCCCTGCCCATTTCAGGGTAGTGGTAGTGGGTAGCAGGGTGCAGCAAAAGCCCCACCTTTGATGGCCTTGGGCAGCATGGTACAACAGCCCTAACTGTGGAGACAGAGGCCCTGGGACTTTAGGGCTTAGCCAAGGACAGCAGTCCTGTCTGTGGAAACTGGAACAGGGGGCAACAGATGGCATTGGCTATGACTGGGGGAGGCAGAGAGAAGCAGGGTGCAGTAGCCTCAACTGAGGGACAAAGGACAGGGGCATCAGTCTGACATATAGTATGTCTAGTTACACACATACGTTATGTATTTCCACACAGAATCCCTCAGCGAAATTAATTCTGTGAGTTCATACAGTACATGTTCGTGAAATAGCAAACTGTGGCAGACACGTTTGTCAATCTGACATAACAACAATATTATTCTCACTTGAACATATGTATAGAAGCTACAACAAGGACACACTACTTCTATGACTCAAACTTTAAATTTATTTTATATCCATTAAACAACCCTGGGTTTATGTAGCCAAAAAACAATGCAGAGTTTTTTATGTGACAAGAACTCAGCTATGAAACAGACAGGAGATTTCTCACACACATTCATTTATACCACTTCAGTTACCCACTGAAATACAAATGACCGACTCTTTATGAGAACAGAATGATACAATCTATATAAACACAAACCAGATGGGTTAGTAACACACAATAAAAGACAATGAGCCCTACAGATTACTCTGACTGGGGAGTGCAACAGCTACAGTACTACAGGAAATTAAGGACTTCATTGCTGTAGCAACAGGCTGGACATGAATGATGTCATCACTCACTGATAGGAACAGAAACATTTTCACTGTTCGTTCACTGTTTTCAGTTACTGCAGAGCACATTAACAGATGCTGATGTAAAGAAAACCACAAAACCAAACAGCATGATATTTTCAGGTACACTAATCATGACACAGGGACTTGAATTCCAGTGTTTATTGTAAATCTGTAAAACACTGGCTTTTGATCTTTAAGCTGACAGAGGTGGATAGGGTAATAGAAAAGGACAAGCAGAAGGCAGCCATTCTTAATGACTACTTCTGCTCTGTATTTACAAAAGAGTAAAGTGGGCTTTTGCTAGAATCTGGCATAATAACTGCTGAAAAGGGGATCCCAGAAATGAGGAAAAAGGCATTTACATGGTAAAGGGTGAGGAAAGGGCTTCCAGCCCTGAAGAGAGATAATCCCCCAGGGCTGGATGGGATGCATCCAAGGATGCTCAGGGAACTGACATCAGAATTAGCTGGACCCCTTGTAGGGCTATTCAATAGCTCAATTTAGTCAAGGGTGGTTCATAAAACTGGAAGGCAGAAGACATGGTTCTGCTTCACAAGGGTGGGCACAAGAAGCAACTTGATAACTACAGACCTGTTAGTCATACATCTGTTGAGAGTAAACTGATGGAAACTCAAGTCTAAGAGGACCTAGTGGATTACATGGAGACAAATAGGCTCCAGGATAATAAACAGCAAGGGTTCTTGGCAGGGAGGTTTTGTCAGATGAACCTGATAGTATTACTAAGTAACTAGGGAAGTGGACTAGGGACATGCAGTGGATTTACGCTACTTCAACTTACTAACATACTAACATACTAACTTACTATTTGCCAGCAGATTAGGCCTTACGGTCTATCGAGTCTGCTCGAACCTCAGATCCCTAGTTGGGTGCCAAGGCCCTCCCCTCCCTTGTGTTCCAGAAACTCCTATCATCCATCCCCACCCCGGACAGGCCATCATCTGATACATCCACTTTCTGTGTCTGTCCCACCCTCTCTTGAAGCCCTCCACTGTGGATCTCTGAACCAGCTCGCCAGGCAGTGCATTCAAGGGTCCACCACCCTCTCAGTGACAAACTCCTCCTCTTTCCCCCTCACCCTTCCTCCTTCCAACTTCAAACCATGCCCTCTGGTAATACCTCCTGCTTTAGTCTAAAGATCTCCTCCTGTTTACCCTATTTATTCCCTTGAGTGCTATGAAGACCTCAATCATGTCCCCGTCTCTCCTCTCCTCCAATGAAAACAGGCAGAGCTCCTCAAGTCTGTCCTCATACTTCAAATCCCTAGCCCCGTATCATCTTAGTTGCCCTCCTCTGTACCCTCTCCAGGAGGCTGTATGTCCCTCTTCAAGTGTGGTCTCCAGTACTGCACACAGTACTCAAGGTGTGGTCTAACCAGTCCATTGTACAGCGGCAAAATCACTTCCTTGCTCGTAGAGGTGATCCCCCCATGATGCATCCCAACATCCTATTTGCCTTGCTAGCCGCTCTCCTGCACTGCTCAGAGTTATTCATACATGCATCCACCATGATCCCAAGGTCTTTTTCCCCTATTGAGGCCTCCAGCGCCTCTCCTCCCAGGGTGTACCTGTGTTTAGGGTTTCCCCGCCCAAGATGCAACACCTTGCACTTGGTGATATTGAAATTTAATTTCCATGTGTGAGCCCAGCTTTCCAGGGTGTCCAGGTCCCCTTGCAGGACTACCTCCCCTCTTCTCCCTCAACTACTGCTCCCATCTTGGAGTCATCAGCGAAGAGACTCATTTCACACCCTATACCCTCCCTGATGTCAGATATGTATGCATTAAACAGGATCGGACCCAGGACTGAGCCCTGCGGTACCCCACTACCAACCTCTCTAGGGTTCGAGAGCTCCCCACAGACCACTACTCTCTGGGTGCATCCAGTTAGCCAGTTTTCAATCCATCTGACCATCAAAGGGCCTACTCCTAACCCCATCAGTTTCTCAACCAGACCATTGTGGGGGATAGAGTCAAACGCCTTGCTGAAGTCCAAGAATAATACATCCACAGGCTTTCCCCTGTCCAGTACTGATGTTACCCATTCGTAGAACTCCACAAGATTGGTTTGACATTATCTACCTGGCACAAACCCATGTTGCTGACTATTCAGACCTCCCACCTCCTTCAGGTACACCCCCAATCGTTCCTTTAGTATACTCTCCATTAATTTTCCCACCACCGAGGTCAAACTGATGGGTCTATAGTTACCTGGTACTTCCCTCAACCCCCCTTTATGGATTGGCACCACATGTGCCTCTCGCCAATCTCTAGGTACCCTCCCTGTCTCAAGTGACCTGTTGAAGAGCTCCACCAGGGGTGCAGCCAGTATGTCCGCCAAGTCCCATAATACTCTCGGTTGAATGCCATCCGGCCCAGGAGATTTGTCTTTCTTTATGGCCTTGAGGGCTAACCACACCCTTTTGGCGGAGATAGCATCATCCGTCCCCCTCCACCTTACTGGCCTTTTTATCCTTGCCCAGATGTGACAACCCTGGGGTACCTCTCCCTCCCTCTTGCTCCATTTCTGTTGCTCCCCTGATCCCACTCACTGCCGCTTCTATCCCCATTGTGCCTTGCTTTGTAGATATCCCATCCCCCTCCCTAGTGAACACAGAGGCAAAGTACTCTTTAAATACCTCTGCCTGGTCCCTCGCCTCTTCCACCCACCCTCCTTCTGATCTCAATCTGCTGAGATGGCCCTTGGATTTTCTCCTCTCCCCAATGTACCGGAAGAATCCCTTTTCCCCTCCATGTATCCCCTGTGCCAGCCGCTGCTCTTTACTGGACTTTGCTCCCCTCACCATCCGGGTGACTTTTCTAGATGCAAGATGGTACATTTCCTTATCCCTATCCCCTCTTGTTGTTTTATATTTTTTGTAGGCCACCTTCTTTTCTCTAACCACTACCTGTACCCTCACTGGACCACCAGCATGGTTTATGTGACCTTGCTCCCTAACATTTCAACTTAGCGCAGATCCTGACTGCCCCATGAAGTCCCCGTTTTATGACCTCCCATCTCCCTTCCACACTTGTCATTGATGTAATCCCCTTCAAGTGGTCCTTGAGAATATTTCCCATGCCCACAAAGTCTGCCCCCTGAAGTCCACTGCCAGTGTCCTAGATCTCCCCCCCATGCTTATTTGAAACCAGACAGTATTGTGGTCGCTCCCAGTCAGGGGTCCTCTACAACCAGGTCCCTTACCAGATCCCCATCTGCCAGAACCACGCCCAGGACATGCCCCTCCCTTTGTGGGCTCCATCACATGCTGTGTTAAGAACACATCCTGGAAGCCGTCCAGCAGCCTCTGCCTGGCCACCTTAGAGGACATGGTTCCCAGTTAGTACCTGGCATATTAAGGTCCCCATCAACACCCTCCTTCCCTTTTGGTCCACACTGGGCAATGATGTTGTCCAGTAAACCATCCTCTAGAACATCACTCATCCTGGGGGCCTATATACTACACCCAGCTTGACCTTATCTCCTGGGGGATCGTAAGGTGACCCATAAGGCCTCCACGTTTCCCTCTGCCTCTTCTACCCTAGCAATTTCTATGTCATCTCTAATAAACATAGCCACTCCACCCCCTCTGCCCTCCTTTCTATCCTTCCTAAGCATAGTGTACCCCGTACGTTTAAGTCCCAGTCATGGTTTTTGTTGGCCCACGTCTCCGTGACCGCTGCCACATCCACCCCCCACCCCCTCGAACAGCATGGCCTGGAACTCTGGCAACTTGTTTCCCAAGCTCCTGGCATTTACTAACACCAACCCCCAACCCTTCTGCAAGGCATTCAACTTTGTGCCACAAAGAAGGTTGCTGAATAAGCTAGAATACCTAGGTGCAGTGAAAAATACAGTTCAAGTGGGGAAATACAGTAGGGTTGGAGATGAGATGCCAGAGCAAACTGGTAAGTGCAGTCAAATCTTGGTACAGACAGATCACCAATGGGGTGCCACAGGGACCAGTCCTGGGTCGAGTCCTTTTCAATATGTTCCTCAGCAGCATAGGAGAAGACATTCATGGTAAGATGTGTCTCTTCTCAGATGACACTGTGCTCTGTGGTAGGGTAGACAGTGAGGAGGGAGTTAGGTAGTTGCAGAGGGACCTGCAAAGGCTGGAGAGGTGATCCAAGGTTATGCAGTTGAAATTCAATGCCCCAAACTGTATGGTGATACACATACAGACCAAGAACCCTAGGACAGAGTACTTTATGGGATGAGTTAAGATGAGCACTACTGCTGAGGAAAGAAACTTATGAGTCATAATAAATGACTCCCTTAAACAGTCTAGCCAATGTAAAAGGCCCACAATAAGGCAACCAGAATGTTTGTGGGGAGAACTGTGCGGGGTTCTGACAGCAGGAGGAAAAAGCTATTACAACCTCTCTAAAAATCACTGGTGAGGCCTCACCTGGAGTACATTTCCCAGTTCTGGAGTCTTATCCAAAAGAAAAACATAGACAACACTGGAAACTGTGCAGCCTAGGATAACTAAAGTGATTCAGTCAGCTTAGCAGATCCTACAAGGATCAGCTTAGGGCACTGTGTATGTACTCATTGGAGGCTAGAAAGGAGAGAGACGATATGATAGAGACCTTCAAGTTCCTGAAAGGAATGCACAAGTTAAATGTAGGGAAATATTCAACAGAAATTGCAGATCAACAACAAAGGGACATGTGCAGAATCTGGTCAGTGGGGAGGACTGATTTAAGGAGGACATGAGTAAATTTTATATTACAGAGTGAGTGGCTGAGCCATGGACCAGTCTGCTGGCTGAGGTGGTGGCATCAAAATTAGGGGTGTGCAGGGACCTAATAGTATTTCCCAAACACCACAAATACAGCAGTAGGGCTTCCAAATATCTGGCAGCTCTTCTCAAATAGGGGACTATTTATATTGGGGAATTGCTATTTGTTCCCAATTGAATAATAAATAAAAAATACACAAACACCCTTCTCTCATTGTTTCTTAACATACTTTCCCACCCAGGACATAAACATTTGCCCCCCCCATCACCCCTAAACTTTGTCTGCACCCCACTCCCCCTTTCCCCAAGCACTCACACAATATTGTTAAATAAAAATTGTATACTTTTACTCCTACGATGCAGGACTGATATAACCCACTCACCTCTTTTGCTGGCCACTGTGTTGGTCAAAAAAAACATGTGTTGATCTGTGCTGGGTTTATGTAGAGACAGAGCAAGCTTATTCATTTATCACAAAGCAGCTGGCTGTGGAGGAGACTGGGTTGTGCAGGTCACCAGTTTAGAGTATGCGTCTCTAGTTGGGTGCCGGTGGGTGGGGCTTAAGATAATGGTGTTGCCGGGTGGGGGTTGACTTGGGGTATTTTTTTTTTTTTTTTTTGGCATAGTGCAATCAAGTACGTTTTTTCAACAACATGGTGGCTGACCATGAACGTTGATGGGATATGCCAGCCATCCATCATGGGAGTAAAACATAGAAACATAAAAACTGATGACACATAAGAACCACATGGCCCACCTAGTCTGCCCATTTTCCATACCTACTGCAATACCACAGATCCTACTTGATCTCCATCTTTTAACCTTTCTTTCCTAGTGCTTGGGTTCCCTTTTGCTATTCCATGCATTCTTGAATTCTCCTATCATTTTTCCCCCACCACTTCCACTGAGAGGCTGTTCCATGCATCCACCACCCTTTCTGTGAAAGTTATATTATTTTTATTTAACAATATTGTGTGGGTGCTAAGGGGGAAGGACAGTTGGATCAGGGTGCAGACAAACTGGTGAGGGATAGTGGATAAATGTTTAAGTCCTGAGTGGAAAAGTTAAGCAAAAGTGGGGAAGGATGTCTAGATCATTTTTTTTGTTTGTTTAAGAAAAGACAGTTCCTGAATATTTGGCTACGGAGTACCAAATATTCATCCAAACATTCGGGAAAAGGTATTTTCACACCCCTAATCAAAAACATTAATGGTGGCGGCCGTTGGGCGCAGCGGTGGGATTTCCGCTTGCGGCGCGGCGACCAGGCGAGCGGATCCGGATCAGGTAGGAGGGCCGACGGAGGATCGAGCATCCGATGGGCGGCTCTCCTACTCCGGGGGGGCGCGTAAGCCTCGCACGTGGGAGACCCCTGGTGGTGGAGACCGGGGGTTCCCGCCAGCCGGGCGCCGAGCATGGGGGATGGAGGCGGGGCGGATGCTGGCATCATTGCACATCTCCGCCTCCTAGGGAGAAACCGGAGGAAAAGATGGAGGGCAGAACCGCGATTGATGAAGCCCTCCTAGAGAGCCTCACATAGCCGCTGCCGCTGCAGGACCCTGACTAGATACAGTTCGGGGCCCGAGGTGGCCACGCCCCGCCCGGGGTAAGCCGGGGGTGACCGAGGTCCCGCAGCAATGGGTGACGGTGGAGGTCTCCAGGGCTGGTGACCAGGGTGGACGGCTTCCGTGGTCCTGCAGGGAAAAAGAAGAAAATAAAAAAAAAATAAAAAAACATTAATGGTTTCGGTCACAACTGTGACTCAGGAAAGGGCATAGTAGTTACTCTAGGAGGTAACAGTAAGGCATGGAATATGGGGGTGGGTAGTGTGGACAAAAACAATAACAGTTCTCACTGCATGATAGGGTGTTATGGGCAGACTGGATGGACCAATGGTCTTTTCTGCCTTCATTGTCTATGTTTCTATGTCAGTACAATCATATGAAGGAAATATCCTTATTCTGACCATTTAAATAGGGGAGACTGCAAAGGACACTAATCAAAATTACCTAATAATGCTGATTTGCAGAGATTTGGAAAGGTACACATTATCACCCATGTAAATTTAAGAAATGGGCAAAAGCAGGAAACCCCCCTGAAAATAGGGAGACTTGGAAAGTACAGTATGTCCCAATCAGCAACCTCCAACAGTTTTTAATTGTTCAAAATTGTTGGCAGTGAATTTTAGTGCTCATGGAAGAAGCTTAATTGACAGCACTGGAAACTGAAGCCCTTTGGTTTTTATCCACAAGTCAGCTACAGTACGGGGGATCGCAATTTGTTTCCTCACACTGTTTTGCCAATTAGCCTCAACTATATTATGAAGGACCACCACATAGTTAAAAGGATAGTTCAAACTCCATGCCAGTCTAATCCTTGGCCTCCCATATCAGACAGCCAACAAGGATACCAATTAGTGACAACTGCACTGGAGATTTTGTGATGTGACTACATGACCACTAGAAACTGAACCGAGACCACCATACCTTACTTCAAATATGTTACCAACAGCCACCAATTGATAATAGTACTGGCTACTACCATCTTGGGCCACATTCATATCAGTGACCTGAAGGTGAAAGTTCCCGTACTTCACTATTAGTCTGCTGAGTCATGTAGCTCTTATATTTTATGTAGCCCATCCCCCCTATCTGGGCACAGATGGCAGCATTTCAATTTTGAGGAGTGAGGCCATATCGTCAAACCATTTAACTGACCTCCAGTTTCAGGGTAATCTCCCAGGGGCTCACCACACAGAATGATGGGAAAAGGGCTGAGCAGGATTAGTAACACTAAGCATCAATTTCAATGCAAAAGCTAATGCCCACAACAGTGGAGATAAAGTCCAAATCATGGATGAATTTATTTTAATGCAATCATCTTTTTGTTTAGCCTGCAGGGAGGATGGTCATCATATTACGACCAATTCATATGGTTTTCAATTCATCCTTTATGTTAGCTCCCTGGGGCACTCCCTTTGACTGGGTCAATATTCCTGGCATTTCATACTCTCCCTTGAGGGTTTTTCATTTCATTTGAAAGATCAATTTATCAGGTTACTATAAATTATGAAATGGTTTGGGAAATCCTATGTTTTGATTGGTCACCAGATGTACAGTGTGTGACACAACCAATAGTTAAAAGTGCAGGCAATCAGGATGCAGCACACTAACATATCAATGCCTTTTTTTAAATGATATATTGCTGTTTCAAATATGGCCACCAAGTTTAGTCACTAACAAAGTCAACTAGGCCCTAAAAATAAAAACCCCTCAAAATAAAAAAAGGGAATGAAATGATCTTTCCTTGAAGTAATACTTTTTGTTTCTAGAGCTCCTTTTGTAACCATGAAAAACTCCCCTCCTATCTATACTGTACCTGACAACCAGGGAACTCTTTGCTGCCTACCCTGCCACAGATAAAATAGAATCCCTGACTTCATTGAAGCCTTCTGCTGTTTGTGTGTGGAGAGGTGAACATTAACATACTAACATACTAAGATGCCAGCAGAGTAGGCCTTACGGTTATCAAATCTGATTGAGGATTCACACCCATTCGGGGCACCATTTCTGCCTTCTACACCTCCCATGTGAAACCCCCCAGCTCCATCCCCTGACTGAAGTACTCCTCCAGTTTTGGCATTACTCAATTTCACCATCCCTCTATACCTGTCCCGACCCCGCTTGAACCACTGAACAGTATTTACAGTCACCAGTTCCACAGGCAGTGCATTCCAAGGTTCCACCACCCTCTCGGTGAAGTAGCATCTCTTTGTCTCCCCCTGAGTCTTCTGCCAATTAGCCTCACTGAATGCCCTCTGGTGGCCCCCACCTCCCTCAGCTGGAACACCTTATCTACGCTTACCCTATTTAGCCCCTTAAGATATTTAAAGACCTCAATCATATCCTCTCTGTCCTCATCTCCTCCAGGGAGTACAAGTTGAGCTTCTCAAGTCTCTCCCCATAGGACCTTCCCCCAGACCCTACATCATCCAGGTTGCCTTCCTCTGGACCTTCTCCAGGAATGCAGTTTTCATTTTCTAAGTATGGGCACCAAAACTGCACACAGTATTCAAGTATGGTCTAACTAGGCAGTTATACAGAGGGAGAAGCACCTCCTACCTTCAAGTTCAAGTTCAAGTTAATTGCAGGAAAGACTCCGTTGAGCAAGCTCATTCACAAGGAGGTCCTGAGGCACATACACATACAGTTTGCAATTACATAGACAGGAGATATAAAATGTAGAACAACAAAGAAAAAATACATAATACAAGAGGTATACACAATTGAAGTCCTTATGCTATACGCCTTCTCGAGGTTATCCCCTTGGCCATGCACTCCAGCATTTAATTTGCTTTGGCCTCAGCCCTTCTACACTGTTCAGAGTTGTTCATTCTGCCAGTAAAATTCTGCACAAATTTGAAATCCTGTATTCCATGACAAGAAAACATTTAAGCTGTTGAACTTGTGGAAAGATACATGATTGACAGGTATTGAGGAGCTGCTTTTAACTGGTTACTTTATAAAACCTCTTTTTAATTTTAAAATGTTGGCTATTTTTGTTCTCTAATTTTTCTCAGTTTTCCCTTTTTAAAACTGGAGTACAACTCTTCATGGTGTGGGTTGTTATGTGATTCTGCTTTCTACAGTTGTTACATGATAACCACACTTCCAGGTGCTGAAGGCACTCAATGTAAATGCCTCATGCCTCATGCCTCATAGTGCACCTGAGCATGTGTTTCTCACATAACAACCTACACATTTTCATGTTTTATCACTTACACAAGACATGTGGTACAATGACTTAGAAACATAGAAACATAGACTTTGATGGCAGATAAGGACCGCTTGGCCCACCTAGTCTGCCCATTGAGACTTGGGACTGGATTATTTTTAACTCCATCATAGAAACAGAGAAACATACAATTTGTTGGCAGATAAGGACTGCTTGGCCCACTTTGTCCGCTACTCTCTTCCCTGCCTATTCTGCCACTGCAGACCCTACCTGGTCTCCAGCCACCTTCTCACATGCTTTGGCACCAGTTTTCCATTATACCTATCACATGCATGCTTGAAGCCCACCACTGTTTTCACCCTCACCACACCCACTGAAGATTATTTCAGGCATCCACCACCCTCTCAGCTGAGGGAAATTAGTTCAGACTTCACTTTTACTGGAATTTAACACTGAGTGCAATGCTCTTGCACAGGATTCAACCTCTACCCAGTAGTGACCCATACTGTGGGTTGTCCGGCTCACAATTAAGGGTCTGGTCTGGAAGTGGCCATTGATACACTCTGTCATTTCCACAGGTCCAAGAATACAGGGATATTCATTTCACTGAGCCTGGGGCACTTTTATCTTCCTGGCAGAGGAGCATAACAAGTTTCCCTCCTCCAGTCTCAAACTTAGAAGAATATTTGAATTCCCTGAGTGCAAAAATATTTTCCATTTAAGGAGAGGCATGGATTTCAAGCTCTCCATTCTGAAACAGTTAAACTTATTTTTTAGTTCTCATTCCTTGTGTTACTTACTCACTATTTGGAAATTCAGGAAGAGCTCTGCTCCAGCTAGGACTGTAAACTTGGGAGTCTGCACTGGCCTCAAAAGAGCTGCAGACAGCACACTACTCTCTCAGCAGCTACCAGGAACCTCCAGCTCTAAGCAGATGGCCAAACCCCCTGGCTCTCATACCCAGGTAACTTAACCAAAACTGAAATAGCTTTTACAGTTAACCCTTTGGGATCTAGAGGCTCAGACGTGTTATTTACTGGAACTCACAGAGTACCGGGAGGGGGTTTGCATTCATTTATAAAATCACATTGAGCTAAGTTCAGGCACAATCTTAAAACCACCCTCCTTGCAGTTAAATTCTGGGCAGGGAAACTCCCAGAGTGCATATTCTATTTGGGATTTTAACCCCTGCCTCTAATGACTACTATTTCCTCAGACAGACCTAGGAAATAAGTTCCAACCCCCTCTCTGCAAACACAATGAAGGCCAACCTTCTTTGCATTACAGACTCGACCATGTATGGAATGATCTTATAATAACTGGTCAGCAATTTTTTTCTAAGGCTGACCCAGTTGATATTTGCTGTAATAACTGGCTGGTTATTATGGCAAACATGCACTGCATTACTCAGAAAACAGCTGCTCCCTCATTAGCTGTCCATCTCCTCCTGGGTAGGATAAACTGATCTGTAAACACAGTGGCTCCATATCCCCCGAATAAAGGAGTTGCGGGGAACCACCACACTTAGAATCCTCATCATTGTTTTTTTATTTTTATTTTAATTTAACATTGCTGCATCTAAAAAAATCTATTTGGTTGATCCTGCCATTCAGATTCAGCAGCCGCAGCTGACAGCAGGGATGGCTCACTTGGCACCTAAACAAACAAGGAACTCGGGCACTCAGCCAAAAACTCGACGTGCACATAGACCTTTTAAACTAGCGAGTGGGGAGGATCAGCAAGGGCACCTCGTGGCAGGAAGGGTGTCAGGAGCCCCTCCCCCAACAACAGTTAGTTCATCAGAGGTCTCTTTTAGTGATCTCTGAACCAGTATTTATTAAGACACTTCCCATAACAGACAAAGGGATAAGCATAATAGGCACATGAGAAGCAACATTGATATACTGCATATCGATTCTACTACTTCACCATACCAGACAAAACAGGGATGGAGGGCTATGTGTGTCAATGCATGTAGTCTGTCAAATAAAATCTCTGACCTCTCTGCTTTAATGGCAGAAGCCAAATTAGACTGGATAGCAGTCATGGAAACCTGGTTTTTGGAGACCCATACCTGAGACATCGCTATACCAGGTTATATGCTTTTTAGGAAGGACCGCATTGGAAAAAAGGGGAGAGGGGTGGCATTATATGTAAGAGAAGGAATCTTGGCAATAGAAGTCCAAGCAAAACAGGGAAGACCAGAAGCTCTATGGGTCACCTTAGGAGCAGGGTTCAAAGTCCCTGTCCAAGTGGGAGTCATATATAGACCTCCCTTCCTCCCAAGACTCTGACATAGACAAGAAGCTCCTGGAAAATGCCTTCTTGATGGTCGACAAGGGAGACCTGTTATTAGTGGGGGATATCAATCTACCTGATGTAGATTGGTCCTCATTCACTGCATCATCTGAATGCAGCAAAGAGTTCCTATTTGCCCTGAAGGGGGCAGGACTTAATCAGCTGGTGCAGTCCCCCACCAGAGAACAGACTATCATGGACCTGGTGCTAATAAACAGCATCAGAATCTCAGACATAACTATAGGGGTAAATCTGGGAACCAGAGACCACAGGTCAATCTGGTTAACAGTGGAAAGGGTAGCGGAATCAAGTCACAAAAAGCTCAAAATACTAGATTTCCACAAACCCAGTTAAGAAATGTGCTAGAAATCAACAACTCATGGGACATGGAGAGAAGCTGTGAAAGCTTGAAGACAGCTTTACTTCAAGTTACTGAATAGTGCACAAAGCACATCAGAAAGTCAAGAAGATGAAAAAAGCCACTGTGATTCTCCAAAGAAATAGTAATGATAGTAAAACACAAAAAAGGGCCTTCAAGCAGTGTAAGCAGACAAAGAAAGAAGCAGACCAGCAGCTGTGAGAAGTGGGAAAGGCTATTAGAATAGTCAAAGCCCAGACAGAGGAGAAAATAGTGCAGGGAGTAACAAAGGGGGACAAAATATTTTTTAGGTACCTAAGCAACAGAAGAAAGAGTAAGGGTGGGATAATCAGGCTAAAATCAACTGAAGGACAGATAGTTGAAAAAGATGAAGATAAGGCAGAAGTGCTAAACAAATTCTTCTGCTCAGTCTTCACCATTGAAGAACAAGACAGCGGCCCTACTATGGGAAAGGCAGTGTATAACAGTAGAACAGCAGATGACTTCCACTTCTCAAGAGAAAGTGTCCTAGAAAAGTTTAGCAAACTAAAAGTAGACAAAGCAATGGGACCCAATGGAATCCACCCTAGGATTCTAAAGGAGTTACAGGAAGAAATTGTAACACCACTCACGGACCTTTTAATAAGTCATTGGAAAGTGGCACAATGCCACTAGACTGGAAAAAAGCTGTGGTGGTACCCTTACATAAAAGTGGAAGCAGGGAAGAGCCTGGGAACTACCACCCAGTCAATCTGACCTCAGTGGCAGACACATTTATGGAAACCCTGCTGAAAGATAGAATAGTGGATTATTTAAAAGAATCCAGAAAGCATGAATGCAAGCAACATGGATTTATGGCAGGAAAATCATGCCTAACAAACATGATAGAATTCTTTGACTGGGTGACCAGAACAGTTGATCAGGGAGGGGTGGTGGATTTGGTGTACCTAGACTTCAGTAAGGCCTTCAGCACTGTACCACATAGAAGGCTTATGAATAAGCTAGAGAATACAGGACTTAGTCAGAAGACAGTCAACTGGATTGCAAACTAGGATAGGACACAGAGAATCTTAGTTAATGGAGCTCTGTCAGGGGAAAGCAAGGTGACCAGTTGAGTGCCACAGGGGTCAGTATTAGGCACCATTCTCTTCAACATTTTCATCAGTGACATCACTGATGAGCTGGAGGGGAAAGTATGCCTGTTTGCAGATGGTACAAAGCTCTGCAACCAGGTGGACACCCAAGAGGAAGTCTTGAAGATGGAAAAGGATCTGAATAGGCTGGAAGGATGGTCCAAAAACTGGCCATTGAAGTTCAATGCCAAAAAATGCAAGGTCATGCATCTGGGTAAAAGAAACCCCAGGAAGGAATTCATGCTGCTAGGACACCAGCTTGAAGTAACACGGGTGGAGAGGGATCTTGGCATAATCATTACAGATGACCTTAGGATGAGCAAGCAATGTGAAAGGGCAGCGCAGAACACAAATGGCATCCTCAGATGCACTGGAAGGGGAATAACTAGGGGAAAAAGAAAGGTGATCATGCCACTCTACAGATCACTGGTCAGGCTGCACATGGAATATTATGCCCAGTTTTGGAGGCCGCACCAGAAGAAGGATATCAACAGACTGGAGGTAGTGCAGAGAAGGGCTACGAAGATGGTGCAGGGTTTGTACCAGGAGCCATTTGAAACCAGACTGGCTGACTTACAGCTGTACTCACTTGAACACAGAAGAGATGGGGGGACATGATCAAAATGTTTAAGTACATGACAGGAATTAATATGGCGCAAAAGGAAAACCTGTTTCAGATTAAATCAGAAAGTCATACAAGAGGCTACAATCTATGACTGGCAGGAAGTAAATTTAGGGGAAACATCAGGAAGTACTTTTTTCCCGAGAGGGTGGATGACCAATGGAATAGCCTACTGCAAGAGGTAGTAGACTCAAAAAATGTAACAGAATGCAAACTTGAGTGGGATAACCACTTTGTGTAAAAAAGGAAATAGTCTAAGAGGAGAGGGGGTAGGTATTCTGGGCAGACTAGATGGATCAAGAGGTCCCCTTCTGCCAGCAAATTCTTATGTTCTTATGACTCTGACTTACTGCAGTACTGTAAATAAAATCACTATGGGACAAAAAAAAGCTAAACAAAAAAAATGCAGCTGTACAAAAAAGAGAGCGAGAGAGTGTGTGTGTGTGTGTGTGTGTGTGTGTGTGTGTGTGTGTTGTGTGTGTGTGTATGCCCGTCACACAGAGGACTCAGGCTAGAAAAAAATTGTTGGCCAGTAATTATAAAAAATTAAAGACTGGGGAATTGTGGAGGCAAGAGTTTAATGCCCGCCCTCGATGTGGGATGTTTTGCCCTCTGGGTTTATGTAGCATCCCACACCTCAGGAAGGCATTCAGTTTTCACATCACACAGTACTCCATCCTTTATTCTTTATTTCCCATTAACCTGTCCATCTGTCCAAGCTTTTGGCTTGCCAGTCCTGCTCAATGAGTTTCATAGGGCTCCTCAGTCCTGCCTTCTCCCACCTGTTAAATGTGCCACTCGCCAGCTGTGCTGATCTCTCACTTGTGTTCTAAGGTATGTCATGCTGATTCTTCACACTGTCAATTATACACGTGGATTTCACATTCCTTACACTGCAGTAATGTATGAGAATATTATTGTGCATTATAAATCTTGTCAGTTTTGTTACTCTGACTTTTGTAGTGTAATGTGCTCATGCTGTTTTATTTGCTTCTTGTTTTCCATGCTGTGATAATAGCTCACTGCATGTACTCCAGTAAATTTCTCTGTGCTCCCCCATCCCACCCCTGGCCACAACTGGAAATGAGTTGTTTAGGACTATACTTGCTAACCTGACAAAACAAGTTTAAATAAAGAAATAACTGAAATAAAGTCAGGCTGCTTTCCCCATTCTTGCCAAGCAACTCTCAAAGCTTTCTGAATATTGACTTGAGAGATGCTCTAGACTATATATATTTGCAAATTAACTGACAGATTACAATTAGCAACCTTCATATTAAAACAAAACATCCCATTGATAGTACCTTTGGCAATCATCTGAACTGGAATGCATCCCTCAGTGCATCTTGGCAGGGGTGCAGTTGGCTCCCATGACTAACCTCCTCTTCTGACAGATTATCAATTGCTATCCCTCTTCAGTGAGAACTGGCAGCTGTACATATGATGTAACTTCCTAAGTGTGAGAAGTTACATGTACTTTGCCAAGCCTTGGCACATAACACTAGCTACAGGGGAATAAAACTCAGCCTGGAAAAATTCCAAGTCAGTAACTCTGACATACTCTTCCTGTTAAATAATTCAAGTACCTCACCAAGTCTTCTTGACACTCACATATAATTCCAGTGCTGAACCTAACATAAATTATCACACCACAGATAAATTGGTCACATACCATGATTAACCAGACTTATTAAAATAGCTCTAAACTAACAAACAAGAACAAGATTGCATTTTGCTGAGCATCTACCAGATTACATATTACTGGAAAAAGTGATCAGATGTTTGATATTGTATGAAATGTGCCTAATTTCTTTTATTCTAACATGAATCATCAGTTCTTGTAAACAGAAATAGATAATAAGAAAAAATTCATGGCAAACAATATTTCCATTGTTGCCCTGTTCAGACTTGTGTGCACTATATTTATATTATTTCCATGTAGGAACAAATAGTTGTTTTCCGGATGGCGACCAGGCATCTTTCAACCAAAAGGAAATAGCTCAGTAACAGTGAATAATTTTCCATTAAAAAAGATACCACGTCTGGATATATTTTTGCAATACTGTGTGTAGCCTATGTAGCCCTCATAGGGGGCACAGCCCTTATGTAGATCTCCATGATTGTGAAACCATGTAGGTCTGTGTGGCCTGGTTAAAATCCTTTAAAAGGTTTAATTCCCTGGTGTCTCAGGAGACTGTGCCAGCTAGTCTGCTCCAGTTTTCTGAAGGGAAGAGCCAGTTTGCTGTGGTGAAGTGAGCTGCAGGAAGTTGGTGGAGTCAGTGAATGGGATTTTCAAAGGCTTAGATCACCACATGCCCTGGGTGCACCGAAGATATGGTATATGGGGCTTGTGGTGGTCTAACTGGAGTTTCTATCCCATGTGACAACTGCCGCAAGTTAGACCAACTTTTTCAGGTCTAACTTGTGGCCATCCTGGGGGCCTTTTTTATGGCGATTGTGCCAGGTATTTCACGCAAGCTGCCTTAAATTGTGAAAAGTGTCTCAAATGTGCACCTGAGATTGTTAAATCAGGTGCAGTTGCAGCAAAGGGGTTGGCGCACTGCCAGAACCTGCTTGGCACAAGCCATGCATCATGTTTTGAAAATCCTGCCCAGTGTGTCTGGGTGTGGTACAACAGGCAAGCAATGTCTGCTCATGGAAGATAAACCTCTGTTTCAGCGTGAATGGCCTTACAAGAGCTTGCTGAATTGTAGCAGTGACCAGTGGCAAGGAGCCCCAGGATAGGGAAATCATCTGTGTTCCTCAAGTAAGAAATGATGAGAACAGAAAATTATTTGAACTGTGTGCTTCTACCATCAAAAGAAGAGAGGTGATGTAACAAACTGTCTATCAGGACTGCACATGGTACCCAGCTGTGTCCCCCCCACCCACATTAGGCAGAAGGCTTACAAATATGCCTCTGTAGATTTTGTTAGTCTTGCCATGTAAATAGTAATATGGGGAGGCCAGCCCCAAATGGGCATCAGTTCCTAATCCATACAGAAAGTTTTTGCAGTAAGTGTGAATCTAAGGGCTGGGGTCCCTGCTTTGTCCACTGGAAAGGGGCAGGTAGGATGTGCCTGGTACTGGGTTCAGGCGAAGTAGCAGCCCATTCCCTGGGTAGTTCTATGGAGCCAAATACCCCTGTCTATATCAAGAAGGATAGTACAGGGCGAAGCCTGAAGCTCATGTTAGTATAAATATGGAGCCTGTCATAAGGAACCTTTATCATCTCATGCTACAGGGGACTAGATATATAGTGCAAGTCCTGGGTAGTCCTGTGAATTTGAATTCAGCTGGTTGGAAAATTGATTAAAGTGTATCTGTGTGTGTTCTATGGTTATTGGAGCAACCTCAGACAGTATCTCCTGGACTTTGTTACCTCACAAAATGCCTTTACTGCTACCTTTGGTCTGGGGAGCTTAGAGACTACAATCATGGGAAAAACTATGAGATCCTGCAGCCTGTCTTTGGGGGAAATGAATACTCTGCTAATGAGCATCAGTTAATAAAGGGATCATGTTCTGATATTTAATCCAAGTTTGGGCATTCCTGTTTGTTAAGAAAAAGTCTTTTGTGTGCTAACTGCCCCCCTCTCCCCACACACACCTTTGCCTTGCAGTCTGAGTGTCCTGATGTGTTCTGGAGTAGTAGGAGGTCACCATCAGCCCAGAGGTCAAATAAGTGAGCTAGCTAGTTTTGCTGTTTGCTCTCCTCCCCATTTTGCTCTTCAGTTATAACATCCCCCTAGACACAGGGGAGAGAGGGCTTATATGTATGCTTCACTCAAGATAGTATTAGTGATGCCGGGACAGTGACACTCATGATTTAGACAAACAATTTTGGATTACAGCAACTGAAAATGCAAAATTACATTTTTTTTTCTATTGCAATAAAATGCTAACTTGATTTTATTTGCATAATATGAAAACCATACAAAGAAAGACATACAGAAAATAAAAAATCTAAAAAAAGTGACAGCTAAGCAGCTAGAGATGGTTTAAGTCTTTGAAACAAAACTACAAGGACAGCACAGTGCCTGGTAAAATTTAAATAGTTTTACTAGTTTGCCAAAGCTTTGCAATGTGACTGCAGTTTCCATCCCAGCATTAGGCACTACAGTTGAATTCAGTGAAATGGTTCAAAGTGATGGGCATCTCAAACTAACTGAAACAAGCTTTTTTTTGGGGGGGGGGTAAGTTTTCTCAATGAGGGATACTGCAGTTGAAAAGGAAAACGTTATTGACTTGCTTAGGTACACACTGTATGGGTGAAGAAGCAGAAACAAAAGCAGAATAACAAGACTGTAATGGTAAGTAGGATAGAAGCTAGTAGAAATATGGTTCAACACATTAGGAGTCACTGGCAAAAAAATTCAAATCTTCAAAAACTGTGCAGCTATGGATAATGGTTATTTCATTAAGAGTTCCAGGGGATGGAGCAAACTCCCAGTAGGAGTGCATGTGTCTTCGTGCGGCGCTGGCCCTAGAAACTTATAATATTGGTTCAAAATGCTCTTCTTTGGTTAAAACCTGCATGTTTATGATCAGATTCATTACATTTTGCACTGTTTGTGCTCTGGATGGACTTCAATGGAACATGAGATGGGCGATGCGAGGAAAATGGCACTTAATGGAAGAGAAGGGAAGAAAGGCCAGCAAAATCCCAAGCTTGGCATAGGAAACCGAGCCATGGCTGCAGCTAATGATGATGTCTTGAATGTGGTAAAGACTACAGAGCAACAAGTTATTGTTCTGGTCAAGAAATTCAAAGTCACCTGCAGTTTTGTGACACTCAGTCCAGTGCAGCCTTTGTGGAAGCAAAGGAGACTACTAGCACAGCTCTGGTGGCAACGATGGTGACTTTAGGGCACGTGAAGGAGAACAAAGTGCTCAGGTATAGATTGGAAGCATTGTAAAATGATTCCTGTTCTAGCTATATCCAGATCTTGGGCCTGCCAAAGTGACATCAATGGGGAATTGCTAGTAAGTGGCTGCAGCATAATTTGAAGACTGAACCAGTGCCATTAGCTTTCTGTGCATACCCCATCACCCCCATGTAAAATGCTGGAGTCTGTAAATGCACCGCTAACCTGCCTGGTATTCCTGGGAGGCATGCACAAATGTTGGAGGTGGCCTGCAAGGAAGGCCTCCAGAAATGGAGGAAGAAGACAAACTTTCACTTTACGAAGATCTCAGCAATGCCACCCAAGGATCAACCCTGCTACTCAGTACCCAGCATGACTAAGTAGTGTATGCTCTGGGAAGCAGTATACATATGGGGAAACAAAGGAAGCAAGAAACCTATTAAATTAAATACAACTGGACTTTGGTGCACAGGAACCAACAAAGGAAGTAGAGGAGAACTAAACATTAGACTTTCTGTTCTCTAACCATCTAACTGTGTGTAGGGGTTGGGACTCTGGGGGAGTTTGAGTTCATGAGGGGAGAGCCAGTGCTGCTAAAATTGGGAGCTCAGTGTGCTAAAAAGAGAGTATGCTGTATCTCCATGAGATGGTACTGCTTGTTTTTTAAAATGTTTTATTTTCTATGGTGTCTGCTTCAGTGTTAGGTAATGATTTACTATGTGTTATTAGGACCCTCCTAATGCAGCAAATGTAGGTTCTGAACCTGTTTGCATTTTGGTGAAGTACATTTGACTGAGTATAAAAAATGCCCTCAGACTGTGGAATTAATCTGAGCCTATTTATTCTAATGTAAGGATTGCTATGTGGTACCTACACCTCTCTGTTTTTCATGCAGTTAAGTTTGTAAGTTTACTTATGAGACTAATAAAAATAATTTACAGAAAAAGAGTGCCAACCCTATAAAACAATAAAATTATCAAGTATCTTCCATACAGATTATTTCTCAGAATGTTTTCCAAAATGGGGAAATGCAATACAAAACTCAGTAGTGAAACAGGAAGAAGGGTGTGTTCCACCTTTATGAAACACAGACTACTCCATTTAATATGAATGTGGTTTAGCAGGTTGTTTAGTTAACCAGGACATTTCCCGGTAACCGATTCTGTCCACATTTTAATCAATGTTCAGCTGTTCAGGAACGTGGGACTCCCTTTCCACTTTATAAGGATGTTCTGTACATCATGTCATGTTGGTTGATCTGTCAGAGTTGTTGGTGAATGAGCATTGTGATGGTGACTAAAAGGAACAAACTTTCCCTTGTCCAGAGAGTTAAGGTGCTTGAAGCTTTGCAGAAACCAAAAGCTTCACTTTCATCAGTTGCCAAAGAGTTTGGGATCAGTAAAAGTCAAGCTTGTTGCATCAGCCAAAACTGCAATTCCATCCCTGCAGAGTGGCAGGCAGATGCAAACCTTGACAGAAAAAGGAAAAGAGAGAGGAGAGAGATCTAGATGTGCTGTAGAGGATGCTCTGCTGTTATGATTAAACAGCGCCATCAGCAGAGGGGTCTGTCATTCTGGCCCATTGATGAAAAAAAAACTGAGCTGGCCACACAGTTGGGGCATCACTGTTTTGAACCAACTGATGACTTGCTATTCAGGTGGAAAAATAGGCATGGCATTGCTGGTAAAAAAAAGAGAGCATGGTGAGCACTCTGATACCAACACTGAAGCTGCCATTGATTGTACCAGTAAGAGCTTCTGAATCTTCTCACACGTACTTCACACTTTCATCTGTTTTATACTCGGATTTATAATATTTTAGGAATAAAAAAATGAATGTTATAAGATGTTTGCAAGCATCTAAAATACATTAATAGTAACAACTGTTTACCATTGGCCTAAAAGGCACTGGCAGCAGCCACCATTAGAAACTATTATTGGTCAATCGCAAAGCAAGAGCTTTTTAAAGGAAATAACATTGACATCACTAAACATTATGTCATTGTCATAGTTATTATTTTGTCATTAAAATATCTTGTGGGCATGTTTTAATAATATCAACATATTTTAAACATGTTGACATTAAATATTAACCAATTTTAAGTATGTCAGCTTTATTTGTTCAGTGTTATAGATTTTTTTTAAAGAAAGCTTGGAATTGTGTTGACACATTTTTGTAATATTGACATAACGAAATAATGCAGACATGAAAGTACCGTCAGTGATAAACATGTCATGTACAGTAAATGCGCCAGTAGTGTTGACATATTTTAAACATGATCAACATCATATATCAACCAATATGAAATATGTCAGTATCACATATCAGCCCCTTTTAAATACATCAAAATTACTTTTTTAGACTTTAATTTTTTTTTATTTAAATACTTTTAAAACTTTGTCAGGTTATTGGTTAACTTAATTTCCATAATCATAAGCTACTTGAAAAGTATTAAATGATGTCACAGAAATGTCCAAAATATTTATTTCATGTTTTGTGATCACAATATCTTCTATGCTTTTCATAGTTTTTGGTCCCATATTGAATCTAGATACATAGATAGTGTCAGCAGATAAGGGCCTACGGCCCACCTAGTCTGCCCATTTGAGCTTGTAAGTTCACTTTATGTTTTCCTAAAAGTCTGTTGACCCTTATCCCTAACCTCCAGAATTCCTTTATGTCTAACCCTTGCATTCTTAAATCCCATGATTGTTTCAGTCCCCACCACTTCCTCTGGCAGGGTGTTCCGCTTGTCCACCACCCATTCTATAAAGAAATTCTTCCTTACGTTTCCTCTTAATCGTCCTCCCTCCAACTCCATCCCATGCCGTCTAGTCCTGGAGCATCTTTTTCTCTTAAAAATAGTGTATTCCTGCACCCTGTTCCTCCCTGTAAGATACTTGTATGTCTCTATCATACCCCCTCTCTCCCTCCTATCCTCCAGGGAGTACATATTCAATTCCTTCAACCTGTCTTCATAGGACTTGTGATGCAATCCATGTACCATCTTTGTTGCTCTCCTCTGAACCTTCTCTACCCTGTCTATGTCCTTACATAGGTAAGGTCTCCAGAACTGTACACTGTACTCCAGGTGGGGCCTCACTAGTGTCTTGTATAGTGGAATTATGACCTCCCTTTTCCTGCTGTTGATGCCCCTGCCTATGCATTCCAGCATCCTATTTGCTCTACCTGCTGCCTTGTCACACTGTTTCCCTACCTTGAGGTCATCAGAGATGATAATCCCAAGATTCCTTTCCTGCTTGGTGCATGCTATAGCCTCACCCCCAACTGATATCTTGTGCCAGGGTTTTTGTGCCCTATATGCAATCTAAATCCAAACAAGGGTAGACAATTAGGGTGAGAGTTTAAGACAGCTGCATCCATTTTACAGATGCAGATGTCTGACATCTGTCCAGATAGGTTGACCACCCACAGTATGGTTTAACTTCTAGGCATGAGTGCAAATGTATCCATCCCAAAAATGGTGCATGCACCTAGATTGGGCACATGCATCATTTTGTTTTTGTCATAAAAAGTCGCAAGTGTCGCAAATGCATCAAAACGTTTGAAAATCAGACTCAAGCATCCCAACACATTTGTCTAGACACAGCATAGATCCCAAATATGAATGTAAGTTCTTTGTCCAGCCATTTGAAAATCCCAGTCTAAACATATTAAATTTGGAGTAGTCATGCAAAGAGATTTTTGATGTCATTCCAAGGACTTTCTAGGCCACTGAGATCCAAATAAACATGGTAAAGTAGTCTCTTAAGAAGGACCAAAGTATCTTTTAAAATCATAACCTTTTTTATTTATTAAAGAAAGTGAAAACCTGTGCATTACAATCATCTAAGATTGATTCCTTTGTGTTCATACTAGCTAATGAACACACTCTTTTCTGTGCTTTACTTAACCTTATAACCTTATATGTAACAAAAAAAATCATAGACTATACAAAATTCAAAAGTTCAAAGTGTAGTAAATCCAATAAATAATTCCAAGACTTATGTCATGCTGTTCCATCAACTCTTCATAAATGTGCCATCCCATAATTGACTGGTCCTCCTGCAGAGGACAGCAGGTAACAAACTAATAGGAAGAGGCTGTTGTTTCTAAGCTGACCAGACAGCAAGGCAACAAAGCTGTTAATGTGGTAGTCAACTGGAACTTAACTGCATGAGGTGCGTGCAGCTCTTCAGCCACCCCCAGCCAAGTCCTAATTGATTAACAGGGAGGGAAGGAGTTATTGCTTTTATACCACCCTTATCCAGGTCCATGTTAAAAGTTTCACAGGGATAAAAGGGATAGCTAAGTGCATTATTCAGGAGTGCCTAGAAAGTTAATATGTGGAGAAGAGGTATGAATTGGGGGCAGGGGGAAGTAGGTAGAGCTGTAGGGTGCAGGTGATGTGGGCAGTGGTGTTTCAGAGAACTCTCTGGGAGATAAAGGATGCCTGGTTTTCAGGCATATTGGGCAGCTGAGGGTGGCAGTATGACAGCTGAGGCAGGTGATAGGTCTGCTGGTGGGAGGATTTGTAGGGTAATGATAGGAGAGCAGAGGGGCTGCAGGGCCTGGAAGAAAGCAAGAGGGAGAGAGTAGGGGGGAACCAAGGTTGGGAAGTGGGTCATGCAGGAGGGAGGGAAGGAAGGAAGGAGGATGGGAGTAGGCAGATCCTTAGGGTCAGTCTCCCCCAGTGGGAAAGATGGCCTGGGCAGGGGTGGATAACAGTAAGGGGAACTGGTAAGGCTGGGTGGAAAGGGTGCGCAGTGAGAGCACCTCCAAGGGTGCTGGTACAGAACAGGTTCCTCCCACTGTGCACAGGGGAAGAAGGGGAACTTGGAGGGGTGGGTAAGGGCAGTGAGATTGGGAGGAAAAAATACTGTAGGAAGAAGTACTTCAGGGTTGGTAAGTGATCAAGTGAGAGGGAGTGGCTGGATGAAGCTGAGCAATAAGAGGTAGGGAAGGATGAGTGAGGGGACAGGCCAAGGGAGCCCAGCAGAAGAGAAAGGTAGAGGGAGAGAGAAAAGGGAAACTGAGGGGCAGATAGAGGGGGCTGTGACAGGGGTAAAAGGTGTGAAGGGTCGAGGGGGTGTACAGAATGGGAAGAAGGGGAAGAGGTGCAGGCAGGAGAAGGCAGTGATATGAGTGAAAGGAGGTAAGGGTCCAAGAAGGTGGGGCAGGGTCTTGGGGAATTCAATAGTAAAGGGATAAGATGGGGATGGAATGGTCAAGGGCAAACCATAGGAGAGTACAATGTATTCCAGGGATGACAGCAGGGAGAGTAAGATCTCTGACAGCCCAACACAATGGCCAGCCAGGAGAGAGAGAAATCTCACATAATATTGCACCTGGGTATGAATGACCTTGCAGGATGTGAGGTGGGAGAGGGGGAAGAGATGTTCCGGGAGGTAGAGAAAATCTACAGTTAGGTAAGAAGATTGGTAGCCTTCTCAGAGGTGCTACTGGTCCCAAAGGCTAGCACTGCAAGGAAGGTTAGAATTGAGAAATTCTATGCATAGCTCGGAGGGTGCTGCGGGGCAGAGGGGTATGACATAGTTGGTGACTGGGGAAGAGCCTGGGATAACAAAGACCTGTATGCACCAGACAGGTTACATCTAAGTTATAAGGGCACAAGGTCCCTGAAGAGCAAGTTGGAGAAGTTCATGGTAAAAAAAAAAAAACTCAATCTAAACTGACAAGGGGAAGCAGCAGGATGCAAAGTATCCTCAGTCACTTGGTGTCGGAGGCCATTAGGCCTTCTCCTGCAATCAGGATAGAACATAGAAAAACTACTAGAAAGGAGTGAAAGAGGAAGGGAGGGATGGAGGGGGGACGGGGTGAAGGGGGTCCCAAGTCCTGGTGGGGGGATGGTGACTCTGAATGCCAGAAGCCTGGAAAGTAAAATAACTGAGTTGCAGGCACTGATGGATGATGGAGAGGTGAACACTGCAGCCATCACAGTGACATGGGCCACACCAAACCATGACTGGAACCTCACAATCTCCAGGGTAAAAAATGTATATGAAAACTAGGAAGACAGCTGGGGGGGGTATCTCTATACGTGAAGGAGGGAATAACGTGTACCAGAGAGGAAGGGGCAGATGGAAACACAGAATCGTTATAGGAGCAGGTACAATCCACCAAGGGGAGGAAACTAAGCATGGGGGTGGCCCATGTATAGTCCAGGTCCTCCTGCTTGAGACACCCATGGTTTGACTGGGTTCTCAAGGAGATGAAGACTATGGGTCAGAGGTTAGAGAATCGCTGATTGAAGTCTGGATCGGGGAGGACAGACTGGTTTGAAGGTTCATGTAGGGAATATAAAAAGGCTATATCCCATAAGAATGCAATATTCCAGTCCAGGGAGACAGATGCAGGGAAGAATGTACCAGTTCATCTCCTAATGGCTGTTGACAGACTGCTGCATCTAGTCTGCCTACAGCCTAAAGCTTCAGGGCTCGATTCATAAAGCCCTGAAAATGACACAAGGTGCCTGCGCCAAACATACATGGTGCATGTTGCACCTTGTGTCAAACATTGCCCCATTAGCTATTCACAAAGGCAGCCTGCATCAAACACAGGCTGCATGCCCCAAAGTGGACTTGCGTCAGCCTTGCCCGACAAAATGGGCTGCGGCATGGAGCAATGGGGCTTGCTACAGATGCAGGCTGCCATATCCCCCTAAGTGTGATCCACAGAACTCTCCCAGAGGGAGAATTTCTAAGTACCCTTAGACCAGCCAGGGCTGGTCTAAGGGTACTTAAACATGTCCCTTTGAGTGAGTGTAGCTATGCAACAATGTGCTGGCTCCCCTTCTCAAGCTCAGATGTCCCCAAATATATATTATACAGGTAAATCCAGTGATTGCATCCCCCCTTTCAGATCTCCGATGGCACTGCAAACTGCACATTAAAATCTCCTGGTGGTTTAGTGGACCCTATCCCCAATCCCCAAAGATGCCTCCAATAATAAATAGTATTCATGCCCCCATAGTAAGACATATTAATATTGCCCCATCCTGGTGGTCTAGCTGCCCCCTTCCCTTATCCCAGATGCTGCCCCAAAATAGTAAGCATATAACAAACCCCCTCCCCGATTCCCAAAGGTGCCCCTAATAATAAACAGCATTCATGCCCCAACATTAGGACATATTAATATTGCTCACCCTGGTGGTATAGTGGCCTCCCACCCCAGTGGATAGTGCCCACCACCCTATTCCCATTCTCTACTCCATCCTGTATCAGAGCTGGCACTGTCACAGCCCACCTCTCACATCCGTGACTGGCGCTGACTGAACTGTCGCTGAAAGTGTACTGTAAAATGAACGTGCTCATTATTTACAATGAGCACATACATTTTACAGTACACGCTCAGTGACAGTTCAGTCTTTATAGTAGGAATGGCCTATGTCACAGGGGTACCTGCAGTATCAAACTGCTCCCATTGCCTGGTGAAGGAGATACTGTTGTAGTGGACCAAGCAACATCTTCTCTCAGATAGCTCACCATCACATCCCAGGCTTGGGATATGAGCCTCGGTTGGAATTGTCAAACAGGTAAGCAGCACCTTCCAACACTGTATTATTGGGTCAGTCAACATTCCTTTACCTTTGCAAGTTGTATTTTCGTCCTAGTTTCACAGTAATGAGTTGGGCACACAGCAGTCCCTGTGCTCATATCAGAATGTTCTCTTGCATCAGTGTAGGGCTCATTATCAAGTTATTCCAAAGTTCCAGCTCTCACAATAAAACCAATCTGATCAAGAAAGCCCTTTTGGAATGGAATCCATTTTCATGTCATTGTTATTAATTTTAATCTTCTATGAATTGTATTCTTGTTATTTATTTAACCTTATGTATATTATTAGTATATACAGAACAGCCCTGAAAACAGGCTTTGCCTAGTGCCTTATCCTGTTTAAATATAAACTTCAAACTTTAGTGTCATGCGATACAATATGAAAAACACTATGGGCTAGATTTTCAAAAGGACCTGTGCAAAATGCTTCTGCTGCTATCTGTAAAAAGCAAAATGTCTTCAACCACACATCGTGACCTTTTGTCCCAAACAAATGTACCTTTTGAAAATAGCATAAAGGCTGCTCAGATGCAACTGGGCAGATGCAGACATAGGCCTAGCATGCATTTGCATCTGTGTTCAACCTGCTTGAAGCCCCCCATCCCATGTGGGTGTGGGAAGTTTCATTTGGAGGAGGGCTGTGTTCTTTTCTCCTTATTTTGTATTTGTCCTTAATCTGTAGAGGCACATCAGTCAAATGTCCTTTATTTGGTTGTGCCATCCCATTGGTAGATGACCCTGTACATCTGTCTGAGCACATTAGGTGGAGAGGTCCCATTTTGTAAAGATGTAAGTACTTTTGAACAGAACTTTCAGCAACAGTAGAAATTGCTTATATACAGACATGTTAAGCAAGAGCAATGCATGTCTAAATTGCATAAAATAGCTCTGCTGATTTGCTGGCAAGAGCAATGCGTGTCTAAATTGCTTCAAACTTTCCTGTAAATTTACTGTGAAATGTTGTGGAAGACTTTGCAAACTGTGTTTGAGATGGGATACCACTGGAAAATGATAACGCATGCAGAACAAATCTGAATGAACTTAACTGTGGATATAGAAGTGCTTCACATGTATGTGCAGATTGATTATTGATGGACAAGAGTACAGGAATATAAAATGTAGAACTATTTCAGGTAGCAGCTAATTTAAAATGATCTCTTTCTGTTTGTGTGATATCCTGAGGTTTCCGCCTTTATATTTTATTGGTTGTCTCCCCTTAGCTTTTAACAAAACTGTGTGGAGAAAAGTATCCTCAGAATCTGTGGGAAAATTGATTGCATTTGCTTCACTTGAATGAATGTCTGCACCCATTTAGGGGGAAAACTGCTTGTTTTGCATGAGTATTTGATGACAAGACCTGCAGGCAAAGCTTTGTGAAAAAAATAATCCGTGTGTAACATGTTTGTAAGCCTTATTTTCTGTTCTAAAAGAGGAACTTATAAACGTTTTCATGAACAGGCTGCCTGGGTGGCCCAGCTGCAATGCATTGAGCTGACCTGCTGATGACGTGGGCTCACAAGCAAGCCTGGAAAGTCATGTTAGGGGACAGGCTATGGCCTAGACAGCTGCCACTTGGCAGTGCATCTTGGTCAGGGAGGGTGGGTGGTGGATTCTGCCACCACAGTAGCACAGTAGCACCTGTGGCTGGGCCAGGGAGCTTGCTCCTGCCATCTGAAGGTAGCTGTGGCTGTGCAGGGCTGACTAAGACATTGTTCCCACCAGGAGAGGTGTGAGGGGAATAAACAAAGGCAAAAAAAAGCATACCTCTGGGCCACTGATCTATGTTGGATTATTCGCTGGGTGTGGGAAGAACAACCCTCCATTTCTGTGTGCCACAATAGGGGGGAAACCATTGTGGTCTCTGGCTCAGGTGAATATGGCTGGATGCAGTAGCCAGTCGAAGGGATGGAACATAGCTTGTCCCCTGAGTTTGGCCAGTGTGAAAAAAAACAATATGAATAAAATATTTCCATGGACTCAGTCTTATTGTGTTGATTATAAACTTTTTTTTTGTAAAGCAATTTACTTTACAAAGCTATAAAACTATGAAATATGCAGCTGTTGAAATTCAGAGACCGGCATAGCCTCCTTTCACCATTTCAGCTGGCTGCCAAATGTAATGACAGGGAGCACACGATAGGTCATGTGCTCCCTGTCATTACACATGGCTGCCAGCTGAGGTGTTGAGAGGAGGGCTGTGCTGATCATTGTCTGGGATCCCCAATCCCCATTTTCTGACCCAAAATGATGGACTATGTATGGTGGGTGGAGTGGCAGGTTGGTGTACCCAACACAGTGTGGGTGGTGTGAAGGAGAACTAGACACCAGGGAAATATTAATTACAGTCAGTGTGAGTGATTGGAGGGTGCGGGGTGCCACTTGATACCAGGGAAACAAGATTTATGGCCTAGGCAAGTAATTGGATGGTGGGGGAGTACCACTAGACATCAGGGAAGCAAGATCTACAGCTGGTGCAAGTGACAGGAGGGTGGGGGTGCCACTAGATACCAGGAAACAACATTTATGGCCAAGGTAAAGAATCAGATGGTGGGGGGTGCCACTTCACACCAGGCAATTTTTTTTATTTTTCCTATGGGGACAGCGTAGAACTGACCACTGAACTGAGCAATAATACATCACTTTTTAAGCCACCTGAAAGATGGCCTATGAGGTCTAAGTATGAAAATGTGTTATTTGCTCCAAAAACTTATACTAAATAAGGTCCCAAGACCTCAAATGCCAGTACTGCAAATTCTTGCAACAAACTCTCCCTTGGCACCCAAGCCTCTGAATTATTGACCTTGTTTAAGAAACAGATCTCTTGGGAATGTTCCATGCAGTACTTGTAATTTTTTTGAGTCTTTGTGATTTTGTTTACTTGTTGTTTGTTTTATTATTGTGTAACTAGTATTTTGTAGTTGCACTTAAATAACACAGGCCTTTACTTGTAAACAGAGCACATCACTCTAATGTAAATGTTCCTTTATAAAAAATAAACTTTTTATCATTGTCATCATTATGTAAATCAGACTAGGAATATTCCTCACCAACATTGAAGTTCTAGGGCTTGACACCAAACCAAGCATTTTAATTGCTAGTACAACATGCTGCTGCTATACTGATGGACTGACAGAAAGAAACCTTTAATGAAGACAAATACAAAATGGTTAGATGTAATGTAGAGTGCTGCTGTCTACTAAATTAAATGGGTATGTTTATAACAATTTCATTCATTTTTAAATATTTCTAAAGTTGTTTAATTTTTCTCATTATTGGTCCTTTAAATATTTCATATAAACTAGTATTTATCTACGTTTCACAGTCATCTCATTAGTCACAACTGACTCTAATAACTGTGCTGGTAATACCTCAGTTTCCTGTCAAGAAAAGGACTGCTATAACATAATCATTTGACTGCACACTCAAAAAAACATTTTTACAATTGCTTAATACTTTATGGATACACTGGAAAACTATATTGCAAGCTCTGGGGAGGGCAACTAAAATGTCAAACAATGTATTCTCTCGTATTGTAATACATACATAAGTTGTGCTTACAAACAGTCATATTGAAGTTGATACCTGTTATTTAACACATTTATCTTAACGCTGTTAATCCCTTTAACATTTATCTTTAATCCCACTACAGTGTCAGCACTTGTAAAGATTTTCCTGCATCAATTTTTCAGAGCAGCCCTGTCACCTAGATAATAACAGCATGAACATGTAAATAGATTGAGATGTTCCTACAAATATATGACACATAGTAATTTAAGGACTGAAGGGGCTCTAGGACCATGGTGTCTGTCTGTGTCCTTCATAAGCAGGCAGGTAATGCAAGTAAGTATTCAATTCAGATTTGTGCTAATTCATCAGGATTCCGTACCCATTCTACTATGCAGGATACCCAGGTATTATCCTGGTAAGCAGAAAATTATGCCAGAAAATGCATGCATGCAAGCCCTTCACAAATACATCTGTAGTCTCTAATGCATGCACAGAATTCACATTTCTTTTGATACAATATCGCTGCAAATGAAGTAAAGAAATGTAATTATACCTGACAACCTTTGTGCCATTTCGGAACACCTGCATGTCCACCATACATGTGCCATCAGCATAGGCCAGTAAGTTGATCTCTGAAAATTCCGCCTGGAAGAGAATATATTTAGATAGAGATTAGGGGCATCTCTCTCTTTTAAAATTCATTTAATGATCAAGTGGGACAACAGGACTCTATACACAGTATTTTTTTTCTGTGGAAGTCTTCCAAAGAGAATAAAAAAATGTCAGCTGTCGAAAACCTTCTTTTGCCTTTTCAACTGCTAACAAACATAACTTGCGGTATTACGAGAAGAATGAAGTGGAACAGTAATACTTTAAGAAATGATAGAATTATCTTGGAGTTTAATCTACAGTGACTGCAGTTTATACTGATAGTACCAAAAGCCTCTCAGTTCTGGTAGTGCTGTGGCTGAAGGGGAATAGTAAACGTTTATTTCAATACACAGGGAACACACTGCAGTATAATGTAAGCCAGGCTCCTGATTGTTTGGGAGGTTGGATAAACCATTAAACATGGCACAGAGAATAGCAGAGGCAAAGTGGAACTAGTTTGTATCAATATTTGACCAAGACATCAGGGTGCATTGTTAGCTGAGATATATATTATTTGAGAGATACAAACTAAAAAGGAGCCATACCTAACAGGTAAGAGTCTGTAGGGTGGGATTTCAAGCCAATTTCAAGGTGTTAATATATTTATCCAATGATAGAAAAGTTCTTTAATCACCTGATTCAACACACACTCTTCTAGGCCTATAGTAGTGTTTCTCAGATGAGGTCAGCAACACAAACAGCACACAGAACTCTTTAGACTCCCATTTAGAAATGTAAAGGAAGGGACACTTTCTTATCTTTTAAATAAACAGTTGAGATACATCATATCCTAGAGGTTAGAGTAATGAGCTATGAACGAGCTTGATACATCCAGTAGACCAGACATGGATTTGATTCTCACAACCTCCACTTGCATACTGTGTGACTCTGAGCAAGTCACTTAACCATCCAGTGCTCCCAGGTTGCCCCTGAAAACAGGCACTTGTGCCTAGCGGGCCATACCCAGTTACCAAAGACTAAAATAAAAATAAATAAAAATAAAATAAGCGAATGAGACACATTATAAGTGAAAATATACCGGAGACATATGGACCTGGAAAAATGTGCTATATCAGGAAGTTTAGGGTGAAAAAAATAAGAAGTGAAGCCACCACTAATTTCTTATGGCCACACTTTCGGAGCCTTTGGACCACCTGGATTTGACATTTGAAAACAACTGGCCTATACCATGCTTTGTGAATGCCCATTTACTGAGTAAAATAGGAAGCTTTTTTCCTGAGATAAAAGTTGATTAGGAACAAAAACTTGAGAAGCTAATAATGGAAAAAATACATCACTCTAGACTTGAAAGTTGTACGGCTTGCCATCACAAAAACCTGTAGATGAAGCAACAGAACCATGGGGCCAGGCCCTGGACCTGTAGCTTGGCCTTGGATCACAAGGCTAAGGGATGTGGAGGAGGGATCATATGGGTTGAAGAAACATAATTTTTTTCCTTACGTGACGCTGGAAACTTGCTGATGCATTAACATTGTTTTTTGCTAATATATATAGGCTAGATAGATAGAGAGATCACCAAAAAGTCAGTTTACTATACCATCTCAGCACCTATCTCACCAAAGAGTCCCGCTCACACATAGCAAATGCTACCCTATTATCCACTCCTCTCTATGGCTCTCCTGCCCTCCTCTCAGTTAGGTGCTCTGAGCTAGGAAAACTAAAATCCTTATATCACATGATAGTTCACTTTGCTTGTGGACCCTCACTCAAGGAACATTCTACAGTTCTTGATTCCTTCCAATGGCCCTTGCTTGCCGCAGACTTGAATATGCTTCCCCATGCCGTGCCTTCAAATTAAAAGGCCTACAAGCTCCCCCTGACATTTAAGGTCTATTAATAGATAAACCCGATAGGCAACCCCTCCGAGCTTCCAGTAGGAAGTACCTTCTGGTCCACAAAGTTAAAACTATCACTGCTAGTATGGCCTTTGCATAGTCAATCCCTTCCATCTGGAATGCCCTTCCTAATGCCCTACAAATACTCTCCTCCCTGGGTGGATATAAGAAGGGCATAAAAGCCTACATTATAAAAAGCAACCAATGAACTTATTATCGCTAAAGGACTACACTGCAATTTATCCCTGTATGTTTGTCTTCTTTTTACTACATTGGTATGTATGTTAATGTGAATTTCGCAAATGTAACCCAAACGTATGCTCATTGTTTGTATAATAAGTTATCTCTGTCATGCAACCTGTTTTTGTTTTGTACCACCATCTGTCTGTAGCTTCCTTGTACTGTACTTCTGCTTGTATAGTTTCTGTAAGTAACTCTGAGTTGCCCCTGAAAAAAGGACTCTCTGCTGCCGAGTGGGTTTACTTGGTCAACAAAATTCAATAAATAAATAAATACGACAGATAGATAGACAGACAGATAAATATCATAAAACCCTGGCATCAGAAAAACTGCTAGAGGAAAGATTGTAATTAAGTACAATCATGAGCTGACATCTTTCAAAAATATAGTGTTTCTTTCCGCTGAGAAAAAAACATTGTCAGGATGAGGGAATCTGAGAGCAATGGACCACTGGCATGATTTATACTCTCTCTATTTGCTCCTTGTTTTTTCTCCTGTTTCTGTTTCAGAGTTTTTATACTTTTCTTTTTCACTCTGTGCTTTTTCTTTTCTCTCTGGGTCTCCTTTCCTTTGTTATTTTTTACTTGGTGGTCTTTCAAATGCTGCAGCATAGCAGTAGTGGGGAGTAGGTTGCTGCCTGAAACATGGAGGCATTCCAAAAGCAGAGAAGACAAAACAAAACCTTGTGGGAACCTCATTCATAAATACTTTAGGAGAAACACTGCAAAAGATTTACTGATAAAGACATGTCACTTTGATCTAAATTCCCTCATCCAAGGCAAGCTTTGTTGCTGAAAACAGATTTTTCTAAAGCAAATGCTCTAAGCAATACAAATTCAAAGAATGAGAGTCAATAATCTGTTTGGCATGTAACAATAATAAAGGGTTGTGTTGTCTGCCAACACCATGAAAACAGTCATAATGTATTTTCAAGAATAGTCCAACAACTGAGAAAATAATGAAAACAAAGTTTTGTTACGCAATCAAGAAACTGAGCTGTGATAAACCCCATACAGCATCCGTGCAAATGTTTTGTCTTGAAATTGGCACTGGAAAGATAGCAGAGGAATCTTGCTGAATTTAAATGGAATGTCTATAATGTCAGAAATGTATTAAGGGACTGCAATAGTCTGAAATAGGGTTATTATCAGAGTATGTGCATGAAGAGCAGTGCAAAAGTGGAACAAACATAGAGGTGTTGCTATATGCAGCCAAAACCAAACCTAAAGTCTTTTTAATCCCAAAAAGTAGCAATACTATTATGACATCCCTTTCCCAGCCTCTATGAGATGGTTTAATGAAAGAAAGAATAATCATCATTGACTATTAAGGGTATGGTTACCATCTTTCAAAGTGTCCAAATCATACCAAAACAAGATTTAAATTAGATGGGGAAGTGATGCTATGAAATGCAACTGACTTTGCTTCTTTAAATAATTAAAGCAGTAGTGCAATGAAAAATGCCCTTTCCCCCAAAAAAATGGTTTCAGCTACAATTAATAACAAGCAATTGTCAATGCTGAATGTTGTCTTGCTGGCATTGGTAGTGCAGGAGTTAGAGATGCATAATAGGAATGGCAGTGAAGTATTGAACTGACGCCAACCCCATCCCCACCCTGCTGAGATTGACAGGCATTAGGGCATGCTTTTGGGTAATCAGCTATAACACTCATGCCATTTAACCTCACCCTACCTGGTAGACACTGACAAGTGTCGTGGTGTGCTTTGGGCTTTATACGTACCCCATTCCATAAGGAAATATGCTGAGATGGGTGCAGTATAGGAGAATGGGGTATACTTTAGGGCTGAAGACTCCAAGGCACACCTCGATGCCTGTGACTGGCTGCAGGGTGGGGGTGGGGAGGGGGGAATGGCATGCGCAGTACAGACAATGATCCCAAGTCACACCCCTGACACCTGTCAGTCTCTACAGGCTGTGGTGTTACAGTTGGAAACACTAATGATGTAGCGGTTTGTTGGTATTTTCACTCCAAATTTTCAACATGGGCTTTTTGTGACCCCACCTCATGAAGAGTAGCACTATCAGTTTGTTAGCCGAAAGGTGGTTTTGCACAGCGATTATGCCATTTGGTGACACAGGCATGAAAACACATTTTGGGCAGGCCGTGAAAAATGACAACTGTATTGTTCATGAGGAGGCGTAAATAAATGGCAACATTGAAAATCTGGAGTGAAAATATACAAAATTGGTGAAGTCATGAGCAGGCATAGAAACTGTGCAACACACATCCGTAACCCAATTATTTTTGGAACTTTTTTAACCACATTTTCAACATAGGCATTTTGGGACCTCCTGTCATGAACAGTGGCACTGTGATTTTGTTAATGTGTCCCAAAAGTTGATTTTCACACAGCGACCACGCCATTGTGTGCCACAGGTGTGGAAACACATTTTGGGCAGGCTGTGAAAAATGACAGCTGTATTGTTTATAAGGAGGTGAGAAAAAATGCCAGTGTAGAAATCTGGCATGTAAATATTGCAAATTTGCAAAGTTACAAGGGTGCGTGGAAACTGTGCAATGCATGCTTGTAACACAGTAATTTTATGGACTTCAATCACCACATTTTCAACATAGGCATTTTAGGACCTCTGCTCATGAACAGTGCCACTGTCATTTTCATAATCTGTTCGTAAAAGTGATCTCCCACAGCAACCATGCTATTCTGCGCAGGAAGTGTGAAAACACATTTTGGCCAGGATATGTAAATTGACAGCTGTACTGTTCATAAGGAGGCATGACAAAATGCCAATGTTGAAAATCTAGAGTGAAAATATTACAAATTCATGAATTTACAAGTGTGCATGGAAACTGCACAACACACACTCATAAAACAGTAATTTTTGGGATTTTTTTCACCAAATTAGCAACATAGGGTTTTTTGAGAGCCCACCTCATGAACAGTGGCACTGTCATTTCATTAATCGGTCCCAAAAGGTGATTCAGTGCAGTGACTGCAAAATCACCTTTCCGGACCAAATAACGCCATGACAGTGACTGAATTCATGAGGAGGGGTCCCAATAACCCCATGTTGAAAATTTAGTGTGAAAGTTCCCAAAAATGTCCATGATATGCACCAAAGTTAAAGAAACCCTATTTATGCCATTCTACAGTTTACCGGCATATCTTCAGTTCACGGTCGGCTTTGAAGAGTGCAGACGTGTTCCCAGTGCACCGAAGATCATCACGCTGGACTCCGGAGGTAAGTATGGGGTGAGGGGGGGTGTGGCGAGGAAGGGTATGCAGAGGGTGGGTGCTGGTTGGGGGAGGGGGCAGGAGAGACCTCGAGGGACTGTTTTCTTCTTTTACAGGAAAAAAAAAGACAACAAGGGTAATTTTTCTTTTTTTGCAGGTGTTTGTTTGGTACACTGGGATGGGCTCCCAGTGTACTACCTGCATTATGGGGAAGGGGACTGCAGCCGATGGGGATTGTGCCCCCTGTCAGCACAAAAATGGGTGGGGGGCATGGATGATGCCAAGGGGGATTGGGCGCCCCATCAGCACACAGCACACATCAGGTGCTGGGCACATTATGCAGATGGGGAGTGGACTCTCCCATTGACAAACTAAACTAGGCGGGGGGGGGACTGAAGCCGATGGGGATTGGGTCCCCCATCGGCAAGGAAAGACTGTTGGGGGGTGCATGATGCCAAGGCGGATTGGGCACCCCCTCGGCACACATTTGGAATGGGAGGGAGGGCATCATGCTGACAGGGAGTGGGCTCCTCCATCAGCAAATGAAGTGGCTGTGGCAGTCAGTGCTGCCATGTTTAGTAAAGTGCTTCACCAGGAAAGGCACGTCGGGAGGCATATTATTGTGCTGCTGCATGACAAGATTGTCTCTTATTGCAGTGGCACTTTTGTTTGATCAGGTGGCCAGTTTACATATTGCTGGTGTTGGCGTCTGCATGCTGGCTTATTGGAGAATGAGGGATGCACCTACTGATGCATGACCTGCATTCTCCCACAGTGACTGCACCTTCAAATCTGCTACTAATGCAATATGTTAGCTGTCGCACATGCGGCGCCAACATAAAAATATTAGCATGCCTGTCATATCTACTTTTCTAGGTTTCTTCTATGCTGTGCACCATAAGGCCTTTTATTTTCTTGCTTGTAACTTTTACCACAGAACTTTTACAGAAGGGAGCAGGTACTGCTGGATGCCTTCCAGGACAGCTTCCTGCTGCAAATGGTCAGTGAACCAACCAGGTTAGGGAATACCCTTGACCTTGTGCTGGCAAATGGGGACTTTGTGAGAGAACTTACAGTAGAGGAACAGCTGTCAGGGAGTGACCACCACTCAGTATGGCTCACATTGGATATGGGCAAGGAAGGAGTGGAACCTGGAACAAGAGTGCTGGACTTCAGAAGGGCTGACTTTGGGAGGATGGGGGAAGTGTTAAAAGGCTACCTGGCCTGAATTCAATCTAGTATGGACACTAACCAGAGGTGGGAGCTCATAAAGCTGGGGAGGAGAAGGATCTGGGTCACAGGATGAGGGGGTCTCTAGATTTAGTGAGGGATGAATGGGAATGTGACCTTCCCTCCCAAGGGGAATCTGTTGCAGAGTACATCCTGAATTTCAGGACCCAGCTTAAGAAGCTCATGGGGCTTGTCCAGGACTCTTGGCCACTGCATAACAGCGGCAGAAAACCTGATATGACCATGGGAACAGAGCCTGGGAATATGAAGTCAGACAGCGAGTGATGGTACTTGTCCCAGTCTGACAAAATAAACTGCAGGCAGCATGGGAAGGCCCATTCTCCATAATCAGGAAGGTGGGGTCAATTATGCAGTAGGACTGCCTGACAGAAGATGCAGGCAGAGGGTATATCATGTTAACATGATGAAGCCCTACTATGATGGCGAGGAAAAGGTCCTTGCGGTGTGCAGTGCACCAGAAAAGGAAAATGAGGCTGATCCACTGGTAGACCTCCTTGGGAAGGAGCAAGAGGGATCCTCAGTGGATAACCTTACCCTCTCAGGGCAGCTGTCATCGGCCCAGGCAGAGAAGATGAGGGGGATGCTGTGAGCATTTGGGGACATGTTCATGGGGAAACTGGGGTACACCATGTGGGTACCGAAGGGCACTGCGCTCCCACAGGCAAATAAGGCTATGATACACTATCCCAAAAAGTAAGGACATTCTTTGCAAGAAACTATGTTAATGCATCAGTTTGGGTTGATATCAAACCATAAAAAGGAGGGAAATACAACCTTAGTGTTTCAACTCAAACACCCCACCCCCTCCTTGCACACACCAACCAGCATCGGGGGGTGCCTTGGGGTTGTCAGCCTTAACGCTCACCCCATTCTCCTACACTGTACCCATCTCAGCTTATGTACTCATGGAATGGTGTAAGCATTAGGGCTGACAAACAAGGTACACTCCTGATGCTGGTTGGTGTGTGCAGGGAGGGGGTAAGGTGTTAGGGTTGAAACCCTAACGTTGTAATTCACTTCTTTTAAGGTTTGATATCAACCCTAACTGATGCATTAACTTAGTTTTTTTGCAAAGAATATACCGTATTTCATTGAATAGAAGCTGTAGCTTCTATTTGAATTTTTTAATTTGACCTGAAGCTTGTATTTAAGGGTGACTTGTACTGCAAAATCCTATTTTAAAAGTGAAAAAGAAAGTATTACATATCCTGAATATTATCAAATATATTGTCACTGGTCTACTTTATAGAAAAATAAGAACAAACATGAACTGAGAGGGTGGTGGACCCTTGGAATGCGCTGCCTGGTGAGCTGGTTCAGAGATCCACAGTGGAGGGCTTCAAGAGAGGGTGGGACAAACACAGAAAGTGGATGTATCAGATGATGGCCTGTCCCAGGGGGGTGGGGATGGATGATACGGGTTTCTGGAGCACAAGGGATGGGAGGGTCTCGGCACCCAACTAAGGATCTAAGGTTCGAGCAGACTCGATAGTCCGTAAGACCTAATCTGCTGGCAAATAGTATGTTAGTATGTTAGTAAATTCAAACATTTAAAAAAGAAATATCATAACAATCATATTTACAGAGATAAAAATCATAAAAAGTCCCACCTACAGAGTTTTACCTGACATAACTTCAAGCCTGATTAGAAGCCGTGGCTTCTATCTGAGGGCGTCTTTTAGGTAAAGTATTCATTATCACATGTGGCTTGTATTTGAGGGCAACTTCTATTTGAGGGCGGCTTCAAGCCTGTGAAATACGGTATACATTGTTTTTTGCTAATATGCTGATATGTATCTATATATATATATATATATACTGTATATATATATATATTATGGTAGCACGGTAGTGCTACCATAATTAGGGTTGAGGAGCCATTTACATGTTAAACCCAAAATTTTGCACCTCAATAACTTTGCAACCATTTGACAGATTTGTCTGAAATGTGGAATACACAATCAAGACCCATACGCATTGGGATCTGCCAAGTTTCGTACCGGTCGGATGCACAGCTGCGGAGTTATTAAGCGTGATCTGCGCGTGCATTTACACTTTTTCTGGAATTCTACGGTCGTGCCTACAGGTTGCACGGTTTGCGAGACCAGTCTGAAGTCTTCAGGGAACGTGCGGCTGGGGTCCCCAATGTGCCTTTCAAAGATTTCGTGAAAAAATATTAAGCGGTTCAAAAGTTATTCAAAAAACAATTTCCCATTATAAGTCAATGGGAAAAGTTAACAAAAAGTTCGACAGTGTCACAAATGCATTTTTACTGTTGCAAATGGCCCTCTTACTTTCGCAAATCTGCCATCTTGTTTTCAGTTACTGATCAGAAAAATGCTTGCCGTTTAAATTTGGGACCCTCTAGCAACCTAATTCTTTTTGTATTCACCTAGTCGGACCCTGGGGATGCTAGCCATGTCTTTATTTTGGGGTAAAACACCCCAAAAATATGTTTTTCAGATTTCTGGAAAAAGTACTTCGCAAAGTAGTGTCGCACTCACGAAAGTGCCGCAAATTTTTGCGAAAGCTTTCGCAAATTGCGACAGTACTTTTCTAGGCTGTGGGAAAATGATAGCAATTCTTTGGCACCCCGCTGCAAAAGAGCGGTTTGGAGTTTTGGGCTGAAATTTGGAGGGATCTCAGCCAACATCTCACAGATGTGCCTTTCAGTAGTTTGCTGAAAAAATATTACACGGCGGCAAAGTTACGGTACTCCAAAGTTGATGCTTTTTCCCATAGGATAACATTACGGCGTATGAAGCATTGCAGCAATCGTTTGGCACCCTGCTGCAAAATAACGGTTTGGTCTTTTGGGCTGAAATTTGCAGGAAACACAGCCAACATTCCACAGTTGTGCCTTTCAGTGGTTTGGTGAAAAAATATTACAGGGAGGCAAAGTGATGGCAGTCCGAACTTCTACTTTTTTCCCATAGGATAACATTACAGCGTTCGCAGCGCCTTTCAGGGTCCATATCTCGAAAACGGTGCGAGAAACGGAATTTGTGTCGAAAAATTCTTAGCCCCCATAAAACTAGCTAGGAAAGTGATAATACATATGACTTTTTAATTTTTTTTCTATGTCATACGGTTACTGAGATATAAGCAATTTACTATTCCAAGTCCTCATTTTTGTGTTCCGAGAGTCATTATTTTGCATACATTCTTTCTACTCACTGTCTTTCTCCATACAGCTTTTGGGGAAAACCAGCCTGTGCGCTTACATTACTGTTACCATTACCATTTCTGCTTGCGGTTCCATACCCGTTTCACTTACCGTTCACTTTTACGCCACCATGTGTGTTACTCTTTGCATTTTCATTTGCGGTTGTGTTTGCGTTGTTTTTAACATTTCTGTCTACAGTACTGGTTCTCTTTGCATCACTATGTGCATTATGATTTGCGTTTGTGGGCACAATGTTACAATGTGACAAGACCCCGTGCTCCCGCCGCTGCATTTTGTGGTGGGAGCGTGGTGCCCGAAGGGCCCCATGCTCCCACCGCAGTAATACATTCACTATTTCTCATTATCATTCTCAAAAAGAAGGGAAATTAGAGGCAAAAAACTCTGTTTAATGCATCATTTAGGGTTGTTCCACAGCGACAAAAGTGAGAATTCAATGTTAGGGTTGAAACCCCTTTGCACCCTCAGCCCACCCCAACTGGAATCGAGGTTGCATTGGGGTCATCGGTCTAACTGTCACCCCATTCTCCTATTCCTCACCTTCTTTCCACATGTGATGGGGTGACAGTTAGGCCAACGACCCCAATCGCCCCAATTCCAGTTGGGGAGTGGGCTGAGGGGTGCAAAGGGGGTTTCAACCCTAACATCGAATTTCCTCACTTTTGACGCTGTGGAACAACCCTAACTGATGCATTAAACAGAGTTTTTTACCTCTAATATATATATATATATATATATATATATATTGCTGGGGAATTGTGCAGTCCTACAGTGGACACTGACACAGTCACAAAGCTGTAAAATCACTGCGAAACTCTCTCTGCAGCAACATTCTACTGATAGTTATCACCCAGTTGTACTATTTCTTTACCATTCATCAACAAGTTCTACAGTTTAAGGACAACATGTTATCCAGATGACAAAATAATTCCACCCTACTTTGAGTATCAGTAATACTATTTGATCATACTGCTTTGCACATCATCTTCTTAGAACACACTCCTATTAATCCACTTCAGTACTGTGTTTTGATTTAGAATTGATTTCATCTCCCTTATTTCACTGCATTTACAATACCAATGCAAAACAGCATGTGAGAAATATATGGATGAACACATCAGTGCATTTCTTAATTTTTTTGTGCCTCAAAAGCAGCAAACTTATTATGATGAAATCCTCATCCTGTTAAAATGCCTGTCTTCGTAGACTCTTAACTGCTCTATGTTGGCCGTCCCTACTCCATGCCTATTTACTAATACTTCATAATGTCTGTTCTGTGCATGTTTGAAACACCCTACTGTTTTAGCCTCCACCATTTCCCCAGGCAGTCTGTTCCAGGCATCCACCACTCTTTCTGTGAAATAGTACTTCCTGATATCCCTCTTAAAATTCCCCCTCCAGTTCCTTCACATGCCCTCTGGTCCTGGAGCCTTTCTCATTTAAAAGAGACCCCCTCCTGCATCTTGCCCACCCCTGTGAGATACTTGTAGTGCTCTATCATGTCGACTCTTGCTCTTCTCTCTTCCAATATTTATATGTTGAGATCCCTCAGTCTCTCCTCATAATGCTTCAGATGCAACCATTGCACCATTTTAGTTGCCCTCCTCTGGACTGCCTCCACCCTGTCTATGTCCTATCTGAGGTACAGTCTCCAGAACTGAACCCAATACTCCAAGTGAGGTCTCGCCAGGGAGTGATACAGTAGCAACCCCTTTTCCCTCCTCCTCCTGCTCGAGATGCCTCTCCCTATTCATCCGAGCATCCCACTAGCCCTACCCATGGATTTGTCACACTGCCCTGCCTCTTTGAGGTCACCTTAGTGACTGTTAGTACCTTCCCACATCCTGTGCTCAGCTCTTGGGTTCCTATGCCCTAGATGCATGACTTTGCAATTTTTGGCATTGAACCCAAACTGCCATGCTCTTGACCACTCCTTGAATTTCCCAAGGTTCCTACACATTCTCTCTACCTCCTCCTGAGTGTCCACCCTATCACAGATTTTGGTGTCATCTGCAAAAATGCATGCGTTCCCTTCCAGTTCCTCTACAATGTCACTTATGAAGACATTGAAGAGGACCGGTCCTAGTACTGAGCTCTACGGCACCCCTCTGGTCACTCTCCTGTCATAAGAGTGAGTGTCATTAACCACCACTCTCTATTGCCAATTCATTGACCAGTTTCTTACCCAATTTACCATTTTGGATCACACCCATTTGCCCACTCAATTTCTTTATCAGTATCCTGTGCAGCACAGTGTGGAACGCCTTGCTAAAATATACATAAGACTACATCCTCTGCCCTCCTGACATTTTTCCCTCATCTTCCAGTCAAAGAAACCAATCAGATTTATCTGGCATGACCCCCCACCCTCACCCCCACCTCCCATGACTCCATACTGCATTGGGTCTTGAAGCTCACTGGCTTCAAGATACTCTACCAGCCTTTTCTTTGACAGGGTTTCCATTAATGTCCCCACCACTGATGTAAGATGACTGGCCTATAGTTGCTAGCCTGCTTCCTGCTGCTATTCTTATGGAGAGGGACAATGTCTGATCTCTTCCAGTCTTCTAGAACCATGCCTGCTTCCAGTCAGCTGTTGAATAAGGCTGTCAGTGGGCAGCTAACACCTCCCAGAGTTCCTTCAGTACCCTTGGGTAAATCCGTCCAGTCCCATAGATTTGTCCTTTTGAGTGTTGTTTTTGTGAAAATGGGCTTATGTCCACCTCCCCTACCCTTTGTTCCTGGTGCTCCCTGGTAGACTGCCCCCCCCACTGTGAAGAAACAGCAGAAGTACCTGTTCAGGATGTTTGCTTCTTCTTGATCCTCTTCTGCACAGTCTCCCCCTGCTCCCATCCTTATCATCACTACCCCTTCCCTTGCTTAACTTTTCTCACTTATGTACCAGAAGAAAGCCTTATCCACTTTTTTTTTAATTTAGAGAACTGAAGAAGGGGAGATTACTTAGTTGTAGTGAGGTCAGCACCAAATGAAACTGAATGGACATTGAAGGATAATCACTCAAACAACATCTACAGTAAACCTTATTTCAAAAAACATGGAACTGCTTACAACTGAAAATGACCAGATTCCCTCACCCATACAAACAGAATTGGCTAGAAGATATCCACAAACCACTTGCCACTTCACAGTACAAAAATCTGCTTTTAGAACAACCTAACTGGACAAAAAAGGGGCTTATGACTATAGCCAACTTGCATAATCAGCAGAACAGAGCATAGAAAATAACAAAAGGTGGCTACAAGGGTAATCCTTCTGTCACGTCGACACTGGTGAATGTGTGTTTACGTATATACCCCAATGGCAATCTTCAGAGCATGCAACCTCACCAGATCATGGTGTTTAAAAGAAAGTGCACTTAAAGTGGCAGGTGAAAATTACGTACAAAAAGTGCCATGTGCAAAATGCAAAACTAACAATAAACATGCTTAACTAATCACAGACATCACAGGATTATTGTAGAAAAGGCAGAGCTGGAAAGGCATGCCCTTTCTCGTGAGTATAGCACAAACAAGTCATGCCCACAATGAATAGTACACTGTACCAAAAGGCAGAGCAGACAAGTCTTGCCTCAAAAAGCAGTGACACATGAAGTCACATATAATTCTAAACATAATTCCTTGAGGCAGAGCCAGCAAAATAACATAGTAACTCTCCAATAGGATTCGGACATGTGCAATATAATAGTATGCAATGCAAAGTGGCCATGTATTACTATATACATGGGCAGGGGCATGGGGGGGCACTGTTTTGAGACTTTTCAAATCAAGTAGCTATGTAATGGAATATCTTCATTCAGTCCTAAGGGGACTAATGTATCCAATTTGAATATCCAATATGCCTCTCTTTGTAACAGTTTTATCCCTAAATCCCCTCCCCATGGATCTAGTTTCACTTTCTCCAATCCAATGAATTTAAGGGATGCTGGGGAACCATGATTTGCATCAGCTTAGTATCTAGCAATTGCATATTCCATATTATTGTTCAGTATTGCTCTTTTATGTTCTCCTATATGGGATTGTAATGTTCTTTTAGTCTGTCCTACGTAGGTCATACCATAAGGACATGTGAGCATATAAATCCCACTGGTAGAGTTACAGTTAATGAAAATATCAATGGGGAGATGACAAGCAGGAAAAGGGAGGTGGTCCTGACCTTGTACTAGCAGTTGGTGAAGCCACATCTGGAGTATGAGGTCCAGTTTATTTATTTATTATTTATTTACTCTTTGGTAACCAGGTAAGTGCACTAATCCAGGGAACCATTTTCAGGCATGACCCGGGCCACACAGGTGGTGGTTACAGAGGTAGTGACAAGTTATAAAATGAGTACAAGCCATGTGGATATACAGACATCATTGCTGAACAGAGAAAGTGACATAGGAAAGTACATCATGATAAGCAACAATTAATATATATACTAAGGATAAGTGACCAGTGCAAATTAATGCATGATGTAAAAAAAAAAAATAAAAAAAAAACACACAAGACAATAGTCAAGTGGGAGAGCCCAAGAAGCAGGTAGTGAGGGATGTAAGACAGGAGTCCAAAGAGATGAGAGAGGGAAGGGGAAGCCAAAGCAGCCCAAGAGGGAAAAGTCGGGAGGTGAGGTTATTCAAGCTAGCAACAACATGTGGCCTCATCAAGCAGCCTGGATTTGAGGTGTCTCCTGAGAGTGGCATGGGAGTCCAGAGAGCAGATGGGAATGGGGATTCTGTTCCACAGGGTAGGAGCAGCTACAGATAATGCTCTGCTACCCATAGCTGAGGCGACTTTTGGGATATTTGGGGTGGGGGGGACTGAGGATGCATGCAGACACCTTGAGGAAGCTCTGGTCTTGAGAAGAGGCTTAAAGGGGAGGCTTCGCCATACCTGATGGTGCGATCCAGGAGGCAGCCAAGCCCATAATCAAATCTGCAGCATAGTAGGAGCCAGCCAAGAGTCTGGTAGAGATGGAAGTGGTGAGTGGAATATGGTGCCAGGAAAGTGAAACGACGTATGTTGTTGTACTTAGAGTAGAGGTGCACATGAAAGGCTGAGGGTGTGTGTGTGTGAGTAAGAAGGGGAGCAGTAGTCAATCCAGGGTAGCAGGTTCCCTTGGGTAATGGCTAAATGGGCTACTGTGGTCAGAAGTGAATTTATCAAATAAGCCGCACCAATTTTCTGGTTAATACAGCAGATAACATAGGAGATATGATCGGAAAAGGAGAGGTACGGATCCAGGATAACTCCCAGATATTTGAAAGTTAGTACATTTTCAAGTGCAGTGTCATCCGGTGAGACTACTGAGAGGGTGGACACAGCTTTGGCAACCTTAGATAGGAAGGGTTTGGATCCAAATAGCATGGATTTAGTTTTTTTAGCATTAACACTTAGGTGATGTGAGTGGAACCAGGTGTGCGCCGCAGAGCAGTTATCGGATAAAGCCCTTAATATATTCTCAAGAGCCTTGTCATTAGTAAAGAAGACAAGGTCATCTGCATAAAACAGGGCATCACAAGTGACACAATCAGAGGGGAGAGAGTTTATAAACAGGGAGACTAAGAGTGGGCCCAGGATGGGGCCCTGGGGTACACCGGTAGTGACTGGCAGGGCGGGGGAGGTGGAATATCCTATACATACCAATTGAGATCTATCTGAAAGGTAACTTTGGAATCACCATGTGGTCTCAGTAGAACAGCCAAGGGTGTGGAGGGAGGAGACAAACAAGGTGTGGTCAACCAGGTCAAAAGCTTTAGACAGGTGAACAAAGACGGCATCCATTACCCTTCCAATGTCCATATTCCTAAGAATATGATTGGCAAAGAGGGAGAGGGCAGATGTGGTGGAGTGATGTTTATGGAAGCCGTGTTTCCGTCTGGACAGTAAGTTGTGTGTGTCAATATAGTCAGACAGTTGTTGGTGGACAACCCTTTCCAGGAGTTTACTAAGGTGGTGGAGCAAGGATATAGGCCAATAGTTATCTGGGAGCAGGTCACCAGTCTTAAAAATAGGGACCACCCTGACATGCTTCCAAGTGCTAGGCACTGAGGAGGTAGTCAATGCCAGGTTGTAAAGGTAGCTGAGTGGTTTTAAGATGGCAGGTGATACGAGTTTAAGCATAGGAGGGAAAAGACCATCACAGCCCGGGCTGCCCCGGTTAGGCAGGCTCTTCAGCAGACTGGCAGTGTCCCTGGGGGTGATGGTCCAGAAGTAGAAAAAGGAGAGGGGAGGAGTTTGAGGGGTATGGGTGGGGGGATGATCAGAGAGACCAGTGGTCAACAGGGTGGCAGCTTGCTAAGGAGGGCAGACAGGTCTGTGAATTTTTATCGTAGTCCTCAGCCACAACAACGGGTTCAGCCAGACGTACGGAGGGAGTGTCAAGGTGAATAATGGGGTTATAAGTGTATGGGTTGAGTAATGAGCCAACCTCACCCCAGAAGCAATTAGGGTCACCAAGACTGTCCCTTTGTTTGCCCTGAAAGAAGGCATGCTTTTTGGCAAGGGCTGACTGTTTACAAAGGTTTCGTAGCTGCCGGTATTCGTTCCATTGGGCAGGGGCAGGGGCCTTTTTGTAGGCTGAGCATAGCTAATCCCTTTCCTTCATCATGGCCGGGAGACTTTTGGTAACTCAGCATGTACAGCCACCCCTAACTCAGTGAGTAGTCTGGAGGAAATGTTGATTTTGGAGATGGAGGGGTGCAGTTGTGAAGAAACTCACAGCCTCAGACACGTCAGAGAGGGTGTAGAAGGCTGACAAGTTTATCACTCGAACATCATGAAGGAGGGAGGGGATGTTTGGGTGGTTGAAATTATGGAAGGAGAGTAGTTTACGGGGTGGGCACTTGGTCTTAGAGGCCCAGACTAGGTAGATGGGGGAGTGATCTCTAATGGCATCGGACACGGTGCTCGATAGGAGCACCCTGTCCTCTCTATTGGTGATTACTTGGGCAAGAAGTGTATGGTTTTGGGTACTAGGGTTGTGCCTGGTGGGGATGGTGATAATTTGGACTAGGTTATGAAGCTGGAGTTGGCTAGAGTAATCAGTTTCCAGGGCACTAAGCCAGTCCAGGTTGAAATCCCCAAGGAGGATGATGTTCCTGGTGGGGGAGAGGCTCCCCATCCCTTCAAGGTGGGTGGTGAGACCTGCTGGGCTTCCTGGAGGTGGAGTTATAGCAGCAACCCACATATATCTTTTTTGCTGCACCTATGGTCAGTTCCACTAGAAGCCACTCACTGGGTAAGCTAGGGTCAGAGTGGAGGACAGGGGTAGCAGAGAGAGGTTCATGGATGTAGATCACCCCACCACCCCTTTTCTTACCAAACCTGCCATGCCTCAGCAGGGAGTATCATTGGAGATAGTAGGCAGTATCAGATAGATGGGGTTTTAGCCATGTTTCAGAGAAGCCTAGCACACGTGGCTTATATAGGGTGACCAGGGTTCAAAGTCAATGAATTTGGAGGAGAAGCTGCAGAGGCTGATGTGCTGCAACTTAAATCCAAAGGAGGTAGTTCTGGAGGCCACACCTCAGGAAGGATGTGGATAAGGTGGAGAGGGTCCAGAGGAGAGCAACGAAAATGGTGCAGGGTCATAGCCACATGTCATACAAAGATAGGCTGAAGTACCTAAACATGTATTCCCTTGAACAGAGAAGCATATGGGGGGATATGACTGAGACCTTCAAGTACCTTAGGGGCTTAAACAGAGTGCTAAGCATCTTCCAGCTGAAAAAGCATTCAAGAACTAGGGAGCGTGACATGCAGATAGAAGGGGGCAGGTTCAGGAATAACATGATACAGTACTATTTCACAGAGAGGTTGGTGGAGGGGTGGAATAGTCTCCCGGGAGGTGGCGGGGTAAAGACGGTGACAGGATTCAAGAATGCCTGGGACAGGCATAGGGGGATTCTGGACAAAGGGGGGAATAGTCAGATAAAAGCATAGTTGACTGTCTAACATGTAGACTGTACACTGAGGCAGAATCAGTAGGCCTTAAAATCCTTTTCTGACGACAAATTCTATATTTCTATATTTTTTACCAGAATGTGAATGGTTGAAAGTGCAGGAATTGTAAGTGTTTGAACAATGTACACAGTGCCTGTAAAGATAATTTCTTTTTGGTGGTCCTGGAAGCCAAGTCCTCGGTGTTTCTTGTGTTGGTGGAAAGAACGCATATACTAAGGAATCCTTAAGATTTCTTCCACATTTATAAGTTATCCTTGGTAGCTGGCTGGACACAAAGGGAAATTATCACTGCGGGCACTGTGTATATTGTTCAAACACTTACAATTCCCACACTTTCAACCATCCACTTTCTGGTAGAAAATATGATATTGATGCTTTCATTAACTGTAGCTGTACTGGTGTGATTTATATGCTCACATGTTCTTGTGGCATGTCCTACATAGGGCAGACTAAAAGAGCATTAAAATCTCATGTAGGAGAACATAAAGGAGCAATACGGAACAACAATATAAATTATGCAATAGCCAGATGCTATGCTGAGGCACATCATGGTTCACCGGCATCCCTTAAATTCATTGGATTGGAGAATGTGGAACTACATGCATGGGGAAGGGATTTAGGGACAAAACTGTTACAAAGAGAGGCATATTGGATATTCCAATTGAATACATTAGTACCCTTAGGACTGAACAAAGTTATTCCATTACACAGCTACTTGATTTGAAAAGTCTCAAAACAGTGCCCCCCCGCCCCCCACATGTATATAGTAATACATGGCCATTTGGCATTGCATACTATTATATTGCACATGTCCAAATCATATTGGAGTGTTACTATATTATTTTGCTGGCTCTACCTCAAGGAATTTTTATGTTTTAAATGATATGCAACTTCATGTGTCACTGCATTTCGAGGCAAGACTTACCTGCTCTGCCATTTGGTACAGTGTACTATACATTGTGGGCAAGACTTGTTTATCCTCTACCCATGATAAAGGGCATGCCTTTCCAGCTCTGCCTTTTCTACAATAATCCTGTGATGTCTGTGATTAATTGAGCATGTTTATATTTATTGTTGGTTTTACATTTTGCACATGACACTTCAGTTACTTAATTTGCAACTGTCACTTTAAGTGCACTTTCTTTTAAACACCATGCTCTGGTGAGGTTGCACACTCTGAAGATGACCATTGGGGTAGATACGTAAGCGCACATTCACCAGTGTCGGCATGACCAAAGGATGACCCTTATGGCTACTGGTTTATTATTTTCTATGCTGTGTTCTGCTGGTTTTTCAAGTTGGCTGCAGTCATAAGCCCATTTTTTTGTCCAGCAAGATTGTTCTAACAGCAGCTTCTTTTTTACTGTGAAGTGGCAAGTGCTTTGTGGATGTCTTCTAGCCGACTCTGTTTGTATGAGTGAGAGAACCTGGTCATTACTAGTTTTAAGCAGTTCCATGTTTTTTGAAATAAAGTTTACTATGGATACTGTTTGAGTGATTGTCTTTCAACGTCCATTCAGTTTCTCTTGGTGCTTACCTCACTACAACCAGTAGGGAAGGTACTGGACCAGGGCAAGCCAGTGAATGTCCTCTTTCTAGACTTCAGCAAGGTGTTTGACTTGGTGCCACATCCTGGGCTGCTGGAAAAGCTGGGGGAAATAGGGATGGGGGAACTGATGGTCAGGTGGATAGGGAACTGGCTAGCTGGGCAGTGTCAGAGGTTGGTGGTTAGGAGGGAGGTTTCATCTCCTAGGAGGGTCATCGGTGGAGTCCCACAAGGATTCTTATTGGGACCACTCATGTTCAATGCTTACATCTCAGACATCAGAAAAGGCATCAGGTGTGAGATGAGCCTCTTTGCTGATGACTCAAAGCTGAGAGTGGTGGTGGATGGGGAGGAGGGTGGAGAAGCCTTTCAGAGGGACCTGGAGACTCTGGTGAGGTGGTCATGCACCTGGAAACTGAGGTTTAATACTAAGAAATGCAGGGTTCTACACCTGGGGCTTAGGAACATAGCTCATGAGCACCTCTTGGGAGGGGAGACACTGCGGGCTTCAAGTGGGGAGAAGGACCTTCAGGTGGCAGTGGATGCCATAATGAACAACTCTGAACAATGTAGAAGGGCTATGACCAAATCAAATAAAATGCTGGGATGCATTGCCAGGGAGATAACCTAGAGAAGGTGGGAGGTGCTTCTCCCTCTATATAACTGCCTTGTTAGACCACACTTTGAATACTGTATGCAGTTTTGGTGCCAGTACTTAAAAAAGGCCATTGCACTCCTGGAGAAAGGAGGGCAACCAGGATGATGCAGGGTCTGAGGGATAGGTCCTATGAGGAGAGAATTGAGGAGCTCAACTTGTACACCCTGGAGGAGAGGAGGAACACAGGGGACATGATCAAGGTCTTTAAATACATAAAGGGGGTAAATAGGGTAAGTCTAGATGGTTCTGGGTGATCAGGGCACTGGCATCAGGGCACCAGCAATCAGAACATCAGTGGGAAGTCTCCAAGCAAGCACAGTGTCAGACCACACAGCAGCAAAGGACCGGGAGTGCCACCCAACACAGTACAGCTGGGTAGTGTCACACACCGAACACCCACAGACCCACACACCAAAAGCCTATGGGGCCATAGGAGGTGCATGATGCATAACAGTGCTGGTGTGAACTGCAAATGCTGTGGAATAAATGAAACACACAGGTCATATGGTTCAGGGACGACAAGCCTCTGTACAAGTCAGATTCTTATATGACCAACTACTACTTCTGATGACTGTACAACACAGATATCTGACTGTGAGATCATATTGGAAGGATCATTCTCCAGCTCCTTCTCCATGCTGTGCCCTTCAGCTCCCATGATGAATACTAATGGGCTGTCTAGACTGCAACCGCTCCACTGGACATAACCGGAATGGCCTCAGAGCAGCTAGCAGACTAGTCAGTTACCTGTTTTGTCGAATGCTGCCTATTTCACTGGTATGTACTTCCTATCTGTCCATGGCTGGTCTGGATTTTCCTCTGTGTCCTTCTCTGGACACCTCCTGTTCAGCTTAGCTGAGGAGCACCACTGCTATCAGTGCACCTGGGGCACTGCCCACACGGACCCCATGCACATGGAGCCAGGGTGCCATGCCCATGACCATATGGCATGGCCACCATCCAACATGCCCAGTGCCACTGTACTGCTGCATGCAACACCAATGGCTGCCATCGATGGAGCCAACCACACCACGACCAGGTGGCACACATGGATGTTCAGCTGTCATGCATTGCGCTGCCCCCCGAGGCCTTGCAGCTGACCATGGGCTGGTGGGCAGGGGCAGCAGTGTGGGTGCTGCCACATCATGGTACTGTACATGCAGGCAATACATTGTGCTCCACAGTGCCGGGCACCCTGTTACACCGGTGCTCTGATTGCAAGGGCACCCTTGCTGTTTGCACCCTCTCACTGGTGCTCTGATTGCCGGCACCCTGATGCTGGTGCCTGATCACTGGGAACCAGCCTAGATAGGGTGTTCCAGCTGAGGGAGGTGGGGCCACCAGGGGGCACCTAGTGAAGCTGATTGGCAGGAGGCTCAGGGGGTGAGACAAGGAGATGTTATTTCACCGAGAGGGTGATGGAACCCTGGAAGGCACTGCCTGCACTACTTGTGGCTGTTAGTACTGTGGAGAGGTTCAAGCAGGGCTGGGAGAGGTATGGGGAAGGTGAAATTTAGTAATGCTGAAACTGGAGGAGTTTTTCAGATGTGGGATAGGGTTGGGCGGTTTTATGTGGAAGGCGGGCAAGGCAGCTACGGTGCCCCAGATGGGAGCTGATCCTTGAGCAGACTTAATAGGCCATAAAGGCCTAGCTCTGCTGGCACCTTAGTATGTTATTATGTTAACTAAGTAGGTTCCCCTGCTTCAGTTTTCTAAATTTGAATTGTTTCATGCTCTGAGGTAAAGTGCAGACACTTGTCTGTTGAGCCTTCCTATTTCTGATTTTCAGAAGTACTGTTTGCTTAAAGTCTTATCCCCTTTAATTACCCCTTTAGCTATCCGTTCCTCTCCTTGCAACTTTGGTCCCCTCACTGTCTTTACTGTTTTCTTTTTTTTTTAATTGGTATACCTCTCTGTCTTCCTCCCTCTGTGTTTCCCTGTATCTCCTGAATGCCACCTTTTTACCTTCACCACCTTGCCACTTCACTAAAGACAGCAAGCAGCAAATTCTCCCAGTGCTCACTCCTCTTTGTAGAGAGACAGCAGGAACAGTGCTACAGGTAAATAAAGAGTTCAGTCAAGAAAAGCAAACCTGCACAATGGCAAGAAGAAAACCAGAGTACTCCCTACACAGTCAAAGGCAAAATTCAATACTAGCCATCTCCCAGTGGTCATTTTATTTTCTATAACTTAGATTCTCGCTGACAGCAGTAATCCACACTCACAAACCTTCCACAGGCATTAAAAGTTTAGAACAGGTGCACATAACAACCTTGTTCAAAGGAGAGCTTGCTGCACACTAAATGATGTCACATGGAGGCATGCAGCTGATGTTCAATGGGCCTACGAAATGAGTAGTGTTACACTTGTGCAACTCTAATAACTGTTTGGCCTTTCTAGCTCTCTATTCCATGGGGAATTACCACCCTATAGGGGTACTGAAGGCAAGGAACCCTCGAAGAAGTTCCCATCCCTAGAGGTGCCATGTGAAAGATTCTTTGGCTAAAGGTACCTTTGGAAGGAGTCCCCCAAGAAGAGAGGGCTGCTGCTGGAGGAGGAAGAGGAGGAGGGAAAGATGGTGGGAAAAAGAATAATGCTTCAGAAGGAGGCTGGGAGGGACTGCTTATATAGCTCAGGAATGGGGCATGGCTAGTTGTTCACCCCATTGAACTACGGACATGGCCTTCCAATTCAATGGGCCTACACAACCAGAGTAGTGTTATGCTTGTGTAACCGTGATAACTGTTTGGTCATTTGCACTCTGTGTTCCATAGGGAATTACCACCCTATAGGAGCATCAAAGGCAAGGAACCCTTGAAGAGGGTTCCACCCCCAGAGGTACCAGAGGAAAGATTCTCTTGGCTAAAGGTACCTTAGGAAGGAGCCCCAAAAAGAGTATTAAGCAGCAAACATTGATTACGAGGTTGTGAAGCAGACTGACAGCAATGAGACTGCTGAAGAAACACAAAAAAGATGAGCAGATTGTCAGGATTGCACTGATAAAATGGATTGCACTGATGACGCAAGGGCTTCCTAAGGAGAGAGAGAGAGAGAGAACGGAAAGTAGTGCCACCATCCATTTCCATCCAACAGCCAACCCTACCTAAGAAAACTAGGGACTTTACTATTAACAACTAACTACATATGACCTTAGGCATGGAGGAGAGGAAAAATACCCTTTTTAAAGGAGGAAACCTCTGGGCATCCAAGGCCTAGGTCACCTTCCCTCTAGGCTTTAGGGTATTTTGGTTAGTGATGGCATGGCTGCTGCAATTTAGAAGGCCAATCCAGAGGGTGGAAAATATTCCAATTTGGGGGACACCTCTCACTCTATCCCTCTAACAGGAACACCTTGAAGGGTTGTGATATACTTCTGAAATGTGGGATACACTGACATGGTATCACCTTTAAGGCAGGAGGAGGGGAATGAAAGCCACTGAGGCACTCAGCTGGCCTACCAATCTAAGAACAAAATGGGTGAATCAGAGGCTGTCATAGGGAGAATAGCTTAGAAGGTGCCTCACAACCCACTCAGCAACTAAAGGGGCCTGATTGATGGGACCCCACCCCTCATAGCTGAAGTCTTAACTTCTACATCAAGAGGTGCCACCAATGAGTTAGACAACTGAAGCTCTGCCCAGAGCGAGGACATTCCAACTATGGACCAGATGAGAAGGACTCCACCCCAAGTTTCACATGCTCAAGATACAAACTTTGTGGGTACAGAGTGAGACCATTGGCTGCAGGGCAAATCCTGAGCTAGAAAAAGTAATTGTCATGGTTGGCATGCATTCAAGTGAGAGCATGAATCAACTTTGATGTGCTAGATAGGAGGAGGCCAAGCAAAGTTGTCGGCTATAGATTAGGTAACAGGTTATTGATGAGGAGGCCAGGCAAAGCCAGTGACTATAGATTAGGTAGCAGGTTAGTGTTGAGGAGTCTGAATGATGCCAGTGGCCATTTGCTATTAGTAGCAGCCAGTGGAATGCAAGATAACCAGTTCCATTAAGGAAGCCAAATTAATGGTGACATAAAAAGTAGGTGTTTAGGTAGTGAGAAGCTGTGATGCCAGTGATTGAATCAATGAGGTTTGTCTTAAACAAATTTATGAGATTTAGTAGATGATTGATATGTTATCAGCCTGAATAGTGAATTGATATCATTGGCATGTAAACCTTAAATGCTATTAAGGCAGAGTTAGGTTATTCTAGTTAGGAGCATTTGAAAGGCAGTAAGTATTTGCAGTGCAGCAATGAATATCTTGAATGCCATGTAGGCTGTAAGGTAAATGCATTTATGCATGGATAACTGAGAGGTCTTGTAGGCAAAAGGAACAGGGCAAAATCATATAGCTTACATAAAAAAATGCTCCTGCTACTTGGAGCCACGATGCCCCGCTGTAATGACACAGTCCCCCACTGTGGGAATAACAGAGATGTCACAAGCTGAGCAAACAGCAACTGTAATGTTGGTAGGGTTGGACCCCCCCCCCAAAAAAAAAGAGGCACTTTTACAGGGAAGGTCCTAGTTAAGGACAGAGCCATATGATAGCTAACTGCCAGAATAATGTGAACAAGTTGAAGCAAAAAAATGACTGAAAGGTTCAGAATAATTACATTTAGAAACATACTGCTAAAATGCCTACAGCTGTAAGCTGTGTAATATAGTAATACTGCAACATGAACATACTAGAGCAGTGCAAAATTGAAAGTTGGGAGTAGTAGCTGCCTAACTGAGCAAACACTAAATGAATTGAGCAGAGCACACTGAATACCAATGCTGAATGAACTAGAGTAGAGCAGCTGAGAAACAAACCTTGCACAGCAGGGAGTGCTGAGCAACAAACATCACACAGCAGGGAGTGGCAGCTAGCTGGGAGCAGAATGACGCCTGGACTAGGTGTAAACATTTAAGGTGGAAAAGCAAGGAGACAGCAGAGGCAGGGAAAACAGCAGTTTGAGCTGAAGCATATACTGTAGATAACAATTGCAGGTAAACTGAGAGATTGCTAAGTATGAAAACTAAATGGGACATTAGAACTCTGGAAAAGCCCAAAAAAGAAACAAACAAAAGCAAACTCAACACAGGAGCTGGAGAGAGCAGAAACAAACAACAGAGGGAAGCACAGACAGACTGCAGCCAGAGGCAAATACTGACCTAGAGCAGGAGAAGCACAAACCAGGCAAAGAGCCCAGCACAAGCCAGCAGAAATCCAAGCACAAGGGAAAGTAGGAGACAAATGCCGCAGAAATTGGGGGGGGATGGCAGAGCCCAGGGAGAGTTCAGGAAGAGCTTTTGGCCACAAAGAAAAAATGTTTCAGAAGAAGGCTGGGAGGAACTGCTTATATAGCTCAGGAAGGAGGCATGGCTGTATGCTCACCCCATTGAACTACAGGCATAGCCTGCCATGCCTTCATCAGAGCTGTGTTACACAAGGTCCCTGCACCCTAATTGGTACCCTCAGAGGTACACCGTAGACAGCTAGTGCTTAAGCATATTTTATACTAACATGTAGGGTTAAGGGCATCTACCGTACAGGAGTAGATGTCAGGATATGTACGCATATTGTTGCAATACACTTTGCTTGCTAATACATATATATTCTATGTATTTTCTCTGTATTTCTTACTTGTAAGATGCCAGGACACCTATGTCCTTGAAATAATGATGATATGTAAGTCGGCATTGCCACCTTTTGGTGGTTTGTACCACTACACTGAGTTATGTAAGACTCTGTATAAGAACTCTTTTGTTTCACAAACTGATGACTACTACAAAATTGTATAATGTTATCTTGGACCATGGAGCCTCCTCTAATTTAGCCAATAGGGCTCATCTCTGTAACCAGAAATGTTTCTGTCTTACAGTAACCATAGTAATTATCATAGGTATATAATGTGATACACTAGTCTTGTACCTCGGAGATCCCAAGAGACACAAAGAAACCTTGAGGTATAGGGAACGCTTAGCACTGGCTCCTGGTTCATATTGGCAAGAACTGTTTAGGGCAATTGTGATTTTATCCTTTTTGGTAGTAATAAACAAGTTTATTACTCTTATGCAACGTGTCTGTGATTACTTGCATTCCCAATATTTCCAAGAACCTGAAAGTGAGGTTTAGACCTCCTGACAATTGGTGACTGTGGAAGGACACCATTTTGATCCCTGATTAACACATTGTGGCAACAATTTCTGCTAACAACAAAGAGTATGACATCATAGATTTGTTCAAAGATCATGAGCTTTTTCCAATGCTTCTCCCCATTTTGCAGCAACATTTGGAAGTGTTTGCAATCAACAAACATGACTGTGGCAGAATGCACACTGTCATTGAAGTGCCAGGCCCAGCACATGAGAGGCAAAGGCAATACCCTTTTCCAACTGAGGCGTTGCTTTCCCTTAGAGAAACAGTCAAGTCACCTCTCAAGCAAGGAGTAATCAGAACTTGCGTTTCTACTGCTAACTCCCCAGTGTGGCCCATGAAAAAACCCACAGGGGCCTGGAGACTTACTATTGACTATAGGAAACTGAATCAGGTCACCCCAGTTGTTCACCAACTGTGGCATCAGCACCCGATGTGCTACAACTTTTGACCCCTGACCTGAAATGGTTCAGTGCCCTGGACATCTTCAATGGTTTCTGATCATTACCATTGGCCCTCAAGAGTCAATATAAGTTTGCCTTCACCTTTGAAGGAAGACAGTACACATGGACTTGCTTACCATAGGGATTCCATAATAGACCGTCCCTGTTCCATCTGCATATGATGGATTCCCTTGAGGGTTTCTCTACTCCCCAATGTCTCTTGCAGTATGTGGATGACCTATTTCTGGCAATAGCCACACAGAAACAACACCTGGATCTCTTGGATGAACTACTGACTCTCATTCGGAGAGCAGGCCTCAATTGCAATCCAGCAAAAGCACAACTATGTCAGAAAGAAGCACTCTTTCTGGGTCTAAAAATAACTCACCATGGTCAAAGCCCTACCTGGAAGAAGATACAAGGATTGCAAGACTTGCCATTGCCCAGCAGCATGGCAACTCTTAGAAGGTTTCTAGGTATGGTAAATTATTCGAGAGATTTTATTTGTGATTTTGCTCAGAAGGCTGCTCCTCTTCATGAGCTACTGATAAAGGACATCCCATGGACTTGGGGCCCTATACATACCCAAGCTGTGATGTCACTGAAGCAGGCCTTGGCCTCTGCTCCAGCTCTGGTCAACCCCAATCCAGCACTACCATTCCATCTGGAATGTGCCACCTCTGACATTGCCATGTCAGCAGTGCTGGCCTAGAAGGTTCATGGCACCCTGAGACCTATTGTATATGCATCACAACCCTTGACCCCAGTGGAACAGAAGTACAGCCTTTGTGAAAGGAACCTTCGGGCTACCTACTGGGCTGTCAAGCACTTTCTGTATATCATTGGGTACTCTCCACTGATCATCAACACTAACCACACACCAACTACCTTTCTGCTCTCAGATAGAGTGAAGGATGGGTCAGTCTCCAACACCAGGCTGACACACTGGTCACTTCTTCTCCAGGATAGAGATCTACAGGTACACCCAACAAAAATTCCATCTATGCTGGCTCATGGACTCCTTTTCCAAGGAGAGCCCCATGACTGTACACTGCAGTCACCTGATCTTCCAGATCCAGGTCCTTTCCTCCCTGCCAGGCCACAAATACTTGATAACACCTCTTTGTGTAGCATCTGCACTGATGGTTTAGCATCCTACTATCAGGGAGAACAAATTGCAGGGATGGGCATCCTAGTAATTTACCCTTACGGGAACACTGTTAAAATATCTAAGCGTTGCAGTGTGGCATCATCACAATATGCCGAGATGGCAGCGGTGGCCTGTGCCCTCAAGTTCATCCAGCATGGGACCAAGGATACCATCATTTTTACAGATTCTAACTGGGTTTGTTGTTCTCTTATAGAATTCCTTCCTTTCTGGCAGAAGACTCCATCCTCTCCTCTGATGGCAGTCCAGTGAAGTACAAGGAATTGGTAATATACATACATTCACTGGCACAAAGATTTGCACTCAAACTCTACGTACTGTACACAAAGTCAAAGCTCATTCTCTCCATGACCCCTATTATGCCTTCAATGACACAGCAGACACCATTCCCAAGGAAGGGGCCCGATGGGGGGACACCTGGATGATGGACCATTCACAGGCCAATGCTGCTGTACACATAGCAGCACTCAGGAAAAAACCTGAACCCTTTTCCTTATTGGACCTCTCAGAAGCCCAACATGTTGACACTGAACTCAAAGAAGTGTTCAGTTTCCTTGACAAGGGTACCGAAGAGAAACTTCTCACACATAACCCCTACCTGAGACATGAAGGTAAGTTACACTTGTCACCAGATGACAAGCTCATCTAGTATCAGCCAGATGATTCCACCACCAAGTTGTCGGTGGTCCCCAGACACCTAAGGTCTGAATTCTTGCACCAAGTGCACAATACACCCACTGGTGAACACCAGGGAGTAGAAAATACCTTCCAAAGGCTTAAGACCACTACCTGGTGGCCTGGTGTCACCAAGGATGTTAAACAGTACATAGACAATTGTCTCATTTGTGCGTAAAACAACCCCATCCCTACCAAGCGAAATGCCAAACTCTTACCACAATGACACTCTGGTAATTGGCATGCCATACAGATTAATTTTATTGGCCCCCTGACCAATACTAGCAGAAATAACAAGTATTCTCTTGTGGTAACTGACCTCTTCTCTAAGTGGGTGAAGCTTTCCCCGCTAAGACATGCACTGCTAAAACCACTGCCAAACGCTTGATGGAACACATTTTCTTCAGGTGTGGCCTACCTCTTAAGGCAGACTCTGACAAAGGAACCAGTTTTACAGGTGAGTTAATGAAAGAATCTCTTGAACTCCTTGGAGTTCAACAAAAGTTCCACATACCCTACCACCCCAATCTTCAGGTCAAGTAGAGAGATCCAACAGATGGATTAAGCAAATGCTTTCCAAATTCATTGAGGACAATCCCAAAACCTGGGATTCCCAACTGCCGTTACTCCTTATGGCAATTAGAGGCATACCCTCAGCCACCACCCAGCTCACACCCTTTGAGGTGATGACTGGAAGGCAGATGAGAATACCTGAACACCTGTTATTTGACCTGCACACCCCCACTGCAGACCATGTGTCTGTAGATCAATATGTGGAAAAACTCAGAAAATACCTCATACACACACACTTTTACGCTGCCAATTGCATGGGCAAGGCCCAGCAACAATCCAAAATACAGTTTGACAAACATGCATAAGAAGTGGATTGGCAGGTTGGAGATCAGTTAATGGTACTCTGATTTGCACATCCCACCCATTCCTTCTCCAATAAATGGGAAGGCCCATACCCCATTGTCAACAAGCTCAGTCCGGCAGTCTATCAAGTTAGACTCCTGCATAACAATAAACTGACTGACAAATGGTTACATGCAAACCAACTGAAACTGTATAAAGGAGCTTAATTACTTTTCCTCACCCCATTGGGAGGAATAGTACTAACTTACTAATGTTTGATTTTTCTTTACAGATACACTGACAAGATGGCTATCTTGTTCCATTATCTCCTCATCTCAGGATATATGCCCTGCATCCAAGGCACGGTACCGAACCTCCTACCACACCTTGATCATCCAGTATCTCCTTCAGAGGGAGTATCCATCAATATACTGATAGTCTGATTACTGTCCAGGAAGGTTCCGAAGCTTACCTCACTGCCTTGGTTGTTGCTCCTGATAAATCTACCCTACAAATTGAGTGGCAAACCACATCGCAAGGACAAATCCTCCCTGTGGCCAAACTCTCCAAAGGAACTTTCCAGGATTGGCCCAATGCTAAATTATCCCCAAATGGTTCTCTGTCCTTGTTACAAATTGCTCTTAGACATTCTGGTTTGTACAACATCACTGCCTTAATTGATCCTTCGTACTGTAATTCTCTGTCCAAGGATTCTGCTGGAAAATTTTGTGATGTACACCACATGGCTTCTGCTGCCTTGTATCTCTCTGTGTTACCACCCACTGATAAAAAGCTTTTGGAAAGCCCAAAGCACACCCCTAGTCCCCATAGTGGTCTAACAGCCACTGCCCTCCCAGGTTCATTGACCAATAATTTACAATTTATGCATAACCTGTTTTGTTTAATCTTACTTACTAGAATATGAAAGAATTTGGTATGGGTAACAATAATAATACATCAGCATTTTATAGTTCATTATTGCTTGATAGTTTAGCTGCATTTCAGATATGTACTCAAGACCCTATTGCCAGGGTCCAGTCTACTGAACATAGAGGCAACTTCAGGAGAAAACCCAATCCTGATGATCAAAGTCATAAACGTAATATACGTGAAGTTGACAGTTCTGATGTCACAGGTGCAACAGGTACTGTCACAGGCCTTTTTGGTATGGCTATGTCTATTTGGAATAAAGCAGACATTGCTGCTATCAAATCTCATTCTGCCAAATTTTCCACTGGTTTGGTTAACAATATACTAACACCATTATTGCATGGCATGGATGGCCTTAGTCAGGAAGAAAGATACACTGTATACAACATGCATGACATTGCTAAGGCATTTTCAGACTCTAAAGACAAGATTAATGCACTTATTGCACAGAACAACACGGAAGCAGATAAACAATACATTGCTAGAGAAATCCTCTGCTCTGCCTATGGCTCATACATTATCACTACCATCAATAATCTCTTCCGTGATCTAGAATCTAGAAGAATTCCCGATATCATACATGACAGACACATTTCCAAATGGTATTGTCCACGATGTAAATCCCCTAGCTGTTATGTTATGTGTATGCAACAATCTCTAACCATTCCTCTTTCTACAGCTAGGAACCTGGGGTTTGTGACCAGACACCCTAACACTGGTCCTTGTTTCACTGCTAAGAAATGTTCCATAAGAGATACAATGTTTCTTTTACTGTCTTTTTACCATGTTTTGATCCCACTGCAGCCTTGTTCGACAAGCTTGCACTGGTACACTCTATTGGGCACTTGGACGAAGACATCTACAGAGAACGCCTGGATCTACTGCCTCTACTGGTTTTTCATCCTTTCCTGGATGCCTGGGTGGCTCTGCACATGGACTGCTGTGTGAAGAAGCAATACATTTACTTGTGCTGATGTGATGTATTTGATGTTATTCAACCTGTTTGTGGTTATTCTCCAGATAGCATTGATTGGACTTTTACCATGGATGTTGACATCACCAAGAATGGCACGGATGTCTTGCATTCGACTTTGGCTCCGGATAAGCTCTACCAATCATATCATGAGGAGGTTCATCACCTGTCAACACAGATTTCAAAGACGGCTTACACCTGTCCTGTCCAGTTGCAAAAGTGGAGACTCCCTACTGTTCACTCCCAGTACAATTCTGATGGGGAGTACTGTGTGGTAACTAATTTTAAAAGCTATACTTATGGATCTGTGACATGTGTTATTGATAACCCCAATTTTTGTTTCATTCCCCACCAGAAGACTGTCATTTGACATACCATTATAACCCCTGTCTCCCTCATGGATGTGGACATCATTGATGGTAACCCAGATTATCTGCTCACACTTTCTGAATATTTACCATATTTTAATGTACACATAGACCCACTCTCACTTACATTAAAATCACTTTTAGACAGGAAAGACACACATCTCATCCACATCAGCAATAATACGACCAAGGCCAATGAAGCTATCCTTTCATTGATTAATGATGGTGACATGAATGATGCATTGACTAACACCTGGTTAGAAATTACTTTTAAAGGTTTTGTTATTATACAAGCATTTCTTATATTTGTTTTGATTATCATGCTATGCTGCCTACTGTGTACACTGTGCCAACACTGTGAACAGCTCGAGTTCCTTTACAAAGCTCGCAAGTCGGGTTTGTAAACAACCACTGCTCCCTGACCTTTCCCTAGGTTTGCCTGTGTTGCCCTTGGAGGCAACAAGGGGGGGAATGTTACATGAGGTCCCTCCACCCTAATTGGTACCCTTAGAGGTACTCCGTAGACAGCTAGTGCTTAAGCATATGTTATACTAACATATAGGGCTAAGGGCATCTACTGTACAAAAGTAGATGTCAGGATATGTACGTATATTGTTGTAATACACTTTGCTTGCTAATACATATATTTTCTTCTGTGTATTTTCTGTGTATTTCTTACTTGTAAGATGCCAGGACACCTGTGTCCTTGAAATAATGATGATATGTAAGTCGGCATTGCCACCTTTTGGTGATTTGTACCACTACACTGAGTTATGTAACACTCTGTATAAGAACTCTTTTGTTTCACAAACTGATGATTACTACAAAATTGTATAATGTTATCTTGGACCATGGCCTTCTCTAATTTAGCCAATAGGGCTCATCTCTGTAACCAGAAATGTTTCTATCTTACTGTAACCATAGTAATTATCATAGGTATATAATGTGATACACTAGTCTTGTACCTCGGAGATCCCAAGAGACACAAAGAAACCTTGAGGTATAGGGAACGCTTAGCACTGGCTCCCGGTTCGTATTGGTAAGAACTGCTTCGAGCAACTGTGATTTTATCCTTTTTGGTAGTAATAAACAAGTTTATTACTCTTATGCAATATGTCTGTGATTACTTGCATTCCCAATATTGCCAAGAACCTGAAAGTGAGGTTTAGACCTCCTGACAGAAGAAACATCAGCTGGGTGTCTGTAGGTGATGTAATTTTTTTATGTCTGTGGAAGGTTTGTTAATGTGGATTACTGCTGTCTGCCAGAATATAAATCGTGGAAAATAAAATGACTACTGAGAGAGATGGTAAGATTGAATTATACCTTTGACTATTTGTGGAGTGTTCTGGTCTTTTTCCTGCCACTTCACTAGTGAACCATAACAGCCTCTTTTTCTTCCTACTTTTACTCACTTTCGTTATGCAGAGGTTGATTACCTTAATTATGACCTCCCTTATTTTTGTCACAGTGCGTCTGCCCCTCCATGTCAATCCCTCCTTACAAGGCAGTTTTGGAGGCAGCTTTCCATTTCTTTAAAATCCATTCCCCCAAAGTCCAGGACCCTCATCCTCGTATGGTCTGTCTCTTATCCTGTCTTAATACAAAACCACACTGTACAGTGATCACCAGTACCTAGAGGACTGCCCACTATGATGTCTACAATGCCAACCCTTTTTTTTTGTTTGTTTATTTATTTATTTATTTATGGTGAAAATCATTTAGCGTAACTCATTCACAATGGTGACCTTATCAAATACAGTATAGTATGTATACAATTATACAATGGCAATAAAAAATCCTGGACTCTGATTGGTCAGTGTGTGCCTGAAACAGTGATATTATTACACAATAACATCACTGTAATTGATTAGCTTTAGCTTTGTTTGCTTTTCTCTTAAGAAACAAAGAACTACTGCCTCACTAAAAATCTACTAACAACATTTTTTAATAGTTTTTTTTTTATTTTCTATAACAACAAACCATTGTATAATTGCAATAAGACACTCCAAGGTGTGTGTTATTGTGTAATAATGTCACTCCTGGGGTGGTGGAAGCACTCGGCTTCACCTCGTGCTTCAACCCACCTCAGGAGTGACATTATTACACTATAACACACACCTTGTTGTGCCTTATTGCTTAAATAAAATATACAGTACAAACATACAATTATTTTCACAATTAAACGATTAAGTAAAATTAGATAAAACAGCTACAGGGCTTTTGTAAAGAGAACAAGTGTTTTTTCAGTACAAAAATACATAGAGGTTTAGCATGTAGTTTCCTAAACTCTAATGGAAGGTTATTCCAACAAATTGGGACAAAGTGACTAAAGCAGTACATAGCTCATTTGATTTCGGTATACGGAACCAGTATTTCCTTTATATGACAATTTCTCAAGGAGGAATCAATATTCGTAAAAATTAGTCTATCATTTAGGTGTTTAGGAACCAAACCTAGACCATATTTATAGGCAAAAATGCATTTATGAAGTTCCCTCCTGCTGGTCAATGATAGCCAGCCTAACTGTTGGAACATTTCACACTGATGTACATATTTAGGACATTTGAGAATTAGCCTAGCTAGACGATTGACTAGAACACCCAGCCTATGCAGCTGTTCAAGAGTTGCCTTATCATCGAGGATGTCAGCATAATCAATCATTGGCAAAATCTGAACTTGTACAATCAGTTTTAGGGTATAATCCAAACAATATTGATTTCTGAATAGTTGTCCCACCCTCTTACTAACTTGGGCTATTAATTTGTCTGCATGTTTGTTTCCAGAACCCATTTGAAAGCCAAAAGCCCAAATATTTGTTAGTATCTACACACTCCAAGACAGTTCCAGTGTTATCCAGGATCACTATTTCATTATCCGTTTTCACTTTATGAGCAGATCCAAAAATCATACATTTGATTTTGGTGGTACTGAGTTTTAGGTCAGAATTAGTAAACAAAAGTCTGAAAACCATTTAAACTGTCCTGGATAGTGCTTTGAACATCATGAATTGAAGAGTGAGAAGAATATATTATGGTGTCATTGGCATAAAGATGGTAACGAGAATCCCCCACACTTTGGCCAAGATCTTTTAAATATATTGTGAACGTACCAGGTCATAATGTCATACGTTTAATAGCGTATGGCATTATGGCACATCCTGGACCTATGCGCTCTCCGTGTTGGACCTCCCAGAGTAATCCTAAGTGGGGGGGTCTGGGGCACAGCCCCAGGAAACAGGGGGTGTGGGGGCAGAGCCCCCATAGGAACAAAAAATTCAAGAAATTGCTCAATGCGATTAAGTCACAAGGCATTCTGCCATACAACATTTTGACCCAATGCGTATCATGAAGAAGAGTGGACCCTGGACAGAGCCCTGGGGTACACCTCTCACAACAGAAAGTGTGGCAGCTCAGCACTATCCACAGCCATAATCTGACATCTGTCAGTTACAGAAGAAGGAACCTATTTATTGTAAGCACCAGTTCCAGCATGGCTCCATTCCTAATGGGGTGCCTGACTAACTGCCCAAAAAAAGCCCCTAGAAGGGGGCCAAGGATAGCCCAACACTTTACCAAAGCTGCAATTGGAAGACTCCAGTCCACATCTGGCAGATTGAAGTCCTCAACTGACAGCACTTCCCCTTAATTGCCATCCTAATGATGGCTTCCCCAAAAATCTTATTCAACCCCTCTCCCTGTGCTGCAGATCTGTATACCACCCTTGTACAGATAGCCACTTCAGTACCTATTTCTAGGATGACCCACAGCACCTCCAACCCTTCTTTTTCCTCCAGGATCCCCTGTTCTTCCATGGCCTTGATTCCCCTCCCTCCCTCACATATAGTATAACCACATCTTCCCTCCTCCCTTTCCTGTCTCTCTTGAACAAAGAGTAGCATGTTATGGCCATCTCTCAGTTATGGCTGTCTGCAGCACAACTCCTACTATTGTGTGCAGTATTTTGCACATAAAATCTGCAACAGCTGAACTCTAAAGGGCTGGATTTTCAAACATCAACTGCAAGCTGTGACAATGGCAGCTTATGCCAACTATCATCATGTCTAGGACTCTGCACCTGATTCAGTAATGGACAGGGTCCTGGAGCCAATGTCCCGCAGCTTGTGGCATTGTTGGCAGTGTGCCAAAAAGAGGGTGCATCCACAAGGTGTGCTACAAGCTACAGGATGGTCTGGTGGCAGCTGCACCCTTTGGAAAAAGCAGAGAAGTGGCTTGCAGCCATGCAGCCCCGATTTACCTGTAAGGTGAAATATGAGAAAAAATAAAATCCCTGATGATCTAGTGGTCCCCCCAGCCTGATATGCCTGCAATGTAAAGTATTATAAAAAAATGTCATTGATTAGTGCCCAAATTTCTCCCAGCCCAATATATTCGCATATGACAATGCTGCCAATATTCATAATTGGTGGTCTAGTGGCCCCCCTCATCCCCACCCCGGCAGGTAGTGCCCACCACTCTACTCCTCCCCATCCTGAACTCCTATCCAGTGACTGGCACAGCCCTCCTTAAACCACCACAGCCAGCCACTGAATGAACTGCCAGAGTGCATACTGTATACAGACTGGCACTCAGAGTGAGGGAGGGTGTTGGGAAGGGGTCCTAGGTGGGTGGTCAGGTGGGAGTTGATGTACAGTCAGGGGGTGGGGGAAACTACTAGACAAGTATTTTGGTGCTCTAAGTGCCTTTTTGCCTTGAATCTTAGCTGCCAAACTCATGACCATTCTTCAAATTTCTTTAGGTCCTCCTTCATTCTTTCTATCCCTCCCCCCTTCCCCAGTGTGTCTACTCTGTTGCAGATATCTGTGTCATCTGCGAATAGGCATACCTTCCCCTCCAGTCATTCTGCAATGTTGCTGACCTCAGCTAATCCCATCTTGGAAGTGTATCAACACCAATAATGGGTCTTAGTCCTAGCACATTTATCCAGAGGACTAGATGATCAGTTCATTTGAGAACAACAAACTCTGCACTAATCTCTGCTCTAATACCATAGCCCCACCCATCAGGCTGTCATTGGTTATCAGAAACATGACTGATGCTGGAGACAGAGGCAAAACTCAGTAATTTCTTTCCTCCAATAATTCTAACAGCTTGCATAAGGAATGTTGGATCCAGATATGTATATATTCTTCTCCTTGTTTATAACACAGCAATGATCCTGCAGGACCTGCTATGCCCACTGGACTGATCTGTAAGATGCAATATTGTTGATGTTCTAATTAGGAGATCATGTGGGACACACTGTTACCCTCCATATAGATAGATAAATAGATTGATAGACAGAGAGATAGGTTGGTAGAGAGACAGATAGATAGATAGATAGATAGATAGATAGATAGATAGATAGATAGATAGATAGATAGATAGATAGATAGGCAGGCAGGCAGGCAGGCAGACAGACAGACAGACAGACAGATAGAGGCTTGGAAATGCCCCATCATAATTGTTGTGATCATTGAAATTAGGGAGTTCTCCTTGCATCTGATCAGTGTGACAAATGCATTTTGTTACATGAGATTACAAATTTGGCAAAACCCTCCCCATTTCTTTGAGACTATTATTAACATTGAGTAAAGTTTGTTTCCTGTCCCTTTGGTGATACAGAGACTATTGCTGCTATGCTGAGCAAATGACCTAAGGTGTGCTCCACTGCATGGCCTTCCTCATTATTTTTGATACTGTAGATTGGAATAAATATGCCCTGAGGAAGCATAGAGAACTTTATTGTATAACCTAATGAAATGATCTTCAGCACCCAAGCATCTGACACTATCTGGATTCATCTGTCTTAAGCCTCTGGAGATGACCCCCAAGAGGTTGATTTGAAACTTCAAAAACTTTAATGAGAGAAGGGCCATCTCCCTTGTGAGATGTAAGGCTGGTGAAGGTGCCTCTATTTTGCTGAGATCTGATTCCATGAATAGGATAACACTTGGTATGAAACAGGTGAATTCAGCTACCACACTTGTTCCTAGACTTTTTTAATTTTTTTGAAAGTTACCGAATTTATGTTCCTGGCAGCAAAACCTATTTGTGTTTTATTTTCTTTAAAATGTAATCTAACTTAAGGCCAAACAACATATCACCTGCAAAAAAGGGATGCTGAGAAGATGACTCTTAAAAACCACTACATCCTATTACCTCCGGGTATTCACTGTGCCTCTACTCACCATTGCTTCAGAAGTGCTTTAAAGAAGTTTTATCTGGACTCGACTGTACCTGACGATAACTTTTGAGGTACTGAGGCAATTTTTTTTTTTGCTTTGCTGCCATTGTCTGCTTGAGTACCCTCTCTCTCATAAGTTTTACATATTGTACACCTATCATTGGTTTTGCACTTAACTGTATTTTTGAATTTCTGTTTCTTGATTTTTGATGTATAGTTTGCTATCTTGTTTAACCTTTATTAGTCTTAAGATTTATTGGCATATATACCCCAAGTCATGCCTGAATATAGTCAATATATTGTCTAGTGCACTTACCTGATCAACAAAAACTAACTAAATAAAGGTCTGGTCCACTGACCAATACCTCAACCATATGATCTTTGAGGTCACAATGGAGGCTGATGAACATCTTGCACAGAGTTATAGCAATGAAGCAGCTGTACTTGTAGAGAGTTTCCGCAGTGTCATGGCCTACATTCCCCCATCAATAAAACAGGTCCATGTAACCCACCCCAAGAACGCACCTAGAAACAAACTGTTACAGCTTAGTGTGTCTTTCCTGGTCACAAAATTACAAAAATAAATAGGTGCAAAGTAGTGCCACTATTATTAGGGTTGAGTATACACTTCTATGTCAAACCCCCAATTTCTACACCACAATAGCATGGTTGTTGCGGAACAGAATAACCTGAAATTTAGCATGCATGTAGTCTGTACAAGGATCTGTGGATCCTGAACATTTGGTGACAGTGAGTTGGACAGTTCCAAAGTTTTAGAAGGTAAGACCTTTTCTTGCTCACCTCTAGCACATAAATGTCTGGTGGTTAGGTCTGTGTGGAATGTAAAATTCTGCTGGCAGAATTAAGGTGCAATTACCTTTTTGATTTGACAAGATTTTGCAGAATTTCCATACAAATTCCATGGACTTTAGCCATAATTTGAATTTCAGTTAGCTTGTTCTAAATGTAACAGTACACATCCAAATGTTTCCAAATTTGGAAGGTATATAAATCTGTACTACAGTGTATGTGGAAGTGATCCAAGTTTCACATTCCTACTATAGCTTTAAAGGGAGTTGAGTTATTGGTGGATTAACATGTCATCAAAATTTAACTTTCAGTTAATTGCATCTAATTGTAAAAATTCTTAACCGAATATTTCCACAGTTTCAGAATTTTAAAAGCCATACAGTATGGGTATGGGTATTGGGTTTAAGGTTTTGTGATTTAATGGGGACTGTGTTCTAGACAGACAAAGATGTTGCCAAATTTAAAATTTCAGTTCTCTCAGTTTAATTTTAAAAGCACCCACAAAGATGTTACAACCTTTGACAGGTATGCTAGTGTATATGACTTGTATCTGTATTCCAGGTTTTATATTCCTAGCTTTAAAGGGGGACTATGTTATAGGCTGCCAAACATTTTGCCAAAATAAAAATTTCAGTTTTTCTCCACCTCCAAGATGGCTATCATTTCCAGATACCTGCAATGCATGTATTTCTGCTAAACAATGTATTTAGTTGCAAAACACTGCTCTATTAAAACTTGTCAGTATGAATGTACCAGGTCCATCGACAGAAAAACTCTCAAACAAAAAGAGAAAAAAACTTTATGAAAAGGCCCACAGTCACAAAATGTAAAGTTGCCGGATTCTTTCCTATAGATATCCTGAAGACAGACAAGAAAGGTAAGAGAGTTCTGATTGAAAAGAACTTTTTAATCAGACCTTGCAGACAGTCACCAGGGTGTAGTACAAAGAGAGTTGAGTGCCATTACCCCATGTAGTACTAAAAAGGAAACTTTACTTGCTGAAATGAAAATAAATATGACTGTAGAATATCAGCTGTAGAGTCAAAAGGTTTAAAAACTAAACTTGCCGCTTTCAGGATGTTGAACTCTCCTTTCTGATAGTAGTTAAAGGGGAACAGTCAACACAAAGGGTCTCACATTCAAGTGTGGAGCTGGTCCCAATGTGCACTTTGTGTGCAAAAACATTTTGATTTACTTACTGTTCACTGTAATATGGTACATTGTATCAGACTAATTTTGATTACTTCTAGGATAACATCTTAGTTACAGCAAATCCCAAAATCCCCTGCAGATGACATCAGAACAATAGGTAGCAGCAGAAGGGTCAGTAGCCTGCAGTGCATGTTAGGGTTTATATAATCTCTGATCTTTTGTTTGCTGGTCCTGCTAGCCTCCCTGGGCTACGTGCTGTCACAGAGGAGTTACCTATCCCCTGGAGAAAAGCAGAACCAAACAATATCTGATCAGAGATCATAAATGCTCTAACATGCATTGCAGGCTATTGAATCTCCCACTACAGCCCATGCTGTGATGTCATGTCTCAATCGTGGCACTGGGGTAGTCCATTTTTCTGTTATCGCTACCAGGTCCATGCTTGACTTGGCCACCATAACCTCCAGATCACTTACCTTCTTCCCCAGGCTCAAGCTATGCATGCACATAGCCCTCCATATCACAATGCCCCCCCCACATTCTGGTCCAAACCCATGCTGCTTTTCTCCCAGTCCCTTAGCTGTTCTTACCATCTCCCTTCTTTCACATCTATCTGGTGTCCCTGTGATTCTCTTCTGTAACATTTCCCAGCTTTCCTCTATTTTCCTCCATTTAGTTTCTCTGTTTTCTAGAACTGGGGTGCTGTAGATTATCTAGACTTCTCTGATCAAGACCTCTCTCAATCGAGTGAGCATATCTATCCATTTCCACTGATCTGCCCCTTTGCTTGTTTAAAGGGTCCTAATGTGCTCTTTAAACATGTACATTAGCTTTCTGGTGTCCTGCTCAGATGGTGAAGGTTATCTAACTTGAATAGCCTTCTAGAGTGGCAAAAAGTAGCCCAACTAACCTAGGTACCCCATCCCTCCTCCCTACATCACTCCTTCAAACATGTTTAAGCAAGTGATCAGTACACTTCTCTCCCCTGTCCCAAATTGGCAGGACCTCAGAAAAGGTCAATCAAGCAATTACCCACTTGAGCCTCCCACCTAGCCTCTTAAAGCTATCTATAAAGGATCTATATCCTTCCCAATCTTTTTTAATAATAAAACCAATTCAGAAATTATGCAAACTGCAGCTACAGTTAATGGGCTAGATTTACAAAATGCTGAATAGCACTGTGCAAACTGCATTGCTATACCATTTCTGTTATTCTGTGGGATGCAGGAAGAAGATTGATGTTGCCTGAGAGCCATGGTACCTGAGATTGGTAATCAGATGGTGCTGTTCAACTGCAGCTGCATTAATATTAATGAGTCAATTTTCCTAGTGTGTGGGTTGTGGATGATGATGTCACACACCGTAGCACAAAAGGCAGGGTAGACCCTCAGGAGCACAAAATTGTTTTTCTTATTGCATTGATCTGCCATTACTGTTTGTGATTCATTTTGTCTTCTGGAAAGTTTGATCATGTAACTTATACTGCTAACTATATATTGTTTCCTATTGTACTCTCCCCAGTCACACCACAAAATAGGCATTAATTTGCATAGTGTACCTAACAAAAACTAAATAAATAAATACACAGTTGGGAAGGACAGCAAACTACCTGCAAAACAGAGGAAGGGAAAGGGGCTGTATAAGCAGAAACAGAAGTCCTGGTTCTGGAAGATAGAAAACGTTCTACTGGTGTAATTTGTAGCCTCTCAGTACAGATCCTTATTTGGACCTAAAGTGCTGCCATCAAAGACAGACAGGCAACATGAAGAGAATCAGTAAACAGTTGAGCTCCATGACCATCTTCCTCCAAGGTACTACTGCTCTACAATGCAGATGGGGTGACATAAAACTGGGTGTGAGGAGAAAGGCTGATGGGCAAAAGCACTCCTGCAACAAGACAGGTGGTGGGTGCATGGGATGGTTGCTCCTCACATCAGTCGTGGAAAACATACTGTCATGAATTGTCTGTACATCAGTCCATGTGACCAAGGACACAGACACTGCCCAAACTATTGGCAGTGCAGGTGGCTGTCTTAGCAACACAGTAGTGTGGATGTGGATGTCTGCCTACCAGGTGTGGAACCTGTGTAGAGCTGGGTGTGTGTTCTAACTACTGTGTAAGGGTAGGCTTCTATGGGGGGAAGGCAACAGCTACAATGAAGTAATCTCCCATTATTGTTATGCCTTTATGGCAACATTGCATGTATGTAAAATGGTTGCTTGCCCCCACCCCATGTACATTTAACTCCTCCTAATGGTGTTTGTTATCCTGGTAACATAAATAACAGCATTTACAACTGTGTGGGCATTGTCAGGGATGTCCACCACATGTGGGGTTGTGAAGCCTACCAGTGTGGAAGGGTAGCTGTCCTAGGGCTTGTGCTGGTCACCATATGGTGTGGGCTCCATGGGGGTGATTTGCACTACTGGTCCAACCACAATCACACTGTAATGTGCCTGTTCCCTTTCCACATAATCTTAAATTGTGAACAATACCCCATTTATCCAGCTAGACAATCTGTATCAGCAGTGAACTTGGTTTGCAATGTAGGCATCCTGGTTGGTATAGATGATGTGTACTGAGCATAGTCATATGGGTGTTTGTGCAAATTGCACATTGTTGTGTAATATGGGACTAACAGTACCTTAGTGTTTACCCACAGATGAGGAAGACAATGATGATAACCTGCCTTAAATTCCAGTAATGACAGCATGCCTGATGACAATCCTGAAGCCACCTCTGTGGGAATGCCGGACACATTTCCACAACCTGTGAAACCAGATGTGGGGAAGCAGAGGACTGTGGAGAGGAGGGACATCAGCTAGGCGATTCAGAATGTGCTGAACATATGATGGGCTAGCAATGAATACCTGGACAATAGTGTACTGTACCAGTTGACAATTATGTCACATTGCTGCTGACACTAGAAATGGGTACATTTAATGCCACCGTGGCATCTTGTACCATTGCTACAATGTTGCAGGCTCACCATGGTAACATTAAAAGGCCCATGCCCATGTTTGACTCTTCTGCCTAGGCAGAGGACCCTGTGGATAAACCTTTTGCCACTAACCCTGCCACCACATCACACAGCTCCACAGCCCCCATAATGAATAAACACAGAAGCACACAATGTAGTACACTTGGTAAACAAGGTACACGAAAACTTGCTCGGGAACCAAAACTTAAATGCTTCAAGTGAGAGTAAAGGCCATTAACAGAAATATTTATTTCACAAAACCACCCTATTAGGAACAACTGGGAATGTTTTAGAATCAGCAAGTCCAGCAGGGAGTCACTGGAGTTTATGCTATGTCTGCATTTTGCTACAAATGCATGTATTCTGAAAAATGCCTTTTACTGAAATTTCGTATTTACAGGGCTGAGAAATAAGGCACTGAGATTTTTCTTCACAGTTTACTTCCCCTTTAACAGAACACTCTCTGAAATATGTATATCCCAAGGTGTTCATCAGTAATATCAGCTAATTTTGTGCATCTAATGAGTTGTCCAGTAAGGAGTGAGTAGTGTCTGTTGCATTCCACTACATACAGTAGTTCACCTAAATATAAAGACAAGCTATGTTATACAGCAGGTGTTCCAAAACAGACAAGAATACTAAAGAAAACCTGAAGGTAGCCATGTTAAAGGAGCACTCATGTAATTATTTTGCATCCAAAAAAATCTTAAGCAGACTCAATACAGGGGAAGCAGGGCATCTTGCAAGACAGAAGCAAATGGTAATTTGAAATAAAAAGATATAGGTGTAAATGTGCTACCATAAGGTACACTGCTGCTATAAGCTGGTTTGAGTACCAGACCTTCACCCGTGTCTGCCGCACTTAGCCCATGCTCAGGGCCCCTAGGCTATCCAACCCACCTCTTGGCTCTAACCACTCAACCACTGCCCCCTGCACTCATCCGCCAACTCTCTTCAACAAATCCCCCTACCCACAAAATGCCAACCTTGTATAGTCTACACTACAATAAACTGTAACCCCCACCCACAGATCGCCCACTCCATCAACTACATATGTGAACATCTGACAATGCCTACCTTGGGCTGCTTCCCACCCACCCCCATTCTCACCCATGGTCTCTACTAATGAGCTCAGCCTACCACTCTGGCAACTGTTCATGCCCCGCCCCACACTTGCCCCCTGTACTACCCAGCGGAGACTCAATCCATGGCCTCTTCCCCTCTTTCCTGTTTCTAACACTACTATGCCTGCACTTAATGCTGTTACTTATAATGTTAGACTCCTATGTACTAGTGAAACGTACAATGTCTGACTCCTATGTACTAGTGAAACCTAGACTCCTATGTATTAGTTAAACTTAAAAGTATGTGCAACCCTCTGTAACCTTATTTTGTAATCGACTGCTGTGCTATGTGTTATGTCGTCTGTATCAGTTCATTTAACTGACTCGGAACCTTTGAAAATGAGTCCTTGACTCAAAGGTATTAATCTCAAACTGAAATATATAAATAAAATAAATAAATAAATAAATAATTTGAGTAGATAAAGGAATAAAAAGAACATCTGCTGTGCCATGTAAAATACTTAGGGCCAGATATTCAAAACTTTGCCACAGGGCTAAATTAACACTGCCCGGTGGGCGAACTTAGCCCGGAGCACAAAGCAAGCTATATTCAAAAGGAATAGCCCGGGGCAAACAGCTTCTGAATATAGCATGGTAATGAGGCTGGGCAAACTGGGCTGGGAGTGCAGGGCAAACTTAGCCCTGGAATAAGACAGCTCTGAATATAGCAACCAGGAAGTACAAACCACAACAGCAACACAGTGCACAGTGACGTGAAGGTAGGTAGAGGTGAACTATGTTGCCAATGTGTGTGCCAGCAAGTGTGTGGACCCAGTACAGCTACAGGCAGCAGCGCATGTGAAAGTACAGTGTTCAAAACTGTATAATATTTCCCAAACTGTTTGCTCAGTGCTAACACATTTGCACGGGTTTAGCGCAGGGCTAAATCATTAGCATGGTGCAAACATGTTTGCTTGGTGCTAAACTTTGTCATATTCAAAACTGACATGCAAATGAGCCTACTTACATAGTCTGTGGTCAAACATCCAGATTAGCATCTCATTATGCCCTGATTTACATGCAGTTTTCCCAGCATTACTGCAGGGTCCCATAGCTCCATCTGTAGATCAGTCTGGAAGTACAGGGGCTGGCCAGGTCTGACCGCAGCTCCACCTGTAGGTTAGTCTGGCAGTGCATGATGATAGCTGTAGGCTACATGTAAACAGTATGGCATAGCATAGAATACTGTACCCCAGCGGGCAATGCAGCATAGGCACAGATGATGGTGGTGCTGCATGCAACTGTCACACTGTAGGTCATGCTACAGTACACAGCAGATACTACAATAGCAAGGGGGCCAGTAGTGTGTGGACACAGCACTGCCTATGGTGTGTAGGGCAGTGCTGATGACTGCACTATACACAGTGACAGGCCCAACATGCAGGTGTTTACTGACAGTGGACATTACTGTTACGCTGTTGTGTGACCCACAGATGCTGCACCTCTGGCATGGGATGCTCACAGTGACATATACATGTCTGGCTTTGTGTGCTGTGGCAGTTGTACAGCTATGCGGTATCTGGCCAGGGGGTATAAATTATCAGAAAGGCACACTAGTGTTAGGGTATTCCCAATACTGGCCCATGTGCACTGTGTGATGTGTCCCAGCCTTGTGGCCACACCTGGTCTGTGGCACAGCCTGGCCACCCGTACACTCTCCCCTCAACATCCTCCATGACTACAGTGCTGCATGTGTGTGCTGGCATCTGTTGGTGTCCACAGAAGATTGGTCCACAGGTGAGTGCTGTATGGCCACACTGCCATGCTGTCCACTGGTGGCAGGGTCACCACTTACTGCCTGGCATGGCGGGGACTGGTGGCAGATGATGGCATCATTGTGATGCCATCAGTGAACAGCATGTTTCCTCTATGTCTGGCTTTGTCTTTGTGTCATATTTGTTTGTTAAGGTCATGCAAAGCCACACAAAAGCCACGCAAACACCGCGCATAGCCAAAATTTCGTGCAAAGCTGATTGCCCAGGGTTAAGACTACCTTGTCCTGGGTGGTAATGTGTCACGCTAAATGATGCAAAACAACTTTTCATGGCACAGCACTAGTCACTGAATATAGCATTGCAACCGTATTCATATACACACACCCTCAGTTTGCCCTTGCATACTGTACATTATGATTTTGCCCGGCACTTATGCAGTTTGTGCACGTTGTTTGGCCTTTTGAATATAGCAAACCCGTGCTAATACCGTGTTAAATCTGTGCAAACAGTTTTTGCTCTGTGCAAAGTTTTGAATCTCTTATCTAGCTGTAGTGGGATTTTGGTTTGTTATATTAGAATTTTGTTAAAGTTTCTGTTTTTGCCAGTTTTAGAACAATATAGTTTGGTGCAGGAAAGACAGCTGTGCATCAGAAACAATTCTGGCTTGAATTAGCAGATTCATTATGTAATTTATTCCTGCTCCCTGGTTAGTGGGATACTTTCTTTCTGATTTTTATGTTGGCATGCTTGTGCAGCCAACATCTTGCGGTAGTGCAGATTTGGAGGCGCAGTCACTGTTGGGCAAATGCAGGGCATGCATCAGTAGGTGCGTCCCTCATTCCCTAATCAGCCTGCATGCTGCCGCCACACCACCCGGGTGAGCACATCAAAGGAAAGGTCTGCTGCAATGTGAGCAAAGCTTGTCACACACAGCAGACCTCCCGATGTGCTTACCCGGAAACACAAACATGGTGGCACACTGCCCATCAAACTGCCGACTTCGGGGGTGCCCAATCCCCCTATCGGCTTACCCTGCCCCAATGTATGTGCCGATGGGAGAGCCCACTCCCCATCAGCATAAAGAACCACCACCATTTGTTATATGCTGAAGGGGTGCCCAATCCCCCTCGACTCTTGCCCCCCCTTTCTTTGTGTGCCGACAGGGGTGCCCAATCCCCGTCGGCACAAAGTAAACCCCCTTTGTTGTGTGCCGATGGGGGTTCCCAATCCCCCATCGGCTACAGCTGCCCCAAAAAACAAGGCTCTGTTGGCACTCTGGGAGCCCACCCCAGCATGCCACATGCCCCTGTAAACAAAAAAACAGTCCTGCGATTTTTTTTTGTACCCGTGGAAAAAGGAAACAGTCCCTCGGTGGTATTCCTGCCCCCCTCCCTAAACCCACACCCACCCACTGTGCGCCCTGCCTCCCCACACACCCTCACCCCATACTTACCTGCGGAGTCTAGGGCGATGAACTTCGTGGACCGAGAACACGTCTGCACTCTTCTAAGCCGACCACAAACTGAGGAAATGCTGGTAAGCTGTATAATGGAATAAATAGGGTTTTGTCAACTTTGATGCATATCTCAGGCATTTTTTGGAATTTTGGCACCAAATTTTCAACATGGGCCCAGATATTCAAAAGGGTTGCGCATGGCGCAAGAGTGTTGCGCCAAGCACAACTCACTAATGCACCCCTGTGCGATATTTAAAAGGGAAAAGTGCACTGCACAAATGCACCGTAGCGAATCAGTAACGTATGCAGGCACAGGTGGGGGGGCGTGCCCATGCATAACCTGCACAGCCCGATATTCAGCCCGGGATGTGCAGAGCCATGCATGCGCAACCCCTATTAGCGCCTGCACAAAGTTAAGCCAAAAAAAAAGGAACAAATGATGGCCACCCACAGGTGAGCTGCTGCATTGCAGGGCGCAACACAGCAGCTGCCACCTGTGGGTGGCCACCCGAGTTCCTGCCGCACCTGGCGACATGCCCCCATGCCCCATCGTGGGCATCTGTGTAAATAAACCCTCCCTCCAATATCCCTGGTGGTTCAGTGGACTGAGTGCTGCCCTATTGAGGGCATCTGGTTAAATAACCCCCCATCCTATATCCCTGGTGGTTCAGTGGACCGCTATGTTCCCGATCGCGGGCATGTGTCTAAATAAAAAATCCTCATCTAATATCCCTGGTGGTCCAGTGGATCACACTCTGCCCGATTGGGCATCTGCAAAACATAAAAAGGTCCTAATACCCTGGTGGTCTAGTGACCCCCTCCCACCCACCCCTGGGCCCCAGCCCGCTCCCCGGTCAGCCCGGCGTGGGCAGCAGCACCCACCTGCCTGCCACCCGCCGCCCGCCGACTGACAGCTGGTGCTGCACATTCAGATATGTGAATGATTACATATCTGAATGTGTAGTATGGTAGGGGCTGCACGCCCATTGGCTCACACTGTGAACCAATGGGCATGCAGCTCTACCAAGCTGTCAGTCGGTGGGAGGCGGGGCAGCAGGCGGGTAGGATTTTTTTTTAGACAAATGCCCGCGATAGGGCTTAAGGGGGCTTTGGACCCCGACAGCTGCTGCCTTGCAGGGAGCCAGGTGCAAGTCATCGAGGATCGGCGCACATGCATGCTAATGGGATGCAAATGGGGCCATAATGACATGCAAATGGCCCCATGTGCGCCTTGCATAAATTATGGCCCCATCTGCATGTCCCCTTTTGAATATTGCAGGTGCTGTCAATGGCGCAATGGCACTTCCGCTAGTGCATCTCTATGCTTCACTCTGGCCACTTGTGCTGGTGCAGTGCCACTGCGCCATGCACAGTGGGGTGGCCAGGGTGCAATATTCAAAGCTGCTGAGCCATAGCGCAGCTCCGTTGAATATCGCCCAGGCCACACCCCTGTGTAACCAAGTTGAGCTGCGCCCAGTCTTGCGCCACAGCCTGGTGCAGTTTGAATAGCCGGGCCATGGGGTTTTGGGGACCCCTCCTCATGAATTCTGTCACTGTCATGGCGTTATTCAGTCCTGAAAGGTGATTTCGTGGTCACCACTTGGAATCACCTTTCCGGACTGAGTAACAAAATAACAGTGCCACTGTTCATGAGGAGAGCTCTCAAAAAGCCTATGTTGCAAATTGGGTGACAAAACTCCCAAAAATGGCTGTTTTACGAGTGTGCATTGTGCTGTTTCTACACACGCTCATAACGTCATGTATTCATAATATTTTCACTCCAGATTTTCAAACTTGGCATTTTTCCACACCTTCTGATGAACAGTATAGCTGTCATTTTATATATCCTGCCCGAAATGTGTTTTCGCACGTCCAGCGCAGAATAGGACAGTCACTGTGAGAAGTCACTTTTCAGGACAGTTTGAGGAAATGACAGTGACTCTGTTCATGAGCAGAGGTCCTAAAATGCCTATGCTGAAAATTTGGTGCCGAAAGTCCATAAAATGACTGTGTTGCAAGCGTGTGTTGCTCAGTTTCCACGCACCCTTGTAACTTCGCAAATTTGCAATATTTCCATGCCAGATTTTCAACACTGCCATTTTTTCACACCTCCTTATGAACAGTACAGCTGTCATTTTTCACATCCTGCCCAAAATGTGTTTCTGCACCTGTGGCACACAATGGCATGGTCTCTGTAGGAAATCAACTTTTGGGACAGATTAACAAAATAACTCTGCCCCTTTTTTTCATAAGGGGAGGTCCCAAAATGCCTATGTTACAAATGTGGCTACCAAACTCCCCAAAATAATTGGGTTATGGATGTGTGTTGCGCAGTCTGTATGCATGCTCATTACTTCACCAATATTTCATATTGTCACTCCAGATTTTCAACTTTGTCATTTTTTTGCACCTCCTCATGAACAATACAGTTGTCATTCTCCACATCCTGCCCAAAAATGTGTTTTCATCCCTCTGTCACCAAATGGCACAGCCACTGTGCAAAACCACCTTTCAGCTAACAAAGTGATTATGCCGCTTTTCATGAGGTGGCCTGACAAGCAGCCCATGTTGAAAATGTGAAGTGACACTACCACCACATGCCTACGATGTTAGGGTTTCCAGCTGTAGCACTCCACTTGGTACAGACTGACAGGCGTCAGGGGTGTGACTTGGGATCATCAGATATAATGATCATGCCATTCCACTCCCCCCATCCCCACCCTGCAGCCACTGAGAGGCATTGTGGTGTGCCTTGCACTGTTCAGCCACAAAGTTCACTCCATGCTCCTATGCTGCACCCATGTCAGAGTATTTCCTTATGGAATGGGGTAAGTATAACGCTCAAAGACCCCAAAGCACACCCGACGCTTGTCAGAGTCTGCAGGATAGGGTGAGGTACAATGACATGAGCATTATAGCTGATGACCCAAAGGTACACCCCAATGCCTGTCACTCTCTACAGAGTGGGGTTGGCGTCACTTCAATACTTCACTGCCATTCTTATTATGTGTCTCTAGCTCCGGCACTGCCAATGCCAAAAGACAACATCCGGCATTGACAAATGCTTGTTAATACTGGCAACATGCATTCTTTAGAGCATTCCTTATTCTGTAGTTAAGAGGTAAAGGACTCTGGATCTTATAGTGTGTTTGCAAATGCTAGTACTGTACCAGCTAGGTATGAAAAAATATATATTGGCAATCTTTTATGAACCTACTGTAGGATGACACAAGCTATAACTCCACCAAATGGAGATCTACTGTAGTTAGTTGAAGTGATAAAGGGTCCGTGAATTGTCATATATTAAATAAGGACAATTATTATGTAATAAGCATTCAGCACACTAACCTGTTCCACTTTGATATCAAAGTCCCCATGGACCTTCTTTCCACGAAAACATTTGTCCCTGAAAGAAACAAAAGGGAAAATTAATGCAGGAGGAAGTAAACAAATAGTAAATATCCCCAAGCTAATGAATGCTAAGAACATTTAAAAGTCAGAAATATTTTTTACTTCCAATAATTTTGTTAATTCCACAGGAAAAAGTGAATAGATGAATAAGGATAGAGTATATTTCAAATATTTCTGAGTAGACCCTATCTTAATGGTTTACTAGTTCAACCTGTAAGCCTAAGACTGTTTACAGAATTAGTCCAACTTTACATCAATAATATTCTCTTTAGAACCTTTTTGTCTACTCAGTTAATTCAGCTTCATCAGTGCAGACTAAAAAGAACAAAACTCCATGCTGAGCTGCAGGATTATAGACTTTATTTCCAAAATGGCAGATGGCTATGAGGCTCCCCGACCACAAACACTCGAATGTTTTCACGACTCGAGATGCTTTGTCAAGACTAATGTCAGCTGTTCTCTGAACCATTTAAAACCACAGCATTTAAAGTGATATTGCATGTATTGTATACTAACATAGATCAAAAATGTGTAAAATACACAAAACAAAGTGCACAGTGCAAAGTACAACTCATACATTGACATCTTATTGTAACAAACAAATATGTGAAAATGATATATATATGTATATACAATTTAAGGATCACAAACAGTACAGCCACTAAGAGGACTGGGGCTAAGTGGGTGGAAGATTTATAACAGGAAACCAAAAAGCTGAATAATAGCTATCAACAGACACTTGATAAAACTATTATAAACATTGCATTATTCACACTAATTATTATTTTGGAAATAAAGTATATTAACCTGAAACTCTGCTTTGAGTTTCATCCTTTTTGGTCTTCACTGGTGAAGCTGAATTGAGTGAGTAGACAATTTAATAATTTATTTGGCTTCAGGACATCAATCCCTTTAGTGTGTGCAAAAAATGTTTGTGCCTGATCAGTGAATCTGGGCATGTTAGTTTAGTGCTGGGAAGCCATAACAGAAAACTAACTTGACTTCAACAAGTCAGATCTTGGTAACTTGGTAGGCTGGGCAAAGGGAAGCCTTGTGGCCCATCAAGATTTGCCTCCCCACACTAGTGGGGTAATTATTGTTAGATAGTAAGTAGTCATCCAGTCTCTTCAAAAACATGCAAAAGAAGTTGCATTAACCAACTGATCAGGATATTTATTCCAAAGTACAGCTCAGCAAAACTGAGAAAAAAATGTATCTTATTGGTGTTTACCTTGGGTATTTTTAATTGTTTATTATGGGACTGTAAATGTTTGCTTCTGAGGTTATATTCCAACCCACAGTGTATCATAAGATAAGGAATTTTAGGGTGCTATATAACAATAGTAGGTCACATTCTTTGAGTCACCCACCCAATATCCAGCTCCATCCTCAACTGCATCATATTTCTCAACAATCCTACTTCCATACGCAGTTTACTGTTCACCTCACATGTTGATCAACATTCTCAGACCTCCCAAATTCACCTTGTTGTTTCCTCCTGACTCTTCTGATCACACTGTGAGCTGACCCTTTACAGTCCCCAAACCTCCAGCCAAGCTTGTCATTCCCCTCCTGATCCATGAAAACAATCCCTAAAACCCTCTAACGCACTGAAATATGATTCCTACTCTCTGATCATAATTTCCTCCCGTACCCAGCTTACCATGCCCTGTCATACCCCCATCATAGTGTTAAACCACCTACTCAGCATGTGGTTCATGCTCAACCCACTTATTAATGATGGCTACTAGCAGCAAAGGAGAAAAAATATTCCAATTGCTAGGGAACATTAAAACAATAACATTTTATTGTTAAAAAATGTTTTTACTGCTAGTAGCCATCATTAGTTTGTGATAGCATTCAGTTCTTGATTGTCGGCACCACAGGATGGTCTGAGAACACACTTCTTTTGTGTTTGTTCAACCCACTTATCACAGGTCTCATCTCCTTTCTTACCCAGATTGTGGCTCACAACCTAATCCCTGAAGACAGCTCTTTCCCACTATCTAACACATAATACAACCCCCCACTTTCTCCACCTAGCCCTTATCAGAGTCCCAATCCAGTCCCAGGTCAATCCTGATCACACTGTTCATCAGTTTCCAGCTACCTGGAAACAATTACAGTCCCCAAGCACTCTGCTCAAACTGCAGTTTTCCCAATCTCTGTTCACCCAGTTGTCCATTCCCTCCAGCCGACAATCTATTTTCATCCACCACTGGTCTAGGCATTTCTTTGCCAACAGAACAAGAAGTGCTGGAGTAGGGTTCACAGGAATGAGGAACAGATACGTTTGTTTCTTAAGTGTGTATTTTACAGTGGCGCATTCACACTACTTTAGTTAGGGTTAAGCAGTGTGTTTAATGTTCAACTACACATTTTGCAACTTAATAGCTTCTCTGCTTGTGCACCTCGGATATGGAATTCCCTGCCTGCACTTGTTTGAAGTGCCACATCTCATAATAGCTTTAAAAACATCCTCTGGAATCATTTACGGCTCACCACAGCCTGTAACTGAATCTAAAGTGATGTGTCCCCCAATTTTAACTACTATAGTACCTTACTGTTCCTGTATGATCACTGGCTGAGGCTGGTCTGGGTGTTACCTTTAGTTTGTGCATAAATCCTGAATTTGACTGCTACACTATTTTGTTGAGACAATCTCTAAATATTTACCTTATGCTATCTAAGCTTGCTCTATTATTGTAACCTGCATTGTTGTATATCCTTTGAAATCTTGTTCAGTCCTGTGTAAACCTTGTCTTCTATTTGCATATTCCATACTCCAGGGCCACTCCTGAAAATAGGCATATGTTTGTCTAGGGTGCTTACCTGGTCAACAAAAGCTAAATAAATACATGTCTATGAGATCTATGAGTATGGGAGCTGCAGTAACAATTTCAACTTCAATGATACAATATTGCAGTATATCTTAGATCTCTTATTTACCTAAGAACTTTAACACACAGGTTCCCCTGTAATAAGTAATACCCCCTAATAATAGATGACAAACTGTCCCAAAAATGTGAAGGAGATTCATACGTTTTTCCAGTGCAGATCAAAAAAACACAAAGAGTGAAGATGGAGAAAAACAGGCTTGATGACAGCTTCTCATAAACCCATAGTGCCCCATGCTCCCCTGATAGGAAAATGGGTAAAAAGGAATTTATTCCAGTCAAACAAATACTAAAATCTAATTCTTCATGGCAAAATGAAATCGGACTTAGAGATTTAGAAGGGTTACAGATCAGGGTAGAAGCTAATCAAGATTGACATCTCAGATACAGTAGGAGATGATGAATCTTACTTTCCACCAGAGGAGGAAGAGGAAATTAATGCTGTAGATTCATTGATTTTGATGCATTTAAAAACTGAGAAAACATCAGTATCTGTCCTTCAAGCACTGGAGTCAAAGGAAGACAAACAAAAACTAGCACAAGAAGCAGTGACATCTAAGTTACAAAAGGATGCTGCAACCCAGCAAAATTTACACAGAAAAATAGAAACATAGACTCTGACAGTAGATAAGGGCCGCTTGGCCCACCCAGTGTGCCCATGTTCCCTACCTACAGTCACACTGTAGACCCTACTTGATCTCCAGCTTTATTCCCCCCCCCTTCCCTTACTTCTGACATTCCCTTGTACTTATCCCATGTCTCCTTAACTCCCATTATGGTTTTTGCTCCCACCACCTACTCAGGGAGGCTGTTCCAGGCATCCACCATCCTTTATGAGAAAGAAGCAATGCACTCTTGGACTGCTGAAAAGAAAAGTAAGGCTGAAATGCAGTTTAAATAAATTTATTGTGGCAAAGTGGAAGCACACCGACTTGAGCTCTCAGCCCCTCGTGAAGAAGAGTTTCTTTACATTTCCCCTGATTTTACCCCCCTCCAGCTTCATCACATGACACCTTGTTCTTGTGCATCTGTTTTCCTGAAAAAGATTTCTCATTTGAACCTCATTTATACCCTTGAGGTATTTGAAAGTCTCTATTATATTCCTCTCCCCCTCCTTTTCTCCCCTCTTTATATATATGGGGTTTTTGATGCCGATCCTGAACCATTTTTGTTGCCTTCATCTGGACTGTCTCTGCTCTGTCTGTGTCCTTCCAGAGATCAGGACTCCAAAACTGTACATAATACTCCAGGTGTGATCTCTCCAGAGACTGATGCAGAGGTATCACCACCTCCTTCTTTCTGCTGGTGATACCCCCTTCCTATGTACTCTAGCATCTCTCTCCCACACTGCCTTGTCACACTGTTTGGCCACCTTTAGGTCCTTAGATATGATAACACCCATGTCTCTTTCCTGTTTGGTGGTCACCAGTTCCCCTCCTCCCATTTTGTACTCTGACACTTGGTTTCTATGCCCTAAGTACGTGATTTTTCCACATTGAAACTTAGTTGCCACTTTCTAGACCACTCCTCAAGCTTACCTACATCTCTATTCATTTTTTTCCATCCCAGGATTGTCCACTGTATTGCAGATTTTTGTGTAATCTGCAAAAAGACATACCTTCCCTTCTAGTCTCTCTCTAATGTCACTAATGAAGATATTAAAGAGGACTGATCCCAGTACTGATCCTTGTGGCACCCCACTAGTCACTATTCCTACTGCAGAATTAACTCTGTTTACCACTACTCTGTGTCACCTATTCTCCAGCTAATTACTTACTCAGTTTAACACTTTTAGTTCTACTCCTAGGCTGCCCAGCTTGTTTATGAGTCTCTTGTGTAGAACAATGTTGAAGGCCTTACTGAAATCTAGGTAGGCCAGATCCATCACTCCACCGTGATCTACTTCCCTGGTTACCCAGTAAAACAAATCTATAAAATTAGTTTGGCATGACGTCCCTTTAGTGAATCTATGCTGCCTCAGATCTTATAAGCCACTAGATTCAAAATATTCCACAAGCCTTTCTTTCAGTAGTGATTTCCCCCACCACCAGTCAGGCTGACTGTTCTGTAATTGCCATCTTCCTTCCTGCTCCCACTTTTGCGAAGTGGCGCTACATGTGCCCTCTTCCAGTTCTCTGGGACCACTCTCGTTTCCAGTGAGTGGTTGAATAGGACTGTCAGAGGTGCAGCCAGCTCCTGTCTGAGCTCCCTCAAAAACCTTGATTGAATCTTGTCTGGCCCCATTGCCTTGTCCAGCTTAAGATCTGCACGTTCTTTCAGGACTTTCTCCTCTATAAGTGGACTAATGTCCACACCCCTTCCTTTGATGCACCTGACACAGATCTGTGGTCCCTCACCCTCCCTTTAATGTGTGAAAACCGAACAAAAATAAATGTTCAGCATGTCTGATTTTTCCTTGACCCCTTCCACACAATCTTCCCTCCTTAGCCTTACTGTCCCTCCCCTGGTCTTTCTCTTTTTGCTAACATACCTGAAAAATGTCTTGTCTCCTTTCTTTACTGCCTCTACTATCTTCTCCTCTGGTTGTGCCTTTGTGCTCCTGACTGCTTTCCCTACCTCCCTCTGCTTCTCTTGATTCTACTCCCTAGCCTCCTCCTTCTATGTCTCCTTATATCTCCTGAATGCTATATTTTTTGTCCTTACCTTCCCAGCCACCTCTTTTGAGAACCATAGTGGTCTCTTTTTCCTCTTGCTTTTGCTTACCTGCCTGATGTAGAGTTTGTTGCCCTCACTATTGCCCCTTCTAATTTCATCCACTGTTCCTCCACTCCTCCCAGGTCCACCCACCCTTCCAAGGCATCCCTGAGGCATTCTCTCATCATTGTATAATCATCTCTCCTGTGGTCCAGGACCCTCACCTTTGTGTGGTTTACGTCTGACACAATTCTTATATTGAACCACACTGTAGGGTGATTACTGCTCCCCAGGTGACCACCCACTGTGACATCTGCAAGTGATGGATTGGAGGTCAGACCTGGATGCAAATTAGGCATGGCATGTGCCTTGGGGTTGTCAACCTTAATGCTCACACATCTCCGCTTATTTAGTGATGGAATGGGCCCCCCCAATGTGCGGTTTTCAATCTTAGGGTTGCATACATACCATGGAGATGCTGCACATAGGCATTTTCATTTTTCATGCATAGGGTCCAAAATGAGTAAGCAAATGCTTTGTAATATACATTTCATGTAGCTACCTTACATAAGGTATAGTGCTGGATGGGGCAGTGCTGGATCTGGTGCTTTCAAACAGGAACAACACTGCAGATATCACAGTGGACAGTCCCCTGGATACCATTGATCACCATACAGTGTGGTTTAACATTAAGACAGAAGGGGCAGAGGCTAACCACATGAATGCAAGGGTCCTGGACATTAGGAGGGCAGATTTTAAAGAAATGTAGGACTGCTTCAGAATGGTGGTATATAATTAAAGCAACCAACCTCTGTGTGAAGGAAGTGAGTAAAAGGAGAAGGAAAAAGAGACCTTTTTGGTCTGTAAGAAACTGGCAAAGGTGGTGAAGGAAAAAAGGGTGGCATTCAAGAAGTACAGAGAAATGGAGAGGGTGGAGGACAGAAAGGTATACCTAGCAAAGCAGATGGTAGCAGCCAAGGCAGTGAGGATAGCAAAGGTGCAGACAGTGGAAAGATTACCCAAAGGTCTCACAAAGGTGGATACAACTTTCTTCAGATACACAAATGAGAAGAAGAAGAAGCAAGGGAAGGGACCATAAGTAGGGGCACCATTTAGGTAGGGCAGTGTGGAGCAGTTGCCTCCACTGAAAATCTAAAATGAGTATTAGTTTGTGCATTGTGGCTTGTGGTGGCATCAATTATTTTGTGCCCTATGATTTGAGCAGCATGCACTTCGGCTGCACGCCTACCAAGTCATCTCTGCCTATTAGTGGTGCCGGCATTGTCGAGTCAAGTCAGTGACATGCTGCATACAAAAGTGTGCGTGACACTTTCCCACCACAGTCTACAGCTAGGTGTTGGTTATCTTGCACTAAAAACACAGCAAGCAGCACACATTCAGTGGTTCCCTTCCAGGTTGAATTTGAAACTGTTAGGTTCTGACTGGCTGGCCGGGTAAGTTAAAGTTTTAATCAATAATGTTACTATGGCACACAATGGCTTAGGTCAGAGTCTAGGAAGATCAGCTTTTTTCTGAGCTCACTGAAGTAAGCATGTGCACTGAATCTGATCCCCCCAACCCCCACCACTACCAAGTGATCTCTCAACTGGCTGTGCCACCATGGCCTAGATGAACTGAAACTGGAACATTAGAATTTGTAAAGGAATAAGGATTCAAGGGGAAAAAAAAATTCTAACCACATCATAATCATAGTCCTCTGAAAGCAACACTGTAGAAGGTCAGGACTTGTATAAACACAAGGCCTAGAGACAAGGTATAGGAATTAATTACAGCATAAATAATGTCACTTTCCCTTTAGGTTTTCATCAGAAGGGAACTCGTGCTAATTTGTTTAAATGCTTGTTAGGTACTTCAGCTCTTTCTTTTGTCAAAGCTAGGGTATAAAACTACTAGTTTCACTTAAATGCCACTCTCCCTATAGGTTTTGGTTTCAGAAGGTAAATTGTGTTGAGAATTGGTGGTACTGTGGGCTTTGTGGAAGCCGTGTCACTGTGTGCATTGTATATTGTATTTATTTAGGCAATCAGTTAATTGGTTGGACACAACCCTCTCCAGGGCTATGGATAGTGGGGATAGGATGGAGATAGGTCTGTAGTTCCAGTGTAAGTCCCAGTCTTCATTTTTGAATATGGGTGTGACATGGGCTATTTTCCATTGCTTGGGGAACTGTCCAAGTGTAAGGGATTTGTAGAATAACTTCGTGATTAGGGCTATAAGTTCATCCAGGGTGAGGGCTACCACCTTCATGTCGATAGAGTCACTTCCAACCCTTGTTTTTCCTAATACTTGTTTAATGTATTTTTGGCTTCAGTAGTGGATATCTGTTTAAAGTAGAATGGGGTAGGTCAGTTTATAGCCACTCTGTACAGTACCCTGAGCCTTTTGGGAAGGGACCCTATAAATAAAGATACTACTACTACTACTACTACTACTAAAATTAACTGTAGCAGCCTATAAAGTTACAACACATGAAAATGTAAATGCATTTGATACTGTGTCAGCTACATTTGTCTATATAAAGAATGTCCATAGTAGTATTACAGTTAGGTAACCCATAAACCAAACAATATACCCAGAGTAAATTAGTATGGAACACTGGTTTAATCTTTGCAGGTGCTGCCATTGATATTTACCTATAGGAAAGAAACTGAATGACCACTTTTTAGTCTCCATGTAAAAGCTGTATAGCTCTATGGAGTTTCTAACTTCGCACACAGCATTTTCCCTTGACTTAGAATACAGCTTTTACTGTACCAGACACAGGACCAGACATTCTAATGCAATCATTTGTGCCATTCAAAGTCTAGTGAAGTGCACTAATCAGCATGCTGCACTAATAGAGATGTAGTCCTACACAAATTATGCCCATGTCAAATGCACAATGCATGTGTGAATACAGGCATCTTGTACTGCTGTGCAAAGTGTCTAGATGCAGTGCACAGACCCATGCTGGCCACACACTTCAATGAGCAAAGGGGGCTAGCACAATCAAAATAGATTAGCCCCTTTGTTTCTACATGCCATATTCAAATGCCAACATGGTGTTTCTGCATACCATATTCAAATGCCAACATGGTAAACATGCAAAGCCCTAAGAGGCCATTTGCAATGCAGAATATTATATGGCAATTACTAGTCTGTACAGAGTGTCCACACTTTTGTACGATTTGAGGCATTGACTCCATTCTCACTTGATCAGTTAATAAATGTGTTAGATCACACCTGGTAGTCTAGTGTACCCCATCCTCAACCAATCCCATACTTAATCTTTTAGATTAAACCAAGTAGTTTAGTTGACTCCTACTCTCACAAGGCCCCATAATAAATGTTTAGAATAAATCTGCTAGTCTAGTGGACCCCATACCCTCATCAGTTGCTTTAACATACCTTGACAACCAGTATCCCATAAACAAGTAACACTCCCCCAAAATCATTACCTCCTCCATGCGACTGACCCTTACCTTACACTCACTTCTGTAGGTGGCTGCTATCTGCCATGCAACTCTGGTATTAATCAACATGTAACAGGGAAGTATAATCTATTGATACAGGCCTTCCGGGAGGGCTCTTTAAGCTCATGTAAAATGAGTTTGTAGTGTCATCCTGCATGGCCTCTTTCAATAGACTCTTCTTCAGTGTTATATGTCTACTGAACTAGACTTGCAGGCCAGATGGTGGCAAGCCATGGTGGTGAACAGAGGGTAATTGTCAACTGTTGAGAAGGAGGTGGCGATAACTAGTATTGGGTGTTACTGGTTTGGGGGATACTGATTCAGGGGGTATGAGTTGAAGAGCTTGGTTGAGGTTCAGGGTGTGGGGTCCACTAAACTCCCAAGTTTAATCTAAATATTTTATCATGGGGCTGGGTTAGGGTTAGAGAATAGTCCACCAAACTGCCAAGGACTGTATCCCACTACAGTGTAAAAGGGATCAGGGTGGAAGGGATAGACTCTGGTGTGGTGTTTGTTACCATGAAGTGACTGCAGAGACTCTTACAGGTGGGAATGTATACCACTGTGCATGATATTGGAAGTAGGGTTTTTGGCAACATTGACTAGCACAGTGCTGCCAGCCTGTCAGTGCTGTCAAAAAATGTTTCATGAGCCAGTATGCCTATATGCAGAACTAATGCAGTAGTTTGCATAGGGGCTAGGCATCTGCTAGTCTGAACATGCAGAGAGCTTTGTGCCACACTATGTGTGCCTTTAAATATAGCACTTGATGTACTATCATTACCTGGAGCATTCAATACATAGTTAGCCTGGCTTAAACAGTTTGAGTATGGGACCCCAGAGTTTTAAACATTGCACGCCCCTGCAGATTGCTGATCTATGATACACATCTCCCTGACATATTAAAATGTTTTTCAAAGCATCATTTAAACATTTACTGACACTTCTTCAGATGGGTAGGGAACCTGTCCCTAACCTATGCTGGGTGTTCCAACTTCTTTAGGAGTATTCCTGATGTCATCTACCTGTAACCCCTACCCTATGAAGTGAAAGATTATGCCTATCAGGTGGTACATGGGCACTGTATGTAAGGCTTCAGGTGAATGTTGCCTGGACTTACCCCAATGGGGAACCTTTTGGCAGGTGGCCATCAGGATACAGCACCACAGGAAATGAATGCAACCCCCACCCTCAGTGACATAGAACCTTTACATTTCTACAAAAAAACTTGTACTATGAGCATGCAAAATAAGCAAACACAGTGGTATGCAGAAATAAAAATAAACTGCAATTCAAAACAAGTGATACTTTTTTAGAGGAAATGGCAATCACATAGGAATGCTCAGCAATTATGTTACTTGATCCTAGCTAGCAGGAAAAATAGTGCAGTATTGACCCAGTCCTCTGGAACTCAACCAAACTCTGTAGTAATTGGCTCCATCAGGGCATCTCCCTCCGGGAACAAGCAGGCAGTGCTACAGTGCTACATGCCAAAAGTGTGCTTCTGAGTGGTGATAGGCATGGGACATGCTAATCCCCAATGTCCTCTTTACCCCAGAGGGGGACCTTCTTTCACCCACCCTGAGGGGTAGGTTGTCACTTGGAGCATGAGGGTCATGTTCTGGCAGCAATCAAAGTCCAGGCCAGGTGCTTTGATATTGCTCCAGAAGGTAACAAAACATCTTTTTGCAAAGACTTTTAAACAGATGTTTTTTTTTCAACTAAGTATCTGGCTGCTGAAATCACTCACTGGTCTCTCTCCTTCTTTCTCCTAGAGAAATCTGAAGCTTTGTCACATTTGATCTACATCTGCCTCCATCTGGGGATCAATTCTCATTTACTGGAGTCTCAGACATAATTCATTATGCTATTCCTCCCTGCATTCAGTGGCTGTCAGTTTCCTGGGAAAAGCATGCACAGAAAGTCCTCTAAATCCTGAGCCAGCTTGCAACTAACTGCTTTTTAGAACTGAGCTCATGATTATCCATTTCTCTCAGGCAGCATGTGCTGTTCTCAGACTCCTGCCCAGCAGCCCTGGGGACAGAAACACAATAAACATGGCAGCCCTCTTGCAGGCTTTTACTTATTTTATTTATAAAAGTTATTTCAATCCCTTGGTGTGGCTTCCAGCTATTCGAACCAGTACCTCCCAATCCCTGCTGGTATCTGGTGGGGCTGGGGAAGTACTGTTGGCAGACGTGCACTGCCATTTACTCCTAAAGTTGTGCTTCCATAAGAGATGCAGTTTCATCTGTGTGTTGGTAGCTGTGGTGGCTGTGCGGCTTGAAGAGATGCTGAAAATGTGCAACCTCTTCTCTGTGCACCCTGACCCAGATTTAGTCCATAGGTTTGGGTGAGTGAAATCTCAATGAATCATAGACTGCTGCTCTCAGTGGGGGGATGGCTATGGGGAGGGGTGGGGCAGCTGCATGTTGAGGGCTAGCTGCACAATCAAGCAGACTTGATAGACCATGTGGCCTGTTTCTGAAGGCATTTCATATGTTTATATGTTTTTATCTGTGACACGGCTACATCAAAGAAAGAGGAGCTGCAGTATGTTTATTGTCAGGAAAACTGGTTTACCGTGATTGATAAAGGGCAAATTTGATTTTGCAGATGGGAAAAAATTGTATTGTCACTGGTGTCTGCAACACCAAAATCAGTTTTTACCAGCGTTCTATCCTTGTACCCTGTTGATATGTGTATAAATATTCTGAAAAAATGAAGGCTAAGTGTACATCAAATGAAATAAAGCAAAATAAAAGTAGTACAGGATAGGATTTATAGACAAATACAATTTCTGAAGATTCCTTGATCTGGTAAAAAAAAAGTGACTAATTCTGTAAAATGCTTTGTTTTTACCAATGTATAGCAAGACCAAATTCTGGAATTTTATCAGATTTTCCAGTAAAAAAAACAAAATCAGTGTCCTTGTTTATTGTGCCCTGGCCCATCACCCACAGTCCATGGAGGCCAGGAGAGTGATGAAATGATGCAGCTCACTGGCTGGCCATAGCAAGAAGGAGACTTCCATGCCTGCAGAACAAAGACAAGTGTCTAGTTCAACACTTGGGTCCCATGGCTGAGGTCCAGACCAGGAGTGGTGTGAAGAAACAGCATAAGGGGAGGTGGTAGTGGTGCTCTGAAGGGAGCCAATGGTAAGTGTCTTTGGGAAGGGGTGTTACATACCACTGATTTCTTCCTGTCAGTACTGTTTCTCACATATTTATACTAAGTAACTTTTGCCATCTGTGGATCTAGATTAAAATAGATAGCTCAATGCACAAGACCTCTGAACTGTTTGATAGTAGATTTTAGGCCAGATTTCACTGTTGTCATTCAATGACATTATGGCATTGAGCAAGTCTTGGCTTGACTTACCTTGTCTTCCCTCATTTCCTGTGTTTGTTGCCTCTGGGCTGTCTAGACAAATGATGTGAGATGAAATATACATTTGGTATTGCAATTAATTTGTACTCTCTTTCATTTCAGTTTTATGTTCCCGTGTTCTTGTCATATGAACACTACAATTTAATGTTCCTTTTGTAATTTAAAGTCTTGCATCGTATACTTCACATAATAATTCATGCTGTCGTTTAGTATTATAAAATGGCTTGGATTAAACAAGCATTCTGATCAGTTAAAACTTGTAACATGACTGCATTAATTTCACATTACCACATGGTTAAGAATTTAATTTGCTTTTTCTTGTTTATTTTTGCAACTATTATACACATTTTAAAAGAACATTACTTCTAAGCATGGGATTTTGTCAAATTAATGCACCTCCTGGGTGGTTGAAGGCACTTGGACTTTGGCATCGTGCCTTTCAACACACCCAGGGTGTGCAAGAATTCAGTACAACCCCATGCTCTATGGTGGATTACTTATAGCTTAAATGTTACCTTATGCTTTTCCTTCCCATTTCCCTTCCCTTAGTCACTTCCCTAGAATTCAGATGAAAATGGGATTATTGTATTTATCTGTATTTTGCTTGCCTATACTAAAGTAATTTAAAAACATTAATAAATCTTGAAAAAAGCAGATCCAAAAAATATAGGATAGTGTATGACTAACAGTTAACAACAGGGCTATTCTCTCCCTGAGTTAGTACTATGATGACTGATGACCCTGAGAGTGTAGCTTGAGAGGTCTCTCAGTCGTCATAGTACCGATAAAGGGATAGAATAGCCCTGGAGTTAACCGTTAGTCATATATTTTTCTTTATAGTGTATAGTGGAACGTCCAAATAAAAAAACACAAAAGACACAGCTTTTTTTCAGGGTCTTTTGGTTTTGCTGCTCCAAATTAAATCTGTCCTATTCAGATAGTGACCTTGACATGACTGCCGCAGACATCGCAACTTCAGGAAGGTACCTAACAACTATTTTGTATTTATTATGGTTGCAGTTCTACTGATGGCAATTTAACTATCTTTTTTTTTTTTTTTGGCGGGCTAGTTGAAATGCTGCCTGACATTCCTCAGCTGTCAGATTTGCTGCTTGAGGACATGCTTGTGTGACCTCTATAGTACAGCAGAACTAAAAGTCATACTGCTGCACTGCGGATGTCACTAGTGCAGCAGAACAACATTTTGAGAACAACAGATTTTGGTGTAGAATGATGTTCCACTATACACTATGATGCAGTATATTATGTAGCAATAATAACTTTACTAGACTAACCTATTTAGAAAAGAGGTTTTGATACCATTAAAGTATCTTCATCATTTAGGTTTGATGAGGAGAGCTTACAAATGTACACCTCTCATGAACTAACAGTGATGGTATTCAAAACATATTCTGGCTGTGTTTCTGGTGGCTTATACTGCATTCTCAAAACATTCCCCAGTCTGAAAAAGAAAGCTATAACAAAAACATTTCAAGGACGTGAAAAGATTCGGTATTAAATAAGAGGTACAGTACCTTCTTGTGGTGAAGATTTTTAAAAATACTGTACTTACTGTTTCTCTAGGATCAACTGGTTTTTTGAAATGCACATGTGATCCAATTGTTAAAACATTTTAATTGTCATAAACAATGGGCACTGTAAAAGGTCAACTAGATATATGTTTTGGATTTTGCCATAAATGTTGCCATAACGTTTTTATATTGTTTTTCACTGTTTTTATTAAAAGGCTCAAATCCATAGTGTAATCACTTGAGACAGACAAAATAAATAATCATGATGTGCTTGAAACTAGCAACAGTGCTGTCAGACCAATACTGTGCATGCCACCTTTTCTAAAAGATGCAAAGAAAAGCATGCCATCAATGAAGCATGACACCATGCTCAGTTCTTAACCAGAAGGTGAATGTAGGACTTCAGTTTCTAACATCATCATCAACATCACATCTGTCACAAACACTATATTCATCACGCCAATGATAGCATGCAATGTCAGATGAGATGATGCAACTGTGTAATGATGACTGGAAAAAATCTTTGACAAAATGCATGTGGGTAATTACTATTAATTCTGTTTTAGTCATGTGACAGAAAAAAGCAACATCAAAACTGCTAGAATGATGTTCTTGGCCCCCTTACTACAGTTAATTAAATTGAAGTTTATTTATTTCTGTCCTCCCTCTTCTATTATAAATCACTGTGTAATACAGTTGATTGGAAAGCCACCATAAAAATAAAAAAGCCTTTCTTTTTCCCTCCTATTTAATTAAATCAGGATGAAAATAATGAATCTTTCTGAGGTGTAGGTGCTTAGTTCAAAAGTAAATGTCGTATTTTGACATAGCAGTGCTGACTAAATTACTTAAACATTTACATACTTGGGGGGGGGGGTGAATATTGTCCTCTAAGCCTAAAATAGTATTCATCCAGGAGATCTCAGGGATACTGGTCAAAACATTAAAGAGACATGCAGTAAGGTGCTTAGCTTACTATATTTCCATAGTAACTCCTACTTTTAGCCATATAAGTATTCTATCACATGATAAAAGTAGCAAAATTAGGCACTTCATTTCAGAATACCTTGCAAACTGGTACTCAGAAAACACGGTGCAGTACAAGGTCAAGTTTATGCTTATTAGGATATTAACCAATGGGCCTAAGTTCATTTCTAGTAGTCACAGAAAACTTAAAACAGTATGCATAAAAGTAATAATAAATTGTACATATAACACATTAGTTACCAAGTTACAATTTCATATTGACAATATAAATTTCTGTTTTGTATATAGAAATGTTATTAAAGATCATAAACAACAGCACAAACAGGATACAATAGCATGAAAGAAATATTCCAAAATAGCAGAACTTCACTATATCCAACAACTATAAGAACCATGGTAAGAACAATTCCAATACGAGGTTGCAAAGAGAAAAAGCTGATGTGCGTTATGCAAATCTAACATCTCCAAAAAGTTGTAATTCAAATAACAGTACGTATAAAAAGTAAGAAAGTAGAAAGATAATCAAACACAGCAACATTTTCCTCCCCAGATGAGCTCTCATCCCACAAAACTAGTAATTAGATAAAAACAGAAATTGACACCCCAGCCCTTTAACTAGGGGTCCCATGATTTATGAAATTTTGAAAGTGTGCTCTTCTCCAATACAGAATGTGCTAATAAGTGGCAGATTTTGTCAAAACTTGTACCCAGAGACTGTGAGGGGGAGATTAGAAGTTTTCCACTGAGGGATAAGTAATTGCTTGGCTTCCAATGCTGCTGCATATATACAACCAGTTTAAACTGCCTAGCTGACAGATCCAACAATGTTGAATCTCCTAAAATCCCAAAACAGGGAGAGTGAGGGATTGAGGCCTGAAAATTTCATTCAAAATTGGAGATGGTATCCTCCCACCATTTCACTCACGGCGGGAAACTCCAAAGAATAGGATACAATGTGCCCTCCTCTTGCCCACATCTCTAGCATTCCACAGACTCCAAATACCCCATTTTCGCCAGTTTAGCCAGCATCCTAGGATGGTGGTACAACATGCCTCCTGTTCCCAAAAAACATGAAATGGGGCTTATGCCACTCCTAGAGAATGGATGGGGAGGGCACATAATGTTGTGCCCCTCCCCCTGTGACAACTTTGTCAAGGAGGGGCAAAAGAAAAATTAGGATGTGTGGCTAAGTGTTTGCATGATGAGGAATTGTTGAAAGCTAGGCCAAGTTAGAGGTGTTAGTCTAGTCATTAGGAGTACAAAGCTGTTAACCTGAAAGCTCAGGTTTGAATTCCACCAGTGTTGCTTAATGACTCAAATTTGAATTTTATTAGGCAAAAAATCCTTAAGGCAAGCACCTAGCTTCCAAGCATTTAGAGTCATTCATGTTAAGCATGTTACATAAAAGAAGGAGTTACATTTAAGGCAAATCGAGATAAACATTGCTGTATAAGTGATTCATTGTCAAGCCTGTTACAATGAGCAGATCACTTAACCTCCCTGTGTTTACCACAGCGCCAATTACTCACTGCATGACCCTGAACAAGTCATTTTACCTTCCTGGGAAATCCTGTGTGCATTCTTTCTAGTTTAACTCTGTGCTGTATGACTCTCCTTGTGCACTTCAATGGTAGCAACATTCTTTCCCCTCCCTCACCTGGATTGTAAACTGGATTAGCATACAGTATGTATTAAACACTGCTCTATATAAAATACCTGTCTTTCTTTTCCTTTATCAGTACTGTAACTGGTGGAGATGGTGCAGATGTATTGGGCTTGGGGCTTCACATTCAGCTGTGAAACTAAGGACATGTGCTCATCTCTATGTCACCAGCTATGTTAGCAGGTGTCCAGTTAATAAAAATGACTTACATGCTAAAATAAAAGAGTTTGTGGTTTGAAAATCAGAGGTTTAGCTAAAAGGCTGATTATGTTTGGCATCTAGATCAAACATTAATATAGTCACTAAAATATAATACAAGTCACTGATGCCAGCCAGTTAAAATATTGTTAATATATATTTTTCCTAATCCATTGTTTTGCTTCAATCAGAAGCAATGGCGGTGTGTAGCAAAATTGCTGGTGGTAGTGGTGGTAGTACTGGTGCTCCAGATCAAATATTCCGCAGTCTGTAAGTATACAATCTCAAGATAATATCCAGAGAAAAAAGAAGAACCTAAATATCTTGCAGGATAAGCAAAAGGCTCTCTTTGGCAAATGCACAAATCTTTGACTTAGGAGCACCTACATATCACTGGGAAAAAAAAAACTCTACAACAATTTTGTGAAGGAAACACAGGACGCTAGATTTTATTGAACACTCACTAATAATAGCCTGAAAACACATAATGTAAACTAAGTCTGACATGTATTATCAAACATCCCATTTACAAAAATAGTATACTCATTCCCTCTCCAAAAAAGATCATTTACAATGATTATTTATCTTCAGTATTTTCAAGTATGTAGTAATTCAATAAATGATACTGAAAATAGATTTGCTATGGGAGTGAAGAATATATATCCATGAATCTCTGCTTTGCTGGTTATGTTTTTCATATCAGATCAAGGAGATCTCTTCTGTGTCCCAGGCAATTCTTCACATACCCAGCACTCAGAAGTTCCATGTCATAATAACGATTGTAAAACAATGATTGCTATTATGGTGAGTGTATATTACCAAAAAGCAAGTCAGCAATATACACTTTAAGGCTTCCAGATATAAAAAGAGTGTTTTTGCAGGGAGGCTGCACCCCCCCCCACACTTCCCCATGTAGGGGGTTTTGCCCCCCGCACTCCCCTGAACTAGGATTCTCAACTCCAGGGGGGTGCATGTTGGGGAGGGCAAAATCCAGATCTCGGAAAAAATTAAGTGTCACAGCTGTGGCAAAATGTAACCCGCTCCTGGTCCTGAACTCACTACCTGCTCTGCCAGAACTAGCCTCCTACACCACAGTGCCATACACCTAGCTTGGCAGCAGCAGGTACTCCAGTTCCTGACAACCCCTTCCCTGTCCCTCCCCTTCCTCTCACTATTCCCCCCTTCCATTCGCCCTTCCCCACAGTCACTGTCCCATATCCTCTCTATTCTTCAGGGTAGCCCAGAATAATAGCGCCTAAAATGAGTCCCTATTTTTGTAGTCACTCATTTTTGGGTCGCTATTATTATGTGATACCACACTGAGAATATATTAAGAGAGCAATAGAGCCTGACTACAAATTGGGTAACATGCTATATGATTTTGTCAACTCACGAGTAGCAATTTCATGACCAACTGCAGTTTATGAACTGACGACTTTAGGTATCATGAAAGGGTGGCTTGCAATAATTTAAATAGGACATAATAATAAAATAAGTTATGACTTCAATGATATAAAATATTCCAAAGCCAACACAAGTTCCTGAAATGATGATAAGCATATCTACAAAAAATGGATGTGAAAAAAAATGCTCTTAGGTAGGGTTCCTGATTTAAGACTGCTTTCAAAATTACGGGATGCATTCCCCTCTTTCTGAGTGATCTCCTGCTGCCAAACAACAATGCATTAAATATTTACAGTAGCTATAAACAGGAATTCATTCAGTTAATGCATGTGTAACCTGAAAACAGTTTAATAGCAGAGGTATGGCCTTACTCAGAGAAAAGCTTTTAAAGTATGGCTCTAACTGGGCATCATCCACACGGACATAAAAACAGTCATATTTGACCAAAATATGTATTTATATGTTAAATGAGACTGGGACAAAAAATTTACTCTGAGCAACACCAGTACCAATTATTTATGCACCAAAATCTAAAACCATTCGCAAAAGCTAAAATAGTCTAGAATCAAAATAAAACCTTAATTTTTACCATGGTCTAAGACAAACCTCCACATGCTGAGAAGTCACAATGCAGCATAATTCTAATACTTACAAAATTACTTTAATGATGTTATGAGCTCCCATGAAACACAGTCTTAGCCAGAAATATGCTCCAGTATATCTAGATAGATTTGGATATTTTTCAGGAAACCCCTGTTGATTTTAATGAAATCTCCTGTAATATATCTTGATACAGTTAAAGATTAACTGGGACAGATATTTGGATACCACTGTAAAAAGAGTCAAAGCACCTTGTATACTGATTGATTGATGTGATTGTTTTACCAGGACAATTCTATTGAGCACATTCTAATTTTCAAGGAAGTCCTAGGCTACAAGTTACAACAACAGTAAACATTATAAAATTACAATCTGTAACAATATTCAGTAATGTACAGATTACTACTCAATTAGAATATTAATGTTTTAAGTGAGACTCCAGCATTTCCTGAAATTTTGCATTAATAACTAGTTCACCTGGCTATAAGATGCATTGCTAATTTGTTCCCTGGGTGGGGGGAAGTGCATTATAAAGACCATTTAAATAGTTTATTATTGGCTGGTTCAGCTGCTGTTCATCTTGGTTACTGTGTGGTGGTGGGGGGGGGTGTCTCACTTAGCACAAGTCACAGTGACCTTTGAAACTAATGACAATAAAATGTTCCCCAACTCCTCTCATCAAATTGCCGAAATGCTGGCCATCTCAGTAGTAGTAATAGTAATAGAAAAGCAGACCAGGGTGTCCACCCTGGTACAGCTTGCCCAACCCCCTCTCCTCCAGGTTGCCTGCCCCACCAAAGTCTTCAGTGGTGACACCAGGGTGCCCAACCTAGGTGCTGCCATAGAGTTAAGCTGACACTGGGGTGCCCATTCCCCAATGTTGGATCCAAATGTTAAATGAAACCTAAAACAATGAAAACAGTCACTCGATACCTTTATTTATTTTTCAAATTAACCTGTAAAAAAGGAAATAATTTCTCTTCTGTCTGACCCCCCTGTCCCCCTCCCCACCTTACCCCACACACAGCATCCACTACCCCACCCCACACACACACACCCTCACTCATCTGAACATGTCCCATGATGCAGATCTACTCTCCAATCAAAGACATGTCTTGCTGCTGGAACTGGTGACTGCAATATGAGAAAATAAGGTAAGTCCAGTTTGGTGTATTTCAATGGGTTTTGAACTTTTACTCATAACTTTGTCACTTTTTAGTATTTTACACCAGATTTTCAACATGGCCATTTTGGGACCCCTGCTCATGAACAAGGTAGGTGGAATTTTTCCAATATATCCCAAAAGGTGATTTTGCAGTGGTGCCATGAAAATGCATTTTTGGGTGGAATTTGAAAATTTCAACTACCAGCTAAATGAGGTGGGGTCATAAGAAGGTTATGTTGAAAATCTAGTGTAAAAATATGTTAAAAATTAGTGAAGTTATGGCTGAATGTTGAAATAGTTTAACATTCACACGTGACTTAGTCATTTTAACATTGTTCCCCCAGACATTCAATATGGTCTTTTTGCGACCCCACCTCATGAATAAAGGAGCCAAAATCTTTCCAATATGTCCAGAAAGGTGATTTTGACATGTCTTCATGAAAACACATTTTGGGTAGGATTGGAAAATTTCAACCTACCAGGTTCATGAGGTGGAATTATAAGAAGACTATCCTGAAAATGTGATGTGAAAATTTGGTAAAATGACCATGTTATGTGTGAATATTGAAATATTTCAACAATCATTCATAACATCACTAATTTTCAATATTTTGACTCCAAACTTTCAACATAGCCATTTCTTTACCCATCTTCATAATCATGACAGGTGTCATTCTTCAAATCCTGGCTGAGATTTTCACACGTGGTACCAAATGGTGTTTCAGCCAGTATTCTGTAAATGCTACATGTCATGCTTATAAAGGGGGGGAGGGCTCATAAAATGACTACCTTGATGATTTGGGGAAAAAGTTAATAAAAGAATTAAGAAATGTTGTGCATCGTACCAGCCTTTACCCCATTGGGTAGTGCTTTGTGATTCCGTGCAAGTGAGCTGAGTTCAGGGGTGAGCTCAGTGGCACAGCTGGATGGGCTGAGGTTGGAGGGATGGAGCTGTCATGTGAAAGCACCCACCAGCCTGGGAAGGGTAGGATCAGGGTTGCCCGCACAGTCCTTAGTGACATTTAGTGAAGATAACTCTTCTCTTGGCATAGGGCCCTGCACCTCTGCACCTGTGGGTACCAGAGGACCCTGTGCTTCAGCTGAGAGATGGACTCTGCCCTTTGCATCTGTATCTGCAGTCACATGGAAACACAGTGTCCAGAGGGCTCCATGCTTCCAGAGTCTACTAAACAGCCCCATGAATTTTTGGCATCCATTGCTGCACTTCCTAGGTGGTAGAGTCTTCCCTTGACACAGGGCCCAGCAAGCCCTGCACATGTGCATGTGTTCATGGAGGTCCCAAAGGGACCTGCATGAATGAGGGTATGATTCCACTATCTCCAAAACAAATAAAATTCTTTGAAAAAAACTGTGTTAATGCAAATGTTAGGGTTGAACTTAATGCCACATAAGTAGAAGAAAGCGATGTTAGGGTTTCCAACCTTTAAGGTCCCAAACCCCAAGCAACAAAAGGAAAAAAAAATTACGGTTTGGGGTCTCTGGAGTCTTGGCAAATCAGTGGTGGGGTCTTCCTTGAGGTTGTCAACCATAACGGTCACTCCTTCCCCTGAGCAAATAAGGTCAGACCTGATCTCTTTTCATTATGCAAGGCCCACAGGGCGCTGTGTGTAAACAGCTACAACAGATTCTGTTGGCAATTTGGGATGACACATACTTCTCTACCTTTGAAAAGTGTATCACTATGAGCAACAGGCTTGAAGCTGTTCTTGTGCTTCAGACAGGAAGCTGTGGGCTGAGAGGGAGGGGGGGAATTAGGGTTGATAATCCCGAGAAAGACCCCATCACTGATTCTCCAAGACTCCAGAGACCCAAAACCCTATTTTTTTTCCATTTGCTAATTGTGGGATAGGGATAGGGAGATAGGGTTGGAAACCCTAATGCCACATTTCCCTAGTTCTGTGGGATTAAGTTGAACCATAGCTGGTTCATTAACACAGTTTTTTTGCAAAGAGAGTGTTAATAATTATTTCATGAGGTTACACAAATTATGGTTGTTGTTCAGTACTGAATTTCACAGTAATTGTTCCCTTGCAATGAGTGGCTGAGCAAAGTGAATTTTTTGTATTCATATATTCAGCACATAACATGAGTTTCAAATAACATAGCTACTATTAAAATAACATAGCTACTGGTAAAATAACATTGAAAGCTACTGGTAAAATAAGATGATTTGTCTATGTTATTTTAGTGGTAGCTATGTTGAAAGATAAACTAATATGTTTTATTCTAAACATTAATTTGCCCTACCAAGCTATACATGCCGACATACTGGAACGTATCTCTGGCTACCATGGTATAAATCATATTACTATATATTTTAAATGAAATATAATAGTTCAAAATAAGATTTGAATTGGTATAAGAAGGGCTGGTGAAACAGAACACCCATCTTATACAACATGCAGTATGTAGGTGAGGTATTCTGTGCATAAAAGGGCATGCCTGCATGGAAACATTTACAGTATGCCAGAGCCAATTACTAATTACAGGTGCTTATATCATATACAAGCAAAAAGGAGACATAGTATCCAAAATAACAATAAATCTGTTGATACTATATTGCCATGCTCAGAAGTATCACATGCTTAAAATAGGAAAGAATGAAGAAAATAAATATTACATCATTCAGAGGAAAATCTACCGCTTGAATGGATTCTTAATGACAGAAATGAAGTTGATAAAAAATTAATCTACTTTTAAATTATAGATTGCAGATAATGGAGTATCTGTTCCAAGTGCCTCCCAACGGATAATGTCATTATCTGGCAGTTTTACCTATTTGCTGTATTTCTAATCCATTTAAAAAGGATTGAGAAGACCGCTATCTATTTAAACTTTCCTAACAGATGTTCCTGTTTGCATGATGTCAGGCCAAGGTGAATCCATTTTCACAGTGGATAATGTTGCAGTGTTTGTTAATAATGGGGGCCATGTGCTAGTAAGCTTCACTGACCAATATAGGGTTTGGGACGGGGTTAAAGAGAGGTTTTCCCATAAAGCAAAAAAACATATATCCAAGTGAGTTCTGTTTGGAAGTTACAACTGTATCTGATTTGTTTTCCAAAACCTAACAGATAACAAAATAGCAAAATATCCTGAAAACTCAGTTCTGTGGAAAGCCTTGTTACTGTATCCTCCAGTAGCCAATGAATGGGAGATTGTATGTGCCTGTCACCTATCTAGATCATCCCAAGAAAAATATCTGTCAGTAAAAATCCCAGATATCACTGTGCTTCAACCCTCCATACTGTAAAAGTGAGATTATACAGAATCCCACTAAAAATCTTCATTTGCATCTCAATTGTAAGACACAAGTAAAGGTTAATAATATTATGGATTTGCTACACTACTGAACAAAGCAAGCTGCTTGATAAGTAATGCCAGATACTTGACTTAGTCTGAAAAAAAGACCAACCTGAAAGCCTCTTTCTACTCTTTCTGTCCTACACAAGTACACTTATGTGATCAGTCACACACAGGTAAGATGGTTTAGGAAGGCTGTGCAGCATAGTATAACAGTATAGCCTGGTGACAACAGCATACAATTATAAAGCAGGAGAGCTGGATTCAAAATACGCCCCTGTCATTCACAGTATGATCCAAGATAATGACATTTAATCTAACTATGCTGTAGTCTAAGATTGTTAAGAAGGAAGACCCCAATGACAGAAAGATACTACATCTCAAGTGGTCTATCCTAGCTTTATTGAAAAAAGACAATTACTCTGACTCACTTAAATATGCAGCCTCACTTTTGCTATTGCAGTGTTGCAAAACATTCCTTTGTTGCCTATATATCTCTAAATTACAGGCTACTGCCTCATTTCTCATATCGGAAAACACTAAATGTGCCATTGCTGGTTAGTACCATCTTCTACTTGAATCCGGAATTTGCACAGTGCACCACAGTAACATAATTTCCTTTGTTTCCATTGTTGTATCTGAGTGCTTCTCACTGGAGAACAGGGTATAGTTGATAGGTGCAACAGCCCATTCAGTCATGATCTCACAAAGTTAACAGCAATTAATAACTAGTGTAAGTGGTACAGTGACTGACATGTTTCCTAGAAGGTATTCTTCATTTTCAAACAGAAAGTGTTAAGAAAAGACAAAATAATTTCCAGTGACAACATCCTGATTTAATCAATTACATTTAATATTAATATTTCATAAGCATAGAATATACAATCACTAGAAAATAGTTGTAAAATGTATGAAAAACTCTGGAAAATACAACATATTAACTGTTTTCTTTTAAGAAATTGGGTTGGGGTGGGTGTTGATTACTTGTGATGCTAGTGAAGGATCATTAAAGCTGCCTAAGAGAATTAAAGACAATAGCAAATGAATACATACATGAGTGTGTATCTGTGAACTTGTGCAATGATTTCCATAGCAATCTGTTTACTCTAAAGCATGAAGGCTGGATGATGACACTGTATGACTTCCTACAGTAGTAGCCAGTGACATTATGCAGACGGTAACCCCCTAGAATAGCGTTACCAGAATAGTGCCAGTCAGCTGAGTGCTAGTCTGGTTAGTGCTACCACGGACAGTGAGAGGGGATTTACGGCACTTGCAGTAAGTGCTCCCCAGGTTGCTGTCCATGGTGTTGACAGTGGACAAGGGCACCAGAATCCAGAAGGCTGGCCGAGCTGCTCCTGAGGTGTGGAGGGCTGAGGCATAGAGCAGCTCAGTCAGGTGACAGTGGAGACCAGGGTTCTAATCCTGGTCTCCTTAGATTTTGGGAATTGGGACTTTGTTTTTTTCACAAGGGGCTATGGAAACAGTATTCCATGGCCCCACAAATTTTATCTTGCCCTGTGATCCGCTCCCCCTCCTGGAGTGAGAATCCTTTAGTCAGGGGAGTGTGGGGGGTAGAACCTCCTTGGAAACAAAACAGAAGGCATTTTTGCCATGCAGTTCTTGACCATGTTGTTCTGGTCAGTGATGTTCTGCCCCAGTGCCTATACAGACTATTTAGCCAGCATGATATATCACAGAAAATCCCCATTCATTTAAATTGGTTTTCCAGTGATATTTCCTGATAGAGCCAGATGTATACCATGGGACTGCAAATAAATTTGGAAGATAAAAGCTGTTATTTTCACTGGAGACATAACTACTGTGCAAAAGACAAATTAAGGCACTTGCACAGTAGCTATGTTATTTTCATAGTTGCCACAACCCATGCTTTTCACGTGAACTGGCTCCCTGCAAATAGCACATCAAACAGTGGTGTTGTCATTTTAACAATAAAAGTAAACTGCTCAGCTTGTCATTATTAATAAAGTGGAAAAGAAAGAAAATCTGTAAACAGATAATCCATTTACGTAATGTAATATGTTTTTTTTTTATTGTTTTGTTTTGCGTACCTGCAAAAGACACACACAAAAAAGTAGAAACTCCCATGGTATACATCAATTATCCCATGGGTAGCTTCAGATATTCATGTTATCTAGTTTGAAACGTTGTTGTTATTGCCATTGTGCAATAACAATATTCCAAACCAGATAACATGCATATTTGAAGCTACCCCATGAGATTATCCCTATTCATATAACAGGTGTCAAAATAAATCTGCCAAGATAAACATGTTATTTAGAGCAACACAACCAAGATAAATGAAGCTGGTTACTGAGCATGCTCAGAAATTTACTCAGAAATTTCCAAGCATGTTCAGTAAAGAAATTCTTTTATTTTCTCCAGGACACCACTGAAAATGAGCAATTGTGGCTCACTAAGCCTTTCCTGGTAAAATTCTTTCAATTATTTCCTATAAATATTATCTCATAATAATTATAAAAATAAGGAGATAAGGAGAGTCTCCTTAAGCTGAGTGGCAACCATAACTCGAGGGGGCACAGTCTTAAGCTGGAGGGTGGGAGGTTTAGGAGGGAGGTCAGGAAGCAGTTCTTCACAGAGATGGTGGTGGACATTTGGAATGCACTGCCAGAAGAGGTAATCTCGTTGAAGACAGTGGGCAGCTTTAAGAGAAGCTGGGACAGGCATAGGGGGAGGGTAAGGGTCATGCGTAGAGAGGTTGGAAGGAGCAGGTAGGGAGGTCAGGGACATTAGCTCAAACTATGGACTCTGCAACGGAGCAAACTTGATAGATCAAATGACCTTCTTTTGCTGGCTTTTTTGTATGTTTATATTAATAAATAACATTTGAAATGCCATTTATTTTTTGCTTGACAATACAGTAGATTATGTAGTTTACATTACTTATTCCCTTTTGTAGCTTTTTACCATTTCTATCATAAAACCACCTAAACATCTGTTGCATAAATCATATATGACATATATGACATAGGCTGACTTGAGATATCATTTTTATATTCATGAGAGGGTATCGGTCTGTTGATATCCCACAGTAAATGCATGGGGATACCGTAACTTTAGAAAATATGAGGGCCTAGGTTTCCTGAATAGATTTTACCCATGCACCACTTATTTAAAGTTTTAAACAATGATGTACAGGCCTTCCTTCTTTCTATTCATATTTAACATATGTTCAGGTGTATTAAGGATGCATGTGATTGTGTGTTTCTTTGAGTGTCAATTGTCATAACCACTGAACAGCATATAACTGAACAAAGTTGTTAGAAAAGGATGAGGGCTTATTTCAGTTCCTCAGCATTGTGTTTTGATTGCATTAACCCTTACTAATAAAATTCTGCCTTTACCTATAAACCACTGAAGAATTCACGAATGCTGCATGTTGCAGTAGCAACACAATCATTCATGTTCAACATAAACTATATGTGTTGGAATATGTTTTTCCTAATTGAGCAAGAACACATGAGGGTTTTTTGGCACCAAAATGCAGTCTGACACAGATAGGAGTGGATATATGTGGTAAGGAACATCACATAATGTATTAATGTATTTATTTTGTTTGGTTACTGGGTAGGTGTGCTAGACAATAATACGCCTATTTTCAGTCACAACCTGGGAGAGTACAGTCACAACAGAGTGGACTACAATAAATAAGGAACTGGGAATAAATAGTAAATCTGTACTCTACAAAAATATCGCAACAAACAAGTACAGTACAAATTACAGAAAGGCAGTGGAAATAAGAATAAAGTGCAACATGCAAGTAAGCAATTTTCATTCCAGCAGAACAAATTTGGCACAAATAGGGCACTTAAAGCACCTATAGGTGAAGTGAAGCGAAGTGAGGCAAAGTGAAGAAAAGAGAAGGTATTTAACAAATAATGCACTAACCAAACATGGTCAGAAATAGCTTATGGTTTAAGTTAAAATAAATGCAGTTCTAGCATCTAAAACAGAAAGTCAGGTACAGGTACAGATGTGAGAGTCCTTTAACTTAAGGTGTAACTCAAACAGACTTGGGATGGGGAGTGCCGGAGAGCAAAAGGAAAGGTGTTCTAATATTTTGGAGCAATGAGGGAGATGACCTGTTCCCCCATATTGGTGGTACATCTTGGAACAGCTAGCAGAGACAGGTCACCTGACCAAAGGAACAAGCTGGGCCAGTGGGTAAAACAGTGTAGCTAAAGAAGAGGGAACATGTTTCCTGAAAATTTTGTCTGTGATGGTACCAATAACAAAAGAACAAGCAGCGGGAGAGTCTGTAATCAGTTTTACTCAATGTATAACTGGGAATGATGGCCATTTGCATTATATTTATGTCCTTGGAGGTTGTATCCTCCACTGTTGGTTGAGGTAATAAGGTGGTGGGGACATGTACTGGAAAATAATAAACAAAAACAGTGAACTCTGTTAATTGTCTATTATTTATTACAGCTGTTTGAACCTCTGGAAGTGAGACATAATGAACAGGAGTCTTCATTTTTTGTAACATAATTCAGGATTGTATATAATTATTATTATTATTACAATTTGTCATGATGGCAAAACAGGCATAATACTTACTCAATGTACAGTGCAGCAGCCCAGAAAGCATAGGCTGAGCAGATTTCCAAAAGCCACATCCCTTCTGGATTCTAAGAGTAGCAACAGCCATTCAGCCAAATAGCATTTTTCCCTACTGCTTATTGCAACTCTCCACCCAAAACAGGCTGCTAACTGTTCCAAAAATAAGTATGTCCATATTGGACCAGAAAAGTCAAAGAGCCTTTCACTGTAGAGTTATCATACACTTACTACTGTTGACTGCAGCAGTCCCCGTGAAGGGTAGGCTGCCAAATGTTCCATACATGAGTATGCCAATATTGTACCACAAAAATGAAAAAGCCTTTTATCTATAACAACTGCTTCTGGACAAGTAGCACATAACAGTGTGTACAGAAGACTCAGAGAGAGGATCGGGTCCTGGCAGGCATGTCAGTCAGTAGGTCATTTTTTACCATAAATACATACATGTAGGAGCAGTGACCAACAAAGTTGTTCACCTTGGGTGGTAGGGAATTTGCACTGACCCAGGACTGAGTCCCATCCCTAGTTATAAAGATATCCTACTAGATATCCTACTAGTATTTTGACCACCAACTCCCTTCCTCAATCCTCTAGCTTTCTGGACTGTCTCTTCCTGGCATGTACTGTGTATACAATGGCTTGTGTGTCACAATGCAATACCTTGTAACTCTTGATACTGGTAGCAGTATAACATTGATTTGCATATTACTATATAGAGGATAAAGGATTGGAAACAGTTAATAACAATGCTGTGTTCCCATTGAAAGGTCATCAGGACAACTCAGTAAACCTCAAGAGTGAAGCTCAAAAGGTTTACAGTTGGCATGATGACCTTGAGATGGGAACATGCGTTGTCGTTAACTGATGCTCATCCATTGCCTTTTTTTAGTGCATGTGTCCCAGTTAAAACATATTTGTCCTTACTTTTCCTTTTTTTCATAGTGCTGCTCTCTGACTGGGCCAGCTCTCACCACTGCCGCCATTTGTCTGAAGCCCCATGTTCAAGAAACACGCATGTGCAGTACAGTTCATGTTGTTATGGTATCGATGTGACACACTCACGTGGGTTTAACAACCTCTTGACATCACATCAATACCATAACAAGGATAGGAATTAATTGAATTCCATCCTTAACAACGCCTTCCCATACATTATAACCGACAGATGCTCGGCTGTCATTTGGCCATGACTACTATGGTAGGAATCTTCTTAATCACTTTTTTCTCCAGGTCAGTAACAACTGAGCCAGAATCTACACCACCTGCACCTGTATGAGCCTCACCACCAGTCCCTGCCTCCTTCTCCTCCTCCGCCTCCTAATCATCATTCTGAACCCTAGCTTGAGGCTGGAGGTAGAATCTTGTTAGCTTTCATTCCATCTTCCACAACACTGAGTTCCTATTTAAAATTACAAGCACCATCAACCTGACTCTAGTTGTAGAACTATCAGGAAGCCATCTGGTCCTGCTGTCACAGTTTACAGTTTCTCTTCAGGGTTGAATAATTACTATCACAATGCTTCTCTCCTCTCTTCCACTGCCAGTTCCATTGCCTTGACTTTTCTATTCATGTGGATGCTATCCATAAGAGGTTCCATGTCAATTCAGCAAAGATATTATAGTGACAGAAATTACAGCAGTGGCATTTTGGTGACTGCAATTACGGCGCCCATACAATATGAGTGAGCACCATGATGTGACATTTTGGCACATGCTTGTTTTGTCGGGGTCTTTGCCCCCACACCCCCTTACTAAAATAACCAACTCCAAGTGTGTTGCACCTTGGGGAGGGGGGAATGCAATTGTCGCCATTTCAGTGCTCGCCCATATGTACATATGTCATAATTGCAGTAGCTGAAATTGCTTGTTGCTATATCTTCGCTTAGTTGACGTGCTACCTCCACAAAGCTCCACCCCAAACTTGGTGCACTTTACAGAAATAAGAGATACATTCCACTTCCTGTTCAAAAATACATTTTCACTAAGATGATTCTTCCCATTTTTGACTATGGAGACATAATTTGCAGTGCTACTCCAAAGTCTACTTTAGGTAGAACGGACCTCCTCTTTTGCCCTCCTTAACAAAGAAACGTAGAATCTGTTGGCAGAAAAGGACCTCCTAGCCTACCTAGTCTGCTCTGAAGTCCCTTCCTACTGTTCTTTCTGTTGATTTGCTCTTGACAAACTCCTGCATACTCACCACTGTTCTTCTCCCTCTCCCTCCCTTCTCTTGATGCCAGGTGCCTTTATTACTTTGCCTATCATATACAAATTTTGGTTTAGCTTCCTACCCTTCTATCTTGCTTCTCTCTTGTCTCTCTCCCCCAATTTTCTTTTACATTCTTTGCAATGTTTGTGTTTGCTGTCTTGCTCTCACACAAATGAAATCTACTGCAAGCCAAGCTGTCTTCTTGTTTTGCTTTCCTAAAATTTGGGGATCTCTCCCCCCTTCCATTTGCTCTGCTCCTTCACTTGTCACCCTGAAATCTTTCATCTGTGATTTCTCTATGTAACCCCCCCCCAGGGACTTACCTTTAATTGCCCCATGTCCATTTTCCTCCCACTGTTTCTGGCATCTCCCTGAACCCTTCCTGGTGCCCCTGGCTCCTCCAAGTAATTTAGTATGGCCCATTTTGTTATCTAGGCCCAGTTTGGGGCAAAATCTTAAATTGTGATCCCCTACTGTAGCAAATGCACTGAGGTGCAAGCGGGGATCGCACAGGCACAAGTGGAACCGTTGAAGAGCAGACTGTTGAAGAGCAGACCACTCATTTTGTGGTCAAACTGAAAAGCCCTTCCTGGTCCAAGCACCCTACTATACTCAGTAGAGGCTGGTTGCCTCAACAATGTGGTGCAGAAGCTGCTTTACAGCTTAAAAAATAAAGTTTAAAAAAAGGCATTTCGGAGAGGTCCGTTAATATTCATGAGCCTCTTGAATATTCATAAATGGCTACTTGCCGCCTAGGGGGACAGTATAGCGGCAGCAAAAGTACAGGGGGCATTTAATTATAATGTGCTTCTGTAAAAGAGAAGTGTTGGGACTACATATACAGTATGTGGGGAAAGTGTAGCGATATAACTTTTATTCTGGCTGCACCAAACTTTTAAACGTGTGGGACTGCATAATTGGGACAGTATATTGTACAGCAGCCACCATGTTTGGAATGCACCAGACAATCACAGACTGGAATTTCATCCAGGGCCTCATGGGAGTATAATATAGACTTATGGGAGATAATCTGGGACAACGTTTGGGGGCCTAAATTGCAGCAAATTAAGAGCCTTAAACTGTGTTAGGCAGCCTAAACAGCCAATCAGATTACAGGAACTTTGCCCTTTATTTATTGAGGGACTGTTTGAATCTGGGCAGTTCGAGTCAGTCTGGGTTGAGCCTTAGAACTGTCAGGAGGCTCCCTGCAGCTCGGGGAACTGGGGGAGTGGCCTGTTTTGCCTCTTCTGGGACAAAATGCCTGCTGATTAGTTGGGACAGCCAAGTCTGCAGAACCAGCTGCAATTTCCCCAAATAGGGAGAGACAGAAAAGGTTATTCACCAGAGTTAATTTCCAGACTGAAGGTGATATCAAAGCTGTTGAAAGATTCCCATCTGCATTTTGGTAATACAAGATGCTTTTACCACAGGGACTGCACTAAAGTTAATGCCTGGAGTTTACCAAAATTGTCTCCAGTCCCTTTGCCAAAGAGGGAGACCTCAACTACTGTGCACCAGCTTATAGACCAAGGACTGCCCTCTGAAAGTGAGTAAGCTGTGTGGCATATTACAGAACTGTATCCAATCTGAGCCTGTGATGCCAAGTAATGTGCCTGAGAGACTGTTGCTGCCTGTGAAAACCAAGCTGCCAGATGACCAGAAGGGAATCACTTCTGCAGAGAAGATCTCATGTGTGGTTAAGCCACCCTTGAGGACTCACGTCTTCTGAGGGTGAGTCATGTCAGCTCTGGTCCCTGTATCCTGATCCTTGTCAGACAGGACAAAGTTCTGCAGCCTGCAGCCACATCCTGCCATCCTGGAAATCAGCCCAGATCCCGAGGTCCAAGGTTCAGTGAGTAAAACAGGGTTCTATCCTGCAACACCAATTAACCTGCTCTTTCCAACTGATTTACCTTTCAAGTTTGCTTGGTGATTTAGACTGTTCTTTGCAGGCCAACAGGCCTGGGGACTACAAATTTCTGGGTTTTCACAATGTGGTTATGATTCATACACCTAATTACAAGTTAAAAGCTTTAAGCATTACTTTATTTGGGGGCCTCAACCAACTGCAACACTGACCTACCCTCAGCAGCGCTTCTGGCCTGGAACATAGTAAATCCTGGGCACCCAGTGAGGTTAACTGGACAGTCCAGAGGGAAGAATGTATTGTGTTTAAATGCTTTACAAAATCAAAACCATTACCAAAAGCAAAGAACTGAATAATCTGGTTTTAGTTAGCATTCCCCATCCCTTGTTTCCATTCCCTAATAAATCAGATATTTGTTTGTATGTTATTCTGGCCCATGAGCATATTATTACTGAGTGCTGGTTTAGTGCAAATAGCTGAAAGGTACTATGTTATAGCTGGTAAACGTTTTTTTACAAGCACACAGGGTGCATGCAGAGTTCCAAACCCGGGTGGTAAATGCAAAGGGTGTATGCATATTTTCACTGCTACTTACTGACTGTGTGGTAGTAGAAGTAGTAAGTAGTAGTAAAAAATGTTATTCATTATAAATAATGAATTGGTTACCGACTGAGTTGAAACTCATTTCCAGCAAGATCCATTAAAATAACATACATAACAAAGTTCTAACACATATAACTAAGAACAAGCATATTACAATACAAACATTCAGTATTGAATAAATAAAAACTAACACATTGCAACAAATCCTTAACATCTCGACTAAACAACAATAAAATACATATAGGGAAAAAAAGAAGACAATACCACAATATTGCACACATTCATACTTAAACCACCCATTAAGTATGCTTTATTGACTTTATTTTTAAGATACCTATAACTTCCTTAAACTAAACCAGTTCTTAATCTGTCTAGTCCTTCTTTTACCGTCATAAATTCTAATCTCAGCTGGTAATATATTCCATAGGGTTGGGCCTTGATGAAAAAAATATCCTCTTCCTATTTTATATTATATTTAGTGGGCACATATTCTATTCCTCTTGCTGCTCGGAGGCTAGATTTTATCTTTCTTACCTGCAGACCATCTTTTATGTATCCTGGGACTTTATCAGAGAAACATTTTTCCATGTACAATAGCACATGCAAAGACCTTCTATCTTCTAATTTAAACTATGCTAATTCTTTATAAAGGTCCTCCCTATGGGTCATTCTTGGGGCCATAGTAATATTGCATGCCATTTTATTATATACTATATCTAATCTTCCTAAAGATGTTAGATTGACCCCCATATATACCAAATCTCCATACTCTAATAATGGAAGTACTGTTGTATTTACTAAATGATTTCTAATTTCCTTTGTTGTACGATGTCTAATCCTATGCAATGCCCCCAGATGTCTGGTAACTACTGCTGTTATGGGTTCCAAGCCACTAGGACAGTTAGTGGGTGGTTGTAGCTTCCCAGAGGGCTATAACAGGCTAGACAGATACCCCCAATACTGTTACTCTGGGTGGAGGCACCTTAATACAGAATCCATGCCCTCAACCTGCATTTAGAAATACAGGCAGGGGTAATAACCTTAGAGTTGGTGCCACCTAGGGGTCACATCTACTCACTCCTGCAGCTATTTCTGATACTGGGGTGGAATTCTGTCACCAGCCTTCCTTCCTGCACTGACACTAGCTTTGCCCCTCCCAACCCCCACCCCCAAGTTAATTCAGTCATTACTCTCTGCTCCTCATATTGTTGTTTTGTTGCTCAAAATTTGATGTTCTTTTGACTGTTTTGAAATTTACTTTGTGGTAATTTGCTGTATTGCAATTTGTATTCTAAAGTGTGCTCTTATAATTTGTATATGTTGTTTTATTTATTTGCCATATTGCTGTATTATGTTTGTACATTGTTTCTTGGATCTCTTTTATTCTCCTTTCGACCCCATCCCCAGACACATCTGAAAAAGAGCTGGTGCCAGCTCAGTATGACTTTTCTGGTAAAACTTTTGAAATAAATAAATAAATAAATGCTCCTGACCTAATATCACTACATTTGAGGCTCAGCAGCCAAGGTACTATACTTGTGAGAGATAGATTTAAATAAAAATAAATTCCAACTGACTATTTTGATAGGTTTCTGTATATCTCTCCAAACAGCACAGACTGAGTGCAGAACATAATGGGTATGCAAATCCATGTGTAAGGGGTAAGCTACAGTAATAAAGCTTAACCAAAACAAAAGTAACCCTATATATAGGCTTAAACAGCAGACATGGGCTTGTTCTGTTGAGACTCCTTGCTGTAACTCAGTTGTTATCCCAGCCAAATGTCAAGTCAGACCAGAGCATTTTAGGTACTTAGTTCATTTAAGGGAAAGGGAACATAGTTTAACCAGGAGTAGCACACTAAGCCAAAGCTTGTTTCTAGGTGTGACCTGGGGGACAAGGAAGTTAACTGACTTGCTCAGGATCACACAGTATGCATCTAGGCAACTGTGAGATTCAAACCAGGTCTCCAGATCTGCAGCTCAAAGCCTTAACCCACTGCACTATACTGCCTCCAGCAAAGAAGTAGCTTACCAAGGAAATAGATTATAACTGTATAGCATGATCTGACTGTATGTGCAGGTTTAACATTTGCTTTTGTAGAGTCACTGGAAGAATAAAAAATATAGAAGTAAATACTATAGATATAATAATAATTATTATTATATGGAAACATGACTGTAAATGGAGCATACGTAAAATTTGTTGATTAGAGTGTTTAAACACTGGGAATTTGTAGTCACAGTCTGATACACAAAGTGGTCACAAAACAAATGTGCTGAAGCTAAGTTTGTGACCCTGCTGAGTCATGCTAAATGGAGAAATAAACTCTACTGGAATGAGAGATGGGGCCTGCAATACTACCAACTTGCAGGGAAAGTCAAAATCAAATGTGGCCTTCATATCATATGAACATAAGACCATATGAAACTTGCCAGCAGAAACAGGCCTTATGGTCTGTCAAGTCTGCACATATCTGCAACTAGCACCCCTATATAGCAGCTGCCCCCCCCACTCACCTCCTGAAACCTCTTAGTGTCCTTTACCCAGACCCCCTTCCATGCCCTGTCCCATGACCATGTGAAACTCCCCACCATCCTGTATGCCACCACCTCCCCTGGCAAAGCATTCCATTTCAATACAACCCTCTCAGTGAAATAATGCCTTCTCATTTCCCTCCTGGACCTGCCTCCCTCCAATCTCAGCTCATGCCCCTTCATGTTCCTTCCCTTCCTCTGCTTAAACAGACCCTCTGTGCCAGATTTGTTGATCCCCTCAAGTATTTGAAAGTATCAATCATGTCACCCTATCCCTTCTATCCTCCAGGGTGACCAAACTCAAGTGAAGGCAGTATAGTGCAGTGGTTTAAGGCTCTAAGCTGCAAATCTGGAGACCTGAGTTTGAATCCCACAGCCCCCACATGCATACAGTATGACCCTGAGCAAGTCACTTAACTTCCCTGTGCTCCCAGGTTGCACCCGTAAACAAGCTTTCAGCTTAATGTGTCTCATCTGGTTAAACAATTTGAAAAAAAAAGTGACTCAGCCTTTCTTTGTAGGTTCTGCCTTCCATCGCCTGTATCATTTTCATTGCACTGCCTCGAGCAGCTTGATAACCTTCCTCAGGTATGGATATCAATATTGCACACAGTACTCCAACTGCAGCCTGATCAAGGGCATGTACAGGGGCAGGATCACCTTCTTGTGCCTGGATGAGAATTCCCATGCATGCATCCCAGCATCCTATTGACCCTAGCCACAGCCCTCTTCCATTGAGCAAAGTCATTCATGCTCCCCATTACTATGACCCCCCAGGTCCTTTTCTTCCTCAGTTACCCCTAACCGCACCCCATCCAGCCAATATTCCCTCCTCTGGTTCCTCACCCTGAAGTGCATAACTTTTGTTTAAAACCCAATTGCCACCTCACAGACCACTCCTCAAGCCTGGTTAGATCACCCTGTAGCCTCTGCCACCCCTCTATGTCATCCACTACAGCTTACATTCTTGGTGTCATCCACAAACATACTGATCCTGCTCTCAACCCTGTGTGCTGTATCTGATATGAACAGTCTAAACATCACTGGCCCCAGCACAGAGCCCTGTGGCACACCACTGATCACTGGCTTGGGAGCTCAGAGTTCTTCCCCACCACCTCCCACTGCAGTCTATCCCCAAGCCAGTTCCTGAGCCAGCCAGGCATCTTAGCCCCCACTCCTATATGTTCCAGCTTTGCCTGCAAGTTGCTGATGAGTGATCGAATCAATGGCCTTGCTGAAATCCAAATATAGGACATCCACTGCATGGCCCTTTTGACTAGTTCCATTGTCACCCAGTCATAGTATTCAATCAGGTTGGTCTGGCATGATCTTCCTGAGACAAACCCTTGCTGCTGCCCATCCTGGAGATCATTGACCTGCAGGAAGGTTACCAGTCTCTCCTTCAAGATTGATTCCATTAGTTTACCCACTATGGAAGTGAGGCTGGCAGGTCTGTATTGCCCGGCTCATCCCGTGGACTGCTCTTGTGGATAGGCACCACATGAGCCAACCTCCAGTCCTGTGGTACACATCCCATGTCCAGGGAGGTGTTGAACAGGTTAGTCAGCAGTCCAGCCAACACCTCCATCACCTCCCTCAACACCCTAGGGTGATGCCATCAGAATCTGGTGTCTTATCCACCCTAAGTGCCTTCAGACCTTCCAATACCCTGCTTTCTTGAGTCACTTCATCAGTCACCTCCCACCCCCCCCCAATCCTCACCCTTCCAGTCCACGGAGGTAGCGGACCTCCTTCCTCCCTCGTGAACACAGCGCAGAAGTATTCATTCAATACCTCTGCCTGTTACCCCTCCTTCTCCACCCACCCCTGCCCTCCCTAATCAGAACTATCCAGTCCTGACAAATCCTTTTTTCCCTCATGTATCTAAAGTATTCCTTTGCCTTTCCCTTATGCCTTGGGACAGCCTCAGCTCCTTGGAGACCATGGCCTCCCTTACTAACTTGGTTGCTTCCCTGGCAGTCTTTGCATACAAATCCTTGTCCTCCCCCCTCCCTCCCAGTTCTTTTCATTCTCCTAAAAACAGCTCTCTTGGCCCTCACCCCCTCCAACACCCTCCTGGTCATCCAGCACGGCATCTTGGCCATGGACTTCTTGCTCAGAGTCCTGGTGCACATTATAGTAGCCTCTCTCAGGCTAGACTTTATGATCTCCCACTTTTGGTGTGCGTCCATCTCTGACCTAATTCCCTCAGTACCCCCCTCAGTATTTCCCTCATCTTTCCAAAGTCTGCCAGTCTGAAGTCCACTACCTTTGTTGCTGACCCCACTGCCTCCCTGCTCATGTTGAGCCTGTACCACACTGAAAGGTGGTCACTCCCAGCTAGTGGATCCTCCACCCTTAGCTCCCTCACCATCTCCCCATTTGATACTACCTGGTCAAATATGTTGCCTGGTCTGGTTGGGTCACCAACAAACTGCACCAGGTGGCTATCCTGGAATACATCCAGAAGAACCTGTTCCCTGGAAGTAGAGATGGCATTGATTCCCCAGTCCACCATATGTAGATTGAGGTCCCCGACAATCACCACGCTCTCCTTGCTACACACCCATTGAATCTGATCCACCAACTCCCTATCCATCTCCTTGCACTGTGCTGGTGGTCTATACACCATCCCGAGCCTCAGTTTCCTACCTTTTGGGTCCAGGAACTGCACCCACAGTGCCTTCATCCTCCCCTCCTCCCCCTCCTCCCTTGTGCACCTGATCCCATCCTTTACATAAACCGTCACCCCTCTCCCCTTACTCATTCCCCTGTCCTTCCTATACACCTTGTATCCAGGAATCATCAGATCCCAATCCTGGTGTTGGCTGGCCCACTTCTCCATGATGGCTACAACATCCACCTTCCCTATGCTTAAAAGAGTCTGTAGCTCAGCTACTTTGTTAACCAGGCTACTCGCATTCAGGGAGACTACCCTCCAGCCAGCCCCTGCCTCCTCCTTGCCCCTCACCCCCTCCACCTGATTCCCCCCCTGGGCTCCCCCTCATTAAAAATCCTACTGTCTTGTGGAGTTAGCTCATACAGCTCTCCTACCTGGAGCCCTACATACTAGCTGCACACTCGCCACCCTCCTTCCTAGTTTAAAATCCCCCTGGAAGCTATTTACTCCTCCAGTTTCTGCTTCAGGGTCACCTGCCCAGCCCTACTGAAGTGCAACCTGTCTGCTGCATATAGGTCACTGTTGTACCATATGTTCCCCCAGTCCCCCACCAGTCCATAATCTTGTGAGCAGCACCACTCCACCAACCAAGAATTGAACTCCACAATCCTGTCATTCCTTGCCCTGCTCTCCCTGGGTACCAGAAGCACTTCTGAGAAGGCCATTGAGCACCTGACCTCCTTGTACAATTTCTCTAGTTCTTCAAAGTTCTCCCTAACCACTTCCAGCTGACTCTCCACCAGGTCATTAATGCCTACATGCACAACTGAGTGAGGTTTTTCCCTTCCCCTCTTGACACATCGCAGCATGGCCTTCCCCACCCTTCCCACTGTTAAGAGCAGTATGGATTCCTCTCATATCAGACTGTGTCTCTAGCCCCTCCCTCCCCTCCTGATCTGCTTAAGTATAGAGTCCCCTAACACCACTACTCTACCCCCATCTCCCCCCCTTTGCCTGTATCTGTCTGCAACCCCTTCCCCCTTGAGTGTTTGCCCTTCCTGCCAAGCAACACTCAGACCTCCCTCTGCACTTCCCCCTCCCTTCTGGCTTACCCTCCTTGCCTGCCACCCCTCTCCCATTGTCCGATGCATCTGCCACCCCACTCTCCTTGTCCGACACTCATCTATGATCCCCCTGCCACGCTAAGTGCCCTCCAACTCTCTCTCTTGGCTTCCACCCCCACTGTTCCCCTGCCCTTTATCCCTCCCTCCCTTTATCTTTCAAGCCCACCTCCCTCCCCCCATCAGTACTCCTGTACTCAGTGTATTCCCTGCCCTGACTGTCGCCTGCCTCACTACTGGTAGTACCATCCTCCCCCTCTGCTACCGATATCAGAACCTCATACCTGTTACTTAACCCTATCCATCTCCTACCTGCATTATCATTTGTCACCCTGGAGCAGCTTAGGACTCGCATTATGCCCCATGCTCCATTTCACCCCCTTCCCCCAGTTGCCTCAAACTCTGATCCCCTGTATGCCCAAAGTGGTTCCCCTCCTACCCTTGCTCTGCTCATCCCCACTTATAACTTTCTTATCTCTCCTGACAACAAGCTATCCTCTGCCTACAGTGCTCTCAGCTTGCAACAAATGGGACATTCCCGCAGCCTCCACAATGTACCCTTCCATACGGCTGCCCCACAGCCACTGCAGCTCATCATCCTGTCTCCCCTGGACCCCTATGGGTCTCCTGCCTCCTGCACCAGCTTCCCCTCGCTTGATACCAACCCCACCTCCCATTCCACCCTTTCCAGTCTTGCCATATTGAGTTCACCATACCTCTTGAAAGTTTCATTGCCCCTACCCCCCATCCTGTCCTCAGCACTCCCATCATTCTCAGTGCACCATCAGATTTTAACCCCCCCAAGGAGTAGCCCCAACAACAGGAAATTATCCTCAAACTTTACCCCTCTAGGATTAGCCATACGATAACACATGTGAACACACCCCAAGGACTTAATCGCAACACAGCTTATATACTTGGCACACTAATCAAAGCCTATGGTTCCCAGCCTATGCTAGCTCATGCAAGGTTATTTGGTGCAGTAGCTTGAATCCGGTCAAGTTTTCAGTCTTTCCAGTCAGGTTGGGCTGAAGGACATCCCGATAACACCGACCCCTGCACTTCTTTTGGCACTCTGCTAGAATGGGCAGGCTAAGTGGCCAATTTAATATTGGTGGTGGTGCAGGGAGGGTGGGTGGGAGAACATTTCTGGTGCTATGGCTTGGTTCCCCAGTCCCTTCTGCAGCTGCCCGTCTGGCTCCGAGCTACTGATGTGGCCCCCGCTGGTCCATGCTGACTGTTGATCCCTCTGGTACAAGCTGCTTCCTCACTGCGGTGCTTGGCTCACGATCCACACTCCAGGCAGGTTTGTGTAAATTCAGCTCTTTACTGCATGGCTGGGCCGAGGGAATTTATATCACCAACTGCCATTTAAATCCCCCACCTCCTTCTCCAATTGGTTCATCGGTTTCGCTCAGGGAGCCTCCTGCTTCCTGATTGGATCCCTGTTCCTAAGCTCTGTTGCTCTTCTGAATCCTCACTGGAGAGAAGATTTTTGGAGCTCTGTCTTGGCTCCCCGTCCCTCCTGCAGCTGCCCACCTTACTCCGAGCTGCCTAAGCATTTGATCTGGTGCACCATAGTTACCTGCGCAACATGCTATGGCCCTTAGTCTAGCCGTAGTTGCCTTATCCTGATTTTAGAATTACCTTACTAGCAGATCTCAGCCAGTCTCTTTGAATTCCTTTTCAACTTCACTCATTAATATTACTATCAAAGTATCCAAGGGATCAGTAATGGGGCATATTTTGTTTAGTGTTTTCTTGAACAATCTAGCTGATATATTGCATAACTCTGAATCTTATATTATCATGTACACAGATGATATTACTTTGTACAGAAGGATATGTAACATCAGTGATATAACCAGATACCTGTAGTCTGACTTGGAACAGGTAAAAATATGGTTGCAAAAAAATGGCCTTCTACTGAGTATTGGTAAAACCAAGTATATTAACTTTGGAACAAATCATAAAGTAAAGGCTTTACCCACGTCTAACTTAATAGATTTAAGTGGCACATTTATGGGAAGAGTGGAACATTTCAGGTTTCTCAGTTTTACCATAGACCAGTCTCTCTTTTTCAAAGAACATACTGTATATCCACACTGGCCAAGTAAGTACACTTTTGGCTTGGCCAGTTTTATAGGTTTAAAAATTGTTTGTCCACTCATTCTATACATGTAGTGGCATGGACTTGCAAACAGTTAATATCATATTCAATTCCATATGCAGATTTCTTCCTCTAGCTCCAGATTTCTATGTCACTACACCCTTTACAAACACTTTGGCTGACTTTCTTCTGATTTATGCATTACTCATTTCACCCTCATCAGTTTGAGTCATTTCCTAAAAGGTCCTATTAGATTTTTATTCTTGACTGATGCTAGCCCCATTACTGGGTCCCAGAGTACTAGATCTGCTCACACTTGTTTCATAAGACCCCCCCTTCTATTCCTCTCTGTGCCAACATTCTTTTATCTATAAAGCTGCTACATCCTGAAATAAATTAATTGCTTCGCTAAACTCTATCAGTTCACAGAATACATTTAAACTGGTGTTAAAAAAATACTGTCTGGATCTGTCAATGTGCAAGTGGAATGTTACCTGATTACTGTGTACTCTGATGTATTGACAATGTGTAAGTGTTTTGTTAACTGATTGTTACGTACTCTGATATATTGCATATTTACTATGTACTCTGAAGTATTGCATATCTATCCTGTTATGTTGCCTTTGTTTACATCTCTGGGTCCCTCTTGAAAACGGGCATCTAATGCTCTTGGATCCTACCCCATTAAACCAAATTTAAAATCAAATAAAAAACTAACCCATGTCACAGAGTAAGGTGGTCTCACCAACCTACTGCCTGCTAACAGCAGAAATTTAAATAATTCTGATTGATAAAAAATGGTGTTATGATTTGCATATATGTTTATATGTACAGTTCTGAAATCTCTTAACAGTTATGAGGGCTTTCTTGAATTCTTTGGGGGAGCAAACTGTGAATTGAAGCTGCAAAAGCTATTAATTTCATAAGCAGGTTAAGATATTTTAGGATGTGCAGCTAATGCGCATGAGGCATGCATATAGCTCAGTATGACTTTACACCTTGTGCCTTACAGATCAAAGAAGGTGTCTCATGCTAAGAGTTCCAAAGTGCTATGATCAGTTAAAATAGTCTATTCAGTGCATGATAGAGCTATGCAAAATGTGGAATTCATGTAGAATAACAGTTCTGCTTTTGAAATGCTTTTCATAATTTCTTTTTTAATTCCATGAAATTCTGAAAAGCTTTTCTATGTAAACTGCAAAACAATATCCCATATATCATGTAATATTTGTAGAAAATGACTACATGGTTTACTGTACATAAACTGCAGAATGTGATTCCTCAGTTAACATTCTGCTTTCAAAATATTGGAAGTCTGCTTCCCATGGAATTCCACAAAATTAGGCAGAATTTTTGAAATTCCATGGAATCCCAACAGAAGTGTAATTTAAAAATTTCACATAGCTCTAATGCAGATATTTTTCTATTTTTATAAATAATTTTGATTCTAAATTCATGTTCCATTATTTAAAACAGAAGGATTTATCTTTGCAGTATATGAATATGTATTGTCAGGCTCTCTTACGCAGGAAAATGTTTACAGCCACGTTAATCTTTGCAAAAAAGGATTAGTTGAATATTGCAATACCTTTTATTGGACCTATAAAGAAATTCTACATAGATGTTACAATAAAAAAGCATTTGGGACTACACTGATCCCTTCACCAGTGATTACATGCGCCTGAGGCTGTCTGGGCAAAGGATGATGCATAGCATGTTATTACACAGACTACAGTAATTAAGGATGGCAGAATGTGGCAGGGAAGTAATTATCAGGAACGTGGTTTCACAAACAAAGGGCACTAGTCACTAATGGGTGGGAAGTACACATGAAAAGCACATATCTTGCCTGTGCAGCCTCGCACCCACAAGCAGGTGTGCACCAGCCAGCAGTCACTATTGCCAGTCACTTGTCCATGTCCCCAACCCCTGGCATGCAGCTACACAGTGCGGGATTGTGGCTGCCAGGAGGCAGAGCATGGGACACAGGGTGCAACCAATTGGATGCCTATCCCAGGTCCCATCATAGATCTCCTGCTGCACAAGGGCACGAGATCCTTGGAAGGCACAATATCCTAGCATGAATAAACAATGGGTGTTGCCCAAACAGCCACCCCAGCCCTGCCAAGTGACCCAGTGGGGTAGGGCAGTTGTGTGCAGAGGGATTCCATTGCCGCCCTGCTAGTAACCTGTTGGGGGGCATGTAACTATGTATGCCAGGGTCCCCCATCAGGTATCATTTTCTCCCCTGGGCAAAGTGTGCCATGCTGTCATGAACAGCATGCAGCATAGGCACACCTTCTGGCACACCCCTGGCATGGCGTTGTGTGGCCGACCAGGTGATTTTGCACTCAAAGTGTCAGCACACCTATGGTGAATGCCACCAGGGGGTGCACTGGAACCTGCAGCGTAGTGTCCACATGTAGGGTTGCCTACACACCTCGACTACATGGCCCATTGGCATTTCCAGCTATTAGTGAATAGAGCACAAACATGGTAGCAAAAAGGATCTAGTTGTGAAGTTAATTTGATGTGTGTTAAGAAATTAGCATAGGAAGGGACAGAGGTACAGGAAGCCTTAGCTCAGTAGATATAGCAATGGTTAATTATAGTGGGGCTGGAACGGTAACAGAATCAGTTTGGTTTGGCATGATCTACCCCAAATAAAGCCATGCTGAGAGGAGGCAGGAACCTTGGCTTCAACCAAGTGTTCTGTAATTCTATCCTTAATAATAGCTTACTGGACCTTGCCCAGCACTGATGTTAGGTTGATCAGTCTGTAGCTGCCTGGGTCTGACCCTATTTCCTTCTTGGCAATGGAGACTGCAAAGGCCATGTTCCTGTCCTCTGGCACTGCACCTGTCCAGACAGATTCCTGTGACATAATTGCAAGATGCACTGCTAATTGTTGATTTAGCTTTCCTATGATCCTGGGGTGTATCCAATCCACCCTTTGGGACTTATCTGGCTTTATTTTTGCTAGGTAGTCAACTGCTAGGGCAGATGTAATGGCCAGAGGTTACATCATGGCTACCACTAAAGCTCTGGGCCATCCCAAAGAGCCCCTCCCTCTGAGGTGCCCTTTGTTGAAAACTGAAGAAAGTATTCACTAAGCATCTCAGTCATTGCCTCTGGCCCTCTCTTGTGTTTATTACCAAGGTCATTACTAAGGTTTGGGGAATAGAAGGCGCCAAGTTCCCTTGTACACTATTCCCCCATTGCTAATGCTAGCACCCAGTTTGTTTGCCCGTGTGCATGAATTTGTCTAAATTACTGTAGCCTAACATGCATCAAATGCATTCCACTCCACCAGAGATTACAGCAAGCTATTCAAGTTACCCACAGTCCTTTGTATGTAAAAAAGCCATGTTAACTGTCCTGAGTATGTTCCTTTATAGCTGTAAATCATCACCACAAATTGCATACTTTAGTTCTGAAAATTATGTTAATTTCCTCCATTATTAATTGCTGTTTCCTACCCTTCTTTCTATTTGCCCAATTTCTTCCTTCTCCTTTCTCCTTCCAATAACTGTATGCACTGAAAGACCATATACTGTATGTACTGGAAAAGGCAGGATGAAGGCTATGTGGTTGAAAGCTCATATGGCACAGTCCAGGGTGTCTGTGTCTTTGGAGTAAAAGGATGAAAGAGGGTGCCAGAAGGTGAAGGTGGAAGGCTGAACAGATGGAGCTGGTTGTTCCCAGAAGGGAGGCACCATATAATCCTCCCCATCCTCCCCAGCCAGAGCTCAGTTCAGTTTATAGGCGGGGGTGTCACTGTGTACATGACCACTTTCTGTCTGGGGATGGAAAGGGGTTGATAATACTAAACAGAGCATTCAAAACATAATGTAAAAGAAGAAGAAGAAGAACAAAATAAATGGTTCAAAAAAGGTTTAAGTCAACAAAAGAAGACAAAATGATGGGAGTGGTGCAACGCAGTGGATGCAGAGCAGCAGCATTCAGGAGGACATTCTGGATATTGTGGTGCTGCCCCATATGCAAGCACCTCTCTGGGTTGAGGGCAGAGGTCACCAGTCTCTGGGCTGAGCTGGCTAGCCTGCAGGAGGCTTACATCCCCACCCAGAGGCCACCTAGTCAGAATCCACTTGCTCAAAGCTTGACTCGTAGAGAAAGTGGATGGACCACTGTGGGCTCAGGGAGGGTGAGGGAGTGGGCCACAGACACAACTCCCACCCAGTGAAACTACAAAACTCATATGCTCTACTGGCAGAGCGGGAAGGTCACCAGGGAGGATGAGTAGGTCCTCCATGATGGAGACCCTAGGGGGAAATCAGGAGACCCCAGAGGAGGAGGTGGAAACAAATCCTGTTTGGGGACTCCATCTTAAGTGGAATAGATCTGGGAGGAGGCTGTGGGGGGGGGGACAAGGAGGTAAAGTGACGACTGAGAGGCACAGCTTGGAGGCATGGGAGGCGGATTCTTGGGATTGCCAGGGAAGTGGCAAGGAGGGAGAAGCTGGATGTCATTGTCCACAAAGGGACAAATGACCTAGCCAGGAAGATGGTAGACATAGGAGCAGTGCAGAGGGGCTTTAGAGACTTGGGAAGGAGCCTTAAGCAGGTAGCATTCTCTGTAGCATTCTTGGAGGTTCTATCTGTCTGTGGCAAAGGTGAAGATAGTGACATTCACACCAGAAAATTCAACATATGGCTGAAAGATTGGTGGAGTCAGGAGGGATTCAGCTGCATCAGGTACTGGGGCCCCACCTGGAGGGATTAGAGACTGTACAAGCCAGATGGCCTGCATCCATCTGGGTGGGGGCACCAATATCCTTGATGAGAGATTTACATGTTTCCTCAGAAAGCACTTTAACTAGCTGAGGGTTAGAGGCAAAAGCAAGCAGAGAATATATTATTGCCCCAACCCACAGGATAAGACAGGCATGAAAGAGGACACTGGGGACATAAAATCACCTATAAAACATAAATCCTACATAGGAAGCAGGGGGGAGAAAAGTAATAATGGAACAAAATGCAAGAAGGGGAAGAAGGTGTAACAGGGGTGTGAAGAGGGAGGTGACCAAATGTGGAGAACAATATGTACAAATGCCTGCAGCCTGGGAAATAAAATCCCAGACCTAGTAGAATTGATGGTGGAGGTGGATCTGAATACAGAGGCTGTGACAGAAACTTAGTACACAGGAGTCCATGAATGTGATATAGCCATACCAGGCTACCAACTTTTCAGGAAAGACAGGGATGGAAGAAAGAGAAGAGGGGTGACTATGTACGTGAGGGAACGAATAAAAGAAACTAAGTTTCAGGGGTTGCAGGAAGGAGCAGAGACAGTGTGGGTCACCCTAGAATCAGGGAATGGAATCAACAGGGTATATCTACAGACCTCCAGCACAGGGGCAGGAGACAGACAAAATACTAGTGGAAGCCATCCATAAAATGGCAACCAAGGGTGAACTACTGCTGCTAGGAGACTTCAGTCTACCAGAGGTAGATTGGAGCACCCAGGATGCAAGTACAGCTAGAGGCAGAAACATCCTGATTGCCCTGCAGGGGTCATGCCTAAGACAGCTTGTGGTTGAACCCACCACCGAGGGGGCTATATGAGACCTGGTGCTCACCAATGGGGACAGGGTCAAGGATGTTATGATAGGCTGCCACATATGATCCACTGATTACAGAACAATTTGGTTCAATGCGACCACAGTTGAAGAGGCAAACCACACAAAGATAAAGGTCCTGAATTTCAGACGGGCCAACTTTGTTAAAATTTCAGAATGCCTCAGGGGAGCCCTGGTGAAGTAAGACAAAAGGGGGAATGTATAGATGCAGTAGTCAAGTCTCAAGGGGGCCATGACAGAGGCAAAAAGCCTCTGTGTCAAAATGCAAAGCAAAAGTAAGAGGAAAAATGTACCACTATGGTTCTTGTAGGAAGTAGTCAGAAAAGTAAGAGAAAAAAGATAGGCTTTCAGGACATACAAGGAAATGCAAAGGGAGGAGAATAGGGAGCAGTATCTAGAGAAGCAAAGGGAAGCAGGGAAGGCAGTCAGGTGTGCAAAAGCACAAACCAAGGAAAATATCACCCAGACTATGAAGAAAGGAGACCAAACCGAGTTTAATATCACCCAGTCTATGAAGAAAGGTGACAAGACCTTCTTCAGATACTATAGCGAGAGGGAAAAAAACAGGACTGGGATTGTCAGGATAAAGAAGGAGGGGGAAGGTGTGCAGAGGAGGACATAGAAAAAGCAGCAATACTGAAAAAAATACTTGTTTTCAGTTTTCACAAAAGAAGAGGAAGGGAAATGTCCACAACTCAGCAATAAAGGTAACCATAGAATGGAGGTGGACACCAGTCCCATTCATGGTAGATACAGTCCTGGAGGAACTCGGGGAAACTAAAAATAGATAAGACAATGGGGCCAGATGAGATTCACCGCAGAATATTAAAAGAGTTTAGAGAGGAGCTGGTGGTCCCACAGAACAACCTTTTCAACATATCATTAGAAAGAGATGAGGTCCCAGAAAACTGGAAAAGAGCAAATGTGGTCCTTCTCCACAAAAGTAGAAACCGAGAGGAGGCAGACAACTACAGACCAATCAGCCTGACCTTGGTGGTGGAGAAATTAATGCAGTCACTGTTAAAGGAGATGATTGTGTTATTCCTTTAATCTAGTGGAACACAGAATCCAAGGCAGCATGGATTCACAGCAGGTAGATCCTGTCAAACAAATCTAATAGAATTCTTTGACTGGGTGACAGGGAAGTAGATCAGTGAAGTACAGTGGATGTGGCCAATTTAGATTTCAGTAAAGGTCTTCAACACCACCCTACATAGACAATTGGCAAATAACTTAGGCAGCCTTGGAGTAGGCCCCCAAGGTGGTTAAATGGGTCAGAAACTGGTTGAGCGGCAGGACACAGTCAGTACTGGTAAATGGGGTTCAATTTGAGGAGGGGGAGGTGACCAGCTGGGTGCCACAGGAATCGGTCCTGGGGCTGGTCCTCTTCAATGTCTACATAAGAGACATTGCTGAGGGGCTGGAAGGGATGGGATTTCTGTTTGCGGATGACACTAAGATCTGCAACAGGGTTGACACTCCAGAGGGGGTTGAAAATATGAGAAAGGACCTAAGAATGTTGGAGGAGAGGTCAAAGGTGTGGCAGCTAGGATTCAATGCAAAAAAGTGCAAAATCATGCTCTTGGGGAGTAGAAATCCAGGGAAGGAGTATACAATGGGGGGCAGAGGTACTGGCAGCAACCAAGCTAGAACAAGACATGGGGGTACTCATATCTAAAGACCTAAAGGTGACCAAGCAATGTGACAAGGTTGGGGAGAGTGACATTAGAATGCTGAGGTGTATAGGGAGAGTTATCACCAGCAGAAAGAAGGAGATGGTTATGCCACTGTACAGATCGCTGGTGAGACCACAGTTGGAGCACTGTGTCCAGTTCTTGAGACAGCATCTCCGGAAAGACATAGACAAAGTGGAAGCACTCCGGGGGCTACAAGATGGTACAGGGTCAGCATGAAAAGTCCTATTAGGAGAGGCTAGGGTAACTCAACATGTATTCACTAGAGGAGAGGAGGGAGAGTGGGGATATGATAGAAATGTCCAAGTACCTTGGGGATTAACAAGGTACAAGAGGGTAGCATCTTTCAAAACAGAAGATGTACGAGACCCAGGGAGCATGAGATGAAGCTGGGAGGGGGACAGGCTCAGGGGCAATGCAAGAAAGTACTTTTTCACTGAAAGAGTAGTGAATGCTTAGAACAGCCTCCCTACAGAGGTGGCGGGGACAAAATCAGTTAGGGAATTCAAGTGTGCATGGGATAGATATAAGGGTACCTGGGGATATGGCAAAAAGGGTGAGCTGCAGATTAACTAGGATCTATAGTCTTTAAAATAGGTAGGCAAATGGGCAGATGTATTTATTTATTTATTTTAATTTTGGTAACTGGGTAGACCCACTGAGACCACGACAGTCCCTTTTTCAGTGGCGACCCGGAGTTAACTACAGATAAACATTCCATAGATTTGCACATTCTGCAGGCAGACAATCCATAAATTGGCACACTATAGAACAACCAGTATTACAGAGAACATGGACTGGGTGGACAACATGGTCCTTATCTGCCATCAACTTTTATGTTTCCATATTTCTAAGACTTTGGGGCTGTTTGCAGTTCTGCTGTTGTCTTGACTTCATGCTCTTATTTATCTGACTTTTTTTTTCTCTTTATGCCCCCTGCAAGTCTCCACAACCTCACCTCTCTCTCTGGTTCTCCAAGGCATCAGGCTGATTGCACCCAGACCTCTTCCTTGGGCATTATCCATGCTGCCTAGGATTTCCCCCCAGCAGAGAGAGAGGACACGGCCACCTTTCCACTCCCCCTCACCTACTTAAGTCTTTGTCAGGAGCCTCTTGGGGATTGTCCAGAGTGGTTTGGGCTACATGCCAGAGGCCATTGCCAGGTTCAGTTGTATGGCATTTTCCTGGTTTTCTCCTGACCCCAAGGGTGTCGGCATGCTAGGAGTTCCAAGAGATATGTGCATGCCAAGGCGTGCCTGCCATCCCGGAACTAGGCTGATGTCCTACCCTCCAACGGCATCCCCAAGCTGCACCTCCACCCGTGGTCACCCAGGTGGCAGTATTGTAGTGGGGACAACTGCCCTCCCTCCCCAGAGGAGGAGAGTAATCCTAAGGATGCTCTAATGCTCTAACTTCCTTCCCCCTGCTGGACATCTGATGGCTCGAGCCCGCATCTGAACCTGGGTCACTGGTATTGTGAGTGGTAGCTCTACCACTGCACCGACGGGCAAGCAGTTTTATTTATCTGTCTTAATTCTAGTTTCATAGTCCTTCAATGCTGCTGTGTACTCTTCTCTGACCTGGAAGCAAGCATTAGAAGAGCAGAAAGAGTGGGAAGCAGTGACAGAAGGGGAGAGGGTTGTCAAGAGATAAGGAGGAAAGGCAATGTACAAGAATTTTGATAAGCTGGAGAAGTGAAAGTGCCACAGATACTTGAATGAGTGGATAGTGAGTTAGAACAATGACTGGTAGAAGGCTGAAGATTTAAAGTACTATAAAACAAAAAAAGGCATAGAAAAGGGGTTTCCAGTTCAGCTAAGGTGGTTTTGAAGACTGCACTGCAGTACATCTGCATAGTCAAACACTGGCAAGATCATCTTAAGGCTGATCTCATGGCAGACCTGGAGTATATGGCAAGTCTTGTTACAAGATTGGGATATCCCTGCAGTGAACTTTACCAGAAGACAAGCACTGCAGAGCACATTGCAAGACTGCTTATTGGTGCAGTTGCTCAGGGATCGTACATTGCAGGACACCATTCTCAATCTAGTATTTACCAATTCAGAAGAGGTGGGGAATAGCAGTTAAGGAACCTTTGAGTCCAGTGACCACAATTGTATGTGGTTTGAACTGGCAGTGGGGTATGCTGGTCCCCACCCAAGGACAGTGGTTCTGGATGTCAGATAAGCTGATTTTTACCAGGTGTGAGATCTGGCTAAGGAAAGTTTGGTGAGTACAGACCAGATGGAGGAAGTAAAGGAAAAGTGGGCTAGGACTGAAGGGGCACTTCTGGAGGCAACCAAATCTTGTGCAAGGAAAGTCACCAAAAGAAACAAGCACAAAAGGCCAATCTAGTTCTTAAAGGTATTAGTGAGAGAGGTTGTAAAGGCAAAAATATGGGCCTTCGCAAGGTACAAGAAAAACAAGAGGGAGGAAGAATGGCAGAAATACCAAGCAAGGCTCAAAGAGACAAGGGTGGCAGTCAGGAGGGCAAAGGCAGACATGGAACTATGGATTGCAGAGGGTGTAAAAGGAGGGGAAAAACTTTTTTTAAGTACATTCAGAAAAAAGATCAAAACTAAGGGGGACATCAGGCTAGCAGAAGGGGAAAAGGTTATTGAAAATGATGAGCACAAGGCAAATGTGCTTTACAATTACTTCTGCTCAGTATTCATGGTACAGAATGGTGGACTTTGACATTAAAACATAGCCATTATCACAACTGGTGTCAGTAGTACAGCAGTCTCTGCTCCTGGACCAAACAGAGTGAGCACATGTGCTTTTTAAAAGCACACAGTGGTCCACTTACTCGCTGATTGGTGCTTTCTTTTTTTCTCCCAGTACAAACGTGTGCCAACTGTACCAGGAGAGCCAGAGACACAGACCAAACCATCTCCATGTGAACTGCAGTTTCTGGAGTGGGGGTATGGAAGTGCAACATATGCAAGGCAGTAACGGCAAATCTGCAGCTTCCAGATTGCAACTAGGAGAACAAGAGAGAGAGAGAAACAGAAACATACAGTAAGCAACAGATTGGGGACATGGGACAGAACCTGATTACTTCCAAGTGGACTTAGAGGTAAGTTGGGTGGAGGGCATAAAAAGGCACACCAACAGCACAGCAGCTCCACCTACAGGCCAAAGTAATAAATTAGCACTATTTTTAGCCAAGTCTATCTACTCATTTAAAAAATGGCTTAAAATGTACTTTTAAATGTACTCTTTATTATTTTTTTTTGTTTACAAATTAGCTATTTTATAATCACAGTAATGCACTCCATTGTGTGCACTGCTCTTTGATAACACCACTTCTCAGATGCTGGATGCACTTGGCTGCCACCCATGGTATGATGCTATCCCAGCATGGCACACACCCTGGCATGCATTATTGCTTAAATATTGAACCCCCAACATTTCAAGACCAAATTTTTCCATCTCCAAATTCTAACACTACTTATCATAGTTTTTAGCAATGATTTGCTATGGAATCTGACTGTGGGTTTAATTTTCAATGGGGGTGTAGAAGTTACACACTGTTTTCAAAGTAGTTGACTACATTTTAAAACATACTGTAGTTCGAATTATCCCTCTACAGTCTATAGGAATACAACTGTGAGGTCAGACTGTAGAAAAGGGCAAGTACGCACTGGAAACATTTGTAAACATTTAAACATGTAGTCTGATAGATGGGAAAAGCTGTGTATATTTATTTTTACTTATTCTGTATTTTAATTTTTGTTGTTGATGAAGAATAGGGCACCTATATTTAAACTGAAAAAAATAATAGAAAAATTAATTGCTGTGTTTGTTCTGCTGTCAACCTGAAAAAGAGCAGAACTAGTTGACTGAATTTTTAAACAATTGTTGTCAATAATTTGATATATACTCTAATTGGGGGTGATTCTCCAAAGGGGCGGGAAGTACACGCCAAAGGTGTGTATCCTGCCCACGTAGACCTGCACCCATGGAACGATGCGCGATGGCCATATTCATGTCCACCAGCCACCATGCAGCCCCCTTCCATGGCCCCACTTCCCCAGTGCACTGGTGCACAGGGGCTGTCCAGTCAACATGGGTGGGCATCCAGTGGGATGCCCAGACCTGGTCCATCACTGGATCTTTGCGCCATGCCATGGCTGCAGGGATGATCAGTGGGGCTGCACACACCAACACTGGGTGAGTGCCAGGGTGGCTGCCCCTGCCATCGCACTGTTCCAGGAGGGCAGGGGCAGCATGTCAGTGGGGCCCTTCAGTGTCTGACACTGCTGGTGGCATACTGTTGGGGGGGACGTGCAGTGGCTATGGCTGCCCCTAGAACATGTAGCCTGTGCTCCCCCATCCTGCCACTTTGTGCTTTCACGAATAGTGTGGAGCACAGACACGCCCTCTACACCACCCTCCAGACTGCCCATGCGCAGATCTCACCGACTGGCCAGAGGATCTTGTGTGTTAGAGCCCCGTACCTCTGTGGAGAATGAAGTGCAGGGGTTGCGGTAACTGAAGAGTGTCTATGCACTGCATATACCTGGTGCATAGCCACTCTGCACCTTGAAAAATAGCCCCCAGTATGTTTTTCAAAATGGATTAACCAGCAGTTATACTATACAGCATAGTAGGTGATTATGCTCAACCTATTTGGTCTGAATTAAAGTCACTTAGGAATAATGACATGAGACTTCTGGAAAATGTCACCTAAGAGTATTGCTTTTTATCTATGATTATGCAGTTGCTGTCCATACTGTTTCCAATAGTTCACACTGTGGCAAAGATACACAAATAATGAGAGGCTTTAGAGTATTATAAGAAAATAATCAAATGGGTCTTAGAAATGATGCAGTCTCATAGGTTTCCATCATTCGGAGACCCTTACATCAGTCTCTTTGAAACAGTCATACAAAGCCTTATCACCATGATGGATGAATTCCTAGTAGCAGCATTCCATTCACTGACAATGCTGAATGACTATAAAGGTTAGTTCAGGAATTCTGAGCCAGTATTCATAGACATATGGCGGATAGTTTACTATAGCAAAACATCTCTCTCTCAGTGAGGAAAATATTCAAAAGGCATACTTTTAACACTTTTCATTTTAATAACAATAAGGAACTCCAAGGGGTTAGATTAACAGTCAGTTAGTAACCACCTAAGGGCAATTTGGCACTCAGATGCATCTCATGACACATTATGGCCCTGACGGGTGAGCAACAGGCTGTAAATCTAACCCCTGGTCATGCCTTATAGCTAAAAGTAATCAAATACCATCTGATAGTGCACTGCCTGAGCCTTTGGATAGCCTGATGAACAGGCTGATGCAATATCCACACAAGCTTATTTTTAACTCTTTCACTACAGCATACATCATAACTCTGCACATCTGGCATGGCAAAAGCTGTGACAGTGTAAAGATACAATACAGTAGGCTTGCTACCAATGCTACACTATCAAGTTTGCTAGACTATGGTTACCTGTAGTATTAATTGTTGCATATATGTGATATAAAGTACAGTACCTTAGACTACAAACATTAAGCCAACTTAAGAACTGTGAATGGACAAACTTAATTCTTTCATTTTTTTATTTGAAAGATGAACAAGGTCATCATGAAAATAAGGGATTTGTGCCACTTGGAATTGCAGCTTTCTATTGTTTTCCATAGCTCAGTTATAATGCAGGTAGGTTCAGTGAAGCCCCCCACTGCATTGCTTCATCAATTTACCTAGTCCTTGAATGTGCATCTCTCTCTCTCTCTCTCTCTCTCTCTCTCTCTCTCTCTCTCTCTCTCTCTCTATCATTCTCTCATGGGGTAGGATTATGATTTAGCCTAGGGTATCCTTTGAACAGAGACGGGCAGCTATTTAGAATAAAACTAAAGGGTTGATAACATGAAGCATGGTGTGCTAGGAGTTAATCTACAGTCAATATATTCATGTTATCATCCTCTGGGAGCTTACTAGCTAAACTGTGTAGCTGGGCAGTGCGAGCAGTGGAGAAGGTAAGTCTGGGATGTGAGCCCGCTGGCTGCTGGCAAGGGGGTCCCCATCTCTAGGGGTATAAAAAGAAGGTTTTAGCACCACTTTGGGGGGCCTGAGAGAGAGGTGAGGCAAGAGAGAGAGAAGTTTGGGCCTACAAGTTCAGCTGGAGAGCCATGGTGGGACTGGGGTGTGCTGCTTGCCACCCCGGCACTGCTTCCTCAAAGACCCACATATGAAAATTAGGTTGTTCCGGCTATAAGAATGCAGAAAAGGTTGTGGAGCACAAGTCTGGGTCCTGTCGGTGTGGTTTGGGAGCCAGAGCCCAGAGAAGCAGAAGTATGGAGGCTTGCCAAGTGATCTCTGGCACCTTGATAGGGTAAGCACCAATGGGAGCCCTGTTTTCGAAATAATCTCACCCTGGGCAAGAGCAGTCTGTGAGATGGTAAGTGTTTCTGTGGGAGGGCCTGCTCTTGCAGATGATGCCTGGGGTGAAGTCCAGAGGTGACAGCCTGGATCATTGAGAGAGTAGTGGTGCCAGTCTAACCCTTTTCCCCCAGCTGGTGTCTGCTACAGTGTTTGGGGCATTCAGGGCACAGCCTGTGAAGGCAGGAAAGGTTCAATGTGTGGAGTGGTTGGTTGGGACCCTGGTGGGGTGGCAAGTCATCTGGGTGCCCTGTATGGTACAGCAAGTCAGTCCCCTGGGTGAAGGCAATCTAGAAATTGGAATTGTTGCTTAAACAGAGAGTGCCTGAAGTTACTGGAGAGGCCTGGGGTATTCATAACCACCAGGGAGAGCCCAGTTGCAGGTGCATGGCATCAGTGATTGGGTATCAGGAAGGTCTTTGTAGTTTCTGTTTCATACTAACAGGAACACCATTTTTCACAAGTTAAGACCTCTCAGTAAGAACAAAGCTCCCTGTGTTTTAAAGTCTTTTTGTAACAAGGTAAAGCAAGAAATGGGACTGGGACAGTAGAAACATCTCGTGCTGTCACAATTGCTGCCTCAGTTTATGTGTTGGTGAGACTAAGGGAAGAGAAAGTAAGCAAGTGCCTATGTTGGGGAAGAGAATGAAGGGAAGGAATATGAATTGAAAGCCTGCAAGTGTGGAATACTTTTAAGTGTGGCCTGTTTTCACCCTTATCTAATACTGCTGTCAAGAATGCAGCCTTTTCGGCTAGAGGGAATGTCTGTAAAGCCATAAATCAGCCTGTTGGAAAAATAGATTGCTGCAAAAGTGATTGTCAGGTTTATCCCTGGGACTGCCCCCACTATACTTCTTACCCCATGTTCCATGGAGTGGTTTACCAAATTCCCCGTTCCATATTAAATCAGTTTTGCACTTTTGATTCTGTTGTCGACAACTGAATTTAATAGATTCAAACTGTGCATGTTGAGCCTGTTAACAAGCATTGCCCTCTGCAGTTAGCCCACTGAAGCAAAGAACTTTACCTGCTCCTCATACTGAGTAGCCATCTCACAACAACAGCAGAATCAGGCAATAAGCATATTCTATTTCTTTGACTATGTTTTCTTTGTTCTGCAGTGCCCCCCTCCCACCAAATTACCATCTGGATACCCCTAGACATTGGGAGTGGGGGGCTTACATTCAGTTTACTTGTGACTTAAATCAAGGTTCCAACCCAGGCTTCTATAACAAAAGCCTCCTCCCATGTTTGTTAGGCTACTTATATTCTAAAAACTATTATCATTTACAAATGCAAAATTAAGAAAGTATTTCTATTCGTGTCTATAAGAACATGCATTTTAACATTTCTTATCATAAATATTAGTTTTACTATAAATTGGATGACAACCAATGTTTTATTTTGATGAACTGAGCACTTCACACAATTTTTTGGCTTCTTATACTAAAGCAATATTTCAAGAATTATAAAAAGTGTCTTCTTAACATCCTTAATATGTCATGACTATTTGTGCCAGTGCTGGAGAAACAACAGCTGTTCATGAGGAGATGAACACTTTTTCTAGATTATGCTGCCCTCTTCTGTACAGTTAAGAATACATCCTGTTTTAAATTTGACAGAAGAGAAAAAAAAACTCTACTAATAAGCTATGAGTACTTGAATTTTACATTGAACTAACCCTAGTAAAGATGTCTGCTATTAACACATGATCAGACCATAGTAAAAAGGTATACATGCAGCATAAGATTTGTTAGAACAGGATTGTTTTAGCTGGTATAGTGTTATATATATATATATATATATATATATATATATATATATATATATCATTGAAAGAGAGCAGTTTCTAGTTGCATCATAGAGTACTTTTAACATTACTGAAGCTGACTAGTTTCCATTTGGTTATAAAACCAATGGAGAATGTATTTTTTAATTCAGGAGTAATTTGTTTGTGGTGAACCGTCCTTGTGTACATGCAAAGTTTGTCTTCCGTGTCCCTGATATTAGCCTCACTGGTCCACAGGGTAGCATCATTTGCATACAAGATGATTTTACAATTGTATTTTTTTGGCATGTTATATAGAAACAGTAGAAAGAGTATGGATTCAAAGACGGATCTTTAGGGGGGAACACCAGATGTTTCTACAGTAAGTGTGTGGATAAGTAGTTTCCTGTTTGTACAAAGAGTGCATACCCTGTCAGGTAGATACAGAACCAGCATAGGACCAAGTTGCTATCAACTGAAACATTGAGTTTGGTTAGAATTGACTGTTTGTCATATAATAGGTAATTGCTAGGCAGATGAATATTGTACCAGACATATTTGTTGTAGATATTAGAACACAATTATTTGGGGATTCTTATGACTGAAGAGGAAGTAGGGTCGTCCATTTAGAATCCAGATTGGTAGAAGCAGAAGAATCACGTATGGCAGTAGAACTCCATAAGCTGGGCTCTGACAATTTGTTCCAGCATTTGAGAAATAATGGGCAGGAGGGAAATTGATTAGTAATTTCATGTTTTAAGGATGTCCCCTCATTTAGAGACAGACACAACTTTGGCTTGCTTCCAGGCTGCAGGTACAGTGCACTGGTCAACTGACAAGTTGAACAGGTATGTAACTTCTTTGTAAATGAAGCAAGCTCCTAGTTTCAAGAACTTTGGTTCCAGAACTTCTGAAACACTCCTTTAACTCCGGCTTAGGAAGAGGAATTCCTTCAAGATAACCCCTTAATAATGCTGGTGAAGTTGAACTGAGGGTTTCAATGCAGTGTCAAACTTCCCAGCTGTGTCAGTAGCATTGCAATTTCTGCCTCATTCTAGGGAGTGTGCACTTTCCATGAAGTAGGTGTTGAAAAGACTACATACATGCTGGGATCCTTCAGTTTTGAAGAACATGTTCATTATAGCTCAGTGGTGCCAGTAACCTCTTGCTTTTACAGGTACATGTTAATTTTAATATGTGATATTCCTTTAAGTAGCACATTAAATGATCTTCATTTATAAATGCAATGCTGATCAGCTAAGCAACATCATTTTGTCTTTATCTAAAACCAGTTACCAAGCCAATGGTAGAAAATGGGACTTAAACAGAACACAGGAAGTTTCTGAGTAATATTGTAAAACCTAGGTCAGTTTCAAGTGGTGTAGATACAATGGTGAAAAGGTTGCAGTCTCACCCATGCCCATGATGTTGGGGTGCCCAGGTTCCTGGGAAACCATTTAGGAATCACTGGACATTGATTTCTTATTTTCTTTGCAGATAAGTGCCCCCCCCCCACCCTGGACTGTGTGTGTGTGAGGTGCACTTATGCTACAGGTGCGCACCTGCCCTAAGTCCTCTCTCAAGTCCTCTCTCCACCCACCTATTAGCAGTTGTGGGTGCCTTCACATGACATGGAGGAGCAAGAGAGTGCATAAGTCATGCAACACTGCCTTCTTTCCTATCACATTGCCACAGCAGCTTGGAGGAGTCGTGGTAAGCTGATGAGCTCTCGCTTATGCAGGAGCACACTTGGCTGCATATGGTTGTTTTTTTTCATGTCATGGTTGCCTAAAAGTAAAAAAGGAAAAGTCCCTCTGTGGTTGAAGAGGGTAAGGGCTCGTTGAGTAGGGAAGCAGCGTGGTCGGGCCAGACCCAATGCGAAAGCAAGGCAGTTAATGGGGATGGTGGTGGGGGGGTAGGGTGGCGGTGTGCCCTTCACAGGCCTTGAACTTGAGGAATCATCATGGCAGCAGCAGCTAGAGTACCAGAGAGCAGAAAACCAGCAGCAGCTAATCAGGCAGCAAGGTTCAGTGACCAGATTGGTCAGTCAGTGAGGTGACTCAATGGTGGTCACAGTCAGGCTGGGGACCTGGGATGGACGGATCTAGGCAGCAGCCATGAAGGGCACACACTTGCAGCAGGCAGGCCTGGTTCCAGGCGAATGGTCAGGCAAGCTACAACAGTAACAAAAGTAAATAAATAATTTTTAGGATCATGAAATATTGATGTGGACTGGAGATGGGCATGTGCTACACAATGCTTTTCTGCACCTTATCCAATTGGAATGGAGAAGAGAGTGAGAGATCAGGAGATGGGGGCTTTGGTTTGGTTCAGTTAAATAATTTTAAATAAATGATAGTAACTGCCTGGGTGGGTTATGTAATCAATGAAAACCCCAAATGTCATGCAGTGTTCACTCTGGGGTTGGGCTAAAGAATAATATAAAATGCTAATAGCTTCTGTGAGTGATGATGATGATGACAAGACTGTCTGAGTGTGAACAAGATAGTAATTAAGTAAGAGACGGGGGAGCAATGAGATTTGAGAAGAGTTGGAGCTTGATGATTGCTGCCTTTAGTTTGAAGGGGGCAAGTCAATATTTTGTGTTATAGGCTGCTAAATCAAGCTATACAAGTGGTGTGTACCTGCCTTCTGAATCTGGTGATCAGAACTCTGACTTATTGCTGTTGTTGGCTGGGGGGGGGGGTATAACATACTCTTACACCCAGGACCTCTGAGTATTTGCTACACCACTGGTCAGTTTCCAAAAATTCAGATTTACTGGCAGATTGGCAACAGCTGGATCCTGGATGAAAACATCATATTATATTGATCATAACATGGCCAGGCATCAGGTGTGTAGAACTCTGTTTTCACTGGATCATTAGGCAAAAATTAACTAAGAAAAAAAATATTCAGTGCTATTTTGCAGAAAGAGTAGTGAATTTCTGGAAAATAATTCCTTCTTAAGTACTGTGGAATCAGCTAAAACTGCCCCAGTCTTTACATTACGGCTGAATGAGTACTCATAAGAAAAAGGAATGAATGGTTATGTCCACTGAGTTTGTTTGAGGGAAACACTTCAGTGGATTAATCACCTCTTTTGTCCTATTTCCATATGATCATTAGTGTCTACTATTACCAGAAGTAAGTGATAAATTACCCACTTACATAGATACATAAACAGTGTTGGCAGATAAGGGCCTATGGCCCACCTAGTCTGCCCATTTGAGCTTGTAAGTTCAGTTTGTTTTCCTAGAAGTCTACTTCCCCTTACCCCTGACCTCTAGAATTCCTTTATGTCTATCCCATGCATTCTTAAATCCCGTGATTGTTTCAGCCCCCACCACTTCCTCTGGCAGGGTGTTCCACTTGTCCACCACCCGTTCTGTGAAGAATTCTTTCTCATGTTTCCTCTGAATCGTCCTCCCTCCAACTTCATCCCATGCTCTCTAGTCCTGAAACATCTTTTCGCTTAAAAATAGTGTTTTCCTGCACCCGTTCCTCCCTGTAAGATACTTATATGTCTCTATCATATCCCTCTCTCCTCCTCTCCTCCAGGGAGTACATGTTCAGTTCCTTCAACCTGTCTTCATAGGACTTGTGATGCAATCCATGCACCATCTTTGTTGCCCTCCTCTGAACCTTCTCTACCCTGTCTATGTCCTTACGTAGTATGGTCTCCAGAACTGTACACTGTACTCCAGGTGGGGCCTCACTAGTGTCTTGTATAGCGGAATTATGACCTCCCTTTTCCTGCTGGTGATGCCCCTGCCTATACATCCCAGCATCCTATTTGCTTTACCTGATGCCTTGTCACACTGTTTCCCTACCTTGAGGTCATCAGAGATGACAACCCCAAGATCCTTTCCTGCTTGGTGCATGCTATATCCTCACCCCCAACTGATATATTGTGCCAGGGTTTTTGTGCCTCATATGCATTATCTTGCACTTCTTTGCATTGAATTTCAATTGCCAAACCCTTGACCATTCTTCAAGTTTCTGCAGGTCCCTTCTCATTCTGTCTACACCTCTGGTGTGTCTACTCTGTTACAGAGCTTTGTGTCATCAGCGAACAGTGAAATTCTGCCTTCTAGATCCTGTGCAATGTCACTGATGAAGATGTTGAATAGGACTGGTCCCAGCACTGATCCTGTGGTACCCCACTGGTCACTCTTCCTCTGTGGAGTGACAGCCATTTACCACCACCCTCTGTGTCCTGCCACCCAGCCAGTTACCTACCCACCACACTACTGTCCTGCCCACACCCATATTCCCCAGTTTGTGTAATAGTCTTCTATGTGGCACAGTGTCAAAGGCCTTGCTGAAGTCCAGATAGGCCATGTCCACTGCCCTCCCTGATCCACCTCCTAGTCACCCAGTCAAAAATTCAATGAGGTTGGTCTGACATGACCTCCCCGGTGAAACCATGCTGCCTTGGGTCCTGTAGTCCATTGACAACCAGATGTTCCACCAATCTCTCCTTCAGTAGTGCTTCCATGATCTTTCCCACTACCGAGATGAGGCTGACTGGTCTGTAGTTCCCTGCTTCCTCTTTGTTCCCACTTTTGTATAAGGGGACTACATCTGCTGTCCTCCAGTCTTTGGGTACCTCCCCTGTTTCCAGTGATTGGCTGAACAGGATAGCCAGAGGTTCAGCCACCACCTCTCTTAGTTCTTTAAGGACCCTGGGGTGCACCCTATCTGGCCCCATTGCTTTATCAGCTCTTATTACTTCCAGTTCCTTCAGGACCCTTTCTCGTGTAAAGGGACTTGTGTCCATTTCTGCACCATTCTCACCTTGTACTCCCTTCAGACCCATTACCCCCTCTTCCTTAGTAAAGACTGAGCAGAAATACCTGTTCAATATGTCAGCTTTACTGTTGTCATCCTCCACGCGGCTCCCATCCCCCCTTCAGTCTCACTGTCCCTCCTTTGTCTTTCTTTTTTCACTTATGTACCTGTAAAAGGTTTTGTCCCCTTTACCCACTGATTTTGCAGTGTGTTCTTCTGTCTGAGCTTTGGCTTCCCTTACTGACTTCCTTGCCTCCCTTTGTTTCTCCTGGTACTTCTCCCTATCCCCTTCTGCCTGTGTCTTTTTGTATTGCCTGAATGCAATCTTTTTGGCTTTCACTTTCTTTGCTACCTCTTTGGAAAACCATAATGGTCTCCTCTTCCTTTTCCTCTTGCTAACCTGCTTAATGCATAATTCTGTTGTTCTTATAATCCCCATTTTAAATACTGCCCACTGTTCCTCAACTCCTGATTCCTGTCCATTCCTTAATGCCTCTTTCAAGTATCTCCCATTTCCCAAAGTCTGCCCCCTAAAATCCAGGATATGTGTTTTGTGTGGTTTGGTTCTGCTCTTTCTGTGATTTCAAACCACAATGACTGGTGGTCACTGTTACCCAGGTGCTCCCCACTGTTACCCCCATCACACTGTCCCTGTTTGTGAGCACAAGGTCCAGTATTGCCTTCTGCCGAGTTGGTTCCATGACCAGTTGCTTGAGGAAGGCACCCTGAAGAGGTCCAGGATAAATCTGCTCCTAGTTGATGCTGCTGCTGGGATGCTCCAGTCCACGTCTGGAATATTGAAGTCTCCACCAGTACTACCTCACCCTTGTCTGCCATCCTTTGGATGGCTAGCATCAACTCCTATCTGTTTCTTCCTCCTGGGCTGGTGGTCTATAGACCACACCTGTGCGGATGGCTGGCCCCATTTTCCTTTCCAGCTTAACCCACAGTATCTCTCCCCCATTTGTTCCTCCTGGATCTGTGTGGCCCTTATGTCATTTTTCACTACAGTGCCTCCTCCTCCTTCCTGCCTGCTCTGTCTCTTCTGAATATGTTGTAGCAGGTATGGCCATCTCCCAGTCATGGTTATCATTACACCAGGTTTCAGTGATGGCCACAATGTCCAGGTCTGACTGTACCATGACAGCCTCCAGATCTTCCATCTTGTTGCTAAGGCCCTGGCATTTGCACACATGGCTTTCCATGATTTGACCTCCTAGACTGCTTCACTGTTCTACTCCAGCCCCTTCCTTGGTTGTCATTTATCCCTGGTTCTCCTTGCTGTCTGCCCTTCTGCTGAATTTTGCCCCTTTTCTGCTTTTCTACCTTTTGGACACTAATCTCCATCTTTTGCACACTGCTTTGCAGAGATAGCCACTCCTCTGGTTCACTGGCTCCACTACTAGCTGTGGGGGGTGAGCAAGTAGGTACCGTCCTTGCTGGCCTGCCACCCCCCTTTGCTAGTTTAAATGCTTGTCAATGTAGCATTTAAACTTATCATTGAGTGCTTGGATTCCCCTCCAGGATGGATGGAGGCCGTCAGGCTTGAACAAACCTCCATCCCTCCAGGTGGGTCCCCAGTCACCAATGAATCCAAACCCTTCCTCACAGCACCAGTTCTTCAACCATGAGTTAAAGTTCCTGGTGCATGCACTCCTATGCTCTCCCTTGCCTCTCACAGGTAGTACTTCAGAAAAGTGACAGAAGTAGCTACTTGCTTGAGACCCTACCCAGTTTCCTAAATTCTTCCTGAACTTCCTTTGGCTCCCCATTTGCCAAGTCATTAGTACCTAGGTGGATAATGACATCCAGCTCACCCTCCGTCTTGCCTTCCCAGTGATCCCAGTATCTTCCTTCCATCCCTCCATGCTGTGGCACCTGGTAGGCACCTCACCTCCTGTCCTCCCCTCCTGTGTTCCTAGCTGGATCCTCTTATGATGGAGACCCCACCAGGATTCGCTTCCTCCTCCTCGGGTCCACTGCTTTCCCCACTGAGGTCACCTCCTTGCCTAACCTCCACATCCTTTCCTTCCACTTCCTGGGTACCTCTATTTGGTTGTCCTCATTTGCCAGTGTGGCATATGAGTTCTTGAAGGAATAGGATCTGGGATGTGCCTCTGCCTGACTGCTCTAACCCTCCTTGAGCCCACTGCCATCCAAGTGCTCCTCGTTCTCGGCATCCTTTGAGGCAGCTGCATTGGACTGGGTGGTCCCTGGATAGGGGTGATGGTACTCTTGACCCAGTTTACTTCCACTCTGAGTCTGGCTATCTCATCCGCAGTCCAGAAAGATGCATGCAGATGGGGCAGCACCTCAGTCACATGTTATGAATAGTGATACATAAATGGATGAAAGATGCTTAAAATTGGTATTCGTCTATGGCTGGGTAGTACTTAAGGAAGATTCCATTTGAGTTGGAGATCAGGGAAGGAGAAATAAAAGCCAGCCAGTAAATATATGGAAGAAGGTTCAAGTTTGAGTTTAAGTCTGTTATGTTTTAATGCAAGACTGGATCACTAGGATATGTTGCAATTTACAGGATTATCCAGTGAAGAATTGCAAGTTACAGACTATACAAAATTCAGAACAGATAAATGAAGTTACAAAGAAGGTAGACGTAGAATATCACTGTAGAGGACTAGTTCACTCTTACTATACAGCTAGTTTTGACTCAGGATAGGTTTTGAAATTCCAAAATTATTACAATGTAATAAGATGATAAACTATTAGATGAACAGTCTTTCCAGAATGAAAGGCACACATGCACCACCTCCTTCATTAGACACAGAGTTCAGTTCACTGCAGACTATGGAATGGACAACAGTGGCACACAATGACCATAAGGAAATCTTCACCCAGGCAGTTTAAGGTTAGATTAAAGTTAGATTAGAGGATACCCAACCACCCTTTTTGGGGATGGGTCATTAAATGAAAAATTTAAATCATGGAGACTTAGATCCAGGATTGCAATTTTGCAATATAGTGCTCCTTACCTTTTCTTTTTTGATTTAACAATTTTCAACATGTTTTAAAGTTGTAAAAAAACTTCCCCTGGGTTACAAATTCCGAGTGTGATGCATATGTTAAGAGTCAATTAGCATGTTAGTGTGCCTTAGAACTTACACAAAATAAGCAGAAACAGGCCAGCACATAGGGTTTCTATTATTCTATAATAGCCATCTCTTTTCAGTGATGTCATCATGTCTCACAATGGCACCATCTTATGGCTGGATTATGGTGCTGTCTAATTTATTTTTAACACAAACTAGTCAAGCTAATGAACATGTCTGACAGACTTCTATTCTAGTTCAACTGCAGAATAACTGATCTTGTCTTGTTATTCTGTATTGATAATTTATTTTACTTCAAAAGACGCTAATGCATGCAATGGGCCGTCTCTGCTTTGGGGAGTTCTTAGTACTAAAAGCTTTTCTACAATTGCAGGGTAGCATGTCCTTGTAGCTGTTCTGTTTTTGTATAGAATGACCAATTTAAGTTATGTAATCAGATCAAAACAGTATATTAACAAATCAGTATTCTGACTGAGACTCAGTTCAGTAGCATTGTTTTGTTCTTCACAAACAGTGCATAATTTGTAGGAAAATATATGTATCTCATTGTGGGAGTAATGTATACACAGATCAGAAATTATTTTTGCCATGGACTTTCAAGAATATAAAGGGCTAAAGAAGAGAAGCTGTGTGCTTCTCTTATAAGTGACATGTAAACAATCTATTAGCAGCATGACCTGTAAAGAAAAACACATGGGCTCTGCATTGGTCAGATTCGATAGACCATAAAACTTTCTTCTGCTGTCTAGTTTGTATGTTCATGTTACACTCACATGATAGCTGAACATAGAAAGTCGCCATTTCAAAATGCAGAGAATACCTTTTCATGTCTCTTTGAATAGAATGCAAATGTTAGGCCAGAAGACTCTATCAATAATATGCCTCTCGATAATGTGTGATTCATATTTCTTATACTGCCAGAAACACCTTGATCCCACAATTCTTGTCAGTAAAAAATGATTCTAACATTAGCCATAGGTAGGCACACCTGCATTGTTTTAGAGAAGTGCTATAGCTAAATATATGGAAACATGCTAGACATATGTCACTAGCATGATGCACTTGTTGAACTATATTTACAGTACTTCACTGTGCAACCCTATTCTAATATTTCTGTATAGGCATTAAGTGTACATTTCAGAGGGTAACATTTTCACAGTTTGGCAGCTGACATTCTTGGTTCCTAAGAGCTAAACATTTATGTACACTTGTGTACTTCACCCTATTTTGTCACTAGAGAAAACAAAGGTAGCATCCAGCTGCTTTTGTTAGTGCAGAGTGGGAACCTGAATGTACCCTCCCCCTTTATTTGCCTCTAAATCTGACCCTTGGACTGTTCCCCTGCTTTAATAACTCTTTTCAGACCTCTCAATTTCCCCCCTGTCCACCACCCTAACCCCTCATTGCTCATCCCTTTCTCTAGCCATAACTTTGCTACATTCCTACCATCATATACTCTTTTGCCTCTCTCCTCCTCTTTGCCTCCCCCCCCGCCTCTATCTCCACCACCACCTTTTCTGCCATTGTCCACTTTTACTCCTCACCCTTTCTTAATGAGGATAAGGCCTTGCACTGAGGCTGCTTCCCCCTCTCCCTTAACTAAATACAACTTATAATTACTCTTGATGCACAATCTGTCAAGCTCACATATTTTTTCTTAATAACTTGACTAACCGGCTTTTTTTATAATTGTCTTGAACTGTGCTCTGCATCTGTTTTTTGCGGTATACAAATCACCCTGTATTGTATGTTCTAAGCTGTTTTTGTTCCTTTGTCAAGTTGTTTTGTACTATGCTGCCTGATGTGGAACCTCTGTAAAAGAGCTCCTTCTCAAAGGTTGTATCCAAAACTATAAATAAAAAAAATATATATTAACTCTAAGGGTGTCTATTATTTCTCATAGCTGGAGGTGCTGGGACACTTGAGTACCAATGAACTGGTGAATCAACCTGCTAAAGCAGCAAAGTAAAACTTTAAAAAGCTGGGGGACAGACTGAAGGTTCACTTGGCTTCTCTGGCTTTTTCTGAGGTCCCCCCATATTGACTAGGGGGAATGGGAATGACAGAGTAAGGCAGGAAGAGTCTGAGAAGAACACTGGGTGGTTGAAATAATTGTATCAGGAGGATGGATATCAATATGTGGGGGACTGGGGGGGCCTCTGGGACAGGGGACTCTTCAAGGGTGACAGCCTTCTGCTTATGAGGTGGGGGCCAGTTTCTGGGAAAGAGTTCTTATGTCTACATTGGCCAGTTAAACTGACTGCAGGGGAGACAGGCTAGGGAAACCACTGAGAAGGGAGAACAGGTGAGGCACCTAGCTAGGGCTCCACCAGAAAAGGGGACTAGTAGCAGCAAGGTGGGTAATGGTAATACTGAGGTGCAATTTAGGTTAAGGGAAGAGACCAATGAGGTAGAGCTGACAAAACCTACATTCAGCATTAAAATAAATAATTAAGGAGACTAGGGAAGACTAAGGGAGAAAGCACTGGAAAAAGCAGGAGATAAGTAGAAAGATGGAAAGGTGTCTACTTAATTCCAGGAGTCTGGAAAATAAAAAGAGTGAGCTCCAGACAATGGTAGCAGGTATTATGATGGACCTAGTAGCCTTCAAGAGAAAATTAGGCCACAGAGAATAACAATTTGGACCTGACACTTCCAGGCTACACCATGTTTAGACATGATGAAGGAAAAGGTAAAGGAGGGGACATAGCCCTATATGTCAGAGAAGGCATAGAGGCAGCGGAGGATGGAAACATCAGTGGCAGTAATGGGGAAAAAGAATCATAGCAGGTTCAGCTTACAGCATCCTCAAGCAAGAAACTACAGATAGGGGTGATCTATAGACCTCCAGGACAGGTGGAAGATAGAGGTAAGGAACTAGGGGCAGAACTAGAAAGGGGAGTGGCAAAGGGGAAAATGATGGTGGTGGAGGAGGTGGTGGTGGAAGAAATAAATCTGCCAGATATTGATTGGGCATTCCAGCAGTCAGGATCTCCTGCAGTCAGGCCCTGCTGGACACATTGATGGACTGCCTGCTGGTGCCGCTGGTTAAAGAACCCATTAGGCAGGCTGCCATTCATGATGTGGTGCTCAGCAACTCAGAAGTAGTAGGAGGAGTAAGGGTAGGGGAGACACCAAAGTACAGTGATGATAACCATGTGGCTCAGTCTGGCACTTGGGACAATAAGCTCTCATGAAAGGCTGAAGTCATACATTTCAGAGAGACAGAGTTTAACTGGATGATGGAGCTGGTTTGGAACAAGCTAGCAGGAGTGGACAGATTCAAGATTGTGGAGGATACATGGTGGGAGATAAAGGGGGCCATTCTTGAGGCAACAAAGTCTTGCATTAGAATGGTAATCAAAAGAAACAGGTAAAAGAGATGAATATGGTTCTGTGAAAGGGTCAGGGAAGCAGTGAGAGTCAAAAAGAAGGCATTTACCAGGTACAAGGAAAAACAAGGAAAGGAAGAACCTATGTAGTACCAAACAAGAACAAGGGAAACCAAGATGGCAGACTGAGAAACACAGGCAGACATGACACAGAGCTGAATACTGTGAAGCAGTCAAAAGGGGGAAAAAAACAATTCTTTAGATATGTAACCCCCCTACAAATGGGGGTTCCCAAAAAGTCTTCCTTGAGCTTGCCTAAATGCTCATTGCCAGGCTGGTGTCCTGTGTTTTAGCAGTTTAAATGTGATTACCAGAGCCTGTATAGCTTCTGTGTACTGTCTCTTTAAGAGCTGCCTAATTGCAGCTTAAGTAATCTAAGAGGGAGCTCTGTTGAAAGATGTAACTATTTCCTGAAAATCATTTAGAGTGATAATGATAATGTAGTTTGTCTAACCTGCTTTCTTTGTAGCAAGGACTGTTTTGTTTGTCTCCACTATCTTGGTCCTGGACTGCAAATTGGGCCAAACAGTACTGGTGGGACCTAAAATTTAGCCTGACTACAGGAGCTGTCTGAATTCAAAATCTGTGGGAACTTTAGTTTGGAGCTTTTTTGTGACTTTTTTGTAACTGAAGGGGGGAGCTCTTGCTGTGACTGACAGCCAAATCTGCCAACCAAATCTTATGGGTCTTGGGAAAGTCCCGGGCTGCTTGCAGTTTTCAGTTAGTTCTGAGCTGGGAAGTGAAATGAGAGGAGCCGAAGTGATTTTGGGCAGCAATCCTAAGTGGATTTGCATGGGAAAACTGTGAACAGGCTAAGTTTTTGGCCTGCATGGCAGTGTGCTGCTCCTGAGAGGGAGAGAAGAGAATTATTTTGAACTAAATCAAAGTTTGTGTGACAAAAGTAAGCTACTGAAGTGGGCCAGGCTCAACCTGAAGAAGACCGAACATTTTGCTGAATGTGATCGGCCTGTCAGGAGTTCCAGCTACCCCCTAAGCTCCCAGTGTGTGCAGAGACTTTGCGATTGTGACCGGGGAGCACTTTGCCTGGTACAGTAGAATTCTCTTACATGTAAATGTGCTATGAGCTGCTAGTGGGTTGGGAGTTAGTTCCCCACTGCATGAACTGTGTTCTGCTTGCTGGATGCTGTATCCAGCCCAAAATAGACTGCATCCAAATTTGTATCCAAGCGGTCTGGGCCTTGCCTGACTGGCCCAGCCAGACTACCCACTGCACAGAGAAGCCATCGATGAGAGACCTGCCTGGGGATCAGCCCCCTGCTCCACACTTGAACAGGAATGATGCCTCTGTGACTCGTGTGGGCCTGCTTCTTCTGGCATTCCAGATCAACCACCTGCAGTCTCAGTTTTCATCCAGCCTGTGTCCAGTCTTGAGTATCGTGAGTAAATACCAGGGTAGCTCCCTTCAACAACAACTTAATCTGAGTGTGTAATCTGATTGTCTTGTTGTTTTGTTTCCTTTATGAACTGAGCCCTCTGGCTCCTGATTACAAATATTGTGTACTGTGCATGTTGTGTTTTACATCACAGGGCCCCAACCAGCTGCGATGCCAGCCAAGCCTGGGCAACAGTCCTGGCTAGCCCATCTCTTCTCATCCTGGGTACCCAAAGGTGTGACTGTGTGGGGGGATTCAAAGCGCATGCATAACTGCTTGAGTGACATAACCTTTAAGCTAATTAACCTGATTTTGCCCCTCCCTTGTTCAAGTCCCCTGAATCAATCAGATCTAACTTTTTCTGTATGTAATCTGACTGTGGTTCCAGTTTGTGCTTAAAGTACTGTACTAATGCCATTTGCTGTGCATAACTTTGTTTTACAGGAGGTCCCCAGGGTTGAACCAGAGGAACCAGCCCTGGTGGTGGGTACAAGTGTGGTGTACCAGGGGTATTGTGAAAGTGATTATTGTACAGTGTTCAGGCCACTAGAGGGGAAAGAGAGGGGTTACAGTGTTCTGGAGGGCTGTGCCTAGGTTAGCTTGACCACTACCAACCCTGATCTCTGGGTGGAGGCACCCATTTCAGAACTCAGGTCCCTTAACCTGCTACTAGCCAAGCAGGCAGGGTAGTAGCCCTTGGGATTGTGCCACCTAGGGGTTACAGATATATTAGGAAAAAAAGAAAGCAGGGAGGAGGAACTGCTAGGCTAGCAGAGGGAGGTAGGGTAATTGAGGATGGACTGAAAGCAGCCATTCTTATTGACTCTTCTGCTCCATATCCCCAAGGGAAGACAGATGGCTTCTGCCACAGAGTGGCATTAATGACAGCTGTAAGAGGGATCTCTGAGATGAGGCAGCAAGTTTTTACCAGTGAAAGGGTTCAGAAAGGGCTAGCAACCTGGGACCAGATGGGATGCATCTGACGGCACTCAAGGAATTGGCAGTGGAACTAACTGAACCCTGGTAGGGGTATCCAATAGCTCAGCTGAAACAGCTGTAGTTCCAAAGGACTGAAGAGTAGTGGACATAGTCCCTATTCATAAGGGGGGGAGACAAGCAGCAACTGAGTAACTACAGACTTGTCAGTCTTACCTCTACTGTGAATAAACTGATGGAGACACTAATCTGGAGATCAATGGACTCCAAGATAGTAAACTAACCTGATAGCATTCTTTGGCTGGGTAATGAGGGTAGTGGGTAGGGGCAACACTATGGATTTACTCAACTTTGAGTTCAGCAAGGCTTTCAACTCAGTGCCTCACAGAAGGTTGTTGAAGAAGCTTGAGGATCTGGGTGCAGCAAAAGACACAATTAGATGGGTGAGGAACTGGTTGGAAGGGAGACAGTGAATGGTTGTGGTTAACAGAGTCAAATCAGAAGAGGGGGAGGTCACCAGTGGGATGCCACAAGGATTGGTCCTAGGTTCAGTCCTTTTTAATATTTTTATTAGCATCATTGAAAAAGGAATCCAGGGCAAGATGTGTCTCTTCACAAACAGCACTAAGCTCTGTGGCAGGGTAGACAGTGTGGAAGGGGTTATTGAGATGCAAAGAGACTTGCAAAGGCTAGAGAGGTGGTCAAAGGTTTAGCATTTGGATTTTAATACCAAACAGTGCAAGGTGATGCATATAGGGACTAAGAAGCCCAGGACAGATATCTGGATGGGTGGGAGGTAAAGCTGGGCAGGACCAGTGAGGAAAAAGATCTAAGGGTCATCATCAGTGACTCCCTAAAACAATCAAGCCAGTATGTAACAAGGCCTACAGCAAGACAAAAAGGTTGTATAAGATGGGGTATTGACAGCAGAAGGAAGGAGGTATTACTACCTTCCTATAGATTACTGGTGAGGCCCCAACTGGAGTACTGTGCCTAGTTCTGGAGTGCTCACCTAAGTAAATGTAAGCCCTCTCCATATTGAGGGCCTACCTATATTTGGACTACGTCCCCATTTTGTCCCACTGTCCTATTTCTGTCTCTAGTTCCCTGGACTGTGAAATGGGACTGGAGTGCTTCTGTGGTCTTTGTGGCCATGGCCACTAAATTTTCTGTTCTTTGACCCCAAAAGAGGAATGAAGCTAAGGTCCATTATGTTGTTTGCACCTTTGGGTGCTGGGGAAGTGTTCTGCTTGGTCTGGGAGGTTCCCGGTAAGGACCAGGATGTAACCAAATATGGTGGTGCACATGCAGAAGTTTTGCACATGCGCTGCAGGCCTCAAAGGAGCCACAGCTCCCAAAAATGTATTTAGCATGCAGGCACTGTAGAAGGGTTTTTTCCAGCTTGAGGGCAGGCAGCAGAGCCGAGGATTGAGTAATGGATGCCTCCAGGCACAAAATTTAATATGTCTGCTCCTAAAGTGGGCTTGTATTTAACAGTGTGAGCTGTGCAAACATGCAGCCAAATGTAAACAACAATGATGACCCCCATTAGTTTCCCCCTGCAGAAGGGCCACTGGAAAGGGTGAGAGGGCACCATTCTGAGTCCGGGAACTACTAGACAATCAGGTGGGGAACTTTGGGCTGTGATAAAAGGAGTCTGAGCCTGGGAAAAAGGGGGAGTTCAGCCCAGAACTGGTAGATAGAAAGTGTGAGAAGGGCTCCACCAGCCGAAAGGCAAGACTAGGTGCACAAAGGTCCACTGAGCCTCAAAAGGCAGATTTAGACAGAGCACCTACAACATTTTTTTGTCAGCAGGGATGGAACTGAACTGCTGATCTGTGTCCATGTGGGAATTGAGTTGCAGTGCACCTGCTTAGTTGTGAAGCCAGCAAACATATTGGGACTGTTTGAACTGTTTCCCAGCCTGAGGAAAAAAAGTTATTTGCACTGGGTTCAAGACTATTTAAGGGCCCAGCTGTGTTTCAGTTCTGGAGGAAGCTCCCCCACCCATTTTCAGCCCAAATTTACCATTCCCCACTACACCAGCTGATAGATTTGTTAGGGTTTCATGGGCAGATGGATGAACCAATTATCTTTTTCTGCCATCATTTTCTATGTTTCTGGGCATTTTCTATGGTTCTGGAGTTCAAGTTTAAACTTTTACTCCCATTGCATCTTAGCATCCATGATGCAACAGCCCTGCATCCTCTGGTTGGCCACCAGTGACTCAGTGAGGTACCCACTGCAACAGACTGTTAACACCATTGTGGCTACTGGGGAGATTAAATTAACAAATCTAACATGAATCCTGGACTGACTTAAAGGTGATAGGTAACAGTTCTTATCCCTTTAAATACCTATTTGAGTGTCTATCCTAGATTCCTGTAAGTTTAGATTACTGTTGTATGATTTGGATGAAATTACCAGTTCCATTTCCATTAAATTTCATGAAATGTTATCACAAAAAAAAGTTTTGCAAAATTTTTCTAATATGTAATATGTAGTTATTTTCCATCTAACTACAAAACTACAAAACAATGTACCATATTTGGTAGTTTGTAAGGGCTATTCCTAACTTATATGCTGCCAAGCAGCTCTGCATGTCTTTAATGCTAAGAGAGGCTGAGCTACAGTATAAGCAGTCACATATGTTGAAAACCTTTGCAACATTTTACTAATAAGTAAAATGTGAAATTGTTAGACACCTGTAATTTCAGAACAATTAAACAAAGTGTCATGACATCAGGTAGGCTTGACAAAAGGTGTACATGTCAATAATCAGTGGTCATAACCCCGTATGCCGACGCCACAGTGACATTTTTATAGCAACGTACATTACAGTGGCAAGTTGCTGTTGACATTTTAATGTACCTGTAGTACCCTGGCACTGCTTTCTCCAGGGTTTTCCCTCCTTCCCCAAATCAACTCTGACCTGGAGTTGTAAATCTTTAGTTAAGGGGGGTGCAGGGGGCAGAGCCTCCCACAAGGGAGGTTTGGGTGGCGAAGCCCCCCTGAAGAAAACAGACTGTTTCCCAATGGATTTAAGCTGACTTCAACTTGCAGTCAACATAAACCCATCACTGCAGTGTCATATCAAAACAAAGTTGTCGATGCCGTGTCATGGATCCATCATGACCATTGTGCCAGTGCAAGAAAAGTGTTGTGACCCATTTGTGTATGTTACAAAGGGGTAAAATTAGGAACAGTGGCACAAAGTGGTCATTTTTACCACTTTGTGCCACTAAATTGTAACTGTGTATGAGGGGCCCTATCTCAAGCTCCAAAGGGGGCTGAGTTATAAGCAGTAAAGTTTTCTTGAAATATTTAAAGAATTTCACAGGTACATAAACTGACATTTTAATCCCCTGTGACTTTAAAAACAAATAACACCATGTCACCAAATTTGGCATGTGTATGGACCCAGAAACAAAGATTGGGCATGGCAATGTTCAAATCTCTTGCGGATGAAAATGGGTGAGTTCTATCACCCAAATATTGCAAATTAACGGAAGTACATAAGGTGGAATTTAGCGAGGCTATGCACAAACTGTAGAATTTCATGATAATTCTGCAGAAGCCACATCCATGAATTTTGGAAAGAAAAGGACAGGTATCAGGAAGGTAGTATTTATTAGGGATTTCATAGTTAGGGCAAAGGGTAAGGTGGAGGGCACTGCATGACCTTGCTGGTAGTGTCGGTGAGGCAATTTGCTTGCCTACACCACTGGTTGAAGAATGCTATCTAGGGCCAAGTGAAGCAACTGAAGAAAGGAGCAGACTGTCATAGTCCACGTTGGCATGAATGACACAAGCACAAGTACTGAGGTGATTATGAGACACACTTACACAGAACTAAGCACAGAACTAGGGATGTTATTAAAAGAAAGTTTTTTCTGGGTGATCTGGCCCGAGATCCTTCTGGTTCTGGGGGCCAATGAAAAATGGCAGCAGACCATTAGGCTGGATAACTCTTGTTGAGGGTTTGTTGCAAGAGAAGGTCTTCATTTTTCTGGCCACCTGCAGGACATTTTGGGGCAAGGGATGCCTGCATGCCTCCAGATGGTTGCACTGGCACCAGTAGGGAGTGGGGTACAATCACATTCTATGACCCTTGAAATGTACTACAACAAAGGTTTGAGCCGAGATGGAAATTGTACAACCACATGCAACAGAAATGGCAGGATCAACCAAATAAGCACTAATGGTGGTTGCACGATCACCCAAACCTATGACTCAGGATCAGCCAGATACAGTTAACAAATGCAGGATCAACCAGATAAGTATACACATATAAAACTAAAATGCAGGATCAACCAGATATTTAAAATAAACTTACCACATGAAACAACAGACTTCCACTTCTTGTTAAGCGAGGAATACAGCTGCCATTTAATTTTTTTTGAGAATCCCCCCACACCCAATTGGTAACCAACAGAAGGCTACACTACAAACATAGGAATATCTAGTCCCTAGCAACTACACGTCACCCTAGCAACTAGCCCTAACTATTGGAAATGGATGGGCAATGAGCGACTTCTGTTGTGTAATTAAAACATAAAAACATGCTCAAACTCTATAAAAAATACTGGATGGTTGCCACCTTGGGGTTCTGATTCCCATAGACCTCTTGAGTTTCAATTTCAAGGTCACAGGGAGTCAGAACCCCTCAGTGGCACAACATACTGATTGTGCTTAGTTGTCCATCCAGTATTCTCTAAATATAGAGTAAATTATAGGTATTTCACTGCCCTTTCTCCTGGCTTCAGTGACCTTGAGCCTTATAGAAAGTCATGATTTAGTAATGCAAAGTAGTTGTGACAGTGTTATACACAAAGGAGTTGGAAGAATGACTATACCCTCACAAGCAGAAATGTCATCCTGCCACCATAGGGAATGGGAAGGAGGACCACCACCCCCCCACCACCACAATTAGGCTACTACACACTTCTGCAAAACAGACACCAGTAGATCTTTCAGGAGTTGTTCTATAAGGACATCACAGGTGTTCATCGTCCCCATCAGAACCTGATAAGGGGCAGATATTGGCAATGGATCACTTAGCACAACAATGCATGCAAAGTAGTAGGGCTAGGGGATTTATTGGTCACCAGTGATAGAACAGAGCAGAAGGATCTTGGATGGCAGAAAAACACCTGGTATGACCATTGAGTGTTGAGGAAAATAAAAAAAAGCAGACTTACTAGAAGCAAACATTAAGGTTTGGATTAGGGACTGGGGGGATGACTTAGGTGGTAGAACCTCATGCCATGGACTCCAGCAATGGAATACCACCATGCAGCTGGTGCAGTGCCATGCCCAGATGTCTGCTTTGGTGACAGTCTGTACATTTGGGATTGAAAATGCCACTTGTGGCCATAAACATCTGGCAACTAATTACATTATGACTTGGCAATTGTAGGAGACTCCTCCCCCAGAAGCTTAATCAGAACTCCATGTGTAGCAGTTTTGAAAGGTGGCAGAATGTAAAGCCTCATTGTGCCCTATGGTATACCACCCCTGCCTGAGACTGTGTATCGGGCCACTTATCTCTTCTCTGTCCCTGCAGCTTTTGAGCCGCTCAAAACTCTTTCATCTCTGTACATATATTTTAGTCTGCTGTATGAGCCAGATTATCTCTGTCTATTCCCTTTACTTTTAGTGAAATCTAAGACCAGACATATTGTGACCCCTTCTGCATTTATGGACCCCAGTCCTAAACAACCACTCTGACTCAGCATTGAGGGGGGGAAAAAACATAAAACCTGCCTCTGTCCCTCTTGCTTTTTAGCTCAATTTCAGATCTCGGCAAGCTTTCAGAAAACTTTAAAGCCCTACATATTCCAGTCAGAGCTACGAAGCACAGGGTTTCACACATTAAATCTCTAACATGCTTTAATGCTCTAAAGTAACAAACCTTTGAGCTTTAGTTTCTGGTTTTATCTGGCTGTTACCAGATCTCTGTTTAAAAAACACTTGACCCCTTTTCAGTTTCTGGTATCTTGATATTGTTTCTTTTCTAATACAGAAAATGGGCCAAATTTTCAAAGGGCTGCTAGATCAGCATACCAGGGATGTGACAAACTCCAGGTGCATCAGGGACCCTGCGCCCTATTCCTAGTCTAGTCTTGAGAGTTGCCACAGTTGCAGTACTGCAACAAACATTTGGCACACTGGAAGAGATTGATGGAAGATCCAGTCAAGCCCCCCCCACCCGATGTAACCCTAGTCAAGCCGTGAAGTGGGAGGGAGAAGGAAACCTGCAAGGACATGAAATAGACTGGAGAAAACTGTGGGGGTGCCATAGTGGGTGGTAGGGGCAAAGTGGCTATTGCAAGGTACAGGGTGTTACTGGGTGGATGTGTCTTGGTCAGATAGACAGAGCTGCTAGGACTGGGTATGCTGTGGTAGACATGCATGGACCTTGTCCCAGTCCCCAGGTGCCAGCAGCTTTGGCAGCTGTTCCAGAGCTTACACAGTCCCCAGCAGTGTAGTTGGGAATCAGCTGGCTCCACACAGCAGTTTGTTCAGCAGGGGAATATTGCGTTGCCTAGAGGAGATGCCTGTCCTCCAACTGCACCTTGTACCCTGCAAACATGCCAAGTTCTGCATGTCAGAGACTGCGAAAGTTCTGGAATAAGTGTTATGGCTGGTGGCACCTGGGGGTTCAAGAGAGGACCCGTGCATGCCTACTATGGCACACCTGATCCTAGCAGCTCTGGCCACCTGGGCAGGGCACATCCAACCCATGCCACCCCTGTACCTGCCACAGCTGCCATGCTCCTGACACCCACTATGGCACCCTCACAGGTCCTTCTGTCCTGTTCCATATCCATGCAGACTCCCACCCCCTCACATCCCTCCAGATCTCTGGCGCAGGGCCGTTACACCAGCTGCTGGCTAATCTAATCTCAGCCATCTCTTGCAGCCACAGTGGGACTTCCAAAACCCCAAATAAGTTGATGCTGTAGCCCCACCATTGAACAAGCCCCTTTACATCCTGGCACACCACCTCTTCTGGTGCAAGGGTGGCACAGGGTGGATTTGCCACATGGCATTCTGTTTTCAATGCAGCCTGAATTTGAAAATCAGGATTGTATGACAGGATTGAATAGGACCCTATCCCAGTTGTTATGGAGAGTCTGAATGCAGGGATCTGTTCTGTTCTTTCCTTTCCTGTCTCTTGTGCGTCTGGTTGCGTAACAAGTTTCTCGTAAGACTTAGGACTTGATCACCCCAACAGTCTTACAGTTCTTTGCCTCTCAATATCTCTCTACCCTCACTTGCTCTTTCTCTCTTTTCCTCCCTTGCATACCTGCTGGTATAAGAATATATGCAAATCATTATTATTATTTTTTTTTTTACCAATTATTTTACCAGGTGAGACACACTAAGCTGAAAGCTTGTTTGCAGGTGCAACCTGGGAGCATGAGGAAGTTAAGTGACTTGCTCAGGGTCACACAGTATGCAAGTGGCGGCTATGGGATTCAAACCCAGGTCTCCAGATTTGCAGCTCAGAGCCTTAAACCACTGCACCATACTGCCTCTGCATACTGCCATTATGTGGAAATGTAACTGATATTGGGATCCCTTTGTTTAGAAATTATATAGCGTTACTGTTAAAATTTATATAATTATAGTTTGAGATGATTGCAAAGCTATTTGGAACTCAAGGGGTTAACCTGAAATGAAATTTTTAAGCCTTTTGCAGAAACTGTGGAGAAAGGGGCCTCAGTTCTGGGACATTGTGTTCCAGCTGCACATGCCTGAAATATACAACAATATTTTAGAAAAAACAGGATGCTTGTTAAGAAGGGGGTTGCAAGGACTTATAAAAACAGAGTTGCAATGTTTTGAGACACACAGAGATTGAAGGAAAACTCAGATGGATCTTCTCTGTTTATTCTGCCTTTGTAAATAGTTATACTGAACAATTTTATTTTTTTATTTTATTGTTATTCTTAATAAACTCTTGTTGAGAATTTTACAAATGCTCCTGGTTTTTCCTATGCTTCCTGAACTGTGCCTCAATGACAGATGGTGTGAGAAGTGGTATTCGAATCCATGCCTCCATTTGGAGACCAGGAAATGAGCTAAAGGCTGTTTCTTTGGCTGAGGACCACCTAATGGCCAGACAGATGCCACAGCAGCGAGGTAACAGGCAAGCACCAATAAGACACTCTTTTTCCCATTTAAGCTCCAAGAATGATAAGAACTCTGGTGGGGGAAACAAGGCTGTGCCCAAAGATGTTATTTGCTATAGCTGTAATAAGCCAGGTCATTTTGCAAGAAATTGCCATAAGAAGAGTGACACTGGAGCAGATTTGTCCTTGGCATATTGGGGCAAGTACTTAACAGATGTGAAGGTGGGAGATAAGACTGTGAAGGGACTTATAGATTTGGGAAGCAGACAGACCCTAGTGCATGTTGAAGTGCTGGGAAAACACTGTGCAAAAGGACCAGGTACTGATGTCATCTGCATGCATGGGGACACTCGATACAATCCCACCACCCAAGTGACTCTGACCATTAAGGGTGTGTCACACCAAATGAAAGTGGGTGTAGTACCTAAGTTACCTGTTCCCATGATTATTGGAAATGATTGTCTAGGGATTTATTGAGTTAATCTCAGAGGAACTGGACCCTGCAGTTGCAGCAGCAGTGGTAACAAGAGCTCAGGCAAAGAAAATATCAAATGGTGGGGACACTTTTCCTTTCAGTGATTTTGATTCAGACTTGTTTGAGCACAGCTCCAAGATCCATAAATCCAGGAAAGAAAGACGATGCCTGAAGAAACTGTGGTAACAAATGACTGATGGACATAAGGGGTTAACATATGAAAATTATTAAACTAAACTGATCACTGATTGTGATTTTCTTTTGAACCAGCTAATGATGTTTGTCTCCAGAGTTATTTTAAGTAGCTGGAGGTGAAACCAAAACAGGGTGGACCAATGTTTAAAAAAAATGTAATGGGTTACTGTACAGAGTTTGCGTTAAACCTCAGACACAGAAATAGACAGAACAATTGGTTATACCACAGAAGTGTAGAACAGAGTTGTTACAGATAGCACATGATAGTCCTATGGCTGGTCATTCAGGGAAGAATCATACCCTTGCTAGATTGCTGTATAGATTTTATTGGCATGGATTTTATAAAGATGTTGCTACCTATTGTAATTCCTTTGCTGAGTGTCAGAAAGTAGCCCCAGTCACTAGAAAAGACAAGGTACCCTAGTGCCCCTACCCTTGAAAGATTTGCCATTTGAGAGAATTGCAATGTATGTGGTTGGTCCTTTAGACAAAAGTAAAAAGGGTAATAGATTTATCCTGGTAGTATACAACTATGTTACTCGATACCCAGAAGAAGTTCCAATGCATACTGTCACAGCTTCAAAAGTGGCAGCAGAGCTTACAAAAATTTCAGCAGAGTGGGCATACCTAATGAAATTATTACTGATCAGGGTAGTAATTTTGGTGTTGCATCAATTAAGGAGCTGTACAGACTACTAGGTATCACTGCCATAAGAACCTCCCCCATCACCATCAGACAGACGGTCTTGTTGACTGTTTTAACCAAACCATAAAATACATGTTAAAAAGGTTTGTAAAAGGGAAAGGGAAAGGGAAAGATTGGGACTAATACTTGCCTTACCTACTTTTTGCTTACAGAGAAGTGTCACAGGCATCAACAGGGTTTTCACAATTTGAAATGCTGCACGGTAGGCAGCAAAGAGGGCCACTGGATGTGATAAAAGAAACATGGGAAGATAATCCCACTCAGAAACAATCTATAACATCTTATATGTGTGCCCTAAGAAAGAAGCTAAACAAACAGTGTACAGGGAAATCGCTAATAGAGTTCCAAAAGGGTTCCTTACTGTATAATCGGTGGAGCTGGCCATTTTTCAGTAAATTCAAACCACATCAATAGCTGGCATGCTCATAAGCAACAAAGGCTATCACACCACTAGATTTTTGAATCAAATTATTTATTGCTTAATTAGTTCCAACGTTTTGCCTAATGAATTAGGCTTCTCCAGGGAACTGTAAGAAATTCTGAAATATAATAATTACTTTTTTGTTTCAATTATGCTCTCAAAACTACTCACATTAATTAGAACAATTGCATTCAGTATTATTTAATGCATATGTTAATACATATCTACCAATAAATGCTTGTTTAGCAATACAAAATGTTACAAATAAATTCAGAAAACAAAAATTCAGTTAATGACATATTACTACTTCTCCTATGTTGATGGGCCACCAAATATAATTGCAAATATTTGCTTTACTTCTTAACACTGCCGATCAGGGCCAAGATGACTGCCATGTCTCCTCAGGGTAGAACTATCTTATGTAGTCACTTTAAAAAGAAATAATATAAAGATATTTATTTTTATCCAATTATCCATATATTTAAATTATTTATATGATTATTTAAGATGTTCAATTACTATTAGGTCCCGTGAGTGACAGAATGTATCCTTGCTGCAGATGTACAGCATGAGGTAACACATCGAGGAAAACAAGTTATAGACATCCACACACTGGAAAAGAATACAAGATTAAATCACATATAACTTGTGCGACTATGGGGGTGATATACCTTGTTCAATGTCCTTGTGACCAGCTGTATGTTGGTAAAACAGTGAGAGAGTTAAAAACAAGGATCTCAGAGCATAAGAGCCGGATTCGTAATAAGGACAAAAGCTCTCCCTTAGCTAGACATTTTGATGAAAGAGGACATTCCCCTATACAAATTAGGATTTGGGAACTAGAGCAGGTTCCCGTATCAGATAGAGGTGGAAATTATAACGACTTGCTATTAAGGAGACAGATGTATTGGATGTATGAAATGGGCTTGATTTATGAGAAATGGAGCCTAAATGAAGATGTGAACTGGCAGGTTTGCTGGTAGAGAGCGTCATTATGTAACTTACACAGAGTGGCATTTTGAATGTACATATTGGGCTAGGAAAGATGATTATTATGACAGTAATAGAGAGTATTAAATCTGAACAATGATTGTGTATTATGCAAATTTACAGCATCTAATGTTAATATTTTTAGGTTCTTATGATTTACCTTAGAAGTGTAGATAAATATATTACAATAATAGATGAAAGGATTGTTTGGGTCCTATGTTGTGTAAAACCCGAAAGTTTCTTCTTTCTCCCTCCCTCTTCCCCTCCCCCCCCAAAAAAGCTATCAAAAACAAAAAGTCCTTTAGAAATAACTTTTTCTTTTCTATCACTTAAGATTTGGTATTGTCAAGCTTTAAAACATAAAAAAGTTTAATAATACACAATTAACACCATAAAACTCAAGTAAGAATAATTAAACATAAACAACAATGCTGATACAACAACAATGAGACTTTAGGGGCTGAATTATGTTGAGGAGGGGAGTCATTGGTAACCATGGTGATAAGCTTGCCTCAGCAAGGAGTGATGATACATATGTGTTGTCACATGACTCCTCTCCTTGACATAAAGAGGTTGCCAAATGGGGAGCCAGATGATGCCAGTCTGTCCTAAGGAGAGGATCGGACGTATCCCGCTCAGTGAATCTTTTATCTTTAGTAAGTAACAGCATCTTCATATGAATGTAATGTATTGTTTGAGTAGGATAAAATTGAAAAGTATTTGCAAAAAGCTAATGGTGAGAATGCATAGAAAGGAGCAGACTTTATGGAAGAGCTAAAGTAACACATCTATTATAATGAGCAAAGCGTGGTGCGTTAGACGCCACGAGTACTCAGTTAACCAGAATAAGTTGAAATGTGTAAACTTTAAATAAAGCGATACACTAGATGTCTAGAGTATTGATTATTAACTAAATAAACATAAAGCAGTGTACCTTATGGAAAAGCTAAAGTAACACATTTAGTGTAACGAACAAAGTGTGGCGCTTCAGACACCACGGACATTCAGTTAACTAGAATAAACTGAAATGTGTAATTTAAACTTTAAGTAAGTGATACACTAGATGCCTAGAGTATTGATCACTAACTAAACAAACATAAAACAGTAAAGCAATAGTATAAAAGTTAGTATGCTTAAAGAATAAAGTACAGAGACTTTTTAATAAAACAGTCAGTGAATGATTGAGAGTGACAATGAATTCTTGTGAATCCTTTTTATTGCCTTTTTGTGCATTTTGTAGTCAGATAACTATGTGAAGATGATTGCTTGGAAGATATAAAAGAAAAATTAAAATGTAAATTTAAAAGGCTGAAGAATAAATAAAGAGGTAAAAACCTAGAACATCTTAAATAAGCATATAAATAATTTAAATATATGGATATTTGGGTAAAAATAAACATCTTTATTTTATTTCTGTTTAAAGTGACTACATAAGATAGTTCCACCCTGAGGAGACATGGCAGTCATCTTGGCCCTGATCGGCAGTGTTAAGAAGTAAAGCAAATATTTGCAATTATATTTGGTGGCTCATCAATATAGGAGAAGTAGTAATATGTCATTAACTGAATTTTTGTTTTCTGAATTTATTTGTAACATTTTGTATTGCTAAACAAGCATTTATTGGTAGATATGTATTAACATATGCATTAAATAATGGGAGAACAGTATTGAATGCAATTTTTCTATTGAATGTGAATAGTTTTGAGAGAATAATTGAAAGAAGAAAGTAATTATTATATTTTATAATTTCTTACAGTACCCTTCAAGAAGCCTAATTCATTAGGCGAAACGGGACTAATTAAGCAATAAATAATTTGATTCAAAAATCTAGTGGTGTGATAGCCTTTGTTGCTTATGAGCTTGCCAGATATTGATGTTCTAAGAAAGAAGCTGGCAAAATATGCTGAAAATTGCCCATAGTAATCAGGAAGAGGCCCAAAACCAGTAGAAGGTATATTACGACCATGGGGTAAAAGAAAGAGTTTTTGAGCCAGGTGAAAAGGTTTTGCTACTGTTACCCAAAATATAAAATAAACCGTTAATGAAATGGCAATGGCCTTATAGAGTGCTTAGATGTACTGGCACCATTAACTACGAGATTGAGACCCCTGACAAAAAAAATCCTACTAAGATATGCCATGCTAACATCATCAAGAAATGGATTGAAAAAATGCCAAAAGCTGTTTTGCTAGGTTTACCAGAAACTGTTAAAGAAGATATTGACATAGCTTATGATAGACTGGAACAAACTGTAACTGCTGATGTTGTAAAGGCAAATGTTTCCTTAACCCCCAAACAAACTGCAGTAATGTGTAACTTGCTAAAGACATTTAACAGTACTTTGACGACACTATCAGGCTGAGCAAAAGAGGTTGAACACGTAATTGTACCGAAAAATGCTCACCCTATTAGGCAAAAGACATACAGGTTATCAGAGCGGTTAAGAGCTGACATGGTTAAGGAAATACAAAAAATGAAAGAATTGGGTATCATAGAGGAGTCGAGGAGTGCTTGGTCATCTCCAATGGTAACTGTAAACAAAAAAGAAGGGGGTGTTGGAATCTGCCTTGATTTTAGGAAACTTAAATCAACTGTCAGAATTTGATAGTTATCCTAGGCCTAGAATAGATGATTTGGTGAACAGATTGGGGAGTGCAAAGTATATCAGACCCTGATCTCACCAAAGGTTACTAGCAAATCCCTTTAGCTAAAGAATCCAGAGACAAAACTGCATTTGCCACTCCTGTTAGAGTCTATCAGCTCACCACCATGCAATTTGGTTTACATGGTGTGCCAGCTACATTTCAGCAGTACATGGATGTAATTTTATCCCCTCACAATGGTTATTGTGCTGCATACCTGGATGATGTCATGGTGTACAGTCCATACTGGAAAAGACACTTGGAACACCTACAAGCAGTTGTCCAAGCTATCAAAAATGCAGGTCTGACTTTTAATCCTACCAAATGTGCATTGGGCAGGCAGGAAACCAGATATTTGGGCTATGTGTTGGCCCCCAGTTGTTTTTACATTAACCAGAACATATCACATGGTACTAGATATGTTTTGGTTTCTGCTTTAATTTGATGAAACCAAAGGGGAAGTACTCTCAACTTATTTTCTGTATACTTGTGTAGTTTGTAGCTATGAACAATAATTCCCCTCTCTTCCATCCCCCTAATTTCATTCTAATTTCAATGTAAATGAGGATGCTTCACTCTGCTCTGCCCTGGTGTGAAATCTTGCTTGACTCCATTGCAAAGATTATGATCTGACTCATTGTAAGACATCCTGGAATTTTATTACATTTGATTTCTAAAGCCTGCTGTAGTTATACCATATTAGTCAATGATGTTGCTGTCCTCCGCAGTCCCTATGTTCTTGTCTTATGCTGGTCATAAAACTTTTGAAGGCATAGTAAGTGCCCTGCTGTTATCTGTAGTTTAAAGTGTATCTGAGTTAAAAAAAAATGCTTTTAGAAAATACACGAACTTCATAATACATGTAACAGAACTGAATGACAGTATAACGTCTGCTGGCTTGTGCAGGTATGCATCAACTCCCATGATGCTGTGCATAAGTAGGATCATGACATTTGCAATGGAGACAAACAGGTTTTCACACCAGGGCAAAACAGAGTGAACCCACCTCATTTATATTTAAATTAGGATGAAACTGGGGGAAGGGGTTGCAAGAGAGGGAATCATTGTTCTTGCCTACATATTACATAGTAATACAGAAAATAGGTTAAAGTGACTTTCCTTTTAATTAAAGGAACTGCAGTTGTCCATGAATATTTGCCTACCTCAGAAAATGCTAGTTGGAAAATCCATAACATTTACTAGTAGACTATGTCTAGATCTCCTTAGTTGATGCCCAATGTGTCAAAGCAAGAAATGCAATTTGAAATTGGTTTGTTGCTGCCACCAACTGGCTGCTTTGGTTTCAAATAATTTTCAACTGAGCGTAAAAGTCTTTTTTGCCTATTCCTGCACAGGTCATGTTTGAGTAACAGTAATAAATCATTAACTTATGAAAGGCATGAACATTCCAGGGTCAAGGTTCTACAAAAGCAAATTTAATCACTTGAACTAGATTAGAATGAGACAGAAAAGTATTAACTATCATTAAACTAAATGCATAATATGTTCAGTTCCTGGAAAAAAAAAGTTGCCAACTGAGTCTTGAGCAGACATCTGCATCTAGCAGGGTAAAAACATTAATTTGTTGGTCAATCTAAAAATAGTTTCTCTCCTAAAATGAAATATAATTCTTAGGTAGTTATCTTTTGGACATGCTCAAACATGAGTTTTAGAACACAAGAATGTGTAAGAGTACACCAACTAGAAACCTGACTACAATATAAATATTGGCCATATTAATTTTGAAATAGTGACCATGTTGTCCTTTTTCTTCAATTTTTATAAGGCATGTTTCTAAACAATATTTATGACCACACCTGGTGTTCAATAAATGACCCACCCCTGTGCTCCCTGACAGTTACCCCTGTCTTCTACCTCAGTAGTAGGGTTGACACAGCTGGCCCACCCCCCCAGCTGGAAAGGCAGGTGGGCAGCTGTTTTCACAGCCATAACTAGTAATACATCTTTACCAGCAGACAGAGGGTGTACAAATGCTGGACAGCCCACATGCTTCCTTGTTCCCTAGGAGTGGAGTGCAGCGCCTCTGTGGCTAGTCCAGCCAACTGACAGCTCCTGTGTGGAATTTGGGGCTTGCACATAAACCCCAGGTGCATGTGCACAGGGTGCAGGCATTCAGCAAATGAATCATAACCATTGACATAAGGTAGCATAACATGATGCTATATCATTATAATGTAAAATATTACCTAGAAATGAACTCTCTAGCTAACATTGATTCTGGCTTATCAGGTATAGTCTTTACTGCATCAATTTCTCCAGGTTTTGTTCTCCCAGTAGTCTTCCTTTTAATTCTCTGTCTTCTTCATTGTTGCTATAGCCCCTTAAATTGATGCCAACAGTGATATTGCCCAGAGGGATGATGTGCCATGATGCAGCCTGGCCTGCTTTTATGGCATACGAAAGCTGGTTAGTCAAATGTCACATAGGCCTTGTTCACACTGCTATGTAAAATGTTTTATCAGTGGTAAAATGTTTTAAATAGTTGCTAGCACGGTTTGCGTTCACATTTAGCATGACTTGTGAACCGTTTTAGTGAACCGTGCTCAAACCCTGCTTCGAGGTAGGCTAGAGCACAGTTTTCAAAACGATTCTGATTGTAATTCAGATTCACTGTCAGTGAGAGCAGGACAACACGGTTTCCAGAGCACGATTCTGCAGCTTTCAATGTCACCACAAATCATGATGATAAGCAGCTTTCGGGTGCTGAGAGTGCCAGAAAATGGATGAACAGACACCCGTACCTCTGCAGTGAGAACATACTGACACGGATTTGTTAAGGCACCAATACGTTTTCAAACTCGCTTTACACAGTGTGGACGCTTTGAAACGGTAAACTTTAATCTGTTTCTAAGAACGGTTTAAAGAACCATTTTCCAGCATCCTGCAGTGTGAACAGGGCCTTAGAAAAACTCCCATTGGCTTTCCCAACTGCTAAGAGGCAACAGTTCTCAAAACTCAACAAAAAGATATAAGGCTACATCCAAGGCTTAGCGGTCCTCTGGTACACAGAAATGTGATCAGCAGACAGACCCACACTTGCTATCCATACAGAGGCAACTATACACCAAAAATATAATTGAAAGGATTTATTTTACTAATCTGATGTTGGTGCAAAAACAACAGTATGTAGGTATCAACCCAGTGAGTCTGCTACCTCCACAGTACTGTGTTTGCACTAGCATCCATAGAATACAGTTAGACCTTTTCAGTCATATTTTTGGTGTGCTGCTCCCTCTGTTTGGATGGATAGTGAGTTTTGGGCAGTCTGCTAATTACAAGTCCAAAGTGTCACTCAGTGAGTCCCTTCCCTATAAAAATAGCCATAGGTGAAACCAGGATGTTATCAAAACTATGCTCTTTCAATAAAAACTATACCAACACATTTACATAGAAACTTGTTGGCAGACAAGGACCACTTGGCCCACCCAGTCTGCCCAAAAGTCATTTCCTATAGGGCCACTTGAGACCCTACTTGGACTGCAGCTTACACCCCCTTCTTGCTTCTAAGATTCACTTGTATCTATCCCATGCATTCCTAAATCCTGCGACCATTTTAGCTACGACCACTTCCTCTGGTAGACTGTTCAAAGCGTCCACCACCCTCTCTGTGAAAACATACTTCCTCATGTTTCCCTTGAGCCTCCCTCCTTCCAGCTTCCTGTTGTGTCCCTTTGTCCTCGAGTATCTTTTACTTTGGAAAATGCTCCCTTACTGTACATTGTTTATCCCTGTGAGGTACTTGAATGTCTCTATCATATCCCCCCATTCCCTCCTGTCTTCCAAGGAGTGCCTTTTTAAATCTCTCTTCATAGGGCTTCTGATGTAGGCCCTCCACCATTCTGATTCCCCTCCTTTGTACCTCCTCCACTCTATGTTCTTTCAGAGATTGGGCCTCCAAAACTGTACACAGTACCTGAGGTGGGGCATCACCATTTAGAGTGAGTATGCCCTTTTGAAGAAGAGCTAATGTACTCTCTGTCAGTAACTCTCGTGGCTTAGGGAGTCATATTAACACCATCATAGGAAAAAACAAGTGCAATACCATCTCTGATATGGTCACGGATGGTTGTAATTGCAATAACCTGCTCACTATCGCCGAGACTCTTAACTCCAGATTCATTGACCTCTCCTCCTATACTGCACCTCCTGGGCCTTTACCTGTCACTACGTAGGATAACCTTAAACCTTCCAACCCATCTTTCACCCTTCGCCCAGTCTCTGAGAGTAAAATCTTATGTTTACTTAAGTTCATCTCTCCTGCTGGATGAGCAGGGGCAGATAAACTCTTACCAAAATTCCTAAGAACTGTTGTACCATCTATAGTCTCTCCAGTGACTAGACTTTTCAACCTGTCTCTTCTTACAGGACATATCCCTTCCCTCTGGAAGATTGCTCGAGTTGTAACAGTCTACAAAAAGGGGTACACCACTAACCTGGAAAACTACCGCCCTATTGCCATTCTCTCCACTCTCTCTAAAATGCTGGAGAAAATTGTTGCTACCCAGGTCTTGGATTACCTGAACTCCTTCAAACTCCTCACCCCTGACCAACATGGTTTACGATGTGGGCACAGTACATCCACTGCTCTCATACAGTTTACAAATGATGTCAGACTCGCTATGGACTTAGGCTCTCTCACTGGGGCTACTTTTGTTGATCTTACAAAAGCATTTGATTTAGTTGACCACCCGCTGCTCCTATCAAAGTTGTCATCCATAGGCTTCTCACCCTCTCTCATTGCCTGGTTCCAAAATTATCTTTCAAAGAGGCAACAATTTGTCCAGATCGTAGATGCTAAGTCCCTTCTTGCTTCTACTTGGATTGGAGTGCTCCAGGGTTTGATTCTTGGTCCTTTCCTGTTTACAGTCTTCATAAACGACATCCCACCACTCTGGTGCTTGCTCAGGTCTGCTATATGCAGACGATCTTGTTCTTTACTCATCCTCCTCAAACCTCTCAGATATCAACCTGAATTTCAATGATAACTTCAATACCTTTCAGAGCTGGCTATTGCAAAACAAGCTTGTCTTAAATAAAAATAAAATGATGACTATGCTCTTCAGTTCAGGTTCAAAAATGTGGTCCTGCACCCAACCAGTAAGTATCAGAGCACTAGGTGGCTCTCCCCCTAACACAGTTACCTCTTTTAAATACCTTGGAGTAACCCTTGATCCCACCTTGGATTTTGACCTGCACGTAGCCTCAGTCATTCAATCTGTCAATATTCAACTTGGACTGGCATACAAGGTGAGACGTAGCCTAACATCCACGGTGAGGATGGCCATTGCACAGGGGATCCTGAGACCCAAATTGGCATATGGATTAATAGCCTTTCTGGCAACTACTGGAGGGCTCCTTCGAAAGCGGGATGTCTGCTACAACAGCATTTGCCATTTTGCTTTGTCTTTGCCCAAATCTACTCACCGATGCACACTATACTCCAGTCTAGGATGATTTACCCCCTCAGCCTTCCGACAGTTTACTTCTTACTATTTTATAAAGAATATAATCTCCTCCCAGATATCTGACAAACTGGCTGTACTGTTCAAACCTGTGACCTCTGCCTACCCACTGAGATCAGCTGACAAATCCCTTCTTGTCCAACCGAGAAGTAAAACCAAAATGGGAGAGAATGCTTTCTTTAGCTGGGCCCCTAAACTATGGAACTCCCTTCCACTAAGTCTAAGAATCTCCCCTTCTCCACACAGCTTCAAACAGGAGCTTCGAATGGCTCTTCTAAGCTCTGAACCCTGCTCCTGTCTTCTATCCACCCACTTCTGTACTGGTTCCTCCTAGTTGCCTACCAGCTGCAACCTCTACTACTCTCAAACCTACCTGGAAATCTTGTTATTTCCTCTCTTCTAGCACTTACTCACTAGTTGTATGACTTATGACTGTTGGTTATTTGCACTTATATTTCTGTTTTGTTACTACACATCGATTCCTGCAAATGCACTGTCATTGCTGAAAATTTTGTATAAGTGCACTATGTCTGACTTTTACTTGTTCCCATAATGTTTTCTTGTATCCACTATTGTCTACATACCCTTTGTTGTAATCTCCTGGGTCGTAGCTGAAAATAGCCAGCTATGCTGTCTAGTGTACCTACCCGGTTAACAAAAACTAACTAACTAACTAAATCCTTAATATGGGATTTCCTTCCCAAAATGAACCACTACACAACCTTGTTGGGTGCTCAGCTGGCAGATTTATTTTTACAGTTTTATGACAATTCCATCATCAAAACTTTATTTACATTCAACTTTCCACAACTGTTTAATATATACCATGAATCCTTTTTCCATAAGCAAAAGAACAACAAACTCCTTCTCCCACCCCTTTTTATAGCCCCCTACCTGTGGATTTCCCCTTGTAAGTCTTGCCTAATCACTGCTCTCCTAACTTGAACCTCCCATGATCCTTCATTCCTCTACTCTCCCTACCCACCCACCCTCCTCCCCCACCTGTAGTTCCTGTCCTAGCTTCCTTCTCACTCAGGCACCCCCCTGGCTTTTTAATCAGAAAATCCCAGACCAATGGGGCTGCCCTTTAACAAACAATCCACCTTCTGCCACTGATAAAAAAGTGAAGATATTGAGAACCTGCCACTGGTAGAAAAGTGAAGATATGGAGAACCTACTGCTGTTACTTGCTCAGTCTTCTAGAGGGTCTCACTGTTTCTATAAAGAAACAATGCAGGTTCCCATGTTTTCAATAAGTTCAGCCCATTTTCTTTTGCAGAAATGTGTCTCTCAAAAGATTCACTTTGGCATTCGCTATGTGTATCCCAGACTATCCATTTTTTGAAACCATGTTTATGTTTGGTTGCACGCATGTGCAAGAAACATAGTGCCACCATATGAGTTTTTGTAGGTGTGCCTCCCCCACTTCCAATGCCCTGCTCCCTTTTGCAGGTGCTGCTGCACCGCACCAATGAATGTCCGAGCTGTCTGTGACAGCAGTTCAGATGCAGTGGTGACAGTTCTGAGGAAAACACCGCCATAATCAGCAGTGGTGGAATCGTAGGCAATTTGCATACTGCTGTCAGCAGTATGCAAATTGCATACATGTCAGCATTGCATCTAAACTGTCATAAACAGTTCGCCCCCCTCAATGAACACCTATAAAGCACACTGGGAGCCCACCCCAGCATGATCATGTGCTCCCCTACCACACACTGTATGGCCAATGGGGGTGCCCAATTCCCTGTCAGCTCCACTGCCCCCCCCAAACACACTTCCAGGTGCCACGCTGGGAGCCCACCCCAGCATGACAAACGTCCATATGATGACAGGGTGCCCAGTCCCCATTAGCTCCACTGTCCTTCGCCCCCCCAAAAAAACAACAACTTCCAGTTGTCATGCTGGGAGTCCACCCCAGGATAGCAAATTTCCATATGGCCGATGAGGGTGCCCAATCCCCTGTCAGCTAAGCTGCCCCCCCAAACACACTTCCAGGTGCCATGCTGCGAGCCCACCCCAGCATGGCATATGTCCATATGGTGATGGGGGAGTCCAAGTCCCCCATCAGCTCCACTGTCCCCTGCCCCACCCAAAAAAACAACAACTTTCAGTTGCCATGGGGGAGCCCATGGCAACGCCCATATGGCCGATGGGGTGCTCAATCGCCCATTGGCTCCACTACCCACCCCCAAAATAACCTTTCTAGCTGACATGTTTGGAGCCAACCCCAGTGTGGCAAAGTCCTGCCGTTGTCTTCTACAAAGTAAAAAACACCTATTAAAAAAGGTCCCTCATTGAATATCTTTCCTCCCCAACCTGCACCTACCTCCCCACACACCCCCACCCCATACTTACCTCTGGAGCCAGCTGCGATGATCTCTGGTTGACCAGGAACACATCTGCACTCTTCAAAGAAGACGGCAAACTGAAGAAATGACAGTAAGCTGTATAATGGCATACATTATTTTTTTTTCAACTTTGGTGCATATCTCGGCCATTTTAGGGAATTGTTTCACCAAATTTTCTACATGGGGTTCTTGGGGCCCTACCTCATGAACTCAGTCACTGTCATTTTGTTATTCAGTTCTGAAAGGTGATTTCACGTTCACTACGTGGAACAACCTTTTGGAACTGAGTAACAAAATGACAGTGTCACGGTTCATGAGGCAGGCCCTCCAAAAAGTTCACAAATTTGCAATGTTTTCAATCTAGATTTTCTACACTGGCATTTTTCTACACCTTCTTATAAACAGTACAGCTGTCATTTTTCACACCCTGGCAGAAATGTGTTTTCACATTTCCGGCACATAAATGCGTGGTCGCTGCGGGAAATCAATGTTTGGGACAGATTAAAAAAATCACAGTGACACTGTTCATGAGCAGAGGTCCCAAAATGCTTGTGTTGACAATCTGCTGTAAACAATCCCCAAACTAACTACTTTACAGGTGTTTGTTGTGCAGTTTCTATGCACGCTCGTGACTTCACCAATTTTTTTATATTTCTCTCCAGATTTTCAACATTGACATTTTTTACACCTCTCATGAACAGTACAGCTGTCATTTTTCACATCCTGTTCGAAATGTGTTTTTGCACCTGTAGTGCCAAATGGCATAGTCACTGTGCACAATCAACTTTCTGCTAATGAACTGATATTACCACTGTTCATGAGGTGGGGGTCACAAAAAACCCATGCTGAAAATTTGAAGTGAGAATACCAACAAACGCCTGGGGCATTAGGGTTTCTGGCCATAACGCCCCACTCTGTAGAGGGTGATAGGCATCAGGCATGTGACTTGGGATTGTTGCCTGTAATGCTTATGCCATTCCACCCCCACCCACACCCTGGAGCCAGTGACAGGCATCAAGGTGTGCTTTGGATTCTTCAGCCCCAAAGTTCACCCCATTCTCCTATACTGCACCCATCACACCATATTTCCTTATGGAAAGGGGTGAGCATAAGGCCCAAAGGCCCAAAGACCCCAAGGCACACCATAGAAACACAGAAACATAGAATTTGATGGCAGATAAGGACCGCTTGGCCCACCCAGTCTGCCCATTTCCCTACCTACTGGATAAGCTGCAGATCCTAGTTAACCAGCAGCCTACTTCTTCCTACCCCCACCCCCTAGAATGGCCTTATGACTGTCCCATGCATGCTTGAATTCCACCATTGTTTTTGACTCCACAACCTCCTCCGGAAGGCCGTTCCATGCATCCACAACCTTCTCTGTGAAGAAATACTTCCTTAAATTACCTCTGAGCCACCATGACACTTGGTGTCTGCGGGGTAGGGTGTGGTGAAATGGCATGGCCGTTATGCCTGACGACGCAAAGGCACACACCAATGCCTATCAGTCTCTTCAGGGTGGTGGTGAGGTTGCCTTCAGTTCAGTACTTCACTGCCATTCCTATTATACATCTCTCTAACTCCTACACTACCAATGCCAATGCCAGCAAGCAAACATTCACCATTGACAAATGCTTGTTATATTATATGCTAGTATTTCTCCATTTACTAGAATTTTGGTAGGGCAGCAGATCTAACTAATATTTAAATGCTACATTAAAGAGGAATCCAATCATTCTGTTTAAATACTTTAGCTGTGAATAGTTCAGCGTTTCAGCCAATAAGAGCCAATTTCCAAAAGAAAAGAAGCAAGCCCTTTGCATATGCAACTGAGCTATTCTATAACGAGTTTCTTATCACACTTGTAAGAATTTGTTATCTTTCTAAAAAAGCGTGAATGATGTAAGTGGATGTATTTCCTTCCTAAAGCAAAATGAGGGGTTGCTAGCTCTGTTTTTGGATTCTGTTTCTTAAGATGATTTTCTGCAAGCAAAGGGGATGAGAGCTAAAACAGATTTGTGACATATGGGGCAAATCAACTTTTATGGTTTTAAGGACCCAGAGTTATATATTCCTTTTTAATTTTGGTGCTGCCTGTCCCTTTGTTCTCAGCCCTACCTCTGGACCCACCACCCCCCCGGCAACCAACCCATAATTCACTCTGGCTTACCCTCCAAGGTGGGGCCACTGAGACACCCCTCCATGGAGATAGGGCCAGGCTACTGGTCACATCACTGTGACAGGCAGGGCTCCCAGGCTTACGCCCCCGGGTGGGGCCGCAGGGGTGGCCATCCAGTGGAGCATGGTCTCAGTCAGGGTCAGGTACCTGTGAGGTCCTGCAGTGCTGGGAGGTGGTGTCATCCTTGGGACAGGCAGCATTTTTGCTGATGCTTGGTCCCTGGGGGTAGGGACGTGCAATGATGGCTAGTGTCTTCTCTGCCTCCAATAAGTGACAGTGCCAGCAGCAGCAGTACCCCAAACCTCTGCAGAGGTCTGCAGAGTGCCGGACACTCTTCCCCCCCTACCCTCAGAGAAGGGGAGCAGTCCATGGGATGCTCAGTCCTTCTCCCCCCAAGCTGGTCCTCTGACTCCCGAGTCCATTTCCTAACCTGGGATGTTGGCGTCACAAGTGGACGCCTTGCCACTGCACTGGCGGGCTGGTCTAGGTATAGATTCTTTATGCTTCAGATGGCCAATGTGTTCCAATTTAGGGCTGCATATAGAGAGAATTGGTGCATTCCATTGTGTTGTTCAGTTACTATATGAAATGTATAGTTCTACCATACTGCACATCCAATCTGAACTGTTTTACAGAGATTAGAGAGGCTGCCAACGTATTGCAGCAGCTGGCTGTTTGTCTGGGGCCCCTCCCTCACTGGGCCTGGTCAGCAGTAGAAGGTGCCACCTCCTGGGGTGGGCAACAGGCCTCAGCAATGCCCCGGGGGGGTAACAGTAGGCTACACTCAGGGAGGTGGTATCTGTTGGAGATACTCAGGCACACACCAAGGTTGCCCAGGACTGAGGGCAGGTGTGGGATGCCAGTCGAACTGCATATCCTCCCAGTAGTGCACGTTGCTCAAAATGGTGGTGAAGAAAACAAACACATGGCTGCTGCCATTTCCTCCAAGATTTGTTTATGTGTCTCAATTCAGGGAGAGGGGGTTGTATGGGGCTACAAGGTGATGCCAAAGTGTTTAGAGAAAGCTGAACCTTAATGCTCCAGCACATGCACAATTACATCTTTGACCATGACTTGTATTTCTGTTTGCCTGTTAGAGTTTCATCTAACTTATTTTACTTGGAAAGAGAGATGTTAGCTGTTGTTTGGCTGGATCATGCTGGGGCATTCATAACTACTGTATGTTGCATAATGGTCATGTGATTCGAGTCTGGAGCTTGTATTAGTGTTCAGCACCAGTGTCAAATCCAGAATTTTAAAAAGGGTTCTGGGGCAAAAATGAATGGAGTCTGGCTAAAAGGGGTTGGGCTGTCAGCAAGCAGACTGAAAACTCTGTATCTATAATCTTGTACTGAACATGATAGCACTTGGTTGTTGGCCATGATAAAATTAGTTTTTGGTATGTTGGAAGGATATAGCGATAGATTAGTTCTATGCCATGGAAATGTCAAAGGAGGACCCTGCTGCTGCAGGATCTCTAGGAATGCTGAATCCACCACTGCTCTGCATAGAGAAGCTTCTAGTGTTTTGGGGTGAAGAGATCGGTTTAGGAATGGTAAGCCAATCTCCGGGGGGAGGGGGGCGGTATTTTGCAGTATTTTTAACATTATAAATCACTTACATGTGTAACCCCCCTGCAAATGGGGGTTCCCAAAAGACTTCCAGGAGCTTGCTTGAATGCTCCAAGCCTGAATGGTGTTTGGCATTTAAGCCATTTATCAGTGAGTGTTTTTAGAGCCTCTGGTACTGTCTCTTTAAGAGCTGTCTGCTTGCAGACATCAATAGTTGTATGGGGGACTGTGTGCTTCTGTGAGTACCACTCAAGCTGCTGCCAATTCACTTCATTTTTGCAGTCACTAGGAGTGCAAAGGAACCTATCTGAAAGATGTAACTGTTTGCCAGAAATTATTTAGAGTAATAATGAAATTACAGTTTGTCTAACCTGCTTTCTTTGCAGTCAGAACTGTGTCTGCTAGTTCCCCATTCTAGTTTTGAACTGCTGAACTGGACCAATCAGGTGGGTAAGCTAGCTCTAAAATGGTGCCTTGACGAATCAGAACTTGACTCATAATCTGAGCCAGCCACAAGAGGATTGTATAGACAGTGACTCTGGGAGATGTAGTTTAGACTTCAGTGCCTTTTTGGACCAACAGCAGCAGTCTATTGTGAGTGACAGCCAATCCAGTCAAGAACTGGGAGGAACTCAAAGGAAGTGCCCGGTTTTGTCGGGTTGGAGTTTCAGTTGAGCTTTGGCAGTGAAGAAGGAAGGAGCCCTGTGTTTTTTCAGTGTGCAGTTTTTAGTCAAAAAGCGTGTGTAGGCCAGAGTTCGGTCTGCAGCTTGTGTAACAGCTTGTTGGGACTGAATCCGTCCTGTGAAAAGAATCAAAGGATCTCTTGAAGAGTAAAACCAGGCTCACCCTGTAGAAGACTGGAGGAATTGCTGAAAATTGCACTCGGTCTGTCAGGAACTGAATCTGCTGTGTGTTCTCCCGGTATTGTGCAGTAATTGCGATCGGATACAGATGCAGCCTGCCTGGTATAGTGCTTTCTTTTATATGGATGTGTGAAGAGGTTTGTGTACCTCAAGTGAGCCCTGCTGACATTGAAGGACCCATCTTATTTGGAGGCCGTGAGTACTAATTCAGGGTCGCTTCCCTGTTGAATTGCCACATTAAATCCAAATGGAATTACTGTACTGCTGACTGTTTAATTCTCCTTTCTCTGTGTGAAAGGGCCCCTACCAGCTGCCATGGTTTGGACTAGCCACTAGGGCTTGGGGCACCCAGGGACAGTAACTGATAGGGATAGGCCTGTGCACAGAGCCATAGGTATTATTAGAGTGATAAGCTAATTAACCTGATTTCCGTCCTTGTTATATCCCCTAAATAAATCAGAGCTGCTTGTTTCAGCAAAGTTATACTGCCTGAGGTATTTGTCTATGTTAAAGTACTGTACTGTGATTGTTGCACTGTATCTCATTTCACAGGAGGTCCCAGTGCCGGAACCAGACCTGGGGGTAAGTGTATACTGTGAAGGTAATTCTGATATATTGTGTGGGCCACTAGTGGGAAGAAAGGGGTTACAGTGTTCCAGAGGGCTGTGACCAAGTTAGTTTAACTATTGCAAACCCTGACCTCTGGGTGGAGGCACCCCATTGGATCCAGGCCTCAACCTGTTAGTGGCAAATCAGGCAGGGTAGTAGCCCTGGGATAGCGCCATCTAGGGTTACATCTTGAGGCTCACTGCTGGGATTGTGTGTCCTCTAGTGGCCATATTTAGAACCACTGTTAAGAAAAAATGGGTACCCGACAGAAGTGGCTGTGCACCGGCTGGTGGAGTGGTGTACTGGGGAGGAGATCGACCCCCAAAATGCTATGCTTATCCTGGACATCCCCTGGTATCAATATGGACACTGTGCAGGAGTACTTTCCAAGGTGGAAGGTTTACAAAACCCTGTGGTGGTGGGTCGGCATGCTAATCTGCTCACCCACACTTTCCTGGCCCTAGTAGAGTTTAAGGATCCCATAGATAGCTCCAAAGTGCCACAGACCATTACCCCAGAGGGAGCCCTCACTGCTTGGAGAGTGATAACTAAGGACAGTAAAGACCCGGGGGGGAATGAGCCCACACCACTATCTGAAACTTTTGAGGAGAAATTTGCTAAATGGTTGCTGGGGGAAGGGAAAACTGTGGAGGACTTGAAGAAACTATTCTTGCCACCTGGGGGTGTTCCTCCCCCAACACCCTCTCCTGCTCCAGTGCCAGTAATGGTGGCTGAACCAATGCAGACTCCTATTTCTGCACCTGCCATTAGTCACGACTCTTACGAAGGTTGAGGATCTTCTCTGGCACCTCCCACTCCCCAAGGGAGGATGACTGGGAGACCTGGATAGACTATGTTGCCCCAAGTGCTAGAATGGCAATGCTCGGAAGGTGAAAATCAAAGAGGGTTAGTGAGAGCCTCCGAGGTCCCGCCCTGGCTACCATCCATGCTAAACGGGCCAGTAACCCTGAAGCGACTGCACAGGCCTATCTTGAGGCCTTGGAGAATGTGTATGGGAGCCCAGATTCTGGTGAGGGACCTATGGTAGAGAGTAAGAGATGCACAACAGTACCAAGGGAGTTGTTGTCTGTGTATGTATCTCGCTGGAAAATTGTTGCAAGAATGCCTCAGAAAAGGTAGTTTGCCAGCATTGAACTGGACCGAACCAGGCTGGACAGGATCCTTAAGTCTGCCCCTTCTAAGAACTGCTGTTGCTTCAGTTACGCCTGGCAGATCGACTGGAATCCCCACCCTCCTATGATGAGTTAATGAGAGAAATTCGGAGGAGTTGAAAAGAGCGACCTCGGGAGGGTCCTGCACCAATAGCTGCGGCTACGACCTGATGACTGAGGGTGACCCATCAAGTGAAGTTCAGGGGCAGAGGTTGGCAGTCAATGAGTGCTCTGACAAGGAAAAGATATGTCACAATGGGCGAACTGTTGAGAGAGATCCGGGAATTCAAAAACAGTCCCTTTATGAAGGCCACGCCTGCAAGTACGGGCCCTGACCTATATCCGACTGCATCTGCTATGGGGGTGGGGGTACCCACCCATGTATCTCCTGCTGATAACAGCTCCGAACTCGACTCCTTGACCATGGAAGTGGAGAAACTGACGAGATGTCTCCAAATGCTTATCACGCCGCAGACAGAGATGGCACCCAGGTTTCCAGTTAGTAATACCCCCACTCTGGCTCCCAGTGTGGTGCCTCAGCCAGCTCAAACTCCAGAAAGTATGTTTTGCTATAATTGTGGGAAAGATGGGCACATGAAAATGGAATGCCAGTCCCCAAAAGACACTGACAAAGTTGCATATAGGCTACAAGGAGAGCTGGAGAAGAAATCAGTGGTTAAGAGGTGCACGACATGATCCCAGTGAGGGCACCAAAACTAATTCATCGCCCTTTGTGGCAAGGTCAGTTGCCCAGGCCCCCACTACTGCCTCTCCAGACTGGTCCAGAATAGTGGGTCCCTCCATGGAGACCACTGTAAAGGTGAATGGAGTGTCTACAAGAGCTGTATTAGACAGTGGCTCCCATGACAATTATGTTCCAGGATTGGTATCAGAAGCATTTGTCAGACGCACTCTTACAACCATTAGAAGGACTGCATGTATGGGGGTTAAGTGAGAAGGCCTACCCCTATTCCGGTATATCCGAATTTGGCTGTCTTTCCCACCTCCGTGGCTGGAGTGGCCAAACAAGTAGAGACCCTAGCCTTAGTGTGTCCCCACTGACTGTATGATGGTGTCCCTTTGTTGATTGGAACAAATGCTCATATGTTCGGAAGGCTGGCACAGTGTGTTATGAAAAACAGGGTCAAAGACTAGTAGAGCTTTAAGAGTTCGGCTTTAATTAAGAAGGCCTAGAGGCACAGAGAGATGCTGAAAACAGAACCAGAGGAACCGGGTCGGAATTGTATGGAAGAAGGATCCTGAGTCTCTGATCCTGGCGCAAATGCCCAGTGTACCTTACAGGGAGAGGTCCGTATCAGAAAGGATGTTAAGAATAAAATATTAATGTTGGATGCACCAGGCGATGGAAAATTGCCAGAGGGACTGCTGGTCAAGCCTAGTATTTTGCCCGCTAGAGCCCATGCTTATGCCAGAAGGGTAATGGTCCAAGTTCATAATGTGTCTGAAAGAGACATTCGAGTAAACAGAGGTTGCATCCTGGCTAATGTGCATTGTGCAGACACTGCAGTGCTACCCAGCAGCAAGAGTTCAAGGAAGAATGACAGAGTAACGCCTGACTTGTTTGATTTCGCACTCGCTGCCAGCTGAATGGAAAGTGAGGATCAGTGAGAAGCTTGCCCAGAGAGACCAGGTGTTTTCTTTAAAGGAATGGGATGTAGGATGCATGCAAGGAGCTGAGCACAATATCCGCTGCATGACGAAAGACCATTTCGTGAGAGGTCTCAGCGCCTGGCACCTGCTGACATAGATGATGTGAGACGGCATCTGCAAGAGATGTTAGCTGCTGGTGTAATACAAGAATCCAGAAGCCCTTATGCTTCCCCATTGTGGTAGTGAGGAAAAAGAATGGAACAGTAAGGATGTGTGGATTATCGCACCTTAAACGGCGGACTATCCCTGATCAGTACACAATGCCCCGCATTCAGGATGCTTTGGACTGCCTAAACGGGAGCAAGTGGTTCTCTGTGCTGGATCTCCGCAGTGGGTACTACCAGATCCCGATGGCCCCAGAGGACCGTGGAGAAGATGGCCTTTATCTGTCCGCTGGCTTCTATGAATTCATGAGGATGCCTCGAGATTTCAGGTGCCCCAGCCACTTTTCAACGATTGATGGAGCGTGCAGTGGGGACATGAACTTACTAGAGTGCCTGGTATACCTAGATGATGTTATTGTGTTTGGCAGCTCACTGGAGGAACATGAGAGCAGATTATTTAAGGTATTGGACCGACTGGAGGACTTTGGCAAACTGTCCATTGATAAGTGTCAATTCTTTCAAACATCAGTAAAGTATGTGGGACACATAGTATCCACCGAGGAATAGAGAACCGACCCAAGTAAAGTTGAGGCCTTGACCACCTGGCTACAGCCCAAAATCTAAAAGAACTGCAAAGATTCCTGGGATTCTGTGGTATTATCGGCGCTCATCAAGGACTATTCAAGAGTGATCCGCCTTTACTTAACCTTACTCAAGGGTATCCCCAACCCACAAAAATACCAAAAGTCAGCGTCCCTCAAGACTGAAAGAGTGTATTTTCATCCAAGTGAAGTATTTGGGCCCGCTGGACTCCTGATTGTGAGACTGCTTTTCATGAGATCATATATCAACTTACCCATGCTCCAGTGCTGGCCTATGCCGATCCAAGAAAACCTTACGTCCTGCACACTGATGCTAGCTTGCAAGGGTTGGGGCTGTGTTGTACCAAGAGCACGAGAATGGCCTGAGACCAGTGGCCTTTGCCAGTAGAAGCCTGACCCCATCCAAAAGAACTATCCTGTACATAAGTTAGAGTTCCTAGCTTTGAAGTGGGCTATTGTTGACCAATTCCATGAGTACTTGTATGGGGCTAAAATACTAGTAAAACTGACAATAATCCTTTGACCTATGTGCAGACCTCAGCTAAGTTGGATGCCACTGGCCATAGGTGGCTTTCTGCATTATCTACATATATGCTGCTCGAATACGAGCAGGTCTGAACCACATAGATGCTGATGCTCTCTCCGGAGGCCTGTTCCCCAGAATGATTGGGTCCGATTGGCAGAACCTGACATTCGGGCACTCTGCTGGAAGTTTGACAGGGAGGAACAATGTCCACGGACGCAGTGGACTGTATGGTGGATTGCTTGGGAGCTCTGAGAATTGCATACCTGCTGCTTATTGCCACTTTTCTGCAATAGACATTGGTGCACTGCCTCAGCTGGACAATGACAGTATTCATGGCTCAATCCCACGATTCCATGATCAAAGCAGCTTTAGAAGCCCTCTATGCAGGAAAAGATGTGTCCAAATTACGCTCCACTGATTTGAGAACTGCACTGTTATACAAAGAAGGTCCTAAGTTGAAACTGATCAATAAACTGTTATACAGAGAAACAGTAGACAGAGGGGACAAGTAGACAAACAACAACACTAGTGCTGCCCACTGCCTTTTGAGACTCAGTACTGAGGTCCTTGCACAACCACATGGGGCACCTCGGTATAGACAGAACACTTGACTTGGTGAGATCCAGATTCTATTGGCCTAAGATGGGGCTGATGTGGAGCAACACATTCGAACTTGTAGTCGCTCCACAGAGGAAAGCTTTGCCCCAGAGGGCTGCCCCTTGTTAACATCACCACCAGCGCACCCATGGAGCTGGTCTGTATTGATTTTCTAAGTTTGGAGTCAGATCAAAGAAATATCAGTAATGTGCTGGTGGTCACTGACCATTTCACGAGATATGCCCAAGCTTTCCCCACCAAAGACCAGAAAGCATCCACTGTAGCCAAAGTACTTGTAGAAAACTTTTTGTTCACTATGGGGCTCCACAAAGAATCCATTCTGATCAAGGGAGAGACTTTGAGAGTCTCTGATCAAAGAGATGCTTTCTCTGTGGGAGTGCGAAAGTCCAGAACCACTCTTACCACCCCAGGGGACCCACAGCCTGAACGTTTCAACCGCACTTTGCTAGATATGCTAGGCACCCTGCACCAAAGGACAAGCCTAGATGGAGCCAACAAATTAGCACCCTGGTACATGCTATAACTGCACCAAAGTGATGCCACTGGATTCTCCCCTACCGCCTGATGTTTGGAAGAAAGCTCGACACCAGTAGATGTGTGTTTTGGGGTCTCTCTGATGGGGTTCAAGCTGACAACTATTTACAGTATGTGCAAAAGTTAAAGGCCCAGCTAACTCATGCGTACTCAACTGGCTCAAACCATGGCTGCCAAAAGAAATCTGGCCAACAAAGAAAGGTATGATAAAAGGTGAAAGCACAGGAACTCCAGGAGGGATCGGGTATTGCTATGAAATCTGGGACTGCATGGCAAGCACAAGATTGCTGACAGATGGCACCATCTCCCTCACATTGTAGTGGGCAAACTAGATGATCTGCCAGTGTACAAAGTAAGGCCTGAGAATAATTCAAAAGATGTAAAACAATGCATAGAAATCATTTACTGCCCATTGGACAAATCTTAATTGAGTCTGAGCCCCTAGAAGATGCCCCTCTGGACCAGTGACTAGAGCTGCTGCTAAGAAAAGACCAAGAAGTCTGCACCTACAGAAGCAGAGTTAAAGTGTCCCCTGCACAAGTCCCAGTTGAGCATGACTGTCAGTCCATATCAGAAGAAAGTGAGAGTGACTTTGAATACTATCCTTCTTACTGAACTGAGTCAATTGTTTCGGGCAATCCCTAGTCAATACTGGAGATGAAGCTGGGCCTTCTGGACTGTCCAAGCCCCCAGCTCGTCCCCTGGAGCCAATGCTCCCAGAAAGTGAAGTGCAAAGCATCAGATCAGATGAAATGGAATCATTGTGCATGGTTGAACTGTTTGAGCTTTCAGGGAGGAAAATGATAGATTGGGGCAGACTGGTGATACACCGAACAAGAAGAGTATTTTGAGTGCCCTGACAGTCCACTGCCAGTGTCCGAAAGCTCCATGCGAGCCAAATGTTGTGGACTCAGAAACTGTAACTCCTGGAGCTGAAAGTGCCCCAAGTTCTAGCCTCTCTACCCCATGGAGACTCCCTGACAAGTGAGGACAATGCTGAAAATGAGGCTCAGAGTGCAGAGACTATAACAGTTCCCCTAGAAAGACTGGTCGAGCTGTAAAGCCTGTGGTGCACCTCAGTTATGATTCACTTGGGAGGCCGTGGACTTGCCTCTCAATGTTGTCCATAATGGAGTGTATGTGTCCCCGAGCTCATTGCCCAAACTGGCGTCAGTGCTAACTCAAGTTACTTGTGTTGCCCTCTAAGTGGTGCCCTTGCCCCGTCCAGCCCCAAGGTAACTGATAGGAAGGGCCCCTCTTCAGGTTTCATGTACAAGAGGTAATAACTTGAGTTATGGTACAATGTGTATGTAATACTGTGTAAAGAGTGACGTACTGCAATGTTTCAGAAATGTGTTCTTGGTAAAATGATATATTGACTGATGATTACATGCGAGCCTAATGCAAATGTATATGGTTGCAGTTGAAGCTTATGGGGTACTTGCTTGACGCTGACGCAAGCTTTCCCAGGCCAGGAAGGGTGTAACCCCTGCAAATGGGGTTCCCAAAAGACTTCCAGGAGCTTGCTTGAATGCTCCAAGCCTGAATGGTGTTTGGCATTTAAGCCATTTATCAGTGAGTGTTTTAGAGCCTCTGGTACTGTCTCTTTAAGAGCTATCTGCTTGCAGACATAATTAGTTTGTATGGGGGACTGTGTGCTTCTGTGAGTACCACTCAAGCTGCTGCCAATTCACTTCATTTTGCAGTCACTAGGAGTGCAAAGGAACCTATCTGAAAGATGTAACTGTTTGCCAGAAATTATTTAGAGTAATAATGAAATTACAGTTTGTCTAACCTGCTTTCTTTGCAGTCAGAACTGTGTCTGCTAGTTCTCCATTCTAGTTTTGAACTGCTGAACTGGACCAATCAGTGTGGGGTAAGCTAGCTCTAAAATGGTGCCTTGACGAATCAGAACTTGACTCATAATCTGAGCCAGCCACAAGAGGATTGTATAGACAGTGACTCTGGGAGATGTAGTTTAGACTTCAGTGCCTTTTTGGACCAACAGCAGCAGTCTATGTGAGTGACAGCCAATCCAGTCAAGAACTGGGAGGAACTCAAAGGAAGTGCCCGGTTTGTCGGTTGGAGTTTCAGTTGAGCTTTGGCAGTGAAGAAGGAAGGAGCCCTGTGTTTTTTCAGTGTGCAGTTTTAGTCAAAAACGTGTGTAAGGCCAGGAGTTCGGTCTGCAGCTTGTGTAACAGCTTGTTAGGACTGAATCCGTCCTGTGAAAGAATCAAAGGATCTCTGAAGAGTAGAAACCAGGCTCACCCTGTAGAAGACTGGAGGAATTGCTGAAAATTGCCTCGGTCTGTCAGGAACTGAATCTGCTGTGTGTTCTCCCGGTATTGTGCAGTAATTGCGATCGGGATACAGATGCAGCCTGCCTGGTATAGTCTTCTTTTATATGGATGTGTGAAGAGGTTTGTGTACCTCAAGTGAGCCCTGCTGACATTGAAGGACCCTATCTTATTTGGAGGTCGTGAGTACTAATTCAGGGTCGCTCCCTGTTGAATTGCCACATTAAATCCAAATGGAATTACTGTACTGCTGACTGTTTAATTCTCCTTTTCTCTGTGTGAAAGGGCCCCTACCAGCTGCCACGGTTTGGACTAGCCACTAGGGCTTGGGTACCCAGGGACAGTAACTGATAGGGATAGGCCTGTGCACAGAGCCATAGGTAGATTATTAGAGTGATAAGCTAATTAACCTGATTTCCCCCTGTCCTTGTTATATCCCCCTAAATAAATCAGAGCTGCTTGTTTCAGCAAAGTTATACTGCCTGAGGTATTTGTCTATGTTAAAGTACTGTACTGTGATTGTTGCACTGTATCTCATTTCACAGGAGGTCCCAGTGCGGAACCAGACCTGGGGGTAAGTGTATACTGTGAAGGTAATTCTGATATATTGTGTGGGCCACTAGTGGGAAGAAAGGGGGGTTGCAGTGTCCCAGAGGGCTGTGACCAAGTTAGTTTAACTATTGCAAACCCTGACCTCTGGGTGGAGGCACCCGCCATTGGATCCAGGCCCCTCAACCTGTTAGTGGCAAATCAGGCAGGGGTAGTAGCCCCTGGGATAGCGCCATCTAGGGGTTACACATGAGTTCAGCCAATCAGATGGCAGAAAATCCTGTTTTTCAGCAAATGGTCTAATCATTGAACAATAAGGGAAAGGGAAGTGCAGAAAATATATGAACTATCTGTTGAAGTCTGTCTAAATTCTTAGTTTTGTAATGTTATGTCTATGACACTAGGGGCTTAACTTTAAGTAAGTCACGATGCCACCCCTTGCTTGTGTCCGGTGTCCATTTAATTTCACACTTGTGTAATAGCCCAGTACAAATCCGTGTGGACATAATAGCGAAAAATTACTGGGTAACAGTGTGACACATTATAGCACTATCCATGTAGTTGCTGTCACACAAGTGAAGTAGGAGAAGAGCCCAAGTGTGTGTCAGCTGACCAAGCTGCTGCTGTAGCATAGTGGCTATTGTCATAGGCTATGGTGAGACTGACCCAGGTTCAATTCCTACATGTTTCTTTTTTTTTATATTCCATGTGTCAGGATGGGTTTGTTGCTGTTGCCCCTCCTGGACTTTCTCGCCCCCTCCCCCTTGTTGCTGACCTTGGAGTTGGTTATATTTTGTTTAGGGGGCTGGGGGAGGGGCCAAACTTGTCAAGCACTGTTCTTCCTGGGGTGAGTTTTCCATCAACCTCCAGCTTGACTTCCCTGCAGAATTTGTCTGCAGCTGTGTGGATGTGCAGAGATGGTTGGCACCATTTTGTTTTCACTGTTTTGACTGTGCTGTTTTGCTCACTCTAACTTGAACTAGACCCCTTTAGTCCTTCCAGCTGTGAGCTGGGTAGAAGCAGAACCCTACTATAAATTAGATGGTGAATCTCTCCTGGGCTGTCCTGGGCACTCAATTTAAAAAAATGATCTTTAGTGTCATATGAGGCAAAAAATGTAACATTTTCCATTGCCTTAGTTTTCCATTAACATATACTTTTGGCATGGAAATTTATTTGTTTAAAATAAATCCAGCTGTATCCAGCCAGAGCTGAGACCTCACCGCATCAGTGGCGGAGAGGGGGAGAGAGAGAGAAACTGACCAATTGCCACAGAGGCCACACTTTTTGAATTGGTGGCTGGGCTATAAAGGGAAAGCCCAGCTGTGCTCAAGGACTAAAGGAGCTGTGGGACTTGTGTGTGTGCTGCATCGGCAGTGGGGAAATCCAGGGCCCCCATGGAGGAACAAGGCTGCAGGCCACATTGGAGACATCCACCTAGAGCTGAGACATCACTGCATCGGCAGTGGAGAGGATGAGAGAGAGACTGACCAATCTCCATAAAGTGCCAACTTTTTGATCTTGTGGCTGGGCTATAAAGGGAAAGCCTGGTCACGCTCAAGGACTAAAGGAGCTGTGGGACTTGTGTGTTGTTGTCACTTGTTTATTTCCACCCACCCACCCCTGCCTGACCCTGACCCGACTCTATTAAATAGCTGAAGGAGGCCGAGCTAGGAAGGGGTGGGGACTCACCTGCAGGAAGGAGAGTACTGCAACTGGGCTCAAGCCCTGGTAATAGGCTGAGTGTTTCCATTGGCTTGGGGGCTTAGTGACCAAACACTCTTTTAAGATGGGGATGAGGCCACGGCAAGGGCCACATGTCAGAATACCGTGCATCTTTGGTAGGGTGGTTGGGTGCACAGGGTGCGAGGAGGCCATGGTACTTGGCTGGGCTTGAAGATTTGGTGGCTTCCCAGTGTGTTGGCAGCTGGCATATCTTAGGGTGGAGGTTGAGGGGACTAGGAGGCAGGTGGGTGGGATGGCGGAAGGCAAGGAGCGGGTGGGACAGAGGGGGAAAGTTAACGCTTGTGTTGCTGCACCAGGATCTAAAGTCACTGGTATAAGGAGTGAAGTTTGGGTGGGTACTCAAGGGACACATAGAGATTCTGCTGGAGGGGGTCCAAAAGGAGGAATCACGCAAAAAAGCAAGCAGATGTAGGGGGGTGTCCAAAAAGGAAATGAGCTGGGGCGTGTGGCAGCAGGGGGAAATTTGGTTGCAGGCATCAAGCTTAGCAACAAGTTTGACCCTCTATGACTGGTAGAAGATGTGGGGAGCATTGGGGAAGAGGATGCAGCTGGAGCAGGGGCAGAAAGAGAGGTGAGTGGAGAAATGAGCAAGAGGAAGGGCCAGGTAAACAGGAGGATTGGGGGGGATATGGAGTATGGGTAAGCAGGGATTGGGGGGGTGATATTGGCCAGGCTGAAGATATGACGGTAGAGGGCAGGCAGGGCAAGGTGGATGATCAGGAGAGCAAGGGGGAGGCTGCAACACTTGGATGTATTGACAGCTTGGGGCAGTGGGACATGGCAGGTAGGGGGGTGCCTAACATGGAAGGGGCCAAAAGGGAGAAAGAGAAAGAGACAGGTTAGGCCAATAAATAGGGTGGCAGTACCAGTCAAGGGCCGGGATAGGAGGAATAGGGATGCAAATAATACTCAGTTGGAGGGGGTGACCAGGAATAAAGGGTCAGGTCAGGGCCAAAGGGGAGAGGGCTACATATGACACCCAGATTGTGGGTGGTGCAAGAAACTGGATGTAGGACTGGGCCAGAAAAAAGGATGAGGGAAGGTATGGAAGGATTGGTAACTTGGGGGGTGAACAAGGAGGCAAGGGGGGGTTAGATGCTCCTCTTGGGGGATTCTATGATCAGGGGAATCCCGTGGGAGGGTAAAACCTGTCTGGTAAGGACCAAATGTACCCCTGGCCTGACTGTGCTTAAGGTCAAGCAGCCGGTATATTCACTGACAAAGGATTGTGGAGGTTCCCCAGACATTCTGGTGCACCTGGGCACAAATGACATAGAGGGAAATAGTGAACTAGAGATACAGGCAAGGTTTCAGGAGCTAGCCAGGGTTTGTCATATCATAGGCTGTTTGGTCTCCTTCTTGGATATCCTGCCAGTGCCAAGGGCTAGTAAGGAGAACAAGCAAAAAATTAGAGTGGTTAATGAATGGCTCAGGGAGTGGTGTGAGGCTAGGGGGTATGGGGTTGTGGGGGGTGGAGGTGCAACCCGGGAGGATAAGGGGCTGTATGCTAGGGACAGCCTCCATGTCAATTTGGAAGGGAGGGAAACTCTAAAGCAGAAAATAGCTGGATTTGTCCAGGAAAGGTGGGATTTAAACTTGTGAAGGGGGGAGGGATAAAAGGAGGGGCTGATTCAGGCAGGCCGCAAAAAGAGGGACTCAGTCTTCACCCTCCTAAGGGGATGGAGGGATACAGAACAAAGGACAATGGACAGGGTGTGGGGGGGGAGTAGATGGCCACACAGGAGCACACAGGTTGGATATGGGTTGGGGGAAAGGGGTGGAGGGTGGTCCTGATCAATGCCAGGAGTTTAGGAAATAAGATGCCTGAGCTCCAGCCAATGCTTGTAGAGGGGACAGTGGATGTAGCAGCTGTCACTGAGACCTGGGCCACCCAAGGGCATGATTGGGACCTAAATCTAGAGGGCTACACTATGATCAGGTAGGATAGGGCGGTGGGAAGGGGGGAGAATAATACTGATAATCAAAAATGGCATTGGCATAAGCGGGGTGGAGGAGGTGGAGGGGGACATGGAGGCGATATGGATCACCCTGCAGATGCCGGGGAGCAAGAAAGTAAAAATAGGGGTGGTGTACAGACCCCCCCCACACTGGTGGAGGATCTGGAAGAGAGTCTGTTGGCAATATTATGGGCCACTGCAGATTGGGCAGGGGCAGGGTAGTGATGTTGGGGGACCTGAACATGCCAGGGACAGACTGGGAAACTATGATGTCCCCAGTGGTCAAGGAGCAGAGGTTGATGGATGTCTTCCAGGATGTGTTCCTAAGCCAGCAGGTGGGGGGAGCTGACAAGGAAGACCCAAATACTGGACATGATTCTGGCAGACAGTGACCAGATTAGGGGCCTGGAGGTGAAGGACCCACTAGCAGGGAGTGATCATGCCACGGTCTGGTTTTTCCTGGACCTAGTGGGGTATGAAATTGCACAAAGACGGCGGTAATTGACTTTAGAGGTGTGGATTTCAAGGGTATGAGAAGGATCCTTAAGGGTTATTTGGACAGGATAAGGCCAGGCATGAATGCTGACAGCAGGTGGGAGATCATTAGGAGGTAGGTACAGGAGGCTACAAAGTCCTGCGCAAAGGTGAGACACAAATTCAGTAGGGCCAGAAAAACCATGCTGGTGGACTTGGGAGGTTCAAGGGGCAGTGAGGGAAAAGAAGGCCTGCCTAAAGGCGATACAAGCATTCACGAAGTGAGAGGGATCTGGGCGAGTATGAACTGATGACCAGCAAGGTCACCAGGGTGGTGAGATCGACTAAGGTGAGGACGGAGCAGAATTTGGCTAGGGGAATCAAGGGGGGGGGGTTCTTTAGATATATTGGGGAAAAAAGAAAAGTGAGGGGGGGAAGATTAGCATGGTTAGGACAGGAAGGGATGGGCAGAGGATGTAGGAGAGCAGGCTGAGGTACTAAATGAGTACTTTGCATCAGTTTTCACCAGGGAAGATGGGGGAGGGCTTCACCACATGGCAGGATGGGTGGTGGACCTGTGGAAGGGGTGGGGAACCTTAGGAGCTGGGATCTCTGCTGAGTCTAGGGAGATGATGGGCCAGCACTATCCAGAGGAGGGCAGGCAGGACAGGAAGGGAAGGCGGGGATTAGGGAAGTTGAAATCCTGGTTGATAGAGTGAGGGAAGCCCTCAGGTCCCTAAGAATGGAGAAAGCTCTGTGGCTGGATTAAGTACACCCCAGAGTGTTGAGGGAATTGGCTGATGTCCTGGTGGCCCCCCCGGTGGAGATTTTCAACATCTCTCTGCAGATGGGATAGGTGCCCCATGACTGGAGGGTAGTCCATATCATACCTATCCACAAGGGTGGATCAAAAAAGGAGCCAGGGAACTACAGGCCTGTTAGTCTGATGTTGGTGGTGGGCAAAGTGTTAGAGGGTATTATCAAGTAAAGGCTAGAGGGGGTACTGGAGGAACTGGGATACCTGGACTATAGACAGCATGGCTTCATCCCAGGAAGATCATGTCAGAAAAACCTTGTGGAGTTCTACAATTGGGTAACGAGGGCCTTGGACCAGTGAATGCCAGTGGATGTCCTCTTTCTAGACTTCAGCAAGACGTTTGATTCTATACCTCACAGTGGGCTGCTGGCTAAGCTGGGGGAAATGGGGGTGGGGAAGCAGATGATCAGATGGATACTGTAGGTAATTGGCTATCGGATCATACTCAGAGGGTGGTGGTTGGGGGGGTAGTCTCATCTCCTAGGAGGGTCATCACTGGGGTCCCTCAGGGATCAGTCCTGGGGCCACTCCTGTTTAATGCCTATGTCTCTGACATAAGGAAAGGAATCAGGAGTGAAATGAGTCTCTTTGCAGATGACTTGAAGCTTGGAGTGGTGGTATATGGGGAGGAGGGGAGAGTAGCCCTGCTGGAGGACCTGAAAGCTCTGGAAAAGTGGTTGCATACCTGAAAACTGAAATTCAACGCAGGAAAATGCAAGGTTCTTCACCTGGGGGCTAGAAACCCAGGCTAAGTGTATACTCTGGGAGGATATACACTACAGGCCTCAAAGGGGCAGAGGAATCTGGGGGTGGTGGTGGATGTCAAAATAAACAACTCTGAGACCTGTAGGAGGGCAGCAGCTAAGGTCAATAGGATGCTGGGGTGCATCGCTAGGGGGATAACCTCAAGGAGGGAAGTGATTCTACCTCTGTATAACTGCCTGGTAAGGCTGCACCTTGAGTACTGTGTGCAGTTCTGGAGGTCATACTGAAAAAGGGACATTGCACTCATGGAAAGGGTTCAGAGGAGGGCAACCAAGATGATTTGGGGTATGGGGGAGAGGACCTATGAGGAGAGGCTTGAGGAGCTCTACATGTACTCTGGAGGAGAGGGAGGGATGGGGAGACATGCTGGAAGTCTTCGAGTACATAAAGGGGATAAATAAGGTAGGCTCAGATGGGGTGTTCCAATAGAAAGAGGGGGGCAACCAGAGGTCATGGGTGGAAACTAGGGAGGAGAGACTCAGGGGAGAGAGAAGGAGGTGTCACTTCACTGAGAGGGTGGTGGAACCATGGAATGCACTGCCCGAGGGACTGGTGGAGGGAGATACTGTGGAGGGCTTCAAGAGGGGCTGGGACAGGTATAGGAGGAGGGTGATGCTGAGTAAGTTCAATGATGGGGGAATATCTAGGGCAGAGGGTAGGGGAAATCAAGAGGGTGGGGGGACAGCAGAATTGGTGCCTATTATGGGGGTTGACTATCAAGCAGACATGAAAGACCATAAGGCCCACTCTACTGGCATTTTAGTATGTTAGTGTCCATAAGCTACATTTTAAGGTATGACAAAGCCAATGGAAATAAATAATGTTCCCCCCCAAAAGAGGTAATGGGGTCATTTGTATAAGTATATAGAAATCAGCATTATTTGCACATGCACAGCTCAATGAAATGTCAGCCTCCTCATTTGTTTAATGCTTATAAAGCAGGGAACACTCTGATGGGCACATCATTTTAAATTTAAATAAACACCTCCATGCAAAATGAGCCCACTGAGTTTCAGAAATGTGTGTTCAGGGCAGCTATTCAATCCTGGGCCCTCTATGTTATGGATTACTGGAGATTCAAATTTATGTTTTGGTTAAATAAGGCATTTTTTCGACTGTGATGAGAAACACTGCTCCTTCAGCTAAAGGCTGAAGAATCCTACTCTGCACTGCTTATCATGTAAAGAGAGACAGCCCTTAAGGGGGCACCATCGCAGTATTCACAGTCCATATTTGCTTATCCAGAGTTTGCTTTCTGTACATTGTATTTCTGTAATTTTTTTTTCAGTCTCCCTGGTCTTTAAAATAAGCTGTATATAAATAATCCCATCCTTTGGGCCATTATAGGTGCTCCAATCAGTGACATCAGCTGCAGCAATCAGTCAGTGGTTTCTGATGTTAATGATCTCACTCCTTGCAAACATTGCTACATTGTTGCAAATGTAGCCTTGTTGAGGTACTGTTCCATGCTCTTCAATGTAGAATTCCATGCAAGTAGCAGTATCAGTATCAAAAGCCACTGACTGCAAATGATGATGTCACTGGCTGAAGCACCTGTAAGTGCGTCTTAAGGGACTTCATACTGAACTGCTTTTAAGACCTGGGGAGGCAGAAAAGAAAAAAGAAAATATGTACAGATAAATTATAAACCTCTTAAAGGGTACCTAAATAAGCAGTTTTTTAAAACTGCAGACTCCAAAATCTGGCTTCATATGGAGGTAAAGTAAATGCTGCTGTTTACATGTATGCTAAAACTGCATTTATGTAAATAACAAAAATGCAGTTTCATAGCTTTTGAAAAATGTAAACATCAACCTTTCACTTTCAAGAAACAGCCTTGGCTTCTCCCTAAGATGTCTGCCAAGTGTGTTAGGTGATGAGTCATGATGACATAATTTGAGCCAGAAACAGAGATCAACATATATTTCTATAGTGCTAACTAGTTCTTCTTTCCCTCTTTATTTTGAATTGTTGTACCAGAATGATCAACACCATGTATTACCTCATGGAATATTTTGATCAGTACACGTTAGGCTATAATTGTATTCATTTTGTTTACTTTAACTTGCAGAAAATGTCTAGCAATCCAGCTGATTTTTTTCTTTGGCAGATTGCATTACGGTACAACACTTCAAATACCCGATGATCTAGTGGTTATATGATGCACCAAATTTTTAATTGTTAACCAGAAGACACACACTAAGCTGACAGCTTGTTTACAGGTGTGGCCTAGGAGCACAAGGAAGTTTAGTGACTTGCTCAGGATCACACAGCAAAGTACTGATCTTGTTCAGTTCCAAAGCTCATGCTCTCTTGTTAATCCACAAAAAAGGCTTTCTTTTTCCATGTGAACCCACTGCACCTAGCCTGCCTTCTGTTGAACACCCCACCATCCATACCCTGTCCTTGGTACTTCCTGGGGCCGCATATGAGTTTGCAGTCTCATGAAGAGAATCATCACACCTCAGATTGTAATCTTGTACCTCAGAGGGTTGTGCACACCCATACTGATATGCATCATAAGCTGGCACTGTTAAAAATGCCTCCCAAATCACTCTCCAGTTCACATTCTCAATGTCTGACTTCTGCTCCCACAGAAAATATTAAGTGGATCACCACCCTTCTGCACAGTGATGGTAGTATGTACAGGTCCCTGTTGTGTTTTTCTCACCTTCCCAGCAGTTCTTCTCAGTACTTTTCTGTGCTCTACTCCACAATGCGAGTTGGCTGGCTACCACCCTTCCAAATCCTGAATGAGCTATACACAACTCCCTTAATACTGTCCTAACAAATGTCAACATCCCCATAATCTCCCTACACTGAATTCAAGTAACAGTTTAGGTGCAGCCCTGCCACTCTGGTTAGTTGTCATTGTTGGCTACTCTCATCCACAGTCAGGTAGTGAGCACAATGCTAGCAGCCCCACATTTCAGAGCTCACAGTGATCTGCTCAGCTTCCTCCTTCGTGTCTTCAACTAACCTGAATATAGCTGTACCCTGCTAGAATTGCCTCTTCAGTTCCTCTCTGGCATTCTTTCTTCTCACCCGCTCCCCAAAACAAAAACTGGTGAATTCACTACCCTTCTGCATCATGAATGTGGTTAGTACAGTCTCCCATGTTATAGTTACTTATTAATAATAAACATGATCTTCTGGTAAGCCAGGCTGATAGCAGCATGGCACAAGTGGAAAAATAGGCTTTCCGACTCATATAAGATCTAAGCCACCTATGATTAGGCACTATTAAATGACGTGCATAATGATGTGCACACCTGTCATTTAATAGTGCATAATCAAAGGTAGCCTAGATCTTTTAATGATAGGAAAGCCCATCATTCCCCTTGTTCCCTGCTGATATGAGCCTGACTTACTGGAAATATATTTTTATATTTGATATGTCAAAATAAAATGGGAACTGTATTACTTGCATTCATTATACAGAAGGGTGATGAGCTCACCAGTTTTTGGTGTGAGGAGGAACAGTGAAGACTGAATACCAGAGGGGGACTGAGAAGGCCACTCTTGCAAGGTACTGCTATATTCAGGGAAAGGTAAGACAGAAGGAGAAAAATATGAGCAGATTACTGTGAGAAATACGATGTGGGACTGCCAGCACCTTGATCACTACCTGACTCCATTGTCCTGGCCAACATTCCCCTTCCTATAAAACCAGTGCATGCAATTGTCCAAGGCTGTATGTGGATATTAATGCATGGAACAGCTGCCACTGCATGTTCAGTAAACTTCACTATCAGCCTAGTACTGCTTGTAAAGCACTTCAGGATACAGTGTGTATGAAAACCACTATATAAATGCTGATTCTTCTTCTTCTTATTATTATTTCCCATGGAAAAAGAGGACAAGACAAGCATATATTTGAGTTTCGAGTAAGTATGAACTGTAACATTGGACTGCACAAGAACTTTACTACAAAAAAAGTGGTGGCTCTAGGGGGTGATGAAGGGTGTGTCTGCAACCCCCCCACACATAGTAACGTACTTGCTTGCAGCTGTTGCTGCATTTCACTTTGTTGAAGAAGTCTGATTTATTGATTGTACAAATGTTTACATTCAAATTATGGATTATATTTGTAGGTTCTGTCAAAACTACTAGAAAAGAATAATAGCACAAAATATAAAGGTTTAATAAAAAGTTAAAAGGTGCATATTAAGCACGCACACCACCCCAGCATCCCCATTGTAGCATTCTGGATCCACTATAACCACGAGACCACCATGTTATTCAAGATTTGTACTGCATTGTGGTTTGCCGCAGAGAAAGTCAGTTGGATTAAAACATATTTTCAGCATGTTAAAGTAAACAAAATGAACAGAACCATAGCCTAACATGTGCATTATACAAAATAATGCACATGGTTTTGACCATTTGGGTGGAACACTTCTATACAAAGGGAAACAAAGAACTAGTTAGCACTACAGAGAGCCATATATCTCTCTGACTTTGGCTCAGATGATGTCATCACATCACATTTTGTGGCCATTTTAGGAAGCAGGTAAGACAGTTTTTTCTAAATTGGAAGGCTGATTTTACAATTTTCAAATGCTCTGGAACAACATTTAGGTAAATTATGTAAATGTAGTTTTAGCATTGATGAATACAGCAGCCTTTCCTTTAGTCACCTACAGAGTCAGATTTTTGAATAGTGTGCTGTCAAAATGTTGTTTAGGTATCCTTTAACACAACTTCAGTTAATCAGTGCACAGAGCCACTGTACCTCTTATCCTGCATACAGTAGAGTCGCATGTAGAATCATAAGGAATGAGCTGTTCCACTTCAGAGCTGGAGGAGGATTTAATGGGTTTTATTTAACCTTTGAAATAAAAAAAAGACTTACTATATTAATTGTGCTAGCTAACCCACGTAATTGAAGTTATTAAGGCCTCAGTTGTGTGTCTGTTAGGCAGTCTGTGACGTGGGCACCTGAATCAAGGTGCCATCTGAAATGGTGATGCGATGTGGGTGAAACCCCGGAAGGTGAGGGGGCAGGGAAGGCGACTGGTTGTGGTAGGGTGGGCGACCCTAACGACAGGATGTCGCTGTATGTACATGCACATGGGGGGGCGAGCACAGCGGCGTGGCCTGGGAGGGGCAGAGGGATGTGGGGGGTGGGCGCTGCAGTCAGCTGCTGAGCTGCACCATGGCATCGGGGGTTGGCCTCCACTTGCGGTATGTGGGGTTCTGGGTTGGGGTATGGGTCCGGGCCCTGCTGCATTTTTGTTGCGCCTGGCCCCAAAACTTGTGAGTTTTTGCTTTCACCCTCCCGACATGCACCCTGAAGTTAAGAATCCTAAAGTGAGTAGAGGTGTGGGGGGTGAAGCCCCTGTGTGGGGGGTGGGGTGGCTAGCACCCCCAGAGAAAGCAAATGTATTGAGTCTCCGGCATGCATCAGAGGCTCTATTAATTTGTAGAACAAGGTAAGCAAATATGACTTGGGAACACTGCAATGCTTCCCCTCTCTTTTAAGTCTGCATGTTTTTCCCTCAATAAAGTCTTTAGGCTTACCCTTTAAGCACCACAGCAGTACATACAGTCATAGCAAACAACAGTGTGCAGTAGCTATGACTGCAGCTTAGTTGCACATTTTCAGCACCAAAACTGAAAATTTAGAACACTATAATGAAATGTGTACATTGCTGTCAAACTGCACCACTGCCCTCTGCTGGTTTTTTTTCCAAATAACTGTATAATGCATTTCCAGTGCAGCTGTCCTTAAGTTGCAGTTTCTAAGAGTGAGAAAAGAAATTAAACAAAGTCACCAGTCAGTTTCTTGCAGTGAAGTATTGCAGTTACGGTTTCTACCAGGTGGGCCTTACAGAATAAAAAAAAGCCTAAACTTACTAGAAGAGCTTTGAAAAATTCAAATTCAATACAATGGTTTAAAGACTATTTAAGGGACAGCATGCAATCAAACAAGCCCTGAGTACTAACCAGTAAACAATCATCCTTTTTAAGAAGTTAAAGGAATATTGAATGGCATGAAGTTAGCTACGTATTAATTTAGGGACCAGTTATGCATTAGCCAGATAATTCAAGAAGAATACCGATATGTTTATTTAAGAAAGAGATGTGCAATATTTTATTTATTGGGGAAGTGTGAAATATGCGGTATACTGTAAAAGTAACATAGTTATATTTTCATGCTCTATGAACAAGAGGTGTCAACTCTGTATTTCTTTTAAACTGGGTAAGTACAAGATGCTGCATTTTGAATAATTGGAACACTTCATAATATACCACAATGCCAAGAGACTTGAATGGTCCTTGATTATTTTGGTGTGCAGTCCTATTGGATTTTTGCCAGCTCCACTCATTCTAGGACTTAAATAGTATGTCACTGCATTATAATTTTGTAAGGAAACTGGCCGATTTTCGATTTTCCAGCTACAGAGGACCCTAAATTGGTCAGCAACTCACATGCATGCTAGAATTTGTGCAGCCTTACCACCATGTAACCTGATACCATAAGATCCCAGAAGCTACTATAAAGAGGATCAGACCTGGTCAGTACTCAAATGGGAGACCTCCAGTTAAGACCAGGTGCTGCAGGAAGTGGTTTTGGTATTGCCTCTTTTAAGGGGGCCCTCTCCCTTTGGTAATGGTACAGTAACCATGTCTATGCCCCAGCGCGGTATTTGGGAGGCACTGTGCTGTCCTGAGGTGTCATCTTTTGAAGAGGATGTTAAACCAAAGTTCTGACTGCTAAGATGAACATTAAAGAGCCTATTGCACTTCTTAAAAAGATTGAAGGAATTTACCTGGTATCCTGCTCAAATTACCCCAGCCCACTTACAACCCCACCAGCAGATTAACCCAGCTCAATACCTATTGGGCTGCAACTATATGTGCCGGTGCAGGATGGTTGTCACATTCCACCCCGGAGGTGGCGGCATATCAGTGTTTGTTTGTAATGGAGGCGTGTTGATTGTAAAACATTTTGAGATGCTTTCATGAAAGGGGCTATATGAATACAGATATTTCTTTGCAATGCACAAGATAAGTATTGGTTTTTGCAATTATTACGCTAATGATATAAAGGAATATAAATAATTATACTGTGCCATATTGATGGCTATAGCTCTAATGCTGTATTAAGATAGAAACGTAGACTTTGTTGGCAGAAAAGGATTGGTAAGCCCATCTAGTCTGCCCCTTTACACTATCCATTCCAACACCTCTGACCCTATTTGGTCACTAGCACCCCTTCCCCTTTCCCCAACCAATTTGCCTCTGTGTGTAGCCCATGTGTGCTTGAAGCTCCCCATTGACTTTGAACCCACCACCTCCTCTGGTAGGCTGTTCCAGTAGCCCACCACCCTTTCCGAGAATAAGTATTTCCTCACATCTCTCCTAAACTCCCCCTGTTTAGCTTCATTGCATGCCCCTATGTTCTAGTGCCTTCTTTTCTCTGGAAGAAATACTCCACCTGCACCTTGTTCACCCCTGTGAGGTAGTTGTTGGTCTCAGTCATGCCACCTCTCCTCTCTTTCCTCTTCTCTCATATCTGGAGTACATGCTGACTTCCAGCAGCCTTCCCATGTAAAGTTTTTTGCAACCTTCACACAGTTTTGGTTGCCCTCCTCTGTACCACCTTAGTCCTGTCAATGTTCATGCAGAGGTGTGGCATACAAGTGGGGCCTCACTAGTGTGTGATACAACTGCAGCACCACCTTCCTCCTCTTGCCAGAAATCCTCTTGCCAATGCATCTCAGCATACTACTAGCCTTTCCCACTGCCTTGTCACACTGACCAGCTACCCTGAAGTCAGAGGGGTCCGCTAGCACCAGGGAATGATTTATTTTTAACATTGATCCGGCGATCGAAGGGGGGGATGGACCACTAGCACTAGGGACTTAGGGACTGGGCAACTGATGGGTGGTGCTGTGCAATCCAGCCTTGCTCCCCATGCAAATTAGCTCATAATGGGTATTCAAATGGCCCCTTAGTGTCTTGCATGCCCAGTGGTCTCATTTGCATTGGTCCATTTGAATATCGGAAATTTCGCACGGGTGCAAACCATTGTGGCACCCTATTTCGGGAGCCATTTCTGCCCAGTGCTAAGTGACTTCGCGCTGGGCTGACTTGGCCCTATACTCAGTAGAGCAGTTATTCCATCTTTATATGGCATCTTTGGGCACCCGGGCAAGCTTAAGGCACAGTGCAAATTTTTGCGCTGCACTTTACACCCCTTTGAGTATCAGGCCTCAGGTGTACAACAACAGCTGAGAACATTGACAAAAACCTTGGGATGGCCACATTAAAAGAAGTGCTCCTTTCCAATCTTTAGAATATGCTATTGTATTTTAAAATAGGGCATGAGGGGGGTTTCAAGGCAAGAGAAAATGGTCAATGTCAAAGAAAATGAAAATGTATAGGCACAAAATGTTTGATGTAATATGCACTGCATCTTTATTAAAAAAAAATAAGCATAACATGGCCACTGAAGTAAACATAGAAACATAGACTTTGATGGCAGATAAGAATCACTTGGCCCACCCAGTCTGCTCATTTCCTTACCTACTGGATAAGCTGCAGATCCCAGTTAACCAACAGCCTACTTCCTCCTACCCTCACTATAATTTCCTTATGTCTGTCCCATGCATTCTTGAATTTCCCCACTGTTTCTGACCCTACGACCTTATAAGGAAGGCTGTTCCATGTGTCCACCACCCTCTCCATGAAAAAATACTTCCTCACATTGCCCCTGAGCTGTCCCTCCTCTATTTTCAAATTGTGCCCCCTTGTTCTTGCACGTCTTTTTCTGAAAGATGTTACCCTATTGGACTTTGTTGATTTCCTTGAGGTACTTGAAAGTTTCTATCATGTCCCACCCTGTCCCTCCTTTCCTTGAGGGTATACATGCTAAGCTCCTTTAGTCTCTCTTTGTATGGTTTCTGGTGCAGACCCTGCACCATTTTAGTTGCCCTCCTCTGGACTGCCTCTATTCTGTCTATGTACTTGTGGAGATTGGGTCTCCAGAACTGCTTGCAGTACTCCAGATGGGGTTTCACCAACTGTCTGTACAGAGGGATGACAACTTCCTCTTTTCTACTGGTGATGACTCTCCCTATGCATCCCAGTATCCTCCCAGCCCTTCTTACTGCCTTCTCACATTGCCTGCCTACCTTTAGGTCATCTGATACGACTACCCCCAGGTCACTTTCCATTTTTGTTGCTGTTAGTACCTCCACCATTGTGTACTCTTCCCCTGGGTTTTTATTTCACAGGTGCATTACTTTGCACTTCTTTGCATTGAATTTAAGCTGCCATTCTTTTGACCATTCCTCCAACCTTGTCAAGTCCCTTCTCATCCTTTCCACCCCCCTTGTGTATCAACCCTGTTGCAGATCTTTGTCTCATCTGCAAAGAGACATACTTTTCCTTCCAGTACCTCTGCAATGTCACTTATAAAGACGTTAAAGAAGACCGGCCCCAGTTCTGAACCCTGCGGTACCCCACTAGTAACCCCCTTTTCTTCAGAGTGGACTCTGTTTACTATTACCCTCTGCGTCCTGTTGACCAGCCAAGTTTTTACCCAGGCTACCACCCTCAGACCCACTCCTAGGCTGACTAACTTGTTTAATAATCTTTTGTGTGGGACTGTGTTAAATGCCTTGCTAAAGTCTAAGTAGGCCATGTCCACAGCCCTTCCCTGGTCTACTACTTTGGTCACCAAGTCAAAGAAATATATTAGATTCATCTGACATGACCTTCCCACTGTGACTCCATGCTGCCTTGGGTCCTGTGCCCCGCTGGCCTCTAGGTACTCAACAATTCTTTCTTTCTTTCAGAAGTAATTCCATCATTTTCCCTACCACTGATGTGAAACTAACAGGTGTGTAGTTTTCTGCCTCTGCCTTGCTCCCACTTTTGTGAAGGGGAATCACATCCGCCCTCCTCCAGTCCTCAGGTACCACACCATTCTTCCATGATTTGTTAAAAATGGTAGTCAGTGGTGCACTAATTCTCCTCTTAGTTCTTTTAGAATTCTGAGGTAAATACCCATTGCCTTGTCCACCTTTAGTTTTAGGAGTTCTTTCAGGACCCTTTCTTCTGTGAATGGACTGGTACTGGACCCCCTATCCAGAGTGCTTCTATTGTTTTGCATTATTTTTGCTTATTTTAATAGATTCAGATTTTTACTTGTATAGACTCATTTGACTTTAATGTTTTGTATTCTGCTTTTTTCTTATCCGATCAGAATTCAGGATAAATTTCTTCATACTTTATGATTTAGTCTGGCTGTGTTGTCCATATAAAACCTTTATTCTAGCTGTTCAGTAAATGTTCATGTTCTGGCAAGCATTTTATCATTAATTAGTTTTTCTGCAGAGAAGAAAAGGCAGCTCTGTGCCAAATGAAGTAAACTAGTTAAAAAAATATGCAAAGGAGAAGGGAGTAAGCGTAAGCTGTGGAATCTAACCAGAGTAAATTACCAAAGCTTAAGTAAATGATTTGTAAGTTAAAAGATGTTTGAATTCCCATTTAAGTGTTGTTATTAAACTCTAAATAAACTAAACACTAACCAGGACTGTAAAGTACCCTGTCATACTGTTTCATAAAAGGTGCTATAAAACAGCACATTTATTTCCTTTCCTAAATAATATGCTGATTACATTACATAAATGCTGTGAGTATGATATACTGTAGGTACTGTATATAAATACGATTGATTACCTTGGCTCCAATCATTTTACATCACAAAAAACACTCACCTACTCAATCCAATAAATAAAAAATAAACCATCACTAGCACAGCAAAACTAAGTAAAAAAGAATAAATAAACCAGATTATACATAACTTCCACAGCACAGTAGGTATACCAACTGCATTTTTTATAGTATGTATTTCATAATGGCATTTAACAAATTAGCGAGCAGTTGGATTTTATATCATTAGTGACCAGAGTTGAGGTTTGTAGAGTAACTGTTTGTATCGTTGGTGTACACTCATTCCCTGTCATTCAGATGGCAGCCAGCCAAAGTTGTAAGCAGAGGGTCTGTGTTTGTTGCCATTGTAGAGAGGTGGCTGCCAGCTGGGGTAAGTGGGAGTGGGGACTGGGAGGAAGGATGGAGGGACCTGAGTGGGCAGGAAGGGAAGGGGGTTTAGATATATGATTGGGGACAGAGGTGCCATTAGATCCAAATGATCAGGTAAATCCACAGTTTTGGGGGCAACTGTATGGCAATCAGGGGTGGGGAGACCACTAAATGAATTTGTTAAATGCACAGTTTCATTGGCCTTGCATGTAGTTTGTTTTGAGTCACCTCCTGCTTTGTGCAGGGTATCAAAAGTTATGTGCAAAGCAAGTTACCACTGTAATTCCTTGAAAAGTAAGGAAATGCATGGCAAAATAAATTACACTAATACTTATTAAGGTTGCTACCACACAAAACTCAAACCCACAAAGGTTGAAATTGTTTTATTAGGGTTTTCAAATTAATGCCTACAACATCTGGAAATATATTGTAATATTCAGGTTCTCAACCCCATGCTCACAAAGTTTGGAATGTGCTATTAAGGCCATTAGGCCTATTTCTGATCCCATCCCACCTCCACATCTCTTGTGACCCAAGGTCAGTCTACAGGTGCCGGGCCAATCATCATTGGTCTGGTTCGAAATGCAGCGCCAAAATGGAAGAAATGTAGAGTTTGCACTCTGCTCAATTATTTATTTATTTTTTTTATTTATTAAACTCTAGGATTACAAATACCTTTGAGCAAGAACTACTTATTTACAAAGGTTGCACGTCAAAGGATGGAAAGTTAACATACAAAGAAAAGTAAATATTAATACAGAGTCTCAAAAAACAAAATAGCATATTTCAAGCAGAGAGAAAGCAAAAGGATAGTAAGGCGACACAACAACCAGTAAGAGTGGGGAGGGTGGGTGGGGATCAGGAAGGAGTGGCAGGCTGAAGGGCCATTGTCTGGGGGTGGGTTAGTATGAGAAGTGCAAGGTAGATGGGACAGAAGTCTGAAGTGCTAAAAGATGGGAGGGCGTGGGTGAGGTAGGGGAGGAATGGGGGGAAGGGTAAGGTGAGAGGGAGGAAAGTGGAGGACAAAGATAATTGACCAGAGGGAGTTTAGGGCCACACAATGCCAGGCATGAGTGTAGAGGCTGACCAATTAGGAGAAGCAGTCATATTGGCTGGTAGTAGAGAGGTGAAGTCATTGCTGCCTTTTAAATGGGCCGAGCATAGTAGCTGAAAGGGATTCCTTGTTGAGTGAATTAAACTACTGGGGAGCCCTGTGGATGAATGACCTCTGGCCCATAGTGGTCTGGCATCTGTTGGACCTGGAAGGTTTGACTTAGCATACTTCAGGTGCATTCAGTGCTGCAGTGGGCAGTCAGAAACTTTTCAACCCCAGGTGGCATGAGCCCAAGGAGAACCTTTTTGGTTAAGAGGCAGACCTGGTATTCGATCCTGCTGATGAGAGGGAGCCACCCAGACTGGGTGTACAAGTCACAAGTATGTGTTAGGTGGGCAGTGCCCATAAGAAGACTGCATGCTTTGTTGAGTGCCACAGATATCCTGCAGAGGGCTATAATTAATTTTTATTCTGCAGTGACATAATTAATTGTAGTGTTCTGATTAGCCAGACTGACATGGAAACAGTGGACAGGATTCACAACGCTTTGTGAAGGTGCAAAACTGTCCCTAATTCCCCAAAACTTCCTTAGCTACAGAAAAAAATGGGAAATTGCTGTGAGTGCTAGTCACAAAAACCTCCGCAGCTGCGGAAAAAATACACTGCAGACTGTGGAAAACAGTGCAGCTGTGGAAGTTCTTGAAGAAAAATGGTAATTGATAAGTATGGCACAGCCCCTCAAAGGCTATTCTCAGCCATTTTTTTTCTGCAGTTGCGGAAAAAATGTTACACACATTGGAGTAAGGCGTAACACTCTCTCAGCAAACTTCAGTAGTGCCCCAACAATTGAAATACAATTAAAGTGGAGATCAGGCACAGATAATAGCATCCCAATGGGTATATCAGTGGCTGAAGTTACAGCAACATCAGCACGCATTGCCATTGAATGGCAACAAACAACAACCACCAGACCCAGTGCAGCCCATGAAGGAGCCCCACAGGCAGTAGAGCCTGAACAGCCTACAATGAGTGTTACTCCTATAGGCAACAGGAACACTCCAGGGAGGGTTGATCAGCAGTGACAGACAGCCACTGTGGTGCCATGGTATTGCTGGTACCTGTGGTGCTGCAGTAGTCCCAGTTGAGGGACTGATTGCTGGTCTCTCTGTGGGTGCTTTCAGCTTCATGCTATGGCAGAAATGTTAAAGTCTGCTGCTCCAGCAAATTAGATTGACTGTTGCTGTGCCTCCTAAGCCATTTCCATAGCTGTGGATCCACAGTTGCAGATTTTCAGCACTTGCTCAATTTCCGCAGCTGCTGAATTTCCGCAGCTGTGCGGATTTTTACAGAATTCTGCACCTGCACAAGTTTTGTCATGCAACTGAGTTTCTGTAGTGCTGCAGGCTTCTTTTCCACAGCTGTGGGATTTTTGGCCTTCCTTGTAAATCCTGCCCAGTGATTTTATCTGACAGTAACATAATTGTATCTAGGGTAGGCACAGAGACAACTGTAGAACACCGAAGGAAATCCCTCCTTCCCTGCTGAAGCCACACCATAGCTGACACAGTTTCACAGCACCCTCCCAACAAGAACAAATTTCACAGCTCCCATCACCTTATGTCTCCAGCAATTGAAATCACATTAAAAATAGTTGAAAGCCAACCATCTACGGCGTCGCCTTCCCCGCTCCGCATACCAATGATGATAGCTCATGCGCAGTTGAATGGCACCATGCACACTTTCCACTGATGCTCCAAAACCCAGCCATCCTAAGTTTTTGAATTACAAAAATGAAACAAAAGTAAAAGACCAAACCTGATGCAACAACTAGAAAGAGAGTGAGAGGGGAGTAGCTTTGATTTTCAATTTCTCAGCACAATGCAGAATCAAAGCAGCTTGACTGTCAGACAGTACTTCTCATACATCTTTTTACTTTTCGACAGGACACAGGTGCTCCAGGTATGAATCATGCAGGGCCAGTGTATTCAAAGTTTCATAATAGCCACCCTAATGCATACCCCTCCCCCTCCCCTATCATTGCAACCCAAGGCCATAGTTAAGACGTGTAAATCTGGCAAACTTCACCTATGAATTACTTTGCACAATTCGCCAACTTTGCAAAGTGAAAAGTGCCAACGTCCCAAATTGTTGGCAGGTGAAGTGACAGTTTTTAAAGCAAAATCATATAAATTTGCTGGCAAAGTTTCCACTTTGTGATGACTTTGCCCTAAAAAATGCCACTTCACCAGGAAAAAAACATGAAGTGGAAAAGTGCAAAGCTTGTGTGAACTGAGAACATTCTACTTCACACCAACTTTACCAGTGAAGTTTAAGTTCACTGCTTTACCTTATACTTTGAAAGCTTATGGCAAGCTCTTTTAAGTTAAGTACTGTACTGGGTTTACCTGTTGCTTGCAACATTCTAGAGATGACCCCAAGTCTTCCCATGTTGTTGCTATTGTGCATTGCAATCATTTTAAAACCTTGTTATGTCACGATGGCTGAAGATTTACCTAATCACCTTGTAGTTATGGACAGCTTTACCCTTTATGACATCAAGAGGTTCACGAGAATGACAGCATTACAGTATTAATATAGGACAGACATAGACAGTGATACCTCTGGATTGGTGCCTGCTATAGGTAAACACAAAACCTAATTTAAATGGGCTTTCAACAGACATTGAAATTATGAGGGACTCTGTTTATAAATGTCTTGTTTTTTAAAGGAAAACTTGCATTACTACAAACTCTCCATTCCAAGTCTTGACCTCCTGATTAGGCTTTTTGAAAAAAAAAATGTTTTAAGTATTCCAACCTACTAAACTTGATCATTTTAAGACCCGTGATGGTACACCATAGTGGGCACTATGGATTGGATTTTCAAATGAGAATGTAGTACATGTGGCATTTTTTAACTACAATTTCACGTGCATCATCACTTTTGAAAATCCAGCCCTCTGAGTTTATGAACTGAGTTTATGGACCAGCTTTATGAACCAACATGGCAGGTACGTGTAGCTGCCATTTCATTTTGTTACTCTGCTAAAGTTAATGTCTGAAAATGCTTACAGAAATTCCCGTGAATGACTATGCCTGCTGTATGGTTCGCACTTACAGATTGTAGAGTGGCTGCAAATTTGTGGTGGGAAAAGTGACCTGAACTGGCACAACTATTCTAAAACATGTACTGTAGTCTTGCCATTTATAATGTTCTGAACTGTGCATGGTAAAGTTCATGACAGCTTGTCAAAATCAATTGCTCCATTTTGAATTAATCTATTTAATGATGGATTCTTTGTCCCCTCGCCTAATGTAACAACTGGAGGATATAATGTGTGTGTGTGCCCAGATATTAACCATAATCTTTTTTTATTATTTTACATTGTTAAGTGTACAGTAATATTTTAAAATCAGTAAACAAAATGTTAAAAAGTGAAACAAATAGACTATCTAATAAATGAGCATTTCAGTAGTGAACACAGTTCCTACCTATGTAGAAGAACATGATTGAATCCTTACAAGACTATTAGCAAGTGAAGTCATCCTATGAACTAAAACTCATGCAGTGCATTTAAGAAAACAACATGAATTCAGGCAGAAGTGCATTCCTTTCTCCATTAAAGTGAGATAGGGATTTGATTTTAAAAAATGACCATCCAGATGGAGTATTGCCCCGTCCCCTACACACACATATGCACTGTGCTTGACAGGATTCAATAAAAAATTACCTTCTCTATATATTGAACACATTTACATTGACAGTATGCACTTATCTATTTAGGATATCATTTTCAGACTGGGGATTCAATGCTATCCAGATGTTAGAAAAATCCACCCTTTGAAAGTGCAGCCTTGTAATGAATGGATGTTTATTGATAATTCCATTCATATGGTATTTCCATTAGTTTTGACAGCTTTCTGTTCTTGCTGGGTTATTGTCCATGCATGTTTACTCTCGTGTGATATATAAAAGGAGATGGCTTTTATTAATTTGACATCAATGCATGATGCAAAAGCCATGAAGTGGTGTCAGATTAAGTGCTATAGGACTCAGATGTTTCTTTTCATGCTGTATGAACAATGACTCCCACATAGTTGTCATCCCATGCCTTTTAAATAAGATCCACAGTACAGTTTCCCCCTTCAGCCATTTTAAGTGGAAGAGCTGAAAGACTAAACAAGTCAGGAAAGTCTCCCAGGGCTTTCATTTCTGACCTTATGAAACCAGAGCAAATTTAACCAAATGGTTTCAAAAGTTCATATACAGGTATAAATTAAATATACTGTTTTTCTAAGAGCAGCATTATTCACAAAGTCAACCAGCATCATACAGACAATGGCAACAGTAAACATTGCTATGTTAAATTTCCTATAGTGAGGAGACTAGAGGAAAGGCAGGCTGTTCTTTTGTTTGGGGAGCCATTAAATAATTATGCCTGTGTAAACATACTGTATTGGTCTATCATGATTCTATGAAAGGACCCATCTCAACTACAATAAGCTTTTTCTTGCTGGTAACAAAATAGGGCTGCACTCAGAACAGCTTTGTAGTGGTTATTCACTGGTCTGTCTTTTCCAAAAGTGTCTCAGTGCTTCTGTAAAGGGGCAGGGAGGAGAAAGTGTCACAGGAAACCAGTTAGGATCCATGGAGACAGACTAGACAGGGTCCATCCCAAAAGACTGAGTGGACCAAGCGGTCCTTTTCTGCTGACAAATTCTATGTTTCTATGTCTCTCGTAGATTGCATTTCACAGATGGGTCTTGGTGATAGGCTTGGCAACCAGGTTAAGGCACACACCATTCATTGCCAGAAAACTGTGGCTAAATCTTGGACCAAGTCACAAAGAAAATGTCATTTTGCTGTCTCAATATAGTTTCTAGTGGTCAGAGGTTCACATCGCAAAATGGATATGAACTATTTGACATAGTTCAGTACAATTTTCAGTTTGTTTGCTTAAAATAAATCTCTGATTAAATATGCGTGGCTTGGAATTACCATCTCACTCTGAGAGTTGAAGGTCCTCTAGGCCAAGATTGGCATACATGGATGGATCTACGTGAAGAAACATGCATTATGCTTACCTACATCATTTTAGACAGGAGCTATACAGAAGGCTTCAGTTTCTACTTTCCAGTGACAGCAGTTCTTTACCATATATCCAAATGTCCAGGCACTTAAATAATTATTGAGATTTGAAAACAACATGAAAAAGAACAAAATGTTCTCCAGTTGGTAGCAAAAGATCTTTAAGTGGGAGGGATTCTCGGAAGACACTAGCTAGTATTTTAAGCTTAGGCTACCTCTTGAGGATAACAATTTAAGCTAATTAACAGTTTCACTAGGCCATTCACTAACCACCCTACAGGCCCAGTGCTGCTTAGTCTGTGGGTCATTCAAAAAACATGCTATAAGCCTGGTGCTTTATATATATATATATATATATATATATATATATATTTTTTTTTTTTTAACAAAATGTTATGACATGTATTGCTAAAAACTACTTTAGAGCATCAGTTATCACTGAAAGTTAAAGATGCAAAAGCAAGGAAATAAAATATTAGGGTTAAAATCCCCCTGAATCATGGTGAATTTGTGACTTGGTGTTCCTTAAGGTGTGAACAATCATGCAACACAGTGTTAGCATCTCCATAACTTTGGCATTGCCTGTCTATCACAGAACAAATACCAACATGGCAATGCATGGAGATGGAATACCAAAGTTAGGGCATTACCATCACTGCATTGTGTGATCAGTAATACCCCAAGGAATGACAGGCTGCAGATTCATCATAGATCAGGGGACTTTTAACCCTAATGTTGCATTTCCTTACTTTCGTGGTTTTAATCTTCAGCCTTAACTGAAGCTTTGAAGTAGATTTTTTTTGTTTTGTTTTTTTGCAACGAATATTACTAGAAACAGATCTACTTTAGTAATTGGATTCCGAATACCAATCAGCTGTCCAATTATTTCAACATTAACTTGTTATGTAATGTCCGATTACTCTCCTTTGTATAGGGCTCAAGCTCTACACCTGACTGAATGAAGAAAATGCTTTAATTTAATACAAGAATTTAGAGTCTCAAGGGTTTGGGTCATCTTTGTTAATCTATCCCTAGGAACACATATCCCTTGGCTTTCCCTCCTGCCTCATGACCATCTAGAGGTAGATTTATAGTCTATAACACAACCTTCAGTTATGCCTTATTGGTTATCTATCACACTGCTCAATAAGTTTCTGTATGACTAAGGACTAGCAGTGCTATGATCACTAGTTTCCTAAACAATGTTTATTTAGAAATTCTCATTTAAAAGGATTACATTTCCAAGATAAAAAAAAGAGTGGCAAATCAGTCCTCAACTGATGCTAGGGTCACTGCTATTCAATATCTTCACCAACAATCTGGAAGATGGGGTCAGTAGCAGGCTACTTAATTTGCTGATGGCATAAGGTTATCCAGGGTGGTGGACTTTCTTGAAGATGGGGACAAACTTCACAGAGACCTCAACAAGCAAGGCAGCAGGTCTGACTCCTGGAGTCTCAGATTCGTTGTAGCCAGAAGCAAGGTGCCATACTTTGAAAAGAAAAACAGAGGAAGGACCTACACCATATGATGGACTCCTTTTGCAGCAGTGGAAAAATAAAAGGACCAAGATGCTATAATGGGAAAGGGGCAGTAGCATGACAAGAAGTGTGTGGCCACTTTCAAGAGGGTATGCAGAATGTGTGTTATGTCAAAAAGGGGGTAGTTAGCAGGACAGTGGAAGCACAGTAATAGCCCTAGTCAAGCACCACCTGAAGTGTTCCATGTAGTTCTGGGCTACTCATTATGAAAAAGACATTGATACAGATAAGGGGGTGAAACATAGGACTACCAAAATGATCACAGGTATGCTGGACAAAATTCAAGAGGAAGACTGGAGGCCATGAGTATGTTCATCCTGGAAAAAAGGAAGCTTTGTTGGGATATAATCTTAGTCTTCTGCATACTCAAGGGTATCAACAAGATCAGATGCAGATGTTTGATCTGGTGTCCTCCTGTAGGACACAGAGACATTTCATATAGCCCAGAGGTAGTAAATTCAGGGGGAAACCAGAGGTGTTGGGCAGAAGCTTTTCTCCCAGAGGATAATGAAACTAAAAAACAGTCTACCAGCAGAGACGGTGAACTTCAAGATAGTCCAGACAATCACAATAAGTCTGGACAGATGTTTCCTTGCCAAAGGCATTACAGTACTGTATACCCTAGATCCTCAGTTACATTAAAACTGACACTTAAAATTAAGTGTGACCGGATAATTATACTCACCTGGGGGGGGGGGGGCAGACATTATAGACCTGGAGTCCCTTGCAACCTTATATTACTATATTACTATGTTATGTTACAAAACATAGAGGAGCATACACTTGACAAAAACATCTACCTCAGCACATATAGTTCCTTGGCCTGCTATTACCACACAAGATAATAATGAGCTTAATAAACTGGAAAGTAGTGGGAACAACTACCACTGCAGTCAATTTGTCACCAACAGCAAACACTTTTTGATGACTTATGATTGCCACCCCATATTGAGGCAAGATTTAATAGGAAATTCTCACTGAAGTATTCTGACTTTTTGTGATTAAATAATTTATAAGAACACAGGTTAATGCAAGTCATTCTTTATAGACCAGACTCTGAAATTATTTTATTGATAGTATTATGAGCTCTGCAGATCTATGTAGTGAAGGTTATTTTACATGGCTATTTTCTTACATTTCAGTGTTGTATTTCCTTATTTTCATGGTTTTAATCTTCAACCAGAGGTAGTGAAGTGACTGCAAACGTGTAGAAGGCAGCCATTTAGCACATTAACATGTTCACACAGTCTTGGACAATTGCCAAAACCAGTTTTATGGAAAGGGGAATGTTAGCCAGGTCACCTATGAAAATCTTCTACTCTTGGGAAAGCGACTTGCTGTCTTTTACTTCCACATAGACACTCATTAGGATGACACCAGAAAAGGGCAAAATGAATTTGGTTTAACATCTCATCAGATGGACAGCACATTCCAACAGTACAGCATCCCCCTAATACTACACTTGGGTAGCATTTATAGTTAAACTTAAGTCACAATATGAGATAGAGCCCATGAGCTTCTGGCCCAGAGACAGATGAGCTGGCAAATGAGCCACACTAACACAACTTACACAGAAATGCACCATAATTTAAGTAAAAGGCATGGGGCCCAATTCTAGAAAGGAAAATACGCCAGACGCAAGCAATGGAGTTGTGGATCTTATGCAACAGCAGCTGCGACATGCGAGTTACGAGCTATTATGGAACCTGTGAGAATATGCCAAATGCAACTGCGTAAGTCGCGACAAGTAAGATACACCATATAAAAGTGCGCAACATGCAGTTGTGGCCTAACATACACCAGCAGATATGCCACAGCAATGGCAGAAGCAGCAGTCGAATGACAGAGGAGGAAGAGAAATTTTGGCCATGAGGAGGTTAACACTCTGGTGGAGCAAATAGACCACAACCATGCACTCCTCATGAGTCACGGAGGGGATGCCAAGAGGAGGGAGAAATGCAAGAGGTCATGAGACAGGGTGGCATGCAGAGTCAATGCCATCGCTGCACAGCGCAGGGCAATCTGAGATGTGCAAAAGAAGTGGAATGACCTCAAGTGCCTGGTAAAGAGCAAGGTGGTGCACAACAGGTGCAGTGCACAGGGCACAGGGGGTAGACTCACCCAGCAGGAGCCACTCAGCAGCATAGAGAGGAGGATAGCGGCACATCTCAGCCAGCAGAGCATCGCTGGAGTAACACAGCTGGACACGTTCAGACAGCAGACAGCCACAGGTAGGGACAAACAAATAGCAATGTATGTGACAGGCCAGACATGGCAACAGCACCTAAGTCAATGGCAAAGATGGAGTGGGTGGGGTGACAATGTGTAAGCAGATGTAATGGTGGGGAGGCATGCCACAGGAATGCCACATGGCCACAGACAGCCACAGAGTGGACCAAGGGAACTAGACAATGGCAAGGGGCAGGCCAGGGACAGGCATGTGTGCTGCTGACATGTGCAGCAGTGCAAAGGAATAACCCATGGCCAACTGTGGAGGGACTGGCACAGGCACAGGCACAAGAAATAGGAGGGGGGCTATGCACAGGAATGGGCTGGGCAGCAGTGGGTGGGGCTCTGTCCTGTACTGGGTATTGTTGAGGGGGGCATGCTGATGTAAGGCCTTGGTTGCACTGGGGGATGCTGTGCCCTGCATACTGTTGTGGGGTCCTGCACTGTACTGTTGTGGGGGATGCATGTTGAGGTAAGCCCTGGGCTGCACAGGGGGATGCTGTGTCCTGCACTGTGTACTGTTTGGGGGCATGCTGAGGTGAGGCCTGGACTGCACTGGGGATGCTGTGTCCTGCACTATGTACTACTGGGGGGCATGTTGAAGTAAGGCCTGGGCTGCACTGAGGGATGCTGTGTCCTGCACTGTGTACTGCTGGGGGGGCATGCTGAGGTAAGGCCTGGGCTGCACTTGGGGATGCTATGTCCTGCAGTGTGTACTGTTATGGGGGGGCATGCTGAGGTATGCCTCTCCAAATAAGTAGCTCTCATTCACAACGCGAAAACAGCAGATTCAGATATCCATATACAACAATTGTTGTGCTTTATTTTCACCGAGTGTGAGAACCCCTAGCGCCTCGGCAGAGTGCCTTCATGCCCCCTTGAAGGCACTCTGCCAAGGCATTAGGGGTTCTCAAATTCGGTGAAAATAAAGCACAACAATTGTTGTATATGGATATCTGGATGTGCCATTTTCTTGTTGTGGATGAGTGCTACATATTTGGAGGGTTTTTAAGGTTTTGCCTTAGTAGCGAACTCCTCTTGTCAGTGTGAGAGCAGGAATTTTGCCTTTTGGAACTTCATGCTGAGGTATGGCCTGGGCTGCACTGGGGGATGCTGTGACATGCACTGTGTGCTGGGGGAGGGCCATGCACAGGCATGGGCTGGGCAGTAGGGAGGGGGCATGAGTCACTGTCCCAGTGCCTGTAGATTGTGGGTGAGGGCTGCAGGGGTCGTGCATGACTGACAGGGACAACGTAGTTACCCAGGGGTGCAGGCCACTGCTGCACAGTGTTGCCCCATGGGTGTGGCCATGCATGGTGCCACTGTGCAATAGGTAGCCATATGGGCCGACCGTGTGACAGCTGGAGTTACCGCACCAGGAGGGACAGTACAGCAAGGGCAGCAATGGTGGGAGTCCACACAATTGGTGCAGGGTGCATGTAAAATGATGGTATACATGAGGTGGGACAGCACAGAAATTCATTGGGTGCAATGCCAGAGTGCAATGCCAAGGCAGACCTGTGAGGGCAACACTGATCAGGCAGGTGAGGGCACACTGTGATGCGGGGACACACTAACATGTTTCCCATCCAACAGGTGCAGTGGCAGCTGGTGCAGGTGGCCCCAGTAAAGCCAGAAGATGGGTGCAGCAGCAGCAGCAGGGCCAGGATGGTGCTGGCACAGCCCAGGCCACCGGCATGGTGTTGGACTACGGCGGCAGCCCAACAGATGCTGGAGACAGCCCTGCCACCAGTACACCTGTGGCAGAACCACTGGCACTGATGTCGGAGCCAGAGGAGAGTGGGGGTGGTGACAGCCCCATGGTAGAGGAGGCGGTGGACAGCAGTGAGGAGGACACAGTTGGACCATCATGAGAGAAGCAGGGGACCACCAAGGACACCACCAGCAGTGCCACCACATCTTTGGAAGTGGTGCAGAAGCCTGTGTTTGAGCAGGAGGCATCAAACTGAGACCAGCCAGCAGCTGAGGACACTGCCATCGGGCTGTTCAGCCTACTGAGCACCCATAGACTGGAGGACGAGTTGGATAAGACTGTCTGGTTGCTGCAGGCCCAGCTGTCCCCTCCGGCCTACATCGGGGACTACTGCCAGTCAGTGCTGGCCGGTCAGGGGGATTGCAAGCAGGAGCTGGGGAACATACAGCAGGTCATGCAGGATCACCACACCTGCGTGAAGCTGCAGCTATCCAGCATTGCTGGCAGTCTGCAGAGATTCACTAGGGACACATCGGCATGCATGGCTGGCCTGGAGGATGCCTTACAGGGCATCCGGCACTGTGTTGAACGCCAGACGGTGATCATGGAATGCCTCAGCACAAGCCTGGAGAACATGCTGCCATACCAGCAACACCAGGATACAGCCATGGCCACGGCCATGCAGGCCATAGTGCATGCACTGCAGCCACTGCACCTCTTGCAAGGCCTGGCCCAGCAGATGGCACCCCTGACCATCGCTCAATCCAGCACTCAGACACAGCCACTGGAGCCAGTGGAACCCCCCTTCCCCACTCCCAGCCCAGGCGTCAGTATCTACCAACCTGTCAGTCATGCTGCTGGAGCCACATGCCCAGCCAGGCAGTGCCCACACTGACCCGGGCACACGACAGTGCCAAGATGCGACCGCAGTGCCACACACAGTCATGCCGGCAACACAGGCGCAGACCGGACTGAGCCCCTAACACAGTCCCACAGGATCAGGGACAGGCACAGGGCATACACAGGGGGGTGGGCACACCAAGGAGGGTGTTCTGCAGGCTGCCCAGGACCCAAGGTGCTCAGCACATGACGAGAGAACACACTGCACAGCTCCAGCATGGCCTCTGCCACACATGGCACAGAGGCAAGTAGGCTTGCGTGGGTGGAGGCACAGCAGCCCACCTGTGGGAGCACACACAGGCCCACAGGGTGAGATGCTAGGGGTGGTCCACCAGGGTCCCCCACAGCCCAACACCTGGCACCAGAGGGGTCAATGCAAGGACAGCGTGCACGTGGCAGATGGCTGTGAGATGCCCAGGCGACCTCTGCAGTAGGGGAATTGTTGAGTGGGGCTGCAATGGGGGGGTGGGGCCATATGTATGGCAGGAGTCACATGTCTATGGGAGGGCATCGTGTGTTCACATGGGTGTGTGTGTACATGCAAGACTGTGTGCATGGGTGTGTAGGGTCATGTGTGATGGGCTGAACCGGGGAGCACTGTGCATGGGCACATTTGTGTACAGAGCACCATGTCAATAAGCCTCTTTGCACTTCATCCCTATGGTGCTTTGTCTTTTTGTCACCATTGCATTGGTAGGGCCTTACTGGAAACATGCTGGGTAGGGCGTAACACCCAGTAGCAACAATGCCCTGCGTGGGCCACTGCCGGTGGGCATCTGGCTGCCACTGACCTCCCCCAGGGTGCACACATACACACACACACACACCATACACACACACACACACACACACAGCCCTGCAGGCATGGGTGCTACACATGCTGGGTCACCCACACCCATTCCGCAGCTGCAGTGCACCCGCAGGGGGCACATGCAAATGCATGGAACAAGCAGACTGCATCTCCACATCGCCGATGCCATGCTGCACATTGCTATCACAGATCGCAATTGCCACCACGCATGCCGCATATGTGCATGTGTGATGTGAAACATGCGATGCACATGTGAAATGCATGTGCGGCACATGCGGTTGTGAGTGAATAGGCCCAGGCACTGTGTAGTGGTATAGGGGCTACAGACCTGGGTGTAGGCGAGAGCTGGACCAGAACAGTGCCATCCAGACCAGGACAGGGACAGACAATCAGCAGACTGATGAGTACTGGGCCACAGCAGGCTCCCCCTCTACATAACCCTACTCCATCTGTTACTGCCCTGAGGGAGAGGGACAGGCAAGCATACCTCTCAGCCTTTTTTCCCCCATATGTGATACAGTACCTGTCACAATGTGGGACTCATTGGCAGCATGTGGAACACTGCAACAAACAATACCTAGATGCTCAGAACACTGGTGAACTGTTGCATTCATGGTCCAGGGTGTAGGCAGGCATACTCACTGTACACATATTTGTACAGTGTTGTTGAGTGCCTGTCATAAACCATATGCCATTCCAGTAACAGTGCCATTCTAATCTATGATATATGGGTTAATGTAGACCACTGAGGAGTGTCTCTGTTTAAACTACTGTTATTTGGGAGACAGATACATGTAAATCCTCCTTAGAGTAGAGGGATCATCTGACAACAATCAGACTTGTTTGGAAGGGGGTACCATTTGGAGGGGATGTGTACATTTACTAAGGGGGGGTGTAACTGTTGGAGATTGTGTGTACATAATGGAAATATCTGGCTACACCCCTGTTTATGTTCAGAATGTCTGTCACAAAGTGACTGATATAGTGGCATGCAACATGTACACAGGGGGGTTGCTCACATATGTTGACTGACTGTGGAACTGGTCCTCGCAATGTGTCACAGGAAGCCTCTGTGAGGTACAATGGGCAACATTCCACATACTATGGCATGGGTGAGAGGTGTGCAGGCATGACCCTCCCAAAGGTGGACAGTCAGGGGATCTGATACAATATGTGCAATGGCTGTGGTCAGTACCAGGGGCTGTGCTGTGGAAGGGTGCCCAGGGATATAGGGTTCATCACTCACCCATGCGGTTAGGCCAGACAAGACTACCCCCATGCCTGCGGTGGGGGTGGACATCCTATGGATGTGTCCTTGGCCAGATGGCACCAACAGCCCCCCTTCCACTTGTGGGGACTATGCTGGACAGTGCCCTCAGGTTGGGGGTCACTGCCCCATGCAGTGGGGCACATGTTCAGACTGCTGTGGCCCCCATTGTGGTGTGTCTTGTGCTGTGCACTGTGGTGTTGGGTGTGTAGCTTACATGGCATCTGGCCAGCGGCCTGCGGGCACTACACAGTGGCTATGTGAGTGGCATACTGCCCATGTGGGGTGGCCGTAGCACAGGGCTAAGGGGCGAGGCATGGGGTGGGAATGCTCCCATGCTGGGGGCTCCTATGAGGTACACACCAGACCTCTGGCCTCTCAGCGGTACTGCCCATGGCACAGGCCAGCATACCTGCATAGCACAGACCAAGGCCGCACCCCACAATTGTCCCTGCAGTACAGGGCTGTGACTGCTGTGTCATGGCCACCCATGAGGCCCACATGTGGTACACCCAGCTGCCATGCCTGGGTGGAGTTGGGACCCACACTGCCGTGCAAGCAGTGGGTGTGGCTTTGTAGGCCACAATAGGGTACTGCAGTGCACACCCAGTGGCATGATGTACACAGGCCCTGGCACAGTTGACACCAGTCTGGTGGCTCAGACCATGGTGTTGGCTGCCCTGGACCTGGGATGCACCGTGGAAGGATGGGAGGCTTGGACCTGTCTGTGTGGCATGACCCCACTGTGCACGGAACATGGTCCACCATGGATGTGCCCCTCACTGAGGGCACCAGGGAGGGTTGTACCTGCACAGGTTGGTATTGTGTTAGTGGTGGCCACTATTGACTGCCATGGTGGGTGGCGTGCAGGTGTACTGTCACGTCTCCAGTATGTGGGCATGGGATGCAGGCAGGGTGCATCATCCACTGGAGGCGTGTCGGTGCCCAGCACCACACATGCCCTGGTGGCCATTGCTGCCACACCACGGTGGCATGCTTTACTACAGGGTTACATGGGTGTGTCATGGACTGGATGGTATGTGTGGTACAATAGTCCGGTGGTGTCAGCGTAGATGCACAGGCAGTGTGCAAGCATGTACACCATAGGTGCACAGTGTGGCAGGGACCTGTCATGGGATGCCATGCTGAGTTGCCAACACGGTGTCCATACCAGACTGCACAGGCAGTACCATGGCCCTGTCACACTGTCACTGTGCTGCTGCGACAGGGATGCATGTCTGTTTGGTGAGGGTGCGTCACTGCAGTGGTGGGCTGGCCCACATGCCAGCCTGTGTGCCGTATCCAGTGATGCTGCTATGGCCAGCCTTGTGGCGCCATCCATGCCTGTGTGCGGCACGTGGCGTCCCACGTACCAGCTGTCCCACATGGAATGGGTCAGGTGCCACCAGACATCGTCTCAGACTGTGTGGGGGGGGCCTACACAGGTCATTGCCTGTGCCAGACACACAGGTGCACATCTGCCTCCCCAGCTGGCTGTGTACCACTGTCCCTGTACCACGCACATCATGTGAGGCCCATTGGGTATGCACCTGCCACAGCCACCCTGTGCAGGGTCGGTCACAGCAGGGTGTCCTGTGGGCCATCCTGGGCCATGTGCAGGTACATGCTTATGGGATAGTGCCAGTGGGGGGGGTGGTTGCAGCACCCACAGGTAGCTGACCATGGGGGCACTTATGGCTGTGTATCAACCCATGTCCATTCCCTCCCTAGCTCCACGGTGGACAAATACCAGTCTTTGGTGAGTATCTGATATTGTTCAACATGCACATTCCTGATGCCTGTACAGCACCTTTGTACCTGACATTGTTGATCTCTGTCCCCTGTGTAGACATCAGCACCACCGCACAGGTCCAGGTAGGTACACACTGTCACACCGCAGCTGCTCTGGGGATCACTGACTGTGCCACAGGCTTATGTTGCCCTGCTCTTTCTCCATCCAGGTGTGCTCCAGAACTGGTGGTGCCACCCACTCTGGACACTATGGTGCATGATACAGGTAAGGAACTGTCATTCCCCATGCTGGCACCCATGGCTGCCATTGTGTCTGACCCTTGGGCACCTGGTGGTTGTGGCCACATGCAGCTCCGCATGGGGGGGGTGCTGCGGATGTGTGGCAGGGCTGCATGTGGTGCTCCACACCCACACCATGCAGGGTTGGCCTGCGACATGCCCTGCAGGGAACGGGTGCCTCGTTTGTGCACTGTGGTCACTGTGTGTAGCACTGTGTGCCTGGCCCCTGCATGACACAGCTCAGCCTTTACACACCTCATGCTGTGCATGACATTGGCACGGGGGACCCACCTGGGGTGGTGGGCCACAGTTGCAGACCTGTGGCCCGGCACTGACCCATGTCCCACCAGCTGGTGTCCGGTGGTGCACATGGTGGGTGGGGGTGGTCTGCACAGCCATGGTGACATTCTGTAATGATGCATGTGTAATTCCTTCCACTGTTACAGGTGCCATGAAGACGACCAGCCAGTATATCATATGGGTCATCCCTGAGTCTGAGCGGGCATGCCCCGAACTTTACCCCACATGCGACAGCACTGCTGGTGAACTATGTTCAGCAGTGGGATAGGACACTGCTTTCACCTGGGAGCTGGAGGAGCAGTGCTGCAGAGTGGGAGCGAGCATGGACAGGCATCTACGCCCGCTTGGCGGAGATGACAGGGACATGCTGGACCATCTGCCTGCTGACCCACCACTGGCAGGACCTGACGCGGAAGGAGGCTGGGATCCTGCAGCTTGGCTGACCACAGGGATGCGGACATGCAGTCTGAGCAGGACCCCGGTGTTGATATGTATACCTACAGCTGTTTGTCTGTTGCAGCACTGCTGGCATGGAGGCCATGGTGTGTGGTGCCTCCAACACACTCACCTGTCCCTTCACCCCACAAGTTCCACTGGCACAAGCCACAGCATGCAGCAGGGCTGCATCACCAGCCTCAGGCAGGAGGCGCTCCACTGGAAGTCAGGTAAGTACATACCTTGGTCCTCTTGTGCCATGGCCATGGCTGGCGGCCACATTGTGGCTCATGCTGCACCTTCACATAGCTTGCCTATGTGTGTGTGTCTCCCTGTCTGGGCCTGGCACTGACTGCATCCTTTAAACCCTGACAGGTGTCCATAGCAGGCTGCCACAGCTGCAGAGGGCCCTGTTGTGGGATATGACTGATATTGAGTCCCACGATGCGGAGGAATACCGGCTGCGCATCCAGTAAAGGCAGCAGAGGGCCAGGGTGCTGCCACCAACCTCTCCTCCTCCACCTCCTCTGCAGTGGCAGCATCCAAATGGGACCCGGAACCACTGAACACACAACCAGACCAGGCGGACTCCACTGATGGTGGGCAACATGCGCTGGAACAGCCACAGCCACACAGCTTGGGCATGGAGTGAGCAATCTCTGCTGATGGGGATGGGGACACCACCTACTGGATCTGCTATTGTGGACATCACAGCAAGGATGGGCGAGGATGCCCCACCATCAAACACTGTGCCATGTGCTGCTATCCCTGCAGAAGGGGACACTGGACCACGGTAGAGGTGGCCATGCTGGTGTTGCAGCAGGGGGAAGTGTTGCCTGTTGTGGCTGAGGGACCTGCCACTGATCCTGTGCAGGGTGGGGGCCTGGACCTGGAGTGTATTGTGGAACTGGTGACAGCAGGACATTGGGCACCTCCATGGGTCGGTGGGCTCCCTCCTCAGTGAGCTCCAGCGGGCCTAGGTCCCATGTTTCAGCTACTGCCAGATGTGGGTGGGGCTTTCTGTGTGGGTGGGCTTGTATATAGGGGTGGTTGGTTTTGATGGGTCTGTACATATGGGTGTTGTGGGTGGTCATTGGGTGGGTGGGTCTGCATTTTGCTGTTTGTTTTGTCAGTGGGATTGTGTTTGGTTGTTGGGCCTGTGTTGGGTTGTACGTGGGTGCGGGTTGGTGTTCGGGGTTGTTGTGGGTGGCTGTTTGGGTTTGGGTTTACTGTTGTGTTACTGTTTGTTGCTGTTGCCTGTTTTACATCCCCATCCCCCTTCCATTGTTACCCTGTTTTCCTGTCCCGTTTTGTACATTAAACTTTTTGCCATACACACTGTCTCTGTGTCTGTTTCTGGTATGCTTTGGCTGTGTGTGTGTGTGTGTGTGTGTGTGTGTGTTTGTGTGTCTGCCACTATGGACAGGGGTGCACACTGGTGTTGGTGCCTGCTGTCCCCAGTGTTCCCTCCCTGTGTATCAGGTTGGTGTGCCATTTGTGCTGCTCACAGCATGGGCCATTGTCCACAGGCCACTTCTGTGTGGTGTCCTGTGTGCCGCGGGTCATCATGCATGCTATGGTGTCCATGCCACCTCACAATGTACCTCCCAGCTGTGTGGTGGCATGGTGTCTGTACTGTGCCTTTCCACCTTGGGTGCCACTGTTCCCTTTAGGTGGCACCACTGGCATGGACGTTGGTGTGTCTCACCACCATCTGTCCACTGGTATGTGCCATCTGGTGCTGTGCCACTGTCATGGATACACTGTTTACATGTATCACTGGCCTTGGCAGGCATTGTGCCTGGTGGCGCCATCATCCCTGCATTGTGCCATTGGCCTCTGTGCACCCTTTGTACCCTGTGCCACACTGCTCCTGTGTGCCTGCCTTCCTTGGACACCCTCTCTTATCTCACATGGTGTGTTGAGGTGTGTCTGGCCTGTCTGGCCCTGCTTCTTCCTATGCTGTGTATGTTACATCTGCTCCCACCTGGTTTATGTTGCACCAGCTGGTCTTGGTGTAAGTTGTGGCAATGCTGCTTCTAGAATCCCACCCTGGGATTTCTCTTCAGTTTTCTTGGTGTATGTTCAGTTGCGCATTTGTGTACCTGCGGATTTGTCACAATTGCGGCGTAAGTCACCATTGGCATACTGTGTTGCATCATTGCGCATCTCACATTGTAGAACTGCATTTGGCGTATTTGCTGGATGTATTTGTGACTTGCGCCATTCCTGTTGGCACATCTGTGTTGCGCAATGGCGTATGTTTTCTAAAATTGAGCCCATAGACCCTACTCCCACTTAGGCTACACAGAAAAGAAAACTACCTACACTTTTGCATTGCTACAGTCTCCAAATTGTCCCTGAATAAAAACTTCAAACTAAAGCAAACAGAATTGCAAAATAGAAATTTACAAAAACTGAGCAAACACGTTAACATTTTGCTAACTCTGATTTGCCTGCAGTATCTAAACTAAAACACTCAAAATGGTAGCTTAGATGCCTTTTCAAAATGTAAGTTGGTGATGACATCCATAATGTCACTGGCTTCAATAGCGCATGCATAGTCAGCAACTCTCATATTACTGTATACAAATCTGTTGAGACATACTAATATTTCTGTTCACATACTATGGACATGACTGAAAACCAAAGTTAAAACACACTCTAATACATTTTTTATCACAAACAAAATCATTCTATAAGTGGAACAGGGTACACTGGTGTGGGTGTTATACTCTTAACACTGTCCACCATGGTGACTGCAATCGTTTGGTCAAAGCCTCAGGAATATTCCACCAGATGAGATGTTAATAGGGTGTAATATATGGATATGCCAAATAGTTCTATAAAGAATACCTGTAATACCACACTTCCAGTCCCATAATACTACCATTGAAATCTTGTAATACTATTATTCAGAGCTCATAATACTATTGTTCTGAGCTTTGAACAATATTATTAGAAAACACAAGCAGGACTGCACATTGAGCAGTTCCTCATGCTCAGCGCGAGCTGGCATCTACAGAAACTGACATATACAGTAATAGCCAACTCACTGCTGAATGCCACAAATGATGAAATGGAATAAGAGCCACGATGTGGAGGTGCAAGGTAAGAATGATCCTACCATGCAAAGCCCCTCTCATCCATTCAGTAGCAGTGGCGCTGGTGGTCAATCAAGTAAAGCAGGTCAGAGAGACAGAGGGAGACTGGCATTTTTACATCTCTCTCTCTCCCTCTCTCTCTCTCTCAGTATAGTGCAGTGGGTTAAGGCTCTGAGCTACAGATCTGGCGACCTGGGTTTGAATCCCACAGCCGCCTAGATGCATACTGTGTGATCCTGAGCAGGTCACTTAATTTTCTTGTGCTCCCAGGTCGCATATGGGAACAAGCTTCAGCTTAGTGTGCTACTCCTGGTTAAACAATGTTCCCTTTCTCTATCTCTCTCTCTCTCTCTCTCTCTCTCTCTCTCTCTCTCTCTCTCTCTCTGTGGCTTTCAGTTCACTTCCTAAAACACTCCTGATAGATGGATTAGTGGCACAACAGGCAGGCCTTCAGTCACACTACCTGCAATTGGAGGAGGCTTCCAGCAGGGCAAGTGGCAAGTTGAGCTAGAACTGACTCCCAGTGAAAGTGCTTTCCTTATCTCTGGTGCCGTGGAGGTGTAGGGGAAGGATGGTCCTGCTCTGTGGTGCCACTCTAGACCCTTTAACTGTGGCAGTGCTAGCCATGAAACAGCAGCTTACAGAGCCAGGGTGAGACAGACTTTTTTAAGCATATCTCTGCCTTTCATCTCAATAGTGCAGCCCTCTCAATGCCACTGACTACTCAAACATCCTTGCATCCATATATTACAAAAAATTAGATAGGGGGCTGTGATTACTCAGCTATAATACCATCTCGATGTTCTGGGGACATGCTGGAACCTCTTGAGCTTCGTTCTCAAGGTTCTAATGTCCTCAGAACCTCTCAATGGTAATATAGCCTCATAATACACAGCCCACCATCTAGTATTCTATATATAAAACCTACTCTGGAGTAGAGATGTTGAGAAATTTTACTTCCCTGGTGAAGTTCCAGTGAAGTTTCGAAATTCACCTTTGCAAATAGTTTTGCAAATTGCACACTTTGCGCTTTCCTTGAGTTTTCTTGGGGAAATGGCACTTTTTCAGGTGAAGTCAGGTGAATTCATAGCGAAGTTGCAATGTTACCAGTGAATTTGCATGACTCTCTGAATTAGTGCCATTTTGCTTGCAAGAAACTTCACAACGTTAGCACTTCATGAATTTGGAAAATGTCATAAATTAGTTTGTGAAGTGAAGTTTCCCAAGTTTGCACATCTCTACTCTTCATTCTTATTCCTTATATAACAAACTAACAGTTTTTAAGATTAGGAAGATCTCAGATGAAAACCTTGTACTATAAGACAAACTCACAATGTCTTCCTTGCCAAGTCACCACTAGTGGTTTGAGTTTGTTATTACTGTAGTTAGGTCTTGCAGTTGGGGTATCTCGGGATCTTCAGCCTGCCATGGCTGCTAGAATATGATATGATATGACTATGATATAAACACATTTCTGCTTACCAAAGGAATTACAGTGTACCCTGGATAGTAGTGATGTGCAGGAAATCCCTATAATTAGAACATATTTCTACAGAATATAGTACATTTTCTTCTTTGCTTATGATAGGTTAGGTGACAGACATGATGGACCTAGAGTCCCTTCTGACATTAAATTACTATAAAACTACAAGTGACCTGAAGCAGTACTTCCTTCATCCAGTACTATAGATACACGATGGGAGGCAACCCCATTCTGATCATAATTCATACCAGGACTAATATGCACCAAAAGATTATTCTAAATGCCTTTTGTCTTCCAGCTTCTTTCTTACAGCAATATGCATAAGTAATGTACATATATGTACATACTTATATTCTATATAGAGAGGAGAGAGGTACTCAGATCCATCCTGCAGGGATGGGTGTTGGGGCTACTGCTGTAGAACACTTTTATCAAATATCTGGATGTTTGGGTCTTCAGCAGACTGCTTCAGTTTGCTGATGAAACAAAGCTTTCCATGTTGGTGGATTCCCAAGAGAAGGATGAGGATAAACTTCAGGAAGAACTGAACAAGCTGATGATTGATCAGATTCCTGGAGTCTCACATTCAGTGTTGGGAAATGCAGGTTGCTACACTTTGTAAGAAAAACAGAGTTAGGACCTACACACTGTATAGCACTTTTCTTGCTGCAATAGAAAAGTAAAAGGGCATAAGAATCATAACAGAAAAGGAAATGAATCATACTGTAACTAGCAGTGCACTGCAGCTGTCAACAGGGTCAACAGAATGCTTGGGTACTTCAAAAGGGGGTGATGAAAGATGCGGTGAAGTTTTAATTCACCGGTGAAGTTGGCACAAATTCGCAGAAATCCACACTTCATGAATTTTGTGAATTTTACAGCATCCACATCAATTTCGCTGTTTAATTTTTTTTTTAAAAACCCTAAAACTGTAATAAACTCCCATACTGGGCTATAATGCCTGCCTTACCACCTTCCAAAAATGTCCTAGTCATAAGTGACATATAAGTTCAATACACCCTTTACCCCAACCATGTGTCAAACACACTGCCCTATCTGAGTCCCACCATCAGGTCAAGTCATCATAAGACTCCGACCAACCCAACCCCCTCCACCCTCCTTCCCTCACAAGCACCCAGAAGAAATGTTACCTGTAATAAACAAATTCTGGTCAGATCCACCACAGCTGCGTAATGAAGTTGGTGAAGTTGTGTGGAATTGTTAAGGAGGTATGGAGAAACAACACAATGATTTGTAAGTAGCAAGATTTGTTTTAGTTTCTGTTCTAAGGAAGGCAGACACATTATTAGGAAAATATATGGAGGTGTACATTTTAATGGAAGGAATAGGAAGCAGTATAGGTTTACAAAAGAACCCCAGAGCAAATGCCACTGATGTTTGTGTTATCCCAGATGATATTGTCTAGACAGCCACTCTTTAAAGAAAACACAATTGCACATACCCCAATAATGCAAAGCATCATGAGAAACATATGCAAATCCCCATGATGGTACAGAAGATGGCAGTACACGAAAACATAATGGTTGGCATATGTTCAGCACTGGGATTATTTACACAGTTTTTGTTTTGAGAAACATGGTTTTTGTCCATGAGGTGATGTAAGTTATATTTAAAAAATGTGTTGATGTTAGGAAGTCAGGTGTAATGATGGACTGTTAGCAGATAAAATGTGATAGTAACTTTCAGAGGGGGTTGCTTTTGATAAGGGCAAGGTAATTATGCTTGTGATAATGAGAATATTAGGAAAGTATGAGGTCTATGCAGAAGTGGAGTACAAATATGCACAGTTTCATAAGTATGTGCTCCTAGTGCAGGCAAATGTGATATGCAGGTTTGTTTTAGAAACAGGTAAAAATAGTGATACATGCAATTGATAGAAAGATAGCTAGATAAGTGCATAGACATATAGATAGATAGAGAGAGAGAGAGAGAGAGAGAGAGAGACACACACACACATAGCCAGACAGGCAGAATAGGAATGGCAGTGAAGTATTGAAGTGATGCCAACCCCACCCCCACCCCGCAGACATGGACAGGCATTGGAGTGTGTCTTTGGGGCATTGCTCATAACACTCTACCATTTCACCTCACCCTACCCTGCAGACACAGACAATTGTTGAGGTGTGCCTTGGGGTGTTCAAACTTTACACTTACCCCATTCCATAAGGAAATACACTGAAATGGGTAAAGTATAAGAGAATGGAGTGAACTTTAGGGCTGAAGAGTCAAAGGCACACCTTGATACCTGTCACTGGCTGCAGGGTGGGGGTGGAATGGCATGAACATTACTGTTGACAATCCCAAGTCACACCTCTGATGCCTGTCAGTCCCTACAGGGCAGGGTGTTATGGTCAGAAACCCTAATGCCCTGGGTGTTTCTTGATATTTTCACTCCAAGTTTTCAGCATGGACTTTTTGAGACCCCACCGCATGCACAGTGACGCTATCGGTTCATTAGCCGAAAGGTGATTTTGCACAGCGACTGTGCCATTTGGCACCACAGGTGCAAAAACACATTTTGAACAGGATGTAAAAAATGACAGCTGTACTGTTTATGAGGAAGTGTAACAAAAATGGTAATGTTGAAAATCTAGAGTGAAATTATAAAAAAAATTGGTGAAATCATGACACTGCTCCTGCTAATGTATACTTTATTTCAAATTTCTATGCATCCCATTGTTTTCATCTTTATTGTTGTTATGTGACTTCTTAACCTAACAACAGCATTTAATGCATTACATTATAAGGACAAGTAAATGTTTTTAATACATTTACAGACAGTTACATAAACTTAATTTCCTTCATAGAATAATTTAAATTTAGTAGCTGTGGTAGTACAAAGCAATTACTCACACAACTTGAAAACTATAATTACTGTATATTGTACATTGACACCCCATAATGATCTCCTTGAAATTGAGGTGCAAATGTCACATATTTATCAGGAATATTTTACTATCCTAAACATATTCCTTGCTTCAGTAACTGCTCAGCACATCTGTTGCATGACCTACTTATTGACATTTTACAACAGCTATGCAATGTATTGCTACTTACTACACCAACATCATCAACCGAAAAAACAGATGACTGCCATAACTAGGGAGGCAGTATAGCACAGTGGTTTAAGGTTCTGAGCTACAAATCTGGAGATCTGGTTTGAATCCCACAGCCTCCGCTTGCATACTGGGTGACCCTGAGCAAGTCACTTAACTTTCTTGTGCTCCCAGGTTGCCCCTGTAAACAAACTTTCAGCTTATTGTGCCACTCCTGGTTAAACAATTGAAAGAGAAAAAACACAATATATTATTTTTCTTGCTTTATTTTGCTACTGCAAGCTTTGACTTATACATCCATCCTTAAATGTACTTTTTATAGCTTATGTATCTGTGACCTAGGCAGAACTACACTTAAAATCTTAAACATAAATTAATCATCAGAATAACATTTATTTTAGTAGCATATCTTTCCTTTTCAGGTGCCCATGACACTATGTATATATATTTATATATTTTAGCTTAAAAGCACTAAACCTATTCAAATGCACAAAACACAATACTTTATTCTCTTCACACATTACTGTTAAACTTCAGATCCCAGGATGGCCAAGAAACAATTTAGACTTCACTCTTGCATGCCACTGTCACACCTACTTCACGTGCAAAAAACAAGCAATTACAGAAACCCTTTCATTTCTGTGTTATGCACTGTTGCATCGGAGAGACATAAATCTTGCAGAACTGCTAAAAAAAAATTATCAAGACTGGATTTCGGAATTAAAACTTGTTGTTTACAGTACCTACATAAATAATAGTTTACTGGCTAAAAATGATGCTACAGCCATGATATTAGACAAAATTTCTGTTTTACATGGAAAACATCCATATAATGAACCTGTCATATAGTAATTGTGACCTTCTGTCTGCATATATCTAACAAAGGAAAAGGCACTGCTTGATTCTTTTTTCTATTTTATTTCTATGCCCAACTTGCTTATACTGTTAGAGCGACATATTGACATGCTCAGAGTTAAAAAACAAAATCATGATGTATATATGTGTGTGTGGGAGGATATGCCTAGATGCAGTTTCAGACACTCTTTAATTACTTCCCCAAGCAGCTCTGATAGTTGTTCCAACATGATAGATCCACATCATGCCCCTCCCACATGAACCAAAAAAAAGGTGGGGGTGGATCTTTAGGAGCATCTCAGGTGGAGGTGGGGGTGGATCTTACTCCTCCCAAAAAGAACAATGCTGCCTCCCACTACTCAGGTTCCAGTTCTTCTACCTCCCATTTAAGAAAGAAAATAGTGCCCTGCAACCATTGACTAACATGAAAGTGTATTTATTTGAGGGTGGAAAACATTTCTTGAAGGATGGTAAGGCGGAGGAGACTATTTACACCTTCAGTCAGTTCCACGGAGAGAAAACATGACATCACTCCTTTTGTACCTGCAAATTGTTTGCAGACTCCGACCACAGAAGCTGTAAAAATGGTCCCCTGGTGCAGAGCATCTGCTCAGTTCAGTGCCCATCTTGGTAATGGGCACCACATGAATAAATGCTGATGTATATATTTACTGGTTAGTCATGTTTATCAACTGCAGGCAGTGGCTCACAAACTCTGTTATTCACATGTGTGAATAACAAACTGTGAATAACAGAGTTTGTGCAATCACCTTTCACAAAGGTTCTGCCAACACTTCTCATGGCATGTAAATGCCTGCATGACTGCCTCCCCTCATGCTGTCAAGTCACTCACACCACACCTGCAAACTATCAGCGTGACAAGCTGCTTTCTCATCAAGCAACACAAAGAAAAAAAACATATTGTAGCAGTTTGAAGAAATCTAAACTAAAAACAATAAAATACACAGCAACCTCATCTCGATTCACACCAGGGACTCTGTGCCTTGGACTCTGACTAGAAAATAGATAAGTGAGTTCTTAAACTCCACAGATACTGTAGCATTCAAATAACACTGTCTAACACTATTCTAAATCCAGAACATTGCTCTCACTCCCTTAGGTGACACCACTGCTGCAGCCAAGAATGACAACAGAGGCACAGAGAAACAGAGAGATAGAAAATCCTTTATCTAAAATTATGCTGGATTAAAGAGTACCCAAATAGTTCAGATTACCCCCAAAAGAGTTTTACAAATATTGTTACTTAACACAGATTTACTTGGAGTAGTATTAGTTTTAAACAGCACTACCTAGCACTCTGAAAGTCACTGTCTCATTAATTATTCCATGCAACAGAAAAAAAAATGCAATAGTCAAATAACCAGTAAATATAAAAGATAAAACATGGGAAAGTGTTTAAATTCAGGTTTTGTGTACCCCCTCAGTGTGCGATGCCCTTATAAACCCCTCAAGCTTTGCCCTCGGGGTTTATGGGGCATCACGCACCTCGGATGTGCATAAAATCCCCATTATACACACTTCCCCATGCATTATTCTATATTTTCTTCCTAGTATTTAATTTTTTTTAATTTTTTTAATTTTTTTTTATTCTATTGAAATCTAGGATTACAAATACCTTTGAGCAGGAACTGCTCATTTACAAAGGTTCCACGTCGAAGGAATGGGGGAATATATACATACAAAGGTCAACATAAAAATACATAGTTACACAATAAAAATAAGTAAGAGACTGAGGCTTAGGAAATTCCACTAATTCAAAATGTGTCAAATGTTAGGTAGCATGACATACCAGCCAAGGGCAATCTTAGAAAGAAGCACTACAGGTGAGAGGGAAGGGGTGTGCAGGCAGGCAGAAAGGCCATTGTTGGAGGGTAGAGGTGAGGTAAGAGCTCTAAAGGAGGGAGGGAGGGATAAAAGTCAGGAAATGCTGGGGGAGGAAAGGGAGAGGGGGCAAGGGGGTAGGCAGGTAGAAGGGGGCAAGGCGGGGAGAGGTAGCTGTCAAGATTGAAGTGGAGGGCAATGAGCAGTGGGCCCCTGATTAGGCGAGGCAGTCACAATGACTAGTTGAAATGAGATGAAGTCAGAGTTGTCTCTTAAAAGGGCCAAGAGCAGCAGCAGTAACAGCTTCTTTGTTGAGAGTATTGTACCACTGCGGTGCTCTGTGGGCATGGCCCTCTGGCCCATGGTAGTCCGGTATCTGGGAACAAGGAAGGTTAGTTGTTGTGAACTTCTAGTTCACTGGGTGCTGTGGTGGTCAATGAGGAGCTTTTCAATGCTCGGGGGCATGACCCCAAGGAGGACTTTTTTGGCCAAGAGGCAGTTTTGATACTGTATCCAGCTGATGAGAGGAAGCCATCCTGCCCGAGTGTACAGGTCACAAGTGTGTGTAAGTCAGTTAGCCCAGTTAGCAGCCTGCATGCTTTGTTGAGTGCAACTGTAATTCTGTGGAGGGCAGAGGCAGAGGCAGAGCCATAAATTGCTAGCCCGTAATCGATGATGGAGGTGACAGAGCTGTTGATAGCCAACCAGAGAGTGTCAGGAGTCATGCAGTGTTTGTGCCTGTAGAGCAGGCCTATATGGATGTTGATGGCTTTGGCAACAGAATCTATGTGCCGATGGTAGGAGAGTGAGCTGTCCAATGTGACACTTAGGTATTTAAAATCATGATCGTGTTCAAGTAAGGTCCCTGTTTGGTTTAGGATGGTGAGGTCACAGGATTTGTACTTGCTCCTGGCATTGTAGAAGGTCATAACCTTTGTTTTGCTGTAGTTCATGACCAGTTTGTGTGACTTGAACCATTCTTCGATGCACATGAATTCAAGCTGTAATTGTTTCTCAAGGAGCTCTGCATTTTGGTGGTTGGTGAACATGACTGCATCATCGGTGAAGAGCAGTAATTTCTGGTGGCAGACACTCAGAAGGTCGTTGAGGAAGAGGCTGAAGAGTAGTTGCCCCAGGATGGACCCCTGTGGGACCCCTGAAAGGACTGGCTTTTCTTCCGAGGTGACACCGGCAATTCTAACCCACTGGACCCTCTCCCCAAGGTAGCTTGAAAACCAGAGCAGCGCTTCATTGGAGAGCCCAATGTTTGATAATTGCTTGAGTAGGAGTGGGTGCTTCACAGTATCAAAGGCTTTTGTAAGGTCAATGAATACTGCCCCTACACAGTTTCCTTGATCGAGCGTGGTATGGATGAAGGCCATGAATTCTGATAGTGCAGTGGTGGTACTGTGTCTTTTTCAGAAACCAAGCTGCTCAGGACACTGGATGTCATATTTTTCCAGATACTTGACTAGTTGGTCTGAGGCGATGTGCTCCAGGGCCTTAGACAATGGAGGGAGGATGGAGACAGGTCTGTAGTTGGAGTGCAGTGATTTGTCTCCACTTTTGTGTACCGGTGTGATGGTCGCCTGTTTCCAGTGAGATGGGAACTGGGACATCCTTAGTGATAGATTGAGGACCTTTGTCAGGGGTTCAAGGACTTCTTCAAGGACAAGTGCTAACAACTTCAGGTCAAGGGAGTCACTGCTATAGCCTGCGTTGTGAATGGCCTTACAAATATAGCTTCTGGCTTCATGCACTGGGATCTCCTTGAAGTAGAATTGTGGGGCTGGGTGTAGAAGAAGAGTAGTTGCAGGAGGGTTACTACCAGAGGGAACATCAAAGAAATTAGAAGGGAGGACACTATCCAAGTTGGAGAACGCATTGTTAAAGGTGTTGGTGATTGTGTACAGGTCAGATGTTGGTGTTCCATTTATGTTGAGCATGGTGGGTGGTGACTTAGGGTCCTTGCCTGTAGGTCTTTCAAGTTACTCCAAAATTGTTTTCCATCACCCCAGGAGTTGAGAGAGCTCTTTGAAGTATTTGCTTTGGCACTCCTAACTGCCCACGTGCACTCATTTCCTGGCAGCTTTATACTTATGAATATCCCCAGGTTTGGATGTTGCATGGGCACAGTGCCAGAGATGATTCCTATGTTTGAGTAAAGTGATTAGATCGGGGGTTATCCAAGGGTTAGCTCTGCCCCTGACTTTCAGCTTTTTGAGATGTGCAAAGATATTGCAGGCTGCAGTGAAGTGGCTGATGAAAAGGTCTAAGGCTTGGTTTACATCAATGGCAGAGTCAATTGGTGTCCAGTCCAGGTGGCTTAGGTGTGTCTTTAGTAACTCAAGGTACCCCTGCTTTAACAGTCTGGTGTGGATTATTTTAGAGGGGGCTTAATGAATTTGTTTGTCCAGGTACATGTGACAGGTGAGTGGTCACTGATCCCATCAGGGAGCACTGAGACTTTGAGATCTGCTCAGGGTGATCAGTAAGATCCAGTCCAGAAGTGTGTGACCCTGTCCTATAGTTGCATCTGGTGGGGTGGTAACAAGCTGGGTGAGGTTCTGTGATGACAGCACCCTTGTAGTTTCTGGCCTCCAGCGATAGTCAATTTATGTTGAAGTCGCCTAGTACTAAGAGTTCAGAGTTATGATGTGATCCCTGTAGGCTTTCCAATATACTTACAAATCCATTGGGCTGATCTTTAGGGGTAGGTACACAGAGGCAATGGTGAGCTCCTTGTTGTGCGCCCTGAATAGAACTTTAATAGCGAGAACCTGCGAGGGTGGTTTAGGGTTTGAGAATGGGAAGACTTGACCCAGATAGGAATTCCTCAGGTAGATGGCACAGCCTCCACCTCATTTGGAATCCCTTTCCTGCCTGAATATAGAGTATCCAGGGATGGTGACCTTTTTAGATGAAAATTCTGCCAATTAGAGTTTACTAGAATCAAAGACATCACCATTCATTTGTGTGCCATTACCGAGATGGACACTGAGCATATCAGATGCTCAGCAGCCAGGGACCATTTTAAGCTCCTTAAGTCTCTCTTCATAAGTCTTCGTGCAGACTCCTGCATCTTACAGAGTGCCTTCTTGACAATCCTGTCTATGTCTCCCTGCAAAGACATAGACAGGATGGAAGCTGTCCAGAGGAGGGCACCAAATGGTGCAGGGTCTGTACCGAAGAGGCGAAGAGAGATCAAGAGCTTAACACGATAGCCTCGAGGAAAGGAGGGAGAGGGGGACAGATAGAAACTTCAAGTACCTCAAGGAATCAACAAAGTTCAAGAGGGTAGCATCTTTCAAAAAGAGGTGTGCAAGAACAAGGTGCACAATTTGAAGATGGGGGCAGCCCAGAGGTAATTTAAGGAAGTATTTTTCATGCAGGAGAGATTGTGGATGCATGGAACGGCCTTCTGGAGGAGGCTAGAGTCAAAACAGTGGTGGAATTCAAGTATGCATGGGACAGTCATAAGGCAATTCTAGGGGGTTGGGGTAGGAAGAAGTAGGCTGCTGGTTAACTAGGATCTGCAGCTTATCCATTAGGTAGGGAAATGGGCAGACTGGGTTGGCCAAGCGATCCTTATCTGCCGTCAAATTCTATGTTTCTATGTTTATTACAGGTCACATTTTTTCTGTATGCTAGTTGGGGAAGGAGGGTGGTGGTGGACAGAAGGTTGTTGGGTGGAGAATCTTATGACAAATTGACCTGGTGGTGGGACTTAGATGTGGGAGGGAGTGAATTTGGCATGCAGGTGGGGGAAGGGTATAATGACATTTTAAATGTCTCTTTACTTTCTAGTACTAAATTAAAGGAAAACTCAATGTTAAAGTCACAAAAAGATATGTAGTAGTCTTTTTTTCTGTGTTCTAACCAGTTCCCAGCATTTTCTTTTCCTCTGGCTGTGAGAGATGTTTTTTCTAACTTTCCCTAACTGTTTTATTGCCCTTGGAGGCTGCCATTCTGGTTTCCTTTATGGCCTCTAGTCTTCCCAGAGTGCCCTTTGGTGCAATGTCTAATTGGCCCTGCAGGAAGCCAGTGTCTTGTTACAGGGTCTGTCACAGCTCAGCCACAGAGAAAATACTTCTTCCAGAGAAGACAAACTGCTAGATTTTGGGTGAGTGTAATCATTATTATTTTTTGATATCAGTACCTTGTCCTGCTATGCTCTGCTGTGTGTGTGTGTGTGTGTGTGTGTGTGTGAATCATGTCACTGCTTGCTCTATTCCTCTCAATCACTTTCAGTTTTTGAACCAGTACTAAGTAGCAAAAATTGAACATCCTATAGGTTGTAACATAGCAGGACAAGGTACTAATATGAAAAAATAATAATTACACTCACCCAAATGTAGCAATGCGATGTCTTCTGAAAGAAGTATTATCTTTGTGGCTGAGTTGTGACAGACCTGCTAAATTTAGGGGTATAGCGCTACATCACACTGTCCACATGAACCAGGGTGCATCGTGGGAGAAAAGCCAAGAAACCTATTTGTGATGGAGATCCCCAGGGGTCGTAAAACTACCATACAGCTAGCAGGCTAATTTAGGAAAAATTCATAATAGCAAACAGAGGGAAGGACACACTAGGACTTAGCATACATATCAAAACACTCTACATAACATATGTTTTTGCACATTCTGGGTGGACTTCTCCTTTAACATTTGCTGTGGTGGGGGAGGGAGGAGGGAGCCAGTGAGGGTAGGGAAGGAGGTATAGGACTAAAAAGCTTTTGGGAGGTGGGAGGGGCAGTATTACAGCCCAGCGGGTGGCAGAGGTATGTTTTCTTTATATAGAGATGCAATTCACATACAATAGATTTATTTGGCAAATTTGTTAGATTTGTGCAGCAAACTGCACAAATTGCTTATTTGAGTAGCTTCACTGCACAAATGTGGCCAATTATGTGGGTGAATAACTACAGTATGCAAATTGCAGTCTTAGGAAACCTTCCAGTTTTGCAGCATATTATTTCTAGTTGAAAACCAGCATTTTAGATTTCTTGCCTTCTCTAAAATTCAAGGATGTTGCTGGTTGTTCCATCTGCTTCCTTTCTTAGAACCAAAATACATGCTATTGAGGTAGTTATACACAATCTTGTTTTATTTCAAATCCTTGATCTACTCTCACTGCATTCTTCCTGAATGTTAGGAATACTGTAAACACAGCCACTTATGATTCAGTAGTTTCCTCTCGTCCTAGTGCAGCATGAGTGGCTAGATGAGTTGGGAGGTTTTCCTAAGTCAAGTAAAGATGTGGTGGGAGTTGATCAATTACTATAAAAAAAACATGTTTGTGTGGTAATGCTGGTATGATAGACGGTCTGTTTTTCACTTTAAAAAAGAAAACAGGAATCAGAATTGAACTACCACCTATGTCAGCAATCCCTACAAAATGTGACTTATTTTAATGTGTGTTTTTAAACTTGAGACACTTTGAGGCCTGGGGCATTTGATAGTGTCCCTTTAAAAGTAAGTACCTTTTTACAGTACATGACATACTTATTCATACAGTACCCGCTTGTGTAGTAGGGGGCAAACATGATGGCCCTAGAGCCCCTTGTGACCTACAATCACTATGCTATTTTTCTATCTATATGTGCATTTGTTAATTTGCATTTAAAACAAAATAAACTATTTTAAGTTGGAAGGATTTCCTGGTTTTAAAGTTTAGGATTAGTCAGGTACTGGAGCATTCTGTTTCTTTTCTTCTTTTCACCCATTATAGTTCATTCCTGATTTTATTGAGACACCATAACATTTTCTTTTAAATGTACTGTAAGCCTCAGTTTTTTTTACGTGAGGTTGTGTATCATCTACAGCATGTGATTTCTGAGTATTAACCTTTAATTGCATTTTCAGCATACCAACTCCCTGCATTTCATTAGCTCCCTGGCACCCCATAGAGCCTCCATCAAGGCGCCATGTCCAGGCAACCATGGCTGACATGTCATTGATGCCTACAAACCCCTTCACTGGCAGGCCTCTTCATTCCTGATCAAGCAAAACAGCATAAGAAGAAGAATCACATTACATAACTGTTCAGTACAGCCAAAAGCAGTAATGGTCTGCAAACAACAAGCACAGCGCACATGACTGCCCACTCAGGAGACAGGCAGCATGGAGTAAGACTCAAAAGGTGAGCACTACCTGGTTTCTCCCACTGTTTTGTGAGTCACTCATGCTTCTTCAGGGTGGCCCTTTGTATAGTGCTCCGTCATTTCTGCTCACAGCTTTTTGACCCCTCCCCACACCTGCTTGTAGCAATTCTTCAGGTGGGAGGTTACTAACATCAAAGTTTTGCATGTCTGATTTTTTATGCTTTTGTGGATAAACAATGCTGTGAAGCAACATAATTTTGCATCGCATCTAACTGTAGCAAACTGAGGCTGGGGTGGCCTTATTGCCCTGAGGGTGTACAGTGTGACTACTGATGTGTACAGGTCCTGCTCCATGCATGCAGAGACTTCCATGCGTCCACAGTCCTAGAGGTACACCCCCTCTAAACTGACCTCACTTTGTCTATGCATCTATGTGTGCAGCCAGGTAAGAGTCAGATACAGGCATCTGCGTAATTCTAAATTTGTTTTCTGTGCTGGGCTGCAGAGGGTGGCAGTGTTACATAAACCATGAAGCTGCAGTAATGCTTGCACATACTTCACCAAAGTGCTCCCCCACACATCTAAATCTTTCCAGAGCTCAAAGCCTGCCTTCACAGGTGGAAGTGACCATGGTACAGTGTGGTTCAGTTTGGACATGGGCAGGGATGACATCCCCACCAAGACCAGAATATTGGATTTCAAGAGGGCAAATTTTAAAAAGATGAGAAAAGTGCTAGGAGAACACCTGCAGAGCATGGAAAAGGGCGTGGGGTGGACTGATTACGGGCCAGTATTAGGGGGTTCATTCAGAAAGCCACATACAGTTGTATCAAATTGAGGGGAAGAAATTGAAAGCCAAACCACCAAGCTGGTGTAACGGTTAGGTGACCAGACTAGTTAGAGGAAAGATGGCAGCCTACAGAAAATCAAGAAGAACAGCAAAAGAAGAGGATGAGGAAGAATACCAGAGGCTGGTTAAGGTGGCAAGAAGGGAGATGCAGCAGGCAAAGGCATATAAAGAGTTCTAAATTGTCAAAGGAATAAAGAATGGGGAAAAGGCCTTCTTTCACTACATAAGCAAAAGGAGGGACAAGAAGGATGGCATGGTTAGGCTGAGGAAGGAGGATGCCTGGGTTGATGAAGACAGGAGCAAAGCAGAGGTATTAAATGAATACTTCTATTCCACCTTACAAAGAAAAGGGATGGAACAGTGCAACATGGAGAAAGAGGGAAAGAATGGGAGGGCTGTATAGGTAATCAAGACTGAAACAGTGAGGGAGAGGCTAATTGCTCTGAGGGTGGACAAATCCCTGGGCCAGATGAGAAAACAGAGTTAGCAGAGGAACTAGCAGACCTACTGGCTGTTCTCTTCACTGCTCTCTTCAATAAAACTCTGGAGTCAGGAGTGGTGCTGCTGGAGTGGAGAATGGCACATGTGGTGCCAGTCCACAAGAGTGGACCCAAGGATGACCCAGGTAATTATAGGCCAGTTAGCCTGACCTCAATAGTATGTAAACTCATGGAGACCATACTAAAGTAAAGGCTGGTGAGATACATTAAAGACAATGATCTACAAAATGAATGACAGTATGGGTTTTTGGCAGGCAGATCATGTTAAACAAACCTGATCGAGTTCTTCAATTGGGTCACGCGTACCGTGGACAGAGGTCAGGTGGAGGACATCATATACAGTACCTGGACTTTGGCAAGGCCTTCAATTCTGCACCACTCAAGAGGTCGATAATGAAACTGAGGTATCTAGGGGGTGGGGAAAAATATGGTAAGATGGGTTGAAAACTGGTTGAGTGGCAGGAACCAGAGAGTAGTGGTCATGGGAGGGTTCACCAGCACCAAGGATGTCACCAGTGAGGTCCCACAGGGATCAGCATTGGGGGTCAGTGTTGTTCAGTGTCTTCATAAGTGACATCAGGAAAGGCATTAAAGACAAATGTGCCTGCTTGTGGATGACAAAAAGTCTATGAGAGGATGGACACCAAGGAGGGGATACAGGATTTGAGGGAGGACCTCAGCAGGCTTGACAGATGGTCAGGAATCTGGCAATTTGACTTCAATGCCAAAAATAGCAAAGTGATGCACATAGGGGCCAAGAATCCTAGAATGGAGTACTACCTAGGGGAGGTTCAGTTAACTGCTTCCAAAGAAGAAAATGATCTTGGGGTGGTGATTACTGGAGACCTAAAACACATCTATCAGTGAAAGAAGGCAATGGAGAAGGCTAACAAGATGCTGAGGTGTATTGCAAAGGGATTCAATAGCAGATGGAGTGAAATCATTTTACCATTGTACAGGTCATTGGTAAGACCACACTTAGAATATGGGTTGAGGTACTGGCATCCATACCTTAAGAAGAACATCAACATGCTGGAAGGGGTCCAGAGGACAGCAAGCAAGATGATCGAGGGGCAACATGACAGGTTTTATGAGGAAAGACTGGAAGCACTGAGGATGTACTCCCTGGAAGAGAGGCGGCAGAGGGGAAATATGATGCAGACCTTCAATTACATGAAGGGAATTAAATGATTGAAATGGGAAGATCTCTTTAAAATGAGTGACAAAAGTACCACAAGGGGGTGCAGCCTAAAACTGATGGGGGGGGGCAGATTCAGAAGGGGGTGTATGAAAGCATTTCTATATGGAGAGGGTGGTGACCCCCTTGAATGAGCTGCCAGAAGTGATGCTGGGAGCATTCAAGAGGGCCTGGGACAAACACAAAGGGAACCCTTGGGACCAAGGAAGGGAGAAGGGGGAGAGACGGAGAGATGGTTGGGAAGACAGGGACATCGGCATAATTTGTAAGGCCAGGACCCTGCATCATTTACTGAGCAGACGCGATAGACTAAGTAGTCTTCTTCTGCTGGCTCTTTTTGTATGTTTGTATGCTCATATCCAAGCTGACTTGCACAGCTAGTAAGCATAGTTGTAAATGTTTTATATTTAACATTCATTTTCTGAATGGGATACAGCAGATCTTGCAGGACTGTCACATCTTACAATCCACTGCTCCATGTGGAGCAGAGGATCTACTCTAGCACAAGGCAACCTAATGCACAAGTTCTATCAGGAGCTGATTCACTCCTGACACTGGGGGGCTGAGGATGCCGCCATTTCCATAGTCATGTGTGGGTGTACAGGATACATCAGTCTTTGTGGATGAGTCCTCAGTAAAATGTTTTGGCACTTTTATATAATTTATGAATTCATAGGTTGATCCTAATAAAATGCATGTGTTCCATCCTGTCTGCCATGTACATTCCCACTTCATTACTAACATTATGTTCTAGAACAGAGTTTGCAACCTTCAATTCTTCTGTACCTTAGACTTAGTGCTTCAGAATATAGTCCATCAAAGTGTTTTAAGACATACAATACCTTGTTATAGAACTGCAAGGGCAATTAAAACTCTGATTCTCTGGTCTTGCTTCAATCCACTGCTCTATAAAATTTCAATCAACTTGATTCAATATTACTGCTAATTAGGTCTTTTGTATAGAGCTGTCTGAAGAAACAGCAAGCTAATCCAATTGTCCCACTGCACAAAGCAGGCTTTTCTTGGCCAAATCAAGTCCACATCATTTAGTTAACAAATTAAGGATGCAATTGATTTTTCAACAAAGTCTTCTTATGTTAAAAATTAAACAGAAAGAAACAAGAGACATCTTAATGTTTAATTCATTGTGGCACTAAGCAATTTAAGAATAACAGTTGGCTGCAGAAAAAACAGAATGAGAGGCCAAGTACCTGAATAAGTGTTTTTTCTAGCCAGGATATGACAACTTCAAAACAGTCTTCAGCTGCAGTACCACCCTGTTCAATTTTATGTAGTGACAGCAACACCAGAAAAATGTATTAATGTGATACATGATAAACATTAAGGCATTGTTGGGGCAGCATAATCTAGGCATGATTTCAGAATGGAATTAAATTATTTAGAAAATATCTACCAAACTATTATTGAGAGGATTGCAAAATGTCAAAACTGCCCTCCCCCCTCCCACATTTACAAATCCATGGGTGTATACATGAAGATATGCTCCCAAATTTAAGATACTTAACTATACAGTAAATGGGCTGGACAAATAACTTGATGCAACACAGAATAAGGAGAAAGCCCCATCTCTGGTTTGGTGTGTAGCATGTGCAAAAGTGTGTTATTCCTATCATGTTGGAATGGCTCCTCTGTCTTATTGTGTTCTCTTATAATAAGCCTTAGAGCTGCATTGATATACTGTGAATATAGGTAACTCAGTATTCCCCTTTCACCTTTTTATGTATGCTCGCAAAATGCATGTAGCCATATTGGTATGGTGTTGGGGAGAGGGTGCTGTTAGTGTGTCTGGCTGTTAGTGAGTGAAGGCAAATGTAATCACTCCCACATACCAGCCAATGGGGCTGTGGGCTGTGGGTTTAATTGGGGCTGTGTTTGTGGCCCTAACCAAGGCATTCAATCTAACTGATCATCCTTTTTTGTTAAGCCACTTAAAAAGCCTGAACATGGGTAAACCTTTTTTATATTGGTTAGGTAACTACATCGTGATAGATCACAGTGTGTCAAGTTTGGAGGGGCAGTATCATCATGCAGAGGAGTCCAGTATGGGTCACTCAGGGATCCACACTGGGACCTCTACTCTTTTCATTGCTCATCAATCCATGGGAACTGTCATTCAAGATTGTTAATTTTTTATTTTGCAATGAAATATACTTTATTATATACTTTATTAAAAAGGTATCAAAAAATAAAATACAAACTCAACAATAAACACCAAGAACAATAACTCATCTACTCAAACACAATAATAATACAACAATATATGAACAAACAGAAAGAAAAAAAAGCCATCTTTGTCTAACCAATTCTCACCTACCTCCCTTGCCCCCTCCCCTGGGCCACATCAATATAGCCTAAAACCAAAGGCAAGAGAGAAGCCCAAGCGAAAAGTACCGCACATAAGGGATTGTCTCCCAAAAGTAAAATTAAATATAATACCATGAGCAGACACTAATAGGTGCATAACAATAGACCCAAAAGAAAGAAACACACACACATCTCAGTATTAACATCTTACCAACTCATGGAAAGATAGAAACATAGATATAGAAACAGAAAAGCTGTCAGCAGATAAGGACCTTTTGGCAAACCTAGTCTACTCTATTTTCCTTACCTACTTTACCACTGTAGACACTACTGTATCTCCCCTTGCCTTATTTGTAAGGTCTGTTTGTGTCTATCACATGCATGCTTGTAACCTGTTACCATTTTAGCACCCACCACTTCTGCTGGGAGGCTGTTCCTCAATTGATTTTAATCAAGGTTAGCAGTACATTAATTGCTTTTGTATGCATTTTGTTTCCTCACAAATCTTCAGTTAATATTATCAGTACAACTTTGTCTAATGAATTTGCCAAGGTATAGGACTGGCTCTGTTGCATAAACCTGCTCCTAATTCAATCTGAAACCATGGTGTTTGGCACTGCTCAAAAACTAATAAAAATATTCAGGTGATGTTAAGGTCTTGGCTTCAGATAGTAGATTATTAAATCTGGTTGACTCATTTAAATATCTTGGCAGTTACACTGGACCTGGTTATGAATTTTGGTCCCCATGTAGGCAAAATATTAGCAACAATTTACTCAAAAATAGACACATTGTACTGGATTCATAACTCCTCATCCCAAGGAGTTCATATGAACATAGAACAACAAAATTTCTTATAGTTATTGAATTATGCTTCAATTATTATTGATATGGCACTGGTCTGTATGTTGGCTTAGACAAAAATAATGGCTGCAAAAGACTGGAAAGATTCCTTTGTTGGCACCAAACTGTGAACACCATTGTTACACTTTGAGAATCTGAATTCATTGTTTGTTCAGATTAATTACACATTGGCATTTTCTCGATTCATATCCTAAGTCCTGAAATCAAATGTTCTTAACTGTTTGAATATTTTTTTAGTTAGATATGTCCCCACTTTTGCATCACAGTCCTCATGTGCATCTCTCTCAACACAATAGACCAAAGCCATGGCACTCACCCTTGCACAAAAATTAAGTGACGAGTCACTGTTTATAGTAAAAGGAAGATCATTTCTTTGTTTATTCTAGTTGCCACACACCAACAAACAGACCCAACTGGGCCAGGAGCAATACAGGATTGAGCTCTGATGTTTCACCTTCGTGTATGGCTTTCTCAAAGTTGCTTGCAAGATAATTTTTGCCAGTGTTGCAGTCTCATGGAATTCATTATCAGATCATATTAAGCAGTTTTTCAATTGTAACTTTTTTTCTAGCTGCTTCTCAGCATTTTAAGTGTCTTAATTTGTGCTCCTATTTTTGATTGTTGTTACTGCTGTTATAAGCTTTGTATAACTACTGACTCTGAGATTATATGTATTTTCTTTTTTTTATTGTTCTTATGCTATGACCTCAGGTCAGACCTGAAAAAGGAACATATATGCCAGTGTTACTTGTACCTTACCTGATATTAAAGTAAATTAAATTAAATGAATATCTCCATGTGATAACCTGTGCAGGGAGCTTTAGCCTATTAGATGCAGAATAATCCTGCTGTTGTTTTCCTGTTTGAAAGCCATGTCTTCTTGGATGTGAGTAATCAGTTATGGTGTTATACTCACTGTGAGACTGATGATTCATTGGTGGAGCTGACAATCTGCATCTGAAGTAGATATACATCAGCTACTGTATGTGGTCAATACATTGGTCTCAGTTCTTGTGGCTCTCTCTCTCTCCCTCCACACCAACTCAAAGTCATAACAAAACCAGATTTTCCAGTATTGCTGCTTCCATTATCTCTCTCTCTTTCTTTCTCCCCACCCTCCCAACAAAACTGTATTTGCTGACACTCATGCTCCCATGGTTGTCAGTGCCAACCAGCTACTCCAATTCAGACACAATGACTCCATCAGTACTCCCACTCCTGCAACTCTTCCATCTCTCTCCAAGCCAACCACCTCAACTCTGACAAAACTGGCTTCACCAGTACCATTGCTTCTGTGGCTCTTTCTCTCCCTCCAAGCCACCCACCCAAATTATGACACAACCAGCTGAACCAGTACTGTTTCTCTCTTAACACCCACCCACCCTAATTATTACAACAGCAGCTGCAGTAAAGAGGAAGACTGGAGTTTTGGGGTCAAAATGTCGACAACTCTTGTGCAACTTGCTGGGGAGGAGTGGGATTCTCAGAAACATTTTCTGGGCAGTGGGCAAGTGAGAGAGATTAATGAATACCAACCTGTGTACCATGCAGTTAGGGAGAATGAAGGTAACAATGTTGATGAGAGATATCCTCAAGGAAGATCTTTGAGAGAATCTGTTTCATCAGGCCATGCTGTCCCTCCCTCCATCCCCCTAAGGATTTAGAGCTCTGTAACTCCAGTCTATTTCACCAGGAAGGTTTACCTGCTGCTTCCTGCCTCACCTGGTAGGCAGAGCCAGGGTTTCTCTCCTTTGTTCCCCAGAGAGAGGTCTTCTGAGCATGATCTCCAGCGGGGAACTGAGGAGGGAGGGAATTGTCTGCATTTGCATTGGGGGAGCTGATCTGGGGCATCATCATGGGTGGCCCCTGGTGGACTGCTTGCAAGAAATTTCCACAGGATCCTGGTGACTGTTGGATATAAGATCCATTGGTGTGGCCTGATGAAACAGATTTTCTCAAAGATCTACTGTTATGGTAAGTACATAACTATTCCATCTTCTTTGAGGATATCTCTCAGTCAGACCACACCTATGGAATGAGTATCACAATGGCTGTTGGGCTCTAGGTTTCAGCTGATCCTCCTAGTGTTGAAGGGCAGGCCGCTAGCTCCAAAGTGACCCTGTCAGGCTTGTTGGCTGAGACACTGGCTGACCTGTTGGTTGAAATTTTTCTCAACCCAGTCATCCAGATGTCGGACAAGAATAGGGACGACTCAATCTCCAGGACCCCTGTCCTTTCAGCCCTCTCTCAGAAGAGGCATGATAAGTCAACTGACCAGGCTGTCTTCTCCCAAGAGATTCTGACCTTGAGGGTTCTGCAGCAGGATCCGGTCCATTTTTAGTACATGACCCTACCTTCCATATCTCCTTGCCATCAACTTGTTCATCTCCAGTTGAGGTCCAGGTTGAGTACCCTATCTCTACCCAGATCACGGTCTTGGGGATCTAGACATTCCTGCACTCAACCCCATCCAGGAAGTGCCATTGACAGTCCTCTTCCTCCTCATCCTCAGATGATGTGATGCTCCATTGCAAGTTGCAGTGACATTATGAGGAGCTGATGTGGCAGCAATGGATTCTTGGTCAGGGTTGGCCTCTCTCACATGCCCTGGTGTTCCCTGGTCCCCTCCAGTAAGGCCCATCCCAGTCCCACACCTGTCTGGTGGAGCCTACACTAGCCTCTCCATCAATTCTAGTGGAACCTCCACCCAAGCAGCCCTTACAAGGGGAGCTGTCATAAGCCTGCTCACCTTGCTACCTGCCTTCTCAGATGACTGTCTATTCAGATCACCCAATCAGGTCAATCCAGGATGGTCCATGGGGACAAAGGGCTGAGGCACTGTTTAAAGACTCATTGGACTATTGATGGATCCTCCATGCACTCCTCCAGAACCCTGGGCTTCAATCAAGAGTCAACCAAGGAGCTCACTTCTGACCATAGTCTTGGCTCCTTCGAGGCCTTGCTCTGTCCAATCTCTGAGTCAATGGAGATTCCTCTGGAGCTGGTTCAGAAGTCGGCCAAAAGGTCCTGATGGAACTCCTTGATAGTGATGATTCTGGAGGGTTACTTTTCTAGTGGTGGAGGTTACTCAGAGCCCTGCTTTGGAGCTGTGGCAGCATCCAGCTTCATGTCTGGTGCCCTCCACTGGTATGGTCTACAAGAATGCAGTCCCCACTGTCTTTCTCCCCAGTTTCTTGGATCACCCCTCAGCTGATGGAGTTGGTGGCAGACTCCATCTTTTGTAAAATGGATAATGTTGGGGACGTCAACAAGCACCCCCACAACAAGGAATCCAAGAAGCTGGATCATGCAGCAAAGAAAGCATCCTCCCTGGATCTCTGGCAGGAAATTTCTGCCATCAACTTTGACCACGCACTTATGGAGGGCCAGGACAATGTCCTTCCTTACCTTTGTGTGGACTGACAGACAGCAGTCAGAGTGGTCAGAGACCAGATTTGCACCCTTGCCAAGCACCAACTTCAGACAGCTGTGGAAATAGGTGACTCTTGTGCCTAGTCCATGTCAGTGGTGGTCACTGTGCCTTTACCTTTATGAGTGATACCCAACATGAACTGGCAGATGTCCACTTCTTGGCCAGTGAACTTTTTGGGCAGGGGGTGGAGGGACACCTGACTAGAACTGAGAAGTCCAGTGCCACCCTGGATTTGGTCAAATCCTTGCAGAAGGATCCCAAGGTACAGAAGCTGAAGAAAATGTTTTTGGTTTTGCCCTTTCCATCCCAGCAGTCTAAACCACAGCAGTCACAGTCTGAGTAGTCCCAAGTCTGGCAGCCAAAATCCAAGTCAGCCAGCCAGGGCTTCAAGAAATCCAGAGGCTGGGGCAATGGTGCTCCTACAGTAGCCAGCTCTGGGGCTTCCTCCAAGGCTGCTCAGTGACAGGTTGGGGAGCGTCTGCCATCTCCTGACCAGCCACATCTCTGCTCAGCTCTCCATGGGGGGTTAGCTTCACTATTTCTAGTACACCTGTTCTGCTACCACTACGGACAAGGGGTGTTAGATGTGGTGGGTCAAGGTTTGCCCCTCTACTTTGAAGCTTTCTCACCCTACAGGGCAAATGCCCAATGGGAGCCTGTGGTGTCTTAGGACATGCTGTCCACTGTAAAGGAGGACATTGCTAGCTGCTGGAGAGGGGCACTGTAGCCCATGCCCTGGATGCCATGGCTGGCTAGGGGTAACAGGAGGAAGTACTTTTTCACAGAAATGGTGGTGGATACATGAAATAGCCTCCCTGCAGAGGTTGTGGGGGCAAAAACAGTGGGTAAATTCAAGAATGTATGGCATGGGCAAAAAGCAACTGTAGTAGTAGGACAGAAAAGGTAAGGGGCAGATCAATTAGGATCTACAGTTTTTAGGTAGGTAGGGAACTGGGCAGACAAGGTGGGCCAGGTAGGCCTTATCTGCCATCACATTCTATGTTTTGATGTTTCTATGTTTATCTAACCCTACCAAAGGAAGTCTTGGAATCATTAAAGTAAAAGCTGCAAGAGAAATTTAAAACACATCTCCCCTTATTTGGAGGTTAGTTTATAATTGTTTAACTTGCCCTTTAACCACTTCTGAAGCATTAGGAAGAAAAATGAAACATCCATCACTAATGGGCCACATCTTAGTAAAGGGCAGCCCATGATTAGCTTGTTGCTGCATACTGTAGTTTATAGTTTATCTGGTTGATCCTGCCATCACTCCTGATAAACATTTTTTTATCCCATTGCTCAAGAGATTAAAAGAGCTAAAGAAGAGGAAGTCCCCAGGACCATATGGGTTGCACCCACAGGTGCTCATGGAGGTTGAGCAAGCACAATAAACCCTTTCCAGTGGACCTTCTCAACTGCTGTACTGAGAGTGGTGTCATCCCCAAGAAAATGGTGGGCGGTGGACATTGTCCCTCTGTACAATAGTTGGGACATAAGAGACCCAGGGGAAATACCAACCAATCAGGCCGACCTCTCTTGTAGGGAATCTCCTTGATACTATGATCAAGGAATTGCTTCTTGCCTTCCTGGTGTCCCACAGTCTCTAGGACAGCAAACAGCATGGCTTTGTCAAGAGGAAGCTCTGCCAAGTGAATTTCATAGAATTCTTTAATGCCATGACTCAGGTGTTGTACAAGGGTGAAGCACTGGACATCTTGTACCTGGACTCCAGAAAGGCTACTGATTCAATGTCTTAGAGAATGTAAGTGAAGATGCTGGACATCTTGGGGTGAGATACAAAGTCACAAGGTGGGTAGAGAACTGGCTAGGGGGACAGTACAAAGCGTAATACTGAGCAGTATGTACTCATAAGAGAGTGAAATGACTATCAGGCTGCCACATGAGTGGATGATGAGTCTGGTGCTCTTCAATATTTTATTTGTGGCACTGAAGAAGTTATTCAGAGCAAGATGTGTTTTGCTGCAGATGACGCTAAGATATGTGTCAGGGTGCATAATGAGAAAGGAGTAAATGAATTGAAAAAGGAACTGGAGAAATTGGACCAGTGGTACAAGAATTGGCAGCTAAAATGTAATGCCAAAAAGTGCTAGATTATACAATTGGGAAAGGGAACCCAAACTATTGTATTTGATGGTGGGTATTGCTTGTACAAATTTCAGAAGAGATTAACCTGGAAATTATAAGAATAGGCAGCCTAAAGACTTCAGTTCCATGTAACAAGGCACTTGGTATGGCAAGTGCTCTGCTCACAGAAACACATGGAAAAAAAACTGTAGATCAGTTGTAGAATGAGTAATACACTTATTAATTGAGATATTCACCCAGCAGGGCATCTCCAACTTCAGTCAAACTTTCATGCACAATTATGCTTTATCAAGCCTGTGAGGTATGACAGGTATAAACACACACACACACACACACACACACACACACACACACACACACACACACACACACACACACACATATAAATAAATTATGGTAGCACAGTAGTGCTACCATAGTTAGAGTTGAGGAGCTCTTTTAAGGTAAAAGGGTCAAATTTTACACCTTAATAACTTTGCGACCATTCAACAGATTTGCGTGAAATTTGGAATGCATGATCAAGAGCCATACACCTTGGGATATGCCAAGCTTCGTAACAGTCAGATATACAGCTGTGGAGTTATTAAGCATGATCTGTGCGCACATTTATGCTATATGGTGAATTCTTTGCTCATGCCTACAGGTCGCATGGTTTGTGCGAGCAGTCAGAAAACTTCAGGGAATGTGTGGCCAGGGTGCCCAATGTGCCTTTTGAAGATTTCATGAATAAATATTGAATGATTTAAAAGTTATTCAAAAAACAAGTTCCCATTATAAGTCAATGGGAAAAATTAAAAGAAAGTTTGACACTTTCGCAAATGCACTTTTTACTGTTGCAAATGTCCCTAGTACTTTCGCAAATCCACCATTTTGTTTTCAGTTGGTGATCAGAAAAATGCTTGGCATTTAAAATTTGGACCTTCTAGGGACACCATTCTTTTTGTGTTCACCTAGTCAGAACCCATGGATGCTAGCCATGTCTTTATTTTGGGGTTAAACACCCCAGAAATATGTTTTTTAAAGTTCTGGAAAAAGTACTTTACTGAAGTACTTCATGCTCAACACTTCAAGAATTCAGTAAAGCTGCAAATCACAAAAGTACTTTGCAACACTATGGCCAAATGACAGGAGTTTTTTTCCACCTTGCTGCAAAAGAACAGTTAGGTCGTTTGGCCTGAAATTTGGAGGGAACGCAGACACCATCTCACGGATATGCCTTTTGGTGGTTTGGTGAAAAAATAATACATGGCTGCAAAGTTATGGTACTCCGAAGTTGGCATTTTTTTCCCGTAGATTAACATGGTGGCATATGCCGTTCCTTTCAGGGCTCGTATCTCAAAAATGATTCGAAATACACATTTTTTGTTGTGAAAAATCCTAGCCAGGAAAATCATGATTTTTGTGAAATTTAAATTTTTTTTCTGCGTTGCGCGGTTGCTGAGATATTAGCAATTAAGTACTTCCAATGCTCGTTTTCAGCTTTGATACTCATTACAATGCACACATTCTTTGTACACACTGTGTTTCTCTATTCACCTGTTTGGCAAAAACAGGATATGCATTTCCATTACTGTTGCAGTTACTGTTTCAACTTGAGTTTCTGTCCCCGTTTGCATTTACTTTCCTGAGTGCGCCACCATGTGCGTTACCCTTTGCATTGTCATTGGCGCTTGTGTTTTCGTTACTGTTACCATTTGCATTTACACTACTGTTTCTCTTTGCGTTTTTGTTTGCATCACCATGCACATTGCCATTTCTGTTTATGGCAGCCCTTTCATTAGCGTTTCTGTTTCTCTTTTGGTTTGCGTCTTCCTTGCTGTTACTGTTACCATTTGCATTTGCAATTTCTTTAATGTGCCCATGCACATTACGGTTTGAGTTTCCATATTTGCTTGCATTTCCTTTTGTGTTTCTGTTCGCTTTGCTATTATTGTTGCTGTTACCATTACCATTTGCGTTTACAATTGCGGTACTGTGCCCGTGCGTGTTTCGGTTTGTGCTTCCATACGCGCTTCTGTTCCTGTTTCCGTTTCTGTTTCCTTTGGCATTATTCTTCTTGTTATCTTTACCATTTGCATTTACAATTCCAGGTACCATGCCTGTGCATGTTATGGTTTGCGTTTACGTGTGCATTTGCGTTCACGTTTCCATTTCTGTTCCCCTTCGTGTTCCTTTTGCCGTGACACTTAGAAACATAGAAACATAGACTTTGAGAGCAGATAAGGACCACTTGGCCCACCTAGTTTGTCCATTTCCCTACCTAGAGGATAAGTTGCAGATCCTATTTAACCAACAGCCTATTTTTTCCTACCCCCCACAAAAATTGCCTTATGTCTGTCCCATGCGTTCTTGAATTCTCCCACAGTTTTAGACCCCACAACCTCCTCAGGAAGGCTGTTACATGCTTCCACCACCCTCTCTGTGAAAAAAAATACTTTCTCACATTTCCCTTGAGCTGTCACCCCTCAATCTTCAAATTGTCTCCCCTTGTTCTTGCACATCTCTTTTTATGAAAGATGCTACCCTCTTGGACTTTGTTGATTCCACTGAGGTACTTAAACATTTCTATCATGCCCCCCCTCCTTTCCTCAAGGGTATACATATTAAGCTCCTTTAGTCACTCCTCATATGGCTTCTGTTGCAGACCCTGCACCATTTTAGTTGCCCTCCTCTGAACTGCCTCCATTCTGTCGATGTCTTGCAGAGATAGGGTCTCCAGAACTGGACACAGTACTCCAGATGGGGTCTCGCCAATTGTCTGTACAGGGTGATAACTTCCTGTTTTCTGCTGGTGATGCCTCTCCCTACACATCCCAGTATTTCCCCAGCCCTCCCTACTGCCTTCTCACATTGCTTGCCAACCTTAAGGTCATCTGATATGATTAACCCCAGGTCCCTTTCCATTTTTGTTGTTGTTACTACCTCCCCCCATTGTGTAATCTTCCCCTGTTTTTTTTGCCTCTAATATATATATCTACATTTCCATTTTAAATACTGCTGCCATTACTGTTCACATTACCAGCTGCATTTTCGTATGTGATTCGATGTCTGTTTGCATCACTGTTTGCTTCCGCATCACTTTGCACTTGCGTTTCTATTAAGGTTTCCTTTACCATTTACATTTGCATTACCATGTGCACCACTCTTGGCAGTTCTGTTTGCATTGCTGTTCCTGTTACTATGTCACAAGACATCACGTAGTGGGAGCACGGGGCCCAAAGTGCCCCACGCTCCCTCTGCCACATTAAATTCACTATTTTTCATCATCATTCTAAAAAAGAAGGGAAATTAAAGACAAAAAACTCAGTTTAATGCATCAGTTAGGGTTGTTCCACAGCGACAAAAGTGAGGAAATTTGGTTTTAGGGTTGAAAACCCCCCTTTGACCCCCACAGCCCCCCCAATCAGCATCGTGGTGCACCATGGGGTCATCAGTTCTGACTCTCACCCCATTTTCCTACACCTCAGATTCTTTACACATGTGATGGGGTGTGAGTTAGGCTGATGACCCCATGGTGCACCACACGATGCCGGGGTTGGGGGTGGCTGGGTCCAAAGGGGTTTCAACCCCTAACACCAAATTCCTCACTTTTTGTTGCTGTGGAACATCCCTAACTGATGCATTAAATGGATTTTTTTCTCTAATATATATATATATATATATATATGTGTGTAGGGATATACATGGGAAGGTCAGATAATGATTTATCTACACAAGTGCTGTTTGACCTCGGGTAACTTCACGAGTGGCGTAAGCCACGAGTGAGGTGTCCGAAGTCAAACAGCACAAGTGTAGATAAATCATTTATCTGACAGCTCACCATTGTATATTTCATTTATGCAATATGGATACTTCTTATCAGTTCAGGAACATCTGGTTTTGACTGTTTATCTTCTTTTTTTAAAATGATAATTTCTGGGACATTCTGGGACTTTTGGTTAACTTTCCTAGTGTATGTCCGCCTAGTGGGGTGGTTGCTATTCAATGAGACACCAATCATTTTGTAGAGAACTTCTTGTTGAACAAATGTCATGGTCACAGTATCATGCTACCTTTTTTGTTTTAAAGTTATTTGCATTTGTTTGATGAAAAAGTGAAAAAAAATTGAATTTTATGCTGTTTTTTGCTAATTATAAAAAACTAAAAGGTATTTATTAATGAAACACCACTCATTTTGTAGATATTTTTGTGCTGAACATTTTCCGTACTCACAGTACCATGCTATCACTTTTAGTTTTAAAGTGATTCACATTTGTTTGTCAAAAAAGTGAAAAGAAAATTGAATTTTATACTGTTTTTTGCTAATTATGAAAAAACTGAAAGGTATCTATGAATGAAACACCACTCATTTTGTAGATATTTTTGTACTGAACATTTTTTGTGCTCACAGTACCATGCTATCATTTTTCATTTTAAAGTTATTTACATTTGTTTGTCTGAAAAGTGAAAAGAAAATTGGATTTTATGCTGTTTTTTGCTAATTATATAAAAACTAAAAGGTATCTATAAATGAAACACCACTCATTTTGTAGATATTTTTATCCTGAACATTTTTCGTGCTCATAGTACTATGCTATCATTTTTCATTTTAAAGTTATTCACATTTGTTTGTCAAAAAAGTGAACAAAAAAGCTTTGATTGACAGTTTGCATTTATCCCACATATGTGGGATAAATCTAGGGTGGTTAGATTTATCCCACATATGTGGAAATAAATGGATTTATGCAATTGCTTTTGGTTCCACACCTATTGCATAATATATATATATATATATATATATATATATATATATATATATGCACAATTGTGCCCCTGTAGTCAGGGTTGAGTAGCATGTTTAATGTTAAACCTCAAATGTATATGTGTGTATATATACACACACATATATATACATACACAATTGTTCTATTACAAATCATGTAACTATAATTGCAATCCATTTTAAACAATTTAAAAAAACAAAACCTATAGTAACCTGTAATTAAGCAAACACTCACATTTATTTGCTAATCATAGACAGACAATAATTATAGTATCAATATAAATATAAATATTAATATAAATATACCATATAGATTTTGTACAACAAAAGCCCCCACATATATTAACCATCAGTTTCATTCCTATGCAAAAAATTTAAGACTAATAGAGCTCTAGATGAATATTTCAATTATATATTTAAGAAATCTCACTAGGGAGTGTAGCGAATTACAAATCGATCATCCCAAGCTTTATACATATAAAAAAGTAATACTATATTTATATTAATATTATTGAGAAAATACTTTTTTTTAAGCACGCTGCCTAACACATCCTAAACTCATGCAGACAGGACACTCCCTTAAAGGTAAAAAGTACAAATACATTTTACAATTTTTTTGTAGTGCTTATTTCCTTTAGAAAATGTATATGTTTATCACAAGAACTACCTATTTGTGTTAATATACTTTTGTATCCAAAACACCCTTACTATGCAATTTCTGGTGGCATAAAAGATCAGTTATCTTCTGTTCTTCTTCATGAACATGGACCAGATTTTCAAAGGCCAGAGAATGACCCAGGGTGCTTGTGTCAAAAACAACTGACACAAGGAGCAGGATGCATCCAACCTTGCACCAATTATGATTTTCAAACAGTGCTTGAGTCAGAATCAGGTCTGCATGCACCAGATTGTCTGGTGCCATGATTGTACCTAAACAATGCCTGTGCCATGTCAGAAGGGATGCCTGCATCACTGAAATGATGCACCATCTCCTTGTTTAGGATTTTCAAGGAATACAAGCCCTGTCCTTGTGCCTAAGATGCACATTGTTGTTAGACCAGCCAGAGCTGGTCTAAGGGACACTAAAGCATATAAAGAGGCCCACAGCAGGTGGTCAGACCTGACTATGCTACTATTGAGGGCCAGTAGTCTCCTGTAGGACTAGTTTAGAACATTGTGGGGGCTTAGTCTTGGCCATTTCATCTGCCATTTGCTTTTGACTTAGTTTTCATCATTCTCATCCTTTGCATTATTTTTTACACATCTAGCACCATTTATTTCACTCAGCTTGCACCAATTGTTTGACTCAGCTTGCACCATTTGTTTTACTCAATTTGTGTCATTTTCATTCCTTGAGTCATTTTTTTGACTCAACTTGCACCATTTTTGACTCAGTGTGCATTACTGTATTTTGGTGCAGCTTGTGACATTCCCATCCCTTGCATCATTTTATTGATGCAGTGGACCTCCTACATCAGTTTGGGGGACTTTGCCACAGAAAATGCTTTTCCTGCAAAATATGGGGCACAATATTTGGTGCACCTAGATCTGATGCAAGGTGGTTGTTTGACATAGCTTGTATGGATCTAAGGGCCCTTTGAAAATATATCCCTCCTTGCAAATGTTTTGACATGGATCTGTACCTCAGCAACCTTCTAGTTTTACTATATCCTAAATCTATAGTTGGTTCAGTGTTCGGACGGAAGAAGACAGCATGTTATCTGGTCAAACAGGTGCAAATACCAGCAGCAGTGCAATCCAAGTGAATCCTACCAATATGAATAGATTTATCAAGTCCTTATTTTATAAGGAAGTGGAGTCCAATCCCTTATTAATAGAGAATGTAAAGGCAACATACAGTTCGAAAGTGGCCAAACAACACAGGAGCCAGAACTTTACATCTGAGAAGCAATTATTCAATTAGACAAAGTAGTTCTCTGAGCCCAGAGACTATATTGGCAGAGAGTGATGCTCAAAGCCTAGCTGAGTGTTAATTGAGTGCCCAGAGTACTCAGACTATTAAAAAAAATCCAACACTGGCACAGAACAGTACAGATTTTTATCCTATTGGCAACGGCACTTATTGGAATCATCTGCCGGTTTAAGAAGGTTGATCCTCAGTAATGTCCAAGGAAATCAAAGTGGAGGTGAGACAACTACTGACCAAGAAGGAAGCAACACTATATCAGCGGAGTACCAAAAATACTGGCAACAGCTGAAATATATAATCCAACAGTACAACAGACATTTTAAAAGAGTGAAGTTAAGGAAATTTGCACGCGACAGAGTGGACTACTAGTAGGGCAGTATTTTTCAATTTGGAGATATAATTCTAATCAACCACCACATTTTATTTTGAGAAAACCAACCTATCAGGAGTTTTATACTGGCATATCTGAGTCAGAATGGAACTCAGCTGTTGAGCCACAGCATTTTTTAGATATCAGCTAGGACTAAAGACTCATACCCCCATATCAGCTAGGACTAAAGACTCATACCCCCAATAAGCAGGCATTCCTACAGCAAAAGTACTGTCCAAAAATACTGTGCACTGATACAGGAGGTGGTGAAAACAAGGGGTAGGCAGCCCCAACACAAACAATCAAAGACTCATAAGGTTGTTGCACTCCGAAGCTTGAAGAAGATGGTTATTTGGTTCCACCAGGAATTCACCAAGACACATCCATAAGAAAATCAAAGAGTTTTATTTGCCAAACTTGACGGAGATAATCACACAGATACAGAAAAAAACAGGCCACTCTGTGAGGGGTAGTTACTCCAGCACTTTGTTCACTGGAGCTTCTTCGGGGAGTGACTAACTACATCTGAAACCTCTCTTATACAACGAAAAATAAGGAGAGTGTCATTAATTACATCATTCTTTCCCACAATGCATTGCCAGTTATGACATCACAAAAGCCCAATGACAAAAGAACATTTCTTATATTGTTTTTCGAAAACACAGTAATAGTCAAAGGCTAATGTGTTAGGTAAATATTTTTAGAGATTTTAGAGGTTAATGGTAGATCTAAGGAAGCTTTATAAACTATATATATATATATATATATATATATATATATATATATATATATATATATATATACATGTATTGCATATCAAAGCATTATTATTAAAACTAAAATATATTGAGAACCAAAATATCATGATATCAACAAATTAAGTGGTGCCAGCACTAGCAGATACATTTCTGTTACCTTTAATCAATTGATCATTCTTTTACAGTATATACAAATTATATCAATAAATGTAACTATTTTCATATGATAACTAGAAAGCATAATCAAAATCTGATAGATAGGAAGCAAAATCAATGGTAGTGAAGGCAATAATCAATATTTCATATGTAAGACAAAACTAGGCATATTAACCTATAATGTATAGTTACAAAAAGATTTGTAAGACTTTTTTGAAGATTTTGATAGGTGATAGATGAAATTTGGAAGCAGGTGAAACTGGGAGCTGTGGTAGCGGCCATTGTTATTGCAATTTCTACGCTTACCATTCTCACAAATGTAATAAGAACAAACAAAAAAAATATTATTTTGTTGGTTTACAAATCAATGTACAAATGCACCATTTTCATTTGTATCATTAAACAGAAAATTTAAGGTGAAAGCATGATAGAAAATGAAAGCAAACATCAGAAAGAACAGGAAAAAAAGACTAGTGTAAGAAAGTAAATAATGAGTGTAGAAGACACTATGAGAAAGAAAAAAGAAAGAAAAAGTGAATGGGCCAGAAGAGAAAAGGAAGGGGGGGGGAATAGATGGATAGTAAGGGTTTGAAAAGAGAATAACTGAAGGTGAAAAAAGAGCAAAACAATAGAGAGAAATACTGTTGAAAAAAGTGTGTGTTTGGTGTGAATAAATCAAGTAAAATAAAAGTGGAGCAGAAAAAGGGGGGAAAATGCCTGAAGATAAAAATGATAAATTACCCCAAATAGAACCTTCGTAAATAGGGTTTGAAATCTATTTCTAAATTAATACCATCGGGGGCAGTGCATTCAAAATATATATCCAGTACGTTTCATGCTGTGGCAGTCATTGTAAGCGGCTGCCTCCAGACTTGCCAACTTTAACTTGCTTTAATTCCATGGATTTTAAACCAGACAAAACACTGTTGTGATGCATGAGGTAGTGGTCAGAGACAGCATTTTTCAGATTAAAATTCTTGATCTCTCCTGAATTATTTGCTTTAATGGTTATGTTGTTCATCCTATATAAAGAGAATAATGGATGGGGAAGGGGTTGATATGAGAATTTAATGCACTCCCGAGTTGTGGGATGCTACATAAACCCCTAAGGTGAAGCCAGAGGGGTTTATCAAAGCATTCCACAATGAGGGTGTGCATTAAATTCTCATATGAAGCACCCTCCCCATCTTTTAATTTTTATAATAACAGGCCAGCAATTTTTCTCCAGCAGTTTGTGAGACTGTTTGGCTTCGCCCACATACAGAATGTTGGCCAATGAGGCAGCAGCATAGTTTGACTGGCATGGCTCATGAATGTCATTACAACCAGCTGGTTGTTATGGAAAATATCAACTTGGTCAGTACATTGCGAGAAATTGCTGACCAGTTATTAAATAAACAATTGCAGAGCCACCAAATGGCATACACTATGAAAGCAGTAACACACATGATGAACTGTCATATGTTAATTCTATGTGAGTTAGTGGGGTGAATGATAATGAAGGTTTTGCCAGACTGGCAATAACAACAAATTATACAGTTGCCACAGCGAATCATTCCAGGCAGTTTGATGGGGAGCCATGTTCTATTAACCTCCTGTTCTCTTCTAAATTCACATCTGACTAAACTGTCCCTAATGTTTTTAATTTTTCTAAAAGTGACAAGATGTCTGGGTCTGATTTGATGTGCAAGCATAGGGTCATTAAATAGGATAGGCCAGTATTTATGTATTATTGAACCCATTTTCCCAGACAAGTGATTAAACTCTGTACTGAAACATATCTGTTCAGAACAATTTTATTATTTTTTTTTCTATCAATAGAGAGCTGTGGTCAATTGTTTCAACCTTCTCTATGGCCTCATTAAGCTCATTCAAGGCTTATCCCTTTTCTAGGAACATATCCCTAAATCTAAAAATTTGAGCTTCAAATTTACCATTATCTGAACAGTTTCTACAAAGTCTTAAAAACTGTCCATATGGTATCAAATGTTTTAGTTTTTTGGGGTAGTTACAGCAAGCTAAGAGATAACTATTGGTTGCTCTTGTCTTTCTGTAGCCCTCACTTTGAATCACTATATTGGTGCTAGATGATTTTTTTAATTTTTATTTATTTATTAAATCTAGGATTACAAGTACCTTTGAGCCAAGGCTTTTTTACAAAGGTTCCACATCAAGGATAAACATACAACAAGGATACAACATTGAGTTAATAGTAATGCAATTCTTGTACAGCAGTGCTATTGTCTGTCTGAAGAGAGGAGAGAGGGAGAGAAGGTAGAGGCAGCCAGAGGCATTTGTTGAAAAAAAGTTGGAAGGAGAGATGGAGGAGAAGAGGGGGTAGGGTGAGGGGGATGAATAAGTGCAGCAAAAGTGGCATGGAGAGACTAAAGTGGTGGGAAAAAGACCTGGGTTTTTATGTTGTTGCCTCAGGAGTCTGGGAAAAGGAGACAGGGAGGGGGCCAAGGGACTTAGCAGTAGGCTGGAGCTGTGTAGGTGATGGGCTAAGTGAGGCAGTCACAGGAGCTAGAGGCAGTGAGATGAGTCTGGAGCCTGGTTTTAAACAGAACTAGAGTAGCAGCTGAGGCAACGGTGTCACTGAGACCATTCATCCATAGAGGAGCCCTGTATTCGAAGAAGCGTTGGCCCTGAGTAGTACGACAGCGAGGGACATGTAGATTCTGAGTTATAGAACTCCTGGTGTTCCATTGGTTAGTGGTCTGATGTATTAAGGCAGAAACGCCGGGAGGAGTTAGGCCAAAGTTGATTTTTCTTGCCATGGCACAGGTGAGATACTTTATCTGGTTGGAGAGTTGGAGCCAACTGGTTTGTGCATAGAGGGAGCAGGTGTGGATGAGGTGGTGGGAACCAGTTGTGAGTCGGCAAGTTTTGTTTAGGGCAATTGTTATGTGACAGAGGGTGGATGTTGAGGCAGAACCATAGATAATGAGGCCATAATCAATAATTGACACCACTGAGCTCTGGACGGCAATCTTCAGGGCCTCTGGGGTGAGATGTTGCTTGTGCTTGTAGAGCAATCCAAGGTGTATATTGGCAGCTTTGGCCACGCTGTCAATGTGAGCAGAATAGGAGAGCTTGGGGTCAAGCAAAATTCCTAGATATTTGAAGGAGGATTCTTGTTTGAGGATGGATCCCTGTTTGGTGGAGATGGTGAGGGGGTGATGCCTGTGACGATAATGAGAACTACAGAACAACATGGACTTGGTTTTCCTGTGATTTAGTACCAGTTTATGATTGGAGAACCAAGTTTCAACGGCACTGAATCTAAGCTGTTGGCTGAGCTGGAGTGGTATAGGGTCCTGATGCGTGGAGAAGACAACAGCATCATCTGCGTACAGGATGATTTGTTCTGAGCTAGATTGAGGTAGGGAGTTTAAGAACAGGCTGAAAAGGAGTGGGCCCAGTATGGATCCCTGGGGGACTCCAGGGCATACAGGCAAGGTATGTGACAGAACATTGGTGATTTTTACTCTTTGAGAGCAGTTTTCAAGGTAACTTTTGAACCAGAGGACTGAGTCAGGTGCAAGGCCAGTAATGAGTAGCTGGTCAAACAGTAGCTGATGATGGACCATGTTGAAAGCCTTTGATAGGTTGATGAAGACAGTCCCAGTGAAAAGATCTTTGTCAAGGGAGCTGTGCACTTTGCCAGTAAATTCAAGTAGGGCAGTGGTGGCACTATGCCCTTTTCTAAAACCATGTTACTGGGGGCATAGAATGTTGTATTTTTTCCAAGTAGTCAGTGAGCTGGTCTGCAACAATATGCTCAAGGGCCTTGGAGAGAGGTGGCAATATGGAGATCAGGCAATAGTTTGCATGGCTGGTCTTATCACCATTTTTGTGGACAGAGGTCACTGTGGCAGTTTTCCAGATTTCTGGGAATGTACTACTGTTGAGAAAGAGGTTAAGAATTTTAGTGAGGGGACACAGGACCTCATCAAGTGAAAGTGATAGTAGCTTGAGGTCTAGGATGTCACTGCTGGTTCTAGATTTAGAGATGGCCGAGGCAATGTGGTGGCAGACTTCATTCATCTTAATCTCCCTGAAGTAGAAGTGTGGCTGGTTGAAAGAAGTGCAGGGAGTGCTTGAGGGGGTGTCATTAGACAGAAAGAAATCAGGCGGAAGAACAGAGCTGAGGTCAGTAAAAGCCATGTTGAAGATGTTAGCAAAGACCACAGGATCAAGGGTAGTGGACCCAGCTACAATTAGTATTGCCAGAGGGGACTTTAATTGTTTCCCAGTGATGTCCTTGGTATTGTCCCAGAAAGCATGGCCTTTTCCCCCCAGGTGTTGGTGAGGACATCCTTATAATATAAACTTTTCATGAGACAAATGGATTTGGTGCAGGCATTACGGGCATGTTTGTATTTTTGGATATCAGATTGTTTGCCTGTGGCTTTAGCCACCGCCCATAGGTGGTCCCTAGATTTCAGCTGTGAAAGGAGCTCCGCAGTTATCCAAGAGTTACAAAGGGCTTTTGCTTTCCATTTTTTAGTGGGAGAAAAGAGGTCACAGGCCTTGTTGAAGGCGGTTATGAAGTAATCAATGGCAACGTTTATTTATTTATTTATTTAGTTTTTGTTTACCGGGTAAGTACACTAGACAAGTTTTATGCCTATTTTCAGGAACAACCCGGGAGAGTACAAAAGGGTATAACAGGTACATTGATACAGTAATTGGTTCAGACGAATACATTCAGGTACAAAAACAGGAGAATACAAAAACAATGTTAACATCTGATGCATTGTAAATAGGCAACCAGTCTTGAAGGGATAGGTACTGTTTGAGATGGGTAAGTTTCCCTCTTGGAAGGACTCTGCTAGTTATGGTTAAAGGGGGTGGTTTTTGAAATGTATTGGACCATTCAAATAGAATTGGGGAGTGGTCACTGAGAGAGTCTGGGAGAATGGAGGGGCCGGAGATCCTGGAGGGGTGATTAGTGAGAACCCAGTCCAGCAGAGTGCTGGTGTCTGTTTTGTAATGAATCCTAGTAGGTGAAGTAACCAGTTGTGAGAGGTTGGCAGCTGTAATGACATCCTTATGAGTGCAGACATCAGATGTGAGACAGTTAATATTGAAGTCACCAAGAAGGATGTGTTCAGAGCCAGGGGGGTTGTGAGCTGACGAATTTAAGGACTTCTTTGATGCCAAAATCTTGTTCCCGAGGTGGAACATAAATGGTGACGATGGTGAGTACTTTTTGATTGGGACCAAGTAGGATTTTTATGGGTAGGAGCTGAGTAGAGGAGACAGATTTAAATGTAATGTCTAGAAAATTAATTTTCTTCAGTTCTGTCTGGTGTGCGAATCATAAGTGGAGCTCATTGATATTAAGCCAATCTGTGAAATTAATTACATCATATTCTGAGCTGTTCCATATGCACAAAATATCTTCAATAAAGTGGACCCACAAAATTATTTTTTTCAAGGAAGGGATTTTCTGTGGATTTATAAATAAATTTCCCCTCCCATTTTCCCATAAACAAATTTGTATATGAGGATGCCATAGAGGCACCCATAGCTGTACCACAAATCTGTTTATAAAAATTGCAATCAAACTCAAAATAGTTGTGCTGTAACACAAATTCCAAACCACAGCAGATTAAGTTGATGGGCATCTCATTTTTCAGGGATCCCTGTCTAAAAATTCCATACATGCTAGTACCCCATCCTTAAGTGTAATTGATGTATATAGGAACCGTACATCAATTGTTACCTATCTGTAGCTTGGTTGCCAGTTAAATTCTGAGAATTTTTTAAGCATATGCATGGAATTCCTGATGTATGAATCAAGGCAAACAACACTTCTCTGGAGAAAAAAGTAAATAAAATGGCTTAAATTATCAGTCACCAATCCCATCCCGGATACTGTTGATCACCCTGGGGGGGGTTATTGCGATCTTTATGGATCTTTGGCAAACTATAGTGAACTGGGGTAATAAGATAATCTGACAAGTTGTACTGAAATTCAGCTTCCGTGATCTCATTTAGAAATAAAGCATAATCAAGCAAATGAGACAGTTCTTTCTTAAATAGTGCACCTGGATCCTCAGGTAATAGGACATTGCTGTTGGCATCATGCAATAGTTCAAGTACTTTTTTACAGTCAAATTCCTTTGTCATGATTACTAGATCACCACACTTATCTGCTAGCTTGTAAACTAAATGTTTCTTATCTCTCAATTCAATTAATCCTTAATCTTCACCCTTAGTGAGATTGAAATGCTTAACCCCTGTATCCTGAACCAGTGTCTGATTAATTTCTGACAGTACAGCTTCTTTGAACACAGAAATGAAATTATTATTTGTGACATGGCTGAACTGTAATTTAGATACATAGATAGAAAACATTATATAATACTTGAAAGGCTGCTATTTAAAGAACTAAACACAACTTACAATATCTGTAGCTTGAAACAATATCTCGAGCTTCAGATAGCACCCTGTGGCTTTAGGATTATTCTGGTCCCATCAGGTGGATTAGACAATTTCATCCACTCTATCAACTGGCAAAAGGCAGCTGCTCTTTGTGCTCAAACATTTATTGAAATCCTAATAAAGCAGGGCTCATTAAAACATCAGGAACTCACACAGAATATCACTGAAGTCAAGACTAAGATTAACAAATATATAAATGGTCCAGAACTGAGTGAGTTAAATAAAGAGTTAATTAAAGTCCTTCAAAACAAATTGGAAAAACATGAGCAGGAATTTATTGAAAGAAAACAAAATAAATTAATTCGGGATCAGAATGACTATAAAGAGGGTGGGATCTTTAAGTGGTCTCATCCTAGATCCTCTAGCCATGGTGCCAGGTCACGTGGTAGATCCCGCACACACAAACCAAAATCGAGTGGTAAGCACACCAATTTAAGCACTACAGGTGCACCTGAGAAGCAGCAATCAGCAGAAGAATGAGCAGATAATACTTCAAACTCCTCTGAGGGTAGGAAAGAGGTGTATTTTTCCAAGGATACCACCAACAACAAAAACCAAGGATAAAGGGAAAACGCAGGCTTTCAAGGTAACCACTCTCAGAAAGGGACCAAAAGGAGAAAAACCCAATGGGGGATAAAGGGTGGCTGCAAATCCTACTACAGATTTTAGGAACACAAGAAGAGGCAAATTGTCAACTTAACTGAGAAACATTTATGGACACTCAATTGCAAGTTTTACAAAGGGGACTTTCCCTTGCTCCAACAGCCAAACCAAAGAGATTTGACATTATTGTGGACGTTGAAAGGCTCATTAGGAAACTATACTTGAAACATTTCTTCTCAAAGATTATTCCTGAGGAATAAAACATGGGTGGATATTCGGCATTTGAAACATCTGCCAGAGAACTAAATTTTGAGGTTTCACCCAATACATCATTATTGGATTTCTCTGATCACACAGCACTGGAACAGGAAATGACTAACGATTGGACATGGGTGGACTGGGCTAATTATTTTACTTTAACTACGCTTTATAATGAGAACACTGTGCAGCAGTCAGATAGGATTACAAATATATCCTTGTATGATGTAAACAAAAACAATCTTAGAAAACTGAGAACAAGGAATTTTGTATCTAAATCACAGTTCATCCCTGTCACAAAAAATAATAATGAAATTGTCTAATCCACCTGATGGGACCAGAGTAATCCGTGCTATCTGAAGCTTGAGATATTGTTCCACGCTACAGATATTGTAAACTGTGTTTAGTTCTTTAAATAGCAGCCTTTCAAGTATTATATAATGTTTTATATCTATGTATCTAAATCACAGTTCAGCCCTGTCACAATTAATAATTTCATTTCTGTGTTCAAAAAAGCTGTACTGTCAGAAATTAATCAGACACTGGTTCAGGATACAGGGGTTACGCATTTCAATCTCACTAAGGGTGAACATAAAGCATTAATTGAATTGAGAGATAAGAAACATTTAGTTTACAATCTAGCAGATAATTGTGGTAGTCTAGTAATTAAGACAAAGGAATTTTACTGTAAAAAAGTACTTGAACTATTGCATAATGCCAACAGCTTTGTCCTATTACCTGGGGATCCAGGTGCACTATTTAAGAAAGAACTGTCTCATTTGCTTGATTATGCTTTATTTCCTAATGAGATCACAGACGCTGAATTTCAATATCTCTTGCCAGATTATCCTATTACCCCCAGTTCACTATATTTTGCCAAAGATCCACAAAGATCACAGTAACCCCCGAGGTGACCAACAGTATCTGGGGTGGGATTTGAGACTGATTATTTAAGCCATTTCATTGACTTTTTTCTCCAAAAAAAAAAGATTTAGGGATATATATTAATAATAAACTTACATCAAATGATTACTGTTAGAACTGCTTGCATGACCAACAGACTTTTGAGGCAAATAAAACATACTTTTGTTAATCGCATTGAACATTGCCTTATTCCATTGTATAGGGCATACATTAGACCATGTCTAGACTATGGTTCCCCTTTCTGGAATCCAAACCCAAAAAAAGACATAAAATTCTTGAACAGGTTCAAAGGAGAATAACTAGAATGATTCCAAGATTAACAAACTTGGATTATCAGAACAGATTAAAAGCTACTGGTCTCTTCTCTCTTCAAACTAGAAGATTAAAAGGTGATATGCTTATGGTTTTTAATTTAATAAATTCACCAGATCTAATGGAAAAATGTGGTCTAACACGCTCCAAAAGGAGACATGTTCTGAGACTGCATAATAAACAGCTTGAAGTAAAAACTTATAAAACCAGCAAAAGGGAAAACTTTTTTCCAATAAGAGCATCCATTGTATGGAACACGTTGCCACAAGAATTGGTAGAGGCAACAAAAACAAAATTGCATAATAATATTTATTCATAAACTTCTTTATAAAAATTGAGATGATGAGCTTGTAACTCACTACACTCCCTAGTAAGATTTCTTAAATATTTAAATGAAATATGCATCTGGAGTACTATTACTGTTACATTTTCACATAGGAATGAAACTGATACTTAATATACTTGCTGTATTTATGTTTATTGTCTCTACATGATTAGAAAGTAAATGTGGCTGTTTGGTTGCAGGTTACTATGGGGGGGGCTAATACTGCTTAAATGGATTGCAAACATAGTCACATAATTTGGAATAGACCAATGGTAGCTTACATATATGTATATAAGTGTTTACACCTGTGGTACACCTCAGCCTTGGTAAAGTGTAATTATATGTAAAACATTGGCTGGAGTGGGAGCTGCACTGCTGGTTGGATATCTCAGTTAATAAATGTATTGCTCTTCCTACAACTGATCTACAGTTTTTGTGTCTTTCTGTGAACTGAACTTTGTAAAAAGACAGTGTTGGCATAGACACAACTGCTTCAGTTCACAACACATGAGCAACCTTCTAGTTTTGCTACCCCTTTACATATACTTTTTGAGACTGCACCTGAAATACTATGTGCAGTTCTGTAACTCTCACCAAAAAAAAAAAAATTCTCAGATCACCCAGAAATGGTTCATATGAGGGTGACTAAAATTACATATGGGCAACAGGAGAGGACCTATCTAGAATGGTTGGTTAACCTGAATGTTTACTCTTCCATAGTCTGGAGAGGTAGGACATGATTGAAATCTTCAAATATCTGTGGATAGTAAACAGTGTTTAGGATTAAGATTATGATTAAGAGGGAGGGAGGGTGGTCAGAACAGGTGGAAATACTAAATGAGTATTTCTGCTCAGTGTTTAACAGGGAGAGGGTTGGGCCTATACCTTAGGGAAGGTTGGAGGGTGGTCATGGAAAAAGGAGGTATTGCATATAGAGATCCCAGTCAAAAGGGTGTTGGAGGGCCTAAGGTCACTAAGGGTGGATAAGGCACCTGGACCAGATGGAGTGCATCCTAGGGTATTCAAAGAGCTGGCAGAAGTCCTTGTGGGACCACTGGCAAATCTGTTCAACACTTCCTTGAGTACTGGATGTGTGCCCAGAGATTAGAGGATGGCTCATGCGGTGCCAATCCATACAGGTGGACCCATGGATGAACCTCTGAACTACAGACCAGTAAGCTTTACAACCATTGTGGGAAAACTGATGGAGACTATTCTTAAGGAAAGGTTGGAGGAGAATGGACTACAGGATGGCAGACAACATGGGGTTTGTATTTGACAGATCATGTCAGACTAACCTTGCGGAACTTTTCAACTGGGTGACATGGTCACTTTATAGGGGCCATGTAGTGCATGTCCTTTACCTGGACTTCAGCAAGGCATTTGACTCGGTACCTCTGGAAGGCTGACCAGCAAGCTAAATAGCCTAGGAGTAGGGATGAAACTGGTTGAATGGATTAAGAGCTGGTTGCAGGGTAGGCAGCAGAGGGTGGAAGTTGGAGGTGAGCTCTCGGCACACATGGCTGTAACTAGCAGGGCCCCACAGGGATCAGTCCTGGGACTGGTACTATTTAACATAGGGGATGAGGAGGAAGATCAACCTCTTTGCAGGTGACACTAAGATCTGTGCTGAGATGAATAGTGTGGAAGGGGGTAAAGTACTGCAAGAGGATTTGGTGTCACTTGAGCACTGGTCTGCCACATGGCAGTTCGGGTTCAATGTTAAAAAATGCAAGGTCTTGCACTTGGGAGCAAAAAACCCATAGAAAAGAAACTTGTTGGGGGGGGTGCAGTTAGTGACTTCAGCTGAAGATAAAGATCTGGGGGTGCTGGTGACAAGGGATGTGAAACACTCAGCACAGTACAGGAAGGCAGCTGCAAAGGCAAACAGAATGCTGGGATGCATCACCAGGGGAATTACCTCTAGGATAGAGGAAGTCATTATGCCCCTGCACAGGTCCCTTGTGAGGCCACACTTGGAATACTATGTGCAGTTTTGGTGCTCCTGTTTGAAAAGGACATCAAACTACTAGAGGGGGCCCAGCATAGGATGATGAGGATGATTCTGGGGATGGGGGAACAACATATGAGGAGAGATTGATTGAGCTCAACAAGGACACCCTTGAGGATGGAAGGGAGAGAGGGGATATGATTGAGACATTCAAGTACTTAAATTGCATAAACAGAGCTAACTATCAGGGTTTGTTTATGTTAAAAGGAGGGAGGGATGCCAGGGGACACACTCTGAAATTGGAGAGAGGGAGGAAGGTTCAGAAGGGAGATGAGGAGGCACTATTTCACTGAGAGGGTGGTGGCAGGTTGGAATGCACTGACAGAAAAAGTGATATCACTGTGGACAGTGAGCATCTTCAAGAGAGGGTGGGATAGGGCAAAAGGGAGGGTCAAAACTGTGAGGAAGATGGGTGGGAAAAGTTTGGAGGTGGAGGGCACTAAATCAGAAGGGCAGACAAGGGGAAGGGGAAGCTGAAGTTTAATAAACAGCATGCTGCACACTCAGGCAGACTAGAAAGACCATAAGGCCTGTATCTGCTGGCAGTTTTGTATGTTTGTATATTCATTGGGTGGACTGCTGGCAACTGTTTAAGTATAAAAATGGGTCCATTACAAGGGGCCATAACAATAAACTGGATTGGAGTAGTTAAGAATGGATGTCAGAAAGTACTTCTTCATGGAAGGGATTATGGAACTGTAGAACCAGCTTCTGGAAGAACTTTAAACATCAAGATGGTTAAAAGATTCAAAGGGGTGGGATAGGAAGATGGAACTGCTGAAACTGCAGGGAGAGAAGAAAGGAAAAATGGGAGCAATGACATAAGCCAAGCAGAACTACAAGATGAGAACTCTGCATAACACCTGCCAGTGAAAGACTGCTATGGGCAAAGGTAGGAACTAGGAAGACTTGACAGACCATGAGTCATTTTCTGTCCATAAATTACTTGTATTCTTATGAGCTTATGAAAGCTGTTTTTGTGGATTCCATTATCTATGGCACTTCCACAGCCATAACATTGTGAATTTACCATCCTCACCTTTTAGGCTAATGATGCATCTGTGATGAACTTTTGAGCCAACCACTTAGCCCCTAGCCTTCTCAGGTATCTTCAGTTCTCCCTGTGCATCATCTAGGCTAGCAGCAGTAACTCAAGCTCCTGCTTACCACAACTGAATAAAATTCTAAACAAAGCATCTCAGGTATTAGCCATCTTATATGCCAATACACTAATGGAACAGCCTTCCTGAGAAGGTTGTGGGGTGAAAAACAGTGGCAGAATTCAAGAATCCATGAGATGGACATAAGGCAAGTTTAGTGGGGGGTAGGAGGAAGTAATCTGTTGGTTAACTAGGTTCTGCAGCTTATCCAATAGGTAGGAAAATGGACAAACCGGGTGGGCCAAGCTGTCCTTATCTGCCATCAAAGTCTATGTTTCTGTGTTAATATCTTTATGTACTCAATAATTCAAACTATGACTACAAACAGGACTTACAAAAAAGTGAAGGTACCACTAGTACATGGCCATCTTCAGCAATTTGTACACCAATGGATACAAATAACTGTGGACAAATGAATAAAATGGTGTCTTGGGGCTATGCAACCAAATTTAAGGAAAATTCAAGACTAAATAGACTCATCATATCCCCACTATCAAAGAAGAAGGCCCACCAGTACAATTATGGGACACCCTAAGACAACTAACAGCAAACAAGGCAATAGCAGAAGTGCAAGTCACAACAAGGAAAAAGGGTCTATTTGATATTCATTATGGTCTCCAAAATGATGGGAGACTTACACCCCATCTTAGACTTAAAATATTAAAACAAGTTCATAACACCAAAGAATTTCAAGATGGAGACTATCAGAACAATGAAAGCAATCTGTCAGGAAAACTTCTTCACATTAGTATACATAAAAGATGCTTACCTTCACATCTCAATGCACCCCTCACACTTCAGATTCCTCAGATTTGCAATAATGGGACATTACACCCAGTACCAAGCATTATTATTTGGTCTAGCCTCAGCCCCAAGAGTCTTCACTAAAGTCTCGGTGGTAATAGCAACCAAACTAAGAAAGAAAGGAATTCACATAGTATCATACTTGGAAAACTGTCTCACAAGAACAAGGTCCATACGGCAAGCAGAAAGGGAGACCAACATAGTCATGCAGACACCGCAGCAGCATGGATGGATAGTGAACACAACAAAAGGTTCACTTACTCTCAATCAAAAAACAGAACACCTGGGAACACTTATTGACACAGCCTGTAGCCTGGTGAGACACTCAACAAAAATTATAGAAATTGTAGCAACACAAGGCTATCAGCTACTAAAAACAAATAATCCCTCACTATCCCAGATAGTATAACTCCTGGGGTTTATGGCATCTTGGATAGACCTGGTACCATGGGCTAGATGGAGACTGAAGCTGTTGTAATTCCTAGCCATACAAAAGGCAACCAAAACAGACAACAGCCTATTGGCATCAGTTCAAATCTCCTGAGCAGTAAGACAATCAATACTCTGGTGGACCATTAAGAACAACCTCTCAGTAGAGGTACCAATGGAACTGGAGTTTGAGGTCACAATAGACACTGATGCAAGACTAATTGAGTGGGGTGCCTCAACATTCCAGAAAATGGTACATGGCAAATAGTCTATAATGCCCTGCTACACTTCCAACACATAACATGATACAAGAGACATGGGTAGTATGTTTTAAAATGTTTTTCTCAAAATTAGGCCCCATACATCTAAAAGAAATTCAGTTCTGTCTTGTTTTAGTGCTGTATTGTTAAATAGCGGTCAATTTGTGATGTTGTAATACTGTATACAGTATATTGATACACTGTTTGTTTTTTCATAGATTTTTATTAGATAGGCAACTACTTTTGTATTGTTAATATAGGACCTCCTTGGAAATGAACTCCTCACTCAATGGAGCATTGTACCAGCTTTCTTATTCATAAAACTATGAATAAAATGTATTACTGCTACTACTACGTACAGGAAAATTAATGAACATCCACACTGGCTCTCTCAGTCCACTTCACCCAGTTGTTTTTTTTTCATTCTCTGAAGTGGCAAAGGCCATATCTAACTTGGTAAAGAAAAAAGCTCTCAGGCCAGATGCTATTCCAGCAGAGATCTACAGTGAAAGCCTGGACACTTGGATCCTGACTTTAACAAATTGTTTCAGTGCATGTCTTGAACAGAAATACATTCTTAGCTCCTGGAAAACAAATATGAACATCCCAATACATTAAAAAGGCCCACCTTATAACCCTGGCAATTTTTGACCCATCAGTCTTCTAGATATTACATGTAACGTATTTGCTAAGACATTACTAAACAGACTAAACTACTGGCTGGACAACTGCAGCCCTCTATCTGCATTTCAAGCAGGTTTCTGGCATGGTTTCTCTTCTATAGGCAACATTTTCTGTTTATCACTTTCACTAGAAAAATGTGTACAACAAAAAGAAAATGAAACTTTATGCTCCATTCATTAATTTTCCTTCAGTTTTTGATTCCATTAGCAGAACCCTGCTCTGGGGAAATTTTAACCCAGAGAGGTTTAGACCATTCATTATTAATCCCAATTTATCAGGTATATACTGATACAAAAGCATTGGTAAGATACGACAACAAAGGCAGTTAAACTGAACTGTTTTCTACCAACAGGGGTGTAAATAAAGGATGCCTTCTGGCTCCTATTTTGTTTAACACCTATGTGGATACTCTTTTACAATTTAATGATAATATTCCTTATCGATCCTCACAAAATAAAAAAGGTCGCCTGTCACCTATGCAGATGATATTGTCTTATTGTTTCTTTCTTGGAAGGGTTTGCAAAGTAAGATTAAAAAGTTCAAAAAGGAATGTGATAAGTTCGAGCTAAAGATCAACCTCAATAAAAATAAAGAAATTATACTCTGTTGTTATCGATACAACTCTTCATTCTTTTTAGATAAACAAATAATTGAAATGGTAAAAGAACACACTTACCTTGGTGTAAAGGTTAATGTTAATACAAAATTAACCCAGCATTTTAGAGAACAAATCACCAAGGCCAAACTGGCCAGCAAGACACTTCTGAAGTTCAGCTATAAGTATGAGGGAAATACTTTAAGCACAGCCCTCAGAGCTGGGGAAATGAAAATCAATCCAATTATTTTGTATGAAGCAGAGACATGGGGTCCTGATAATTTGAAAAACTTAGAAACCCCACTCCTTTCTTTTTACAAGGCCCTTACCAAAGTTCCAACATCCACATCTAATGCCATGGTAAGAGCAGACTTGGGAAGGATTCCAACCAATGCCCTTGAAAATCTCAATCTGCTCACTTATTGGTTGAGAGTAATCAATATTATACCATGGACATAAGTGAACAGCCAATGAAATCATCAGCCTGGCAATTTACCACTGGTGTAAATCCTCTGATAATCAACGGCTGTGTTGATGAGTATATCCTAATCCTAATCATCTGCAGCACAGAAATAAATAAAATAAAAATAAAAAAAAGAAAACAACCTCTTTAATATTTGTATTTTATTATAGTAAAAAAATTAACCTTGGTATAATTGCAATACGCCACTCAGAGGATGTGTATTATTAGGGGATTTACCACGGCTGGCGAGGATTTACCCACTCGGCTGCACCTCATGGGCAAGCCACTACAGCCATGGTAAATCCCCTGATAACCCACACCTTCTTATGGCTTATTGCTTAAATAAACACAACCAGTTACCAAACAAATGCCTTCAAGAAAAAAAAATAAGTGGACAAATTCTAACTTAAAATGAAAATGTCTTAATAACTTAAAGTCACTTCTAGGCCCACTAAACATGCAGCATCTATGGTCAAATTTTCAGAGGAAGATTAACATTTCCCTGAAGTACAGATCTGTGTCTAAAATGAAACTGTTTGAACTTGCACAAAAAAACAGATATGGAAATTATAAGAAATCAAAAATGTGCCCTCTAGTTAAAAAAAAGAAAATCCCATAACATAAAGGACTATTTGATTCTTGCCCCTTTCTCCTGACCATAGAAGAATTATTACCTGGACTAGATTCCAGGTTATAACCTTGAAGTATGTTTATCTCACCAAAACCACGAAAATGGAAATCATGCATACAATTGATCAATGCCAATGTAATAAAGGATTTGGGGAAACAATTTACACATTACTTTACAATGTCCACCTTATACAGATCCTACAATGTCCACTGTATAGAGATCCTAGAAATGTATTTAAACAATTATTTGATGCTTTACACTGATTATGCTAACGATGTTATGTTCATCCTCCTTCACCCAAAGACATGGGAGGTCGCTGAAAATATTGCAAACTTTTATGCATTAATACTGAAAATCAGAAAGAAGCAAAATGAATGTATAATATGCTATGGAGTCAAAATATCAAAAAACTCACTCATCCCATATAAAGATGGAGGTCCCATAAGGTATTTTTACCCTTCTTTGCTTTTATCAGTTTTTGCTAAGAAGGAAATAACATTGTTTTTAATGCTTATAAGTGTGTTTTGTATGATAATTTTACCAACATTTTTGTTTTGTTCTACTTGTTTTTAATCTGAATGTGCAAAGGTTATACCATTTTATGGTTATGGTCAACCAAATTAAGTTGAAGACTTGAATCTTGAACACATAATACAGACAGCATTGGTACTGATCTGGCTGGACATGTCCACAGTTGCAAATATAGACAAGAAAAGGGATACAAGGACCCAGGGAATGCAGCAGGAGCATCAAAAATACCTGGCTGGGCTTAGAAAAACCTTCAACATATCTTGGCCATCTACCTACCAGGAAGCTGAACACTACGGCAAACTGGCTCAGCTGTCAACAGATTCTTCCAGGGGAGTGTCACCTGTACTCATTCATATTTCACACACTGAACAGGAGATGGGGCCCGATAAAGGTAAATGTAACATCCTTTTCACTGAGCAAACAAGTGCCAATATTCTTCTAATAATTCAAAGACAAAGACTCAAGCAGGATAAATGCCCTCTCCCTACTATTCCACAGAGCATATACATTTCCACCCATACTTCTGATCCTATAAATCTCATGCAAAATCAGACAGACAGGGTCCATGTTTGTACTGATGACACCATACTGCCAAGGTGATCCTGGTTGCCACAGTAGTATCAATGGTCATAGAACACTGGATATTGCCCAACCTTCACGACCTGCTAAACGAGGGTCCAGTCCATCATCCAAACACACACAGCCTACAACTGATGTCCTGGCTCCTGAAAGGGAGATACTGCTGAGAGACTACCATTAGTGAGTCATCAACACAATATTGCAATCCAGGAGATCTTCAATAACATACAAGATGCACTGGGGAATCTTCATAAGATGATACACAGCTAACAACGTAACATCAGATCAGGCACTGGTACCACATATCCTACTGTTCCTCCAACATGGTCTTGACAATGGGTTTTCACTATCATCACTAAGGTTACAAGTTTCAGTGATATGGGCAGCTAGAGGAAGGATCAATAAAACCATCCCAATGGTGCACCTGATGTGATTTGATTCCTCAAAGAGTCCCTGACACAGTTATGACAACTTTGAGAAAATGTAATGCTTAGCACAAGTGAGCTTAGATTTTAATATTATTTCTGTATTTCTCATTCTTCTTTATTACTAAGGACATTTGCATGTAAACAGAATCACTTCCTTGTCTATTCTGGCTGCTTGCCTACATATGACTTCACAGTTCTGTTTATGACATCACAGTCTGTTGCTGTGGGGATAATTATAATGCCATAAATGGGAGATTATTTATTTTACTTATTTATTTATTTATTTAAAAGTTGGTAACCTGGAAAAGCACCATGACCAGAAGCTCATTTCCAGCTGCAACCCAGATTATAATGTCTTATGTAGGATAGCAGAAAGAGAAGATAAGGTCTAAGGGACAGTAAGCCTCTTTCATACAGCTGTCCTTGGTAATAAAGAAAAAAGGTAAATAATTTTTGAAAATACATGAAATATAAACTGAACTGTATAAATCTCACATTTTTCCAAGTTTTTCAAACAGTGTCAGGGGCTCTATAAAGCAGTAAATATTATCAGACCAAAGGCCAGACAGATTACAGTTCCTTGGGACCTAAACAAAGTGTCAAACACATTGACAAAAGTCCCATTTGAACTGACGAATGAAGTAAAACTATGGTGGGCATTGCTAAAAGCAGTCTTCCTAGTAGCTATCTGCTCTGTGAGAAGGATCAGTGAACTTAATGCCCAATCTCATAGGCAGCGCTTCCTGATGATTTTCCAGAGTTTTTCTAAGAACAGTACCATTGTTCTTACACAAGGTAGCCACACAGTTCCACCTAAACCAAAGCATTAAACTGTCATCATTCAACCCAAGATCACTCACACCAGAGGAATCACATCCATCAACTCTGGAAATGATGATGGTAATAAGAATATGCCTAAAAAGAACAAAAGACATTCTCAGATGAAAGAGGCTCTTCATATTCACCAAGGGCTCTAAGATGGTGATGGTGGCATCCAAATCCACCATTGTGGTATGGATTAAGAGAACAATCAATGAGGTGTACAAAGCCCAGAACTGTCTAGCTCCTAAAGACTGTAAAGTGCACTCCACAAGAGCAATCAAAACATCATGGACAGAAGTAACTTAGAATCCAAGAAGGACATCTGTGCAGCTGCAACATGATCCACCACACACACATCTTCATCAAACATTACAGACTAGGCATGAACATCAGATCATGAACAGGATTTAGCAAAGCAGTACTACAAATGACCATGAACTCATGACTCCACAAATAGTCACTCTCTCCCTTCCGGTAAAAGGTTTCAGGGCACTGCTTGTGAACACCCATGATGTAATAGCTGTGTACCATAGATAATGCACTCCAAAATGACAGTTTACTCACCTGGAAAAGAGGATTGTTGCAGCATTCACTATAGCACCCCAGATCCCTCCCTGATGAAACTGAACTACTGTGGAGCCAAGATGAATAAGACAATGTACATCCCTATTTACATCAGAAATATTTTTTTTCTTCAAAGGAGGCTTACCTAGTATGTGTATTCAGGGAATAAAGAATCTCTACCATGATACACAGTATTTGGACTTTCTTATTTCTTACTGTTTATTGAAATCAAGTAGAAGATATTGGTTTGCTGGTCATATGATTGCTTGGCAAATAATATGATTTAGTTACGGCTATGGAAGACATCAAACTGAAAATTCCAGACTACAGGCTAAGGGGTAAACTCAAAAGTTCATTGCATCTGTATTGTTAACTTATACAGTGAACATGGTAAACCCATGATGACTTGTAATGGTTGTAGGAGTGCTGGAGACACTGCTTCTACAATCACTTTTACCAGGTGAGTAAACTCCCATTAGTGAAGTTGATGGGTGGCAATGACAAAAGAGGATCTGGCCTGAGACAGAGTAGTTGCAGGTTAGGCAGTAAATGGGATTATTAAATGGCTTACCCAGTGCTATTTTCACCTCTAACAGGGCATACAGTTGTGGGTGGTGCATCCAGTATGGAGAAGAATGGAATGGCAGCAGTGTTGAGGACAATAGCAGCAGTGATAAAGAAGGACTCAGAATTCCAAGGCAGACAGGAGCAAGATGTTAAATACTGTAGCCATCAAAGGCACCCTCCCCCGCCATTGTCACTAATAATCCCTGCCTGGGCAGGTAGCAGCAAGACTCCAAGAAACCAGGCCATGTTAGATCCTCCCTGTTAAGGCAGGCAACCATAGAAAGGAAATAGATTAAGTAGGCCAAGATGTGCACCCCAAAAATGTTTAAAGGTATGGGGACTAGGGATGGGGTGAGAAGTCAGGAGGTGGGGGTTCAAGTCTTTCTTTTGTTTTTGTGCTTTTCTAATTGTTTTTGGTTTGTTTGTTTAGTTTTGGTTTTTTGTTCTTTTGGTGAGCAAGTTTCATAATAAACCATGTGGAAAAATTTTGCAACCTAAAGTATGACTTGGATCAACTAGTTCACCCAACTCACACATGATTGAATTTCAGTTCATAATTACTGTATGTCCAAAAGTTTTATTTGATCTGAAAGCAATCAAACAGCTGGAGTTCAGCCTATTCAAATGTTTTTGAGAAACACACTTACAGCTCTTATTATCAATCTGCTCTGCAAAAGAAAGCCTTGGATCCATAAGTATACCCAAACGTTACACTGCACACTTGTGATGAAACTGCAAATTATGCTGTATACTTGCTACCCTTCTCTAGCCATTCAAAACATAACACCAGCAGAGGCATCGCAGCCCCTTGATAGTTATCATTGGGATTCAGACTTACTTTCCGTAACCTTGTCAGTCTTTTATGGATTTTCAGCATTTTCTATTCCTTGGATGTCAAACAGTTCATAATTGCAATATGATCCTTTTCTAGAGGAGCATTTCATTTAGACAGTGCCATACTGGAAGGGGTATTGACAGTAGAAGAAAATAAATATTACTTCCTCTTTATACATCTTTGGTGAGGTCGTACTTGCAGTATTGTGCCCAGTTCTGGAGTCCTCACCTCTAGAAAGATAAGGACACACTAGAGACAGCACAACAAAGAGTGACTAGAACGATTCAGTGCCAACAGGACAAATCTTATGAGGATCAGCTCAAGGCACTGAATATGTACTCACTAAAGACTGGATGAGATAGGGGTGATATGTTACAGAACTTCAGGCTCCTGAAAGGAATAAACAAGGTGAACTGCATGGAGCTATTTAACATGAGTAACAATTCGCAGACGCGGGGGCATGAGTGGAAACTGATGGGAGGGAGGTGCAAGAAGGTTATGAGAAAGTTTTATTTTTCATAAAGGGTGGAGGAAACATTTAACAATCTGCCAGCCAAGGTGGTGGGTGCCAAAACCATTAATAGTTTCAAGCATGGATGGGACAGATTGAAGGATATAGTGGTTTCTCATGGTACTAGTAGTAGGGAGGGGAGCAGGGGTTGGATAATGAGGGCTAGTACACTACATAGAACATAGAACATAGAACATAGAACATAGACTTTGATGGCAGATAAGGACCGCTAGGCCCATCTAGTCTGCCCATTTCCCTACCTACAGGATAGGCCGCAGATCCTAGTTAACCAACAGCCTATTTCTTCCTACCCCCCCACAAGAATTGCCTTATGTCTGTCCCATGCACTCTTGAATTCTCCAACAGTTTTAGACCCCACAGCCTCCTCAGGAAGGCTGTTCCATGCATCCACTACCCTCTCTGTGAAATAATACTTCCTCACATTGCCCCTGAACCACTCTCCTTCTATCTTTAAATTGTGTCCCCTTGTTCTTGCATGTTTCTTTTTCTGAAAGATGCTACCCTCTTGGACTTTGTTGATTCCACTGAGGTACTTAAAAGTTTCTATCATGTCCCCCCCCCTCTCCCTTCTTTCCTCAAGGGTATACATATTAAGCTCCTTTAGTCTCTCCTCATATGGCTTCTCTTGCAGACCCCACACCATTTTAGTTGCCCTCCTCTGGACTGCCTCTATCCTGTCTATGTCCTTGCGGAGATGGGGTCTCCAGAACTGGACACAGTACTCCAGATGGGGTCTCACCAACTGTCTGTACAGAGGGATAACAACTTCCTGTTTTCTGCTGATGATGCCTCTCCCTATACATCCCAGTATACCCCAGCCTTCCCTACTGCCTTCTCACATTGCTTGCTAACCTTAAGGTCATCTGATATGATTACCCCCAGGTCCCTTTCCTTTTTTGTTGTTGTTACTACCTCCCCACCCACTGTGTATTCTTCCCCTGGGTTCTTGTTTCCCAGGTGCATTATTTTGCACTTCTTTGCATTGAATCCTAGCTGCCATACTTTTGACCATTCCACCAACCTTGCCAAGTCCCTTTTCATCCTTTCCACGCCTCCTTGTGTATCAACCCTGTTGCAGATCTTTGTGTCATCTGCAAAAAGGCATACTTTTTCTTCTAGTCCCTTTGCAATGTCACTGATGAAGACATTAAAAAGGACTGGACCCAATACTGAACCCTGCGGTACCCTATATGGTACACTATATGGGCAATGAGTGCCAGAGTTTGATAGGGAATTTTTGGAAGACTATATGGCTCATTAGTCTTTTTCTGCTGTCACTGTCTACATTTCTATGTTTCTTAAATGCCTCCGGTATGGCCCAGCTGATGTCCTTTACATTCATCATCAGCCTTCAAAGCTCACTGCAATGAAGTTTGCAATTTACCTAGTTTGTACAGGTAATCACAATAAAATAGCCTTAGATTTTAAAGACATTGAGAGTGCCATTCATAAAGATAGTGGCAAGATTTTACAGTAGAAGCCATCGCCATATACGGCTACAGTGCACCAAGGCATTTGGTACTGCAATATAACTCACAAAGCATTAAGTGACATTGCATCAATAGTGGCTACTATCCTACTATGTAACAGCATGTTATAACTTCATATAGCTTTGTAGATGGTGGTGGCTGCAACTGTACATTAAGTAACCCTCAATATTTCCCCTAATGTTATGTAGGGTTAGTAATACAGATTACCACACTCCACACATATGCCAACTGTAATACTGTTGCTCATCTTTTTTTTTAAATAATGATTGGATATGGCTGGATGACAGAATCAAAATGGCAGAAAAGATTCTAGTTGAAAAATGAACCTTTTACACTTCATTTATTCAAGACACTGCACACAACATACTGTAAATTATAAAGATCAAGGTGCCAGTTTAATATACAGAGTGACAGGATACAGGGAAGATACTGCTCGTTTTCAGTTACATTTTTCAATTATGATAGTGTTTCTTTAATATCAAGCCAGAGATAAGAACAATTTTAAACATATGTACCTTAAGCTGATCCCTTGTTCCCATGTTCTTGCCTCGTCCTACCTTCTGATAAACTTTGTCTAATTTTGTTTTATTTATGAAATGTTTTCTATTAGATTTACTGCTCTTTGCCTTTATGTTTCCATTTTCTGCATTGTTTACTGGTTTTCATGTCTATGGTTACTGGATATTCTATGATGACAATTCCCACAGGTTACACTGTTAAGTGAATAACATGGAGAAGAGGATCTGGCACCATAGAAAACCTATATATGGAGATCAATAAACAGTAAGGTGAGAGAATACCAAACAGGCCCACTGGCAGAATCTTAAAGTAATAACACTAATTTATTTTGAAATAAAACTAAGTCATAGAGCTAAAATGAAGGATCAAAACAATATCTTATAAAGCAGGTGTCTTGTAAAATAAAAGGCTTGAAACTAACATGTTCAGATTTATTATTCCATTAATCTTTTAACATTTTCATATTATTTGCCATTCTATTTAACATATTATAGAATTTATTTTGCAGTGTTTTAAAACATCATCCAACTGTCTCTAAATATGATTTCACAGTTTATTTATGACATCACAGCCTGTTGCAATTGAGAACAGTATGACATCATAAACAAAAACACTATGATGGCAGCTATGGACAGTTAAATGCTTTTATACAGAATTATTGGATAAGTTATCAAGATGTTTTCCAAACCCGAGTGAGGAAAATTGTAAATTTGAAAACATGTATTCTCAGGTAAAATCATTATATCGGAAACATGTTTATGAATATATTTAATGAAGTGAATTCCTGTTCTTTAACTTATTTAAAATAATATTCTATAACCCTTAAACAAAGGTTTTACTCTTCATTATCATCATGATTATAATCATCATCATCTTCTGAGTTTTATAGCATTAATATGATATGTCAAAGATATAATTACATTACGGCATTCCTTTAAATAAAACAAGAAGAAAATGTCCAGATCTTTTTTGGAACAACAATGGTACTGTATCTCCTGCCCCTCCAGGTGTATACCATTTGAATAAAGACGTTCATACACAGGTCACAGGGGGCAAAGACACTTGTTGGCATTTATTAGAATAGTACACAATTTGGGAGATTGGGGTTCATGTAATGTACAATTTATGGAATTCAATTCAATGGCTGATTGGTAGATTCAGAGACTGATGTGGAGGAAGTCATCAGAGAACATGTGACCCAAACAACAGGGGCAGATTTTGGCAACAGGAACATCCATTCATCAGTAGACAGTTGACATCACAAATGTAGTTAACATCTCTTCAAGTGAATATGGCACCCTTGCAGACAAAGGTTCTAGGTAAGGGGTTCTCTTTTTTGCCCATGTTTTCAAAAAATGTGTGTTATGCTGGGGTCACCTAGCACTACTGCCCACCATGCCAGTGACCTAAGACTGAGATCGATCTTGGGTTGCTGGGGCCAGCTGCGGGGGGCGGGTGAGAATCTGCTGGACTGCTCTTCTGTCCCTGAGAGGGAGGGTTGCTGGCTCCACTGCACAACTGCCACCATGTGGAGGCCTGGTGGTAGGACAGGATAGGAGCAGCAGATGATAGAGGGGCCTGTGAGATTTCTATGATGCATGAATTCCTCCATATGCACATGCAGGCATGTGCGCACCATCTAAAGGTAGGCAAATCTGACTATATCATCAAAAGGCTACTCTGTGTAATCATGACAAAATGCTTTCCTATTGTGATATGAGCTTGAGAGAGAGACAGAAAGAGACAGAGACAGATAGAGATCACAATTATCAAACTGTCTCTCATTATTTTATGTTTCAACTAGTTCACTTTTTGTTTCATTAAGTATGCATGAAAGATCTAGAAAATATACATTAAGTGCAAGCTTCCCAAACTTTTCCCAGGAATATGCCCAGTTTATATCCCAAACCCATTCAATCCTTGGTCTCCCAATAATAATTGCAGGCAAGGATACCAGTTATAATAGTACTTTTTGTGATGTGGAAATCTCTATGAAGACCTAACCTAGCACCACTGCATCTCATTTTATATAGAGTGCAAGCTTGGGAACTAGAACCAAATACTTGGAACCTGAGACATCACAGATTCAAAACTCACTAAAGTTCTAATACTTGCTGTATCATCTTGACCTCTAAGTCACTTAACTTGCCAGAGCACCAGTTCACCCAGCCCTGAAAATATATAGAACTAAGGCCCTACTGAAAATGAGCTGTTGCATCTCAGCTGGGTTACCCTGTGTAAATCAATAAATAAAAAAAATTGCCATCAAATGGTAATGTCTTTTATGCCACTATCAATATGGGCCAGAAAAGAAATGTTGACTTATGGGTGAATGTCTATTTCCTATTACAGTATGATATCAATAAGTTCCCAGAACATGAGCATCAGCTTGAATTCCAGCATGGTATGGTATATCAACATCTTTTGATTGGTGTGCCATGTTATCTCAGTTTTCAAGCATGTCAAAACTAATCTTCTCTCACACACTATACAAGTAAAGTACACAAAACCTTTGATTTTCATTTTATTTACATAAATGCATAAATGATTTAGTGCACCTTAAGACTTTCCTCCTCTGGTCTGCTCTGTTATTCTGCACACTTTCTATAGTTTGCTTGGTGAATCATCAGAAAAGCCTCAAAGACCAGAAATGTATATATGTTAAGCTATCCTGGTTACATAAACTGTAAAAGAAAGATAAAGTACATAATCCTATAGCACTAAAGTCATGACTGCTACATAGTGTAACTAAATGAACCATGCATTTCAAAGAAAGATAAAAATGCAAATCCCAAAACCATGTATTTCAAAGAAAGATAAAAATGCAAATTCCCACACCATAGAATTAAAGTTGAGATCAGCAAATTGGAAACTGGAGGGAGAAGTGAAACATTTTTTAGCTGCCATTGTCATTAAGCTACAAAACTCTATTCTGATAGATCATCCTGCAAGGTTGAATTGCTTACCTTTAAGGCCCTACATGGACTGGGCCCTGGCTACCTGTCAAACCTTCTAACACCCACTGCCCCGGTTTGCTCCCTCCAATCTTCCTCTGGGGCCTTCTAGCAATTTCCAGGATGAGGTTAAGAACTGCCCATGACAGATCTTTTAGTGTCACCGGCCCTGTCCTGTGGAATTTGCTTCCTCCATCAGTAAGGAAGGCCCCTTCAGTTGAGGCATTCAAGGCCCACCTCAAGGCTTTCTTGCTTATATAGAAACATAGAAAGACAGAAACATAGAAGTTGATGGCAGATAAGGACCACAAGGCCCATCCTGTCTGCCCATTTGCTTAGCCCAGCATTCCCAGACACTGTTTTGTAGTTAATGTATGGGTTATATAACTGTTATTATTGAATTCTGCTGACAATCTAGACCCTTTTAACAATGATATATGAAGTTTTAATTTGAATGTTGATTATTTATAATGTTTAAATGTTAATGTTTTTATTGTACAGCACCCAGAGTCTCTGGGATTGGGCGCCTGAAAAATAAAAGTTGCCTTGCCTTGCATTGAATTTACTTTGAATATTATTTAAACTGAGAATATCAAAATGGACAGTGATATTGTAAGACACCTGAACATAAAGCAGCAGTACTAGGTTAACCAGGAAGTTTTCATCGCTTCCCAGATTTTTGCACTGCCTGATAGTTTAACATTTCAGATTTTATTTTTGCTGTTTACTACTCTTTTCTATAATTGGGTACCCTGATTTTTAATACATTTATAATTTTGTGTGGAGCCACAGGAAATATGGCAGCCCCCATACAATTTCCTGTTTTTTACCCTTTGTTTACATTGCTTGTCCTATTGACACTCAGCAGGCAAAGGAACAGGTAGTGCATTCCAATTATATCTGTCAAAATAACCAATGAGAGAGTGGCAGCACCCCATTTCCCTCAGAATCCAATATGGTGCCAGTCTGGTGGTGTTCAGGGAAGAGGCACTGGATGCCACACCTTGCACCATGCCAGTGACCCAGGTTTGGGGGTAAATCTGGATCATCAGGGATTGGTTTGGGGGGGAAGAGCTGGAGCTGGATTGAGGTGCCATGAGGCAGCTCTCCTCTTCCATGGAGGGACTTTGTCATTCCTGGCACATGACTGGGAAAATGGAAAATGGAGCTGGCAGGCTCCATGATGATCCTGGCTATGGTTCTGATGATGGAGACGCAGGCTGTGGACAGATGCATGCCCTTGATGGGGGTCAGAGCCCTGCCTGCCAACTCCAGGAGAAGGGAAAAAAACAATACAGAAAAAAAAAAGAATCTAATATGGCACTCCTTGCAAGGGTCTGTGCCAAACTGTAAGAAAAAATAAAGAATATAAAGAAAGAAAAAATTAAATTAACAATAAATGATTTAATTTTGTCAATTGTGAGGCTTGTTTGACATAACTATTGTAAAAAGTACATTTTTATTATCTAGTACTGCTGTTTTAAATAACATAGCCCATTATGAAAAAATAAGATTATGCAGGAACATTTGAGAAATATATCTTCCTCATGTGAGGCTACCAATCACACAAATAGGTTTACAGTATACATACAGGAGGGCACAACTTTTGAACATCCCATCTCAGGAGAAGAGTATGAGGTTAAACAATTTATACATTGTAACACTACCTCAATTACACATTTGGCAACTTGAACTTGTGAAGTGTGTTATATAGGTAAAATGAGGAGGAAGTTAAAACAGTGAATAGTGGAGCATATGAGGAGTAAAAAAGAGGACCGAACAAATGTTCTAGCAGTTTATGTAAACATTTGTGGTACAGGACATAAACTAAGGTTCAAACTCATTGAACAAGTAATTCTGAAGAAGAGAGGATGAGACTTAGACCAGGAGCTCCTCTGTATGGATTCTTTCTGCAATATATGTTAAAAGCAATGCAAAAACCAGGTCAAAATCATCATTTTCAATTGGGTCCCCTTTTTGGATGGATCACCTTTACTAAGGGTCATGTAACAGTGTTTTCAGCAATGAAAGTTGGAGAAGCAAAGTATTAAACTAATATTGGTCATCTGCAATTGAATACAAGCTACATACTGGCAATTGTTTGAATATAAAATGTAATTCATTTGCACAGCTGGGCTTCAATCCTCCCCCTCCTCCTGTCTTCAAGTCCCCTTACCCTTTCTCTTTATAGCCTATTTTAACCTTTGTATGTGTCATGGATTTATGTTTTAGCCTTTGTTGCATGTTTGCACTATAAGCTGGTATTTGCACTGACTATGTACTTTAACGGTATGAGTAATTGCACTTTGACCCTTTGGGGCTATGTGAACACACACCAGTGACACCTTGCCTTGAAAATTCACATAGTGCACATGTGAAATGTTGGCAGGAAGTGGGGAGGGGCATTTTTAATGTGAGCAACAAAAACTAATTATCCTTCAACCCAGCAGTGATCTTGTCAGTCTGTTGTGGCCATCGAGTCCTAATCCAGGCTGTTGTGAACTTTTTTTGTGGTACCTCCAGCATAGTCTTGTACAGCCATCTCTTACTCTTTACTTTAACAAAGAGGTTTGCAGATATTTTTTTTAATTACTGCAGAATAAGATAAATATTCTTACTACTTTTATTTGCTTTTGAGGAGACATTGTGTAATTAATAACTCACAGACTATGCCCTATAACTGCTGTGAACATTTGCAGCTCAAGCCAAGATGCAGAAAGTTACATCAGTCTTAGAAACATATTTTATTTTTGTAAAATGTTATTATACTTACAAGCATTTCATTAATCATTGGCTGTCATTGACATAACTCCAGTTAGCATTACATAATAAATTAGGCAGCATCTCAAAGGATGACATGACAGCATACTATGATTACACACGATGACAAACTTCCACTGTGTTCATCGGAATTTCTTTACATGCATATAATCTGCTGGTGCATTTCCAGCCCCAGATTTCTGCAATGAAAGCAAAACTGATGAATTAAACAAGACGTCCTGTATAGTTGTTAAAGCCTTTTCCATCTAATAAGACAGAAGACACACTGTATATTAAACATAAGACAATACTACATCTTATCATGAAGTTATCGCAGTAGTAAAATCCTACTAAATATTGGTATTATTATTAATTAAGCATGATTCCAAAAAGTACCAAGGTGCTGTGCAGTATAAAAATACACAATTGTTCATACAAGTAAAATAATTACAAGAAAGAACAAAACCAATTAAATTAATAACAACAAATAAGTTTTAAGAGTACTTCAAAAGCTCAAAACAGTGGGAGATTTGCAAATATGTGGAAGGGTATACAGTAGAATTCCAAAAAGTTGGTCCAACCAAAGAAAAAGCACACTGCTGAAGCCAACAGAAATTTGGGACCAGTAATTAACTTGTAACAGAAGAACAAAGTAGGTGGGAGGGAAATTTACATTTCAGGTAGGAAACAAGATAAACCGACTGCCCAGTGTCTGTGAATGAATAAACGAATGGCAATGTCTTTGCTCCTAGTAAAACTTGATTGTTTGAATTTTCAGCCAATTAAGTTTTACTAGGAGCAAATCTATCGCTACTCATTCATTACAGTCATTATGAAATGGACACTGAAAAGAGCAGATGCTGTGCACCGAGGGAATATTTTCTTTATTCCAGGTTAATTTAGGGGGAGCTGCAGGGAGAGCAGGGTGGTGGGGACCAGAGTGGGGTTGAATGGGGGTTGGGTGACTGAGTGCATTGCTTAACAAAGACAGTGGGTCTCAGATGAGGGGAGGTGGGCAGATTGTGTTTTGCATGCAGGAGGGGGAAGGGATTACTTTTTCAAGCATAGAGCAGCAGATGCAGCAACATTTCACTGGGGCAGGGGGCAGGGAGTAGGATGCCAGGGAGGGGTGCAGCATGTCTTAGTTTTTATCATTTTGGGGTGGATAAGGATTGCTGGGTTTTACAGCACAGTGGGATGGGGAGGTTTTGTTGACATTTTATTTAAAAAAAAAAATCTGCCTGCAACGTTGTTGTATTTGCCATGGAATTTGTGAATTTTGCGCACTGCAAATTTCCACAGATTCCACCAGCTATGACGGTGGATTAAAAATTCACAGCATCTCTAATCATGGGTCATTATACTGCAGCATACAACTAAATGCTCTCAAAAACAAGTGGCACGGTTTTCAAAAGGTTGGCTGCAGAATTAATCATGTGCTATGTCTGCATCTGAAATCATGTGTCGAGAACTACCTCCCCCTTTTTTTAAAAAAGATGTTCATTTTCAACAAAAAGTCACAACTGGTGACAATTTGTGTCACAAAGGATGCCAAATGAATTTATAAACATTTTTTACTCAGATTCTGCCACTACTTGCATGGATGCAGATTAATTGTTTAGCCGTCTAAAAGATGGTCAAGCATAACTAGCCTGAAAAAGATGCATGCCTGTGGCTGAAAGTAGGGTATCTTGGTCAAGAATGCAGCACTTCCAGGTCAACACACCTCAAATAAAGGGATATTTTAAATGTGACTACAAAAATCCGGTTGATTTTCCAACATCCTTATTTATGTGCCATAGTACCTAATAGAAGAAGCAAGCATCAGAACCAAAAGATAATAGGAACACTTTGTTCTTTGATTCTGATGATTATGGCAGAGGGGGGGTTAGACTTGTGCCACAAAAAACAAGACAATGTCAAAAAATTAGCAAAATCAGGGAGTCTTCCTGAAAATAGGAAAACTTGGGATATATGAAACACATATCAGTATTCTCAGAAGTTATCTTGTAATTACAGGCCTAAGCTGCAAATCTGCAGACCTGGGTTTGAATCCCACAGCCCCAACTTGCATACTGTGTGACCCTGAGCAAGTCACTTAACTTCCTGTGCTCCTAGGTTGCACCTGTAAACAAGCTTTCAGCTTAGTGTGTCTCACTTAGTTAATCAATTGCAAAAAAAAAAAAATATCCATCACCTTTGGTACTATGAATGACATTGTAACCTTATTGTATACTAGCTACCTACTATTCAAGTATTGTATATAAACTATTTGTTATTGTTGTCATTGTCACTGTTTGACGTGGAACCTTCGTAAAAGAGTTCTGAGCACAACGGTATGATCCGAATCCCAAAATAAATAAATAAATAAATTATACTGGAAAAACATAAGTGTTCCTTTCTGCAACACTGTACCCATTAAGTACCTGCTGTCTTATAAAATGTCACAGGTCACCAATCACTCAAAATGCAGCTGGTTTTAGTACAATGCAATTAGATATAATCTTTAGAAAATTACATTTATTCCCAATCCCTTCTTCTTGTAATTGCCATCAGTTCACTTTCTATTATGTACAAAGAACTTCTAGTATCTCGTTCTCAGGGCAACATTTCAGCTCATTTTTCACATTTCTTACGTGTTTAGCTTCCTCTTTTTCTCTGTAAATCTGTACATTCACATTAAAACAGGCTCCCTGTCCATAAACCTCATCTGTACTGGCTACACCAGACATTACAATCATTTGCTTGACATATTGCAGTCTACTGTTTGGATGTTAACATGATCATGATATCATACACAGTAAGTCATAATGTCAAGTGTAGACAACCAGATGAAGCAGATGAATTCAAATGAACAATGAAATCAAGAGCTAAGTACAAAGAATATGAGAAATATATCTGTCCACAAATTATCATTTTTAAAAGTTTCTCTGTGGTATGAAGGGTTCTTTAAGCAGTCTAAAATACTATTGCCCATCTCACATCGGGTCATAATGTTGTATGCTTAATAGTGTACGGCATTATAGTGAAACCCAGACCTGTGTGCTTTCCAATTTGGTCCCCCTCACCATTGGAATCTTTAGTGGGGGGGTCCGGGGTGAGTGGGGCAGCTCAGTCCCCCACAGAACATAAATAAAAAGACATCGCGCAATGCTATTGTGCAGTACGGCATTCTGCCGTGTGACATTATGACCCTGTGCCTGTCCATCTGCAGTTGATGGAGTTTTCCATGTTTCTGCCTCCTGTTTCACAGAGTACCTCAGTGTCCTGTTGCCGGTGGTTAGGTTACTAAAGAACAGGATATATTTGCTGTGAAATAATTATAGCTAGATTTGCTCAAGTGATAATTGTGTGAAAATCAAATGGTGTTAATCAGCTTAAATTGCATGTATTCAGTGGGCATGAATTAGAGCTAACTGCAGAAGGTGAAATTAAACGTGTGCAGTTACAGCCAATCAGTGCCTTGCAATAAATATAACTTGTGTGAGAATAAACAGTTCTACGGTATCTTGTATAACTTACTTCAAACTGTTTCTGTAATTTGTACCTAGCCCATATTTGTATCTGGTTTATGTTTACTGACACTTGTTATTTGCCATTTTTATGTTGTCTTGCGCATGAGCAAGCAACATCTTGTGGTAGTAGTAGGACAGTGAGAGGTGTGTCAGGGTTGGCGAATGCAGTGCATGCTTTAGTAGGTGTGTCCCTCATTCCCCAATTAACCAGCATGTTAGTGCTGATGCAAAATTTATGTAAAGTGCCACCAACTTGAAAGAAATGTGCCACTGAAATCAGAGACAAGCTTGTCATACAGTCACAGAGATGACACACCTCCCGTACTTGCCTCTCCTGGTGAAACATTTCAATAAACATGGCCATACAATGTCCAAACAAAGCCGACATCGGGGGTGCAATCCCAGTGTCAGCATGTCCCCCACCACCCCACATTGTGTGGCACACTGGGAGCCCGGCCCAGTGTGGTCAACAAACTATCATGCGATGTCCGGTTCCATTTTTTTGTTTACCTGAAAAAACAGAAAATGGTCCCTCATTGTCCACGGCACCCCCTTCCCCAACTTGCACCCACTCTCTGTGCACCTCACCTCCTCACACACCTCCTCACCCCATACTTACCTCCAGATGTCCAGTGCTGTGATCTTCGGTTGAGTGGCAACACGTCTGGACTCATCAAAACTGAACTGCAAAATGAAGAAATGTTGATAAGCTGTATAATGGCATCAATGGAAGGGTGGTTCAACTTTGGTGGCTATCTCAGCCATTTTTTTGAATTTTGACTGCACATTTTCAACATTAGGTTCTTGGGATGCCACCTCATGAGCACATGCACTGTCATCTCATTATTCAGTCCTGAAAGGTGATTTCATGGTCACTGAGTGGAATCACCTTTTTGGACTGATTAACAAAATAAGGTGGGGTCCCAAAAAGCCTATGTTACAAATTTAGTGACAAAATTCCAAAAGATGACTGCTATGAATGTGCATTGTGCAGTTTCCATGCACACTCATAACTTTGACAATTTTTAATTATTTCACTGCAGATTTTCAACATTGCCATTTTCCACACCTCCTTATGAACAGTACAGCTGTCATTTTTCACATCTTGCCCAAAATGTGTTTTCACACATCTGGTGCACAATGGCACAGTCGCTGTAGGAAATCAACTTTCAGGACAGATTAACAAAATCACAGTGCCACTGTTCGTGAGCAGAGGTCTCAAAATGCCTATGTTGAAAATTTGGTTAAAAATATCCCCCAAATAATTGCATTACTGGTGTGTGTTGCACAGTTTGCATGCACGCTCGTGCCTTCATCAATTTTTCATATTTTCACTCACTCCAGATTTTCAACATTGCCATTTTTTTACACCTCCTCATGAACAGTACAGCTGTCATTTTTCACATCCTGCCCAAAATGTGTTTTCGCACCTGTGGTGCCAAATGGCACAGTCGCTGTGCAAAATTACCTTTCAGCTAATGAACTGATAGTGCCACTGTTCATGAGATGGGGTCACAAAATGCCCATTTTGAAAATTTGGCATGAAAATACCAACAAACACCCAGGGCATTAGGGTTTCCAACTGTAATGCCCCACCCTGTAGAGACTGACAGGTATCAGGGGTGTGACTTGGGATTGGTGGCTATAATGCTCACACCATTCCACCTCCACTCCAACCCTGCAGCCAGTGACAGGCATAAGGCTGTACCTTGGACTCTTCAGCCCCAAAGCTCACCCCATTCTCCTATACTGCACCCATCTCAGCATATTTCCTTATGGAATGCGGTGAGCATAAGTCCGAAGATTCGAGGCACACCGCAACACTTGTCAGTGTCTGCAGGGTAGAGTGAGGTAAAATGGTGTGAGCATTATGGCTGATGACCCAAAGGTACACCCCAATGCTTGTCAGTCTCTGCAGGGTGAGGGTGGGGTTGGCGTCAGTTCAATACTTCACTGCCATTCCTGTTATGCATCTCCCTAACTCCTACACTACCAATGTCAATGCCAGCAAGACAACAGGCTCCATCAGTTGCACACTGGACCCACTCACTAGTACAGAACATGAAACTGTGGTATTAAACCAAGAAGCAAATTATCAAAAAATGTGGCCCCACTTGAGAAGGCCTAAGGCCAACCATAGTTTCCTCTATTATGAATCCAGCATAGAAATAACTGGTTACCCACATGAACAAATCACTAGACTAGATATAAAGGGCATGATGCTCCAGAAAAGGAAAAAGGTGGCCTTCTGGGAAACCCCCAAGGGGAATGCTCACATTTAAGAGGTGACACACCCATGATGAGATATATTTGTAAACGAAATTCATACTCCTGTCTGTAATTGCACTTTATGTAAATACTGTCTTAGCTGTGATGGATTTATAATTTCAAAAAAATGATTTTAGTTCTGAATGTAAAATTGACTTTTAAATAAAGCTTTTTTTAAAAAAAGACTTGCGTAACCCGGTGGAACCAGTTAGGACAAAGTGACCTAATATGCACCCGCTCTGAAATGGATTCATTGTACTCTTGTGTAAAGACTTCCATTTCTCAACTAAAACTATTCTTTGCATATTATGCAAAGCTGTGTGCCCTAAACATCCTCTATCATTCATCAGCAGCACCAATTGGCATAAAGAGAGCATAGGAAGCCATCTGGTGTGTACGAGATAGACATCGCAGCATGTTTAAATCAGAGGCTGTGGTGTACAAGGAATATGCTTTCCAAAGCATATTGTCAAGTAATAAAAAAAAAATATATTTGAGGCAACACCCTAGTTGAGGTATATCTATTAAATGAGGGTCATAGGTTTGTGTGTTGTTTTAACCAATGAACTCAAGAATTGAAAGGACATGTTATCATCTGAATGCATAAAACGTGCTACAAAGAGAGATGCTGCTATAGAAATATGATGGCATAAAATCAATGCAAGGGATTTAAAATAATTCTAAGGACTGCCAATATTCAAGTAAAACATTATAAATGTCTGTGATCATTTCATATAGATGTGTGAGTTCCTATGTTAGTTAATAAAGCAAGATATAATGTTTGTATGGACTGAAGTTAATCAAGGATCATTCAACGTGATTAAAGTAAATAATACGCCATGACAGGGTGTGCATTAAAGGATTTCAATGCATGCTCCAGGGGCATAGTAAGGCATGAGGGCAAAAGCCAAGTGTCCTTATGCCCCCTGGGAAGTGTATTTGTGAGTGCAGTGTGTCCACTCTGTTTGGACCTGACCTACCCAATCTGTGTGGCACTGATGAATGCACTCTTAAATGAAGATGCCAAGATCCCAATATACAGTGTGCCACTCCATGCTTCAGGAGACAGCTCAGGAATAAAGTTGTATGTGGTGGTTAGTTTTTATTTACTGATGCCATCCCGTTGATGTAAGAGTACTTAGGTGCAATTTGCAGTTTCAAAAACATGTGGAGTGTACAATCCTCTGTTGAAACTGATCCCCCCAAACTATTTGCTGTGGTGCAGTGCTTAGTAGGTGAATGAGTGAAAACTGTTTTTTGTCAGAGGCCACAGAGCTATGTTTAGGTCTGGAGAGTTAAAATACTTTCCTTAACTAATAGGGGGATGATACTGGCAGTGCATTTTTTGTTAAAAGGTTATGTTCAGTTTACAAGACAATAGTTTGAAATACTGTGGTAGTAAAGGCTAGTATTGTTAATATGGCGGCTAATGGCATTTTTTCACTTTCTGTTGGAGATGTAGTGATATTGGTCAGTAAGTAGTTTTTCAGGGAGGAAAATGAGATTTGGCACCTGACCCTGTGTTTATAGAGATGTAGTATAAGGTCAGGTGACGTCTTTCAGCCAATGGGATTTCTAGAATGTTCCTTGCAATTTCATAAAGCCATATAACAGCTGAGACAACTCTAGCATTTAATAAATTAGCATATCAACATGGTCTTGCTTTAGATGTAGTCTTATTGGCTCGAGAAAGCTACTAGCCCAACATAAAATGTTTACTGTTACTAGCAAAAATGCAAGGTTGTGTGCAATGGTAATCATTACCATGTTTTCTATGGTGCTGTATTTTTTATTGCAAGCTACTTTTAACTATTTTTGAGGATCTAAAACAAAACTTGCTTAAAGAAATTAAAGACTACATATATGACATTCACAGCATTATTATGCATGCTGCATTGATCAGACAGTGGGTATAATCCAGCAGTCACATCTCTCAAGAGTATATTCATTCATCTTATAACATCTTACTTCATCCTCAAGGCTGTCATTGTATTATAGAAAATTTCAACCCTCACAAAGAAGCTAGTGCATCATTGAAACAAAAGGTCACATGCTCCAGTAGAAGTAGCCATAAGGGAAAAGCTCCAGAATATCAGATTTCTGATAGGAAGCTCCTGATTGTCTTTATCTGATACCACTAAAAACTGGGCAGAGAAAACAACATCACCTAATCCAGGGTATTCAAGTAAAGAAAAGCAGCCTGCCATATTTGCATTACAAGCCATACATTTTTTTTATTTCTTAGTAGCAGAGACTTTCCTTACAGAAGCCTCACAGCAAACAGAGGAGATCATGCATAACTGCAGTATTTTCTGATAATACAGATTGGTACAGTCCAAAGGAAAGTAAGAAACAGAGGGCAGGATTCACAAAGAAAGCCAAAAATCCCGCAGCTGCAGGAAAAAGACCTGCAGCACTGCGGAAACGCAGTTGCGTGATATTCATAAAGAAATTTTGAGCAGGTGCGGAATTTCATAAAATCCCCCCCAGCTGTGGAAATTCAGCAGCTGCGGAAGTTGAGCAAGTGATGAAAATCTGCAACTGTGGATCCGTAGCTGCAGAAATAGCTTAGGAGGCACAGCAACAGTGAACTTAATTAGCTGAAGCAGCAGACTTCAACATTGCTGCCACAGCATGAAGCTGAAAGCACCCACAAAGAGACCAGCAACCAGTCCCTCAACTGGTACCACTGCAGCACCACAGGTACCAGCAATACCATGGCACCACAGTGGCCGACTGTCACTGCTGGTCCACCCTCCCTCAGGTGTTTCTGTTGGCTGCAAGGGTAGCACTTGCTGCAGGCTGGCCAGGCTCTACTGCATGTGGGGCTCCATCATGGGCTGCACTGGGTCTGGTGGTTGTTGGCTGTTGCCATATCATGGCAATGTGTGCTTGTGTTGCTGTAACATCAGCCACTACTATACTATCTAGGATGCTATTACTTGTGCCTTACCTCCACCTTAATTGATTCCAATTGTTGGGGCACTACTGCAGTTTGCTGAAGGAGAGTTACACGTCATTCCACTGTGTGTAACTTTTTTTCCACAACTGCAGAAAAAAAAACTGATTGTGAATAGCCTTTCAGGGGCTGTGCCTTACTTATCTCACACCTTTTTTTCCTCAGGGACTTTCACAGCTGTACTTTTTTCAACAATTCGAAGTGTTCGTTTCAGCAGCTGCGGAAGGTTTTGTGAATAGCACTCAGTGAAAATTCCCCTTTGTTTCCATAACTACGTCAGTTTTGGGGACTTAGGGAAGGTTTTACACCTTCAGAAAGCTTTGTGAATCCAGCCCAGAGGCTGAACTCCTTTTGAATTAAACTGTTATTATATCCTTCAGCTGGCAACAGCCCAGAGCAAAATACTAGGGGCCCGATACAGAAAAATGAGCAAAGCAGAGAGCAAAGGTTTGCACTGCAGTTGCCCATTGCTCACAACCCCAAGGATGCTATATTCAGGCGGATAGCACACCAGTACTATCCAACTGAATATATCAGCATTGTGGTTCGGTTCAGCGCTATGTCGAGTAACGCTGCCCTGACATAGATCCTGGCAGTGAAGAGAACAGCCTCCCCCCCAGACCCAATACCGCCAGGAGTCCCTGTCACAATATTCACCTGGCACCATGTAAATGAGCCCATTGAGCATACAAGGTGCTAAGGGACATATGCATGCCCATTATGAACTCATCTACGTGGGAAGCAGTGGCAGGTCTGTGTCACTCCTGTGGCCAGCCTGAGGTATCTCAATCCTTGTTCCCATTAAAAATAAGTATTTCCTTGGTGCCTAGTGGTCTTACCACCCTCTGATCCCTATCTTCAGTAGAACAACATATTTTCCTGGTGCCTAGTAGTTCCCCCACCCTCTGGTCCCAGTCCACAGTAGAATAAAATATTTCCCTGGCATCCAGTTGTCACCCCACCCCACAATCCCTGGTGCCATAAGATTAAAATCATTGCCTGGTGCCAAATGATCCCCCCACCATCTGATTCCTGGCCCTGTGAGAATAAAATAATTCCCTGGTGTCCAGTAGTCCCTGTCCCCATTCTCTGATCTCTGACCCCATGAGAGTATAAATAATTCCCTAGTGTCAAGTGGCCCCCTGCCCCCTGATCACCAGCCCCATATTATATCACATATTTCCTGGCATCTAGTGGCACCCCCCACCCAATGATCTCCATCCCCCTACCAGTGTGTGCATTTGCTGGTGTCTAGTGGCCCCCCTGCACCGCTGGCACTGACCAACCCATCCTGCTCAGCAACACCGGTAAGGTGGGTAGCAGGATGGGTCGATCTGTGCCAGTGGTACAGGGGGTCACTAGTCACCAGGGAAAGCTTACACTGTTATGGGCATGAGGGGCACTACATGCCAGAGAATATGTGTTATAATACAGGGCAAATGATCAGAGGGTGGAGGGACTACTGGACACCAGGGAATTATTACATTCTCACAGGGGCCAGGGATCAGAGGGTGGGAGGACCACTGGATGCCGGGGAATTATTTTATTCTCACAAGGTCAGGTATCTGAGGGTGGGGGCACTGGGCACCTGGGAATTATTTTGTTCTCATGGGACTGGGAATCAGAGGGTGGGGGGACTACTGGGCTCCTGGGAATGATTTCATTCTCACAGGGCCCAAGATCGAGGAGTAAAGGGACCACTGGATGCCAGAGAAATATGTTATTCTGCTGAGCATAGGGATCAGAGGGATGGGAGGGACCACTAAGCACCAGGGAAATATGTTATTCTACCAGTGACAGGGATCGGAGGGTGAGGGGAACCACTAGGCACAGAGGATCATGTGTGCTCCTCCAAACGCCAACGTAGTTGTTGGTTGCAGTGGCTCTTCTGACCACTAAAGTTACCTGCAGTAAGTCAGGCTTCTTCTTAGTGGTAACTGCACAGCACAAGGTGGCCTGAACTAGCCCCTTGTGTAGCACTACCATGCTGAATATTGCACTGTGCCAAGATTCATGTTTCCACCCCTCCATGTTCCCACCATATATATTATATTTTTTGAGTACACACTAACCCTTTTAACGTGCACCACAGTCCCTTTCGAATATTGCTCTCAGGTGCAAACCCCTGTCAAACAAGGTGCAGTCATTTTGCCCATTGGGCAAAACTTTGAATATCTGGCCCCAGATCTGGAATGCAAGATGAAAATCATCAGAAACATATAAACAGCATACAGACAGTCTGAGCCAGATTAGCTCTATACTAACTTAAGGACTGAACCAAACTTTACAGAGTATCAAGAGAGATTAAAGCATTAATAATAGAAATACCACTATCTGTCTGGTGAAGTGGTTTACTATTAAACAGTGGAGTTGGAGTTATTAAAGAGATAGAGAATAAATAAAGGATATAAGAGATTAAACAGAAGTGGAGCCTCTGTTTCTTACTTTTCTTGGCATATTATAATGTCATCAGAGTGTGACTCTTCTGGCCTATACTTTCACACTGGCCCTTTAAGGCATAGGATATCCTAGAGACATCCCTTGAGTATAAATTGGTACAGTGCCTGTGCAGTTTTCAAGACAGTTGGACATACAAGGTCCTCAGCCGTAAGATAATAGCAACAATGTAAAGCAATTTGCACAAATAAAATGCTTCTTTTGATCTTAGTTAATTGTTTGGAGTAAGTTGGCCACCAATCCACTTTCTGATGAGAAAGTCTGGAAAGCATTTACTAACCTGAAAGTGGACAAAGCTATGGAGCCAGAGGAAATTCATCCAAGGGTGCTGAGGGAGCTCCAGGAGATTCTGGCTGCACCTCTGACAGACTGATTTAACAGATCACTGGAGACCGGCATGGTCCCAGGGCACTGGAGAAGGGCAGAGGTAGTTCCACTTCACAAAAGTGGTAGCAGGGAGGAGGTGGGCAATTATAGATCTGTCAGCATGACTTTGGTGGTAGGTAAGTTAATGGAAACACTACTAAAGGAAAGGATTGTGGAATATCTTGTATCCAACAGACTACAGGATCCAAGGTAGCATGGGTTCATGGGGAAAGGTCATGCCAAACAAATCTGATAGATTTCCTTGATTGGACGACCAAGGAGTTGAATCAGGGAGGGTGGTAGACATGGGCTTCCTGGATTTCAGGAAGGCTTTTGACACTATTCCTCATAGGAGACTGGTAAGCAAGTTGAAGAGCTTGTGTGTGGGGAAAAAAGGTGGAAACCAGAGTAAAAAAAAAATATTTATTTATTTATTTTATTTATTTAGTTAGTTTTTGTCGACCGGGTAAGTGCACTAGACAAATCCTGCCTATTTTCAGGCACGACCAGGGGGAAGGGGATACAGATGAATGTCAACTGACCTTGAACCAGATTAAGTTGTTGGTGGCATTTTTAGTGAATGAGGGAAATTTGGCCAGGACATCCGGGAAATTGCCCTACTATTTTCGATAAGTGCCATGGGATCTTGAACATCCACCTGAACTACCACCAATCCAGGCAGATGGGACCTTGGTTTAACATCTCATCTGAAAGATGGCACCTCAGAAGTGCAGCACTCCTTTCATGCTGCACTACAGCGTCAGTACTGGGATATTAACCCAAGTGCCAGATGTGGGAACTGAACCCACAGCCCTCTGATCTCCTGGCCTCAGAGTTGAGAGTGCTACCTACTGAGCCACTGACACTGACAATGGTTTGTGGACAGGACACAGATGGTTGTGGTAAATGGAGTTCACTCCAAGGAAGGAAGGGTGACCAGTGGGGAACCTCAGGGATCAATGCTTGGACTGGCCCTCTTCAATATCTTGATCAGTGATATAGCAGAGTAATTGGAAGAAAAGGTCAGCCTCTTTGTGGATGACACCAAGATTTACAATAATAAAAAACAAAATTTATTTTTAGAAATTAATACTAAGGAAGGTATAGCTATTAAGCAGGTGGACACATATAAGTATTTGGGAATTTGGTTAGATCCATGCTTGAGTTGGGATGTCTATATTGACTCCCTTATAAAAAATATAAATAGTAGATTAGGTGTTCTCTATAAGTATAAAAAAATTATGACTAGAGAGATTCGTTTGAACGTGGTAGACTCTCTTTTACTCCCAGTAATTGATTATGGAGACCTGCTTTATGGAGGGGCTATTGGGAAGTATTTAGATAAAGTGGACTTAGTTTTTTGTAGGTTGGCTCAATTTATATTGGATGCCCCTTATAGAACTCATAGGTGCATACTCTTTAAGGAACTAAACTGGTATAAACCGGATGTGAGAAGGGATCTACATTTATTACAGTTTATGATTAAGGTGTGGTTCGGGGAAGTACCCAAATATGTAACTGACCTATTTGAAGTTAGGAAGATAAAGGAATGATTGAGACCCTCAAACGGAACTCAGTTTGTTTCAACTAAGTATAACTTGAGTATTGGAAGATCTTCTATACCCTCTAGAGGAATAAGATTATGGAATAATTCTCCCCTGGAATTGAGAACAAATAGAACTAGTTATAATAAAAGTGAATTGAGGAGTTGGTGTACTACTGTATTACACAAGGATATTAGGTGTTTAAACTGTTAGTGTTTCTATGTATGGTTTGTTTGGTTTGGTTTTATTTTGATGTATTGTGTAGTTGTTAACTGTATGTGGTTTTAATGATTAGATGCGGAAACTTATTCTAAATTAATTGTGACCTTGGAACTTCATTGAAAATGAGCTTTGCTCAATTGAATGTATCCTTTTATTCATTGCGAATAAAAAATGATTTACTACTACTACTACTACAAGACTGGACACTCTGAGGGTTGTGTGTAAAGGATGGGCAGGGATCTGAAAAGACTAGAAGAATAGTCAGTGGTATAGCAGCTGGGTTTTAATGCAAAACATGCAAAATAATGCACTTGGGCCATAGAAATCTGGGAGTGGAATACAAAATGGGTGGAGTGATAATGACAAACACCAAGCAGGAAAGAGATCTAGATGTAATTATATTAGATGACCTAAAGGTGGCCAGGCAATGTGACAAGGCAGTTGGAAGGGCAAGTGGAAGGCTGGGGTGTATAGGAAGGGGTATCACTAGAAGGAAGAGGGAGGTGCTGCTATGCCTATATAGATCACTGGTAAGACCTCAGCTGCAGTACTCCATCTAGTTCTGGAGACCACATCTCAGGATAGATATAGCCAGAGTGGAGGCGGCCCAGAGAAGGGATACCAAAATGGTGCATGGCCTGCATCAAAAGCCTATGAGGAGAGGTTAAAAGAGTTAAACATTTACACTCTGGAGGAGAGGAGTGAGAGCTGGAAATGATAGAGATCTTTAAATACCTATCATGGGTTAATAAGGTACAGGAGTGGAGTATTTTTCAGAGAAATAAGTGCTCTAGAACAAGGGGGCATGCTATGAAGGTTGGGGGGTAAACTGAGGAGGGATGTGAGGAAGTACTTCTTCACAGAAAGGGTGGTGGATCCCAGAAACAGTCTTCCAGCAGAGGTAGTGAGGGCAGAAACAGTGGAGGGACTTAAAAATACCTGGGACAAGCACAAGGGAATTGTTGGGTAAGGAATGGAGGGAAGAGATGGCTCCATAGATCAAGCGAGGTCTACAGCAAAAATTGAAGTAGAAAAACAAAAATCAGATCATAATGGGCTCTATGCACTTTACCTACACACCATGTATGGGCAGTGAGTAGGCAACCCTAAGTGGGAAAACTGTGCAGTAGGGGTCCTGTGGATCCCCAGCAGCATTCACAACCTTTTAGCCAGCCAGCTGTGTACTGGATCCCCTGTCCCCATAAGCAACCTCATCCCACAGGTGGTTCAGATGAGTATCTGAGGCATGCCTGCACTACACTCCATTCACAAAGGTGCAGAGCGATGCACAAGAGGGGCACAAGTTATGGCAGGAGGACCCTGCAGTAGGTGGTACACACCCACCCCATAGGACACCCACTGGTGGCAGCACACGGACCCCTGTCATGCTGCTACTGTAGCTCACTGGGCAGATGGGGGTGCTGGGGGCAACAGTTTGGGCAAGAGTATCCACTATATCTATCCATTGTTCTTCAACCAGTTTACATTCTTCTGGGCTTGGGTGCATACCCAATGCCCACATTCGGCCTTCTGGGATGCAAATCCCACAAGAGTCAAACACGGCTGGGTGCGCACCTAGCCTGTGTCCTGGTTTCCTGGCCCAGTGCCCTCTGGGCCCTATATATCCTTCTCCTGTGTCTCCCATTCTCCCCTTCCCCCTCCCCCCTTTCTTCTCTTCCATCCAGGGCCCCTTCTTTTCTCCCCTCTCACCTCATCTGTCCACATGCACCTGGCCACCCCACTGCTGTCCACCTTCAGCAGCCCTTGTGGCCCCACTATACATTGATCCCCAGTACTGTCCACCTTCAGCAGTCCCAGCCAACTGACCGCTGTCCACCTTCAGCAGTCCTTATGGCCCCATGTTTTCATCCAATCCTGGTCACCTGGTGTCCACCTTCAACAACTGACCCCACAATCCCCTTCCTGTACCCTCATCCTTTCCCCTGAATTACAGGGTGGATGAGTGGGCAAACTGCTCTCTGGCAACAAAGAAGGGTGCTCCTAGCTCTACTTTCCCATACGTACCCTTTTCCTATAGTTCTTACTTCTTCCCCTTGCTTCTCTCCACCAATCCCTGCCCTAGCCACCCCCATCCTCTCCCATGTTACCTAATCCTGAACACCCCTGGTATTTTGCTTAGGAGACCCCTGACAACAGGGGTGTGCACACCCTTTTCCTGTGCCTCCCATTCCCCCCATCCCCTTCACTATGGCCATCACTTTTCTGTTTAACCTCTTCCTGGAATCTTCCTCTGCTTTTCATCCCTTGCATATAGCCATACCTACCTTGGGATGATCTCAGACCAGAAAATCACTACCCCTGGCCACCACCCTGTCTCCCCTTGCCCAGGCCTCACCACCACTCTTCTTTCCACCCAATATATTTGGCCCGGAGACCCCTGACAATAGCACCCTCCCCCATCTCATCTAATTCTGCACACCCCTGCTATTTGTCAGGAGACCCCTTACAATAAGTCTTGCCCTTTTAGATGACAAGCTACTTTAGGATGGTTTAGCTAGTGTGAACTATCTGTGGATCCTGAATGGTTTGAGTATTATCTGTATCTCTGTACAAATCAGACACCTTTGATTCTTGAATAGTACGCTAACCAGATTAGGGAGGGAGGATTTTCAAATAGCTGGATGCAGCATGCACAAATGCATGTCGCGACTGCATCTGTATATCTCCAATTGGGTCAAAGTAGCCATGCTACTATTTTCAAAAGATGCACATCCACTTGCAACAAAAATACACAATCTACAATACAAAAATATTGGTACAAGTGTGATTTGCCTCATTTTTCTCACAGTTGCATTTTAATTGGGCAAAGCTAGAGCACCAAATTGATGGCCTAACAGTTTGGATGCATTTATACCGTAGTTCTAAAAAGTGGCAGAAACAACATGGACAGATCTTTTTAAAAAGACTGTCCAAGATCTTCAGCTGTCCTGGTGGAGAGGATAGTGCATTAGACTGCATCAGGCCCTCTTTTTAATATACTGCCACCCAGTTACAATGACTATTCCCATTATTTATAAAGCTATAACTGTATGGCTAGAAATATGCCAGGTAATCAGGGGTTTTAGGGTTGTATGGTCATTAAAAAACAAAATCCACATCGAGAGAAATTATATTGGAAAACCAAGGTAAGTTGGATAGAAAACATAAACACAAAATACAGTATACCCAAAATAAGAGTGAGAGACATAAAGCAATTCTACTGTGGGGTGGGGGTGGGAGGAAGTAGGCTGTTGGTTGACTAGGATCTGCAGCTTATCCATTAGGTAGGGAAATGGGCAGACTAGGTGGGCTAAGCAGTCCTTATCTGCCATCAAATTCCATGTTTCTATGAGAGAGACACTAGCACAGATCACTACACTACGGAAAATGACTGCACTATGGTAAAACATAGGAGACGTCTGTTGGAAGCGACCTCTGTCTTTACTCACACCTGTTAGAAAGTTTACAGCCATCTGTGCATGGACTTTTGTGGTGCTTTGTGGATTCGTGAAAGAAAAATTTCTGGACTACTGGACTACTGGGCTATCTGCAATAACTGTTTCCACATGTGTTTTGGTATTTTGTGCCACCTATCAAGTGAGTTTTTTAACTAATTAAAAGTTCATTGAATAATATAAGCACACTTGGCTTTTCATTCACAATACGAGCTGGATTTAAGTAAAGTGCTTTGAGCAGGTGCCGGTCTACGTTCCTTTATAAAACATAGGAGGCAGCAAAAAGTGTCCAACCTAATGTATTATATAAAATAAAAGATTGCAAAGTCTGGCATAGTCATGAAATAATACCATCTCTGGGTCAAACAAGCTCATGAAGGCCACTCGTCCTTTGGGCTTTTCGCTTTATAGCATGTTAGACCTCTTGATGGTATTATTCCCTTGCATATCACAATGCCATCATTCATTCTCTTTCTCGGTATATATATATATATATATATATATATATATATATATTCTCTTCCAAAACCATATTAATATACCAGTATGCATTCAGCTTAATGGCACATAAGTAGGAAATGCAGCATTGGGTTTCTAACCTAACACCCACCCCAAGCAGCAAACTGGCAAAACCACGCAAGCAACCATAGACAGCCATAATCAGGTAACACCAATAACATACAACTGCTTGCAGATGACACAAATGCACACTGATGTGCAGCTGTGTGGACTTGTATCTGTGGTATGCACACTGCAACACATACTCACTTCTGGCTGCAGATAGAAATCCATGATACTCAAATCACAACATTACTCCTGTCTGAAGAAGCACAGGCCCCTACAGCCACAGACACAAATTCATGATTCCCAAATTACAACAGCTCTTTTGTCTGTAGAAGTGCAGAACCCTATGGGGCCAGTTCTTCTATAGCCACATGTATTCATCCACACTATAAGACAAATGCACAGTTCTGTCTGCAGAAGCATGTGCAGCCACAGGCATAAAACATACACAACAACCTCTGGATGCAGAAGCACAGGCACTACAAAATCCATAATACCAAAATAACAACAGTACTTCTGTCTGAAGAAACACAGGCCCCTGAGAGGCCTGTGCCTCTTCAGCTAGAGATGTAAATCATACACATCAACTTCTGGCTGCAGAAAGTAACTGTTTTAACCTAATCTAAGTTTTATAGGTAACATTTTACTTTTTTGGGGAAGTGCCATCCCTTGACAAAACTGCTACCCCCTTGAAAAAGTTCTAGATCTACTAGTGAAAACATGATATCCACACTGCAATAGTACTTCTGTCTCTAGCCCATGGGAACTATGCTTCTGTAGCCAAAGGTACTCATGGATGCGGCACAACATATACACAGCTGTGGCTGCAGTCACAGATACAAATCCACAAAGGCAGGACATCAGTGCTATTTCATTTGTGTCATCTGGAAAAAGTTATAGGTTGTTTGTCTTGCCTGATGTTGGCTGTCTGTGGTTGCTTGTCTGGTCATGTCCTTTTGCTACTTTGGGGGTGGAAAGTTAGGGTTGTAAACTCTAACATCAATTTTTACTACCTTTGTGGCATTAAGCTGAACCCTAACTGGTGAATTAACACAGTAGTTTTAAAAGATTGTCCTTTCTTTTTGAGATAGTGGAATCATATCTTCATTCACACAGGCCTTTTCATGATCTGTGTGAACTGATGCAGAGGCACAGGAGCCCTCTGGGTCCTGTACCAAGAGAATGGTCTGTCTGCCTATGTTAATGCAATGCCCCGCAGGACCTGTACATCTATGCAGCAATGGATGTCAAGAATTCGTGTGTCTGTCTGGTGTGCTAAGAAAGTGCAGGGCCCAGAAGCTTCCATGTGGTGACAGATAGACACACAGGGCAAGCATTCCATCTGTCAGCTGATGTGCAGGGCCCTGTGGCACCCACAGGTGCAGAATTGCAGGGCCCTGTGCAAAGAGAAGAGTTTCCTTCGCTATATGGCATTTGGGCCTGCACCTTCCTTTCCCAGTCTAGGGTCTCGTGCTGCATGACAGCACTTTTCCCCCACCTCAACTTATCTAGATGGCTTACTAAGCTCACCACTGAACTCTGTTCACTGCCACAGGATCACAAAGTACTACCTGCTGGGGTAAAGTCTGGGACTACACACATTTCTTAACAATCATTTGTTTTTTATTTTGACCACAAATTGTCAAGATAGTCATGTTATGACTCCCCTTTATAAACATAAGTGGCATTTAAGAAATAGTGGGCAAAATGTCATTACGAAAACACATTTCATCCAGGATTTGAAAAATGGCACTAGTCATATTTACGAGTTGGGGTGAAAATATGGCTATGTTGAAGGTTTATAGTCAAAATATTAATAATTACCAAAGTTATGAATGAGCATGGAATAACTGCAATGTATGTTCACAACTTTGTTGTTTTTTTTATATTTGACCCTACATTTTGAGTACTGTTCTTATGACCCCACATCATGAACCCAGTTGGTGAAAATTTTCAAATCCCACCCAAAATGTGATTTTGCAGAGTGACTGGGAAATCACCTTTTGGTCCATCTTTAAAAAAAAAATCAACTGCCTTGTTCATGAGATGGGATCCCAAAAAGTCCATGTTGAAAGTTTGGCGAGAAAATGCTGAAAACTAGCAAATCTATGAGTGGACATTGACATATTTCAACCTTTCAGTCAAAGCTTGGTCATTTTACTTTATTTTTCCCAAAGATTTCAACATAGTCATCTTATGACACCACATCATGAACCCAGTAAGTGAAAATTTTCAAGTCCTGCCTGGAAGTTGATTTCATTGAGCTACCATGAAATCACCTTTCAAGATGGAGTCAATAAAGTTCACCTACCCTGTTTATAAGATGGGGTCCCAAAAAGGTCACATTGAAAATAAGGTGTAAAATATTGAAAAATGACAACATTATGAGTAGAAGTTCAAAATACATTGAAATACATTAACTGGGCTTATTTTCTGATATCATAGTCACATTTCCAGGAGGAGGACATCTATTTGTTTGGAAAGTAGATCTAGATCATGGGACAGCTTTAGGTGATTGAGGGTGTGTGGGGAGAGTGTATAGTGGATGTGGGGTTTGGGGGAACAGAATGGTGAGAGACCACGTTTTTTTTTGGTTAATAAAATAAAATCTGAGGGACTATTTTCTTCTTTACATTAACTAACATTCAAAAATATAACAACAAAGGATTGTTTTATTCTTTACAGGTTTAAGCATTAAGAGTCAGATATTCAAAACTTTGTCCCTGGGCTAAGTTAACACTGCCCGGTGGGCAAACTTAGCCCAGAGCATAAAGCAAGCTATATTCAAAAGGAATAGCCCAGGGCAAACAGCTTCTGAATATAGCATGGGAATGAGGCCATGCAAACTGGACTGGGAGTGCAGGGCAAACGTAGCCCTGGAATAAGACAGCACTGAATATAGCAACCAGGAAGTGCAAACCACAAAAACAACACAGTGCACAGTGACATGAAGGCAGGTAGAGATGAACTATGTGGCCAATGTGTGTGCCAGCAAATACATGGACCCTGTACAGCTGCAGGAAGCAGCAGATGTGAAAGAACAGTGACCAAAACTGTGTAATATTCCCCAAACTGTTAGTGCCATGCTAACACATTAGCGTGGCTTTAGAGCAGAGCTAAGCTGTTTCCCTGGTGCAAAAATGTTTGCCCAGTGCTAAGATTTGCCATATTCAAAAGTGACATGCAAATGAGCCTACTTACTGTAGATAGTCTCTGGGCAAACAGACAAATTAGCATCTCATCATTCCCTGATTTGCATGCAGTTTGCCCAGCATTACTGCAGGGTCCCACAGGTCCACCTGTAGGTCAGTCTGGAAGTACAGGGGCTGGCCAGGTCTGGCTGCAGCACCACCTGTAGGTCAGTCTGACAGTGCATGATGGTTGCTGCAGGCTACTGGTATGCAGTACAGCATAGCATTGTGTGCCAGTGGACAACACAGCATAGGCACAGGTGGTAGTGGTGCTGCATGCAACCATCACACTGTAGGCCAAGCTACAGTGCACAGCAGACACTACAGTAGCAAGGGGGTCGGTAGTGTGAGGGACACAACAATGCCTATGGTATGTAAGGCAGTGATGACCACTGCATTGTATACAGTGACAGGCCCAGCTTGCAGGTGATTACTGACAGTGGACAGTACTGTTCCACTGTTGTGTGTGCCACATATGCTGCACCTGTGGCATGGGATGCTCACAGTGAGATATACATGGCCGGCTATGTGAGCTGTGGCATCTGTACAGTTGTGCAGTATGTGGCTGGGTGGGCATGTAAGATCCAACAGGCACACAGGTGGTGGGGTATTCCAACTACTGGCCCATGTGCAATGCATGATGTGTCCCAGCCTTGTGGCCACACCTGGGCTGTGGTGAAGTCTGCCACCCATACACCCTCCCCTCAATTGTCACCATGCCCACAGTGCTGCATGTGTGTGCTGGCATCTGTTGGTCACCACAGACATATGGTCTGCAGGTTTGTGCTGTCTGGCCACACTACCATGATGTCCCCTATGGGTCAGATCACCCCTTACTGTCTGTGCTTGGCTGGGACTGGTGGCAGATGTTGGCATCATGGTGGCACCATCAGTGAACAGCATGTGTCCTCCATGTCTGGCATTTTCTAAGTGTCATGATCAGATGTTAGGGTTGCGCACACTGCGCTAATCCCAAGCTAACATCACGCAAAGCATCAATGTCATGCAAAGCTGTTTGCCCAGGGTTAAGACCAGCTTTTCCTGGGCAGTAATTTTTACCACACTAAGGGTCATGCTATGTCATGCTAAACACCTTAGCATGGCACTAGTCACTGAATATCTCATAGTGCCTGTATTCATGTTCACTTTGCCCTTTGCACGTATTATGGTTTGTCTGGTGCTAATGCAGTTTGTGCAAGCTATTTGGCCTTTGAAATATGGCAGACCCACACTAATCCCATGCTAATCCCATGCAAATGGTTTGTGTGCCATGCAAAGCTTTGAATATCTGACCTTAAGACAAAGAAATGAAGAGGGACTGGATCTGACAGTGAGGACTGGGCACCCCAGTGTCAGCAGTTATTGATCATAAGCACTGGGATTGGGCACCCCAGTGACACCAGCAATGTATGAGGGTGGTAAATCTGGAAGGGAAGGGGTGGTCCAGTGGTGCTAGGGTTTGGCATCCCAGTCTGCTTTTATTTTAAATAATAGCTCACCCAGGGAAGGACAAAAGAAGGCTTGCTGAGCTAGGATATGTAGAAACTAGAAAAAAATAAAATAATTGGACCAATGAGGGAGGGTTGACTGAGCTGGGAGGGGGATGGATTGTGAAAATTAATTTGGGGTGTGTGAGTCATAAAAGGAATTCCTCTGTTGCACTACATTGTTTGCAAAAGGGGACTCCTCAGCTCTCAAGATTAAAAATGCCTCCTCTCATTAAACTGGGCACCCACAAAATGTACTTCTGGCCAAATGTTACAAAACAAATATCATAATCTAGATAAACAGACTTCATTTAGCTAGGTTCAGGTGTTTGTTTAAAAAAAATCATGTTTAGATATTTTCCATTTTTTTAGTATGGAAGAAAAAAACAAGATGGCAGCAAAAAAATCATTAGTCAATCCTGAATAAGCTTGTTGAATGGTCAGTAAGGAATAAAATTACCTTTAATACAGCAAAGTGAAAAGTAATGCACTTAGGTAGGAATAACAGTCAAGTTATTTATAGTATGAATAATAACATTTTATATAACATTAAAATTGAAAAAGATCTGGGTATTACCATCACTAATGACTTAAAGTTTGCAACCCATATTAATAACATAACCAGGAAATGTAATGTCATACTGTCTTACATATTAAGAGTAGGGAACCAGAAGTCATAATTCCCCGATACACAAGTTTGGTTAGGTCCCATATTGATTAGTGTGCTTCATTTTGTGCACCTATTTCTTTGGGGTGTAAAACTTCCATAGAAAAGTGCAAAAAAGATTTACAAAGAAGATAGTTGACTTGAAAAATATAGACTATAGTACTCGGTTACAAACTCTAGGATTGTTTTCATTAGAATACAGATCTTTAAGGGGTGACTCATGTCTAGTTTATAAGACATTGAAAGAGTCTGCCCTAAGTGAGGCCCTATGTGAGGCTATTTGTCTTGAAAAAATTGCTGTTGTTTTAGAAACAAGAGCACATAAACTGAGGTTAAAAATGAATACAAATAAAACATCCAAAAGGAATAATTATTTTACTCAGTGTATTCCTGCAATATGGAACACCTTACCATTGGAGGTAGTATCTTGTAATAGTCTGGAAGACTTTAAAAGTAAACTGGATGAATATATGGGAAAAAAGAAATACACCTTTTGCCAATAGCAAACAAGTTCTATAAGGGCTTGTCCCTCAAACCTGTACTACACTTACGAACCAAAAAAACTGTTTTTTCAACTAGTGACAACTAAGTGGTGTGAACACAAAATGGTCTCATGGCCCCTAAATGTTCAGGCTGTACAAGAGGATCATACATAAACCCTACTTAGCATGCTCGGAAAAAAAAACAACTTAAAAATACTTATAACTCTGGAACCAATTAATATTTTTCCACAAAATCTTCGATGGGCACTACATTGGCACAGGCTGCCTCAACTCTAAAGTTTTTGTAAAGAAATTCGGTACCATCTAAGCTGTACATGTGAAGAAAAATTCCTTTTTATTAAAAATAAACATTCCATATTTCAGAAACCACACAAGCTGCCATCACAAAACATCTCACATCTTGAGAACTTGCCACTGAAACAATGTATACCAAATTTGGGGCAATTTTGTAGAATGCTGCTAAAGTTATTAAGGTACAAAAATCAGGGTTTAACATTAAACACCTACCCTAACTATACTGGTATTACAGATATATAGATACATATATACACACACACAACATGCACATATACATCTCTTCCCCATATATAGATATATAATATGTGGTTGATCCCTTGTCCCCATTGAAAAAAAATCATATATTTCCCCATATATGATGGTAATTAACTAACATTATGTAATTACTACACTCTATTACATTAAAATGAACACACTATAAACACTCTATTACAATTAAAATTGTACCAAAAATGTACATGTTATTACAGAACTATTAACATGAGTAACAACCACCTGAATAACAGATGTAACAACCTACTAACCACCCACATTACAGCCCCAACAGCCTTTCCAACTACAGCCCATGCAAAAAAAAGTCCCCCACAAAAAAAAAACACATGCTGTGCCACAATTCCCTAAATATGTAAAACAGGCCTACAGAAAAACTCACCAAACATTTCACGTGCTGTGCTGCATTTCCCTAAATGAGTAACACAAGCAAACAGAAAAACAAACCAAACATTTCACCTGCTTCCTTCCATCCTGTAGTTTTTAATCGCACTAAAGAAAAAAATGGTTGAACCAGCATTCTTTTTTATATAAATCCAATAAATTATGGCAGCCTTAAAGGGATAAAACTATTCAGAACTTCAAATGTCTAACATTATGGTACAATATTACCAACAAACACTAGAGGGAGCACTAGAAAACTATAAACCCACTCTAATTTTAGCAAGCCATACAAAAAAAAGCAGCACACTTTCTTTTAAAGCAAAACCTACCAACCTTACGTATTACATATAAAATAAATGATGGCAAAATCCTATGTCAAGAAATAATACAATTTTGGAGTTTAACAAGCTCATAAAGGCCACTCACCCTTTGGGCTCATGGCTTTATGGCTTTTAAAACCCCTCAATGGTATTATTTCCTCATATACAACACTTTACCATAATTTATTCTCTCCCTCTCTCTCTCTCTATATATATATATATATACATATATATATATATATATATATATATATATATATATGTATGAGGCCTTTCAGCACCATGCATTTCTGCTTAAAGTTGAACCAGCACCAGCATAATATTTGATGGTGATTTTCATATGCAGCCCATGATGCTTTGCATTATGGGGGCATGTGTGATTTTGTATGTCTTTGAAACTTGGCTTCCCAGCCAATGCCCTTTGGGGTAACCATTGCCTCAGTGCTTGCACACAGAGGTTCTTTGTCTCTTAACCTGTTATTTGTTTTAATTGGGTTCACCACAACATAACCCAGATAAACTATCTTAAGGTAACTGGTTCATTCCACTGGGGTGTCAAATAGTTGAGGCACACTGATAAGTCCTGGTAGGATGAAACATGTGCCTGTATCTTCTGTTAGCACCCTTTGCAAACTGTCTGAGAGGACTTTTGGCACCATGCGTTTCTGCTTAAAGCTGAACCAGCATAATATTCTGTGGTGGTTTCCATATGCAGCCCATGATGCTTTGCATTATGGGGGCATGTGTGAATTTGTATATGTGGGGATACATGATGGGCATGAGTGTGATATGGCAAATATTGTCACTCCTGCAGAGTGAGCTCTGGATAGCTCACGAGTGCCGAAGGGATGAGTGGTAAATGAGTGAGATAAGACACTGTATCATCCACTGCAGTGTGATATTTTTATCCTCTGCTCTACTGTGATGATATCAGCCATTTACACACACGGGTCACAAAAGGTCATCACTCTAGGCAGCTTTCCCCTTAGCATGCAAGAAACACCTGTGCTGTTACCATTCACACAAATGCAGAACTACTTCAGAGGTCTCTCTGCTGTCTACAGCTAACTCAGTGAGCATTACAAAACACACCTATCCCCCCACCAACTTCCAGCTCATTACTGTGATTGCAGCCATAATTCTAAACAGCACAGCTTCACAGAACAGTTTAAATCACTGCCTGCAGCCAACTTAACTACCACTGAAACACACTCTCACTTGTTCCTCAAACTCTGATTCTCACCCATTACAATTACTGTGATTCGATCAGCTTGACTATAGCCATAATCCTAAAGAGCACAATTTCACAGAACACTCTGTACTCTGCCTGCAGCTAACTTAATTACCACTGAAAACAGTATCAGCTGTTCTGACACTCTGCTTCTCAGCTCATTACAATTACTGTGATGCTCTCAGCTTCGCTGCAGCCAGACTTCTAAACAATACAGCCTCACAAAAGTATGTTTCTCACTCCTACCTAAAACTAACTCATTTAGCAATGCAAAACACACTCATGTATCTCCTAGAGTTTACAACACTGCCAGCCCATTCAGAAAAGCTCACACACAGAAAGAGCAAACACATAAACAGGAACAGAACACAAGAGAGCATAACAAAACTTCTAAATCTCTTGGCCCTATTGTATATATCGAATACATGATGGGCAGACCATGTGCTATGGCAAATACTGTCACTCCTGCATCATGAGCTCTGGATATCTCACTCGTGCCTTCGGCAATCATGAGATATCCAGAGCTCACTCTACAGGAGTGACAATATTTGCCATATACCTCATGCCCATCATGTATCCCATATATATATATATATATATATATATATATATATATACTGTATATATATATATATATATATATATATATATATATACTATGTATATATATATATATATATGTGTGTATATATATATATATATATATATATATATATATATATGATTTCTAAAAAATCAAAAGAGCTCTGTTTTAAAAATTAACATCTCCAGGGTTTCAATAGTATTCTCAGTTATTTTTGCACACCCATCCTCTCATAAGTTCAAAGAGCTGTGTTTGTAGCTTGCTAGATCACCTTATTCACACAAAAATAATGTTAAATAACAGAAGCTGCATTTAAAGAAAAAGGATGATACAGGCACAGTTCCAAAATTTGCTGTACCTGAATCAGTATTAATGTGTCAAAATGTTTGATTGTTATTTTAAAATATTTTTGAATTTATTTGTGACATTTGCCTGCTTTACAGCAAAAATATGACACAGGCATTATTTATTTGTATGCAAATTGTGGCAACTGTGTCAGAATGATAGATCACATTTTATGTGGTGTAATGTTTTGTCACAGGTTGCCCATTTCGGCCAAAATGATGTCACAACTCTAGGCACCTCTTTGAAAGCCCAACATCTTAAAAAAAACAGATGAGAATACTGATGAAAATCTGGGCATAGCTATATTTAAAAGAGCACTTTATTATTTCCAAACTAAATGCATTCTAAAATCAACTCAAACAGAAAAAAAGGGTTCTTTCAAGGGAGAATTAAAAGGCAGACTTACAAAATGTTCTCCATAACATGCACTGCTACTTTAAGAAGCCTTGGATGTGTAATATATTGCAAATAATAAAACTGTTTTCGTATTTATTGAAGTTCATCAAAAGTTTATTTTAAATTTGCATTTTACAGCAACAGTATTTGTTAGATGACAAAATATAGATTTTTTTAAAACCAATATATTTGTGGAAATGTATATTGATTCACTTTGGATTAAAACTGCTCCCTTCCTATCCTCATTTATGTAATTAATCGTTTTGTTTTGTACTCCTGTACATCATTCCCATTTTTATTCAGAAAAATCCAGGAGCCCTGAAAGAAACCAATGTTTCAGCTGAAGGCGTCATCAAGGAGTATGTTTCAATATTTTTTGCAGTCAAAATCAAGTACTAAAATCAGACATGTGTTTAACATCACTTCATTAAAAAATAAAATAATTCATTATTGAGTAATTAAATATAAATATGGTGCTGACTTAACCATCCAAATTTCTTACTCTGATGAAAAGAGCAAATGATAAACTGTATTGTTGTTTCAGTATTAAATCTCCCAAAATACAGGTTAATTATGCAGTCCCAAATGTAGTATTTCACCTCAGCTGATAAAGTAACAAAGAAAGATTGGTTAGTATTAATGGGAACTGAAGCACCTGGTATTTATCTTACAAATGAGTTAAGTAGACTTTTCCTCTGTTCTAAGGCACTCAAATTTTGTCAGTGACTCAAAGGACTATTCATCCATTAAAATAAAATAAACAAATACTTTAAAATAAATTCCCTTAGTCCTAATGAAGATCTACAACAGTAGTAAAGTAAAACTGAAAAGAAGCATTTTTAGTCCCAACCTGTGAAGGCAGAAGACTGAAGAGCAAATGAAACTGCATTCCATGCTGCTTGCTGTGAACCATGAGTGCTAATAAGACTGTTTTGGTATACGATCGTAGATATGACAGTTTTCATATGCATCAGTGAGCTTCAAAACTCAGAATTAGGCTGGCACAGGTGACATCATTGATCCAGTAATGTTGGACACACTGGGGTGTTCACGATCCAGCCTGAACCATGCAAATGAAACACAAAATTTACTTCACAGAAAGTGACAGGTAGGAGTATGGACTCTGAAAGGAATCATTCCAAACAGCATCTGTGTTTTACAGAAAGAACCCAAAATTCAAAACCACAAAGTCATTGTGTTGTGAATCAAAAAGTAAAATTAGAATAACTCAAAATGTACCATTTTTCATTTTATGTAACTTCTTAACTGAGATATATGGTTTTGAATCTTTTTCTAAATGTTGATTCTTATGTAATGGCCGGAAAATAAATATGAATTTTATACATAACTTGGTGAGTGAACAGCTCTGTTGGATATACGCATGGTTCAGGCAATGAAGGTGCTGCCTCTGTTCTCTGCACCTAGCTTCATTTTTGAGGAGGAGTGGATACCCTAGGGTTTTCAACACTCTGTCTTCTAATGTTCAGTGATTAATGGTCTGGCCCATCATGCACAACTGACATGGCAGACCACCCACTGCAGTGTGGTCTCGGCCTTGGATAAGTGTTGGATGGCTGGCAAGTCCATGAGAAGTTTGGTGAAAGGGTTGGGGGATGTTGTCATTCAGAACCAAGAGAGAGAAGGCTTGGTTAAAAATAATTAGAAATGGTCTATGAGGCTCTGACTAGAGTATGTGGGTCCCAACAATTAGATCCAAAAGATCCTAGCCCATCTGAGTCAGCTCACCTTAGAAGGGATCTGTATTTGAATCCAACTGGGACATTAAGTTATTATATAGGCAACTCTTGAGTGACCCTACTTAGACTCAAATCCTCAGCACTCAGATATCCAACAATTTCACTTGGATGATGGGGTGATCAGATCTGAATGTGAATTGGTTAAGCCATCCCTAGTTTAAATGTTTATCCAGTCAGTGTGATTATTTCCACTAAGAGGATCACCTCTTCTCCCCTGTTGGGCCTAGCTGTCCCGTAACCTCCCTAGGGTTGCAATACTCTGGCTCCTGCTTCCTCTTCTTACATCCCTCCCTCTCTCCCTGTGCCTCCCCTCCATGTCCACTCCCCTCTTCCTTTGGCACTTCTTGGACATGGGTCCCCTCCTACTACTATCAGGCATGCATCTCTACTACCCTCCCCTCCCCTTATACAATGACCCCTCAGCCAGCCTACTCTTTTCTCTACAATGCTTATCCTACCCTCACTAACTCTATTGCTCATGTGTTTTTTTCGCTTGGTAACCTGCTTTTATCTTGTTGTTGTTGTTTCTTCCCAGGTAGGAATGTAGCCTTAGCCTAGCCTTTGCATGCTTAAAAACTGTCAATCATTGTCAACCTTTGTATGTATGTTTACCCTCCATCCTCTGACGTGGAACCTTTGTAAATGAGCAGTTCCTGCTCCAAGGTATTTGTAATCCTAGAGTTCAAATAAAAAAAAAATGTCTATCTCACACAAAAAGCTTATGAGAAACAGCTGACACATATGTGCAAACTGAAAATTTAGATTTTTACATCTCCAAGGCTTAGAAGCCAATATTTTTGTGTAATGAACTTCATTCATGTATGACTGATTTTTTTTGACTTAATATTTGTGTATTTAGCAGTCCTCTCATGAGCTATGTATTTATGTCAGATCACTAACATATAAAACAGCTGAGAAAATGGAACTCAAAATGGGGTGATTATGAATGATGGTGGAAAAGAAAGCATTCATTGGGACAGAAATCCTTTTAAACCTTGAAAACCTGGCTTTAAATGATTTTTCCCCACTAGGAGTGGGAAAACAGAGCAGCAAATTTTGACTTCAGAAATGATGGCAACAAGCAGGTTAATTTTACAGTCATTAAATATTTCCCCTCTCTCTACTTTTAAAAATAAACAAGGGTTATATTCATTTAGAGATACTAGTTTAATGAAGAATGTAGTCCACTATGTTAATTGTTTATGTTTATATGACATTTTATGGTCTGAGATATAATAGCACCGGTTCCATGTCAATTCAGCGCATATATTTTCAACGCGTACAATAACAGCACGGTCATTTTGACGCAAAGCAAATGAGCGCTTAGCCATTTACTCGCAGGTTATTTCAGTGTACAAGTAGAATTTCCCTCACCTCCCCTCTCGTACAGATGTGCAAGTATTACCCAGGGGACTGCAACTTTTAAAATCTTCAGCATTTGGAAAAGTATAGGAACAGATTTATGAATGAATGGCAGGAAGAGTTGTACAAGAGATCCTTGTGTTTGAAAAATTGCAACCTCCATTATTCAAAATGACTTTAGCCCGCCTATTCTGCAACCATAGTCACATGTTCATATGTTGTTATTACCAGCCTCTACATTTATTCACTTTCAGGCACTTAGGTTAAGTACACGCAGTGCACACGAAGACAAATGTCAGATAAATTAGGGCTTTCCAGCACTGCATGCACTCACTACCGGCAATGCATTTTACAGATGTGTTCTTCACTACTGGCATTTCCAGGGAAGTGTTCATTTGTTAGTGGCTGTGTTATATTTACCTACATTGAGTTGTGGTGCATGGATCAGTGAGTCCAGATTTAAATGTTAATAATTCTTTTGACATGCCCATGCCCGATTATTTACATGCTCCCCAGTTCCAGCATAAATAGTAGTACATCTACTAGTGGCGCAAAGATTTATGATGCAACAGTAGGGCACAAAACATGTTGGGACTCCACCAGGGTAGCATTATTTATGTCCTTGCAGTCATACGCTATTTCTATTTGCGCTTGGTTTTGGCATGCACACTATGTGGAATGCGCAGTATTAACCGCGTTGAAATTCGTGCGCTGAATTGCATGCGCTTATTTGACGTGATACCAATAGGACCTAGCTAAACCCTGTACAGTAGATGCATATAATTTTGTACCAAAATGCTTTTTCCTTTGTTCCCTCTGTTGGCTATATAACCTACTTTATTTTGTTAGCTGAGCAAACTCCACTGGGACTAACATTACCTTTTTGGGAATGACTCATGCCATACATATCACAAAAATAGATGCAGTCAACACAGAGAATACAATATATCACAATTAGCATGGTAATTAGACTGTTGCAATAAATATAATGAGTTAGAAAAGTCTGCTGTTGCCAGCATATAAATATTGAAGTGTAGTTGCTCTGAATGACATCTGACTTAATAATCTTTACTGTTCTTTTTATAACTTTTTAACGTATGGATACCATGGGCTCGATCCTCAAAGATTAATGCAAGCTGTGCCAACAGCAGTTTGGGCTGATTCACGGTACACCAGGGACGCTGTGCCTGATTCTCATATAGGAGGGTTACCAGTGCCAAACACCCACTGGTTGCAGCAGCCACTCTCATGCACCACACATATGGTGCACTGGAGGAGATAGGTGGAGGGTTCAACACTGTGGTGTGGACTGTCAACCCTGCTGCAGAGCATAGGGACAAGCAAAAGTCTCAAGGAGCCAATGCAGGCTGCAGTGCCAGAGAAGGGACAGGCAGCAGGTGGGGGTGCAGGTCCATGCCCTGGACCTGCACAGTGCTGCCAACATGCATGCCTGCCACAGGTTCAGTTGGCAGATGAGGCCCTGGTTCTGCCCTGGTTCTGCCCTGCACTGTCTGTGGGGATGGCACAAGGGCCATTAGACCACCTGTTGGCTAGCCTAACTCCTGGCAGGTCTGCTGGCTGTTGGAATCCCATTTAAGTGCACTGTAGCAGCCAGTGTCTGCCACATGCCCCCTAGTGCTCTGGCATACCCTCAACCCTGGTGCATGCCTGACACATGACCGGTATGGTGCAGAAGGTCCCTGGTTTGCCACAGCTGGCCTCCAAGATTGCAAACTCTGCAATACTTGATGCAAGGTGTCCCTTGCATCAGTTATGTTTGACAGATGCACCTTGCATCAAATTCAGACATTTGAAAATAAAGCCACATATTTTGTTGTTGGTATCTATGTATTGGAAACAAATACATTGATATTTAAAAACAAGATGTATTCCAAACTATACATATCAGTATTGCTGTACTGCTACAATATATATGACACATTCAAAAGCCAAGAGAGGCAAAATAAGATGGTTTTAAAATGTTAAATACGGAGATAGAATTGCAGAGAACCGATGCCTGCACAGAGAGGAAAAGACAAATCATGAGAAGGCAACATGTACAGCACAGAAATATGTTTTATTCCCTAGCTGTAATTTCTTTAATCTCCTGTGATCTTTGGTATATCTTGGACTTTTCTTATCTCTTGGACACTGCCATAACATCAAGTGATTTGTGCCATTTAGTTGTAAATGGCACAAATATATAGTTCAAGTAATATGATACAGAATGTTCATATTTGGTCTTGGTAGATGATTGGTAAAACAATACACTAGCACAGTTGGTAACTCCTGGAAGAAGTGATGACAACATTTTCTATTTATGAAAACTGAATCTATTCTTTGTCAGTTCTCTTATGTGCCACATGTTTCATGCCTCTTAAATTTTTAATTAAGAATATTTGCACTACGGCCAAGAAATTGCTTCATTGTGCAGTGCAGGTTCCTCATGTATTGCTTGAAGTGCTTTGTTGGTAATTGAATAGTTTATTAAATCCAAATAATGCCAAAGGTTTAAAGGCACTACCATGCACATGAACTCCAGGAATAGAAACAAAGCCATTATTCCACATACACAACTACTGCCTTCAGCATTCAATAATATTTTTAAACTTTTATTCCTAGCTTCAAATTAACATGTTGAGAACAGTTACTTGTTATACAATGAACTTCAGATATATATATATATATATATATATATATATATATATATAGTTCATCGAGCTACAGAATTCATTGAGATGGTAGTAGAATTGCACACATTTTGAGTCAAACTGAATCACTGTTTGTATTTACAAATTAAGTAAATTTTATAGTGTAAGTTTATGGGATCTTTGTGAGATGTTTTTCACATTGCATGGGCTAAGTAATTGTAAGGTGAATCTCAGCAGTTCTGTCTACCCAAATTGTATGAGATGACACTCATGCTATAAGAGAGATCTAACAAAGCAGTTTTAAACATTATAAATCATTCACATTAGCTTGAGAGATTTATTGTAACTATCAAGCTTTAGTTTATAAAAAAAATGAATGTAATGATCCTTTCCTACACCTTTGAAGAAGATATCTCCACTCTAACACTGCAGCATGAGACACTAGCTATACCCAGGACAAAAAGTCCCATGATTCTCAACCATGACTGAAATCATACAAGTGATTTATAACTTGGATTATTATACATAAATCTTTCATGATTAAAGAGCTACTGATGCCACAAACAAAACTTTGAAAAACATAATAATTAGGTAAAATTCTGCTTGTATTCCATATATATTCTAGATTTCTCCTCCCCACTATTTATTACTGAGAAATTTGTATGAATGCATTATTGTTATCCCATGCAGTTACTTTAAAGTTAATCTGCCTCTATAACTTACTCCCTACTTCAAATGGAAAATCATGTACACAAATGCTCACAGCCTGGGAAATAAGATCCCAGACCTGCAGGCAATAATGTCAGAGGCTAAACTGGACATAGTAGCAATTAATGAGACGTGGTTTACCAGTAACCACACTTGGGAGACTTCAGTACCTGGCTATGTATTGTTCAGAAGACCGAGGTGCAAAATGGGGGGGAGGAGTGGCCCTGTATGATAATGAAAATATCAAAGCTACAGAAATTCAGAATACACATAAGGAGCCAGAAGAACTGTGGGTCACCCTGGAAACAGGAAATGGGACAGCCATAAGAACTGGGGTTGTCTACAGGCCCCAGACCAGAGGAAGACATAGACACATTACAGTTAGAAGATATACAAAACATGACAGCTAAAGGGAGGTTCTGATAATGGGAGACTTCAACATGCGGATACAGATTGGTCAATACCAGCAGGAACATCTACCAGAACTAGACTCATAGTGGATTCCCTGCAGGGGGCCTCAAACAACTGGTACATCAACCCACAAGAGACAGGGCTATCCTAGATCTAGTACTGACTAACAAAGAAGGGATCACAGATCTCCAGTTAGAAGGTCACCTGGGGCCAGTGACCATCACATGGTATGGTTCAATTTGGCTACTACTCTAAACCATCCCATTTCAAGGCAAAAATATGGGACTTCAGAGGAGCTGACTTTGATAAGATGGCCAACAGAGTTAAGCTAGCCCTGGCAAAAGAAACACAGGTGAGGGTACAGGCAAAGTGGGCGAAAACATTAGGATGCAATACTTGAAGTAACATCCCATTGTGTTAGACAGAAAAGGAAGTGTAAAAGAAGAAGGAAACCACTTTGGTTCTCAAATACAGTAGCAGAAAAGGTCAGAGCCAAAAGGCTGGCCTTCAGGAAATATAAGGAACACAGTGGGATGAAGATGGGAGGCATACAAACTGCCCTAAGGGAAGCAGGTGAGGCAGTAAGGCAGGCAAAGTCCCAAACTGAGGAAACACTAGCACGAACAGTAAAGAAGGTGACAAGACTTTCTATAGGTACATTAGTGAAAGGAGAAAGTCCAGAGGGTATTGCTAAGCTTAATGGAGAAAAGGGAGCATGTGAGGAGGAGGACCCTGTAAAGGCATCTATCCTAAATAGATACTTTTGCTCAGTATTTACTGAAGAGAAGGTAGGGCAGGGCCCACAGCTCAACATCATGGACACAGGGAGAGGGAGGTGAGCACTACTCCCTTCACAAAGAAAGGGTCCCCACAAGATCTTGCTAAGCTCAGGGTGGATAAGGCAATGGGACCTGATGGCATACATCCCAGGGTACTTAAGGAGCTAAAGGAGGAACTAGCAGAGCCATTAGCAGAATTGTTTAGTGAGTCTCTGAGCACAGGAGAGGTCCCAGAAGACTGGAGAAGGGCTCATGTGATCCCGCTCCACAAGAGTGGTAGCAGGGAGGAGGCGAGGAACTACAGACCAGTCAGTCTTACCTCAGTACTGGGCAAGATTATGGAGGCACTCCATAAGGAAAGGATAGTGCAACACCTGGAATCCATAGGGGCACAGGATCCAAGACAGCATGGGTTTACAAAAGGAAGGTCCTGTCAAACTAATCTCATAGATTTCTTTGACTGGGTAACCAGAGTGGTGGACCAAGGGGGAGCAGTTGATGTCGCCTACCTTGACTTCAGCAAAGCTTTTGACACTGTTCCACATAGAAGATTGATAAATAAGCTGTAGGTCAGTGTGGGTCAGAAGTTGGTCAACTGGGTGGCAAACTGGTTGACGGGCAGAAAACAGAGAGTGGTGGTAAATGGTATACAGTCAGAAAAGATGCAAGTCACAAGTGGTGTACCTCAGGGATCAGTCCTGGGGCCAGTCCTCTTCAACATCTTCATTAGTGACCTTGCAGATGGACTAGAGGGTAAGGCTTGTCAGTTTGCAGATGACACCAAGATCTGCAACAGAGTAGATGATCAGGATGGGGTGGGCAGAATGAGAAGAGATCTGGATAAACTAGTAGAATGGTCAGAAGAGTGGCAACTGGGATTTAATGCAAAGAGTGCAAAATCATGCACATAGGGAAGAGAAACCCTGAAGCCACCTATAGGCTGGGAGGAGTTGCTAGCAGTCACAAAGGAAGAAAGAGACTTGGGCATCATCATCACTGATGACCTAAAATCATCCAAGCAGACCTCTAAAGCAGTAGGTAAGGCTAGGGGGGTGTTAGGGTGTATTAGTAGGGGTATCACAAGTCGTAAGAGGGAGGTAATAATCCCTTGTACAAGACACTGGTTAGGCCCCATCTGGAGTACTGCGTGCAGTATTGGAGGCCACACCTTCACAAGGACATTAACCAAATTGAGGCAGTCCAGAGAAGGGCAACCAAAATGGTGCAGGGACTGCATCAGAAGACATATGAGGACAGATTAACGGCACTCAATATGTATACCCTTGAGCAAAAGAGGGAGAGAGGTGATATGATCGAGGCATTCAAACACCTTAAAGGCATAAACAAGGTGAAATAGTCTAACATGTTTAAATATAAGAAAAATAGCAGGACAAGAGGACACAGCATGAGATTAGAGGAGGCCGATTAAGGGGAATGTGAGGAATTCTTTTTCACAGAAAGGTGGTGGATGCATGGAATGGCTTACCACAAGAAGTGGTGGCTATGAATACAGTGCAGGGCTTCAAACAGGCATGGGATAGGCATAAGGGAGCAATACAAATGACTATGAATAGATAGGCCACTGACAGAGCAAAGGCCGATGGCACATTTATAAGGTAGAAAAAGAAATGGGCAGACTGGATGGGCCATGCGGTCCTTATCTGCCATCAACTTCTATGTTTCTATGTTTCTATAATGCTCTGTTGTGACATCACAATATCTTGCCATGAGAGTAACTGTGATGTCACAAACAGTACATTGTGACTTCAGGTAGGGAGACAGCAAAACAAATAGATGAACTCTTCAGGAGCAAAAGTCCTGTTTTCGTGCAAATGACATCAGCAATAAATAATGGGGAGAAGGAATAAAGAACTAATGTGAAATACAAGCTGAACTTTATCTAAATATTATGTTTTGTTAAAGTTCTCTTGAAGGTGTCAGCTGCTCTTTAAGGATATTGCTTTAATCCCAGTCCTGAGCACAGTGCAAATTAGTTTGAAGTCTCATGTACAGTATGTATAGTAGTTAGTAAACATTTATGTTTTCAGTCTGGCATGCAGATTAAAAGAATGGGTCACAGTTTTTAAGTTTCTATTACTATGTATCAATGGGGCAAGTAACCATTAGTTACATGCAATAAAGGTAATTGCATAGCAGTCACACATCTATTACATGTAAGTACTATATAACATACTTACCCTTCTGTAACAGTATAGTTACACAGACACTACAGTGTAGTTACAGGAACAACAAAATGCTAGTTTTCAGTGTCAGTAACTATTTATTTTTTTATTTATTCATTTACTTTGTTTTACCAGGAAAATCTCCATTGAACAGTACTCATTTGCAAGAAGGTCCTGGTTAGGGCAGGTGACAGTACATAAAACTAAGGTAGCACATGCTAGATTTTTACATAAAAGACTACAAAAATCATAAGCAAAAATTAAGCAAAATAGACAAAGATGTAATGCAGCAAAAACAAGGAATAAAATACAGAAAGGTTGAAATGAATAGTAAACAAAAACAAGAAATACAGCAAGGGTTCTATCAACAAGTGGATGTACCCGTGCAATGCCTCTCTATCAATAATTTAAAGGAATGAAGGCCAACTGTCAAATTTATTTTGAGAGAGAGCCTAGTAATTTTTCCAGGACACTAGAGTGAGCAAGCCAGTCAAAGGTCATTGTGCCATATTTTGATAATACAGTATCTAGGGACCTGCAGTAGAATGAAATAATTGTCCTCAAATTGTATAGGCTAGATGACATGTATTGTGGCACAGCATTTTGAAGTGCTTTAAAAGACCATAAATACAAATTTTTAGCATTCTGGTAGTCAGTGAAGGCCAACCGACTGAAGCATAGAGTTGGCAATGATGAGTTCTGTTAGGTAATCTAGAGATAATGATAATGTTTGTGATATAGGATATTTACTCTGGCTAACTGCAAGACAGCAGCACATTTATACACCAGATCAACATAATCATGAAGTGGCATACTGTAAATGTAGCCTTAACTACTCATTTTTGCCTCAATAACAAAACAATATTTATTTCTGTAGTAGAAACACAACCTTGGATGCAGCATCTTATAGAGATTTTCCATATGAGTTCTAAAGGGAGTTTATTATGTGACCATAATCACAAATATTTGAATGTTTGTAGTTGTTCCAGACTGCCACCCATTAGGGTATGGATACTATAGGTAGTAGCACTTGATTGCTGCTTGCTGCTAGGGGCAAAAACCATAAATCTTGTTTTTGAAGCATTGAGCAGAAGTTTAGAAACAATTTTATCTGAAAGGAATTAAATGCTGCTTTCAGATCAGTAAATAGTAGGCCTGGGAGAAATTAACAAATTCCAATTTTGTGGAATTTGAATTTTGTGAAATTTCTTGATTTTCGGGGTAATTTTCCAACATTCTTTAATTGGTTATTACTTGGTCACTATTATAGCTTGAGATCTGACATTTAGCATGGATATTGTCTAGAAAAGGGGATAAAATGATATCATGTTTCATGATATTTGCATGAGGGGAGGAGAAGTAATGGAGTTCATATCTGGCAATCTATTTTTCATTTGGAAATTTTGGAAAATATTTCTATGCTTACAACTTAGCTACCTTAGGAGCTTGGTATCTGAAAACGTACATGCATAATTTATTGGAAGAGTCAAATAAACTGCTAAATAGGGAGGTAATTAGCTATGTAAACTGTAAACATTTTTAAAATATGTGGATGGTTATCACTCCATTACTATTGCAGATATGCACTAAATAAATATGTCATTTAATCTAACTAAACTGGATAAATGTAGTTTAGCAGGTTAAAATTTATTGTTGATACTTTAGGAATTACTAATCAGCAAAATGTGCTCAAGAATTCATGGTCTCATAATAAGTAGAGCTACTAGATTTCTACTGAATCACCTTATGTGCACTGGCATCATGGCTCTGCAATACCCCTTCAACACTTCTGCAATGTGCCCAGTATCGTGCTTCATCATGACTAAATATATCCAAATACTTGTGTCACAATGTCCTAAGTTGCAACTACCTTGGTGTCACTTGGTGCTACTGTTGTCAAATAGTGAAAATATACATTGTTATCTACAGGGCTGTTAAAGAGTCAGCAGGTTGGATAGTACAGAAGCAATGCTACTTATGCATGTGCTTCCACAAGTCATTAAGTCAGTGAGCTCTAGTGGTAATCTGGAATATTGCAAGAATTCAAGGTAGTGTACAGTGATGTCCATGACTATTCTTCATGATTCATCACTCAAGATAGTGAGCTGACACTTAGCATTGCATTACTTTTACTACGGAACCTCTATGACTGCTACCTTACTGTCACTTTACTCAGCCTTTATCTTTCTCTACAATGGCATCTCAAGTGTATGACTGGGCAAAATGCATTAATATGGCTTCGATTAAAGTATCACAATATTCCACAATTTCATAAAAACACATGAAAATCAACTTTAATTACTAACGCTGTTTTGGAATATTTGGCTACTTATAACTTGGCCAGCCTTTAAGCAAGAGATTTGAAAGCTGACACACACTGTCTGTTTTTTTTTTCATATTTTTTTTCTCCCAGCCAGCAGCTTATCTCTCATGCATATACCCTGATCAAGCTGAGTAAAGCCATCACTCAGCTGGCTACCAGGGTTTTCTCCAACAATTTTTGGCCCGGTGGGAGAGGTGCCTCCGTCAGTCTCACACAACCATCACTTTCCTAGTGCCAGGAGAACGTTCTCCGGCCCAGCCACAAGGATCACTGTGTTAGTGGAATCCATAGCCAGTCCTCCCCAACTGAGATGCACTGTCATGTGGGAGCTTCTTAATCCATGGTCTGCCTTTTAATGTGACTTCCCAGGTTTGCTTCCAAACCCAGGTCATCAGCGTGGCACCATGGTGCTCTGCTGCTGGTCCATGTGAGAGGCCAGAAAGCCTAACATTTAGGGTCAATAAGCCTAACAAAATTAGAGGTAGTCCATTCTCTAGTTTAAAGTTATAGAAGCTTATAATTCTGCAGCTCACATAATTGCAAAATTACATTTTTTAATTTATGAAGTTTGAAGGCTTATAACTCAGTCACCTTTAATGGTAGAGATCGGAAACTTGGTGCACTTCCATATGGGCCCTGGTAAACTCAGAATAACAAATGGGGTGCAATTTGGACTAATACTTCTGAACTTCTGCAGTTTACATAATTGCAAAATGTAATTTTAAGATTTCCAAAAGTTTTGGAGGCTTATAAAGGGAACGGAGAAATTGTTTAACTAGGAATGGCACACTAAGCTGAACTTGCTCCCAGTTGTGACCTGGGAGTACAAGGAAGTTAGGTGACTTGCTCAGGGTCAGACAGTATGCAAATAGGGGTGGTAAGATTCAAACCCAGGTCTCCAGGTTTACAGTTCAGTGCCCTAAATCACAGTGCTATAGTGCCTCCTGCTTATAACTCAGAACAACAGGATTAATACTTTTGAAATTAGATGGAAATGATTGAAATCATGATTTAAGTGACATTCCACAACATTTTCATCAAAATTTCCTGTAATTTTGCTGAAGAAAAATCAGCATTTCACCAGAATTTCACTAGCAGAAGATATATTTTACCCATATACCATTAGAAAGGCACCATCATTAGGGTGCTGTAATATGGGCACTGCAACCAGTTCACCTGCCATGTTGACAAATTGGATTTCACAGTGCTCAGCATGGATGGTGCTGTAAGGGCATTGAGCTGCTTGCCCCATGCACCTCTGATCTGAAGATGATTATATTACAGTTTCAGGGGGTGTGGGGATGAAGATCCCCACAGTGGGGGTGCAGGGGGTGCAGCCCCACCACAAATAGCCCACACTTGCCCCGGTGAATTGGATGCAATCGGGGTTGGGTGGCACATTGAACAGGTGCAATGATTGCCATCAGAATTGTGCTGGTGTCCTAATGTCCCTCACCCTTTTACCTGTCAGACTGGCATGGGTGAACCTATTTCACCCTGCCCTAGTTAATGTTTCAGATATGGTAGGTCAGTCAACATAAAGTACTATATCAGCAGCATAGCAGTGATGGTTGACATCACCTACAGTATATTAATCCCCAGATTGTTAGTGTAGATCATAAACAGAAGATGGCTTTAAACAGATCCTTTGAGGACTCTTTTAAAATTCTTCGAACAAGTCAGTAGGAACTTGTCAGATTTCAGTTGCTGCTGCCTACTAATTAGGTAGTTCACAAACTAAGGCAGAGCAAAGGGGGCAATGCCAATATCAGAGAGTTTATTCAGCATAATTTAGCAACCAACTGTGTCAAAGACCTTTCTTAGATCAAGGAAAATAATTACATTCATAAGCTTTTGGTCCAAGGCAGCAAAAGAATCATTCATGACCTTAACTAACACAGAGCCCTAAAACCAGACTGAGCTGGGGAGATGAAGTTGTTATAACTGACATACTCATGAAGCTAGTTGGTGATAATTTTTTTTAAATAATTTACAGTAGCAAGGACAGAGAGTATGGAGACAGGCATGTAATTACTTACAGAGGTTTTGTCACCAGATTTGAAAAGGAGGATAACATGTGCCGTATTTCAGAGTAAAGGTATCTCATTACCAATTAGTGAGAGGTTAAAGGGATGGGTTATTGGGGCAATCAGCACTGTTTACCCAGCTCTGAGGAAGAGGCATTCAATATTGTATGCTGCCAGACTTTTCTTTGGATCTACCTTAAGAAAAAGTTCTTCCACCTGTTTAAAAGTAATGATATAAAAGCAGAAGAGGGCCAAATTGCTGCTGTCAGATAAATATTGCAATGTACAGTATTTGGTAGTGGGAATGCAGCGACAGAAGATTTATCAAATGCCAGGCCAGCAGATGCAATGCTTGAGTTAAGCTCTATGACTTGCTTACCTATGAAGGTCCTGCCATCTAGCATAAATTGTTTGGATAATTGGGGGGTGGGGGGTGCTGTCCCTCCTTTTAGAGCCTTTTCTTTCTTCAAGAATTTGGGGGAATTTTTCTTGATGGTTTCTAGAAGCTTCAGTACAGTTGTTCCTCTTTTGCCTAAATCAGGTCCAATCATGTTGAAGTTTGGAATACTTGGCTTGGGTCCATTGGTTACTTCTGTCCCTTAGTGCAAGTTTTAAATCATAGCTAAACCAAGGGCAGTTTCTCTATTTTATTCTCAGCTTTACTAGAGGGGCATGTTTGTTCATGACAGAGAATAGTTGTTGATTGAGATATTCTCCATCATTGTGCGCACCCCTGGAGCTAGGTAGAACGTTTGTCAGTTGATAGACGCTAGATCAAGAATACAATAAATGTCACAAAAGTGAGAAAATTAATTTTGCAGTAGACAGTTGACTGCATCTGTGCTTTATTTGTGTCCCTAACACAAACCACCACATAGTTATCACTACAAATCAATGTCAAATACAGCAGAGAGTTTTTTTTAGGCTATTTGTCAGTACAGTGGCCAGGATGGAGGTGGTTAAAAGGATTTTTTGGATTGGGTCTGGTTGGTTCAGCAACTAGCTGGAATAAACCAAGTTAATCACTCAAGTTCTTTAGTTAAGGGATGGGTGGACAGACTCTGCCACACTTCCAAACCTCCCCGGACTGGGCTGACTTGTCTCTGATCGAAAAAAACAAGCTTTTCATGGCTTGATCTGAGTTGCCGAGTTGGCCTGGTTCGGAAGTCTGGTCGGATACTTGATGGCATAGGATAGGGGAGCAAACAGAAATAAAACTGTCTTCTTCCAATCTCTACTGAATACTCCTGAGTAGCAGGATGGTCACATGGCCAACAAAGGCAAACACTTGTGACACTTGGGCACTGAAGGGAAGCAACCAATTAGGGTCTTTTTTCTGTGACTGACTCATATTCTAGCCAATTCTGTGTGTCAGCAACCACAGGACATCCTTTAGGAAACAGTGTATCCAGCTCATTTAGGGCTTTGCATTGAAAGGAGACAGATGTGTGTGTGTGTGTGTGTGTGTGTGTGTGTGCAGACTCCAGTCCACAGTAAAAAAGTAAAAACAAAAGTTGAAAGAACATTTTAATCTGAGACAGAGAGAGAGTAAGAGTAGAGAGAGGCAAGACCAAAGAATTCAACAGGAGATTGCAGATGTTGCAGAGTACTCCACAATAAAAAAACAAAAGTTGGAAACAATGTTTTTCTGTTTGTCAGAAGGACAGAGAAAATAAAGAGAGAGAGAGAGAGAGAGAGACCAGCTAATTCAACAGCAGACAACTGTAGCAGATCACAGACAAGGTTACAACAGCAGAGTGCAGACGTATTCTAACTTTTAGGAAAAGGAAAGGAAACAGGAAAGGGGATTAGTGGTTCCACCAAAAGCATGGCCTGCAGTCTGCCATGCCATAAGGCAGGCACAGTTCTCATGAAAACATCCAGCAACAACAAAAAAAAATTATAGTGGTGATAAGTTAGATTAGGCATTAGTTTTAGTCTGTTTTTCTTGCAAAATCAACAAAATTGAAAAAAAGGGTAAATATCTCTAGTGTACAGCACCCAATAATTTACCTTTTTGAAAAATATTAATAAAGAAGTAAAAATAAGGGGAGCAGACAGGACAGGAGGACTCTGTCTGAAGGTCATAGTGGTTCTCTAATTTTGTGGAGAGGATTATAGTGCTGCAAAGATTTTGAAGGGGGAGTCACTCATGTCTCAGACTCTGTGTTGCCCATCTCTGCACCTGAAATACTACTACTAGGTCACAGTGCCATACAGATTTTGAAGGGGGGTGGGTGGTGTCGCATCTCAAACTCTGTCTTACCCATCTCTGTGCCTGAAATGTTAGGTATAGGTTAGGTGTTAGTTAAATCAGTCTGTTTTTCTTGCAAAATCAACAAATTTGAAAAAGTGTAAATATTACTACTGTACAGCATCCAACAACTTCATACTTCTTTTTTTTTAAATTAAAAAGATATTAAGAAAGTAAAAACTAATAAGGGAAGCAGACAGGACAGGATGACTCTATTTGAATGTCATAGTGCCTCACTAATTTTAAGGAGGGGCCTATAGTGCCATACAGAATATATGTTGAAGGTGGTTGTCACCCTTGTCTCAGACTTTGTGCTGCCCATCTCTGTGCTGCCCTGAAAGATCATACTGCTGTAGACTCTGTGTTGCTCATCAATGTGCCTGACCTACTACTAGGTCATAGTGCCATACAGATTTTGAAGAGGGGGCTCACCCATGTCTCAGTCTCTGGGTTGCCCATCTCTGTGACTGACAAACTACTAGGTCATAGTGCCACACATATTTTGAGAGGGGGTGTCATGTCTCAGACTCTGTGTTGCCCAGCTCTGTGACTGAACTACTACCAGGTCATATAGTGCCTCACGTATTTTGAGAGAGGGGTATTATGTCTCAGACTTTGTATTTCCCATCTCTGCATGCAAACTAATACTACTAATTAAGTAATTAAGTTGGACCCCCAAAACATGGATTCAGAATCCGAGTCTGTTATGGAAATGAAACAGGTGACCAACATCAGCAGTATGGGCTGGCTGAAAGTGGTATACATAACAATAAAAATATTTCTTGAAAAAAAATTCAGAAAAAAAGAGCAAATTTCACTGCTGAATATATAATTAATACAACTGATAAAAATGAAGCAACACAACCAGAAAAAGATGAAGCAACACATCCGGAAAAAGAAAAGAATGTTGGTGAATCCCCTGATCAAAGTAATGGAGAACTGTCAGCATTGCCAGAAAAATCAGAAAAAAATAAAATACCAAACAAGAGAGACAAAACAATTAGACCTAGAAAGTCAATGATTAAGGAAAATGCTCTAACTAGTACCACTAGACGTAGCACTCCACAATATGCCACTCATGCATATACAGCCCCATCAAAAAGCAGTGCCTCTGATGAAGATGTTATAAATGTTAATGTACAAGAACAAGATCATGATCACAACAATGTACTGTATCACAGTTATACTCTTGTAAAGGTGATGAATCAGAATGTAATACTGATGAGGTAGAGGATGACATCTGGGTTCCCAAACCCCAAAAAGAAAAAACCAAAACACATACTGCAAGCACAACCACTAGCATAGCCAGTAGTGGAAAAAAAAATCAATAGCAATCTTAGTAGCTCTCCTGGGGACAGCCATAGTGAGTATGAATAGGGGTCAGAAACACCAGTCACCACAATTGTGACAGTTCCTGGCATGACGATAAAACGTTGCACCTCAGTTGTGTGGAGCTGTAAGTCCCAAAAGTGAATGTTTTGCTGTCTGCACCTTTTGTCATTGGGAAGTTAGCAGGGGGAAGTGAGGGGCCAGTTTGGAACATCACTAAAAAGACATTTTCAAGGAGCACATCCACCCATTCGGCTGGTCAGCAGTCCTGAGCAAGGGAAAACTATCTGTGATGAAAACAATCCTACACACAATAGAGAGGGTGAAGAGTCTGAGAGACAGGGCAGCAAAAAAACTTGTTCAACTTCACTGACAAATGTATTTGGACATGTTACAGCATTGCCACTGGAATCCTGTGGTTTTTGTCCACCATGCACGAATTAAACCGCAGAACATTAATGCTACGCTTGAACAAAAACTCCCTACAGTAGATCATATCAAGTAACATTAAAGATTACTCAATTCATTTTTGAATTTATTGACAATGATCTGCAACCATTTTCTGTGGTGAAGAATGATGATTTTAGAGCCCTTTTAAAATATTTTGCTCCACATTGCAACATACCAGGCCGTAAATATTGTGCAACTCTCACTGTTCCCAAAATGCATGAATGTATGCAAAATAAAATAAAATTGGCTCTTAAAGAGAGTTAATGTGGTGCTGTGCACCTGACCACAGATATGTGGATGAGTTCCCAAACCACTGATTGTATGTGTATCGTAGCAATATGGGCGTCACTAGTGCTGGGCGATTGGGATAGGGTTACTAAAAGGGCTACGGGCATGTTGCCCTGGACTGGTCGGGTGGGTAATCAGGTGGGGAGAGGGACCACCAGCCACCAGGGATTGGGAATTCCATTATTTTTAAAATTATTAGGTAATTGGGCAGTCTTGCAGAGGAGGTGGAAATTCCATGAAAGTTCGGAAATGGATTTCCAAACTTTCACTGAAGCAAAAGTTTGACTTCAGCTTCAATTCCACCGGTAAAAGTACTTTTTTTTTTTTGCACACCCCGAGGTGTCACAATTGTCTTCAAACACCACAACAAGCAGCACTATACAAGAAGGAAGACAAAGAATGACAGCTGTTTGTGTTAGCATGTTTGGTAAGCACCACACCAATGCCAATATTTTGAAAGAGTTGCATGACAAAATGTTTGAGTGGTTAGAGTCCCTCAAACGCAATACTGTATTTGTTGTTTCAAATAATGGCACCAGTAGTGTTAGTGCATTAAAATGTATTAGTTTCACTCACATTCCATGCTTAGACATGGTCTACCTAGATTTTAGAAAAGCATTTGACACCACCCCACATAGGAGGCTAGCAAACAAGTTGGGCGGTCTGGGAGTGGGTCCCAAGATGGTAAACTGGGTCAGAAATTGGCTGGGCAATAGGACACAGAGAGTGGTGGTAAATGGAGTTCAATCTGAGGAGAAAGGGGCAACCAGCAGGGCATCACAGGGTTCAGTGAGAGACCTAGGCAAGTTGGAGGAGTGGTCAAGAGTGTGGAAGCTGAGATTCAATGTAAAGAAGGGGGGGGGACTGAAAACAACCAGACTGGAAAGGGACCTGGAGGTAATCATAACAGATTACCTAAAGGTAGCCAAGCAATGTAAAAAGACTGTGAGGACAGCCAGAGGGATGCTGGGGTGCATTGGGAGAGTAGAAAACAGTAAGTGGTGATACCACTGTACAGACAATTGGTGAGACCTTATCTAGAGTACTGTGTTCGGTTCTGGAGACCACATCTCTGAAAGAACATAGACAGAGTGGAGGTATTTCAGAAAAGGGCAAAAAAATGTTGCAAGAACTGCACCAGAAACCATATGAGGAGAGACTGAAAGACCTCAACACGTATACCCCGGAGGAAAGAAGGGAGAGAGGGATATGTTCCAAGCATTCAAGTACCTCAAGGGGATAAACAAAGTTCAAGAGGACAGCATCTTTCAGAAAAAGAGATGTGCAAGAACAAGGGGTCACAATATGAGGCTGGGGGAGACTCAGGGTCAAAGTGAGGAAGTACTTTTTCGTGGAAAGGATGGAAGATGCATGAAACAGCATGTCTGTGGAGGTCATAGGGACAAAAACGATAGGTGAATTCAAGAATGTTTGGGAGAGACAGAAGGCAACCCTAGTGGTAGGAAAGAGACGGTAAGCTGCAGATCAATTAGGATCTGGAGTTTATGCAGTAGATAGGGAAATGGGTAGACTGGATGGTCTATGTGATCTTTATCTGCCGTCAAATTCTATGTTTCTTTGCACACTCATCAAATATGTTAGGACGAGCTCCTTTCCAGTGACAACAGTGTAGTAATACTAGTGGGAGCTGCAAAGAAAATCTGTGGCCATTTTCCTCACTCTGAAAAATCATGTGGTATCTTAGCTGACCTCCAGAAAAAAAATGACTTGCCAATATACAAGATGTTCTGACAAGATGGAGCTCAATGTTTTACATGTATGAGAGACTTTCTGCACAAAAAGAAGGCAGTCCTTGAATATACCATGGAGCACAATGTAGCAAATGGTGTGCTGAATTCATTCCGGTGGGACCTCATGAAGCATGTTACATTGCTCTTGACTCCCTTTGAGGAAGCAGCTTGACAGACTAGTAAAGAGAATGTTACTCTAAGCCAGGTTATTCCCATCATAAATTTATTGAACAAGGAACTCAGGAGGCTGCATGGAGGTTTTGAACAAAAAGGTGACAAATCTGGTGTATCCCTTACAGACCAACTGACAGAGCAATTCCAAAATTGAAGAAGACTTAACAGGATCAAGATAAACAAATATTTTCTTCCTTCAACTCTTCTTAACCCTCAGTTCAAGCTGCAACAGCTGCATTCTTCAGATCTCAGTGACTCTTATCTTGAATGGTGGTGGGCGAAGTGGGCTAAATTTGCTCCGCTAAGTGATTTATGGAGTAACGCAGAACTGCGAAAATGCTCTGCAACGCGAGTGCAGTACTCTGCAAGTTATAATGGGGAACCCAAAGTCCATTGAAAATAATGACTCCGATTACTCCGCTTTTCTCCAAGCCACTTCTCCACCAATTTTATATGGCAACACGAAATCAATGTAATTTTGCATCACTGCTTTTGTTATTGAGTTCCAAAGCGAATTTGCAGTGCTTCATGGGATTGCAGGTCACATGGGCTCTAGATTGTTCTGCACAGCTTCAGTTCTGTGTAGTGTGTGTTAGTGGAAGATGGAGACAGTTTCCTTTCAGAGCTCTGCCATTCAAATCCTCTAAAAGCTGTTAAAAAAGACTATTTAAGCCATTTTTTTTCCTTACAATTTAGTACATCAATTGTAGGAAACCCTTCTGTGCTCATATCATCAAGTGTTTATTGTTTGCGTGGATTTTGAATGCTAATTTAGAACAGCCTGTCTATGTACTGTGAAGTATGCTTTGGGGGAGGGGCGTATCTGTGGTGTGGGTAGATTAACTGGGAGAAGAAGGCAGTCTTTCTGTTTTGGTTACAGTTTTTTTGTATAACTGTGTTAATGTACACACAGTAATATTTTCAGTAATTCTTGATATTTTTTTGCTGTTTATTGTGGGGCAGCAGTGTATAATTTCAGTTTGTTTAAAACATTTGGTTATATTACTAAAGGTTTTCAATTTGCTATGCATTACTTGTTGTGTGTGTGTGAGTGTGTGTGTGATGCACGCATGCCATTAAATCAGATACCATTTATTGTGCCACAGAGTAATTTCAGCAGTGTGAACCTGTTATCCACTGCATCTGCATGAATTTTTTGTACTGCTTGTGGTATCTTTACTGGTAGTAGTGGACTGTTACTGAAGTGCACTCCCCCTCCCCAACTGGCAAAAGATATTCTTTTTCAAATTTGGATTTCTGATGGTGAGCACTGGTTAGGTGTTGTTGTTGTGCCTATGCATCTGCATCTCTTTAGTGCACAGTGCAATCTTAATCTGTGCATTTGCATCTCTTTAGGGCCCAATCTCCATCTGTTACTTAAGTCACAGTTGTTTCTTTGGCTTCCCTTCAGAGTACTGCTGTGGTGCACACGATTCACGATCACATCACGAATCACAAAATTAATGTTTTGTAGTATCTCTCCAGGCTTCACCACTGTACCCATTGATATGAGTTTTCAACCTGGTGAGTTTTGTGAACAGCCAGTTCATCAGGGAAGTACTGCTGTAGGCATTCATGTTCCCAATACGCTCATCAGCTCCAAGTCCAAGAAAAATAAATTCACGTTTCACGGTCACGAATGCAGTCATGATTCACGATCACATCACAAATCACAAAATAAATTTTTTTATTAGTTACTTGCATCATGTAAGACTGTCTTGTAGTATCTCTCCAGACGTCACCACTGTACTCATTGATATGGGTTTTCAAATTGGGGAGTTTTGTGATACAGGTCATTGTTATCGGGGAACTACACCCGTAGGCATTCACGTTCCTGTACAGCATGTGAGTTACAGTACTGTAAGCCATGTGATGTGTTGGGACCCGGGAGCTTCCAATATTGTTGTCACTCCTCCTTACTTCAGGTTAAGGCAGAATGACAACAAGAAGTCATAATCACAATAACAAGGCAAAGTGGGCATTTCATGCTGGCCACTCTGCGTAGGGGAGTGACAACACAAAATGCCCACTTTGTGGACACTTCACCCGTGGATTTAAATTCACTGCATCTCAAAGATGGGAGACTTTGCATGTCTTGTTACACTCTCATTTCACTTCATCAGCACTGGAGAATTTTCTGGACACAAGACAGTAGCATTTTGGGGATGAACATTAATTCTGGTGACTTTGTCTGACCACTGCCTGGATGACTGAGTGTGCCATTAATTCTGGAAGACTTTGCATTTCTTGTTATGCTCTCATTTCACTTCATCAGCACTGGGGAATTTTCTGGAGACAAGATGACAGTAGCATATTGGGGATGCACATTAATTCTAGTGACTGTGTTGGGGGGGCTGCCAATATTGTTGTCACTCTGCCTTACTTTGCGTTAAGGCGGAATGATAATGCGAAGTAATAATAACAATGCAAAGTGCCCACTTCATGTTCACTTCACTGGAAAAATTTAAATTAGCTGCATCTCTAATCTTGAATACAAAAACACGCTGATTTCAGCAATTGTGCAGGAAAAGCAAGAACTGTAGTTGACAATACAAGTGAATCATTTGATGTGGATGCTGCATCTCATGATGCAACATCTATTGTTGGTAACAGCAATAACTTCCACTTAGTGCTACCATGTACTTCTTCATCAGCATTGGGTAGACCTGCACAAAGTCCTCTTTCATGGCCCTTAAAAAATGCATGTAATTCTGAAAAGCACACCGATGACTCTCACACTTTTTGGTCAAAACTCATGGAAACTTGATAATTCAGATGTGAGTGTCATGGAGCTGCCCTCTTTGTCTTTGTCTGATATTGTGGATGCCTATTTACAGGAATCACTCATTAATATTACTGATGACCCTTTTGAGTACTGGGTGGAAAAGGATGAGATCTGGTCTGCACTATCTGCCTTTGCTATAAGGCTTATTAGTTGCACTCCACTAGTGTTTACTGTCAGCATATATTTAGCACAGCTGGAAATGTTGTGTCTGATAGCTGCACCAGGCTTATTCCTGAAAATGTACAGTGCCTTACCTTCCTAAAAGTCAGTCTCAACAAATTCTCTTACTAGTTCAGTGAACAGCGCCAGAAACATAAAAGTGATGATGATGATGATGATGAAGAACAGCTGCAACAGGTGTCTCACAGTAAGGGTGCTTCCTTGGTGGTGTTTGAAGACGATGGTGATGATATTTAATTTAATGATTTTTTATTTTAATTCAGAGGACAAAGGTCAGCAACATATCAGAAAGAAAAAAAAAACGAATTCCTTCTTGTGACATCAAGGCATATATTAAATGTACTGCTGTATGTATTTTTCACATTCAGTTTGGGAACCCAGGAGGAGTTTCATTTGTTTATTCAGCAAGTTAGAAATATCAACAAGCAGTGAACTGTTGGATGCCTGGGGTGGAGGGTGGCACTAAAGGGGGGAACACAAAAGGAAAAACCTAAGTGTATGGCTGCTGAGAGTGCCTGCCCTGGCGGTCCTCGAGTCCCGCACCATGTGGATCCCCACCATCTTGATGATGGGGTAGTGGTAATGGGGCTGGGGACTGGCAGATGTGCTTCATGGCAGGAGTAGGTGTCAGTTGTGGCCATGGAGAAGAGTGAAGGGCTGTGCCGGTGGCCAGATCAGTGTGCGGAGGGGAGCTGGGTGGGTGCTGATGACAATGTGGAGGGGTGTCCACTAGCCACCAGGGAGAGAGCACTTAATCAAGGATCAGGGGTCCAGGGGATGGGGGATGATGAGTTAACTGGGGGGGGGTTCTTTACTAATTTGGGCCGGTGATTGGTCGGGGGGGACCACTAGACACCAGGGAGAAAATGTTATTGAAAATTTGGGCCAGTGGTCCATGACAACATTGTGAAATTTTGCCCACGGGTGGCAAAATTTCACCTGCAAGCGAAATTTCTCCGGCTTGGGGGAGAAATTTTGCTTGCATCCACAGATGAAATTTCGCATTTCACCCAGCAAAATGTTTCTTGAAATGCATAAATGACATGAAATATTTTGCTGGATGAAATTTTCCAATTTCTCACAACACTCCTCGGGTCCCACTAGCTTGATGACGGGGCGAAGACGAGGCTGGGGACTGGTAGGCAGGTCATATGGCAGGAATAGGAGGTGGTCAGGGCCAAACAGCTTTATAAAAAAAATACCATCATAGACTGTAATTATTAGTTGTGGAAGCTTGTAGGATGTATTCAAAAACTGCAATACCTGGTGGAGGGAGGGACAAGGTCAATCAGATAAAAAGTAAGTAACAAAACGCAAATGATAAAAAAATATTGGCCAATCAGGTAGGAGTGTGCGGGATGGTTTGGGGCCCATGATGCTTGCTATAACACCAAGTAAGCAAGCAAAATAATTAAATAAAAATAAATAACATCTCAAGTCAAAAGGGTGGGAGGGGTGGCTGGGACCTCATCAGATATCCTGCTCATGCTGCCTGTCTCCAACCAAAAAGCATGCCAGACTCAGTGAAGATCTACACTCTGCTGTTGTCTTTCTGCTGTCGAATTAATTTCTCTCTTCCTCTTTCTCTCTCTCACTCTCTTTCTTTCTGACTAATGTTTGACACACTGTTTCCTTTCACTGCAAAGCCCCAAATGAGCTGCATATACTGGGCTGGATTCACAAATGTTTTGGGGAGTAAGTCCCACACCACAACTCCAGTTATGGATTGAAATCTCTGCAGCTGTGGAGATTGCTATTCATATCCATAGCAACTGTGGAAGATATTATGGCTGGTCCCACTGGCCGCAACATTTTTCCACAGGTGTGGGAATTTCTATGACAACACCAAATGCAAGCTGCTATAAATTGTGGAGCCAGCCATAAACCTGCTCCACTTTTGAGAATACTGTAGCTGGGGAAGAAACTGCAGTTCTGCAAGTGGCAACCCACTTCCACAGAGTTTTCAGCAGTTGTGTGATTTTCAAGAGTTTTGTGAATCCAGTCTACTGCTTCCACATTGAAACGACACGAAAATGCAAACACACACATTTTTTTTTTAAAGTTACATTTTATATTTTTTTAAACAGAGGGATCTAAAAGAATAGTACTGATGCATTTTTCATACTCCGATAGACTAAAAATAGGTTTACAATTCATCAGAGTAAATCAGAACCTTTTGGCAATAAATCAGAGTCGGAATGAGAACCAGATCACAGCTGACCCACCCATCCCTACTTTAATTTATTTGATTTTGAGGAGAGCCAATCTAAGTTTAGATTAGAATTATGGTTTTGTTATTATGAGTGCTGGGAAACTTAATACGATATTCTAGTAGTTCCATACCACTTGTAAGGGCCTATAACACCCAACTATGTTGATAGATTCATTACTAGATAGGGCTACAGATATCACTACACACTCGATCTCCTGAGGTAGGGAGAGTGAACTAACAATTGAAGAAGGTAGCTTTTCTTTCACACAGAAGACCATGCTTTGGCCTCTGGAGGCTTTGCCAAGCTTATACTGCAGATATTCTAGAATAAAGGCTACACAGATGTCAATGGCACTGTTATGCCAGGTTTCTGTAATAAGGAATACAGTATATTTGGACTGGTAAAGCAGATCCAAATTTTAAACTGTCCAACTTAATTACTTGGCTGTGGATATTGACCGTCATAATTTTTAATCCAGCCAATATAGCAATATCTGAGGGAGTTAGGATTTTATAGATCATCCCCTGGTTAAGCTCTGTATTATAAGAGCACATGAAGACCAGTACTATGGACTGCTTAATAAAATGAAGGTTGTTTCTATTTTTTTTTTTCATTTAGAGCTTGATGCCTATGTGTTGGCTAATTACAATAGTTTGTGAGGTGCTTCTTAGTGCACTTAAACTTTATCAATAGATAAAAAAGGTTTACAGGCTACAGATAATGGGATAACCAGACACACCATTATAATGTGCATTTAGATGTCCATAAAGAGGCATACACATCAAAGTAGGGTATAATAGGTTGTGTGGTGCAGTGCTGAGCATGACTATACCCATCACAATGAAGCGAGAATTCTGGCCAAGTTATGATGACAAGCAAGCCCAATAACCACATATTAGTAGCTGGCATACCCATAATGACACAGTAAGGTGTACGAAAGAAGCAGACCATTGTGAGATTCTATACCTTATTGAGCCAGATAGGAAGCAGCTAAGTAAGCAATAATACCCAATAAGGTTTGATAAGGTGGGCAGTACTGGGCCATACCTACATGCTCAGAGATGTAATGAAGCCTGATGCTACAGGCAGAGGTCCTTATAGCCCCTGGAAGGGCAGGTATAGTGCCATACCACCCTCCTTGGAGGGTACTATTGTGCTTAGAAAATGGGTATATGTTATGTATTTTTTACAGACAAATAGAAATTGTGAAAAGTAAAAAAAGAAAACAGAAAATCATTTCAAGACAGTTTGGGGCACTGATGCTTATGACAGCTGTCCCTATCCCCCACACACACACACACTCATGGTGGTTCATCAAACAAGTTTTATTTGTCTTCTTAGTGGCATTTTGTTTTATTAGTGGCAGTTTGTGAGCATGAGCAGGTGAATCAGTCCCATCAGGAGGACAAGAATGGTTGAGAATAGCGTGGTTCAGCAGACAAAGGCAAGGATTGATCTTAATGCATTTTTTACTTTTCACTAAGCTGCTGCTATGAGGATTGAAGGTGGCGTAATTGCTCTCAGAGGAGAGTGGTCAGGAATGGCTGTGTTAGGGCTGAGCAGGGGAAATACTGAGTGGGACACTGCAGTGCAGATAAGACCAACAGTATTTTGTTGGTTTTCACTGCCACAGGTGAAGACACACTACTGGTTTGTCACAGAAGAAAGAGTGGTCAAGCAGCTGGACTATGGAGACATCAGTAGCAGGCAGCTTTGTGGAACTGTTTATTTTTTAAACAGTAGGCAGTTTTAATTTAATGTGATAAAGCAAGGACAATTGATAGAGGCGGGAGGGGGTGGGCGACCACCAGATGAGTACCAAGCTTGGTAAGTGCAAGAAAAAAAATGTTGTTTTCAAGTTTGAATTTCAAACATAGCACAGGGATTTCAGTGGATAATGAGGCAGTTGACACAGGGATTTGTTTTAGGTGGGCATTGTTGTCACATAAATTCCCAACAAGTTTCTTAGCCAATCAGAAGCCTCAAGCTGTTCAACCCATTTTCTAAGATACAACAGAGCATAATAAAATCAAGACAGAAATACAAAGGACCCAAAATGTTGTAATGTAATGTGCTCCAAGATAGAATGTGGCTAGGATTTACTATCATCAAGTAACTAAGGGCTACAGGAACCTAATTATACATGGGAAGAGACCTAGGGGTATAATTTAATGTGCACCCAGATAGGAAGTAGTTTATATACATAATAAAATAACTAAAATTGTAATGTCATGTATACCAAGATAGGGAGGAGCTAGAAACAAATATAAGTGTTCTAAGATTGTAAATATAATGGGCACATAGATAATGAGTAGCTGCTGCATGAAAATATCACCAAGAGATGATAGCTGGTGCAGCAGGCATTGTATACCGGACAAAACAACCACCAGAAACAGCACTATAGTAATACCAATTATAATATCACAAAATGGGAGTAATCAAGACATAGAACTCTGTTAATAACTTTACTAAAGAAGTCAACACTACTGTACTAAACAAATAATTAGACATTTAATCTCTTACTGGAGAGGCAGCATTTCTGGCCCCAGCTGCCTCCATTGCTGATGCCCATGATAGATGTCAGCAGTGTTATCCTTTGTATTGCAGTCCTTAGTGGTGCTGACCTCAGCATGGAGGATCACCAGATAGGAGCCAATAAGAGAAAGGAATGAGTCCTCCCACAAAGCTCCCAATTGGCTTCTAGATTGTCATCCCACGTTTGGAGCACAGTCTGAGGAGTCACTTTGGTCCAGTACTGGAGTGGAGGTGATCATGGAAGTGAAAGAAGGTAGTAATTAAAACTACTTACCATCATGACCTGCTGGAGCTCTGAAGAAAGCCATTGGTGTCTGGTGATCAGAAAGCAATAGCCATTCCTTTAACTATCTATCAGGAGCCAGGATTTTTAAATTTGGTGCTGAAGAAAGAAGTCCTAGATTGCTTTCCCTAGTTTGGAGTGCCATCAGGGAGTTGCTTTGTTCTGGTCTGGCCTGGTCCTGGAGTAGAGGTGATCATGGAAGAGGAGGGAGGTAGTAGTTAAAACTACTGACACAACTCGCTGGAGTGCTGCAAGAACTCATTGGTGTCTGGCATTCTGAAAGTACCAGCTGAGCCTTTGAACAATGAGCAGGAGTCAGTATTTTTTCATTTTGAGTTGAAGACAGAAGTCCCGCTTACAGACTTTACTTTTTTGTGTTTTTCAACTTTTAAATGATTTACTCTTTAGTAAATACAATATTACAAGTAACCAAAGGGCTCATTAAAATTAATGGAGCTACATTGTCTATTCTTCTCTTCTTCCCTCTCCATTTTACTTCTCTTGGGGGTTTCCAAAATTGTTTTAAACACTATCCCACTTGTACAAATTCATTAAAATATATAGTTGTTTTATTGGTTGATTTATGTTGAAACTTCTGTTATTTTGCTGTCCCCAGTAGACACAGCTCTGCTTCCAAAATAGCCTGTCTCCATATGATATAACCCTCCACCTCATTATGACTTCTTAGGGTATGTGCTAGCAACTGATATTGCTCCTGCTTGTGGATCCTACCATACATTACCAGTCTAGAAAGAATACTTTTTTAAAATAATGTATTCAAATTAGCCCATACAAGATACAACATCTCATTTCTTCTGGGGTCCTGCCTTTTGCCCATTTCTACAGCTTGGTGAACTAAATCACTGGGAGGTTAAAATTACCTGTCCAACATCACACATAATTTGACTCTGGTGGGGTTTGAACCTACAACCTCCTGGTTCCCAAGCAAGTGCCCTAATAATTAGACTGTACTGCCTCCTACATCTGTCAGAACAGTGTATGCAATGTGTACAGTATGTGCAAGAACAGTATTTGAATGTATTTATTTATTCATTTGTACATTTGTTAGATGCCTTTAATAAGTGTCATGTCATCATGCAATTCAAGCAGTAAGACAAGAGGAAGTAAAACAACTCTGCTTAGGTGTGTAATATAAAGTAACATATCCAGTGTGGTTCTTTTTGAAATGTAGGCAAAGTAATTAAAATAAAAATAAATACTGAACAAAAGGAAACAGTAACAATTGTTTCTATATGGCATATTTTATTTGTACTATATCCTAAAGCACTTTACAAAGCAATTCGTTTGATACCATAGCACACGGATTATATGTAGTACACATGAAGCAGCTATTCAGTGCCCTAATGCCAGAAATATATAGCCGTGTGGCATTAAAGCCTGTGTTATTAAGAAGTAGAGTGTTATCAAGGACATCGCAGATTACTTTCCTGCTCATCTGAAAACTGCCATGGGGTCTTTGATTTCCATCTGGACAGCCACAAGAGGAGGGCACAAACAGACATTTGCTTAAAAGCATATTTCCAGTATCCAGGAAAACATTTTAAAAATAAAATACACATACACAATTCAGTTTATATTTCATTATGTTCTGTATTTATGTACCTTCTCTATTAATTAGGTGTTCTGCATGAAAATGTTATCTTTGTCTTCCAGACCTCATCTCATCTTATCTTTCTGCTTCTCTCCCAGCTGAAGTCACAATGCTGTCACTGTGACATCAGGATCTATTTTTGCAGAAATGGCTATGATCTCCCAAACACTGAACTGTGACATCCATGATGTGTCTGAGACACACGAAGATCTGGTTTTCATACAAACATCCTCAGTAGAAAAAAAAAGAATGAGAAAACATAAATGTATAGAAGTAATGAAATATATTAAAAATGATGTCTGCATATTACATTTTAAAAATGTTTCCTGGATATGGGAAAAATCCTTTGAGTTAATGTTTATTTATTCCAGTCCCATGTCTCATCCAAAAATAGTGCCTCCAACAATGCAGCCCCCCCTCCCCCCGGTGTAGCACTGCAGTGTCAGTACTGGGCATTAGGCCATATGCCTGTTACTGAACGTGACTCCATGCCTATGCAATGTTGCTGTATTATAAGTAAACTGTACAATAAATATTAATGCAAGCTGCTGCAAAGTATTGCCTCTTCACTTATTTTTTTTTTTTATTTTATTCTCCTGTGGCCACCCAGATGCTTCCCCGTAGCCTCGCAGCCCTACCTATGGGGATCTGGCCACTGTCCATCTCTACCAGGACTGCTGGCACCCAGTAACCCCTGCAGCTTACCCCCCACAGTGGGGTGGCAGGGATTCCCCTTACTCCCCACCCAACAGATTCAGTTCAGGTGCCAGCACCCAGTGAACTCATGGATGGCCATCAAGCCGCATCGGATGCCACCATTTTCCCCTGTACTATTTCCCTCTGAGTCAGTGGCGTACCATGATGCCAGCAGACGTAAACACCCATGCGTCCGTACACGTCTCACCCAGGCATCTGCCCCTGACTCTAGCCCCTTGTACGGTGTGTGTCCCCAACCTCCAGCCTCCGCCAGGAGGCAGTTGGACACTGACCGTTGAGAACCCCCCACGCCGGAGAGGGAGAGCAGTCCATTGGACACTCAATCCCTCTCCTTCCCTGCCAGCCCCCATCGACCCGTGCTTGATCTTGAACCTGGTCACCGGCATGGCACAAGGTGTAGTGTCCAGCGCTTCAACCCTCAGCTCCACTGGGCCGGCCCTCTTCACTTATTTAACAACTCAGATTAGCATGTCTTTCAGAAAATCATGATACTGTCTTCTGAATGCACCTTCAAGCAGCTAAGTTACAGAAAAAAGTGAAGGCTTTTTAGAAGTTCTAAGTACAATGCAATATTAAAATGACTAACACTAGAGAGCTGAACTACAGTGCACAGTTTGAGCTTTCATTTGCTTTTGTTTAGTTCTTGGTGCACATTCAGAACCTGTATTTTACTGTAGCATCAGGCCATATAGCCTAGTAGTTAGAACACAGAGCTATAACCCTGGAGGCCCAGCAAACAGAACCTGGGTTTGAAAACCAAATCCACCACTTCCATACTGTATGACCCTAAGCAGGTCAGCTGACCTCACTTTACTTAATTCTCTCCAAGATCACAACTGGGGATAAGCTTTGATGCAATGTGCTGTTCCTTGTAAAAATTTATAAAATGAAAAATAAATATTACATGAAATATTTTACTTAGCATAAATTGGGGTACTGAGCAACAATCCAGTCCAACACATGGAAAGACCTTTTCCTTTCTCACACACATCAGTAGTCTTTTATACCATATAAACTGGTACATGTTTGTAAAGTATGCTTATTTCATCCCTTCCTATGGCCGGGAGAGGCACACATGATGAACCCATAGTCCCTTCTGACCTTCCATTATTATGGTACTATGTTACATGAAAGGTACAATAGTAGCCTGGTGCAAGTCTCAAGGTATTGCAACATGTGTAGTTCAATTTCCAAGGCCCTAGTGTAACAGCAAATGTAGATGGGTGTTGTATGCTGTGGAATTCACGCACTAATGCACAACCTACTGTTTTAGATATGGAAGTATTCACCGACCAGCATTTGTACAGGTCATTTTTGCAATGCTATCATAATACTTGTTTATGTACTTAAATTTGTTGACTAGGCAAGGCACAATAAGATGGTGCTCATTTCCAGGTATGACCACAGGAGGGGTTTACAAAGGGGGTGCCACAGCAGAGAACAATACAAAATGGCAAACATGCAAATGAAATACATGCATGAATTCTGAGTGTAGTACAGAAACTTATGTACACAAAAGTAACAAGTGCAATATACCAGCGCACCTTAATGGTGCAATTCAAAATACAAAGTGAAATACAAAGTATAATTCAGAGCATAAAGGAACATGCAGCAAACCATTCAGGAGATGGAATAGAAGAGAGTGTATAGCCACAATAAACAGGATTGATATCAGTGAGACAGCAGGAGCAGTCTGAGTGAGCAGATGGAGGGTGAGACTCCAGTTGGGAGAAGGAGAGTATTTCAAAGGGTTTACTGATGAATTTAAAAGGCAGACTGCCCAGCAGAGGTTTTGCAGCAAGCGATATGAAAAAAGTGAGTATCATATGAGTGAAGAGAAAAGAATGAAGGGATGGAAGGAAAGGGAGAAATGGTAAGGAGGGATGGATGCTAACTGGAATTCAACAGGGAGTAAGGAGCATTTAGACAATGGGCCTCAAGGACATGGACGCAGCTAGGCAGAGCAAACCTTTAGCAAGTTCTCATGCCAGCATGAAATACAACAAACTAGAAAAACTATCATGTTCATATTTTGTAGTTTAGAATGAAAAGAAAAAGATCAATCTGGTACATTTCGGAAACACTGCCATACAAATTGGATCTATTACAGCAATCACATGGCCGAGCTAACTGAAATTTCTTGAAAGAAATTAACTATCCAGCTGTCACAATAAAACTAAAGACAGTTGATTTTCAGGAAGGCCAGAGGGTATGCTTAGCCTGGTATCCAGTGAACACAGTGACTGCAATTCAATGCTTTCAAAAAAGGGCAACTCAGTCACTGCACCTCTGTTCAGGGCTACCTGGCAGGGTAGTGACCAGATACCTGGGTGGGTGAGGTAGGGTGATGTAAAGTGTATGCACATGTTTGGGGGGAGATGAAGAGGAGGGGAGGTATGTGGGAGGGAGTGTGCCAAGCAGTTGCTGAGCTGGTCGGCTAGTGTGTTGGGTAGGGTGGTCAGTTGGGGTATTTAGGGTGCAGGGTTCAGGTTCAGAGCAGCATGGCATGGTTCCTTTTGTGCCGGCAGGCGACTTGTTATTTTTTTAAGACATTCACCCCCCCAAAATGCACTCACCTGGAGCTGAGAATCCTTAAGTAGTGGGGGTGCGGGGGACAAAGCCCCCCCACATAATGCAATGTCCATCACCGCCTTGCAGTTCGCCATGAGTGTACATTGCCGTAATTGTTTTTCGGCGATGTACATGCACCAAAACGGTGATCGCTATTCCACAATAGCCGTTATCACATAGAACCGCTTAGCATACATGCAGAAAACCAAACTGACATACACAACACAATCTAGAACGCAAAGAAGGCATTAATAACGTACCCTTTAATCCATGTGCCTAACAAAAGATTGGAAATAGAAGAATGGTGACAGATTCATGCCAATGGTACATAACATTACTGGAGAGGGTCCAGAAAGAATAGCCTTTATTTTTTCTCCCCCATAACAAGGTATGATGGCCCATATGTCAAAGTTCATCGAATGAAAATGGTTGGGACCTGCTTTGTCTGAAGAAATCCCCTGATATGAATTTGAGAGGGGGCTCACATTTTAGCTGCAATTTTTTTCAGCAAATTGAGCATTTCAAAAATGAATCCAGACTTGCCCATTACTCTTCATCTAATTAGCTGAATCTTAAAGTACCTTTTTGTTTCCACAAACAATCTTTTTTAAGGTATTCAGGGATGCCAGAAGGCTATATTCCTCTTGTAAATGCTGGCAGAGGCTCTGCAGGCTGTAGGAAGGTGCTGTTCTGCAAAGCAGCAGGCATTAAACTGCAGCTGGTTACACTGCAAATGGTCATTTAACCTCCTAACACACTCCTCAGACACAGGGGACTGCCAATGCAGTGTCTGTTTCTCGATCTGGGGGGGCAGTCAAATGGCAGCCAATCCTAGTTTTGTTCAGTTGTTGGCCATCAACAAGTATACAATTATGACATCTCCCACACCCATCACTTGGAGCAAAACACCTTGCATCCATGAGGAGGCCACCTCCGCCACACGCATTATGGATGGAAATCTTTAGGGCCCAGTGCATATAGATGACTAGGATACAGTCAAATTGAGCATATCCTGGTTGTGGCCCTGCACCCACTCGATGCCCATCTGCATCAGATGACATCCACAATCCCCTGCTTAAGTCCCAGCTTCCATGCTATACTGGTGCCGAGTCCTGTGTTGGGGCAGGGGGTCACAGGGATGGGCAAAGCAGGTCCAGACCATGGGCATCCAATCAGATATCCATACCAGTTTGCAAGTAGATTTCTGAGTGCCAGCATAGGGAGTAGGGCATGGTGGAATATGGGAGTCCTCCAGGACTACCATATCCCCAACAGCAAAAATGTTATTATTCAAGAAATAGAAACAGAAACATAGAAGTTGATGGCAGATAAGGACCGCAAGGCCCATCCAGTCTGCCCATTTCAGTGTTGGTGATGCCCCAACCTGCCATTGATGCTTTTAGGACTGGGAGACGGAGATGGCCCACTGGTGCTGCGGTCGAATTTCAGCTTGTGATGCTGAAAATCTGGGTTTAAGAATGGAGTCAGGAGTTGGAGGGCTGGCTGGGGGGAGAAGGACTGCACATCCTAAGGACTTCTCTCCTTCTCTGGGTGGAGGGGGGAATCTGTATCCAGCCCTGGACTAACCTCTGGCAGAGGCCAAGGGGACAGCAGCAGCCGGTGCCTGAGTAACTGCCGGGGGGGTGCCGGACATCAGCACAGAATGCATCCTTATGTCATTGCACACCATGCCATCCCCAGGGTCTAAACCAACAAAAAATAGTGGCCACATATAAGATGCTCCATTTCCCCCTGCCCCAATTGCCCACTGTGACTCTCCTGAAGCCAACCTATCCTATGTCCTGGTATATCCGGCTTGACTCCATGCCCTGCCCTGGGGGACAAGCCAGGGAGGCAATGCCAGTAGACACCCTTGCTGGCATCCTTCTCCTGTCACTGTGCGGGTTTACACCAGTGAGGTGGCCCCACCCAGGGGGGGCAATCTGGGGGGTATCGCCTGGAGGAGGAAAGTCCCAGAGGATGAGGTGGGGGCCCAGGGAAGAGTAGGGGCTGAGCTACCTGGGTGACCCACAGAAAAAAAGCATACCAAATAAAAAAAAGAAGGACTGGGAGATGGAGGACTGACAGCAGATTAGACTGAAATCAAGATGTGTAGCTGGGCAGAGTGGGGCACTTAATTACTACTTTTGCCCCTAGTCAAACATAGCAGCCACCACCTCTTCCAGCCATCTGATCAGCGGCATTTACTTCATGGATCAGGACAGCAGCCACATGCACCCCTTCACCCTGGCCCTGTACCGCCCAAGTATGTATCCACAAGCACAGATCAGTGATCCGGTGCAAGAAGCAAGTGTCTCAGACTGTGGTTGCTGTTGAATTCCCTGATGGTACACATCCTGCATCTAAGGGGAACTCTGTGGCTTTTCCAAGCCTTCTTCACATGTAGATAAGCCAGGACCCTTCTGTAGATCAGGTTCTTAGACCACATATCACCCTGGATCTCCTAGGTGGCTGCTCTGAGCAGTGCTGCTATGCCAGAGACAGGGCCAGCCAAAGGAGATTTCAGGAAAATTAAGGATAGCTGAGAACTACACCCACATCAGCCCCATCCTTCCAGATATGACCATAACTTCTAATTAAAACAAAATACAGGCAACCACCCAAAGTGAAAACTAAACATCTAGTAGCTATGCAAGAAAACAAAGGGGAACAGCAGCACAGGTTGAGTTTGTATAAATATTCAATGTGAAAAACTTTGTTAATGCATCAGTTAGAGTTGATGTCACAGCGACAAAAGTTTGGAAATTTGATGTTAAGGTTAACTCCCCTACCACCTCATCCCCACACCCCATCCTCCACACACCAACAGACATCAGGGTGTGCCATGGGATCATCAGGCCCAACTGTTACTCCATTCCATTTGTAGGCAAGCTGACATGCTACAGTATAGGAGAATGGGGTGAGAGTTAGGACTGAAGACCCTATGGCACACCCCGACATCTGTTGGTGTGTGGAGGATGGGGGGGTGGGGGATAGGAGGGTTAATCCTAACATCAGATTTCCAAACTTTTGTCACTGTGACATCAACCCTAACTGATGCATAATGACATTTTTTACAAAGAATTTCCTTACTTTTTGAAAAAGTGTAATATAACTAGTAAATGGTATGTTTTGGAGGGACCCTGCGCTACCACCGAACTGCACATTTGTGCATAATGATATGCATCTGTGGGAACGCAGGCCTCTGGGCCCTGTGCTCCCACTTACACATAACAACAGAGCCATACAGTAGATATGTAGACCCGAAAAGGAACCCTTGTAACACTAATTTGCCAATATCCCACCACTCCAACCCTACAGGCACTAACAGGCATTTGGGCATGCTATGGGGTCATCACGGGTGACAGTTAGGTCTGATGAACCCATGGCATGCCCCAATGTCTGTTGGTGCCTATAGGGTGGGGGGGCTGGAGTAGGGTGGTAGGGGTCTTAACCCTAATATCGAATTTCCAAACTTTTGTCACTGTGACATCATCCCTAACTGATGCATTAATGGAGTTTTTTTGCAATGAATTTCCCTTTTTTTTTAGAAAGTGTAATGTAAGTGGTTAGTGGTGTGTGTTTGTGGGAGCGTGGGCCCCTTCAGGGCCGTGTGCCCCCTTAGCGTTTCCCATTTTTTGTGTAATGGTATGCGTATGTGGCAGTGTTAGCCCTCCAGGACCTGCACTCCCATAAATTTATTAAATACGAAACCATACAGCAGCCCCATAGTACCACAAAGTAATCCTTGTAACATTTATTTGGCAATATCTCAGTAACCATAGCAGCTATGAAATAAATTCCACCACAAGTGTAATCTATGACTTCAAAACTTCCTCACAGGCTTACTCCACCTAAAGGAGTACCTAAAGGTGGAGTAAGCTGCGAGTAGTGAAAATCTGTATCTTGAATAATTTTCAAGATATGGGCATTGCAGGTGCCACAGTGTTATCCTATGGGACATTTCTCAACTTCTGAATACTGTAACTATGGGCCTGTTGAATAGTTTTAGACCAAACCACGAAACAGTATATCTGTGGGACCAGGGCTTGCCACCATGCAAATTTCAGCCCAAAAGCACAATCCACCTTGGCACAATGAAGTGACAAAGAAAACAACACATGGGACATTGTTGTGGAGTATTGTTTTTGCGACAACAAAAAATGTTTTTGTAACATCCCTATACCTTATAATGGAATGTTTTTGCACACAAAAAAAGTTTGTCGTGCACAAAAAAAATTTTTCGTGAAAGTTTTCACGAAAGGTTTCACAATGCACATTACATTTTCTCATAGGCTACAATAGGACATGAAAACTTGCCTAACTTTTGAACAGATTAATATTTTTTCACCAAATCTTCAAAAGGCATCAGTTTAACTGAGGCCACATATGTACGTGCAAATTTGAATCCACTCAGACACATTCTACAGTCCATTATGCCCAACCGCGAACTGCACAAAAGTTGGCTAATTTTCACTTTTTGGATGCTTTACGGTTCCACAACCATACATCTGACTGGAACAAAATTTTCCAGATCCATAGATCTATGCTTGGATGCTGTGCATGCAAACTTTCAGGCATATTGGACAAATGGTTACAAAGTTATTAAAATGCAAACTTTGGGGTTTAACATAGAAATGGCTGTGCAACCCTAACTATACTGGCCCATCCGGGCCAGTATAATAGTTGCATGTGAGTGCACAGTAGTACAGTTACAATATGGCTCTAATAGCTTCTTAATAACCACTTTGATTTTTTTTTTTTTTATCTTCTGTCATAAAATAGCTGGAATTTTAAAAAAATGTATTTCTCCCTTTATACAGATACAGTAACTGATATGAGTAACCTCCATGTGTCCTCTGTCCTTATGAAGAAAATCTTACACATTGTAAAATAACATTAATTTACTTGTGCCTAAACTCAGTTAATCAGTGGTTACAGTGGACATACTGTAAGTCAAGGTTCTTGTTGACTAATATTAGCCCACGCTGTGGTCCTCAACAACTGGCTGAATGTTTTAAAAATGGCTTCCACTGTTGGTCCAGTGGAGGAACAGTTGCACATCCACCCCTTCCCCATGCCAACAACCTAGATTCCAGAATGGACAGTTGTGGAGGGGTTGTGGGATAACAGATGGACCAGACACTGAACTTCAAGTTCAACACACAATCTCTGTGTGATGTTTATTCAAAACACAAGAAATAACCTTCTGCAATGGCATATTTTTTCTTCAGTACATCAGTTTGCAGCAACAGACCATGAATGTCTTTTCTCTGCACTTAGCCAGCACCTACTGACACTGATCTCTGATCTAACAACTTTTCAGTGAAAACCCTTCATTCCTATGTGGGCCCCGTTTGCTTGGGTAGTGGAGGCTCAAAAAGAAAAAAAAATAAAGCAAGTGATAGACAAAGAACCTCAATGCAGAATCACTAAAAGAGGGTTACCCCAAAGGGTATTGGCAACAAGTCAAGTTTCAAAGAAATACACCATCATACATACATACTTCCACAATGCAAAGCATCATGGGATATATGCAAACTCCCATGAAATTTCAGACTTGTTCAGATTACAGCAATTTATATGCATTTTAAATAGCACAACTAACTTAATTTCTATAATAGTCACCTAGTACTTTTTGCCATTATCAAAAACATCTAGTGCCATGGTGTTTTCAACATTTACAGGTTTCATAGACATAAGGTATGGCTGCCTTCCTCGCTGCACTGCCCGCTGTTCACCAGACCGAAGGTACGCTGCAGAAACTGGACTGTCCAAAACCATCGACTCTGCCTGCTGACGGGCTGCTTCAGTTCTTTAATTCTTTGCTACTGCTGTTTCCTCTTTGGACCTTAAGCTAATGTTATATTCTGATTGTGGTACTTGTTAAGTCTCTCCAAATTATCTTGTAAATCCTAACTTAAGCGTCAACCTAAGCTTGTTTACAGCAATTTTGCACTGTAAGGGTAGTTTGAAGTGCAAGTTCATTTAGGCTGCAGGTTTGTAGATTGTAAAATCTTTTTGTTTTAAGGTCCAGTGGTAAGCTACCCTGGATCAGAAAGTAAGTTTAAAGTGATACCTTTTTTTCTGTTTAGACCAGATTCCATTTGGGTCACAGTTGTAAGCCTTGCCCTGCAAATAATTCAATTTCTCTTTCACTTTCTGTCCTTCTGTCTCCTTGCTGCTTGAATTTTACACCTACCCCCATCCCCACCTCCAGCCTTTTATTAAATACTCCCTCCCCTCGCACAACCCCTAGCAATGTTCATCCTCCCTCTTCTCTAATATTGCAAATCCTCTTAAAGATACAGAGTGCAGCTATTAGGCCTAACACTTGTTCTGACTTGCCTTTAAAGACATTTTCCTATTTTCACCACCTGCTTGCCTATCAGCACTGTTTAGTTCCTGCTCTGCTATCTGCTGTCTCAATGCTTTCAACTACTGCAAGCTGCTGACGAGAGGAGGGGAAATGAGCAAGACCTACACCATGGGTCCCCCCCCAGTGCGCTAGTTGTGGTGATCCGTTCCTTTTGGGGCCCTACCATACGGGGTGTCCTGGTTTGCCCCTTTTCCAGGTTTCCAGGAGCCCTGGTTTGCTCCTTTTCTAGGTCTCCAGTTGCCTATAATCTGTAGGGGTGGTTACTACTGTCCTTACCATGGAAGAACTGGAAGCCACCTCTCCTATGTTCAGGAGGGGGCGGCAGGTTGGTTTTACGACACTAATAATTATGATACTGGCCCTGGGGCTAGTCCTCCTTTATTGTGCTACCTCGACTCCTAGCCTATTTATTGACCCAGGGTTGTGGCCCTCCTCCCATGATGATACTGATTTCTCCTTTTCCAACCTACTTGTAACTAAGGTAATGCACTACGGTACTGTCCTTAGCCTTGACACTAGATGCCTTATGTGTACGGTCAGGGTGAAGAAAGTCCGAAGCATGCACAGGCCTGGAGGTAGGCCGCTCGTAAGATTGTTCCTCCCCTGGCTAGCCCTACTCTCACTTCTCATGGCTGGAGATATTGAGCTCAATCCTGGGCCATCTAAGCTGATCTCTAATATTCCCGCCACCTGGAATGGGAATAAGGGACTAAAAACAATGCATATGAATATTAGGAGCTTGCTTCCTAACTGAGATGATCTCCTAGCATGGACTGAGCTATACAAGCCAGACGTCCTAGGGATAACTGAGACTTGGCTCAAACCCTCGATTCCTGACTCTGCCTGCTTCCTAACAGGATACGAGTTCATTCGTCTAGACAGGACTGGGGATAGGAAGGTGGTGCAACCTCATCTACTACAGATCCCATCTGAAAATCTCCTGGTGGCACAGAGTAAACCTGATCATCCACCTTGTGAGTTTCTTCATGTGCTCCTGCTGCTGGGCGATGCTAGGCACTTGGTGTGCCTATAACCCCCTAGAGAGTCTGACAGGACTCACTTACCTCCTAGATGCAGTCAGGCCCAGTATAGGTGACAATGAACTCATTATTATGGGTGATATCAACATGAACTGGGAGTGTGGCAATATTAGGAAATGCAAATCACAACTTGCCTGCCTATCCCTTAACCAACTAATCCATGACCCGATGAGACAGGCAGCCAATGGTTCCTCAAGTTCCCTGCTGGACTGGATCCTGACCAACTGGCCGAAGATGATTGCCTCATCAGGCACGCTATCGGACTCCATATCTGACCACTCCCTGGTATACTGTGTCTGGAAAATCCCCTTCCCTAGAATTCCACACAAATCATTCAAGTCAGAAAATACTCCAGTTTTGACCCTGAGGCTTTCCTGGCGATCTAGGATGTACTGACTGGACCAGGGTGCTTGAAGTCTCTGCCCCTCAGTGGCAGCCTCCTGCTTCATACATTCCTTTGGTGTTCTCCAAGATAGACACGCCCCCAGGGTCACCGGAGGGTGAGGGGAACAGCCACCTTCTGGCTGAATGGTGACTTACTTGCCCAGATGCGGGAGAGAGACAAATGCTGGGCAAGTACTAAGGGTTCCAGAGATCCTGCTAATCTCCTGAGATATCGGCAACTCATGAATTGGTGTAAAAAAGCCATTAGGGCTGCCAAAAGTAACTTCTATAAATCGGCACTACTTAGCTCTGTCAGAGATCCTAGGAGGTTCTGGAGGAACATTAAATCCCTCGTCAGTGGGCCCTCTCACTCGGGTGTCGTAGACATGATTATTGATGGAGTCTCGTGCAATAATCCGCACACTATAGCCGACCACCTCAATCTCCACTACTCTGACCTTTCGGCCCTCACCTCTCGTTTCACGAGAGATTGGGGTCGCTCGCTTACTACCCCTCCGATGCAGAGTGAACATCCTCCTCAGAGAGTATTTAATCTTAAGGCCGTGTCTGTCCTTGATGTTCGGAACCACTTGGCTGCCCTCTCCCAGCACTCCAGTGCAGGGCCTGACAACCTTGAGCCCAGGCTTCTCAAGCTGGGAGCAGCTACATTGCCCTCTGATTGCCCATATCTTTAACCTATCCCTTAGCTCGGGATAATCCCTGACATCTGGAAGGAGGCAAGGATAGTCCCTGTTCTGAAGCAGGAAATCCCAAACTCCCTGACAACTATCGCCCTATTGCTATTCTCCCATCCTTTGGTAAACTCCTGGAAAAGGTTGTGGCGGAACAACTTTCGGAATACATGGATACCCATGAGCTGCTTTCTGGGGCCCAACATGGTTTCCGGAAGGGTCATAGTACCACTACTGCCCTGATTACTGTAACCTCTAGTATTAGATCCGCCATGGATCAGGGCAAACTGTCAGGTGCTATATTTATTGACTTGTCAAAAGCTTTTGACCTTGTCAACCATGACCTACTGGCGGAGTAGCTCAGGGCTCTCAGGTTCTCTCCGCATGCCATGAGTTGGATGATGGGCTACCTAACAGGTAGAAAACAGCGCACCTACTTTAACAAAGTCCTCTCAGAGCCTAGGGCTGTGACCATAGGCGTTCCCCAGGGATCAGTACTTGGACTTCTCCTATTCTCACTTTTTATTAATCAACTCCCACGGGTGATTTCTCGCGCAAGTCAGCTTATGCAGATGACCTTGTGCTAGTGGGCCCATGCTCGAATGCTGCTGACCTTAACCAGTGCCTATCTGAAGACTTCAGCAGAGTCTCAGCCTGAATTACCAACCATAGACTGGTATTGAATCCTAACAAAGCTCAGGCCATGCTCTTTGGTTCCATGGCCAAGTTAAAAGCCCCATCAGCTATGCTCAAAATAACTTGTGATGGAGGTCCCCTGTTGCCGACAGCGAGTGCAATTAAATATCTTGGGGTCACCCTCGACCCACAACTTGACATGGGAAGCCATATCCAAAACATCTGCAGAGCCACCAGGTGTAAGCTTGGCCTTGCCTACAGGGCCAAACATACAACCTGACCTCGGGAGCGAGGTTGGAACTTCATGAGGGAGTGCTTCTCCTCCCTTAGTTATGGATACCACTTATTTGCCAGGTCACCTCAAATCCATCTTAATCGGTGGAACACGGCATATAATGATATCTGTCGGTTTGCACTTGTTGCTCCCAAACTCACCCACCAACGTGAGCTCTATGACAAACTCAACTGGCATCCCCCTGCGAAATTCCTGATCCTTGGTATAGAAAACTTCACCAGGAAAGTGCTTGCCACGGGCATACCGTCGGGACTGGCGCATCTCCTCCCAAAACTGGACGCCATCCCTACCAGCTCAGGTCACAGACAGCCGAAGTTGCTTAAAGTTCCCCTACTCGGACCCTTATGGGGATCGTGACTTGTTGCTTTTAGGCCTAGGCTCTGAACCCATTCCAGACTCTGTTCTGCCTCTGCCCTCTTCCCATGGAACTTTTCGCCCTCCCTGTGGTCCCACCTAAAACAAACGACAAGATGTGACTGCTCCTAGTCTCTGTAATGTAATACTCTGCAGTCCACTATTGTCCACTCTGAGTCCATGATGGTCTATGAAATATGTATTCAGTGATTCTAATGTCTATGTCCTGTAACAATTTGTACTATGTGTGGCAGTATCTCTGCCCTTATACAAGCGTTGTTATAGCTGTTTTTTACTGTGTCATGCTGTTTCTCCAACATTGCCATGTATGTGTACTGTATGTTTTGTGCTCTCCCGGGTCATTCCTGAAAATAGGCATACTACTTGTCTAGTGTACTTACACGGTAAACAAAAGCTAAATAAATAATCAAGGTATTTTATGACATAGTGCTATTACATATTAAATCCAACAACGATAAACACAACCTATATTGTACATACGTTTGGAGCTCACTACAGTAACCTGTCTGCATGAGGACCTGAGAGGGAAAAGGAAAATTAAAGAGGCTACTATAGCATAGTCAAGAAAGGGAAGGAGAAGCCCATAGGTGGTCAAACTTATGGGCTAGAAATGGTAAAGGATAGATTAGGCTAAGTAACAGAAGAATTGCTGCAACAGATTTAAGAAAAGATCATTCCTCAAGAGTGGCAGGAGCTTCCTGTCACAACAGTGTCACTTGGTGGACCAGCAGGGTGAGGGAGGAATGAGCACCCGATGACAACTCTCCTCCCTCAGGGAGGTAGGGAACAGTTCTCCCCTGCAGAGACTGCTGCCTGGCAGAGGCTGGGCAGTGGCACAGTGGAACAGCATGTAGAGAGAAAGAGCTAGAGCATGATGCATTAGCTAATGTGTCCTTATATTCTAGCTTGGGGAGAAAACCTAAGAGAGAAATGGCTGGCAGCTAGATGTCAGTACCTCCTGCAAGCTCTCACATGACAGACATGGCTGGCCAACCACAAAATAAGGGTCTTGTGCAACTGGTGAATAATGGGTACATTTATGAGAAGGTTGGTGACGGGGCCTGGGGGTGCTGTCAGGCAGACCCTGGTGACAGGAAAATAAATTACTGATAGAAAAAAATTGCTTCCACCACCATAATAATATGAGTCCCATTCCTCAAGCCTACACACAGAAACACACACAGTGTCACATGTGCACACTGCAGTCTAGCTAAATATGGCAAATGTGTATGCACACCAGATGTAAATGAGAAGTGTTATCCTACATCATATCCAGCACACTTACAGTCTCAGATTTACTTCATAAAATTAGCTAAGGCCTTGATCTACAGTGTATGCCTGGCAGGATGTTTTTTGAAAATAGTGCATATAAACTATCTCTATAACAGGGCCTCTAGAAATTCATACACCATGAAAACAAGTCTTACAGAAGATAGATTTATTTGACTGGGTGACCAAAGTAGTAGATCAGGGAGGGGTTGTGGACATGGCCTACCTAGACTTTAGCAAGGCACTTGACACAGTCCCACACAAAAGATTAATATACAAGTTAGCCAGCCTGGAAGTGGGTCCCCAGATGACAGCCTGGGTAAAGAATTGGCTGGAGAATAGGTCACAGAGAGTAACAGTAAATGGAGTCCACACTGAAGAAAGTGGGTTACTAGTGGGGTACCAGGGTTCAGATTGACGTCCCTTCAATGTCTTTATAAGCCGCATTGCAGAGGGACTGGAAGGAAAGTATGTCTCTTTGCAGATGACACAAAGATCTGCAACAGAGTTGATGCACAAGGTGGGGTGGAAAGGATGAGAAGGGACATGGCAAGGTTAGAAGAATGGTCAAATGTATGGCAGCTAGATTCAATGCTAAGAAGTGCAAGGTAATGCACCTGAGAAACAAAACCCAGGGAAGAGTACACAATGGTGGGTGAGATACTAACAACAACAAAAATGGAAAGGGACCTGGGGGTAGTCATATCAGATGACCTAAAGGTGGGCAAGCAATGTGAGAGGGCAGCAAGGAGGGTTGGGGGGTACTGGGATGCATAGGGAGAGGCATCACCAGTAGAAAACAGGAAGTTATTATCCTCTGTACAGACAGCTGGTGAGACCCCATCTGGAGTACTGTGTGCAGTTCTGGGAGCCCCAATCTCCCAAAGTCATAGACAGAATGGAAGCTGTCCAGAGGAGGGCACTAAAATGGGCAGGGTCTGCACCGGAAGACATATGAAGAGAGACTTAAGGAGCTTAATATGTATAGCCCTCGAGGAAAGGAGGGAGATGGGGACATGATATAAACTTTCAAGTACCTCAGGGAATCAACAAAGTCCAAGAGGGTAGCATCTTTCAAAAAGAGGTGTGCAAGAACAAGGGGGCACAATTTGAAGATGGGGTGGCTCAGAGGTTAATTTGCTGAAGCATTTTTTCACAGAGAGGGTTGTGGATGTACGGAACGGCCTTCCGGAGGAGGTTGTGGAGTCAAAAACAGTGGTGGAATTCAAGCATGCATGGGACAGTCATAAGGCAATTCTAGGGGGTTGGGGTAGGAAGAAGTAGGCTGCTGGTTAACTAGGATCTGCAGCTTATCCATTAGGTAGGGAAATGGGCAGACTGGGTGGGCCAAGCGGTCCTTATCTGCCGTCAAATTCTATGTTTCTATGGTCAGATGAAGCAGAAGGAAGTTTGAAGGCAATAAGAATAGGGAAGGCCCAAACTGAGGAAAAGATACCCAACTCAGTTAAAAAGGGGGATAAAACCTTTTATAGGTACATTATGAAGTGAAGAAAGACCAAGGGAGGGATAGGAAGACTTAATAAAAGGGAGGGGAGGTGGGCAGAGGGTGACAATGAAAAGGCAGAGATACTGGATGAATACTTTTGCTCAGTATTCACAAAAGAAGAGGGGAAGGTACCTAAACCAAACAATAGAAGCAATCTGGACAGAGGAGTCAATACCAGTCCTGTCACAGAAGAAAGTTTCCTGAAAGAACTCCTAAAACTCAAGGTGTACAAAGCAATTGGGCCTGATGGGATTCAACCCAGAATTCAAAAAGAGCTAAGGGGAGACCTAGCGACACCACTGACTACCCTTTTTAACAAATCATGGTAGGATGGTGTGGTACCTTAAGACAGGAGGAGGATGGATGTGATTCCTCTTCACAAAAGTGGGAGCAAGGCAGGAAACTACCGACCTGTTAGTTTGACCTCAGTGTTAGGGAAAATGATGGAATCACTTCTGAAAGAAAGAATTGAGTACCTAGAGGCCAGTGGGGCACAGGACCCAAGGCAGCATGGATTCATAGTGGGAAGATCTTGTCAGATGTATCTAATAGATTTCTTTGACTGGGTGACCAAAGTAGTATACCAGAGATGGGCTGTGGATACGCCCTACCAAGACTTTAGCAAGGCATTTGACACAGTCCCACACAAAAGATTAATAAACAAGTTAGCAAGCCTGGGAGTGGGTTCCAGAGTGGTAGCCTGGGTAACAAATTGGCTGGACAACAGCATGCAGAGGGTAATAGTAAATGGAGTACATTCTGAAGAAAGGGGGGGTTACTAGTGGGGTACTGCAGGATTCAGTACTGGGACCAGTCCTCTTTAATGTCTTTATAAGTGACATTGCGAAGGGGCTGGAAGTTCAAGTTCAAGTTTATTGCAGGAAAACTCCGTTGAGCAAGCTCATTCACAAGGAGGTCCTGAAGCATGTAGACAGTCAAGGAGACATTACATAAAAAGGCATCATAGAAAAATAAAGCAAAGTACAAATAAGGTTCATGTGCCCCATTACATAAAAGTACATCATAATAAAATAAAGTACAGTTAAGGTACATATGATACATAGTGCTCAATTAAGACAAAACAAGGTAGGGATCATAAGCATAAACTGGTAAGAAGCAATAAATGTGGACAATGTACAGTGACAGGAGAGAGTAGTTAATTAAGAAGGAGGGGTTGAAGATTAGTGGTGAGCAGAGAAGAAAGAGAGCTAGAGAGAGAGTGGGGAGTAAGATATAGATAAAGAAGGCACGAGTAGGAGAAGGGCATGAGAACAGCTGGAGAGATCATTTAGATAGTCTTGATTGGAGCTAGTTCCAGGTGGATGAGAGGGTGTAGTAAGAACATAAGGGTAGGGAAGAGGCTTAAAAACAGCTACAAGTATCTTTTATTTTAGATTCAGCTAGCTCTTTGTAGAAGTTAACAGAGACAATGCTGGATAGTTTCAGTGTGGATTGGAGTCAGTTCCAGATAGTTGGAAGAGCATGTGAAATGGCACATTTGCCAGAGGTGATGGGAGTCCTAGGAACGACAAGGAAGATAAAGTCAGATTTCCTAGGTGAATATGCACTGCAGGAAATGCAGATGAGAGATGTTAGGTAGCTCGGGAGTTTGTTCAGGAGTAACTTAATAGTCCAGATACCAGCATGGAGCAAACGTCTAGTGGTAAGTGATGTCCAGCCAACAGCTGCGAAAGATCATAATGATGGGTTCAGAACAGGGAGAGAGGGTAATGAACTGCAGGGCACGATGGTAGAGGATGCCCAACTTACTTAGGCTTGAGATTGCAGAGGAGGTATAAATTAGATCCTCATAATTAAGTAGGGGCTGGAATGTGGCCTAAACAAGCCTGGTTTGAATCTCTAGCGGGAAGAGAGACCATTTTCTGAAAAAGAAATCTAACCTGGCTTTTAGCCTTCTGGATAGGTCCTCAAGATGGTTATTAAAAGCGAGCTTGTTATCTAACCCAATGCCAAGATATTTAAATTTGGGGACGACTTCCAAAGGTTCACCTAGAGAGGTAACAACAAAGTGTTTTGGTAGGCCAGGGGGAGTGGTAGAGGAGGTACTAAGAGTGAAGATCATTGCCTTGGTTTTCTTGGCATTGAGGAGAAGCTTAGCATTAATAAGATTAAGGAAGGAAAAGTATACCTCTTTAAAGATGACCTAAGATCTGCAACAGGGTTGATACATGGGGGGTGAAAAGGATGAGAAGGGACTTGGCAAGGTTGGAAGAATGGTCAAAAGTATAGCAGTTTAGATTCAATGCAAAGAAGTGCAAAGTAATGCACCTGGGAAACAAAAATCCTGTGTGCAGAGGGGGAGGTACTAACAAAAAGCAAAATGGAAAGGGACCTGGGGGTAGTCATATCAGATGACCTTAAGGTAGGTAGGCAATGTGAGAAGACAGTAAGGAGGGCTGGGGGGATACTGAGATGCATAGGGGGAGGCATCACAAGTAGAAAACAGTAAGTTGTTATGCCTCTGTACAGGCAGTTGGTAAGACTCCATCTGGAGTACTGCATGCAATTCTGGAGACCCCATCTTCACAAGGACATAGAAAGAATGGAGGCAGCCCAGAGGAGGGCAACTAAAATGGTGCAGGGTCTGCACCAGAAGCTATACAAAGAGAGACTAAAAGAGCTTAATATGTATACCTTTGAAGAAAGGATGGAGAGGGGGAACATGATAGAAACTTTCAAGTACCTCAAGGGAATCAGCAAAGTCCAAAAGGGTAGCATCTTTCAGAAAAATAGATGTGCAAGTACAAGGGGACACAATTTGAAGATGGGGGGTGATTCAGGGGCAACGTGAGGAGGTATTATTTCATGGAGAGGGTGGTGGACACATGGAATAGCCTTACTAAGTAGGTCATGGGGCCAAAAACAGTGGGGGAATTCAAGAATGCATGGGACAGACATAAGACAATTATAGTGGGGGGTATGAAGAAGTAGGCTGTTGGTTACATAGGATCTGCAGCTTATCCAATAGGTAGGGAAATGGGCAGACTAGGTGGGCCAAGTTACATACTAACGTACTAAAATGCCAGCAGAATAGGCCTAACGGTCTTTCATGTCTGCTTGTTTGGTCAGCCCCCACCCTGGGTGCTGACCTTGCTGTCCCCCTCGCCTTCTCTGGCTTCTCCCCTCCCAGTTCCGGATATTCTTGCTGCATTGGATTTGCTTCCAGAACCCTTCCTGTACCTGTCCCACCCTCTTGAACCCTCCACTGTCTCTGCCTCCATCAGCCCCTAGGCAGTGCATTCCATGGTTCCACCACCTCTCAGTGAAGTAGCACCTCCTCCTTTCTCCCTGAATCTTCTCCCTCCAGCTTCCACGCATGCCCTCTAGTGGCCCCTCCTCCTTCCTTCAAGCACCCTGACTGTTCCTCCCCTATTTACCCTCTTCATGTACCTGAAGACTCTATCATGTCCCCGCGTCCCTTCTCTTCCAATGTGTACATATTTAGCTCTTCGAGCTCTCCTCATAGGTCCTGTCCCCAAGCCCCAAATCATTTTGGTTGCCCTCCTCTGGACCCTCTCCAGGAGGTTAATGTCCCTCTTTAAGTGTGGCCTCCAAAACTGCACTCAGTACTCAAGGTGCTGCCTCACCAAGCAGTTATACAGAGGGAGTATCACTTCCCTCCTTCTGGAGGTGATCCCCCTAGCGATGCATCCCAGCATCCTGTTGGCCTTGGCTGCTGCCCTCCTACAAGTCTCAGAGTTGTTCATCTTGACATCCACCACCACCCCCAGGTCCCTCTCAGCCATCGAGACTTGTAGCATTCCCCCCTGGGTGTACACTTGGCCTGGGTTCCTGGCCCCCCAGGTGGAGTACCACCATTTCCCTGCATTGAACCTCAGCTTCCACTTTCTAGACCATCTTTCCAGAGCCTCCAGGTCCCCCTGTAGGGCCACCCTCCCCTCCTTCCCATCCACCACAGCCCCCAGTTTCGAGTCATCCGCAAAGAGACTCATCTCACTCCTGATTCCTGTCCTAATGTCAGAGCGTGGCGTTGAACAGAAGGGGCCCAAGGACTGATCCCTGTGGGACCCCACTAATGACCCACCTTGGGGATGAGACTATCCCGCCAACCACGACCCTCTGGGTCCGGTCCTGGAGCCAATTGCCTATCCATCTGATCATCTGGTTCCCCAACCCCATTTCTCCCAGCTTATCCAACAGGCCCACATGAGGAACAGAGTCAAATGCCTTGATGAAGTCTAGAAAGAGGATGTCCACTGGTCTACCCAGGTCCAAGGCACTCGTCACCCAGTCATAGAACTCCACCAGGTTTGTCTGACACGATTTCCCTGGGATGAATCCATGCTGTCTATCGTCCAGGCACCCTGACTTATCCAGGTCCCCCCTAGCCTCTCCTTGACAATGCCCTCCATCACCTTGCCCACCACCGATGTCAGGCTGACAGGCCTGTAGTTCCCTGCCACCTCCCTTGATCCCCTTGTGGATAGGCACTATATGCACCACCTTCCAGTCTTGGGGCACCCACCCTGTCCTCAGAGAGATGGTGAAAAGCTCCACCAGGGTTTTCACCAGGACATCCGCAAGTTCCTTCAGCACTCTGGGATGTAATTTATCCAGCCCCGGTGCTTTCTCCGTCTTAAGGGAGCTGAGGGCTTCCCTCACTCTCTCTGCTGTGATTTCCACTTCCGGTACCTCTTCTCCCTGCTTAGCCCTCCCCCACCTGCCAGTAATGCCTCCCCCTCTCCCCAGACCCTGCCGATCGGTAAGGGTTCCCCCTCCTCAGTATCTCTGTCTCCTCCCATGTATGATGCAGCACCCCCATTTTCCTTGGTGAAAACTGAGGTGAAGTACTCATTTAGTACCTCAGCCTGCTCCCCCGGGTCTTGTGCCCATCTCTCCACTGATTTAATCCTGCTAATCTGCCCCTTCACCCTTCATTTTTCCCCAATGTATCTAAAGAACCCCTTGTTCCCTCTCCTAATTTCCCTGGCCAGATTCTGCTCCTTCCTTGCCTTAGCTCTCACCACTCTAGTGGTCCTTCAAACCATCAGCCGTATCTCCCTCGATCCCTTCACTCCTTGAGCACTTGGAATTGCTTATAGGCTGCTTTCTTTCCTGCACCACCTCCTGGACCTCCTGGTCCACCAGCAGGGTTTTTGGGCCCAACCGCATTTTCGTCTTACTCTTGCACAGGTGCTGGTAGCATCCTGCACCCCTCTCCTGATGATTTCTCCCACCTACTATCAGCGTCCATGTCTGACCCAATCCCATCCAAATGCTCCTTACGATCCTTCCCATTTCCTTAAAATCCGCCCCCTGAGTCAGTTACTTCCATCTTTGTGCATCCTTCTACCCTCCTAGGTCCAGGCAGAACCAGACCGTGGCATGGTCACTCCCGCAATGGGTCCCTTACCTCCAGGCCCCCAATCTGGTCACTGTCTGCCAGGACACATCCAGTACCACACTCCCTGGTCGGTTCCCTCACCTGCTGAGTTAGGAACGCTGCCTTGAAAGACATCCAACAACCTCTGTTCCCTGGTCACAGAGGATGTCATAGTCTCCCAGTCTGTTCCTGGCATGTTTAAGTCCCCAACACCACCACTGCTCCTCTGCCCAGTCTGCAGTGTCTCCCAACATCTACCACCAGACTGTCCTCCAGTTCCTCCGCCAGGGCAGGGATCTATACACCACTCCCATTTTTACTCTCTTGCCCCCCCTTGTTATCAAAGTGACCCAAATCGCCTCCACGGTTCCCTCCTCCTCTACTCCCCTATGCCAATGCAGTTTTTACTATCATTGCTGCCTCTCCTCCCCTTCTCTCCCCTGTCCTTCCTGAACATAGTGTAACCCTCCAGGTTCAGGTCCCAGTCATGTCCTGCAGTGGCCCAAGTCTCAGTGACCGCTGCCACATCCACTGCTCCCTCAGTTAGCATCACCTGGAGCTCAGGCATTTTATTGCCCAAGCTCCTGGCATTTAGCAGGACTACCTTCCACCCTTTCCCTATAGTTCCATTTCCCCTGCTCGTGTTCCCATGGGGATTCTGTTTTCCCCTGGTCTGCACTTTGCCAGTCTGCCTTTTCCTGCAATCCTCCTGGTCCCCAGGGGGGTGGAGACAGAGTCCCTCCTTTATCGGCACCCCCTTGACAGCCTTTTCTCCCATCCCGCCCCCCTTCACAAGTTTAAACCCCACTTTTCACCAATGAACCCCTCTATTTTCAACTTAAGGATTCCCCTCCCCTCCAAATTGAGATGGAGTCTATCTCTAGCATACAGCTCCTTATCCTCCCAGGTCTCCCCCAACTCCATCAACCCATACCCTCTGGCCTCACACCACTCCCTGAGCCACTGGTTTATCTCCCTAATCTTCCTTTTGTGTTCCCCACTAGCCCTTGGCACTGGCAGGATTTCTGAGAAGGAAACTGTGCATCCTATGTCATGACAGACCCTGGTGAGCTCCCTGAATCTTGCCTGTATCTCTAGCTCGCTATTTCCCTCAATGTCATTTGTACCCAGGTGGACCAGTATGTCTGGGGAACCCCCACAATCCTTTGCCAGCTGATATACCTCGTGCTTAGCCCTGTGCACCGTTAGTCCAGGGAAGCATCTTGTTCTAACTGGCCAGGCTTTTCCTCCCTATCCCATTTGATACCCCTGATCATAGAATCCCCCAGCAGGAGCACTCTGACCACCTTTCCCTCCATTCCCCCCTTCCATGTCCTCATCCTTTCTACCGGCCCTCCAACCAGCCGGGTCCTTGTTCCTCCCTATCTGGGTGCCACATGCCACCCCTCCTTATTACATGGCTACCCTCCCCTCCAATCCTATGCCTCTCCTCCTAAGTATCTTTCTGTACCTTGCTAATTCCCCCCCTCACTGCTCGCAACTGGTCCTTCTCCCCCAACTGCTAAACTAGCCTGGCTCATCCTCCCTTCCTTCCTGTCTCCATTTAGTTCCTCCTTGCTCGTTGTGCTCCCCTGGCCTAAACCCTCAGCTCCCTTTACTGAATCCTCCTTGTACTTCTGGTCCTTCGCCTTTACCTTTCCTCCCAACTGGTCCTTCTCCTTGAGATTTCCTCCCTCTTCCCCCTGCACCTCCTGCTCTGATTCACTGCTCCCCCCATTTTCCTGCATTCCAGGTCCCCCCCTGTTCTTCCTGCTATCTGGCCCCTGCCTCCTGCCTCCCACTCCCTTTCCGTCTCTAACCACCCCTGTTGTGGCTACATCACCCCCCTCATCCTCTAGCAGAAGAAGAGAATTGAAGCGGTTATTGAGTGTAAGGTCTGATCCACCTCCCCACCTTGCTTCCTTCTGTCCAGCCCTGGCCATCTGCCTACTTCCCTGAGAATGTTGTCCCTCCGTCCCTCCTTTGTGAGGGTCGCTAGTTACCTGCCTGCTTCCTTGGTAGTGTCCTTTTGGACCCCCTCTGCCAGGGTCCCTATGTAACCCCTGAGTATTCTCCTGCACTCCTTTCCCTATGCCCCCACCCCCAGTGCTTGGTGCAACCCAGTGGGAGATTCCCAGCCCCCTCCCCCAACCATACCACCCCCCTTCCCCCAGCTTTCTCCTAATCCCCGCAACCTCCTCCCTAAGCTGTGCTAGCTGGTAGCACACTGGGCAACCACCGAACTTCCAGGCCCAGTCCAGTATCATGGCTGCTCCACACCCTGTTCACCCCACCACCCTCCCAAAGATGCCGGCCCTAATGACGTGTGGTTCCATCCCCTTCCAAATAGGTTTCCTTGGGTGAGCCACCAGGTTCCTTTTCTGCAAGTTGTCCTTTTCTGCTGTCAAAGTCTATGCTTCTGTGTTTCTATAAATGGGAACAGGCTGCCAATGTAATGTAACACCCTAGTGGAACAGGTTGTGAAGGTGTGGGTATAAGGAAGACACCAGATTCCAGAAATAAATCCAACAGAAAGTGTTTATTTAAATAAGGAAAGGCAAACTGAGTGACAAAATAAAACAACACAAACAAAATATATATAACAAAACAACAAAAAGCACACTAGAAAGCAGCTAGTGTTATTCCTTCAATGGGACAGTGGAGAACCAGTCCCTTCAAGCTCTGCTTAAAGAATGAGAAGGAACTCTTTTTATACATACAGGACATGTGATTTAAGAAGCTCCACCCCTTTTCCAGAAGCTTAACATAAAATTCAAGCAAATAAACTTTTTATTTATTTTCATAGTCAAAAATCCCCTTTAAAACTGATTAACAACAATATAGCGGCAGTGTTATAAAATAAAATCCTGTTTAAAGATAGAAAGAAACACTAGATGCATATCTAACCCCGCCTCCTTATTCCCAAACTATAACTGATGGAACAGGAAAGGCCAGCTGGCTCTACAGGGACAAGACAAAACAACAATGGCTTCCCCCCTTGCTCTGCACCCTATCTCAGGTATGCCTCTTTTATAACTCATTTTATTCTGGTTTGGTTTCCCTGCTTTCAGGAATCACTGCAAAGCTATAAAAAGGAACAATTACAGTGTTGATGTCTTCTTTTATTATTTCATGCTATAATGCCCTTCAAAACTTTAATGCCCAGATTAACACATTTGCTTTTTTAAATATAGAACCCCTTTTCTTCTTTCTTGAAGGACTACAGCCTCTTTTTGTGTCCAGAATTGGGTGGCAGATATAAGGGTCCTGAGGCTCTCTTGGCCGAAGGCTGAAAACCCCAAAGCGAGCAGAATACAACATAAAAAACAAGCCACCAGCTTCAGCAGCAACCGGCGGCCAAAAGATCCTTCTCGCAGCTCTTCACGAATAATGCATACGTTGAGAAGAATCTCTAAAATAGAAGCATTTCAATGCTTCGCTCACAGAAATGCCGAATTCTGCAAGTAGCAGAACTATCAATGTGAAGCCTATAAAAGGCTTGTTCTGCCAAATTCTCAACGCTCCTCTGTGCATAAATGAACAGCAACATGGAGGAGCAGCCGAAATGGGGGTATCAAACAAAAACGGAACCCATTTCTATTTTTATTTTACAGCATTTCTTTCTGAAAAAAAGGGAGAATGGAGGAAGTATGGAATGTATTTAACAGAGGGCACAATGAAATAAAGGGGAGTAAAGACATATACACACATATGTGCATTACAAATGTATATATATACAGATGTCCAGTCTGTATACATATCTTAAAGGGACATGCACATATATGGATATACTGAAACTTCCCCAGACATGGAAAAAAGGACAAAGACAAAAAGAACATGCTGTTGCAACAAACCTAAAACAAAAGTTACAAAGGGGGAGAGAGAGAGAGAGAAAGAGAGAGAGAGAGAGAGAGAGGCAAAAAGGAAGAAACAACAAAAAAAGAAGGGGGGGAGACAGAACAAAGAAGAAGGAAAGCTGCCCTGTATATTATATAGATATCACCACACAGGTCACCAAACAATGTATTGTCATAATGTGAAATTTACCTTCTTGCAGATCATTGATACCGAGTTTTGGCAAGCATGAAAATAAAGATAACTCCCCATGAGGCCTGCTGGAGAGGAAACAGAGGTTTATGGGAAAGCAAAGCATTTAGTGATGTGGTGGCTGCCACTGCTGTAACTGAGGCAGCAGTACATAGGTATTACAGTACCATCTTAACGGCCATGGGGGGGAACACAAATGTTTAAAATTATGCATAGTAACAGTAAGTAAGGGTCAGAATGGTCAGTCATGTCTGTCTGTAACCCTGGCTTCAAAAGCAGGAATGAAAAAAGTATGCTCTAGAAACATACTAATTCATAGAAATTCCTTGCTCCCTCGACTACCTTTGGCGACCAGTGATTCCCTTGGCAAGCAGATATTTGTCCATGCTTACCTTAAAAGTCTCTACTGTTTTCATATACTGTCTCCACAGGTAAGTAATTCCATAGATATACTTCCATCTTGAAGAATAAGTGCCTCATAATGCTATCCCTGATTTTACCACCCATGAGTTTCAAGGCATGTCCCTGCATCCTGTTGCAGGACACCAGAGCAGGCAACTGCTGTCTGAGCTTGTTGATACCCTTGAGTATAGGAAAGAATAAATTCATGTTTCCTCTCAGCCTCCTTTCCTCCAGGATGAAGATGTTCAGGGCCTCTAGCTTCTCTTCATCATTTTTTCCCTCTTGGCTCCACTAGTTTCTCTACATAGTTTTTTTTTTTCCTTTGTATCACTGATCATTTTGGTGACCCAGTGTTGTACTCTCTTGAAACATAGAAACATAGAAGTTGACGGCAGATAAGGACCGCAAGGCCCATCCAGTCTGCCCTTTTCTTTTTCTACCTTATAAATGTGCCATCGGCCTTTGCTCTGTCAGTGGCCTATCTATTCATAGTCATTTGTATTGCTCCCTTATGCCTATCCCATGCCTGTTTGAAGCCCTGCACTGTATTCATAGCCACCACTTCTTGTGGTAAGCCATTCCATGCATCCACCACCCTTTCTGTTGAAAAGAATTTCCTCACATTCCCCCTTAATCGGCCCCCCTCTAATCTCATGCTGTGTCCTCTTGTCCTGCTATTTTTCTTATATTTAAACATGTTAGACTCTTTCACCTTGTTAATGCCCTTAAGGTGTTTGAATGCCTCGATCATATCACCTCTCTCCCTCCTTTGCTCAAGGGTATACATATTGAGCTCTGTTAATCTGTCCTCATATGTCTTCTGATGCAGTCTCTGCACCATTTTGGTTGCCCTTCTCTGGACTGCCTCAATTTGGTTAATGTCCTTGTGAAGGTGTGGTCTCCAATACTGCATGCAGTACTCCAGATGGGGCCTAACCAGTGTCTTGTAATGACGGATTATTACCTCCCTCTTACGACTTGTGATACCCCTACTAATACACCCTAACACCCCCATAGCCTTACCTACTGCTTTAGAGGGCTACTTGGATGATTTCAGGTCATCAGTGATGATGATGCCCAAGTCTCTTTCTTCCTTTGTGACTGCTAGCAACTCCATTCCCAGCCTATAGGTGGCTTCAGGGTTTCTCTTCCCTATGTGCATGATTTTGCACTTCTTTGCATTAAATTCTAGTTGCCACTCTTCTGACCATTTTGATAGTTTATCCAGATCTCTTGACTGTGTTAATCTCCTTGTTGTTTTGGGAAGACCTAAACTGCATAACATACTCTGGGTGGTGCCTGACCAGGGTCTTGAAAAGGGGCAGAATTACATCCTCTACTCTGCTGGTCACCTTCTTTTGATGCACCCAAGCATTCTGTTGACCCTCTTGACTGTGGACACCCGCTGCTTGTACTGCTTCAGGCTCTTGTCTTTCATGACCCCCCATTCATTAGCTTTTCAACCGCAGCAAGAGGAGCCAAATACCATGTGTAGATCCTACCTCTGTTCTTCCTCCCCAAATGTAGCACCTTGCATTAGGCTACATTGAATCTGAGGCTCCAGGAATGAGACCAATCACCCAACTTGTTCTGGTTTTCCTAACATTAGTCCCCCTCCTCAAGGGAGTCCATTAACCTCATTAGCTTAGTGCCATCTGTGAACATAAGCAGCAAGCTTCCAGATTATTGATGAAGATGGTAAATAGCAGCACAAATCACTGAGGGATGCCAGTGAGCACTCCTCTGCACTCATAGTGTACATCCACGACCACCCTTTTCTTTCTGTCACCAAGTCAGTTAGCAATCAACCTTGTGTATTACTCATGTGTACCCCTCTGGTTTAAATTATCCAGAAACTTAGTCATGTGGCACACTATCAAAGGCTTTGATGAAATCCAGCTAGACTACATTTGTGGCCCTTGCCTTGTCCACTTTCCTGGACATGCCCCTGAAGGAAGGTGATCAGGTTGGTTTGTCATGATGTGCCCCTCACAGAGCCATACTGAGAGGGTCAAGAACCTTAGCTCAAGTAAGTGTTCCATTATTCTGTTTTCAAAATTCATCTCCGGGACCTTACTAAGGACTGATATCTGACTGACTGGCCTGTAGTTGCTTGGGTCAGCCAACTTGAGGCAGTGCAGAAAATGGAGACAAAGATGGTGCAGGGACAGCATGACAAGGTATTTGAGGACAGACTGAGATAATTTAATATCCACTTGTCTGAGGAGAGGGGAGGGAGGGAGGGGACAAGATTGAAACCTTCAAGTACCTGAAAGGTATAAACAAGATAGATATTGGGCACCTTTTCTATCTTTTTTATTTATTTTTTTTTATGCTCCCATCCCGCATCCTGGCCAATCCCTCTTTCAGGCCTCACACGGGCCTTCTCACTCCAGCTGCGCCTGACCCTACCGCCCCACATCACAGCCACCCAGGGAACCCGATGTATGGAACCCTTCATCAGGTGGATCCCCTGCCTACATTGGGAATAAGGCTTACCAGCCATGCCAATGATCCTGGGTGCTGCTGAGGCAGCTGATGGAGGTCTGGAAGCCCCGGCATTGAGGATCTGGGAGGCCATCACCTGATTGGCCAGTGGACTATCTTTCTGTTTTGCTTCCGTAGGAGTGTGACGTGCAGGATGCAAGGCAAAGCCAGTGTCTGTCACGCTCCTTAGATAGTGGGACCCGGTGCACTGCTTTACCCCCAGCCTCCGCCAGAGGTCAGTAGGCACTGGTCTTCTACACCCTCCCCCTGAGGGAAGGGAAGGGAAGCAGTCAGCAGACGCTCAAGTCTTCTCTCCCCAGCCAGCCCTCCAACACCCAAGTCTGTTCCTGAATCAGGGTCACTGGCATCGCAGCAGTGAATCTTTCCACTGTTCTAGCAGCTTGGCTACCTTTTTTTATCTTAATAGAAACAAGACCGCAAGTGGCCACTGTTACAAACTGGTGGGGAAAGGTTCAAGGAGGAAGTCATTAGACAGGGTTTTATAGAACAGGTGATGTCGGAGTGGAATGAGCTGCCATCTGAAGTAGTCAATCAGAATACGGTGGGGGAAGGGTTATTCAAGAAGGGGTGGGATTAGGTGCAGGAGATAGTCAGGGTTGGCAGAGAAGGAGGGTGGGATCAACTGTAAACTGTGGATCAGGGACTGCAATTGAGCAAACAGCAGGCTAGTAGACCAAATAGCCTTCCTCTGCTCGTTAAGTTGCATGTTCTTATATTGGTATGGGTCTGACCTTGCCCCTTTATTAAGATGGGGTTCCTGTCCTCTGGTGCTACATCTGTCTGGGCAGACTTCTGAAAGATTACTGCATGTTACACCACCAGTTGTTCTCTTAACTCCACTGTAAGCTTGGGGTGTATCATGTCCACCCCTTGGGAATTACCTACCTTAATCTTTTCTCTGTTTTCAGCTGTCATGGCAGGTATGATAAACAGTGGTTACACAGTAAATATCCCTGATTCTTAGGGATCCTCACAATGAATCCCTGCAACCCCCCCTGGGGCCAATTGATGAACACTGAAGCAAAGTATTCATTAAGCATCTCAACTGTCACTTCACACTTTCTCACAGGTTCCTCCCCCACCTCTGTTTTCAAGTGGCATATCCCCTCTTTCCCTTTCTCATTTTATTTGTTGTATATAGTGGAAGAAGGCTTTAGTGTTGTCTGCAGATTTTCCAGCAATTTTGGTTTCCAGTCCTGCTTTGGCTGCCTTAAGTCCAGTTCTGCAATCACTCCATGCTGCTTTGCACTTCTTTCTGGCTTAGAAGCAACCTATCTTCAGCAGTCAGAAACCTTATTTATGTTCAGAATCAGTTGCCTTATAGCATTGTTGATCTGGAGGGCATATTGCTTACAGGAATGCAAACCTCTGTGCTGCTTTGAGCACCTTCTATTAATAAACATCACATGTGGTCTGCATTACCAGCCTTGTGCAGCTGCTCCAGACCCTTTGACACTTGGTCATTCATCATGCAAATTCTATCTTTCTAAAGTTTCTAGTTCGGGTGGTTAAGGTCATTCTAGTTTTCCCTGTCACCAGGAAGATGGTGACCCACTTTAAAACATTTAATGACCACCTCCCATGGGCTTCTTGACTTTTACAATGGAGATGCCCCATCCCCACTGCTTAGAACAAGGTCAAGGGTAGCCTCAAATCAAGTATCTTCTTGGACATGCTGCTCTACAAAGCAGTCCTAAAAGGTGGACAGGAATTCAGTGTCAGCCCTATCATTAGACATCTAAAAATACCAGTCTGTTCCCTGGTGAAGTTCCCCAGGATCACCACTGTACCTGATTTGGCTGTTCTCATAATTTTCCCAACCAGTGGGGCATCATGGCCTACTGAGCTGTTTGGTTGCTTGTAGCACACATCCCATTCCCCTTTCCCCAGATCAACTTTAATAAAATCTGCAACACTGTTTGCCCCTCTGATGTTCTCCTTGACTCCCCAGCAATTCCTCACCTTACCAAGAGATAAACTCCACTTCCTTTCCCATCAGGACTATTTCTCTGGAATAGTCTGCATACTGTACCTCTATCCTGGTGTTCCAGTTATTTTCTTTCTTTCCCCAGCCATATCTCTGGGAGGGTCACAAAGTCCTGGCCTTTGAAGTGCATTGGACACTTGTATTAACCCATTTTGCTGGGTGCATGCCTCATGTTGGCCAGCAGGAATGTGAGGATAGTTGCCCCTGCAAGTGTCCTTGACCACCCACCAGTTGGTCTGTTTCCCATGTGCAGAACTGCTCTGTTATCCTTCCCCCTCTGTGATTCTGTGTATTTGCCTTCTACCCATGGTGATCCTCTACATCAGCCCCCCCCCCACAGTTTAAAATTATGAGAAGCTTACAGCAACCATTGAGACCTAAGCTGCTGAAAATACTAAACATAAAAATCCCCACCAAACCATTAAAGGGTAGATAAGATAGATAGATAGATAGATAGATAGATAGATAGATAGATAGATAGATAGATAGAAACTTTATTTATATAGCGCCCCTTACTGTAGGCTCGGAGCGCTTAATACACATTTAAAAACATCAGGCCATACAAAATTCCAATACACAATGCAGAATTAAAAAATATAGAAACACTCACTCTATCTATCTATAACTTAAACTTAAAACAACAGTCATTTCAGTACATGACTTTCTATTTCAAATACATTATTTAGGTCATACACTTGATTAAATAGAAATGTTTTCAGCCCTTTTTTAAAGGTTTCCAATGAGGGTGCCTCCCTTAAATATCTTGGTAGTGAGTTCCATAGGGTTGGTGCAGCAACGGAGAAAGCACAAGCCCCAGAATGCCGCAACCTAGCCCTGGGAACCACCAGGAAGGAACCCTCAGAGGAACGGAGAGCGCGAAATGAGCAGTGAGAAACCAGGAGGTATAGCAGGTAGTCTGGTCCCCCTTCGTGCTGGGCTTTATAGATCAGTAATCCAACCTTAAAGGCAATCCTTCGGGGTTATTTTGTTACCCACACAATGCTGTCTCAGTTACAGCAGTGGCAGTATCCACACCACTAATATGATTTGTTTTCCCACACTTCAGTGCTGCCAGTCTCTCAGGCTCCATAAGGAGAAGTCTTTGTTTCCATGACTGGCAAAATTTGGTGTTAATAACATGCTAGAAATTCCAATGCGGTAATGCAGCAGTAGCTCTACTGCTTGCTACACCAGTGACCTAGGTTCAGGAACAAACTTGTGTCATTTGGGGGGGTTGGCAGTTGGGGGAGGAAGGATTGAGCATCCTAGGTGCTGGTCTCCTCCCTCAAAAAGGGAGAATGCTGCAGCCTGCTGCTTGCCTGCCACCTGGATGAAGCAAGAGGGCGGTACAGAGAGCACATACAATAGGGAAAGGGGTAGCCACTGGACACTAAGCACCCATGCCTGCCTCTGCACACATGCATGAACATAATTACATGCCAGCACCCTCAAGGAGAAAGCCAGGGGCTACAGGAAAAAGCCTTGGCTGTCATTATGCTGGTACCCTCCAGTAAGACTATGCACAACTGATATGGTAGGCCACCCAGTACTACCATGGTCCTCCTGGGTAAATGATAGATAACAAGTTTGTCCATGAGAATGTCAAGGATGGGGCTGAGTGGATGCTGTTGGGTGAGCCAGGGGACAAGAAATAGTCTGATAAAAAAATATATACATATGCTAGAAGAGAAGGTTTTTAAAATAATGAGAATACAATAGGAGACCTGTGCCAGCAGAGAAAGTTATGTTAGAGTGACAGTCTGGTCCTGTAGATCCTTGCCAGTCATCTTTAAAGAAAGCTAACTGAACTCCAATAGCAAAAACTATTCCTTTTGTGGTCTGTGGCCCTTCAAATGAGTATCGGCCAGTGGAGCCATCTGGATGAGGCAAGGCAAGGCAAACTTTATTTCTGTGGCACCCATTCATGGAGGCCCTGGGTGACTCACATATAAAAACAAGCAAGGGAAAACAGGATAATACATAAATACATCTTAAAATTATGATAAAACAAAAAAATATGTAATAAAATCAATACACAGCTCAGCTTACTAGTATTTAGTAAATCATGTCAGATATTTATATCTGGGAAGGCCAGAGAAAATAAATGGGTCTTGAGGCAGCCTTTAAATACCTCAGTTGAAGGGGCCTCCCTGATAGCAGGCGGTAGAGAATTCCACAGCACAGGGCTGGCGACATTAAATGCCCTGTCGCCGGCAGTTTTCAGTCTCATCCTGGGAATCACCAGGAGGCCCCTAGAGGAGGAATGGAAGGAGCGGACTGGGGTGGGGGGTGTTAAGAGATTGGATCAATAACCAGGACCTAGTCCATGCAGGGCCTTAAAGGTGAGTAAACCCACCTTATATATAACCCTCCACCTGACCAGCAGCCAGTGCAGTTCGCACAGCACCAGAGTTACCTGACTGAACCTCATAAGGCCTGTCAGCAACCTGGCAGCTGCGTTCTGCACTAGCTGCAGCTGGCAGAGGGTACCTCCTGAAACCCCAAAGTAAAGGGCATTACAGTAATCAAGCTTGGACATTACAAAGGCATGAACCAGTGTAGGAAGATCCTCAGGCAGAACTAGAGGTTTGATCCTGGTGATATTCCTTAAGTGGTAAAAAACACTTTGGACAACTGATAACACTTTAGATTCAAATGTCAATCTGTCATCCAGGAACACGCCAAGATCACACACCACAGAGGAAGCCATCAGCGGTGTAGGACCTAGGAAAAGACCAGATGCCACAACAGATGCAGTCCTATCATGCCTTTGGCCTGAATCCACTACCAGAACCTCTGTCTTATCAGGGTTTAGTTGCAATCAGCTGGAGGACATCTAGTCATTGATCTTGTCCAGGAAAATACTAAGCACATCCACCATGTTGGATGTCCCAGGGGCAAAGGACAAATAGAACTGGGTATCATCTGCATAGCAGTGAAAACCCACATTGTACTTCCTAATGAGCTCACCTAGGGGTAGCATATACACTGCAAACAACAATGATAATCTGCGATAGTCACCCCTGTTCACAAGAATGGTGACAGAACTGCCCATGGTAACTATCACTCCATCTCTCTCCTTCCCCCATTTCTAAAGCCCTTGAAAGAATAGTGAATGATCAAATCTCTGAATATCTTGCCAAGTATAATCCGCAGTGTAGTCAACAACACGACTTCAGGAAGGACCACAGTACACCCACAGCCCTCCTGGAGTTCACTTGCTTTATACATAAAACTCTGGACCGTGGTCACTTGGATGGGTCTGTGTACATGCACCTAACAAAAGCATTTGACACAGTCCACCATGGCCTTCTCTCTGCCTCCCTCTCAGGGCTGGGCCTATACTCTGATACTACTGCCTGGCTTAATAGTTACCTCTCTGGGAGGTCCCAGAGGGTTAAAATCCTAGATTCCCTCTCTTCCAGTAAGCAAGCTCACTCAGGGGTTCCACATGGGTCAATTCTTGGCCTGCTCCTCTTTAGTCTTTTTCTAAATACCCTTCCCTAAGCCTGCTCTGGCAACCTAATCCTTTACGCAGATGATGCAGTTATTTTCCCTAGTCATCCTGAACCCCTTATGTTTGAACAATGCTTGCAAAATAGCTTTACACAAATCGAGTCCTGGTTCTTCTTTCATAAACTTATCATCAATTACAAAAAGACTATATAGCAATATAGTAATGCTGTTTGCAAACCACCAGAATAAACATACAGAAGTATCACTAAACATCCAAAATAGTCAGCTCTCATCAATTGAGCAGATTAGGAGTTTTAAGTACCTTGGGATCACCTTAGACTCCTCCATCTCCTACCAAGAGCATATTAATCTGGTTTGCAAAGCAGTAAACACCAGAATTGGCCTCCTCTACAGGTATAGGAGCTGCCTGACAAACGACACCCTCCGCCTGGCTATCACTAGTTCCGTTCTGTCCATAGTGTATTATGGTATTGTAATCTACATATCTGTATCTGACACTACCCTTAAAAGAATAATGCTCTTCTTTAATAAAGCATATTGCCTCACAACAGGAGCACCAAAGCTAACCCATACCTGCAATCTTTACAGTACAGTGAACTGGCTAAACTTTAAGGGTAGGCTTGACTATCACACCTGCCTGTTGACCAAGAAACTTACCACCTCACTCTCCCCTCCATCAGTCCAGCAGCTCATCTCTCCTGCCCCTACCCATGGTTCTACTAGGAGCTCTGATAAGGCCCTTTACCTAGTCCCTTTCTGTAAGACATTCCTAGGGCAGCGAGCGTTCTTCCACATGGCCCCTGTCCTGCTTAATGACCTGCCTCCTCTGGTTTCCTCCACAGTTAAATTTGGGCACCTTTAAAACTAAACTTCACCAGCACCTACTCTCTGTGAATAATTTTGACTGCTCCTAGCTTTTACTGGTCAGTCTGGGACTGCTCATGGCTTGTTCCTCAATTTCCCCCTGCTCCTCCCCACCCTATCTTGGTCTAATTTCTCCCTCACCACTCTGTTCCCCTGCTGCCCTTTACTCATCCTTTACCTGTACTCTTTCCTGTTCCTCCTTCTCTACACCTTACACCCCTCTACTCAACTTTTCTCCCTACCCCCCCAGCTGTCTCACAACTCTCCTTAACTGACTTCCTTCTGGTTTCCCTTTCTTTTCTTTAATTTCTTATCTGTTTACATAGTTAGCTAGCACTGCCTGCACCATGTTTGTTTCATTATCATGTTCTCCACCCTCAGTTATGATGCACTTATGTATAATGCATTGCATTACTTGTATACTCTTATTCTGTGTATTATGTACTGTATTAATTTCCTGCAATGTTTCATGTACTGTCTGTTTTAAATCTAATTGCCATGTTGTTTCTTTGCCATTCATGCCACCCTCATTCATGATGCACTTATGTATTATTTGTACTCGTATCCTATGTATAATGTACTGTATTAATCTCTTACACATTTTTTGTAACCTGTCTGTTTGTAAACCTGACATGGAGCCTTTGCAAAAGAGTCTTTGACTCAAAGAGTTGTAATTCCAAGATTTCAATAAATAAAAAAAAAAATGGAAGGTTGAAGAAAGGTTGGTAAATCACCAAGATGTCTGGGTCTAAAGATGGTTTCTTCAAAAGGGGCCTCACCAGAGCTTCTTTTAAGGAATCTGGTAAAACCCCCTCCAACAAAGAGCACTGGACAATCAAGATGAACACCGGGTCAACAGAACCAATGTATCCCATCAGAAAATGCATCAGAACTGGGTCCAGTTCTCAATATGTCAGCTTCGAAGCAACCTCAATACTTTGGCCACCTCCACCTGTTTAAACTTTCCCCAAACAGGCAGAGTGCTTGTTCTATGTCCAAGATGATCACTGTGAGTTATCATATGTCTCACTGATGGAATTCCATGCTGGATAGAGGACACCCTGTCAGTGAATAACTGAACAAACTCATCACACAAAGTGTTAGAAAGGGCTTTTTTTGGCTGCAGACAGACTGGATGTAAAAGCCTGTCTACAGTCTGAAATATTACAGCTGGTTGGTTCTTCCCTTCAACAATCCCCCTGGACAGGAACGCTGTCTTCTTATGGTTGATTGCCCCCTGGTACTCACTGTAGTGAGCATGCAGGGCCATTTTGTCCTCCTCTAGCCTGGTCATCCACCAGCAATGCTCTAACCTCTGACCCCTAATCTTCATCACCTTGAGCATCATTAAACCAGGGAGACCTCAAGTGAGAAGATTTGGATTGTACACAGACTGGTGCAAGTGCGTCAGGTGCAGTGGACATTACCTTATTAAAGGCAGCAACCGCCTCATTCGTGTCATTCACACATGCAGCACCTACACTCGATAGATCAGCTGCCACCAGAAAATCCTCTGGGGACAATCCCCTTAAAGGGTGGTAGCTGACCATTTCAACAGGGGGAAGGCTCTCGGGGGGGGGGCAAACAAGAACTTCACCATGCAGTGATCAGACCAAATGACCTGATCAATCTTGAGGTTAACCACCTCAAGCCCCAATGAGAACTCCAGGTACAGCATGTGGCCGCTGTGGTGGGTGACAGAAGTAACTTCTTGTATCAGGCCCAGTGATGACATCATCTGGAGAGGTTGGAACCAAGCCTGGAGGACTCGTTGTTAGCCCAGACATTGAAGTCCCTAAGCATCCAAACATCTGGGGGACTCCAACAGCTCACTGATGATGAGATCTACCACCTCCTGCAGGAACTCTTCCCCCCACCCCAAGAGGGTGGTAAATAAGGAAGATCATGCAGGCTGCACCCAAACCTCCATGCCCTGCCACACATTCAAAGGACCTGGTAGTTCCCACTGGGTGAAGCCCAGGTCGGATCTAAAACAGAGGGCCACTCCCCCACACCTGCTCTCCACAGTAGTCCAGTGCACTACAGAGTACCGGGGGGGGGCAACTACCTCCAAAACTGGCATGGCATTGTCACCCACCCAGGTCTCTGTGATGCAAGCAAGATCGACCATAGAAATCGTCTGCCATAACTGTGGTCTTGTTTCTGATTGATCTGACATTGCAAAGCACCACCCTAAGGGGGAATGGTAGTTGCTGCAGCCCCTCAGGCTACCTGCCCACTTGGTCTGGTGGAGCCTGTAGGGATGGGGCCCAAACACGTCTGGCCTCTCTCCCGGTCCTTCTTAACCCAGGGTGCCTCCAAAACCTAACCACTCCTATCCTGCTCACCTCCATCAAGCCTATAATGCCCTGTCACAACCGACCTTCTTGGTGCCTCTCAATCCTGACTTTATGACAGCGTCTCACTGTCATGAGATCAGGATTGAAAGATTGAAGTTTGCAGCCATCTATGCAAGTGAATACTAAATAGGAGTCATCCTCCAGAGGTGTATCCATTTTCAGGATAGTGGACTTTGAGACTTCTCCAATTGACTTTAATGAATCCTTCAGAGGCATGAATGTTACTGACATGAGTGCCATCTCAATTTTACAATGCTTGCCCATCCACCATAGCCCTTCTCTGACTATACTGCATATTTTGTGTGCTGCTAAATCTTTATAAATCTCCCAAAAGGCTTCTGTTGTTGTGAATAGTGTCCTTAGTGTAGAGTTTCAAGATGTGCATGTTTTGTTGTTTGTGCAGGAACTCATTTTTTGAGACTACTGACAAACAGAGCAATTTTTCTGTCAAGCACAGCTTAATAACTGATGTCAGCAAGGACAGTCCTCTAGTCAGTGCAAACAAATCTCCTATTCACAACAGCAGGCATTTAACCTTAACAATTATAATAGCAGCCATCCATCTCCAGAAGCACTGCTCAGATGGAAGACTGAAGAGTATGCTCCTTCTGGCATGCTCATTTGCACTGAGAACTCCAAATACTCCAGAGAAGATGTGGAAACTGTTCTGGAGAAAGAGATGGGCAAATATCGGTGTGGGTGCACCCAGTCAAGGAAGAGGACTTCACATCAGCTGATGGAACATTGGCATGGGAGGACCACTAAAGGTTCTGAGGTTCGAAACATTTCTGGTAAACCATGAAAAGTGTTGATAGTGATCCAAGCTTCATCAGAAATCTCAGAACATTTTGGGTTATTGTAGATCTAAAACACAAAAGCAATTTTAAACTTAATTCTAACCCATAAACTACTGTCTGTGATGGAGATTTATGCTAAAAACAACTTAGTTATTCATCCAGATAAGTAGTGCCATCTACCACAGACATATTGTGTAGCACCACTGTAAACAATTACCTGACCACTTAAAGGAACAATGTCAGCCCTTTTTGAGTAATTTTATTTCTAGCTGAAAACTCATCTTACATGTTTGCTCACCTTCTCTAAAATTCATTGATGTTGCTGGTTGTTTTATCTGCCGTCTTTCCTAGTAGAACCAAAATGCATGCTGATACCTAACCTTGTTTTATTTCAAATCCTTGATGTACTCTTATTGCATGGTCCGGAACATTAGAACACAGTATCAATTATCTCATTTTCTAAGGGGTCCTTGTTAGTTTTCTTTTTTTTTTTATTGGGCTCTAATTCTGACAATTGATATTTCTTGTAAAAAAATATATTGTTACATCACTGAAGGTTTTAATGTTAATAATAATAATAAATAACAAAATTTGTTTGATTAAGCGCCTTTCAAGGTTTTCAAGGAGCTGTACATCAAAAAACGCAAACATAATCAATACATACAATAAAACAACTCTAAACGAATATTACAAAACTAAGATATTCAATTATAGCAAAGCAAAAAATGCCTTCTCCCATAAAAAAGTCTTTAGTGCCTGTTTGAAACTCCCCACCATCATGCTCTCCCAGAGCTGACGGGGCAGAGAATTCCAGAGGGTAGGAGCAGCAAATCAAAAAGCACGAGCTCCAGAAGACTTCAAATTTACCCTCGGAATCTCCAGCAACCCCTCGTCAGCTGAGTGGAGCTGTCTCAGAGGGGTGTAGGGCACCAGGAGCTCATTCAAATAGTCGGGCCCTAGACCATGTAGGGCTTTGTAGGTCAAAATACCCACTTTGAAGGTGATCTGCTACTGTATTGGCAGCCAGTGCAAAGTGCGCTGTTTTATCTGGTAGAGTACAGAGTTGATAAATTGTCTCCAGAATGGTTTAACAATATATGAATGTGTGAAACAGTTTGTTCACTCTAGGGAAACTTTTCTTTTTACCTACCTATTGCCATAGGTAGACATGTTTTTTATAGTTTTTAACATGGAATGTTATCACAATTTTTAGCATGTTCTTAAGTGGGTATTAAATCTAAAGGTCTTGCATTTAATCATATATTCTCATAACACTATCACTTTTTCATAATGTGAGTTACAATATTGTAACTGCCTGACCTCTCAAAGGATTACTCTTATCTGCCTCTGTTGACATTTTACCTTGGAAAGCTTCATAGCAGCCAGCAGAGTTAAATTGATTTCTTGCATTTAAACCTCAGTTATGTTTTAAAAAATGTATTCTAAATCAATGAGAATTCTTTCTGGTTATTTTTATGTATGATCTGGGTTTTAATAGAATGTGTTTTTACAAACAACTGTTATAAGCTTCCAAGGAAGGACTTGGTTTGTCCGAAAGCTTAAGCACTGTTTTCTTTTGTTACATCTATGTTGGTCCAGTAAAAGGTATCAACCCATTTGTTTCTGGAAATGTCTTTTTGAGTGACAGCCACTACTGCTCACTGGCAGTGTGGCTGAAGCCATTTACAGCTGAAGTGTCCTGAATGCCACAAACAAAGTGTGTCTGCCAGTTGAGGACAGTCTGGGAAGTCAGCCAGATAGTGTCACCGCTAGACATTACCCATCATCTCCCCCCTAAGGCATGTTGGCCCTGGTCCCCAGTACTGGCCTGTTCTAGTCTGGTGAAGATGTAGAAAAGGAGATGATAAGCTGCAAGAGAAGCTGAGAGGTATCCAGCCTGTTAAAGTTGCCAGAACCTGCTGCTCAGGAGGCCAAGTTGCAAAAGATGCAGAGAGGAGGTCCAAGCTGCAAGAGCCTGCTTCTCATCTCAGCTAGCCAAGGTTCCTACTTAGTTTCAAGCACCCCAGATCTACAGTCTGAAAGCCTCCAGAGACTGCTCTCCAAAACCATGAGTAATTCAGGGCTTGCCCTGCATCTGGAGAAACTGTAAAATAGTTGCTTCCAACATTGCTGTGTTTGGCCACCCAGCTCAAGGTTTCCAAGTATCATTAACTAACTCCTGCTACTAATAAAAGGGTTTGAATTTAAATTGCTGTTCACAAAATTGCACCAATGTTGGCCAACTAGCAGCACTACATGAGGCCTGCAACTGCTCCAACTGGGTACCCAGACAGACTAAGGGATCTCCCTAGGTAGACGCTAGGGGGAGACTGGTACCAGTCGAGGAGTGGGTAATGTGTTAGAAAAAGTGGGCGAAAATATGTTCTGAAGTATATGCTGGTGGGAGGTGGACACTGGAAATGTTTTGGGTTTACAGACAAAGAGACTGATTGACTGTTTTAAAAAATTCTAAAATGTTATTTATCCTCTACATCCTTTTTCCCTTTTCCTAGCCCTATCCCTATGTACATAAATTGTTGGTTAACCTTTTTATAACTGTCTCATGAGAATGTTATTGGTGAGCATATTATTAGCTGTAGTCTTTAAACACAAGTACATTGACATATAGTTTTAGTTTATGTTAACCCATGTGTGGGGTAACTGTGAGTGGATGTGAGAAGGTACAGCATCCCAGGGGCTTGTACTACATAAATATCTGGCCCACTTCATATTCACTCTGGGTGGAGACACCACACCATTTACTGTTATCTTGGGAAAGAACCCCTCCTTTTCAGCTAGAACAAGAGCCCAGGCCCCTAAACCTTGTTGGGCCAGTAAGACAGGGGTAGCAGCCTGATGGTTACATAGCACCTGGGTTGCATAGTGAAAAATCTAAAGGCTTGTAAAATTTTCATTGTGTTTGAAATTTAAATACACATTCAGAAATAAATTCAGAAATCTGTGAGATTCTTTAATGCCTCTGTACATTATAGAACTAAACAGAAAGGTACAACACTTAAATCACTGTTCATATGCTTTAGTATATTAAACATATAGGGAAACAGGTAAATAAAAGGTGAAAAAAGTGCTATGGAATAGAATCTTAAGCCTTTTCTTTAAGAAGGGTGTTCACATTGCAAATTCTTCCTAACCATTTTCTTTTTTTAAATCTTTTCTTGTGCAAGGGTCATCCTATTCATCAAATGTTAAAAAGCATTCAGTCTAAAGCACAGTAATATACAGTAGTTATAGACTAAAGTAATTTAAGCTTGGAAGGGACTCCTGATCCATCATGCCCCCCTCCATCATATGTGAGAGGGACCAGCAAGCATGCTGTGTAAACGTGTACACATTTTGGGGGTTTTACTCATCCACCCTACTACTAGGGTAACATGATTCCTTTCGCTTACACTGACGGCAGTACTGTCTTCATGTCCACTGTCTCCATTGGAAGGGTATTCCATATGTTTGCTGCCCTCTGGGAGAAGAAGTGCCTCTTAATCTGTCAGGATTGCGGATGCCATATCCCCTCCCCTCCCCATGTCCACTGGTGTCCCCCCAAGGATCGGTGCTTGGGCCTATCCTATTCTCTATTTTTCTAAACAACCTGCCCCAATCTTGTTCTGCCTCCTCGATCCACATGTATGCTGATGATACTGTCCTATTTTCTTCTGGCTCCTCCCCAGCCTCAATTGCCTTTACCCGCCAGGTGGATTTTAGCAAAGTCCAGTTCTGGTTCAACTCTCACCAGCTCTCTCTAAATGCTAAAAAAAACTCTAACTATGACTTTTGGTACATCCCAATGACTAGCCAGGCTCCTCTCCCTCCCACTTTTCCACACCATTGATGGGTCAGAGCTGGAGAACGTCACCTCCTTCCAGTATCTTGGAGTTTGGCTTGACCGCCACCTCACCTTCACAGTCCATGCTGACTCTATGCTAACAAAACTGTACCCCAAGCTCGGAGCTTTATATCAGAACCATTCTAGCCTCCCCTATCTGGTCTGTCGTGAGCTTATCCAGAAGATGATACTTACCTCCTTTGATTATTATGATATTGTTTACAGTGCCATCCACAAGTCAGTTTTATCCAAACTGGATACCCTTTTTAATGCTTTCTGCCAGTTTGCTCTTGACGCTCCTCCTCGCACCCACTGCTGCGAGCTTTACTACTCCCTTGCTCTCCCCTCCCTTGAGAACTGCTGCCTAATACACTGTGCGAAGTTTATCTTGAAGAACTGGTTTGGTACCCTCCTTGTGTACCTGACCTCTGGACTATCACCCCCTCTGGCACCCACCTATGTTCTGAGGTCCCTAGACTCCTGGCTCCTATTAGTCCCCAGATGTCAGACCCAAGCTGGCCAGTCCACCTTCTCTCATCACTTCCCTCAACTCTGGAACTCTTTCCCCTCTGAAATTCACCACTCTTCCTCTATCTGCTCACTATCCTATGCCCTTGCCAACCACTGCCCAGCAAACAGCTCCTGCAGCTAACTCTCTAATCTAGTCTACCTCAGACACTCCTATATTTCTTCTCCCAGTAGGCCCAATGGTGCAACTTCACTAATCACTTCCAGCTACTGCACTTAATCCCAACTTTTGAGCTCGCTAGCTTGCACTTACCCCTATCTCATTATATATCACAACCCAATACCTTAGCAGGATTTCCTCATTGTAACTGTTACTCTGAACAATTAGAGTATATGTAATAATCCACACTCACCTATTCCTGTCAAACATATGCAGCTGTATTATCTAATTATATGTTTTCAAGGTATAAAGCATGACTTCCCCATATAATTGCTACTATACTATAAGTAAGGGTAAATTGTCATCTATGCCCAACTATTTCTGTCAAATGTTTTCAACTGTATTGTAATTGTATGTATATATGTCAGGACCTGGGCTACCCTTGTCCTCTTCCCCACTGTACCCCTCCTCTCAGGTTGCATCAGGACATGAGCAGTTCTTACTCAGTGTGCTCTTCTTGGTGAAACCATTTCAATAAATAAATAAATTAATTAATTGGAACCTGTCCCATGCTGGATTCTTTTATAAATATTTGACCCTTATCTAGCCCCAGACAGAAAAATGCTAGTGGTAGTAATGGCCCTAAATCCCTTTTTGAAAACCTTTACAACCCTCAAGTACCCTGAAGCACTGTGCCATCTTTGCTTAGTGCCATCACACCAATGGCAAATATTAACACCATTGATGACATCCATACCTCATCACTTTGTCAGAGCATGGATGTATACCCCTGAGACCCCATGATGGTACAGATTCTCTTCATGTTCATTGTGCACACTTTTTACATTCCAGTTTCATGCTGATCCCTGGGTCCCCCAATAGTATCCTTTGAAATCCCCCCAGTTGTAACAACAGCTTTCTTACTGCTTTGAGTAGCATCATGATACACATGCCACTCCATCACTCTAACTGTGCTCTGCAGTGAGTGCACAAGCCTGTTGCCCTTTTGTAGGATCCTGTATTACTCTGAATGGATTAAAAGCCAAACAGTTTCTAAATATTGCATGTCCTACTAAAGGACAAATTCATGAACTGCTAGAGTGGTATAGCATAAGAAAATGAGCACCAGATAAGTTAATATTATATATTACTTAAAACTGACTACTGTGAGCATGTGTCTGAGTGCCCCCAACTAACATGTATGACTGGGTAAAGGTAATTTATATATTTAGTAATTTCAAAAAGCTTTGTTAATGCAGCCACTAGGGTTGAAGTGACAAAAGTAGGGAAATGAGGCATTAGGGTTGAGACCCTAACACTCCCACCCTACCACCCTACTACCCCACCTCCACCCTCCATAGACCAACAGGTGACAGGGTGTGTCTTGGGGTTATCAGTCCTAACTCTCACCCCATTCCTTGTGTAAGAAAGCCGACTTTGTACAGTATAGGAGAATGGGGAGAGAGTTAGACCTGATGACCCCAAGCCACACCCCTACCCCTGGTGGTCAGTGGAGGGTGGGGGTGGGGTGGGTTGGTAGGATGGATGGGGTGTTAGGGTCTCAGCCCTAACACTTCATTTCCCTACTTCTGTCACTTCAGCTCTAGCTGATGCATTAACAATGTTTTTTGCAATGAATTTCCTTACTTTTTGAGAAAGTGTAATCTTACCCATATATGGTTTTTGGAGTGCAGTGCCCTCCATGCCCTGCACTCCCATGGTATGTAGGACCCTGCTCTCTCATCTATCCATAAGTATATAGACATTGTAATGAACTTTCATCTCTCTGTGTGAGCGCAGGGCCCCAGTATTGCATAATGGATGGCCCAACAGTCCCATTACTGCATAATGGTATTCATATATGGGAGTGCAGAGCATTCTGGGACTTGCGCTCCCACCTGCCTCTAATTGTAGAGATGCAGCACAGGCCTAGACACATTTCAAGTAACCTTTGTGCTGCAAATAGCACAATATCTCAGTAACCATAGCAACCTTGGAAAAAATTCCACTGCAGTTGTAATCATGGACTGGTAATCTGCACCTAAGCTGCAGTTAGTGAAAAAACTCTATCTCAAACAATTTTCAAGATAAAGGCACTGAAAGGCACCACATTCACCACAATGTTATCCAATGGGACATTTCTTAACTTTGGAATGCCATAACTATGTAACTGATGCAAATTTTACACCAAACCAACACAATTCACATCTCTAAGATACCCCCTTTCTACCCTGCAAATTTCAAGCCAAAAGTCCTAACCATTTCTTTGCAGTGAAGTGGCAAAGAAACAGCAACCTTTAAAAATCCCTGTACGTGAGCTGCCAAAATCCTTGTTAGTGAGCTGAATCCCAGTTTGTGAGGTGTCAAAATCCCTGTTCATGAGCCAATCCCTGTTCATGAAGTATGGCCATCTGGCCATCTGGTCATCTGCTCATGAACAGGGATTTTGACAGCTCAAGAACAGGGATTGGCTCATGAACAGGGATTCTGACACCTCACGAACAGGGATTTTGACAGTTCACAAACGGATTTTATGGCATCTGGTAGTCATCTCATGAACAGGGATTTTGACAGCTCATGAACAAGGATTTCTCATGAACAGGATTTTGACAGTTCACAAACAGGAAGTCCATTTTAGAATCCCTGTTCATGAGCTGTCCAAATCCCTGTTCATCAGCTGAATCCCTGTTCGTGAGATGTCAAAATTCTTGTTCATAAGAAATCCCTATTTGCAAAATGGGGTCATTTGGTCATCATCTCACAAACAGGGATTTTGACAGCTCATGAACAAGGATCAGCTTGTGAACAAGGATTTTAACACCTCATGAACAAGGATTGGAAGTGTGTCGTGAACAAGGATTTTTAATATTTCAAAATCACATTTTGGGGTGGAACTAAAGTAAATCAAAGTCATTTCCCTGAGTTAATTTACAACATTTTGTCTGATGAGGAAAAGTGAAAACAAGATGGTGGCTCACGAACATGGAATTTTTCTCATGAACAGGGATTTTATAAATCCCTGCCTGCAAGTTGTCAAAATCCCTGTTCATGAGGCAAGTCCTTGTTCACAATTTATACACCTATCCAAAAGACTGAACTAAGCATGCTCAGAACTCAAATTTTCACAATTTAATAACTTTGAAACTGATTAGTATTTTTTTTATCAAACCAATGCTGGATTATTCTTTGGGACAACATCATTCTAATCTGAAGATTTCAGACCAGAATTCCAAACAGTGAGTCTGCAACGTGATAAGCAACAATCTGAAAAAACTGTTGAAAAAAGAGCAAAGAATACACTTTTTTCAGTATGTGCTACATAAAAACCAGCCATCCAATCAAAACACAACTTGGGACATCAAGAGATGTATCCCACAGGACAGAGCATACAAAATTGTGTGCAACTCTGTTGAATGGTTGCAAACTTATTAAAGTGCCATGCCAGTATAATAAAGTGATCCAGCATGGTACAGATTCCCTTTAACATTACCCCTAAATATATAACCTTTTAGCTTCAGGGCATGTCCCTTCATCCTTGTGGAGCACACCAGATCAAACATCTCCCTAACTTTAACCATGCCAATACCTGCCAGTATGTGGAAGACTGAGATTATACCCTCCCCCCAGCTTCCTTGTCAGATGAGTGAATATGTTAAGGACTCCAGTTACTCTCTTCATACCTTTTGTCTACCATATCCTTGATTATTTTCTCTCCTGCATTGCATTTTTTTGATTGCTTCATTTTGGGGGGCACAGAACTGCATGCAGTCTCCAGGTGGTACCAGACTAGGGCTTTGTAAAGTGTCAGTATAACTTCCCCTGCTCTGTTATCTTCCATCTTCTTTTGATCCATAAAGCATTCTTACAGCTTTCAAAGTCACAAAAGCCTCAAAATCTGTCATGCTTTAGCCCCTTGTCTATTATGACCCCCCATGTATTTTCCATTTCCCTGCAACAAAAAGAGCCCCTCCCCCGAGAGTGTAGGTCCTCCCTCTGCTTTTTATCTCCAAGTGTAGTACCTTGCATTTGGTAGCATTGAATCTAAGACTCTAGGAATCTGAAGTGTTGCTCAGTTTTTTCACCTCCTCATGACATTTGTCCCTGTCCTCAAGGGATCTACCACTTTGGCCAGCTTAATGTCATCCTTGAAGATAATCAACTTGCTGGAGACTCCAGCTTCCACATAATTGATGAAAATGTTGAACAGCAGTGGCCCTAGCACAGATGGATGCCAACTGAGTGCCCTTTGCACTCCAAGCAGCATAAATTAACTACAACCCTCTACTTCTTACAGCTGACTATGATTGTGTGAGAGTTATGAAAGCCAGTGCAGAAAGTAAGTACATGAGCAAAATATTACCAAATATGACTAACTGATTAGGAGCAATTTAGCCTAGAGTGGGTAGGAACTTGCTCACAGTATGGGAGGAAGGGGGCATCAACAACACTCGGGGAAGGAAAGGAACACAAGGGTCAGGGATCAGGAGTCTGGGGTCAGGAACAATTGCAAGAGGGGGTGGTAAAGTCACAAAGAAGGGACTTGAGTGGAGGAAACAGACAATGCTGAATGGATAGAAACAGAAAGAGAGGACTAGAGCTTAGGAAAATGATGCGAGAAGGCAGTTTGACCCACAGAAGTTTTCCTGGAGAGAAGGCAAAAGGAGTGGGAAGCAGTATTCTGGATAGGGTAGGATGAAGGAGGGGGCACAAAGTTAGGAATAGAAAGAGCTAAGCCAGAATTTGGGGGGTGAAGCTGACAGAGTAGGTGAGGCATCTGGCATCAAGGAAAGGAAGTGAGATGGAGGAGTAGACAGAAAGCAGTGGTGTGTTTGAGCAGGGCAATCCAAGGTAAAACTGCAGAAAGTGTGAAAGAGGGGGTCCAGTCTGTCAAGGGTGGACATATTATCTGTGCTGTAGACAATGTCACAGTAGTTGAAGATAGGGACTATTGTCTTCATGACTAGCTCCCAGTGGACAGTGAGTAGGATATTGGCTTTGTTTCTGTAGAGAGCACACACTTTGGTATGTTGCTTGAGATAGATGACATCAATGTGCGCTGAGAAGTTGAGGTGCTGGTCCAGCCAGACTCAAGGTATATAACGGAGAAGACATTCTCAATCGCACTACAATTGATGCTGTGGAAGGCGGGGAAGGGAGAAAGCCCTCCAGACCTCTGCCAGCAGCCAAAGGTCACGGAGGCAGTTTTTGTGGCACTGAGGGACAAAAGGTTGAAATAGAACTGGCACTGAATGCTGAATACTGTCAAAATCCTGTTGCAGACTGACAGTAAGGTCAGCAGCAGAGGAACCAGAATGTTATCTGTGTACATGTGGATGGAAACAGAGAAACAAGTGAAAGAGAGGTATTTTAGGAATATGTAGAAGAGTACGGGGCCCAGGACAAAACCTTGGGGATTGCCTGAGCAGATGGAATATGAAAGGAGGATGTCTCCAATATGGACAGTTTGTGACCTTCTCTCTAGATAGGAGTGAAGTCATCTGATTGAGGAAGCAGAGAGATCCACTGCCATAAGTCTTCCAGGAGAAGGGGATGTGACACAGTGTCAAAAGCCTCTGTCAAGTCAAAAAAAGTTGCAGAAATTAATTGGCCCTGGTTCATACCCGACAGGATTTAGTCAGTGAACCAGAGGATGGAAATAGTAGTGGAGTAGGACTTCCCAAAGCCAGATAATAAAGAAGGGAAAAAAGAGGAGTTGCGGAAAGTGGAGAGTTATGAGAAGATAAGATATTTCAGGAGCTTGGCCATGGTGGGGAGGAGGAAGATGGTATAATTGTCTTCAGTATAGGAAGGGTCACCCCCTTTAGGGAATGGGATGACAGTATCTTGTTTCCAGGCATCTGGACAGAGGTAGAGGATAAGAAGAGGTTAAGAAGGTGGATAATAGAGATGGTGATTGCTGGTACATAGAAATGAAGAAGCTTGGAACCATGGCTATCAGGTCTTGTACCTTTGCAGATGTTAAGATGTAGGATGGCCTTAGGGTGTTGGCAGACAGACATGTACGCACAGCAGCATTAAGCTAAGATGCTTTTCCATTGTCTGTCACCAGCAAAAGTGCATCCAAACACTGTAGGTAGAACATTGCCTAGAATCTCTTCTTATGCTCTAGATGTTTTATTTTGGGGAGGGGGGGATTGTGCTGATCTAAGTTTGTTTGAAAAAATTGCTGTTAATATCAAACAGTTCTGCCACCATCCCCCACTATGACCCCCTAGACATCCAAAGGCATGCCCCTTTCCCTGCATTGGAGGATCCCCTTTGGGATGAACAATGGCTTCCTGTTAGAAACCTGGGCCTAGTTTTACATAATGTTTGCATGTTGCAACTTTAAATGTAATACATTTAATGAAGATGACAAAAACATTTTTCCTCAAGTAGCAGGAAAGTAAGGAATCTGCCATCTATGCTAGCAGAAAATTGTTAAATTCTTCTAGATTTCAAAGCAGAGTCCAGCACTAATGAAGCCAGGGTATGCATCAGAACTGAAAACTCTTGTGCCAGAAACTCTTTTTGCTCTGAACTGACAACATCACACCCTCCACTGCTCTCTCTCTCTCTCTCTCTCTCTTTCTCTTTCCCACCTCTGGAAGACAGCTACCTCTTTCACTGGGATTCCTTGCTTTCTAAATTCTGGTTTGGTTGTTTCTGCTGTTATCTCTCCTCCTTCCTCATTCCTCACTTCCTTCTTCTCTCGCTGTGCCTCTGACTTCTGCTACTTCTCTGTCGCTTGATCTACAGCCTCATGGATCAGACTGCTTTTTCTTCTCATCTCATCTCATCTCCTCTCCCTCATACTGGGGGACAGTTTCAGAGTGGAACAACTAACTGGCAAATGCATGTATTGTAAAGTAGAACGTTTTGCAATTTTCTTGTCAGGGACCCACAGAACGATCCAGTTTGAGAATGGGGCAACACGTGTCTAAGCACTGCAATACAGAGAAACCACTTCTTTTTTGACATAGCCTGACCTACAGTAAGTTAATGAGAAAAAGAAACATACAATTTTTGGAAATATATTTTAATCCGTAGACAGAAATCTATGGTATCATTTTATGGATTATTGAGTTATGAGACATGAATTACTACTACTGTAGTCTCCTAAATTTTTATGAGCAGATGGCTTGACAGAATCTTTAATAGGAGGGTTGAAACCCAAGGCTCATGTGGGGGAATAGCTCCTCTCACATTCCAAATGTAAGCCATCCTCTCATAGCTCTCTGTACTCAGGGTGTTTTGTTCCCCACCATCCTCCCCAGCCTCCTCTCCTCTGATACTCTACTCACCCTCTGTGCTGAACTTCCTACTCCTTAAATGCTGTCTGGCTCCTCCACTGAGGGTGGGAACAGAGAAAGGCCAACGTTAAAGTATTCACAAGCATATATTCTTTTCACCAAACACTGAATCCATTTGCAGGTTGCAAGATGTAAGGCAGTAAGGGCCCTCAGATCAATAACTTATTACACAAAGCAGTTGCTCTAGTATGAACCACATCAAAAACTCCTGTAAGTTAAATTAATTAGACACACATTGATGTGGCATTCTGAAGTAGAACATGAAAAGTAATCAAGTCCCCAGCTGGACAGAGTAAAATTTAAACAGTTATCCTAGTGTATCAGAAAGCTACTGGAATTTTTTTCCTGCCAATCATCTAATGCTTCAGATAATTTGGGTAGGCTTTTGGAACCCCTTAGTAGTAAAATGCTGATCATATCTGTCTGTGTGGGGGGGGCACTGATTGCCTAACCCACTGGGCCCACTTTCAAAAATAAATCTGAGCTTTTACATAGGTAAGCCATAGTCCTATGTGTTCACTCTTGAAGCATCCAGGATGTGTGCACATCAACAATATTCAAAATGGATAACTGTGTGTGTGCACATGAGCACTGCAAACATATCAACTTGGTAATGAAATGGGAACTTAATTGGCCTGTGTATCTTAATATGTCATTTTTAAAAAACATAGGCCGCCATGGTGATGGGTGTGTGTGTGTGGTGGTGGTGGTGGGGAAGCTGAGCAGACATACAATACACAGAAATCTGACCAACAAGTTATGCAACATCTGGACCACCAGTCTTTTCATCATTTTTTTACAGAACAATATTTAAAAAAAATTTCAAACTTGGAAAGAAATAGAAGGCAAAACAAAGTGCTGGCACTACTCAGAAGTTTGAGTGGTGGTGGTACTGCTGGGGCTTGCTACCCCAAAATCATAGACAACACAAAACAAAATGCAGCACACTCAAAGTATGAGTAAAAAACAGGCACAAACTAAAAGATTCCATGTTATATCAGCGAGTTTTAAATAGCAACTCACATAACAGTGAGTGCTAATCGCTGAAAACAAAATTGGGAATCAGCACTATGCTGACTACAAAATCAGCAACCATACCCAAAGCATACCGCCTATGCTAACTGGCATATGATCCTGCATTTTATGTGGGGAGTGTAGCCCCCAGCACCACCCTTTCTGGGGAGCAGGCCCCCCTGCAGCACCAACTAAATGCAATCAACTCCAGTGGGGAGCGAACAGTGGGGGAGGGAGGAAAACACATGAGGGTGTGACCATTGCAGGAGGAACAACCCGTGGGTGGGGGGAACAACCTTGGGGGGAATGGGAGGTCAGTACAAAAAAAAATAAAGTACATGGCAATGCCCAGATAAAAAAAGTCATTACACCTACAGGCAATCATGAACCTAGGTCCATGTGAGCCATAGGCGGTGACTGTAACCATCACACTAGACAGCTAACTCGGCAGCAGCCTGCTCAATTCACATTTTCCAGCTACTACCTCTACACTCGCTATTACCTCTACACTCGCTAATCTCAACCCATGCTATTCTGTTCCCCTCACTCACTATTCATGCCACCTCACTCTGGTTTCACTGTCACTGTATATGCAGGCACGCAAATGGAGTCACTAATTTTGAGTCACTCAATTTGCATCACCCATATCACTGGATACCCAAATTAAAACAGTTCCAGAATCATGGCTAAGACTTCACTGGCAATTTTAAATCATACACTAAATGAAGACTTTCACACATTGGATAAATGGTTAAAGAAACATCACCTGTCTCTAAACTGCAAAAACAACAAAAAGTATGCTTTTTGGTTTGAGACCTAGGCTTGCTAAATCTGCATCACTGGAAATAACTGATTCTTCTGGAAATAGGTAGGAACAGGTTACCCAATTTAATTAATTAGGAATTTTATTGGATCCAAGTCTAACCTTCTCTTATCATATTAAATCTATAAGTAGGCAGGTTAACCAGAAATTTAGTGTTCTGTCTAAATTACAACATTCACTCACCTTACAGGCCAGAATGGCAGTAGGTAAAAGCATGCTCCTTTCAACCTTAAACTATAATTCATTTATGTTTTCAGATCTATCTAAATGTGATTAATCTCTTCTGATCTCAACTTTTCATGGTGTTTGCAAGTTTGCACTTAAACTCCCATATCACATGCACCATTGTATGCTTTACCAGTAAACTGGTTGGCTTCCACTGAAATTGAGTAGCTTGTATAATTTAATTTGTTTTACAGATGCTTTAAGACCGAAGGATAACTCTTCTCGTTATGCAATACATCATTTAAAAAACAAACAAAAGGGAACTAAGCTCAAATGGAATTAATAAGTTAGTCACCCCATATACAAAAACAACATGGGAGAGTGTGCTTTTGCCATTAGAGCTGCAAAAAGCTGGAATAATCTTCCTGGGTCACTTCAGGGAGGGATGCGTCATGACGTTTTAAAAATTAAACTTGAGGAAATGCCTCTTTAGTCAATTACAATGTGAATGTTTTTTGACGGTGCTTGGTAATTGTACTGTAATTGATTTAATTGTAATGTCATATTATTTCTTTGTTTATTGTATTTATCATTTATGTAACATCATGACTGTATATTTATTGTCCTGAGTCATGAATGAAAAAGGGCCTTTGGCTTATTGCACTTACCTGGTAAACAAAAGTTTAAATAAATAAATAAATATAAAGAGACGTGCTGTGGCACCATGGTGTAGGTGTTGCTGTCACTATGAGTTACTAAATGGGCTGTTTTAGCCAATAAATTACGATTCTGCAACTGTTTTAGTTTGCAGCTCCTTTTTACTCCTATTTTGAGTGTGCTGCATTTTGCTTTGTGAGAGGAATAGGAGACCAGGGGGCAGAAGGCTAAAGATCTACACTATGCTCCTGCTTTGTGTTACCTTGTGGATAATGCTTTGTTGTATATTACAAACTACTTGAGCCCCTGTCATTAGAAAATCATGGTACCATAGGTGCTCAATAAATATATATTATCACAAAATGGAGCATTTTTAAACTGTTAAAAATGTGTTTATGGATGTGTTTTCACATTCCAATTTTTAAGAGGTACAGCCCTCATTTGGATGTGTGGGAACTACCAAGATATTAACATCTGCCATAGTGAGTCACCAGCAGGTTTCAAAACTGAAGCATTATCACATATATACACATTCAGAACTTGCAGGCAGACGGAAAGAGTTTAGAAAATCAGGATCACGGGACAGCAACTCAGTGTATCCTGCCTGTCAAATAAATTGCTTCTATTAGGAACTGGATTCAGAATATATAAAACAAAAGCTCCTCCCCCTTCCATACACATACAGTGGAGCCTGGCAGGATGCAATGCAATACTGTGGAATTCTGTAGCAGAGTCACTGCAGGAAACAAGACAATTTCAATGGCAGTTAATCTCTGTAAATGTGTTTATTTTTATTTTTTTCTTGACTGATGTTATTCAAATGGTATTTTGTATGAAGTATGCAAGTCACTATCAACAAACCCAAACTGTAATGGATGCAAGTTCTATACTGCCCTACTGCTTCTTCCTTATGCATCTTTCAGAGTCATTCACATACATTGCTATGGAATGAAATCTATGCATGTTTGCAGGGCATTTTTATTTTATATGATACACATACAATAGCACAAAAGAGTACATCTGAAAGCTTTCACAACACATCTGGCCCGACAAGCTTTTCACTTTGACTTCTACCCTTCCTTATGCTGATGTGTTAAGCTACCAGATGAAAAAAATCAGCAAAGCATCCCCTTAACAGCAAAGCAGAAGTGATGAGCTTCTCACCAAGAGAAAAGCCATTCTCTGTCAAATAAATTTGTTTTTGAAGCATAATGGCAAGCATCACCATCAGTAATGACAGCGATCATTATGGTGAACCACAATGTGGTATTGGACATAATCACTGCATAACCTAATGCTTTGCAAGCAATAATGTCTGCTATTGGCATTGCAGTAAGAAGCACCATAGCAAACTGTCACTATGAATGATACTAACACTGTAAGAACAAGGTAGTACACAATTAAACATTTGATTGCACAAAATGTGAAGCAAAAACAATCTATAAGGCTGTAGTCCCCATGGAATTCTGCATCTGGGGAATCATAAGAACTTGTAGATAATGATACAGGATGCAGGATTTCCTTCATATGCAGAAACCTAGCCTACTTGTCACTTAATGTAAAATATCATAGAATCTGCATGAAATCAATTCACACAAGAGCTTCCTCAGTTGTTTTCTGAACTGAATACTGCAACATACAAAAAACACCTACAGTACAATGATTTTGAATATGGGAAATGGATTCTATGTAAACCAAATTTGGCCCCCTTTGGGGTAAATTTAAAATACGTGAAAGTGGGAAAATACATGATACATATGATAAATATATGGATAATACATTATCTTTATATAACAAGCATTTGTCAGTGCTGAATGTTGTCTTGCTAGCATTGGCATTAGTAGGGCAGGAGTTGGAGAGATGCATAATAGGAATGGCAGTGAAGTATGGAACTGATGCCAACCCCACCCCATGGGTGCAGGGTGGGGGCAGGGGTGGAATGATGTGAACGTTACAGCCGACAATCCAAAGACACAACCCTGATGCCTGTCTGTCTCTACAGGGTGGGATGTTATGGTTAGAAACCCTAACATCCTGGATGTTTGTTGGTATTTGCACTCCAGATTTTCAACATGGGATTTTTGTGACCGCACCTCATGAAATCATTTGGGATCTCTGCTCATGAACAGTGGCACTGTGATTTTGTTAATCAGTCCTGATCATTGATTTCTCACAGGAACTGTGCCGTTCTGCGCCAGATGTGCGAAAACACATTTCGGGAAGGATGTGAAAAATGACAGCTGTACCAGTCATAAGGAGGTGTAAGGAAATGACAATTCTGAAAATCTGTAGTGAAAATATTACAAATTCTCGAACTTACAAGCATGCATGGAAACTGCACAATGCACACTCGTAACACAGTCATTACCAAATTTCCAAAATAGACATTTTGAGACCTATGCTCATGAACAATGTCACTGTGATTTTCTTAATCTGTCCCAAACATTGAGTTCCCACAGCTACCGCACCATTGTGCACCAGATGTGAAAAAACACATTTCGGGCAGGATGTGAAGAATGACAGCTGTACTGTTCATAAGGAAGTGTGAAAAAATGGCAATGTTGAAATTCTGGAGTGAAAATATTCAAACTTCTCAAACTTATGAGCGTGCATGGAAACTGCACAATGCATGCTCATAACACAGTCATTGTTTTGGAATTTTTTCCCCAAATTTGAAAAATAGGCTTTTTAGGAGCCCACCTCATGAACTGTGGCATGTCATTGTGTTAATCAGTCCCAAAAGGTGATTTTACGCAGTGACCACAAAATCACTTTTTGGGACAGAATAACAAAATAACAGTGACTGAGTTCATGAGGAGGGGTCCCAAGAACCCCATGTTGAAAATTTGGAGCCAAAAGTCACAAAAATGGCTGAGATATCCACCTAAATTGAACCCCCCATTGATGTCATTATACAGCTTACCGTGATTTTTTTCAGTTCGCGGTCAGCTTTGAAGAGCGCAGACATGTTCGCTCCACTGAAGATTAATGCACTATAGGCTCCAGAGGTAAGTATGGGGTGAGGGGTTGTAGGAGGTGGGGTGCACAGAGGGTGGGTGCAGGATGGGGGTGGGCACTCTCGACGACCGTTTTCTTTTTTTTATGAAGGTCATCATGGAAAGGTTTTCTTTATTTACAGGTGTAAAACCAACTGTTGGGCACACTGGGGTGGGCTCCCAGTGTGACACCTGTGTGTTTTCAGGACAGGGGACTGAAGCTGGTGGGCATTGGTCCCCCCGTCAGCAAAGAAAGCATGTCTAGGGGAGCGTGATGCAGACGGGGGATTGGGCACCCCCTCGGCACACAAAACAATGGGAAACATTATGCCGACGGGGATTGGTCTCCCCCATCAGCAATTGAACTGGGATGGGGGCATGCTGACAGGGGGATTGGGCACCCCCTATGTCGGCTTTCTATGGACTGGGAGAGGTGGATGGTGGCAGCTGCCTCCATGTTTCTTGAAATGTTTCAGCAGGCAAGGCATATCCTGCAATGATGGGTCACTCCCCCATTGCGGTGGTGAAATTCTTTCAAGTAGGTGGCACACTTCTGAACTGATGTCATGGACAGCATGCTCATTCATTGCTGCCACAGAGACCAGCCAGAAAATGCAGTGGCAAAATTGGCCACAACACAGCCACACCTCCACAACCTGCTACTCCACCAAGCTGCCACAACATGTTGCTTGTGCAGCGCCCACAAGACAACATTAAAATGGTTGTATGTATATTTTATATACTGTCCGTGTAGGTGTCATACATAGGTCATATCTTTTACACTTCTTATATTTCATATATTATATAGTGGCATATTAAAACACATTTCTGCTATACGTAGAAAATATATTTATTTATTTGCTGAATGGGGTTGGCCTCATCTTCAGCTAGCTGTGCAAAAGAAATAAGGAATATCTTTGCAGAATTTGAGAAACACTACTGTAGAATTTCTACAGACTCTAAATGCTGAATTCCTTACAAAAATATCAGAGGTGCTGCCCCATCTGCATGCATCTCACTGGACTGAGGAAAGAGGTCACTAGACTGTGGGCTGAACTGGCTGGGATTTGGGAGACATCTTTTCCCATCCAGTGGCCACTGAGTCTACCACCATTGCCCCAGAGAATGCCAAGGAGGAGGGCCAGCTGGACTGCGGGCAGCTCCAGAAGGGTGGGGGTGGTGGGTTGGGGGCACATTCCCCAGTAAGTGCTACTATGAAACTCATTTGGAACTCTGACAGGATAGGTCTGCAAGGAGGAGGCACCCATGGTAGTGGCCATGGAGGATGTGGGGGCCCTCCCTAGAGAAGGCACCAAGGTGGGAGGGAGAGTACCCCAGCAGAGGAGAAACAACTTCTGGTGGGGGACTCGGTCACCAGAAGGGTAGATTTGGGAATGGAAAGGGAGGGAAAGAGGGAGGTGAGGATCAAGTTCAATGAAGCATGTGCCTCTAAATGGAGACAGGTGGGGTGCAGACAAGGAGGACAGCCCACTGAAGCAGTTCACAAAGTTATAGGTTGCACTCCCAAGCAAAAAAAACAGCAAGCAAAAGATTGCAGGTAAAAAAAAGATTTATTTGTACTGTAGTGGAACAAATTTCCAATCAATCAAGAATGTACTTTGCGGTCACCAACAGAAACCCCTGGCATACCTGGCACCTCAGCTAGATGGGATAGAAAGCAGATTTTAAGGATTGCTAGCACAGTAGTGCAGGAGGGGAACTAGATGTCATTGCCCACCTAGGGAAAAATTACCTGATTAAGGTTGAGGCTGGGATTGTGCAGGGGGACTTTGGGGAACTGGGGAGGGGTCTTAGGCAGGTACAATGTTCAATGGCTTCCTCTGAGGTGCTGCCTGTCTATGACAGTGGGGAGGATAGGGATCTCTACACCAGGAGCTTCAACTCATGGTTGAAAGAATGGTGTAGAGAGGAGGTGTTTGGCTACACTGTGGACTGGGACCAGCCTGCAAGGATAGGGGCCTATAGAGGGGTGAAAGCCTGCATCCATCTGGGAAGGGAATCATTGTCTTCAGTGGATGGTTCAAATGATTCTTTGATGAGTGTTTAAATTAATTGGGGGGCTGCAGAAGAAATCAGACAGGCCTAAATTGCACCGCCTCCCAGAATGGAGGACTTGAGAGGAGGTAAATTCCCTAGGGTGCAAAATAAAGAAAAAAGCAGTATGATTGAAATATAACGGGACAGGAACACAAGCTGTAAAAAATAGAGAGGAAAAGAAGGTGGGGCAAAAAAGGTAAGAAGGGTGTTAGCATGCAGCGCGGTAACAAAATGTGGGAGGCCATGTGTGCAAATGTAAGAAGTTTAGGAAATCAACCTGCAGACTTAGAGGCCATAATAGTGGAGGCAGAACTGGATATCATGGTCATTACTAAATTGTGGTGCACAGGAAACCTTCACTGGGACATGACCATACCAAACTGTGCTCAGTTCAGGAAAGATAGGATGGGAAAGAGGGGAAGAAGGAGTGATATTGTACGTAAGGGTGTTATCAATGCAACACAGGGAATTCAGGGGTGAATGGAAAGCTTAAGATAAACAGGTTGCAGTGCACTCACACAGAAACAGGAAAACCAACTAGGTCAGACTAAATTGCACATTCATTGGCAAAAGTTTTCAAAAAACTCCACCACAGTCAAACTCCAGACTCCAAGCACAACTAGGTGTGGTGTGCAGTTGTCTAACTTAGCTGATTCTCCCATTTCTGTGTGAGTGCACTGCAACTTATTTGTCTTCATCTCTAGCATGGTTAGCCAGCCCCAGTGGAAGCACCAGCAAGCCTTACATGAGAAGCATCAGCTTTCTAATTTTGTTTTGCATAATGGGTGAAAGGAAGGGTTGGAGGTACTGTGGGTCACCCTGGTGATGGAAAATGGAGCTGTTGTTTGTACTGACATGATCCACAGACCTTCAACACAGGGGGAGAATTTAGATAAGACACTGGTGGAAGCCATTGGCACAATGGCAGAAAAAGGGGAGGTGCTGCTGGTAGGGAACTTCAGTCTACCAGATGTATATTGGAGCCTCCCAGCCACAGCTTCAGCTAGAAGCAGGGACATCCTGGGATCCCTGCAGGGAGTGTTTCTCAGGCAATTAGTCAGGCAGCTCATTTGAGAGCTGGCAATACTGGACCTGGTGCTCACTAACAGGGACAGTATTCCAGACGTCAAGGTGGTAGGCCATCTGGGGACCAATGAGCACCTTGCAGTGCGGTTCAACAAAAGGATGGCAGTGGAAGCAGACCACAAAAGGATGAGGGTCTGGACTTCAGGAGGGCATAGAAAAATAGAAATACAGAATTTGCCAGCAGATAAGAACCACTTGGCCCACCTAGTCTGCTAATTTTTCCCCTACCTGCAGTACCACCTGATCTCTGGCCCATTCATCCTCCTTCCATTTCACTAAATTTCCCTTATGCCTATTCCATGCATTCCTGACCCCACCAGATTTAAAAAAAAATGGATGAATGCCTCAGAGACAACCTAGCAGGTCAGGATAAACTGGGTGGAGTGGAGGAACTGTGGGCAAACTTATGGGAAGGCATAGTGAAGACAACAAACCTCTGCACAAGGGAAGTGAGCAAAATCAAGAGGAAAAACAGACTGCTATGGTTCTTGAAGGAGGTGGCTGAAAAGGTGAATGTTAAAAGCTTAGCTTTCAGGATATATAAAGAGATGTAAAGGGAAGAGGACAGGGAGGTGTATTAGGAGAAGGAGAAGGAGGAAGGGAAGGCAGTAAGGAGGGCAAAGGCACAACCTGAGGAATGAATAGCACAAGGGGTAGCAAAAGGGTATAAGACATTTTAGGTAGCTAAGTGAAAAGAGGAAAACTAAGGGAGGGATTGTGAGGTTAAGAAGTGCAAGTGGGGACTCTGTACAGAAGAATCAAGAAAAAGATATCCTGAACAAATACTTTTGTTAAATTTTCACAGAGGACAGGGATGGGCCATTTAAAAGCAACAGGGGCACTGGAAAGGAGGAGGTGGACACAATTCCCTTTACAGAGGACACAGTCCTGAAGGGATTTACTAATTTGAAAATGGACAAAGCTATGGGGCTAGAGGGGGGTACACTCAAGGGTACTGACAGAGCTCAGGGAGATACTGACTGCACCACTGACAGTCCATTTAACAACTCTCTAGAAAAAGAAATGGTTCTAGATGGCTGTAGGAGAGTAGATGTAGTCCTGCTTTGCAAAACTGATAGCAGGGAGGAGGCTGGCAAATACAGGCCGGTCAGCCTGAGATCAGTTGTGGGGAAGCTAATGGAGTCACTTCTAAAGGAAAGGATTGTGGAGTATCTTGAATCTAATGAGTTATATGGCACAAGGCATCATGGATTCATGGGGGGGGGGATCATGTCGGGCAAATCTGAGAGTTCTTTGAGTGGGTGACCAGAGAAATAGATCAGAATAGGCAGTGGACATGGCCTACTTAGATTTCAGTAAGGCTTTCAACTCCATTCCACATATGAGGCTCAAAATGAAACTGGACACCTTAGGGATGGGTCCAAAGGTAGGAAACTGGGTAACAAATTGATTAAAGGATAGGCAACAGAGGGTGATGGTAAATGCAGTTCACTCCAGGGAAGGGAGATTAGCCAGTGGGGTACCAAAGGGCTCAGTACTAGGACCAGTCTGCATTAATGTCTTTATAGGTGACATTGTAGATACGTTGGAAGGGAAGATCTGCTTCTTTGTGGCTGACACCACAATCTGCAAATAAGGTGGACACTCCAGAGGGGGTGGAAAGAATGTACACAGACTTGAGAAAATTCAAGGAGTGGTCACGGGCATGGAAGTTGGGTTTCAATGCGAAAAAGTGCAAAATTATGCACTTAGGCATGGAAACCTAGAGGCAGAGTACAATACTGGAGAAGAGGTATTGATGGTCACCAAACAGGAAAAGGACTTGAGAGTAATCATATCTGATGATCTCAGGGTGGTGAGGCAGTGTAACAAGGCAGTGGGTAAGGTCAGTGGGATGTTGGTGGTGCATAGGGAGGAGTATCACTAGCAGAAGGAAGAAGGTGGTATTGCCAGTGTATGGCTCACTGGTGAGACCCCACCTGAAATAATGTGTCCAGTTCTGGAGACCACATCTCAGGGAGGACATAGGCATGGATGCAGTTTAGGCGAGGGCAACTACAATGGTGCAGGGTCTGCATCAGAAGCCATACCAGGAGAGACTGAAGGACCTTAATATGTACACCCTGGAAGAGAGAAGAGTAAAGGGGAATATGACAGAGACCTATAAGTACCTCATGGTCAAATAAGGTACAGGAGTGGAGTATTTTTCAGAGAAAAAGATGCATGAGAACAAGGGGATGTGCAATGAAGCTGGAGGGGGGTTAATTCAATAGAGATGTGAGGAAGTACTTCTTCACTGACAGAGTGGTGGATGCCTGGAACAGTCTTCCAGTGGAGGTGGTGGGTGGAAAACAGTGGTGGGCTTCAAGCATGTATATGATAGGCACAAGTGACTCAAAGTAGGAAGCAAGGAGGGGGAGGAAAGAAGTCAGATATCTAATAGGGCCTGTGGTGTCAGTATAGGTGGGGAACAAAATGGGAACATGGGGTTGGCCAAGCAGTTCTCATCTGTCATCAAATTATGTGTTACTATGTTTCTATGACAGATTCTCAGTAACTACTGTATATTGGTGTAACCCCCCTGTTACCTGGGGTTACTAGAATCCTAGTAAGACCTAGTGGTAGGCAGGGAAGACAGCTTGTGAAACTCCAGTTAAATGGATTTCACACTGCCTCACTCTGTTCTTAGTCTCAGCTGAGACTGAGGGATGACATCATTTTAGAACTTTCGCAGCTGCATAAGCCACACTGGAATGTTGCAGTTGGAGGTTAGAGTAGAACGCTGGGGATTTGAAGCCAGTCTGTGTGCAGTCTGAGTGAGAGACCGTAGTGCAGCAGAGTGTGGCAGGCTCTCAGAGCTTTAAGCTCTGTTTTAGAGCTACTTTTAGAAGGTGTGTGTTTCCACCTGAAGAGGAACACAGGAACTGGTAATTGAAGTGGCGGAAACCGCTTTCAATGGTTGAGTAGCCTCATCTCTGAGGGGATGGGGGGAAGGTGTTTGCCTGTTTTCCTGGGGCAAACCCCCTGAGTCCAGCTAAGGGAAAGAAGCTGCCTGCTCAAGTTGTGCTGAGGCACTAGAAGCTCTGAGAGGAAAATTCCTTGTTGAAGAAACGCCTGTGGGGCTCCTGCAACCAAAGGGTGAGATTGCTTTGAAAAAAGGGCCAAGTGTTTTCACCTGAACAGAAGGAAACTAAAGGGACTGTTACTGTGGGGTCAGGAAAAGACAGCCAAGTACAGTTGGAAAGTGGGGATTGGACTGCTTAATCTGTGGGCAGTCTAGAGTAATGGACAATGCCACTTAATTCAAGTATGTTCAAGTCCAGCACAAAGAGTGAAGGAAATTGGGGATTGGACTGCTTAACTCAGTGGGGGGTCTAGAGTAATGGACAATGCCACTTAAAAGTATGCTCAAGTCCAGCACAAATGGGAAGCAAGACAAGTAGATGGAATGCGAAATACATTTAGCAAGAATCTACATTGCAAAGCTTTACAGGATGAGGTGTTTACTGTCCAGAGAAATGGTCGAGTATGAATTGTGGGAGCAAGAGGTGGGAGACCCCCCATTAGTAGTAACCAAATTCACCTCTATGGATTTGCTCTGAGACACCTTTTGCTTTCTCTCAGGTACTGGGCCAGTGCCTGAGGAAAGTAAACACACGTGGGATTGAAAAAAAGATTCCCTGAGGGAGCTGAGGTGCTCTTAGGTGGTTTAGGGAGCCACCAGAAAATGTTTCCATGAAGTATGGAAGGTATCCAAGTGGCTGGCAAGGGAGCTAAGCCAGGAAAAACACAGAACAGTGTACAAGTTTGGGCTGTGCAACCCAAAGCAGCATACAAGTCCGGGCTGTGTGCCCAGTGGGTTCAGAGCCTGAGGGCTAAAGTGTTGAGGAAGTGTTCTGGTCTCTTTTAATCTGCATTACCAGAAGTGTAGCCCCATCTGTGCTTTGTTTATTCTGTTTGGATTTGAATAAAAAGCTACACTTTAGAATCCCACTTCTGGTATTGGACATTACAGTTATTGCTTCCTGTGTTTGGAGTTACTTGGGTGCCCTTGTGCAGAGTAGCCAGACCTGGCCTTTGTGCCAAGTGACCTATTCCTCCCCGAACCCAGCCCACCTGGTATTGCTGTCAGAAACAAATGGTAGACTGGGTAGAGGTGACATTGGGATCAACACAAACTGGAGCATTTTGGAAATTCCATTGAACCACAATCTATCAGCACCATAAGCAGACAAAGGTACAAGTCACCAAGAGAGGAGTATCCCCAGCAAATTTAGCACAATGCCAATGTCTGACTCAAATGTTTACTTGTTGAAAATGGAGTTTATACCCACCAATGGGCCTGTGCACGTTTGTGACCAAGTTACAGAATTGTATTACAACAGGCATATAACATGATGCAAGAATGCAGTCTAGTAGAATCTGCTTGGATGTGGGCAGTCATCCTTGAAGTGTCCACTTCTCCTTCTCCTTCTCACACCAACATTATTTGGATCCTAGTGATCCAGCAAGTTCCAAAGAGCCCAATTCTCCAAGGCCTAGTGTCACATCACTCTATTTGTGTAGAGGACCCTCCAAACCGAATCCTATAGATGTTGCTCATCCTAGGTGGTATTGTGGCTCCCCCAACACTAGCAGACAACTTCCCTAGGTGGTCTAATGGCCTTTTCTAAACTTGGTCCATCCAATGCCTTGTTCATTAGATGCAATGCTGAGCTTCCTGTTACCAGCTGCATTAACAAGTTGTAAGCTTGGCAAGATACTGGTGGCTGTATATAGGCTTGTGAGGGTCATCGTGGCTGTGTCAATATCCTTGGGTTCATTTGCATGGTAACCCCATACTCTTTCTTGATCACAAGCAATGCCTTTTGTGAGCACTCAAGAAGAGGTTGCTACCCCTACACCGTAAAAACGCTATTTTATTTTCAACAGTTGCAATGGCAGCACATAGTGTCACAAATAATGACTGAGAATAGGGCCTCTGAATGTTTAACAAAAACACTATGAAAGCCCAATGGGTCTGTAGTGGCATTAGAACATAATACCTTGTAAACTGAATTTGTGGTGCATTATTTCCAAATTTCCCCCAATTCACAAAAATACCTCCAACAGCTTAACCTGGTTCAAGGTCAGTTGGCTTTCATCTGTAACCCCCTACCCTCAGTTGTGCCTGCAAATAGGCAGAATGTGTCTAATGCACTTACCCGGTCAACAAAAACTAAATAAATAAATAAAATAAATAAATAAATTATCCTGAAGATAAGTGCAATATTCTCATGTGTAAAACAGAGGAACTTACAGTACACTCAAAATAAAGCAGCAAAGCTTTCTACAGCTTCAGAGTCTCTCTGATGTTGCTTTTCTTATAAGTGTGAAAATCAGCAGCAAAACATTGATGCTCTGTCTCTGAAAAGTTCCCCAGAGGACAAAACATCCATGTCTCCCTCTGACACTGGCCGATGCACTCATCACCAATAAATGCAATAATATAAGAATTACAAGATATAAATCCATAAGGAGTTTTGTTGCATCATTTTGGATTTTAAGTGTAGTTTCATAAATTATACACAAGTACCATTATCAAAAGGTCAGTGCACAAATATAGTTTTGTAACACCAGCAATCCAAGCAGTATGAATTTCTCTACTGTGAAAAAGAGCTGGTCTGTGTCAACAAATTGTCACACTTGTTTTCAAGAGTGATTTATGGATTGTGAAATAAATGTGCTAAGGTACAGTATGTGAGAACAGCTGCTGAGCTGCTAGCAGCTAAACTTCTATACAAATCCCCTGCTCCAGGATGAATCAAAAGCCACAATAAAATGTGACAAGCCACAGTGCCAGTAGAGTATATACGGTAATGTATGTCATGTAAAATTAAAGAGGTTTTTAAATCAAGCAGGCAATTGCTTTTAAGTGGTTTGAAACCCCATGCTCCTGAAGCAAATGTTTTTTTTTGTATTCCTCCTTAAAAAACCATTAACACTGGTGGTAGGCTTTTTAATGTCCTCAAGCATATCACAAAAGTGTATACGCTGAAGGGGCAATACTATACACAGTGTGTAGGATATCGTAGATGAAGTATTTCATTAAAATGGCAAGAACCTTTGTTTCTTCCACAACTGTGATGGCTGTGAACAATGTAGCTGTTTGGCTGTAGTAGTGGTGAATTCAGAAATTAAGAATGATTGGTGCACAGGTAAGGCACAGAGGCAACTGTGATAAGGAAGGTAAGTGACATTTTATCTGGGCTGTGTTGATACTGCAGCTATGCATAGAAAATGCTTTACTGGGATGTGTTCCATGTTTTGCCCCAACCTGGTGCTCCCACAGGTTGTGAGGGATGCAAGCTTCCTCCAGTATGTTCCTGAAAGGCAGTAGCCAATAAGAATAAAGCTTTTCATAAGGAACTAGTGTCCTGCTGAAGGGTTTCTTTTAAAGGGAAAGGGACTATTGGCCCCTAGATGAAAAGACTGGGCAGATCAAACTTTTTTAATTTTTCCTTGGGAGATACTACATTTTAGTGAAAGTCTAATTGTGTCAGCCATCAACAGTTCTAACATCTGTTTAGTGTGGCACCTTTAGCCCAGAAAATAGGTTGAAACGGTACAAAAGATGTTGATGTGAAAAACACCCAACCAATGAACACAGAAATGAAACAGTGCAAAGTCCAACTGCAGTAAATGTATGCCAGAATTTAGGCCTTACTTCATTTTGTGGTTTGAAGCTCTGCTCACAAATTTATTTATCATATGCCTTGCTTTAGAATTAGCTAACAAAATTAACCAGAAAACTGGATGAGGGTGTTTTACGTATTGTCATATTAGGCTAAGACCTAGATGCAACATGATTGCTACTTGCAAGAGTTGTGGTAGGAAATGTTGGCCCCTTTTATGTCACTATTATTAGTGCTAGTTTATTACTGAGGCTGGGAGAGGATCCCTCACTCCCCTCACTGAGTATCAAGCCCCCCCATCTTTAGCCAGTGAATGAACTTTTTTGAAAATCACTATACTTGTCCAAAGCTGAAAAGTATTTTCCTTCTGTCCCCTGAATGGTATGGTATGGAAGTGCAAATAGACATGGGAAGCATGAGGTGCCTGTTGCCTGTTGTTTTAACCCCCCTACCCAGTGCACTATCCTTATACAGTAGTACTGTATGTCCTCAGATGTTATTTTCTGTATGTATGGCCACCCATGGAAGAGAGACTGTTTCTTGTTCAATAACCCCACCCCCTGTGCATAACAGACAGAACACTTACTGGTTTTCCTAAATCGGAGAATTGAATACCAGTACCAAGACTTGGAAAATGAGTTTTGTTTACAGTGCTACTGGGTTAGTACCTCGTACGCTTAATAGCATACGTTAAAACCACACAACTGGAACAGTGCGATAGGGTAGAGCCAGAGGGTGCAAAACTGTGAAAGGGTATATACACAGTAGTGCACCCTCTCACTCTTCCCAGGTAGGGGATGAGACATGTGCTGGGAGGTGGAGCCATTGAGCAGCTGCCATGGCTCGATGGGATGAGCCACAGGCAGCAAGGGAGGGAGGCGGTGTGTTTGCGACCAGGTTTCAATTCCCGGTCCCAGACGCAAGGAATATTTTTAATTTTCACACTTTGTACAAAGTTACATGTTAACCCCCCCCAAGAGTTGGTTATTTTAGTTGGGGGGTGTTGGGAGTGCAGCCCCCCCCCACAAAAGAAAGACATATGCCACCTGCAATATATAACACTGTATTGGCAGCACACTATATTGCTGCAGCATAATGTCTTGCGGCATTATGACCGTGTGCCATTTACAATCACAAAACAGCTACCTTCTTAGGAGATGGCATGGCTACACAGAACTCTTCATAAAGAAGATACTGGAGTATGCTCAAAGCATCTGTAGCCATAATGCCTGAAATTCCTGTTTTCATAGTTTGCAATAGTTTAGCAACTGCAACTTTTATACACAGTGTTTTACAAAGATTAAAAACTGCTAGTGGCGTGTGTTTGTTTTCAAAAGTAGAATATACATATGCTCCAGTTTGTAAATAAAATCAATACCCCCTTTTTTTTTTCATTTACACTTTTTCTGCTGGCTTGTTGCAGGTGGCTGTTTGGCCCTGTCCCTGCTCACCCCCCTGCCACTTGTCTCCCTGGTCCCCCAAGCTCCTGATCCTCATGGCTTGCCCCCCATGGCAGGGTCAGGAAGGGAGAGCTGTCTTCTCACTACCTGGAGACTCTCATCTAGATTGTGGGCCAGTAACCTGGTGATGGCGCAGGGCAGAGGCAGGTAGACAAGGCTTCATATAGCCTGTGAAAGCCATTTTCCAGTGTTTCTCCTGCCATCCTCTGCCACAGCAGCACATATGTGTACATGGAGGCATACATATGCTGCAGAATCACAGACCCACTCTTCATGCAATTCTAGCTGCCAGCACTACCTCTGGGCCTCCACCAAGGGATGGCCAAGGGCCAAGTCATCAAGTTGCCCCTCCAGGAGAGGAAAGCTGTCCATTGGATGCTCAATCCTCTCCATCCCCCACCACAGTCAACCTTCAATGACCCAATCTCATTCCTGAACCTTGGTCACCAACATGGTGAGAGGTAAGACACATAACGCCTCAGCTCTCTGCTCCACTGTACCCACTTTAAAGAGATGGGATCACGTCGTGTACCAAGGGGTATAAAAGAGTGAGCTGCAATGATTACTGTGATCTTGGATTGAAGAGAGAGAAGTGCTGTAACATCTTTGACAAGGGTATGAGGAGTGCTACTTAATAATTGACAGTGGCTGACAGGAGAGCAAGTAGAACCCACGTGTAACCAAATTCAGTTGTACCAGATGCTGCTGTTCTTTTTCCAGATTATATGAGTTTAAGAAAAAGTGAAATCTGAACAGTTTGCATGACTGTGCTACTATTGTTTTCTGTCCAGCCCTGACTGAACTGACATCATTTACTGATGTCCTGGGGGAATTACCTCTTCCACAAGATAAATGGCACCAATTCTCCTCTTGGGATTCTCATGAGGTACCCAACTGTGGATGCAAGCCTTTATGGGTTAAGGCTGTGATAGGAGCTGGTTATATGTAAGACTAAACTGCATCAGAGGTCGCACGTAGGGGAAAGCCACAATGAAAATGGGAAGCTTAGGGAAAAAAATTAGAAAATTCCAGTCAAAAGTGAACTGAACAACACATGTTTATCTATAGACACAACACAAATGCAAGTCTCAGGCATTAAAACAAGCATACCAAGGGTGGTAGGATATTTCACATCTGGTCCAAAAGGTGATTTAGTGGTTACTTTGTGCTATCACCTTCTGGGTGGGGTCATAGGAAGGCTATGCTGAAAATATGGAGGCAAAATGTTACAAACAGCGAAAGTTGTGATCGTATATTGAAATTCTTCTAAGTTCAAGTTTATTGCAGGAGGACTCCATTGAGCAAGCTCATTCACAAGGAGGTCCTGAAGCATGTATACAAACAAAAGGACATTACTTAATAAGGCAACATTGCTTACAAGTATTCAAAATGCACACATTGTACAAAAGAGGTATTACATAGAGAGATACATCATTATAAAAAAAAGTGTACAGTGAAGGAACATTTGGTGCATAGTGTGCAAGCAGTAAAAGGTAGGGTATATAAACTTAACACTGATATATGCAATAAATAAGCTTCATAAAATAAACATAGTCAGGAAAGACAGGATACATGGGGTAGTCAGGGCTAAGGGAAAGGGGGTAGTTAGCAAGAGTAAGGGGGAGTAAATATATAGATAGGCAGCCAAAGGGGGGAGAGGGGAGGGGAGCAGGTAAGGAAAACGTGTAGTTTTAGTCCTGGAATGCATTTTGCAAGCTAAGAGGTTTCAGTTCAGACAAGGACTAGTACCAGTGAAGATGTTAAGGATGGGGCACACTTAGGGGTAGGAGACGGGCTTAAAAACAGTTACAAATATCTTTTATTTTAGATGTAATTAGCACTTTAAAGAGTTTAACTGAGACAATGCTAGTTAATTTGTGTATGGATTGGAGATGGTTCCATATAGTGGGAAGAGTACGCGAGATAGCTCTTTTACTAAAGGAGGTACGAGTCCTGAGTACATCAAGCAGGATGAAGTCTGATTTCCTGAGAGAATACACACTGTGGGAAATGCAGATAAGAGATGTTAGGTAACTCGGTCGTTTATGCAGAAGCAACTTAAGGGTCCAGATACCAGTATGGAGCAGGCGTCTGGTGGTGAGAGGTGTCTAGTCAACAGCTGCATACAAATCACAATGGTGCCTATGGTAGGGTGAGTTGGTAATGAACCATAACGCATAGTGATAGGGGACGTCCAGCTTGCTTAGGCTTGAGATTGTGGCGGAAGAGTAAATTAAATCACTGTAATCAAGTAAGGGAAGGGAAGGAATGTGGCCTGGACAAGCCTGGTTTGAGTCTCAAGGGGGAAAAGAAAACCTATTTCTAAAGAAGAATCCTAGCCCGGCTTTGAGCTTCCCGGATAAGTCCTCGATGTGTTCATTAAAAGACAGCTTATTATCTATCCAGATACCCAGGTATTTAAATTTGGTAATGACTTCCAATGGTTCATTTAGCAAGGTCACAATAAAGTATTTTGGTAGGACAGGGGAGGTGCCAGAGGAGGTACAATGAGAGAAAATCATTGATTTGGTTTTCTTGCATTAAGGAGAAGCCTGGCTTTTATTAGATTATTTTCGAGCTGAGCAAAGTCAGCTTGTAGCACATCCCTGACTCCAGATAAAGTTGAGCCAGAGGTATACAGTACAGTGTCGTCCACAAAGAAGTGCAGGTTGGAGCTAGTTATTTTAGAATCAAGGTCATTAATGTACAGTGAGAACAGGATTGGGCCTAGAATGGAGCCTTGGGGGACTCCTCTAATAATCGGCAGAGGCAGAGAATAGACCATCCACTTTGACTTTCTGGGTTCTCCCTGTTGGATAACTGGTGAACCACTGTGTAGTGGAGGAAGTGGCACCTAGGTTAGTAAGGCAAGTGACTAAGAGGTTGTGGCCAACAGTGTCAAATGCTTTACTAAGATCCAAGAAGACTGCACCAGTAATTTTCTTAGCTTCCACAGCAGAGATCCAGTCATTAGTTACTTTAGCCAATGCAGTGATAGTGCTTTGATTTGCCTGAAAGCCGGATTGTGCTGGGTTAAGGAGTGAAAAGGTTTCAATGTGAATTTTTAATTGGTTATTGATCAGTTTTTTGAAAACTTTGGAAAGGATGGGCAAGATGGAGATAGGCCTATAATTATTCAAATCGCATGGGTCCCCCGATTTGAATAGGAAGAGGATATGGGCTGATTTCCAACAGGACGGAACTGTAGCAGAAGTGATGGAGAGATTGAAGATGTGAAGAATGGGGGCAGTGAGATGGGCATGGCCTAGTCTTAGGAAGAAAGGTTCAAAACCGTTATCCCCAGCACTTTTTCTGGTATCCAGGTTACGAAGTGAATCTTCAACTTCTTTATAGCTGAGCATACACAGTTGAAAGGGACACGATGAAGTGCAAGATGATGGGGAGGAGCTAGGTTGACTCTTCACTTGGCTAGCGTATGGTGATGAGTCGAAAGCTAGGCCAGCAGTGACAAAATGATAATTAAGTTCTTTGAGGATTTGAGAATTACTCTCCACCACCCTGCCATTGATGAGTATCTTAGTAGGAATGGAGGGGGCAATAGGCCGTCCTTCAATAAAGTTAAGTGTTCTCCATATTTTGTGAGAGTTCCCGTTTGCCTGTTCAGGGGTAGAGACATAGTAGTTTTCTTTGGCAGAGTGAATGCTTTTTACACAAGCATTCCTGGCGGCCCTGAAGGCCTGCCAATCAGCAGGACTCTTGGATTGCCTAGCTTGTGCCCAGATCTTGTCCCAGCTTGTAAAAGCTGCCTTAAGATCAGGGTGAACCAGGGTTGGGAGTTGTTACGCACCCAGACTTTGATAAGGGGGGCATGCTTATTTGCCAGACTGGCAAGGTTGTCATTAAGGACTGAGACAGCCTCATTGACATTTTTGGCAAGGTAAAGATCTTGCCATCTGACCTTACCTAAGTCAGAAAGGAAATTTGCTACACTGAACTTATGAAAGGATCATTTAGTAATGAATCTGGGCTGTTGGCGGGCCTTAGTTTGAGATTATATGCATACAACAACCCCGTGGCCATGCATGTTGTTGTGGAAAACTGTTGAGTGTGAAATTTTATGAAGATGAGTGGTTAATATAACATCTAAGAGGGAGCTATTGGCAATGTTTTAGGTAGTGTTCCTTTTGGGTTCGCCAAGTAATTGTACAAGGCCAAGCTTGTTTTTAACAGAGAGATATAAGGTAGTGTGATTTTGGGGTAAGCCAATCCATATTGAGATCTCCTAGGAATATTGTTTCATTTTTTGTAGCAGAGATTAGGGATTTCAGTATGTTAAGGATTTCAGTGCCACCAGATGGAGGCCTATAACCAACTATAATGGTAACACATTCCGACGAGGGAAGGTGAAGCTTCATTGAAACAATCTCAAGTTCCTTGGGTTTAGTTTTACAGCTGATGTCAGTGATTGAGTACTTGGTTAAGCTTACTCTTACATTCGGTAATTTTCAATATTTTGACCCACATTTTCAACATAGCCATTTTCACTCCTTCTCATGAGCATGGCATCTGTCCTTTTTCAAATCTTGGCCAAAATGTGTTTTTTTGCACCTGTGATGCAAGGTAGGATTAAATATCAAACATGCCTACTGGGGAAAACAGCAAGGATGTAGACAGGCATACTCACTGTACACATTTGTGTACAATTTTGTTGCGTGTCTGTCACAAACCATAAGCCACTCTGTTAATATTATCATTCTAATCTGTAGTATTTGGGTTAGTGTAGGCCACTGAGTAGTGTCCAATATATGTATAACCTCTTTAGAGAGTAAAGAGGTCATCTGACAACAATCTGACTTGTTTGGAAGGGGGTGCCATTTGGAAAGGATGTGCACATTTTTTAATTGGGGGGGTGTAACTATTGGAGATTGTGTACAAAATGGACATTTCTGGCTACACTCCTGGAAAACAGTACTACTGGGCCTTACTCCACCCTCAGTCTAGAACCTGTTGACAATCCTGTTGATAAACAATATACTGCTAGGAGCATGACTAAAAATGCTATCTTTGTCATGTACTGCAGAACAAGCCTAGCTATGCATGCATAACATCTTGCTGAGTCTTCCCAAATTATGTCTTTTTTAAGAGTAGGCTAAGAACAGCACTAACACCTAGCCCCATCTGTGACTGCTACAATTGATCCTTCCCACTCTGCTTGCCTCATTACACTCTAACTACTGCCTTTCTGTGTGGTACTACTGCCACACAATATTATCATGAGAATGCTCCTTTATGTGCTGTCAGACCTACATGGCTTGTGACTTGTTCTGACTAAGCGTCTATATTGATTGTATGTCTGATCTGGAATACTCTTGTGAACATGATGTGGAACCTTTGTAAATGAGCACTTGTGCTCAAAGGTGTAATGCTGAATGTACGAATAAATAAATAACATTTCAGTGGTGATTTAAAAATGTTCACCTAAATGGTTCATGTGGTGGGGTCCTAAGAAAGCTATGTTGAAAATTTGGTGTAAAAATATGATGAAATGTTTGCTCATAACTTCACAAATTTTCAACATTTTGTCTTCTAACTTTCATGATAGCCATTTTATCACACCACCTCATAAAAATGAGAGGGGTTATTTTTTGATCCTGGACAAGACATGTTTTCACACTGGTGTACGAAATGATGTTTTGACCAATATGCTATACATGCCACATGTCATGTTTATAAGAAGAGTACTAAAATGACTATCTTGAATATTTGGAGTCAAAATAAAAAAAAAATAATAATAATAATTGAGAAACACTGTGTAAAGAAACATCCTTTACCTCAGTGGATAGTGCATTATGATCCTGCATGGATGAGTTGAGTTCAGGGCTGAGCTCAGTGAGCCAGCTGGATGGGGTGAGGCTGGGGGAATGACACTGTTACGTGTTAGCATCCCCTAGCCAGGGTAGGAAAGGTGTAGGGTTGCCCATGCAGACACAGGTACCATATAGTGAAGAAAACACTTCTATTGGCATAGGGCCCTACACCTCTACACCCACTGGTGGAAGATCACCCTGTGCATTGGCTGAGAGATGGACTCTTTGCCCTGTGTGTCTGCCTTTGCAGCCACATGGAAGAGCAGGATCCAGAGGGCCCTGTGCTTCCACAGCCCACCAGACAGCCCATGAATTTTGTTGCTGAATGGAAGTGCAGGTCCTGTACTTTCACAGGCAGATGGAGTCTTCTCATGGTGGTGGGCCTGAGGGCTCTGTGTGCTGCAAGTCACAATTGGTGCATTAATGCATTTTGCAAAGCATACATATGTGTGTGTGTGTGTGTGTGTGTATATATATCTACTGCACCTATATATATATATATATATATATATATATATATAGTATATATATATATATATCATATACACAGGGATATATATATATATATATATCTACACACACACACACAAACTAGGATATATATATATATATATATATATTCTTTAAAAAACTGTGTTAATGCACCAGTTAGGTTTCAACTTAATGCCACAAAAGTAAAGAAATGTGGCATCAGGGTTTTCAACCATAACTCCTGAACTTTACCACCATGTGGCAAAAGGAAAGTAGGGTTTGGGGTCTCCAGAGTCTTGGTGAATCATTGGTAGGGTCTTCCTTAGGGTCATCCACCCTAATGTCCACCCCCTTCCCTATGTAAACAAGATCAGATGTGCTAGATGTTGTGGAAAACCAGTTGGAGATGGATGGTGAGGGTTGAGGTAGATGAACCAGAGGAGTAAAGCACTGTGTTGTCTGTGTACATATAAATAGATGCAGAGGAGCAGGCAAGGGGAAGGTTATTTAGGAAAATGGAGAATAGGATGGTGTCAGGGATGGTTCCTTGGGGAGCACCTGAGCAGATAGGGAGAGGAGAGGAGATGGCATCATCAATACAGACAGTTTGGGTCCTACCTTCAAGGCATGATAGAGACCACTCAAAGGAGGAGAAGAGTCCCACTGCATTTAGCTTACCCAGAAGAATAGGGTGGGCAGCTGTGTTGAAGGCTTTGGCCAGGTCAATAAAGATGGCAGAGATGACCAGCCCCTGGTCCATGGTAAAAAGAATGCAGTTTATGAGCCTAAGAAGGGAGGTGGTGGTTGAGCAGGATTTTATGAAGTTAGATTGGAAGGATATGAAAGAGGAGTCATTAAGAAAAGGGGAGAGCTGGGTAAGGATCAGGTGTTTCAGAAGTTTAGCCAGGTAGGGAGTACTGAGAGGGGATGGTAGTTACCAGGGAGGGAAGGAGGTGCCTCATCTTTTGGGAAGGGTGATGACAGTGACCTGCTTTCACAGATCAGGGAGTGAGGCAAGTAACAATGATCAATTGAGGAGGTGGGTGATGGAAAGGGCAATGGCCATAGTGGAGAAAGTCAGGAGTTTGGGGTCAAGACCACTGAGGATTTCTTTGCTGTGTGGATTAAGAGCAATGAGGGCCTTGAAAGTCACACAGGGAGTGGTAGGAGAGAAGGAGAAGGGATGGTGGAGGGGTGGGATTAGCGGGTTGTGGCAGAACAGGTGGGGGTGTTGGGGAGGTGGATGGAAGGAGGGAAAGGGCACAGGTGGAGAAAAGGATTTGAAAGATAAGGTGACTACAGTGGGATTTGAGATGGGGAGTTTCTTGCCTTGAGGATTGGGGAGGAGGCTGGGAGGGCAAGAAGAAGAGGTCATGGATGACCTACTAGAACTTTGAGGGGTTGTTAAGGTTGTTCTGGGGTATGGAAGCAATGTAGTGAGACTTTACAAGCCTAGTAGCTCTGGTACAACTGTTATGAAGTGACATATTTATCAGGGTCTGCCAGGCAAGGTCAGGTGCATGGTGACAGAATAGCTATCTCATCATGATCCAAAGGAAGTGTGAATCTTGGACCCGAGTTTTCCTCTGGGGGAGGGGGAGTGTGATGATTCCATGCTGACAGGAATCTGGAATTAAAGAACTCAAGAGCTGTGTATATAAATAACTGTTATCTCAAGGTATTCCACTTTAAGGAAAACTTAGATGTTTGTGTTATAATGCCACCTTACAAGGCTTCCAGCAACACCTGATCAACCCTTTGTTTAGACAGATGTAGGATCTGTATTCAGAGGTCAGTAAAACTTCCTATAATCCAACTGCTTAATAACATCTGCACCTGTCTTTAAACAGAGAGTTGACTAGGTTTTGCTGGAAGCACTGCAAGGTGGTATAACACAAAACACCTGTGACTTCCTTAAAGTGGAATACCGTCTGAGAGCAGTTCTTTATATACTCCCTCAGGCCCATAAGAGTCTCATGAACCCAGCAGGCACACCTATAGTGTCTGGCCTGGGGGGACTCATGGATCCTCTCTCTAAATGTGTGGATGCTCACATTAAATGACTAATGCTGGGATTACCATCGTACATAAAGAACACCTGATGTATTAAATCTGTTAAAAGATGTGGTTCTGTTCAGGGGCTCTCTCTTAGTCACAATGGACGCAGATTCTCTCTACACTAATATATCACATAAGGAGGGATTCCACAACCTGCAGATGGTCCTACAGTAAAGTGACTTATATTCCTCTGAACTGACATTATTCATTTTGAAGCTTTCTGAACTTGTATTAAACTTGAAACAGCCTTTCTTTTCAGGGCATGTATTTTTTAAAGAGGAGGACAGTGATGAGTGCACCACTGGCACCAAAATATGCAAATTTATATTTAGGTATGTGGGAGAGATCTGCTGTGCAGGAGCCCACCACCAGCCCCTACTATGACAAAATAATGATGTACCACTGGTTCATTGATGATTATTTGTTTTATTTGGTGTAGAACTGAGATGGAAAATAATAACAATAATTTAAAATTCACAATGAAGTAGTCTTGATAAGACTGAATATTTAGATCTATCAATCAAAGTTCAACAGAATGGAAACCTGGGTATAGACTTGTTTAGAATGAGCACTGAATGTAATTTGCTACTGTTGAGTAGCAGTTGCCATCCTAAGTATGTGAGGAACAGTATGCCTCTAACTCAGTTCCATAGAAGTAAGAGGAACTGCTCAGAAGAATATAATTATACCCAGAGATCAGTTGAGACGATGGATAGATTTAGAGAATGGAGTATTTTGGAAAGAGTGCTTACAGAAACTATGGGGTTAAAAATATAAGACTACAGAGTAAACTCCCCTAGCATAGTAGCAGACAAAAAGCATTTATGGACACAGAGTCAGTTTTGTCACCTTTTATGCTACAGTATTAATTTCCACAAAGTAGTAGAAACAGACAAAACTGGTACGTATTGCAAACAGCTCCAATATTACACAAGAATGCAATGGACCCCCCTAGAGGGGTTTATTGAAATGTGAGCAACCTGGGAAACTGGGTTGTCAATAGTGTCCTGCCACTGGAAAGAGGGAGAGGGACAGACATTGGCTACTGGACCTGCCTGGGGGCATGTGCATATATGGAAATTATGTCCAGTGTACCCATATCAGCACATGTAGAACTTTTAAGGTCCCTAGTAATCCCAGAACTTTTCAGATTAAACATTTTACATTGTGTTCTACAGAGAATGTCATATGCTTAGCCCAGTGTAGTTGCCAGTCTTTTTGTGTAGGCAAGATGGATAGAAAATTCAATGTCAGAGTAGATGAACACATCTGTGAAATCAGAAGAGGAATAGAGGAAAATGCCTTGGCACACCATATATTAGAGAAGGGCAGAAGCCATGTGTTCACTCTTTGGGGGATTGAGAGGGCATGACTTGGTCCTAGGGGAAGAAACCTGGAGAATTTACTGCTTAGGAGAGAAGCAATGTTGATTTTTAATTTAGGGGCATATAAGGCTGCTTGATTAAATAGAAGAGTGAAGATTGTACCTTTTTTGCATATATAAGATGCCTTTGGATAAAATAGTTGACTTGGTGTAGTAAATGGCATTAGATGTTACCTGAAATGATAATGTGTCACCATTTTTTATCTGGAATATTTATTCCGTAAATGGTTTGTTTATCAACTTTAGATGTCTCTAGGAATGATAACAATATATACTATGTTTTATCTGGAATATTAATTCTGAAAATGATTACTCAACCTCAGAAATAGATTTATTTGGTTCACAATATATGGCCAGTTAGTGTTTGAATTAACTAGGAAGGTAATACTTGGTTTCCTTTTATAATGTTATTTATAACTGTTTATAATTAAGCACTGTATTTACACCGGTGTTTAAATAGAATAAAGGGATTTGAGCATTTGGGCCCAATAAAGTATTCCATGAATTAGGCATCTTTTACTTGAAATGCATAATGCATTTCTATAATTTGCAGTCATAGGCTAGTAAATCAACTTTTTGGGCTACTGAACATTTGGGGATTTTCAGAGGAGAATCTTGATGGCACTATTATCCTAGTGTACCAGTGATGCATACATGCTCATATTTGCACATTTGAGGTTGGCAGTATAGCCTAGAGGTTAGAGCAATGAGCTGTGAATGAGCTTGTTACATCCAGCAGAGCTGGGTTTGATTCCCACAACCTCCACTTACATACAGTATGACTGTCAGCAAGTCTTAACCTCCCCACTGCTCCCTGTTAACCCCTGAAAACAGGTATTTGTGTCTAGTGGGCCTTACCTGGTTACCAAAAAATAAAAAATTCAGTGCATTTTTATTGTTGTTAATTAATCTGTAACGTACTATCACTTTAAATTCTTCATTTAAATATGGTTGACCATAGAGCGTCAGATACCCAGGATTAAGTGTTAGTTGAGGTGTAAAACATCAGGCAAAAAGACTGCTGCATTCACTGCACTGTAAGTTTTTATCTTAATAAAGATCTTTATATTTAACCTCAGTCAGAGTGAGACTGGCACTGTACAGTACATTGGCATTACTGCTTAGGGCCCTTTTTTTATGGCTGCAGTGGGCAGAGCCTGTAGCCATCTTGTGGTAGCTCTAAAAATGAGCTACTGGATTGACACCATGAAACATTTCCATTTTGGAGTTGCAAAACTATTATTCCACAACTCCAAAACAATCCACTCGCTCCACCCCCCGACCCCCCCCCATGGGTGAACTATTTTTCATCTTCCAGTCACCCACCATGCACAAGAGGGTCACCAATATTTAGTGTGCATGTGTAAGTAGTTGTGAATGTGCGATTGCACTGTGGCCATCTTGGGCATGGTGGACTGTTTCGCTCTGAGCTCAGCAAGCATGGCTGCAACCAGGTGGGCTCTGTCCAGGTCATGTTTGTGTTTAGTATAACATTATTTCTGTGAGCCATGGATACACTACAAGTGGTCCCAGCTTGTTTTTTTAGTTCCTGAAGTTTAGCCTGGTAGGGAAGTAGGGAGGTGGGATGGTAGTTGCTGGGGAGGGAAGGGTCTCATCTTTTGGGAAGGGGGATGACATTGGCCTGCTTCAATAGATCAGTGACTGAGGCAAGTGACAAGGAGTGATTGTGGAGGGGGGAGTGATTGAGGAGGGGGGTGATGGGAAGGGCAATGGCCATGGTAGAGAGAGTGTCAAGGGTTTGGGTTCAAGGTCATCTAGGTTCCCTCCTTTATATGTGTTAAGAGCAAGGAGGGCCATGAGGTCATAGAAGGAGTGGTAGGGGAGAAGGAGAAGGAGAAGGAATGGTGGAGGGAAGAGCAGATTAGGGCAGAAGGAGAGGAGGTGTTTGGGAGATGGAGGGAAGGAGGGACAGGCCACTGGTGGGGAAAAAGGATTTGAAAGAGGAGATGACTGCAGTGGAATCTGAGAATGAGGAGTCACCCACTTTGAGGATGGAGGGAGGGGGTTGGGAGGGCAAGAAGAAGGGGGCATGGATAACTTTACAAAACTTTGAGGTGTTAAGGTAGTTCTGGAGTAGTGACACAAAGTAGTCAGCCTCTGCAAGTCTAGTAGCTCTGGTACAGGTGTTACAAAGTGACTTAAGTGACTTACATTTAGCAGGGTCAGATAGTCAGCCAGTGGACTTGAGGGTCTGCAAGGCAAGATCAAGTGCACGATGACAGGATAACAACTCCACCATGATCCAAGGGAAGTGTGAATCTCGGACCCAAGTTTTCCTTGGGAGAGGCATGAGAATCCCATGCTGACAGAAATTCAGAATTAAAGGATTCAAGAGCTGTGTTAATGTTTCTGGCTGTTAGTATGGGGAACCAATCAGTTGGGCTTTACAATGCCGGTTCGATAACTAAGTTGTGAACTGCTATCACAGCGATGGATTTATGTTGACCACAAATTGCAGTTGACATAAATCTGACTGGAGACCCTGTCTGTTTTTTTCTTCAGGTGACTTCGCCCCCGAACACCCTATGCAGGGATCTCTGCCCCCCACCCCCCCGATCTGAAGGATTCTAACTCCGAGTCAGTGTTGGATCAGGAAGGGATGTAGGACTAGGAGACAGAGTCCCGGGGTCTTGGGCAGACTATTACAGTGAAAATGTCGATGTTGTGGGAATTGACATTTTCACTGTAATAGTGTCACTGTACAGGGGGCATACCAGTCAGTTGCCATCAGGTTTGCAAGTAATGAGGATAGATCCAGGGAATGAAAGGATCTAAGCTGGTGGAAAATCGGTGGGGGGGCTTTTGGGTGGTGGATCTTGTGCACACAGCTGACCATGTGATCATCACTGAGGACATCTGGGAGGGTACCAGAATGCAATATGCGCTGGAGATTGGTGGAGAGGATCCAGTCCAGAAGGGAGGGGTTTTGGGCTTTGTGGTTGAGTCTGGTGGGATCCAAGATCAGGCAGATAAGCTGGAGTGATTTTACATGTTGGCATAATTTATTATGGGAAGATGAGAGTCAACTGGAGTTGAAGTTGAAGTCACCTAATACGAGCAACTCACTAGAGGAGGCAAGAGAGGACATGGTGGTGAGGAGCACAATGACAGAGGGAAAGAATATGCTAGAACAGCAGTAAACTCCACCAATGAATATGAGAACAGAGAAGGGGATGGACAGTTTCAGGAGAAGCAGCTCATACACAGAAGGGGAAGAGATGCACAGCACAGGTTTGAATTGGGTGCCAGAGGACAGGTAGCTGACGATGCCTCCGTCTCTCTTATTATGATCCTGTCTGATGATTGAGAAGCCAGGGATGGCTATGAGCAGTATTAGGGATTTGGGGGGAGAACCAAGACTCCAAGATCACCAGGATGTCAGGGTTGAGGTTTACCACTAAGGGTTACAGAATGTCAATTTTTGAGAGAAGACTGCAGATGTTAACATGGGCTGTTTATTTCCACAGTACTAAACTTTTGTTCTTCGGCCTGTTAGAAGATTTTTTATCTAGACAGTACAAGGTATATGCTGCATAATTTAAAGGACAGCAATTAATTAGGATGTTGACATATGTAGAGGTGTTCCTCTTCCTACCTTATCATCAGCATTGTTACTTCACTGATTGTGACATCATAACTGATTCATCAAGTAGCAGCAGGGACAACATGAACATAATTGTTTCATGGTGACAAACCTTTACCCCTCTTGGTCCATGATGAACAGCTTCCTCCCTTGATGGCAGGTGGTCCATTTAGGGCTCACCCCCCTGTAGGCACCATTCCCAGTTCATAAGAGTGGCTTCTTTATGAACCACCTCCCAAACATTTAATTAGAAAATGGGTAGGGAGACTACCTGGCCTCTAATTGATTAAGACCCCTGCCAAGGAGTACATTTATGTGGCAACAGAGACTGGGAAATAACTTGTCCCATTGCCAGCCTGCCATTCCAGCAAAAATATACAAGTGCTCACTGAATTTCAAAGTCTGTCAAGCCACCATATGTGCTTACTCCCTCAGCGAGATTTAAGCATAGAACCCCCAGTCATTGTTTTGCAAAACAAAAAAGTAACAAGCTTTCATACTTTGAAAACCTTTAATTCTTGGCTCTAATTCTATTTTGTTTATCATACAAATCACTCCCTAGCTACAGTATGTCCAGATCATGACCATTCTATGGTTTTGTCTATCCTTGGCCATAAGTCCCCCGCTCACTACTTTTAAACAGCAATCAATTAAATGTAAAATAAAAAAGTCACCTTAGGGCTAGTGCCAGCAAAGCATTACCATTGTGGATCCCTCATTCTCTCTTCATGGCTGCTAACCACTAGTGTGCTTCCCAACACTACCGGTTGCCTGTCTGCTTTCCCTGCTCCTGTAAGCTGCCAGCACATCTCTGTGGAAGCAGAAATTACAAAAGTACCACTGGTACCACAGTCCTGATACTTTTCAATCACCGACAGGAGTGTAGTACAAGAATACACAAAAACAATGCACAAACTGCGGGGCAGGCGTAAGGAAAAAGAGTAAAATTGGACAACACATTCCACAGAAAAAGAGTGTCACAGCACAAAACACAACAGTACCCTCTTGCCAATGCCAGCAGCATGGAACTACTTTACAAGAAACAGTTTCATTAACATAAATTATCTAATATGTATTTTTTGTTTACATTTTTGTTTTCTAAAGTGCAGTGCAAAAGCTATTTTCTAAATGCAATAATACCCTCCAGGGTGCACAGTATGCACTATACCAGACCTTCTGGGTTCTATAAAGCCCTCTGCCTGTGGCATCAGACTCATTATGTCCCTGGGGCAGTCTGGTATAGCTGAATACTACTCACCCTGATGGGTATTAGTGCTAGCTTGTTCCATGGTGACAAGCCTTTACCCCTCTTCCTTCACGATGAACAGATTCCTCCCTTGATGATAGGTGGTCCAGTTAGGGCTCACCCCTCTGTAGGTGCCAATCCCAATTCAAGAGAGTGCCTTCTTTCCTAACCACCCCCCAAACACTGTTTCATGGCATCCCTTGTTAAATGCAGTGTTCCAGTCAGTCAAACCGCAGTAGTGTTAAGGTACAAATAATAACAATAGATATGTCCTCTTTTTGGTAGTCACATCTTGCATTAACATCCAGAAAATCTTCTGATGACAAATGGCCATTTTCTTTTCCACAGTGTAAACATCTATAACACTTACGGGCAGCACTTCCCAGCAACCAATGGCTACTGCTGTTTCTCTTCACACTAAATGCTGCAGCTACCTGGATGGCAGTTGGTGACTGCAATGGGCATCCAGATTTGCACCACCATTTAAGCGTAATTGTGCAACCTGCAGCAAAAATATTAGGGCATTCATTGCAATTTGTGAAAATAAAATGATGCATGTGTAATACTGATGCAATCTGCCAAAGTAAAGGAACATTGTCACAAATGTTTCAAAAGGTTTGAAAATAGCATTCAAATGTTTTTGCACACAATTACAGAGTGTTTTTGTCTGGCATTTCATATGTTTCCATGTAAACAAAAGAGAACACAGCACTCCAGACATGACAAATAACAACTAAGTCTCTATTTTTAAAAGTCAATATTTCCAGTCTACTCCATGAGTATGTACTACTTTGATTCCCCAAATAACAGACTTAAATTATCAATAAACATAATTGCGTTTCTCCACAGCTTTTGATTATATTTGCACATAAAGATGTTATTTTAAACCAACAGAACAGTCTGTCATTCCTGCTTTTACCCCAATACATCTGGTTTGGAATTAACATATTATAGGAACAGTACTAGGTCAGTTTTTATCACTATTTTCATTTCAACAATGATTTTCTTTAAAACAAAAACTAGCGTTTGGGCATTTATTGTTGCTTGGGAACTGAAATATCCATTCTGCATAAACAAAAACCCTTTTAGACTCAAAGAGATCTAAAGGTGTTCCATTATTGGGGCAATCTAGTTTGCAAAATCAAAAAGGAATCCAGCTCCTGATTTGACAGATTAAGGTTTATATATCATATAATAACTGGTTATTGTGTTTTCCCATAGGGAAACAGGGTTGTAATTTTGTCATTATAACCAGCTGGTTATAACAACAAACACATGCTCAGTTTCCTTAGCTTGATGCATGCACCTGTCTTGATCTTCCCCATCTCTGTGCTGTCCCCTGCCTTTCTGCTTCTCAATGCTTTACACTTCACCGAGAGTAGGAGTCGGAGGGTAAGCCATTTTTTAAACAAAAATATGGCATAAGAAATGCTTATATTTGGCTGCAAATAAAAAAAGTGAACACTGCTTTATGTCAGGAGCTGCCATGGACCATGCTGAAACCACAACAGTCCACAGCTCGACTTCCATTTATTTTGTTTAATTGCTGGGGTGAAAAAACAGTCCCCAGCAATTATACAAAATAAAGGATGGGTAGAGGGTTTAAAACTCGGATTTTACACACACCCTCGGGGTGGGATGCCCGAATAAAACCCTTGAGCTTTGCTCTCAGGACTCATATGGCATCCTACCCCTCAGGGGTGTGCCAAATCCTTGTTATAACCCCCTACCCTTCCATTGTTCTCTATGTAGCAAATAGATGAATGTTTAAAAGATGTACAGTATATAGCAATTTCTACAAGCTCTCTGAAAGGTCTGCTAGAAAGAACGACTGAAAAGCGACAGTTATCCCTGAAACTGGTGTCAGACAGAGCCAATTTGATATATTGTAGCATCCAGTTCCTTAAAGGGACACTGTCAACCCCCTTAGGTCTCAAAGTGTCCCTAGTTTAAAAAACATATTTTATGGTTGCCAGAATTCTGTAAAGTTAGTTGATATAGCTGGTAGTTTGAGTCCGACTCTTATTTTCTTTAAAAAAAGTGAAAAACGGACTGCCCAACATACTGGTGTTATCACACCAAAATAGGTTTGTTTACATTTCTTGATCAACTCCAAATGTATCTTTCCTGGACTTGGGAACACCCACAAAACAGTCTAGCCCCTCATGATGCATTGGTAGATTAGGAGGCTACTGCCTTATGAGTGACTGCACTGTTTGTGTGCGTTTCTTATGCTCAGGAAGCATGCAGTAAGAACAGAACCAGGATTGTAAACAAAAGCAAGATTGTTTATAAATATGCATTGCCATGCATTTCATTTCTACTAAGCAAGGATACAGACAAAGCAAACAGCAACATCAATGAATTTTTGAGAGGGTGAGCAATTATAAAATGTGGGGTTTCAGCTAGAAATAACATGATGAAAAACAGGTTGACAGTGTCCCTTTAAAAAATTAAGAAAATACAATATATAGTAATGATCTTCTCCTGTAGACAATTGGCCTCATGAGATATTTATCTGAGACTACATTTGCCCTGTAATTTGTCTTCAATTGGAAATGTTATGACAGAGCTCATGTTGTCCTATTGTATATCAGTAGTGATAAAACTGAAATGTAATGCTGAAGCTATGGGATGAAGTAGGATCTTGATGTTGTTTGGCTGACAATAAAAGTCCAACATGCAGATCAGGGATAGGGTTTTCTGAAAATATGGGTCTGTTGTTTTCTAGTTTTAATAGGGGTCTTTTCATCTACAAATACTGTATCTGAATTTTGGGTCAAAATGGTGTGTTTTCTTGTTTTCTGTGATGCAGATTAAAAAACATAAGATGAAAATGTGAAATTCTAAGCCACTCAATATGGTGAACTGTCCATGTATGTGTGAATTGGCATTCTGAACTTATCGCTTCATTTGAAATAAAAAATGGACATAAAATCTTAGTGTGGCTACATAACAATAGCATTCCTGGTGTCATAAAAACCCTTTTCTGACAGAAGAGGTTTTACAAATGCCCCATCAGACACGTCCCATTAAGCGATGTTTCAGCATAACTTGATTTTATATATTAGCTTTCATGCACAATGTATCAGCATGTTTTTGGACTAATTAACAACAGTATCAGCTTTGTACACATCACCATTCAAGCACAATTCATTACATAGCACTTTATAAAGCAATGAATTAAATCAAAACACCTCAAGTGAGGCAGCTGTGACCACATATGGTCACCAAAGCAACTTTTTGTGGCCACAGGCGTCACTAGAGCCCCAAGTAAAAAATGTCATGCAAAAGGCAATACTGTAACTTGATATAATATGGGAGATGAATTTCAAGGGATGAGGCAGCAGTAATATTGCTTGCCATAGTGTATATCATACAATGCACAGAGAGGTGTGTTGTATCAGGGATTTGGGGGTTAAAAAGCTGAGATCACAAACAAGGGAGAAGGATTCTCTACTTGAAGACTTAATGAAAACACTAGATTTTGAAAGTAGATTGATAGCCCTGGGGGGACTTCAATATGTCATACATAAACTGGGACTTGTGGAAGGGTAAGACTAGTGCTGAGGATAATTTCCTGGACTCAGTTAACCTACTGGGGTTAGATCAACTGGTAAATCTGCCCATGGGGGAGACCACATCCTGGACCTTATATTCAGTAACATGGAAGACTGGATTCAGAACTGTGAGATTACAACACTGTTAGGTGGTAGAGACCATGCTATGGTTAAATCTGGAGTACAGAAACAGAATTATGAGGTCCATGGTACAACTAGGATTAAATAGTTTTAACAAAGCTGATTTTGAATGGATGAGGAGGGATTTCAAGCAGTGGGACTGGCAAGAGATTTTTAAATCTAAAGGTCTCTATGAAATATGTAAAGCCTTGGTGGATAAATTGAACACATTAGTTAACAAATACATCCTGATGAAGAAAATATATAACAGGACTGGTAGGATTCCATCACGAATGACAAGGAAATTAAGAGGAAAATTACAAACAAAAAATAATGCCTATATAAGGGAAAAAAAGTAAAGCCCAACTTGACTGGGACAAATACAAATCACTGCTGAAAAAATGCAAAAGAGAAATTAAACAGTCTAAGAGGAGATTTGCCAGGGAGTTGGCTGATAAAGTCAATGATAACTATAAAGCCTTTTACAACCAAATTAACTACAAAAGAGGCAATTTACACAAGTGGGACCACTTGAAAGAGACAACAGAGAATTAGTCACAAGTAAGAGTTGTATGACCCAGATGTTTAATGATTATTTTAGCTCAGTTTTCAGGGCAAATATGGACTATAACTACCAGGGACCTACAGATATGGTATACAGCAAATTAACAGTGGAGAAAGGGCAACATTCAGGATAAATTACTTAAGATAAATCCCAACAAGGCACCAGGAGAGGATGGGATACACCCAAAACTGGTCAGGGAATTGGCTAATAAATTAGATTTACCACTGACATACCTATTTCAGCAGTCTTTAGATCAGGGTACAGTGGTAGAGTGCTGGAGGTGGGCAAATGTGGTTTCCATTTACAAAAAGGGGAGTAGAAAGGTGTATAAAAACTATAGGCCAGTGAGCCTGACATACATTTTGGGAAAGGTACTTGAAGGGATAATTAAGGAGTACTTAGAAAATTTTGTGATAGAACATATGTTTTTTTTTTCCATCCTATGTTTATCTTCCTGGCTGGTGGTGGCTTGTGTTTGCCATCCAAAACCAGACTTCCTCGGTTGCTCGGGTGCCTCCTCCACTACCCGGTGGAACCATTGGAGCTGTTGAGAGGGCTTCATCCAGCCACAGCCCATGATTATCCATGTTTTCTCCCCTATTCCCCAGAGCCCCTAAACAAGGTTGGCATGTGAGTGGAGGCACACATGCATGCCTAGGCGTGGGCTGACTCCAGTCCATCCACCCCTGACCTAGCACCCATCTCTGTGACCTGCCTGTACCACCATCACACCTCCATGTTGCAGAGATCAAAGCCCAGGAAAGACAATCTCACCTATCCAGGAAAGGATAGCAGCCAGTGGCTGCTCAATCCTCAACCAGCCTCCCCTCCCCTCCCCCAGCCAAACCCTGCCACCCTGTGCTCATTCGTGAACATGTATTACCAGTGTGGTGAGAGGTAAGGCATCCAGTGCCTCAGCCCTCTATGCCACTGGGCCAGCTCCATAGAACATAACTCAATGGATGAGTTACAGCATGGATTTAAAAAGGGTCACTCATGCCAAACTAACCCAATCCAATTCTATATTAAGGTTAGCTATGCATTTCAATGCAACTCCACACTGGACGTGATATTTCTGGATTTCACAAAGACGTTCAACAGAGTTCCTCATAGAGAACTAATTTATTTTTTTATTTTTAGTTATTTAGATCTAGGATTACAACATACCTTTGAGCCAAGGCTCTTTTACAAAGGTTCCATGTCCATATTACATACAATTGGCATCAAATTGGTTACATGGTTACAGTTTAAATTGGTTACATGGTTACAGTTAGTTACATGGTACAAGATAAAACATAGTAACTAATGAAAACATTAGGTATTATAGGTGAGGGGTGACAAACAGATGCTAGGAAGAAGACAGTTGGGATAGGGCTGAGGAAAAGGATGGCATGTGTGGAGAGGGCAGAGTGTGGCAGATGATGGGTTTTGTCAGGACAAACACAGGGTAAGTGCTTTGGAAGTGGCTGAGGACAGGTAAGTGCAAGTAGAGAACAGAACACCACTTGTTAGGTGGTGCACCCACAGGTGTTGGTGCCTAAAAGGGAGAGTCAGAGCTTAGTTTTGAAGACACCTAGGGTTGCTGCAGAGGAGGTGTCCCCATAGAGACTGTTAAACCAACTTACGGTCCTGTAAGCAAATGACCTTTGTCCTTGTGATGTGCGGCAGTGGGGGATTTGCAGGATATGTGGCTTAGTGCTCCTGGTGCTGATGGTGTTAATTTGGGGTTTAAGGAGTGTGCTGACTCCAGGAGGTGCTTTACCCAGTAGGATTTTCTTAGCTGTGATGCAGGTTTGGTATTTGATTCGGTTGTTAAGTTGCAGCCACCCTGTTTTAGAGTAGATGTCACAGGTGTGGGTGAGACGGTGGGAACCAGTAATGAGACAACAGTCTTGATTGAGGGGAAGTTGAGACTTGTTTGAGAGAGGAAGTTGTGGCAGATCCATAGATAATGAGGTCGTAGTCGATGATGCTGATGATGGAGCTCTGGACAGCAACGAACAAAGCTTCAGGGGTTAGATGTTTCCTATGTCTGAATAGAAGGCCCAGCCTGGTGTTTGCTACCTTTGCCACATTATTGATGTGTGGAGCATAGGTGAGATTTGAGTCTAAGGTGAGACCAAGGTATTTAAAGGTAGGGACTTGCTCAAGGGTGGTTCCTTGTTTGGTTTTAATGGAGAGTTGACTTTGTTTGAGTTTGTTGTTGGTACTGCAAAAAATCATGGTCTTTGTTTTCTTCTTGTTAAGGATCAGTTTGTGTTTAGCGAACCAACTTTCGACTGCTGTGCAGGCCTGCTGTAGGTTTCTTTGAAGATGTACTGGGTCATGGTGGGAGGCCAAGATGACAGCATCACCTGCATACAGTAGAAGTTGTTCAGGACTTGAATCTGGCAGTGAGTTCAAGAAGAAGCTGAAAAGGAGGGGTCCCAGTATTGAGCCCTGCGGGACACCGGATCAGAATGGTCTTGGGTCTGAGAGTGTGTCCGCAATTTTCACTCTTTGGTACCAGTTGTTTAAGTAGCTCTTGAACTAATCAACTGAGTTGGATGAGAGCTCTGCTAGCTGAAGCTGGGCAAAAAGTAGATGATGGTTGATGGTATCAAAGGCTTTAGTTAAGTCAATGAAGGTGGACCCAGTTATTTGACTATTGTCTAATGATTGATGGATTGCACCAGTAAATTTCAGTAAGGCCATGATGGTGCTATGACCTTTTCTAAAGCCATGCTGCTCCTTGCACATGATGTTGTACTTGTCAAGGTAGTCAGTGAGCTGGTCTGACACAATCTTTTCCAGGGCCTTGGGAGAGTGGAGGTAGGATGGAAATTGGATGGAAGTTCTCATGTGCTGTTTTGTCCCCACATTTGTGAATTGGGGTTACTGAGGCAGATTTCTAAATGTCTGGGAACTGGCTGAGGTTGAGGGAGAGGTTAAAGGTCCTGGTCAGTGGCCAGAGAACTTCATCAAGGGTGAGCGATAGTAGTTTGAGGTCGAGGGAGTCGTTGCTTGCTCTGGAGTTGCTGATGGGTTTTGCAATATAACTGTGGACCTGATGAATTTTTACTGCTTTAAAGTGGAAGGGAGGGTGGCTAGAGGGGGTGGGAGAGGCAGTGAAAACCTCCTTATTGAAGAAACCTTTGGGGAGAACAGAGCTGAGGTCCGTGAAAGCGACATTTGAAAGCATCAGCAATGAGTTTCTTGTCAAGTGTGGTTACACCATTTATGCAGAGTACTGATAGGGGTAATTTAGACTGTTTCCCAGTAACTTCTTTTATGTTATTCCAGAAGTCCCTTCTATTGCCTCACGTGTTAGCAAGGGCGTTATTGTAGTAGGTGGCCTTCATGTCCTGGATTAGGTTGGTGCAGGCGTTTCATGCGTGTTTGAAGTTAGTGATATAAATTTGTCACCCAGAGCTTCTGGCAACTTCCCAGAGGTGGTCCCAGGCTTTTAATTGCCTTAGTAGGTCACCGGTGAGCCAGAGGTTACTAAGAACTTTGGCTTTGAGCTTTTTGAGGGGAGCATATAGGTTGCAGGCTTTATTAAAGATTCTGATGAAGTGATCAAGTGCAGTGTTCACATTAGTTGCTGTGAGGATTGGGGACCAATCCTGTTGATGAAGAAGGGTCTTGAGATGAGGTAGCTTTCCTCTATGTAGGACTGTGCTTGTAATAGTTTTAGGGGGTGGTTTGATGAATTTGTTGGACCAGAAACAATTGACAGGGGAGTGGTCACTTAGAGTGTCAGGGAGGACAGCAGTGTTAGTGATCCTGGCTGGATGGCTGGTTAGGATCCAATCTAGCAGGGAGCTGGTACCCATTTTGTAATTTGTCCTGGTTGGGGAGCTAACCATCTGGGTAAGATCTGCTGCTGCTGCTATGGAGTCCCTATATGCCCCGGTATCTGCATCAGTCCAGTTAATATTAAAGTGGCTGAGGAGGATGGTTTCAGAGTCAGGTGAGAGGATTTGGTAAAGTCCAGGACTGCGTTAAGCCCATGTCCTTGTTCCTTTGGTGGAATGTAGATAGTGACAGTTGTGATTGTTTTGTTGTGAGCACCAAGGAGGACCTTGATTGGAAGCATCTGTGCAATGGTGTTTTGGGGTATGTGACTGATGAGGTGCCCCCGGATAGTGTCCTTGAGATACAGGGAACATCCGCCTCCTCTTTGAGTTATTCGATCAAGATGGAAAATGTTGTATCCAGGGAGGGTGATAGCATGGTCTGGGATAGAGCACCTTAATTGACTTGGGGCTGGATGGCAACATCATTAGTTGGATTGTGTCATGGTTGATGAATAAATGGCAGCAGGTGACTCTTAGAGGTATTAGCTTAGGGTGGGCAAGTGTGACTAGTGGGGTCCCCCAGGGTTCGGCACTTGGCCCATGCCTGTTTAATCTGTACATATCATCTATGAGGTGCATTGGAAATATTTGGGTCGCAAAATTTGCGGATGATACCAGAACCGATATGAATGTAAATACTAAAGTGGAAATATGAAAATTACAGAGAGGGCTGGCAGAACTAGAACAATGGGCAAAATCACATGGGTTAGATTTTAATACCAACAAATGCTTGGTTATGCATTTTGGGAGGAACAACATAAAGGCACAATATTCTTTGGGTGGCAACATGTTGAAGGAAGTTACACAAAAAAGAGACATGGGTGTAATAATATACAATGATTTAAGTTTTATGATGCACTGTCATAATATTAAACAAAAAGCAAATGGTGTCCTTAATACTATTCTTAAGCACATTACAAGCAGAGACAGGGAAGTGATAGTCCCCTTATTTTTTCCTTGGTCAGGCTGAATCTCGAGTACTGTGAACAATTCTGGGCACCTGGGGCAGAGACTGAAATAAAAGCACTGGAGGGGATACAATGGAAGGCTACTAGGGCAGTCAGGGATCTAAGAGGACTCCGTTATGAAAATAGGTTACAAGAACAGGGACTGTTTACATTACAGTACCAAAGAATACAGGGAGATTTATGTCTAGCCCTCCTTGCCTTGACAAATCATGACCTCTGAGATTGCTTAGGTCTTAGATTTCAAGATCAACCTCATAACATGAAATCTCCATTGAAGTTTATGGGGCACTTTTTCAAACCCATTTTATATGTGTTAAATCAAACTCTGATACAAAAATGAAAGCTGGCCCAGAAGTGCTGAGGGCTGAGGCACTGGATGCCACACCTTGTGCCATGCCAGCCACCCAGGGTCTGGAGCGACCTCGGGTGCTCGGTGCTGGCTGGGGAGAAGGAGGATCAAGCATCCCAGGGACTGCTCTACTTCTCTGGGGAGGGTGGGAGGGCGACCATGGCAGTACTGTCTCCTGGTGGTGACTGGGGGCTGGTTCAAGGTGTGGTCTGCTGTGGGGATCGACGCAGGCTGACTCCGGATTCGCTGGGTGTGGACATGTGCATGGAGATTCCTTGGTGTCATTGCACGCCTGTGCTGTGGAAGGGAAAAACACAAGAAAAATCAATGTCAGTCCCTGAGTATGATGTAAGAAGGATCTGGCACTGCCACATTGGTCATACCCAAAGCAGGCCCCTGGTGTGCCTGCCCCCTAGTCTTCCACAGTGTGAGAGGTATGGACCCACTGCGATGAGGCTAGAAGAGGGGTGGGACATAGGGTTTCAGAGCTCCTGGCTGTGATGGGGGCAGCAGCTGCAGAGATAGCTGGATGGGTGGGGGCAATGTTCCCGCCAATTTTTAGTCTCTGTGGGTGGGTGACTGATGTGTGTGTGGCACTTTGTGCAAAAAGATTGATTCATGTGTGCAAATTGGGTGGTCCAAACAAGTAATATATTTTATAGCCAATAAGAAGTAGAAAACATAACCAAATACTCGATGCAAAGTATAAATATACATTCTGACACAGTCCGAAGTTTGGATGTGCATTGTGCACCATAACAGTATGAACTGGAAACATGTATAAACTATGTACATTTTAAAGAGTCTTGCATGCATCTAAAAGGGGTGCTGCTGATGTTGATTTCTTAGCAATGCATCATTTACTGTTTTTCTCTCCTGTCTTTCCCATCCTTCCAGTGGACTTGCATTATTAAGATCCATTTTTACACCAGATGTTAAAAACAATTTTGTTCGCATCAGCATATCTAAATGACTTTCTTCCAAGCAGTTTCTTTGTTTGCTCTCAGTGTAGTTCATGAGGCTGAAGCCTCTTTCACAGTCAGCATTAGAAGCTTGGAATGTACTAGAACAATTTATTGTTCAACATAAAGCAGTTATAATACACTAAAATCAGGACAAAATGCATAGTAAATATAAATAGACAATAAATAAATCAACAAGAAACTTAAATATCTTTACAGTGCAATTCAGTTTAACAGTGTCCCTTGAGTACCCTTTCACATAAAAAACCTCCACGGGACTTCAAGTTCACCTAATTAACTTTACAAATGAGTTGAAATTAAAAATCTTGCAAAGATATCTACCATGTTCTTCTCTTTCATAGTAAACAAATATTCCAAAAGGTCCTCGAGGGGGAGGCTGAGATCCCTTAACAATCCACCCAGCAATTTTTTCCTAGTTGATTCATACCTAGGACACAAGAGTACCACATGTTTGACATCTATAGTCCCCACTCCACATTTACAACATAGAGGAAGTATCCCCTCTCTTTTGTCTGAAATGAATGCATTGAGCATTATAGTTTTCAGTTCTGAATCTTGTATAGATTCTTCTTTGTTTAGGACAGGTTAAAAAGAGAGATAGGGATCATATCCCCATGAAATCTTTACTTTTTTATAAAACATATATAGCTTAAGGTTGGAGAGTTGAACATAGAAATAGTTTGTGTCTTAAGTCAATAAGCTTCAATTTGACATCCTGCCTAATCTCTTCAAGTGGTGTCATGTAAATTTTATATAAGAGGTGGCTCAATCCGGCCGGCATTATTGTTTCCTTAATAAGTTGAATAAAGGGATGTACATATCCCATGCTGGCCAATTTGATGGCTTCCACTACACATATTCTGGGATATCCTTGTTGGGGCAAAAGAAAAAGTTTAAACAGAAAGAGAATCTGTCATTCACAGATGAGAGAAGTCAAGGAATGTTGTCCTACCTCCAAGGCAAGAATACAGCTTGGAATTCCATTTAGCAATATTAAGATGTATCTATAGACTTTATTCAGAATTATTTCTAATTCTCTAACCTTAGTATAACCCCAGATTTCAGAGGCATACAACATGCTTGTTCTTATTTTGGCATTAACAACTCTTAATACCCCGCTGACCAATAACTTCCCCATCTTGCTGTTAAAATATTTTTAGGGCATTTACAGAAGATCCCATTTTAAATTGAACAGCCTCCAAATGTTTGGTCCAAGATAGGCTATAGGCAAAAGGGGTAACTAAATAGTCATAACACTTAACAGTGTCTACATGGTTAGCATTTAGCCTAAAGCCTACTGTGTTCTTGGTTTGAGAGCCAAAAACTACAACATTGGTCTTGCCAAGATTAACGTTTAGTTTCCCTTGAGAACAGAGAGATTCAAAGTGAGTCAATTTTCTTTTAAGACCTAGGATTGAAGTAGAGAGCAAGACTAAATCATCTGCATATGCTAAACATTCAATCCTTTGATCATTCATTTTTGGAGTATGAAAATCTGGGTTACCTAGCTGATCCAAGACTGTATTAATGTGGATGTTAAATAGAGAGGGGGGCCAAAATACAACCATGTCTGCCCCCCACGTTTATCTCAAATCTATCAGTTAGATGACCATATTGATTATACTGGACCCTTGCCCACATATTTTCATACAGTCTAATAATAACATCAAGAAGTCAGGCCTCCAACTTCAGATCCCTTAATGTAGCCCAAAGGAATTTTTCTACCAATGCTGTTGAAGGCTGAGGAGAAGTCCACAAAGCAGCAGTATAATCCATTTTTTCCTCACTTTAGTATACTTCCAGATCAGATGCTGAAGCATGTAACAGTGTTGTACTGTAGAACAGTCCTTCCGGAAACCATTCTGTGCCTCATACAATACTGAGTTCTCCTTGACCCACAACAGCAATCTGCCAAAAATTATCCTAGCGAAAATCTTCTGTGAAACATCTATCAAACTAATAGGCCTATACATCCTTGGGTCATTCGGATCCTTTTTTTTTTAAATTGGGAAGATAACACTACCTGCCCAACTGGCAGGGCAAGAGTACCCCTGAACCAGGCCATTAAACAGCAAAAGAAGAAAATGAATACACCAGTTGGGAAAAACCTTATAGAGATCACATAGGACCCCATCCAGCCCTGGTGCTTTAGTTGCCTTAAGGCCAATCAGTGCCATCTGGATTTCATCCTCTGTGATCAAGATAGGTCTTGGAAAAATTTCATCCTCCTGTATTTTCAAAGCATCAGGTGTCTCCTGCTCTTCTTGAGAATAACAGAGCTTGGAGAAATGAGATGCCCAAACTTCAGGTGTAATATAGGCTTCAATCCTGTTGGCATATCTATTATATCCCTGGGCAACAATATTCCAAAATTGTCTTCCATCCCTATCCAAAACAGTCTGCCTCAGTTTTTCTCCAAAGTCCCTGAGTATGTTTATGTCCCCCCATTCGAGAATTTTCCTATATTTTTCTCTTTCAGTCTTTAGCAACTTAAAATCTGCTGCAGACTTATTTATTTTCTTCTTATGCTGTCTTAGTTTTCCTCCAAACTCTTTCTTTGCCTGCAGGCATACCGAATTAAACTAAAACATTTTATAAAGGGACCTAGGATGGTACATTGTTTTACATCTAGGTCCAAGTAAAGAATGAATAGTTTCCCAATTCTCCAAAATATTAAAGGCCTTACTTTTATCCAGGACCAACTCGTGAATATCACCTAAGACTCCTGTACTAAGAATTTCTTTAAAACTAGCTTGATGAATTGGTCCCCAATCAATCCTTCTCTTGTTTATGAATTCCAGACTCTCTTCCTGTTGTGCCTCACTCCCTAAAGTTCCAAAAGGGCATTTGATATTAATTACAATAGCACAGTGTGCTGATTCCAATCTATCCATGACCTCTAACTATTGGATCAGCTTTACTGCTTCCAAATTGGTCCAAACCTGATCAGTGGTTGAAGAGCCATTAGGTCCTCTGTACATTAAGGATCTAATTAGATCTCCCTGAGTTCTCTCATTTAAAATACAGAAATTTCTACTGGCCAAGCCTGCTAGCAATTCCCTACCTCTGAGGCTAGATTTTAGATCCTGAGCAGTCCTAGTATGTGAGATATTTGGATTAAATATAGATATTGTATGGATCATATCTCAGTATACATCCTCCAATAAATGAGAAGGAATTCTAGCATTAAAGTCTCCAAAAATGATTATAGGGCAAGGTATACCCTTATCTGACAATTCAAGTGCCATTTTCAGATCCTGTATGAATGGATCAGCGTGATCAGTGGCTCTATTGTGGGGGGAGGGGGGAATATATATCGTAGAGAGTGATCTCTTGTCCCTTGCTAATCTTTAGAGCCAAAATACCCTGACTTAATAGAAATGTTAGTGATCTGAAAATGTTGCAAAGTTTTGATAAAAAAGGAAATATCCCCTTTAAAACTTCCAAACTTTTTTATCTTTAGTTGCTGGCAGATTAAAGACAGAATATCCAGACAATTTGGGAGTTACATTTTCTGTACACCATGTTTCTTGCAGTCCAATAATATCAAAATTATCCAGAAATCTCACTACTTTATGGTAAATTATTTTAAGATGGATGCCATCAATATTCCATGAAAGTATAGAAAGGGCATCTACATCTCGCTCCCCAGCTCCCTTATCCAAATCTAGCTGACATTCATAGTTCAATTGTTTGATATTATCTACATGCTGCATTTGTCAGGCTTAATCAGTAACTGTCAGTGGTGAGTAGGTATTAGGGTCAATTAGGTTTCCAAAGTCAATCGGGGTTATCTGCCTCTAAGATTGATTCTGGACTATCCTTAGTCTGTTTAAACCATGAAAAGACTTCACCCAAGTCTAATGTGTTAACTAAATGTATTCCCAAACAATCCAGCTTGCTGGCCAGAGAAAGCAAGCTGATAGCTGTATGAGGATTTTTAAATTGATATCAATCTGTGTGGTGGGCTCAGGATCTCCATATAACTTTATGGAGTCCACCATGTTTCTGGAGATATAAATCCTAATGCTCTTTCCAAGAGCGACAACAAATCTTCTCTAACTTTCCAAGGAGAATCCTTGTGTGAAACCTTCCACCCAAAGACAGTTATGGTCCTACTCAGCTATACTTCTCTCTGCTTCAGTACATGATCCTCTATCACTCCCAAGATTGTTCTTTGTGCTATCATATCTTCTCACTCTGCACCTCCCTACGGAGAATCTCTTCTGGGGAAGGATAAGACTGTGTAGGAACCTCTATACATAATAGCTTCATGTTTAGCTTGGAATGTAGCACATACATCAATAAGTTTAGCCACCATGCTGTACTGCATGTCAGTCAAAGCAAAGTGGATCATGTCAGTAAAGGATTTTAATGATCCTCCCTTTATTTTTTCAACAACTATAAATCTGAAGTCATTGTACTGGCTAACAATTTTTGCCTGGTCCACTAATGAAAATAAATAGTTCTGATATTTGCTCTACAGTCTCTCAATATTTGATAAGCCAAACTCAAAGCTGCAATGTGGCATTGCTGCAAAATCAAAGGCAGGTCAGAAAATTCACCTGCAGGAAATCAGCTGTCCAGATGGTCACATAACAGGCCAATGAATTGCAAAATTGCTGTTGTGCTTACTTCAGCTGTGCAATTAGCCAAAAGCAGTTTTACTGGTTGGCTCCAGTAGACAGTTTCACCCAGGTTCTGGCTTCTGATCTTTTTTTTTATTTTTGCCCTAGCAATCTGTGCAGCTTCAACTGTTAGACAGCTTTCTGAAACATGTTAGACAACTCTGCCAACTCCAAAAGTACATCATTTATTACTGTTCTGGCAGTGTGGTATTCAAGGTTGGACAGCTCCTTAATGCAGTTCTTAGCAATGGGATCTTTGATGGATGCATGCATAATTATATGTGATGTCATTTACCCAAGGTATGGTTTACAATGACTATGCTAGGTATTGTCAAGATCAGTGGGGGTTTTAAAATGTATTTTTGCAATGTAGTGAGTGAGTCAGTGTGATATGAGAGAGGAGATGCATTTAGGAGACTGCATTTCTCTTCCATTCTGGATCCATACTAAGCGCAGTATGAATTTATGAAATTAAATGAAAAGGACTTTTTGCGCTGCTTTTTCTTGCTGTCCATTTTAGAATTACTATCCCCATGTAGCCAACATGGGCAACCTTTTTACAAGCACTGATTCATTGAATCTCAAATGTATGTATAATGTGAGACCCTGTTTTAAAGAGAAGCCCAATCTCATCTCTCTAGACATATGTACAGTCAGTGTCTCAGCCTGCTAATTGAGAAGGTTATACCCATCCCAGCCCCCCAAAATACATAAAAAAATGACACAAACAGACAGTAGGTTGCTTTGATGCTTTTATGGTAAACAAAAACTATAGTTTTCCCATTTTCTTGTACTGAAAAAAAAAATAAACACGCTTTCAATGGTGAGGCTTTAAATCCATTATAAACACATTTTGTATGTGAGACGCTGCTTGGGGAGGAAGCAGATTACACTGAAATTGTGCAACTTTTAAACTGAAATAACATAATATACACCCTACGTCAGAGAATCTCTCGCATTGCTTTGTTTGGGGGAATCTACCAAACAAATAAAACATGCCATTTCTTTGAACAGCACGAGAATACTGTTCGTTATCAAGTACTGTCTTATTGAAAAGACATGATAAGCTGAAAACATTGCTGTAACTGCAAAGCCGATTGGTTGGAATTTTGCCGATTGGTTCCATTGTTCAATAAGTGGAGCAAGAGCGAGATGTCTGTCTTGTTAACTGCTGGCTTGTTAAAGTTAATGGGCTGTGGCCTCAGGGGTGGGCATACAATGTTTCATTCCCATTCACTTTCATGTCCTGCTGTCTGAGTCTCAAATCTGAGTGATGACTGTAGTCACTACTTCATGAACATGAGTATCCCTGTCAGCTGCTTTGTGCGCTACTACTGAAGCCATGTGTGGGTTATTTCTGACTGCTGTGTGCGCACACATGCACACACCTTAGGGAGAACATAGGTGGGGGGAACCATAGATACATCCCCTATGCCAAGGAACAGGCATAGCAAAACTGTGTAACAAAAAGAAAATTAAAGCTACAACTTAACTAATAGGGTTCCTAATGGGCTGCGGCATTTAAAAAGCCTTTGTAATAATTGTAGACATTCTTTTCAATTTCCTCTTTAGAATTCACCATCCGAGAATTGGATACACAGTTAAATGTCAGCACAGGGGTGGTGGTGTCAGCTCCCAATGAAACAAGTAATTTTTAAAATCAAACTGAAGGAAGGCACTCAGCCCTTACTATAGGGAGCACACTAGTGAAACAGATTCAAAAGTCCATCCTTGGTTATTTCATAGTCCCTGACTGGGTTGGGTGAAACATTAAACAGACAGGCAACTTTGCTCATGGTACACTGCTCACCAATATGCTGTTTTTACTCTATACACCAGATATGAAATAATAAAGGATTGACTTCTGAATCAGTTTCACTGGTGTGCTTTCTATAGTAAGGGATGTGTGCCTTCCTTCAGTTTGGTTTCCTAGAATTTGATAATCTATGAGGAAGTATATCAGTGGGAGTAGGGGAGTTGAGTTCAGAACATAGGGCAAGTTAACATGGGAGTGTGAACATCATGCACGGGGCAGTCAAAGATTTTTCCCCTCACAGCCCTCCCACTTCCCTGCAGAGAACCCACCCATGTTGTACCTGATAGTTTGGAGATAATTGGGAGAGACCTGACATATTGTGTTTTCCAGTGATATTAAGGCCCTCTACCAGACTCACCAGAGATGGTGCTCAAACTGGGGGTTGGGGGATGGAAGCCTCCCCCTTGAGTCCAGGCCAAGTGCCAAGGGATTGTTTTTTTTTCTACATGGACAACAACTAAAATGTATGAAAGGGATCTTAGTTTGAAGAGACAATGACACATATTTTAAATATAAAGCACCAATATTTTAACTAAGGTTATGCAGTATCCATAACAGTGTACTGTTTGTGTTTTTAATATGTTTGCTTGTTTGTGCAAATTTCATTATTTTAATATTAGCTCTGATTTATTTTGGCTGCCCAAATAAAGATACCTCATGGTAGCTAACAGCTTCAGGAGAGGGTCTAGAATCTGACAACTGTACATAACATGCTTGGAACAGAACCTAGCATCCAGCTGATGTACAATATGTAGCTTACTTCCCTATTGAGAACCTAGAACACCATAGCTTCCAATACACAGAAGAAAAAAATATAGGAAAAAAAAAACCACTGGTTACAAAGCCATAATGTTCATACCCCTGATGACCCCTGGCAGAGTGGAGTTCATCAAGAGTCGAGTTCATCAAACATCTAAAAAGCTCTAGTTTCTGTTTTAGTATCTTTTCCTACTTTTCTAATGGTGCATGAAAAACAACTAGTTTTGTATTTTACAATTGAAAATATACAGAATTCAGCATCTAGGTGCTGGGTTCCTTTTTAACAGACAATGGGCTAGATTCAGGAACAGGTACCACTGGTATTTCCAGCAGCATCCATCACTCCGCTAGAGGTGAATTCCCATCCAATGCAGGACATAGTTCCTGACATTGGTCCCAGGCTGTGTGCCAGTTATCACAGTGTCAGCTATTGTAGTAGCCAGAGCAATGCCTGGGACTGCTGGACTCATTTGCATATGCTTTACACAAATCTGCTTATCAAAAATATTTTTTTCAGTTCATTAGTTTACTGTCAAGCAGAATCTCTCTTTGTTTCTTATAGATCTGACACAGTAAATTAGGCTTAGAAAATAAATGGGTCTTCCCATTGTGGCACACAGACCCATCATCTTTTCAAATATTTTCATATTACTCATTAGACTTTTATGACACATGGGACACAATGTTGTTTTAAATTGCTTAGCAGAAGAGACTGCACCACTGAGTATGAAATAAAATATGCAATTGATTTTAACCAGTTTGGCCTGACATGTTTATTGACAGTTTATTTTCCAGTCCCCCACTCCACTCAATCAATAAAATAGATCCAACAAACATTGATAGTTCCAGTCATTCAGGCAGCATGCATGTCAGATGAAGAAAATTACTTACTACATTATGGGTTGCTCAAGAGGTTTTGCAAAAATGTGTCAAAGGTTCCTCAGATATGCCAAGAAATCCTGAGGCAAAGAGGAAACATTTCAATGATCTCAGAAAACCTGGCTTCTGCTAGTCAATGTGAATTCAGTAGAACCCAAGTTATCTAGGACACAATTAACTGAAAAGCCCTTCAGTGTTAAAGGAAACACATCCTTGTTACCTGTGTTTTGCTATATCTGTAGAAGGATTTGGGTTAATATCAGGATTCTAGACGTACTGTATATTTACACTTTAAAAAGTCCCAAATGCCCAGTTCTGTGCACTGTCAGCACTGCTAGTGGCAGCGATCAGGAGTGGTTCTTCAGAACTTTGATGGTGAACACATTTCCAGTTTCAGCATTTGCAAGTTTGCAAATGAAGTGAGGAATCTTGATGTCAAGTGTACATGAGAAGGCAGCCAGGCATCATGGGCAACCAGCTGTTGCATTGAGTGGTAGAACAGAGAATGAGCATGAGTTCAAACAACCATGACTAGGGATGGCATGATTTTGCATAACTAATTCAAACAATGGAATTTATACAGTGGATCCAGTAACTAGAAACTGCTTTCATTTTCTTCCTATTGATTGTTCCATTTTCTCTTTTACTGTATAATGTTCAGGGCACAGTTCATGGTGGCAAGGGATGGTCACAAAACTGCTATAACAATGATTTTGTGGTAGTCCCTTAACTGAACCCCTATGAGATATTCACAAAGTGGGTTACAGCTCTTCTCTGCACAGTTGGTAAGGTGGGGAATGGGACAAGGTTGACATGCAAATGGCTTACAGGATAATCCAAAAACAAGATGATCCCCACAAAGTCAGTCAACACAGCCTGCCTGCAGTTCTATTACAGGAAGTCTGTAGAAGTGTTGATAAAGATGCAACCTCTCTCAGTAGATCCTGTGAGGGAATGGAGATTGTTAATGTACCAATGTGAAAGCAATGCATGCAAGAGAGTGGAGCTAGGGAGAGGGATCCATAGGTCACCAAGGACACTAGTTAGACAATTAAAAAAACATTTAATTAAGGTACTGCTGGCTAACAAAAGCATAAAATGACATAACATAAATGTAAAGTGACAGTGAGCACATAGAAAACTTCAGCCTTCATTGACATATCTGGACTAGAAAAAAGAGGAAGGTCAGTTATAACTTCAACCTTCATTGACATATCTGGACTAGAAAAAAGAGAAAGGTCAGTTATAGACATATGTAGCAGATCGCAAAGGTCCATTTGTCATATTTTGGGAAAGGCGAGAGTATAGGTCCTATAGGATACAAACAAGTTAACACCAAAAGCATGCATAAGCTTGGAGAAGGATGAATTAGCCCAAGAATAACAGAAATTACTTAACACTTACACTGAAATTTCGTTATTACAAAGGGCACGTGTAGGGTAGCTTTGTTGGCCAGTTCTGAGTACCAACTCCGGGGCCCTCATGACAGCTAGAGGGGGCAGGCCTGTATCCTTGTGAGACAGGATCATGATCACTCACCCTTCGGTGGTGTGGTGCCTCCACCTGAGGAATCAGGCAGAATAATCAGTCACCTGTCCTCTTTCCCCACAAACAATACTTCCACCTCCTTCCATACACTTCCCTAATACACAATACCCCAAAACAGTGATGGAGACCGTGGTTACCATAAGCACAGCAACTATTTATTACTGTAGGGCATAGGACTGGCAACTTCAGCTGTAAGAAAATATGGTTAAGTTAGTCACTTATACAGCACTTTCCAACACCAGTTACTATACCAGTAATGCCATCAATAACACTTAATGCAACTTCCCCCGGGCTCCCACCCATCAGGTTCTAGAACTGTCCCATTGTCTTCTGGGGTACCCCACTAAGGTTGCAGGCCTGTGATGCCACAGGTTGGCTGGTGTTGGGGCCCTAGATGCAGAAATAACACAAGGCAAAGCAACTTGGAACAGCAGCAACCATTTGTAATCCCCCGGTGGCAAAACTGTACTTTGCAGACATGTTGCAGGTGCGGAGGATGTCCATGGCTTCTGATCACTCTGATGAAACTCTCTGGAATGCTTGGTAGGCAGTAGCTTGGGCAGGAGCATCTTGGCTAACTACAAACCACAGCTCCAACATTCTAGAGAGGGTAGTGGATGCATGGAACAGCCTTCCTGAGGAGGTTGTGGGGTCTAAAACTCTGGGAGAATTCAAGAATGCATGGGACAGACATAAGGCAATTCTTGTGGGGGGTAGGAAGAAATAGGCTGTTGGTTAACTAGGATCTGCGGCCTATCCTGTAGGTAGGGAAATGGGCAGACTAGATGGGCCTAGCGGTCCTTATCTGCCGTCAAAGTCTATGTTTCTATGTTTCTATGTCTCTAGCAGTAACAGTTCAATGCAGACCCTGATCCCCGGCTGGGGTCTCAGGCAGAACACCCTGGGGTGCAACTTCCTTGAACAGGAATTAAGCAAAAGTCTTTTGTAAATCTAAAAGTGAGGTCCTCTGAGCTAAAGTTGAGCTCCAGTCTCTCAAATGTCTTAGGAATCTCCACCACCTTCCGGTGGATTTAAGCAGCTTTTGTAGCAAACAGTTTGGAAAACACAGCCCAAATTAGCAGCAATCCACTTAGATTCTTTTGCAAGCAGTTCCAGTTTGTTTTTTAATTCTTCTGTCCCAGCACTATAGCTTAGTTCAAGTTCAAGTTTATTACAGGAAATACTCCATTGAGCAGGCTCATTCACAAGGAGGTCCTGGTAACATTGACAATACAAAAACATAGATGAACATAAAGTGACAGATTGAATGGTACTAGTATAACAAATGGCAAATAGCAGAGTGGGAATGGGGTACAGGTAATACAAGTACACTTACTATCTAATACATTGCAGGGTACTGACTAATGTAAGGACGTATATGCTGCACATAAAATTCAGAATGACTACATTTGAGAGTGGAAAAGACAGAGAACAGTGCATGTAGTAAGTGCTATAGGTAATCAATGGGGGCACAGCATGTCTGAAGTAGTGTGAGTTATGAGCAGGGGGGCTTAAGGATGTGGGAGGTATGGGCAGGGGTGGTGGGGGTAAGGGTAGAGGGAGTGGAAAACTAGTAAGGGTGGTGGAAGGGTGGAGAAGCAGTATGGATGGAGGAAGGATGGAGAAGCTGTGGAGGAGGGGTCAGGGTGAGGATGGAATAGTGGGTGGGGGCATAAGGGTGGGAGAATAAGATAGATGGTGGAGGGATGGGGGGACAGGGACCAGAAGGATGGAAGTAGTGGTGAAGGAGTACATATGTTAGTTTACCATTTAGAGCAGTGGCATACAGCTTTAAAAGCTTTCTTGGCCTGAGTCTTAAAGCAATTTAATGAGACCAGCTCAGTTAGCCTCATAGTGCTTTGCATCTGGTTCCATACTGAGGGGAGGATGAAGCTAATAAGACCTCTGCCCTGATTGGTGCGTGTCCTGGGAACATTCAGGAGCACAAGATCTGAGTTATGCAGAAAGTAGATGTTGTGATTCTTGTATACTAGGAGTTGATATAGTGTGGTGACTTGCCTTTCAGCAACTTCATTAGGAGGACTGGAGGAGGGCAGATGTGATTCCCCTTCACAAAAGTGGGAGCAAGGCAGAAGCAGGAAACTACAGACTTGTTAGTTTAACCTCAGTGATAGGGAAAATGATGGAATCACTTCTGAAGGAAAGAATTGTTGAGTATCTAGAGGCCAGAGGGGCACAGGACCATAGGCAGCATGGATTCACAGTGGGAAGGTCATGCCAGATGAATCTGATAGATTTCTTTGACTGGGTGACAAAAGTAGTAGATCAGGGAGGGGCTGTGGACATGGCCTACCTAGACTTTAACAAGGCATTTGACACAGTCCCACACAAAAGATTAATATACAAGTTAGCCAGCCTGGGAGTGGGTCCCCAGATGACAGCCTGGGTAAAGAATTGGCTGGAGAATAGGACACAGAGGGTAAAAGTAAATGGAGTCCACTCAGAAGAAAGGAGGGATACTAGTGGGGTACCGCAGGGTTCAGAATTAGGACCGGTCCTCTTCAATGTCTTTATAAGTGACATTGCAGAGGGACTGGAAGGAAAAGTATGTCTCTTTGCAGATGACACAAAGATCTGCAACAGAGGTGATGCACAGGATGGGGTGGAAAGGATGAGAGGGGACTTGGCAAGGTTAGAGAAATGGTCAAATGTATGGCAGCTTAGACTCAATGCTAAGAAGTGCAAGGTAATGCACCTGGGAAACAAAACCCAGGGAAGAGTGCACAAAGGGGTGAGATACTAACAACAACAAAATGGAAAGGGACCTGGGGTAGTCATATCAGATGACCTAAAGGTGGGCAAGCAATGTGAGAGGGCAGCAAGGAGGGCTGGGGGGATACTGGGATGCATAGGGAGGCATCACCAGTAGAAAACAGGAAGTTATTATCCCTCTGTACAGACAGCTGGTGAGACCCCATCTGGAGTACTGTGTGCAGTTCTGGAGACCCAGTCTCGGCAAAGACATAGACAGGATGGAAGCTGTCCAGAGGAGGGCAACTAAAATAGTGCAGGGTCTGCACCGGAAGACATGTGAAGAGAGACGAAAGGAGCTTAATATGTATAGCCTCAAGGAAAGGAGGGAGAGGGGGGACATGATAGAAACGTTCAAGTACCTCAAGGGAATCAACAAAGTCCAAGAGGGTAGCATCTTTCAAAAAAAGAGGTGTGCAAGAACAAGAGGGCACAATTTGAAGATAGAGGGGGGACAGCTCAGAGGTAATTTAAGGAAGTATTTTTTTCACAGGGAGGGTTGTGGATGCATGGAAGGGCCTTCCAGAGGAGGTGGTGGAGTCAAAATCAGTGGTGGAATTCAAACATGCATGGGACAGTCATAAGGCCATTCTAGGGGGTGGGGGTAGGAAGAAGTAGACTGCTGGTTAACTAGGATCTGCAACTTATCCAGTAGGTAGGGAAATGGGCAGACTGGGTGGGCCAAGCGGTCCTTATCTGCCATCAAATTCTATGTTTCTATGTTTCATTGTCCACTGGCCAATGTGAAGCATGTACCTAGCTGCTAGGGATATTCAGCCTTTTGATGAGTAGAGGGTGCAGTGGTGTGTCCTGAAATGTAATGCACAATGGTATAGGGAGTTAAGTTTGTGGGTGTGAGTTGTGGCACTGCAGTTGTAGATAATGTCTCCATAATCCAGCAGCGGTAGGAATGTGACCTGAACCAGTCTTTGCCTGCAGTCCAGTGTAAATAGGGATCTGTTCCAGTAGAGGAACCCCAACCTAGCTTAGTTTTTTTGGCTAGACAGTTGATATGTGTACTAAACAATAGTCTGTTGTCAAGCCATACACCAAGATACTTAAACTGATCCACAACCTCGAGGGTGTCCCTGAAGATGGTTGTAATGGGAAGGACAGTGTTCTGTGCACTGTGGGGAGAGGCTACATGGGATGAGGGGAAGGACATCACGTTGGTCTTCTTTGCATTTAGGAGATGTTTTGAATGGGCCAGGTTGTACTGTAGCTGATTAAAGTCAGCTTGTAGATTGGAACAAGCTTCACGCAGTGATGGTCTTGAAATGTAGAGAACCGTGTCACTGGCAAAAAGTGCAGCTTGGCTTTTTGAATATTTTTATCCAGCGAGTTGATGTAACTAGTGAAGAGGAGGGGCCCCAGAATGGATCCCTGTGGGATTCCCCTTCTGATAGGCACTGTGTTGGACAGGGCTCCATATGCTTTAATTCTTTGCAACCTATCTGAAAGGTAGCTAGAGAACCATCTTACAGTAGTAACATGCACTCCCATAGAAGTGAGACAGTGCAGGAGAAGGGTATGGTCCACTCTGTCGAACGCCTTGCTTAGGTCAAGGGAAATGGCACAGCTGGATTGTTTATTGTCAATGGCAGAAAACCAGTCATCAATCACCTTAGCCAAGGCTGTGACTGTGCTGTGGTTCTGTCTGAACCTGGAATGGAGTGTGTTGAGTATGTTCACGCTCTCTAGGTGTTCTTTTATTTGTGAGTGTATTAGTTTTTCCAATAGTTTGGACAGGACCGGTATAGTGGAAATTGGTCTATAGTTGTTGAGGTTGCTTCAGTCACCAGACATGAATAATGGGAGGATATGCACTATTTTCTAGATGGAGAGGACAGGTGATGTGGAGATGGATAGATTGAATATATGCATTATGGGCGCAACTAGCAGATGGCTTCCCATGTTTAGAAAAAGTGCTTTGATTCCATCAGCACCTACCCCTTTTTTAGTGTCTAATTTTAGTAGGAGTCGCTCGACATCCTTGAATGTAATAGGGGAGAGTTGGAAGGCAGCATGTGATGGCGTGGTGTTAGAGCAGTCTGGAAATGGGGGGTCGGAAGGCAGTCCAGCAGCTGGTGAAGTGTCGAAAGCCATACCTGCTATGGCAAAGTGAGTATTCAACAGGTCTAGTGTGGAGCATTGGTCGGTGATCAATGTACCATTTGAACTGACTTTTGGTGATAGAGATGGGGGGGTTATGGTCATCAATCGTTTTGAAGGTACACTAAATTTTAGTGGAGTTGCCTTTGGTTTCTTCTAGGGTTTCGACATAATAAGAGGCCTTGGTACTCCTTATAAGCTGCTTGACGCACTCGTTTCTAGCTGCTCTGAACTCCTGCCGGTGGGTTGCAGATTTAGATTGCCTTGTGCTAGCCTAGTGTTTATCATGCCATGATAGTGCAGATTTCAGTTTGGGGGAAAAACCATGGGTGTGAAAATTTCCTGATTCTACATTTAATGAATGGTGCGTGTTTGCTGGCGAGGCCTGATATAATGGTATTAAAGATAGTGATGTCAGATTCTATGGATTTTGTTTGCCAGTCTATCTGTTTAAAGTCTGTGAGGTAGTTATGAATACTAAACTTGCGGAAACTTCTACAGGTGATGTATTTGTAACAGGAGTGACATTTGACGTGAATGTGTGTGCAAACCACGATATTGTGATCACTCACGTCATTATGAAAGACCGCTGAGTGTTTTATTTTGTGGGGACAGTTAGTGATGATTAAGCCAAGTATGGTGCTGCAATCTAAATTTTTAGTGTTTGTCCTTGTGGGTTCAGTGACAAGCTGAGTGAGTCCAAGCTGATCACATAGGTCTTTTATGGCATTTGCCTTAGGGGAAAGCCAGTCGAGGTTTAGGTCCCCAAAGATAATGGTTTCATTGTTGTTGGACTCAGTGCCTACTGGAGTCTAGACCAGCCATCACAGCTTGGGGCTCCAGCCCTTGGTGATGTCTCTCCTGATCTCTTATCTCCCTGGGGACTGGATTTTTGACAGGCTCCTGGGGATATTTGTAGCCTTCACCAGGCTCCCTACTGATTGGCACAGCTCTTCTCAGGCAAAAAACAGTCTTGCCATTTTTTTTCTCTTCTTCCTTCCTGCTGCTGCAGCAGTGTCTGCCTTTGTTTTTGCTCCCCCTGGATCTCACCACCAGAATTAAAAGGGCCTGGGGGAAAAGCTTTTTAATTGGACCAGTCCTCTGAAAACCACAGAGGGGGTTGGGGCTTACATACTCCCCCTCTTTAGAACTTGTTGTCCTTGACAAGACACTGTCCATAGTTCATGAGTCCCCAAGTCTATTTTATGGGAGTGTACTGTGGAAAGAAAAAGGGGTAATGAACAAACAAGTTGTATAACCTAGAAATAAAGATGTTAACTAACCATTAACATGTAACACATTGAACACATTAAGTTGCCCCTGTTTACTAACTTCTATTTTCACCTCAGATTTAATCTTTTGGGGTAGGGACAAAGCCTGTGCTATAGGCACAATTATTCTGTGTACCAAAGGAGGGGTATATTAGATGACTCTCCAGACTGATCTTAAATAAGCTTTAGTGGGGGCTTATGGGATCTTTCTGATCTTCTAGGCACCTGTGAGATTTCTGGGGTATTCATGGGGGCACTGTCATGTTCAATGTTCATTTCGGGGTATCAGTGTCCACAGGGCCTTCTTGTTGGGTATCCTCAGGATTTGTAGAGTCCTCCAGCAAGCTAGTAACATTCATATCCACAAAGGGGTTATAAATAGTGGTGTCCAGGTCAATTTATGGGACAAAAAGTTCAGCATCAACATTCCAGTCAAAAGATGTGATTGCTGAGGCTGAGTCATCTCTGGCCCACCCTACACCCTGGACAGCCGGGGCAATTGAGCTGTTGAAGAGTTGGTACCACAAGATCTCAGGGTCTCCTTGACAATCTTCATATTCATCCTCTGGTTCCCCGGACAATTGTAGCGTGGGGACCAAAGAAGCATGTCTGCTTCAGGGCCTAAGTTCACTCCTTCACTGGGTCCCACTAGCGTTTCCCAATACAGTTTGTCTTTTCACAAGTTTTTGTACCACCAGGGCTAGGTTCTCAGGGGCTCTGTAGTATCTCTTTATGTGCTCTTCATCACCACAGTCATGGCAAAAGAATTAACTCTGGCCTCAGTTCAAACAGGGGGATTGTCCCTCTGCATACAGGGTGCCTGGTCTTCACTCAACATCTGCACCTGCTGGCACAACAACTCAGCCTCGTTTGGTTCTTGGTCCCCATGGGGGTAGCCTATGGCAGTTTCTACCATGTGAGCTGTGGCAATTATTTGAGTAATTTCAGAAACACAGTCCTCCTTTTCCTGGACCTCCAACATCAGGCCCCCTTAGGAGGGAGGGGTCTGGTGTCTCTCCTCTAATCTTAGCTTCAACAGTAACATTTCAGACTGACCTGCCCTCTCCAGGATCTGCTCAATTCAGATCCTATTCATGTCTTTGGCTAAAATAGCCCCTTTCCATTACACTTTTTGAATTAACTGCTCCAGCCTCATTAAATACTGAGATAGTTTTTCTCCCTTATTCTGTACCATGATTTGTAATTTTTTCATTACCCTAGCTCCACCATCAATACTCCCGAATATCCTTTCCAAAGTGCTCAGGCACATTCAGGCATCAGCCTCTGGATGAGTGGCCTGCAAAGTGGCAATGCCATCAATAGTGGGACCCCTCAAACTTTCCTATACCAATCTCTTCTTTTCAGCCTCATGGAAGTCAGGGTCCTGGACCATTGGGGTCGCTTGATCCACCCATGTATCAGACTCATCCTCCCTCAGGCGCAGGGGTTTTCATCCTGAAAATGGTTTTAATTAGGGGTAGGATCCTTTCCCACAGCCTGATGTCTATGCAATGACCCAAGCAGGGGGCTTTTCATTTAACTCTACACTGTTAGCCTCATACATGCTTTTCAAGTCCTTATAAGTTTTACTTTCAGATTGTAACCATGAATCCACTTTGGTCTTAAAATCACTAGTGTCCACTCCCAGTCCCACTGGCTGGGGGGGGCTCATGTGCATTACCAGTGTCCATGGGACCAGAGTGCCCCTGGGGGTGAAGACTGGGGGCACCTTGTCGAAGTCAATTGCAGACCTGCTCCCTACCAGGGCACTCAGGCTATCACTAGAGCAGTCATACTTCCAACCTTGTATTTTTAAATTGTCACAACATTCCCATTCATATAACATATCAATCACATTTGCTCTGTCAACACTTTCTGGTATTCCCTTTAGTAGAATTGCTTTTTTCCAATCTAGCCCTTCTCCCCAGCACCAGTTATCCAATTCTTGGAGGGCCATTTTTTTCTTGCAGGTTGGTTGGGGTCTGCCCTAGCAGCATTCCCTGACTCCACACAGAACCCATAACTAGCTTTCAGGTCATGGGAGGATCCCAGCAGTGTGGTTCCAAAAGATAGGATAGTTTGTCAGCCGGTCCTGAGTACCAACTCCATGGCCTTTTTGAAAGCCAGAGGGGGCAGGCCTGGGTCCTTGTAAGACAGGACCATGATCACTTATCCTTCAGTGGTGTGGTGCCATCACCTGAGAACTCAGACAGAATAACCAGTCACCTTTCCCCATTCTCCAGGAACCATAATTCCACCTTCTGGACCCTTCCAGACACTTTCGCAATAAACAATACCCCAAAACAGTCATGGAGACAGCAATTACCATAAGCACAGCAAGTGTTTATTACTGTAGGGCATAGGACTGGCAACTTTGGCTGCAAGAAAATAAGGTTAGGTTAGGCATTTATACAGCAATTTCCAACACCAGTAACTATACCAGTAATGCCATCAATAACACCCAATGCAACTTCCTCCAGGCTCCCACTCGTCTGGTACCAGACCTGTCCCAATTTGTCTTCTGGAGTACCCACTATGGTGGCAGGCCTGTGATGCTGCAGGTTGGAAGGCACTGGGGCCTTAAATAGAGAAATAACACAAGGCAAAGCAACTTGGAACAGCAGCAACCATCTGCAATCCCCCTGGTGGCAAAATTGTACTTAGCTAACATGATGCAGATGCGGAGAATGTCCTTGACTTCTGATCACTCTGGTGAAATCCTCTGGAATGCTTGGTAGGCAGCAGCTAGGGCAGGAGCTTCTCTGCTAAAGATGTACTACAGCTCCATCATTCCAGCAGTATCAGTTCAATGCAGACCCCGATCCCCGGCTGGGGTCTCAGGAAGAACACCCTGGGGTGAAATTTCCTTGAACAGGAATTTAGCAAAAGTCTTTTTGTAAATCCAAAAGTGAAGTCCTCTGAGCTAAAGACAAGCTCCAGACTCGCAAATGTCTCATCAGAAATCTTCACCTCTCTCTGGTGGACTTAAGCAGCTTTTAAATCAAACAGTTTGGAAAACACAGCCCATAGTAAAAGCAATCCACTTAGGCTCTTTTGCAAACAGTTCCATTTTTTATTTTGATTCATCAGTCCCTGCACTGTAGCTTAGTGCCTGCAGGAGTCTAGACCAGCCATCACAGCTTGGTGCTCCAGCTCTTGGTACAGTCTGTCCTGGTCTCTCTTCTCCTTGGGGAATAAATTTTTAGCAGGATCCTGGGGCTATTTATAGCCTTCCCCAGACTCCCTGTTGATTGGCTCAGCTCTTCCTGGGCAAAAAACAGTCTTGCTGTTTTTTTCTCTTCTTTCTTCCTCCTGCAGCAGCGATGTCCGCCTTTTGTTTTTGCTCCCAACTGGACCCCGCCACTAGAATTAAAAGGGCCTGGGGGAAAGCCTTTTTAGCTGTACCAGTCCGCCTAAAGTCACACAGCGGGTGAGGGCTTACACAGACAACAGTGGATCCCAAGTCTGCCGAAATAAATGCACCAGTCCCTTAGCACTGAGGTGGTAACTCTCCAGTTTCATATAAAGGACAGATTATTTGGTGAGTGAGCCACAGTAGGAGGTGAGGAGCTTAACCAGTTCGGTGCAACAGTTTTCCTAGCACTATTCAGGGTTATATCCCATAGCTGATATTTCATCCTTCCCTAACATTTAATGCCCAGGCCTACCCTATACTTAGCATAAATTCTGAAGGGCTGCAGGGAAGTGTACATGGCAATATCTTTCCCATAATACTATGCATCTCTTTCCAGAATGGTACCACCTTAATGCACATCAAGGCCATATGAGTAAAATCACCATCAGCAACCAAAAACTTAGGATAGTGAGGGTCAAAACATAGAAACATAGACTTTGACGGCAGATAAGGACTGCTTTGCCCACCTAGTCTGCCCAAAAGATGCTTTTTATTGGTGCAGCTTAGTTGGTGTAAAGTAGGCTTTATAAAGGAAGTTGTAGTGGATTCTTCCCAGTGTATTAGAACTGGAACACATATGGCCATGCTTAATTGCAGATTTCCAGTCCCCTGGGCCCAGCATGACACCCAAAACATTGCTTCAGTACACCTGCGCCTTACTATGAGGTAGAGGTGCTGTTCCCAAGAGTAATCTGTAAAATGCAGTCAACGGTCAGGAGCCAGGTTGTGGCTGGAAGAGAATCTCCTTGATAGGAGAGGACAAATCTGCGCTGCTGGGATGTACTGGCTGACATGCAAAAAAGCAAAGAATTCACCTGACTGCAGGGAAAACTCCTCCTTTATTGCTGTACATTATTTCAATACCCCCTCCAATACAAATCCCCTATGTATCTGAGCCCATTCTTGATCCACCTTAATAGGGCCTGGTGTGTGGGGGCACTGTAATCCGTTATCTGCTTACAGATAGCTACCAGTCCAGCATGAGGTTATAGCCCCTTTGAGTAATTGATACATTTATGGGTTTCTAGCCAGATCCTGACCAACTGACAGGCATAGGGATTGCTTTTCAACATGAGCGGTGCACCTTCTATTTAAGGAAGCAAGTAACCCTGCAGCAAGCACACATCAATAATGCCCCCTCAACACCATCCACCAGGAAGGCCAGTTGCACCACCCAGTAGTAGTATTTAATGTTAGGTAATGCCAAGCCCCCTTTGTCTATGCGGAGCTGCAAAATGCTTTCAATCAGGACAGCATCATTTTCATATATCTCTATTTGCCAATGACCTGCTAATATTTTTTTAAATAACCCAGGGTTCAGCCTCCCCAGAGTGCACCAGTTATTAACTGAATATAATAAAATATCCAGCAATAAAATTAACTGGCCCAAAAGTGAGATCTGCCTGTCGGGACTGGATCCCATTCTCACTTCATTAGTAACCTGCTAAGAATGAAGATAATCAGCAACAGCATTTTAAAATATTTGGGAGTTTATATCTCAAAACATGGGCCTATGCAATACCTGAACTCGATTAGGCAGGACTGTGAGCAATGGGAAAGCCTTCCTCTAAGTTTTATTAGCCAAATTAACACCATTAAAAGGAATGTACTCCCCAAATGTCTCTATCTTTTCCAGAACTTGCCAATTTAGGTCCCAGAAAAATATTTCAAATCCCATAACAGCATCTTCGGGGGTGGGGGGGGCTGTATTCCACTATTTAGACTATTGCTATTGAGAGGGGTGGCACACTGCACTACAAGGAAGGACCATCAAGGGACCAAAATCACGGGACTCATTATGACCTATAAACAAGCCTTAAAGTTATGGGTTGAGTGAGTGGAGGGAACAGGTACGTGGCAGCATCTGTGCCCACAGCCTCTGTGGTTAGCACAGTACCATAAAAATGGTAATGTGCCATCCACAAAAGTCTGGCTGTGGAGTTATCTGAGTGTTAGAGTGCACAAACTCTGTTGTGTACACTGATATCTCTAACATTCAATTTACATTGGGACTTACTGTAGTTGCCAGGGGAACTGATTCCCCTGATGATTATGTCAGCCCTTTATGGATAGCTAGAATGTGTGCTGTCACAAAAGGGTACTTGCCCTCCTCCCCAATTTGCTACTCCACACCTAGCAATTGTGGATTGGGCCCAGATCTTTTTTCCTGAAAGCATTATCTATATTATGGGCTAGATATTCAAAGGAGTTGCACTTGGCGCAACTGAGTTGTACCAGCACAACCCTAGAAATGCGCCGCTAGGCAATATTCAAAAGGGGGAATTGGGCAGTGCAATTCCCAATGTGCCACAGTGCAAAGATAATGTATGTGGCGCATCTCCAGGGGGCGTGCCCATGCATATGTGGCACATCTCGATATTCAGCAGACCATGCAGGGCATATGAAGGCACAACTTGGAGATGTGCCACATACCTGGGCACACAGTTGCACATAGAAAAATCATGCTCAAGTAGAAGCCACCCACAGGTGAGCTACCATAATGCAATGCATGTCACAGCAGCCACCAGCCGTGGGTGGCTTCCCCCCAGAACATCATACACAAGCACCCACAATAATCCCTAGTCATCCAGTGGTATCCCCTCCTCACTCGTAACCATGATCTCCATAAATACAGCCTTTTTAAATCCCTGGTAGTCCAGTGATGCCTTCCTCCCTGCCTGTTACCCTGATTGCTCTTTGGAAGAATGTTTAAATCCCTGGTAGTCCAGTGGCAACGCCCCCAGCCACACAGGACCCCCAGCCCACCCAGTTCCCCCAGTCATTGGCAGGCAGCAAACCCACCCACATATCTCCAAACTGCCCACAGCTGCCTGCCGAATGACAGCTTACAGTATGTGTTGCAAGCACATTGGTCCATACTGTGGACCAATGGACTTACAGTGCATACTCAATAGTCATTCACCGTTTGTGGACCAATGTGCTTGCAGCACTTACTGTAAGCTGTCATTCAGCTGGCAGCTGTCAAGGTATCTGGTGGGTTTGCTGCCCTCAATGACTGGGGAGGAGCTGGGTGGGCTGGAGGGGCATGTGTGGTGTGCCACTGAGGCTACCAGGGATTTAAATATTCTTCCAAACGGCAATCGTGGTTATGGGCGGGGAGGGGGGTACCACTGGACCACCAGGGATATAAAAAGGCCGTATTTACGGTGATCAGGATTATGGGGGGGGATACCACTGGACCACCAGGGATTTTAAACATACTTACATACGATAATCAGTGGTACAGGATGGGGAGGGGGTACTACTGTGGTACCTGGTAGTGGGACTGCATGCTGTGCATGGTGCCAGGTGCATTCTGCTGGCCAGCCCTGCACAACTCATGCAAATGGGGCCATAATGATCTGCAAATGGCCCCATCTGTGCCTTGAATGCATTATGGTCCATTTGCATATTTATGTCTGAATATCAGGAATTTGCACACGGAGTATCTCTGAAATGCTGGCACATTTCCCATTCCTGGTATTTAGGCCTGTCTGGGGGATGCGCTGGCACACTATACTGTATTTGCACTGCAGGCATTTTTTGATATATTCAGATGAGATGCGTCCTGGCACGTCTCTTTTGACTATATCCCTTTCTTGCTCCAGTGCTACTCAGTTGCGCGGAGCAACCACTTGCGTCAGTGCCAGGCATACTTTTGAATATCTTGTCCCTAGGTGCTTTCCTTTATTCATATTATGTTACATAAACAGGGAAGGCAACTCAGTTGCACAAAAAAGTATGTCAGTTTACATGAGCAGGTGTCTGATTCAAAATGAAACCACTTTAATACATATTTTAGAAAATGAAGTTTTGAAACTGAATCAAATAAAATTATTTTGCCTATTCTCATCCATAAAAGCCTTACATTTTGTAATTTGCATTTTTGTTTGTTCTCTGATTAGTGAATCTTTAAATTAATCAAATAATCATTCTTTTTTACTATTACCTTCTAATGCTATTGCTTGGAAATGGAACTTCTTTTGCAGGTCTCAGCAGTCCTAAGGGCTTACCAACATAGAAGAAAATGGGATGTTTTATCCACAGCATTTGTGGTCAAACTAGGTAATGGTTTTCCAATAGAACAGAAAAAAGCAACCCTCTAGTCACACTTTCCTGTTAAGAGAAGGCTTTATATATCTTGTACTTTCTCTCCTCAAGTCAATGCCAATGATTCCATTAGCAGATGCCTTTACATAATGGATGCAGTAGGCATGTGTTGGAGAGTTTTAAAGCTGTCGAAGTCACTGCTGTGCATTTATTGATACAATGTTGTTAACATTCAAAGCTCTTCTATTTGATTTGCATAGAAAGCCTTTGCACTGAACTCTATTGTTTATATTTCCATGATCCTGCACTGATGAAAAAGAACATTCAAGTCCTAAATTAAGAATGTTTACAGCCAACCCTGAACTGAAGAGAGCATGCTGGGATGGTTCCCCCTAGAGACAGTTTTACAGTTCCATCTTTGAATACAAAACAATGCAATTTTTTAGAGTATCGTTCATGCAATGTATCATACATCACTTTACAAGGCAGAGTTCAATATCACAGAATTGAAAAATAGAGCAAAATAATATAAGCACAGCCATGTTCAAACCAAGGAGTGGAGATGGGGGGCAGGACCTGTAATTCACAGTTGTATTCAGGCAAGGCTAACACTGGAGGATCAGGACATGAAGGCCAGGGAAAAGAGGTGGACTTTGATGTAGGATATGGAGGGATGGTTGAAAAGCCTGAAGAGTACAGCAGCCAGGAAGACTGCTCTAGACTGAAGGGTCAGCTCAACTGATGACACCCCACCAAAGGTGGGCAGGGCAACATGAGGGACGATAGCGGCACAGAGTTAGAGGGCCAAATTCCTAATATTAAGTATTTAATACCCAGGTACTATGACTGGCTTAGCTAGCCACTTAGGACTGAGAACAACACTGAGTACCTAGCTAAGAAATTATTCAGATGATTTTTACTTCTTAACATGTCATTTTCATTTTACACATTACAAACTATGATTTTTTATTATTATGGCTCTACTACTTTCTGGTGATGGTGAGTCAAATCTGGGCCCCTCAACTGGCTTCTCTCATTCAGATGCTTTGCTAAAAACTATCAAAGGGCTATGTGTTGTGCGTCATAACATAAGAAGCCTAGTACACAACTTACCTGACCTAGAGGCTTTGGTGGCCCTTTACAATCCTGACATTCTCTGCTTATCAGAGACATGGCTTAAACCCTCCATACCAGACTCCTTATGTGCTCTGTCCCAAACATCTGGAAGATAGCCAGTGTCACACCAGTCTTTAAAAAAGGTGATCCCAAAGATCCCTCAAACTATAGGCCTATTGCCAGTCTATCTGTCCTCAGCAAAATTCTTGAGAAATTAAATACCATACAAACAACTGACTTCCTGCTCAAATATAATCTCCTCTTGGTTAACCAACATGGTTTTTGTAAGGGGCACAGCACCACTACAGCCTTGCTCAAATTCACCAATGACTCCCTCTCTGCCATGGACTCTGGTCTCCTCACAGGGGCAATGTTTATTGATATGACTAAGGCCTTTGATCTTGTTGCTCATTCCATACTCCTTGGCATGCTTCACTCACTAGATTTCTCGTCACCTGTGGTAGCCTGGTTCTCAAATTACCTGTCGAATAGGGTCCAAGTCATTAAGTATAATACTGCTATCTCGAATGAGGCAACTATCAATATTAGGGTTCCCCAGGGCTCCATCCTGGGCCCCCTTCTCTTTTCAATATTTATAAATATCATCACTACCTGTGTTTCTTCCTGCTCCTCCCTTCTTTATGCAGATGATATAGTCCTGTACTCAAGCTCAAAAACTGATTTTTGAAATAAATATCAGCCTTTCATTGGACTTTATCAATATCCAAACCTGGCTTACTGACAATAAACTGGTCCTCAATGAAAGTGCTCCTAAATTCAAACTCTCCCAAGCAAATTTCAAAGTATCTAGCACTACCGTCTCGCTAATCAGTATCATCTCTTCCTTCAAATACTAAGGTGTCACTTTGGATCAGTCTCTTGATTTTGACCTCCACGTGCAATATACTTGCAAATCTGTAAATTCGAAACTTGGCATAGCATTTAAGACTAGCTATGCTCTAAACCCTCAGCTAGGCTGGCCATTGCATGGGATATCCTGCTTCCCTCCCTGACCTATGGGGTATCAACTTATGCTGCCATGTAAAATTATACATTATGTAGATGAGATGTTGCTTATAACAACATTTACCATTATGCGTCCTCATCTCTGCTGCTAAAGCACCACTGCCTGCTCTACTCTGACTTAGGGTGGCTATACCCCTCAGCAGTCAGACTACACTCCTTGGGCTCTCTGGTTGATAGTTTCATAAGGTCACAAACTCCTGCAGTGCTTGCTACCTTACTGCTTCCCCACTCATCCCCATATGGCCTAACGCTCAGTTAAGAAATCCCTTCTGCATGTCCCAAGATGTAAAACCTCAAAAGGTTCCTGTGCCTTCTCCCACTTTGTCCCAATGTTCTGGAAGTCTCTACCTCCAGCCATCTGCCAGTCTTCATCTCATGCCACTTTCAAAAAAGACCTCTGCAAATTCTTATCTCTCTCTGATGTTTGCTCCTGCTTCAAACCACCGTAATTTCTTTTTATGACTCCATCAGCTGTTTCTTCCTTTCTCCTTGCTAACTTTACTCCTGTTTCTCACCTATTCTTCTCCACCCTCCCATGCATACTCTTCTAGTCATTGGTAGCCTCCTTGCCAGGGTACTGACTTAAATGGAGCACTGCACCCTAAGATATCCCTTTTTCCTCTCACTAATACCTACCTGCTTCTTAATGTGTCATTATACTTTCACCCTGGAGACACTGATTTTCTTCTGTATGAGATCATGATCTGTATATTACTGTTAGTCACTTATTCTGTTTTATATTGCAGTGTCAGTGGCTCAGTAGGCAGCACACTCACCTCTGAGGCCGGGAGATCAGAGGGCTGTGGGTTCAGTTCCCACATCTGGCACTTGGGTTAATATCCCAGTACTGACACTGTAGTGCAGCATGAGAGGGGTGCTGCACTTCTGATGTGCCGTCTTTCAGATGAGACGTTAAACCGAGGTCCCATCTGCCTGGACTGGTGGTGGTTCAGGTGGATGTTAAAGATCCCAAGGCACTTATCGAAAAGAGTAGGGGAATCTCCCCGGTGTCCTGGCCAAATTTCCCTCATTCACTAAAAATACCACCAACAACTTAATCTGGTTCATGGTCAGTTGGCATTCATCTGTATCCCCCTTCCCTGGGTCATGCCTGAAAATAGGCAGGATTTGTCTAGTGCACTTACCCAGTCAACAAAAACTAAAAAAAATATTAATTGTTTAAATAGTGTTTCTGAACTATCATATTATGTGTCACTTTATTCCTTTATTGACGGCTTATCATTCTTTCTTTGAAATGGCCACTCAGACATGTGTACTCTCTCAAAACATTAAATTGCTTCTTGTACATTTTTACCATGGTCCATGTTTGTTGAATATTCCTTGTTTTCTGTATATGCCTTTCATTTATGTAACTGTTTCAAACTGTCTCTTTTTGCTCTGTCATTGTTTATTGTTATACTCCTGTATTTTGATATTGTATTCTCCCAGGTCGTGCCTTAAAATAGTAATGTTTTGGCTAGTTCACCCACCTGGTAAACAAAAACTAAATAAAATAAATAAATAAATGCTTGGAGGTATTTTTAATGTTTCAAAGTTTGCTTCCAGCTTTTATATGGTAACATTGTTTTCTACCTCTGATATGCAGTCTTTGATATTTAATATAATACTGTAATGTGTTTCATTGCTCATTTTACTTTTTTCTTGTAGACCCCATCATTCCAACTTTTTTCTTGTAGACCCCATCATTCTCATTTTCCATGAACACAGAGACCATAGACAACCATCTTGGGGAATGGCCACAGCCATGTTTATTGAAAATCTATACAATAAACAGCCTACTATGTGACATGTACACCTCAGGAGTGTCACAAAGGCTACTGATGAGCTAATTCCTGTCCATCCCTTACCTCACCTTTTGAAGGGTTCCTCCAGGTAAACCAGGTACAAAGTATGGCCTCTGGGAGATACCAGCCTCCAAGGTGAGGGAGGTCCTCTGATTGGGTGGTTAGCACCCATCCCCCAATTGCAGTGCACTTTAACCACAAGATCAATGAGGTCCTCCCTTGACCTCTCCGAAGCAGGATTCCTCTCATCTGGGCCTCACCTCATGGCAACCTGGGGAGAAACCTGTCAGGAACAGAAGAGGATTGATCTTTTTATCCCCCTTGTAACTTTGAACTATGTTCAGAAATGTTGGTTAGTTATCTTAATGGTTCAGAGGGAAGTTAAATGGTCAGTGGCTGCACTTCACTTTATGAAAGTTTACCTAACTGAGAGTACCAAAGGATTTGTGCAATACATTGGTTCCCAAGCCAGTGCAATATTATTACACATCATAATCTGTACATATCCTTATCATAGATCATAATAATTCAGTTTTGATCACTGCTAGAATCTTCCCCATCTCATCCTACAAATGGCAAAGGGATCCATGTCTTTTGTGGGAGATTTTTTCAGATTAGTATACTGCCATTACATCAAATCAGAAGTGCCACATGCCCAGCTACACCATGTTTATCCAGACATACATGTTTTACTAATTCAGTGGTTATACAGATGCCTGACCATATTGTTTTTCTGTTTCCTCAATTTTCACAGACTGTAAGAATGAAACTGAAATAAAAGTGTGCCAAATTGCAAAAAGTAAAATGGCTCCACTTACAATAAAAATTGCCAGATTGTGCACTAGCCTGCTTAGGGGTGCTGGAATAGCAGGAGTGCTATGTAAATTTTGCAGAGACCCACAATTCCACCTCCATCCCACCAAAAAAATGTTATGCTAAGTTAGATGTTCTGTGGGATTCCCAGCATTTGGAACATATGCTTTTGTATTAATCGAGCCATCTTCTCTGAACAGTGTGCCTATGGATTATAGGGTTAAACCACAAACCTGAGTGTAAACCACCAGTCAAAATACACTGTATATCAGCAGCATTTCTAGTAAACAAAGAAACATAGAAGTTGACGGCAGATAAGGACCATTCAGTCTGCCCATTTCTTTTTCTACCTTATGAATGTACCATCGGCCTTTGCGCTGTCAATGGCCATTCTATTCATACTCATCTGTATTGCTCCCTTATGCCTATCCCATGCCTGTTTGAAGCCCTGCACTGTATTCATATCCACCACTTCCTGAGGTAGGCCATTCCAGGCATCGACCACCCTTTCTGTGAAAAAGAACTTCTTCACATTACCTCTTAATCGGCCTCCCTGTAATCTCATGTTGTGTCCTCTTGTCCTGCTATTTTTCTTATCTTGAAACATGTTAGACTTTTTCACCTTGTTAATGCCCTTAAGGTGTTTGAAATTTTCGATCATATCACCTCTCTCCCTCCTTTGCTCTCGGGTATAAATATTGAGCTCTGTTAATCTGTCCTCCTATGTTTTCTGATGCAGTCCCTGCACCACTTTGGTTGCCCTTCTCTGGACTACCTCAATTTGATTAATGTCCTTGTGAAGGTGTGGCCTCTAGTACTGCATGCAGTACTCCAGATGGGGCCCAACCAGTGTCTTGTAAAGAGGGATTATTACCTCCCTCTTCCAACTTGTGATACCCCTACTAATACACCACAACATTCCCCTAGCATTACCTACTGCTTTAGTGATCCACTTGGATGATTTCAGGTCATCGGTGACGATGATGCCCAAGTCTCTTTCTTCCCTTGTGACTGCCAGCAACTCCCCTCCTAGCCTAATAGGTGGCTTAAGGGGTTCTCTTCCCTATGTGCATGATCTTGCACTTCTTTGCATTAAACCCCAGATGCCACTCTTCTGTCCATTTTGCTAGTTTATCCAGATCTCTTCTCATTCTGCCCACCCCATCTGGATCATCTACTCTGTTGCAGATCTTGGTGTCATCTGCAAACAGACAAACCTTACCCTCCAGTTCATCTGCAATGTCATTGATGAAGATATTGAAGAGGACTGGCCCCAGGACTGATCCCTGAGGTACTCCACTTGTGACTGCATCTCGTCTGACTGTATACCATTTACCACCACTATCTGTTTTCTGCCTGTCAACCCATTTTGCCACCCAGTTGACCAACTTCTGACCCACCCTGAGCCTACCCAACTTATTAATCAATCTTCTATCTGGAATAGTATTGAAAGATTTGTTGAAGTCAAGGTAGGTGACATCAACTGCTCCCCCTTGGTCCACCACTCTGGTTACCCAGTCAAAGAAATCTATGAGATTAGTTTGACAGGACCTTCCTTTTGTAAACCAATGCTGTCTTGGATCCTGTGCTCCTATGGATTCCAGGTGTTGCACTATCCTTTTCTTAAGGAGTACCTCTGTAATCTTGCCCACTACTGAGGTAAGACTCACTGATCTGTAGTTCCCTGCCTCCTCCCTGCTAGCACTCTTGTGGAGCAGGATCACATGAGCCCTACTCCAGTCTTCTGGGACCTCTCCTGTGCTCAGAGTCTCAGTGAACAGTTCTGATAATGGCTCTGCTAGTTCCATCCTTAGCTCCTTTAGGTCCCCTGGGATGTATGCCATCAGGTCCCATTGCTTTGTCCACCCTGAGCTTATTTATCTCTTGTAGGACCCTTTCTTTTGTGAAGGGACTAGTGCACACCTCCCTCCCCTCTGTGTCCATGGTGCTGAGCTGTGGGCCCTGCCCTACCTTCTCTTCAGTAAATACTGAGTAGAAGTATCTATTTAGGATAGATGCTTTTACATGATCCTCCTCCTCCTCCTCACATGCCCCTTATCCTCTTTGATCCTAGTAATACCCCCTCTGGACTTTCTCCTTTCACTAATGTATCTATAGAAAGTCTTGTCATGTTCTTTTACTGTTTGTGCTAGTGTTTTCTCAGTTTGGGCCTTTGCCTGCCTTACTGCCTTCCCTGCTTCCCTTAGGGAAGTTTGGTATGCCTCCCTATCTTCATCTTGCTGCATTCCCTTATAGTTCCTGAAGGCCAGCCTTTTGACTCTGACCTTTTCTGCTCCTGTTTTTGAGAACCAAAGTGGTTTCCTTCTCTGTTGCATGTCATTTTCTCTCTAACACAATGGGATGTTGCTTCAAGTATTGCATCCTTAATGCTTGCCCAATTTGCCTCTACCCCGCCACCTGTATTTCTTTTTGCCAGGGCTGGCTTATCTCTGCTGGCCATCTTATCAAAGTCAGCTCCTCTGAAGTCCCATATTTTTGCCTTGGAATGGGATGATTTAGTTCTAGTGGCCAAATTGAACCATACCATGTGATTGCCACTGGCCCCCAGGTGACCTTCTACCTGGAGATCTGTGATCCTTTCCCTGTAAGTCAGTACCAGATCTAGGATAGCCCTGTCTCTTGAGAGTTGTTGTACTAGCTGTCAGAGGCCCCCCACCACAGGGAATCCACCATGTATCTAGTTCTGGCAGATGTTCCTGCTGGTATTGACCAATCTGTATCTGGCATGTTGAAGTCTCCCATTATCAGAACCTCCCCTTTAGCTGTCATGTTTTTTCATATTTTCTAACAGTAATGTGTCTATGTCCTCCCCTTGGTCTGGAGGCCTGTACACAACCCCAATTCATATGGCTGTCCCATTTCCTGTTTCCAGGATGACCCACCATTCTTCTAGCTACCTATGTGTATTCTGAATTTCTGTGGCATTGATATTTTCATTGACATAAAGGGCCACTCCATCCCCCCCTTTTTGCACCTTGGTTTCTTCTGAACAGTACACAGACAGGTACTGAAGTCTCCCAAGTGTGGTTACTAGTAAACCATGTCTCGCTAATGGCTACTATGTCCAGTTTAGCCTCTGTCATTATTGCCTGCAGGTCTGGGATCTTGTTTCTGAGACTGTGAGCATTTGTGCACCTGATTTTCCATTGGCCAGATTTTGGTGTGTTAGTTGTTGGGTAAGGTCTGGTGTTTCCCCCTCTGTGTCATATGGGGGGCTGGACCTTTTTCCTTACCTGGTGATGCAAATGAACTACAAACATGCTGAACTCCTGTTTGATCACTAGCTGAGAAGGGAGGGGTGTTCTTCTCATTCGACGTATTGGGTGCTGCACCCCTCTCCCCATTTGCTAGTTTCAATATTCTGCAAAGATGTCAAACTTCTGCCCAATGCACTGACTCCCTCCTTAGTCAGATGCAGTCCATCAAATTTGAAGAACTCTCACTCCCAAAACTGTTGCCAATTCTCTACAAATTTGTGTCCTTTTTCCTGGCACCTGCCCTTTAGTCACATGTTTAGCTCCCCTATCTTCCCTTCTCTCACCTTCCATCCATCTGACCCCCTCTCCCAGACTGGCAGGATCTCAGAGAAGGAGATGCCAGATGAAATGGATGATAGTTTGTCACCCAGCCTGGTCAGGTGTTCCTTGGTCTCCACAACTGACCTGCTGGTGAGATCATTAGTCCTATGTGTACCAGGATGTCAATGTTTTCTCCTGCTTCCTGAACAATGATAGCAATGTGGTCAGTGTCTCTCCATGCTGATGTACCTGGAGGACATCTGACCATTACCCCTGGCTGGAGATAGGTATCAACTCCCTGAATCATGGAGTCTCCTATGATCAGAAGATTTTTGGATTTCCTTTTTGCTTTTTTTGTTTTGGTTTCTGTTTTGGATGAGTTTTGTTGTGCTAGCTCCTGTGTTGCAGTGTCCTGCTCTGCAGTGTTTTCTAACACTTTGTTTGATTTTGGAGATAGAGGCAGATACCTGCTAGTAGTTGTTATATGGTTTGTGGTGGTGATATGTTGGAGAGCACCAAGTGTTGGGGCTCCCAATTTGCACTTCCTAACCACCTGCCAACCTCCCAGACCAACTACCCTCTGCAGTCGAGGTGCTTCTGTTGTATGTTGGGGAAATGGCAGGCAGTTCTTATAATATATTTCCTCTTGAATATGCAATTTGATGTGTGCAATCTCTGCCAATGCTGCCTGGAGCTGAGCCCTTAGACCTCCAATGGCCCAGTATGTAGGACAGTGTCCTAAATCCTGTAAAACTGCCCTTCTGAAAAGTGTTCTGCAGTACCTGCAGTTAATGATATCCATTCCAGATACATTGCTGGGTTTATAACCTGGTCAGAGTAATTAGAAGGAAGAAAATAAAAGCAAACATTTGAGTTTGTGTTTTGTTTGTTTGTTTTTGTATAACTTGTTATAACAAGTTAAATTACTAGTGCCCCTGTAAATGAGGTCACTGTGTGGATACTCCTCTGATCCACTCCTTCCTCCTTTGCTACAGGAAATATCGTGACTGTACTACCCTAAAAAAGGAGTGTAGTGTGGGGTGCTTGGGGATGGGGGTGGGTGGGTGGCTGGGCCCTTCCCCTGCCGAAAAAGAAGAACCACGGACAAAAGAAACAAAGAGGTAAGAGCAGAAACAATCAGCCAGCAACAAATGCAGTAGCCCTGAAAGCTTTTCCTAATGATAGATAAAACTGTAAAACCTGTAAAGCACCACCTGTAATAATTTCACAGAAGATATACCCTGTAAGAAACACTTTGCTACAGAGACAAATAAAGCAGTAACAGAAGATATACCTTGCAAAAGTCTATTTGAATCAGAAGATTACAGCAGTACTCTGTAAGCACGCACCTGTTGGCACACCCTGTAGTACGGCAGCAGAAGGTATACCTAGCAGCAACAATTTGAATCAGAGAAAAATAAAGCAATAAAATGTTAACAACAAACAATAACAATCCCTGTGAGTACAAAATAAAAATAACAACACACAGTAAATCTGCCTAGCCAAAAGAAGCCTTAATCCTTTTTCTTGATCTGGTAAGGTTCTTTGTTCTGTCCTTTCAAGCAACCTAGAAGAAAAGAGCTCAGGTGAAGCTAAGTGCCTTGGCCAGCAAACCTAGCCAGTAAAACCAAGATGCATCAAACACAGTAAAAATCTAAATTGTTTTAGCCCTTTAAAAGAAACAATTCATATTCAAAAAGTAATATATATCATTATACACACCTTTTCAACACACAGCATAGTTGACTGCTGTTCAATATGGTTTCTGAATCCATTTATGTAGTGAAAGCTTTACATTTATTATCCATGGCCCCATACATAATTGCAACATTGTGCTCAGAATGGTCACAAAGACTACATTGCAGAACGTTAATACCATTCCCCCACATGACATACACAAATCTGCCTAGCATTATAAATGATGCTTTTGTTCTGCCCTCTCCCTCATAGTTGTGACATGCTCATTCTATTCGCTACTATACTTAAAGTGGATTGGCAGGGCTAATGGAGGGGAAGACTGGGATAGCCTGTAATTAAACTACTATGCCATCCCTTTGATGGTCACAGTGAAATATTCTACTGTATTCCAGGAATATGAATAGATCTAGAGAATGGGTGGGGGGTCTCTGGACCACCAGGGTAGCTTAATGAACTGAGGACTAAAATGGAAAAGTGACAGCCCAGAGGTGGGCCTAAAGGTGAGAGTCAGGTCAGGTAGGTGTGGGGAAGGCTATGACATTAGCACTAGTCCCCATGAGCACATTGCATGACAAAGCATCATATGACTGACACTAGGACATATATAGCACTCTGTGGAAGTCATAGTCAAGTGTGGTAGCAGGCACACATTTGTACACATTACTGTAACATCTGTAAGACTTATTTGCGTTCTCCTTCCTATGAAACAGAATTCTTTTTTTGCATAACCTCAATGTGCAGAGATGCAACAGGGTACCTCCTTTGTGCCTCCACATTATACAGATGTGTATTGACCTGAATTGTTGGACGCATTTCAACATTTATTTTATTTAGTTCCTGAAGGCTGTGTTTATACCATTGTACAAAACAACTAACAGAGGCAAAATGTGTAATTGCAGACCAGTTAGTTTAACATCAATTGTGTGTAAAATGATGGAATCTATCATTAAGGTAAACACAAAGTTAGTAATTAAGGAGTTGGGGTTAATAGACAGCACTCAGCATGGGAGGATGTCACGCATGGTTAATCTAAAAAGAAGTTATACAAAATCATGGATATTGAGAGTCTGGTATATGTCATTTTGTCTAGATTTTAGTATAGCATTTTATATGGTTTTGCATGAGATTTTATTTTAATAAATTGCGAGTGATCAAGATTGATGATAATTTCATAAACTGGATCATCAACTGTTTAGGAACAAAGTCAGAGAGTGGTAATAAATGGGTTCATATCAGGAGAAGAAAAAGTCTCTAGTGGTGTCTTAAAGGGTTCCGTGTAGTAGTAGTAGTAGTAGTAGTAAAATCTTTATTTTTATACAGGAATTGGTGGTGATCACACCATTAGGACCATTAGGTCCTATTTACATGGTGGTCCTGTGTTAGATACAAAATTACAATAGCATAAAATTTAACCATAAATACATACATATTAAAATGTCATACAATCCAAGGGGCTAATACAGACATAAACTGGATGATACACTGAATTTTCAGACTGATATTAGACAAACATGTATAGTTCAACATGCATTTAGTAGCTAGTTTGCAAATGAGTTCTTGATCGCTATCATTATCCATTGCATTTACAGTGGACTTTAAGTTCTTGTTTTAGCAGTGTGATAAAGAGTTTTACATTTCCCACCACTCCTTTAATATTATAATTTAGGGAATCCCAAATAATCATAGCAACATGAGGAAAAATCATGTCTACATATTTGTTTATTGACCTAGGCAGTCTAAATTTACTAGTTGTATTTCACCTCAGGGAATAATTATGTTCTCTTACATGTAGTTTTTCAAAATTTTATTGTATCTGCTGTTGTTTAAAATCTACATAAAGGAGATTAGTGATGAAATGAAAAACTGGATAATCACATTTGCAAATGACACAAAATTGGGAAAGCTTGTAGACATCCAAAGGAAGATGAAAAGAATACAAAAGGACCTAGGCAGAGTAGTCATTTGGGCAGAAAAGTTGGACATGAAATTGAATATGTGTATAGTAAGTTTGCTATGCTGCACTTGGGAAGAAAAAATACAGAAGCAAAATACTATTTAAAAAGTGTAATGTCAGATAAATAAATGTGGAATAGGACCTGGGGTAATCATAGCAAGGAATCTAAGACATGGACAAAACTGTCAAGTAACAGCAAAGAAGGCCTCAAAGATCTTGGGTTTTATTAGTCATCATTTTACAAGCAGATTGAGGGAATATATGGTTCTGCTTTGCAGGGCTAATGTGAAATAACAACTGAAGTATTATTGTCTATTCTGGGCTCATTATAAAAAGAAATAGTTTTATAGTCTGGAAAGGGTAAAGAGATGGATGGTAAAGTTTAGCTATTGTTTACTCTGGAGCAAAGGCAAGAGAATATCAGTGTATGAATTCATGTAAGATCTAGAACTATGTAATAGAACTGGGTATAAACTAAGTATACCCAGTCTGGTTCTCCCCTTATTTAGGTAAATTAAAAAGTAAAAAATTAAACATAGGAGAAAAAGCACAGGAATCAAAGGACAGTACGGACTGGGTATTGTAAAAAGAAGCCCATAGTAAGTGTGTTAAGGAAGTTAGACAAACAACAATAAACTATTTAAAAAACAAAACTGCTGAGAAGGCAAATGACTCTAAAATATTTTGGAATATGGTGAAACATGTAAGTGGGAGGCAGATTACTTAAGGCACATATTAACCTTAAAAGCAAGGAAGGTAGATTGTTAGAAGGGCAAGAAATGACAAATGAATTAAATTTGTACCATACTGACTCTGGTAAATTTTTGATATGAAATCTGATGATATTAAAGATAGAAGAGACAGACAGTGGTAATACTGGGTCCTTTAAACTTTATAAAATTTAAGAATACAGTATGAGGTATTAGAGACACTAGTAAAACTCATCTAGAATAAGAGTGGTAGACCTGTCACCTTTACCCCCCCCCACACACACATACATTACTTAAAATGTCTACTCGTCAAATTGCAAAGCCAATTATGCACATGTTTAATTGAATCAAGGTATTTCTCAGATGGCTGGAAACTGGCAACAGTGGTCCCTATTTATAAAGGTGGTGGCCCAACTCAAATGTCCAACTATATGCCAATTGTACTCCTCCCCATAATCTCCAAATTGTTAGAAAGGTTAGTCACAAAACAACTACAGGACCATTTGCAGAGGAATGAACTTTAAGATCCATACCAGTCTGGATTCAAGAAAAAACACAGTGCCATCTTCTCCCTTAGCATTGTTAAACATGGTCTAAAAGAAATGTTGATGCAGGAACAATCGACCTGTAATTGATTTAATTGATTGTGTCTATGTAAGTTCATGTATTTTGCTGTTTTTATTGACTTGAGATGTTCTGTAATGAGACTTATTTCTCATAGAACGTATCCTGTAATTTGTGCAACTTTTAATAATTAACTAATGAAATAAATAAATAAATAAATGTCCTCCATGTCAAAGATCTTGTATGATGTCAACAAAGCTATGGACTCTGGACACTATATCAGGGCCATCTTTGTTGATCTCTCTATGACCTTCAACATGGTGGACCATGGTATGATGGTAGAAAAACATGACAAACCTTCGGTTAAATCAGTGATCCTTTGGATGGTATTCATCATATTTCTATAGTGTGAAACAATGCACTGCAGTAAATGGATACATTTATAGTAATATGGACATATATTCCACTGGGGTCAATAATAGACCCCCTCCATTTTATAATATATTTGAGGGGCCGAGAAGAGAATATAAACAACTTAAATGATTGTTTATGTGTGGATAACACAGTCACCTATACCTCTGGGGGGGTCCCTTTCAGATGTCCTGACAATCCTCTAAAGTGGATTTAATACTCTTTAAACTTTTTTTCACAACTCCAAATTAAAACTGAATTCAAACAAAACCAAACTGCTGTTATCTGTATCTGCTGCAAAACTCAGAAAAGTACAAAATAATCTGTTTGTCACTTCCATTTGAATGGTCAAGCTCTTGGATTGGTGGGCTGCTATAAATATTTAGAGTACTGTCTGGAACTGAATGGGACAGATAACAATCATGTACCTCATATTGTTAAAAAAAATCAATATGTATATTGGACTATTTTATACATATAAAAATTGTTTAACAACTGAGCTGAGGTAAAAACAGTCCAAACACAGATACTTCTTTTTTACTACATAGACATCTTATATGATTATTCTATTGCTGAAAAACTTAACATTCTTGATGCATTATGCAACACACATGCAAGATTAATTCTGGACAGTCCAAAAACTACTCACCTCTGTGAGTTGTACTAAAGATTGCATTGGCTGTCACTAGAAAACCATAGAAAGTGCCATAAAATTGTTTTTGCCATAAAGAGTGTATATGACCAAGTCCCAAACCACAATATTTATAGGAATGAACACAGAAAACCACATAAGTTGAAATTAGACACTATCAGCACAAACTGATTGGTGCTGCTTACTTTTTTTGAGAGAACACAGTGCTACTAACATTAACTGATTCTGTTTTCCCCCAGGTAGTTTTTCCCACAGCACCAAATTGTCTCTTGTTGCAGCATTTCTTATTTTTCATTTTTCCACTACCCTCTTCATGAAATGTCACTTCCTGATGGACTTTCTGAACCTCTCCCTGCCAGTTTCATTGACTTTCCCCAGTGTCCGTGTTCCCACTCATTGTAATCAGTTCCCTGCTTTTCACCTTCATGTAGAGGTCCTCTATCATGTCCCTCACCTCTCCCACCTCTCTTCTATCTTTCAACTAGAGATGTTGCAAAATTAAACTTTGCCTGCAGATTCCACATGAAGCACTGAAAATTCATGCTTCCTGGAATTCGTAGAGTTCTGGCCGGACCCTTGAAATTCACTTCATTCATTTTTTCAAAGTTTTTGGCAAAATTTAGCGTCCTTAACCATGAAACGCTAAATTCATGGGTGTAGCACAAAATTCACACAATCCATAACTGCAAATTTCACAAAATGGCTCAGTGCATTTCACAACCTCTGAATTAAATTGTGGATTGAATTTCACAAATATTGCACATCTCTACTTTCAACATGTACATACAGCACTGAGTTCTTCACTCTCTCCTATTCTGACCTCCTCTGCTGATCCTGTACCATTTTTGTCACCCTCTTTGTACCACATCCAGCTTCTTTCTGTATTTCTTCAAGTATGGGCTCCAGTATTTATGTATTTAGTTAGTTTTTGTTAACCAGGTAGGTGCACTAGACAAATAAATGCCTATTTTCAGGCACAACTTTTAGAGGTTACAAAGGGTCAGAGTCAACAACAGTAGGGCTCAGACAAAACAGAAGGCATATAAAAACAATAATCAGACTGCATATACAGAATGCATGACACTGGAAATGTTGGCAAACATGAACAGTATACCCGACATAAATGGTGACACTACATAACAACCCATTGTAGCAAAGAAAGGAAACATAGTTTAGGGACTTACAGTAACACTTGATATAACACACAGCCAAATAAAATAAGTAAGCTAGGCACAGAAACATGTAGATGACTTAAGGAGGTGGCTATGGTATCCCTTTTTAAAGGAGGTCACAGTATGATACAAATGTAAATCAGCTGGTATGGAATTCCATAGCTGGGGAGCAACAACAGAGAATGCAATATCCCCCAGGTGCGTTCTAGTTCTGTGCATAGTCAGTAGGTCTAGATTAGTGGATCTGAGTGGATAGGCACCAATGGAGGACTGGAGACACTTTGTGAGTTATTGGGGGGGACTGGCTATGCAAAATGTTAAAAATTTACCTCTCCCAGGATTAAATCATACAAACCAGTAGGAGGAAGCCATACCAGTTTAAAGTATAAAGTGCAATGATGGGTATGGCAGTTCAAAGACAAGGCAAAGTGACAGACATTATTGTATGTAACATCCCACTTTTGCCAAGTGGATTTAGCTGAAGCATGGAATACAAATACTCCAACCAAGGCAGCATGGATTCACAGTGGGAAGGTCATGCCAGACAAATCTGATAGATTTCTTTGACTGGGTGACCAAAGTAGTAGATCAGGGAGGGGGCTGTGGACATGGCCTACCTAGACTTTAGCAAGGCATTTGACACAGTCCCACTCAAAAGATTAATATACAAGTTAGCCAGCCTGGGAGTGGGTCCCAAGATGACAGCTTGGGTAAAGAATTGGCTGGAGAATAGGACACAGAGAGTAATAGTAAATGGGTCCACTCAGAAGAAAGGAGGGTTACTAGTGGGGTCACCGCAGGGTTCAGTATTAGGACCGGTCCTCTTCAATGTCTTTATAAGCGACATTGTGGAAGGACTGGAAGGAAAAGTATGTCTCTTTGCAGATGACACTAAGATCTGCAACAGAGTTGATGCACAGGGTGGGGTGGAAAGGATGAGAATGGACTTGGCAAGGTTAGAGGAATGGTCAAATGTATGGCAGCTTAGATTCAATGCCAAGAAGTGCAAGGTAATGCACCTGGGAAACAAAAACCCAGGGGAAGAGTACACAATGGTGGGTGAGATACTAACAACAACAAAAATGGAAAGGGACCTGGGGGTAGTCATATCAGATGACCTAAAGGTGGGCAAGCAATGTGAGAGGGCAGCAAGGAGGGCTTGGGGGTTACTGGGATGCATAGGGAGAGGCATCACCAGTAGAAAACAGGAAGTTATTATCCCTCTGTACAGACAGCTGGTGAGACCCCATCTGGAGTACTGTGTGCAGTTCTGGAGACCCAGTCTCCGCAAAGACATAGACAGGATGGAAGCTGTGCAGAGGAGGGCAACTAAAATGGTGCAGGGTCTGCACCGGAAGACATATGAAGAGAGACTTAAGGAGCTTAATATGTATAGCCTCGAGGAAAGGAGGGAGAGGGGGACATGATAGAAACTTTCAAGTACCTCAAGGGAATCAACAAAGTCCAAGAGGGTAGCATCTTTCAAAAAAAGAGGTGTGCAAGAACAAGAGGCACAATTTGAAGATAGAGAGCAGCTCAGAGGTAATTTAAGGAAGTTTTTTTCACAGAGAGGGTTGTGGATGCATGGAAGGCCTTCGGAGGAGGTTGTGGAGTCAAAATCAGTGGTGGAATTCAAGCATGCATGGGACAGTCATAAGGCAATTCTGGGGGGTGGGGGTAAGAAGAAGTAGGCTGCTGGTTAACTAGGATCTGCAGCTTATCCAGTAGGTAGGGAAATTGGCAGACTGGGTGGGCCAAGCGGTCCTTATCTGCCGTCAAATTCTATGTTTCTATGTTTCTAACAGGTAAGTTAAGAAAGTAGGACACCCCAGGCTATGTTTACGTATGCAGTAGGGGTGAGATAACTTGATAAGTTTAGGCAAAAGGAGGCCATGTGGCCCATCAAGACTGCCTTCCCACACCACACCAGTGGAGTAATCAAAAGGACTCATTATTAGACAGTAAATCGTTCTCCAATCTCTTTTTGAAGCATGCTAATGAAGATGCATTTATCAAAGCAACAGGAAGTTTATTCCAAAGGACAGCGTAACAAACCGAGAAAACTTTTTTCCTTTTTATTGGCGTTCACCTTTGGTATTTTTAACTGTTTATTATGGGATTGCAGGTTTTTACTTCTAAAGTTGAATTCTAACCCACATTGTGTCATAAGATCGGGATTTTTAAGTGTGTTATATAACAATAGTATGTTACCTGCTTTTCTCCTAGTTTCAAGGCTAAATAGGTTTAGTAACTCAACTCTGCCCTCATAATCTGTATGCTCCAATCCCCTAATCATTTTAGCTGCATGTCATTTTTTTCTATGAGATTTGTGTCTCATTTTAAGTGCAGCTTCCAGAAGTATGATCCAAAGTCTAAATGTGGAATAATGTACGTTTTGTATATTAGTAATAAACATTGTTTACTGCGAGAAATAAATGTCTGTCTTATTGACCTTAATAGCGCATTTGTTTTTACTGAAACATGAGTGCAGTGATCTGCGGATGCTGATTGTTTATTACAATGCCAAGATCCCTCTCCTTGGTAACTACATGCAGTTTAATATTGCCCATATAATCGGAATGCTTTGGATTATTTTTCCCAAGATGAAGAACACTGCATTTATCTGGGTTAAATTTCATGTTGTTGGTAATTGCCTAGTTTTCTATAGACTTTAGATCATTTACTACTGACTGATGTTTGGGAATAGAATCCCCCCCCCCCACAAGCTTAGTATCATCAGCAGTTGTTGTTATTATGTTTGTTATTCCTTGGCTTAAATCACCTATGAATATGCTAAATAGGGTAGGTCGCAACACCGATCCCTACAGAATACCTCTCCTCAAATAACCTGTATCAGACATTTTTCCATTTATTCTAACCCTTTTGGAATGATCATCCAACTACTGGTAAATCCATTGTACAATATCAAGACTAAAACCCATGATTAATAGTTTATTGACCAGAATGTCATGGAGGACTGTGTCGAAGGCCTTCCCCAGGTCCAGCAAAATTACATCAACCAGGATTGCGTTGTCCAAGCTAGCACTAATCTTATTGTAAAAAACAATCAGGTCTGTTGTACGTGAAAGGCCCTTCCTAAATCCATGCTGGGAACTATCAATAAGTCCTAACATTTCAACTTCACTATACAGGATTTTCTTTATTAATCTCTCCATAGATTTACTGCATAAAGAAATTAAACTAATGGATTATGCTTGACAATATTCAATAGCCATAAATTAGTGTTAACCAATTTATAGGTGCCCAATACATATAGTGAAAAATCTGTCAAATATTAATAGATGGTTAAATAAAGTAAATTAAACATTTGCTTTGTTTGCCACTATTAATTTTTCAGTAGTCACTGGCCACATGCCTACTGGATTTCTTATAACATGGGTAAAAGACCAAAGAGTTGTGTGCAAACTCCAGTCTCCCAGATACCACATAAACCAGAATGCTGCTTACAAGTTTGCAGTGCCAAGGCTTACTCCACTGCAGACCTGCAAGATTCAAAGCTAGCACCAGTCAGACCAAAGAGCACATGTATAATGAAATTTCCAAAATAAATATCAAAATATATAGCATGCCTGTAAACAAGGAGTTCCCTTATTCATGCAAAGTCACAGCATCTAGAAGCAACAAAGATGAAAACAATGATCCAACTTTTGTCAGGCTACAAACGATGAACATACAGAGTCAATCCCATCTCAAGCTGGGACCTCTGATGCACTTCACACGAAACAATGCTTTTTCAATATTGTTCTTGTTGCTGCTGTCATTATACATATGCCCTGTGGTCTGACTGGTGTCAGCCTTTGAATCTTGTCTGTTTTCCCACATAGCAGAACAGAGTACTAAAGGTACATGATCAGAACATCACAGGTTTATCACTGGAAATCCCATGGAAATGAACAGATTTCTGTGAAATTTTTAGAGATATGTAGGTGTACAGGAACTTATCTCTGGCTGTATCTATAGCATTCTTATATTCAGATCTTCCATGCTACAGCATAACATGCTGCCTCCAGGCTGAAGGTAGGTGCACAGAAAACTTGATATGTTGGACATGTTTAATAAATAGGGCTGGTAAACTTTTAATTGAATTTTCATTTTTACTTTTAACTTTGTTTTGTTAAGTCCCCTAATATCATTATGAATAGCAGGACCTACAGCACAAGCATGTTTAAAACTACTATGAAGCCTTATGGAAACTGTTTCTAAAGACTTCTGAGCCTACACTTATGATTTTGAAGACTGTCTACATCTCCAAAACCTGTGGCAATAAAACATGGCTGTGTCATTATCAGGTACCTCAGAAGGATCCACTGTTATTGTCACTCTCAGCTCAGTAACAGATAAAAATGCTATTCCGACAACTACCTGACAGAGAAAAAGCAGTTCAGATTTCATGATAAGGAATTTTTAGTTTCTCTTTCCCTGACGTGGCTCATGAGACATAGCACTGCTGCAAGCTGTTAATTAACTGCGAGACTGCTTTATTGGAAAATGGTGCTGTATTCGGTCTTTTTTCTCCCCAGCTCATTTATGAGTAATATGGACTGAACAGACCTCTATATTTACAGAAGAGCAAGCAGTGGCCAAGTTTGTTAGGGCTTATTTTGGTCAACATACAGGCTCAGAAATGCAAGAGGCTGAGATTTACTGCAGGATAAAATGGTGACCTCAATACAAACCACATATATAGTACACACCAGTTGCCAGAAACCCCTACTACAGTAGGATGGCACAGGGAAAGGAGCCACCACAATTTAGAGTAAAACAACAGAACATTGCTTTAACTTTTCTTAAGAGTTTGGCCTTTGGAAATACTTTGGAAGGTCTAGTGGTATATTATACTGTAGACAGTGGCATACATCTGTTTATAGTGTCTATGCAAGCATTAAATGCTCACATTATTAGTGGATTTAAAATTATTATAGCTGTTTCATCTGAGGATTTGGAACAAATCTATTGATGTGCAGTACCTTATTGTTTTTCTTCCATGTCTGCACAGAAAACCAGCAGTTTTCTTATGCTAAGATATTTAGGGTAGGAACTGTAAGAGGGTCAGACAAGGATGCAAATGCATGCTGCACCTGCACCTGTCCACATGTGTCCATTGCTGTTTTCAAAAGATTCATGTGTTTACAACAAAACATCATGAGCTGCAGCAAAAAACTGATGTAAACATTATTTACATCATTTTATGCTGCAATTACATCTTTTCTAGAAAGCACAATTTAAAAATTTTTTGTGCATTTTCTTCCCCCACCCCCATCAAAACAAATCTTGGACCTATATTATAATCAAATAAGACTCCAGGGTATGCTTTGTGGTGGGATAGCTCCACTTCTCAAGTGGTTGAAGGCACTCAGTGGTGCTATGTGCTTCACAACACACCCAAGATATGCTGTTATCCTACCATAATGCACACACCCTCATACAGTATCTTATTGCTTAAATGATTTGCCCATGGTTTGTTCCCTTGTTAATGTAATGTTATATGCTAATGACACAGTTATCCTTTCTTCTGGCAAAAATATAATTTCATCTAATTGTCTAGTCAGATTATGAACATATTTAAAATGGGTAATAACTCTTAAACTCCCTCCTAATGCCTCCAAAATCAAATTATCAGGATTTACATAAAAAGGTTTGACTTTACTTTCTATGTTCTGAAGATTTGGTTTAAACTTTCCATCCTTTCAAGTGTACTTTCATTTTAATGGATAATAAATTGACATTTAATGCTCTGGTTTCAGTACTCAGTAAATTACATATATATATATATATATATATATATATATATATATAGATACATACATATATATATATATATATATGTGTTGTGTGTGTGTATATATATATATATATATATATATATATATACAATTATATATAGATAGATATATAGATATATATATCAATGGCAATGGCTCAGTAGGTTGCATACTCCCCGCTGAGGCCAGAAGATTGGATGGTCAAGGGGTTCTACCCCCCAAACCAGGCACTTGGGGTAATACCTATAACAGACATTTTAGTGCAGTATGAGGGGTTGATGCAGTGGTGAGGTGTCATCCTTTGCACGAGAGGTTAAACCAAAGATTTTTCTGTCCATCTGTGGTCACTGTCAAAGTGGAGGTAAAAGATCACATGGCACTTATTAAAGAAGAGTATTTGGAGTTTCCCCAGTGTCATGGCCAATATTCCCCGTCAAAAAAACAGGTCTATGCAACCCATTCACAGGATGCACCTAAAAACAAGCTATCATAGCTTAGTGGTCCTTCTTTCCTAGTTTTAATTACACATAAATAAAATTACATTCCCAAGTAGGTGTTCTCTGTAGTGTTCATAATTGTCTCTCCATGTTATCTCATTCTCAGACATTACAGAGTAGCATTTTTCTGCACTATGCAGATCTTATTTTTTTTCAGCATCTAAGTCCCCTCTAAAGAAAACCAGTTCATACTAAAATACATTGGCTCATTTTATTTTAGAAATATCAAGATTTACTTATCATTGAATCCTTTTCTCAGAATGAAACTGTCCCACACTTTTTTAAGGTGATCTTATGTAATTTATATAAATGTGTTCAGCAAGATTCCACAAATTGCTTGAATAGCCTGGTTGTCCTGGTTGTTTCCCAACACCAAATGAAAACTTATTTATTTATTTGTTCATTGGGTAAGTGCACTGGTCCCAGGGTCCATTTTTAGGTATCACCTAGGCCATAAGGATGGCACAAATGTACAGTAGCAGTAAAACCACAATAAAGCGAAAACAAAAAGACATGAGAAGCAAAGTACAAGCCAAAATAACTACAGTAAAGAGTCCAGCTTCTTTTAGGCTCAAACTTGTTTCAAGGAATGTTGCCTTTGTAGCAATGGCCCAATGAAATTCCATTTCATTATTAACTTGTGATTCTGTATTTGGCCTTATTCAGATAAAAATCTATGGAACTATTATTTTGATTTAGTTAAGTTAGTTAGTTAAAAAGTTTACTAAGGGGCAAACCACAGAGCCTAAGGCTCATATAAAATGATGTCCTGTATTGCAAAATGCACATAGCATTGAGACCTAAAAAGAATTTATACACCCCATGCATCATTTAACAAAACTTAAAATATACTTGTAAAAAGTTACATTAAATTACTAGATAAGATCATGAGTAAAAATGTCAGACATTCTTAATTCTGTAAAACAGGTGAGGCGGAGGCTTGGCTCTTTACTACAAAGCCCAACTGAACATCACCTTAGTGCATGATCCCCGTCTCACAAACTGAGGTTCTTCACTCCCGCCTACTGCTAGGAGGTGTCAAGAAACTCCATATTTTCTGTGTATATATACTGCCCAGAAACTCTAGGCTGGGGCTAGGGGAGTTTCATGGACTACCTTCTCTCTGTAACTGGTAAAAATGACATAATGTATCTCGGGGATTTTAACCTAGATTGGGTTGGACCTAGCTCCTCGCTACTATCCTCAATGATAAGCAAGGCCAATCTAGCTCTGCTAATACAGGAACCCACCAGGATCTCCAATGGTGGCACCTGTTCCATTCTATTAGACTGGATCCTGACAAATAGGAAGGAGTTTATTACCTTGGCTGGTGTCCTCCCTGACACCTTAAGTGATCACGCCGCTATCTACTGTATCTGGGATACCGCCTTCCCATCCTTCCCATCAAAAGTGCTAAGTTTCTTCAATTTCTCAAACCTAAATATGGTGGTGTTCAACAATGATCTTGACCAAGTGGACTGGTCTCCACTCTATCATGCCAATGACATCAACATCACTACAGCCTGTTTCAACTCTACACTTCTCGCACTGCAAAATACACACATTCCGGTCACCACTAGGAGGGTAAAAAGCAAGGTTACAAAATGGCTCAAACGCTCCCTGCTACACCTACTGAAACTCAGGGATAAACTACGGTCCGTGTGGAAGGCCTCTTATCTACATACAGACTTTGAAGCATACAGAGCTTTACGGAACACATGCAAAAAGGAGATTCGCCTGGCAAAAAGTTCTTATTACAAGAATCTCCTAATTTCCTCTGCCTCTAATCCCAAAACGTATTGGTCCCAAATCAAGGAAATACTTGGGAACACCAAGCAGCAGACTCCCGCTGATATGGATCTAAATGATGCCCACTGTAACCACCCTCTCACCATTGCTAATGCTTTCAACTACCTCTTCTCCTCCCTACCTAATCCTAGCCCCTCCTGGCACCACAATACCAGGCCTGCAGCTGCCCCCAGTGCACCCACTCTCCCTATGCTTCAGCTGGCTACAGTCTCATACCATAAAGTTTAAAAGCTACTCAAAACTATTCCTGCAAGTGGTAGCCCAGGCACAGATGGTATTCACCCTAGGATACTAAAGCAATTTGCATCCTGGCTGGCAGTGCCCATTACCAGGCTTTTCAACCTGTCTATTAGCACTGCCTCTGTCCCCTTGGTCTGGAAATTGGCCAGAACCATTCCCATTTTTAAGAAGGGAGGTGATAAACAACTGTCCAACTACTGCCCCATTTCACTGCTCCCTACACTTAGCAAGCTCCTTAAGAAAGTTGTCCATTGACAGGTCTTGGAGCACCTTCTTAAGTATAATCTTCAATACCCCTGTCAACATGGTTTTAGGGCAGGGCACAGCACTACCACTGCACTGACCCAGCTGACCAGTGATATCAAAGGTAACATGGACAAGGGCCAACTCACAGGAGCAGTGTTAATCGACCTTTCTAAGATGTTCGACATGGTCCACCATCCACTTATTCTGGCAAAGCTGCAAACTCTAGAAGCTTCTGACTCCAACCTATCATGGTTTGGTAGTTATCTTGATAACCACACTCAGGTGGTTGAGTTTCATAAGGCTCTCTCATCCCCCATTCATATCCCCCGCGGTGTTCTGCAGGGTTCCATAATGGGTCCTCTACTCTTTTCCCTGTTCCTTAATGAAATTCCCAGTGCTTCTCATCAAAGTAACATACTCATGTACGCTGATGATCTTGTGCTCTATCATTCATCCAAAGCGATGGACGACATAAATCGCAAACTCTCACATGACTTTCAATCCCTTCAATCCTGGCTTGCAGATAACCATCAGATCCTTAACAAAGGTAAAACCCAGTCTATGCTATTTGGATCCTCTAAAAAGGTGCCTTCTGAGGTGCCTAAGCTACTTGTCCACTGCGGTGATGGCACGACGGTAACAAACACCTCTACCTTCAGATACCTGGGGGTTACACTCGACCCTGCACTTAATTTTTCGACGCATATCAATGATGTGTGTCGTACTGTCAATGCTAAAATAGGAGCTGCCTATTGTGTATGCCACTCACTAACACTGACAGCCAGGCTATCAGTAGCTAAGGGAGTACTACTTCCTCAACTCCTTTATGCCCTCCCGGTCCTGTACCCCACCAATGCCAGTGTGTTCTGCAAGCAGGACACCACCTACAGTAATATCTGTAGGTTCGCCTTGTCAGCCTTACTCACACTGCCTTCTCTACTCTGGACTAAACTGGTTGTCCCCCAAAGACCTCTGTGCATATACCCTTGGGTGTTTTGTTGACTCCCTAATTAGACCACCTTGCCTGGCCTCTTTGGCTGACTTGATTACCCTGGTCTCCCACTCCCGCACCTTTAGGTCCTCTTCAGTCTCAATGCTCTCAGTAAAGCCCTGTGTGACCAATAAGGGCAAACAGGCATTCTCACATTTTGCTCCTAACCTCTGGAATTCGCTTCCCCCACAGGTTAAAAACTCCACCTCCCACCTCTCTTTTAAGTGTTCACTGTTCTTCCACCTTTATGCCCTAGGTAACTGTAACTGCTCATAAGTGGAATCTCTCCACATTGAATAATTTGTGTACCTCATTAAGCTTGTCTTAGGACTGACCAGAGTGTACTCCTTCATCTGCCAAAACTCTCATTTTTTCAGTGTGTATGACTGGCCTTCATTATCAAATACTTGATGTAGTCTCAACCTATACTATTATGAGTTTACCTTGTACTTGTATTTGTTATTGTTTATGTGAATGTCATTTCAACTGTTCATATCTGTATTCTCATTGTTGTAATCTCCCGGGTCGTGCCTGAAAATAGGCAGGATTGTTGCCTAGTGCACCTACCCGGTTACAAAAAGCTAATAAATAAATAAATAAACTTCACCCCATGATAGCTGTTAAAGAATATCATGCACCTTATTCGAGGGAATACCTTGCCATTCTACAATAAGACTGTTCAACAAACAAGGTAAATGAAATGATTGCAAAAGTCAAGTTAAAAAGATGAACATAATTGTTGTATTTATTTGTTTTTATTTTACTTGGCAGTTTAAATCTCCCCACCCAAAATGGAAGCCGAAGTCATTGAACTGAGTTTCTTTTTCATCTAAATCTTTTTAGAAGAGGCACACACAGATGGCTAAGCAAGGTACAGGAGCCCCAGCAAAAAAGAAGGCACTCACAGTTTTGAGCAGCATGGCTTCACTGGTGCTGGAAAGAAGTCAACCACAGCTGTGTTGCAGGATTTAAAGGAACACTCATTCATTAAACTGAATCCAAAGTTAATCCAATGCGTTAACAACAATGAGCACTCCCCCACATTGTGGAATGTTATTGCACTTAACTCAAGTACTTCCTCAAGTTGCCTTGAAAAAGCACTTGAGTTTAGTAGAAAAGTCTTTGGCAGTGTGAGGGAGTGTCCATTGCTGTCCATTGCTGTGTTGCTGCATTGGAGCTACTGTGGATTAATTTATTAAATGAGTTTGTTCATATCCTGCAACCTAGGTGTGGTCAGTTTCTTTCCAGCAGCAGTGAAGCCGAGCTGTTCAGTATTATAAATCTTTTTTACACAGTTGAGTTTCTGTTTACCTTTTTTATTACAGTGTTTGTAAAGAACAATGTACAGTATGTGATATGTAAACTGGAGACAGAAAACCAATAAACATTACATCACAGTAACTGGTCCATCTGCTGCTTGTGAAGCCGGCAACCTGAGTTGTGGAGCAAGACTGCTGTGCAGGAGGCTGGGCAGGGGGAAAAGAATCAAGCATCCCACAGGATACTCATTTCCTCTGTGGAGGGAAGATAGCAGACCACACTGGAATCACTTGCACAGTTCTAGGGTCCCCATCTGAAGAAGTACAGGGACACATTTCAGTCAGTGTAGAGGAGGGTCACCAATATGCTTCAAGGGCAGCAGTGAAAAATAAACAGTATAAGAAGTATCTGAATAGCATTAATGTGTATTCACTGGAGCCCAGGAGGGAGTGAGGAGACAGAACAGAAATATTCAGATTTCTCCTGGAAATAAACAGGGTGAACTGCCAACAGCTTTTCATATATTACAAGGGTTCTAATATTACAGGGTATGGGTACAAGCAGATAAAAGGAGTTCAGAATGGTGGGCAAATGGATAGGGTTCCTAGGGAGATGGTGTCACAAACTCACTCAGTCGGTCAGCCCTCTACTCCCAAAGTGCCAACCTCTGAGCCTATGATTTGTGTACTGTGAACAGAACAAGGTAACCCTCTTGTTTGTTTTGTGGGTTCAAGTCACCTTAGTCTCAAGATCTGGAGGGATTCAAAGTGATAACCTCTTGTTAGCGTACCCAATTATCAGGCTCAGATATTTCTGTCTTCGGGGGGGGGGGGCAGATATCTTTGCCTTCAAGCACCCAACCAGGTCTTTCAAATAAACCCTTAGAACTCTATGCAAGACTTTAGAGATCGCTATCTGTTTCCCAGTTTGGTATATCAATAAGCTTAAAATGCAGTGCCACTTATAACCACTCTAAGCTTTACTTAAATAAAAAGAAATGTCAAGGCACTTCAAGCAGTTTCCATGGTAAAATATATCTTTACTTTAAAATATCAAAACAGAACAATAAATACAGAACAAATATCCCAAACACATACAATCTTAAAAACAAAACAGGTTTTTAAAGGTACAAACTAAGCTCTCTTACCCACATAATACTTCTCTTCTACAGTGCTGATGTTGTCCTTCTTCTCTCAGTCAGAAATATTGTCTTGTGTGTCTCTGTTCAAAGTTCTCTCAGCAATTAAACACATTCCTGAGCCGACCTTCACTGAGGTCTCCAAACTCTACCTTAGTGTAACAAAAATCTATATTTTATATAACACAGGATGTCTAGATAAAATATTTAAAAAAGCATAATAGGTGACCTCACTGACTTTCCTCTCCTCAGGTTAACCAGACAAAACTGGTTTGTGCTCTGCTACACATACATCTCAAAAGTGTCTTTGATCTAAGTCACTGTATTCAAAGCAAAAGTGTATTTGCCTCTTTAATCCTGTCTGGGTCTTGGAATCTACACCTCAAAGGTCTCTCTGATGTAATTCAAGGGTTCCCCGGGAATGTATATTTGGCCTTCCAAATTCATCTGGGTCCTGTTTGGCCCAGCCATCTACCTCTTTGATGAAATGAGCTGGTTCCTGGAAGGTTATTCCTAACCCATGCATGCTCTTTCCATATGACACCTAAAGCAAAATCAAAGGATCCCCCTGGGGATACCATGAATGGCTAATTTCATTTCCTGGGATCAAAGCAAATTTAACATGCTAATTAAACCTCAAATCTCTGTAGTTTAAATACCTCCTGTCCTTTGAACTTATCCTTGGGTATTTTTTGGATGTGTCAGTTCAGCAAGGCTAGGGTCTTCTGACTGCCCTTCCCATCACATATTTTATATGTAATAAAAAAATTAGATACAGCATTCAGAGCTGGCTGTCTATGTCACACTCCTCCCCACCTACACTGAATTTGGGGGCTCTATCCCCTACATGGGATGAGCTTCCCAAATCAGTTCACTCCTCATAGACCCTAGACAGCCCATTGGAGTTCTGATTCTTGGCTCTGGCCTTATGTACGATTTTCAGATCATACCCTTATAAACCAAGACTCCATCTAAGCAGTCTGCCATTGTTTTTCCCCATCTGCGTCAGCCAAACCAGGGGGTTGTGGTCAGTCTGCACCACAAAAGGCTGCCATACAAGTATGGCTCCAACTTCTTTTTGGCCCACACTATGGCAAGACACTTCTTTTCTACAGTGGAGTACACTTGCTCCCTGGGAAGCAGATTTTTACTCAGTTAGGCAATGGGATGGTCTCTCCCTTTGCTGGATGTCTGGCTTAGTACTGCCCCAATACCCATGTCTGAGACATCCATCTGAACTATAAAAGTGTTGCTATAGTCTGAACTTGTCAAAACAGGAGCACTGCACAGTGCCTCCTTCAGTTTGGTAAAGGCTTCCTCACAGGCTAGGCCCCAGGTGATTTTCCTTGGCATTTTTTTCTTTGTCAGGTCAGATAGAGGAGCAGCCAGAGCACTGTAATTATATACAAACTTTCTGTAGTACTCTGCTGTCCCTAGAAAGCTCCTTACATGCTTCTGGGTTTCTGGTCTGGGCCACGCCTGTATTATCTCTATTTTTATCTGGTTAGGATGGAGCTGTTCCCAGCCTACCACATGCCTGAGGTATTCCACTTCTCCCATGGCCACCTGGCACTTCTTGGATTAGACAGTGAGCCCGGCCCTCTGTATTCTGCCCAGCACTTCCCTAAGGTATGACAGGTGTTCCTCCCAGCTGGTACTGAAGATGGCAATGTCATCCAGGTATGCCACGGTGTACATCTCAGCACCATTTAACACCTGGTTCACCAACCTTTGGAAAGTGGCTGGGGTGTTCTTCATTCTGAAAGGCATTAGTTTGAAATCAAATAAGCCTATCGGAGTGATGAAGGCTGACCTCTCCCTAGCTCTGTCCATCAACTCTACCTGCCAATACCCCTTTGTCAGGTCAATGGTTGTAATGTAGGTCACCCCCCAAACTTGTCCAGGAGTTCAGCCGTCCGGAACATTGGGTGGTTGTCTGACTTTGTGACTGCATTCAGTCCACGATAGTCTACACAAAAATGAGTTGAGCCATCTGGCTTGGGTACAAGGACTATGGGTGAGGCCCAGGAACTGTGGGATCTCTGGATTACCCCTAAATCCAGCATCTCCTCCACTTCCCTCCTAATGTCCTTTTGGACAGCCTCTGACACCCGATATGCTGTCCGCCGCATGGGCGTCTGTATCCCTGTTTCCACATCGTGTGTTGCTAAGGGGGTTAGTCGAGGCTTGGTGCTAAACAAGGGGGCAAAGTCTACTAAAACATCCCTCACTTTCTGGATCTGGCCAGGGATCAGCTGGGGAGACAATTGTACTGCCTCCACAGAGGACTTCCACTTACTTTCTTCCAGCAAGTCCAGAAGGGGGTCTCCTTCATCTGTCCCCTCCCCATGACTACACACTGTGGACACCATGTCAGCCCTATTTGCATATGGCTTCATCATGTTGACATGGTACATCCTTTCTATCTGTCTATGGTCAGGTAAATCCATAATGTAGTTTACTTCATTTACCTTCCTAACCACTCTGTACAGTCCTGCCCACTCAGCTTGCAGCTTGTCTTTCCAGACCGGAATAAGGACCATGACTTCCTGACCCACCATGTACGAGTGAGCTCTGACTCTGCGGTCATACCATACTTTTTGTTTCTGCTGGGCAGCTACCAGGTTGCTCTGGACTGTCCCCATATGCTCCTTCAGCCTTTCCCTAAACCTTAGGACATAATTCACAATGGGAGTTCCCTGGGTGGTGTGCTTGCCTTCCCAGTCCTCCTGGATCAAGTCTAGGGGCCCATGTACCTGGCGTCCATACAAGAGCTCAAAGAGAGAAAATCCTGTCGACTTTTGGGGCACCTCCCTGTATGCGAACAACAGATGGGGAAGGTATTTCTCCCAGTCCCTCCCATGCTGTTCAGCAAACACCCGGAGCATTGAATTTAGGGTACCATTGAAGCATTCCACAAGCCCATTTGCTTGTGGGTGATATGGTGTCGTGCATCTTTGCACCACCCCACACTTCTTCCATAGACATTTCATTAGGTCCGACATGAAGGAACCCCCTCGATTGGTGATTACCTCCTGCAGAAACCCAACATGGGAGAAAATCCCAAACAATGCATCTGCCACTTTGTCCTCAGAGAGGATAGGGCGACTGCCTCTGGGTATCGGGTGGCATAATCCACCACAGTCAGGATGATTCTCTTCCCTGAGGAGCTGGGGGTATTTAAAGGCCCCACAATATCCATTCCCACCCTCTGGAATGGCTCCTCCACTATGGGCAAGGGGATCAGGGCAGCTTGTTTTTTTTTGCCCGCCTTACCTATTTCTTGACACCTGTGACAAGACCTGCAATACTCCTTCACCTGCTGGGTGAAGTTAGGCCAGTAGAAATTCTGGGCTAAACACTGTGTTGTGCACAATTCCCAGACAAGGGAATATCATGGGCAATCTTGAGCAACTGCTCACGATATCCCTCGGGAATGACAAGTTGCCTGCCTAGCATTCCTTCCTCTGTCTGTACAGACTGTGTATACATAAGTCCATTTTCCCAATAAACCTTATGTCTGATGTCACCTCCCTGTGCACCGTCCGAGTCTGCCAAAGCCCTCAGCTTCTCTAAACTAGGGTCACTTCTCTGAGCAGCTGCGAACCCCTCACTCCTTCCCGAGGCATGGGACAGGTCCCCTTCAGTCACTAAACTAGGCTCCCAAGCACTAGCATCAGGGCCCTCAGGATCACTGTCAATCCCTACCTTCTGAAAAGGGGTCACCCCTTCCTCTTTGGAGTAACCCTCTGTAGCTGGGTGGTTACTTGCTCCTGGGGAAATTTCTACCCCCTTTTTATAAGTCTCCTCCTCTGGAGACACAGACTGGGGAATCATCCTCTCAGTATCTTCCCCAGTGGCTTCTGGGGGGCTCAGGGAACTACAGTTTTCCCTAGCAGCTTGGCCATGGGTAACTGCACATACCACTCCCTGCTGGAGATTGTTACCCAGGATCACATCCACTGCTAACGTGTTAGTTACAGCAACCTGTTGCACAGCTCCCCCTGTTTCACCCCAATCCAGAAGAACACCGGCCAGTGGCAGTGTTTTCTGTTCACCCGCAAAGTCCTGTACAGTCACGTATTTATTGGGTATAAGCTGACCAGGCTGTACCAGATCCCCCTTTACCAATGTCAGGGATGCCCCTGTGTCCCTTAACCCTTGCATCTGTACGCTATTTACCATGACTGGGTGCATGTGTTCCCTCATGTTCACTGGCATGCTTCCAGGGACACACAAACAGCCCACTTCCTTTTTGGAACTGCTTTGCGTATTATTGCTTGCCCTTCTTGGACACTGTCTGGTAATGTGCCCAGTTTCTTCATATAACCAACAAACATTTCTTACTTCAGAGAAATTTTTTCTTTGAAACCTGGGGCTAACTGGTTTCGGTGGAGGCCATGAGGGTTTTAACTTCCCTGAAGGTGCGCTTTTCCCTTTCTGCACTGCCACTCTTGCCCCATTCACTCTCAGAGCAGGTCTGCTCTTGGCATAGCGGTCCGAGAGGTCAGCAGCCTCTTGCACTGTTTATGGATCTCGGTCCTCTAGCCTGGTTTTTAACTCTGCTGGGCATGCCCATTAAAACTGTTCTAATAAAATCACATTTCAGTTTTATCAACAGTGTTTGCCTCAATTCCTTCCCACCAACGTTTTAAAAACTGACGTTGTTTCATGGCTAGCTCCTCATAGCTCATATCAGGGCCTCTTCTGAGCTTATGGAATTTAGATCTGTATGATTCAGCAGTTAATTAAAACTTTTTTAGCAGGGCAGCTTTTATCTTGCTGTAATCATCACTGTCTTCATTGTCCATTTGACCAAATGCATCCCGAGCTTTTCCGGTAAGTAGTGGGCATAGCTGGAAGCTCCAAGACTCTCTAGGAATTTTAGCTTGAATAGAAACTTTTTCAAAAGAATTTAAAAAAGTGTCCATATCTTCCCCTTCCTTTCACGCAGTTATTAATTTGGAGTTCAATTTGTAACCGAGTCCTGTAGTCCCAGTTAAACCCAAGCCACTTACCTGCCCTGGTGCCGCTGGTTGGAGTCGTAGCTTCTCCAGTTCATGTTGCCACTGGCGCTCCTCTCTCCTCTCTCCTCTCCTCTGCAGCTCTGTGTTCTCACTATCTCTTCTCCTCTGCCTATCGCTGGTGCTCACGTTCCTCACGGTCTGCCTCCCTCTGTTGTCGCTCTGCCTCATGATCAGGGCCCCTACCTTTCTGCGGCACAGTGGGACCAAGTTCTGCGGCAAGACTATCATTTGCCGCAGAACTTCTGCGGCGGTGGTTTGTAATTTCTGTGGAAGTTCTGCGGCACTAACAAACTACCACATCACAGTGACAGCCTGTCATCCTGACTTCACTTTCGTGGCAGTTTTTATAGCAATCAGGATGGTGGAAAGCACAGTAACACTAGTTCAAAAAATAACAGACTTATAAAAATAATTTTATGCCTAAAAAAGCAAAACAAATGTCTCTCCCTTAAGGTCCTAGCCTGTTGCATAAATGACATATGCAGAGGGGATCTTATGTGATAAATAAAGTATTTCTATATGCATGCTATCTATCCCACTAATGAGGTTTCCACTGTCTATCACTTATATATTTCAGTGTGCTTTCTATACCACTCATGAGATTCCCACTGTGTATCACTTATATATTTATATGCAATCTGTAACATACATACAAGTGTGTGTGTGTGTGGTGAGAGAGACAGAGATACTGTGTGTGTGTGTGTGTATAAATAAATATATATATATATATATATATATTTTTAATTTCCATGAACTTTCATCCTCATTCATACAGGTCCCATTAGAAATGGAATAGAGGAGTTATTGCAAAACTCATTTTTGATGTCAATCTGCTTTTCCTGACACACTGCGTAACATCATCAGGCCATGACATGCATGTGAACCGATTGTGAGATAGAGCTCTTCAGACCAGCACAGTGTGTCCACCATGTGACAGAACACTGCACCATACCTTCCCAGGCTCTGAGCAATTATGTGTTCCACCAATCCTTGTGCTGCCCAGCCAGCTCCCAGAGCTAATCTCTGAACCTGAGTTGCCGACACAGAAACACAGCATGCTATCCTCTGGCCCAACAGCTATCCCTTCACACATTTCTCCATAACTTTTAGGTGATTCTATCAACCAGTGACCATATGTATTCAATAACCCTGGCAAAAATGCATACAGTGCAATTATTTATATAACAGGCCTATTCTTTCAACAGGTCTACACATTATATTCCACTTTTCTGGGCATAATTACTTTATTTTTTCTTAAAAATGACAGTTAAATTAATTTTACCAGTTATTCATTTCAGATGGCATCTCTATACCTTAAAGGCACAAACATGCTTGTACAAAGTGAGGTGTGGACTTAACAGGTATGTGCTATTGACAAGGTTTTGTTTAAGCTGGTCCTAGTGCAATAATGTAAGACTGAAAATTGTATTAGGCTGTAGTGCAGGTTGAGCAAATATCACCATGCCTGATGTGCAGTGCCACCGTCTCTGGCAGTGGGAGCTGTGGTAGATAAGTGACTGTTCATATCTGTTGCAGAATGCAGCCATTTCATTAACAAATGTATGATGTTATGGCAATGATAACATCACATTCTGAGCATATAGGGGGTTTAGGATATAAAAAGAGGGGAAGGGAACCAGATTCTATGGAAAAACAGAAATATTAATAAAAAATCAACAAGAAGAGTGAAGCACCGCAGAAGTTCTGCGGTAGATTGCAAGTTCTGCACAAAAGTCTGTGGCCTCAGAATTCTAGGGCCTTGCTCATGATCTGCCTCTCTCTGTTGTCACTCTGCCTCACGATCCGCCTCTCTCTGTTGTCACTCTGCCTCTAGTTCCATCCTGGCGCAACTCAATTTGCAATTTGAGTACCTCTGGATTCAGGATACTGGTGACCATCCCCTGCTGCTGTGGCCCTTCACTGACAGTGGCCCTGCTGTCTGCCTCATCGGCTTGGGACCCTCACTGGCCACTAGCCCTTCCAGACATGAGGTTTGGTCCCTTTCAGTCATGGTCTGTGACTCACTGCTCTGGGTATCTGTTACCATCAGGGACTCTATGAGGTTCTGCTTACTGGCTTTCACCCCAGACAGGACTCCCCTGTCCCCGCACAACTGCTTTAAGAAATCTACAGTGTGCTTGCTGTAGTTGGAAGCCGTTTTCTTCTTCCCTCGCTACTAATACTATTCTGACTGGCACTTCAGAAAAAAAAATAAAATGGGTGGGAACTTAACTGTAAGTCAAGGGATATAGTTCTGTTTCTTTTTGAAATAAAACACTGACTTTCTTTTTTCTAAGTGAGCTAAATGGTTTCAAGCTGACGCACTGAACAATGAAGCTTGTATCACCAAACTTTTTATACCACCGCTGCCAACCAATCTGTCACAAACTCGCTCAGCCGGTCAGCCCTCTACTCCCAAAGTGCCAACCTCTGAGCGTATGATTTGAGTACAGTGAACAGAACAAGGTAACCCTCTTGTCTGTTTTGTGGGTTCAAGTCACCTTAGTCTCAAGCTCTGGAGGGATTCAAACTGATAACTTCTTGTTAGCATACCCAATTATCAGGCTCAGATAATTCTGTCTTCAGTGGGGCCAGATATCTTTGCCTACGGGCACCCAACCAGGTCTTTCAAATGAACCCTTTGAACTCTATGCAATACCTTAGAGAACTCTATCCGTTTCCCAGTTTGGTATATCAATAAGCTTAAAATACAGTGTCACTTATAACCACTGTAAGCTCTACTTAAATAAAAAGAAATGTCAAGGCATTCCAAGCAGTTTCCGTGGTAAAATATATATTTACTTTAAAATATCAAAACAGAACAATAAATACAGAACAAATATCCCAAACACATACAATCATAAAAACAAAAAAGGTTTTTAAAGGTACCAACTAAGCTCTCTTATCCACATAATACTTTTCTCCTACAGTGCTGATGTTGTCCTTCTCTCAGTCAGAAATATTGTCTTGTGTGTCTCTGTTCAAGGTTCTCTCAGCAATCTTTTATTTTTGCTCAGTATTTACAAAGGAAGAGGGGGAGGTACCTAAAACAAACAGCAGAAACACTCTGGATACAGAAGTTGATACCAGCCCATTTACAGAAGAAAGGGTCCTGAAAGAACTCTTAAAACTGAAGGTCGACAAAGCAATGGGGCCTGATGGGATTCATCCCAGAATTCTAAAAGAACTCAGGGTAGAACTAGTGACATCACTGACTACCCTCTTTAACAAATCATGGGAGAATGGGGTGGTACCTGAGGACTGAAGGAGGGCAGATGTGATTCCCCTTTACAAAAGTGGGAGCAAGGCAGAAGCAGGAAACTACAGACCTGTTAGTTTAACCTCAGTGGTAGATAAAATGATGGAATCACTTCTGAAGGAAAGAATTGTTGAGTATCTAGAGGCCAGAGGGGCACAGGACCCAAGGCAGCATGGATTCACAGTGGGAAGGTCATGCCAGACAGATCTGATAGATTTCTTTGACTGGGTGACCAAAGTAGTAGATCAGGGAGGGGCGGTGGACATGGCCTACCTAGACTTTAGCAAGGCATTTGACACAGTCCCACACAAAAGATTAATATGCAAGTTAGCCAGCCTGGGAGTGGGTCCTGAGATGACAGCCTGGGTAAAGAATTGGCTGGAGAATAGGACACAGAGAGTAATAGTAAATGGAGTCCACTCTGAAGAAATGGGGGTTACTAGTGGGGTACCGCAGGGTTCAGTATTAGACTGTCCTCTTCAATGTCTTTATGTTTACATTGCAGAGGGACTAGAAGGAAAAGTATGTCTCTTTGCAGATGACACAAAGATCTGCAACAGAGTTGATGCACAAGGTGGGGTGGAAAGGATGAGAAGGGACTTGGCAAGGTTAGAGGAATGGTCAAATGTATGGCAGCTTAGATTCAATGCTAAGAAGTGCAAGGTAATGCACCTGGAAAACAAAAACCCAGGGGAAGAGTACACAATGGGGGGTGAGATACTAACAACAACAAAAATGGAAAGGGACCTGAGGGTAGTCATATCAGATGACCTAAAGGTGGGCAAGCAATGCGAGAGGGCAGCAAGGAGGGCTGGGGGGATACTGGGATGCATAGGGAGAGGCATCGCCAGTAGAAAGCAGGAAGTTATTATCCCTCGGTACAGACAGTTGGTAAGACCCCATCTGGAGTACTGCATGCAGTTCTGGAGACCCAGTCTCCGCAAAGACATAGACAGGATGGAAGCTGTCCAGAAGAGGGCAACTAAAATGGTGCAGGGTCTGCACCGAAGACATATGAAGAGAGACTTAAGGAGCTAAATATGTATAGCCTCGAGGAAAGGAGGAGATGGGGACATGATAGAAACTTTCAAGTACCTCAAGGAATCTACAAAGTCCAAGAGGGTAGCATCTTTCAAAAAGAGGTGCAAGAACAACGGGCACAATTTGAAGATAGAAGGGGCGACTCAGAGGTAACTAGGAAGTATTTTTTCACAGAGAGGGTTGTGGATGCATGGAACAGCCTTCTGGAGGAGGTTGTGGAGTCAAAAACAGTGGTGGAATTCAAGCATGCATGGGACAGTCATAAGGCAATTCTAGGGGGTTGGGGTAGGAAGAAGTAGGCTGCTGGTTAACTAGCATCTGCAGCGTATCCATTAGCTAAGAAAATGGGCAGACTGGGTGGACCAAGCGGTCCTTATCTGCCATCAAAATCTATGTTTCTATGTAAACATATTTCTGAGCTGGCCTTCACTGAGGTCACCAAACTCCGCCTTGGTGTAACAAAAATCTATATTTTATATAACACAGGATGTCTAAATAAAATATAAAAAAAAACATAATAGGTGACCTCACTGACTTTCCTCTCCTCAGGTTAACCAGACAAAACTGGTTTGTGCTCTGCTACACATACATCTCAAAATTTCTTTGATCTAAGTCACTGTATTCAAAGCAAAAGTGTATTTGCCTCTTTAATCCTATCTGGGCCTTGGAATCTACACCTCAAAGGTCTCTCTGATGTAATTCAAGGGTTCTCCAGGAATGTATATTTGGCCTTCCAAATTTATCTGGGTCCTGTCTGGCCCAACCATCAACCTCTTTGATGAAATGAACTGGTTCCTGGAAGGTTATTCCTAACCCATGCAGGCTCTTTCCCTATGCATGGGCGAAGGCCGGCTCAGAAATTGTGTCAGACCAACTCACAGTCTACTTAGCCAAACATAATCTGCTCTGCCCAGAACAACATGGCTTCAGGAGGGGTCACAGCACAACCACTGCCCTCCTCGAATTTACATAGTACATACACGAGGCTCTGGAACAGGGCTCAGTAGCAGGTGCAATCTACACAGACTTGACAAAAGCGTTCAACACAGTCAGTCATGCTCTACTTCTCCACTCCCTTCCCACCTACTATTTCATCCCTGAAGCTGTCTCCTGGTTCAAAGACTATCTTTCCGGCCAGACGCAACAGGTCAAAATCAACACCAACCACTCCTCCACTAAAACAGTCCAAATGGGTGTCCCGCGAGGGTCTATTCTAGGACCACTGCTTTTCACTCTCTTCCTAAACTCCCTCCCTCAAGCCTGCAGTGAGAAGCTCTTACTCTATGCAGATGACACAGTTGTTTTCTGGAAACACCCCCATCCTCACTCCCTCCAATCTGCCCTACAAGGTTTTTTCAGAGAAATAGAATCATGGGTCACTGAGCATAGCTTAGTACTCAACTATAACAAGACGAAATCCATGATCTTTGTCCATAGTCAAAGCCCTCTCAGTAATGCCACTCTAACCATAGCCAATGCACAGGACTTCCTCCTGGAACAGGTCTCAACCTTCAAATACCTGGGTGTCACCCTAGACACATCTCTCACCTAACACACACACATTCAACACCTTTGCTCTGCTGTTAACAACAGACTGGGGATTCTTTATAGACATAAGCACTACCTTCCCCCCAGGCCCTATGTCTCACCGTATCCTGCTCTGTCCTCTCATTGGTGGACTATGGGATTGTAATTTATGGCACCACAGACCAAACAGCCTTCCATGGCATCAACCTAGCTCTCAACAGAGCCTGCTGTCTGGTTACAGACTGTGACAGACTAACCCACACTTGTGAACTCTACAAGCTTGCAGACTGGCTGTCCTTCGAAGGGAGGCTTAAATATCACACTTGCCTCGAAGCCAAAAAAATACTATTGAATTTAACACCCATAGGCCTCTACCCCCTCAACCAGCCAGTCCCACACAGTAGGGCTACTAGACGCCTTGCAATTACCTCCATCCTAGTTCCCCACTGCAGGACCTTCCTAGGGCAAAGGTCTTTCCGTTATGGCGCTCCCCTCTGGCTCAACAACTTACCACCCTCCATCTCACTGGCCCCAAGTCTTGGACAATTCAAATCTGGTATCATGAACTTTCTCCTTAACTCTGATGCTTGTGGCTGCCACCAACACTCCCCCCCCCATCAGTATACCAATAGGAAGCATAGTTAAGGTTAAAGGTCTAGTTTTCCTACAGTGACATCTTTAGGTCCCACTATCCAGCTGTAAATACACACTGACTCAGGGATCTGCTAATGTCCCTCTGAATTTCTGTAACCAGACTTGACCCACAACTATTAATTCAGGGTCCTCTTTGACCCTAAAGGCGGTAACAAATATGTAATGTAAATACACTGTGCTGAGTAACCTATGTATAAACTGTTATTAAATGTAATGTTTGTGCTTTTCTGGACTGACGTGGAGCCTTTGCAAAGGAGTCTATGACTCAAAGGATTGTAATTCTGATTCTCTCAATAAAATAAAATAAAAAAATAAAATATGACACCTAGAGCAAAATCAAAGGATACCCCTGGGGATGCCATGAATGGCTAATTTCATTTCCTGGGATCAAAGCAAATTTAACATGCTAATTAAACCTCAGATCTCTGTAGTTTAAATACCTCCTGTCCTTTGAACTTATCCTTGTTTTTTTTTTGATGTGTCAGTTCAGCAAGACTGGGGGTCTTCTGACTGCCCTTCCCATCACATATTTTATATGTAATAAAAAAAAATTAGATACAGCACTCAGAGCTGGCTGTCCATGTCACAGGTGGTAGAAAAGGAAACCACATTGGGCTTCAAGAGAGGAGGGAATAAACATAAAGATCTGGTATGGGTTGGTGAAGGAGAAGGAGAAGGAGATCATGGACAAAGGGGAGCAGAGTTACCCCTGTGGGGCCCAGCCAGGCCTGCAGAGTGATAGGCTGGTAGGGCAATGAGGAAGGTAGGAACAGAGCAGACTGGAAGGACTTTGGTCTTTTTGTTCCCTATAAAGATTTTCTATGTGTACCATCACCTGGATGACCACAGGAGGCAGCACAGCAGCAACCACTTGGGGACAGGTGGATGCTGACTGATACAGAAACAGTAGCATGCTTTGAGTGCATGCGCATTCTCTGGTGCCTGAGCCACTTGTGTCAGAGGTGCTGATAGATGCATAAAGCAGACATTCTGGAGCACAACAGAATGAAGCTAGTGTTATTACACCTCACCATCTCAGCTAGATGGCTCTCCCCCCACACTTTATGCAATACTATTACCTCCAAACCCCAGAATCCACCCAGGGCAGTTCAATCAGGGACCCTTGGAAACTAGATAAGCACCAGAAAAAGGATAGGATGGAGTTAGGGCAAGCTAAACCAAGAAGGGCAGCACCAGAGATTAGGAGCTAAGTAGAATTTAAATAGTAAATTGCTGAACAAAACATTTAATAAGAGGATATCTACTAAGTAAACAATAAGACATGACGGGGTGTGCATTAGACAGTTCTAATACATGGCTAGGAAGTGTAGTGAGGCATGAGGCCACAGGCTGAGTGCATTCAGCCCCCTAGCCATGGATTAGAATTGTCTAACGCACTCCTTAAAGTAGCTTATTGAGCTTATAAAATGAGCTTTCTATATGTCAGCAGAAATTAAAAAATAATATATTAAAATTTTGTAACAGATCAGCTTTGTGATAAAATAGTTCCTCCACGTGTGTTGAATTGCATTTCTACTTTTGCCTAGTTTTTATTGTTTTTTGTTTTATTTTTATTCTAGTTTTCATTAGTGTACTGCAGGCTTGTCCCTCCCCCCCTGCACACACATAGTCTCTCCTTAAAGTCCCATTTGTATTTATTTTTTCTTGTTTTATTATTTATTTTGTTGACAGTTAGTGACTTCTGCTAAGGAATGAGCAAGCAAGCAAGCGCGGCATCAGTTAGAACCAGGAAGTAGAGGAGATGCAGGTATTTTCTTTTTCCTTTAAATGTCTGAATTCATATGAGTATGAGCATGGGCTGAATGCAGAACTCAGTTTTTGTCTGGCAGCCAGGCAGCAAGTGTTTTAAACTGCAACTGAGAGAATGGGCAGGTGGCAGGAAAACTGCAGCAGTGAAATGGAGACACGAGTCGAATGTGGTAAGTGAATTACAAGAAAAAAAAGAATGGGCTGCAAATCTACAATGAATGCTCCTCTTGTTGGCAGTAGATTTGGGTGAAGGGTGGGTGTTTGGTGCTCTGGAGCAGAGATGTGAGCTGTTTCATGGCTGTCATGGTTACCTTGCACCCCCCCACACACACACGTATACGCTCTCTCACAGACAGTTAACTTTAGAGTAATCTATCTTTCTTTCTTTCTTTCTTTCTTTCTTTCTTTCTTTCTTTCTTTCTTTCTTTCTTTCTTTCTTTCTTTCTTTCTCTCTCTCCATTTCTCTCTTTCTCTTTCTTTCTTTTCATTTTTCTACATACTTGTTTAACTGAGTCAGGATTCTGAGAGGTGTGAGTGCGGATCAAGCCTGGTTGAGCAACAGCAGTTTAAATCAGACATCTGTGTGGAGGTTATCAGGGAAGGGACTTCCAGGTATTTAAATGGTCACCAAGCAGGCATGCATGATGCTAAAAGGGGAAATTAAAAAAAAAAGCATTACTTGTGTATTAAAAAATGAAAAGGTTTATATGCAGAAGCTTTTTTTTTAATGAGGAACTATTGAGATTAACCCTGATATTGACATTTTCACTTTTTGTGGCTAATGTGGGGGAAAAATGGTGTCTGTTTCATTTGTGAAAGTTGTAATGGCACAAGGATTTTGAGCATGTACTGCATCCAAGTAGGCAGGACTAGTTTTAGCCCTGTGTTAGACACTTCTAACACATGGCTAACAACCAATCAAACTGCTCAAAATCCTTTTCCCATTTTATAATATAAATTGTAATTAGAACCATCATTGCATAAACACCGTAAGTGCATTACTGCGACCCTAAGTGCATTATTCTCCTATGACCACACATCCTGAAGTGCATTAGCCACTTTTAAAATGGGCTTTTTTTTTGTTAAAAAAATATGCAGTTCAGATGAGGTATGTGGTTGTCAGAAAAAAAAGTAAGCAGGCATGTGACATATTTTAATCAATTAGGTGGCAGGATTTCCATGGCCCAGTTCAAAAAGGTATTGGGCTGGATTCTGATTTTGGACTCTTTAAGTCCCACACCTCAGCTCCAGTTGCAGACTGAAATCTCCACAGCTGTGGAGATTGGTATTCTCATCCACCGCAGCTGCAGAAGATGTTATGGCTGGTTCCACCAGCCATAACATTTTTCTGCAGCTGTGGGGGTTTCTATGGAAACACCACCCAAAAACTGCCATAAAACATGGAGCCAGTCATAAACCGGCTCCACTTTTGAGAATACCATAGCTGCAGGAGAAACTGGAGTTCTGCAAGTGGCAACCCACATGCACCAGTTCTGCAGCTGTGGGATTTAAGAGAGCTTTAAGAATCCAGCCCATTATTTTTAACCTTAATGTTTCTAGGTTTTTGCATTTGTCCCATTATCAGCCTTTTAAATATGTTCCATGTTTGGTACCTAGTCTTCTGTTTTTTTTTTTTTCCAAAAGATCAGACTGTCCTCCAACTAACCTCACAATTGTAATGTTTGTAACTCAATCTAAAGCGCTATGATGTCCTAACACGTGCATTATGAAGTCAGAAAACCATGGTGAAAACATCATGGATGAGATATCAAAAATGCACTATAAAATCTGGGAATGACCCCTGAAATTAAACAAAAAAATATGTGGTCTCTAGTAAATTCTAATATCCATATAATAATGCAATGGAATACTGTATGTTTATGAAATTATATAATGAAAGGTGGGCTGGATTCTCAAAACACTTGGAAGGTGCAAAAAAACTGTGCACGGCCCCAAAAGTTGTGCAATTGCAGAAAAAAAGGGGTAATCACGATAAGTGGTATACACAAAACTTCCATAGCTGTGGGAAAAATACACTGCAGACTGTGGGAAAAAATGCAGCTGTGAAAGTTCCTGAGCAAAAAAAAGCCATTGAAAAGTATGGCATATCCTGTAAAGGCTATTTTCAGCCACTGTTTTCTGCAGTTGTGGAAAGAATGTTGCACACATGCTGCACTACAGAGAGTGAGGCGTAACTCATTCTGAGCAAGAAGCAGTGCACTAACAATTGGGATACCAGTAGTAGCCACAGACATTGGCAGCTATTTCCTGAAATTTATGTGATATTTCTGGTGAAATCTCCTACTTTCTGCATTTCCAGAGTAGGGGCAGCAGAGAGAAACTCTTTAGAAATTTTGCAAAATATCTGGAACTATCTGGCAATGTCTGTGGCTACTACTTGCACAATTAGGAGGTTCAGGCACCAGTAACTGCAAACCTGTGAACTGTATAGTAGTGTCAGCTGTTACAACACAAATAGCACACATTTTCATTGAAAGGCACAGGACCCAGTACAGCCCATCACTGGCAGTAGAGGTGGTAACATCCAGAAGTATGTGCTATAGATGCAGGAGGAAGAAACACCTCAGAGAAAGACACAACCAACAGATACATACTGCAATTGGGTGCAAGGTCCTGTTGATACAGGTGGTGCTACCATGGTCCCAGTTGTAGGACTGGCTGCTTGCCTCACTGGGAGTGCTGGTTCTGCTGCAACATTTGCAAGACTGTGAAAGTCTTCTGCTCCACTTAATATGAAGCACCTGCTGTTGTTCTGTCTGATAGGCCTTTCCTATTATTTTCACAGCTGCAGAAAAAGTGCTGCAGATTTTCAGAACTTGCAGAATTTCACAACTTGCAAGTTTAGCAATTTTCCATAACTGCTGAACTTTTCTCTTTAAATATGCAGCAACTAAATTTCTGCAGTACTGCATGCTATTTTTTCACAGCTATGGAACTTTTGGCTCTCTTTGACAATCCAGCCCCAGTTCTCTAAATTTATTTCATAGTACTATGAGTGAGAAGTATAAGAAGTAATTTTTGGAGTCCTCTTAAATGTATTCACACACACGCGCACGCACGCGCACACACACACACACTCTTACTTTATATTCCTTTAAACAGGGGTCAAAAAGTGCCAATTATCTGTGAACAAAAGGTACACCTCAGCTAGATGACCATTGTGGTGAGGACAGAGACATGGACAGCAGCTGCCAAGCAGGAAACAGCAGTGCAAAAAAAGATCAATTTTAGTTAACTGGCTGTCTGAAATACGCTGTAGTGGTGGAAAAAAGTTGACTAATATCTATTTTGGTGCTCCCTCATACCTATGTAATTGGGGTGCTGCCAACAAGCACAGACTTACTGTTTTTATGTCTGCTGAAGAGAAGTTAAGGTGGTGGCACTACCCTCCACCACCAAAAACACACCTTTTAGTGATGAGGATCATCCTATCTGCCTACTGTACTTAATCTTCCATTTTTTAGCTCTGTGTACCTACTTGGGAAGTGGCTCCATCAAGTGTCAGGAAGAATATTCTACAGGTCACAACAGCTAGATGAAAATGTTGACTCTATCAGACTCACGACTTGCTTAACTGATCAGTTCAGCAATAAGGCTAACCCATAAAAGCACACAGGGCACATTACACAATTAAACAATTAATAAAACAGAACTATAGGGGGACAGAGAGCAAGTAAACCCCTTCCAGTGTGTTGATATTGCTAAAAGGTACCTGGATCAGACTACTAATGAAGTTTGAGTCTGAGGTGCTGACCATCCTCCACCCCTTAAGACAGTGCCTGCCTGCCAGTCTTCCTTTATGACAATCAGCAGCTTCAGTTGAGAACTACGAAGGTCCAGTGGAGCTTTTATAAGGGCCTTTGTATTGCTTTTAAATGACATGAATCCGGCAGGACAGACCCAATGGAGTCAATGTCTTTTTCTGTCTTTAACCATTTATTTATCTATGTATCTAAATGAAAGAAAAAGTAGAAGCAGGTCTAATGGGCCTAGTGTTCCAGTGAAACAGTGGTTCCAATCAGGAATTAGATACACATCAAAAATGTAAAAAAACCAAAACAAAACAAAGGTCAGTGACGATTACACATAACCCTGTCCTCTCAAATGTTGCTTAACTAGTCAGGCTGAAGGAGATCTGTCCCAGTTTTACTTGGTGGTTCAGTAGTGAGGCTTCTTCTGGTCCAGAGAGGCAGGCAGGCAGAAACCAAAAATTGAGATGCAAGCTCCAAATCCTAATGTTTTCCGTAGTGAGCTGCTGCCTGTGATTCACTTTGAAAGTGTATCTTCTAGCTACCTCCCTCCTTTACAGAAAACTTTATCTTTAAAAATTGAAGTTGCAGGATACCATTCCATTCTTTGCTTTTGGCATCTGCAACCAAACATGATCTTTGTCACTCAAAGTTCATCTATTCCTCACCTTTACTCCCTGATTGAGGTTTTTATTCCCTGATTGAGGTCATACTTCCTTTTGTTTGTAACATCACGACTTGCTGCTGGACCCTATTTTCAAGCTGGTTGTTTGAACCATCAGCCCATTAATGGTATGAGATGTGAACAATTTTCCAGTGGGCTGTTGCTGTGTTTAGGCATGTTATTAGGACATCCTTTATTGTGACTCCTTTTCCTGCACGGATACAGTACACTTTTCATACTACAATACAGCTTTATCATTTTTTTAATGACACATTATCTTTTTGAGGAATGCCAGCTAGATTGCTATTGATTCTTTATGTCTGAAAATAAATCTGGCAGAAGGCACTTTATATTATTACCATATTTGGCAGGACTGAATATTGCCTGCATGTCATACTAAAGTTACTGATTAATTGAACAAAACTGGACAGCTGCTAATTGTGCAATAACTCATAATTTTAGACAACAAAATATGAATCTTTGTGAAATGGACGTACATGCAGATTTATATTCAGAAATCAGCAAGTGGCAAGTAGTTGTGAATTCTCAACTGTTGACATAGGGAGGTGACATTATCTAACAATAATTTTTTAAGGGATATCTGTAAGTTACAGGAATGGTGTCTGCTACGTAAGGGAGAGTTGTATTCATATTTCATAAATAAACAGGTCAGAGGAACAGGAACTGCTTTATAAACATATAAGAGGAGAAAATGCAGTCTCATATGTATTCCTGGCCAGTTTCAAGGGAATGTGTGCCATTCCCTATATGATCATTGCAAAAGTTACTTTCACTGTCCAGAAATTGGTTTCCTATAATACATTCAGCAAATAACTTTAGTAAAACTTTGTAACATACCTTTCACATGTGAATATTGAGGCGTCCATTTTGTGCACAGGAAAATGATGTGATGATGTCACTTCATCACTAGTGTTAACAGTTTGCATTGTAGCAGGCAAGAATAGTTGGGATGTGTTGGCAGGGGTCATATTACAATATGAAGAATACCTGAATTTTATGTTGGCAAAGTGCAACAAGATAATTCTGTGCTTTCCCTCACAATTTGAGGAGCAGTTTATTTTATCTCATTTCACTGCACAATGTTATGGCTGATGAGGCAGTGACCTTATAACAACACCCTTCCTGTGCACACAGTGGATGCCTCCTCATCACGCGTGTTCAAGTTTCTTTTTTTGTGGTTTTACTGAAAACCTTTACTAAATATAATCTGTCCTTCTAGTAACCTTTACAGTAATCACATAGTAAATGGTAAGTATTTCCATAACTAAAAAAAAAAATGCAGACAAAGCCAAACTTGTATGCTACAAGTATGCTTAATGACTGAAATGCTTACAACATGCACAGTACCCAGTAGATGCTGACCCACCCATGAAACACCTCAATGTTTCACACAAGCACACTTTGTTAAGAGAACTACTACTTGCTTCAGAGGGAAAAAATCACTACTGTAACATTTTTCCTTGAGATAAATATATTGACATAGCTCATAGGCGTAACTAAAAGAAGGCAGAATAAGGGATATATACTCAACTTTCATTCCATTACAACTGAAACCACAAAAATTTAATATGAGATAAAGGAAAGGCTTCTATACAAAGTGTATAATTAACCCCTGGAATAAATTACCAGAAGAAATATTAATTAGTAAAAACAAAACAGAATTCAAATCAAAATTAGACAAATACATTCGTTGTGGTCATAATTTAACTGTATTATGAGTAAATGACAGGTGGTAAAATGGCAAAACTGCCTTCTTTTGCTACTTTTCATTTAGTATGACTTTAGCCAACTAGCTTTTTCACACAATCCCTTATTTTGCATTGGTAGAAATGCTGCCTAATTCAGAATAACAGAGATGAGCAACAGTGCAAACTGCTCTCATACTTCACTTTTATATAATTTTTTTTATTTCAGTGATGAGAGAACACTGAATTCTGCTGAGCTAACTAACAGTTCTGAAGTTGTAGCTATACAGTTATAACTGAGCTGGTAAGTGATGGCTCAGAAGAGACCCTGGAAAACATAGGCAACAGCACACCTGCTGTGCTGTCCACTAGATGCTCCATTTTTCACAAACGTCCAGTTTATTAAAAGAGAAACATACTTTGACTTTTTATGAGTGCTAGAATCTCATGCTTCATCCCTGGTATTGTGCCTTCCTCTCCAACTGCTAACAAACTGGATATCTACATCATACCTCTCAACCTCCTGCCTCATGAATCAGGGAGAAGGCTTAAAAAAATCAGGGACAAAGGTCCAAAATCAGGGACACTTGTTTAAAATCAGAGATATTCACTGAGGAAGCTGGTAGAATAAAGGGCTTAGCGCAAAATGCATTTTCTAAGGAAGAACAAGTTTGTAACTTTAATGTTTGACATTGTTTTCTGTTTATAACCCCCACTGCTTGGTCACAGAAACACAATTTTTAGGCGGGACAGAGTAAAATTTTGAGGCAAAATCAGGGACATCCCAGAAAATCAGGGACAGTTGAGAGGTATGATCTACATCAGGACTCTCTACCCAGAGAACACACTGCAGGTGATAGTTAGCCATGGGGTGGCAAGTGGAGGACACAGGATGTGGGTTCAGGGAGGCATGCCAGCATGGAGGCTCTAGGAAAAATAGCTTGGGTCATGGAAGGGGGGGGGGTGGGGTTATGTAGAAGTTGAAGCAAATTTTAAAAAAATGGCAAAGAGTAGAAAGACGAAAAAGTCACTATTGGTATGATTGTCAACATTTGCTTAGGAAAAGTCGCATTCCAATAGGTTTTTATCAGTATCACAAAAAAAAGTCATTGTGAACATACAAAAAATCTAATTTTATGACTTTTCACTTTTTAATCAATGTATTGTAGCACATTGTAGGGACTTGGAACTACTGTCATGATATTTTGAGATGCTGATCAACATCTCTGTGAGAACTGCGCTACATATAGTAAAAGCTGTGGTGTTACCTAACCCCATTCTGAAGCTAAGTTGCCATGAATGACTAGCATGAGAAACTGTATTTTCTTTAGACCTAATTAAAGTTCAGTGAATACTGTAGTAATGTTGGAAATATTGGAGCCAAGACAGTATGACCTATGAATCCTCGCAGCACTCTATTAACCTAATATTTCAAGTCTCAAACCTGAATTCCTTCAGTGGGATTTCTGGGGTTACTACTTCTATGTCAAAAACTATATGGAAGCACTAAAACAAGCTTCTATACATTTTTGGTGACACTAGTAAAATGAAGTCTATGCACTATGAGGCAGATTGCCTACCTATTGTGGATCTGTGGTGTGTGGGCTACCTAAGATAGAATGCCATGAACTGGGGCCCAGCATTCACAAAAGGGGTGCAGCCCCTAGTGCACTCAACTCCCCAGTTGACTGCACAGCTATGCACACAGCTGGTCCAAGAATGTGTCTAGAGGCATACCTACACTCCATGCCATTCACAAAGGTGCAGACTGCTGGGCAAGGAGAAGCAGGATATAGGAGGGGTATTCTGCCATATATTTTGCACACCACCAGTGATGACCACTGACAGTGGCAGGACAGAGAATCCCCCTGACATTATTCCCCACCCCAACCCACTGGGCTGACAGGGAGAGCTGGGGGCATCCATTTGGGCACTCACCCTTACTTTTAAAATAAGTCAGACACACACCTACCCAGAATAGCCTGCTTGCACAGAGTAGATGATCCACTTCAGGATTCAGGACGAGCCTCAGACTGGATGCCTACCCTGAGTCCCTTCATCCACCCTGTGCAGCTGAATAACAGGGAGCAGGGCTGTGAACAGGTGTTCTGCAGAGGTGTGTGGTAGTGCATACTACACACTGTGCACCAGTCCACAAGTGCAGAGCAAGGGATACATGAAAATCACATTTACTCAACCCCTCAATAGTACATAGCCACAAATGTGAAAAATGAATACTTCCTGAACAGATCACAATTAACTGTTAATTGCAATGAAATTATTATACTGTGTGTATATATATATATATTCATTGCAAAAAACTTCATTAATGCATCAATTGGGTTGTTTTTGCAGCAACAAATGTGTGGAAATGCGATGTTAGGGTTACCAGACCCTGACCCCTGAACGACCCCCCCATCCTCCACAGACCAACAGATGCCAAGGTTTGCCATAGGGTTGTGCATCCCAACGCTCATCCCATTCCATATGTAAATAAGTTGACATGCTACAGTAAAGGGGAATGGGGTGAAAGTTAGGCAGCACAACCCCTTGGTACACCTCGGCATCTGTTGGTTTGTGGAGGATGGGGGGTGGGGTGGTTGGGGGGCCAGGGTCTGTCAACCCTAACATCACATTTCCACACTTTTGTCACTGTGGAAACAACCCTAACTGATGCATTAACAGAGTTTTTTGCTATGAATTTCCCTTCATTTTGAGAAAGTGTAATATAAATAGTAGATGATATGTACTGGTGGGAGCATGGGGCCTGAAGCACATGCCTTCTGGCCTCTGCACTCCCACTTAACACATAAGCACAGAGCCATACAGCAGCCTCATAGGGCAAGAAAGCCTTGTAACATTAATTTTTCCATATCTGGGGAAGCATAGCAGCTAGTAAAAAAATTGATGTGTGGTTGCAATCATGAGTGACTAGGTCCCGCAACATAAAGTCAACCGAATCCATATCATGCATTCTGTCTGAGATAGGGGCAGGAAAAAGCACTGTGAATATGAAGTCTGTGGACACAATAGTGGTCCTCAGACATGAAAATGAGCAGTTGGAACAGTAAATCGCAAATATCTCAGGAACCATACAAGGTAGAAAAAAAATTCAAATGTCATGGGTTTCAGGTCCTTCCAACCTAGTTCTGAGCTTAGTCCCTCTTTAGGGTGGGGACTAAGAATTTTTGTGACGAAAAGTCTGTATCTCAACCTGTTTTCAAGATACGGGCCCACAAAGGCATCATGGATGCCACAATTTTATCCTATGGGGAAATTTCTGAAATTCAGAATGCTTTAACTTTGGGATCATGTAATGTTTTCACACCAAACCACCAAAAGGTACACCTGTGGGACCTGGGCTTGCTATCCTGCAAATTTCAGCCCAAAGGACCCAACTGTTTAGTTGCAGGAGGATGGCAAAGATTTGCAGTAATGTTGAGCATGCTTTCACAAATTATTTTGCAAATCACGAAAGTTTTGCAAAATAAATCATGAAACTTTCACATTTGCGAAAGTATTTTTTGGAAAGCATTTAAAAACACATTACTGGGGGTTTAACCCCCAAAGAAAGAGATGGCTAGCATCTTCAGAACCCGACTAAGTAAACACAACAATCAGTGTTTACCTGGAGGGTCCCAACTTTAAATGCCAGGAATTTTTCTGTGTCACTAACTGTAAACAAGATGGCTGACTCATGAAAGTAAAAGGGTCATGTGAGACAGTAAAAACAGCATCTCACGAAAGTTTCACAATTTTTGTTAACTTTTCCCTTTGACTGTAATGGGAATTGTTTTTTTGAATAACTTTTGAATGGTTTAATATTTTTTCACCAAATCTTTGAAAGGTACATTGGTGACCAAGGCTGCATCTTCCCTGAAGCTTTTGGATCGAATGGACAAACCATGTGGGCTATGGGTGTGAGCAACTAAATACACAAAAAGTCATTTTTTTTGTGTTTTGGCATCCTGTAGCTCTGCAACCATACATCCGTCCATAACACAACTTGCTTGATTCAGAGATCTATGGTGCCAGACAACGCATGCAATATGTCAGGCAAATCTGTTGTACGGTGGCAAAGTTATTAAGGTGCAAAATCTGAGATTTTGCATTAATGTGGCTACTCAACCCTAACTATAATATATACACAGAGAAACCGAGCACTCAGCACCTTGCATTAAATGGACACCAGAGATTGTAAGCAAAAAGGTCTATTTTATTAAGTAAAATACACTTGACACATTTCGGATCAACACAGATTCTTCAAAATATGCTTGGCACATTTCAGATCAACACAGATCCTTTATCAAGGATCTGTGTTGATCCGAAACATGTCAAGTATATTTTACTCAACAAAATACACCTTTTTGCTTAAAATCTCCAGGGCTGGATATTCAAACTGCGCCATTCATAGGCGCAAGCCCTTGCGCTGTGCAAAATAGTTGCGCAGGGGTGTGTCCAGGGTGATATTCAAAGGGTTGCGCTGTTGAGCGACTCCTGAATCTTACCCAACCACTCCTGTGCATGGCGCAGTGGAACTTGCTCACACATAAGTTGACAAAGTGGAGCATTCAACTTGCAGTGGCGCAAGTACCAGTCGCCATGTGCAAAATCCGATATTCAAAAGGTGACATGCAAATGGGGCTATAATTCATGCAAGGCATGGGGGCATTGCATCTGATTATAGCCCATTGCATGACGTTAGCATGCAGGTGCCGATCCCGAGGACTTGCACCTGGCGCCCTGCGAGCAGCAGCCATCGAGGAAGCGCCTGCAGCCTGATCGGCGAAAGAGCATAAAACCCACACCATCCCCCACTGGCCCGATCGTGGGCGTAGCCTAAATACCCCGCCTCACCAGCCCAATCGCGGGCAGCAATGTGTCCCCCCCAACACAGCCCTGGTGATCCAGTGGACGATAAGCCCGATCGTGGGCTGGAGTATTCAAACACCCCCACCTCCCGATCATATCCCTGGTGGTCCAGTGGACTGATAAGCCCGATCGTGGGCCGGATATTCAAACACCCCCACCTCCGATCATATCCTGGTGGTCCAGTGGACCCGTCGCCCGATGCGGCTGGAGTATTCAAACACCCCCCACCTCCCGATCCTATCCCTGGTGGTCCAGTGGACCGTAAATCCCGATCGCGGGATATGGTTATCACCCGAACATCCGTGGTGACCTAGTGGCCCCCACCCACAAAGCCCCTACCCCTGCTCCCACCCCCACAGCCAGCGGGTGGCAGCATCCCACCGCCTGCCGCTCTGCCACCTGCCGACTGACTGCCGGTGAGACTAGCACGCCCATTGGTGCAGAGCAAGAGCCAATAGGCATGCAGCCCATACTGTACTAGACAGTCCAGTTTGTGAATGAATTTCATTCACAAAACTGGACTGTCGGTATAGTATACGCACGCCCATTGGCTCTTGCTCTGCACCAATGGCATGCAGCCCTCACCGGCAGTCAGTCGGGCGGGCAGCGGGCAGCAGGCGGGTGGGATGCTGCCACCCACTGGCTGCGGGGGTGGGGGGTGGGGCTTCGTGGGTGGGTGGGTGGGGGACACTAGGTCACCAGGGATGTGTCGGGGTGACAACTACATCCCGCAATCGGGCTCATCGGTCCACTGGACCACCAGGGATATATTCAGGAGGTGGGGGTGTTTTATTATGTCAGCCGCCGATCGGGCTTATCAGTCCACTGGACCACCAGGGATGTGTTGGGGACGATTGCTGCCCGCGACACGGCTGGTGGGGGGCACAGAGAGTGGGTTGAGGGCCAGCCACACGTGGCAGCTGCTGTGCTGTGCCCTGCAATACAGCAGCTCACCTGTGGGTGGCCCTCGACTTAAGCCTTTTTTGGGGGGCTCAAAGTCCTGCAGGCACAGGTTGGGGGTTGCGTCTGCACAACTCTGAACGGCCCGGCTGAATATCGGGCTGTGCAGTTTATGCATGGTTCCTCCCCCTCCAGTTCAGCATGCATTCATTTGCATTGTGCTGTTGCTCAACATGTTTTCTGTGGTGCAACTGCCTCCTGCTGAATATCGCGGAATGGAGCAAGTTCGGACTTGCTCAGGCGCAACCCTTTTGAATATCTGGCCCCCAGTGTCCATTTAATGCGAGGTGCTGAGTGTTTGGTTTCTGTGGGTATGACTTTTGTTCTTTACTGCAGCACCAGCTTCCCATTGCAAAACCTTTATGTCTTGTTATATATATACTCCCACTTTAGCACTAAAATGCAATTTTTCTAATTAGGTCAGTATGATATCACACATGGTACAGCTGATTGTATTTTTTCACCACAATAAATTTACTGCAGCATCAGTGAATATCAGGTCCTCCTTCATCACCTTCAGCCCTCTTCTCTGCCATTAGGTTGAAAGCCTTTGTGGGATATTTTTGATGTGCGTTTTACAGTCTATTGTTTTAATATAAGGTAAGAACTGTGAATTAACCTAGCGATCCCAGATGTAAACTCCACCCCAGTTACAGACTCGTGTCACCTGAGCAAGCCACCTAACTTCCTTGTACTTCACTCCACCCAACTCTGAAACTGACTAGAAACACGACCTCATAGTAAAAGAGATGATGGTTAAATGCATTGTTATAAAATTTATGAGCTGTGCTCCATGAAGCAACCTTATGCCATGGCAAATATGTGAGCATACTTGTCAAAACTTCAATGCAGGATTGGGAGTTGGCTTGCCTACCAGTAGCTAAATGGCCAAGGCTGGGAAGAGCATTGCCTCTTCCAGTGCATCCCAACCCAGGGAGTGAGGCATCGATTTCCACGTCCCCAGTGACCCTCAATATAGAATGAGTAGTCTGCTCCCTCCCGCTGTAGGCAGAGACATCAGTGCTGCAGCATGCATGGTACAAATATGGTTGTGCTGTGCATGGGGTAATGCGAGGAATGCAAAATGTACAGAGACAAAAAAGCCAGCCCATCACCAAATGAATGAAATTGTGTTATGCTCAGGCTTCATACCACACAGCTGTTGACACATCAGACGAGGACCTCAGCAGGAACTTTGAGGGCCTCTGCTGACCCCATTGGTGTGTGTGTGCATGCAGTGAAAGACTATCCAGAGGTTACAGGTGTTGGAGTTCTGAAGAAGCTATGCTAAAGAGGTACTGTACCACTGGTAGGTAGGGGTAAGTTACTTGCCTTATAACATATTGATATCACTTTTCATATTAACAGCTTATTTCATACATGTTGTTTATCCAAGGTGAAATGCAGCATTTCATTGTCAGTGAATACAGTTTCCATCTACATTTATATTTTGGGAAACAAATAACATGATGACTGAATGCCAATTTAAGGTTACACAGAGAACACCCAGATCTGGTGGAATTTGAACCTTGAGAGTAGAATTGTGGGCCAGGGCTATAAGAAAAATATGAACTGCTGACACTTTTGTTTATGCAGTGTATGCTTAAAATACAGTAATCAGGAAAGAGAACCAGTGACTTTGTTATTGTACTGTCACTATGATTGCTCTTTGTGTCTGAAACCCCTTCTGCTAACATATTTTGCTCAACCTAGCTCTTGTGTCTAGCCTCTTATTCTACCAGCAATCCCTTCTTCATCAGTGTCTTGCTGACATCCATCCTCCTCTCTTCGTCCTTCCTTTTAACTTTTAGCATCTTGTTATGATGCTGCTCTGTTATTTTTTGTGTTTTAGGCATGTACACATGTACACAGATTTGCTGTTTTGTTTTCTACATTTATTTTTATAATGTGTACTGCATGCACCTTTTAGCAATTTTTATTGCTCTCTACCATATAAACCTCTCCTCTGAATTGCACATGGAAATGCGCTTTGGTGTATTGTCTTTCCCAGTCAACAAATTTTTAATTAATAATAATAATAAGATGAATCAGCATTTATATAGTGCTTTTCATACACACTGTATCCCAAAGTGATTTACAAAGAACAGGCACGTGTGCTACAACACAAGATCATGTTCAGTTATGTATGGAATAAAAGAACAGCCAATCAATTGACCCTGTCAGGTTATTCTTTCTTCTAAGTTTGTCTTCCTCCATATTTTCTCTTGTGCTTCCATCCTGGCATCACCATAACAACTTGGGCTGTAATGCTCATTCCTTTCTTCTACTGTAGCTAGAAAGGTTGGCAAGTGACTGCTTCAATAGCCAGTGTTAATACTGCTCCATGATTGACTGGCAGATGTGTGCAATCAGCAAGTAGCATGTACTCTATCCCAGGAGTAACGTGCCTCCCCTCCTTGATGCACTTGACCCAAACCAGTCGCTTCCAGTGTGGAATTACGGGAATCATAAATCCATCTCTTTCAGAGGCAGTACAATGCACTGCAGCCACAATACAAGTCTGACCCCTGGTGTGAGTATTATTTTCAGTTGTACAGTACATAATCAGAGCAATCAATTGATCATACACTTTGTATAGCCCTAGATGGGACTTCATTCCTTGTCATTTCTATCAGGGGCCTATCAATGGACCTTGGGACACCACTGGCATACTAATGCTTTTGAGTTAAGAACAGAGAAGCCCTTCCCAGGGGGTCACATAACATTTTCCTTTCCTATACACTCTATTCATTTACCTCTTCTGAACTGACCAGTACATTCTTATTACAAGTATAGTGGTACAGACCCATCCCTCAGTTGCCATTCAGTAATACTGTACCCCCATACTGCAGCCATACTACAACAAGCATGATATGTAAAGCAGCATTATGTTAGTTTGCAAAATATTTTATCATTTAGCTTTTTTTAGTAATAATCTTTTCTAGAAAATAAACATCAATATATCAATGTTCTCTTCATTTTGTCTAATTACTAAACTGAGATCTTTAATTTATGTGTTAAAGGTTTCTGCTTTCTTTCCCTCTCACCCTAAAAGGAAGCATACGCGTATGTGTGTGTGCGCGCGCGTGTGTGTGTGCGTGCATGTGAAGTGATTTAGCTGAGTTGAAAGCAGCTTGCTCAAGGGGGCATTGCCTGAAATCATCAAATTCAGGATAGTCTGAACCCCAAACCCATCTTAAACTGGGATATGAGCTACCAGCCCATGGCACCAGAAGTTAGAAAACCAAATTCTAATATTTTGACTTAACTCAATATGCCAAAGAAACTGAAAATGGAGGATTTGCCTACTAGCTCAGAACCCTCTCCAGCAAAGATGGTGACTCTGCAACCGGATGCTGAGTCCAGCAGAATAAGCCAGGGGCTTCTAGAAATCAAGAATTTCATGAGCAAGATTACCGGGCAATTATCTAAAATTAATCTTGCTCTCCATGCTATGAAAGGAGCCATAGATAATTTAAGATCCCGAATCACAGAAGCAGAGGAATGGGTGAGCAAACTAAAAGACTGTGTCCCACCTGATGGAGCCCTGTGTATTCATCCTCTTGTGGGACCTTAAGCTCTTATGAGAGAAGATAGATGACCAAGAAACAACAAATCTGCACAATAATTTGTGGCTGTGTGGACTTCCAGAGAAATCCGAGGGTGCTACCATGATTGAATATACAGAATCATAGAAGCTTGACGGCAGAAAAGGACTACACTGGCTCATCTAGTCTGCCACATACTTGCTGGAAATGTTACCACAGCTTCTCGACCTGAAGTGTTTAAATTGGACTGTTATTTAATTAGCTCTTTTAAGACTGGGTTTTAAGTTCTCAGCCCAGTCTCAATATTGATATATGATCCTTGTCGGGAGTGCTGATGGCCATTGGGGAATAGCTCTGCATTTGACTGCTTAATTGTAGATGCCCTCCCACACTACCATGGCTTCATCTGTTTTTCCTTTTAATGCAATATTTGAACTCCAGGGCTTCCACAGCTCTATCGTACATTAGGCTGTATACTATTTACTTTGCTCAGTGATTATTTCTGGAGATCGGGCAACCTTAGGGGAGCAGTTCATTCTCTGACCGATTCTTGTAATTGCCCTTCCCTGCAATCCCGGCTCTGTCTTTCTAGTCACTCAGTTGTTTGAAATTGCTGGTTGTTGAAGCATTTTTGTAGTTTAGGGTAGATGTTGCTTAGATGCTTTAATTGTTGGCAAGGTCGGGGGGAGGTAGGGTAGGATTTCCAGGCTTGTCAATGAGTGGATTTTGGAACTGCTTTTTTATAGGAGCAACTTGGTTAATCAGTTTATTAAATTCCCTAATTATCAGACAGTCAGCTGCTACACTGGTGTATTAAGTCCTGCTTTTGTCACTGCTAGAACCCAAAAATCAGCCCCCAAATCTTAAACCATTACAGTACCTTGGTAAAAACCCTATGTTGACAATTTTGGGCTACAAGAGGGAGGTAACTCTTTTTGCCTTTGAAACGCAAGGACATAGTATCTCACTGTATTTGCAGCTAGGTGGTTCTGGTCATAGAACTGATACCCACAAGAGGTATAGATCCCCATATAGATCGCTGCTGATTATGACAATGCAGTTGCTTTGAATACCGAGTACTGAGCAGCGGACATAGATAGTTTTCTGCTCAAGAGTGCAGATTCCACTTGAATAATTTTAGTGCTCAAACTGTCTACTTTGGTTAGGTTGCACCTTCGCTCTGGCAGTCAGCTGTCCAGAACTTAGTTAAATGATGGCATCACTCCTGTGGACAGCCCACCTATTCTTTCCATGTCTGGTTATGAGCTTAATGTAGCAGGCTCCAACAGGTATGCAGCTGTATTTATATTGGACCATCCGACTTGCTTAGCCCAAAGGATTTCACCACTCTTTGGATCCCCATATAATTTGGGGAGGACATCGATGTGTCTGCTAATTCTCCAATTAAGTGTATATAGGTAGGCTGTGGCAGCTGGCAGTTTACAGTGCAATCCTGTTATATCTAGTTAAAGTAGAGAAATCTCAGAGGTGGATTTCATAGGTTTAACAAGGTAGTAGCCCTGTGGCCACCAAACCTTCTATGCTATGGCAATAGCAGTAATTAGCAATTACTGTCTTGTATATAGTTTACCATGCTGATTGTTTATTAATTCAGTTGTTAGCCTTTCTTTTACTGTTGTAGGCCTGGTTGTTCTTATTCCAAGGCAGAGTGCTGGCCATCCTGTTCTACTTACCCATGCACAAGAGAGGGAGAACGTTTTTTGTTTTTTCCCTTCTCAGATCGCAATTATGGGGTATAGAATTTATTACATAGACTGTACATGGGCTGAATAGCCCAGTTAAATGAAAATGAGTTCTTACACATCTCAGATGTCTGGTGGGACAAATCATCTTTTCACAGGAAACTCAGGTTATTAAATAGGAAGCAGAGAAATTAAGCAAACTTTCGTGGAGGACAGGTATTTGAATTGTCCTACTCATCAAAAAAGTGAGGGGTGACTATCATGTTCACTGTAGTGTCAGGTGGGTACCTGAGCAGGCTAAGGGAAGGTGAATATTAGTAAAGTGTAGACTTGATGGCATGCCTTTGGTAATGGGAATGGTACTGTATATGCTCCCACTATTGAGGATCACCATTTTTTTCCATGACCTATCTCAAGGCCTATTGGATATAGGGGCCAATACAGCATTAATTGGGTAAGATATGAATCAGGTTATAGATCCATTCTGTGATAGGAGCAACACCCCCAACTAGATTACCCTGTGGGAAACAGAAACCTCAATTCATTTATAAAGGATCGGGATCTCCAAGATGTTTGGAAATTAACATACCAGGGTTCATAACCTTCAGGAGAGACAGGAAGGGGAAAAGAGGAGGAGGAGGAGGAGTAGCTCTCTAAGTAAAGGAAGGGATAAAAGCAACTGAACAAAAGAGTAAACAGAGAGGAGAGGAAGCACTGTGGGTCACCTTAGAGACTGGAAATGGCACCACAATCCACACAGGGGTTGTATACAGACCCCATGTCAGGGGGAGGAAATGGACAAGGATATGATAGAAGGCATTCTTAGGATGTCAGAGAAAGGGGAGATACTGTTGATGGTAGATCTGAATATGCCAGATGTTAACTGAAGCACATCTGCTGCAGCAACATCCAATAGCATGGACATTCTCAATGCCTTACAGGTGGCATGTCACAGACAGCTAGTTTCGGAACCCACTCATGAGGAAACAATTTTAGACCTCATACTCTCAAATGTGGACAATGAGAGGATATCAGATCTAGAAATGGGTTTTCATCTGGGAAAAAGTGACCATCAAACAGTGTTGTTCATGATTAACTTAACTACAGAGTCAAGCCATACAAAAGTGAGGGTACTGGACTTCAAGAGGGCTGACTTTGGCAAGATGGGAGAGTGTCTTAGAAAAGCACTAGCAAACAGTCTAGAAGAAGGGATGGAGCAACAATGGGGAAACTTCAAAACTACCATCACAGAGGCAACAGTCCTCTGTGTGATGCAAATAAACAAATCAAAATGAAAGAAAAAGCCACTATGGTTCTCAAAAGAGGTGGCAGGGAAAGTCAGGGAGAAAAAGATAGCATTCAGGAAGTATAAGGAAACACAGAAGGAGCAGGACAGAGAGAGATGTACCAGTTAAGACAGAAGGAAGAAGGGAGGGAAGTCAGAATAGCAAAGGCCCAAACTGAGGAAAAGATAGCCAACTCGGTTAAGAAGGGGGATAAAACCTTTTATAGGCACATCAGGGAGTGTAGAAAAAAAAAGGGAGGGATAGTGAGGCTGACTAGAATGGACAGTGGGTGGGCAGAGAGGGATAGTGAAAAAGCAGGGATACTGAATGAATATTTCTGCTCAGTATTCACAAAAGAGGAGGAGGGGGAGATGCCTAATCCAATTAACAGAAGCACTCTGGATAGGGGAGTCGATAACAGTCCTTTCACAGAAGAAAGGGTTCTGAAAGAACTCCTAAAACTGAAGGTGGACAAAGCAATGGGGCTGATGGAACTCACCCCAGAATTCTAAAAGAATTAAGGGGAGAACTAGGGAAACCACTGACTACCCTTTTTAACAAATGATGGGAGGATGGTGTGGTACCTGAGGACTATAGGAAGGCAGATGTGATTCCCCTTCACAAAAGTAGGACCAAGACAGAGGCAGAAAACTACAGACCTGTCAGTTTGACCTCTGTAGTAGGGAAAATAATGGAATCACTTCTGAAGGAAAGAACTGTTGAGTAGCTAGAGGCCAGTGGGGCATAGGACCCAAGGCAGCATAGGTTCACAGTGGGAAGGTCATGTCAGACGAATCTAATTGATTTCTTTGACTGGGTGACCAAAGTAGTAGACCAGGAGGGGCTGTGGACATGGCCTACCAAGACTTTAGCAAGGCATTTGACACAGTCCCACACAAAAGATTAATTGTCAAATTAACCAGTCTGGGAGTGGGTCCCAGGGTGGTAGCCTGGGTAAAACATTGGCTGGACAACAGGACACAGAAGGTAATTGCAAATGGAGTCTACTCTGAAGAAAGAAGGGTTACTAGTGGGGTACCGCAGGGTTCAGTACTGGTTCCAGTCCTTTTTAATGTCTTTATAAGTGACATTGCAGAGGTACTGGAAGGAAAAGTATGCCTCTTTGCAGATGACACAAAGGTCTACAACAGGGTTGATACACAAGGAGGCATGGAAAGGATGAGAAGGGACTTGGCAAGGTTGGAGAATTGGTCAGAAGTATGGCAGCTTGGAGTCAATGCAAAGACATGCAAAATAATGCACCTGGGAAACAAAAACCCAGGGGAAGATTACACAATGGGGGGAGGTAGTAACAACAACAAAAATGGAAAGGAACTTGGGGGTAATCATATCAGATGACCTTAAGGTTAGCAAGCAATGTGAGAAGGCAGTAGGGAGGGCTGGGGGACTGTGGATATGACCTAGACTTTAGCAAGCCATTTGACACAGTCCCACACAAAAGATTGATAAACAATTTAGCCAGCCAGGGAGTGGGTCCCAGGGTGATAGCCTGGGTAGCAAACTGGCTTTACAACAGGACACAGAAGGTAATAGTGAATGGAACACATTCTGAAGAAAGGGGGGTCACTAGTGGAGTACCTCAGGGCTCAGTACTAGGTCCAGTCCTCTTTAACATCTTTATAGGTGACATTGCAGAGGGTCTGGAGGGAAAGGTATGTCTCTTTGCAGATGACACAAAGATCTGTAACAGAGTTGATACACAAGAAGGGGACTTGGCAAGGTTGGAGGAATGGTCAGACATATGGCAACTTAGATTCAGTGCAAAGAAGTGCAAAGCAATGCACCTGGGAAACAACAACCCAGGAGAAGAATACACAATAGCAGGGGAGGTACTAACAACAACAAAAATGGAAAGGGACCTGGGGGTAGTCATATCAGATGATCTAAAGGTGGGTAAGCAGTGTGAGAAGTCAGTAAGGAGAGCCAGGGGGATACTGGGATGCATAATAAAGGGCATCACAAGTAGAAAAAGGGAAGTGATTATCATCTGTACAGACAGTTGGTGAGACCCCAACTGGAGTACTGTGTGCAGTTTTGGAGACTTCATCTATGCAAGGACATAGACAGGATGGAAGCAGTCCAGAGGAGGGCAACTAAAAAATTGTGCAGGGTCTGCATCAGAAACCGTATGAAGAGAAACTGAGAGAGCTTAATACGTATACCCTTGATGAAAGGAGGGACAGGGGGGACATAATAGAAATTTTCAAGTATCTCAAGGGAATCAACAAAGTCCAGGAGGGTAGCATCTTTCAGTAAAAGAGATGTGCAAGAACAAGGGGGCACAATTTAAAGATAGAGGGGGATGGCTCAGGGTAATGTGAGAATTTTTTTCACAGAGAGTGGTGGATGCTGCAGAACTGACTTCCTGGGGAGGTTGTTGGGTCTAAAACAGTGGGGGAATTCAAACATGCATGTGACAGACATAAAGCAATTGTAGTGGAGGGGTGGCAGGAAGTAGGCTGTTGATTAACTAGAATCTGCAGCTTATCCAGTTGGTAGGGAAATGGGCAGACTTGATGGGCCAAGTGGTCCTTATCTGCCATCAAAGTCTATGTTTCTATTTTTCTATGTTACTGGGATGTATACCTGTAGGGAGAGGCATCACCAGCAGAAAACAGGAAATTGTCATCCCTCTGTTCAGACAGTTGGTGAGACCCCATCTGGAGTACTGCATTCAGTTCTGGAGACTCCATCTCCACAAGGACATAGACAGGATAGAGAGAGTTTTAGAGAAGGGCAACTAAAATGGTGATAGGTCTGCAAGAGAAGCCATATGAGGAGAGACTAAAGGAGCGTAATATGTATACCCTTGAGGAAAGGGGTGGGGACAAGATAGAAACTTTTAAGTACCTTAGTGGAATCAACAAAGTCCAAGAGGGTAGCATCTTTCAGAAAAAGAGATGAGCAAGAAGAAGGGGACACAATTTAAAGATAGAGAGGGGTGGTTCAGGGGCAATGTGAGGAAGTATTTTTTCACTGAGAGGGTGGTGGATGAATGGAAGAGCCTTCCTGAGGAGGTTGTGCGGGCTAAAACTGTGGGAGAATTCAAGAATACATGGGACAAACATAAGGCAATTCTTGTGAGGGGTTAAAAGAAATAGGCTGTTGGTTAACTAGGATCTGCAGTTTATCCTGTATGTAGGGAAATGGGCAGACTAGGTGGGCCAAGTAGTTCTTATCTGCCATCAAAATCTGCGTTTCTTTGTTAAATTGGAATACCCATCTGGTCATGACTATACGTATTATTCTGCCCTACATAATACATTTAGTAGGATAGACATGATACTAGCCTCTGTTTTCTTGTCTCAAGGGGTGATACATTCAGTTATTGAACCCATTTTGATTTTGAACTACTCCCCAGTCACCTATACTTTCCATCCTGGGAACCCTATAGTGTGGGATAAAAGATGGCAGTGTAATGTTAGCCTCTGTAGGGATGAGAATTTTCAGACATGGTAATCTGAATGGAGAGGTAGCGGACAAATGTGTCTGAGATGGGCTAAAAGCTTACCTCTGAGGACACTTGATTTATGCTTCTACAATGAAAAATGATAAGATTCAAGAAAGGCAGTGCTTTGAGACAAAGCTAGCTCAGTTACAAAGAAGACATAAAGAAGGGGACCCATCATCCACCCTACTCCATGATACTGTATGTGAGCCTTCAATATAAAATGAACATTCTGAATTCCCAGAAAGCTGAATTTTCTCTTTATCGGACAAAGCATGACTTTTGGGAGGGGGGGGGTGGACAGACTGTTTGTTAGCCTACCACTTAAAGAAAATGGCAGAAGAGATAAAACTTAGTGGAATTCAGAAGGTGCAGAATATACTGATGGCTTTGTCAGAAGTAAATATAGCATTCCCCAAGCATTTTGTGGGGTAGTATGCCTTGAGATTAGAGCAGAGAGAGATCAGGCTACTTTAAACCTTAAAAATAGTTTAGAGTCTCTCAAATTCCCCCACCTCACTGAGGGGTAGTGTAGTAGCCTAGAGGGCCCAATCACCCCACAGAAAATACAAATAGCTATAGGTCAAATCTCAAATGGTAAAGCACAGGTCCCCAATGGCTTTCCAGTCAAGATCTATAAACTTCTTGTGGCTGTAAACAGCCACAAGATCTCAGGTACACACAAAACACATAAGAGGGGCACACAAAAAACTGTAAGATGTTGGTAAACCACATGATTTTTATTAAAATGGAAATGAAGGACAGAGAAACATCCCATCTGATATGTTTCAGACCCAACAGTCCTTCATCAGATGCTAGGGATAAAGTGCAAGCACACACCTGTTAAACTTAAAGACATCATGTGGTAATCAGACATACTTGCAGCCTTGTCCATTTCATTGGCCAGTACTTCATTCCAATCAAACAATTACCATGAATCATTGTAGACTTTTGTTAGCAAGCACATTACTCATCAGGCCATTAAATTCAAATGTCTGCAATCACCTTACATGTAAACATTCTGAGAATGCAAATACACTAAAAAGGGGATTACAAATAAATATATTGCGCTACCTTAACAATCCCTCAAGTACTACAATTCTTGTTTTTTTTTTTAAAAAAGGGGGGTTCTACTCAACCCCTTGCTTGCATCTACTTTTCAGGAGGCATGGCTAACCACTTTGCTACCGGAATCCATGTCTCTGTCTTGCCTAAGAGGGGGAAAGATCCCTATTATGCTCCAGCTACTGCCCCATCTCACTTTTAAATGTGGACTGTAAGATTTTGACCAAGGTTTTAGCTTTAAGATTAAAGTTCTGCCACTGTTAGTCCACCTGGACAAAGCCAGGTTTGTGGCAGGGTGGGATGAGGTGAACTACATCAAGAGACTGGTTAACTTGATGTGGGCTATAGAATCCGTTCTGGACCTAGTGGCAGCTGTGGCACTTGATATGGTGAAAGCATTTGTATCTGTCAAATTGCCTTTTTTGTTTGCCACATTGCAGACTTTTGGCCTTGGCGACACTTTTATTAAATGGATATGGACTATTTACTTAGCTCCACAAGCTTCAGTCCTTTCAAATGAGCACCTCTCAACCAGATTCCCCTTGGGCAGAGGCACACATCAGGGTTGCCACCTGTCCCTGGCCTTATTTGTACTAGGTATTGAGCTGCTGACTCAAAAGCAATTCTATCATGCTGAAACAACAGCGGTGTTATCAAATTTTGGCATGGCAAGATCCCCAATGTCAACAGGTGAAATCTCACCTGTCAGACATTGTGTTTTTTCTAATGGGGTGCTATGCCCCTGAACCCCCCATGCGGGGGACTATGCCCCCACAATCCCCTTTTTAATATATCTAACTCTGAGTCAAAGTTGTTTCAAAGGGGAAGTGAAAGATGGTGAAAGGGCAAAATTTTGCCCTCGGGTTCCTCACAGTGACAATCTCGAAACCTGTCGAGATTGTTGTTGTGATGGATTTTGCCACTGTGCATTCACTGTGTGAACAGCACACCCTCAAAAGCCCCATGTAACTCAAAACATCCAAGGGGTCACCCTGGGAACTGATGTATACAAACCAATGCTGTTTGCAGATAATATCTTATTTACACACTGAAAGACCCTGAAAAAATCAATACCCTTGGACCAATTTGTGTAATTATCTGGATTATGCAGTAACTGGGGCAAGACCGAGATTGTGGCTTTAAACCCAAAATGTCATTCACTTTTCTTCCAAGGAACAGGGTTTTCCTGGAAAACTCATCCAGTATACCTGGGAATTCTTATTTCCCCTCCAGTGGAGGGAATGGGTCACTTTCAATGTTTCCCCCAACGTTGACTTCCTTGAGGGAGGATCATGACAGATGGAAACTTATTTGTCTCTCATTATGGAGGAAGTCCCAGTTTCTGCACATGATGGTAGTCCGTAAAATTCTATACTTACACTGATACTTACCTTTATATATTCAGGAATCTTTCTAGAGGTCCCTGGACAAATTGATGACAGATTTCCTTTGGGACTGAGGTAAACTTCTAGGATATCCTTACTAAGAATGATTGCCCCTTGGTCCAAAAGTGGTTTCTGGTTTAAAAGTTACTGTCTAGCAATGGGCCTCTGCCAGATTTGGATGTGGCTTCCTGCAGATAGGTGTTGGGAGATGGCTAGATGGATTGTCATAGAAGAGTACTAAACTCAGAGTGCGATGCCTGAAATAGTCCTATGTGAGACATCTAAAGATAAGTGCAGTTATCCTATCCATGAGTATATCCTTGGTATCTGGAAGGAGTTACATAAAATAGTTCAATCCCCATGGGAGGTACCTTTACATTATTTACCAATATGGCACAATCCTAAATTGTCTGTGGGGGGACAGTCCATTTATTGGTGTGAATAAGCCTTGGGTGGTATTTCTCATGTGGCAGACCTATTTCATCTGGACTCTGGCTTATTTAAAGATTTTGCAACACTTAAGGCTCAGGCCTCATTTCTGCAATCTCATATGTGGAGATATTTCCAGGTTCACCATCTTATCTCCTCCTATACTGGCTCTCAACTCCAATTACCAGCATGGGGTACTTGGATGACATTTTTGGTATAGTAGGCGTGGGAAATTTTCTTAAGAAGCCTCCAGAAATAGGGCAGATTTACAAAGGACTCCTGCAGTAATATACCTCTACAACTAATAAATTGAAAACTGTGGGAAAAGCGGCTTGGATATTGAATAACAGAGAAAGATTGGGCCTGCTGTTGGTCTAATGCTGATGGGCACTGTTGGGATGCAAGAAGGAGATTTGTGCAACTGAAAAAACTGCATCTGTGGTACAGAACACCGAACCAATTAAAGAGGATGAACCTGGTAAATACATCTGATTGCTGGAGATGCCATCAATCAGAGGGCACATTGTTACATTTCCTTTGGAAATGTCCTAAACTGGCAGGCTGGTGGGAACAGTTACAGATTAGAATGTTGGATATTATGCAGTCTCAGGTATCTATGGACACATCCCTCATGGTCCTGGGCAATGCTAATAAACTTCCAGTCAGCATAAACTCCTTCATCTATGGGTTATGGCAGCCATTACAGAAGCTAAGCATCTGGTATATAAGAAATGGACATCAGAAGAAATTCCTACCATAGATGAATGGGAAGACAATATGCACACATTGGCAGGCCTAGAGCACCTATTGTACATGGCTGCAGACAAGTGATCACTTTACGAGAAAGTATAGGGACCTTATCTATCCTAATCCTCATACCACCTCATGAGCCAAGTGCCAGGGTATTTCCTTGCTTGTCTTCGAACTCACATTGTTGAATTACAATCTATGAATGCATGATATCCTTTCCCCTTATCCCCATCCAGCATGGTTATACATTGTTGGCATCCCTACGTCTTAGATCTTCTCCTATTTAGAAAGGGTTTTTTTTACCAAACACTCTGCCACACATACCTTACATTTTTAGTTAGCCTTAGTAGTTTCCCTTTAATTGTCTTCTACACTGGTATTGTAATTTTATATTATGGTTCATATTTGTGCATCCTTTGATACAGAAGACCAAGATGACTGGAAGGCTGCAGCAATGTACTCAGTTCAGATGTGAGGGATATAAGGTCTACAGTCAGCTATATCTGTGGGTAATTAAGACCCCTACTATCTAAAGGTGTGTCTCTGTACTCAGGCTTTAGTCTGTAATCCATGGAACTTATGTTCTGGCCAGATTCAGAGAGCTAAATGGCATCACTGTTGTTGTAACATATATGCAGTATAATAAAAAATCCACAATAAAATATCAATTAAAAAACAAATCTTGGTGTAGTGCCATACAGTCTGCCATCACAAACTTATGATATTGCAGCACTATGTTTCTACATCCACAGAATAAATGCAGTCTGTACAGTCAAAATGCAGCTTCTATGGTATAGTTGTTATGGCAGCATGGGTGAAACTCCACAGATGTATTGCTAACATTCTTGAAAAGGGCACTGTGAAAGCACATGATCGGACGGCTCTCTGGTGCGCTTCCACAGTGCTGTGGAAAGGTTCCACCCTGAAGCCACTTATAGGCTGGGAGGGGAGTTGCTGGTAGCCACAAAGAAAGAAAGAGACTTGGGCATCATCATCACCGATAACCTGAAATCATCCAAGCAGATCTCTAAAGCAGTAGGTAAGGCTAGGGGGATGTTAGGGTGTATTAGTAGGTGTATCACAAGCCATAGGAGGGAGGTAATAATCCCTCTTTACAAGACACTGATTAGGCCCCATTTGGAGTACTGTGTGCAGTACTGGAGGCCACACCTTCACAAGGACATTAACCAAATTAAGGCAGTCCAGAGAAGGGCAACCGATATGGTGCAGGGACTGCATCAGAAGACATGTGAGGACAGATTAATGGAGCTCAATATGTCTATCCTTGGGCAAAGAAGGGAGAGAGGTGATATGATCGAAACAAGTCACAAGTGGGGTACCTCAGGGATCAGTCCTGGGGCCAGTCCTATTCAACATCTTCATTAGTGACCTCGCAGATGGACTAGAGGGTAAGGCTTGTCTGTTTGCAGATGACACCAAGATCTGCAACAGAGTAGATGATCCAGATGGGGTGGGCAGAATGAGAAGAGATCTGGATAAACTAGCAGAATGGTCAGAAGAGTGGCAACTGGGATTTAATGCAAAGAAGTGCAAAATCATGCACATAGGGAAGAGAACCCTGAAGCCACTTATAGGCTGGGAGGAGTTGCTAGCAGTCACAAAGGAAGAAAGAGACTTGGGCATCATCATCACTGATGACCTAAAATCATCCAAGCAGACCTCTAAAGCGTGGAGGTAAGGCTAGGGTGTTAGGGTGTATTAGTAGGGGTATCACAAGTCGTAGAGGGAGGTAATAATCCTCTGTACAAGACATTGGTTAGGCCCCATCTGGAGTACTGCGTGCAGTATTGGAGGCCACACCTTCACAAGGACATTAACCAAATTGAGGCAGTCCAGAGAAGGGCAACCAAAATGGTGCAGGGACTGCATCAGAAGACATATGAGGACAGATTAACGGAGCTCAATATGTATACCCTTGAGCAAAGGAGGAGAGAGGTGATATGATCGAGACATTTAAACACTTAAGGGCATAAACAAGGTGAAAGAGTCTAACACGCTTAAATATAAGAAAAATAGCAGGACAAGAGGACACAGCATGAGATTAGAGGAGGCCGATTAAGGGGAATGTGAGGAAATTCTTTTACAGAAAGGGTGGTAGATGCATGGAATGGCTTACCACAAGAAGTGGTAGCTATGAATACAGTGCAGGGCTTCAAACAGGCATGGGATAGGCATAAAGGAGCAATACAAATGACTATGAATAGATAGGTCACTGACAGAGCAAAGGCCGATGGCACATTTATAAGGTAGAAAAAGAAATGGGCAGACTGGATGGGCCTTGCGGTCCTTATCTGCCGTCAACTTCTATGTTTCTATGTTTCTATGAAACATTCAAACACTTTAAGGGCATTAACAAGGTGAAAGAGTCTAACATGTTTAAATGTAAGAAAAATAGAGGACAGAAGGGCACAGCATGAGATTAGAGGGAGGCCAATTAAGGGGGAATGTGAGGAAACTCTTTTTCACAGAAAGAATGGTGGATGCATGGAATGGCCTACCTCGGGAAGTGGTGGCTATGAATACAGTGCAGGGCTTCAAACAAGCATGGGATAGGCATAAGGGAGCAATACAGATGAGTATGAACAGATAGGCCACTGACAGAGCAAAGGCCGATTGCACATTTATAAGGTAGAAAAAGAAATGTGCAGACTGGTTGGGCCTTGCGGTCCTTATCTGCCATCAACCTCTATGTTTCTATGGGGCTCTCCCCCTCTGCCCGCCACACAAACACCCCCCCTTTGTGGGGTACTATTTCCCCTGCAACTGCAGAAGTGACAGATGCCATGCCCAAGATGGCCACCAAATCAAACTGTGCAAATGTTAGTATCATGCATATGCAGTTCTGTCACAGCATCCATCTTAGATATGGAAGACTCTTTTGTGGTGGGAGCTCTGAGTTTTCTTTCACTCAGTCTCACCTTTTTTTAGCAGCCATACCGGCTTGGAACAGAATTTGTTTTTAATGCTAGTGGTGGCAATATTCATTGATAAGTCATTAATTGCAAAATCAGCAATAAAAATGATAGCATATATCCCTTATTTCCCCTTACCTCTCCACTAACTTGCTTCCTTCTATTTTCTAGATCAATCCTGAAGAAGACCTACAGTCAAAACATTTGAGACAAACTCTATTTTAAATTTTTAGCATGCCATGTAATATTAAAGGAATAATGCATGACAGGCTGTGTGTCATGCTGGGATAATGCCAAATCTGGGGTGGTTGGGCATGAGGTCACAGGCTGAATGCATCCAATGTCCCAGGTGTGGAATTATTGCAGCACGACACACACCCTTGAGTGCATTATTCCTATTATACAATGGTTCGCTTGTAATAAAAATAAGAAAAAAATAATTGAAAAGTTTATTTAAACTACATTTTGTGTCTTTTTTGCAATGTGTAGGAATACTGTCTAAAAAATAGTGCTGATACTTGTTTTTCCCAGTAGGTGGAGCTGCAGTAATGTTCTTGTAGCTCTGCTCTTCCCTACTTATGATTTTTTTGTTCTTGTAACTTGTCTGCTTGACCCCTCCCTGCCATTTTAACTGTTTTATTTCCCGCTTTCTGTTTTGCATTGCTTTCCGCGATGTGGCTGCAGCTGACTTATTTTCCCACTAGGGCAGACTGCAAGGTGGTCATCAAGGGGAGTGAGCATGGCTCTGTGTGGTTGGTAGATACCATCTTCTTCTTCCATGTGTTTACATCTCTCAGGTAATATTTTTTAACATTTACATGCTGCATCTCTCTGGGCGACCCACTGTGACAATTTCACAGGTTGTAAATAAATGTTTCTAAGCAGTGCAGCTGTGGCTGTTTGTAATGGACATTGAGCTGCTCAGTGAATGCAGTCATGTGGTGCACATGCGTTCCTGTGATTGAGCTTCAGAGCGGGGAGAAAGCTAATTTCATAGCACTTTCTTGAGTGAAATCTTTTTTTTACTTAGTTGTGTGGATGACTGAGGGATGAAATGTTTCTGTGGTAAGGGTGGGGGACGTGATGGCTGGAGGGCTTTGGCTCTGTTTTTATTCTGCTGGTCATCATCACAGACCGGGTCCATAAAGCTGATCATATAGACAGCTTGGGCTTGCAGTGATTCTTTTTTAATTTGATTGGGTCATGTGTGTGTGCTGGGACTAGATCTGTGATGTTATGCTGGGATAACATCACAGGTCCAGTCCCAGACTGACCAATCAAAGCCCAGCATTCTTTCTTACCATTGTATAATACCTTTTTGTTTTGTTATACAAATGAAAATAACAATGCCATCAACAAAATACCTTGCTTTGTAAATCTTCAGGCTTTTAAAACCCAACAATTTTGGAATAATCTGGCAATACTGAATGATTTTATATTCAGTACATGAACCCCAGAAGATCCCAATGCAATTAGTACAACTGTATTAAGATGGTATCACAATCTATATTTCTCAGTAATTTCCTAAAGTCATTGTTATTTTGAAAGGTTTTCTCTCTAATGTACAACTGCCCTCCTTGTTCCAGTCTGAGAAAGAAAATCACTGGAATCAATGTTTATGCAATCTGACCTAGCCACAGAGATTTTTAATCTCCCTAATGGAAAAACACCAGGGATTGCTGTACATAGTTTTCAGCATTTAAAAGGTACTGGTTCCAGCTCTCACAAAGATTACAAATATTGCAGAGATAGATGGCCCACTGACACAGTGGCACTACTGCAACTTACAATACTGGCAACGCAGGTTTGGGAACTAGCCTAGGTCATTTGAAGGCAAGTGGTGAAGGAGGAGCTGTAAATGTCCAAGAGGAAGCTCTCCTACTCTGGGAGGGACATTACTCCACCCCAGCACTGCACTTGGGGACAACAGATGGCACTGGATGCAGAAGCAGCTTCAGAAGGAGAACATTGGCTGGCTCTGTATGATATCACACAGCTACAGTATATACATGCATGGAGCCCCTACTACTGACATCCTGAGGAGAGCTGAAAAAATGGAAAACACTGGGCCCCTAGGATGACACACTGTAAGGTACATCAAATTCAGACTTACCAAGGGGTCTAGGGAGACCATGAAGCCCCTACCCTCTATGTATGTTGTGGGGCAGACTGGAAGGCTGGTTGGGTGACAAGATTGAGGGGATGCTATTGAAACAGGTGACCAGTGGGTTCCACAAGGGTGGGTTCTGGAATTTGCATTGTTCAATGTAATAAGTGATCTGGTGGTGGGTACTAGTAGTGAGATTGCCATGTTTGCTGAGGACACCAAGTAGTTGCATCACAACAAGAGATACTGTACATGAAATGTAGAAAACTCTGGACAGGCTTGAAAATTGGGTGGAAAATGACAGATAACATTTAACTATGAACACCACTGGGTGATGCAGTTAGGAGAAAAGAATATAAATGCAAAATGCTATCTGAGAAGCATGACAATTACTGACATCAAGCAGCAAAACTACCTGGGGTGGGTGCTGATCAGCAACAAGCTAAGTGGGAGTAGCAGTGTGAGGCAGCACCTAGCAAGGCAAACAAAACCTATAGCATGTATTAACATAAACTTTGTAAATATAACTATGGATTTTAAACTGCTAATATAGAGATGGTTGGTCTGGCCCGGTCTTGAGTACAGTGAGCAGTTCTGATCCACACACCTGATAAAAGATGTTAACAAAATTGAGAGGGAACAGAGAAGACAGCCACACTGGTTGATAGCTTTCAGAACATGGGCTATGAGAATCAACTGGCTGAAATGGAACAGTGTTCCAGAAAAAGTAGAAGATTCAAGGGAGAGATCATCACTGTACAATATTTAAATATTAAAAGGAATAACACCAACAGAACAAGTGCAGCTTTCCAGTATACACAAGAATGAAAGGACAAAGGGAACCTTAGTGTTATTGAAGGCAGGAAGATTCAAGGGGAAACCTCTGAAAGAATGACTTCATGGAATGAGAGGTGAACATTTGGAATAGACTGGAGGATCCTATAATAACTTTAAAGCTCAGGCTACAGAAGTGATTTGAAGAAAATATAGTTAAATCCAAAAGCTAAAGTTTCCATTTACATGTAACCCCCCTGTTGCCCGGGGTTACAAGAATCCCAGTTAGACCTAGTGGTAGGCAGGGAAGGCAGCTTGTGAAACTCCAGTTAAATGGATTTCACACTGTCTCACTCTGTTCTCAGTCTCAGCTGAGACTGAGGGATGACATCATTTTACAACTGTTGCAGCTGCATAAGCCACACTGGAATGTTGCAGTTGAAGGTTAGAGTAGAACGTTGGGGAATTTGAAGTCATTCTGTAAGAGTCTGTTGCAGTCTGTAGTAGAGGAAGGAGGTGCTCTGCTGTAAGTAGGCCCTCAGAGTTCTAAGCTCTGTCAAATAGCTATTTTTTTGTATAGGTGTGTGTTCTCACCTGAAGAGGAACACAAGCAGAGCCAAGTGAAGTGGTAGAGACTGCTTTCAGTGGTTCAGGGCCCCATCCCTGCGGGGATGGGGGAAGGAATCAGCCTGCTTCCAGAGGCAACCCCCCTAGGCCTGGCTAGGGAAAAAGAAGCTTCCTGAGTTATGTTCGTGCTGAGGCACCAGAAGTTCTGGACGAGATTTCTTTGAAGAGAAAATGCCTGTGGGGCACCTGCAACCAAGGGGTGAGTTCGCTCTGCTAAAGGGCCAATGTGTTTTCACCTGAAACAAGATGAAACTAAAGTGACTGTTACTGTGGGGTCAGGAAAAGACAGCCAAGTGCAGTTTGGAAGATGTGGAGACTGGACTGCTTAACTCTGGGGGGTCTAGAGTAATGGACACAGCCACTTATTAAGTATGTTCAAGTTCAGCACAAATGGGATGGACAGACAGTAGACTGAATGTGAATACATTTAAAGAGAATCTACACAGCAAAGTGTTTTCAAGGATGAGGTGTTACAGTCCAGAGAAATGGCTGAGTATGAATTATGGGAGTGAGAGGTGGTAGACCCCCCCATCATTAGTAACTTAATTCACCTCTACGGGTTTGCTTTGGGACACCTGTTGCTTTCTCTCAGGTACTTGGCCAATGCCTGAGGAAAGTAACCAGTCATGGGATTGATGAGGAAGATTCCCCCCATGATGGAGCCAGAAATGGTCATAGGTGGTTTAGGAAACCACCAGTAAATGTTCCATGCTATATGGAAAGTGTCCAAAGGGTTGGCAATGGAGCTGTGCCAGGGAAAACAAAAAAGAGTTGAGTTAGGGCAGGGTGCCCAGAGAGTTTCGAGACCTGAGGTTTCAGTGTAAAGAGGATGTGTTCTGATCTCCATAAATCTGCATTACCAGGAGTGTAGCCCCGTGGGGGTCCATCTATGCTTTGTTATTCTGTTGGATGTGAATAAAAGCCACACTTTAAAATCCCAACTTCTGGTATTGGACATTACAGTTATTGCTTCCTGTGTCCGGAGTTACTTGGGTGCACCTGTTGCAGAGTAACCAAACCTAGCCAATGTGCTGAGTGACATATTTCTCCCTGAACCCAGCCCACCAGGTAGTGCTGTCAAGACGGAAATGGCATACCTGGGTGGGGGTTACATACATACTGTGGCAAGGGTAGGCTGTGTTTGAAAATAGGGCCCACATGAGCAACCATAGCTCCCAAACCTCATAAAATGTAATTCAGATGCTTCATCAGGAGTCACAGACATCCTTCAGTCCACTCACTAGATTCTCTCTCCAATCTGTCTGAAATGTTTAGACTCATCACCCTCAACCATTGCAGTTTACCCCCTCTGACTGGTTCTCTGCTGGTCTGCTATTAAAGTGAAGCAGAAATCTAGTGGACCAGGGGACTGGGACATAAAGGGGAGGTGTCTAAACGAGACTAGAGGAGGTGGTATTGAACATGTGGAATGTCATCTGCAAGGTCAACCTGCTTTTTTTACCCTGTTCTCCTCAACCACCCCTCTAAGTTAGAGTCTCAATCTCTGCACTGCTATGCTGCCGAAAACTATTCAGTTCTGGTGATGCTGCCCTTCCTGGGCCACTGAGGATCAGTACTACAGCACTGGTTTTCTGACAACTCCCTCTGGGAGGAGGAGAGCATCCTGATCCTGTGGGATACTTGATCTTCCTATGCCAGCACACAACTGCATTCCAGGATCAGTGGACATATTTCATTAGTAATCTGAGAATATAAATTACTTACTAAAATATTTTAAAAGAAAACTATGTCCATCAATAGGCATTCTTGTACATGTAGAACAGACTGTTTTTCCATCCAGATCCATTGATGACAGTAAGATAATATACAAGTATGACTTCAAATTATTTATAAGGCCACTGAGTCATGGTATGCTCCTTTTGCAGACTCTTTTCCATCTGCCATCCCGGCATCCACAGCATTGCCTGTGATGTGATATATGACGCAGTTGTTATTTAATTGTCATAATGCATGATGGGGGTAACTTTTAGCTGATTCACCCCCTGAAGTTGCTAATCAATTTTATGAAATGAGGTAAAGCATCTAAGTTACACTTTTCTAGTTAAAAAATCAAAACAGGAAAACATATGGTTTGCCTTCAACAGTGTGCCCCTGTATCACATAACAGTAGTGCAAATGTCTGACCAATGTGGCTACTGTTTGATATCCACACTGATTCCAGTCAATCAGCAACCTGGATTTCTTGACTAAGTTGTATAATAAGAAGTAATATAAGCAAATTATATGCACTTTGGTAATAGGAAGAGGAAAAACAGTGGCAGAAACCTTTGGAACACTACCATGAGATGATCCATCTTCCTCAGGCATATTAATTTTGTTATGAGGCAAGCTCCTCATGACTCTTCCTCCATCTCCCAGTGAATAAAATGATGTACCCAGTAATATTATTCTCCATGTGGAGCTTAACTTTGTTTTTCAGCTTCTGTTTATCCTCTCTCTGACCCAGCCCCATCTTACCAGCCTCCCCAAACTTGTCACACAACTTCTCCCATGATTTATCTCATCTCTTGTGCCCCAGGGCTTGCCCCACCTGCTGGTTTCAGTGGAGTTCCCATGCCCCGGTGTGTACAGGATGTGGCTGGAGGTGGTGGCTGAGACACTGATGCAGGGCCAGGATGAGGCTGAAGCAGTAATCCTACTGGATCAGTAAGTCTGCATTTTGTTGCTAAGACCCCCAGGATGTTGGCAGCAAGGTTGTGCATCTGTTTGCATGCAAGGATGCATAGCAAAGCGCCAGCCAACATCCTCCCTCTGACTCAATCCAGAATGCACTGCCACCTGTGATCACCCAGGTGGCAGACGGCAGTGTGATGATGGAGCCAACTGCCCTCCCTCCCTCCCTCCCTCCTCAGAGGAGAGGAAAGCATCCTCTGGGATGCTCAATGCTCCTCCTCCTCCCAGGTGGCTACCAACAAGTCAAGCTCATTCCTGAACTTGTGTCCCAAGGGTCAAGCATTGTAGTGCTACCACTGCACAAATTGATCAGCTAGAGTTTAAAAGCTGCATTACTCCCCACTTGCATCATATCATTTGAGAGCTTTTGCCAACCGTAGGTTTGCAGTTCTGTATGAGGAATTTCTTCCTTAAATTACATTTAATGCTATCCAACTTTAAGTCAGGGTATGCCTCTATTTCTATTGCTTCGAACAAACTAAAATTGTTTCCCCCAGTTCCCCCCCATCATTCAATCCCTTTAATTTTTAAAAAGTAAAATCATATCAAAAGCAATTGTTAGAGAACCAGCTTAGAAACCAGAGGATCACAGTTCTAAATGCCTCCCTAAAGACAAATATTCACTGTGCAACCTTGGGCAAGTCACCTAAATTCTTAGAACTCCAGTCCACCCACCTGCAGAAATAGGTAGAAACAGGACCCCTGTGTAAATGAGATGTTGTATCTCACCTGGGCTGCCCTATCCCAGGTAAAAAAAATTTGTAAAGCGAAAGTCTCCTCTTCATAGCTTTTTCCCCAGGAAAAATCTATGGAATTGGTCTAAACATTCCCCCAGTCTTAAGCTCTCCATTTCTTTAATAATTGTATTTGCTGTCTGCCACATCCTCTCAAAATATAATTTTTGTACTGCAGGTAAGTACCACATTTGCACACAGTACTCGGAATGTGGCTTTACCAGCTTCCCATGAAGAGGCAGTATCATATCCCTTTAACTCATACTATGACTCTTTTAATGTTACTGAACATTCAATGTGTCTTACCCAATGCTGCAGCACAGTGCTGTGACAGCTGAAGCTTCCCATCAATAATAACCCAGGTCTATTTCATGGTCCATTGTTTCTAGTTATTAAATATTTAAATAGTACCCCTGGCATGAATGCGTTGTGCCTAAGTAAAATACAGGAGTTTGCTGCAACTTTCAGGCTTACATTAAATGCCATTCTGAAAAGCTCACATTCAAAAAATTAGGTAAAATGTTACATTAATAGAAAAAGTGAATTTACAACACAGTACTCATCATGATTACCCCACCCACATGTTTTAGTTTTTTAAGTCCTAGAACTGTTAGTGGCAGCATGTTGAAAACAATGATCAAATCTAAGGCACTCCGTGAATTAAATGTATTGACTGGTAAAACATTTGTTGTAATTCAAAATCAACTGGATTCCTTATATGACATTTAAAGACTCTGGCACTGTCATATTTTTTATTACTAGACTGTAGATTTAAATCCTGACCTAGGATGTGCTAAAACCTGGCCACATGACCAGAAATAGCCAACACTACAGCCTCTTAAAGTCTCTAGCAACAGTCAGTAATCTTAGCAATGGGCAATAGTTTAAAAACACAATTGCGCACTACAGCTCCGCACGTGCTCATGGTGCAGGTCCTGGATAATGAGTGCTCCCTCCTTCAATTTCTTTTGTTTTGTTATTTTCCTTTGGTACTCTAGTGACTCACTCCCTCCCAATCATGATCTTAACCTGTCCACTTCCACCAACCTTGAGGCAGCGGACATATTCACCTCTGCTGACTGATGCCATCTCATGCAACTTGCATTATCTAAATAACGTTTTGGTTACTCTGTATCTGTATGAGGTAGCATCCGTCAGTAGAGAAAAGCGAAGGGTAAATACAGGCCACCATCTTGAGGTCAAGGGGGTGGGGAAGTGAAGTGATTACATGATTTGGAGTGGGGGCTACTAGGCTACCAGAGAAAATAATATATTTAAAAAAAAACTGAAGCAAGTGTGGTGTACCACTAGCACCAGAGAATTGTGTTTTTTTAATAGAGGTATAGGAAGCTATATTGGTGGGCAACAACACCAGTGTATTATTTGTTTTTGTTTTATTTCAAGAGACAAAGGTAAGAATAAGCTTGCTATACGTGCATGGGGACAATGTAACTTAAGCAATGTTTAACAAAACAGATAGACCAGAGTTTTGGGGACAAGGTGGGATAATTGTGAGCCCTCTGGATGAACTATTGAATCCTGATAGTCATATTTCCCTCGGCCTTTGGCTTCAGGCAATAAAACCATTGCAAGCAAATAGTTCATTCCTCGGGTTACTCGGGTTTTCTTACTATATCCCCTGCCTCTGATCTATATATGATACTGTTTTGTTTTGTTTTTTTTCAGCTCCCCCTTGGGGTTCTCATGTCCCCCACCCAATGTTAGGAGCCACCTGGCCTGCACTCTTTCTCTGACTGGTAGAGTGGATGAGTGGCTGCTTTCATAGTGAACCCCAATGCCACTCCATAATAGGTTGTAAGAGGGTGCACAAATATCCAACTGTCAGCACCCTCCCTGTTCAGGAACATAGTACTTCATTTACTGTACAGCATGGAATTCCAGTGATTGCACACATGGGAACCCCAGTCTACCGGGTTGCAGAACATTCTATCCACTGCCACATTTTTTAAAAATAGAAGTTTGCTGTCCCAATTTTTTAATTTCTAAATGTTAGTTATTGATTTACTTGGATGACTCAAATCAAAACAGCTACTCATGCCTGCTAGCTTGATCAGGTGAAGGCTTTGTCCAGCAAGATTGCATACAGGGTGCACATTAGAACGTTGGTTCTTACAGCGGGTTTCCATGTATTGCAAACAGAATTAGATTTATACATATATACTGTACTCCAGGAACAATAGAGGAAACATTCACAATGTTCATATGTTTGATGATTCATGGCAGTGTGGAGTAATAAATATGGGCTCATATGAGTTTACTGAAAGTCTTCAAAAGGTCCTTGTTCTGTTGAAGCTGTTTTTTTTTCTATTTTTCCAGCAGTGTATAAAAATATTGGGGTTATCTGTGTAGTATGCAACATACCATATTTTGTATCCAGGTGCTGGATTCAGTTTACAAAAAAAGTATCAGTGCGTCTATCCGTTTTACACAAATATTATTTGGTCAGTTAGTTCAGATCAGAAATGCACCCAATGTCATTGTTGCCTTTTTGCAGACTATACTGTACCTTTAGAAAAACAGTGATGAGAACTACATTCTACATTCAAGGTATATTCTCACTAATCCCTAAAAGTATAATTTCTGATTTTAGTTTTATACCACTGTATATGCATCCTAAAATGTTATTTGCTTTTTTTTAACTACTGACTACAGCAAAGGTGTACAGAACATCTTAGTTTTATCCACTAAAATTTCCAGTTCCTCTATCTGATCTGGGTTCTGTTGTATATCCCATTTAAGATATACAACAGAACTTGTTTACTAAGCACCCCTTTTGGACAAAAGTATCTGCACTAAGTCTCAATTTGCCCTTAAAATGCCATTTGTAAATTACTTAATATGTTATAGTCATCAGGACTACAAGAAATCTTAAAAGTCATGATATGCAGTGTCCTTAATAAGCAAGTTTTACAGTATTCCTACATGTGGTTTAGTCCCTGGCATCGTTATTTTACATTTTTTCAACACAAAATAACGTTATCCATTTTAGTGTCTGCCAATAATTCAAGTTATCTAGGCTCTTTTAAATTTAATAGGCAAGACCTCACTGAGGGTAAAGATTGTAAGTCATGGAAAAGGGCATTCCAAATTATCGGTGACACCACTGAGAAAGCACCAACAACATATTGCCTAAAACACAGTCTTGGAATGGTCAAAAGAACCCCCTCATTGAGTAGAGGAGGTTGTCTGGAATATAAAAGTCTAAGACATCTCTTATGCAGGTGTTCCATAGTCTGTGTAGGGCTCTGAAAGTTGGCTATCTTGTATTATTTATCCTGAAATGTGTTTGACCATATACACTATGTTTCTACTCCCTCTTCCCCACCCCCCCAGGGTGCATCCTTAATTGAGCAGTATTCTGCTCAGCATGCCTCCCTGGTAAAGACTTTTACTAAATAAATAAAGCAACCTTGAAAGTGGCACACCACTGAACTGGCAGTCAATGTAGTTCATGTAAGACTGGCTATGATAAGTTTAGAAAAATGAACTGCAGCAATCAGCCTGGCTGAAGCATTCTGGACCAGCTGCAAGTGACACATCAACTTATTGGTCAGCCCTAGATAAAGAGCTTTACAGTAGCTGAGCCACAGTGTAATAATAAAAACATTCACTAGGGTCATCAGGTCATCATGCCCTAGATAGAGCATAATCTGGATCTGGATGATAATCCTTGATTAGAACACACCAACCCAGACTGTTGCCTCCACCTGAAGTATGAGCTTTAGCCTGCAGTCTAGGATGACCCCCCATATTCTTCATCTTCCTAGCCACAGCTCATAGTACCTTAGTGTTCAAGGATGGATATTTAAATTACTGACTGTTCACTACAATCCCATAAGGACCAGATTCCATCAGTAACATCTCTGTCTTGCCCTCATTAAAATGCAACCAGCTGGATGCCATTCAGTCAGAGATTTCACCATGATGTTGGTCAATCATGGAGGATATATTGGGCCTGTCTGATGTGAATAACAGATAATGCTGAATGTCATGTGTATTTCAGTGAAACTCCATCTTATGCTGTCTAAGACCTCTAATAGTGGAAAAATGGTGAATATCCTCAGGGATTGACTCAGCCCCTATAGTGCCCCATAGCCTTTCATCACAGGCTGCAAGGAGAAAGAACCAAACACAGTCTGCTGCAATCTGCTGGCTAGGAAGCACTAAAACCATTTTCTTTTGATAATCAGGTATGGCCCTCTGGGCCACAAGACCCATTCACAGGGGTGACCCAGTAGCACAGGGGAGGTTAACTGACTTGTTCAGAGTCACACGGTATGCAGGTAGGGGCTGTGAGAATCAGATCTAGGACTGATAGATGTACCTAGCTCATTTGTAACTCATTTCTCAAACTTCTAGACTATACTGTCAGCCTGATATAGGTTGTCATGCGAGTCCTCTGTACTGTTACACATGACCCATCAAAACCTCATGATCCACCACATCAAATTCAAAAAAGAGATCAAAGAGAATTAGCACAGAGTAGTCCCCTCTATTTATCACCAGGAGAAGGTTGTTAGCACAACTGATAACCATGTTCCATTGAGGTGACTGAGCTCTACATTTGTTATCATCTGTAAAGATGGCCAGGTTTGAGAACATGCCCTTTACAACATCATTAGTGAACAGAGTACATTACTTTTTTTTATTTATTTCAGAATTTCACACAAGAATAGCCTAATTTAGGTGTAACTCCTAATGCAGAAGAGGAAGACATGGCAGCCACCGAGTTTTACACCATAAACAATACCAATATATAAAAAGGGGAGTAGGAAGATAGCTGGTAATTATAGGCCAATAAGCCTTACATCAATTGTATATAAGTGCATGGAGAGACTCTTGAAGCAAAAGCTAAATAAAGAGACTGAAGAGAGAAACCTAAATGATTGGAAACAACATGGTTCCATAAAAGGCAGATCCTGTTCTACTAATTTGATTTCCTTTTATGAAAATAAAAGAAGTAGTTTGGATAAGGGAGTTCCAGTGGACATGGCATTGCTTGACTTCAAAAAAGCATTGGACAAGGTCCCTCATCATTTACTCATAAAGAAAATGATAAAACTAGGTCTAAATCCTTTAACTGTTAAATGGATGTCTTCATGGCTGTCAAATAGAACACAACAAGTTAAGAGTGGCAGACAAATTGTCAGATGGAATTAAGGTAACAAGTGGAGTCCCTCAGGGCTTAGTTTTGGGACCCATTTTAATTAGGATTTTTATTAGAGACATAAATGATGACCTAAATTGCAAACTAGTCAAATTTACAGATGATACCAACATTTTTCTGAGGTTGATACACAACATGAGATTGATGACTTCAAGCAACATCTAATGAAGTTATATAGTTGGGCTAGAAACAACAAAATGGAGTATAGTAGAGATACATGTACAGTTATTCATTTTGGAATAAAAAAAGTGTATGTGACATATAGTATTAGCTCATGCTATATAAAAGCAGTAGAATCTGATAGTGATCTTGGAATTATTATCAACAAGGACTTCTCTAATGAAGATCAGTGTAGACAGGTCTCCTATAGTGCTAATCATACCTTAATATCAATTAGAAAAGCATTCGTCAACAGAAGTCAAGCTTGTATTCTACTGCTATACAAAATGTATATAAGATCTCATGTGAATTTTGCTGCAGCATTTTGATCCCCAAATTTAAACAAGGATATACAAATCATAGAATCAGTAGAAGAAAGGCTACAAAATTGATATCACCCTTATGTAAGTTAGCCTACTCTTATAGGTTGAGCAGGCTTAAACTCTATGATTTACGGACTTGAAGATTAAGAGGAGATCTGCTAATGCTCTTTAATATCCTAAATTACCCCATCTCACTGAGGAATGTGGGTTGGAATGGGTGACAAAACCTGAGGGCTTGAGGTGTCATAATAGACAACTTAGAGTTCCTAGGTTTAGGACAAATAGAAGGAAAAACTACTGTACTGTTAGAGCAAGTAATTTATGGAACTCATTACCTCCAAATCTGGTTGGAAAAAAATCATTTGAAGCCTTCAGACATGCCTTGGATGACTACATCCTTAACCATGGAATTTAAATACACCCCACAGGTGTGGGGAGGGTGGTCTCAATGGGCTAATGCCTTCTTCCACCTTTGGAAACTGAGTAATACTGAGTAATAGTTGAGATATTAAATATTTATGAAAGGTTTTGAGTTTACATTAAGTTCAGCAAGGTTTATATTACTAGGGTAAAATCATAGCTTTAAATAGAGAAGCTAGCAACTGGAAACTTATAGTACTGTATACAAGTTAGGTAGGAATGAAGATGGAGAGATACTTTCCCTAGCTTAAGAAGTTAAATGTGGAGGCCAAGGTAGTGGCAGACAAAGGGTTACAAAGATGTTTACACATAGCTCATTTGAGGTACAGTGTGTTTCTGCCAGCTTGTATGCCATTGGTGACAGATGTCCAGCTGGTGAGGACAGCAAAGGTAAATACTTTCTCACCAACAGTTTTATACATCTTAAAGCCTTGACATTAATCTTATCCTATGATTGTAGATGATAAAAGTTGAATGATTTACTATAGGAGCAGGTTGCTCAGATGGAGTTGGTAGAAGCCATGGAAATATTTGTAGACCAAGACTTTCCATTTAAGATTGTATTGCTTGTTTGGTGTCAACTAGTCCTAAACCCATGTAAACATGGCACAACTGTGCCACAGTAATAGTTTAACATGAATCTACGCATTTTGTTGACCAGCACCTTAATATTCTGCAGTGCAGTGGTTTGACTGACCTATAAACCTAAATTACTTACTCAAGAGATGGAAGAAACAACTTATCAGCTTCTTTACTTCTGAATCAAATAGAAGTCAATGAAAATTGAGCCTCAAGCTTGGCTTTTTGGGATGAAGGGAACTAGGTGGGCCAAGTAGTCCTTATATGCTGACAATTCTATGTTTCTATGTTTCGCAAGGCAGGGCACGGTTTACTTACACAGCACCCAGTCTAAGTAGGCTCTGATTTTTTTAAAAAGTTAGATAGAATATCATAACATGAAACTCATTAAAAAGCAACATTAATTTAAAATAAAATATAAACATCAATTAAATTAATGACTAATCAGGAAATGCTTGATTGGTGACTGAGAAAGTAACACTGAGCCAAGGCTTGCTTCCAGGTGTGACCCAGGGGTGGGGAGCAATTGATAAAAACAATACATTGCTTAGACAAATACAGTGTTACAAAAACATTCAGCAACAGACTATGAATATCCTTTCTCTGCACTTAGCCAGCACCTACTGACACTGATCTCAGATCTAACAACTTTTCCGTGGAAACCCTTCATCCCTCTGTGGGCCCCATTTGCTTGGGTATTGGGGTCTCAAAAAGAAAAAAAAACAAGCTGTAGACATAGAACCTCAATGCAGAATCACTGAAAAAAGGGATACCTCAAAGGGCATTGGCAACAAATCAAGTTTCAAAGAAATACAACATCATACATACTTCCATAATGCAAAGCATCATGGGATATATGCAAATCGCCATGACATTTGAGACTTGTTCAGTTTACAGCAATTTACATGCATTTTAAATAGCACAACTAACTTAATTTCTATAATAGTCACATAGTACTTTTTACCATTACCAAAAACACCTAGTGCCGTGGTATTTTCAACATTTACAGGTTTCATAAACATAAGGTATACACATCAAGGTATTTTATGACATAGTGCTATTACATACTAAATCCAACAGTGATAAACACAACCTGTTTTACATATACTTGGAGGTCACCACAATAACCTCCCTGCATGAGGACCTGAGATGGAAAAGGAAAATTAAAGAGGACACTGTAGCATAGTCAAGTAAGGGAAGGGAGTGCCCACAGATGGCCACCTTATGGACTATAAATTGTAAATGATAGATTAGGCTAAGAAATAGAAAAACTATTGCAATAGATTTAAGAAAAGGTTGGTCCTCAAGAGTGGCAGGAACTCCTTGTCACCCCCCCCTTCTATCTTAAGGGTTTACATACTGAGATCCCTGGAGACAGCCTCTACCCTGTCTGTTTTAAAGCCCATAAGTGTTTTTTGAGTTACATTGAGTTTTTGTAATTCTAATATGCTTGGCTAGAATGTAAGCAGCTGATGCATATGACATTTGTTTACATATAAAACGTCATTTGTATTTATGATGGCCAAGATTACTATGTGTATATGGACATAGAAAAAACTAAAGAAAAAACTTACTATATAGTTATGTTCACCATCTTCCATTCAGGAAACCGAAGCATTCCATATTATGCAATACTGCCTCAGGCAATATTTAATAGCAGGTGCTACATAGGAACATAGAAAACGCTACACACATAAAAAAGGTAAAAGTTGCCTCCTCCCAGCTGTCCCATTAGCACATCAGAAAGAGCTACTGCCTGCTTTGCCAGTGACCCAGGTTCACAAATAGACCAGAGTCACTCAGTATCTGGCCAAGTGAGGGAGGACTGAGTGTCCATAGGACAGTTCTATTCCCTTGGGAGTGGGAGAACATGCATCCCTCTGGTTGACTACCACATGGAGGAATCTGGGTGGCAGTGACATGGGACAGTAGCTGCATGGGAAGGGTACCCCATGCCCAGACCCTGGGGAGTCCCTATAGAGGTGGAGTACATACATTGCATTACTGCATGTAAGTGAGCCTCAGGAAAAATGGAAGACAGAAACCTGAACACAGCATGATGAGTGTCTGGTCCTCTACAGACTTTGTACTGATGACTGGGACTCTGTAATACAGTCCTTTGGCAAAGGAAACAATGGAGTCATGTATGTCAGGTGACAGCATGGGGAGGCTGATCCAGATGATGGCTGGTCAGGGCAGATGAAGGGGGGGGTAAACAAAAGATGAAACATTGCCTCCTGCCACTTAGGCAGCTTCAGCATTTCATAGTAAGAAATGCTGATCCAGACATTCTTCAGTGGGAAGCATTTCCAACTAATTCCATGAAGCTTGGCAGAGATGAGAGGAAAATGCACTAGTGATAGAAGTGTCTCAAAATCTAAAGCTACTGTACATGATCTGCCTGTTACATCCCACATCTGCCAGGTCTCTTGAGAACAAGCCTCCTTGGGAGTCTTCCTTCCCCAATTAGTTAGAAACAGTGCCCAAGAATGGTATTTTTTTGTAAGAAATGGATCATACTATAATGTAAATGATTTACCTCTCACCTTTGTCTGTACTTCCTTTAGGGGACCATTGCTGAATTATTCAATGGTCATTGGCATTGAAAAAGCAAAAAACATGATTGGTACAAACTGTGAGGAAACTGAAAACAAGTGATACCCTAATTTTTCCAAGCCATGCTAGTTATACCATAAACATGCTGTGTGATACCTGATACTCTCAATAAATAATGCAGCTACTGTCTCTGCTACAGTATGTATGCAATCATTGCCCAGCTATTGCATGTCTGGGCAATGATTGCATTCATACTGTAGCAGACAGAGGGAAAAACAAGGCAGAAAAGGAGTTAGAAGCTTACTGTGCAAAAACATGGAGAGGAAAAGCTTTATTATAAAAGTAAGGGATAAGGCACAATAGGGTGTGCACTGTGTTGACCCAGCTACTGCCCCAGCTACTGAATGTCATTTTGAACACCAAAAAAATCCAATTTTAGTTGAAAAAATTCTGCACTTCCTACTTTCACCTTTTCAGTTGAGAGCTTATTCAGTAGATTCACCACTCCCTCAGCCTACATTTTCCCATATCACTTCTACATCCATAGTAAACAAACACATACATCAGAGGATTATACTATGTTCTCCGATGCAAAATAGCATATGCCAAATTAGCAAAAAAGCTGACCCAGGTACAATGCATGTGTCCCCCTGCACACACGGTGTCTTAAGTACAGCAGGTGTGAATTCTGAAACCACAACTGAGTCATGACAGTTGGCATCATGTGTCTTACTGTACAGGCATCTGTGAAGTTCTCCTATGCCATTATAACAAACAAATAAAAAAATTGTCTAAATGGAATTGGTGGTAGCCATTGTAAACTTCTGTTTCTTTTACCACAAAAAAAGTTACCACAGTAAGGTACTGCAGTACAGCACTTCCCCTTATGTCAGTATTCTTCAAAGTACCACATTAGCTGAAGTGTTACCTATTGTGCTGACTAAGCACTATATAAGGTGACACTTCCGATTATGAGATATCTTGAATGATAATAAAGTAAGAGGTGCATGCAGTGTTGCACTACCTTAATGTAGTAACCTGTTCTGTGGGAAAGCAGAAGGTAGGATGGCTAGCATTCTAGTCCAAGAACTGCCCATGTTCAATGATGGCTGAGTAGCCTTTGCTGATAGCTCACTGCACCAGTCTGCATCTGTTAGCAATGTAAGAATGCAGCTCCTTGGAAAATTGCCCATGTACGCTGCACAAGTTTTTGCTATTGAAAATCTGGTTCATGTACTAAGTGTAGACAGTAAAAAAAGAAAACATGGGTTGGATTTTCAGAACTCATGAAGCAGGCACAAGTCCCCATTTCATATGTAGCCTGTGTCAGGGGAAAAATGCATCAAAATGCTTGTGTCCTACTCTATGTTCAAACACATTTGAAACTTTTTCCTCATTTTAAGACACAAAAATTAGGCATATGTCATTATTTAGATGCATGTGTCATTTTTGGAGTCCCGTTCATGACACTTTCAACATAAAGTTAAACCAGTTTTCTGTGGTATACCAGCTATGTCTCAAGTAGCACGCATGTGTAAAAATTGTGCCATGAGTCTGAAAATTGTGCCCCATATTTATAGTATTTTCCATGTAGACACTACATGTACTGTTTTCAGCTGCGTTCCTCCCTTTCCATACCTATTTAAAAAAAAATCTCTTGAAAATAAGGTCCACTGATTTTTGAACCAATACACTGAGGGGTAATATTGGCCCTTCTTCTGTCTCCCTGCCCTTCACCAGTGTCCAATTATTTCTGTAAAATTTTGGTCAGAGTATCTGTTATTACATCCTTTAGCTCTTGGGTAGCCTAATATGCATATCAGCTGGTACTTGTAATTTGTTTTCTATCAATTTAGTCAGAAGTTCAGCACTTAAGCTGGAATTATTTTGTCCATACTGCAACTGTCCTCAGCTCCCTTGAATGTTTCCTGGGAATGATGATGATACATATCTGTAAATTACATATCACAGATTTTGTTTCCTGAGGATACTACAGCTACTGTATGAATGGTGCACAGGATTATATTGGTCAGGAACTCACATAAACTTAGTCCCCCCTCCTTTACAAAGTTATTGAGTTCCTGCTCTTCTGTCACATTTCTCTGTTAAATACTATAGGAGGATTCACTTCCTAGAGATGATGGATCTATCTCATACAAATCCAGGGACAAGAGTCACCCTTCCAAATCTTATGTTATTTATCTACCTATGGTATGGCTGTAGATTTATCTTGGATCCCAGGACACTGCTGGTGATATGGAGCCAAAAAATACATCAATACATTTTAAAATCCCTGTTGTTCTGCCACCTGTGCTTTTCAGAATGGCACATCACTGTATAAGTCACAGGGGTATAGTGGCACTCTTACACACACATATATTATATGTGCCATGGAACCCTTGAAGCTAATGACACATGCTAGTGACATACATGTGACTTCATAATGTTTCATGAAGTCTCATGTAATGCCTTTGGGTTTTACTATCTACTAAAGTCAGTGAAAATCAATTATAACTTTTTGTTTAGTACATGAATTACCCAAATGTCAAATGTCATAATTTAATAACTAGGGGCAATTCTGCTTAAACTTGTGAATTCAAATATCTCCAATGGGAAAGGATTTCATTGCTGCAATGGATCCTTAATTCACTGAAGTCATACGGCAGCTAACACTTATTTGACCACACTGGCACAGGGAATTAAATAAATTTGATAAATAGTAATTACAAGATTGGTGTTGCCTATCCATTTTGACTATTTAGACTCGGCATATGGCATTTTCCTTTCCCTTTCAGTTTCCACTGAGTTTATTTATATACCCCCTAATTATTTTATGATTTCCTCGATGTTCCAATTATTGGTTTTGTATTCAAGGGGAAAAGGTCACACAACCTTCCCTTATCTACAATGTCAATGCTTAAACCTAGTAAGGACATGATGCACAAGTTAAAATAAAATGTAATAAACATCAATAAATACATAGAATTGAGAGAAGAATCCTCTTTGTCGCATATCCCACCATTGTTAGGAAAACATATACCTCCATCACTTGGGAAATGACAATTAAAATTAGTTTTCTCTCAAATACCCTATCACACATGCCCATTCCTCTGAATCATTGAAGCTGATGTCATATGCTGGTGACATAAGTGTGACTTCATAACGTTCCCAAGACGTCTCACTTTTTAATGTAGCTTTTACTGGCTAGTTAAGTCAGTAAAAATCAATCATAACCTTTTCATTTATAATTGAATTACCTAGAATAGTTTGACTAAGATGTTAAACCTCACAATTACAAAAAGTTACCCTTTTTTTCATTAAACCATGCGTAATATAGTATGCTTCATATTTCTGTGAAAGTACTATAAGCTGAAAAACAAGAACACCTACTGTTGTCCCATTTGTTGTGGATTTTTCTGTATTATTTTAAAATTAGAGATGTTCTTATTTTCAGCAAAACACAGTGTTTACAGCTGGCATCAGCAAAATCCAGTTACATGAAATTCCCTATAACTCTTAATATGACTGATGACTCTGTGGCTGCATTTAGATCTGGAAGGATAGCTTGACTAGAAAACAAGAGATCAGAGCTTATAAAAACTCTCAACATGCACCACAGGCTGTTGAATCTCCCACTGCTGCAGCCCAGCTTTGACATCAATTGTGTAGAATACCTTGTCATGGCAAATATCAACTTGGTAGTCAACAGAATCAGCCTGATACAATCTAATATAATACAATAAACAATAAGTACAATTTGTTTTTCCTCACAAAGTCCAAATTAGGACCAGCCCAAATGTCAGGTGTAGGGTTCTTAGTGCTGACAGTTCCTCTTTAAGTTAGTAACAGTTTCAAGAAACAAAAAAATTAAATCTGCAGTATCTCAAGAAATAAATTGTTTATAGAAATAGGTTATAGCTATTCAGAGGTGTAGGGTTTATTTACTCTGAATGATCATATGCAATTTTAATTGGAACAGATTGCCATGTGATAGCAAAATTAGAATGCATCTCATGTGTAAGTAGAGTATGCAGAATAGTAGCAGCTTAGAAAAAAAATCCTAAAACATAATGATGTTGCTCTCAGAGGCTGATTATGTAGGTAACCCTGCTGCTGCCTTGAATATGTTGTTCAGTGCTTAACTGTAGTTAAGATACTTACGATAATTACCTAAATTGTGTTAATATGTTTTATCTGAATTATGCAATTTAAGCAGCACATGGAAACTGAAAAAATAATAGGTTTATATAGCTATGCAGTAAGTATGGACCCACTATCCTATACATAACTCATTTATTTCTCCTGGTGTAAAACACATTTTAGAACCCCAAATTTATACAACATATGTTGAATAAAGACTACTTGTCAGTCACCACCCTGACTGCCAGCACTACTTCTATGAGCTTTCATACCAGCTTCACTATGCAAAGAAGCCCCATCTCCCATTTCAAGCTCCTTTTCTCAGAGTACACTGCAGTGTTCACCTATCTCTGCTACAGAAGTATCCAAATGAACCACCAATACTATTTAACTAAACCACTATTCTTCTTTTTTTTAAAACTGCAACACCACAACATTACAACCCCCCATTATCTTCACTGAAAATACTGGCTAAATAGCCACAGAACACTATGCACAGATAAATAATGCCTGTACCCCCTACATTGCATTTTTTTAGTTAATCTTTTATCTCAATTCTTTTTTTATTTTCATGCTACTGTAACATTTCTTTCTTGAATCATGCTCTCCATGGCCATTTGCCCACCAGGTAACATGTCCACTAACCCTCCACCCAGGTTTCAGGACTCACCCTCACTCCCAAAAGCACCATCATAGCACATAAATCATTAATGTTCTTCTTTTCTTTCTCCTCATAAAAGATGACCTGACAAACAAACAAACAAACAAAAATAATGTTCTTCTCAGTTTTAAAACCTTCATTCATGAATTGCGAGGATGGGCAGCAAACATACTCCTGCTCTCACTCGCTGACTCCCTGGCACAGCGTAATCAGCAAAGACTGGATCAACTGGATAAAATAAATACAAAATTGAATGAAAAACTTAAATAAATACTTAAAACCTATTTAAAAACAAAAACCTGCCACACCAACAGATATAATGGTTTCTCGCTAAAAAAGAAACAGAGTTGCCATATTATTTCAACTGTTCAGCCAATTCACACACAAAATGACAGCCGATACAGCAGCATGCTCCAAATGCCTGGGAGTTACTATCCTAGCAACCTAGTTCATGTCCAGAGCAACCTAACATTTTCTAAGCAGGGATACACAACACTTCATAAAATAATTTCCCATGCTTTGTGAAAAAAACAAAACAAAAAAACTAAAGAAAAAATAAAAGCCAGTTTCTAAAACCATAGTGTAGCACTTATTCCCTGTTGCATAAATGCAATATGTAATGGAGAAATCATCAAATAAATGATTTATGTGCACGGGAGCAGTTTGCCCTTGGGCAACTCACTCATGGCTTATGCCATTTTTGAGGATATCTGAGGTCAAACTTCTCTTGTGAACATAAAGTATTTATTTAACTCATTCCTATTGCATAGCCTACAAAACATACTCTACAAAAAACCCCAAGCTACACTATTTTATAATAGCACTCCTGCTTCTTACATCAGGCAACATTTATCCTAATCCTGGCCCACTTACTAGTAACATATCTGGGATCCCCATAACAACCCTGGGCATAATCCTATAAATTCCATTACCCTTCCTAATGGCCTTAAACTTCTACACCTTAATATCCACAGCTTGCAGCCCAAATTGGACTGCTTTCAAACCCTGCTGATCTCATTCTCCCCTGACATCCTAATCCTCTCTGAAACATGGCTTGATAGCAAGGTTACAGACCAAAGCCATCTCTTCCCTGACTACTCCCTAATCAGACAAGACAGGGCTGGGAGAGGCGGGGGTGTGGCAATGTATATCTCCTCCTCCTCCTCCTCCTTACAATTCACCATCACCCTTTCCACCTCCCTCACAGCAAACTATGAGGCACTGGTCATTCATGTCTCCCTACCTTTCTAAATTCCGATTTATGTCATGGGTGTCAACTGTCGCCCCAACCTTCCCGCCACTGTAACTACTGACCTTACTACCACCTTCATCTCCCACTCTCAAAAGGGTGAACTATACCTCATGGGCAATTTTAAATTAAACTGGCTATTGCCCTCACAAGCCAAGACCCATGACTACATAGCATCCCAAAATCTCACCCAGCTCCTAAAAGAATCCACCCATCTAAATAATAAATCCCAAAACCACACCTTGATCGACTGGGCCCTCACATCCCACCTACATCGAGTTATAGATTCAGGCATCCTACCAGATGCCATAAGTGATCATCACTTGATTTACCTAGTCAGGAAGGTTCACAGACCTAAACCCCCCTCCCAGAATTATCCTAACATGCTCCTATAAATCCCTTGACTTAACCACCCTCCTCCAAGATTTAGCAAACACTGACTGGGCTCTGCTAACCACTGCAACCCACATGGATGCAGCCCTTGCCTATTTCAAAGAAAAAATCCTCTCCATCTGGAATTGTTATGCTCCTCTAAGATGCACCAGAATACAAGGTAATTACATCCCGTGGATTACTCCAAAACTTCTGGCCTGCCTCCGCTCTTGCAACCAAGCATGGAGAAAACATAAGTCAACTAAACTACTTAGCAACTTTTCACTATATTGCAAACTTAGCAATTCATGTACCAAAGCAGTTAGGTTAGCTAAGGTGGAGTATTTCAACTCTACCTTCCATTCAAATCGAAACTCCTCTTCCAAATTTTGGAAAGTTGTCCATGCCCTCTTCTCTCCCTCCCCCGCTCTCTGTCATTAAAATAAATAACTCCTTGTAATGATCATCCTTAGTGGCTGAAGAATTTAGCTCCTACTTCATGTCATGTGCTTCTGTCCTATTAGCCTCCCTCCCCCAGCTCCCCAAAACTCCAAAAGTGCCAATCCAAACCTCAGTAAATTTCCAGCTTCCCTTCCCTTCCCTTCTCTTTATCCTTGGTATCACCTGAAGACATTCTTGCTGCTTTGCTGGCAATCAACTTTTCAAAAGGCAGCTGTCCAGATGAACTTGGCCCTAAGCTTCTCTACCTCTCTGCCCCTGCTATTGCCTGCCCACTTTCTGAAATACTGAATCTCTCCTTCTCACTAGCTGAGGTCCCTAGTCACTGGAAGCATGCAGTTGTTCTCCTCCTCCCCAAGGGCGGTGACTCCTCTTCTCTGGGGAACTACCATCCCATTTCCCTGCTCCCCACACTTGCTGAACTCCAGGAACATCTTGTCCTCTCTCAGATCTCCTCCTTTCTCTCTGACTCAGACTTCTTCACCCCCTTTCAAATCTGGATTTCGGAATAAACACTCAACCACCACCTCCCTGCTCAGGCTCACTGATGCCATCTTTACTGGAATGGACAATGGCTTGATCACCTCTGCCATATTTGTCAACCTTTCCAATGCTTTTGATGTGGTTTCCCACACCCTGCTTCTCCACTCCCTCACAGCAGCTGGCCTCTCATCAACTGTCACAAATTGGTTCAGAACCTACCTCACAGGCAGCACTCAATCAGTTAGAATCGCCTGCATCAACTCCCTTCCCTGTAAAATACATACCGATGTACCACAGAGATCAGTGTTGGGTCTCCTACTCTTTTCCATATTTTTTAATGCCTTGCTGTCAGCTTGCTTCTCCTCCCATATCCATATGTATGCTGATGATACTGTCCTGTTCACCTCCAGCCTATCTCCCTCTGATGTTGAAGCCAGACTTCAGCTCAACTTCAGCAAGATCCAGCACTGGCTAGCCTCCCATCAACTCTTCTTAAATGCCAAGAAAACAGTCTCCATGACCTTTTGGCACTAGGCAGAGACTTGCTAGGCTACCTGTTCTATCCACTTTCCACACCCTGGATGGGACACTGCTTGAGGACACCTCCTCGTTTAGATACCTTGGGGTTTGGCTTGACCAGCACCTCAGCTTCTCTAGACACATCGATGCAATCCTGAAGCAACTGAATCACAAGCTAGGCACCCTCTACAGGAACTGTAATTGCATACCTCTTATGGCCAGGCATACAACTGTCCAAAAGATGATCCTCCCTATTTTTGACTACTGTGATGTAATCTACTGTGTTGCTTCCAAATCCACCCTATCCAGATTGGATCCCCTTTTCGACTCTTTCTGAAATTTCATCCTTGACTCTTTTGTACATACTTATCACTGTGCTCTCTACCACTCCCTCTCCTTCCCTTCACTTACTAACAGGATCCTCTCCCACTGTGCCAAACTATTATCTAAATTTTGGCATGGCTCTCTTCCTACATATATATCCTCCTCTCTTGCTACCCCCACCCCAACACACTCCTTAAGGTCTTCTGACTCACAGATCCTTGCTGTCCCTTGTTGCTCTGCACTGGCAGGTCAGTCAGCCTTCAAACACCATTTTCCCAAAATTTGGAGTGCCCTCCCTCCTCAAATCTGACACTCATCCTGTCTCCATTCCCTCTCCTCCGCTCTCCATAATTTCTTCTCCTCAGATTGTACCTGTTTTCATCAATCCTAACACAACCTTCCCTCTCTCCCTTCTCCACTCAGAGTCTAGTCCTTTATTTAGGCTGGCACTTATATTAGTAACACCTCACCCTCAGTTGTCAATTTTCATTGTAGGTGTCAATTCATTGTTTGAATATCCTCTATTATAACGATTGCTTAAATGTCATGTAATATTTTTTCTACTTCTTGTCACTTGATATTGTTCATTAAGTATTTCTTTATGTTATCTCCCCTTACCCTTACCCCCAAGTCGCACCAGGAGATGAGCAACCTTGTTGTTCAGTGTGCCTTCCTGGTGAAACTTTTCAATAAATAAATAAAACAGCCCATCTATAGTGGCGTGGTAGCACCACTATAGTTATGGTTGAGCTGGGCTTTCTATGTTAAACCACAAACTTTGCATTTTAATTGTTTTGCAACCATTCAACAGATTTGCATGAAATTTGGCATGCGCAGTCTCAGGTACAAGATCTCTCGACTTGCCAAGTTTTGTTCATTCCTGTTGGATGTGTGGATGCTGAGATCTTTATAGCCAAAATAGTGAAAAAAAATCAGGGAATTTTGCTATTTTTTGTCATCATCTACTACCCGGACAGTTTGAAATTTCACTCTGAAGTTTTCAGGGTACAAAAGGCTTGGGCTACCAAGGTGCTTTTCACTAGTTTGGTGAAAAAAACGAATCTGTTCCAAAGTCATAAGCATTTGAAATTTCAGTTCTGAGCATGCTAAGTATGCTTTTTTGGATAACTGCTTGGAACAAAAAAATAAATTGTTCTATATGAAAAAATATCCTTTTTCATACATGGAGTAATCCTTTTTCATGAGGAAAAATTCCTTTTTCACATGGTCATCTTGTTTCTGGTTTTTTTTTTCAAAATATATTTATTAAAAACTCATAACAATGAGATCCTGTAGAGACACCAACACATGTATCTTGTGAATCACCCCCCCCCCCCACTTAGGTGGATACTGGAGTAACTTTTTGGGAAAATAGCCCAGAACTGTGTTTTTATACATTCTAAATTTTTTTTTGTGACTCAATTTTCTTTTTATATGGCCATATGAAAAAGGAATTGGGCCATATGAAAAAGGATCCGGTCATATGAAGAAGAATTTGGACTCAGCTTTGTTTTGGATTCTTTTTTGTATGAAGGCATCTTTTTTTATATGAATGACACAACCTCACAAAAAAGGATCCCTTCATATGAAATAGGAATGTAAAAAACTCTATGTCCAAATTATTTTTTCATATGAAAGGATTCATTTTCAAGAGTTTTTTCATTCATACAAAAAAGGATGCCTTCATATGAAAAAATAATTTGGACTTAGTTTTTTTTTTCAGATTTGTTTTTTTATATGAAGGGACATTTTTTCATGAGGTTCTCTTGTTCATACAAAAAAGGATCTGTTCATACATGAAATGAATCAGGACTTAATTTGTTTTCCACATTTCAACTTCAGCAAGCCATAACTCCCTCAATATTTACATGTAAGTGACAATATATATATATATAAGACAAAGAACCTCTGTGCGTAAACACTGAGGCAAGGGTTACCCCAAAGGGCATTTGGCTGGGAAGCCAAGTTTCAAGAACACACATGCCTCACATCATGGGTTGCATACATGCAGTTGTCCACGAGACCAGCGAGGCTGAGCAGCTCACACAGCTCTGCAAAGGTGCCAACAGCACACGGCTCGTCCTACCAGGACTCATCAGTATGCCTCGTCTGTTTGACATCCCAGTGGAATGGACCAGCTACCCCTAAGGCAGTGTGCCTGGCATACTGATGAGTCCTGGTAGGACGAAACACGTGTCTATGTCTTCTGTTAGCACCCTTTGCAAACTGTGTGAGAGGCCTTTCGGCACCATGCAATTCTGCTTAAAGTTGGACCAGCATAACATTCTGTGGTGATTTGCATATGCAGCCCATGATGCTTTGCATTGTGGGAGCATGTGTGATATTTTATATATATATATTAAAGCAAAGGTCTTCATGAGTAATACAAGAATAACATATAATACCCCCAAAATGTTAAGGGGCAATCTAAAAAAATACATACAAATTAAAACATCTAAATTTCCATAGGATAACATTGGAAGTTTTACAAGTCATACAACCAAAAAAATAAATTACTTTTTCAGAGAAATGGAAGTAGACAAATGGATGTGTTCATGCAGGTCCCTTTGAAAAGTAAGGAAATTATTTGCAACAAATTTTGTTAATGCACCAGTTAGGGTTCAGATTAAAACCACAAATGTAAGGAAATGTGGTGTTAGAGTTCCCAACCATAACACCCTCCCCCCACGCTCTGTAGGCAGCAAAAGAAAACCCATTATGGTTTCACCTCTCCTGAGTCTTCACAAATCAGGCCTGGGGTATTCCTTGGGGTTGTCAACCCTAATGCTCACCCTATTCTCATATAGTCTGCACATCTCAGCTTCTTTACTGATGGAATGGGGTGAGCATTAGGGTTAACACCCCAAGGAACACCCCAGTCCTGATTTGCGAAGACTCAGGAGAGGTGAAACCATTATGTTTTTCCAATTGCTGCCTCCAGGGTGGGGTGTTAGGGTCTGGAACCCTAAAACCACATTTCCCAACTTTTGTTGCTTTAAGCTAAACCCTAAGTGATGCATTAGTGAAGTTTTTGCAAATAATTGTATATATTATAGGGGTGCAGTGGCACTCCTATAGTTAGGGTTACGAAGGGTGCTCAATGATAAACTCCTAACTTTGCAGTTTAAAAATTTTGGTGAGGTTTGTTAGAATAGCCCAGTAATTTTCATTTTCCATTGGTGTGCCATGTTGTGAAAACACGTAGAGATTCATCATGTCACCTTGTGCAGTTTCCAAGATCTGGATACCCCTTATTTTGTAAAAGTTCCCATTTTTCCCAATACTTAACATTTTTTTTTTGGCATTGTTTTGTTCTCATGTATGGGCAACATGGTACTTAATTTATGCACAGACCTTTCAGGCTATATGTGGTGGTCTGTGCTAAGGTACTGCCTTTTGAAGGTTTGGTGAAAAAATATTAAACAGTTCCTGAGTTACAAGGATTTAAAAAATAGATGTCTCATACGAACCCAAAATTTCTGGTTCCCAAGAGTGTTTTTTGGTATGCAAATCTGATGTATCACAAAATAAACATGGTCTCACAAAACCACTTTTTTTGTGGTTCGTGGCGGCTGATATCTTGAGTCTTTATTTCTGCTGCTACTGAAGTTGGAAAACATTTGTAATGGGATAGTTTTAGCAAAACTAAAACATCTGTGATGTTTTCCCTAAGCAAGATTTTTTTTTTAATTATTTAGCTGTTTGGTCCCCGTTGCCTTCTCCGCCAACTGGTGACAGGGACACATATGCATTTTTTGTGGATGTTCTCCCCAATCCCCCCAAAGCCCCAGCACATGGCTGTGCAAGTGTGCAGAGGCGTGCTTCATACCCTGTGGTGCCAGCTCAGCCCCTTCTAACTCCTGATACTTTGCCACCCCTTTCCATCTTCGCTACCCAATGGACCTCCACTCAGTGGGATCAGAACTATGGGGGGTGCAAACCCCACCCTCAGTGGAGGAGAGCTGCCCACTGGCATACTCAATCCTGCTCCACCCTCCCCCCAACACTGGCACTCTGACAACCCAAGGTCGTTCCCAAACCTGGGTTGCTGGCATACCGTGAGGTAATATGTCCAGTGCCTCAACTCTCTGAGCTACCAGACCAGCTCTAAGAAAGATTTTATAGTCTGGTTATGGAGAAATTTCCCAAAATTGTATATTTCACACATTTGCAATCTCTCCCAAATGAGTTCTTGTTAGAAAAACTTTGTTTGGTTTGAACTAACAATTTTCTGGTTCACAAACCAGGAAAAGTGGTTCAAACTTAAAAAAAGTAAAAGTACATACAAGTGATGTATTAAAAAAAAAACATGTGAGCCTAGCTAAGCAGTGCCCGTTTAGCTAGATTGTGGTGTTTGTTTTTCTAAAGTTGCCAGAGATACCTTTCCTGCAGGGTGCCAGCTTAGTGAGAGGAGCTGTTCACCTTCATTCTCTGTATGAAAACAGTGGGACATTCTTGACTTCTGCAGCCACAGCTGGAACTCATGCTGCAGTGAGTTACTGATTTCCTGGTGCCTAGTGGCACCCCCACCCATTACCATCCCTTTCGGTATGTTACATTTCCCTGATGTCTAGTGGCACTCCTCACCCTCCGATTGCTATCCCTGTATTAAATGTTATCTTTTGCTGGAATCTAGTAGCACTCCTGACTCTTCGATCACTGTCCCCATATTAAATGTAGTCTTTTGGGGTAAAATGCTACTCCACTGCAACCCATTATATGTTTCCCTATTTAAATCAAAGGGGTGATACTTTTGACAAATAAACACTTATCTAGGCTGCTGATATATAAGAAGAATAGAAACTTTTAGCTAACCCTCTAGGAAGGTCATTATCTACTATCTATCTCCCCCATCCTTGCCTTGGTCAGCTCTCATCCACCCCCGTCCAATGCCTCCATTCCATTAGGTTATCACCTCTGTAAGCCCCATGATGGGGCAGCGGGAGCCCCCACCTGCCAAAAAGAATCCAGTTTCAGGGTGTTACCTCAGGAATGGAGCATGACAGGGACAGACATCAAGCTGCAATGACCAGTCACCAGGTTTTTTTTTCCTGTTTTCTGTTTTTCCACTGTGGGAGCCAGGCATGCAGTGATGCCTGTGGTGGGCTCATGCATGCACCCATACATGGCCCTGTAAAAAAGCATCTGCCTGTTCCCACCCCACTGGTGTTTTGGCAGCATAGTGCTGAGCCCCAGCCTCCACCAGGAGTCAGGCATGCGCTGACTGACAATACCCCTCCCGGAGATGAAGAGCTGTCCATCAGACGCTCGATCCATCTCCTCCCCATGACCCCCAACAGCCCGCATTTGTTCTCAAACGCAGGCCACCAGTCTATTGTGAAGTGTGGTGTCCAGCACCTCAACCCTCAGTGCCACCAGGCTGGCTTATTATCTATCTATCTATCTATCTATCTATCTATCTATCTATCTATCTAGAGTATCTATTCATTTATCGACTCCTTACATGTATATATGGTTGTCTGTACACATATTTACTGTATCTATATATATAGTAAACAGTATCTTCCTCTGCTGTGCATGCCATACAAATCAACAACGGTTGCATTTTTCTGTATTTGGATTCCTAGAATGCTTTTGTGGAACTTTGTAAGTGAAGGTAACAAATTCCGTATAGAAATATCAATTAAGGTTGGAAGAGGGTAAATCATTAGTGCCTTTTACACCATGAGAAGTTTACACTGGATATTCTTATGGTATCAGGTGGACCCAGTCTTAACTTTTATCTCCCTGCAGCAGATCACATCAGCCTTCATTGGTATAAGCTTTCAAAATAACTTTTGATGCACAATTCAGTAAAATCTTTGATGTATAGTCTTCAGAGGTTTAACAAAATAGCTACTTACATTAATTGGTATTTTGTTAAGTAGTTATAGCTGGGGTGGAGGTGGTAGTGTGTGAGAGAGAGAATATTTTTTGAAACCTAGAGGAGTAAAGACTTTTGCCTGTGGATGTTACTGCCATATCCCTTCATTTGGAGTATGCCACTTTTTGTCAAATGAAGCATGCTTTTAAAAATTGGCTCAGTTCCAGTGCTTTATTCAAACAAGTGCCATATTCTGCCATTTTGTTTATCCTTATCTTTAATTCTAGAGGTATAATTGATATACATTGCATTGCACTCACATATCCTTTAGGTGAACCTACTATGTATCAGTTTAAAATATTTGTGCCCCTTTCTCATTTTTATTTTTGCTTATATGACAACCTTGCCAGACAATAAGCATATCTGGGTATTCTACTTGCAGTTTTTGAGTATCAGAAATAACTTTACCAGCTCCCTATTTATGTACATACTTCACAGACCTCCTATCTGTCTGGGTTTCACAATATTCTCCAGACATCCTCTGTACTTCAGAATCCCAGCTTTTCTTCAGGACTCTTGACTCATGCCTGATCCTTCTGGACTTTCCATCACTTCAGGCAGGACAGAGAAAAATGGAACGAGGTCATAATGTCACATTTTGCATGTGGCATAAGTTCTTTTTTTGCGGGGCATGGCTGTGCCCCCCGAACCCCCCCAATAATGATTCTTAACTCAGGGGAGGGAGTAATCCCAAAATTGCACAAAGTCAGAAAAGAAAAATGTTCTGGGACTGGGACTGGGAATCAAAGCCGATCCCAGACACAGTGCCTGGGTTCCTTGCTGCAATGGCTCAGTCCATTGAGCCATGGCAGCTGTTCAGTGGAACCCTGCCCCAGCAGAGGTCTTATCCTCTGCCTGGGATAGTGCGAGGGTGCAATACCACATACAGCAGTATTCGCGGTATTGCACCACTCGCTCTCTCGTACAGTACTATTTCGGGTTAGCACTATTGTTGTACACTATTCAGTATACAACATTATGACCCGGTAGGGGGGAAAACACGGTGGTAGTGTCACCATCTATGTCTGCCAGATCCTGTCCTGCACCATGGCTATCAGAGAAACTATAACCTCGTTCCACGAGTTTCTCCTTGTCAGGTTTTCATTTCTGTCCTCTATGCCTGTCTTCATTGGAGTTTTCTATGCTTCATTCAAAATCTCTATCTCTTCCCCAGTTGATTCTCTACCATCCCCTCTCAATCCTCTGTAGATCAACTCATCCTACTAGGGGATTTTAATACCAGTTGGTTGTCCCTGGCTTCCAGGCTGACCACCTCAGGACTGAGTCCTTTATTCACTCACAGAGTATAGCTGAACCCAGTCAGCTCAGTCCCCACTCCCACAACTTTTTATTCTTGCACTGGGTACTCTCCTCTCATCCCCATTGCACTGTTGCAGCCTGTATCCTGCCAAATGTATTCAATGATCTCTGCATGATGTTTTGCATGAGGAATATCCAGTGTCCACCTTCCTCCCTGAAGTACATCTTGTCCAGGTCCCTTCGGTTACTAAACAGCAATGGTCTCCTAAGCAACCTTGCTGCAACAGATCAGACAGCCATCCTCACTGCCCCTGATATTGATATGGTCCTCTCCATATGTCATTCTAAATTCTCCTCAGTTTGGGACAAGCATGCCCCATTTAGAAAGTTCAAGGTCAAAACTCACCATCACTTGTGGATCACCCCTGAAATCATTTCCTAGTGCAAGTCCCATGACCATGCTTGGTCCCACTACAAATTATCCACTCCCTACCTCCACAATTTCCTCAATTACAGGACTAGAAGAAACTCTTGCACAAAGGCTGTCTGGGCTGCAAAATCACAGTATTTTAAGACCAACCTCCAGAACAACCTTAATGCCACATTTAAATTCTGGAAGGTAATTCACTCCCTTTATGACCCTCCCACCCAGTCCACCCCCCAATCCTCTTTGTAAATGGTTCACCTGTTTCTGACCTTCCCTCTGTTGCTGCTCACTTCAATGAGTTCTTCACCACCAGTGCCCTCCCTTCCACACACCCTCCTAGCTCCTCCCCTCCCTCTCTGGTTCTCATCCCTCTCCTCTCCACCCCTCCCAGGTTTTCCATTTCTCTCCTGTCACTACCTAGGAAGCTCTAATTACCATTACTTCCCTTAATCTGCCCAACTTCAACAATCCCTAATAGTTGGCTCCTAAAGTCCTCCACATCTCAGCTCCTCCCCATTGCATCTTCTCTTAGTCACCTACTCAACCTCTCCTTCTCCCTCTGTGCAGTTCTACAGACTTGAAAGATTGCCAAATTCCTTCCACTTTACAAAGGGGGGATCGTTCCTCCTCTGATAACTTCTGGACAATCTTCCTCCTCCTCCCTCCACCATTGCAAAGCAACAAGAGAATCTTGTCTATTCCAGACTTTCCTATTTTCTCTCTTCCAGTGTCCCCTTCCCCTTTCAGTCTGGCTTTCAGAAGAACAACTCCACTGTCTCCTCCTTGCTGTGCACTACTGATTCTATCCTCTCTGTGATGGATCAGGGGCACATCACAGTTGTCATTTTCATTGATCTGGACAAAGACTTTGACTCGGTGACCCACCCACTCATCCTGGACAAGTTAAGTTCAGCTGGCTTCTCAGCTCCTGTTGCCAACTGGTTCTGTTGTTACTACACAGGGCATCTACAGTTGATACAGGTTAGTTAATGACCTGTCACCGCCACTTCCCATACAGGCTGGAGTCCCTCAGGGAACTATCTTGGGACCCATCCTCGTCTCCATTTTTCTTAACAATCTCCCCTCTGCCTGTGCCAACTCACTTATACACATGTATGCAGATGACACAGTCATCTACACCTCTGGCATCTCCACTACTGCTGTGGAAGGTCTGCTCCATCAAGACTTCAATAATGCCCTGCACTGGTTCCACTCCAATCAATTTGGGGCCAACAGAAAGAAAACTTTGTCCATAATCTTTGGTACCAGCCAGAAATGGGCCAGGTTCCTCACTCTGCCCATCTTCTCCACATTAGAGGACACCTGCCTTGACGTGATCCAGTCCTTCAAGTACCTCAGTGTGTGGCTTGACAGAAAGCTTGACTTCTATGCCCACCTTGATGCCATCTATGCCAAGCTCTTCCCAAAGCTTGATGCCTTGTACCACAATCAAGACTGTTTGTCTCTGCAGGTCTGCTGTTAGCTAATAACCAAAATGCTGCTCTTGTGCTTCAGCTGTGCAGATGTAGTTTATGCCACTGCCTCCTCCACTTCCCTTGTCAGACTGGGCACCCTCTGCAACTCCTTCTGCCACTTTGCTATCAGCTCCCCCCCCCATACTCATCATTGTTCACTCTCCTCCTTATCCATTCTTCTGCTTCCCTCTCAATGCCAGATCCACTGTGCCTCCCTCATTTCCAAACACTGATTTGGGTTCCTTCCCTCTTACCTTTCCTCGTCCCTTTCCATTACCCCCCCCCCACTTCCTGCTCCCTCCACTTCAAGGATAATCACCCTTTCTCCAGTCCCCATCCCCACTCCTCTGCTGGGTAATCTGCCTTCTCCTATTGCTTTCCCATACTCTGAAACCAGCTCCCCACTGACATCTACCCCTCTGCCTCCCCTGGCTCACTCAGGTTTCAATGGAAGCACCTTTCCACATTGTCCTCTTCCTGCTTTTCCTCTCCACGATGCTCTCTTCCATTGTCATCTTACCCCAGTGCCAGTGTGTCTGGCTGTTCAGTTAATTGTTTATTTTTGTACTGCTGCTTTGTCTGCACTTGTATCTGTTTTCATCATATTATTCTAATTGCACTTTATTGTAACTGTGAAATGTGACTGTGTAGTGTATTTTATTTATCCCACCTCCCTTTCCCCTGGGTCGTACCTGGAAACAAGTTCCAGCTCAATGTGTCTGTCCTGGTCACCAATTTTAAAATACAATAAACACATGTTTTGACAAAAAAAACTTTGCTGTCTATACAACATGTAAAAGAATATTCTGTTATTAGCATAGTTCCAGCTAGATTAATACAATATTAGTCCAGTAATACTGCAATCTGTTTCTCTTCAGAAATGGCCAGTAATCACTGTTTTCCTGCCTACTGATGATTTTACAAAAAGACAGAGAACAGTAGCTTATGGCTGATCTTGGAACAGTTGCTCCTGTACTGGAAATATAACACATCAAAGAAAGCATTTACTGTAAGTAAGTAAGTAAAACTTTATTTTTAAAGTGTTTTTCAAAACAAAAGCACTGTACAAAACATTAAAACATACAGTTAGATTAAATTAAACAATCACAGTTAAAGTTCACAGTTAAAATCCTTTTGAGTAAGCTTTCGAAAACAAATAGGTGTTAAGCTCTGATTTAAAACCAGAGACTCTTGCGGCTCTTGGATAAATGCCAAACGTTAGGTCCAGCAGCAAACATTTTGCAGGGACTGCACATCAGTCAGGAAGTACATCTACTATGATATTTCCCAAAGAAAATGTAAATGCTACGTTTATAACTAGAAAACATTTCAATCTCTATGGATAATTTTTGGAATACATTAATTTTATGCAAGTTCATTACCTACAAAAGCATAAGGGGCCACCCAGTTCTAACGCAAGTCTAAATGAACATTTTAGTGCTGCTGATAAATCTCTATGATAAGCTAGCCATGAATTTTGCTTTCCTACACCTGTACATGCAACTGGTGATAAGCAGTTGATCAGCATATGCCAAAAGTGGGTGTCAGAAGTTGTTGATAATCTTTAAATAATGTTTCAGGAAGGTGCTTGACTTGATGCTTGCTAAATTATATTATATAAATATGTGTGATTTACTGATAATGAACTGCATAGTTTCATTTACTTAGGGAAAGGGGAAATTGTTTAACCAGGAAAGACACACTAAACCAAAGCTTGTTTCCAGGTGCAACATGAGAGAGAAAGGAAGTTAAGTAACTTGCTCAGGATCACACATTATGCAAGTGGGAGCTGTAGGATTCAAACCCAGGTTTCCAGGCTTACAGCTCAGTGACCTAAACCACAGCACTATACTGTCTCCTTATTTTGTTGTATCTTGTATTTCCTGCCATCAGTCTCAAGACCCTCATAGAACTGAGGTGTTCCATCTCATGAGGCTGTGCTGGAGAGAGAAAAATTCCAAATAAGTGATGAATTAACTTGATGCACACCACTCATTTCAAACTGGAAATGAAATGTATGGTAACTACCAGACCCTCTTTCGTGAAACATACCTTTTATTGGTGGCACAACAATCACTATGACATGGGATGAACTGTGCAGGGAGTGAGCAATGAATGACTTTGTTCTATGTCAAGGTTCTTGTGGCATAGGCTAGAAGTCTGGGAAATAAAATTTGAGACCTAGAGGCCATCATGGCAGAGGTTGACCTAGATATAATGGCCATTACTGAGTCATGATGCACTCACAACCATGACTGGGACATGACCATACCAGGTTACACTCTGTTCAGGAAGGACAGGGTGGGTAGGAAAGGAAGGTGTGTTGCCTTATGTGAAGGAAAGCATAACAAGCATTTGTCAATGCCGAATGTTTGCTTGCTGGCATTGGCATTGGTAGTGTAGGAGTTAGAGAGCTGCATAATAGGAATGGCAGTGATGTATTCAACTGAAGCCAACCCCACCACCACCCTGCAGAGACTGATAGGCATTGGGGTGTGCCTTTGGGTTGTCAGGCATAACGGCCATGCCATTTTACCACACCCTACCCTACAGACACTGATAAGTGTCATGGTGTGCCTTGGGGTCTTTAGCCCTCATGCGCACCCCATTCCATCAGGAAATATGGTGAGATAGGTGCGGTATAGGAGAATGGGGTGAACTTTGGGGCAGAAGAGTCCAAGGCATACCTCAATGCATCTCACTGGCTGCAGGGTATGGAATGGTATGAGCATTATGGGCAAGAATCCCAAGTCATACCCCTGATGCCTGTCATTCTCTACAGGGTGCAGCGTTATGGTTGGAAACCCTAACGCCTCAGGCATTCATTGGTATTTCCACTCCAAATTTTCAACAGGGTTTTTCTGTGACCCCCACCTCATGGACAGTGGCAATATCAGTGTGTTAGCCGAAAGCTGATTCTGCACAGCGACTACAGCGTTTAGCACCACAGGTGCAAAAACAGATTCTGAACAGGATGTGAAAAATGTCATCTGTACTGTTCATGGGGAGGTGTAAAAAATGTCAATGTTGAAAATCTGCAGTGAAAATATTTAAAAAACTGGTGAAGTCATGAACATGCATAGAAACTGTGCAACGCACACCCTTAATGTAATTAGTTTGGGGATTTTTTACAGCAGATTGTCAACACAGGCATTTTGGGACCTCCGATCATGAACAGTGTCACTGTGATTTTCTTTATCTGTCCCGAACAATGATTTCCCACAGCGATCACGCATCTCTGCACTGAAAGTGTGAAAACACATTTTGGCCATGTTGTGAAAAATTACAGCTGTACTATTCATAAGGAAGTGTGGAAAAATGCCACTGGTGAAAATCTGGACTGAAAATATTACAAAGTCATAAACTTACAAGGGTGCGTGGAAACTGCGCAATGCTCACTTGTAGCACAGTCATTTTATGGACTTTTGTCACCAAATTTTCAACATAGCCATTTTAAGACCTCTGCTCATGAACAGTGTAACTGATTTTCTTAATCTGTCCCAAACATTGCTTTCACACACCGACTGCACCATTGTGCGCTACATGTGTGGAAACACATTTTGGGTGACATGTAAAAAATTGCAGCTGTACTACTGTTCATAAGGAAGTGTAATAAAATGGCAATGCTGAAACTCTGGAGTGAAAATATTGAAAATTTGGAAACTTACAAGCGTGCGTAGGAACTGCGCAATGCACACTCGTAAAACAGTCATTTTTAGGAATTTAGGCAGATGTGTTCCCGGTCCACTGAAGGTTGTTGCACTGAGCTCTGGAGGTAAGTATGGGGTGAGGAGGGGGTGTGGGAGGCAGGGTGCACAGTGGGTGGGTGTGTGGGTGGGGCAGGGAGACTGTGAGGGACCATTTTTATTTACAGGTTTTGGTTTTTTACTATTAAGACGACACGGGACGTTTGCCATGCTGGGGTGGGCTCCCAGCATGGCAGCTGGAAAGACTGTTTGGGGGGGCTGGTGCTGACAGGGGATTGGGCACCCCCGTCGACCACAACAAGCTTTGCCACACTGGGGTGGGCTCCCAGCATGGCACCTTGAATGCGTTTTGGGGAGGGGGAAGCGTGGAGCTGACGGGGGGTTGGGCACCCACGTCGGCTATATGGACTTGTGCCACGCTGGGGTGGGCTCCCAGCGTGGCAGCTGTAAGGCTGTTTGGGGGGGCCTGGAGCCAATGGGGGATTGGACACCCCCGTCGGACATATGGACTTGTACCATGCTAGGGTGGGATCCCAGCATGGCAGCTGTAAGGCTGTTTTGGGGGGGCGTGGAGCCGACTGGGGATTGGGCACCCCCGTCGGCCATACAGTATGTGCGTGGGGGGGTGCGTGAGCACGCAATATGTGTGCGAGTGGAGGGGGGAGCTCTGCTCACTGAAGCGGAGCTCTCCCTTTCAACTGTGTGCCACTGCATTTCCAACTGCTGTCATAGACAGCTGCAGCAGTGATTGGAGACCTGGGGCCGCACCTGCAAACACACTGACTGAATTGGAAGATGGCTGCCACACCTCCAAAAACTCGGATGATGGCACTATGTTTCTTGCACATGCATGCAAACAAATATAAAAATGATGAAAATACAGGGAATTCAAGATGGGAAAGAGGTACTATATGTTGGTTCCACCCTTGAAACGCACCAGCGTTCTGGCACCGGGCAATTAGGGAACCAATCGGCAATATCGCCAATTGCTTTTTGTGGGGGCTTGCCTTCCACATTCCCCTACATAAAGATTCCTACTCCAGGGGGGTGGACCTCAGGGAGGGGTAGTGAATCCCACATTGGGCACCCTGATTGCCTTGCACTGTAATGCCGACACTCTAAGCACTGTAAGGGCTACATGTCACCTTGGAGTCAGGGAACAGAGCCACAGTTCAGACCTGCATGATCAACAGACCTCTGGCAAAAGGGGAGGAGTTACATGGGGTACTGTTCGAAGCATTGACAAAATGGCAGAAAAGGGGGAGGTGCTGCTGGTGGGGGACTTCAGTCTGCTGGATGTGGATTGGAGCCTCCCAGCTGTGTGTTCAGTTAGAAGCAGGAACATCCAGGACTACCTGCAGGGGGACATTCCTCAGGCAACTAGTCAGTGAACCTACTTGTGACAGAGCAATACTGGGCCTAGTACTCACTAACAGGATCAGTGCTGAAGATGTCATGGTGGGAGACCATCTGAGGACCAGTGATCACAATACAATGTGTTTCAAAATAGGGATGGCAGAGGAATCGAGCCACACATGGGCAAGGGTCCTGGACTTCAGAAGGGCAGATTTTATAATGATTGGTGTATGCCTCAGGCATGACACAGAAGGTGGTAATGACCTGGGAGATGAAGGAACTGTGGGCCAAGATAAAAGGAGGTATAGTGAAAGCAATAAACCTCTGTGTCAATCAAGCGAGCAACAGCAAGATGAAAAAGAGACTGCTATGGTTCACGAAAGAGGTGGCAGAAAAAGTAAAGGCAAAAAGCATTGCATTTATAAGATACAAGGAGACACAGAGGATGGAGGATAGGAACGTGTATCAGAAGAAGTAAAGGTGGCAGGGAAAGCAGAAAGGACAGCAAAGGTGCAAACTGAAGAGAGAATAGTAAAGGCATGTCAAATGGGGCAGAACTTTTTTCAGGTATGTAAGAGAGAAGAGGAAGACCAAGGGAGGAATTCTAAGGTTAAAAAGGGAAGGGGGACTGAACAGTGGGGACCTGGAAAAGGCAGACATCTTAAACAAATATTTCTGCTCAGTGTTTACATTGGAAGGAGAAGGGTAGGACCCACAAAAAAGTAACAGGAGCCTTGAAGTGGGGGAGGTGGGCACTTGTCCTTCCTCAGAGAAGAAGTACTGAAGGCACTTGCTAATCTGAAAGTGGTCAAAGCAATGGTCCCAGACAGGGTGCATCTGAGGGTATTGAAGGAGCTCAGGGAGGTACTAGCTACACTCATGACAGCCTTTTTTTAACAGATAACTGGATAACAGAGTGGTTCTGGAGGACTGGATCAAGGCAGATGTAGTCCCTCTTCACAAGAGTGGTAGCAGTGAAAAGGCCAGAAATTAAAGGAAAGTCAGCCTGACTTCAGTGGTGGGAAAAATTAATAAGGATTGTGCAATATCATGAATCTAGCAGATTAGAGCACCCAAGGCAGCACGGATTCACAGTGGGGAAGTTCATGTCAGACAAATCTGATAGATTTCTTTGACTGATGACACCATGATGATGATGATGTCGCAGATGAAACCAAGATCTGCAACAGAGTGGACACACCGGAGGGGATGGAAAAAAATGAGAAAGGACCTAAGCCTATTAGAGGAGTGGTCTGGTGTCTGGCAGTTGAGTTTCAATGCTGCTAAAAAGTGCAAGATCATGCACCTGGGTCACAGGAATACAAGGGAAAAGTACAGGATGGGTGGGAAAATTCTGGCCACCAAAAGATCAGGGAGGAGAGGTGGATTGGCCTATCTGTATTTCAGTAAGGCTTTCAACACTGTTCCACACAGGACACTAGTGAGAAAGCTGGGTACCTTTGAGGTGGATAAAAAGGTCATAAACTGGGTAAGAAATTTGTTAAGGGACATGCGACTGAGGGTGGTGGTAAATGGAGTTCGCTCTGAGGAAGGGAGGGTGACCAGCAGGGTACCTCAGGGATCAGTGCTGGGATTGTTCTTCTTTAATGCCTTTATAACTAACATTGCAGAGGAGCTAGATGGAAAGGTGTGCCTCTTTGTGGAGGACATGAAGATCTTCAACAGGGTGGACACTCCAGGAGGAATGGAAACGATGAGCAGAGACCTGGAAAACTTGAGGAGTAGTCAAGGGTATGGCAGCTGGGTTTCAATGCAAAAAAGTGCAAAATAATATGCTTGGGGCACAGAAGTCCAGGATCAGAGTACAAAATTGGAAGGGTGGTATTCACAACAACCAAGTAGCAAAGGGATCAAGGGGTAATCATATTGGATGACCTAAAGGTGGCTGGGCAGTGCAAGATTCAGTTGGGTGGGCTAGTGGGATGATAGGGTGCATAGAAAGGGGTATCACCAGCAGAAAGAGGTGTTGTAGCCCTTATATAGATCACTGGTAAGACCCCACCTTGAGTACTATGTCCAGTTCTGGAGACCACTGGCTCAGTTCTCAAAACCTGGTGCAAGCTGCACCAACGAAAGTTTGTGGTGATTGCCAGTGCACCAGGGACCCTGTACTCAGTTCTCTGTCAGGTAGGGTCCCAGCAGCAAAATCCAACAGCATGTGGCAACTGTGACCATGCATCAAACAGACAGTGTATTTGGATGGGCTGCCAAAAGCTGAGGGCAGCCGTGCATCACTCTAGGATGTCCCTGGTGGTCCAGCAGACTCCCCCAGCCCCGATCCCCATTTTATTAAAATGACACACTTCCCTGGTTGTCTACAGAACCCCACCAGCCCCAATCCCTGTTTTATTAAAATGACTCATGTCCCTGGTGGTCTAGCGATCCCCCCAGTCCCGATCCCCAATTTAGTAACATGACACATGTCCCTGGTGGTCTAGCTAACCCCCCGCCCTGATCCCCATTATACTAAAATGACAGTCCTTGGTAGTCTAGTGCACCACCCAGGCCTGATCTGCCTGTATAATAAAATATATTTCCCTGATGGTCTAGTGGAACCCCCTACCTATCCCCGATCTGCCCATACAATATAAATATATATCTCCCTGGTGGTCTAGTGGACACCAACCCCCCCACCCCAAAAGGCAGTGTCCCACCACCCTGCTATCACCCCCCCCACATCCCTGAACCTATGTCCGGCATGGCTCTCCACTCTCCATCAAAGCCAGACATTAACTGAGCTGTCAAGAAGCACGTACTGTATATAGTACACACTCCTTGACTTCTCAGTCGGTTGCCAGCTATGGTGGAGAATGGAAGGCTGTGTCAGTTGCCAGCTTAGGATGGGGGGAGTAGGGGGGTGGGGCACTGCCTGTTAGGGTGGAGGGGTAGTGGTCCACTAGACCAACAGTGAAATATATAATTATATGGGCAGAAAGGGGATAGGGAGGAGAGTCTTCAAGACCACCAGGGAAGGATATTTTATTATACTGGCAGATTGGGGTTGGGAAGGCCCACTAGACCACCATGGACATGTGTCATTTTAATAAAGTGGGGATCAGGGCTGGGGAGGTCCGCTAGACCACCAGAGACCTGTGTCATTTTAATGAAATGGGGATCAGGGCTGGGAGGTTCCACTAGACCAGCAGGAATGTGACTATTTTAATACAAGCAGATCGGAGCTGAAGAGGGGGGACTGTGGCACAGTGGCAGAAGTTCTCAAGCCTCCCAGAAGACACACTTCTAAGTACCCTTAGACAAGCCTTGGCTGGTCTAACTGTACTTAGAAATTTGTCATGTCGGACGGTTTTGAGAATACCGAATCATAGAAACATAGACTTTGACAGCAGATTAGGACCGCTTGGCCCACCTAGTCTGTCCATTTCCCTGCCCATTGAATAAGCTGCAGATCCTAGTTAACCAGCAGCCTACTTCCTCCTTACCCCCTCCTTACCCCTCATCTTGAAAATGAGCATTGCTCAATGATGTTCGCCTGGTAAAATAAAGATTTGATTGATTGATTGATTGAGTGATTGATAATTGCCTTATGTGGGTCCCACACATTCTTGAATTCCCCACTGTTTTTGACCCCACAACCTCCTCAGGAAGGCTGTTCCATGTATTCATCACCCCCCTCCATGAAAAAATACTTCCTCACATTGCCCCTGAGCAGTCCCCCTCTATCTTCAAATTGTACCCCCTTGTTCTTGTGCATCTCTTTTTCTGAAATATGCTACCCTCTTGGACTTTGTTGATTCCCTTAAGGTACTTGAAGGTTTCTATCATGTGCCACCTCTCCCTCCTTTCCTCAAGGGTATACAAATTAAGCTCTTTTTTCTGTCTTCGTATGGCTTCTGGTACAGACTCTGCAACATTTTGGTTGCCCTCCTTTGGACTGCCTCCATCTTGTCTATGTCCTTGTGGAGATGGGGTCTCCAGAACTGTATGCAGTACTCCAGATGGGGTCTCATCAACTTTCTGTATAAAGGGATAACAACTTCTTGCTTTCTACTGGTAATGTCTTTCTCTATGCATCCCAGAATCCCCACAGCCCTCCTTACTGACTTCTCACATTGTTTGCCTACCTTAAGGTTGTCTGATATGAGTACCCTCAGGTCCCTTTCCATTTTTGTTGTTGTTGTTAGTACCTCTCCCCCTGAATTAGGGGATATGGCAGCCTACATCTGCCAAAAGCCCTCCTAGTGCCATGCCACAGACTATTTTGTGCCACAAGGATGGGCCAACCCCCTTTGGCGCATACAGCCTGCATTTGCAACAGGCTATGTTTGTGATTTGCTCCCGGTGTATCTTTTGGTGCACACCACACCATGTACCATTCCTTGTGGTGCAAGCCTCTTGGACCATTTGGGGGCTTTGAGAATTGGGCCCCACATCTCCAGAGGGACATAGACAGAGTGTAGGTGGTCGAGGATGGCAACTAAAATGGTGCAGGGTCTGCATGAAAAGCTCTATGAGGAAAGACTGAAGGATCTCAACATGTACACCCTGGAAGAGAAGAGGGAGAGGCAGTATACAAGAGAGACCTTTAAATACCTCGCAGGGGCAAATAAGGTGCAGGAGTGAAGTATTTTTTTTAAAAAAAAAGGTGCTCAAGTCCAAGGGGACATGACACGAAGCTGGAAGGGGTAATTTCAGGAGAGATATGAGAAAGTATTTCTTCACAGAGAGAGTGGTGCATTCCTGGAACAGCCTTTCAGTGGAGGTAGTGGGGGCCAAAACAGTGGTGGGATTCAACACTGCATGAGATAAGCTCAAGGGAATTTTAGAGGAAAGGAAGGGGAGAGAGAAACCGCTGTAGATGAAGTAGGGTCTGTGGTGAGAATGTTGGTAGGAAAAAAAGGACAGAATGGGTTGTCCAAGTGGCCCTTATCTGCCATTAGATTCTGTGTTTCTATGTTTCTATATGTGAAAAGCAGTCCATTAAAGAGCTGCTGATGCCTTAAAAGAATTTGAAAAACATAATAATTAGGTACAGTTCAGCTTCCATTCCATATATATTCCAAAGATTCCTCCTCCCCAGTATTTATTACTAAGAACATTTGCAAGAATATATGGGGCTGGATATTCAAAGCCGCGATGCAAGCTGTGACAATGGCAGCTTGTCCCAAGTGTGGGTGCGCCCAGGACCCTGCACCCAATTTTCCATTCCACAGCGTCCCAGCACCTTAGTCCCAAAGCTTGAGGCAAAATTGGCAGTGCGCCAAATGGATGGTGCACCCACCCAGAATGCCACAACAGCTGCAGGGTGTCTGCAGCACAAACAGACAGGGGCAAGGTGCTGGCTAGAGCCCTTCCCCACACCACCATGCCACCAGAACCCTCACACCCAAATACACCAGGACCCTGGTGGTTTAGTGGCCCCCCCACCCAGCAGGTAGTGCCCACCTCCCCACTCCCACCCCCTTCCGTATCCCAATCCAGCGACAAGCACAGCCCACCTCACACCACCACGGCTGGGCACCAAATGAACTGTCAGAGAGTATACTGTATACAGTATGTGCTCTGACTGTTCATTTGGCGGCCACCCATAGTGGTATGCAGAGGTCTGTGCCGGTCACCAAATGTCGGGTATGGATTGTGGGGGTGCAGGGTTGTGGGCTATTTACAGGCACAGTCAGGGTGGGGAAGGGAGGACCACTAGATCACTAGAGAGCACCCGCTGGGATGGATTGGGGCAGACCACACAATGGCAGATACTAGATGACCCTCCCAAGAGATGTTTAAGTACTGTTAGACCAGCCCTTTGCTGGTCTAATGGTACTTGGCACTTAGTTCCCGGGGAGGTCTTTGAAATTCGGGAATTGAGGGCAGTGGCAGTCTGGGTCTGCCGCAAGGCCCCTAGCGCCATGCCGCAGCCACTTTCATGGTGCAAGGTGGGCGCTAGCACACTTTGACACAGGCAGCCTGCTGGGTGATGCAGGCTGCCTTTAAAACTAGCTCTTGGCTCAAGGTGCCTCTTGCATCAGACTTGGTTGACACAAGCACCATGCAGCATACTTTTGCCTTTGAAAATCCAGCCCATGATCTTTATCCCTCAGGATTCATCTTCCTCTATAGCTGACTCCCTACTTCAAGTAATAATCCTCTGTTGTTACATCACAGTTCGTTGCCATGGGAGTAACTGTGATCTTACAAGCAGTGCATTATGACCTCAGGCAGGGAGACAGCAACGGGAATAGATGAACTCTTCAGGAGCAAAATCCTTTATCATGCAGATGACCTTAGTAATATATAATGGGGAGGTGGAATACAGAACTAATAAGAAATACATGCTGGACTATGTCTAAATATTATGTTCTGGTAAAGTTCTCCTGAAGGCGTCAGCTACTCTTTAAAAGCACTGTCTACTTGAGACAAGAGATGATGCAACAACAAAGCCATACAGTGTTCCACAAATGTAGCAGCAGTAATCACTAGCATAAACAAGCATTTGTCAAAGCGGAATGTTTGCTTACAGTCTAATAGTGTTAAAGGAAGCATAAACAATATGTAATTTGTGTAATTTAAATCAACTAATATATTTTTGTTGTTTTCTGTTCATTAATTACATGCTGTTAATATATTTGGTGCTTATGTTTTTGCAAAAGCTGAAAACTGGGGACCAGAAGTAGAACTGGGCAGATAGCAAACCACAGCTACCAATAATGTGCTAAGCGGTAAGCACTCAAAATTAGCTATTAAGCTCCCTGACCCACACTTCCTCCACACCACCAGAGTACCCACAATGATATACACCTCCGAGTTATCTGACCACCAGATAGCAGCACCACTAAGCCCCTCAAGCAGCACCTCCAAGCCCTCAGGCCCCAGTTCCACACCAACATCTCCTTGTAAACCCCAAGAACCACAGTACCTCCTAACCTCCCCTAATGACAGCAGTACATTCAATCCCCTTCCCTAGACAGCTGCATCACCAAGCCTGCCCTACAGACAGCAGCACCTCTAAGCCCCCCATCCTTTCCAGACAACATCACCACCGAGTTCTCTCAGACAGCATCACCTCCAAGCACTCCCACCCCTGACAACAGTACTTCCAAGTCCCCAGGCCCTAGCACCATCAAAATATCTCCTTCTAAGCTCCCTGGTCTGCAGCACCTCCAGCCTTCCCCCTCCGACAGCAGTACCTCCAAGCCCCTGTCCTTCTTAGAAAGTAACACTCCAAGCCCACCGTACCAATACAGAAGCTCCTCCAAGTGCATCCCCCACAAACAGCATCACATCCAAGCCCCCATCTTTTCCAGACAGCATCACCATCAAGTCCTCCCCCACAGCACCACCTCCAAGCCTTATCCTTCTCAGAGAGCAGCACCCCCGACAGCATCACTACCAAACATCCCTCCACTGCAGTCTTAGAAAGCTGATTCTTTAGTGAATAAAATATGAGACTGAAGGCTAGTCAGACCCAAACTACCACAGCATGCACACACACACACGCACACGCGCACGCACACACACACACACACACACACACACACACACACACACACACACACACACACACACACACACACACACACTCTTTGATAAAACTAAGGAAATAGAGTGGAGACCAGGACTCACTGTAGTGGCTGTAGCTGAGTCAGATCTCTTAACAGTGACTCTCACAGATGGAATAAGTGCCACACAGGACTGCACTGCCTTTTGTTCCCTCCTGCTGGACTCCAAAGTGATACTGTGCCACATAGCCAATGGTCGAGTCTCCAGTCTGCCACTTGCCCAACTTTGTCTGCTGCACTGTTGAGTCGTCTGCAGTCTGCTGCTTGGCCCACTCTAACTGCTACACAGTTGAGTTCCCAGACTGCCACATGACTCACTCCACACACTCCTCCTGCTGCACTGGTGAATCTCTAGTCTGCCACTGAAATCGTTCCACAAACCTCCTCATGCCTCCACCACTGGTTCTGACTAGTGGGCTTGATGTCATGCATCAGGATGACAGTCACTTTCTACTAGTGACCTTCCAGACTAGTAGTCCAACAATTCCTGTGTTGGTTGTGGGCCACAAGTGAAGTGAGTGATCAAGTCCCCAGATTACGTCTCCCCTGACTGGGCACTCCCTGGCCTGACCAGTGGCATGGTGTGGCTCTCATTGTGGCTGCTGCCCACCACATAACTACCAGCCAGCCCAGAGGAAAAGATTACAGCCCCCCTAACTGTGCACTCCCCAGCCTGACCAGTGACACAATGTGGCTCTCATTGTGGCCACTGCCCACCTTGTAGCTACCCGCCAGTCCAAGAGGAAAAGATTACAGCTCCCCTGACTGGGCGCTCCCTGGCCTGACCAGTGGCACAGCATGGCTCTCATTGCAGCAGCCATCTGCCTCGTAGCTACCCTCCAGCTCAGAGGAAAAGGTATGCCACTTTAGAAACTGTGCCACTTTTGAATTGTGGTGCTTTCCTCCCTGTTCTATCCAATTGGCCAATCTACTCTGCGGAAACCTCGTGATTGGCTATTTCTTACTGATTTTGCTCTGTGAGGTCTAGCCACTGAATTTTGAACTTCCTAACAGTATTATGAGTTGTTTTACTGACTAGACCTGAACTATGTTAGCTACTTAATTTGTATAGTGTGTAACACTTTAGTGCAATACTGTGTTAATACTTACAAACTGAAGATATTGAACTACTCCCAACTCTGACTGTAACTCCCCTCTGTTTCTCCCACCAATTGAGGTGGCTTTCATTGTAATTCTCAGCCAAGTGCACCTTGCCTCCCCCAGCTTCTTTCTCTCCCCGCCAATTCTGCCTATGATCCATCCCTCTACTCTCCCTAATCCTCAACCTCCGCCCACTGATCTCACTGTATTGTGTGAGTAATCGGCTGCCTCCTGCCCACCTGCTGGCACTCTGTTTGCAGTCCCTGTCTGTCTCTAGCACCTGTATTTTACCCACTCCTCAATCTCACCACTAAATTGTGATACTAATCCCCTTGTCATTTCCCAGATTATAACTTCCCTGACCAGGCACTCCCCGGCCTGACCAGTGGCGTAGCATGGCTCTCATTGCAGCCGCCCACCTTGTAGCTACCTGCCAGCCCAGAGGAGAAGGTATCCCACTTTAGAAACTGCGCCACTCATGAATTTTGACACTTTCCTCCCTGCTCTATCAGATTGGCCAGTCTACTAGGCGAAACCTCCTGATTGGCTGTTTCTCACTGCTTTTGCTCTCTGTGGTCTAACCGCTGAATGTTGAACTTTGTAACAGTATTATGAGTTGTTTTACTGCATAGACCTTCTATGCTAGCTGCTTAATTTGTATAGCATGTAAAATCTTAGTGCAATACTGTGTTGCTACTTACAAATTGAAGATATTGAACTGCTTCTGACTCTGACTGTATCTCCCCTCTGTTTCTCCCACCAGCTGAGGTGGCTTTTGCCGTAATTCTTGGACGAGCACACCTCACAACCCCCAGCTTCTTTCTTGCCCCCCCAACTCTGCCTACTCTTCCTCCCTCTACTCTTCTTAATCCTCAACCTCTGCCCACTGCTTTCACTGTATTGTGTGAGTAATCAGCTACCTCCTGCCCCCCCCGCTGGCATTCTATCTGCAGTCCCTGTCTGTCTCTAGCCCCTGTAGTACCCCACTCTCTGATTCCACCACTTTATATTTTGGTTCTAATCCCTTTGTCCCTTCCCTGATTACAGCTTCCCAGACCAGATGCTCCCCCCGCCTGACCAGCAGCATGGCACGGCTCTCACTGCCGCCACCACCCACCTTGTAGCTACCTGCAAGACCAGAGGAATTCCCCACTTGTGCTTCTTGCCAGCTTTCCACCCACCCTCACACCCTGCCACCCTACTACCCTATGTGGATGATTATTTATATAGTTTCTTGTAGTCACATGACCATGTACTGTGCAAAAAACTAAGTGCTAACTTTTCCATCAGCAGATTATACTGTCTAGCCAATAGAGGGCTCCCAATCCCATTTCTGTGATTTTTACCAGCTCTCCACTAATCAAATCTCTGAACACTTTCCTCTACCACCTCCACTTACAGTCTAGTGCCTTCTCATACCAAGGCTTACCTACTTAGCTGCAAGCCTAGCCCCTAACCCTACAATCTACAATGGTTGTCGCATATCTACTACCCCTCTTTCTCATCCTACTAGCAATGGTAAAAATGTCTGGACTGATAGATAAGCGCAAAGACCAATGTACTCTGTACGCTCTGGAAGGGGTTGAACTCTGTGCTTATGGCACTATAACTTCCATACTTGGCTCAGGCAACATAGCCTTTCCCACCCTATGGAATCTGCCAACACCCACCCAGGGGAGATTGGTTTACCCATGCCGTGTCAACACCAAAGATGCCAACATCCCCAACATCAACAGACACAATGCCGAATGTCGGCATTATGCTGTCAGTTTGCTGATGTGTTTTCTTTGATGGGGGTGTCCCCCTGAATCCCCATGTAGGGGTCTTGGCCCGCCACACACCCTAATATTAATATAATCAGCTCCAAGATGGAGTTTTCTTGGGGAGGGATGCAACACTGAGAACTGCAGTACTGGTGTCAGCTGGGACCATTACAGTGACCTGTCAATTTCTGTTACTGTAATGGTCTTCGCTGTAGAAGTTTTGTTCTTCAGTCAACATACCGGGGAGATCACCACCTGACAGTATAATGTTGTTCCCATCCGTCACTCATATGTGGCCTCACTGTCACACAATGCATGCCCAGTGTGAGAACCACTCTGAGACATAAGAATACTATTAAATGCAAGCAGCTTTTGGAGCAAACGAGAAGGCTGCTACTATTGTTTGTACTACGATCTAGCAATACACACCCCAACCCTGGCCCACCACAACAGTCACCTGGTAGTATAAAGAAGTTTGGGGTGCTCACACTGGCATCAATTAATATCTGTATCCTCCTGACTAAACTTGACAGTCTTCTTGTCTGGGTTACCCAGCATAACCTGGATGTTCTCGCAGTAGTGGAGACCTGGCTCTCACCCATGACACCGGACACTGTGATCTCATTACCAGGTTACTTTGTCTTCAGGCAAGATAGGCTATCAAAAAATGGAGGAGGCTGTGCAATTTACCTAAAGGACACTATTATGGGGCATGACTTGCCTTTGCCCCAAACAGGGGACTCTATTCAGGTGCTTGCTGTCAAAGTGCTGCTGGGTCCACATAACAAAGCCTTCACTGTGGCATCTATCTATATTCCACCTAAACGACATGTGTCGGGCTTAAACTCAGTTATGGATTGCATTCAAAAATTACACCAGAACTCCAAAATTATAATGATGGGAGATTTCAATGTTAACTGGCTCTCCCAGGAAGCATGCACCTTCAAGGATGCTATCTCTGCTGTCCACTTTACACAACTAGTTGAGTCCCCTACCAGAATGAATTACAGGACAGGGACAAGTAACTTACTATACTGGATACTTTCAAATCATTCAGAATGCTTTATGAATACAACTGTCCTCCCCGATATGTTCAGCAATCATTCACCTATACTATGTCACTGGTCTAATAATTCATTAAGCCGCTGGCCAGAAAAATTATAAATCGTTTCCTTAACCATGTGCACCTAGAACAGCTACAACAACTCCTACATAAGCAAGAATGGTCACCTATTGACTCAGTTACTGATGTTAATACAGCACTGTACTACTTCATAAATTGATTCAGTGCTGCCTGTGACATTCACACCCCATTAAAAAATGGAAGGTCAGGGGTGCCTGTAATCCTTGGATCACACGAGGTCTAACTGACCTCATGACACACATAGATCATCTTTGGTAGCTGGCACATGCCACAGGCAGGCAAGTGGATATACAAGGCTATAAAAAAGCAAGAAATTACTGTACCAGAGCCATCCGCACTGAAAAAAACTTTATTGTAGGGAAGCACTCACTACCACTTGGAGTGATGGCAGGAAGTTCTGGAATAATATTAAGGATGTTATAGGGAAAGATCCCAAACTGGTCCCTTCCATACTTCATATTGATGGTACCCTGACACTTGACCCAAAAACCATCACCAGTAAGTTTAATAATGCATTCACAGACATCAGTAGCATACTCCCCCTTGATTTCTTTGGTGTCGCTACAAATACTGATAGTAAAGTGATAGTTGACCAGTCCCTTGCATACACCCCAATTCTACTTCAAAGCAGTTTCCGAAAGTGATCCAGAAAGTACATACAAAAGGTGCTTGGGAAAACTAGATTTAGTGGAGATACACTAGATCTTAAACTTGTAGCCCTTAGCATGGTTGTAATTCTATCACCTCTCACTAAGACAATGAATTTATCTTTAAGGTTATCTCAATTCCCACTAGTGTGGAAATCCACCTTGGTAACCCTGGTTCATAAAAGTGATGATAGGTCACAACATGTGAACTATCAATTGATCTCCATCCTCCCCCTGCTATCTAAAGCACTCGAACACATAGTGGCTGACCAATTGGTTGAGTATCAAGACAAATATCAGATACAATGCCCCCAACAACGTGGGTGCATAAAAGGGCACAATGCAGCTATGGCCCTTCTTGAACTCACAGACTTCATCCACAACTCTCTAGATCAAGGTCAGTTAGTTGGAGCAACCTTTATAGATCTTACAAAAGCCTTTGATATTGTAAATCATCACCTACAACTTGAGCATCTCTCCAACACAGGGCTCTCAATGGAATCTAACAATTGGTTCAAAAGCTACAGTACCTTGAAAACCGTATACAAAAGGTGAAGATCGCTTACATCCTATCTGACAGCCAAGTGGTCTGATCAGGTGTCCCGCAAGGGTCCATACTGGGTCCACTCCTGTTTAGCGTTTTACTGAACAAGCTTCACAGCTCTTGCCAAGATCAGATCCTACTCTACATGGATGTCACTATAATATTTACTAGTAACCCAGATCCTAAATTTCTTGAGAACCAACTCCAGCACAGCTTTGTTAATATGGAGGACTGGTTTAGTAGGCACAAGCTTCTACTAAATTACAAAAAGACAAAAGTTTGCTCTTCAATACCTCCCATAACGAATATAAGTCCCACCCACTGATAATCAAAAACAGTGCTGGCACTCTCCATGAGCAAATTCAACATTTCAAATACCTTGAAGTTACCATAGACAGCAACTTATCTTATACTCACCACATAGAAAATGTTGCCAAAGCAGTCAACATTCGAATAGGACTGATTCACAGGCACAAGCGAAGCCTGATTTCTGAAGCTCTTAGGTTAGCAATTCACAGCTCTGTCATCTCTATCATAGATTATGGGCTGCTTGTTTATGGCTCTGCCACTGATATGTCCCTTTGACATATCTCCATGACTCTTAACAAGCCTGTAGGCTATTCACTTGGGCAGCATGCCTCATGCATATGTGTGACCTATATGCCCAGACAAACTGGCTACAGTTTAAAGACAGACTTAAGTACCAAACCTGCCTGTTTGCAAAAAAAAATAGCTTAGGACTCATACCCTCTGGGGTTCAGAAGATCCTAAGCCCTTTCAGTAACCTCCGTTGAACACGAGGCTCAGATAACCAGCTCTTCATCGAATCACATTGCCATACAACTCAAGGACAATGGTCATTCTCCTGTAGAGCCCTGTTATGGCTTAACTTGCTCTGCAGTAACATCTTCTTTGTAATTAAGCTGGGCCCATTCAAATATAAACTCCGACGAAATCTCATAACAAACAACAGCTGTGATTGCTTCCCCTAATTCTGTGTAGATTATTTTTCCTATTGTGTCACCTGATTATTGCTTCTGCAACCTTCATCAGAACTTTTGTAACTTCCCCAATCCTGGGAGCAATGCCCCCCCAACTCGACTTAAACTCCACTCTCCCTATCCCTACCCCTCCAATTCCTCACTCACCTTTTTCCTCCTCTCCCCCTCATGTCCCTATCCCATTCACTTGAACTTATCACCCCGTACCAAACTCCCCCTTCACCAATCTGCCAATGTTTGATAATGCCTAAGTGGCTGTTGCACACCCATGTCCTAAGTATATGACTTATTTTATACAATATAAACTTATCCCTCCCACTCATCTCCTTGCTCACCCCTCCATACTTCCATTTTGCTACCAAACTTCACACTCACTTATCTTCAATGCTTGACAATGCCTCTTAGCTGTTTCTCATTGTCTGTCATTAAGTGTATATTTTTTATATTAATTGTAAAGTTATACTGCCTGGTATACATTGTACGATGCCTGCTACCTTTTGTTTGTTTGCTTGTTCTTCTTCTTTGATACATAGTTTATTTCTTTGTTCTGCCATAATAACCAATATTAATCTGCAGATGTGGAACCTATGTAAAAGAGCTTCTAGCTCAAAGGTGTAAATCCAAGATAAAATAAATAAATAAAGTCTGGGGGAGGCACTTTCAGGTGTGTCACATCATTCAGCTGCCAAATATCAGAAGGCCACACTGGCAACGATGGTAGGGGCAAGGATATGGCAACACATAGAAGTATGGAGCAAGTTTTTTGTACTACTTTTTTTGGTTTTACTAAGACATTGGGTGTGGGAAGAGAAGCAGGCTATCATGATTTGCTCTGCTGCAAATGATGGCATGAAATGAATTTCAGCAACTTCGCCTATCTCTACACTTTTGTGAATAAAAAAGTAATTATCCATGCAGCACCAGGTTGTACATTAGAGAAAAGTAATGTGCTCCTGGGAGTCTAAGGTTTTCAGTTGCCTTGGGAACCCAGTTAGTAGCATGATGGAATGGCATTTCGGATGTCCTGGGTTTAAATCTCAGCTAAGGCATGTATTTCTTTCTCTCTTTGATTTAAATGCGAAATAGTGTAGGACTTGACTGAACAGAGTAACTATGAAATAACGGTGGTCAGGATTTTGCATATCTCAGCTGACATGAGGTGGGCTGGTAGTATAACCTAGAGGTTAGAGTAATGAGCTGTGAATGAGCTTGGTAATCCAGCAGACCTGGATTTGATTCCCATCACCTCCACTTGCATACTGTGTGACTCTAAACAAGTCACTTAACCTCCCCAGTACTCCTGGCTCGCCCTTGAAAACAGTCACTTGTTCCTAGTGGGTCTTACCTGTTTATCAAAGAAAGGATTAAAAAACATTTTTTATTACATAATCTTGTTTAAAGTATGACAAGAAGAAGTAATAATTTTGATTTTATTTTCAAGTTTCAAGTTAGAGTTTATTTGCAGGAAAACTACATTGAGCATGCTCATTTACAAGGAGGACCTGGTAAGGACAATGTGGTACAACAGGATATACCACAATAATTTGGCATACAACACAGTTAATACAATGCAAAAAACAAGCATACCATTTGAACATGAAGAACAGGAATACAACTGTGACTAGTACATATCGGTGTGATATTCTATCAGGTACTACAGGCTGAGGAAGAAATTAGTTGAGAAGACACAAGTGCTAGCTGTGGTAACTTTGCCATGGAGTGATGTGCTAGCCATTATGACATTGGCAAGATCCTTTAAGTGTCTTGCTGGTCAGGGATTTAAAGAAGTTTACAGAGACCATTTCAGGGAGCTTGAGTGAAGATTACATTCTGTTCCAGATGGACAGGATAACAAAACTGATTGCAGTTCTGCCATGATGAGTATGGAATTTGGGTACATCATTCTAATAGGATGATAGAATTTTCCCTGAGGGAATAGCAGCTGTGAGAACAGTAAAATAGGGACATGCCATACAAAGGAGGTTGGTTCAGCAGTGTTTTGAGAGTCCAGGTGCTAGTATGGAGCATCCTTCTTGTGGCAAGCAATGTCCAGCCCATTGCAGTGTAGAGAGCTCAGTGATATTTTCTGTATGGTTCATTAGTAATGAAATGTAAAGCATGATGAAACAGGATATCCAACTTGTGTAGGCTGGACATTGAACTACTACTGCAAATGATATTCGCGTAGTACAGAAGAGGCTGGAAGGTGGTTTGTACTAGCTTTTCCCTGATGTCTGAGGGAAATAGGGATTTATTCCTGTTGAAAAAAAAAATCTGATCCTTTGTTTTTTATGTGGACAGCAAAAGCTAAGTTGCTATCTAAATAAATTCCTAGGTATTTAAACTTTTCAATTACCTCAGGTGAGTTCGCTAATAGGGTTGTGATAGGTGTTGGTGTGGACTGATTGAGCAGAGATACTGTTAGATGATCAGGAAGAAAGAATATTGCTATGTTTTGTTTTGTTTGGCATTTAAGAACAATTAAGAGTTTGCTAGGCTATGTTGTAGTTGATTAAAATTGGCCTGCAATTCGAAGGTAATTTCTGGCAGACCATGTTTAGATGTATATAATACAATGTTGTCCACAAAAAGGTGGAGTTCAGAGTTATGCATGTTGTTGCTTAGGGAGTTTATGTAAATTGAAAACAGCAATGGTCCTAAGATGGAGCCTTGGGGTACACCTTTTGTGAGCGGTGAGGGAGAGGATTGGAGTCCGTCGGCTTTAATGCGCTGGAGTCTACCAGATAGGTAACTAGAGAACCAGTTTACTCTGCAATTGTTCAAGCCATGTCCTTTGAGTTTATCAAGCAGCAGACTGAGATCAACAGTATCGAAAGTTATGCTAAGGTCTAGGGAGACTGCTCCTGTGTGGTGTTTATTATCAAGGGTGGGAGCCAGTTGTTTGTTTGGTCAGCGCTGACACCGTACTTTTTTTTGTTTGTTTGTTTGTTAAATATGATTTTCATTAGAGACAAATCAAGGCAGCACATACATTTAGGTAAGGCATAGCTTGCAATCATGGCAGAATTGAACTATACATTAATACAGAGCATTTGGCTCGATAGGTAGTAATCATATAAGTAATCAAGTAAAGTCCCATGGTAGTCCTTATAAAACATTAACATTCATAGATAATTATTTCCACAGAATACCATGCTATGGTTTTACCTGAAGCCTGATTGCAGTGGGTTAAATAAGTTTGAGTTTTCAAAGCGTACCTTTAGTTGATTATTAACTACCTTTTCCAGAAGCTTACACAGAACCGGCAGGATGGAGCTAGGTCCATAACTGTTTAGGTCACTTGGGTCACTCACTTTAAACAAAGACAATAAGAAGGCTGTTTTGTAGTGTGAGGGAACCATTCCAGATGTGAAAATAGATTGAAAATGTGTGTTATGGGGTGGTTAGGAAGTGGAAGTCTAGTTTTAAGATTGTGGGCTCTATTCCATCTGTGCCAGCACTCTTTTTCATGTCAGTTTTTTAGCAGGTCCTCAACTTGTTTGAAGGTTACTGGGGAGAGACAGAAAGAGTCCTGTTTCTGCGGATCCACATGAACATCCTTTAATGTGAGACAGACAATGAGTTTAGCTGCTGGAGACAAGTCAAATGCTGGTCCCACTGTCATGAAACACACATTTAGTTTTTCGAGGATGGTACCCTGATCTGTGATCGTGGTACCTTGAGTGATAATTTTGACAGTGATTGATGGGAAGATTCTGTGACCTTCGACAGTTTTGATCATTTGCCAGATTTTAGCTGCGTTGCCCTTGGCACCTTCAAGCACTTTCACATAATAGTTGGTTTTGGAGGTTCTAACAAGCTTAGTACAAGCATTTCTCGCAGTTGGGAATGCTGTCCAGTGTATGGGGGATTTTGTATGTCTTGCTGTTGCCTAAAGTTTGTCCTGTTGGGTTAGTGCTGTTTTCAGTTCAGTGTGATCAATGGGTAAGAGGCCTTTTTCACTCTGCATTTTACAAGTGGAGCATGTTTGTTTGCTATATTTGTAAGGGTTGTACTGATGATGTCAACAGCCTCGTCCACTGAGGGGACCAAGTAAAAGTTTTTGCCAGTTTGTACTCCTGAGGTCAGCCAAGTAGTTTTCAAGTTTGAATTTATGAAAACTTCATTTAATGAAAAATTTAGGACAGGAGATGTTTTTTTTCAATGCTTCTTGTGCAGACAACTATATTGTGGTCACTTAAGTCATTGTGAAAGACGGCTGTGTGTGTACAATTTCATGGGATCTATCTGTGAAGAACTAGTCAAGTAAGCAGCTTTTAGCATGATTTTTTTCATTAATTCTAGTGGGTTCAGAGATAAACTGTGAGATACCCAGCTCCTCACAAATTTATTTTAGGGTATTCACTTTAGAGGTGAGTCAGTCCAAGGTCAGGTCATCAAGGATAATGGACTCATTAGGGTTAGTATCAATGATGTTTCTGAGGGTTGATGAAAGTACAAAGCCCCCCTGATGGCAGTCTGTAGCAGCCAATAATGTTAAGTGCTTTAGACGAGGGCACTGTGAGTCTTACAGCTAAACATTTAAATTCTCCAGGTTTGGTGACTGCAAGGAGTTTAGTAGCTAGGTATTTAGAATTAACATAAATTACTACCCACCCCAAGTTGGTCTGTCCAGTCTAAAGGTATTGAAGGAAGGTTAGAGCATCTGAAAAGAAAACTTGTATGGGATTTTCAAAAGTCAAAATGTGGGCAAAACTCCTAGCTACAGTACATCAAGTTGAATTTTCAAAAGTCATAAACTCGTGCAGCTCCTATCCTATGGTACTTTACATCAAGTTTTTGGATAGGAAAATGCTAGACATAGATGCATGTGATAGAACAGGTAAAGAATAGTCACCTACCATCACAGTAGATCTTTGAGAGAATCTCCTCCATTGAACCACATCATGAAGCTGTCAGTGTCAGGACCACCTGAAAATTTTTGTGAGCTGTGGCTGCCTATGTCAACATGCCTCATTGGTACCTATATAATGTGAGCACCCCCCCCCCGCATGCCTCAATTCCCTGCCAGAGACAAGCTCAGAGGATCTTCAGACTGGCAGGGACCAAAGCAATCAGGACCAAACTAGGCACGTAGAAGAGGACAGTGAAACCTGACTACAAATGTTGTATTAGTTAGCATAGGAGAAGCAGATTGTGAAAGCAGGTAGTACTGCCATCCATCAGTTGAGTAAGGGGAGAAGGAGGAAGGGAGATATGTGGCTTAGTGGAGGAGATTTAAAGATCTACTGTTAAAGTGGGTAAGCATCCTATCTTCTTTGAGGATATCTCCCTACACTGAGCTACATCATGGAATGATTTCCAAGCAATACCAATCACTAAAAGATGATAGCAAGACCTAATGATCCTGAGAAAGGAGGCTTTGCAGAACGTTTAGGCCCAAACCGGCACATCTATGAGAGATGATGTCCCCTTGGGTATGTTTGCAAACAAGCTCCTCCAGCTCACAAGTGAACTTGGTTTCAGACAGGAGGTTACCACAGTCATGCACCTCGCAGGCCATATACTTGAAATCATCTTATTGACAGTGCTGAACATAGATATTGGAGACTGTAGTTTGATTGGACCACTGCACCATATTATTTAATGCTGAGGCCATTAAGAAACCCTTTCCAACAATGGAAATAATCCAATATCATTCAAGATGGAATCTGGATCCAATGAGGTATTTGGGTCTTTTGGACACTTAGGGCCTAGCTGAGGCAACTACCAGGGGCTGCATTGCTGCAGTGAAAGCTTATAACTTGGCTCTCTCTGCAACACTGGATATCCTTGCACCAGTCCATTCATGCCTATAGACCTCTTACCTAAGGGCTCCTTAGTTTACATCTGTACTTAGGCAGATAAAGGTTGCAGATCATAAGCCTGAGCATAAGTGGAGGGAATCTTAGTTAAACGTGACAGACTTATCATAGAGGTGACCTTGAAGTTGTACCGGGAGGCTATTACAGTGGTTAAGAAGAATTTCATCTCAGCTGTGATATCCACTGAGAAGAACTGTCCTGCTGCACTTTCAGGAGTTATAGACAGTTTATTACAGCTTAATTGTCTGTACCAAAAGGAACTTGTTTCCAGTGAGACGTGTGAGTGCTTAAATGAGTTCCTTGAAGCAATGGTTGTGGACATTTGTGACCAGATTTCCTCCACTACCCAGTCTGTGGTCAGCAGGGACAGAGAGGGGAATATGAGTGGTTTTGTGAATGGCTGGGGGGAATTTCAGTAGTTAGATGAAGAGGGGTCCTTGGGGTGGCAATGGGTTTGCAGTGCACCACTTGTGTTCTAGACCCTGCTCCCACCCAGTTGCTTAAGGCAAAGTGGAGACAGTTCCAGTATTGTCAGGTATTATCAATGCTTCTCTTCAGTAGGGACTATTGCCAGTGCTTCTATAGATGGCATTGTGAGACCCCTTCTTAAGAAGGCATTGTTAGATTCTGATGTGCTTGTCAATTTCTGTGCTGTCTCCAATCTTCCATTTTTGACTAAGGTTGTGAAGAAGGTGGTTGCAATACAGCTTGTGAGCCATTTTGAGAATAATGACATCTTTGAGCCATTTCAGCCTCGTTTCTGTAGCAAGCACGTCACAGAGACAGCCATGATTACAGTTAGTAGTTCCCCTCTTCCTGGTGAGAGATTGTGGGAAGAACTCTATCATGATCTTACTAGATCATTCTTCAGCATTTGACATTATAGATTATTCAGTGTTGTTGGCCAGACTTGCAGAGCAAGGTAGGTTGTCTGGGACAGTGTTACAATGGTTTCAGTCATTCCTTAGCAGAAGGGAGCGGTCAGTAGTTCTCAGTTCTTGTCATTCATGTCCAGTTGCTATGGATTGTGGTGTTCCTCAAGATTCTGTGTTTTCACCTGTTTTGTTCTAGGTGCACATCCTGTCTCTGGGTGAGATCATAAGGCACTGCAGTGTGGAGTTTGCTGCTATGCAGATGACAGTCAGCTGTATGTGTTTTAGCTCTTGATGGGATGTTGTTTGTGCTGAGATCAGAATAGTGCTTGGAGGAAATCAAGGTTTGGATGGGCTCTGATTGGCTAGCTTTAATCCCAACTAAGACTGAGTTGCTAGTGATGAGTGTCACAAACGCACTCCAGGAGTAAGACCCTCTGCTTCCACAGTGTCCAACCTCGAAGTTCAATATGTGAACAGGAGACAAACAGGGAAACTCTCCTGTCTGTTTTGGGTCTGAGCAACTACCAGTCTTGAGTCCTGGGGTCAAATATGAACCCTTTTTCACTAGGAGGTCCAAGTAAGAAGTCCAAATATCACACCCTCTTCAGAGAAAGCAGTGCAATACTTAACCCAGCAGGCACACAACCTGGTTCACAATCCCCCTTCTGACTCAATTGAGACCTAGGTATTTCCTTCCCCTTGCTGCATATGGTGGCACACTATAAGCACTTTAACAGTTATGTCAGAATTATCAACACTCTCTCAGCATTCACACTCATAATGAGAAAATGTCTCAGGTGGGATTTTAAGGAAAATAAAGTTTACTAAAATTAAAAATAGTAAACAAAATACAAAACACAGAACATATAACATTGATGGTACAGTCAGAAAAATAAATGGACAATTATGAACAAACTGTCTTATACTGAGTAACTAATCCTACCCTAGTTTCAGTTGGTAAATAGTGGTGCTGAAATTACCTAATTTTGGCAGAAGTGCTTCTTAAGTCCAGAACACAAGGGTATTAAGTCCTGCAAAGTTGGCAGAAGAGTGTGATCTTTCAGGAGTCCAAAGTAGAAGATGATTCTGTTCTTTCAGCCAGCTGATAATATTCACAATTACAGCCCCAACCTCCCTGTGATGTTACAGCACATGAAGTCACTCTTAATCCTCTGATTAATTTGTGACCTGACCAATGCATTTCCAAATGCCTCAGTTGACTGCCTATTTGAAAACTGCAAAGATAGCAATATCTTAATTATAAACAGAACAGTATATTTCCTCATTAGAGCATATGTTTATAATAGCATTCCCTTCTGATGTTTCAGAGACACACCATGCAAAGCACCTCTCTTAGCTGTGAGAATTTTCACAGTTATCTGTCAGAGTTGGCTTACCTGCTGATGTCATAAAAATGCAGTTTTTTATGGCTAGTTTCCTAGGTTCAAAGCAGTGGCTGTTTTACAACCTGTTACAGCAGCTAGCACAGGCTCTGACAGGTAGGTGTGAAAAAGGAAGCTTTTACTTAGTTTATCCACAGGGTCAGTGGGAGGGAAGACCAGTCTTTCCTCTCTTTTAAAATTCCATGTTCCATGAGGCTTTGCTGCTTGGCCTGTTTCCTTAGCAGATGTCTAAAACATATATTTACATCAAACTTATATGCACGTAACTAATAGATGGTCATCACATTACAGTGGGTTTGTAAAAGCAGATTTCAGTCATTTACAGTGGCCTAATTCTTCCCTCTCTCGGGGGGATGCATCTTTAGGTGGCAGAGGAGGTTCACAGTTTGAGAGCTTTTCTTAACAGACAGTTGACATGTTTCACAGGCATCTTCTTTAGTCAAGAACTGCTTTTATCACCTTAAGAATGTTGCCAGACTGTGAACACTGCTTGATTCTGCAGCCCACGCTACACTAGTCATCACCTTGGTTTTCGTCCAGCTTGACTACTGCTGTGCAGGCTATAAATGCTTATCTGAAAGTTAACTGCATTGCCTGCAATTGGTTAAAAATGTTGCAGTGAGACTCCTAACCTTCACAAAGAAGTCAGGGAGTTTGACCCCCTCACTGCAGGTTGTGAGCTGGTTGCCTATTAGGTGGTGCATTGATTCCCAGGTACTGTTGGTGACATTTAAAACCTTGAATGGACTGGGCCCTCAGTACCTCAGTGATCGCCTTTCTCCCCATCACCCTTCTAGGGATGTATGCTCTAGTGGAAGGGGTCTGTTGGTTGTTTCTTCTTCCCAATTGAAGTCTGCTGGTGATTGAGCTTTTTAAGTGGCAGTCCCTACCTTACAGAATGCACTCCCTGAAAAGATACTCACTGACAGTTCTCTATTTTTATTCAAAAAGTAACTAGAAACCTATTTACTTCTGAGAGCCTTTTAGTAACTACAGCTGCTAAATAAAATTGTTATTAGGGTAGTTCATGTATAATGCTGTGTAAGAGGATATTTCTTGTATGAATAGATATAGTTTGTATTGTGGTTTAATGTTTTTTATGATTCATTTATTTATTGTATTTATTGTACAGGTGCTCTGAGGCCTGGAGGGGTACTTTGTGAAAATCAAATAAACAAACAAAGAGAAATTTCCCTTTCCAGCAGACAGACAGCACGCCTAACCAGAAAATGTTGGGCCCTGGAAAGATCAAACAGAAATGGGGCAATTATGAGTTACATAAAGACACAAACAGATCTATGTCTGAACAACCCCATTTTTCAAAGAGGTCAACCATGACAGAGCCTGAGAGCTCCCATTAGTGACAGAGTACATGGGACTGGCTGAAGTGATCCCCCAGTGAATTCAGGGGATCAGGGAGGAATACAGCCAACACAAATACTGTAAAACTTGACATATTCACTGTCAAATAAGCTTCACTATTTTTACTGAAGCACTAATTTGCACTAAAATAAATTTGTGCTATTTATCACTTTTTCCATTACAGTGAATGTGGCACTAATGACTTAGCACTAAATTAAATTTGTGTAGTTATGGTTGCATTTGTGTTTGCGCTAAAATTACCTTGCTTGAAAATAACTAGTTTTACAGCATGTCATGGTCAACTGCCCAGTGCCAAATTCTCATTGTCTTTCTGCAGAGAGTGCACAAATGTACTCTGCCTTGTTGGTGAATGTAGTACATCACTGATATATTGTCTGTGTGGATCAGCACTGATTCTTCAGAAGGAGGACAACAAAGGCCTGTAGGCCACAGAAAAAAGCTCTCAGGCTTGATTCTCATAGCGCCCTTGGAGAGATGCAAATTGTGGCAAAAGGCAGCTTGCATCAAAGCCCAGTGTGCTAGGAAATCTGCATTTACTTCTCTATTGGGCAGGGTTACAGCAGCAAACTCCCTTGGCTTGCAGCAGCTGTGGCTGTGCACAAAACAGATGGCACATCTGGAGGGTTTGCTACAAGCTGTGTTGTAGCTGTGTGCAACTGTAGCACATCCCTGGTAGCTAGTGGCACCAGCCCAGCCCCGATCTGCCAGTAAAGTTAAACGTTAAAAAAAAAAATACCTGGTAATCTTTTTTTTTTATTCAAATGTTATTAATTTCACACAAATAAGAACAGATCCAAGAGGGATAAACATTATTATACAAATAAACATAAGTGAGCTTTCTCTACATACCTTGGAGCTGTTCTCCCTCACCCCCAGTCCCCCCTCCCTACCAGCATGCCCTCCCCAATCAGCACAGCTTTAACCAGTTGAATGGTAACCTGTCTAGAACCACTAAACAACCTTAATATCAGATAGGTGACAAGCAGCGTATGTAGAGGATCCCAGATTCTTTTATCTCTATTCATCCTATTACTTAGACTAGCCATAATTTTCTCTATCCTGAGATTGGCCAATATTTCTTTAAAGCATTCCAAAAAAGGAATATCTTAGTCATCTTTCCAATGCCAGAGAATAACCTTCTTAAACGACAAGGAAATTAGAGCCATGTAGTACCTCCTCGGAACCACTGAGATAGAGGAATAATCTCCTAATAGACATACCTCTGGGATAAAGAGGTCAGAGAGGCCCAATAAGGGACCCATCCTCCGTTGAATATCTCCCCAGAGAGTGGAGGCCTTAGAGCATGACCAAAATATATGATAAAGCATGACCTCTGCCTGCCTACACCTGGGGCAAGATGGGGAATCAATAAGACCATACTTATACAACTTTTGGGGTGTATAATATGTGTTGTGTAAAACATGAAACTGCGTAAGTCGTAACCTGTCCTGGGTAATGTATTTGTGACAATTTAACCACAATGCTGCCGAGTTAATCTCCAAGTCCAGAAAATTCGATGCCCAAAATCTCTCTGGTATAAACACCTCTGGATATTTACAGTTATATAGGGTTTTATAAATATCAGATACTGAATGAGGGCTACCAATCATCGAGATTAAGATATCCCTAAACTTATTCCTACTTCGTTGAGGTGGAACCAGCCCAAATATCTTTATTAGTAAGTGCTTTAGCTGGAATACCTTAAAAATAAGCTTAGTAGGGATATTAAGACTACTTAATATTTCAGCAGCAGAAAAACAGGAATCATTCAGAGCCACAAGTTAAGAAAGCTTGACATTTTCTAACTGGGGTAGCCATTTTGATGAGATTAGCATATTACCTATTTTGAAGTTAGAATTTCCCCTGATAGGTTGAAATAGGTCTAAAGTATGGCTAAATTCCATGAATGAACACACCTGAGAATGTACTCTGACCGAGATCGCAATGGGAGTAGCTTTCAGTAGTGAGGGAAGGACACTTGGACTAATACAAAATAATGAGGCTGGTGATAGGCAGGGCCACTGGAAAATTGCGGGTGCAATTTTTCCGCAATTTCCCAATTTTCACCATTCTCCGCACAAAATCTGCAATTTCTTGCAATTTCTTACATTTATGGAATTTTTGACTGAAATTATATAAAAATATTTAAATTCTCAAGGAAATCTACTCAGATATGGTACACAGACTTGGATTTGACCAAAACAGTACAGTGTGAGGTGAGAAGGGGTCAAATGTGACTCTGCTTTCATGTGATTCACTTCCCTGCTTTGGTTTCAGAATCCTCTGGTCATGCATATGTAGACTTGAACACTTTAAATCTGTGTTAAAGCAGACTATCAGAGAACTTTTTGCTGACACAGAGACTGAAACAATAGTTGTGAAAAGAGGCACAAAGTGCCCCATTCACCTAAATGAATGCTTGTTTTTGAATGGTAGGGTAGATTTTCCTTGTATAAATACTTTCAATCTGAAAGGATTTTGATTCAAATGTGTCAAGAGTTTGGATGGCCCTGCTGATTATAAACTTGAATGTGCTTCTGAGGGGGTTGGTGACAGTGATTCCTTACATGTCAGTCTGCCACAACTGTATACTCACATACAAAGCCTACAAAAAGCAAACATTTCTGAACACATGCTGAACAGGTTAAGTATAGTTCAACAGTTACCTTCAAATAGACAAAATAATTGCAACCCAAGTAAAATCACTGCAAACCGAGTAGAACAAAAGTACAATGTATTAAAAACTATTGTATGATGTAATGAAAAGTTATTGGTATGATTTGATACTTTTGTCATGTGACTTTAAAATGTACTTACAGTGTTGATTAAGAACAGTAATCATTTTAACAAAATAAATATTTTTCTTACTAGACCTTTATTAGGCACCATGGTTATCTGTTTATTTTGTTCTTGCACCAAAGCAAGTAGTTTAAACAGGCTTCGTTATTTAACATCTAGAAACTGGCAAAATATGTTGTTTCAGGATGTATTCAGTACAGACTAACTGTAAATTACTGAATAAAATCTAGTTAGCACTGCATGACTTAGATGTCTTGATTTTTAGAAGATATGCTACATAATGATTAGTTTACAGTACATTTCAAAAACACACATCTATCTTCACATTAAAAGCATTTACAAGTGGCAATACATTTATCTACTAATTTATGTGATCAATATATGCCACAGCAAACAATAAAATATTTATTAGGGGGCAGTGGGGATGTATAGTGAAGCCCCGTAATTTTCCCGCAATTTTTGCAAGAAAATCCCCGCATTTTTGGGTAAAATTTTCCGCAATTTTCTGGTGGCCCTGGTGATAGGCCGGACTGTTTAATCAGGGATAACTCTATTTTGAGTCAAATAGGAAACCAACCTGTGGAGTCCGGTTCTCCTATATGCTCCATCCATCTGATATATTTTACCATGTGACTCGCCCAGTAGTAAAAAATCAGATATTGCAGCCGGAGACCTCCTTTGTCTTTAGGTGCTACCAGCTTATGAAATGCAATCCTGGGTTGTCTATTGGCCCAAATAAATTTAGTTATCAAAGCATTAACTTTACAGAACCATGACATGGGGATCCAATTATTGAGTAAATGCAACGGGTAGAAAATCCTAGGGGAAAAGTTCATCTTAATTAAGTTCACACACCCCCAGAGTGAAATAGATAATTTGGCCCACCGGTCTAAATCCGCTTCTAAGATTTTGAGTAAATCATCCAAATTTAACTTATGGAACAAAGTGGGGTTTCTGACTACTTGAATCCCTAAATATTTTAACGAATTCGGCACCCAGGACATACCAGACTCTACAACACTTGATTTAATCACTTTATGATTAAGTGGGAAAACAAGGGATTTGTCAATATTCAATTTGTAATTGGAGAAATTAGCGAACTCCTGTATAATAGCCAGCACGGCCGGTATTGATGTGTCCGTGTCCGATAACTGCAACAGTAAATCATCAGCATAGGCCGAAACTTTAACCTCATATCCCTGAATGGTGATCCCTTGAATTATAGAAGAAAACTTTAAGCGCCGGATGAGGGGCTCCAAATACAAATTGAAAAGTAAAGGTGATAACGGACAGCCTTGTCTGGTTCCAGAACGCAATGGGAATCTCTCTGAAATAACCCCATTGACCATTACTCTGGCTGTTGGAGTGCTATAAAAGGCTTTAATCCAATTTTGAAAAAGCTCAGGAAATTTATAAGCTTTGAGAGTCCAAAATAAGAAATTCCAATCTACTCTGTCAAATGTTTTCTCAGCATCCAGAGAGACCAAGACCGCTGGGAATAAGGCATCTCTGTATGCCGAGAGAACGTGTGACAGAGTTCTAAGATGATCTAATGAGGAGCGTCCTTTCATAAATCCTACTTGCTCTGGTCCAATAAGGTCCAGGAGCACTAATGTCATACGATCTGCTAAAATTTTGGCTAATATCTTAATGTCTTGATTCATCAACGATATTGAGCGATAACTCGCTGGAGTTCTGGGTTTTTCCTGGACTTTAAAATTAAGATGATTAAAGTCTCCCATAAACTAGGATCCGTCTGGGCACCCGATAATATGTATTGAAATAAAGGTAACAACAATGGGAACAGCTGATCCAAAAATTTCTTACAAAAATTTGTCGAGAAACCATCTGGACCAGGTGACTTATCTGAAGGTAAACTTTTAATAACCCTGGAGATTTCATCTTTAGTTATTGGTGAGACTAACCGTTCCTGCTGAGATTCTGAGAGTAAGGCTAATCCAGAAGCCTCTAAGTATCTGTCTACATTGTCTACAAAAACTGAATTATTTTTAGAACTATATAAACTAGCATAATACCTCTGAAACTCCATCACTATATCCTCTGGGGCTGTTTTTAAAACATCATCTGTCTGGGAGCATATTGACAGAATGTACCTATTCACTTCCATTTGCTTAATCCGGAGTGCCAATAACTTTCCCGCTTTCTCTCCCTGGTCCGAATAGGTTGCTTTAGCTTTAAGAATCGCAAATTCAGCTTTATCCCTTAATAATTCCAAATAATCCTCTTTTAATTTAACCAGCTCTTGCTGTACTGGTTCTGAAAAACATTGGGATAACATTGTTTCCTTTACATGAATTTGACCCAGTAATGAAACTAATTTCTTATCCTTTTCTTTCTTTCTAAACGTAGCCATACTAATTAACACGCCTCTTATAAATGCTTTAAAAGCCCCCATACTAGATCTGGTCTATTTATAGAGTGGATATTGGTTTCTATAAAATGCCCTATATGTTCACTGATCACATTAACCAACTGATCATCTTTTAACATTTGGTTGTTAATCTTCCATCTGGGTGACTTCTTAGGGAGGGTTGAGGTAGCTAACTGACACATTACTAATGCATGACCTGAAGGTGGGCCTGGCTGGATAGAGGCTTTGATTACACCAGAAAAAAGAATTTTGGAGAGAAAAATATAATCTATCCACGTAGCCATTTTATGTACTGGGGATAGGAAAGTGAACTCCTTCTCTGAGGGATGTAAAACCCTCCAGACATCACACAAAGCGTAATGCTCCAAGAGCTCTTGAAGGGTTCTTTGAGCAAGAGAGTGACCTCTTCTCACAGAAGAGGAGCAATCCAGTAACGGATCCATAACAGTGTTCATATCCCCCCCCATAATAATTGGTAAAGCGATATAAGGATACAATAACTCATTTAGTTTCACAAAGAAATCTGGGGAATCTATGTTGGGTCCATAGATAGTTCCCAGGAGGAGTTCAGTGGAATATATAAAACAATGGATAAACAAGAATCATCCCAGTGGATCCTTAAGTGCCTGCTTTAAGACAAATGGGGTCCTCCTATTAATCAAAATTAATACCCCAGCACTATTAGTGGTAGCCCCCGCTGAAAAAACATGAGCGACTTGCTGTCGCCTCATACAAGCGGCTTCCGAGTCCAACAAATGCGACTCTTGTATTATCGCAATGTCTATGGACAATAAAGCAAGGTGCTTAAGGATTTTATATTGTTTCACACACTGCCTGAATCCCTTCCATTCCATGTTGCAATATTTATAACATTAGTCATTATTGTAAAGTCCCAACAATGTAAAATACCGGAACCTAAATCTCTCAGGTGCATACATCCTTGGAGGTCCCCTATAAGCTGTGCTGATTCCCATCCCCCAACTACCCTTATCCCACCCACCCAAACCCCAACCCACGTAAAGAAAACAAACTTGAACAAACCCTCCCTCCCTCTCCCCATCTGTTATAGGTTCTGCTCTGCAGCATACCAACTCTTTAGCCCCTTCAGCCACTCTCAGAAAGCCCTACACTATCATATTAAGTTATTAATAAGAAAAGGAAACAGTTTAAGAATGAACTTCCCAACAATTTGAAAATCAGAATAGTCCAATAAGGGACCATATAAACTTGTCCCGGATCTTTCTCTGTTGACTATTTTCATCTCAAAAAGTACATATATGCACATTAGTTTGTTCTAACTACTCAATAAAGTAAGAGTAAACCCCAACAATATAACCTAAGTTATAATAATCAGTTTACACCCATTCTGCCAGTAAAATTCTATGCAAAGTCCACTCTATCTTTTCATTACTGATATCTATATACCGCATTTAAGAATGACTTAGCCGGCTATCCTCTATTAAAATCCCCCAAAACAAATTTAGGTGTACCACTTTATCTAATTATCTACTGCGATTTTGCATTTTGATGTTTAAACAAAACTATGTTAAGTGCCTGTCTCTGTCTGCAGACTAATACTATCATATCAACAGCAGTACCTTAACCTTAGAAATGGGTGGCAACGCCAACTTAAATAATGCATTTAGTCTCATAATAACCATCCATTGGGAACTAGTTTCGGGCCACGAGTCCCCAACCATATCAAAAAATTGCCCAGTGCCATTCAAAAGTTAAAAGCTTAGGCTACTGAGCCTTAAAGTGGTTTATAAATCCTAGCCCATTATATGTTTGCCAATCTAAGACTTCCCTATTCTGTTGGGGGGAGAACTAAAAGTTAAATGTTAAATCCAGAACAAAATAATACCAACCCAGCAAATGAATCAGCACAATAGAACAACACCTCCCTCTAGCGGGCCGCTCAAGCTATAACACACTTATGCCCTTGTCATGGAAACAGCAAGAAAAGACCCCACTCGAAGGGAACTTAACTTGAGTTTCCCCTTTAGAGAAATCAATATTAAAGTCAAAAACGTGATCCTTCTGATTGGTATCAAAATATTACCTCCCACGGAGTCGCTTAACTATCTAGGTTTCAAATTTATCAATCCTTTAGGGAGAAAGCCTATTCAGCTCCCTCTGTCTTTGTCTAAATTATATTAAAAGAATAACGCAATGGTGAAAACAATAAACAAAACAGAGTTATTTGACCAGGAAACCTTCCCCGCTAGAGCTGAACCTAGTCATAGCGATTTTTCCTTCCATTACTTTCTCCGAGCCTGAACCCCGAATAACTCCTTAACTTAAAAAAAAAATATCAGAAAGCAAGGGTCCACTAGTGACTTGACACTCCAGTGAGGTAGTCTTGCTTCAGCCACATTCCTTCCACTGAGAATCTCAGCTGTAAGTACTGGAGACATTTTCTCCCCTTAGACAGGAGTGTAAAATAAAGAAAGCACACATCCAGAATAAGACCCCAGGAATATAAAACACTGGCAGAGTCTACCACAAATGAAGCTCAAACTTCTCGAAAAAGATCAGGGAGCAGTTCCTTTAGTCCTGAACAGGTGATATCCGGGTCATTAAAACTGTGCCATACCCCCGAAATGCAGGCTTGCAATTTCGCCGGATATACCATTTTGAATCGAATACCCGCTGCAATTAACTTCAAAACATAGGGATGGAAGGCAGAGCGCCATTGCCAAACCGTGGCTGGGAGATCTTGAGCCACTCTTACTTTTTGCCCTTCCCAGGTGATGCCTTGCGCCTCTTTTACTTTCCTTAAAAAATACTGGCGCTCAAAAAAATTGAGAAACCTAAATATTAGAGGTCTTGGCGGTGATCCTGGGGGAGAGCGATCTAAGAGCTCGATGTGCCCTCTCTATAGCATATTTGGCTCCGTAGGGTGAGGGACCAGCCACACGTTCCACAAATTTCTGTACAAAAAGAACTGCATCTTGCCCCTCTTCATTTTCAGGTAGCCCAATCAGGACTGCATTATTCCTTCTACTTCGACCTTCAAGGTCCTCAAGTTTGGTCTCCATTCTAGATATCTTCTGCTTGGTATTTATCAGTTCTGACTCAGCCTTCTCCACTCTATTTTCCAAAGAGTAAATTTTCACTTCAGTATCTGAAGTTCGCTGTGCTATTTCTTCTAAAGCTGAAGACAATATCTTGATTTCAGCTGTCATAGATGTGACTTCCTCCTTAAAGGGTTTAAACTCAGCAAGAAACTTGGCCAGGGATAGCGGCTCTTGCTCGACAGGATTAGAGGATGTTTCACCCAGACCAGTAGAACTCTCAGGCCTAGGTTTCTAAGGGCCTTTCTCAGGGGTGTTAGGCGGCGTTCTTTTGGGGAGGTTTTTCCTCATCTCCACCTCCATTCATGCTTTCACTAGCACTCAAACCGTGATGAGCCTTCTCAAAAACTTCCCCTTTCCCTTTTCTAGAAGCTGATCAGCCTTAAATCTTAAAATTAATGCAAAATAGTGATCGGATGGCTGGAGGAGACAATGGAGGCTTGCAATTGGCACCTACATCACGTGACCAATCAAAATACCTAGTAATCTAATGGTCTCTCCTCCCAGCCCCAATCTGACAGTAAACTTAAATATAAAAAAAAAATTCCCTGGTGATCTTGAGGTCCCTCCCCCAGCCCTGATCTGCCTGTAAAGTTAAATGTTAAAAACAAAATTCCCTGGTGACCTAGTGGCCCCCCGAGCCCTGAATCTACCTGACATTTAAAATGTTTAATAAAAATTATTCTTTAGTGATCTAGCAGTCCCTCCTCACAGCCAAAATCATCCCATAAACTAACATGTTAAAATAAATCATACCCTGGTGGTCTAGAGTTCCCCCCATCCCAATATGCTCTTATACTACAGTGTTGATACACATCTTTTCCTGGTGGTCTAGTGGACTCACACCCCCCCGTCGTGTAGTGCCCACCACAATGCTCCCTCCAGCTTGAACCCTGAGCTGGTAACCAGCACAACCCTTGTCTCACCACCATGGCCATCTGCCAACTGAACCATTACTGAGTGCCTTCTGTATACAGTAGGAACTCAATGACAGTTCAGTCTGTGGCTGGCCTTGGTGGTTAGAGGAAAGCTGTGCCAGTTGCTGGCTTGTGGAGAGCAGTGTGGTGGGCACTATATGCTGGGGTGGGGGCCCACTAGATCACCAGGAAAAGATGTGTATCAACATTGTAGTATATGGGCATATTGGGGCTCGGGGGAACCCCTAGACCACCAGGGAATGTTATATTTTAACATGTTACTTTACAGGAAGATCGGGGCTGGGGGCAGGGACCACTAGATCATCAGGGATTCATTTTTATTAAAATATCACAAGGGATATTTTTTAACATTTAACTTTACAGTCAGATTGTGGATGGGTGGAGTTAATGCTAGACCACCATGGAATGATTGTTATTAACATTTCAATTTTCAGGCACATCAGGGCTGGGGGGCGCATGGCAGATGAGGGTTCAGATAGTGGTACAAGTGGTCAAACCTTCTCAGAGGGTCAACTTCTAAGTAGCTTTAGACCAGCCCTGGCTGGTCTAAGGGAACTAAGAATTTTGCCCTCTGGGAGGGTTTTGAGAATCCTGATTTAGTGGATGTGGTAGCTTGCATCTGCCGCATGCCTCGTAGCACCATGCCACAGCCCACTTTGTAGTACATGGACAGTTCAAGCACCCCTTGCATCATGCAGCCTACCTTTGTGAATTGCTTCCAGTGTATCTTTTGGTGCAAGTGGCACTTTGAGCCATTCTATGTGGTGCAAGCCCCTTGTGCCATGCTGGGAGCTATGAGAAATGGGCCCTTTGTCTCCAGTGTGTTGCTGTGAAAAACCATATCCAGAGGCTTCAATTGACTCTGGGTTCTGAAGGGGCCCAGATGAGCACTCAATCCAGAACCTGAGGCATCTTGGTCATCACTCAGAGGGGGATGGACAAAGGAACAGGGACCCCATCTCTGGTTGGTGTGGTCCAACCACCAGAGCAGGGAGTGCCAGAAAGGAGAAATCACTTGTGTGAGGTTCTTCAGCTTCACTGAATGCTGTGCCCACTGTGCCCTAAGAACCACTAAGGAATCCTCATGTGTAGGTGAGCTAGTGGGACAGTCAGGATGGCAGCAACCATCAGGCTGAGTAAGCTTAAAAGACATCTGGCTGATACAGAATTGCTGGTGGATACCAGCTGTGCCTGAGCCATCAGTGCCACATCATTGTCAGAGGGCAGAAATGCATGACCCAGCCCTTCATCCAGAACAGTGCCTATATATTGGAGCTGCTGGCAGGGGGTAAGGACTGGCTCATTGACTAGTATAACCAGCTAGTTGAACAATTGTTGAGTCTGAAACAGTGTGCATACAGTGGTTTCCCGAGACTGGGATTATAACAGCCAGACATCTATATAGGGAAAGACACATAGGCCACCACCCCTTCCCCCTCCACAGAGGACAGCAGCCACTACAGCAAATATATGCATAAATACACACAGTGTAGAGCACAAACCAAAGGGCAAGACATAAAAACTATAGTGTGAGCCCTGGAGCATGAAATGCAGATATTTTCTATGAGACTTGTGGAGCTTGACATGAAGACATGCGTCTTTCATACCCAGTTAAGCCATCCAATCTCCTTTCAGTAGGAAGGGAAGGGAAGGAGGGACTGCAGGGAGATCATTCTGAACTTCTTGTATTCTATGAAAATGCTCAGTCCCCAAAGGTCTATTACTGACATTAGATCCCCAGCACATTTTGGAATGAAACCATACTGGGAATAATAGCCTTAGTTTATTTCTAAATCTAGGACATGCTCTACAGCACTCTTGCAGAGGAAAGCTTAACCCTCCTCCAGCTGGAAGGAAGATGTCCCAGGAGATATCTGTTGGGCAATTGGGGGGGAATCTGAGGAACAGTAAAGAGTTTTAAGGCATGTCCATGCTGAACCACCTCCAGTACCCACACATCTCTAGTGATCTCCCTCCATTTTTGTAGTGAGAGAGAAATTCAGGCTCCCACCAGAACTTCCTGGGGCAATGAGGCTGGAGGAAGGGGAGGGCAGTCAGAAAGTGCTGGGGATAGTGGGGGGTGCCAGTGATGGTTTGCCTTTTTGTAAGTCTGGCACAGGCACCTGGGGGCAGTTTAATTGCTTGGGAAGTGGTAGGTTGAGGTCTCTGGGACCAACACCAAGGTCCCATTGAATAGCAAGACTCTGGATATGCATAGGGCCTGTGAAAAGAGCCATGGCCCCTTCCCCAGGGCAAAGGGTTCAAAGTATGCAGGGTTATCAGTGTTATTTTAGAAGACTGCAAATCCCTTAAAGCATTTTCAGCATCAGTGCTAAATACCTGTTTTCCCTGAATCAAACATTCATCACAAATTATTGTACATCACAGGCAAAACAAGCCACTCTCAGCCAAGAGTGGTGGCAAATGCATATTCCAGAGGAAGCAGCCCTGGCAGCAGCAGCATCAAAGGAATCATATTCAGACCGCAGCAGGTGCTTACCAGTTTCCTGGCCATTAGCAATAGTCTGCTGTGCCAATATTTTACCCTGACTTTCTAGCACTCTTTCAGCCAGGGTAGCCATAGTCTTTCAAAGGCAATTCTGATATTTAGTCATCTATATCTGATAGTTAGCATTTCTTAGTCACAAGAAAGCAGAAGCAAAAGTTCTCTTTCACGTCATATCTAGCTTCCTCAACTCCTTGTCAAGAGGAAGAGAACTCTTGTGCTTGGGAGCCTTGGATCATCATGGGCAGCCATAATTACCACAGAGTCTGTTTCAGGCTGTGAGGAATAATAATGCTTTGCAGGAGGGTTTGGATATTGTTTATTAGCCTTTCTGGAAAGTGCGGGCAGTTGAACTTACCTGTGCCAGGCTGCCAAAGTTGCATCCTCAAATGCAGACTGCAAAGGAGGAATAATGAGTGTAGGTGAGGCAGAAACATCCAAGAAGTCATAGAGCTTTCACTTTGAGGAATCATTTTCCTCTGCTTGAAATCACAATTTAGCCTGACCCTTTTTATGGAAGGCCTTAAATGAGGCATCCTCAGGTGGAGACCATAGGGTTTTCTTCACACTTTCCTCAGAACAAGATGACAGAGTGGAGCTTGATCTTATTAAAAGGCAGATTCAATGGACCACAGGTCCCCCTCCTGCTGTCATCTTCTATGTTTCTATGTTTCTATATTTCTTCTTCCATGGCCTCCTCCTTCTTCTCCTCCACATTCTTTGGATTATACTCCAGTTCATCATCGATGTCAATGGCCATTGGCTGAGGGTTGATGGGACAAGGAGATAAATGAGGAGGGGCTGTTGATGGTCATCCCATCAACAGAGATCATTCAGGGCCCAGCACTGCTGCAGAGACAGAGAACTGGACCATTAATGGTATGGTTGACAAGGGATCAGCTGAGGGCACCAACAGAACAGGCAATGAAGGTAGTAATGGCAATAGGCACTGGAATTGCTCAGACATGATCTGATATAACAGCTGTGCATCGATGGGCCCCAGTGACATTGATGATGGCTGAGCTATTGGTGGAACAGTGCCTGACTGTGGAAGAATATGCAAATCCCAAGAAGGGGGGAGATGAGCCTGTGCTGGAACCTGACCTTGGTATCTGAGAGATGGTTGGTGGTGGCAGGACCCACAGCCAGATCCAGGGACCCGTCTTTGTCAGCAGACTTATCCTGCTGAATAGGGGAACAGGAACAGTCTGGAGAAGCAGTCTTGTCTTTTCACAACTTCTCCTTCTCTGAGTAGTGGTCTTTCTCCACTGACTTTGAGAACTTATCCTTTTTCTTCAATGACTTAGCAATAGCTGCTATCAACTGTGTGGATCAACAGGCTGACAGTGAACCAGGAACAAAAGCAACTGGAGTTGGTGAAGCCACCTTCACCACTACCTGTTTCACCATTTCTTGAAGTTTTAGCAAAGCTTCTGAAGCCTTTTTGCATGTCTCCTGGTTGCCTGGTTAAAGCTCTGGCAAACTGATCAAGCATTAACATCATGGTTTGTACCTAAGAAACAAATACAAATTGAGTGGTCATCGTTTTTATAAATCTGAATGTCTCTGCATTGGCAATAATGAAACTGCAATTCCTTGTCTTTCCATGGTGGCATAAAAGATACATTTTAAAATAATCTATGAGAAGTAGTAGCATTAGTGAATAATTGCAAAGGTTTGATTATATTCTTCACCAGTGGTAGACCAATGAGTGGTTGATGGTAGGAGAAAAATATTGATGCATGTTGGGAATGCCCAACTTATATCTGCACCAATGAGGTGTGTCGATGTGAACATCCCCAGCCAGCAAACATTTCTGGGTGGTCCTGATACTGACAGCTTACTGTTCCATGATGTGGCTCAATGAGACAGCCTTGAAGAAGCTGACTTGATCTAAATATTGTGTTGAAGCACATTTATACCTGGATTTTGCAAACTGGAAATAACTGAATCAGTTTTGAAAATTGGACATAACTATATCCTATCTTTATTTATTTATTTGTAATTTGTTTTTGTTTACAGGGTGAGTGCTCTAGCCATAAAGATGATTGTTTTCAGGCATGACCCGGGAGGGTACAGGGCAGACATTGCAGGTATAACAAACAATAGATTACATCGAGATACATAAACAAAGTGTTGTGAAACATTAAACAATAGGCTAAGCAGGGTAGCATGTGAGGTTGGTGCCCGAAAGACGGCATCATCCAAAACGGAGACGCGATGTGGGGAAAAGCCAGAAAGGTGAGGGGCAGGGAGGGTGACTGAATGTGGGGTTGTGGTTGACTCTAGTGTCAGGAGAGAGAGAGCTGGGATAGGCTGTACCACAAGGGGAGTATTGTGGAGAAAAGGTAAGAGCTTCAGGACAGGCAAAATACCCAGAGGACTAAGGAGGTTTGAAACAGGAGCATTGGTTGGTGGAGCTGAAATGCTGGCAAAGCGCTTTTTAAAAACATTGTATGTAGGAGCCAGCCTAATGTCCAGAGGAAGTGAGTTCCATAATTGAGATGTATGGTGGGCAAAGGTTCTAGAACCTTTTGGTGGTACTGCATTTGGGGATGCATAGTAAGGACTTATTAAAAATTGACTTGGGGCAATTTTGCCTATGTCCAAGGTTGTACAGTAGAAAACTGCATCTAGATATAGGGTTTGAAATCACCCCACCCCACTAAGAATGGGCCAGTTGGGGCAGTATCAGGGGTGAAAGGGGTTACACAGGACTTTGTCAGGAACACCCTATAATAGAGCAAGTTATATCTTTTGTTTGCATCCTACGTATAGCCATGAATAACACATGTATCACGGTTAAATGTAGGCTTGCATGTGATATATCTAAGGTGATGCCACTGACTGGCTAGAAACAAAGATGCAGTGCAACTGTAAAACCAAAATAAAAATCCTTCAAAGCAATCACAAAGGGAATAAATGCTTGTATCTCTTTTCAGCCCATTTCTTGCTTCAAAAGCTGTAACTGTTATCTAGGATAAAAAGAGGGCTATTTACATGTTTCAGAAATGGGGAAAGTGCTGATTTAAATATCTACAGCCTAAATGTATAATTCAAATACATTAGACTTCAAGTAGGAGATTAAAGACATTTGTTTAAACATCTTGTCTGACTGCCATTTCCTGCCTGCCCTAGGCAGGGGGACGATGATTTGTTAAGTACTCTAGTAAGATTCAGACATCTAAAGTTATGCCAGATTGGTTTTGGAAGCAACTAAGAGCCATTCAATTGTCCTATGCATAATTTTGAAAACAAAATTTCAGAAATCTGCAAAAGAGTGCATGCCCCTAGAAACAAGACTTTAGAGATGTTTCCTAACTGGTTACATTAATACAACTTTTTCCACCTAATGCTGAAGGGAAACATTACATGAAATTAATAAAACAGGAAAAAAAGAATTAAAAAATCATTTTAAATAACAGTATCTTCTTGATGTTCCAAGAATCAAACAGCTAATTTCAGAAAAAATCTTGATACTGAAATTAATATGATGCAAGAGACCTGCTCCCCTATGCACAGCAATATCATTCACAGTTTGTTATGAAATGATAAGTCTAAAACCACAAGGGGAGTATTAGAATGAAATCAATCCTGAGCTTTAATATGGTATGCTTTACAGTTTAAGAACGGAAGGTTAATTCAGATATTCAGGCAGACATTTCTTATTATTGCAGAGCTTTGATTTATTTTATTATTTTTGTTTTATTGGTTATAATTAAAGGCTATTTTATATTTATTTATTTTTTGTTGATTGGGTGGGTGCTGTAGACAACAGAGCAGCCTATTTTCAGGCATGGCCCGGGAGGTTACATACAATAGGGTAAAAAGCAGCAGTAAAATACATGGATAAGATAGGTGAACAACTGCAGTACATTTACCTAACAAAGCATTGATATACTGTGTATACATCACAGTGGCAGAAGACATAAGAAATTGGCAGAGCAGTGGCATCATATGTAACAACAAATACAATAGTACAACAAAGAGTACTGTTTTAAGTGGCAAGGGTTACTTAGTTTGAGAAGAGCTTGGGGAGAGCCTTACTCAGTGATAGGAACAAGTGCTACTTATAAGTGAAGTAACACACTACAGAGTTTGTGAAAATGCTGACATTACTACCATATGCATCTCAGGAGTTTAAGAAAATGTAGTGAGCCCTCATGACTCATAACAACACACCCAGGTTATGAAGTAATTTGTCATTAGCACATACAGTACCATGTTATGAGTTACTGCTTGCATACTTGCTGTTTGTCTTTAATAGCTGAGAGTGCCAAAGCTGATTTGTAACAAAATCCCCAGACATTGACCATATCAATGCTATTTATTTATTTGTAGGGTACTTTAGAGCACAGGTGCTCATTTACAAAGGTTCCATGTCAAACGCTGTTACATGCAAAAACGTTATCTTCATCCATTCCATTGAAATATAGTCAAGGCAGATGCAACATGTGTTGGATATAAACATGTATTTATGTTAAATAAACATTCAAATTCTTTCTTTCAGAAAAAATAAGATACATGTGTATATTATTGCTACAGGGATGTGTTAATACCTAGTACCACAGAGTTCTATGGCTCCTATGTTATACAGTTAATTTAGACACTGGCCCTGTCCATGCTATAACTGTTTCTGAAATCCATTTCCATTGGTTTTAAGGAGCGCATCCGAAGGAGATGGCTGTGTAACTGAATGATTTTCCCAAGACTGAGAGATGCCTGAAGTCAGCAAGATTGCAATAGGGATGAGGCTACACTGCCATATAAGGGTTGTTATCTTTTAAGGAGAACCTAAATCTGGTACACTAAGCAGAAGACTGAGCCTTGAATTACTGAGCAAAGTCAGAAGAATTGATGACACAGTAAAAATGTCGGTCAATATGAAGTGGTGAGAGGGCCATGAAACGTTGCCCTCATGATTGTGGACTTGTCTGGTGATAATATGAAATAAAGGAGCTTCAGATACAAGTCGGGTGCACCCAGTTTATGCTTTTTGACTTGCTGTTTGAAGTCATATCATGACCGAACAAGGGCAGATTCCTTATCAGAAGCAGGGAATCCTGAATATACTTGCTTGCTTTGATTACTTATGTTATGGTTTTCAGCCAGAATTTATAGTTGACATCAACAGAACTCTATCAGACAAAATTCCCCCAAATTTGAATTTGAATTTCAAGACCTGGGGCCAGATTCTAGAAGGGTTACGCCAAGCATAGTGCAACATGCACCAAAAGAAATGGTGCACGATGCAAGATATGCCAGCAAGTGAGACATGCGGTACTCTACAACAGGGACATATGACATTGTGCAACACCTTGTGCCAAAGTCCCCTTACGCCGCACTTGCAACAAAACCCCAGATACACAGATGCGTAGTGTGACATGAGCCAAACAAAGCAGGTGACAGTGCAGGAACAGTATTCTAGAATGCAGGGACCAACAACATACGCCAACAGCAAGTGGCAGGAGTTACACCAGGTGTGAGCAGGTGTAACTAAGCACAGCGTAAAAGGCAACCAAGGAGCCTTACAGGGGTAACACAGTACTGTGTAGCAAGCAGAGAAGACTAGTGGGCAGAAGTGTAATTGCAGCCCCAATAGCCTTGCTGGGCATACTTCTGGCAGCAGAGAGGCAGTACTTGTGGCACAGGGTGCGTGAGGGCAGGAACCAGAGGAACAGGCAGCCACAACAGCAGCCAAGAAGGGCCAGGCACATAGCACCATGAGTATACAGGCCCAGGAAGTCTTATCTGGACTGCACTGAGGAGCTGTGTATTGCACAATACCACCTACCAAGTGCAATTATAGCAGAGTTCTGCAAAGATGTCAGGGAAGAGCTCCAGAGCACCACCAGTAGAGGGCACCCAGTCCCTGTGGAGGTAAAGGTAATTGCAGCACTCTGCTGCCTAGCCACAGGGATCTTCCAGACCCCCACAGGTGACACAGTGGGCATCTCACAGCCTGCTATGTCATGATGCCTCAGGCAATTCATGGATGTGACGGTGCAGTGTGTGGACACATACATCCAGTTCCCACAGGATGAGCATCAGCAATGGGCCATCAAGCAGGCATTCTATGATGTGGCACTGTTTCCACATGTGTTAGGTGCAGTAGACTGCACACATGTACCCACCAGGACATCACCAGGGCAGGCAGACGTCTACGTGAACAGGAAGGGGATTCACACAATGAATATGCAGGTTGTGTGTGATGCAAAGTGCCAGATCCTGGATGTTGTGCCACAGTATCCTGGTTCCCGCCACAGTTCATACATACTGCAGAACTGTGGTCTGCATGAGACATGACAGGCAGGACACATCAGAGGAGGCTGGCTCATTGGTAGGTACAAATAGCACATGGGTCCACACAACCACTCAGGCATGGCAGGCACCTATGGCAGAGCACTAACAATGCACCCATACCCCCAACAGGTGACAGTGGATATCCACAGCTGCCATGGGTCATGACACCCCTCAGCCACCCACACACAGCTGCAGAGCAGAGCTACCATGATGCACACACAGTGACAAGGGACATGATGGAATTACCTTTGGCATCCTGAAGGCATGGTTCAGGTGCCTGGACCATCCTGGGGTCACCCTCCAGTACAGTCCAGAGATGGTCTGCAAGATGTTCCTCACTTGCTGCATCCTGCACAATCCTGCACTGAGGAATAATGTACCCCTGCCAGACATGGAGGACGTGGACCATGACATGGATGGACTTCAGTGGGACAGGCCCATGAGACAGCTGCAAGCACAAGCTACACTGTGCCATGAAGAACAATGTGCCAGACAGGCCCTGATCAAGCATCACTATGCAGAAAGCCAGTAACATGATGCAAAGTGTACCGGTAGCATTAGGGAGGTGACACAGTGGGGGAGGATGAACACATGGAGATGCTGCATGATGCTGGGGACATGTGAGGGTGACACTGCACACATCTTCCAGTGCCCCAACCCTGTGCCCAGTGACAGGTGGACAGAACACACAACCAGGACATGTGGGCACTGATGCAGGACACAGCCACCCACACAGTCTGACCACCATGTGCAGTGTGTGTGCCATGACACAGCGGACCAATGCAGACATGTGACAGGGGTGCCGACCACAGAAGACTTGACAGCACTGAAGACAGGACATGTACAGACCAATAGAGGCCTGCCAAGAGGTCACACAATCAACAGTTCATATGCGTGCAAGGAATGACGCAAGTGTGTGGAACACAATGACAGGCATTGTGAAGTCTCATAGGTCAATACAGATCTTTTAAAGATGGTTATTCCACTTTGCTCACCATGAAGAACCTAAATATATCCCTTTTTGTATAATGCATCTTGGCTATGTTTAAAACTTTCTATTGATGTTTGAGTTATTACATTTTCAGGCAGCGAATTCCAGGGCAATGTCACTCTCTCTCTGTAAACCACCCATTACGCCTCCAGGTATTACATTTATCTCCCCTAAGCTGGAGGCAGTGTGATCTAGTGCTGTACATTGATTTGTTGAGTCTTAATCCCAGTTCTTCGCAAAGTTTCTCATCTGATCTTGCTTTATGCCGTAGGCACATGTCCTCACTAAGTCTCCTGTACTCCAGGAAAACATGTCCAACTCCATCAGTCTAGTCTCATAATCTTTATGTTCCATCCCTCTAATTGATCACGTAGCATTTTTTTGTACTCTCTCCAGTAATTGTTTTTCTTTCTTCTGCTGTGGTGACCATACTTGAACCCCATACTCCATTAGCAGTCTCACCAATGCCCCACACAATGGGACCATCACTTCCCTATGTCTGCTAGCAATATGCTTGAAAATACAGTTTAAGACACCATTTGCTCTTCCTGCTACCTTCCTATGATGGATTTTAAACTGAAGGGCATTTGTAATTGTAATACCCAGATCCTTTTACTCACTGACTACCCTCAAAGGTGTATTACCTATGTAATACGGGTAGCCTATATTTTTATTTCCCAAGTGCATGATAGTACATTGGTCCTCATTTAAAGGGAGCTTATACAGTTCACACCAATCTCAAATCTGATTTAGTTCATCCTGTAATGCCCCAGCCTCACCATTTTCTTATATTTCTGCCCCCAGTCAAAAATAATTTGTGAATTTAGTCATCCATTGTTTTGCTTATACTTGAGTGACATCACATAGATATTAAAAAAGCTTTGGTCCAAGACTGACCCCTGTGGTACCCCGCTTGTCACTTCAATCCAATCAGACATCTCTCTGATTCAAACCCTTCATTTTCACTCTGTCAACCATGAGTTGATTCATCTAATGATATTTTCATGGAAGCCTAATTTTCCTAGAGTTTTAATCAATTCTAAGTGAGGCAGTTTATCAAACGCCTTAGTAAAATCCAGAAATACTACATCAACCGATTTTTTTCCTATCCAGTGCCTTACTGACTTTGTTGTACAACAGAAGCATGTTTCTCTGGAATGATCTTTTTCTTAAAGCCATGCTGTGTGTCATCTTCTAGATTGTTCTCCTCGTCTGCTGTCGTCAAGTCCGCATTTTGCCATCTCAGGAATATCTCCAGGATTAGGCACCATGTTCCATCTGGCGATCTTCCTATGCTGGTCCATCCCTTTGTGTCCTCATGTCTGGACTACTGCAACTCCCTTTGCCTAGGGCTTCCTGGGGTTGAAATCTGATGCCTGCAGCTAGTGCAGAATGCAGCGGCCCGGCTTTTGACTAGTGCTTCTCGATCTAGCCATATTTTGCTGGTGTTGCGCGGACTGCACTGGCTGCCAGTACAGTGGTGCAACACCTTTAAAGTCGGTCTTCTGACTTAGAAAGCCCTACATGAACTTGGTCCTGACTACCTGAAAGAGCTCCTGGTCCCTTACTGCCCTGGGCAATTGCTCTGCTCAGCTGGTGAATGCTTGCTAGAGATTCCAAGAGTGTTTTTGGAATCTTCTGGGGCTCGTACATTTATGTACGCAGCCCCAATCCTTTGGAATTCTCTACTCCGCCAGATAAGGGAGTGTGTGACCATGTAGGAGTTTAAAAAGGCCCTAAAAACATATCTGTGGACCCAAGTATTTGGAGTCTGATTGTATCAATTTGATTAATTGTTTTTATTGTAATGATTGGAATTTTATCTATGTATTTATACGGTGCCTTGATTTTTTGAAAGGCGTCTTAAAAATAATGTTTTATAGTGTATGGTGGAACATTAATCATTATTCAGCATGGAAATCCATGCCTGCAATAGTGGTGTTGTGCTTCACTCACTCCATCATACTGGCTGTTGTGCTACACTCACTCCATCATACTGGCTGTTGTGCTGCACTCAGTACATCAGTAGTGCAGTACAACAAAATGGAATGCTGTCTCGTGCCTCAAAGCCCTCGAGTAGCAGTTGCCATTGCCTGTCTTGACGCCTCATGATTTTGAGTTGGTATATGACGGAGACAGCAGCAGCGGTCAACAGCATTACACCCCCCCCCCGAAGAAAAAAGCAGCAGTACACAAACTAAATCTGCAAAGTGACAAATAAAAAATTCCATCCGCATCCACCAATCAGCCTTGATTTGACTGCAGTGAGATCCGTGAAGGGGAAAGTCACACAGCAGGATAGTGGCAGATAAGGAAACTCTTTATTTCTTTCATTCTGGACATTTTTTTTCCATCTGAATCGTAACCATGACTGCTCATACACTATAAAAGATTGTGTATGAGTAGTCATACACATACCAGGCTATTCTTGAATTTTGTCATTTCCCTGTTAACAGGAGACTCTCGATCTTTGCTCTAGAGGTCTACTGTTACCAGGGAAACGGCTTGATTCAAGAATAACCCAGTTGTGTATGACTGCTCATACACAATCCTCTATAGTATTATTATAAACTTGTCCATGGACTCCTTTATTATACCCTCCAATACTTTACAAAGTGTAGATGTTAAACTTACTGGCCTATAATTTGCTGGATTTTCTTTTAGTCCTTTTTTAAAAATAGGAAATAGTAATGCTTCCCTCCAAGTGGGTACCACTTCATCTCTGTCTAGGGAGAGCTGGAAAATATGACTGACTGGAAGTGAGAGTTCTGCTGCTAGTTCTTGTAATATATGTGAATAGATTCCATCTATGTATTTAATCTACAAAGTTTTTTTTGTTACTTCAATAGGATCAATTATGAGCAGGCTGTTTTTTATCTCATTTTCCTCCCCTGCAGTATCTGGTTTTAACTTTTCACAAAAAAGTATACAGAATATTCGTTTTGAATCTCTGCCATTTCCTTATTTGTAGTTATGACTAACCGATCAGGGCCAAGTTGGGGGCCTATTGTGTTTCCGGAGTTCCTTTTCCCATTAATGTAAACATAAAATGATTTGTAGTTATCCTTAGTTAAAACTGTTAGTTTGAGTTAAAATTTTCATTTGCTTTCTTTATTTATTTTTTAACCTGTTTCTGTATGTTTCTAAATTTAATCTGACTGATTTCCTGTTTATCTCTTTTTGAATTCTTAAACAGTTTTTGGTTTTTTCTTGATTAATTTCTTTTGTTTACCATGCATCCAACTTGTTGTATTGTGGGCCCTTTTTGTATTCTATTTTTTAAGGAATACGCTCCCTTGTACAACTTTCCAACTTATTTACTAATATCTCCCACATTTCAGCTATTGTTTTTCCCTTAAATTCCTGCTTCCAATTCCATATTGTTAGAACTTGTTTAATAGCTTCAAAGTTTGCTTTATTAAAGTCCATAGTAGTTTTACCTGAGACATATTGATTGCTTTCTAGAATAGTAAATGTCACCATATTGTGGTCACTATTATCCAATGGAGCTGTAACTATGCAGCAGTTTTGGACATGTTCCTTTATATTAGTTAAAACTAAGTCCAAGGTGTTTTCTCCTCTTGTGCTCTGAGTGATCATCTGTTCAAATCCCATCTAATCAAATACGTCTACATATATTATTTCCTGTTTACTTTCTGCCTTTTGATTGTCCCACTGTATTCCTGGCATATTTAAGTTCCCAATATTATTATTCTATCTGCAGGGTTTAGGTTTAGAATGAAATTTTGTAAGCTGATATCATCTTCCTGTTTGATAGATGGAAGCCTATAAATTACCTCTAATAATATTTTGGGAGTTTTTAAAGGGGTGATTTTAATCCAGAGTTGCTCTAATGATTCAGTGGAAATAGTACTATCTTCTTACTGAATATCTTCTGAGACATACTGTATAATGCCACTCCTCCTCCTCCTTCCTTCCTATACTGTCTTGATTTGGAGAATAATTTAAACCCCTTATCTCCTGTTCCCAGGTCTGCTTATGGTCCCACCAAGTTTCTGTAACTGCGTGATTTTAATCTGCTGGGATTCTATAATGTATTTAAGTTTATCCATTTTATTATTAAGACTCCCTGCATTGACTAATAGTGTTTTCTGTCCATTTTGAGTACATTTACTGACAACTTCTTCATTCAGTTGTAAGGCTTCATCTGTCATTTCTACAGCCTCTGCCCCATTTATTCATTTAAATGGGACTTTAATGCAATCATTGAATCTCTGGGCCAATACTCTGCTACCCGTTTTATTTAGGTGGAGATCATCTGGACTTTTTAGTCTGTCATCTCCAAAGATGTTCCAATTGTCCAAAAAAGTATAGCCCTTGAGATGGGTCCATTCCCCCAGCCAGCTATTTACCTTACAGATCTCTGTTCTTTTTATAATGTCTGCCACTAACTTGAAGAATGACAGAAATAATGGTGTCTCCCCCTTGGCCACAATTTTTGATGTAACCACCTCATAATCTTCATAAATCTTTTGTTATATTTCTTCTCCCAATATCATTAGCCCCTGCATGTAGTAATACTACTGGTTCCTTAGTTTTTGACATCAGTCCTTTAAGCACTGATTTAATGTCACTTTGGCCCCCAGACAAAGTACTAACAGTAGTACTCTTGTTCCTTCCTTTGCATACCAATGTATCTATACCTCTGATTTTTTAGTCACCTATCAATAAGATATCCCTCAAGTTGTTAATTATTGATTGTATTTGTTTCCCTAATTTATCAAACAACTCCTCCTTTAACAATTGTCTAGTTTCCAATCCCTTTGCTACATTTTCTATCAAGAAGGGTGGGGAGCTTTTCTTTATAAAATGTTTATGTTTCTGTACAGTTGCTTGGCCAGGTATGGGCTGTGTTCTATTAGGTGAGTATTGAGGTGGTTCTTCGGGTTGGTCTAACAAAAGAAATCTATTCAGGAGTTTCACTAGGGGAACTGCTATATACCTGCCCTTCCCTTCTTTTACTAGGTCTGGGCTGAACTAGACTCCACTCTTCCACCTCCTGCATTTGATTGTGCTTTGGCAGGCATGACTCCAGTCCTAACTTAGAGTTTTTGTTTTCTGGGTGTTCTTTTAGTCCCACAACTATCTGTTCAAGTTCATCTGAAGTTTTGTCTATAAATTGTTCTAGGATGTTAATTTCTGACCTCACCCTCGTTCTATTCTGCAGGACCTCTAGTTCATCAAACAGAATTGTAATCAATATACATTTTCACATTTAAAATCTTGCATTGGTGAGTCCTTTAAGAACATCAGGCAATCCCAACATTGTCTAAATTTCTGTTTTAGAATGTCTGCCTGTTCCACTATTTTGCCCAAGTTATTGGCTCTCAGTTCCCTCATATCACATTTGCCTAATTTGTGTATGTTTTTATTTACAGCCATAACTTTATCCCCACAGGTTGAGTATGGACAGCAGCCTGCCCTCTAGATTACTACCTGCTTCCTACTCAGTGGGTTTTCATTATCATTTTTGTGACTCCTCTTGTATCTCTGTCCACTCCAGACACGCCTGACATGCACGGAACATGCGTGTCTCTGTGCAAGTCTCTGTGTGCATCTCTGCATGCCCTGCCGCATGGCCCCACTCATAGCAGGGCTCACTTTTAAAGCACAAGAGACCCGAAAGTCGCTCAGGGGCACTGATGCTCACCTAACTATTAAAAATGTGTTTGGTGCTTTAAATTGGGCAAAGACCACTAACTCGTGGCCCTGGCCTCACTAGACTGCTTACAAAGCAGCCAACAGTTTAAAATATTGTGTGCAGTTAAGTTGGTAGTTCATTCTGTGGCTGCAGTGAACTACCAAACTTCTCTTCCTGCCTCCATTTAGATTAGCAGGGCTCCCCTATCTATGCAATCTCATTGCACAGAGAAACAGTATACAATCAAAAAGTTCAAACTCTGCCAAGTGTTATGGTCAATTCTCAGAGGTAGCCTTTACAGCCACTCCCACTTTGACCTATACTCTCAAGTGCATCAGAAATCGTCACGTAGTGCCATTACTAATGTACATGCAACTGCGGCATAATGATATCACATCTTTCAACGCATGCCACAACTGCATGTTGCGTACAGTGTAATACACATGTGTAGTGCATGCAGCACATGTAGTGGCCATGTGCAGTCAAATACTACCGATGCCACAGGCCTGCAGAGGTACAGGAGAGCCTGCACACAGCAGTCAGTGGCCACAGACCAACTACAAACAGCCTACAGGCCTATAAGAAAGTGAACAATGACCACATTAAGTGGCAGGGCACCAAATTACACTGCAGCTGAGACTGTTCAGCTGATCAACCTGGTGAAGCAGTGGCACCCCACACTGCTACCACCAGGGTGCAGGGCCCACACACCTAGGGAGAGGCACAGGGTGTGGATGGCCATCAGCAGACACCTGTAGGGGATGACAGGTGTGAGGAGGAACATAAGGCAGCTGAAGCACCGCAGGCAGGACCTCCACAGGAGGGATGGGCCTATCCTGGTGCATCTCATGGGTATGGCTGCCAGGAAAGATGCCAAGATGACAGGTGAAGGTACACCCAGGGGAGGTGAGTGGTGCCCCCTGTCAATACAATGTCACCCAGCAAAGTTGCATGGCCATGTGCATGAGTGTGAAAGTCATACTGACCTGTGTTCCCCTCTCACACTGCAGGATGGAGTGCCAGAAGACATGGGCCAGCAGCAGGACAGCACAGATCCCACCAAGGTAGGTACTGACCAAGTGCACTGGTGGACCTGTGTGCAGCAGGCCACAGGAACACAGTGCCAGCACATGTAACAACACAGAGTGACCTCTGCCATGTTAGTCTAATAGGTGTCCTGTTCCCCTGTCACAGGTTGGTGGCCAGTGGTCCCAGAACACTACAGGGTCCTACTCTGGGCCATGGTGGAGCAGAAGCAGCTGGATGCCATTGCCTACAGGGCATGGACAAGGCAGATGCAGAGGAGGAGGAGGGCATGGCCACTGCCACCAGAAACATCTAGGTTGGACGAGGACGATAGTCATCAGGTAGTGGACAACACAGCAGAGGCAGTGCCCATGGCAGTGTTGTCTGTGGTGGCAGTGGACACATCACGGGTGGAACAGGTCATGCTGTGTGTGAGAGGTGGCACAGACACTGGTGAGGTGACCATGGCTGGCGGTGCAGACAACACAGGAGACTGCACTGACACCAATCAGCAGGATGCTGCCGCATGACAGGAACCATGCCTGGTAACTGACACACAGGGGCAAGATGATGGTGCAGGTGTGTGCACCACAGAGATGCCTGAGGGAAGGCCCAGTGCCATGCCACATGGTAGAGAGGATGTGGATGTGGCCATGGAGGCAGCGATGAGGGACACAGGCCAGAAAACACAGGGACAAATGGTCATGGACTGGGACAGGAGACTGGCAGACCTAGTTGGGGTCATATTGGCCGATGTTTCCTGGCTACATGATTCACTTGGTGCTCTCCTCACTGCACTACATGACACATAGTGACCAGTGTTGCATGCTGTGCACATGTGGGATGGACAGGGCTTTTGACCTGTTGTGTAGTGTAGTGGTCCAAGTGCACTACAATGTATGCTGAGGTATGGGCTGGGATGCAGGCATATCGGGTATCGGTTTGCATGTAGAACACCATGACAGTTGTTAGTACACACTGTGTCCCTGTACATTTGTCTTTATATGTAGGGGGTTACATGTTTGAACCTGTTACTGTTGCTGTTTGTTAATAAATCTTTGCCATGTACATGTTGCTTCGTGTGTATTGTGTAATTCTTACAGATACATGCCACCTCCACAACATGTGTCCCTGACATTGTCCACATGTGGCCACCTGCATGCAGTCAGCCATGCTGGTGTATGTCATGCCACAACCCAGGTATGGTGCCTGTGTGGCAGGCTGGTCACCACACAGCCATTGGCACATCGCAGATGGACAGTGCAGCATGCCACAGTGCACAGCATGGTATGCACTGCTGTGTGTCTGTACCCCTGCCCTTTGTACACATGTGTGGTACACCATCGCACATTGGCCTGCATGGCATATCCCCACCTGTGTGCATCCATCAACCAATGGGTAGCACTGTTGGCACAGTTTTGTGGGGTGTCACTCCACATGCCATCCACAGAAGTGTGCCTCCCACTGCTGCATACATGTCGTGGTACCGTTCTGATTCTACTTCAGTGGCCATAGCTGGTGTGGGTTACCTGTTGGCATCAGCTGCATATTGAGGTGGTAACACTGTGTGCTACTTGACAGGGGCACATGTGTAGCAAATGCCACCCATCAGATATGGCGTGCATCCCCAACGGTGCTGGGGCTGGGGCATGTGCCTGTCATGCTTGCAGGCAGGCCATGGGTACATTACAGTGCAGAGTCAGTGTGCAGCACTGCATCTGGGATGGGCATGTTGGTGTGTACAGCGTCATGGAGAGGCCGGTACAGGGCAGGGGACCCAGGCCACTGTGCAACGTCCCGCATGATGCGCCATGTGTGTGGCAGGTCTGGCAAGGGCTGCACTGTGGTGTTGTTGTGGGATACAGGTCATAGTGTGTGCAGCCATGCAAACATCACCATGTGCACCCATGTGTCCACTGCATTGACTGGCATGTCAGCTATGTGCATGCTAGCACACACTGACATGGGCAGCTATTCACCGATGCCAGTCACACTGACTGGCAATGACCCCGATGATTGTATGTCCTGACTAACATCCATCAGAGGTTCACGCACGCACACACACCATTCACAGAACACACTAAGAGGGACTACTGTGTTTTTGTAACACTGTTTTACTACTGCACTGTGCATATCACCCTACATACGTGCATACCACCCCATCAGTGTCCAGTTCATCCCATTCGTAGGCGTATGCCAGTTCTCAACATAATGTGCCTACATACACATATAGTGCTGTGCCAGTGTCTCTGTGTGCAGTCCCATGTGTGTGGCTACAGTATGGCAGTCTTGTCAGATGGTATGCAGCCCTGCACACTCTCCATGGTTTGTCGTGGTCAGCGGTGAGACATGCTGTTGTGCATTGTCCCCGTATCAGTCATGTGCCACTGCTGGTACCCATAACAGATGTCCTGCTCTGTATGTTGGCATTACTGTCTATTGCTGCAGGTGTCACTTGTGCTTGTTGTACCCTTGTGTTATGCCTGGGCCCCTCTTCAGGTGTCTCCTGTGCCACACCACGTCATGTCACTGCACTGGGTGCACCTCCTGTTGCACCACTTGGCTTTCTGTCACACTTCCTGGGTGGGTCTCTTGTCCCTGGCTGCTGCTGGTCTGTGGCCTGGGGCTCCACATGCTGGCCAGTGGTTGCTGCCTGTGTGGTGGTCGCTGGTGCACCAGCTGTGGTGTGTACACTGGAGGTCTGCAGTTGTTCCACTGTGTGTGGCTGTGTACCTGCACTGTGGCCCCTTTGGTCAGCTGTGTCTCCCTGTTGAATGTGATGCCCTTGCTGGGTGCTGCCCATCTCTACTTCTGCAGGCATTGTCTGGGTGGCCATGGCCATGGTGCCCCTGGGTGGGCTGGACTCTGGTTGCACTGTGTGCTGCATGGCTACCATGTGTGGTGGATGTGATGCAGTCTCATGCTGTCTGGCCAGCAGGACATTTGCCATGGTGTGCAGGGCAGTTGTCATGGCCTCTGTGTGCTGCTGTTGCTGCACTATGTATCACTCTAGGGCAGCGGTTCCATTAAGGTGTGCCTCCATCTGTAGCTGTGCCTGGTGCACTAGGCAATGCAGGGCCAATGCATTGTCCGCCAGGCCTGTGGTACTGTCATGTGTCCCTGCTTGTATGGCATTGTGGATCCTGGACATCTGCCACTCCATCTGGCTGTGATGGTACTCCATGCTGTTCTGCAGGTGACTGAGTTCCACTGTCAGCTCAGCCTGCTTCAGTACCACTGCCTCACAGTAATCACCAAGGTATAGTGGTGTGCTGTCATCCCATGGCTCTGTCTATCTGACATCATTGGGTTGGTCCCCTAGGTTCTCCAGTGGTGAGGGGCTCTCCTGGTCAATGCTGTGCTCATGGAGGCTTGGTGGGCACACTGTTGCACTGGCGCCATGCTGCACATGTTCACTGGAGGTCATGGTGTCTGGTGGGCCACCTGTGCTCCCTTGGGTGTCCACCTCTGTATTCTGTTGTTCATCCCTGGACCCCTCCTGACCCTGTGCTGTGTCGCTGTTCCAGTCCTCTGCACCACCCACACTGACATCCATGGCCGACACTGCATCCTCCTCTGGCTCACTGGTGCCCTTCTGGCCAGAAGGTACTGTGGTGCTGCTGGTGTCACGGGCACTGTCCTCCTGATCTGTATCCACCTCCTGCAGTTTCTGTTGTGTCCCTGTTGCTGCCTGGACTGTGGTACCTGTGGGGGGATGCAAGTTGTTATGCAGCTGTTTTGTGGTTGTTCCTGTGTGGGCATGCACATGCCCACAGCCATGTGTTCCCACCTCCGCTTACCTCTGGCATGCTGCATCCTGTATGTGTTCAGACTGCTGTCACCACTGATGCTGCAGTCATCCAGGAGTGTGGCCACCAGCTTCTCCATGGCTGTTAGGGGCTGTGTCTTGGCTGGTCCTCCTGCAGTGCCCTGGGCAGCCTGACGATTGTGTGCCAGCTCCTGATTCACCACCTTCTTCACATCGTTGTACTTTTTCAGCAGATCATGGACTGTGCACTTCTGTGTGACAATTGCATTGACTTTTCTGGCCACCTTCTCCCAGGCACCCTTCCTCTTTTCCCTTGTTGCCTTTTCCCCCAACCCTGCTGAGCAGTAGGGCTGCCTTGGCATGCACCCCTTCTATGTGGATGTTGGTTTCCTGATGGGAAAAGTTATTTTTCCTTTTTTGTGCCCTAGCAGCTGTTTGTGCCCTTTCCCGACCCCCTGTACACACTGCCTGGTCCGCCATTGCATTTGCTATGCTCTGGCTGCTGTTCCTGAAGCTTGTGTGCCCTTTTATGATGCATGTCAGAGTTATGGCATTGCGTTTTGTGACTTGTTGCAACTGCTGTGTTTTATAGAATATGGCGCATACACTTTGTTGTGCTTGCAGTGGCATATGTTGCACATTTGCATAGCTTCCTCATGTCGCAACTGTGTCTTCTAGAATTTGGCCCCTGCTATTTGCTATTTGTTATTGAAGACATTTTCTTTAAAACAGTACCTTTTGCAATTAGACTTTATCTGTTCACACTGTTTATTTCTGCTGTAAAATCATTGGCCTAATTTTCAAAGTCACCCTAAGATTAACACAAGCTGCAGCAAACAGCAGATTGTGCCAATCACAGGTGCACCAGAGACCCAGTGCCCAATTCCCATAGTGGGGTCCCAGTGCCAAACATTCACAGTTTGTGGTAGCCACTCCTGTGTGCCAAACAAATGGTGGACAGGAGGAGTTTGATGGAGGCCAGCCACAGCAGTGGACATGAACACACCTGTGAGGGCCACTGTACTTACCCCTGTGGGGACTGAGGCAGGCACAGAAAATGTCTGACGGGGGGAGGATGTACATGTAGCAGCCCACCACAAGGTCAAGCATCCTATGAGCACCACACTGATTTCCACTAGATGTGCCCAGTGAGGTCATCCAGCATGTCAGTCAGCCATGCAGCAGCATTCAGAACCCTGACAGGTGTCCCTCCTACCTGGGTGTCCAGTGCCCATCCCCTTGAAGGGCAGTTAGATCACTGGGCATCACTTGCCACCTGAGGTCTTGTCCCAGAGTGCTGAACAATAGTGGTTCATAAGGAGTTAGACCTGACACTGCCCAGTCTAAGGTGGAGGTTTGGTGTAATGGGCTCCTGATGGCATCCTCTGTGAGAGGTTGATGTACCTGTTTGTGGTTTTTCTTACATATGAAGGATTTTATGTCAGAACTTCAGTGTTTGACTGCTAATTTTGAGGTTGGTGGATGGTGCAGAAATTAGCCTTTCTTGCTGCCCAGTCTAAGGCCTGGTGGATCTGGTGAGCTTTGGGAATCCCGACAACAGGGATACTGCAGCTTGCATCTGCCACAAGCCCCCTGCTGTTGTGGTTTAGGTAGAGGTCTGATGCATACCTGGAGTAAGAAGCCCCTCTCCTGGGGCAAGCTGTGTCCAGTTCTGGAGTCCTCATCTGAGAAATGACATAGACAGGGTGGAGGAAGTGCAGAGGAGGGAAACTAAAATGGTCCAGGGCCTAAATAGGAAGACCTATGAGGAAAGATTAAAGGAGTTAACTATGTATACCCTGGAGGTCAGGTGGGAGAGGGGGGATATGATAGAGACATTCAAGTACCTCATTGGTATAAACAGAGTACAGGAAGGAAGTATATTCCAAAGTAAGAAATGCCTAAAGACAAGTTGGCACAGTATGAAGTTGGAAAAGGAACGGCTCAGGGGCAACTTGATAAAGGATTTTTTCATGGAGATGGTGGTGGACCCTTGGAATAGCCTCTCAGAAGAGGTGGTGGGGGCTAAAACAGTCACGGGCTTTAAGAATGAGTGGGACAGATACAAGGGTATCCTGGAAGCAAGAGAGGAGTGCTCTAGAGTTCAGTCTGGACACCGGGCCTCATAATAGGTGGGGATTGATAGGGCAGACTGGATGGGCCAAGAGATTTTTATCTGTCAACAACTTCTATGTATCTATTTATATGTAAAATGGGCCTGCTACAAGTACTGATGCAAGGTGCCCCTTGCATCAGTTCTGTTTGGCACAGGCACCTTGCGTCAATTTTTGGGCTCTGAAAATCAAGCCTCTTAATCTTTTGAATATGGCATCATAAGCTGTTGCCACAGACGTTATTCTAATTTCAGATGCCAAGGATTAGGATTTGGAAAAGGAAAAGCAGCAGGAGCAGATGTACAGTACAGTGAAGTCATTATGAAACATTAATTGCAGTGAGTTGCTAACTCCTTGTTTAATGAGTTGCTTTACGGTTGATTTGTTGTCTAATTATGAGTTTTTAAGCAATGAAATTATGTATAAATCGATAATATATATAAAACATTATAGCAAATATTAGATGCAAACAAGCTGACGATTCATTATTAACCAGGATGGAAAATCATTGGAATTTATGCTTTAAACTCATAGGCTCAGTTCTCCAAGGGAAGCACAAGCTGCACCAATGGCAGCTTGTGCCACTTGCTGGTGTGCCAGGGACCCTGTGCCCAATTCTCTACTGGGGAGGGTCCCAGCAGCAAAGTCCCACAGCTTGCAACAACTGTGGCCATGCACTGAAAAGATGGCACATCTGTGAGGTTTGCTGCAAGCTCTGGGTGTGGTAGGGCAGCACTTCAGACATACTTTGTAGGTTACTGCGCATAATTCAGACTATTACTTGTGTATATATAAAGCACCAAACAGCACAAATATATTATCATGACTCCCCAGGAAGACAAACAGACAGTATGTACAGATGATTTAGACATTGCAGACGTATAACATACTAATATAGGTGTTGTATAGATGTAGATGTAGGTGTAGGTATAGGTGTAGATGTAGATGCATATGTAGCTATAGAGATATAGATATACAGAGTTCGCTCCCTTATCCACTCCTTGATTATCCACCACCCTCTGTTACTACCAATTTTACCTCAGGTCCGACAAGATCCCCATGTTAATTCCCTCTTTCTTCCGTCTCCCTTAGTGTCCACCATCTGCCAGAATATGTTTTCTCCCCAACAGCTACATCTCCCATTTTAAGTTCCCTCCACCTTCTGCCATCCAAGTTGTCCGGCATCTTACATCACGCTTCACCACACACAGCAATATGGACCCACAAATTGCCAAAAATACACAATGTTTATAAAACAATTTTTTTATGCTTTGATAGAAATAAGTTGTATAGGAGCATCTTGGCCATATTTCAGTGTGCTTCAGTGTGTTTTTCAGTAGTAGACCACCCCCCCACAAGTCCCTTTGTAATCCTGTTGGTTGCCCGTACATCTCTGATTCAGAATGGCATTACTACGGTACAGTATTTTTATTTATAAACAGCTTGTATTGTGCGCTTTGAAAAAGCAATAAAAGAGCAGTACTGTGTTGCTCTTTTATGTCCTTAATTCAAACTTTAATGAATTCAACTCAAGACCACAAAAAAGGGTCACTACCAGGGTTGAAGGTCAGGGTGCTAGTGGTGTGGCTTACGTGGAAGTGGGAACCAGGAAGTCGGTGGCTGATATGATGGCCAAGTCAGTGAGTGCTAAGTGAATGCGGCTTGCTCTTACTGCAGCACAGAAAAGTTTGATTTTGAGATTTGTGGCTGACAATCCAAATGTGACTCAACAAGAGGCTGCTCATCATTTCTCCACACTGTGGGGCAGGCCAATGGCTCGGTGTACCATAGGTGATATCCTAGCAAGGAGAGAGGAGTGGTCTGAAACTGCTCCAGGAAAGCAAAAAGAACTCACAAGCATGCAGACCTAGAGGAGGCTTTGTTTCCATGGTTCAGCAATGCCAGGGCACAGAACATGCCTGTCGCAGATGCAATTCTGAAACACAAAGCTAAGTATTTTGGGGGACAATTAAATGTCACTGATTTTTTTGTACTGCAATGGTTGTCTGCAGAAATTGGAAAACCGTAACAACACTGCCTGCCACATTATATCTGGGGAAAGTGCCGGTGTTACTAAAGAGTTGATCAGTGAAGGCATGCTTAGTTCCAGACTTATAGCAGAGCAGTATGCTACATGAGACTGCTTCGAAAATTATGACAAAGGCTTGTTCTTTAAAATGTTGCCTGATAGATCACTGACCACCAATGAATTTAAAAAAAAGGTATCAAGCGATGCAAAGACAGAATAACAGTTGTTCTAACTTGTAATGCAGATGGCACTGAAAAATTAAAACCCCCTTGTGATAGGAAAATCTGCAAACCCAGGGTGCTTCAAAAATTTTAATGCCAGTCTTTATGTAGAATATAGGGCTAATAAGAAGGTCTAGATGGACTCAACCATTTTTGCACACTGGCTAAATGACCTCAACACTGCAATGAGAAAGAAAAAAAGGAAGGTTTTGCTCATGGTGGACAATGCACTAACACATATTATCCCCAAATCTTATGCAAATGTAAAAATCCACTTCCTCCCACCCACCACCACAAGCCTCTTACAACCACTTGATGCAGGCATTATTCAGTCTTTCAAAGGTCATTATAGAAGGCAACACCTCCAATATCTAATTGACAGTATAGACAGTGGGAAACAACAGGCATTGTTAATTAGTGATGCCATACGATTCATTAAAGTGGCATGGGACTCTGTTACTGCAGAGACAATACAAAACTGCTGGTATCGTACTGTCATCATACCCCAACTTGTGTCTGGGACAATTGAAGCTCCTCAGCAAGATGCCACTGAATTGAATGACCTTATAAGGACTGCGTCTGGTGCCTTGGCCATACAACACAAAATGAGAATTTCAGCTGTTAAATATTTTTTATTTGAAAATGAGTGTGAGGTTTTTGAAAGTGTCACTGATGATGATATTGTCAGAATGGTTGCAAATTTAAGGGCCCCTGATGATTTCCAATAGCCCCAGGATTCCCAAGATGATGATGATGATGATAGCCAAGTTAGTCAAGAGCAGGAACAGGAAATAAAAGCGCCTTCTGTTCATAAAGCAAAGGAGGTAATAAACACTGTGCTTAGATTTTTAGAATCGTATGAGCTCAGTGAGGAGTCTGATATTCAGAAGTGCTTAGTGCTTTATTGCAAGATTTAACAACTTGCTTCTGTTAGAGCAAAGCAAATGTCTATAACAGATTACTTTAAACTGACATGAACAGTATCGTACAACATACTGCTCTGCAATGTGCGTCTGAAATACACTTTAATGTAATTTACTGCATTTATTGCAAGATATTGTATTTACTGTATAATGGTCATAATGTGACTCTTTTTAATTTGTAAAAGCGTGTCTTTAATGCATAATATTTTTACAAAATAAAACATTATTTACAATAATAAAATATTGTAAATGTGTCTTTAAGGGTTTACAATTGTATGTATGCACTGTATACACCAGCACATCATCTAGGTATAATGTTTAACATTTTTTAACATTACAGGAACCATCATTTAACATGCACCCTCTATTATTCATCACCCTCTCTCATCTGCCCAAAAAACACTGGCACCAAGTTAGGCGGATAATAGAGGGAGCACTGTAGATGTATAGTATAGATATAGATATATATCCATCCTATATTAGTATGTTACACTTCTGCAATGTCCAAATCATCTGTACATACTGTCAGTGTATAGTCATGCAGCATGGATCAGGAATGGGTAGGAACAGACCTCAATGAAAATGAAAATGAGATGCTGCTTCTAAGCCGGGCTATCCTGGAATCACTGCACAGTGTAAAAGCACACAAATGCAAACATCACCAGCCCAGGGATGGTTCCAAGGGTGGCGCAAGAACCATTAAACCAGCCCTGGCTGGTCTAACAGGTGTCTGATTTTGTCAGCTGTGCACAGGTATGAGAATACAAAAAAAGGGGATGTTGCGGCTTTTCCCTGACACAAGGCTTCTTGTGCCATGCTGCATCCCATTTTCTGCTGCACAGAAGTGACAAGACCTCCTTGCCACAGGTAGGCTGCATTTGCTGCAGGCAGCTTTTTGCGACTTGCTTCTAGTATACTTTATGGCACAAGCCACACCTTGTGGCATTCCTTTTGATGCGAGCACCTTGTGTCAGATGGGGGTACTTTGAGAATCAGGCCCATTCTTCTGGTGCTTAGACTGAATTAGAAAATCAGCAGTAATGAAGTTGCTTTAAAGGTTTGTGTTATTATCAATGTAGATACATAGATATATAAATACTGTTGGCAGATAAAGGCCACCAAGCCCATCCAGAATGCTCATTTATGCTACCTGATGAAGCAGCCAGTGACCCTATCCGGTCACTGGCTTTAGCTTTTTCTTCCTGTCTCTAATATTCCTTTATTCATGTCCCATGCATGTTTAAAGCCTGCCACCATATGGGCAGCCACCACTTCCTGGGGCATGCTATTCTATGCATCCACCACCTTCTCCATAAAAATGAATTTCCTGACATTACCCATTATGCGGCCACCCATCAGTCTCATATCATGCCTACATGTTCCGGCATTACTTTTAGGCTGGAATATGTTGTTGCCTTCCACCTTGTTCATGCTTTTGAGGAATTTGAATGTTTCTATCACGAAACTGTTACACAAGGTCTCTGCGCCCCTATTGGTACCCCTAGAGATACACCGTAGAAAGACAGTGCTTAGATATATGTTATACTAACATATAGGGCTAAGGGCATCTACCATATAAGAGTAGATATGAGGATTTGTACGCATTTTATTATAATACACTTTGCTTGCTAATACATATATATTCTCTATGTATTTTCTGTGTATTTCTTACTCATAAGATGTTAGGACATCTGTGTCTTTGGAATTATTATGATATACAAGTTGGCATTGCCATCTTTTGGTGATTCTTACTACTACACTAAGTTATGTAAGACTCTGTACACTGTACTCTTTTGTTTTACAAACTGATGACTACTACAAAGTTGTATAATGTTATCTTGGACCATGGAGCCACCTCTAATTTAACCAATAGGACTCATCTGTGCAACTAAAAATGTTTCTATCTTACAGTAACCATAGTAATTATCATAGGTATACAATATGAGGCACTGAGTCTTTTTACCTCTGAGATCCCATGAGACACGAAGAAACCTCGAGGTATACGGAATGCTTAGCATTGGCTCCCAGTTCGTATTGGTAAGAACTGTTTAGGGCAACTGTGATTTATCCTTTGGCAGTAATAAACAAGTTTATTACTCTTATGCAACGTATTTGTGATTTCTTGCATTCCCAATATTGCCAAGAACCTGAGAGTGAGGTTTAGACCTCCTGACAATTGGCAACTGAGTGCAGGCAATACTTGGTGTTTGTAAGCTTTTACTTGTTGCTTAAAACTTTTCCCCTTCCTGATGGACACAGTAGGTGTGCATTTCCATGACACAGGTCCTGTTTTCAGACCACTTTGTAGTTACTTGCAAAGTCTAGCTGCTTCTCTTGGGTGTGGTCAATGCTGACTCTACCCATTCCACTGTGACTTTGAATTGCAAGCCTACAAAGTATACAGTTGCCCATCTGTGTGTAAAGTGTGTCTGCTGTGGATCGATACATAGCACGGTGCCTTTTTCACAGTTTGATTTTTCGGTCCCTCCCATACAATGGCCACTGTATCAAATATCTGTGCAGAACTGAGACTCGATGTCTTTAACTTCCTTGCCTCCCATGGAGGATAGGCTGACTTCACATGGGATGCGAGTCAATCCGAAAACCTCATACTAGGGATTTCAACCCAGTATTGTGAGACGAGACAAACACCCAATAAACGTCAAGCCAAAGGGCTGTTGGTCATGGCTCTCTATGCTGCTCTGAAAGCCTCTGAAGTGAGGTTTTGAACCCTTGATCTGCAGATCTCATCTCTTAAGCAAGAGATGGTTTGCAGAAAACAGAAAGTATTAGACTGCAGCAGAATTGGAGTCCGAACTCCAGACTTTGCGCAATGAAAAGGATTCACTTTTGCATCATTCAACACAGGCTGGAGAGCAAGAAATTTGTATGTTGAAGCAGGAGTGTGAAAGTTTGAGACAGGATAAGGGACAGGCTTTGAATATGAATGACTTGTTAAGTAAAGTGAATGAACATTTGAGTGAGGAGATGGGAGAGCTACAGGATGAGATAAACCAGGTATGTAATGACTTAAAAGTGGCTACTAGGGACAATCACGAATTGAGCACTGTGTATAGAGTGTTGCAGAAACAAATGCAAGATGAGGTTGATATGGATGTTGCAAATGTGAGTCATGCAGAATGTGAATCCAAGATGGCGAAACTACGCCATCAGTGGGAGGTTCTGGCTGGACATGTTAAGGCGAAGGGAGGCGTAGCCCCCACCTTACATATGTCATCTGAAGGGGAGGTCTCAGATGATGACATTTCGCAGTACAACACCCAGTTATACCCATACTAGTGCCAAGAAACCCCACCCAGCTATCCACAACATGGCGGGTTCCCACTCCACCCACATCATGTCATACGTCGTCGACATCATGACGCATATCGTGAGAGATGCCAGCATGGCAGCTCCCATGATAGGGGAAGAGCAGGCCCAGATCTGGTCCTGGCAGCACCACCGATAGCCATAATTAATGTGGAAGGCAGGCAGGAGATAGAACAAATGATTGATAATGCGGTGAATAGTGTGCCCATTCAGGAGAGGAATAAGCAAGTTTTAAAAGGCCAAATAAGGCAGCTTATTCATGAAACTGGTACTTAGGATGGCATAGTCCACTTTGTAGCAGAGGCAGCAGCTCAGGCAGCCCTGGATGGTGCTCGAGGAAACGTACCTCCACCTGATCATCCCACTAATCCCCCTACAAATAGCCTACTCTGTTCAGCAAATAGCTGACAATATTGATCAGATGAACCACGTACGACAATCTCAGCTGCCACTTAGAAAAAGTGCATGCCAAATGCGAGATGCTTAGCCTCACTGCAAACTACCAGGTCCAGATCCTACACCAGACCATTGACCCTGGCTTGTGGGCCAAACTCCCTGATGCCATCCACCAGGCCAGCAACGCCACCTTTGATGAGGTCGCAGCTGAAATCATTTCTGCACACAGCCCAGATGTAGTAGGAGTGATGCTTGCATACCCTGTGAAACAGAATGCAAAGGAAAGTCCAGCAACTTACCACCAAAGACTCTGGATGGCCTACCAAGCAGCAAAACAACTCACACAAAAAGCATCGGATATAGATCTTATCAAATACAAGACCTTGTTCATTAGGAACATGATTCCTGCAGTGAGAGAAAAGATAGAGCCAACCACTTATCCCACCATAGAAATGTTTGCTGACATTCTTCGGAATACTGAGAGAGTTTATCAACTCTACATCTGTGATCTGGGCTCCTGTTCCAAGAAAGTAGCCACAGTGGAGCCTACTCAAGAGACCACAACACACTACATGGTGGAAGGGCAGGCCCAACACAAACAGCCCCTCCCTGCAGACAACCAACACCCTCAACAGGCCCAACAACAACAGCAACAACCACAACAGCAACAGCAGCAATGGGGTGGGAACCGGAACTATCATAAAAACAAAAAGCGTCACAAGAATAAGGGCAAACAACAACAAAGACCAGGTCCTTCATATAGGGAGATAGCCGAAGAAAATCGGAAGGTTAGAGAACTCCTGGGGCAAGTGCGCTCTGTAGCAGATGCTGTTCCTGCTCAGTCCCTTGCAGCCATACAACCAGGAACCCAGGCTCCAACAGGCCATGGTGATACTGGAAGTACAGGCCCTCAGGCCCAAACAGGCCTGAACCCAAAAGCACATCCCTATATAGCATCAGTGCAGCATGGTGAAGTGGTTCAAAGGAGCCAGGCCAAACCTCTCCATGCCTCTTCCCATACAGATTGACAATTACCGGCCCCGACTGTAAACAAGCTGGTCTTGGATACAAATGGAAGGCCCTGCACTGAGGCCGAGGTCGGGGGCTGCCTACTTACTGTGTTATTGGATACAGGTGCGGCTGTGTCTGTATTACATGATGACCACCTGGACATATCTCCTTGGTCCACCGGATGGAGGACCAACATGTCAGGAATAGATGGTACTAGGTTGCCTGCATATCACTCTCTACCTCTACCGGTAGAATTGGATCACTTGAAGGTCTCACACACCTTCCAACTGATGGTATTGCATGATCATCCTAGTATCATTGGAATTGTCTTTCTTGCCCCACACAGCTGTGTGATGGATTTAGCTAACATGCCATTGATCCAGATTCAGGGCCAATATCACACTATCTTGATCCCTGATTTACATGTTGTGGCAACAATATCTGCCAGCAACAAGGGGTATGACATCATAGATTTGTTCAAGAATCATGAGCCTTTTCCAAAGCTCCTACCCATTTTGCAAAGGCACCTGGAAGCATTTGCTATCAAGCATGACTGTGGCAGAATGCACACTGCCATCGAAGTGCCAGGCCCAGCACATGAGAGGCAAATGCAATACCCTTTTCCATCTGAGGCCTTGCCTTCTCTCAGAGAAACAATAAAATCACTCCTTAACCAAGAAGTAATCAGAACATGTATTTCTACTGCCAACTCCCCAGTATGGCCTGTGAAAAAGCCCACAGGCACCTGCAGACTTACTATTGACTACAGGAAACTTAACCCTGTCACCCCCAGTTGTGCTCCAACTGTGGCATCCGCGCCTGATGTGCTATGACTTTTGACCCCAGACCTGAAATAGTTGAGTGCCCTGGATATTTCCAATGGCTTCTGATCACTGCCATTGGCCCCTAAGAGTCAATATAAGTTTGCCTTCACCTTTGAAGGTAGACAGTACACGTGGACCTGCTTACCATAGGGATTCCATAACAGCCCGTCCCTGTTCCATCTGCACATGATGGACACCCTTGAGGGTTTCTCTACTCCCCAGCATCTCTTGCAGTATGTGGATGACCTGTTGTTGGCAACTGCCACACAGGAACAACACTTGGATCTCTTGGATGAACTGCTGACTCTCATCCAGAGAGCAGGCCTTAAATGCAACCCAGCAAAAGCACAACTATGTCAGAAAGAAGTACTCTTTCTGGGCCTAAAGATAACTGACCAAGGCCGCAGCCCTACCTGGAAAAAGATACAAGGATTGCAAGACTTGTCATTGCCTACCAGCGTGGCAACTCTTAGAAGGTTTCTAGTATGATAAATTACTCTAGAGATTTCATCTGTGATTTTGCTCCGAAGGCTGCTCCACTGTATGAGCTACTAAAAAAGGACATTCCCTGGAATTGGGTCCATATACATACCCAGGGTGTGATGTCACTGAAGCAGGCCTTGGCCTCCACCCCAGCACTGGTAAACCCCAATCCAGCATTACCATTCCATCTGGAATGTGCCACCTCTGACATTGCCATGTCAGCAGTGCTGGCCCAGAAGGTTCATGGGACTCTGAGACCCATTGCTTATGCATCACAGCTCTTGACCCCAGTAGAACAGAAGTACAGCCTTTGTGAAAGGAACCTTCTAGCCACATACTGGGCTGGCAAGCACTTTCTGTATATCATTGGGTACTCCCCACTGATCATTAACACCAACCATACCCCAACTACCTTTCTGCTATCAGACAGAGTGAAAGACGGTACAGTCTCTAACACCAGGCTGACACACTGGTCACTTCTTCTCCAGGACAGAGACACACAGGTACACTCAACCAAAATTCCATCTATGTTGGCACATGGATTCCTTTTCCAAGGATAACCCCATGACTGTACACTGCAGTCATCTGATCTTCCAGATCCAGGTCCTTTCCTCCCTGCCACACTACAAATACTTGACAGCATCTCTTTGTGTCATATTTTTACAGACGGTTCAGCTTCCTCCTATCGGGGAGAACAAATTGCAGGGATGGGTATCTTAGTGATTTACCCCTATGGTAACACTGTCAAAAGCTCTAAGCACTGTAGTGTAGCATCATCACAGTATGCAGAGATGGCAGCAGTGGCCTGTGCCCTCGAGTTCATCCAGCATGGAACCTAAGATACCATTATATTTACAGACTCTAACTGGGTTTGTTGTTCTCTTGCAGAATTCCTTCCTTTCTGGCAGAAGAACTCCTTCTTCTCTTCTGATGGCAGTCCAGTGAAGTACAAAGAAATGGTAATATGCATACATTCACTGGCGCAGAGATTTGCACACAAACTCTATGTATACAAAGTCAAAGCTCATTCCCTGAATGACCCCTATCATGACTTCAATGACACAGCAGACACCCTTGCCAAGTAAGGGGCCCAAGGGGGGTACACATGGATGATGGATAATCCAGAGACCAATGTGGCCATACACATTGCAGCAGTCAGGAAACAACCTGAACCCTTTTCCCCCTTGGACCTCTCAGCAGCCCAACATGTTGACACTGAACTCAAAGAAGTGTTCAGGTTCCTTAACAAGAGTACCGAAGAGAAACTTCCTTACACATAACCCATACCAGAGGCATGAAGGTAAATTACACTTGTCACCAGATGACAAGCTAATCTGTTACCAACCAGATGATTCCAACACCAAGTTGTGGGTGGTTCCCAGACACCTTAGGTCTGAATTCTTACACCAAGTGCATGATACACCAACTGGTGGACACCAGGGAGTGGAAAACCCCCTCCAGAGGCTCAAGACCACTGCCTGGTGGCCTGGTGTCACCAAAGATGTTAAACAGTACATAGATAACTGCCTTGTTTGTGCACAAAACAACCTCATTACCACTAAACAAAATGCCAAATTCTACCACAAAGACATTCTGGCCCTTGGCATGCCATACAGATTGATTTTATTGGTCCTCTGAGCAACACCAGCAGAAATAATAAGTATGCTCTTGTGGTAACTGATCTTTTCTCTAAGTGGGTCGAAGCTTTCCCCACTAAGACATGCACTGCTAAAACCACTGCCAAAATCCTGGTTGAATAAATTTTCTCCAGGTGGGGCAACCTCTTAAGGAAGACTCAGACAAAGGAACCAGTTTTACAGGTGAGTTGACGAAAGAATCCCTTGAACTCCTAGGAGTTCAACAGAAGATTCACATACCCTACCACCCTCAATCTTCAGGTCAAGTAGAGAGAGCCAGTAGATGGATTAAGCAAATGCTTTCCGACTTCATTGAGGATAATCCCAAAACCTGGGATTCCCTATTGCCATTACTCTTTAAGGCAATTAGGGGCACACCCTCAGCCACCACCCAGTTGACACCCTTTGAGGTGATGACTGAAAGACAAATGAGATTACCTGAACACCTGTTGTTTGACCTGCACAGCCCTACTGCAGACTGCATGTCTGTAGACCAATATGTGGAAAAACTCAGAAAAGACCTCATACACACACACACTTGTATGCTGCCAATCACATGGGCAAGGCCCAGCAACAGTCCAAAATACAGTTTGACAAGCACACACAAGAAGTGGATTTGCAGGTTGGAGATCAAGTAATGGTCCTCTGATTTCACATCCCACACACTCCTTCTCCAATAAGTGGGAAGGCCCTTACCCCATTTTCAACAAGCTCAGTCCGGCAGTCTATCAAGTTAGACTCCTGCAAAATAATAAACTGACTGACAAATGGTTACATGCAAACCAACTGAAACTGTATAAAGGAGGTTAATAACTTTTCACCACCCCACCGGGTGGAATAGTACTAACCTGCTAATGTTTGATTTTGCTTTTTAGATACACTGATAAGATGGCTATCTTGTTCCATTTTCTCCTCATCTTAGGAGTTATCCCTTGCATCCAAGGCATGGTACCGGACCTCTTACCACACCTTGATCATCCAGCATCTGCTCCAGAGGGAGTATCCATCAAAATACCCGGTAGTTTGATTACTGTCCAGGAAGGTTCTGATGCTTATCTCACTGCCTCAGTTGTTACTCCTGATAAATCTACACTACAAATTGAGTGGAAAACCACATCACAAGGACAAATTCTCCCTGTGGCCAAACTCTCCAAGGGAAATTTTCAGAGTTGGCCCAATGCTAATTTATCCCCAAATGATTTTCTGTCCTTGCTGCAAACTGCTGTTAGGCATACTGGTTTATACAATATTAGTGCTTTAATTGATCCCTCATAATGTAATTCTTTGTCTAAAGATTCTGCTCAAAAATGTTGTGCTGTACACAACATGGCCTCTGCTGCCATGTACCTCTCTGTACTACCACCCATTGACAAACAGCTTTTGTAATGTCCAAAGCACACCCCTGGTCCCCGCAGTGGTCTCTCAGCCACTGCTTTACCTAGTTCACTGATTAATAATTTACAGTTTATGCATATGCCTGTGTTGTTTAATCTTACTTACTGGAATATGAAAGAATCTGGTATGTGTCACAATACTAACACTTCAGCATTTTATAGTACGCTGTTGCTTGATAGTTTAGCAGCATTTCAGATTCATACTCAAGACTCTATTGCCAGGGTACATACCACCGAGCATAGAGGTATCTTCAGGAGAAAACCCAATCCTGATTATCAAAGTCATAAACGTAATACACATGAAGTTGACAGTTCTGATGTCACTGGTGCAACAGGCACTGTCACAGGTCTCTTTGGTATGGCTATGTCTATCTGGAATAAAGGCAGACATTGCTGCTATTAACTCTCATTCAGCCAAATTCCATACTGGTTTGGTAAATAATATACTACCCCCATTATTGCATGCTGTGGATGGCCTTAGTCAGGAAGAAAGATACACTGATTATAATACGCACGACATTGCTAAGGCATATACTGACTCTAAAGACAAAATTAACGCACTCATTGCACAAAATAACAAAGAAGCAGACAAACAATACATTGCTAGAGAAATCTTATGCTCAGCCTATGGCTCTTATATCATCACTACCATCAACAATCTCTTCTGTGATCTAGAATCTGGAAGAATCCCTGATATAATACATGACAGACGTATTTCCAAATGGTATTGTCCAAGATGTAAAACTCCTAGCTGTATTGCTATGCGTATGCAACAATCTCTAACTATTCCTCTTTCTACAGCTAGGAATTTGGGTTTTGTGATCAGGCACCCTAATACTGGCCATGTTTTACTTCTAAGAAATGTTCTATCAGAGATACAATGTTTGTTTCTTTTACTGTTTCTTTACCACCCTTTGATCCCACTACAGCCTTGTTTGACAAGCTGGCATTAGTACATTCGGTGGGCACCTTGATAATGACATCTACAGAGAATGCTTGGACTTACCTCCTCTATTGGTCTTCCATCCTTTCCTGGACGCCTGGGTCAGTCCGCACACAGACTGCTGTGCGAAGAAACAATATACTTACTTGTGTCTATGTGACGTATTTGATGTTATTAAACCTGTATGTGGTTATTCTCCAGATAGTATAGATTGGTCCTTTTTTCATGCATGATGACATCAGCACAAATGACACGACCTTTCCGGACTCAACATTGGCTCCAGATAAACTCTACCAGTCTTATCGAGAGGAGGTTCATCGCCTGTCAATACAGATTTCCAAGACAACCTACATCTGCCCAGTCCAGCTGCAGAAGTGGAGACTCCCTACTGTTAAAATGCAGTACAGTTCAGATGGGGAGTATAGAGTAGTCACTAACTGTAAGTCATACACCTACTGAAGTGAGACATGTGTTATTGATTTTCCCAATTTCTGCTTTGTCCCCCACCTGAAGTCTGTCATTGGACATACTGTTATTAGCCCCGTCCCCCTTATGGATGCGGACATCATTGATGGTAACTCCGATTATCTGCTTTCCCTTTCTGAATATCTTCCTTATTTTAATGTACACATACATCCATTGTCACTTACATTAAAATCACTTTTAGAGAGAAAAGACACCCACCTCATCCACATCAGCAATAATATAACCAAAGCTAATGAAGCTATCCTTTCATTGATTAATGATTGTGATATGAATGTTGCATTAACTAACACTTGGTTAGAGATTACATTTAAAGGTTTGTTATTACTCAAGCATTTATGATATTTTTCTTGATTATTATGTTATGCTGCCTATGGTGCATGCTGCGCCAACACCGTGAGCAGATAGAGTTCCTTTACAAAGCTCACGCATCAGGTTTGTAAATGACCCCTGCTCCCTGGCCTTTCCCTAGATTTGCCTGTGTTGCCCTTGGAGGCAACAAGGGGGGGAATGTTACACGAGGTCCCTGCACCCTTATTGGTACCCCTAGAGGTACACTGTAGACAGCTAGTCCTTAACTATATGTTATACTAACATATAGGGCTAAGGACATCTATCATATAAGAGTAGATGTCAGGATATGTATGCATATTATAGTAATACACTTTGCTTGCTAATACATATATATTCTTTATGTATTTTGTGTGTATTTCTTACTCATAAGATGTTAGGACATCTGTGTCCTTGGAATGATTATGATATATAAGTCGGCATTTCCAACTTTAGGTGATTTGTACTACTACACTGAGTTATGTAAGACTCTGTACACTGTACTCTTTTGTTTTACAAACTGATGACTACTACAAAATTGTATAATGTTATCTTGGACCATGGAGCCACCTCTAATTTAGCCAATAGGGCTCATCTCTGTAACTAGAAATGTTTCTATCTTACAGTAGCCATAGTAATTATCATAGGTATATAATATCAGACTCTGAGGGGCCAGATATTCAAAACTTTGTGCCGGGCAAAAAATGTTAGCACAGGATTAGCGCAGGATTAGCACAGGTCTGCTATGTTCAAAAGACCAAATAGCACAGGAAAACTACATTAGCACTGGGCAAAATCATAATGTATGGAAGGGGCAAACTGACATGAATACAGGCGTAATGCTATATTCAGCGACTAGCGCCGTGCAAAGTGGTTTTGTGCGACTCAGCATGACACTTAGTGTGGTGCACATTACTGCCCAGGAAAAGCTTGTCTTAACCCTGGGCAATCAGCTGTGCGCAACACTATGGCTTTGTGCCATGTTTGTGCGGGTTTTGCGCGACCCCTAACAAATAAATATGACAGACAAAGCCAAACACAGAGGAAGCATGCTGCTAACTGATGGCATCACAATAATGCTATCATCTGCCACCAGTCCCAGCCATGCCAGGCAGTAAGTGGTGACCCTGCCACCAGTGGACAGCATGGCAGTGTGGCCATACAGCACACACCTGCGGACCACACTTCTGTGGACACCAACAGATGCCAACACACACATGCAGCACTGCAGGCATGGAGGATGTTGAGGGGAGACTGTATGGGTGGCCAGGCTGTGCCACAGACCAGGTGTGGCCACAAGGCTGGGACACATCATGCAGTGCACATGGGCCAGTATTGGGAATACCCCAACACCAGTGTGTCTTTCGGATAATATATTCCCCCACGGCCACATACCACACAGCTGTACAACTGCCACACCACACAAAGCCAGACATGTACATGTCACTGTGAGCATCCCATGCCAGAGATGCAGCATCTGTGGGTCACAAAACAGCGTAACAGTAATGTCCACTGTCAGTAAACACCTGCAGGTTGGGCATCTCACTGTGTGTTGTGCAGTCATCATCACTGCCCTACACACCATAGGTAGAGCTGTGTACATGCACTACTGGCTCCCTTGCTACTGTAGTGTCTGCTGTGCACTGTAACATGACCTACAGTGTGACAGTTGCATGCAGCACCACCACCATCTGTGCCTATGCTGTGTTGTCCCAGTACAGCTGCAGGCAGCAGCGCATGTGGAAGTAGTGTTCAAAACTGTATACTATTCCCCAAGCTGTTTGTGCAGCGCTAACACGTTTGCGCGGGTTTAGCACAGGCCTAAACAATTAGCCCAGTGCAAACTGCATGCAAATCAGGGCATAATGAGATGCTAGTCTGGATGTTTGCCCACAGATTATCTAAGTAGGCTCATTTGCATGTCACTTTTGAATATGGCAAAGTTTAGCACCGGGCAAATGTGTTTGCACTGGGCTAACAGTTTAACATCACGCTAAACCCGCACAAATGTGATTGCTTTTCACGCCAAACAGTTTGGGAATATTTTACAGTTTTGCACACTGTATTTTCACATACGTTGCTGCCTGCAGCTGTACTGGGTCCATGCATTTTCTGGCACACACATTGGCCACATAGTTCACCTCTACCTACCTTCCCATCGCTGTGCACTGTGTTGCTGTTGTGGTTTGCACTTCCTGGTTGCCATATTCAAAGCTGTCTTATTCCAGGGCTAAGTTTGCCCTGCACAACCAGACCAGTTTGCCTGGCCTCATTCCCATGCTATATTCAGAAGCTGTTTGCCCTAGGCTATTCCTTTTGAATATGGCTTACTTTGTGCTCTGGGCTAAGTTTGCCCACTGGGCAGTGCTAATTTAGCCCCGGGGCAAAGTTTTGAATATCTGACTGTGAGTCTTTTACCTCAGAGATCCCATGAGACATGAAGAAACCTCGAGGTATAGGGAATGCTTAGCATTGGCTCCCAGTTCATATTGGTAAGAACTGCTTAGGGCAACTGTGATTTATCCTTTGGCAGTAATAAACAAGTTTATTACTCTTATGCAACATATTTGTGATTTCTTGCATTCCCAATATTGCCAAGAACCTGAGAGTGAGGTTTGGACCTCCTGACAAAACCTCTCTCCCTCCTTTGCTCTAGAGTAAGGGGTAAAATCCAGTTTTGATGCACATGTCATTAGTAATAAAGAATGAAACATACAAATAATATAGAAATATAATACACGTATAATATACTGTACATATAATAATATACATATACATAATATACAATAAAATGATATATAATACATGATATTCATATAGAAACACTGGAACATAGGGAATACAGATGGATCAGGTGATTATTGACCATACTTTTCCATCCGCAACCAATAGTGGTTGTACTATAACTGTTAATTCCCTTTGTTTTCTGGTATGAGTCCATTTCTGGGGAAATATATGTAATTTGAGTCCTGCTGATGCTAACTATAGTTATTTTTTTTTTTTTTGTAGGAAACTGGCAAGTCACGTTAAATTTGCTTCAAACAAGAGTTTCGTAAACTCTCATTTTGTATGAGAAACTTCCTAATCAAACTCAGTTGTAAGCTCCCTTCAGCCATCCCCAGAGCTGTCTATTATAATTATCTTCTTGATGTTCCAAGAATCAAAGAGCTAATCACAGAAATAAATTGATACAGAAATTAGTATGGTACAAGAGACCTGCTCTCCTATGCAGAACAATATAATTCACAGCTTGTTATGAAATAATAAGTCTGAAACCACAAGGGGAGTATTAGAATAAAGTCATTCCTGAGCTTTAGTGTGGTATGTTTTACAGTTTGAAAATTGAAGGCTAATAAAGAAACAAAAAATAGACAGGTAAAGGAGTCTGTTGCTGTTTGATATGAGGTATTGTTCTGTGGAAATTGCTGGCTCGGTAATTGCTCACTGAGTGGTTTGTACCATTGCTGCACAAGTCTAAACCAGGTTACACAGCGTAGAAGCCAACTCTAAATGTTTATAATCAAATCCCATCCCAATGTTGTCTCCCTAGTGATGACCATATTTGAAAATAAACATTGCAAGGTAGAGTGATGTTTCCACGTAAACAACCTTTACTGGATTTTCAAAGGAAATGTCACAGACACAGTTCCTGAACTGGGGCTGTGCCTGCTGCATCCAAAATGTAGCAAAATGTATGAATGCTATTTTCCAACATTTTACCACATCTACTGTACAACACTTGTGCCTTCTTTATGGTAACATAATGATGCTTGTATCATATACTGACACATGCATCATTATAAGGCTCTTGAAATGATTTTGATGATGAGCACAGGATCCAAGACAGCATGGATTCACAGCGGGAAGGACATGTCAAACAGACCTAATTGGTTTCTTTGATTGGGTGACTAAGGTCATGGATAAGGGGGCAGCAGTTGATGCGGCCTACCTGGATATCAGTAAAACCTTTGATACCATGTCACATAGAATACTTATGAACAAGCTGGGAAGCCTGGGAGTCAGTCACATGGTGGTAAACTAGGTTTGGAACTGGTTGAGTGATGGTGACCAGCGGGGTGCCACAGGGATCAGTCCTGGGCCCAGTCCTGTTTAATGTCTTATAAGTGACATTGCAGAGGGGCTGGAGGGGAAGGTGTCCCTCTTTGCAGATGACACTATGATATGCAACAGGGTGAACACTCCAGGAGGTGTTGAAAAAAAGGAGGAGGGACCTAGGTAAATTGGAGGAATGGTCCAGAGTGTGGCAGTTGAGATTTAATGCAAAAAAGTGTAAAATCATGCATTTGGGGTGCAAGAACCTAGGGGAGGATTACATGGTATGGGGGCGACTCATGGTCACCAAACAGGAAAGGGATTTGGGGGTAACAATATCTGATGACCTTTAGGTGGCCAAACAATGTGCCAAAGCTATGGGGAGAACCAATGGGATGCTGGTGTGCATTGGAAGAGGTATCACCAGCAGAAGTAAGGAGGTGGTGATTGCACTGTACAAATCATTGGTGAGGTCTCATTTGGAATACAGTGTCCAGTTATGGAGGCTGCATCTCCATAAGGATGTAGACAGGGTGGACAGAGTTCAATGAAGGGCAACAAAGTTGGTGCAGTTCCTGCACCAAAAGTCATATAAGGAGAGACTGGGAGACCTCAATATGTATACCCTGGAGGAGACAAGTGACAGGGGAGATATGATAGAAACCTACAAATACCTAAAAGGCATAAATAGAGTACCAGAGGATAGCCTCATTCAGAAATGGAGATGCCCAGGAATGAGGGGGCATGACATGAGGTTGGAAGGGGGTAGACTAAGGGGTTGCAGGAGGAAGTATTTCTTCATAGAAAGGGTAGTGGATGCATGGGATAGACTCCCAATTTAGATGATGGGGAAAACATAGTTGGGGATAGTCAAGCATGCATGGGACAGGCATAGGGGAACTCTAGCAATAGGAACAAGGAGGTAAAGCCAGAGATCAAGTAGCGTCTGTGACTTTTATAGTAGGCAAGGAAAATGGGCATACTAGATGGGCCTAGTGGTCCTTATGTGCTGTCAGTTTCAATTTCTGTCTTTCTATCTGTGCAGATGTGTTAGTCCACCTTTCAGGTGGTCTAACTTACTGTCTCATGCATTGGGCATGGATGACAACCATGCTGCAAGTCCACAACGTGGCTTTGAAAATCCAGCCATCTCTCTGCCTTAATGCAATTTAATGTTATTCTCCACTGACAACCTGCCATCCTGTTAAAATTGGAATCTGCAAATGCAAATCACACATCCAGAGCTTCCAATTGGAGCCCATGGGACTGAAGTAAAATTAATTTGAACTGAGGTAATAGCCACAGTAGTTCAAACAGTGAAGTTTAATTTGGCTCTACAGTTATAAGAGTAGCTCACTTGATATGGTATTTTTCATCTTTCATAGTGTGAAGTTTGTAGGTTCCTTGGGTGCATATCCACTGCTGGCAACACATTGCAGTCATGTACTTGATAGGAAGGCTTTTTACATTTTGCCCATTTTACAGTATTTCTTCAGCTAGAGGTTCAAATATATCATGCAGTATTCAGAAAGGATACACACTGCTTTGGATGTCATGGCCAACATTCACTCTCTCACATAGTAATCACATGCTACTATACTTACACATAACTCTGTCCATGTGACTGAATAGCATCACTACACTTATCCACATGAATTCACCAAAGGCATATCCTGGGGTTGTCAGTATTCCTCAGAAGTCCACTCCATCTCCCAGAAAGGTTTCAAATGGGTCTACTTTTTAATTCTGAACAGAGTATAAGAGTAAGAAGAGAGTCTGCTTTCCTGTGCAGTTGACCGTCTCTTCACTTAGGCCAGAAATGTCCAGGTTCAATACAGTACATTGTAAAATGTGTCAAGATGAGATATAGTTTGTATGAATACAGCTATTGCATACTAGAAAAACATGGGGTAAACACAGTCTGAGCCACTCTCTGGCATATGTGGGGAACTAATGACCCTCACACAAATAGTTCCTGAATAGGAGTTCACACAAGATGTGCTACAGAGGGCGTGACAATTGTGGGAGTCGAGTGGGAGCAAAACAACTGTATTTACATTTTTGTGAGCTTGGTTTTTTAAATTTGCTTATGCTTATGGCTCTTCGCCCACCTCTGTTTCTTTTCACTTTTTAAATGGGGATGTGGGGCAACCCCCCCAACCTAAACAGATTTAAATAGCTTAAGTTTACAAGTCCCACTCCTCTTGCACATCACCACTGTCAACTCACACTGCACTTACTCTAGCCCTTCCAGCTCCTATGTTACCTTACAAGGAGGCTTCCTAGTCTTCCACCAGTACCCACTCTCTGCCCCATGGTAAGGATGTTCTATGTAGAGGGACTCCCATGAGAGACAAATAGCTTGCTTGGTGATTACAGAAGTGACCCTGAGTCATGCCCATGCATGGTATCAGCTTGTAGGACTGCTTCTGGACTGCTTAGGAGTCCTGTACAGTTGCAGTACTGAGCATTGGAGGGGGAGGTCTAGGTAGCAGGGGTATGCCATGTATGTTTTCTATCCCTTTGGGTCACTAGCTGTCAACTATTCAGTGGCAAGGGCTATGAACCCTCCTTGGGGACTATGTTCAGCTTCCACCAACCTAATTTGGGATGATACTACACATGGACCTGTGAACCTGGGTCCCCAGAATAGAGATAGAATGCACTCAACCATACTGTAGCATTTCAAAAACTATACTAGTCTATGATTAGTGTATTAAAAATATTTACCTTGATCCCTGGAAACAGCCACCTTGACCCACCTTCCAAAGGCAATTTTTCTTTCACGTGTGTACTAACTCTCCATATTCCCACCTTACATTTTCCAACCCTGTCCTGTGGTAATGTACTTTGTTGTTAAAAAGAATAAAACTGAAGAAGATGCTGCATTTATTTCTTTTAGCTGCCATGGCTGGGCGTGCTGTAGCGCTAGTTGTAGCTAGAGTGTGATTTTATTTTCTCCATTTTTGTCTCCCGGTTTTGCCTCCCGTTTATCATTGCTTACTGCCTGTTTTTGTCCCCCATGTGTAGCTGTTATGGCTCATTTTCTACCTGTTTTTGCTTCAGCTAATTTGTAGAGTGACATTGGGTCATTCTAAAGACCTTGTAGGGTGAACTGGGGCTATTCGTTTCTGCCCGTGGTAGTCCTGCATATATTGAAGAACTGAGCTGATCTACCTGTGTCTTTCTTTGGATTTAGTTGGACTTACTGGGATTTGCTATTCGTTTTAGTCCAGAGCTGTGTTTTGGGCCAGAGACAGGAAACCTTGAGGAGAGGAGTCGAGGAGAGGCAGTGGATTACTTGGAGCTTGGACTTGGGACTAGGTGCAGTGCGGGAGAGGATTTGTGTGAAGTCATTTTGAACTGAGCCCCTGACTGGACTGTCCTGTGGCGGTGCTTTTCGGTGCAGGAATTGGATTGTTGTCAGTGGTTGGCCTGTCCCTGTGGGGTAACTGGTGGCTGGAATTCAGGGCCACTCGAGAAGCTGAGCCGTGGTTCTGTCGGGTAGTCAACAGATTGGGCTGCCAGCTTGCTTAGGTTCTCTAGGAGGCCAACTGGTGGGCTGGCATCGATACAGAACCAAGGAAGCAGCTGTGGATACTTTCTGGCTGTGGTGCCTTCTATGGGATTTTTGGGGTCTCCACTTTCCTGGCATATGGATCGTGAGTGAGTGAGTGAGGACTTTTGTTTTGAAGACCTTCTGCCTGCACCTGGTCAGATTTTTACTCTTTTATTATTTACTGTTAACTTTCAGGCAGTGAGAGTGCCTGTGCTTCATTGTCAGTCCCTCAGGTAGAGAGAGGCCTGGGGACTGAAATTACTCATAACCCTTTACCATCCTCTGGCTTGGACAGACAGTGGGAGTGCCTGTGCCTTTTCAAGTCTCCTGAGGCTGCGAGAGGGCCTTGGGGAGCTGAAGATACTTGCCATGCATGTTTGATTCATTTTCTTTCTTTTCTGAAAGTGAATTGCATAAAATGTGGTACTTCATAATTGAACTGCCTAATTGTGTGGCACCCTGTAGTGTTCAGGCTTGAGCTCCTGGGCATATTCATCTACTTTAAAGGACACTAGGAGCTTTAAGTTGTCTGTAACTGAGAAGTGTTGGACTAATCGGGATTTATAAATGAACTGAGAAATCAAATGACTTTTTGTTTTAGTATTTTATTTATATTTTTGAATAAGTGTTAATTTTAAGTGTTTGGTGTTGTTTTATTTGTTTATATATTTTGTTTTCTCCCACTGTGTGAGAGACTGTGTGTGGGATTTTTGACCCCCTTCCCCCACTCTGTGAGAGAGTGGAGGAGTGAATTATCTGGTTATTTGAGAGTGGGTAGATCTTTGTTTTGTTTATTTTTTTTCTGTTATTTTATTTTTTATCACCCCTCTCCTCTGTGAAAGAGAGACTGGAGGAGTAAATTATTTGGATATTTAAGAAGGGGGGGTTAAGACATCTGATATATTTTATTAGGTATTAAAAAGTATTTAATTTAGTATTGTTATTAAGATTAGATTTACTTACTTTATTTGGGGTGGGTTTTAGTTTATCTGGTTTTATTTATAATGTGTTGGGGAGGTTTAGTGACAGTTGGGCATTATTCCCACACCAGGCTCAGGAAATTATGTCCCTTTGAATGTCCCCCACTCTCATCCGACACCTATTTTAGGTGTCGTGCTTTGGGCATACTTGGGAAGTGTAAAAGATGGTGGAGAGCTGGGCCTGGTGGGGGACAGGAAAGGGGAGGGCGGATTGGAGTTGTGGGGTCCAGGAGATGCCCTGGGGTGAAATGGAGTCAGGATAGAGGTTATTCTTGTATTGTCATCATACCCAAGGGCTCCGACCTTAGTGGGCAGGTGCCGAGGTCTTCCCTGACAGCTCATCCCACCTTGGCAGTGTTATGCAATGCCAGATCTATTAAAAACAAGACAGCTATTATAACTGATCTTGTTGGATCAACTGATCTGGCTTGCATCACAGAGACCTGGATGGATGAAAATCCAGGCCCTGTATTGGCCTTGGCAACTCCAGCTGGGTTCTCGATGATACACCATCCAAGGTTGGATCGTAGGGGCTGGGGTGTGGCCATTATGTTTAAGACTGAGCTGAGCCTTATGGATGTGCCATTGGGAAGTACCAGATCCTTTGAATATATCCTGGGAGAGGGTGTAGGTTGTGGGATCCTCCTTGTCTACCGTCTACCAGGAGACGGTGGAGAATTCCTGCAGGAGATAGCAGACTTCATCATCGACATGGTGTTGAGGTGCCCCAGACTGATAGTTCTGGGGGACTTCAATGCCTAGGTCGAAGGTGAACTCTCACATTTTGGTCAAAATCTCCTCCAGCTGATGATGACACTGGGCCTAACACAGGTAGTTACCTCCTCAACCCATGTAGGGGGTCATTCATTGGATCTGATCTTTCTTTTGGGTATGGAGATTGCTGATTTGGGGGTGGAACCAGTCAGCTGGTCTGACCATCACACCATAAGGTTCAGCTTTAGGGCTCCCCTTAATAGGTCTGTCCCTATGGAGATGGTTCAGTACCGCCCTTTAAGGGGCATTAACCCTAGTGACCTACTGGTGGTACTGGACCTATCGGGCTTGTTGGGTGAATGTATGAGTCCAGATGATCTCGTACCAGCCTATAAAAAGGCTGTGGGTGATGGTCTGGACAAGATTGCTCCTGTTCATGTTCGGCCTCTCACCCTTCACCCAAGAAGCCCTTGATTTGAAGGCTCCTTGAAGGAGTTAAGGTGAGTTGGCCGAAGGATGGAGAGAGTCTGGTGGAAGTCCAGCCATGATGCTGACAGGCTTAGGTTGATGGCACATTATGATGGCTATCCATCAGAAATCACCCATAAGAAGGCAGAATTCCTGTCCAGGGAGATTTCTGCTGCACAGAATCGACTGTCTCAGCTCTTCCAGACTGTTGACAGATTGTGCAATCCAATCTGTCTCCAGCCCAGAGAAGCTTTTTCTCAGCTGAGATGTGAGGAGTTCGCTCCATTCTTTGCAGATAAGGTTGCCAGTATCAGGTCTGGCATCAGTCTGACCTCTCTTATGAGGGACTGCAGTGTTCAACAGGAAGTGGCATGCACTCTGTCTGTCTGGTCAGATTTCTGCCGGCTGGAGTTCACTGACATTGTGAAGATCGTCCAACATTGCGCCCAACCAGTTGTAGTTTGGATCCGGGTCCTACACCCCTTTTAGTGGGATGTGTAGATGTTATCTGCCCAATCCTTGCTGACATTGTCTGGAAGTCTTTGGAGAGGGGGGGTCTTTCCTGACCCCCTCAAGGAGGTGGTCATTTGAACACTCCTTAAAATCCCTCCTTGGATCCAGATTGTCTAGCCAACTACCGGCCTATCGCTAACCTGCCATTTGTTGGTAAGGTTATTGAAAAGGCGGTTGAGTTGCAATTAGATGATCATCTTACAACTCACAATGTCTATGATACTCTCCAGTCTGGTTTTAGGAAGAAGCATAGCACGGAGACTGCCCTTGTCTGGGTACTGAATGACCTCCTAATGGCTAGAGATCGAAAGGTATGTACCATTCTGGTCCTTCTTGATCTCTCTGCTGCATTTGACACTGTAGACCATGGTGTGCTGTTGGAGCACCTGCATCTCTTTGTGGGCTGTCTGGTACAGTCCTTAAATGGTTCCATTCTTACCTCACAGGCAGGTCTCAGAGAGTTGCCACTGGAATTTATTCCTCTGGTGCTCACTCCCTGCCTTGTGGGGTACCGCAGGGTTCCGTTCTAGCCCCCATGTTGTTTGCAGTATATATGCTGCCATTGGAAGATATCATCAGGCAATACAGTCTGGGTTTTCACTGCTATGCAGATGATACTCAGCTGTATATGTCCTTTTTGCCCGGACAGGATGATGCACTCTCCGTGTTAAATAATTACCTTTCAGAGATCAGATTTTGCATGAGTTCCAGCTGACTGAGACTGAATCTGGATAAGACTGAAGTGCTGGTAGTGGACCCAGGTCGTCCGGGGGTGGGTTTGAAGGCTGGTCAACCATCAGACTTATTACTTGGTGGTATGTCGCTCACTACCTCGGATCAGGTGCGTAACCTGGGCATTATTTTTGATGATGGTCTGACCCTAAAATCTCGTGTCAGCTGTCGTCAAATCCTCCTTTTACCATCTGAGGAATATCTCCTGGGTAAAACATCTGGTTCCTCCGGATGATCTTCCAACACTGGTCCATGCCTTTGTCACTACCCACCTTGATTACTGCAATTCCCTCTACCTAAGGCTACTAAAGGTTGATATCCACCACCTGCAGCTGGTGCAGAACACGGCCGCCAGGCTTTTGACTGGGACTTCTAGAACCAGTCATATTACGCCTGTGATCCATGAGCTGCACTGGCTGCCTGTTTGGTGGTGGATCACCTTTAAGGTTGGCTTGCTAACCTTTAAAGCCCCACATGATCAGAGACCCAGTTACCTGCAAGATCTCCTGGTGCCCTACTGCCCCCTCTGTCCTCTCTGTTCCACCAATGACAGATTGCTGTAGATTCCCAGGGTATGATTGAAGACATCTGGATCTCATGCCTTCGCTTTTTCAGCGTCGACCCTGTGGATTTCTCTACCTCGTTGGCTGAGAGAATGCCCAACTGTCGATAGATTTAAAATTGAGTTAAAAACTTATTTATTTAGCTTAGCTTTCCCTAGTCATGGATGATCTGTTTTAATGTTCTTGTTTTAAATTGTTATTTTTATGTATCTGGCTTTATGTACAGTGCCTTGGTGTTGAAAGGCGCTATAAAAATAAAGTTGATTTGATTTGATTTGTTGCTAGCTCTTCCTACAGTCTCATTAGTCAGTGTCACAAGTTACAATGTAAAAATAGCTAATATGACTTCAGGAAGATTCTGCATAGTGGCTGAATGGAATATTACATCCATGTTCTTCTTCAAAGCTGCAGCCTTAGGTCCAGATATTCAAAACTTTGCACCGGGGCAAAAACTGTTTGCGCAGGTTTAGCGCAGGATTCAGAAGGCCAAATAGCACGGGCAAACTGCATTAGCGCAGGGCAAAATCATAATGTATGCAAGGGGCAAACTGACATGAATATAGGCGCAATGCTATATTCAGCAACTAGTGCCATGCCAAGTGGTTTTGCGTGACTTAGCGCAGCGCACATTACTGCCCAGGAAAAGCTTGTCATAACCCCGGCAATCAGCTTTGCATGGTGTTTACGTGGCTTTGCGTGGCCCCTATCAAATAAATATGACACATAGACAAAGCCAAACATAGAGGAAACATGCTGCTAACTGATGGCATCACAACAATGCTATCATCTGCCACCAGTCCCAGTCATGCCAGGCAGTAAGTGGTGACCCTGCTGCCAGTGGACAGTATGGCAGTGTGGCCATACAGCACATACCTGTGGACCACTCTTCTGTGGACATCAACAGATGGCCAGCACACACATGCAGCACTGTGGGCAGGGAGGATGTTGAGGAGAGAGTGCATGGGTGGCCAGGCTGTGCCACAGACCAGGTGCGGCCACATGGCTGAGACACATCATGCAGTGCACATGGGCCAGTATTGGGAATACCCCAACACCGGTGTGCCTTTCTGATAATATATGCCCCCTCCGGCCACATATCGCACAGCTGTACAACTGCCACAGCACACAAAGCCGGACATGTATATATCACTGTGAGCATCCCATGCCAGAGGTGCAACATCTGTGGGTCACACAACAGCGTAACAGTAATGTCCACTGTCAGTAAACACCTGCAGGTTGGGCCTCTCACTGTGTATAGTGCAGTCATCATCACTGCCCTATACACCATAGGCAGTGCTGTGTCCACACACTACTGGCTCCCTTGCTACTGTAGTGTCTGCTGTGCACTATAGCATGGCCTACAGTGTGAAAGTTGCATGCAGCACCACCACCATCTGTGCCTATGCCATGTTGTCCCAGTACAGCTGCAGGTAGCAGAGCATGTGAAAATACAGTGTTCAAAACTGTATAATATTCTCCAAACTGCTTGTGCAGTGCTAACACATTTGCACGGGTTTGGGGCAGGGCTAAACCATTTGCCTGGTGCAAACTACATGCAAGTCAGGGCATAATGAGATGCTAATTTGGATGTTTGCCCAGAAATTACCTAAGTAGGCTCATTTGCATGTCACTTTTGAATATGGCAAAGTTTAGCACCAGGCAAACATGTTTGCACCGGGATAATGGTTTAGCCCTGTACTAAACCCGTGCAAACATGTTAGCATTGCGCAAACGATTCGAGAATATTTTATAGTTTTGCACACTGTACTTTCACATACACTGCTGCCTGCAGCTGTACTAGGTCAACGCATTTGCTGGCACACACATTGGCCAGATAGGAGCACACAGGGAGCTGCAGAGGGAACTGTGGACATCTCTTGTTCTCCTAGTCCAAAGGCTTCCAAGCGCTGAAGAACTGAAGCTACTCACACTCCTGTGTGGTTTTGAATCATTATCAGGAGGTGGTGTGTTGGAGACTGAAACAGCTCATCTCCTAGTCTCTCTGCATTGCTAACAGGAACTGCTGTTGGAGGAAGCAGTTAGCCTTGAGGACAGCTGCTCTGTTGGTGAGCAGCCCAAACAGAGTTCAGATGTGCACATAGAACCATATAATTTGTCTGAAGTACTTGATGCCAAAGTTTACAAGTCAGCACCTCACCTCAAGTTTAATACTGAAGACAAGATACAGATTCTCTATTCTGAGCTATCAAGGCTTTTGAGTGAAGTTTACAAGGATTTAGACTAGCAACAGCTTTTATTTCATCTACTCTTCGTGATCCTTCTGAATTGAAGAACGTGCCCACTGCAGCACAGTACACCTTGTCTCACCAAAAAGTGGTTGACTTCTCAGAACTTTCATCAAGAGCATGTGTATTCTGGAATTTTACCTTGATTGATCCAGACTTCTGGTTCAGCTCTCAGAGTCAAGAAAGCTTCCAGTACAGCCAAACTTGGAAGAAGAAAAACTCAATAAGGGAAGTATCCAAGTCCAACTAAGGCAACAAGTAGTGTGTAGTTTGTTGTGGCAACCAGCAATAACAACTTCCTGGACACTCGCTTCATAAGCAGCCCTGCAGCGAGCGTGCGAATAGCTACTAGACGCTGACTAAGTGTCATTTTCATTTTGGGGATTTTATATTAGCAATTTAAAGTTTTAAACCCAGTGTGTTGTGTTTGTGTGTAACCAAGGAGCCCTGTTATTCAGGAAGAGAGCACTGAATAGTGCTAGTCAAAGGGGGCTGGTGTGCAGCTAGAGACTACTCGTGCCTCGTCCACGCATGAGTGGAAAACGCACACTGTAACAGAGCAAAATAAAACACTTTTAGGAGTCCAACAAGCCGTTGCCAGGTAGTTTGTTGTGGCAACCAGCAATAACAACTTCCGGGACACTCACTTCATAAGCAGACCTGCAGCGAGTGGGCGAATGGCTACTAGACGCTGACTAAGTGTCATTTTCATTTTGGGGCTTTTATATTAGCAATTTATAGTTTTAAACCAGTGTGTTGTGTTTGTGTGTAACCAAGGAGCCCTGTTATTCAGGAAGAGAGCACTGAATAGTGCTAGTCAAAGGGGGCTGGTGTGCAGCTAGAGACTACTCGTGCCTCGTCCACGCATGAGTGGAAAACGCATGCTGTAACTGAGTGAAAAAAAACACTTTTAGGAGTCCAACAAGCTGTTGCCAGGTAGTTTGTTGTGGCAACCAGCAGTAACAACTTCCGGGACACTTACTTCATAAGCAGCCCTGCAGCAAGCAGGGTGAGCGTGCGCAGGGCGCGTGCGGAGATGCACGCAGAGACACGAGCGTCTGCATGTGTCTGCTGTGTCCGCTGAGTTCGAGGAGTTTAAGGACCCATATCGTGCTTTGGAAATACAATCTTAAACTAAGAAGGTAAAATTTATAATTTCATTATGTCACAAATCAAGGGCAAACGTGGCAGTAAAGCAAAAAGAATCTGTATTTCTTGCCATATGTTTATTGAAGCACCAGCATGCAAGGAATTTGTATGTGATAACTGTATTTTAATTGCAAATTTAAGAAAGGAAATCGATACCTTATCGGAACGGTTAGCAACTCAGAAGGAGATCACTTGTCTAGAAAGATTCATAGATCAAGCTATATATGATATTACGATACCCGATTTACAAAATTCAGATACTAAAACAAAAAGAACAGCAACTAATGAAGATGAGTTAATTAAAGTTGAGTTAGGTGGTGAAGTGTCTGTTATACCTGTGGTTAGCACTCCATGGATAAAACCCAAAAATATTGTAAAGACATGCCTTATTAACAGCAACGATAATACTTTACCAGTCTTCAATATGTTTGATTGTCTTCAGGATAACATAAATCCAGAAGAAATAGTCAAACAAAAACTGCAGAATCCAGATCAGGAACCTGTTCCATTAAACGTACAAATTCCAAACATAAAGGATAAAAGTGTGTTGCCAAAACAAAATGATACAATAAAACAAACTGTGTGTGGGAAGGAGGTGCCTACAGTTCTTGGGTCAAATTATGCAAGGCAAACTGGGAGTGGGAATGAGGTGCCTGCAGAACTTGGGCCTAATTATGCAAGACAAAAACCTACAAAATTACTAAATCAGTGTAGCACTAGTTTGAACGAAGTTAGCTTGCCAAACCATGATATGCTCGCTTGCAAAAATATTGCAATTGCATGTAAACAAAATCATCAGTGCAATCAACAGTGAACTGCTCCTCAGACTACATCATCTGATAAAACTGTGACCAAAGATATACTGGTTATAGGCGATTCTTTAATTAGGGGAGTGGACACAGTGGTTTGTGAAGGCAGGAAATTTAACACCACTGTTAGCACCCTTCCAGGTGCCAAAGCAGGTGATATGTTGGATTTGCTAGAAGGACTCATGGAGAACACTGTAAGCCCATTAGTTATAATACACATTGGAACAAATGATGTATACAAAACTAGTTTAAATGCATTTCAATCTAAAATAACTGACATAACAACATTTATTAAGCAAAAAGGAGCAGAATTAATATTCTCAAATGTATTACCAACACATGGGTATTTAAACTACAAAAATACAGCAATCAAAACATTAAATGATTGGCTAAGGACCTTTTGCATTAGGGAAAGTGTAGGCTATATGGACAATTCTATAACATTTAGCAATAAAATTTTATTTAAATCAGATGGCTTGCACCTTAGTTTAGCAGGGTCAAGGATTTTTGGAAGAAAATTGAACAAGGTGATTGAATTTCATTTAAACTGGAGCAAGGGGGGCAGCCCATTCTAGCTAGCTATCCCAACTTAAAAACAACATTAAGCTCAAATAAATATAAAGTTTGGAAAACAACACTTATAAATTCCAGAAGTCTTGTTAATAAATATGATGAATTTAAAGACTTTATCTTAACAAATGATATACAAATAGCTTGTATTACAGGAACCTGGTGGGATATCAATGATACCTGGGAGAAAACAATACCGGGATATAATTTATATCAAAAATCTAGATCATACAGGAAGGGTGGGGGTGTTGCAATTTACGTACATAATAGCATAAACAGTATACAATTGCCCTATGAAAGCAGCGAAGCAGAAACCATATGGCTTAAGTTAATTCCCTCTATCGGCCCTAAAATTATAATTGGCCTACTTTATAGACCTCCATCTAACTCATACAATAATGATGTTATTTTTTTGGATTTACTTAACAAATTGAACCCAGATGATAACTTAATTTTGTTTGGAGACTTCAATCTTCCTAATATAGACTGGCAGCTAACTAAAGCAGGTAACAAAATCGAACAATTGTACCTAGATGCATTCGACCAGCTAGGTCTGGTGCAATTAGTTCATGAGAACACTAGAGGTGACAAAATATTAGACCTCATATTAACAAACACAAGTGAATTAATAAGTAATGTGCAGATTCTTCCCCCTCTGGGCAACAGTGATCACTCAAAAGTCTATTGCTTAGTTGGGACATTAGACAAAACAAAAACTATAAATCTGAAGGAGCTATTAAATTAAACTTGGCTAAAGCCAATTTTTCTCATATTAGACAGGAATTGGCAGCTTGGGATTGGTATAAGGCTCTGGAAGGAAGAATACAGATGATATGTGAATATAATCCTAAACAAGCTTAATGAATTAATAGCCCAATATATTCCAATTACTAAACATAAAATGAGTGGAGCAAAAACTAGTCCAATTTGGTTAAACAGGCAAATAAAATGTATAATTAACTGCAAGGATAAACTATTTAAAAAATATATGAAAGAAAAAATCCATAAAAATTACATAGTGTATAAGGAATGCGCCAAATTGGTTAAATTAACAATTAAAAAAGCAAAAGCACAAATCAAGTTCACTCTAGCCAACAGGATTAAAGACAATAAAAATCTTTTTTCATACATAAATAGCAAAAAATCAACAATCAATAATAGGACGCTTTAATGATAACAATGGGGTTATGCTAAATGAACAGGAGTTATAAATACACAAAATGACTATTTTTGTTCGGTTTTTAATCCTGGTAATACATCTGCGATTGTTAATAGGTATACACTGTCACCTGGGGCTATTAAAATAACACCTGCTGAGGTAAAATGCAGACTGACTAAATTAGACATCAATAAATCTCTAGGCCCAGACAATATTCACCCTAGAATTCTACGGGAACTTGCAGATCAACTAGCTGAGCCTTTGAGCTTTTTATATCAATCATCTTTAGATAGAGCTGAGGTTCCTCAAGCCTGGAAGAATGCTTTGGTTGTACCCTTCACAAAATGGATCTAGATCTGATCCAGCTAATTTTAGACCCATTAGCTTAACATCATTGTTGGGCAAAGTCATGGAGGGCATTTTAAAGGAAATTGTGACTGATTATATCTCATCAAACAATTTATCTGATCCTGTGCAGCATGGATTTATTAAATCTAAATCATGCCAAACAAATTTACTATCCTTTTATGAAAATGTTAACTCAGAATTGGACCAGGGGAGACCAGTGGATGTGGTCTTTATTGATTTTGCTAAGGCTTTTGATAAGCTACCACATACAGAACTAATACAAAATCTGGCTAAAATTGGCATTCACCGCAACATTGTGAAATGGATAGCTAATTGGCTGACCAACAGGAGGCAGAGGGTTGTGGTCAGGGGCGTGATGTCCCGAATGGTCTGCCATGACTAGTGGAGTGCCACAGGGCTCGGTGCTGGGCCCGTGTCTTTTTAATATATATATTTCATCCTTACACCTTAGCAATCCTTCTATATGGATTTCAAAATTTGCAGATGATTGCAGACTAGGCATCACAGTGTCTACTGTGGTTGATTCGTTATCCTTACAACAAGCTATAAATGAAGTTTATGAGTGGACAAAAACTAGCAAATTGGAACTTAACATCTCCAAATGTAAAATTATGCACTTAGGTAGAACAAACAACAATCATTCATACAATATAGGGAACAACACCTTAGTAACAGCATCTGAAGAGCGGGACTTGGGCATTAAAATTACGTCAGATTTAAAGTTCAATTTACACTGCAATCAACAAGTTAAAAAAGCTAATCAGATTTTGAATTGCATTTTGAGGCACATTTCTAGTAGACACCATAATGTTATCATGCCCTTGTACCAGGCACTGGTGAGGCCTCACTTGGAGTATTGTGTACAGTTGTGGTCCCCACATCGTAGAGAGGACATTGAGACAGTGGAGGGTGTGCAGCGTAATGAGACTAGATCAGTATTCAGACTAAAAAACTTACCCTACGAGGAGAGATTAACTAAGTTAAATTTATACTCGCTGCACTATAGAAGACTAAGGAGAGACCTCTGCATGATGTACAAGATATCACATGACGATATATTAAGAGCATACTTAAAAATTACCTATAACACAGGACGCTGTAGCACCAGAAAACACAAGTTGCAATTTGTATTGCCTAAGTGGAACACAAATAAAAGGAAGAACTGGTTTACTGTAAGGGGGGTGCCAGCATGGAACAACTTACCTGCAAGTATTGTGGGTAGCTCGAGCATTGATACATTTAAAACAAGCTTAGACAAACATCTCTTTTACAAAACTACTAAATTTTAGCGCAAACGGGCAAGCATAATGGACGTAAGTCTCACTGCTTGAACTAACTTATGAAACTTATAGCTCACCTCTACCTATCTTCACATCTCTGTGCACTGTGTTGCTGTTGTGGTTTGCACTTCCTGGTTGCCATATTCAGAGCTGTCTTATTCCAGGGTTAAGTTTGCCCTGCACTCCCAGCCCAGTTTGCCCGGCCTCATTCCCATGCTATATTCAGAAGCTGTTTGCCCTGGGCGATTCCTTTTGAATATGGCTTGCTTTGTGCTTTGAGCTAAGTTTGCCCACTTGGCAGTGCTAATTTAGCCCCAGGGCAAAGTTTTGAATATCTGGCCCTTAGACTGCAGCTGTTTAAAGATGTTCCCTAATGTTTCACAATCCCATCTTTCTTATTCACCAAAAAAAGTTTTCAAGGCTATTTACTAGCACAAGTACTGTACATTCTTAAATATGCAGAAGCATTACTAGAACATTGATTTACCCTGTTATGCAATGTCCAGATAAGGAAGTATACAGCATGGCAGCAAGGATATTAGCTCCCACAATTGCAGCAGTTGGCATCCTTCAAGGATCTTCACATACACATCTGACTGTCTTTGGCTACCATGTTTTATTTTATATTAAAGTCCTTGTCATTCTGCATGTAGTTTTGAATGATCTATAAGAGTGTAACTTGCACTGCAAATGGTTTTCTCTGGTTGCACTTTTGTAGCTATGAAACTGATACTTTGAAAGCAGATATAATGAAAAGTAGCATGGCAGTCCCATATACAGTGGAGTCCCCAGGAAGAAATGCAATTCTGCAGCATTTTGCAGCACTCTGCAAAATTATGCAGAAGGCCTAATGAATAAAGCAATGTAATTTCAATGGTAATTAGTTCCCTTTGTCATTCAGGAAAATGTGACACTGCCAGGATGAAGTGAATGCCACAGTTTCCTACATGACGATGGGGACTAATTGCCAATGAAATTACATTGCTTTATTCAGTAGGTCTGCTGCAACATACTGCAGAGTGCGTTAAAAGTGCATTTCATCCTGAGGGACACCACTGTATATATATATATATATATATTTATGTGTGTGTGATATATATATATATATATATATATATATATATATATATATATATATATATACATACAGGTGTATATATATATATATATATATTCATTGCAAAAACTCTGTTAATTCATCAGTTATGGTTCAAGCAATAAAAGTAGGAAATGTGGCATTAGGGTTTCTAATCCTAACACCCCACCTCCACCCTGTAGGCAGCAAGAGGCATCAGTGATGGGCCTTGGGGTTGTCAGCCCTAACGCTGACCCCATTCCATGTGTAAGGAAGCTGAGATGGTACAGTATAGGAAAATTGAGTGAGTGTTAGGGCTGACAACCCCAAGGCACACTCCTGATGTTTCTTGCTGCCTGAAGGGTGGAGGTGGGGTGTTAGGTTTGGAAACCTTTACACCACATTTCCCTACTTTTGTCACTTTAACCCTGTCTGATTCATTAATAGAGTTTTTTATAGAAACTGTTTAAACCCTGTTGATTCCTACTAATTCCTGTTTTCTCCTCGTATATTGCCTACTTTCTGACCTGTACCAACTATTGTCTAATGTACCCCTTTGATTATGTATGTACTCTCTGTAACTTAATTATTGTATTTCACTAGAATTCTCACCTAATGTAAAGTGATTGTTGTAATTAATCCCGGGTCGCCCCTGAAAAAGGGATTTCTGGTCTCAGAGGGCTCACCCAGTTACCAAAATCTAAATAAATAAATAAATTTGCCTGTGGTCCTGTGCTCCCACCCAGCATAACTGTTCTTATTTGGTTGTGGGAGCACAGGGCCCAAAGGATCCTGCACTCTGGTGCTCTGTGATTGCCCTTATGCATATATGTATGTAGTTGTGAACACACCGGACCCTCTGGGTCCTGCACTTCCATTTATAGGACAACAGTGACCAAATTGACAGTATAGATGTCTTATTACCCCACCTCATGTACCCCATACAGAAAATCTTCAAATCACTGCCAAAAACATAATTCATGCAATTGCAATGCCATTCCATACCACAGGCATGAAAACACATTTTAGCGAGGATTTGAAAAATGACAGCTGTGACATACATGAGGTGGGGTAATACAAAGGCTATGTTGAAAAACTGGGGTAAAAATATTTTAAAAAGTCAAAATTTGAGATCATACATAGATAAATTCCAATGAATGGTCATAACTTTGCCATTTTTAAATATTTTGACCACAAATTTTGAACATAGCCTTCTTATGACCCCACCTCATGAACAATATCACTGTCATTATGCAAATCCTGCCAAAACTGTGAATTTCCTAAGTAACCATGAAATCCCCTTGCAGACAGGAGTTGCACAATGACAGTCATATTGCTCATGAGGTGGGGTCCCCAAAAGGCCATGTTGAAAATCTGGGGTCAAAATCTCAAAAAATGGCTGAGTTATGCATAAAAGTTTAAACCCTCTTTGGAATACATTGAACTGCATTTACCTTAGTTTCTCATATTGCAGTGACCAATTCCAGCAGCAAGACATGTTTTCTATTGGAAATTGGATCTTGAACCTGGAACCTGTTCAGGTGAGTATGGGTGTGTGGGAGTTTACTTGGGGGTGTGGGGTGGTGGTGGGGCTGATCAGCAAGGGACAATTATTTTTTTCTTTTACAGGGTTTTTTGGGAAAAATCATCAAAGGACTGTTTTCTTTCTTTCAGGGCTTTACCTGAAATGGGAGGGTGGGGTGTCACTAGACACCAGGGAATATATATTTTTTTGTAACACGGCCAGCAATCAGCAGGTAGGGGGTGCCAGTAGACACTAGGGAAATCTACAGTGGTGATCGAGGTGGGTGGGGGTGCCACTAGCCACAAGGAATTATATAGAATGACAACTGGGTCAGTGATCGGTGGGTGGGGGGGTGCCACTAGACACCAGGGATCTTATTTATTTAGGGAGACAATTATCGGTGGGTAGGGGGGTGCCACTAAACACCTGGGACAGTTCAAATTATGAAGGGGACAGTCATCAGGGGTGGGTAGTGCCACTAGACACCAGGGCAAAATCATTCCTGAGGAGGCAATGGAGTGTGTATGTGGAGGGCGGGTGCCACCATATACCAGGGAAACCATGACTCACAGCCCAAACTGCAGCTGGCGGTATGAGTTCCAGATGTGGCTAAAGAAGTCAAGAAAATATTGCTGTTCTCGTACAGAGAATGCTGGGGAAGTGCTCTTCTCACTGACCTGGGCACCTGGGATTTTGGGTGCCAAGAAAAGGAATTTCTTGGCATAATTTTAAAAAGCATACATCAGAATGTAGCTAAATGGGTCCCATTTAGTTAGGCTCTGATTTTTTTTTTTAAATCCATTCATTTTTACGTGTTTTCTTTCTCTCACTAACTGAAAAAACAAACTGGAGGCAGATTGAAAAAGTATTTTCCATATGTGACAGAGGATGGCTCGATGGTGAAGAAGGATTACGTGCCTTCAACAAAGGATCCTTTTTCATGCTGAACATCTATAATTTCCTGTTGAAAATAATGGGAATGTCAAAATTTAATAATTTTGGAACAGATTCATATTTTTCACCCAATAGGCAAATCTGTAAGGTAAAGCCTTTCTACCCTGAAAATTTCAGACCAGTCTGGCACGGTGGTGCTGAGGTTTGAGGTGCTAGATGCCACGCCTCACCCTATGCCGGTGACCCAGGTTCAGGAATGACCTCGGGCCATTGGGGTGCCTGCGTGGGAGGGTAGAGCAGGATCAAGCATGCCAATGGGCAGCTCTCCTCTCCTGAGGGTGGCGAGGGTGGTTGGTGCCCCCAATAGTTCTGCTCCCACCAGGTGGAGGTCTGGTGGGTAGCGCAGGCTGAGAGTGGGCTGTAAATTATTGGGAGGTGGAAGGGGCTGAGCTGGCTCCATGGGGTGCATAGCGTGTCTCCACATGCTTGCATAGCTGTGTGCCAGGGCCATGGGGGTCAGGGGAGAGAAACAGTAAAAATTCCTATGTGTCCCCATTGCTAGTTGGCAGGAGGAGGTGATGGGGACCAAAGAGCTATATATAAAAATAAATAAATAATTCCGACCACAATTTAAAACAGTTTCTCAGATACAGATGGACAAAGAACCAGCAAAACACACATTCATTTCTGTATTTTTCACACTCTGTATCTCAGAAACAGCAGAAGTGATTCAAATGTAATTTGACACACCAAGAGACCTTTACCATGAGATTATATATGCAAACTTTCATGTTAATCCACTGAACCGTTGTGAAGTTAAGTTGAAAAAATTAAAGATTGTGCTTTAATAGTATACTGAGCACTCAACTTTAACTACACTGGTACTACTGTATCAGTATTTTGTTTCTTTTGCTATAGTCACAACCATATTCTACATCTATTAAAAAGTTATGACTATAACATGGGATTTAAATAGTTTCATGCATAAAAACATGCAAATATGTCCCACATTTTCCAGAATGTCACTTCAAGAGGACTCATATTATCGGCAACTTACTCTTCATTTTTGAAATCATAGAAAAAAATGAATCAAACATCATGACTAGAGGAGCGCAAAGTTAGAAAACTTTCCTTCATGAAGAAATTTGTAAATGTGCCTCAGTTCACAAATGTTATCCTCATGAAGTATTAATTCACACGACAGTTAAAACCTCATGAATTGCAGATGTTATAACATAATCTGCTAATTGGAGCCAAGAGATGAACTTTGTAATGTACCATGGGATTTGGGGTCACATTTTACTGCAATGAGCTGTATTGCCATGCAGTTGGTGTTTAGTCTGCTCTGAATCTCAGTACACAAAGCTGTTTCAAAAGTTCTTTAAACAAGCAGGCCTGGATATTCAAACTGCGCTCAAAACTGGCGCAACAGCAGGAGCAAGCGCAAACCAATTGTGCAAATGCGCAACAGGTGCGATATTCAAACATGGAGCAGAGCAAATTGCGCAAGCAATCAACGTCTGAATATCGCACATACTGCGCCATCGCGCAACCAGGAAGGAGAAGCTGAGCCAGAATGTTGCGCTATGGCGCAACCAGGGAAGCTCAGCTGAGCAGTCCAGAGCTGCCATAGCGCAAGCACAGCCCCCAGAGCAATGGAACTGCACATCCAGGAGGCAGGCTGGGGCTCCACCGCCAGCCATGCCACACATGGGCACAGGAACACACTGCAGAACCCACACCACACCGCACACCCCAAGCACAGCATCACTGGGGGTGGGACGGATGATCCACGTGCCCATGGGGACAAGCCAACAAAGCATAGCAGAGCCATGACACCCCAGCACAACCACTGGCAGGCGGAGAGTGCCACACAGGGGTTGACAACCACAGTGCACATCAGCCTCCCCCGACGCACAGCACACCCTGCACTGTGACCCCAAGACACCACCCATGTGCAGTGACTGGCACTGCAGGAAACCATGCAGCCCCCCAGCACTCATCAGCACCATGCAAACACAGAAGCCTACAAGTCAGACACACCCTATGCACCCAGCAGTGGTGGCAGCAGATGGCAAGACCAACCGAAAGTCACTGCCATGCTGGAGATACCTCCCATGCACACACATGCACACACACACACACACACACAGGACCATACCAGCCCAGATGGCATGTACACCCTGCAACTGGGCACCCATAGGCAGCTGCAAATCACAGACCAACACATTATTCATATAAACATATAAAATGTATTAAACAACAACAAACAGTATAGAAACAAGTCCAACTATTTACAAGGGGGATGGGTACAAGGTTGGGTTGGTCAAGGGTAGGGATTACAAACTTGGAGAGGGAAGGCAGGGTGGTAGGGATGGGAGAAGTGGAAGAGGCGGAGAATTCATGGCCCAGCTGGTTGCCCGTCTTCCTGCTGGTGTCCTGCAGGTCTGTGCCGCCTCCTCTGCACACCATGACGGTGGATAAACTGCAGGATCTCGGCATTCTGCCCCACAAGTTGGCGGATGGCCCTGACATCCCTCTCCATCCTCTGCAGCACCTCGAGGCCTAGGAAAATGGGAACACAGTCAATGGCTGTGACTGACCACAACCCTGAACACCACCCAACCTGCAAGCCATATAGCCCAATGTCCCACACCTGTGATGGCATACACCCACCCACAGTGCACATGCACATGGCCATCACAAACAGGCGGCACCAGCTATGCGCACCACCACCCACACACACTGCCCATATCAATCACAGTACAAACTAGGCTGGCAAGTGATGTGGCAACGTGGTGCGATGCCAGTTACACAGCTATGTGCCCAGTGCATGCCTGGACCACCAGTGACGCATACACAGACGTGCTGTGATACCGCACTGTGATGCATGTCACCTGTGTCGTGCCTACATACATGGATACATAGACAGTGTCGGCAGATAGGGCCTATGGGCCACCCAGTCTGGCCATTTGACCTTGTTAGTTCACTCTGTTTTCCGATAAGTCTGTGCACCCTTACCCTGACCTCCAGAATTCCTTTATGGCAATCCCATGCATTCTTAAATCCCGTACGTCAGCCCCACCACTTCCTCTGGCAGGGTGTTCCACTTGTCCACCACCTGTTCTGTGAAGAAATTCTGTCTCATGTGTCCTCTGAATCATCCCCCCTCCAACTTCATCCCATGCCCTCTAGTCCTGGAATATCTCTTACACTTAAAAATAGGTTGTCCTGCACTCTGTTCCCCCCTGTAAGATACTTGTATGTCCCCATCATATCCCCCTCTCCCCCCTCTCCTCCAGGGAGTACATGTTCAGGTTTGTCAACCTGTCTTCATAGGACTTGTGATGCAATCCATGCACCATCTGTGTTGCCCTCCTCTGAACCCTCTCTACCCAGTCCATGTCCATACATAGGTATGGTCTCGAGAACTGTACACTGTACTCCAGTGTGGGGCCTCACTAGTGTCTTGTATAGTGGAATTATGACCTCACCTTTGGTTGTGTTGTGCATGGCTGGTGGTCTTGCCCCCAGCATGCAATAGCATCCATGAAGTAATGATACTCACACTCCTCCAGCAGCTGGGTCTGGCACTGCTGCTGCTGTTGTTGGGGCACAACACCCCCCTGCACCTGGGCCCTGGCACGGCCCACGTCAGCCTCGGCCTGCGTCCTCAAAGTCTGGCCTGTGGGAGACATATGTTGAGACAAACATCAGTGTGACTCAAAAGCAGAGTGCCCCCTGCCCCAGTGAGAGTGCCTGCCCACACAGCCATAACCATCCATCGCACAGCTGCACACACTGACACAGCCAACCGTGTCCGAGCCGGCACCTATGCACAGCCACCCAAGCACACACACACCCCTACAGAGAATATAGGTGCATAGATGGTACACTCACCTGGCCTAGGGACTACGCCCCGCCTGGCACGCGACCGCAGCCACGTCAAAAGTTCCGGCTCCCTCCGGCGGAGGTCACTGTACCGGTGCCGGCACTGCTCAGTAGACCGGCCCCGGCCAGTGACCTCCACCAAGTCAGTGGCCACTTGCTGCCACACGTAGGTCCTAGGCATGGTGAGGGGGGCCTCACCATACAGTGCCTAACAGTGGGGCTCCACCAGGGCCACCAGGTTGGCCACTTCAAGCTGGCTCCAGGACACTGCCCTCCTCCTAGCCATGGCACCAACTTTACAGCAGGCAATATGGCGCCCCGCTGCGCCGTAACCCCACGTGGAGTTGTTGTGCAATAGACCACCACAGGCTCCAATCGCGCTGTTCGAACAGCGCCGTCACTTTACATGGCGCTGTCACCAGACAGCGCAATAGGGACGTACACATGGCATGCCAACAGCGCCAGGGGTCAGAGGGCATAGACAAGGTCACGGCAATGATGCAAGGCTACGCACAGTGCCATAGGATGTATAGGCATCCTGCGCGACTGCCAAGCTGAGCACCAGTGCCACAGTGGACTATCGCGCAGTAGTGCCACAGCGCCATATAGTGCCCAGTGCTGTAGCGCCACTGGCACAATGGTGGCCATGGTCTGAATCGCCTATCACGCTCAGCAGGTCTGCAGCACGATAGATGCATGCGTACGCTGTCTGGGCATATGCAATGCAGTGTGGCACACAGCCACAAACCTGCGCCATTGGCTCAGCTGGACCTTCCGTAGTGCGCTAAGCGCAAATACGCGATATTCAGCCGACATATGCAAATCATGCTATCAGCCATTCAAAGGCGCAGTGGTGCGATTAGCATGTCATTAAAGTTGTGCCACACCTCATTTGCATGTGTTGCGCTATAAAAATGTGACAGTGGGTTGTGCTGGCCAGATTTGGTTACTGCAGGTGAGAGGTGAGTTACATGCTGTGTGATGCTCAGGACAATGCTCATGGGCGGAGGATGATAAAGGCTGAGGGGGCTGAGCATGAAAAGGGCACTTAGAAAGGGACAAAGGGCACCCTTTCTATCAGTATCTTCCATGCGGAGAGGAAACGGGGGGGCTTCCGCACCCCCCCGGGCCGGCAGCTATGCTCATGGGGTAATGCTGTTGACTGCACAGTGACAGGTGTCCACTTCCACCCATACAGATCACCATGATTGACCAGAGCCAAGCTGAGGGTGTGGACGGCGGGTGTAGGAGGAGGCCGAACTTCACCGTGGCAGAGACAGAGGCCCTCTTCCAGGCCTACCTGGAGGATGAGCCACTATTGAGTGGACGGAGGGGCACCCCTCAGGAGCGTGCAGCTGCATGGGAGGGTAGCTCGGGCCAACCTGCATGGAAGCCACCAGCACTCCGTGCAGGAATGCAGGAAGAAGATGGGGAGTGACCGCAGGAGGCTGAAGAAGAAGGTGGCAGCCTTCAGGGCGGCACGTGCTGGCACTGGTGGGGGCCCACCAGTGGTGTTGCAGCTGACCCCTACAGAGGATACACTGGTCACGGCCATGCAGCCGAGTGCCATTGCGGGCACTCAGGTGGAGGATTCCAGACAGGTGGAAGCCCATCACTGCACGGTATGACATGGTGGTGTTGTTGGGGCTGTTGTTCACATGCACTCACATGTACTCTCTTCTGTTACAGATCCTGTTCATCTGCAGGAGACGGTGGTGGTGGTGGGTCCAGACAGTGAGGCAGACCTGCTGGACGTGGAGGAGGGACCATCCACCTCGCCACCAGCCTGCAGGCACTGCAGCAGCATGCAGGCTGGGCCAACAACTCCGGTGTCAGTGATACGGGTGCAGGGGGTGCACAGCCTGTGTCACAGCAGTCTGGCATGCAGGTATGCCAGCATGCTGTGCCTATGGCAGTGGCACGCACCTGCACCATTGATGATAGCAGGCCTGCAATGGGCAGTGATAGGTGTGTGTCCCATGACGGACACATGGCAGGCCAGCACGTGCCCCTGGGCCTTCCTGGTTCACACCTGTGTACCAGCATGCTGGCACAGTCCCAGGCTGTGCCTGTCAGCACTGGTGGGGCAGCACCAGTGGCTGTGCAGGTGTCTGGCACTGTTGTCAGCACGGAGGTGGAACAGGTGGACCTGGGGGCTCAGCAGTTGGAAGGGCGGCAGCAGCAGTTGCACACCAGGTCTGGGGGTACAGTGTCAAGCAGTGGCACATGTCCACCACCCTTTGATCCGCCCATACCTGGTCCTGGCGAACAGCGCCCACCCTCAAGGGGTGCTGTGCACCAGGACTGTCCACACCCCTGGGGTCACGGCGTTACTGGGGCACAGTACCCATTGACGCCAAGACACCCACCTGCTGCAGGACTCGCACAGCTGCAGAGGTGGGGTTGCAAGGTCCGTGGAGGCACTGTCTGTGTCCGTGGAGCGGCATAGCAGGGAGTGTGCTCGGACCGAGCCGAGCTGGTCCTTATGCGGACGGATGTGACCGCTGCCATTGACAGGCTGACCCAGGCAGTGGTCTCTGTCGCGGATGCATTGGCCACCCTGTCAGGTGCCCCTGTACCACACACCCCACACAGTGCGCTCTCCACTCCCCGTTCCCGGCGTCATGTGACACCAGGCCTGTCGATGCTGGGTTCTGCTGTGGGCATCCCGAGCACCCCTGGTGCAAGTTTGTTTGGCAGGATGCAGACCCCTGTGCGGGCAAGGTCGCGTTCGCGCAGTGGGACCCCTGGTGGTGCACCAGCGCCACCCGATGTGGCCCCTGCTCAGCCTGCCAGTGCTGCTGGGCCACGGCGGGGCTGCCCACGCATCCGTGGTGGCCGTGGGACAGTGCTACCTGACTGAGCTGTCTCCCAGTGCAGGCCCTGTCTGGTGCTGCCCTGTGTGCAATGTGTGTCATGGTGGGCAGTGTACTGCTGGGTGCTCTGCTCACCAAGCTGACACACGGACCACCTGCACACTCTTCCAACTGCTGTCCACAGGTGCGTGTGCATGATGATGCCTGCATTGCACTGTACACCAAGGTGCAAGGGTGCCCAGGTCCTGACACACGCACGGACAGTCCAGGTGGTGGGGTGGTTGGTGGTGCTGTGTGTTGGCAATGTCATTTCCGCAGTGCTGTGCTGCTGCCCATGTATGCTGCCTGGTGTGTGTGTGTTCCATATGAGTGCTCACCCCTCTCTGCTGGTGTGTTGGTATGCCTGGAACCTTCAACTCCCCTGACCTTCATGCACGGTGTGTTCCCCTGTGTGCCTGTGGTTTGCGCATGGACAGTGTTGCCTGCACATGTCCCCTTGCCTTACCTGTGTTGGGCGTAGTGCTCTTCTGCAATGGTGTCCCAGTGCAGCTGGGCCTGCCGGGTCAGTCGGGGGGTCCCTCCATCCTAGGGGGTGCTGCTCATCACCCACATCACTGGCGCCACTGGCGTCCCCATCGCTGTCCCCCTCTTGGACCTGTACGGCTATCCCATGGTCTTTGGCCATGTTGTGCAGGATGCAACAGGCCAGGAATATCCCACAGGCCTTTTGGGGGCTGTACTGTAGGGCTCCGCCGGAGGTGTCCAGGCATCGGAAGCATGCCTTGAGCATCCCAAACACCCGCTCTATGATGTTACATGTTGCGGCATGTTCCTCATTGAAACATAGCTGCGCTGGGGTCGTGGGGTGCCGGTACGGTGTGAGCAGCCAGGGACGGAGGTGGGTATCTGCAGTCACCTGTGTGAAGATAGTGGAGATCAGTGTCATGTCAGGTCCATATTGCCCATATCCTTGTGTGCCACTACCATGGCACCTGTGTCATTCACACCCTTGCACAGAGTTTGCATTCCATACATGTGTACTCACCCATTAGATGACCTGTGGGGATGTTCCCACTCTCGAATCGATGGCACAGTGCAGACTGGTGCCATATGAAGGCATCATGTGCTTCGCCAGGGTGTGTGGCACAGACATTGATAATCGCGCAGTGGCATCACACACACCTGGCAGTTGACACTGGAAAAGCCCTTTTGGTTCCGATAAGCCTGGCGCGGGCCAGGTGGGTGAATGGCCACATGGGTGCAGTCTATGGCCCCTAGCACGCCAGGCATATGTGCTACCCTGTGGAACTCCTGCATGTTAGTTGTACGCTCTGCCGCGGTGCTGGGGAAATGGATGTACTCCGCAGCATGAGGCAGCAGTGCGCTGAGGAATTGGGTGAGGATGCGTGACGTGGCCGACTGTGTAATGCCTGTGGTGTCCCCTGTCGGCCTCTGGAAGGTGCCCGTGGCGAGCAGGCACATGCAGGCTGTCACCTTGGTCTCCACGGACAGAGCATGACTCCGTCGTGAGGGTGCCTGCATCACATCACTGCACAGCTCGCAGAGCCGTCTCAGTATTGCCCTGTTCAGGCGGTACCGGGCCACAATCTCAATGTCTGTATACAGCTTGAAGCTGATGCGGGCACGATACCGCCTGTCGGGGGCATACCGCCGACGGGCCCCTCCGCAGCCACATCCCCCTGCAGCATGGTGTCTCACCCCCCTCATTACAGCTTCCATGTGGAAGCTGACACTGTCCATCTCCCTGGCTTCTGCCCCCCCGGCTGCTGTTCCTGTGTTACCCCCGCTGCCTCCACTGCTGCTTCCACTGCACCGGCACCCCCACTGGCCGCTCTGTCCTCCTGGACCCACTGTCCTCTGCCCTTCCAGCTCCTGTCTCTCTCTCTCTCTCTCTCTCTGTCTCTCTCCCCAGTTTGCGGCCTGCTAGGGGTTCTTGGCGCTTCCTTGAGCCTTTTATTTTGGCTCAAATCCGGTCCTGCGCCTTCCGGCTTGAGCCACTCTTGCACATTGCGCAAGGGTTCGGATATCGCATTGCGCACTTTATGCATGGACCCGCCCCCTTCGGTTGCGCATGCCTTCATTTCCATTGCGCTGTTGCTCAGCATGTTTTCAGTGGCGCAACTGGCCCCTTCTGAATATCGCAGAATGATGCATTTTTGGAGTTGCACACGCGCAACCCTGTTGCGCATGGCGCAACCCTTTTGAATATCTGGGCCACAGTCTTTTAATCACAATCACTCCTAAAAGTATTTAGACAGCAGTGTGCCTCTAGATTAGCAATTATTTTGGGCATTTTTTTCTGATTTATTTACTTTAAAGTAGTTGTTTTGTTTTATGTAGAAAAGCAATGTTGTGGAGGAGGGAGCTGTGTGGTAACATGTAGCAGCCTGTACAATTTGTTGTGTCACTGCAGGAAAATGTGCAGTTCACAGATTTAATCATACCAATCAACTTGCTAGGACCAATATCAAGGACACTCCCTCCAAAAATCAGGGATAAATGACCAAAATCAGGGACACCACATTTTGTTCAGCATGGCAATGCTGCATCATGACATTGCATGAGTTGTATATCATAACATTATGTAGTACAGTGCTACAAGAATCTTTATTTTATGTTTTAGATGTCAGTCTCAGTTGCATGCTACAAAACAGATGGTGCGCATGGGTGTATGCCCCTCACAAAAGTCAAATTGTAAATTTTGTGTACATGTTTAACTCAGCAGGCCTCTGCGTGAGTCACTAAACTACTAGAGGTGCTCGCTTAGAATCCTTAAAAATATTGAATGTCCTTACTATTCAGACTTAAATTACCGACAACATAGAATTAAGCATATTACACCAGTGACTTAACAGAACTGAAATACAATATAACTCTTGTAGTAAGCAAACCACACAACTATTATCAATATCACAACTGAATTAAATAGGTACACCCCAAAGTGTAAAAGTACAACAATTAATAAATATTAATTTATTTAAATGAATAAATAATAAAGTAATAAGTTCTGGCTGACTGAGTGCAGTTTAATTTTGTTCTTCAGTGTGTGGGGTTAGCCACCCCCGAATTTGCGCAAGTGACTTGAATTTATATTAAACCAAAACATCTTCTATAAGCGTACCATGCATTTATAAAAACTGTACAGAACTAACTTACAATAATACCTTTACTTGGATGCCAATGACACTTATGAAATGGACAGTCACTGTACAACAATCTGATTGGTTCCCAGCTGTGTATTTGAACTGTTTAACACATGGCCAGAAATGAGTTCTGCCACAGACATATTCACCTTCCCTCAGGTATCACTCCCCATCAGAACTCTGCTACCTCAAACAGCAGCCATATTGCCATTACTAGCCAACTAGCAACAGCAGCCAAAACTGTTTCATAGTGCAAAAAAACACCATATCTCCTCCTCCTCAGCAGAGTTCTAGACTGAGACTCAAACAAATCATATTTTTTCAGTTTGTTGCAACATATACTAAAAAACATATAAAAAAAAAACCTCATGATTACTGCAATATCTTCCCTTCCCACCTGCCCCCTCGGTCCCAGTCCTTCCCAACCACTCGCTGTTTCCCTGAGTTAGGCCTCTCATTTGACTCATTGTACACCTCACCAACTGCTCTCACAAAACACAACCTTCTTCACTTCACTGCCACACATGATAATTAAGAAAAACAATTACTGCTGTGACCTCTTCCACTCCCATCTGCCCACCCAATCGCTCGCAGTCCTGGTCAAAGATTAACCTGCCAGCTGCTTTCTACTTCCCTCCCTTTGTCCTCCCAGTTCTATCATTTTTTATATTAAAACTACTTAACGTTATTCCCGTTGTGCTGAATTTCCTTTCAGCAGCCCCATTCTTATCCGGCATACTGGTCTGCCATTCCCCACGCTACTTCCACAACCATGACTGAAACATTAGGGAAATATCATCCCCACTGCCTCCTGCTGTAACAAAAATACCCAACAAGAAAAAAAAAACTGTAAAAAACACAGGCATCATGCCTCACTACACCCCCTAGTCATGCGTTAGAACTGTCTAATGCACTGTCTAATGCACACCCTATCATGTCTTATTGCTTACTTATAAAAACACTGTTTCTGGTTTTAAGAGCAATCAGTAAATAGAGTAATGCTCCTTACTGCACTAAGAGTCCCACACCAGGAGTCTGTTTTCTAAATGCACTCAAACACAAATCAGCACACTGTTTGTTACTTTTGCCAGAGCTGTTTGGTTCTGTCACCACTCCTGGGACTCAAATGCTGTTGGGATGGCCTGGGAAACCCCCTCAACACAATGATCCAAGAAGAAATGATCAAGGCTCTGCTCTGCCCTGCCCAGTGAGTCTTCTGAAGCTGAAAGTTTAATCTGATAGTATTTTATTTTTGAATAGAATAATTGGCTTGGAGCTACAGAGCAGCCTGTTGTAGAACTAACAGGATTTCTACCTTGAGGGCTCAACTACTAGCAGAAAATGAGAAAACGTTTGTTGTACCTGCACTTTTCAAGAAATTTACAGCAAGGCAGACATACTAGTTTTCCTGGTAGATAATCAGCAAAACAATAAACTGAAACTGCACTCTGTCAGCCAGAACATATCTCAGAAACCATGCTAAGGCTTGAAAATCAGCTGCTGCATACTTTCATTACCAAATAGCAAAAGTGAACTCCAAATGGGCCAGTTGCCTGGTAGAAGCCAGATGGTTTCTTTAATTATGACTGCTTCTCCCAGGCAACTGGCCCATTTAGAGTTTACTTTTGACATTTTTCAATAAATGTATATAGAGGCTGATTTCAGAGCCTTAAGGTGGTTTCTGATATGTTCTGGCTGATGGAGCGCAGTTTTGTTCTGTTGTTCAGTGTATGTGGTTAGCCGCCTCCCAAATCTGCACAATCCTCTACCTACTGGAGTACGGTTAAAATTTCTGTTTTAATAAATAATCAGCATAGAGGGAATTAAGCACTTTAAAAAGGGGCAGGAGAGGTCATCAAACAGTCTCTGCTTCTCCCTGAGTCACCACATGCCAGTCAGTCACACAGCCAATGAGCAGTCCTACAACCTGAGCATCTGCCTGGTAAGTATTTCTGCTTGTACCGAAATGAAAACTCAGTGTTCCTCACCTCCCTGCTGAACCTGCTACTGTGAGTTTCCCTCACAGCATGCAGGCTTGTTTTGAATTTGTGTGCCTTGGGAAAGGCAGCCCATGAATTTTTGTTTAAAAAGTTGGCATGTGAGCACATACTATGGAACAAGTGTACCCGATTGGCTGTAGGTGTGTGCTCACATGATGTCAGATGTTGACTGGCATCTTCAACAAGGAAGCTAGAGTCTACAGCCATGAGACAAAATGCCAAGCACACTGCGACATTTAAATTTATAACTTTGTACAGGGCAGTCAGGACCTTGGGACGGGGGGCTGAATTTGAGTTTTCCCAAAAAAATCAGCACAGTTGAGAGGTATGAATTTAATGTGAATTGTGATTAATGCAGAATTAACACAAAGTTTGTTACAACAAGAATGTCTGCGGCACTTACACACTGTGAACTACAGTGTGGCAGCATGTAGCACGCTGTACAACTTTTTGTGGCACTACTAGAAAACATGGGATTCAAAAATTTTATGTGAAGTATGATTAATGCACAATTAACATAAAGTGCATTTCAACAGGAGTGTTCAGGGCACATATACACTCTGTACTAACATGTGGCAGCATGTAGCAGCCTGTCCTACTTTTTTGGCACTCTGAAGAAAAATTCTGAAAGATGAGAATTTATGTAAATTGTGATTTATGCACAGTTAGCACCAAGAGTAACACAACAACAGTGGTGGGCTGCAGCAAACACACAGTGGAGTGCCATGTAGCAGTACTTGTAGCGGACTGCAATATATTTAGAAAACAAAAACAAGGTGCTGCATCAGCATGTGGTCTAAAAGCAAAACAAAATGGTTATATTAAATGCACGCTGAAAATAGAAAATAGAGTTAAAAATCCACATTTCGACCTTAGGTCTTCTTCAGGAAATATCAAAAAGAGAAAAAAAAAAGTTAGTGTAGCGCAATATATTTATTCTGATAGTTGAGAAAAAGTAAGGAAAGAGACAGATATGGAAATGAAAGGTATCAAGAAAACATGGGTAGGAAATCAATTTTTTTATTTTGTTTTTTTAGAAAGCAGAAAGAGTATAGAAACAGATAATAAAGACAAGGAACAATAAGTGAAACAATACAGTTAGTAATGATTGATTTACATTTTTTGTATTTTCAAGCATTCTTTTTTGGTTTGTTTTGGGAAACAAATGAGTAGGACAGCTGGAAGGAAAGAATAGAAAGAGGATAGAAAACAATAATAGGGATTTAACCTGCTTTAATATTTTGAAGCAAGTGACAAGCTCAATGAATGCCACAACCACCAAAACCGGCACTGCCGTGGCAGAGCTTGGGCATCCCCTCGAGTAGCTTCTCCTGATTGGAGAGGATAACTTTAATATCCTGCTCCACCTCTATCAGCTGGTGAGGGAGGCCCCCGACATCCTTCTTTATGCCTGCAAGCTCCTGTGCTGATGTTGTTGTTGCTTGGTGTGGGTGCTGCTGGAGCTTCTGGTTCAGCAGCTTGAAGTAAAACCAAGGAGACAGCTACATCAAGAGGGTTTGCCTGCCACCCCACCATGTGATGTGAACTTTCCTGATGCTCTTTTGGTTGCACCTCTGCCAGCACAGATGGACCACCACCTGTTAGATCATTTTAGATAGAAAATCTATGTCAAAATTGTGCATAAAAATGGTGCAGTTATGTCAAAAATGCTACAAATCACATCTGCATTAATTGTTTGCCACAAAATATGACTTCTTGTCATAAACGACTGCATCTCAGGAATGCTCAGTAGTAATCAATCGGGTGCAGGTGCTGCATGTTTTTATGTCTGCATCTGACCCTTTTAAAAATCCCCAGTAATATTTATAACTAGAATAGTGCTCTTCTCACTTATGACTGGCAAAAATGAAGCCAACATGGCATATATTCTTTCTTTCAGCTGTTATGCTAACGCTTTCTTAGGTCTCAGTCAATTTCACAAATTGTAATGTAAAATTTGGTAACATGATTGCTTGCAGACTCTGCATAGCGGCCAAAAGGAATATTAAATCGATGCTCTTCTTCAAACCTGCAGTCTAACACTTCAACAGCTTAAAGTGCATTTTGTGTTACGTTTGTTTAGGGCATATCTGATTTTGTTTTGGATATCTAAGGTACTGTACAAAACATTGGTTCAATATGCTTATGCAACTAAGTGTAGTGTTATGCTTATGCCACTTGAATGAACTTTTGTGGCTGTTCACCTCTCTGTTCCATGGGGAATACCATCCTGAAGGGATGCTGAAGGCAAGGAACCCAGGGGAAGGGTTCCACCCCAAGAGCTGCCACAGGAAGGATTCTTTTAGGCTAGAGGTACCTTAGGAAGGAGCTCCATGGAGAGAGGTGAGCCACTGGTGGAGGAGGAGAGGATGGTGGGGCAAAGAAAAAATGCTTCAGAGTAAAGCTGGGAGGACTGTTTTTAACTAGCTCAGGCAGGGGGTGTGATTGGTTGATCCAACAAATTGAACCACAGGCAAAGCTTTTCATAGTAGGAGAGGTCACCATTCTCCCAATACTTATGACCTTGTGCAAATACTGTTTGCAGATGTGGGGTGATTTTCTCAAGAATCCACCAAGGATCTACATGTTGCAATTTCTGAACAGGGACTTCTTAGATGGTCTAATTGTTTTTGGTGTTTATGTAAAAAAAAAAAAGGACATGGCTGTGCCAAAATATGATGCACATCACAATTGCTTGCCACAAAAAAAGAGTTTTTGTGGAAATAGTTGCATCTTTTAAAAATAGCAGCAGGACAGTCATGATGTAATTGGTTGGACATAGGTGTAGCTGTGCATTTGTGCTGGCATCTGACCCTTTGGAAAATTCCCCTGTAATTTTTGTAATTAGAATACTGTGGATTTGTTTTTAGTGAAAATTACACATTTGGCTGTCTCTCCTATTTTGAGAGTTTAAGGTGGGGGAAAATAATTCTCTGTCATATTTTTGCCATTTTTTTTTTCAGATGCACAATGCAGTTTTACCAATGATGCTTATTTATTTATTTATTTATTTATTAAAATCTTGGATATACAATACCTTTGAGCTGAAAGCTTATTTACAAAGGTTTCCTGTCCAAAGTAACAAAGGACATACATAACGTATAAGAGGGTACAAATACAGTAAGTACAATAGATAGTGTGGTGTCTAAGGCATAAACATAGTGCTATAAAGGAACAGACAAGAAGTTGAAGATAAAATTACATGACAGGTTTAAGTAAGAGTTATCTGATGGAAGAACAAGGAGGATGGTAAAGAACGTGGACTGGGCAACTGTGCAGCTGAGGCCCTGACAGAAGAACTTAGGGCTGAGAATAGTAAAAATCAGGGGGAGATGAATGCTACAGGTAGTTGAGGAATTTAAAGGTAACAGGTAGGGTGAATAGACTAGAAAGATTAGCTAGGGTAAGCAGGGTTTCTGAGATGCAGTCAAGGGCCTTGTCATTAAAGGTTTATCATACTTGCACTACGGATTATGGATAGAGTGAGCTTATTTGAAGACTAGTTACTGAGTTAGGTGAAAATAGGCTATTTTTAGTGAAATTCCTCTTGATATTGATTTTTGAGAATACTTTATGTTTTGCACATTTTTGGAAGAGTTACAGTAAAAATGTTATGGTGAGATTAGCTTACCGTAGTACAGTACAGGGCCATGACCAGGTACGGTGCAAGGGATGCAGTTGCAGTAGGGCCCACTCTCTCAGGGGCCCACTGCCTCAGACATCAGCATTAAACAAATATTTCATTGTCAGACAAACTTGCAAATTTCTATTTGTACATTGCCTATGCATTTGAAATTGGCATGGATAGCAGTGGAATCTATGCTACAGATTCCAATTCCAGTTTCATGGAGGGTGGGTGGGGGCACAGAACAAAGAACGAATAGGGCGCCATTGCTCAGAAAAAGTCTTATGTTGGTATAATGTTCCCAAGAGGAGCAGGGGCAAATTACATTATTCAGTTCTTTGATATAGGTGCCAGCAAGAAGGAATGGAGGCAGCGTGGACAAAATATGGATGCTTAGCAGGAATGATGCAAAAGAATCTACGCTTTATTTTATATGAGCGAATGGTTATTTTATGCTCAATATTGAGACGTAGGGCCCCACCAACTATTTTGGGGGGTGCCCTTAAAGTCATTGGCACAGCCCTGGTACAGCATGTCCATATCTTCATTTATCACTTTTTAGGATGTTTTCCTAGTTTCGCTGACTTAAAACAATACATCCTTAATCTTTTTAAAATGTAAAATAAATCATACATACTGTAGATCTGTGACTTCTGAACTTTGTACACTTGTGAGCCATGCAAGAGTGGGAGAATACAGAGTTTCAAAATTGAATTTGACAAAACTTGCAACTAGTAGAGTATAGATTTTAAGACACAGAATTTATTCATAAATATTTATAAGTAAATATTTATTCATGTAACCCATCCTCTAGGACACACCTGGAAATGCAGTTTCATAGCTCAGCATGTATTTCCTAGTCAAATATGACAAACACATTTCAAATAAATTAATTTAGAAATATCCAGTTACACAATATTGATCCTTAGAAATAATTTACAAATAATATCCACCTTTATTTCTTTACACTGCTTTCAAATATTTCCTGATAAGAAAACAAATATTTAATTTCTTCTGTAATTTGTTCACCCAGACTCATTCATCTGAGACTGTGTGGTCCTTCTTTAATTTAATTTTTTGACTGAGACACATAAAGCACAAAATGATGCATTTTATCATTATTATTTGACATGGAACAAACACACTGATATGTGATATTTTAGTTCCAGGAGCATCCTGGGTCTGTGGGTTAATTGCATCTAGTTTATTGAGAAGGGAATATGACACATGGGAAACTCTTTTACTTGGGATGTTTACTTCCTTCTATTGAGTGACCAGAGATGGGCAGTAGGGTTTATTATAACATCCAGAGGACAGCACTTCAGTATTGCAGCACTCCCTCATACTGTACTACAGTGTTAGGTGTGAGTATTACCCGATGAATTAGCTGTGGGTATAGAATCCATGACCCCTCCAATCTTCCAGCCACAGAGTCCAGCATGCTACCTACTGAGCCACTGATACTGCAAGAACCTTTCCAGACTATAGTAACCATTTATCTTGAATTATTTTCAAAAGTGGTTCAGCTAAATCATGTTCATGCATCCAACCATGCAGATTAGCTGTGTTCTTTGTTAAGGTTTTATCTTATGGTTTCTTTGTCTAGAAACACTGCTCTTAAAAAAATTGTAGGCCTCCTGTGCAGACTGAGAACCAAGTTTGATATAGTGGGCTACTTGTGAAATATTTTGCAGCCTACATCACTAGGTGGAGAAGAAAACAGGTCTGCTCTGTTGGCACAGAGGGCTGAGGTGCTTGGCACCTTAACTCATGCCGTGTTGGCAACTCGGGTTTGAGAATGGACCATGGTAATTTAGGGGCCAGTGGTTCGGTGTCAAAAGATCAAAACAAAAACAGCGCCAACCATATAAGCAAGGAAAAATCAGCAGGAACAAATACAGTGAATCTCAATAACAGTGAACATCAAAACAGTGACTGCACTATAAAATAAATGCTCAGTACCCAACACATGAACATAACACTACACTATATTTTATGCGGAGGGTTATACCCCCACACCCTCCATTGAGGAGCTTTACTCCAAAACTCCCCTGACTATAAAAAAAATCTCTTGTTAAATACTAACCCACCACAAGTGGCCCTCACTGAACTGACATTTACTGACATGACATATGCTATTATACATAAGTTGCTCAAGTGACGTGCTTATATTGTGTCACTCATTTAATAGGATACCGGAGCAAGCTGGGGAGGAAGGAGGAGGAGGACTGAACATCCCTAAGACTGTTCTTCTCTTTCATGGAGTGGATTTGCCATATAACAGCATCATCACTACCTAGATGAGGCTGAGTGGTTTGACTAGGCAAGCAGCAGGGGAAGGTGACCTGACAGACATTGATATCGTGCAGGTGCATCAGCATGCCTGCTGGCATCACACACACAAGAAAAACAGAAAAATGTTATGGTGACAGGATGATCACTCAGTAGCTGTGGCCTTCACACCACCTACTGGGAACTGGGGGGGTTCTGGATTGTGCTTGCCAAAAGAGGAATATCCATGGGGATTCCCCCCTAAGATAAGTCCCTGGCGTGGTGGGTGATTGGGGGGGGGGCGGCGTGAGCAGGTGGGAAGGAAGCTGCCATAAAGGCAAGGTAAAAAACAGCTTAACAAAAAATAAAACAGTTCTACAGATTGAATTTACAAGCATACAAGTCTAGATGCAAAGGCCCCCATGTTCAAAAAGTTAATGTGTTACTTACCAGCTTACTATCAAGCTAACTGTGAATTTCACTGATGCTACAGGTGGCACCATATTCAGAGGTCTCTCCAGTGGCATGCTAACCCAGTAGTGTGATCATGAAAACTATATCACTGTATACCACCGTGCCTATCCATATGCAGGATCTCTCATGTATAAAGGCTGCAGCAGTATATTCATAGGTTTTGGTGGTCCTAAACAGCCACCAGTGTGGTGCTGTTTACCACCACTAAAATTAGCCCTTAACAGGGTGCAATTGCTGCACTGCCCCCTCCTCCTGAATGCTGGGTGGAAGTACTGCAGGCGGCACCCCTGGTAGATTAGTGGTCTACCCTACCCCTGAATGCCCATGTTGTACATGTAAAATCCATTCCCTGGTGTCAGTCAGTCATCCCTTCTCTCTGATCACCAAAGATATAAAGTCAGCTCTATGAAGTTAACCCTGGTGGTCTAGTGGGCCCCCTCACTCCATTCACCCATGATGTAATGTAAGCACTTTGAAGGTAACCCTGGTAGTCTTGTGGACCCCCTCCTTTGATAGCCCAAGATGTCAAATAGTAAGGTTAGCCCTGGTAGCTTAGCAGAACTCGCTCCCCCCGATTGCTCATGTTTTCAATGTAATTCCCTGAAAGAAATTCTACAGCACATGCAATATGGCTCTGTGCATGCCAGCTTGTGGATGTCTGAGGAGGTGCACTGAGGGTTATGCTGGTCACCATTATTTCGTACACATGGTGACTGGGGTGGGTGGGAGCATGGCGCAGGGTCCTCAGTGGGTGGCTGGGTACGGGTGTTTTAACTTGGTGGAGGGGTGGTCTTCTAGACTACCAGGAAGCTTATCAATATTGAAAATCATGGGAATCAGGGGAAGGGGACCACTAGATACCAGGGAATTACCTTGAAAACATGGGTGATTGAGGAAATGGGTGGATTCAGTAAAATATTGAGGATAAACTTATTATTACCGTTCATGAGTGATCGGGGGAGGGAAACCATCAAACACAAGGGGAACTCTATCAAAGTCCAATACAGGTGCTAAAGGACTACATCCATACAAATGAGCCCATAATGGCATGCAAATTGCCCCTTAGTCCCTTTCATGCCCAATGGACTCATTTGCCTACTAGGGCTGAATATGGCCCACAGGAGCTCTGGTGCTGTCCTGTTTTGGTCAGCAGTATCTTTTGTGGGATTCTTTGAGGGCCATATTCAACTGTAGGCCATGCAAGTGCAGTGCATAGTCACTTGTGCTGTGCTGACAAAGCACCATATTCAGACTGTAGGCTCCATCAGAGCACACGAATTGTGTGAATATACCTTAGAGCCAGCTAGGCACTATATGCCATACAGCACTACTGGCTGCATGGCACTATCGGGCAGCTCAGAATATGGGGACCTAACTGTTAGATACTTTTAAACTGTGCTAGCTTTGCTAACACAGTTTAAAAGATAAAGTCAGGACAGGGCATGTGTGCTACCCATTAGACAATACTGCTTCTTAATGTATACCAAACAAAAATACCCAACAGTATAACCTGCGTTGATATACCTTTATTGTAATGTTTTTGTACTGTATTTCTACTCCTTACTCTCCAGGACAGCCTTGTGAGATTAAAACACTTTGTTTCTATTTTTAGAGCTCCAGGAAGGCAGTGATAGACATACATTTATATTCGTACATGACATGATAAAATAATTGTCACATAACCTCCTTGGACTGTATTGGTGGTTGTTTGTGTTTGTCTGTATTAAGAAATTTGTTTTTGGGGATTTTCCTGTTTTTCTGCTTAGAGCAACTATGCCATTGTTTCACACATCTGTGAAAGTCTCATGTACTGAGTGTCTACAAGATATCACCAGCAGGTATCAGCATTTTTTATTTAAAAATCCAGTTTATGAAAGTCTTCACAAGCAAAACTAAGAAAAGCTATGTCATTCAGCACATTGGAATACAGAAAAATCAGCTACATTACCAACAAAACCCATTAACATGGATACATAAAACTGTCTGGTGCTGGTGAAACTTCAAAGATCTGTTATTCCATATGGGCAGAGACTTTGGATGCTCCTATCCTGGAGTAAGAATTCCCACTCTCTTTGAATGATTCACTGTTAAGTGAGTTTTCTACTGCTCCTCCCTGTTTCTTCTGGATCCCCATGCCCTGATCCACTTTCCTTTGAATTACTGTCAAAGCTGTACTGCACATGGTCTACTCTGTGTCTCCCAGCCTGAAAACCTTTGCTGATTAGGAGAAGTCTATGAAGTTATGTCAGCTGGGCCTAAACCTCTTTTACAGCTTGTGCCATAGAAGCCACCATGAAACATTAGGGAGTTGGGTAGGAGCCATCCTTCCCCAACTTGCCAAGATGTGGCTGTTCAATCTTCAGATTTTGGTAACAGGTACTTTCCAGTCAACCAGGCTGCAGAAGGAGCACCAGTGCTAGGTGGAAATATGTTTCCTGCACACTGTAGGAGTCTATGAAAATAGACCAGTTGGGTCTGATTTGTGTGCTTGTCCACAGCCATTGAAGTCACTGGGGGACTAAAGGGATTGAGACAGGAGCTATCCATCCCCAAGCCACCAAGAAAGGACAGTTCAAACCTCATACCTATCAGTTAACCAGGCTGCAAGTGGAGTGCCAGTGCTACCCAGGACTGTGTGTCCTGCAACCTGTGGGAGTCCATAAAGCTAGACCAATTGGGTCTGGAGCTACAGGGTTTTGCAAGAGAGTTGGATAGGAGCTATCCCTCCCCAAAGCAAATGAAAGGAGACTATTCAATTTCAAATATTGATACCACCTCTATTACAGTCAGTCAGCCTACAGAAGAAGTGCCAGAGCCATTTTGGAAAGTGTTTCCAGTAGCCTGCAGGAGTCTGTGAAGTTAGGCCAGTCAGGCCTCAACTCACTGCAAGGCTTTAGCTACAGAAGCCACCAATGACATGAAGGAGTTGGGCAGGAGCCATCCCTCACTCAGACACTTGGAAGGGGGTTCAGTCATTCTGCAAATCCAGCAGCATTTGGTATAGTACAGTGTCCCCTCCTTTATCCGCTCCCCCTTTATCTGTCACTATCACTTAACACCAGTGTGAGTTCCTGTTCAATTTTCCAGAAATGCTATGTCCCACTTTAATTGCCACCCTCTATTACCTGCCACCCTCTTTTATCCTCCACAGTTTAGGTTGTAAAGAGGTTGGAGGATAAAAGAAGGAGAACTGCTCACCAGCCCCCCATGAAAATTTTCCAGTGAAACAACCAGTGCAAGTTATCCTTCACTTGTCTGCAATTTATGTGACCACCAAACCCCCACTTTCCTTTGTGCTGAGACTGTCTGTAGTCACCTCTGCTGGTCCTACTGGTAAGCCTTCTGGTGTTTTTGCCCCCCTCTCTAAAGTTTTCTAGTTATTACCTGCTGTATCTTGTTTAATGGTGCTCACAGTCATACATACCTAGTGTACTTGTTTAATCTGAGAATGCATAACTCTACATAGTTGTTACTGTGCACCTTGCGCACTTTGTCTAGTGCAACCTTTTTATTATATTGCTACTTACATCTGATTTATACTATTTTAGATAATTTGCTTGTGTACATATTCAATTTGTAAATATGTAATTATTAGTCACTATTGAGCACTTTGCACGCATTCACTAGTATAACTAATTTTTTATATCGCTGTTTTCTACCTGATTTAACTTTTTTAATAAAATGGGTTGGTAACATCTACATTCTGACTGACTAGAATATGTGCATTGAGAGAGCACAACACACAGGTAAAACAAGTCCTGCCAATCAGGGCAGAGCACTTAAAGATCTTCTGGTGCCAGGCCTCCAAATTCCCATTTACAGAAGGCAGCCATTTTTGAAAACAGCCACACTAACTTAAGATACCCCCCAAAACAAGAATTGCACATACTGACATTCCCAAACAAGTAGTTCAAAAATGTAATGTTTTGCCATTTAAATTTGTGTTATTTAGGACAATTTTTAACATAAAAAAAGCAATATCCTGTTATAAAATCAATCGTGCACTCCCAAAATGCCAGTCCATTCTCCCACCCACCTGATCACTCACTTGCACAATGTATACAGGTAATTCAAAATTATCTCTGTCAGCCTTTTTTTTTTTTTTTTTTTATAAAATGGCACACATATTCTCCTCTACAAAACCAAACACTGTCTCAGCCACCATTCAACAAACTCAGCTGGTGACACTCATGGTAGCAGTAGTTTTGTGAGTCATGCTACTGCAGATGGATGTTTGCTGCCAGCAAGATTCCCCTCCAATTTCTGTGGTGGGACTCACGGCTTAACTATTGCCTTAATCACAAAAATAGCGGCTCCAATTCAAGTCGTGCCAGTGTAATGGAACAATGTAACAATCAAAAGAAAACACAACAACACTTCACAATATGAAACTGTATTTAACTTACAAAGAGATGAAGATGTAATATAGAAGATGCAGCAAACAACAGCTCCAAGGAGCTGTTGTTGCCTTGCATGGCGCTACTGTATTTTACATCTTCTGCCATCTCTTTTGTAAGTTAAAATACAGTTTCATTATTGTGAAGTGTTGGTGCCGTGTTTTCTTTTGATTGTTTAACTATTGCCTTCTCATACAATTACTCAGTCAAATACAATGAAAAAAATACCACTCAATGGCTCACCCCCATTTACAGAACCTGACTGACAATTTTAAATCTGACTCCTCTTGTGACGAATAACTTTGAAAATGACACAGTTCAGACTTTTGGAATCCAATTAAATTAGCATATTAAACTAGCATGATACGAATGTGATGATAACAATTTCCTGTTACAGAAATAGCCTATAAGAGAGGAAAATACATTCTGCTAATGGGGCCTCACAGTCATTCTCCACTAACTAAAAGGAGACAACACTTTTCCTGAACAATAACACCTGTGCCTGGATGCTGAATGTCATGTCTTCAAGACTAGCACGCTGAACCCCATTATGTTCTATGTACTGCTGGAGAAATAGAAAACAAATAATAATAGAACACAGCTCCTTAAGGGCTTGCCATGAAATCTTCTACATGGAAATTTAATTTTCTACACTTTCATGGATCATCACAGTTATGGCTTAGTAAACAGTTATTGTTTTCTCTATTTTTCCTGCAGCACATAGAACTAATGCGATTACATGTACTAGACTTGGGTGGCTGCTATTCACAATACTTGGTTGTTGGGCTCTCCACCCAACATGCTGTCTAGCTGGACTCTGGGGCCTACATTTTCAAAGCTGGGAGGACGCACGGTGCTTCTAGATGCACCGACTAAATAAATGGGCTGGCACAAAAAATTGCTATATTCAAACGAGATGTGCGATCATGCATCCCATATGAATATAGCAATCCTAGTGGGCGGTGCAAATGGGAGCTGCTGACAATGCACCGGTGCATCCCCCTTGATGGCCTGAATACCTGGAATGGGGATGCGCATGCACCAGGCCCAAATTCCAGATATTCAGTCAGGAAAATGCAAATGAGGCCATTAGGCATGCAAGGTGCAAACAGGCAATTTGCATGTCATTATGGCCACATTTGCATACAGGCAGCAGGGATAATTCTGGTGGAATGTGCAGTGCAGCCTGCCCCCCCAGTCCCATTCCCCGATGTATACACTAACAGACATCAACCCTCCGTTTTCTGTAATGTAGTGCCCCCGACCCCCCTCCCCATCCCGATCCCCAATTGAATAATAAATATTTACCCATTCCAGTTTCCATAGTGTAGTGGTTCCACCCCATCCCAATCCATGATCAAATAATAAATCAGTATTTCCTCATCCCAGTTTCCATAGTGTAGTGGTCCCCCCACCCTATCCTAATCCCCAATCAAATGCAAAACATGATCACAGTTGCCCTTTTCAATAGTGCAGTGGCCTCCCACCCACCATCCGCTCAGGCACACACATCCCACTATGCTCCCCCCACCCCAGCATTGGCAGTCAGCCAGCAAGCAGCACAGCCCTCCACACACCTCCACACCTGGCTGCCAACTGAACTGTCAATGAGTGACAGCTTACTGTAAGCACTACAAGCCCATTGGCTGACTCTGTCAACCAATGGGCTTGCAGTGTGTACTGTAAGTTGTCATTCACAACTTTGTGTCATTCACACAGTTGTAGTGCTTACAGTAAGCTGTGTGCAGTACAGTGGCCTGCCTGTTGGTGGCCTGGAGTTAGACATGTTTCTACCATGCCTAACTTTGTATGGCACATCTCTGAGATGTGTGGGCAGCTGTGCCACACATCTCTGCTGAATATGGGGATGTGTCGAAAATTCATGAGCACGCCCCCTGGAGATGCATCACATACATTATCACTGCACTTGGGCGTAGCTGGAGATGTGTGATGCATCTCCACCCTTTGAATATCACACTGCCGCACATTTCTTGAGGTGTGCCAGTGCATCTCCTTTGAAAATGTCTCCCTTGGATTACACCTCATAAAGCAACTATGCATAGAAGTAATGCCAACTATCTTTATTTTAGCTAGCCCAAAAATGTGACAAAAATGAAATATGCACAAGGTATACCTGAAACACAAACAGGATAGTAGTCTATATATCACAGCTATTAGGTAACATTAGGTAACAAATTAGTGCTTGCATCAAGTGTTGCAGCAGCTCTTTTGGTATTGGTATTAGAGTGACAGAGATACTATAAGACCTTTAGAATACTATTGTTACTGTGAATTATCAACTGTTCTTAACAGGATAATATACTTTCTGAATCCACTAATCGAGCTAAACTAATCAGACACATCTTGCTAGAATGCTATCAGCCCAGTTCTAGTTGAAATGCACATTTAAGGATTCTACCATCTGGCAAGGTGAAAGACTGAAGAGGCAAAGCCAGGGGCACTTAACAGACAATAGAATCATGTCCAGTTGATTCTAATTGTATCAGGTAATAATGTTAATATCTATATTTTCTTTCAGCAGGAAAGAAAATCTTAATTGTTCTTTTTTGTGAGAACTACACCATACGTGTGTTGGACAGATGACTATTGTGCTTACTGAGAAAATTGTACTTCATACTATTGAATTGGGGTTAAATCATCATATTTAAAGGGGCAGTGTCATCTTTTTTAAAATGTCTAATGTGTATAGTTGCAATTGCCGTGTTGGTATTTATAGGACTACAAAATTTGCAAATGTCACAGGATTTACATCATACTACCATTTATTGATTTTTTTGGCTAAAATAAAATTTTAAGCACCCGACCTTGAAGGCCTCTGACCAAAACTCCCAGGCATCCACGAGCATAATACTGCACTGAGATATGAGTAAACTCATTCACCACTTCTTTCTAGTCTAGGTGCTTTATTCTATTGAAAAATAGGAGTGGAAGATTTAAGTGCAATGTTAGTACTAAAAAAGAAAAAAACATGAATCGTGACGAAAACTACAATTCTCCAGAGTAAACATTTATTATGGTTTTCACATAGAAGCAAGAGTTAAAGTGCTAGGTCATGTACTCCAAGATTGTTTTAAAAGGTTAACAACGTAATTAGCTTTTGATATGCAAATGAAGGAGGTGGATGCTGTAGATTTCATGTGATAGGAAACATGCTATTTGTGCTTCCTAGAATGACAGCTCTGGAAACGATAAGAACACCTGGTAATTTGAACATCAGAGCTGTTAGGAAAATCACTAGCAATTACTGGGAATGCTATGCACATCAGTCAGTCTTCCAGCTAATTACTGACATAGTAAGCAAAGGAGGACAGCAATGGCCTTTTGCCTCATCCAACAAAATTTGTTTTCATCAGATAAGATTTCATTAAGCAGTTTTGAAACACTACATAAAACGATATGCTGTTATGTGTACAAAAACACATATTTGATACTGTAAGAATTAAGTGACATCAGTGACGACAAGTTGTATGCTGTTAGATTAGGTCTTGGAGACTAACAAGGCCTGACAAGAACTTAACTGAACATGGTGGGGAATGTGGGTGATTTTCATAAGCTTTCATTTGTTAGCTTTATAACAGAAAATGTATAATTTTTAAGGCCTCCAAATTCTGACTGCATTGTCATGCTAGAATTGTTCAAGTTATAAAATAAAGGGGAAGAGACGGTAAAAACGAAAAGGGATTGCGAATTAAAGGATGATGCAATTAAAATATATACTCCCTATAAAGTTCATAATTGTTATAAGCACTTATGGCATGTCTGCTGTTTTAAAATTCATATGAATAATTTTGAATCTAAAAGAAACACAATGACATCTACAATAAATAAGGTACCAATGCAGAGGAAGACAGATCACAGTCAAGCCTACTGTATACAATGCAGCAGAATTCAGCTCTTGTGGGCCTCTAATGGTCTAAAAATACAACCAACCCAAAACACATGGCCCAGAAGGCAACATTCCAGTTAAGGTACAGTATAAGTCTCTGAATCACCTAATGGACTTAACTTTGTATACTATTGTCAAAACTGCCCCTTCTTTTTAATATTTTTTTAATGAAAATGAATGCATCAACACAGTCTAAAAGGATGTCACCCAGAAAGCAAGCAAGCACATTTTATTTCATATAACGCCTCTTCTCTAAGGCTCAAAGCACTTTACATACATTAGAAGCAAAACAATTCAACGTTTAAAACACAAGCAAAAACATAACTCTAAGCACAACACAGCCTTTCCCTATGTACATCACTCAGAACAATTTATTAAGAAGAGCCTTTAAATGCCAAGAACAAGAGATGCATCTTCAAGATCTCTTTAAAAACTTCAACCAAAGGGATCTGTCATAGCAAGTGTGGTACAGTTCCACCTACAGTACATGGGGCCACCTCAGTAAAAGCCCCATCTCCCAAGCACTGGAGACAAGCCTCACCAGCTGGTTTTCCTCTGCTGATCAAAGTGACTGAGTCAGAATGAGGGGAGCAGGAGATCTTTTATGTAGTCAGGACCTAACCATGCAGGGTCTTGAAAACCATCAAGCAAATTTTGGATATGATGCATGATCTTACTGGTAGCCAGTGCAGTTTATGCAGCACTGGTGTCATGTGGTTGTAAATGCTTGTACTATATATCACCCAGGCTGCTGCATTGTGCACTACCTGTAGACATTGCATCAAAAATCCAGAAAGCCCAAGATAAAGAGCATTACTGTAGTCTATATGGGATGTAACAACTCCATACTCTACAGTCACCAGGTCATCATATTGGAGAAAGGGTTTCACCTGAGTGATATTCCTTGAATGGAAATTAACAAAACAGACAACATTTGACACACAGTGTTCAAAAGTCAGTCTATCTTCAGTTATGATTCCCAAGTTTTAGCCCTAGTCACAGTTCAAAGGCTAGTGCCACCCAAAGAGGAAGAGGTGGGGCTAACCCTCTTTATTAACAACTCCTGCGATCCTGGTTCTATAATCCATAGTTATATTTTTAATTAATTTTAGGCTTAGCTAGATAGCCAACATTAAATCATTAAGGTCAGACAAACATCAGTTTATCAGAGCTACAGAATCACCCAGGTTTGTTGTGAAAGAGAAGTATAACCAGATAGGACTTGAACCAATGCTACAGCAAACCATCAACGTCTCTATAGTACCTAAAGCAATCTGTCAAAACCCTATGGTCCATGGTATCAAATGCAGATGAAAGGCCAAAGAGAATTTGAAAAGAATATTCTCCTCGATCCCTCATTAGGAAGAGATTATGTGTGGAGGTCTGAAACCTGATTGGAAAGGCTTGAATAAGTTATATTACATGGAATGAACCTCCATTTGTGATATAATCGCATTTTCAATCACTGTCCCTAAAAATAGGAGGTTAATTGATACAGGCCTGTAGTTATATACAATGTTAGGATTTGAAGATTGTTTCTTGAGTTGATTCTTTAATGCAGAAAGAAATAGCCCCTTAATCAAGCAGCACTGGGTGATTTCAGTCACGACAGGAACCAGGGCTATCAGCAGATGGATAGGCTTTGTATCAAGAACATAGTAGGTTGTAGTGCTTATATATCACTTCTGATATATATGCTGAACTAGAACTGGCTAAAACTCAGTCCAATGAATCAGAGTGTCATTGCTCAAACCATCCTCACTACTGGTGGGGACCATGCCCCCCTTGGAGATTACTGATGAAATGGAGGACACCCTGTCAAGGAAGAAAGATCCAAAAAGCTCACATACTTGTGATAAAAATCACCCTCAGACCTACTTATATGCTTGTTGGATGATTTTGTAACTGGGATAAGGAGTTTATCTTCCAGAAAAACAGTTACATTTTGGTGAGAATGTTTCACTAAAACCTGCCAGTTCTGTGAATTCTTGAAAATATTGCTTTAGGTGATTATTTGACCCACTTAGTTAATTAAGCTATAGCATTCCATGTGGCCATTAAAGAGATTAATATATTTTCTATACCTGTAAGCCATGGAAGGTTTTGATTCAGAGAACTAACCTTCAGTTATGCTGTCAGAAATCAGTTAAATTAAACAGTGGCTGCATGCTCTCTGTAAGTAAGCGATGCTATCTCTGAAAGCTGTAATAATAATTCAAAGCAAGATGACTATGGCTTTTATCTAGGTTAAAGAAATGTCTGGAACAAAAAATAAATACATTACATTTCAGCAGAATGAAATTAGTGCTGAAGAAGAGTTAGATTCTAACATTTGTCTTCATGTAATATAACACAAATCCCCTTTAAGTCATTACTTCATTCTGACTTGATTATCCATTTAAATAAAGGGCCCTACAGTAGATTTACCGAAACTGCCCAGCTGGCCAAAGTAAAACTGGAGTCTCAAGAACAGTCATATAATCATGTGGCTTTTTTAAAAGATTAAAAGATTGTTTTTATACTGATTGCAATATCAAAATAAACCTCTGCTAATAGTTTCCACTCAACTACTGATACATGGAATATGTTGAGGCTGCTACCATCCTTTCCACTTTCCAAATTAACTTTTCCTTACTTGTGGAGTCATTAACAACTACCTGTACTTGTTGTAAGTCACAATAGTTTATTTTTGCTTTACCATTTTCCAGTACTCATTTATGTAACACTAACCACATTTTAATAAATAACTATATTGGAGTATTCTGATTGTTTTATATCTCCTTGTTACTGCCATGAAAATGGAAGGAAATTAGATGTTGCATGGATGTAGCCAGACAGCAAAAATGTACACCATAGCAATGTTGTTTTGCCCCTTTTCATGCACCGGAAAATGCAGTTGCTGTACATTGCTCCCTCAGACATCCACATACCATCCCAGAGCCTGTAATTATATATGGTTCCTGAGAGGGAGCGACAATAACAGTGGCTAACCCTTCTTAAGAATGAAATTACAGAAAGTATCAGCTGGTTCTCTGTTGTGTTGCATGCAACAATGGCATTACTGCAGAGCATTATTGTTCCCCCCTTCAAATAAAATTGTGCTCCATGGAGTACATGAAGTAAGCCTTCCAACACCTATGGCTGCAACTCAATGGGTTATCCTGGTTGGAACAAATTTTTAATAAATGAACAGAAAAATGGGGATAGACATTGCGAAGGGCACATGCAACTAAAATGTGAAGGGCAACCATTTAAAGTTGACATAAGGCTTAAGGAGCATAAAGGACTTTTTCTATGTTAGTGTAAAAAATTGGGGTACCTGACTCATCTAGTCATACAAAGCCTTCACCTACTGTATGAATGATGTGGCTAAAACTGTCAGAAGTGCAACTCCAGCACAGTTAGTCAGGTTTGGTCATGCAAACTGAATACACCTTAAACAATAAGCACTTAAGTTGTTTTATGTTAACATGAACAAGGCAATGTCATTAGAAGTCTTGTAATGTCATGGGAACAAATGTGACATTCTGCACAGCAGCACAGTAAACATCATCAGTGTAGAGTAATGGTAACTCAATATCAGCATATAGAGTCATTTAAGACAACTAGGTCTCATTCTCAAATTTAATTAAAATAATCACAGTTTACATAGCTATAGTATTGATTTTAAATTTGATCTACTATTCCCAGGCTACGTTAACTACATAACTGCATGTGAAGTTTACTTGAGTGAGTCTGCAGAAAATAAGGAACAGACTGTCTTTGCTTGGCTTAGACACCATTTTTCCTTGGTGTGGCCCAAGTTATACATTTAACATAAGTGATTTTCATTTTGAGGAATGACTAAGCCAAACAGAAATGCATTTACAACTGAATTATGCTATCTCATGTCCACTGGTTTGGATGTCATTGGCATTTTGCCCAGCATTTTATAGATTACTTCTTCAACTTGTCACTTGACAGAAAAGTAGATCACTTACTGCTCTGTTCCAAGTTATAGTGCAGCTTTCTTAAATGTCAGTGGAATGCTGTATTTTCTTGCCATAAGTTATCTGGCCTTGGGGAAGACAGTGCAAATATATCAGCTGTCTACCCTTCTTAGATCACAAAAAATATTTACATTGCTTTTTGCTCTCCCATCAGCAAATGTTATTTTTGAGTAATGTTATAGGGAAAATGACAGGCAAAGCTGAATCAGATAATATAGTCTGCAAAGAAAAAGACGATAGCTATTGACACCTTGAACAGGGACTTGACTACCTGAAAGATCTCTTGACCCCCTACTCCCTGAATTGTCCTCACCGATCCACTGACAACTGATTGCTAGAGGTTCCCAGGGGTTGTTTGAAAACTTCTGGGGCTCGCGTGTTTTCATTTACAGCACCAACCCTGTAACTCTCTACCTTGTTGGTAAAGAGAATGCCTGACCGTCAGTAGTTTTAAAACTATGCTGAAAACTTATTTATTTTCCCAGGCTTACCCAGACTGATTTTAAATAATTTTATACTGTTGTTGTTTATATATTGTGATTTTATTGTTGTACAGTGCCTTGATTTTGAAAAGCACTTTATAAATAAAATATTGATTGATTGATTGACCTCAGGGAAAACTTTGAAAAACATAAAATTTTACAATGGAGCATACAATTGCAGTATGTTTTGTGTTTTTTTCCTCTTTGTTCTTTATTCCTTGTGATTATTTTTTTTAGAAAACTGGATCTTTTTGGACTTCAACTGCACCTGCTGCCTTTGTACTGTACACCTGACATCATAAAACTCTGCTTGTGATTTTGTAGTCATTTCTATTGTAACAGATGTTAACACCACAAACAGTGGGTTAAGACTGCAGATGTAGAAAACAACAGTAGCAGATGAAATATGAAGGGCAAAGATCCCATTTTAAGTAAATGTTCATAATAACAAAGACCTAGGAGAAATTAAAATGCCAGTGTAAACAGCTGAATTGTATCTCACTATTATAGTGTCAAAGATTTTCATTAAAATGTGTAACTTTGTAAATCATGAAACCTAAGATCATGGCCAAAATTAATAAACAGGGACAATCTGCAGAATTGATCACAGATATCTCTCAGTCTACAACTGTTTGAACTAGTTTGTCATACCTATTATTATCAATGTCATGTGCTATCCAAATGCTTCAGATAACTTATGTCCTCACTTCCCTCACCATCTTGGAATGTGTATGCTAGTTTGCCTTTCTCAAGTAGTACCCTTACCCTTCTACTTCCCCGAAGATGTTCTAATGAACTCTCCTGTTTCATGTTTTGTGCCACATGTATCATATGTTTTGCATTATAGGCATGTATTCTTCTTACTGTGAATGATTCCTAATATAATATAGCCTTATTTCCACTCACTGTGTTTGTGATCTTTATTAACACTCCTGTACATCTCATGCCAGAGATGCACCTGAAAATTAGCTGCTTACTATTCAGTGTGTCTTTCCTTGTTAGATATTGCAAATAAATAAATAACATAGCTATGTTCTTGCAGTACTAAAGATCTCATAAACTTAATGAAATTAATTGCAAACCCATCTTATTCCCAACAGAAGAAATTAACCATACTACCACCTAAAGCCTTTGAAGTTTACAAAATGTTTTTTATATAAACTATTTGGCCGGGAAGGCAGACTGAACTGCACATCAGCTCATGCACATGTGCATCCAGGGGGCAAGGGAGCCAGATGCAGAATACAGTAAAATACAGTTGAATATAATATTTATGTGAATTACAAGAATAACTAATTACTGTACAATATAAAAATTCATATGTGATCACTCAAATTGCAAACAGTGCACAAATCTATTACTAAGGTTAATACTGAACTTCACTTAGTGGATGTGGAAGGAGATGTTAGTACGGAAGAAGAGAGATAAGACGTGGAACCTTTGTAAAAGAGCTCACACTCAAAGGTCTTTCCAAAATACTAATTAAACTAATTAAACAATAAGTAGATAGTGACAGGGAGAGTTGAAAGACCATTTGCAACACCACCATGGCCAGAGCTGAGGATGTCCCTGCTGGGCCTAGTGCCCAAGAAGAAATCTGGGGAATACAGGCTCATACACCACCTATCCTACCCGAGGGGGCCTTGGTAAATGACAGCATTCCTGAAAAGGACAGAGTGCTGTCTTATGCCATACTACACCAGGCCATTGAGCTGATCAGGGCAGATGGTGGAGCCTGGTTAGTGAAGATGGATATTGAGTCTGCCTTCTGGTTGCTAACAGTGAGGGAGGAAGGTTGAGATCTGTTGGGATTTCAATCTGAGGGAAAATGTTATTTTGATAAAGCCATACCCATGGGCTGCTCAGTGGTTTGCACAGCCTTTGAGGCATTCAGCATCTGGTTACACTGGGTGTTCAGGGATAGATGGGGGTACAAGAGAGTGGTGCACTATATGGATAACTTCTTGCTGGTGGGCAAAAGGAAAACTGGGATGGGTAGAATGTTGGGGGAGAGTTCCAGAGTATGTGCCAGATCCTAGGGTACTGCTGGTGAAGGATAAGACAGAGGGGCCAGTGAGGAAGCTGAAGTTTTTAGGAATAGAGGTAGAGGCAGAGGTGGGATTTTTCCATCTTTCTAGGGATAAAATCAGAAGGTTGAGGGAGCTATTGTCCTTGTCAAAGTCTAGAAGAGGGGTGCAGCTATCCATGGTTCAGCAACTTCTCGGGCATGCTAACTTTGCATGCAGAGTGGTTGCCCCTGGGAGGGTTTTCATGTGGAGGTTAGCTTGAGCTATGGACCAGACTGGGCTCCCCCTATCATTGAGTGGACATCACAAAAGGAGTTAGACAGGACCTGGAGGTGTGGGTACAGTTTTGGAGGAACTACAATGGGGTCACATTCTGGTAGGAGGAGTGGACGTATAATGCAGTCTTGGAGTTATACACCTATGCAGTGGGGGCCCTGGGGATGGGGACATACTTTAAAGGGGAATGGATATCCTAGGTGTGGCTGGACAGATGGGAGAGGGAAAGGCTGCTGAAGGACATCACATTTCTGGATTTTTTTCCCATTTGGGTGACAGTGATGGTGGGGGGGGCAGTTTAGAAATAAAAAAAAATCATCTATTGGTGTGATAACATGGGGGTGGTGGAGATCCTGAACCAAAGACAGGGTTCCACTGACAGGGTTACCAGGGTAGTATGACAGCTGGTTTTAGCATGGTTGCAACTGAATCTGTTGTTCAAAGCCAAGCACATTGAAGACATTTGCAATGACATGGTTCACAGCCTTTCCCATCTTCAGTTACACAGGTTCAGGGAGGTGGCACCCACAGCAGCAGACAGGAGAACCTTGGTACCCCCTAATATATGGGAGATTGGATGAAGAGAGCCAGCATGTTGTATTGGAGCCCTTGGTTGAGGAACTTGTTAAGGGCATATGAGGGTGTGTGTAAATTGTTCCAGGCATTCTGACAGCACCAGGGGTTCAAGGTAAATGGCAGGGTCACAGAGCATCAGGTCATCAGGTTCATGGTACCGAAGTGGGATGAAGGCTTAGCCCATTCCATGATTGACACATATTTGGCAGGAATGGGGCAGCCTGCGAAGTGCATGGATGGGGGGCATCCTCCAGGGCACCAGCAGTCAGAAGGATGATTCAGAGGTGGCAGAGGATTCCAGGGATGACCCTGGATAAAAGACAACTAATCAAAGGTAGGCTGTTGATGAGGTTGCTGGACAATCTGAAGTGTATTTGTGGCTCGGTGTATGATAAATTTTTATTCAATGCATTATTCTTGGTAATGCAGCAAAAGGCATTCAGGTTAAGTGAAGTAGTGGAGGGCAACCTGAAGGATGAGCAGGGTGGGTTGCACTGTGATAAGATACAGTGGAACAGTTTGGGGGCAGTAATTACTTTGAGAAGCTCTAAGACAGACCAGATGAGAGTGAGAGCTAAGGTCAGTTTACCCAGCAGTGCTGACAAGGACAGATGTGTGTGTGTGGTGGGGCACTGGATGAATATTGGGGGTTGAGACCAGTTAAGGGTGGCCCCTTTTTAGGGCTGCAGTGGGTAGAGCCCTGCAGTCCTTTTACAATCACTAAGAAAAAGGACTCTGCATTCTTTCTGAACCAACAATATGCTGAAGTGTGAAAAAAGATGACTCCACCTGGAAACACAGCGCTCGCACTGTCTTTACTTTTTTACTTTCACCACACTCATTTTTTAATTCCTTTAGCTGAGAAGGCAATGACAGGAAGCTGCAGTTTGGTTTGTGGGTTACAGAGTAAACTGACTATTTGCTATCACCACCATGATCATCCATACTGCAATTCACACTTTTTTTTATTTTGTATTCACTAACTGAGAAGGCAACGACAGGAAGCTGCAGCTTGGTCTGGGGGTTACAAAGTAAACTGACTTTTTGTCATCACCACCATGATCCTCCATACTGCGGGGTTTACCCACTGGAAGTAAACCATTCCTAGGATCCTTGTACTGTTGCCACCCTCTCAGTTACATTGAGTACTTGCTGCTTTGTCTGCTACCAACCTACACTGTATATCTCCCATCAAAAGGAGATGTTATCTCCCACTTGAACTGGAACCCTTTCTGTGGTGCTGCTTGCAATGCACTGCTTCTGTTTGCAATGCGCTGTATAGCTCACGGCAGCTCCTGTACAACCGTCCCAAAATCATTACATATCTGAATGACCCAGGAACTGCAGTGACTAGTGAGTGGTCCATTCATGAAGAGAGCGAGATTGTGAACAGTGTGATCGCTGCAGCTAAAATAGCTAAGCCCCTTCCGCCATGCTCCCCTAGTTTTGCTTTAACTTTTCTCTCCTGTGCAGCCTTCCCAAAAGCATTCCCTATCCGAATGGCCCAGGAACTGCAGCAACTGGCAAGTGGTTCATTCCTGTGGAGGGTGAGCACTCTGTGAACAGTGTGATCACAGTAGCACAGAGAACTCCATGGACTTGGAGTGATTGAGCATGGCTTATTTTGTATTGTAGCCAACTGTCCCAACCCTTCTCACTTTGTTTCCATTGTGCACTATCCTTGAGATTGTAGACCACCCATGGGGTGGCTAATGCTGGCCTATTTAGCAGCTGGATGTCATTAAAATAGCTAAACTCTTTCAGCCATGCCCCCCTAGTTTTGCTTTAGCTTTGAATAATTGCTTTTATTCCCACCTCTACACCAGCACAATCCTTGTCATCTAACTGAAGCTGTCGACCACTGGGGAAATGGCTTAACCAGAAAAATTGCTTCTGCTTTAAAATACCAATTAAAATTTGTATTTATTTATTTATTTTTTTGCCTGCCTCCCAACATTATGGCTGCATCACCCTCCTGAGTTGAGTGACATCTGCTATCTTGTTCCCGAAAAACCATCTAAGAACTCTACTACCTACTATCTTTTCCACTTTCCCTTTTTTGTTGAACCTTAAGCTCATTGGTCCTCTGTTCAATGGCTTGACCCCCCTCTCGAGACCTCAAGTCCGACCTGCCTGTTATATATGGAGGCAGTATAGTGAAGTGGTTAAGGGCACTGAGCTGCACACCTGGAGACCTGGATTTGAATCCCATCAGCCCCCACTTGCATACTGTTTGACCCTGAGCAAATCACTTAACTTCCTTATTCTCCCAGGTCGCACCTAGAAACAAGTTTTGGCTTAGTGTGCCTTTCCTGATTAAACAATTTCCCCTTTCCCTTTTCCCTATACCACCCTGTCTCATTCCCTTTTCAAACTCCTAGAGCAGAGTGCCCTGCCTTCTTTCTTGTGCTCCACTTGCTTCTTCTCAACTGTTCTGCAAAACTACCAACTCCCGCTGGCCCGTCCTTCTGCTGTTATACCCCTCAACTCTCCTGACCCCTGTTTTTTGCACTACTGTCCACTCCTGTTTTTCTTGCCTTTCCTATCTATCTATATATTTATATTTTTTAAATCTTCAAATGCCTGGCAGACCCTTAAACCCTCTAACTGCTGCCTAATCCCCATATACATCAGCACCCCTACCAATATTTTCTCCTAACATCCTTCTAGTTTTTATACTTTTCCCTGTAAAAAGGAAAAAAATGCCCATCAATATAATTTCAGCATTTTTATCTTTTAAACCTGTAAACAAAAAAACATCCATTGATGTCTTTTCACTATGCTTCACTATGCTGTATTGGAGCAAAAGAGGTCAAGGCCCATACAATTGCTCCATTAGGATAGACTGTAGTGATTGAGAATTCCACTATTGTTGATAAATTTGTCCAAATTGATTTTTAATTGGCCCTTGTTTGGACTAGATATTATGTTCAATGGTAATCTATACCACAAATTTGCCACTCTTGGAGTGTAAGAATATTTATGCTTATTAGTGCAGAATTTTCTAATTTAATCTGCAGTGGATGCCCCTTGTTGCATGTCTGTCATTTTTGTATTCTATATTCAATTCCATCATGAGTAATGGATCATTTAAAATGTCATAGTACATTAATAAGTCTCCTCTATGTCTCCTCATTTCTAGTATATGTAGGTTTAGATAAGCTAATCTATCGTAGTCTAGTTCTTTTAAATTGATTTTGTGTAATGCCTTTGGATTTTTTCTAATTTATTCATTTCTGTTTTAGTGTAAGGACTCCATAACTGACTTTCATAATCAATTATTGGTCTAACATAGGACTGATGCAATGGAAGAAGGACCTTTGCCTTTCTGCTCTTGATGTTTCTCTTTTTATTGACATAAAAATGTTGGTCACTTTAGATATAATTGAGTAACTCTGTTCTTTAAAGTTAAGGTTACAATCAATTATAATTCCTAGATCTTTTTCAGAACTTTTTGCTGGCACAGCCTCATTTTTTTATGTATATGTATAAAGAGGGTTATGTTTCCCTAGATGTATATTGCAACTTTTGTCGGTATTAAGTTGCATACCCCATGAATTGGTCCATTGTACAATTGTATTTATGTCATTTTGTATGACAATATGTTCATGTGTTCCACAGGGACTGCATAACTTGGTGTTGTCAGCAAATGTGGCTACTGTGCAATTGATACGTTCATCCAAATCTGTAATGAAGATTTGGAATAATAATGGTCCAATTACCGATCCCTGGGGTACACCACTTGTCACTGTTTCATCAGTGGCTTGATATCCTCTTATTGATACTACTTGCATTCTGTCCTGCATCCAGTTGTCTATCCAGTCAATAATATGTGTGTCGATTTCATATTTAGAAAGCTTTTTATTAATTGCCCAATGTGGGAACCAGATTGAAGGCCTTGCAGAATTCAAATAGGACAATATCCACCGGTATACCATTATCTAACATTGTATTTAACAGTATCATAAAAATAAATAAGGTTGGTCATGCAAGAATGCCCCATCTGAATCCATGTTGATTTTGATAAAACAATGTAACAGTTTTAAGTTGTTTGTTAATTTGATTTTTTATAAGAGATTCTAAAATTTTACACGGAATAGCAGTTAGACTTATAGGCCTATAATTCGATATGGTGGATTTATTTCCTGTTTTTAAAAATTGGGGCAACTCTGGATATTTTCCGATCATTGGGAATTTGGTTGGAACTCAAGGATTGTTCATATAGTATTTTTAAGGAAAGACATATTTGTTCTTTCGTAAGTTTTAACATGGGGGGGCGTAATATTATCAATGCCAGGTGCACTGTTATCTTTTAATTTGTTTATCTGAAATAAAATTTCTTCCTTTGTAAAGGTGTGAGTCCCAATAATTTTATTTATAGTAGAATTAGTATCCTGGTGTGTTTGATACACGAATAATGAGCAAAAATAAGCATTACAGATATTTGTTATTTTCAGTGGCTTGGTAATACATTCGTCATTTACTATAATAGATTAAAGCTCCTCATTATCTTTCTTTAGTGAGTTAATGTAACTATAAAATTTATTGCTGTTTGATTTGTTGGCTGTTTTTGCTAGATAAATGTCATAGTTTTTTTTTACTTATTTATTTTGTTTTTACTTTTTTTTATTTCTTTAAATTTTGTTCAGTTTCCATCGGTTTTATGTTCAATAAATAGACAGTATTGTTTATTTTTTTTTGTTTATTAACTTTTTTGTGTTTCTGTTTATCCATTTTGGTTGTAAACCCTTCTTTCCAGACTTCTTTATACATTTTACATGTTTTTGCATTATTTTATGTATTGTTTCCTTTATGAAGTTCTATGAATCACTAATAGATTTTCCTTCAAAATTATTAGCCCAGTCAATTTTACTAAGGTCTTGCTTAATACCAGCTTAGTTTGCTGTTTTATATAAATAATACTCAGTGCATCCTTTTATTGGATGCATATGATGCTCAGTCATAAAGTGTATAGTAGCATGATCGCTGTTATCTAGTGGTGCCACAACAGAGCAGTGACCAATATTGATTTCTTCAGATGTTAATACTAAGTCAAGTAGATTGTTGAGCCTGGTTGGGGATTTAACATGTTGAACTAATTTTTGTTCACTACAGAGGTTCAAAAATTCTCTCCCGTGTTTTGTGGATGCCATATGTAGATCCCATTCAATGTCTGGGAGGTTAAAATCTCCTGCATGTAAAACGTTCCCTATTCCAAGTGCCGTATGGATCTCTTTGATAAATTTGTCATGAGTTACACAATTGCTATCAGGCAGTCTATAGCAGATACCAAGAATATATGTATTTTCATTATCTAATATTTTGAGCCAAATCATTTCAGTATCTTCACATGATTTTATTTTATCTGTAATATCAATAAACTTGATGCCATTTGAAATATATATGGCTACTCACCCTCCTTTTTTGTTTTTTCTATTGTGGCATATTGAATTATATCCTGCAATATTATAGCCCCAAGTGTCTTTATCATCCATCCAAGTTTCCGTTAATAGAACAATGTCTATTTTTTCTGTTAATAACATAACTTGAAGTTCATTACATTTTGAGTTTAGACTTCTTATGTTACTTAATAGAAGTTTTGTAGTGTGTTTATCTGTTTTTGCACCATTCTTGTCCACCTCCGAACCCCCCAAACCCTTATTTACCCATGGGGGTGTCTAGCACCATCATCTTCTCTAGACTGCAGACACATCTTCACTCTTCAAAGCAGGACTGTAAACTGAGGAAACAGGTATGCGGTTCAATGTATTTCAATGGGGTTTTGAACTTACTGCCATGACTTGCTACATTTGACATCACTTAAGTGGCTATGAATAAAAATATATGGCTCTAAAGAAGTGAGCTATAACAATGGTTAGTGCATGTTATACTATAGTTCCTGAAATTAAATTGGTTAACTGAACATTTTATTTCGACTGGTTGCTAATGTGTTGCCTAACTGTGAAAAGAAGGTAAAATTAAATTTGTTATCAAATTGCTAAATTACAAGTCACATTTGAAAGCATGTTATTTTTAAATTCTTATTTTTATTGTATATTCTTTAGGGATTTTTTCTTGGTTTGCGAACACCAAATTGTTTAGAACAAGTATGCCACATACTCTTCTGCAATATTTTGGGCCCTTCTAGTCACCTCTGCAGTATTTTTAACTAATGGCTCTAAATAGTTCTAGCATTTAGTTTGTAATAACTATGAACGTAAATGTTAAATTACAATTGTTGGCTTCATAACTCTGCTGTCTTCAGATTGGGCTTTAAACATGGCATGTACACCTTTCATTGCAATATCTGACAGCTTGGCAAATTTGGTAAAATTTGGCTAAGTAGTTTTTTACAGACAGAGAAGGTGTGTCAAAACAGCATAATTATCAATTTGTTAGATTATTTTTTTTTAGGAAAGGAAAACTAAAAAATGGCAAATATTGGAAATCTGAACCTTTCAGGTCATCATATCCTTAAATAAAGGGGATGTTTTTGTAGTGTTTGGAAGAAAAAAGTTATAACCAAAAAAAGTAGCCGGTTGTACATTGTGTTAGCACTTTTACTGATTCTGTCAGGTATTTTCAGGAAACTGTAACCGCATTGTACTGAACAAGACCACTGGAATACACAGTGAGGTTACAGCATCATCCCATAATCCCATAAAATTCACAGAAAACTATTCCACTGGATTATGGGACTAAAATCTACTCTGACCAGTTATATTTAAAAAAAAATTCCATTCTCCACTTCTGTTTCCACAATCACTCTAGGTCATCCAGGCCCCCCCAATGAAAAATCAACTCTCTCTCTTTTCCCGTTTGGTAACTATTGCCCCCTGCTTTGCTCCACCCAACCCCAACCCCCAATACTGGAAAAATGACTACTCCCACTTTCTGTTGTGTCCAGGCTCCTTCATACTCATCTTGCCCCCCCATCCCCCATGATTATAACAGAAAAAAGGGAGGGACTCACCATTTCCACTGTGTTCACATCTTTCCTGATGTCCTTCAACTGTTCTGGAATGCCAGTTATTATAAACCTTCCACAATAACTGCAGTGTCCAACCTTCCTTTCTGCTCCCTTCCCCTTTCCTTCTCAGACCTCCATATTTGTATTGAAACTAGCCCTTCCTTTTTCCATCTGTGAGGTGGCCTCTCTCCTGCTCGTCCTAGACCCCTAACTAATCATAAATTCAAATTCATGCTTTGTTCTAACTCCTCTGCTTCCTCTCACTCATTTTGGATTCTGGTAACCATAAAAAATAATCTTTTCCACTGTTTGCCATCTCTTTCCCCACTCCCACCATCCCAGACATTGCAACCCATTCCCTCTTGCCCAGTCTAGTCTCCCTCCTCCATCTTGATAAAAATCATTCCCATGTTTCTGTCCCCCCACCTCTGCTCTGGATCCCTGAACATGAAAAAGAATCACTTCTCTCCATCCTGCTGTTTCATAGCTCCTTCCCTGCCCCCTTTTACCCAATCTCTGGACCTCTCAAACTCCAAATTGTGCTCTGGTGTCTGCTGCCTCCGTTTATTTCCTCAGCACCAACTGATGCAGTCCTCCATGCACCATCTTGACTTACAAAGGCCTAATTGACATTTTCATAGTACCACAGTTACTAATAAAAAAGAAGGCTAGGATTATAATATTGTGCCTAGTATGCAGTTTTTTTCTATTAATATATTTTATTAGACTAATCCAACAATTTGTGATCATATCTTTTATTACACTAATTGAAGACATGTTACACAAGATTTCAAGACCTCCATGGTCCCTTTATCAGGTGTAGAGGAAACTTGTTTCCTTAACTCTTGATCAAGGTACTGTGGAGACCTTGAAAACTTGTGAAAAAAATATTCAGTTAGTCTAATAAAAGATATTACCACCAAAAGTGCGCTAGACTGTTCTGAGAATTACTCAGCACCACAAAAAAGTTAAAGTCAGTGACCAGATAGGGCCACTGGCCTCTTTGTCAGGTAGCATAAATGGGCAGACTGGATGGGCCTGATGCCCTTATCTGCAGTATCAATGTATCAAACCTGCAGTACTGGGCATTTATTTTTCATTAATAATTGTGTTGTGGGAATTGTAATTAGATGGCAGCTGGCCAAGGATGTGAGTGGAGAACAGTGGCAGTTGTTGGATAGAGGTGGTGAAATGATGTATACCACCAGGGTGTGCTTTTCATAACATAGGGAGTAGGAGGAAGGTGCCACTGGATACCAGAGTGTTTGGCACAGGACAGGAGAGAGCAGTGGATGCCAATTAGTGCTTGTCACAAGACAGGGCAAGAGTGAGAGCTCCACTGATTACTAGTGGGTGCCTGACATAGGATCAAGGGACAGAGAGACAGAGGACACCACTGGACATCAGGGAATGCCTCATGGAGAGGCAGAAGGTATCAATGAACACAAACCAGGTAGTGCTACACACAAAACTCACAAAATTCAATATAATGGTGGCCAAAGGCTGTTTTAGGCTATACAAATTTGTGTGCACCTGTTACTTAAAAATCCTTTTTAGAAAGCATGGAAATTAATTGAAAAATCCTATGTTAAGGCAACAGTTAGGATTACAACAAAAAGCCTTAAAAGAAGGAAAATGCAACATTATGAAACGCATGTGCATTGAAGGAATTGAAGAGGATTTATTTTTTCTCATGAACAGCTTCTAAAATCTGAACTTTAAATTTTCTGCATTAGAGAATCTTTATACATACAGCATCTACTTTCTCATATGAAGAAATCTGAGTTTTGTAACAAATTAGATGTAAACCTCCAATCTACTGTTAGATACCCTGTTCAGTTCATGACACTACATCGGAGTATGATTATACTTATGGTTATATAATTACAGAATTTTTTTGTGACTGGCATCTTATTATAATATTAGATCTGTGCTACTGCATGCCAATATAGTGAGGCACCACTGCTGGCAAGTGTGTAATAAGCCACCTCAACATCACTGCTCCTCCAGCCCCTCTTCAGCAACCTCAGTTGCATCCCTATTGGCTCTGGCCCTGAGTTTGTTTGTGCATTGGAATGGAGCAGTAGTGTCAGATTACCAGGTTTCAGAATTGGGGCTGCATCAGAGGTAGCCACGCTCGGTGTCCCTGAGGAGGACAGCAAGGAAAGGGGTTGATGGAAATTGGCCTGCTATAAGAAATAAATAAGGGAGTAGTTAGTTTATTTTTTTTATTCATTTATTTATGGTCTAGGAATTACAACCCTTTGAGTCAGAGACTCATTTGCTAAGGCTCCATGTCTTACATCAAACAGATTGGAACACAATATAACATGGAATACACAATACAGACTACAGCTCTAATACAGAAAAATGACAGTACCTACAGAGGTGAAAGAAAATACATAACACACACATGGAACATCAGCGATTGTGAAATTATGGTGCATATACTTTTTTTTAAAGTTTCATCTGCAGTTGCAGTGGGAGTTGGACATAATGTGGTTCAGTAACTCAGGTTTAAAAGGCCCAGGCCTGGAGATTGATAAGATAGAGTCAGGGATTGAGTTCATCCAAAGTGGGGCCCTATAGCAAAAGGACCTTTGGCCAGCAGTGGTCTTCACAAAGGGGACATGGAATGTGGTGGTGTCAGAGTGTCTAGTGGTGCGAGCCAGTAGGTTCTTTTGGAGGAGCTGAAGACAGCCGGGGGGGATAGGCATAACTGGATTTTTTTGGCTAGTAGGCAGGTCTGATAAACAAGTTGCCCCTAGAAGTTTAGCCATGATGACCGTAGGTAGAGGTCACAGGTATGCGTTAGTCGATCACAGCCTGTGGCCAATCTGCAGGCTTTCTTTAGTGCACATTTAATGCTGGTCAGTGCCATGTCAGAGGTGGCCCCATAGATCATTATGCCGTAGTCTACCAGGGAAAGGATGGAGCTGGAGATAGCTAACTGTAGAGCCTCAGGAGGTAGACATGACCTAAGCCTGTAGAGGAGATCGATTCTTTTGTTTATTTCAGTGCAAACTGACACAAAATGCTCACAATAGGTAAGGGCGGAGTCTAGGGTAACCCCTAGATATTTAAAATTGGAAACAGGTTGCAGCATGGTGTCCATCGCAGTATGTATAGATAATTTTGTCATGCTGTGCTTATGTTGTGGGTGGGCGAATAGCATGACTTTCATCTTTTTTGTGTTGAGTATAAGCTTGTGTGAGGAAAACCAGGCTTCAATTTGTGTGAAAGAGCCCTGCAAGGATTTTTGGATCTGTGTGGGGTCTGGGTGCAGACTGAAAATGACAGCATCATCTGCATAAAGGAGAAGACGTCCAGAGGAGGCCAGAGGTAATGAGTTCAAGTAAAGTGAGAAAAGGAGAGGACCAAGGATGGACCCTTGTGGGACACCCAATCAGACGGGAAGGTTAGCGGAGTGGGTGCTTCTTATCTTCACCTGTTGAGTGCGGCCAGAGAGATAACTGGAGAACCAGTTAGTTGTTTCTTTGGATACGCCAACAGAGAGGACGGAGTTTATGAGCATGGTGTGATTGACAGTATCAAATGTCTTGGAGAGATATATATAGACTGATCCAGCCAGGTCTCCATGGTCAAGAGTATCATGAACAAAGGAGGTGAGTTCTAGTAGGGCAGTGGTGGTGCTGTGACCTTTCCTGAAACCGTGTTGTTGTTGGCATATTAGGTGTTGCGCATTTAGATAGGTAGTAAGTTGATCAGCCACTATTTTCTCCAATGCTCTTGAGAGGGGAGGGAGTATGGAAATGGGCCTGTAGTTACTACTTGAGGTACGTGCACCATTTTTATGTACTGGCGTAATCATCGCCTTTTTCCATAAAGACGGGAACTGTCCTAGGCACAGGGACATGTTGAGTATTTTAGTGAGGGGTATTAGGACAGCATCAAGGGTTAAGGATAACAGTTTTGCATCTAGTGAGTCACCAGTATGTCTGGTCTTTCCTAGGAACCTGGAAATATATGAATGGGCATCACTAGCGGAGATAGTTTTGAAATGAAAGAGTGGAGCACTGGGGGGTGGCAGGAATTTTCCCACATCTGTACTGAATTAATCAGCTCTGTCTTTCTGTTCCAGATACTGGTCACAGAAGGATGGTCTGGCTTATGGGCCATTCTTTCATTTTCTGGACTGAGAGACAATCAGCAAGTATGCCTGGTGGGAGACAGCTAGAGAGAGCAACAGATTATGTCTGGCTGCATTGGAAAGGTACCTGGGGCATGTGCAGGGGTCAACTGTTGCCTTTTCTGGAAGAACAAAAGTACCTAGACCAGATTTGCTAATTCTAAATTTGGGGGGGTAACGACTTGTGGGAATGGCCATGGGTTGATATATTGTTGGAAATACAGAGGGACACAGGAATATTGAAGGCATGGTTGCTAGGGACCATGGTGGCTTGGTCAGAGATCATCCCAAGAAGGGTGTGGAGGCAGGCTAGGGACACCAATGTGACTGAATGGGTGAGGAAGAGGCTGAACAGAAGGATGGCAGCATTTATTAAGGCTATTGCGGGAATTTACATAGTGCATGCCACCACTTCCAACAGCCCAGGGATTATAAGCAGGATGGGGCAGTCCATTTGGAGGTGGGCATTGCCTTTTTTATGAACAAGTCTGATGAAGTGATTGAGGAATGGGAAGCAGGGAGTGGATGCTTGAAGAAGCACGTTTTCCATCACTGAGCTGGAGGTGTGATAGTGGAAGGAAGGGGGGGGAAGGAGGGAGGCACAAGGGATGGGGGGCCGCTAGAGACAGTCCCAGACTGGGTCAACACCCAACAGGGTTGGGCACCTCCTGAAGATATTCCAGCAAGATGGAGAGGAACAGAGGTGGGCATTGGGTGCAACACCTGACCCCCAACAACAACAGAGGCCAATGGATATCTGAAGGTGTTAGGGCACTGGGTTATACACCCTGGCCAAGAAGACAAGGCCAGAAAAAAAGGGATGGTGAAAATATGGTTGTGTAAGGTGAAAGTCAGTTTTAGTGTAATATGGGTTAAATTCAAAACAAAATTTCCTAGCTGAGTACCCAAATACTGTGTTTGAGAGTCATTTCAAGATAGGATATCCCATTGACAAAAGGGTTTGTCAATTCAGGGCAACCCTGATTGTCAGGGGTATCCTGGCCTTGAAACAGAGGAGTGGGGGTAGGGGGAAAGAGAGAGAGAGAGAGGAGCTAAGGGAAGTGGGGTGAAGTGAAGGGAGGTAGGGTCTGGGAGTTTGTCAAGGCATGGGGTGCTCAGAGATTGGCTGGGGGAAACAGTGAGTGGCCACTGGGACAAAAGTGATGCTCCACCCAGTGCCATACCACTTGTCTGCTGACATACTTGAGATTCCCACCCTCTATCACTATATTGTTAGGCGGTGAGGACAGGAGGTGGAGAGCAGGCCTGAGGCTGGGTTGCCACCGGAGGGCAATGGTCCCTGTGTAGGCCAAGTGGAGCCTTGGGGTGCTGACAGAGTGCAACAGGAAAGGGATGTGCATGGGGTGCCAACAGAGGGCAACTGCAATGCAGTAAGTGAGTTGGGCTGGTGAAAGGAAAGGGGAAGGGAGGCACAAGGGATTGGGGGGCCATTAGTGGCAGGACTGAACTGGGTCAACACCCAGCTGCATTGGGCACCTCCTAAAGATATTCCAGCAGGATGGAGAGGAACAGAGGTGAACATCAGGTATGAAACCAGAGCCCCAACAAGAACAGAGACCCAATGAATATCAGAAGGTGTTAGGGCACCAGGTTACATACACAGGCATGAGAAGACAAGGCCAGAAGGAAAGAATGGTTGGCTGGAGGGGGTGAGTGTTTAGTTCAGAGATGTTATGATGTAAGTAGGGTCGAAATATGGTTGTGTAAGGGGAAAGTCAGTTTCGATGTATTATAGGTTAAATTCAAAATAATATTTGCCAGTTGAGCAACCAAATACTGTGTTTGAGAGTCATTTCAAGGTAGGATATCCCATTGACAAATACTAGTGTGCCACTGTTCCCCTTATCTATTCTCTTTTTACTCCCTCCATTCCATCCTCCTACTCACTCAGTTACTCACTTTAACTAATGCATGTTCCTTATATATCCCTTGCTACAGATTTACTTTTGGTCAATCTGCCTGCTCTGTCTGCCTTCTTATCCAGTGAAATAACTATTCTCTCCCTGACTCTTACCCTCATTTCACTTTCAAACCACCACTCTTACTGTCACAATACAATAAGACTTGTTCCTCCAGCTAACTCCTACCTAGTCATACCAGGCTCTGTTATGGCTACTCTTGCCCTAACCCAGGTTACCTCAGTAGCCACTAATTTGAATTTTTTCACTTCTTTTAAATAGTTTTAATATTGGTAAATCTGCAAATTATAAAGCTGTGCCATTACATCCCTACTGTTTTGCACATTGCATCTAAATTCGACTTGTTATTGATGTTGTATTCTATCTTTGCATGACCTACCCTGGGTCACACCTGGAAACGCTCTACAGCTAAGTGCGCATCTATCGGTCAAAATAATTGAAATAAATAAAAACAGGGTCCCAAGTTTTAAAAGGTTAACAAAATTGAATCTGCCCTAGTAAATAATCTGATTAATTTCAAATTCTGTAAGTGGAATAAGACACTCCAACATTGTGATTATGCTTTCTCAATATACCTTCTGGTGGTTGAAGCTTTCAACATCATCTCAATACGCAAACCCACTGGTTGGTACATAAGACACATGTACATGCACACATTCTATTCAGAGTTCAGTGTAGAAGCAGCAGTATTTCTTTGTTGTAAAAAATTTAATTTAATTTTTTTTAATTTTTTTCAGCAATAATACTTATCTGACTGGTATTTTATTACTAGTTTTGCAATTAATAATGTGTGTGACTACAGATGACCATCACTAGTAATGCTTAAAACATTTCTTTTACTGAGGTTACTTTTTAAGTTTATAAACTAGGTTCCTACTGTGAATATGTTAAGATGGTGCTTCAAAAAACCCACAATAAAATATTAAGAACTCTTCTTGCAATTAGTCCATCAGCATGACTGTGCATGCTGAGAGCAGAATTAGACACTTGTTAGTATTCATGCAGAGCTGAGAATTTATAGTCATTGGCCTAAGCTAGTAAAAACGAGGATAGCAAACTCCTCAAACTTCATTACCTGAAGGCCATGTCATATCATTTAAGTGAAGAGAGGGCCTTCCCATGAATAAAACAAATCAGAGACAACATTTATATGATTGATGTGGACAATTATGGCTATCCAGGCTACTTTGAATGAAAAAATAATTTTAGCAACATTAAAAGGAGATTATCAAACATTTTAGACAAATGATTTGGCTGCTAGCAGAGATTTAAATATGAAGAACAGTTGCTCACTATAACAATAGATCATAGAGAATCTCCTTTGGCCACAACTTTGGAACTGTAAGTAGTCGGCATCAAGATCACTCAAAAACATTTGTTAGCTGGTGACAGCCCATGATAATGATGTGCAATATCAGCACCTATAAAACAGTGGGAGACCCTGTTGTTCCTCAGTTCCCCACCAGAGATAAGCATGGAGGGCCTCCTACCACGAGGAACAAGGAGACCAGACCAAAATCAGGCACACAAGAAAAGGCATGGAACTGTAATATTGTATACATATGGCACTTATGGTGTTTGCTCTCAGAGGGGTGCTTCCCCGATGCCATGAAGGAGCCATTGGTGAGGCCCCTTCTGAAGAAACCATCTCTTGACCCTGATGTCCTGGTGAATTATAGACTTATCTCCAACTTCCCATTTCTATGGAAGGTTGTTGAGAAAATAGTGGCTCTGTAGCTTGAGGCACATCTTGCAGCTTTCAACATCTATGAGCCATTCTAGTCTGGGCTCAAAGCCAGGCATAGCACAGAAATGGCATTAGTTCAGGTCTAGAATGACCTCCTCAGTGCAGGAGATAGAGGGGAATGGTCAGTTCTCATTCTCCTCGATCTCTCCTCAGTATTTCACACCATGGACCACATTATGCTTTTGGATTGCCTCAGAGTGTATTGTACACTCACCAGAACAGTCATCAAATGGTTTGAGTCCTATCTTACAGACAGGAGGCAGACAGAAGAGATGAGGAACTTCTCCTTCTCCTTGATGCCCCTGTCATCTGTAGTACCTCAGGGTTCAATCCTCTCACCGATGTTGTTTGTGGTGTACATGCTGCCCTTGGGAGAGCTCATTAGGCAATACAGTCTGGGTTTTCACTTTTATGCAGATGATACCCAGCTGTATATGTAATTTGCCCCATGAACTGGGAATGTTGTTGACGTGCTAAAGAAATGCCTAGCTAATATTCAGGACTGGATGTCCCCAAACTGGTTGAGACTTAACCCTGACAAGACGGAAGTACTGGTGATTGAGCCTGGTAGTTGGCATGATGGGGAGGCCTCTAGAGTGGCAACAGGGTTGGTCCTGGGTTCCACTTCATTGCTGGCCTCCTCTAGGGTGAAAACTCTGGATGTCATTCTTGATGACCAGCTGACTATGGCAGCCCAGGTATTGTCTGTCATCAAGAGTGGGTTTTACCATCTAAGAAATGTCACCTGAATTAAATCCCTGATTCTGCCTGAGTATCTGCCATCACCAATGCATGCCTTTGTGACTTCCAGGTTGGGCTACTGCAATGCTCTATACCTTGGGGTCAATAGAGGGACCCTCTGTCATCTGCAGCTACTGCAGAACGCAGCAGCCAGGTTGCTGGCGGGTCTACCAAAAGCCTGCCATGTTACCTTGGTCCTGCAGGATCAGCAGTGGCTGCTGGTCAGATGGAGGATTCCCTTTAAGATAAGCTTCCTTACCTACAAAGCCCTATACAGACTAGGCATATGTTACCTGTCTGACCTCCAAACTCCAGCCAACCCGGTGCGCCTCCTCCTCTCCTCCACCAAGGCCTCCTGGTGATTCCAAAGGCCAGGCTGAAAACCTCAGGGGATCACTCCTTCAAGGTGGTCAGCCCAGCCTGCTGGAATTTGCTGCAAAGATCTTTAAGGGAGGTCCAAATGGTGGAGGCATTTAAGGGGGGCCTATAGACTTATCTGTTTAATCAAGCCTTCTGAGATACTTTTTAATTTGTTCTTAACCTTTATTTTTCTGACTAGAGAATATCTGTATGTAATATTTTATTATGCTTGTTTTAAATCTGTTGTGCCTTATTTAATTGTAATGGAGCCCAGAGCCCCCGAGATTGGGAGCCATGTTAAAAATAGAATTTGACTTACTTACACCTTTAAACAAGACAGTGGACAAACCTGCTGTCCTATACCTCATTAAGGGGAAAAGAAGGTGGGTACGCTATGGCTCAATGGAGCAGATTTTCTTGAAGATCTACTGTTATGGTGAATAACTGTTCTATTTTCAGTGAGGGTATCTCCTCCATTCTGCCACACCTTTGGATCAATTCCCAAGCAGAACAGAAGGTACAGAACCTAAGGAGGATGACAAAGTCTGATATACAGTCTGGACCGAAGGCCTTGCAACCCACAAGACCAAAGCCAGCAAGTCTGTGAGTGATGCTGTCTAGACTATGGTGCTTAGTGAGAGTATGTACAGTGCTCCATGTACAGTAGCGGCTGCACATATATCATTCTAAATGCAAGCGACAGAAGTAACCATACCACATGTAGGGTGGCTATGCATAGCACTAGGAAGTTCCTTACCATACTTCCTACAACAAAACACAACACAGTTAACCAGCCATTTGGACAGGCACTGTTTAGACACAGGGATGCTCTCTTTCCCACCAGTGAACAAAACAAGAAACTGAGAGGACTTTCTGCAGCCCTTAGTGTGACCAATTTAGAAATGTAGTTGTCTATGTACATCAAGTTTATGGAGCACTGCCTCACTTTTGTTAACATACTCAGGTTAATACACTGGAAGGTTCATGACCTGATTCAATATAAAACCAGGCTGCATCTTCAACATGACCCCCAAACAACCTGGAGCCTCTCAAGGAGGCATTCAGTACATCAATAACAAATTCAGCTACTCTAATCTAGGAATATCTCTGTAAGCAATACTACCCAACAGGGTGGGCGGTATTGTGCTATACTGGACTGCCCAGGGGCATAATGAGGCCCAACACCACAGGTGGAGGGCCTTATAGCTCCTGGAAGGTCTGGTATAATACAATACCACCCACCCTGGAGGGTATTATTGCACTTAATAAATGGGTACTGTGAAAAAAATAGGTTTAATGAAAAAATGTTCTTTAAAAATTACTTTAAAATAAATTTTGTCATAAAACAGTTCCTCCACCTGAATTTGAATGCTGTTTTTTTAAAGACTTTTGTGCTAATGCAGCCTCTACCATGGTTAACCCACACACACACACACACACACACACACACACACACACACACACACACACGCACACACATATACACATATATGGCTTTTGGAACCAGTGGGAGCGAGTTAGTGTGGCTTTTTATTTTATTTTCTTCTTTTACATTTGACACAACATAGACAAGGGCAGGAGAAGGAGGTGATTGGTAAAACTAGTTGAGCGAATGAGTGAAAGAGAGAGACAAGGCTATCTTCCTTGGCACTACTGTGTCTGACACAAACCCTCTCCTGCTTTCTGTCACTGTAGTGCCCATTTGCCAATCACAGTAAGCTGCGGAGAGATAACTTTGTGTACTATGACATTTGTTTCTGGCAGGTTGCAGTGTATGGCAATCAGCACAGGGAAGCAGCAATTGTATTTTTATCTGCTGCATGGAGGCGCATTGCCCTTTTGAATACTACGTTCCACATGGTCAGTTTTCTGAAGCCAATCTGACTGACGGCTTCCTTTTTCTTTGTACTGTTGCTTTTTTTTGTGTGTGTGGATACTTTTAATTTATTGCCATTTATATGAAACAGACTTGAGGAGGGGGAGCGGAGGGACAGCAGCTCACCCACTAAGCGAGCAGCAGTTTAGCAGCTGTTGTTGTCAGGTGTGGTGAGATGCTGAGACTGAAGCAAGATTTGCAGGCAGAATGGCCACAGTGAGATGTCTGCTCTGCTTACTGTACTCCTTCAACCTTCTGTTTTAGGTACATAGCAGCAGACAAGCAGCTGACACCATCCTTGCCCATTGGCAATCATGGTAAGTTGTGCACCGCTATGCAGTGAAATGTTTATGTGGAGGCACTGGGTTGTACCAAGGCATTACAGAGATTGGCTTTCTGAGTAAATTTATTTGCTTGAGGGAGGTAGGCAGTGTACAGCAAGCAACTCTTCTGAGTGTAGGTGCTGTGGAGAGGCTGACCTTTTAAAAACTGCACTGCCCGCCGTCAGTTACCTGAAGCCAATCAGACTGATGGATTCAGTTTTCTTTCTATCTCTTTACTTCTGTGTGGCTACAATTTTTTTTATTTATTATACTTAAAATTAAACAGACTAGGGGGCGGGGGGGGGCAGCTACTATCTCACCCCTAAGCAGGAAAAAAAGAATGATGGGAGATGCATTTTGAAAGTTCTAACTGGCATCAAGATTCTAGTGATGCAGTTGGCATAGCTGGGAGTTGTTTTTTTAGAGGGCTCTACTGTGAGATAGACCACATCTCTGGGTAGGGTACTGGCGAATCAGAAGGAAGGATTTTACATGCCCATTTTCTCATGATTCGGTTTCGCAAATCCAAACTCTTTTATAAAGTAATTTTGATTCTTTGCAAACATTTTTCTTAGATTCTAAATTGAAGTTAAATATAAACAAGACAAAGTCCATGTTGTTTGGACCCCCCTCCAAAATAAAGTTGGGTCATAGGATGGTAATATCTGATAGTTTTGGAGTTGCAATAGAAAATGTTGAATCATATAAGTATTTAGGGTTTTGGCTTGACCAGTATGCTTCAGAAAATACTGATGTGGAAAATTTGGTTGTGCAAATTGGAAATAGGATAGGTTTTTTTTATTTAAAAATAAAAATTTTTGAATTTGGTCACAATGAAAATTATAATTACCATACAAATACTTCCTTTATTTGACTATGCAGATATTTTGTGTGCTGGTACAACTTCTGAGCATCTACATAAATTGGATATGCTTTACAATCGTTTGGCTAGTTTGATTTTGAAATGTCCAATGGAGATCCACCATTGTGTTTTGTATAAATCCTTGGGTTGGGTATAATTAAAACAAAGAAGGGACATTCACAGACTCATATTTGCATATAAATGTGGTCTTACATTTTGTTCCTGATTATTCGTATAACAAATTATCTTTTAGATCTGTTGATCCATCATTGAGAAATGCTTTTGTGCAGGAACTTATTGTTCCCTTTACTAAAACTAAGTGTTCCCTTCAACATTTTAGCCTGTTTGTTCCTTTGTTTTGGAATAGACTTCCACATGAATTCTGTAGGTTATATATGCCATCACCTTCTGTATCTGTGTTAAAACAGCATTTATCTTTGTGTGAACATGTCTGTGAATGCTCTTAATGTATTGTTGAATTGTGATGAAAATTGTTATGATTTTTTGTATTGTAATTTATGTTTTGTAATTTTGTACTGCTATAAGGTCACCATTGTAAATGAGCTGATGCTCAATGGTTATTCCGTAATAAACAACAACTAACAATAACAACAAGAAGGCATGTGCCAGAGACAGCAGCCCTGGCAGAAGCATCATAAGCATAAGCATCATATGCAAAGTGTAACAGATACCTTCCAGTATCCACACCAGCTGAGGCAGCTTTAAGCAAGTCAGTTTTGGCAGAACCAACAGGTGGAATCTGAATGGTAGAGACAGCAACTTTCCACAAGCTTTTCTGATATGTAATCCTGTATGCCTGATAGTTTGCAATTCCTAAGCCCCAGGATGCATTGGCATACAGTATGTTAATTTACCCATAACATCCAGCCTCCTGGATTCTCTGTCAGGAAGCAAAGTTCGCATGTGCCTAGAGGCTCTAGAGCACTCATGAGCAGCCATATAACCACAGAATCTGTTTCAGGCTGGCAATAGTAATAAGGTTTAATAGACAGAGCAGGGTGTGGTTTACCAGCTTTCCTAGGGACTGCAGGCAAGGTATTTAGCCTGTACCAAGCAGCAAAGGTAGCATAATCTAAGGCAAGATATACAGAAGGAACCACTATGAAGGGTGCAGTGGGAACCTTAAGAAATGCCATTATTAGCCAGCCCAGTGTCACTGAGGGTTGAGGTGCCAGACGCCTTATCTCATGCTGCGCCGGTGACCCGGGTTCAAGAATGACCTTGGGTCATCAGGGTGCCAGCATGGGGGGGTGGGAGGAGTGGGATTGAGCAAGCCATCAGGCTGGTTTCCTCTCCTGCGGGTGGTGGGGGTGGATTGTTGCCTTTCCTGTAGTTCCGTTCCCACTGGGTGGAAGTCCGGTGGGATAAGGTAGGCAGGCAGGGGCGGCAGTACATGTGGGCAGAAGGGACTGAGCTAGCTTCCGATGTGTGCGTGTGCCTCCATGTGCATGTACCACCATGTGCTGGAGCCCTGGGGGGTAATATGGGGAGAAAACCAGAAATGCTTATAAAAATCTATATAAAAATTTCCATTACATTTTTTTACTGGAGTCCTCCTCTTCAGCTTCAAACCCAATGACATTTTGGATTTGTCTGAATAAAGCCTGAAAAGAAGGATCCTCAGGAGGAGATCTGGGCATATGCACCACAGAGTCCTCGCTGCAAAAGGAGAGGGTAGGGCTGGAAAGAAACCCCCCTCCACAGGGATCATTGTCCCAATCATCATCCTCCAAATCCTCTTCCATATTAAGGTGACTAGAAATGTATTCTATCTCAGCGTCATCTGGAATGACTATGGGAACAATCAACAGAGCCTGTGATAGAGGCAACAGCTGTGACAAAGGAATTAAAGGTGTGCTTCTGGATCCCATCAATGTCAATGGTGCTGACGGAGTAGGCCCAGTTGATGGGTTAGCCATTATTGTTGGCAGAAGCAATGGTAACAGGCATTGAAATAGTTTGAAGAATGATGCCAGCACAACCTGGGAGTTGATTGCACCCTGTAAAGGGCCCTAGACAACCAATATCAAATGGTTAGAACCTTACGATGGTGGATGCATACCATCCATTGTAGGTACAGCAGTGTGCTAGAGCCTGAAACCTACTTGGTGTCCCCCAGCAGTCGGGAGGGAGCTGCAGTTGTTGTTAAAGTGGATGAGGATGAGGATTTGCTCTGCATCAAAGGGGACTGCAATCTTACCAGTGAAACAGAAGCTGGAATAGAAGGACTTCGATGATGATTTATCCTTGTCTTTGTCTATATTTCTTGATGATCAATGTGGCATCAATGTCACTGAATGCTGGTGAATTCTCCTCCTGGAGGCAATCAAGCCAGAGGGAGAAGCTGGATTGTAGCCTAAGGCCTTGACTTGAGCTTCCATGGCCTTTATAACAATGAATGTGTCTACAGCCTTCTTTCAGTGTCTCCTTGTGGTCTGGTTGAATCCCTTGAAAATCACACTAACAGCAGCTCAAACTCAAGAGAAAGTGCACATACCCTGGACACGTTTATAAGTCCCAAATAGCTGCATGGTGGCAGTCAAAAATAGGTCAGTACAAACACCTGTTTTTCAGCAGAGCGATTAAAATAAACAATTCAAATGACCAATGTAAATGATTTATATTAAAGTTTAAAAGCATACCACAACCTTTGGGATCACCATCTTGCGGCAATGCATCTCAGACAGACTCTTTGCTCAGCGGTTCGTCATTGAAAGCATTAACAGGATTTCACACAAGTTGTCTTCACTTTCCATAATTTTCCAGACTATGTTAAGTTGCTGAACTGCGAAGTAACTCTTTTATTTTCCCCTCATACTGTCTGTCGGCCTTCAGTGTGCAGCTATTTTAACTCACACCCTCCTGATGTTTCAACGTTACGTATGACACCTTCCTCATAGTAGTGAGGGAGTTTCAGACATGAGTATTTAAAGACCATCTTGTTACAATGCATTTCAAACAGGATATTTGCTCAGTGGTTCACCACTGAAAGGAGGCACTGAATCACATATAAGCTATCTTCACTTTCCATAATTTTCCAGATAATTGCTAAGTGGCTGAACTGTAATTTAATTTTTTTCTTTCTGCCAACAAAACCATCTTTCTGCCTCCAACATGCAGCTATGCTAAGCCATGTTCTTTTGATGTTTACATTACATATGATGCCTTCCTTAGAATAGTGAGGGAGCAGCCCCAGATGTGAACATTTAAAGACCAGTATTTAAAGAGACACTACACTGTTTGCTTGATCGGCCCCCCTTCCTTCCCCACCACTCAGTAAAGTGCAGGCCCTCACAACAGGAAGCTGGAAGTGTTTCTGTTCAAAGTGATTTTTTTTACAGAGGACCTTTTTTTTTTAGTTTCTGAATGAATGGGTAGGACAGGATTTAAATGGTGGTTGGTGGCAGCAGAAAGAAATAATATAGTGAAGCCAGACATTTGTGTGTGGGCAAAGCTTGGATAATGTTGGCTGGCATTGTTTCTTACCCTTAATTATGTTGTGGATTTTAATCTTAAGTAAGAAGAGAGCTCAGCTAATCACGTTTCTGGATTTTTTTTAATCAAGTTCCTAATATGAGTGTTTTTTTACCCACCCAATCTGTGTGATACTACATTAGCAAAGAGTGTGAAGCATGAATGGTTTGTGACAGTATCACACATCAAGGGTGTGTAAAAAAAGAATAATGCCAACACTTCATTGTTTGCTTTATATAATTGCTGGTTTTGTGATTGTTGGAAAAAAAGAAGCTGAATACAGAGGAGACCACTGATCAAGACAGGGTAAAAAGAAAAGGAAGTACACTTAAAGCGGAATTGACCTTTTGGTATGATACTGTACTTCAGAAAGTTTGTGACAATTGTGTGTTTATGACTTTTTTTTTTACTCAGATTGGATGCCTCTGCAGTCAATGGCAAACAAATGGTGGTTTGTTTCTGTCTCATCAGAGTGCAGCAAGAAACAGTGATGTTTTTATAGAATCTGTTTGAATGACAGTTATGCTACAATAACCATCAATGTATAGTATTATAAGGGAAGTCCATTGTTACAGCATTTGGACGTGGTGACAAATTTATCAGAGACCATAACCAGTAATTATTAAAATATTTTTGATTACTTGTCCTTTCTACCAGGTACTCTGAGATTCTATATTAGATCAGATACTAGATAGACCTCTTGATACAGGCTTACTAACTGTTTCTTTGCTATAAGGAGAACATGAATACACTACATCTGCAGGGACAACTTTCTGTACATGCACAGAGCAATTGTTTTATGGAAAGGAAAATGGTTGCCCTTATGTCTCACTGAAGAGGTTACCTCGTATATGTTTTTCCTCATAATCTCAATGAAGTTCTCTCAGATGCTGTCTTTATGTCTTCTGACCATCTATTGTACACATGAATCAAAAGTGTGCCATTAGAGGTGCCCTGACAGCCTAATGGTGCAACATCGCACTGCTGTGCAGGTGACCCAGGTCTGGGTCATCATGTCAGGAGGCAGCTTGGGCTCAAGCAGCTGCCATGTGGCAATACACTTCAGCCGGGGAAGGTTGGAGGGGAGTGCAAGCACCACAGCAACCCCTGTGGCAGGGCCAGGAAGCTGGCTTCTGCCACAGGGTCAACTGTGAGTGACCAAGGTTTAAAGAATCAGCTTCATGCTGGAGAAGATAAGAGGGGACAATGCAAAGGGAGAAAATCCTCTCTGCCATCTAAAAGATGACCTGAGCCTTGTGGGTCCCCCTGGGTCCGAGTGCTGGACTGGGGCCTAGTCCACATAGTGCACTGCCTTGGGGGAGGATAGCCCTTCCCCTTGTAGCTCCTGCCATAGGGGACAAGCTTTGGGGATAACCAGTGGGTTACTGCGGACTGGGGGAGTCAGTGGTTCTGGACCTGAAAGAGTACATTTCTGGGATCAGGATATATCCCTGGGGATGGAGGTGGACTAGGAAGAAAAAGAAAACTCTGCAGAAAACAGTATGCTGCTAAATAGTATTATGAATATGTTTGTAAAGTTTGCAACTCTTTAAGGCATTATTGAATAATACTAGATGGTTATTGCATGTTCTAAACTCATTCTGGCAGCTGTGACATCACAAATGCCATTATGTACAAATGTGACATCACTGGAGTATCTCCTCATGCCATCTTTTTCCATATGGTGTTCCTTAACTTACCCACAAGATGCACCAGCTGCCAGCACTGCATCACACTCACCACAACATTCCTGCCCAAAAAGATGTTCCAAGCACTAACTTGACTGTAGCTTTAGAGTAAATACCATAAAATTACAAAATAAAAATTGGGCAATTTTGAACAATTTGTAAATTAACACTCCTTAGATGACATCTTGAACCATTCAAGCTTCATTCTTATGGTTCTATGATATCAGCAAAAACTCTGAGTACTAATTTACTCATTCTTCACAACTGCATGTTCATTGATCTATATCCATGTATTACTGTCTGTATGTACTGTATAGGTTTAATTCTTCTAATGACAGTTGTGAGGCCAAAATCATTAAACTTGACCTTGCCCTTAGAAAGTACTAGCACATTTCTGATTGTTAACAGCATAGCACCCCACCAAGATGTTAGAAGTATTCAGAGTTGGAAAAGAACAGGAACATTTTAGAATTTTAAAACTCCATATCTCGTTTTAGGAATGATATAAAATGAAGGGAAAAAATAAGCATATTTCTGTTTTGACAGAAACACATTATTACTTTAAAACTACAGTATGTGATGAATTCTTTGACTGACTAACAATAACTGATATTTTAACTATGTACTAATGTGAAAAAAATATATAGGCTAATATATAATTTAAGTACACATTTAACCTTGTATATAACACTTTAAGTGGTACTAAATGATTTATCCCTGGCAAACCATCTCTGTCAGTTATATCAGAGCAATAGACTATTTAAGGCACTCCTAAACAGCACTTGCCAGCTATACTTGTACTCTAGACCCTCAATTTTATAGGCTGCTTATGTACTCTGCTGACTTAACTTTAATTGCAATTTATCAGTAGCTGCTCTTGGATAATAAATACTGAGCTGAAGTTAGAAGGTTTGTTTGGTAGCACTGTAATTTTGAAAGTTGTATCAATCTAGTTTGCTCTGAACAATTGTCACACATTTCATTTTGTTTTTATTTTTTACCAAAGTGTGAACTAGGCAGTCCATTTTCAATCATGCCCAGTACAAAAAGTTACAGTACATACTGCATTAAACTTACAAAACAGTATGAGCCTATAGTAAATTCACAGATTCAGGGAACATCATACAAATTGCATGCAAGGCCAGATTAACCTTTTGTGGGGCCAGTGCCAGAAAGTTTTGTGAGCCCCCATTTCCAATCAGGTTTCTTGGGGACTGAAGACTCTTATCCCTATCTCATACAGTTCCAGGGGATGTTGCAATCATTCTAACCTTCTGCAGACGCTGCCTGCACAATTTGCAGCAGGGTACTGTATATGTTAGTACTGTGTCTGTTTATGTGCTCCCAAGAAAAATATCCTAGCATTTAATTTTCCTTATTTTCCATCTAACAGCTATTGTCTTATATCTTTATAGTTTGCAAGGGCACACACACACACACACACACACATATGCACACACACACACACACACACACACACACACACACACACACACACACACACACACTATAACCAAGCCAAGACTGACAGCAGGCATCAAGAAAATGAACAATGCTGGGCTTATCCTCAAGCAATGACAACTAATCTGCACACACACACATGCACACACAGACACACACAACACACACACACACACACACACACACACACACACACACACACACACAGCTCAGTCTTGGCCTTCATCTTGTCTTCATATTGCTGGTTCTCTCCCATCAGTGGAAAACCTTATCATGGAAATGAGCAGCAACAGCATTCATTTTCACCACCTGACCCTGGCGCTGTCTGAAAGAAAGCAATCAGGTAGAGAGCAGCATTTGTGCAATACCAGACTTTACAGGAGAGTCTTCAAACAGACTTAAGAATGCACAATTCATACCTGCTACCCAACCAACCTATAGTCCCTTTCATTCAGGGGATTCTTTGGTTGCTGGTGGGGTTTACAGTTTACCATGCTCTCTCTATGCCTGTTCAGTTAGTGTGCAGTTGTGGGGAGGCTTCATCAGCGAGTGCCACGTGCACAGTGCACTGTGCACAGGCATGTCATTGATGTGGCTGATGATGACTGGCTAAGTGAAAGAATGACAACTTCAAGTTAAGTCTCTATTCTTTGAGGGCAAGTGATTCCTTGGGTGGGGCCATCCTATCCCTTTATTTTATGAAAGGAAATGCCTGTAGGGTTAAACTTGGTATATTCCAAGCTGTCCCCAGTGGAGGCAGAGCTTGTGCTGTTGTGCAAGGGTGTGCTGGAGGAAAGTGATCTGCATATTCATGACCAGCTGTTATGACTCACCCACTGCTTCATCTTGCTAGCCCAGCTCAGTTGGGTCTTTGATTTCCCTCACCAGTCAGTGATGCAGTTATATTGATGATGATGATGCCCCTTGCGGCTTCCCCTGGTTCCCCTTCTGAGTGTGGGTCTGTTGCCACAGCACTATTTGCACTATTGTTAATCCAGTACTGATTGCATGCAGATGACATAAACTTAGGACCAGAGTTCCAAAGCTGTGCAATATTAAATGTAAAACAACCAAGGAAAAAAATACATTTCGTAGCCAAACATTAAGTCACTGGAATGATGTGCAAGTAGTAGCAAAACCTGAAATATACCTTCAGTTCTTCTGGTGGTTTTAGGCCACATCTAGTGCAGTACTTTCTAAGCTTGCTTAACCTACTTCCCATTTACAGTCCATTACAGCCAACAGCTAGTGCACATTATCAGCCATAGCTGCCTAGTAACTTGGAAACATTACCTAACTGCAAGTCTAAGCAACAATTCCCTCCTCGCTGTCTGTATCTGCATCAGCCAGCTTGTGTCCAGACCTGGGCACCCTGTTTTCAAGTATGCCCAGTGTTTGCAAGTTGTGATACTTTGTGTGGTTTGTGGCAGTCTATGTCAAAAAATGATGTGTGCTTCATTTATTTTTTTTTTGCTACAAGAGCAGATGCCACTGTGTTCAAGTTTCTGGCATTGTCAGATTATCTAGTAGATGAATTAATAGTGCCAACATTCAATAAGTCAACTTTGAAAATAGGGATGGTAGATCAGTGATGAATCAGTTGTATAAATCTTGACCATTGTCTTTAGGAAGGAATAGCTTTGGAACAGTGATTGATTGATTGATTGATTGATTGATTGATTGATTGATTGATTTTAAAGCTTTTCCCAGGAAAGACATACTGAGCAAGTACCAGTTCATTTCTAGACATGTCCAGGAGATAACTGAGTCCTTTATGCTTGTAACTAGTATGACTAGAACCTTTTTTTTTATTAAATGAAAGCTGAGAGATAGGGTAATATAGAAAAGTTATATTATTACATTTTCAGTTGTCAGTATTTAAACATTTCAAAAAGTGAATAAAAAATTCATATTTTGCATGGAATTTAAAAAGAATATTGTTTTAATTTGTTCAGATTTTCCATGTTATTTGCCAAAAAATAGGAAAAATCAGAATTCCCTAAATTGCTCGGGTCTAGTTGCTGTCAACCACTGAGCAAATGCTACTGTACATACAATACATGCTCATTCAGAGCTCAGTCAGTGGCTAGCTGCAGTGGTGAGCTGTGGGCTATGCCAGTTGTCAGCTCAGTTAAGGGTAGGGGGCAGGGTGGTAGGGCGCTGTAGGGTGGGGGGTCCACTAGACCATTAGATATATTAAACATCAATATAACAGGGGCTCAGGGGTCCACTAGACCACCTGGGTTATCATAATTCTTATTACAGAAGAGTGGGACTTGGAGGGGTGCTAGACTACCAGGCATACAATATATATTATAACAGAGGGATCAGGATTGGGGGGAGGGGGCTCTAGATCACCAGGGAATATAAATATACATATTACATAGGAACATTGAGGAGGGGGTCAACTTGACCACCAATGATTTTTTCATAATTCATAATGGTGAGATTGGGGCTTGGCGGGGGGCTCTAGGGTCTGCTTATGCACACTGCTGCAGGCTTGCCACAACCTGTCCCAGTGCGCCTTCTGTTTGGTGCATTGCTAGGGTTGCCACAAGCCATGGGACTTTGTCACTGGGACCCAGCCTGATAGAGAATCAGGTGCAGGGTTTGTGGTAAACGGACAGTTAGCACAAGCAGCCTGTGACGTAGCTTGAGCCGAGTTTTGAGAATCAGGCCCTCAATCTACAATTTGGCTGACTTCTAAGTTACATACCTATCAACTGGCATACATACTGTAGCTTTGAAGGCAATTTTGGTAGCATCTGATCAGTCAGTTTAAAGTTAGGGTACATGAATGTCAATTATCAGTTTTAAGATGCTTTTTGCAAAAAGCAAGAAGAGAAAAATGACAAAGATCTGAAATCCAGAATCTTCAGATTGATAAGACCTATACCCAACGGTGGGGCTTTTGTGGTTTTTGGAATGAAAAAAAAATAAAAACAGATATGAATTCTTCAAAACTCACTGGTCACAAATTCTTGCTAGCAGTTTTACTCATTTTTGCATACAGTCCTTTCCTTGGATCATTACACATAAGACGATGGAAATGTGCTATGTAACATTGGTCATTGTAACATACTCAATATTGCCATCATTAACAGCTTGCATGTGGTTACCCAACCTTTCTGTAAGCTTCCACTTGATCCTCCCACATAGCAGGCATCACAAGTACCTGTGGCAAGGTAAACAATGCTGGTTGTGTTGCAGCTGATACACTTCTTTATCTGGTATGTTTATCCAGTGTAGGGATTCTGAAAGGATTTGATGTTATTAATGACATCACAATATTTGCACAATTGAAAACAATGGCACCCTGTGGGTTGTGGCCACAGCTATGTAGTTGGTTGTGGCACCTGTTGCAAGCTGTGGGTCAGTCTATCCCCCAAGTTTTGTACCCTTCTATACACCATCCTTAGAAAAAATTCAATAATAGCCATGAGTTTACCTTCAGTGTGTAGTACCCTTCAGTTTTTCCCTAAGGACACTCTCCACTGCCAAGGATTGCACAGTGAAAGGAGTGACAATGGCCATTCTGTTCTTCTCATTATGGACCCTAGGAACTAGGTCCGGGAGTGTAGTACAAAGGATATTCTATGTGAACAGGGGTGGGTGACCACATGCAAGCTATTAATGCTGGCAGTGGGGAGCATGGTACTGTAGTGCATGTCTTTATGTCCACTCAATTATCAAAATCACAAGTGGTCCTTCACAGATATAGTAAAGGCGACTGTTGGCCCTAGAGGAGGGGGATCAAGTAGCATTACTTTCCAAAAGAGAGAAATTTTGGCTATTCAAAATGGGAGCCTTGTGCATGCCATGTTTGAATGACAAGAAAAAAAAAATAGATGGTTCATTTTCTATAGAGTGGCTGTTGTCCTTAGGATTGAAAGCCTGCAAAATCACATATGAGAATATACATATATATCTTATTTTGATGTATTAATCATTCTCTCTGTTCTTTCACAGGTCTAATCTCCTATACTTAGGCTGCACTAGCCTTCCCAGCTGCCTTGGCACATCCTCCTTAATGTCATTCAAGACAATTAAACTGAGGTTTCTCTCCTGCTTGGTGCTGTCAGTATCACACTCCTCCCATTTTGTATTCAGCTGCTGGGTTTCTGTACCCCAGGTGCATTATTATGAACTTTATCACATTGAAATTAAGTTACCATACCCTAGACCATATCTCTAATGTTTTCAGGTCTTTCTTCATCTTTTCCACCACCCCCAGAATGACCACTCTGTAACAAATTTTGGTATCATCCACTGATAGGTAGACTTTTTTCTCCAGATCCTCTGCAATGCCACTAATAAATACATTAAAGAGTATGGCTGTGCGAAATTAAACTTCTGCCAGCAGAATTTTGGTGAAAGTCAGAATTATGTTTTCATGAAATTTTGGAATGTGCTTTGGCAACTTTTGCAGAATAGCCAACTTTGAATGGAGGAATGAATATGAGTTGTGGATTAATGTATTGAACAGCAGAGAAAAATTCCATAGAACTAACCACTGTCTGTGGTCAGTTCTGTGGAATTTCTTTCTGCAGTTTAATACATTAATCTGCAATTCGTATATTCACTCCACAGTTCAGTGAGTGAATGAAGTACAGAATGAAAGCATAAATTGTGGATTAATGTATTAAAGTGCACAAAGAAACTCCTCAAAACTGATCACTGAACTCTGGAATAATTACATATATTGAAGATTAATGTATTACACTGCAGAATGGAATTCGTCATAGCTGTCATTCCACAGTTTATGCATATTATTTTGCAATTCATCCAGAAAATTCGGCAGAACAGTGTGAAAATTCATCAAACACATCTGGAAGATTATGATCCCATGAAAGGCAGAAGTGCAGAAAATTACTCAAAATTTACAAACTTTTGCGAAAGTTCTGTAAAAGCAAAATTCACAACTTCCACCCAGCTGTTTTAAAGAGGATCAGTCCCAGCGCTAGCCATTGTGGCACCCCACTGATCATCCTCCCCTCCTCTGAATAAACCCCATTTACTACTACCCTCTGTCTCCTATCTCCTAACCAATTTCTTGCCCAAGTTAACACCTTCAGACCCACTTCTAGGTTTCCAAGCTTGTTTAATAGTTTTATATGTTGAACGGTGTTAAATGTCTTACTGAAATCTAGGTATGACACATCCACTGTACCACCCTGATCAACTTCCTTTGTCACCCAGTCAAAGAAGTTTATTAGATTAATTTGACATGACCTCCTTCCTGTGAGCCCATGCTGTATCTGAACTTGTAAACCATTAGATTCAAGATAATCCATTATCTTCTCCTTCAACAAAGATTCTATTAACTTTCCCACCACTGAGGTCAGACTGACTGGCCTATAATTTCCAGCCTCCTCTCTGCTACCACTTTTATAAAGAGGGACTACATTTGCCCTCCTTCAGTCTTCTGGAACCACTCCTGTTTCTAGTGAGTTGGTAGAAAGAACTGTCAAAGGCACAGCTAGTATTTTCCTGACTTCTTTCAGTACCCTAAGACGTACCCCATCTGGTCCCATTGCCATGTCAATTTTCAGATTACCTAGTCCCTCTAGTACCCTCTGTTCAGAGAATGGACTGGTATCTATTTAACCTCTTCACAGAGTGTGAACTGCTTACATGCCCCATCTGGTCCCATTGCCATGTCAATTTTCAGATTACCTAGTCCCTCTAGTACCCTCTGTTCAGAGAATGGACTGGTATCTATTTAACCTCTTTACAGAGTGTGAACTGCTTTTTTGTGGCCCATCCCCATCTTCCTCCATCTTAAACACCGAAGAAAAGTATTTGCTTAGTACGTCTGCTTTTTCCTGATCTCCCTCTGTGGAATCCCCCAACCCCCTATTAATCTTATGGTTCCTCCCCTGTTCCTCATTTTTTCAACTAAAAAATGTCTTGTCCCCTTTCGTTGCTTCCGTGGCTATTCTCTCTTTGGTTATTGCCTTTGCTCTCCTTACTGTTTTCTCTGATTCTCTCTGCTTCTGCAGATACCCTTTCCTATCGTCCTCCCTCTGTATCTGCTTATATCTTCTAAATGCCATCTTTTTAGCCTTTACCTTCTCAGCCACCTCCCTAGAGAACCACAGTGGTCTACTTTCCTTTTACTCACTTGCATGGCACAGATGTTTGTAGGCTTTACTATGTCACTGTTTAATGTTGTCCACTGTTCCTCCACTTCACCTAGTTTATTCCACCCCACAGTTCATCCTTTAGGCATTCACCCATTTTTCTGTTTGCTTGCATGCACAGCGCTGAAGAAACATATTGAGGTTAGTAGAGCATTGCAGATGTGTGGCAGTGTTGTGGCCAATGCAGGGGATGCTTTAATGGGTGCATCTCTCAGCCACCAATCAACAGGGAAGCTGCTGATGATGGCAGTTTCAGAGCAAATACCACACTTGAAAGAAATCTGCCACTCCAATCAGGAACAAGTTCAACATTGCAGTGGCAGAACTCCCCCCTCCTTCCCAGCAACCAGGCACTTTCCAGCCATGCGCATTACAGTGCACAGTAATGCACATGGCTGGAGTTATGAGCAACTCATTTGCTCAGTGTGCCTTTCCCGGTGAAAAGTATTAATAAATAAACAAGCAAATATAATAAATGAGCCACAACGCAGCTTTGTATAATTGGCTGCTCCTGCCACCCACCGCACACTCCCCCCAAAGCTGATATCAGGGTGCCCTGTTCCCATGTTGGCATGTATCCCCCCTTCCCCATTAATGTGGCACACTGGGAGCCCGCCACCAAAGCCATTATTTATCTTTTTCTGACACAGGGATGCCCACTTCTGGTGTCGGATGCACCACCCACATCCCCTTTTTTTCAGCTGACCTCGGGGTGCCCAATCCCTGGGTCAGCATTAATCCTTCCCCTCCACTAGTCTGCCACACTGGGAGCCCACCCCAGTGTGCCAAAATTTATTTTTTTTACTATTTCACCTGCAAAAAAAGGAAACCATCTCACCAGGTCTTTTTATTTTTCTAAACCTAAAGAAAAAGAAAACAGTCTCTCATCATCCTCTCCACCCCTCCCCCATCTTGATCCTCTCTCTGCACATCCCACCTTGCCACACCCCCCTCACCCATACTTACCTCTGGAGGTCTGGTACTGCGATCTTCTGTGGACCAAGAACATGTCAGCACTCTTCAAAAGCTGACTGCAAACTGAAGAAAATCACAGTAAGCCCTATAATGGCAATCAATGGGGGGGTTTCAACTTAGGTTGATATCTCAGCCAGTTTGGTGAGTTTTGGTCCCAAATTTTCAACATGGGGTTCTTGGGACCCCACCTCATGAACACTGGCACTTTTATTTCATGTCTCAGTCCCAAAATGTGATTTTGTGGTTGCTGTGTGGAATCACCTTTTGGGACCAATTAACGAAAAGACAGTGCCACTGTTCATGAGGTGGCATTCCAAAAAGCCCATGCTGCAAGTTTGGTGAAAAAACTCCATAAAATGACTGCATTTTGATAGTTCCCAAAAATCCCATGTTGAACATTTGGAGTGAAAATACCAACAAACGCCCAGGTCATTAGGGTTTTCAACCATAACGCCCCACCCTGTACAGACTGACAGACATCAGGGGTGTGGTTTGGGGTCATTGGTAGTAATGCTTATGCCATTTCACCTCCACTCCAATCCTGCAGCCACTGACCAGCACTGAGGTGTGCCTTGGGGTCTTTTTGGCCCCAACATTCACCCCATTCTCCAATACAGCACCCTTCTCAGCTTATTTGCTTATGAAATGGGTGAGCATATGGGCCAAAGTCCCCAAGGCACACCATGACAACTGTCAGTGTCTGCAGGGTGGGGTGAGGTGGAAATGCATGAGCAGTATGGCCAATGACCCAAAGGCACACCCCAATGCCTGTCAGCCTCTGTAGGGTGGGGGTGGTGGTTGGCGTTAGTTCAATACTTTACTGCCATTCCTATTATGAATCTCTCTGTAACTCCTGCAGTACCAATGCCAATACCAGCAAGCAAACATTCAGCATTGACAAATGCTTGTTACAAAATCTGCCCTCCTAAAGTCCAGGACTGTCATCCTAGTGTGGTTGGAATATAACTACACTGTACAGTGATCATTGGTCCCCAGGAGGCTTCCCACCCTGACATCTGCTACACTGTCTCCATTTGTAAGTACTACATTCAGTATAGCCTCATCATGAGTTGGTTCACTGACTAGTTGTTTGAGGAATGGCCCCTGTAGGGAGTCCAAGATATCCATCCCTGCTTCTAGTTGAAACTACAGTGGGGAGACCCCAATCCACATCAGGCATATTGAAGTTCCCTGTGAGCAGCAATCCCCCCTTTTCTGTAATTTTTGTTGATGTCTTTCATCAATACCCTATCTAAGTCCTCACCTTGTGATGGAGGTCTGTATATCACACCAGTGCAAATGGTGGTGAAATTTTCCTTATCTAGGGAGACCCACAGTACCTCTGACACCTTCTATATCCCCTGCATCTCAGACAATTTAATGCTTTCTCTTACATATAATAGCACACCCCTTCCTTTTGTATCCTCCCTGTCCTTTCTAAGCAGATTATAGCCTGGTATGGCCAAATCCTAGTTGTGGTTTTTATTACATCACGTCTCATTAATGACCAGTATTTCCAGGTTGGCCTCTGCCATAAGTGCCTCCATGCCTAGAATCTTTTTTTCAATACTTCTAGCATTTGCACACATTGCCTTTGAGAGTTTGTTGCCATACTGATAATTTCTGTTCTTTTTATCTTTATGCCCTTCCTCTTTTCTGATACTTACATTCATAGCCTTTGGGGATGACTGTTTTTTCCTTCTTTATGTCTTCGTCTGCCCCACTTGGCTACTTTAAATGTTCATTTAAGTAACATTTAAACTTTTCACTGAGGATTGTGGTCCCCTTCCCAGATGGATGCAGACCATCACTCTTGTGCATACCTTTATCCATCCAGGTAGAGCCCATGTCCTCAATGTAGCCAAAACCTTCCTCTCTACACTAGTCACTCAACCAAGTGTTGAAGCTACTGAAGGTATGGTGGTTGAATAGTCTTTTAGCATTTCCTATGTTTCTACCAGTAAGTTATAAAACATGTTTTACTTTATCTTTGATAATATTCTAAAGCTATAGAAAACTTACAGCTGGAAATAAAGCAGAACAGGCTTGAGATAATGATGAGAAAATGTTGTACCCCCTCCCCCGGCAATATTAAATTGTTAGCCTACCAGATGCAGAGTTTGTGTTTAATCTGGACATTGCTAGTTCTCCCTGCTGATTGATTATACACCATGGGACAATAAACACAAGGGAGAGGAAGATAAATCCGTCCCTTTGTTACACATGGCAGCCGCAAAACCAGAAATTACCTGGCAAAATGAGCCTTTATTAGTTTTGTGATATTTACATATCAGTATAGTCTATGTTTAAAATAGACTTTGATTTCATGCATTCGAGGAACCATTAGCAAAGTTTCTTATCAGGACAGACACAAATACTTATAGGTCTAGTAGACTCTCTGCTTCTAATATGAACATTCAGTTCAACTGTTGCAAAATATCTGGGAACAGTATATTTGAAGCAGCGTTTCTCCCTGGCCAGAGAAATAGTCTGTCAGCACATGGCAAAGCATAAACAGGAGGCTTGTTAGCATGGGCAACCTGTAGTTTTATTGCAGAATGTGACCATTTTAATTCATTGCTTACAAATTCTTCATGGCTCTTTTGCCTAATATCAAAACTAGGCATATCACTCTTGGTAACAAATATGAACTCACTGGCTGACAGGGCTGTTTTGCAGGGGAACCATTGTGGGTGTGGAACTCACACCCACACCAGCTGATGTTTTGGTGTAGGGTCACGCCTTTCTCAGAGCTGAGGTTACATCCAAATGCATGGGCTTTTATATGTAAACATGGTCTCCTTGGAGACAGAGGCACCTATAATTAGCTGTGGATCACTCTGTATGGTAATGTCATACCATTCACCTCACCGTGGCAAAATAGCAAGCAAGCTGCATCAAAAAAGTGCCAAGTGCAACTTAAAGTGTTGAAATATCTGCAAAAAGTGTTAACACAGTTTAAAACGCAAGAAACCCAGATTGTAACCAGTGTAGCAAACTTTCTTGCCATTTTGTTCATACTGATTACAGAATTTTGCTATACAGGGAGACAAAAAGCGGTTAAAAAAGCTTATGGTCTATCATTATTTATTTGAGTTGCTTTAAAACCCAAGTCAAAATGGTGTTGCCCATTATGTTAAGTAGCTACTTGGTCTGTGTTCATCATTCTGTCCCTTGGGCAATATGGTATTGCGTTCATGGATCCAAAATGAGTCTCATTAAAAAATTATTTATTCAGATTGTGCCCCCTCATTGGGACAGTCATAAATTCCAAACCAAAACATTTTAATGTTGCCATAGGACCATGTCTGGCCTCATCATAAAGCTTTCCATGGCATAGCTATAGTTTTTGACTCAAATTGCAGTTTTATGCTCACCTATATATTGTTTAAGTTGCCTTTTTGTCCGGCCAATATAGGGTAAACCATATGGGAATGTTAACATGTCAATTGGGACAGTAGTGTTTCAGTTTATAATCTTAAAGGCCTTCCCTTTTTGTTGATATTTAAAAATGTTTGTGTTGCAAGTATTGCTGCAATGGATGCATCCTCTACATCGATACTTGCCTTCTAGCAGGGTACGCATCCTCTCTTGTCTAATATTGACCTTTTCATCCATAAAGCTATGTATGAGGTTATCTTTAATATTCTTGTCTCTTTTATAGGTAATCTTCAGATCCAGGGCCATGTATTCCTCTAGTCCATTCTCAGTCCCTGACACATTCCAAAGCTGTATCACAATTTGTTCAATACTTGTTGTATTAATGCTGTAGTTTGTATTGAAAGTAATCTGTTCAGCATCTTGGTCATGCAGCTTTGGCTTTTTCTCTACAAATGAGTTCCTTCTTACATCTTTTTACTTTCTGCAGTGATGCTACTAGATTGCCCTGTCCATATCTTCTTCGTAGGAACCTTCCACATCCATCTTCAGCATGTCTGTCATATTTCATGCTACAATATTGTTAATGCAAGGCAGTTGTCCATATTGAATATTTGTTTCGAGATGTTTCAGATGTTTGGTATCAAAATGCATCAAAGTGTTGTGGTCCATTTTCATTCTGAACAGTTTAGTCTTCAGTCTGTTTCCTTTTTCATAGAGGTTAATATCTAGGAAAGTTACATGTTCTTTATTTATTTAGTTACCATTTCTCATTTTGAAACTGGGAATGTCTTGAGGTTTGCATGCCTGGACCTGCAAACTAAAATGTTGAAACAGTCTCAGCTGTGTACAGTTTGAAGAAATCTTGCAAAATAGATAACCACTTAGACTGGTTTACACAGGAAGATTTGGCTTGTATCATCTCATTCAAATTTAATAAAAAAGACAACACTTTAAAACACAGAAACATATGAAGTGATGGCAGAAAATGGGCAAGTGGACCATTCAGTCTTCCTGCCCTACCTAACTGCACTGTGAAAGCCATCCTGGCCACCCCTCCTTCTTACCTCTGCCCCATTCCTACTTATTATGGCTATGTGCCAGTACCACCTCACCTTGAACTCCCCTATTAATTTAGCCTGTACCACCCCCTTTTGCAGCCTATTCCACTTAGACACCACTCTTTGGGTGAAAAACTGCTTGTAGACATCTTTTCTGAACCTAACTCCAGCCAGTTTCAAGACATTTTCCTAGTTTTTGTGTCATTGCTTCATGTGAAATATCCTTGACATCCACACTGACTATCCTGTGCTGGTACTTGTACAGCTGTATTATGTCCACCCTCACACCCCTGGTCTCTAGTGTGTATATATCAAAGTGCTGCAACCTCTCTTCATACACCTTTCCCCATCTCCTGAATCCTTTTCGTTGCCCTTCCGTGCTCTACCTCCACCATCTCACTCTCCTTACACAATTGTGTGTTCGAGAACCTTGCACAGTACTCCAGGTGGAGTTGCATTAGTGGCTTGTTTAGGGAGAGGATTACCCCCTGTTTCTGCTATTGATTACCCTCAAAGTGCACCACAGCTTCCTGTTTGTCCTGCCCACAGGCTTGTTGTAATGTGTGGACAATTTCAGGTTATACAAAATGATAACCCCCAGGTCCTTCTCAGCAGTTCTTTCCAGTACCACCCCCACCCAACTGAATATTGGGTCCATGGGTTCTTAGCTTAACCTTTAAATATAATGGTGTAATTACAACAGAATGTTTAATTCTGGCCTTGTAAGATAAAAGTACAAAGGTAGCAGCATTCTAGGCTCTACTGTTTAACTCATGTAGGCACTTTTGGTTTTAGCTATGGAAACATTGGGAAAGGAACAAAAAAGTTAATATTATTCCCAAAGTACACCATATCAGCTGAGCAAGTAAATGGATTAAGAAGAGGAATGGAAGAGTTTTGCATCTGAAACCTTTTTAATATCTGGACAGATTCTATGCAACAAAGATTAAAGTATATTTGGAAGGAAATGAATATCAGTGTGATGAAAAGAACAGTTCTTTAGGTGCCTACAGTAGCACAATACTTCCTTAATGTGGTACCTTGAATTAATGAGATGGGTTTAGTTCCAAATGCATCTGGGTGCCATTGAGTAGGTGGCTGTCAATTCACTCAAATAATTTTTTATTTATTTATTTAGCTTTTGTTGACCAGGTAAGTGCACTAGACAAATCCTGCCTATTTTCAGGCACGACCCGGGGGAAGGGGATACAGATGAATGCCAACTGACCTTGAACCAGATTAAGCTGTTGGTGGTATTTTTTTAGTGAATGAGGGAAATTTGGCCAGGACACTGGGGAAATTCCCCTACTCTTTTCGATAAGTGCCATGGGATCTTTAACATCCACCTGAACTACCACCAATCCAGGCAGATGGGACCTCGGTTTAACGTCTCATCCAAAGACGGCACCTCAGAAATGCAGCACCCTCTCATGCTGCATTACAGTGTCAGTACTGGGATATTATGGAGGACTTATCATATGAGGGAGGTTGAAGGAGTTGAACATGTACTCACTGGAGGAGAGGAGAGACAGGGGACATGATTGAAACCTTTAAATACAGGAAAAGGAATAAACAAGACGGTACAGAGGGGCTGTTCAAAGTAAGGAGGGAGGGCCACCAGGGGCCATGATATGAGACTGGAGCGAGGAAGGTTCAGGAGGAGATGAGGAGACACTTTTTACAGAGGGTGGTGGCTGGGTGGAATGCGTTACCTGCAGAAGTGGTATGCAGTAGAACAGTGGACTGCTTCAAACGAGGATGGGACAGGACAAGGGGAGGGTTAATGAAGGGGAAGGGTGGAAGGGAAGGGCAGCTGCAGAATAAGGGGTGCTAGCTGCACATTCGAGCAGACTTGATAGACCTCTAGGCCTTTATCTGCTGGCAAATTTCGTATGTTCGTATATTAACCCAAGTGCCAGATGTGGGAACTGAACCCACAGCCCTCTGATCTCCCGGCCTCAGAGGTGAGTGTGCTACCTACTGAGCCACTGACACTGACAGTGATAATCAAATAAACAGACGAGCATGTGGTAAGTGTGTCCCAAAGAAATGATTCCGACCTCTGCTGTGTAATTCATTTTGTAATTTATAGATAATTAGCAAACTTAATTGAAATATGATTTAGAGTAAGGAGCTTTTCATAAGTACTGTATTTTCAAGTATACTTTCAACTGAATTAAACATAGAGCAATCCACACTGTTAAAAGGTGTTTTACTATTTTTGTGCTGAAATGGCACCACTTCTGTTTGCACAAATGACATGCCTTTGCACATTGTGTATTTTTTTTCCTAGTAAAAGATCAAAAGGAGGTAATGCTAAATAGATAGAGTTCATCATGATTAGGTCTCGGAAGTGTGCTCAACAACTACACTAGAAGGTGAAATTCAGAACCTGTTTCTTACTTATACCTGTGCTGTTGCCCTAGATATTTTGTAAGCAAATGGTGAGCATGCTCAGACTTACTGAAGAGTTGGCTGATTTGATCTAATGAAATCTCATTTGTTCAGCAGAAAAATGACCAGTGATTAGTTTATGAAATGTGGAAGATTTATGTGCCTCCATAGAATGCTGTGCTTTCAGGATAAACAGTAGAGTGGAGAATCTGCTTTTCCAGTAACAGGTATTAAGCGTGCCTTCAGAAACAGTAGACTGCATTTACTGGAAGAGATAACTGATACTTTGTGGCAGGTGGTGCTGCAACTAAGGCCCTGTACACACTAGAGCTGAAGATTTGCACCGGTTTAAAAAACATTTTAAAAACATTGTTAAACTCACCACAACAGCCCATCCAGATCAGTCTTCAACCAAGTTTTAACTCAGTTATACCACAGCCGACTCCCGTCTGCTTCTGCCTCCAGTAACGTTTTTTAAAACAGGTTCTCCACGACCCTTAACACGCTTCCTGGAGGAGCAATATGCAGACGCCTGTCCACACTACAGGGTAACACGCTTTCTCTCATAAAACCATTTTTAAAAACAGACTTGAGATTAGCTCACAGCAGGGTTTAAGCACAGTTTCTTAACACATTTTGAAACCATGCTTAAATGTGGACAGGCGCCGTGTTTGCGCTAGTTAAAACGTTTTAAGCACCTTAAAACATTTGCTGCCCAAAATTTAGGCCTCAATTCAATAATAAATATGGTAGAATATTTTATAAACTCAGAGCACTGAGGTAGATTAGTCCTCTCCATGCACAATAACCAAATTCAGCACAATGTCGTAACAGGTGTGCTGAGCGATGCATCACTATTACAATTTTTTGTAAATGGTATGTGTCTGTACTAAGTAATCTTAGGACAGCTGTGTCAACCAATTTGTTTTCCACAACTCCTGACTATTGATACTCATGCAAGGTAATATCATACAACTTTATCCTTTGAATACCCTAAACAACTGTGTCAAGTTAGAAACTTTGGTCTAGATGTTTTTGTCTTTAACTTAAAAACTTGCAAGCAAGGGTAAATAATTCACCAGTTCCCAAAACATAACAGCACTCTTCTCCCTTGCATGGAGATTTTTACTTTTAGTTGGCACAATTGAACACTGGTTTAGCATCTTTTGGGAATGTTGTGCCGCGCATATCTGGATGAAAATTTTACACTCATTCCTGCTAAGTTTTTTTTAATGTCACGTTTGGATTTGAATAAAGGAAGCTGATATGTGCTCCAGGACTGAATTGTGCAAGTGGTCATTTTTCTACACAGCCATGTGGTCACAAGAAGTAAAAATCTCCATGTAAGGGAGGAAAGTGCTGTTCTATTTTGAGAACTGGTAAGTTAATTTCAAGTTTGAACTTGGCACCACCATGCCAGAGAGCACTTTAAGTACAACTGAACAAGTGTAAACAATGTTGTATGTTATCTGTTGAGTAAGCTACTGTACTTATGATGATCTTTGCTCATCTTTATTTATGGATGCTGTACAAATATTAGGGGTGCCACACACACTGTAAATCATAATTTGGCCACTAGATAACTGACCACGTGAATCAGCTGCCCAAAACACAGCTGCAGTGCACAGTCCTAATTAAGTACTGCTCTGCTTTGTTTTACTACAACATTTTAATAAAAAATTTAAATTCATTGAAACATCTTTGTCATAGTATATCAAGTCAGCCATAGTTCACTACTACTCCACACAGTTTCAATGAACTGTGGTCATAATTTCTACTGAAAAACTAAACTGAATGTAAGGAACATCATAAAAGGAGCACTCAGCAATTATCCCACAATTCTTCACTAAGGGTTAAATTCATGAATGCTGCCAGCAAACATGAAATTCAGGGTGGGGATTTAGGATATAATGCCACAGATTGGGCCTAATGTGTCAGTGACATTCATGAACCTTGGTTATCCCATAAACAAAATAAAGTGCTGCAGAATGGGCAGAGGTAGCTAGGGAGGAGAATTCTCTGCTTACACAGTGTATTACTGGATGCAGAAGTTTGCAAAAGTGACTTATGTATCCCCAGAGGGTATGGAAATGTTTAAGGTAAAAAGAAATAATTTACTTGCTAGCCCATGCACTGAATTCCATGGCAAAGAGGAGGTAGTCACATGGGGCATCATTTCCCAGTGGGTCTTTTCTGGTCAGGACTGGTGGTGGCAAATGTCGTGGAGGTCCTTATGGCAGGGTCTCCCTGATATAAAGTAAGTTCCCCTCCTCCGACTATCATTTGCTATTTTTTGAGCTTCATGAATGCTGTGTGTAGTGGCCACTCCACCATATACATCTTTCAACCTGGCCACAAGCATTACTACATGGAATGGCCAGGACTGGTGGGCAGGTGTATGTATGTCTGCTGGAGAGCATATGTGCTAAGCTACAGAGGTCTCCAAGGCCCCCTTCATGAGGCAAGAAATATATGTTTGCCTATGCACCATATGTACATTTAATATGAATTGCACAATTAAGGATCTGAATATTTCTAATGTCTGTTTTTGGCACTGGTAAGTTATATCTTGTGCTGCTGTGCCACTGCAAACCAATAATTATGAAAATATCATGAGCTTATGTTTGCTTCAGATTAATCATAGCCTCCGATGTTAGTAGTTTTTAACTCTCCTTCTTAAAGTACACGTTTGCAACCTTTCCGTGGTAGTATTTCATTAAGCAAGGTTTGATCCCAATGGGTGAAAAACTCAGATTGCACATTACCTGATTAGACTTGCTGGTGTGTTCTGTGCCTTTGTGACTATCAGTGATACCATTTGTCTTGCCAGTGTTGGCAATATTAGTAAGTACTAATCCTTTGAATAATGGTGCTCTGGGGACCAACCATTCATATAAAGACAAATGGTCTTCAGTGCAAATCAGGCAGGTTTCAGGCACTTATGCAAAGTGATGTTTATTATATGGGTCACCAAGAGTTGGAAAAAGTGACTAAAGAACGTTGTGAACCAAGATAAACATATACAAGGAAGCTGTAAAGAAATGTTACTGTAAACTGATTCTCATTGATCATATAGTCAAAGATCAGCATCTATTAACTGTGCAAAACACTGTTGTACTATAACAACAGTACATGTTATGCACCCTAGCAACCACAAGGAAAACAAGCTTGAGAAAAACTAGAAGCTGCGCATTACTGACAATATTGTGCATCTCCTTTTACTCTAAAATTTCACTCAAACTAATATTAACATTCTGTAACAAACACTACCAGAAGAACCATCATTTTGTTTGCGCCAACTAGAATGTTTCTATATAAACCCTAAAACTGTGTCTGGTTAAATAATTGCTGGAGAAGCCATTAAGGTTCTCTCTACATTCATGTATTTTCACCATGTAACCTATTACTGGTTGAATAATAATTTAAATTTGGAAGAAACTCTAGATCCAACCCACCCTCAGTCAATATGCAGAGATTAATAAATATGTTGTGCAAGCCGGCCCAGTGGTGCTGAGGGATGATGGCATACCTCGCGCCATGCCGGCAACCCGAGTTCGGGAGTGAGCTTGGGTTGCTGTGGATCAGCTGGGGGAGAGATCTGGAGTCTCCTTGGAACTTGGCTACCACTGAGTGGAGGCTATTTTGGTAGCACCAAGCCCAGTAGGAAACTTAGCTTTAGGCCAGGTGGAGGGAAGGGACCATCACACTAGAGCCATGTGGTGCATGCTCACTTTGAAGGATACACATGGCTATATTATAGGGTCCCAGGAACTGGAGGGAGAAAACCAAGAAAATGCTGCTGTCTCCCATTGCTGAAGCAGGTGGGAGATAGCAACAGGGAGCAAAAAGCTCTATGAAAAAAATATGTGCTGTGGTGTTTAGTCGCATAGAGCAATATGCAAAAGTGACTTCATTACGAGTAGTACTCATAGTTCCTCTTCTTCTGGTTTGTGTTCTTCACATACAATGAACAGAATTCAAAACCCTTGTTTTAGCTCTGTTGTGGTACTCCCTGAGCCATGTTCATAAAGGGTTGCACAGCCTCCCTGTACATTTGCAGTGAAATCTGTGAATGTGCAGAGAAGCGAGTGGGGTTATTTATTTATTTATTTAGGAAATCGGAATTACAACCCTTTGAGTCATAGACTCATTTCCAAAGGCTTCATGACAGAATAAAACATAGACATTCATACAGTACATACATAGAATAAATGTGGGTGAGCAATCATACACACTATAGATACAATGAGCATGGGTTAATGCCTATACATTTGGTAACTAAAACAGGGCAGAGCTATCAACATATTTAACTAATGAGTGGTTTAGACCTATACAATTGGTAGCTAAAGCAATGCATGATATGTGTTGGTAGTAAGCTGCCTCTGGGAGGCCTTGTCTTATACATAATACAATGCATTCATAGTCCATTGCAACTGTATGGTAATTGAGGGAGGTGAGGAGCCTGTAGGCTAGAAATAGTGAATGCTTTCCACTGCCTGGCCATGGGCGGGGGCGTGGCCTAACAGCATGGTGCGGGATCCACAGGTTACCAGTTACACTGGCATTGACGTGAGGAGAGGATATGGGCCCTTAAGGCAGCTTTAAAAGGACCTAGATTGGTGATTGGTATAATGGCCAGTGGGAGGGCATTGTACCAGGATGGATCTCTAAAGGGGAAGGGTCACTGGGCCAGGGTGGTCCTGATCCTAGGCACCTTCCAGATAGTTTTAGGGTGGCCTGTGTGGACACTGAGATGGTGGCTGCCTGAATAGAAGTCATGACACCTATTAGGGTTAAACCCAGGTGGATTTGTTTGGTCAAGAGACAGGTCTGGTATAATAGTCTTTCCTCAAGGGAGAGGATATTGGTGAGCGAATATAGGGTGCAGGTATGTGTATTTCTGTCGGCACCAAAGAGGAGATGGCAGGCCTTATTGATGACTACTTGTATTTGATAAAGCGCCATAATGTCGGCGGCAGCATAGATTGTGAGGCCATAGTCCACCAGCAATAAGACTGAGGAGGTAATGGCTAGGTTAAGTGCTTCAGTTGGCAGGCCGTCTTTATGTCTGTAAAGGAGACCAATGCAGGTGTTGGTGGTGGAGGCGTGGATTTTTATATGTTCGTGGAACGAGAGGGAAGATTAAAATGCAATACCTAGATACTTATACTTTTGGACCTGTTCCAGTGGAATGAGAGAGGCAGAGAGTATTTCCAGGGGGAAATCCTCTGATCTGTTTTTGCAGTGGGCATAGAGCATCGTCTTAGTTGTTAATGTTGACCTTCAATCTGTGTTCCGCAAACCAGTGTTTGATCTGAGAGAAGGAGTTTTGTAAGGTACGCTGGAGAGAGAGAGAGAGAGAGAGAGAGAGAGAGAGAGAGGGGGAGGATCAGGATGTGTGGCATAAAGAACAGCGTTGTCCACATAGAGGAGAAGGTTGCCGGGGCAGGATTTAGGCAGGACGTTGAGGTAGATGCTGAATATCAGTGGACCAAGGATAGATCCCTGGAGAACTCCTGAGTGTACATGCAGCATAGTAGATATGGTATTATTAATTTTAACACATTGGGTTCTAGATGAAAAATACTGTAGCTGGAGAACCATGAGCGTGGACAATGAGAGACCCCAATTTGTTATAATGTGTTAATAAACAGTGGGTGCGAAACCGTGTCAAATGCCTTTGAGACATCTATAAACACAGACCCTGTAAGATGCCCTTGTCAACCATGGAGTGCAAAGAGTTAGCAAATTCTGTGAGGGCAGTTGTAGTGCTATGTCCAGCTCTGAAACCATGCTGCTCCCTACGTAAGAGGTTGTGTGCGAGGAGGTAGTGACTGAGCTGATTGGCCATGATCTTTTCAAGGGCTTTGTGAGTGGGGGGAGAATTGAGATGAGCCGGTAGTTGTTTGTCACCACATTTCAATATTACAATGGGTTACTATGCTAATGGCCCATAAAGTCATATTCAGAACTCGGTGACCCTCTTAAAGAGTGCCACTGTGTTTTGCAACACCCCCTGCTCCTAGAACTTAATAGTGTAACCAGTCCCACAGACACTAGGTACTACTGGATATTAGGATACTTTCTCAGCATAGGAGACAGGATAGCATTTTTCTGTTGTGTCCAGGATCCAGGTCTACTACAGGGGTCCCCTTAAGCTGTTGCTACTTGCTAATATATATTTCATCACAAAGAGGTAATTGCCCATTCGATGTCAAGTAGAGTTAAGCACAACCTAAATTTATTAAACTCTACAAGGACCACTAACATTGTCCCCCGATGAGGATTCAACAAAAATAAATGCAGACATCAACACATGGGGCACCCTTTCTATATGGATCCTGGAAGCAGGGAACCCTCTACAATTCTCTCTAGTATCTCGCTCTCTCTCTCTCTTTCTCTTGTACACTGTAACTGTTGTCATTGCACTTCTCATGTTTGTAACTGCCTACATTACTACTCCCCCATCCCCCTGCCCCTGGTTCACAATCAGAAACAAGCCACTGCTCAGTGCGCCTTTCCTGGTTATCAAACGTTTAAATAAATGAATCCAGAACCTATATTCGGAAGGCCATTCACAACTCAGGCTACAGCGGTGACACCCTTGACCTGAAGTTGTTAGCACTTGTACTTGAAGAAGTCCTTGAACCCCTGACAAAACTTCTCAACCTATCACTAAGGATGTCCCAGTTCCCATCTCGCTGGAAACAGATGACCATCACACTAGTACACAAAAGTGGAGACAAATCACTGCACACCAACTACAGACATATCTCCATCCTCCCTCCATTGTCTAAGTCCATGGAGTGCATCACCTCAGACCAATTAGTCAAGTACCTGGAAAAATATGACATCCAGTGTCCTGAGCAACACGGTTTCTGAAAAGGGCACAGTACCACCACTGCACTATTAGAATTCATGGGCTTCATCCATACCATGCTCGATCAAGGAAACTGTGTAGGGGCAGTATTCATCGACCTTATGAAAGCCTTTGATACTGTGAACCACTCACTCCTACTCAAGCAATTATCAAACATTGGGCTCTCCAATGAAGCGCTGCTCTAGTTTTCAAGCTACCTTGGGAAAGGGTCCAGCGGGTTTGTGTCACCTCAGAAGAAAAGCCAGTGCTTTCAGGGGTCCCACAGGGGTCCATCCGGGGGCCACTACTCTTCAGCCTCTTCCTCAATGACCTTCCCAGTGTCTGCCACCAGAAATTACTGCTCTAAACCGATGATGCAGTCATGTTCACCATCCACCAAAATGCAGAGCTCTTCGAGAAACAATTACAGCTTGAATTCATGCGCATCGAAGAATGGTTCAAGTCACACAAACTGGTCATGAACTACAGCAAAACAAAGGTTATGACCTTCTACAATACCAAGAGCAAGTACAAGTCCTGTGATCTCACCATCCTAAACCAAACAGGGACCTTACTTGAACATGTTCTTGATTTTAAATACCTAGGTGTCACATTGGACAGCTCACTCTCCTACCATTAGCACATAGATTCTGTCGCCAAAGCCACCAACATCCGTATAGGCCTGCTCCACAGGCACAAACACTGCATGACTCCTGACACTCTGTGGTTGGCTATCAACAGCTCTGTCACCTCCATCTTCGATTACAGGCTAGCAATTTATGGCTTTGTCTCTGCCTCTGCCCTCCACAGAATTACAGTTGCACTCAACAAAGCATGCAGGCTGCTAACTGGGGCTGACCGACTTACACACACTTGTGACCTGTACACTTCTGCAGGATGGCTTCCTCTCATCAGCCGGATACAGTATCAAAACTGCTTCTTAGCCAGAAAAGTCCTCCTCGAGGTCATGTCCCCGGGCATTGAAAAGCTCCTCATTGACCACCACAGCACTCCAGCGAACTAGAAGTTCACAACAACTAACCTTCCTTGTCCCCAGATGCCGGACTACCATGGGCCAGAGGGCCTTTGCCCACAGAGCACCACAGTGGTACAATACTGTCAACAAAGAAACTTTACTGCTGCTGCTCTTGGCCCTTTTAAGAGACAACTCTGACTTCATCTCATTTCAACTAGTCATTGCGGCTCCCTCGCCTAATCAGGGGCCCACCTCTCACTTCCCTCCACTTCAGTCTTGACAGCTACCTCTCCCTGCCTTACCCCCTTCTACCTGCCTACCCTCTTGCCCCCTCTCTCTTTCCTCCCCCAGGCATTTCTTGACTTTTATCCCTTCCCTCCCTTCCTCCCTTTAGAGCTCTTACCCTCACCCTCTACCCTCTGACAATGGCCTTTCTGCCTGCATACCCCTTCCTCTCACCTGCAGTGCTTATTTCTAAGATTGCCCTTGGCTGGTATGTCATGCTACCTAACATTTGGCACATTTTGAATTATTGGAATTTCCTAAGCCTCAGTCTCTTATTTCTTTTTATTGTGTAACTTTGCATTATTATGTTGATCTTTGCATGTATGTATGTATACCCCCCATTCCTTTGACATGGAACCTTTGTAAATGAGCAATTCCTGCTCAAAGGTATTTGTAATCCTAGATTTCAATAAATAAATGAAATAAAAATAAATAAATAGTTTCTCTTATGTTTACTCTGGTCTCTCAATATCTTCACTTCATCCATCTTTCTTTCTTTCTTTCTTTCTTTCTTTCTTTCTTTCTTTCTTTCTTTCTTTCTTTCTTTCTCTCTCTTAGACTCTTCTTCATATCTACGGTCTCTGTCAAAGAGCACCTCTCTGCCTAGGGATCAGGGAAGCTGCTGGTCTCACTGTGTCTTCTTGTTCTCTTTCTCTGCCAGTTCCTGCACACACAGGCAGCTCCAGTCTCAGAACTCACTACATGTGCTGGGGCTTCTCCCTTTTGTGGGGGAGGGACTGGGAAACAACTTCTCAGCATTTCCATAGTTGCATGCACATGTGCATGTCTGCACAGACCCTCAGTATACTAGCAAATTTGCAGGGAGGGGAACCTGGAAATTTCCAGCACATGGACACTTGCTCCACTCTGTTAACAAATAGTAACCCAGTCTCAGACCAGAAGGGCATGAGAGCCTAACTACATAAGTACAGGTGGTAAAAGTGTCACAGCTCTGCAGCAGCCACAGATGGAGCCACCAGGGAATGGAGATCATCACTGAACCAAGGATTAAAATGAGGGGTACAGGGAAATAGTACTAGTGAGGGAGTGAGGGAGGATTCCTCTGGATAGCAGGGAATGAAGAAGGGTTGTTGTATGAGTGTGGTCAATCTGGACCACCAGAAAACAATGGCAGAAGCCAGAAATAAGTAACTTCAATCCATAAGCAGGTCTAAAGGTACATGGGGGACTGTGGTGGATTCACTTATGCCAACAGTGTGTGGCAATGCTGTAGCACCATACAACTGGTGCTGTGTCAGGTCCAGACCCAAATAAGTGTTATAAGTCAGTTTGGTAGCAGGCAAAAACTTCATCTGGGTACATTAGCAGCTGGCAAGATCATCTGCATTGTGACACAGTTCAAGAGAGGTATTCTGCTCCCTGCTTCTATAAGCCTTGTTTGCATTTAGCAGAAAAGGGTGGCAGTGCAATCGGAAGCCAAGCCTGTTTGCACCCCATTTTACACCAACACTTTTTGTGACGCTGTATAGGGACCTTAATATTTGCTAGTAGTCTTTTTTTGGTGAGGGTTAGTTTGACAGCAGCCCTGGGTATATAATTTGTCCATTTTTGTGTAAACTATATTGTGGAGAATCACAATTTAACCATAGGAAAACAAAAGTGTCCTCTGTTACCAGGCTATGCTATACTGAATTTCTGAATATGTTGCAGTTCCAAAGAATTGAGCTGGTGGGTTGGACTTGACAGTCTCAAATGAAAATAAGTAAATATCGGTAGTATCATTCCATTTCTTTAAAGCAGGTAAAGCTTACAGTCTTCATTAGTGAAATGATTCATTACTGTACTTTTCCACACATGATTTTCACTGCCACCTTCTCTGTTTTTACTAATTATCTACCAAAATAGACTGCCACACTAAGAGGAGGTGCTAGCTTCCTTCCTCACAGGTTTTAAATCCTTTATTTGTTTGTATTACAGTATCCATCAGTCCTGCAATTATTAGATTGGATTGCCCTTCTGTAAATTATTATTCATTCTGTTTACAGAACCAGACAAAATGAGCAGTAATAAGAAATGAAGTCTCTGACTACATTGCATTAAACAAATGTTAAACTGCTTGATGGTTTCAAGCAAACACAAGCTGATTCTGAACTACAAAAAAATGAAAGTCATGTTGTTCAGCAGTGTTTGCAGCAAACACAGATCCAGTGCCCTAACCATCAGGAACTCCTCTGGCATCCCGCTTGAACAAATTCAACATTTCAAGTATCTAGGGGTAATCATGGATAGCTCACTATCATATGCCCAGCATGTTGAGAATGTTGCCAGGTCTACCAGTATCAAGATAGAGTTACTCCATAAACACACTCTAATGCCTGAAGCCCTTATACTAGCTATCTATAGTTCCATAGTATCCATTGTTGACTATGGTCTGGTTATCTATGGCTCAGCTTCTACCAGTACCCTTTGCAGAATGTCAGTGGCACTCAATAAAGCATGCTGACTTTTTACTGAAGCAGCAAACCTTACCCCCACATGTGAGCTGTATGCACAAACAGGTTGGCATCAGCTAAATGGGAGAATTCATTATCAAACCTGCTTGCTAACTAAAAAGGCACTTCTTGGGCTCCTGCCTTCTGGTGTTACAAACTTACTCAACCCCTCTTGCAGCTCCCAGCACACGCTCAACTCAGTCAACCAACTCTTCTCTGTCCCAAGATGCTGGACTACATAAGGGCAATGATTGTTTGCATATAGAGCACCACTATGGCTTAATGCGCTGCCCAGAGATATCGCTTCCTTACCAAAACTGGGACCATTTAAAGGCACTCTTCATCAGCATCTTACAGCTAACAGTTCCTGTGACTGTTTCAACTGACATGGCACTACCTCAGCAGTATTTATACATCCTTGTGTACCTACTTCTTCCCCTTTTTCTGCAAATGACCACTTTCACCCTAACCACTCTGCCCTATATCCTGCCTCCTTCCCCAATCCTTCTTTCACCTCACCCCTCTAACACTCCACCTTCTTTCCACTGTTTATCTTCACTTAACCTGAACTCTTGTTCACCCAAATCTACTATACCTCTTTGACAAAGCACCTTCGGCTGCTTCCTTTTATTAGGTTATTTTTGATTTCCTACCAATTCATAGTTTTAATTTTAGTTGCGATGTTAATGTCATATTGTCATTTTAAATACTTTCTGGTCAAAATTTTATAGAATACCATCCGTTGTAGTTCTGTCACCCTTCCCACTGATGTGGAACCTTTGTAAAATAAAATAAATAAATTTCCTTGGAACTTTTTAACACAGAAATAAAACACTAATGGCAGAAGCAGTGAAGGTGTACCCCAAGGCTCCTATCTGAGCCCTCCACTCTTCACTGTGTCTTTAAATACTGTAGTTTGGCATCATTGTGTACGAACATCAACATATAATAATATTTAAATTGTATTATGATTTACAATAGTTGAAAATTATTGGAAGATAAACATTAAATATAACTGTTAAGTGAAACCACTACAGATTATTGACCAAGTATAGAAACAAACATTGGATATCTTAGCCAGTAAAAATGGAGAGGTGATTCCAATTATCAAGATTATACAGATTCTATATGTTATGTTTGTCATTACTACTCTTGCAAGTTTTGTGATTTTGTGCCCAAGAAGGATACACCATTGTGGCTTATATAAGCAAATAAATTATTTATGTCCATCTTTAAGAAGGAATGGTTATTAGATAACATTTTGCTTCAGTTGTGTGTTTTTGTTTTTTGCTTGTGTTTTTCTCCCTTTCTGGCTGGACCCTATCCTACCTAACCTCCCCAGCCCCATCACTCAGTATCTCCCAGACTTACTGACTTCTTCCTCCATGGCTTACCCTCCATGACAGGGTGGCAGAGAGCCTCACTTGACCCATCATTTTAAGGAACTGGTGAAGCCACACCAAGGTCACTGGTATGAGGTCTTTCAGGAGGCAGGGAATTCTTCTGCCAGCCAGAGTGATTTTCCAATGATTGCCTCCCTTGTGAAACAGTTGCATGCAAAGCCATCAATTGCCCTAATCTCTTCATTTGTAGCAGAGTGGCATGTAATGCCATCAGTGGTGTTACTACACATGCCCATGTATATAGTATGCTAGACGGCTGCTGCCTTTCCACCCCCACAAGTTATGGTCCAGGCATTCTGTCTCCTGGCCACCACTAGGGGTCAGGCTATTAAAGGGCTCTGTGCCACTCCCATCCTGGTGAAGGAGAGCAGTCCCTTGAATGCTCAGTCCTACTCCTCCCAGCTGAACCACCAATGACCTAGGCTCAAGATGCAAACCAGGGTCACCAATGTCACAGATGTTAGATTTACCACTCTGCCAATGAGCCAGCTGCTTCAGTTGTTTAATGGGAAAAGCTTCAAGCCATCTAACTAATCAAATAAGGCCACCTTCATTAAACTATAATTTATGCTCTCAGGCTGCTGAGATCTTAAACATTTGCAGCCTCCTCCCCAAGATGGACAGCCTGATAGTCTGAAGGTCTGTATCTCCTGGCACAATCCAGACATCTTATAGGTAGTAGAAACCTGGTTATTCCTGAAGATACAAGACGCCGCCATCACATTGCCTGGCTACACTTTGTTCAGGCAGGACCACCTCTAGAAAAGAGGAGGAGGAGGCTGCATCATCTACACTAATGATCCTCTCCAGGGGCATTTCTTTAACCCACCATGCAGCTGTGATCACCTCCAAGCACTAGCAATGAAATGTCTCTTAGGGGCACACAACAGAGTGCTTACCCTGATCTCAGCAAATATTCCTCCAAAATTGGCCACAGTCAGCGCCAACAACTTTTTTGAGTACATCAATTCTTTAAGCCTAAACACCAAAATTATACTCCTAGGAGACTTTAATATCAATTGTCTCTCACCTGACTCCACCTTTACCAAGGATACCTTATCTGCAATCCATTTTTCCCAAATGGTGGATTCGCCAACTTAAGTCAACTACAAGACCAGCACCTTCCTGGATTGGGTGCTCACCAACCATCCTGCTCATATCACTGATCTCACTGTTCTCCCAGACTCCTTGAGTGACCATTCCCTGGTCAAATGTATCTGGAATAGCAATTACGTGCACCAGTTACCACAAGGAAAGTCAAAGGGCCTTTTAATCCCTGGATAACCCCAGAACATTTGGAGCAACTTGCCTCAAGAGATCATCTCTGGCAAAAATCACGAGTGCAGGGCAAAGCAGCAAACATTCAGCAATATAAAAAGGCCAGCAATGACTGTACGAAAGCAGTTCCATCTTGCAAAAAGTACTTATTACAAAGAAGCACTCACCAACTCTTGGAACAACAGCAAGTCATTCTGAGCCAGCCTAAGTGATATCACAGGGAAAGACCCCCAAACTCCCTCTTCTATGCTCAAAGTCAATGGTGCACCAACATTGGACCCTCTGCTTATTGCCAGTTCCCTGAACCATGCATTCACTGATGTAAGTAGTTTGCCCCTGATAAGCTTCTTCACTTCCCCTGACCCTAGGGACACCCAGCGGATATCTGCACTACCCCCAAACTAGCCACTATTCTGCTTTAAGGAGGTATCTGAAACAGATGCTAGGAAATACCAAAAAAAGGTACTCGGAAAAACAAGGCACAGCAGGGACTCACTGGACCTTAAGTGTGTTCATCTGGCACTGAATTAATTCCTAGGACCACTAACCAAAATAATTAATCTGTGCCTCTGTCACCCTCAATTCCACCAATGCTGGAAGTCTGTGACAGTTATCCCCATACACAAAAGTGGGGACTGGACCTTACATAGCAAGCACAGACCAATTTCCATACTCCAAAGCTCTTGAGCAGATTGTGACTGACCAGATGGTAGAATACTTTAACAAATACCAACTTCTGTGCCCACAGCAACATGGGTTCTGGGGCAGCCACTGTATCATTACGGCCTTACTTGAGTTTACCACATTCATTCATAACACTTTAGACCATGGTCACCTGGCAGAGGCAACCTTCATTGACCTATCAAAGGCATTTGACATGGTGCATCATGCATTCCTCCTTGGACAGCTCTCTGGCATTGGTCTTGCCCCTGAAACCATGAACTGGTTCAGCAGCTACTTGAGTCACCACTCCCAGCAAGTCAGGATTGGGGGTGTTCTCTCAGATAGCCAGTCAATCAAATCTGGTGTACCACAAGGGTCAATTCTGGGACCCCTCCTGTTCAGTGTGTTCCTAAACAATCTCCCGGACTCCTATCACTGTCATATGCTCCTGTATGCCAATGATACAGCAATTTTTGCCAGCAATCCATGTTCCAAATGTCTTAAGGCAGATCTGCAAAGAGGCTTTGAATCCACAGAAAAGCGATTCAAAGAACAAAGGCTGGTCCTGAACTATAAAGAAACTAAGACCATGCACTTCTCCTTATCACAAAATAAGCTCAAAAACTACCCCTTGGCAATAAGGAATGACTGCGGCACCACACTGGAACTAGTCCCTCATTTTAAATGCCTGGGGATAACAATTGATTTTTCTCTGTCCTTCTCCCAGCAGAATGATATCACTGCAAGGGCTATCAATACAAGAATCAGCATCCTTTATTGGCACAGACACTGTCTAACTTGAGAAGCACTAAATCTAGCAATCAGCAGCTCTTTTGTCTCTCTCATAGTTTATGGACTGGCTGTCTATGGATCTGCATCTGACACAGCCCTTCAATGCATTGCAATTGCCCCAAATAAAGCCTGCTGCCTACTCACAGGTGCACCGAGACTCACCCACACCTGTGACCTGTATACTCAGGCTGGCTGGCTTTAACTGAAGGACAGAATCTGGTATCAAACCTGCCTAATAGCCAAAAAAGTCTCTTTAAAACTGCTTCCACCTAGGGTTCAGAACCTGTTGTCTCTCCCTCTGAAGAACAGACCTACCAGAAGCTCCATCACTCAAGTTTTCCATGTACCCAGATGCCACACTGCCATGGCTCAACATGCATTCCCACACCATGCAACCCTCTGGATTAATGCACTGCCTCTGGACATCAGAGGTGCTTCAATGATTGGATCTTTTAAATACAGACTGCGCCACCACCCCCTCAGCTTGACTAACTGGATGTGCCCCAGCTAAGCCACTACAATCAACAGTAAACTGCCTCAGCACTTATTCCCCCTTCAATGTTAGTTCCGGATTGCCCATTCTCAGCACTTCTACAAACTCACAACCCCTTATTTCTGTTTCTCACCCAGCCCAAAATGCCCCACCCTTACAGCTCTCCCTCTCCCACTGTTTCCACTCCTCACTCTGTCTGTCTTTCATCTTAACACAGGCATACAATGTACAATGCCTCAGCATATGTTACCCTTTATCTTATGTTTGCAGTTGCTTGTACCTCTTATGCATATTGTCTCCAGTGTTTGTATTTGCTGTCTTATGTAACTGACGTGGAACCTTTAAAAGGCATCTGCTCACAGGTGTTTTCCAAGATCTCAATAAATGAAATAAATAATAAACAAATTGGAAACTGAGGATAGAAGATTTCAAGTGAAGTAAACTTGGCCCTGGAATAGCCTGCTATCTATCTATCTATCTATCTATCTATCTATCTATCTATCTATCTATCTATTCTATCTATCTTATCATTGTTTACATCTCATGATCATTTACTGTTACATAGATTAGCCAAATGTTTAGCTTCTACACATCTATGAAGCAAGTTTGTTTTCTTTTCTTTATCATAACGACATATTGTATGCTTGTTAAAAACAAATTTTATTAATGTATACAGAATTCAGGACATGATGTTGAAAGTTTAAGGACAATGAAAATTTTTGTCATCATTATTAAATGCATTTTTAACTGTGTTGAAGTTTACATTATTTGTACTTATTTTGTAATGGCATTCTGCTGAACAAATAAAAACTTTTGTACTTGTATCTATCTATCCGATCTCTCTCTCTCTCTCTCAATATATATATATATATATATATACATATATATATATAAATTCTGGAGGAATATTAAAAAAATAGTGAGTGGCTCCTCCTCCTGTGAGGCTCCTGACTTACTCATTGATGGTGCTAGCTGTAATAATCATCTAACCATCACCAATGCATTTAACTCACATTTTTTGGATCTGTCCGTCTTCACCTCTCTATTCTCCTCCATTGGTCATGATAGTCCTGGCCAAGGTCCTCTGCCTCAACTGGCACCTTCTTCTCTTCCTGTGTTCTACTTTAAGACTGTGACAGCAAAAGAGATGAAGAGATTTCTCTCTGGTCTCTCCCCCTTTTCTAGTGCTGGTCATGATGGCATGGAGCCAAAGCTTCTTTACCATGCTGCTACCTCCATTGCCTCCCCTGTGGCCCATATTGTCAACCTATCCTTAGCATCTGGGGTCATTCCTGACATATGGAAGGTGGTGAGGGTTATCCCTGTACTCAAACAGGGCAACCCTAGGATTCTTGACAACTATCAGACAATTGCCATCTTGTCTGCTATCAGTAAGCTACTTGAGATAGTTGTGTCGGGGCAAGTCATGGACTATATCAAGGCTCATGAGCTACTGTCTCGCTTGCAGCATGGCTTTTGAAAAGGGCACAGTACTACCTCTGCCCTGGTTACTGTCACTACTGGGATAACAGCGGCTATGAACCAGGGCAGACTCTCTGGGACCATCTTTATTGATCTCTCTAAAGCCTTTGACCTAGTTGACCATGTTCTACTATGCACTCAACTTAGGTCATTGGGCCTGTCCCCCCCCCCACTCTCAGTTAGTTCTCCAATTACCTTCAGGGCAGGCAGCAACTTATCAAATACAGTAAGGTGCTCTCAGACACCACCGTCGTGTCCTCAGGGGTCCCCCAGTGGTCAGTCCTTGGGCTCCTGCTCTTTTCCATATTCATCAATGATCTCCCTCCTCAGCAGCCTCCTGCAAGGCCATTCTGTATGTGGATGACCTTGTTATTCTCACTCATTCCTGGGATATTGGGGTCATTAACCACCAACTGAGTGAGGATCTCAGGAGTATCCAAGTCTGGATATCATCCCACATGCTGGTCCTAAATCTTAAAAAGACTCAGGCCATGCTGTTTGGGTCCCTGGCTAAGTTAAAGGCCTCCACTGTCCCTCTGTGCATCTCGGGTACTGATGTTGTTCCCGTTCACAGCACTGATTTTGTCAAATACCTTGGGGTGATGCTTGACCTTCAGCTTGACCATGGTCATCACATTCACAATGTGTGTTGAGCTGTTAACTGGAAATTGGGTTTGGCTTACAGGGTGAAGAATAATCTTACTCCTGCTGCTCGCCTAGCACTGGCCAGAGGTGTGTTTCTACCATCTCTCTGTTATGGGCTCCTTTTGTTTTCCCCTACTTCCAAGGTCCACCTCACAAGGTGGACCATAGCCTACATTAACATCTGCTGTTTTGCTCTTGCAGCCCCTCATGTCACTCACCATTATGATCTGTATAGTAAGATTAACTGGCTCTCCCTACCCAACTACATGAATTTTGTCTTGGGTGCTTCACTGGTAAGGTTCTGGTTATGGGCACCCCCCCAGGATTGGTGGAGCTCCTTGTGCCTGCTGTCTCTACTACCTACTCTCTAAGGTCACTGGGTCCTGCAGTCCTTAAGGTTCTTGCTACAGATACCCAAATGAGGGACAGGGACTTTTCATCATGTGCCCCTAGACTATGGAACTCCGTTCCTGTCCAGGTCCGGTCCTCCCTTTCCCAGGTGAGCCTACACACCTCTATGTGGCAATACTTGAAGCTCTCCTCAGTATGCAACTGTTTTAAACCCCCCCAATTACACCTGTTCTCCAGCACTGCATTTGAGCATATCTTCTCCTGTACCTTGATTAGGTCATGCTGTGGTTTTTGCCTGCCTGTCAGGGTGTGGCCCTGTGTAAAATTTGTAAATGCTGTATATATCTGTATATATTGCTTGGATCATTGCATTAGTGACTCTGTACTTTATTACATGGACTGTGTCCATTGCTATAACTTTATTTATCTTACTATGTATGTTCTTTTTCCCCTGACTTCAGTGTATCTGCCTTGCTTCAATTTGTACCCTGTATGTTCTTTTGATTTCCTGTACTCTTCCGGGTCGTACCTGAAAATAGGCATATGTTTTGTCTAGTGTACTTACCTGGTTAACAATAGCTAAATAAATATATATATATATATATGTATATATGTATATAGATATAGATATATTCACTGCAAAAAACTACATAGCTTCATTAATGCAGACATAAGGGTTGAACATATAGTGCACAAAGTTAGGAAATGAACACATCGTGTTTTGGAGTCTCAGAAGTCTTGGCAATATGGTGGTATGGTGGCCCTTGAGGTTTTTAACCATAATTCTCACCCCTTTCCCCAGCCTCTAGCCCAATTACTAAAGCACAAGCCACAGGTTCAAACCCCTTCCCCATAGGTATTCTGCTTGGAGCTAGGCAACTATCAGAATCAGTGATGAGTTTTTTCACACAGGCCTTTTGTACACTCCATGAACAGATCATTTATAACTTTTCTGTCTTTGCTAAGGGGATGGGGGTCAGCATTAGGCTGAAAATTCCAAGGACCACCACGCCACCAATTTGCCAAGACTTCTGAGACTCCAAACTAATGTTTTCATTTCCTTACTTTATGTGCTTTATGTTCTTCTGCCTTAATATCTGCATTATTGTAGGTTTTTTTCAATAAATGTCCTTTCTTTTTGTGATAGTGTAATAGTAACCTCATTCGCACAGGTCCTAAATGATGTGAACCCACAGGGCCCTGCTCATCAAGCTGTGTATGCAGATGCACAGAGCCCTGTTCCAGTGGAAAAAGGCACCTACACCAAAAGGATTTGATGCCAGTAGTACCTTGTGCCAAATTATGGGTAATCCAAATTTTCATCAAAATCTGGATGATTGTACCAAAGCTCCCCTGTGCTGCCCCTGCACCAGGTTCCAAGGGGGCTTGCACCACAATGGGGCTGTACCATACCCTTATTTGGGATTTTATAAGTCCAACCATGGATGCATCAGGAAACTAAAGTTAGATCAGCCGTAAGCTGGTCTGAGTGGCCTGTACCACTGGCTCAAAGGGAGGTGAGTGGTGGGTGCAATAATGGGCAACAATGGTACGGCAGCAGTAGCAGGGTTCAGAGGTGCCACCTGGCAGAGGTGCCATGGCCACTAGGACAGAGCCAATTGGCCCTGGGTCACTAAGGTGGGAATGGACAGACCCTGTCCTGGACACAAGATGGGAACAGCCCTGGCACCTGCCCAGAGGTGACTCAGTCACAAACATGCAGTGGGTGGAATGGGCTGCAGGTTACAGTGTGCAGAGGGTGGACATGAATGCCCCCCAGGCACCACAACATTCCCCTGCTAAACAGACTACCACATGGAGCAAGGGCAATGCCCAACTACACTGCTGGGGATTGTGTCACCTCTGGGACAAGTGCCAGGGATGTTGCCACCCGGGGTCTGGGACAGAGTCTGTCAATGCCAACATAGGTGTACTTGGGTTTAGTGGCTCTGTCCCAGTGGCCATTGTACCTCCTCCAGGTGTTATTCTGAACACTGCCACTGCTGCCATGCCCTGTCATCCACTATGGCATCCCCACTGGTTCCTCTGTATGTGGTACTGACCTTGCAGGCTTATTCCCCCTGCCACTTCAGTTAGGGCTAAACTGGGCTGGGGATGCTTAACAGGTGCCTTCATCAAACCCCTTCAGATGAACCACAGGTTTGACACAACACTACAGCTGCGACTACTTTCAGGACATTGGAGCAGGGACCCCCATTTTTCTGGAATAGGTTGCCAGGTCCCTGATGCATCCGGAGTTTGCCACAGCAGTGGATCAGTGCACCATGCGCCAATTTAGCAGCCAATAGAAAAATCAAGCCCCATGTGTTTACAGAAGAGCAGGGCTCTTTGGGCCCCGAGTCAAGGGAAGAGTCAATCTGGCTTGTGCTTTATCACTTGCAATTTTCAGCAAAGAAAATACAATATCTAACTACAAAATATAGAGAGGATTTTTTCATTAAGACTAATACTATATGTGGACCACACAAACCACAAACCACCCCTCCACCTAAATTTCCTGTTTTCAGTGAGCAAATATGTATATCTGTTTATGTTTCATATCACTAACTCTAAATGAGCAAAAATTTGTATTTTTTTATGTTTTGTATCACTAACTCATATGAACACAAATACCTTGAATTGAACCATAACAGTACAAAATCTTACTTCTTTATCATATGAAAGCATTTCTCATATGGAAACACAAAAATCTAAAAGCATTTTTCATTATGCTTTTGTCACTCATGATTTGTATAAATTCATATTTTCAACAAAAAGGGACAATGGCTACCTAACAAAAATAACAAGGATTTTTTCCTTTAATCATACTATGTGGACCACAAGTCACAATCCACTCCTTCTTCTACAGTTTTTGTTTTCAGTGTGCAAAAATGTGTGCATTTTTCATGTCTTTGTATTGCTAACCCATATGAAAGCAAATTTTTCATATGAAACCATCACAGTACGAAAACATGTTTTCAGTACACTTTTGTGATTCATGATTTTCCTCAGTTTTTCCTCTTTTAAAAACAGGAAACTAAAGCAGAAAATGTACTGTATATGAGAAGTGTTCTATCACATTTTTATGCTGAACACACTTAAATTACAGACCACCACTCATCCCAATTATTTAGGGTTTTAGCGCACAATGATTGTACTGCTATTTAGCTTTCACATCACTAAATCACATGAAAGATAAAATATTTGCAGTAAGAAAGCATTTCACCATAAACTATTCCAATATGCTACCACAAAAATCAAGTTTCCAGAAAAATCTAGTGAGCTTGCTCAGAAAAGCAAACTTTTTTGTTAATAATTCCAAAATGCCTCAACTAGGAACACACATCCAGCACCTTTCATGAGCACTAAAAAAAATCTGCACTCTACCAGCCCAGTGGCATGGAGGGCTGAGGCATCAGTGCCTTACCTCCTGCCATGCTTGCAACTGTGTTCGGTGGTGAATGGGGGTTGCTGGGGGTCGGCCAGGAAAGTAGGGAACTGAGTGTCTGGAGGAATGCTCTCCTCTCCTGGGGAGGGAAGCTTGGCATTCCCACTGAATGACTACCCCAAGGTGGAGCCTAAGGGTAGTACTGGACTGAGGGTTCTAAAGATGGGAGGGTGCTGCAGGACTTCTGCAGTGTATACACACCTCCACATGCACACACTCATGTATTTGCCCCAGTAATGTGAACAGGAGAAAATGGAAAAAGGGGACACTAACAGGCACCATGATGCCCTGAGCTGGTGGATTAGAGCCCTCAGAGGAGAGAGAGAGAGAGAGAGAGAGAGAGATGAAGCCTTCCTGCCAGCCCCATGGCAGAAAAATCTGTATAGAAAAGAAAAAAAAAGAGAAAAAAAAAGCAAAGAAAAAATTCACACATTGAAAAAACAAACTTAAAAAATCTAGGAAAAAATTGCAACTGAATGCATCTTGAGCCACACTCTTTCAGACTTGAAAGTTTCAATAACATTTGAAGTAAGTGCTGTGCTGTGGATATCAATCTTCACAGCTACGGGGATTTTGGTCTGTAACTGGAGTAGCGGTTTCGGACTTAGTCCTAAACAGCTATGTGAATCCTGCCAAGAGACATTTCCCACTTTTGCACCTCTGGTTCTTGGCAATAGAGGTGGGTGAAGTGGCCAAAATTCGCTCTGTGGAGTGATTCGCAGAGTAATGTGGAATCCAGGAAGTGCTCCAGAATGAGAAGTGGAGTACTTCGCTTCATAATGGGGAACATGAAGTCCATTGAAACCAATGATTTCACATTATTTTGCCTTCTGCAGACCACTTCTCCACCAATTTTAAGGCGAAGTACATTGAAATCAATGTACTTCACATCACTTCACCTTGTTATTGAGCTCCAAGGCAAATTTTGCAGTTCTTCATGGAATTGCAGGTCACATGGGCTTTAGATTGTTCGGTATAGCCTCAGTTCTGTGTAGTGTGTGTGTAGTGGAAGATGGAGAAATTTTCCTTTCAGAGCTCTACAATTAAAATCCTCTAAAAGCTGTTAAAAAAAGTCTTTTTCAGCCATTTCTTTGCTCAAACTTTAGTGCATCAATTGTAGAAAACCCTCCTGTATGCATATCATTGAGTGTTTATTGTTTGTGCATGGATTTTGAACATTAATTTAGAACAGTCAGTCTGTGTACTGTGAAGTGTGCTTTGGGTGAGGGGCGTATCTGTGGTGTGGTAAGATTAACTGGGAGAAAAAGGCAGTCTTTCTGTTTTGGTTATGTTTTTCTTGTATAACTGTGTTAATGTACACACAGTAATATTTTCAGTTATTCTTGAAATTTTTTTTTTGTTAATTGTAGTGGTGCAGCAGTGTATAATTTCAGTTTGTTTAAAACATGTGGTTATATTGCCAAAGGTTTTCAATTTGCTATGCAATACTTGTAGTGTGAGTGTGAGTGTGAGTGTGTGTGCAATGTGTACCATTAAAGCAGACAACTTTTATTGTGCCAGAGTAATTGCAACAGTGTGAACCTGCTATCTACTGAACCTGCCTGAATTTTTTATACTGCTTTGTGGTACCTTTACTGGTAGTGGACTGTTACTGCCGTGCACTACCCCCCCCCCCAACCGGCAAAAGGTATTCTTTCCAGATTTGGATTTGTGACTTGTGAGCACTGGTTAGTTGTTGTGCCTTTGTGCCTGACTCTGCATCTCTTGAGTGTGCAGCACAATCGTAATCTGTATGTGTTCAGTTCAGTTCATTTTTATTGTTCAGTAATTATCATTACAATATACTAAAAACATTAAAATGTACATTATGACACATACAGATACATAGACATCAGTTACATCACAGTATAAATATTAAAAGTCCTTTGTACAAAATATTAATATACATAATCAGACAGAAGAATTATTATCTCTCTCTTATCTTTTCCTTTCTCTTTCCACACAATCACAACCCTCCCTTTCTTAATATTTGTATAATTTTACTAAGGATCAACAGGTTACTTAATTTTAATTCATTTGAGCCAATAGGCTTCTAATGTATTTCTCAGAGGCAGGGAGATGTTTTTCTTTATATTTCACCACTTGGTAAAAGAACCCTGAAGTCATCTTAGCCTCTTCTATTGTATGAGGGTGTAAGAACACAAATAATGGGTCATATTCCACATTTGCATATTTGTTAAGAAAATTGTTAAGTAGTTTAAAGCGTGGAATTTTATACAAAGGGCACTGTATCATGATATGATACAGATTTTCTATGAAACCCCTATTACACCTACATGTTTCAGGGCAGGTGTTGGGGGCAGCTGTTCCATTAAAGAAAATATATTTAGAGCAAATAATGCCCATCCTTGCCCATGTAATAATTTTCCTATCTAAAGGTGTAAGGGGTAAAATTAGATAGGTTTCCAGAAATACATCAATCTTATTTTGGGCTAACCAAATAGCCTGACACTGTGCTCTAAGAAGCTCCATTTGTTTGCTTTGAGCAAATGTAAATATTTTGTTAACCAGTTCCTTAAATAAGGGAGATATCGTAATTGATTTTTTCCAACCTAGCCAAAGATGATACATAGTTATTTTCTCCAAAATGGACAGACTTGACCCAAGATGATCTGAAATTTTGATCTTGCCAAAAATTTTTTTCTTTTAGGCACAATAGCGGTAAACTATTAGCCTGATGATTAATGATTTTTAGCCAATAACCCACCATACGCATCTCAATTATGGTGGCAATGGGAAATCTTCCTAATTCTGCCCTAGCTATAGGATTAGATGTAGATATAGGGACCTGTAATAATGATTTACAAAAAAAAAAAAAGAAAGGAGTCTCCACCATAAAGGAGGGTTTACACCCCAAACCTCTGCTCCATATGTTATAATAGGATTCATTTTTGCCTCAGCGGTGATTAATGCCAGAGAAACTAAATGACTTGTGTATTTACTGTTAAAGCACAGTAATGCTTTAGCCATCAATTTGACTTTTGCCACTTGATCCCTCCAAAACTCTGACCATGCTCCATGCGTAGAAAACATAACACCTAGGCATATATAAGAAGTTATTCCTTCAATCTGTGCTTTATTTAGATAGAATCTTGGTTTCTTACCTTGACCCTGCTTTGGAGCAAAAATCATGCACTTAGTTTTTTTCATATTTATTGTTAAATCCAATTGTTTGCATTTAATATTAAGTTGATTACTTTATTTTGTAGTCCCTGTATAGCTAAAGCAAAAATAATTAAGTCATCTGCATATGTGAGACTGTGAATTGGGTAATTCCCAATTTTAGGAGAATCTAAACTGGGTACCTTACCGTAAGTCATAAGAGAATCAATATGCAGATTTAATAAAAGTGTAGCCAAAAGGCATCCCTGTTTGACTCCTGAAGTTGCTCTTTAAAGTAATTGTTAAGATTACCTTTGTTATCATATCTAACAGCTGTAACTGTATGTAAATATAGCATATAAATTGGGACCAGAAGATTCAAAGGTATTTTTTTCCTATTAGAATTTCCCATAATTTGTTTCTATTCTCTGAATCAAATGCTGCCTTAAAGTCGACAAACAAAACATACAGCTTCATTCTGCGAAATGACCTATATTTTTCTATTAAATTAGATAAAATGTATGTATTATCTGTAGTTGCAAAATCCTTGTGAAACCCTGCTTGAAACATAGATAATGGAGAATTTGTCATTGTCCAGTTTTGTAATTTTTGTAATAAAATTTTCAAAAAGAAATGTCCCACTAATATCAATAAGACTAATTGGACAATAAGTGGCTGGTGATTGCAATTGTCCATTTTTATGAATTGGCATAATTATAGTTTTCATCCATGAAGATGGTATCAATCTTTCTTTTAAACATATATTAAAAAAAAAATTGCAAAAAAGATTACCCAGTAGTTTAAATGTGCCTTATAAATTTCCCCAGGGATCAAGTCAGGTCCAGGTGCTTTGTTATTTGGGAGGTTCAAGACAGCATCTTCTATCTCACTTATTGTACTAAGGGCCAGATATTCAAAACTTTGCGCCAGGCAAAAAACGTTTGTGCAGGTTTAGCGCGGGATTAACGCGGGTCTGCTATATTCAAAAAGCCAAATAGTGCAGGCAAACTGCATTAGCTCTGGGCAAAATTATAAGGTATGCAAGGGGCAAACTGACATGAATACAGGTGCAATGCTATATTCAGTGACTAGCGCCACGCTAAGTGGTTTTGCGCGACTTAGCGCAACACTTTGCGCGGTGTACATCTCCGCCTCTGAAAGCTTGTCTTAACCCTGGAAATCAGCTTGTGTGACACTATGGTTTTGCACAGTGTTAGCGCCGGTTTTATGTGACCCTAACAAAGAAATATGACACATAGATAAAGCCAAACATAGAGGAAGCATGCTACTAACTGATGGCATCACAATGATGCCATCATCTGTCACCAGTCCCAGCCATGCCAGGCAGGAAGTGGTGACCCTGCTGCCAATGGACAGCATGGCAGTGTGGCCATACAGCACACACCTGTGGACCACACGTCTGTGGACACCAACAGATGCCAGCACACAGATGCAGCACTGTGGGCATGGAGGATGTTGAGGGGAGTATGTATGGGTGGTGAGGCTGTGCCACAGACCAGGTGTGGCCACAAGGCTGGGACACATCATGCAGTGCACATGGGCCAGTATTGGGAATACCACAACACCAGTGTGCCTTTCGGACAATATATGCGCCCCCAGCCACATACCACACAGCTGTACAACTGCCACAGCACACAAAGCCAGAAATGTACATGTCACTGTGAGCATCCCATGCCACAGGTACAGCATCTGTGGGTCACACAACAGTGTAACAGTAATACAAAATCACACATGCCCCCACAATGCAAAGCATCATGGGCTGCATATGCAAATCACCACAGAATGTTATGCTGGTCCAACTTTAAGCAGAATTGCATGGTGCCGAAAGGAAGCATAACAGTACTGTCCACTGTCAGAAAACACCTGCAGGTTGGGCCTCTCACTGTGTATAGTGCAGTCATCATCACTGCCCTACACACCATAGGCAATGCTGTGTCCACACGCTACTGTAGTTTCTGCTGTGCACTGTAGCATGACCTACAATGTGACAGTTGCATGCAGCGCCACCACTATCTGTGCCTATGCTGTGTTGTCCCAGTACAACTGCAGGCAGCAGCGCATGTGGAAGTAGTGTTCAAAACTGTATAATATTCCCCAAGCTGTTTGCGTAGCGCTAACACGTTTGCGCGAGTTTAGCGCAGGGCTAAACAGTTAGCCTAGTGCAAACTGCATGCAAATCAGGGCATAATGAGATGCTAATCTGGATGTTTGCCCACAGACTACCTAAGTAGGCTCATTTGCATGTCACTTTTGAATATGGCAAAGTTTAGCACCGGGCAAACGTGTTTGTTCAGGGCTAATGGTTTAGCCCTGTGCTAAACCCGCACAAATGTGTTAGCGCTGCACTAACAGTTCAGGGAATATTTTACAGTTTGCACACTGTACTTTCACATACACTGCTGCCTGCAGCTGTACTGGGTCCATGCATTTGTTGGCACACACATTGGCCACGTAGTTCATCTCTACCTACCTTCACATCGCTGTGCACTGTGTTGCTGTTGTGGTTTGCACTTCCTGGTTGCCATATTCAGAGCTGTCTTATTCCAGAGCTAAGTTTGCCCTGTACTCCCAGCCCAGTTTGCCCGGCCTCATTCCCATGCTATATTCAGAAGCTGTTTGCCCTGGGCTATTCCTTTTGAATATAGCTTGCTCTGTGCTCCGGGCTAAGTTTGCCCGCTGCGCAGTGCTAATTTTGCTCCTGGGAAAAGTTTTGAATATCTGGCCCTAAAGGTATATATTCTCCCCCTTCAATGTAACTATCCACTATTTCTTCCCCTACATTAATGTGTTTATTAAGTAAAGAATTATAATATATGGTCCAAGTTTCTTTAGGAATATATGTCAGAGGCTTTGAATTCTGATAATTAGTTCCTCTTGATACTAATGACCAAAAGAGCCTACTATTACCCTCCTTAATAGCTTGATACATTACTACCCATTGTTTATGTGTAAACTCCTTTTTTTGAACCAGAAATTTATTATATTCACTACAAGCTTTATTTAACTTTAACAGCATCCCTTTTGTCATATTTTTTTTGTTTGTCTAATAAGATTGGCTAACTTCTTTTTCTTCCTCTTACAATGGTCATCAAACCAGGATACTGACTTAAAGTCATTAATATTGGTGTAATAAATCTCATGAATTATTTGTTGGTATCCTAAATTCAGTAGGTGATAAATTTGCTCGCTTTTAGGATCATTTTGTATACTCTGATATAGGTTAACAAAGACAGGAGAATATATTACATGTGATACTTCATTCATTACCTTATTTTGCAACCTTAGCTTCTTATCCCCTAAAATCTCAAGTTCAATCATAGGTTTAAGTAAAGAAGGATTCTCAAAGGCCAGCAAAATTGCTGTATGATCACTTTCTGTTCTCCTAATCACCACTAATTTTTTAAAATATTGATAACTAAAAGGGGAGCATAAAATAAAATCAATCACACTCCTACCTAAGGGGGAAAAAAGTACATTCACCGTCATAATCTCCCTCCAATCTCCCATTAAGGACAATAAAGTTATTATCCCTAATAAAGGTTTGAAAACATCTCCCTGCCTCATTAACAATCATATCTGTAGTTCTTCTTTGCTCGAGATCTGGCATATAAAGTTGTTTTTGCAGCTCTATTAAATTATCAAAATTTGCAATCCTAGCATTAAACTCACCTGCTAATAGTACTATATCTACCTTCTTTGTTTGTGTAAGCAAATATATTCCCATAGACAACTGAGTCCAAATATCTTATGTGGGGTGAGTATGAAAACATGGTGGAATAAATCTGTCTGTGCATTTGCAGTACACCAATAATTCTGGGAGACTTTGCATTTCTTGTTGTGCTCTCATTTCACTTCGTCAGAACTGGGAAATTTTCAAGAAACAAGACAGTAGCATTCTGGGGATGCAAATTAATTCTGGTGACTGTGTGTGACCACTGCGTGCATAACTGAGTGTGCCATTAATTCTGGTAGATTTCCTATTTTTTGTTACTCTCTCATTTCACTTCACCAGCAATGGGGAATTTTCTGGACAAAAGACAGTAGCATTTTGGGGATGCAAATTAATTCTGGTGACTGGTGTGACCACTGCACGCACAACTGAGTGTGCCATTAATTCTGGTAGATTTCCTATTTTTTGTTACCCTCTCATTTCACTTCACCAGCACTGTGGAATTTTCTGGACAAAAGACAGTAGCATTTTGGGGATGCAAATTAAGTCTGGTGACTGTATGTGAACACTGCGGGCATGACTGAGTGTGCCATTATTTCTGGGAGACTTCAAATGTCTTGTTACACTCTCATTTCACTTCATCAGCACTGGGGAATTTTCTGGACACAAGGCAGTAGCATTTTGGGGATGCAAATTAATTCTGGCGACTGTGTGTGACCACTGCGTGCATGACTGAGTGTGTCATTAATTCTGGGAGACTTTGTATTTTTTGTTACCCTCTCATTTCACTTTGCCAGCACTGGGAATTTTATGGACACAAGACAGTAGCATTTTGGAGATGCAAATTAATTCTGGTTACTGTGTGTGACCACTGCGTGCATGACTGAGTGTGCCATTAATTCTGGGAGACTTTGCATTTCTTGCCATGCCCTCATTTCACTTCATCAACACTATGGAATTTTCTGGACACAAGACAGTAGCATTTTGGGTATACACATTAATTCTGGTGTCTGTGTGTGATGTGACCACATCCACTGTGCACATCACTGAGTGTGCCATTAATCCTGAGAGAATTTGTATTTCTTGTTGTTCTCTCACTTCACTTCATCAGCACTGGGGAGTTTTCTGGACACAAGACAGTGGCATTTTGGGGATGCACATTAATTCTGGTGACTGTGTGTGTGTGTGTGTGTGTGTGTGTGTGTGTGTGTGCACGTGGGAGCACTGGGGGGCTACCGATAGTGTTGCCACTCTGCCTTACTTTGCATTAAGGCAGAATGACAATGCAAAGTAATAATTACAAGGCAAAGTGAGCCTTTCCCATTGGCAACTCTGCATAGTGGAGTGACAATGAAAAGTGACCACTTCACGTTCACTTCGTCAGTGGAATTTAATTTTATTGCATCTAGCATACTAACATACTAAAATGCCAGCAGAATAGGCCTAACGGTCTTTCATGTCTGCTCGTTTGGTCAGCCCCCACCCTGGGTGCTGACCTTGCTGTCCCCCTCACCTTCTCTGGCTTCTCCCTTCCCAGTTCCAGATATTCTTGCTGCATTGGATTTTGCTTCCAGAACCCTTCCCCTGTACCTGTCCCACCCCTGCATCTCTACTTGGCATCTGAGGAGACAGAGCTATGAAGGACGTGTCAGCAGACACATGATGGGCATGGCATCTGAGGAGAAATCTGGAAGGATGAGTGTTATAGATGTTTGATTAGAGAAACTGGGAGTTCTTCTGGTATACATGACTGCAGTAACTGTTATTATTGTGATGACAGGGATTTTTTTAAGATAGGGTGTTTTTGTGAATCTCTAGTAAGAGTGATTTTGCCTGTTGGTAAGATGTGTTATTTTGCTTAGGAATTTTATAGTTGATTTGGTAGGTTTGATAATTGATATATTATTTGGTGACTAGATTTACTATTAGGTTTAACTTGATTGGTAAATATTTAATTGGTGGGGTTTTTTTACATATTTTTCAGTGTTTATTGTTTTTGCATAAGTATTTGTTCCCCACAGTATTATTTTTTTTGTAATCTTTATTTATTCAAAATTTCCAGCAGCATACACATCAGTTGATGAAATCAATCATACATCACAATGTCAGAAGGAATACATATTCCAAAGCAGCTTTTTCAAATAAACATTTAAGCCAGGCTCTAGTAGAAATACATTGGTACTTTAGCTTTCCAGCTTAGTGTCCATTTGGCATTTTCATATGAAGACTCAACCTACTAAGGTTTTGGTAACCTCCTATAGGGAGGAGCCAGTCTATCTGATCACACAAAAATAGAGAAAAACTCTACAGTTTAAGACTAGTGCAATTTGATTGGCATGTCAATGGTTATTTCTGAATGATGATCATTGGCAGAACATGAAATCGGCTACCCATACAAAGAGGTCTAGAAGACTGGCAACCATTAGGCAGACAAGGTTGCTTCTAAGGAACCCCAAATGTGTTTATATTTTTCCTCTTGATTATTGGCTCTGTGTTGTAGGTGTTCCAGTTTCATACAGTGTAACAATAACTGTACCCACTAGGATACAGTTTGAGCCCTGTCCAACCCCCATTGTCATGCCAAGGCCTGTTTTGTTACTACAGTGCCCATTCTCCATAGCAGGTGCTTCCCATCCCCCCCCACACTCCACCTGGCAGTCTCAACAGGATATTAGTCAGATACAGAGCCTGTGAACAATCTAGGATCTTACCCAGCAAGGAGACAATTTCCTGCCAGAACTGATTCACTTTAGTACACTCCCAGATGAAATGAAAAAAGGTACCTGTATGTACCTTACATTTGGGGCATTTATCTGACTTATTCATATTGATTCTTTGGGCCAGGGCAGGGTAAAATAGGACCTGTGGAGCATATTATAATGAATTCCCCTAAGTCTGTTACTTTTGGAGCATTCCATCCCCTTTTTTAATATGAGATTCCAATCTGCCTCAGACAGGCGATCTGGTAACAGATCTCTCTCCCACCTCATCTTCATTCCCTCCATAGGATCTGGCAACCCCCCCCCCGAGGGCATTATAAATTTGAGTCATAGGTTTCAATTTTGGATTTCTACTCTCACTAAGCAAGGCCTCCTCTATGGAGGCTCTACTGAGAGCTAGTGGGAGGTCTGAGTCATCCTGGCCTTCATATAGCTTGGCCCATACATGGAGAAAAGCAAAACAATGTGTAGGAGGGAGAAGAAACTTCCTGGTAAGCTTTTGGAATGATTTTAAAACCCATCATCAAGTAGCTATGAAATCACTGTGAGGCCTCTTTCCTCCCAGGAGGCCAAAACCCAGAAGATTGGACATGAGATGTGTCTTTCCTGCCATAGTGCATATCAGATTGATGCTTCATGGGAGAGAGCTGTGGGATATCCAAGTGTGGAGAGGGCCACTAGCCACACCCTTACTGTAGATCTGGTAAAGGGATTTGCAACAAATTTAACCATCCCCTTTTTTTGAGAGGTGGCAAAAAATGCACTGTATAACAGCATCCCAAAGGCAGCCCAATCCAAATCCACCCACATTCTCCGTTGTTCACTCCCGGGAATCAAATCCACCAAAAATGCTAGTTGTGTTCCCTGATAATACAGTCTTAAATTTGGAAGACCTAGACCTCCTCTGGACAGCAGTTGTCAAAGAATCTCCTGCTTAACCCTGGGTCTCTGCCCATTCCATAGAAAAGTGGTGATGCAGCCTGTAAGAGATTTAAAGTACCTTTCCAGGATATAAAAGGGTAGTGTCTGAAACATGTACCATATACCTCAGAACTACCAAACTTTTATACAATCACCACATTAACCTGAGTGCCTTAGTGGTACCTTGAGGTACCTCGAGGTATACTTCAGCACTTAAAAACTTTTATATGATCACCATTATATAAGCACTGGGGGAGCACACACATCTTAACAAGATTTACCTTTCCTATCAGAGTGAGGAAAAGAGATTTCCATCTGTTACAGTCCTCTTTGACCTTTTTCAGCAGCAGCTTATAGTTAACTTCTCCCAATTTATAGAATTTCCTGGGAAGAAGAATACCCAGGTATTTATCTACCCAGGCTTGAGGTATGAAGGCACCACTAATTTGAATAGGCATGTTATTCCCGGCAGGGGAAGTTATTCACATTTTGACCAGTTTATTATGTGGCCATACAAAGAGCCACAGATTTTAAAAATGTCTGTCAGGGCAGGTAAGGCACTCTTCAGATTGTCTATAAACAGAAGAATGTCATCTGCAAACAGCAAAATTATATGTTCCTAATCCCCATGGGTGAATCCCATAATGTCCAGGTGGCATCTAATAGCGTGTGCTAAAACTTTAATTGTTAAAATATACAAAAGTGGGGATATGGGATACCTCTGTCTGGTACCCCTAAAAATCCTAAAAGGCAGGGACAGGGTGTTGTTTGTAAGGATTTGGGCTCAGGGTATTTTTTATAGTGGAGCTAACTAAGATTGGATCTTGGGTCCAAAACCATATTTACCAAGGACAGCAAACATAAATGGCCACTCTACTTGACTGAAGGCCTTCTCCACAACTAGTGTAAGAAGGCATTGATTTCTGTCTCTCTTTCAGATGCCCCTCTATGCATAATATGTAGAGTCCTTCTAATATGGTGTTTGTCCTGTATGCCCTTCACAAACCCTCCCTGGTCAGGATGAATAAGAAACAGCAGGACTCCCTCAATTCTGGTGGCTAGTAATTTTGACAAGATCTTATAATTGGTGTTTAATAATGAGATGGAGCAATAGGAACTGCATTTCACAGGATCTTTCCCTGGCTTTGGGAGGACTGCGATGGTTTCCAGAGTTTGGGACCTGGGCAGCATCTCCCTCTCTAATACCTCCTGCATCATCAAATGCATCAATTGTCTCAGGTCAGGCCGAAAGGTCCTATAGAATTCCATAGGAATCCCCTCTGGTTCTGGAGCTTCACCCATATTAGAAGACCAAATGGCTTTCTGAATCTCCAAGAGGGTGACCGGGTGATCAAGCTCCTCCACCCAACTGGGGTTCATGGTGGTCAGGGGGATATCTTTTAAAAAGCCATCGGGAGTTAGTCTCTGGGGTATTTCCAAGCTATAGAGGGACTGGTAAAAACTTTGGCAAGTGTTATTTATAGTTTTTTGATCTGTAGTAACCTCTCCATCTTGACCCTCCAGTCAAAAATCTGTCTCTCAGCCTGTTTATGTTTAACACAGTATTAAGTGTTTAATTGTGGACGTATATAGCTTTAATTGAGAGGCAACCAACCTTAAGTGGTGAGGCATACAGGAAAATGCATGATAATGGCTCCTATGGGGAAAAAGCCATGTATATTCACCAGGAGAAGGACAGACCAGTGCCTTCAGGAGGAAGAAGAGGAGTGGGGGAGGGGGAAGGGAAACACAGATGTAGAGATAGAGGAAGATAAAATGAGGGAAAGGCTGCTAGCATTGAAGGTGGACAGATATCCAGACCCAAACACAGTACATCAAGGAGTACTAAGAAAACTGGCTGAGTAGCTGGCAGGGCCACTGGCAGGCTTATTTAATAGTTCCCTGGAGTCAGGCATGGTACTGCAGGATTGGAGTACAGCAAATATGGTGCCCTTCCACAAAAGCAGTCTCAAGGATGACCAAGCTAATTACAGACCAGTCAGTCTGAGCTCAATCATGTACAAGCTCATGGAGACCACACTTAAGGAAAGATCTGTAGAATATCTAGAGAAGCATTATCTCCAGGATGTGAGACAGCATGGTTTCATGGAGGGGCGATCATGTCAAATGAATCTGATTGACTTCTTTGATTGAGTCACTATGATAGTAGTTGGGCCATGCAGTAGACATCCTCTATATGGATTTCAGTAAGGCTTTTGACTCTGTGCCCTACAAAAGGTTGATCAGGAAGTTGGCAGATCTCAGGGTTGGGGACAAGATGACCAGATGGGCGGAAAACTGGCTGAGGGACAGAACTGAGAGGGTGGTTGTGGGGGGAAGTTATCTGGCACCAGAGAGGTCACAAGTGGGGTCCCACAGGACTCGGTGATGGGGCCTGTGTTGTTTAATGTCTCCATCAGTGACACTGGGGATGGCATTAAGGGCAAAATGTGGTAATTCATGAATGACACCAAGGTCTGCAGGAGCGGGAACACAGCTGAAGGGATATAGGACTTACAGGATGATCTGGAAAAGCTGCAGAGGTGGGCTGGAATCTGGCAGCTTTACTTCACTGCCAAAAAATGCAAAGTTACACACACTGGAGCCAAAAATCTCAGGATGGAGTACTATCTGAGTATAGTTCAGGTATCTGCATCAGCGGAGGAGAAGGACCTAGGAGTAATGATCACTAGTGACCCGAAGCACTCCACAGAGTGCAAAAAGGCAGCAGCAAAGGCAAACAAGATACTGGGATGCATAGCTAGGGGCTCAGTAGTAGAAGAGAGGAGGTTATACTGCCCTTGTACAGGTCACTGGTGAGGCCACATCTAGAGTATGGAGTTCAGTACTGGTCCCCACACCTTAAAAAGGAAATTCACCTGCTGGAGAAGGTGCACAAGGGGGCTACAAAGATGATAGTGGGTCAGCAAGGTAAGGCATATGAGGAGAGGTTGAGGGCACTGAACATGTACTCTCTGGAGGACAAGGGGGGGACATGATTGAGACCTTCAAGTACTTGAAAGGGGTTAAAGGTTTAAGTTTGTTGATAGCATGTATAAAACCATGTTTGTTACACACAATATTCATAAGTATAATTTAAAATACATATTTTGTTATATTCCACAATAGCACAATCATCAACATTTATACAAACAAAACATTGAATTTACTGCTGCACTTTTACTTTTACTAAATCTTTCAATTTATGCAATACTCTTTGTGCAAAGATAGCTAGTGGAAAAATATCTACTATTTCAGATGGGTTTAAAATTCCTTCTAATTTCTCATTAGTTTCCATTCTCTTTAACCTATTCAACCTTGAAGATAATAACTGCTCTCTTTCTCTCTAAAAGGCTGGACATTCCAATAAAACCTGTTTAGTTGTAAGATTTATCATAACTTTGCAAATACAAAAATATTCAGGATTACCTGGGATTAAAGTTCCCTTATTTGCTAGAAATCCCAATCTTAATTTTGTTAAAGCTTTTCTCCGCTTTACATTCTTACACCCTTAAATATTTATCCTCTTCAAAAATATGTCATATTTTCTAATAGACTACATATTGCCATGAGTCCCTTATTCTACTCATGTCTTGTTGCATTTCTGTATCTTCAAGTCTCCAAGTAACAATATCTCTGAATTTAATCAGATCACAAGGTTCAATACACATATAATTATATAGTATTCCATTCTTGTTAAGTTTGTCATTTAATATTTTAAACCACCCTTTCTTATTCAAATGATTATCAATCTTTTCAGTTTTTTTCAATTTTTTCCTCCACCCAAAAATGGCAGAGTATACTATCTTTGGGTGCTTGCATTATTTTTTTTTTAATTTATGCTCCTTTTTTATTACTGTTGACATTGACAAGATTCCTGTTTCTGCCCTTATAGCTGCATTTAGGGTGGACCTTGGTACCCCAAGTAGTTTCTTTAAATGGGAGTTTTGCATAATCTCTATAGGTTTAAGATTAGTACTAGGACCCCATACTTCAGCTCCATATAATATTTATGCATTTTTTTGGCTTCATAAGATCTTTTCTGTGCTACAAAGGAATTATTTGCAAAAGTATTTGCAAATCTTGTGACTTTCAACATTGTCTTTTTAGCACTATTTATTGTTTTCTTTACTTGTGAATTCCAGCTCAAATTTCTATTTATTATAACACCTAGATATTGAAACTCTTTAATCTCTTCAATAGTATCTGACCCTATTTTCCATTCTTTCTCATTTCTCCTTCCCCCACCACATATCATTATTTTGTTTTTTTCTATATTTAATTGTAATTCAAGTTTTAAGATAGTTTCCTTTACTTTAATCAATGCTTTTTTTAGTCCAATGGGGTCTGAGATAATATCACAGCGTCATCTGCAAATAGCAAGATTTTTCCATCCAATTTGTTTATATTTGGGGGGAATGTGTCTATCTCTCTTGAAAGGGATAAATAAGGTGGCTAAGGGGGGTCTCTTTAAGCTAAATGGAAACCATAACATGAGGAGCTGCAGTCTTAAGCTGGGGAGGTGGTTTAGGAAGGAGGTCAGTAAGCACTTCTTCATGGAGATGGTGGTGGACACTTGGAATGCAGTGCCAGAACTTCGGAAGAGTTGGTCTTGTTGAAGATGGTGGGCAGCTTCAAGAGAGGTTGAGATAGGTATGGGGGAAGGTAAGGATCATGGGTAGAGAGGATGGAAAGGTTGGGAGGAATAGGATGGGGAGCAGAATCAGTAGCTCAAGCTGTGGACCCTGCAATATGAGCAGATTAGATAAACCAAATGGTCTTATTTTGCTGGCTTTTTCTTTGTATGTTAGTATATGTTGACTCTTCTCTGCCTTTCACTCCCCACTCTTGACGCCATGCACCTTTCCCATTGTAACTTCACTATATCCAAATTCTGTTTTTGTTCGCTTCCTTTATACCTTATATTCCTATTCTTCTCTCCCCCTTCTTCCTCTTACTCTCTCTGCAGTATTTCTAGGAAGTAAACTATTGGTCAGTATGCTTTCTAGTATCTCTTTCTAAACTCTGGTCCTCCCTTTCCCTATTAATCCTCTCTGCCTTTTCTGCTTTCTTCCTCATATCTCTTCTTTGTGACTTTTCTTCTACAACCTACAGCTGTCCATAACACTTTATCGCATGACTTCCGTCCTCCGCACAAGTTTTTCCCTGACTGTTTTGCTCCCTTCATCCCTTTGGTTATACGTGTATGAGTATAGTTTCCCTCTACCTATCATTACTAATTGTTGTCTACTACTTCAGTCTGTTGTACTGACTACGTTCGGTATTTATGATTATACACCTCTGATATACTGTTTTGCTGTACATGACTTCTATTTTTGTAATGTAATGTGGTTATTACTGGTTAGTTTATTTTTTCCACCTCTTGATCTATCTGCACTTCCTCTCACCCCCGGGACACATGTGTAAACAAGTTATTAGCAGCTCAGTACATCTTTCTGGGTGAAACTTTTCAAATAACAAACTAAATAAATAAACAAATATTTATTCCAAATTCTTGCACTTAGGTTTTTTTCATCTTTGAAAAGACATAAAAAACCTAAGTCTGAGAAAATATGTTCTATGTCTGCGTACTGACTTACTTTTTGTTTTATAAATTTAAAATAGTCATGACTTACTAAATACCTTGAGCAGGGAGTCCATGGGATCAGTGACAAGGGTGGTGGACTCCAGATGGGCAGACTTTGGAAAGATGCAGAGAAACCTGATAGGGCACCTAGTAGGGATAAGACCAGGGATGGATGCACAGCAGAAGTGGGATATCATCAAATTTGGTCTGAAGAAAGCTACTGAGGCTTGCACTAGGACTCAGAGCAAGTAGAGCAGAGCTAAGAAGCCACGTTGGCTGAACAGGAAAGTACTGGAGTGGGTGAGGGAAAAGAAGGAAGCATTTCAGAGATTCAAGAGGACAACAGGGAGAGGATAGGGAGGAATGTGTGAGGACCAGGAAGGTACCCAAACTAGTAAAAGAGGTCAAGGCTTCCAGAGATTTAAGGTTGGATCAGGGCATCAAGGGAGGGGAGGACTTTTTTAGATGTGTGGGAGAAGAAAGGAGATGCAGGAACCAAATAGTGCAGATGAGAAGGGACGAGGGTGGATGGAAAGGAGAGCAGAACAGGTGGAAGCACTGAATGAATACTTCTGCTCTATGCTCACCCAGGAGGAGGGGGGTCCACTACCTCCATGGAATGGGAATGTGGGGAAGGGGAGAGGGTGACAGACAGGGAGATCATGGAGAGCAGAGTACTAGAGGGTCTGAAGGCACTAAGGGTGGACAAGGCACCAGAACCTGATAGTATTTACCCCAGAGTGCTGAGGGAGATGGTAGAGGTGTTGGCCAGACCACTGGTGGACCTGTTCAACACCTTCCTGGACACAGCATGCATGCCACAGGACTGGAGGTTGGCCCATGTAGTGCCTATTCACAAATGTGGCCCAAGGGATGAACCAGGAAACTAAAGACCTGTTAGTCTCACTTCCATTGTGGGTAAACATATGGAAGCAATCCTGAAGGAGAGTTTGGTGACTTTTCTAGCAGTAAATGTCCTCCAGGATGGGCAGCATCATGGGTTTGTCTCAGGGAGATCTTTACAAACCAACCTAATAGAGTACTATGACTGGGTAACGAAAGAGCTGAATAGGGGCCATGCAGTGGATGTACTGTATTTGGATGTTAGCAAGACCTTTGATTCAGTACCTCATAGGTGGCTGGGGTGAAGCTGAGATCTGTGGGGGTGGGGGTTAAGATGACTAATTGGATCATGAACTGGCTGAGGGGGCGGCAGCAACAAGTGATGATGGGGGGACTCTCAACTCCCAGACCTGTGACAAGTGGGGTACCACAGGGCTCTGTGCTGGGTCCGGTATTATTTGGCCTGTTTATATCAGAAATCTCACATGGTGTTAGGAGTAGGATTAGTCTGTTCACAGATGATACCAAGATGGGAGCAACAGTGGATGATGTTGAGGGGTGGAAAGAGTTATAGGGGTACCTAACCAAACTGGCAGCATGGTCAGCAAAATGTCAACTGGGCTTCAATGCAAAGAAGTGTAAAGTTTTGCACTTCAGAATGAAGAACCCAAGGAGGGAATACTGGTAGAGTGGGGTTAGACTGGAGGTCACTGAAGAAGAAAAGGATCCGGGGATGTTGATAACTGAGAGCATGAACAACTCTGCCCAATGCAGAAAGGCTGCAGCAAAGGCTAACAAGATGCTGGGGTGTATTGCAAGGGGAATTTAATCCAGACATAAGGATGTGATCCTGCCACTTTACAGTTCTTTATTCAGGCCACACTTGGAGTACTGTATAGCTTGGCAGAAGACACCAGGAGAAAGGACTGCTGTGTGACTGAACTTCTCTGCTGAGACTATATTGCCATCCTTCCCTCCCCTCCACCAAAAGTTAGTTCTATTTTTATAGGCATAGAATTTGACTGACAACAGGAACTTCCTGTTTAGGGGAAGGAAGTGAGTGATCACAGAACCACTAAGGGCCCACCATCCTAGAAGGGCAAGAGTAGCTCTCCGGCCCCCTCTAGCTGCTGGAGGTCTGCCCCTGAGCAAGTAAGTGGTCTACTGCAAAATATAGGATATTCTTGTCTCAGAACAGGACAATCAAGAGCTTAAATGGCACACAGGCAGAAAGTAAGGAGAGAGAGAGAAAAAAAAAACAGAGGAAAGAGTAAGGATTGCAAACAGTTAAGAGGCCAGAAATAAGACATGATTGGAGTGGTGCAGTGCAGTGGCTGTGGAGCAGCAGTCTTCCGGGAGATGTTCTGGAGAATGCGTGTTGTCCCATCTGCAGGCACCTCTGGGCTGAGGAGGAGGTTGCTCATCTCCAGGCTGAGTTGGCCAGGATTTGTGGGACCTCCTCTTCCATCCAGGAACCACCAGTGCCACTGCCATTGCCTCAGAGGTTGCCAAGAAAAGGAGGCGGTTGGACCACAGTGGGCTCAGGAGGGTGAGGGTGGTGGAACAGGCGCATCCCTCCCATTGTACCTCTCCACAATTCCTATGCCATTCTGGCAAAGTGTGGTTCCTCTATGGAGGCACCCACAGTGGAGACCAAGGGAATGCTGGAACCTCCACAAAGGAGACCCACAGGAGGGTGGCAGGGGACCCTGCAGGGAAGGAAACAACTCCTGGTGGGGACTCCATTGTTAGGAAGGTAGAACTGGGGAGGAAGGGAGAGGGAGGTAGGTGCCTGCCTGGCACCATGGCTTGCAGGGACAGGAAGGAATCCTCAGGATTGCCAGAGCAGCTGCATAGGGAGGGAGCTGGATGTCATTGTCCACCTAAGGACAAATGATCTGGCTAAGAAAGGGATTAGAGAAGTGCAGGAAGAGTTTGTGGAATTGGGAGGGGCCTTAGTCAAGTAAGACGACGGTAACCTTCTCGGAGGTGCTACCCATCTATGGCATAGGAGAGGCTAGGGTGTTCTGCACCATGGATTCAATCAGTGGTTGAAAACTGGTGTAGAGCTCAGAGATTTGGCTTCATTGGGGACTGGGGTCCACCTGGAGGATGCAAAGCCTATACTGGCATGATGGGCTGCATCTGTCCGGGAGGGAAACCAGGATCCTAGGTGATAGGTTTAAATGCTTCATTGGCAAGCTTTAAACTAGCCAAGGGGAAGCACTGGAAAGGAGCAGGAAAATCCTAGCCCCCAAATAATCACTGGTAGTAAGTGCAGCAAACACCAACATAGAGGTGTCGATAGGGAGAAGGGCAGGGGTAAATGGAGAAAGTGACAAAGGCAAGAAGGAGATGGGGCAAAAGGAGTAAGGCCATCAGGAAATGGAGGGTAATGAGTACCAATGCCCGTAGTCTGGGCAACAAGCTCCCTGAGCTGATGGCCTTAATGGAAGAGGGATGCCTGATATCGTAGCAGTCACAGAAACATGGTACACAGAGAACCATGACTGGGACAGCACATACAAGAGTACATAACCCAGGAGAGACAGGTGGGACAAGAGGGAGGAGTAGCTTTCTATGTAAAGGAAGGGATAAAAGCAACTGAACAAAAGAGTAACAGGGAGGAGAGGAGGCACTGTGGATCACCTGGAGACTGAAAGGGCACCACTATCCCAGGGGTTGTGTACAGACCCCCATGTCAGGGGAAGAATGGACAAGGATATGATAGAAGGCATTCTTAGAATGGCAGAGAAAGGAGATACTGTTGATGGGAGACCTGAATATGCCAGATGTTAACTGGAGCACATTTGCTGCAGCCATATCCAAGAGCAGGGCCATTCTTGATGCCCTACAGGTGTGAACATTAGACAGCTAGTTTCGGAACCCACTCATGAGGGGCAATCTTAGACCTCATGACTCTCAAGCGGGGGCAGTGAGAGGATCTAGAAGTGGGTTGCCATCTGGGGACAAGTGACCATCAAACAGTGCGGTTCACGTTAAACTCAGCTACAGAGTCAAGCCTACAAAAGTGAGGGTACTGGACTTTAGAGGGCTGACTTTGGCAAGATGAGAGAGTGCCTCAGAAAAGCACTAGCAAACAGGCTAGAAGGAGGTGTGGAGCAACAATGGGAATTATCAGAACTGCCATCACAGAGGCAACAAGCCTTTTGTGTGAAGCAAATGAACAAATCAAAATGAAAGAAAAGCCACTATGGTTCTCAAAAGAGGTGGCTGTGAAAGTCAGAAGAAAAACACATTCCGAAGTATAAGGAAACACAGAAGGAGCAGGACAGACAGCTGTACCAGTTAAGGCAGAAGGAAGCAGGAGGGTAGTCAGAATAGCAAAGGCCCAAACTGAGGAAAAGATAGCCAACTCAGTTAAGAAGGGATAAAACCTTTATAGGTACATCAGCGAGCGTGAGAAAGACAAAGGGAGGATAGTGAGGCTGAATAGAATGAACAGTGGGTGGGCAGAGGGGACAGTGAAAAGCAGGAATACTGAACTAATATTTCTGCTCAGTATCTACAAAAGAGGAGGGAAGTGCCTAATCCAATTAACAGAAGCACTTTGATGGGGGTCAATCCCAGTCCTTTCACAGAAGAAAGGGTTCTGCAAGAACTCCTAAAACTGAAGGTGGACAAAGCAATGGGTCCTGATGGAATTCACCCCAGAATTCTAAAAGAATTAAGGGAGGAACTAGTGAAACCACTGGCTACTATTTTTAATAAATCATGGAGGATGGTGTGGTACCCGAGGACTGGAGGAAGGCGGATGTGATTCCCCTTCACAAAAGTGGGTCCAAGACAGAGGCAGGAAACTACAGACCTGTCAGTCTGACCTCTGTGGTAGGGAAAGTGATGGAGTCACTTCTGAAGGAAAGAATAGTCCGGTACCTAGAGGCCAGTGGGGCACAGGACCCAAGGCAGCATGGGTTCACAGCGGAAGGTCATGTCAGACGAATCTAATAGATTTCTTTGACTGGGTGACCAAAGTAGTAGACCAGGGAGGGCTGTGACATGGCCTACCTAGACTTTAGCAAGGCATTTGACACAGTCCCACACAAAAGATTAATAGTCAAATTAACCAGCCTGGGAGTGGGACCCAGGGTGGCAGCCTGGGTAAAACATTGGCTGGACAACAGAACACAGAAGGTAATTGTAAATGGAGTCCATTCTGAAGAAAGGAGGGTTACTAGTGGGCAACGAGGGTTCAGTATTGGGTCCAGTCCTTTTAATGTCTTCATCAGTGACATTGCAGAGGGACTGAAGGAAAGGTATGCCTTTTGCAGATGACACAAAATCTGCAACAGGGTTGATACACAAGGAGGCGTGGAAAGGATAAAAGGGACTTGGCAAGGTTGGAGGAATGGTCAGAAGTATGGCAGCTAGGATTCAATGCAAAGAAGTGCAAATAATGCACCTGGGAAACAAGAACCCAGGGAAGAATACACAATGGGTGGGGAGGTAGTAACAACAACAAAAGGAAAGGGACCTGGGGGTAATCATCAGATGACCTTAAGGTTAGCAAGCAATGTGAGAAGGCAGTAGGGAGGGCTGGGGTATACTGGGATGTATAGGGAGAGGCATCAGCAGCAGAAAACAGGAAGTTGTTTTCCCTCTGTACAGACAGTTGGTGAGACCCCATCTGGAGTACTGTGTCAAGTTCTGGAGACCCCATCTCCGCAAGGACATAGACAGGATAGAGGCAGTCCAGAGGAGGGCAACTAAAATGGTGCAGGGTCTGCAAGAGAAGCCATATGAGGAGAGACTAAAGGAGCTTAATATGTATACCCTTGAGGAAAGAAGGGAGAGGGGACATGATAGAAACTTTTAAGTACCTCAGTGGAATCAACAAAGTCCAAGAAGGTAGCATTTTTCAGAAAAGAGACTTGTAAGAACAAGGGACACAATTTAAAGATAGAAGGAGGGTCGGTTCAGGGGCAATGTGAGGAAGTATTATTTCACAGAGAGGGTAGTGGATGCATGGAACAGCCTTCCTGAGGAGGTTGTGGGGTCTAAAACTGTGGGAGAATTCAAGAATGCATGGGACAGACATAAGGCAATTCTTGTTGGGGGTAGGAAGAAATAGGCTGTTAGTTAACTAGGATCTGCGGCCTATCCTGTAGGTAGGGAAATGGGCAGACTAGATGGGCCTAGCAGTCCTTATCTGATGTCAAAGTCTATGTTTCTATGTTACTGTGTGCAGTTCTGGCAGCCATATTTGAAGAAGAATATTAGGCTGCTAGAGAGAGTACAGCATAGGGTGACAAGAATGATACAGGGGATGGAAGGCAAACCCTATGAGGACAGATTGAGTTTGTATACCCTGGAGGAGAGGTGGGATTGAGGGGATGTGATTGAAACATTCAAGTATCTGAAGAGGTTCAACAAAACTGGCACATATAGGTTATTTAAAATGAGGAAGGGAAGGGACACGAGAGGATTCAGGCTCAAATTGGAGGGGAGCATATTTAGGAAAGCAATAAGGAGGCATTATTTAATGAAAAGGGTGGTGTCAAAATGGAATACCCTACCTGAGGAGGTAGTATCATGTAAGGTGGGCACTTTCAAAAGGGCTTGGGACAGGGCATGGGGTAGTGTCTAGGTTAATAGTAATGATAATTTGCTGGAGAGGGGGAGGGGTGTGGGGCAGCTGCAATCTAGGGTTGCTAGCTGCACACTCAAGCAGACTTGATAGACCATAAGGCAGATTTGTATGTACAGTATGTATGTATGTAAATAGAGATATTTTTGGCACAGACTAGGAGCAGTTGTAGTTTTCCCCCAAATGTGTTTTTGGGAAACTTGAATTCCTTGATTTGTGTCATGACCATATAACGTGCTTGTGACAAACACCTTGGTCAAGATAATTGATAATCCTGCTTGCAAAAGGTTAGCTCCAGGAGTGAATTATCACCTGGAGTAGGCTACAACTATCTTGGAATATTTGTGAAATGCATAGCAAGTGCTAAAAGCATGTTGCAGTGTACTTGCCAAAGGAGGTAGGCACTAATGCATCTGCTACCTCAAGCCATGACCCCCTAATGACTACATGAGGCACAGTAGGGAACTATAGGACTAACAAGAGCAAAAGAACCCTTTAGGGCTCACAAGCAGCAAGTATTCCAGTGGAGCAATCTTCCATCTTTAAACTTCTCCATGCAAATGACCCATTGGACAGGCAATGCAGTATGGGGTCATTTGCATCTTATTATAGTCTCATTACAGGCCAGTAGCAAGTGGGGATAGCACTTCCACTATCACACATCCATATGTATGTTAAAGATCCTTGGCAGTCTAGTGGTCCTCCTGATTATCCATCTATTCTGTTATGTTCAGTCCCAGGCTATCTTGTGGCCCCCCTGATTACCTGTCTGTAATGATAATTTCCTGTCTGTCTAGTGGTCAACCCGATCACCTATCCATACAGAATGTTCCAATCCCTGACTGTCTAGTGGTCTTTCCAACTCCCATATCTATTTGTACACAGGCCCAGCCACCCCAGTAGTCTACCTGCCTCACCACCCCTGACATGCAAAGCAACTACCCCTCAACAGTAGCTGACAATCTCACAACTCAGCATCACCACCAGCCCCCATCTGCCTTTAAATATCCAATACACTGTGAGTTGGCCTTGTGAGGCATACAGCAGCTAGTGGTGGCAGTGAGTGGTGCAGAAGGGACAGCAGTAATAGTAGGGGGGTTGCCTCACATGCCAGAAGTGAGGGAGCAACTGGACCACCAGAGAGGTAGTGTCAAGGAATAAACAGGTGACTGGGGGGCAGGGACTTTGCAATTTTAATTTTAATTATATTGGTGATTGGATTATGATAGGTACTGTACAGTTGACATTGATCAGAGGACCACTAGACAGACAAGGATTGGAAATTACCATTACAAACAGGAGATCAGGGGGATGGCAGACCACTAGACAGCCAGGAATCAGAACTACATTACGAATGGGTAATCAGGGGTGAGAGACTACTAAACAGCTGGAGGTTGAAACTTACTATATTGACTGACAATTGGGAGAGAACCGCTTGACAGCCAGGGATTGGAAGTAAACAGTTTGGATGGGCGATCAGTGGCAGGGGATCACTAGACAGCTAGGGACTGGAACTTTAGTACAGACCAGTGATTATTAAGGGATGGACTACTTGACAATCAGATATTAGAAATTAACATGGAAGGGCAATAGGGAAGCCACTAGACAGTCAATGACTGTAACTTATTGTATAAATGGGTGAGTGTGTGTGTGTGTGTGTGGACTACTAGCCAACCTAGTTTTGAGAATGACAGTAGAGTAGGGTGGTTAGGGGCACATCACAGTAGTAGCAAGACCAGGTTTAGGAAGTTGTTGAAAGTGTGGTGCTAATGACTGTTTAATGCCTTCACAATTCTTTTGACAGGCCAGTGCACTTAGAGTATATGCAAACACAGCTGTTTGCATGGGCACACAGACATCTGTCCGTGCTGCTTTCTAAAGGGTTATTGACTTGTTAAATGTGCCTTTTAATATGACCTATTTAGTATGTCCTCTGATTTTAGGGTTTTAAACACCGTCAGCATGGCATTAACCCTGTCTGTACTAGCAAACTGTCTTCCAATACCCAGGCCTTTATGCAAAATGTGTACCATCCTGAACTGCCCAAGCTCAAAGTCCTAGATCTCAGTTTTAAATGGGCACTTAGATTGATGTGAGCTGCAGCAAATGGCAGCTTGCATCAAAGCCCAGTGCACCGAGGACCCTGCACCAGATTCACTACAAATTCCAGTCACAGAGGTTAAGATCCCTGATCTGCTGCATGTGGACCCATGCACTAAACATATGGTGCACAGACAGAGAGTGGCAGAGGCTGCTGGCAGACCTTGTGGTAGCTGTTCACATGCACCATCTACCACTGCATTCCCGAACTGCTGTGCACCAGCAGATGTGGCACATCCTGGGTCCCAGGTGGCATCTTTTGGTACCAGCATAGCTGTGGTCTTCCCATACCCTGGGTAACAGTGGCCACCGGGGGGGCCAGTGGTGACAGCATGGTAACATACCATAGCAGACCCCTGGTACTGGGTCTGCACCAGGACTCTGGCTGTCATGGCTGCTCATTTGCATCTGCTGCCACAGTACTGCATCACATTGTGTGATCAACAGCAGGATAGGATGGCAGGATGGGTTGTGCCATGGAGGCAGTAATTCAGGTGGGCCCTGAAGCCTGCTGTACCAGCAGCTGCTGCAACTCTGTGTGTGGCCCACCCTGTCCCATACTAAGTATGCAGGACACAAGTTGCCAGGTGCTCTCCAAGATGTCGTACCATGATGAGGATTGCCAACGCATGGACCCACTCTCACCAACAGCAGTAACACCCTCTGGAGCACTGGGTTAAGTCCACAACCTGTACACTTCCCATGTCAACCAGCTCAGCTTTTCTGGACAGTGGACAGACTGTGCAATCCACTCTGTCTTCAGCCCAGAAATGCTTTTTCTCAAGAGGGGTGTAAGGAGATTGCTCGATTCTTCACTGATAAGGTTGCCATGATCAGGTCCGACATATGCCTGACCCTTTCTCAAGGAAGTAACAGTGGACAGCAGATGTCAGACTCCCAGTTTGTGTGGTGCGACTTTGGCCAGCCCACAATCAGTGATATTGTGATGGTTATCCAGTCATTATGTCCTTTCAACTGTAGTTTGGATCCGGGTCCCACATGCTTGCTTGTTGGCTATGTTGATGTCATCGGTCAGGTCCTTGCTGAGATAGTCAGGTTATCCTTGGAGAGGTGAATATTTCCAGACTCCCTCAAGGAGGCCGTGGTTTGGCCCCTTCTTAAGAAGTCCTTCTTGGATCCTGACTGTCTAGCAAACTACAGGCTGGTCTCTAACCTTCCCTTTTTGGGTAAGGTTATTGAGAAGATGGTGGTATTACAGTTAGAGGACCATTTAACCAGCCACAATATCTATGACTCTCTCCACTCCGGTTTCAGGAAGAGACATAGTACCAAGACAGCTCTTGTTTGGGTACTAAATGACCTCCTGATAGCAAGAGAGTGAATGACTCATTCCATCTTGGTCCTTCTTGATCTCTCTGCAGCATTTGATACTGTGGACCATGGTGTGCTGTTGAATCACCTGCAGCTTATCTGTGGACTCTCGGGAGTTGTCCTCTGATGGTTTTGATCTTTCCTCATGGGTAGGACTCAGAGAATGGTTTTCTGGGGTTTGTACCTCAGCTCCATTCCCCCATCCTGTGGGGTGCCACAGGGATCCATTTTAGCGCCCATGTTGTTTGCAGTTTATATGCTGCTGTTGGGAGTGATTATTAGATGGTATGGCTTGGGTTTTCGTTACTATGCAGATGATGCTCAGCTATACATGCCTTTTGTGCCTGAACAAGATGATGCTGTCTCAGTGCTAAACAGTTGTCTGGCTGAAATTCAGGCCTGGATGAATGTGAGCTGGCTAAGGTTGAACCCTAAAAAAACTGTGGTGCTGGTAGTGGACCAGGGTCATCACGAGGCAGGTATGTTGGCAGGTTCTCTTTCGGGTCTGTGGCTTGCAGGTGTCCAGCTAGCTACCTCAGACTGGGTGCAGAACCTAGGCATTATGTTTGATGACTGTTTGACCATAAAGTTACAGGTGTCAGCAGTTGTTAATACTTCTTTTTAACATCTGAGAAATATCGCCCGGGTGAAACACCTGGTTACTCCTGATGATCTTCTAACGTTGGTTCATGCCTTCATTATTATCCCCTTGACTACTGAAATGCCCTTTACCTAGGGCTATCAGGGGCTGATATTCACTGCTTGCAGCTGGTGCAGAACGCGGCAACCAGGCTGTTGACTGATGCATCAAGAACTAGTCATATAACGCCTGTGCTCCGCGGTCTGCACTGGCTGCCGATACAGTGGCAGATCACCTTCAAGGTTGCTTTGTTAACCTATAAGGCCCTACACAACCAGGGACCAGGTTACCTGAAAGATCTCCTTTGTCTCTACTGTCCCCTCCATCCTCTCCGATCCACCGATGAGGGATTGCTAGAGATTCCCAGGGTTCTTTTGCAAACATCTGGTGCAAGAGCATTTAGTTTTGCTGCCCCGTCCCTGTGGAATTCTCTACCTCATCGGGTACGAGATTGCCTAACTGTCCAGAGTTTTAAGAATGCCTTGAAGACTTATCTTTTTGGTTTGGCATTTGGGAATTAGTGCTGCTGCCATTATGCTGCTACCAGACTGCATTCTGATGTAATTTATATGTTTTGTTCTATAATTATTTTATTTTAAATATTTTATTGTACGGGCGCCTTGCTTTTGGAAAGGCACCTTTTTATAAAAGAAGCTGATTTGATTTGATGTCAGCTACAGAATGGTCCTGCCCACAGTGTCTAGGGCACTATGAGAGTGACAACTGCTGCCTGTGCCCATCTGATATGCTGTGGCACCTGCACTGCCTGACCATGTCCCACTACAACTGTTGGCAGCCAGACATTAGTCAGAGAGTTTCCAGTGCTCCCCAGAGTACAGGTCATGAGTTCATGAGCCAAGACACTCAATCTGGCATGCCATTCATCCTGCCCACATCGAGGACCACAGCCTGTCAGTGCCCATGGATATGATGTTCAAGGCATCGAACATGCATGTCACTATGGGTACATGGTCATATGCACCTCATAGCACCTGGGGTGTGGGATGGCTTCCTCACCCATCACACTGTGTGCTGCATGCACTGCATTTCTCCACAAGTACCTCTGTGTTGTGTGATGTCAGAGCCATGGCAGTGCAAGAGGTCTTTCAACCTACTCTGATGTCTAATAACAGTCTAACAGAGACTTATGACCAGAGTAGAGCTTTGGAAATCCCACTGTGGGGGATATGGAAGCCCAGTTGTGGCACAAGCCACCTGAACACCATGGTACAGTTTGCAGATTGCCACAAGCCCAGTGCAAGGTGATCTGGTGCAAGGGCTCCAGCTGGTGCCAGAAGCACTGACTGACAATCAGGAATGGTTGGCCCACTGGCACAGCGGTTGGATTTCTGCTTGCAACACTGAAGACCAGGTTCAGGAATGGACCCAGGAGTCGAAGGATTGGCCAGGGGTGAGAAGGCTTGAGCATCCAATGACTGCTCACCTTCTCCAGGGAGGGAGGGAGGTAAGAGGCTCAGCATTTGCTAGACCCTGGCAGAGGCAAGAGGCACAGCACTACATCAGGCTCCACTGTGGGAGTTAGGATGATGGACCCCACCTCTGGTCTTGATGTCATGTGGCATGTCACACCCCTGAGAAAAAATGGAAAATGGCACCTGATGGCTGCTCCTCCTCCCACCACCATGCTGGTCCCCAGACGCACGTTCTCCTCCATCTCCTGTGTGTGTTCCTGGACCGGGGGCTCTGTATCCCTAAATTCTTCTTCCTTCCTCCTGGGAAGAGGCTCTTCTGGTAGGGTTAGGCTCATATCCCCCCCCCCGGGGTGCAGGGCACATGGGACCATGATCGATGGAGGAGAGGCAGCAGAGGTGAGATGGCAGGCACAGGGAGGCATGCAGGCCTGTGGGCCTGAAGGAGTGGCAAGGCTAGGGTCAGGAGAAGAAAAAAAAAAAGAAGACTGAGAATGATGCAAGGTGTGGCACAGTGGCCCCTTGTATCACGTCTGTTTGATGTAAGCATCTTGTGTCATTCCTGAACCTTTGAAAATCGAACCCATAATCTTTTTTTTTGTAAATTATTTTAAAACTAAGCATTTCTCAATTAAACCAAATATCAAAGCAACACCCACGTGCCAAACTTTAACTAATCTGAAAGTTTTAAGTTTCACCTCGCTATCCTTTTTGTGCTACTGGTGAGCAAAATGTGGTCCCAAAATACATATTTTTTCCATATTTGTCCTGACCAGTTCCAATTGTACAGGTTCTAGAGATCCTGGGGCCAACTACAAACACATCAAATCACAAGTTATTCTGTCCAAGGACAGACCTGGTGCAAAAATGTTGTCTCATCATAAAACAGCATTAGCCCAACTATAGTGGCACTTCTGTTTCACTATATGTTAATGGATGTAAATATTAGTTGAAGACATACATTGAGTATGTCTCTATTCACATGACCCAGTGCACATAATCTATTGTGGTGCTACTAACAGTCTTGTGTAACTTTCCCCAAGATACCTTTGTAAATTACATTTGTTTTTATGCTGTCGGCTGTTAAACTAGAAAAGGGCATATTTGTTCTTTAATGGAACAGCCACTGATATTTTCTGACTTCTAATTCATATGAGGCAAATTGGTTAAATGGAAAATGTTGCCAATCAAGGCTGCATTTTATTGAAAAATGACATTTTCGGGTCACAAACTGCAATGTGAACTCACTTATTTGTTGTCTTCTATGAAAAGTGGAATTTTTAGAAATACAAAACTACAGAATTGCTCTTCTAGCTTTACATATTTCATGATAAGTTATGCAGTTTTTCACCTTTTGTGTTTTAGTCTTGTGCATTTAATTATAAAGCAAACAATACACTTTCCCTCATTTAACCTGTAATTTTCCTTGTTGTCATTTCAAGAACATAAAAATTAAGGTTTCAAAATTAGCCCATTTAAAAAATTATCTATTTTTCTTAACGTTTGATAAGTATGAAACACTCAATATGTGAGCTTTATTTTATCCCACTATGTATGAGGCAGTTTTAAAGTGCTACTTTTGTTTTATTTGACACTATTTAACTCTTATTGATGTTTTAGGCCACATCTAATAGGTACTGTTGAATTACGAGTAGAATAAAACCACAAGAAGACAACAAGGAAAGCTAACATAAAATTTAGAAAATCCTTCATGAAATCACAGAGAATGAAAAGAAATTGTACTCCCCTGTTTCAGAATAAGGGTCATTATATTAGAAAGCGTTAATTTTAAAAGCCGTTGAGCTATGAACTTTTTAGTGTCTGTTTAATTTAGTCTTGGCATCAGATTAACTAAGTTCTATCAATACTGTTTTCAAGTGACAGTATATTTTGATACAGTGTGTTGATTTACAGTGTGTGCATTCACTAAAAATACCACCAACAGCTTAATCTGGTTCAAGGTCATTGGCATTCATTCCCCTTCCCCAGGTCGTGCCTGAAAATGGCAGAATTTGCATAGTATGCTTACCCGGTCAACAAAAACAAACTAAATAAATACTGTAGTTAAAAGTATATTAGTGTATAATGGCAAGTGCAGTAGTTATATAATTACTTGTAACCACCTATATGAACCTTACACCAGCATTCTTTCAATGCCATAATACATAGGTATGACATCATAACCTTGCATTATGGTATTTCATAACACCTTGTTGACCCTTGTCACACTGTGTATGTTGTTGCTGAATCCTCGCATCTCTAAACCTCTTTATTTATTTTTTTTTTAATTTTGGATGATACTGACATTTCTACCATGCTTCTGAATTTAAAATAAACAGAAACTCACATAACTAAGCTGTGCTCCATTTCTGCTGAAAACACATTTACTCATGCTGGTGAAACAAACCACGTTGTGAGTCTCTGGTTATTTTAGAATCAAGAGCATCACAGAAATGATAGTATTAACCAGATGAGTAATTAAATACAATGGATTGGGATGTTGAGGACTTGATAACAATACACACAGGAATACTAGTATCAATTTTTTAAACAGTTGAGACAGTGTGCAAGTATGAATGGGAGTTATGATCCATTGTTTTGCATTACCTCAATAACTGATGTCTGCGTAATCCTCTTGAGCTTTGCTGTCAAGGTTTAAGAACATAAATCACCTCAGTTGTGTCAAAAACTTTTATAAAATGGGTATTGAAAATAGTGAATCTTGACTGGTTAAAACCAGTGCACTGAAAGAACATAATGCATGGGTAAAAAAAAGTGCTGGCAATCAGGTACAGCACTAAAACAGTTTCATTGTATTTTTTCAATTCCTGATTGCCATTACAAACATGGCTGCCACCTTTACTCACTAAAAAAAAGATTCAAGCCCTAAAAATTATACACTCTCAAAACAAAAATAAAAAACTGTTTAAATGTTCTTGCCCATTATATTCCTCTCCTTAAACACATACACCAATTAAATGAAGTAGTGCTCATTGCTTTATTTTTGAGCTTCTTTTCTGACCTTAGATCCCCCCGCCCCCGCCAACTAACCTTACATACCTACCAGGGAAATCTTTGCTGCTTGCTTTGCTTGAAATACAACTGAATTCCTGACTTTACTGAGTTATTTTGCTGTTTGTGCTTGTGTGGGGAGAAGTGTGCATTCAGTCAGCAGAATGCTTCAGAAGTCTGAATTCCTGAATTCCATGATAAACATTCCATCAACTGAATGTGTGGATAGACAGATGTTTGACAGTTGAGGAGGGATTACTTTTTGATAGTTACTTTTAACAAAATAAAATGCCTCATTGTAATACAAAAAAGTTGGATTTTTTTCTCAGTTTATACATTTTATAACTATAATAAGACACTTCAAAGAGAGTGTTGTGATAGCACAACATACTTCCAGGGGCTGAAGGCACACCGCCTCTGGCATTGTGTCTTACTATACCCCCAGGCATTCACTGTGTGAACACAAGGCACACCCCATCATTCCTTATTGCTTATATAATATAGTGATTCCAATGCACTGTTATACTGGCATGGTAGAGACAGTGTAGTTAGGGTTTGTGAGAGCATGTAATGTTAAAGGCCAATTTTTGCAGGGTAATAACTTTGTTCAGATTCAACAGATCTGCTTGAAAGTGTGATGCATCATTGGAAAGGGCAGGTCTATCAATATGCCAAATTTGGTTTGAATCTCTTGTGTGGTTTCTGAGATACAGAGTGTTGAAAAATGAGATTTTTATGATGTTATGTTGTTTCTTTGTCAACATGTATCTTAAAAATGGCTGTAGCTACAGGGATGAAATTTACGGGGTAGAAAACTGTGCCCTCACAGATATGCATTTTGAAGGTTTGGTGAAAAAATATGAATCCATTCAACAGTTATTAATTCTTGTGTTCCCCACTATTTTCTAGGGGGAAAAAATAGATGTCCCTGGCAGCATAGGATTCTAAGTCAGAGCAGTGCTCTGGCATAGGATTTTATGCCGAAGTTTAGTAATGGGTATATGATTCTATGTTGGAGCAGTTGTCCGGCATAGGATTGTATGCTGAAGGATACAGTGCAGGTCAGCATGCCTAGCTTCAAAAATGACTGTGGAACACTGGGGAACCCATTCCCAGTGTTCCCAAATCTGCCTTGTGTCTCTATAAAATAAGTAAACAGTTCCCCAACATACCTCATTAACTTTGATGCAGAATTCTGCATCCTGCCATTTTCAATGCGGAATACTGCTTCTATGTGCTAGCTTTTGCCAACATCGGGTTGCCTAATTCCTGAGTCATCATTTATACTGCTCTCCACTACTGTGGCACACTAGGGAGCCCACCCCCAGTGTGGTGAAATTAATGTATTTATAGTTTTTCAGACACTGAGATGCCAACTCCTGGTGTTGGATGTCTCCCTGAGCCCAATTCCATTGCCGACGGGAGTGCCCAATCCCCCTGTCAGCATAATGTATCCCCACACCTCAACTCAAGTGGCACACTCCCTGTGAGCCCACCCTAGTGTGCACACATTCACTTTTCTCTTCCTGTAAATAAAGAAAATTGTTCCAATGTTTTTTTTTTTCACCTATAACAATAAAAAAGGTCCCTCATCGTCTAGCCAGTCCCCCCTCCACCATCCCCAGTCTCCCACTGAGCACCTACCTCCCTGCACTTACCTCTGTGATACTTACCTCTGGAAGTTGGGAGGAGGGACCAGGACATGTCTGCACTCTTCAAAGCTAAACCATAAACTGAGGAATCAAGGTAAACTCATATTATGGCTCTCAATGGGGGTTTCAACTTAAGTTGATATCTGAGCCATTTTAAGGAATATTTACTTCAAATTTTCAGCATGGGGTTCTTGGTTCCCCACCTCATGAACATTGTCACCGACATTTTGTTATTCAGTCCCAAAAGGTGATTTTTGTGGTCGCTATGCAGAATCACTTTTCTGGACCAATTAATGAAATGACAGTGCCAGTGTTTATGAGGGGAGGTCCCAAAAAGCCCTTGTTGAAAATGCGGTGCACACATTCCCCAGAATGGCTGCATTATGGGTGTATGTTGCACAGTTTCTATGCAGATTCATAACTTCACCATTTTTTTATATTTTCACTCCAGATTTTCAGCATTGCAATTTTGTCATACCTCCTCATGAATAATGTAGTTGTAATTTTTCACATCATACCCAAAATGTGTTTTCACAACTCTGCCACAGAATGGCACAGTCACAGTGCAAATCAACTATTGGGATGTACTAATGAAATCACAGTGTCACTGTTCATTAGGTGGGCTCCCAAAAACGCAATGTTGAAAATTTGGTGAAAGAATTACCCAAAATGATTGTGTTATGACTGTGCATTGCACAGTTTCTATGCATATTCGTAACATCGCCATTTTTAATATTGTCACCTCAGATTTTCAACATTGAGATATTTTCATACCACCTCATAAACAGTGCAGCTGTCATTTGTCACAACCTGCCAAAATGTATTTTCACAGCTCTGATGCAGAATGGTGCAGTTGCTGTGTGAAATCAACTTTGGGGATGTACTAACAAAATCACCGTGCAACTGTTCAATAGGATGGGTCCCAAAAACGTCATGTTGAAACTTTGGTGAGCAAATATCAAAATAAATCTCACAAACCTAGGATACTATTATATCAAAAAATAAGGAAATTAATCAACAAAAAACTTTGTTTAAAACAAAGTTAGGGTTTTACACATATCTCTTCAACCAAAGTGGTACAGGTCAGGAAACTGGATGTTAGGGTTTGCAATTTTGATACCCCTCCCCACCAAACCCATCATTGGAACTGTACCACACACCCTCCATACACCAACATGCATCAGGGGTGACTATGGTCATGGTGGGTCACCACCCACCACACAACCCTACCATCACAACACTACCCCTACCCTCCACTCATCAACAATCATCAGGGTGTGCCTTAGGGTCATGGACCCTAACACTCACCCCATTCTCCTATATGTGTACCATGTCAGGTTCCTTACAGATGGAATGGGGTGGGTGTTAGGGTCCATGACCCTAAGACACACCATGATGCTTGTTGATGTGTGGATGGAAGGGGTGGTGTTATGATGGTAGGATTGTGTGGTGGGTGGTGTGGGACCCACCATGACCCAAAGTCACACCCTGACACTTGTTGGTGCATGGAGGGTGAGGGTGCAGTTCTAATGGTAGGGTTTGGTGGGGGAAGGGTATAATAGTTGTAAACCCTAACATCCAATTTCCTGACCTGTATCACTTTGGTTGAAGAGATATGTGTAAAACCCTAACTTTGTTTAAATGAAGTTTTTATATATATATATATATATATATATATATATATATATATATATATATATATATGTATATATATAAATATGTATCTTATATATATATATATATATATATAAATATATCTATAAATATATATGTCTGTGTGTGTGTGGGATACATGAAGGCCTGAGTGTGATACGGAAAATATTTTAACTCCTCTAGAGAGACCCCTGGATACTCATGAGTGGCAAAGCCACAAGTGAGGTTTCAGAGGTCACTGTGCAGGACTGAACATATTTTCCATACCACATGAGTGCACATCATGTATCCTATTTATACTATGGGGGCCTCATTGTTGCAAAAAGTTCTCCAAGGGTGTAATAAACAGCATTTATTTTAACTCTGCTGATGTCATCGGAATGTATTTCACCTCAGTGAAAATAACTTGTTTTATCTCACTGGAATATGTCTCACCCCCATTGTATAAATATATATATATATATATATATATATATATATATATATATATATATGTGTGTGTGTAATGCCAACTCTGGGGTGGTAGCTCTGGCAGGGAAGGGATCCTGGGGGCAAGAAGGGTGGAAACTGTGCCTGTCATGGGTACTGACTCTCAAGCAGACTGATAGTCCATGAGGCCTATTCTGCTGGCATTTTAGTATGTTAGTGTGTATATACTGTATATATATATATATATATATATATATATATATATATCAGTTCATGGAAACTGTAGCAACAGATCAATTTCATATCAGCATGATCCCAAACGTCTTTAAAATAAAATACAATTAAGTCTCTAGTCCTAATGGTTCAAAAAATGTGCTTGTATAGTAAAACACTTCAAAGTGCCAGGGCACTAGGCTTTGTACTCCATTGAGAGCAGCAATTTAGAAAGCAGTATTTGCACTACATGGCTTTTAAAATTGAAATTGTTTTTGAGAGTTTACCCTTTATAAGCATTCTAGATCCCTGAATGCACATGTATTCTGTTATTGGTCTATTGTGGGCTCAATTATGTGCATCAAACTGCTGCTCTGATCATGTTCCCCCATTGTCTGTTTCATTTTGTAAATTTAGCACAGAAAATCAATTGTAAAATGCCCAAATGGGCTCATCAGGATTGATGGTGACTTCTGTTTAAAACTGTATTTTGTAAACATGTTCTCACGTACCATAACATTTACAGTGAAAAGATAAACTTGGCTTCACATTCAGTTCAGCAAAGCAAGACTGGAGTTATTCTTTGCAAAATATATTTTATATTTTTTGCAATAGTCAAAGAACATTATTTGTTTCCTACACAGAAGTCTATATAAATCAATGTAAAGGAGATGGAACATGTGTTTGCAAAAATGAACATCTGTCTGAAATATGGATTTGTGCTCCTTAAATGTACTGTACAGCATATCAAAGCTGTTCAGTGATGTATTTCCCTTAGAGGTTAACATGAACAAATTATGTCTCTGAAATGGAAATTCCTGAACTAATGAGAAATCTGAGCAAATTTCAGGTTTGCATTTAAGTTGTTTGTATCTTACTCTAAATAATCTATAAGTGATAAATATGCTGAAATCTAAAATAGGTTTCCTAACTGACAGAACAGAGACAGACAGACAGACAGAACAACTTGTATAACCTAATCGTAAGAATCATTTAATGCCAGCAAAGGACCATTAATTTATTCCTTCTGTAGAACTGGATAGTATATGTGTGGGAGGATGACAAATGACTGGAAGCTCAAACAGAAGGTAGGGCTATAGAGACTAGTGTAGCATAACCTCCCACACAGGTTTATCAGAAATGAACAGTTGCTAAGTTATCAGACTAGATCAAGCCAAGAGGAGATTTGTTTCGGAACAGCAATGTACAGTATAGGACCAGCATCCTAAAATGCAAACTGAAAATGATTGAGTTTGCTTGATTCAAATAGAAAAAAGATATGTAGTACCCAAGTTTATTTCAATCAGTACTTTTCATCTTTCCCTTTTGCAAAAAGATAGTTTACTGTAGTTCAGAAGAAAGGTAATTTCAAACGAAGGCTGTCTTAGTCTTGTAATTAACAATGTTCATCTGTAAGTGGTTCTGCTGGAGCTGCACATAAACTGATATTGCTATTTATTCCTTTTACCATATACATGCCTTTGCATGCACAGTTGCATAGGTTGACTGCACAGTTCCAGTATACTTCAAAGTGTGTGTTTGCCAACTTACTCAACCTTAAACAGTCTTTGCTTAGCGTAGGTTATGTTTCTGATCCACTATCAACTTTTTATTTTTTATTTATCGAAGTCTTGGATGACATGTGTGAGTGGATGCTTGTTGAGAGGTTCCACATCAGATATATTAACACAAGAAGACACAATATAGTTACAGTAAATTATACATACAGGGCTAGATAATCAAAGGGGTTGCACCTGGCACAACTGTGTTGCACTAATGCAACCCAAGAAATGCTCCCTGGGGCAATATTCAAAAGAGGGAATTGCGCAGTGCAATTCCTGATGCACTAGGGTGCAAAGATAATGTATGCAGCACATCTCTAGGGGGCATATGGATATGAGGCACATCCTGATATTCAGCTGGGATGTGCAGCACATATGCTGGCACAACCCAGAGATACACCGCATACAGGTGCACAAGGCTGAGCCCAAAATATATGGCTTAAATGGTGGCCACCCACAAGTGATCTATCATAATGCAAGGTGCATCATGGCAGCCACCAGCCATGGGTGGCCTCCCCCTCCAGTACACTGTGCACAAGCACCCTAACATTTCTTTGGTGGTCCAATGGTATCCCCTCCATGCCTGTAACCCAGATCATCCCCAAATAAATGTATATCAGCTCCCTGGTAGTCTAGTGGTACCCCCCATCCCAACCATTGCTTCGATCACCGACAATAATAGCTGAATAAATTCCTGGTAGTCTGGTGGCAACCCCCACCCAGCCCATAACCCCAATCACCCATAAACCTGATGGAACTACATACCTGTTAATCCAGTGGCACCCCCCAACCACACAGGAACCCCTGCCTACCCAGCTCCTCCCTGTTTTCTGCAGGCAACAGCACACCCACCTGCATACCTCTCTGGCTGCCTGTTGAATGACAGCTTACAATATCAGCTGCAAGCCCAATGGTCCACACTGTGGAACAATGGGCTTTCAGTGCATACTGTAATAGTCATTCACAAACATGTGAATGACTATTAGCATGCACTGCAAGCCTATTAATCCACAGTGCAGACCAATGGGCTTGCAGCTGATACTGTAAGCTGTCATTCAGTGGGCAGCCATGGAGATATGCAGGTAGGTGCGCTCCTGCCTGCCGATGATGGGGGGCTGGATAAACAGGGGGTCCTGTGTGGGTGGAGGGGGGGTGCCACTGACCACCAGGGATGTATTTCTTATTGGGTTTATGGGTGATCAGGGTTATGGGTGAGGTGGGGGTTAACACGAGACTACCAGGGATTTATTCAACTATTATTTTCATTAATTGGAGCAATGGGCAGGGTGGGGGGTACCACTGACTACCAGGGATTATACAGACACATATGTCGGAGGATCAGGGCTATGGGGAGGGTTGGGGGTACCACTAGACTGCCAGGGATTTCACAAGCATATCTGCTGGATGAACTGAGGCATGGGATGGGGAAGGGGTACCAGTTTACATCCTCAGACAGCACTGCATGCTGTGCAGGGCACCAGGTGCATTTTGCTGGCCAGCCCAGCACAACCCATGCAAATGGGGCCATAATGACATGAAAATGTCCCCATTTGCACCTTGCATGTATTATGGCTCCATTTGCATACTGCTGGGTGAATATCAGGAATTTGCGCACAGTGCAACTCTGTTGCACTGGCGCAGTTCCCATTCCTGGTATTCAGCCCTGTCTGGGAGGGATGCACTGGCATATCATATTTGTGTAGTACGTATTAAGTGATATATTCAGAGGAGATGCACCATGGCTCATCTCTTTTGAATGTATCCCTTAGTTGCACCAGCTCAACTCAGTTGCATTGTGCCACCACATGCACCATTGCCAGGCACATTTCTGAATATTGGGGCATCAAAGAACAAAAAATTTAACAGTACATGGGTTTCAATGACAAGCAGTTCACAAGCTGTGGTAAGAAATTGTACATGGTATGCCAAGGTACTGTGGAAGAGACCAAGGAAAAGAGAGGCAGACTGTTAGGATGAGGTAGGGAGGGGCAGTGGGAGCTGGGATATGGAGGGGAGAGGGAAAGAAAAGAGCCAAGGTGTATGGGGTGGAAGGAAAGTGCTTGGGTGAAAACTTAACCTGGCTGTCCAGGAATTGGAAGTTCTGAAGCAGGCTAAAGCTGTGGGTGCAGACTATCGGGGGCACCTACAGGTACTATTCTTGGTGAGGTGCTGATGGAGTTTGCACTTAAAGAAACCACGAGTTGTGGTTCCAGCAGTGTCAGGTGGTAGGCCATTTGTCTACAGAGGGGCCCAGTGAGCAAAGGATTGCTGGGCTATAGTTGTGTGGCATCTAGGCACATGGAATACTTGTGTAGTCGAGCTTCTGGTGTGCTTAGCATGTATAGATGGTGATAGAAGACTCAGAACTCATTGAGGAAGTAAGTTTAGTGAGACCTTTTTTCTGAGTAGGCAGGTTTGGTCAAGTATTCTGTCCTTCAATTGAAGCCAGCCTGATCGCACATAAAGCTCACAGGTGTGGGTGAGTTTGGGAGCATTAGTGAGCAGGTGGCAGGCTTTGTTTAAGGCTGTTGAGAGGTACTGGAACATTGTGTTAGTAGTGGAGCTGTAGACAGCCAGGCCATAGTCAATCAAGGTGATGAGTGAACTGCTAATTTCCAAGTTCAGAGCTTCATAGGTCAGGCAGTGCCTGTGCCTGAAGAGGATACCAATCCTGGTGTTAAAGGCTTTGGCCGTGATGTCAATGTGCTGTGTGTAAGACAGGGCAGTGTCCAGTGTGATTTCCAGGTACTTGAAATGGAGGACTAGTTCCAGGGTGTTACTGGAGTCATTCTGAATTACCAGGGGATAGCCTTATATCTTGTTTTGGGCAGTAGCGAAGAGCATGGTCTTGGTCTTTTTATAGTTCATGACCAGTTTTTGCTTTTTGAACCATTTTACAGCCACTGCAAAGCTGCTCTTGAGGTCATTTTCCAGAAGTGCAGGGTCAAAGTTGCTAGGAAAGATCACCGTATCATCAGTGTAGAGGAGCATGTGACTACTGCAAGCAGCCGGGAGGTTGTTTAGGAAGACACTGAAGAGTAACGAACTGAGTATGGATCCTTGTGGTACCCCTGATCTGACCAGTCAACTTTCTGATAGGATGTCCCTGATCTTTACTTGCTGTGATTGCAGGCCAAGGTAGCTACAAAACCATGCTACAGTTTTTAGGGCTAGCCCTGCATCTGAGAGCTGTTCAAGGAGGAGGGCATGATGGACCGCGTCATGTGCCTTTTAGAGGTCAACAAAGGCCGCCCCTACAATGTGCCCTTTGTCATGAGCACTATGTATGAGTCCAGTAAATTCCAGGAAAACCATGATAGTGCTATGGCTGGCTCAGAATCCATGCTGCTTTGAGCATAGCAGCTGATATTGATTGAAGAACTCCACTTATGTGCCTTTACAGGTTTGGGCATCTCATTAATATGGGCTGTGTGAAGGCCTGAACAGTTATAGAGACTTTGATGTTGTTTGGGAGTACATTCTAGGTGGTAGGTGCAGCCACAGTGATGCTTTTGACTCAAATGGATTTGCAAGCTCTTGGGCAGTATGTATAGCAGGCTATTGCATTATGATTGCAAGAAGAAGGGCTGTGGGGGCATATGTGGCAAGTTTTTGAGGTATACTCAGTAGAGGTCTTGTGTATATTTATGTATTGTGGAAGTCCACCTATGGTCATCCCTCTTCCTGAGAGAGGAGGCTGAAGCCACTGTATTGTATACATTAAATCTCATTATAAATCTACAAATGGTAAACACCATGGTGATATTCTGGAACATTGTATCTGGTGCCATCATACAGACTTCTCTTCCATACTCTAATGCCAGAAGCAGTGCCTTTCTAAAGGCACGTTTGCATTGCCACTTTTGCACTGCAGCAACTAGATCAGAGTTGTCACTGAAATGCAAATGTGGAAGATTGGACACTTACTTGATTGAATTACATTAGTTCTGAATCTGCTCCTAGAGCCACAGAAGAGCTGGGAACACAGAGTACAGCAAGTGTTGCAAACTGTTATGTGGACTAAGGCACCACTGGCAGTGATGCAGCTCACTTAAATCCCATGATGCCCTCTGTTATGTAAACAGCAAAAGGAAATTATGGTTTGGAGTAATGTAGGAGAGGTCAGGACCCACTGGCAGCAGTGTGCCAGGTGCTGCCGTCTGTTAAGGGGGACTGGGAGAAGTCATCAATGCTAGCTGGCATCAGTACATAGAATGAGCAGAAAGATAGCCAAGGACTCCAGCTGCGATGATCTCCTAGTTTACCTGTCCTTCCTTTTTATATAGAAGGTAAGGCAACTGTAGGAAGTGACAATGACTGCAACTCCCACCCAGCGGCTGACTGCCCTTGTGCATAGCTTACACTAGTACAAAGAGGTCTGTGTGGACATGCCTCAGCATCACTGTAGCAGCACAAAAGGAGTAAGTGGCATGAGATCCAGCATCACAGCATAGCCATGGAAATACACCTTAAGTAACAGCTTTCTGTTGTTTTGTGGCAATTAGTTCCAGACCCTGTAGAGAGCACCAAGCCTGAAATGTTTTCTTCTGCTGTTATTTTACATGTCTATCCTAAAGATGCAAACCTGACATCACTTTCTGTATAACCTGATCTGTTCAGTAGTTCCAATCTACTAGACTGAAAGGTCGAACACTCACAATTTGAAGGCCTTTCTCAGTCAAGTTTGTGTGACAATGTAATGTGAAAGAGTTAACTATGCAGTACCCTTAGTAACCTTAGGGTGATCTTTTTGTGAACAAATGTTCCATATTTTTATATTTGATACAAAATGTATGCCTGAAAAAGCATGCAGAAAAGAAAGGAAGCACTTTTAGTGCACAGTTTTTTAGAATGATGGTTATACATACTGCTGTGCACAAAAAGTACTGCTAAACTCTATTATTTGTTTACTACGTACTATATCTGTTACCCTGTTGTGCTTTTCTGCTGACTTCATCTGCTGAAGGCAGTGAAAATTTGTAGGTTGAGGTTATTTATTTTAAGCTATCATCTGTGTTTGTTGTAAATCATTTCAAAGTTACATTTGCTACTATTTTCTAACAAAAGTTTAAGAGCGTACAATGTTGTTCAAGGGAGTTTTTAATGGTAATTTACTTTTGGCTAGCTCCCTAACAAATGCATTCTCTGTGTAAAGTTTTGGCCAGACTTCAGCAGAGTCTCTGAACCAGCTAATATAGAGCACCAATATGTATAATTCAGGCCTGGTGAGAAGAGGTTCTCACAGCTTCTTAGAAAAATGTGGCACACTTAGATACTGCCTAATAATACAATGCTGTAATTACCCCAAGAAAGGTAAGGTCAATCACCTGCTCTTATTATCTTAAACCTACCCTTCTGAATTCTGTAACTAATAGTTTCTATTTTAATAACATTCCCAAGACTATGGCTAATGTGTTTCATTTTTCTTTTCTCCTACTACCTTAATAAGGTAGAAATTGTGTCTTGTCTTACTTTCCTTTACAGCACAAATCACTCCGGTTCTTCTGTACTCTGTTTTCCCACTGAGGTTAAGAAGATGTTATTATGCCTTGATATTATTATTTCAGTTATTATGTCAAAGCAGTTTTCCCAGTTTTCTACAAAAATAAATGTACAGTTGGCATCGGCAGGACACATACATCTTAACATTCTGAAACACTGGATTTCAGAGCAATGCATTCTTTTTTTATTAAAGCTATTTGCATGCAAATAAGCTCACTGACCCTTACAGGTCACAGTTCCTGCTGGTTTCCTTCCCTAAACTCATAATTCTCTGCTTGTGACAGCAAAATAATCTCTGTGGTATCATGCTATGATATCATAAGCAGAAGATTATAACTTTAGGAAATGCAGAAGAAAGGAACAGATAAAGACTAAGGGATTCAGGTCATGTTTTAATAATGATTTTTTCTGTGACACAGCAAAGTACCAACTGTACTGAATGGTGGCAAGCTGTCCCAAGCAGAAACTGTACCCTACAAGTAATGAGAGGTTGCATCTCAGTTAGGCTATTTATCCTGTGTAAATAAATTGATTGTTGGGATGCAGTGAGAGAAAAGCACAATATAAATGTAAACGTTATATTATTCTACAGGTCCCACACTAGAAGCATTTGATTTGATCCTTTCTACTTTATGGCCATCTTCATCAAGGATACCACCAAGCTTCTTAAGGGTTTCCCCAACCGAGGTAGCCCTAGTAGAGATGTTATCTTCCCAGTTATGCTTAAGCTGATTTCCCCAGCCATCTTCAAGCCCGTCACCTTCATTTTTAATCTGGTTCTGATCACCTCTACCATGCCAGACTCCTGGAAGCATGCCAAGGCAGTGCCTATTTTCAAAGCAGGTGACCCCACTATCCTCAGATAATTATAGGCCAATCTCCCTGCTCCCTCACCTAAGCAAACTTCTGGAGAAGATTGTCCACTGCCAGCAATCCAACTATAATGAAACATATAACCTGTTGTGCAGTCAACAACATGGGTTCCACAAGTTATACAACACCACATCCACCCTGGCCCAGTTTATCAATCACATCCACAAGAACATGGACCAAGGGAAATCCATGGGTGTTGTATTTGTAGACCTGACCAAGGCCTTTGACCTAGTCAACCACCTCTACTACATTCTACTCTCCTCCAACATGGCTGCTCCATGGAGACTTTGCAATGGTTCAAGAGTTATCTTTCTGACCGATCCCAGTCAGTGTGTATTGGTATTGCCATCACCCTGACTTTCCTGTCTCTATGGGTGCCCCTCAAGGCTCTGTTCCTGGTCCCCTATTGTTCTCTATCTTTACAAACTCCCTCCCCTCTGACTGCCTCTCCTGTGATGCCCTCCAGTATGCAGATGATCTTGTCCTCTTCTATAGTGATAAGTCCCTGACAAACATATCTTCTACCCTATCAACTATGGCCTGGCCTATAACTGGTTCCACTCATGCAGGCTACTGGTCAATGAAAAAAGAAAACCTAAGGCAATGCTTGTAGGTTCCAAACCACACCTGGCCACCACCATTAAGGCTGGCACCTCCCTCTTGGTACTTTCACCCGACAGTCCCATGCTGCAGAATGTCCCCAATTTTAAATATTTGTGCATAACTCTTGACCCCTCCCTCTCCTATATGGATCACATCAAGTCCATTGCACATCGGGTTAACCAAAAGCTTGGGGCTGCATGTAGGTTAAAACAATTCCTGGCCAGTAAGGCCTGCTTAGCTGTTGCCCAAGGCAACCTGCTCCCTATCATTGACTACTGCTCCCTCATATGTTCCCATGTGTCTTCTGCCCTGCACTTACATCTAAACTAGGTGTACAATAACATATGTCATTTTGCATTCCTGGCACCCTTTTCCACTCATCACTGTGACCTCTACCAGGCTCTAGGGTGTCTCCCGCTCTATGGGCATTATAACTATGCATTAAGTTGTATCCTTGATGACACCCTTAGAAAAGGCAATGCATCACCTTATGCTGCCTTTATGAAAGCCAGAATTCCTCCCAGATGCTTACACGTGTCCTTTGTCCTCCCTATGGAAATCCCCAAGGTCTCCACTGGAATGGGTTGCAGAGCACTGTCTGTGGCTGCTCCTTCTCTCTGGAACAGGCTCTCTACTTCACTCCTGTCCACTGATACCCATAGCTCTTTCAAACACTGACTCAAAGCCTGGCTACTGAATGAGGCTAAATGCCTGTGCTCTCCAGGGTACTCTCCAACAACATGATACTTTTCCTGCCCATCTTAACTGCTAACTCTGCTCTTATAACTTGTTTTCCTCATTTAGCTGTGAACTAAACTGTAAACTGTCGTGTGTTTTTTTTTTCCTTTTGACTTCCTCCAACATATTGTAAACTGTAATGTATTTATTGTGTTGCTGTATTCCTGATGATCTGTATGTAACTCGGTAGTGCCATATTTGTGGCCTGGGTCATGCCTGAAAACAATCCCTCAGTTCAGTGTGCTTACCCAGTAATCAAAGACTTAAATAAATAATAATAATAAATTAAAGTACCAGTTCTGCTAAGGTATGGTAAGCTATTGTTGTCACTTTCCCCTAATATATTCAATCTCCTCAACACTCAACAGCTAATGCAATCACTGCAAGCCACAGAGAACCAATAAATTATTTTGCTGTGTAACCTGTTAGTATTAACTCTCCATGCCAATCTGTTACAGAGACTTATTGCAGTCAGCATGACATACATGAGAAGCACAGGCAGTTTACAGAAAGGCAGTGTATATGATGCATAAAAATACAAGCAGTCCACTAGTTTTCAATCTGTTTGACTTTTGGAACTCTTTCCAATGCATGTGTGAGTATTCTAAGGCATGGAAAACGTGCTAAACATACAGTAGCAGGTATGCAGATCCTCCTGGGACTGAGCTGTGGAATAAATCTCTGAACAGGCACTACATTCTGCTGGCCATGCCCCTACTGAGACCTCATCACAGCTGACTCACACACATTAAACATAACAGTATGATGACAATAGGTGGAAGTTGTCATTTGCTGCCTAAAAACAGAAGGTTGTGAAATTTTAATTTGGGCAAAAAGTTGTGCAATTGAGTTCTACTGATGCCAATTGGGAATTTTGTGCAGGAAATTTGAAAAATAACGTTCTGCAACCTGTCTGATCTCTTAAGAATGTACACAGCTTCAAGTATCATGCAGTATGGTTGGACTGTAATTTATACTTTTGTAAGCACATCACTAATGCAATATGAAGCACACGCCAAGTACTATATCTGGCCTTTTGTATTGCAAATGCAGATGTTCCACTTTAAACAGAAAAAAGTTACTTTGCCAATCCCTCCTGCCTAATTTGGAATATGGGAGTGAAGTATACAGAATGGCAAGTGCCTCACTGAGGCATAAAGTTACAGTTGCATTAAAATGTATGTAGATTTGCATTACAGTTTAAGAAACTAACACGTCACTGCACTCTGTACAACAGCTTTGCCTTTCTATTGCCTGGAAGGAGATGGGAAATCAAGTGTACCTTTCTAATTTACAAACACATGTATAGACTGCACCCAGGGTGCCATGGCAACTTTTTACTGAAACATAGTCAAATCTATCACTTCAGGTCATTTTCTAGTCACCTTTTTTCACCTGCCAAAAGTTAATAAAAGCACCATCAACAAAACCATTGTCATTGCTGCTCTCAACAGCCTGAACTTCCTACCACACAATATCTATGAATCCAAGAATATCGTGATCTTCAAATGAGACTTATATACTCACCTACATGGCCCATATACAGTACCTGCAGACTACCAGGCATAAACTTGGTGACATTATCACTCATTGCTCTAGTGCACTCTCTTTGCCTTGCAGTCCTTCCCCTTAACTATATTACTTTCAATACTCCAAAACTATGTCTCTATATACTCCTATTTATACTGCAGTTCAAAACTATTGCACTACTACAAAGACACAATAGTACTCTTAGTTACAAGATCTCAGAATATATTCCCACAGATCCTCTTGAAAAATAATCCATTGTCTCCTCCTCCATGAAGAACTTCCTCATATCCCTCATGAATCTCTCCCTCTCCTACCAGTTTCCACTAGTGTTGTCTAGTCACAGTTCTTCATTCTTTATGAACAAGTCCTTGCAATCTATTGTGTTGGCACCTTTCAAGACCTTGACTGTCTCAGTTATATCCCTTTTCCCTCCTGATCTCTAGTGCTAACATGTTTAGATCTGTCAGTCTTTCATATCCAACCTCTGCTGCTATCCCTGGATAATTTTCACTGTCTTCATCTGTATGGTCTTTATGCAGTCATTGGCTTTCTTGAGATGTAGACATTACTCCAGGTTTGGCCATACCAAGGACCTGTACATGGGCAATATCACTTACTTCATCGTACTGTCAAATCCACCTTCAAATCATCCAAATATCCAGTTTACCTTTCCCATATGGTTTGTTGCATTGAGTCAGTCAATAGTGATGACCACATAGTATCTCTCCTCAGATGCCTGCACCACCCTAACTCCCCTATCCAGAAATCCTTTTTAGGGATTGTTTTACCAAAGTGCATTTTATTATATCTTACAGAACATCTTCTAATAAAGGAATTGAAAATGCACGCCATTGAACCTAACACTGAATCAATCTGAGTATATATAAACACACTTAATCCAAGAAATCTTATTATTAGTAATTGCTATTTTCTACCACATAGAAGTAAAGAGGTATTCCACCAAAGGAGGAGTACAATTTGTGGATAATTTGAATCTTCATGAAATCGACTGATCAAAAAAAAAAAAAGATGATTTGATACCTTTTATCGGACCAACATAGATGTTACAAAAGAAAACTGCTGCTTGTGCTTTCAGATTATACACAACCCTTCATTAGAGGCTAATGACAGTTGTTTTGGAAGAATACATCCTTTTAAAGACCAGATCATACATAAGAAAACAGACAAAATGGTTGTAAGGGATCCCATTGGACAAAAATTACATTTAAAAGTCAATTTAAAACCGTATAGGTAACACAAGCTGTTAGTATCACAGAGAAAACATTCCAAGGTCAAATGTCATTCAGTAGAGAACTCCCTTCTAAGAAGAGCTCATAAAATATACTAGTAGTTCATTAAGGACAGGTAGAGTCCTATATGTGTTACCTACAGCATATGGGTTTAAGTTGACCTTTAAATGTAATTTGGCCAGTGGGATCCTTTACACATTTTATTATTTATTTTTTATGTATGATCATGTCTTTAATAGGATGTATTCTTCCAAAACAACTGTCATTAGCTTCTGATGAAGGACTGTGTGTAATCCGAAAGCTTAAGTGCCAGTTTTCTTTTGTAACATCTTTGTTGGTCCAATAAAAGGTTTCAAATCATCTTTTTTTCTTGATCATTTGTAACAAAGACCAATACAGCAACAAAAATATTTTTCTGTGACATTGACCGAGCAATGCAAGAGGCAGCTGGTACAATGGGTAAGGTATGTTTATTTTTGGACTTCATAGCAGCTTAACACAAATAATTAGCTGACAAAAGGTTCAAAACTCTTGATCTAGTCATAACCAATTGTACTGACAGTTACAATTATGAAACAGGGAAACCACAGTGTTTAAGTGACCATGCAACAATACCAGTAAAAATAAAGAGGAATCAAATCCACATCAGAGGTAACTCTACATTTTACAATTATATTCAGGACAATTATAATGTGATGAGAAAGGAAATACACACCTGGGACTGGAAGATAGACATGAAAAACAAAGAGGTTAACAAACGTTGGGAAATCTTTACAGATAAATTCTTGACGAATATGTGCTCAACAAACCACTATATAACAGGAAAGCAAATTTGCCAGTGCAGTATAAAAAAAATAGACTATCAAATATGAAAAAGTGAGCATATAATATAAGAAAGAAATGCCTATGTCAAGGCAATGACAATAAATATAAAGAAACAGTAAAATAACTAAAAAGGGAAATAAGAAAGGCAAAGAGAAAATGTAAGGTCAAACTGCCTAATAATCAGGATGTAAAGGCATTTTACAGTTATATTAATTAATTCAAAGAAAAGGGGTAAATGCAATGCAGAACAACTGGTAATAAATGGCAGTACTATATCTAAGGAAACAGACAGCCAAAACCTTAAATAATTACTTGTACTCAGTTTTAATATGGTAACAACTCACATGGTAAATTAAAAACAGAGAAAACTTTGAGATAATAACAAAATAGGAAGTCACTGTAAACTTAAAATGACTTCAAGTAGATAAAGCAGCACTACATGATGCATTTTCACCAAGAATTTTGAAGGTAGTACCATTGTTAAAGGAATTCTAATATGCATTTCAAATTTGTCCCAAACAAATGATGAATTATTGCAAGGCTGGAGAAAGGCAGAGGCAGAACCCATTTATAAACAAGCATTTGTCAATGTTGGATATTCACCACTGGTATAGAAGCCCTGGGGTACTAGATGCATTGTGCTGCACTGTGTGAGTTATGTATTAGCAACATTAGGAGCCTGTGTTTATAAATGTCAATGTAGGCTCATAACTTTATGTTTTAATATTTTTATCCCAGATTGTCAACATAGTCTTCTTATGACCCCACCTCATGAACAAGTGCAGAGAAAATTTTCAACTCCTGTCTGAAAGGTGATTTCACACAGGGACTGCAGAATCACCTTTTGGGATGCAAAAAACACATTTTGGCAAAGATTTGAAAAATGACAGCTCTCACATTCATGAGGTGCTGCAAAGAAATGGCTATGTTGAGAATTTGAGGACAAATATTGAAAATTAGCAAAATTATGAACCTACATTCACAAAATTCAATGTAGGCTCATAACTTTTTTTTTATATTTCTACATCAATTTTCAACATAACCTTCCTATGACCCTCCCTCATGAACTAGGGTAGAGAACATTTTCAACTACTGCCTGAAAGGAAAGTCTACATAGGGACCACAAAATCACCTTTTGGGACAGATTTGATTAACTTCACTGAAATTGTTCATGAGGTGGGGTCCTAAAAAAAGGCATGTTGAAAATGTGTGGGGCAGAAATATGCAAAAACAGTCAATTTATGCCACTAAGTTGAAAACCCCATTGAAATACATTGAACCGCATAAATGTTTCCTCAGTTTATGGTTCAGCTTTGAAGAGTGAAGATGCGTTTGCAGTCCAGAGAAGATTACAGCTTTGGGCCCCCAGTGGGTAAGAGTTTGGGGAGGTTGGGGGATAGGTGCTGAGTGGGAGGGTCAAGTGGGGGGACAGTGACAGCCACAACAGACATCAAAGGATGGTTTTCATTTTACAGGGATTAGTTAATTAAAAAAAAACAAGGGAAGATTTTCTTTATTTCACCTTGTGATACAGGGGTATTGGGCACCCCAGTGTCAGTGTTATGTTTGTGGGGGGTTGGGGTGCTGAGAGGGAGGGTCAGGTGGATGGGACAGTTATGGGGTGGCAACAACAGAGAGCGACAGTGACCCTGGGAGCTTAGGCACCCCAGTGTCAGTGTTATTTTATTGGGTGGATTGGGTGGTGTGTTCTGAGAGGGAAGGTTAGGTGGGTGGGACAGTTACAGGGGCTGCAACAGCAGGCACTGATGGATGGCTATGAACAAGCCTTCTGGTGCTTTTGCACCATTTAGAGATATGACCATGCATTGGAAGAGGGAGGATAGTGGACCACTGGGGTTTTGCTTATGAGGTTGTTGTGACACTGGGGGATTGAACACCCCCAGTCTCATTGTTATGTTTGGGGGTGCACTGAGAGGGAGAGTCAGCTGCAGGGGACAGTTACGGGGGCACCAGTAATGGCATCAATGGATGGTTTTCTGTTACAGCTGGCATGAGCCCCTGTATGTTTGACATTCAAGGCATTCCAGCTTGATCAGAATGGGTCAGCTCTGGTTGCTGGGTGGAGTAGATCAAAGGGAAAAGCTAACCCATGATTGGGTTGGCTTTTCCTGTTTAGTTTCAGGACATCTCCACCAGCAAGCCAAACCTCTGTCATAATCAGCCCGGCTAATGATTGGTGTGCTACAGTTGCACCCCTAAAACACTACTCTGCATTGGACGGACAGTGTCACACCTCTATACAGCCATAGCAAAATGTTTGCTGAACTCACATGCGCATGGCGAACATAAAAAAGGGAATACAAGCACTCCAAAACACTGCAATCCAATCAGGGTAACAACTGTTGTGGGTAAAATCATGGGCATGAGTATTAAAAACTGAACTGAAAAGACTATAAGGATAACGGCCTGAGCTGTGAACTAAAGCATGCCTTTAAATAATTTGTGAAAAATGTGTTATGCTTCTATGAGTCCGTAAGAAAACCTAAATGAAAGAGATTTTGTAGACATTTTACTGCTTAATTTTCAAAAGGTGTTCAATTTCTTGCCATACAACTGCCTGTCAAAAAAATTTTCAAGACAATAAATCAACTGACAATATGTGGAGTAGCCAAAAAGATAAAATAGTAGATATAGAATGTAAATATGTACCAAAATTCCACCCTGGCTGACTAAATCAGTAAAAAAAATGCATCAAATCTATGCAAAAAGTATATAAAAATTACAAATTAGGAAATGGCAAGTATATATTCTCTCTTCTGATTGGCTGACAGCATCTCTAACCTGGGCATCAATTTTTCAATAGATGCCCAGCTGCCAGTCCAAGTGCCACTTCACTGCGTAGCATTCTACAGTGGTGTCCAGCCTGCTTTGTAATTAGCTAAAAGCACCAGAGGAAATTTGAAATGCCCACCATCTTTTTCTGTCAGTTGGCGACGATGACCAAGGCAGTCCCCTCTGCCATGCTAGAGAAGTCATCTCCCAGACACCCAGTATAACCAAAAGTAAAAAAAAAGCAACCACATCCTTAAAATAAAAGAAAACATTTGTCAGCCACAGCACAGTTTTAAAATGGACGCAGATACACGGGGCTCCAGCTCCCTCAAAAGCAAGCAGGTATATTAGTTGCAGCAAGCCGGCAATGAAACTGTATGTCTGGGGAGCTAAACTCACAAAGTGCTACCTCAATTCCTGACACCAATTCTCCTGATTGTGCATCAGTTAAAATACTGGCCCTGCTAAGTAACGTCCCCTGCTTCACTATAGTACAACAGAAGTAGAGTTAAACAGAAAAGTACCTTAGTTGTTAATTTCTTGTAGCTCCTGCTACGGTTGCCCTCATATATACACAGCTTCCATTGCACTACATTTCGAACTCCACCACATGACTAGAAGCAATAGATCATGTACCAAATGAATAACAACTGAGTAAGTAAATTAAAAAATAAAAGCAAGACATTTGCCCATTTAAAACCCAGTGTGAATGTCTGTGTCTGTGTGTGTGCATGTGTGTGTGTGTGTTTGGGCGGTGGCGTAACCATGGCAATGGCTCCAAAAGTCAGAACTACAGAAGCTCAATTAGGACAAACTCCCTATCTCAAAAATCAGTGTAGTGCAGGTTTAGGAATTATTGTGTTACCAAAAAAAAAAAAAAAATCTAACGGACCTAACATTTTTTTTACATTTTTTTTAAACACTTATAAAACAGTCTGTCATTTTATAAGTGCAATAATACCCTCCACAGTGGGTGGCACTGGAGAATACTGGACCTTCCAGGGACTATAAGGCATTCCACCTGCTACGTCGGGCCTCATTATGCCCCTGGGTGGTCCAGTATTCTCCAATACCGCCCACCCTGTCAAGTATTATTGCTTATATAACAACTCTCCCAAGTACCTTTCAAGTACCTCAAGGGAATCAACAAACTCCAAGAGGGTAGCATCTTTTAGAAAAACAGATGTGCAAGAACAAGGGGGAAAAAATTGAAGATAGAGGGGGGATGTCTCTGAGGTAATGTGAAGAAGTATTTTTTCATGGAGAGGGTTGTGGATGCATGGAATGGCCTTCCTGAGGATGTTGTGGAATCAAAAGCAGTGGGGAAATTTAAGACTGCATGGGACAGGCATAAGACAATTCTAGTGGGGGGTAGGAGGAGGTAGGCTGTTGGTTAACTAGGATCTGCAGTTTATCCAGTAAGTAGGGAAATGGGCAGATTAGATGGGCCAAGCGGTCCTTATCTGCCATCAAATTCTATGTTTCTTTGTAACTACAATAATTACAAATCTATTTAAAAAAAATTAAAAATCAGATACGAAATACAAACTTGAATTCAAAATTTGCCATTTAAAAACTAATAATCAGGCATTTTATTCATATGTGAATTCTAAAAGAAAACACTTTAATGAAATTGGCCCGAATATTGAAAATAACATTGAAATTACAGACAATGTCAAATTAGCTAATACATTCAATAAATATTTTGTACAGTATATAATCCCGTCTCAAAGACTACCACGTCTATTACTGCCTACCATTCCAATGTAATTAGTTTCTCTGTACAAGATGTACAAATGGTCATAAATAAACTGAATATAAATTCTTCTCCAGGGCCAGACAACATTAACCCAAGGTTTTTGATGGAGTTGTCTACTAATCTGTCTCATCCAATTTTCTTAGTAGTTAACAGTTCTGTTAGTTCTGGTGAAGTTCCTCTTGACTGGAAAACCTTGATTGCAATTCCCCTATATAAAAAGGATATCAAAGTGAACTATTTTATTATTGTCCCATTAGCCTTACATCGGTCTTCAGTAAAACAATGGAGCGTCTGATCAAAAAACACATTAAAGATTAATTAATATCACTTGGCTTTAAGGACACTCATCAACACGGCTTTACTAGAGGTCACTCTTGCTCAAGAAATGCATTTACATTTTATAACCTGGTAGGTGCCAGTCTGGATAGTAAAAAAATGGTGGACATTATTCTCAATTTTGACAAAGCATTCAACAAAGTCCCACATCAGGAATTATTAAGTAAATTAACAAATCTAGGTTTAAGTTACTCTTTAATAAGGTGGGTTACTAACTGGCTAACTAAAAGAACACAGAAAGTCTGGAATGTGGGAAAATTATCCTCAACAAGCCTTGTGATCAACGGTGTTCCTCAGGGGGTCAGTCCTGGGACCCCTGTTGTTCAATTTACTCATCCACAATATTAATCTATTCACCAATGACACCAAAATATTTGGGGAAGTGGACACATTAGATAACCACCCTATACTTGCTAATGATTTAAAAGTGATTGAAGAGTAGACCATGATAAACAAGATGATACTGAATACTGATAAGTGTGTAATTATCCAGATGGAGAAAAACAATCATAATTACAACTGCTATATCATTAGTTCAACTATCAAGACAACTAACAAAGAAAGAGACCTTGGGGTAATTATAAGTAATAACCTATCACATTCTGATCACTGCAAAAAAAATCTCACTCACTGCAACATCTTATTAGATAATATTAAAAGATCCTTTGTTAACAAAAGTACACAATGTATAATTCCCCTCTACTGAATGTATATCAGGTCCCACTTAGATTACTGTTCTCCAGTATGGAATCCTCACCTTGTACAATATATTAAACCTTTAAAGCAAATACAACATCAGATATCTAAAATTATCCCCAGCTTAAGACGTCTCCCATACCATCAAAAATTAGCATCAACTGGCTTAGTTACACTTGAGGTGAGAATATTCAGGGGTGATCTCCTGTTTCTCTTTAAAATACTACTAGACCCAGACCTAACAACTCAATGTGGTGTCCTATTTTCAGCTAAAAGGGTAAATACTAGGAGTCACTCTAAACAACTGATAGTTCCTCAGGCCCTCTCTACTAAAATGAGATAACTGCTTCACCACTAGGAAAATTAAGGCATTTAATAGGCTACCAGAAGAAGTTGTTGAAGCCACTGATTTCAGTACTTTCAAAAGAAAACTAGATATCCATCAACACTGGGTTATCAATACATCATAGTATACCCACACAGTTGTGGGAGATATTTTAATGGGCTCAATGTCTTCTTATGTCTAACATAAAACTAATAAACCTAGTAAATTATAAATTGGGAATCTTCTTGGTTACATGATTGAATCCAGAAGATTAGAATAAATGGATTCCTATCTAATGATGGAAGAGTTACAAGTTGTTTCCCACAGTGGTCTGTGCTTGGACCATTAATGTTTGGCTTATACATTTCTGATCTGAGATCATATCAAAAACATCTGTGTAATAAATTTGCAGATGATACCAAAATTGGAGGTAAAGATATGTTTATGGAAGCCAGTGAACTGCAGAGTGCTATAGATAAAATGGTACTATGGGCCAAAACACATGGTGTGGCATAAAATATTGAAAAGCATACAGTGATACGCCTTAGCAAAAACAATCAAAAATATAATAATTATTACATGGCAGAAAAAAAAAACTTAAGATCACTAATAGTGACAAAGACTTGGGCATCTGTACTACCCAAACCGTAAACACAGACAACAAGTAAGTAATAACTTTATTAAAGCAAACTGTTTTCTTAAGACATTCAGGAGAAACTACACATACATCAGAGGAGGTCTTTTCCCCACTATGTTTATAGTTCACAGTACATGGAGGATCAAATGTGTGAGACAATAACAAAACTGAAAGAATGCAGCATAAAGCCACCAAGGTGATTAGAGAGTTGGAGGAACATGCATATGAGAATAGATTAAATCATTCTGGGCTGCTTAGCTTGCAGTGCGGAAGAATTAGGAGGTACCTACTGTTATTTTTCAATATTCATGAAGACTAGGAACTAATGAATGCATAGAATAATAAAATTCTGACAATATACGAAAACACAATGAACAGATTCTAGCATTCCACTTTAAAACAAATAAAATTATTCTATACTGAAAGGATAGTCAATATGTGGAATGCCCTACCACAGTATAAACTAAATAGCAGCAACAACAAATATTTAAAAGATACCTGGATGAGTGGATGGATGGGGGGATCTAAATAATCACTTTAACTAATTAGGAGATAGACTTATATGGACGATAACATCTAGTTCTATCTCAGTCTTCACAGTATTGCTCAAAGTTATTACCACTTAGCAGCTCTTTGCATTGAACTGTAGCTGCCACAACCTGGACCAATTTCCAATTTTTGGGGATTCCCAATCATATATTGCAAAATATGTTGAAATCATTTGCCATAATATGTTGCCTTAATCTAATAATTTTTCTTATTCTGTTTTTATTTCTCTAACTTCCCCCTCAGTGTCAAGAGGTCTTAATGTCATCATTAAAGGGACACACCTTGACTGATTGATTGAGTGATTGATTGATTGATTAATTGATTGAATGATTTGATGAACTGATTTTGTTAATTAAAATACCTGGTTAGCCCAAGGGCAGATGCCTGCTTGTTTTAATGAATGGCCAGGGAGGAAAATACAAAACATATAAAAAGTATAAATAGCAATATACAACAATACAAAAACATTAACAGGTCCAATAATTAAATAAAGCATTGACAGTTTTCACTTGCTAACACTTTATTCTGGATTCCCTCTCCTATACCACAAATAAAGATACTGTAGAGCACCACTCCAAAACTGTCCCTTAGGAACCTCACCCATGATTCCTCTGGATTTTGAGTATACCAAAATGATGACCACCCTATGTATCCTGCACCCAAATCAGTTTCATATCTACTGGAAAAGTTTGTCCCTTATTCCCAGGCTACCCAGCTTTTTCATTAGCCTTCTGTATGAATAGAAATTAAGGTCTTGCTAAAGTCAAGATGCAGCACACCCACTGGCTGGGCCCTGTCTATCACATCTGAGACCCAATGAAAGGCAATGTGGTTAGTATGCCAAGTTCTCTTTATTACAAATACATATTGCCTCATGTCTTGCAATTCCACTATTTGTTCCTCACTGATGATTTCCAGAAGTGTTCCTATAATTGGGATTGGACTTAATAGTCTAGAATTTCCTGGGTAATCCCTGTAACCAACTCTTGTGAAGTGGCACCAAATTTGCTACATCCACTTCACTGGAATCATCCCCCACTCCAAGAAACAATCGAGCAGATTTGTCAATGGCACTACCAATGTTTGACCCACCTCCTTTAGCATGCTAGGTCACAATCCATCAGGACCTGTCCACCTTTAGGGCTTTGAGAACTCTGAGCACCCTATCCTCCACGATTGGCTATAACTCCAGAACCCTCACCACCTTATTTTTGGCCTGCCCTCCGCACTGTAGTAGTGGCCCTCTTCCCCCATAATGAATATAGCATAAAGGTTATCATGCAGTATTTTAGCCTCTCCCCTATTCTCATCCCCATGTCTCTTCCTATCTTCATTGACAATACTTTCTTGTTTTCCTTTTTCTCTAATGTATCCAAAAAAGGTTATCTCCCTCTTTGAACAACTTCACTATTCTCAGCTCTGCTTTACGTTACTTTTCTGACAATTATTCTGGCCTCTTCCAGCTTTTCTTCAGGTACATTGGTCCTCTCAGCTGACCTCACTCCCCCCTTGTATTTTAAAAATAATACTCTTCTTACTTTTATCGCCTATCCTACCCCTTTGGAAATCCAGATAAGTCTCTTGTACTTTTGGTCTTTCCCAATGTGTCTTATGCATGATGTTGTCATCACGTGTGGCTTCTGCTCATTCCAGTACCTCTACACCTACCCATTTCTTTTTTGGTATTTCCCCCATTATGCAGAAATCAGCCCTTCTGAACTCCAGGACCACAGTTTTTAACTCGAGTGATGTGTCATTGTGGTTATGTTGAAGAACTTACTGGTAAGCTTTGAATGCAAATAAGAGGTGATGATGTCTTTGGCACACTTCATGGAGAACAGGATGAAGTGCAGTCCTCTCTTGTCACCCAGAGATAGCCAGTCCATTGCACTGTAGGGCTTATAGTGATGGATGCCATTGTATCAGCCTTTCTAACCTGTTGAAAAGTATATCTAATCTGACCAGTCTGGACTTGCAGGCACCATGTTCATACAGTCAAAAGAAGACAGTATCATAGATTGGATATACCTCTCTCTCTGCAAACTTGAGGCAGCAATGATTTTATTCTAAACAAGAAGCCAGTCTTTGGGCCTATTTTTTCACCAGGTTTGTTGATGTGGGTGTTCCCTGTGAGAAGAGAGTCAATGAATTCAATGAAAGGTGACAGACAGTGACCGGGAGCCAAAAGATTTGAAGAAAAAAAAGGTGCATGGCCTCCTGTTTGTAGTTTGCCATTGACAGATGGTTTAATGCTTAGACTCTTGTTACTCTGTAGTTCAGAAATTGCCTCATTTTTCAGGGTAAGTTGTACTTATGTGACTTGCTCCAATTTTTAATAAGGCCCACCACTTCTTGGAGTACTGTGTTTTGAAAGACAAGAACTAATGGATTTCCCCCTCCACCCAGGAAAAACTTTTAAGGGGCTATGAATAATCTTTGTGTCTCTTCATCCAGACTGTTTTCTCAGATCACTGCCATACTCGTTATTGTTGCTAAGTACAGTATATTCTCAAGGTTTATATCATCCAAAATGCATAGTAGTAGTCATTTGCTGGTCTCATTACTTGTCTACATATTATAAAAGGAAGTAATAATAGAATCTTTATTCTCATTCACTGGTAAACTGTGTCATGGTTCCAACCTCATCCTTTCATTTGTACAGTATCTTTGTTCACAAAAAAAAAATCTCTTCAGGTTAATTTTACTCTACAGGAAGTTGCAATTTATATTTGTTGATTTGTGGAGTGGGTGTAAAGGACAGGCCCTGTCATAATTCCTCAATCTGTATTTTTGTTAGTACAGAATTTGATTAATTTACTTTCTTATGGTGTCCATCCTGTATTAGACATTTCTGACATAGACATTTGCTACTAAGGGGCAGACCTAATTGTCATATGGCCCCTAAGAGATAAATACAGAAGACAGAGGGGTGGGGGGAAGAAGGAGGGGGGGCCTAAGTGACATCATAGTGTGTCATTTGACATGGGGGGCCGGATCTCACTGGCTATTGGTTAAGAGGAGGGGCTCAGAGGAGTCCTAGCCAGGGGATCTTCTTTGGTATATAAGGGCCGGCAACCCTTGCAGAGCCCTCTTTCTGTGGAAAATGTTTGTCTTTGGATTTCTTAGTACTTTGTTGCAACTTTGAGGTACGGTACAGGGCCTACGGTGCCACGATGCCCATTGGCCTAGTGGAACCTTGGCTGGGCCAACATCATAGTGTGTCATTTGACATGGGGGGCCGGATCTCACTGGCTATTGGTTAAGAGGAGTCCTAGCCGGGGCTCAGAGGAGTCCTAGCCAGGGGATCTTCTTTGGTATATAAGGGCTGGCAACCCTTGTAGAGCCCTCTTTCTGTGGAAAATGTTTGTCTTTGGATTTCTTAGTACTTTGTTGCAACTTTGAGGTACGGTACAGGGCCTACGGTGCCACGATGCCCATTGGCCTAGTGGAACCTTGGCTGGGCCAACAAGGCCTTTTTATTTTAATTTTGGCATTGGGTAACTCCATGCTGATGGTTTTCATGGTGTCTATGGCCACATGGAACCACAGTTGTGGGGGCCTCAATTTTGGTGATATAATGTTTTATGGGCCTGCCCAAGTTTAGAGCAAGCCGCCCACAGGGGGACAACCGTGGTGTAACGTGGAAGGTGGTACTGTAGAAACCCCTGGCACTGGAGAGTGGGTCCGGGCAGGGGTGCCACATGGATCCATGGTGGTGGATTGGAACAGACAAAGGGGGGTGGATAACTAAGGATGAAAGAAGTAAGTTGCTTTTGTTTTTGGTAGGAGCTACAAAGGGTGACCACCGATCCAGTGGGCTGCATTGCTCGAGTCAGTATGCACGGACGGCTGGGTTGGTTTGGTGGGCCTCGGACCTAGTGGGACAGGGAGCTGGCTTGTTGGTAGCATGTGGCCAGAAAAGGAAGGCAGGCCCAATTGGAGTGAGGAGACAACAGCACAGAGATGGAGGGCTGTAAGAGCAACCTGCAGTTGTGTATGTGCCGGTTTTGTTTTTGGTTTGGGACAACAGGTGTTTCCTCCCCAGCGAGACCTGTTTAGTACTGAGAGATACTGTATTTGTTAAATAATGATGTAACTGGAAAATGTTTGAGTATTTTGCTACAATATTGGGCACTGGTTTTGTTTTTGGTTTGGGACAGCAGGTGTTTCCTCCCTAGCTGGGGGAGAATGGGGGCTGAGAGACTATGGGGCCAAAAATGGGAATAAAAGAACCAAGTGCCATGGGTGGGACAGCTGATGGCTGGCACCGACAGGACAGGCAGGCAGGCAGAAGGCCTGAGGGCTTGTGGGGCCTGCTGGGGGGGCCACATTGTCTCAGCGGGTAGTTTTGGTTTGGGAAGCCCAGTCTCTGGCAGGTTGTTCTGGGGGACATGGAGAGAAAAAACAAGAAGCAAAGAAAAACAGTTAAAAATAATACAGTTAAAGAGAATGAATGGGCTGCATGGTGCAACATGAGGATCGGACCGGGGAAAGAGGTGACCAAGTGGCAGCAAGGAGCCACAGGCAGCATGTGAGGGGGGTAAGACCAAGGGGGACAGCTCACATGCCATGAGCGGGTGTTGGCCAGCTCAGTGGGGTATCTGAGGAAGGGGGCTTTCCAAGAAGAGCTCTGGGTGGGCCAAGGTGAGCCGGTGGAGGTGAAGACTGGGGAGGCAGGGGGCACCTAAGGTGGGCAACCAGGGACAGGCAGGCCCTGCAAACCTCTTTATCTCTGGATCCAATTCTTCTACATTTATACCATTGTGTCAGTATTTCATTTTTGGATTCTTGTTATCAATGTGTATAACCTTTCATTTATTGGCACTGAACTGCAAATGCCATAAGCTTAAATAATTTTCCAACCTATCTTCAGCCCCTTTCAAATTTTTGTATAACCTCTGTAATATACAGCATAATGAAGGGATAAGGGAGCCGTAAGAGGGGAGGTGTGTTAAAAAAAGAAAAGAAAATGAATGAATGAGCACAAAAGATGGTCCTATTGTGAGTAGATTTTTGCATGGCCATAGTGAGGGTGATACAGGGGTTAGAGAATGGGCAAGCAGGCAGTGAGTTATGGTGGATAGCAAGCTGATTCCTGTTGTAGGCGAGCCCAGGCAGAGGGTGGGCAGGCAGAGGAGGGACTGGGGATACCCGGGTTTGGGGGAGGTGCATGGAGGGTGCCGGAGGGGCACACAAGGATGAACAGCAGCCTGGCAGGGGGCAGGGGGGATGATAAGAAGGAGACTTTAAGAGAAATGGCATGGTGAACTCAGATTTCTCACTTCATCCCCTAGTAGCACAGCAGTGGGAAGATGGCACCTAAGAGAGCACAGGTCTCCAGCACTAAGATGATGGAGGAAGCGTCCAAGCTGATGAGCAAAATGATGGAGCTGATAGAGGTGGCCAAATGGCTGGAAGAGGAAGAGGAGGCATCAAAGAAAAGGAAGGAAGGAGAGAGACAAAAGGGCAGATGGGGGCAGGGGAGGGAAGAGGCCACAAAGAGCATGGCCCTGTCCCTCATCCATCCCATCACTGGAGCCCAAACTGATGCCAACTGGACCAGGCCCGAATGGGGGCAAGAGTGACATAGATGTCATGAATGAAGGGGACTTGAGAGAGTATTTGGAGGGTCTGATAGGGAACATGGGGGACAAGGGTGTGGAGAGGATGGAATGGGCATCTCATGAAATAAAGACTGGGGGCAAGGAAGGGGAATGGTCAGAGGGAAATTGGACAGGGGGGAAGAAGCTGTTCAAAGGGCCCCCGGGGTTCACTTTAGGTGACCATGTACCAATTTCAATTAAAGAAAAAATTTGGAAGGGGGAATACATGGACATTTTTGGTTTAGTGGACAAGGACACAGTTAAGAAATATGAACAGAAGGAGGCAGTAGTAAAATCGGAGATGGCAGTGGCACTGGTGGTGGTAGGGCACAAGGAGGAGGAGAAGAAATACAAGGGCAAGAACATAGACATATAGCAAGCGGGTTTCTTGATATACAGCGCATTGGTCCTGGAAAAACGTCCAGAGTTGGCAGTTCCCCTCTTGACCTACACAGCTATCATCAGGGACATCTATAAAGTGAAACTGGGATACAGATGGTTGAAATACAATGAGGCATTCAGAAAGCTGATGGCAGTGAAAGGCGACTTGAGATGGGACTACACACATTCCGAGCTGTGGGTTCGGACACTATGTGGCCCAGCAGAGGGACCTGGAGGGGCGCACAGTAAGAAGGTCATCCCTGTGCCGGTAGTGAAGACCTGTTGGGGGTACAATAGGGCATCATGCACCTGGACAAATTGTAAATTCAAGCATGTTTGTTCCCGCTGTGCAGGCCTGCACTCAGCAACAAGCTGCTGGCAGTGAGGAGAAAGGGGAAATAACCTGGTGGGCAGTACCTAGAGCACTTCTTTCAGGGGGATGGGGCGGGGGAGCAGGTAGGGGTGGAGGGGCATGGCAGAGGTAGGTACAACTCCAATAATGGTTGGAACTGAAGGGGAAGAGGAGGGGGGTGCTGTGGTTTTCCCTTGGTGCACACTCCCATAGTCATGAGGGTAATTGAGGCCTGGATGCAGGAATATCTGGACCTAAGGAGGGCAGATTTCCTGAGGCAGGGTTTCAAGAGGGGGTTTCCTTTGAGATTCAAAGGGGGGGTGCAAGGAAATGAGGGCAAAGAATTTGGGATCATTGAGGGGAAAGGAGGATGTGGTGAGGACTAAAATCTGGAAGAAGGCACAGGCAGGGAGGGTCAAGGGCACTTTCACCGAACCTCCTTGTCCCAATTTCTAGGTATCACCCCTGGGGGTGGTACCAAAGAAACAAGTAGGAGAATTCTGACTCATCCACCATCTCTCCTACCCAGAAGGGGCCTCGGTGAATGAGGGGATACCCGATGACCTATGAGCAGTCTTGTACACGTTACTGGGCCAGGCAGTGGTGCTGATCCAGGCAGTACAGAGGGTGTGGTTAGCGAAGACGGACATCGAGTCCACTTTCTGGCTTCTACCGGCTAGGCCCGAGGATTGGGACTTATTAGGTTTCCAGTTTGAGGGCTGCCTGTACTTTGACAAAGCCATGCCAATGGGTTGCTCGGTGGCCTGTTCGACCTTTGAGGTGTTTAGTTATTGGGTACAATGGGTGTTCGGGTGGAGATATGGGTACAGGAGGGTGGTACACTATTTAGATGATTTTCTACTCATAGGGGACAGCGAGGCCGAGTCAGGAGGATGTTGACAGATTTTATGGAGTTTTGTGGGCACATAGACATTCCACTGGTGAAGGGAAAAATGGATGTCTCAGCCTGCCAGCTGAAATTCCTTGGGATCAAGGCGGACACAGTGCAGGAATGTTTCCGCCTGCCTGGGGACAAAGTGTCCTGACTCAGGGTGCTGCTATCACAAGACAGAGGAATGAGGAGAGAGCCACTGGAATTAGTGTAACAACTACTGGGATATTTTAATTTTGCTTGTAAGGCCATAAGTCCAGGCAGGGCATTTACCAGAAGGTTGGCTAGGGCCACAGGGATGACAAAACAGCCATACCATTGGGTAGATATCACCAAAGGGGTACGCAAGGATCTAGGGGTTTTGGAGGACCTCCTTGACAGCTATAATAGGGTTGCATTCTGGCAAGAGGAAAGGGATTACAACACTGACTTGGAACTGTACGTGGATGTGTCAGGGGCCCTGGGGATGAGGGCTTACTTCAAGGGGAAGTGGGTATTGTAAGCACGGCTGGCCCACTGAAAGAAGGGAGTTTACTGACAGACATTACCTTTTAGGAAATATTCCCATCTGTGTGGCCATGGAAGTATGGGGGGATAGGATGAGGGGGAAGTGCATACTCTTTTCGTGCAACAGCAAAGGGGTCATGGAGGTGATAAATAGGCAAGGGGGAAGTACGAATGTGGTAGGAGTGGTATTGCGCCACATGGTGCTGTGAGGACTACAACTGAATTTGTCATTTAAGGCACATCATAATGAGAAGATCAGAAATGAAATGGCTAACAGTCTTTCCCATTTGCAGCTGGACAGGTTCCTGGAGTTGGCCCTGCAAGCAGCAATACATAGTACCAGGGTTCTGGACCGGCTATCATTCGGGACCCTGGAGTATTGGAGGGAAAAAGCCAGGTGGCTGTACCATAGCTCATGGGCAGCCAACACTTTGAGTGTGTATGAAAGAAGATGTGGGGTATTCCAGGAGTTCTGAGCCAGGTCCAGATGGGGTACGATGGAATCAGTCTCCAAGGACCAAGTGAGGCAATATGTGGTAGAGAAGTGGAAGGAAGAGATGGACCACACCACAATGGGGGTGCAGCTGGCTGGCATAGTTGGATGTGCAAGGATAGAGGTTGGCCGGATGCCGCTGCAGGGAGGGCGATCTGGAGGATGGTCACAGGCTGGTAGAGAGGACAAGCGGAAAGAAGGGATAGGGGGCATCCTATCATGAGGCAGCTGCTGCAGAAAGTGATGTGGACCCTACAGCACGTATGCACTTCAGCGAAGGAAGCGTGCTTGTTTAGGGTGGTTTTCACAGTGAAGGCCAGGGGGGCCTTGAGGATCGGGGAGGTGGTGGTCCCAAAGAAATCGGGGACAGCACATGGTCTGCAGGCTAGGCACATTGAGTGGGGATGAGACAGGGTGGTCATTCACCTGCCCAGGTCCAAAATGGATCAAGGAGGTGGGGTGAATCGGTGACATTGACTAGACAGCAGCAGGGTGAGGTATGCGCAGACACAGCATTAGAAGAATATGGGAGTATTTGAGGGACTAGCAGGGGGTATGGTTCTGCCATGGGGATAGCAGCCCAGTGACAGGTTTCCAGGTCAGAGGGGCTCCTTGAGAAGGCCCTTTCCTTTGTATGGTAGGACCCTGACAGATACACCCCTCAACTTTTTTGCATAGGAGCAGTGTCAGAGGCTGCAGCCAGGGGGGAATCCTAAGCAGAGGTAAAGCAGGTGGGGCACTGGAGATCCAGCTGCTACAAGAAATATGTGAGATGCTGATGCAATAGTTTTCACCCTGTTTTTTGTGTCCCCCCTCCCCCCGCAGGAACAGAATGAAAGGTCTGGATCGTGGGGCACTCCTTCATCTATTGGGTGGAGAGGTTTGCAGCATCCCGAAGTGGTGGGACACAGCTACAGTCTGGCATTGAGCACACAAAGGTGCATTGGAAGGGAGTAAGGGGCACGAGATCAGCACAGCTGATGCCTTTATTAGAGGACCTGCAGGTCCGATGGAGCCAGCTAGACGGTCTAGTCATACACAGAAAAACAGAGCTACTACTCAGTGTGTAGTGCACAAAGTACAAAATAAATACAAAAAAATACATAAACTTTGGCACATACTGACACAGAGACAGATGCATAAAAAGCAAATTGTCTTTTATTTAAATTCAGCTATCCCTCACAGCAAATACACGGGTGAAAAACTCAGCGTTTCACGCAGCTGCACCTGCACTTTGTCAAGAGAATAAGTTACTAAACAGCCATACAGTCTTTACAGTGCGCCCTCAGGTGTTACATATTAAATGACTTAATAACATATCTAAAACACACTAATCAACAAAATAGGGAAGGGGGAAAGAGAAGGGAGAAAATGCAAAGAAGTAACTAGTCAGCATTCACATTTAAATTGTTTAAAGTGCATCCAGTATTAATAAAGTTCATTCAGGTAAAATGTTTCCTTACATAATATCACATGATGCCACAATTAATATACAAATATTCAAAGCAACCTATATAAAAAAAATACTATTTTAATTTAATCTGGAATCTATAAATGATATAATTCAGTTTTGTCATTTAACCCAGGCATAGACAAAGCTTGTAATTGAAATATCCAGTAATTTTCTTTACATGCTAGAACATTATTCACATCACCCCCACATGGTCCTATTTTTGCTCTGTCAATCCCTAAAAAAGTCAATTACGTTGTGTTGGTTCTGAGCTACAATGTGTGTGAAAGGCGGTAGCATAATCCAAATTTTTATTTTCAACCACCCTAACATGCTCACTCACCCTTTCTTTTAATTTCCTTTTAGTCCGCTCAACATAATAAGCTCCACATTGGCAAAAAGCATCGTAAATAACAAAGCAGGAATCGCAATTAATGAATGCTCGAATTTCAATCTCTGTGCCATCTACTGGACTTTTAAAACTTTTAACAGCCTGAATGTACTTGCAAAATTTACATCTTTGGCACTTAAAGCAGTCTAACCGTAACAGCGGCAACCAATTTTTACACATGGGATCTATTAATTTATTTTGTACTGGATTATTCAAAGAAGGCTGCAAATGTACATTCATTTTACAAGTCATTCTCAGGGAATTTACAGGCTGATAACTACTAGTTAACCTGTAATCTAGATTGCTTGTTTTTTTGTATACCATTTGTGGAGGCACTTTTACAAACGATTATATATTTGGCTCATTATACAAAATATGCCAATTATGCCTTTAAACTGTATAGAATATGTAGTGACAAAATTAAGTCTCTCAATTTCATTCTTAATTCCCAAAATCTCAGAAGAACAGTTTGTTTCCAATAATTGTTGTCTTTGCAGTCCAGTAGCATGCTCTCTGGCTATTAGAAACATAGAAACATAAACTTTGATGGCAGATAAGGACCGCTTGGCCCATCTAGTCTGCCCATTTCCCTACCTACAGGATAGGCCACAGATCCTAGTTAACCAACAGCCTATTTCTTCCTACCCCCCTCAAGATATGCCTTATGTCTGTCCCTTGCATTCTTGAATTCTCCCACAGTTTTAGACCCCACAACCTCCTCAGGAAGGCTGTTCCATGCATCCACTACCTCTCTGTGAAATAATACTTCCTCACATTGCCCCTGAACTGCCCCCCCATCTTTAAATTGTGTCCCCTTGTTCTTGCACATCTCTTTCTCTGAAAGATGCTACCCTCTTGGACTTTGTTAATTCCACTGAGGTACTTAAAAGTTTCTATCATGCTCCCCCTCTCCTTTCTTTCCTCAAGGATATACATATTAAGCTCCTTTAGTGTCTCCTCATACGGCTTCTCTTGCAGACCCTGCACCGTCTTAGTTGCCCACCTCTGGACTGCCTCTATCCTGTCTATGTCCTTGCGGAGATGGGGTCTCCAGAACTGGATGCAGTACTCCAGATGGGGTCTCACCAACTGTCTGTACAGAGGGATAACAACTTCCTGTTTTCTGCTGCTGATGCCTCTCCCTATGCAACTTCTTGCCACTTCACTTGCTGCATAACCCCATAGTAAAAAACTCTGCTCCATATCATAGTCCCATTGTTCGAATTCCACCTCAGTAGATCAGTTCCTCCGTGCACGTATGAACTGTCCTCTTGGTATGGAACTGACAATGTGCTTGGGGTGACAAGAACTTGCCAAAAGTACCATGTTTTTATCTGTCAGTTTTCGAAATAATGTAGTACTCAAACCACCAGCTGTATCTTTAGTGATTAGTACATCAAAAAATGGTATATGGGCCAAGCTCAAATTAACAGTAAATCTTAAATTTTTATTTGTGGATTGCAAATAATCCACAAAAGACATCAGTTCACTCTCTGAGCCCTGCCAAATAAAAAAACAATAATCAATGTACCCTTATCCAGAAAGGGTGAGGGGATGGTGGCCGGGGGTGGTCCCATACTGTAGGTTGTGGAGAGGCACCAAGGAGGTTAGGACAGTAGAAAAGGGGAGGAAAAGGCTCAATAGGAAGGTGGTAAGTACAGTGATTGAGATGGGGGGAGTGCATATACAGCACAGGGACATTTTCTTTGAGATAGTAGATGTATATAGCTCAGATGGGGTCCACCTGTCGGAGTTCGGCATGTGCCTATTCCTGAGACCCATCATGGACCTACTGAGGGAGATTGAGAAAAAGAGTCTGAGGTACTAGCATGCAAGGGGGGAGCCCCATCATCCATTGTGAGCTGGAGATGGATCAGTAGAAAAAGGGGGGAGTTAGAGAGGGAAAATAGGGGTAGCCAGAAAGGGGGGCAGGGCAACATGTGATGGGGGAAAATGGCACCCAGGCATGGAAGTAAAAGGGGGGAGAGAGATAGAGACTAGGGGTTGGATCCTAGTGTCTGAACCTGGGGGAGGTGGAGGTCCTGGTAAATTAGTACCTGGTTCTGGTGATAATGTGGGGTGTTGGATCTGAGTGTCCGGAACCCCAAGGACAACACGCAAGAAGAAGAGAACCAGGAATGAAGAAAGTTCTGAATTAAAGAATGGACTGATGTATTTACTGTATTAAATGAAATGTTGAAATATATGAAGAAATGGGAATGTAAATACTAATCTAGTGCCAAATAGAATGTTGCCAACAAACATCCAAGCTAGCAGGTGTGGAGAGAGTTTTATTTCTGAAGGGGATCAGAGGACAAAGAGGTTTGCCACTAAAAAGCAGACCTAATTGTCAAATGGCCCCTATGAGATAAATACAGAAGAGATAGGGGTGGGGGAGAAGGGGGAGGGCCTAAGTGACACCATAGTGTGTCATTTCACACAGGGGGGCTGGATCTCACTGGCCATTGGTCAAGTGGAGGGGCTCAAAGGGATCCTAGCCAGGGGCCCTTCCTCTGCTGGGACATTTTTCCACCCACCTATACATAAGGGGAGTGGAGGGGGACTGGGGGAGGGCAAGGACAGTTACTGGGGGGGCAACACCTAAGGTACAGTTTTTGGTTGGGGGTGCCTGATGGGGGCAGCCCCGTGGGAAAGGGGGCAGTTGCAAATGGGCATCAGGTTTGCCTGGGGGGCTGTCAGAGCCCTGGTATGTGGTCATCAAGTGGCCCATTTGGGAGCATTGGGAGCAGGAAGGGGAGAAAAAAGGGGGGGCTTGAGAGGGAAAAGGGTGGGAGCCAGAAAGGGTGGAGGGGCAGGGCAACAAGGGCTGGGGGAAAATGGCACCCAGGCAGGGAAATAAAAGGGTGGAAGGGGATAGAGACAAGGGGTTGGATCCTAGTGTCTGGACCTAGGGGGGTGATGGTCCTGGTAAGTTGGTACCTGGTTCTGGTGATGGTGTGGGGGATCAGATCTGAGTGTTAGAATCCTGAAGGACGACACACAAGAAGAGGATGAGGACTGGGAAAGAAGAAAGTTCTTAATTAAAGAATGGACTGATATATTTACTGTATTTGATTTGATTTTTATTTGTATACGGGTGAGCACACTGGGATACAATCCCTTTTACAGGTACGACCCATGGTCAATCAAATACTTTCAAAACAACATCAGATAGATCATACTTAATATGAAAAATAATTAAATAGGAATACAAATTCCACGTCCAAGTAAAATTAAAGATAAACGTAAGTTTAAAAACCCTAATACAATTTAAATTGCAATACAATCCATACCACAAGGGCCATGACTCCATAGCTAGTATATACATTCAGTAAATATCAATCTAGAAAACAACTACACTTAGAAAAATTCATAAAGTGTGTTTTCAAGACTGCTGTAAATAACCCATAACTACTCATACCTCTAATATGTACTGGAATATTATTCCATATTGTAGGTGCATAGTACGCAAATGGTTGCTGCCCTCTTGAAGTGTGCATAAATGGAATTCTTAACATAGCTGAGTCCCCTGATAATCTAGTATGTAACTTAGAACTAGAGATCTCAAGTTGTTTTTTTTTTTAAAGGTACCCCTGTTTGTTGTGTTTTATAAACAAATTTAGACATTACATACTTATGGTAATATTCGATGGATAACCATCCAAGATTCTCTGATATAGAACAATGATGTACATTATTGGATGTTAATAAAGCAAATCTTCCAATTTTATGCAACAGAACCGATTTCCGCCTTACAGTACTGTAAAGAGCATTGTCCACCACTATGAAAGCATAGTTCAAAATAGGAAGCAGACATTGGTTATCGATTGCCAAACGTGCCTCATCTGTCAAGAAGCTGCTCAGCCTATATAATAAAGCAATTTTAGAATGAATTTTGGATTTAATAGCAGGTATATGTGACTCATATGTTAATGTGGAATTTAAAACTACTCCAAAATATTCAAAGCTACTTACATTTTCATACAAAATGCCATCTAACAACTCAACTTGTAAGCTAGAACCAATAGCTTTTAACTTGATGGGAGTACCAAATACTATAATTTTGTTTTTTGCTTATTTAATACAAATTTATTATTTATCATCCAATTTTTCATTGCTTTAAGTTCCTTAGTCAGAGTTTTATTAAGCTTTGGTAGTACTCCTCCATGACAAAAGACAACAGTGCATCTGCATACATAATCACATGTGCATCCTTAACAAATGAAGTGACAGAATCAAAGAAAATAGAAAACAAAATTGGCCCCAGTATGGAGTCCTGTGTGGCTCCACACTTGACCAAAGCCTTATCAGATAAACTTCTTCCAATATTTATCATCTAAAACCTGTTTGAAAGATAATTTGATACCCAGGACAGTGCTGCTGTCCCCACCCCAATATACTTAAGTCTCTCAACTAGAAGGGAATGATCCACCAAATCGAATGCCTTGGTCAAGTCCATGAACGTGGACCCAGTCAAGCACCCCTCTTCATGCCCTCGTGGACCATGCCCATTAACTCGACTAAGGCACGCTCAACACCCCTCCCTTCCTGAAACCATGCTGACTTTGTGAAATAATAGACCATGTGTTTCCATACAGTCAGTTAATTGCCCCAAAACAATATTTTTCTGCAATTTAGATAGGTCGACAGAATAGAGATTGGTCTATAATTTGTAAATTCACTAGCTGAACCTGCCTTATGGATTGGTATTACATATGAATATTTCCATAAGTCAGGTACTTCTCCCAAACAGAAAGACAGGTTAAAAATCAGACTGACAGGATATCCTAGCTCTGCTGAAGCTAAATGTAGCAATTTTGGAGACAGACCATCAAAATCATAGGATTTGTCTGTCTTAAGTTGTTTCAAGGGTTTATACACCTCTGAGTGTGTAACTGCCTTAATATAAAATTTTGGATTATCCATACAGCCCCCTGCATAATCACCAGCTAAACCAGGTTTATATTGTACTCTGTAATGATCCAGGTCTGTAAATAGTGTATTAAATTCATTTGCCACTATCAAAGGGTTTGTTAACTTGTCACTGCCCTTATTCACGTGAAACTTTCATGCTGATGATATATAATGTTATTAATGGTTTTCCAAAATGTAGCACTATTTTTCAATCCCGCTGTCTGCTGTTGCCTCAGATACTGAGCCTTTGCTTTTTTGATCTCAACCTTACATCTATTCCTTAAATACCTATAATTCTGTAAATTTACAACCGTTTGATTTTTCCTATAAAGTTTCCACAATTTATCCTGTTCCTTCATTAGTTTAAATAAATAAGATGTTAACCATTTAGATTTTTTACCTCTAACTCATCTTCTAATAAAAGGAGCATGCATATCCAATACCCTAGTAAACTCTGATGTAAAATAATGCAGCACACAATTAACATCAGGTATTTTTTCAAGAAGAGACCAATCTATATCCTGTAGGCTATCTCTAAATCCAGAAGCATCAAAACTTGAAATGTTTCTGAACTCAGAAATAATATATTTAGCTGTGACTCTGTTTGAGTGTTTCCATTAAATGAATCATTGAAATGCTGAAATATGAAGAAATGGGAATGTAAATATAAATTTAGTGCCAAATAAAATGTTGCCAATCAGCATCCAAGCTAGCAGGTGTGGTGAGAGTTTTATTTCTGAAGGGGAGCAGAGGACAATTGCCCTGGGTTCATCCTTTCTCCTTGCACCTCTCTTTTTTTGTATATTGTTCTATGCAGGGGTTCTCAAATGGTGAGGCCAGCCTCCCTGAGGAGGTCCCAACCTGTTCCAGGGGAGGCTCAGGCAAGTCTGAAAAAGTACTGTATTTAAATTTTTAGTTTTATGTATTTTGTGTGAAGAGATGAAGGAAACTGAAAGAGGATAATAGTAGGTGAATTTTATGTATTTATTTATAATAGGTGACAAGGGAAGGAAAATGAGCCAAAGCTCATTTCAGGTGTACCCGGGGAAGGGTAGGTAGTGAATACATTTCAAAAGGTAACTACAAAATAATCAAGAAGTACACAATGAACAATAGCGCAAACAAATATGAACAATAAACTAATGAGTGCTGGTAAATGATCAATTTGTAGACTGATGGCAGAACAGCCCAAATACAAGGGTTGAGCATAGAAGTGCTAAGAGCAATAGCAGGAAGCAGCAAAGTAATCCCAGAGAAGTTGCTTAGCAGCAGGGAAGGATGGTGAGAGGCAAAGGTTATTTCATATTGAGAGGAAACAGAGAAAGTAGTCTGACCCATGAAGGCACTGCAACAAGGGGTAACAATGGTTCAAGAATGAAAATAGCAAAGCAAGTAGGCTGGCCTGTAGGGTGGGTTACAATAACCTGAATAATAATAATATTTGTTTATTTGTTATTCAGATAACAGCTTTGAGCACAGCAGCTCTTTTTCAAAGGTTCCACATCAGTATAACACAAAGAACTGAATGTGAGCCAAGTACTCAAATGGGGCTTCAATTTATTCATGGAGTACTGCGCAAAGTACATAATGTTATTTTTCTTTGGGGAGGCCCAAGATTATTTCAGTCTTTGGGGGAGGCTCAAAATCTTTTCCACAGGATTTGGGGAGGTTCACTGTGAAAAACTCTAAGTATTTTTCTATGGTTTTGTTTCCCCTTGTTGATCTTGACTTTTATTTTTGGTCATGAGCTCCCTGGCTCCTTTTGTCTGGAGGGATCCTTTCTTAAACAGTTGCCTATTTTTGGTTCAGGGCCACTGAATATTATAATATAGTTTCAGATTGATTTGTTTTGTTGCTGCTACATTTTTGTTTGAGGTTCCATGGCCAGTTGCTCTGTTTCTTAGTTCAAATCAGTATAGCCGCCTGCCCTTGCTAAATAAAATATCCTGTTGCTGTTGCCAGCTGTGCACCATTCCCCTTCAATAACCCTACTTACCACTTTCTACTTTGTTTTGTTTTGTTTTCTTGCCACCAGTTCCTGATCATATTACAGATTTTACCATTAAGGGTTTGACTAACATGTGAAAGTCTTTATGGTCTTTGTGTTGTAGAATTTCAGTCTGAATTGTAGCTTTTTTCCTGAAATTAGGTCATATTGTTAAATGTCCTTCTTGATCAATATGGTAACCAATTTTTAGTTTTTTTAAATAGGGTGTAGTGATCCACCATGTTGAAAGTCTCATAAGACTGATAAAACAGTGGCAGTGAAGAGAATATCTGCTCCATCCCTATCTGGATAGAATCAGTAAGGCTGTGGAGTGTGGAGATCATGAAATGAGGGTTAAAAAACAGACCAGAAGGGGGTGATAAAGAAGGAGTCAAAAAATGAGTAGACCTGGGAGAATACTAGTTTTTCTGGAACTTTATTGAGCCAATGTTAGATTTAGAGACACAGACAGACAGTTTTCTAAGATGGAAGGATCACCAACTTTGTGTGGGGACAGATGTTGGGTATACTTTCACATTGCTTGGACTTTGGTTAGTGGGGAATGAAAGGCTTATAAAGGCAAAGTTGGATCCATTGTTGACCAGTGGAGAAAGATAGAGGAGCTTGGGGTTCAAGTCTTTGACTATGCATATGTGGTCTATGGTATGCCCCCTCCTCTTCCCTTGCCAAACTGGCCACCATCTGTAATGTCTTCTTTCATTTTGCAACCAGTTGCCCCCTAGTACTCTTCACTGCTCCATCTACTCCTCCCTATGCATCTTTCCCCTTCCATCATGTCACAAGTCCCACTGTGCCTTCTTCATCTTCAAATACTGGTTTGGGTCTTTACCATCTTACCTAGCCACACATCTCTCACCAATTCCCTTAGCCTCATACTCTCCCCACACCAGGGATTCTCACACCTTCTTCCTCCCACACTACCACTTCTCTGCTGTGGGAAGTCATCCTTCTTCTGTTGCTTTCCTTCCCTCTAGAACCAGATCCCCTCCTCTCTCTATCTCTCACCTTCCCCCATTTCCCTTAAGTACCAATTAATGTGCCCCCACTTCCCTCTTGCTTCTGTAAGCTCCCTACCTGACCTGCCTTTGGCACCCTTTATCACCCCTGCCAGGGTCCACTCTGGGGTCAGTTCATGTCACTACAACTGATACATGTATTTATACCAAATTGATTTTGTCATTTTAATTGAGCATTGGTGCTGCTCGTAGAATCAACTTCTGTTCACCATTTATTGTTATTTGCACGTATATTTTGTTCAATTGTTTACTATTTGCACTCAATCTTTGGAATGCTTCTCTACTGCTGTTTTAGATTTATTGAACTACCCACCCCCAAGTTGCACCTGAAAATGAGCCCTAACCCTACATGCCTTTCCCAGTTACCAATTTTCAGATTGTTCACTGTCTGCACTTTACCTTTGGAATACTTCTCTACTGCTGTTTTTGATTTATTGTATCCCCCTCCACCGACAGGTTAAAGGAGGTAGAGGTAGAGATACAGGTGGGGTGCCACTTAAAAAATAGCAACCACCACATAGTGGGATTTAAAGTAAGCAGTTAGATTTCAGAAAAGCAGACTTCTAGAAGATGAGAGAGATAGCCTGGCAGAGAGTCTTAGATACAGGAAAAAAAAAGGACTAGATGAAATGTGGGAGTATCTCAAAAGAGCTATCACAGAGATAACTGAACAGTGCGTCAGAAGGGTGAGCAAGGTAAATAAGAAAAGAAAACCCATCTGGTTCTCCAGGGAAGTGGTTGCAATAGTAAGGGAAAAAAAGAAGGAGTACACAAAGTTTAGGGTGTCAATGATAGATGAGGATATGGAAACTTATAACGTAGCACAGAGGGAAGCTGGTAAGGCAGTACAGAAGGTTAAAGCCCTATCTGAACTGAGGATTGCACAGGGAGTAAAGGAGGGAGTTAAAACCTTCTTTAGGTACATAAGTGAAAAGAGGAAAACCAAGGGTGGGATAGTTAGACTAGCAGATACTGGAGGGAAACTGGTAGAAAAAGAATGCAAGAAATCAGAAGTCTTAAACCAGTACTTCTGTTCTGTGTTCACAAAAAAGAATGCAGAGGATGGGCTAAGCCTGCATAGCATCAACACCCTGGGACTGGGGGTTGACACAAGCCCCTTCACAGAGGCTCAAATCTTGGAGGCTTTTTATAAATTAAAGGTGGACAAGACCATGGGACCAGACAGTATTCACCCTAGGGTTCTCAGGGAGCTGGGGGGTGTACTAGCAGCACTCCAAGCAGAACTATTCAACAAATCACTATAGAGTGGGACTATACCAAAGGACTGGAAAAGAGCAACAGTGGTCCCTCTTCACTAAGCAGGAAGCAGGGAAGATGTTGGCAATTACTGTCCCATAAGCCTCATGTCGATGGTAGGGAAGTTGATGTAGACACTACTCAAACAGAGAATTATAATGTATTTGGATTCCAGTGAGCAGCAAGACCCAAAACTGCATGGGTTCATGGCAGGTAGGTCTTGCCAAACTAACCTGGCCAACTTCTTCAACTGGGTTACAAGGATAGTAGATCAGGGAATTGCAGTAGATGTTGGCTATCTGAACTTTAGCAAAGCCTTTGACTCTGTTCCACAGAGAAGGCTGGTAAGGAAGCTGGACCACATGGGGGTGGGCAGAGAGGTGGTTGAGTGGATGAGTTGCTTGCTGAGAGGAAGAACACAGAGGGTTCAGGTAAACGGGGCATTTTCAGCTGAGAGGAAGGTGACCAGCGGGGTACCACAGGGTTTGGTACTGGGTCCATTACTCTTCAATGTCTTCATAGCAGACATTGCAAATAGGTTGGAAGGTAAAGTGTGTCTATTTGCTGAAGACACCAAGATTTGCAACAGAGTGGACTCCCATGAGGGTGTGAGGGCTATGACTTCAGACTTGAAGAAACTGGAGGAGTGGTCGAAAACATGGTAGCTGAAATTCAACTCCAAAAAGTGCAAAGTCATGCCATTAGGCAGAAACAATCTCAAAGAGGATTACTACCTGGGAGGAGAGAAGCTAGCCTCCACCAACCAGAAAAGGGATATAGGGGCCATTATAGCAGAAGACTTGAATATGGGTAAATAGTGTGAAAAGCTGGCACTAAAGGTAAGTGGCATGCTGGGCTGCATCGGGAGGGGAATCATGAGTTGCAGAAGGGAAGTGCTGTTACCATTCAACAGAGCACTGTTATGCCCCCACTTGGAGTACTGTATACAGTACTGTGGACCGCACATCAAAAGGGATATAGACAGAATCGAGATGGTGCAGAAAGGGTCATGAAAATGATTAAGGGACTGCACCATGTGGCATACTAGGACATGCTGAGGGAACTCAACATGTACTCCCTGGAACAGAGGAGGGAGAGAGGTAACATGATTGAGACTCTTAAATATATGAGGGGTATAAATAAGGTTAACATTCAGGAGCTTTACCAATTGAAAAAGAGCAGGACAATGAGAGGGCATGACATGAGGCTGAAGGGAGGGAGGTTCAGGAGTAATACAAAGAAGTTCTTCTTTACTGAGAGGGTGGTGGACAAATGGAATAACCTACCCAAGGAGGTAGTGGGGGCTAAAATGGTAAGCAAGTTCTAGAATGTATGGGATAGACATAAAGGTGGCATACAGAAAGGCAAAAGAGGGGAGGGGGAATACCACCAGGTAGCTTCTTGGGCAGAGTAGATGGACCTTGCAGTTGCCTTCTTCCATCACCTTCTATGTTTCTGAGTTAACATTACCCCTGAGCCTTCCACCCTTCAGCCTCATATCATTCCGCTTTGTTCCTGTGCAGAGTTTTCTCTGAAATATGCTTTCCACCTGTACCCTGTTTATTCCCCTAAGGTACTTGAAAGTCTCTATCATATCTCCCCTCTCCCTTCTTTCCTCCAGTGAGTAGATATTAAGATCCTTAAGTCTTTTCTCATAAGGCTTCTGGTGCAATCCATGTACCATCTTCATTGCCCTTTTCTGGACTGCCTCTATTTTGTCAATGTCCTCCCGGAGGTGTGGTCTCCAGAACTGGACACAGTACTCCAGCTGAGGCCTCACCAGTGATCTGTACAGTGGCATCACCATCTCCTTCCTCCTGCTTGTTATGCCCCTCCCAAGGCACCCCGACATTCTGTTTGCTGTCTTCATCAACTTTTTACACTATTTGGTCACTTTCAGGTCATCAGATATGATAACACCTAGAACTCTCTCCTGACTTGTGGTGGTCAGAATTTCCCCACCCATCCTGTCCTCCTCCCTTAGACTCCTGAGACCAAGGTGCATGATCTTGCACATTTTACCACTGAAACTTAACTGACAGGCACCCGACCACTCCTCTAATAGGCTTAGGTCTGTTCTCATTTTTTCCACCCCCTTTGGTGTGTCCATTCTGTTGCAGATCTTGGTGTCATCTGTGAAGAGGCACACCTTTCCCTCCAGATGCTCTGCAGTGTCACTAATGAAGACATTGAATAGGACTGGCCCCAGCACCAAACCCTATGGCACCCCACTGGTCACCACCCTCTCATCAGATTTCATGCTATTTACCACCACTCTGAGTCTGGTCCCTTAGCCAGTTCCCAACCCACTTTACCACTGTAGGACCAACTCCCAGGCTCCCCAATTTATTAAGCAATCCCCTGTGCGTGACGATGTTGAAGAACTTACTGAAATCCAGGTAGGCCACATCCACCTCCCCTCCCTGATCTACAGTGCCTTCCTGCTGAGAATCCATGCTGCCTTGATCCTGTGCCCCACTATCATCCAGAAACTTCACAATCCTCTCCTTAAGTAAGGACTCTATTAGTTTCCCACTACTGAAGTCCAGCTTACAGACCTGTAATTACCTGCCTCCTCTCTGCTTCCACTTTTGTGGAGAGGGACCACATCTGCCCTCCTCCAGTCCTCAGCTGCTTCCCCCCATCTCTAGTGATGCATTGAAAAGAGCAGCCAGTGGTACTGCTAGCACTTTCCTGAGTTTCTTTAGTACTCTGGGGTGGATCCCATCTGGCCCCATTACCTTATCTGCTTTTATCTTCCCAGAGTTCTTGTAGGACTCTTTCCACCATGAATAGGCTGGTGTCTACCTCCCTTCCCTGAATACCCCTTTTAATAAGTCTCAGCCCCTCACCCGCCCCTCCCTTTCACTGATGAAAACTGAGCAAAAGTACTTGTTCAGTATCTCAGCCTTTTCTAGGTCATCCTCCATCCTTTCTCCTCCTTCCTTCTTCAGCATAACGATACCATTGCTGGGGTTTTTCCTCTCACTAATGCATCTGAACAGGCCCTTCTTGCCTGTTTCCCCATCTGAGGCATGCAAGGCCCCCTCAGTACTAAACCCTTGCAAGGGTAAGAGCCTGAATGGGCTCAACACCAAACTCCTTCATCTCTCTGCCCTTGCTATCACTTCCCCATTGCTACACTTCTAAACCTCTCTTTCTCTTGAGCATCTGTCCCTGCAACCTGGAAACTAGCCACATTCATCCCTCTCTGAAACGGTGGTGACCCCTCCAATCCAGGTAACTACTGACCAATCTCCCTACTGCCCAAACTTACTAAACTTCAAGAACACATTGAACTTTTCCTGTTCTCTTCTTTACTCGACTCCCCCTCCTTTTTCACCCAGTTCCTGTCTGGGTTCTGGAAATCTCACTCAACCACCACCTCCTTCCTTTGGCTTACTATCTCCATACTCTCAATTACAAACCAAGGCCATATCACATCAGCAATGTCTGTTAACCTAGCCAAGGCATTCAACACAGTATCCCACTTCCACCTCCTAAATACATTATCAGACACTGGACTCTCAGCCACAGTTACTGGCTGTTTCCACTCCTACTTAGTGGGTATGTTTCAGTCAGTCAAGATAGGCAACCCCCTACCACCTCACCTCTCCATCAGTACAGGAGTTCCTCAGGTCACTGTATTTGGCCCTCTTCTATTTTCAGTCTTCTTAAATGACCCTCCAGCTGTCAGCACCTCCACCTCTATTCACATGTACGTGGATGACAGTGTCCTGTACATCTCTGGCCTTTCCCCTTCAGATGTGGCAACCAGACTCCAGCAGGACTTTGAGAAAGTTCAATTCTGGTTCAGCTCCAGCCAGTTGTTCCTAAAGGCCAAGAAGACTGTCTCCTTGACCTTTGGCACAAGGCAGAGTTCTCAAGGCTCTACCCCCCCTTTTCTTCCACACACTAGATTGCACGACATTAGAGGATGTTACCTCCTTTAGGTACCTTGGGGTCTGGCTCGACCAGCACCTGGACTTATCTGTGCATGTGGATGCCATCCACAAGAAACTGCACCCCAAGTGTGTTGCTCTATATAGGAACCATGGGTACATCCCCCAGCTGGCTCACTGAGTGAGTGTACAGAAAATGATCCTCCCTATCTTCCACTATAGAGATATAGTCTACAGTGCCACTTCCAAGTCCTCTCTAGCCAAACTGAATACCCTATTTCACTTATTCTGCTGCTTTTCCCTCAATTGCCCACCTCAGACCCATCACTGTGACCTCTACAAATCCCTCTCCTTTCCATCTATTGGTGACAGATGACTCACCCACTGTGCTAGCTTTGTAGCCAAATACTGATTTGGTTCCCTAACCTTTTACCTCACCTCCAACCCCCCCTTCCACTTTCATAACATCGGTCTCTGAACCCTTGCTCTCCCTTCTAGGACCACAACTGCTGGCCAGACCACTTTCTCATATTGTTGCCCTAAACTGTAAAACACCCTCCCCCCTTCCATCCACAGTGTCTCCACCCCCTTGATCATTTTCTTATCTAGTTAGAAACTTCATCTCCCCAGCCTGCAACTGTCTTTATCATCTTCCTCCACATCCTCCCTTTCCCCTATGGGGTTATGCCCCTGCACTTTAGTCACTGTAAATTGTCTCTTCCACCTACTCAAAAAGTAACCTAGAATCATGCCTGAAGTAATCATTGCCTCCCCTGTTTATAATTAATTTTGTAACTAGTAACTATCTGTCCTGTGTATAACTCATAATCACTGTATTATCTGTACTCAAGCAGTCATGCCAGCTGCTGTCTCATGTAACTTGTACCACTTATATGTGCCAGAACTGAACTCACTGCACTTTATATGTTATCTGTCTATTGTAACTGTACTACACTATGCCTGTTCTCCCATTCCTTGTCACCCAAGACACATATGAAATGAACAATTCTGATCAGTATGGCTTCCTGGTGAAACTTTTAAATCAATAAATAATTGCAGAATCAGATTCCCCAGTTTATGAAAACCACACATTCATTTCTGTAAACATCAGAATATTATTCTGTGGATTATGTGATTTGCAGAATATTATTCAGTAGATTTCATGATCTGCAGAGTAATACTGTGTTATGTGGATTACTTAATCTGCAGAGTATTATTCTGTGGATTATGTGATCTGCAGAGTATTATACTATGGATTATATGATCTGCAGAGTATTATTCTGTGGAGTACATGATCTGCAGACTATTCAATCAATCAATAAAAATATTTTTTTTAACAGGTGATCACTGTTGAGCAAGCTCATTTTCGAGGTGGACCCGTGTGCAACAAATACAAGATAGCAAGAAAATACACGATAGTTCCAATTCACTGGCAAATCAACAACAGGCAGTAACAATCGGTAGGGAGTACAGATTAAATACATCAAAGATTCAGAGTGAAAGGGTATGAGCAGCAATAGTGTAGATGAGTTCACCAAGTCTCAGTGGGACTAAAGGGCCCAGTAAGGAGGTAACTAAATAGCTAGAGCCCCGGAAGAGAGGCGGGGGGGAGGGGTTTGACTAGGGGAGGAGGGAGAAGGGAGGGAAGAAGAGGTCAGGCAGTGGCTGGGAACATAGAAATGCTTTTCTGAATTCTACAGAATTGAAAAAGAAGCTCTGAAAAGCATTTCAGAATTGGAACTGACATTCTGCACAAATGTTATTGGTGGAATTCAGAACTCTGTACAGCTAAAGTGTGAGACCATGGGTAAGATTTCTGGGTGGCAGTGCAGTAAAGCCAGCATATACTGCCCATTTTGTATCACTCCCCTGTACAGTCAAGAATCAGGCCCTCAGCAAATCACTACAGTTTATTTCAGTAGCTCACTTAGTCATGCACAATATACATTAGTGTACTTCTAAATGACCAGTTCATAGGCTTAGCATAGTGGGCCCGTGGGTCAGCACTAAGTTATTTAATCACAAGTGAGAGAAAGCACTTACAACATGTGGAACACAAATTCGACCTTTCCTTGTCACTTTCTAGTAACTTTCAACCACAAAAAAATAACAAACCTCATCCAGCACACAAACAGGTGCTCTGAGAAAAGAATAGTTCCATGTATTGAAACATAAATAATTCATGTTAGCAATAGGCCGCAGTAGGCAGCATAGGATCCATGGTATGAGTGAGTATAGTAATAAGTTTGTTGTTTTCTATGCTTAGAAATTACAAGAAAGTTACAAAATAAACTTGAATTTAGAGTGCTTTGCACTCTGTGAGTTGGTACAATATATCAGCATTACTACTATACAGTATAACTCATCACAATATATTCGACAACCGTTTAGTTGAATGCACTTGTTTGTGAAGCCAGGTTGCACACCATTTCCAAAATACTACCTATATATGTGTAACATGAAAACACCAGAAAGGTTGCTATTAAATAATTTCTGCACCCACTTCATGAATGAAGTGGATTTCATCTGCAGTACATATGGTGAGTGCTTTCTTTGGCTTGTAATAAAAGAATCAGGCCTTCAGTGTTTATGGTCTAGAGCAAGAGATGTGCATGGGGTAGTTGGCTGAAATTGATTAAATACTAAGGGATACTGATAATGTCAGACTCAACACAGAGTAAAACTAATGTAGATGGCATAAATAAAGACTTAATTAAAGCAAATGTGACTAAGGACCAGAGATAACTTATTTACCTAATGAATAATGACTACATGTTGAATACTGTTTTAGATGGTGAATTAATGGTTAATATACTGCAGATATTCTAAATTTATTGAGAGTTTTCTCTGGGGGGAACTCTATTAACAAGAGAAGATTCCCAAAGGTGAAGCAGCCTCTTCTCCATATCCTAATTCCTCATGTTCTCATGCACAATTCTAAAACTAGAGCTTTTCCAGAAAGTGATTATAAGTTCTGATAGGAGCAAGGTTATTTCTTTTGAAAGGATTATACATGGATTTGAATTACATTTTTTAAAAGTTGACATTATAAGATTTATCACCTAAGTTACCTTATCTAAGAGCTAAAGTACGTGTGCATTATTTAAATTCAGTTATATTCTACCAATCAATTTATATGTGTGTCTGAATAGCCAGACCTTCACTTCTCCGTGTAAAAAATGAAAGTAATTTTGAATCATCCAATGCCATCGCTCCTATCAAGATAAACAGAAGTTTATTCTACATATTAGCAGCTATTTCATATAAAACAACATTATGCCATTTAAATGATTCCATAACTTCAATGTAGCAGTAGCACACATGTACAAACTATACTTGTGACTGAAATCATGCTCCAGGAAACATTATCACTGGTCATTGCCCAACATCCAACATATGGATGACAACTTTGCAACATTCTTCCCTTTTCTGCAAATATTATGAGCAGTAACAAAAACTGTAAAATAAACATTTTAATTGGCACACTGTATATTGGTGTGACTCAGTTAAACTCTTAGATTAGACCTTGCATCTAGTTGGGCTGTTCCAAATAAGTGCACTAAAATTGAAGTGCCCAAACAAAACTAAAAGCCCCAGTAACCTATATAATTATTTCAGCAATATTGTTTTTAAAGTTGTAGCATTCATTTATATACATCTTGAAAACTCCAGCATTCAGGATTACTCTAAAAAAGCATTTCAACTACATTTTATACAATTCAGAGTGAAATTGTTCACTATTAACTATTACTTAAAATACTCTTATGACTCAATAGAAAGAAAAGGAGGACCGAGACATCATTACTTTCTGCTGGAAAGGCTGATCTCTGATTCTACATTATCTTTTGTAGCAATGTTTAAAGATTTTTCAGTTTCATCAGTCCTCCAGTCTTGGCCAGCATTAGTTCATCACACTGTTGCATTTTTCATCAAGATAGAGAGTTCCTTAAATCCCTTATGCTCTAGAAAAAAAAAAAAACATTAAGAGATAATTGCCCTTGTAAAGAGAAAACTATGGGCAGGATTTCCAAAGGTGAAGATGCTGACACACAAGCCACATTTCTGTGACATTAGCACCCTCCTATTTGCATTAAAACTTGAGCATCTTTTTTCCAATGGTGTTCTGGTTTATGTGCCACTGTTCCTGATTGATGGCAGCTTGAGTAAAAAATATGCACTGGTACCATCTGTTTTACATGTTTGGCACCACCGTGGAATATTACAGAAGATTTTTGGATTCAGTCAAATCAGCTTCTTGTGGTCTGCTTCTGCTACAGTTTTGCACACTTGTATGAAAAATGGGATCAAGGTCTTTGAAAATTCTTCACCAAAACCCATGTCTGTATGTATCTTTAATTAACCATGTACTTCATAATGCGCACCTTGGGTCATTAATCAATGTTTAATCATGATTAGTATTTATACGTAGCACTAGTGGGATGCTCTAACTTCCTAAGGAAGAGACTCGAAGGGCCAATGTGTTTTCAAGTGTTGGGACTAATAAAATAATAGTTTTGTTGGCACACGGAATGTAAGTGCTGTACTTTTCTTGAGTTTTGGTCTGCAATCCTTAAGTTCAGTACACTAGCCCTCAAAGCCTGACAGCACTTCACCTTGTTTGTAGCTTTGAAAATCCTACCCTGCAGGTTTAGAAAGAACAACCCACCAATCAGATGTTACAAGCTGTGTAAATGAAAGAAAGTATTGGCAGACCCTACTCAAACAATACATTCCCATCACTGCATGCTGGTAGAAACCACTTTATACCCCTACACAGGATATATTTAAATATTATAAAATGGGTAAGAAAAATACTGTACTGTGATACTGTGATTGGTGGAGTCCAGTCACATGACCATGCTGTTATCCCAGCACAACAGCACAAGTCAGAAATGCTTAACTTTCTGAACCTCATTACTTGGTCCTAAAATAAAAAAAGTCAGGATAGCCATTTTATAATTGCAATAAGGCATTCCAGAGTGTGTGTATTTGAGGGATAAGGGCACTTCTCTGCATGCATAAAGCCCTTGGCTTCTCCTCAGGCTTCACTCCCAGAGGTGTGACATTATTCCACAATAATGCACACCCTGCCATGCCTTATACCTTAAGTAAAGAGCAAATTTCAGTCAGTCAAGCTTTGCCCAAAAATGTAGTTAGGTAAATGACCTTACTATTTTTCACATCTATGACATGTCTTTCCTTTTTGTGTTTTGATCTCTTCTGTCCCACTGACCTAACATATCCCCCTGCCAACTATAATTTCACTTTCATAACTGCCAAACAAGAATAGTTACAACGTGCCACCTACAGCTCATCTCCAAAAAAGACATATAAAATTTCACACCTGATGTACTGTGTTTTTTTTATGCCCCCCCTCCTATTTTTGGGACTAAGTCCTTGCTCATTACCATAGTTCAATATATTTACTAAAAAATGTAATATCATTGTCACAAGTCCACTCCCATGGGGTGGTATTCTCTGCATCACAGTGGATCTCTCTTGAGATGGGGGGATGGGGTCAGGATACCCTTTCTCCATGTGAGGAGATGTAAATACAGTCTTGACTCTGTGTTCCTGGGGTAGAACTCTCTTAGCCACTATGCAATGAACCAGAAAGCCACAGGTATGTATAAGCTTCAGGGGAAGGGCTCTATATGCCCTATTATGTTCTTTCCCCAGAAATACAGTACTCGGTTCAAACCCCCACAGGCTCCTCTTGAGACCCTTCATATTTCCTCCCCTCCTCTCATCATAAAGTCCCTAATGCTACTTCACTTTTGTTAGTGTTAGGTCTTAAAAGCATCACACAGGCATGGTAATTTGAACAATTCTTACCAAGGAAACCCACACAACAGACATAGGCAGACTTATTCTTAAAATAAGCCAAAAATCTTTACTATTTAAATTAATGAATGCAGTATTGGTTACACGGTATTGAAAATGAAATGGAAAATATAAATAAAAACCCACACTTTAAAACTCTGAGATTTAAAGTCTACCTCAAGTCCTTAATGGTTGAATTTGTAAGTGCAAAGTCTTTAGAAGTGGCAGTTGAAGATCTTGATTCTTGGTAGTCCAGGAGAATATTCTTGAAAAGAAATTGTCTCTGCTCTGCTAAGCAGACAGACAGGCAGGGTCCCAAATGCAAAAGGTTACAAGGTTGAAAACTAAAAAGGTAAAAGCTAAAAAGGCCCATATCCCTCCTAAACTCTGACTATAACATCCAGGCCAAACTCTTAGCTCTTTGTTTGGAGTTTTTTTTGCCCAAATTGATTAGTCCAAACCAGGGTGGATTCGTCGGGGGTCACCAGGCTAAACAGAATATCTACAGGATGGTTAATATCATTCATAGGTGGACTCATCGGGGGGATGGAAGGTGGCCTTTTAGCATTAGATGCTAAAAAGGCATTTGACTGGGTGGAATGGCCTTTTATGTTTGCAATTCTTAAAAACTATGGCCTGGGCAACGAGATGTTAAGGTGGATTTGCACACTGCATACTTCCTCCCCAAGCCCAAATTCTAACAAATTCCACCATGTTGGCCCCCTTCTGCCTTATGCAGGGTACAAGACAGGGATGCCTACTTTCCCCATTCCTATATATCCTTACAATAAAGGCTCTGGCTGAAACTATTGGCTCTAATGAAGCTATCAAGGGTTGTGTGGGTGATAGCAGATCCTACGTTATATCACTATTTGCGGATGACATACTTTTATTCTTGAAGGACCCCGGAGTTGCAGTCCCTCCCTGCCCTGACCAATATATTTGTTACAGTACATATGGCTCTATTTCGGGTCACAAAATAAACTGGGGCAAGTGTGAGTGGATGCCACTGGGGGGAACAAAACCTCTTCTGACTCAACCAATATCTTATCCCTCTGTCCCAAGAAATTAAATATTTGGGGATATATTTACCAGTGAAACTGTCAAGAATGGCTTATATTAATTTGTGTAGGGTAGTGAATAAGATCAAAGAGGACTGTAACAATTGGCAGGCTCTCCCCCTGACTTTGCTCGGTAGGGTCAATCTCTTAAAGATGAGTATTCTCCCGTAATTTCTTTATCCCTTCCAGATGATCCCAGTTTATATTCCTAACAGGTATATCAAGGACTTAGAGGTTGCTATTACCCAGCTGTTATGGAAGGGGAAGAGACCCAAGATTAAAAAGGCCATTTTGTGGCAACCAGTTTCCTGGGGGGATTGGGCCTACCTAATGTTAAACTTTATTATCTGACAGCCCAACTGCCACATATACAGGATATACTAGGCATCAAGGAGATCATGCCCACATGGGTGGGACTGAAGTCAAAAGCTAATATCTCCATGTACTATGATGTCCTGGTTGGGGGCCTTGTGGGTGAGTCAGGTATGAAACTAGGACACCCCTGCACTAGAGCTACTTGGCAAGCATGGGGATTGGCTCACCATATATTACATTTCAAGGCAGGGCTCTCTCCAGATATATCCTTGAGGCATTAGATGCTGGGGGGGAGGAAGCTGACCCAGCAAGTGCTGGACCATTGGAGACACAAGGGACTCTATCTCTTAGAACAGGTGTTGGCAGATGGATAGGTCTTGAACTTCCCTGTTCTGAAACAATAGTACAATTTCAGTGCTGCATCCTATTTCTCTTATCTTATCCTACAAAATATAATTGAGAAGTTGATAAAAAGCTCTGAGACCAGGGAAATATGGGTGCTTCCTCCTGGAGGAGACATTCAAGGGAAGATACATGGACCACACTTTTAAACCCCTTAGATCCTGTTACAGGTTGTTGGTGGGAGCAATGTCAGACCAGCTAGACAAGCTGAAAAAGGGATAGGAGGAGGAGGATGTGTTCCCTGACTCCCTCACAGGGGGGAGACTGGGCTTTGATTCTTAAACATTCTTTAAATTGTTCAGTGAATAATAAACTGTGGGCCATTCAATATAATGTTCTCATGAGGGTATATTTTACACCAGTACTGGCTCATAAGATTGACCCGTTGGTTCCATATCTTTGCCCTACGTGTCAAATTCATGTGGGGACCTTCTTCCACCAATGTGGGAATGTCATAAGATATACGCCTATTGGACGGAAGTCCTGTCACTCATGCAACAAACCTTGGGGAAGCCTTTAATAATAGACCCGGCTGAGGTGTTGCTGAGCCTACGGGGAAGTGTAGAGAAGAAGGATGGGCCTGGAGGTAATTCCCTTTTATGACTAGGAATGGTGTTGGGAATGCACCAGCTGGCCCTCTATTGGCAGCTCTCCAGTACCCCTCCAGTGGCCCTGTGGGCTAGAGACTTGATAGACTGTATGAAACTAGAGAGAATACAGTATATAATTATGTAAGCACCAAGAGGGGGAATTCCAGGAAATCTGGGAACCAGTAGAGAGAGCAGTACAGCTCCTATGGTTCCCCTTATTTTAAAAAATAATGCAGAGATACCCTAAAACTGGGCATTGTTATATTGTTACAAGTGCCCCCTAAAGGGCCAAGAGCTTATATTATACCTAATACAGGCCTATCTGATAGCCCACTATCTGTTCTACGGGCCCTAACTGTCATTATTAACTGTTCTATCCATGTCACTATACAATCTTTGTAACTGTAAATCCTATGTCTCACCCAATCACTTTGTATACTGAACCACCTTGTATAATGATGCATGCACTGATGGACCCACCTATTTTTAGGGAGGGTAATGGTATGTGATTCTTGGAAGTTTTTAAATAGAGTTTACAAAAAAAAATAAAACAAGTACATTCATACCATAGAAGGAATGAACAATGGGGCTGAATAAAGATGGTTAATCAGCCTTGGAATTGTGTGAATAACATGATTCTCCTGCAGCCCACATTTTCTCCCAACTGCCTCATCACAATGCAGTGCAGCATAGATAGGACATTCCATATTACAGGAAGAAATAAGATGTTTATCCACTTTTGAAAGTTACAGACAATGCTGATCTAGAACTCCTGCATATCCTATGTAATTTTCTCCTATTTATTTATTTATTTGAAAACTGGTGACTGGGAAAGGCACACTGAGCCAAGGCTTGTTTCCAGGTGCAACCCAGGGGAAGGGTACAGAGGATATAAAATACATAGCGTAAACATGGTTCAGAGTTACAAATAAACTGCAATTGGGGAAACAATGTTGCAGCAATAAATGCACAATGAGCAAATAAGGCAAAAGCAACATATTAAGCATGTCAGCCGCAGCAATGCTGAAGGAGGAAAATGCATGAGGGATTGTTAGGGGAAGGAGCAGGAGGGAGGAAAGGAGTATCAACTGATAACTGAAGGAGGTAGGGGAGGCAGTGAAGTGGAGGGAAGAAGGGAGCAGGTTTCAAAGTGATGAAAGATGACAGGCAAAGGCTGCTTAATCAGCAGAGGATCAAGTATGTGGAATAGCTAAGGTGCAAGGATTCCTGGAGTGGAGGAAGAAGAAGGCAGAGGGGATGAGGAAAAGGACTGATAAGATGTAGGAGGGAAGGAACCCAGACTAGTATTTGGATTTGAAGGAGGCACAATAACTCTGGCAACATGAGAGTAGAGGGAGAATAGATAAGGATGAGTGAAGTGAGCAATGATGAGTTCAAGAAGGGTAGTTGTTAGCAAAGCATCAGAATGTGTTACAGAGGGTATCCAGGCTAGCCAGGGAGGTGGAGAGGGTCATGCCATAGACCACGTCTGCATAGTCAAAGACTGAGAGCACCATATAGGTGACAAGCTCTTACTGGACCTGCTGAGAAGATGATCTTTGTTGCAGTACAGTGCATCAAGTTTATTGCTGTGCTTGGTATGGGTGGTATCAGTGTTGGCTAAGAAGTCAAACTTGCTGTCTAGCCACACACCAAGTTACTTGAAGGAATGAACCATTTTTAGAGAGGAGCCATTTAAGGTGGACCAGGTTGGGAGTCTGGCCAGTTTCTGGCTGATGCTAAAGGTCATTGACACAGGTTTGTTGTGTGTTAACCAATAGCTGGTTAGATTGGAAGCAGTGCAGAACTTTCTGGAAGTCTTGTTGGAGCAAATCTTCCACAGCTGTAGTAGAGGGACCAGAGGTGGAGATGACTGTGTCATATGCATGTGAATATTTGAGTTGGCACAGGCTGTTGGGAGGTCATTAAGGAAAATGAAGAAAGGTATGGGACCCAGGATGGAGCCCTGTGGGACCACAGCCTGGATGGGTTAAGGGGGGGGAGCAGGGCACTACCAACCTGTACTGACAACAGACAGCCCGTGAGGTAAGAACAGAATCAGTCAACAGTAGGAACAGAGAGGCCAGTAGAACTCACATGATCCAGGAGGAGGGGGTGGCACACTGAGTAGAAGGCCTTGGTCAGTTCAATGAAGATGGCAGCCATGATGTTCCCCCTGATCCATCCCTGAGAAGATAGAATCCGTTACACACAACAGGGAGGAGACTGTGGCGTGACACTTCCAGAAGCTAGACTGGAACAGGAAGAGGAAATTGGAGAATAGAAAACTGGAGAGTCGGGTGCAAACCAACTTTTCTTGCAGCTTAGCAAGAGAGTGGAAGAAGAAGACTGGCTGGAAGTTACTGGGGGAGGAAGGGTCCCTTCCCTTTGTGGAGTGGCTGAACCTTGGCCAGTTTCCAGGACTGAGGAACAGCACTGACAGAGAAGCAGAGGTTGAGTAGGTGAGTCAGAGGAGATGCAATGCCAGGAACAAAGATATGGAAGAGTTTAGGATCCAGTCCATCAGGGCTGGACTTGGACAGGTTGGGGAGTAAAGAGCAGTCAGGGTTTCCTGGGTAGTGACTGGGGAGAAAAGGAAACTCTGTGAGGGAAGTGGAAAGGAGGAAGAGGGAACATGAGATGGAGAGATGAAGGCTGGAGGTATAGTGGAAGGGAGAGCATGAGTGGTGAAGAACTCACTGAAGTGAGCAGCAACAGAGTAGGAGTCAGACACAGGTGAACCATTAACCAGAAGAGCTTGGGGGGGACTGGGTGTGAGGGTCAAAAAGGGAGAGTATTCCCTTCCAGAACTTTAAGGGGGCATTAAGTTTGTTCTGAAGACTGGCCTTGAAATATTGCAATTTCACAGCCTGGACATCCTTTATGCGGGAGTTTCTTCTAGTCCAGTATAAGTGGAGGTCAGGAAGGGAGTGCGATAATTTATAGCATGCCCATGTAAGATCATTGGACTTGCACTGATCAATAAGTTCTGGGGTGATCCAGGGGTGATGGTAAGTTTTGACCCTGGGTTTTCTGTGCAGGGTGTGCTTGACCCAAGCAGAGAATTCACAGTTGAATACAATACCAGACATGCCTGTTAACCAAAAAGGTACTCCTAGGGTTCATGCCCCCAAGGGTTGAAAAGCTCCTTACTACCCATAACAGTACCCAGCATACACGTAGTACCCAACATCTAACCTTTCAGGTTCTCAGGTGCAGGACTACAATGGGCCAGCCTGCATTTATGCACAGGGCTCTGCAGTGGTACAACACCCTGAACAAAGAAGCACTTTCTTCTGCTTTGCTTGGAGCCTTCAAAAGGAATCTTCAGCTCTACCTCACTTCAACCATGCATTGTGACTGCTTCTCCTAAGGGACTGGCTCTCCATCCTCCTGGTCATTTCTGACCTATGACCTGTAACCATTAACAGCAAACCACCTCATGGCACCTGCTGTTCCTGTCCCACCCACGCCTTCCCTCCCACCTTCATCCCCCCACTACATCACTTCTGCCCTTCCTCCATCTTTCACACCACCACCCTCCACTACTGCACCATTCAGACATCTGCCCCTTCAGCTCTAACTCTGCTTACACTACTTCTAACCACCTATCACTCCAACAGAAGCCCCTCAGCCTGCCTACCTCTTCCGTTCCCCTCCTACCCTGCTCACCCCAACTGTCCTTCCTGTCTCATTATTTTTTTGTTACTCTGAGACTTCATTTAAGCTGCTCTCTGAATTCTTGCTACATTTATGACTGTAACTGTAAAACATATTAAGACAGTAAATCATTGTCTACCTTTGTATGTATGTTACCCTCCATCCTCTGATGTGGAACCTTTGTAAATGAGCAGTTCTTGCTCAAAGGTATTTGTAATCCTAGAGTTTAATAAAATAAAAATAAAAAAAAAATAATTTGGAGTGAAACAGGAACAGGGCAACATCAATATCAGAGGGGGAAGAAATGGCTGTTCAAGCTGTTGCAGCAGGTTGCACAGGAGTGCACTGGTGTTTAGCAACCAGAGGGACCTGGCCCAGTTGTATTTTGGGGGTGAGGGTGGGTGCCTGATTTTCCCAATGCAGAATGTTGTGCAGTGGTCACTGAAAGCATCTGGCAAAATACCTGCTACAACAATGCCATGGGGATTGAAAATGAGAAAGAACCCAGTCCAAGGAGGAGTGGTTTATGGAGTGAGGGTTGAACCAAGTAGGTTCAGTGATAAGCTACATGAGAGTATGGGACTTAGCCTCATGGGTGGTCAGCCTAGAGGCCGGGGAGAGTCAATTGACGTTGAAATCCAGTAGAAGAATGAGTTCATCAACAGAGAAATGAGAGGTGATGTTAGAGAGGTAAATACCCAGAGAGGAGGGTGATATTTTTGGTGAGGCATAGAATACACCAATGAAAATTGGCACAAATGAGGGGGGAATGACAACCTCAGAAGGAGACATTTGTGTAAATAGGATGCAACCTCTTTATTAGCTGTGGTACAAGAGAGGCTCTGATGGGCAGAGATGACAACACCACCCCCACATTTTTCCCAGTCCTGCCTAAGGACATGATAGCTAGGAAGGGTCAGGCTAGAGGTGGGAACCCTAGAAGAGACAGTTGATTATGAGATACAGAGGATATCTGGAGAGTATTTTGAAATCTATACAGACAGGAGGTCAAGTTTTGAAACAAGACTGAGCATTGAGGAGAAATATGCACAAGACTTTGGAGGCTGGTGAGGCAAAGAAATAAGGAAGGGAGGGGCCAGAGTTTGACTGCATGTTGCCAGATAGGTGAAGGTGAAGGAAGAGGAGCAATGGGATTGAGTGGGATTTCTGCCTTTTGGGGGGGAGCACTAGGGGGACTGGGGACATTGAGACGAGGCACAATGGAAAAACTCTAGGTTAAGGGACAGGAAAGAAAGGAAACTAGAATGGATGGGGGAGGAGGTCAATGGGGAGGAGTAAGGGATGGATAGATGGTGGGAAATGGTAAAGGGTCAGTGGGGGGAAGATGTGGAGTTGATGGGGCAGAAGAGGGGAAAAGCATAAGACACAGAACACTAGTAGTGAATAAATTGGATAAATAATGTTATTTTGTGATAGATGTTTATTATCACTTACAACTCACTTTTCATTCAAAATACTTTTTATTGCACTTAGAACATATTTCTACTTAGATTCTGGAAACAGAACATAAGAGAACAATGGGTAAGATAGAGCATTTTCAATGGAAAGGAAAGAAGTGTTAATCTGAAACATTGTAACACACTAACAAAAGCATTACAGATACTGTGGTATATCTAATACATAATGAGTTATAGTAGAATAACATATTTATCTCCACATGAGTGGTAAGACTTTCATAACTTACTCATGGCTTCACCACTCCTGCATTATGGGTCTCACCATCACCACTCACTAGTGGAAAAAAGATGTGCTAATCCACTGCAACCCATTATGTGTTTCCTATGTTTTCCACCTACAAGGGCACACCTAGAAATAAGCTGCCACAGCTCTGTGTACCTTTCGTGGTCAAAAATTATAAATGAACATGAGAAAATAACTGAAATGAAATGTGTATAGTACAGCCTTGTGGGTGTCACCGATTTGCAAACACAGCCCTGTGTGTTGCTCTGCCTCTTCTATATCCCATATTGTACAAAACTGTGGTGCACAGTAAGACTAAGCAAATTACACAACAACCTACAGTAGTTTTATTATCTTCTGATTCTTGTACAGGTACAACCTTCAGAAGCAACAGAAGATGTGGGATTATGAGACTGGAAATAAAAATGTTACTCCATTAGATTCCTTTGGAATTACATATTCATACCAAAAACACCATTCCATCACTTGAATATTAACCAAAAATATAAACATTAGTTAAAAAAAAAAGGTCTTAACTTTTTTTTAAACTCTATGGGGCTGATTCTCATGGCAACTTTGGCTGTGTGCCAAACAAATGGCACACAGTAAAAGCATGCCATGGGACAGCCATGCTGCAATAGTACCATGGACAGCAGTCCATGCTGACTATTGCCACCCCCAGCCCCGATCACCCCTTACAAAAAATGAAAATTCCCTGATTGTTTAGTGCCCCACAAGCCCCAATTGCCTGTCATTTGTATATAAAAGTCCCTGGTAGTCTAGTGGCCCTCCCCCAAGCCCATATCACCCACCATAGTTGCATAAATCTCTTCTGGCCATCTGTGCCCCGGTCTGAATGTGCCCATCAACAAGGCACCAAAATCCCCAATTTGCAGCCCCTTCCCAGAGGTCTTCCCCCCCGAAATTGGAATCTGTATTTGTGGGGGCATGGGGGGTGCAGCCCCCACATGGGGGTGCGGGGGTGCAGCCCCCCACATTACAAGCTGGATATGACCTCAAATTCCTAGTGCCCTAATGACGGGCACACTCAGAAGAGTGCCGTCTGATGGTGGAACCTATATAAATATCCCTAGTTGTCTAGTGGCACCCCCCACCATCCATGATTACCTGTTATGAATATGAAACTATCCTTGGTGGTCTAATGGAGTGCTCCAGCCCGGATCCCTCAATATTAGACATTACTAAATACCTGGTGGTCTAGTAGACCCCCCACTCCGCAGTGCCCCACCACTCGGCGACTGAAACAGCCCACTGCTTATCACCATGGCCTGACACTGACTGAGCTCTGAATGAGTGAGTACTGTATATAGTGTGTATTCAATGAGTGACAGTAGCTGTCATTCACTGAATGTGTACTATACACAGGAGGGTGGGCGATAGGGGCTTGTGCAGGGGGGTGCTAGACTACCAGGGAATATAAACTACATTTTACATATATTTTACCTATTGTATTAATGGGCAATTGGGGCTTGGGGAGGCACATTGGCACACCCTCCAGTGGATTTCTGAGTACCAGTAGACCAACCCTTGGGTGGTCTAATGGCACTTAGATCATTGCCCTCTGGGATGGTTTTGAAAATAGCAAGGTTGGGGATGTGGCAACCTGCATCTGCTGCAAGCCTCCGGCACCATGGGTTGGTAACTGGGTAAGGCCCACTAGGCACAAGTGCCTGTTTTCAGGGGCAACCTGGGAGCACTGGGGGTTAAGTGACTTGTTCAGACTCACACAGTATGTAAGTGGAGATTGTGAGAATCAAACCAAGGTGTGGTCTGCTGGATGTATCAAGCTTGTTCACAGCTCATTACTCTAACCTCTGGCTTTACTGACAGCTGATGCTGCAACCCATTTAGCGGTGCAAGGCTGGTGCATGCCTGCCTTTGATGCAGGTTGCTTTGGAGAAGGGCTAGGGTGCATTTTTTTATGCAAGGGGCCACTTGTATTTTTTATCTTTGATGCAGGCACCTTGCGTCACTCTAAGTGATTTGAGAATCAGCACCTATGTCTACCTAGTGGAACTGCATTATTTGTACATAACTGTAATAAAGGTTCATTTACAATACACTGTTACAGTGCAATGTCACTGTTAGTGCATCAATATAGTAGATGTATATTACACTATGTTGATATAAGGGAAGGAGAAATTGTTTAACCAGGAAAGGCACACTAAGCCAAAGCTTGATTCCAGGTGCGATCTGGGAGCACAAGGAAGTAAAGTGACTTGCTCAGGGTCACACAGTATGCAAGTGGGGGCTGTGGGATTTAAACCCAGGTTTCCAGGATTGCAGCGCAAAGCCCTAAGCCACTGCACTATACCACCTCATGTTTAATATAAAGCAAGTACATTATTAGTACTGTATATTAATACAGTATAGTGTAATTTAGTGTACTGATACGGTATCATTATATTTACACTATATCAATATACTACAACACTGTAGCTTGGTTCTGTATAGACTTTGCAAAACCCAAATTCTAAAGTAGTCACAGTTGAACTGCTAGCTGTCTTTCTCAGCATCCATAACCTGGAAGGGTTCATCCCAAAGGACATTACTCTAAACTGGTTTCTATGTGGCATACAATTTTGAACCATTAACTTTTGGAACAAAGTGCAAATGAAATGAGCAACTAATATGCATACAAGTTAAAGAGCTAGTGGAACCAAAACAGACAGACAGGGAAATGATGCAAATTTTAAGTAGACGCTTCAAACTTTTTATTTCTGAAGTATTTTCCCCCCTTTTACTCATTAGAAAGTTTTCTATGTGATAATGTTGTGTTGGATGTGCTGAACAGCTTTCAACTTGGCAACTGATATATCTGTCTCTATTTTCCTCAAACTACATCATCAACATTGTGACCTCCCTAACTGTGACATCACAGGTGCTCAGGAAGTGCAACTCAGTATTTTTCAGGTCAGTCATGTGTGATGTCATAGTCAGTGAGGTCACAGTGCTGAAGATGTAGTTGGGAGAACAGAACTAGATATGGCAACTGTCAGGTAGAGTGCTGTTCCACACATCACACCTACTAACATCAGGCAAACAACCTTTTAATTACCCAACAGGGAAAATTAAAAGTATCTCAGATATAAAATGTAATGACTGCTTTTAAATACTAATATTAGTTTTAGACAGTACACTAACTCTTTAAATCAGTAAAATGTATTAAAAATGCAATCATGTTATCAAATAATTATTTATTTTATGCATGCTTGTAAGATACACATGAAAGGAATTTAATTAGATACTTAAGTAATAAGACATGATAGGGTGTGCATTTGACACTTCTAACACATGGACAGTGGCAAAGTAAGGTACAAGATTGCAGGCTGAGTGCCTTTAACCACTAGCCATGCATTAGAATTAAGGCATAACCCCAGAGTGTCAATGCATTTATAAAATGGGACCCTGCATTTTACCTTAATTGTACTATTCAAATTAAGACATTAAAATACTAAAAAGTAATTCATTTTATTTATTTTGACATGAAATAGTCCCCCTGCATATATGGGATGATGTGTTTTTGTTCGATTTTAGAAGTTGTGTCCTGAGAAGACTTCCTTAGTTGTATTTTTTTGTAGTTTTTAAGTGCTGTTTGTGTGGGAGGGACAAGGATAGAGAGTGACTGTGTTGGCTATAGCTGTGAGCCAGGAAGAATGAGATAATTAAAAAGAAAGACATTGCTTTATTTTTTGTCAGGGACAGCACATTGATGTGAGGCAGAACTAGAAGTACTACTGTGATTAGAAGGCTGGCAAACCCCTTAAAGGAGAAGTCCGCCCAAAACTTGAAAAAATATATGTTGTGCAGATTGTTTTAATTTGTATGTGAAGTTCTAGTGTTTCCTTCCCTCTGACTGGTATTAGGAGTTTTTCCTAAATTAGCTTGCTAGCTTTAGGGTAGTTTTACGACCCCTGGGGATCTTCATCCCTGACAGCATAATTGTATTTCTTGTTCCCACAGTGCATCTTGTCTCATGTGACAGTGATGTAAGAGAGACCCAACATACAGCACACACATGCCAGACAAACTAAATATCTTGGAAGCTTAACAAGCTGCACAAAAATTACCAGCAGCAAAGTTTTTCCGGACAGTAAGAACTTTACGATGAGGGTAGTCACTAAGCTGAATTTTATAGATTTTAAAATATAGCCATCTCTACTGTTGTGCAATGATTGTAAAGCTATGCTTTCTGCTGAATATATGATCTCTGCTACATCACTGTCACGTGAAACAAGGTGCAGTGTGAGACAAAGGAATACAATTAAGCTGTTTGATATGGAGATCTCCAGGGGTCATAAAACTACCCTAAAGCTAGCAGGCTAATTTAGGAAAAACTCCTATTACCAGTCAAAGGGAAGGAAACACTAGAACTTCACATACAAATTAAAACACTCTGCACAACATATATTTTTTCAAGTTTTGGGTGGACTTCTCCTTTAACAGAATGTTCTGGCAAGTGTTTTTAATATAATTAAAATTTGATGGCAGCAGTGTGAGCAGGAGTAATAGCAACTAAGTGATCAGTGGCAAAATCAGTCGGTGGGTGGGTATGAGGCAAGCAAAGATGATCACAGAAAAAGAAAATGCAGAGTGAGTGCTAGAAAGTTATTTTCATTTTTAAAAAAAGGAACAGTTTTGTTTAAAAAACAAATAACATCTACGAGATGACACTGGAACAATTGCACCCTCCTGGTGCTGGTGCCAGTAGATAAGTGACTGAATGAATGGGTGAGAGAAAAGCCAAGAGCACTCCAGTGAAGATGTGGCCCATTAATTTGATAGTTGGTGTGAGACAAAAATGCTATTTACAGTAAAACATTAAACTGGTGTAGGCTAAAGGTGCAAATGAAGTACTGGAGTGTGACTTTATTCAATTTTAGGTGTTTTAAAAGGAGCAGGTGTTAGTGACCTGGATCCAGAAAGTAAGGGGGAAGAGGGGTGGGAATCAGGTATGCTAGAAGAGACAAAATTATGTTTTTTAAATATGAAATAAATACATGAGCAGCATGTCATATCCTTACTTGAGCAGCCTATTTCTTTCAAGGCAGCAAGGGCAGGGTGGGGGCAGATGATAAAAGCTGTCTCCTAAGTGGAAAAAACAAATGGCATCCAAAACCTTTTGAAAATGTTATTTGCCCAAGGATATGTTTACTGTCCTGCATTCTGGATGAAAACACTTGTTTTTAACCACACATTAGATGCTGCTAATGCATGGCTAACAACCAATTAGAACACATGATTTTTCTCTTCCCATTTTATAAAGAGAAATGGCACATCAGAAGATTCAATGGGTATTCAGTAACAATAGAGGAGGCAGTATAGCGCAGTGGTCTAAGGCTCTGAGCTGCAAATTTGGTGACATCCAGCAAACCAGACCTGGGTTTGAATCCCACAGCTTCCACTTGCATACTGTGTGACCCTGAGCAAGTCACTTAATCTCAGGTCGCTCCTGTAAAAAAGCTTTCAGCTTAGTGTGCTATACCTGGTTAAACAACTAAAAAAAAAAAAAAAAACAACAATATTGTGTTATGCTATTAGCATAACGTTTAAAAAGCCACAGAGGCCTCAAGAAGAACTTTCAAAAACGTAATATTTTGACACAAAGCAAATTATATTTCTCATTGGCTGTCTATTTCTTATCCCTATTACTTATTACTGAGATCATTTGCCTCAAAAACAGGATACTTGTTTCCTGAAGGTTAATCAGCTCCTATTGCTTCTTCCCAAACTGATGTCATGATACTCTGCTTTTGACACCATTATTTCCATGGCAACATACTGTGATGTCACAATAGAGCATTATGATTTCTAGTAAGGAATAAGCCTGGAGGTAGATGAACTCTTAGGGATAAAGGTCTTGTTTTTGTGGGAATTTCTTCAGTAATAACAGAAATGAGAAATATATATAACATATATGAAATGCAAGCTGACTTGTGTCCAAATATTATGTTTTCCAAAGTTTTCATAAAGGCATCAGCTACTCTTTAACTAAAGCAGGGCACAGCAGTTGTATTACAACATCAGCACTGTGGGAATAAGCCAGTGAGAGCAACCAAAACTAGTCATGAGGGTCCAGAAAGGTGGCCTCCAAAAATACACTTGTAAACCATGGCATTGATGGTTTATGCATTCTTTAAGTCATGGCAAGGAGGTTTGTATTCCAGACCAACCCATCCAATCCCTTTGCCCGGCCAGGGAGATGTTACTCACAATTCCATCTACTTGCTTGTGTACAATGTTGGATAGGACATTTGCAATTGTTGCTCTATATTGCAGGAATACGCTCCTCACAGAGATTATATAGGCCATTCATTAAGTGTTTTTAAAGGGACACTGTTAACCCCCTTAGGCCTCAAATTGTCCTTAGTTTAAAAACACTTGTTATGATTGCTCACATTCTGTAAATACATTTGATGATTGCTCACATTCTGTAGAATGTGCTGATATAGTTTATTCAGTAGTTTGATTCTGTTTCGTTTTTTCTTTTTAAAAAGTCCAAAACAGACTGTCCACCAGCTCACCATACTGGTGTTAACACACAAAAAAAGTATTTGTTTAGAATCCTTACACAACTACCTCTGCATTATTCCTGTACAGAGGAACACACCCACCACAGCATAGACACTCAAGATGCGGTAGAAGGAGATGAGACTATTGCCCCATGAGTGACTGCACTCTTTGGGGAAGTTCCTATAGTTTAGGAAGTGTGCAATAAGAATATATCAAGGATTTGAAACAAAACAAGCTTGGATGTAATTACACCATTTGTATGTATTTCAGTTCTACAGTTCTATACAAGGATACAGATAAAATAGCCAGCATCATCAATGACTTTTAGAGAAAGTAAGCAATCATAAAATGTGGGGATTGAACTACAGTAGAAATAATATGATACAAAAATGGTTGACAGTATCCCTTTAAGTGTAGCCTAAATACATACCTCTTCCAATAAACTTTTGTCAGTAATTCAGTCACTGTGACCTGTTTAACTGTTTGAGGAGCTATCAGACTAATGTTATATATACTGATTGTATATAACGGGTGCCACAGTAACCCTCAATTACAAAGCTCTAAAAGGTTACCGTGTAACCATTTCCTAAAAACCTGCAGCCAGTACAATTCTGTACTCCTCACCACTAGTTGTTATGTTTATAAAATGGATAAGGAATTTCCTGAGTCCTGATTCAAGAAGATTCCAAAGCCATGTAGTTTAGAAAAGCAAACCTACGGAGTCACACTTCTTCCAGCAACCAGGATACAGTACCAAAGTATATCAATGCCTCCCCCAAAAAAGTTTAAAGCAAATTTCCTGCAGCCATCTTTATATAGTGAAAACACTCACACCCATTACTCAATATAATGTATTACAAACACTCCCAGTCCCTGACAACATAAATTAATGTTGCGAATGCCACTGTGAAGCAATATGTTTCACTATCTTTTCTATTTCTGTAAACAGCAGATCTTGTTTTCATTCATACCCCCATTGCTACCAACACCCCCTCCCCAAAACCCACACACCACACACAGATAGTGACAAAAATAATTAAGAGTGACTGCTGTGGTCATTGTTGTAAGACCGTCTTATAAAACTAATAAAAGAATGTTTAGAATAAAAAATTACCCTTGAATATGCAGACAACTGAGATCATGTCCCTTATCAGCCTCCTTGTTGCCAGCATTAATATGTTAATGGCTTCCAGCCAGTCCTCATATATTTCCCCAGGTTTAGCACCCAACATCTGGCTCCATTAAACCTGATACTACAGGAGTCTGACCAATCACTCAAATTGTTCGGGTTCTCCTGAAATTTGTCTCCATCTATAAGAGAGTCCACCACAGATGCCAACTAACTATCATCATGAACTTAACTGAAAAGTGCATGCTTAGACACATTACTTGTTCTTTGATCCAGAAAGTTGTCACTGAACCTTGTTTCACACCTTCTGCACAATTATATCACCTAATTAGTTGGAAATGAACTTACACACAGGTAAAATGATATAGGCATAAAACCTTGTCAGATCTCCACAAAGTTGTAATCCCCCATTAAAAATGTGAGAACACTGATTTGTGCTTATGATTTTAATCTCACAACTGCACTGTGTATAACTCTTCTAATTGGTAGGCACTTCTTGTACATTTGACAAGCCACATACACTTCATCACCACAAAGACTTACAATGTGTTGAACTACATTAAACAGTACAGGTGCCTCAGGTACAAATAATGTCTTTAAAATTCTTTAGCTTTGAATTACCTAAAACATAGTTTTACTAATATATCAGATTATGTTTTATCAGTTCAGAAAGATAACAGGAAGGCAGTGTGGTTTGGTGGTTGGAGCACTGAACCAGAAACTAAAAGATCACCCGATCAAATCCTACTGTACCACAACTATGGACTCACTGTGTGACATGAGCAAGTTTCTTGACCTCCCTGTCTTCAAGAAACCAAGCTGTACACTTTTGTAGAAGTAGGTTCACCTGAAAATGAGACAATGTCTCTCAACTACCCTTTGTAAATAAATTATAAAACACATTTGTTAAGCATGAAAGCACAACCAGGTGTTCAGTAACAGTGAGTTGATCCAACTCTATGGGGTCCATACAGACTGAAGCAAAGCTAAGTGTTTTTTTTTTTCCATTATTAATGAATGGTAACCCAACCCAACACCCAGGGAGCCTTAACGTGATTATTCAATCAAAATATTTTTATTTTTTAGTTAATGATTTTATAGTTTAAACTGGAATTTTATTGTACTTCAGAGTTTCTTACATTAAATGAACACTTTCAAATGTGGGTTAGCCAGTCATAAAGCCCAATTTCCAGTCATTGGTTTAATAGAATAAAAGTAAAAAAAAAATAGCCAACACAAACTGCATGATTTGAATTTTAAATTTTTTTCTCAGCATTGAGTACTTCAGTGAATGTTGGAATATTCTACCTTTATAACATTAGTGTCACACCAAGCCATGAACATGTACATGCTGGTGCAAAGAAGAAAGATGGAGGCGACATGATAGAAACCTTCAAGCACATCAAAAGGCATTAACAAGGAGCTGGAAAGCAGCATTTTTCAGAATACAAGACACTCAAACATTATGGGACATGACATGAAGGGGGTAGGTTCAAGGGAAACATTAGTGTAACCATGTGTGGATCTCTGTGCTCCCAGGTCACACCTGTAAAAAAGCTTTCAGCTTAGTGTGCTAGTCCTGGTTAAACAACAAATCTGGTGACATCCAGCAGACCAGACCTGGGTTTGAATCCCACAGCTTCCACTTGCAGACTGTGTGACCCTGAGCAAGTCACTTAACTTCCTTGTGCTCCTAGGTCGCACCTGTAAAAAAGCTTTTAGCTTAGTGTGCCAGTCCTGGTTAAACAACTAACAAAAAAAAAAAAACATTAGTGTAACCCCCTACCGGCCCCTTATTTAACTAGTAGGCACACCTTCCATACTTTTTCTGTCTAAGGGAAAAGACAGAGGTGGGGGTACAAAGCAATTGTAACAGAAACACAAAGTGTGTACTAGACGCAAACAGACCTGTACCAAAATCCAGGTCCTGAGGAGAAAACTTTCGCTGAAGGCTATGCTAGGTTTGCACTTCTGGACAGGGGTACTCAGTACTTCCACACAGGAAGCAGTAACTAGATTGTCTATACTAGGTTGGGATTCTAGAGTGTAGCTTTATTCCAAAACAAAGTTGGAACACAAAAGCAAAGATGGACCCCCAAAGGTTTACACTTCATGGCACAAGGCAATGCAGAACACATCTGTAGAAAACAGAAACTTGAGCCTTCAATATAGCATAGGATTAAACATCTGGAAATGTGGTACTAGCCATGGTGAAAACACATAAACATTCTTCTGGAAGTGGTACTAGGCCATTACTTAGAGCAGTTCTCATATGGCATAGGATTAGACATCTGGAAATGTGGAACCAGCCACAGTGAAAACACACAATATTCCCCTGGAAGTGGCACTAGGCCATGACTTAGAACACTTTCCGTATGGCATAGGATTAACAGAAAGGACTGTGGCACACTGGCCACGACGGAGCACACTAGGGCTCAAAACTTGCAAAAACTCACATACAAGGGGTTAAACTTCTTCAGGCATTGGCCACATGCACTGAAAGAAACAAGCGCCCTTACAGAACCCAAAGTGCTGTACTGGTCACTCCAGATAGGGGGGTCTCCCACCTTTTGCTTCCTCATCCATACCCAGCCATTCTTTCAGAATTACACCTCAACAAATACTGAACAGTAGAAATGATGCTTTCGTGACATACTTAGCACATTTTAGCATTAGAATACACCACAAGGGGTGTACAGTTAAAGTTCTGAACCAAGGGCATAGTTACATATGGGACATCCATGTTGTCAGCAAACTTTAAAACAATCTTCTAGAGAAATGCCTCACAGAAATGAAAGAAAGGGTCCCTTTATCAGACTGTCAGCCTGCATAAAACAAAGCAGGTACATATTCTGGGTGATTCTCAGACAGAATCTACTCACAGTTTGTACACCAAAGGCAGCTACAAAATGTTCAAGGTTGGATCAGGGGATTGCCCCTAAGATCCTCTGCAGCTGCCCTTATCCCACTGGGGATGAGGGCATCAGGAAAACCTGGAGATGGTTTCCACCACTTCACAAGTCAGGCAAAGATGTCCTCAGACTAGGGTGAGAAATACAAACTCTCCTCACTCCTCCAGCTGCTCACTCTCTGAGCTGCTACTGGAACTCACTCCAGCTCAAACTCAACTACTGTCTGAATTCTAAACTCCCCATACTCAGAACAAGCTGTGGCTTATGAAGCTGTGAGAGTTCTAAATGACATCACTTCTCTGCTCTCAGCTGAGACCAAGCAGCAGAGAGGGGCTAGGTGAAAATTAATTTAACTAGATATTTACCAGCTGCCTTTCCTTCCTAACACTGACATTGATGGGATTCTAGCAACTGCAGAGAAAAGGGAGTTTACATTAGGAAGTTCACCGAAAGGGTGCTGGACAGTTGGAACAGCCTCCCAGAGGAGGTTATGTGGGCCAAGACTGTGACTGGATTCAATGCAGAATGGGAGAGGCACAAGGGTATCATAGGGAAGAGGATGAAGAGTATGTAAACTACCTGGGACCACTAGAGTTCATAGGTAACATGTAGGTAGCACACTTGAGCAGACTTGGTGGGCCCGGTGGTAATTTTCTGCCATTAATGTCTATGTTTCTATGTTTATATGAACCTGGGGACCGAGCAGACCTGAGTTTAAAACCCATAATGGTTATGTGATACTGTATGACCCTGAGCAAGCCACTTCACCCCACTGTGCTCTTGGGATGTACCTGGAAACAAGCTTCAACCTGTTGTGTCATTCCCGGCCACAGATGTTAAATTATAAACAATTGACCAATTGTACCGAAAGGTGTCATACTGTCCTAATCAGAAGCATGACCTCATTGAAAGTGAGATGTGGCATCTGAGCTCTGCTATCATGTGTAAATAAATTGTAAGGATTTATTGCCAGGCATTGTACACTGCAAGGAAAAATCTTCAGCTTCAAAACTGTGATGGAATCAGGCAGTGACATAGAAAGTCCATTACTACAACCAACGTCAGGGACTCCAGGGTTGGACTTCTTTGAGAAGTTCTCCTGAATTACCAACAATTCCATTTCAATGCAAGATGAGTCTGTTAAGGATGAGCAGATACTATTTATTCTGCTGCCTGAGAGTAAATATATTATATTGTTGTACTGAGTATAAAGATGAGATAAATAATTTAAATGCTGATAAAAAAGTAAAACAATATATAAGATGCATAAATGAAACCAGAAGGCAGATACATTCCAGTCTGTGTGGTTTCCATAAACACACATACAATCAAAAGATTCAGATTCAGCCCAAACCCAGTACAAAGCACTATTGGTATGTATATACTTATGTGTTTATGTGGAGCTGCAGATAAGCTAATCCAAAACATCATTCAACTAGAGATACATTCTGTTTTACATGTTACTATACTAAACTCAACACAGACAATTCATACATACTAAATGTAACAATAATCTTTAAAATCTGCACAGGAGCATGTGTAATAACAATTCGTAGAAGCTATTACTTGCTGCCTAAAATATAACAAAAGAATAAAGCTGATTTTTTTCATTTTTTATTTAAACAAACCACAAACATGCAGTTATAGCACTGAGCTGCCCTGATGAAATGTATTTTAAACCAACTTAAAATAATGTTTTATATGAGCAGAAGCACAGCCCTAGACAAGCAACGTTTAAAAATAACTATTGGCAGTAGGTACAACTAATACCTAAAGCCAGAAGATAAAGAATTAATCACCCATTCTTTCTTAAATATAGAGGACTTTCAAAACACTGCTGTCAAATTTCCTAGTGACTGAAAATGGACATTTTAAAGGCTGGCCCGGCAGAGTTACCTCTCAGTGTATTTTACTGTGGGGCTTGATTCCACCTTCCAGTCTCATGCCAAGGAGACACAAATGCATCAAAGAGACAATGCACTCAAACTCAGGGAGGGGAGAGTTGGGTCAGCTAACTACAAGTATATAAATAAAAGGAGGAAATGGAAGGGGGAACTGTGCCCTTTAGAAATGGGAAGTGAAGTAGGAACCATTGAGACTGTCAGGAGCTATGGCTGAGATGCCGAATGAATACTTAGCTCCAGTGTTAACTCAAGGGCTCCTGGAGAGGGAGGGTACTCAGTGTGAGTTCCCATGGTATCAGTGGTAACCATGATGAAGTAGAAGACATCACATCCACACAGGTAGCTCACTTCCTGGTGAGTATCAAGCAGGGCTATGACCAAGAGGTGGATACACCTTGGAATTGGGTGAGTTTCCCTGTTCCTTGAAAGAGGCTGTGGTAACTCCTCTTTTGAAGAAAGATTCCTTGGACCCGGACTCTTATTCTAGCTATCGACCTATCTCTAACCTCCCCTTTATTGGGAAGGTTATTGAGAAGGTCGTAGCGGTTCAATTGGATGACCATTTAACCATCCATAACGTCTACGAATCCTTCCAGTCGGGCTTCCGTAAAAGACATAGCACGAGACTGCGCTGATTCGGTGTTAAATGATCTTCTGATGGCGCGGGATCAGAAGAGATGCTCCATTCTTGTTCTTCTTGATCCCTCTGCAGCCTTTGACACGGTGGACCACATGGTGCTATTAGCTCGCCTGGGGCAAATTTGTGGAATGACTGGAACCGTTCTGCAATGGTTCACGCCATTTCTTACCGGAGATCGCAGAGAGTTGTGTCGGATTTTCTCCTGACCTAACCCTCTGTTGTGTGGAGTGCCCCAGGATCCGTGCTGTCACCCATGTTGTTTGCAGTGTATATGCTGCCCTCAGAGGTATCATTAGATGATATGGGCTGAGGTTTCACTGCTATGGATGACACCCAGCTCTATCTGTCCTTTGCACCCGACCAGGATGGAGCCTCTTGGTGTTTAACAGCTGTCTGAGGAGATCCAAGACTGGATGGATTCTAGTTGGCTAAAGTTGAACTCGGAGAAAACAGAGGTGCTGGTGGTGGATCCTGGTGGTAGGGTGGTGAGGCCGGATATCGGTGCTCCATCTGGAATTATTCTTGGTGGAGTATCTTTGCCGGCCCTCAGAACAGGTGCTTAGCCTTGGAGTTATTCTTGACGATAGGCTGACTCTCAAAGCTCAGGTGTCAGCTGTTGACAAGACTTCCTTTTATCATCTCAGGAACATTGCCAGGGTGAAACATCTTGTTCCGTCTGACTCCCTGCCTACTTTGGTTCCTGCTTTTGTATCTTCACACTTAGACTATTGCAACGCCCTGTACTTTGGGCTTTTTGGGGTTGAAATCCATCGCCTACAGCTGGTGCAGAACGCTGCAGCCCGGGTTCTGACTGGGACAAGTCATTTCTGTCACATCACTCCCGTGCTGAGCGAACTGCACTGGCTGCCTGAGCGGTGGCGGATCACCTTTAAAGTCATTTTGCTGACTTTCAAAGCCCTTCACGACCAGGGTCCAGCCTATCTGAAAGACCTCCTAGTGCTTTACTGCCCTGACCGAACATTCCGCCGCCGACATGGGTTGTTAGAGATCCCAAGAGTGAGTTTGAAATCTTCTGCAGCAGAGCATTTTCATATGCTGCACCCACTCTTTGGAACTCTCTACTCATGTCGGCTACGGCAGTGCACTGTGGAACTCTTTAAAAAAGAGCTGAAAACCTACTTATGGAACATGGCTTTTTTAGATAATTAGTTATCTATTAATGCTTTGGTTTTTATTATTATATATTTTATCTTGTGATATGCCGATTTTATGTATATGTTTGTGTATGTTGTGTTTGAACTGTCAAATTGTTCAGCACCTTGATATGTTGAAAGGTGCTATATAAATAAATTATTATTATTAAGATACACAGCAGGATCATAGTGAAGCTAAAAGAAGTAGTGGCAGGTTCACATGCTGTAATCTTGTACAAGTCTGTCTGGACGGATATGATGTTAGAGGACTGGAAAGTGGGCAATGTGCTCCCCCATCTGCAAGAACAGAACATGGTCAAACGTGAGCAACTACTGGCCAGTCAGCCTGACATCAGTGCTGAGAAAGGTCTTGGAGGACACTATCAAGGATGGAAAAATAGAGCACTTGGTTGAGGCCATGGTTCTGGCTCCCCCCAATATAGATTAGTGTGTGGCAGATCATACCAAACCCTTTTTATTACCTTCTTTGAGGGAGTAACCAGCAAGTGGGCTGGGGCAGTTCTGTAAATATAGTGTATTTGGCCATCAGCAAGGCCTTTGACACTGAGGAGCTTTACAGGATTTTGGACAACATACACCAGTGTGATATAAATGATGTATACACAAGGTGGCTTGCTAAGGGACTTGAGGACATGAAGCAGTGGTTTGTGGTGGATGGGCACTACTGCAAGCGAAAAGGTATACGCAGCCCTGTCTCTCCAGGATCAGTGCTGCAGCTATTGTTGTTCAACATTTTCATCAACAATGTGGAATCTGAGATCTTCAGCAGGCTTCTTACATTCACAGAGGACACTAAAACTACCAATCGTTGACTCCATGAGGATAGGGAAGAGCTGGACTGGGATACAGGGGCCCACCTGGAAAGTTAATAGAGGGGGCCACCTGGAAAATCAATATAGGAGGGTCCAGGGTGAAACACTCATATCAGTATTCCACTTAAATTTGATACCCTAGAACTGTGCTGTCATCTTACATTTACTTGCAGAGTCCAAAATACCCAATTTAAATAGTAAAATGTTTGATAAAATGCAAACATTTTCAGAGTTTCAGAAGGAGGCCAGTTACCCAACAGAAGGGGCTCACCTGGAAATTTCCAGGTATCTTGGGGGCCAGTCTGACTCTGGAATGTGAACAAACATAGCAGTACCTGAACAAGCTGGGCAATATTTCAACTCCTGGAGTCTCAGAATCAATATAACCAACTGCAAGGCACCACACTTAAGGAGGAAAAACAGAGGAAGGATCTATACAGTGTGCAGGGCTCCTCTTGCTTTGGTGGACAAGGAAAAGGACCTGGGTGCCATACAAAACATTGGGTAATGCATAACAAGAAGTACACAGCCACTGTCAATAAAGCTGGAAATGCTGGAGAACAGGAAAAAGAGGCTATCAGCAGGGTAGGGAATCTAATCCTGACACTTTTTCAAGGCCCTGGTCCGGTCCCAGCAACAAAGAGTCTGAGCCCACAATGCTACACCCTAGACTAAAAGCACTGATTTCAGTGCATAAAGTGCTTTCATTGCATTGCATACAGCATATAACTATGATGATACTTACAAGCAGCAGGAGGAGCAACACCAATATGGTCAGGCCCCACCTGGAGTGCTGTGTATGTTTCTAGCACCTCAATATAAAAAGGGCATTGAGACATTTTAGAGGTTTCAATACAGGGCCATGAAAATGATCGCAAGTACTGGGAGCTAATTTTATGACCAGTGGCCCTTAAGATGTTGACCTTGGAGAAAAAGTAAGCAGACAGACAAATATGATCATAGTCTTCTAAACACTCAAGGTATTAAGAATATTGAACAGACAGAGATATTTAATCTGGTGTCCTCTAGCAGGATGTGGGACATGGAGCTCATGGTGGCAAACCTTTGCAACAGCCTAGCAGTGGCTAGTGGATAAAAAGACATTACAGGCTTTCCAGGTAAACCTGAAAAATGTTCTGCTTACCCAAAAGAATCCTAGTGTACCAAGGGTAGTGGACCAGACCATGCTAGAAAATGGGGTGTTAAACCTCATTGCAGTTGTTTGGTGAAACATTTAAATAATTACTGAAGTATCACAAAAATATTAAGCTAACAGTGTCGGGAACATGGGACCACATATAATTAAATCTCCATGTACCAATTCACTCAGAATCCTGTCTACTAATGCCCGGAGTTTGAATATACATAAAATCTCAGAATTACACAGTATCATGATTAAAGACAAATTGGATCTGGTCTGTGTGACTGAGACCTGGTGGGACAACACTAGTACCTGGCCTAAGAAAATACCAGGTTATACTTTATACTATAAAGATAGGATAGATATGTAAGGAGATGGTCTATGTACGTATGTTAAGAATAGCCTACAGTCAGTTCAATTGGAACCAGATCTATCATCAGAATCCATATAGAGTATTTGGGTACAGTTTCAAGTAAAAAACCCAAAAATCATCATTGGCAATTGCTACAGACCACCAAATTCAAATGAAGATTATAATAAGGCACTCATAAAGGAAATAACTACTATGGCAGAAAATGGGGATGTTGTAATAATGGGAGATTTAAATCTACCAGATATAAACTGGAACTTCTTGGTTGGAGAAAATCATACAGAGACACTATTTATAGACTCTGTGGTCTTGGTGGCACTAACACAATTAACACTGATGCCAACAAGAGGGAATAGCATCTTAGTTTTAATTCTAACTAATGTAGAAAATGTAACAAGCAAAATTACCCCTAAACCCCTAACAGGTACATGTGATCACATTATACTTACTGGTTCTATTACAGGATCCTACCCCTAAACATAGAAACATAGAAACATAGAAACATAGACTTTGACGGCAGATAAGGACCACTTGGCCCACCCAGTCTGCCCATTTCCCTACCTACTGGGTAAGCTACAGATTCTAGTTAACCAACAGCCTACTTCCTGCAACCTCCCACTATAATTGCCTTGTGTCTGTCCCATGCATGTATGAATTCCCCCACTGTTTTAGACCCAACGACCTCCTCAGAAAGGCTGTTCCATGTATCCACCACTCTCTATGTGAAAAAAAAATTAAGTACCCTGTATTCTCCAAAAACTACAGCAAAGCAAACTATACTCTTATAAACAATTGTTTTAATAACATTGAATGAGTGAAGGAATTGTAGCATCTTAACTGTGAAGGCACTTGGACTTGTATTAAAAACAAAATTTGTGAAGCTGAAAATAAATATGTTCCCACTAAAGTTATATACAATCATAAGGGTAACATCCCTGCATGGTTTACTGTAAGTGTAATAAAACAGATTAAAATAAAGGAAAATGCCCACAACAGGTTTCAAAAAGGAAACACTGAGATAGATTATATCATCTAAAAACATGAGCAAAAAAAGTTAAAGTCACCCATCAAATCAGAAAAATTTAAACTTGAATTCAAAATTGCCCACACAAAAGTCAACTGCAAAGCTTTTTATGCTTATGTTTAACTCAAAAAAGAATGTGTCACAGGGAATAGGGCCAATAAAAATAAATAATAAACTTTCAAATAACAACCTGTACAAAGCTCAGGAATTTAACAAATATTTCTGCTCAGTGTATAACCCAAAGCATTATACCCATAATGCCCCTAAGCAGGATTCATATGGCTCATTTTTATCCACTAATGACATCAAAATAGCCCTCCAAAAAATTAAACCAGGCACCTCTCAGGCCCGGATAGAAAACCTCCAAAATTATTATTAAACACAGTACCAGTATTGACTATACCAATTATTATTCTCTTCAATAAATCCATGGTATCTGCATAATACCAAATGACTGGAAAAAATCAATAGTTATGCCCATCTTCAAAAAGGGAGAAAAAGATTTAGTTAGTAATTATAGGCCGATCAGTTTGACCTCAATCCCATGTAAATCACTTGAGCAAATAATAAAAACCAAAACTGATCAAGAGTTAAAAATTATTAGATATAATGATATCTCCCAACATGGGTTTACATCACAATGATCCTGTACTACAAATCTTATTTCCTTTTACAACCAAATCAGTAATAGCTTTGTTAAAAGAATACCAGTTGATGTCATTTTGTTTGATTTGGGGAAGGCATTCAATAAAGTCCCACAGCAAGAACTAATAGAAAAAATTTACAAAATAGCACTTACCGATCAAATTACAAATTGGATTAATAATTGGCTGTCAGACTGTGTTCAACAAGTAAGAATAAATGGCGAACTTTCATAACTGGGACAAGTGGGGTCCCACATGGTTCTGTATTAGGGCCCTCAGTGTTCAACCTATTTATCGGAGACATTAATACTAACATATGTAACAACATGGCCAAATTTGTGGATGATACAAAGTTGGGAGGAGAGGTCAATACAATAGAAAACTATAATTTGCTAGCAAAAGATTTAGATAACATTATCAAATGGTCCAGGGATAATGAGATGACTTTAAATCAGGATTAATGTGTTTTCCTCCATATGGGTTTTCATAACCCTCATTATAATTATACAATGAACAATACATTATTCAAAACAATGAATAAAGAAAGAGATTTATGGATTATTATAAATAAATCATAATAATCTACAGAACACTGTAAAAAAGTGCTGCAAACCAGATCTTAAACTGAATTAAATGATCATTTATTAATAAAAATTCATATATTCTCCCACTTTGTAGGACACATGTCAGGCCTCATTTAAATTTTTGTTCACCATATTGGAGCCCTCACCTAAAAAAAGATATTGAACTTTTGGAGAAGGTACAACATAGAGCCACTAAAATAATATCAGCATTAAAAAACAAAGACTATGAGGAAACACTACATGATACTGGGTTACTCTCCCTCCAGGATAGACAAAAAAAGGGGGACCTCCTCCAACTATATAAAATCTTGCAAGACTGTCCTTATGGAACAATGTGGCATAAAAAAAAATCTAACTGCCAGAGTCTCCTGAGAAGTCACGATAAAAAACTCACAATACCACATGTACTGTAAATACTACTAAAATAGACAATTTTTTCCTGTATAACAGCATCCAAATACTGGAATTTATTGCCTCAGAATATAGACGATGCTACCAGTTTTGATATGTTAAAAAGAGACTCAATCATTATTTAAATAAGTTCAAAAAAATGAAGATGACTTTACCCGCTAGGTGTGGGAGACATACTCGATAGGCCATGGCCTTCTTATGTCTTAATATTCCTAGTAATCCTAGTGGAGTGGTTAGGGAATATCTATAAATTAGGTGATCAGTAAGAAACAAGGGGGAGCATTAGCCATTTCTAGCAGATGCCCAGGGCTGTAGGAAGGCACAAGGCCCCTGAAAGACCCTTTGCAAGCACCATGTAGGGGTCAACACTGAACCTACTTGATGACTGATAAGATATTGGCAGATGTTTGACCTCATGGTAACAGGATCAGGAAGTGTGAGTGAACAACCAAAACAGTTTGTGGTTTTCTGCCTCAGTGAGCTGGATCCTTAGTCCTCAGGGATCCCTTCTATAGAGAAAAAGTCATGGGGTTAAGTCAGAAACAGAGAGTGAGAAAGAGACAGAGAGATAGGGTACAATGTGAAAAGCCAGAGTTAGAAGGGAGAAAAATAAAAAGTTACCATAAAATTTGAGGTGGTTTTCTCTCATTTGTGGTGTACTTTATTTAAAGAGCCATTTACTGGCTCCTTATTGTAGGCAACTGGATAAACAAGAGTCATCAGCCTAAAAAGCAAACTGTAGTCATTTAAAAGTTGCAAAAATGAAAAAGCTGATTACTTTTAAGAAACTCAGCTCCACTGAACGCCCCCTTCTCAGTGCAAATGGTTGGCTGCTGACCCAGGTTTATGGCATCAGATCATTGCACTACCATCGTAGAGATGAGGATTAATCCCTAGGACCCAGAATTCCACAATGAGGCTGGTTGGGTGAGTAGTGCATCACGGAGATGATACCCTCAACTACGAGGTAGGGAGGAATGGTGTGTGGGGGCAGGCTAGCCAGCCTCCATTGAGTATACCCCAAGGAGCTGTTGGCATTTGTTGTGAATTAAGTGCATGCTTAGCCTTTCAACTTGAGTATGGGAGCAGCCATGGTGATTCTAGATGGGGGGTAAGGTGGCGGAAAGGAAACAAACAGGCAGAAATGGAGAAAACAGAAGGAAAAGGGAAGCTGAATGGCTAGGGATTACTATACTGTAGTTTGCAGTGGGGCTTCATTTACAATGTTTACTTTCACTGTTATTTAAAGGGGAACTGTCAGCTCCCCAGGAACAAAATATTGGGACCTTTAGGCCCCAATTAACAAAACTGCTAGATGTTTGAATTTGTTTAATAACTTACAATGCTGGCATTCTTATTTTTATCTGATTGATCCTGTGACCCCCCCCACCAGCCATTATTTTTCCAGTGTCCCCAGTAGCCACCCCTTTGATGACACAACTGTGGGGCTAAGCCTCGAGGGACTACTATGTGCCAGTATATATTACAGAAATAATTAAAACACATACAGCTGCTGTTTGCACTTCTAATGTTAGTACAGATTGGATTGGCACTGACATTAGAAGTGCAAACGTGCTGTATCTGTTTTAATTATTCCTGTAACATATACTGGAACAAAGGAGTCCCCTGTGGCTTAGTCCATTAATCTCATCATCAGATGGCTGGCCACAGAGAACTCTGGTAAAATAATGGCCAGCGGGGCAAGGGGGTTTGCAAGATCAATCATAGAAACACAGAAACATAGAAGTTGATGGCAGATAAGGACCGCAAGGACCATCCAGTCTGCCCATTTTTTCTACCTTATGAATGTGCCATAGGCCTGTACTCTGTCAGTGGCCTATTTATTCATACTCATCTGTATTGCTCTCTTATGCCTAGCCCATGCCTATTTGAAGTCCTGCACGTATTCATATCCACCACTTCCTGAGGTAGGCCATTCAATGCATCCATCACTGTTTCTGTGAAAAAGAATTTCCTCACATTACCCCTTAATCAGCCTGCCTCTAATCTCATGCTGTGTCCTCTTGATCTGCTATTTTTCTTATATTGAAACATGTTAGACTCTTTCATCTTGTTAATGTCCTTATGATGTTTGAATGTTTCGATCATTTCACCACTGTCCCACCTTTGCTTTAGGTATACATATTAAGCTCCATTAATCTGTCCTAAAATGTTTTCTAATGCAGTCCCTGCACCATTTTGGTTGCCCTTCTCTGGACTGTATGGGGTCAATATGTCGCACGGCAGAATGTCGTGTGGCAGAATCTCGTTGTGTGATTACTTGTTTTTTTTTGTTCTGTGGAGGGCTCTGCCCACCACACCCCCCTTATGGGAGACTGCACCCCAGACCTCCCCACTAAAGATTCTAACTCCGGGGGGGGGGGTCCAGTTCAGAGTGTGCACAGGTCCGGGTTTTGCCATAATGCCATAAGGCTAATAAGCATACAACATTATAACCTGATGCGTCTCTGGACTGCCTCCATTTTGTTAATGTCCTTGTGTAGGTGCAGCCTCCAGTACAGCACACAGTACTCTAGATGGGGCCTAACTAGTGTCTTGTAAAAAGAGATTATTACCTCCCAAGAGCGTAGCTACCGATACGCCAGACACGCCATGGCGTGTTAAACATCAGCGGGTGGGTAGCAGAAGCCAGCTGGCGTGCCAGCATTCCTTTGTTTGGGTGGGTTTTATTTTTGCACGCTTTTAGTCCCTCAGTCAGTTTCAACTTTTTTTTGGGGGTGGGGTCTAAACCTCTGACGTGCCACATTGGACCGGATTGAGATATAGTTTGCCCTGTCTCAATCAGGTCCGCTCGCAAACAAAGGAGGCATGCCTAGCAAGGGGGAGGATCGCGCGGGCTCTTCAAATGCCCTGGAAACTAACATTTGGTTTGTTCTTTTCCTGGGGGTCCCTGGGCTGGAAGGAACTTTGTCCATAAGTCCATTTACGGTTTGGAGTTTCAGAAGTTAAACACATAGCTGGAGCCGGAAGACGGAGGGAACTAACTTGGTGGAAGCTTGGACTGACTATGCAGTGAGCGCTTCGGGAGTCTGGACTGGAGGACATTCACTCTGTTGTTGGTTGAACAGTTCGGTTCATTGGTCATTGTAGCAGGTAGGCAGCACAGCAGTCGGTAAACTTGGACCGGGACGACGAGACTCAAAAGGCCGAGGAACTTGGGGAGAAAGCTGGTTCGGTCTGTGGGGAAGAGTAAAAGAGCTGCCTGTAAATCACTCCTCAGTCCTCTGTGCCAGTTTTCCCATTCTGAGGCTGTGTAGAGGACGCTGACTTGAGAGCTGGCTGGGGTGCGAATTGTCTGTGTGGCTCATGGCTGCGGTTGGTGCAGTTTTTAGGAAGTTGAGGGTGGCGAGTGAAGGAATAGAATCTGTGCCACGGCCCACTGCTGAGTGCCACACTGCCAGACTAGTACCCGGACTGTCTGCAATGCAGCTCAAGTCTGCTCGTTGCCAGTTAGCCGAGGGAACTTTGCTGCGCCTGCCCTGCACGCCAGTCACCAGCCCAGAAGTGGGAAACTAACTGTGGGTCTACAGAGTGGCGAGGAGACTAGCTGAGTGAGGCGAGGGTCGGCAGCAGTTGAGTGAGCACTGCAGCAGGTGAGGACTGACTGAGGGTGAGTAAACGAGTGGGACACTGGGACTGGGATCTTGGCTGCAAACAAACAGGCAGTGTTTCTTTTATACTGTATAGTAGTCATGCTGTTTTTTGGGGACCTTAAACTGTGCTTGTTGGTTTGACTGAGCTGTGGTAAAAACCAAAATGTATGCTTGGTACCAGTTTATTTTAATGGGTGGCTTGGGTCGTTTGGCATTCTTTTTTTCTGCTCCAACTTCACAATATTTATGGTATGTCTAATTCAGGTGAGATTCACAAGAAATGCAATATTGACTTTTGGGGCAGTCAAAGTATTCTTTCAGTTGCTTGTGTGTTTTGTTAATTGAGACAAAGGTGCCACCTTTTTGGGCATTCCAGGGTATTTCTGTGTTAAATACTTTGGATGTCATACTGCTTTACCGTGACGACTTGGCTGTGTGGGTGTGATCATTTTCACTTGTGGATTCAAATGGGGATTCAGGCTTTCTGTATTTATTTGTTGTTGCTCTGTAGTGTGCAGTCTGTATATTTGGCCAGTTACTGTAGATTTTAAACTGCACACTATCTTTGGGGGCAGGGTACAGTTTACTTTGCTGCTTTTTTTTTTGTTTTTTTACACACAAATTACTTACAGTTGCTTTTACATGCTACTTTTTTCCCCTGTTCTAGGAACAGGATGAGGGCTGATATGTCTACAGTGCTTGTGAGGAGGCATCACCTCACAGTTCTGTGAATGTTTATTATGTGGCTCAGTCAGAGGCAGTTAGCATGCAGGTGCAGCTTGTAGGAGTTGAACCCTTCTACGGTGGGTTCAAGTCCCAGCTGAGGCACTTTCTCACTCCTCTGTTTGAATGAGTTACATAAATATGCACACAGCACTCCTGTGTGATTGTTGCAAGTAAATAGTTGTGTTGCCATTGGGTTGTTTCCCTAGCAGTCTGTTACTCCTTGCCCCCGACCTCATGAATTCCCTTGTCTATCCCATGCATTCCTAAATCCTGTGATTGTTTCAGCCCCCACTACTTCCCCTGGCAGGGTGTTCCACTTGTCCATCACTTCTTCTGTGAAGAAAATCTTCCTTGCATTTCCTTTGAATCATCTTCCCTCCAGATTCATACCATGCCCTCTAGTCCTGGACCAGCTCTTGCGCTGTAAATAGTGTGTTCCTGCACCCTGCTCTCCCTGTAAGATACTTGTATGTCTCTATCATATCCCATCTGTCTCCCTCTTCTCCTCCAGAAGTGCATAAGTCCTACCACCTGTCCACATAGGACTTGTGATGCAATCCATCTATCTTTGTTCTCCTCTGAACCTTCTCTACCCTACGTCCTTACGTAGGTATGGTCTCCAGAATTGTACACTGTATTCAAGGTCGGCCCTAACTAGTGTCTTCTGTAGTGGAATTATGACCTCCCTTTGCCAGCTGTTGCTGCCCCTGCTTATGCATCCCAGCATCCTGTTTGCTTTACCTGCTGCCTTGTTCCACTGTTTCCTACCTTGAGGTCATCCCTTTCCTGCTTCATGTATGCTATATCCTCACCACCCCCAATATGTTCCTGGGTTTTTGTGCATCATATGCATTATCTTGCACTTTGCTTTGCATTAACTGCCAAACTCCTGACCACTCAAGTTTCTGCACTAGTCTACACCCTCTGGTGTGTCAACTGTGTTACACAGCTTTGTCATCAGCGAACCAGTAAATTTGTCCTTCCAGGTCCTGTAGAATGGGACCAGTCCCAGCACTGATCCCTCACATGCCCCACTGCTCACTCTTTTCTCAGTGGAGCAACTGCCATTTACCACCACCCTCTGTCCTGCCACCTTTCCAGTTACTTACCCACCACACATCTGTCCTGTCTACTCCCATATTCCCAGTCCCACAGAGGTCTCTTCACACACTCCACACTATGCATGCCACCACACCAACAGATGGCAGACTCAGTCTGGCTTTTGGTTACAGTATTGCATTGTGACAAGGCTTGGTACCTCATCAAGGTAGCCAGTCCCACAGAGGTCCATTCACAGTTTGTTTGATGGCCTATGTGGCAGTGTTGAAAGGCCTTGCTGAAGTCCAGATAGGCCACGTCCACTGCCATCCCCTGAGTTACTTCCCTTTTCACCCAGTTAAAAAGTTCAAATGAGGATGGTTTGACATGACATCCCCCTTGTGAAACTGTGCTGCCTTGGGTCCTGTAGTCAGTTGCCAACCAGATGTTCCACCAATCTCTCTGGTAGTGCTTCCATGATCTTCCCCACTACTGAGGTGATGCTGGCTGATCTGTAGTTCTCCCGCTTAGTTCTTAGATAGAACCCCTGGGGTGCATTTATCTAGCTGGCTGCATTGCTTTATGAACTTATTCCTTCCAGTTCCTTCGGACTCTCTCATTCAATGGGACTTGTCTATTTCGGCACTGTTCCTGCCCCTTGTTCAGGCCAATTACCCTCTACTGAACATGGTGTGTGTGTGTGAATGGACCTCTGTGGGACTGGCCAACTTGATGAGGTGCAGAGACTTGTCACAATGCAATATTGTAACCAAAAGCCAGTCTGTTAGTCTGACACCTGTTGGTGGTGGGATGGTGGTGTGCTGGCATAAAACACAGAAAATGACGCTAGCATCTGAGATGGCATGGACAGTGGGGAAGGGGTAACTCACCCTAATTGGGGGTGGATGAGTAGCAGTATGTCCACTTGGTGTGCAGCTCAGAAATTCCTGGCTACACCCCTGTTACCTCCCTCTTACGACAGATAAAAACAAAGATTCTGGCAATGTAAGCTATTAGAAAAATTCAAACAGTTTGTGGTTTTGCTAATCGGGACCTAACGTTCCCATTTCTTTTCTCCTGGTGAGCCAAGAGTTTCCCTTTAAACTGAGAAAGCAGTATGAAAAGTGTGCTGGGCATTTCAACATGATTTGTCAGTTATGTCATGATGAAGCAGGCACCCATGACCAAGTTTATAGTCCTTCCTCAAGAAACATCATCAAAGAAGCAGAGTTAGTCACTGCATATTCATTTTCTGATGCTCCCTGCTTTTGTGCTGTCATTGAGCTGAGTTCCTTAAAAGAAAGCACATTTGACATTTTAAACTTTCAAACTGCTAAAATCGAAATATGTAGGCTGAATTCTCCCTTTTACTGGCAGTCATCAGCCTAAAACACAAAAACTGTTCACTGGCTCTTTAACAATAGTCCCAACTTTCAACAATAACGTAGTTGTTAATATTGCCAGAGAAAGTAGAATCGAGCATCACAGAGGATACTGTCCTCCTCTGGGTAGGAAGGGCAGCCATTCCAGTGACCACAGGAGGCAGTGCACTAAGGAGCAGTTTGGTGGGTGCAGAGATACCAGCCCATGATATGCACCATGACTGCATGAATGCTTGTGTCACTCCCCAGACCGGCATCTTGGAGGAAAAGGAGAAAGGGAGGAGAAAAGCCATAGGCCTCGAGCACAGAACCAACTCCTCCCAGGCCTCACACCAATAACATGGCAGCTTCCCCCAAACCAGAGCCGGTGAAGTGGCAGTTGGGTCCCTGTTGTACCTTACCACTGGGGGCAGTCCATGGGGGGAAGCAAGGGAAAGAGGCAAATCCATGGGGTGACAAGACTGGGGGGGAAGGGGACAGTCCAGATTTTGGGGCACAGGCCTAAAAAAAATAGGCAGTAAAAAAATATTACCAATAGAAACACTCTAGCCTATCAATCAATCACTCAATCAATCAAACTTTATTTAACCAGGCAAGTTACATCGTTGAGCAAGCTCATTTGCAAGATGGACCTGGACACATAGGACAAATTCATTCAAAATAACATAACAGTTCATGGTACACTAGACAGTAGTACAGGAAATTATAACAACACATGGTCAGTAGGCATGAGTGCAAGGTTTGGTTTGTAACAAATAAATAGACAAACAATTCAACGTATGCTAGTTGAGTTTATTAATTGAGGGAGGAGAGGGTGTGAGACACAGTGCAGGGCAGAGGGAAAAGGTAGTAACAGGACACATGAAGGAGAGGGGAGAAGGGCAGCACAATAAAATGGAGTCCCCAAGTGAGATAGCTCAGGGAGGAAGGGAGGAGGTAATGGGGTGTAGTACCCTAGTGGGATGCAGAGCAATGGGGGAATAAGACGACCAGTGAATCCGGAGCTAGTGTCTTGTTCAGACTGAGTAAGTAGTGCTTACCTGAAACAATCACACACCTTTTTCAGGCATCTATAGAGCAGCTGTCTGAACATGTGGGGGCTAGGCAGCAGGGAGAGTTCAAGTGCTTTTTGCGTTTTATTCCATAGCATCAGTAGAAAGGAGCTAAAGGCAGTTGAGCCTAGGAGAGTCCTGTTCCATTGTGGCTTAAGTAAGATAAGCGAGAAATTTCTTAGGCTATAGGCACTATTGGAGCACACAAATATGTTACAGATATTGGGTGGTAGCTTGTTAGACATAGCCCAGAAGAGCCACATGACGGCATTTATTTGCCTCCTCATGGAGGGGGTGGCCATTCTAGTGTTCGGTACAACAGGCAGTGGTGAGTCTGTAAGGGCAGGCCAAGAACAAATCTCAATGCGAAATGATAGAGTGTATCAAGCTTTTGAAGCACATTTTGGGGGCAGTGACTGTCGAGGAAGTCAGAGTAGTCAAGTAGGGGAAGAAAGGTTTTTTGAACCAGCCTCTTTCTAGCTTCCAGGGTGAGTAGGTGTTTAATACGGTAGAGTATACCAAGTCTCTGTCTTAGCTTTTTTGATAGGTCACTTAGGTGTGCATTGAAGTTAAGTTTGTCATCCAGCTAGACACCCAGATACTTAAACTTGTCCACTATTTCTAACAGTTCACCAATGAGAGTGATAATCTGGGGAGTAACAGGTGTCCTCATACTGAGGGTAGGGTAGGGCAGATAGGGAGATAATCATTGCTTTTGTTTTTTTGGCATTTAACAATAGCTTCAGGTTCAGCAGATTATTTTGGAGGATGATAAAGTCTTGCTGTAAATCCTTGTAGCCAAGGTCCAAAGAAGGTCTGGTTGTGTAGAGGACTGTGTCATCTGCAAAGAGGTGAATGTTTCTTGCAAGAAGGCCAGAGTCAATGCGATTGATGTAAAGGATGCAGAGGATAGGCCCCAGGATAGAACCTTGCGGTACACCACGGGGCAGAATTTTTAATGGGGAGAGCTTGCCTTGGGCTTTAATTTGCTGTCTCCGATTTGTGAGATAGCAGTGGAACCACTTTGTGAGGTAGCAGCGGAACCACATGTGTTTTAATAAGAAACAGTCTTAAGTAGCAGTTATTTCATCAAATAAAATATAAAGCAGTTAAAATAAGAAGCTGGTCTTAATTCAATTGAATTTCATATATAGTACATACATTTGCAAAACCTACATGCCAATCATAATTTGTGTACAGAAATACCTTTTTGTTAGAATGGATATTTCTGGCTCATAACCAGATAGAATAGTGGAGGGGTATTATTCAGAAATTTGCATGGGTACTAACCGCCCAATATTCAAAGAGCTGTGTTGCACTGGCAAACAGGGGTAGCACCCATGCAAACAAAATGGGGGTCTATAAATTGAGGGGTGGGGACAGGAATATCAGTGCAAGCCTATAAGCAGCAGATTTGCATAGTACAAGAGGGTTTGTGTGTTCCTTTTTGCTCCACATAAATACTGCCAATGAAAACCTCCTTTTATTCTGCACAACCCTAGTGACTGCCAGAGGTAATGCAGCCAACCAGCTTTTTGGCAACTGGGGAAGCATACCTAACCCTGTGGTCCTTTGTACCCCCTCCCATTTCCAGCCCTGTATGAACAGTAAAATGCCCAGGTGCTAGTAGTCCCCCCTCCCCGATCACCAGCACCAAGTGTATAAATATAGTCCCTGGTGCTAGTGGTCTCCCCAACCTCCAATTGCCAGCATCAAGTGTTGTTGTATAATCCCTGGTGCTAGTAGTCCCTCCACCATCTGATCACCAGCCCCCAAGTGTTTCAGTGTAATCACTGGTGCTAGTGGTCTCCCCTACCTACTGATCACCAGACCCAAGTGGTTCAGTATAATCACTGTTGCTAGTGGTTCCCTCCTCCCTCCAATCCCCAGCCCTGTATTATGTACATTTATTTATTTATTTGCTTTTGGTAACCAGGTAAGTGTGCTAGGCAACATATCCTGCCTATTTTCAGGCACGACCCAGGAGAGTACAATGTAACAAATACAGCAAGAATACAATATCACAATACAGCAGTGAAAAACAATCAGGTGCATAATGCTGAAGAACTGTCCTACAAATACAATGGTAGAGGATAACTGCAGAAGATAATAGACCACCTGGATATCAGCAACAGAAGTGATGTTATTGCAGCAAACAATTATAACAAAAAGGCAATACAGAGTCATTCAGGAGGTCTAGCAGTGGGCAAACAGTCCAGTAGGCACAGCTAACAGTAGATACATAATAGTGAGGTAGACAAGGCATGAGGACTAGGGATGGGGGAAGCAAACAGTTAGAGACGCTATGACAAAAGGCAAAAACTGAAGTGTGGGCTGGTCCAGAGCTGATAGTCAAAGTAGAGAAGATAGCGAACAAAGAAGAGACAGAGCATAAGTTAAGTGCAATCACAGTAACCAAGAGCAAAGAGGTGAGAAAGTAGGGCATGCTTAAATGTAAGGTGAGATGTGGAGTTCTTGACATGGGCAGGTAGTGAGCTCCAAATCCTAGGAGCAAAGTAGGAGAAGGCTTGCTCTCCCATTTTTGTGGTGCAAGGCTGAACAGAAACAAAGGGGAGGTAGAGGACCTGAGGGAGTGAGAGTGAGAGACCGGGGTAAGGATGTCCCCCAGTGAGTCAGGATGAGAAGATTTGGTTAAGGAATCAACAAAACACCCTAGAGAGTATGAATGAAGGACATCCGGAGGCAGCCATTTTAAAGCTGAATAGAGAAGACAGTGATGTGTTAGGCGGGGAGCCGATAGGGCAAATCTACAGATATTGTTGTAAGATATGTCCATTTGTAAAGAACACCCGCACTACCATGAGAGAGCACTGGCAGGGTATAGAGCAATTGTGGGAGTAAAACACCTCATGCATCTGAGATCCTTGCAGTCGGAGTGAGAGAGTGACACACTTTGTAAGCTGCTCCAACTTTGGCGTTAATCGACCGACACACCTCGTTAACATGCGCAGAGAAGTCAAGTACCGGGTCCAGCATAACCCCTAGATATTTGAAGGATAAGGTGTTGGATACAGCAGTCTCAGTGCAGCCGCATACCAGGAGGTTAGGGGACTCAGTGGGAAACTTTCTAGAGGACCCAAAGAGCATGGCCTTGGTCTTAGATATGTTTAGGATGTGATAGTTGAATAAGATAAGAACCAGGCTTGGAGGGTCTGAAATGTGGAGGAGAGATGTAGATTGATGTCAGCAATAGACTTGGAAGCTGAGTAAAGCACCAGGTCATCAGCATACATGATAATGTTGCAGTGAGAGTAGGGAGTAGGGATATCATTAATGAAGAGGGAGAAAAGAAGGGGACCAAGGATCAAACCATGTGGGACACCACCGGTGATCGGGACAGGGGAGGAGAGAGAGACTTACAGAAAGAGACAGCCTGAGACCGATTTTCTAGGTAGCTGCCCGACCAGGAAAGGGTAGAGTCAGAGGCACTTATAGTGTTCAGCTTGGCCAATAGTAGTGGATGATGAACCATGTCAAACACCTTGGAGAGATGGATGAAAACTGCACCAGAAAGCAAGCTGTTGTCTGTATTATTTTTTACATCACTGGTAAACTGAGTAAGTGCTGTAGTTGTGCTGTGCCCAGCCCTAAAGCCATGTTGAACAGGGGATTGTAGGTTAAAGTTGAGGAGGTGCACAGAGACCTGCTGATGAACAAGTTTCTCAAGCAGCTTGCTGAGTGTGGGCAGGAGTGAAATGGGGCTCTAGTTCAGCAAGATCTTGGCGTCCCCTTTCTTAAAGATAGGTATAGTTCTGGCAACTTTCCAGACCAATGCCACAGAGGCAGAGCTGATGGAGAGGTTGAAAATTCTGGTTACAGGTACAGCAAAACAAGAGACACACTGCAGTAGAATCCTAGGATGGATACCATCAGGGCCAGCACTACCGTTAGCCAGTATAGACTTTAGTAGCTTAAGTACTTCTAGACAAGTGACTGATGATAGTTCAAGGGCAGGATGAGCAGTAGCTGATGGGGAAGGGGATCCTAGGGAAGTGACGGTGGATGAAAGGGGGGGATAGGAAGTGTAGAAAATAATGAGTTGAAGGCATTAGCTATGGTAAGGGGGTTACTGCAGTGAGTATCATTAATCAGCTTTTCATTTGGGGTCATAGAGTTATTACTCCCAAGGATTTCCTTAATTTGTGACCAGTACTGTTTAAGGTTAGAGGCAGAAGAACTGAGAAGATTCTGGTAGTATAAACTCTTGTCCGAGCGAATCTCCCTTTTACAGATGTTCCATAAGGACCTGTAGGCCTCGAAGTTAGGTTGAAGGGAAGAGGGCTTCCATACTAACTATCCCTACATTTCAGAAGCTGAAGTAGGGGGCACTTGAGCCATCTGGTAACTTTACCTTTTACTCTACGTGTAGTGACCGGAATATGAAGGTTCTGGAAAGAGAGTAGGGAGTCATTGAAGTATTCTGCTGCTTTGTTTACTTCACTGGTTATGTAGAGGGGGGATCAGTCAACCATGCTAAGATCATGCAGAAATGCAGCATGGTTTAGTTTAGAGATGTTGGAGAAGGATAAGACTTTAGGTGGGTAGGAGGGAGGGGTGGTGTTCCAGGTGCAGTAGAATGGGCCGTGATCACTTATGGAGTCAGGTAGAACTCCTACCGAGGGGAAGTTCTCCATCCTGTTAGTCAGTATCCAATCAATGAGCATGGAGGTGGAACCCCGATGGGAGATTCTGGTGGGGTTCCAGATAAGCTGAATAAGGTCTGCCTTATTTGGTAATGGAGGAAAGGAAGGAGGAACTGGGCCAAGCCTAGTTCTGATTAAAATGTCCCAGGCATATTACTTCATTTTTCCCAGATGCAGAGGGCACAAAATCAATGAATTTTTCCAGACCCAGCCTAGAGTTTCTAGGAGGTATGTAAACGTAGAAGATGTGGATTTTTTTAACTCCCCCTAGTAATAGAAGTGAATGAAGCACCTCACAATTTGCCAGAGGGGGACATTATATTAAAGACATATTGAGGTGAGACTTGAAGTACAGTGCTAGGTCACCCCCTCTTTTGGCATTAGAGTGATCAGCCTGAAGCATATTATATCCAGGCATGGAGCAGAGGGAGTCAGCAATAAAGGGTTTCAGCCATGTTTCAGACAGGGCTAGAACATCCGGATTATGAGAAGTAACCCAAGCCTCGAGCTCAGGGAGATTAGCAGTAAGCCTGCTAATGTTAAGGTGGGCAAAGGTGAAACTGGGTGTTGGAGGCCAACAATATGAGGAGGGAGACTGGTGGATGGTATGAGCAATAGTGGGTCCAGGATTGGTCTCAACATCTCCATCAAGGGTGAGGGATAGGCAATTATCCAGAAGGAGGCAATTTATGACTGTGTGAGAGACACACACAGAGGAGAAAGTATACCTCCACAAGATATTCCTAAGTAAAACCCCGAGGGTTTTATTGTTAAACTCCAACATAGGTGGAGGTTGAGGGGTGGGATGAGAGAGTAAGTTGGAGTAGCAGAAGTTATCAGGAGAGTAAAAAAAGGTGAGAAGAGGGATGCTCAGCAGGACCAGTTAATATCACAAGAAAAATCATGTTACCTAGGACTAGCAGGAGGGCATAAATAGTCCTAGGATACATTGTGGGTAAGGAATATAGGCAGCGGTAAGTAGGGAGGAGAGAAAATCAGACAAGGAGAAGTGAAATCCCCCTGCTGGAGCAGCAGGCATGGAGGGGCAGTGAAAGCAGAGACTGAAAGTTAGAATGAATCTGAGTACAGTCGACCTCTAGTGGGGATGAAGTATAAAATGCAAGTGAGAAAGAAGTGAGATAGAGAAAAAAAAGAGAAAGAGAGAGCTCGCGCAAGACCCTGCACTATATATGAAACACCAGCTAAGGATGGGAGGGTATTGGGGGGTGGGCGGGGAGCAGTTGCAAAGCTCCTGTGGGGCTCAGCTAGTCAGCACATGAACTAAGCTGGCAGCCTGTAAAATCAGTGATTACAGCTGAGCTACCAGCTGGTGGTTCCGAGTCCCAATTCACTTTTGCTCCGCAAATGCTCTTATTTAAAAGCAGGGAGCCAGCAGACAACATCTAGCAGCTCTGTTTACAATTTATCAACCTGAGCTAGGATTAGATAATCTGAGGCATGGCAAGCCAAATTTAGAGAATTGCTGTGGCTCTCCACCCCCCCCCCAAGGCTGCAATTCATTAATAAAATCCCCAACTAGCTAGAACATAACTATCTTTTAAGGTCCCAGGCTACACGCGTCCAGAGTTACAATCAGCAGAGCAGTAAATGCTCAGTAGTTGCCAGGACCTCTTCCAACAAGCCTCCGAGTGTAAACTGGTAGCCATGCAGAAAAGGCGCCAAGTTTGAAAATCCAGAACAAGGGAGGATGTGCGCAGTGTACCTGCGCTGGGACAGCAGGGCAGATGGGAGTAGCTCCGCGGGTGGTCCTGTTCGAGGGTAAAGCTGTAAGAAAAGAAGTAGAGTAGGTGAGATAAATATCCTGCAGTGGGAGGTAAAGACATTTGCATTAGTAAGTCGATGAGGACAGGGGAGGAGCAAAGGAGAGGGGGAAAAAGGTGAGAGATTAAGTCCGAGAGATGAGCTAAGGAGAAAGGTAGAGAGAGTGATGCAGAGGGACAGGGGAAGTTTAAAATCAGAAAGTAAATGAACAAACAGTTTCTTCCCATGGAAACACAAGCTAGCCTCCTGGTTATAATTACTAACTGTATCACAAGCAGTATTGTTAGGGCTAGTGTGTGCACAGACTATTTAAACACCCAACTGAAAAAATAAGATCAGTTCATGGACAGCTACTGTGTTACGGTGATGAGAAAAAAAAATCGGCAAGTTTGTCCTATTAATTACAGTGCTAACATATCATGAAAAGCTATGTATACAGTGTAAGCTTCAGCTAGTCAGCACCCGAACTATGCCGGCAGCCTGTAAAATCAGTGATTACAGCCGAGCTACCAGCTGGTGGCTCCGAGTCCCAATTCCCTTTTTGCTCCGCAAATGCTCTGATTTAAAAGCAGGGAGCCAGTAGACAATAGCTAGCAGCTCCGTTTACAATTTATCAGCCTGAGCTAGGATTAGATAATCTGAGGAAGGGCTAGCCAAGTTTAGAGAATTGCTGTAGCTCCCCCCCCCCCGAGGCTGCAATTCATTAATAAAATCCCCAACTAGCTATAACATAACATAGAGGATAATGTATGGTCCTCTAACATTAACCGGTCAGTTAACAGTCAAGAGGTTGCCAGGGCGACCGTGTGAGGTTTATGTCACCATGACAACCTCGAGACGGTTAAAATTGACCGGTTGCCGATAGAGGGACCATACATTATTTTTTATAGTGTATGGTCCCACCTCAAAAGGCTGCTTACTTTTTCATTACTAGTCACCGCCTCGGCCATTCAGTCCTTCCCTAACCGCTGCTGTTCATGCGTCTGTTCCCTGTCAAAAAAAAAAGCGCGCACATGTGCAGACCAATCGCTGTTGTTAACCTATTGATGTGACGTAGCATTGATAGGTTAACAACATATCTACTACGTCACATCGATAGGTTAACAAAATTAGGAAATGATGATTTCCTAAGGTTAACAGCGTACTACCATACATTATTATCTTTTAAGGTCCCAGGCTGCAAGTGTCCAGAGTCAAAATCAGAAGAGCAGTAAATGCTCAGTATTAGCCAGGACCTTTTCCAGCAAACCTCCAAGAGTAACCTGGTAGCTGAGCCAAAAAGGCACCAAGTTTGAAAATCCAGTCAAAGAAGTATGAGAGCGACGTACCTGCGCTGGGATGACAGGGCAGATGGGAACAGCTCTGTGGGTGGTCCTGCTAGAGGGTAAAGCTGTGCTGGGATGGCAGGGCAGGTGGGAGCAGCTCTGTGGGTGGTCCTGCACGAGGGTAAAGCAGTGCTGGGATGGCAGGGCAGACTGGAGCAGCTCCATAGGTGGTCCTTCCTGAGGGTATAAATATAATTAATTGGTGCCAGCGGTCCCCTTCCTCCACTCTCCAGCCCCAAGTGTATTATTAGAATTCCTGGTGCTAGTGGTCCCCCCACCACCACCCCAAACATCAGCTGGGAATTAAATACCATCCCTAGTGTCCAGTAGTTCCCCCACAGCACCGCCCCCCCACTCACTGTATCTGTATGCACAGTGCTGTGGGTACCTATGGTGACCAGCACAGCCCTTCCCACACCTCCCTGGCTGGCCACCATATTTACAGGCATGGAACGTGCCTCTTATTTATAGGACGGGATGACACACCCTGTCCTATAAATATGAGATGCGCTCCATGCCTGTACATATGGTGGCCAGCCAAGGAGGTGTGATGAGAGCTGTGCCAGTCACCGTAAGCACCCATGGCACCATGCACACACATGCGGTGAGTGGAAAGTGATGGTGCCAAGGGGGGGAGAACACTGGATGCCAGGGATGGTTTGTTATTTAATTCCCAGCTGGTGGTTGGGGTGGATGTGGGACCACTAGCACCAAGGATTCTAATTATACACTTGGGGCTGAGGATCTGAGGGAGGAGGCACTACAGGCTCCAGGGAATTATATTTATAATATGGGGTTGGGGATCAGAGAGAGGAGTGACCACTAGCACCAAGGAAATATATTTATAATACAGGGCTGGGGATCAGAGATGGGGGGACCACTAGCACCAGGGAATTATAGTTATAATATGGGGCTGGGATCAAAGAGAGGGAGGGGACCACTAGCACCACTTTTTATACTGAAACACTTGGGGCTGGCAATTGGAGGGTGGGGGGGCCACTAGCACCAGGGATTATATTAATACACTTGGTGCTGGCGATCGGGGGGTCTCTGTCACCAGGGCATTTTATTTTTCATACTGGGTTGGCTATCGAATGCGGGTGCCATGGACCACATGGGTGGGTATGCTCCCCCAGGGGCCAACTGGCCTGTTGGCTGCATTACCTCTGGAAGCTACTAGGGTTGTGCAGAATAAGAGGAGGTTTTCATTGGCAGCAAAAGGACCACTCAGTCCCTTTTGTGCTGTGCAAATCTGCTGAATATCGACTTGTGCCAATATTCCTGTCCCCACCCCGCTATCTGCATATACTCCTCCATTTGGTTTGTGCAGGCACTGCCCTTATTTCCTTTGTATATTGGGCTCCAGCACAAAGCCCAATTTGCGCAGACAAATGGTGGTTAACACCTGTGCAAACATCTGAATTCCAGGGCCTAGATCTGTAATGTTAGTAATATTCTTCAACAAAGCCCACATTGTGCAGCAACATTTAAATTATAACAGTTGTGTCACCTCAGATTAGAAATCTGTCTACTTTTTCAGTCAGTCACAATAAACTCAGCACTTCCATTATGAAGTACAATATTCCCACATAACATACTGAAATTTGTGTCCATTCATTGTTTTTTTTCTGCACTGTCACACATTTAATAAGACCAGATAAGAACAGCAAGGATGTCTGGTTATGTGGCTGGCTGATTCCTGCACAGTACATCCTTGAAGACAGGTCATAATAAGGCCTACAGTATATTGCATTTACTACCACTTAGCTTACTTTAGGTCATGGATTTGACTGAGCTATGCTTTTGGACAGAATGTGACACCAAAATGAAACGGATAAGCTTGAACAGAGCAGAAAGCACAGTTACATTAACATCCTGTTGGCATTTATGTTGATTTATGGACTGGACTGAAATGGTCATACAGTATACTCACTACTCACGGACTGCACTGGCTGCCTGTACAATGGAAGATCACCTTCAAGATTGGGCTACTGACTTCTAAAGCCCTACACAAACAGGGACCCTGGCATCTGCAAGATCTCCTTACTCCTGACTGCCCCTCCCGCTCACTCCAACCCGCCGACAAGGGATTGCTAGAGATTCCCAGGGTTCGGTTAAAAACATCGGGTGCACATGCTTTTTCTTATGCTGCCCCTACCCTGTGGAATTCTTTACCTTGTCAGTTAAGGGAATGCCTGACCATCTCAAGTTTTAAATCGGAGCTCAAAACATATTTATTTTATCAGGCTTTCCCAGAGGGTTCTTAAATATTTGTTTATGTATGTCACTGTTTTATATTGTCTATTTCTGTTTTTGTACAGTGCCTTGGTATTTGAAAGGCACTTTAGAAATAAAGTTTTACTTACTTACTTACTTATTTACTCTATGGCAGTGTTTTTGTCAGTATTCTTAAGCATTTTCTGTTATAATTTTTCACTTTAATGTTTTGTTGTATAAATTGTTTTACTTCATTTGGGATGATATTTGCAGTTCATCTTCAGTAGGTTTTTTCCCCAAAGTAAATTGAATAAATGACATTCTTATGACTAACTCCTTTGAAATTTTCCAGCATTTTCAAATACTGTAGAATATGTTATACCCAAATTACGTTTTTCCTTTGTGTGATGGCAGTTTCATCAAACAGTGTTGAACTCAGGGTACAAGCTCACCATTCTTAAACGTGTAACTAATTTTTGGTTCAGTATTGCAAGTCAAATCATTATTTTCAATACAATGCCCAGTGCTGGATCCAGACAGGGAAAGGGTCATCAGCGGTTAAAATTCCCCTATTAATTTTCTTTATTTGATTTAGCTACTGCCAGATAGCACTAAATGAGAGAGATTTTCTCCAACAGTTTTCTGAAGGAGCATACATCTGGATCCCTCTAAAACATGTAAATAAACCTCACATGCTATGGCCGTTTCATACTTATGATGGATGATTATATCTAAACTTGGTTTCATACTACTGCATATGATGAAGCCTCTTCATATATTAATTTATCTGTAGAAATGTAGTTCTGTGGAATTTAAAAAACAACATTTATACAATAATAGTACACACTACTGCATGGCAAAAATCGAGGAAATGTGAAGGAAAGCAGTGACTCTTTGTTTCTTTGAAGAAGTGCAACTGAGATTGTGGAATGTAATTAATATTTTAACAATTCAGAACAGTCAATGCTGTGCCACCCTACCATGAATGATTCATACTAGTGATCAGTTGCTGGAGTGTTACTGTTAAAATTCATCTATAATAATTACGGTGGAGTTTAAGCCAGGGATACCAATTAATCTGCTCTATGACTCCCTCAGTTTCTGACAGAGATATAATTAAAGTATGTTTGCCTTGGGTATAACATTTGACTTCTTGTTGCATGCCCTTTAGATGTTAGCTTCTTCAAAAATTGTACAATGAAGTTACTTTCTCAGTATCTAGAGCCACTTTGCAATATTCAGCACAATCCAGCAGCTTGTGAATGCAATGAATGCTGGATCTGCTATAGAATAATGAAGGACTGTACTGCTCTATTACCATACCAATGAGCTGCAATATATGGAAAACAAAAATAAAGTTAATTAGTCAATGTGTCATTTAGTCCATAAGTAAAGTACTACTGTACTTCTCTTCTCCAGGTAAGCAAATATGTCAATAAGACAAATAGAACAGAACATAATGTAAGGGAAGGAAAGAGGAGGGGAGGGATGGAGGGAAGGGGAAGGGAAAGAGAGAGCGAAGAGAAGAGAAGAGAAGAGAAGAGAAGAGAAGAGAAGAGAAGAGAAGAGAAGAGAAGAGAAGAGAAGAGAATTTTGATTTATAGAGCACATTTAAGCAGCAGGGCAATGAAACTGGGCCAAACATTTGACCCAGTCTTTTTCATTATAAAAGACTCCAAGCAAACAAAACGTCCAGCAAAAAAAAGTTTCATTAGTTTTCTTCACTGTAATTTCATGGTGACATTTTCTATTTCCACCAAAATGTGAGTGGTTTATAAATGTTTTAATGTAGTTTTTGCTCAAGAAGAAAAAGATGGCTCCCACACTTGGCTTAGAAATACCACTGTAGAACATCCAAGCCTCAGGACTGAGAAAATAAGAAAAACTCATGCTGCACAGCATGGGGGAGCTAGAAAAGTGCATCTTACAAGTAAGCTAATATTTTATTAATTGTAGCTGAAACTAGCTTTTTGGGGGAAAAATGTTACACTGGTGCTTTAAATATTCTAAAGTACTTTGCAATACAATAAGTAAGATGATGGTAATGCAGTGATTGTGTATGGGCAAATAATACAGCCTTCATGAACTAATCATTCCATGCATATTTATGGACAGTTTCATTAAAACCTTATTGACTGGCAGAGGGCACATTAACTACAACAAGAAATGGGCAGAAGGGACCTCACTGTATCATCTCATCCCAAGAATAGCACCTCCAACAGGCAAGCACTCTCTTCCAAAACCATAATGCAGTATTAGAATTAAATATCAGCTCAAGTCACCAGTGTGAGATCCAAATGTACAAACCCACTCTCTCAGCCACACTAACACTCTATGTATTAAATCTTCATGTCCAGTGAAAAAAAGTTTCATTAGTTTTCTTCACTGTGATTAAACATAAGTTTGCTTTTCAGGGCTAATCCTTCTCACATGCAACTTGTTTTATAAAATGTATACAATCCATTTCATTGCATGCTAACTTTAAACATTTCTAACTTAAGATGCATCCAGTAGCCTTAAAAATATGAACAAGTAACAGTTACCCCAGGTTTTTCAGTATTAAGTGGCAATTTACTGTGTAGCATTATTAATTCATTAAAGACATGAAGCATGGTTTCAAATAATAACTAAAATAGCAGATTACAATTTGGAATCTAGTTACGTATCTCAGAGTTGAAATAACCCAAAGGACTTTAAAATGCTGATATATTCCTAGTTCTGTGTTTGAAATCTGCTTCTTGGTTGACTGTGAGTACTGTACAAGAATTTTAATAGCCATATTTTATTCTTGAAGGAGGAGGATTCTAACTGGCTGAGGGGAAAAGTATCATTTTGTTGCACCAGACTGCATAGAAAGTAAAAGAAAGATAATCAGAGCCATTATGCCCTGTGGAATGGCATGTCATTTCTTTCCACAGTTAAAGTACAAGCTAGAATGAGCATGTTCCCTGCAATCAAAATGAGGATGTTTCACTCAGTCATTGTGATTAAAGCAGTAATACTAAGCTGTTTCTGTATAAAGAGAAGAGGAGCACAGGGAAGATACAGTACTCTAATCCATGGTGTATCAGGAACAGTGCAGAATGTATTTTTTTATTTATTTGCAGTACTTGGCCATTGACAGAGAAATGAAGCACCTTGTTTACATTGGAGTCCAGTGTGTACACACTTTTCTAGCTGAAAGGACTGATAAGGATCAAGGGTTCCAAGAGGTTTCCTGTGGTCATACAGTAAGGTAGTGGCTAATCTAAGAACTTATATTGGCTACTTCTTTTGCCTTTCCATTTGACTAGGCTGCTTCAGTATATCATTGAGAATTGTAACACGGCACTATTCAGAGACCGAGGAGCAGGGACGGTGATAGGCGGGACAGCATCACGTGGTGCAGGAGCAACTCGGCATTATGAGACAATAATGCTGTGTTGCTCCTGCAGTGCCGAAACTAGCCAGCAGAAGAGAAATAGCGGCCTGTGAGGCTGACAGCAGTCACAGAAAGAGCCACACAATCAGCCAGGAACGAGAGAGTAGGAGAGGCAGGGAGGGGGGACTGCTAGAGACGAGAGACATAGGGAGGCACACATAGGGAGCCCAAGGTAGTGTAGTGAGGAAGGAGATGGCAGTGGAGTTTAGCTATGGAGTGACTGGGAGCCACGGACACTGCACTGCATATCCGGAGTAACCACGGAGAGGTAGGGAAGGGTGCTGCTGCAAGAGGAGAAGAGCGGGGCAAGCACCGGAAAGACATCCAGCCAATGACGACATGGGTATGCAAATCAGAGGGTGGCCGGCCATGCAGGGGGCTCAAGCAACTGAACCACAGTCCTCCCAGGCAGGCTCACAGGGAAACAGCTGCTCCAAAGTACTGGACATGTGTTGCAATCACCAATCTAGTAACTGTATGTCCCTGTACCAAAAAAATTGTTGAAGGACATCTGTATGTAACAGAGCACTGTCCCGAAATCTGAAAGTAAGATTAAACATGACAGCACTTTATCCAACTGCCATTGTCTTTTGTGTCAGTCAAGCAGCACACTACGTAGTCTACACCACCACCGAGCATTTCCGTGTTACAAGCGCATTAATCACCAATGAAGGTGGCATCTAATTGGGTGTTAATGGATGGTGGGGCCGTTGTTCACCCTCGGCCTCTGTCCTCGTGCCACAACGGCCTCAACCATGCATTAACTCCCCATTAGATGTCACCTTCAGGGGTGATTAATGCTTACATGGAAACCACAGACTAAAATAATTCTAGTCAATAGGATACTGAGCAAGCATGGTGCTGAGGTTGCATGGGCTGGGAAATCCTCTTCTCTGAGCTGGGGCAGCTGGAGGTACTGTGGGAATGATACACTCTGCTTTGGGGTTGTCACCCCATGCAGGCTATATCACGGAGTGGCACTGTGGAATTGGCAGTACACCATTCATTAACCAGCCTAGCTGGTCAAAAACTGGGGTGTCAAATAGTAGCTTTATGTAAGGGTGATGAGAGGCAAGAGAGAGACTTTCCTGAGCTCACAGGTGACATTTTTGGTGGGGACTCTGGCATGCTAGGAACAGACCTCATAGTAACTGGTCAGAGAAGCTGAACTGCAAATTGTCTCTGTGGTAAGTTGTCAAATCACCTGCCAGCACTAACAGCACCATGAGACAGGCATGGCGCTCCTCTGGGAAGGAACTCACAAGAGATGAAAAAAGTTAGAACAAAATGAAATATCAATGTGAAGGAGATAAAAAAATTAAAACAGCAAAACAAAAAACATGCAAGTGTGTTCCTTTCTGTGCTCAACCAAGGGTGAGGCACTCCCAAGAGAAACAGATAAGTTCAATCAGCTAAAACTAAGCAGCAGTTTCAGAAGCCTCCAGCAATGATAATTTTTAGTTAAACCAATTTGAAACTTATTGACTGGCACAAGGAAAACATAGAAACATAGCTTTTGATGACAGATAAGGACCGCTTGGCCCACCTAGTCTGCCCATTTCTCTTCCTAATGAATATGCTGCAGATCATATTTAACCACCAGCCTACTTCCTCTTACCCTCCATTAGAATTGCCTTATGTCTGTCCAATGCATTCTTGAATTCCTCCACTGTTTTTGACTCCATGACATCCTCAGGAAGGCTGCTCCTTGCATCCACAACCCTCTCCATGAAAAAATACTTCCTCACGTTACCTCTGAGCCTCCCCCCATCTTCAAATTGTGCCCCCTTGTTCTTGAACATCTCTTTTTCTGAAAGATGATACCCTGCTGGACTTTGTTGATTCCCTTGAGATACTTGAAAGTTTCTATCATATACCCCCTCTCCCTCCTTTCCTCGAGGGTATACATATTAAGCTCCTTTAGTCTCTCTTCATATGTCTTCTGGTGCAGACCCTGCACCATTTTGGTTGTCCTCCTCTGGACAGCCTCCACCCTGTCTATGTCTTTGCAGAGATGGGGTCTCCAGAACTGCACACAGTACTCCAGATGGGGTCTCGCCAACTGTCTGTACAGAGGAATAATAACTTATTGTTTTCTACTGTTGATGCCTCTCTCTATACATCCCAGTATCCCTCCAGCCCTCCTTTCTGCCTTCTAACATTGCTTGCCCACCTTTAGGTCAACTGATATACTGTAACTACCCCCAGGTCCCTTTCCATTTTTGTTGTTGTCAGTATCTCACCCCCCATTGAGTACTCTTCCCCTTGGCTTTTGTTTCCCAGGTGCATTACTTTGCACTTCTTTGCATTGAATCTAAGCTGCCATACATTTGACCATTCCTCCAACCTTGCCAAGTTCCTTCTTAACCTTTCCACCCCACCTTGTGTATCAACCCCGGTGCAGATCTTTGTGTTATCGGCAAAGACACATACGTTTCCTTCCAGTCCCTCTGCAATGTCACCTATAAAGACATTAAAAGGGCCGGATCCAGTACTGAACCCTTCGGTACCCCACTAGTAACCCCCCTTTCTTCACTGTGGACTCCGTTTACTATTACCCTCACTGTTGGCTCTGTTTACTATTACCCTCAGCAACTATAACTGTGTTGGAAGGCTCTGAGGGTGCAGCTTAGGTTTCCCTGATTAAGCTGACCTATTAATATTCTTGGACATACTGTACAGCACTGAAGTACATACAGTATCATAATGGAAGTTCACTCACCTAGTAAAAGTGATTGTGTTCGAGTATATACATGGCACGCCAACTCCTTACAACTTGGGTTATATCACTTGATGGGCAAAGAGATGTGTGTGTGACCTAGGATCAAATTTCAGGTCCCTTCCCTAAGCCCCTATAGCTCCTGGTCTTTTCAGTTAGACATTTTCCAAAGTTGAATAAGATATAAAGAAAAAAACACTTTTGCAGACTGTAAAATTATGGTATACTCTGGTACTGGGTTCAGAAATGTTATTCCTACTGCTAAAATGTCTAATTAACCATATTATCCATTTGCTTCAAAAATCATAGCCTACCTAGCTTTCTAGATAGAAGTCAATATGACCTACTTACATTCCATTGACAGTTCCCAGATACAGACAGGTCACTCATGTAGGGTGTGCGCTGGAGTGTCATGTATGTACTTTAACACAGTCACCATTTCTAGGTGAGTTAATTTCCACTGTTTTGCAAGAATATACACGCCACTGCAACTCCTTAAAACCTGAGTTCATAAAAAGCAGTTTCCCACCCATCACATGAGTGAGTTAGAGCTGAGGTGGTCGGAACTTGAAACTGCAGCAGCAAACAATACTTTGTTTCCAAACAATGCCCTAGTGGACCCAGAAGTGTCCAGTCTGTAGTGTTTAATAAATATATGGATATCAGCCCACAAGGCTGCAGCACATTTTTCTTTTGCTGTTGCTTGATTTCTCTTTACCAAGATGTTGCTACTGTTCTGGTAGAGTGAGCCTTAATGCCATTTGATAGGGTTAGGCCTTGAGATGAGTATGCTTTGTGAATTGCCCTTATTAGCCAAGATGCAATGGTGGCCTTGGGCACTGCCATTCCCCTTTTTGCATCTTTTGGTGATACCAAATAGTCTCTCTGACTTTCCAAAACTCTCTGTTCTTTGCAAGTAAGCTGTTAGTGCTTTGACACTTTGAGAGTGTGGAGAGCTTCTTCCATTTTGTTTGTGTGGTCTGTATAAAATGTTAATAGTTCTATTACCTGGAATGCCACCTTAGGTGTGAATGCTTGCACTGTCCTAATTATAACGCTTTCATGCTTGAATTGTAAGAATGTTTCTTTGCAAGACAGCATTCTCAATTCTCCAATCCTTCATGCAGAACATATGCCCATAAAAAAGGTTGTTTTCAGACCCATCCAATACAAGTCTATTTCAGAGACAAGTTTGACTTGATGTGATTTTCAGTGCATTTAGTATGTAGTCAAATCCCAGGGTGCCATGACATACTTTGTTCATGGTTTTATGCTGAATCAGCTTTTAGGAATCAGATTATGTCCAGATGTGCTTTTGGTGCTGAATCCTCTTCTCTCCCCAGTGCTGTGTCTATGGCTGATAGTTGAACCCTCACTGAGGAGGAAGAGATTCCCTTGTACAGGCTTTGTTGCAGGTGTAACAGTGTTTCAGGAATTGTGACCTCTTATGCTGATATGTTGGATGACTCACACCATTGGGAGAAGAGACACCATTGCCTGTCATATGTAGGCATAGTAAAGGCATGTTTAGATTGCAACATTGTATTTATAGACAAATACATTTTTCAAACCTGCACCTGAGAGTTGTGCTCAGTTGTATACACGTAAAGCAACATAAAATCCCAATGCCAGCACAAACTACTACCAGCCACTTCACAAGGCTTCCACAAACTGTAGAATCATTGATTTCCCAAAATACAGAAGAAAGGATGCGAGAACTTGCTTTAAAGTGCTATAAGTGCTTCATTTTATTTAAATTGCACAACGCTTCTATGTATGCTGCCCCCTCCCACAGCAAACTGCAAACAAGTGAAGTCCCTAACGCGTTTCACGCCACCTGGAACTTAATCATAGGAATAACATACCAACCAATGAATGCCAGTTTAAATACTGTGTGATTTTAAAGTGACAGTGCAAAATTATGTACATTATTATTTACAACCACATTTATCTTATTTTTAACTTATATTAAAAAGCTTGCCATATCCATACTACTTGTAATACATTTACATATAATAGTTTTTCCAAACTGATTGACCCATTCATCCAAACATTTCTCATAGTTATTATTATAAACAACTACCAAATGTCAGTAATGTGGAAATGGCTCCACAGACAGGAGATGAGGAAGCTGGTTAAAAGCTCTTGTCTTGGTTATTAAGTATAGAGAGAGAGAGAGAGAGAGACGCACATTTAGTGTCTGCATTACACACAGGAGCAGAGGAAGCTGATCCATTTGTCAGGGTAGAACACAAGGGAATTAAAGCCCCTATCAGGGTCATGAACCAGGGGCACACTTAAGTCCCTTTCAGAGCCACGTACCAGCCAATGGGTAATAGTAGCCCTTTTTTAGTGCACCTTATAATGGGCAGCATTAGTAATTAAGCCCTTTGTGGGGCACTGTACCAGCCAGGTGCACATTAGTTATCATTAGCTCATGTTCAGAAACAGAAATGTAAGCTTAGTAAACAAAAATTAAAGGACAGGTACAAATTCTGTGGGACAGTCAAAATTAATATTGCACATGTTCCTTGGACAATCATCTCCAAATAATTATTTCTAGTCCTGTCTGCCAGTGTAGTGATATGACTGCCCTGTTGGTCATTTGTATTTGGTTGTGCATGTTGTCCTCTGATAGCAGGCTTGTTTCCAGGTGTTCTGGGAGCACAGGGAAGTTGACTGACTTACTCAAGTTATACAGTATGCAAGTGGTGGCTGTGGGAATCAAACCCAGGTCTCCAGGTTTGCAGTTCAGTGTTTTAAGCCACTATGCCATATTGTCTGCCATCTTCTATATTGACCATGGGACCAAGTCTATACATGATGCTATGTCTATGCATGATGCCATGCATCCCAGGACCTTCACCACTTGTACCATTGCTGGAGACTGCAATTTGCTGAGTTTTAGTGCCAGCTGCTTCATGTTGCCTTCTTTTCTGAGAAGGCCGCACTGGGCCTGTTGTAGTGTCTATTTGCACTCTGAGATGTTTGATTCTTTGAGAAAAAGTCAGGAAGCTCTTTCTTTCATTGATTCCCCAGGCGTGTTTCATTTGTGTTTCTATCACCGACTTTGTAGTCCTTTCTGACTGTATGTGAGAGCTTGTTCAGATTAGCCAGTCATCTAAATATGGAATCACATGTGTTCTTCTTTCTCTAAGGTTTGCTGCTATTACCACCAAGGCTTTGTTGAACATTCGGGGCACTGGTGCCAGGCCAAATGGCAAGGCCGTGTACTGGAAGTGTTTCCAGAGTATGTGAAAGCATAGAAACTTGTGATGGGCTGGGCAGATGGGGCATTGTAAGTAGGTGTCTTTTAGATCTATGGATGTCAGGAAGTCCCCTTGACATATGGATTTTAAGGTGGACCTCATGTTTCCCATTTTGAATGTTTGAGTCTTTATGGGTCTGTTTAGAAACTTCAAGTCAGGACAGGTCTTATATCTCCTGTCTTTTTGGGGACCAGAAATAGTATTCAGTGTATTCCTTGTCCTTGTTCTTCTTTGTGGATTTGTTGTATGGCATGATTTTCCATTAGTTTGGACAGGATATTTTGCACCTGCTGAGGTGATGCTTTCTTTTTGGAAACTGGAGATTTTATTAGTCTGTTGTTTCTGCATGGCTTCTGATGAAGCTCATTTATGTATTCCTCTGTGATCACTTCCCAAACCCACCTGTCCATTGTTGTTTGCCTCCATATGTCCTTAAACTGTTGAAGTCGACTTCTTACAGCAATCTGCTGTTTCTGGTTGTGTGTGGGATGATCTGACACTGCTGGGTGTGTGTTGGAGCATAGACTGAGGTTGTTGTAGATTGGGAGTAGTCATTGATGTGATTGTCTGGACCCTCTGCTGCTGCTGTGGAACCTGCCTCTACCCTGGCCCCCACTACCCGTAAACTTGGAGCCACTATTGAAGCTGTTATTGTACTGTGGCCTGAAATGCAAGCTCGAACCTCTGCCTCAGAAGCTTTTGTTTCTCCTTCTGTTATGCTGGTTCCTATTAGGGTGAAATCTGTACTGAAAGGAAGGAAGCTACTGTATGTCTTGAAGCTACAACCTTTCCTTGGACAAATCTTTCCCTTCAGCCCTTCTCTGAACAGGTATCCACCCTTGAATGGAATTTTCTGAAGGAGGTTCTTTGATTCCACATCTGTGTCCCTCAACTTGAGCCACAATGAGCACCTGGCTCTGTCTGCCACTGCTGCTGTCTGGCATTTAACCTTAAGGCATCTATAGACATGTTCCCTAGATATTTTGCAGTTTGTAATGTGCATTCAGTTACATCTGCTGCATGGGACTATAGTGATACAGCCTTGGCCATGTCTTCCAGCCATCTTATCTGGATTGTAAAGCATAAGTTGCCATTGTTGTAGCTCTAGCTAAAAGATGGCGGCCATGCTGGGCTAGTCGTCCACAAGAAGCAGCACCAGCATAGTTTATTTTGTTAATTTACTTATTCATTTCATATAGTATTTTGTTATTCGTAGTTTTATTTTTATTTAATTAGATAGTTAAGTAGCTTTCGGTAGTAAGTTAGGGAAGGAAAGTGAGTCATTAAGGTCTAGGTGGCGTAACAAGTTTAGAGAAGGATTTTAACCTCAAGTTTGATACAGAGTTAAACATTTTTGTTATATAAGAGATTATGGTAATGCTTGCAACCCAATTAGCCTTACAGATCTTACCTGTCAGGAGTATTGAGACATGAGACCAGAGGATTAAAACGGGAGTTTGGAGTCTGGAGTGAGTGACTATCATCCAGAAGAAGAAACCGCAGTAGCAGGGCTCGCGGAGAGTCAGAGTGTCTCAGTGGTTGAATCTCAACAGGAACAACATCAGTTTTGTGCAACTGTGAGCAGGGATACTACAGAACTGGAGCTGTGATATTTTACAGGATTGTGTGAGGGGATTCCTTGCCTTACCTGGGGAGAGTGGCCTTTGAGCTTTTTCCAAGTCAGGCAGGAAGCACGAGCTTGTGGTCTGCTGGAAAGTGGACAGGGGCTCATTTGTTTCCTAAGTGTCCCGGGGTAGTCGTGGGCTCAGCAGGTGAGGAGGTGACTATCTCCTGGGTCTGTGCTGGGAGCGTCTTCTGCTTACCCTGGTTACTGTTTTTGCCTACCCCGATAGCTGTGGAGGCAGCTGTGGGGAGGGGTTAGATACTGTGTGGAACCTGCTTTTGATCTGAAGTTCTGAAGAAGAAGATCTGTATATTGGACTCAGATTTAATACTGGAGACATAAAGAACTCTTGGTGGAGTCATGGGTCGGTTCAGGTGAGAGCTGAACTTATTTAGGATTTCCTGTTATGCATTTAGAGTTGGGATCTTTTACCTTAAAAAAAACTAAGAGTCAGAACTGATTGACTCTGTGAATTACTGGAAATATACTGGCAGTGAGAGTGCCCTACAATCTTATTTTCTCCATCAAATTTTTGGCTAGGTTGGTCAGGTTCAAAGTGAGAGCTGAATCTGGCTGACCTTATCGGGTCATTTCTTAAAGAGATGGGAGCTCTTTAGACCATAATAGCTCAAAAACTGTGAGACATATTTTGACTGTGACTGTTTCCTGATTTGGACTTACACACTGTGCTGCTAAACTTTTTTTTTGTATAGGGTGTTGTATTTGTTTAGTTTTGGGAAAGTATTTGAGTATTGTATGTTTGGGTGTGGGTTAATTTGTATTTGGGATTGTTTAGTTGCTGGTATTTGCTTACTGTGGTAAAAATGTGTTGGGAAGGCATAGGGACGGTCTGGTATTATTCCCCCTCCAGGCTCAGGGACCTCCGTCCTTTTTTTTGTCCTCCACTGTCAGGTATTTAGCTGGTGTAGGGCTTTGGGGATTGTTAGAAGGAGGAGGAGGAGGACAGTGGCTGGGCCTGGAGAGGGAATGGAAAGGAGTGGGCTGATAGAGATAGTGGGGACAAGCAGATGCCCTGGGGTGAAATGGGTCCAGGAAAGGGGTCCTCCCTGCCTGGTTCCCATACCCAAGGGTTCTGCTTGTAGCAGGCAGGTAGCACGGTCATCCTTGGATTCTCATCCTACTCGGGCGGTGTTATGCAACGTCAGGTCTAGTAAGAACAAAACTGCTACAATAGTGGATTTTGTTGGATCATCTGACCTGTCGTACATCACTGAGACCTGGCTGGATGAGAATGCTAACCCAGTTTTGGCATCAGCAATTCCGGCCGGGTACTCGGTGATACACTGCCCTAGGATGGATCATAGGGGCGGGGGTGTTGCCATCTGTTTTAGATCTGAACTGGGCCTAATTGAGGTACCAGTGGGAACTACCAACTCCTTTGAATGTATTATGGGTGAGGGTGTGGGGTGCAGGATACTTCACGTCTACCATCCACCAGGTGATGGGAATGTTTTACTGCGGGAAGTCTCACACTTCATTGTCGACCTGACATTGGGATCCCAGAGATGGTTGGTTCTGGGGGATTTCAATGCATGGGTTGATGATGAACTCTCGCATTTTGGTCAGGACTTCCTTCAGTATATGATTTCACTGGGCTTCACACAGGTTATTTCCTCCTTGACCCATGTTGGTGGTGGTTCATTGGACTTGATGTTCCTACTGGGGATGGAAATATCTGATTTGGTGGTGGAACCAGTCGGGTGGTCTGACCATCATACCATTGGGTTCAGTTTCGAATCCACCCCAAGTAGTCCAGCCCCTATGGATATGGTCCGGTACCACCCTTTGAGGGGTGTTTTTTGAGGGGTGTTTCTCCAGATGGCTTGATGGTGGTACCGGACCTATCGGGTTTACAGAGTGAATGCATTGATCCTGGGGACCTGGTACTCGCCTATAATAAGGCAGTGATAAGGGCCCTGGATTCCATTGCTCCTGTTCATGTTCATCCCCTCACTCTTCACCCCAGGTCTCTTTAGTTTGATGAGACTTTGAGGGAGTTGAGGAGAGTTTGATGAAGGATAGAGAGGCATTGGAGGAAGTCGGGCTTGGATTGTGACAAACTTAGTTTGATGGACCATTATGTGGTCTATCAATCAGCAATCACCCATAAGAAGGCAGTATTCCTTTCCAGAGAGATTGCTGCTGCACAGAATTGACCAGCTCAGCTTTTCTGGACTGTGGACAGATTGTGCAATCCAATCTGTCTTCAGCCTGGAAGTGCTTTTTCTCAAGAACGGTGTGAGGAGTTTACTCAGTTCTTTGCAGATAAGGTTACCACAATCAGGTCTAGTATCCGTTTGTCCCTCCCTAATGAGAGTTGTGGTGTTTGGCAGGAGATGTCAGACACCCAGTTTGTGTGGTTTGACTTCAGCCTTCCCACAGTCAGTGACATTGTGGTGATCATCCAGTCATTGCATTCGAACAACTGTAGTTTGGACCCAGGCCCCACACGTCTCCTAGTGGGCTGTGTGGATAAACTCGGACCGGTCCTTGCCAAGATAGACTGGAGGTCATTGGAGAGGGGGATATTTCCTGATCCTCTGAAGGATGCTGTGGTTCGGCCCCTTCTTAAGAAGTCCTCCTTGGACCTGGATTGTCTGGCTAACTACAGGCCTGTCTATAACCTGCCCTTTGTGGGTAAGGTTATTGAGAAGGTGGTCGCATCGTAGCTGGATGATCATTTGACCAGCCACAATGTCTATGACTCTCTCCAGTCTGGATTTAGGAAGAGACATAGTACTGAGACAGCTCTTGTCTGAGTACTAAATGACCTCCTAATAGTGAGAGATCAAAGGACCCATTCTATCTTGGTCCTTCTTGATCTCTCTGCAGCATTTGACACTGTGGACCATGGTGTACTATTGGAGCACCTGCAGTTTATCCATGGGCTGTCTGGTACAGTCTTCAGTTGGTTTCAATCTTTTCTCAAGGGTAGGACTCAGACAGTGGTGTCTGGGATTTTTTCCTTTGCATCACTCCCCCTATCCTGTGGGGTGCTGCAAGGCTCCATTTTGGCGTCCATGTTGTTTTTGGTGTATATGCTGCCATTGGGAGAGATTATTAGGTGGTACAGCTTGAGTTTTCACTGCTATGCAGATGATACTCAGCTGTACATGTCCTTTGTCCCCAGCCAAGATGCTGCCGTTTCGGTCTTTAACAACTGTCATGCCAAAATCCAGGATTGGATGAATGTGAGTTGGCTGCGGTTGAACCCAGAAAAAAACTGAGGTGTTGGTTGTGGACCCGGGTTGCCAAGAGGTGGGTTTGTTGGTCAGATTACCTTCAGGTGTATGGCTTGGGGGTGTTCAGCTAACTACCTCAGACCAGCTGCGAAATCTGGGCATTGTGTTTGATGACTGTTTGACACTGAAATCTCAGGTGTTGGCAGTTGTCAAAGCCTCTTTTTACCACCTGAGGAATATCGCCCGGGTAAAGCACCTGGTTCCTTCCGATGATCTTCCAACTTTGGTCCATGCCTTCGTTACCTCCCGCCTTGACTACTGCAATGCCCGTTACCTGGGGTTACTGGAGGTTGACATCTGCCACTTGCAGCTAATGCAGAATGCGCAGCCAGGCTATTGACTGGTTCATCTATGACCGATCATATAATGCCTGTGCTCCACGGACTGCACTGGCTGCCAATATGCTGGTGGATCACCTTCAAGGTCAGTTTGCTGATGTATAAGGCCCTACACAATCAGGGATCTGGTTACCTGAAAGATCTCCTTCATCCCTACTGTCCCTCCCGCCCTCTCCGATCCACTGACGAGGGATTGCTAGAGATTCCCATGGTTTGTTTAAAGACATCTGGGGCCAGGTCCTTTAGTTTTATGGTCCCAACCCTGTGGAATTCTTTACCTCATCAGGTGCAAGATTGCCCGACTGTCCAAAGCTTTAAAGTAGCATTAAAAACATTTCTTTTTAGCCTAGCATATAATGATTTTTAAATGTCGCTGTCGTGAATTTTAATTGATACATGGTGTTTAATTATTTATTTATTGATTTATTTTATTATGTTATGTACAGGTGCCTTGGCTTTAGAAAGGCACTTTTTATAATAAAGTTTGATTTGATTTGATAGCCACTAGACCCTCCATATCAAATATGTTTTTCAACATTTCCTCCATTTTTTTATTGGAGGGGTCTCAGAGTCCAGCGTTACCTTCCACTAGCAATATGGTCTTCTTACTCAGCACCACTATCTGTGGGTGTGGGTCTATGGAAGGAGTGGTGTACCACAGTTTTAACTTATGATCTTGGATATGGTAAATCCTGTCAAGCAATGTTTTTTTCTGGTATGCTTGGGTCTGTCACTGCCCCTTCATTAGCTATTATGTCATCAATAGCCATGCATATGGGAAATAGTCAGTGTGGTTTTGTTTCTGTTGGATCATTGGATCCAACTTACACTCTGGCCATGGTGGTGGCAGATCAAAGCCTATGGTGGTTTTGATGTACTTTATAACCTCCCAGAACTGTATCAAATTGGCATAGTTTAGATGTGAGGGATGGCTCTTCCTCCACTGCCACAGGTTCTTCCTCTCCTTTTAACTAATGATCTGAGCCATTGTCTGGGTTAGGTTTGTGCCCTTGCTCAGCGGGTAGCTCTTCTGGTTCTGTAATAGCCCCTGTGGTTCCACCAAAACAGCAGTATTAGAGGAACTTGTAGTCACTGATTTGTAGGTTTGGGATTATTCAAAGCCTCCATTTACTCCATCATCTTCAACACAAATGCCTGCTGTGTTTTCATCATTGTGGGTGCAGCCTGCTGTGTTTGGAAGAAAGCTGATGCAGAATTCAGCTGCCAGTCAGACTTAGAATTATTGCTTATATCCATGGAAGAGGTCTCCAAAGATGAGGATTGATCCACCAAAGACTTTAAATCCTCTAGATTGCAGACTGGACATTGGAACTGGTTCTGGTATGGGATAAGGGGCACCTTGCATGTTGGGCATTTTCTGGCCTTGACCGTCTGGCAACAAGAAGACAAACAGTGTGGAGTGGCATTATGGTCCTGTAGGTTCAAATGAAAAATGTGTATAACTGAATGTATTTCTTCATCAGCCAAAAAGAAAACCATTCTTTTTGGAATTCTGATCATACTAGTGCATAAACCAGACCAACAAGGATCAGCAGTAACTGTGCTGTAATCTTAGCCAGATAGATTAGTGTAGCAAGTTTCACTCAATTTGAGCTGGTTGGCCCTTTTAATGCCTTGCCTCTTTATGAACTGGAGGAGGTACTCCCAGTATGGTTGCCTGCTAGCTCATCAAAATGGCCACCAGACATCCAAACATACCACTTCCAGTGGCTACCAAAATATTGATAATGTTCCATCAGGAGAAAAATGAAAGCCATAGCCAAAAATCCACACATTTATAAAATAATCTAATGGTACTGGGTGGTGGCCTGTAGTGCACTCTATGTGACTGGCGTGCCAACAAATGTGCTCATGGGCTGAGCAAGAGGGCAACATGTTTTGTTCAAATTGACCTCCCCAAGATGGCAACATCCATCATGTGCATGTGCTGAACTGAGCAAGGTGCTGTCACCTCTCTGGTTCACTGACATCGCATGCTAACGAGAGTAGGGGCTGCAGGGCAGAACAGAATGGCAAGCCCAAATGCAGCATTGCACTGGTAATATAAGAGATATTGCACTGGTAATATAAGAGATGGGTGCCATCTTTAAGAAGCAGCATGAGGACTGCCGGCATACAGTGCTCAGCACCAAGTCAGTTAATCTGCACAGGATGGGGACATTCCTGATTAACCCCCTTTCAGTAATTCCTCTGGTTGCCATCATAGTAATCATAGTAATCAACTTGCCCTCTAAGCACAGTACTGCCATGGTCAAACTTTAACAGTTATGCATGTGAGGTTCTGCCCTGCAGATCAGCCGCTCAGTGAGGAGCTGAACAATAGGAGCCTCTCTGCATGGACTAGAGCAATGGATGTTTTGCTGAATCTGGGGATGACCATGTCTGACTGCTTTCACTAATCTGGTCCATGCACACACTCTACTGCAACCACTAGGAAGGGGCTGCAGGAGCATGTATGCTGATGCCACTCCCACTTGTAAGGGGGAGCAGCTAGTGAAACTATTTTCTTTTTTTAATGACTCCATATTTAAATCAAAATAGTGCACATGCATTAGACAGATGAAGTGTACAGAAAGCTTGACTCATGAGGCTACTTGAGGAATACACATAGAGTGCAGGAGAGGCAGAGAGACAGAGATTTCAGAAAAAAGGCAACTGCATGTAATGCAAATGAGTTATTTGATTAACAGAGTCAACTTATCCAATGAAATTCCAAGAAACCTGGGTTAAAAGCAAATTAGAAGAAGGGCAAATGACCCATTATTTTAAAACTACTTCCAGACTTAATAACCTGCTGTTCAGAACTTTGTAATTCACAGCAAGCAGCGATCCTAGACAGCTTATCAGAATTTAGTTCAGTTATATACTGGGGACTTCCTAATGTATGCTGTATTATCAGCCAGTTTTTTTTCAGAACTTGCTGTTAAAAATGTCCGTGCTTTAAATTATTTACAGAATTGAGCCACTGCAGACCAGCATCTCATTTTTGGACATATCCTGATGACAGTAACAAAGGTTAGAAATAGAAAACAGTGTATTTGTTATTTAATGAAACAAGTGCTTCAATCTGCATATGAATGTTATATATCTATAATCTTGCATAATAATAGCATATCATTTTTATAGTTCCTTAACTTACAATACATTGATTGACATGATCACAGATTCTGGGAACATATGAAACTTTCAAATAGATTTAATTCTCCTCTAAGGTAAAAGAAAGGAGCTGACCTCATGTCAAGACTAGACAAAGCATTTTATTATTTAAATTGCAGGAAAACTAAATCTGCTATAGGTAATTTTATTTTTGTTACAAAATGACTGAGCAAACAGCACAGTAGCAGAATGGTGGAGAACTTGACACCCTGGAAATATTTTCTCCTGGTTGCCCTGTCCGCTTCCTAGCATTCTGTCTGCATCTTGATACCAAGTCCCCCAGTGGCAAGAGGCATAGGGAGTGGGCTTCTCAAAAACTCTAGAAGGTCTGCTTGCAGCTTGTCTATTGTGGCTTCATGAGAGTAAAAAGATCCCCCCCCAGGAGTGAAGATGTACCCTTCAGAATGCACCTGCTTCCTCCCAGTAAAGGCAGCGACAGAACTGATGTGATCCCAAACATCCATTTCCTATGCAGTAGCACAACATATATACAGACATTTTTATATGCAAAAAAGACCAGTGGTCTATCATGCCTGCCCATGCTGCCACTGTGCCATTTTATTTGTCTTGGTCTTATTTTTTGGCCCTGGGATTATCAATGGTCAAGCACATGTGGGAGGGTACAGTGAAATACTGGTAACAGTTGCAAAGGTTGCCAAATGCCAACACAGAGCAAAGGCGGTGCCATAAGAAGGGTCGCAGGGGTAAATCATAGAAAAATAGTGTGACCTACCCTCCAAAAACTAAATCCTTCCAAAACAGGAATGATCAATTAAAATATTACGCGAGCAGTACACTACAGACTGCATTTTAGAAACTTTGCACTGCATTCCCAACTCATTTCCAGCCAGATGACAAGAGAGCAGAGACTGCAGTAGAAAAGGGCTCTCATGGCCTCAGCCCACAGCTCTGCAAGACCAGTGACCCAAGGACATCAGGGGGAAGCAGGAAGAGTGAAGCTAGAAACTCTGAGAAGGCTCCCTGGAAGTAACCAATCAGGAGGCAAGCTGCGCTTCCCTTCCTTCACTCCAGCCAACCTCAGACACTGCCTAGGAAAAAAGGAATAAGGTAGAACATTAAAATAGCCGAGCCCCCTGACCAACTTACAAAAGAGAAAAGATTGTGGGGGTAAAGGGCTCTCATGCCCTCAGACCACACCACTGAAGGATCACTGACCCTAGGACACTGGAGTGAAGCAGGAAGAGTGGAGCTAGAAGCTCTGAGAAGGCTCCATGGAAGGATCCAATCAGGAAGCAAGCTGTGCCTCCCTTCCCTGGCTCTAGCCAGTCCTAGGCACTGCCTGGAAAACTAGGAAAAAGGAAGGGGCCTATTTAAGGACTAGTCCACCAGCCCCCTCCCACATGAAGGACCCATGTGAAAAGGACAACAGAGTCTTCCCACCAGAGTCAGCCCAAAAAGGCAGCTGGCAGCCAGTCACTTTGCTCATCTGCCAAACTGAGGAATAACAATCAGTCCAGTGAAGAGCAAGGTACTGTAGAAACTGCCATTGTACAGCTAGCCTTGATTTGTATGTCTTACCAGCTAGGGCATGGTGACCTGTGGGCATTGTTTTATTTCCAGCTGCAGGTGTGGTGGCTTGTAGGTGTTGTTCTATTTTCTTCATTTTCTCTGAAGTACTAAGCTGTGCATGAGGGTAATATGGGAACTGTGAACTGTAATGGGTGTGGGCACTCATCTCCAGGGGACTGTTCTGGAAAATGGGTGTTCCAGTAGCAAAAAGTTATTTGAGTCAAGCTATGTTGGAAGCCCTCCAGGACTGCCTGCTGACCTAGCTGGTAAAGAATCTGAGGGATTGTTTTATTATTTATTTTATTAGAAAAGTCAGAAGTACATCCTTTAAGCCAAAAGCTCCTTTACGAAGGATCATCATACAACAAAAAAAAGGAGGGGGAGACAAGACAGGTGGGAACACATGCAGCTGTGAGGCATTGGCAAAATAAACAGTATTAAATCCATAGAGTATACAGCATCACAGTAATGTCAACAATATTACAGAGTTCACAAAAATTTGGAACACCAGATTGTAAAGGATCTCACCCATGATGAGGGGAAGAGTGCAAAGTCAGAAAGGTACAGCAACTGAATGCCAGTGAGTAGGATCCATTCTGGATGTGGTTCTTACAAACTCAGAAGCAGCTGGGGCAGTAAGAGTAGGGAGACCTCTAGCGAACAGTGACCATAATTCCGCCTGGTTGGAGTTGTCTCCAGGGAATGAAAGAACACACTCACAGATGGAGGTCCTGGACTGTAGACAGACAGACAGACAGACTTTGACAAGATGAGGCTGTTGGTGAGCAAGAAACTAGCCAAAGTTAAGGACAGAACAGGTGTGGAAGACATATGTGGGTTTGCAAAGGAGGTCATCCTCGAGACTAAAAAACTCTGTGTGTGAAATCAGTTCTAAAAAGAAACAAGTACAAGAGACCCATATGGTTCTCGGTGAAGGTTAGGGAAGTGGTCAGAGACAAAAGGAAATCATTCTGTAGGTTTAAAAAGAGGCAGGGGGAGGAGGAGGAGGAGGAGTAGGAGTAATACATAAAAAAAATAGGGATGAAAAAAGGGCAGTAATGGAGGCAAAGGCAGCCATGGAGCTGTGGATTGTGAAGGGTATTAAGTCCGAGGAAAATATTTCTTCCAATACATCATGGAAAAAAGAAAGGGAGGTGAGACTGTTAGTGTAACTGAGGCCTGGGTCAGGAAGCATAAGCAGACCAGGAGAGATTGTAAAATCCTCACGTAGTGATTTATTATTATAAGTAAAAAGAAAATAAAAACAAAGAGAAGTGTACTGACTGATTTTCAGTACAGGCAGTCCAAAAAACAAAGTCATATTTCTAATTTCAGAACTGAAATCTACATTCAACCAGCTCTCTGTTACACCAGGTCTCTAAGTCCCAGATCCCCTTGAAGACACTTGCCTTTCTCTTTTCATACCAAAATTCAGAACCTTGTTAGCTTCCAGCTTACACCAGAACTCTGTGACCCAGAACGTCAGAATCTTGTCAGAGCCTAGCTTCCACCAGAGCACAGTGACCCAGAACTTCAGAACCTTGTCAGACTCTAGCTTCCAGAGCATTGTGACCCAGCTACTAGCTGGCCTCTTTAGCTGACAGATTCCAGCAGCCTGAGGTCAAGAGGTCACACTCTGATACACTCTGCTAATAAACCCAAAGAGCTGTTTCTGTAATCATTTCAACAAAAATAACTACATCTAGTTTACAAATCAGGGAACCCAGTTTCATACATAATTTTTAAAACTATATACAAGCAAGGTAGAGACAGCAAAAAGGGGTAAAGAATAGAACAGCGAGTAAAGTAAGAGCTGACTGCACAGTCCAATAGGAAATACAGAAATATTAGGCAGAATCCTTGCTTCAAACTCTCTACACATCACTAATGGGACAGGGCCCAACGAACCCTGTCACATATACCTCCCTATTTAAGACAGAACATTTTTTTTAAACAGGTTTCCAAAACCCTTCCATCATTCTCATCATAGTATTGTTAATGCTCTGAAATCCCTCTACCCAATATTATATCACATGTTACATTAGGTCTCCAAGTCCCAAATCCCCTTGAAGACACTTGCCTTTATCTTTTCACACCAAAATTCGGAACCTTGTCAGCTTCTAGCTTCAGCCAGAGCACTGTGACCCAAAACTTCAGAACCTTGTCAGATTCTAGCTTCCAGAGTATTGTTATCCAGCTATAGCTGGCCTCTTTAGCTGCTAGATTCCACCAGCCTGAGGTCAAAAGTTCACACTCTGATACACTTTGCTAATAAACCCAAAGAGCTGTTTCTATAATAATTCAGCAGTGACAACTACATCTAGTTTACAAATCAGGGAACTCAGTTTCACACATATTTTTTATAACTTTATATAAACAACATAGAGACAGCAAAAAGGTATAAAGGAAAGAACAGCAAGTAGAGTAAGAGTTGACTGTGCAGTCCAATAGGAAAAACAGAAATAGTACAGAGAATTCGTGCTTGAAACTCTCGCTACAGATCACAAATGGGACAGGGTCCAACCAACCCTGTCACATAAATATGTATGAAACTGGGTTCCCTGAGCCAACCAACAGTTAGGTTGGTAGACGACGGTAGGGTGATTGAAGACAATGGGCAGAAGACCACAGTCCTAAACAAGTACTTCTGTTCTGTTTTCACCAGGGAGGGTGTGGGCCCCCTACCCAAAAGTGGCATCAATGCAGCCATTATGGGAATCCCAGGGATGGAAACCCCAGTATTCACCAGAGACAGGGACCAGAAAGACCTAGCAGCTGTCAAGATAGATAAGGCACCAGGCCCAGATGGAATGCACCCAAGAATGCTAAGGGAGTTGGCAGAAGAGCTGGCTGATCCCCTAGCACATCTGTTCAATAACTCACCACATTAACAGGTAGTACCCAGAGACTGGATAGTGGCCGATGTGGTACCACTCTACAGGGGGGGGCAGGGAGGGGGTGAGAAACTACAGTCCTGTTAGTTTCACATCTATTGAGGGGAAGCCGATGGAAATCCAAATCAAGCAGGACATCATGAACTACCTGGAAAAAAAGGTCTCCAGGGCAATTATCAGCATGGATTCATGGTGCGAAGCATTGCCAGATCAACCTTATTATATTTTTTGATTGGATGACTAGGGATCTGGACAGGGTCCACATAGTAGATCTCCTCTACTTTGATTTCAGTAAGGAATTCACCTCAGTGCCACATAGACACGTTGAATTGGAGGACGTTGGTATGGCAAATGACATAGGTGGGTGGGAATTTGGCTTAAGGGTAGGCAACAGAGGGTCATTGTCAAGGGGGTGAGGCCAACATAAATGGAGGTCACAAGTGGGGTACCACAGGGATCAGTCCTGGGCCCAGTCCTTTTCAACATGTTCATTAGTGACATTGGCGAAGGAATCCAGGGTAAGCGTGCCTTCTTTGCTGATGACAGAAAGCTTTGCAGAAGGGTGGATAGTGTCAAGGGAGTTAGGAAATTGCAACATGACCTCCAAAACTAGAGAGATGGTCAAATGTGTGACAGCTGATGTTTAATGCATAGAAGTGCAAGGTAATGCACCTGGGGAAAGGTAATCCCCTGACAGAGTACTGGCTAAATGGAGTTAAACTTAGTACCACTATAGAAGAGAGGGACCTGGGAGTCATTATTTGCAACACCATAAAAAACAGTAAAGCCAGTGTAACAAAGCTTACATCAAAGAGCAAGATGTTGGCATGTATAGGAAGGGGCATAGATAGCAGCAGCAGGGACGTGACCCTCCCCCTTTATCAATCCCTAGTGAGGCTACACCTGGAATACTGTGTCGAGGTCTAGAACCATCACCTAAGAAAGGAAAAGGACAGGCTAGAGGCTGTGCAGAGAAGAGCAATTGATATGTTACAGGGCCTCCAGGGGGTCTCCTGCAAGGAGCAGTTGAGAACACTAAACATGTACTCAATGGAGGCCAGAAGAGAGAGAGAAGATATGACCAAAATTTTTAAGTTGCTGAGAGGCATAGATAGAGTGCCCCTCACAGAACTATTCAATAGGAGCACCAGTTCAGCAACATGCAGGCATGAGTGGAAACTGGAGTGGACCTTCAGAAGGGATATGAGGAAGTACTACTTTACTGAAAGGGTGGTGGAGTCATAAAACAGTCTACCTGCTGAGGTGGTGGGTGTAAAGACCCTGGAGGGTTTCAAACATGGGTGGGACAGTGTAATGGCACAGCAAAAGTGTGAAGAAAAGGATGAGCTGAAGGGGAAGGAGTTGGACACTGAATTGATGCTAGGTCATGGGAAACTTTGCATAGACTTGATGGACTCTTGGTCTTCTTCTGTGTCATTCAGAATTACAGTGTATGTATTTTGTATTGCATAGTGTTCAAAGCAGTGTTTGGCCTTCTCAACTAGATGTGTCATACAGTATACTGTTATAGGGGTGACACATTGATGTCGCCGGCATATGAGCACCAGCATTAGTGCGCCTGTGATCTTGCCAACTGGGATGTTGGAGCACTGTGTTTTATGGCTCTATCTGCACTGTTCAATGTGCTGGAGTGCTTCTGCTGACGGTGATGCTGGAGCAATGGTTGAGCGGTTGTTCTCTGTACTCAGCTTTGGACAGGGTTTCTGGAGGGTGGGCAGCTGGTGTTAAGTCACACCCAGGATGTGTGCTGTGAAAGGGGGTGTCAATTCTCACCCAGCATGTGCGCTGTGAAAGGATCTGTTTTTTTAGCAAGAGTTGCCATGCGGTAAGGTTTGGACTGTGGTGAAGGTCTACATTCAGGTATGTCGACATTGTTCCTCCAGAGTGCCAGAGGTGATTTGCTGCTTGCTTTTCACTACACTGCCCAAAGTCCATTTATTGCATTGATTCCCACGGGAGGTGCAACTCGGAGTATGTTCTATTTTTTTGCAGGTGGGTGTGAGGTGCAAACCCCACCCAAAACATTTTCAGCTAATTTGTCCACTTTCATGTGTGTGTGGGGGTTCTGTAAGGGTGTTATGCTGCGGTGCTGTGTTCCCTTGCTGTTGGCTTATTGCTGCAGTGCTTTCTGCACTGTTGGCATTTTTGTGGCGCTCTAAATGCTGTGGCATTTTTCATGTCACAACGTATTGCTGGAATTGCATTACTGTGTGCCTGTATCATGTTTGGTGGCAGTCAGATAAGGTGCTCTTAAAATATAAACAAATTTAATATCCAGTTAATGTACAACCAGAACTCATGCACAGTTAGGTAAACATGTCTAATCTTTTGAAACACTCAAGAACTTGTAATTCTAAATTTTTATACCAGGTTCACTGACAACTGTATGTTTTTATTGTAAGCCCCTTGCCAAATTGGGATGGTTACCAGTTTGATGTCCTCTAAGCATCGGGAGGAGTGCACATGCTGCCGGACTTGACAGGGGGTGGGGCATGGGCAGTACAAAGGGAGCCGAAGCATCGACTGGCATAGGAGAAAACTGTTAGAGAGAGTTTGAGGAGTCTTCGAGGTGTGAGAAACAGCTACTGTGAGCCTGAAGGCCTGAGGAAAGGGCCTCCAGTCAGGGCCGGGTAGGCCAGAGGCTGGGGTAGGAAGATTCCCCCTAGCCCCCAGCATCCATGCCACATGTCATCGTGGGTGAAAGGAGAAAGCCTGCAGCCAGAGAAGAGAGAGAGAGAGAGAAAACTGTTGGTCTGGAGACTGCTAGGCTCCATTTAGGGACTGAGGTATCGTGAGGTGACTGCCATGAGCAGGGACCAAGGTCATGGTGGCAGTGACTCATTGAAGGGGCAACTGTGGAGCATGGCCCCTTGCCCTTCGTGTCCACCTCGAGAGGTGTTGGGGGGCTGTGTGAAGAATTCTTCAGAAGGTAGTTCATGGGGTTGTCTGTTCTGTGTGAACCCAGCCCGAGGATCGGCAGACGGCCTGCTTCCAGTGAAAAAGGATGGTGCACTGAGATTAAGAACCCCCCCCTTCTGTTCAGAGGATAATAAAAGACAGTGTGAAGTGCACCCCACTCCCACTGGCAGGAATTCAGAAGAGGAACAGCGACATTGGGAACACTGTATATGTTCTACAAAGAAATTCAGAGCCCCCTATGGCTCGCATTACAAGGGAGTGTTGTGGAATGATCTAGGATTGAACTCAGGTCCCCCCAAGTGACTGTGCCATGGCGTCTTACCATAGAAATGTGTGGAACTTTAACAATGAATTTAGTACATCCCCCTACATGGAGTTTTGCTGTTCTGCTTGAGCTTTTGGTGTGAAAATAAAATTCCTGATTGCATTCAACTTTTGCCTGGGCCGAAATCTTTTGGTGTCCTGCATTGTGTGTGTGTGCTGTGCCCCTAACCAACTGCTTCCACAGAGTCCTGCAGCATGTGTAGCCACCACTTGTGAAGGGAGGAAGAGAGTCATCTGCTTGCATCTCGACAGAGATCCAGCCATCAAAAGAAGAAACCCAAACTTCTACAAAGCTAAAGGTATTGTGTAAAATCCTACTAATCTGTGCTGCTCAGTCAAGCTAGTTCCCCCCCTTTTCCCAGAGACAGTTCCATCAAACCCTGAGACAGGGAAGGGAAGGGAGGTATCCTTCTTAGTAGTTTGATTGCCAAAGTGGGATTGAGAGCAGTTGTCTGCTGCCTGCAAGACTGATCAAAACCTAAATACCTTGGGGCAGGAGCGAGAAAATACAAAAAGACTGCATAATATTTTCTAAAGTCAAAAATATTGATATGGAGTTTTAAGCAGAGGTGTCCAAGGTTACAAAAATGGGGCCTTGTCCAGGATTTGAAAGCTGAGGTGCAAATCATCCACCTGGCATGACTGGAGGGAGTTTTGAGGCAATGGAATGCTGGTGGGCCACAACCTGCTTGGAAGTTTAAGTTACAGTTTGAGAAAATCAAATACATCATGAGGAGACAAAATGGCGCCTGCCACACATGCAGAAAAAAATGTGATGATTGTATAAGTAGAGACTGAGTGATCTGATTGGTTTTGGGGACTTTTTTTTTTTTCAACTAGGAGAGACACACTAAGCTGAAGCTTGTTTACAGGTGTGACCTGGGAGCACAAGGAAGTTAAGTGACTTGCTCAGGGTCACACAGTGTGCAAGTGGAGGCTGTGGGATTCAAACCTAGATCTCCAGGTTTGCAGCTCAGAGCCTTAAACCACTGTGCTATACTGCACTGATTGGTGGTGGGGACTAATGAGATGCAGCACTAGAAAAGGGGAGGTCAGGTGGTCTTGGATCAGACTGTTGAAAACTTTTGTGGAGTAAAGAGTTTTGCTGTTAAGAGAGAAACATTTGTGCCTACACACCATGGTGTAGCCCTTTGTACTGGGATTTACTGCTAGGAGGAAAGAGAAAGAAAAGGTTAAACCCACTTCCAAGATGGTGAGGACTTTCTGGAAGGTAATTTCTGAACAGTTTTGAGCAATTCTGGACACTGGACACTGGGAGAAAGTAAAAGTGGCTTATGCACCTGGATTTGGAGGTCAGACCATAAATGTGCCAGGGAGACTGGTAAATTGTCAAAAGGGGTGGCTTGGGTGAGTTGTGTATTTACTGTGGACAATGTCGGAGAGGGGTAATAAAACAACCGATATGTATTTCTTGTGCTTGTGGGAATGTTCCTCAGGTGATTGGACCTTCAAATATGCCTATGCAGGAAGGAACTTTGTGGCCCTTGAATCACCAACTACTGCACCCTGGCAATGGCCGCCATTGGCCAGAAAAGCCTCTCCTGCAGCTAGTGTGGCCACCACAGTGGAGCTATCAGAGCAGTGGGAGGAGGTCGTGGTCAGTGAAACTGAAGTCAAGTCAGAGGTGGTACCAGGGCCTAGTAGTCTGCCCAGCCCAGTACCACCACTACTGAGTGCCCCAGAACTTCCCCATGGCGGAGGGAGAGTCCGAAGGTGGACCTCAAGGATAAGGATTACTGCTGCAGGGTATGTGAGGGACATAACTGAGCAGTCAGGTTCTCCTGAGTCTGTGGTGTGAGTCACACAGGATAAAAGTAAGATATCATCAAAATCTCAGTTCACCCAGAAACCCATGGTGAGGCCTAAAAACCTGCCTAAGAAATTGGAAGAGGCTAAACCTCTAAAACTACGACCTCTGCTCCCCAAGGTGCAGGAAAAAGTTACTGGTGATGAGGATCCAGAGGTCATAATACAGTCAATGGAAAGGGACAATGAGTCAGAGGAAGAGAGTGCTATTGACCGTACTGAAGCCATTTCTATTTATGATCAGCCAAGGAAGGGTATCACCAGGATGTTTGAGGATTTAGCCATAGAGACATTTCAAAACCCTATGCTATGCTTATCCTTGGAATAATAGAGACCACTTCCTGCTCCCAGAAATCTGCAAAAGACACTCGGTAGATATGGATGCTAGACACCAATTGGACCTCACAGTGCTTAATTATAAGGATGGACTTTGGTTGCCCAGAGGAGTGGCCCCATGGCCTAGCAACAGGACCTTACCTAATTGAAGCCAAGCAGAAAGAAGGGTAAGGGGATATCTTAAAGTAGCGTGCCTTGGATCAAACTACCCTTATGTGAGTGAGAGAACATGGGACTTAACTGAATGCAGAAGGTCTGGGTTTTCCAAGGAGCTGTGGAAAAAGTACATCTTAGAAATAAAGTGGATGCACAGGAACAGGCCTATGATAGAAATGAGGTGACCTCCCTGGCAAGATCCATGTGCACCTCCTTGGCCTGGGAGGAACTGACTTTGTTCAAGATATTTACTTTGGTGCAGGACAGAATTGGACACTGCACAAAATAGTTTGTGGTTTGTCATGACTGTCTAGGAGTGGAGTGCACTAAACCTGATCCTTGTTTTTATTTTGCACCAGAGGACCCAGCTGCCAAGTTTTTTTCCAATTGTTTAAGCTGGCGAGACACACTAAGCTGAAAGCTTGTTTACAGGTGCAACCTGGGAGCAAAAGGAAGTTAAGTGAGTTGCTCAGGGTCACACAGTAAGCAAGTGGGGGCTGTGGGATTCAAACTCAGGTCTCCAGATTTGCAGGTCACAGCTTTAAACCACTGCGTTATACTGCCTCCCTACCAAGTACAATACCCCTAGTAAAAAGAAAACCTCCTAAAGACTAATGCATCACAGCACTGAGAGACTGCTTTAAGGGACTGCAGCTACTCAGTGAGATGGTTTAATTTTATTTTGAAAAGCAAAACAGACATTTTCAGTTAGTATGGACAAAAGCCTGATAAAGCTTGTTTGCAGTTTGAAGAAAAAAGTTTTATGGTTTAAAGTCAGCCATTGTAATTGTTATGTTGATTGCACGCAGCACAAGAAACGTATTGGGACAGCTTGCTGAGAAGCAGGCTGTGGAGGCAGGGCACTGTTGGGGCCAGTGCCCCCACAGCCTGCAAAGGCTTGTCCTACTTCCCCCAGTGCCATGGTAGGCTGCTGGTGTCATAAGTTTGGAATGTTTGTACCAACTTGTGACAATTTAGCCGCTGCAATCAGGGGCCGCCTCGTCATTGCAGCATAAGCCATCCACTGCAATGAGGGAGCGACCCGTCATTATAGGGCGGGATGTGAAAAAATCCTGATATTGCTTGTGAACATGGCGGCGGGTTGCCGCTGTGTTCACAAACAATATTAACCCCCCCATCACCATGTTTTTCTGCCGACGGGGTGCCCAATCCCTGTCAGCAAAAAGGAATCCCCCCCTTTTGTTGTTTGCTGATGGGGGTGCCCAATCCCCCGTCAGCTACAGCTGGCCCCCCAAAAAAGGAAAGCCATTGGTGGCACGCTGGGAGCCCACCCCAGCGTGCCACTTGGCCCTGTAAAGGGAAAAATGGTCCCACAAAGTCTTTAGTTTTTTTTTTTTGTACCTGAAAAAAAGGAAACTGTCCCTCGTAGTCTCTCGGCCCCCCCAACCGCAACCCACACCCACCCACTGTGCAGCCCAGCCTCCCCACACCCCCACACCCCATACTTACCTTCGGAGCTGGGCGCGATGATCTTCAGTGGACCAGAAACATGTCTGTACTCTTCAAAGCCAACCGTGAACTGAGGAAATGCTGGTAAGCTGTATAATGTAATAGATAGGGTTTTCCAACTTTGCTACATATCTCTGGCATTTTTTGGAATTTTGACACCAAATTTTCAACATGGGGTTTTTGGGACCCCTCCTCATGAATATTGTCATTGTCATGGCATTAATCGGGCTCGAAGGGTGATTTTGTGGTCACTGCATGGAATCACTTTTGGGGGCTGATTAATGAAACGACAGTGCCAGTGTTCATTAGGTGGGCTCTCAAAAAGCCTATGTTGCAAATTTGGTGGGAAAAATCCAAAAAATGACTGTTTTACGAGCGTGCGCTGTGCAGTTGCTACGTACTCTTATAACTTCGTGAATTTGCAATATTTTCTTGCCAGATTTTTAACATTGGCATTTTGTCACACCTCCTTGTGGACAGTACAGCTGTCATTGTTCACACCCTGGCAGAAATGTGTTTTCGCATTTCCAGCACAGAATAGCGCAGTCACTGTCAGAAATCAGTGTTTGGGACAGATTAAGGAAATGACAGTGACACTGTTCATGAGTAGAAGTCCTGAAATGGCAATGTTGAAAATTTGGTAATGATACTCCATGAAATGACTGTATTACGAGAGTGCATTGCACAGCTTGCACACACGCTTGTAACTTCACAAATTTATAATATTTTCACTCCAGATTTTCAACATTACCATTTTCCCACACCTACTTATGAACAGTGTAGCTGTCATTTTTCCCATCCTGGGCAAAATGTGTTTTTGCAGTTCCGGCGCAGAATAGAGCAGTCGCTGTGGGAAATCACTGTCCGAGACAGATTAATAAAATGACAGTGATACTGTTCATGAGCAGAGGTCCTAAAATGCCTATGTTGAAAATTTGGTATTGATAGCCCATCAAATGAGTATGTTACAAGTGCGCATTGCACGCTTTCCACACACCTTTGTAACTTTGCAGATTCGTAATATTGTCATGCCACATTTTCAATAATGGCATTTTTTCACACCTCCTTATCAGCAGTACAGCTGTCATTTTTCACATTCTGACTAAAATGTGGTTTCACAGTTGCAGCACAGAATAACACGGTCACTGTGGGAAATCAGTGTTCGGGACAGATTAAGAAAATGACAGTGGCACTGTTCATGAGCAGAGGTCCTAAAATCCCTATGTTGAAAATTTGGTGACAAAACTCCATAACATGACGGTGTTACAAGCGTTCATTCAACTGTTTTTACGCACCCTTGTAACTTCTCAAATTTGTAATATTTTCACACCACATTTTTAACAGTGGCATTCTTTCACACCTCCTTGTGAACTGTACAGCTGTAATTTTTCACATCCTGGCTAAAATATGTTTTTGCCCTCCTGTTGAAGAATAGCACGGTCACTGTGGGACATTAGTGTATGGGACAGATTAAGATGGAATGAGTGAGAGGCGGGAGTGACCGAGCTCAACTGAGGTCTGTCGGGACTGCTCCAGATTTGTTTGTGGGCAGAAAAAGGCCCCAACACAAGAGGCCTGTACAAAAGGGCAGCCTGCAGCACTGGGAGAAACAGAACGAGAGAGCAAGTGAGGGAGGGGGAGTGAGCGAACTCACCGGAGCACTGTCAGGACTGATGTGGATTTCTTTGTGGGCAGGAAAAGGCATCAATGCAGGCAGGGGCCCAGTAGAAAAATCCAGCCTGCAGCGGTGTGAGAAACAGTATGAGTGAGTGAGACAGGGGGACTGAGTGAGCTCAATGGAGCTCTATCAGGACTGCTGCGGATTTCTTTATTGGCAGAAAAAGGTGCCAATGCAGGCAGGAGCCCCGTACAAAAGGGCTGCTTGCAGCACCAGGACAAACAGAATGCGCGCATGACAGAGGGACATGGAGCGACCTCAACAGAGCTTTGTCAGTACAGCTGCAAATTTCTTTGTGGACAGACAAAGGTGCCAATGAAGCCAGGAGCCCCATGCACAAGCGCTGCTTGCAGCGCCAAGAGAAACAGAACGAGTGAGTGACAGAGCCATAGTGAGAGAGCTCAACGGAGCTCTATTATGACTGCTGTGGATTTCTTTGTGGGCAGAAAATGTGGCAACGCAGGCAGGAGCCCAGTACAAAAGGCCAGCTTACAGTGCGGGCAGAAACGGAATGAGTGCATGAGAGAGGGGAAGTGAGTGAGCTCAATGGAACCGTGTTGGGACTGCTTCAGATTTCTTTTTGGCCAGAACAAGCCATCAATGCAGGCAGGAGCCCAGTACAAAAGGGCAGCCTGCAGCAGCAGGAGACACAGAATGAGCGAGTGAGGGAAGGGGATTGAGAGAGTTCACTGGAGCTCTGTTGGGACTGCTGCAGACTTGTTTGTGGGCAGAATAAGCCAGCAATGCATGCAGGGGCCCAGTACAAAATGGCAGCCTGCAGTGGCGGGAAAACCAAAATGAGTGAGTGAGAGAGGAGGAGTGAGCTAGCTCAACGGAGCTGTATTGTAACTGCTGCAAATGGTGGCAATGCAGGCAGGAGCCCAATACAAAAGGGCAGCCTGCAATGCAAGCAGAAATGTAATGAGCGAGTGAGAGAAGGGGAGTGAGCGAGCTCAATGGAGTATTGTCATGACTGCTGCAGATTTCTTTGTGGGCAGAAAAAGGCACCAACAGAGGCAGGAGCACAGTACAGAAGGGCAGGCTGCAGTGCCAGGAGAAACTGAATGAGTGAGTGACACAGGGGGAGTGAGCAACCTCAACAGAGCTCTGTCGGGACAGCTGTGGATTTTTTTGTGGGCAGAAAAAGGAGCCAATGCAGGCAGGAGCCCAGTACAAAAGGACAGCCTGCAGTGCCGGGAGAAACACAATGAGCAAGTGACAGAAAGGGAGTGAGAGAGCTCAATGGAGGTCTATCGTGACTGCTGCGGATTTGTTTGTTGGCAGAAAAAGGCGACAATGCAGGCATGAGCCCAGTACAAAAGGCCAACCTACAACCCCAGCAGAAACGGAATGAATGAGAGACAGACAGGGAGTCAGCAGGCTCAACAGACCTGAATCAGGACTGCTGCAGATTTCTTTGTGGCCAGAAAAAGCCACCAACAGAGACAGGAGCCCTGTACAAAGGGGCAGCCTGCAGCACCAGGAGAAACGGAATGAGCACGTGGGGGGGGATGATCCACCTCAACACAGCTCTGTCGGGGCAGCTGCAGAATTTTTAGTGGGCAGAACAAGGTGCCAACACATGCAGGAGCCCATTACAAAAGAGCAGCCTGCAGCACCAGGAGAAACAGACTGAGCGAATGACAGAGGGGCAGTGGGTGAGCTCAACACACCAAAGCAGTCAACATTTGGCATTGACAAATGCTTGTTTTTCTTCTTATGTACCATTTAAAGTCAATGTTTTGATAAAAAGAAAAAACTTTAGCTAGATAGTTAAGGGTAAGATAGGAATACGTTATATTTTAGGCCTATAGCATGTTAGAATTAAGTAGGTACCTCCTAGTAAATAAGCACACTTGCCCACTGGTGCTGCACATACTGTAGGATTGTTTGGACTTTAATTAATAGAGACAGTTATCCAGAGATTTTGCTGTGCACTAGTGCATTTATGAAAGGACAATTAAAGGGTAAAAGTGTGCCCCCGTTTCCCACTGTTAAACATAGTAGGTTAGTATCTAGGAGGGTAGAAGTAAGTTAGATAGAATGTGTTGTACTTATTTAATAGACATGTGAGTAGTTGCTAAACATTTCTGTGGGGGGAACAAGTCCAGTGCAGTGTAGATTGTGTAAGCAGTATTAATGTTTAGCCTAACAGTAAAATGCAGTTTAGTAGTTAGAAGTGCAGAAGTTAGCCCATTATCCCTGGTGGTGTCAGATAAACTAATAATAGCTAGCAGTAAATAGACTGAAATGTGTTTTGAAAATGTTTGGGGTGCCAAATAGGCCCAGTTGAGTACTGAGCAAGATCCAATGGGGAAAGTTTTGGAGCCGGAAATAGTTAAAATATGGTGTCTCGGTGAGGGGGGGATGAGTTTGGGTGGGATATTGACCTGATGGACCAGCCATTTGCATGGGAAGTCAAGTTGAGTTGCCATGCCCATTAGTGGAGCCAGAGAACTGTAGGAAGGTGGTTACTCCCACCTAGTTCTCAATTGACTGCTGCCATGCAGTCAGATTGGTAAAGACTGAATATGGTGGCCTGTGGGAGAGTGTGCATTATCCCATGGAGCACAGCAGCCATGGTTGGCCAGTGATGGAAACTGCTTCCCCAGGAGGTGAATCATTTCTGTGGGGGGGAAGTGTAACCCCCATGCTAAATTGAGGGGGGTTACCAGTTTGATGCCCTGTTGGCATTGGGAAGAGTGCGCATGCTGCCAGGCTTGCCAGAGGGCATAGCTTGGGCAGTGTGAGGGGAGTTGAAGCACTAACTGGCATGGAAGAAAACTGTTAGAGAGAGTTCAAGGAGTCATTGAGGTGTGAGGAGCAGCTGGTGCCAGCTCAAAGGCCTGAGGGGAGGGTCTCCAGTTGGGGCCAGGTAGACCTGGGGCCAGGGTAGGAAGATTGCCCCCCAGCACCCAGCATTCACGCCATATGCCATCATGGATGAAGGGAGGAAGCCTGGAGCAGGAGAAGAGTGAGAGAATTTCTAGTCTGGAGCTCACTAGGCTCTGTTTTGGGACTGAGGTATCGTGAGGTGGCAGCCATGAGTAGGGACCAAGGCCATGCTGGCAGTGACTCATGTGAGGGGCTGTTGTGGCAGCATGGCCCCCTTACCCTTTGTGTCCACCTTGAGAGATGTTAGGAGGCTGTGTGGAAAATTCCTGAAAAGGTAGTCTGTGGGGGCGGCCATTCTGTGCTAACTCTGCCTGAGGATCAGCAGACTGCCTGCTTCCAGTAAGAAAGGACTGTGCCTGGAATTCAGAACCCCCCTTCCATTCATAGGACAGTAAAAATCAGTGTGAAGTGCACTCTGCTCCCACTGGTGGGGATTTAGAAGAGGAGGAGCAATATTGGGAACACTGCATGTGTTCTACAAAGAAATACCAAGCCCCCTATGGCTCACATTACAAGAGAGTATTGTGTAAGGATCTAGGATCGAACCTTGGTCCCCCCAAGTGACTGTGCCATGGTGCCTTGCCATAGAAATGTGTAATTTAGTGCAGCCTCCATGGAGTTTTGCTGTTCAGCTTGAGCCTTTGGTACAAAAATAAAATGCCGGATTCCATTCGACTTTTGCCTGGACCAAAATCATTTGGTGTCCTGCATTGCGTGTGCTGTGCCCCTAACCAACTGTTTCCACAGAATCCTTCAGCATGTGTAGCCACCAGTCATGAAAGGAGGAAGAGAGTCATCTGCCAGCACCTCGACAGAGATTCAGCCATGAAAAGGAGAATCCCAAACTTCCACAAACCTAAAGGTACTGTGTAAAACCCTGCTAATTTGTGCTGCTCAGTCAAGCTGGTCCCCTCCTTTTACCAGAGACAGTTCCATGAAACTCCTAGACAGGGAAGGGAAGGGTTAGCCTCCTTAGTACACTAGTTTGATCACCAAAGTGGGACTGAGAGCAGTTGTCTGTTGCCTGCAAGACTGATCAAAACCTAAATTCCCCAAGGTAAGAGCGTGGAAATATAAAAAGACTGTACAACATTTTCCAAAGTCAGAGATTGCGATATGGAGGTATAAGCAGGGGTATCCAGGGTTACACGATGATAAAAAAAAATCATAACTGTAGCAACTATTCACAAGTAAGAATTGATGTATAATTAAATAAGCATAGTTAACACTGTGCAATTTTATAAAATGGGTCTAAAAATCAACAAACATTAATTGGGTAAAACCAGTCGGGTGATGGTGCATTATTAGTGCAAATACACAGTTATCCTGGTCCTAAACCTGACCAGATTTGTTAGTAGCCACATCACACTATGAGCAAATCAGTCTCCCTACAACAAGAACTGATCTTCCATCAGTCCCACTACCAGCAGAATTGATCATCCATCATAAACATAGTTGCTGCCTTTACACAGTAAAAACCTTCAACTGGGCCCTAAAATAAAACTACCTTAAATAAAACACAAATTAATTAAATATTGTTTCCCCTGATCATCACCCTCTCCTTACACACCTAAACAAATTAGAAACATTGCTGTGCATAGTGTTCATTACATGTCTTTCTTGGCTGACAATGAAAAATCCTCCTTCTGTCTTTACCTGCTTATTAGGGAAATCTCTTCTGCTCGCCCTGACAGAGATATAATTGAGTCTCTGGCTCCACAAGGGGCCTTTGTCGTGTGTGTGTACAGTATGTTGGGAGAGGAACATTCTGCCTGTGGAACTGAACAAAATTTTGAATCTTTGTGGTCCATGGTAAACGTTCTGTATGTTGAACGTGGGGCAAGTAAGAAAAAAACAGGATGAAGTAATTAGTCAATAGTACTTTATAAGCAAAGAGAAAAGGTGGGAAAACACAGTTACATATGCAGAGGCAGACCCAAACTGCTCAGATACATTCCTGAAGTTAATAAAAGCACATACATTTGAATCACATATGGGTGTTTTCAGGTGAAATCTATACCCTCAGTTACCAGAATAGGGACTATTTTTTTTTAATCCAGAGTTAAAATGGAAACATATTTCAATGAACTGTCCATTTTGTTATCTTTTTTAAATACTTGCTTCTTATTTTCATTCATTTTATGTTAAATATTTAAATGCAACTCTATAAGAGCAATAAGACACTCCAGTGTGCGCCATTATGGTACAATAATTGCACTTCTCAGGTACATTTAACAGCACTCAGCTGCACCTCATGCCAAGCAATGCAAAGAGGCATGCAATTGTTTCACCATAATGCACACCTTGTCATGTCTTGTTGCTTACATGACAAACATATAACTCTACAGCAAATTTCATAACAAAGAGATAACAGGTTATCATGCTGTAGTCAAAAATTAAACAGCCAAACACAAAGCAGAATTTATGCCTAATCAGATCAACATAACTGATAGTATGACAGCCTAAACAAAACATAATACTAAATTTACTGCGGTCCCTCTTCATAACAGTGGGAGTAGGGAAGTCATGGGAAACTGTAGACTGGTAAGCCTCACATCGATTGTTGGCAAGATTATGGAAGCAGTCCTCAAAGAAAGAATCATCTTCTATCTGAAGGAGAGTGCAGCATTAGATCCTAGACAACATGGGTTTATGGTGGGGAGATCGTATCAAACAAATTTAATAGACTTCTTCAACTCAGTGTCCAAGATATTGGACCAGAGCAGAGCAGTGGACATAATCTATCTAGATTTCAGTAAAGCATTTGACTCCATCCCACACAAAAGGATGCTAAATAAACTAGCCAACCTAGGAGTTGATCTGAAAGTAGCAAACTGGGTGCAAAACTGGCTGAGTGGGAGAACCAAGAGGATACTAGTAAACAGCACATTATCAGAGGAAGGGAAGGTGACCAGTGGGGTGCCTCAGGGGTCAGTATTAGGTTCTATCATGTTTGACATCTTCATTAGTGACATAGCTAAAGGTTTAGAGGGAAAAGTGTGTCTGTTTGCAGATGACTCAAAGATCAGTAACAGGGTAGATACTCCGGGGGGGGGGGCCAAGGATGAAGTCTGACCTACAGAAACTGGAATAACGGTCTGCGACCTGGCAACTGAATTTCAACATGAAAAAGTGCAAGGTCATGCACTTAGGGAAGGGAAACCCAGAGGAGGACTATTTTATGGGAGGAGTGAGAGTGGAGACCACGAAGCAGGAGAGGGACCTGGAGGTGATTATTATGGATGACCTAAAAACAAACAAACATTGTGAAAAGGGAGCACTTAGGGCAAATGGAATGTTGGGTTAAGTAGGGGAATCTGCAGCAGGAAAAGGGAGGTGGTGTTCCCACTCTACAGATCTCTGGTGAGGTCACACCTGGAGTACTGTGTACAGTTCTGGAGGCCACATCTCAAAATGGGCATAGATAGATTAGACAGAGTTCAGTGCAGGGCAACTAAAATGATACAAGGGCTTCACAAGACACCACATAAAGACAGATTGAGGGAACTCAACATGCATTCTTTTGAACAGAGGATGGATAGGGGAGACATGATAGAGACCTTCAAATACCAAAACAGTATCAACAAAACTCAGGTACAAGGCTTTTTTCTGGGTAGGAGTTATACAAAAACCAGAGGGCATAATATGAAGATTGAAGGAGGGAGGGAAGATACTGGGTAACACGAAGAAGTTCTTCTTCAAGGAGAGAGTATTGGACCCATGGAACAGTCTCCCCCTGGAGGTGGTAGGGTCAGAATGGTAGGAAGTTTCAAACACACATGGGATAAATACAATGGCATCATAGCACTCAGCAGTAAATAGGGGAGAGCAGGTGGTTACTCTAAAATGGGCATATTAGATGGATCTGCCGTCACTTTTCTGTGTTTCTATGTCTGTACCAAGTTTGATGATAAAGGGATACTAATTTTAAAATTATACAGTATGCACAAATATAACATCCAGTCCCAAGCCAAAACTCCTGAAATTATACCAACATGATGGACATTGCAATATCTGAAAGTGCCCACAATATTGAATGTACCTACCAAATTTGGTAATAAAGTGGTAAGTACAGCTCAATATCTAGCCAGTAAATATAAGTTTCACTCATGGATGCATGTAACAAAAGCCAATCATAATCCAAAGCATGTAGATAATTAGATTTCTATAGCTTACATACGAAAGCCATCAGAAACTCAAAATATTGAATGTCAACAAGAAGGTTAATGGTCCAATAAGTGGTTTTCAAGATATGGCTAAAAGAGTGTGATGACACAAACTGTACAGACAGTACATGTTGCAAAGGCTAATCAAAGGCCATCATGCATATTCAAATCACTGTGACCTATATTCTGATACACTGAAGACGTTATAGTAGTAAATGCCTATAGCACATTAGGAGGTAATCCAATAAGCAGTTAAGATTGTAAAGTGTGGATGTACACATGGAAGCCTTCATTATTCCTTCTAGAGACCATAGTCCTGCAGGGGAGAAGAAAGCCAAGCAGCTAGATTGCCTTTATGTAATTCCTTTCATTTCTAATATCAGAGTTGCAAACAATTCTAACAACATAACCCAGAGCTGCAATTGCAATTCATTGGAGGGTCATGGTGAAAGTGGCATCGCTATTATCACCAACCATCAGATCTTCTTCTGTATATTTAAATTATTATCTCTGTCAAAATGAAATTGCTGTGCCTCACTGAATCAACACTGTTTCCACATCAGTGCACTCAGATTAAAAGGCCAAGCACAACCTATTTTCCCCAGTGCAACACCAGCTTGTAATTCTCACAATTCTAGGCAGCAAAAAGGGAGATAGATTAACACTTCTATATACTGTCCACCTGCTGGATTGGGGGATTTTTCAGTGTCGTGTATACTGTACTTACTGACACCTCTAATAATCATCTGCATTCACATAATAGAGGAGAACATTTGAGAAACAAGAAAGAATCTTGATTATATGAGGGTGAGCTATATGTAAACATCATTGTATAGTCCACACAAAGGCATGTTCAGTTCCAAAATAACCTAATGCAAACACAGCAGGTTATACATTTTAAAAGTGGAGAACTGGCAGACATGATGAGCAATTTTTTAACATGTTCAGAAAATATTTTACACAATGATTTACTACTCAGTAAACTGCAGTTGAAATGGCAAATTTTGATATATCATGTGTTAAGAATGTAAGCAGTGTTGTTAGTAATATATACCTGGCTTATAATTAAGCAATAATGCATGACAGGGTGTGGTATATCATGGGATATCATCACGCCTTGGGTGGTTGGGCACGAGGCCACAAGCTGAGTGTGTCCAACCGACCAAGAAGTGGCGATATCCCATGATATACCACACCCTGAAGTGCATTATTGCTATTATGAACAGGAATACAAGTTTTAGTAGTAAAAAAAAAAACAATCTTTTACATCATTCTGAAAATTTGTTTTGTGAGGTGATGGAGGAGTACTTTTTAATAAAATAGTTCCTGGACAGCTCTGAACAGCAGGTGGCACTGTTGTAAGTTGAGTTCTTGCAGGAGGGGTGTACTGTATGTCTCTCTCAAAACATTATCTGTGGTGACTTCCGGTGACGTCACCCTTCGGAATGGCAGCATAGAGGGATAGCTCCTGAGTAACCTGCCAACTATCTCTCCCCTAATCTGCTATACCGATTTCAAATATCAGCTTGAGAAGCCAAAACATGACAGGGAGTAAAAATAAAGCAAACTCGTGCTCAGGAAGACCTCTGCATAAGGTGGATGCTTCCAGATTCCAGACGAGGCCTGCAGACAGCCGCAGTGTCTCCCCCGCGAGTAGCATGGCGGGCGATCAAGATCCAGATACAGATACGGAGACAGAGAGGCTCTCGCGATCCCTCTTTGAAACGCTTCTTTCTGAAATCAAGGCGTTTCGTGCTGAAAATAAAAAATAATTTGTACTGCTACAAAACCAACTTTCAGAGGTAGAAGAAAGACTAGACCGTTCAGAAGAAGCTTCTGGGGAGATAGCTGACGAAACTCATCGACTCCACACTGCTGTAGACTATTTCATAGACCGATATGAAGCTATGCAAGAGAAGATCACTGACCTTGAAGACAGGACCCGGAGAGATAATCTTCGCATCTATGGGCTCCCAGAGGGGTCAGAGACTGGTAAAATGGAGGAGTTTCTAACCGACATGCTGAAAGATGTATTAGCTTTACCCTCCACATTTCAGTTTAAAATAGAGAGAGCACACAGAGCCCTAGCGAAAAAGCCCACTGATCCCTTGGCAAGACCCCGCTCGGTGGTTCTTAAACTTTCCAGCTACAAGGATAAGGAACAGATCCTGAGGACAGCCTGGGCCCTAAAGAACATAACATATAATTCAGCCAGATTATTTTTTGATAACGATTATCCCACGGACGTTATGAGGAAAAAGATGGCTTATGCACCAGTTCTAAAGTCACTACGAGAAAAGGGCATTAAGTTTCAAACACCCTACCCAGCCAGGCTCCGAGTCTTTTGGGAATCCAGAACCACAGTTTATTCAAGCCCAGAAGAAATCTCCTTGGAACTGAATAGAAGAGACTGGAGTTTCCAGACGATTGGTCCTGTGCAACTGCAGAAACGTCCCCCTCGCTCTCGTTGGCAATATCATGCAGATATCCGCAGAGATGTAGGTAGGCCGGGGAGATTCCGCTCTCTACAGGAACTTAAACACTACATCGGGCGGAGAAGTCCCTTGGAAAAAGATCCAGAACTGCCTCCTCATAATCCTGACACTTGAGGATCTAGTGAACATATGGAACTTAAGTAAATCCTATTATTATTCAAACTGTGGGAATGTGACTACCGTTAGGGGTGGATGCTGGGGAACTGTTTATCCGATAGCCTTTCTCTCTTGATATTTGATTGCTGAATCTACAGTCAAAAGCTGCAACATTAGGATTTAAACTGGAATCCTGTTTATTTTAGTTTATTACTGCAATGTTAATAATGGGAATTTCTCTTTTCCAGGTGATAATTTACGTTAAGGATTTGAGAGCGCTTACACCAAGACCTAAAATTTTCATGGTGCAGGTTGCTAAGGCAGGCATATAACAACCTAACCCCATGCTGCGACCCCGATTATGTCCACTCAGAGCATACCTTCGGATTATCTGACCGATAATAGCCCTGCTCACTATATATTTTGGGGTGACGTCCCAGTTACTCAACCCCGACTGTTTAAGGGGTTGGGGAGGCCTGACCTCATTGCAGGTCACAATTCCTCCCACAGGGCCTTCCCCCATATTTAGGCATGGCCCTTTTTCATCAGAAGGGTAATTTATACTCCCTCCATTAATGGAAGCGAAACTGTATATATGTTGGCCAGGGTATGGCCTATTAAGGTTGGTTGTTATTTCTTTTTATACCCCCATGTGCACACACTTTTAGGCTGCTACAGGATGAGCCAAATTATGAGGCTGCCTCTTCAGTTCATTCAGGCTTACTGTTATTATGTCATGCATCGGATACCAAGAATGTATCGATTGTTTTTTTGAGTTATTTATAGGTGGAAATCAGAGCAACCTTTTATTGTTTTCATTTTGTGTACAGCAACAGTATATGCTTACTCGAGCCACTAATGAATAGATTCTCTACAGTTAAAATTTGTTCACATAATGTCAACGGGCTAAACAACCCTATTAAGAGATATAGAGTGATCTCCACCCTTAAAAAATTAAAACCTTCCTTCCTTTTATTACAGGAAACCCACTTAAATAAGCAAGAACACCAAAAGCTGACAAAGTTTGGGTTTTCTGTAGTTGTGGCCTCGGTGTATGGTAAGGGGGAAAAGGAGAGGAGCAGCTGTCCTAGTCCCTAAAGGTACTCCCTTCCAGTTAACAAGTTCTTACTCTGACCCAGAAGGCCGACTTGCTATTGCTGTTGGTAAGCTGGAGGGGCAGGAGCTTACCTTGATTTCTATTTATGTCCCCCCAGGAGAGGGACCTGCAGTCAGGAGGATGTTGTTTCAGAGAGTGATGGAGAGAAGCAGGGGAGTTTTGGTAATGGGAGGAGACCATAATCTTACTGCTTCTTGCCTTGACTCCTCTGCAAAAAAACCCTTTAAAAGATCCCCTGCACACAGAGCAGTGCAGATGGTCCTCCCTACAAATTTTTTTGACCCTCCTCCCCCAGCACCTGCCGTAAATCTTTCTCGCCCTTATTTTCTCCTCCGACGTGTTTCTGCCCAAGAACTTAGGCCGCATCTTGTCACTGCCCTCAAGAGTAATAGCACAGGCAGTGACATCCTGGATCCGTGTATCCTACGGCTGGTCTTAGACACAGTCCTTACCCCAATCACATGCTCATCAACCACTCTCTTTGCCTGGAGAAGGTTCCAACTGCCTGGAAAGTCGCCACTGTCACCCCTATCTTTAAAGGTGGTGATAGGACTGTGGCTGGAAACTATCGACCGATCTCCATTCTCTCTCCTCTCCAAGGCCTTGGAAAAAGTGGTGGCCTCTCAAATCTCTGACTACCTCTCCACCTACAATGTCCTTTGTCCTGAGCAGCATGGCTTCCGTAAGGGCCACAGTACCAACTCAGCCTCCTAGAGTTCTCCAACTTTCTCCACTCCTCCTTAGACACTGGTTCTCTGGCTGGTGCTGTCTTCATTGACCTCTCGAAAGCTTTCAACACTGTCTCCCACCCCTCCTTCTTGATGCCCTTAGTCTCTCTGGTTTTGCTGCTGGGCCTATCTCCTGGTGCACCAGTTATCTGTCTGACTCGCTCACAGCGGTAAAATTAATGGGACCTACTCAGACATCTGTCCCATCTTTTCTGGGGTTCCCCAGGGCTCCATTCTGGGCCCCTTACTATTCTCCCTTTACCTTAACACTCTTCCACGCTCTTGCTTGGGGAACATTCTATTGTACGCTGATGATGCAGTCATCTTTGCCTCAAGTCGTAACCCTACTGCACTCCAGGACTCGCTGCAGAAGTCCTTCACTGAAGCAGAGGGCTGGTTCAAGGAACATAGATTGGTGATAAATCTTAAAAAAACCAAAACCATGTTCTTCACTCATCCCCAAAACAAGTCCTGCAACTTCAAACTCCTCATTCACTCTGGGTCCTCATTCCCACTCGAACAAGTTTGCTCCTATAAATACCTAGGGATCCATTTTGACCCCTCCCTCTCCTTCCATGGACACATCGCTGCCTAGCCACTGCCACTAATATCCGATTGGGCATCTTACATTGGTATAAACACTGCCTCCCTGAGGCTCTTCACTCGCAGTCACCTCCTCTATCCTGTCCCTAGTGGACTATGGACTGCCGTGTATGGTGCTGCTGATCAGACCGCACTCCATAAAATTCGCATTACTCTGAATAAGGCCTGCAGGTTAATTACTGGAGCACCTAGGATGACACACCACCTGTCTACTGTATGCTAAAGTGCTGGTACTTGATCTCATTTAGCCTCAAATATCTTACCTGTACCTTACAAAAGACCCTCCTTGGGCTTTTCCCCACCAGGATTGACCACCACCATACGCCGCTCTGTCCCACTAGTTCATACTCGGACCTCTGGGAAAACCTCTCTTGTTATCCCTAGAGCTAGGACCTCTCACGGCCAAAGAGCCTTCAGCTTTAGGGCCCCCTCCTGGTTCAACACACTGCCCCCTCCATCTCCGAAGCTCCAACTATATCGTGCTTCAAAACTTCCTTACGTAACCACCTTATTAACACCCGATGCTGTAACTGCCACTAGTCAAAGCCATACTCAATACTTATGACAAAGCTTATTACTAAGCTGCTAAGGACGATATAACTCTGGTATTGTTTGCATCCATCCTACCTGTACCAGCTTGTTTGTATCTATGTCTTAATTTTACTGTTATACTTATGTGTTGTACTGCTATACTGTGTATTTTGGTTTGTCTTACTGTGACAAGGTACCTTTGTAAATGAGCCTATGGCTCAAAGGTTTTCCAAACTGCTGTTTAAATAAAATAAAATAAAATAAAGATGCACCTCTCAGAGGCTCATTGGACAGATATATGGAGAAACCTTCACCCAAATAGGAGAGAATACATGCATTACTCTGCACCCTATAAGGTGTACACCCGCATTGATTATATACATGTCTCTAAAGAGCATTTATATAGAATTCAGAGTTGCACTCAGACCCCTTCGGTAATATCGGATCACTCGATATTAACACTAAATATGACATGGGAAAAGGAAAAACTCAATACTCTCTGGAGATTTAATAACTTCTTACTAAACAGTAAAGATTTTGTAGAATTAGTACAGCGTAAGATAAAATTGACATTAGAAGAGAATGACAGATATGGCACTAAAAAGGGGGTTCTGTGGGATACACTTAAAGTGGTCTTACGAGGGGAAATAATAAACATGCTGCTTTTTACAGAAAACAGCAGCAACAATGACTGGATAAACTGCATAGTCAATTACAAACTCTCCAGACCTCTCATGCGGCAGGGGATGCAGGAGCCTACCCTCTTATACAAGCCACCAAACAGCAGATCCAGGCAATCCTGGACATACGTACTGAACAAGCTCTACAATCCCTCAAACAAAAATACTATGAGGGGGGCCCTAGGGCTACCCGCTTACTAGCCAACAAACTCCGGCAGCAAAAAGCCAGATCAAATATAGGCCAGATTAGGGACCCGGTTTCAAAAAAGCTGGTCACCCTTCCTCGGGAAATTGAGCAAGTCTTCAGGAGACATTATAGTGGCTTATATGGCACTAAACATCTGACAAACCCCCAAACATTCAATGCCTTTATGGGGAAACTTAATTTACCTAAAATATCTCAAACACAACAGCAATTTTTGGAGAGCCCCATTACTAAGTCAGAACTAGATCAGGCTCTCACAGCTCTTAAAGCAAATAAAAGCCCAGGCCCTGATGGCTATACTGGGGAATTTTATAAAGCTTTTCGAAAAGACTTATCCCCCTTGTTGCTTGAGGTCTGTAGAGTTATACAACAGGGGGAATCCACCCCCGACTCATGGTGATATGCATATATCTCCAGTATTTTGAAGCCTGGTAAGGACATAACCTCCTGTTCTTCTTACAGGCCCATTTCAGTTCTCAATATTGATTATAAAATGTTTGCATCTATAATAGCTAAAAGATTTCAAACTTTCCTAACAGAAATAATAAATTTAGACCAGACAGGGTTTGTCCCTGGACGCCAGACACAGGACAATATTAAGAGAACTTTGCAACTATTACACAGAGTAGGAGCTTCTGGAGTTCGCTTTCTCCTTCTTTCCCTCGATGCAGAGAAGGCGTTCGACCGGGTTGAGTGGCCTTTTCTGTGGGGGGTACTAGAGGGAGTTGGAATCCCCCATCTGGTAGTTGACTCTATCAAAGCTATGTATTCTCATCCCAAGGCGTATATCCTGTTGAACGGCTCCTTCTCCAGCCCTATCTCTCTCTCCTGTGGCACAAGGCAGGGGTGCCCTCTCTCCCCTCTATTATTTGCGATATATTTGGAGCCTTTGGCTCAGGCCCTGAGGCAAAGAGAGGGTTTGATGGGAATAGTGGTACACACTACTAAGCATAAGTTGGCATTGTACGCAGACGACCTCTTGATATACATGACTGACCCTGAGTCTGTTCTTCCCCATTTATGGGACATTCTGGAAAAATTTGGAGCCATCTCTGGTTACAAAGTCAATGAAAGCAAAAACGAAGTCCTGGCATGGAATTTTTATCCACGAGAGGACTTGAAGCGTACATATAATTTTAAGTGGCATTTACAACATTTTGAATACTTAGGTGTCCGGATAGCACCCCCGGGTTGTGACCTATTTACATTAAACTATTCCTCCTTCCTAGCCAGGACCGCATATGATTTAGAAAGATGGCGTGCTTTGCCTCTGTCCCTTAGCCAACGTATAGAGTCAATTAGGATGGTTATTCTACTCCGTTTTTTATATCTAGCCCAAACCCTTCCTGTGCCAATCCCAGATGCTTTTTTCAGGACGTTACAGAAAAAAATTTCTGCCATTATCTGGGCGAATCATAAGCCCTGGGTCAATCTAACTGTACTACAGTCCCCTAAATGTATGGGAGGTCTTTCCCTACCAAACTTTAAATCATACCACTTAGCCTGCCAGTTAAGGATTCCCCTGTATTGGCTGGATGAGTCATATATATCCTTATGGAAATTGGTCGAGCTGCAGGAAACAGAACTTAAAGATATTTGTGGTGCTTTGTTGCCCTTCTCTCCTACAATTAGGTTGGAGACTGTGACCAACCCATTTACCCGGGCAACGCTCAAATGCTGGCAAAAAATTATGTCAGATAGAGATTTTAAACCTTGGAGGCTGGCATTGTTTTCCCTCCCATACTTGGATGCCTTCCCCCCAGGTAAAATGGATAAAGGTTTTATCAAATGGCAGATGAAGGGTTTGCACCTGGTGTACCACTTTGCGCCGGAGAGCAAGATCCTCTCCTTTATAGAACTGACTCAGAAATACAATATTGCCTATAGTGAAAGGTTTAGATATTTTCAGGCCAGGAATTTTCTGAAGACATTGGGTAAGTTGAAATGGGAGGAAAACCCTCCGACTGAATTGTTGCTTATCTTAGTGGCAGCAATGGAAGGAAATCCTATCCCTTCACATTTGATCTCTACCTTATACAGGGCCCTCTGTAAGCTGCAAAATAAGCCCTTGGATAAAATTAGGGTGGCCTGGGAAAAGATCTATCGGAGGTAATATCTCCTCTCAATTGGCAAATGTGTCTGAAGAATATATACAAAGGTGTCAATTCTGGACAATGGAAAGATTTTACATGGAAAGTAACTGCTAGATATTTTAGAGCCCCTTCTAGTGATTCAAAAATATTCTAAACACTTTAAGTCTGACTGTTGGAGACAATGCGGATCCTCACATGCCACCCTAGGCCATATTTTCTGGTCTTGTAGGGCCCTTCACCCTTTTTTTGCACAGCTTACAGGAGCTCTCCATCAGATACTATCCCCAAACTCTGTTTTATCCCAGCAACTTTTCCTATTTTGCCTTTATCCCCTGGCAATTTCCAATGCCTCTTCCAAGAAATTTCTTAATCTGGCCCTTTTGGCTGCTAAAAAAGCCATTACAAAAAAGTGGAACTCCAGCTCTCTTCCTAGTCTGGAAAATTGGCATCAATTGATGATAGAAATGTATAGGATGGAGAGGCTCACTGCTCTAATCAATAAATCACAAGAGGCTTTTGAAACTCACTGGAGAAAATGGGTATTGTATTTTATGCCAGTACACTCTGATTTTGGTCCATAATCTACCTCTAAATGCTGTACTTACTCTCTGTATCAATACATGTATGTCACCGAAGTGATTAATTACTTTTTCTGCTTTGTTATCCTAGGCAGCCCATGAGATACCCTATGTTACACAAGTTCTGTGCACTATTTATTTATATCTTTTTTAACCCTCTTATATTTATTTATGTACATATTTGTGACTCTTGTTTTTGCCTCCTTACTGTTTTTTTATTCTGAAAATGCAATAAAGATTGAAAGTTTAAAAAAAAAAAACATTATCTGTGGCAAGCAGGAAGCAGCAATGTAAATGGGAAGAATGGACATCTTCCAGTATGTCATCTGGAAATGTGAAACTGTCACTTGAATGGCTGTACTATTTAAAAAACAAGTCATGGGTCATTTTTGGATCCTTTACTGTTCTTTAAAAAGATGCTCGCTCAAAGCACGACTTGCGCCATTCTGCCCTGTAGACAGATTGGACGTGCTCTGCGACTGCCGCCTAACATTACATTTCTGTGGGGAATGGAACTGTAGGATGCGGAGGATGTTTTGGGCAGCTCGGTCGTTGTTCTTCCTGGCTCCCAGCAGCTTGTGTTGTGCTGCATTCTGTCATGGGCACATTTGTGAAGAGTTCTTTTTTTTTTTAAACAGCGGTGAACTGGAGGTCTGACTTGGACTATGGGAGATGAGGAACGCTGCACGATAAGTGAGGAGGCTGGTGACCGGAGGTTTTCTGAAGCCGTGATGATACACCCCCATATCATCACGGCTTCCAAAACCTCTCGGCCAATCAGCTTCCTCCATTTACGATCGCCAGTTCATAATATATATTTTTTCCTTCTTCAGGTTTACTAATGTATTCTTTCTGTAAACACAATAACAAGTCCATAAATGAAGAATAAATAAGAATAATCTGCAGTTCTTTCTTTTCACAATCTAGTGAGGTTTAAACAGAATAATAATATTTTACTAAGTTAATGCAGCTTTGAAAGATTTACATCTGAATTCACAATATTGTCACTTCAAAATGTCTATAACATATAAGCAAAGCCAGTTTATATTTGAATTAGAGGTTTTCAGATAGAGTCTTAATAACTCTGTGCGTACTGCCGTGGATGCCTTGTTTTTCTGGTGGTTATCTTTACCTGAGATACATCCAATCTGGGTCAAATGTCCAGGATCATATTTCTTTATTGGCATTCTTTGTCTGATACAGAGATGCTCAGATACACCAGATAAGGACACGTTTAGGCTGGGATGTTTTTGCTGGAGCTGATCATTTATTTTTATTTTATTGTGATCTAGGAAAACCATTGAGAACAAGCTCATTTTATACAGTAGGTTCCACATCGGAGTTAATACACAATTGAACATACAGTGAACAAAAAACAGAGATTATACCTACATTAGGAAAAACTATTTGTACAAACAGGATAGTAGCAGTCCTACAAAGGTTAGTGATTCTATTGTTTATTACAGTAGGTTGAAGATTGAGGGGCAGCAGAAGAGAAGGGAACAGGGAGAGATGCATTGGTTGGGGGTAATAAGTACCAATGGGCTTTAGGGAATTATTAGTGAACAGGGAGTAAGTTCAGCCAGAGTTAGGCCACATCTGAAAGAATATGGGGTAGATACATAACAGAGTAAAGTAGGAAGTGTGATGAAGAATTTGGGGTGAGGGGTGAGGGTTCTAAGGAATTGATTAGAGAAAGAGGACTAGTGGAACAAGGAGTTAAGCTAGTGAGGAAGAGGAGCAAAATTGATCAGGAGAAGGTGAATCAGTGGAATGGCAAGGCAGAATGGCAACGGCAAGGCAGCCATGTAATTAGATAAAGCAGTCACAGCTAGACAAGGAGACAAGTGGTTCTTAAGTTCCCATTTGAAAGCGCCAATCTTGGTTTCCAAGGCCATTGTAGGTGGAAGATTATTAGTTCATTTAGAGGCCCAGTGGGCAAAAGCTCTTTGCCCCAGGGCCGTACGACAGTGGGGTACTTTAAAGGTCATAGTGTCTGGATTATGAAGTATCCAGGTACTTATCCCAATATAAGAACTGATGATCCTCTATATCAACTCGTAAAAAGTTTTCAAAAGCCTTAATAACCCAGTGTGATGTTACACTGAGTCATTATGACTATTGCAGGCTATCACTCCACTGTCTCACTCATCTACTTATTGTCTAAGCAGGGAACAGGACTGTAACCATTGTACAGAGACAAGTGGAGCCATTAATACTTAGCATGCATTCTACACTCTCACTTCACTGCTGTAGTGCAAAACTATGTGCCCATTTTCAAACAGACAGCCATCACAGACACAAGCACAGTTTACTTTTACTTACAGTGATGAGGAAAAGAAGGAACATATTTTCTTACTGGATCCAATCATATACAGCACCCAATATGAAACAGAAAAAAGTGACCATCTTTTCCTCAACACAGTAAGTAAAAGTAAACTGTTTGTGTTTCTTTCTGTATTGGCTGCCTGTGTGAAAATGGGCACACAATGAGTTTCGTACAACAGCAGTAAAGCACAAATGTAGAATGCATGCCCACGTTTTGACTTAAGCTGTTTGCAGTGCTTAAACAACTAGCACCAGTTATTATAAAAAATAAAACATATGTAACTGTGTGCCTATGAATTTTTTACAAATCTTAATGTGTGATGACCGCATAAACCTCTAAAGCTTCACTCTCAAGGTTTATGTGCCATCACACATATCAAGTGTGTAAAAAAAAAACTCATAACACACAGTTACATATGCATTATTCTCTATATATTATTTGGAGTATCTGAGAGTATGAGAACAATTATCCATTATTTGGTAAGATAATTGAGATCTATCTATCTAACCTCAATATATCATGATATGCTTGGTGCTGTGTAGGTCATAAATGCTATAATATCTTGCAGGTTGGGTGTATTACAATGGAATTTTTAACCAGTAGGAGAGCAGCTTTACAATGGTAATGACATCATAATAGCCATGTGCAGCACTAAAATTAGAAATTAAATCAAAGAGAAACAGTTAGATATTTACAAAAACAGTACATTTAAAAGCTGTAACTATCTATAACTAGTAGGCTGTTGATGTATAAATTGAATAAGCAAAAGCCTGACTCACAATGTGCAGTTTATAATCAATTGTAGGGCCTGACTTTCATAACTCACATGTGGCTCCAACACTTGTGTGTAATGGCATTGACTCCTCAGTCTTTTTTTATTTGCATTATCTATTTTACCCCCCCACCAGTCTAACTGATCACTTCTTTGAGTGGCCAGGCCCCAACCTGGCACCATGCTCCTCCCATTCACCTTCTGCTGCTCCTCATCATGATGCCCCTGGCTGACCCAAAGAATCCCTTCACCGGAGGGGAGATTGAATGCCTGGAGGCATTTTTCCTTTCCTCACTGGGGGAGTATTGAGGGTACAACATGGACATCCCAGGCTGTCACAGCGACGGGATGGTGGACCACCATCATCAGGAAGGCAAGGTGGCCATTTTTCTGTTTTTGCAACCCCCCACCCACTCGAGATTATGCCATGGCATCCTGGCCAATCACACATGTGACATGTGGTCACCCACGCTGCAATGTGTGATGCTGAACCCAGTCACCAGGAGCCACCAAAGACAGTGCAATATCGACCTCCCCTGGGAGGAGAGTGTCCCATGGGCATTCTAAAACCCTCCCTGAAGGTCTCTGCTTCTATCATTTCTGACTTGGCTGTGAACCCATGTTGACAGCATGCCAGGCAATCCCCCTTTCCCCAACATCATGGGGCTGGTGCCTCATCAGATTTAATGATAAATTGCATATTTTGAGTCAGGTCATTGCATAACCTCTACATTTGTATTATTTGCTCCAGCTAACAACTGTGAAATCTGGGATGATCCAAAACTCCCATGTATCATCTGAGCATCTCTACATTAAATAGGCTCTTGGACAGAGAGAGAGAGAAAAAAAAGCAATTCCTAAAATGGTTTTCCATGATTTTGCTATCACTCACTTATTTTGATAGCCGGTGGGGGTCGTAGTAATTTGTGTTAGTTTTTATCATTTTATTGCCGGTCAGTATTTTAGTGGAAGGGATCATAGATGAGGTAGCCAGCTGATCCCTTCCACTTCCCAATAGCTCTGTCATGCTCCCACTCTCAGGCACATAATGATTTGTGAACCAGGGCGAGAGCAGGAGCGTGCCCCACTGAAGTCTATGGGGCTCCATTTCTGTGGCACTTTTATACATAGACACTCATTTCCACAGAAATAAAGAGTGAATTCTTATTTTTTCTTGGGTAAAGGGTGTCTAGTCCTTCCAAAATCTGAGCCTTTTTTCATAATTTAATGATACATTAATAGGACTGGGCAAAATAAACAGATTTTTATTTCATAGAATTTTCACAAAACTCTGCAAAATGTCATGAAATGTTGTGGAATTTTGCAGAATTTTCTTTAATTATTTAGATGGCCATAATTCAGTCAATATTATAGCTTGAAATCTGACTTGTGGCATGCATACAATTTGGAAGAGGCCCAAAAAGGATACCAGGTTTCATAAGATTTTGATGTGGAGGGGAGAACATACAGTGGCTCAAAGTCTGGCAATTTATTATTCAGGTGAACATTTCTGAAAATATTTTTATGCTTACAATTTAGGCACCTTTGAAGCTAGAAAACTGAAACTTTATATCTATGCAGAAACAGCTGACACTGAGATGTGTGTGTACTCATTAGCAGACTTCAAACGAGACAGAAAAAAGGTGCACAAAGCACTCTGCTGATGTATAGCCCACTTTATTACAAACAACTTTTTTGAATTTCTTGTTTAAAATAAGTCACATTTATTAAAAACAAAAAATGGGCTGTTTGAACTCACAAACACAAGGGAGCTGACATCCCCTTGCCAATGTACATTTCACATGACACTATGCACAATTTTTCAAGGTACAGCTATGTTCCTTGATCAAACTCCTTTTCTAGCAATACATTTTGAAATTTGTGACATAGGAGCCTGTCACAGCTCTGATTGGTTATAGTAGTACATGGAGGAAAAAAGCATACCCACTGTAATATTTAATAATACACAAGCTAAAATCAAATACTCTCATATATTGCAAACAAAATACATATAACATATTTTATAAACAGTGCAAAAACAGTCTAAAAAACAATCAGATGTGTGACAAGCTCTTATGTCACAAATTTCAAAATGTATCACTATAAAAGAAGATTGTCAAAAGGAGGTATCTATACCAAAACCTACATATGTTGGAAAGAATGTTTCTACTCTAGTTTCAAGTTTATTGATTCAGAATCAACCTTTGAGCTGGAAGTTCGTTTACAAAGGTTCCACATCTAGCCAGGACATACAGTACAGAAAAAGAGCAATGTTACAAGAATCAACTACAAGGTCAATTGGCAATGTTCTAAATGATAATTTCACTCAGTTAAGGACTTTAGAGTTGTTTATGCATTCTAGTGTAAAGAGTGGAGACATAATGCATATAGAGCTTACACTACTGTATGATCTTAATTAAAGGAGAATGGGAAAGAATAGAAAGGATTATAAAGATGGAAAGAAAAATCCTGTGCTACCAGAGGAAGACTTTGTCACACCTTAGTTAGTGATATTGCTAAGCTGACTGGAGGGAGTGTGGTGGAGTTGGTGATGTGATGGGAGGAGAAGTGACTGTCCAGGAAAAAGTGAGGTGAATTGGAAGGAGAGTGTAGCGGGAGGAGCAGCCTCACAGGCTTAGGTCGTGAGGCCCTAGGCTTGACTGCGGGGATTCTCAGATACATGAAGGGATGGGGGAGGGGGAATTAGAGATTCACAAGGCAAGTTCAGTCAGTAAGGGTTGTTACTATAGGTAGGGGTGGCCAGGGTGAGAGTCTAAGTCTGGGTTTATTGTTTTTAAAACATGTGACTCATTTCAAGCAAGAAGTTGAAAGGAGTCATTTGTACCAAAGTGGGATACAAATCAGTGGAGTGAGTCTAGTGCACCTTTTACTGTCTTGTTTGAAAATTTATATGCATAGTTTCTTGGAAGAGTCATAAAAAACTGTTAGATAATTGGTTATGTAAATCATAGGTTGTAAGAGATCAAAAATTTCACAGTTCAATTATTTGTTACATTGTGTAAAAATGTTCAAAGTGTTTGGATGTGTATCACCCCACTGCTGTGGCAGGTATGCACTCAAGATTTTGCATGCATACCAAAGTAAATATGTTCTGAAATTTGATTAAGCTGGGTAACTGCAGTTTAGTAGGTTAACATTTATTGTGGATACTTTAAAAATTACTAATTGGCAAAATTTGTTCAAAACTTCATGGACACACAATAGGTAAGGCCGCTAGAATTCCACTTGTGGAATTCAACTTTTCGCAAAGCACTTATCATCACTGACTCACCTTACCCACACTAGTATCATGGCACTGCAACACCTCTCCAACACTCCTGTGACAGTAATGCCAAGCATCATGCTCCCTCATGACTAAAGATATCCAGATACTTCTGCCACAATGGCTCCCTCCTTGCAGTGCTAGACCACCCTGCTCCCCCACCCATACCCATCCGGTGACTGGAACAGCCCACCTCTCACCAACATGGCCAGCTGCTGACTGAGAGCTATATGAGCATGTACTACTGTAAATAGTATGCTCTCAGTGAATGACAGCTGCTGGGTGGGAGGCCACTAGACTACCAGGGCTCATAGGGACTATGAAATGTATTTAATTATTTCACACACTGTCCTGTTATATTTGCAGGATGTGGGGGAATGGGGATCGGTGATCAGGGACCAGGATCTGGGCATCGGGGACCGCTAGCCCACAGGAGCTTTATAAGACATGTTATTGGGGATTGGGACATGGGTGGGTAGGGGGCATGGGGGGCATAGCCCTGCAGAGCTTAGACATTTATTATTCCAGGGGACCAGGACATGGGTGGGCACTTGTGCCCTTCCACAGTCCATACCACAGGCTTGAGGCCACCTGTTCAGGTACTCCCACCATTTGGTGTACTGATTGGGTTGGTGCAAGTCATGGGACTTAGCCGCAGGAACCCTGCCCAATACAGAATCAGGTGTAGGGTCCCTGGCACAATGGTATTTGGTGTAAGTTACCTTTGGTGTGACTTGCACCAACCCTTCAAGAATTGGCCCCAGAGATCTGTAACTTGGTACACTTCTGTATAGAACACATTTTAAATTAGATGGAAATAACTGAATCACTGTTTTGGCAAACTTTTCAAGTGAACTTCTCAAAAGCAAAATCACAAATTTGCCAGAATTTTGCTGGTAGAAGATACAATTCACCCAGCCCTTTGCATTAGGCATCATACTGCAAAGGTTAACTAATTCACAAACAGGGCTAGTGAGTGCTGAGTGAGCAGTTTGGGAGGCATCATCCATATTGGAAGCAGACTGTTTGCAAGTGCAAACATGACTGTAACTACTTATGAGGTCAGGCTCAGAGCAGATGCTAGTGAGAGGTGAAGCCATGAATACAAGTTCCAAAGTCATACTAGAAGCCTCCATGAACTCTCAATGCCTAACTACTAACTGTTGAATTAACCCTTGTAGGGTTGCCTGTGGACTGATATATCTGTCAAGAACTCCAAAATGTTCTAATTATGTCAATAGTCTAAGGATTAAGGAGTGCAGAAAGCACTTTTTAAGCTCATACAAATAGCTGCAGGACCCCAGCAAGCACTATTAGTATTCTATAAAAGAAATAAGGAGTATGTCACTGCAAGCCCAAGTAAATGAAGTCTAATAATGTGTGAGGAAATAGAGTGTGTACATATTTAGAAAACAAAGATTTTAATCATTTTGTTTTTGTTTTTCTTTTTATTTTGGCAACGTATTTATCCAGCATAGCCCAACAGAGAAGCAACATCTCATTTTCAGTGGGGTCCTTGCTCTTGTACTCATTTCTGCAGCTGGTGGACTATGAATATTGCAATTAGAAAGACTGAGATTCAGGAAGAAAAGTAAAGGAATGTAATTTGGTTTTATATACTGTAGTTCCTTTCATTGAAAAAAAAAAAAAAACTACCTCAAAGCACTTTACAATCCAACAAAGGGTGGGTCAAAAATGTTTCAGCCATTCCTGGAACACAGGGAGCTCCAAACAGCAAAAAGAAAGATAAGAGAATAAAGCTGCGTGGAATTTTCTAATTCTGCTTCTGTTGGAATTCACCCAAATTTTGGAAATTCTACCTAATTCTGGGGAAGTCTGTCAGAAGCAGAAGCCAGGTTTGAAATTGGTACCCACCTGCCCACCAAATATGGTTAGATTTTCAGGCAGGTGCAAAAAGCAATATAAAGTGCCCACTAGCAGCACCTTGTTTTGTCTGCACTGTAGCCATGGTCGAGTCACAAAGGCGCTGATATGTGATAAAAGTGAAAGTAACAGCAAGAGACGTGATTGGCCATTACTTTCACTTTTAGATGTGACAACTCAGTGCTTCCAAAAGGCAAATGAGGATATGATTATACTATCTCAAAAAGTAAGGAAATGATTTGCAAAATACTCTATTAATGTGCTAGTTAGAGTTAAAGTGACAAAAGTCGGTAAATTTTGCATTAGGATTTTCAAACCTAACACCCCACCATCACAAACCAGGTAGCAACAAGAAAAGCCATTACAGTTTCACCTCTCATGTTTGTTCACTACTTAGGCATCAGGAATGCCTTGGGGTTGTAGCCCTAATGCTCACTCAATTCTTATATACTGTACACATCTCAGTTTCTGTCATGATCGAATGGGGTGAGAGTTAGGGCTGACAACCCCAAGGCACTCTCGGTACCTGATTAGCGAAGATACAGGATTTTGTTGCTTTAACCGTAAATAGTGCATTAACTAAGTTTTTTGCAAATATATATATATATATATATATAATTGGTCAGCAATTTCTCTCAATGTACTGACCAGGTTGATATTTTCCATAACAACCGGCTGGTTGTTGTGACATTCATGAACCATACCAGTCAAACTATGCTGCTGCCTCATTGGCCAACATTCTGTATGTGGGCAGGGCCAAACATTCTCACAAACTGCTGGAGAAAAATTGCTGGCCTGTTATTATAAAAAATAAAAGATGGGGAGGGTGTTTCATATGAGAATTTAATGCACACCCTTATTGTGGGATGCTTTGATAAACCCCGAGGGCTGTAGCATCCCACAACTCAGGTGTTCATTAAATTCTCATAGCAAACCCTTCCCCATCCATTATTCTCTCTCTCTTCTATATATATATATATATATATATATATATATATATATATATACTGTATATATATATATATATATATAAATATTATACTGGTGCAGTAGTACCAGTATAGTTAGGGTTAGAGTGTTTAATGTTAAAGGCCAGTTGTTTGCAGCTCAATAACTTTGGAAAGGTTTAATGGATTTGCATGAAATTAGACATGCATCACTATTAGGGGTATGTCTGTTGATGTAGCAAATTTGGTTTAAACCCTTTGTGTGGTTTCTGAGATACAGAGTTTTGAAAAAACAGAGATTTTCATGGTTTTTGCTTTTTTTTTTTGTCCACCTGTATCTCAGAAATGGATTTAGCTTCTGGACTAAAATGTTTAGGGTAGAAAGCCTTTTGGAGGTTTGGTTGAAAAATATTAATATATTCCAAAGTTATTACATGTTGAATTTCCCATTATTTCCTATGGGAAAAAATAGATGTCCCACACAAAAATGGATTCTGTGTCGCTGGAGCCCCATGAAAATGAATTCTATGTTGCAGTATAGAATCCCTTTTCACAGACAGGGTCATTCTGTGCCAGAGGTGGGAAATTCATTTTTTTTTGTTTTGGCCATTTTGTTTTCCCACTTGGCGAGGAAACAAAACCTACAACACACAAAAAAAGAATGGATTTAAAAAAATAAACATGAGAACCTAGCTATAGGGCACTCATTTAGCTACATTCTCATGTTTCCTTTTATTTTTAACTATTCATAGAAATAGCCTATCTGAGCACCCAAAATCCCCAGTGGGTAGCTTAGCAGGCAGAGTGCTTCCCCCGAGTTCTCTGTATGAGAACAGTGGGATTTTTTTTACTTTTACAGTCACAGCTGGAACTCATGCTGTCAGCTGCTCTTGTACATGTGAGCCCTTACCCTGGTGACTAGTGGCACCCCCCACCCTCTGATTACCTTCCTTCTTCTTTGTTGTTTATATTTAGAATAATATACTGACACGAGGATGCCCACTCCCTGTGTCAGATGCTCTCCCCCCACACCTATTCTTTTAACAATAATTGCTGACATCAGGGTGCCCAATCCCTGTGTCGGCATTCGCATGCCCCCCTCAACTAGTAATTAAACAAAATTACCTGGTACTCTAGTGTTCCCTCCCCCCTCCCCGATGTCCCTTCTAATTGTCTTAAAAAAAAAAGATCCGGAGATCAGGGCATTGGGAAGGGGGGAGGCACCACTAGCCTTCTAGTGACACAGGGCAGTACCAGGACAGCGATTGGAGAACTGGGGGTAGGAGAAAGGAGCACTTCACTACTATGGAAAACACAGAGCAGTACCATGGTAATCAGAGAACTGGGAGTGGGGGGATGGACCATTACAATGCCAGGGATGGACATCGGACATTGGAGGGGGGGGAGCGACCACTAGACTACCAGGGACATTTTTAATCTTAGTTTTCATGGGATTGGCATGCAATAGGATCCTATTTTGCAAAAATAGGATCATTTACATACTTTCCCATTCACTGCAATCGCATTAGCTTGATGTAGGATTCTGTGATACTGTTGATGGGGGATCTTAACATAGAGATGTCAATATGGAGAAGCAATGGGGCAAATGGAGAAAGTGACAAATGCAATAAGGACAGGGATGGGGCAAAAAGGGGTAAGGCCATCAAGAAATGGAGGGTAATGAGTACCAATGCCCATAGTCTGGGCAACAAGCTCCCTGAACTGGTGGCCTTGATGGAAGAGGGATGCCTGGATATTGTAGCAGTCACAGAAACATGGTACACAGAGAACCATGACTGGGATGTTAACATACCAGGGTACACAACCTACAGGAGAGACAGGGAGGGCAGAAGGAGGGGAGTAGCTTTCTATGTAAGGAAAGGGATAAAAGCAACTGAACAAAAGAGTAAACAGGGAGGGGGGGCACTGTGGGTCACCTTAGAGGCTCAAAATGGCACCACAATCCACGCAAGGGTTATATATAGACCCCCATGTCAGGGGGGAAGGAATGGACAAGGATATGATATAAGGCATACTTAGGATGGCAGAGAAAGAGGAGATACTGTTGATGGGGGACCTTAACATGCCAGATGTTAACTGGAGCACCTTTGCGGCTGACACATCCAAAAGCATGGCCATTCTTGATGCCATTCAGGTGGCATGCCTCAAACAGCTAGTTTTGGAACCCACTCATGAGGGAGCAATCTTAGACCTCATACTCTCAAATGGGGACAGTGAGAGGATCTCAGATCTAGAAGTGGGTAGCCATTTGGGAACAAGTGACCACCAAACAGTGTGGTTCACGATAAACTGTGCTACAGAGTCAAGCCATACAAAAGTGAGGGTTCTGGACTTCAGGAGGGCTGACTTTGGCAAGATGGGAGAGTGCCTTAGAAAAGCACTAGCAAACAGGCTAGAAGGAGGAGTGGAGCAACAATGGGCAAATATCAATACTGCCATCACAGAGGCAACAAGCCTTTGTGTGAAGCAAATAAACAAATCAAAATGAAATTAAAAGCCACTATGGTTCTCAAAAGAGATGGCGGTGAAGGTTAGGAAGAAAAAGATAGCATTTAGGAAGTATAAGGAAACACAGATGGAGCAGGACAGAGAACTGTACCAGTTAAGGCAGAAGGAAGCAGGGAGGGTAGTCAGAATAGCAAAGGCACAAACTGAGGCAAAGATAGCTAACCCAGTTAAGAAGGGGGGATAAAACCTTTTATCAGTATATCAGGGAGCGTAGAAAGACAAAGGGAGGGACAGTGAGGCTGAATAGAATGGATGGTGGGTGGGCAGAGAGTGACAGTGATAAAGCAGGGATACTGAATGAATACTTCTGTTCAGTATTCGCAAAAGAAGAAGTGGGGAGGTGCCTAATCCAATTAACAGAAGCACTCTGGAGAGGGGGGTTGATCCCAGTCCTTTCACAGAAGAAAGGGTTCTGAAAGAACTCCTAAAACTGAAGGTGGACAAAGCAATGGAGCCAGATGGAATTCACCCCAGATTTCTAAAAGAATTAAGCAGAGAACTAGTGACACCACTGACTACGCTTTTTAACAAATCATGGGAGGATGGTTTGGTATCTGAGGAGTGGAAGAGGGCAGATGTGATTCCCCTTCACAAAAGTGGGACCAAGACGGAGGCAGGAAACTACAGACCTGTCAGTTTGACCTCTGTGGTAGGGAAAGTGATGGAATCAATTCTGATGGAAAGAATTGTTGAGTACCTAGAGGCCAATGGGGCACAGGACCCAAAGCAGCATGGGTTCACAGTGGGAAGGTCATGTCAGACGAATCTAATTGATTTCTTTGACTGGGTGACCAAAGTAGTAGACTAGGAAGGGGCTGTGGACATGGCCTACCTAGACTTTAGCAAGGCATTTGACACAGTCCCACACAAAAGATTAGTAGTCAAATTAACCAGCCTGGGAGTGGGTCCCAAAGTGGTAGCCTGGGTAAAACATTGGCTGAACAACAGGACACAGAAGGTAACTGTAAATGGAGTCCACCCTGAAAGAAAGAGAGGTTACTAGTTGTGTACCTCAGGGTTCACTACTGGGTCCAGTCCTTTTTAATGTCTTTAGAAGTGGCATTGCAGAGGGACTGGAAGGAAAAGTATGCCTCTTTGCAGATGACACAAAGGTCTGTAACAGGGTTGATACACAAGGAGGCGTGGAAAGGATGAGAAGGGACTTGGCAAGGTTGGAGGAATGGTCAGAAGTATGGCGCTTGGATTCAATGCAAAGAAGTGCAAAGTAAACAAAAACCCAGGGGAAGATTACACAATGGGGGGGTAGTAACAAAACAAAAATGGAAAGAGACCTAGGGGTAATCATATCAGATGACCTTAAGGTTGGCAAGCAATGTGAGAAGGCAGTAGGGAGGGCTGGGGGGATACCGGGATGTATAGGGAGAGCTATCACCAGCAGAAAACAGGAAGTTGTTATCCCCCTGTACAGACAGTTGGTGAGACCCCATCTGGAGTACTGCATCCAGTTCTGGAGACCCCATCTCGGCAAGGACATAGACAGGATGGAGACAGTTCAGAGGAGGGCAACTAAAATGGTGCAGGGTCTGCAAGAGAAGCCATACAAGGATAGACTAAATGAGCTTAATATGTATACCCTTGAGGAAAGGAGGGAGATGGGGGACATGATAGAAACGTTTAAGTACCTCAGTGGAATCAACAAAGTCCAAGAGGGTAGCATCTTTCAGAAAATGAGATGTGCAAGAACAAGGGGACACTATTTGAAGATAGAGGGGGGACGGCTCAGGGGCAATGTGAGGAAGTATTTTTTCACAGAGAGGGTGGTGGACACCTGGAACAGCCTTCCTGAGGAGGTTGTGGGGTCTAAAACTGTGGGAGAATTCAAGAATGCATGGGATAGACATAAGGCAATTTTTGTGGGGGTAGGAAGAAATAGGCTGTTGGTTAAATAGGATCTGCAGCTTATCTTCTAAGTAGGGAAATGGCCAGACTAGGTGGGCCAAGCGGTCCTTATCTGCCATCAAAGTCTATGTTTCTATCTATGTTTCTATGTTTTACAAAAGGATCCTTTATCTTCTTTTCTCATTGACTACAATAGGAAAGCATCATAAAGGATCCTTTTGCAAAACAGGATTGCATATCAGGCTAATCCCCTTGTAGTAAATGGCAAAGCATGATAAAGGATCCTTTTGTGAAACAGGATCCTAGTCTGTGCTTTGCTTCCATATATTTAAATGGGGTTTTCAACTTTTATTTTATCTTTTTATACTTGTTTATTGAAGTGTTCATCATACAGAGATAATTAGACAAATACCACTTATTAAGATACATTCTACATACGTTTAACATTATAATTTCAAACTTCATTGGTGCCCTAATTTAGAAGGCACCACATACAATAAAACCATGAATAATTCCAGAACAAGTAGGGAGAAAACAACTAACTAATGCCATGCATAGGGACAGAAAAGAAAAACCATACTGGGGGACCGGAGAACAAACAAATAGAGAGAGAAGTTATAAGGTCACTTTATCTTATCTTTATACAGTTCCCACCTATTCCATCTTTTACAAAACAATTCTTTTTTATGATTCACTGCAAAAGTTATTCATTCCATATTATAAATCTGGGTCAGCACTTCTAACCAGTCCACTGTAATTGGGGAGGCCTACTGGAGCCATCTCTTGGTTATAGCCTTCAGGGCTGCTATTATAAAAATTGCCCATAAGTATTGACCCTCCTTTCCCTTGATTTTGGTTGGGCATTGCCCTAATATCAAATGTTCAGGGCCCACCTTGGTAGTTAAGCCAAATAACCCCACCAAATGCTGCTGTACCTGATTCCGGAAACCCTTAATTGTTGTACAGTGCCAAAATATATGTTCTTGGTCAGCTTCCAGGCTACCACAATGCCTCCAGCAGGCTGCCTGCATCTGGGAGCCAATCCTCACTAATCTACCAGGTGTATAAAAGTACTGAATTCCAACCTTCCAGGCATACTATCACCAATTCGGTGACAAAGTGGTTTTCCAGCAATTTCTAAAAATTTTAACTCAAGGGCCAGAATTTAGCACCACATCTAATTCCTTCTCCCATTTCTTATGTACAGTCTGTATACTGAGAGCCCTGTCTGCAATTAAGTTCCAATATAACATAGTAATGGCACCTTTTCCATGGGTGCCTTCCCATATTGTTTCAAAGGCCAATGGACAGGGCCTGACATCTTCCCAACCTATTGTTTGGCACATTTTACTATTTATATAATCCCTGATCTGATAATAGTACATACAGTCTACTGGGCTCCAAGAGGCCTTAGCTGTAGTTACTTCAAATGGGATGACATCATTCCCTTTAATTAATTGCCAGGGAGCACATATACCCTTCTCCATTTGCTTCCTGTACCAACCAGAATGTGCAGCTGGTAAAATATTTTCATCTAAGCACCACCACCTGAATTTCCACATGTTTTTAGCTATGACGCCCACTTTGGTGCCCTGGAACCAGCCCCAGAATGTGGCTGCGTGTGGTGGAATGGATATGCATCTAAGACTTTTTGAGAGGGGGTTTAAATAAAATTGCTTGCAATGGTTTCTTATTCTTGTTAGAAATTTCTATCTGCTTCCAGTGGGTATTGTATTTAGGGTGTGCCCATAAGAGAGCTACCTTCATTTGGGCCATTAGCCAGTAATCTTGTAAGCTAGGGCATGCCCTCCCTCCTTCTTGTTTGGGACGGAATATTGTTTTTTTGAGACTCTAGGTTGAAAATGGGCCCAGAGGAATACCATAACTTTTTTCTGCCAATTTGCCACCTCCCTTTGAGGGACCAGACAATGACAGCTAGAAATAAATAAAGGAGCAGAGGCAAGACATTTGTTTTAAGTGCTTGTAATCTAGAGTACAATGGTAAAGGCAGGAGACTCCATCTTTGCATATCAGCCCATATCTGCTTCAGCAGAGGGGGATAACTGTCCCTGAACAGACTGTTCAGAGACTTGCCCAGCCTCACCCCGAGGTATTTTATATTTTCACAGTTCCACCTCATTGGGTATTTTTCTGTCAGTTCAATTGGTACTTGAGGGACCATGGCTAACACTTCCACCTTTGTCCAATTTAACTTATATCCTGATAATTGTGAAAAAGTTTCTATTTGCTTAAAAACTTTGGTCACTGAGTTTTCTGGATCTGTCAGGTATAAAAGGACATCATCCACATACAGGGCGATCTTGTGATATGTATTGCCCTATGTCACCCCTTTTATTTTTGGATTCAGCCTTATACTCTGGGCAAGTGGCTCAATGTAAAGAGCAAAAAGAAGAGGTGATGGGGCCAGCCTTGCCTAGTCCCCCTAGTAAGCTTAAATGCCTGCGATATGTAGCCATTCATCCTTACATACCCTTTTGGGTTAGCATACATTTTGGCTATAATTTGGCAGAATATGATGAGGAATCTGAAGCCAGCCAAGGTGCCCCTCAAAAATGTCCATGAGATATGATCAAACAGTTTTTCAGCATCCAAACTCATTACATATGCTGGTTGAGATGTTTTCTGTAGATGCTCTATTGTATCTATGGACCTCTTAATATTATCCAGTGTCAGTCTTCCTGGAACAAAACCAGCCTGGTCGATACGAACAAGCCCTGGAAGGATCTGCTCTACCCTCCTAGAAAGAATGCTTGCCAAGATCTTATAATCTGTATTTAAAATTGAGATCAGGTGATAGGATGAGTGGCTAGTAGGGTCCATGGCCAGCTTCAGAATAACTGATATGATTGCCTGAGACCAGGAGGGGAGAGTAGTGCCCTTCTCAGAGTATACATAATTGTATGCCTTCCATAGTAGGGGGTGACCTCCTCCCTAAACTGCTTAAAAAATTCACTCAGCAGCCCATCCATCCCTGGGCACTCACCAGACTTCAGCATTTTAATTTCCGCATCTATTTCCCCTACTGTAAAAGGTGTAACTAAAAACTCTTGTTGTTGCGAGAGAACAGGAAGCTGTAAAGGGGCTAAAAAATTGTGAATTTCCTCAGTGGTGGGAGCAGAACCTACACTATGCAGTTTTGCATAATAGGATTTAAAGGCACTTGCTACACCCTCAATAGTATAATGCCATGTGCGGGGTCACGTGATGCAGAGCGCCTAGAAGCAGCACTTCTTCGGGGCTCCCACATATCACCCACTAATAAAGCATTTTTTTTTTCCCTACTATTGGTGCATAACGCTAGTCGGATTTGAGCTTTAAGCTTTCTCAACATTACTGGCTACAGCTATTAGCTTTCTGCCTGAGTTTAACTTTGAGAACAGCTTTGAAACAGTGATGGAAGCGGAGATGAAGCAGGCCGGAATCAAGCACACCCCACCACCTACTCCCGAGAAATCTACCAAGAAGTCCAAACACCAAAGTTCTGGGAACACTACTAAAATAAGCTCTTCCAGTACCTCAGGGACTCCCCTAACCGAGGATCGCTTCCTCCAGGAGCTGATGCCATTTAAAGAAATGCTGGAGGATATATCTGCTGAGCTAAAATCTCTTAGAGGAGACCTCAGCACGTTGTCTACTAGAATGGGGGATTCGGAGGCAAGAACCTTGTCTCTAGAGAAATGGAGGAAGAGGATGGACCCAGAAGTGGTCCAACTCAAGCAGCAAATCAGTAAACTCCAGTTAAAAACAGAGGACTTGGAGGGACGAAGCAGGAGGAATAACTTGCTGGTTTTGGGCTTACCTGAAACAGAGGAAGGAGCTGACATCATTACCTTTCTCCAAAAATCCTTCAGCAAGATCGTCGGCCTGTCTCCCCTTAACCCTGAGTATCATTTAGAGCGGGCCCATCGTTCCCTCAGGCCGAAACCCTCGCCTGGAGCCCCTCCAAGGCCTATCATAGTGAAGTTTCTCAGCTTCCTGGAGAAACAACATGTGCTCAACAAATCAAGGGAGCTTCAAGCTATACTGTGGAATGGGGCTAAGCTACGTATAGCCCAGGACCTTCCCTTTGAAATGCGTCAAAAACGAGCTGCTTTTCATGCCACGGTCAGCAAGTTGATTGCTGCAAGCATACACTATAAAATGATTTACCCAGCCAAATTGCAGGTGATGATCGACAGGGTATGGCACTCCTACGAATATCCAGAGCAAGCAGCCACGGATTTCACCACCAAACTGCCCAACTTGTTCAAATCTGGATGAACTCTCACTGGGACTGTCTGAACTCTAGTGTTTTCTATGTTTGTTCTGGTTAAATTCTTACCTCCTCAGTTGGTTCTCTTCTCCCGGGTCTTTGATGCCCTAGGGGCAAGTTGTGTAGGCTGGATGGGCCTGGGCGAGGCCTTGTAGGCCGGGTTTCACCTCGAGGATGTATATGCATGTCCCAGTGGGTAAATGGGGGGAGCTTTTGTTCAGCGGGCATTTCCACTGGCCGCTTTCAAGGTCGGACCTCTTGGTCCTTCAATTTTTCAGTCCCCCCATCACTTCCTCGTTCTCGCGAGGTTGGCAGTGCCCGAGATTGGATGCTGTGCCACGGGTCGCAGTGGAACCCTGGGGTCTCTACCCTCGGGATAATCGGGCTAATATCTCAAGCTGACCTGAAGGATGCTCCCCTGGGTAACTGTTACAACTAAAGTAGTTTGAGATGTTTAACTTTGTGTCATGATTATTTCATTTCTTCAGGAGTGGGTAATCTAGGAGTCCTTCTCTTTTCTTTTGTTCTGGCTAGCTCCCTTAATTCTCGACTTAATTACAGTAGGGTGCATTCTTGTTTTCTCCAGTGGGGTGATGGATGGGGGGCTCCAAGATGGAGCTATCTCAAGGAGAGCTGCATAGCTCACCAGAGAAGGGGGGAAGGGTGCATTTCTCGGGAGGCATAGCGATTCTGGTTACTTTTGTTCCCACTTGTTAATCTCAATAGAATCAAAGCACAGTGTCTCACTTTGGTACTGGAATTCAAGTTTGGACTTTGTCTGTTATCGAAATGCTGCCCATGGGGTCTGGTCCTCCGTAATAGTTCCAGATGAGCCCAGAATTGCTATCATATTCACTGGGGGACCTTTTGTATATTGTTGGATGGGTTTGTGGGGGGAGGGGGGTCTTTTTGATCAAAAATCTGTCCCGCTGACTATAATGTCTGAAGTTAATGTGACATGGTTAATGTTATTCGCATTTTTAATTATGGTTACGTGCTGGGAAAGACGGGTCTGTTATAGTGAAGCTCAGTCTCTGGGGTTGATGGGGATGGGGGGTGTGTGTCTTTTGTGGTGGTCTATTTGGTTAATGATATATGAGTACTTTGTTCCCAAACAAACAAATACATGACAACAGTGCCAATCAAAATTGCAATGTGGAATGTCAGAGGTGCCAGAGACATGTCTAAAAGACATCAGGTTCTCAAACACTGTGCCCTTTTAAATTTTGACATCCTTTTGATACAAGAAACCCACCTTATAGATTCGGAAGTTAGTGGGCTGCGCCGGCAGGGTTTTTCTCAAATTTGTGTTTCCTGTGGCTCATCATCTAGCAGAGGGGTGGCTATTCTGGTGAAAAGACATGTATCATTTTTGGCAGAGGAATGTTTAAATGATCAAGAAGGTAGATTTGTCATTGTTAAAGGCTTGCTCAACAATGTCAGTGTGGTCTTAGGTGCAATCTATGGCCCAGTGGGTGGAGACCCAGATTTTCTTATGAGACTGGCTGACCAGTTGAGTGGACTGCTGCCCTCCTCATTAATTCTCAGTTGTGACTGGAATATTGCCCTGACACAAGACCTGGATAAAACCTATAGGCCATTAAAACCACTTTCCCCCTCACAACTTGCTCTGAGGGACTTCATGGACCTACTGGGTCTATGTGACCCATGGCGGTTGCTTCATCCCTCTGATCAGCTGTTTTCATTTTACTCCCAAGTCCACCGTTCATGGTCCAGAATCAATTTCATCCTAATTAGTAACATTCTTCTTCAGGGTATTCAGCTGACAGGAATCAAGCCAGTTGTCATTTCTGACCATTCTATGGCATGGATTTCGATTTCCCCTGACCTGAGTGCTCATAGAGACACCTCATGGAAATTAAACACACAGCTCCAAAAGGAGGATCTTACAATTTCACACATTAAGTCACTGATTTCTGATTTTACAGGTTTTAATGTGGGATCTACAACTAGGGAGGACTTAATATGGTGCTCTTTTAAATGTTTCATCAGAGGTGAATTTATCAAGTTAGCGTCCAAAAGGAAAAAACAAAGAAAGACTAGAGCTATCTCGCTGTCAAATCAGATTAGGCTGGCCGAAAATAATCTACTCTCCTCCTCCTCTTCCCAATCCGATCTAGAAGCCTTGTTGAAACTTCGGAATGAATACGCTGACTTGTTAAGGGAAAAGGCAGAATATGCCATCCTTAAAACCAAAGCCCGTTATTTTGACCAAGGTGAGAAACCAGATAGAATGCTGGCCCTTCGAGTAAGGGAAGTAGAAAGTTCTAGACTGATTCCCACCCTGTATTCCCCAGATGGCTCTATTAAGACCTCCCCTTGGGATATCTCTTAGATCTTCAAGGCCTTCTATAGGGACTTATATAGCAAGGGCCCTTCTCAACCTTCCCATGTCCATATTGAACAACTTCTGGATGATTTACATCTCCCCTTCCTACAAACCCACCAATCTGAGACTCTAGTCTCTCCTATTACTTTGGTGGAAGTTGAGGAAGCGATTAATGGGCTAGCATTGGACAAATCCCCAGGACCTGATGGTTTTCCTTCCAACTTCTATAAAGTTTTTTGTAAGGAGATAGCGCCCCTTCTCTTGAATTTATTTAACTACATGTTCACCTCTGACTCCCTAGACTCTACTTTATTGGAAGCCATGATTGTTTTGATCCTGAAACCAGATAAACCTCAGAGGAATCCAGCCAGCTACTGTCCAATCTCACTACTAAACTATGACATTAAAATTCTAACCAAAATTCTATCCCTTAGAATTAAACAGGTTTGGTCTAATTCACTGAGTCCCGAACAAGTGAGGTTCGTTCAAGGCAGATCCCCTGCTGATCATTTGCAAACTCTTTCGCATGTTATTCAAGTGGCCCAAGACTCCCAGATACCTATGGCTCTAATCTCACTAGACGCAAAAAAAGCCTTTGATAGAGTACACTGGGACTTTCTTTGGGCCACTCTTCAGAGAATGGGCTTTCCGGAAACTTTTATTCACTGGATTCAGACGGTATACAAATCTCCTACCACTAGAATTTATTGTAACGGGGTCTTCTCCTCTCGATTCCCCCTGTTTACTGGTACTCAGCAAGGCTGTCTCCTAGCTCCCTTTTTGTTTAATTTATATTTAGATCCCTTGTTAATTAGTATTAAACACTCCCCCCAGGTCATTGGTTGCTCAGTATACCAACAATCCCTGACCCTCTCAACGTACGCAGATGATATTCTTTTGCATCTGGCCAACCCGGAATCCTCTCTAACACATGCATTGCAAATTATTGATAGGTTTGGCCAAGTAGCTAATTATAAGTTGAATTTATCCAAATCTGTTATATTCTCATTAAATAATCTCACTCTTCACACCAACTTTGTCCATTTTGGTATGAAATGGTCCTCCTCCTCATTTAAGTACCTGGGTATACATATCACTAGAGACCCAGAGGCTCTCAGGAAATTTAATTTGGATGCTCTGTTGGTGAAGGTACAGTAGGATTTTCAAAGATGGGCCACTCTTCCAATGTCCTTATGGGGTTGAATAAGTATCATAAAAATGAATGTTCTGCCCCGTATTTTTTACCCTTTAAATTTATTGAACATTTGGCTCCCAACATCTTATTTTCAGCAGCTTCATTCTGCCTTTTCTAAATTTATTTGGCAAGGCAAACATGCCAGACAGGCCTTTCTCAAACTTAATTTACCCAAGGAGAAAGGTGGACTCCACCTCCCCAATTTTATGTTATATTACTGGGCGAGCCACCTGTCCAAAATGGGGAGATGGTTTGAAGTTGGGCCTGATTCATATCTGCCCATCTGGCTACAGTTAGAGAAAGCTGTTAGATACATATAGTCTCTACTCACCTAGAGTTTTTATTACACCACCTCTCGTTACCTCCTTCTTTTACAAAGTTGGTCATGAAATTGCATCTAAAAGTTTTGACTCAGTGCTGGAACTTCTTTAACATCTCTTCTAAAAAGGATATGGCGCAACCTCTTATTTCCAACCCTAACATTAAAATAGGAGGTGCTCCGCTTTCCCTGGATTGGCTTCCTCAGCTACAGGATTCCCCTGTAGAAAGCCTGTTCTCCCAGGATTCTCTCCTTTCATCAAATGATATAAGTGATAAACTGAACATCCCCCAGAAACATATATTTAGAGTGCTTCAGCTGAGACACCTTATAGTTTCCACTTTTGGGACTACGTTTAGACCATCCCAGGTTAGACCCTTCCTAGACCAGATACATGAATATGCAAATAAGCCCCATGGAATGTTTAAGATTTACTCCCTTCTATTGGAGATTAAATACCCTAATGCCCTTACTGGGGCTAAAATCTGGATATCTTTTCTACCAGACTCCCCTCTGATCTGGAAGCAGATTTGGGTGGACCTGCACAGATATCTTACTCAAGACAGACATAGGCTAATTCAATACCATATTTTAATTAATCTCTATTATACACCAGTTAAGTTGGCTAAGCTAGGTAGACTACCCTTGAATATTTGTACACAGTGTGGGGCAGCGGAAGGGAGCCTAATACATGTTCTCTGGCACTGTGACAAAGTGGCACCTTTATGGAATACAATTCAGGCTAAGCTGGACCCACTTTTAGGTCTGAATGAGTTTTTCACTATAGAAATATGTATCCTAGGTATGTTTTCCAATATTAAAGTTCTGGAGCGCAGATTTCATATGGCTTTAATCTCTATAGTAGTTAAGAGGCTGGTTCTAAAACACTGGATGGATCAGTTGGTCATACCATATGCTGAGTGGATTAAAGAAATGTCTCTTTGTTTAAATACTGAGAAGTTAATTGCCAGCTCCAGGAATTGTATGGCCTCTTTCAACTTGAAATGGGATAAACTGTATGCACTATATTTGAATTAGGATCTATGTAATGTTTACCTCTGACTATTTCGGTATTGGTTTTTATTATTTTCTTTTTTCCTTTTATTTTTATTTTTCTGTTGCTTGGTACTACTAGATCACCACATATCTTGTCATCTTCTTACTATGCCAGTTGTTAAAACTATAAAAGGCACACCCCAGGGGTGGGGGAGGAGAGTGTGGAGGGGTGGGGTTGGGTAAAGTTGTATGTTATTTTCTGTTATGGTTTATTTGTGCCAATAATATTCTGGTGTCCTTTTTCCATCAATGGGTTTTGGGGGATGTTTATGTCCTGTTTCATTATTATCTGGAATCTCATCTTCTGTTATTTTAAAAACTAATAAAGGTGTTGAATTTAAAAAAAAATAATGCCATGTGCGATTAATTGGGTCTTTAATTTTAGGGATACTGGCTCTGGCTTTATATTAACCCAGTCTACTAGTTAATAATTTAAGAGCCCTGGGCCCACTCTCATAAAATCGCTGACGAAGATAAATCAGCTGTTGTTCCACCTGATAGTCTACTAGTGTTAGAAACTCAGCTTTTAACTTTGCCAGTCGCTGCTCCCTTTCTTTATCCAACTTTTGTTGTTGCTGTAATTCTAAATCTCTAATCAATTCTTGGAGGATAACCTGTCTTGAATCCCTTTTTTTTAGGTCTAGATGAAATTTCAATTAACCACCCCTAATAATCATTTTACAGTATCCCATAAGATCCCAGGGAAATATCTGGGTGTTGATTCTTCTGAACTGCCTGCTCAGTGGTCTGCTTAATTACTTCCTGGGTATCCTCACTATGCAGGAGGGAATCATTTTAGTTCCAGAAAGAGGAACATTTGGTGGGTCCCAAAGAAATTAAAAAAAAAATTGGGGAGTGGTCTGATAAGGACATGTCTCCTATCCAGGATGAGCTACATATACACAACAATTCTTTGGGTGCCAGGAAGTAATTTAATCTGGAGAAGGTTTGGTCTGGGTGTGAGAAGAATGTGTACTGTCTTTCCCCTTTATACAGCTGGCACCATACATCAACCAGATCAAGTTCTCCAAGTACTTTTGCCACTCTTTTAGCCACCCCATTCTCCTTCCTTGTTATTTGAGAGGAGGAGTCCAAATTGGGATTAAGTCTCAAATTCAAATCCCTTCAATAATCAAATGTCCTTCTGCCCAGCCCACTACCTTGAGTAAGAACTCTTGAAAAGTGAAAATCCGCTCCCAGAGTGCGTAAGTGGAAACCAGGGTAACAAAGAACCATTGAATGTACCCTTAATACTTGCAAATCTACCTTCTTTATCCAAAGTAGTGTCTTTTAAGTCAAAATGAGTCCTAGTAGGAATCAAAACCGCTGTTCCCTCCTATGTCACTTCCTATATGAGAAGACACTACCTCCGCTTCCCAAATTTTAATAACTTCTTATGTTCATCTTTACTCATGTGCATTTCCTGTAACATTATGAATGCTTCCCCAGACTTACATAAATAAGACATGACCCTACTTCTTTTAATGGGGTGGGCTAAACCATTAACATTGTAAGATAAAACTACAATATCTGTCTTATCCATGTTGCTTTAAGGTTAGTACCTAAATTAAATAGTGACACTATTCTCCGAGAATACAGAGTTCCTCTGTGGCCAAGCCACCTCTCAGCCCAGGCATGGCAAAAATATTCCACCCTTAAAACTGAGCAACATAACTATATAAACATGTAAACAGTTCTTAACTTTACAAAACCAAAATGCAACATTTGACTTCCACGTGGAGATCTCCCAAACAGTTAATGGATACCTATACATCTGATTCCTCCACTGTATGAGGAAAAGCTACCAGACAGAGGAGATGAAGCAAACTCCTTGACACTTAAAAAGTCACTCTCCCCCAGAGCCCTAGTTAGTGTCAATTGGCTCTTAAGCTGTCGTGCAGCTTATAAGTGATGTCACCAAACTCCCCAGGCCAATTCTATCAGCCCAAGTATGTTTGTGAACAGAAACTGAGACTGAGCTGGCAGAGAAAAAGAAAAAGGGTCTGAGTCTCTCAGTCCACGCCCCCCCCCGAGCCTTGCCCCTTTCAAAAGAATGCAATTATAAGGCACTTTATAATAGGTATTATACAATGGCAAGAAAGAATCCTGGTCTCTGATTAGTCAGTTTGGGGCTGGACCCATGGCATTATCCCAGCACGTCACCACAGGTCTAGTCTAAGCACTGTGAACCCATGTAGATGAGCCTTTGATTGATTGTTCTACTGAGCCTTTGATTGATTGTTTTAATAAGCCTTTGATTGATTGTTTCATCTTCTCTTAAAAACAAAAATATTTTTCCACACAAAACATCTTTAAAATAATTTGTTTTATTCTGTATAAAATGAGCCATTGTATAATAGAATAATGCACTCCAGGGTGTGTGTTGTTGGGATAATGCCACGCCTAGGGCATTGATCCTTACTGACCTGTGGCCTCGTGCTCAACCCCCAGGTGTATGCTATCCCAGCACGACACATACCCTGTTGTGCATTATTCCTTTAGTATCACATTTCTGTTGATAATTAAGTAAACCATGCTCATTTTCAATAATGATAATGAACCATGAAAATGTATAGTTCCCCAAGTAAATAAAGACATTTCCAAGATTACCACATGTTGCGGCTACTTTTCTCTTTGATTATAGCATTATCAGTTCAAATTAGCCTGTGAACTGCTGTTTTTGAGCAGGGGATCATCATGGGTAAAGTAACATTGGGACCCTGTGGTATATAGAGATTATCCCCCATCCATGCAGTTAACAAAAAGAAAAGCATGGTGAAAGTTAAGGCTCGAGTCGATCTGAGAAGTCACTGAAATGAGACCGACTACCCAAGAGAAGTCATCACGAAGATACATCTCACACATGTTTTCAAGCAGCCCAGCTATATAAAAGAAAGTGGGAAATTATGACCTGACTTAGTCCTGGGTGTCTATATTCTGAAACTTCTTGCCTTCTTGTACCTTCTGCAAAATTGATCTGATCGCATGTATGGGTACTACTGATGACAAAAGTGTTCTGCGACCTCTTCTCTTCTTGCCCAGAGCAATTAGCCAATTGGTGTGCTCCTGTGGGTCCTGCTGGGAATCAGAGATCAGATGGACTGTTTTCTGTGCTTCCAGTAGGCCTCTTTCTACCAGGGCCTTCCTTGTCTCCTCGGGAGAATCATAAACTCTCACTCCCTCTGACCAGAAAAATCTAAGGCAAGCAGGATAGGGATTGTTAAAGGATAGGGATTGTTTGCCCTGAGTAGTTTCAGCAGATCCAGATACTTCATCCTTTGCCTCTGCTCCTTGGGAGGGTAGTCATGACCAAAAAAGAGTCTGCTAGTAAGGCACTTTACTTCTTTTTGCTGCCAAACTTTCATCAAAACCTCCTCCTTCACCTTATAGCTGTTAAATTTAATTATTATAGAGAGTGGCTTAGAACTAGGGGTAGAGGGCCTTGGCTGGCGTGCCCTGTGTGCTCGCTCTATCCCTAATTGATAGCCTGGAAGTAGCTGAAGGATGTCCGCAAGCAGGGCTTCCATATACTTTGTCATCCAGCTGATTTCTGACCCCTCCAGCAATCCATAAATCCAGATGTTTTCTCTCCTAGACCATCCTTCTAGGTCTGTGCATTTTTCCTGAAGCATTTCTGTGTGGCTAAATAATGCTTGTATTATAAGGCCTGTTCTTGCCACTCCATCCTTTGCAGCCTCTACCCTTTCCTCTACTTCTTTCACTCTTTTTTCCAGGCCTGTAAGGGTTTGATTTAGCTGTCAGAATTCTGCCTTGTTCTCTGCTAGCATCTCTTTAAGCTCTTGGAACAATTGCTCTAATCTAGTTCGAGAGAGATGGTCATGCTCTTCTTCTTTATCCACCATGCTAGTGGGGGATGGGCTCCGACTGCTGTCTCTCACTTGTGCTTTTTATCCAGCTGCATCCTGCCATCTAGATGCTAGTTTCATTTTGGTTCTGCTTTACCGGTCAATAACCGTTTTCATGCTTGCCATATTTCAGGTTTTCTAGCACTCTTTTGTAGAGAATATAGACTTTCAAGGCTCTCAGGGATGGGAGCTCCTCTCAATGACCTGCTGCCAGCTCCGTGACATCACTGGGAGTCCTTGGGGTTTTCAACTTTTCAAATCAAATCATACATTATTTATAAAAAAATGCCTTTCTTACAGCCAAAGCACTTGTACATAATGAAAACAAATACAATAAACAATCATAATGAACAATAATCAATAAAATACTTGTAGACTTGGACAGAAGACTTGGTTTGCTGGCCAAGGCACCTAGCTTCAGGTAGAAGACTTGGTTTGCTGGCCAAGGCACCTAGCTTCACCTGAGCTCTTTCCTTCTAAGACTGCTTGAAAGGCAGAGTAGAGAAACTTACCAGAGCAAGGGAGAAGGATTAAGACTTAGTTTGGCTAAGCAGATTTACTGTGTGGTGGTGTTTTTATTTTTTACTCACAGGGATTGCTACTGTTTGTTGCTAACATTTCATTGCTTTATTTTTCTCTGATTCAAATTGTTGTTGCTGGTATACCTTCTTCTGCATTATTACAAGGTGTGCCTACAGGTGTGTGCTAACAGATTACTGCTATAATCTTCTGATTCAAATTGTCTTTTGCAAGGTATATCTTCTGTTACTGCTTTATTTTTCTCTGGAGCAAAGTGTTTCTTACAGGGTATATCTTCTCTGAAATTATTACAGGTGGTGCTTTACAGGTTTTACAGTTTTATCTAACATTAGGATAAGCTTTCAGGGTTACTGCATTTGTTGTTGACTGATTGTTTCTGCTCTTACCTCCTTGTTCTTTCGTCCGTGGTTCTTCTTTTTAGGCAGGGGAAGGGCCCAGCCACCCACCCCCATCACCAACCACCCCACGCTACACTCCTTTTATAGTGTATCACAGTTGTGACATTTCCTGTGGCAGAGCAGGAAGGGGCGGATCAGTGGGGCCTCCACAAGGTGATCTCATTTACAGGGCACTAGTAATTTAACTTGTTATAACAAGTTAAACAAAGCACAATTAAACCATTACTTGCATTTTTTTTCCTTCTAATTACTCTGACTAGGTTACAAACCCAGCAACTTATTTGGAATGGATTTCATTAACTGCAGGTACTGTGGAACAATTTTCAGAAGGACAGTCTTACAGGATTTAGGACACTGTCCTACATGCTGAGCCTTTGGAGATCTTAGGTCTCAGCTCCGGCAGCATGGGCAGAGATTGCACGCCTCAAATTTCATATTGAAGAGAAATACATTATAAGAACCACCGCCATTTCCCCAGCATCCAACAGAAAAACCTCGACCGCAGAGGGTAGTTGGTCCAGGAGGTTGGCAGGTGGTTAGGAGGAGCAAATCAGGTGCCCCATCACTCTGCTCTCCAACACAATACCTCCAAAACCATATAAACACTACAAACAGGTATCTGCCTCTATCTCTGAAATCAAATAAAGAGGCAGAAGACACTGCAGAGCAGGACACTATGGCACAGGAGCTAGCACAACAATACTCACCCAAATCAGGAACCAAAACTAAACAAGCACAAAGGAAATCCAAAAAACTTCTGATCATAGGAGACTCCATGATTCGGGGAGTTGATACCCATCTCCAGCCAGGGGTGATGGTCAGATGTCTCCCAGGTACATCAGCATGGAGAGACACTGACCGCATTGCTAAAATTGTTCACAAAGCAGGAGAAAACATTGATGTCCTAGTACACATAAGGACTAATGATCTCGCCAGCCGGTCAGTTGTGGAGACCAAGGAACACCTGACTAGGCTGGGTGACAAACTATCATCTATTTCGTCCGGCATCTCCTTCTCTGAGATCCTGCCAGTCTGGGAGAAGGGAGCAGATGGATGGAAGGTCAGAGAAGGGGAGATAGGGGAGCTAAACACGTGGCTCAAGGACTGGTGCCAGGAAAAAGGACACAGATTTGTAGGGAACTGGCAACAGTTCTGGGAGCGAAAGTTCTTTAAATTTGATGGACTGCATCTGACTAAAGAGGGAGTCAGTGCATTGGGGCAGAAGTTTGACGTCTTTGCAGAATATTTAAACTAGCAAATGGGGAGAGGGGTGCAGCACCCCATACGTCGAATGGGAAGAACACCCCTCCCCCCTCAGCTAGTGGTCAAACAGGAATTCAGCGTGTTTGCCGTTCATTTGCATCACCAGGTAAGAAAAAAGGTTTGTCTCCCCATACGATGCACAGGAGTAATGCCAAACTTCACCCAACAACTAACACACCAAAATCTGGCCAATGGAAAATCATGTACACAAATGCTCACAGCCTGGGAAATAAGATCCCAGACCTGCAGGCAATAATGTCAGAGGCTAAACTGGACATAGTAGCAATTAGTGAGACGTGGTTTACCAGTAACCACACTTAGGAGACTTCAGTACCTGGCTATGTATTGTTCAGAAGAGACCGAGGTACAAAAGGGGGAGAGTGGTCCTGTATGTTAATGAAAATATCAAAGCTACAGAAATTCAGAAATCACATAAGAGCCAGAAGAACTGTGGGTCACCCTGGAAACAGGTAATGGGACAGCCATAAGAACTGGGGTTGTCTACAGACCCCCAGACCAGAGGGAGGACATAGACACATTACTGTTAGAAGATATACAAAACATGACAGCTAAAGGGGAGGTTCTGATAATGGGAGACTTCAACATGCCAGATACAGATTGGTCAATACCAGCAGGAACATCTGCAGAACTAGACTCATAGTGGATTCCCTGCAGGGAGGGCCTCAAACAACTGGTACAGCAACCCACAAGAGACAGGGCTATCCTAGATCTAGTACTGACTAACAAAGAAGGGATCACAGATCTCCAGGTAGAAGGTCACCTGGGGCCAGTGACCATCACATGGTATGGTTCAATTTGGCTACTACATCTAAATCATCCCATTCCAAGGCAAAAATATGGGACTTCAGAGGAGCTGACTTTGATAAGATGGCCAACAGAGTTAAGCTAGCCCTGGCAAAAGAAACACAGGTGAGGAGGTACAGGCAAAGTGGGCAAGCATTAAGGATACAATACTTGAAGCAACATCCCATTGTGTTAGACAGAAAAGGAAGTGCAAAGAAGAAGGAAACCACTTTGGTTCTCAAATACAGTAGCAGAAAAGGTCAGAGCCAAAAGGCTGGCCTTCAGAAAATATAAGGAACACAGCGGGATGAAGATAGGGAGGCATACCAAACTGCCCTAAGGGAAGCAGGTAAGGCAGTAAGGCAGGCAAAGTCCCAAACTGAGGAAACACTAGCACGAACAGTAAAGAAGGTGACAAGACTTTCTATAGATACATTAGTGAAAGGAGAAAGTCCAGAGGGTATTGCTAAGCTTAATGGAGAAAAGGAGCATGTGAGGAGGAGGACCCTGTAAAGGCATCTATCCTAAATAGATACTTTTGCTCAGTATTTACTGAAGAGAAGGTAGGGCAGAGCCCACAGCTCAGCATCATGGACACAGGGGAGGAGGTGAGCACTACTCCCTTCACAAAAGAAAGGTCCTACAAGAGCTTGCTAAGCTCAGGGTGGATAAGGCAATGGGACCTGATGGCATACATCCCAGGGTACTTAAGGAGCAAAAGAGGAACTAGCAGAGCCATTAGCAGAATTGTTTAGTGAGTCTCTGAGCACAGGAGAGGTCCCAGAAGACTGGAGAAGGGCTCATGTGATCCCACTCCACAAGAGTGGTAGCAGGGAGGAGGCGGGAACTACAGACCGGTCAGTCTTACCTCAGTAGTGGGCAAGATTATGGAGGCACTCCTTAAGGAAAGGATAGTGCAACACCTGGAATCCATAGGGGCACAGGATCCAAGACAGCATGGGTTTACAAAGGAAGGTCCTGTCAAACTAATCTCATAGATTTCTTTGACTGGGTAACCAGAGTGTGTGGACCAAGGGAGCAGTTGATGTCACCTACCTTGACTTCAGCAAAGCTTTTGACACTGTTCCACATAGAAGATTGATAAATAAGCTAGGTAGGCTCGGGTGGTCAGAAGTTGGTCAACTGGGTGGCAAACTGGTTGACTGGCAGAAAACAGAGAGTGGTGGTAAATGGTATACAGTCAGAAGAGATGCAAGTCACAAGTGGGGTATCTCAGGGATCAGTCCTGGGGCCAGTCTATTCAACATCTTCATTAGTGACCTGCGAGATGGACTAGAGGTAAGGCATCTTGTGTTTGCAGATGACACCAAGATCTGCAACAGAGTAGATGATCCAGATGGGGTGGGCAGAATGAGAGAGATCTGGATAAACTAGCAGAATGGTCAGAAGAGTGGCAACTGGGATTTAATGCAAAGAAGTGCAATATCATGCACATAGGAAGAGAAACCCTGAAGCCACTTATAGGCTGGGAGGGATTGCTAGCAGTCACAAAGGAAGAAAGAGACTTGGGCATCATCATCACTGATGACCTAAAATCATCAAGCAGACCTCTAATGCAGTAGGTAAGGCTAGGGGGTGTTAGGGTGTATTAGTAGGGGTATCACAAGTCGTAAGAGGAGGTAATATTCCCTCTGTACAAGACATTGGTTAGCTCTCATCTGGAGTACTGCAGTATTGGAGGCCACACCTTCACAAGGACATTAACCAAATTGAGGCAGTCCAGAGAAGGGCAACCAAAATGGGCAGGGACTGCATCAGAAGACATATGAGGACAGATTAACAGAGCTCAATATGTATACCCTTGAGCAAAGGAGAGAGAGGGTGATATGATCGAGATATTTAAACACCTTAAGGGCATAAACAAGGTGAAAGAGTCTAACATGTTTAAATATAAGAAAAATAGCAGGACAAGAGGACACAGCATGAGATTAGAGGAGGCCGATTAAGGGGAATGTGAGGAAATTCTTTTCACAGAAAGGGTGGTAGATGCATGGAATGGCTTACCACAAGAAGTGAGTGGCTATGAATGCAGTGCAGGGCTTCAAACAGGCATGGGATAGGCATAAGGGAGCAATACAAATGACTATGAATAGATAGGTCACTGACAGAGCAAAGGCCGATGGCACATTTATAAGGTAGAAAAAGAAATGGGCAGACTGGATGGGCCTTGCAGTCCTTATCTGCCGTCAACTTCTATGTTTCTATGTTTCTATGTAAAATCCTACAGTTTAAAACTCTGACAATTATAATAATACCTTCAAGTCTGGATATGCCATATCAAATAAATAGGTCTTAGGTGCAGTTTTAAAACCCTGGACGGGTTTTGTATAACTCTGACAATTTGTAATATTTTAACACCAAATTTTAACATGGCCTTCTGCATCCCCTCATGAACTATATGACTCTCATCATGCAGCTCCTGCCCAAAAGGTGTTTTCATGGTCGTTTAGTAACATCAGTTTTTGGGTGGGATTTCTATAATGACAATCACATTGTTCGGGTGGGGTCATAAGCAGACAATTTTTAAAATGTGGTGTCAAAATATGTAAAAATGGAAAAGTTATACCTATTCATTGCAATTTCGCTATACACACTTGTAACTGGGGAATTTTTAAATATTTTGACTCCAAATTTACAACAGAGTATTCCTATTACTCCTCCTCATTTATGTCACACCTGTAGTTTTCAAATCTTGGCCTTAATGTTTTTTTGCACCTGAGGCATGCAATGGCATCATAGTTGTGTGGAATTGCATTTTGGCAAGGATTTCAACATTTTCTGTACTGGGTACATGAGGTGGGGTGACACCATGGCTATGCTAAGAGTTTCATCACTGTTGTCCTATACATGGAAGTGCAGGGCCCACAGAGCCCTGTGCTTCCATGGCTACATACATATGTGCATCTATTGGGGGATAGGAGCTCAGGGGCCAGGGCCCACAGACAAATAGGGATATGATTATACTATCTCAAAAAGTAAGGAAATTCATTACAAAAACTTCATTAATGCATCAATTAGAGTTCTTACTAAAGTGACAAAAGCAGGGAAATGGGGTGTTAGGGTTTTCAATCCTAACATCCCACCCCAACCTCTCACCCAACCCTACCAGCACAACCTCACCCTGACCCTCCACACACCAACAAGCATTGGAGACTGCCCCGGGGTGGCCAGCCCTAAAGCTCACCCCCATTCTGCTATACTGTACCATCTCAGCTTCTTTACAGATGGAATGGGGTGAGCATGAGGGCCAGAGACCCTGAAGCAGACCCTGATGCATGTTGGTGTGTGGAAAGATGGAGAGTGTCAGCTTGGTAGGGATTGGGTGGGGGTTGAGTGTTAGGGTTGGAAACCCCTAACATCCCAATCCCCTGCTGTTGTTGCTTAGTTAGAACCCTAACTGATGCATTAACAAAGTTTTTTTGCAATGAATATACATACATATATATATACACACACACATAATACACACTGTGTCTGTGTGCTTGTCTACACACTCATAATATGCAGTATAGGCATAGCAACCATGAAAATATTTATTTCCAAGGCAACAAATGTAAAAGCAATTTATGGTTCTAGAAGATGTTTATAATGATTCACAAAATCTGCCCCAGAAGGTTTTCCAAAAAAAAAAGTATATATTTGTTATGAGTAGGAAGCATGCTTTTACTGTAGATACTTATTGTACCCAGTAGGAATACATAAATGAGTCTCCTGTTCCTGATTGTGTTTTAGATCAACTACATCCTTCTTCCTCTGAAGACAATGATTTTTAATTTGATTTTAAGTTAGGCTGAATGATTTATTTCCATGTTTTTGTTTCCCACTTTGATCACTGAGCTGCATTTAACAACACACTTGCCATCTATAACGAAGGCCAGGTAACTAGCTGCCTTCACAAATGATGACACAGCTGCTTTCTACAAGCTAATAGTACACACATAAACACCAAATGACCTTTGCCCTCCCTCCCAAGACAAAAAGTGACTCACTTTTACATTGCACAAGGGCCGTTTTTTTGTTTTAGGTCTGAAAATCTGAGGCAATTCATGAATTTGGGTCTCCCCCATGGTATTGTATAGTGGAATGGCCACATTATCTGCAGTTTACTCTCTTCCATAGCCTTTTTCCATGTAAGCACCATTTCCTACCTTTCTTGGCCTTGTGTTGTTATTTGTCCTTTACTCATGTCTGACTACATGTCACATCTCCAATTCTTACCACAGTCTGTGTACCATATAGAGTCATGCTGCATGCTGACTTCATGTCCACAAAACTCATGTTCAGGTATTTTGCAACTGGATAGTTCAGTCTAAGCTAGTTGTTTGCATTTTATTTTAGACATATTTTGACTTTTTTTTTGCATCAAGGATAGTCTAGCTGATATACAATATCTTGTTCTAAGTGGAGTCCATCCAATTTTGTATCTGGGTGAACTGGAGCACTGGGAAGGTAAGTAACTTGTCCAACACCTGGGAAATAATCTGTAATATGGGGATGACAATCAGTGGGAGGGGGTGCCACTAGACATCAGGGACAAAATATATACAATTTTTCCACTAATAGAAAAGGATTGGCCCAAACAAAAATGGATTCTTTTTTCATTTTACAAAGCAAGGAAGCAAATAACAGAAAATGATATAAAATATATAAAAAAAACACATTCGGTCATTGTGCTGACAACTAAGTGCAGAATCCACCTAATGGGGTCATGATGAGTCAGATACATGTATTTGTCTCTCTCCAGGATATCATTTTTCTGGCTTTTGACATTTTTTGTATAGGAAAAAAAATGAAAACAAGATGGAAGCAAATGAAAAAGGATTGGCCACATATGAAAAAGGAATCCTTTTTCATTTCAAACCTTTGTCTTGAAGTGCTTACTGAGCATGCTCAGAATAAATTGTGCAAAATTTCAAAATTAAATTATTTTGGAATAGATATATATTTTTTAACTAAACAAGAAAACAGCACATCTGTGGACTGGCCCCTTTCTACCCTGAAAATTTCAGCACAAAATTCCAAACCGTCTGGGCACTACAGGTGTCACCAGAACACCAAGCAAAATCAATGGGGAAACACACACTCAAAAATTCTTTTTTTGCACTGTCCAGAACTCAGAATCCATCTGTCCAACCCAAATGAATCTTGGCAGATCCACAGATCTACCACACAAGACAACATATGCAAACTTTCATGCAAATCTGGTAAATGGTTGTGAAGTTATTAACTCATTCACTCCACAGGAGCTCTTTGAGAGTTCTACCACTTGTCTCTTTTATACCTAACACTGCATCCTTGGCCTTTCAAAGCAAAATTAATCCATCATCAGCATGCCACAAACAAATGCAAATAGAAATATAGAAACATAGAAGTTGATGGCAGATAAGGATCACAGGGCCCATCCAGTCTGCCCTTTTATACCTCATGAACCGTAAGTGCTACATACAAAGTATAAGTGGCAAAGTTGTTCAGCACAAAATTACCTTTCCAATGATGCTATGCAATTAGTAATAAGCATTTCTTTTTCTATACTAGTCAAAATAACCACTTTGTTTGCACAAAAAAAGGCAACATAAGCCATTTTTGGTTGAGAAATATATAACATATAAACACCAAATTATGCATCCATACACTAGATGTAGTTACAACAGTACATTTGTACTAAAAAGCTATTATTTCTACTATAAAACATGTATTTTCCCTGTTTTATTCACGGTGCTTAGGTGAGACTTAATGACCAAAATGTCTGCCATACACACCATGCCTTAAACAAATGCAAATAACTCCTATAGTATATGTGATACACATGAAGTATCAGAGTGGCAAAGTTGTTCAACACAAAATTGCCTTTCTAACAGTACTATGCAGTCAATTCTTATCAATTCTGGTTGGCAATTAATATTAAAACATATGAAGCGATGTCTCAAAACATTGCAAGGGCACACATGACGCCTGTAGCTGATTTCTGTATTTGTTCTGGGACACACTGCGTACATTTGCTTGCCACCTACAGGTGTGTTCTAGGAGGCAATGAGTTAAAGTACAAAAATTGGGGTTTAACATTAAACAGCCTACTCAACCTAACCATAGTGGTGCTATCACACCACAATAATATATTTTAAAATAGGTGATAAACTCCTAGCAATCTGATAGGCCAATGGCATAACCTGACTGCCTGCTTATCAAAAATTAATTTAGAGCCTTACCTGGAACAGACTTCCACTTCAACTTTTTAGTGATGAACTTTACAATATGTACCAAATGGTTATAACTGGAATTGAATGTGGTGCATGTTTTTAAGTTATTTTTCTCTTCAGACCATGGTTTGTTTTTTATCCTGTTACCAGGGTCAATGTTATAGACCCTATACATTTCTTGTAACACTGAACTGTACTTGTTCAACAAGATAATTAATAAAACTTAATGTTTTTTAAAAAAATCAGCTTAGGACCTATTTTGAAATAGGAATAACACCCTTCTGGGAGTTGGGGCATGCTGATATATGATGCACAAAAAGTAAAGGCTGTCTTGATTTTTCAATAGATCAAAAATCCTTTTAGTCTACAGTCACCCAGTCAATGTCCATACACATAGCAAACCAATAAATTGGGGAGACTCGAATATAGTGTCAATCTTTAAAGGTTTATTTTATTTCACTTAAAGAGCTGCTTAATAGTAACTTAGCTGCTGCCCCCACACACATGTGATAAGTTATCTGGCCCAGAGGTGCTGAATAGTATTCAGCCCATTTACTTCTTCCATTATAAAGAGTTATTTTACTCATAAATTTGCTCCTGTAGCAGACCAAAAAAATGGAACCACTTCCCTACTCATCCGTGTTAGTCGAGTGATCACTTTGATTTATTAAAATCCCAGTGCAAAATAGTAATATAATGCTTAAGAAAATAGCCCCCATTCAACTTAATGGGGTAAGCGCATGCAGCCATCATTTTCTGACATCACAAAATGGGGCTGCGTGTGCCGGTGTGGCTGAAGAGAACGGAAGTGGCTCCATTTTTTTCAGTCTGCTACGGGGGCAAATTTACGAGTAAAATGATTATTTATAATGGAAAAAGAAAATGGGCTGAATACTATCCAGCAACTCTGGGCCAGGTAACCTATCATCTATGTTTGTGGCAGCGCTACTAGGAAGCTGCTTTCAACACATCCACCAATGGAGGATGACATTTTGTGGCTCCTCATCACTTTGTTTGAGCTACTGCTTACTGTGTTATGCTGTGTACTTATATATATATATATATATATATATATATATATATATTTATAGTAGCACGGTAGTGCTACCATAGTTAGGGTTGAGGAGCCATTTCTATGTTAAACCCCAAAACTTTGTACCTTAATAACTTTGCAACCATTTTATGGATTTGCCTGAAATTTGGAATGCACAATCAAGAACCATAGGCCTTGAGATCTGCCAAGTTTTGTACTGGTCAGATATATGGCTGTGGAGATATTAAGCATGATCTGCACATGCATTTACGCTTTTTCTGGAATTCTACGGCCGCGCCTACAGGTCGCATGGTTTGCACAACTAGCCCAAAATCTTCAGGAAATGTGTGGCCAGGGTCCCCAATGTGCCTTTCAAAGATTTGGTGAAAAGTATTAAACGGTTCAAAAGTTATTCAAAAAACAATTTCCCATTATAAGTCAATGGGAAAAGTTAACAAAAAGTTCGACAGTGTCGCAAATGCATTTTTACTTTCGCAAATGGGCCTGTTACTTTCACAAATCCACCATTTTGTTTTCAGTTGGTGATCAGAAAAATGCTTGGCATTTAAATTTGGGACCCTCTAGCAACCTAATTCTTTTTGTATTCACCTAATCGGACCCTGAGGATGCTACCCATGTCTTTATTTTGGGGTAAAACACCCAGAAATATGTTTTCAAATTTCTGGAAAATTACTTACCAAAGTGCTTTCGTGCTCACGAAAGTGCATATGAAACCTGCGGCTTTTAGCAAATTAGCGACAGTAGTTTTCTAGTCTGTGGGAAAATGACAGCAATTCTTTGGCACTGCACTGCAAAAGAACCGTTGGGAGTTTTGGGCTGAAATTTGGAGGGAACACAGCCGACATCTCACAGATGTGTCTTTCAGTGTTGTATTGAAAAAATATTACATGTCGGCAAAGTTATGGCACTCCAAAGTTGACATTTTCTCCCATAGGATAACATTACGGCGCCCGATGCATTACAGGAATCCTTTGGCACCCTGCTGCAAAACAACGGTTTGGTATTTTTCCTGAAATTTGAGGAAGACAGCCAACAGCCCACAGATGTGCCTTTCAGTGGTTTGGTGAAATAATATTACAGGGAGGCAAAGTTATGATGCTCGGAACTTCTCTTTTTTCCCATAGGATAACATTACGGCGTCGCGCGCATTTCACAGGGCCCGTATCTCGAAACAGTGCTAAGTACTAAACTAGCCAGGACAGTCATAAATCATATGACTTTTACATTTTTTTCTGCGTCGAACGGTTCCTGAGATATAACCTATTTAGTATTCCAAGTCCTCATTTTCTGCTCCGATACCCATTATTATGCATACATTCTTTGTACTCACTGTCTTTCTCTATGAAGGTTTTGGGGAAAACCAGCCTGTGTCCTTACATTACTGTTACCATAGCCCTTTCCGCTTGCGGTTCCGTACCCGTTTCACTTACTGTTGACATCTACGCCACCATGTGCGTTATCCTTTGCATTTTCATTTGCGCTTGCGTTTCTGTTATTTTTTGCCATTTGTGTCCACAGTACTGTTTCTCTTTCTGTTTCACTTTGCGTCACCATGCCCATTGACATTTCTGTTTGCAGGCACCATGTTACTATGTGACAACACATCACCTGGCAGACCGTTCCCGTCTACGCCACTGTGTGCGTTACCCTTTCTGTTCTCATTTGCGCTTGTGTTACCATATGCAGCACTGTTAGCACTTCTGTTTGCATTGCTGTTCCTGTTACTATGCCACAAGACATCACATGCGGGAGCATGGGGCCGGAGGGCCCTGAGCTCCATCACTGCATTACATTCACTATTTCTCATTATCATTCTCAAAAGAAAGGAAATTAGAGGCAAAAAACTCTGTTTAGCATTAGTTAGGGTTGTCACAGTGACAAAGTGAGAGAATTATTAGGTTGAAAACCTCATGTACCGCCCACCCTCAACCGCATTGGGGTGCGATTAGGGTCGTCGGTCTAACTCTCCTGCCCCCATTCTCCTATACTTCTGCTGCTTTACACATGTCATGGGGGTGAGGTGGGGCTAATGTTAATGTTCACCAATGCTGAATTGAAATGGTGAAAACCTGAGGAGTTTCAACCCCTAACGATAATTCCTCCCTTTGTCATAATAGTTCAACAATAGTTTTGCCCTCTATCTCTATATATATATATGAAGTTCATTGTAAATTGTAATCATTCAATATCACAATGATTCACACCCCTTCTGCCACTATAGCTCCCAATTCTGCTTCCAGCACCAAAACCTTAGCGGGAAAAATAATTAGCAGTCACAGTGCATGATATCAAAACTGTTTCCCTTAAAGTTATCATGGACTCATGTTCTGTTAGTCAGCTTCTCAATGTTTAAAAGTTGGTAGGATACAGAAAGCTATACATTGATGCCATCTGTTCAGTCTTAAGCCTTCTATGTTATGCCAGTCTTCCTCTAATTTCATAGCATCTAATACTAAATATTGCAGTGCATGCCATACGGCCTTTCTAAAAAAGATCAAAATTGTTCCCTGTACCATCAGTATGTAACTGTTGCAGACTGAAAGATGACAAAATAATACCTCTTAATAGTTTCTCTCAGGTTTCATTTCTGCTGCTCTGTAAAGCTAAAAAACATATTGTAGCCTGAATAACAGCAGTACTCCAATATATCTTTGCTTCATGCAGCTTTATTTTGCTGGCTGCTGTCATATACTTTCAAATGCACATATCTTATATAGAAATTGTCCTTATATGCAAAGGACTCCATCCCCAAAATACTTCTCCATGGCTACAGCATCTAAAACATTACATTGAGAGAGCTTATTTAGCCACTGCTTTACAAAAGCACTTTCATAACAAATGAGGTGCACAGCATAATCTGGTGGATGGTTTCAAACGTTCCCCATCTCTTGGGGAACACATGTGGTCCTTCCAGCCTGCTCCCTCAGTGTAGAAAAGCAGCTGGGGCAGCAGGCATGTCCATTTTAAATGCTGCAATATGGGCTGGTGTGCTGAGATGTCTTGATGGTGTTACTTGAAAGATCCACCTGCTTTCAGTACTGCAGGAGCCTGTTTGCTACAGGCTGCTGCAGAAATCATGCAGAACACCTGGTTAGGGCTCTCCCCTTCATAATCAAATACAAGCTGGATACTGGACACTGCAGTGGTTGCCCCCCATCCTATTTGGATCATTCAGTTTCCAAATATTACAATTTCTATAAAGAATTGCTTTTTGATAAGGGAAATACCATAAATCAAGAAATGCATTATTTGGTTATGTATTTTTCCTTTTAAGTGTGTCAGGTACAGTGAAGGACTGTGGGGAACAGAGGTCAGGTAGAGACATCTCCCCACCTATTTTAGAGGAGTTCATAATGTGAGGTAACCCAAACAACATATTTTTAAATCAGTACTACAGTACATAGCTAAAGGAATGCAAGTCATAGCTGAACAAATATCCTCATAACTTAGGAGGAACAATCATACTGATGTTATCCATTACAGGCAGTTGTAATGAAGAAATACAGAAATATCACATTGCAGCCATGTTCAGAGACTTTCTCAACACAGGAGTGGTTCCAGAGGACTGGAGGAGAGTATATCTAGTCCCTCTTCACAAAAATGGTAGCAGGGAGTAGACAGAAAACTATAGGCCAGTCAGCCTCTCCTCAGTATTGGGTAAGATTATGGAGGCACTGCTTAAGGAAAGGACTGTGGAACACTTGGAATCCAATGGAGCCTAGGATCTGAGGCAGCATGGATTCACAGCAGGAATGTCATGTCAAATGAATCTAATAGATTTTTTTGACTGGGTAACAAAGGAGGTGGATCGGGGGGAACAGTGGATGTCACCTACCTTGATTTCAGCAAGGCCTTTGACACCATCCCACATAAAAGATTGGTTAACAAGATGGGAGGCCTGAGCATGGGCCACAAGGTGGTAACTGGGTTAGAAACTGGTTAAGGGACTGAAAGCAGGGGGTGATGGTAAATGGAATCCAGTCCTGGGATGGGGGGGTGACCAGTGGGGTACCTCAAGGATCAGTCCTGGGGCCAGTCCTTTTTAATGTCTTCATTAGTGACATTGTGGAAGAGTGGAAGAGGAAGGCTTATCTGTTTGCAGATGACACCAAGATCTGCAACAAAGGTGGACACTTCAGATGGGGTGGAGAAAATGAGGAGGGACCTAGGAAAGCTGGAAGAATAGTCAGTAATGTGGCAACTGATGTTCAATGTGAAGAAGTGCAAAATAATGCACCTGAAATGCAGAAACCCGGGGAGAGCTACAGGATGGGGAGAGTTATTAATGGTCACAAGGGAAGAAAGTGATCTGGGGTTATCATCTGAGATGGTATACATCCCGATGTTGACATGTCGACAGTGGAGTCTCTGCAGTGACAACAGAGACACATCACTGTAGGGAACCCACTGGCACCTGACACTGTCTGTACCCCGACTCAGCTCCAACTCGGAGTTGAGAATCCAAGTGGGGAGGGAAGGTGTAGCCCCCTGCATGAGGGGTGCAGGGTGAAGCCCCTGAAGAAAACACTCTCTGCTTCTGCAACAGGCAGCTGACTGCAAAATGCAGTCGACCTGCCAGTTTCGCTGTCGGGTCATTTGACCAATATTTTGTCGATGACCTGCCATGGATCCATCTCAGATGACCTAAAGATGGCCAAGCAGAGTACAAAGGCTGCAGTGAGGGCCAGTGGCCTGGTCGTGTATAGGAAGGTATCATTAGCAGAAGGAGGTAGGTAGTGATTCCTCTATATAAAACAACTTGTGAGGCCTCATTTGGAATACAGTGTACAGTTCTGGAGGCCACATCGTCATAGGGAACTAGACAGGATGGAGGCAGTTCAGAGAAAGGTGACTAAGATGGTACAAGGCTTACACCAGAAGGCATATGAGGAGAAATTAAAGGATCTAAATTTGTATGCAGTGGAAGAGAGGAGGGAGCAGGGAGACATGATAGAAACCTTCAAGTATCCTGAAGGCATAAGCAAGGTACAAGTAGGTGACATCTTTCAATATAGGAGATGTACAAGAACGAGGGGGCATGATATGAGATTAGAGGGGGCAGGATAAGGGGAAATGTGTCTGTTGGCAATGTCCACACTGTGAATCCAGTAAACCTCTATTTTAAGCAATGCAATGACCCAATCAGAGTTCCTCTAGGGCTCTTTTCCTCTCTCCAGGCCCCAGATCTTTAGTGATGCCACTGAATGACCATTGTTGCTGAAGTGTTGTGCCACTGGGGAGATTTTACCTTTCCTCTGAATGCCACTCTTATGCTCACATATTCTTGTCCTGAGTTACCTTTTAACCTTGTCAATATAAAGTTTGTCACATGGAGATTATATTAACTACACCAAATGGCCCGTGCCATAATTGATGGGTTGTTTTACTGTGAATTTCTGGTTTGTATAGGAATGATCATAGGTCAGGTTCTGGCTTGTGTTCCACCTTGGAAACATTTCCTATGTGGGAACACATCATTGGTCTATGGCTCTAGAAGTAGTTGTCCCCAACTGCATCTGGAACTGGGTGTTTCAGTGTATACAAGTCTATCACATAAGGTCTGATTTTTCTTTGAAGTAAATAGTGGAATGTTCCTAAAACTGTCATTAGGGATATTTGCCACTTGTAGGATGTGCCCATTTTTGTCAAGTATTCATCTGATTGCCCTACTCTGCTGGAATAAGCTGTAGAGAATACTATCCTGTCACTTCTGGTATCTTTCTGGGCCCTATTCAGTAATATCCCTCTCTGCATTCCTGACACTTTCTCATGTTTCTGTGACAAACAGTTGAGAGGTATTCTGTTATTCCCCTCTACATGCTACAGATACACTGACTATCCACAAGGGTTTAGGAAGGCATACTCACTGCACACATCTGTGTGCAGTAACGTGTACACATTTCTGGTTGCACTCCGATATATGCAGATATACTAAGTCAATGTCAGTGGCTCAATAGGTAGCATGCTTGCCTCTGGGGCTGGAAGATTAGAAGGTTATGAGTTCAAGACCCATGGATGGGACTTGGGGTAATTCCATAACTGACAATGTAGTGCAGTATGAAGAGGGTGCTGCACTGCTGAGGGGCTGTTGATGAGATGTTAAACCAAGGTCCCTTCTGCCCATCTTTGGTCACTGTCCTGGTGAAAGTAAAAGACCCATTGCACTTATTGTCGAAGAGTAAGAAATCATACATACAAAAACAAATATCATTCATAAAGTAAAAAAAGAAAAAGTAAAAATATGTACAGTGATCACGCAAAATAAAAAAATAAACCGAACCATGTTTTCTATTACAATTTCTAACAAAAACAGACACCCCTACATCAGAAATAACATTATGCATATATCACAAAAACAATTTTCAGAAAGTATGTATTCAAATATTATGGCAAACCGTGATGACATAGTACACAAGGGTAAGTTTCACATCACCTGCACTGTATGCAAAATCCAATGGAACTGTTTCCAATACTCCAGTCCTTTACAGTACATTCAGGCAACTGTGCCAGTTCTTTATTAAATATTCTTTCTAGGCTGTCTATTACCATGTTATCTGTAATATTTGGGGGCAATGTGCTTTTGTTGAATGGTAAGTGCACAATGAGTCTACCAAAAGTAATATTTACATGTTGCAAAGCAGACCTGTAATGTACTATTTTGGATATTTTCTGTTTCCCTGATAAATACCCAGTATTATCATTAGGCAATAAGCAAATGTAAACAAGGGCTCCTGCCACAAGGTACTCAATGTGTCTCAAAATTGCTTACTAAAAGGACTTTCTATTAAAAAATGATACTGTGTCTCCAGAATTCCTGAACAGTTTGCACACAGCATTCTCTCTCTCTCTCCTCCACTCATTCATGTTTTAAAGATTCCCTAACAGTTCACCATAGATTCTTAAACAGATGACCCATATGTACTGAGGGATATGCTAGTTAACTAACTGGCTAGTAGTCTTAGTAGTAGTAAGAGCAGTCTTTTCTGCTGGGCTTAATTTTAACTAATGCAGGAAACGTTTTTTCCTGTATTAGACCATACAATTGTTTTCTGGTCTTAGGGTAACCTTTTCTGGGGGTACATGACAACTGGCTCCCAATAATCTGCTCCCTGATAACTTTCTCCCAACTGTTCTCTCCCCCAGCAGTATGCTCCTGAGACAGTACACTCTTTCGCAACTTACTCCTGCTCCTGCTCAAACTATTCCTAAAATTACTGTGCATCTTCACAAATAGAATGCCTAGTGCTTTGACAGCTTGCTCTCACTCATAACATTAAAATAACTGAACTATAATTACAGAATTACTGAATTAGATTCAGCATGCCAGTTAGAACTGTATTAATTGCATAATGCCTAATTATGTTTCAGTAAAGTCGGTATACCTTTTGCTCCTGCAGGCACATTTATTTGCGCTTGTCTATTGTAGTTGCTACAGTACAGTTTACAGAGAGCAGGATGACTGATCATTTTCTTTCAGAGAGATTGCAGAAAAACTTGTGGATGACCTCAATTATATCGATAGCACATGCGGTGGGTGCCTGACTCCAGCACTGTCCCAGCAAGTGGAATATGGGCAAAAGCCAAAGGTGAGGGGCAGGAGTACTACGGATGTAGTGGGGTGGCGACCCTAGCCACAGGATGTCGTTAAATGTACATGTGCGTGGGGGAGAGCGAGCATGGTGTGCATGGCCTGGGAGGGGGTGGAGGGGGATGTAGGAGGTGGTGCTGTGGTCAGCTGCTGAGCTGCAATGTGGCATCGGAGTTCACCTCTGCTTGCAGTGCTGGGGTTCTGGGTTTGGGTCTGGGTCCAGGCGCTACTGTGCTTTTCTTGCACCCGGCCCAAAATCGTATTTTCTTTTGCTTTCGCACCCCCCCGACATGCACCCCCCTGGAGTTGAGAATCCATAAGTAGGGGGGTGCGGGGGCAAAGCCCCCTTCATGGGGGTGTGGGGGGGCACAGTCCCCCTCACATAAAGCAAGTATTTTCAGTCCCTGGCACTGTCTTTCCATGCACTGAGGTTGTCAGGGTGGTGAAATTGTTTTCGCTGCCCTGACGTCACTCTTCTGCAAGTTGCCCTTCTCGGTTGCCCATATCACATAAAACCAATTATATCTACACTTTCCACAAGTGTGGCACCAGAATAAGGCTATATGGCAAATGTGAGTTAGCAGTCAAGAAGGTAAAGCTTTGGTAACGCTCACTACATACTGTAAGTTAATTGATGATTCCACCATTATTCATTGTTTTTCACAACATGCACATACACCTGATCCTTGTGCAGTTGAAAAGCTTGAAGCAGTCAATACTGCTAAGGAATGAGCCAGCACAATGCAAGACACAACAGCACAGATGTTGCTGCATGCTAAAGTCGATGTATCACTGGTGGCACCAGGTAAAATTATCAACAAAATCTGATGCACACAATACAAAGGTGAAAGTACACAGGACACCACCTAATCGAACTACAAATCCCAGAAACCTACTGTGTCTGCAATCCAGATTCAGATGGTGAAACAGTGTAGTTTGTATTGTATGACAGTGGACCTGGACATAATCGCATTTTACTGTTTGGGACTGATACAAACCTAAAATTCCTGGAGCGATGCAAGCAATGGTAGGCCGACAGCACTTTCTGTGTTGCACCACCACTCTTTAAACAATTGTATGTTTATCATGGGGGAACACTTTGGAAATGTACAGCCTGCAATTTATGCTCTTTTACCAGGTAAATCAAGGGAGTGTTATGAATGAATGTTAACTGCACTGAAAGAACTTAATCCTAACTTGTGCCTGGAGGTGGTCATGTCTGACTTTCAGCGGACGACAATAGCTGCATTTAAATCTGTATTTCCTCTAGCAAAGCAAGTGTTTTTTTATTTTACACAATGTATCTACTAAAAATTCAGATGGAAGGACTTGCAGTAAAATATGCACAGGATCGAGAGTTTGCACTAAAGTGCAAATATCTGCCATCACTTGCTTTCTACCCCCTGACCAAGTCATTCCAGCTTTGAGGAAATTACTGAGGAGTCCCTTAACATTTTCCAGAGGAACTAGTGCCAGTCATCAATTATTTTGAGGACGGTAGGACAGCAGTGAAACAGACAAGGAACAGGTCGGAGACAGCCACATTTTGACATCCTATTGTGGAATCACTCACAAATTGTATCTGACAGCCGAGCCAAAGCAAATAATGCTATTGAGGCATTTCACTGTGGGATGCAGTGTTTAATGCATGTTGCATCCCACAGTATGGAAAATTATAGATGGCCTCTGTGGGGTTCAGAGAAAGAGAGATTCAGAAGTGGAGCAGATCATTGCTGGTAATCCCAGCATCAAGAAGAGTGTATCGAGGCACTGTGGCATGTCTGACTTGCATATGGCAGAAGTGTACAGATTGCACTAGTGAGGAGTTTCTGCGTGGTGTTGCACACGTTTTGAGTACTAGTACCAGAAAACACCAAGCTATGATTTTAACTTTTATCGCTTGAAGTTTTGAAATAAAGTTTGATTCTAACTCACCATGCCTGAAGCTGTCCACACTACTATGACTGAGCCTGTGGATAGCATCACTTCCTGACAGTACATGGTTGCTCAGGATACCTAGAAGATTGGTTGCCCAGGAGACCTAGGAGACAACCAAGCACTTCTGATCGTGATCCTGAGCAACAGAAACACATGAACACATCTCTGTCTGGTAAGAGAACAAAACATTAATGTTTTGATGTTTTTAAGTGTGGCTATGTACTGACAGCTGGAGTGAATTGTTGTAGGAGGAAAATTGTCATAGGAGGAGGAGTAGTTGAGGGAGCGTGATGTTGGGAGTGAGTTGATGGGGGGCAAATTGTCAGGAACAAGTTGTTGTGTTCCCCTTTTCCAGAGTTATATTCCATTTCTGAAGGTTTATGAATGCATGACTGATGTAATGTGGTACTACATGTGCATGTTCATTCCAGATACAAGATAGCTTGCCTGACTTCCATTCATGCATATTAGGGACCAACCAATCCTCCACCATTTGAATCCAAGGGCCATTTGTAGTACACAAAGGTGGAGAAAAGTTGCAATAAAGAAAATGCTATAAAAGAAAGCAATAGGATTCACCATCTTTATACCACCCTTTCTAATGCCTGTATATTTAATGTCCCTCTTAATGGGATTTAATCTGAAACTCTGAAAATAGAGGGTATAAATCTGTTAATAATTCTATTGGAGGAGGAAATGCATCATTTAAAAAGGTGAAAGAAGGAATCAGTAATTTTTTCACTAGATATATCCTTTTCTGTTTAAAGAGGTGCCATCCTTTCCAGTACGCCAATATCCTCTTCGCTGTCTGTATGTAGTGATACTGATTTACTGAAACTGAATCTTTATGATTAAAGGTCACACCCAGGACTTTTATTGAGTGTGAGCTATAATTCCTGCTAAAACTGAACTTTTCTCAAAAGTTTTCTGGACAGCCAATTTGAATTGCTATGTTTTTGTCATTACTAATACATGATCCAGCTGCATCGCAGTACTTAGTGATCGCTTTCTTTACTTCCTAGCCAGAGGCACTGTCTTGCAGTAGAATGCAGAGGTCATTTGCATAAACTAGGGCTTTTAGTTCCTGTGAATCTTCAGTTATACATATACCCTTCACATGCGGATTTATCTAAAGTAGTCTTATTAGAGGGCCTAAGGTAAATGTAAAGTAGGACTCAGAGGGCAGCCCTGCTTTACCCCCACGTGCACAAACCAGGAAACCTTGTCAAGAGTTAATCAGTGAGCTTATTACAGCATTTGTATACAAAGTTTCTACCCAATGTATAAAGATATTTAAGCAAACAAAACAGTTGGAGCTGTACCCACAGACACTAAATGGGTGTTTACCACAAAGGTGTAAAGAAGAAAACAAAACCAGCCACACTCAATGCAGAAGATAGTTTAAAAACTTAATGTAACATAACACAGCCTAGCATCCAGTGGAAATAAAGTCAAGCAGAACCCATAGAACTAACCCCAGCATTTCGAGTCTGTTTGTGACTCTTCATCAGGGTGTGTGGCTATGGTGCACCAAAGCTCGTTTTGTTTTGAACATTTAAAGTGACATATTCTCCAGGAAAGTAATCCACATGCACCATAACACATCAGTGCAGGCAAAAAAAAAACCTTCTACTATAGGAGATAGTTTTTATTATAGAACATATTAATCTCTTTGAATTTCAGTTTTTCATACTGCTAAAATACATCCTTGAATACAGAATCAGAGTTGGAAACATTACCATTTGATGTTGCAGCTTCTGTGTTCAAATAGTGCCTTACCGACGTTGCCATGGATTCAAAACAAGAAAATTCACTTGTTTCCGGGGTGTCTTCTCAGTCTTCTCGATAAGTGGAGTTTGAGGTAGTTTGTAGATTCTGCATAATAGCCAGCAGCTATGCCTTCTTGAAATGTATTGAGAAATTTTTTTTTTCATACTTGATGAGGGGTTTAGATATATGTTTAGAATAAAAGGTTTTTGTGCCTGCACTGATGTGTTATGGTGCATGTGGATTACTTTCCTTGTGAATGTCACTTTAAATGTTCAAAATAAAATGGGCGTCAGTGCACCATAGCCACATCCCCTGATGAAGAATCACAAACTGACGTGAAATGCTGGGGTTAGTGCTCTGGGTTCTGCCTGACTTTATTTCCACTGGATACTAGATTGTGTTATGTTTAATTAAGTTTTTTTAAGCTTTCCTCTGCTTTGAGTGCTGCCGGTTTTGTTTTATTCTATAACAATGCCTGGTACGCCATACTTTTGTAAAACTTTCAAAATAAAAGAAAATCATGGTTTACCTGGTCAGAGGCCTTCTCCTGGTTCATGGTGAGCAGGAAGCCTATGACTGAGCCCTGCTCACTTCTTTTTTCTTGTAGGTAATAAATTATTCTGAATGTCTGTGTAGAATGGCACAGGATTGTGAGGGGGTTATAAGAATTGGGGAAACCAATGCAAATCTATTTATTAAGATTTTGGATATGGCTGGCCCGTTGGCACTGAGGGTTGAGGTGCTGGATGCCATACCTCACGCCACACCAGTAATCCGGGTTCAGGAATGAGCCTGGATTGCCAGGGGGTCAGCAGGGGAGGGGAAGGATTGAGCATCCAGAGGACTGCTCTCCTTCTTTAGAGGGGTCCAGGGCATATCTCTCAAGTGTCCCTGATTTTCAGGGATGTCCCTGATTTTGCCTCAGAATTTTACTCTGTCCCTCCTGAAATTTGTGTTTTTGTGTCTAAACAGTGAGGACTGAAAGCATAAAACAATGTCAAGCATTAAAGTTACAGACATGTTCTTCTTTAGAAAATGCATTTTGCACTAAGCCCCATATTATACCAGCTTTCTGGGTAGATAGCTCAAATTTTGAAAATGTGTCCCTGATTTTTGTTCTTTGTCCCTGATTTTTAAGCCTTGTCCCTGATTTATGAGGCAGGAGGTTGAGAGGTATGGTCCAGGGATGATGCCCAGCACCGCGGCAACCTCTGGTGGAGACCGGAGGTACTGCAAAGCTTCAGGGCTCATGAAGAGGGTTGCAAAGCCACAGCAAAATGTTCCCTGGCATCATTGCACATCGGGGTCTGACAGGGGAGTGAGGGGGAGGGTGTAAAAATGAGGAAAATAACCCCTTATCTCCAAAAGGCGAAGGCACCTCCCTCCACGGACCACACTCCCACACACGGGCTCAACTCTTGGGCTTCACCCTGTCCTCTCCAGCTGGTGTCTCAACACTATAAGAAAGAGCACCCTGGGTGGGGGTAGCCATTCCCCAGAGGGTAGACCTGGGGTATGTCCGGTACCAGGAAGAAGCCCAAGTTGACCGAACCACATTGGGAGGTAGAGACTGTGGAACAGGAGGTCGCCAGAGAGAGTTCAGAGGTGAGGGGCACGGGAGAAATAGAGTTTGAAAAAAAAAAAGATTTTGGATATGATCTTCTATGTTCTGGTTACTCACTCTTTAGAGTGGACAGAAAGGGTTCAAAGGGCAGGGGATTGCGCTTTATGTAAAAGAAGATTTAACTGCAACATTACTCAATAATATAAAGAAAGAAGGTGTTGAATCCCTGTGGGTTCATATTGGCACACCCTGGTGAAAGAAAGTCTATGTATGAATAATATATATGCCACCCAATCACTCTCAATGCCTGGATAACCAACTAATTAAAGAAACTGAGGGTGTCACTTCCAAGGAAGACATTATAATACTAAGGGACCTAAATATGTCAGAAGTTGATTGGTCCGTCTCTGCTGCCAAATCCTCCAGGAACCAAAACATAGTAGATGCTATACAGGATTGCCAACTTGCACAGTTAGTAGGCAAGCCCACTAGTGTTAACAAAATACTAGATGTAGTCCTTACTAATTCTGACTTAGCAGACACTTCATCTGTGAGGGAACCCCTTGCAAACAGAGATCACAACACTGTATGGTTCACTGTGTGCCTTGGAACTTCTTATTCCAAATCTAGGACATCAGTAATCAGCTTCAAAGGGCAAACTTCTCAAAGATGAGAGAATTCACCAACAAGTGACTAGAGGATATTATGCAATTTTCCAATGTCAGCAGCCTCTGGATGATAATCAAATAAACTATCATGGATGCCACAGCCACCTTTGCAAAGACAACAACCAAAAAGAACAAGTGTAAAAACCCTATATGGTTCAACACGGTGGTCAAGGCAGCTAGCAGAGATAAATGCAGAGGGAGTGATGAAAAGTCATTGATCACTTAGGGGCAGTGACTGCATACAAGTATAGGGTTTATGGGCAGACTAGATGGGCCTAGTGGTCCTTATCTGCCATCAATTTCTATGTATCTATGTAGCCTTTCTCAACCATAAAACAAAACCTACTGATACTCCTGGGAAGAATATCTGTAATTAAGCAAGAAAGCCAAAAGTGCCATAAGAGAAGCCAATGCAAGTGCAGAGCTTAACATAGCTGACAACGTCAGTAATGGGAGCAAGCAGTTTTTTAGATACATCTTGGAAAAAAGAAAGACTTCTCAAGGGGTGATGAAACTAAAGGATGGTGAGACAATAGTTGAAGATGATATGCAAATGGTGGAAATTCTCAATAAATTCTTTTGCTCAGTCTTTACTAGGGAATGGGATGGGTCCATGCCAGTAAGTGACATTTCGAGCAAGCCGTAAGTTATGGGAACTCAAGCTTTTACCACCAAAAGAGTCGAGGAAGCTCTCAAAAGTCTAAATCAAGATAAATCACCTGGCACAGATGGTATTCACCCTAGGGTCCTAAAAGAATTAGCCAAGGAACTAGCAGAACCATATGCCCAGACTATACAACCTCTCCCTCCAGACTGGAGTAGTGGTGGAGAATTTGGAAAAAATGTCAACGTGATCCTGCTGCATAAGAGTGGGAGCAAAGAGGAGCCTGGAAACTGTAGGCTCATTAGTCTGACCTCATTAGTGTGCAAACTGATGGAAACACTGATTAAACAAGACATAGTTGATTACCTGGACAAGAACAACCTCCAAGAACCCAGGTAACATGGATTAATGCAGGAAGATTGGGCTGATGAATTTCATATAATTCTTCGAGTGGGTAACTGCCGAATTAGACATAGGGCTTTCAGTGGACCTGTTTTATTTTGACTTCAACAAAGCCTTCGACTCTGTTCTATACAAGCGTCTGCTAGCTAAACTCAAAGACACTGATATTTCAGACCAGTTTATCAGCTGGATAAAACCATGGCTCCAAGATAGAAGCCAAATGGTGGTAATCAATGGAGCTGGTTCAAGGAAGGGGAGATGCCATAAGTGGGGTTCTTCAGTATTCTCTCCTCAGTCCTGTGCTTTCCAACATCTTCATTAGCAACACAGATAAGGACATAAATGGCAGATTAGTGCTGTTTGCTGATGACACTAAATTGGGAGGAAGGGTGGATACCATGGAATCCATCAGCAAACTTCAAGCTAACCTAGGAAAACTTGAGGCATGGTCCAACCAATGACAACTCTGCTTTAATGTAAAGAAATATTAAGTGATGTGTTTGGGCAAAAACAACCCTAGAACAAAATATTGGTTGAACAGGGTGCAACTTAATACCTCGGCAGTGGAAAGAGACCTAGGAGTGTTAATTCATGAGTCCCTTAAGGCAGCCAATCAGTGTAATTCTGCATTAGCAAGGCCAGCAAAACGCTGGCTGCATCAGCAGAAGCTTTGACAGCAGGAGCAGAAATGTTATTCTGCCTCTTTACAGATCCCTGGTGAGGCTTCAGCTGGAGTACTGCCTCCAGTTTTGGAGCCCACACCTAAAGAAGGACATCAACAGAATGGAGATGGTCTGGAGAAGATCAACAAAAGATGATAAGAGGACTACATGACCTGCCATATGAGGAATGCCTGAAAGAACTGAAGTTATTCTTGCTGGAGGCCAGACAAAGAGTGGGGACATGATCGAGACATTTAAGTACCTGAAAGGCATCAACAAAGTGCCATACTTATGTTCACTAGGTCCCACAACTCTGATACTAGAGGGCACAACTGGAAACTCAAAGGGGGGTGGTTCAGACCTGATGTCTGGAAGTTCTTTTTCTCTGAGAAGGTGGTGTCACCTTGGAATAGTTCACCCACTGAGGTGATAGAGGCCAAAATAATCACTGCCTTCAAGCTTAGTTGGGACAGGACATACATACAACACTGTGTCAAGGATCGTGACTTATCTTGAGTAAGAGTTCAATGCTTGCAGGCATAGCCCAACAGGGGTCCATGCAAACAAATGGGCAGACTAGATGGACCTATGGTCTCCTTCTGCCATCACCTTTCTATGTTTCTAGGCACAAAAGTCTCCAGTTCTGTAATACAGACTTACTTCCCTTAATAATTAAGAAAATTAGTGCCACTTGTGACGAAGATGATGGCAGCTTTTTGGAAGGCAAAAACTGATTATACAAAAATTGCAGTGTAAGTACAAGATTTTCTACACTTTTTTTTATAAAATTCAGAGGGTAAGCCATCTATACATGGTGCAATAGTATTTTGTAGACGTTTTATAATCTTTTCTATGTCTTCCTAATGTATAGGGCTTATCAAACATGAGAGTACAGTTTTCTGGGATTTTTGGGATATCCAAGTTATTTAATACAGAATCATCAAGCCTAATATGCACAGGGGTGCCAAAACTGTGTTGTACAAATTCATGTACTATATTCTTGTTCTATGTCCCTGCATCATCTTTGACAAGATGAGAAGGATGTAAGGGAGACAGTGGAGGGTACAGGGAATATAGAGGCTGTGGAGGAGTTATGGCAAGCTATCAAGGAAGAGGTACTGAAAGCTGCAGAATTGTGCATAAAAAAGGTTAGGAAGAGCAAAAGGGGGAGGATACTGCTTTGGTTTACAAAGGTGGTTGTGGGGCTAGTCAGGGAAAGGAAGAGGGCTTTCAGAAAATTTAAGAGGACACTCAGCGAGGAAGATAAGGAAGAGTATAGGGAAAAGAGGAGCTTGGCAGGGAAGAAGATCAGAAGGGCAAAAGCAGATACTGAGGAGAAAATAACAAAAGAGGCCAAAAGAAGGGGAAAAAAACATTTTTCAGATATGTGAGGGAGAAGAGAAGGGTAAGGCAGGGGATTAAAAGGCTGAGAGGGAAGGGAGAAATAAAATTGGAAAGGGACTGTGAAAAAACAGAGTTATTAAATAAGTACTTTAGCTCAGTATTCACGGAGGAGGAGAATGGTAGGAGGCCTGAGCTAAAGTCAAAATGGGAAGGGGGCAAATGGGTGGATCTGAGCCCATTCACTGTGGATAGGTTGGGAGAGAGCTAGATAGATTGAGGGTGGACAAGGCGATGAGGGCCTGATGGGTTTACACCCCAAGGTGATCAGGGACTTGAAGGAGGGTGGCTGCACCCTTGACAAGGCTCTTCAACTTGTCCCTGGATATGGGGTGAGTACCGGAGGACTGGAAGAGGGCAGACTGAGTGCCTTTACACAAGGGAGGTAGTAAGGAGGTGAAGGGGAACTACTGACCTGTCAGTCTCATGTCAGTGGCGGGGAAGGTAATGGAAGCATTAATCAAGGAGAGGGTGATGGATTTCCTGGAGGACAGTGGCTTGCAGGACAGCAGACAGCATGGCTTCATGAAGAGGAAGTCTTGCCAGACAAACCTAATTCAGTTCTTTGATTGGGTGACTCAGGTGATTGACCAGGGGGGTGGTGGACGTGGCCTATCTAGTCTTCAATAAGGCCTTTGACACTGTCCCTCATAGGAGGTTGGTGAGCAAGATGGAAAGCCTGGGGTTGGGTGGGAAAATAACAAGCTGGGTGGAGGCCTGACTGTCAGGAAGAACTCAGAGGGTGGTGCTAAATGGGGTGCACTCCTGGACAGTGAGGGTGAAGAGTGGAGTGCCACAGGGGTCAGTTTTGGGTCAGCTTCTCTTCAATATCTACATCAGTGATATTGCTGAGGGTTTGAGGGGGAGGGTGTGCCTATTTGCTGATGATACAAAATATGCAATATGGTGGACAACCTGGGGGGGTGGAGGACATGAGGGAGGACTTAAAGATGCTTGAAAAATGGTCTGGGATGTGGCAACTGAAATTTAATGCCAAGAAGTGTGCTGTGATGCACTTGGGGAGTAGGAACAGAATAGCAGGGCACACCCGAGGTGGGGAGGAAATTAAAGTAACAGAACAGGGGGAAAGATCTGGGGATCACAGTCTCCTTGAGCCTTAAGGTAGGAATCCAATGTAGCAGGGCGGTGGGAAATGCCAATGGAATGTTGGCATGCATAGACAGGGGCATTACTAACAGAAAGAGGAAGGTAATAATGCCCCTTTACAAAGCCATCGTGATGCCGCACCTGGAGTATGGGGTTCAGTTCTGGAGGCCAAATCTCTGCAAGGATATAGATACATTGGAAAGGATTCATAGAAGGGAAACCAAGAGGATGCAGGGTATGCAAGGAAAGTCATATGAGCAGATGTGTAAGGAGCTGGATCTGTACACGCTGGAGACAAGGAGGAAAAGGGGGGATGTGATTGCAACTTTTAATTATGTAAAGGGACTCAATAAAGTGAGAGAAAAGGGTTTACTTAAGAGGAAGAAGAGGGTCAAAACTAGACGGCACAGCCTCAGACTGCAAGGAAAAAGATACAGGGGTAATGTGAGAGGGAGTTTCTTCACATAGAGGGTGGTGGGGCCCTTGAACAGACTACCAGACAGAGTGATGGGTGCTAAATTGGTGGAAGAATTCAAGAGGGCATGGGACAAGTATATGGGGCTGAGTATCAGGGGAAGGGCATAGGCTGGCATGGAGGGGGAGGTGTAGGGGACAAAAAAGGGCAGACAAGATGGGCCGATATAGTCCTTTTCTGCCGTCAAGCTTCTTTGATTCTATGATTCTATGATCAGGACTGAAACCATTAATTATTCTGTTGACCACTTGGTCTTGGCATACCTTAAAGTTGTCCAACATCTGTCGCTTTCCTTAGGTTCTTAATTTTAATTCCACAGGCAGTGTAGAAGTTCTATTGTATTGGTATTGTTTCATATTATTTTTAAACTGTTTAATTTGTTCTGTGAGATCTAGTCTTTCTTGATACAGTTTAGAAATTAACTTATATAAATGTGCTCTCAATCCCAGATACTTCAAATGGTTTCATTCTTTGTTTTGTGTGATATGTTTTTGAAGATACATCTAAAAGCATTTTTTGTATCCTCCCACCAAGCCATCAAATCATCATATGTGCTAATTATAGACCATCCTACAAAAAAAGTTCTTCACATTTTAACCACTGCTTGGTTGTCCAGTAATGTAGTGTTTAATCATCAGGTGTTTTGACTTAAATGGGGTTGAAGGTCAGTCATGCAGTGGCATACCAGCTCCAGATGGTCAGAGGTTTCCACGGTATCATGCTTGCCCCTTTCACATTTAGCTGTTTAGACAAAAAGCCCTATTCCATTATTTAACAAGAGATCTGAATTAATTGATCAACCTGAAAAGCAGAGCCACGTAACAAAATGCCAACTCCATCACACTGGTCTGGTCCCTGAGACCGGAAAGATGGACCCTCTAACCATGTAGTTTTTTTGCAGCAGAGATTTCACCAAGGCTTTTGCAAGAATATGATGTCCCCCGGCAAATTTTCTAATAAAAACATAGTAGATGCTCTCTTTCTAAATGTCTTGATACTGTTGACATTCAGTGTGAGCGGTGATATGGAATGCCCAATACACATTTTAAAGGTACACTGTATTTGTCTGGTGGAGTTTCACCCTAAATGTTCATCCCCCTGTCCAATCCTGCTCACTGTCTATTATGGGGGTAGGTTGTTCCACCACTTCACACCTCTGGCGTAACCAGTAGTATATGTCCAAGATGATCACTCCCTCATTACAACAGAGGATTGTGATAATTTTTAACACAGGTAAAGACAGAAGAATGGCAATAAAAGGGATCCAGAAGGCAGTATCTTTAAGTTGGTCATATCTGACCCCAAATCTTTCCATGAATTTCAGTGTCTTGAAACTAACACCAAACATGCTTTAAGCTCACAACATGGATTACTGCATCATAAATAAAACCCTTGGATTCCTTCAACATTTTTCTAATTATATATACTCAGGCTGCACCTCTAGTCTCCTTTTATACTTTAGTGTAATAGCATTATGACTGTGTGCTGTAGGTATGTTTTCCAATATTAAAGTTCTGGAGCGTAGATTTCATATGGCTTTAATCTCTATAGTAGTTAAGAGGCTGGTTCTAAAACACTGGATGGATCAGTTGGTCATACCATATGCTGAGTGGATTAAAGAAATGTCTCTTTGTTTAAATACTGAGAAGTTAATTGCCAGCTCCAGGAATTGTATGGCCTCTTTCAACTTGAAATGGGATAAACTGTATGCACTATATTTGAATTAGGATCTATGTAATGTTTACCTCTGACTATTTCGGTATTGGTTTTATTATTTTCTTTTTCCTTTTATTTTTATTTTCTGTTGCTTGGTACTACTAGATCACCACATATCTTGTCATCTTCTTACTATGCCAGTTGTTAAAACTATAAAAGGCACCCCAGGGGTGGGGGAGGAGAGTGTGGAGGGGTGGGGTTGGGTAAAGTTGTATGTTATTTTCTGTTATGGTTTATTTGTGCCAATAATATTCTGGTGTCCTTTTTCCATCAATGGGTTTTGGGGATGTTTATGTCCTGTTTCATTATTATCTGGAATCTCATCTTCTGTTATTTTAAAACTAATAAAGGTGTTGAATTTAAAAAATAATGCCTGTCACGTATTAATTGGGTCTTTAATTTTAGGATACTGGCTCTGGCTTTATATTAACCCAGTCTACTAGTTAATAATTTAAGAGCCCTGGGCCCACTCTCATAAAATCGCTGACGAAGATAAATCAGCTGTTGTTCCACCTGATAGTCTACTAGTGTTAGAAACTCAGCTTTTAACTTTGCCAGTCGCTGCTCCCTTTCTTTATCCAACTTTTGTTGTTGCTGTAATTCTAAATCTCTAATCAATTCTTGGAGGATAACCTGTCTTGAATCCCTTTTTTTTTTAGGTCTAGATGAAATTTCAATTAACCCACCCCTAATAATCATTTTTACAGTATCCCATAAGATCCCAGGGGAAATATCTGGGTGTTGATTCTTCTGAACTGCCTGCTCAGTGGTCTGCTTAATTACTTCCTGGGTATCCTCACTATGCAGGAGGGAATCATTTTAGTTCCAGAAAGAGGAACATTTGGTGGGTCCCAAAGAAATTAAAAAAAATGGGGAGTGGTCTGATAAGGACATGTCTCCTATCCAGGATGAGCTACATATACACAACAATTCTTTGGGTGCCAGGAAGTAATTTAATCTGGAGAAGGTTTGGTCTGGGTGTGAGAAGAATGTGTACTGTCTTTCCCCTTTATACAGCTGGCACCATACATCAACCAGATCAAGTTCTCCAAGTACTTTTGCCACTCTTTTAGCCACCCCATTCTCCTTCCTTGTTATTTGAGAGGAGGAGTCCAAATTGGGATTAAGTCTCAAATTCAAATCCCCTTCAATAATCAAATGTCCTTCTGCCCAGCCCACTACCTTGAGTAAGAACTCTTGAAAAAAGTGAAAATCCGCTCCCAGAGGTGCGTAAGTGGAAACCAGGGTAACCAAAGAACCATTGAATGTACCCTTAATACTTGCAAATCTACCTTCTTTATCCAAAGTAGTGTCTTTTAAGTCAAAATGAGTCCTAGTAGGAATCAAAACCGCTGTTCCCCTCCTATGTCACTTCCTATATGAGGAAGACACTACCTCCCGGCTTCCCAAATTTTAATAACTTCTTATGTTCATCTTTACTCATGTGCATTTCCTGTAACATTATGAATGCTTCCCCAGACTTACATAAATAAGACATGACCCTACTTCTTTTAATGGGGTGGGCTAAACCATTAACATTGTAAGATAAAACTACAATATCTGTCTTATCCATGTTGCTTTAAGGTTAGTACCTAAATTAAATAGTGACACTATTCTCCGAGAATACAGAGTTCCTCTGTGGCCCAAGCCACCTCTCAGCCCAGGCATGGCAAAAAATATTCCACCCTTAAAAACTGAGCAACATAACTATATAAACATGTAAACAGTTCTTAACTTTACAAAACCAAAATGCAACATTTGACTTCCACACGTGGAGATCTCCCAAACAGTTAATGGATACCTATACATCTGATTCCCTCCACTGTATGAGGAAAAGCTACCAGACAGAGGAGATGAAGCCAAAGGCTCCTTGACACTTAAAAAGTCACTCTCCCCCAGAGCCCTAGTTAGTGTCAATTGGCTCTTAAGCTGTCGTGCAGCTTATAAGTGATGTCACCAAACTCCCCAGGCCAATTCTATCAGCCCAAGTATGTTTGTGAACAGAAACTGAGACTGAGCTGGCAGAGAAAAGAAAAAGGTCTGAGTCTCTCACGCCCCCCCCCGAGCCTTGCCCCTTTCAAAAGAATGCAATTATAAGGCACTTTATAATAGGTATTATACAATGGCAAGAAAGAATCCTGGTCTCTGATTAGTCAGTTTGGGGCTGGACCCATGGCATTATCCCAGCACGTCACCACAGGTCTAGTCTAAGCACTGTGAACCCATGTAGATGAGCCTTTGATTGATTGTTCTACTGAGCCTTTGATTGATTGTTTTAATAAGCCTTTGATTGATTGTTTCATCTTCTCTTAAAAAACAAAAATATTTTTCCACACAAAAACATCTTTAAAATAATTTGTTTTATTCTGTATAAAAATGAGCCATTGTATAATAGGAATAATGCACTCCAGGGTGTGTGTTGTTTGGGATAATGCCACGCCTGGGGCATTGGACGCACTCGGCCTGTGGCCTCGTGCCCAACCCCCCCCAGGTGTGGCGTTATCCCAGCACGACACATACCCTGTTGTGCATTATTCCTTTAGTATCACATTTCTGTTGATAATTAAGTAAACCATGCTCATTTTCAATAATGATAATGAACCATGAAAATGTATAGTTCCCCAAGTAAATAAAGACATTTCCAAGATTACCACATGTTGCGGCTACTTTTCTCTTTGATTATAGCATTATCAGTTCAAATTAGCCTGTGAACTGCTGTTTTTGAGCAGGGATCATCATGGGTAAAGTAACATTGGGACCCTGTGGTATATAGAAGTTATCCCCCATCCATGCAGTTAACAAAAAGAAAAGCATGGTGAAAGTTAAGGCTCGAGTCGATCTGAGAAGTCACTGAAATGAGACCGACTACCCAAGAGAAGTCATCACGAAGATACATCTCACACATGTTTTCAAGCAGCCCAGCTATATAAAAGAAAGTGGGAAATTATGACCTGACTTAGTCCTGGGTGTCTATATTCTGAAACTTCTTGCCTTCTTGTACCTTCTGCAAAATTGATCTGATCGCATGTATGGGTACTACTGATGACAAAAGTGTTCTGCACTCTTCTTCTTGCCCAGAGCAATTAGCCAATTGGTGTGCTCCTGTGGGTCCTGCTGGGAATCAGAGATCAGATGGACTGTTTTCTGTGCTCCAGTAGGCCTCTTTCTACCAGGGCCTTCCTTGTCTCCTCGAGAATCATAAACCTCACTCCCTCTGACCAGAAAAATCTAAGGCAAGCAGGATAGGGATTGTTAAAGGATAGGGATTGTTTGCCCTGAGTAGTTTCAGCAGATCCAGATACTTCATCCTTTGCCTCTGCTCCTTGGGAGGGTAGTCATGACCAAAAAAGAGTCTGCTAGTAAGGCACTTTACTTCTTTTTGCTGCCAAACTTTCATCAAAACCTCCTCCTTCACCTTATAGCTGTTAAATTTAATTATTATAGAGAGTGGCTTAGAACTAGGGGTAGAGGGCCTTGGCTGGCGTGCCCTGTGTGCTCGCTCTATCCCTAATTGATAGCCTGGAAGTAGCTGAAGGATGTCCGCAAGCAGGGCTTCCATATACTTTGTCATCCAGCTGATTTCTGACCCCTCCAGCAATCCATAAATCCAGATGTTTTCTCTCCTAGACCATCCTTCTAGGTCTGTGCATTTTTCCTGAAGCATTTCTGTGTGGCTAAATAATGCTTGTATTATAAGGCCTGTTCTTGCCACTCCATCCTTTGCAGCCTCTACCCTTTCCTCTACTTCTTTCACTCTTTTTTCCAGGCCTGTAAGGGTTTGATTTAGCTGTCAGAATTCTGCCTTGTTCTCTGCTAGCATCTCTTTAAGCTCTTGGAACAATTGCTCTAATCTAGTTCGAGAGAGATGGTCATGCTCTTCTTCTTTATCCACCATGCTAGTGGGGATGGGCCTGACTGCTGTCTCTCACTTGTGCTTTTATCCAGCTGCATCCTGCCATCTAGATGCTAGTTTCATTTTTGTTCTGCTTTACCGTCAATAACCGCTTTCATGCTTGCCATATTTCAGGTTTTCTAGCACTCTTTTGTAGAAGAATATAGACTTTCAAGGCTCTCAGGATGGGAGCTCCTCAATGACCTGCTGCCAGCTCCGTGACATCACTGGGAGTCCTTGGGGTTTTCAACTTTTCAAATCAAATCATACATTATTTATAAAAAAATGCCTTTCTTACAGCCAAAGCACTTGTACATAATGAAAACAAATACAATAAACAATCATAATGAACAATAATCAATAAAATACTTGTAGACTTGGACAGAAGACTTGGTTTGCTGGCCAAGGCACCTAGCTTCAGGTAGAAGACTTGGTTTGCTGGCCAAGGCACCTAGCTTCACCTGAGCTCTTTCCTTCTAAGACTGCTTGAAAGGCAGAGTAGAGAAACTTACCAGAGCAAGGGAGAAGGATTAAGACTTAGTTTGGCTAAGCAGATTTACTGTGTGGTGGTGTTTTTATTTTTTACTCACAGGGATTGCTACTGTTTGTTGCTAACATTTCATTGCTTTATTTTTCTCTGATTCAAATTGTTGTTGCTGGTATACCTTCTTCTGCATTATTACAAGGTGTGCCTACAGGTGTGTGCTAACAGATTACTGCTATAATCTTCTGATTCAAATTGTCTTTGCAAGGTATATCTTCTGTTACTGCTTTATTTTTCTCTGGAGCAAAGTGTTTCTTACAGGGTATATCTTCTCTGAAATTATTACAGGTGGTGCTTTACAGGTTTTACAGTTTTATCTAACATTAGGATAAGCTTTCAGGGTTACTGCATTTGTTGTTGACTGATTGTTTCTGCTCTTACCTCCTTGTTCTTTCGTCCGTGGTTCTTCTTTTAGGCAGGGAAGGGCCCACACCCACCCCATCACCAACCACCCCACGCTACACTCCTTTTATAGTGTATCACAGTTGTGACATTTCCTGTGGCAGAGCAGGAAGGGAGGATCAGTGGGGCTCCACAAGGTGATCTCTATTTAGGGCACTAGTAATTTAACTTGTTATAACAAGTTAAACAAAGCACAATTAAACCATTACTTGCATTTTTTTTCCTTCTAATTACTCTGACTAGGTTACAAACCCAGCAACTTATTTGGAATGGATTTCATTAACTGCAGGTACTGTGGAACAATTTTCAGAAGGACAGTCTTACAGGATTTAGGACACTGTCCTACATGCTGGGCCTTTGGAGATCTTAGGTCTCAGCTCCGGGCAGCATGGGCAGAGATTGCACGCCTCAAATTTCATATTGAAGAGGAAATATTATAAGAACCACCCGCCATTTCCCCAGCATCCAACAGAAAAACCTCGACCGCAGAGGGTAGTTGGTCCAGGAGGTTGGCAGGTGGTTAGGAGGAGCAAATCAGGTGCCCCATCACTCTCTGCTCTCCAACACAATACCTCCAAAAACCATATAAACACTACAAACAGGTATCTGCCTCTATCTCTGAAATCAAATAAAGAGGCAGAAGACACTGCAGAGCAGGACACTGCGGCACAGGAGCTAGCACAACAATACTCACCCAAATCAGGAACCAAAACTAAACAAGCACAAAGGAAATCCAAAAACTCTGATCATAGGAGACTCCATGATTCGGGGAGTTGATACCCATCTCCAGCCAGGGGTGATGGTCAGATGTCTCCAGGTACATCAGCATGGAGAGACACTGACCGCATTGCTAAAATTGTTCACAAAGCAGGAGAAAACATTGATGTCCTAGTACACATAGGGACTAATGATCTCGCCAGCCGGTCAGTTGTGGAGACCAAGGAACACCTGACTAGGCTGGGTGACAAACTATCATCTATTTCGTCCGGCATCTCCTTCTCTGAGATCCTGCCAGTCTGGGAGAAGGGAGCAGATGGATGGAAGGTCAGAGAAGGGGAGATAGGGGAGCTAAACACGTGGCTCAAGGACTGGTGCCAGGAAAAAGGACACAGATTTGTAGGGAACTGGCAACAGTTCTGGGAGCGAAAGTTCTTTAAATTTGATGGACTGCATCTGACTAAAGAGGAGTCAGTGCATTGGGGCAGAAGTTTGGCGTCTTGCAGAATATTTAAACTAGCAAATGGGGAGAGGGGTGCAGCACCCATATGCTCGAATGGGAAGAACACCCTTCCCCCCTCAGCTAGTGGTCAAACAGGAATTCAGCGTGTTTGCCGTTCATTTGCATCACCAGGTAAGAAAAAAGGTTTGTCTCCCCATACGATGCACAGGAGTAATGCCAAACTTCACCCAACAACTAACACACCAAAATCTGGCCAATGGAAAATCATGTACACAAATGCTCACAGCCTGGGAAATAAGATCCCAGACCTGCAGGCAATAATGTCAGAGGCTAAACTGGACATAGTAGCAATTAGTGAGACGTGGTTTACCAGTAACCACACTTGGGAGACTTCAGTACCTGGCTATGTATTGTTCAGAAGAGACCGAGGTACAAAAAGGGGGGGAGGAGTGGTCCTGTATGTTAATGAAAATATCAAAGCTACAGAAATTCAGAAATCACATAAGGAGCCAGAAGAACTGTGGGTCACCCTGGAAACAGGAAATGGGACAGCCATAAGAACTGGGGTTGTCTACAGACCCCCAGACCAGAGGGAGGACATAGACACATTACTGTTAGAAGATATACAAAACATGACAGCTAAAGGGGAGGTTCTGATAATGGGAGACTTCAACATGCCAGATACAGATTGGTCAATACCAGCAGGAACATCTGCCAGAACTAGACTCATAGTGGATTCCCTGCAGGGGGAGGGCCTCAAACAACTGGTACAGCAACCCACAAGAGACAGGGCTATCCTAGATCTAGTACTGACTAACAAAGAAGGGATCACAGATCTCCAGGTAGAAGGTCACCTGGGGCCAGTGACCATCACATGGTATGGTTCAATTTGGCTACTACATCTAAATCATCCCATTCCAAGGCAAAAATATGGGACTTCAGAGGAGCTGACTTTGATAAGATGGCCAACAGAGTTAAGCTAGCCCTGGCAAAAGAAACACAGGTGAGGAGGTACAGGCAAAGTGGGCAAGCATTAAGGATACAATACTTGAAGCAACATCCCATTGTGTTAGACAGAAAAGGAAGTGCAAAGAAGAAGGAAACCACTTTGGTTCTCAAATACAGTAGCAGAAAAGGTCAGAGCCAAAAGGCTGGCCTTCAGAAAATATATAAGGAACACAGCGGGATGAAGATAGGAGGCATACCAAACTGCCCTAAGGGAAGCAGGTAAGGCAGTAAGGCAGGCAAAGTCCCAAACTGAGGAAACACTACACTAACAGTAAAGAAGGTGACAAGACTTTCTATAGATACATTAGTGAAAGGAGAAAGTCCAGAGGGGTATGCTAAGCTTAATGGAGAAAAGGAGCATGTGAGGAGGAGGACCCTGTAAAGGCATCTATCCTAAATAGATACTTTTGCTCAGTATTTACTGAAGAGAAGGTAGGGCAGAGCCCACAGCTCAGCATCATGGACACAGGGGGGAGGGAGGTGAGCACTACTCCCTTCACAAAAGAAAGGGTCCTACAAGAGCTTGCTAAGCTCAGGGTGGATAAGGCAATGGGACCTGATGGCATACATCCCAGGGTACTTAAGGAGCTAAAAGAGGAACTAGCAGAGCCATTAGCAGAATTGTTTAGTGAGTCTCTGAGCACAGGAGAGGTCCCAGAAGACTGGAGAAGGGCTCATGTGATCCCACTCCACAAGAGTGGTAGCAGGGAGGAGGCGGGGAACTACAGACCGTCAGTCTTACCTCAGTAGTGGGCAAGATTATGGAGGCACTCCTTAAGGAAAGGATAGTGCAACACCTGGAATCCATAGGGCACAGGATCCAAGACAGCATGGGTTTACAAAGGAAGGTCCTGTCAAACTAATCTCATAGATTTCTTTGACTGGGTAACCAGAGTGGTGGACCAAGGGGAGCAGTTGATGTCACCTACCTTGACTTCAGCAAAGCTTTTGACACTGTTCCACATAGAAGATTGATAAATAAGCTAGGTAGGCTCGGGTGGGTCAGAAGTTGGTCAACTGGGTGGCAAACTGGTTGACTGGCAGAAAACAGAGAGTGGTGGTAAATGGTATACAGTCAGAAGAGATGCAAGTCACAAGTGGGGTATCTCAGGGATCAGTCCTGGGGCCAGTCCTATTCAACATCTTCATTAGTGACCGCAGGATGGACTAGAGGGTAAGGCTTGTCTGTTTGCAGATGACACCAAGATCTGCAACAGAGTAGATGATCCAGATGGGGTGGGCAGAATGAGAAGAGATCTGGATAAACTAGCAGAATGGTCAGAAGAGTGGCAACTGGGATTTAATGCAAAGAAGTGCAATATCATGCACATAGGGAAGAGAAACCCTGAAGCCACTTATAGGCTGGGAGGGGAGTTGCTAGCAGTCACAAAGGAAGAAAGAGACTTGGGCATCATCATCACTGATGACCTAAAATCATCCAAGCAGACCTCTAATGCAGTAGGTAAGGCTAGGGGGTGTTAGGGTGTATTAGTAGGGGTATCACAAGTCGTAGAGGAGGTAATATTCCCTCTGTACAAAGACATTGGTTAGGCCCATCTGGAGTACTGCAGTATTGAGGCCACCCTTCACAAGGACATTAACCTAAATTGAGGCAGTCCAGAGAAGGGCAACCAAAATGGTGCAGGGACTGCATCAGAAGACATATGAGGACAGATTAACTGAGCTCAATATGTATACCCTTGAGCAAAGGAGGGAGAGAGGTGATATGATCGAGATATTTAAACACCTTAAGGGCATAAACAAGGTGAAAGAGTCTAACATGTTTAAATATAAGAAAAATAGCAGGACAAGAGGACACAGCATGAGATTAGAGGAGGCCGATTAAGGGGAATGTGAGGAAATTCTTTTTCACAGAAAGGGTGGTAGATGCATGGAATGGCTTACCACAAGAAGTGAGTGGCTATGAATGCAGTGCAGAGACTTCAAACAGGCATGGGATAGGCATAAGGGAGCAATACAAATGACTATGAATAGATAGGTCACTGACAGAGCAAAGGCAGATGGCACATTTATAAGGTAGAAAAGAAATGGCAGACTGGATGGGCCTTGAGTCCTTCCGCTGGCCAACTTCTATGTTTCTATGTTTCTATGTAAAATCCTACAGTTTAAAACTCTGACAATTATAATAATACCTTCAAGTCTGGATATGCCATATCAAATAAATAGGTCTTAGGTGCAGTTTTAAAACCCTGGACGGGTTTTGTATAACTCTGCCAATTTGTAATATTTTAACACCAAATTTTTAACATGGCCTTCTGTGCATCCCACCTCATGAACTATATGACTCTCATCATGCAGCTCCTGCCCAAAAGGTGTTTTCATGGTCGTTTAGTAACATCAGTTTTTGGGTGGGATTTCTATAATGACAATCACATTGTTCGGGTGGGGTCATAAGCAGACAATTTTTAAAATGTGGTGTCAAAATATGTAAAAATGGAAAAGTTATACCTATTCATTGCAATTTCGCTACACACACTTGTAACTGGGGAATTTTTAAATATTTTGACTCCAAATTTACAACAGAGTATTCCTATTACTCCTCCTCATTTATGTCACACCTGTAGTTTTCAAATCTTGGCCTTAATGTTTTTTGCACCTGAGGCATGCAATGGCATCATAGTTGTGTGGAATTGCATTTGGCAAGGATTTCAACATTTTCTGTACTGGGTACATGAGGTGGGGTGACACCATGGCTATGCTAAGTTTTCATCACTGTTGTCCTATACATGGAGTCACAGGGCCCACAGAGCCCTGTGCTTCATGGCTACATACATATGTGCATCTATTGGGGGATAGGAGCTCAGGGGCCAGGGCCCACAGACAAATAGGGATATGATTATACTATCTCAAAAAGTAAGGAAATTCATTACAAAAACTTCATTAATGCATCAATTAGAGTTCTTACTAAAGTGACAAAAGCAGGGAAATGGGGTGTTAGGGTTTTCAATCCTAACATCCCACCTCAACCTCTCACCCAACCCTACCAGCACAACCTCACCCTGACCCTCCACACACCAACAAGCATTGGAGACTGCCCCGGGGTAGCCAGCCCTAAGCTCACCCCATTCTGCTATACTGTACCATCTCAGCTTCTTTACAGATGGAATGGGGTGAGCATGAGGGCCAGAGACCCTGAAGCAGACCCTGATGCATGTTGGTGTGTGGAGGGTGGGAGTGGGGTTGCATTGGTAGGATTGGGTGGGGGGGTCAGGTGTTAGGGTTGGAAACCCTAACATCCCAATCCCCTGCTGTTGTTTTCTTAGTTAGAACCCTAACTGATGCATTAACAAAGTTTTTGCAATGAATACATATACATATATATATACACACACACATATACACACTGTGTCTGTGTGCTTGTCTACACACTAATATGCAGTATAGGCATAGCAACCATGAAAATATTTATTTCCAAGGCAACAAATGTAAAAGCAATTTATGGTTCTAGAAGATGTTTATAATGATTCACAAAATCTGCCCCAGAAGGTTTTCCAAAAAAAAAAGTATATATTTGTTATGAGTAGGAAGCATGCTTTTACTGTAGATACTTATTGTACCCAGTAGGAATACATAAATGAGTCTCCTGTTCCTGATTGTGTTTTAGATCAACTACATCCTTCTTCCTCTGAAGACAATGATTTTTAATTTGATTTTAAGTTAGGCTGAATGATTTATTTCCATGTTTTTGTTTCCCACTTTGATCACTGAGCTGCATTTAACAACACACTTGCCATCTATAACGAAGGCCAGGTAACTAGCTGCCTTCACAAATGATGACACAGCTGCTTTCTACAAGCTAATAGTACACACATAAACACCAAATGACCTTTGCCCTCCCTCCCAAGACAAAAAGTGACTCACTTTTACATTGCACAAGGGCCGTTTTTGTTTTAGGTCTGAAAATCTGAGGCAATTCATGAATTTGGGTCTCCCCATGGTATTGTATAGTGGAATGGCCACATTATCTGCAGTTTACTCTCTTCCATAGCCTTTTCCATGTAAGCACCATTTCCTACCTTTCTTGGCCTTGTGTTGTTATTTGTCCTTTACTCATGTCTGACTACATGTCACATCTCCAATTCTTACCACAGTCTGTGTACCATATAGAGTCATGCTGCATGCTGACTTCATGTCCACAAAACTCATGTTCAGGTATTTTGCAACTGGATAGTTCGTCTAAGCTAGTTGTTTGCATTTTATTTTAGACATATTTTGACTTTTTTTTTGCATCAAGGATAGTCTAGCTGATATACAATATCTTGTTCTAAGTGGAGTCCATCCAATTTTGTATCTGGGTGAACTGGAGCACTGGGAAGGTAAGTAACTTGTCCAACACCTGGGAAATAATCTGTAATATGGGGATGACAATCAGTGGGAGGGGGTGCCACTAGACATCAGGGACAAAATATATACAATTTTTCCACTAATAGAAAAGGATTGGCCCAAACAAAAATGGATTCTTTTTTCATTTTACAAAGCAAGGAAGCAAATAACAGAAAATGATATAAAATATATAAAAAAAAACACATTTCGGAGTCATTGTGCTGACAACTAAGTGCAGAATCCACCTAATGGGGTCATGATGAGTCAGATACATGTATTTGTCTCTCTCCAGGATATCATTTTTCTGGCTTTTGACATTTTTTGTATAGGAAAAAAAATGAAAACAAGATGGAAGCAAATGAAAAAGGATTGGCCACATATGAAAAAGGAATCCTTTTTCATTTCAAACCTTTGTCTTGAAGTGCTTACTGAGCATGCTCAGAATAAATTGTGCAAAATTTCAAAATTAAATTATTTTGGAATAGATATATATTTTTAACTAAACAAGAAAACAGCACATCTGTGGACTGGCCCCTTTCTACCCTGAAAATTTCAGCACAAAATTCCAAACCGTCTGGGCACTACAGGTGTCACCAGAACACCAAGCAAAATCAATGGGGAAACACACACTCAAAAATTCTTTTTTTGCACTGTCCAGAACTCAGAATCCATCTGTCCAACCCAAATGAATCTTGGCAGATCCACAGATCTACCACACAAGACAACATATGCAAACTTTCATGCAAATCTGGTAAATGGTTGTGAAGTTATTAACTCATTCACTCCACAGGAGCTCTTTGAGAGTTCTACCACTTGTCTCTTTTATACGCTTAACACTGCATCCTTGGCCTTTCAAAGCAAAATTAATCCATCATCAGCATGCCACAAACAAATGCAAATAGAAATATAGAAACATAGAAGTTGATGGCAGATAAGGATCACAGGGCCCATCCAGTCTGCCCTTTTATACCTCATGAACCGTAAGTGCTACATACAAAGTATAAGTGGCAAAGTTGTTCAGCACAAAATTACCTTTCCAATGATGCTATGCAATTAGTAATAAGCATTTCTTTTTCTATACTAGTCAAAATAACCACTTTGTTTGCACAAAAAAAGGCAACATAAGCCATTTTTGGTTGAGAAATATATAACATATAAACACCAAATTATGCATCCATACACTAGATGTAGTTACAACAGTACATTTGTACTAAAAAGCTATTATTTCTACTATAAAACATGTATTTTCCCTGTTTTATTCACGGTGCTTAGGTGAGACTTAATGACCAAAATGTCTGCCATACACACCATGCCTTAAACAAATGCAAATAACTCCTATAGTATATGTGATACACATGAAGTATCAGTGGCAAAGTTGTTCAACACAAAATTGCCTTTCTAACAGTACTATGCAGTCAATTCTTATCAATTCTGGTTGGCAATTAATATTAAAACATATGAGCGATGTCTCAAAACATTGCAAGGGCACACATGACGTCTGTAGCTGATTTCTGTATTTGTTCTGGGACACACTGCGGTACATTTGCTGCCACCTACAGGTGTGTTCTAGGAGGCAATGAGTTAAAGTACAAAAATTGGGGTTTAACATTAAACAGCCTACTCAACCTAACCATAGTGGTGCTATCACACCACAATAATATATTTTAAAATAGGTGATAAACTCCTAGCAATCTGATAGGCCAATGGCATAACCTGACTGCCTGCTTATCAAAAATTAATTTAGAGCCTTACCTGGAACAGACTTCCACTTCAACTTTTTAGTGATGAACTTTACAATATGTACCAAATGGTTATAACTGGAAATTGAATGTGGTGCATGTTTTTAAGTTATTTTCTCTTCAGACCATGGTTTGTTTTTTATCCTGTTACCAGGGTCAATGTTATAGACCCTATACATTTCTTGTAACACTGAACTGTACTTGTTCAACAAGATAATTAATAAAACTTAATGTTTTTTTAAAAAAAATCAGCTTAGGACCTATTTTGAAATAGGAATAACACCCTTCTGGGAGTTGGGGCATGCTGATATATGATGCACAAAAAAGTAAAGGCTGTCTTGATTTTTTCAATAGATCAAAAATCCTTTTAGTCTACAGTCACCCAGTCAATGTCCATACACATGGCAAACCCAATAAATTGGGGGAGACTCGAATATAGTGTCAATCTTTAAAGGTTTATTTTATTTCACTTAAAGAGCTGCTTAATAGTAACTTAGCTGCTGCCCCCACACACATGTGATAAGTTATCTGGCCCAGAGGTGCTGAATAGTATTCAGCCCATTTACTTCTTCCATTATAAAGAGTTATTTTACTCATAAATTTGCTCCTGTAGCAGACCAAAAATGGAACCACTTCCTACTCATCCGTGTTAGTCTAGTGATCACTTTGATTTATTAAAATCCCAGTGCAAAATAGTAATATAATGCTTAAGAAAATAGCCCCCATTCAACTTAATGGGGTAGCGATGCAGCCATCATTTTCTGACATCACAAAATGGGGCTGCTGTGCGGTGTGGCTGAAGAAACGGCAGAGTAGCTCCATTTTTTCAGTCTGCTACGGGCAAATTTACTGAGTAAAATGATTATTTATAATGGAAAAAAAATGGGCTGAATACTATCCAGCAACTCTGGGCCAGGTAACCTATCATCTATGTTTGTGGCAGCGGCTACTAGGAAGCTGCTTTCAACACATCCACCAATGGAGGATGACATTTTGTGGCTCCTCATCACTTTGTTTGAGCTACTGCTTACTGTGTTATGTTGTGTACTTATATATATATATATATATATATATATATATATATTTTATAGTAGCACGGTAGTGCTACCATAGTTAGGGTTGAGGAGCCATTTCTATGTTAAACCCCAAAACTTTGTACCTTAATAACTTTGCAACCATTTTATGGATTTGCCTGAAATTTGGAATGCACAATCAAGAACCATAGGCCTTGAGATCTGCCAAGTTTTGTACTGGTCAGATATATGGCTGTGGAGATATTAAGCATGATCTGCACATGCATTTACGCTTTTTCTGGAATTCTACGGCCGCGCCTACAGGTCGCATGGTTTGCCCAACTAGCCCAAAATCTTCAGGAAATGTGTGGCCAGGGTCCCCAATGTGCCTTTCAAAGATTTGGTGAAAAGTATTAAACGGTTCAAAAGTTATTCAAAAAACAATTTCCCATTATAAGTCAATGGGAAAAGTTAACAAAAAGTTCGACAGTGTCGCAAATGCATTTTTACTTTCGCAAATGGGCCTGTTACTTTCACAAATCCACCATTTTGTTTTCAGTTGGTGATCAGAAAAATGCTTGGCATTTAAATTTGGGACCCTCTAGCAACCTAATTCTTTTTGTATTCACCTAATCGGACCCTGAGGATGCTACCCATGTCTTTATTTTAGGGTAAAACACCCAGAAATATGTTTTCAAATTTCTGGAAAATTACTTACCATAATTGCTTTCGTGCTCACGAAGTGCATAGAGGCTGCAGCTTTAGCAAATGCGACAGTAGTTTTCTAGTCTGTGGGAAAATGACAGCAATTCTTTGGCACTGCACTGCAAAAGAACGGTTGGGAGTTTTGGGCTGAAATTTGGAGGGAACACAGCCGACATCTCACAGATGTGTCTTTCAGTGTTGTATTGAAAAAATATTACATGTCGGCAAAGTTATGGCACTCCAAAGTTGACATTTTCTCCCATAGGATAACATTACGGCGCCCGATGCATTACAGGAATCCTTTGGCACCCTGCTGCAAAACAACGGTTTGGTATTTTTCCTGAAATTTGGAGGGAAGACAGCCAACAGCCCACAGATGTGCCTTTCAGTGGTTTGGTGAAATAATATTACAGGGAGGCAAAGTTATGGTGCTCCGAACTTCTCTTTTTTTCCCATAGGATAACATTACGGCGTTCGCCGCGCCTTTCAGGGCCCGTATCTCGGAAACAGTGCTAAGTACTAAACTAGCCAGGACAGTCATAAATCATATGACTTTTACATTTTTTTCTGCGTCGTACGGTTCCTGAGATATAACCTATTTAGTATTCCAAGTCCTCATTTTCTGCTCCGATACCCATTATTATGCATACATTCTTTGTACTCACTGTCTTTCTCTATGAAGGTTTTGGGGAAAACCAGCCTGTGTCCTTATTACTGTTACTATAGCTCCTTCGCATTATGTTCCGTGCACTGTTTACTTACTGTTGACATCTACGCCACCATGTGCGTTATCCTTTTGCATTTTCATTTGCGCTTATGCTTTCTGTTATTTTTGCCATTTGTGTCCACAGTACTGTTTCTCTTTCTGTTTCACTTTCGTCCACCATGCCCATTGACATTTCTGTTTGCAGGCACCATGTTACTATGTGACAACACATCACCTGGCAGACCGTTCCCGTCACGCCACTGTATGAGTAATCCTTTCTGTTCTCATTTGGCGCTTTGTGTTACCATGTGCGGCACTGTTAGCACTTCTGTTTGCATTGCTGTTCCTGTTACTATGCCACAAGACATCACATGGCTGGAGCATGGTCCGGAGGGCCCTGAGCTCCCATCACTGCATTACATTCACTATTTCTCATTATCATTCTCAAAAGAAAGGATTAGAGGCAAAACTTGTTTAGCATAGTTAGTAGCCACAGACAAAGTGAATTAGTGTTAGGTTGAAAACCTCATGATTTCGCCACCCCTCACCGCATTGCTTATTGGGTCGTCCGTGTCCTAATCCTCACCCCATTCTCCTATACTTCCGCTGCTTTACACATGTCATGGGGTGAGAGTTAGGGCTGATGACCCCAATGTTCACCCCAATGCTGGTTGGGGTGGGGGCAAGGGGTTTTCAACCCTAACATTGAATTTCTCACTTTTGTCACTGTGGAACAACCCTAACTAATGCATTAAATGGAGTTTTTTGCCTCTAATATATATATATATATATGAAGTTCATTGTAAATTGTAATCATTCAATATCACAATGATTCTACACCCTTCTGCCACCATAGCTCCCAATTCTGCTTCCAGCACCAAAACCTTAGCGGGAAAAATAATTAGCAGTCACAGTGCATGCATATCAAAACTGTTTCCCTCAAAGTTATCATGGACTCATGTTCTGTTAGTCAGCTTCTCAATGTTTAAAAGTTGGTAGGATACAGAAAGCTATACATTGATGCCATCTGTTCAGTCTTAAGCCTTCTATGTTATGCCAGTCTTCCTCTAATTTCATAGCATCTAATACTAAATATTGCAGTGCATGCCATACGGCCTTTCTAAAAAAGATCAAAATTGTTCCCTGTACCATCAGTATGTAACTGTTGCAGACTGAAAGATGACAAAATAATACCTCTTAATAGTTTCTCTCAGGTTTCATTTCTGCTGCTCTGTAAAGCTAAAAAACATATTGTAGCCTGAATAACAGCAGTACTCCAATATATCTTTGCTTCATGCAGCTTTATTTTGCTGGCTGCTGTCATATACTTTCAAATGCACATATCTTATATAGAAATTGTCCTTATATGGCAAGAGGACTCCATCCCCCAAAATACTTCTCCATGGCTACAGCATCTAAAACATTACATTGAGAGAGCTTATTTAGCCACTGCTTTACAAAGCACTTTCATAACAAATGAGGTGCACAGCATAATCTGGTGGATGGTTTCAAACGTTCCCCATCTCTTGGGGAACACATGTGGTCCTTCCAGCCTGCTCCCTCAGTGTAGAAAAGCAGCTGGGGCAGCAGGCATGTCCATTTTAAATGCTGCAATATGGGCTGGTGTGCTGAGATGTCTTGATGGTGTTACTTGAAAGATCCACCTGCTTTCAGTACTGCAGGAGCCTGTTTGCTACAGGCTGCTGCAGAAATCATGCAGAACACCTGGTTAGGGCTCTCCCTTCATAATCAAATACAAGCTGGATACTGGACACTGCAGTGGTTGCCCCCCATCCTATTTGGATCATTCAGTTTCCAAATATTACAATTTCTATAAAGAATTGCTTTTTGATAAGGGAAATACCTTAAATCAAGAAATGCATTATTTGGTTATGTATTTTTCCTTTTAAGTGTGTCAGGTACAGTGAAGGACTGTGGGGAACAGAGGTCAGGTAGAGACATCCCCCACCTATTTTAGAGGAGTTCATAATGTGAGGTAACCCAAACAACATATTTTTTAAATCAGTACTACAGTACATAGCTAAAGGAATGCAAGTCATAGCCTGAACAAATATCCTCATAACTTAGGAGGAACAATCATACTGATGTTATCCATTACAGGCAGTTGTAATGAAGAAATACAGAAATATCACATTGCAGCCATGTTCAGAGACTTTCTCAACACAGGAGTGGTTCCAGAGGACTGGAGGAGAGTATATCTAGTCCCTCTTCACAAAAATGGTAGCAGGGAGTAGACAGAAAACTATAGGCCAGTCAGCCTCTCCTCAGTATTGGGTAAGATTATGGAGGCACTGCTTAAGGAAAGGACTGTGGAACACTTGGAATCCAATGGAGCCTAGGATCTGAGGCAGCATGGATTCACAGCAGGAATGTCATGTCAAATGAATCTAATAGATTTTTTTGACTGGGTAACAAAGGAGGTGGATCGGGGGGAACAGTGGATGTCACCTACCTTGATTTCAGCAAGGCCTTTGACACCATCCCACATAAAAGATTGGTTAACAAGATGGGAGGCCTGAGCATGGGCCACAAGGTGGTAACTGGGTTAGAAACTGGTTAAGGGACTGAAAGCAGGGGGTGATGGTAAATGGAATCCAGTCCTGGGATGGGGGGGTGACCAGTGGGGTACCTCAGGATCAGTCCTGGGGCCAGTCCTTTTTAATGTCTTCATTAGTGACATTGTGGAAGAGTGGAAGAGGAAGGCTTATCTGTTTGCAGATGACACCAAGATCTGCAACAAGGTGGACACTTCAGATGGGGTGGAGAAAATGAGGAGGGACCTAGGAAAGCTGGAAGAATAGTCAGTAATGTGGCAACTGATGTTCAATGTGAAGAAGTGCAAAATAATGCACCTGAAATGCAGAAACCCTGGGGAGAGCTACAGGATGGGGGAGAGTTATTAATGGTCACAAGGGAAGAAAGTGATCTGGGGGTTATCATCTGAGATGGTATACATCCCCGATGTTGACATGTCGACAGTGGAGTCCTCTGCAGTGACAACAGAGACACATCACTGTAGGGAACCCACTGGCACCTGACACTGTCTGTACCCCCCGACTCAGCTCCAACTCGGAGTTGAGAATCCTAAGTGGGGGGGAGCGGAAGGTGTAGCCCCCTGCATGAGGGGTGCAGGGGTGAAGCCCCCTGAAGAAAACACTTCTTGCTTCTGCAAACAGGCAGCTGACTGCAAAATGCAGTCGACCTGCCAGTTTCGCTGTCGGGTCATTTGACCAATATTTTGTCGATGACCTGCCATGGATCCATCTCAGATGACCTAAAGATGGCCAAGCAGAGTACAAAGGCTGCAGTGAGGGCCAGTGGCATGTTCGGGTGTATAGGAAGGGGTATCATTAGCAGAAGGAGGTAGGTAGTGATTCCTCTATATAAAACACTTGTGAGGCCTCATTTGGAATACAGTGTACAGTTCTGGAGGCCACATCGTCATAGGGAACTAGACAGGATGGAGGCAGTTCAGAGAAAGGTGACTAAGATGGTACAAGGCTTACACCAGAAGGCATATGAGGAGAAATTAAAGGATCTAAATTTGTATGCAGTGGAAGAGAGGAGGGAGCAGGGAGACATGATAGAAACCTTCAAGTATCCTGAAGGCATAAGCAAGGTACAAGTAGGTGACATCTTTCAATATAGGAGATGTACAAGAACGAGGGGGCATGATATGAGATTAGAGGGGGCAGGATAAGGGGAAATGTGTCTGTTGGCAATGTCCACACTGTGAATCCAGTAAACCTCTATTTTAAGCAATGCAATGACCCAATCAGAGTTCCTCTAGGGCTCTTTTCCTCTCTCCAGGCCCCAGATCTTTAGTGATGCCACTGAATGACCATTGTTGCTGAAGTGTTGTGCCACTGGGGAGATTTTACCTTTCCTCTGAATGCCACTCTTATGCTCACATATTCTTGTCCTGAGTTACCTTTTAACCTTGTCAATATAAAGTTTGTCACATGGAGATTATATTAATTACACCAAATGGCCCGTGCCATAATTGATGGGTTGTTTTACTGTGAATTTCTGGTTTGTATAGGAATGATCATAGGTCAGGTTCTGGCTTGTGTTCCACCTTGGAAACATTTCCTATGTGGGAACACATCATTGGTCTATGGCTCTAGAAGTAGTTGTCCCCAACTGCATCTGGAACTGGGTGTTTCAGTGTATACAAGTCTATCACATAAGGTCTGATTTTTCTTTGAAGTAAATAGTGGAATGTTCCTAAACTGTCATTAGGGATATTTGCCACTTGTAGGATGTGCCCATTTTGTCAAGTATTCATCTGATTGCCCTACTCTGCTGGAATAAGCTGTAGAGAATACTATCCTGTCACTTCTGGTATCTTTCTGGGCCCTATTCAGTAATATCCTCTCTGCATTCCCTGACACTTTCTCATGTTTCTGTGACAAACAGTTGAGAGGTATTCTGTTATTCCTCTACATGCTACAGATACACTGACTATCCACAAGGGTTTAGGAAGGCATACTCACTGCACACATCTGTGTGCAGTAACGTTACACATTTCTGGTTGCACCGATATATGCAGATATACTAAGTCAATGTCAGTGGCTCAATAGGTAGCATGCTTGCCTCTGGGGCTGGAAGATTAGAAGGTTATGAGTTCAAGACCCATGGATGGGACTTGGGGTAATTCCATAACTGACAATGTAGTGCAGTATGAAGAGGGTGCTGCACTGCTGAGGGGCTGTTGATGAGATGTTAAACCAAGGTCCCTTCTGCCCATCTTTGGTCACTGTCCTGGTGAAAGTAAAAGACCCATTGCACTTATTGTCGAAGAGTAAGAAATCATACATACAAAAACAAATATCATTCATAAAGTAAAAAAAGAAAAAGTAAAAATATGTACAGTGATCACGCAAAATAAAAAAATAAACCGAACATGTTTTCTATTACAATTTCTAACAAAACAGACACCCTACATCAGAAATAACATTATGCATATATCACAAAACAATTTTCAGAAAGTATGTATTCAAATATTATGGCAAACCGTGATGACATAGTACACAAGGGTAAGTTTTCATCACCTGCACTGTATGCAAAATCCAATGGAACTGTTTCCAATACTCCAGTCCTTTACAGTACATTCAGGCAACTGTGCCAGTTCTTTATTAAATATTCTTTCTAGGCTGTCTATTACCATGTTATCTGTAATATTTGGGGCAATGTGCTTTTGTTGAATGGTAAGTGCACAATGAGTCTACAAAGTAATATTTACATGTTGCAAAGCAGACCTGTAATGTACTATTTTGGATATTTTCATTTCCTGATAAATACCCAGTATTATCATTAGGCAATAAGCAAATGTAAACAAGGGCTCCTGCCACAAGGTACTCAATGTGTCTCAAAATTGCTTACTAAAAGGACTTCTATTAAAAAATGATACTGTGTCTCCAGAATTCCTGAACAGTTTGCACACAGCATTCTCTCTCTCTCTCCTCCACTCATTCATGTTTTAAAGATTCCCTAACAGTTCACCATAGATTCTTAAACAGATGACCCATATGTACTGAGGGATATGCTAGTTAACTAACTGGCTAGTAGTCTTAGTAGTAGTAAGAGCAGTCTTTTCTGCTGGGCTTAATTTTAACTAATGCAGGAAACGTTTTTTCCTGTATTAGACCATACAATTGTTTTCTGGTCTTAGGGTAACCTTTTCTGGGGGTACATGACAACTGGCTCCCAATAATCTGCTCCTGATAACTTTCTCCCAACTGTTCTCTCCCCAGCAGTATGCTCCTGAGACAGTACACTCTTTCGCAACTACTCCTGCTCCTGCTCAAACTATTCCTAAAATTACTGTGCATCTTCACAAATAGAATGCCTAGTGCTTTGACAGCTTGCTCTCACTCATAACATTAAAATAACTGAACTATAATTACAGAATTACTGAATTAGATTCAGCATGCCAGTTAGAACTGTATTAATTGCATAATGCCTAATTATGTTTCAGTAAAGTCGGTATACCTTTTGCTCCTGCAGGCACATTTATTTGCGCTTGTCTATTGTAGTTGCTACAGTACAGTTTACAGAGAGCAGGATGACTGATCATTTTTTTCTTTCAGAGAGATTGCAGAAAAAACTTGTGGATGACCTCAATTATATCGATAGCACATGCGGTGGGTGCCTGACTCACGGCACTGTCCAAAACGGTGGTGCAATATGGGCAAAAGCCCAAAGGTGAGGGGCAGGAGTACTACGGATGTAGTGGGGTGCGACCCTAGCCACAGGATGTCGTTAAATGTACATGTGCGTGGGGGAGCGAGCATGGTGTGCATGGCCTGGGAGGGTGGAGGGGATGTAGGAGGTGGTGCTGTGGTCAGCTGCTGAGCTGCAATGTGGCATCGGAGTTCACCTCTGCTTGCAGTGCTGGGGTTCTGGGTTTGGGTCTGGGTCCAGGCGCTACTGTGCTTTTCTTGCACCCGGCCCAAATCGTATTTTCTTTTGCTTCGCACCCCGACATGCACCCCTGGAGTTGAGAATCCTATAGTAGGGGTGCGGGGCAAAGCCCCTTCATGGGGGTGTGGGGGGGCACAGTCCCCCTCACATAAAGCAAGTATTTTCAGTCCCTGGCACTGTCTTTCCATGCACTGAGGTTGTCAGGGTGGTGAAATTGTTTTCGCTGCCCTGACGTCACTCTTCTGCAAGTTGCCCCTTCTACGGTTGCCCATATCACATAAAACCAATTATATCTACACTTTCCACAAGTGTGGGCACCAGAATAAGGCTATATGGCAATGTGAGTTAGCAGTCAAGAAGGTAAAGCTTTGCAACGCTCACTTACATACTGTAAGCACTGATGATTCCACCATTATTCATTGTTTTTCACAACATGCACATACACCTGATCCTTGTGCAGTTGAAAAGCTTGAAGCAGTCAATACTGCTAAGGAATGAGCCAGCACAATGCAAGACACAACAGCACAGATGTTGCTGCATGCTAAAGTCGATGTATCACTGGTGGCACCAGGTAAAATTATCAACAAAAATCTGATGCACACAATACAAAGGGTGAAAGTACACAGGACACCACCTAATCGAACTACAAATCCCAGAAACCTACTGTGTCTGCAATCCAGATTCAGATGGTGAAACAGTGTAGTTTGTATTGTATGACAGTGGACCTGGACATAATCGCATTTTACTGTTTGGGACTGATACAAACCTAAAATTCCTGGAGCGATGCAAGCAATGGTAGGCCGACAGCACTTTCTGTGTTGCACCACCACTCTTTAAACAATTGTATGTTTATCATGGGGGAACACTTTGGAAATGTACAGCCTGCAATTTATGCTCTTTTACCAGGTAAATCAAGGGAGTGTTATGAATGAATGTTAACTGCACTGAAAGAACTTAATCCTAACTTGTGCCTGGAGGTGGTCATGTCTGACTTTCAGCGGACGACAATAGCTGCATTTAAATCTGTATTTCCTCTAGCAAAGCAAGTGTTTTTTTTTTATTTTACACAATGTATCTACTAAAAAATTCAGATGGAAGGACTTGCAGTAAAATATGCACAGGATCGAGAGTTTGCACTAAAGTGCAAATATCTGCCATCACTTGCTTTCTACCCCCCTGACCAAGTCATTCCACGCTTTGAGGAAATTACTGAGGAGTCCCTTAACATTTTTCCAGAGGAACTAGTGCCAGTCATCAATTATTTTGAGGACGTGTAGGACAGCAGGCGAAACAGACAAGGAACAGGTCGGAGACAGCCACATTTTGACATCCTATTGTGGAATCACTCACAAATTGTATCTGACAGCCGAGCCAAAGCAAATAATGCTATTGAGGCATTTCACTGTGGGATGCAGTGTTTAATGCATGTTGCATCCCACAGTATGGAAAATTATAGATGGCCTCTGTGGGGTTCAGAGAAAGAGAGATTCAGAAGTGGAGCAGATCATTGCTGGTAATCCCAGCATCAAGAAGAGTGTATCGAGGCACTGTGGCATGTCTGACTTGCATATGGCAGAAGTGTACAGATTGCACTAGTGAGGAGTTTCTGCGTGGTGTTGCACACAGTTTTGAGTACTAGTACCAGAAAACACCAAGCTATGATTTTAACTTTTTTTATCGTTTGAAGTTTTGAAATAAAGTTTGGATTCTAACTCACCATGCCTGAAGCTGTCCACACTACTATGACTGAGCCTGTGGATAGCATCACTTCCTGACAAGTACATGGTTGCTCAGGATACCTAGAAGATGTGGTTGCCCAGGAGACCTAGGAGACAACCAAGCACTTTCTGATCGTGATCCTGAGCAACAGAAACACATGAACACATCTCTGTCTGGTAAGAGAACAAAACATTAATGTTTTGATGTTTTTAAGTGTGGCTATGTACTGACAGCTGGAGTGAATTGTTGTAGGAGGAAAATTGTCATAGGAGGAGGAGTAGTTGAGGGAGCGTGATGTTGGGAGTGAGTTGATGGGGGGGCAAATTGTCAGGAACAAGTTGTTGTGTTCCCCTTTTCCAGAGTTATATTCCATTTCTGAAGGTTTATGAATGCATGACTGATGTAATGTGGTACTACATGTGCATGTTCATTCCAGATACAAGATAGCTTGCCTGACTTCCATTCATGCATATTAGGGACCAACCAATCCTCCACCATTTGAATCAAGGGCCATTTGTAGTACACAAAGGTGGAGAAAAGTTGCATAAAGAAAATGCTATAAAGAAAGCAATAGGATTCACCATCTTTATACCACCCTTTCTAATGCCTGTATATTTAATGTCCCTCTTAATGGGATTTAATCTGAAACTCTGAAAATAGAGGGTATAAATCTGTTAATAATTCTATTGGAGGAGGAAATGCATCATTTAAAAAGGTGAAAGAAGGAATCAGTAATTTTTTCACTAGATATATCCTTTTCTGTTTAAAGAGGTGCCATCCTTTCCAGTACGCCAATATCCTCTTCGCTGTCTGTATGTAGTGATACTGATTTACTGAAACTGAATCTTTATGATTAAAGGTCACACCCAGGACTTTTATTGAGTGTGAGCTATAATTCCTGCTAAAACTGAACTTTTCTCAAAAGTTTTCTGGACAGCCAATTTGAATTGCTATGTTTTTGTCATTACTAATACATGATCCAGCTGCATCGCAGTACTTAGTGATCGCTTCTTTACTTCCTAGCCAGAGGCACTGTCTTGCATAGAATGCAGAGGTCATTTGCATAAACTAGGGCTTTTAGTTCCTGTGAATCTTCAGTTATACATATACCTTCACATGGATTTATCTAAAGTAGTCTTATTAGAGGGCCTAAGGTAAATGTAAAGTAGGACTCAGAGGGCAGCCCTGCTTTACCCCCACGTGCACAAACCAGGAAACCTTGTCAAGAGTTAATCAGTGAGCTTATTACAGCATTTGTATACAAAGTTTCTACCCAATGTATAAAGATATTTAAGCAAACAAAACAGTTGGAGCTGTACCCACAGACACTAAATGGGTGTTTACCACAAAGGTGTAAAGAAGAAAACAAAACCGGCCACACTCAATGCAGAAGATAGTTTAAAAAACTTAATGTAACATAACACAGCCTAGCATCCAGTGGAAATAAAGTCAAGCAGAACCCATAGAACTAACCCCAGCATTTCGAGTCTGTTTGTGACTCTTCATCAGGGTGTGTGGCTATGGTGCACCAAAGCTCGTTTTGTTTTGAACATTTAAAGTGACATATTCTCCAGGAAAGTAATCCACATGCACCATAACACATCAGTGCAGGCAAAAAAAAAACCTTCTACTATAGGAGATAGTTTTTATTATAGAACATATTAATCTCTTTGAATTTCAGTTTTCATACTGCTAAAATACATCCTTGAATACAGAATCAGAGTTGGAAACATTACCATTTGATGTTGCAGCTTCTGTGTTCAAATAGTGCCTCACCGACGTGCATGGATTCAAAACAAGAAAATTCACTTGTTTCCGGGGTGTCTTCTCAGTCTTCTCGATAAGTGGAGTTTGAGGTAGTTTGTAGATTCTGCATAATAGCCAGCAGCTATGCCTTCTTGAAATGTATTGAGAAATTTTTTTTTTCATACTTGATGAGGGGTTTAGATATATGTTTAGAATAAAAGTTTTTTGTGCCTGCACTGATGTGTTATGGTGCATGTGGATTACTTTCCTTGTGAATGTCACTTTAAATGTTCAAAATAAAATGGGCGTCAGTGCACCATAGCCACATCCCCTGATGAAGAATCACAAACTGACGTGAAATGCTGGGGTTAGTGCTCTGGGTTCTGGCCTGACTTTATTTCCACTGGATACTAGATTGTGTTATGTTTAATTAAGTTTTTAAGCTTTCCTCTGCTTTGAGTGCCGCGTTTTGTTTTATTCTATAACAATGCCTGGTACGCCATACTTTTGTAAAACTTTCAAAATAAAGAAAATCATGGTTTACCTGGTCAGAGGCCTTCTCCTGGTTCATGGTGAGCAGGAAGCCTATGACTGAGCCCTGCTCACTTCTTTTTTCTTGTAGGTATAAATTATTCTGAATGTCTGTGTAGAATGGCACAGGATTGTGAGGGGGTTATAAGAATTGGGGAAACCAATGCAAATCTATTTATTAAGATTTTGGATATGGCTGGCCCGTTGGCACTGAGGGTTGAGGTGCTGGATGCCATACCTCACGCCACACCAGTAATCCGGGTTCAGGAATGAGCCTGGATTGCCAGGGGGTCAGCAGGGGAGGGGAAGGATTGAGCATCCAGAGGACTGCTCTCCTTCTTTAGGGGGGTCCAGGGCATATCTCTCAAGTGTCCCTGATTTTCAGGGATGTCCCTGATTTTGCCTCAGAATTTTACTCTGTCCCTCCTGAAATTTGTGTTTTTGTGTCTAAACAGTGAGGACTGAAAGCATAAAACAATGTCAAGCATTAAAGTTACAGACATGTTCTTCTTTAGAAAATGCATTTTGCACTAAGCCCCATATTATACCAGCTTTCTGGGTAGATAGCTCAAATTTTGAAAATGTGTCCCTGATTTTTGTTCTTTGTCCCTGATTTTTTTAAGCCTTGTCCCTGATTTATGAGGCAGGAGGTTGAGAGGTATGGTCCAGGGATGATGCCCAGCACCGCGGCAACCTCTGGTGGAGACCGGAGGTACTGCAAAGCTTCAGGGCTCATGAAGAGGGTTGCAAAGCCACAGCAAAATGTTCCCTGGCATCATTGCACATCGGGGTCTGACAGGGGAGTGAGAGGGAGGTGTAAAAATGAGGAAAATAACCCCTTATCTCCAAAAGGCGAAGGCACCTCCCTCCACGGACCACACTCCCACACACGGGCTCAACTCTTGGGCTTCACCCTGTCCTCTCCAGCTGGTGTCTCAACACTATAAGAAAGAGCACCCTGGGTGGGGGTAGCCATTCCCCAGAGGGTAGACCTGGGGTATGTCCGGTACCAGGAAGAAGCCCAAGTTGACCGAACCACATTGGGAGGTAGAGACTGTGGAACAGGAGGTCGCCAGAGAGAGTTCAGAGGTGAGGGGCACGGGAGAAATAGAGTTTGAAAAAAAAAAAGATTTTGGATATGATCTTCTATGTTCTGGTTACTCACTCTTTAGAGTGGACAGAAAGGGTTCAAAGGGCAGGGGATTGCGCTTTATGTAAAAGAAGATTTAACTGCAACATTACTCAATAATATAAAGAAAGAAGGTGTTGAATCCTGTGGGTTCATATTGGCACACCCTGGTGAAAGAAAGTCTATGTATGAATAATATATATGCCACCCAATCACTCTCAATGCCTGGATAACCAACTAATTAAAGAAACTGAGGGTGTCACTTCCAAGGAAGACATTATAATACTAAGGGACCTAAATATGTCAGAAGTTGATTGGTCCGTCTCTGCTGCCAAATCCTCCAGGAACCAAAACATAGTAGATGCTATACAGGATTGCCAACTTGCACAGTTAGTAGGCAAGCCCACTAGTGTTAACAAAATACTAGATGTAGTCCTTACTAATTCTGACTTAGCAGACACTTCATCTGTGAGGAACCCCTGCAAACAGAGATCACAACACTGTATGGTTCACTGTGTGCCTTGGAACTTCTTATTCCAAATCTAGGACATCAGTAATCAGCTTCAAAGGGCAAACTTCTCAAAGATGAGAGAATTCACCAACAAGTGACTAGAGGATATTATGCATTTTCAATGTCAGCAGCCTCTGGATGATAATCAAATAAACTATCATGGATGCCACAGCCACCTTTTCAAAGACAACAACCAAAAAGAACAAGTGTAAACCCTATATGGTTCAACACGTGGTCAAGGCAGCTAGCAGAGATAAATGCAGAGGGAGTGATGAAAAGTCATTGATCACTTAGGGGCAGTGACTGCATACAAGTATAGGGTTTATGGGCAGACTAGATGGGCCTAGTGGTCCTTATCTGCCATCAATTTCTATGTATCTATGTAGCCTTTCTCAACCATAAAACAAAACCTACTGATACTCCTGGGAAGAATATCTGTAATTAAGCAAGAAAGCCAAAAGTGCCATAAGAGAAGCCAATGCAAGTGCAGAGCTTAACATAGCTGACAACGCAGTAATGGGAGCAAGCAGTTTTAGATACATCTTGGAAAAAGAAAGACTTCTAAGGGTGATGAAACTAAAGGATGGTGAGACAATAGTTGAAGATGATATGCAAATGGTGGAAATTCTCAATAAATTCTTTGCTCTGTCTTTACTAGGAATGGGATGGTCCATGCCAGTAAGTGACATTTCGAGCAAGCCGTAAGTTATGGGAACTCAAGCTTTACCACCAAAAGAGTCGAGGAAGCTCTCAAAAGTCTAAATCAAGATAAATCACCTGGCACAGATGGTATTCACCTAGGGTCCTAAAAGAATTAGCCAAGGAACTAGCAGAACCATATGCCCAGACTATACAACCTCTCCTCCAGACTGGAGTAGTGGTGGAGAATTTGGAAAATGTCAACGTGATCCTGCTGCATAAGAGTGGGAGCAAGAGGAGCCTGGAAACTGTAGGCTCATTAGTCTGACCTCATTAGTGTGCAAACTGATGGAAACACTGATTAAACAAGACATAGTTGATTACCTGGACAAGAACAACCTCCAAGAACCCAGGTAACATGGATTAATGCAGGAAGATTGGGCTGATGAATTTCATATAATTCTTCGAGTGGGTAACTGCCGAATTAGACATAGGGCTTTCAGTGGACCTGTTTTATTTTGACTTCAACAAAGCCTTCGACTCTGTTCTATACAAGGGTCTGCTAGCTAAACTCAAAGACACTGATATTTCAGACCAGTTTATCAGCTGGATAAAACCATGGCTCAAGATAGAAGCCAAATGGTGGTAATCAATGGAGCTGGTTCAAGGAAGGTGATGCCATAAGTGGGGTTCTTCAGTATTCTCTCCTCAGTCCTGTGCTTTCCAACATCTTCATTAGCAACACAGATAAGGACATAAATGGCAGATTAGTGCTGTTTGCTGATGACACTAAATTGGGAGGAAGGGTGATACTATGGAATCCATCAGCAAACTCAAGCTAACCTAGGAAAACTTGAGGCATGGTCCAACCAATGACAACTCTGCTTTAATGTAAAGAAATATTAAGTGATGTGTTTGGGCAAAAACAACCCTAGAACAAAATATTGGTTGAACAGGGTGCAACTTAATACCTCGGCAGTGGAAAGAGACCTAGGAGTGTTAATTCATGAGTCCCTTAAGGCAGCCAATCAGTGTAATTCTGCATGTAGCAAGGCCAGCAAAACGTTGGCGTGCATCAGCAGAAGCTTTGACAGCAGGAGCAGAAATGTTATTCTGCCTCTTTACAGATCCCTGGTGAGGCTTCTGCTGGAGTACTGCCTCCAGTTTTGGAGCCCACACCTAAAGAAGGACATCAACAGACTGGAGATGGTCTGGAGAAGATCAACAAAGATGATAAGAGGACTACATGACCTGCCATATGAGGAATGCCTGAAAGAACTGAAGTTATTCTTGCTGGAGGCCAGACAAGAGTGGGGGACATGATCGAGACATTTAAGTACCTGAAAGGCATCAACAAAGTGCCATACTTAGAACTGTTCACTAGGTCCCACAACTCTGATACTAGAGGGCACAACTGGAAACTCAAAGGGGGGTGGTTCAGACCTGATGTCTGGAAGTTCTTTTTCTCTGAGAAGGTGGTGTCACCTTGGAATAGTTCACCCACTGAGGTGATAGAGGCCAAAATAATCACTGCCTTCAAGCTTAGTTGGGACAGGACATACATACAACACTGTGTCAAGGATCGTGACTTATCTTGAGTAAGAGTTCAATGCTTGCAGGCATAGCCCAACAGGGGTCCATGCAAACAAATGGGCAGACTAGATGGACCTATGGTCTCCTTCTGCCATCACCTTTCTATGTTTCTAGGCACAAAAGTCTCCAGTTCTGTAATACAGACTTACTTCCCTTAATAATTAAGAAAATTAGTGCCACTTGTGACGAAGATGATGGCAGCTTTTTGGAAGGCAAAAACTGATTATACAAAAATTGCAGTGTAAGTACAAGATTTTCTACACTTTTTTTTATAAAATTCAGAGGGTAAGCCATCTATACATGGTGCAATAGTATTTTGTAGACGTTTTATAATCTTTTCTATGTCTTCCTAATGTATAGGGCTTATCAAACATGAGAGTACAGTTTTCTGGGATTTTTGGGATATCCAAGTTATTTAATACAGAATCATCAAGCCTAATATGCACAGGGGTGCCAAAACTGTGTTGTACAAATTCATGTACTATATTCTTGTTCTATGTCCCCTGCATCATCTTTGACAAGATGAGAAGGATAGTAAGGGAGACAGTGGAGGGTACAGGGAATATAGAGGCTGTGGAGGAGTTATGGCAAGCTATCAAGGAAGAGGTACTGAAAGCTGCAGAATTGTGCATAAAAAAGGTTAGGAAGAGCAAAAGGGGGAGGATACTGCTTTGGTTTACAAAGGTGGTTGTGGGGCTAGTCAGGGAAAGGAAGAGGGCTTTCAGAAAATTTAAGAGGACACTCAGCGAGGAAGATAAGGAAGAGTATAGGGAAAAGAGGAGCTTGGCAGGGAAGAAGATCAGAAGGGCAAAAGCAGATACTGAGGAGAAAATAACAAAGAGGCCAAAAGAAGGAAAAACATTTTTCAGATATGTGAGGGAGAAGAGAAGGGTAAGGCAGGGGATTAAAAGGCTGAGAGGGAAGGGAGAAATAAAATTGGAAAGGGACTGTGAAAAAACAGAGTTATTAAATAAGTACTTTAGCTCAGTATTCACGGAGGAGGAGAATGGTAGGAGGCCTGAGCTAAAGTCAAATGGGAAGGGGGGCAAATGGGTGGATCTGAGCCCATTCACTGTGGATAGGGTTAGGAGAGAGAGCTAGATAGATTGAGGGTGGACAAGGCGATGAGGCCTGATGGGTTACACCCCAAGGTGATCAGGGACTTGAAGGAGGAGTTGGCTGCACCCTTGACAAGGCTCTTCAACTTGTCCCTGGATATGGGGTGAGTACCGGAGGACTGGAAGAGGGCAGACGTAGTGCCTTTACACAAGGGAGGTAGTAAGGAGGTGAAGGGGAACTACTGACCTGTCAGTCTCATGTCAGTGGCGGGGAAGGTAATGGAAGCATTAATCAAGGAGAGGGTGATGGATTTCCTGGAGGACAGTGGCTTGCAGGACAGCAGACAGCATGGCTTCATGAAGAGAAAGTCTTGCCAGACAAACCTAATTCAGTTCTTTGATTGGGTGACTCAGGTGATTGACCAGGGGGGTGGTGGACGTGGCCTATCTAGTCTTCAATAAGGCCTTTGACACTGTCCCTCATAGGAGGTTGGTGAGCAAGATGGAAAGCCTGGGGTTGGGTGGAAAATAACAAGCTGGGTGGAGGCCTGACTGTCAGGAAGAACTCAGAGGGTGGTGCTAAATGGGGTGCACTCCTGGACAGTGAGGGTGAAGAGTGGAGTGCCACAGGGGTCAGTTTTGGGTCAGCTTCTCTTCAATATCTACATCAGTGATATTGCTGAGGGTTTGAGGGGGAGGGTGTGCCTATTTGCTGATGATACAAAAATATGCAATATGGTGGACAACCTGGGGGGGTGGAGGACATGAGGGAGGACTTAAAGATGCTTGAAAAATGGTCTGGGATGTGGCAACTGAAATTTAATGCCAAGAAGTGTGCTGTGATGCACTTGGGGAGTAGGAACAGAATAGCAGGGCACACCCGAGGTGGGGAGGAAATTAAAGTAACAGAACAGGGGGAAAGATCTGGGATCACAGTCTCCTTGAGCCTTAAGGTAGGAATCCAATGTAGCAGGGTGGGAAATGCCAATGGAATGTTGGCATGGCAGACAGGGCATTATTAACAGAAAGAGGAAGGTAATAATGCCCTTTACAAAGCCAACGTGATGCCGCACCTGGAGTATGGGTTCAGTTCTGGAGGCCAAATCTCTGCAAGGATATAGATACATTGGAAAGGATTCATAGAAGGGAACCAAGAGGATGCAGGGTATGCAAGGAAAGTCATATGAGCAGATGTGTAAGGAGCTGGATCTGTACACGCTGGAGACAAGGAGGAAAAGGGGGATGTGATTGCAACTTTTAATTATGTAAAGGGACTCAATAAAGTGAGAGAAAAGGTTTACTTAAGAGGAAGAAGAGGGTCAAACTAGACGGCACAGCCTCAGACTGCAAGGAAAAAGATACAGGGTAATGTGAGAGGAGTTTCTTCACATGAGGGTGGTGGGGCCTTGAACAGACTACCAGACAGAGTGATGGGTGCTAAATTGGTGGAAGAATTCAAGAGGGCATGGGACAAGTATATGGGGCTGAGTATCAGGGAAGGGCATAGGCTGGCATGGAGGGGAGGTGTAGGGGGACAAAAAGGCAGACAAGATGGGCCGATATAGTCCTTTTCTGCCAAGCTTCTTTTGATTCTATGATTCTATGATCAGGACTGAAACCATTAATTATTCTGTTGACCACTTGGTCTTGGCATACCTTAAAGTTGTCCAACATCTGTCGCTTTCCTTAGGTTCTTAATTTTAATTCCACAGGCAGTGTAGAAGTTCTATTGTATTGGTATTGTTTCATATTATTTTTAAACTGTTTAATTTGTTCTGTGAGATCTAGTCTTTCTTGATACAGTTTAGAAATTAACTTATATAAATGTGCTCTCAATCCCAGATACTTCAAATGGTTTCATTCTTTGTTTTGTGTGATATGTTTTTGAAGATACATCTAAAAGCATTTTTTGTATCCTCCCACCAAGCCATCAAATCATCATATGTGCTAATTATAGACCATCCTACAAAAAAAGTTCTTCACATTTTAACCACTGCTTGGTTGTCCAGTAATGTAGTGTTTAATCATCAGGTGTTTTGACTTAAATGGGGTTGAAGGTCAGTCATGCAGTGGCATACCAGCTCCAGATGGTCAGAGGTTTCCACCGGTATCATGCTTGCCCCTTTCACATTTAGCTGTTTAGACAAAAAGCCCTATTCCATTATTTAACAAGAGATCTGAATTAATTGATCAACCTGAAAAGCAGAGCCACGTAACAAAATGCCAACTCCATCACACTGGTCTGGTCCCTGAGACCGGAAAGATGGACCCTCTAACCATGTAGTTTTTGCAGCAGAGATTTCACCAAGGCTTTGCAAGAATATGATGTCCCCGGCAAATTTTCTAATAAAACATAGTAGATGCTCTCTTCTAAATGTCTTGATACTGTTGACATTCAGTGTGAGCGTGATATGGAATGCCCAATACACATTTTAAAGGTACACTGTATTTGTCTGGTGGAGTTTCACCCTAAATGTTCATCCCCCTGTCCAATCCTGCTCACTGTCTATTATGGGGGTAGGTTGTTCCACCACTTCACACCTCTGGCGTAACCAGTAGTATATGTCCAAGATGATCACTCCCTCATTACAACAGAGGATTGTGATAATTTTTAACACAGGTAAAGACAGAAGAATGGCAATAAAAGGGATCCAGAAGGCAGTATCTTTAAGTTGGTCATATCTGACCCCAAATCTTTCCATGAATTTCAGTGTCTTGAAACTAACACCAAACATGCTTTCGCTCACAACATGGATTACTGCATACGCAAATAAAACCCTTGGATTCCTTCAACATTTTTTCTAATTATATATACTCAGGCTGCACCTCTAGTCTCCTTTTATACTTTAGTGTAATAGCATTATGACTGTGTGCTGGTTCTCCCTGTGTGGCAAAGAAGTATGATATTTTAAACTGCCTAGCTGAACCCACTTTGTGATGCTGTCTATTTTCAGGGGGTCAGAGATATCCTTAGTCTTGTGCTGATCAGATGTGCCTCACCTGCACCAGATAAATCCTCAGAGATGTTCACAGCTTCTGATTCTGAGTCACTAGGGGGTCAGAGCAGAATGTAGGGGTAGGTTATCGGATCCCACTTCTAAGCCGCTAGTAGTCTGAGCAGGAGATGGTGGTTGTTCCACAATGAGACCTTTCATGTGGAGGGGAATACACAGTAGGGCTGTGCATGGTCTGAATAGTATTTCCCAAATACCACGAATAGTAGGCTTGCCGAATATTCGGATGGACATTCCGAATGGTTCACTATTTGGCTACTATTCGGGACGTACTATTCTGTGGGTGAGATTTCAAAATCTCACAGAGCTTCACAGGCCAATCAGAGGCTGTTTTTGGAGCTCAGAGCCAGGAACACTATGTGATCTCCTCACTCTGAGTGTGTGGATGAGAGGAGACAGTTGTTTCTCAGAGAGCTAGCTCTGTTTAGTTTACCACTTGTAACTTTTATAACTGTTTAAAACATGGTTTGTGTGTGATCCAGTTTTTACATCTGATCACCTTGTGACTGCATCTGACTGCAGTTTTGTATTTCATCCTTGAAACTGGGCTGTTTCAAGGAAAAGGAGAGTCTGTGTGTGAGTGAAACTGTGTGTGTGCTGCTGCATGCTGACTCCCTTCCCCCACTGCTTACAGTTTCACAGCTCAGCTGAAGCAGTGTGGCTTGATTTTTTGCTTAAGAACCAGTTAGTTCTTATCAGGATTTTATTTTTGTCAAACAAGTCCAGTTTGGTTTTTGCATGTAGTGGGTAACTGTTACTGTACTCAGTAACAGTGAGTGACTCAAGCTTTTGCTGACTGCCCCATCCCCACTGCTGTGCTTGCTTAGCTTTTTATTCCAAATCCATGCACAGGTATTTTCTATTTCTTTTGTGGTGCAAAATTTTGTTGTAAGCAGATTCTGGGCTCGGTTCCCTGCATAAGTGAGTTGTGATTATCATCTGACTCCCTCTTATCTGTGTTGCAGCTTACCTCGGCGCATACATCATCCGTGTGTGCATTGTATTGTTGTTCTTGTAATCTGTGTCCTGCAAGTACACGCACAGTTGTCTGCACACATTTTTTTTTTTTTGTGATATATAAAGCAGCCTATTTTTTTCTCGCTGGGACAGGCTAGGCCCATTGAATTGTTGCTGACTGTAGTCTGGTTTTTGGCTTATTTCCCTGCACAACTGAGTAAGGAGGGTGTCGCAGGTGACTCCTCCCTCCACAGCTCACTGCACCTGAGTGGCCTCCTGTGCATGTGAGTGTTTTTCTTTTTTGTGTGTCTTCACCCCGTGTGTGCACTACTGTGAGTGTGTGCATGTAAATTTTCTGTGAACTGTTTTAGTATTTCTGTGTGTGTCAGGCATGACTCACTGGGTTCTGTGTGTTGTAAGTTGTTTGGTGCACCTTCAAAGCTTGAATTGCTGTACTGTATGACTGCACAACTGACATCATACAAGTAAGAAGTTGTTTGCTGACTCCATCTCTTTCTAGTATCAGCTTGACTTTATTAGCTGCTACATACGTGGTGTTGCTATTGTTGTTTTCTGCAAGAAGCACCAACATAAACAAAGACACTAATCACAAATAATATACACAGTAAGTTATGGACCATGTCTCATCAATCCCGTAAACATGCATGGTCCAGCCCAAGCAAGTCATCTTCACCACCAGTCGTAAGTGGTGAGAAACAGGGTGAGAAAAGGTCTGTTCATATTGGCCGCTCTAAAATAGTTTTCTCCCCGGATAAGCCTTCTGGTGTCAGTAAGACTGGGGGTAGTACTAGTACTACTATAACGTCAACTGCTGCCACTACTATTACTAGTACTGCATTTGCAGCACCAACATTTTATAAAAGTAGGAGGGCTTTACAGCTGACATTTCCAGTTATACAAGAACAAGAACCCACCCCCACTACCTGTAGTAGTACTATTCACACAACTTCCCCATAGAGGCAACATCGCCTGTCAGTGTGTCCTCCCTACCAACACCAGTGGCGTGATTTCAGCAACCAGAGCAAATCCTTTTTGTACTGTTGACACCACCACTGCCATAACAGTGTGCACTGTTATTTGTGCTCTTTGCACAGCCACTGTCACCACAACCTTTGGTTCCATTAGTAGTCCTGAGTGTTCTGCTGTCACAATGACTACTGCTGCCAGTATTACAACTAGCTGTAATATGATGCCAATTTTTTCAACTGTAACTCCTGATTGTAATTCTGGCACCAGGACTACTGTTGATAGTGCTACTACCTTGCCAACTGTGCCTATGACCATAGGCACTGTGACTAGTACTGACCATGAGACGTTACAATGACTGCACCAATTGTGTTGCCAAAATGTACTGTTGCTCAGCCTCGCAAGTTTCCTCTCACCACATTTCCTTTTGCTGATATGGAAGATTCCAAAGAAAAGCATTCATCTGGTTCTGAATATTTACCAGAGCCTCAGGACTTGCTTAGTACATCATCCGACAGTGATACACACCTAAGTGAATTTGGCGATGAGGCTGAATATGCAGCATATCTGTGTGAGAAGCATGAATGTGCAGCAGCCAAAAAATGCAGTACTTCTTGTCGTGGCAAGCAGGCCAGTCAGGGTCATCCTCCTCCTCCTCCTAAAAAAAACAAACAGTCCACCCTGTCCTGTCAAAGAGTTGTGTCAAGTTCAACTCCAGCTGATACACAAAGTAGTTTTACAACTACATCTGTTGCAGAGAAAGAAATGAGTAGAACACCTGCATCCACTGTACCTAGGTCTGATAAGGGGAAAGGGGCAAAACATGCCCATGGTCACCCTACTGGGGCCTGTACTTCCACTGTCAGTGCAAGGAAAAGTGTGGTGTGGCTGTACTTTAGTGTTGTAAAACATGATCCAACAAAGGCAGTATGCTGTGTGTGTGACTGTACTATAAGTCATGGTAAAAACCTTTCAAATCTCACAACAACATCAGTGATGAACCATCTCCAAATGAAACATCCCAGTGCACTTCAGCGATCAACAGCTGTTCCTCCCTCTCCACAACATGTGCCTGTCAGCCCCTCTTCTGGTACTGGTCCAGTAGATGCACAAAGTATTGTTAGTGATTCTATTACTGAGACAGACCGTGTACCCTCAACACTCCCTACACAACTTATAGTGCATCCCTGTACAGGAGCATCACCCATTCTGCCTTCTTCTGCTCAATCATCTATTATTGTAACACCCTGCACCATGGGTTCAAAGTCAAAATCAATGCGATGTGGTGCCGCTTTGACTACACCCATCATGCAAGTCTTTCATGCCCACACCAAATACCAGGCGTCACACCCTACAGCACAGTAGATCACCAGTTTAATTGGTGAGATGATGGCCTTGGATCTGCAGCCATTTTCCATTGTGGAAAACACAGGGTTCCATAGGCTGCTGCAGCATTTGCACCCTAGGTATAATATACCATCACGGACCACATTTTCACACACTGTAGTACCCAACATTTACCATGATTTGAGAGAAGAAGTTGCAAGACTACTAGCACGGAGTTTTCCACTGCACAACTGACATATGGACCAGCATGAATTCAAATCATGCATATATGTCAATGACAGCACACTGGTGTGTTGCAGATGTGGTGGTCACTGGTGGTGATGGTGGTACTGGTGCTGGTTCTGTCTCTTCCCCCCTCTCCCTGCAGGTCTGCGTTGCTAAATGTCAGTGTTATGGAAAAGAATCACTGAGCTATAAACATACTGTCATTCCTGCAAGAGATGTTGAGCCAATGGATTGATGGCAACAATTTGCAGGTAGGGTTTGTGGTCAAAGACAATGCCACAAATATGATAAAAGCACTTAGAGATGGCAATTTTGATGGGATACGCTGCTTTGCTCATACACTAAATTTGGTGTTGACAAAGGCTTTGGCAAACACAGTGGAAGCAGCTCACACAGTCAAAGTAGCCAGAAGCCTATGCAGCCACTTCCATCACTCTGTGAAAGCCACAAACCATCTACATCAGCTACAAGAGCATCTTCAAATGCTCAGCATCATCTCATCCAGGATGTACAGACCCAGTGGAATTCCACCTACTACATGCTGCAAAGGCTTCTGGAGCAAAAGTGGGCCCTTCATGAGATGAGCATGGAAATTGATATAGGGGGAGACATCAGGACTGGGCTGTGATTGAGGGCTTGGTAAAGGTTTTAGCCCCATTTGAAAGGAGCACACATGACCTTAGCTCTGATTCTGCACTGCTAAGTCAGGTAATTCCTGCTGTACAGATCCTGAAAAAAGCCATGAGGAGATTCAGTGAAAATGCTGAGAAAGATCCAAACCAGACACCAGGAACAGTGATATCCCTTGTGGAAAACCTCACCACAGAACTAGAAGTTAGATTTTCTGATCTCTGTTCCAATAAAGAGCACATGTTTGCCACTATGTTGGATCCACATTTCAAATGTGAGGTACTACACCTTATAATGCCCACTTACAGGGTTACAGACATTCAGAAGCAGATGTTCTCAGAACTTACTTTCTGCATCCTTGGGTCAATGAAACCAGCAGGTAATCCTACTGATGAGCCAGTCTCAGAATCACAAACTGAAAGCAGTATGGAAAACCTTGAGAAGGAAGGTGACTGTTGGGCTGAACTCAGCTCATCACTACAGGCTGAGCAGCGGAAGAGAACAGAACAGCAGCCACAGTCAGCACCCAATCTGCTGAACAGTTATTTCAATGAGCCTCTGGAGTCATTCTCCATAAATCCAGTGAAGTACTGGATCAAAAGTATGAAAGCATCTCCGCACTTGGCACAGTTGACCCTTAAATATATCTGTTGCCCCCCTACCAGTGTACTGTCTGAACGAATGTTCAGCACTGCTGGGGATGTGGTGGAACCTCACCGATCTTCACTTGACCCAGCACATGTGGAACAACTTGTGTTTATAAAAATAAATCTACCTCAGCTTGGGTACACATATGGCCACTAACAATTGCATTAAATAATTGTCCTGTAATGAATACAACATCTGTGTGTTATAGCATTGACCCATACACAAGCCATTCTGTGTTAACCATCATTGTTCTGTTAGCAAATAAGCACATGTTAACATTTATATTCAAAGTCATACTAACACAAATCTGTGACCAGCTCCCTTTTCCTTTATTACTTCCACTGTCATGGTGTATTCTTTTGAAAGAGCATGCCCTGCAGTTCCCAGTGCCTTAAACTGCCACCCACCTATCGATTGCTGTTCCCAATACAAAATCCTCAGCTGGTGTTGCTACATCTCTCATCCCGTGTGTTGCTCATGCCCATATTCCATCGATCCCTTTAATAGCTTTCCAGGTGCCAGTAACCAGTGTGGCATCACCAGTCTCAAGTATTTCGAGTGCATAAAATATGGCAGCTAATAGTGTGTCATCTCCAGTCTCAGTGTTTCCTATGCCTGAAATATGGCAGTTGCAAGTGTGGTGTCACCAGTCTCAGTATTTCCCATGCCTGAAATATGGCAGTCAACAGTGTGGCATCTCCAGTCTTAAGTATTTCACATTACTGAAATATTACAGTTACGAGTATGGTATCACTTGTCTCAAGTGTTTCACATGACTAAAATATTACAGTTACAAGTATGGTATCACTTGTCTCAAGTATTTCACATGACTGAAATATTCCAGTTAACACTATAGCATCACATGTCTCAAGTATTTCACATGATTGAAATGTTCTGGTTACCTGTATGGCATCACCATTCTCAAGTATTTCACATGCCTGAAATATTACAGTTACCAGTATGGCATCTCCAGTCTCCAGTATTTCACATGACTGAAATATTCTAGTTACCAATATGGCATCACCCATCTCAAGTATTTCCCATGCCTGAAATATTCCAGTTACCAATGTGGCATCACCATTTCCAAGTATTTCACATGCCTAAAATATTCCGGTTACCAGTGTGGCATCACCAGTCTCAATTATTTTCCATGCCTGCAAAATTATTGCAAAGTGCTGCAGTATGCCTCAAGGAGCAGTGTAATTCAATGGCAGTTAATCTCTAGTCATCCAATATTTTGTAACAGCATTTACTGCAAAGTACTGAATTGCATCTTGTCTTGCTTCACTGTATACTATTGATACATAATACAATTCCAGAGAAGGTGGTGAGATAGACTACATGGACGATGACAGACAGGTGTCTCCTTATTAGATGGTCTCAAGTATTTTTCTCCCCAAGCAAGCCTTTTAGTTCTTGTAGCATTGGGAATAGTACTACTACTACTAATACCACCAGCAGAACTATTACTACTACTTGCGTCACCACCTGTTCCATCTATACATTCACTGTCACATCCTTTTGTGCAGTAGTAGGAGGGCATTAGTGCATATATGCTTTGTGCAGGAAGCAGCAGACACCACCACCAGTGTTCCCACTGCTATTACTATGGCTGCTACATCTACAGTCAGTGTGCTTCCCACTACAATTAATTCATGCAGCAGCCACCCTTTCAGCTGTCACCACTATGGCGGCCACTGTTACCACTATTCTTACACCCATGGCCAAAGCACCATCTACCCCGTGTCTGTGGATTTATGTGATAACCACGAAAGTGCAATCGCGATTGGTGGCAGGGCAAGTATATATCACCAAAAATGTATTTCAGTGATGTACATCCCAACGCACAGGAAAACAGTGCCAGGGACTTAAATTTTGATTGTTCATGCAGTGGGCTGTGCTCTTTGCATTGTCCCACACCCCCTACTAAAGAATTCTTAACTCCAGGGGGGTGCAACATCTGGAGAAAATAAATTGGAGGCCGGGCACATAAAAATATATAGGCATACCCAGACCTGAACCTGGAACCCTTGCACCTTTAGGCTGACAACCACCAACCACACAATGGGGCCAGCTTGGCAGCCCCACGCCAACCACACCAGACCAACCCTCCCTCAAATCCATCACACTGGACCCCGCCTCCCCCGCACACGTAAACATATAGTGATGTCCTGTCGCCATATGCACCCACCTCCACCATCCGGTCACCCTTCCTCAGCAGTAGCTCCTTCAACATGCACCAGGATTGAGTTGCCATTATTGCAAGCACTCAATCACCGATGCCCATGTCATGTGCTACCATGTCTGTGACCATGAACACCCTCCAGTGCTGATCCAATGCAATGCTTGATATTGTTTTCGGAGTGCTATATGTGTGGTATGGTGGATCAAGTGTGCCGCATGTAGCTTGTGTTGCATTAATGAGAGCTCTGCATTGGTGGTTGAAGTCTCATTGAGGTGTATATACTACACCAGGTTTAATGGGTGATTAATGGTGTTGTTAAAGTGCTTTTTTAAAGTTTCCTTAAAAAACACCTTTTCTGAATGAATACCAAATACCTGGACCCGAATACCGAATATTCGGCCGAATATTTAGGAAAAGGTATTCACAGAGCCCTAATACACAGTCTTTTGTTTAAAGAGAACTTTCACTGTGGGAAACATGCACAGTCCTTTGCGCTTCACTGACAGGTATTATGGCAATTCCAAGGTTTAATGCTGCAACATCATCCTTCACATAGGGAAACAGCTGGACTGATTTGGCAGAAGAAGCATTGCTGCAAGGCATATCTCCAGATACAGTTTTAATTTCCCAGTAATTCTGCAGTCATTCTTTCTGTTTCCTGAAGGTGGCCTCTTCCTATGTCATGAGGTAGAATAAAAATGTTTCTTTTCTTCCATAGGTAGTTTTAACTTTTCTTTTCCTCCAACAATTTTTGTTCTAAGGTAATGCCCCTTTCCACTGTCTGTATTGTTGTACCAGCATCAAGCATTGCCACTTCTACTTCCTCTGCCACTGAAAACATTGCCATATCCTATCTTTTGACATGACCACTTGTTTTATGGAAGCAGAGAAGGAGGCCAGCTCCCCTGCTTCAGAGACATCCCTCCATCCATTCTTCTCTAGGGTCTGCCATCTTGGCAAACTGCCAAATGGCCAGGGGTTCTTCCTACAGTAGAGTAGTGGAGTTTCCTAATGTCATGGTCAACATTTCATACTATTTGCCAGCAGATTAGGCCTTATGGTCTATCAAGTCTGCTCGAACCTAGATCCTTAGTTGGGTGCCGAGACCCTCCCATCCCTTGTGCTCCTCTGTCAATAAACAGATCCGTATAATGGCTCCCCAGAATGCACCTGAAAAGAAGCTGTCATAGCTCAGTGTGCCTTTCCTGATCAAAAAATACAAATAAATAAATATGTATATAAATAATAAATAAATGTGCCTGTCCTGATCCATATGCCTTTTTTGTAACCATTATTACTGTAATCTGGAGCATTTGATGTAGTGCATGCCACTAAGATGTGCCTGTAACTGTTTAAATGTCTGTTTTTTTAGGATCCAGATTTGCTGGCACAATCTGTTTAAGAGATAAGCTGAGACATCTGGCAACAATCGGGGATGAGGTGGACAGTAGTTTACAATTAACACAACAGTTATATTCAAATCAAAATCACGTGAATGCTTCAACATCATTACATTTTTGCGTCACTACAAAATACCTGCATTTATAAAACAACATGTTACAGCAGAACAAAAGAAAATGTTACTTACCCTCCCCAACCTATATTTGTCCATAGGCATTTGAACAGGAAAAGACAAGGACTGACTGGGTAATCAAACATATGTGGCAAACACAGCTGTTACTAATAATGCAAACATCCACAATGCTCCCCAGATAGCTCAATTACAATTTGTCTACCAAATTTATTAACCAGTGGTGAAAGAGTCTCATTTTATTGTAACCGGCTAGATTCTGACATTACAGCAATCATCATTATTGGATACTTATGAGCATTCTGCTTCAGTTGAGAACATAGAGTGAACTGGTGGTTAAATCACTGGGCTGTGATAGAGGAAATCCTCCAACAGCCACTGTATAACTGCATTACCGTGATAAAGTTACTCAACCTCCCTGTGTTTCAGTTCAGCCAGCTGTAAAATTCAGCAGAAGCAATACTCCATGATAATCTATATGTTGTATTTGAGTCAGGCAACCTTAAGTAAATTAACTTTAAACATACACAAATATTGCCACCATCTCAGAAACCTGGGCCACCCAGTACAATCATTGGGCTCTCACAATCCCGGGATACAAGGTGTTCCACAGGCATCGGGAGGGGGAAAGGGTGGTAGTTTATGTCAGGGAAGGGATACTGTGTACCAGGGAGGAAGGAGGATAAGGGGAGGCCAGAAGCCTTATAGGTATTGCTCCAAAGCCCTAAAGGTAAGAAACTCAGGATGTGGGAGGTGCACAGACCACCCTCACAGAGCAAGGAGGTGGATAGGGAGCTTAGGTAGCAAATCAGGAAGGTCAATAGCAAAGGGAATACAGTTATAGTGGGAGACTTCAACCTACCTGGGATTGACTGGCAGACAGTAACTTCAACATATGCCAGGGAACAGGTGTTGCTGGAGGCTATCCAAGACAGCTACTTAGTGCAAGGGGTGAGGGATTCTACTAGGAAGGGGAACATACTGGAGTTGGTGCTACCGAATGGGGATCAAGTCCAGGATGTGGTAGTACAGGACCCTTTAGCAGGAAGCGACCACCTCTCAGTGTGGTTCCTCCTCAACACAGGGAGGGAGTCAGCTAAGACTCAAACTAGAGTATTGGACTTCCTGAAGGATAGCATCCTAGAGGGGTATTTAACTAAAATTAACCCAATGATGGATGCTGAACAGAAGTGGGCAGTCATTAGGAAGGGACTGAATGAGGCCATGAACACGTGTGAAATCTTAGAGTAAGCAGTCCAGGTCAAAAAACCTAGCTGGCTCAGCAAGGAAGTGGAGGGGAAGGTGATGGAAAAAAGACTGGCCTTTCATTAAGCTCAAAAAATTGAGGCATCAGGAGGTTAGAGAGGTGTTCACAAAGGCATCTAGGGAGGTGACCAGGTCAGTCAGGGCAGCCAAGGCAGAAAAGGAGCTGAAGTTAGCTCAGGGGATTGGGGGGGAGGGGTTCTTTAAATACAAAAGGGAGAAAAGAAATTGTAGGGATGACATTGTTAGAATCAAGAGAGAGGGGGGATGGGCAGAACAAGGGGAAGATCAGGCAGAGGCACTCATGAGTATTTCTGCTCGGTATTCACAAAAGAAAGAGATGGCACAATACCAAAGGGGAAAGGCGGAAAGGCAGCAAGGGTGGAGTGGGGGGCAGAGATAACAGATGGGGTCATCCAAGAGGATAGAGTTCTGAAGGGCCTTACAGCCTTGTGGGTGGACAAGGCACCAGGACCAGATGGTGTATACCCAAGGGTCCTAAAGGAACTGGCAGAGGTGTTGGCAGGCCCTCTGATGGACCTGTTCCACAGCTCCTTGGAGACAGGGAATGTACCCAGGGACTGGAAGAATGGCTGACATGGTGCCCCTTCACAAAAGTGGACCCAAGGACCAACCAGGCAACTACAGACCAGTGAGCTTGACCTCCATAGTGGGGAAGTTGATGGAGACCATTCTGAAGGAGAGACTGATAACCTTTCTTGATAGCAATGGTCTGCAGGATGAGAGACAGCATGGGTTTGTCACAGGAAGATGTTGCCAAACTAACCTGATTGACTTCTTCTACTGGGTCACTAGATCAGTTGGTGAAGGCCATGCTGTGGATGTCCTTTATCTGGACTTCAGCAAGACTTTCAACTCAGTGCAACACAGGAGGTTAATGAGCAAGCTAAGGGAAAAAAACTGGTGGAGTGGGTGGAGAGCTGACTGCAGGGCAGACAACTGAGGGTAGTTGAAAGAGGGGAGACATCCAAGCTAAGGCCAGTAATGAGTGGGTACCGCAGGGTTCAGTGTTCTGCCCTGCTTTGTTCAATGTCTTTGTTGGAGACATTGTAGAGGGGTTCAAGAGTAAAATCAGCCTGTTCACTGACAACACTAAGATTTGTGCAAAAGTGGACAATGAGGAAGGGTGGCAGGCACTCAGAAAGGATCTAGCTAAACTCAAACATGGGTCTAGGGAGTGACAGTTGAGATTTAACACTAAGAAGTGCAAGTTCATGCACCTCAGAACCAGAAATCCCAGGAACAGCTACTGGCTGAGGGAAGTACAGGTAACAGCTTCAGAGGAGGAGGAAAGGGACCTAGGAGTAATACTTACAGGGGACATGAAGGTATCAGCACAGAGTTGGAGGGAGGCAACAAAGGCAAATAGGATTTTGGGGTGTATTGCCAGAGGGATCACCTCTAGAAAGGGGGAGGTCATCCTGTCATTGTATAGATCACTGCTGAGGCCACACTTGGAGTACTGTGTACAGTACAGGTGCCAATACCTCAAAAAAGATGGGAGATTACTGGAGAGGGTGCAGCATAGGGCTACCTAAATTATCATGGGACTAAGGGAGTTGCTGTATCAGGAAAGGTTGAAAGAGCTCAACATGTACTCACTGGTAGAGAGAAGGGAAAGAGGGGACATGATAGAGACAATTAAGTACTTGAAAGGCATAAAAAAAGTCTGGGAAGGAGAAGTGTTCCACTTAAAGGGGGGGAAGGATCACTAGGGGGTACAGTCTGAAGTTGGAAGGGGGAAGGTTTAGGAGGGAGATGAGGAGGCACTACTTCTCAGAGAAAGTGGTGGCAGGTTGGAATGCACTGCCAGAGGAGTTAATCATTCAATGGACAGTGGATAGCTTTAAGTGGGGTTGGGAATGAGTCAAGGGCAGGGTTAGTGCAGACAAGAGCACATATGGGGGAATGACTGGGAAAGAGGAGGAAAGGAGGGGTTTGGTTGGGGGTGGGGCAACTGCAGTGATATGAAACTAAGAGCTGCACAGTCGGACAGACTTGATAGACCTGTGGGCCTTTTCCTACTGGCAATTTTGCATGTTCATGAAAAAACTAAGCTGCTTCTAGTGTTCCAAATGATTTGGGGTTCCCAAAAAGTGGGCATGTGCATACGACTAAACACCTTACAATACTTGAGCAGATATTCTTCACCTTTCCCTCTTTTTAAATTGTCTAATGAACCGGATGATGCTGTTGTAGACTGTGGTCCATCGAGAGGCATCCTTTGCAGCAGCGTGAATATAGTAGGGGAGGAACAATTTAACACAGATGATAGAATACATTTGGAAATGGTGAGATGAACTTCATGAGTCATATAGTGTTTTAATCTGTGAGCTACAACATACCACTTTTTGGTGCATAATTTTGCTGAGGATAGAATGTTGTGATATTTAGCATACTTTGCCTATAGAAGTACAGGAAAGCAGGCAGGTTTGTATCCCTTTTGCCAAGAGAGGTGGCCAGTCTTCATCTTGTTGATGGATACCCTACAGGATGGATGCAGTAAGTAGTTTATATACTTTATTTAACTTTTACACCATGGCAGATGAGCTATGAGATGGGGTGTCTTGTTGTTATGGGTGCCTTGCAATGACATAAGTCTACTGTAGCAACACATCTGAAATTTCTGTTTATGAACCTTGACTACACAAACACGCACACCATTGATATATACAGTATTGAAGATACACATAATAATTCTATAAAATTAAAAATGAATGCAGAGTTGGAATGGACCACTTAGATACAGTACCTTAAATTAATGACCTACAGGAGAGGGGTCACCTTGTCATCTTTGATCAGGCTTCTCATAACTTGGCCAAGAACACTTTTTAAACTTATGGGATGGAGAAGCAAAATGAGTAGGAAAACAGAATAGCTTAAAAATGTTTTCCAGACTCTTTATGCAGCATTGGGAGGAGGGCGGGTGCATGGATCCTGTTTGTTTTTGCAACGTGGATACTTGGAAGTTTCCAGGTGGGACCATCTCAGTTGGGAACCTCCTCATCTTACAAGCTATGAAAATCTTTGCATATATCATTTATTTTCTAATTTAATACCAATGCAGAGTCAATGAATCACATAAAAATGGAATGTTAACATTAAAAGGACTCCCAGTACCAGCTTTTCAGGTTGCCCACCTGTACCACAGTCCAACCAGAATGAATCTAAGAGGAGTATCGAGTTGACCCACTGGTGTAACAGTAATACTACCTCTCACAACACCGGTGACCTGGGTTCAGAAATGAGTCTGAGGCATTAGAGGGCCAGATGGGGAGGAGGTTTGAGTGTCCATAGGATAGCTGTCCTCCACTGGGGGGGGTGGTGGTGGAGGTGAGATAGGGCTCAGTGCTTGACTGCCCTCTGGCAGAAGCTAGAAGCATGACAAGCCTGAGCTCAGACCAAAGTGGGGAGGTGTGACAGACATTAGCGCATGCGTCTTGATATCAGGTGCATGGCACACCTCCAGCGAGAAAACCTGAAAAATAGCCCCTGAGCTCTGGGGTGACATAATGCCTGGCACCACACTGGCTCTCCCCTGCCAAACCCACAGCCCCAGCCTCCTGACAAAGTGACAGAAGTTCAAAAGGAGGCTCCGTCATCCCCGCCTGAGGGGTAAACCACAGCTACATGAGGGAATGCCGGGAGCACAAGTTCATGGGCATGGGGGGTACACTAGCTCTGAGGATGCCTTGGCAATTCCCAAAGGAGTCAGCGCTCAGAAGACCCATGGGGGGATAAAACATGCAATAAAAAACACAACCTAAGGGGAGTATCACATGTGAATTTGAAGGCTGTATGATCAAAACGTTAGAGCACAACAGTGTGAACCAGGGAAGTCCATGTACAAATCTATGCTTTAGATGTACTTCCCTTTCTGTTTGTGCCTTGAAGTGACCTGAGGTTACCGAGGCAATGGCAGTGTACATAAAAAGTCAAAAATATCAAGGCTATTTTGCTTGTCAGGCACCTACAATGAGAATATAATGATATTCTTACTGTATGTGGTTAAGCAAATATTCTCACTTCAGGTCCATCAGAAGACTGGCATCATTTAATGCCAGGAATTGGTTGTTCTCAGAAAGTTCTAGTTACAGAACTTTTACTGCAACTTCACTGTGACAGCAGCACATCCAACTACTTTACCACACCGATCCATGCTATCACATAAATCAAATATGGCAATGGCCCAACAAAAATTATGACAGCATTTTTTCTTGTGATACATGTCCCCTGTGACATCACTTGTGGCTTCACCACTTCTGATGTCATGGGGTCACAGACCACTCATAAAAAACATCAGACAGAGTTTTACTAGATCCATGCTACACACACACACACATATATATATATATATACATATATATATTAGAGGCAAAAAAACTCCGTTTAATGCATTAGTTAGGGTTGTTCCACAGCAACAAAAGTGAGGAAATCTACTGTTAGTTTGAAACCCTAACTCAATTCACCCCCCAGCACCACACATACACAGACACACACACACACACACACACATGCAAGTATGGGGAGGACCAAGTCAACACAACCAATGACAGACATCCAGCAGCAGGTGACAGAAATAACAAACAATTGTCTAAATGTACTACGAGACATCCCCACCCACCTGACCAGGTACTGCATGCTCAGTGGAGATCAACAGCAAAACTGAGGCCATGTATACCAAATGTACACATCCCTGATTGCAGCTGCACACAACGTACCACACTTAGTAGTTGCATGGCCTTACCTACCGATGCCTCACACCAGACGACACCACATGTGATGGGCCACCTGAGCAACAGAGTTGAGCAAAACCAAGGAGTTGTACAGGTATAATATCTCTGATTATAACAAGGGTTTGAGAAATGCAGCTTTCTAATTGACTGTAAACATTGTAACAGCCTTATGTTTAGTTTTTATTAACATACATGTAGAGCCTAACCATATGATGAACATGATTTAATGTTGTTTAAAAAAACAGTTTTATTATGATAGCAATAAGCCACTCCCAGGTATTATGTTAATGGTCAGTTTATCACTGTCTAGTGACATGTGGCACCTGCCATGCCTCATTCAACATTAAACCCCTACATGGTGATTAACAGACCATTTAACATAACCATTGGTCATGCCTTATTGCTTAATTGTCTTTATGACTAGATAAGCTCCCTCTGCTAGGCACTGCAGGAGTTTTGCAACACAGTGTCACACCCAGTTACACCATACTCTGTCTACTTACTGGAGAATGGCTGTGAATATGAACTCATGAAGATGAACAGTGTAACTTGATCATTACAGTCATCGAAACCTTAGTGTGATTATAACTGACAGAGTCAGTGATAGAGAATAACCCTTGCCGTCCTAGTACACTTATCCCATTGTGAGTTAAATCAATACTAAAAGACATTCTGTTTATATCTACACTATACCTACTTGATTGGTGTTGTACCACAATTGACATAGTTATCACTTTGATAGCATCAGTGACAGAAGTGTGACAAACCCAAACACTACGTATACAGCCTGAGTATGAAACAACTGTTAAAAAAATTACGCTGTGTCCATAACTAGCATAGATCACTCATTGCAACAATAGTAAATGTATCACTATTTGAATAAATTAGTCATCACAGATGCAATGAGATTGTCTTTATCAGGTACAACATACTGAGTAAGTGCCTACAGGAAAATCTATCCTATAGACATCTCCGATACAGGTACGTCATTGTTGGCTCAGTAGTCCTATGATATTTAGAAGTTGCTTGTCCTGATCCATGCAATTACACGGTTTCTTACAAAGAATACTTACTGCATCTTTAGTATTGAAACACACTGAAGGTCTATGTATGTACATCAGCAGTACACCTTCATCAGTAAGAATGCATCTGATACTGGCAGTACAAATTTTACAGCATTGAACAGGCAATGCTTTTCCATACGTTTACATCAACCTCTCTATCTTCAGTAAACAGTTGCAGTAAATGTACTACTATGAAAATCACATAGTAAATGTAACACGACTTTTATCTTGAGCATGCTAGTGTCTTGTAGTTAATTTATGTATTTCTCTTAATTAATGTATACTCACTAGTGTTAAAACCTTTCTACAACTGTAATCATGCACCTTTAGCATTTATATTAACTAACGGCACAGTACCAGTTGTGGTGTGGTGTGGGGCATCGTTAGGTAAGGCCATGCAACTACTAAGTGTGGTCCGTTGTGTGGAGCTGCAATCAGGGATGTGTACGTTTAGTGTACATGGCCTCAGTTTTGCTGTTGATCTCCACTGAGCATGCAATACCTGGTCAGGTGGGTGAGGATGTCTCGTAGTACATTTAGACAATTGTTTGTTATTTCTGTCACCTGCTGCTGGATGTCTGTCATTGGTTGTGTTGACTTGGTCCTCCCCCATACTTGCATGTGAGTGTGTGTGTCTGTGTGTGTGTGGTGCTGGGGGGGGGTGAATTCGGAGTTAGAGTTTTCAACCCTAACAGCGAATTTCCTCACTTTTGTCGCTGTGGAACAACCCTAACTAATGCATTAAACGGAGTTTTTTGCCTCTAATTTCCCTTCTTTTTGAGAATGATAACAAGAAATAGTGAATGTAATGCAGCGGTGGGAGCATGGGGCCCTGTGGGCCCCGCTCTCCCGCCACATGATGTCTTGTGGCATAGTAACAGGAACAGCAATGCAAACAGAAGCACTAAAAGTGGCACACATGGTAACACAAGCGCGAATGAGAACAGAAAGGGTAACGCACACGTGGCGTATGACGGAACGGGGTCTGCCAGTGATGTGTTGTCACATAGTAACATGGTGCCTCGTAAATGGAAATGTCAATGGGCATGGTGACGCAAAGTGAAACAGAAAGAGAAACAGTACTGTAGACACAAATGGCAAAAATAACAGAAACGCAAGCGCAAATGAAAATGCAAAGGATAATGCACATAGGGCCCCGCTCACACCATGTAATCTGGCAGTGGACGCGCTCCACCACACTTGATGTCTTGTGGCATAAGTAACAGCAATGCAAACAGAAGTAGCTAACAGTGGCGCACATGATAATGCAAGCGAACAGAGAACAGAAAGGGTAACGCATACAGTGGCGTAGGACGGAACGGTCTGCCACGTGATGTGTTGTCACATAGTAACATGGTGCCTGCAACGGAAATTTCAATGGGCATGGTGACACTAAGTAAAACAGAAGAGAAACAGTACTGTAGACACAAATGGCAAAAATAACAGAAACGCATAGCGCAAATGAAAGCATAAAGGATAACGCATATGGTGGCGCAGACGTCAGCGTTAAGTGAAACGGGTACGGAACCGCAACAGGAGAGGGCAACAGTAACAGTAATGTAAGCACACAGGCTGGTTTTCCCCAAAATCTGCATAGAGAAAGACAGTGAGTACAAATAATGTATGCATAATAATGAGTATCGGAGCAGAAAATGAGAACTTGGAATACTAATAGGTTATATCTCAGGAACTGTACGACGTAGAAAATAAATGTAAAAGTCGTATGATTTACAACTGTCCTGGCTAATTTTATAGTTAGCCCCATAAGGGGGCTAAGTACTTTTCCGACGAAAAGTCCGTATCTCACACCGTTTCCGAGATACGAGCCCTGAAAGGCACGGCGAACGCCGTAATGTTATCCTATGGGAAAAAAAGAGAAGTTCGGAGTGCTGTAACTTTGCCTCCTTGTAATATTTTTTCACCAAACCACTGAAAGGCACATCTGTGGGCTGTTGGCTGTCTTGCCTCCAAATTTCAGGAACAAAGACTAAACCGTTGTTTTGCAGCAGGGTGCCAAAGGATTCCTGTAATACGTCGGGCGCCATAATGGTATCCAATGGGAAAAACCATCAACTTTGGAGTGCTGTAACTTTGCAGCCATGTAATATTTTTTCAATACAATACTGAAAGGCACATCTGTGAGATGTCATCTGCGTTCCCTCCAAATTTCAGCCCAAAACTCAGAACCGTTCTTTTGCAGCGGAGTGCCAAAGAATTACTGTTATTTTGGACATAGTGCCGTAAAGTAGTGTCGCAATTTGCAAAAGCTTTCGCAAAAATTTGCGACACTTTCATGAGTGCAACACTACTTTGTGAAAGTACTTTTTCCAGAAATCTAAAAAACATATTTCTGGGGTGTTTTACCCCAAAATAAAGACATGGCTAGCATCCTCAGGGCCCGACTAGGTGAATACAAAAAGAATTAGGTTGCTAGAGGGTCTCAATTTTAAATGGCAAGCATTTTTCTGATCACTAACTGAAAACAAAATGGCAGATTTGCGACAGTAACAGGGCCATTTGCGACAGTGAAAAGTGCATTTGCGACACTGTAGAAATTTTTGTTAACTTTTCCCATTGACTTATAATGGGAAATTGTTTTTTGAATAACTTTTGAGCCGTTTAATATTTTTTCATGAAATCTTCGAAAGGCACATCGGGGACCCTGGCCGCACATTCCCTGAAGATTTTGTGCCGGTCGCGCAGCTGTGTATCCGACCAGTACGAAACTTGGTAGATCCCAAGGCCTATGGTTCTTGATCGTGTATTCCAAATTTCTGTCAAATCCGTCAAACGGTTGCAAAGTTATTAAGGTGCAAAGTTTTGGGGTTTAACATAGAAATGGCTCCTCAACCTAACTATGGTAGCACTACCGTGCTACCATATATATATATATATATATATATATATTTATATTTCGATGTGTGGTTGAACCCTTTGTACCCTCCAGCCCACCCCCAACTGGAATCGGGTGCACATTGGGGTCATCGTCCTAAGTGTCACCCCATCACATGTGGAAAGAAGCTGAGAATAGGAGAATGGGGTGACAGTTAGGACCGATGACCCCAATGCACACCCTGATTCCAGTTGGGGGGTGGGCTGGAGGGGTGCAAAGGGGGTTTCAACCCTAACATCGAATTTCCTCGCTTTTGTCGCTGTGGAACAACCCTAACTGATGCATTAAATGGAGTTTTTTGCCTCTAATTTGTCTTCTTTTTGAGAATGATAATGAGAAATAGTGAATGTAATGCAGCGGCGGGAGCACGGGGGTGATGTCTTGTCGCATTGTAACATTGTGCCCGCAAAGGCAAATTGTAATGCGCATGATGATGCAAAACAAAACAGAAAGAGGAACAGTACTGCAGACAGAAATGTTAAAAACAACGGAAACACAACCGCAAATGAAATCTCAAAGGGTAACGCACATGGTGGCGTAAACGTGAATGGTAAGTGAAACGTGTACGGAACCACAAGCAGAAACGGTAATGGTAAGAATAATGTAAGTGCACAGGCTGGTTTTCCCCAAAAGCTGTATAGAGAAAGACAGTGAGTAGAAAGAATGTATGCAAAATAATGACTCTCGGAACACAAAAATCAGTAATTGTAATAGTAACTTGCGTATATCTCAGTAACCGTACGACATAGAAAAACAGTTTAAAAGTCATATGTATTATCACTTTCCTAGCTAGTTATATAGGGGGCTAAACTTTTTCTACAAAAACTCCGTATCTCGCACCGTTTTTGAGATACAGGCCCTCAAAGGTGCGGCGAACGCCGTAATGTTATCCTATGGGAAAAAAAACAGAAGTTTGGACTGCCATAACTTTTGAACAGTTTAATATTTTTTCATGAAATCTTCAAAAGGCACATCGGGGGACAGAGCTGCACGTTCCCTGAAGATTTCGGGCCGGTCGCACAAACCGTGCGGCCTGTAGGCGCGACCGTAGAATTCCAGAAAAAGCATAAATGTACGCACAGATCACGCTTAATAACTCCGCAGCTGTGTATCCGACCGATACGAAACTTGGCAAATCTCAAGGCCTATGGTTCTTGATCAGGCTTTCCAAATTTCAGCCAAATCTGTCAAACAGTTGCAAAGTTATTAAGGTGCAAAGTGCCAAGTTTTGGGGTTTAACATAGAAATGGCTCCTCAACCTAATTATGGTAGTACTACTGCTATACTATATATATATATATATATATATATATATATATATATATATATATATATATATATATATATATATAGATATATATATATCTATATATATATATATATATATATATATATATATATATATATATATATGCTCCGTATCTCCCACTATGGGACGTGCAGTCATGCTCTGATATATGCATGCCTTGGTGTGCATTGTGATGCATGACTGCATGCCCTGTAGTGGGTTAGCTATCTTATAAGATTACCACAAATATCAGGAGGAGTGCAAAAAGTAGTCCCTGTCTGGCAAAATAAGTGTTTCATTTACAGTACATGATCTGGCTGATCCTGCCATAATTGTGATTGGTTTAAGTTATAGGTGATAGTCATCTGGTTGATCCTGCCATGATTTTTAAACAAAAAGTCAGTGAAAAAATGATGTGGTTGATCCTGATATTTTCAGACCATCTTACGGTGTAATCACTTTCACGTTCTCGCTGTAATGTAGCGTGACCGAGAGATGATAATGTCGGTAAGAGACCTACTGGCAGAGGTTTAAAATAACATTTTGTGTTCAAAAAGTATGTAAAGTAGATTTTTGGTGTTAAGTTTATTTATTCCCCATCCCTACCTTTGTGACTCAAGGCTAAGCCGCAGGTCTGGGACCATACTTCGTGGGACTGCTGCTTCAAGGTATAGGTCTATAGCCATGCAACACAAGTCTGCGGTTTCAAGTTGGGCCCACAGGATCAGTTATAATGGGTCCTGCACAATGCAGATCAGTCTTAACTTTCTTCATGTTGCAGACCTGTAGCCTATAGTTGCAGACCCATGGAGCACAGCCTCAGACCTGTAGCTTGGCCTTAGGTTACAAGGCTAAGGAATGGAGGAGAAGGTTGGCATTAGGGTTGAAAACCCTGCTGCTACATTTCCCTCATTTTGTGGCTTTGTAACTCTAACATATGAATTAACATAGTTTTTTGCAATGAATTTCCTTATATTTTGAGAATGCATAGTCGTAAGTTGCTTTGCTAGCAAGAAGTCAGTCATGACTTGTTTCATTCAAGGTCCTTTTATCCTTGGACAAAGCAGGAGTCATAACTTTCTTTGTTCAGGGTCAGTGGAGGATCTCTCTTATACTGTAACTTGCTTCATGCAGGGCTGTTTGGGCTCTACATGAAGTATGAGATAAGACATAACTTTCTATACATTTTCTTTATTTATAACCTTAATTGTACAAAATGTGAGCGTTAGGGTTTTATTCACTTGTGTCCTCGACTGTTTTTCGTGTTTTGTAGCTTTAATCATTTGTTGGCATATGACTTACATGTGACAGTTTTTACAATTCCACAAGTAACTCATGACCAAAAAAACATGTTTGTGTATTGTTCTTTACTGTTTTTTTTTCTCTCTCTGTAGTTCTCTTTTTTGGTCTGATAATCAAGTTCACAGTCCTAGGGGTTAGGATCACAGATACAGCAGGTTGCAAGCACTTAACATGCAGGGACTACCACAAGTGTTTAGAGTGTGTGTCCGTGTGTGTGTGCGTGTGTTTAATAAATCATAGGTAACTGTGGTGTATTAGTAAATATATTATAAAGGGGGCCTAATGAGGTAATAATGCAAGAAGTCCAACACTGTAACCACATTAGGCCTCCAAGATACAGTAGTACATTTCCCCCATAGCACACTTTTCTGTCATCTATTTTTTATAATACTATAGTATTGTCATTTTTTCAGTTTGGATTGCCTTTGTAAACATTTTGAAGTTTTGACTTTGTGTTTCTTCTCCTAGTGTCTCAGTATTTCCACAGTGTAGTGGCATTTTTGTTGTGTCCATTTTTTTTACCCTAACTGATTGCATTACTGTAGTTGTCTGTCCTCTAGTTCAGTGTTCAGAATAACCCTGGGGAGTGGCATGGCATTTGTGGTCTGAAGTGGTATGAAATGTGAGTCAGATGTGGCATTGTGTTTGTGGTCAGAAGTGGCTAGAGTCTGCAGTTGGTAGCTTGGGTTGTGTGGAGATTTGTGTTGGTGGCAGCAGTATGGAGGGTGTGGCATTTGAGTAGGAAGAAGAGCTTTGAGCGACATGGGAACAGCAGCTTGGAGATACTGGTATCTGAGGAGAGAACAGGTGCATCAAAGGACATGGCTGTTTGATGAGAGACAAGGGGCATTTTAACGTTACTGTTGAACTGTAGTGTATTTGTTTTTGCTTTGGCTGGATTGAGTTTTTGTAAGACTCATAATACTCCAAGTGTGTCCTGTGGCAAGTGTTTGAATTGTAGTGTAAATTGAAGAAATTGGTTTGGTAAGGGTGTTAATTGATGTGATAACTGGATTTATTGTTAGGTACCGTCATATGTTTTTTTTTTTTTTGTAGTTTTGTTCTAATCATGTTGTTCTCATTTTACTTTTGGATAATAAAACAAAGGGCCTCAGCATACACTCCTTACAGAACAGGAGAACCATAGACATAACTGAGACCTTTAAATACCTCTGGGAAATAAACAGAATGGAGTATAGGTAGCTGACAAAGTTGAGCACAAATGTGGTTATAAGAGGAAACAGAATTATATTTGAGGTGAGAAGTTTCAAGAAGGAGGTGAAAGAGCATTTATTCACAGAAAGCATGGTTGATAGATGGAACAGATTGGCTGGTGCAGTGATGGGGCAGAGACAGTGATGGGATTCAAGCATGAATAGGACAGGCACATGGGTATCATTAAAAGGAAGACTCACCCAAGAAAGGGTGGGGAGGCAGGGGAACAAATTGGGCCCCTTAGCACCACATAGAGTAAGTAGGGCTAAGGCAGGCTGGATGGGCCTCGTGGTCCTTTTCTGCTAACAAACTCTCTGTTTCTGTGGTGTATATAGGGTTACCACCTGTCCCTGTTTTTGCAGTACAGTCCTGTTTTGGGCAGCTGTGTCCTGCAGAAAAAACATGAAAAATACTAAATGTCCTGACATTATAGTAGAAAAAATATTTTCTGATTTTTTTCTAAACGTTGCAAAAAACTATAATACCTTAACTAAAATACCTTAAAATAATAAAAACACAACAACTGAAAAACTACAACACTTAGTCTTAATTCTGATTATTTAGAGAAAACATGTCTGTTGCATTGGTTGAGATGACATATTGTCCTGTGAAAAATCCAGTTTCAGTAAGAAATGTCCCACTTTGAGCTTCTTAAAAGGTGGTAGCCCTAGGAGTATATTTTCTTCCAGTGGTATACAGCATTGAGTGTGGTGGTATATGGCTTTAGTTGCTGTGGTACACAGGGAAATACATGTTAATCAATCCAGTGGGGCAAGTAATAAATAATAATAATTTTAATCATAAGGCGCCTTTCCATTTCCAAGGTGCTTAACAATTTAAGAACAATAGATATAAAATCCAATAACAAAACAGTATAATTGAAAATCACAAACAATCAGTAATAAATACTTCAGTTATCCAAAAAAGCTTTTTGTCACAGAAAGGTTTTTAAGCCCTTCTCAAATTCCTCCACATCTGTGCACTCCCATAACCGACAGGGTAGAGAATTCCAAAGGGTGGGAGCAGCATAGACAAAAGCTCTTGAGCCAGATGACTTCAAATTCACCCTTGGAATCTCTAACAACCCCTCGTCGGCTGAGCGGAGTGATCAACCAGGGCAGTATGGAACCAGAAGCTCTTTCAGATATTCTGGGCCCTGTCCATGTAGGGGTTTAAAAGTCAATAAACCCACTTTAAAGGTGATCAGCCACTGTATTGGCAGCCAGTGCAGTTCACGCAGCACCAGGGTAATATGGCAGGAATGAGTAGAACCCGTCAAAAGCCAGGCTGCTGCATTCTACACCAGCTGCAGGTGGTGGATTTCAACCCCAGAAAGCCCTAGATAGAGGGAGTTGCAGTAATCCAAGCACGAGGACACAAAGGCGTGTACTAAGGTCGGAAGATCATCAGATGGAACCAGATGCCTAACCCTGGCAATATTCCTAAGATGATAATAGGAAGTTTTGATGACAGCTGACACCTGCAAATGCAGGGTCAGTCCATCATTAAAAACTACCCCCAGGTTATGCACCCATTCAGAGGTCGGGAGAGAAATGCAGACGAGAACAATTCCAGAAGGCGCACCAACACCCGACTGCCCTATCTGGTGACCCGGGTCCACAACCAGTACCTCAGTCATTTCCAAGTTCAACTTCTGCCAACTAGAATCCATCCACTCCTGGATTTCTTTCAGACAGTTGTTAAAAACCGAGACAGCTCCATCCTGGTTGGGTGCAAAAGAGAGGTAGATCTGGGTATCAACTGCATAACAGTGAAACCTCAGCCCATACCTTCTTACAATGTCTCTGAGGGGTACCATATGCACTGCAAACAGCATGGGTAATAGCACAGATCTCTGAGGCACCCCACAAGACAAAGCAGTTGGGCTTGAAGAAAAAAACCCAGACACAACTCTTTGTGTTCTCCCCATAAGGAATGATGTAAACCATCTGAGGACTGTCCCCGACATTCCACAGATATGCCTCAGGTGTCCTATCAACACCATGTGGTCCATAGTGTCAAAAGCTGAAGAAAGATCCAAAAGAACCAAGATGGGATGGCTCTTCTGATCTCTCGCCATCAGGATATCATTGAGCACCCGAACCAGTGCCAAATAAGTACTATGTCTCTTACAAAAACCAGACTGGAGGGGTTAATAGATGTCATGGATGGTCAAATGGTCCTTCGGCTGTGCTGCCACTACTTTCTCAATAACCTTCTCAACAAAGGGAAGGTTAGAGATAGGTTTGTAGTTTGAGAAACAGTCTGGCTCCAAGGTAGCTTTCTTCAAGAGTGGTGTCACCATCACCTCTTTCAGGGAGCTAGGAAACTCTCCCAATTCCAAGGAGCACCAGACTATCCACACAAGGACTGGACTGATGATGTCACTACAACCCAAAATTAGGGAGGTCAGTCCAGAATCCAAACTAAAGCATGTAGGGTGCACACGCTGGATATTCCTCATGACATCCATGAACTCCAGTCGACTGAAGGTACTCCAGGAAAACTGAGGCACAGTGACCCCTTACTGATCAACCTCAACCCCCTTAGAGTGTGCTGGCTGCAGTACTGCCCAGATGTCAGCTACCTTATTTGCAAAGAATCAAGCAAGCTCTTCGCACTCTAATTGTGAAAAAGCTTTCCGAACATGCAGGCTGGCTGGGTTGCACAGCCTGTACACAGTTCAAAATAGCTGAGCTGGTCGATTCTGAGCACCCGTAATCTCCATGGACAGGAATTCTGCCTTCTTACGGGTGATTGCGATTGATAGACTGAATAATGATCCATCAATCTATGGCGGTCGGCATCAAGGGCGGACTTTCACCAGCAACGCTATAACCTTCGCCCCTGTCTCTGCATCTCCCTCAAAGTCCCATCAAACCAAGAGGACTTGGGGTGAAGCGAGAAAGGACGAACACGGACTGGATCAATAGAATCCAGAGCCACCGTAACGGCTGTATTATAGGCCGACACCAGGGTTTCTAGATCACTGCTTGCCAACGCAGGGGACGAGAGGTCAAGGACTACTGCAGGGACTTGGGAACTTATATCCCATAAAGGGCGGTACCTAACCATCTCTACAGGGGTAAGCCTTTGGGGGGGGCACTAAAACTAAACCCCATGGTGCAGTGATCAGACCACCCAACTGGTTCCACCCCCATGTCAGATGTTTCTATCCCTAGAAGGAAGATTAAGTCCTAAGAGTGTTCATGTTTATGTGTAGCAGTGGAAACCACCTGTTTAAGGTCCAGAGGTGTCATTAACTGGAAGAAGTGTTGACCAAATTGTAAGAGTTCAATGTCAATACAGGCATTGAAGTCACCCAGAACCTTCAATCTGGGCAACTCAAATGCCATGTTGACGACGAAGTCTGCCACTTCTTGAAGGAATCGCTTCTCATCACCGGGTGGACAGTAAATGAGAGAGATTCGAAAACCTACACCTGCTACTACTGTACACTCGAAGGACTCAGCCTCCTCAACTATTACCCCTGTGAGGTTTAGTTCGGTCTTGAAACAGACCGCAACCCCTCCGTGATCCAATCTGGTGTATCACCGAGTACCCAGCTGGAGTCATAGCCTCCTCAATGGGGCCAGAATTTTTGTCCAGCCAGGTCTCAGTGATGCATGCCAGGTCCACTGTACCAACAAGATCTTCAATAATTGCAGTCTTATTCTTAATGGCCCTGGCATTACACAACACTGCTTGAGTTGGATGAACCTCACGGGCTGTCCGGGCCATCTGCCTACCACACTCAGTAGTGCCCTTGGGTGTGGGCACCAGACATGGCAAACCACGATCTGGATTCTATTTTGCCCCAGGGTGTCTTCTGGATCCAACCACCCCAATTCTGTGACCCCCCCTTGTACATCCTCCACTGTTCACGACCCCCACCCTCCTCCCTCTCCTACGCATAATGCCCAGTGCTCTACAGTGCTGGCAGGTCTCAAACTGGAGAGGGGGAATATAGAAAGGGCAAAGGGCATGAAGGGCAGAGGATGAGTAGTGCACAACTGTGGGGGTTGGCATCCAACACATTCTGCAGCTACAAAACAAATTATAAATACACTAAGCAAACCCTGCTGTATTATCACCCAGCCCCACCCATAACAATAATATCCCAAAATTCACAGTAACAAAACAAATTAAAATAAAATAAAACAAACCCCACAATTACTCAATGAACCCACCCTATATATAATAAAATACAATTTAAAAAACACCACCATATCCCCTATTAACTAATAGAGTCACTTCTACACTTAGATCTGGAGCCACTACAATCCCTTTTCACATGTACATAACATACAAATAATAAAATAATAAAACTTATCCCCCCCAACCCTTTCATGGCTGGGGAGAAGTGCAATTTAGGCACTCTCACTGTCCAGACAAAAAATCACAGATAAACAAAACTACAAATGAATAATGAGGTTTACCCCCTCCCCCAGTTCTCTTACAACCAGGCAGACTGGGTAATTTTGGCACTCTCACTGCCCAAATAACAGTCATAATCCACATAAATACAATCATAGAACTTTAACATAAATAAAAAAATAAATAAATATGTGGACGTCAAGGTCCTCTCACCACCCAGGCATCCACCAAAGTAAAAATTTAAATCCAGAGAAGGGTGCAGTTAGTTCCAGCAGTCTTTACCCATAAAGTACAGGAGTCGCAAAATCCCAAACAGGGAATAGGCATCCATAAAATCAAAAGAGTAAACTAGAACTGAGCTGTTCATAACCAACTGAAGTATGGGGTAGAAGCAAGAGGGAAATCCAAAATATAACTCCACTGTAGATACAAGGGAAAGCCAAAATCCAAATCAAAACCAGCATCTGTCGAAGTCTGCCAAAGAATTCTGATTGGCAGCTTAGGGCCCATTAACTCCAATCTGCGTGTGACCCCATGGGAAATAATGCAGCCCCACCAAGACACCCAAGTAAGGCCATGCTGCAGCCAAACCCACAAGTCAAGGGGAACATGGTACCCTAGCCACTTCCCTGGCTAAGTCAATGCCCCATCCCCCGGTGAGGCCGCGAATCCCACCAGGAGACACACAATGGAGTTGGGACCACTTCAGTCACTATCCACCATCCAAGGTATTTCCAGACCCAGTGTTCGACTTTCACTATCAGCCCAAAATCAATTCACAGCCAGAGTCCAGGCAGAAACTAGCTATACATCCTTCGCTAGATCTCCTTAGGATTTTCCTCCGATTAGATCACTAGATCTCCTTACAATTTTCCTCCCGACTAGACTTCAAAAAGTGTCCCGCTCCCTCTTTTATGTTCTCTGCAGCCCAACCAGCTTCTCTCCACTACCTTCGTCCCATACAGTCCAGCAAAATTTCTTCTTGCGCAAAGAGCGAGGAACACTGGCCACAGCAACAAGAGTTCTTCGGGCTCAACAAGAGATTCACAGGAACCCAAGTGGCAGTGACAGGATGGTAAAATTCTATAATTTACACCAGAGATCATCCAAGTTCACATTACATGCAGCAACTCAAAATAAAACCAATAAAACCAATAAATGAAATAAAATACTACAACATATGACAAAATAACACGGAAAATAAATAAAATAAAAATTCAACAAGAAGCAGCTGCAGCATGCCCAGCCTGGTGGCCATCTTCAGCAGAGTAGAAAAACCCAAGGGGTTGGGGGGGACAGCAAATTCAGTGCCCTGTTTGGGTGATGACCATTGAGCAGACACGAAAATGTCACAGAAATGGGAAGGAAGGAGTTAATGACTTGGATTATTTGCTGGGATTTTTCTAGCAGTCTGAAAAAAAAAACACACTGGGATTCCATAGTCCAGCAGCATCTAGATAAAGTGACAGCCAGGTTCTATCTTAGGGAAAATAATCAAGAGGGAGGAGTGCATCTACTCACACACTCAGTCAGAGTTTAAAGGGGTTGGATTACTCAAATATAAACTTAAGGTTAAAATGAATATAATTGGACACTGATAGGTGTTCAGTCTGATTGGGATAATTAAATACATACATGGTAAATGATTGGTGCATTCAAAGGGGGAACAAGAATCACATATTCTCAAGAGAGAATATAAGATGCTGAAAGACAGTTATACAGTTGTTGTTGCTCTTGGAGTTGCTGGTGAAGTTACATCTGAGAGGTTAAGCTTGGAGCCTATTCTTCTAGCTATGTTCGTGGGAGCAGGCAGATAACATAGGGTCCAGTTTATCTTTATGGATAGGGAAGGGTAAGAGTAATAATGGCATATCTCAGTAATAGTCATTTTCTTTTGTCATCTGTTATTTAAAAACATTTATTTATTTTTCCTGTAACAGTGTTATTCTCTTGTGTTAAACATATATATCTTGTAATGCAACTTTTGACCTTTTGTTAAGTAAAGAGCTGTTTACTTACTCAACAGTTGTGGCTGTGCTTTAAATTATTTGTAAGGTAATTCATGGTTTCCACTGGCTGTGGCAAACTCCATTTAGCATCTGTCTCCCGAGAGACACACTACCAGGATTTGATCTGTGCAATTGCATGTTTGACCTCCCAGTTCTGTGCAAGTGGGAAGGTAGGTGCTAGAGGACCCAGCTGGTGACAGCGGATACCCAAAGACAGACACCTCTCTGAAAGCTAGTATAGCCCAGAGAGAGAGGTGGGTTATCACAATTGGTTGGCAGTGGTGGGGTGACTACAGACTGTTTAGCACACTGAGATACAAAGTTTGCCAGTTGAACTTTTACCTTAGCAGTTACAAAACAGGATGTATAAGAGAGTACACTTTGTACAACTGTGTTTTTTGTTTCTAGTTAGCACAGTTTAGTGTAGATTGAGAGAATGAGCTACATGGATTATGACTCACTTACTGTACAACAGCTTAGTGACAAGTACCAGGAAAAGGGGATTCAGTTTGTGGGTCTAAAACAGAAGAAGGTAGACCTCATAGCCGCCTTGGTGGCACATGACCAGAAGCAGAAGTTCTCTGGGGGCTAGTCAGGAGCTGGTGTAGCAGATTCCCCAAATCAGCTTGATGCCCCGCAGCTGCAGCTGTTGCTGTGAGACAATGAGCTGGAGGTGAAAAGACTGCATGTCAAGGCACAAAAGCTGGACTATGAGACAAGGAGACTAGAAGCAGAAGCAGAGACAAGAAGAAGGGAAGCAGAGAAAGAACTGGAAGAAAAAAAGACTGGTGGACAGAGAAAAAAGAATGACAGCATGAAATCCAGAGACAACAGCATGAAATCCAGAGACAACAGCATGAGAAGGAGATGATGACCCTGCGGAACCAGCAAAATGTGAGTAATGGTTGAGTGAGTTTTCCTTATGAAGCCAAAATTAATTCTAAATTGTTTCCTCAGTTTAGAGAGGAAGATGATCTTGATCTATTGTTAAGTTCATTTGAGAGAGTATGTGAGCGATTTCAATTGGCTAAGGCTATATGGCCCACTCATCTCACACCCTTACTTACGAGGAGAGCTTTGCATCCATTTACTAAAATGAGCGATGAAGACTATGTTGATTATGATAAGGTTAAAACAGTGTTGTTAAAACATTTTGAATTAACTTCTGAGGCTTACAGAAGGATATTTAGGGAGTTAAAGAAAAGCCCAGAAGACAGTTTTGTGGAATTGCAGGTTCAATTGTGTACTTACCTAGATACAGTAAATGGGTGGAGGGGGCAAAAGCTGACACTGTGGAGCTAATCAAAGATTTGCTTGTGAGGGAACAATTTCTTAAAATTGTACCTGAGGTTCTGCATATATGGCTCCTAGACAGGGCATGCAGCTCCTCAAAGGAGGTGGCAGCAAGCGCTGAGATGTACATGGCTAGCAGGCCATACATACAGCATAAATCTTATAGTGGGGGAGCAGCACAGGGTTCTAAGAGGTCCCATGGGGGGGCAGCCCAAAGGAAACCAGCCAACACCTGAGCCTAAAGCAGAACTCTTTGATTCTAAAGGGACTCAAGAGACAGGACCCAGGAAATGTCATATTTGCAATCAAGTGAGGCACTTGAGATATAACTGGCCTCAGAAAATTGTTAAGGGGCAAAGGCCTGGGGAGGGGTGATCAAAATAGCTCTGGTCTGATGGTGGAGTGTGAGCAGCCTGAAGAACCACTGTCCTCCAACGTGAATATGCACCCCATTGTAGTTAATGGGACAGTAACCCAGGGACTGAGGGACACAGGCACTTACAACTCCCTGGTGAGGCAGGATCTAATCCAGGTGGAGCAGATGCTGCCAGGGAAATACTCCAGGATCTGGAGAGTCACAGGGCCATCAGTTCAAATACCAATGTCTCGAGTCTTCCTGAGCTGGGAGGGGGGCCATGGAGAAAAGGAGGTGGGGTTGTAGAGGATCTCCCTGTAAATGTGACTATGGGGAATGATTTTGACCACAGGGATTCTCTGTTGTGTGTTTCAACCTGCAGCCAGGCAAATGGGCAAGCTTCTGAGTGTGAAGAGGGGTAAACTCAACTGGGTCCAGCCCCTCTCTCAGCAGCTGAGGAAGTGGCTGGCAGAGGGGAAGGGCTGGCTAGAAGCAGCAGTCCTGAGCCACAGTCACAAAGGGAGGATCCCACAAGACTTCCTTCTGAAGGGGTGCTGGGAAGGGTCAAATGAGGGTAGCTCAGCGCTGCACAGTGGACTGATCCTACCTTGCAAAAACTGAGGGAAATAGCCAATAGGGCTGAGGGTCCTTGGGGTGGGTAAAGAGTCAGTTTATTGGGACAATGGGCTGCTGTACAGAGAATGTACAGCAGAGGAAGGGCTAGATGGTGAGGTGCTCCAGCAGCTGGTAGTCCCTAAGCTTTACTGCCTGCAACTTTTGGCCCTTGCCCATGATATCCCTTTTCCAGACCACTTGGGTGTGAGGCACACGAAACAGCGGCTGACCAACAATTTCTTCTGGCCTGGTATTGGCAAAGATGTGACAAATTACTGTAGGACTTGTTCACAGTCCCCGATAGTGGTAAAAATGGGGGACAAGGTCAAGACAACTTTGGTGACCCTGCCCATTATTGATGAACCCTTCAAGAGAGTAGCTTTGGACATAGTGGGGCCACTAAGTACACCAAGTTGCACTGGCAAGTGGTATATCCTGTTGGTAGTCGAATATGCCACAAGATACCCAGAGGCAGTGGCCCTATCATTCACTGAGGAGGAACCAGAGACTGGCCCAATGTTGGGAATTTTTAGCACGGTGGGCTTTCCTCAGGCGATACTGACAGATCAGGGCACCAATTTCATGTCAGGGTTAATGAGTAGTTTTTTGGAGGACTGTGGGGTAAAGCATCTCAAAACCTCCCCATACTATCCCCAGACTAATGGCCTGGTGGAGCGATTTAATTCAACTCTTAAGATGATGTTAAGGACTTGTGCTGACCAGTACAAGAGGGATTGGGACAAATATTTGCCTCATCTCCTATTTGCATAAGGGAAGTCCCTCAGGAGTCCACAGGATTCTCACCATTTGAGCTCCTGTTTGTCCATAGGGTGAAGGGGCCCCTAGATTTGATTCAGGATGAATGGGAGGGTGACAATGCCACCCAAGAGGAGTCTGTTGTAGAGTATGCCCTGAACTTCAGGAACCATCTTAAGGAGCTCATGGGGCTTGCTCAGGAGTACTTGGCCACTGTGCAACAGCAGCAGAAAGTCTGGTATGACTGCAGGGCCCAAGCAGAGAATACGAGGTGGGAGAGTGAGTGATGGCACTCATCACTGTCCGACAGCATAAACTATAGGCAGCATGGGAGGGGCCATTCTCCATTGTCCAAAATGTTAGTGATGTCAATTACATGATAGAACTACCGGGCAGGAGATGCAGGCAAAAGGTGTATCATGTTAACATGATGAAGCTGTACTATGACAGGGATGGATTGGTCCTTGCTGTTTGCAGCACCCCAGAAGAGGAAACTGAGGCTGATTCACTGGTGAACCTGCTCCGGTAGCAATGGGTTGGATAATCCGTGGACAACCTTACCCTCTTTGAACAGCTGAGACCAGCCCAGGTGCAGGAGATTTGGGGTGTGCTAAGAGAATTTGAAGACATGTTAACAGGAAAATTGTGGTACACCACACTGACCGAGCACCACGTGGATACTGGGACCAAGGTGCCCCTGAAATAGTCTCCCTACAGGGTACCTGATCAGGTTAAGCAGACTGCGAAAGAGGAGCTCAAGGAGATGCTGGAATTTGGAGTAATCCAGGAATCTAGTAGCCCCTGGGCCTCGCCCATGGTATGGATTCCCAAGAAGGACGGTATCACATGATTCTGTGTTAACTACCAGAGGCTTAATAGCTGTATGGAGTCAGATGCCTATCCCACGCCCAGAACAGATGAGACCCTGGAGCAACTGGGAGGAACCAAGTATCTGACCACAATAGACCTAACAGCTACTGGCAGGTACCTCTGACCCCTGCAATCAGGGAAAGATCAGCTTTAATCACTCCATTGGGCTTATATGAATACAAGGTAATGCCATTTGGAATGAAGAAGGCACCTGCAACTTTTCAACAGTTTGTGGATCACATTCTGTTTGGGGTAGGTGAGTTTGCACTGTGCATATGGATGATATAGCCATATACAGCTAGACCTGGGAGGAACACATCAAGAATGTATGGAAGGTGTTCGACAGGCTGAAGGATGCAGGTCTGACAGTCAAGGCAGAAAAGTGCCATATAGGTATGGCAGAAGTGTCCTACCTTGGGCAGTGGATTCATCTGCCCAGAGCTTGCCAAGGTTGTTGCCATCCTGGCCTGGCCCACTCTTACCACCAAGAAACAGGTAAGGGCATTTTCTGGGGATGTTTCTCACTATAGTGATCTGGCTAAGCCCCTGACAGACCTAACCAAGAAGGGGAAAAAAGATAAGGTGCAATGGACAGAGGGCTGTGAGGTCACTTTTCAGGACCAAAAGAAGGCCTTAAGCGGGCCAGCTGTATTGGCTAGACCCAATTACAGTCTAAAGTTCATTGTCCATGTGGACACCTCAGACCATGGGCTGGGTGCCATGCTGAGCCAGGTTACTCAGCAGGAGGAGGAGCACCTGGTTGTGTACCACAGCTGGAGGCTTCTGCCCAGGGTGGAGTCCTATGCCACAATCGAGAAAGAGCACTTGGGAATAGTATGGGTCCTTCAGAAGCTGCAGTCTTACCTATATGGGAGAGCATTTACTGTGGTCACAGATCATAATCTACTGATCTGGCTTCATAGGTCAAGCAGGCAAAATGGAAAACTACTATGCTGGAGCTTGGTACTGCAGGCATTAAACATGACCATCCAACACTGCAGTGGTAAACAAAATGTCAGAGCGGCGGGTTATGTAGGGAGATCTAACAGCATGGCTGGATACTTTGGGAACTTCCCAGCAGTTGTATGAATTGCTGTGTCATTTGGGGTGGCCCAAAGGGCAAGTCTTCATCACCTGGGGTATCAACCCTAACACCTCATTTCCATATATTTGTCACTTCAACCCTAACTGATGCATTAACAACATTTTTTGCAATGAATTTCCTTACTTTTAAAAAAAAGTGTAATCTTACCCTTATATGGTTTTAGGAGCAATGGCCTACCAGCCCTATTACTGCATAATCATTTCCATATGTGGGATCACAGGGCCTTCCAGCCCATCCACCTATAATTGTAGACACTTTGCAAGTAAGATTTGTGCTGCAAATGGCACAGTATCTCAGTAACCATACCAACTGTGGAAAAAATTCCATTGCAGTTGTAATCATGGAGTCATACCCTGTACACATGCTTAGTGCACCTAAGCTACAGTTAGTGAAAAATCTGTATCTTGAACCATTTTCAAGATATAAGCACCTAAAGGTGCCGTGTTCATTACTGTTATCCTACAGGAAATTTCTCAACTTCAGAATGCCATAACTATGGAACCAGTGCACATTTTTACATCAAACCAGCATAAGTCACATTTGTGGAACACCCCCTTTGTACCCTGCAAATTTCAAGGCAAAAGTCCTAACCATTCCTTTGCAGTGAACTGACAAAGAAACAGCAACCTTTAAATATCTCTGTTCGTGAGCTGTCAAAATCCCCGTTCACGAGCCAAGTCCTTGTTCATGAGGTGTCAAAATTCCTGTTTGCAAGTCTATCCTTGTTCGCGAGATATGGGCTTCTGGTTGTCCTCTCACAAACAAGGATCAGCTCGCGAACGAGGATTTTGACAGCTCATGAACAAGGATTTTTTGGCCATCTGGTCGTCCCCTTACGAACAAGGATTTTGACACCTCACAAACAAGGATTTCTCGTGAACGGGGATTTTGACACCTCACAAACAGAGGTTTTTACAGCTCACAAAATAGGATTTTTTTTTTTACAATCCTTGTTTTTGAGGTGTAAAAATCTCTGTTCATGAGCAGAATCCCCATTTGTGAGCTGTCAAAATCCTTGTTCATGAGAAATCCTTGTTCTCGAGATTTGGCCTTCTGGTCATCCCCTCACGAGCAAGGATTCTGACAGCTCACAAACAAGAATTTCTCACAAACAAAGATTATGACACCTCACAAACAAGGGTTTTGACACCTCACGAACAAAGATTTTTTATAATCCTTGTTCGTGAGGTGTCAAAATACCCATTCACGAGCTGAATCCTTGTTCGTAAGGTGCCAAAATCCCTGTTCACGAGCTGATTCTTGTTTGTGAGATAATTCCATCTGGTCATCTTGTCACGAGCAAGGATTTCGTCAGCTCACAAACAAGGTTCAGCTCACAAACGGGGATTTTGACACCTCACAAACAAGGATCAGAAGCAAGTGACGAACAAGGGGTTTTAGAATACAAAACAGCCATTCTTTGAGGAACGTAAACCAAGGCAAAGCAATGATTCCTCAGAAAACATCAATGGGGCAAGTTACAACATTTTGTTTTTGGAAAAAAAAAAACAAGATGGAGGCTTACGAACAGGGTTTTTTTTTCATGCGCACAGGGATTTAATGAATCTCCATTCGTGAGCTGTCAAAATCCCTATTTGTAAGGTTGAATCCTTGTTCGTAACTGTGCAGCTACCCAAAAGACTGAACAGAGCATGCTTACAACCCGAAATTTCAAAATTTTATAACTTTGGAATGGATTAATATTTTTTCACCAAACCAATGCTGCATTATTCCTTAGGGAAAGCTTTTCCTACCCTGAAACTTTCAGGTCAGAATTCCAAACAGTGTGACCACAGTGCAATCAGGAATAATCTTGAAAAATGGACAAAAAAGGCGAAGAAAACACTTTTTTCACTATGCTCTGCGCAAAATCCGCATATCCAATCAAAATAAAACTTGGCATGCCAACAGATCCACCCCAGGTGATCGCATGTACTAGATTTGGAGCAAATCCATTCAAATAGTTGCAAAGTTATTAAAGTGCAAAATTTGGAATTTTACATTAAACTGCCTACTCAACCCTAGGTATAGTGGAGCTACCACGCTACTAATATAGATACAGACATAGATATAGATATATATCTGCACCCACCAGTATACATCTGGAAATAAACTATTATGGCTCAGTAGACCTTTCATGGTAAAGCTGCTTCAATAAATTGTGTGTGTGTGTGTGTATATATATATATATGTATGTATATATACATATATATATATATATAGAGAGAGAGAGAGAGAGGGAGTGAGAGCAGAAGAGAAAGATTATTAATTGAAAAAGATTACTTTGCTGCAGACAGACATTAGAGTTGAGGAACACAAAGTGCACAAAGTAGGGAAATGAAAAAATAAATAGGGGTTTGAGTCTCCAGAGTCTTGATGAATCTGTGGTGGTGTTTTCTTTGGGGTTGTCAACCCTAATGCCCACTCCTTATCCCTCAACCCATAGCGTCCTGTCCAAAGCTCAAGGTACAGCTCCAAGTCAGTGTCTTATAGTGTTACACTCTCCAAAGGCAGAGAAGTATGGTTCACTACATGTTGCCAACAGAATCAGTCATAGCTTACTTTACTCAGGGACCTGTGGGCCCTGCATGAAGAAAAAAAGATCACATCTGACCTTGTTTGCTCAGGGAAGGGGGTTGGCATTTGGGTTGACAACCCCAAGGAAGACCTCATCACTAATTCACCAAGACTCTGGAGATGCAAAACCCTAATGTTTTTTCATTTCTCTACTTTGTGAACTTTGCTTTTTTCAACCCTCATGTCTGCAGTAATGTATGATTTTGCAATTAATTTTTCTTCTTTTTCTGATTGTGGAATCATATCATCATTCACATAGTACATCACAAAATGCTGCAGTATGCTGCAGGGAACAGCGGCCCTTTTTTGCTGCAGTATTTTGTGACATGTCATTTACTGCAAGTTGTTGCACTGCATCATGGTCGGCTGTGCTATATATATATATATATATATATATATATAGCTATATATATATATATATATATACAGTATATACATAAATATATTCTTTGCAAACAATTTCATTAATGCACCAGTCAGGGTAACTTATTGCTGCAAAAGTAGGGAAATGTGGTGCTAGGATTTCCAACCCTAATGACCCACCCCCACCACCCAAGCAGCAAAAGGAAAATAAATTAGGGTTTTTGGGTCTCCGGAGTCTTGGTGCATCAGTGGTGGGGTCTTTCTTTCGGAGCTGTCAGTCCTGACACCCACCCCATTCCGTGAGCAAACAACATCACATATGGTCTCCTTTCCTTAATAAAGGTACAGTAAATTGTATTGCAAACTGTGTCGAGACATACTTCTCTACCTTTGAAGAGTGTATCATTATGAGGCAGTGGCTTGGAGCTGTGCCATGTGCTTTGGATTGGAGGCTATGCACTGGGTGGGAGGGAGGGGTGAGCATTAGGGTTTGCAACTCCCTAGAAAGACTCCACCACTGATTTGCCAAGACTGTGGAAACCCAAAAACCTAGTGATTTTTCCTTTTGCTGCTTGGGGGGTGGGGGTTAGGTGTTAGGGTTGGAAACACTAACACCACATTTCCCTACTTTTGTGGAGTTAAGTTACTGTAACTGGTACACTAATAAAGCTTTTCACAAAGAATGTTCTTTCTTTCTGAGATAGTGGAATTGCATCCTCATTCACGCAGGTCCCCAAGGGACCTGCATGAACAAACGCAGATGCCCTACATGAAGAGAAGATTCCATCTACCTACAGAAGTGCAGGACCTTCAAATTGTGGACCCTGCAGTTTGATGCAGTGACAGATGTGAAGAATTCAGGGGGTCTACCTGGTAGGTAGTGGAAGTACAGGGCCCTGAGATCCCTGCACTTCTTTTTTTTTTAATTCAAAGTTTATTAACAAGTTTTCATTACAACACCAGGTCCACATCGTACATATGAGACAGAAAAACATATTTGTACATTCTGGGAGATCTGACCACCCACCTTCTTCCCAATCCCTTCCTCCCCAACCCCTTCCTTCCCTCCTACCCCTCTCCCCCATCTCCCCCAAGTCCCACAACAAAGTGGAAATCATATTTTAAAAAGGAAAAAAGAAACAATTAGTTAATGGCAGGCATCAATTTCAGGAGGGTTGCAAGGTATACAGAGAGTATAGGGGGCCCCAGATCTTATTAAATCTCCATTGTTTATTACTGAGACTTGCAATTGTCTTTTCTGTTCTGAGATTAGCAATCAGCTCTTGCTGCCATTCAATATGTGAGATTACCTCCATGTCTTTCCGGTGCTTAAGCACAAGCTTCTTAACTGACATGGAAATTAGGACCATGTGATTTTTATGAGTACGGACTGCAATTCCCATAAAGTTTCCAAGCAGGCAGCTATCTGGTGTGAATAAATCCTAAAGGCTCAGTAAGGGGTCCACTCTTTGCTTGATAAGGGTCCATAATGGTGTCACTTTGGGGCATTCCCAGAATATGTGCAACAGAGAGCCCTCTGCCTGCGCACATCTTATACAGATAGGAGAGGCAGCTAAACTGGTCCCTGCACATCTATGTGGCCATAGCTACAGATGCACCAAACAAAGAGTGCATCTGTCAGCCAATGCACAGGGCCCATCTGCCACTGAGGGTGGAAGAGAGGTGCAGGACCTTATGCCAAGAGAAGGGCGTCTTCACGATATGGTACTCAGGTCCATGACAGGTCAGGACAGCCCTGCTCCTTTCATTCCCTGGTTGGGGGGGTGTTGCATAGCAGCACTATCTCCCCACCCTTACCCCATCCAGTTTAGGTCACTGAGCTCAGCCCTGAATTCAGCTCACCAGTACAGGATCACAAAGCATACCCATTGAGGTCAACAGTGGTACTACACACAAAGTTTCTTACCATCAAACACCCAATTCAACCCTATCAAGCCCCTATAACACATACACACACACACACACACACACACACACACACACACACAAACACATGCACACATGCACACCAGATAAAATCTGGAATACCTGAACCAGTACCATCTAGAATAGAGAAAATACACAAATCTGCACCTGCTGTAGACATTCCAGGTTTTACTGATTCCAGATTTCACTGATGCCCTGGGGGTCTAGGGGCCATGACCATCAGGCATACCTCTCAACCTTCTAACTCACAAGTCAGGGACAAGGCCATAAGAATTGGGACAAATGACCAAAAGCAGAGACATGACTTGAAAAAATAACATTAGCTGAAGAGGCCGTGTACAAATACGCTTCCTGTAAACAGCATTATCTTGATGAGAACCAGACTCTAGCACAAATGACAGGCAATGTTTTATTATTTAAATACACACTCCTTAGTTAACTGTAAATATAGGAGTGGCAGATGAAATAGCTAAGGGAAAATTCAGGTACAGTTGAGTGAGTACGTTACCAGACACAATTAGGGACTGTCTATACCTGCTTACAGATTTATAATGGAACAGTGGGCAAGAAGAGGAAAACTAAGAAAAAAAACAATAATAATAAAAAAGTAACCAAAAACTGTAGATTATTTGGTTCAAACCATTGACATGAACTTGAAACTGATCCAGAAATATAGAAAGCATCCTGCTGTGAAATCAAGTGCAGCTCAGCTGGTCCAGTCCAATGGGAGTGGCTGCACCACAATTAATTATACAAAGGTGAGCTGCTGTAGATGAATCTAACCAGAAATCCCAAATGCAATCTCTAGCATGAAGCAACATTATGTCACCATCCTGGACAGCCAGTACCTGGCAGGCGGATGTCCCCCACACCAAGCCAGAGCCCCAGTTCAGAACCCATCTCAGTTCACAAAATAGCTGCATAAACAATACTTTTGTTGTGTTATTACGTGATGCGCCTGTGTGCAGCAGCGGCAACTAGATACTGTGTAGTAATAAACCAGCTACCATTACTGTCCATTATCATCTTCTATTCTGGGGGTTGTTGCCAGCTAACTCCCAGACTACTGTTGGATGCTGAAAACTGGTATATTAAACAACTAACCCTACCCACAGTCTACACCCCTGATTCCAGTATCTGGGGAGGGTCTGCAGGCGCAGATTATCGGGGCACTCACTGCTGTCTGTGTGCTACGGTACCACTGGTCTCCATGGTGCTCTCTGACTCCAGTCCCTCTAAGATCCTACTACTGGTGTCGCCGGTACTACTGCTGGTGCCGCTGGTACTGATGCTGCTAGTTGGTGTGACTGCTGCAGTGGTCTTTCTCAGAAGAGCCTTGATGCTGCAGCTCAGGGTTTCTGATGCCTTCCTGGTGAATGCAAACATCAGTGCCTGCAGCCCCCACCTTCTGTTGCTGCCCCCAGCCACTTGGGCTGCTAGCTCCCCTTCATCTGCCACTGCTGTCTGCAGTCTCTCTCTGTGCTCTCTCTGTAGTCACAGAACCCTGAAGCTCTGTTCCCACTCCCAGCTGCTCTTTGCCTTGGTTACATCAGTTCGTGCTTCCTGGAAGGCACCATTGCGATGTGATGTGATGATTCAGGTCAGTCATGGACTTTATATGCCAACTGCAGAGACACATGCACTGCGGCAGGGAGAGAGGGTGGAACATGCATAGCTCAAGGGGCACATTGGGACTCAAGAGAGAGTGCAGCCAAACACGGCTCATGAGACAAACCGGGGTCAGGGAGAAAGGCCTGCCACACACAGGGAGACAGCTGGCAGGTGGGCTGTCAGGGTACGCACTGGGAGACAGGTGGTAGTTGAGCTGTCAGGGTACACACCGGGAGACATGTGGTAGGCAGGTCATCATAGTATACACTGGGAAACAAGTGACTGGTGGTCCAACACAGTTCACAGTACACATGTTGCAAGGCCCTCCAACACAGCCAGCAGAGGCTACCCCAATCCCATTTCTTCTTACCTGTCGGTGCCCTCCCAGTGAATAACCCAGATTCCTGGGCATTGCTGGGACACGCATGTCAATGTGTGCACGTGGAGGTGTGCACACTCTGTGGCATCCTGCAGCACCCTCCCATCTTTGGTGCCCTCAAACCAGCACTATCTTTGGGCCCCCAGCCAGTGGCAGTCATTCAGTGGGAACACCAAATCACCCTCACCAGAAGAGGGGAGCAGTCCTTTGGACACTTGATCCTCTCACCAGTCGACTCCCAGCAACCCGTGCCCACCACCCAACATGGGTCACCAGTGTGGCAGGTGTTAAGGCACCAATGCTTCAGCCATCCATGCCACTGGGCTGCCTAAAGCCATATTGCTTCTAACTGACCTGGTACTAATCTCCACACATTAAAATACTGACACTCTCCATCTGTCCACTTTGGATCTTCCTAAAATATTAACTTATTCAGTTTATTATATAGAATAATATACATTCAAATGTGCATTACCAGGCAAAATGTTGTATCTTGTGGGTCTAATGAAGTTTTATTTTCCTCTCAGGCTTTGATCTCATGGTATAGAGGGGTCATCTGAACTACTTAATACAAATTATTGCCTGGTAACAGTAAATGATCCAGCTATGTAGCAAAGTAGGACCTACTATCCCCTTAGGCTAACAAAGAGTAGCTGTTGTAGCCCAATCTGAGCTTTGAAAGGGAACATTTTAAATGTGTGTTTTTTTTGTTTGTTGTTTTTTTTAGGAAAATTGCTACCTCTTGACAAAACTACTACATCCTTGGAAAAATTCCACATCTACTCCTGCCTGGCAATATGTCCTCGAACATACAATACGCTCAGGGCCAGAGTTAAACTTGATGGCACCTCAAGCAAACAAACCTGTGGCACCCCTTCACTGTTGCACTCTCCTGTGCCCCCCCCCACATTCACCCTTGCCCCAATCACTTCCACACATGTACAAAACTTGTAAGAATACTGTAAAAAGTTTCACTTTTTTAAATTGACACTTTATATATTTAAAAACTGCAGACATAAAGCAAGCCAATACAACTAAAACATTTTAACAAAACCAAATGTGAAGCAAAATATATTGCTAAATATCCCAAAGCCACCGACCCCCAAGACTGATCAGTAGGCCCATTGTTCAAAGTCCACCCTGCAGCCACACCAGCAGGCCCTTCACTCCAAGTCCAAACCCACCAGTCCCTATGGCAGACCAGGAGGATAGGCCACCAGTAACAGTCCATCCCCACACCAGTAGACACCATCGCTTCAACAACTCCCCCCTACACAGAATCGAAGGAGGTGACAAGGGCAGTAAGGGGAGCCAAAGCATCTACGGAACTCAGGCTGGCACAAGGCATTAAGAAGGGGGAGAAGGACTTCTTTAAGTACATCAGGGAGAAACGGAGCTGTAAGGACCACATAGTAAGGATTAGGAAGGAGGGGGGTTGGGTGGAAGCAGGGTGCGATAAGTCGGAAGCACTAAATGAGTTCTTCTGCTCAGTATTTACTAAAGAGAAGAGGGGGTGACACCTAAGGTGGGAGAAATGCAGAAGCAGGGGGAAGTGGTGACAGATGGGAAATCATGGAGAGCAGAGTTCAGAGGGTTTGAAGGCACTGAGGGTGGACAAGGCGCCAGGCCCAGATGGCATCCACCCCAGGGTACTGAAGGAGCTGGCAGAGGTCCTTGCAGGACCTTTGGCAGACCTATTTAATGCCTCACTACATTGGGTGTGTCCTCAGGACTGGAGGATAGCTCATTGGTGCCCTCCACAAGAGTGGCCCCAAGGATGAACAGGAAACTACAGACCAGTGAGCCTCACATCCATCGTGGTAAGCTAATGGAGACTATCCTGAAGGAGAGGCTGGTGGCCCTCCCTAGAGGCCAAAGGACTACAGGATAGCAGACAGCATGGCTTCATATGTGGCAGATCCTGCCAAACCAACCTGGTCGAGTTCTATGACTGGGTAACTAGGCAACTGGACAGGGGCCATGCAGTGGATGTCCTGTATCTGGACTTCAGTAAAGCATTCGACTCAGTGCCACATGGAAGGCTGGGAAGGAAGCTAGTAGGCACAGGGGTGGGTGCAAAGCTGGTGAGATGGGTAAGAAACTGGCTGCAGGGAAGGCAACAGAGGGTGGTGGTGGGTGGGGAGCTCTCACACCCAAGGGCAGTGATGAGCAGTGTTCCACAGGACTCAGTGTTTGGACCATTGTTGTTTGGGATATTCATTGCAGACATATCATGGGACATCAAGAGCAAGATCAGTTTGTTTGCTGATGATACCAAGGTAGGCGCGGTGGTGGATGACCTAGGGGGATGGCAGGGGTTGCAGGATGATCTGGCAAAGCTTGAAACCTGGTCAGACACCTGGCAACTGGGCTTTAATGCCAAAAAGTGCAAGGTGCTGCATTTTGGGATGAAGAACCCAAGGAGGAGTTACCAGCTGGGGAGTGCAGCTAGCCCAGACAGAGGAGGAGAAGGATCTGGGTGTGCTCATTACAGGGTCAATGAACAACTCGGCACAATGTAGGAAGGCAGCTGCAAAGGCCAACAAAATGCTGGGTTGTATTGAAAGGGGTATATCCTCGAGGAGGGAGGAGGTGATTCTGCCACTGTATAGGTCATTAGTTAGACCACACCTGGAGTACTGCATGCAGTACTGGCGTCCATATCTGAAGAGGGACATTAAGTTACTGGAGGGGGTGCAGCGCAGAGCGACAAAGATGATCAAGGGGCTGGGGGACTTATCATATGAGAGGAGGTTGAAGGAGTTGAACATGTACTCACTGGAGTAGAGGAGAGACAGGGTGACATGATTGAAACCTTTAAATACATGAAAGGAATAAACAAGATGGGTACAGAGGGGCTGTTCAAAGTAAGGAAGGGAAGGGCCACCAGGGGCCATGATATGAGACTGGAGCGAGGAAGGTTCAGGAGGGAGATGAGAGACACTTTTTTACAGAGAGGGTGGTGGCTGGGTGGAATGCGTTACCTGCTGAAGTGGTATGCAGTAGAACAGTGGACTGCTTCAAAGGAGGATGGGACAGGACAAGGGGGAGGGTTAATGAAGGGGAAGGGTGGAAGGGACGGGCAGCTGCAGAATAAGGGGTGCTAGCTGCACATTCGAGCAGACTTGATAGACCTCTAGGCCTTTATCTGCTGGCAAATTTTGTATGTTCGTATGTTCGTACACACACATACACACACACCATCATGCACAAAAATAAACAAAGCCCCCCACCCATTGCAGCCCTCCCCCACAGACAGAAGTTTCATTCTTTTTTTTATTTATTTTTTTATCTTATTCTTTTGGTAACTGGGTAAGGCCCACTAGGCACAGGCCTGTTTTCAGGGGTGGCCCAGGAGCACTTGGAAGGGTAAGCAACTTGCTCTGGTTCACATAGTATGCAAATGGGAGGTTGTGGGAACTAAACCAGCAGGCACCATTGCTCCAACAACCCTCTCCAAACACACCATCAAGTAAAAAAAAAAACCTCCAAAGTCAGCCATTGCACCCACGCCACACACACACACACACACACACACACACACACACACACACACAGATGGCTACTAACTGCACAGGGGAGCCCCACTGCAGGGGTTCAAAGGCTGCAAGGAGTGCATAATAAGGAATCGGTAGCCCTGCAGCACCAGAGTGTGTGTGTGTGTGTGCATGCACGCGCGTGTGTGTGTTTCTGTGTGTGTCTGTGTGGTATGGGGAGTATAAAGAAAGTAGGAGCATTAGGAATGGGGTTTCAATGGAGCAAATGGAAGTGGGAAATAGAGCAATATATATTTTTTGTTAAATAGAGTCCTGTCATCACAATGCATTTCAAGAATGGGATATTTAATCATCTTACTCATACATTTTTAATCAAATATAATTTGTTCGGCAGGTGCTGCAGCTCACCTAGTGAAAACATTCTCTTATAAACTAGAATGCCAATATGAAAACAGTGTAGGGTAAAAATATATGATTCTTTTTAGCTGGCTGTACACAGTCCTAAACCGGATGCTTACCGAATGCGACAGGGTGGGTTCACATGGGTGTCTGAAGGGTAGGAGCGTCTCTCTATGAGTATCAGGCTGCTAGCAGCTCTCCATTTGAAGTGAATCAGACCATGTAAATAGTTTTTTTGACTTCTATGGCTCAGACTGTCATGTCAAAGCAGAACTGTGAATCAGCTCAAAGGCAACAGCTGCTGAAAATCCACTCCTGCATGAAGGCAGGAACTAGCAACATAAAGTAAAGCACTGTTTTAAGTTCTACTCTATGCTTGACACCAACAGAGTCACAATGTGTGGGAATGGTTCTAGGAACAATCTTTCCTCTGGTGATTTGGGAGTAGCTCTGTCGATGTTTGTCTAATGTGAGCCTGAATCATCTCTCTTTCTGATCTTCCTGATTCCATTCCTCCTCCATTACTTTATTCACATGTAGCACCACCATTGACTAGCCACAAACCTACCTGAAACAGCAGCCAGTCGCTGTAACACACTGACCGAATTGAGTTCTTCAACCATGGGGTCCATGCACAAATCTGTTGCTGTCGCAGCCCCCCGCCCAAGTTTAGTAACAAAGCCCGCCACGGCTGTACCAGTGTACCAGAGCTATACCTACAAAAAATGCTTATGGCATCCATAGCAGCAATAAAATGAACGTCTACAGCCAGAAAAAGGGATTTGTGCCTCCCCTGGATTAATGCGCATGTGCCCAGGCTCTTCTGGTGCCCTAAGCGGCCACGTATGCCAAACACAAGTACTGATTACACCCTATATCATGTATACCTGGATGTATAGTATTTATTTCTGAGCAATAAGCAGTGATGGAAATTGGGGAGGGACTGAGGAAAACTCAGTTCCAAGAGTGACATTAAATGTGCAACTCAGTTCCAGGAACAAATTGGGGAAGAACTGCTTCTTTGTAAACATTTATCTCCGTAAAGCCTAAAAACTGATTAAATAAAATATAAAGATGCAACATATAATGAGCATATGTGTCCCAAACACTTTCCAGGTATGTTTGATCCTACATTAAAGATAGTAGGGTTCCCCTACTGTTTTTTTTCCTGTCACCATTGGCAGCCCTGACAGTAAACACCAGTGTTCTAAACCACCAGCTCCATGCAATGATTTTTGTGCCAAATAATTTCTGTCCATTTTAACCAATTAGAATTATTTGTGGCCACACTGGCCATCTTACAAACAGACAGACAAAAAGTAGATGATTTAATAGCCATTATTTGATTAACAAGTGATTGCCAGTAAACAAACATTCTGGACTCTGGCAGTGCTCGTATTTAGACGATGTTGATAATGTACTTCAAAAAGGGCACAGTCAGCTTGAAAGCTTGTATACTGAAAATTACTGGTCGACCCAGTATATAAAAATGATCAAGTCACATACTTTGCCAAATATAAAGGATGGCAGTGTCCCATATATTGTACATACTGTGGATGATAAAAGACTGAGCAATATGGCAGCTTATCTATCAGATATAGTACACATCATTATTTTAATAACCTCAGTACCCTAGCTCCTATGTTTTAAAATTTTAAAAAGCAAATGATGACCATAGCAGAAGCTCTTTTGAATAATTCCTGCCCTGAGCATTGTTCTGTAGGATTCCCTGCAAATGCTGTGCACTCTCCCTAAATCAGATGCCACATGTGCACTCCATGGGAGTAACTCAGCAAGCATCGTGCTTTCTTCACACCACTTCTCATGTCTTCTGCATACTGCGTGGGGAAAACTTCACAAACACCACAATATGCTCTCCCTATTGCCAGTCACACCTTTGAATAGAGGTGCAAACCCACGCTCCTTACTGTCACCTACCATGCACTCTATAGAGATCCCACAGTGATTGAAACACTTTGTCCCTACTCCCAGGGATTAACCACCTGTTGTACCTCTGTCTGTGAAGATCCTGTACAAAACTGGCTCTCTGCACCTGTAGTGCAAAGGAGCACCTGGTGGTTTCCAAGACCCAGCTGGAGCTCAGACTGTTGTGTTCTTACAAACATTGCTGCCAAACTCTTACTGACTTATGCAATTAAGAAGAAAAAATATTTTAAACAGGAAGAAAAACTTTTTTTTAATCAGGTGCCATGCAATAGGTGCAAACTGAGTCTGCAACCCCATTATAAAAACAACCATTTGCACGTTACTTACAAAATGCCTTATATAGGCAATGACTCAGCCCCAGTTGTGAGGCGGTTTAATAGTTTAACATGGGTAAAAACATTGCAAGACAGTGTGAACATTCAACTCCAGAACATCAGTTACTGCAGACTTTACAAAAAGATTTAAACACATGTGAACTCAATAGGTTTGCTCTTAAGACTCAGTTCCCATTGCAATATAAAGACAGAGGTTTGTTAGCTGGGAGGGTCCAGGACAGAGGTTTGTTGGGCAGGAGGGTCTGGACAGAGTCGCACTGAGACTACACTAAAGCAGTGGTGCACACATACAGGGACGGCAATGGAAGAGTGAAACTAGACACTAGCAGAATGGAGGCTCACTGTTCTCACTGCAGCCCGCAGCAGGAGTTCCAGCTGTGGTTGCTAGAAGTAAAGAAAATCGAGCTGTTCTCATGCAGAGAATGTAGGTGAACAGCTCCTCTCGCTAAGCTGGCACCCAGGATTTTGGGTGCCCAGAAAAGGTATTTCTGACCCTTATTTTAAAATCAAACATCAGAATCTAGCTAAATGGGGTCCCTTTAGCTAGATTCTGGTGTCTGATATTTAAAATGCCAACATTTTTATGTATTTTCCATGCTTGTTATTTCATGGAGAAAATCAACAAGATGGCGGTTCTCATGGTACAAAAAAATGTTTGGTGCTATGCCAAGCAAGTGGTGAGAAACCAAAAAAGTATCCTGTGACATCCAATTTTCTTATTTTGCACCAGAACGTTCACTCAAAAACCCTACTTCACTTGCTCAGAATGGAAAACACAAAACTTTAAAGCCTTTTAACTCTGTAACCGTTTAATATTTTTTTCACAAGACAATAATTCAAAGGCGCTACCTTAGGACATGACACATATGCCCTTCAAGTTTGGGGAGAAGTTTCCTTTCCATGTAGGCTATAGATGACAGCAAAAAAAAACATGTTAAGTATAGGGAAAAAATTGGACATTTTCAGAAAATTGCTTACGTGGGTCTCAGAAACCACGCAAGCCACCATTACAAAACGTTCCACAGATCAAGAACCTTACCTACTAGACAACACATTCAAAAGTTCAGCTGATTTAGTCAAAGGGTGCCAAAGCTACTAATCTACAAAGTTAGGGGGTTAACATTGAACAGGCTGCTCAACCCTAACTATAGGGATGCCGCCGCACCCTTATAATATTTATATATTTATATATTATTGATGCATATTTTCCACTATAAAAACAGATCATCAGTTTTCCCCTGAACAGCATCCATCTGCTAAAAGCATGTACCATGGAAATCAAAATGATATATTGCAAGCTAGTCCAGTGGCATGGTGGGCAGAGACACTGAGTGCTATGCCACCTGCCACACTGGTGACCCAGGTTTGGGAATGGACCAGGATCACTCAAGGGTAATCCCTTTGAGGTGGGAAGACATCACATGCCACTACTTGGCTACCATCTAGCAGAGGCTAGGAGGTAGCTCAGCATGTGGCCACCTCTCTGAGGGCTGGGTACAGGCATATGAGCACAGATGCCATATGCCCATGACTTTGCACATGCGACAACCTCCATGGAAAAGGAAGAAAACCGAGGAGGAAAACACCACTTGGGCTGACAGGATGACTTCAGCCTCCTACAGGCCCCACACCTGGTGACTCAGATAACAGCAGACCACGGTGAGGTGAGCCCTGGGAGCAGTCTGGGTGACAGGGCTGTGGTGGTCAGCAGGATAGTGAGTGGCCCAGTTTGGGGAAAGCATACAGCTCTGTACACAAAAATGAGAAGTATATACCACAGCAATTAAAAGCATACACCACAAGAAAAAATAATCAAGTTACATCAACTTGACCTGTCACAAACCAGAGACAAATCCCAACAAAGTACACTAAAAAAGACTAATTAAAAAAAAACATTTGAGACCTTGTTTGCACATTATAAAATATGACAAACTAAATATGTGTTCTAACTAAATATCTTAAAACTACAGTTCCTTCTATATGAGCACAACTACAGCAACCACAAAAGATTCCATAACCGAAACATCTTCTTACTAACCAAACAGCTCCCTCTATGCTGTTTGTTACCTCATTCATCAAATGCTGAAGTCCCAGACACTGCTGCATCTACAGTATGCCACTGTCACCAAATAACAAGCTTCAAGCTGCTGCTGCTATTCTTCTCAGGCTGCCACTCCATGCTGCCTCACCAGACACAGTATCACCAATGACACTAGTGGTACCTTGCAGCTGCTCCTCCTCCTTTCATATGATAATAAACAAGGATGCTCCCAGCATCCCTCATGACCATGCAAATGACACTGCACACTCACGCATGGCAGCAGAATCATCCATAAGCATGCATGAGCATGGTGGTGTAGGTGCATGGCAGTGAGACTGTGCAAAACAGCATGCACGTACACAGCCATACATGTGAGGGCATGTGCTAACAATAGAGAGGGAAGATTTAGGAAGGAAATGAGGAGACACTATTTCACAGAGAGGGTGGTAGCAAAATAGAACACCCTATCAGAATGGGTGGTATCATGTAAATTTGTGAACAGTTTCAAAAGGGCATGGGACAGGGAACAGGGGAGAGTGAGGGTGGGGGAGGTGATGGGTGGCAGTGGGATGACAAATGGGGGGTGGGGCAGCGGCAAAATGGGGTGCTAGCTGCACACTCGAGCAGACTTAAATAGACTGGATGGTCTGTTTCTGCTGGCACATTCGAATGTTCGTATGTGCAAAAACACATACCCACTGCTGCAAGTGATCACAGTTGTTATTAAAACCCATCATACTGTCACTATCCCTATGTCTTATATTCAGTAAATGATTGGCACTGGTGATGTACTCATGAAATAATAGCATTTTGAGGAGCTCTTGAGATAATGACTGACATTTGGTCTGTAGCCTCATGACTAATTACCTTATGAGCTTCCCTCAGTGGTATTATTTCCTTGTAAACCATGGTTGCCAGTTATTTATTCTTTATATATGTGAGTTCAGCTGTTTTGGACTCATGCATGTTAGTATATGAGTGCTCAGAAGACACAGGTAATGCTCTTATAGTCCTGCTGATCCCAATATTTTAAATGCTTTCCCTTTCACTATAAATGAAAATATTATTATTAAGCTTAGTGTTACTACTACAGAATCACACATAGATAAGATTAACCTTCAGAACTAGTTTATGGCAACCCTAGCTGCAAATTCTGCTGAATCATGCTGCATTTCCCATTTTCTTGATATGTCTACTTTCACTTTGAACTCAGTTCAGAACCTTGAGCGCATTTCACTTTTGTCTCACTTGAAAGGCAAGATTCAAACTAGGTCTCACTTGTTGAATGTTTAGAACATACAAAATATGCAAATTAACTATTTACATAATACTGTTTATAGGTCACCAGGGTATCACCCCCACCTCCTTACATTTTCAATTTTGAAGGTAAAGTATGCTAATAAATAGTTCCTCTCCAGGTAGAGAAGAAAGCATATAAAAGGGTATTACTCAAAAAATGTTAAGCTAAAGAATATGAGACTAAGTTTCTATGTATATTTGCTTCAATAACAATACCACCTTGCTACAACCCCTTCCCCCTGCAGCCACCACTGTTCACTGTATTCATTCCTGCCCATCCTCCCCAGCTCTTGTGTTGTGAGCCTCATTATTCCTCCTTCATATCCAAATACTGGTTTGGTTCCCTACCTCCTACCTCTTCTCCCAACTACCCCCCACAGTTTCCTGTTCCCTCAATTCCAGGGATCACACTTTTTCTACTCCTCACCCCTGTTCAACTTCTGGACAATTTACCTTCACCCATAGACTTCCCACACTCTGGAACTAATGCCCCTGCTTGGTCTGCCTCTTCCCATCCCCTGGCTCCCTCAGGCACCAGTTGAAACTCCAACCACTTCTCACCTGTTCCTGTTAACCTTCATGCTGACACCTTCCTGGCCAAGTCTTAACCATCCTGGTAAGCAACCGGCTGGGTCCCCACTCCTGCACTGGATTCATTCCCACATCACTTACATCACAGCAAAATAATGCACATTGGGCACAAGAACCCGGGGTCAACATACCAACTGGGAGGAGAGATATTAACAGTTGCAAAGCAGGAACGGGACCTGGGGGTGATAATTTCTGATTACCTGAAGGTAGTGAAGTAGTGTGACAAGGCAGTGGGGAAGGTTGGGGTGATGCTGGAATGCATAGGCAGGGGGATCACCAGCAGGAAGAGGAAGGTAATAATACCCCTATATAGATCACTGGCGACACCACACCTCAAATACTGGAGGCCCCATGTCAACAAGGACATAGATAGGGTGTAGGCAGTGCAAAGGAGGGCAACCAGAATAGTGCATGGTATGTATCCAAAGCCCTATGTGAAAGGCTCAAAGAATTAAATATGTACTCCCTGGAGGAAAGTAGGGAAAGGGGGATATGATAGAAACATTCAAATACCTCACAGGTAAAAACAAGGTACAAAAGGAAGCATGTTCCAAAGAAATTATGCTTGAGGACAAGGGGTCACACTATGAAGATAGAAGGGGGGAGGCTTACAGGTAATGGGAGAAAGCACTTCTTCACAGAGAGGGTGGTGGATGCATGGAACAGCCTCCCTATGGAGGTGGTGGTGGTGGCTGAAATAATTACAGGATTCAAGAATGCATGGGATTGACACAGAGGGATATCAGAGGTAAGGGGGGAGCCTGGAGACTGAGTAGGATCTGTAGTGTCACTATAGGTAGGGAAAATAGCATAGACTGGGAGGACTAGGAGGTCCTTATCTGCCAACAGATTCTCTGTTTCTGTGTTACTTCAGATTCAGCCACATTACGATGTCAGGCAATAACTCACCCTATAGGTCAGTCACTTGTTTGTCCACATTGCTCTTGTTCATCATGTACTACTGCCATTTCTGGATATGCATTTGTAAGGTTTTCTTATTTAGCTGCACCACATTTAATTCTCTACACCCACAAGGTTTGTATTTTTTTTAATGTTATAATAACTTATTAGCAAATGTTGTTTGATTATTCTGATATTATGTATTGTGCTGCTGTTCGTCCACTGTTCCTCTCCTCCAGTTCAAACCTGAAAACAAGTCTTGGCTCAGTGTTCCTCTCCTGCTTACCAACATTCAAATAAATGAATAAATGCCATGCCTTATGAAGGAACAATGTATTTTAAAATGAATGTATGCACTTTAATTTATTAAATGTGGTTGACTGGAACACAGTCTGCTGGGACAAATGTGCTTGTAAGTAATTCCATTTGCTCTACCTTCCAGTTTTCATTCTTGGAAAGTAGGCCCACATTAAACCTGGAATGCCCTTTTTTCCAAAATGATGTTACCTTTAAGGCCAATGAATGATGCCAAAGGCTTTATTGTACTGATGGTGCTGCTGTGATGCATTTCCTATGAAAGAAGCTGCATCACAAACCAAAAATACACTGCAAAGTATTATATCTAAATGTTATTATATTCGACTTTACAAAACAAAAGAAGAAAAAATTAGTTTTTAATTGCAAATCATTTTTATTTAGAAGAAATAGTTTATCTAATCGTGCCATCCATGCCATGCTCCACCCTAATCTTGGTGCCTTGTGCTGCAATAAAGGTTGTCTGTCTCTGCAGGTATGCTGTGAGTTTTTTACCAAAATGGTGCTCCCAGGTCTTTGACTATGCAGATGTGGTCTACGGCACCCCTCCTTCCACCTCCCTGGTCTGAACAGCTGCCATCTGCATTGCCTTCTGTCATTTTTCTCCCAACTCCCCCTCTCATACCCACTATTGCTCACTCTACTCCACCTTATCCATTCTTCCTCTGTCTTCACATTACTAAACCACTGTGCCTCATTCATATCCAAATATTGGTTTGGATCCTTCCCTCTTATACAGTAGGTAGGAAAATGGGCAGACTTGGTGGACCAGGTGGTCCTTATCTACCATGAAATTCTACATTTCTATGTTTCTTACCTCTCCTCACTCTTCTGCTCCATTCCCTTTGCCTTCATCTCCTTCCACTCCAGGGACCATGGTATTTTGCCATTCTTCATCCCTACTCCTCTAGTAGGCAGTCAGCCTTTTCCTATCACCTCCCTTCACTCTGGACCTACTCTCATCCTTCCTCTAATTCTCTACCGCCACTGTTTCCCTCCGATACCAGCTGAAACTCCTTTCCTCTCCCCTTGCTCCTGTTTCCACCTACCTGACTGTGGTTCTATGTGATAATGTGAGCCCCGAACAGTGACCCATATTATCATGAAGTCAGGGCGGTGAAAACAATTTTGCCACCCTGACAACCTTGGCTCACATAGGAACAGCGCCAGAGACTCAATACATTTGCTTTCTGTGGGGGAGCTAATGAGTTTTCCTTGCGCCCGGCCCAAAAGTTGTGTTTCTTTTTGCTTTGGCCTCCCCACCACCCCCCTACACGGGGGGTGTTCACCCCCACACCCCCCTACATAAGGAGTCTCAACTCCGGGGGGGGTGCATGTTTGGGGTGGCAAAGCAAAAAAAACACAAGTTTTGGGCCAGGTGCAACAAAAGTGCAGTAGCGCCCGGACCCAGACCCAAACCTGGAACCTCATGCTCCGCAAGTGGAGGCCAACCCCAATGCCACGGAGCAGCTCAGCAGCCGACCACAGTGCCACCCCCCTACATCTCCTCTGCCTCCTCCCAGGCCACGCTTGCCTTGCTTGCTCCCCCCCCGTGTGTGTGTACATACAGTGACATCCTGTCGCTAGGATCACCCACCCCACCACATCTGGTTGCCCTCCTCCCTCCCTCGCCTTTTCTGGCTTTTGCCCACATCACGCTGCCATTTCGGACGGTGCCTTGATTCAGGTGCTCATGTCACAGGCTACCCCTGACTGCCCCCTTACATTTGCCTCCTACCCCAGTGAAGGTGTGAATTGCCTGATTTTTGTTGCTTTCATTTACTGTACTTCTAGTGTTTTAATCATGAAGTTTATTCCACTGAACTGTAACTGTGAACTGTGTCAATGACATGCAATTACATTGCATTTAAATGAGTATTGTGTCCATGCTATGTTTTTGCCTCCCCTGTTCCTTTCCCCTGGCTCACACCTGGAAATGGACCTTGGATCAGTGCGCCTTTCCTGGTCACCAATTTTCAAATAAAGAGAGTTTAAAAATTGATTCTTACTATTAGGACCAACCATTAAAAAAAGGAAACCTGATCTGATTTTTGCTATAGGATTTACACAATTTCAGCATCAGGATATGGAACAAATACAGTATTACTTTAATTATTATTATTTTGTTTGTATCCTTACAGAGTTGCCAGTTAGGTATTCTAGGGCTTTACAACTTAAGTAGCGGAAAATTGTAGAAAGAATCATGGTACTGTCATGGTCAAAATGACAGAAATCATGACAATTATACTAAAAGTTATAAAAAGCCATGGATCTGTTGCATAATAAGCAATTTATCTTTATTCTGACATATTATTATACAATATATTATATATAATATATTATTATAATAAATGTATTGTTACACTGGTTCAATAGCAGGAAACTGGGACTAATGTACAAGCCTCAGAATCTCATACTGGGGCTGACTGGGGACCTAGTGCATTGTTGCGGTGGGGCACAAAATTAGGGATCTTTCATTTGTAAACACCAAACACTAAGGTGGTGTCTTCAGGAAAAGTGCTAAAAATCATGGGATTTTGAGGGAAGATGCCAGACATCATGGAGTTTTCAAACACATGCGAAACATCATGGAATCCATGACTTCCATGGCTTGTGTGACAAAGGTACAGCACTGGATATAACTCTAGGCCTAATTTTACTGTTGGTGTAGGAAAAGGAAACTATGAGGCATCAGCAGGTGTCAGTGCAATTAAACAGAGTATCTGTGACATCTGCTTTTGAAGTGGAAATGCAGAAGAGTTAACTCTTGTGTTCCCTAGAGTTTCAAAAACTCTCAAGATTCTGAATGGCATTTTGCAGAACACTTGCAAGACAAATATCAAAGAAAGGCCTATGAGAGGCATAGAAAAACAAGTCTGAAAAAACAAAGCCTGCAAAGCAAAACATAGTAGGGAACTAGGAGCCTTTTCTAGGGAAAAGTGGTACCAGGCTGATGACATTACATAATAAGAGAACTGGAGCTGACACTCATTCAAGGAATAGGGGAGCACATAACAACAAGAACTGTTAATTCAACAGTCAAAGAAAAAGTGCTTGATTTTATTCATTGTATTAATTTTATCAAGACTGTCACAAAATGCTATCAGGTCTTGGTTGGGGTTGTCTGTGATTCAAGCCATTTTTGGCAATGACTAAAAGTAAGCAGTATTTTGAAATATGAGTAATGGTATTTGCTGCATTAGTGTTTTTCCCTCCTCGTGTAGTAGGGTCATTCTCAAAAAACAAATCCTATAATGCAGAAGTTTTGAAGAGATGAAATTAGTTACTGTTTTTGTATTTCTTCTGTTCATTCTATTAAGACTCCACAAGTAGCCCTCTGGAATCAGAAATCACAGGCTCTGATAAAGTATTAAGTATGACGTGGTCATTTTGCTTTGCTGTGCCACAGAGTTCTTTGAAGTGTTAGTGAGCACACACTATTTGCACAGAGCTGAAGATGTAAGATGCGTTAACTGCATGCTATGTAAAACAATAAGGCAGTCTTTCCTACTTCAAAAGCCTTGCTGCTTTTTTCCATCCAATGGGTTACAAGACCCAAGGGAGCATCGATTCACAGGAGAAAAGATCACGCCAATGAATCTGATAAATTTATTTGACTGGATGGCCAAGGGACAAGATCAGGGTGGAGCAGTGGACATAGTCAACCTAGATTTTGGTAAGGCTTTTGACACCACTCTACATAACTGGCTAATATGCAAACTGAATAGTTTAGGAGTGGGTCTAGAGGTAGTAAACTGGTTAAGAAATTGATTAGAAGATAGGTGTCAGAAGGTGGTGGTAAATGAAGTTCACTCGGAGGAACAGAGGGTAACCAGTGGGGTGCCTTAGGGATCGGTGCTGGGACTGGTCATCTTTAATTAATGTCTCTATAAATGATATTGTGAAGGAGCTGAAAGGGAAGGCCTCTATCTTTGCCACGGACACCAAAATCTGTAAAAGGGTGGATACTCCATTGGGGGTCAAAAGAATGAGCAGAGATCTGAGAAAACTCAAGGAGTGGTTAAGGATATGGCAACTTAGTTTCAATGTGAAAATGTGGTAAGTAATGCATTTGGGGCACAGTAATACAGAAGCAGTGTGTAAAATGGGAGTAGTGGTGCTGGTGACCACCAAGCAGGAAACAGACCTGGGGGTATTCATACTGGATGACCTAAGGGTGGCCAGACTTTGTGAAAAGACAGTTGGGAGGGCAAGTGGGATGTTGGGGTGCATAGGGAGGGGTATCACCAGCAGAAAGAGGAAGATGCTATTGCCTCTATATAGATTGCTGGTAAGACCCCACCTAGAATACTGTATCCAGTACTGGAGATCACATCTGCAGAATGACACATCAGGAGCCTTACAAGGAGAGACTTAAGGACCAAAATATGTATACCCTGGAGGAGAGAGAGGAAGGAGAGGGAAGATATAATAGAGACCTTTAAATACTGTATGGAGGACATAAAGTACAGGAGGGAAGTATTGTTCAGAAAAAAAGGTGCTTAAGAACAAGGGTGTGTGAAAAGAAGCTGGAGCAGGGAAGATTCAGGAGAGATGTGAGGAAATACTTCTTCACAGGAAGAGTGGTGGATTTCTGGAAGTCTTCTAGCACAGGTGGTGGGGGCAAATACAGTGGTGGGTTTCAAGAATGCATCAGAGAGGCATAACCGAATCTTAGGGAAAGGGTAAGGGTGGGTGAGTGAGTGGGCAGGAGATCATGCAGGATCTGTGGTGATACTATAGGAAGGAAAAAATGGGCAGCCTCGGTGGGCCAAGCAATCCCTATCTGCTAGCAGATTATATGTTTCCATGTTTCATCCATGCAAGACCTCTGCTGTTTAACAGATATATATATACTGATACTACTACTGCAGTAGGGTCCATAATTTAGAATGGCTTGGACCCTACGAATCCTCAGAAAGTTCCACAAGCCCACAGAGACTCTCACAAGCAATATATTTGGATTTTACATGGAGGTAACACACTAGCAATACACTGGCACTAATAGACATATTTAGAGCATTTATGCTATCTGCACCTGTTACACACACTTGCAGGATGTTTTCAAACACAGAGTCAAACAACAGTACTGTATTTTGGCATTTGCATGGGAGGGGACTGCATTTTGTACTAGAATCCAACACTATGTCTATGATTTCTGTCAAGGATAAAAATGTCCTTCTGTGAGTAATACACTGTATCCTCGCAACTAAAATAATAGCCACATTGCCCACAGTGTATGTTTATCCTCTTCCTTGATGTTCTTCTGCCACTTAAATTTTAGTTCTCATCAAGATACTGGAAACTGGAATACTTTTTTTCAGAATATTAGTTTTATTGAGATAGCAAATGAGAAGGGAACCATTAAACTGGAGCAGAACCAGTCTGATAATGCAGAAGCTAGGGATGCTGTTTGCCAGTCAAGTATTCAAGATTCCCAGCCCAATACGGGACCATCTCAACAGGCCACAGGAAAGAAGATTGAACACTTCACAGGACACTGTCCTCTGAGGTAGGAGGGTTTAGATGACTGTCCACATAACATTACCTCCTGGGTGACCACAGACAATGGTTCAGGGGGCAGTAGTGTGATACAAACCACATAGGGCAGCACCAAAGATCCTTCCAGAGTGAGGTGTGGGGACAACAGTCGGTGGAAATGGGAGGTCCCCAGTTGAGATAAAGATGCCCTGCTAGCTTCCACATCCATCCAGAGCTGCTCTCCAGTTTCTGGCTCAACTCAGGCTCCAACTCTCACTCATCATGGGTGTCTGAATTTAATGAGAGGGGCAGCTGGCAGTGCACTAACAGGCAGGTCCACACACTGGGGGCAGCAGTGGTTCTGTTGCAGTGTAGCAACGGTCAGGTAGAGCACCATTCCACTGATCTGGACAACAGCAAAGAAGCTCACTTGAGCAGGCTGAAAGATGCTCAGGCTGCAAAGACCACAGGTACAAAAACAGAGTTGGAAAAAAAAACTGAAGGACATGGCAAAGAGCCTGAATTCATGGAAGAAGATGACCAGAGGGGTGAGACACGATGTCAAACCAATGAGCATGTGTCATTTGACTTGACTCCCACCCTGCCATTGCATGTAAAATATTGGGGCTGAACATTTTTATTTTGTTTCAGTACCAGAAGAGCAACTCTACTTCTGCCAAACCCACTGAGGAATAATATGTGACAGGCAAGGCATTAGAAAGGGAAAAAAAAAGCATTCAGTACAAATGGTATTGCATTTTCCTCCAAAAGTGAGATCACACTATAATATTAGATTTCATTTGACTTGTAGGTGAGATAATCTAAGCTGCTGAGCTCCTGCTGCGTTGTCAATCACATTTACACAAGTCTGCTTGACCCTGATACTGTGACAATGAAAGACAGAATGCACAGATGTCATCCTGTGTCTGGATTTGGGAAGTGCATGTATATGTGGGTGGGTGGCTGTATGTGTGTGCAGGGGGAAGGGGTGGAAGAAAGACTACTGACATAATGTAAATATACAGCATATAACACAACGTGTTTAAAAAATGTAATGGTGCCGACTGTTAAAACATGCCTACCTTGAAAGAGATATGGATTATCATTTATCATTACCAAACTCCAGTGTACTCATGTGTGTGTGTTTAATAGATCTTTTTTTTTTGGTTGCAGGCTACCACTGTCAAATATCAATTCTCCTCTGACAGCTAATAGATGGAAAACACTGAGGCAAGGCAAGTTGATTGGCAAATAAAAGGATCAGATAATAGTTCATGCTCTCTCCTAAATATTGCTTGAAGAAGTACACATTCTGATTAAGCACAGTACATACCAGTCATTGTCATACCTAATTTCTGTAAGTAATAATGCCACAGTCTAACAGTGTAAATGTAGATGCTTTTCAAAATTATGTAATTGCATTTAGTTCTTCCATCTGCTTCATTTAGTACTGTTAGCACCATGACTCTCAGAATTCTCACTCATATAACATTTAACCAGTAACAATGTAATGTGTATCTACAGAATTATTCCAGTCCTTAAACCCTCTCTCTTAGCTCCCTCCCTGCCCCATCGCCAAGATTTTAGGGCTTTCAAAGATTTTTATTTTTTAATTTTTTGTCACCAGGTAGTACCCATTAGGCACAAGTGCCTGTTTTCTGGGGAGACCTGTGAGCATAGGGGTGGTTAAGTGAGTTACTCAGAGTCACACAGTATGCTAGTGGAGGTTATGGGAATCAAACCCCTGTCTGCTGGATGTACCAAGCTCATTCACAGCTCATTAGTGTGACCTCTAAACTGTATTGCCAGCCCCATCATCTGAATTATGGGAACCTGTTTCTTAGTTTGGGGAAGCCACATTTGGAAGGCTAATTCTGAAAATAATACAGAAACATAGTTACTGAAATAAACAAATATTTCTTAGGCTGCTTTTTTTCCAAGTACCAAGAACAATCAGCCATGTGTTATTAAGCTGATGACTTCCCTTTCCATGGTCCTGTTATAAAAGCCAAGCATGTTACATGTTTATGGAATTCATGCAAGACCATGGGTGAATGTGATGTGTTAGCGTATTGAATGGCAAGGCACAGCTGCATTATACTGGATACAACCTTACATCACAGCTATACTGTAAATCATTATTATCATCTCACTGTGTCACAGATTCCCGTCTTTATTATATACGCTTCACGTATTTTGAATTCTTTGCAAAGATTCTTCTTAGATCTGAAAGATCAGGTATCTGGCATGCTAGAGGCAGACTTCCACATCAGCTATAATACTTTAAAGAGTCCTTGCATTAAATTATTTTTTACCTGTACAGAGTTTAGGCCAAACAAGTGAAAAGGTGTCCTTGTTTTATGACAGATACGCTGCTTAATGCAGACACCTTGAAGCAAGTCTCATGTCTGCCATGTTTTAAAAACAATATTGTGTCTGTGTGTTTATATTTGTATATATAAATATCACATGAAAGAACATACATTTTAATATCTATTCAAATAGACTAAATGGCCAGATCAGACACCTGAAGCAAATCTCATGCCTGCTGAGGCTCTTTAAAAAACAGTACCATAGGGGTGTGGTCTCCTGTCTTGCAATGTGCTGAATGTGGTTTGCTTTGGAATACCATAAATAATACAAAATAAAGCATTGTAATTTACAAGCCTGGTTGTACACCATTTCATTACTTTTCTTATGCTGTTTGTTAGCTGTTTTTAGCTACTTTTATTTGGTAGCACCAGTACAGCTCAAGTGCACGCCCTTTTTGTGTAGATAGCTAGATAGACAGATAAATAGATATCGATAGATAGACAGACACACACACACACACACACACACACACACACACACACATATATATATATATATATATATACAGTATTCATGGATATATAAATATCTCATGAAAGTACACATATTTTGTTTTCAGTTCTTTACTTGTTTTATGGCTCCATTTTCCAATATGTTTGGCTGTACTCTCAGTTGCACTCAGACTCGAGGGTGTAGGCAGGCATACTCTCTGTACCCATTTGTGTATAGTTCTGTTGAGTGACTGTCACAAACCATATGCCTTTCTCTTAACATTATCATTCTAATCTGTAGTATTTGAGTTAATGTAAGCCACTGAAGAGTGTCTCTGTTTAAACTTATATTGCTTAGGAGACAGATATATGTATAGCCTCTTTAGATATTAGAGGAATTATCTAACAACAATCTGATTTGTTTGGAAGGGGGCATCATTTGGAGAGGACGTGTAAAATTTTTAATGGGAAGTAGCTGTTGGAGATTGTGTGTACAAAATGGAAATTGCTGGCTACTCCCCTTCTCAGATTTCTATTCCTGGGCAAAATATAACATAGTGCAATCAAGTTAATTTCAAACACTCTCTGTGACTGCAAATATGTTGTTTTTCAACTCTACACTTGATTACAAATATCAAAAGCTATGTTTATTGTAGAGTGATGCTATTCCCTTCAGCATGTGTATTCTTTTCTTCTCAGCATACCAGTTTCCAGTAACATTATCCCACATAAGCATATCTTGAAGGAGATGTGGGGTGGGGAGACAGACAGACAGCTATGCTGTGGCGTCACAAAAACAATCACATAAAAGTCTCAATAAGCACCATGATACATCTACAGGGCTGAAATCAGTACGGAAAATATGCCCTTTTGTTCATAGACTATACATACATTATATAGCTAGAGGTATGTACATATACCGAGCTACCGAGCTACCTAAAATGTTTGATAAGCAATGACAGTTGCCTTTGTGTTCTAAACCAGGACATCCACCTACCATTCAGTGTGGGCTTCATCAATGACAAGAAGCAATTTGAACTTTTTAGTGGCCGTAGCAGATGTCTGTTCTACCAATCCAGCAGATGCAGCAGCTGCAGTCTGCTTGACAGCATTGGAGATAGAGCTGAAGAAACTGCTTCCGGTAGACTGACTGGACTGCTTTCTCTCTAGGGCTGGGGACACCGAGGAAGGAGGTGGTGGTGGAGGGGGCTGCTGAGGTTCTGGCCGCTGAAGGTCGGTCATGTACCCATTGGGCAGGTTGGCAATGAAATTGCTGTCCGAGAGCCTGCGCCGCAGAAAGTTCATCATTTGGCCTGGATGGGTGTAGATAAAAGACCTTGCAAAAACAAGGCAGTAATTCTGAATTCCAAAGAGCAAGAAATGCAGAGCAGGGTGGTTACCGAATCAATAAGACCCCCTCCAGATGGCTTCCTATTTCTTGTCTAATGCAGCAGGTTTAGGTTTCAGAATATCAATCCCTCATAGAAATCTGAATCTTGGCTCCCTCTTCTCTGACTGGTCTGTGTCAAATCATGGAAGATCTGATGCCTTGCTTTGTACTGCTTGCTTTCTGTTTCTTCTTGAGCCTGCTGGTTAATTGCAGCTTTCTACTCATATGTAGCAGCCGGCTGATCTGCAGTCAGGCTCCATCCAACACTGTTGTCACAGGCTGAATGCCTACGAGTGGTGCTCTCTCTCTCTCTCTCTCAAATATCAGAAGCTGTGTGGCGTTTTTCATGTGGCAGCCACCAAGGGGTATCCTATGAATATGCAGATAAAAGGGAATGTTGCTTGCTGTGAATTGGTCTCTCTCTCTCTCTCTCTCTCTCTCTCTCTCTCTCTCTCTCTCTGTCTCACACCACACACACACACACTCTCTCTCTCTCACCTTTCCAATCCTGCCTTTTAGTTGCTGCAAGGTGATAGAGAAAAAAAAACATGCAGCTCATGGTTCTGTAATTACTTGCTGGCTGTCATTATTTATGATATTTCATCAGGGTTTGTTAACCATTTGCTGACCACAAAGGCTTCTATATGTTTTGAAATAAATAATGGCATCACTTTGGTATTATTGAAACAGGCAGTGTTTAACAACATATCACATTATAATTCTGGTTTTAACATTTTTAATTATAAATTGTAATATGGGCATAAAGAGAGATTTGGTTTAGATATGCCTGTCAGAATAAACTAAATATAAATGGTACTATTATTACTTCCCTTGCAGTTTTGGCTGTTTTGTAAATACTTAATGGGGACAGGAAATTATGTCTAATTGGTAGCAGTTTATTAAGCTGTTATTAGCAGAAATGACATGCATTCTCCTAAATTATCCATATGTAACTGCACCTGAATAAAAAGTGATACAAAAACTGTACTTTACATTGTTTTGTTTTTATGGGTAGTATTCTGTTACAGTTCTCTTCATGGAACTCATGATCTGGACATTTAGCTATGTCACGGTTTGTGCACAGAAAGCTAATTATGAGCTGCTGGCCTATCAGAACTATGCTTAGAGTTCTGTGCACAAACTGTGACATAGTTAAAACTTCAAATTACTACTTCCATGAAGAGAACTATAACAGAATGTTCCCTATAAAAACAAAACAATGCAAAATACAGTTTTTCACATCACTTTTTATTCAGCTACAGTAAAATATGGATGATGTAGGGGAATGCATATCATTTCTGAGAATAACAACTTTATAAACAGCTGCCATTAGAAATGATGTCCTGTCCTGTTTAGGGTAAAGCTGATTTTTCTGTTTTTATCATTTTAAGTACAGTAAGTAGAATTTGGTAGCGAAACACCTTTCTTCTTATCTGGCCATGAGCAAATGTGATTGCCTAGTGTAACTAATGTTTCATATGACGTTCATAAAAGGGTTCCTAGCTACTGTACCTTTTAATTAGTCTAAATCAGAATATTTACTTGTGTTTGCAGATGTGGTCAAGAAAGTAAATCATTAATGGGAATGAAAATTCCATTTGCATTTTGCTATATTCCTTTTATATTGCCCCTATTCATCCAGGAAGGGCTTACCTCACCTCATTTCACATTAAATCTATGAATTCCAGAATTTTCTTGTAGTGCCACAGAAAATTGGGCAGGCTGCTAGTTGCTGTAATATGATAGTTCATAGTCTCATAGTTCCCCAAATACACTTGCTGTAATGCAATTTGTATTAATTGTGCAATAATCACAATTCAAATTAAATCTGTGAATTTCATAATTTTCCTGTAGTTCTCCCAAAAGACTGGACAGGCTGCAACATGTTGCCCTACAGTACTTTATAGTGTGTAAGTCTCCCTAACACTCTCGCTATAATGCACTTTGTGTTAATTTTGTATTACAGTATTCACAATTCATATTAAATTTGTGAATTCCAAAAGTTTCCTGTTGTGCCACAAAGCATTGGGCAGGCTACTACATGTTGCCATTTGTTAGTTCACAGTGTGTAACTTACCCAAACACTCTTGTTCTAATGCACTTTGTGTTGAGTGTTAATCAAAATTTATATTAAATCTGTAAATTCAAGAATTTTCCTGTCATGACACAAAAGCATTTGGAGAGGCTGCTACATGCTGACAAATGATACTTCATAGTGTGTAAGTGCCACAAACACTCTTGCTGTAATGCACTGTTGTTAATAGATAGACAGAAGGTAGATAGATAGATAGATAGATAGATAGATAGATAGATAGATAGATAGATAGACAGACAGACAGACAGACGGACAGACAGACAGACAGGCAGGCAGACAGAGACAGACAGACAGACAGACAGACAGATAGATAGATAGGTAGATAGAAACTTTATTTATATAGCGCTCTTTCCTGGAGACTTAGAGCACTTAACAATATTTAAAACAATCCATACATAACACATAACATGAATTCAAAAACATAATGCAGAGATCCATATAAAATTCTATCATACATTAAAACAACTCAATAATAAAACAACAAATCTGCTGTCAGTATATTTTAAGCTTAACATAAATCAAATGTCTGAAAAAAAAATAACAGTGTTTTTAAACCCTTTTTAAAGGTTTCCACCAAGGATGCCTCCCTTAGATGTCTCGGTAAAGAGTTCCACAGGGTTGGTGCAGCACCTGAGAGCACATGGTCCCCTGAATGCTGCAACCTAGCCCTGGTAACAACAAGGATGCAACCCTCTGTGGAACAGAGAGCCCAAGACAGGTTGTGGGAAACAAGGAGGTCTTGCAGATAGGCTGGTCCCTGCCCGTGCAGGGCTTTTAGGTCAATAATCTTACCCTGAAGACAATCCTCCACAATTTTGGCAGTCAGTGCAGTTCATGAAGGACAGGCATGACATGGTCACATCTCAAAATACCAGTCAACAGCCTAGCCAACACATTCTGCACCAGTTGCAGCCAGTGGAGATTGCCTCCAGGTAGCCACAGTTACATTGCATTGCAGTAGTCCAGCCTGGATGTGACAAAGGTGTGCAACATGGTGGTCAGGTCATTAGTTGGTATCAAGACTCAGATCTGGACCAGTCTGGTGGCGCTGAAGGTTGAGGCACTGGATGCCATGCCTCGCATCATGCCGGTGACCTGGGTTCGAGAATAAGCCTGAATCGCCAGGGGTCAGCAGGGGAGGGAGAGGATTGAGCATCTGAGGGACTGCTCTTCTCTCTCAGGGAGGGGTCCAGAGGTAGCCCGATGCAGCAGCAACCCCTGGTGGAGACCGGCGGCACTGCTATGCACTGAGCTAGTAAGTAGTGAGGTTGATGTTGGGACTGCTGCTTGACTGAGCGGCATTGCATGTCCCACATTGGGGAACATACAATAGCCAAGAAAATGGAAAAACCCAGATCGGAGGGATAGGTGATGGCACCTATCCTCCACACCCAGCACCGGATCTGACTCGGCTGGGACCTTATAGCTCCTCCATCTCCAGACCTACCTGCTGCCAGAGTTTGCCTTCTAAGAAGCCCAAGTTGGAGTCGGGCTACCCTCCCTGGGTGGGTTAAACCGGGGGTACTGACAGCGGGGGATGCCAGAGCAACAGACCATAGCGGATTTCAGGCAGGCAGGCATAAAGGATGAGGATGCCTGAGAGAGTTCCCCCGATCCATGACCGGAGGGAAAAAGAGTCGACAAAAAAAAAAGACTCAGATCCGGGCAATGTTCCTCAGACGGTAAACGCCACTTTTGACGGTGCTGACACCTGTGCATTAAGTGTCAAGTTGTTGTCAAGAATCACACCCAGATCCCTATTCCAAATGGAGGGGACTAGGGGAACATCTCCCATGACTAGCCCTGGGAAATCCTCAGGTCTCCCTCCATCACAATGATGACCTGGATCCACCACTAGTACCTCCATCTTGTCTGGGTTGAGTCATAGCCAGTTGTATGTCATCCAGTTCCGGATCTCCTCCAGGCAGGTGTTAACCACCAAGGCCACCATCTGGTTTCTTGGTGCACAGGACAGGTACAGCTGGGTATCATCGTTGTAGTAATGAAAACCCAGCCCATACCACCTGATAATGTCTCCCAATGGCAGCATTTACACCGTAAACAGCAAGGGTGACAGGACTGATCCCTGCGGGCCTCCAGAGGAAAGTAGCATCAGGCTAGATGAGGCTAACTCCATAAAGGAATAATGCACAAAATGGTGTGTGTCATGCTGGGATAACATCACGCCTTGGGTTGTTGGGCTCAAGGCCATGAGCCGAGTGCATCCAACACCCAACTTGAAGAATGGTCAAGGGTTTGGCAGTTGAAATTCAATGCAAAGAAGTGCAAGATAATGCATATGGGGCACAAAAACCCTGGCACAATATATCAGTTGGGGGGTGAGGATATAGCATGCACCAAGCAGGAAAGGGATCTTGGGGTTGTCATCTCTGATGACCTCAAGGTAGGAAACAGTGTGACAAGGCATCAGGTAAAGCAAATAGGATGCTGGGATGTATAGGCAGGGCATCACCAGCAGGAAAAGGAGGTCATAATTCCGCTATACAAGACACTAGTGAGGCCCCACCTGGAGTACAGTGTACAGTTCTGGAGACCATACCTACGTAAGGACATAGACAGGGTAGAGAAGGTTCAGAGGAGGGCAACAAAGATGGTGAATGGGTTGCATCACAAGTCCTATGAAGACAGGTTGAAGGAACTTAACATGTACTCCCTGGAGGAGAGGAGGGAGAGAGGGGATATGATAGAGACATATAAGTATCTTACAGGGAGGAACAGGGTGCAGGAAAACACTATTTTTAAGCGAAAAAGATGTTTCAGGACTAGAGGGCATGGGATGAAGTTGGAGGGAGGACGATTCAGAGGAAACATGAGAAAGAATTTCTTCACAGAACGGGTGGTGGACAAGTGGAACACCCTGCCAGAGGAAGTGGTGGGGCTGAAACAATCACGGGATTTAAGAATGCATGGGATAGACATAAAGGAATTCTAGAGGTCAGGGGTAAGGGGAAATAGACTTCTAGGAAAACAAACTGAACTTATAAGCTCAAATGGGCAGACTAGGTGGGCCACAGGCCCTTATCTGCCGACACTGTCTATGTATCTATGTATCTATGTACCCAAGAAGTGACATTATTCCAGCATGACACACATTCTGTTGTGCTTTATTCCTATTATACAATGGCTCATTTGTTTAAAAAAAAAAACAGGAAAAAAGATTGAAATGTTTATTACATCTACATTTTCTGTGATGTTTTCAGTGTGGAGGCATACTTTTTTTTAAAAAATAGTGCTTATTTCTCATTCTGATCAGTAGATGGGGCTGAAGTGATTTTAGTGGCAATCCTCTGATGTCCTGAACAAGCTTTCTGCCTTGACTGTGTTAGCCTTCTTTCCCAAACACACTTTCTGTCTTCCCTATCTGCTCTGTGTTGCTGACCTGCCCCAATGCAATTTACTGTGCTGTGTATATCGTGTGCTCTCCGAGATTTGGGGTGAATCTCATAGCCGGCAGACACCAAATGAGGTGAGAGTCTCTGTCAAAATGTGAAATATGCTGTGTGAAGAGTATGGTAATGGCAGCTGCCAGTCAAGTTGAGAGCGTCTGCCCGAATGTGAAATGTGCTGTGTGAAGATTGCAGTACTGTGTGCTCCTCCCCACCAGTTTATGAGTGAGGTTTTGCACCCTTACACTGCTGTGCTTCTGGTGTGTAGTCATTCCCCCAGTAGAGTCCTGTTGTGTTTGTATTGCTACCAGGAGAAAACGAAAGTGAAGAAACTGATCTGTATATTTTGAATTTAGCGAAGCAGTGTGTCCCGCGCTTACTGTCTTCAGGAACTGATGAAGGCAATTGTGTTAATGGCAGATTATTTTGTTTAAGAGTGACAGAAAATGTGAAGTTAGATAGGAAAACTGTACTGTACTACTGCTATAGTGGACACTAAATTCATGGAGGTTGTGTTGGGCTTTTTTTGTGGCAGTGGGAAGGAGGGATTTACTTAAAAAATGAGCAAGTACTGCCAAAAGCCACAGCAGCCATGCCACATGTTGGCAACTTAGACAGGGCTGTGGAATGATTCTTATAACATTTAATGCAGTCTTGCGTGTGCTAGAACTAGATCTGAAATGTTATACTGGGATAACATCACAGGTCCAGTCCCAGACTGACCAATCAGAGCCCAGCAGTGGCATCACCAGGCTGTTTTGGGGAGGATGGAGCCCCCCTAATGTAAGCTCAAGCCCCCCCAATCATTTTCCCTGAAAAATGTTAAGACTCACTGCTTCACTGCTTGTTGAGGAAAAAAAGAAGCCATGGTTTAGAGTCAGCACTTTATAGCTCTACCACATGGAGGGCACTTTCCTTTTTCTTTGCCTGGCCTGGACCCTCCGGATCCCGCTGCGATCGTTGGTGGTGCTAGTGGTGGAGGTCAGGGAGCTCTGCTCCCACCCAATGTTTTGGTTGCCCCTGAACAGTGGCAGGGCAGAACTTTAGTGATCCGGGTGCTGGTTTCCTCCCAGACACACTTTGCTGCTGCACCTCATGGTTCATCTGCCCAAACTTGTCCCCTTTTGGTGAATGCCGCATGGATCACGATCAGCTGGGTGCCCAGGTCTGCGACTGCAGTGGCACTAATTTTCTTTGGAAGGGAGGTGGGGAAGAGAGCTAAGCAGGGGAACTCCACTACCAATGACCACCAAAATGAACACTGTCACTTCATTTGGGGGGGGCTACAAGAGAAGGACCACAGTTGGGGGTCATCTCAGGGGACAGGGGTTCAAGGAGTCCACAAAACAGATAAACATAAAACCAAAAAAATGGCAAAATTGAAGGCAGAATATAAAGAGGCCCCCCAAAAGGGCACCACACCCCGCAACCAGCCCAGAAAGCCAGGCAAAGGGATGGGAAGCAACCTGGAGCCCCCACAAAGGGGAAGAGAAAGAAATTTAACAAAACAAAGAAGAGAAAAAAAAATAACCACTCCAGCAAAGCTGGGCAAGGCAACAGCCTGCCGACCAGCAAGTGGCACTAGAGGCAGAAAACAAAGGGGGAAGGACAGGAGACTGTAATGGCAGCCCCATGTGTGGCAACCCCCAATGTCAGTACCAGAAAGAAAACAAAAAACAGCCAGCATACTGGAGAGGGGAGACAGGGACTGCAATGGCAGCCCCAAAAAAACACAAACTATGCCACACTTATTCTGCAAAATAACAGGAAGCAAACTAACAGACTTGCCAAGCCATATTTTTATTCAAACAAAAGAGAACCTGTGTGAACATTACCCTCGTAACTTTGCATCTGTAATGTGATGCTTGTGCTACATGCACTACTAGGCACCCAGCATCAGGACACCCCAGAAACCCCCAATACAAAAACTGCAAACCAAGGGAGCAGACAGCTAAAGGGAACTCACCCTATGGAACTGGCCGCTGCTGGCCATCAGAAGAACTGCTGGTCTTTTCTGGAGCTGAGGTGTGACTGCTGCTGCTGCTCGAGACCTCCGAGGACCACTGGCTATAGAGAAGCAGCCACCCAGGAGCTATGAACTCAAGCTTCAGGTAAGCCTCCAGCCATCTGTACTCTTGTGCTCTCTACTCTGTCAGTCACCCAGTCCAGAACTGCCACTGGCTAGTAGGGAAGACCCTTTCTAGCCTAGAGGTAGATCTGGATTTTGGACAGATGATTGGGTATCTGGGGCTAAGATCAGCCCATTTGGCTGATTTATAGCCCCTTTTGGCAATGGTGGAGATCTGGCCTGGCCAAGACAAAGAATCCAGTGCCAGAAGGCTCCAGGAGCGGAGGGGGGAGGGGGATAGAGATAGGAAATGGTCAGCCAGCCAGTTTGGTCAATAAGCCAACTGGCTATGCATGGGGTGGGTGGTGAGTTAACCCTTTCCCTCCCTGAGTCCTCTTTGGTCTGCTTGCCTGGCAAAGTTTGGGGCACTACACTCATCCACTCACAAGTCTGATGGAGAAAAAAGCAAGTAAGTCTTGTGAATGAACTGAGTGCACTGGTGTCTGGCTGCTGCGTACTGTGCTGTCAACAAAGCAAACATTGGGACAGGAGTCAGGACATCACCAAGGGAGTGCTCAGAGCTTGGGGCAGGGATTTGTCATTATCACTCCCAGGTTAGTTGGATCCCAATCTGACAGGGAGCACAGGGAGGGGGTTACAACAAATGCACTCTGCCTCCGCTAGTCTGTTGGACTCTGTTCAGTGGGTTCAGAAGCATTAGAGGTATGGCATGCCTTGCCTTGTAGGAGGGAACACCTGGACAGGACTGGGAGTGATTGACATAAATTTGGATTGGGATTGGTGACTGCCATGCTAACACAGTCAGCATTGCTTGTACAGCAGGTATATTTTTCAGACAGGCACAGATGTGGCACCTATCTAAAAGGCTGTGCAGCATGAGTTTTTACACAGTTGTTTGGCAGTTTAGAGAAGGAAGATCTGTGGTTTGTGTGAAAAGAAATTTTGATTTATATAGCTCCTTTCATACAGACTGTATTCCTAAGTGCTTTATGATCCAAAGAGGGAGGGAGAGAATTTTGCTGTATTTTTATATAGCAATCTACATAGACACAATCATACTGTACAAGTCATCCCCAAACTCCTTAGAATCCAGGAAGAGGGGAAGGGGAGGGGAGGGATAGTTTGCAGCACACAGGGAGATGCAAAAACTACAGAAATTGACAACAGAGAGAGGGCATGCAGAGAGATTAAGGGCAGGAATATTGAGTGACTTGTTCAGAGTTATATAGTGTGGAAGTGGTGGCTGTTTGCTCTGGGGTCCTGTAACCTTCCCAGCAGATCTGCTGGGATAATGGTGTCTGGCTGGTCTGTTACTTGCTCTGGATCCAGTAACCTTCCCAGCAGATCTGTTAGGATAATGGTGTTTGAATATGGTAGTCTCTTATTTGCTATGGGGGACTGTAACCTTCCCAGCAGATTTGCTGGGATAATGTTGTCTCTCTTTCCATTGTTCTCACTGGTCCAGTAACCAAATTTTTGCACATGTACCATTTAATAGATGTCATGATAACCAGGCTTCTCAAACGTATATTTCACCATTAACATGCAGGAAAAGCCACCATTTGAAGGTAAAAATCTCAATTTTTTTCTGGGGGAGCATGTCCCGGACCTCCTAGCTTTGATAGGATTTTGACTGTGGGGCATTAGCCACCCCCAACTTTATACCTCTGGTGACGCCCCTGGAGCCCAGCATTCTTTCTTGCCATTGTACAATTGAGTGATAATCACAATTCATATTTAAATTTGTGAATTTCAGAATTTTCTTGTAGTGCCACAAAAAATTGGCAATCTGCTGCATGCTGCAACATTGTAGTTCACAGCGTGTAAGTGCCCCCAAACACTTTTGTTGTAATGCAGTTTGTGTTGTGTGCTAATCACATGTCACAATAGATCTGTGAATTCCAGAATTTTCCTGTAGTGCCACAAAATATTGCACAGGCTGCTACATGCTGCCACTTCATATTTGTCAGTATGTGCCACAAATGCTCTTGATGTAATGCACTTTGTGTTAATTGTGCATTAATCACAGTTCACTTGACTTTAGTAAATTCCTGAATTTCCAGTAGGTGCCTGTTACATACTGCCACATAATAGATTACAGTGTGTAAGTTCCAAAAATATTTTTGTTGTAATGCACTTCATGTTAATTGTGCATTAATCATAATTATCATGAATTTAGTGAATTCCAGAATATTCCCGTAGTGCCACGAAAATTGGAGAGGCTCCTATATACTGCCACACCATATTTCACAGTGTGTAAGTGCCCCTAACATTCTTGTTATAATGCATGTAGTGCACTTTGTATTAACTGTGTGTTAATCACAGTTCACATTAAATCTGTGAATTCCAGAATTTTCCTGTAGTTCCTAAAAAACTGGACAGGCTGCTACATGCTGCCAGAGAATACTTCACAGTGTGTAAGTGCCCCAAACACTGTTGTTGTAAAACACTAACGCACTTAGTGTAAATTGTGCATTAATCACCAATTCACATGAACTTAGTGAATTCCAAAATGTTCCTGTAGTGGCACAGAAAAAAAATGAACAGTTTGCTACATGCTGCCACACCATAGCTGACAGTGTGTAAGTGACCCAAACACTCTTATTCTAATGCACTTTGTGTTTAATCTGAATTACTCACAATTCACATTAAATCTGTGCATTCCAGATATTTCCTGTAGTGCCACAAAAAATTAGACTAGCTGCTACATCCTGACACACTGTAGTTCATAGTATGTAAGTGTTGCAGCACTCTTGATGTAATACACTTTGTGCTAACTGAATTTAGTGAATTCTCTTATTTTCCTGTGGTGACACAAAAAATCTGAACAGTCTGTTACTTGCTACCCCATCTTAATTCACAGTATGTAAGTGGCCCAACACTCTTGCTGTAACAGACTCCTTCAAATATCTTGGGGTTAGGCTGGACCCTTCTCTAGACTTCTCGTCCCACATTAATGAGGTAAGCAAATCTGTTAACTCTAAGATTGGTGCTGCTTATAGAGTGCATCACTCCCTCACCCCTGCTGCCAGGATCGTCATTGCCAGGGGTGTCCTGCTCCCTTGTCTCACTTATGCTGCCCTTGTTCTTTCCAAGGCCAATGCTTGTGCTCTCCAAAAGTGGGACACTACTTATAACAATATCTGCAGGTTTGCCCTATTGGCCCCTTGCCTTACCCACCACTGTCTGCTCTAATCCACCCTGCACTGGCTGCCCCCTAAGTACCTTGCGCTCTTATTACTTGGGTTGTTTCATTAACTCCTTAACCAGAAATCCATGCCCTGACTCTTTGGGGGTTATGCTCAACCCTGTAACTCACTCCCACTCTCTCAGGTCCTCCGTCTCTCCTCAACTATCAGTCCCAATCAGCACAACTAGGATGGGTGAACAGGCCTTCTCACACTTTGCTCACAAATTCTGGAATTCCCTACCTCCCCACCTAAAAGGTTTCTTATCTTGTTCCTCCTTTAAGAATGCACTGCTCTCTCACCTTTATGCACTTGGGGCATGTAATTGCCCTTAATTTCTTTTGCTGTGTTCACCATTGTTTCTCAATTATTATGTTGAGGCAGTCCTGTACAATTGTGAGTAGTTTTCTCTTTTTGTTAGACATCCCCACGTGGATTGTTACTGACTTTATACTATTCCTTCCTCAGGGATACCTGATGTTGCTGTATGAATTGTATGTTTCTTGCACCTGTTTGTAATCTCTGTACCTTGTACTCTCCTGGATCATGCCTGAAAATAGACAAGCTTTCAAAATCATGCCTAATGCACTTACCCAGTAAACAAAAGCTAATAAATAAAATAAATAAAAATACCCTTTGTGTTAATTGTCCATTAATCACAATTCACAATATACAGTATCTGTGAATTCCAGAGTTTTCCTGCAGTGGCACAAAAAATGGACTGTCTGATACATGCTGCCATACCATACCACACTTCTCAGTGTGTTAGTGCCCCCAAAAAGTCTTGTTGTAATGCACATTATGTTAATTCTGTATTAATCACAATTCACACGAATTTAGTGAATTCCAGAATTGTCCTGTAGTGCCACAAAAAATTGGACAGGCTGCTATGTGCTGCCATACAATACTTCACCTTGTGTATGTGTCCCAAACATTCTTGTTGTAAAGTACTTTCTGTTAATTATGCATTAATCATAATTCACATTATATCTATAAATTCCAGAATTATCCTGTAGGGCCACAAAAAATAGGGTAGGCTGCTAAATGATGCCATACAATAGTTTACAGTGTGTAAGTTCCCCCAACACTTTTGCTGTAACACATTTTGTGTTAATTGTGTATTAATCACAAGTCACATTAAATCTGTGACCTACAGAATTTTCCTCTAGTGTCACAAAAAACTGCACAAGCTGCTACATGACTGCAACATCACAGTTCAGAGTGTGCAATCAGAATTTTCCTGTAGTGGCACAAAAAATTGGATAGTCTGGTACATGCTGCCACGCCATAGTTCACAGTGTCTAAGTGCCCCAAATCCTCTTGTTGTAATGCAGGTCATGTTAACTGTGTATTAATCACAATTCATATTACATCTGTGAATTCCAGAATTTTCCTGTAGTGCCACAAAAAAACTGGACAGGTTGCTATAAGCTGCCACTATATACTTCATGGAGTATAAGAACTCCAACTCTCTTGTTGTAAAAGGTAGCAGATCAAGTCTGTGACTCACAATACCATGTGGGCAGAAACGGCACAGACAACACTGCACAAGTCAACACCATGCCACGGAATACCACCTGACATCAAAAAAACATGTAAGTGTACACATTTCACTGCAGTTGCGGTCCATGGTGGTGTGGTGTTGTAATAGTAAATTTACACTGACCACTGATTTGCACCCGTTTTCACCTGGTGTGGTGTTGACTTGCACAGTGTTGTCCATGCTGTTCTGACTGCACAATATTGTGAGCCACGGACTTGACATGGAGCCATTATAAAGCACTTTGTTTTGATTGTACAGGATCACAATCCAACTTTTTTTTCAAAGAGCACAATATATTGCGCATAAATTCTTTATTCAATATTTTCAGGCACACAAGAAAAACTTAATAGGTCATGAAGCTAAATGCACTGCTGCTGAGAATTTTTATGACAACATTAAATTAGACAGGTTTGCTCCCCCAAGTTACAAGCTGATGCTGCTCCAGCTTCTACCTGGTGCTGTGCTGTGCTGTGCTGTGCGAGTCTCCACAGCAACTGTCAAGATGCAGTTTACTGCCCTGAAAATAAAAGTGAATTTCCATGGCTGGAAAAATTTGCATTACACCCACAAATGCGATGTGCTCCCAGAAGTGTAGTATGCTGCTGCAGCTGTACTTTGAGAATGTAGTCTACAAAAACTGGATCTGGATTATGATCGTCAACTATCACTCAGTATTGTAATGATCTACCAGCAAAGGTAAGTTCTTTTTTGTCTTTTCTTGGGGGGTGGTATTTGAAACCACTGCATTTCTAACCATCTTTAATCACTCTATATTTCATTGTAGGTATTTATCACTAGGGTGATTGAATCATGTTGGTGCATGGGTCTTAACCAGATATGGTTATTTAATTTCAGGCTGTTTCATACCACAGAACATGTTTCTTTCCGTTTCTTTTTTCTTTAATTATATTCATATCTGTATGTAACATATAACTGTTGTCTTCTCCTAGTTGTAATTTGAGGTATTTTTCTAATGCGTGACAATTTCAAATTGTACACTGAGGCAGTGGCATCAGTCGGAGCACTCTTTATATATGCATGTTACAGAGCACATATTTACTTTAATTATACCACATACAGTGCTGGAAAAGGTAAAGGAGAAGGTTCAAGTGGTAGTCAGCAAGGTTGACCACATCAACGATCTGCTGGAGGTTAGAAGACAGTAGTGGCTTGCTTGCTGTAGGAAGCCATGGAATTTCTCTTGATGGCAGAATGGATATAGACCTGACTGCATGCAAAACAGACATTGACTGAGTGCTCTCCTCCCACCTCCACCATATCATTGCAGCAGGCATTCTTCTGGATGCCTTTAGTGACCATTGTTTAAACTACAGCATCAGGAAAGTGCATTTCCCTCAAACTACCCCCAAATACTTTTGGCCTCTCGGGTGACTTGACACTGATGCCCTCCAAAATGACCTTGCTGCCTCTGGTTGGTACCCCATCTACTTGGCTTCAGAAATTGACATGACCCTCTTATTCGTTATAGTCATTTTTAACCATACCTGGAACATTCATGCCTTTCTTAGAAATTTCAGGGCTAAACATGGATTACACCTCACCTTACTGATCTGTGCAATTCCCAGGACCTTGCTTAGCATGTTGCAATTCCTCCTAATCTCTGTCAAACTTCTTATCCTACAGGTCACTCAGGAACCCCTGTGCAAAGGTGGTCTACACTACAAAAGCCCTCTATTTCAGGTCAAACCTCCAATCCAATCTAAACTCTCCATCAGATTTCCAGATGATTATCCACTCTCTGTTGAGTCTCTCAGCCCAGTCTTCCCCCATGCTCCTTGTGGAATGCTAACTGATCTCCAACCTCCCCCCCATTGCTGCTCATTTTAGCCGTTGTTCACAACCTGTGTTCTACCCAATGCTCCATCTCCCGATCACTCCTCCCTTCTCTCCTCCACTGTCTGTCCCCCACCCCTTTCATCTGAAGGCTTACAATTCTCTCCTTTTTCCCCCAGGAAGTCTTCCATACCCTTATGTCACTTAACCCTTCCATGTCCAGCCCTGATGAGTTGGACCCTAAACTCCTACTAATCTCTGCATCAGCCATTGCCCTCCCACTGTCTCTCCCTCTGAAGCTCTCCTTCTTCCTCGGTGCTGTCCCTCAGGCCTGGAAGGTTGCTAAGGTTCTGTTCCTCAGGCCTGGAAGATTGCTAAGGTTCTGCCTCTGTACAAAGGAATAAACCCTCCTGCCCTTACAACTTCAGAATGATCTCTCTCCTCCCCTCTCTTGCAAAGCTTCAGGAGACCATTGGGTGTTCTTGGCTTGCTGAGTTCATTTACTCCTTTAATTTCTTTTCACCATTGCAGTCTAGTTTTAGGAAGAACCACTCTGTCGTCTACTCACTGCTGCATGTTACTAACTTTATCCTCATTGGGATGGTTTAGGGACATATTTCCACCGTCTCATTCATTGATCCTGCCAAAGCTTTTGACTCGGTGTCCTACCCATGCCTTCTGGACAAGTTGACCTCTGCTGACCTTTCAGCAACCATTGAAAATGGTTCTGTTCATACAGTACAAGTCACATTAAACTGTTCCTCCGATAAGTTGCTTTAGCATTTCTGATTGAGTTGCATAAGTGTTGCTGCATCCAGCACAAGGCCCTGCACAAACTGATCCTTAAGAGTTAAAACTCAGTTTTGCATTGCATTGTGACTAGATGGCAGATGCAGTCCAACTGAGTTGCAAAAACATTTTACAAACATTGCTGTTGAGATGGTTAAGCACTGAAAAACAGTGCAATTTGAGTTGCCAATAAATTGGCAACTGTAAAAAACAATGCTAAGCCAACTCATTGGTGAAACAGTTTAATGCGACTTGTACTGCACTTCATGGGTCACCAACACTCAGTTCAGGGGGGTGGCATCCTGCCCCCCTATCCTAGCAGGGGGCTCACAGGGCTCCATCCTGGGTTTGATCCTTTTCTTAGTTTTCCTAAATGACCTCCCCCCAGCCTGTGTCTCTTTGCATATCCACATGTATGCCGATGACATGATCATTTACACCTCTGGCCCATTGGTGTCAGCTGAGGAAGGTCTGCTCCAGCATGACTTCCACAGTGTGCTGTGCTGGTTCCATGCCAACCAGCTCAGGGTCAACACCAAAAAGACTGTCTATGACCTTTTGCACCAGTCAGAAAGTGTCAAAGCTCTAGCCTTTCCTGTCTTCTCCACACTGGATGGCATCCCCATGGAGGATGTCCCTGCCTTCAAGTACCTAGTGTGTGGCTTAATAGCAAACTTGACTTCTCTGCCCACATCGACACTATCCATACCAAACTTTACCCTAACCTTGGCAGCTTGTACCAGAACAAGGACTGCTTCCCCCTCCATGTCCATCAGGAGCTGTAACCAAAATAATTTTCTGAAGCTTCAACTCTATGCTGATGTGTTCTGTGGTACCACTCCCTGCTCTTCCCTTGCCAGACTGGATACCTTCTGCAATGTCTTCTGTCATTTCGCTACCAACTCTTCAATCCATACTCACCAGTGCTCCCTCTATTCCTCCCTCTCCATCCTTCCACCACCCTTACATCATCAGTACCACCCTTACATCATCAGTCCTTTATTGCCAAATACTGGTTTGGTCCCTTCCCTCCTACCTTTCCTCACTGCTGTGCCTCAGTCCTCTCCTCTCCTTACTCTCTGTGCTCCAGGGATTCCTGTACCTTCTCAATTTCCCACTCTTACTCATGTGCTGGGCAAATTGCTTTCTCTCACCATCTCCCCTCCCCTTGGAACCTGCTCCTCTCCTCCCTTCATCTCTTCACTCACTCCATGCCTTTAGACACCTACAAAAGCATATTCCTGCTCCCCCTGTATCTGTCACTCCCCCTCTTGGCCCTTCCTGACTTTTCCTCCCTATTTCTCCTGATCCCCCCCCCCCCGGTCTAGGACTTCCTAAATCAGAACTAGCTATGCTCTTGCCCTAAGTCTGTCCTCTGTATGCCAAAAGGGTACCCAGTTAGAACAGCACATCACTTACAGTGCATGTAAGAAGAGTGCTGTATGAAAAGTGTATCACGGACAGCGACATTGGTAGAACAGCATAGTGCAGTGAGCACTACCCATGTAGCTATCTGTGGTACTGGGAGTCAGTAAAGGTCATAGACAAGGGATGAAAAACTTCAAAGGCTGACTGAGCTGCTCCCATGGCAGAGAGGGATGAGACATGGAGCAGCTTGGCCAGAATGGTGCTGGAGACTAGAGTTCTAGTCCTGCTCTCCAATCTTTTATTTTGTGTGATGGCTGTCATAGCTTTTAGTAAGTCCTGTCTTGGGGACCAACTCCCCCCCCACACACACTTTATAACCTACCCCATAGTCCAACTCTGACTCAGAATTGATTATTTTAGGTACATGGGGTGCAGGGGCAGAGCATCATTTTTTCATTTAGTTTGGTAGTGGTCCTACCTATGTGTTGGGACTGCTACCAGGCTGCGATACTGCAGGCACTGTTGTTGCAGTACTGTGTTGGTGAGCACTATTGCTGCATTCGCTGTTATGATCTAGTGCCCCTCAAAAGTGTTGTGCACTCTTTATGCATTCTTGCATGTTCTGTTCATTTTATCTATGCACAAATCCATGCTGTTGTTAACTTACAAGATTCATCTTATTTGATCTCTTCGGTTTTCAATGCCTGTGTATTTTGTATTTTGTACTTTGAATGTTTGTAATGCTATTTCTGTCTTTACACCCTTCCACCTCCTCTGGCTCGCACCTGGAAATGAGCCTCAGCTCAGTGTGCCTTTCCCAGTTACCAATTTTCAAATAAATAAATAATGTAGACTGCAATACACCCCATATTAGGTTACAGTACACCTATGAAAGGAAAACAAAATTAAAAATATGAAAGTGAAGAAGATTTTCTGAAAGGATACCTACAGTACCATCACATTGGTTATGGCCAAGACTTCTAATGGAACAAAGGTGCTCCACACAGAGGAGGCAGAGGAGAAGCCTTGCTTCCTAGATAAGAAGAGAGCAAGACAGGAGGAGACCCTTGAAGACAAGAGAAAATTATGTAGACCTTACTTAAGTGTCCACTGTGGGTGTATATATGTTGTCCACTCCAAGCCTTACTATGCATGTCACCTGTGAGGAAAAAAAAAATATTTAGCCTGACTTTGTCATTGTTGTAGCTGTGTGATAGATCCATTTTCCAATCCCATGCTTTCCATTCCTGTTACCTGTGAAGAAAAGAAGGGTGCCCAGTCAGAACAGCCTTTAGCCAAAAGTTAGCTTGACTTGGCATGGCCGCTGTGTCATTAAAGGAGAAGTGAACATTAAAACTTAAAAACAAAAAGAAAAAATAACAGTGATGGCCCTAGTGTACTTGCACAATGGTGCCACAAAGAATGGCAGTGGAGTAACACACAGCTTTAGTCTGTGTCTTCAAGTGTGCTGTCCGAAGTGAGAGGGAAAAAAAGGAAGAAAATAAACACATTTTAATGTCTTGGGGGCAAGGTGGAAGCCCTTCCTGTGCGATGATGTAATCACAGCCAACATTGAGGATTAATAGTGTGAACATCAATGAAAGTAACTTACCATCGCAGCAGACAATGTTGGCCTTTGTTGGACTTACGGTACTGCTGCCTTGATGGACTGGCTGGATGGAGACTTGAGTTGGGGTCTGACTTGCTGGCTGGTGGGATGGCTGGCAGGATAGATGGTGGTTGGTTAACTGGTGGGCTGGCTTTCAGACTGGATGATGGGATAGCTGGCAGACTGGCTAGCTAGTGGACTGCCTGGTAAGATGTCCAACAAGCTGGATGGCAGAATGGCTGGCTAGTAGGCTGGCTAGCTAGTGGGATGGATGGCTGGCAGGCTGCCTAGCTAATGGAATGGATGGCTGGCAGGCTGGCTAGCTAGTGGGATGGATGGCTGGCAGGCAGGCTGGTGGTCTGGATAGCAGGACGTCTGGTAAGCTGGCTGGTGGGCTGGTTGGATGATGTATTTTTCAAATATTTCTACTGTGTCTGTGGGCATTACATAGGAAACGGTAGATGATGTCAATCAGATGGATGTATATAACAACAGCACAACTTGGGAAAAATATTCATAGGAAAGCAAAACTGAATCATAAAGAAAAGGATTAAACTGATAAGGAGGAAAGAAAAGATCTAACACTTTTCTGTTGATGTGCTAAAATCATAATCATTGAAGCAGCCCTCAAAGTCTTCCTGACTGGAGTTGGTCCCACATGGGAATTCTTTCTCCATTACTGCATCATCTACCTCAGTGTAAGGTAGTTTGCCAATGCCAATTCCACCATGCTTTTCTGATTCTTCTTCACCACCACTGTTGTCATGTGGCATGAACGCAGACAAAACTGTGTTACATCTTACATGGAATGTGACCTGCATTCATTTTAATAAATGTTAATAAGCTGAAATTTCTAGGGGACAGATTTGTACTCCTGGCATGCATAATGGCCCCCAATGAACTGAATACCCTCTCTACACTGACACTCGAGGGTGGAAAACTTAGATATTTGACTGCTATGGAAATCAGTGCTGGCCAATCAGTGATCTCGCTACTCCAGTACAGTAGAGGCTCTTCCAGTATGTTAAGGTGCCTGGTGTCCACCAAATATGCATCTACCATGTGTTACGCTGTACGCAATCCTGCCAACTCATCATCTTCCTCCTCACCCTCCTTTTCCTCCATATCTGCAATTCCCACCAGGCACAATGCAGCCCCAAGTGGATTTATTGTCATTGTTTCTCTTACCAGGCCTGTTTTGTCAGCCCGTTTAACTGAGGTGGTAACAGCACCCAGTTGTAATCACTTTAATTTTATGCCTTACATAACTGTAACCATAACATCTGTGCCCCGTGAACCCATCTTATTAACTGATCAGTTAGATTATGTACCTTACCACCCTGCCTTCAAGTATTGATGACAGGCCCCTTTTATATCATGGGTCCAGCATGGTGGCAATACCAAATTCTGCTGATTGCAAAATGCTGGAAATATGGGTACTGCAGTCAAATACTTGCAGCCTGTGTTCCATTGAGGCACAGATTCCCTAATTTCCACCTGCCTCTAGCACCTGCTGTACATTTAACAACATTCTAATGTTTTGCCTCAACACCCTTAGAAGTGGGATAGCCTAACTGATACAGGCAGTGTCCCCACTCATGGCCCGTGTGGCATATTCAAATGGCATTAGAATCATGATCAGCCCATCCATTAGTCACCACTGATCTGTTGTCAGAGAAACTGATGCTCCAGAACTGTCACAGCTTGTATGCAGCAGCAAGTATTCACAAGTGGTTTTGCATTGCTCATACAAACGCTCAATAGAAACATAGAAACATAGAATTTGACGGCAGATAAGGACCGCTTAGCCCACCTAGTCTGCCCATTTCCCTACCTAATGGATAAGCTGCTGTGTTGCCCTCCTCTGGACAGCCTCCACCCTGTCTATGTCTTTGCAGAGATGGGGTCTCCAGAACTGCACACAGTACTCCAGATAGGGTCTCACCAACTGTCTGTACAGAAGGATAACAACTTCCTGTTTTCTACTGGTGATGCCTCTCCCTATGCATCCCAGTATCCCCCCAGCCCTCCTTACTGCCTTCTTACATTGCTTGCCCACCTTTAGGTCATCTGATATAACTACCTCCAGGTCCCTTTCCATTTTTGTTGTTGTTAGTATCTCACCCCCTTTGTGTATGCTTCCTCTGGGTTTTTGTTTCCCAGGGGCATTACTTTGCACTTCTTTATGTTAAATATAAGTTGCCATATATTTGACCATTCCTCCAACCTTGCCAAGTCCCTTCTCATCCTTTCCATCCCACCTTGTCTATCAACCCTGTTGCAGACCTTTGTGTCATCTGCAAAAAGACATACTTTTCCTTCCAGTCCCTCTGCAATGTCACTTATAAAGACATTAAAAAGGACCGGACCCAATACTGAACCCTGCGGTACCCCACTAGTAATTCCGTTTCCTTCACTGTGGACTCCATTTAATATTACCCTCTGTGTCCTGTTGTCCAGCCAATGTTTTACCCAAGCTACTACTCTGGGACCCACTCCCAGGCTGGCTAATTTGTTTATTAATCTTTTGTGCAGGACTGTGTCAAATGTCTTGCTAAAGTCTAGGTAGGCCATGTCCACAGCCCCTCCCTGGTCTACTACTTTGGTCACCTTGTCAAAGAAATCGATTAGATATGTCTAACATGATTTTCCCACTGTGAATCCATTGAGCATGGTAGAATAAAGGGAAATGTGAGGAAGTTGTTTTTTATTTCACGGAAAGGGTGGTGGATGCATGGAATAGCCTGCCACAGGAGGTGGGGGGGAGCAAGCACAGTGGGGGGATTTAAACATGCAAGAGACAGGCATTAGGGAACCCTAGAGGTGGGAAGGAGAGACTAAAGTAGATGACCAAGTAGGGTCAGAAGCCACTAATAATGGTCAGTTATGGCAGACTAGATGGGCCTAGCAGTTCTTATCTGCCGTCAATTTCTATGTTTATATGTTTCTTACCTTCATCACTATACAAATTACTTTCTAGACCAACATTTAATTTTGAATAGTACAAGTGGTGTTACAAAAAGAAAGTAATGTACTGTGCAAACTGCCAACAATGGAGCAGAGGAGAGCCTGACACATTGTATCAGTGTCAACATTCAGTGTTCACAGAGTAACAATGTCACAGCAGCTTGTGACTGCAGAATGGTAAAATGAAAAGTTCTATTTAATGCACAATATTTGCCTATGTTGATTTTTTATTTGTTTTCTTACAGTGAGTTGGTCTCAGTTCAGCGTTGACATCAGTTTCACTGAGGATCTCGGTGTGCACATTCTCAATATTGGCAAGCTGATAGCCATGCAGGCAGTCCTTTCTCCATGTACTTAGTGTTTCAAAGCTACAGATCAGTCACTGGGCATGTTTATTCTTGATGTTGCTAATTCATGGGTCAGTCGAGACTGTTGATCCACTATTGCCTTTTTCAAGCTGCTTAGTTATTAAGGAGGCATATCACTCAGTAAACAGTTTTTTTTTATTCTTCCTTGAAAATGTGTTTATTTTTTGTAATTAACAATCTTTATTGTTTTGCTCAACAACACCATTCCACATACATAAGCTGAGAAGCACAAGTGAGAGCGCGAAAAGGATAAACATAGCATAACCCATAGCCAACTCACTCTCACACGAGAGGTTAAGCATGCTTCCAACCCCCACCCCTTCCCAGGCTACACACATACACAATCCTAACATATCATCCCTGAGGTATTCTGGACACCAGGCCTCCATGCCATAAGGGCGCTTCTAATGAACTCCAAAGGGACATATATTTTCCCGTCTGCCTTGCATATCAGCAATATGCTTTTCTAGCTGTAGTGCCAATATGCACTCACGATACCACTCAACAAAGAGGGTTGATCACCCAGCCAGTGCCTTAAAATTGTCAATTTCGCAACAGCTGAGACAAGCGATAGCTGAGCCTTTTAATCTTGGAAGTACCCACTGGGAACAAATTCAAAAGACATACCTCAGGGGTGAACATGTCTGATAAGCCAAGAACAGGGTCTAAGAACTTGTTGATAGCCGCAGAAGCCCTGTATTAGAGGGCATGACCAGACCATGTGATACAAAGTACCGTCATCATTCCTGCACTTCCCAATAGGGACATACCTTTTGTCCCAAACCTAGACATTCGAGATGGGGTTAGATATAAATGATGCATTATATTAAAATGTACCATCCTCAACAGTCTTGTTTTATGTATTTATACATAGTGAGCCACAGCTTCTTCCAAAACTGGGTTCCTCAGGTAGCCCTAACTCCCTCGTCCAGTAAAACAGACTCCTGAGGAAGCTTTGAATCCCATTCCTGAAGTGTTTTATATATCTTGGAAACTGGCCTCGATTGAGAGGCTATGGCAAAAGTGTGTCAATATCTCTGTCCCCATGATGTACTGGAATTATCTGGGAAAAGTGGCAGTTAGCCTTGACCTGCAGCCATTTAAACAGGTCTTGACTGGCAACTCAAAAGACCTCACCAATTGATCAAAGGGTATTGGTCTCCCATTCACCCAGAAATCCGAGACTCTAAAGTGACTTATCTGGGGCCAAAATACTGTGGACAAAGCTGTACCCCCTACCCCGATGCAAGGATTTTCGAAAATAGGCTGATTGGGCGATAAATACCAGTTGACTGCAAGGTAATTCTGTAACTGCCGGAAGGCCTTCAGTGACCATCCCATAGGGTTATTTTTCAAGGGTTTGGGAATATTCGCCGGAGGGACATATAACAAGGCCCGGAGAGAGCAGTTCATCCTTTTCGCCAATCTCCGCTCTATATCAACCCATAAGGGTAAGTAAGTTCTTTGTTCAGACTTGTCACTTCCAATAGCCTAATTTACTTACATGCTGCGCAATATAGTATAAGAAAAGAGAGGGAGCAGCTAATCCTCCCTTTGACTTCGGGGCTATAAGTTTAGTATAGGACCTACGAACCCTTTTCCCATTCCATAAAAAGAGGTTAAACGCCTTCTGTAAGTTAAGGAACCATGCTTTCGGGAGGTGCACACCCAACATACCTAGGGGATATAGCAGTCTGGGCAGAGTATTCATTTTTATGATATTCAATCTACCCCAAAGCGACATGGAAAGTAACCACCACCTATCCATATCCCCCATTATAATTTTAACTTGATTGGTCAGATTACTTCTAATCATATGATTCAAGTCTGCGCTAACCTTTATTCCTAGGTACGTAAAGCGACTTTGCCTCCCAGCAAAGACCATACGGCAATAAATCAGCTTTCATGACCTCCTTATTTAAAGGGAGGATATTCGACTTCGCACGATTTAACTTACAATAGGATACTTTGGAAAAGGAATCAATTTCCGCTAAGATCGCCGGAATCGAGGTTTCCGGGTTTTCGATATGTAATAGCACATCATCTGCATATACTGAATATGTATATCTAATGTCCCCCACCTGTATACCTTTGATCAAAAGTTTTCCTGCCAATCTATGCAATAATGGCTCTAAGTACAAGTTAAATAGCAGCAGGGGACAAGGTACCCACCCTCATATCTAAGCTCTAACTTGACCACTGGTGACAAAAATCCCATTGCATTTTACTCTGGCCAAGGGAAAGGAATATAAAATTTGAACCCATTTCAGGAACACATCCGGTAGGCTAAAGGCAGACAGGGTAGCAAGTAAATAATCCCATGATACCCTATTGAATGCCTTCTCGGCATCTAATGAAATCAGTACTGCTGGGGCCTTAGCTTCCTTAGCAATAGTGATAAGGTGCAATAATTTCCACATATGATCCTGAGACAATCTCCCAACCATAAATCCCACTTGTTCTCTGCTAACCAGTTTGTCCATAACTTTGGACAACCTGTTAGCTAAAATTTTAGCTAGGATTTTAATGTCCGTGTTCAGAAGGGAAATCGGATGATAACTATCCATACTGAGAGGATCCTTCCCCGGTTTGAGAATTAAAGAAATCGTTGCCTCTAAAAAGTGGGTATCTGACAACCCATTGTCAAACCAGCACTGGAAAATCTCCTCTAAAACTGGGGACACAAGCAGGTGACATGCCTTATAAAAATTACTAGGGAACCCATCTGGGCCAGGGGATCTATCTAAGGGCATTTGTTGGATTGCCTTCTGGATTTCAGCCAGCGAAATTGGGGCACTCAGAGAGACCACATCTCCCTCGGGCACTTTTGGCAATGCTACTGACCTGAGATACAAATTGATGTCATCTATGAATATTTTAAACTCAAGGTCTACCACATATAACACCTGGAAATAAGACCCAAAAGCGTTCACCATTTCCCCTGGGTCCGTTCAAACCTGCTCTCCCTGCCCCATACGAATCCCTGCTATAAATTGGGTTGAATGTAAATGGTGGATACGCATGGCAAGTAGTTTCCCAGCTGCTCCCAAGATCTAGGTACTAAGCTTGGCCCTTAAAGGGCTAGCTCCACTTTCTGAGCTATAAGCCCCAGATATTGAGCCTGCAATTGCTGTAGACGTGCCCAATCTGCCACCGACGAGGCTCGAGATAAATTACTTTCTATACTCCTAATCGAGGCGAGCAAGGAATCCAATTGTGCCATCTGCGTACATTTCTTTTTGGATGCCATTTTAATCAGTTCACCCCTCAGGGAGCATTTTAAAGCCGCCCAAATTAAGTCCTTGTGCGCTACTGAGCCTTGATTACTTTCTTTTTTTTTTAAAGTATATTTATTGTATTTTGCATGAACATACAAACAAACATACACAACAAACCCGGGATCCCGGGTGCCCACCCCTAAAACTGGGTAGGCAAACTATGTACAAAAACAATATACAATCACAGCTGCAGAGAACCGCCAGCCCCTCAGACACAAAAACCAGGTCACCACTACCCACATTGAGGGAAAAAGAACAAGAAGGTACCAAGTTGGGACTGGGTATTAAAGAAAAAAGAGAACCTCAAAGTGTAAAGGCTGGAATTAGTCCACCAGTCCTATAGTTCCCAAAACCCCTCTAGTCAGGGGGAGGATGTTCCCGCAGCTGTGTCCCGAGAAAGAGAGAGAGCCCCAAAAGAAAGAGCCTTGATTACTGTCTATGAAACTCTTAATGAATTCTACAATATGATTTAGTGAGGATTCCTCTTTGAGCATCTGGCAATTTAACCTCCATTGTGGAGACCGCCTACCCCCAACAGCCAGTTGATACTCCAAACTGACCGGTGCATGGTCAGATATCACCCTGGTAGATATGTCAACCTGTGCAACTCCGGGCATTGCAGATAGACTAACTAAGATATAGTCTATTCGTGAATAGGTCTTGAGTGCAGCGGAAAAAAAGGTATATTGCCATAATTTAGGGTTAATTGCACGCCAGACATCAACCAGGGCAGCCTTACTTATGAAATCCTTCAGTGCCCTTTGTGCTGGTGATAAGCCTCTCCTCTCATTACATGATCTATCTAGATCATTCTGAAGAACTAAATTCCAGTCCCCCTCTAAAACTGTAAGCTTCTCCAGATTGGATACTACCCTATTTAATAAACCCATGAAGAAGGCTGGGGAGTCACTGTTAGGGCCATATATCGAGCCCAATAATATCGGGTACGATTCTAATAGACCGTGTATAATGATGTATCGACCCTCCGAGTCCCAAGCCTCCTCCACCAATTTGAAAGGAGTATTTCTCGCTATAAGGATAGCAACCTCCCTATTCATGGATGAGCCAGCCCCAAAACTTGACCTACAGGCCCTTCTAAAGTAATGGATGTCACTTCTCTTTAGATGTGTCTCCTGGAGAAAGACAATCTGTGCTCCCAATTGACGCAGGTGCCTTAATATAATTTGTCTCTTGACCCTGTCCTTGGCTCCTTTAACGTTCCAACTTATAAACTTATACGAGTTACTCATAATGTCCAACCCTTAAACTCTGATACAAATACAGGCAAAGTATTTCCATAAATATACACAACTCTCATTAAGTGTGTATCCACCCCCTGATTTAAAGAATCCTTGACAGATCCTGACAGTGTGTAGCCTTGAGACCACCCCCACACACTCTGGAGTTCAACTGACTCCTTCTGGTCCACAGCCCATCTACCCCCCCATACCAAAATTAGCCCATATACAACCCCCCACCCCCAAACCATACACTTACCCCAGTTCTAACAAAACTGCCCTCCAATGTATTTAACACCACGTGATTCACTTCTAGGCGGCCCAAACAAACCAACTCCACCCCCCAGAACCCTCCCCTCCCACAGCCCCTACTAAATTCTAGTCAGGACTATATAACTACTCATCCAATAACCTTAGTTTAACCCTTACTAAACAGAAAATGATTTGAGTCTCTCGTTGCCCTCACCAAAGCAATGCACATAAATCAGGACAAGTAAAAAAAAAAAGGGGAAAGGGGGGGGAAGATCCATCCTCAAAAGGCAGGCCGATGCATAGTCAGAGTTGATGTGAGTCCAATTCACCTCCTCGACATAAGACTAGACGGCTTAGAACCAGGGGGCTTATTTATATCAAAAAGCCAGCCAACCGATCCTGCCAGTGTCCATCCAGGGGTAAACCATTGGCATCTACTTCATCTGCTTTAGGAAGGTTTGAATTCAGCCGACCCTGCACTATTCGAAATATTTTGACACCAGCAGCAGGGGCCACTTGCCATCGGGTCACTAATCGCCTCCAGACTCCTGAGTCCGAAATCCCCTATCATTTCACATAATTATACCTGCCCACAAGTTGCAAAATCCATTCAGAGTCCTCACACCAAACAATTGTATCACCACTTGCAGACCTCCGGCAGAGGAATCCTCCTAACACAATCATTTGAATAAATCCGGAAAAACCATCTTCAAGTCCTGTGCAGCTTGTGTAGGGGATTCAAACGAGAGCCATTTATCCTCATGCTTTACCATCAATAAGGCAGGATATTTAACCCTGAAGGGTTTAGAGGCTGCCACTAGTTTAGAGACAATCGGGTGCAGCTCCTGTCTCCGAACCCTTACCGAGTGAGGCAGGTCTTGCACTATGTGTATCTTCTTGCCCTCCCAAGTCAGTTTAGCTAATCTACCTAAGGTAGGAAGACTTCAAAGTCCAGAGAATTGCTGGCTTGCAAAATATTGAAGTCTTTCTGTAGCCTTTGATTCTTAGGCAGTCTCTGTGCTGACAGGTGTTCTCTGTGGTCAGGAGACAGGATCCAAGCAAACAGTGTTTTCAAATGCCCTGATCAGGGGCTATTTATGCTTCTCTGTAACTCTTGAAATAGTCATCAGAAATTCCACAATATTTAGGCCAATAGATGGCACTTCTGCCCTTCTCAAAAATTGTACTTTCCTGATAATCTTTGATGTCAGATTCTCATAGTTAACCTAGCTTTTACAGTCCCACACAGGTATGCTACAAGGATGTGTTTAATTTTCTATTACCTCACACAGGCCTGTTAGAATGAACATTCCTGGCTAAAACATCCTAGGCTTTGAATTGGCTTAATTTAATTAGTTATAAGGAAGATCCTGTAAGTTTTATGATTATACTGGTGATTGTATTACTTCTGTTTCCCTTGGTTAGTTCCTATTGGAAATACCCCCTTTGATCATGCCTCCACAAGCTGTTTGACAAGAACTTGTCAAATTCTTGCAAGCAGCTGGCCTCTCAGGTCAGAAGAAGGTCAAACCCCTTTTTTAAAAAAATCCAGTCTTTTTTTCTATGTGCTTTTTCTGACACTGGCATGCACATAGAATTACAATAAAAAAATATATACAACAGAATAATATCTTTAAATAAGGATTAGCAGCTGGGCAGCTCACCAAAACCACAACTAGTATAAACAGTGTGTCTGACACTGCCTTGTTACATGTCCGCTATCTATCCCAGAATATCATGATTTTTTTGCCAATTTGTTCACTTGTGTGGTTTATAGTATTGGTTCTTTTCTCTGGCTGCCAGTGTAAGTCATTGAAGGAAGAGCCTTGCAGGCAATGTCTGTAACTTGTTTTAATAAAAATTTAGAAAAAAAGTCATACAGACTCTCAACTCGATGAAAGCAGCACAACTGTGCTACCAGTCTCAACTACAAGCATATAGATATTCTTTGCAAAAAACTGTGTTAATACAACATTTAGGGTTAAGCCTAAACTGAAAAAAGTAGGGAAATGTGGTTTGATGGTTTCCAACCTTAAAACCCCACCCCTGAAGCAAACTAGGAGTGTCGTCTTCCTTGGAGTTGTTGACCCTAGCACTCACCTCAATATATACACTTCTGAAACATACACACCTGTCTAAATCACATCTAAGCTCTCTTGCTACTGCATTGAGGTGAGCTCTAGGGTTGACAATCCCAAGGAAGACTCCACCCCTGATTCTATACTGTATATATTAATGCAACAGGCATCTGGATAAATAGACTGTGATAAATCCATTTATTTGAGTCACTGTGTAGATAAATTAATTTATCCACATAGTTACTATGTCAGACAGAATGTATCTATACAGTGTTGATGTCATACATTAACATAAACTGGACCTACTTCCCACCACCACAAAGGAACACTAACAATGACATCATCCCAATCAAACAGCTGTGCAAATACCATCTTGTGCAAAGATACCACAGATGCCCCTCAAACCCTCATGCTAAGTCAAACACCAATGGAACACAGCACCAGAAGCAACAGAAAATGCAAGGCAGCCAACAACGGCAACAAGCAGCACATAAAAGCCTCAAAAACAACAACAAAAAATTTAAGAAAATGTCCTTAGAACCAAGTCCAAACAGCAGCTTTCATCTAGAACCAGAGCAAATAATGACTCAGACTGAAAATGATACAGAGTCTTTAGAAGATCCCACAAAACCAAAGAAAACTACTGTGGCAACTTCAAGCAGTTCAGAAGAGGCTGAACTGTATGGAAATACCAAGCCATCCACAAGTACATGCTGGGACACAAATATGAGCAACAATCAACAAAAGACTGCACAAATAGACCAAGAAACCATAGAAAGCTTCATCCAAAAGGCAAAAAATGTAAACACAGCCAGGAAGACTCAAATTGATGTCAGCATGTACAAAAACTAATTAAAAGAGAACTTCTCAGAGGAACGCCTTCTGCAGGAAATATCAATGGAGCAACTAAACCACTATCTGTGCCACTACCACATGAAATATAAAAAAAGAGATAGCACAGACTATGAACCATTAACATTATGTGCCACCTTTCAAAGTACTGAAAGACATCTAAAAACAAGGTATACATACATTCTCTATCAGTCTCACACCTACTTGAAAAAGACAGTCAAGTACTGCTTTCAAAACAGAAAAACTTGAAAAACAAAGGCAAGGGGTCCAACCCCTAGCAACAGATGAACTCACAGATGGAATAATTGAAAAATTATATGAAGAGCAGCTTTTGGGATCACACAATCCAGAATCTTTACTTACTACAATGTGAGTAATTACCAGTATGCATTTTGGCCTTAGAAGGAATACAAAAATGAGAACTCTCAAATGGTGAGATACTTCACTGAAGACAGATGAAAATGGTCAACAATACCTGCTATATGACCAAGAAAGGCAAACCAAGACCAGGACAGGGGTCAATCATAAAGACTCTAGAAAGCTAAAGTTACAAGCTTAACAACTGCACAACAGCCACTACAAATGTTCAGTACTGAACTTTATCTGCCAGAGAACAGGCAGAGAATACCATGATGAAGGAGCTGCTGTTATAACTATACTTCTTTACTGGGACTGAAGAACTAGAACTCTACTACTGGGACCTTCAATTTAAGGTAAAAACAAAACAAACAAACAAACAAACAAGAAAAGTGAGTGTGTTTGTCCGAGTTGGCTGAAGTGAATTTTTATCTGTGCAGTTATCTAGGTGTTTGTCTCAGGTGGCTGAGGGAATTTTTATCTGTGCAATTAACTAAGTGTAGAAAGAGCTGTAAAGTAGGGGGAACGGCTTAGTTAGAAGGAAGCCAGGTTAAAGCCAGATTTAAAAACAGCCCTAGATTGCTTCTGCCAGAGAACAGGCAGAGAACGCCAAGAAGAAGGAGCTGCTGTTATAACTATACTTCTCTACTGGGACTATATTGCCTCCCTCCTCCCTCCCCCAACCCTAAACTAGTTCTACTTTTATACAGTAGGCACAGGATTTGACAGACAACAGGAACTTCCTGTTTGGGAGCAGGAACCAAGTGATCACAGAGCCATAAAAGACACCATCCTAGAAGGAAAAGAGTAGCTCTCTGCCATCCCCAGCTGCTGGAGACCTGACTCTGAGCAAGCAAGGAGACTACTGAGAAACATAGGAATGTCTTATCTCAGAACAGAAAGATCAGGAGCTTAAAGGGCACAGAGGCAGTAAGTAAGTAGGGAGAAAAAAAATAAACAGAGGAAACAGTAAGTATTCCAAACAACAGTTAAGGGGCCAGAAATAAGACATGATTGGAGTAGTGCAATGCAGTGGCTGTGAAGCAGCAGTCTTCCAGGAGACATTCTGGAGGATGCAGTGTTGTCCCATCTGCAGGCACCTCTCTGGGCAGAGGGAGGAGGTTGCTCATCTCCAGGCTGAGTTGGCCAGGATTTGGGGGACTTCCTATCCCACTCAGGGACCACCAGGGCTACTGCCATTGCCTCAGAATTTGCCAAGAAAGAGGAGTGGTTGGACCCTAGTGGGCTCAGGGAGGGTGAGGGTGGTGGAACAGAGGCACATCCCTCCAGTTGTACCTCTCCACAATTCATATGTTGTTCTGGCAAAGTGTGGTTCCTCTACATAGGCACCCACAGTGGAGACCATGGAGGATGCTGGGAACATCCACAAAGGAGACCCACAGGAGGGTGGCATGGGACCCCACAGGGGAAGAAAACAATTCCTCATGGAGGACTCCATTGTTAGGGGGGATAGAACTGGGGGAGGAAGTGGAGAGTGATGTAAGGTGCCTGTCTGGTGACATGACTTGGAGGGACAGGGAGCGAATCATCAGGATCACTGGAGCAGCTGCATGGGGGAGGGAGCTGGATGTCACTGTCCACCTAGGGACAAATGACCTGGATGAGAACGGGATCAGAGCCATGCAGAAAGAGTTTGTGGAGTTGGTGAGGGGCCTTACACAAGCAGCATGCATGGTAACCTTCTTGGAGGTGCTACCTGTGTATGGCATGGGTGAGGCTAGGGTGCTCCACACCATGGGATTAAATCAGTGGTTGAAAAACTGGTGCAGCACTCAGGGATTTGGCTTCACTGGGCACTGGGGGTCCACCCGGAGTGATGCAGGCCTATACTGTCTAGGAGGGGAACCAGAATCCTAGGCAACAGGTTTAAATGCTTCATTGGCAAGCATTTAAACTAGCCAAGGAAGGAGGCACTGGAAAGGAGCAGGAAAATCCAAGCCCCCCCCCCAAAAAAATCAGGGTAGTAAGTGAGGTAAACACCAAGATAGAGATATTGATAGGGAGAAGGGCAGGGGTAAATGGAGAAAATGTCAAAGGCAATAAGGACAGAGATGGGCAAAAAGGTGTAAGGCCATCAAGAAATGGAGGGTAATGAATACCAGTGCCCGTAGTCTGGGCAACAAGCTCCCTGAACTGGTGGCCTTGATTGAAGAGGGATGCCTGGATATTGTAGCAGTCACAGAACCAAGGCACACAGAAAACCATAACTGGGATGTTAACTTACCAGGGTACACAACCTACAGGAGAGACAGGGGGTAGAAGAGGGGGAGAAGTAGCTCTTTATGTAAGGGAATTGATAAAAGCAATGGAGCAAAAGAGTAAACAGGGAGGAGAGGAGGCACTTTGGGTCACCTAAGAGACTGGAAATGGCACCACAATCTTCACAGGTGTTGTATACAGACCCCCATGTCAGGGGGAGGGATTGGACAAGCATATGATAGAAGGCATCCTTAGGATCGCAGAGAAAGGTGAGATACTGTTGATGGGGGACCTGAATATGCCAGATGTTAAATGGAGCACCTTTGCTGCAACCACATCCAAGAGCAGGGCCATTCTCAATGCCCTATAGGTGGCATGCCTCAGACAGCTAGTTTTGGAACTCACTCATGAGGGAGCAATCTTAGACCTCATACTCTCAAATGGGGACAGTGAGAGGATCTCAGATCTAGAAGTGGGAAACCATCTGGGAACAAGTCACCACTAAACAGTGTGGTTCATGATAAACTCAGCTACAGAGTCAAGCCACACAAAAGTAAGGGTATGGGACTTCAGGAGGGCTGACTTTGGCAAGATGGGAGAGTGCCTTAGAAAAGCACCAGCAAACAGGCTAGAAGGAGGGGTGGAACAACAATGGGGAAACATCAAAACTGCCATCACAGAGGCAACAAGCCTTTGTGTAAAGCAAATAAACAAATCAGAATGAAAGAAAAAGCCACTATGGTTTTCAAAATAGGTGGCGGGAAGGTCAGGGAGAAAAAGATAGCATTTAGGAAGTATAAGGAAACACAGAAGGAGCAGTACAGAGAACTGTACCAGTTAAGGCAGAAGGAAGCAGGGAAGGAAGTCAGAATAGCAAAGGCCCAAAACTGAGGAAAAGATAGCCAACTCGGTTAAGAAGGGGATAAACCTTGTATAGGTGCATCAGGAGCATAGAAAGACAAAGGGAGGGATAGTGAGGCTGAATAGAATGGATGGTGGGTGGGCAGAGAGGGACAGTGAAAAAGCAAGGATACTGAATGAATACTTCTGCTCAATATTCACAAAAGAGGAAGGGGGGAGGTGCCTAATTCAATTAATAGAAGCACTCTGGATAGGGGGGTTGATCCCAGTCCTTTCACAGAAGAAAGGGTTCTGAATGAACTCCTAAAACTGAAGGTGGGCAAAGCAATGGGGCCTGATGGAATTCACCCCAATATACTAAAAGAATTAAGGGGAGAACTAGTGACACCACTGACTACCCTTTTTAACAAATCATAGGAGGATGGAGTGGTACCTGAGGACTGGAGGAAGGCAGATGTGATTCTCCTTCACAAAAGTGGGAGCAAGACAGAGGCAGGAAACTACAGACCTGTCAGTTTGACCTCTGTGTTAGGGAAAGTGATGGAATCACTTCTGAAGGAAAGAATTTTTGAGTACCTAGACACCAGTGGGGCACAGGACCCAAGGCAGCATGGGTTCACAGTGGGAAGGTCATGTCAGATGACTCTAATTGATTTAATTGACTGGGTGACCAAAGTAGTAGACCAGGGAGGGGCTGTGGACATGGCCTACTTAGACTTTAGCAAGGCATTTGACACAGTCCCACACAAAAGATTAATAATCAAATTAACCAGCCTGGGAGTAGGTCCCAGTGTGGCAGCCTGGGTAAAACATTGGCTGGACAATGGGACACAGAAGGCAATTGTAAATGGAGCCCACTCTGAAGAAAGAGGGGTTACTAGTGGGGTACCGCAGGGTTCCGTACTAGGTCCAGTCCATTTAATGTCTTTATAAGTGATGTTTCAGGGGGACTGGAAGGAATAGTATGCCTCTTTGAATATGACACAAAGATCTGCAACAGGATTGATACACAGGGGGTGGAAAGGATGAGAAGGGACTTGGCAAGGTTGGAGGAATGGTCAGAAGTATGCAACTTGGATTCAATGCTAAGAAGTGCAAACTAATGCACCTGGGAAACAAAAACCCAGGGGAAGATTACACAATGGGTTGAAGGGGTAGTAACATGACAAAAATGGAAAGGGACCTGGGGGGTAATCATATCAGATGACCTTAAGGGTAGCAAGCAATGTGAGAAGGCAGTAGGGAGAGCTGGGGGATACTGGGATGTATAGGGTGAGGCAGCACCAGCAGAAAACAAGAAGTTGTTATCCCTCTGTACAGACAGTTGGTGAGACCCCATCTGGAGTAATGCAGGGGCAATGTGAGGAAATATTTTTTCAAGTGGGGGTGGACACATGGAACAGCCTTCCTGAGGAGGTTGTGGGGTCTAAAACTGTGGGAGAATTCAACAATGCATGAACAGACATAAGGCAATTCTTGTGGGGGGTAGGAAGAAATAGGCTGTTGGTTAACTAGGATCTACAGCTTATCCTGTAGGCAGGAAAAGGGCAGACTAGATGGACCAAATGGTCCTTATCTGCCATCAAAGCCTGTGTTTCTATGTTTCTATATTACCTACATATGCCAACCAAACAGTGGCACCTGTTCATGAATGACAGTACAGTGACACAGCGACAGGTCACTGTACTGTCACCACAGAACTCTGGCATTGCTTTCTTGGGGTCTTGCACTGCCTGCTCAAATCAACTCTGACTTGGAGTTGATTATATGAATTATGGGGTGTGTGGGGGCAGAGTCTCCCCACACGGGAGGTTTGGGGGGTGAAACTCCCAGAGAGAAATAAAGTTCTTTCAGGTGGAACAATGCTGACTACATTTGTGGTCGACATAAATCCATTGCTGTAAAGTTGGTCGACAACTTTTTTGTCAAAGCGGTGTCAAGGATTCTATTACCTACAGAGAGAAACTGCCACCACAACGTCTCTCAGAGGAATCACCTTTCTTCCTGACTACAAACTACCATGCCAAGTAATGCCCTCCTAATGCACAGTTTAAAAATCAGCTAGTGGGTATCCATAAACTGGTAGCAATTGTTAAAACAATGATTGCAAAATCATCAATTAAAACTGATAAAAGGCCAACAAACCATTCAGTTCTCAAACATTTAATACAGAAACGAGTGATTCTGGGATACCCCCAACCCCCCAAGATTATACAAATATCTGAACACAAGCAGCTTTAAAGTCTGAACAACTACTCAAGACTAAATGAGTAACAACAGCAAATATCCAGCATCCTCAGCTGCAACACCGTAAGCCAAAAGTTGCCACAACTTGGACCAGAAAAACATTAACCACCATTCCTGAGAACTGTTCTGACATCCTCAGGACCTGCTTCTACAAGCTGCAACACAAGCCAAGAACATTAACATTACCATAATTTAAGATAAGCTTCCTACTAAAAATACAATTAACCTAACCCACTCCATCTCACCTCCCTTCCCACCCCCCAAACTACCACACAATGAAAAAAGGAATAAAGAAATGTTAAAGAAATGCAGTGCTGAATAAGACCTTCCTTTTTTAGCATAGCCAGCCTGTGAAGTGACAAAATAAACAATTTGCCAATGACAACTTTCTCTCTCTCTCTCTCTCTCTCTCTCTCTCTCAGTCACAGGCAACAAGTATGAATCTTTCACACGGAAAAGGCCACTGGTGATAGAATCTGACAGTGACTCAGAATAACAACAGCAACATTGTCATGAAGAAAAAAAGCTGACAATGTTAGTAAACTACCAACAGGAAAACGACAAAATGAACTGTACAAAAATAAATACAAAAACACTGCAAAAAGTTTCTCTTGTATACCTTACACCCAAATGACAATGCTAACTCTCAGGAAGATTGATTCTAGTCAACTTTCAGGAAGATTGATTCTAGAAAACTAAAACCAAATTACTTTAGCAAGTACTAAATAACCCTTATAAAAATGTTTCTAAAATGTTACTATATCTTCCTTATATCAGTTTATCCACTCCTTTCTATAAAATGCTCTCCACAATGCACCTGTAAATAAAACCACCCTCTCTTTTCACTGCATCTTTCTGAACTACTTTTGAATGTTAATACAAATAAAAAGTTACTATCTGCAATATTTAAAATTGTTTCACTGTAGTTCTAACCCATAATAAAATGTTCAAATGTCCCCCTACCTTGTTTTCCATGTGTCTATAAGTCAATAAAGTGTAAAATCAGTAACAAAATGTCACAATTCCAAGCCCCAAACCATAAAAAAATAAGTAATCCACCAAGGGCAAACATTGCAACTTTTCATGTCATATTCCACCTTTTTTATATTATCAAGTAATCAGTAGACATCCAACATGTCTTGATAGTGGTTTTTTTGAGGAGTCACCTTGGATTTGTGGGGTCTGCTTCTATGGGTCGCTGTCAGCTCCAATTTTATGGATCTGATATGGAAATGTGAGTTGGGTAATGTCAGGTGGATTTTCTTTTTGAATTGGAATGGAACCAATGCCTATCTTGTATTCTGTCAGCTATTGAGCTGTTGGTTTCTCTGCCTTAACACTGTAGCTATACCATGTGGCACTAATTGGCAGAGTGAACCTCTATATAGTTGTAATTTGGCAGCAGATAAAAGGAAGGAGTACTTGACGGAATTCTGCTAAAAGTAGGAATCTTCCTGTCAGGAGTCCCCCTGCGGATTTCATGAGAAGATGTGTGGATAGGGGGTTTGGCAGTGTGCTCTCTGAAGGGACTATACTAGAATTCAAGGTGATACTCCCAAATTTTCCTTTGCTTGATAGATCACTTACAATGTAATTAAATTGGGAGACTCAAGAGTGTAACCTTGTCGGTCTGATCATGCAATGAAATTAATAGTCCAATGGTTAACATGAAAATATTTTACTTATCTATTGTAGTCATGGAAGCTGATCTTAGTTTACATGTGATGCAACTTTTTATGTATTTTTGTTATTTTCATTATGTACTGTTGCAATGGTTTTTAACTGCTAAAGTTAACAATTTTTTAGTGATCAGTTAAAAACCATTTCTATATTCAGATGTTGTATAGAAAAGTAAATTCATAAAAATGCAAGAATAAATAACAGTATAAAATGATCATACAAGATACTTCTAATTTTCTCCCTCAGGGCATCCCGAACTAGATTTTTTTTTAATTACTACACATTAGTTTTACTCTTAACCAACTCAGGTAAAATATTTCTCATATGTTACTATCACAATATTTTGTGATTCAGTATCAACACAACCGTTTACTGTTTACAGACATAGTTCATATTTATACAGTACTTCATTAGAGAGGAGAAACACATTCATAAATGTACTGTTTTCAAAAAGGAGACAAATTTCTCCAGAATATACCCATTATTTGTATTTAATAAGAATGTTAACATGTCTTCTGGGGGGAGGATGAGACCAGCCAAGATACTACCCAGGTACATTTCTTGTTGCCTTGTATATAGAGGACAAATTAAGATGATGTGTTTTGCATCATCTTCCATATATCTACCATATCTACAATAAGGAGAGTTTACATTTTCCCTCTTCTGTCTGTAGTAAATATAATTAGCTTTATAGGTCTCAAATCTAAATAGAGTTATTAATCTCCTTTTTGAAGGATCCAATAGTTTTAACAAATTATGGTTCCATCCCATGGTCTTGCTTAATGTATTTATACCACCTAAATAATTTTAAATTATTTAATTTCTCCTTCATATCTGATCTCTCTATGTCTCAGAGTTTATTTTTGATCAGGTTGATAATTTCTTCCCATGGGTATAAATAATTATCCCACGTGATATGGCCCAAACCATTAGGAAACTTGAGATTTTTAATTTTATTAATTGATGTTGCCTCAACAATAAACAGCTTTGACTTTGCATGTTTTGCATATGGCGTTTTGCATTGTGGTACTGAGTTCACATTAATAAGGTGCCTAGTGTAACTGCTGTGGAGGTAATTTACAGTGGTTGCATGTCTGACACGTAAACAGGTGTTGAATTATGCCACTCTGATGACTGACACTTTGCTTTCTTTCAATGTGGTGGGAGCTTTTGGGCCCCATGTTCCCACTCACATGTGCTCCCAGCAATACATAGGGGGCTGGATATTCAAAAGGGTTGCGCCATGTGCAATAGGGTTGTGCCTGCACAAGTCTGAAATTGTGCCATTCTGTGATATTCAGCAAGAGGCAGTTGCACCCCCCCAAGTCATGCTGAGCAACAGCGCAATGTTAATGAAGGCATGCTCAACTGGAGGGGGAGGAACCATGCATAAACTGCACAGCCCTATATTCAGCCAGGCCATGCAAAGTTGTGCAGGCGCAACCCCCTACCTGTGCCTGCACAACTTTGAGACAAAAAAAGGATTAAGTCGAGGGCCACCCACAGGTGAGCTGCCGCATTGCAGGGCACAACACTGCAGCTGCCACCTGTGGGTGGCCCTCCACTTGTTCCCTGTGCCCCCCCTGCAGCCCAATCGTGGGCATAATAGTAACCCCCGTAGCCTGATCGTGGGCATAACATACTGTCCCCGCAGCAGCCTGATCAAGGGCATAACGAGATAACCCCCACTAGCCCATCATGGGCATAACGTCAACCCCTCCAAAGACCAATATCCCGTGGTCCAGTGGACCGTGAAGACCGATCACAGGCATTAGTAATCCTTCCCCCACCCCTGACTAGCCCAATCATGGGCATTAAGGAAATCCTTCCCCCAAAGACCAATATCCTTGGTGGTCCAGTGGACCATGAAGCCTGATCGTGGGCATAAGGTCAAACCCACCCCCAATGTCCAATATCCCTGGTGATCTAGTGGCCCCATCCCACCCACCCACGGAGCCCCACCTCACCCTGCTCCCCCATCAGCCGGCGGGAGGGAGTAGCACCCCACTCCACCTGCCACCCCACTGCCCACCGACTGACAGCTCAGTAGGGCTACAGGCCCATTGGTTCAGAGCAAGAGCTAATGAGCATGCAGCCCATACTGTACAAGGCCAGATATGTGAATGAATGAATTCATGACGGGCTGACGGGGGAGCGGGTAGGGCCCATGGTTGGGTGGGGTGGGTGGGGACCACTAGATCACCAGGGATATTGGACATTGGGGGTGGGTTTGACCTATGCCCACAATCGGGCTTCATGGTCCACTGGACCACCAGGGATATTGGTCTTGGGGAAGGATTTCTTAATGCCCATGATCGGGCTAGTCGGGGTGGGGAAGAATTATTTAATGCCTGCGATCGGGCTTCATGGTCCACTGACCACCAGGGATATTGGTCTTTGGGGGTTGATGTTATGCTCTGCTATTGGCTAGTGGGGGTTAATCTACATTATTCACGCGATTGGGCTGCTGCGGGAGGGGACAATATGTTATGCCCACGATCGGGCTATGGGGGGTTTACATTATGCCCAATTGGGCTGCTGGGGGGAGGGCAGGAATACTGTTCTGCCCGTGATCGGGCTGCAGGGGGTGTTGGTCCCCGACGGCTGCTGCCTGGCAGGACGCCAGGTGCAAGTGGTCAGGGATTGGTGCACCTGCATGCTAATGGCATGCAAATGGGGCCATAATTAGATGAAAATGGCCCCCCGTGTGCCTTGCATAAATTATGGCCCCATTTGCATGTCACCTTTTGAATATCGGAAATTTGTGCATGACGCAATGGAACTTGCACCACCGCATCTAAATGCTCCACTCTGACCACTTGCGGTGGCGCAAGTTCCACTGCGCCATGCACAGTGGCTGTGGCTAGGGGGCGATATTCAAAGGAGTTGCTCAATAGCGCAACTCCATTGAATATCACCCTGGCCACACCCCTGTGCAACTTTTTTGAGCAGCACAAGGGCTTGTGCCACAGAATGGTGCAGTTTGAATATCCAGCCCATGATATTCAGTACTTGTAGTCTTATCTTATGCAGAAATGTATAAGTTGGTGGGAGCACAGGGCCTGAAGGTCCTGCACTCCTACCAATTTGTGTGACTTTTCACTTTTAATGAATTTGGAAGTTGGTGGGAGCATGGTGCCTGAAGGGCCCACACTCCCACCAACTTCAGCGACTTTTTACTTTTATATTCTTTCTCAAAAAGTAAGGACATTCTATGCAAAAATTAATTGTTAATGCATTTAGGGTTAAAAGCACAAAAGTAAGGAAATGAAACTTTTAGAGTTGACCCCTCCTCCCCTTGGACCTGCCCATCATCCTGAGATTGACAGCTGATGGGGAGTGTCCTTGGGGTTGTGAGGCCTAAATCTCACCCAATTCTTCTTTTTTGTGGCTTGTGAATATGATTACACATCGAATGGGGTGAGTTTCATTTCTTAGCTTTTGGTTTTTTAACCCTAAATGATGCATTAGCAAAGTTTTTTGCCTAATATATATATATATATATATATACAATCATGATTAGAAGGGTTAGAAGGTGGGGAGGGCTGGTGGTACTGGTACACTGGGGTGCTAATGATCTGACATGGCAAACCAGCCTATGGAGGCAGTGAATCATAACTTTGAAAAGCTGGGGGACAGATTGAAGGCCTTCCCTTGCCTTTTCCAAGGTAGGTAGAATAGAAATGATAGAGTGATGAAGGAGATGACTGAGGAGTTCAATGAGTGGTTGAAGGGGTGGTGTCAGGAGGATGGATACCACTTTGTGAGGGACTGGGGGGGTCTTCTGTGACAGGAAGCTCTTCAAAGGTGATGGCCTTCACCTTACAAGAGAGGAGACTAGTGGGCTGGGGCAGAAGTTGGACATCTAGATTGATATATATTTATCTGACTTTAGGGAAGGCTGAGACTAGACAAACCACTAAGAAGAGCGGAAATGGGGAACTCAGCTATGGCTTCACTGAACTGGAGGCTAGAAACCTTAGAGAGGCAAGTTGCAAGGCAGGAGTTCATAAAAGGGTACATTAAGATGCCAGGGAGAGGGCTCACTAAGTCTGCAATAAAATGGGAAAAACAAGAAATTAAGAAGACTAGGGAAAAGAAGGGAGTGGACCTGTAAAGAACCAAAACAGTTTAGGTGCAAGATGAAAAGCAATCTGCCTTAGTGCCAGAAACCTGGGAAACAAAGCCACTTAGCTACAGGTGATGGTAGCAGATGCAGGGCTGGACCCTGATGCCATTATGAAAACTTGTGCCACAGAGAATAATGACGGGGACCTAATGGTCCCAGGCTACACCATGTATAGGCAAGCTAGAGTGAAAGACACAGGGGAAAGGGGAGCTCTCCATATCAAGGAAGGAATTGAGGCAATAGAGGATGGATCTATAAGAGAAAATGAGAATTAGAATCACTGTGAGTTCAGGTCATGGTAGCATCTGGTACAAAATTGTGTATGGGGATGGTCTACAGAACAACAGTGTTGTCCAGGCACGTCAGGAAGCATAGAAAACCTGGATTTACAAAATTTGCAAGAAGCATTTTATTATTATTAATAACAGTAAAATAAATACAAATGGTTTAGTATAACTATTTACAAAGGCAGTACAAACAGAGAAAACAAAGTCCTTCATCTGAGGATATTTCTAATTCCAAGTTTCAGTGTATCTAGCAAAACTATTGCTGCTCTTTTTAGAACAAGTCTTTGCCAGGTAATTAACTTCTCTATCATGAGCTCATTATGGAGACATCATGTTTCTCACAAAATGTTCTTGTCATTTTTTTTGCAGGTGCAACAAATAGAACATGGTGACCCAAAACTGATCTCTTGTTGACAGCTCTGCAAAGAGTTTGCAACCAAGCCTGAGAGGAGCTCAAACTGCATTTTAAGTTAACCCCCTAGATTCCAAATAGCTTTTTGCCATCATTTCAACAGCATAACTATATAAATTTCAAACCAAGGGATCCCAGTTTCACATAAAGATTCACATACATTGTATAACCACAGATATGGAAGAGGGAAGAAAAAAACAGAAACCGCTAGTGAAGGCAGAGAGATAGCAAAACGTGAAGAATCACGAGACCATCAGAGTGATCAGTTCCTAAGTTTCACAAGAACATTTGGTTGTGCACCAGACAGACAAGAGATAGAAAATGAAAGGATAGAACAGATAGTTGTGTTTAACTCTTTCTGCATAACATATGGTACAGAGCCTTATTCAACCCAGTCACAAATAGGCCTTGCAGATGAGAGTGATAGGGAAGTTGGAGCCGAAGTAGGGGCTGGGATTGCAAAGGGAGATTTGTAGTAGCGGAGGATATCAACCTGCTAGACAGTGATTGGGACATTCCAACAGCTAGAAACAGCAGGGGGCCTGATATTCAAAACTTTGCCCAGGTGTAAAACCGAGTTTGCCCCTCACAAACTGGGTTTTGCACTGATGTGCAATATTGAAAAGCCCCATTAGTGTGCGCAAACTCGATTTGTGCCTGGGCAATACTCAAAGGGAAGCACAATGTAAATGAACGGGTAGAGAACTGAATATTGGCATGGTCCAATATTCAGAGTATGAGCACCATGCAAGTTCATTTTACTTGGTCCCCTTACATGGTGCACATACCACTGATTGAAACAGTGACTTACTCCTGAGTAGCCCTAGCGATTGGAGGAGGAAGTGTGGAGGCATTCTCCACCCACCCCCAAACAGTATTCCCCAATGTCTAGTGGTCCCCCTTGCCAATCGCTGACCCAGTGTGCAATAGTAAGATTCCCTGGTGGCCAGTGGTCTCCCCTCACCTGATCACCAATTGCCACCTTCTGTTGAAACAACTCAGTCCCTGGTGGCTAGTGGTCCCTCCTCCCTGCACTGATCACCATCCTGAAGATATAATGGAAAATGTCCCTGGTAGCTAGCAGCCCCCCACCTGCACCTGTACCTGTTGTGTTAAATAGTATTCCCTGGTCACTAGCAGTCCCTTCCCCCACCCACGCCCATGCCCATAGTGCTAAATAGTATTTCCTGGTGGCAAATGGACCCACCCCATCAGGTAGTGCCCCATCACCCTACCCTCCCAACCTGATCCTGAGGCAGTGACTGGCACAGCCCTGCTCTTACCACCATGTCTGGCTGCTGACTGAGCTGTCACTGAGGGGAGTACTACATTTAAAGTATGCACTCAGTGACAACTCAGTCAGTGGTCAGATGTGGTGGTGAGAAGTGGGCTGTGCTGGAAGTTGGCTCAGGATCAGGATGAGGGGCTGGGTGGTGGGGCACTGTCTGTCAGGGTGGGGTCCACTAGCTTCCAGGGAATACTATTTAACACTATATGCATGGGTGCGGTTGGGGAAGGGACCACTAGCCACCAGAGAATACTATTTAACACTACTGGCATGGGTCAGGGAGGGACCTGTAGCCACCAGGGAACACCTTTTAATACTATGGGCATGGGTGTGGGTCAGTAGTAACTGCTAGTGACCTAGAATGTTTTCCATTAGAACTTTGGGATGGCGATGGGCAGGGGGGTGGGACCACTAGACCTCAGGGACACATTTTCTTTATGTCGAGCCAACAATCAGCAGGGGGGGCCACTAGAACCTGGAACATATTATTTTTTTTCATGTTGGGACAGCGATCAGCAGGGGTCGGTGCCACTGGCACCAGGGACAGCTCTCAGAAAATGAGCAATCAGGGGGCAGTGCCATGCACTACAGCCTCTCTCCCTATGCAAATGAGCCCATAGAGGGCATGCAAAAGGCTCCTTAGCACCTTGCATGTCCAGTGGGCTCATTTACATAGGTCCATTCCAATATGGGATGTTTAGCACGAGGCCAAGCCATTGTGCCACAATATTTTGGGGGCCATGTCTGCCTGGAGCTAGGTGACTTAGTGCTGGGTCTCAGCGAACCTATGTTCAGTCAAATAGTGCCAATATGCTATTCCACTAAATATAGCATTTTGGACACCTGGGCAACTGCAAGCAGTAGCGCAAAGTTTTGCCCTCTGCTTTGCCCAGACTTGAATATAGAGCCCCAGATGTCAGGACTTGTGACTTAAATTTGATTTTCCTATTTTTGCTCTGGTTTTCAGGATTTAATAATGTTATTGTATAAGAACCTTTAAAAGAAGGGATGGTCTATGGCATATTCTTTCTCTTTTTATTCATTTTTAATCCTTGGTTTTCCTTTGTTTTACATTTTCTGTTTTTATTTTTGTTTTGGTTTCTCTTTACTTTCTCTTTTGGTGTTGCATGCAATATTTTGTAATTTTATTCTGTTATTATGTATCAAAACTTGGTTGAACAGTTGTTTTTTTTGTCCCCAATAAAAATTCCCCAGCTTTTTCAAAAAGTGCCTTGGGTTCATTTATAGTTCTTCCACCTTGACACCCACCAGGACAACTCCAGAGATGATCAGACGGCACTTTAGTGTAACATTTCATGCAAACAGCCATATTCGTACCTCATATTTTATTTTAGAGTAGTTTGCTGGAAGTTGTTTGTATGTAAACAGAACCACCTTGTAAACAGGGCATTACTGCCCTAATTGTATATTAGCAACCTTCCCTGACTAAAAATAAAACTTTCTACTACTACAAATGATGGCACGTGACAGTACAGTATCCCCTGGTATTGCACTCAGTGCCAGCATTTATGGTATGCGCCCAGTCCAAGTGTGGGACTAGAACCCAACTTTCTGGCCTAGAGGCAGATGTGCTGCCAACTGAGCTACACTGACATCATGAGTGCCAGTGTGGCTGAGTTGGAAATCAGTCTTTTTTTTTTCTTTTTTTCTTTTTGCATGTTACTGTAAGCCAGCCAGCCAGTGAGTGAAAGATTAAATTTAAGCAATAAGACATGATGGCGTGTGCATGGAACAGATTTTACCACATGCCCAGGGGTGTGGTGAAGCATAACACTGCAGACTGAGTGCCTTCAGCCCCTGGAAGTGCAGTAAAATCTATTCCATGCACACCCACCGGAGTGTTTTATTGCAATTATAAAATGGCCATCTGTATATTATATGTATCTAAAAATCAAAGTCTTTACCTTTAGATAGTACAATAGTAAAATCTGTACTGTCTTTTGATCTAAAATAGTTCCTCTGCCTGTAGTAGATTGCAGTTTTTTTCTTTTTGCCACTTGGATGTTTGTCCCACTATGACCACCACACTCTACAACACTCTTGAGTCCCCCTTCCCCAATACACACACATACAGGCACTCTGTTGTCCCCAGATACACAGCAGCATGTTTGTGTACTGTTTTAAGTATTTTATATGTATTTTTTCTTTGTTATATTTGTCCATTGATGGAGCCAGTAAGCGAGCGCAGTTGCCGGTGGTCGGGTAATGCAGAAGACACAAGAGAGCGTCTCATCGAGAGAGCGAAGGAGTCGAGTTGTGTGGTTCTGCTTTTGGACAGATTTGTAAACACTGCTTTTAAAACAATTGAGCTTGCAACAGTAGCAGGAGACAAGCACAGCAGGGCGGCATCACAGAATGCTTTCTGTTTAAACTTAATAGCTGAGAGTGGGTGGGAACTCAAAGAAGCAGCAGCACAGTGTGACCAGGTTTTATTAGATAAGAGTTAAAGAGATTTACAAACTAAATAAAACTTAACTAAATAAACTAAACCAAATAAATAAATAAATAATAACTTCCAGTCAGTCCAATGTAACAGAACTGTAGTTGGGCCATAAACGCCGTGTCTCCAGCATAGCATGCAGTGCTACTGCCACTGAACCATTTGTCCAGTGCTGCACATCTACTCTTACATTTACTTTCCTTACATTTCCTAGATGATCAGCCTACTTAAGTAAAAACCAAAAAGATATCATATTGAATCAATGTCTGTTTTTGTTCGAACCACGGGACCGGCAGCAAAATGCCCACAGTGGGAATATACATGGCTGTTGGTGGCAAAGAAAGAAATTGGACTGTGAGTTTCTGTTAAGTCTAAAAGATAACAGTTCTGCAGGGTTATATCAATTACAAAAAGTGCTGAGCCGTGTTAGTGAGGAATAAATAAATGGTGGCATTTCAAAAACAAATGTTCTACCGGCACACTGAGTTCATTATTCTGCAGTGTGGTCCTGCTTTCCTGAACTTGGAACAGATTTCATGCACAGGCAATAACCAATCAGAAAGCAGGATTTTGTCTCCCATTTTATAAAGGCTGCTGTTTGAGACTAGGGCCAGGATATTCGTAGGTCCAGATATGGGCCCACTAAATGTTTTCCCCATGAGCAAATTACTGCCTGGAGTAATCCGTTGGTATATTGGAACATGCTCGGATACTTTGTGAGTGTTAAGGCATATTCCAATATGATTTTATGTGATAAAAGCGATCGCCGATGGGCGATTGCTGTTAGGGCGAAGTCACATCTCTGAAAGTTTTTTTTGACAATGGACTCCCACAGCAACACGGCACCGGGGACTTGGATTTTTATTGTTTAAGTGGGGAGCTGCACCCCCCTACTTAAAGATTCTAAACTCAAGGACGGGTACATGTCGGGGGCGTGCAACTCGGGGTATAAAAAAAACTTGCGCTGAGCACAACAAAAGGCACCGGTACCCAGACCCGAACCTGGCACCATACCTGCAGCAGCCATGGATCAACCCCTGATGCCACGACACAGTTCAGCAGCTCACTGCAGTGCCACCCCTACAGCTTCTTCATCCCCTGCCAGCCCATGCTCAGCATACTCGCTCCCCACCAACTCGCATAGACATATAGCAACATCTGGTTGCTATTTTGCCAACCTCCACCATCCGGTCACCCAGCTTCCCCAATTGTCCCATCCACAGGCACCATGACTGAGTCACCCTTTTGGCAGGCACCCAATCGCAGTCGCCATCATCACGGGATACCTTCCAATATACCAGTAGGCACTATCCAGATTATGATCACAAGCCCCAGCCCTTGCTGGCCACAACAGGTGTAGGGCAGATAGTGGCTCTGGGGATTGCAATCTCAACCAAGATGATAGGGACCCTAATGGTGATTACTCCTCTGGAGCATACAGCTACTGTAAAACTTTCAATATTTGCTGCCAAAATATTCTCACTATAATCACTAAATTGGCACCTCCACTGTGAAAACATGTTGACAGTGAGTAATTATTGTCAAGGTACCTGACCACATGTTTCCAGCATTCTGACTGTCTGTGGTTGTGAGTGGTGTTCTGCTCCAAGTTTGCCAACAGCACACAACGGTTTAACTTTTGCAAACAGTATTTTCATTTATTTTTGATTTGTGCTGGCTTTCAAAAAAACAAACATCATTCATCATGCCGTACACAGCTTCATGATCATTGACCCCAAAATGGACTTGGCGTGAATAGTGGGCATACTGTGTCCATCACTTTTTTGGGGGTGGACTAGGGGCAGCAGCAGAAGCAGACAGCTCTGTGGCAACAGATTCTGCCATGGTGCTTGAAATACTGGTTTTTGCAATGAGTAACTCTGGCCTGATTTCAGAAGTTTGAAGGCAGGAGTAATCCTTCTTTACTCATTGTCTATTTGCAAACACCTGTAGTTGGCAGTAAAATACACTGGTGTGTCCTGAGGATGACTATAGGAGTCAGTTATTGACTTCCTGTGTGCCCTTGCAATGTCTGGAGACATCACTTATATATTTTAATATAGAATAGAATAGAATAGAATAGAATAGAATATATATTTGATTGCATGGCACCATTGGAAAGGTAATTTTGTACTGAACAACTTTGCCACAGATATTTTGTGTATATCATGTATACTTTAGGAGTTATTCGCATTTGTTCATGTTATGATGTGTATGGCTGACATTTTATCTATCCAGGCTCATTTAAGCACCTTGAATAAAACACACTTTTGGGGTATCTTAGCCAGTATAAAACAAAAACTGAATTGATTACAATTGATTGCATAGCACTGTTGGAAAGGTAATTTTGTGATGAACAACTTTGCTGTTGATAAGTTGTGTGTTTCATGTATACTTTCAGAGTTATATGCATTTGTTTCTGGTATGATGTGTATGGTTGAGATTCATCCCACAAACCTCACCAAAGCACCTTGACTAAAATGGGGAAACTGATAATTCATTCTAGAAAGATAGCTTTTTTTTGTTTTTTACAAACATAATATTAAAACTAAGGAGGCAGTATTGTGCAGTGGGTTAAGGCTCTGAGCTGCAAATGTCTGGATCCTTAATTTGGTGTTGATATGTTACATATTTCCCAACACAAAATGGCTTATGTTGTCTTTTTTAGTGAAAAAAAATATTTTTTTGCTGTTTCAACCAGCATAGAAAGAAAAAACAAATTACTTATTATTACTTGCATACCACTGTTGGAAAGGTAATTTTGTGCTGAACAACTTTGCCACTCATACTTTGTGTCTAGCACTTATGGTTCTTGAGCTATTAGGATTTGTTTATGGCATGCTGACTATGGCTTGATTTTGCTTAGAAAGGCCCAGGATCCACTGTTAACAGTATACAGGAGAAAAGTGGTACAACTTCAGAGAGATCCTGTGGAGGCAATGAGTTAATAGCCCTCGGTTTCAGTGAAGTAAGCCACTTGATGAGAGACGTGGTAGCAAAGTAACAGGAATATCGCCATATTAGCTGTTTAAATTGAGATTGTCAGCTGATCACCTGATCAGGTGATGCAGGGATTTAAACCTGCAGCATGTGAAACTTGTTTGGTGTGAATCTATGCAGTCTGCTGACAGGACTAAAATTCTGTTACACGAATATTAATAGTTTGACAGTGTATTTGCACCGCAAGATGCAAATGATGCCATAGCAGTAGCAAGTCACAATGGGGTCATTTGAGTCTCATTTGGGCCTCATTAATAGACATGAGCAAACTGTGTTTGTGACCCCCTCCACCCAGTGTCTATCAGGACTGCCTGCTGTAGTTCTAGTGCCCTCCCATGCTCCTGAATCTCACTCTCCGGTCTGCTGTATTATTTTCCTTGGTGGTTAATGGTCCCCTCTACAGGTCTGGATTCCCCCCTGCTGTCACACATCTGATCCTTCCCTGGTGTACAGTGTCCCCCCTTCCTGCAGGATCAAATCCCCCTGCTGTCACACATTAGATCATTCCTGGTGTCCAATGGCTCCCCATTCCCAAACATCCCCTGATATGTAGTGTATAAACAGTTTTCTCTGCTGTCCAGTAGTGCCCCCCCACCACTGAACACCCCCCCCGGGTAGTGCTGTATTTATCCCTGGTGTCAGAAGCACTGCCCATCCCCATACATCCCTGTCAGTAGTGCTTTTAATTATCCCTGGTCCTAGTAGTGGTTCCCACTCCATAACTCCCTCAGCTGTAGTGCTGTAATCATTCCTCATGTCAGTGGTTCCCTCATCCCTGGCTTACAAACTCCCAACCTGACCTACATGCCCTGCACCTGTGTGCCTCCCATAAGTCATAACCCCCCTGGCACACACCATCCCCAGTGCCCCTTCCCATGACCAGCACAAACCCTCCTCCCACATCCATGGCCAGCTGCCAACTGACAGTTCATGATTGTGCCCTTCTTGTGTTAGCTGATTACAAAAGGGGTGTGATCACAAACTGTCAGTCAGCAGCCAGCTGTGGTGGTAAGCAAAGTATTTCTGCTGGTCACTGGGGGGGGAGAGTGCCAGGGATGAATCCGCTGCTTCAGGCATGTTGGGGGAGTTCTGATCTATGGGTGACACTGGGACAGACCAGGTAGGTCAAGTGGGAGGCTTTGAATCTGGGGAGAGCAGGGGCACCACTAAAACCAGAGATACAATAGCACTATCAACAGGGGTGTTCAGTGGTGGGGGGGCACCATTGACACCAGGTATAATTATAACACTACCAGTGGGAGTGTTTGGGGTGGGGGGAATTACTGAGAACAGGGATAAATATTGCACTACTGGTAGAGGCATTTGTGGGTGAGGGACACCACTGAACATGAGGGAAAATTAATTTGTTCATTGGTGGGGTATTCAGGGTGGCACCACTGGATACCACAGATAAATATAGCACTACCAGTGGGGGTGTTTGGGGTTGGGGGTCACCACTGACACCAGGGATAATTATAGCACTACAGGAGAGGGTGTTTTGGAGATGGGTGGCAATGCTGGACACCTGGTATAAATATAGCACCACCAGCAAGGGTGTTTTGGGGTGGGGGGCACCACTAACACTAAGGATAATTATAGCACTTCTGGCAAGGGTGTTTGTGGGTGGAGGCACCACTGACACCAGGGACAATTATGGCACTACTGGCAGGGGTGTTGGGGGTGAGGGGGCACCACAGACACCAGGGATAATTATAGCATGAACAGAGGGGGTGTTTGGGGGATGAGGGGCACCACTGAACACTAGAGAAAATTAATTTATTCATTGGGGGAATGTTTGGGGTGGGTGGCACTACTGGACACCAGGGAAAATAGATGCATTCATCAGTGGGTGTTTGGGGTGGGGGGGCTACTGGAGACTACGTATTACTGAGAGTATACAGGTGGGGGTTTGGGCAGCAAGGGGGAGCTGCAGCTAGGGAGTTCAGTTGGTAAGACCAGGTTTGGGAGGGTAGTAATTAGTGCAGCACTAAAGGTTACTTATTGCCTCTCCAAACTTACAAATATGCTGGTGCACCTATATGCAAGGCATTATCAACTGCTTTGTATTGGTGCATCAGTATTTTTAGGGCCAATCACAGATTGGTTAGTGACTTGCTAACCATGTTATCCATTATGGCATTTTTGTGCTCCTTCCCTGCTTAAGGGTCACAAAGTGGTGTTAGTGAGTTACAAACAGTTTGCAATTGCTAAAGACTTCTGAACATCCTGGCCTAGATTGCTCAATGTCTCTCAGTGGGGTTTTGTGAGGGTGTGTTGGTGGAGTGTGGTGAGGTGGTGTTGCTCTTGCTCATCTTTCTCAGTTCCTTGACACCTGTGCATGTCATGTGATCATGTGGGTATCTAGAAATTATCAAGGACTACTTTGAGTCATCATAGTTAACATCCAGGTGTGGTTGGATTACTATAGTGGCATCCAATATAAAATTTGAAGAAAAGAACATAAGGAGAAAGGGATGCTAGGGGGAGGAAAGGTGAAGATAATGGTTCCACCATGTTGGCTCTGCCAAGTACTGTATAAGTTCTGGGAGCTGGAGTAATAGGGCTCTGAGGACTAGAGCTAGGTACATGATAGTAAAGACAAAATAACCATGGCACATTACATAGAAACATAGAAATTGATGACAGATAAGGACCACAAGGCCCATCCAGTCTGCCCATTTTTTCTACCTTATGAATGTGCCATAGGCCTGTACTCTGTCAATGGCCTATCTATTCATACTCATCCTTATTGCTCTCTTATTCCTGTCCCATGCCAGTTTGAAGCCCTGCACTGTATTCATATCCACCACTTCCTGAGGTAGGCCGTTCCATGCACCCACCACCCTTTCTGTGAAAAAGAACTTCCTCACATTCCCCCTTAATAGGCCTCCCTCTAATCTCATGCTGTGTTCTCTTGTCCTGCTATTTTTCTTATATTGAAACATGTTAGACTCTTTCACATTGTTAATGCCCTTAAGATGTTTGAATGTTTCGTTCATATCACCTCTCTCCCTCCTTTGCTCTAGGGTATGCATATTGAGCTCCATTAATCTGTGCTCATATGTTTTCTGATATAGTCCCTGTGCCATTTTGGTTGCCCTTCTCTGGACAACCTCCATTTTGTTAATATCCTTGTGCAGGTGCAGCTTTCAGCATTGCAGGCAGTACTCCAGATGGGGCCTAACCAGTGTCTTCTAAAGAAGGATTATTACCTCCCTCTTACGACTTGTGATACCCCTACTAATACACCTCTAAATCCCTCTAGACTTACCTACTGCTTTAGTGGCCTGCTTGGATGATTTCAGGTCATCTGTGATGATGATGATGCCTAAGTCTCTTTCTTCCCTTGTGAATGCAAGCAACTCCTCTCCCAACCTATAGGTGACTTCAGGGTTTCTCTTCCCTATGTGCATGATCTTGCACTTCTTTGCATTAAACCCCAGTTGCCACTCTTCTGACCATTTTGCCAGTTTATCCAGATGTCTTCTCATTCTGCCCAGCCCATCTGGATCATCTACTTTGTTGCAGATCTTGGTGTCATCTGCAAACAGACAAACCTTACCCTCCAGTCCATCTGCTATGTCACTGATGAAGATATTGAAGAAGATGGGCCCCAGGAATGATCCCCGAGGTACCCCACTTGTGACTTGTATCTCTTCTGACTGTATACTATTTACCACCACTCTGTTTTCTGCCCGCCAACCAGTTTGCCACCTAGTTGACCGACATCTGACCCAGCCCGAGCCTACCCAGCTTATTAATCAATCTTCTATATGTAACAGTATCGAAAGCTTTGCTGAAGTCAAGATAGGTGACATCAACTGCTCCTCCTTGATCCACAACTCTGGTTACCCAATCAAAGAAATCTATGAGATAAGTTTGACAGGACCTTCCTGTTGTAAACTCATGCTGTCTTGGATCCTGTGCTTCTATGGATTCCAGGTGCTGCACTATCCTTTCCTTAAGGAGTGCCTCCATAATCTTGCCCACTACTGAAGTAAGACTGACTGGTCTGTAGTTCCCTGCTGCCTCCCTGCTACCACTCTTGTGGAGCAGGATCACATGAGCCCTTATCCAGTCTTCTGGGACCTCTCCTGTGTTCAGAGACTCACTAAACAGTTCTGATAATGGCTCTGCTAGTTCCACCCTTAGCTTCTTAACCACATACATCCACTGCTTTCATGCTCACTCCAAAAAGCCTTCCCAGCCTGTTATCCAGTGCACCTGGTGATGACTAATCCATAAGCACTCCAATTTCCTCCTCTTCCTCCAGCAAGTATTGTCCAACCCAGTTCCAGTTCCCCTACCTGAGATAGAAGTGATCTGTCCCGAAATGTAAAGGGAAGGCCCCACATTCATGTTATATGAACAACACAGCAATAGCTGCCAAAGACATCTCTGCATGGGTACTGACAGTTATCAGTCCCCCCTGAATGACTACATGATCCCTTCCCATAGCCCTAAATCATACATCAGCAGCAGCACCACAAAGCCCAGTGCTACTGCTCAGTTATCTAGCATACATGAAGAAGCGGACACAGAGTGTGCCTCTGGAATGGACACTGCTGTAATTCTGTCATCAGAGGAAAAAGTACAGTTATTTATGTGAGATGGGGGCAGGGCCAGTTATGCCAACCCCACAATACTGCAAAGGAAAGTGAGTAGCACTGTCAGCAAAGCAGGTGGTAATGGAGTGTGCCAGTGAGGAAAATATATGGAAGTGGACCTGTCAAAAGGGCATTAGATTGAGGTAGTAGAGAAGGTAGAAAAGGGGGACCCAAAAGGGGAGTAAGTAATGGGTCTGGTGAAAGCACATGATCCTCACAATGCAGAGGAGGGGCAGGGAGAGAAGAAGCTTGAGAGAAGGATTAGGAGCAGAATGAAGAAGTACAAGAGAAGGATCAGGCGGAAGAAGTGTGAGAGAAGGAGCAGAGAAATAAGTATGAGAGGAAGTGGAAGGGCATGGTGAAGATTATGCATGAGAGGAGGATGAAAACAAGAGGAGCGTGCAAGCCTGAGCTCTGCTGCACAACCAACTAGTGGCAATAAGTGTGATACTGAGGAGTAGAGGCCTTCTCAGGGGAAGATGGCAAACAGCTAATTAAAAAGAGAAAAGCAGTAAAGGAAGCTTTTCAGGCAGGGAAATCTTGAGCCAAGCTCCCACATCAGCCCCATAGCACTGTACTCCCTGCTGCTGCTGCCCTGCCCGCCCAGTCCCAGCCACATCATTCCACAGTACCCCCATTTATTTTCACATTCCCTGTCCAATTCCTCATTAAGTACCCTAACTATGCCACTGATACTAAACAAAGAAAGACATTCCCTGCAGTGTGAGAGAATTTATTTTATTTATTTAGTTTTTGTTTACCGGATAAGAGCCATTAGCCAAGACAATGACTATTTTCAGGCACGACCAAGGAGAAGACAATACACAGGGAAACAATTTTATTTGGGAGGAGACAGGGTACATACAAAGCTATAACAAGATTTCATAAGTACATGGGTAGCTAACAAGAGATAGCACATAGTTTATAATCAGAAACATGATAAAACAGTGAAAAGGCTGCTGTCTGCTACCAGGTTAGGGTGGCAGAAGCAGAACAATAAGAGACAAAAGTGCATAAATGACCTTCCTATATGGTCGGGACAGGTGTAGAGCATTTTGCAGCAGTGGGGAAGTGGGTTCATAGTCAAAAGCAGATACTTAGGAGGGTTTGAAGAAGGTACAGGAGATCTGGCTGAAGAGGAACTTCCGACAGCTGTTTTTGAACTGGGCATGACTGGGGGCTAAACGTACATCAAGGGGCAGGGAGTTCTAAAGCTTGACTGCCAAATAAGAGAAGGCAAGGGTCCCTTGTTGGATTTACATCTAGGTATTTGTAGTAGCAACTTATCAGCTGATCATAGGCCGTGAGAGGAGGGAAGTGGAATTAGTAGTGATGCCAGCGAGATAGAGGTGCCTGTTCTGAAGATATTATCAATCAGGGTGCCAAGGGCAAGAGTTCGAGCCATTGCGGGGGGGTAACCAATTTAAGTCAGCATAGAGTTTGCATCGGTGTTTTGACCAGGGAGAGGCCGAGGCATACCTACAGATGCTGTTGTATATGGTGTCCCACTCCCCAAGGAGAGTTTTGGATGCACTGAGATAGGTAACTACCCCATAGGATAGTGATGGAAGCAGGATCCCATGGGTTACGGCTAGTCTTGCTGACTGTGTGAGTACATAGCTGGTCCTATAACCTACTTCAGTTTTGGCATTTACCGATTTTCAGGTGGATGTTATATGCTGTCCAAAGTTAAGGTTCTCATCCAGGTGAACTCCAAGATACTTGAAAGAGTGCACTGGTGTAAATTTACCATCCCATCCTGACCAAAGACTTTGAATTTATCCCGGTCCTTGCTTAGTTTGATTGCGGAGCCAAGCAGCATAGAATGTGTTTTATCAGCATTAAGGATAAGCTTGTGGTGGTGGAGCCAAGACTGGGTGGTCTTGAAAGCAGCAGTAAGGGTTTGGTTAATGTGGAGAATATTCTTATCGCTACAGTACAAGACCAGGTCAGCCACATAGAGGATAGCTGAGCAGCTGGGGATGTTTGATGAGATACTATTGATGAAACTAGAGAAAAGAAGGGGTCCTAATATAGATCCCTGTGGGATGCCCAGATTAACAGTTCTAGGGCTGGAAACAGCTGAGTTGAACCTTACCAGCTGAGTCCTATTTGACAAATAGCTTTTAAACCAGGAGACTGAGGTTTGGGAGAAACCAAGGGCTAGGAGACTATTAAGCAGGAGAGGGTGATCAACAAGGTCAAAAGCCTTTGCCAGGTCAAAAAAACTGCTCCCATGAGGTGACCATTGTTCATTGCAGTTAAAGTGTCGTTGGTAAGGTTTAGTAGGGCCAAAGAGATACTATGACCCTTACGAAAGCCATATTGAATTGGTGAGAGAAGATTATGTTTCGATATGAATTCAGTAACTTGTGTTGACAGTAATTTTTCCAGGATTTTACTCAGAACTGATAGTATAGCTATCAGCTGATAGTTTGCCATATCTCTTTTGTCACCTTTCTTAAGGACTGGAGTGATTCTGGCCATTTTCCAGATATCAGGGATAATACCACTGCAGAGAGAGAGGGTAAAGGTCCTTGACAGGGGCTGAGCAATAAATAGAGCTGCCAGTTTTAGGAGTTTGGGCTCAATCTCATCCGAGCCTACACTGGTGTTGTCAGAAATGGTATTAAGCAGATATAGGGTGTCAGATTTTGATACCGCCTTAAAGTACAAGTGTGGGGTGAGGACAGGGGTGATGGAGGGGGAGAGTGGAGGCAGCCCATTTTGGAAAGTAGATGTAAAGCTAGTCAAGTCAGAGAATGTTTTTGTTAAACGCCTCCTCAATAGTCTTAGGGTTATTGCAGTGGATCCCATTTATGACCATGTCATCTGCCAGGTGAGTTTTCTGTATTCCTAGGAATGTTTTTACATGTGCCCAGAACTTCCTGGAGTCACTTGTTGCTCCCAGCAGAAGCCCCTTACAGTATGCACTTTTTGCTTGCCTGATCCACTTGTTGCAATCACTTCACTGGGTCCTATAGGTGTGGAAGACTTCAGCAAGACCTGTTTGTCTGAAATGCCTCCAGCTTTTGTCCCTGCTGCGTAAAGCTGTCAGGAGGTCTTTGTGTATCCACTTTGTGGGTGCAGTGAGCACACGCTGAGTCACTAGGGGTGTATGCCGCTCCTGAATTTAACAAAATTTGTCTAGAAAGTAGTTCAGAGCTGTTTGTGCATCCTGGGGCTGGTACAGATAAGACCAGTCAATCAAGGAGACTTCCTAGAGGAAATTTGCCTGGTTCGGATTAGCATAGTTTCTGAAAGTGATGTAGTGTGGGGGTAGAGACTGGGAGCTAGAGTGTTGCCACACACAAAAAATGGGGAGTGATCTGATATAGTATCTGGTAGAGTGCTAGCATTCACTATTCTGTCAACCCGGTTAGTTAATACCCAATCCAGTAATGTGCTAGACGCAGTATTAGAGGAGAACCTTGTGGGTTCCGTAATGACTTGATGCAGGCTGTAGTTCTGGATTGTAGACAGAAGTTGGCTTTGCATTTGCCCAAGCCAGTTTTGGTTCATGTTCCCAAAAATAAGCAGTTCATTATGACCTGCTAGTTTTACTGAGTTCTCCAGCAAATTTATGAAGGCAGGTAGACTTCCCTGGGGCGGGTTATAAGCAATGACAATGTGAAGACGTTTCGCACCTAAGTAGAGTAAAGCATGAAGGGACTTACAAGTAGAGGACTGAGGTATTACATTATGTAAGACTTTCAGATGAGTTTTATAGAACAACGTAACTCCCCCACCCTGCTTAGGGGATTGCCTGTCATTCCTGATGAGGCTATAGTTTTGTAGTGAACAGATGGAGTCAGGGGTGGAAGGCTTGAGCCACGTCTCAGATAAACATAGTACATCAGGTTTGTTGTGGAGACCCATGCCTCAAGTTCTGTGAAATGTCATGTAAGGCTTCTAATGTTTAGATGGGCTATATAGAGTCCTCCAGTAGTAGCCCAGGAGGCATTGATGGAAGGCTGAGGATGTAAGGGACCACGGTTTAGTTCAACATCACCTGACAACAGGATAACAAGTAGAAAGAGGTACCAGAGCTTGCGATGAATGATAGGAGAGATCAATGTAGATTTAAACCAGTGTCTATGATCTAAGTAGGTGGCTACGAGGTAGGTAATGATTCTGGGGATCAGTACTGGAGTGGGATCAAGGTATACTGCAGGTTTGACTAGCATGTCTGAAAATAAGAAATTATTTTTTAACTGCCTGGTATTACTGTGGGACAGGGAAGCAGGGAGAGCTTTGCAAGGGAACAGAGCAACACGCAGGTTATGAGAGAGATCAAAATTATCTGCGTCATTTTTGAGCAGAATTAGTGCAGTTGAATTACAGAAGGAAGTGAAACTATCTTGTGCCAGAAAACAGCAGGTCAAGGCTCTCAAAGAAACAATGAAAGAGCCAATGACCTCTACTGGTGGCAATCTATAAGAAGCTAATGGAGAAGTAGCCTGTTAGGCATCAGCAGAAACTGACATGAACCGCCTAGCCTATACAACTAAAAGCCGAGATGGGGCAGGCAGGTGGGGGATGGGTGGTGAGCCAGCGCATAGTGCTGGCGGGGTTGAGTCTGGGAGAATGTCATCAGATTCCGCAGCAGTGTCCACAAGCAGCTCCTGGAGGGACTGCGTTATGTAGTAGCTGCGAGCCAATGGTTGGGTTCGGAGAAATGGCGGCAAAATAAAATTCAAAATTGCCTGGGTCTGTAGCAGCTCCAAAGCAGCCGTTCTCTGGTTTGGGGTTTTACCTGAAGCATGGGGCTGGATAGAGCAGGCTGTCTCCTGCAGGCAGGACCACTACAATGTTTTTTTTTGTTGTCGGAGCATAGGCTGTGTCTGAGAGGGGCCGTGGAGGATCCTAGGCATGCCCGAGTGGTTGAAGGGTCCTGGAGAAAGAGAAAAGGAGGGGGTTTAAGTAGAGAGAGTGAACAGCCAGGGCTGAAGTTAGATAAAGGAACAGGGTGGGTACAATGGAGAGTAGCAGACTTAGGAAACACAATTTAAACAGAATTCATCCCCCGATTCACTACATTAACCAGTACTAATAGATTAATATCTGAAAGACATTCCCAGTGTTAAACATCTGTTGGTCCCAAAGTTCAAATGAATTCATATCAGTCTTGGCCGGAGTTCTGAGTTTTGAGCTCAGACAACAGAGCTGGAAGAGACACTAAATAAAAATTGTGCAGAGTTAACTCAGGGGCTTCAGTCTGGGAGAATGTCAGCAGATTCAGCAGCAGTGTCCAAAAGCAGCTCCTGGAGGGACTGCGTAATGTAGTAGCTGTGAGCCAACAGCTGGGCTCAGAGAAATGGCAGCAAAATAAATTTCAAAATTGCCTGTGTCTGTAGCAGCTCCAAAGCAGCCATTCCCCAGTCTGCGGTTTTATCTGAAATGTGTGGTTGGATTGAGCAGGCAGGACCACCACAATGTTTTTCTTTTTTGTTGTCAGAGCGTGGGCTGTATCCAAGGGGGGCCGTGGAGGATCCTAGGCATGACTGAGTTGGTGGAGGGTACTGGGGAAAGAGGAAATGAGGGGGTTTAATAAGGGAGAGCGAATAGGCAGGGCTGAAGTTAGACAAAGGAACAGGGTGGGTACAATGTAGAGTAGCAGACTTAGGAAAAAGAATTTGAACAGAATTCAGCCCCCGATTCACTACATTAACCAGTACTAATAAATTAACATCTGAAAGACATTCCCAGTATTAACCATCTGTTGGTCCCAAAGTTCAAATGAATTCGTATCAGTCTTTGCCAGAGTTCTGAATTTTGAGCTCAGACAACAGAGCTGGATGAGACACTAAATAAAAATTGTGCAGAGTTAACTCAGGGGCTTCAGTCTGGGAAAATATCAGCAGATTCAGCAGCAGTGTCCACAAGCAGCTCCTGGAAGGACTGCGTAATGTAGTAGCTGCAAGCCAATGGCTGGGCTTGAAGAAATGGTGGCAAAATGAAATACAAAATTGCCTGGATCTGTAGTAGCTCCAAAGCAGCTGTTCCCCTGTCTGGGGTTTTACCTGAAGTGTGGGGCTGGATCAAGCAGGTGGTCTCATGCAGGCAGGACCACCACAATGTTTTTTTTGTTGTCAGAGTGTGGGCTGTGTCCGAGGGGGCCGTGGAGGATCTTAGGCGCACCTGAGTGGCACAGAGTCCTGAAGCATGGGGCTGGATTGAGCAGGCGGTCTCCTGCAGGCAGGACCACCACGATGTTTATTTTGTTGTTGGAGCGTGAGCTGTGTCCGAGGGGGGCCATGGAGGATCCTAGCTGCACCTGAGCAGATGGAGGGTCCTGAAGCATGGGGCTGGATCGAGCAGGCGGTCTCCTGCAGGCGGGACCACCACAATGTTTTTTTTGTTGTTGGACCGTGGACTGTGTCTGAGGGGGGCCGTGGAGGATCCTAGGCATGCCCGAGCGGGCGGAGGGTTCTGAAGTGTGGGGCTGGATTGAGCAGGCGGTCTCCTGCAGGCAGGACCACCATGATGTTTTTGTTGTTGTCAGAGCATGGGCTGTGTCCGAGGGGGGCCATGGAGGACCCTAGCTGCACCTGAGCAGATGGAGGGTCCTGAAGCATGAGGCTGGATTGAGCAGGTGGTCTCCTGCAGGCAGGACTACCATGATGTTTTTTTTGTTGTCGGAGCATGGGTTGTGTCTGAGGGGGGCCGTTGAGGATCCTAGGTACACCTGAGCAGACAGAGGGTCCTGAAGCATGGGGCTGGATTGAGCAGACGGTCTCCTGCAGGCAGGACCACCACAATGTTTTTTTTTGTTGTTGGAACATGGACTGTGCTCGAAGGGTGCAGAGATGGATCCTAGGCATGACCGAGCGAGTGGAGAGTCCTGAATCATGGGGCTGGATCAAGCAGGTGGTCTCCTGCAGGTGGGACCACCACAATGTTTTTTTTTTGTTGTTGGAGCGTGGACTGTGTCTGAGAGGGGCCGTGGAGGAGCCTAGGTGCACCCGAGTGGGTGGAGGGTCCTGAAGTGTGGGGCTGGATCGAGCAAGTGATCTCCTGCAGGCAGGACCACCACAATGTTTTTTTTGTTGTTGGAATGTGGGCTGTGTCTGGGGGGGGGACATGGAGGATCCTAGGTGTGCCCGAGTGGGCGGAGAGTCCTGAAGCATGGGGTTTGATTGAGCAGGTGGTCTCCTGCTGGCAGGACCACCACAATGTCTTTTTTGTTCTCGGAGTGTGGGCTGCTTCCGAGGGGGCTGCGGAGGATCCTAGGTGCGCCCAAGCAGGAGGAGGGTCCTGCATGCTCCAATCAGTGTGATAGAAGTCTCAGTCAGGTTCAGTCTGTTGGAACTTTGGAAATCAGTGTTCTGACTGAGCATTTAAAACATGGACATGGCATCCTGTGAACAGGCACATCCATTCCCAATCTCCACTCAAGTCAGACAGGCAAGCAGCAGGGACAATTGGGCATGGGAAGGGGTGGGCTAACACAGTCATTTAAGTAATCCAGCCACCATGGCAGCAGCCTGAGCCAACTGATGAAGCCCTAGGTAACAATAACTATATAATGACTGTGACCTGGCACTACTGGAGGTCACCATGTATAGGCAAGGCAGTGCTAAGGGAAATGGACGTGAGGTTGCCCTCTACTGTATATCAGGGAAGGCACAGAGGCAATAGAGGATAGGTCCATCAGTGAATGAAATGGGAGACAAAATCACTGTGGGTATAGTTCATGAAAGTACTGAGCAAGAGGTTCTCGTGGGGGTGGTTTCTAGACTTTCAGGGCAAGGGGGTAATGACCATAGGGAACTAGTGGCAGAAACTGAGAAGGAGACTGCAAAGGGGGCAGTAATGGTGGTGGGAGATCTCAAACTACCTGACATAGACTGGAACATTCCAGCAGATAAAAGCACCAGAAGTCAGGCCCTAATAGATACGTTGCAGGATTGCCTGCTGGTAGAGGTCAAGGAACTCAAAAGGCAGGCTGCTGTTCTCAGTGTGGTGCTCACCAGCACATAAATGGTGGGTAGGGTGTGGCTTGGGGAACCACTGGGGCACAGTGACCATCACACCATATGGTTTGAACTGGCCCTGGGTACTAATACACTTTTGTCAAAAGCTGAAGTTCTGGATCTCAGATGGGCAGACTTTGACCAGATGAGGAAGCTAGTGAGGGAAAATTGGTTGGAGTGTACAAAATAAGGGGGCTGAAGGAGAGGTGGGGAGTAATCAAAAGTGGCATTCTCAAGGCAATTAAAACATTCTTGAGAACAGTTATCAAGTGTAACAGGTAAAATAGACCAGGCTGATTCTGGACGTAGCGGGGCCCCAAAAAAGGACATTCATTAGATACAGGGAGGGAACATGGAATGGAGTGAATACCAGTTAAAGAGGAAGGAGGCCAAGAAAGCAATCAGGGATGCAACAACAGACATGGAACTGTATATTGTGGAGGGGTCAGGGAACAGGAAAAACAGTTCTGCAGCTACATTAAAGAAAAAGGAAGTCAAGAGGGGGAATTGTAAATCTGGAGGGGACAGTATTATACAGAAGGAAAAGCAGAAGGCAGCCATTCCTAATGACTACTTCTGCTCAGTATTCAGATGAGGGTCATGGTCCTTTGCCAGAAAGTGAAATAAAGGATTCTGCAGGGGGGATCATATAAATGGGACATGTTGTAGAGAAATGGGACATGTTGTAGTTATAGAATAAAGGATTAGAAAAGGGCTTGCAACCCTGAAAATAGATAAGGTACTAGAGCCAGATGGGATGCACCCAAGCGTGCCAATGGAATTTTCATCAGAACTTATTGAACCCTTGGCATAGCTATTCAATAGCTTACTAAATTCAGAGGTGTTTCTGAAAGATTGAAGGGTAGCAGACATGGTTCTGATCCAGAAAGGATGGGTCATGAGCAACCGGGTAACTACAGGCCCATCATTCTTACCTCCCTACATTGTGGATAACTTGCTAAAGACACTTGTCAGAGAGGACCTTATGCACTACCTGGAAGCCAATGGGCTGTAGGATAGTAAGCAGCATGCATCTGTGGCAGGAAAGTCTTGTCAGACCAGTGTGATATATTATTTGACCGGATAACTAGGGCTGTGGATAAAGGACAGGAAGTGGATTTATTCTACTTTAGCTTCAGTAAGACATTTGACTCTGCACCACACAGAAGGTCACTAAAGAAATTAGAGGATCTGGGGTCTGCAAAGGATATAGTTAGATGGGTGGGAAGTTAGTTGAGGGGGAGACAGCAGAGGATGGTGGTAAATGTGGTTGAAATAGAAGAGAGGGATGTCACAGGTTGGGTGCTGCAGGGAGGCTCTAAGATTCCAGTTCAACAACTATGTTGTCGATTGACATCACAGCAATGGAATTATGTCAACCGCAAGTTGCAGTCAGCATAATTCTGGAGGGAGACCCTTGTCATTTTTCCATTGAGGGGGCTTCACCCCCCCAAACCCCCTCATGTGGGTCTCGGCCCCCTGCACCCCCCCGATCTAATGGATTCCAACTCCAAGTTGGAGTTGACTTGTGGAGGGGATGCAGGACTGGGAGACAGAGTGCCAGGGTCTCGAGTGAACCATTACAGTGAACTGTAGATGTTGTCAGCATCAATGTGTTCTCTGTAATAGTGTTGCAATACAGTCAGGGGTTTCTAGGAGTACCTTGCCCCTTTCTTTTTTCTGTGATGGTGGTCTATAGATTATCCCCACTTGGACAGGGGTCCTGTCCCCAGCTTCAAGCATTACCCACAGGGCCTCTGAATCATATTGTGATACTTGCATTTCAGTGGCCTTAATATCATCCATAATCCCCCACCCTTTTTTCCCTTTCGGTCCCTTCTAAATAGGCTGTATTCTGGGATAGCAACATCCCAGGTATGGTTCTCACTGAACCATGTTTCTGTGACTGCCACCCAATCAAGATTTCATTTTATAAGAGTCTGTAATTTCCGCTGTTCATTTGTAGTTTTCTTGCCCATGATGCTTTTTGTTTGATGCTTGCTATTGATTGCACTGGCAGGGTACCTAGTGTCTTGGCTTGTGTGCATCGTGCTATTACTTGGTGCTGGAGAAGAGCTGTTTGCTGTGGGAGGGGCAACTTCCACTCTTTGAGGCGTGTAGGGTGCTGTTGCCCTCTCTCCATACATCAGTTTAAATGAACTGCAAATATGTCAAACTTCTGGCCGAGAGCTCAGGTTCCTTCCTTTGTAAGATGAAGGCTGTTGAATCGAAAGAACCCCCCCCACCCAGAAGTCATACCATTCTACCACAAAAGTGTGTCCCTCATCACAACACCAGTGTTTTAGCCAGGTGTTGAGTTCCTTGATTTCCTTATCTCTGATTTTCTGCCTGCTGCCTCCCTTTTCCCATACAGGCAGAATCTCAAAGAAGGAGATGCTGGACAAAAGAGAAGTTAACTTTGTGCCTAGTGTTGTCAGATTCTGCTTGGTTTCCTCCATGGTTTTACTAGCAAGGTCATTCATTCCTATGTGTATAAGCACGTGCTGATTATATATTTCGCTGTATACAATTCCTTCAATCCAGTTTGTATCCCTACAAGCAGATGACCCAGGAAGGCATTTGACTGTAACCACTGTGTTATTGCTTTCCTAGAGATGATGCTCCACACCACGTATCATAGTGTCCCCTATGATCAAGAGTGTTTTTTTATCCCTGTTACATGAAGTGATGTTTGATTTTTGCATGGCATTTTTTGGCATACTAGATTCTGGATTGGTTCATCTGCTGCCTTGGCGTTTGACACTGATGAAAGTGATGACAACCTATTTGCCATTGGCATTGGCAGGGGAATTTCCCCGGTGTCCTGGCCAAATTTCCCTCATTCACTAGAAATACCACCAACAGCTTAATCTGGTTTCAAAGTCAGTTGGCATTCATCTGTATCCCCCTCCCCCGGGTCGTGCCTGAAAATAGGCAGGATTTGTCTAGTGCACTTACCCGGTCAACAAAAGCTAAATAAATAAATAAAAATTGGGTGAGGCATGTCCTTGTGTGTGTGAGAGCAGCTTAGCTTGGAATTTGCTTTGTGGTGTTTAACTACTTGCCATCCTCTGGGCCTGGATTGCCTTTGGGGCAAGGGCATTGGCATGGGAGGAGTGGTGTACTGCGATGTTCCATGTAGTCTGGTTCTGAGATAGCTGATTTCTGCCCACATGGTGCAAAGCTGGGCTTTCTGCTCCCCTATAGCTCTGCATATTGGACAAAGCCAATCCTATAGGCGAGGGCCCTGTTGAATAGAGTTCCATACTGGTTGCAGTTTATTATGTCCATTACAGTACTGAATTGCGTTTGTTTGGATGAAAAGTAAGAGAAATATGCTGTAAAGTTAAAATTTGAGAGAAAGTTGTGTTTGCTTGGACGAACAGCAAAAGAGTATGCTAGAATGAGTTAGACAAAAAGTAAGTGAATATGCTATAAAGTTAAAGATTGGGAAGAAAATACTTTTTTTTCTTTTGTTCTTTTTTGGGACAAAAGGGAAAGGTAGGTGTTAGCCCTGAGCTTGAGAGAATGCTGTGTTTCCTTAGACTAAAAACAAGTAAATATGCTAGAAAGATTCAGATGAAAAGTAAGAGAAGATGCTATAGAGTAAAAGATTGGGGAGAAAAGAACCAGAATTCTGGGATGTGTTGGAAGGGGTTTCAGTAGCAGGAGGAAAGAGGCAATATTACCTCTCTACAGAGCACTGGTGAGAACCCATCTAGAATATTGTACCCAAAGCAAGAACTGAGTGTACATTGCAACTGTATAAGATGAACTATAAATAAGATCCTAGATTTGTACATGATTCTGTAGTACCTGTATCAACATTATGTGTTATATGCTTGTATGCATATAAGTTATATATAATTTTGTACTGTATTCTAGTTATGTATAATTGTTTTACTTAGCTGAAACTGGATGAACAAAGGGAAACATCTTGTAAACAGGGCAAAATTGCCCTAATGGTGTTATTTTGTGACCAACTGTTTACCTGTATAAAAATAAAATTTTCTACTACACCTGAGAAAAGACAATGGAGGGAACAGTACGGTGCAGGGTAACCAAAATGATTACACAGGGACAACAGGGCACATCCTACGAGGATTGGCTTAGTGATTTGAACATGTACTCGATATAAGCCAGAAGAGAAAGGGGCAACATGATAGCAATCATCAAGTTTCTAAAGAGCATGAACTAGGCAGACTGGGAGGATTTATACAGTAGGAAGGACAAGTGGAATCTAATGGGGGGGGGTGAAGGGGAGATGTGAGAAAGTTTTATGTAATACAGAGAGTGGTTGAGCCATGGAACAGCCTATGTTCTGAAGGGTGGGCACAACAACCATTAATGGATTCAAGCATTGCTCAGACAGAATTAAAGGTGTAGTAGTTACTCGTGGAGGTAGCAGCAGTAAGGCAGAGGCAAGCGGGAGTAAGGGGAAAGCATCTAGGCGACAGGTCTCAGGGTAGGATAGGGCAAAACAGGGCAAACTGGATGGGCTGTTGAGCTTTTTCTCCCAACATTGTCTACATTTCCATGTTTCTATGTGTGCACCCTCGGTACTGACACTGCTTCATAAGGAGTGCAAACCACCCCCAGCAACAGTCAGGCCTGGTGTATATACCATCACTAGCAATGGTGTTGAATTTGTTGTAACAGAACAAACTACATTGGCCAAGCTATTACATGTCCATGCTAAACTGCTACCAACTCACCAAAAGTTCCATATGAATGGTACAACACATTGGGGAGACAATGGCCTGTAATCTTCAGCTACTATCCTGGGTCAGGGACATTAACTTTCAAAGACTTGCAGGAAGTGCTGCCCAGCTTTAATACTCTTATCATGTTTCACATTTTCTCTGCATGTTATCCCCACTATGGATGAGGCCATGCACACACAAATGATGACACTTTTGAAGGTTAATAGGAGTATGTGCATTTCCCTAGTGACATTTCGAACAGTAGTGCAAACCAAAACTTTCTGAGTCTCATTGTCCATTGGAATGTGTCCAAATCAAGCATCACCACCGCCATATCCATATTGCCTCCACCAAAACCAGCACCCATATGATCTATATTGAAGCAGACGGCCTCACAGAAGCATAGCAGTAGAGGTAGTGCATTACTTAATGTGTCAGAAGTAGAGGAAACACAAAGTGGGAGAAACATATCTGGTTCATCCAGTCTCTGTTTGATATACCCCCATGAACTGAAAAAGTGTATCTTTGGGAAGGACGTGGCAGCAACATGGTGAAGGCAATAAATGACTGGGAGTCTGGTATGTGCCTTGCGTTGCACATGAAGGGGTCAGGTGCTCATAGACATGCACAGCTGAAAAGAAAAACTCCTGATACTGTATTTCCATCATTCCGCCAAACATGTTGTTATCCTCTATGATTGCCAACAGAAGCACAATTTTCCTTAGCATTGCTTGACTAAAGATGTTTCCACACAGTGGATCTCTGTTTTCAAGATTGTGGAGACTTGTCTAACAGAAAGCTGTGCACTGGGCTATGGAAATCCAGGATGTGAAGTGTGGGGAATATCTGCTATGGTTGCAATGGTGTGTTCTGCAGCAACCTATTCTACCTCTGCAGCCATGTGAATAGGCCACCAAAGAATTCAGTGTAAAACCAGCAACTCTTAGCATTGTCCTTCTCATGGTCCAGCTACTTGAATACCATATATATTGGGTGTTTACTCACCTGGTAAAGGTGATTGTGTTGGTTGACATCCATGGCACTCCAGACATTACCTCATGGGTTTTAGCCCACCTGATAGGCTAGTGATGCACATGACTCTAGGATCAAATTTCTAGTATATCCAGGTCCCAGAAACCCCTGCTGTCCAGTTCAAATCTTCCATAGCTGAAATCAAGGTTAGTAGTGTGCAAAGAGAAATGCGATAGCAAAAACAAAACAATTGCAATACTGCATGAAATGATGTCAAGAGAGGATGTAAACTGGGTGACCAAAAGGCCCGATTTTATTCTCCCTATTATTTATAATCTAATCTCGACCCCCAAGGAGATCAACAGAATCAATCTTCAAAGTAACCTATCCCCTCCTGAACTTTGTTTGGCGTAGACCTCTGGTCCTGGTCGCTCTGAGTACTCTGTTGGGAGGGCCTTGGAGTGCCATGGATATCAACCAACACAATCACCTTTACCAGGTGAGTAAACACCCATTGTGATTGGTTGACCACCCATGGCACTCCAGACATTACCTCATGGGTAGATAAGAAGCAGTGTAGTACCCAAGGGAGGGAACAGAGTGGACTAAGAGTGAGAGGTGGATGTAGCTGCTAGGAGGACCTGAGCGGCAAACGTGGGCTGTGTGCCGTACAGATGCTCGAGTCTGTAGTGCCTGGCAAAGGTATTGATGGAGGTCCATGTGGCCGTTTTGCATATGTCTTCTGAAGACACGTTTGCCCTTTCCACCCAAGATGTTGTGACTGCCCTAGTGGAATGTGCTTTGATACCCTTGGGCAGTGTCAAATGTTTAGCTAGGTAAGCCTCCTGAATGGTCCTCCAAAGCCATCTGGCGATCGTGGACTTGGAGGCTGCCTTGCCTGTTCGTTGGCCCCTTGTGACGATAAATAGTCTTTCTGTCTTGCAGAGGGGCAGTGTTCTGGTTATGTAAATGGAAAGGGTGATGCCCATGTCTAGATGGTGCAGGATGGACCGTGCACCCTGCAGCGTGTCCGTGGGGAAGGCGGGCAGCTCGATGGACTGCTCCATGTGAAAAGCAGTGGGTACCTTTGGTTAGAAAGAAGGGACTGTTCGCAAGCGAACTCCCTGGGGAGTGAAAACTGTGTAGGGTTCTTTGTACGATAGTGTGCCTAGCTCTCTGATTCATCTGGCTGAGCAGATTGTGACCAGGAAACAAGCCTTGAGGCCGACCCAGAACAGGTCTATTTCACTGAGTGGAACAAATGGAGCTGAGCTGAGAGTCGAGTACCAGGGAGAGATCCCATGGTGCAATGGTCGGGTGTGATCTTGGCCGGAGTACCTCTACTGCCTTTAGGAAGTGTAATGAGTCTTGGTGTGCTCCCGGGCTGTACCCCCTGATGGGACCCGTGGCAGCTCCAATTATGGAGAGCTGTACCCTGAGGGACAAGTGGGCCAGGCCCTTGTCTACCCCCTGTTGCAGATACAGTAGGATAGTTGACATGTCCGTTTGTTCAGGGTCCTTACCCTGCGTCCGGCACCAGTTCGCGAAAATAGACCACTGTCTACCGTAAGTGGCAGAGGTAGAAGCCTGTCTGGATTGTAACATAGTAGAAATGACGGAGTCATGATAGCCTGCTCTCATTAGTCTTCTCCTCTCAGGAGCCAGGCCATGAGTTTCAGTGTTTTTGGGGCCGGGTGGATCACTGGTCCCTGTGAGAGCATATCCGTCCGGTAAGGCAATGGGAAGCTGGCTAAGGTCATTTCGAGTACTGTGGCAAACCACATCCTCTGTGGGCAGTAGGGGGCCACCAGGATGATGGTGCGGCGACATGTCCGGATCTTGCTCAGTACCTGGGGAATCAGGGCAAGGGGTGGGAAGATGTACGCACGTTCCCGAGACCATGGTTGTGACAGGGCATTGGTTCCCTGGGAGTGACCTTCCTGGAACCATGAGTAAAATGTCTGGACCTGTGCATTTTCCCTTGTCACAATGAGATCCATAGGGCCTGCCCCCATGCCTTCTGAATCATCTGGAAGAGGCTAGGGTGTAGTCACCACTCCCCTGGGTGAACCTGTTGCCTGCTGAGCCAATCCGCGGGCACGTTGAGTTTTCCTGTGAGGTGTACTGCACCAAGGTGACTGAGGTTGGTCTGAGCCCAATTGAGGACTGCTGTTGCCTCCCTCGGCATGACTCTGCTCCTGGTGCTCCCCTACTTTGCGATGTAGGCCACTGTTACCTAATTGTCGGAATGTATTAGGACTGACTGGCTGAGGCTGAAGGCCTGGAGGGCATGGTATATGGCCCTCATCTCCAGGATGTTGATGGACAATGTGGTTTCCACTGGAGACCATAGGTCTTGAGCTGTCCGGTCACCCGTGCACACTCCCCAGCTGGATATGCTTGCATCTGTCTCCACCTTGGCCGTGTAGGAAGCCTGTAGTGGCACCCCCTTGTTGAGGTTGGACTTCACTGTCCACCATGTCAAGGACTGTCTGACCGATGGTGGTAATGAGACGATGGTTTGTAGATTGTGCTCGTTTGGCGAACCTCAAGTCAGGACGTACGTCTGGAGTGTTCACATGTGCCATCTGGCCCAGGGTATGAGGTCAATGCAGGATGCCATGCATCCTAGCAGTTGGGCTATGCATTCCATGGTTGTCTGATGGCGTGTTCTCAGGTGGCGAGCCAGGGCAATCAGATTGAGTACTCTTGCCTGAGAGGGTTTCGCCCATCCCTGTGACGTACCTATTAGAGCCCCCAGATGTTCGATCTGCTGGGTGGGTACCAGATGACTCTTTTCCTGGTTCACTACCCACCTGTGGGCCTTGAGTGCCTGAAGGGCGGTCGTTGTGTCTTGGATTGCGCGCTCCTTGGAACATGCTTGGATGAGCCAGTCATCCAAGTATGGTGTGATATCTAGCTCTTGTTCCCTGAGCTTTGCCAGAAGAACGATCGACACCTTTGTGAAAACTCTCGGTGCTGAGGTGAGGCCGAATGGTAAGGCCTGGTACTGGTAATGGTGACCCAAGACGTGGACTCTGAGGGATTGCCGGTGTCTTGGAGTGATTGGGATGTGGAGATATGCGTCCTTCAGGTCAATGGACGTGAGGTAGTCGCCTACCCGGACGCTGCGTAGGGTTGAACGTATGGTCTCCATTTGTTGGTTGAGGTGTTTCAGATCTAGAATGGGACATAGCTCTCCAGACTTCTTGGGCACGAGAAAGAAGATGGAGTATACCCCTAGGTTCTGCTCATGTGTGGGAACGGGCTGGATGGCTCTGTTTCGTAGTAGTTCCAACAAAACGTTGTCTTCCTTTTTGCAATTGGTGAGGTTACAAATCTGTGAGCAAGAGGAGTGTGGGTCAGTTCTATGGAGTACCCCCTGGAGACCACCTCTAGGACCCACCTGTCTGAGGTTGTATTGAACCACTGGTGCTTGAACAGTGATAGTCTTTGGCCTACTGGGGGGTACGACCCCAGACTGTGAGAGGTTCTGGGTGCGCAGTCATTGCTGTTTCCCCCTGTAGCCTCTACCTCTTCCCCAAAATCTTTGGCCCCGGGCTCGAAGGGAGGATGGTTGGTAAGTTTGGGAGTAGGGACTACGGTAGCTGTGGGCTGTTCCTCTGCCTTGAAAGGAACTGCTCTGTGAGTGTGTGTCCTTACGTGTTTGGTATAGTCTGGTCCCCCGGAAACCTGCACTTTGTGGATGGGAGGTAGGTGTATCTGGCCTTGTTTTCAGGAGGTCTCTTCCTCCTCCTTTTGTTTCAGAGAGTCCTGCAGCCCCTCCCAAAACATGCTTTCCTTCATGGGTAAATTCTGTAATAGTGTCTTTGATTCATTGTCGGCCTCCCACAATTTTAGTCACAAAGCTCTTCTGGCCCGATTAGTGATAGCCGTGGCCCTGGTGTGTAGCCGCAGTGTGTCCACTGCCATATCCGCCAGGTATTTTGCCACGACAAGTGTGCACTCTAAGAGTTCTGCCTCCCAGAACTTTTGGTTGGCTTGTTCTTGGAGTTCTTCTAGCCAGCGGATTTGTGCCCGTGCTGTGTAAATGGCCATCGTGGCAGCTTTGGCGGCTGTTCCTTCAACCTCGAATGCTCTTTTTAGCATGTCTTCCACCTTCTTATCCATTGGGTCTTTTAGTGCTATTGTGCCACATGGCAAGATTGTTTTCTTGCTGAGTGCCTCGACCTGGGGGTCTATAGTGGGGGCTTTGTACCATATCTCAGTTTTGTCCTCTCGGACTGGGTACATTCTGTCCAGGTTTCTCTTACTCGGCATTCTTCCTGGTTCTGTGGATTGCCACTCCTTATTGAACGCGTCCTCGATAGCCGGGCATACTGGGAAGGTCTCTGAGGTGCCGCCTTCTGTTGGATCAAGGGGTCGAGTTTGGACTCGGGTTTACTCTCTTCAACGTCAAACCCCATAGTGGCCTTGATGACTTTCAAGAGGCCTGGTATCATGTCGAAGGAACACAACTTTGACGTAAGGGACGGCACAGTTTGTGGTTCAGTGTCCTTTTTGTCGGTGTCCACTCCATCCTCCTCCTTCTGGATGTCCCTTTCCTCTCCCGGGTTTTGGCAGGAGTTGTCTGGGACAGTGTCCTCATGATCTTGATGTTCCTCTGGGGTTCCCCCTGTCTTGTCGGGTTCCGGGATCGCCGTCGTTGTTCTGTGCTGTGTAAGGGATTCGAGTCTCTCCATAATCTTCAGCATGAAATTCTGCTGACTCTCCATGATTGCGACTGTGGCCTGCTAGTTTTGAATCAGGAAGGAAACAGGGTCCATCCATGTGGAACCACTGGGTCCTGGATTGTTGGGACCCATGACCGTAGTTTGCTCCATGGATAACTCATCATCATCAAGAAGACAGGTGGAGCAAAGGGGACCTGGAGCTTGGGGCAAAAGGGTAGCATTGCAATAGGAACACTTCTTGGCCTTGACCATCTGGTGAGAAAGAAGAATAAGGCAAGCTTAGTTTAGGGCTGGTGCCATGCGCTGTGATTTCTCTTATCCCCTAGCAATCAGCATAATGCTGTAAGATTAGCGCCTTACTTTCAAAGGCTTAGGAGGGGCAGAAAGAAATGGTCTCTGTGCTATTCCCTGGTCAGAGGGACGGCATGAGAGGTCACTGTGGGAGGGACCCCTCATGCATGGCAGGAGTAGACTGGTCATAGCAGTAGATAGGGACTTCCAGAGCATAGGCTGGCATCAGGTTTGCTGTGGAGAGGAACCCGTGATGAAACTGCGAATGTAGCCCCTGTAGGAATGGTAGACCCTAGCACCAGGGTCGCTATGGGAGGGACCCGTGTGTAGGGAAGGTGGACTGTGATTGTGTGCCAAAAACATGGCAATCACTATGAAAGAGGCCCCATAATGTGAGAGTAGGGTGCCTGCATTCCTGTTGTCGATCCCACTCCTAAACGCGTATAATTTTCCAGCCTATAATTGGATATATAGTTATCTTTTTCTGTTTCCCAATGGACAGAAGCCCCGGAACCCAGGTTTGTGGCATGGTCCAGTGAGGCTTTTCCTTTAAGAAAGGGTGTTAATGGCCCCTCTTTTATACCCCTGGTTCCCTGGTCCCATGCCCCTTTAAGGTTCCAGTACTGCTTGAGAGATTCCCAGTGTGGAGCAGGGTTCAGAAGCCCTGGGACTGGTGATAGGCCCGACGTGATGAACGCCATTATCCCCCCCTCCAAGCTCAGGATATCCTAGAACGAGGGGTGGAAGAGATCTACCTCCAGTAGGATGGTGGAGGGGAAAACCTTGTGGTGAGCGTGGCCCTGAAGGAAGGGCTGAGGGAACAGCTGGACCCCTCGTAAGGGGAAGGGGGAGTCATGGTACCACTGAAGGAGGATGACAAGAGACTTGCAACATATATAGGTCACTAGGTACATACAATCCAAACAGACAATATACACTACAATATTCAAACAGTAATCTAATATATAAGTTAGGAAGTACAGAGAAAAAAAAAGATTTTTACATTCTTTGTGACATATAATGAAAGATGTGTAAACATGACTTTAATTTTCTTCAAGTTCTGAGGAGCTGTTGAGGATTCCGAAGAAAGTGTGATTTTCCTGTTCTGATAGAGTGGAACAATGCTCGAGATTACAATCACAGATACACTGGACACAACCACTGTACTTCCTAACTTATATATTAGATTACTGTTTGAATATTGTAGTGTATATTGTCTGTTTGGATTATATGTACCTAGTGACCTATATATGTTGCAAGTCTCTTGTCATCGTTAAAAAGATCTTTCTGTGTAAAGCATGCTGGGACCTCACTGTAGATGAGTTTCAGTTCAATTGAGTTTCATTCATGTTTATATTTTGATATAAGTAGAATTTTATCTAACGTAACCTAACCCTGTAGAAATAGGTTAACTGAAAGTCACTTTTCAATACACAAAGTATGACATTGTCACCATTTTAACCTGAATCTCAGATGTGGAGCTCCATACTTCAACGCAGGTGGCTACAACAGACAGGAGGATGGCCATTCCCCATCGGTAAGATCATACAATCCAGCACCAGTGGGAGAAGGTGGAGGACCTGGAGAACAGAGGTTGGAGGAAATAGCTTCAGTTAATGGGTTTCCCTGAAGGCTATGAGGGGAAAGATATCTTAGTCTTCCTCCAAATCTTCTTCCAGATTCTTTTTGCCCACCAGTGGGGGACCCACTAGAGACAGAAAGCTTGCACCGGTACCTAGTCCCACCACCTAAAGCAGGTCAATGGCTCTGTGACATTCTTGTTAAAATCTTTTGTTAAAGTCAGGTGCCATTTGATGCAGTTGTTATGCATGCACCCTGAGACCCACAGGTGCAGAGTTCAAGCCTCATATGCTGAAAATAAAAGTGAAAATAATGTCCTTTGTTACATTGTTAAAGAAAGTTATACACACTGCATCAGTGACATAGGGGGACTCTGGTGGCAAGGATCACAAATCCAAACTTTCCCAGACTTTTCTCCTATCCTGGGCCTACACCAGAGCTCACAAAGCCCTGATACAATTGGGAGCACAATACAGCCTACAGCACCATGCCACACCTAAGATCTTCTTCAGTGGGTTGCCACTCTCCTTTGATAGTCTAGAGGGGGTGGTGGCCTTCAGTACCAGATCATTCCCTAATGCATGCATTCTGACCAAACCAGACTCAGCAGCCCATCTGCTGTGTATGAACTCTATGCCCCCTGATCCAGCAAGGCAGCAATTCCCAGAGTACTCAGGTCCCACCTCCTTTGCCCCTAGCTCATTATCTGTGAATCCCCACACCAAAATAATGTTGTCGAGACAAGTGAAAGAACAAGAGCAAAACAAGACAACTGACAATTCACCAACACCTCGGTCATGGAGCCAAAGTTAGAGTGATAGCTCCGAGGCCTCCACTGACAGTCCCCCATTAATGAACCTCACAGCAATTTGCTGTCATTCCCCTGTGAGGCCTCTCCTTTTCACCCTGTGATCCAGATCCATCGACTGGCAAGACTGTGCTATTTAGTAAACACAACCCCCACCGGCCCTGAGTTCTGGGGTCATTGCCTCAACTCCACTACCAGGCAGCACTGCTTCAAACATAGAATACCATTGTTACCCTGCACATTTAGCCACCACAATGGCAAAGAATAAACTGCCTATTAATTAAATGAAAATGGTGATAGTTAAAGGAGAACTGCACTGAGACTACAAGCCATTTTTATGCTTGTCATCAGGCAAAGCATTTTGGCATGGTACATGGCTTTGAGAGGCATGTTGCAGTGATCCAATGCAGGAGACTTTACAAGGGGCTTGACCAATAATCAGCAAGCCAGATAATGACATTGCTCAGGCATGAAGTGGGTGGGCTTCCAAACATTGTACTGACAGACACATTCATAAATCAGCTCTTTCAGCAAGCACAGCTAATCTCATCATGTGCCCTTGTTCTCTCTGTGTCAGAGCAGGGAAAGGTTAATGTATGTGTCATACAATGTCTTATCTTTTACAGTGCACATTCTTTTCATTAAGTTCCAGCTTTCTTCCAGCTAGGCTGCTTCTGTCTTGAATTCAAGCACTGTAGACTTTTTAGAATCAGGATTTTAAACAACATATAAACTCTTTACAAAGTACCCTCTGCATTTTATTTATATCAGCAGCCAGCAAACATGCTTGGCACTTTATGATTGCTAAAGCACAATAAGCACTTTCTTAAGCAGTTTTCCTTATCCTTATGCACATCAAGCATTTTATTCAGCACGGCAGGCATTTTAACACCACATATGGACAGAAAAGAAAAAAAATGTAAGAGAAAAACTAGTGAGAGGGGAGACTACGCAGGTAGGTGGCCACTCTACAGAGGCATAAAATGTGAAATAAACAGGATAGGAAAATGGCACTGCTGCACCAGACTACTAAGACAGTAAAGGAGAGAGGCTAGAAAAATATGTTCCTGGGTGCTCCAATTATTCCTAATGTAGAGCACAGGGCTACCACAACCTGAAGTTCAGTTTTGTGATGTTCTCACATCAGACTGGTGGGAATAGAAGCCACATTCCCTTCTGAAGTCACCCGAGTACACCATACTACAGCAGCAGTGCTGCAGAGGAACCTCTACACTGAGAGCCCAGCCCCCACTCAAAGCAGAGAATGGTGAAAACTGTATTTTTTATTGTTTTAAATTCCCTTCAGTTTGTCAGTTGTTGCCTCACCTTAACTCCCCCCCCCCACCATCCAACCCTTAGTCTTCTGGCATGTCCCGGGATCTGCACCTTGACCTGGTACAACATTAATACCAGCGGCAAGCATCCAACATTGACAGATGCCTGTTCCCAGTAGAAGTTGTGTTTTAAGTACTGGTTCAGATTCTGTTATTGCTCTAGCTGTCCAGGCTTTTTAGTGTTCCTGTTAGGTGTTCCTGATTTACATGCTACTGGTAGGAACCATTTAGACCTGTATTATGTAATTTATGCCCATGTTCCACTCTTCTTTTCTTGGCACACAATGCATCAATGTTATGCTGTAGGACTCTGTGGCTAAGAGGGAGATAAACTACATCAAACTGTTTTAAAATGGTGCTTAGCACTGGACTGTGAAACAGAAACGCCCACTGCATTTGATAAAAGGCTTGTATAGATGAAACAATAGCAGAATGTTAACCAGTACTCAAAAAAACAGCTTCTATAGGGAAAATGACTTACAGGTCCAGTGCAGTTCTCCTTCAAATAATTGAGCACTCTGTAGCTCTAGAAGGAGGTTGCTCAGGTTTTGTTATGCAATTAACAAAGTTCACTAATCAAGGTTTGACAGTCAGGTTCCTCCTACTTAAAACCACTACCACAGGGTAGGCCTACACTGTCATTAAGGATATAACATCTTTTTAACTCTCACTTTCGGGTTGTGGTAAGGGACTTCCCTTGGGCACTGGTGGGTAGGAGGATCCCAACTGGTAGGTGGACCACTGATCATGCTGGGGTGAGTTAAATAATTTGCATTGGCAGTCAGAAGGATGGTTCTGACATAGCACTGTAGTGACATTGTCATTCTTATGGCCGCATAGCTAGAGCTATGCTGATGTCTTACTGATATACTGTATAACAGAAAAGGGGGCTTAGGGTGTGTGGCTGGGGCCAGATACCGAATGCAGCACAGCTGGCTACTTCTGCCAAACAGAGATAAAGCACATATCTTCTTGTGCTCTCCATTCAATACAGTGGGCGTCCTTCCTTTCTCTCTCCCCCACCCCACTATTTTCTTGCTGTTGACACTGCTGTCTGCTCAAGAGCACGCCAGCCTTTGTGCTACTGAAGCTTGTATTCTGTTTTTTTTTTCTTTGTGAGAAAGTACACAAAGGGGGAAGGGGTAAACACAAGTCCATTCACAGAGGGAGAGTCCTGGAGAAGCTCACAAAACTAAAGGTGGACAAAGCAATGGGGCCAGATGGTATACATCCAAGGATATTTAGGGAGCTATGAAGAGAGTTAGTAGTACCTCTGGCAGCCATGTTCGCTGAGTCCCTGAACACAGGAGTGGTCCCAGATGACTGAAAAAGTTGAACATATAGTTCCTCTACACAAAAGCGGTAGCAGGGAGGAGGCAGGGAACAATAGGCTGGTCAGCCTTACCTCAGTAGTGGGTAAGATCATGGAGGCACTGCTTAAAGAAAGAATAGTGGCACAGTTAGAATCCATCGATGCCCAGGATCTAAGACAACATGTATTCATAGCAGGAGGTTGTGTCAGATGAATCTAATAGATTTTTTTGACTGGGTAACAAGGGTAGTAAATTGGGAGGAGGGGGCAGTGAACATTGCCTACTTCAACTTCAGTAAGGCCTTCAACACTGTCCCACATAAAAGTCTGGTTAACAAGATGGATAGTCTGGGGATGGGGCATAAGGTGATAAACTGGGTTAGAAACTGGCTAACAGACAGGAGGCAGAGGTAGTAAATGGAATCCAATCCAGAGAAAAGGGGGTGACCAGCAAGGTACTTCAGGGATTGGTTCTTTGGCCAGTCTTGTTTAATGTTTTCATTAGCGACATCACAGAAGGGCTGGAGGGAAAGATCTGCCTGTTTCCAGATGACACCAAGATCTGCATCAGGGTGGATACACCAGACAGAGTGGAGAAAATGAGGAGGAACCTGTGGAAGCATGAAAAATGGTCTGAGATGTGGCAACTGAGGTTCAATTCAAAGAAGTGCAAAATAATGCACCTGGGATGAGGAAACCCTGGTGAGAGCTACAGGATGGGGGAGGGGGTGATGATGATTGCAAGGAAGAAAGAGACCTGGAGATTATCATTTCAAATTCCTAAAGATGTCTAAGCAGAGTACAAAGCCTGTAGTGAGGGACAATGGCATGCTGGGGTGCATAGGCAGAGGTTTCACTAGCAGAAGGCAGGAAGTTATGATGCCATTGTAAAACACACTGGTAAGGCCTCACCTGGAGTACTGTGTGCAGTTCTGAAGGCCGCACCTTCTATGGACATCGACAGCGTGGAGGTGGTCCAGAGGAGGGTGACAAAGATGGTACAGGGCTTGCATCAAAAAACATATGATAGACTAAAGGACCTCAACATGTACTTGCTGGAGGAGAGGAGGGATCCTGGTGACATGATAGAAACATTCAAATACCTTAAGGGCATACTGTAAATAAGGTGCAGGAGGAAGACATCTTTCAAAATAGAAGAAGTACAAGAATGAGGTGGCATGATATGAAATTGGAAGGGGGTAGGCTGAGGTGAAAAGCGAGGACATTTTTCTTCATGGAGGTGGTAGTGGACACAAGGAACAGCCTGCCACAGGAGGTGGTGGGAACTAAAACATGCCTGGGACATGCATAAGGGAACCATAGAGGTGGGAAGGAGCGTTGAAAAGTCATTGACCAGGTAGGGTTAGAGGCCGCAACCAAGAGTAGGGCTTACAGGTAGACTAAATGGGCCTAGCAGTCCTTATCTGCAGACAATTTCTATGTTTCTATGTTCAAGATACATATTTGGCTGTTTTAAACTCCATTTTCAGTTTTTTTATTGTACATCAAATGACTAGCAATTCTAATTCAGATGAAGAAAAATGTAAAACAATGCCCAACTACCAAGGAATTCTGCTATCCAGAATTTCAGCAAATGTCAAAAACAATGATACTGTACTATATCATGTTCCTTTATTTAAGCTCTTTGGAATTTTATCGAGTTGTTTTAGTATTAGTCTGATGAATGAATGCATCAATGCCACTGCACAGAGATGCAGTGTGAAGGCAGCAGATGGGGGGGAGCAATACTACAAGAGTAGAGAGCAACATACCATAAATGTCATTGGGCTGAATGAATCAGAACAACCCAGACACCAGCTAGAACTATGGACCACGTTCTGACTGTCTCACTGTCTCTATCCCAGATGTCCACCTGTAAAGCAGCCCCCATGCACAACAAGCTTTGAAGGGAACTGGCCAGATGTGACAGGACCCCCGAGGTGTTACTGCACAAGGAGTTTATCAAGCAGCAGCAGGAGAAGGAGGAGCAGCTATTGGGTGCAGAACCTGAGCTACATGAAACTGCACCTGCAAAAGGTGAGCCATAATTCAAATGACACCTAGAGCCTGGTGCTAGCAGATTGCATTGATTGTCGCACCTTGTGGGAAGGAGAGGAGGCTGCCATCTACTTCAGCACAGTTTTCTACCCCCTGTACAGGAAAGACAGCAGCTCAGCGACTGCCCCTAGGTAAATGGTTGCCAAACTTTCCATGTGGACTCTTCCCCAAGCCCCGAGAAAAACCAAGAGACGGCCAACAAGTGGACTCAAAGATCAAGGAGCTCTCTGCACTATCTCTCTATATCCCAGATGGTAAGTAGGGGACACTGCAAAATAATAATCAAACAAACTCTAAATATGCTGCTTTTACCATTACACCAGGAAAATCCCCTCAGTATTATAGGTTCTGCTAATTAATAAGGCACCGAAGTCACCAGAGGTTGGTTATTGTTATGTACAGGGCTTGTAAGCTGTGTGGGGCTGTGAGGACCAAGGAGGTACACTGAAGAGAAGTCAACACTGCTGCTGTCAGTGTGAGTGGTGGAGAACAGCCAATGCAGTAGTGCAACAGCCAGTCAGTTTGGCCCACCTGGATACCTGGAGATGTCCAGGTCTCTCTCCCTCCTCCACCCATATTGGGCTCCTTTCCACCTTCCAAACTGAAAATCCTTGCAAATATCATCTAATTTCTCATGAAATTAGGTTTTCTGATTACTGTAAGTAAATATACAATGCCAGCACAGAGCCACTAGATGAAATTAAAGTGTAGTGTTGACATGAGTGTGTCACTGCTGGACCTCCTACTTGATTTCCTGTATGGACCTCCAGTATAAACTTTCCAGGTAGGCCCCCTATACCCACAAACAGAAAAAGAACACAGTGAAAAACTGAAAAAAAAACTATGAGTAGTGTAACTTAGTATGGCATAGACACTATGCAATAATGTATTATAACATAGATACTATGCCACAAAGCATTATGGCATAGATTCTATGCTGCAATGCATTAAGGCATAGACACTATGTTATAATAAATTACACTGCTCACTGATTTTACAGCTGCATAGTGAGAGCTATGCTGACATCTTGCTGATGTATACAGAAAAGGGGGCTCTGGGGGGTGGCCATGTCCAGATATGGAACGCTCCACAGCTGGTTCTTTACGCTGAGTGGAGTTGAAGCATATCACTCTGTTAATCTCTCTGCATCCTCTCCATTCACTACAGTATGGTTCCTCCTTCTCTCCCTCTTGCCACACTATTTTGTCATATAAGTGATGTTTTCATTGCAAAACTTAAAAAAGTTGTCATTTCATTATTTTGTTACCTTGTCCTATAATTTTATAAGCACAATAGCATACTCTAGATGTACTTTATGCTCTGATAAATGCATGCCTAGTATCAGAGCATAAAGCACATCCAGGTGTGTGTTATTGATTATGTTTTACTGTTTTGTACTCAAGTAAGAGTCACTTTTTGAACCCCCAGTCTAATTCGCGAAATTAAAATATTAACAATGGATTTCAATGGGTGTCTCACTCTTAAATCTAGAGATTATATTGCATTTAAATGGAAACTGTCAATATTACACTCTTCTGGTCCCCATAGCTCACTCTTTATGACATTCTGACCTATGTATTCCACCCACCTGATTACCAGCCCCATTAACCCCTGGATCTCAAAGCCCCTGGCATTGTGACAGCACCAGCACATTTAGGTCACAATAAGGTTACCCACCAGTAGTGTGTGAATGAACTGCAGGAAATTAAACTACACATATCTCTTGCGTGTTATAGAGTTTCTTCTTGGCCTGAGGGGCAGTGGGAACAATTACACAGTTTCTGATGAGTTAAGGAGTTCCACCCTCCATCTGACAAAGCTCAGATATCACTGGAGTCAGTAGGCTCAGGAATAATGTCTTCCAAGTCAGCACTCTTCCCCCCTCATATTATTTCCCCAGGCCCTATTCAGTATGGCTATGGTCATCTAATGCTCACTTTGATCAGGCAGTGCCAGCTACCCTTATAAATGTTGCACCACTTATTGGCCATTTGAGTGCATGCATCTGGCATTTGGCCACTGTTCAGTTGCTAAGGCCAGCAATGTGCATGCACCTCCCACTGCCATTTTGGTCTGGTTTGTAGAAGTGAGGAGATTCATGCGGCTGCTGCAGAAGGCCTAAATCAGAAAATGGATGAAACAGAGTGATACAGCAGCCATGGCCAATATTGTAATACAACAGATCAAGTGGTAGTTTAAGGAGGTGCTCAAGAGCAAGAAGGTTAGATTTTGTGGCCCTGTGGGGGGCACTGGGTGGCTTCAGTTGGGCTGTCATGGGGAGGGAATGTCTGGTTTACAGCAGCAGGAACCTTAGGGTGGGCTCACTTTCTCTGGAGAGTGGAGGAAGGAAGACATATAGGAAAGTCTGAGGAGATGGGCAAAAAGTTAAGGGCTGAGCAAGGACGGGGGGGTTACTGTCTGAAAACCTGATTGAACAATAGCTAGCTGCCTCTGGAATTGTCCACATAAGGGCTAGGATGCGTCTTTGAAGGATAGTGTGGCCGAGTTGGCCAAAAAAAAAAAAATTGGTGGAGGTAAGCAATGTCTTGAGTTGTGAGGTATTTGTAATCATATTTCCAAATTTAGATTTTTGCATCATGACCAGGCAGCACCTTCCATGCCTGTGTATAATATCTGTCATCATAATGCTGAGGTCTTCTTAAATGGACAGTACTTCCAAATAGGCCTTTCTGCTTTAGAATAGGATGAATGGAACATGACATTATTTTATTTAGACTTGAAAACTGGTTTATTAATTTCTGATTCAATTATGCAAATGCCCATTCCAACATACACGTAACCATGTTAGCTGAAATGTCTTGTTATAAGAAGTTGCAGTTTATTACAACTACAGCTACCAAATGCATCCTTTCAAAGGACCAGACCTTTACCAGTCTTGATTTCTGGGTGAAAGCTTCTAAAGTAAGTAACATATTTTGAAGTATCTACTGTATATGATCTGGTGTTATTTAAAAAGTGTTTTCTAAGCCAGCATTGTCACAAACAGCTTTACCAATCTCCGTTAGAAAAATGTACAACCTAAGGCCTCATGCCCTTCAATCTGGGTTCACCCTTTATACTGAAAGCAGTTGGTGTAAGCAATTATTATTGAAAAATGAAATGGCTAAAAATCTTAATAAAGTATATTAAATTGAAAAAAAAAGAACAATGAAACAACAATGATGTAAATTGTGGCTAAAAATGTTGATTTTGCTTGTTACGGCTGCACAACAAGAACTATGCTGACATCTTACTCATGTATACAGAAAAGAAGGTTCTGGGGGCATGACCAGATACCGAACGCACCACAGCTGCCTCCTTACACCAAGTGGAGTTAAAGTACATCATCCTGCGAATCTGTCTGCATCCTCTCCATTCACTATAGTGTGCATCCTTCCTCTCTCCCCCCACCCCACCGGTGCACTATTTTCTTGCTTCAGACCCTGCTGCCTACCCTGGGTGCTTATTGTACTGAAGAGGCACTAGTGCAGCTCAACTCAGCCACATTAAAATCACTTCTGTTTCTGCCTTGACTCCCTACCCTAGCAGCTCTATCCAGACAGTGTAGCGAGTTCTGTGATGGCTGGCAAAAATATTTAAAAAATGCATTCCCTCACCAACACAGTCCTGTGAGAGAAACCATCCCCTGGAAACAGTCTCCCAACTGGTATCCCTATCACCAGCATCTCTCAATTAAACCTCCAGAGCCAAGAAATGGGACCTCACAACACTGCTCTACATAGCAGTTAAGAGGAATGATCGGCTCCCCCCCCAATGAGGACAGGTTTAAAAGCACATGATGCATTGCCTTTACTGAAACCTGCAAACCTGTTGCATGGAGGGGAACCCTGCCTCTTCTGTGTACTACACAAGGGGGGGATCCAAGTAGGTTTTGGTTGTTGTTCCTGGTTTGGATATTCATGAGTTATACACAAAATACTAAAAAGAGTGAATTGGTCCATTAACAAAAACTCTGTCCCACTGCCAAGTATACCCCCACCTTCAGGTTCTTCTCTCCATGCTCCAGTCCATTCAGACAGAGTCCCTCCCATTGCCAAGTATCCCTTCATCTCCTGGTTCTTCCCTCTGTGCCCCAGCCTGGTCCCTCAAAGTCCCCTGAAATAAAGAACACTGTCCATCCGCTGTCTCTGAAACCCCAACCCCCTCTCTGACCCCCCAATCAGCACCCACCACCCCTTACACCCCCCACACCTCTCATTCACCTAGATACAGTCTGGTGCTGTAGATCCAGTTTCTGACCTGAAACTGTCCTTTTCCTGGAACTGTGACTGTGAGCTGAGGAAATACGGTAAGTCTGGTTAATGTACTGTCAATGCATTTTGAACATTTACTCATAACTTGGTAATTTTTTTAATATTTTTATTCCATATTTCTGACATGGCCTTTTTGGCACCACACCTCATGATGAACCAGGTAGGTGAAAATTTTCAACTCTGTCCTGAAAGGAGATTCTACAATTGGTCTGTGAAATCACCTTTTGAGTGGGATTTAAAAATGTTCTGCTACTGGGTTCATGAGGAGCCATCATAAAAAAGCTATGTTGAAAATTTGGGGTCAAAATGTAAAAAAACAACAAAGTTATGAATGTGCATTGAAATTGTTGAATGTTTGCTTATAACTTTGGTAATTTTAAACACTTTGCCCTCAAATTTTCAGCATAGTCAATTTTTCACATTACCTCATGAATGTGACAGGTGTTGTTTCTCAAATCCTGGCCAACATATCTTTCCACACTTGTGGGGTGAAATGGCACTTCAGCCAGGATTTGAACATTTTCTCCTATTGGGTTCATGAGATGTGGCCGTAAGATGACTGTTGAAAAGTTGGGTTCAAAACCTCAAAAAACAAAGTTATGAAGCAATGTTGACATTCTTCAATGTTAACTCATACAAACATACATATGAACATATGAAACTGCCAGCAGATAAAGGCCCTATGGTCTATCAAGTATGCTTGATTGTGCAGCTAGCAGCCCTTACGCTGCAGCTGCCCCTCCTCTGACCCTCCCCCTTACCCTGCCCCATCCCCTTTTGAAGCAGCCCACTGTTCTACAGGATACCACTTCTTTTGTCAATACATTCCACCATCTCCATAAAGAAGTGTCTCCTAATTTCCATCCTGAACCTTCTCCCTTCCAATCTCAGACCATGCCCTTGAGTGTTCCCCCCAATTTAAAAATTCCCTATGTGCCCGTCTTATTTATTTCTTTCAAGTACTTGAAGGTTTTGATCATGTCCCCCCATCCCTCCTCTCCTCCAGGGAGTACATATTCAGTTCCCTCAGCCTACTCTCATAGGGTGTGTCCCCTAGCCCCTGGATCATCTGCTTTGCCCTGCACTGCACCCCTTCCAGTAACATAATATCCTTCTTCAGGTACAGTTGCCACTACTGCATGCAGTACTCCATGTGTGGTCTAACCAGTGACCTATATAGAGGTAGGATCACCTCTCCCCTCCTGGAGAATATTCCCCTGGCAATACAACCCAGAATCCTGTAGGCCTTTGCAGCTGCCTTTCTACATTGTGTTGAGTTATTCTTTGTGCCCATTATGATAACACTCAGATCCTTCTCCTCCTCTGTCTTGGCTAGTTGAATCCTCCCTAGCTGATAGCTTTTCCTTGGGTTTTATTGACCGAAATATAGCACCTTGCACTTCTTGGCATTGAATCCCAGCTTCCAAGTGTCCAACCAGGCCTCTAATTTTGCTATATCATTCTGCAACCCCTGACACCCTCTCAAGTCATCCTTTACTGCTCCCATCTTGGTGTCATCTGTAAACAGACTGATCTTGTTCTTGATGCCTGTTGAGATGTCCGTTATAAAGATCCCAAACAACACCAGCCCCAGCATACAGCCCTGTGGTACCTCAGTTGTCACTGCCCTTGGAGATGAGAGCTTCCCTCCTACCACCATTCTCTGCTCTCTCCCCTGCAGCCAGTTCATCACCCACGCCATCAATTTTTCCCCTGCCCCTGTGCCTTCCAGCTTACTACCTAGCCTCTCATGTGGCACTGAATCCGATGCCTTACTGAAATCCAGGTACAGGACATCGACTGCATGACCCCTGTCTAATTGCCTGGTTACCCAGTTATAGTACTCCACCAGGATGGTCTGTCAGGATCTGCCCAAGACAAACCCATGCTGTCTACCATCCTGCAGTCCATTTGCCTCTAGGAGGGAAACCAACCTCTCCTTCAGTAATGTCTCCATCAGCTTCCCCATGATGGATGTGAGGCTTACCAGTCTTTAGTTCCCTGGCTCATCTCTGGGGCCACTCATGTGGAGGGGTACCATGTGCACCATCCTCCAATCCTGAGGTGCCCTCCCTGAGTTCAGGGAGGTATTGAACAGGTCTGCCAAGGGTTCTGCAAGGATTTCTGCCAGCTCCCTCAGAACCCTGGGGTGTATGCCATCTGGCCCATGCGCCTTGTCCACCCTCAGTGCCCTCAACCCCTCCAGTACTCTGCCCACTGGGATTTCCCATCTGTCCCCTCTGCCTACCTCCCACCCCCTTGGTGAGAGCCCCCCTTCTTTTAGTAAATACTGAGCAAGTATTCATTTAATGCTTCTGCCTGTTCTGCCCTTGTTTCTACCCACCCCCATCCCTTTTAATTCTATTGATTTGGTCCTTACAGATCCTTTTATCCCTGATGTACCTGAAGAAGTTCTCCCCTCCTAATGCTTTGTGCCAGTATGAGTTCCCTGGACACTTTGGATGCCCCAACTGCCCTTGTCACCTCCTTCGACTCCTTTAAGTATTTCTCTCTCCTTCCCCTTCACTATTTATTTTTGTGCCACCTAAAGGTGGCTCTTTTCTTTTTAACTTTTTCCATGACCTCCCCTTCCGCTCACCCAGCTAGGCCTCTTGGCCCTAGCCTTCTTACTATGGACTGTTGCACATGTTTTGATTGTCTTCTCAGTTCCCAGTTTAATGACCTCCCACTTCTAGTCAGTATCCTTATTTGGATGGATCCTGACCAGATACCCCTGTACTATTTCCCCCATCCTCCTGAGGTCAGCTCTTTGAAAGCCTAACACCCTTGTACCTGTTTCTACTCCCTCCTTGCCCATATTTATTGTGAACCACACTGAGTGGTGGTCACTCTCTGCCAGCAGTTCCTCCACCCTCAGCTCCCTCACAAATTCCTCATTAGTCAGCTTGAGGTCTAGGGTGCTTCCTAACCTGCTTGTCTCTCTGACCATTTGCAATAGGAAGCTGTCCTGTAAGGCATCCAGAAGTACCTGCTCTCTTCTAGTCACAGTGGCTGGGGTACCCTAATCTACTCCCGGCACATTGAAGTCACCCACAATCACCGTGATACCCTTCCTGCAGTTCCTTCTGATCTGTCCTGCTAGTTCCCTGTCTAACTCTTCTGTCTGAGAAGGTGTCCTGTACACCACTTCCATCCTGAGAGTCCTATTTTTTTTAAATTTTGGAGCTGCATTCATAATGACTCCATATTGCCCAGATCCCCTTCCTCCTGGACACACTTCAGTCCTTCTATCACATACAGCACCACCCCTTTCCCTTTTACCCTATCCCTGTGAAATATCCTATACCCCGGAACTGCCAGGACCCAGTCATGGTAATGGGTGGCCCATGTTTCGGTGATGACCACCATGTCCACCTCCCCATCTGTCTTGAGAGCCTGTAACTCTGCTTTTTTGTTCCCCAGGCTCCTAGCATGCAAGGTTACCACCTTCCACCTTGTTTCCTTGCCCCCTCTCCCTATCTTCCCTCCATTTCTAGCATCCCCTCCTGAACTTTCCCTTAGTCCCTTGCTGCTGGTATGGGTGTAAGCTCATTTGGCTTCCATTCCTGTGGGTCCTGCATGATTCCTGCCCACTTGCCACCCCCACTCCTAGTTTAAATTCCTTTTGCTTACTATGTATTCCCCCAGTCTTTGTTTCAATACCCTCCTTCCATCCTCACTTAAGTGCAGCCTAATCCCTAACATAAAGATCTCTGTCCCCCAGGTCCTTCCCCACTCACCACCAGCCAATACCCTTTGGACTGACACCAGTTTCTTAGCCACATGTTAAATTCCTCTATCCTCAGTTTCCTTGCAGTGTTCACCTTGGGTACTGGAAGTACTTCCAAGAAAGCTACTGATCTTCCTGCCTGCTCACATATAAGCCCCAGCTCCTCAAACCTCCTCTGAACTACCTCTACTGTAGTTCCTGCCAGGTCATTTGTACCCAAATGCAGAACTATATGGGGTTTCTTCCTACCCCTCCTTACATACTTCAGTACAGCTTGACCAACCCTATCCACTGTCATTCCTGGCATGGTCTCCACCCATATGCCACTATGCCACTCCCCCTTGCTTCCCCACCTGACCCCTTTTAGTATTGAGTCTCCCAGCACTAAGATCCCACCCTCGTTTTCATGCATCGCTCTCACTGGCCTCCTTTTATTCTGTCCCTTTGCTCCCCACTCCTCTAGCTCCATTGTTCCTCCTTCCACCCCTGCTTTTCCATCCCCAGTTCTTGTCCCCAATCTGCTCTCCCTACCCCCTATTTTTCCAGATTTACACCCCCAATTTTTAAGTTTAACATAGCCTTTTTTTCTTTCATATAGCTTTTTCACTTTGAAGCTCTGGGGGCAGGCAGCTATTGTCCTCCCTCTAAGGATCTCAATCTAACATGTGCACAGGGCTTCATTGAGCCTCCCCCTGGTGCCCCATTTTCCTGTTTTCTGCCCCATTTTCCCGGGATCCCAGAACATGGTCACACATGCGCTTGGAATGCACATGAACCCTGTGACTCTGATGAAGGGCCCTACCCTCCCCCCTGCCATAATCCCTGGCTCCTGGCTTGGCGCTGCCACCTAGCCTTCACTGGGTGGCAGCCAAGAGCCAGGAAAACCCACGTCCCTCCCTAGGAGAGGAGATCTGCCTTGCAGCCATTCAATCCAGTTCTCCACCCCCCTGGCCAACCCCCAGCACCCCCGCCCATTCCCGAAGCCAGGTCACCAGCATGGGAGGCAGTAAGGCATCCAGTGCCTCAGCCCTCCTCACCACTGGTCCAGCTAATATAGCCATTTTTAACTCACCTCATGAACAAGACAGGTTTAATTCTTCAAAGCCCCTCTGAAATATGTTTTTGCAGCCCCTCTGTGAAACTACCTTACAGACAGGATTTAAAAAAATTCTACTTGTCTTGATCATAACTAAGGTGGAGTAATAAAAAGACTACTGCGCGCGTGTGTGTGTGTGTGTGTGTGTGTGTGTGTGTATGCACACACACACATTTATTTATTTAAGAATTTTACCAGGAAGGCATACTAAGCAGGGTACTGCTTGATTCCAGATGTGCCCAGGGGGTGTGGGGGGGGAGAGGTAGAAATACAGTGGAAATAACATATTGCAATACAATCGTGAATACAGAGTTGTCAACAGCAGAAAAATAATACAAACATATCTACAGATTAGGCAACAGCAGAAAAAATGCAATGGAGTGAGACAAGTCCAGAGTAGTGCAGCTCAGTAAGCTGGACAGAAATTGGTAGAAACAGACATGACTACTTGGCCCTCAGCAGTGCAAGTTGCATAAGCATGTAGTGGAGAAGTGTGTCTTGAGTAGGGAGTTGAGATGAGGTGTGCTAGTGGAGTGCCTAATATCAACTGGCAAGGAGTTAAATAATTTTGGCATCCAGTAGCTGAAGGCAGCCTGGCCAGAAGCAGTGGATATGTGGGGGGCATGGAGAAGCCAGGAATCAATGTTCCTGAGCCAGTATGCAGGTGGGGGTAGAACTGCTATGGCAGAGCAAGGTAGGAGGGGAGTGACTGTGCCCAGAATTTTGCAGTGGTTCTGGGTCTGTGTATCTGTCTCCAATCATGGAGAGATGGAATGTCTCGGGAACTGTAAAGGTCACAGTGATGGGTAGTGGGGGGGCAGTCCAGGGCAAAATGACAGAAAGATTGGAAGAGAGGATCAACTCTGGCTAGGGAGGACTTAGGGACTACACTGTAGACTATGTCCCCATAGTCCAGGATTGGGAGGATCATCTTTTGTATGACTGCCTGGTGCATTGGCAGGGAGATACAACTTTTATTGTGGTATAATGCACCCAGCATAGGGTGCAGTTTCTTATGTAATGCATCAATATGTAAAGAGAAGTCAAGGTGCTGATCTAGCCAGACCCCAAGGCATCTGAAGGATGTACAAGACTCGGCGGGGGGGCCATCCAGAGTGTGGAAAATAGAGGTGGTGGGAAGATGAGAGAGTTTTGCCCTTGTACCGAATGTTAGGGAGACAGTTTTCTTGGGGTTTAGAAATAGCTGATGAGAATGAAACCAGAGTTGGACATTGTCAACATCCTGCTGGAGTCTGGCAGCTACTACAGAGGGGTTGGACCAGAGGCATACAGTACTGTGTTGTCTGCATACATGTGTATGGAAGTATGGGGGCAGGATGAAGGCAGATCACTGAGGAAGCTGGAAAACAACATTGGGCCAAGAACAGAGCCTTGGGGGACCCCAGTAGTGACAGGAAGTGAGGTGGAAGTGGCAGAGCCAATGCGGACTGATTGGGACCTGCCTGCCAGGTATGAATGGAACCAGCTGGTGGCAGGTTTAGTTAGTCTGGCGAGGGCAAGCTTGGGCAGTAACAGGGCATGAGAGACTGTGTCGAAGGCCTTAGCCAGGTCAATGAAGATAGCAGCAGTGATACCCCCTTTATCCATTCTCATGAAGATGGTGTCAGTGAGTCTGAGGAGAGAGGGGATGGTGGAGTGTGATTTCCTAAAACCAGCCTGGTATGAAGTGAAGAAGGAGGCTGAGTCGAGGAAGGGGAAGAGCTGAGAGAGCACAAGGCACTCCTGGATTTTGGTTAAAATGGGGAGAAGCGAGATAGGTCGGTAGTTTCTCAGGGAGGAGGGATCACTGCCTTTTTGGAGGAGGATGACTGTGACACGTTTCCATTTAGATGGGACTGCACCATGTCTGAAGGACAGGTTAAAGAGAGCATCCAGTGGACTGGTTATGGCTGGGCAGAGAAATGAAGAATTTTGGAGTCTAGTCCCAAGGGGCATTTACCTTTGGAAGGATTAAGTGACCAAAAATGCTTTTAATACCTCTGTTGGTGTAACAAGGTGAAAAGAGAAGTGGGAGGATGGGGTTATGGCTGGGACAGCAGGGGGGGTGGCTGCCTGTGGTGAGAGGATAAGAGAGAGAGATGTACAGCTTGTGAAAAAAGAGTTAAGCTCTGTAGCCACAGTGCTCAGTGCAGTGATAGTGATGCCTGCTACATTGAGGGCTGATGTATGTGGTTGGGCTAGTGGGAAGAAGAGGAATTTAATTGACTTCCAAAATCTAGCTGGGTGATTAAAGTTATTGTGGAAGAAAGACTTGAAGTAATTAGACGTGGCCTGTCGGATAAGCCTCATGCAAGCATCCCGCAGCGAGCGGTAGTGTTGAAGTGCCATTCCACGTAAGTATTCACTACAATCCAATCCACACATTCATTCTATATCCCTTGTCAGATTAATGAATCAGCAGCTGTTTTGGCTCTGACCAGAGTTTGTTTATTTCATCTCTGGTGTGTTCCCCACTACATGCTAATAGCTAAGATGGTAAAGGAGATTATCCAACTCTCCCAAGTTGGAGTTACTAACTCAAGATGATTATTAGACTGCTATTCTATGCCTAGTTTAGTGGAAATTGCAGAATGTGTTGATTGTTATGTGTGGATGGTTAAAGCTGATTTACGTTTAGCACAACAATGGGTTTTGCTATGAAACTGAACAATTGGTGGGATGGTACCAGCATTTTTTTGTCTTGTAGTGCAGATAGGGTGGGTATGTATGTTCAAAGGCCCCCCCTCTGGAATGGGTTCAGATTCTGGGGAGTTGCAGGGTGCATGTGGAGTGCCATGCTTCCTGTTTTCATGTAGTGGTGCACCCCTCCACCTCCTCACACGCAGGGGTTATAATGTTTCTATACTGCATATTGCTCCATGTGTCAGGGTAGTCTGAGGGATGCCACTGAACTGGGTCTGGGTTCTAGTCTGCACTTTTTTATTCAATTTAATTTATCTCTTCAGTAACAGACAGGGGATGTGCCCCCGTCTCTTGGTGCCTGTGCCACCCACTTAGCATCCCCCAAGTTGCCTAGATTGTGGGGTCTGCAGCTTGTTCCCTGCAGTGTGGTTCCCCAAAGGGAGAGACTGAGATCCACCTTGAAGTCTCAGCTAAGGCTGCACCTGGGGCGTCATTCAGGTTGGGATCCAGAGGTGTCACCATACAACTGGCCCAAGGGTTTTCTGGCATTTGTTTCCCTTGGATGCACAGATGTGCAATAACGTCAGCAAGGAACATGCATGCACAAACACATGCTCCACAGATGTCTGCAATCGCCTTCTCCCCTTAGACATGGTGCCTGCTTGGTGTACCCCCAGTCTCCACTAGGTGTCACTTGTCCACAGCCCACCTCCCCAGAGAAGGAGAGCAGTACCTTTAATGCTTGATCTTCCACTCCCTGGTTGACATTCCAAAGCTCCAGTTTCATTACTGAACCCGGATGTTTGGCACCACAAGCAGTACTGCTACCACTTGTGCCAGCAAGCTGACTGTCTAGTCCACACTTCAGGCTGGATTTACCCCTTGGGGGATAAGTGAGCAATCCCACTACCACTGCCAATTTGTCTCTGACTGATGTTCAGATGGCTTCCTTCATAACATGGTAATCCACCACAGACAGAAGTTACAATATGGGAAGGGACTCCCTCAGACCTTTCCCTCTAATGTGCTTAATGCAGATAAGAATAGGGATAGTACTCCTGCACTGTTTGTTCTGCATTGCCAGACTGTGTGAAGTACACTTTGAGACCCTCAAGTCCTGACTCCTACTCTTCATAGATCCTTGTGGGTACTGCCCCACAGGGAGAAGCCTTTGAGTGGAATGAGTGAGGGGGAACACAAACACATTAGAAGTGGTCTTGCAGTGTTTTTGGCAACCACACTCCAGAAAGGGACAAGAGCTTCACAGAACAGTGGATTACCTTTAACACTAACAAGTTGCAGCCAGAAAAAAAAATTAATTTAAAGAAGAGTTAATGGAGCTTACATTTCTCCACAGTCTAAGGATTACCTCCACTACTAGGGAGATGCAATTCTTTTTTCCCATGTCAGGTTCAAGTATCCTACCCTTACCATTAGAGGTGGCACTCCAGACATGGGAGGATTGTGAGGAAGGGTGGGAGAGGGGACTCATTAAATGATTTGTGCATGGTTCACAAAGCAATGGGGTAGGTTCAGGGGTGTTCGGAAGTGTATATGCAAGGTTTCATTGCATCTGCTTTTTTGTTTAAATGGCCACTATTGAGTACTTATTTTCTTATCAGTGGTCACACACAATAGTTTGAAGGCTTTTAGCTATAGTGATATTTTCTTAACACTAGGGAAATTAAACTGTTAAAGGCTGTACTTACTTATTCTTATGTTACAAAAGATGTTGCCCATTTGCCACTTGCCAGCAAGGGAGGCTATAAGGAACCCTACTTGATCAGGTCAATGACTATTTGCCACTACCCATGTGAGAACCATGGGTGATATTACTTGTGTTTTCTGGAATGTGCTGACACATTTAAAACATTTGAAGACAAAATTTGCCTTTTTGCAGGAGACTAACTTGCTTTCCCTGGAAGCAAACAACTGAAGAAGGAATAGGTATGGACAGAGCTTCTCAGTGTGATGTTGGTGTAAAATAGGGGTGTTTCCATCCTTTTTTCCCCCCTGTATCACCAGACTGGACCATTCTGCCCTGCAGTCCCCCCAACCCCATAACCTGCCATCTCTGAGACTTACCTGGGGGATCCACCTATTCCTCCACAGCTTTCCCTCTGTGGCAGGACCATCAGGGTACCCCAAGTCCCCTCTGGGTGGCTTGCTTGGTTAGGTGGTTCCTGTGCCCAGTAGGTGGTGTGGGGTCTGTGGAGAATCACTGGCATTATCCTGCTACAGCTGGTGCTATGTTCCTCATTTTCTCCCCGACCGTTGGATGCTCCATGGATCTGATAGCTTGACGTGTGCATATTGAATGTGCTGACATCTTCCATTGAGGAGTGTCCCCCTTCCAATCCGCTGCTCCTGCCCACATTACCATGTATGGTCCCCTAGGTGGTGATACTGTGGCAGAGCATGCTGCCCTCCTTCTCTCCTTGGGGGAGGAGAGTATCCCTGGGGATGCTCAATCCTCCTACCCTCAGCTGACCCCTGGGCAACCCAGGTCTGTTCCAGAACCTGGGTCTCTGGCATGGCCACAGGTGAGGCACAGGTGCCTCATCCCTCCATGTTACTGGGTCATCTGGGTATTTCCATCCTGCTGTGCAGGTCCCTTAGATGGTCAGTGGAGTAGTCTAAATCAAACAAGGAGGGGAGACTGCTGTTAAAATAGTTAGTATACCTTAGGGGCCACTAGGCTGAGCTCAGTATGGACCAAACATGGATGATCCTGTTTTTTTCCCCAGATCAGCCAGGATTACACCTCGTTTAACAGTCCATATACACTGATCCTAAAAGGTGGGTGTCTTCAATCTGGTACTTGAGGCCTGTATAAACAGGAACTCAGGTAACCCAGGACCCCAGGTTAGAAAGGTTAGAACTCGGATATGAGGAAGAAGCACAGCTTTACCAATATTTGGCACATCTTCTATCCATCTAAGAGGAACTACATAAGTTTTTATGCTGTCAACCTCTCCTCCAGCAGGACTGACATCTGGCTCCCCTTCTGCTGACTTCTCCCAAACTGCCTTCGATTCCCACAATAACTTGATGATTGCATTCGGCCATGACCCACTAGCACTCACCCTGCTCTGGGATCTCCTTCTCTCTCCACCTGAGGGCTGTACTCCCTTCTCCTGAGACATCCAAACTTTGTCAAATGGGTCAAAGAGGAGATGTCAGACTACTTTTAATTAAACATACCCGGGAGGTCGAGGAAAGGATCCTCCGTAAACCCCTCATAATAACCAATACCTTTGGTAATGTCACCAGGGAGTTAAAGACGCACCTTACTTTGAACTACTCCCTCAAAGCCTTGCAGCAGGCAGTTTAACTAAATGGGTCCTGGAGTGGTCCCTGACCCTACCACTTTGGCACTACTCTAAGGTGCTGATGGGAGGGGAAACTGTTCACTGGAAGGACTGGCAAGTGAAGGGCATTAACACCCTGGGACATTAATAGAACAGAGCAGGAGTGGATTACAATTCTTTCAACAAATTAGTGCACAACACAAACTATCAAAGCACCACCACCGGAGGTTCCTACAACTTGCATGCACTGGCAACGCTTCTAAGCCCAAAATACATGCTCCCCTAACCAACTGTTCTAGACACTACATTGTCCCCAATTACCTCTCACTAGAGTAAAGCCTGCAGCATATATAGGCAAATTGTCAAAGTGGGCCCAGAACCCTCTAACTCCACCAGGGAACACTGGGCATAAGAAATCCAATTAGACTTGCTCCCCAGTACCTCAGTGAAATGTTGGGTGAAACAAGCCTCAGGAACCAAGGACTCCTTGATCCACTTCACAAAGCAAACAATTCTCTAAAGATGGCATAAGACACTGGGGAAGCTACATAGATGGGGTCTGATGGATAATTACCTATGCTGGATGTGTGAGAATTCCACAGGAACCATCACACATTTACTGTGGTCCCTCTCAAAGCTTAAAGACTACTATGACAGGATGCAACTCATCTGAGGAGAGGTCATTACATTCATCCACCCTTTTACCCTTCCCTGGTCCTGCTCAGTTTAAACTTGAAGCAACCTCAGTCTATTGGTATACCTTTCCTAGGCAACAGAGACAAGTTGGAGTGGGTGATCATCACTGCAGAGAGGGTCATATTCAGGCACTGGAGAGAACAAGAAGCTCCTAAGGTTCAGGAATGGCAACAGGAAATAGGGAAGGAATGAGTTAGGAGAGGATCCATTATGCAGTTGGGAATGTTGTGCCAGGTTCCACCACTCAAAACATTTCCCTCAGATGTGCCAAAAAATCATCCACAAGTTGCTGTAAATTGGGGAACCTGTTGTAAACCAGCTCCCCCTTTGAGAATACCCTGACTGTTGGAAAAAATGTGGCTACGCAAGAGGAGACCCACCTGTGACAGGTTTTTCCCACCATGACAGGACTCGCAGGGGCCTTGAAAATCTAGCCTATTGTTTCTTTACCATTATTCATCTTCTTTGTTTACTTTAAAATCACACCTATTTCTACATCAGTTAAAATAGACGGAAATGTTTGCATAACAAGTTTACTAATATTCTCTTATCTACATTTTTGTTCTTCCAGTTTCTTACCTTCCTCTTTCTTAGTGTTCTGAATATATGCTTGTACTTTGAGTTTCCTGCATGCTGAATTTCATCTTTCTTCTCCAATATTTTTTCCAGTTCTGTGTGTTATGTAACAGGTGATCTTTTTATTACCTTGAGATTCTAACTGTCTTATTTCCTCAATTAATATGTGGTTGTCATTAATTTCCCCTTTTTATGTTGGTTGCGCTTACGCAAACTAACATACTGTGGCAATGCGGGATTTCGGTGGGGTGTCACTGCCGAGCCCATGGCAGTTCAGGGCTCAGCAGTTTACTCCAGTGATCACTAGGTGTGGTCCTGATGCAACCTTCTGCTGGATGGGCTGAACGGTCGTGCACTTCAAAGGACTGAAGCCGCTCTAATCTGAGAGGGCTTCAGCCCTTTGATTTGCATGACCGTTCAGCACACCAAGACATGCAGCGACAAATAAGAGAGGAGCTGAAGAGTGCACTTTACCTCTGAGAATAGCAGTCGGACAAGGACGTTAAGCCCTGGTAGTGCAGGGAAGAGGATCCTTTTTGGCGTTTGTGGCATTTTTATTATTCTCCATGTCTTGTTCGCTGCCCTATGCTGTCCATGGTACTGCTGCAGGTCTGCAACAGGTAGCTGGTTCCCTCCATCTCTCTACTTCCTCTGGCCATTACGGTGATGCAAAAGGGTTTCATTTCAGCTGGTGGAGCTGAAAGCTTTCATATACCATGTCTGCATGCCATCAGCTCACTTGATCACTCTGCCTCCCCCCCCCATGGTGGGGGACTTACCAGTAGTACCTCCCGATTTGTGTACCACCTTGCTCCTCGGTCCTGGGTGGCCACCGAGTGCTCCTGCTGGCCTCGTTATCTGTTGGATTTAATTGGCAGTCCAGCGGAGCATAAAAGTAAAGCCACATGCTGCAACAGGATTGCCAATCACCATGCAGCTCAATGTGCAAGCTGCTGCTGTCAGCTCCTCATGTCCTCTCTCTCCCTTTCATCTTGTGCAAGCGCTGCAGCACTCAGATGAAAAGCCACTCCGTGTGACTAAATCTGCAAGCCTGTTTCTGTGTGCACTGGCCCCTGAGTAAACAGAGATTAAAGGGGATCTGGAGGCACTTCGGGAGTATAAAAATAAATGTTTAAAGAAAAGCAGAATCTCCAGCATTTTTGAGTAGGTAGGGGAAAAGGGCAGACTGGATGAGTCTATCAGTCATTATCTGCCATCAAATTCTACGTTTCTATGTGCAATGGAATCCCCAAGTCTACTTAAATCAAAATCTTACCTGCTGCTGGATTCTCACTTATGGCTGGAATGAAGCGGAAATAAGATCAATTCCAGATGGAGTGAATGAGCAAGAAGGCTCGGCACAACCATGTTCACAGTTAAATACCTTCTATCTCTTCCCTCCTGCCACAAGCCCTCTGCCCCCTGGGATCCCCCTACCTTCCTACCTTGCCCTCCCTAGTGAAACTCTACCTGCCTACCTCCCTGACCTGCCAGCTCAGGTATTTGTGGGGCAGTAGCCACAGACAAATGCCGGCCCCCCCAGCAGTCCTTTGCAGGCTTTCAGTGTTGTATAACAAAGGAAATTATCCTGGCACTCTCACCTCCAAGGGTGCTTCCACTAATGTGCTAAGCCATTCAACAAACTGATCTCATCAAAACAATAAAAAGAAAAGAGCGGAGCACTCACTGAAGATGTTGAATAAATATTTATAATAAAAACACCTTAAAAAATGTTCAACCAAATTGCACATATTTCTATTTATACTACAGGTCATAAGGGTTCCCCTTCAAAATGCATATTATTGCAAATGTCTGTACAATTAATTAGAGAGTTAGCACCTTTCTAAGAAATGCAACACTTCCACAGTGGAATGCAATGGCTAGCCATATTCATGTTACCGTAGTGGGAGTCAAACCTATGACTGTCCTATCAGCTTAATGTACAGATTCAATTTATATTTTAGTCCAGCGATATATAAAGAATTATGGTGGCATTGCTCCTCTATATTATGTGTGCTCTAATAGTTCATTGTTCTATATGTAATTGAGTAGGTACCACTCTCAGTATTGCAAGGGATCCACAGTCAAGTGCAATAACTCTCCACATTAAATAGACTGTGGTAATAGTCAGAAAATGAAGGCTTAATTATCCTCCACCTGTATTAAAGCTTTTACTGTTTATTCTTAACTCAAAAGATTTTTCTTTTATCTATACAAATTGCAGTCTGTTGGTGGTAAACATCTAAGTATTCTGGTGGGGGCAACAAAATGGCCCTCCTCACTGCCATATACTAGCAAATTAATCATATTTATCACAAATAAATATTTACTCAGCATCTTCAGTGAGTGCTCCACTCTTCTTTGTTTTCTCTATTTTTATGTCTCTAGTATGAACGATGTCTGAGGTTTAACCAACTAAAAATGAAAGTGCATAGCAAAACTGATCGAGTCTCCAGTAGGGACAGTCTGTTTGTTTTATTAACTACCACTAAAAAACTGCTCCTCATTTTTTTTATGTTATTTCCCCCCACCCAACACTCCCTCTAAGGGTATACCATGATGAGGGTGCTGGGGAAAGGGTGCCAACAATAACGGTGACCTGCTCCCCAGCACATCCCTCGAGGGCTATGGTAGGGTAGGGTGGATGTATGGGGGGGGTTCAGCAAATATAGCGATGGGATATTACCATATGTACATGCATGGGGAGGTGAGCACACACAGTGAGGGGCGGGAGGGGATGTGAGGGGTTGTGCCGCGGTGGGTTACTGAGCTGACCCTGTGGCATGGTGGGTGGGTTGCCAGTGCTGGTCGGCAGGATATATGGTTAGGATCAGTTGCTGGTGCATTTTTGTTGCGCCCGGCCTGGACCTTTTATTTTTTTAATGCTTTCACCCCCCCAACATGTGCCCCCCTGGAGTTGAGAATCCTTTACAATATTAAAAAAATGTAAAATGTAACATTAAAAAAGTAAGTCCCCGGCACCGTTTTGCTGTGTTTTTGTGTGTGTGTGTTTAGGGTGTGAGAGTGCCAAAATACATTTCGGCACTCTTGACTTCTTGATAACGTCGATCACCTTTAGGCTTTTGCCTTTATCACATAGAACCCCTCTAAGCACCCCCCACCCTACACCTCCTCCTAAACATAAGATACTGACACTGGGGGTTCCCAGTTCCCCAGTGTCTCCAATTGTACAGCAAAGTCTCAGTGACAGAAAGAAAACTGTCCCTTGTTGTCTTTTTTTTCCCCTGAAAAAAAGAAAACCATCCATCGTTGTCTGTTGCGCCATTTTCTCCCCTACGAGACCCTTACACTTGGGACCCACCACCCCATACCTCCCACCCTATACTTACACATCGGATGTCCATAGCCATAATCTTCCTTGAACTGCAGACACGTCTTCACTCGTCAAAGCCCAACCGCAAACTGAGGTAAGCACTTCAATGTATTTCAATGGGGTTTTCTACTTAGTGCCATAACTTGGCCATTTTTTAATATTTGTGCCCCAAATTTCCAACATACATTTTTGGGACTCCTCCTCTTGAACCTCTTGAACAATGCAAGTGGTATTAGGTAAATCTGTCCCAAATGATGATTTTGTGGTTGCTGTGCACAATCACCTTTCGGGTAGGAGCTGAAAATTTTCTCCACCATTGTTCATTAGGTGGGATCACAAAAAGGCTATGTTAAACATTTGGTGTAAAAATATTAAAAAAACAATGACGTTATGAGCATGCATTGAAATTTGCGAACGCAGGCTCATAGCTTTGGCAGTTTTCAATATATTGACCCTAAATTTTTCGATATAGCCATTTCTTCACAGCACCTCATGAATGTGACAGCTGTCATTTTTCTGATCCTGGCCAAAATGTTTCTATTTTTTAGCATCCCAAAATGTGATTTTGCAATTGCTGCATGAAATCACCTTTCAGGCAGGAGCTGAAATTTTTCTCTGCCTTTGTTCATGTGGTGGGGTCATAAGAAGGCAGTGTTGAACATTTGGTGTAAAAATACTTAAAACAGCAAAGTTATGAGCCTGTATTGAAATTTGTGAACGTAGGCTCATAACTTTAGCAATTTTCAATGTTTTGACCCCAAATTTTCAATATAGCTATTTCTTCACATCTCATGATCATGACAGCTGTCATTTTTCAGATCCTGTTAAAAATGTGTTTTTGTATCCCGAAAGGTGATTTCACAGTGACTGTGCAAAATCATCTTTCATCAAGGAGCTGAAGTTTTTCTGCACTTGTTCAAGAGGCGAGGTAATAAAAAGGTTATGTTGAAAATTTGGGCCAAAAAGATTAACAAACAACAAAGTTATGAGCCTATATTGAAATTTATGGATGCAGGCTTGTAACTGGTAATTTTCAATATCTTGACCCCAAATGTTAAGCACAGTCATTTCTTCACAGCACCTCATGAACAAGATAGATGTCATTTTTCAGATCCTGGCAAAAGTGTATTTTTGCATCCCGAAAGGTGATTTCGTTGTTGCTGTGCAAAAATCACCTTTTGGACAGGAGTTGAACATTTTCTCTGCACTTGTTCATGAGGCGGGGTTATGAGAAGGGTATGTTGAAAATTTGGGGCACAGATATTTACACCCCCTATGACACCAGTGCACACGGCAAACGTTTGGCATTGGCACATGCTTGTTTTTTTTTTCTCCTTTTGTGCTCATTACCTTGCATGTACAGCTTTTGTGGAGTGGCTCTGTGTTACACAGGGGCATAGCCAGGAATTTTAAACTTGTACTTGAGAGTTGATGAAACTGTTGCTCCTCCGGTAACACAAACCAAAAGTGTGCTGCTCTGCCCCTCACAAACATTGCCCCACCCTCTTTTCAGTCAATAATAGGTAGTAAGCCAATGATCCTGGTGTCAGCATGGCTCAATTGGTAGCACATCCGCCTCTGGATCAGAAGGTCATGGGTTCTCGTCCCACACCGGGATTGGACTTGCACATAAAAATTGCTGGCATCCAAATGCAGTATTGGGGGATGCTGTACTGCTGGGGTGTGGCATCCTTTGGATGAGATGTTAAACTGAGGTCCCTTCTGCCCATCCTGGTGTTGTCCTAGTGGGTGTCCAGGTGGAAGTAAAAGAACCCAGGGCACTCTTCGCAAAGAGCAGGAAGCATTCCCGGTGTCCTGGCCAACATTCCCCTTCCCATAAACCAGTTCATGCAATTATCCAGGCTGTGTGTAGGTGATGATGTGTGATATGGCCGCCACCACACATTCAGTCACTTCACTACCAGTCTAGCACTGCTTGTAAAGCACTTTGGGATACTGTGTATGAAAAAGCGCTATATAAATGCTGATTCATTGTGTCTACCTTGCCTTACAGAAGTCCATTTGCAGGGTGGTAGCCTGGGTTGCAAACTGGATGCACAACAGGACACAGAATGTAATAGTGAGTGGAACACATTCCGAAGAAAGGGGGGGTCACTAGTGGAGTATCTCAGGGCTCAATACTGGGTCCAGTCCTCTTTAATGTCTTTATAGGTGACATTGCAGAGGGTCTGGAGGGAAAGGTATGCCTCTTTGCAGATGATACAAAGATATGTAATAGAGTTGATACACAAGGGGGGTAGAAAGGATGAGAAGGGACTTGGCAAGGTTGGAGGAATGGTCAGACATATGGCAACCTAGATTCAATGCAAAGAAGTGCAAAGTAATGCACCTGGAAACCAAAAACCCAGGAGAAGAGTACTCAATAGCAGGGGAGGTACTAACAACAAAAAAAATGGAACAAGACTTGTGGGTAGTCATATCAGATGATCTAAAGGTAGGTAAGCAATGTGAGAAGTCAGTAAGGAGAGCCAGGGTGATACTGGGATGCATAGGAAGGGGCATCACAAGTAGAAAAAGGAAAGAGGTTATCCCTCTGTACAGACACTTGGTGAGACCCCATCTGAAGTAATGTGTACAGTTTTGGAGACCTCATCTATGCAAGGACATAGACAGGATGGAAGCAGTCCAGAGGAGGGCAACTGAAATGGTGCAGGGTCTGCATCAGAAATCATATGAAGAGAGACTGAGAGAGCTTAATATGTATACCCTTGATGAAAAGAGGGACAGGGGGGACATGATAGAAACGTTCAAGTACCTCAAGGGAATCAACAAAGTCCAGGAGGGTAGCATCTTTCAGAAAAAGAGATGTATAAGAACAAGGGGACACAATTTAAAGATAGAGGGAGACGGCTCAGGGGTAATGTGAGGAAATCTTTTATCACGGAGAGAGTGGTGGATGTGTGGAACTGCCATCCTGGGGAGGTTGTTGGGGCTAAAACAGTGGGGGAATTCAAACATGCATGGGACAGACACAAGGCAATTGTAGTGGGGGGTGGCAGGAAGTAGGCTGTTGGTTAACTAGAATCTGCAGCTTATCCAGTAGGTAGGGAAATGAGCAGACTGGGTGGGCCAAATGGTCTTTATCTGCCATCAAAGTCTATGTTTCCATATTTCTATGTTTCTATGATTCTTCTTCTTCTTCTTCATCCTAACAGAGTAATAACATTTAATTTTATCTAACACACACACACACTACCAGATAGAAGCTGGCTGGCTTTTAGTTACAGTGTTTAGGATACATTGTGATAAGCATCCGTACCACATCAAGGTAGCCAGCCTTACAGAAGTCCATTTGCATCAGCACGCATGCATGCATACTTACCAGGATCACTCATACAATCATGGCTTCTAAGGTCAGCACCCACACATCTTTCAAAGATCATTCACAAATTCGCAGTAAAGCATCCAATGAGGGGGGGGAAAAACAGTTCTTCATGTACATCAGGCTCTAGGTCTAGTATGAAATATCGACTCCCATTATCTTGATGCAGAAAAGATCGACTCCTAAATACTGACACGCTTACAAGATCGCCAAAATAAATAACGAAAAATGAATGATCGACAGGCTTTACTTTCCGGTGTACTTACGAGCACTTCCAAGAGGTTTGGCAAACCTTCTTTATGCACCCCCCCATCTTATAGTTTGCAGTACACCCATTTTGGAAATGTGCATGCTGCTTTGCCTTTACTAACTGCTCCATGGTATTATCATGTTTTATTAGCTTTCTAAATAGAAAAGAAGGAAGAGTTTTGCTTACCCTCAAAGTTATGAATGACAACAGGGCAGGAAATTCAAATGAGGAGCGTTGTAGATGGGAGCAGCCAGATAATTATGCTGATCATACGAAACTTTTAAGTACCTCAGTGGAATCAACAAAATCCAAGAGGGTAGCATCTTTCAGAAAAAGAGACGTGCAAGAACAAGGGGACACAATTTAATGATAGAAGGGGGGCGGTTCAGGGGCAATGTGAGGAAATATTATTTCACAGAGAGGGTAGTGGATGCATGGAACAGCCTTCCTGAGGAGGCTGTGGGGTCTAAAACTGTGGGAGAATTCAAGAATGCATGGGACAGACATAAGGCAATTCTTGTGGGGGGTAGGAAGAAATAGGCTGTTGGTTAACTAGGATCTGCGGCCTGTCCTGTAGGTAGGGGAAATGGGCAGACTAGGTGGGCCAAGCGATCCTTATCTGCTGTCAAAGTCTATGTTTTTATGTAATGAGCCAGAGAACGATTAACAGATAAGTATTACTGAACAGACAAGTATTACTGAAGGAAATTGAACTTACATATACGATCATTACACCTGAGGAATAGTTAGATAAAAAACAAGCCCCGAGGGGACTTCAGATTAATATTGTGACAATTTCCCCTATAAACAGCTATGGTTGGGGGCAGCCTGCCTGTGCTCCAAAACATTTGCTAAGCTCGTACTAAAGTATGAGACTGATAGGCTACAGGCGCTGGATACAGAGCTGCAAGAAGCTAAAGCGGCAGCAGATGCTTTCAAGGGGAAAGATATTTACAAAGATTGTGAGTTCAGTTTAAATGCACTACTGGACAAGCATGAGAGAGACCATAGAACGGAAGCAAAATAAATTAAAATGGGATAACAACGAAGCGCTCATAAGTAAACTGGAAAGTAAAGCATGTCGGTTATTTGTTTTTCATTATTTATTTTGCCAATCTTGTGACAGCTTCGGTATTTCGGCGTCAGTCAATTGATTGTTGACCTTGTAGTAGTTGATCATTCATACTGCTTCCCAGGCTCTGTTTGAGTTTGTTGCCCTGGCCTGAGGCTCATGCTGCCCCTGGAGTTTCCAGATTTTACTGTACTCAGCAAAGTACACTGAGTATGTCTGCTGACACCCATGGTGTTGTAGCACAAAACTGCAGGATCCTCATCCTAAGATAACACTTTTTTTTTTTCATTTGGAAAAAGTGCTATCTGAGGATAAGCATCCCACAGTTTTGTAGTTTTGTCCTACAACACAATTATTTCTGTTGAGCCCAACTCTTTCCAACCATTAGTAGTTTAATCTCAGTCTGGTAGCTGAGAAGCAAATGGTGCTACCTTTGACAGTGAGACTGATAAAAACAAAAGCAAGGGACAGACAGACTCTTGCTAAATGGCAGGTAATAGGTTTAGATCTGCTTCACCTGATTCCCCCCCATCACTTTTCAACCTATAGGTAATAAACATTTCCCTTGACAGTTCATTCCTCCAACTATTTAGGAAATACAGAATGCCCCACACACACACACAGATATCATACTCCAGTTGAATTCATAAGCAGTGTCGGTCCCTTGACACCCTGACCTGACCCCATGGTGTGGGCAACCTGCAGTGTTCATACATTGGTGAAGCTGGATGCAATAACTGTCTATTGCCAATGTGTCACAGTATGCTATCTTACAGTATTTTCATAGCTCTTTTAATGTCTGCCAACTCTGACCCGATGTAATCAGCTCAACCCTTGTCACCTCTGACACCGGACGCCATCTGCCTTTACTGTTTTTATTATGTTATTCAGTAAGTATGACAGAAGGGCCCCTACACTGTAAGTTTAAAATACATTTTCTACTATTATAGGCACATCTTTGCAAATGCAGACAGCATTCAGTTGGAGGGGGGGGGTTTGAGCTATTTACCTTCAGGCTGTGCTTGACTGTCTGAGATTAAAATACATTTCAATGGCATGTCACTTTGGCAACAGACCTTCTCGCATGTGCTCTCCAGTACTGTATGTTTGGGTCACTGCACCGTGGGGTCCGGTGAACGGCACAAAATGTTATCCATGTGATAAGTGGGGATGTAGAAATATTATTGCATGCCTAAAATACCATGCACTTTCATGTGACAGGCACTATTCACTAAATGTGGTGGGGAATGATCTTGCGGTGGGAGAGCATGTGGCATATACTTACTGGGGGCTATCCTATACTATTCTATCCTAAGAAAAAATGGTGTTTGCAGTGCAGAAGGGGTAAACCAGGTCTTTCTTCATTTGCTTCTAATATTCTGCACCAAGTGTCTGCTATGGAGACCTGACTCTATTACACAGACTCAGTGTCAGTTACATATGTCCTGTGCATAACAAGAGGTACATAGGACACTTACTACTGCAGCCACCATAAAGAATGCAGAACACCTAATCCCCCCCCCCACTTACACACACACTCTGATGTATACACATAGAAGAAGCAGTAGCACTGAGTGAGTGGTTGTGTGTGTGGAAGAGCCTGTAATATGGTCAGATGCTTCTTTCTTTCAGTAGGGCTTCAACAGAATCCTGTCACCCATGCTTTTTAGCTGCAGAGTCTACTAAGAGGTTGAGTGGAATATATTTAATATTTTTTTGGCTACTGTATAAATGTCCTTCTTTTCTTGTCTCTGATATTGTTTATTATGTTTTATGAATATTAATGCCTGGATTTTTAGTAGTTTTCATAATCCTGTTAACCCCCAACACACACACACACACACACACACACACACACACACACACACAGATGCATGCACCTAGAAAAAGAAGCAGTAGCATCTAGTGAGCGGTTGTGTGGAATTAAGTTTTTTGACATTGTATTTCTCCATTTTATTTCTTGTTACCACTGTTTTGTTGTATGAATTCTTATTATCAAAGCCTTTGTTTTTATGGACATCCATGATACAGACTCACTTCCCTCCATATACACTCTTAGGCATATGCATAGATAAAAGAATCAGTAGCCTCTAGTGAGAGACAGTGTAGAATAGGGGTGCACTTACACAAACCAACTTATTGTGGCAATATGAGATTCGGGGGGGTGTCACTGCCAAGCCATTGCAGTTCACAGAACCAGGGACTCGGCAGTCTACCCCAGTGACCACTAGGTGTCGTTCTGATGCAACTTTCTACTGGGTGGTCTGAACAGTCATGCACTTCAAAGGACCGAAGCCACTCTAATCTGACAGGGCTTTGGACCTTTGATTTGCATGACTGTTCAACCCACCAAGACATGCAGTGACAAGTAAGAGAGCAGCTGAAGAGTGCACTTTGCCTTGGGAAACTGCAGTTGGACAGGGACAGTAAGCCTCAGCAGTGCAGTGAAGAGGATTCTCCTTAGCATTTGTGGCATTTTTATTATTCTCCGTGTTTTGTTTGTTGACCCATGCTGTCCACGGTGCTGCTGCAGGTCTGCCACAGATGGTTCATTCCCTCACTCTCTCTACTCCCTCTGGCCATTATGGCAATGCAAAGGGTTTCATTTTAGCTGGTGGTGTTGATGACTTTCACATATCATGTTTGCTTGCCATCAGCCCACTTAATCACTTTGACTCCCACCCCCAAGGTGGAGGGCTTACCAGTAGTGTCTCCCAATTTGTGTGCCACCTAGCTCCCCAGTCCTAGATGGCCACTGAGTGCTCCTGCTGGCCATCGTTATCTGTTGGCCTTGATTGAGGGTCTGGCAGATCATAAAAGTAAAGCTGCATGCTGCGGTGGGGTTGCCAATTGCCATACAGCTCAATGTGCAAGCTGTTGTGGTTGGCTCCTCATGTCCTCTTTCTCTCTGTCGCATTGTGCAAGTGCTGTGGTGCTTGGATGAAAAGCCACACTGTGCGGCTAAATCTGCAAGCCTGTTTGTGTGTGCCCCTCAGCTCCCGAGTAAATAAAGATAAAATGGGGTCTGGAGGCACTTCAGGAGCACAAAAATAAATGTTTGAAGAAGCACTCTTAAGCACTAGGTTAATTAAGGATGCCTGTCGTTTTAAAGAGCAGCCGAGGCTGCTCATGAATATTAATGAGCTGGCCGGTGCACTGGCAGGATAGCGCTACGGAGGTAGCGGTGGGCAGGGGATGCCTCTATCAGAAATTATACTGTTTTGGTTGTTTAATATGTGTTTTTTAATGCATCTCTGACTAAGGCTTATTATGGTGGAATGCAGAGGGGACTGCCTGACTGGCGTAGAGATGACATGTATAGTGCAGCAACTGAATCAGAAACCCATTAAAAAAAGTTTAACAGAAAATACAGGTATGTAATTGCTGGTTACTAGTGATCAATAGATGAATTGGAGATTGTACTGATTGTAATGAGGGACAGGTTATTATGGAATGCAACCCAGCAGAAAAGTGTAGACAAACACAGATTGCAAATTGAGGAAGATAAGTTCACCATGAGAATGACATTACTGCAAAAAATGTCATTATCATGATTGAGAGGGCAGGCTCATAGATGGGTTATTTGGGTAGGAGGTGGTGATGATGATGATGGCAATGATTGTGGTGGTGGGGGGTGGGCCATGTCTTGCAAAATACCACAGGCAGCTGCTGGCATTGTGATTTAACTCTGAAGGTCTGGCTAGTTCATAGTCGACATGAGCTATAAAATCTAAATTATGTAAAGAAAGGGAGTGCTGTCCAATAGCAAGATGAGACAATAAAGTGCCATAATGATACAAAAATGGGCAAAGGCTTAAAACTTTCAAAACTGTAGCAAAAGGGATCAAGCTAATACATCAGATAAACCTGTCAGCTAAAAAGGAAAAAAAAAGTGTAAAAACAGAAATGATTGCATTGTACCCCGTCATCTGACAGGCGCCTGATCACACATTGCTATGGCCAATTACTTGCCAGCCACGTTAACAAGCTAATGATGGAGACATCACACCCCATCCAGTGTGCCCTACAAAGTTACATGACTGTCATCCCATAACAGCCATGGCCTCAAACTGCCCTAAGCATTTTTATGTTGGTTGCGCTTGTGCAAATCAACATATTGTGGCAATACAGGATTTGGCGGGGTCACTGCTGAGCCCACTGCAGTTCACACAACCAGAAGCTCAGCAGTCTACCACAATGACCACTAGGTGTGGTCCTGACGCACCTTACAACTTGGTGGGCTAAATGGTCATGCACTTCAATGGACCTCAGCTGCTTTAATCCTAGAGGACTTCGGCACTTTGATTTGCATGACCATTCAGCTCACCCAGCAGATTGGCTTTCAATCCCATTCTTTGATGAACAACACCCAAGACATGCAGCAATGAATGAGAGAGCAGCTAAAGAGTGCACTTTGCCTCGGGGAATGGCAGTCGGACGGGGATGTTAAGTCCCAGCAGTGTGCAGAAGAGGATTCTCCTTGGCATTTGGAGCTTTTTTATTATTCGCCATGTCTCATTCACTGCCCCATGCTGTCCGCAGTGCTGCTGCAGGTCTGCCACAAGTGGCTCATTCTCTCACTCACTCTGTTCTCTGCGTCTTCCCAGCTGCATGGCCAGCTACTGTAATGTACCACTTAACATCAGTGGCTGCAGATGGGACAGCCTGGCATCGACTGAGTCCCTCCCCAACCAAAGATGGAGGACTTGCTAGGAAATGGTTGGATATGGACTTCTAAAAATAACACTTCCAAGATTAAGGGGGAGGAGCACATTTAAATAAGGATAAAAGAAAAATAGCTGACAGCTTAATAGGCATGGGTGCAAAACAGTGGATTTTTCTGAAAAGGGGGATTTCAAAATTGCAAAAAAAAGTATTTAACAAGCAACCAACATTCGGCATTGACAAATGCTTGTTTTGTCTTAACTGAGGAGGAGAAGTGTTGGGGCATCAGAGAGATACAAATTCTTGATAATCTATCACTTCCCATTAACTCTAAATGTCTTTCAAACATTAAGAAATAATTAGTAATCTTTCTCATCTCCTTTGCCTTTATTTCTGATTTACTTTTTCCCCATTCTGTATATTTTTAGTTTTTAATGAGTTTACACTCATAGCTAGTTTCTTCTCAGTCACCATCTTATATTAAATTAAGACCTCTGAGCACAGTTCACAGTAAAATTGAATACAGAATAATATTAAGCAAATTGAGCCATTCTTAGACTTCAAGCTCAGCAATATTCAAATTAAATAAATGTATATGAAAAATGTATGTATTTATTTATTTATTTATTTATTTATTAGAATCTTGGATAATGTTAAAGTTATTTTACAGGAGACAGGAGCACTTCCAGCAATAGCAAAACCAAAGCACATTGCATTATGATGTCAGGTACAGAGAAACCAAAAGGAGTAGATGAACTCTTCAGGAACAAAGGTCCTGTTTTCACACAAATGACCTCAGTAATAAATAATGGGTAGGAAGAATACAGAACTAATGAGAAATACAAGCTGAACTGTGTCTAAATATTATGTTTTGTTAAAGTTCTCCTGATTGTGACAGCTGCTCTTTAAATGAGATAATTTGGGGTTTGATAATTAACGGATTCAGTAGTTAGAGTTATACATGTTAGCAGTATTCATTTCTACATGAAGTTTTGAATGAAGTAATTTATCATTCATTATTGTCATATCTTAGTTTAATGTATTGTTTCTAGAATGTATTTCCATATTGCCCTAATGAATATTAATGATTCTGATGCTCAAAGGGTGACTAACTTTCTACTAGCCTCACTCCCTTTAGAAGACTCGTGAGAGTTGAGACATTAGGGGTTAGAGCTGGAGCAGCTCAGGAAATGCTGTACCTGTAACTGACACTGTTACCTGACTTTGGATTGATTTTCTGAAGTTACTGCAAGTTTCTGCATGTAAGCAATACAGCAGTGAATTTTTGCTTAATCCTGTTGCAGTTTTTCTTGTTTTCATGCCACTACCATTGATTGTTTTCCTGTGTTGTTGGTTGTTGCAGTCCACCCTCTACAGTAGTGTGTACCAGCCCTTGCTATATATCGCAGCCATAGCCTGCAGGACCTTATGCCAGAGAGCAGACAGGTGGAAGGTCCAAGTCCCTAATGGGGAAAAGAAGAAGGTACACATAGTGAGGAAATCATTTGTAAGGGGCACTGGAAGGGAACTGGGACTCACCCTCAATGGCAAAAAGGTGGCCTACTGTTGTCTAGGGGCTGCAGCAAACATACTTATTGCTAGGAGGGTGGAGCTCATAGGAGGAGGGGTGAAGCACATGTGGGTATGAATGATCTGAGCAAATGAAGCATAGAAGAGGTGAAGGTAGACTTCTGTACTCAGGGAAGTGTAGTGAAGGAAAGAGCAGGAGTGGCAGCCTTCTTGGAAGTACTGCGGCTGCCATACCTAAACCAAAGGGAAAAGTTCTGTGTGTTTTAGTTCAATGCATGGCTAAAGGGTTGGTGCAGGGAGGATGAACTTCAATTCCTTGGGACTTGTGCTCAACTTGGAGATGTTGGAGATTGTTCAAATGGCATGGCTTGTACCTCAATGAGGAGGGCAGGGGGGTTCTGGGAGAAAGATCAGCACAGCACATAGGGAAAAGAGAAACTGCCTAACCAGGAAAGGCACACTAAGCTGCAACTTATTTCCTGGTGTGACTTGGGTGCACAAGGAAGTTAAGTGACTTGCTCAGGGTCACTCAGTATGCAAGTGGGGGCTGATGGGATTCAAACACAGGTCTCCAGGTTTGCAGCTCATTGCCCTTAACCACTACACTATACTGCCTCTTCTGAACTCAGCAGGATCAAATAAAAGTGTGAAAAAGGGAAAGGGGGATTAGGGGAAATATTGGAAAACAGTTAGCACCAACACTATGAGTCTGGGCAACCAAATACCAGAACTTCAGACACTGATCACAGAGGGTGGGCATGACCCAGTGGCAGTAACAGAGACATGGGCAACCTCAAACCTTGACTGGAACATGACCATATGAGGCTTCACCCTATAAAGAAAGGACAGGGCACAGGGCCAGGGAGGAGGGGTAGAACTCTGTGTTAAGGAGAGGACTTAAGCAATTGAACTACAGTAGGTAGTCTGGGGGAGCAGGGGAATTGGAACCCTGTGAGTACTAGCAAAAACAGGGAAGGGGAAACTAATCTGGATATGGCTGGTCTATAGGCCAGCACCTACCTGTAGGATCCAGAGACAGACAGGGCACTGGGAGGGTCACATAAGAGGGCAAGAAATTCTGGGGAAAGCAGTGGTTGTTGGTGATTTAGCATGCCGGACATGAACTGGAAAGTTCCAATTGTGGCAAATACTAGGAATCACGTTCTGGTGGATTCCTATCAGGAGGCATTTCTAGAGAAATTAGTTCAGGGCCCAACAAGAAAGGAAGCCCTGCTGGATCTGCTGCTCACCACCAGTGAGAGGATTCAGAACTTTGCAGTACTGGAACCATTCAGTTCCAGCAACCAGAGGACGGTAGCATTGGAGGTTCAGGTTGAGATAGGCAATGGGGCAAAAGTAATAATGTTATGGGACTTTAACAAGGGGGACTTCAGCAAAATGAGGGTAAATTGGGGAATAGCATGAAGGATATAGTGAAGGTAGGGGGTACAGAAGAAAAGTGATCAGCATTTGAAAAGGCAATGATAGAAGAGGCGGATAGCTCCATTCCAAAGGTAGACATGGGTAAAAGAGCTAAGGGGCAAATGTGGTTCACAGTCAATGAAAAGGTATTATTAAGACTCAGAAGGAGGGTATTTGCAAAGTATAAGGGTAGTCAAAGGTAAAAGACATGGTGAAGTATCTGGAAGCAACAAGAGAAACCACCGGGAAGGTGAGGGAGGCTAAAGTTCAGACAGAACTCCAGCTGGCCAGGGGGTGAAGAAAGGGGATAAAGTATTCTTCTAGCACATCCAGGAGAAACACAAGTCAAAGGGAGTATAGTGAAACTAAAAGCAATGAGGGATGGGAAGAGGGAGAAGGAAGAGTTGCTGAATAATTATTTTTGTTTAGATATTTACTAAGAATGATGAGCCACTGTCAAATTGTGGGGATACGAAGGGAGGAAGCAAAGACACCTGGGCAACAGTCCAGGTAAGGGATAAAAGGGTGTTGGAAAAGCTATCAGGGTTACAAGTAGATAAATGTGTGGTGCTTGGTGGCTTACACTCAAGGATCCTAATGGACATAGCAGGGGTTATAGCAGGGCCACTAGTAGACATTTTTAAACTAGCACAGAAGTCACTAAAGCTGGCAGAGAGAATATTCAAAAAGTATGTCTGGAAGTACTTCTTCACAGAAAGTGTGGTGGATAAGTGGAATAAGCTACCACAAGTTCTACAGGCCAAGTCAATCAACAGCTTCTAGCAGGGATGGGACAGAAAGGTAGGTTTAGTTAGAAAAAAGGGGGACAATAAAATTGGGGAGGATTTCCACTAGGGTAAGGCAGAATAATCAGCTAGAGTGGGCTCACTGGATGGACCAAGAGCCTTTTTTGCCTTTAATGTCTATTTAATATCTACGTATCTATGTATTTTCAAATTATATCCCAGAGGCTACTGTAGTTTAGCTGGAACAGTTTAGTTAACTGGGGTGTGGAACAGAACTGATGTCTTAGGCATCAGCAGGTGTCTGCAAGCGACAGCAGACACACATGGAAATGTGTCAGCCTATTAAGGTAAGGTAAAGTACAAGTTTACTTGTTGTTGCCTGAGTAAGAGAGTACTGAAAGAAGGTAAGGGGGTGATGGAAGGCAGAAAACAGGATGTACAAGCAATAACTACCTCTTGAGTGGGAAAAGAGGAAACACCCTATCTAGAGAAAGGGTAAAAAGAGGTTCAATTGTGCTTATGCAACTAGATGAGATGATGCTTGTGTGACTTGATTTATTTTGTGGCTTTCTGCCTCTCTATCCATGGGATATACCACCCTATAGGGGTATGACACAAGGAACCCTAGAGGAGGGTCCCCCCCTACAGGTGCCATGGGAATGATTGCATCGGCTAAAGGTAGGTTAGGAAGAAGCCCATGGGTAAGACAGATGAGCTTCTGGAGGAGGAGGAGGGGTGGATGGTGGGCAATGAAAAACAAATCCTGGAGGGGCCCAGGATGAGTGACCTTTTAAGCCTGATGGAGGAGTGAAGTAGTTGTTCCACCCATTGAACCTCGGGCTTAAAGCCCTTCCATTCAATTGTGCTCATGCAACTAGATGAGATGATGCTTGTGTGACTTGATTTATTTTGTGGCTTTCTGCCTCTCTATCCATGGGATATAGCACCCTGTAGGAGTATGATGCAAGGAACCCTAGAGGAGGATTCCCCCCTACAGGTGCCATGGAAATGATGGCATCGGCTAAAGGTAGGTTAGGAAGAAGCCCATGGGTAACAGAGATGAGCCGCTGGAGGAGGAGGGGTAGATGGTGGGCAATGAAAAACTAATCGTGGAGGGACGCAGGATGAGTGACCTTTTAAGCTTGATGGGGGAGTGAAGTAGTTGCTCCACCCATTGAACCTCGGGCTTAAAGCCCTTCCATTCAATTGTGCTTATGCAACTAGATGAGATGATGCTTGTGTGACTTGATTTATTTTGTGGCTTTCCACCTCTCTATCCATGGGATATAACACCCTGTAGGGGTACGATGCAAGGAACCCTACAGGAGGGTTCCCCCCTACAGGTTCCACGGGAATGATTTCATTGGCTAAAGGTAGGCTAGGAAGAATCTCAAAAAGAATACCCAAAGGTGTCAAGCATCGAAGAGGCAAGGATGATGAATGAATGAATGAATTCTGAAAAGATGATAAGGGCGGACTTCCTAAGAAGAGAGGGGGAAGCCGGGGGCCACCATCCACCTCCATCCAACAGCGGAACATACCTAATTAACCTAAGAAAGCATTAACTCTAACTAATATTACAACCATTGGCATGGAGGAGAGGAAAAACACCTTTTGAGGAGGAAACCTCTGGGTATCCAAGGCCTAGGTTACCTCCCCCCCCCCAGGCTGACGACATTTGATTTGAGAATGTATGTCATTAAAGAGAAGGATTCATTTACGAGAGGGATATGAGTAGGGAAGATGCTGACGGGATAGGAAAACCCCCCAAAAGAAGCACAGATCGAAGCAGAAACATGAGGCAGCAGGGACCCAAGAGGGGTATGCGCGAGTAGTCTTTGGGAAGGAGTAGAGCCATGTAGAAGTCAGAAGAGCAACAGTTATCCATAAGTGCTCATGAGGAGACTAAGGATAATGCAGACTGGCTTGACTGAGCATTGTGAGTGAGTAGACACCGAGGCCAATGAGGCATGCTTGATAATGTATCATGAATGATTAGACCCTGAGGTCGGAGTCAATGAGGTGGCATAGGATTCACTTATAGGAATGCTTGAGTAAGCGATGTAAATAGATAAAACTTGAGGTAATGATGAGTGAATGATGACCAGAGTTATGAACCTGATACATGCGGCAGAATGGCCATGGGTCGATGAGGAGGCATAGGAGTAACGATAGGTAAACCCAAAAGAAATATCGATGGCAGGCCTCGACTGGAGTGAATCCAGGATGGTCGGTATGGAATGTGAAGAAGAGGAGAAAGGAATGAACTTGAAAATGAACTTGCATGAAGGTAGTATGCTTGATAAGGAGGTAAAGGAGGTAAAAGGAGGTAAACTCAGAGGCCAAGAAGGCATGTCTGGAACCAGAGGGTATGCGAACTAGAAGGTACGCTCAGAATGAGTGATGGTCACTGAGCAAACGGACGATATACGATGAGGAGAGACACCATGAGTGGAATAAATCTAGATGGAATGGATGAGGTAATACCGAACGAAGTCACCAAGAAGGCAGGCAAGACCACGGAATGGGAATGGTGAGACCCTGAGGTCAGATGGAGTGAAGCAACATATGAGTCAATCAGTCCAGAATGTAGGGACAGAGAGGAATGCTGCAGGAGAGTGGCAGTTTGATGAAGTAGCACAAGATCCAAAGAGAAAGGAAACTCACTGGGAGGCATGGAGAGAATTGGACCTACTAAGGAACAGCTGTCGAGGGATGTGGGTGATGTCTGGAACTAGACACTCAAAAGCGAGAGGATGAACTTTGAATGATGATGGAGAGCAGCCTATCAGCCCCCAGCGAAGGGGCAATGGACAGAAAGGCATATCCAGATGTAACATAAGAAGACTGAGGATGAAGCAGATCGATGATGATGATTGCCACAGGAGTGCAGCAGTTCATAATGAGAAGACCAGGGAAGAGGAGACAGGAAATTAAGTTGAAATTGAACTTGAACGATGGTGAAGAGCAGCCAGCCAGCCCGTAGGAATGGGCAACAGACAGGAAGGCATGGCCATGAGTAGAGATAGAGTTGAATTGAGTTGACCGAAGAAGATGATGATGGATGATGATGATCACTGCAGGAGTGCAGCAGGTCGATTAGATAGTTTTGAGACCTAATGAGAGGTAGCCCAAAAGAAATATCGATTGCAGGACAGATGGAGGCAGCCAAGGCATATGAGTCAGCTGAGGCACACTGATTGAGTGATTGAAATAGACGAGCAGGTCAAGGCAAGGTATCATGGATCTGAGAGGGCTATGATAGGTATGCTCAAAGGAATTCTCAATTGCAGGTTTGAGACAGGGTTCAAGGAAGCGATGGAAATAGATTAACCATGAGGTAAGGATGAGGGAACGATGACCGGAGTCATGAACCTGATATATGTGGCATAGGGGCCACGTGTTGATGAGGTGGCATATGATTCATGATAGGTATGCCCAAAAGAAATATCAATAGCAGGACAGACTTGATTGAAGGCCAGATGGAGTCAGCCAGAGGCGACAAAATGATGTGGATGGCAGAGCAAGCGGGCAACGATAGGAGCTAACAACAAGCATGCAGGATTGAAGCGAAGGTGCGAGCGAGTGATGGGAGCGAAGTGGACAATGGATGATGATGGAAAGAAGCTATGAAGGCCAGAACAGGTAAGGCAAGGCAACAGAAGACAGAGAGCAGAACAAGCGCACCCTGAAGCATGTCGAAATGAGTGCTATGAAAGGAGATGAAGCACCAAGTTAGAACTGGCGGGTGAATGCTGCCCAAGGCAGGCCGAGCCCAGGTGTAGGAGGGCCCAGGTTGAATGCAATGAGTCCCATAAGCAGATTTATGTCTTTGAGTGATGCTGAGTGCAGTCGAATGAGCTGGAACACATAATTGAAAGAGGTGAACAGGTCGAGGGCATGAGAAGAGCGATGGAGAAAAGGACTGCAGGAGGCCAAATTGGAGGAAAGATGATGGATGAGGTAAGACCAGTTGTAGAAGGAGTCTGCCAGAAGAAGAGCTACTCCATGAGGCAGAAGTGGAAGGGGTATGTCCGCATCCACATCAGCTCAAAAAGTCACACTATTTCACAGCCAGACAGAGTAAGTGAACATTGCAGACTTGGCAGTGGGCCACAAGAGCATGGTAGGGGAAGGTGTCACTGAATAGTTGATGAAATGTAGCCATCTAGAGGCTATAAGAGTTCATGTCATCCAAAATAATACATAGAAAACAAGGCAGTCACCAGAAATGTCTGAGGTAGGCAAAGTAGATGCTCAGTAGAATGGTAGAACCTGCCAAAGGCACCTCCACAAGCCAGGCAGGCACGGGAACAAAGAGACCCATGCCAGCCAGAAAATATCTTACCACAAGGATAGGAAAAGACAAAATGAGAGAGCATTGTGCTTGTTCCCTAGGGAGAGAAAATGCGGGTTGAAATGCAGAAACTGTAGTGAGGTACTGGGTGGAGGTGAACTGACAGCTCCAGGAGAGCAGCGACAAATGGCTGTAATAGGAGGAGTAATGGTTCAAAGCGGCTACCTGAGAAAAGGAGGAGGTGGTCCACTAGGGGCTGAAGAGGTCAGGAGTTAGGTTATTAAATAATACAAGTTGTCTCAGGTTGCTGATTCAACTGGCCAATGCAAGGGTCAAGGATGCATCCCTCAGTCCGGTTGTCCCTCATTTAGAGTACCCAAAATGTCCATGGCAGCAAAAGAACACTCCATGTAGCAGTCAGAAGAGGGGAACAGAAAAAGAAACACTTCTGATTAAAACAATTAAATCTGCCAAGCTACGGAACAGAGCAGCACATAAATAGGTAGGACAAAAAACATAAACAGCTCTGCACTGAATCTGTTCTGTCCACCAAAGTTTGCTGCACCCCATCAGAAAATGGAGGGTGGAACAAAACATTGTGAAGTAAGTATTTGCATGACAGCTGTCCTGTACCTGAACTGTGTGAAGCCCAGACAAATTCTCCCATGCAGCAAGCAAGAATAGAGTTCAGTAGTAGAGTTAAAAGAGAGATGCTCTCTCTCCCTTTTACTCACATGCTCTCTCCCCTGTAGTATCCTCTAGTGCAGAGAGTAAAGATTGCAGCCAACATTAAAGTGAGGAAAAATGTCCCTGAAGGATTTTTATAACCCACAGACCCCTCGTATCACCAGTATGAAAAAACACAGAGGAAAATAATAATGAAATGGAATAAGGCATCATCGTAGGCTGACGATAGTAGGTGTGTTATCTCCCAGACTGGCTAGGGGGAGGAGCAGACAAACACTGTCAACAGAGAAATCCTCAGATTAGGGTGAATGTGCCGAAGCAACAGAGTGATGCAGGAGATGAACGCCCAGAGGCAATGAAGTCCCACAAGAACGAAGACGGCAGGTGAGGTACAGAGCAGCTCTGGAGCAGAGCCGGCAGAGGGGAAGGCAAGTGAAGAGGCAGAGATGAGGGCCACCCATATGAGTGAACCAGCCAGCAGGATGAGGAGCCCAAAAAGAGCTGGGGGAAAACCCGCACGCAGCTGCAGCAGGAGGAGAGGGTGCGGGGGAAGGAGGGAAAACGAAGATGAAGGGAGACACAACTCCAGCTGCTGAGCAAGCAGTGGGAGGAGGAGGAGGAAGGAACAGGGGCGAGGCAAGACAATACCAGGAGAGTATAGGAATGGGGGCTGAAGGGACAATAATAGAGATAGAGCAGAGAACAAGGAGGCAGCAGGAGGTGAAGTCAGCAAACTGGGAGCAATGAGGAACTAGGGAGAGAAAGAAAACAACAGACAAAAAAAAACATCCGACTGAGCCTTCAGTGGCAACAAAAAACAAATCCTGGAGGGGCCCAGGATGAGTGACCTTTTAAGCCTGATGGGGGAGTGACGTAGTTGCTCCACCCATTGATCCTCAGGCTTAAAGCCCTCCCATTAAAGTAAAGCAAAAAAGGGGAAAACTAAATACATCTTATCTAGGATAAGGGTACAAAAGGGTTAAATAAAGCAAGAAAGAAGAAAACTAGAACCATCCTGTCTAGGGTAAAGGTACAAAGTAAATTCCAGTAAAAAAAATAGAGAATGAAGGAATGGGAATTTTGGGAGTGGTGCTGTGCAATGGATGTGGAGCTGCAGTTTTTAGACAGATCTTCTGGAGAATGAGGTGCTGCCTCATCTGCAAGCACCTCTCTGGGTTGAAGAAGGAGGTTGCTAGATGCTGGGCTGAATTGATTAGGATTCGGGGATCTTTTCTCCGACTCAGGGGCCACTAAGTCAACAATTAATGTCCCAGAGGATGCCTAAGAGAAAGAAAGCTGGTTGGACTGCATTGGGCTTCGGGAGGGTGGGGTGGTGAGTCAGGGGCACATTCCTCAGCCTGTGCCACTACAGAACTCATTTGCTACTCTGGCAGAATGGGGCTGTTTGGAAGAGGCACCCATAGCAGTGACCAGGGAGGATGTGGGGGTCCTCTGCATAGGTGGCCCCAAGGTGGGAGGAAGAGGGTCTCAGCAGAGTAGTAAGCAATTTCAGGTGGGGAACTCAATCAATAGAGGGTATAGATTTGGAAATCGGAAGAGAGGAAGAGAGGGCGGTGAGGTGCCTACCTGGCACCACAGCTCTGAGGGATGGAAAGTGGATCCTAAGGATTGTGAGGGCTGTGGGGCAGGAGGCAAAGCTGGATGTCATTGTCCTTTTGGGGACTAATGGCCTGGTTAGGGATGGGGCTTGGATTGTGCAAAGGAAGTTTAGGGAGCTTGGGAGGAGTCTTAGGCAGGTAGTGCACTCAGCGTCTTTCGCTGAAGTACTACCTGTTTTTGACCAGGGGAGGATGGTGTTCTCTGCATCATGAGCTTCATGTCATAGTTGAAGGAATGGTACAGAAAAGAGCGGTTTGGATACATTGGGTACTGAGGACCAACATGAAGGGATTTAGGCCTGTGCAGGGGCGGTGGCCTGCATCCATCTCGTGGGGGATCCGCAATCCTTAGTGGATGGTTTAAATATCACTTTGATGAACAATTAAACTAGCTGAGGGGGTAGTGGAAGAAAAGAAGGAGGAATAAACTGTCCTGCCCCACAAACTGAAGCAAAGACAAGAGAGGAATCAAGGGGAGAAAACTCCCCCAGGGTGCAAGATAATCAAAAAATCAGTGTGGTAGACAACAAAGGGTATGGGAAAAAGACTTTTAAAAAAGAGAGGGGAAAATGTTGCAAGGCAAAAGGGAAAAGAGGGGGTTATTGGACAGATGGGGAACAAAATGTGGAAGATCATGTATGCAAACACAAGAAGTCAAGGAAACAAAATTCCTGACCCAGAGGTCATTGTGGAGAAGCAGATCTTGATATTGTGGCCATTGCCAAGTTGTGGTGCAGAAGAAAACCATGACTGGGACATGGCCGTACCAGGCTACACTCAGTTCAGGAAAGATAGGAATGAAAGGAAGTGAAGATAGTGGTGTTGTATGTAAGGGAGAGTATCAGGGCAATGGAGATGCATTGAATCCAGGGGGTAATGGAGATGTTGGAAGTACTGTGAAGACAAGAACCGGAGCCACTATTCACATTGGTGTAATCTGCAGACCTCCAGCATGAGGGAAGAAACTGGATAGGGCACTGGTGGAAGCCATTAGCACAATAGTAGAAAAAGGGAAGGTGTTGCTGGTGGGGGACTTCAAACTAATGGATATAGACTGGAGAATCTCAGCTGTAGGTTCAGCTAGAAGCAGGGACATCCTAGACTCCTTCCAAGGGGGCATTTCTCAGGCAGCTAGTAAGAAAGCCCACTCATTAGGGGGTAATACTGTACCTGCTGCTCACAAACAGGGACAGTTTTGCAGATGTCAAGGTGGGAGACCACCTGTGACCAGCGATCAACACACAGTGTGGTTCAACATAAGGATGGTAGCAGAAGCAAACCACACAAGGACAAGGGTCCTGGACTTCAGGAGGTCAAATTTAAAAAAAAATGGGTGAATGCCTCAGAGACGACCTAACGGGGGAATGACCTGAGTGAGCTGAAGTAAAAGTTGGCTAAGTTAAGGGAAGGTATTGTGAAGGCAACAAACTGCTGCACAAAGAAAGTCATCAAAAGCAGGAGAGAGGAAAAAAGAGACTGCTATGATTCTGAGAGGATGTGTCTGAAAAGGAAAAGGCTAAAAGGGTAGCATTCAGGAGGTATAAAGAAATACAGAGGGAAGAAGATTGGGAGGTGTATCAGGAGAAGCAGACGGTAGTGGGGCAAGTAGTGAGAGGTACAAAGGTGCATACTAAGAAAGAATAGTCCAAGGAGTAATTAAAGTGGACATGACCCTATTGAGATACTGTACATAAGTGAAAAGAGGAAGACCAGGGAGGAATGCAAAGTTAAGAAGGGTGGGGGGGACTGTGCAGAGGGAATCAGGAAAAGCCTATATCCTGAACAAATGCTTTGTTCAGCATTCACAGAGGAAGGGATAGACCACATAAAAGCAACAGGAACACTGGAGGAGGGAGGTAGACACACGTCCATTTACAAAGGAGTGAAACCTGAAGGGACTCTCAAGTATGAAAGTTGACAAAGCTATGGGGCCAGACAGGGTACATCTATGGGTATTGAGGGAGCTCAAGGAGATTCTGACTGCACCTCTGACAGCCCTATTCAAAAACACACTAGAAACAGGAGTGGTTCCAGAGAAATGGAGGAAGGCAGAAGCAGTCTTGCTTTATAAAAATGGTAGCAGGGAGGAGGCTAGCAACTTTAGGCCAGTCTGACTGGCATCAATGATGGGAAAATTAAAGGAATTGCTAAAGGAAGAGTGTGGAGCATCTTAAATCCACTGAGTTACAGGACCTGGGGCAGTATGGATTCATGGGGGGTGTTATGTCAGACAAATCTGATAGATTTCTTTGACTGGGTGACCAGGAAAATAGATCAGGCAGAGTGGTTATTGTTGTTTATTAGGAATAACCATTGAGCATATGCTAATTCACAATGGCAGACTAGTGTGCACATTAAATACATACATCATCAAAACCATACGGTATGCAACATACAATATTTACATTCGTTAAAACATTTACAAATCTGAACACTTGAGAACAAGAATTTCTTTAATGTAGATACAGACAGGGGTTTAGAATTTGGAAGCCTACAATGGTGTGAAATCTTATTCCAGAACTTTAGAACTAGTTGACTAAAGTAGTGAATAGACCTTTTGGTATGAGTCTTGGGAACAATTAACTGGGAGACTTGAGAGTTTCTTAAAGATAGGCCACTATCCCAGAATATTAACCTATTGCTCAAATACTTGTGAATGAGACTGAAGCAAGACTTACATGCAAATAAACTAATGTGTATGTCCCTCCTGGTAGCCAAAGAGACCCAACCCAGGGATTTATATAGATCACAATGGTGGGTAGTTATAGGACATTTTAAGAGTAGTGGATGTGGCCTACTTAGATTTCAGTAATTTAGTCGATACCATATCACATAGGAGACTTGTAAGGAAACTAGGCAGCTTAGGAGTGGGTCCTATGGCAGTAAACTGGGTAAGAAATTGGTTAACAGATAGGCAACACAGGTTGGTGGTAGACGGAGTTCACTCCAGGTAAGGGAAGGTGATCAGTGAGATGCCTCAGGGATTAGTACTGGGACCAGTCATATTTAATGACTTTCTAAGTGACATTGCAAATAAACTAGAAGGGAAGCATCTATGCAGATGACACTAAAATCTGCAATAGGGTAGACACTCCGTAGGTGGTGGAAAGAATGTACAGATACCTGAGAAAACTCACTGAGTGATAAAGGACATGGCAGCTGGCTTTAGAGTGAAAACCTGCACAATCATGCATCTAGGGCACACAAACACAGAGGTGGAGTACACAATGGGAGAAGAGGAATAGATAAACAGGAAAAGGACCAGGTGGTAGTCATATCTGATAACCTCAAGGTGGCAAGACAGTGCAACAGAGTAGTGGATAGGGCCAGTGAGCTGTTGGGGCACATAGGGAAGGCTATTGCCAGCAAATAGAGGGAGTTGGTGTTGCCACTATATAGATCACTGGTGAGATCCCACCTGATGTACTGTACCCAGTTTTGGAGCTCATATCTCAGGAAGGACATAGACAGGGTGGAGGCTGTCCAGAGGATGACAACTAAAATGGTGCAGAGGCTGCATCAGAAGCCCTATGAGGTGAGACTAAAGGACCAGAATAAGCACACCCTAGAAGAGAGACATGAGAGGGTAAACATGATAAAGATCTAAATATCTCATAGGGTTACATAAGGTAGAGGAGGGGACTATTTTTCAAAGGAAAAGATGCACAAAAACAAGAGGACATGCAATGATGCTGGAAAGGGAACATTTAGAAGAGATCTGAGTAAGTAATTCCTCTCTTAAAGACTGGTGGCTGTCTGCCTGGTTGGGACAAAAACAGTGGTGGGCTTCAAGCATGCATGGGATAAGCAAAAGGGAATCTTATTTGGGTAGGGGAGGGAGCTAGAGATTAAGTCGGGTCTGTGGTGACAGGAAAGTATAGACAGGAAAAAATAGTCAGACTGGGTGGGCCAAAGAGTCCTTATCTGGTGGTAAATTCTGTTTCTACGTATCTGATAAGGTTGTGAGAGACCCATATAAAGAGGAGGTCCCTCCTTCAGTAAATTGTTGTGTACATACACCAGTAATTTGCAGGGTCTCTGATTTAATACTATTTATTTTATACCATGGGAGTTCTCCAAATTGTGTTAAGATTTGTATCATCATGGCCACAGAGTGGCTGGTTCACTCAGAGAAAGCAAGGAATCATCTGCAGATAGTGATATTTTTTGTTTCACCCTGCCTACCGTGATACCTTTGATGCCCTGATCTTGCCTTAATTGCACTGCAAGAGGTTCTAAAGTGATGGCAAAAAGCAGAAGGGAGAGTTAGTATCCCTAAAGTATCCCCCTAGAAAGACCGAACCTGCCAGAGCCGAAGCCATTAACTTGACTATAACCTCCATATTGGTTTACAGGGCTGAGATAAACTGGACAAATCTGGGGCAGAATTTGAATATTTCCTTATAGTATGTTTTAGAAAGAGACAATTTACCATATCATTTTACCCTATCTGTATAAAATGTGACTCTCTTATGAATGGAATAACCTGAGTATCTACACCTTAATTTTCATTTGGTTTATTGTTGACTGGGAAAGGAGGGCTAGGCAATTCTGTTTATTTTCAGTCTCGTCCCAGGGGAAGAGATACAAATGGAAACCAGGTGAAATTGAAACAGATTAAGCTGTTGGTGGTATTTTTTAGTGAATGGGAGAAATTTGGCCAGGACACCAGGGAAATTTCACTACTCTTCTGGTAGGGGGAACCTCTGGCCATCTAGCATGCTGCCAAGATGACCAGCCAGGAGGCTGATGGTGAGGATGCTGCAGGGGTCGGGAAGCCAACCTCTTCTCCTACTACCTTCTTTCCATAGGTGCTGCATTTTTCTGATATGTGTATGGTGCCTGATAATTCTGCTACAGCTATAAAGGAGGATCATAAAGTGGAGACTGCTTCCTTAGTATAATCTGCTTTGCATCATAGATTACAGGAGGAGAAGTATACACTATAGAAGGTGATGGAGGATAGACAAATGTTTTTACTTTGACTGATGGGTGAAGAGGAAACTACATTCAGTGAGAAATGTAAGAGGCTGATTTAATTTCTTCTTAGCCCCCCTAAGGACATCTGGATAGTCTGCTGTAAGGCAAGCTCAACTGGCATCTCTCCCTCTTGTTGATGTGGCGCCATTAAAGGAGCAGCCTGTCAGAGCTCTTTTCATGCTAGCTGACATTCCTGTTAATAACACAGTGCTGAGTTGCATTACCTTGAGTTATCTGGAGCTCGCAACTGCGATGATGACTTCAAGAACTGGTGCAAGGGTGGAAATGGCCCTACTGCCCCTTTCTAGTCCAAACTGTGTTGCTGCTGAGATAAGTGAAGATTCAGAGCAGAGTAGTGTAAAACTGCAGATCTTAAAAGCGATGCCTAGCACACCTGGGGAACAGCAGCCAGAGAGTGCTGCTTTTGAAGAGTACCCTGGCTCAGGTGCACTATTAATGAATCTTGTTACATGGCATCAAACAGAAATGGCAAATAAAGTAATTTCATTGGACCAAATACAACACATGACCAAAGTTGGAGTGGTGATAAATTCCCCAGTAAGGCCCGCTCCAACTCTTGTTCACGGGGTCACCGAGTCAAGCTCTACCACCACTAGCTGTCACAGCATCAAACGTAGTATATCTCTAAAAGCAGCAGACCACAGGAAACATATCAGGGCGAACATGCAGGATCTCACTGTTCCGACACAAAGTCAAACAGTTGCAGCGAACAGAATGGAAACAACAACACAAGTATTCCCATGTTACAAGTGCATTAATGCCCTCTGGAGTCGGCTTCTACTGGGGAATTAATGTATGGTTGGGTGGTTGTAGGCACTCGGCCAAGGCCTTGTGCCACAGTTCCCACCCCCTACCATGCATTTGTTCCCCAGTAGAAGCCTCCTTCATCGGGCATTAATGCTTACTTGTTTCAAGACCAGTTTTGGAAGAGGATGCTGTGGGTGTAAAGACTTTACCACAGCCCCCTTTCTCAGGTGAACACCCTGGAGTTGGTGTCAGGCCAGAGACTGTATAGAGCATTGGTCTGTCATTCTCTGCTCAGGTTTCCCGACGCACTCAAGCAGCAGCAGCAGCAAGGGAAGGGCTTCACAATAGTTAATAAAGAACTCACTTCCACTTCCAGCGGTAGAGCACCAGGTGTGTCTGGCAGGGCAAAAACAGGCTGCTGGCTTGGCCCAAGATGCAGGCACTCTGCAAGAAGAGGTAAATCGGCTACTCAGTTTCCTGCAACATCCTGGTCTGTAAAGTCTACGTTAGAAGCAGTACACTGAGGTAACAGACACTGGACATACTGTGAGTACTAGTACTGGTGTGGGTGGGATGGGGGTGCTACCTGTTGCTCTTTCCCACAATGAATATATGGTGTCAGGGGCTATTAGGTCTGGGTCACAAAATACTGTTAAAGACAACAGCTTGGTTCAGTGAGCACTACCTAATATGAGGGATTCAAGGCGAGAGTTGGAGATGGCTCATGAGTCAAGCATGACAACCTCAGCACCTGAAGAGCCTGTTTGTGCCCGAGACAGTAGCCCCGCTGAACTGCCAGTGTTACGGGGCATCCTTTCACAGGGCATGCATACAGGCACTAAGGCACTGTCCCACATGCTAGACTATAGGACAACTAAAAACCCAGCTCTGGGAAGCCTAGAACCACATAGTACATCTACAAAACCTGCTGGAGAACCCCATGGACATTGACCCTCATTTGCCATACCATCTCCACCAGTGTAACACTACAAACCATTGGAATCCCCTTGGTACAGGAGAATGGCAGATGGTAAAAAGGGGCAGGGGAAGGTTCCATAGGACACAACAACAGCCTCAAAACCAGGACACACCCATCTAGATGACTAACTTATTTGCACCTTTGGCCCACGCAACAGAAAAAGGGAGCATGCCCAACCCAAGCAATCTACAATCAAATCTCACTTCAAAAAAATGCATTGGTGATATGCTAAAGGTACCAAGTGGTATGGGAAAATGAAACATTCTCATTATAGGTGATTCCATGATCCGAGGAGTGGAATCACACCTAATTCATCTCCCTGACACTAGTGTGGTAGCCAAGTGTCTTTCAGGTGCCTCGACTAAAAGAGATTCTGACCAAATAGACAGGCTAATACAAAGGGAAGGAAACTGTGCATACATTTTTGTCCATCTAGGTAGTAATGATCTGGTAGAATGAACAGCTAAGGAGACCAAAATGCACCTATCTCAACTTGGGCATAGTTTAACCTTACAATCACCTATCATTACATTCTCAGAGGTCCTCTCAGCATGGAAGAGAGGGGGGGCAATACACAACAAATACGTAAGGATGAAATAGAGGAGTTGAATGCACAGCTCTAAAACTTATGCCTAGAGAAAGTGCACCTCTTCATTGGAAACTGGAGGGAGTTTTTGGACAGAGGTCTCTTCAGATATGATGGCTTGCACCTCACTAAGGAGGGTGTGTGGGCACTGGGTCAAACGTTTCATGTTTCAGTGGAAAGTTTAAGCTAGGATATGGGGAGATGGTGTCAGCAATAAAAGAAACTGCCTCTCCCCCAAAAAAATCCCAACTCAGGGCAACAATCAAAGAACAAAGGAGTCATTCAGTAAGAAGGAGCTCAGGGGACACTAAAAATATGGAATCTAATGACGGGCTGAACAAGAAAAAAAGGGACAAGTCAAACTTGAAAAGCAATGTACATGAATGAATGAAATCCAGCAAATAAAATAGCTGACCTCACAACTATTATTCCAGAGGTAGATCCTGACTGGGTCACTATCACAGAGACCTGGTTCAGTGAACAACATGAATGGGAAGTAACTATTCCAGGATATTACCTTTTTTGAAAAGACAGACCTGGCAAAAAAGGGGGTTGGGGTAACAATATATGTAAAAGAAGGGATAGAAGCTACAGGGACCAATGACACACACTCTGAAGCTGAAACACTTTGGGTTACACTGGAACCCAGTGGGGGGAGGGCAGCCACTCAGGTAAGGGTGGTGTAAAGACCCCCAGTGATTGGGAAAAAAGGGGGACAAGGACAGCCTAGAAAACATACACAAAATGAGTGCTAAGGGGGAAGTGATAGTGGTCAGTGATTTAAACTGACCTGATATTAACTGGAGCACCCATACAGCAGTCTCTTCCAGGAGTATAGATTTCCTGGAGACTCTAAGTCTCTTGGGTCTGAAGCAACTCCTGAAGAAACCTACAAAGGGGGATGTTTTTCTTGACCTGTTACTCACCAATGGTGATAACATCTCTGGGGTAGAAGTTGGAAGCCACCTGGGGTCCAGCGACTACCACATGGTATGGTTCCAAATAAAAACAGAAAAAGAAACCAAGCACTCCAAAACAAAAATCCTGCCCTTTAGGTGAGCAGATGTTGCCAAAATGAAAAAGGAGGTCACTTAGTGCCTAGCCAGCTTAACTCAGGTGGGGGGGGGAGTAGATGAGTACTGGACCATTCTCAAAACAACTTTGCTGGACATCTCTAGCCAATGTATAAAAAAAATGAGCAAAGCAAAGAAAAGAAGGCAATCCCTCTGGTTTTCAAAGGACTTGGCCACCAAGGACTGGGAGAAGTGAACTACCTTCAACAAATACAAGGAGACAGGCTATGAAAAGGGCATGGAATCATACAAGGATAAACAAAAGAAAGCAGGCAAGCTAATCAGAATGGCCAAAGCAGCAATTGAGGAGAAGCTAGCCAGAGAGGATAAAAAGGAAGACAAAACCTTCTTCAGCTACGTCACTGACAAAAGGAAAAGTAATGGAGGCATACTCAGACTGAAAAGGGAAGATGGTGGGCACGTGGAGGATGATAAAAAAAAGCTAAAATCCTCAACAGATATGTTTGCTCAGTTTTCACTAAAGAAGGGGAAGGATGTGAACCACCATACCTCTCAACTGTACCACATTATGAGGAACATTTCTCATTTTGCTTCCCAAAAGCTCCGTATTCCACATTGTGAGGACTTGTTCCACATTCGGTATTAACATTTTAAAGCAAAAATCTATAGTAAATGATGCAAAAAATATATTATTCAATTAATAACAGACTTTCTGAACATAAATGCAAACATTTTAACAGTGTTCTGAGCCTCCTAGGCAAAGATTTGAGTAACTGTTCCACATTTTGTTAATTTGTTCCAGATTTTGAGATACAATGTTCCACATTTGGGGGACAAAAGGTTGAGAGTTATGCGGACCACCCATGCCAGAAAAAGTACAAGCAGCACAGAACTGATTCGGAACCTTTTACAGAAGAAAGAGTCCTGAAGGAACTAGAAAAACTAAAGGTGACCAAGGCTATGGGACTGGGTGATGCTCATCCAAGATTACTGCGACAGCTAAGAGAAGAACTGGCAGCTCCCCTGACCAGGCTATTCAAACTTTCTTTGGAATGTGGAGAGGTACTGGAGGACTGGCAGAAGGCCACAGTTGTCCCACTTCACAAAAATGGTAGCAAGGAGAGTGCTGGCAACTACCATCCAGTTAGCCTCACCTCAATTGTGGTCAAAATAATAGAAGCCCTACTCAAGGAGAAAATTGTATCCTTTCTCAAAGATAATGGAAGAATAGACCAAACACAGCATGGGTTCACCACTGGGAGGTCATGTCAAACAAATCTTATTGGCTTCTTGAACTGGGTGACTCAAGTAGTGGACCAGGGCAGTGCTATGAATGTGGTTTATCTAGACTTCAGCAAAGCCTTTGATTCTGTTCCACACAGAAGGTTATTAAATAAACTGGGCAGCATGGGGGTTGGTCAAAATGTTGTAGACTGGATAGGGAGTTGGCTAAAGGAAGAACACATAGGGTAGTGGTAAATGGCTCCCTTTCAGAAGAAATGGAGGTGACTAGTGGTGTACCACAGGGATCGGTACCGGGCCACATCCTATTTAATACATTTATCAGCGATATATCTGAGGGTCTGGAAGGCAAAGTGAGTCTTTTCACAGATGACATCAACATATGCAACAGGGTGGACACTCCCAGTGGAGTGGAAAGAATTAGAGTTGACCTTAGAAAGCTGGAAGGTTGGGCACACACATGGCAACTAAATTTCAACACTGAAAGGTGCAAAATCATGCACATAGGTAAGAGTAATCCAGATACAGAATACCTTCTAGAAGGAGTCACATTAGAATCAACAAAGCAGGAAAGAGATCTGGGAGTAATCATGTCACATGACCTGAAAACATCCAAACAATATGAGAAAGCAGCATTAAAAGCAAATGGAACGCTGGGCTGCATAGGTAGGGGAAGTACTAGCAGAAAAAGAGAGGTTATCATGCCACTTTACTGATCTTTGGTGAGACCACATCAGGAGTACAGTGTACACTGCTGGAGACCGCACCTCAAAAAGGATATAGGCAGACCTGAGACAGTGCCTAGGAAAGCTACAAAAATGATGCAGAGACTCCATAATATAAACTACGAGACGCTACTGCAAGAACTCAACGTGTATTCCCTTGAACAACGGATAGATAGGGGAGACATAATAGAAACATTCAAATATGTGAAGGGAATAAACAAGGTACAGGTTTGGGACCTTTTTTAGTTCAAGAGTCATACGAGAACCACAGGTCACAACATAAAGCTAGAAAGGGGCAAATTTAAGAGCAATGCAAAACAATTCTTCTTAATAGATAAGGTGGTGGATGTGTGGAATTGCCTGCCACCTGAAGTGGTGGAAGCAAAAGCAGTTGGAACATTCAAAAAAGGCTTGGGATAGGTACAAAAGAATCATAACACTGAATAGCAGTTAGGGAAGGGGGGTAGGCTTATGGGCAGACTAGAAGGATCTGGAGGTCCCCTTCTGTCATCACATTCTATGTTTCTATGGTCCTCTTCCACACTTCCCCTCTGTCTCTTTTTATTCTTTCTTTCCCTGCTTTTCTTGTTTTTGCTTATGTACCTAAAGAATGTTTTATTCCTCTCTTTTGCTGCTTTTTAACAGCTTACAATGATCTTGCATTGTGGTGGGAGGATTCCAAGACAGAGTTCAAAAACTTTTTCCAAAAACTGGGTAACCATGAGAGTACAGAAAAGTATAAGAAATATTTGGGGCTGGGATTGAAACTGCATGGCCTTATTTCCCGTATGTACGAAGACAATACTGAGCTTATAGATCAGATTGGGTTACTAAAAGAAGATATGAAATCCTTCCAGTATAATAGGGCCTTATTCTTGGAGCAAGAATTAAAATAAGATAGTGGGAATCCCAACACTTACATGTATTTACAGGGTGTCAGGATAATGTGAATGATAGAATAATGATGGGCCTGCTGCGCCTTGAGAGTGACACTACAGTTACTTCAGGTAGTGACGTCTTGGAAATGCTGCACACACATGTGAGGAATACATTTGGGTTCAGAGTGGAAACAGAATGGATCGACCCGGTAATAAAGAATTTAAATTTTCCTGCTACAGATACCAGTGTGAAACAACAATTGAATAAGCCTATTACAGTGCTGGAAATGGAGTAAGCAGTCAAACAGCTAGGAAACAATACTGTTCTGGATAATTTATAGCCTGTATGCAGAATTTTATAAGATGATTGTAGAAGAATTGGGACCCATTTTGCAGGTGGTTTTGAACTCTGTCTTGGAAACTGAGAAACTGACTGCAATATTAATTTATGTTTTCAAACCAGGCAACATAACAGTTATCAAGAACTGGAGACCATTGAGCCTCCTAAACACAGATCAAGAAATTCAGTCAAAAATATTAACCGATAGGTTGTCCCAGGTCACCCCACTAGTCCTTGCTGAGTCACAGACATGTGCCATAAAACAGAGAAGCATCACAGATAACCTGATAACCATCAGGGAAATGCTGGAAAGAGGAGAAAAGAATTTAACTTGGGTATTCCTGTTATCCATTGACCAGGAAAAAGGATTGGGTCCCTCTGGTCTATTTATCTATGGTCTTGGATTTATATGACATTCCCCTAGGTTTTATAAATAGGATTATGTTATTATATAATGGTGCAATACTTATCCCCTTTATCAGTTCCCACTTGCCCACACCCCCATTTCAGTCTGCAGTGGGGTAAGGCAAGGGTGTCCCCTTAGCCCCTTTTGTATATTTTCTCTTTGGAACTCTTTATTAGATTCATTTGAATCCCAAGATGCAGGGAATTATTTTGACTCCAGATGTTTTAGTTATTAAAACCCTAGCATATGCTGATGATCTCTATATCATTATTAAGGACCAAGAATCAGGACAGCCATTGCAAAAGACCTTGAAGACATTCTCTAAATTAGCAGAAGCAAGGGTAAATTATCGCAAAAGTTTGGGAATTCACATCGGCCATATGCCTATTAATATTGATGGCCAAAATATTGTGGATATTCAAATCAAGACTGAAGCAGTAAATATTTTGGGAGTAGAATCTAGACCCGAGAACTTAATTGAGGAAAACTGTGTCATATGCTTCTTGAAGACAAAATGTATACTATTGTTACGGAAAAACTGATCACTGTCAAAACAGAAACAGGTGTTCCTGATTAAGACACTGTTTCCAGTTTTTCAGTATGTTAGTGTCATTTATCCACTGCCAGTGCAACTGGAGGCCAGGATGTACAGTTTATTCTTTAAGGGCCTATGGGGGGGGGTATGCTGAACCCATTAAGAATGGATATTAAATATAAGAGTATACCAGAAGGAAGAGTGAATATGGTGAACCCTGTTTTTCTAGCTCCTATGTTTTTATTTTATAGTATCTCACTGGTAGTAAAACAGGAGGGTAAAAGTTGGGTCCCACTGGTGATGGACTGGATCATGCCATGATACAAGGAATAGCAGAGAGGATGATGAGTCTCTCACCAGAAGGCCCATATGCACGTCATCCCTGAGTATATTTTCCTGATTTAAAGAAAATTAAAATTGGTACTTAACACCTGAGCTCCTTGTCTCTGGATCTAGAAAACAGATTTACAGAACCATTATGGACTCTTGTTTTTCTCCACTTTTCAGCTCCGAAGTATGCTGAACAGGACAAGAAAGTGAGGCAGTGGGCCAAAGTCTGAATAACAGAATTCCCAGGTCCAGGTGAGATATTACATGGCTAGGGCCACATGGATGGATAGGAGTAAAAGACACTCTGAAACATAAATGCACAGAGGACAGATATTGTCCCAGAGAGTGTTGTGCTGACATTTTGGAAACCCAGTCACATTTTTTGATAGTGTCCATATGCACAGACCTTCTGCACTTAATGCGGTCAAAGGTGACAGGACCCAAAGTTCCACTCTGTAGATTATAGTGTGGTGGCATTCAGACTATTTCCTTCCCCATGGAGTTCTTACTGTAAATTAACCCTGCAACTGTTTTGCATTCTGTCAGTTTTATTTACAGCAGGTAAGAAGTGCTTTATTAGTACAACAGAAACACAAAGCCCCAACATCAGTAGTACAAATGGTATTCAGATCTATGGTATGAAATGAAATAGGAAAACTCCCTGGCACTGCTGTCAGATCAAAAGGGAAGAAATGTGACTGGCTGTCCCCTTTAGCATGGCTTGCAAGATATGATATTTATGGTAGATGCTGGTTGGGGTACTACTTTATGTATAATACTGTAGCTTAAGCTATATTTTGATGGGCCCTTAGGTGAAAGTACTCCCATGGTATAGGAGTCATTTTTTAGTTTGTATTTACAAAATTTGGTATTGTATATTTTTAATCTCAGGATGACTGATATATGACATTCTTTCACATATCACTTTCTTTTTGTCACATTAAGAGATGTGATATGATATGTATTCACCTCTGCTTATTGTGTTCTATTTTGTTTTCTTTTATTTTTGTTCATTTTCTTTTGAGATTGACAATATACTTTGTACCATATATGTATGATTCTTTTCTTTTAAATAAAATTCCCCTACGCTTTTTGAAGAATCTCTTGGTGCCTCAGCTCAAGGCACTGTATATCTGATTTTGCTAATTTTTGAGGGCTGATATATGCCCATGTGTACCACCAGAATGGATCACTGTACTAGAGGGTGGGATCTCCAAGGCAGAGATTATCTATGCTGTTTCCACACTTGGCTCTAATTCTGTCCACGTAGAAGGTGAACTCCCTAGTGGCTTTATAAACATATATACTGATGTTCTCTTGGTTGAAATGGTCCTTTTTTACAACTAGTTGTTGTTTTCCATCTCTATTCCAGAATCCCTCAACACCAATTTGCTTGTTCTTTTAAGTAAAATGGGTGTTGAATTGAACTGGAAAAGTTGGAGATCCATTTGTCTCATTAATACTGATATCAACATTCTAGTCCAAAGTTTGAGTATCAGGTTATCACAAGTGGCTGAGCACATTCTGTCACCTTCTCAGTTCTGAGCAGTGGGATGCAAGACAGTCTTTCCCTAATTCGAGAGGTAGTGGAAATGGGAAATGGGACCTACTGTCAGGTTACTTTCTTACCATTGATCAAGAGAAAGTTTTTGATCAGGTACCACACTTTCATCTGTTAGAAGTTTTAAGAGCCTATCATTTTCCCTCCTTGTCTATCTCCTGGATAGGGGCCTTGTATGCCTCTGCCTCTATCTGTCTGCATGCCAATGGATGGGTACCAGCTTTAGACAACTCACAGAACACAGAAACAGACAATGATGGCAAACAAAGGCCAATGGTCCATCCAGTCTGCCTGAGTTCCCTCTTTAGCCCTCAGACCTATTGTCCCTCCAAGGTCCTGTCGTTCCCCTTCCTCCCCATTCTCCACCTTGATGCTGCAGCCTGAAGCAACCACTATGCCCTTCATTCTGTCCCCAGTATGCTGGAAACCACTAATGATTTTCACACCCACCACCTCAGCTTGCAAACTGTTGCACAGTTCCACCACCCTCCCTGTAAAATAGTACTTCCTCAAGTCCCTCTGACACTCCCTCCTGTTAGTTTCCACTTGTGTACATGTGACCGCGAGCCAGTATTCAAGCTAAATAGTTCACCACAGTTCACCTAGTTAATTGCCTTTAGGGGAGTTCATCAAGGGTGTTCCTTTCACTGAAGTTTATCATGGGTGCCCATCTATCCAATACTGTATGCCTTTGGTATCGATCCATTATTACTTGTCATTAATAATAGTCAAGAAATGTCAACAATTTCCTCTCCTTTGGTCTGTGTTCCTCTTTCCTCTGTTGCTTATGCAGATGTTGTTATGATGCTATTAAAGACATAGATTCTGAAAAGCAAGCTGTGGCTTTTTTTCCACAAATTCTCCTCCATGTCAGGTTCAGCTATTAATGTCTCCAAAGTACAGGTTTGGCCACTGGTGCTGCCAGCTCAGATCACACTACATACATCTCTACCATTTCTACTTCACTGGCAATTATTAAAATCCAAGGTGTCTCTTTTTGGGTCAGGAAATATGGCTTGTTATAATTGGTCCATTAAAATCGGAAAGGCAAACATAACTGCAAGGTGGAACAATGGGATATGTGCAAGAAGCAGAATGTTTTCACGATTGGCACCTTCTTACTGGCACATTTTTATACCTTAGTCAAGTTTAACCACTTCCAATATTACTTGAAGTATCAGTCCCTAGCATTTTTGTTTTCAGGCCTTTGGGGCAGCCATCTGAACCCCAGCAAATGGAATATGATTTATTTGCAGGTTAAAAGTTAAGGTTTGATGCAGGTAAACCTGACTTTTTAATTTTTGCAATTTGTTCTTTAATAATCTTTTTTTCTTATTATTGTGTAAGGTAACATTTTATCTTCCATTTTACATTCTGAGCTAACAGGATTTTTGCATGTCTGGGAAAGAGGATCTATTAAAAGAAAACATATGGGTGCATGTGCAGTTCCCAGAATATCTTATTGGACAATGCCACAAAATTAAAATGTGGGACTTGAATGTATCCCATACGTCTTCAGTATCTAGGAAAACCTGCTACACTGAAATTCTACTCTCCCATTTTGACCCAGGTTCAATTTTTTCCTTGATTGTAGGTAACTCTGAGTTCAATGTGTTTAAAATATTAATGAATCCCAGGATTCCCACAGAGATGTGGGACACCATTTGGCTTTGTTGTTATGACAACTTAAATGTTTAATACACTCAAAAAGACAAATCCATCCATAAGCGATATTGCTTGAGAGAAGACTATGTCCATCAGTTGGAAACCATGAATCATCTTTTTATGACACCGTCTTACATCACAGTTTTTTTGACAAAATTAGCTATGTAGCGGCACCTGCCACTATTCTGTAACATCACCTATGAAACTTTAAAGGGCTTCCCACCTACAGTAGTTGGACTGAAACTGAGTGTAGCACTCTTACTACATTTGCATATGTTACATAGTGTGTATGGATAGTCCACTGCCAGTTTTATTTACAGCAAAAATACATTACTTTGGATTAGTTACTGCATAAAATAGAATTTGAAATACATACTGTGACCCAGTGTAAATTCAAATTGTTTGATTGTTAGAAGTTTTGTAATATATGGAAAGGTTTTGAATTTCTCACACAAGGTGCTGCCAGAATATGGGTTGGTTAATTGTATTGTTTTATTATTGCTTTTATTTCTTTTATACTTCTGCATACCTTTTGTTAAATTCAGTTCGGTATTTTTATTCTGTATAGCACCTTTTTGTTAGCTTAATGTTATTTACACATTTGTTTCAGTTTCTACTTTGCACATTTATTTTCAAATTTTTGCTTAATTAAACATCATACTTTTTTTGAGAAGTTCCAGGGGATCTTTAATATCCACCTGAACAACCACCAGCACAGCGCAACTGGACGTAGATTTAAAGTTTCATCTGAAAGACCACTCCTCAGGAATACAGCATTTCCCTCATCCTGCACTATAGTTCATTATTATGTATTAGTTAATATGTTTTTGTTACTTGTACAGCAACTTTTTTAAATGATTAAAGAAAAACTACACCCTCGTATCTTGCAAATTTTGTTTACTTGTTAACAGACAGCTCTTTTTCAGTAGCTGATGGGGATATGCATGTTTGCTTTTGTGTGTTTCACTGTTCATGCAAGTTCCCTGTAACTATTCTGGGGTCTCCATGTTATGGTTGTTGAAATCTCATTGTCCATGAGAGCTGCATTAGCATATGAGAACACAGTGTCATATCGCCCATTTATACCATGTATCTCTATGCTGAAAATGCAAATATCTTGAAAGAAAAACTTCAGGAAACACACAAATTGGAATCAACTCAAAGGGGAAAAACCTGTATTACACCTTGGACAGTTTGCAAAGCTAACTGAAGGTAAATGTGGTTATTTCACACCTTGCTGCAACTTGTTTTGTTGAAATCTAATTAAGCAGATAGGTATACTGTGGAGTTTAAAGGGTGCTGACATATCTTATTCTGATATGCAAATGCAGATTTCAGGGGCAATCAGATTTCAACAACCAAAACATGGAGACCCTAGGATAGTTGAGGGGACAAGTATGACCAATAAAAATAAACTAAAGCAATTACATATATCTCTAACAGCTACAGGAAAAGAGTTGTAGGTTAATATGAAAACAAATAAAATTTACAAGATATAAGGGTGTAGTTTTCCTTTAACTTATGTTTGTATTTTTTGTAAGTGTGGTTTATGGTATTTTTCCTTAGATTATAGTTCTTAATATTTTATTAGATTTCACCAATTTTATAAAAAAAATGTATAACCGTTGCAAAGAACTTGCTCAGCTGACATTTCCCTAATAAATTAAATGAAATTAAAAGTTTTTTCAGCATACATCAATACTGGCAGTTGCAGGGTTTTGCTATTTTTTTCTATTAAGATGATAGCAAATGCCTGAGGGATGTTATCATGTAATAGTATATCAGCTATAAAGCTGGTTTGGTCTGGATGTATGATCATTTTATATGTTTTTGTAATTTTTTGCCAGTAATCCTGTCATGATCTTTAAATCTATATTAAACAATTATAAGTGCCTATATGAGCTGCACTCTGATGGATCCTTTTCTGATTTATGGAGAATAGACATGCTGATATATCTCCAAGAATACAGGAATTTTTTTCTCCCTTATCAAGTTGCTAAATATCTCCAAAAGCAGAGGACCTACTTTGTCAGCTAGGATTTTATAAAGTTCAAACGGATAACCATTGAGTCTGGGGGTTTCCCATTTTTCAGGTTTTAATTTGTTTTTGTACTTCTGTCAATGTTATTTTTGTGTCTAGGTCTGAGACGGCCATTTCTAAGAGTCACAAGTTTGCAAAAAATACTTTTTTTTGGTTTAAGTCTGGGATGGGATCCTACAGTTTTCCCAGGGAAGGCTTTCTTCTATTCAATTATAAAACTGCCCTACTTGTCTTTTCTCTTGTGTAACCCCCTCCCCCCCCCCCGATGGGGCTTACCTTGTCTTGCCTCCCAGATATCTGGTCTCACCAGTCCCAATCCTTGGTGGCCCTTTTGCCTCTCTTGCTGGCCTCTGTGTGCTAGTTTTGCTATGGGGGACCAGAGGAGCCTTGTATAAAAGATAAAACTTCCAGTTCAGTGTTGCAGAGCAACTAGTACTGGGTAAGCCAGTAAAGTGCTGCACAGCTCTGCATGCACACATTCGAGCTGGTGGTTTTGCTTGCACTATCCTATTAGTGCTGCAGCACTTAGAATTAAAGCTGCCCAAGTGGCTCAATGAATGGTTCCTTTGTGTGTGTTCTGACCTCTGGGACTTTAAAGCCATAAGTGGAGGTCTGGAAGCACACTGAGAGAGTAAAGAAAATGTGCTTTTGGAAACTGTATCTTTAAGAGCAGCCATGACTGCACTGTGTAAATGAAAGTTTCACTCCAGGTAGGGCACCTAGCATAGCTGTGCCAGTGCTCACAATGGATCTTCAATCCCAAATGCAGGTAAACACACAAACAAAAAAGTGGCACTTGGGTCAAGAAGTAAAAGACACTCCAATATAATAAAGGTGAGATTTATTTTCTAAAGCCACGTGGACATTGAAAAACAAGGCCCCGGAGCTTTAACACCCCTTGAGGAAGACCCATGCAGTTGAAGCAGTGGAGCACTGTTTCTCAGCATCCACTTGGTATTAGAAAATAAATCTTACCTTTATTATATCGGAGTGTCTTTTACTTCTTGACCAAAGTGCCACTTTTTTGTTTGTGTGTTTGGCTGTGTAAATAAAGCCAGTCCATTGCCCATGGAGGCAGTAATATGCCACTAGCAACAGGCAGGGGGAGACTTTGCCATGCCCCACTGTCCCACTGGATAATAGGGCAGAGGGGCAGCTATTGGAATATGGGACAGTAATTTATTGAAACTGCTTAGTTTCTCTGCAATATACAGTTAAAGTTGGGACTGCTGATATAAACTGGACTGCCAGACTGTTTAGCAGTCATCTTTGTTGCCTTTGACCTGCTCTGCAGCCAATGAGAAAGTCAGGAACCTAAAAGACTACAAAAAGGGTACTTCTGGGAAGAGGTAAGGACTATGAATTGACGCCTTTTCACTCAGCCAATCGGGCATCAAATGAATGTACTGCATATTGATTAAGAGGATTGGCAGCTTGATTGACAAACTGGAATACTGAATTGATCCAGTCAGAATAGTTGTCTAGGAGCTTTTCCAGAGTGATAGGAGGTGTTGCTGTGATCTCTGAGAAAAGTTTGGAGACTTGCCTGACTTTCACAGCCAACAGCCCAGGAAATATCATATACAACAGCCCACGTAAATCTTAATTTCCATTTTCTGGAAAACCAGTGAGAAGGTGGAACTGTTTGTGATCCCCAAAAATCTGAGCATTGAAGAGTTTATAATTGAAAGACTGATTTCCTACTACAACCAGTTAGGGTGTCCAGAGACTGTGTTCCCGCTGAACTCTGTGCCACAGCTGCCAGCTTACAGTGTTGCAGAAATCCTTTATAGCCTGCATTCCTGAGCACCAGAGGAAAGTGACCAGACAGTGGACAGTCAGTGGGTTCAGTCTGGCAATGTCACAGCTGGGCACTGCTTATCATTTCACCCTGAGGGATGGATGCCTGGATGGGTAGGTGGAGTGTGTGGCCCCTGGCCCTATGACTGGTTCATCCAAAAGTTCCAGATAGTGGTGAGAGATCCAGAAAACCGCAGAGAGAGAGAGAGAGACACACACACACAGATCGGCAGACCCAGCTGCATCCTAGCCAAAGAGCCCTGAAAGCTGCCAGAGTTCCTAGAGCTGCAGACCACAGCAAGGTTCAATTTCCAGCTGGAAAGCCATCTTGACTGCAATCTCCAGGACCATGAGTAAAACTTAGGTTTTGCCCTGACCTGGGGATATTGTGAATAGTTTTACCAAAGTTCTTGTTTTATTTGAAAGTGCACCAATGCTGGACAACCAGCTGCACCATTTCAGGCCTGCACCTCCTTCACCACTTGGGTACCCAGACTGACACTGGGGAACACTCATACCAATGGGAAGATGGGCATATTGTTTGTGTAAGCTGTTGGAGGAAGGGCAGTGTCACTCTTATTTGTTTATGTTTTTACCAGTTGCATCAGTTACTGCAAACATTTATTTCTGCATTCCCATTTCCCTACCCTATTGATAAATTGTTCTTGTTTAAAACTAACTCATAAGCATATTATTAGCTGAAGGTAAAAAAGTGTATGCATATTGAAATATTACAGTTACTGCTTTTATTCCACGTGTGGTGACTGCAAGGGGAGGCAGGTAGGTACATCATTCCAGTGGGTTGTACCAGACTAACAGCTGACCCAATATATTTTAACTGTGGGTGGCGGTACCACACTTACTAACTTTACTATGGAAAGAACCCCCCTTTTTGATCAACAACAGAGCCCGGGCCCCTCAACCTTGTTGAGCCTGCAAGGTAGGGGTAGTAACTGAAAGTTACATAGTGACCAGGTTACATTTGTCATAATGGTGTTTCTCTCCAAGTGTTGGGGGTGGGTGGCTGTGAGCCATGTCCCCACCTGACTGACACATCTCCCTCAGCCACCTGGAGTCCCCCTTTTCTATTATCCAGGTCTCTCCCCTTAGCTGGGGTGCACACGCCAGTGCATGCATGTGGAGGTATGCACACTGCGTGGAGTCCCACAACTCCCACCATACTTGTGCTGCTTCTTTTCCATCCTACTACCAGGCCTCCAGCTGGTGGCAGTCAAGCAGTGGAGCCAGCTACCATCCCTACATGGAAGAGGACAGCAATATAGCAGACACTTGGTTCTTTCCCTCCACGGCCAATCCAAGGACCCGAGATCACTCCCAGTCCTAGGCCACCAGCGTGCTGCTTGCTGCTTTCTAAGGGTAAAAGCCAGTATCCTACTCACTCAGTTCCCTTGCTCATAGTATTTTGTTACACCATGTAGAGTTGGTTTTTAATTGCATCTGTTAGAAGATTTGTCAGGGCCAATCTATCTCCATCTGTTGTTCAGTTACGGAAGCCAGCAGGAGTCATAAAATAGGTGCAAAACACCCTGAGGTGTTGTTTTATTGTCAGTTATGTACAGATAACATTTTTGGATGCAGACTATTGTCAGGATACTATAAAAAAAACATTAAAGAGAATGGTCTGGGAGCTTAGCTAGGAGACCTCTCACTATAACACTGCATGTGGACCTTACAATACCCTCTAGAGACCAGGAACTGACCCCATCACATGATATGGCCAGCCCTGCCAATATCCACAAGATTTCTCCAAGTTTCTCTGCAATCCTAGTATCCATACAATAAGGCCTCTGCAGCTTTTCACCAGCCTGAGTCCCCTTGGTGAATTCTGGGTGAGCAGCCTCTATCAACCAGGTTACCCAAACCTGACCTTTGGAGGTCAAGGGCCTAACCCATACCACAATGACTCCTCCTTCCTTAAAGGCTTTACAGGACTTTTCAACCTGAGTTCCACCTTAAGCTTGCCTCACCTTCACCACTTGGGTAACCACGGACTCAGTAACTCAGCACTGGCATGTCTCTCCTACCTTGTCTGGCTGTTTCTCTGGCTCCACACTGCTTCTCCCTGAGGTTCCTCTCTGCTCTGCAGCCCAAAGTAGACTGACTGTAGGTTACCTGTGCAGCCCTTATATACCACTCAGGTGTCATGTGATCTGTCAATCATGTTATACTAAACAAACAATTAGAGGAATACTAGGTTTACAATTCTCATAGCTGCATTCTTTTCAAGAAGACATACAGTATACAAAAGGCCTCCTGTTCTTTGTGGCAAACTGATGTAACTTCCACAGCAGGGACTCTGGACTTCTGTGGCATTGTTAGGTCAAGTTATGTGGCAAGGTTTAAAGTTCTGTGGCACATTTATATATAAATGATACAGAGCCAGCTTTACAGTTTTGGGGGACCCCAGCAAGGGTGACCTGTGAGGAGGATCACTGTTTTTCACCGCATAAATGTCAGTTACATAATTTCCCTTAAACCTTCAGTTTTATTCTTTTGCTTTTCAGAAGCTGTCCTGGCTCTCCATATTTATCTAAGTCTATTTAGGGCTTAGTGCTATGTCATACAACATTAATGGCTACTGGCAGGCACTCCCTCAATGTACTGTCAACAAAGCAAATAGCTGAATAGTTGTTCTCCAAGGGACAGCTTGAAGTAGCCTAGTCATGGAGCACCCAAGATTCCCATCCTTTGTGAACACCTATTAGCGGCCCCATACACAGTTGTAGTTGGGGATGGCAGGCTAGTTAAGCAATAAGCCACGAGGGGGTGTGGGTTATCGGGGGATTTACCATGGCTGGAGTGGTTTGCCCATGGGGTGCAGCCAAGTGGTGAAATCCACCAGCTCGTGCGCTCCCAAATATGGGCCCAGGTGTGTGTATTATACCAAGTACTGCTTTTTTATTATTTTAAGAAAGCAGTACTTGGTATAATACTTAATAAGCCAGTCAGTATTAATGCAGTGTTTTTATTTTGTTTCATTTTCCTGATGTACGGAGCTGCTGTTTTATGGTCTCTGCTTAGCGGGGAAACAAGATGGTGGTCAGAGTTCCATGATTTCAGCGTTGGATTGTTTTTTTTTAAAGATGGGGATGGCCGGCACCTTTTGCAGTTTTTATCAATAGATTTACAATGCAGGTAAGGTGCCAGCCTGCCCTTCTGATTGGTTACTGTCCGAGGTCCATGGTATAATGGTGCATACAGAGACTCCCATTACTGCCACCTTGAAAACTTCCATATATAAAAAATATAAAATATTAAACATCAGCAGTGTCAGTCTGATTATTTGTATCTTTTTTCTCTGTTTCACTCTTTTCTTGTTTAGTTGTCACATTTTGAATTAATAATCTTTAGCTTGGTTGTCTTCTTTCTTACATTAGCTTCATTTTTTTCTTTCATGTGCACCTCACTCCTCTAGCCTGAAGGCCCTGGCATCTGCAACGCCCTCTGACCATGTGCTATCCTAGAGCAGGTAATCTCAGGATCGCACTTAATCATGAGGCACTTTTACACACAGGTTTCTGTAATGGAATGCCTGTTACAGAAACAGTATTCCGTTACTTCCCTTGTGTGTAAAGCGCATCTGATCTGTTCCCTTGGTGAACGTTCGTCTGAACCGCAATCTCTGCTTTTTGTGGTTTTCCCCAATGTGTTCCATTTCATCTGGCTGTATAAAACAGCCATTCCAGTAGCAGTGCAGAAACAGCCATAGAGCATCAAACTCTGTGGGGGAGCCGAAACAAATGGAGGCAGGGGTTGCCAGAATATTAGCGGAGTATAAAGGGAATGAAGAAGGGAACAGAGAACAATGTAGCCACACAGGTAATGTTCATTCCGTTTTTAAAACCTGTGTGTAAAAGCTCAATGGTTTGCCCCCCTGGAACCTCAGTTCACTACTACTGAACTAGTAGGGTGACTCAGCAAACTTTTTGTATGTTCCTCTTTTTCTTTCTTCTGCCTGTGTAGTCTCATAGTCTATGTTTGTAAGTCAGGCAACCTTCCCCTTCCCCCAGAGGAAAAAACTTGGCAGCAGTGCTCCCACCTGCACTCCAGACCAAAAGGCTGCAATGATCTCTGCTCTTTTCTTCCTTCTCCAAAACCTAGTAAAAGAAAAGTGTTCTCCTCCCCCACCTCCCACCTACCTAATGGCAGCAATGATATCTCCTCCCCCAGTCTACATAATGGCAATAATAATCTCCTGTCTCCTTTCTTCCATTCCTCAGACCTAATTGCAGCATTCCTCTTTCCTCCCACTTTCCCATAATGGAAGTAATGCTCTCTGCAACCACACCCCCACCCTAGACCTAATGGCAGCAAGATATTTTCTCCTCTCCCAAGCATGATCCTGCCCCCCCAAAAGCCTTGCCTGATCCCAGTTTTTAAAATCTAGTGTAGCCCACCTCTGCCCATCTCAGTGACATGGTCCACCAAGGAAGAAAAGGATTGTATTTGCAATGCTCTCCAAACAATGTTTTCACAGAATGTTAACACACTGGGGGCTGGCTGTCAGACTAGAGACTTAGAAGGCATAGGGCTGGCAGTTAAACTGAGCCAAAATTTGATTCATTCATATTGAGGGTGGATTATACTGGATTTATTCTTTGGTAAACTTACCTGGTTACCAAAGAATAGAACAAAAAATGACTACTGTATTGAACGATCAAGCTGTTTGTGCTTAAAAAAAGAAACTTAGAAGCTACATTGATGCTCTGAGTAAATCTACTTGTCCCTCAGTGGCATTTTTAATTGTGATACAGTGATCTTGAAATCTGTCTTGCCCACTCTTACATATTGTCCTGGAGCAACATATAAATGTTAAAAAATTACAAAAATGTTTAATCTGCCATGTCATTATGACTTTCTCTGTTTTCCCAATTTGTTTTTCTCTTCCCTTATTTGGTTTCCACATTTTATGTAAATAATCTTTAGCTTTTCACTTTTCTTACCTTGGTTTCATGTTTTTAATTTCTTCAGTCTATCCAGTGTTCTCCCATTCTTTTCGTGTCCCAACAGTTTTTTTAATTTAATAAGCCATCCTTTTGCTTGCATTTTTTATAATTTACATTTTTCTTCCCTAGGTACCAGAGTTGACCCATCAGGTTGGCAACCTCACAATCTCACCCACAGCAACCTTTTGTGCTCTAAACCCCATAATTTATTTATTTATTGAAATAGTTTTACCAGGAAAGGCACACTGAACAACAAGATGCTCATCTCTTGGTGCGACCTGGGGGGAGGGGGTACAAGGGGGTTGGATAACACGCAGGTTATCAACTGAGCAAATAACAGAGGCAAATAGCAGCATATGGATACAATTGCGTTAAACTACAAGCAACAACACATGGAGTACATTGGATATTGTATGGAACATATAACAATTACCTGACATATAGCAGCAATACAAGGGAAAATTTAGCACACAGTAATATGCAGATATAAGCAACAGGAGACATAGAACACATGACGGTGCAGGACAAAAAGGCACAGGACAAAAGTGCATAGATTGGGGCTATATGCCAGTATTCATAGCAAAGCTAAGTCCACTGGTCGGGCAGTGGGGAGGGGAGCAATTGGCGCATGGCCGAATCAGGTACAGGAGCAATTAGTGGTGAGGAAGTTAACTAGGGCAGTAGAAAGAGAGCGGGCAGAGGAGGAATGCTGAATTTGAGGTGGGAGGTCATTCCATAGCTTGGGTACTTGGTATGAGAAGGTGGCTTGCCCGGAAGTAGTCTTCCACCTAGGGATTGATAGTTGGCGGTAGTCGTAGGATCTAAAATAATGGGCGGGGAAGGGGACCGCTGACAGGTAGGAAGGGATGGTGCCAAGCCACAGGTTAGATAAATATTTAGCACAGTTTGACATGCGGCAGTTTCTGAGGGATGGTAGTGCCAGGGAACGGTAGAGGTCGCAGTAGTGGGTAAGGGGTGAGGCATCAAGAGCAAAGTGGCAGAAGGCATTAAACAGTGTGTCCAGCTTAGATAGGGTGGACTTAGGGGCTTCCCCGGTAAACAGTGTCACAGTATTCAAAGGAGGGAGGTATCATCTTCTGGACCAGTTTACATCGAATGGGGGGAGGGAGGCTACTGTGGTTCCTATAAAGTGCACCAGCATGGGGCGCAGTTTTTTTGAAATAGCATCGATGTGGTCTGAGAAGTAAAGATGGCAGTCAAGCCATACCCCCAAGTAGCGGAATGAGGAGACATCTTCAAGTTTTTGACCATCCAGGGTGTGGAAACAGGGAAGGAATGGGAGTCTGGACAGGCCTTGTCATGTGCCAAAAGTCATCGTGACAGTTTTTTTTACATTTAGGGAGTGCTGGTGAGAGCTGAACCATTGCTGTACTTTGTTGTACTCGGCTTGGAGGTTAGTTTGTACAACTTCAGGATTGGAGCCTGAGGAGAAGAGTACAGTGTCATCTGCATACATGTGGATTGAGGTAGTCGAGCAGATGAGCGGTAACTTGTTTAGGAATATAGAGAACAGTATGGGTCCCAGAACAGACCCCTGGGGTACACCGGTAGTTAAGGGAACGGGGAAGGAGATAACATTTGCGACTCTAACGGACTGGGTTCTGCCAGAGAGGTAAGATCTGAACCAGTTAGTGGCAGCAACAGAGAGGCCTGATTCAGTGACATAAGACAGCAATATGGGGTGGGAGACGGTGTTGAAGGCTTTCACAAGGTCGATGAAGAAGGCTGAGGTGATCAGCCCACTGTCCATACCAGTCAGGATGGAGTCGGTAAGCCTTATCAGGGAGGATGCAGTGGCGTGTCCCTTTCTGAAACCTGACTGGTAGGGTGTGAAGAAATTAGAGTCGATGAGGAAGGAAGTAAGTTGGGTGAGCACAAGGTGCTCTTCTAGTTTTGCTAGTACTGAGAGGAGGGAAATAAGGAAATAGGGCTGTAGTTGGAGGGGAAGGTGGGGTACCTCCTTTTGGGAGGGGGATGACAGTAGCATGCTTCCATGTTTGGGGTACGGCAGCGGTGACAAAGGATTGGTTTAAGAGTTTAGCAAATGGAGTTGCTATGGCAGTGGGGAGAGGTAGAGGAGTTTAAGGTCCAAGCCATCTGGGGATTTGCCTTTTGAAGGGTTGAGAGAAAGTAGTGCATCCTGGGCATTAGCTGCAGAGATGTCATCGAAGGAAAAGGAGTGAGGCATAGTCAGGTTCATTACATCTGTAGAGGGTGCGACAGGTGCAGGGTTTGGCAGGGCAGAGGAGAGAGTGGAAGCACAAGTGGAGAAATATATGTTGAACTCTGTAACGACTGCTGTTGGCTCAGCAAGAATGAAGTTTTTAATATTTAGAATTGGAGTGGAGTTGGCAGCTGGTGGGGCGAAGAGGGAGTGAATGACCTTCCAGAATTTTGAGGGGTTATTTAGGTTGGACTGTAGGGAGTGCTGAAGTACTCTGCTTTAGCAAGGTGAGTGGTGCTGGTACACTTGTTTCGGAGCATGCAGTATGCGGAGAAATGTTGTGGGAGGCGTGAGGATTTATGCGTTTTCCAGGCTTTGTCACGGATGGTTTGACATGCAGTCAGTTCTTGGGTGATCCACGGCAGGTGGTTACCTTGCACCCTTGTAAGTCGCAGTGGGGCATGTTTGTCCCAGATGCTGAGGAAAGTGTCTTTAAAGTGGAGAAAGGCATTGTCAATGGAGTCCATAATAGGGCCGGGGGCCCAGTTTGCTAATTCAAGGTCGTCTAACACTGGGGCGAGATTGAGGGATTTGAAGGAGCGTTGGACTAGAAATTTAGGGGGGATTTTGAGCGGTGGATTTTGCACACTAAAACAGTAATGTGGTGGTCACTGAGGGAGTCAGGAAGAATACCGGCATTTATGACCTGGTGAGAGTGTGTGGTAAGAGCCCAATTGAGGAGTGAGTGGTTACCAGATTTTAGGTTAAGCCGGGTGGGCTCAGTAGTGATTTGAGAGAGGTTTAGTGCAGCAATTTCAGTGCTGGTTTTGTTGAGAGCAGGAGCTAGCCAGTTGTGGTTTAGATCGCCCATAATTTAAAGATCCCCTGTCAGGGTGAGGCAGAAGATTTGCTTGAGGAGGTTGGTGACAGCAGAGGATGGTGTGCCAGGTTGGCAGTATATTCCTGCAATGTAGATTGGTAGCAAGAAGGGGATTGTCAGCTGGAGTAAAATTAATTCATAGATTTTAGGTTCAGACTTGGCTAGGATAACCGAATAGTGCAAGTCCGAGTTGACATAGATGTCAACTCCGCCGCCTCTTGTGGCTCTGTCCTGGTGGGCCAAAGTGCAGCCTGGGATGGTGACAGAGGAGTTGCTAATGTTTTTTGTGAGCCAGGTTTCAGACAAGGTGATTATATCTGGAGCATAGTGGGCAGCAAGCACCTGGAGGGAGTCAGGTTTATGGACTAGGCCTCTTACATTTAGGTGCAGGAGGCACAGGCCACATGGGAGAGGGTCTCCAGGGAGAAATGAGGAAGTGTCCAATGTAGGAGGGGGGCTTGCAGTGATTGAGATGGGGTGTGTGGTTTGGGGTCTGGGGTTTGGGTGGATGTCACCTGCGGCAAGGAACAGGAGTACAAGACATAGGTAGTGGGCGAACAGCTGTATGTGACTGACGGTGAGTGAACGTCTCTTAGTTAGAAGGCTTGGGTGATTATTTGGAGCTGGACAAGAGGGTAGTAGTTGAAAAGTAAACCAAGAGAGTGATGGGATGAAGAGAAAAGGGCTGGGACATGTGGCTGAGTGAATCCAGGCTTGGTTAAAAGGGGAGAGTGGACTCTGAAGTGGAGGAGTGGGGAAGCCCAGTGAGATTGGGCAGAAAAAGGGGGGACATGGGAGAGGTGGGTGGCATGTTGGAGAGGAGGGGAGGGAGGGAGAAGAGAACATGGATGAGCAGTGGCAGGAAGCCTACTAGATGGCCCATGGCACGGGTCTAGCATTAGAAAGCCCCTAACTGTTGTGGCAACTTAGAGGGGACAGGCATAGAGGGCCAGGGAAATGAGTGGTTCCTGCGAGAGGATGGAGAACCAGTGAAAATGAAGGCCTAGATAACCAATGAGGCGTGGCTGGCAATAGCCTGTAGGAGTGAGCTAGAAAGCCGGGGTGGGGTTTATCTGTATTTAATCAGGACCGGGGGGGGGGTCGGCCGAAAAATTGGCAGCTAGGGCTCCCTTCCTGGAGGTAATCAGTCCCTGAGGGCAAGTCCGTACCTGCGCTTCTGTGAGGGGCTGGTGGCTTCACACCTGGACTGCGGGTGGCAGTCTGGCAGGTTGGGTTCATCAGAGAACCATGGCTGTGGCTCTCAGACTACCTGAAAGGAGAAGGCAGAGGGAGAATTAAATAAGAAAGTCAGAGTGGGTGGGGCTGCTTGTGGAGCTAAAAAGAAATGCAGACTGGCTTAAACATGAGGGATGTTGCAGACCAAAATGTTAGACAAGGTGTCTCAAAGTCTGAGATTGTAATAACAGGGCTATTTAAAACATAGTACTAGAGTAAAAAGGTGAAGGGGTGGTTTCAAAGGCCTGAGCTGAGATTGCTACCGGTCTTATGAGGAACACAATACAGGCATTTACATTACATCAGAAAACTTCAGCTACAAAATGCAAGCAAGACAGTTTTAACAGAAAACATAATCTAGTACAATATAATCAAGCATTAACAGTACAGAGCTATATGGAGCCAGTTGGAGTGCTCCTGGGGCTGACTGCAGCCAGTGGGTCACAGCAGTAACAGACTCTGGATTTAAACCCCGAGACAACTGTCCTCATGTAAAAAAAGCAAAATCGCAGCTAGAGCTCCCTTCCTGGAGGTAATCAGTCCCTGAGGGCAAGTCCATACCTGTGCTTCTTTGAGGGGCTGGTGGCTTCACACCTGGACTGTGGGTGGCAGTCTGGCAGGTCGGGTTCATCAGAGAACAACGGCTGTGGCTCTTAGACTACCTGTGCTTCTGTGAGGGGCTGGTGGCTTCACACTTGGACTGCGGGTGGTAGTCTGGCAGGTCGGGTTCATCAGAGAACCACGGCTGTGGCTCTCAGACTACCTGCGCTTCTGTGAGGGGTTGGTGGCTTCACACCTGGACTGCAGGTGGCAGTCTGGCAGGTCGGGTTCATCAGAGAACCACGGCTGTGGCTCTCAGACTACCTGCACTTCTGTGAGGGGCTGATGGCTTCACACCTGGACTGTGAGTGGCAGCCTGGCAGGTCAGGTTCATCATAAGGATAACAAATTGCCCCTGCCCAACAGCACTTTATCCTCTCATGGTTTTAGAACAGGTAAAACCCACCACTGCCCATCTCGACCCCATCACTTTCCTGACAAGCCTTGAGAATGCCCTTGAGTGGTCTTGTAGATTTAAATGTATGTTATTATCCAGCTCAACACTGTACAGTGATCCTCTGCCTCTTCCTGCCTTTGAACTATTGTAAAGTCTCCTCTTAGCCATTACTAAGCCCCTTCATAAAGCAAGAAATACCAACCACAGCCCTACATGTATAAACTCCAAAAGTCATTCCATCCAGAGCCTCATTGAGTCATTCTGTTTTTTTATCTTGGCGCCCTTTTTGGGTCCAACAGTGTAGGACAATCCTTTGCCTCTTCCTATTACTGCTGGGCCCAAATGCTGGATTTATGCCCCAGTATGGCTTTGTGTCAACTGTACAAAGCACTACTGGGATAAGAAAAAACATTCTGTCAGACAAGCAGTTATAGGAATAGACAATGGATCATTATGCAGCCTTGGATCAAAAATGGGGTGCCAATATAAAAAAAATAGGGTGCCTCAAGGGGGGCTCTCAGGGCTGGGTGTGGATAGTTTGAGGGGCTGAGATGGTTGGGGTGAATTTTAGTTCTTATAAAGCTACAAGCAGGCAGGGGATTTACTTGAAAAGAGTGGTGTCAGTCTCTGTCTAACTTACTGGGGCAATTTCTGTGCAATTTATGTGGCCAACCCCAAATTCTGCGGCAGGTCATAATTTCTGCAGCAATCACCTTGCCTTGAGTATATATAGGGAAAATTGTTACACAGTGCTAAACCACTTTCATAAACATAAACAGAAGAAAATATCAAGACATATCCTTTTCAGAAAGTTCCTCCTTCTAGACTAGTCCCTTACTGGCAGGACAAAACCCATATCTTCCCTATATACTAATGCTATCACGGGCCAGCCCTTCCCTAAGGGAACACCCTTCTAAAATAGCTGTAGCTCCAGTAGGAGCACATACTGTACGCAGGAGCTCCTGAACTCCCATCTACTAGGTAAAACCCCCCTTTAAAAAGCATATACCTGTGTTCTTCTAGAGAAAACTCCAACCTGTTTTAACTGTTATACTGTATTTAGTATTATAGTTTACATGACTTTTACCCATCTTTTCTAAAGTTATCAAATATTTCCATATGTATGTTTTATTTCACAGGAAGAAAGCCTCAGCCATTTCCTAAAATCAGCAGCAGCATGCAAACATCAAACTATTTTGCTCAGGTATTGTTAACTGGATAGCAAATTGGCTTAGTAATTGCACTCAAAGAGTACTCATCAATGGACATATTTCTAAAGTAGGTATGGTAACTAGTGGTGTCCCTCTGGGTTTGGTACTCGGCCCATGTCTATTTCGGATTTTTATAGCTGATTTGACTGATAATTGTTTATCCTTATCAACAAAATATGCAGATGACATTACAATTGGGGAGCCATGCAATAATAATAGTGCCATCATAACCATACAAAGTGACCTGAATACAATGACTGAATGGGTACACACATGGGGGATGAGACTCAATACCTCTAAGTGCAAAGCTATGCACTTAGGGCAAAATAATCCTTTGGCCAATTATTTCCTGGATGGATTTTTGCTAAATGTCACCAATAATGAAAGGGACCTTGGAGTACAAATTTCTGATGACTTCTCAAACAATGTTCAAATTAATGAAGCAATTAACAAATCTAACAGAGTTATTAGGGCCATAAACAGTAATATCTCATCTAGAGACCCCAAAGTTATGATGCCATTGTACAGGGCATATGTTAGGCCGCATCTTGAGTATGCCTCCCAGTTGTGCTGCCCATATAAGAAATCTAATATTTATCAAATGGAACGAGTTCAGAGAAAATTTACAAAAAGCCTGTCAGGTTTATATAATGTACCTTATGAAACTAGACTGGAGCAACTCAACCTTTTGCCCCTGGCATCTCGTTGCCTAAGAGGTGACTTATTATATATGTTTGATATAGTTCATGATACAAAATTCAAATTAGTCAGTAATTGTGTATTTAAAAATAATCATTATACAATGGCAAGAAAAAATCCTGTACTCTGATTGGTCAGTCTTGGGCTGGACCCGTGATGTTATCCCAGTACAACATCACGGGTCTAGTCTCAGCCTCACTGTAAACCTGTAGATGATTGTTTCTGCTTGATTTGTTTCTTCTTGATTGTTTCATCTTCTCTTAAAAAAACAAAAGTATTTTTCCACACAAAAACATATTTAAAATTATTTTTTTATTCTGTATAACAACGAGTCATTGTATAATAGCAATAATGCCCTCCAGAGTGTGTGTAGTTTGGGATAACGTTACGCCTCAGTCGTTGGACGCACTTCGCCTGTGGCCTCGTGCCCAACCACCTGAGGCGTGATGTTATCCCAGCACAACACACACCCTGTCAGGCATTATTGCTTAATTATAATACAAGGGGGCACCCTCTGCAATTAATGAGAAAAATATTTCATCATACCAACCACAAATATTTTTTTACTCAAAGAATTATTAACTCCTGAAACAGTCTTCCCCTTGATGTAGTCATTAGTAAAACTATATCTGAATTCAAAAATCAATTGGACTGACATACTTTATCAGGTTTTGACATTAAATATTATGATTAATACAGGTGCAGTCATGGGCACATTGCCTTCTTGCACCTTACTGACCTTAGTGGACCTTAGTGAAGGTATGTTTGACAGGGTTTACTGCTCAAAACTTTATCTTACACTTGTACTGAGGATGGGGGGTGGGACTTGCATCCTTCCATTAGTAACCAAACTGCCAAGCTCACACTCAGAGTTTCTGCAGCCAGGAGAGCTTTATTCATTTGTTATCTGGCAGGTTACAACCCTTGGGCTGTTTACTCTTATTTAAAAGCTCAACCCCCAGGCTATGTTTGCTTTGGTTGTCTCTGTGGACCAGCATATCTGTTACATTGGGGGTAGTCACAAAATAAAACTAGATAGAGGAAGAAGAAAACACCCTGATAGTGGTCAGATAGCAAGGCTCAGAGAAATAATGGACAAAATGTGTAGCACAACACACTTACATAGAGAAAAGAAAAGGTAAACACAATTTTTTTTTTACTTCTAGGGATTACTTTATTCATTGGACATCCCCAGTCTGGCACCATGGGGGACGTTTTGTTGCAGTAGGGCTTCTGGGATAGGGTCCCTGGATGCCCCCCCCAACTTAAAAGGGAACCAGTTCCTGCAAAGGACTGTGCATGCCTTTCTTCACCTTTCTATCTATTTAACTGACCAGGCACAAACTCCTCAGATGGAACCTTTTATCAGGACCGTCCATTAAACAGGAACTGACCTCCACCAAACCTGCTACATGTTAGCACCGCACAACAACTTTGAATGGGCCACATCAAAAGGAGGATGAGCACAGATGCCCACACCTACCCAGTTTCAGAGTTTACTTTCACAGAACCCATTTTTAGTACCATTAGCAGGATTTTCCATACCACGCATTGTTTTCCTTTTTGTTCATTTTGTTTGCATCTTTTAGTCTGTTAATAGAATTGCTGTATTACCTTTCTTTATGTTTAGGCATGACAACTCAGCCTGCTGACTGTACTAATAATAGAAAATTTCTACAACATGGTAACTCATAACCACATTTTCCTAATCTCAGGTCTAACACCCTCACATTCATTTGCTTTCAATCTAGAAGTACTCATTTCTTATCGTAACATTCAATCTTCAAACTTTTTTCCCCAGGATCATAATATGATTTAACACTTTCTCAGAATACACATTACTTTTCATGCTTAGAGAGAGAAACTATATCTAGGAGGTACTTTCACCTCCTAGGATCTCTCCCTAGTCATAATGTAAAAAGGACATGGGATTCCACCCATGCTGATTCCTCCCACCAGAATTTCCATTTTTATGTTGATTGCATGCATGCGCAAGAAACATGTTGCGTCAGCTTTCTCCACAAGAAGGTTATGGAGGCGTGGCACTGTTGTGCCCAATGCCCCCACAGCCTGCAAAGTCTTGTCCCCGTCCTCCAATGCCATGGCACGCTGCTGCTGACACTAGTTCAGCCAGCATGCCACAACCTTCTTCAAAAGTAGCCGCTGCAATCAGGGGCGCCTCATCATTGCAGCATCAGCCATCCGCTGTAATGAGGGAGAGACCCGTCATTGCAGGGCGGGATGTAAAACCCCTGATATTGTTTGCGAACATGGCGGTGGCTTGCCACTGTGTTCACAAACAATATGACCCCCTGCCCCCCCACCATGTTTACTTGCCGACGGGGGGGCCCTAATCCTCATTGGCTGTGGTGCCCCTGTGTTTCTGTTGTTCTCGACAGGGGAGCCCACTCCCCATCGGCATTCTGTAACCCCCCCATTTTGTTCCTGCCGACAGGGTGCCCAATCCCCATCGGCATAATGAACCCCCAACCGTTTTGTTCCTGCTGACAGGGTGCCCAATCCCCGTGGGCATAATGAACTCCCCCCGGTTTTGTTCCTGCTGACGGGGGGTGCCCAATCCCCCGTCGGCTAGTGCAGGCCCCCAAACCAAAGCCTCTGCTGTGCTGGCATGCAGAGAGCCCACCCCAGTGTGCCAGATGCCCCTGTGAAGGGAAAAACGGTCCCTCGACGTCTTTTGTTTTTTTTTCTCCTGAAAAAAAGGAAACTGTCCCTCGGCTCTCGCCCTGCCCCCCACCCACAACCCACACCGACCCACTATGCGCTGTGCCTCCCCACACCCCCCCACCCCATACTTACCTCCGGAGCTCAGCGCGATGATCTTCAGCTGGGAAACATGTCTGCACTCTTCAAAGCCGACCATGAACTGAGCAAATGCCGATAAGCTGTATAATGTAATAAATAGGTTTTTTCAAATTTAGTGCATATCTCAGGAATTTGAGGGGTTTTTTTACCAAATTTTCAACATGGGGTTTTTGGGACACCTCCTCATGAATTCTTGAACTGTCATGTCGTTAATCGGCCCCGAAAGGTGGTTTCACGGTCACTGTGTGGAATCACCCTTTGGGGCTGATTAACAAAACAACAGTGCTAGTGCTCATGAGGTGGGCTCTCAAAAACCCTAGTTGCAAATTTGGTGGGCATCAAAAATGATTTTACGGCGTCGTTGTGCAGTTGCTACATACGCCCGTAACTTCACGAATTTACAATATTTTCGTGCCAGATTTTCAACCTTGACATTTTGTCACACCTCCTTGTGAGCAGTGCAGGTGTCATTGTTCACATCCTGGCCAAAATGTGTTTTCACACTTCCGGCACAGAATAGCATGGTCGCTGTGGGAAATCAGTGTTCAGGACAGATTAAGAAAATGACAGTGACACTGTTCATGAGTAGAGGTCCTAAAATGCCTATGTTGAAAATTTGGTAATGATACTCCATAAAATAACTGCGTTATGAGCGTGCATTGTGCAGTTGGCACGCATGCTTGTAACCTCGTGAATTTATAATATTTTCACTCCAGATTTTCAACATTGCCATTTTCCCAGACCTTCTTATGAACAGTACAGCTGTAATTTTTCCCATCCTGGCCGAAATGTGTTTTCGCACTTCCGGTGCAGAATAGAGCGGTTGCTGTGGGAAATTATTGTTCGGGACAGATTAAGAAAATGACAGTGATACTGTTCATGAGCAGAGGTCCTAAAATGCCTATGTTGAAAAGTTGGTGATGATAGCCCATCAATTGACTGTGTTACAAGTGTGCATTGAACTGTTTTCACGCACCTTTGTAACTTCACAAATGTGTAATTCTGTCACGCCACATTTTCAACAGTGGCATTTTTTCACAGTTCCTTATGAACAATACAGCTGTCATTGTTCACATCCTGGCTAAAATATGTTTTTGCACTCCTGCCAGACAATAGCACGGTCACTCTGGGAAATCAGTTTTTGGGACAGATTAAGATCGACCGAGTGAGAGGGGGGAGTGACCGAGCTCAACTGAGCTCTGGCAGGACTGCTACGGATTTGTTTGTGTTCAGACAAAGGCCCCAACACAAGAGCCCAGTACAAAAGGGCAGCCTGCTGCACTGGAAGAAACAGAACGAGAGAGCGAGTGAGGGAGGGGCAGTGAGCGAACTCACCGAAGTGCTGTCAGGACTGCTACGGATTTCTTTGTGGGCAGAAAAAGGCATCAATACAGGCAGGGGCCCAGTACAAAAGGCCAGCCTGCAGCAGTGGGAGAAACAGTGCGAGCGAGTGAGACAAGGAGACTTAGTGAGCTCAACGGGGCTCTATCAGGACTGCTGGGATTTCTTTGTGGGGAGAAAAAGGCGTCAACAGAGGCAGGAGCCCAGTACAAAAGGGCAGCCTGCAGCACCAGGAGAACCAGAATGAGTGAGTGAGACAGGGGGAGTGAGTGACCTCAATGGAGCTCTGTCGGGATAGCTGTGGATTTCTTTGTGGGTAGAAAAAGCCACCAACACAGGCAGGAGCCCAGTACAAAAGAGCAGCCTGCAGCACCAGGAGAAACAGAATGAGCGAGTGAGAGAGGGGGGAGTGAGCCACCTCAATGGAGCTCTGTCGGGACAGCTGTGGATTTCTTCCTCAGCAGCACAAGGTGCCAATGCAGGCAGCAGCCCGGTACAAAAAAGCAGCCTGCAGCACCGGGACAAACAGACTGAGCCAGTGACAAAGGGCCACTGAGCGAGCTCAACAGACCAACGCAATCAATATTCGGCATTGACAAATGCTTGTTATTCCTTGGGACTATTCTGACTGCTACCCTAGTGGTTGCCACTGCACTCTGAAATGTTATACAGGTTTTGTAGAACCTCACAACTTGTTTAATTACCCTTGGCCAGTAGAAATAGGATAGTATGTAATTTAATATCCCATTGCATCTCAAATGCCTTTTTCTGGGATCAAAATGTGCTGTCTGAAGAACCCACAGTCGAAGTACCTTGGGCATCACCAACTGGACTACAATAAATTTCTCCTGGAAATTCTTGTGACACCTGTACAGGACCCCGTTCTTTGTAAAGTAAAAGGGTCTGGTGCTATCCAGTCTTTCAACATCAATATGCACATCATCAATCATTTTTACAAATGCAAATAATCTATGTACCCAGATTTCATTCCTTTGGAACATACTCCACATCTGAAAGTCAGTTTTAGTTTTGGGCATTAAACACATAGTCCCTTCTAGTCTCAGAAGGATGTCTGGTTCTTCATACCTGCAATCCAATGAACTTCCAGGACTCTTCTGTCTGTTGGCACCCAAGTCCATAAAATGATCACATAGCTGACTTGGCTCTCTCTCTCTCTCACCATTCAGGCTTTATCAGTTCATATAAGCATACGAATGTGCCAGCAGAAATAGATCATCTGGTCTATCTAAGTCTGCTCAAGTGTGCAGCTAGCACCCCTAGTTTGCAGCTGCCTCACCCTCCTTCGTCATCCTACTGCCACCCCCCACCTTCCCCACCCTCACTCTTCCCGTTCTCTGTCCCATGCCCTTTTGAAGCTGTTCACAGATTTACATGATACCACCCATTCTGGAAGTGCATTCCATTTTGCTACCACCCTCTTTGTGAAATAGTGTCTCCTCATTTTCCTCCTAAATCTTCCCCCCTCTATTCTTAGCCCATGCCCCCTGGTGTCCTTCCCCTTCCTTAGCTTAAAGACCCTGTCTGCCTCATCCTTATTGATTCCCCTCAGATACTTGAATGTCTCTATCATGTCCCCCTGTCCCTTCTATCCTCCAGAGTGTACATATTCAGGTCTCCCAGTCTACTCTCATAGTCTTTCCCCTCTAGCCCACATATCATCTTTGTTCCCTTCTCTGCACCCCTCCAGTAGCCTGATATCACTCTTTAGGTATAGCTTCCAAAACTGCACACAATACTCTAAGTGCAGCCTTACCAGCAACCTGAAGAGGGGCAAAATCACCTCTCTTCACCTGGATGAAAATCCCCTCGCTATACACCCCAGCATTTTGTTCACTTTTGCAGCCACTCTCCTGCACTGGGCAGTGTTGTTGATGGTCCCCGTTATCATTACTTCTATGTCCTTCTCCTCCCCAGTGATCCCCAGCTTAACCCTGCCCCCCCCAGTCAGTATTCTCTCCTTGGGTTCTTCGCCCCAAAGTGCATAATCTTACACTTCTTTGCATTGAATCACAGCTGCCACCTCTCTGACCACTCCTCCAGCTTGCTTAGGTCCCCTTGTAGCTGTTTCCATCCCTCCCCTCCATCCACCACTACTCCTATGTTGGTGTCATCAGCGAAGAGACTTACCTTGCTCACCACCCTGTGTGCAATGTCTGATATGAAGAGTAACTGAACCTGAACCTGTACAGGCAACTGAGTCTGTACTCCTGAACCTCCTCCAGCTCTGGCAACCCCACTGTTTCCAACACAGCACACCATCCTGCAGGGAGCATACCATAGGACTGTTCATCTTGGACACTATCATCATCCTCCTCAGCAGAATTAGATGGTGTTGTTTCTTCTCCTTCAGCCTCATGCTTCCCAAACAGGGTTTGGTTAACAGTCACAGCTTCCATCTACTCCAGTATCTGGATCTGTTACTCTGCCATGGAACACCATTCCTCAGCCTCTAGCCACTTTTGAGTCAGGCACTGCACCATCCTTGACAGACTCATGAGCATTTCTCTCTCAGTCAGTGCCTCCTCTGAATCAGTCTGCCATTTTGATGCCACCAACTCTACCATACACTTTACTTTCTCCTGCACAATTACCACAGAATCAGTCATTTTGTCAGCAAATTGTTCTGACTTTTAGATCTAGTGGCTTCCTGCACATCTTTCTTCCTTCAGTATCAGGACATCTAGTACCTGCACAGCCACACTTCCCCTGTCAATGTGTGTTCTGGCATCCCACTGCTAACACCATATGTTGCAGGGTTCAGTTACGGAAGACAACAGGAGTCATAAAATATAGTGCAAAACACCCTGAGGTGGTGTTTTATTGCCAGTTATATACAGGTAATATTTTTGGATGCAGACTTTTGTCAGGATACTATAAAGAAAACAATAAAAAGAATGGTCTGGGAGCTTAGCTAGGAGATCTCTCACTATAGCACTGCAGCTGGACCTTACAATGCCCTCTAGAGATGAGAAACTGACCCCATCACATGGTATGGCCACCCCTGCTAACACCCACTGGGTTTCTCAAAGTTCCCCTGCAGTCCGAGTATCTGCACACTCAGGTCTTCACAGCTTTTTAGCAGTCTGAGTCCTCTCCCCTTAGGGAATTCTGGGTGAGCAGCCTCTAGCAACCAGGGATCCCAAACCTGACCTTTGGCGGTCAAGGGCCTATATCAGGCCACAATGATTCCTCCTTCATTTTAGGCTTTACAGCACTTTTCAACCAGAGCGCCACCTTAAGCTTGCCTCATCTTTATCACTTGGGTAACCAGGAACTCAGTAACTCAGCATTGGCATGTCTCTCTCACCTTGGCTGGCTGTTTCTCTGGCTCCACACTGCTTCTCCCTGAGGTTCCTCTCTGCTCCTCAGCCCAAAGTAGATTGACTGTAGGATACCTGAGCGGCCCTTATATACCACTCAGGTGTCATGTGATCTGTCAATCATGATATATTAAACAAACAATTACAGGAATACTAGGTTTACAATTCTCATAGCTGTATTCTTTTCAAGAAGATATCCAGGCCCAGATATTCAAAAGGGTTGCGCCAGCGCAAGTCCAAAAATGTGCCATTCTGTGATATTCAGCGGGAGGCAGTTGCACCCCAAATCACGCTGAGCAATAGCGCAATGATAATGAATGTATGCGCAACTGAAGGGGGAGGAACCATGCATAAATGGCGCAGTGCGATATTCAACAACATGCACCATGCGCAATAGGGGAGCAAGTTGCGTGATAGCAGAAATTAGCCAAAATAAAAAGGAACAAGGGAGAGGTGCAAGAACACTACAGGGAAGGCACATGTTGCTGAACTATAGCCAGCCACACAGGCAACACACACACACAGGGCAGGACAGAGAAAGGGCACCTGGAACCCACAGGCACAGGGAAGGTGTGGGGAGCCAAAGTGCAGAAGGGGGAAGTGCCACACAGCACTGAGGCCACCACAGTTAGGTGTTCCTGGTGCAGGGGAAGTAGCAGCCAGGACAGCGGGGCTAACACAGAAACAGCTGCCGGGGGGGTGAACACAAGTCAGGGACATGGCCAGTGCCACCATCCAGATGGAGGCAGTAATGAGGGGGGTGAGAAGGAGGGAAGCAGGGGGGCGTGGCCGTGAAAGGGCCTGTCGGTGGTATGCCCCCAATAGACAGTACCGAGCCTGCACCAGCTTCGAGCTGTACAGTGATACTGAGATCGTGGGCCGGTCCCGCCTGAATTGGGCAATTCTGAGGTGACTGTGAGCTGTGCAGTGATGTGATACAGGTACTCACATGACGGAGCCATGCTCTGTTAGTGGAGACTAAAGTGACAGTTTGCATGTGCTTGCTAGCCACGGGTACCTTCCAGAGACCAACAGGGAACACCACAGGCATAACCCAGTCGGCCATGTCATGCCACCTCACCCAATTCCTAAGCGCACTGCTGCCACATGCTGCGGAGTACATCCATTTCCCCAGCACACCGGTGGAGCGCACAGCAAACATACAGGAGTTCCACAGGGTAGCATGTATGCCTGGCATGCTAGGGGCAAAAGACTGCACTCATGTGGCCATCCACACACCACCTGGCCCTGAGGGGCTGCATATAATCTGTAAGGGCTATGCTAGCATGAACTGCCAGGTGGTGTGCGATGCCAGGGGCTCATAATCAATGTCTGTGCCACGCACCTGGGGATCACTACGATGCCTTCATCTGGCACCAGTCGGCACTGTGCCACAGATTAGAGTGGGGACATCTCACTGGCCACTTAGTGGGTGAGTATGCAAACCACACAGAAAACTTAGGGCTTGGGAGGGGCATGGTCAGAGGTGACATGGGTAGTGGCCTACATGGCCCAGGGCAGGGCGATGCTGATCACCAAACTAACCTCCACCCTCTACACAGGTGACAGTGGATACCCACTCCGTCCCTGGCTGCTCACACCATACCGGCAGCCCGCGACCCCATCGCAGCAACACTACAATGAGGCACATGCCACCACATGTAATGTCATTGACCGGGTGTTTGGTATGCTGAAGGCATGTTTCTGTTGCCTGAACACCTCCGGTGGTGCCCTACAGTACAGCCCCTCAAAGGCCTGTGGGTTATTCCTGGCCTGTTGCATCCTGCACAACATGGCCAACAAATATGGCATAGCCGTACAGGTCAAAGAGGGGGACAGCAATGGGGACGATGAGGATGCCGATGACAATGGTGATGGGCAGCCCCCACTTGGGCGACGGGACCCCCGACTGCTCCGGCTGGCACAGCTGCACCGGGACACCATCACAGAGGAGCACTTCAGCCAACCCAGGTAAGTCATGGGGCCATGTGCAACCACCAGTGGCAAAGGCACAACCCACAAACACTCATGGACACACACCAGGGGTGCATGCCTTCAAGGGAAGTGGCCAGGCATGGAACCACACACACTGCCAGGGGTGGGCGAAGTCTAACATGGCACGTGGTCAGACACACACACACACACACACACACACACACACACACACAACTCACCAGACATGCACAAAGGGTAGGAGGCACGCCAACACAGAATGCCACCACTAGCCACACACATGTCCACAGACCTCCACGCCCACTGCCTGTCATTGTGCATGTGTCAGACGTTGGGCACCATTGCAGATTGGCGTACAGCACAATGCAGGCATCATCATGCACATGCAACTGTGGACAGCAGCCGGGAGGGTGTGCAGATGGACTGTGTGTGTGCGTGCAAGGCCGGGTACCCACCCGTGCATTGCCGGCTGAATGACACAATGCACACAGGGCAGCATCAGACAGTAGCCACGCTGGGAGACAGGTCAGTCACATGCCACAGTGCCCCAGCCACCATGGATGCTTGGGTGGCCCCGTCGAGACCCGCCAGCAGTGACAAGCTGACCACTGGCCTCATGGGGTGGCACCGATGGTCCCCCAGAGGTTCCACTGTGTGAACATGACTGTGCTCACGCAGGGGTCTGCAGCACACCAAACATGCCTGTGCCAGGCATGCTCGGGATGCCCACAGCTGAACCCAGTGTCAACAAGAATGGTGTAGCACGGTGCCAGGAACGGGGGGTGAACATTGCACTGCGGGTGTCTGCGACACATGGGCAAATAACTGTGTGCCCACTGTGGCCATGGCAGCTGTGATTATCTGTGTCAGCCTGTCAATGGCAACGGTCACATCCTCCTGCATCTGGTCCATCCCTGCCAGGATCAGAGTGGTCTCTTTGCTGTGACGCTCCTCTGCCTGGTGCAGAGCCACACTCAGTGCATCCACTGCCATCACAAGCTGCATCTGCTGATTGACTGATGCTTGCAGTATGCAGGTGTGCTCATCCATGAGGTCATCTGCCTGATCGGTATGCTGTCCCTCAGGGTGTTCACGGCCCTGATGCTCATCACACCTTGAGGGTGTGAGCTGCACACCAGGGTCAGGCATAGGCATGTCCACAGGCGGTGCACTGATGCTGCCCCCTGTCACCGTACCCCATGCCCATTGGCCGACTGCTGATGCTGCCCCTCCGGCTGCCACTCCCCAGGGCTCAATGGGACCGCCGCAGTGGCCACAACAGTCCCACTGTCCTGTACACACACCAGTGCTGCTCCACCGGTGCTGACAGGCACAGGCTGGCTGGGACTGTGATGACACACAGGCCTCCATGGCGGCACCACCCACAGTGATGGCCGTGATGTTACCTGCTGTATGGCCATCCTGTGGCACACACATGTCACTGCCCATGACGTTAGCGACATCATCATCGGTGATGGATCCAGCACCAGCCCAAGTATCAGCATGCTGGCATCCGTGGACACTGGCATGCTGGGACACGGGCAGGGCCTCCTCTGCACCTGCTCCACCAACATCAGTCTGGACGTCCAAGTAGGCCCACTGTCGCCCTGAGCTGCATATTCCTGTGGAGGTGGATGGGCCCTCCTCAATCTCCATCTGACTGGCCTCAGTGGAGAAGCCCACCACCGCTGACCCATGCAGATGCTCAGGAGCTGTAAGGGAATACAAAGTCGCGTTACTGCATGTGACCTACCCAATAGACAGACCATGACCAACCATGCACTGATGGGCTACCGCCCGTCTGGAATCCACCACCCGGAACACCCTCAATGGCGCAACGCTGCATGCTGCCAGCAACCTCTCCTGTGGGGTTCAGGCATAGCACCTCCGCTGTCCCCACCTGTCGTGAGACCATGCTGCCCTGATGGCAGCCACCTTCTCCTAATCCTCCACCTGTCTGTGCCCATCTTCTTCTTGCACTCCTGCACGGGCGCTGGTGGCTGCCATGCATGTTTACAGCATGAGCCACCTCCCATACAGCATCCGGGCCTGTGGTGTTCCTAGCATCCACTGAGCGGCTCCTGGTCTAGGTAGAGCTCGAACAGGGCATCCGTCTCACCGGCCTCAGTGTTGGTCTCCTCCTCCTCCCACGACTCTGTTCCTCTTCTTCCACAACACGTTCGGTCATGATTCAGCCTGTGAGAATGACAGGTGTTACCTGTGACTGTGCAGTCCCATGCATGTCCCAAAATCCACAGTCCACACTCCCAAACAGCATGCAACTCACCAATAGACTGCAGTAACCGACTATGGCCAGTGCAGCCCAATGTCGCACTTTTATAGCGCAACCCATGCAAATGAGGCGAGGTGCATCTTTAAATGGATGCAAATGCAGTGACTGCGCCATTGAATGGCTGATTAGCTGATTTGCATATGATGGCTGAATATCGCACTGTTGCGCTTTGTGCAATTGTGTTGAACGTGCTGAGCACAACGTGAAGTGGGCACTGCAAAGTGCTCACTTTGTGTTATTATTATTATTACTTCGCATTGTCATTATGCCTTAACACGAAGTAAGATGATGTGAGAAGAGAATAGGTAGCCCCCTACACATTACATGGCTTACAGTACTGTAAGTCACATGCTTTAGTCAGGCAGGAAGGAAGTGAGTCAGAGAAGCAGTTTCACTTTCTCCTTTGCATTCATAGAGGGAGAAAGCTTTGTGAGAGGCGACTAGGAGTGAAAGTGCTTGATTGCCGCTTAGCTTTCAGTACTGAAGAAAACCAACAGCTTTTTAAAAGCTATATCTTTATTTAGTTTTGTATTGTATTTGTGTTTTTGTTAGTGAATTTATTTTATAAGTTTTGTTTTGTTTTGTGCGTGTGTGTGACTGGCTGTGTGTATCAGTGAGTGTCAGTGTGTGTGTCTGTGTGTGTGTGTGTGTGTGTGTGTGTGTGTGTGTGTGTCAGCCTGGGGACTTGTTGTGTCAGAACGGACCCAGGAGAAGGCCAGTCGCTGGCCCGTGGGCGCGGTTGGAGGGGAGTGCGGACTCGTGGGGGGCTGGGCGGTCGTGGCATGCTAAACCGCTCCCGACTCCTGGGTGTTACTTCCCCCAGTGTTGAAGCAACAGGAGTAGCAGCAGCAGCACTAGTGCCACCAGTGGCTGCTGTGCGTCCACCTTTTCTGCCACTACCACCACCACCACAGGTAGCAGCTGTAGGGGCTCCAGCAGCACCACCTCCACAGCCATAGGAAGTGGCCCTGGAAAATATAGGTGGTGGGACTGGTGCGAGGACTGTGTCTGGTCCCCCCCGCAGCTCCCCAGTGTGGGAGTTTTTTAGCTCTGTTGGGGGAGACAGCACAGTGGTTGTGTGCCATCTGTGTGGTGTGCTGGTGCCCCATGGCCCCTCTGGGACACATTTGGGGACCGGTGGCCATCCCACCCACATGCTCAACCACCACAGGGCAGAGTGGCATTCTGCCACGGAAGGGGCCAGGCATCCACCTGCTGGCCCTTCCGTGGCAGTGGCCGAGGGTGCTGCTGGGGTGGGATTTGTGCCTCACAGTCACTGCCGCAGCAGGAGGAGAGCCAGTACAGCAGTTGCTCCACCACCACCACCACAGCCACCAGCATCACCCTCTCCACCACCACCCCCACTACCTGGATTCCCTGCTTCTGTGGACCCCGCCACAGCCCCTGCAACACAGGCTTACATTGTCCTGGTGTGGGCAGCTCTGGAAGAAAACAATCAGAGGGTTGGTGCTTTGCAGCAGCAGGTCAACACAATAGAACAACAGCAGCAACAAATAGTTACAATACTGCACCTGCTGCTGGACCACCACGGCATCTCACGGCCACAGTAACTTACGGGATTGTTTTCTGGCCCCCCCACCCCACTACCATGTTGTACTGCTTTTGTGTGTTTTTTCTTTGTTGTTTAATCGTACACATTTTCCCTTCTGGGGGAATCTTTCTTGCACCACATAGTGCAATACATTTCTGTGAAAACTGCCCTTAATTTCATTACAGTGTGTCACGTGACGGAGGAATTCCCATTCTGAAAATCTGCCCACATTGTACCTCCCTTCTCAGCAACATTAGAACATGATGCCAGGGAGAGTGTGTTTGCATGCTCCTTACAGTAAATATCCGATTGTCCGGCAGCTTTCCGAATGTTTCGTTATAATGGTCAGCTTGTGGTGAAACGTGTGGGCATGTTTCCAGTAAGAAGAGCCTTGTTAGTGGAAACATTCCCACATTTCACCACAAAGTCAACCTTATAACATAAGAAAACATTGGGATAGCTGCTGGATATTCACTATAGTGGAGCATGCACCTGCGCTCCCCCTGGCATCACGTCCTAATGTTGCTGAGAAAGGGGGGTAGAATGTGGGCAGCTTTTCTGAATGGTAATTCCTGTCATGTGACACACTGTAATGAAATTATGGGTGGTTTTCACAGAAATATACTGCACTCTGTGGAGCAAGAAATATTCCAGTGGGAGTAAGGCCCCCACATATTAGGTTATGTGCATTACCATAACTATGTAATGTGATGAATCTCTGTAAAGCAGCAGCACAGCAATCTGTTGAGAACTCTGAGATATATTATTTAATGCTATGTTACAACTTCCTTTACTTACATCCTGACTGACTGGAATGATACTAGAATTTGCAGTAGTTGAGTCTGCTGTACTACCTTTTTTCATGTGTGACATAATGAAAGGAGCATTCCTTTTAAATTGGTGCTGATCAGGTCTTTGTCATTGTTTTCCTCTGCTTTTCTCCATCTCATCAGTTAGTTGTTATATATCACTTCTGTTGTTAATTAACAGTTATGTGGCAGGCAGTGTTTTATGACACCACAAATCAATAGTTATTGAAAAACAGCTGCAAATAAGTACAAACCTGGTCAGAAAAATATTGGAAGGCATGCTCATTTTTTTTCATACAAGAAAAAAAGTAGTCAACTAAGTAAAGCAGACATAAATTGTGAAAAGAAGCGTATAATTCAAGTCACGACTCGGATGTAATTAGTGGTGGCTGTGGCAATGTAAAGTAGCATAAAAAAGTACAGTTCAAAATTGTCAGGACATTCTGGCAATGCTGCTTTAATTGTAATGTCAGTATGACATCATGAGCTCACAACAATCACAGAACACACTTAAGTGGCACAGAGTCCTTGGATTTTTTCTGGAGTCCCAAAATGTATCCTCCTTGTGTGCAGAAAATTGACAAGTGGTAACACAGTGAAATGAGAGTGTTTCAGCACATCCAAAGTCCCTCAGAATTAATGGTGCACTCAGTGATGTGTGCAGTGGTGGCACAGAGTCCCAGACTTTTTCTGCAGGCCCAAAATGCATCCTCCTTGTGTGCAGAAAATTCACAAATGGTAACACAGTGAAATGAGAGTGTTTTAGCACATACAAAGTCCCCCAGAATTAATGGTGCACTCAGTGATGTGTGCAGTGGTGGCACAGAGTCCCAGATTTTTTTCTGCAGGCCCAAAATGCATCCTCCTTGTGTGCAGATAATTCACAAGTGGTAACACAGTGAAATGAGAGTGTTTCAGCACATACAACGTCCCCCAGAATTAATGGCACACTCAGTGATGTGTGCAGTGGTGGTACAGAGTCCCAGATTTTTTCTGCAGGGCCAAAATGCATCCTCCTTGTGTGCAGAAAATTGACAAGTGGTAACACAGTGAAATGAGAGTGTTTCAGCACATCCAAAGTCCCTCAGAATTAATGGTGCACTCAGTGATGTGTGCAGTGGTGGTACAGAGTCCCAGATTTTTTCTGCAGGCCTAAAATGCATCCTCCTTGTGTGTGGAAAATTGACAAGTGGTAACACAGGGAAATGAGAGTGTTTCAGCACATCCAAAGTCCCTCAGAATTAATGGTGCACTCAGTGATGTGTGCAGTGGTGGCACAGAGTCCCAGATTTTTTCTGTAGGCCCAAAATGCATCCTCCTTGTGTGCAGAAAATTGACAAGTGGTAACACAGTGAAATGAGAGTGTTTCAGCACATACAAAATCCCCCAGAATTAATGGCGCAATCAGTCATGCACGCAGTGGTGGCACAGAGTCCCAGATTTTTTGTTGCAGGCCCAAAATGCATCCTCCTTGTGTGCAGAAAATTCATAAGTGGTAACACAGTGAAATGAGACTGTTTCAGTACATACAACGTCCTCCAGAATTAATGGCGCACTCAGTCATGCACGCAGTGGTGGCACAGAGTCCCAGATTTTTTCTGCAGGCCCAAAATACATCCTCCTTGTGTGCAGAACATTAACAAGTGGTAACACAGTGAAATGAGACTGTTTCTGCACATACAAAGTCCCCCAGTATAAAATGATGACCGTGAGCATCCTGTTGCTGGTCCAATGTGTTCTGCGAAGTGATTCGAGCAAATGCATGTGATTATCTCAACTGGATTGAAGGGTACCCTTTGGCTGTACACTAATAGTAGCCTTTGGTAGATATACAGTATATATATATATATATATATATATATATATATATATAGATAGATATATGGTTGTGTATTTTGTAGGTGAGGAGGGGGTTGACATGGACATGTACTCATGGTATTGTTCTGCATCACAGGTCACACAGAAACTGTTGGTGTGCACATTCCAGTGCTCAATGAGAATTTTTTGCACTGAAATTGGAAATGGATAACTCTCAAGCCCAAGAAGGTAAGTATTTTTTTTTGGGGGTCATATTTGCTGGTTTGTCTGTAATGGTTTCTTATTTTGTTACTTCTTCACAGATTTCATCTGCATCCTTCTGGAGTCCGGTTGTTGTTAATGATGGTCATGGTCATTTAATGAAATAACTTCTGCATGTTGCATGTGTGCCTAAGCCTGGGAGAGGGTGGTGCCTGATGTTGAAGAACTTTTTTCGATAAGGCCAGTTTGTCAGAACAACAAAGCATCTGGAATTTTCGTAAAAAAAGCAATGAATGACTTCTTACAACTTAATTTCCCTCCCTGGTTCTGAATCTCTTCTCAAGTCAAGTTACACTAAAACTCACATCTTGTCAACTAATACAACCTTTGTGTAAAATATTTGCAGCAGTCTTTCCAAAATAATGAAACGATGAAATAAAATCTTCATACTTACCAGAATGGATTTCACATGGATGTTCTATCGGTTCCGAATCCTCTCTGTACGGTACAGTTGCACTACCATTCCCACCAAGTTTTAGCGATGGAGACTTTTTTTGTTTACCTGTAAAAGAAACAAAATAAGTGTACCGTATGTGTTTTACCATTGTGGCTCTGAAAAGTTACAGAAAACAAAACATACAACTAAAGGAAGTGAAGCAGCATAACAAACATGAGTACACATACTCACTTTATGGTTTAAATATTAAGCAGCTTTGTGTCTGTGGCTGATGGATGTGGTGGTCCGGACAGACTCAGGCTCAGTGGTGGCAGTGGCTAACAGCAGTCCCAGTGGTGGTGGTCCGGGGGCGGACAGACTCAGGCTCAGTGGTGGCAGTGGCTAACAGCAGTCCCGGTGGTGGTGGTGGTGGTACAGGGGGCAGACAGACTCAGGCTCAGTGGTGGCAGTGGCTAACAGCAGTCCCGGTGGTGGTGGTGGTCCGGGGGGGCACACCACCTTTTAAAAACTTCAGTTAAAATCTGCCAACATTAACCACATCATCATCCTCATAAAGAAATTGGCCCTTTCAGTCATCGATGTCTGAAGTCTGACCACTGGGAAATTCTTTCTCCATTGAGTCATCATCTACATCAGTGGTGTGCCATTTCAGGCAGCCACTGCCAGTGCCACCAGGATGGTCCATTTCCACATCAGCAAGACCACCATGACTAGCCCAGGGTATGAATACAGAGGTTGCGGTCTGTGCTGGTATGTGCCTCTCATTCATTTTAATAAATGTTATCAAACTAACATTTGCAGGAGACAGGTTTGTCCGATGATCCCTAACTATTACCCCTGCTGAGATGAATACCCTCTCAACACTTACACTGGAGGGTGGGCATGTGAGGTACTTCAGTGCCACTGCAGTCAGCTCTGGCCATTCACTGACCTTTCCACTCCAGTACAAAAGAGGATCTTCAGTTATTGTCAAATGCCTGTTTTCAGACAAATATGACTCAACCATTCTATGTGCCGCACTAAGTCCAGTTATTGATGCATCATCCCGTTCTCCCGAATCATTTATTTCACAAATACCCACTTGGGACAAAGCCTCCCAAAGCGGGTTGATGCCAGCCACTTTAGATGACAGACCATATGGAATTGCAGTCCCCTTCCCCTTGCAGGATATGCTTGATGGTCCTCCAGGTACACCTTCAGCCAGATTATGCTGCTGAGGTTTGCTGACCATGGCACGTGACTTTTGTGCCCCATGAACCAAGCGCACCAGTTGACCACTGATATTTTTTACCTGTTCAGACCCTCCCTCCATTACTGATGCAATTCCATGTTTGTATCATGGGTCCAGCAGTGTTGCTATGGCAAAGTTGTCACTACACTGAATGCTCACAACTTGATGATTCTGGTCGAATACTGTCAGCATGTGTTGCAGCAACATACTGCTACCACCATCTCCGGCAACATTAAGGCTATGCTGTACATTCACCAATGTCTGCCTCAGCACCCACAGCAGTGGAATTGATTGGCTAATGGAGGCAGTCTTGCCACTCACTACCTGTGTGGAATGTTCAAATGGCTGCAAAATTGTTATTACAGTCCATGAGGTGCCACTGTTCAGTTGTCATAGACATGGAGGCCCCAGAACTGTCACGGCTAGTGTGCAAGATATTCTGAGATGGCTTTGTATTGTTCATACAACCTCTCTGCCATGTATAAAGAGGAGTTCCATTGGGTGACAACTTCCAGCTTCAAGCGGTGCTGAGGCAGGCTGTTTTGCATCTGCAACTGCCGCAGTTGTTAACGGGCCTTTCCAGATCTTGAAAAGTGAGAACAGATACATCGTGCAATGGTCAGCATTTCCTTTATATCAGGGTGCTGCAGAAACTCCTGAACCACAAGATTTAAACAGTGGGCCATGCATGGAACATGAAAAAAAACACCATTCATGATGCATTTCACCACGTTTGACCCATTGTCACTTGCTATTAATCCAGCTCTCAGGGACAGAGGGTTTAGCCATCTGTCAATTTCAGTCAGTACCACATCCAACATGTTCTCACCAGTGTGTGAACAGGTCACATTGCGCATAGCAATCGTTGCATGCTGTCATATTCCTGGAAGATTGCTACAGCAACAATCCACCTTACTGCACTGATTATTCACGCTACCAACATCACAAACAACCCCCGGCACCTGTGCCCAATGTGCAGTTATCCACAAATATGAACTCCCTGTTGTTCTGCCACTTGTCCACATATCCATACTTAAATGGATGAATGGAGAGGAGGAATGTTGAAGGGCATGTCTTACTGAGTCGGACACAGTGCAGAACAACTCAGGGACAGCACGGGTAGAAGAGTACGTCCTGGATAGGACTTTCCATTTTGGACAGCCACATGCAGCAAACCACCAGAACTCAGAATTCTCCACAAAGGAGAAGGACAAAAGATCAATTGCCAGCATTTCCGCTACAGCAGCATTAAGTTCACGTGACACTGTATAATTGAGGGGTACTTCAGCTTATGCTCAAAAACACTCTGTAACATGGGCTGACTTAAACATTTTACATGGGGTGTGATCAGAAATGGTTGTGCTCTGTGATGAAAGGCATTGGCAGGGGGTGGAGTGTGGACATTTGATGAAGACAGTTGCACAGGGCTCCACCTCATCATGCTTGTAGTAATCCTCTGCTCTTATTACCTCACTACTGCACACGTTTAATTTCCTACTGGACTTAACAGTCATGGAAGGGGATAACATGCTGGCTATGGTTGCCAGTGATGAGGGTGAATGCCCCACTGTGGTATTAGCTGCCAGCTTGTACTGGGTCCACAGTGCCAAGTGCCTATTCTTAAGATGTGTATGCTGTCCTCCTGTCCACAGATGGCTCCCCTTTTTGACTCACACACACATGGCAAACCTGGCGGATTGCAACAGACTCACCATTTGCATCTTGAACAAAAAAATCCCAAACAAGGGATTGTGATGCTCTGCTTTTAACATGTCCATGATGTGGCTTATTTAAGTCCGTTATTTTAAGCACTGAAGTGGGGAGGGCACGTGATGTTTTGGGCACTGCACACCTGGACTGCAACTGACCACCATTATTGATTACTGGGTCATCATCATCATCAACTAAAACTGGTAGATCACAAGTTTTTTTTTTGGGGGGGGTGATTCCTGCAAACAGACTCAGACACAGCCACTTTGAATTTCTTTTTCTCCGGTTCCCAACTGGGGTCAATTACATCATCATCATATTCATCAACGTCACTGTCACGCACATCCACATCTTCTGCTTGGATGCTAGCTTGTGGACTGCATGTTGCAACAGCAACAACATCATCATTATCATCACATTCATCATCAGCATCTACACCACCATCACCAACATTACCTGATATTTTCTCACCACACTGTGAATCACTGCATGGAAAATGCGTGACGTTAACTGCCACGGTGGATGGAATATCACATTGTATGCTGTCGTTGACATGATTATCAGAATCCTCAGGTTCAGTTACTGAGACGTTACTGGGAAGTATGACATCATCTATGCTGCCACTCACTTGCACTGCTTAACACTCAATATTTTTGGATACAGTACACTAGACGGAATTAGAACGTGCCACAACAATACTAATACTACCACCACCACTAACACCAGTAACACTAACACCACCACCTGGGAAAACATCATCTCCTCCTACTAAGAGTGAAGCTACTGATTGAGCTGTAAAAAACGTTGCAGGAGAAATACCTTTCCTCACATCAGCAATGCACTTCTGTGTCTGCGTACTACTACCATGCCTACAGACTATCTTACTGCCAACATTGCCATGGCAAGAAACAGCTTTGCTTGCACGTCTCTTTGTAGGCATTTTGGGGGATCAACCACAATATTATAACAAAATTCAGATTTTGATACGTTCACTCTCTGATTGGGGGGATTCTGGATGTGAAGCCAAAAAAAACAACTGTAGCTTCAGCAACAGATAAGAGACTAGTCTGAGACTGTCATGCAATGAAAACAACTTCAGTAACCAGTGGTGCCGATGAGGTCACAAAAATAATCCAATCTGGTAAAAAATTCCTTTTGAACGTGGGGGTGGGGGTGAGCACTGAATGCGGACACTACAGATTTTTACGGCACTGCTAGCAGCAAAACAAAGAACAGATACCACGATCGCAGTACAAAATCAAGCAGCTGCAGTGGATAGCAGGTTCACACTGCTGGGCCTGGAATTACACTAGTCTGTGGCACAATAAAAGTATATTATTTGATGCATTCAACACTGCACACACACTCACACACAGAACAGTTTGTCTACAATGCTGAACGAGTAATGCGTAGCAAATGCAAAAGTTCTATACTATGCCACGTTAGATATTGTAATGTAAACAACCTGAAATTATGAACTGCTGCACCACATTCACACACGGACAGCAAGAAAATTTAAACTATTACTGACAATATTACTGTGTATACATTAACACAGTCAGTTATATAACAGAAATATAACCAAAAAACAAAGAAATCACTATTTCTCCAACTTAAATCTACCTACACCACAGATACGACGCTCCCCCAAAGCACACTTTCACTGTCTTTCACCACACACACTCAATGTTGTAATTTACCATTCAAAATCCACACAAAAACAAAAACGCTCAATGATATGCGCACAGGAGGGTTTCCTACAATTGATGAACTGAAGTTGGAGCCCCCCCAAAAAATGCAAAAATGCTTTTTTAACAGCGTTTACAAGATTTCTATCATAGACAGCTATCAGAGCACACTGTCTCCTACTCCTTCCTACTCATACTATGCTAAACTGAGGCTGTGCAGATCAATATAGAGCCCATGTGACCTGAAATCCCATGAATCACTGCAAAATTCCCCTTCGGAGCTCAAAATCAAGGCGAAGTGAGGCGAAGTGCATTGTCCGCAATGCACTTTGCCTTAAATTTGGCTGAGTAGTGGTCTGGGAGGCGGAGTAATGCAAAGTTATTGTTTCCAATATAATTTGCGTCCTCATGATAACACGAAGTACTCCGCTTCGTGTTGCGGAGCACTCCGCAAATCCGCCTTTGCTCCGCAGATCACTTTGCAGAGCGGATTGAGCCCACTTAGCCCACCACTAGTGGTGTGGGGAGGGGGGCTTACATCCTCCTGTTAGTAACCAAATTGCCAACCTCACACTCAGAGTTTCTGCAGCAGCGAGAGTGTTATTCATTTGTTATCTGGCAGGTTACAACCCTTGGGCTGTTTATTTCACTCTTGTTTAAAAGTACAACCCTCAGGCCATGTTTGCTTTAGTGGTCTTTGTGGATCAGCATGTCTGTTACATTCAAGGAGGGGGGTCACAGAAGAAAACTGGATAGAAGAAGCAGAAAACACCCTGATAGTGGCCAGCTAGCAAGGCTCAGAGAAATAAAATACATAATGTGTAGTACAACAGACATACATAGAGGAAAGAAAAGGTAACTACAAATGTATTTTACTTCTAGGGATTACTTTATGCCTTTGAAATCTCTAGTTTGGCACCATAGGGGAAGCTTTGTTGCAGAAGGGCTGCTTTAACCATCACTATAGTTTTTTAACTGGGATAGGGTCTCTGGCCCCATCACATCATCCGATTTCTTTTTTGTTTGATCACCCAGGGTTCTTCAATCCAAGAAATCTCCCCTTCTAGCTTTAGCCTTTAATTTTTTTGCTACATTCTTTTTTTTCCACTGGGCACTGATTAATGATAGTTCCACTTAGTGCTACCTTCAGGGCATCCCATCATACCACTGCCATTGTGTCTTGAGCATAATTCTTCCCTAGATAGTTATGTATTTCCCTTTTACATTTTGCTACAGAATCTGAAGAGCTCACCAGTCCCAATTGATTATTCTCCATACGGAGTTCCTGATTTGGGAAGAAAGCTCTAGTTCTAGTAAAACCAGTGTATGGTCAGCTGTGGGACTTGTGCACTCACTTCATAGATAACAGAAAGAAAGAAATCAATCCTGGAATAGGAATTACAGCTATTAAATTAGAAAGTAGTCTTTCTGGGTGGGGTTAAGAAACCTCCAAATTTCTGTTAGGCCCAACTCTGTAGATAGCTTTGATATCAGTTTACCACCTCTGTTCCTTCCAAACAGGCCTATCCCTTGCCTACTTTGACCTATGGACAGAACTGTAATAAAGTACCCCCCCCCAATATGTACCATGTCTAGTGGACTATCACATTACCCTGGCTTATTTTCTTAAGAAATTCTTTATCTTCTTTCTTTCCATTAGTGGCATAGATATTCAAAAAAGTACACTCAGTAACTCTGAATGTACCTGTTAATCGCACATATCTGACTTCGGGGTTTGTCTCAGCCATTGCTACTGCAATAAGTAAACTTTATTTTTTAATTAAGAATGCCCATCTCCACCTTGTAAAACTGTTCTTCACATAAGGAAGCATAGACCTCTCACACCCATGACCTACACATTTTTTATATTCCTTTGGTGACAAGTGTGTTTCTTGGATTAAAGTCATTATAGCGCCTGGTATTTGAATTTCTTCAATAGTCTAATCTTTTTCCCTGGATTACTGATACTTTGACATTACAAACTAAGATTTCCATGCCCACCATTATTTAATTATCAAGTGAGGGCCAGTCCTGGAACCTGCTACTAAGTGTACCTTCCTGAAGCAATATGTATAGCTAGGTAGTCTTTAAAGTTTCCCGTTTATATTTATTGCAAGAGAGAATGGAAACATTTCTGTAACTATTAACTGTAACTTGAGATGCCATAATCTTTGTCATCATAAAAAACATAGAACATTTTTGGACTCTAACTGTGCCACACAGAATCCACTCCACCTGGTCTACAATGGCAGAAAGTAATACAGTCATGACATGTTGTCCACACCAGTCTGTACTTGCCGGTATGCAATGCTAGATATATGTATAGACACAGTCACTAAGTCTTTAAATTCAGAAGAAGAGTGGCATGGCCATATAGTTCTCTGTGGGCCTAACTGGTGATGTTTAACTGTATTTGTGGTAGCTATTGGAATCTGCTCTTTATAGCATAAAGATAACAACAAAACTTTCCCCTCTTAGCTGGGAGTTCTCTTATTTGTGCATTATCCCTTTTATCGTAGTAGGTTCCCTCACCCCACCTGATAGTAAACTTTAAAGTGCCACTGGCACCTCAAAGAAAACTTTAAAAAAACATAATAATTAGGTACAATTCTGCCTGCATTCCATTTATATTTTGTACATTTCTCCTCCCCATTATTTATTACTAAAGGAATTTGCATGAATATATGAGCCTCATCCCTTAGAGTTCCTTTAGAGTCCATCTGCCTCTATAGCTTACTCCCTACTTCAAGTCATAGTCCTCTGTTGTGACATCACAATCTGTTGCCATGGTAGAAATTGTGAGGTCACAAACAATGCTCTATGACTTCAGGTAGGAAGAACACAGCAGGAATAGATTAACTCTTCAGGAGCAAATATCCTGTTTTCATACAAATTACCTCAGTAATAAATAATGGGGAGGAGGAATACAGAACTAATGGAAAATACAAGCTGGACTGTGTCTAAATATTATGTTTTGTTACAGTTCTCCTGAATGTGTCACCAGCTCTTTAAGTTTGCATGGTTACTGTGCTTGTTATGCTTGCAGGCTTTGCTCCACATTTTCTGCCCAGGTGAAAGTAAAATGAGGGGCTGCTGCACCAAACAGGTCTTTTTAGTCTAATCAGCAATGTTATATTTTTTATCTCCCTCTTATCTATTTATCCCAGAAATTGCATGGTATGCCATTTTACTAGGTACAGAAACTATGTGTCAGGAACTGCCATCCAATTGGAACTGTTAGACACACTGCCAGTTGAGATCCCTTATCCCCCACCACCTCCTTGACTTGAATCCATATGAATATTTTGCTCTTTCCTTCAAATTTGTTTGTGTCTCTTTTAATGTTTCTGTGGGTGCAGCCTAGGGCAATATATGACTTGACAGTGGCATTTCTTCTCTTGAACCCTTGAACAAACATACAAACGTATGAAATATGCCTGTAGAAAAAGGCCTTGTGGTCTATTTTGTCTGCTCAAGTTTGCAGACCCCTCAATATCTACTTGAAGGATCTGCCACCCTTGCTATCCACTCCTTTCTTCTCTTCAACATCCCCCTCACATCTAACCATTACAACTTTGCCTTTTACTTTGTCCCAACCTCATATTCTGAACAAGTACCCAAGCATGGGCTGTACCACAAAGAAAAGTCTACATGCTGTTATTAGTCAGTCCTTATGGTTCATTTATCCAAATCATGCTGTAAGATGTCAGTTACCTGGAGATGTAGTATGTGTGGGGGGTGCATTAATGCCCATTACCACATGTCAGCATGTGGGAAAGGGTGCCTAGCCCAGGTCCAAAGGAGCAAGAAAAAACAGTAACCATAAAGATTTAATATTGCTCTCCATTGCTGAAGGTTCCTGATAAATCCTTTAACCAACCAATTTGTTTTAATCTGAATTGTACACTGAAGATGAGCTACAATGAGGATAAAAAATTAATAATAAAGGAAAATGTGCCCTATGTATCAAACAGCTAGCTTACAGTTCTTCAGTGTGCTGCTGCCATGCTTTCTAACTTTCTAGTTCCTTCTGCAGTGCTGAACAACAAAATGAACAGGAAAACAATGTGAATGGCAAAAATAAATATCAGCATTATCTGATTGATACTGACAGCAATGTTCAGCAAATGAGATCTTCATGGGGTTTGCTAGTTTCACCTGCTGCATGTAATCATTGTCTCTCAATTACTAGTTCCACTCCTACTATCTTCTTCCACTCCATCTCTCTTTAGGGGCTTTGGTCACTCTGTGACTGGATACCTTTTTCACCCTGTATTGGTATAACTCTAGCTAGCTCCTTCTTTTTAAAGGTACCCAGCAGGTTTTACATGTTTAGGCCAAACTGCTGCAATATACCTGCCAGTTCTGATGGCAAACCATGCACTTTTGTCCCTTTCTCTGTGCAGATCTTCAGTGTAGCAGGGAAGTCTGCAAATGCTTTGACTCCCTTGTTTTTGAGGTGTTTTGAAGCACCAGCATGTGTCCTGCATTCTAAAGTTATAGGGGCATCATAATGATCAAAATATAGTCAATGGTCCCCTACTGTAAGTGGATTATTTTCTTATCTGATGCTTTTCTAAGAATGTCCACTTGTTTCCAGGAATCCAGGAATATAATGATGAGGGACAGGGGTTGTGCCTTAGGGCCTGTGGGAGGGAACAGTGGGTGTCCTGTGTGCCCATATAATATCTAGTTTAAGACCTGGGCTAAGATTTAGGATTTCTGTGATGAAAGATTCTGCAAATACTGCAGTATTGCCTGCTTTGCTTTTTTCCCCCTCTGGGACCCTACACAGTCTTATGCTGTTTCTCTGGAACCTATTTTTTAGGTCCTCCTCTTTGTTGGGCAGTTCTTTCTCCAGTGTGTGTAGATGTAATGGGGCTGTGTTGTGGGCTTTTGCTATTTCCATCATTGTCATCAAGTGTATCTCTACCTTCTCCTGGTTTTCTTCTTGGATATTTGGAGGCCATGTCTGTTGTCCATGGCCATAGAATAGATCTATACAAGGATGGATGCACTTTTTCTAATCTCTTCAAAGTGTTTCAGATGTGATGGTAAAGTTGCCTTGATTGTAAGGTCCGGTGTGATGCACTCTGCCCTCTGTTACAAGGATCAGCTCCAGCTTTTCTCTATGAGTGGCCTGCTTTTGCTGACATTGGGTCATTTGCTGCAAGTTCTTTGAGCTTCTGTCATGTCAACATTGTGCTTTCTTTAAGACATCACTTGGAAGTCAGTTTAATGTAAGTTGGTTGAGGGTTCCTTTAGATTTTATTTTAGGCCACATGGAGTTCCACAGACACTACAATACCATTCATCAGCATACCAGTTTGTTCTGCTCATATTGATTAGACTATACTATCACTGAGAAACTGATGTCTGGTGTTCAATAGTGGGGAATTAATAAAGTTAGCAAGTTCTTACACCAAAAAATTCTAGATAGTGTATCAGCATGTCAGAAAATGAAAAAAGTCTGCATAGCATACCTAAATGGCTGTTTTATTCAAGTTCTGGAAAAGTACAGAAAAGTACAGTGCATGGTATAGCATCTTAACAGGCTTGCTTCCTGGCTATATTGCCTATCCTTGGTTGCTTCTGCTTTTTATAACATCTACTTCACCAATATACTTATACCATTTATGAGCTCCCCAAGAAAGGGCAGCTTCAAGGAGAATGGTGGACCCACACCTGTGTCTGTCTACATGCTGACATTTCAGTGAAAGAAACCACACCTTCTACAGGGCCATGCTCTGTGACATCACTGAAAGCGTGGGTGTTGTACATTATATTTTTTTACATACCTGAAGTTTCCATATCTGAGGTGTGTGATACCACATAGACCATAAGTGCAAAGCACTGGTGGTCTGTTATGGTATCACACATCGAGGATGTATAAAAAAATAATCATAATGTGAACACCCCATAGTTTATGTTTTTATAATTGGTGGTTCATTTAGACTAATTTTTTTTTAAAATGTCTCACCATAGAGGTATTTCAAACCATGATTGATGTTACTTGGGGGGTCATGTGATGCTGAGGAAGGGGTAAGACGTGTTTGTCAGAGCTCCATCCAACCTACCAACAAAATGCACCAAAAAACACCCGATATTGCAGCAAAACAACTCCAATATTAAAAGCTACCTTAAACGGAGAGTGTGGACATCCTTTGTTGGCTAGATGGAGACTGCCTTACCTCCGAGATCTTCAGATTTGCAGCCAGAGATGGAAGCACCACAGGAGTCGGAGGCCAAGTGTCCATGTCCTAGTTAATCTCCTCAGTCGGCTTCCAATGAGCTGTCCTCCTCCCATATTTATTAGGAGCTTTCTACAATAAAAGAAGCCCTTCTAAAGTTGATCGAGGAGGTCACCGACTTTAAGCCTGCTCTTACGCAATTATCCCGAAGAGTAACAGATACAGAGGCCAGGGTGGGTTAGGTGGAGCGTAAGCAGGACAAGATAGATCCTGAGGTTGTTGCGCTCAAGAGAAATGTCTCCAAGTTGAAAGACCGCATTGATGATTTAGAAGGGAGAAATGGAAGGAATAATTTGGTTTTGTTGGGGTTCCCAGAAGGAGAGGAGGGCCCTAACACTATCCAATTCCTCCAGCACTTTCTAAAAAAAACAGTGTGGCCTTTTCCTAATGGCTCTGAATTTGTCATAGAACAAGCCCATAGCTCACTCCTGGCTAAACCTTCAACAGATGACCCACCCAGGCCGATCATTTTTAAACTGTTAAATTTTCTGGATGGGGAATTCATTTTGAAAGAAGTCAGAAAACTGTCTGCCATTCTTTGGGAGGGGAAAAAGCTGAGGATGGTACCAGATCTTACTTTTAAAACCCAGCAATTATACACTTCCTTTCAGCCTATCGCCTCAAAGATATGAGCAGCAGGAGTTGGTCATCCTATTTTATACCCTGCCCATTTGGAAAAAACCTTTTTGGAAAGAGTCAAGTGCTTTGATTCACTAGAAGAAGCTATGAAGATCCTACGAAAATGTTTCCCAGATTTATTCCTTAAGTGAAAGGGGGACTCTCCCTTTCAAGCATTCTGTGTATATGTGGGCAGCTCATAACCCTTCTTATTTGTTCTCCCAGATGTTTATGAGGAGATCACAAGTATGGAGCCTTACAAGATTCGAGCAGGCTTTGCTGTGACTTTTATGGTTTAAAACCGCCTCTACACATCTTCAGCATAGGAAGACATCAGCTTGCGTTTAGTCAGGTTAGCCCCCCCCCCTTTACTTTTTTCTTTCTTTCAAAGTGCAACATTATTTACTGCTGGGTTTATTAGGCTAAGTAGACTACTTGGTTCTGATTATTTACTATACTGTATTAAATCAGCTAAGATTATTCACCACTTTTATTTATTACTGCTCAAAGAGGGAATGGTGAACAACTCTAAATGTACTACTAGTTTTATTTTGACATGCAGGTGCTTCAGGGGTGTTTTCCTCTAATAGATGGCACCAAGATCTCATTTGAAAAATGGTTAATCCAGCCAAGAGACTTAATATTTGGACTGCATTACTCTATTGTTTTTTCAATGCTTGATTCTTTTTTTTGCAGGTTATAATTTTCACACCACCAAAGGAACGCTTTGTAAGATACAATTGTTTGTCATGGTTACTGTTATGCTAGGTTTTTACTCTAAACTAAGTTTTCACTAGGGGGTGAAGCATTTAAGTATGTTTTACAGAGTTTTCTAGTTTGTGAATATTTTTACATCCCTCGATTTTGGACCTTCCTAGATGGGGTTATACAGACCTGATTTTAGGTTAAGGATGGTGTTTAAGTTAATTCATCCTCTTTTTTTTTCAGTGGGTCTGTGAGTGGACAACAGCTCCCCCTCGGAGAGTATCATGGTCCATAACATAGGGAGTGGGCCCAGGGCCCATGTTACTAGGACTGTAAATAGTTGTATTCCTTTTCTTTTTCCTTTTTTTCTTCTCTTAAGGGTCATTGTTTTGGGGATGTTTATATGGGAAGTTGGAGGGGGGAGGGAGGCAGCACAGTCTCATATAGCAGTTGTTCAACCACTTATGACTACTCCATCTTCTTATGCTGAACACATTAACTGTTCTTTCCTGGAACATTAAGGGAAGGAGGAATAATACTAAAAAATATGTTATATTGAACCACTTGGCAAAGTTTGATCCTAAGATTGTTTTCAGTCCGGAAACACACTTGCAGATCAGATAAAGTACTTACTGAAGCATTGGATTGGTCAGGTTTTCAGAGCAGGCTTTAGCTCTCATAAGCAGGGAGTGATCCTTTTAATTGCAAAAGGTTTACCTTTTACCATAGTTGAAACAGTCAGTGACCCCCAGGGACGTTATGTGTTTGTTCATGGTAAACTGGACAATTCTGACATGGTACTGGGCTCAATTTATGGCACCAATACAGAAACTCCATCTTTTTTTACTCAACTAGCCTCAGTCCTGGCCCTCTTGTTTTAAAACCTAGTCATATTAGGTGATTGGAATCTTATACAATCAAGTGACGTGGACCGTACATATCGCAGAGGAGTTGAGTCCTCACCAGCCCAGAAGGCCTTAGGTGAATTTATATCCTCCTTAGGCCTAATAGATCCCTGGATACTCAAATATCCCTCATCCAAGGACTTCACCTTCTATTCCCCTGTTCATAAAAGTTATTCTCGTATTGATTTTTTTCTTATAAACCAACACTTAGGTCTCTCCATTATTGACTCTCAAATTCATGCTCAGGTAATCTCAGACCATTCCTTAATTTCTGTCACCATAGATTTCCCAGATATTCCCCTAAGGCCACACACTTGGTCCTTAAACAACTCTCCATTGAAAGACTGCCTAACAATTTCTCTGTACAAACAGTTCTTGCTGGATTCTATTCAAGCGAACCTAAATTCTATCCCCACGGTGGACATGGTATGGGCTGCCTTAAAATCTACTTGGAGGGAGGAATTTGTACGAATTGCCACAGTATTGAAAAAGAAAAAGTTATATCACACCAATCTATGTCTAGACAGAATCCGGGTACTCGAGACCAAAGGTCTAGACAAACTTTCCTTAGCAGATAAGCAAGAACTTGTTTGGTTAAGGGTGCATTACTCTAACTTGTTATTGGAAAAAGTAGAAAAGGCAGCGTCCCTTAGTAAAGCAACATAATTGGTCAGGGTAGCAAAGCTGGCAAGCTACTTGCCTGGCAATTAAAACAACAATCAGCATCAAAATGGATCTCAGCTATTAAACATCCCCAAACAGGAACCCTAATTTCAAATCCAAAAGAGGTGCTATCCCTGTTCAGAGATTTTTATCAATCTTTATAGTCTCCCCATTCATTGTCAGCTTCTCAACTTAAAGCAAGGTCTGATTTTCTACAACAAGCAAATCTACCTTGTCTCTCAAGAGAAATTCAGTCCCGTCTAGCCGAACCACTAACTGTGGAAGAAATTTCATTAGCTATTGATTCATTAAAACCTGATAAGGCACCCGACCCAGATGGTTTTTCTGGCCTTTTCTATAAGACTTTTAAAGAACAACTTCTCCCCTTGTTGCTGCAGCTTTTTACCTATTGAGGGTCTTCCCCAGTTACTGATCCCTTAATATTTGAAGCAAAGGTAATTCTTCTTCCTAAACCCAGAAAAGATCCTACAGAAATTAGTAACTACCAACCCATTTCTTTGCTTAATGTAGATGTTAAAATCTATGCTAAAATTTTGGCTAATAGGTTAGCAGATATGTGGTCTAGTCTATTGGTGCCTGAACAAGCTGGGTTTGTGGCTGACCGTACTTCATCTGACCATTTTTTGGAAATTACACCACCTAATTTCTGCATCCAGGGACCCTAATCTTGAAGCAGTTTTGGTCTCCCTGGATGTGGAAAAAGCATTTGATAGGGTAGCTTGGCCATATATGTTTGCTGTCCTCTCTAAGTTTGGTATCCCAGAGTCTTTTAGTGACCGTATTCATGTTCTCTACCAGTGTCTCTCAGCACAGTTATTGTGTAATAATTATCTGCTGGAATCTTTTCCACTCTGTAGTGGGACTAAGCAAGGATGTCCCCTCTCTCCTTATTTATTTTTAATCTGTATATTTAACCCCTAGTTAGGGTACTCAGCTTGGAACAGGGGATAAAAGGCATTCAAGTGGGAGACTTAGAACTTAAGTTGTCTCTTTTTGCAGATGACATACTTCTCCATATTTCAAATGACAGGCAATCTCGCCCCCTTGCCCTCCAAGTTATGTTCCAATTTAGTGAATTTTCTGGGTATAAGCTCAATAGGAAAAAAAAATGTGGTTTACCCCCTTTCTCCTTGGTGAGGAAGGAGCAAATTGATAGCTTGGGTCTCCAATGGGAAAGTAAGGCTTTAACCTATCTAAGTATTAAATTAACCATGGAAATGGATAAACGTAAAGAACTCAATCTTGATCCCTTACTAAAGTCAACAAAAGAAGATTTGGCCAAATGGAAAAATCTACCTCTATCCTTTTGGGGTAGGGCAAATGCTTTAAAAATGGTTATTCTGCCTAAATTTTTTTATCCCTTAAATAATCTCAATGTATATCTTCCCACGTCTTTCTTTTTGTCTCTCTAGAGAGTTTGTTTTGACTTCATCTGGAATGGGATAATCCCGTGCAGGGCATATGGGAAGCTCACTCGCCCTAGGTCCTTAGGTGGGTTACAACTACCAGACTTCTACGTCTACTATCTGGCCATCCACGCAAATAGGTTTTTGCATTGGGTAGATCCTAAGTCAGACCCCTTGGAGAATCCAACCTGGTTGCAATTAGACCTTGGCCAATTAAATTCCTATAAACTTTCTTTGGTAGCAATGTTATATAGTCCATGGTCAAATATGCCAGCTAAGGTTTGAGACTCTCCAATCGGATGGGATGTAAAAGCACTTAAACAATTTTGTGCCCTGACTTGGATTCATCCTAGGAAAGACTTAATACAACCTTTGTTAAACAACCTGAATTTGAAAATAGCTGCCAATACCATTAACACTCAGATCTGGGGGTCATACCCAGAATCATGCCTAAAAGACTTCACTTTGGGGAATTCACTCCTTTCAATTCCTGCCTTGCAAACAAAGTTTAGCATTCCTCACAAGTATGTTTTCCAATTATCTCAAATACACCACTGTATTAAAGTCTTTCTTGGTAAACTGCCATGGTCGGACAAGGCAGATACCTTTCTAACTGCCTTATCAGATTTATCTAAAGGTCACAAATCGATCCCCAAACTATACCAAGAAATAATTTTCCATTCCTGGATTAACCCTTCTCCTGTGGCTTATTACTGGAAGCATAATTTTTCCAAGCATTTTCCTGATAATTCATGGAAAACAATCTGGTTTGACATTTTTGAGCTAATTAAACAGGATCGCCTGAGGAGCATCCAATTCAACATACTTCGCAACATTAAGGTCTTATGCACTTGGCTCCATCACTCACAGCATCATCAGATCCCAGTCACCTAAACCTCTGGCCGGTCTCTTTCTCTACCACAAATCCAATTATGCTTTGCGCTCTGTGGACCATGTTCCTGTTCTCATCCCAAGACATCATACCTCGAAAGGTGGTCGTGCCTTCTCCTGTCATGGGTCACTTTTCTGGAACTCACTCCCCTAAACCTATGTCAAAATGCATCCCACATCTCCTTGAAGAGACAACTATGCCACTATCTCTTCTCCTCTTGTGCATGCTCCTGCTTCAAACCACCATAGCCCAATACTCTTAAATCCCACCACTCTCTATTATTGTTGCCCTGGGACCCTGGCGCCCACTCCAACGAGGAGCATTTCTCTCATTCTCATTCTTCCTACTTCTTGTACCATCCTCATTCAATTTCTTCTCTTCCTTCTATCAGAATACCTCTGTTTTGGGCTTTCTCAACTAAAGTGCTCAACTCTCCTCTTCTTCCACCATCTAAATCAGTTTTGAATGACCTGCACTTACCTCATCTTCCTCCCCCCAACCTATTGCTTCCTATCTCCACTTTTCTCTCTCTATTGCCCTCATCTCCTTATTAGGCTTGGCTACTACCCTTACCCCACCATATCTATCCCTTCCGTTTTTTGACTCCTCCTTACTCTTCCTTTCTCTGTATCACCAATCTCTGCCTGGCCACTACCTGCTTTCACAGCACTTTATTCCTCACTTGTTGACATACCGCTCCGTTACGTCTTAAATGACCAGTTTACTGTCTCTTACATGTAAACTTAAATACAGTATTGTCTTTTTGTCTTATTTTTACCACTGTATATGTTTCAAACATTTGTATACCAATTGTATTTTGTACAGATATGTATCTACTGGATGTTTTTGTCTCTGTACCCTCCCGGGTCATGCCTGAAAATAGTATTTTGGCTAGTGCAACTTACCCGGTAAACAAAAACTAAATAAATAAAATCTATTATATGCCTAGTAAGCTATATAGAATGGGAAGGTTATCCTCCGCTATCTGTAAGGATTGTAGAGCTGACAATGCTACATTACACCATAAGCTTTGGTCATGTTCTAGCTCTAAATTTTGGGAGATAGTTAAAAAGCATATTTCACCCTACCTAAATTTATCCCCTTACTTTGAGGAGGATACCTGCCTTTTAGGATTGTACTCTTCTATTCCCACATTTGCCCAAAAAGTCCAATTTGCCATGGTCTCCATGGTTACACAATTGTTAATCCTAAGTCATTGGAGAGAGGAGTGGGAACCGTCCTTTGGAGAATGGTGGGCTGAATTCCTTACTGCCCTGAATGTGGAACGATGTGTGGCTAGAGCTTCTCATTCCTGGGAAAATTTCCAGAAATGTTGGGGCCTTTTTTTTCTATCCTTAAAGGCAAATTTGGCTATTAAACCAGCTCTCCCCTTTTTTTTATTTCCACTTCTTTACACCCCCATCCTCTCCCACCTTTCTTTATTTCATTTCCCCCTTTTCTTCTTTCTCTTTGATTGTTTAGTTGGAGCTAAAAAGAAATGTACAAACACCCCTGGGTTATGTATTCCTTGTTGCTATGGGATGAATGGAGATTGTGTGAGCTAGTGGGTTGGGAAGGGGGGTTATTACTATTATTTGTATGTTTCACCATTATTATTTGTATGTTTCACAGTTATTGTTGATGCTTGGTTATCTTTCTTTTTGAATGTATTGTTAAAACTTGTACTAAAATAAAAAATGATTGATGTTGCTTCAAAGACAGACTAGGATATATACTGAATTAAGAAGTAAGTCTAAACTCTGTGAGATTTTTTTTTTTATATTTACCCTTAGTTTTTGTCAACTGTCTTTTATGCTTTGTCACAAGTTTTTGTCAAATGTTTTTTTAACACACTTACAGGAGAGATCAGAGTCTAATGCATGAAATTGCCAAGATGTGAGTTTTAATATGGGCTGTGGGGTGCACAAGGAAAGTTTTTTTTTTCAACTTTGGAGGGATTGGACTGACAATCTGCCAGTCAGTAAGGAGAGATTGGAGGCTACTGATAGGTACCAGCTTGGACTAGAAGCTGGGTAGCACAAGACTACCAAATTGATGGTTACTGTACAGGCCCATAGCATATGAGAAAAAACTTATTTTTCAACCTGAAAGTGCTTGGCTGACACCTCAGTAAACTATTTGTAGAGGTGTACAAAGTTAGAAAACTTCACTTCATGTAGAAATTCTCAAATTTGCCTCAATTCACTAATTTAATTTGTAATGTGATATTCTAATCTGCATCACAGTTAAAACTTCACAAATGGTAGATTTATAACGTCACCAGTGAATTGGAGCCCAAGGTGAAGTTTGCAATGTTCCATGGGGTTGGAAGTCACATGGTACTGCAATGAGCTGTATTGCCATGCACAGGCTGAATTCAGTGCAGTCTTAATAAAAGAGAGTTGGTATCAAGTCTGCTCAGAAGCTCTGTGCCCAAAAAACTTTCAAAAGTGCTTGAAACTCACCGTCTTTTGAACAAAATCACTCCAAAAAGTGTCTAGTGTGTCTCATGCCTCTAGATTAACAATTATTTTTGGTATTTTTCTGATTTATTTAAAGTAGTGGTTTCATTTCATGTATTGAAACAGTCCTGTGGGAGAGGAGAACTGTCTTAGCTAGCAGCAAACAAAGCAGCCCTGTCTGTGTGAGCAGCACTAGTGCTGTTTTCCTCAGTTTTTGTCTTAATTATTTTTTTCTGTTTTCTGTGATTTGTAATTTTAGTTCTGTAAAACAGTTTAGTGTGTTGTACTGAATTATTTTTGTCAGTGTGATTTGACTGTGTTGATTTCAGTTATTTCATTTAGTTGTTGAAGTTACAGTTTACTGTAACAGTGAAAGTAACATCTTTATAATTACTTCAGTTGTTGCATGTCTTCTTATTCCTTGAATTCCCTGTCATGTATTGCTCATGTAAAAAACAAAATAAAAACTTAAAAAAAAAGATTTTGCATTGTTTTATGTTTGCTTGCATGCATGTGCAAGAAACATAGTGCCACCATACGAGTTTTCATAGGTGTGGCACCCCAGCTTCCAATGCCCTGAGCATTTTTGCAGGCACAGCCGCACCACACCAATAAATGTCCCAGCTGTCTATGACAGCAGTTCAGATGCAGTGGCATACAGTTGAAAGCAAATGACTGCTACAATCAGCGGTGGTAACGTGTAGACAATTTGCATACTGCCATGCCATCAGCATAGAAACATAGAAACATAGACTTTGATGGCAGATAAGGACCGCTTGGCCCATCTAGTCTGCCCATTTCCCTACCTACAGGATAGGCCGCAGATCCTAGTTAACCAACAGCCTATTTCTTCCTACCCCCCACAAGAATTGCCTTATGTCTGTCCCAAGCATTCTTGAATTCTCCCACAGTTTTAGACCCCATACCTCCTCAGGAAGGCTGTTCCATGCATCCACTACCCTCTCTGTGAAATAATACTTCCTCACATTGCCCCTGAACCGCCTCCTTCTATCTTTAAATTATGTCCCCTTGTTCTTGCAAGTCTCTTTTTCTGAAAGATGCTACCCTCTTGGACTTTGTTGATTCCACTGAGGTACTTAAAAGTTTCTATCATGTCCCCCCTCTCCCTTCTTTCTTCAAGGGTATACATATTAAGCTCCTTTAGTCTCTCCTCATACGGCTTCTCTGGCAGACCCTGCACCATTTTAGTTGCCCTTCTCTGGACTACCTCTATCCTGTCTATGTCCTTGCAGAGATGGGTTCTCCGGAACTGGACACAGTACTCCAGATGGGGTCTCACCAACTGTCTGTACAGAGGGATAACAACTTCCTGTTTTCTGCTGCTGATGCCTTTCCCTATACATCCCAGTATACCCCCAGCCCTCCCTACTGCCTTCTCACATTGCTTGCTAACCTTAAGATCATCTGATATGATTACCCCAGGTCCCTTTCCTTTTTGTTGTTGTTACTACCCTCCCACCCATTGTGTATTCTTCCCTGGGTTCTTGTTTCCCAGGTGCATTATTTTGCACTTCTTGCATTGAATCTTAGCTGCCATACTTCTGACCATTCCTCCAACCTTGCCAAGTCCCTTTTCATCCTTTCCACACCTCCTTGTGTATCAACCCTGTTGCAGATCTTTGTGTCATCTGCAAAAGGCATACTTTTCCTTCCAGTCCTCTGCAATGTCACTGATGAAGACATTAAAAGGACTGGACCCAATACTGAACCTGCGGTACCCCACTAGTAACCCTTTTTCTTCAGAGTGGACTCATTTACAATTACCTTCTGTGTCCTGTTGTGCAGCCAATGTTTTGGCTACCACCCTGGGGCCCACTCCCAGGCTGGTTAATTTGTCTATTAATCTTTGTGTGTCAAATGCCTTGCTAAAGTCTAGGTAGGCCATGTCCACAGCCCCTCCCTGGTCTACTACTTTGGTCACCCAGTCAAAGAACTCTATTAGATTCGTCTGACATGACCGTCCCGCTGTGAACCCATGCTGCCTTGGGTCCTGTGCTCCACTGGCCTCTAGGTACTCAACTATTCTTTCCTTCAGAAGTGACTCCATCACTTTCCCTACCACAGAGGTCAGACTGACAGGTCTGTAGTTTCCTGCCTCTGTCTTGGTCCCGCTTTTGTGAAGAGGAATCACATCCGCCTTCTTCCAGTCCTCGGGTACCACACCATCCTCCCATGATTTATTAAAAGAGTAGCCAGTGGTTTCACTAGTTCCTCCTTAATTCTTTTAGAATTCTGGGGTGAATTCCATCAGGACCCATTGCTTTGCCCACCTTCAGTTTTAGGAGTTCTTGCAGAACCCTTTCTTCTATGAAAGGACTGGGATCACCCCCATCAAGAGTGCTTCTGTTAATTGGATTAGGCACTTCCCTCCTCTTTGTGAATACTGAGCAGAAATATTCATTCAGTATCCTGCTTTTCACTGTCCCCTCTGCCCACCTACTGTTCATTCTATTCAGCCTCACTATCCCTCCCTTTGTCTTTCTATGCTCACTGATGTACCTATAAAAGGTTTTATCCCCCTTCTTAACTGAGTTGGCTATCTTTTCCTCAGTTTGGGCCTTTGCTATTCTGACTTCCCTCCCTGCTTCCTTCTGCCTTAGCTGGTATAGCTCTCTGTCCTGCTCCTTCTGTGTTTCCTTATACTTCTGGAATGCTATCTTTTTCTTCCTGACTTTCACAGCCACCTCTTTTGAGAACCATAGTGGCTTACTGGCTTTTTCTTTCATTTTGATTTGTTTTTTTTCTTCACACAAAGGCTTGTTGCCTCTGTGATGGCAGTTTTGATGATTCCCCATTGTTGCTCCACACCTCCTTCTAGCCTGTTTGCTAGTGCTTTTCTGAGGCACTCTCCCATCTTGCCAAAGTCAGCCCTCCTAAAGTCCAGTACCCTCACTTTTGTATGGCTTGACTCTGTAGCTGAGTTTAATGTGAACCACACTGTTTGATGGTCACTTGTCCCCAGATGGCAACCCACTTCTAGATCTGAGATCCTCTCACTGCCCCGTTTGAGAGTTCAAGGTCTAAGATTGCTCCCTCACGAGTGGGTTCCGAAACTAGCTGTCTAATGCCTGCCACCTGTAGGGCATCAAGAATGGCCCTGCTCTTGGATGTGGCTGCAGCAAATGTGCTCCAGTTAACATCTGGCATATTCAGATCTCCCATCAACAGTATCTCCTTTCTCTGCCATTCTAAGAATGCCTTCTATCATATCCTTGTCCATTCCCTCCCTGATATGGGGGTCTGTACACAACCCTGTGTGGATTGTGGTGCCCTTTCCAGTCTCCAGGTGACCCACAGTGCCTCCTCTCCTCCTGTTTACTCTTTTTGTTCAGTTGCTTTTATCCCTTCCTTTACATAGAGGCTACTCCTCCCTCTTCTCCCTGCCTGTCTCTCCTGTAGGTTATGTACCCTGGTATGTTAACATCCCAGTCATGGTTCTCTGTGTACCATGTTTCTGTGACTGCCTACGATATCCAGGCATCCCTCTTCCATCAAGGCCACCAGCTCAGGGAGCTTGTTGCCCAGCAGACTACAGGCGTTGGTACTCATGCCCTCCATTTCCTCATGGCCTTACTCCTTTTGCTCCATCCCTGTCCTTCTTGCCTTTGTTACTTTCTCCATTTACCCCTGCCCTTCTCCCTATCTACACCTCTATGTTGGTGTTTGCCGCTACTACCATATGATTATTTGGGATTAGGTTCCCTGCTCCTTTCCAGTAGCCCCTTGGCTGGGTTTAAAAGCTTGCCAATGAAGCATTTAAACCTATCACCTAGGATCCTGGTTCCCCTCCCAGACAGATGCAGCCCATCATGCCAGTATAGGCTTGCATCACTCCAGGTGGACCCCCAGTCCCCAATTAAGCCAAATCCCTGAACTCCACACCAGTTTTTCAACCACTGATTGAATCCCATGGTGCGGAACACCTTAGCCTCTCCTATGCCATAGATGGGCAGCACTTCCGAGAAGGTTACCGTGCATGCTACTTGACTAAGGCCCCTCCCCAATTCCACAAACTCTTCCTGCACTTCTCTAATCCCTTTCTTAGCCAGGTCATTTGTCCCTAGGTGGACAATGACACCAGCTCCCTCCCCTGTGCAGCTGCTCTGGCAATCCTGAGGATTCGCTCCCTGTCCCTCAAGCCATGGCGCCAGGCAGGCACCTTACCTCCTCCCTCTCCCTTCCTCCCCAGTTCTACCTTCCTAACAATGGAGTCTCCCACCAGGAGTTGTTTCTTCCCCTGCAGGGTCCCCTGCCACCTCCTGTGGGTCTCCTTGTGGAGGTTCCCAGCATCCTCCTTGGTCTCCACTGTGGGTGCCTCCATAGAGGAACCACACTTTGCCAGAATGGCATAGGGTTGTGGAGAGGTACAACTGGAGGATGCACCTCTGTTCCACCACCTCACCCTCCCTGAGCCCACTGTGGTCCAACCACTCCTCTTTCTTGGCAACCTCTGAGGCAATGGCAGTGGCACTGGTGGTCCCTGGATGGAGAGAGGTCTCACAAATCCTGGCCAACTCAGCCTGGAGATGAGCAACCTCCTCCCTCAGCCCAGAGAGGTGCCTGCAGATGGGACAACACACATCCTCCAGAATGTCTCCCGGAAGACTGCTGCTCCACAGCCACTGCACTGCACCACTCAATCATGTCTTTTTCTGGACCCTTAACTGTTTGCAATCCTTACTCTTTCCTCTGTTTTTTTTCTTCTCTCTCTCCTTACTTTCTGCCTGTGTGCCCTTTAAGCTCCTGATTGTCCTGTTCTGAGACAAGAATATCCTATATTTCTCAGTAGACCACTTACTTGCTCAGAGTCAGACCTCCAGCAGCTAGAGGGGGCCGGAGAGCTACTCTTGCCCTTCTAGGATGGTGGGTCTTTGGTGGTTCTGTGATCACTCACTTCCAGCTCCCAAACAGGAAGTTCCTGTTGTCAGTCAAATCCTGTGCCTGTAAAAATAGAACTAGCTTTGGTTGGGTGGGTGGAGGGGAGGAAAGGAGGGCAATATAGTCCCAGTAGAGAAGTTCAGTCACACAGCAGTCCTTTCTCCTGGTGTCTTCTGCCAAGCTATTAGCAGAATCTTTCTAAGGCAGTCTTTAAATGTAGCTTCCTTCTAGCTAAGCCACTCCCCCTACTTACTAGATGTTTCTACAAGTAATTTAAACCTCTCAGCAGTTAAGTCCTTCCAATCACCTGAGATTTACACCTAGATAACTGTTCAGATACCCATTCAGTTCAGTTAACCCAGACAAACACACACTTTTTTTTTTGTTTTGTATGTTATTTATTTTTTACCCTAAATTAAAGGTCCAAGTACAAAAGTTCTTCTACTTTAGTCCCAACAGAGAAGTCCAGTCACACAGCAGTCCTTTCCCCTGACTCTAGCAGTCATTGTATGTGCTCCCACATTTGTTGTGTGCTGAGGGGGTGCCCAATCTCCCTTGGCTCATGCACACTCCCTCCCAAGCACACTGTATGTCCGATGGGAGTGCCCAATCCCCGTCGGCTCCAGTGCCCCCCCAAAAAAACTTCCAGGTGCCATGTTGGGAGCCCACTCCAGCATGGCAAAAGTCCAGCATCCTTATGTGTTCCCCCCACACTGTATGTCCAACGGGGGTGCCCAATCCCCCATTGGCTCCACTGTCCCCCCAAACTTCCAGGTGCCATACTGGGAGTCCACCCCAGCATGGCAAAAGTCCTATGTTGTCTTTGTAAAATAAAAACCTATAACAAAAGAAAAACAGTCCCTCGTGGACTCTCTTGCTCCATCCCCCAACCCGCACCCACCATCTATGTACCCCATCTCCCCCTTCCCCCTCCCCCATACTCACATCTGGAGGCTGGTGCGATGATCTTCGATGGGGCGGGAACATGTCTGCACTCTTCAAAGCTGACCACGATCTGAAGAAATGCCGGTAAGCTGTATAAAGGCATAAATAGGGTTTTTTCAACTTTGGGCATATCTCGGTCATTTTTTTCAGATTTTTGCACCAAATTTTCAACATGGGGTTCTTGGGACACCACCTCATCAATTCAGTGACCATCATTTGGTTATTCAGTCCTGAAAGGTGATTTCACAGTCACTGCACGGAATCACCTTTCAGGACCGATTAACAAAAGGACAGTGTCACTGTCCATGAGATGGGCTCTCAAAAAGCCTATGTTGACAATTAGGTGAAATAATTCCCAAAAATGACTGTGCTACAAGCGTGTGTTGCACAGTTTTCATGCACACTCACAAATTCATGAATTTGTAATATTTTCACTCCAGATTTTCAACATTGCAATTTTTTCACACCCCCTTATGAACAGTACAGCTGTCATTTTTCACATACTGGCCGAAATGTGTTTTCACACTTCTGGCACAGAATAACGCAGCCACTGTAGGAAATCAGTGTTTGGGACAGAGTAAGAAAATCACAGTAACACTGTTCATGAGCGGAGAACCCAAAATGCCTACATTGAAAATCTGGTGCAAAAAAATCCCCATAATAATTGCATTACGGGTGTGCGTTGCACAGTTTCCATGCACGCTCGTGACTCCACCAGTTTTGTTTATATTTTCACTATAGCTTTTCAACATTACCATTTTTTACACCTCCTCATGAACACTACAGCTGTCATTTTTCACATCATGTTTGAAATGTGTTTTCGCACCTGTGGCACCAAATGGCGCAGTCACTGTGCAAAATCGCCTTTTGGGTAACAAACTGATAGTGTCACTGTTCATGTGGTGGGCTCACAAAAGGCCCATGTTGAAACCATAGAGTAAAAATACCAAGAAATGCCCAGGGCGTTAGGGTTCCCAACCATAACGCCCTACCCTGTAGGGTCTGACAGGCATCTGCCCTACCTTGTAGGGACTGACAGGTGTCAGGGGTGTGACTTGGGATTATTGACAGTAATGCTCACTCCATTCCACCCACACCCCCACTCTGCAGCCAGTGACAGGCATCGAGGTGCACTTCGGACTCATTGGCCCCAGAATTCACACCGTTCTCCTATTTTGCACCCATTTCAGCGTATTTCCTTATGGAATGAGGTGAGTGTAAAGCCTGAACACCCCAAGGCACACCTCAACACATGTCAGTGTCTGCAGGGTAGAATGAGGTGAAATGTTGTGACCGTTATGGGTGACAACCCAAAGGCCCACTCCAATGCCTGTCCATCTCTGCAGGGTGTGGGTGGGGTTAGTGTCAGTTCAATACATCACTGCCATTCCTATACTGCATCTGTCTAACTCCTGCACTTCAACTGCTAATGCCAATAAGCAAACATTTGGCATTGACAAATGCTTTTTACTGTCTGTAGCTACTCTTAGCTCAGTGAAGTATTGTGGTATGTTATTCAATCACAGTGTTCTGCTGAGGTGTTTTAGTGTCTCTGCTGCTGCTGCCTGTATTTACAAATCCAGTGTTCTAAAATCTACACATGAAAATGACCACAAAAAAAGACTCTTGTAAAGTTGAAGTTGTTTGCAGCGGTGATGTTGCCAAGAAGTGCATGGGTTCTCTGGTTCAGAAGCATACTGAATCTAAAACAACTACTTCTGATGCAGGTTCATTAGGGGCAGACAGTAATAGTACTCAGAAAGGAGCAGTTGGCACAAGTGGTTGGGCATTAGTGTGGCCAACTTTTTGGCAGCCACCTCTGTGGCATCAATGCTGGTGGGGGATGGTGTTGGCACTGCTGGCAGTGGAGGTAGTGACAATAGGAGCAGTTTAAGAACCAAAAAAATGTCTTGCTCTGGAAAAGTGGTTGGGGAAAATGAGGTGGTTGATGTTCCAAAAAATGGTGTTGATGAGCCTGAGCGTGACTCACAGTCTGATGTGGGAGATCTGACTTGCATGTAGGGAATCAAATGCTGAGAAGGAAGTAGAAGGTGGAGAAACTGAGAAAGAGGAAGAGAACAGAGCTCAGAAGGAGGTTATTAGTCTCAGTGGATATGTGGATGATGATCTGGACCCTTTATGAGAACATGAAAAAAAAAGAAAGGGTCATGCTGCTGAGTCTGGGGTGCTGTGTACACCACAATTTCAGGGGAATTACCAAAGCACCATCCCCCAGTCCTCCAACTGTTGTTGCTGTTAGCTAATAACAGAGCATAAATCACATACTGTTACAGCAGTACATAAATCATCCCCCAAAACACCTATTTCTGCCCCTCCAATGACCCAGTACATTGTCCACTGCCATGAAAAAACAAGGGCTACAAAATCCCTAGTCTGGAATTTGTACATTCTGAACCTGGCTGATGAAACAGTGGTTATATTCCAGCCATGCCAAGCATGTGTTAGCCATGGGAAAAAGGGGAGCCATCTAGGCATTGGTGGGCAACACATACCTCAAGTCCAGGCACCTGTCATGCTGGATTCAGCACCATAGGGAAGCTGGTGCAGAGGGCCTTCTCCCTTATCTTCTTCACTGTACAAGGCATCCCAAAGTGGCATGGATACAGCCCCAGTGGAGTCAGAAGTGATTGCAGGGGAATACTACAGAGATTTATGTATTTATTTATTTTATATTGCAATCAGTTTACAACCTTTTGAGCCAGAGGCTCATTTCCAAAGGTACCTCATCAAGAGAAGAGAAGATAATACAAGTACAAAATACATACTATAAGAGAACATATGCATAAAGATGCAGGCATACATGGATCCTGGGTACAGGTTACATTGGATGCATTATAAGGGCAGATTCAGGTATTATAGACAAAAGGGTTGGTTACAGGGTTTAGCAGCATAAATGTATGACATTTGCAAAACGAAACAGTCAAACAGGTTCCATGGTATTAGTTACAGAGATAGTAAGACATGTGACAAGGACAGCACAGCAGGTAGTTTGATTCAGTAACAGTAGTGCATACTAGTAGGACAATTTAGCAAGCAGTATAATAAGATTCTATCAGACATGGTACGTTCTTGACAGTAGAGAGAAGGTAGGCAGTTGGATATGGCAGTAATGTAGGTGGTAGGAATAAGGCAGTACGGAGAGGGTGCAGCCCAGTGGGCATTGTCAGGACAAAGGGTGATTGTACACCCGTTATGCACAGGTGCAGCAGCGCTTGTTGAACAGCTCGCTTTTGAGCGCAGTTTTGAATTTGGAGATAGTGGAGATTTCTGAGATGGAGAGAGGGAGCGTGTTGTACCAAGAAGGGGCTCTGTGGCAGAGAGACCTCTGTCCATGTGAGGTCCTAGATCGAGGAACCAGGAAGGTGGCCTTGCAGGAGGTCCGAGTACTGACTAGGGGTTGGGCTAGGAGGAGGGAGGATGTCAGCCTGGGTGGAGAAAGTCCTAGCAGGGTTTTTTTAGCTATAAGGCAAGTTTGGTATTGCAGCCATTCGTCAAGGTGTAGCACTGTTGCCATGTCATAAAGTTGGCACGTATGTGTGAGCCTAGGCGCCCCTGTGATTAGCCTGCATGCCTTATTTAGGACGAGGTGGATTTTGTTTAGGGCAGTCATGTTGGCAGCACCATAGACAGGTAGCCCATAGTCAACTAGGGATAATATAGAGGATGTAACTGCAAGCCGGAGGGCATCGGGGGGGAGACAGTTTTTGTAGCAGTACAAGATACCAAGCCGTATATTGGTAGCAGAGGCAAGTGCTTTGATGTGGGTGTGGTAGGTGAGGGCTGAGTCAAAGGAGACCCCTAGGTACTTATAGGAGTGGACTTGCTCCAGTTGCTGTTTGGAGTTGGAGATGATGCGGAGAGGGGAGTTGTAAGCCTTGTTTTGAGGGTGGGCAAAGAGCATGGTTTTAGATTTTTTAAGATTTAGGACCAATCTATGCTCTTTAAACCAGGTTTCAGTGTCATTATAGGAACATTGCAGGGAAACCTGGAGGGAGGTGGGGTTACGGTCGGTGGCGAAGATGACGGCGTCATCTGCATACAGCAGGATTTTCCCAGTGCATGCACTGGGCAGGGTGTTAAGGTATAGTGAGAAGAGTAGGGGTCCCAGGATGGAACCCTGTGGAACCCCAGAGAGGATAGGACGTGGATTGGAAAGTGTCCCACCAATATTGACACGTTGGGAGCGTGTGGATAGGTAGCTGGAGCACCAGACAAGTGGTCCAGTGGCAAAGCAGAGGACAGAGGGCTTCAGCAGGAGAGGGTGGAGACCGTGTTGAAGGCCTTTGATAGGTCGAGGAACACGACCCCCGCTAGGGAGCCAGCATCCATGGAGGAGTGGAGGAAGGATGCAAATTCAACAAGAGCTGTGCTAGTACTGTGTCCTGCATGGAATCCATGCTGTTCAGAGCAGAGGATGTTGTATTTGGTCAGGTATTCAGTGATTTGCGTGGCAACTAGTTTTTCCAGGGCTTTGGAAAGGGGTGGGAGTATGGAGATAGGTCGGTAGTTCCCAACTAAGGACCTGTCACCCCCTTTATGGATAAGAGTAACAGTGGCAGTTTTCCATGTAGTGGAGAATTGTCCCAGGCAGAGGGATTTGTTGAGAAGGCTGGTGAGTGGGGTGAGGACCTGATCCAGTACCAGCCGGAGAATTCTGCGGTCCAGGGAGTTGTCACCGGGACTGTTGCCTTTTAGTGCACAGGTCAGGTGCGGTCTGGCTTCCTGGGCAGTTACCCTATGTAGGTAGAAGTTAGGGTGATGGAGGGCAGGGGCAGGTTGGGAGGGTGGTTGTTTAAAGAAGTTACTGGGGAGGATAGGGCTAAGGTCAGTAAAGGAGGTGTTGAGGAGGTTTGCAATGTCAGCAGGGTCTGTAACGGTGGTGTTGTCAGTAGTAATCTGGGAAGGGGGAGGGTAGGGGAGCAAGTGTTCCCATTCAATTGTTTGATGTTGTCCCAGAAGGTACGGGAGCACTCCCAGGAGGCGGTGAGGGTGGCCTGATAGTGGTCGGCCTTGGCTTTCCTGATTGCCCATGTGCACTTATTCCGCGCAGCGTTGTAGGCCTGTCTGTCTGCTGGTCGCCCAGTTTCTATGGCACTGTGCCAAAGATTATCCCTGTGCCTGAGCAGCTGTAAAAGGGCAGGAGTAATCCAGGGCAGGTTATGTTTTTTGGTTTGGATGGCTGAGAGGGGAGCAAAGACGTCACAAGCTTTACTAAAGCTTAGGGTAAAGAAGGCAAGGGCAGTGTCAATATCAGGAGTGCGGTGAATGGGGTACCAGTCTTGCTGTTCAAGGTATTGTTTAAGGTTTTTCAGACCACACGGTCTGAAATGCCGACGGGGCGGGCACTGGGCAGTGGGTTGGGGTGAGGTGGCCATCCAGCGGAACAGCACAGGGGAATGGTCACTGAGTGAATCAGGAGGACTTGGATGTCCAGGATTTTTTGTGGGCGGTTTGTGATGATGACATCTAGGAGGGTGCTGGTACCTCTCTTAGGGTTCACTGTTGGGTTGGGAGACTAGTTGTGTTAGATCCAGGGCTGTGAAGGAGTCCCGGTTGGGGAAGGAGGAGGGGCTCAGCCAATTCACATTAAGGTCCCCCACAATGACTTGATCAGCGCTGTGAGGGAGGGTGGCAAGATAGTCAGTTAATGATAATAGTGCTGGGTTTTGGTTCCTGGATGGTATATAGACAGCGGTGAGATAAAGGGGTGCTCTGGCAGGGTCCGGGGTAAGCTTAATGGTATGGGCCTGAGCCCCACTTACAAGGTCCGGAGCAGGGAGGGCGAGACCAGTGAGAGAGTTCCTGGTGTAGATAGCACAGCCACCCCCACGTTTGGTTACTCGATCCTCACGGTACAGGGTGTAGCCGGGGAGGGTGACAAAGGTGTCAGGGGTGGATTTAGATAGCCACATTTCCACCAGCGCAATGACGTCAGGTTTGTGCAGTGTGACCCAGCATTGGAGGGAGTCAAATTTTTTCAAGACGCTGCATATATTCATGGAGGCAATCAACAGACCGGGGTGCCCACCTGCTGGGCAGGTCAGGGTGGGGCCAGGGTTAGGATAGATATTGCCTGTTAAGAGTAGTAGGAGGACAACAGCTCTGGCCAGGGCACGGTGATATGAATTTTGCCTGCGGTTAAGAGGAGATGGGGGTGGGACCATTGGGGAACAGGGGATGGGTAGAGATTGCAAGGTGGGGAGGGCAAGGTTGATGAGCTGCCCGGGATGGGCTGGGAGGGAGATAAGGAGGAGGAGGAGGAGGAGGAGCTGGTGGAATTGCCTAGTAGTATCTAGAGCAGAAGTGGTGGCTTGAGTAGTAGCCACCAGAGTTACCAAACCACATCAACCTCAGTCCATAAAACACAAACAATCAAATCATTTATTTATTCATTCATTCATAATCTGTTTTCCCTGAGTCAAAAGTTACCCCACCAGCCATGTTGCCAGTGCACAGAGTCAAGATGTTTGGCAACCAGAGCCCAAAAACCTGAAAAGTGCAGCCTACACTGGATAGCTTGAGTGTCATACAAAATACCCACCCAATCATGCTGTTGCATGGGATCTTAATGCAGCAACTGCCGAAATGCTGGCAATTGATATACTGTCATTCTCTTTTGTAGAGAATAGGAGATTCTGAAGGTTGATGGCATGTGCCTGTCTAAAATGACAGATTCTGTCGCAAGCCTACAGTATTTCTCCACCCATGCCATTCGAGAACACTATGGAACTATAATGTATGGGAGTGCCTTATTATTGTCTAAAATTGCTAAGTTTATCTTGTTGTTATGGTATTGCTGTGACATCAGAAACTTGTTAACCGTGCCTCAGTATGTCACAGCAGTACCATAACATCAAGTTAGAATGCTTCTCCCAGCAGTGTTCTGTATTTAGAACCGCGATCACTACCATCTCCATGCAGTTTCAAACTGTTCAGTTTAAATCTGTAAGTTGTTTCTAGCAGACAGCAGTGATCATGATGGAGCCTAACATTTTCTCACTGAGCAGCACAAGCGATCGGCTTTCTTTCATAGTTGATCAAAAAAACAAGCGAACTGCCAAAAAAATGAAAAAGTGACATTAGGCTATTAAAGTCTTACCTGTTGGAGATCCAGGAACCTCATAATATAACTGACATCCCTGTGGTGGAGCTTGATATAATCTTGGCAGAGTTCATCTATCAAATAAAGAGAAATGATGTCAGCAATTATGAGCCTAGCACTCTCAGAGGAATTCTAGGCAGCGTGGACCAGCATCTCATGAAAAGCAAGTATGGCCATGCTATTTTCCACGGCAACACAGAAGCATTTAAAGAAACACTAGCCACTTTAGCTGCAAAGCAGAAGTTCCTTAAAAAACAAGGGCTTGGTAGTAAACCAAATAGAGAAGAAGCATTAACCCCTTCTGAAATTGACAAGCTCTATGAAACACAGACCCTAGGCATGCATTCACCCACTGCTCTGCTTAACATGTTATTTTTTAACAATTGACTTTACTTTGCCTTACGAACAGTACTGCTTAAGATGGTTTGACCTGACATTGTTGAAAGATACAGAAGGCAATGAATATCTGCTTTACTCTGAGTGTCAGACCAAAACTATCACTGGTGACAACCCCAGAGACATTAGATCTGTGAAACCTTGCATGTATGAAAATCAAACATTACCAGAAAGAGACCCAATACAAGCTTACAAACTGTACACCAGCCAGAGGCTATTATCTGTGCAGTCACCAGATGCCTCCTTCTACCTGGCTCCTAACCTTACCTACAAACCAGGCTTGTCTCTTCGGTTTAGGAGCATGACCTTGGGAGAAAATAAAATCCACAGAATAATGGGCTCAATTAAATCTACTGCCGGTTTACCAAAAGATAAAAGGATCACTAACCACTCCACAAGAAAAACATCTATTCAGTGTCTTGCGGATAGTGAAGTGCTCCCGACCAAGGTACAACAAGTCACGGGGCACAAGTATCTCCAAAGCATAAACAACTACAGCATGTTAAGTGAATCTAAACAAAAAAAACACTCCAACATCTTTGGTGCCCAGAGTGCATCTCTGAGCTGTGAGCCTGTTGCAAGCACTTCAACCTCTGCTATAACAATGTCCAACTCAGTTCAGAAAACAGACAACATCAAGAGACATCCCCTTAATGAGTTGGTGAATTTTAACATGTTCAGTGATAATAGTGTTTTGTGGCATGATTTTACTGTAAACATGAGCTACCAGTACTTTTATGGACCCCAGAAGAAAAGGCGAGTAGCTGTGATTGAAGACTCATCCTCTGACGACCAGTAAAATGTAAGTCCTGTCTGTGTAACTGTTGAAATAGTTTGTTCAATTGTATTACCCTGACCCTCAAAAATGTTTTTTGTTTTTTGTAGAGCCTGCTTACCTTTGCTCTGTCTGTATCTCCTTGAAGCTACTCCTGAGTCTGCATAAAATGGATGTCCAAACAACTGTGAAGCTGCAGATGTTATGTCACAACGTCATGGTGACATGTGATTCCAGGCTGCCAACCGGATTGTTTCATCCTGACTTTGTTCAAATGTATAAACAGATTGATACAAGATGAACCAACTCACCCAGTATGAAATATACAACCAGTTGTTTGAATAATAAATCAATAAAATTTATTATTAATGGTACAATGTTTATCAAACATTTCAGAAAAACCCTTCCTCAGTGACACACTGTATCAAAAAAACTCTTGAATTGGTATTGTTCATAATATAGTCACAGCCTTATAATTTCCCATCCTGGGTTCATGGTCTTTTGATAATTTGTCTTTTAAGCACTGACCCGCTTGCAGCTTTAATTTCTTTTCAATGCATTGCTTGGTCAGAGGACTACTCCCTTTAAACAAAAATGTTTTGTTTTTTCTGAGGTTGGCTGCGCTGGAACACACTCTTTGACTTTGTTAAAAAAAATGTTCTGCTTTTTTTTTGTTTTTGTTTACTAAAGCCCTACAGTTTAGTACCTTAAGATCTGTTGTGTTTAAAAAAAAGTAATCATTTATGCCCATTGCATGTTGAACCTGGAATAAAAACTTTTCTGTGTGTGTTTGAAAATCAGCCTGTGTGTCAGTTCTTCTCCAGATAAGGTAAGATCGCATTCAAGTATAAAAATGAAGAATACAGCACTGTAATTATTTTACTTTGTGGGTACTATTAGCCTTAATAGCACAATGTTCCCCCATACACTATAAAGGATAATGGAAGGGAGACAGACACTAACCATACTGAAATTGCATCTCACAGTTTCCTTGACAACAGTAAACCTCTCAAACTGCACACTCTCGAGGTTTACATTGTTGTCAAGGAAACTGCTCGATGCAATTACAGCACTGTTATTGTCTGTCTCCCATCCATTATCCTCTGTGTCATGCATACTGCAATACAGGCCCTGCAGCATTCAACATCAGCATACATATAGCCAGGGAAGCCTGCAAACAGGGGTAGTGAGGTCCAACAGAGCCCTTAAAGGTAACTACTGTCCTCCTGCAGCTGAACTCTGTGAGGGGTGTTAGTCTGTCCACCCCAGCTACCCAAGGCCAGCCCTCAATTTATTGTCCCTTCCCTATGACTTCACTTCCTGCTACCATTACCCCCACTTCTCCATTAACAGGTTATACTCACCAGCCACTAGAGGATATTTTCCTGCTTGCTCCCTCTTCACTTTGAATTCTCACTTCCCCTCCTAATCCTTGAGCCCTTTTATCCACCCCTGCTACTCCACTCCTTCACTCTCATCCCTGCTTACTCCCTATCACTGCTCCATACCCCTATCCTTAACCTAGGCTACTACACACCTTACGCCCTTCTGTCCACCTCCCAGCCCAACTTTTCATTCCCCCTGTGACCACTAGGAGTCTCTATTTCACCCCTCCACCAAGCCTCAGACCTAGGCTAGGCCCCCCAGATGCCTAGATTTCCATTTTTTCACTGGCCCAAATGCACTCGCCCCCCCCCAGGAGTCTTGAACCTAGTACCCTGTGCACCAATGTCCGCAGCCCTACCACTACTCCAAAGTGGCAGTCACCCTCTTAGAAGCACAGCCAAGACTCTTATAAATTCACCACTATTATAAATATAGGCATTATGCATGCACATCCCCTTCTACACTTCCTCACTATTTTAGCCATCCTGGTGCTTGCTTTTCTCCAGCCAGATAACAATCCCAGCCCTCAGAGGGCAGCAACCCTAGACCACCCTATCTTATCTCAATCCCCCCCACTCTTGCCTCACACCCTAGGCCCTGGCACCCACCTCCTGGCAGCCCTCCCAAACCCTCTGCCTACCCGGGCCCTCCCTGAACCCACCTCCTCACCTTCATTCCTACCCTTCATGCACTACCTATTCCCTGTACCTCTGCTGCCTCACCCTTATCTCGATGTCCAGCTAAGGATGCCTACAGCTACCACTCCTTGGTTAGAATTATTACTTTGCTACTGCTACTCTCTGGAAATGTCCACCCCAACCCAGGCCCTACTCCCACCAGCCCACCCAAGACATTGTCCTCAGGATTCTGCATTGCCTTCATGAATATCTGCAGCTTGCAGAAAAAAATCTGCTGCACTCCAGTGCTGGGTCATTCTACACCAGCCTGACATCATTGCCCCTGTGGAGACTTGGCTTTCCAAATCCACCCCTGACTCCTTTGTCTCACTCCCTGGCTACACTCTTTACCAAGAGGATCAAGTAGGCAAATGCCGGGGTGGTTGTGCTGTCTTCATACATGACACTATTGTTGGTCATACTCTCCCTGCCCCAAGCTCAATAATGGTGCCCAGGCCCTCACCCTCAAACTCATTCCTGATCTCTCTAGGGGGCCGCTCATAGTCTCCTATGTTCCCCCAAGGAACCAGAACCTGGCAATCTCATCTCTCACAGATTATCTCACCACCCTCCCCCACAAAGCAGAACATGTCCTTGTTGGAGACCTCAATGTCAATTGGCTTAGTCCCTCCGCCTCCCAAGCAAGGGACACCTTTGATGCCCTTGACCTGACCCAACTAGTCTCCCGGCCCACTAGATTCAATCCCTCTAGTGGAACCAGCACCCTCCTGGATGTCATAGTCACCAACCACCCCCGCAAAATACAGGACATACAAATCCTCCCTGACTCTTTAAGTGACCACCCCCTTAACCTATTCCTCTGGTCCACCTCTACCCCCAAAACAGTAGCCCAAACCACCCTCTGCAGGCACCTCTGCCTGGGTGGCCTGAATAAACTCAAGCAATTCCTCACCCAGATTGACTGGTCCCCCATCAACCAGGCACCCAGCATTGACTCTGCCCTCGCCCTTTTAACACAGGCTTTTAACAAGTCCTGTGATCTCTACGCACCACTTGCCAGACTCCACACCAAAAAGCAAAATGCATCATGGGTCACCTCTGCTCTTCTCCAAAAACTCAGGGAAAGGGATAAGCTCTGGCACCTAGCCATTGAGACTGGCAGGATGGCAGATAGACAAGCCTACAATGCAACATGGACTAGGTGCATGTGGGCCATCCGTAAGGCCAAGACTGCTCACTACCAGGCCACCCTCACCTCCTCATGGGGATCTGCCTGGACCTTTTGGGACAATATTAAAGAACTGAATGGGAAATCTTGCTCCCTTCCCTCGTCCCAGCTTACTATTGACGGTTCTATTACAACTGACCCACTTAACAGAGCTAACTGCCTTAACACCTCCTTCACTGACCTTAGCTCTGTCCTTCCCACTCACTCTCCTCCCATGTCCCAGCTTACTATTGATGGTTCTATTACCACTGACCCGCTTAACATAGCTAACTGCCTTAACACCTCCTTCACTGACCTTAGTTCTGTCCTTCCCAGTAATTTCTTCAACCCAGCTCCCGATTCCCAGTCCCCTGTCCTTCAACATCCCCGGTTCTACTTGCACAAAATATCTACCCATGAAGCCAGACCATTCCTTCTAAAAGCATTAGGCAGCAACAGCCCAAGCAATGACTCCTTGGATCCCAAAATACTATGACTGGTCCTGGATAACATCCTAGTCCCATTTACAAGCTTGCTAAACTGAACCCTTTGCCTGGGTCAATTTCCCAGTGTTTGGAAAATGGCTGTTGTCACACCTATTCATAAAGGTGGGGACAGGTCCACCCCCAGCAACTATCAGCCAGTTTCAATCCTTCCCCTACTCTCCAAAGCCATAGAAAAAGTGGTGGCTACACAGCTCACTGAGTACCTGACTAAATATACTATTCTGTGCCCAGAGCAGCATGTGTTCCATGCAGGCCATAGCACTGGTACAGCCTTAATGGATTTCTACAACTTTCTGCACTCCTCTCTTGACTCTGGCAACTTGCTGGAGCAGTGTCCATTGACCTCTCAATGGCCTTTGACACTGTCTGCCATTCCCTCCTACCTGATGCCCTCTACCATATCGGTTTCTCTACTGGTCACCTCACCTGGTGCTCTAGCTACCTATCAGCCCATTCCCAGTGCATCAGAATCAATGGGACACTCTCAGAGACCCACTCTGTCCGGTCCAGGGTCCCCCAGGGCTCCATTCTGGGCCCCCTACTTTTTAGTCTCTACCTAAACACCCTGCCCAGTGCCTGCTCTGGCAAAATTCTTCTGTACGCAGATGATGCCGTTCTATATGCCTCTCACTGAAATTCTGCCTCCCTCCAGGACTCTCTCCAACACACCTACAACCAAGCAGAAAGCTGGTTCAAGAAGCACAGACTTGTCATTAATCTCAAAAGACAAAATCGATGCTCTTCTCCCATCATTAAAACAAAGCAAGAAATAACCCCCTCCTTATCCTCCCAAGCACTCAACACCCACTTGAGCAAGTGCACACCTACAAATATCTTGGGATGACTTTTGACACTGCCCTCGCTTTTCACGCCCACATTAATGCCCTTGCATCTGCCACCAACACCGGGATTGGCCTCCTATACCGCCATAGGAACTGCCTTCCGCCCGATGATCTCCAACTAGCCATCACATCCTCAGTACTGTCGCTAGTGGACTATGGTTTACCAGTATAAGGAGCCACTGATTACACAGCACTCAATAAGATCAGACTCACTCTGAATAAGGCCTGTAGACTACTGACCAGTGCCCCAGGCTCACCCACACCTGTCGTCTCTATTCCACTGCTAATCTCCTCCACCTGGTGGAACGTCTCCACTACCAAACCTGCCTCCTAGCTAAGAAAATTCTGCTCGGGCTGTCCCCCCCTGGGGTATCTGCCTCCCTCCAACATACCTTCCCCACAGTCTCCACCCACAGCTCGGACAAGGCCACTCTACTGGTACCCAGAACTAGGACCTCCCCAGCTCAGAGATACTTTTGCTACAGGACCCCTTCCTGGTTTAGCACTCTCCCTGTAACCATCACTAACACTCCGAAAATTGCCTCCTTCAAAACTGCTCTTTGGAACCACCTGTTTAACACCCGCTGCTGTTCCTGTCACTAACAGGCTGCTTGCATATCACTGAGTGCACTTCGACAAAGTCCTCCAGACTGCCTCCTCTGCCCCCTCCCCCCTCCTCCCACCTGGTTTCCTTCATTCCCCCCTGCCAGATATCTGTTTTTATGTAACCACTGTATTATGAAATGTACAAAATATGTGTAACAATGTCTGTATACTGCTGTGTAAAATCTGTGTAAATCTATATGTCAACCCACTGTAATATTGTAACACTGTTGTCCTCTCTGTGATGAGGTATCTTTGTAAATGAGCCTCTGGCTCAAAGGTTGCAAATCTGATTGTACAAATAATAAAAATAAATAGGTATGGATATGTAGACCGGTGACTAAACAGCTGGTAGCTCTCATCTATGTAGTACAGCCCACTGGGAACAGGTACCTGGGATAGTATGTAACACTGGAAAGGAAAAAAAAACTGTACAAAGCCCAAGTGTGGTGGTAATAATATTCCAGGTATATGCCAGCATGCTACAATGGCAATGAAGAGTACAACAGGCTCACCCCTGGGTCAGAAACACTTAGAACTGCTCCTGACTGAAATTGATGACTGGATGCACCCACATTCTCTGAAACTGAGTTTCACTATGAGCGATAATGGTTCTAATGTGGTTAAACATATTAGTGGTGGTGGGTTTCTCCATATTCTATGCATGGCACACTGCCTTAATCTAGTAGTGCAGGAGTTTCTAACATATTCTGAAATCAAATCGATACTGATTGTGGCCTGTCACATCTTTGACCACTTTGCTCATTCCACAAAAGGCCCATGACCATCTAAGGCACCTGCAGATCCAGAACAAGCTGCTGCAGAATGCTCAGAAGCTGGAAGTTGTCATGAGATGGAACTTGATACGCTATATGATCAAGCACTCATAAAAGCAGTACAAAGTCTTCTCTGAATACCCGCTGCTGCATACAAGCTGTGACAGTTCTGGAATATTAATGTATTTCACAACAGGTAAATGGCAATTAATGTATGGCCTGATCATGATTCTGAGGCCATTTGAACATGCCACACAGGCAGTGAGTGGGGACACTGCCTGTATCAGTCAGCCAATCTCACTTCTAATGGTGCTGAGGCAGATGTTGTTAAATGTTCAGCAGGTACTAGAGGCAGATGGAAATAAGGGAAGCTGTGCCTTAATGGAATACATGCTGCAAGTATTTGACTGAAATACCCATATTTCGAGCATTCTACAGTCTGCAGATTTTGGTATTGCCACCGTGCTGGATCCACGATATAAAAGGGGCCTGTCATCAATACTTAAATGTAGACGTGATCAGGTACAGAATCTAACTGATCAGCTAATAATCTGGATTCATGGGGAACAGATGTTATGGTCACAGTTATGTAAGGCACAACATGACAGTAATCACAGACTGGGTGTTACTACCACCTCACTTAAACAGGCTGAAAAACACAGGCCTGGTAGCAGGAAAAATGACAAGAAATCAACTTTGGGATGCTTTGTCCCAGGTAGGAACTGCAGACGTGGAGGACAAGGAGTAGGTGGTTGATGAGTCATCAGGATGATTGTGTGTAGTGCAACATGTGCATATTTGGAGGACACCAGGCACTTACTGGAAGAGCCTCTGCTGTACTGGAGTAGCAAGATCACTGAATGGAACGCACTTGCTTCCACAGCAGTCAAATAACTCAGTTGTCCACCCCTGAGTGTCAGTGTGGTGAGGATATTCAGTTGAGTGGGGCCATTGTGCAGGACAGGAGTACAAATCTGTCCCCTAGAAATATTGACTTGCTAACATTTATTAAAATGGTATACGGACATTTTGTCACCCAATTATTTGCCACGGACAAGCAGTTGCGTGCATAATGCAGATTCTCAGTAATATCACTGGTATACTGCTCGTGGTCAAATTGCAGAACAGGGGACAAAATGCTTGCAATGTTTGAACAGCGACCTTTCATACACCAGCTCAGTAATCCCCATTTATACCCAGTAATGTTACAAATTAGACAGCCACACAAGATTTAGGTGATGGGCTTCAGAAACCGAAACTGCTCTCTCACGACGTTTAAACTCCTGCTCATTAATCCACATTTATCCACAGTTGTCCACATTTATACCCAGTAATGTTATAAATGTTACCTTCCACTGTTCTCCACCTTCTTTTGACTTTCAGTCATTCCACATTCATTCCGCATAGTGTCCTCCTGTTGATGACGACATCAGAAGCACTGTAAGTGTGCTGTTCTTAAGGGAACCATGCACTGTCAATTACCTCAAGTGGCATGAGGTTGATTTAACCTGTACATAGCTACAGTATACAAAAGGTGAATGGTACAGTACTTACCCATTCACCTTTTGTATGCTTTGAGACATGGAATTTGTACAATCTCAGAAAGGGAAGCAGAAACTGCATGGTCGTGTGGAAGTAATCAATGCCCGTACTAACATGCAGAGGAAAGCATGCAAGTTGGAGGAGTCCACTCATAATGTTGTGCATCAGGCACTCCAAGATGTGGCTTTTAGCCACACGCACTTGTTGCCAACTCTGGAAAGCCTGCGACGTGATGTCAGGAGACACAGGCAATATGGTAGAGAACTACTTCGAGTTACTACAGGATGATGAAGAGTATGAAGGCCTGCAATGTTTGTTTGACTATTTTGAGGACACATGTATTAGTAGGCTGTCAAGAAACAGAAAAAAGAGGAGACAACCTTGCTTTCCTATCGGATATTGAAACCAGCATTTGAGGGTCATAAATGAACTACCGAGGAGCAACAATGCCATTAAAGCCTGGCATAGGACTTTTTCATGCACTATGTCAGTGACTCACTAGGTGTCACACTCACCTCTGAGGCCGGGAGATCAGAGGGCTGTGGGTTCAGTTCCCACATCTGGCACTTGGGTTAATATCCCAATACTGACACTGTAGTGTAGCATGAGAGGGGTGCTGCACTTGTGCGGTGCCGTCTTTCAGATGAGACATTAAACTGAGGTCCCATCTGCCTGGATTGGTGGTAGTTCAGGTGGATGTTAAAGATGCCATGGCACTTATCGAAAAGAGTAGGGGAATTTCCCCGGTGTCCTGGCCAAATTTCCCTCATTCACTAAATATACCACCAACAGCTTAACAAGGTCAGTTGGCATTCATCTGTATCCCCTTCCCCTGGGTAGTGCCTGAAAATAGACAGAAGTTGTCTAATGCACTTACCCGGTCAACAAAAACTAAATAAAAATTAAAAATAAAAAAATAAAGCCATCCCACACGAGCATAGCTGGCTCACAGGCTTCAGCAGGAACAGCATGCAGTGGCACTTCACAGATGGCAGGTGGAGCTGGGGCAACAGCCACCCCATAAGAATAGTAGATACTGCAGGATAAATAATGTTTTTAAGGCAATATGTCAGGACTTTGCAAACAGACAACCAAAACAATATCTGCTCGACACTGCTGCTGTAATAGAAATAAATGCTGCCTAATGCTTTAGCACATTGCTTCATTTGCACACTGCTTTCCCCTTTATGCGATTTATGCACTTTCCCCTTTATGCATTTTGTGCTTTTAATTATTTATATGATGCTTTTAAATGTCCGCTTTTAAAATAGCATTTTTTATGTTTTTAAAACCAATAAAGTCTGTTTGTACTTCTGTCACTACTTTCAGTGTTTGCCTCATTGAATAGATGCCCATATTGTACGTCATCACTACTGACCATATTCAACCTGTGGTGCATTAGCTCGTACTGTCCCAATGTTTGCCATCCCCTGTATTCTGCATTAGCTTGTATTCTCCCCATATTCTCCACGTGGATGCATTAACTCATATTCTCCCCCCCCCCACCATCCCATCTGCCCACGGAGTAAGGGCTGCAACTGAGGCAAGAAATGGCGACCTTTTGTCTGGTAAGAAGCAATACTTTCTACTAAATGTCCAGCTCCTTGCAATAATGGCAACAAGTGTTGTGACTATGTTTTGTCCTCGTGACCTATTGATCGCAAGTTTTTGTCCATGACCAAATGTCCAGGAGCGTTAAGTCCGTACACGATTAAAATGAATGCAGGGCACATCCATGTAACACAGTTTTGTCTGTGTTCGTACCACATGACGGTGGTGGTGATGAAGAAGAACCAAAACAGCATGGTTGTATTGGTTTTGGCAAATTGCCTTCCACTGGGGTAGATGGTGCAGTAACGGAGAAAGAATTCCCCATGTGGAGACAACTCCAATCTGGAAGACTGTGAGAGCTGCTTCCTTGATGATGACTGTAGTGGTGCATAAACAAAATGTGTTAGATCCCTTCTTTCCTCTTTATCAGTTTAATCCTTTTCTTTATGATTCAATTTTGTTTTCCTGTGAATATTTTTCCCCACGTTGTGCTGCAGTTGTATAAATCCAACTGATTAACACCATCTGCCCTCTCCTATGTAATGCCTACAAACAAAGCAGAAAATCTTTGAAGACTACATTAGCCAGTCAGCCAGCCCACCAGCTAGCCTACTAGACTTTTTGCCAGCCAGCCCACCAACTAGCCATCCTGCCACCTCACATCTGATGGTAGAACTTTTGAGGGATCTTAGTGGGAAAAGAAGGGTATAGCTAAAGTTAATAATCTGCTTCAGGACAGGGCTTGCATGCCATTTGACTCAGCAGTACTCATGTCTGACCTGCAATTGGAGGATGCGGACACGTTTGACTGCATAATTAGTAGTACACAATGCTTCATTTTGGAGGAAGGGTCTTGTCTTGGCATTAATGTTAATTCTTAAAATTTCCTGACTTGTATACAGATAAGGCCTAGAATTTCTAGTTTTTATAGTTTACTTCTAGCCTGCATAAGTGGTCCAGACTTACAATGTATCAGATGGTGGGCTAGTGCTCTAGGTAATTATGCTAATAGCTGGAATTTTATATGATATGATTAAACCCCATTAGAACATTTAAATCTGTTAATGCCAAATGGATGTACTACACAATACTGAAACTCACGATCCTGACACCAACCAGCCCGAGCCTGACATCCCGACACAGCACTTACCCAATGCAGTAACATCCTGATGACGGAAAACCCAACAGTGGACTCATGCCTGGTTTGTGGTCTGGCAGGGGACTGTGCCACCCACACCCCCCATCGAAACAAACTCCAAGTCCTGGCAAACTCCACTGTCTTACTTTCTGTCATCAGGATATTAATGTATCGGGTATGTGCCGCGTTGGGATGTTAGGTTCAGGCTGGTGGGTGTCGGGATTGTGAGTTTTGGTATTATGCAGTGATATCTGCCAAACTAATACAATTCAAAACTGCACATAATCTGTGTTACATACCGCTTCAAATTAACAAAATGGGATTAAGAGCTTTCTCTAACTGCCAGAGATGTGGCGATGCTAACTGTGACCACATTCATATGTTCTGGTCATGTCCCAAAATGGTCTCTCAGTGGGACAAGGTCTTTGATTTCTTTGAAGACATTATTTGGCTAAGAGGGAATTTTAATGAACAAACTGTTCTTGCTGGTCATTTTGATGAAGCTGCATTTTGGAGTGAGGAACAGCATTGTACCATAGTTTTAATTTCTGTTTCTGTTTGGAACTCCACACTCAAATTATGGTTAGAGGACTGTGTACCATCTTTTAACGAATGGAAGATGGAATGTTTGGAAGTTTTGAGAATGGAGAGACTGGCTCACTTAATGCTAGACCTGGTCTATATCTTTAATTCTAAGTAGGGCATGATCTACAATTGTTTCTCATCTTCAGCCCAGTAATCTTTATAATGCTATTAACTTACCCTTCTTTCCTTGTTCTTTCCTTCTTCCTTTGGCTTTCTTTGCTTTACTTTCTCCTTTAACCTATTATTTAAAGGTAACAGTGTTTCAAAGATTGGTGGAGTAACATCCCTCAAATATTTAGACTTTCCCTATTGTTACTGCTTTTAATGTTATATAATATTCGTGTATGGATTTAATTGCTTACAGTATTTACCTTCTAAATTAGTTTCAAGTGCATGTTATACTGTTGTATTCAATGTATTCTGATATTTGCAAATGCATTTTATCTTAATAAAAAATGTATTAATAACAAAAAGCTAGCCATCCTGCCATCCAGCTGACCAGCTACCCATCCTGCCTGCCAGCCCACCACTTAGCCATACTGCGGGCCAGTGCACCAACCATCCTTCCAGACAGCCTAACCACTAGCAATCTTGCCAGCCAGCCTGCCAGCTAGCTAGCCACCTAGCCAGCTCATCAGCCAGACTGCCAGTCATCCTGCCAGCCAGCAATCCAGCCATCCTGCCAGTCACCCCACCAGCCAGCCTGCCAGCCAGACCACCAGCCAGCAAGCCAGACCACAAGCCAAGCCTTCAGACAGCCAGTCCATCAAGACAGCAATACCAGAAGTCTAGCTCAGGCCAGCACTGTCTGCAGTGATGGTAAGTTACTTTCATTGTTTTTTATGCTACTGATTCTAGCTGTTGGTGGTGATTCTGTCATTCCACAGGAGAAGCTTCCACATTGCTTCGAAGACATTAAAATATATTTATTTTATTTGAAGCTGGTAACCAGGAGAGGCACACTGAGCCTAGGCTCATTTCCAGGGCAACCTGGGGAAAGGGGATTTTGGAAGTTTACAGTATGTATAAAGAGTACATAATATGAATAGCTATAAGTTTAAACAGGTATACAAAGTACATAATATGAGTAGCTATACATTGTAAATAGAGCAATACAGGTAATAATACAGGGTAGTAACAAGGCATACAGAGAAAACAGGTAGTGAAGCTAACAAATGAGTGATAAATAGCATTGACCAACAAAATGTTCCTGGTGGTTGGAAGAGGAAGAAAGAGGAAGGAGGAGATACACTGCTACAAGGAAATAAAGAGACTGGGAAAAATGTGAGTTAAAATGTTGAGGAGAGGCCTAGAAATTAACTTAGCAAGAGGAGCATTGAGGGGGAAGCAAAGGGGGAGGTCAGCTTTGACAGGGGCAGGAGACCAGGAACATGGATGAATAGAACAAAGCACGTTTTAGGAGCGAGAGGGAAGGAGAGTGTCTGATATGAAAGGGGAGACTGTTCCAGAGTGAGGGTAGTCTACAAGAAAAAGTAGCTGAGCCAGAGCAGGAGGAAGGCCAAGGGAGGGAGAAACTGTGGGAGTCCCTAGAATGGAGAGGGTAGGAGGCCTCAAGGGCAGGAGATAAAAGTGAGGAGAGGTAGGAAGGAAGGAATCAAAGTCAGAATTTAGAGATGAATAGAGAAGAGTGGAGTCACCGGAGGTGGTGAAGAGAGGTAAGGGAAAGGGCCAAGTAGAGGGAGCAGTGATGTGTGCAAGGAGGGGCAATTTAGAGCAAAGAGGCAGAAAGCATTGTAGAGAACATCAAGCCTGGCTATGAAGGAGGCTGGGGCAGTGCCATACACTATGTTGGCATAGTTAATAATTTTGGTGAGGAGCTGACACCGAATGCTTAGGGAGAGGGCATATTTGTTTCTATGCAGCATGCCCAATTTAGGGCATAATTTTGAGTAAATGTGTTCAATGTGCTTTGAGTAGTCTAGATGGAAGTCAAGCCAGACCTCCAAGTACTTGTAGTGGGGGACTACATCGAGTATGGATCCATTAAGGGTGGTGTTTGTGAGAAGGGATGACAGGGTGGCCAGTTTTTGAGGGGTTCCAAATGTCATAGACACCGTTTTGTTGACATTTACCTTGAGGAGGTTTTTTCAGAACCAGTGAAGGACTGAGTGGAAGTCCACTTGGAGCTGGGAATGGACTATTGAGGTAGAGGAGCCTGAGGTGAAAAGGATGGTGTCATCGGTGTACATTTGTATGCTTGCCAAACAGCAAGCAGACAGGAGATCATTTAAGAAAACAGAGAATAGTAGGGTCCTAAAATGGAGCCTTGGAGAACCCCGCCATGGATCAGGAAAGGAGGAGAGAGAGCTTCGGCAACAAGGAATTGTTGGGTTCATCCAGAGAGATAGGAGTTAAACCAGTTTACAATTGCAGGAGAGAGGCCAACAGAGGAGAGCTTGGTCAGAAGGAGAGGGTGAGAGGCACAATCAAAAGCCTTAGCAAGGTCAATGAAAATGGCAGCAGTTATGTGGCCTTGGTCCATACCAGAGAGGATGGAGTTTGTGATGCAAAGGAGTGAAGTACTGGTGGAGCGATTGGCCCAAAAAACAGATTGAAAGGAGGAGAGGAAATCTGAGGAGTTAAGAAACTCAGTGAGACATACAAGGACAAGAGACTCTTGAATTTTGGCCAAAGTAGGGAGCAGAGAAATGGGGCGGTAGTTACCCAGAGTGAGAGTGTCCCCACCTTTGTGCAAGGGTAAGATGTGAGCTATATTCCATGCTGAGGGACTGTGCAGTGGGAGAAAGAGTGATTCAAAATGTGGGTAAGAAGGAGTGATATTTCAGGGATGGAGATACGAAGGAGGCATGGGTCAAGACCATCAGGGCTAGACTTATTGGGGCTTAAAGAGGCAAGAGCTTATAGGACTTCATGGACAGAAGTGGGGGGAAGAATTAGCCAAGAGGAGGAGGGGGAAGTGGGGAGGGGCCAGGGAGGAGGGGGTGGTCGAGGGTAGAGCACAGGTAGTAAATAAGGAGTTTACAGCAGCTGCTATGGAGGCTGGGTCAGAGACAGCAGAGCCATTGATGGATAACATGGGGTGGTGGATTTGGCAGGGGGTTCGAGAAGAGAATGGAGGGAAGACCAGAAGTTGGAAGGGAAGGTCTGATTGGAGTGCAGGAGGGTGTGAAAGTAAGCAGCCATGGCAGTTCTGATAGCCTTTGTGCAAGTGTTTCTTAACACCTTGTATTTGCATAGATCAGGAAGGGCTTTACTAGCTTTATGACATGCCCAGGCTTTGTTGCGAGATTTATACAGCTGAACAAGGTTTGCAGAGACCCAAGAAGGTGACGCTGTTTTACCCTGCGACGTTTGAGTGGGGCATGGTGATTCCAGACATTGTGAAGAAGATGAGTGAATAGGATGAGGACTGATTCCACATCTGGGGCAGTGTACACCACCAACCAATTGGTAAAATTTAGGTTATGTAGCAGCTTATTGTTGTCAAGTAATCTGAAAGACTGGATCCAGTGGTATGCAGGGGGGATTGGGGAGTATGGACTTTGTGAATGCAGTACTTAATAAGGTGATCGCTGAAGACATCTGGAAGTGTGCCAGTAGTGAAGATTCTCTGAGGGTGGGAGGAGAGTACCCAGTCAAGGAGTGAGTGGTTTTGGGTGGAGGGGTTAGGATGGGTGGGTTCGTTGATTGCTTGTGTGAGATTTAGAGATTCGGTGTGATCAGTGTAGGGTTTTTATGAAGGGGAGGCCCAGTTTTGGTTGAAATCCCCAAGTATAATTTGTTCATTAAAGGATGCCTTGGAGACCAGGGAAGTAATGATGTCTATGAGGGAGGGAGGGGAGATTTCGTGGGAGGCATACAGCATACTGACCTGGAAAGGAAACGAGGATGGGAAATTCAGGGAAACTGAGTGGTGCACATGGAAAGAGGGACGAGACTCTGAGAATAAAGTACTGCAGGGAAGGTTGAGGTGAGCATAAATGGCCAATGCCACCACTGTGCTTACTGCGGTCTTGGTGGAACATGGAGTAGTCTTGGAGGGCAACATGGGAGTCAGGGGTGTGGGGCAAGAGCCAGGTCTCACTAATGCAAAGGTGGTTGGTGGAGTGTTGTATAACTCAGAGTCTGAGCGAGTTCATTTTGGGGAGGAGGCTATTAGCATTGAGGTGGAAGATTTAAAGGCCTTTGGGGAGATCCTGGAGAACAAGGAGGTGCCCAGGTTGGTGTGGACATCTCTCGATAGGATGAGTAAGAAGAGTGGAAAAAACATAGAAACATAGAAGTTGACGGCAGATAAGGACCGCAAACCCCATCCAGTCTGCCCATTTCTTTTTCTACCTTATAAATGTGCCATCGGCCTTTGCTCTGTCAATGGCCTAACTTTTCATACTCATCTGTATTGCTCCTTTATGCCTATCCCATGCTGTTTGAAGCCCTGCACTGTATTCATGTCCACCACTTCCTGAGGTAGGCCGTTCCATGCATCCACCACCCTTTCTGTGAAAAAGAACTTCCTCACATTACCCCTTAAACAGCCTCCCTCTAATCTCATGGTGTGTCCTCTTGTCCTGCTATTTTTCTTATATTGAAATATGCTAGACTCTTTCACCTTGTTAATGCCCTTAAGGTGTTTGAATGTTTCGATCATATGTTTTCTGATGCAGTCCCTGCACCATTTTGGTTGCCCTTCTCTGGACTGCTTCAATCTAGTTAATGTCCTTGTGAAGGTGTGGCCTCCAGTACTGCACACAGTACTCCAGATGGGGCCTAACCAGTGTCTTGTAAAGGGGGGTTATTACCTCCCTCTTCCGACTTGTGATACCCCTACTAATACATCCTAACATTCCCCCCAGCCCTCCCTACTGCTTCAGTGGTCTGCTTGGATGATTTCAGGTCATCGACGATGATGATGCCCAAGTCTCTTTCTTCCCTTGTGACTGCCAGCAACTCTCCTCCCAGCCTAAAGGTGACTTCAGGGTTTCTCTTCCCTATTTGCATGATATTGCACTTCCTTGCATTAAACCCCTGTTGCCACTTTTCCTACCATTTTGCTAGTTTAACCAGATATCTTCTCATTCTGCCCACCCCATCTGGATCATCTACTCTGTTGCAGATCTTGGTATCATCTGCAAACAGACAAACCTTATCTTCCAGTCCATCTGCAATGTCACTGATGAAGATATTGAAGAGGACTGGAACCAGGACTGATCCCTGAGGTACTCCACTTGTAACTTGCATCTCTTCTGACTATATACCATTTACCACCACTCTCGGTTTTCTGACCGTCAACCAATTTGCCACCCAGTTGACCAACTTCTGACCGGCCCTGAGCCTACCCAGCTTATTAATCAATCTTCTATGTGGAACAGTATCGAAATCTTTGCTGAAGTCAAGGTAGGCGACATCAGCTGTTCCCCCTTGGTCCACCAATCTGGTTACCCAGTCAAAGAAACCTATGACATTAGTTTGACAGGACCTTCCTTTTGTAAACACATGCTGTCTTGCATCCTGTGCTCCTATGGATTCCAGGTGTTGCACTATCCTTTCCTTAAGGAGTGCCTCCATAATCTTGTCCACTACTGAGGTAAGACTGACTGGTCTATAGTTCATTGCCTCCTCCCTGCTACCACTCTTGTGGGGAGGGATCACATGAGCCCTTCTCCAGTCTTCTGGGACCTCTCCTGTGCTCAGAGACTCACTAAACAGTTCTGATAATGACTCTGCTAGTTCCACCCTTAGCTCCTTTAGTACCCTGGGGTGTATACCATCAGGTCCCATTGCCTTGTCCACCCTGAGCTTATCGAGCTCTTGTAGGACCCTTTCTTTTGTGAAGGGACTAGTGCTCACCTTCCCCCTCCCTGTGTTGATGGTGCTGAGCTGTGGGCCCTGCCCTACCTTCTCTTCTGTAAATACTGAGCAGAAGTATCTATTTAGGATAGATGCTTTTACATGGTCCTCTTCCTCACACACCCCCTTATCTCCTTTGATATTAGCAATACCCCCTCTGGACTTCCTTCTTTTGCCAATGTATCTATAGAAAGTCTTGTCACCTTCTTTTACTGTTTGTGCTAGTGTTTCCTCAGTTTGGGTCTTTGCCTGTCTTACTGCCTTCCCTGTTTCCCTTAGGGAAGTTTGGTATGCCTCCCTATCTTTATCCCACATGAGATGTTTGGATCTAGTGGCCGGTAACTTTTGCTTGGGGGCAGGACAGGGGTGGGGGTAGAGCAGGGGGGAGAAATAGTGGCAAAGGAGTTCAAGATTTATTAAGTCAGAGGCAAGCAGTCCTGGATGTGGGGAGAAGCCAGGGGTAGAGAGCAGTAAGGCAGAATGAGGAAGGGAGGGGGGGATGAGATGGTGAAAATGAGAGTAGGAGGTTGAGTACTAGAGACTCAGATATAGGAGGTATTGGTGGAGGACAGTAGAAGTGGTGACTGGGGTGGTGGGCACAGTGCAGGTGGGTAAGGGGTGAGGGCAAGGGAGGCAGGAGGGCAATGAGAGAGGCTAAATAGAGTGGATGCATGATCGGGAGAGGGGGGCAAGCCTGCACTGCCATGGGCTAGAAGGCCAGCAGGGCAACACCTGAATGAAGTGAAAGAGCAGGCAGCAAACAAAGCACCTCATGACTCAGGGGGACAGAAAGAACTACAGAATGGCTCATGTTTTTGATACTGAGGAAAGGAAATTAATATAAGTGCCGCTACTGGAGCATGGGGGTAGGGTTTCAATTTGGGAGAGACCAAAGAGTAGCAGATTATGTTTCTTTCATTTTGTCTCACTCTCACTTTAGACAGCACACCAGAAGCCACAGACTAAAATTGCACCTTTCTCCGCCATTACTTTCTGTGGCAATGTTATGCCAGGTCACAGCATGGCCATCACTAATTTGATGGAAAATATATGACATTTTTTTCTGTTTTTAAATTTTAATGTCATCTTTTTCCTTTCACAGGTAAACTGTGATACAGTGGCCATGCCAAGACAGGCTAAGTAATTTCTCTTTTCTTCTTCACAGGTGACAGGTATAGAATGAGTGAGATTGGACAATGGATCTATCATGCAGCCACATAGGTGGCAAAGTCAGGCTACATGAAATTCTTTTCTTCACAGATGATGGGTATTGAAAGATTGGGATTGGTCATGGCATCTGTCATGCCATCACAATGGTGGCAAAGTTGGACTGAAAGAATTTTATTTTTCTTTACAGGTGACATGCATAGTAAGACTTGGAGTGGACAGCATATATATACTGTCCTTGTGGTTAGTCACCCACGGTGCCCACTTTAATAAGGCCTACATAATTTTCCCTGGTCTTTACAGGCCTCCTCTTCCTGTCCTCCTCAGCTCTCATCAAGAAAGCAAGGCTTCTCCTCCTCTGCCTCCTCCTACTCCTCTGGGGAACCTCTGTTCCATTTCAAGGCCGGGCCATCACCAATGTGACGGTCGGTATCCTTTCAAAAAATTATTTTCTCTTTTAATTTTTTTATTTTGTTTTCCTTTCACAGGTGTACTGCAACCCAGTATGGATCATACTACAGTATAAATCATTTCTATCTTGTTTTCACATCAGGTCTGTATACATTCTGCCATCAAGACTAGCTAGTACGATCTAGTGGCTCACAAGTATTCCAAGTTCCCAAAACTTGCACCCTAACAGATGATCATGTATTTGCCGTTTGTACATCCAGGCTATGGGACTCCCTCCCTGCCCAGGTTCATACCTCCTCTTCCCATGCCTGCTTCAGAAGCTCCTTCTGGGACCTCCTGAAACTTGCCTTGAACTGTCACTGTACCAAAGGCATTATGTCCCCATTTTCACTGTGCTGCACTTTATTGTTCTGTCCGGTCATCTTCTTTGTGATCGGTGTGTCTGTATGAGCTTATCATCATGGCTGTCAAATGTTACCTACTTATGTTATGTTCAATATCAGACTGTCAAATGTTTACCTGTGTTATGCTCTATACCTGACTGTCATATTGTTTACCTTTGCAATGTTACGTTTTTACATGCCTCCCTTATGCTGTGCCTGACTGTTGTTTTTTCTCAGAATTTCTGTAAAACCTGCTTCTGCTTGTAATCTTCATTGTAACCTCCTGGATCACACCTGAAAATAGGTATATGTTTGTCTAGTGTGCTTACCTGGTTAACAAAAGCTAACTAAATAAAGACAAATTCCTTGTCCTCCTACAGCAAGCAAGCCATTGCTATCCTGTAATTTCCACCAGATTGTTGATGAAGTCAACCATGCCAACTAATGCTCAGACATTCTCCTCCAACTTCTCCAGCACTGTATGTGGTGTTATTACAGTGAACACATCCCCTGCATCAAGCATATGTAACAGTCCTCCAACTGATGCTGCTGCCTCATTGTACTACTTGAAAATGTCATGCATCAGAACAATATCTGAAATAAGAGAAATGGAAGACAACAGTTATATAGTGACATATGGCTATAGCTACAATTTAAGAAAAAAGAAATGAAAAAAAAAATGCTTACCTTCCATGGTATGAAAGAGTCCAAAAGTAAATAACCATATCTGGGCAAGACCCATACAGCAACAGGATTCAAGCACCCTAGGGACAAATACCTATAAGAAGAGAAACAGTGACAAAAGATGGTTAGAAATACAGTGATTTCAAATACCCTCCCACTTCCCAGCCCAAAAAGAGACAAAAAACACTTGCCTTTGCTGGTAGGTCAGTACAAAACAAAGTGATACTTCAGTTGTAAGATGATCATTCAGATCCAGTTGTTGTAGACTACATTCACAAAATACAGCAGTGGCATGAAACACTTCTGGGAGCACATCTCATTTTTGGGCATCAAACACATTTTTCTAGTCATGGAAATTCACTTTTATGGTCCAAGCACTTGCATCTTGACAGTTGCTATGGAATGTCACACAGCACAGCACCAGCCAGCAGCAGCATATAACACTTCTGGGAGCACATCTCATTTCTGTGCATCATGCAACATTTTCCAGCCATGGAAATTCACTTTTATTTTCCTGGACACTAAAGTGCACCTTGACAGTTTCTGTGGAGTCTTGCACAGCACTGAATAAGCTAGTAGCAGCAGCATATAACACTTCTAGAAGTACTGTACATCTCATTTCTGTCTGTCATGTGAATTTTTCTATCCATAGAAATTCACTTTTATATTCTGGGCACCAAAGTGCATCTTGACAGTTGCTGTGGAGCCTCCCACAACACAGCACTGCACCAACTAGCAGCATCAGCAGCGTACAATATTTATGGGAGCACATCTCATTTCTGGGTGTCAGAAAAATTCACAGCAGCAATGCATTTTTCATCATGGCCTACAGTATATATTCCTCCACTCATGCCTGAAAATATTGGAATACAGAATTTGTGTATCTTGTGCTTTTGGAAAAAATCCTGGATTGTGATTAACACAGTTAACACAAAGTACATTACAGCAAAACTAGGGCACATACAATTTACAGATTTAATGTGAATTGTGATTAACACACAATTAACACAAAGCTAGTTACAACAAGAGTGTTTGGTACACTTATGCTCTGTGAAGTATCATGTGGCAGCATGGAGCAGCCTGTCCAATTTTATTGTGGCACTACAGGAGAGCTCTGGAATTCACAGATATAATGTGAATTGTTATTAACGCACAATTAACATAAAGTGCATTACAACAATAGTGTTTGGGGCACTTATGCATCATGAAGTATGGTGTAGCAGAATGGAGCAGCCTGTCCAATTTGTATGTGGTGCTACAGGAGAGTTCTGAAATTCACAGATTTAAAGTGAATTATGACTAATGAACAATTAACACAAACTGCGTTACAACAAGACTGTTTGGGGCACTTATGCACTCTGAAGTATCGTGTGGTAGCATGTAGCAACCTGTTCAATATTTTTAGCACTACAGGAGAGTTCTGGAATTCACAGATTTAATGTGAATTGTGATTAATGCACAATTATCATAAAGTGCATTAAACACAGAGGATAACGCATGGTCAACTATCCATAACAAGCATGGGTAGCCATCGAGAGGTTGTCAATGGTGACCATTTAAACCTCAAGAAAGAAGCTCAAGAGGTTTTGGTCTCCATGGCAACCTCGAGACAGCTACTCCTGCTTGTTATGGATAGCAGACCATACATTGTCTTATATAGTGTATGGTCCGCTATTACACGAAAATCTGTCCATATTAGAGTCTTCATAACATAATGTCCTCTTAATTTTTTTGTTTACTTTCTTTGTGCTGCTATCCTCTGGCATAGCTCTCACTGCCAAGGATGTTTCTGAGTTGGGGTAAGTTCATGTAACATGCATGCGTGATCGTGTTCTAAGTTGATATGCTGCACTAGATACATAGCTAGTGCAGCATAACAAACTAGCTGACATAGCTAGTACAACATAACAATGTTTTAGGAGGGATGGATTCCATCCCTAACAACATTCTACCATACACTATAAGAGTGTCTGGGGTGCTTACAAACTGTGAAGTACCATGTGGCAGCATGGGCAATGGGTACAAACAGTGTCAACAATATTAGCATCTGCATGGCACGCGCGGTAAAAACAGTGCTTTTTTTTTTGCTGAGGGCTTCCCCCACACACCCTGATGCAGGGGGCTCTGCTTCCCACACACCCCCATCTTTAGGATTCTCACTCCAAGGGGAAGTGGATCCCAGTGAAAGTTTAAATTTGTAGAGCCATGGAATACTGTTTCCATGGCTCCATGTCAAAAAACTAAGTCCCAATTTGCCAAAAAAATGTTGGAGACCTGGATTAAAACCCTGGTCTCCATTGCCACTGGCCAGGCAGTTCCATGCCACAGCACTCCATGCCACAGGAGCAGTTTGGCCAGCCACCTGTTTCTTCCTTCCCTTGTCCTTGTACAGAACCATGGACAGCTACCAGGGGAGCCCTTACAGCAAGTGCTGTAAAACCTTACTTACTTACTGTCTGAGTGAGCACTTACCAGACTAACGCCGTATCGTGTGGTGCTATTCTGGTAGACTCAATTGACAGGGTTCCAGCAGGGCATGTAGCAGACTGTCCTGTTTTTTGTGGCACTACAGGGACTTCTGGAATTCACAGATTCACTGTGAATTGTGATTAATGCACAATTAACACAAAGTTTGTTACAACAAGAATGCTTGGGCACTTACACACTGTGAAGTACTGTGTGGGAGCATGTATCAGGTTGCACAATGTTTAGTGCACTTGAAAAAAATTCAGAGAGAAGAGAATTTATGTAAATTGTGATTTATGGACAGTTAACACTGAGTCACATAACAACAGTGTTGGGGCACTACAAACACACAGCATAGTACCATGTAGCTTTACCTGTAGCAGAGTGTGACATATTTTTTCTGGTAGTTGAAAAAAAATTAAGGAAAGGGACAGATGCAGAAGTGAAAGGTATGAAGAAAATACAGGTAGGAAATATAATGTTTTTTTGGGGGGGGTTCTCTTTTTGAAGACAATAGCAAAAGTACAGAAACAGATATAAAAACAAGCAGCAAGAAGTGAAACAATGCAGTTAGTAAAGATAGATCATTTTTTGTATTTTTAAACTTTTTTGTTTGTTAGTTTATTTGGGGGGTGAATAAACAAGTATGACTGCTGGAAGGAAAGAATAGAAAGAGGATAGGAAATAGTTAAACAGTAACAGGAATTTAACATGCTTTCATGTGACAAACTCAATGAATGCTACCAACACCAGGACCCTTTCTCAATGGCATAAAATGTGAAGTTGTGCCTGCTGGGTTTGTGGGCGTGTTCATTTGGATATGACACACTAGTGCATTTTTGCTATCATCACTCTGTATTGATCTCAAATGCTCACCAATGCGCTTCTTAAGGGGTCTAGAAGTCTTCCCCACATAGAAGGCCCCACATTCGAAAAAATCCGCTACATAAAATGATTTTGTAGTATTATATGTAATGAATGTGCGGGTCCTCAGAATGTAGGGGCGACATTTGCAGTTGCACTTCAAATTTTGTGCCATTGAGAAAGTCAGACTAGGGATCAGAGGGGGAGATCTGGAGGACAAACTGCTCCATATGGAGTTATTTTGGAGTTTTATGCGTGGGGTGATGAACCCCCTGGGTATGAATGATCACATAGAATTACTTCACTGTATCAGTAAATTATGTTTTCCCTGGTTATGGTGTGTTATGGTGTCTTTTGAAACAATATTAATATTAATGTACTCATTAGAACCTCTGATTATGCCCACTAAGTAACATTGATAGATTGGAATAACTATGTTGTATGTTTTCTCCTAGGGTGCACTGGATTTTTTATAGGCATAAATGCACTTCCAGCACTGACAAGAGAGATGAAATAAAACAACAACATTGATCTCTACTTTCAGTATAAGGACTGACTGATAACAACAAAATGCTCTTATGGTGACAAGTTGTAACTAGTAGTCTGATGTCTGTATCCCAAGGCTTGAATATTTGAATTGAGCTTCATTTTTAATCTATTATTTATATGTGGCAATTGGTGTTACTTGCATTGTTTCTTTCTTTTTTTTTTACACAATATAATTTTTTATACTGTGGTACTTTAGGTATTTGAATTGCACTTTGGGAGCACTGTCAGTTTAACAAAATCTGTATTTAAGACCTATTGGTTTTTCATGGTTACTGCAACAACTTTACCACACTCGACACTACAGCGACAACAGCACCAGGTCACTGTAGTGTCAGCGCGGGGCCCCGGCACTGCTTTCCGGGGGTATTGCACCTCCTCCCAACAGCAACTGTGACTCAGAATTGCTTAATTAAATAGTGGGGGGTGCAGGGGCAGAGCCCCCTGCATGAGGGGTTCAGGGGCAAAGCCCCCTGAAGAAAACACAGTTGGATGTAACTCCCTTTATGCCAACCACTAATGTGGTCGACATAAAGGGAGTAGCTGTAATGTCAGTCAACAACAAAATTGTCGATCGACTGTCATAGATCCAGTTTCTATTGGCTCAGCCTTCTGAGGATGTACTACATGTGAAACTGGTCGAAGTAGGAGTTTTGCAACTCGACCTGATGCTGTGATTTTCTGAGGTAGCATATGACTGAACTTTTAACTAATAAAAGCTGTGTTTAATGTTGCTCAAGTGGTGCAGATACTTGCTTTCTACATTTGGAATGGAAAATAGACAGAAAAGAATCACACCAGCAACTGGACTGGAAAATAAGCAGAATCACACCAATACATAAACAGGCACTTGTCAATGCCGAATGTTTGCTTGCTGGCATTGGTATTGGTAGGCCAAGAGTTAAGAGATGCATTATAGGAATGGCAGTGAAGTATTGAACTAATGCCAACCCCCACCCTACCTTGCAGAGACTGACAGGCATTGGGGGTGTGCCTTTGTGTTATCAACCATAATGCTCATGCCATTCAACCTCACTACACCCTGCAGACACCGACAGGTGTCGTGGTGTGCCTTGGGGTCTTCTGCCCTTATGCTCACCTCATTCTATAAGGAAATATGATGAAATGGGTGCAGTATAGAAGAATGGGGTGAACATTAGAACCGAAGACCCCAAGGCACACCTCTATGCCTGTCACTGGCTGCAAGGTAGGGGAGGGGGTGGAAAGGCCTAAGCATTATGGCTGATGACCCCAAGTCACACCCCCAATGCCTGTCAGTCTCTACAGGGTGGGATATTACAGCTGGAAACCCTAGCACCCAGGGTATTTGTTGGTATTTTCACTCCAAATTTCATCATGGGCTTCTTGGGACCCCACCTCATGAACAGTGGCGTTATCATTTTGTTACTCAATCCCAAAAGGTGATTTCGCAAAGCTACTATGCCATTCTGTGCCACAAGTGGGAAAACACATTTCTGGCTAGATGTGAAAAATGACAGCTGTACTTTTCATGAAGAGGTGTGAAAAAATGGCAATGATGAAAATCTGGAGTGAAAATATGAAAAATTGGTGAAGTTACGAGTCTGCATAGAAACTGCAATGCATGCCCGTAACACAATCATTGTTGGGAATTTTTTCACCAGATTTTCAACATGGGCATTTTGGGACCTCCGCTCATGAACAGTGCTGCTGTGATTTTGTTACTGTCTCCCAAAAATTGATTTTCCACAGCGACCGTGCCATTCTGTGCCACAAGTGTGACAACACATTTTGGGCAGGATGTGAAAATTGATAGCTGTACTGTTCATAAGGAGGTGAGAAAAAATGGCAATGTTGAAAATCTGAAGTGAAAACATAAAAAATTAGTGAAGTTATGAGCCTGCTTAGAAACTGTGTAATGCACACTTTTACTGCAAACATTTCTTGGAATTTTTTCACCAAATTTGCAACATTTTTTTTTTGGCACCACACCTCATTAACAGTGGCACTGTTGTTTCATTAATCAGTCCTGAAAGATGATTCCACACAGTGGCTGTAAAATCACCTTTCGGGACTGAGTAACGAAATAACAGTGACATGTTCACAAGGTGGGGTCCCAGGAACCCCATGTTGAAAATATGAGGCCACAATTCCTAAAAATGGCTGAGATATCAACCTAAGTTGAAATCCCTCATTGACTCCCATTATACAGCACTTACCCAATTCCTCAGTTCACAATTCGGCTTTGAAGAGTGCAGATGTGTCCCAGTCCAGAGAAGATCGCTGCTCCTAACCTCTGGAGGGTAAGTCTGGGTGAGGGGGGTGTGGGGAGGAGGTGGGTGTTCAGTGAGACAGGGAAGGGATGAGTCGGGAGACAATGATGAACTGTTTTCTTTTTTACAGTGAAAAAAAGAATGGGGGGATGGTTTTCATTCTTTTACAGGTTTAAAAAAAAACACTTTGGCACACTGGGGTGGCCTCTCAGTGTGCCACATCAATGGAGAGAGGGGGGGATACATGCCGACACATGGATTGGGCGCCCCAATGTCAGCTTTCCTTGAAGTGTGTGGTGGACGGCAGGAGCCATGGCTCATTACTTGTTTCACCAGGAAAGGCACACAGAACAGTCAAGTTGTTGGTGGAACAAGGGCCAGAGACAGAGTGCTGGGCAGCAGAAGCTGACAAGGTTGTGAGGGAGGGGGGAGGTGCCACTGCAGAGATGAAACTGTTTGTAATTGCAGCAGCAGATTCGTTTCAACTCCTTACCACTCTTTGAAGCTGCTGTGATTGGCAACTTCCCCCTTAATTGATGGATGAGGGATGCACCCAGTAAAGCATCTGCTGCATTGGCCACAATACTGACACACCTCTGAAATGTGATACTGTCGCAAGATATTTCTTGTGCATGCATGCAAGCAAACATCAAAAGGAAATAAACAACAGGTGGAGAACTATCGCCCGATAAGTTTAACATTGGTCCCAGGAAAAATGTTAGAATCCATCATAAGGGATAAAATATTAACACATATTACAACAGAAAACAAAATTGACAGTAATCAGCATGAATTCACAACAGGACAGTCCTTTACCACAAATCTAGTATGTTTCTATGAATATGTTACCAACTTACTGGACAGGGGAGAAGCAGTGGATGTGATATTGTCAGATTTCCATAAGGCATTCAACAAGGTGCCTCACTAGGCAATTACTGAAAAATTAATTAAATATGACATTGATATGACTATAATCAGACGGATTGCAAGTTGGTTGATGGAGAGAAAACAGAAGGTGCTGGTTAACTTCTATCTATCTGGGGAGAGACTGGTGACTAATGGGGTGCCCCAGGGTTCAGTTCTGGTGCCAGTCATCTTCCAACTTTTCATAGCAGACTTAAATGAATATGTGGGTAACTTAATGATAAAATACGTTGATAATACAAAGTTGGGTGGACCAGGTACCACTTGTGAACAAATAAATACCATCCAATTTGACATAGATAAAATAATAGCCTGGGAATACATTTGGAGAATGTCTTTTAATATGAAAAAAGTTGCTTCATACATATGGGTAGAAACAACCCCCTGAACCAATATGTACTAAGTAATGCTATATTAAAGAATGTAAAGCAAGAAAGAGAAAGAGGGATAATTACAGACAACCTGAATTTCACAGCATAATGTACAGCAGCAGTTACAAAGGCCAACAGAGCAGCTGGAGTCATCAGGAGAAATATTAGGCGTCACACTGCTGAAGTGTTATTGGCACTCTACATCTCTTATGTAAGACCACTTCTTGATTATGGAGGACAAATTTGGTGTCCTTACAAAAAAGAAACAACATTAAAAAAGTTGAAAAAGTCCAACATAAAATGATTAAAATGATCAGGAGAACACATTGTGATCCTTATGAGGAGAGACTGGAAAATCTCAGGTTGCATTTCCTGGAGGTAAGAAGGAAGAGAGGAGACTTGCTCTTACTTTATGATATAGTAAATGATAATAAATTAATAGATCTCTTAAACATAGAATTTAAAAACAAGAATGCAATAACAAGAGGACATCTGCTACAATTGAAGGTTACAAAGTTCAGGACCATTAGAAGGAGATATTTCTTTACCCAGATGGTGGTGAACTTGTGGAACATTTTTTTCCATTAATATAATAAAAAAGTGAAAACAAAAACCTCTTTAAAGTAAATCTGGACAGGTACATTGGTAATGGTGGAGAAATGAAATATCACATTGAAGATTAAGGAGCTATTTGTGGGCACATCACCCTTTCTGTTCCTATGCAATGGTGACAAATGTGACAACAGACAACTCTTTTCCTATACCTATTGGGGATATATGCATTTGCTTTAGTTTGTTTTCACTGTTCATGCTAGCCCCTTGTTACTGCTCTGGGGGTCTTCATTTTATTGTTGCTGAAATCTCACTGTCCATGAGAACTTCATTAGCATATGTGGACATGATGTCACAGCACCCAGTTATACCGTGTATCTCTGTGCTGAATCTATAAATAGCCTTAAAAAACTTTCTAGAAAGACACAAATTGAATGCAATGTAAAGGGAAAACTCTGCATCAAAAGGTTAACCGAAGGTCAATGTGGTACAGTATTTTACACCTTGCTGCAACTTGTTTTGTTCTGTTCTAATTAAGCAGACAGACATACTGTGGAGACTAAAGGGTGCTGACACATTGTGCTCTCATATGTTAGTGCAGCTTTAAAGGACAACGAGACTTCAACAACCAGAAAAGGGAGACCCCCCAGGATAGTTGCAGGGACTAGTATAAACAGTGAAAATAAACTAAAATAATCACACATATCCCCAAATGCTACATGAAAATAGTTGTCTGTTGACATGGAAACAAATAAAATTTACAAGATATGAGGCTGTAGTTTTCCTTTAACTACATCCCACCCCCAAGCTGAACAAACCAAATCCCAAATCCCTGGTCTGTTCTCACACACACACACACACACACACACACCATCCTAACATACAGATTAAACATACAGTACGTGTACGAGATAGTACCTACAGTATATCCTATAACAATGTTGTTTTTGTTCAAGTAACACTGTGTAATGAGACATACTGTACAAAAGCACTGTTCATTCTGAGACGTGACTCTAAGCACTGAAAGAAGTATGCATTTAACTTAAGCATCTGGGCACAAGCAAAGCTCCCTTAATTTAGATTTGAAGATCTGAAAATACTCCTTTAATCTTGTATCTGAAGGGCTGGGCAACCTTCCTTTATACTTTAGTCTGATTATCTGGACAACTGCCTGTTAATCTCATTTTTGATAGTCTGGATAACCCTTTGTTAATCTTTTATTGAATGGCCTAGACCCAAACAAGTCTGACCTCTTTAGGTCAAGATTAAAGGATTTAAACTGCACTAATTCAAATATGCTAGGTTTTTATGGACTCCCATATCTCAGAGAAGCCAATACTGCCTCCTAAACTCCGTGTCCTTCATCAAGAAGCAAATCTTCAATTTGCAGAGCTTTGCACAAGACTAGGTTGTATTTTTCATCATCACCACCAGACCAGTTCCCCTTGAGACTACATGAAAACAACAAGTGTCTGTATTCCATAACTGACCTTTGCCACATCATACAGTACTACTGCCTAGTAAAATCTTGTGGTGGGCACCACGTCTGTCATATCACCTGCCACTCTGCAGAATTACTCTTAGGAGCTACTGCCAGTTTCTGACATATTGTTTTCCAGTTTCCCTTGGTCACTTGACAGTTATGCAAGCTGGATCATCATTATAAATGTCTAGACTTAGACTACAGTACAGTTATTTTAGCTACCGTTATCCTCAGAGGTAAGGTATTATGTGCTTTTAGAATAATCAGGACAGACAAAAGAGCTGTATTTTCAAATGTTTTTGCACAAGATTTGAGGCAGGCTTTTTGTCATAGCTATGGCACCTGAAATGTGCATTTAAATCTGTGTATGCTATTTTAATGTATGGGTACAGTAATGACAGTTTCTTCACTTTATGGTCCAAAATCAAGCATACCTCTTTTCTCATGCACAAACTGCAGCACTTGCGGCAAAACATTAGAACACTTTCTATGTCAGCTAACAGTTGTGACACAAGTACTGTAAGTCTGATAAAATGGTAGCACAATTCTTTGAAAATCCAGTCCCATTGCATATAATGTCTGCTTAAAGAACAAACTCTGGCCAGAGCCAATAGGGCTCCAGCTGAGAGCAGCTGAGGAATTTCTGGTAAAAATATTGAAAATTTAGCCGGCTCGGTGGTACTGAGGGTTGAGGACCTGGACACCACACCTTGCGCTGTGCTGGTGACCTGGGTTCAGGACTTGGTTGTTAGGGTTCAGTGGTGAGGGGAGCTGGATCAAGCCACTGTACGGCAGTTTTCCTCTCCTTGGGAGGGATGGCACCAATCTGATTAATCAATAGTGTTGGTAGGGAAGGGCGCTGTTAGGCGCTTTGCAGAAGCCATGTCTCCACACGGCTTCCTGCCTGGCCTTAGGTCCTTTGCATTGGCATCCTCAGTGGATGGGTTTAGGGATCACAGCAGTCACTCAAAGTAACTGCATAAGCTCACTGCAGTACTGCCGAGCAGTATGATCCCCGTAATGGGGGGATGGGCACCACGGACAGGCAGTACACCGCCACTAAGCCTTGGCCGGCAGCTGGGTGAAAAAAATATGATATAAAAAATATTGAAAATTTGCTTTTTAATATTTTTACACCAAATTTTCAACATAGCCTTGTTATGAGCCTGCCTTATGAAGAAGGGCAAAGAAAATGTGCAACTCCTGGGCTAAAGGTGATTTGGGGCAGGGAATGTGAAAATCAACTTTTGGGATGCAGAAACACATTTTGGGCAGGAGTTTAAAAATGACAGCTGTCACATTCATGAGGTGCTGTAAAGTAATGGATACGTTGAAAAGTTGGGGTAAAAATATTGAATATTGCCAAAGTTTTGAGCCGGAGTTTGCAAAATTCAGCATAGCCTCATATCTTTATTTCTCTTTAAATATTTTTACACCAAATGTAAAACATAGCCTTCTTATGACCCTGCCTCATGAATAAGGTCAGAGAAAATGTTCAACTTCTGTCCGAGAAGTGATTTCGTGCACGACCACAAAATCACCTTTCAGGATGTAAAAAAAATTGGGGCAGGATTTGAAAAATGACAGCTGTCACATTAATGAGGTGCTGTACATATATTGACATGTTGTAAATCTGGGTTAGAAATATTGAAAAATACCAAAGTTACGAGCCCGCATTCACAAAATTCAATGTAGACTCATAACTTTATTATTATTTAATATTTTTACACCATATTTTCAACATGGCCTTCTTATGACCCCACCTCATGAACAAGGGCAGAGAAAATTTTCAACTCCTGCCTGAAAGATGATGTCATGCAGGGACCATAAAATTATCTTTCAGGATGTAAAAAAAAAAAAAACATTTTGGTCAGGGTTTGAAAAATGACAGCTGTCACACTCATGAGGTATTGTAAAGATATAGCGATGTTGTGAATTTGGGGGGAAAATAATGATATCACCAAAGTAATGAGCCTGCATTTGCAAAATTCAATGTAGGCTCATAACTTTGTTGTTTTTTTTAATATTTTTACTCAGAAATTTTCAACATAGCCTTCTTATGACCCCACCTCATGAATAAGGACAGAGAAAATTTACAACTCCTGGCTGAAAGGTGATCTTGTGCAGGAACCATGAAATCACCTTTTGTGACAGATCAAGCTCATGATAATGCAACTGTGCATGAGGTAGGGTCTGAAAGAAAACATGTTGAAAATTTGTGACAAATATATTCAAATATGCCCAAGTTATGCCACTAAGTTCAAAACCCCATTGAAATACATTAAAGCGCATACCTGTTTCTTCAGTTCACAGTCCAGCTTTGAAGAGTAAAGACGTGTCTGAGGTCCAGAAAGGATTACGGTGTTGGACTCCTGATGGGTAATTAAGGTCTTGGGGGGGTGCGGAGTGGTGGGTGCTGACGGGGAGGGTCAGTTGGGGGTAGTTATGGCCGCAATAGACAATGATGGATGGTTTTCTTTTTGCAAGGTTGTAAAAAAAGAAAAACACAACACATATGATTCCTCATGATGACACTGGAGGACTGGGCACCCCCAGTGTCACTCTTATGGTTCTGAGGGGATGTGGTGTGGTGGGTGCTGAGATAGAGGGTTAGGTGGGGGGAATCAGTATATATATTAAATTAAAAAAAAACACACACAAGACATAACTGCTCATGTGCAGTAATGGGGGGCACTAAAAAAATCAGGGGTGTCCTGATCGGGACACTGGGATTGAGCAACCCCAGTGTCCGCTTGTGTTTAGGGAGTACTGAGAGGAGGGTCGGGTAGTGGTAATAAGAAGAAAAGAAATGACAGTAATGGTACACTGTGCCATGTGCAGCATTGCCGCTGAGCTCTACTGTGCATTTGTGACTACAAGCGCATGTGCAGTAGAGTGCAGTGGTCATGTTGCACACACCACAGTATGCCATTGAGTGGGGATGCAAAGAGATCCATCTCTGGACAGCCCCACCTGTTGAAGAGATCTTCGATCACCAAGGTTAGAAGCTCCCACTCGTAAGTCCACAACCTGGAGTGGCTAAGACTGTCCACCAAAACATTTGAACTCCTGACACATGTACAGCCAAGAGCTCCAGACCATGCTCAGTGGCCCTATACCAGAATCTCATCGCCTCCCAACACAGGGGGTATGAATGGGTCCCCCCTGCTTGTTGTTGTGATATACTACATACATGTTGCCCATCAGTACCAGCAGTGGGCCTGGGAGGAGATGAGTCTGAAAGGCCTTCAGAGCATAAAGGACCACCTGCATTTCCAGGATGTTGATATGGAGATCCTGCTCTACATCCATCCAGGTATCCTGGTCTGGTGATTGGCCAAATGAGCACCCCATCCCAGGCTGATTGCGTCTGTCATGAGGATCTGCCGTGCAGGTCGAAAGCTGAAAAGAGACCCCCTGAAGAAGGTTGGCGAGATCTAGCCACCAAGACAGAACCTCTGGACCAGCTTGGAGACCAGGACCAACTGGTCCAAGTCATCCATGCTTTGGTCCCACTGGACCGTCAAGGTCCACTGAGAATTCTGCATATGCAAGCGGGCCTGAGGAATGGTCACAATGGCCACTGCCATGTGGCCCAGAAGGTGCAGAAACACTCTGGTGGGGAACTGCCGGCTGGAGGAAACCAGATGAGCCTGCTCCATTGATCACTCTACCTTGTCCTTGGCAGAAAGGCCTTGCCCTGGCTGGTGTCCAGGATACCACAATGAATTGGAGGCACTGGTAAGTGGAAAGGTAGGACTTCAGGGGACTGACAGTGATCCCCAAGGCCTGAAAAAGGCAGAATGTGTATTCCAGAGTCTGAACCAAATGATCCCTGGAGTGGGTGGCTAGCAGCCATTCATCCATGTAAGGGAACATATAGAAGCCCTGCCTCCTCAGTGCCACTGTCACTACTTCCAGGCATTGGGTAAACACCTGGGGGCTGTGGAAAGGCCAAAAGGCAGGGCCCAGAATTGGAAATGGGCTCCCTGAAAGTGGAAGTAGAGGAAGCAATGATGAGCAGGAAAGATCTGATGTGCAGGTAAGCATCTTGCATATCCAGAGAGCAGAGCCAGTCCTGCCTTTGATGAAGGACCAAGCTGGTCCAAAACATGTTAGGCAGTTTTTAACTCCACTCAAGCTTATTACAATAAATTGAGTATGCTTTTTGTCTAAAACTGGGTGAAGAAACTCTTCTTTGTGTCCGTCTTAGGGGTTGTGTGAGTGCCAGAAACCTGTAAGTATACAGCACAGCCAGTCCCCCTGGTGCAAAAGGGGTAACAACCCCCGGAGAGTGACCATCCGGAAGTGCTTATACTCAATGTACAGATTCAGATAGCTCAGGTCCAGGATGAGCTGAAGATCCCCTGCCTTTTCAGTGATGAGTGAGAAGTAGGAGTAAAACCCCCTTCCTCATTGAGCCTGAAGGATAGGCTCTGAGACAGATGGATGGGTGGGTGGATAAATGGAGTTTACAGGTGGATTTTCTGGAGGCCACTCTAGAAACTCTGAAGTATGACTGTGCTCTATGATCTGAATCACCCAGCTGTCTGTGGTCACCCTCTGCTCCTCTAGGTGGAGGGAGAACTGACCCCCGACCACTCCTGTGAATCCCCCACCAGAGGTGGGTCAGTTAAGGAGTCAGGAGGTGGGGATGGGCAGAGGCAGGGGGTGCCAAGGAGGCTCTGGGGGCTCTGGGGCTGGCAGTGGCAGGGGCCATTGTGGCCTTATGCTTATGCTGACCCTTGGCAGGCTGATTCTGAGATTGCTTATGGGAGGACCTGCAAAAGAACTGATGTTGGTCTGCTCTAGACCAAGTGTGATTGAGCAAATGAACTGACTTGAGGGCCCACCCTGACTCCTGAAGAGTGGAAATGATGTCCTGGACATTCCCACTGAAAAGGACCGAACTCCCGAAGGGGACATCCAAAATTCAGGACTGTACATCCAAAGCAAAGCTGGACACCTGAAACCAAGAATGATGCCAGAGACAGCCCCCTGCAGCTTCCCCACATCCAGAGACATCCACAAGCTGTGTCTTAGCAGTGTCCTCAGGCAAGGTCTGCACCAGATCCCTGGCTTGGTCCCAAAGAACATTTTGATATTGGACCATGCGGGCCAGATAATTCAAGGCCTGGATAGCCAGGTAGTAGAGGCAAATACACATTTGACTAGTTGATCCACCTGCCTGGACTCGCTGTGTGGAGGAAGGGTACTATGGTGCTTGGGCTTCTTAGTATGGTCATGCCCCACATTAATTACTGCAGAATCTACCTTAGGGTGGCCCCCTAAAAATAATTTGCCGGCTGGGGCATGGTAAAAATGGTCTGCCTTCTTTGGCAGAGGATGAGTGATTGATGGGTGATTCCATGCTGCCCGAGTGATACCCTCATAGGAGTCAATCAAAGGGGCACTGCTGGCATGGGGTCATGTCACTGTAAACAAAAATAGTGCAACACTGTACTGCACTGTAAATATAGTGGATACATTGCCGATGCTGCAAAAGAATGCCGAAAGCAAAATCGCAGAAGAATGCAAAGGACTTCTTTGTTTTCTGCAGGGAGGCTATCCCCCATGCACCCCCCTTTTATGGGGGGGCTGTGCCCTCTGAACTCCCCCATTAATATAATGAACTATGGAGGAGGTCAACACGGATGAGGAGAAACATTGGTGGGGGGGGAATGCACAATGCGGTTTGCAAAAGTTTGGACCTGGGATTCAAGCCCTGGTCCACAGACACATAACTGCCCTGCACTGCTGCAGCTCATACCTCTGAGCCACGGTGGCTGCTCAGTGGACAACCTCCCCAGCAGAGGTCTTGACCTCTGCATCACTCCTCCCCACCAGTCATGCATGACAGGGTACAAAATCACGCTTCCTACATTTGTGCCTTGTGGGGGTTTTGTACCCTGTTGCTGTAGTTCCCTGTGCTGTATGTGGTGTGCGGTTTTGACTTCACCATTATACATACGGCAGATTGACCAGTACCACCATAGGGAGGGCATCCCACTGCCAGAGATAAATGGCCAAGCGGCATCTCTCCGGGTCCTGCTCCTCTGTCTCTAAACCCATGATGGACTGGATGTGGCACGTGACATCCATGAAGGTTGGATTGTCAGGGGGGGACTTTGGCACCTCTTTGGTATGGTTGTCCCCATCCAAAGATTCCCCAGGTGAGGAGGAAGAACCCAAAGAATCAGATTCATCCTCAGAAGACTCACTAACTGGGACCTGCGATGGAGACCAGCGTTCATCCCTGTGAGAGCCTGAGCCGACATCAGGTCAAGCCCCGGAGGACCCTGACATGCAGGGGTAACTCATCCCAGCCCGATCTGGATTCTGAAGCTGTGGATCCCAAGGAGGACAGAGGGGCAATGCCAGAAGCAGCCTTTGAGGGTTGGGGGTCTGCCTCAGGACAAAGGACCACCATGCCAAGAAGAGGGTATTATAGTTCATTGGGGGAGGAATCTTGTACACCAATGGGAAATAATAAAAGGATGCTGCTTAAGGGTATGATGGCGGAGGGGCCAGTGTATGGTAACCAGGTGCAGGGCCAACCAGTGCCAGCTGAGGATCCGGCGTCAGTCCAACAGATGTCGACTGCAGCATTGGTTGTGGCAGGGGCAATGATGGGGTTGGACCCAGAGGCTGTGGCAGCATCGACAGTGGCCCAGCAGGCATTGGCCTAGAGTGTCCAGGGAAAGAAACCACCGGCACTGACCTAGCTGGAGAAGCAGATGCCTGAGGGGATGGAGACCACTGAGGCAAACACAGAGGCAATGCTGGAGAAGAGAAAATGGTGGAAGCCTGCTGCGGGCATTGCCTTGAAGGACTGATGTTGGTCCTAGAACTGGGAACTGATGAAGGCAGCACCATGGCCGGTGGGGGCAGGATGATGGTTATAGAACTGACACCCGAGGAACCAACACCGGCCAAGCCACCTGGCTGAGAGCTTGTGGAGGATATTAATTTTATTTATTTTTATTTCAAAGTTTGTGACCGGGAGAGGCACACTATCAATCAATCAATCATTTTTATTTATAAAAAGCACAATTCCATATAATCAAGCACTTGTACAACACTAATACATAAAAGCAATAAAATAAATGTCCACTTTAAAAATACAATATTTACTAAAACCAAATCAGTAGATTTAAACAGGATCTGGAAAAGCCAGTCCGAATAAATTAGTGTTAAGGGCAGACTTAAAGGCCTTGATGGTCAGGCACTTTCAGCCGATGAGTTAGAGAGTTACACTGAGTAGGGGCCACAAAAGCAACAGAGTAGGCCCCCGATCTCTTCAGTTGGACCATGGGAACCTCTAGCAATCCCTCATCAGAGGAGATGAGTGGGCAGAGGGGGCATTAGGGACAGAGAAGATCTTGCAAATACTGAGAAATCTGTCGATGTAGGGCATTATAGGTCAGTAACCTGACCGTGAAGGTGATCCGCCACTGAACTGGCAGCCAGTGCAGGCCATGGAGCACAGGTGAGATGTGACAAGATCTTGGTAAACTGGTCAACAGCCTGGCCACCACATTCTGCACCAGCTGCAGGTGGTGAATATCAACTCCCGATAGCCCTAGGTAAAGGGCATTGCAGTAGTCAAGGTGGGAGGTCACGAAGGCATGGACCAAAGTAGGAAGATTGTCAGGTGGGACCAGATGTTTTATCCGGGTGATGTTCCTCAGATGGTAAAAAGAGGTCTTGACAACGGCCAACACCTGAGACTTAAATGGCAAGCCTTCATCAAAAACAACACCCAGATTCCGCACCTGGTCTGAGGTCACCAGCTGGCTGCCACCAAGCCAAAGCCCAGAAGGCTGCCCTGCCCAGGACCCCATACCCTGATGATCTGGGTCCACTACCAACACTTCAGTCTTATCTGGGTTCAACTGCAGCCAGTTGGCACTCATCCAGTCCTGGATTTCAGAGAGGCAGTTATTAAAGACCGAGACAGCCCCACCCTGTTTGGGTATGAAGGACATGTATAGCTGAGTATCATCTGTGTAGCAGTGAAAACTCAGCCCATACTGCCTTAAAATGTCTCCCAATAGCAGCATATACACTGGGAATAACATGGGTGAAAGTATGGAACCCTGCAAGACCCCACAGAATAGGGGAAGGGGGGGCGATGAATAAATCCCCAACACCACTCTCTGAGTTCTACCATTGAGGAAAGATTGAAACCACCTGAGGACTGTACCCAACAGTTCACAGATCCACTGCAGGCATTTCAGTAACACACCATGGTCCACAGTGTCAAATGCTGCAGAAAGATCCAGAAGAACCACAATCAAATGGGTCCTCAGATCTCTTACTATTAGGAGAGCATTAAGTACCCAAACCAGTGCTGTCTTGGCACTATGCCTCTTCCTAAATCTGGACTGGAGAGGATCATAGACATCATGGATAGTAAGACGATCCTCCAGCTGTAACGCAACCACATTCTCAATAACCTTACCCACAAAGGGCAGGTTAGAAATGGGTCTGCAGTTGGCCAGACAGTCCAGGTCGAGGGAAGGTTTCTCAAGGAGAGGTGTCACCAACACCTCCTTCAGGGAGTCAAGAAACACCCCTGTGTCCAGCGAACTGCAGACTATCCTAGCCATGTCAGGGCTGATCACCTCAACACATCCCACAAGGAGACATGTTGGGCCTGGATCCAAACTGCAGCAGGTTGGTCGCATGTTCTGGATGATCCTTACGATGTTAGTGATCGCCATCCAGCAGAAGTCAGAACAGGCAAACTAGGTACTCACAACCTCTTGCCAACCTCTTCAATGCCCACTAGAGGGCACAATACAGATCCCAGACCTGATGGTGGCAACCTTATCTGCAAAGAAGAGAGCAAATTCATCACACTTACTTTGTGAAAATGCTCCCTGAGTTTGCAGACAGATTGGATTGCACAATCTGTCGACAGTCCAGAAGAGCTGAGCCAGTCAATTCTGCACAATGGCAATCTTCCTGGACAGGAGCTCTGCCTTCTTACGGGAGACCGCTGATTATAGTCCTTATAATGATCTATCAATCTAAGATTGTCACCAATCAGGCCGTATTTCCAGCAGCACCTCTCTAACCTTCAAACCCCTTGTCTCAGCTCCTTCAAAGTCCCATCAAACAAGGGGGATATTGGGCGATGAGTGAGGGGGTGAACATGGACAGGAGCTATGGAATCCAGGGCCACTGCTTTATTATAGGCAAGTAAAAGGTCCCCTAGCTCCACATTTACACTCAGCACACCAGACAGGTTCAGCACCACCATCAAACCATCTAGGGTGGACCAGGGTGGGCTCAGGGAGGGAGAGGGTGGTGGAACAGAGTTATATCCCTCCAATTGTACCTCTCCACAATTCATTCGCTCTTCTGGTGGATAGTGGTTCCTCTATGGAGGCACCTGCAGTGGAGACCAAGGAGGATGCTGGGAACATTCACAAAGGAGACCCACAGGAGGGTGGCATGGGACCCCACAGGTGAAGGAAACAACTCCTGGTGGGGGACTTAATCATTAGGGGGGTAGAAATGGGGGAGGAAGGGGAGAGGGAGGTAAGGTGCCTTTCTGGCACCATGGCTTAGAGGGACAGGAAGCGAATCCTCAGGATCATGGAAGGAGCTGCACAAGGGAGGGAGTTGGATGTCATTGTCCACCTAGGGACAAATGACCTGGCTAGGAATGGGATCAGAGCAGTGCAAGAGGAGTTTGTAGAGTTGGGGAGGGGCCTTATACAAGTAGTGCATACGGTAACCTTCTCGGAGGTGCTGCCTGTCTATGGCAAGGGTGATGCTAGTGTGGTGTGGAGCTCAGGGTTATGGCTTCATTGGGGACTGGGGAGCCACCTGGAGGGATGCAGGCCTATACTGGTGCGATGGTCTGCATCTGTCCAGGGAGGGAACCAGGATCCTAGGTGAGAGGTTTGAATGCTTCATTGGCAAACATTTAAACTAGCCAAGGGGGGAGGCACTGAAAAGGAACGGAGAAATCCCAGCCTCCCCACAAAACATAGTAATTAGTGAGGTAAACACCAAGGTAGAGAAGTTATTAGGGAGCAGGACAGAGGTAAATGTAAAAAAAGGCAAAGGCAGTATGGACAGAAATGGGGCTAAAAGGGGTAAGGCTATCAAAAAGTGGAGGGTGATGAGTACCAATGCCCATAGTCTGTGTAGCAAGCTCCCTGAACTAGTGGCCTTGATGGAAGAGGGTTGCCTGGATATTGTGGCAGTCACAGAAACATGGTACACAGAGAACCATGACTGGGATGTCAACATACCAGGATACACAATCTACAGGAGGGACAGGGAGAGTAAAAGAGGAGGAGAAGTAGCTCTGTATGTAAAGAAAGGGATCAAAGCAACAGAACTAAAGAGTAAACAGGAGCAGATAAGGCACTGTGGGTCACCCTGGAGGCAGGAAATGGCACCACAATCCACATGGGGGTTGCATACAGACTCCCATCTCAGGGGGAGGGAATGGACAAGGAAATGATAGAAGGCTTCCTTAGAATGGCAGAAAAGGGGAGATATTGTTGATGGGGGACCTGAATATGCCAGATGTTAACTGGAGCACCTTTGCTGCAGGCACATCCAAGAGCAGGGTTGTTCTTGATGCCCTAGAGGGGGCATGCCTCAGACAGCTAGTATTGGAACCCACTCAGGAGGGAGCAATTTTAGACCTGCTACTCTCAAATGGGAATAGAGAAAGAATCTCAGATTTAGAGGTGAGTAGCCATCTGGGAACAAGCGACCACCAAACAGTGTGGTTCACGATAAACACAGCCATACAATCAAGCCATACAAAAGCAAGAGTATTGGACTTTAGAAGGGCTGACTTTGGGAAAATGAGAGAGTGCCTCAGAAAAGCACTAGCAAACAGGCAAGAAGGAGGGGTGGAGGAACAGTGGGGAGTAATCAAAACAGCCATCACAGAGGCAACAAGCCTTTGTGTAAAGCAAATCAATAAAACACAATGAAGGAAAAAAACGCTATGGTTCTCAAAAGAGGTGGCAGGGAAGGTTAAGGAGAAAAGGACAGCATTCAGGAAATATAAGGAAACACAGAAGGAGCATGACAGAGAACTTTATCAGTTAAAGCAGAAAGAGGCTGGGAAGGCAGTCAGAATAGCAAAGGCCCCAACCAAGGAAAGGATAGCCAATTCTGTTAAGAAGGGGGATATGACCTTTTATAGGTATATTTGGGAGTGAAGAAAGACCAAAGGAGGGATACTGAGGCTTAATAAAGGGAAGGGAATGTGGGTAGAGAGGGACAGTGAGAAAGCAGGGATACTGAACAAATATTTCTGCTCAGTATTCACAAAGGAAGAGGAGGGGGAGATACCTAAACCAAACAAGAGAAACACTCTGAAGGCGGGGTCGATACCAGTCCATTTACAGAAGAAAGGGTTCTGAAAGAACTAATAAAATTGAAGGTGGACAAAGCAATGGGGCCTGATGGGATTCACCCAAGAATTCTAAAAGAACTAAGGGTAGAACTAGTGACACCGCTGACTACACTCTTTAACAAATCATGGGAGGATGGGGTGGTACCTGAGGACTGGAGGAGGGCAGATGTGATTCCTCTTCACAAAAGTGGGATCAGGACAGAGGCAGGAAACTACAGACCAGTTAGTTTGACCTCAGTGGTAGGGAAAATGATGGAATCACTTCTGAAGGAAAGAATTGTTGAGTACCTAGAGGCCAGTGGGGCACAGGACCCAAGGCAGCATGGATGGATTCATGATGGGAAGGTCGTGTCAGACTAATCTAATAGATTTCTTTGACTAGGTGACCAAAGTAGTAGACCAGGGAGGGGCTGTGAACATGGCCTACCTAGTTTTTAGCAAGGCATTTGATACAGTCCCACACAAAAGATTAATACACAAGTTAGCCAGCCTTGGAGTGGGCCCCAAGGTGGTAGCCTGGATAAAAAATTGGCTAGACAACAGGACTCAAAGGGTAGTAGTAAATGGAGTACACAGTGAAGAAAGGAGGGTTACTAGCGGGGTACCACAGGGTTCAGTACTGGGACTGGTCCTTTTTAATGTCTTTAAAAGTGACATTGCAGAGGAACTGGAAGGAAAGTATGTCTCTTTGCAGATGACACAAAGATCTGCAACAGGGTTGATACACAAGATGGAGTGGAAAGGATGAGAAGGGACTTGGCAAGGTTGGAGGAGTGGTCAAATGTTTGGCAGCTCAGATTCAATGCAAAGAAGTGCAAGGTAATGCACATGGGAAACAAAAACCAAGGGGAAGAGTACACAATGGGAGGTGAGTTACTGACAACAGTAAAAATGGAAAGGGACCTGGGGTAATTATATCAGATGACCTAAAGGTGGGCAAGCAATGTGAGAAGGCAGTAAGGAAGGCTGGGGGGATACTGGGATGCATAGGAAGAGGCATCAATAGTAGAAAACAGGAAGTTGTTATACCTCTGTACAGACAGTTGGTGAGACCCCATCTGGAGCACTGTGTGCAGTTCTGGAGACCCCATCTCTGCAAAGACATAGATAGAGTGGAGGCTGTCCAGAGGATGGCAACCAAAATGGTGCAGGGTCTGCAGCAGAAGACATATGAAGAAAGACTAAAGGAGCTTAATATGTATACCCTTGAGGAAAGAAGGGAGAGAGGGGACATGATAGAAACTTTCAAGTACCTCAAGGGAATCAACAAAGTCAAGAGGTAGCATCTTTCAGAAAAGAGATGTGCAAGAACAAGGGGCCCAATTTGAAGATAGAGAGAGGCGGCCTCATGTAATGTGAGGAAGTATTTTTCAACGGAGAGGGTTGTGGATGCATGGAACAGCCTCCCTGAGGAGGTTGTGGAGTCAAGAACAGTGGGGGAATTCAAGAATACATGGGACAGACATAAGGCAGTCCTAGTGGGGGGTAGGAGGAAGTAAGCTGTTGGTTAACTAGGATCAGCGGCTTATCTGTTAGGTAGGAAAATGGGCAGACTAGGTGGGCCAAGCGGTCCTTATCTGCCATCAAATTCTATGTTTCTATGAATACCAGGTCCAAAGAGTGACCATGATTTTGGGTGGCAGAGGTAATTGCCTGTGTAAGGCCCAATGAGGACAGAAGTTGGAGGAAGACCTGACCAAATTGTGAGAGTTCATTGCTGATCCAGGCATTGAAGTCCCCTAGAATCAACCATCTGGGAGACTCCAATACCATGAAAACAATGAAGTCCCTGACTTCCTGCATGAATTTCTTCTCATCTTGAGGTGGACAGTAGATGAGAAGTATCCTGCAGCCTATACCTGCATCCATGATACACTAAAAGAATCTGACTACCCTCACTGGTATATCCACATGGTCTAGTTCCAATTTAAAAAAAATGGCTACACCCCTACTCCTATGATCCTCCCTTGGGCGGTGTATCACCGAGTACCTGGCCAGAACTGCTGATGGCAATATTGGACCAGTATTTTCATCCAGCCAGGTCTCGGTGATGCAAGCCAGGTCAGTTGTGCCCACAACACAAGATCAGCTATCACAGCTGTCTTGTTTTTTATAGACCTGGCATTGCACAACACTACCTGAGTAGGATGGGTAGATGAGGTAGACCGTGCTACTTGCCCACATGACATGGAACCCTTGGGTATGGAGACCAGGCAGGAAGAACCCCTATCCTGGCTCATTTCACCCCAGGGCATCTCTTTGTCACCACAACCCCAATCCACCTACCTCCCTCCACTCCCCCACCAGGCCTAATTCCCCCCCCACTTCTTCCTCCTTCTTGCTATCCCCAAAGCACAGCAGTGCCTATATGCCTCAGCAGATAGAGGAGGGCAGCTAAAAGGTGGAGGTCCCTGAGCCTAGCAGAGGAATAGCGCCTGACCGTCTGCGCCCTCTGCCAACACATGCTAAATTAAGGGCACCCAACCAGAAAACAGCAGCACACAACAATATATCAGACACACTCATGTCCACACTCACATATATACAACACACAGTCCACAATTAACCCCCTAGCCACTCCCAAATAAAATATACAACCCCTACAAATAAATAAAACAAGCTCTAACCCCAGTCTATCCAAAATATACAATGAATACACAACAGAACAGCTATAACATAAAATACAAATGGAAATAGACTGGATAAACAGTCCTAGGTAGATCATATCAGTCTCTTCACAGATTACAGAGGATCGCCAGTTCTCTTAAAAAGTCTTATGACAGGCCAGTTTGGAGCTCTTACCTCTTCAGGCCCAGCAAGTACCAAAGAAGTGCTACAACAATTGTAAAACTCTCACTTACACAAAACAATGGAGCTGCACAAATTTAAAAGGAGATAGATGGATGCATACAAGGCACTCTCACTGCCTCAGATATATAAATCAACAAATCCAAAACCTGACCAGTAAGGTGCTGGATCAGGATTCCCTTCACGAGCACTACTGTGGGAGCTGATGATTCTTTACCATTCTTTGTTGAAAATCTTCTGCTTCAGGTTGTAAAAATGTATTTACACCCACCACCCCTACAGACCTTCCCTTCAACCTCAACCCAGATGTTCCCCGAACAATGACCCCGGTACAGTGCACCCTCAGAAATCGAGAGGCAACAAGAACAGCATCCGCCCTTCAGCAGACCTTGGCTAGTACCTCCTGTCAGAGAACAGGACAAGGCAGCTGCCCCTTTGGACAGGCAAACCAGCCACCCAACACCAGCCTCAGTCCCCAAACAAAATCGACCAGCTTCCAGGAGATACCAGCAAATCTCTGGTGACTTCTCGATGTTCTCTCCAGCAGTACTCTCAGTTACAATGGTCCGAGCTGGTCGACAGCTCCTCACCAGGCTCCTTCACACTATGCTCCTCTTAATCCTCCGTGGACCACACACACCCAGTTGGATTCAGGAAAGTACCTCATCAAAATCCCACACGGGCAGGTAGGACAAGTTGCCAAAGATGTAAAGTGGCATTAAAGCACTAGAAATAAGCAGCGCTAGTGCAGTAAACCACCAAGAAAATAAATAAGCAGTCCTACAAGTCAAATAAATATAGCGTCGATTCCATAAATATCTGAAGCTGGTGCTCACTTTAACTAAGCTATCCCGATATCGCAATTAATTTTACTTCCTAAATGACTCACTTAATTCCCTGACTAACTGATGCTAAACAAATAAAACTATAACCTAAAAAATTTAATGAAAAACTAAGGTAAAATAAATACAATATGCATAAAATTAAAATATTAAATGCAGCTGCTGCTGATGGCTAGCCAAGTGTGGTCACCATCTTCATCCTTCAGCAGGTAGCACAGTCATCCCTCTAAGCCATGGCTTGTTTCCAGATACAACTTGGGGACAGGAGAAGGGGAATATGTGATCAGATGTAGACTAACATAAAGAACCAGATTAAGCTGTTGAGGGTATTTTAGTGAATGGGGGAATTTGGCCAGGACACCGAGGAAATTCCCCTTTTCTGAGGTAGGGGGCACTGTGTCACTTCTGGTCAGAGAATGAATGGAAGACAGTCAGATGGATGCAGCTGATGGAAACAGACTGAATGTCTCTACTACAGTGCAGAACCACATAATTTTCAGTAGTTCCATGGAAATAATGTTGTGGAAAATGTCATCTCAATGGAGATGGATATTACTAGCAAAACACAGGTATCTGCTGTTGCGGGAATGGATTTTTCAGAGTCAGCATGAAGGCTACAAACTATGGATTTTTAAGTTTAGGATGTGCCAGATGTGGAATGAAAAGTACCAGAGGCAAGCGACGCCTTGCATAGTGCATTGCTGCAGGAGAAACAGCAAATACATGATATGCCACACCATACTTCTCCGACGGACCAGGATTAGACAGAAGCAACAGAGCAATGGCTCAAGATGGAATGGCAGAACTCCTGGTCCCCAGAGCATGCATTACAGGCAGCCGGGTGGACTTTAGCATCCAACAGCAGATCTTCCCACCACTCGAGATATATAGGCTTTGCCAGCTATGAGCGAGGGGAACCAGATACTTTCCCAAATGTTGAGAGCTCCTGTATTAGGGGTTATTACCTTACCTGACCACTTGCTGTCAGTGATGCAACCAGCATCCACAGACATCATACCCATGACTTGCCACTCTGTGACAAAGGTGACAGGTACAGTTGAACCTTCTTCTGTTGTATTGATTGGGCCTACGGGACATGAAGCTGGGAGGGGGGGTGAAAGTTTGATTAATTAAAGTAATGACACTCAAAATATGGATGATGACCAGGCTAGGGGTACTTGTGGGCTGCCCAGAGCATCTACTTCTTGGGTGGATACTTCAGATGTGCACAGCTTCCAGACTGCATCCCAGCATGAAAAGCTGAATGCAAATCCCCCCCAAACCAGGGTGGGGCTAGGCCTCATGCTAACCCTATGCATAGAATGGCTGATCTATTCTCAAATATGGGCAAGCCCAGAGCCTGAAGAAATGCTATCAGACTAAAGTATGGTGGTGGACTGGGGTGTCCTCCAGATAGGATTTACGTGGCTAGAAGATTACTTAAGGAATCCATGAATTTTCTAGTCTCTGACATCTTTGCCCTTATTCATGTTTCAGGGGATGTGATTTGTGATGTTTCTTTCAACACCCCAGTTCAGCTGAAAAAATTCTAGCTTAAACAGAATAATCTCAGTCATATGACTCTATGGTCCCCATTCATTGTTATGCTACTGACTACACCATCAGTTAAAACTATTATGATTCTGTTTTGAACTGAAAATGTGCATGTACAAGACATTTTGCATTGGGTTAGACAAAGGGCTGATGTCTCGGAAAGGCACACCCCAGTCTCGGACAGTGAAAATATTCGGACAGGGGGATGGAAGCTTAGAATAAAGCTCCGCATGACTGAAGATGGACCTGCTCATTTGCCTAGTTATTTTTACCTGGGATTGGACCATGGATTTTGCTTTTATCCAGGACAGCCCAAAACATGGCATAGGTGTGGCTCCTTTGCGCACCTTAGCAATGTTTGTGATGCATTGGTTTGCAGTTTTTGCCTACAAATTGGACATCTCAGTAATTGTTGTAAAAGTCCATCCAAATGCAATCTCTAAGAAATGGGACATTTTTTTCCAGTGTCCTTGGGCTGTGCATAATAAGGGCATGTTTTGGGATCAGGGTGATATTGTGCATATGGCTCAGGAAAGGCAAAATGAATCCTCCATTATACAAACCCAATCCTTAAGTGAGGTACAGTTGGCTCCTGTTGCTGACTTTTCTATGAAAAAGAAAATACTTTAATTGACATACCTCAGAATGCTCCAGACCCTGCTCAGGTGGAAGAACCACAACTTCTGGATGCTGAAATGCCTCCTCAACCACAAGTAGAGTTGGACATGCCTCCCCCATCTGATGATTTTCTATCTATCAAAGGTAAAAGACATTCGTCACGGAATGCTTCTAAATCTAAAATGCCAAAAATGGATGAAATTTTTTGTTCCAATCAATATTCCACCTTTAGAGATCCATCAGTTGATGAAGCAGATCCTCCTTTATGGCTTCACAACTGGATGCCTCGGACATTGATGGTGAGCCTGTTGTACTACCGAAGGTTACGAAAAAAGAAAGGAAGAAGTCCTAAAATGCAACAGGTTTAACTCCTTTTTCTTCCTATGAACAGCAAGTCAGAAAACATTCTGAATGTCTTATCTCTGAAAGTGAATAGCATAAAAATGATAAATGCAGATGCATTACCTTCCAAGCCTTGTATGAGTCCCAGGCAGAGATCTGCTTACTTCAGGATACCCGACCCCACTCTGAGGCAGACATTCAGCAAGCCCAGAAAGCCTGGCCTTGGGGTCCCTCCATATGGTCTTTGGGGGAAGAATTAGGTGCAGGAGTGAGCATTCTGTTTCATGGTCAGATTAATATCCAAAAAGTGATAGATGTAGAATCCAGGAGGGCACTATTTCTGGATATTATGTGTCAGCAGCAAGAACTTAGGATTGGAGTTATTTATGCTCCTCAGACCAAAACACTTTGAAGCAACCTATTCCAGCTTATACAACCTTACTTGCATACCCATAGAAAACTAATCCTGGGAGTGGATTTTAACTGCCCCCTAGAGTTAGGAGATAAGACAGGTAAAACCACGAAATTATACTGTGACACAAATGTATTAAAAGAAGTCACAAGTACAGCAGACCTTAAGGATTCATATAGACATTTGATAGCACAAGGAGGCCATACTTATCACAGGGGAGCACTATCTTCTAGAAATGATTATGTCTTTGTTTCCAAACATTGGAAGATACTTACTGCAGGTACACATCCCACTGCCACTTCAAACCACCTAGAACTACACATAGGGTTAGGGCAACTGCAGCAAAATAATGTAGGCAAAGGGTATTGGCATATCAATAATGAGTTGCTTATAATGGAAAAATACAGGAGGATACTATTGATTTTCTTAAAGCTAGAGCTACAGTAGTAGCATGGTACAAGATGGTTGAGGAATGGTGGTTAGACACCAAATTGACAATCTAACATTTATACCAAAAATGGGGTAAACAAAAGGGTCATAAGTCCTATTTTGAGTTTTTGTCCATTAGAAAAAGGTTATTTAAATTAATATCCCTGCAAAATATTGAAGGGGTGGATAGAACTGACCAGATTAATATTGTGAAAACCGACATGAGAAACTCCTTATATAATAGGGCGAGATCTTTGAAAATGGAGCAAATGGCATGTACACAAGGAACTAAATCTTCTTTGGACATCTTTAAAGATTGTGCTGATAGGATATAGAGGAAAGTGTGGGATGCAGTTAAAAGACCAATCTGGTTCACTACACATGGATTTCATGACTATTTTAGATATTATTTCCCAGCACTTATTTTCCTATTTTGGTACTCCGGCCCAAACTGAAGGAAATCTACATGAATTTTTGACTCAAACTGGCATATGTCCTTTAGTACACAGGACAGAGGAGTTAACTACTCCAATAAGTGTGGAAGAAGTTTGACGGGCTATTCATAAATTGAAGAGAAATACTGCCCCTGGCCCTGATGGCCTGAGCCCTAACTTCTATGTAACATTTCAAAACATTTTGGCCCCTTTGTTGGTTGAGATACTTATTGATATCTTGTTGAATTTGAACTTACAAGAACCATTGGTGCAAGCTTTTCTAATTCTTTTACATAAAAAGGGTGATAAGATGGATTTTGCTAATTGGAGACCTAGTTTTCTGTTAAATGCTGACTTTAAATACTTTCTATGATGTTATGTCATAGACTAGAACACATAGCCCCAACGTTAGTTTCCCTGCTACAGACTTGTGCTATCTCTGGTAGAAACCTGAGGGATAATCTGTTCTGTCTTAGATAAATTTTCACTAGAGGACATATGGGGAAACTCCAGGGTTATGTCCTAGCGTTAGATCAAGAAAAGGTGTTTGATGCTGTTTCCCATGATATGCTCTTTTGCATCCTGGACTTTTATGGGATTCCAGTTACCTTTATTAAGTGGTAACATTTATTATACATATATACATATACATTTTTTTCCACTCATAAATGGCACCATTGGCCAGACAATTGACAACAAAAAGGGGGTGAGGCAGGGGTGCCCTGTAAGCCCCCTGTTTTATATCTTTTATATTGATATCCTTATTAGGAGATTGCCATCCAACAGGGGATTTCATGGTATGTTACTATCCCCTTCCACTCCGTCTTTAAAAGTTATGGCATACGCAGATGACTTATGTTTATTTTTAGGAAAAGGACGGGACAGTGTTCCTGCACTATCTTACCTCCAACACTACTCTACATTGACTGGGGTGAGAATAAATTTACAGAAAAGTGTAGCACTGACAGTAGATAGCTCCCCTTCTAAAGTTGGGGCCTCACTAGGAGGCATATCTATTGTAGCTGGGGTAAAAATTTTAGGGGTGCTTTTTGGACCTAAAAATATGGGGATGATAAACTGGCAACATCAACTGACACTTTGTGAACAGAGAGTGTTTGCCTAGAATAAAATTCAGTCTTCAAAATTAAAGAGAGTTTATTTGGGTAAAACCTTTTTCCTCCTTATTTTACTGTTCATAGGGTCTGTATTCCACTCCCCCCCCCCCGTGTCCTTAGAGACTAAACTTTGCAGTATATTTTTGGGGACTATTTGTGGCAGCAGACTTAATCCCATAAAAAGAAATGTTGTTTATCGGTCTATATCACAAGGGGGTTTAGGTATGATAGATCCCTTATTATTTTTCATACATTATTTTGTTTTTCAATTTAGTACCCTTACTTAAAGGTCTCTTCAAGCCATGGTTGCTTTGTGAAAATGAATGGTTGCAGGCTGTGATACCATCCTGGACTATGAATAATTGATCATTTAAACTGTTGCCTGATAACTTTCCAGACTACATTATTACCTCAATGAAGAAAATTAGATTTTGGAATGTTGAACTACAGGATTTATAAACCCTACCTAGATACCTGGTTATGAAGAAATTCTGCAGATGTATTTTTTGAGCAACTTATTTTTTATAAAGATACTGTGCAAAATATTCCACAAACCATCAAACAGCTCACAGATGGTAGAATTCCCAATAATCTGTGGCATACATGTTGGCTTGCAAGTCATGGGAAACTGGGTGTCAAGAATAATCACAAACATAAAAAATTGGAGGAACATTATTGTACTAGAGATCTCTGTAATACTGTTTCAGAAATGCAAGGACATTTATTTTTCAAATGTCCCTATGTGGTCTCTTTCTGGACTTTATTGGCACAGACTGTACAAGACATTAATTTTGCTAGTATGACCTATGATGTTTTTATCCTGGGACTTTATGCTGGGAAATGGACCAAGTACCCATACAGTACACTACGGCTCTTATGTAGCTTTTTTTTTTTTCAATTCTCTATTTTTGTCCTGCATCCCATGCCAGGATCATCTGCCCAGTCACAGACTCTGGCTGTGGCTACTCACATCAGCCGCCCTCCTTGAACCCTCTGGCTTGCCCCCCAGGGCGGGGTCCTGGTGCCTTGACCAAGGGCACCATGAACTTCAGAAAGGCAGGAGTCAGCCTGAGATCCTATGCAGCCAGAGCAGGTGTCATTAAGGCAGCGGGAGCAGGGTTCCCCCCCCTTGTTGTGCACAGGAGGCGTGGATGTGCGATGACATCCTGTGTCCACCTCGCCTCCTGAATCCTGGCAAGTGCCGGGAGCTGTGGTATCCTTAGCTTCTGCCAGGGGTCCGTCAAGTGCCAGATAGTGTTCCCACCCTCCCCCTGGAGAAGGAGAGCAGTCCCTGTAATGCTCCATCCTTCTCCCCCGGCTGGCCCTCCAGTGACACAGGTCCATTCCCGAACCCTGGTCACCGGTGGAGCAAGCGGAAATCAAACCTCTGCACCGGCAGGCCAGCTTGGCTCTTATGTAGCATTTTACAATATCATATCTGGCAATCCAGATGCCAATGGACTCTTCATCAACAATACATCACTCAGCAAGTATTACTATGAATTGTGCTTGATCAAGTTCTACAAATATATAACAGAGAGATACATTAAAACAATTGTGGAAACATTGTATGGGGTGGATACAGTGACTATTTGTGTGAAGGAAGTGAAAGTAAGCTATAGGATAAAAATGGTGACAAAATACACATATGTACAAAGGACATGAACTGTGAACTCATATTGGAACAGCACATATCTTATTGACACTAAATGATTCCAGTACATGGCAGGGACAGCATGGAAAATGGACATGGATTTCTGATATGACTTTAAAGTATGGCTGACATGGTACTCTCTGAATGAACAAGTGGCTTCACCTTAGTTATGATGGATTCTCTCTACATGTGTATCTTTCCCTGAGGTTAAAATGAGACTTTTCTGCTACTGTCCTTAGTATTGTGTGATTCCCACAATGAAAACTTTCCCTACTCACCTGTAGGGGAACCTCTGGCCACCAAGAATGCCACTTCTGAGGAGGCAGCAGACAGGATGGATGTGCAGGAGGCAGAGAAGCTAGTCTCAGCCATTGCCCCAAAATCAACTGAGACTGAGCTTTTTTATGATGCTCTGGACATTCTAGAAATGGATAATTCAACCACAGAAGAAGGAATGGATTTTCAAAAAATTACAGGACAAATGGCAAGCAAAACATTACCTGAAGTAGCTGATAAAATTAATGAATTACATCAGGAGTTACAGAAAGAAGACAAGCGCTTTCTGAAGCGGCAGGAGGAACTACAAGCAGCTATTTCTGCACAATAGATCCACCAACTTGCAGCACCACAAAGAACTCCTCCAGATGTGAAGGCCCAGCTTCCGATCTGTGACACAGCACCAGTGGTCACTAAGGATCAAAAACATCTGGCTGACAACCAGCAGAGAACCACCTCTACTACTAGAGCACCCCATGCCACAGTTGAACTTCAACTTTTCTGCAAGTACAAGGTTACAGTCTTTAATTACCTTTTCTGGCAATTTAGCGAATAACCCAGGGGGAGATCCATCGGGAAAGGCATGTACAGGTGTGCTTACACCTGGCCTAAGGCAAGACCTCCCAGCAACTAACATAATGAATAAAACAGTGTCTGCCTGGTCAGTAGATGTGGTGCTACAAGCTGTAAGATGGGAGTAATCCTCTGAAATGGGAGGCTGGGTGTCCGGTACCTCCCCCTATTTCAACTACAGTGTTTGCTGCAAATAACATTGACACCAGTAATAAAACACAAAGTAAACTGCAGCAATTCTTACTCAGGCACTTGGACAAAGTCTCCCAACAGACTGCTCTAGAATTTGCACTACCTGCCTCCCCTAACTTATCCAGTTTACTCAGCTCCAGTCAAGCATAGTAGGCATGTGCACTGTCCCCCGATTCGCTCTCTGGCCACTAACTGACCTCTTACTGTTAGATTTATCCTATGCACTGTCAACAGCCACAACAATGTATTAGACATCCTTGTAAAATGGTCAAGACATCCTTGTAAAATGGTCATGCTGTAACTGGAAGTCAAAGTGCCCTGGCACTGTACCCTGTATCGTATTGTTTACTGTGTTGCCCATAGCCTACAGCCTCAACTCTGTATTAGACATCTCAGTATACTGTTTTCATGATGCAACCTTGCCATCAAACTGCCCTGGCATTGTATATTGTATCATACTGTCTATAGTATTTACCGATGTCTGTATTGTGTATTGACGTGGAGCCTTTGGAAATGAGTCTCTGACTCAAAGGTTGTAATTCCAAGATTTTAAATAAATAAATAATACTGATTGGGGAACACTCATGGATTAAGTAGATGATAATACTCCAACTTCACCACTGCATTTGCCAGAGGACTTTAATGCAAAACCCAGTACTGACATAGTGGGGGCAGCACTCCCCTTCCCCCCAACACACTAGGGAAATACAGGACCAAAGTCATTTGCACAGAACCTTTGATGAAGATACACAATGTCCATTGGACAGATCTTCAACCCAGCCCACACCTTTTGAAGCTACAAACAGGCCAAGGGACAATAATAACTCCAGATCCTATGCCTTTTTTTTAGAGCACAAGTATTTCCTACAAAAAGACACAATGCAGTGAGGCTTATCTACAAAGGGGGACAGGAAATTTTCCCTGACCACAAATATGTGGCAAGAACTCTTCTCAAAGGCTGTATGTCCCTTGCTGCAGCAGAAATTTACACACTCATACATGTATCAGGGGAACCTATGTTTTACCTTAGTTTTAAATTGAGTAGTGGTCTGCAGAAATTCTGGGTCAAATATCAAGTCCTAAAGACCTTACCTATATGGGCTTCATTTGATGTTGTACCTCTAACTAAACCAGCACATAGGACTGTAACAGTTTTATTTAGGAAAGAGAGGGTCAGTGTAACTGACCTCCTCCTTTGGTTAAAGCAGAGGTACACAGTTGAAGGTCATCCTGAAGCTATCTTTAATGAGGATCATATTTGGAATGGAGGATGGAGAGTTAAGGTGATATTATAAGTCACAGAGGACGGTTTCCTGCACCTTCCAGACTCTTTCTTTTTGGGGAGAGATAGGGATATTTTGTTTTATGGGGGACAGCCAAAAGCTTGTTATAGGTGTGGCTCAATGGGGCACTTAAGTAGCCTCTGTGACAGGTTTGAATGCACTAATTGGAATGAGCTGGGACATACTTCAGGGTAGTGCAGACAAAATCAACTCTGCAATTAATGTGATACCAATGTGCATACCTTCCATACCTGCCCTAGTGCAGCCCACAACCAGACTAACCAGTCAGACAGTGAAGAGCAGAGGCTCTTGGTTGCTATTGCTCAGAGAAGAACAAATAGAATAACATTATCTGACCCACAGACCTCTTTCTCAGTCCTAGCAGACCCAACCCTCCTCCCCCCACCGGGGACATGCAGCAGACAGAAACACCTGCTGAGGTTAGAGAGGCAGAGGCATCAGACATAGCAGATGATCAAAGTGCAATTCTTGAGGAACACAATATGCCCCCCCAGCAGCCACCTAAAGACCAATGGCAAAGTAAAAGGGTCACTAGGAGGAGACCAGCATGGCAGCAACCCAGCCCAAAGTTCCCTAAAACTTCTTCAAGTCAAACAGGAAACAAGTATGGGATATTAGTGGAAGAAAAAGAGGCATCAGGGTATGAGACAGATGACTCCTCATTATGGTCTTCTGTACCAGATTTGGGGTCTGAGGTAGAGGACCCCACACTTGTGACGCCAGATCAGACAGCTGACTCAGCCAGCTCCATAGTCACCCCACAAAAAGCTAAGGGGAAGCAAAAGCACATCAGGAATGCTAAAAATTCCAAAAAGAAACCACCAGGAGTTACATGTTGTTAAGCAGGGTAAAGCCTCCCATCCACACATCATGATGGAACCCCTTATACCTCTCAGTTCTATCAACGTAAACAACATTAAAAGAGCATTAGAAAGAAGTTAGCAGTATTCTCCCATCTTCAAACTTACCCTACTGGTATCTTTTTTTCTACAGGATACTAGACTGTATTCCACTGTTGATCTCCAGCAAACAATTAAGCATTGACATACTGCATCTTCTTAGTGGTCCTTTGGACAGGACACCTGTTCAGGGGTAGCTATACTCTTTCATAATATAGATGTTCATCTTCTTAAGTTAATGGACCTTCAGCCAGGAAGGGCTTTAATTTTAGATTTTACAATGCAAATGTCTTTTTTCACCTCATTAACATTGAGGCAGCCCAAACAAAAGCAGAGTGTATTGAACTTTTTCAACGTATCCAACCATATTTATATTTAGTTCAAAATGTAATTCTAGGTATTGACTTCAATTGTGGATTAACTTTGAAATACAGAGCTAAAACTGTGAATACAAAGAAAGTCTTTTGCGATATGACCTTTCTGAAAAACATGATTGATAAAACAGATCTTTCAGATGCATACTTAGCACCAATTGGTCAGTAACACCCCACATTTCATAAGGGCCCCTTAACAAGCAGGATAGATTACTTTTTCATCATTTCCTCTTTACATACTGTAAACACAAGGCCCAACTACTGGTTGCAGAATTTTCAAATCATGGTATTCTAAATATTAAAATAGGAAAAGTAACTGCCCCTCCACATGGACCTAGAGTATGGAAGTTTAACTCATCATTACTGACACAACCAGACTTACAACAAATTATACGGTATTTTCTAGAAGCATGAATGTCAGTATTAATTTTGTATGATGGTCCCATAGTTTGGTGGGAGGATACACTCATTGATCTCACTTCTCTGCTAAAAACACATAGCAAAACAGTACATCAGGACAACTATAACACATATTTAGAATATAGAAAACAATTACAGAAACTAATGACACTCTCTACCACCATATCCCATTACTACACAGCACAGATGCAGAATATTAAACACCAAATGACACAATATCATATACAACAGGCACAAAGTTTACAGCAACAACACACATATAGGACACAATGGGAAAAGGGAAATAAATGCCCAAGTGAAGGTTGCTTCCTTAGGAATCAACAAAAACAGATTAACAGCTGGATTAATTAGGATGGGGAAGTTTGCTCAGATATTAAAGACATTTTACAGATTGTAACTCAACACACTATCAAACTCTTCTCTGCTAATACTGACCAGGCAATGTCAGAAACTGTTATGGACCCAGAATCATTTCCAGAGTTTAATCAGAATGGGAACAGGGGTTACATAAGAAAATTGATTCAGGAAAAGTTGAAGCAGTCAGAACATCTCTAGTTACAGATAAAGCTCCATGGGAAGATGGCCTGACTTATGAACTATACAAATTAATACTGTAGGTGCCCATATAGTTACAGAGCTGGCCATGGTCTTCAATACCATACTACAAACCACCTCACCAACATTGTGGCTAAAGAAAGGAATGTTAATTTATCTGTATAGAAAAGGAAATAAACACAACTTAAATATTGGAGACCAATTAGCCTCCTTAACACAGATTTTAAAATCATAATGAAAACTTTTGAATTCCAGATTACTAACAGTTGCCAAATCATTGATTTCTACAGCACAAACCTGTGCAATACCAGGAAGAAATATCACAGAACATTTAATTTTACTCAGGGAACATTTTGAACACGGCAATAGAAATAATCTGTCAGGATTTGTGCTGTCATTGGATCAAACAAAAACATTTGACTCAGTGAATCATGAATTCTTGTGGAACATTTTGGCACTGTATGGTATACCACTGCAATTCATCTCTTGGATTAAATGTTCATATAAAAATTCTTCAGTTACACCTATCATAAAATGATGGAAGGGCCCCATGATTCTGGTTCAAAAAGGTGTTAGAGAGGGGTGTCCAATGAGCCCTCTATTATATACATTCTGCATTGACCCCTTACTAAAAAAACTAAATTCTGCAAATACCTTACACCTTATTTGGATGCAAAATACTGACATACCCCACAAGACCATCACTTATTCAGATGATCTGTGCATCTTAGTAGCAGACCATCAATCATCAGAAGTAGGTATAAGACTTTGTAATATATATGGTTCGCAAGCCAGATCTTCCCTGAATTTAGATAGTGCACAGGTTGTCAACTCGTGCTGTCAGATGAACCACAGCGCATGGTAGTAGCAGGAATACAACTGTCTTCAGAACCACTTTACATTTTAGGCATTACATATGGCTATGCAGATTCAGACAGGTTAAACTGGGAACCCAAGATACAACAAGGGAAAGCGACAGTAGCCCACTTGAATAAATGGCAAATCGAAAAACTGAAAGAATTCACCTCATTAAAACTTACCATTTACCAATTTTTTTATTTATTAGTAGTGTTTTCCATCCTCCTAGATCCTTAGAAACCACCAAATTTAGTATATTTTTTCAGGTCGTCTGGGGAAGCAGTCTTAATCCAATAAAACAAAATATTTTCTGTCTTCCAATACATCAAGGAGGGCTAGGGATGATAAATCCCATTGTGTTTTTTAATACTATTTTTTTCATGCTAACTTTAAACCCATTTTAATTTTCACAGGTCAAAGTTAAATGACACTTTCATTTTCATCATGTGAACTATGGTTTATACAATGGGAGATTGGTAACATGGATCCCCTGAAACATTCAGTAAATGCTCCAAGTTACATTAAAGAATGTTTTCTAAAAATAAAAACCTGCCGTATCTCAGGGCAAATGATGATTATGAACTCTAGAAAAGATATGTACAACTGGATTATTACACATAATTACCAAAAATTGGACACATTTCAAACTTGCCCTGCACAGTACAAGGCATCATTGAAACAACTTTTAAAGAAACCCAGAATTCCAAAAAAATTATGGGAGTTATATTGGTTGAGCTGTCATAATACGATAAATATAAATGCAAATCATAAGCATAAACAATATGAAGAAAGAATGTGAGGTAGATCACTGTGTACCCAGGAGCTAGAAATAACTGAACATTTATTTTTTTCCTGTTCATATATCAAAGATTTCTGGAAATGATTGGCTAATACATGGAACGAGCCTTGGTTCCAGACTATGATATATGAAGCTCTGATGTTCCGGTATTATACAGGATTTGGGAATAATTGGAATGAACATATTATACATATTATATTGTTAGTCATAAAATGGTACGTTTGGAATACCAGCAGTCTTTTCACACTACAACAAAAAGTAATCGCACATATGAAATTAATACAGAAAATTAATCATGAGATACAAAACATATATCATGCAGAGACATTAGTAATGACTCAAAACCAATTAAAGGTACTTTGGCAGAATTTGCCTTAATGAACAGATAATGATACACCCATTACTTAAATATTTTTTTCCCTATAAAGAGGAAAAGGTGAAAAAGAGCTACAGTATTAGTTTATTGCTGAATTTCTCTTATTGACAATAATATCAAGTAAGGAAATTAACATAGAAAATGAGAGAGGAGGAATGATACAGGTGATACCTTTGATTATTTGTTAATTTTTCTTTCTTTTTCCTTTTTGTCAAAGAAATCATTGTAATTTCTGAAATGCTTTCATTTCTTGATATATGCATTGTTTGATTTTTCTCAATAAAAACAACCCTACTCTTGTTGAGAAGTGCCACAAGATCTTTAATGTCCACCTGAACAACCACCAGAACAGGCAGATGGGACCTTGGTTTAATATCTCATCCAAAAGACAGCACCTCAGGAGTGCAGCACCCCCTTCTTGATGCACCACAATGTCAGTATTGGGAATTATCCCACTTTCCCTGTGTGGGGCTAGAACTCACCACCTTCTGATCTTCTGGCCTCAGAGGCAAGTGTGCTACCTGCTGAGCCACTGACACTGCATATGGACTTGAGCACCAGAAGCTAGGGAGCAGGAGATGAATTCCCCTGCCTCAGAGCTGCCACCCATTATAGCAATAAGGGTGGGTGTCAGAGCCACTGGGAGCCCAGAAGAAGAGAGGGCTGATGGGGCTGGAGGTGCCACCCCCCATGGGGGAAGACCCCATTGCAGTCATTGGTTTGTGGGGCAACCATGAACTGGATGCTGACCAGGCCCAGTCCTTGTGTTTTTTTCAGTGCTTGTGCTTCCCAGATTTCTCCTTGTGAGAAAATGTAGAAGCCCTGGAGGACTGTGCTGGTGAGGCCAAGGAGCATCTGGCCTGCATCTCCTTTTCCATCATGACCAACATCTGCTTCATGGCTAGCCAGCATTTTGTGATGATGTCTCCAGGAGGTCTGATTGAATTTTTGGCAAAACTGGCAGGCTTCAGTGTCGTGGCTGGGGCCTAGGCCAATGAGACACTCAGAGTGCCCATACTCTTCAGGGATCTGTTTGTCACAGGCACACTTAGAGGAGTAGTTGGAAGATGAGGTTGGTGGAGAAGATATACACTCATTGAGGAATACACCTAAAAAATGATGTTTCAAACTTAGAAAATGAAAAGTAAAAAAGAGAAGCATGCATGGGTAATGGTGGTCAACTCTAGCTGTGGTATCTGCTAAGGTCTGATGTGCATGGGTCAAGTGTGAGAAAAGAACTGAGGCAGGTGTGGGGGACTGCCCACCTCTATAGGCTAGGCTGATGTCAGCTGACTGATGCTGGCGGTGGGTGGTCCCCCATGGTAGACTGCTAGCTAGATGTTTTCCATGTGGTCTGGCACCTAATGACTTAGTCCTACCAATGTGGCCTGCTGCAACTGCCTTCCTCAAAGTAAGATCTTACTGTGACTATAGGAAAGCTAATTGTATTTCTATGAGGGAGGACCTAACACACTGGGATTGGAGTATGTCGTTTATTAATCAGACTGTAGAAACAAAATAGGTCATACTTAGGGATAAATTATTAGAATCTCAAGAAAAATTGGTATCCAAAAGAACAAAATCCCGAAGTACTAATATTAAACCAAAATGACTAACAGCGGACATTAAAAAGAAAATAAAAAAAACAAAAACAATTGTACAGAGCTTACAAATCAGACCCTTGTAAAGAAAAGCTAGATAACTATAGGAAGAATCTTAAATCTTGCAGACACACAATCAAAAAAACAAACACAGATATGAATATTCACTGGCATGCAATAATTCAAATCCAAAATATTTTTTGGGGTACATTAATTTACTTATGGGCAGAAAATCCAAAATTGGACCTTTCCAGATAAATGGCACCTTAACTGAAAATCAAAAGGATATAGCAACACAGTTCACTAAACACTTTGCTACTAGTTTCAATGCAAAAGAAGGCATATACTGGTTTAGAGACAATGAATAATAGTATAAACACAAATACTGACCCATTCATATGTTTTCCATTATTTTCACCAGATGTGGTTAGAAAGAAACTGCTCAAGGTTGATCCCTATAAATCGCCAGGAGCTGACAACACACATCCAACACTCATTAAAAATCTAGCCAACATCATCTGTGAACACCCTAAATGAAATTTTTTGTTATTTATTATTTACTGGAATGGTGCAAAATGACTGGATGAAGGGGGATATCACACCATTATTTAATAAAGGGTCTAGACAGGATGTCAATAAATACAGACACATAAGCCTAACCTGTATTTTAGGAAAAAATGTGAAAAAAAATCACATACAAGATCACATCAAAATGTTTAACTTAAATGACGAAACACAACATGGCTTCACTAGATGATGTTCTTGTGTGACAAACCTTATTTCATTCTATGAACCACTTAGCTGCCTCTTAAATAATAATGTACCCTGTGATATGATCTATTTAGACCTCAGTAAGACAATCAACAGGGTACAACGTGGAAAGCTAGTCATGAAGCTGGGTAACTTACAAATAAATAAAAATATGGTTCTTGAGTAGAGAGTTGATTGGAGGGAAGAAGTCAGAGGGTGCAGGTGAATGGTTGTTCATCAGATTATGCAGAGGTTACTAGTGGTTGTGCTCCAGGACTCAGTACTGGGTACCCTACTATGTAATATAGACATCAGCGATTTATATTATGGTCTGCATGGTATGTCAACAAATTCACAGATGACACTAAGATTGGGGGCAGAGCTGGCAACTTCATGAATATCAACAAGATACAGGCTAATTTACATAATATTGCAAAATGGGCTGAAAACTGGGATATGATGTTTAACCCTAGTAAATGTATGGTCATACATATGGGCAGTAAAAATATTGGATTCCCATACAGACTCAGTGGCACTGAGCTAAAGACTGTAACCAAGGAAAAAGATTTTGGTTTCATAATACAGAATAATTTGTCATTCAGGTCTCATTGTTTGTCGGCTTCTGCAAAACCACATAAAACACTGGGCTGCATTAGACGTAACTTTGTTAGTAGACATAGTTAAGTTCTGATACCACTGTACCGATCATTAGCTCATCCATATTTAGGCTATTGCTCACAACTGTCGTCACCATGCCTAAAGACTGATATAACATCAGTTGAAAGAGTTCGGAGGCACTACACAAAAATCATTAGTGGTTGTGAATCTCTGAACTACGAAGCTAGGTTTACCAAGTTAGGTCTGCATTGTTTACAGAGGAGATATCTAAAGGTGACTTAATTCTCCTCTACAACCAATTTAACATTATAAATGGCTGGTTGAACCTGGGTTTTACATTAATGGAAATGGAACATAACATCAGGTTCCACAATAAACAATTACTGAGGAAACTGTATAGAACAAACAGGAGGGGCTCCTTTTACACAAAGGAGTGTTAAAATACTGGAACAGTTTGCCCCAATGTATTGTGCATGCACCTACATTAAATAGCTTCAAAAAAACAGCTTGACATTGAAATCAGTTCTTGGGCTTTTAATGTTTGACCACTGTTAGTGGCGGGGAGGTGGATGAGAAGCATCACTGGTGCGCATCCAACCTTATCTAACTAAATAACTAAGCACCCAATTCTGGAGGCTCTGGGCACTGTACAAGCAGGTAAAGGTAAAATAATTAACATACAATAATACAATCACATGTTAATGTGGTGGTGAGTGTATCTTTGAAACTATTGTAATCAGTTTAATTGCTATAATCTACTTGTGGGAGTAGTGTCTTCCTTTCAGTTGTGTGATGGTCATCCTGAACTGTTGTACTTCTGTCCCCCTTCAAATATTGGTGAGGTGTTTTCTCATTTGTTGTACTTCAGTCCCCTCCAAGATTGGTGAGGTGATTTTCTGATTTGTGGTACATCCTGTTCCCTCCCTAGATTGGTGAGGCTTGTGTATCCATTTTATGTGTTCCTAGTTTTCTCCCTCTGGCAGGAATTTCTGGTTGTGATAGTCTCTCACTTTGATTATTTAGTTACACTACTCTCAAAATGGGTCAGTTGCTCTGGGTGTTTGTTGTTATTTGCACCATTTTTTGTTCACCCCTAGAGGTGGACACCATACCTATCATTTATTTATTTTATTTATTTATTTAATGTATCATAGGAATTACAACCCTTTGAGTTGTAGACTCATTTACAAAGGCTCTGCATCAAACATAATCATACATACAATGAGACAGAACAGCAGTAGGACATCACAGTTTAAACAAAGGTATTTACATATAATAGCCAGGGTGGCTGTTGACCTATACATGTAGTAGCTAGGGTATTGATGTAGATACAGGTGGTATAGTTACAGAGTAAGTGCAGCCTCTGGGGCATTATTATATAGCAGAAACAGTGGTCAGTAACGAAGATGAAATATACAGTTGGTCCTATACAGTTGGTAGCTATGTCAAAAAGGACCAGCCTAGGGCAGCTCTGTGAAGGGATAGTTAGGAGGATTAGCAATTACACTGGCATTGATGCAAGGAGAAAATGCATTTTTTAGGGTGGTCTTAAAGTGCCCTAATTTGGGAATGGAGGTTATAGCTGGGGGGAGTTTATTGTACCAAACAGGGGCTCTATAAGGGAATGATCACTGAGCTAGGGAGATTCTGACCCTGGCCATGGCCCACAGGTGTTCATTGGCAGAACAAGTAGCTGCAGTAGGGGAGCACAAGAGTAGGGAGGCAGAGACCCCCAGTGGGGTCAACCCCAGGTGGATTTTTTTGTTGAAGAGACAAGTTTGGTATTACAGTTTTTCCTCTAGAGTGAGAATGTTGGAGAGGCCGTAGAGGGTGCAAGTATTGGAGTGTTTGTCTGCTCCTAGGAGGAGTCAGCACACTTTATTAATAGCTATGTGAATTTTGTTTAGGGTGATGTTGTCAGCGGCTGAGTAGATGGGGATCCCATAGTCAATGAGAGAGAGAACTGAGGAGGTGGCAGCCAGATTGAGTGCTTATGGTGTCAGGCAGTCCTTGTGATGGTAAAGAAGGATGATGTGGGAATTAATGGCTGAGGATAGGATGTTAATGTGGACATGGAAGGATAGAGAGGTATCAAAGGTAAGGCCGCAATACTTATAAGTATGTACTTGTTCCAAGGGGAGGTGAGCTTGAGAGAGGATTTTTAGTTCAGTGTCCTTGGCCTTGCTTTGCCAGTGGCAAAGAGCATGGAATTTGTTGTTTTTGATGTTGACCATGAGTCTGCGATCGGTTAACCAGCTTTCAATCTGCTTGAACAAGTCTTGGAGGGAGGACTGAAGGATGGCAGGGCTGGGGTGTTCAGCATAGAGAACTGCATCATCAGCGTATAGCAGCAAGATACCGGAGCAGGATTTTGGTAGCACTGAAGAGTAGAGGGCCCAATATGGAACCTTGGGGAACCCCCAAGTGGACAGGCAGGGTGGAAGAAAGGGTGTCATTTATCTTGACACATTGGGATCTAGCAGTAAGGTAGCTATTGAACCATGAGGGGGTCCACGTGGTAGACCAGTGAGGTGGAGTGTGTCCAGGAGGAGAGGGTTGGAGACCGTATCAAAGGCCTTCAAGAGGTCTATGAAGATGGCTCCAGCAAGATGCTTATGGTCAAGGGCAGAGTAAATGAAATTTGAGAATTTGATGAGAGCAGTGGTTGTGCTATGGCCTGATCTGAAGCCATGTTGCTCACTACATAGTAAATTGTGGGCAAGCAGATACTCACAGAGTTGGTAGGCAATGATATTTTCAAGGGCATTTGAGAGAGCGGAAAGGATGGAGATGGGCCGATAGTTGTTGGGGTTGGTGTTGTCTCCACTTTTTAGTATTGTGGTACTTGTTACAGTCTTCCAGGTGGTTGGGAACTGTCCCAGGCATAGGGAGTGGTTCAGGAGGTCAGTCGGCGGGGGGAGAGAACAGTGTCAAGAACCTGGTAAAGGATTTTCATATCAAAAGAGTCTTTGCAATAGTTGGAGTGACTGAGAGCTTTGGAGAAGTAGGTTTTGGCCTCCCGCTTTGTAAAGACCCTAAGGTAGAAAGGGGGGCACTGGAGGTTAGGTTCAGGCATAGCTGGAATAGGGTCAAAGAAGTCGCTCGGAAGGACTGCACTAAGATCAGAAAAGGTGGAGTTAAGGCAATTGGCAATGGCCTAGGGGTTGGTGGAGGTGGCATTATTGATGTAGAGCTGGGATGGTGGGGGGAAGTGGGATTTACCATTAAGTTCTTTAATGTTATCCCAAAATTTCCACATGCTCCCCCAGGAGGACGCCAGAGTGTCTTTATAATAATCAGCCTTGGCCTTGCGTATGGTCCAGATGCACCTATTATGTGCAACTTTGTAGGCTTGCCTGTCTGCCTGAGAGCCAGATTCAACAGCTCTGTGCCAGAGGTCATCCCTTGTTTTATTTGTTGCCATAATAAAGGCATGATCCATGGGACATTATGTTTTATAGATTGCATTTTAGTTAGAGGGGCATAAATGTCACACGCTTTGTTAAAAGAGCATGTGAAGTAATCAAGAGCCATGTCAATATTAGGGGGCTTGGGATATAGGGGACCAGTCCCACTGGTCCAGATAATGTTGATTTTTTTAAGGCCACCCTGCCATAGGCACCAGCAGGTGGATACTCTAGGTTGAGGTTTGGAAAGGTGACATAACCAGGAGAAAAGGATGGGGGAGTGGTCACTCAGAGAGTCCAGAAGGACCACTAGGTTGGTTAGTAGTATGTCTAGTAGAGTCTGGGAGCCATTTGAGGTGTGCACCCTGGTGGGTTGGCAAACCAGCTGGGTATGGTCCAGCACCACAAAGGTGTCCTTGATAGCTGCTGCCGAATTGGTGAGCCAGTTTACATTTAGATCACCAACCAGGATATGCTCTGTTTTGAGAGGGAAATTGGAAATATAGTTTGAGAGGGATTGTATGGCCATTGCTTGGTTCCGTAGGGTAACATATGCCATGGTGATAGTTAGAGGGGCCCTAGCAGGGTCCAGGGTAAGTTTTATAGATAGGGCTTGAGTGCCATGGTCCAGGAAGGGGGCTGGAAGAGCTTAGTTCAGTAGGTAGTCACGGACATACAGTGCACATCCACCACCCAGTTTACCAATTCTGTCTGCTCTGTGTAGAGTGAAGCCAGGGAAGGTGATGAACGAGTTAGGTTTTTTTTTAATAGCCATGTTTCTGTGAGTGAAAGGACATCTGGCTGGTATTGCACTAGCCAGCTTTGGGGTGATGCAGTTTTTTAGGAAGGCTGCAGATATTCATAGCAGCTATATGCAGCCCTTGGTGTAGTTTCTGTTGACTATGGGTGGCGGGGTCTGGGTTGGGGTGAATATTTCCTGATCAGAGAAGTAATAGGGCTAGGACCCTGAGAAAGGCAAGAGACTGCCACTTGGTGGTTGGCAGTGGGTGGTGCACATTTGGAGAGAGTAGCACAGGAAATGGGTACGTTGAAGAGGGCAGGAAAGGTAAGGCAGATGAGCTGACAGTGGGGTTGGGAGGGTGTATGATGGTAGTAAGTTAAGCAAGGGGGTGGATGTTTACCAGGCATTGACAGGGTGGGTGGGAGATGGGAATAGGTAGAGAAGGCTGGGGGTGAGGTGTGTGTGTGTGGGTGGGGAGAGGGCAAGCTGGCCCAGTAAGGAGTATGATAAATGTAATTAGCAGACAATAAGATAGTCTACTGGGAGATAGGTGGGTGAGCAGTGGACAGTGGAGGTTGTTTGTCCAGTGATGGCATAAGGGGAGCAAGCTGACACCCATCATTGTGGTGGTCTCAGTAGTGCAGTGGTAGGGTGATGGACTTTGGTGCAGGAGGTACCAGGTTCAAATCCCAGGGGAGAGACACTGTGTAGAGGCCTGGTGGCACCTATGAATCAATGGAACAGTTTCCAAGGGCGGTGGGTGAAAGACTATAAAAGGAGGGTACAGCAATGACTCCTAGTGGTGGCAGTTGGAAGGGCAGGGGAGGAGCAATGGGAGTAATTAACAGGGGGTAATGGAGCAGTTGGGAAAAGAGGGTATGTGGTTAGAGACAGAGGAGAGTGTGGAGGAGGACAGAAGCTGGAGGAATAAGTAATTGGGGGGGTAGTAGAGTGCCGGAGGAGCTAGAGTGTCTATGGATAGAGAGAGAGGAGAGAGAGAGTGCAGCAAGGCAGGGGCCAGGTGGAGGGAAAGCACTCTAGTGGTTGTAGCCAATAAGCTGTTAATGGAAAACTTGGGACTTAGAAACTATTGTGGCAGGAAGTCGCATGGCCATGGAGGTGCTTATATTGAGGGTAGGGGTGGGGTAATTGATGTGCAGCATTGATGGGCTCACACCCCCCCCACAACAAACAGGCTGAAGGGAGCTGTAGTTACCTCTTAGTACCTCATGAAAGCTGGTCCCCAGGTAGCTGTGTGTTCTGCAAGGCGTGGGTGGCATAGATACCTATTCTTGTGATTAGTCAGATTTTACTTTGTCTAATACCTTAATTTTCTGTCATAGAAATTGGGAAGCTCATCATCTGCTCTTCCCTGCACTTTGCTGAGAGCCTTGCAGTACCTTACAAGGCTACACTGGAATCATGATCCTGTATGTAAACGTCTTGAGTTCTTCTCCCATAATTTTCTTGGCCCTGATTCAACTTCACTTTGTGGGGGTCATAGCAATAAATAAGTAAAAACAACAAAATCGGGCTGACTTCAGCCTAACCTGGGAAAATGATTGGTAGGCTAACTTACAGTGAAAAATAAAGTTTATTTATTACATAGTGCAGCAGAAAGGACAGCTGGGGGGATCAATCTTCCAACATTTCATGCATTAGCATGCATTTAATCATGGGTAATTTGACATCCAATGGCTATCATGATTTATATATGTAACCCCCTTTTTCCCAGGGGTTACTAGAATCACGGTTAGAATTAGTGGCAGGGAGGGAAGACAGCTAGTGAAATGCCAGTTAAATGGGTTTCACTCTGTCTCACTCTGTTCTCAGTCTCTGCTGAGCTCTGGAGGGATGATGTCATTTAGAACTTTCGCAGCTGCATAAGCCACACTAGCTAGCAGCAGTGAGAGCTAGCTTTAGAATGTTGAGAGATTCTGTAGTTGGAATTCCAGGAGGAGGCTGCAGTTACAGTAGGCAGCTCCTCACTTCAGCTCTATCAGAGAGCTACCAGTTGTTTTTTTTTTTGTGTGTGTGTTTCTCACCTTAGTGGTCGTCATCAGTTCCTGTGTAGAACTGGTGGAGACCTTGTTCAATGGTTTTCACTGTGCAGGGATGGGGTGAATTCCAGGATTCAGAGGCAATCCCCTGGTCCAACCTGGACTTTTGAGAAGCTGCCTTGAGACAACTTGTTGTGAGTATTTGTGTGATTTTTCTGTGTAGACCCAGGAGTATCTGCAATGCCTGTGAGGTGAATTTCTCTGAAAAAGGGACCCTGTCACCTAAGACTTTCTTGTTAAAAGTGTGTGCCTATGTTGGAGTCCTGTATGTGACTGTCCAAGTAGAGAACATTTTAATTCTGGCACCCCTGATGTGTGTGTTTTGTAGTATGTTAAGTGTGGTAAACATTTAAGACAACATCTACAAAGTTTTACAGTGTGTGGTGTTATTAACCAGATGAATGGCCGGGCATAAGCTTGGAAACAAAAGGTGGGAAACCCCCCATCTGGAGTGACCAGTTTACCTCTACGGGTTCTGAAGGGCACCTATTACTTTTTCTTCAGTGCATTTGGCAAATGCCTGAGAAAAGTGTTTACCCCTGGATGTGGGTTGTTTTCATTCAGTTTACCCCAGTATAGTGGGTTCTGAAAGTTCTGAGCCTGTATGTACTCTTTTGTGGTCATGTGTACCACCTTCATTCCTCATGAAATATGGGAAAGTGTCCTAGTACTGGCCGTGTGTGCCTAGTCGATGGGAAATGTACCAGTACCTAGCCAGATGTGCCAATTTCCAGTAGGAACCAGTGTGTTCACCAGTGTGTGTTTTCTTCATCCTATGCTACATGGGAATTCAGGAATGTCTGTACCTCAAAAATCTGCAATACAAGTGTGTGTAGCCCCATGGGGGTCCATCTTCACTTTGTGATTATTCCTGCTTTGTTACATGAATAAAAGCCACACTCTAGAATCCCAAACTGGTTTGGACAGTGATATTATTGCTTCCTTGTGTCTGGAGTTACTTGGGTGCCCCTGTCCAGAAGTGCAAACCTAGCATAGCCCTAAGCAAATGTTTTCCCCCTGGGACCTGGGTTGTTGGCCATATCAGTTGGTCCCTACCAGGTGTGTGACAGGCAGTTGCCACACTTTGTTGTCTGTTTTATGTGGCAGGCTAAGTCCACCTTGTCTATTGTAGCAAAACAATGTACCCCCACCCCTCTCTTTTCCCCTAGACTTGGAGAGGTGTGCCTTCTAGTTAAACAAGGGGCCAGTGGGGGGTTACATATAGCATCCTTTAAATAATATGTGACAATGTTAAATAGGTGTAAATAGCCATAAAGTACAGGAAATATTAAAAATACAGTGCAGATGTGTATACACAAATATGAAATATTTGAAAACATTTTTTTGATGCTCATATAGCATTCATGTTAATATAACATTTTAACATGCAGTTTCAAGATATGATTAAGGTAAATATCAGTTAATCACCTCAATATGTCTTGTTCATTGGCATGAAGATGTTATAGCTTGACCAACCACTATATGTTAAAGCCCAGAACTTTATCTAGTCATAAACAATAAAGACTCAGTGACCATGAAAACTAACAAATGGACAAATGTTAACAAATATAAAACAGACATCTAAACAGTAATCCCTAGTTCTTATACAATTCATGTATGTAAAAATGCCATTATACGTAACTGCAGTGAAACTCCCCTAGTAATAATTTATGTTGGAACCAACAATATTAACAGGTCAAGGCTAGAGGACATCAAAAGGAACTTTTTTATTTTAGGTGAAATTTTGGTTTCCAAAAATTGTGAGATTGCCTTCTCAGAGATTTTACCTGCACCAAGAGCTACTGAGTCTATGACAACCAAAATAAAATATATAAATAACTGGTTACATCTATGGTGTCTGAAAAAAAGGTTTCGGAAGCATTACACACTGGGAAGACTTCTTAGAAAGACCTTACCTATTCTCATGGGATGGGCTATATCTTAATAAACGTGGCAGCAATCTACTGGGGAGGAGGATTGAAACCTATATCACCAAGCATTTAAACTTGAATGGGGGGGGGGAGTCCAAATAACACAGATAACTACCCTATTAATGATCCATCCCTCCATTATAAGCAGACATGGGGTCACAAAATACTGACAGCTAATGCCAGAAGTTTAAATAAACATAAAAAAACTTGAGTTACAAGCAATTATGATACAAAATAATATACATATACAGGTGGTAGCTATTACAGAGACCTGGTGGGATACAAAGTCTGACTGGATGAGCAATATCAATGGGTACAAGCTTTACCATCAAGACAGGGAAGCTCATTCAGGTGGGGAGTGTGTCTATATCTACACAACTCAATTACATTTCATATAGTGCAACCCACTCTTAAGGCAGATATTTCATTGGAAACCAGCTGGGTCAAATTAACTTTTCCAGGATGGTCCTCAGTGTTGCTAGGAAATTGTTATTGACTTCCATCAGCCTCAAGGCAATATAACTTAGCCCTTATTGACAAATTAACATCCATATTAAATGATGAGAATGTCATTATCTTAGGTGACTTCAACCTTCCAGGCCTAAATTGGTCTGATTATTCTGACAAAAATGAATTTGAAAAACTTTTTGCTGAAACCTGTGTTATAAATGGTCTTGATCAGCTTCTAACTGAACCAACCAGGGAGAATAGTATTTTGGATTTAATCCTAACAGATATAGAAAATGAGGTTTCTAATAGTTGCACTTTAAGCTCTTTGAGCAATAGTGACCATCACATGATCACATGCCCACTTGCAGTGGGGCGACAAAAAACATTCTGTAACACAATGATTAAAATTTAACAGAGGGCAGATTTCACTCGTTTAAGACTCCATCTCAAAGAATTAGACTGGGATAACATAATTGCAAATAAAACAGCAGATGTAGCCTGCATTATCTTTAAAGAAATATTACTAAAAATTGAAAATGATTATGTTCCAACAAGGAAAAAATATAATAATAAAGGCAGAGTAGCAATTGGTCTCTCTTCCAAGGTCAAAAAATGTATTAATATCAAGCATAAGCCTAAGTTAGGTTAAAAAATAATAAAATAGAAATTAGTAAACTGAGTTACCTTCAAGCACAAAGAGATTTAAAAAAAACTCATAAGGCAGACTAGAGCTGGTATTAAATTCAATCAAGATAGCACATTCTAAAAACAATAAACTTCTACATTCATATAGTGTAAAAATTCCAACTGTAGAACCTCAAACATGGCTGTGGGCCCAATACTAAAGAATAACAACATAATTGAAGATGATAAACTGGTCGCAGAAAAATTTAATGCTTATTTTTGTTCAGTATTTTCCCCTAAACATCAGGGACCCACTATCCAAGAACTTGATTCAGTAAAGGAGGTTTCTTTGCTACCCCAGGAGGTATATACTGTACAGTGCTCACCCAAATAAACGGTACATCAAGTCCAGGTCCTAACAATATTAGTGCATTACTTTTGAAAAATACAGCTTCTCTTCTGGCATATCCATTGTCTATCATCTTTAACCAATCTTTGAAAGAAGGCATAATAACTGAAGATTGGAGATGTGCAGTTATCCCAATTGACAAAAAGAGTAAAAAGCAGATGTTGAAAATTATAGACCCATACGTCTAACCTCCCACTATGGTAAAATGATGGAACCTTTAATCTAAACTAGGCTCGCATTTTTTCTAGACATCTCAGGCCTAGGAGATAAAAATCAGCATGGTTTTATGAAGGGAAGATCCTGTTCCACTAACCTCATAGTGTTCTATAACCAAATAATTAAGCACCTGGACAGCAGTAATCCCACTGATGTTATCTCACTTGATTTTCACAATTCTTTAATAAAGTGCCTCACCATAACCTGGTAAATAAGTTGTTAAATTTAGGTATTAACAAACAACTAGTTAGATGGATTAACAACTGGCTTGAAAATAGAGTACAATGTGTCCATATTAACAACATTACATAGAGTGATGCTTTCGTGAGTAGTGGTATCCCTCAGGGCTCTGTACTGGGACCTATACTCTTTAATATCTATTTTAGCAATATGGGTTTGGACATAACAGACATGATTATTAAATTTGCAAACGACACAAAATTAGGGGGAGCGGTCAATACCTTTAATAAACATTTGTTCTTAATCAGTGATCTGGGTAAAATTGAAAACTTGGCCTCCCAAAATGGTATGACTTTGAATGTTAGTAAATGTGTTGTGCTTCCTTTCATTAAGAATAATCCAAAATATTCTTATATTCTAAATCACACTATTTTAAAAAGCTCCCATAAAGAAAAAGATCTGGGAATAATGACTAATACTCTATCATCCTGAGAACATAGTATGACTGTGGCTAGATCGGCTAAAAGCATGGTCAATAGAATTAAATGCACATTTATGTGTACTTCTGACCAGCTGATTACACTGACCTATTAAAGTTATGTCCACCCAATACTGGATTATGGGTCTCAGGTGTGGTCACTATTAGTAGTCAGGACATTACAATAGTTGAGGGAGTGCAGAGGGCTATCACCAAGACTATACCTAGGCTGAAAAATAAAAACTATCGGGATAGACTATCACATACTGGCCTCCATTCTCTTGAAGCCAGGAGACAAAGGGGAGACCTATTATTGTGTTTCAGATTTTTGCAATCTAAAGAACTAATGGCTGAATGTGAGTTAAAATACAATACAGCAAGAGGCAATTTGATATCTCACAATAAAAAAACTAGAATTACCTAGAGCTAAAACAACTTAGTGGGACAGTTTTTATACTATTCGCTGCATTAAGGCTTGCAACAGACTCCCACAACATGTGGTGGACATCAACTGCTTTAATATATTTAAGAATACTTTAGATAGGCTCTATTATTCTAAGCAACTGATGCTCTGATTGCCCACTTGTGTGGGGGGACATTCTCGATGGGCTAAGAGACCCCTTATGTTGTTTTGTATCCTAGTACTCCTAGTATAGACTGATCAACTATTGTAGCAAAGGGGGAGGCATGGAAGGAGAGTCAATATATAAAGAATTACGAATACTGACTACTAATTTTGTATTGTATTAGTGATTTTGCACACTGTATTCAGGTTATAAAAGGTACTAGTTCCACTCTCTCATTAAGTCCAGGGGCAGTACAAGCTTTCAGCTTATAAATTCAAAATACCTTATGTCATAATAACAATTTGTCTGAATTACTTCCCCTTGTTCTTAGACGTGCCTTCTCTGTCCCTGTAAATTCAAATCCATGCCCCTGAACCATTTCCAGAATATGTTTGGCTAACACATTACCGGTAACATAGAAACATAGACTTTGACGGCAGATAAGGACCGCTTGGCCCATCTAGTCTGCCCATTTCCCTACCTACAGGATAGGCCGCAGATCCTAGTTAACCAACAGCCTATTTCTTCCTACCCCCCACAAGAATTGCCTTATGTCTGTCCCATGCATTCTTGAATTCTCCCACAATTTTAGACCCCACAACCTCCTCAGGAAGGCTGTTCCATGAATCCACTACCCTCTCTGTGAAATAATATTTCCTCACATTGCCCCTGAACCGTCCCCCATCTTTAAATTATTAAAGGTATTTTGTCTGTTAATGTTACTTATGTGTTCTCCCATCCTAATCTTAAATTTATTTGTGGTTTTGCCAACATATAATGTTAGAGCTGCACTGGGCCAGGTAAATAACACCTTGCATAGAACAGTCAATGAAGCTTTTGATCTTAAAGCTTGCATCTATACCTGAAATAGAAAATGTGGCAGTATTTCTAATGTATTGGAATGGACCATTGCCAAAATGGTATGTACCTGAAGGGGGATTCAGAAGCCAACCCTCAGCTTAAATCCCCCTTCAGGTACATATCATACAGGCAATTAAGTCCATTGTCATCACATTAAAAATAATGCCACATTTTCTGTCCCAGGTATAAACATTATAAATGGTATATCTCCCATGCCCAAAGGAAGTGCAAGACAAACTATTACATGGCCACAAAGGGTGGTACAGAGCATGCCCAACATGTCAATTGTCCCCTTGGCATACATGCCATCCACTCTACAGGCCCTCTGGCTCAGTGGCACACACCACTCCATGGCTGCTCAACATGCCCACCAGTCACACCACAGGCTTGGTGGGCACACATCTTCTTAGTGACTCTCCGACATGTCAGCTGGTTACACCACAGGCCCCCTGGCATGGCAGCATCCATTATTACGATGCTCCCATCATGCTCACTGGCCACACCACAGGCCCCCTTGCTAGGTAGCACATATCTGATGGCTCTATTTAATAATATTAAGGAGCAGGACTGGTTCCCGAGAAGTGAAGGAGGACGAATGCAGTCCCATTTCATAAATGTGGTAGAAGGAAAGAGGCAGGCAATTATAGGCCTGTCACCCTGATTTTGGTGATGGTAAAGTTAATGGAATCACTGCTGAAAGAAAGGATTGTGGAATATCTTGAATACAGTGGGTTATAAGACATGAGGCAGCATGGATTCATGTGGGAGAGGTCATGTCAAACAAATCTGATAGAGTTCTTTGATTGGGTGACCAAGGAACTAGATCAGGTTGCAGTGGTGAATGTAGCCTATTAGATTTCAGTAAAGAACTCAACACCATTCCACTAGGAGACTAGTAAGCAAGCTCAGTAAGTTAGGAGTGGGACTAAAGGTGGTAAACTGGGTGAGATATTGGTTAATAGGCAGGCGGCAGATGGTGGTGGTAAACAGAGTTCACTCAAAGGAAGGGAGGGTGACCAGCAGTGTGCCTCAGGGATCAGTGCTGGGATCAGTACTCTTTAAAGTCTTTTTAAGTGACATTGCAGTGGAGCTGGAAGGGAAGGTCTGCCTCTTTATGAAGGACACCAAAATCTGCAATAGGATGGACACTCCATGGAGGGGGGGTGGAAAGGATGAGCAGCACAGTAACCTGAAAAAACCAAAGGAATGGTCAGGGCTATGGCACCTTCAATATGACAAAGTGAAAAATAATGCACTTGGAGCACTGAAACCCACAGGCAGAGTACAAAATGGGAGGGGTGGTGCAGATAACTACCAAGCAGGACAGAGACCTGGGGGTGATCATATCGGAATTTGATCTAAAGGTGGCCAGGCAGTATGACAAGGTTGTGGAGGGCAAGTGGGATTCTAGGGTGCATAGGAAAGGGTATAACCAGCAAAGAGTAGGTGATGGAGTTGCCTCTGTATAGATCAGTAGTAAGACCCCACCTAGAGTACTATGCCCAGTTCTGCAGACCACATCTCAAAAAGGGCATAGACAAAGTGGAAGCAGTCCAGAGGAGGAGAAATTAAAGGACCTAACTATGTATACCCTGGTAGGGAGGAGGGGAGGATATGATAGAGACCTTTAAATACCTCCTGGGGGTACACAATGTACAAGAAGGAAGTATTTTTCAGAAAAAAAGGTGCTCAGGAACAAGGGTACATCATATGAAGCTGGAGGAATGTAGACTGGGGAAAGATGTGAGGAAGTACTTAACAGAAATAGTGATGGATTCCTGAAACAGTCTTCCAGTGGAGGTGTCAGGGGTGAAAACAGTGGTGGGGTTCAAGAATGTATGGGATAGGCATAAGGGAGTCTTAGTAAAAGGGAAGGGCTGTGAATGAGCTGAAGATTAAGCAGGATCTGGGGTGATACTATAGGCAGGATAATATGGACAGACTAGGTGGGTCAAGCAGTCCTTATCTGCCGTGAAATTCTATATTTCTACGTTTCACACAATCCCAATGCCCCCAACCCAGTATGCTACCAGCCACATCACTGGCCCCCTGGCAGGGTCACACTCCCACTCACCATCATCCATGCCTCCCCCAGCATGCCCGGTAGCCACACACCAGGTATGTAGCCATGGATATTATCCACAGTGTATGGGGATAGACTCTGTCATGATGTCCAGTGGCGATCGTGCATGCACGCTAAGGAGGATGGCTGAGTAATTTTACAGTTCCCATACCAACAACGATCCTGACAGATTTTTTTTTAAATATTAAGTAATTATAAGTGTGATTTTTTTTTCTTGTATACTTCGTTTGTTTGTTTTAGCGAAATTAAATCTTGAAAAAGTGGCAAGTTTTGGTTGAGTTTTTAAAAATGTTATTACAATTTGAAAGTGAGCAGTGTCCTCGAAAAATGGTACCCAGTACTTTTGAATAGATCGTAGGGCAGAGTAATGGTCAAAATGGGGCCACATCTGTTTCACCAGAAAAGTCCTCTGGTAAATCCAGTATGTCCATTATTAAAGATATGCTTACATTCATCAAAGCAGGCATAACTGAACTTAAAAATAATGATGTCCACAATAATAAAAAAATACTTCTCTTTTTTTTTCACTAAATGGCTATAACTTTTCAGTATTTTCAGCAAATGAGAGGTGGATTAAATCCTGCTTTAACTGCCTACTAGATATCATTTGTGGAAGTCAGTGAGTAATTGTGCATCACCCATGTGGGGTCTATCAGTATCTTATTTCAAACAAGATAAAAATATTTTGGAAATGCTTGGAAACAGTTTTTTGCTCACACCCCCTTTCAGTGCTAATTTCACTTCTAAGTTCTGATCTGTAGTTGGCTCTTCAATCATAGTTCCCTATTATTTTGACTATTCCTGGTCCTGAATTTACAGGATTTTAATATTTGTCAACCAATAGATTTCTGATGTTTTTCAGTATAAATATAATATAAACTAAGAACGGCTACATGCATGAACTCTGACAAAGACAATATATGTATACTAATCAGTTTTAAGGTACAGTAAGTCTGACCCAGAGGTGCTTGAGGCACCTTGGGATAATATCTTGGTGTAGTGCTCTCACCACTCTCATTCCTATAAGGGCTTACAGTGTTTAATACCCATTTCATACTTTAACTACTTGTTGTTGTTGTTTTTCTCTTCACTTGTTTCACAGGTTTATTCAGATATTCTTATTTCAAGGATAGTATACATAGTCACTGTTTGTGTATCTGATCCTTAAAACATAGGACTGCATGTTATCATTTATGAGAAATAATTATTTAAAAGGAGTGTAGTATAGCTATTAAGTAATAGTTTACAGCTAACCTGAATTGCATTGAATACATTTTTTATCATAGCATTCTAAGATATCTCAGAGTAGTGACTTCAATATTTTGATCCACAATTTCATACATACTAAATCATGATTGTCATATTTTATGGAGTGTATTGTAGTAGTCTGTTCTTTTCTCAGGTGTCTCACTGTACTCATTTTTCTGTTACTGTATTTTTATAATTACATAGAAGTTCCAAATAGGGTATTAACAAAAATGGTTTAGCTCTCATTATCTGTGATTTAACATGTGTAGTATCAATTTAGCATCCTGGAATGTCCAGGGGTTAGAATTAGGGCTGTGTGGAATGCAAAATTCCACCACTGGAATTGCTGCAGAATGGCAATTCTGCTTCTGAAATGCTTTGTGGAATTTCTTTTTAAATTCCATGGAATTTCCAAAAGCATTTCTGTACAAATTATGGAATAATTTTCTATGGATCATGTAAACCATGGGATCATTTTCCATGGATTGCAGAAAAATAATCCCAGGTTTATGTGAACTGTGGATTATTAATCTGCAAAGAAAAAAATCCATATGCTGAATGTCAAAATTTTGCAAATGATGGAAGTCAGCAGAATTTTCTAAAATTCCACGGAATTCTGTTCTGTCAGAAATTCAACATTCCACACAGTCCTAGTTGGGATCCTATCAAATGAAAAAGGTCTTCAACCATCTTAAGAAGCATAAAACTGATGTGGCTCTTTTACAGGCATTTCATCTCCTTCCACCAAATGCAGACAAACTGAAAAGGAGTTGAGCTGCACAAGTGCAATATAATTATTTTCCCAGCAAAAAAAGAGCTATGACAATTCTAATAAAAAAAGGGTTAATTTTACTAAACATACACATGTTGTTGATCCAGGAGGCAGGTTTCAAATTTAGACTGGAAATCTCTCGGGAAGAAAAGTGACACTTTGTAATATGTATGCCCCCACATCAGGACAGGCCAACTTTCTCAACAGGCTTCTGTTTGAAATTGGTAACTTTAAAAACTCTGACATTATGTTAGGCAGGGACATAAATGAAGCTGTAGGCCCCACTCTTGTCAGGAACTCTGCAAAACTCAGTACCAACATTGCTAAATCTAGAAAAGCACTGCATGATCTTATAGGTGATTTAGGATTGCTAGGCCTGGAGACTAGCTCATTCCCAAACCAAGGATTTTTCATTTTATTCCACAAGGCATAATACATTCAGCGGATGGGATTATTTTTTCTACTGCTCAGTTTCTGTAATATACTGTCAGAAATAGACTATGATTCAATAGTACTATCTGGCCATAGCTTATATAAGCATCTCTGCTTCCTGAAAAGTAGAATCATGAAAGTTTCAAGTGAAAACTCAATACTTCCCTCTTACAAGACACTGTATTCAAAGACTGGCTTCTGAAAGAAATGTCACTCTATTTTGATATGAATGGCAATGAGGTGTTTTCCTACCATTGCCTATGGGAGACATTTAAAGCACACATTCGGGGCAAAGTAACTGAGTTTTCCTCTAACAGAAAGAAAAATCATCAAAATGAACTTGCACTTAAAGACACACAATTGGCTCAACTACTATCAGATTTCAAAAAGTATCCTAAAACTGAACAGGACCTTTTTTATGTGAATACCAATTTGAAATAACAGATCAATAAAGTACTTTCAGTGAAAACTGAACACACTTTTTTAGGATCAAACAAAATTATTGGAAGGCAGGGGAAAAGGTGGGAAAACTCTTGGCTTTTCATCTTAAAAAAAACAGCAAACTCAAAATACGGTAAATGGGACTTAGGACACCATGGGTGTGATATCTTACACATTTAGTAAAATAAATAAATGTTTCCTATTGTATTATCAAAATCTTTATAAATCCCAGGAACCAGTAAAGCTAGAAAATGTAAATTTCCTTTCAGCATCTCCCAAAATCTCAGAAGTAGAGAAACAAACCATAGATACTCCTATCACTGATACTGAAACCATAGGTTATACACGAGGCATCCACAGAAAAAAACCTAGGCCCAGATGGACTTCTTGGTGAGTTTTACAAACATCTTGTTCCAAAAACTAAACATTACTTAGCATTATTCATTCAGAAATCTCTCACTGAAGGATCTCTACTAAATTCCATGAATGAAGCACTAATCTCTTTGATAGATAAACAAGGCAAAGACCCTAGTAATGTTCAAATTACAGACCTATTTCTCTTTTAAATTTTGGCAATAAAATCCTGATTAAAATTCTACAGTAGCTAAACACTTATCCAGTGTCATGCAGAAGCTTATTGGAAAAGAAAAAGTGGGCTTTATGAAGGGCAGACAGACATCTGACAATCTGCACAAATTATTTTCGATTATTTGGGCTGTCAACAACAAACATTTCCTCTATTGCTCTTTCATTAGATATAGGGATGGCATACAGTTCCCAACAGTGGGAATTTTTAAGTAACGTGTTGAATCACTGTAACTTTGATGCTGTAATTAAAAAAATAGATTTTGGTGATATATAGTAATGCCAGAGCATCTGTTGTTACTAATGAACTGATTTCAGAATCCCTTTCCTATATAGAAGCACTAAACAAGGGTATTCCCAAACCCCTTTTTTGTTTGTACTTTTCATTAAACCACGAATTAGGTAAATTATGAATTTCTCAAGAATATATGGATTAAAGACAGGGAACTATTCTAATAAAGTTCTGACGTTTGCAAATGACATTTTGTTAACTCTTAGCCATACTTTTCTGTAGAGAATTTGCAACATGTGCTTAACTATTTTGATGATATCTCTGGGCTTTATGTTAACTGAAACAAGACAGAAGGTATTATGCTGGTTCCCTCTAGATCTGAAAAAGACATACTTACCCAATCCTTTTCCTTTCTTTGGGCTGGCAAAGGTATTAGCTCATGACAAAAAAAATCATTGCAGCCCATTTAACACCTCTTTTGTTGGAATTATTCACTGAGCTTGAAAGATGGCCCAAACTAAACATACCTGTATGGGGGAAAATCCCATTCTATAAAAATGATTATGGCACCTAGAATTTTCACATTCTCCATAAGCAGCCGACATCTATCAATGTAAATTGGTTAAGGAAAATTGAAAAATAGCTGGAAAAACAAACTGCTCATGTAAGTATAAATAAATTAATAGCCACTAGAAAGAAAGGTGGCATTGAGTTACCTTGGAGGCAAAGCTATTAATGGGCTTTCTGTCTCAAACAGGCAGCATGATGGTTCACAGATTCTTCTTGGATGCATAGTCCCTCATGGGCATCAGTAGAAAGCCAGTTTGTCAAACCTCTTCGTACATTAGACCTGCTATTTCTATACATCCCTAGAAAGCTTTCTGCTCATCCAACTGTTTATTGCCATTTCTCTTTGTAAAAATGTATCTAAATTTCTCATTTCTGATGCCATCCTCATTGGCTACATGCCATGTGGAATAATCTGTCTCCTACTTCTTAAGGCAAGACTCTCAGAGTTGCAGAATGAAGCAAGAAAAAGGATTATAAGAATTAAGGATTTATTGAAGGATGAAAACAAAAGCCTATTATCCTTTGAAGACCTTACAAAATAAATTCAAGCTTGACAGTCATCATTTCTGGTTATATCTGCCTAGATAGCTTCTGGCAGAGAAAAGGCAGAGAACAGAAAGAGGAAGGAGGTGCTGTTAGAAATATACTTCTCTATTGGGACTAAAGAACTAGAACTTTACTGCTGGGACCTTCAATTTAGGATAAAAACAAACAAGAAAAAGAGTTAGTGTTTGTCTGAGCTGGCTGAAGTGAATTGTTATCTGTGCAGTTATCTAGGTGTTTGTCTGAGTTGACTGAAGTGAATTATTATCTGTGCAGTCATCTAGGTGTAGGAGGAACTGTAAATAAGGTGGAATTGCTTAACCAGGAGGAAGCTAGGTGTTTAGGAATTAAAAAACTGCCCTAGATAGCTTCTGGCATAGAAGAAGCAGAGAACAGCAAGAGGAAGTAGGTGCTGTTAGGAATATACTTATCTACTGGGACTATATTGCCCTCCTTCCCTCCCTTCCACCCCCACCCTTAGCCAGTTCTACTTTTATAGGCACAGGATTTAACTGACAGGAACTTCCTGTTTGGGAGCAGGAAGGGAGTGATCACAGAGCCACAAAAGACTCACCATCCTAGAAGGAAAATAGTAGCTCTCCATTCCCCTCTAGCTGCTGGAGGTCTGACTCTGAGCAAGTAAGGAGACTACTGAGAAATATAGAAACTTCCTGTCTCAGAACAGGAAGATCAGGAGCTTTAAGGGCACAGATGCAGTAGGTAAGTAGGGAGAAAAAAAATGTATAAGAAAGAAAGAAAGAGAGAGAGGAAAGAGTAAGTATAAAAAACAACAGTTAAGGGGCCAGAAATAAGACATGATGGGATTGGTGCACTGCAGTGGCTGTGAAGCTGCAGTCTTCCTGGAGACATTCTGGAGGATGCAGTGTTGTCCCATCTTCAGGCACCTCTCTGGGCTGAGGGAGGAGGTTTCTCATCTCCAGGTTGAGTTGGCCATGATTTGGGTGACCTACTCTTCCACCCAGAGACCACCAGGACCACTGCACCTGCCTCAGAGGTTGCCCAGAAAGAGGAGTGGTTGGACCACAGTGGGCTCAGGAAGGGTGAGGGTGGTGGAACAGAGGTGCATCTCTCCAGTTGTACCTCTCCACAATTCATATGCCACTCTGGCAGAGTGTGGTTCCTCTATAGAGGCACCCATAGTGGAGAACAAGAAGGATGTTGGGAACCTCCACAAAGGAGACCGACGGGAGGGTGGCATGGTACCCCACAGGGGAAGGAAACAACTCCTGGTGGGGGACTCCATTGTTAGGAGGGTAGAACTAGGGGAGGTAGGGGAGAGGGAGGAAAGGTGTCTGCCAGGCACCATAGCTTGGAGGGAGAGGGAGTGAATCCTCAGGATCATGGGAGCAGCTGCATGGGGAAGGGAACTGGATGTCATTGTCCACCTAGGGACAAATGACCTAGCTGGGAAAGGGATCAGAACAGTGCAGGAGGAGTTTATGGAGTTGGGGAGAGGCCTTAGACAAGTAGCATGCATGGTAACCTTTTCTGAGGTGCTGCCTGTCTATGGTTTGGGTGAGGCTAGGGTGCTCCACACCATGGGATTCAATCAGTGGTTGAAAAACTGGTGCAGAGCTCATGGGTTTGGCTTCATTTGGGGACTGGGGGTCCGCCTGGAGTGATGCAGGCCTTTACTGGTGCAATGGTCTGCATCTGTCAAGGAGGGGAACCAGGATCCTAGGTGATAGGTTTAAATGCTTCATTGGCAAGCATTTAAACTAGCTAAGGGGGGAGGCACTGGAAAGGAGCAGGGAAATCCTAACCCCCCAAAAAAAATCAGGGTAGTTAGTGAGGTAAACACCAAGCTAGAGATGTCAATAGGGAGAAGGGCAGGGGTAAATGGAGAAAACGGCAAAGGCAGTAAGAACAGGGATGTTGCAAAAAGGGATAAGGCCATCAAGAAATGGAGGGTAATGAGTACCAATGCCCATAGTCTGGGCAACAATCTCCCTGAACTGGTGGCTTTGGTGGAAGAGGGATGCCTGGATATTGTGGCAGTCACAGATACATGGTATACAGAGAACCATGACTGGGATGTTAACATACTAGGGTACACAACCTACAAGAGAGACAGAGAGGGTAGACAAGGGGGAAGAGTAGCCCTCTATGTAAGGGAAGGGATAAAAGCAATGGAACAAAAGAGTAAGCAAGGAGGAGAGGAGGCAATGTGGGTCACCTTAGAGACTGGAAATGGCACCATAATCTGCTCAGGGGTTGTATACAGACCCCATCTTGGGGGAGGAAATGGGCAAGGATATGATAGAAGGCATACTTAGGATGGCAGAGAAAGGGGAGATATTCTTGATGGGGGACCTGAATATGCCAGATGCTAACTGGAGCACCTTTGCTGCAGCCACATCCAAAAGCAGGGCCATTCTCAATGCCCTACAGGGGGCATGCCTCAGACAGCTAGTGTTGGAACCCACTCAGGAGGGAGCAATCTTAGACCTCATACTCTGAAATGGGGACAGTGAGAGGATTTCAGATCAAGAAGTGGGTAGCCATCTGGGAACAAGTGACCACCAAACAGTGTGGTTCACGATCAACTCAGCTGCAGAGTCAAGTCATACAAAAGTGAGGGTACTGGACTTCAGGAGGGCTGACTTTGTCAAAATGGGAGAGTGCCTTAGAAAAGCACTAGCAAACGGGCAAGAAGGAGGGGAGGAGCAACAATGGAGAAACATCAAAACTTCCATCACAGAGGCAACAAGCCTTTGTGTGAAGCAAATTAATAAATCAAAATGAAAGAAAACGCCACTATGGTTCTCAAAAGAGGTGGCGGGGAAGCTTAGAGAGAAAAAGATACCATTTACTAAGCATAAGGAAACACAGAAGAAGCAGGACAGAGAACTGTACCAGTTAAAGCAGAAGAAAGCAGGGAAGGCAGTCAGAATAGCAAAGGCCCAAACTGGGGAAAAGAGAGCCAACTTAGTTAAGAAGGGGGATAAAACCTTTTATAGGTATATTAGGGTGCATAGAAAGACAAAGGGAGGGGTAGTGAGGCTGAATAGAATGGACAGTGGGTGGGCAGAGAGGGACAGTGAAAAAGCAGGGATACTGAATGATTACTTCTGCTCAGTATTCACAAAAGAGGAGGGGGGAGGTATCTAGTCCAATTAACAGAAGCACTCTGGATAGGGGGGTTGATCCCAATCCTTTCACAGAAGAAAAGGTTCTGAGAGAACTCCGAAAACTGAAGTTGGACAAAGCAATGGGGCCAGATGGGATTCACCCCAGAATTCTAAAAGAATTAAGGGGAGAACTAGTGACACCACTGACTACCTTTTTTAACAAATCATGAGAGGATAGTGTGGTACCTGAGGACTGGAGGAGGGCAGATGTGATTCCACTTCACAAAAGTGGGAGCAAGACAGAGGCAGGAAACTACAGACCTGTCAGTTTGACCTCTGTGGTAGGGAAAATGATGGAATCAGTTCTGAAGGAAAGAATTGTTGAGTACCTAGAGGCCAGTGGGGCACAGGACCCAAGGCAGCATGGATTCACAGCAGGAAGGTCATGTCAGATGAATCTAATTGATTTATTTGACTGTGTGACCAAAGTAGTAGAACAGGGAGGGGCTGTGGACATGTTCTTTGACAAGGCATTTGACACAGTCCCACACAAAAGATTAATAAACAAATTAGCCAGCCTGGGAATGGGTCCCAGGGTCATAGCCTGGGTAAAACATTGGCTAGACAACAGGATATAGAAGGTAATAGTAAACGGAGTCCACTCTAAAGAAAGGGGGGTGACTAGTGAGGTACCGCAGGCTTCAGTACTGGGTCCAGTCCTTTTTAATGTCTTTATAAGTGACACTGCAGAAGGACTGGAAAGAAAAGTATGCCTCTTTGCAGATGACACAAAGATCATAAACAGGGTTGATACACAAGGGGGGGAGTATGAGAAAGGACTTGGCAAGGTTGGTGGAATGGTCAGAAGTATGGTAGCTTGGATTCAGTGCAAAGAAGTGTAAAATAATGTACCTGGGAAACAAAAACCCAGGGGAAGAGTACACAACGGGGGCAGGAGGTAGTAACAACAACAAAAATGGAAAGGGACCTGGGGGTAATCATATCAGATGACCTTAAGGTTAGCAAGCAATGTGAGAAGGCAGTAGGGAGGTCTGGGGGGATACTGTGATGTATAGGGAGAGGCATCGCCAGCAGAAAACAGGAAGTTGTTATCCCTCTTTACAGACAGTTGATGAGACCCCATCTGGAGTACTGCATCCAGTTCTGGATTCCCCATCTCTGCAAGGACATAGACATGATGGAGGCAGTCCAGAGGAGGGCAACTAAAATGGTGCAGGTTCTGCAAGAGAAGCCATACGAGGAGAGACTAAAGGAACTTAATATTTATATGCTCGAGGAAAGGAGGGAGAGGGGGGACATGATAGAAACTTTTAAGTACCTCAGTGGAATCAACAAAGTTCAAAAGGGTAGCATATTTCAGAAAAAGAGATGTGTAAGAACAAGGGGACATAATTTGAAGGTAGAGGGGGGATGGCTCAGGCACAATGTGAGGAAATTTTTGTTCACAGAGAGGGTGGTGGACGCATGGAACCACCTTCCTGAGGAGGTTGTGGGGTCTAAAACTGTGGGAGAATTCAAGAATGTATGGGACAGACATAAGGCAATTCTTGTGGGGGGTAGGAAGAAATAGGCTGTTGGTTAACTAGGATCTGCAGCTTATCCAGTAGGTAGGGAAAAGGGCAGACTAGGCAGGCCAAGCGGTCCTTTTCTGCCATCAAAGTCTATGTTTCTATGTTACAGGTGCCTTATCTAAAAGATTTTTGAATTCTGACTGTAAGATCCCTGAAAATCCAGATTGGGACAGTTTTATCAAAATTACCTAATTAAGGAATGGCGCAAGCCTTGCATTCAGAATTCTCTTTGATACTGAATCTCAAAGGTCTCTTTCTGCTAAATCTAAATGGGAACAGGGATTTACAGCAGTATTCAGATATCAAGAGGAACTATGGTCCACATTGTGAGAAATGCATATCTTTGCTGTAGAGAAGTACAGGGTAGGTTAACTCAGTTTAAAATACTCCACCATTGCTACTATTCCCCTCAACAACTGACAAGATTGGTTACTATAATCATGATGAGTGCTGGAAATGCAAAGCCCCTAAAGCCAACGTATGCCACATATTCTAGAACTATCCAGAAATGGCTAAAGGCTGGAGAACTGTTCATTTGATGTGTCAAGATATCTTACATGTTAACATCCCCTTTTCTCCTGCAATATTTATTAGGTGATACACCAGATTTACGCTATCTTCAATGCCCACAGCAGCTATAGGTTTTAGCTGCTACTTTTGTTTTTAAATGTTGTAATTCTTCATAACTGGAAGACACTTAAATTTTAATCTTTAATAGAATGGCTTGACTCAATGGGATCTCTTGCCAATATTGAAAGAATTAGCTACTCAATTCTTAATAAAGCCAATTACTTTTCTAAAATATGGAACACAGTTCTGCAATTTAAGCATAACTGATTGTAGCTTCCTTAGTATAATAACATCTGTTATTGTGGATCTAGGGATGTCCTAGGTTTATGATCATTACATTGCTTGTGCTGGATATGTAGTATGTCTGTATTGTAAATTATATTACCAGTTGCCATTTTATTTTTTTGTGGAACTCACTTCCAAAAGCCTTAAGGGAGACCCCATCAGTGGAGTTTTTAAGTGGGGGCTGAAGGTGCATCTTTTTTAAAAAGCATTTGTAGAGTGCCTATAGCTTAAAACTAATACACTGTGGTGTTGTTTTATTTAATTTAGGATTTATTTAGGTTTTATTGTTATTTATTGTTCTTATTCTTTTTTATGTTTTTATATTGCTGTAAGTTGTTTTCATTTTGCCTTCCTGTACAGTGCCCAGAGCCTCTGCGATGGGGCACTAACCAAATGAAGTTTATTTACTACTTTCTTACTTATATATTGTCATAATAGACTTCTTATGCCTTTTGGTTACTCGTCCCTGATTGTAATGTAAGAAAAACATTTAATAAAATTTTTTTTTTTATTTACTTTATTTCTTTATCTTCTCCTCCCTACTCTCGGAGCCCTCTCCTTCCTTCCTCTCAACCCCCCATTCCACCTTCAGTGGGATCTGCCCCTAGAGTGCCTCCTTCTCTCCTCCTTGCACAGTGGGGTCTGTCCCTCTTTTTGGTGGTCCAGATGGTACCGAGAGGCTATCATCTAGAGCTGCCGAGAGGGTTTTTCCATTTTCTCCCTGGTTTCCCCTACCCTCTGAGACGTCGAGCGCTAGGACTACGTCCTGAGTGGTGGTGTGCTGAAGCACACCAGACCCTCATGCACCATTGACATCCCCCCTCCCTGGATCCGACAAATGGAGCTGCCTCCATCCCCTTCAATTGTCGGTGCTTCCACCGGCTGTGAAGGGGATGCCGAAAGTGAATCGTTCTTGGTTCCCACCACAAGGGAGGAGAGCATCCATTGGACGCTCAATCCTCCCTCCCCTGCCAACCCCCAGCCAATTCGAAAGTCTGTTCCCGAACCCAGGTCGCTGGCGTAGCGCGAGGTGTGGCGTCCAGCGCTTCAACCCTCAGCGCCACCGAGCTGGCCCATTTAATAAAAATTTTAATGTACACTGTCCAGTGCTGTATTCTTGTGCTGCTGCAGCCACCACTGCACAGTGCAATATAGACAGGTGATGCCCCATTGGCATCCCAGGCATACAACCTTTAAAGGGTCTCTATCGAGCCAGGCATGGTTAGGAACTGGAGCCATCCCAGCAGCATTTAGTGTATGCATGGATCAGAAGAAGGTCACACACTGCATTCTAGCTGTCCATTGAGCTGGACACACCATCCCAAGGGATGTGCCTGGTACTACTTATGAACATCCTCCTGCTGGATGGACAGAAGGAAATAGAGAGGGAAAAGGAACAGGTAAGGAAGGTCAGGTAATGGCCATGTGTGTTTCGGCCCAGGCTAGATAAAAATGAGCTGAGTGACACACACTGGCTTGAATTGTTCTGTGTTGACCATGAAACAATCACACTGCTGGAGATATGGCCTGTATCCATGTTGTCACATATACCTGGTGGTCAAGGGCAATGTCAGTGGAAATTAAGGTTCTGTTTGTATTTTGTACTATGCCACAGGGTCTTTCAGAGGGTGGCAGGCAATGTCACCTGTATCAGCTAGTCATGTACAGGGCACTGCACAAGGTCACTGACACTCTGCTCCTGTGGGTGCATGAGCACATCTCATTGTCTACCACACAGCATGATATATGTTCCATGAAGGAAGCCTTCAATGCCATGCATGCATGCTCAATGTATTTGAGCCCATCAAGAGAACACATGCCATGATCCTGGCACCACATGTGGACAAAGAGCATACCAGAACCACAAGGGTTTCCACAGCAATAATTGCCAGGTGGTCTGTGATTTAGCGGGCATCATCACGAATGTGTGCCTAAAATACCCAAGATCATGCCATGATGCCTACATATTCAATAGCTCTAGGCTCAGCCCACTGCTCAGGGAACATGAGGGCAGGGGCAGATGGCTGCTCAGTATGTGCAGGTCTACTGCTCAGCTTCTGGAACAGTGCATACCATGCAACCAACCTGTAGTAACACTGTAATTTCCTTCCACATAGTAAAGAGTGGATATCCATTATGGCCACAACTAATGATCCCAAACCTAATTTCACAAGGCAAGGATAAAGAAGCATAAAATGAGACACACAGGGAGATGTGGTCCATGCTGGAGAGGACAATAGACCTCTACTGATAAGGTTCTGGTGCTTTGATGTGACTAGGGTAACAATAATGGTCACCCCAGGGAAGGTGTACAGAGTGCTCAGTGCATGCCCCATGCTGAAAACATAGCTGTGTGGAGGTGTATACACATGCCATGTAATGGGCATGGTGACAAGCCATGGACAACTGGGGTGGCAAGGTCTTCCATGACCAGAGTGGAGAGACACTGCCTGAATGGGCACTGAGGCATGGTCTTATGCAGGGAACATTCAGTGGCTAGTGCTTGCCTGTGTGGCAGGGGCATGGGTGGTGCATGTGGGTGTGGCACAATCATGATAACCAGCCCTGAATGTCAAATGGCCATAGTAAATGTGCTGAGGGGGCAGGTGTGTGTGTGTGTGTGTGTATTTGTGCACACATGCATGCAATAACCCTTGCATTAACTGGTGTGCCAAGTAATGGGTTCCTTTTTGTGTTGGACTTGTTCCATGGTACAATGTTCAGGGCTATGTAGGGGTGGGGACTCAAGAAGAAGGGGGAGACCACCACCCTTGAATGGAGGATGGGAAAAAATATCAAAAGAGAAAGATTTGTGAAGTTTTATTTTTATCCTGTAATGTGAAGACATATAGTAATGAAGGATACAGATTTTGGGTAAAAGATGTTTTTTTTTATTATATAACATTTATTTATTTCAAAAGTTTCACCAGGATACTGAGTTACTAACAGCTAGCTTCCAGATGTGATATGGGGATAAAGGTATATAACAAGTTACATAAAACAAATATAATAAAATATATAAAAGGTGCATAATCAAAAAATTGAAGGCAAATAAGTATAATAGATATGTGTAGTAAATGAAATTGAGATAAGTTAAGTGAGGGAAACTACTCTTACAAGTACAGAGCAATGAAACGTGTAATGGGGGAAACAGACTGCCAGGGCAACACTAGTTGGGGTAAGGAAAGAAGACGGCCATGGACAGAAGCAGGTGGGAGAAGAAAAGTCATGAAGAAGAGATTTTAGGGAGAAAGTGGAAGAGGCTGAGGACTGACTGGGAAAGGGAGGACCAGAGTTTAGGAAGTGGTATGAGAAAGCAAACTGATCAACAGTAGTTTCTAGAAGGACTAGAGTGGGAATGGGAAGTATTATTGTGGAGAGGGTAGTAGGAAGATGAGGGAGAGGAAAAGAGGGATATAAGGTAGGAGGGAAGGGAATCAAACCAACATTTAGATATAAAGTGGGCACAATGGCAAAGGCATCTGGCATCAAGAGAGGGGAGAGAAAGGGCAGCGCAAAGTGAACAGTGGTGGGTATGAGGGGGACAATCTAAAGCAAAATGACAAAAAGAGTGGAAGAGAGGATCAAGACTGGCATGGGAAGGTTTGGGAGATCCACTGTAGACTATGCTGCAATAATCAAAACTAGGGAGACTTGTATGTAACACAATCTGTTAGCAGACAGGAAGTGGAATACTCACTTTGTTCCTGTACGATACACCAAGCTTGGGGTGGAGCTTTTGGCATATGTCGTCAATATAAACCAAGAAATCAAGATGATAGTCAAGCCAGATTCGGAGGTACTTAAAAGAGGATGCATCCTTAGTCAAAGCACCATTAAGGGTGTGAAATAAAGGGAGAGGGATGAGTCAGAAATCATCTGATGGGTAGTGGTGGCGAAGTGGGTTGAATCCACCCATGAAACAATTGGGAAGCAAAAGGCACTCCGCGGAGTGCTCGCAACGCGTGAAGCGGAGTAGTTTGCGTATAATGAGGAATGGGAAGTCCATTGAAACCAATGACTTTGTGTTTCTCCGCCTCACCAGACCACTACTCTGCCAAATTTAAGGCGAAGTACATTGCAGGCAGTGCACTTCTCCTCACTTCGCCTTGTTTTTGAGCTCCAAAGATGAATTTTGCAGTGATTCATGGGATTTCAGGTCACATGGGCTCTATAGTGATCTGCACAGCCTCAGTTCAGAGTAGTACGAGTATAAAGCTACCAACAGTCCCTATTTTCCCAGGACAGTCCCTATTTTAGGCAGCATGTCCCAGTGTCCCCACAAGTTTTGCAAAATGTCACTTTTGTCCCTTTTTTTTGCTTGCTTGTCCCAGTTTTGTCCCTTTTTTTTTTTGCTGGATGCTAATCCATGAGTGACAGTTATTTCAGCACCACTGTGGTGCTGCTCAGGCTGGACAGCAGTTTGCAACTTCAAACCCTGTGCTTGTGTTGCACTGCAAGCATGTCAGTGGCAGCACAGTAAAGCATGTTCCTTCCTGTTAGATTAGACTGGGTAGTAGTGCAAACAAGCACATGTGGATGTCTGTCTGCCAGCAACTTAGAGGGACTCCAGACAGAGAATACACCCCCAGCAGGTAACTAAGGTACCCGAACCTGATCAGCTGTAGGGAAGTGTGTGAAAACAATCTGGTGTGATGGTGGGGGTCACTGAAGTGAAGTTTGCTCAGCAAATGAAGTGAGTGTGAACGGGTTGGATGGGACTGTCAGGAACAATACATGAAGCTTGAATGTCTGATCACAATTTAACACAGATTTGCTTCTAATGAACTTTCTGTGCATCATGATTTAGAACTTGCTGCAGCAGAATGATGTATTGTTTTAATCTGAATGTTTGCTACCGGTGTTACTGTGGGGTGGCATGGCCAGAGCAAGCTGCAAAATGTAACTGATTGTGCGCAGCATTATTTGCAGTGGTGCTGCCCATGGGAGTGATACAGTGGTGGGGAAGGGGGGTCATGGTCAGGATGGACTGTCCCAGTTTTAGGCGTTGGAAAGTTGGTAGCTTTATATGAGTAGGAAGGAGTAGGAGACAGTGTGCTCTGAAAGCTGTCTGTGATAGAAATCTTGTAAAAGCTGTTCAAAAAGCATTTTTGCATTTTTTGGGGGAGGATCCAACTTCAGTTCATCGATTGTAGGAAACCCTCCTGTGCTGATATTATCAAGCGCTTTTGTTTTTGTGTGGATTTTGAATGTTAATTTACAACACTGAGTGTGTGTATGGTGAAAGACAGTGAAAGTGTGCTTTGGGGAGGGGCGTATCTGTGGTGTAGGTAGATTTAAGTTGGAGAAATAGTGATTTCTTTGATCTTTGGTTATATTTTTGTTATATAATTGACTGTGTTAATGTACACACAGTAATATTGTCAGTAATAGTAGAAATTTTCTTGCTGTTTGTTGAGTGGATGTGGTGCAACAGTTCATAAGTTCAGGTTGTTTACATTACAAATTTAGAATAAGTAACGTAGCATAGTACTGAACGTTTGCATTACGTAGCATTCCTCATTCAGCATTGTACACAAACTGTTCTGTGTGTGAGTGTGTGTGCAGTGTTGCGTGCATCAAATAATACCCCTTTTATTGTGCCACAGACTAGTGTAATTGCAGGCACAGCAGTGTGAACCTGCTATCCACTGCAGCTGCCTGTTTTTGTACTGTGATCGTGGTACCTGTTTTTAGTTTTGCTGCTTGTAGTGCCGTAAAAATCTGCACTGTCTGCATTCAGTGCTCCCCCACCAACCCCACGTTCAAAAGGTATTTTTTACCAGATTGGATTGTTTTTGTGATCTCATCAGCACCACTGGTTACTGACTGAAGTTGTTTTAATTCCGTGACAATCTCAGAGTAGTCTCTTATCTGTTGCTGAAGCCACAGTTGTTTATTTGGCTTCACACCCAGCGTCCATCCAATCAGAGAGTGAACGTATCAAAATCTGAATTTGGTTATAATATTGTGGTTGATCCCCCAAAATGCCTGCAAAGAAACGTGCAATCAAAGCTGTTTCTTGCCATGGCAATGTTGGCGGTAAGATGGTCTGTGGGCATGGTAGTAGTCGCAGACGCAGAAGTACTGCTGATGTGAGGAAAGGTATTTATCCTGCAAATTCTTTTACAGCCCAATCAGTAGCTTCACTCATAGTTGGAGGAGATGATGTTTTCCCAGCTGGTGGTGTTAGTGTTACTGGTGTTAGTGGTGGTGGAGGTAGTATTAGTATGGTTGCGTCAAGTTCTAATTCAGACCAGTGTACCATATCCAAACATATTGAGTGTGAAGCAGTGCAAGTGAGTGGCTGCGTAGATGATGTCATACTTCCCAGTAACATCCCAGTAACTGAACCTGAGGATTCTGATAATCATGTCAATGACAGCATACAATGTGTTATTCCATCCACCATGGCACTTAACACCACGCATTTTCCATGCAGTGATTCACAGTGTGGTGAAAAAATATCAGGTGATGGTGGTGTAGATGCTGATGATGAGTGTGATGATGATGATGATGATGATGATGTTGCTGTTGTTACAACATGCAGTCCACATGCTAACATCTAAGCAGAAGATGCAGATGTGTGTGACGTTGATGAATATGATAATGATGTAATTGACCCCAGTTGGAAACCGAAGAAAAAGAAATTCAAAGTGGCTGTGTCTAAGTCTGTTTGCAGGAATCCCTCCCTGTAAAAACTTGTGATCCACCAGTTTTAGTTGATGATGATGATGACCCAGTAATCAATATGATAGGTAGTCATGGTGGTCAGTTGCAGTCCAGGTGTGCAGTGCCCGAAACATCACGTGCCCACCCCCCTTCAGTGCTTAAAATAACTGACCTAAATAGGCCACATCATGGACATGTTAAAAGCAAAGCATCACAATCCCTTGTTTGGGATTTTTTTGTTCAAGATGCAAATGATGATTCAGTTGCAATCTAACAGGTTTGCCATGTACGTGTGAGCCGAGATAAAAAGGGTAGCCATCTGGGCTCAGGAGGACAGCATACACATCTTAAGAATAGGCACTTGGCACTGTGGACCTAGCACAAGCTGGCAGCTAATACCACAGTGGGGTGTTCACCTGTGTCACCGGCAACCATAGCCAGCATGTTATCCCCTTCCATGACTGTTAAGCCCAGTAGGAAATTAAATATGTGCAATAGTGCAGTAATAAGAGCAGAGGGTTACGACAGGCATGATGAGGTGGAGGACCATAATGACTTTGAAATGTTGGTCCGTGCTGGTGAAAGTGGCAGTTTTTGTGGTGGTGGTGGTGGTGGTGAATGCAGTATGTCTAGTGCAAGTGGTACATCAACCCTGATTGACAAATCTGGTAAAATAACAGCATTTCTGGGTTTTTCATCATCACCTGTGCAACTGTCTTCATCAAATGTCCATACTACACCCCTGCCAATGCCATTCATCACAGAGCACAACCATTTGTTATCAACACACCCCGTGTAAAATGTTTAATTCAGCTCACGTTACAGATTATTTTTACGCATAAACTGAAATACTCCCCTAATCATACAGTGTCACGTGAACTTAATGCTGCTGTAGCAGAAATGCTGGCAATTGATCTTTTGCCCTTCTCCTTTATGGAGAATTCTGGGTTCTGGCAGTTTGTTGCACGTGCCTGTCCAAAATGGAAAGTCCCATTCAGGACATACTTTTCTACCCGTGCTGTCTCCGAGTTGTTCCGCACTGTGTCCGACTCAGTAATATATGCCTTCCAACATTCCTCCTCTCCATTCATCCATTTAAGTATGGATATGTGGACAAGTGGCAAAACAGCGGGGAGTTCATATTTGTGTGTAACTGAACACTGGGCGCAGGTGTCGGGGGTTGTTTGTCATGTTGTTAATGTGAATAATCAGTGCAGTAGGGTGGATTGTCGCAGTAGCAATCTTCCAGGAATTTGACAGCATGCAACGACTGCTATGCACAATGTGACCTGTTCACACACTGGTGAGAACATGTTGGATGTGGTACTAACTGAAACTGACAGATGGCTAAACCCTCTGTCCCTGAGAGCTGGGTTCAGAGCAAGTGACAATGGGTCAAATGTGGTGAAATGCGTCACGAATAGTGTTTTTTTTCATGTTCCATGCATGGCCCACTGTTTAAATCTTGTGGTGCAGGAGTTTCTGCAGCACCCTGATGTAAAGGAAATGCTGGCTGTTGCACAACATATCTGCTCTCACTTTTCAAGATTTGGAAAGGCCCATGACCAACTGTGGCAGTTGCAGATACAAAACAGCCTGCCTCAGCACCGCTTGAAGTTGGAAGTTGTCACCCAGTGGAGCTCCACTTTATACATGGCAGAGAGGCTGTTTGAACAATACAAAGCCATCTCAGAATATCTTGTTATGCACACTAGCTATGACAGTTCCAGGGCATCCATGTCTATGACGACTGAACAGTGGCTCCTCATAGACTCTGTAATAACAATTTTGCGGCCTTTTGAACATGCCACACAGGCAGTGAGTGGCGAGTCTGCCTCCATTAGCCAATCAATTCCACTGCTGTGGGTGCTGAGGCAGACATTGGTGAATGTACAGCATAGCCTTGATGTTTCCAGAAACGGCGGTAGCAGTATGTTGCTGCAACACATGCTGACAGTATTTGACCAGAATCATCACGTTGTGAGCATTCAGCGTAGTGGCAACTTTGCCATAGCAACAATGCTGGACCCACGATACAAACGTGGAATTGCATCAGTACTGGAGGGAGGGCCTGAACAAGTAAAAAATATCAGTGGTCAACTGGTGTGCTTGGTTCATGGGGCACAGAAGTCACATGCCAAGGTCAGCAAACCTCAGCAGCATAATCCGGCTGAAGGTGTACCTGGAGGACCATCAAGCATATCCTGCAAGGGGAAGGGGACTGGAGTTCCAGGTGGTCTGTCATCCAAAGTGGCTGGCGTCAACCCACTTTGGAAGGCTTTGTCCCAAGTGGGTATTATGATTCGGGAGAACAGGAAATAAATGATTCGGGAGAACAGGAAGATGCATCAACAACTGGACTTAGTGCGGTACAGAGAATGGTTGAGTCATATTTGTCTGAAAACAGGCATCTGACAATAACTGAATATCCTCTTTTGTACTGGAGTGGAAAGGTCAGTAAATGACCAGAGCTGACTGCAGTGGCACTGAAGTACCTCACATGCCCACCCTCCAGTGTAAGTGTTGAGAGGGTATTCAGCTCAGCAGGTGCAATAGTCATGGATCGGCAGATAAACCTGTCTCCTGCAAATGTTAGTTTGCTAACATTCATTAAAATGAATGAGAGGCACATACCAGCACAGACTGCAGCTTCGGTATTCATACCCCGGCCTAGTCATGGTGGTCTTGCTGATGTGGAAATGGAGCATCCTGGTGGCACTGGCAGTGGCTGCCTGAAACGGTCCACCACTGATGTAGATGATGACACAATGGAGAAATAATTTCCCTGTGGTCAGACTTCAGACATCGATGACTGCGAGGGCAGCTTTCTGATGATGTGGTTAATGTTGGTAGGTTTTAACTGAAGTTTTTAAAAGGTGGTGTGCCCCCCGGACCACCACCACCACCAGGACTGCTGTTAGCCACTGCCACCACTGAGCCTGAGTCTTTCTGCCCCCAGACAACCACCACCGGGACTGATGTAAGCCACTGCCACCATGAGTCTGTCTGCCCCCAGACCACCACCACCACCGGGATTGATGTTAGCCACTGCCACCATAAGTCTGTCTGCCCCCAGACCATCACCACCACCACCGGGACTGATGTTAGCCACTGCCACCATGAGTCTGTCTGCCCCCCGGACCACCACCACTGGGACTGATGTTAGCCACTGCCACCATGAGTCTGTCTGCCCCCCAGATCACCACCACTGGGACTGATGTTAGCCACTGCCACCATGAGTCTGTCTGCCCTCTGGACCACCACCACTACCACCGGGACTGATGTTAGCCACTGCCACCATGAGTCTGTCTGCCCTCCGGACCACTACCACCACCACCACCACCGGGACTGATGTTAGCCACTGCCTCCACTGAGCCTGAGTCTGTCCGGACCACCACATCCATCAGCCACAAACACAAAGCTTCTTAATATTTAAACCATAAAGTGAGTATGTGTACTCATGTTTGTTATGCTGCTTCTTTTTCTTTAGTTGTATGTTTTGTTTTCTGTAGCTTTTCAGAGCTGCAATTGTAAAACAAATACGGTACACTTCTTTTGTTTCTTTTACAGGGTAATAAAAAAAGGCTGCATCACTAAAAATCATTGGGAATGGTGCTGTAGCTGTACCGTACAGAGAGGAAGCGATGTAATATCCATGTGCTATCCATTCTGTTAAGTATGAAGATTTTATTTCATCCGTTTCATTGCTTTGGAAAGACTGCAGCAAATATTGCACACAGGTTGTGTTAGTTGACAAGATATGGGTTTGAAATGTAACTTGACTTTAGATTTGAGAACAAGGAAGGGACACATAACAATTACGTTGTAAAAAGTCATTCATTTCTTTATTTGGGACACTTCCAGATGCTTTGTTGTTCTGTCAAAGTGGCCTTATCCAAAAAAGTTTTTCAACATCAGGCACCCCCTTCCCCCAAGTTTGGGCACACATGCAACACGCAGAAGTTGTTTCATTACATGACCATGGCCATCCTAACAACCAGACTCCAGAAGGATGCTGATGAAATCTGTGAAGAAGTAACAAAATAAGAAGCCATTAGAGACAAACCTGCAAATATGATCCCCCAAAAAAAAATACTTACCTTCATGTGCTTGAGAGTTATCCGTTTCCAATTTCAGGCCAAAAAAATTCTCATTGAGCACTGGAATGTGCACACCAACAGTTTCTGTGTGACCTGTGATGCAGAACAATACCATGAGTACATGTCCATGTCAACCCCTCCTCACCTACAAACACACAACTATATATATATATATATATATATATATATATATATGTATATATTTGCTCACCAAGGCTACTATTAGTGTACAGCCAAGGGCACCCTTCAATCCAGTTCACATGATCACATTGCATTTGCTCAAATCGTCTCGCAGAACACATTGGACCAGCAACACGATGCTCACAGTCATAATTTTATACTGGGTTATGTGCTGAAACACTCTCGTTTCACTGTGTTGCCACTTGTCAGTTCTCTGCGCACAAGGAGGATGCATTTTGGGCCTACAGAAAAAATCCAGGGACTCTGTGCGCACATGACTGAGTGTGCCATTAATTCTAGGGGACTTTGTATGTGCTGAAACACTCTCATTTCACTGTGTTACCACTTGTCAATTTTCTGCACACAAGGAGGATGCATTTTGGGCATGCAGAACAAATATGAGGACACTGTGTGATCACTGAACACGCATGACTGAGTGCGCCATTAATTCTGGGGGACTTTGTATGTGCTAAAATACTCTTATTTCACTGTATTACCACTTGTCAATTTTATGCACACAAGGAGGATGCATTTTGGGCCTACAGAAAAAATATGGGACTCTGTGCCACTTATGTGTGCATGACTGAGTGCGCCATTAATTCTGGGGGACTTTGTATGTGCTAGAACACTCTCATTTCACTCTGTTACCACTTGTCAATTTTCTGCACACAAGGATGCATTTTGGGCATGCAGAAAAATGAGGCACCAAAACAGCGCATGCACACACACACACACGCACACACACAGACACTTAACAGAAGGAAGGGGGCCCAGAATACAAAGTGTCACGCATATGGAAGACAACCAACAAATGGCATAATTACATACAAGGGTCAGGGATGATGGAGGAATGCATTTTATGACACAGCAAGGAAGGTGTTGGGGGGCACATGGTGTGAGGAAGCAAAACTAATGTGGGATCCCATGGTGATCCAGCAGCAGTTCCAGCATGGACATAATTTGCAGCTCATGTCCCTCTATGTGATCCAGCCACTGCTCCACAGCACTCATCCCCCCTCGCTGTTCTCCTCAGCAGCACTCCAGAGAACTCTCAAGTCAGCCTGTGTTACACGCAGTTCTCTGGGGTCCACACATTCTACAGGCTGACCTGCTGGTGGGAGTGGGGGTTGTGGTGGGAGTGGGGGTGCTGGTGGAGCAACAGGTGCTGCTGTGGCCCTCCTCTTCTTAGGGTTGCTGCGCCCGCTTTGCACAGCTGCACCCTCTGCCATGGAATGGCTAGCAGGTGCAGACATGGTCCATTCTGTGGCAGCCTGCCACTCCAACTGGTGGTGATTAAGCATATGGGTGTGCTGGCCCCCAGACCCCAGGTGACTCCCCATGGGCCACAGTGCACCTCCACCTCACATAGGTGACACTTGACCACACTGCTGTCCCCCCCTGACACAGTCAAAAAACTGCCAAACAACGGAGGTGCGGGGAGGACTAGGCACAGGCAGGGGAGGGCCAGATGAACTGGCAGCTGGCTGGTTACACTGCTGAACACGGATGGGATCCACACCTGGGCCTGGGGGAACAGGCACATCCTGCTTCAGAGAACCTTGTGCTGGACTTGGTGGTGGTGGTGGTGATGGTTGAACTGCCTCAGAGTCAGGAGGCAGTGCTAGTCCTATTTCCGGGAGTTGGACACTCACAAGTTTTGAGTGATCCAACACAAATGGGTGCCCATGCCCCACATGCATGCGCATGGTACGATGTGTACTATCACACTCTCCCTGAGCTGCCCTCACCCGCTCCATCTCTCCTACTATGCTCCCTCAGTCTGAGCAATGACTGTCACACAAGCACAACACACACACAGTCACACAGACACAAACAACTAACAAAGTTTCAGCTGGATTCTGACAACATTCAGTGCTGGTTGCAGTCTAGCAACTATCTCTCAATGCCAAAAAAAGCAGTTTCCATGACTTTTGGCACCCATCAGTAGAGATGCAGTGAATTTAAATTCCACCGGTGAAGTGAACGCGAAGTGGGCAATTCGCGTTGCCACTCCACGTATGCAAAGTGCTCACTCCACCTTGTCATTACCACTTCACATTAAGGTGGAATGGCAATGCGAAGTAAGGTGACTTTGTTATAAATTGGCTCTCCCCCAATACAAATAAAATTGCTCAAAATGTAAAGTCTCTACAACTGACTCAATTGATTTCTGACCTCACTTGCTTAAATTTTAAATCGTTAAATCACTCTCTGTTAGACTGGATCTTCTCATCTCATCTCCACTGTGATGTGGATGTTGGAATCCTTCCTGATGCCCTCAGTGATCAACATATGGTTTACTTTGTGTGCAACATTCATCATCCTAAGGCCTGCCCTAAATTTATCATTCTGATGTCCTTTAGGTCACTGGACTTGTCCCCTTTTCTAGCTGACTGAGGGGCAACTGATTGGTCCCCAATCTCAACAGCCAATAATGTAAATTTTGCCTTGTAATACTTTCAATCCAAATTTATTGCTGTACTGGATCATCATGCTCTTTTGAGAAAAAAAAACAGCACAAGACTCTCATCTTCCCTGGATAACAGCTAAGGTTATGACTTGCCTTTGTACTGGAGACCTTGCTTGACATTCTTTTCAGATCATTGGATCCACAGCCCCTTTGGCAAACTACTGAAATCTTCATAAAGCTGTACCAAAGCCATCTGACTTGCTAAGTCTAAGTATTTTGCATCTGCACTCCACAACAACATTAATCACCCCTTCCAGTTCTGAAGGGCATCAGGAAGGATTCCTACATCCACATCATGGTGGTGATGAGATGAGAAGGTCCAGTCTAACAGAGAGTGATTTAAAAATTTAAAATTTAGGCAAGTGGGGTCAGAAATCAATTGAGTCAGTTGTAGAGACTTTACATTTTGAGCAATTTTATTCGTATTGGGGGAGAGCCAATTTAAAATAAAGTCACCAAGAATATAAAGATATTTAATATAAATAAGAAGAAAAATTGGGGTCTTTGTTGAAGTGTATTACATGGAATGTGAATGGAGTTAATAGCCCAATAAAAAGATCTTGAGTTCTCAAAATGATAAAAGACAAAAGAATTGATAGTGAAGTCCTACAAAAAAACTTAGCTGAATAAAAAAGAATCTCAAACATTTAAAAAAAATGATGATTAAGGAAATATATTTGTTTTCCTCCTTAAAAGGGAACAGTAAAGGGTGGCATTATTAATCAACAAAATCTTTAAAGGCAAAATTATTGATTCTTTTACAGAAAAAAAGGGAGGACTAATCTTTTTAAAAGCAGGAATTGAATGTTTCGCTTGAAAATGCGTTCCATTTAAATTCCATTTAATAGTTTTCAATCTTTTTTGCTTCAGTTAGCAAGGTCCTATGTGCATCCTATGTGCATGGGACTATGAATACATTATTATTGGTGAGGATATGAATAGTTTGTCTAATACAGAATTGGACAAATAAATCATTTCATAGGGGTGGGATAGGTTCTAATCTCGCATTGTCAATGCTTTTTTAAAATGTAATTCTATGGCGGATGTTTGCAGAGACCTTAATGGAGAAGCAAAACAGTATACTTATTTTTTATTTATTTACAGTGTCTTATTTATTTATTTAGATCTTGGATTAAACACCTTTGAGTTATAATCTCTTTTACATAGGTTCCATGTCAGAGGATTAACACATAGTTACAATCAAGTTACAGATTACCTTTGCATTATAAGCTTTTTTACATATGTTCCAATGACAGACGATAACAGAAAGTTACAGTCAAATTACAGGTAACATTAAATAGTAAAGAGACATAGAGTGACAAAATTGAGTGGCATTGTACAATGTATGCCAGTACACAGGCTTTAAACAACAGGCAGACAAATGAGACAGTACAAAATAACAGTAAGATCAGCCCATGAGGCCTAGTCAAGGAGAGGATCTAGGTAAGAGGGGGGGAGGAAGGTAAGGGTAAGGGTAAAGGAAGGAAAGTGAGGTGAGACAGAGAAGAGATAGGGGAGATGGAGTGTGGTGTGGTAGGGTAGTGGGGTGTAGGGGAGAGATTGGTGTTAGGTGGGCCATATACACAAAAGGGAGGCTATCTAAGTGGGCCAGTTCTTTAGTGCTGATAGGAGACGGTAAGCTGGCGGTCAGCACATTTAGTAAAAGCAGCCACAGCTGGCATTAGCCATTTAGTAAAAGGAGTCACAGCTGGTATTTTCTCTTAGCTATATGTTCTATGTTGGATTACTGTATGTTTTCATATCTCACGCTTTTTTGGTAGAAACTTCATGTCATTTCTCGAATATAGAATGTTTCACAGTTTTAGACCACAGTCACATGCATGTTAGACCTTCTGCAAAAGGGGGGCTCTTAATGGCAGTTTAATAATAACCTTCTAAATGATTTGACCTTAAAAAAATACAGACTATAATTTCAGATTTTCTTGAAGACAATAAATACACATGCACCTAGTCTCAGTCATCAAATCCGTTAACATATAACTGTGACTGTCTTATAAGGTCAAACATAGTCTAACATCTGCAGCGAGGTTGGCCATTGCTCGGTAGCATGTTATTATTGCAACACATTAATGGCGAGCCAATAATGGCGATGTGATAACAGAGAGAGTCACAACAGCAAAGGAAACAAATGGCGACCGGAATTAAAGGGCAACTCCGAGGTGCACCATTACCTCAGTGTCCATGTGCACCTTGGAGTTAGAATCTTAGAAATAGCAGGGGTTTGGGGGGGTAGAGCCCCCCTGGGGGTGTGTGAGGGGTGAAGTCTCCCACCTATAGAAAAGGAGCACAGAGAACAGGAGCAAGAGAGAGCCCGCAACAGTATGATGCAAGTTTGTATGCATATTTTGTCATTGTGCAAAGTGATTCTGAGGGAAATCACCCTTTTAGGTCATTCACTGTTCATTATGTGCGCCGTTTTTGTAGTTGCCATGTAGGTTTTGCCCTTTTGACGTTCGCCATTACAGCTTCGCTGTTATGACATGGAGCCCCATTGCTCAGGTGATCTTGAGACCCAAACTGGCACATGGGCTTATAACCTTTCCGGCTACTACAAGTGGGTTCCTCCAAAAGTGGGAGGTCTGCTACAATAGTATCTGCCAATTTGCTGTCTCTACCTAAGCTATCTCACAGATTCTTACTATATTCCAGCCTGAGATAGCTTACTCCCCACTGCTTTCCATCAGTTTGCCTCCTCCTGTTTTATAAAGAATATAATCTCATCTCAATCATCTGACAAATTGACTTTACTGCTCAAACCTGGGACTCTTGCCTACACTCTGAGATCAGCAGATAAATCCCTACTTGTCCAACCAAGATGTAAAACTAAAATGAGTGAACATGCCTTCGCAGTCTAGGCACCAAAATTATGGAACTCCCTTTCTTTTAGCCTCAGAAACTCCCCCCTCCACCCAAAACGTCAAATAGGACCTTTGTAAGGCTCTTTTAAGCACTATACCCTGCTCCTGTAGTGGGGCTATTCTCTCCTCTGTCAGCTCCTCCTAGTTGCCTAAATGACACCTACCTCCTCAACTCTAAAAACTGCATGGGAAACATTGCTATCCCCCCCAGCACTTACCCACTAGTTGTTGGTCCCATGAGTGTTAGTTATTTGCACTTGTATTCCTGTATTTTGTTATCTACATATTGTTCTTGCAACTGTACTGTCCATTGCTATATAGGCCACATAGCTGAATTGTGACTGTTCTCTAGCTGGATTCTGTACTGATTTTGCTCACTTGTTTTTCCTGTGTGTTCTGTTGTCTAAATGCCCTCTGTTGTAACCTCCTTGGTAGTACACTGAAAATAGGCAGCTTTGCTGTCTAGTATGCCTACCCGGTTAACAAAAACTAAATTAAAAAAAGGAAAATTATCAACATTATTTTAGTATGGGATGCACTTAAAGTGACTGTATGGGGGCAGTAAGCTTGGAAGCACCCTGAAGTAATAAAAAAGGAAAGCAGAATTAGAGTCTAAATTAAAAGAACTGAAAATGAAAATGAAAAAGGAGGATATTTCAAAAACAGGTGAATCTGAAAACATGAAAAAACTAATAAACTGTATGGAAACATGTGGCCTTAAAAGTAATTGATTAAAAAGATGTTGGCCCAGTGGCACTCAGGGTTGAGGCGCTGGATACCACACCTTGCGCCATGCTGGTGACCCGGGTTCAGGGACGAGCCTGGGCTGTCAGGGGTTGGCAGGGGAGGGAGGAATTGAGAGACCGGAGAACAGCTCTCCTTCTCTGGTCAGGAAAGGGATTACTGCTCCCACTGTCTAGCCATCTCTGGTGGTTCCAGGCACCCATAGCAGTCAGAAACCAGCTGATCAGGGGATCAACTCTAAGGCACTTCTGTAGGCATGCTCGGGAGCGAGCACACAGCTTGCGGGGGTGCATTGCACTTCCCAGCCAATGGGGGGAAAGCAAGCATGGAAATCCCCCTTCTTGCTGTAGGTGAATGCAGGCTTAGTGGCACTGAGGCACCACATCCAGTGTTGGGTTATGGCTGATCTCCTGTTCGGTTCTCCGCATGGCGGTCCCAGCCTGACACTACAAGATAGAGCACCGGGGGTGTTTGGTGGTCCTTGCCTCTGGGGGCTTTGATCCAGAGGGGTCAGGGATGGGCCATGGGGAACTCACCAGATCTCCAAGAGCTGCAACCAAGGCTTCAGGTGGATGGGATCAGCCAAGGTAAGCCCCATAGCTCAGCTGGAGAGAGAGTCCAGTGCAGTAAGAGTGAATAATCAAAGTCTATAAAAAAACAACAATCATGAAAAGAGATGGTACATGTCAAGTGAAATTTCAGGAAAATATCTGGCATCTGGATTAAAAACTACCAAACAAAGAACAATGCTAACTTCAGTTTATGACTCAGTGGAGTTACTACAGACAGATAAAAGAGGAATTTTGAAATGCTTCTTAGACTTCTATTGTGTTGTGATATATACAGGTGATAAGGACACCCACCAATGGAAAATCTGGAATACTACTGTGCTCTTTTGCAAGACTTCAAGTTAAATGAACAGGAAACAACTCAGTTAAAAGACACCATTACGATTGAAGAAATAGTTGCTACTATTAAAGCTATGTCCACTGGGAAAGCCGCTATGGATGATGGTTTTACCATAGATTTTTACTGTGAATTTTCCGAGTACTAAACCCACTTTTATTATTACTATTTCAAGCTATTCAAAAGTACAGTATTATTCCCTTTCAAAGCAGCATTTATTATACTGCTACCAAAACATGGCAATGCCTTCAAAATAAAAGTTCAAAACTTTAGACCAATAGCAAAATTAAATACAGAATAATACATGGGGGGAGTGTATAACAAGAATTTAATGCTCCCCCGAGACGTGGGATGCTACATAAACCCCAAGGGTGAAGTCTGAGGGATTTACAAATGCATCCCACACTGAGAGGGTGCATTAAATTTGAGTTTTCAGCCTCCCCATGTGTTACTATATGTAATTGCTGGCATTAGTTTTTTCCCCTTAACTTTGAATTTTGTGTGATTTGTAATACTGTCTGGCCACTAGATGTTGCTGCTGTGGAGGCAGTCTCTAACTATGGAGCCCCTTGGTTTTCATTTTGTTTTAGGTTATTGACTTTACTTATTTTAATTTATTCCAGTTGTTTCCATTAGCTGGAAATGGAGTGGTTGAGGCAATAGAGAGATTAGGGGCATGGCAAGAGCAGTTGCAGTTGTGCTGAGGATGAGCTCCAGGTTTAGAGATAAAAATTAAAGTTCAGTGTATTTTAAGGTACAGTTACTCTGGGGGAAATGTTGTGTCATTTTTGGAGAGTGCGGAGTGTATCTGTGCAGCAGAGAGTTTGGTCCCTGCTGACTAACATGGTGAGAAAACAGTAGATTTCATTTCAGTGAAGTTGTCCACTAATGATTGTTATGTTAGCATGCCAACAGAAGTGCCTTAAAGCTAATCCCCTGATCAGCTGATCAACCCAAGGGTTATAACGATGAAGTATAACTTCATTTCCCTATGTAAAAAAACTAATGCCAGTCATTACACAATGATTATAAACTTCATGTGAAGTAAAACAAAAAGCGGCTGCATGTTAAGACATGAGAAGCATTTCAAAGCTAGGAAACAATAAAAAACAAATGATTAGAACATTAAAACTGGTAACACCCTCCCTTGCACACAGTCAACATTTCTTGTCACACTGTTGCTTTTTAAAACGTCTTGAAAAAGCATCAGTGTGACTTATGCTTTGATAAACTTTATGTAGATAAAGGGAATGTTCTAATAAATTATTGTTTTTATTGTTTCCTAGCTTTTGAATTTTTTCTGTGTCTTAATGTGTAGCCATGGTTTGTTTTGCTTTATATAAGTTTCCATTATTCGGCTCAGTTTCTAGGTACCTCAGCCACCTTATCATTCCATTACCAATGATTATAACATCTTTGCAATTCTCATCAATGATAGGTTACTCCCCTTTCTTCAAAAAATTATACCTTCAAATCAAAATGGATTTATTCCAAGCAGACAGCTTCACTGCAGTATTCATGACGTTCAATATGTAATAAAATAAATACAAAAAATGAATACAGAAGCAATTATTTTAAGTTTGGATGCTACCAGGCCTTCAACATCATTGAGTGGCAATGTTTGTTTTTTTACAGTAGAACAATGGGGATTCCCTATGCAATTATCGAATTGAATTAATGCCCTTCTATGACCCACCCTATTCTAGGCTCAAAATAAATAACAGTTTAATGGAAATTTTTGAACTGTCTAAGGTTGTCAAGTAGGGCTGTCCTTTTTTGCCAACCTAATTTGTTGTGGCCTCGAAAACCTTATTAATAGACATTTGAAAAAAATGAAATGCATATTTTATGACAATGAATTTATTAAACTTCAGGTGTACATAGGTGCTGTTCTTTTGCTACTTGAAAACACAGATGAAAGTCTGCTTGGATTGGAATCTATAATTGCCTATTTTTTGACGGTTTCTGGTTATACAGTAAATTAATCTAAATCAGAACGAATGTTGTACAATGTAAAGTCAGCAGTGGAGCTTCAGACTGTCTTTAATGCCACAATAAACAAATTCTGGCCAGAGCCAAAATGGCTACTAATACGTGAATCTGACAAGGGATAGCTAATCAATGTGTGGATTGCACTGCAGTGAATAGTCACTCCCCTCCCCACACACACACACAATATTCTGTGGTGGCTCTCAAGTGGAAATTAAAGATCTCATGGCAGTTACTGTAAAGAATACATGATTTTCTCTAGTGTTGTGACAAACATTCCCCTTTTCATAACAGGTCCAGCTATTGTATTCAGCCCCCCCACACCTAGAAACCAGCTAACACATCTTAAAGTTCCTTTCCAGCTCAAACATTACAATGTGTGTGCATGCCTACTTCTCATTCTGTCATAGGACATAGGTATCACTCAGCATTTACTCTCTAAAATATGGGATACCTACACTCAAAATGTGGGATAATGTTGAAGACTGGCCCAACTTTGGAAGCCAGTACCTTTATTTGTTTCAAGTTTAATTTTGATTTAATATCTTAGAATGCTATAGATTTCTGCTTTAATGTCAGACTTTATACCATCTGCACTATGCAGGGTACTTTTTCATGTGGGATTGATGTCACAGCAGTTTTGAAGGGTAAAATGAAGGATGTCCCCTGTAATGTGGGACAGTTTAGCGCTATGGGTTCTATTGCTCAGTGTACTGCTCAGTGCACAAGTTCTGCAGATTTGAAAAATAGTAATTACACTATATTTCATTTTTTAATCTACACAAATTGTGCAAATACTGTAATATAGGCTGCAGAGGGCAAGGAGAGCTGCCCCAGCTTCATATGGCCAACCCACGCTTCAGTTATTTTTTAATTTTACATTTGACTCAGATTATCAATTTAATGTTTAAATATACATTTTCTATGGTTCTGTGCTAACAAATTCTAAATTCCCATATGTTTCAATATTTTATAATACACATATGGGACACCATCGGGCAAAAAGATAAAATGTGGGATACTTCATTGTATCCCATAAAATGGAAGGTTAAAAATTTGTGGAAAAGCATTCATGTTCCTAAAGGTCGTTATTGCTAGGAAAAACTAAACTTGATTCAAATTTCAGCTATAATACTGTACATTAGTGTACGATGTGGGACCAATGGTCACAGAATGGTCTGAAAAGTGATAAGGCCAAGGATACAAGGAGTAAATTCCTATTCTTTGATGCCAGTTTGACAAACATTTTGTCAGGTGATGTTGCAGAGATGAACTGACGTCGACCACAAATTGCAGTTGGCATAAATCCATCTGGAAACTTGCCTGTGTTTTTCAGGGAGGTTTGCCCCCCAAATCCCCATATAGGGATCTCTGCCCCCACCTGCACCCACTGGACTTAGGGATTATCAACTCCGAGTTCGAGTTGATTCAGGAAGGGGGTGCAGGACCGGGGAAAGAATGCTGTGGTCCCAGGTGGACTTTACAGTGATCTTTCGATGCTGTCACCATGATAATCACTGTAAAGGTTTAGCTATGGGATTAGCATATGGTAAATTCTGCCCCCCCTCCCAATTGAATTAGTCCACCAGCAGAATAATTTTTTTTATCCAAATTTGTAATCTGTGGCATAACTACCCCCCTCCCTGATTGACAGCAGCTTCCAGTGCCTAGTTCCTCAATAGCCACCTGAAGACCTGGCCATCCCTTTTCATTTTTAAAGTTTGACCACTGTGCCTTAACTTAGCAGGCCATGAGCCCAGCCCCTACTCATCAAGACTACCCAGGCCTTCACTTTTAAAAACTCTGCTGACACCCTGCAAGCCACAAAGGGAGCGATTAGAAAGTAACACTTCTTACTGCACATGCTGCATTTTAAAGGGACAGTCCTCTCTAGTTATTAACATGCTTGCAAAAACTGATAGGGCCAGGCCCTACCAATTATGAAAGGGGTAGGGCCATGGCCATAGTTACCCTCCCCACTCCCATTCTGGCACCTATGTGTGGGACAGAAACAGTCACAGCACTCTCTCTCCATGTTGGAAAATGAGCTTTTGAGACACATACTGTACAGTACTATAACAGGAATAGATAGTTGAGAGGTACAGTGGAGACAAACTCGGGACAGAGGAAAAGCTGCCATGCAAACTCCAGTCCCAAACCATGTTTTCAAGAGTCCTTCACCATTCTAACATCAAATATTTTTAAATACAGGGCCATTTTCCTGCTACTACTTTCTGAGCATGCACTATACATTCCATGACCGGCTCAACCTAACCTTGGTATCTGTATTATATTATTCTAGCTTTACATGTCCAGCTTAAAGTAAACCAGAGTTGGACATACTTGGACTATCTTTTCCTATTGTCTTTGAATACTGAGAAATTGAAACTAAAGTCAATGCAAGTGAAACAGAAGGTGATGCAACTTAATTGCCCCATGACATGCAATGTGAGGAACAGTAGAGCAATGTCCACACATTCTGTAATGTAAAACATAGAAACTGAAACATAGAAAAATAAAACAGTCTGGCACACAATTTACCACAGGGATCCTTAAAACTTGTGACCATTATATTAATCAGCTGTTTTCTCTTTGATACAGGTGCAGGACAAAGTTAAGGGACACGATAAGCTATGAAAAGTCAATGTGTACCTTACCTAAACATCTTGAAGCTGCAATTCTAAAACAAAGCAGGGAAAGGTTAAGAACCCAGTGACTAGAATGTAGTCTCCACATGCTCCCAGAGAAATGTGAGGACTGAGTTATCATCCTCTGCGCTGCCCGGGCAGCAGGTGACATGACTGACCACAATTGCCGTTACTGTCAGTTGAGTATCAGGCAGCCTTCCTCCATGCTGAAGCTGCTCCCTCCCTCCCTCCCAGCTGGGGAACACCCACCATGCAGCACTGGGCTGACTGGCTGGCACCTGATGAGATGATTTTTGATTGGATCCATGCTGATGGTCACTTGTTTCTATAACAAACATTGCAGTAAGCTTTTTAAGTTGGGAATCATTAGACCTAGTGTCAGGTTTGCATAGTGAAATTCATAAGCTCTCTTGTGGGTTATTTTCAGTTTGTGTATGTGTGCCAAGTTGTTTCTTGCAACAGCTAGTCCAACAAAGATGCTTCATGGCTTTGAAGCATTGAAACAAAATATTATTTAAAAATGTTCCCTGGTAATTCAAAATCATGGTTTTCTGATGTACTCGAAAAAATGTTTTCAAATCACTTTACTGGCACAAGTGCCGTATATTATATGTATGAAACATTATCATTTTACACTAATATGGCAAATCTAAATAGGATGACAGAGGAAGTAACCCACTACAACTCAGTATGTTGGCATTTTTGCAGTTGGTCTATGTACTGGACATGTCTGTCTGCCTGTCCTTTGCCCATTTATTTCCTTTGTCTACAGCCAAGGAGCTTTCAAACCTGCTGCTATGAAAGCAGGTAAATCCAAAAACATAATGGTAACCAACTGATTTATTCGTTTCTGTGTTTATTTCCATATTCTACATTTAACTGTATCCCACCCCAACGTGGGGGGCTTACCAGTATGGGCACATGGATCCCCAAGCAGGATTTTTCTCTTCACCCTACAACCCCTTCCCCACAGGACTAGACTGCTTTGTTGGGGAACCACACAGTATCTCCTCATCACCCCCATCCTATATTCAGTTCCTGGGTTCCTATGCCCTAAGGGCATTATTGCACTTTTTGGCATTGAACCCAAACTGCCATGTTTCTGACCACTCCTAAAGTTTTCCAAGTGAGACCAAAGAGTAAGAAGAGGGACACTGGTGAACAAGCTGAGGTGACCCCGGGAAAATAAGCTGTTTTGACTGGGAACCACATCCTGCACCTTGCCTAAAAAACTACAGAAGAGAATGGAAGTGGTTTGACATTGCACACAGCAGTTTAAGAATGAAAAGTCACTGCCATACCACATCAGCAGAAACTTAGAAGTACATACACATACAGAACTCCAGCATGGGGATTCTGCTCCCAAACTATAGTGGGGTGGGCTTGGGGGTATGAGTGAACACATACATAGACAGTGGAATGGGGAAACACAGAAAAACACACACACACAAATATGAGTAAAAATGCCATATCAAAACATTGCAGAATATGTGATCCTTGAAATACTACATATCTGTGTAAAGTGACAACAATAAAGTATTGTTATGAATAAGCACATTCACATTGAAGGAGGGAATGTTTCCACAACATATGCACATACCGTTTTCATGAAATCAAACTGCAGAGCAGTTACAGCTCAATTGGAAACATAGACAGAATGTGCCACTCACCATTAGGGATGTGCAAAAATTAATTTCCGCCAGCGGAATTTTTGCAAAAGAGCGAATTTCACTTCTGTGAAAGTTCGGAACTCATTTTTGGAACTTTTGTGGAAATTCCTCCTTAAAACTGCAGAAAAAATATAAAAAACTGTGGGATAATTTATAAAACTGCGGAAACAAAATCCGCAGAAAGGATCATTGCCAGTGGTCATCTCTGAGGCTTTTTTCAACTGCAGTTTAACTCATTAATCCACCCACCACTGATCAGGGATCCCAGTAAAGACCTCCAATCCCTTCCTTGGACCCTCATGGTATCTAATGCCCCCCCACCCACCAATCATGGCTCCCAAAACATTTTATTTCCCTCATGTCTAGCACACCCCCTCCCTATCCTTGATTCCTTAGTCCACAAATAAACAGCCAGCAGTCCACCAACTCTTCCCCCTCGAGTCCCAGTATTCCCTGGTGTCTAGTGGACCTCCCCATCCCAGATCCCTTGTAAAAAAAATTCTCATTTCCCTGGTGTCTATTAGAGCCCCACAAACACCACCCTGACAGTTCAGCTGCCAGTACCCCAACTCCCCTCCCCACCCTGCCCCTGAGTAGGCCACCAGTGCAGCACTCCTCTCTCCTCCACTACCAATTGCCCACTGAATTGTCAGTGAATAACCGCATGGTTGTACAAGCAGGTGCTCATTCACTGACAGTTCATTAAACTGTGGAAAGAATAAATTCCGCAATTTATATGCATTTTTCCACAGTTTACAAAAAAAGTCTGCAGAACTCAGCAAAAATCCACAGAAAATCCTACTTTCGCCAATGGCGAAAGTTCCACAATTTCTGTGAATTTTCGGAAATTTTGTGGAAGTTCTAAAGCGGAATTCTCAACTTTCGCCCACCCCTACTCACCATGTGGACACATCAGTGAGCAGATGGTCATTTTGATACTTGTCATCAGAATTATAGTCTGATTCTTCTTTGCTTGAATTGTTGCTTACATAACCTGCAGCAACATTTCTGAGAGGTTCAAACATGTAAGGCTTGATTTCCACTTTTAAATCAACACTGAGATGGGAGTATTTGGTTGTTATAGTGCTGCAGTATTGAAGAGGCTTTAAGAAGTGTGGCTGCCATGTCGTCATTGACATCATTGCGCTAATGTACAGGACTGGTTCTCCTCCAACCTCTTTGTCTTGAATACTAAAAAAAATGAAATGTATGACTTTGCCACATGCAATAAATCCCCTTCATCCCATAAACTCTTGATTACCACCTCTTCTGACACTCCCCTGGAGTAAGTGGCCACACTCAGATATCTAGGGGTTACCCTTGACACAACCCTCTGCTTCTCTGCCCACACTGACACCCTAGTCAAAACCATCAACATGAGGTTCGGCTTTCTCTTCCACCACAGAAACAGCTCCTTCCTGAAAGCAAAAAGCTAATTGTTAGGTCCCACATCACCAGTCTTATTGACTATGGGTTAGCTGTCTATGCTTCTGCAAATGATGATAAGCCATCTAGAGTTCGGGATGTCCTTAACAGAGCCTGGCATTTTGCCTTTGGCTTAAAATGTGACACACATACAAGTGTACTGTACAGTAGCCTAAACTGGCTTAACCTTGATTTCTGGCTGTGCTGCAATATCCTTCTCATTGGACGAAAAGCACTTTTGGCTCTCTGTCCCCAGGCCTTCAAGCCATGTTCAGCTTTATAGATCAAATGTATACCACTAGGGGAGTAGTACAACACACCTTGCTCCTCCCCCGAAAGAAAACCTCACTAGGCCAAACTGCCTTTTCATGTAGATTTGCCAAACTCTGGAATGGGCTGCCTCCCTCACTAAAAGCAGATTGCACCCTTTCCCAGTTTAAATCTGCTCTCTTTTCCTCTCTCTCCTTATCTGGATCTGCCAAAACTAAATGAGCAGCACATAAATGTAAATAAATGTAGTAGGTAACAAATTAGTGAATCAAAATGTATAGTATGGGTTTATTTATTTGTTTAATTTTGTTGACCCGGTAAGCCCACTGGGCCTAGAAGTCCCTTTTACAGGGGCGACCAGGGGGAGGGGGGATACAGATGGTAAGCAACTGAAATTAAACCAGATTAAGTTGTTAGTGGTATTTTTAGTGAATGGGAGAAATTTGGCCAGGACACCGGCGAAATAAGTACTGCCCTGCCTCAGAACTGCATTGATTTGTATTGTATGTCACCTGTTACTATTTCTGTTGATACTGACTCTACACCCTTTGTAAATAGGCCCTGCCTAAAGGATTTTGTGTGGAATAAATAAATAAATAACTGTGCTGATAGCCTCATTAACTCAGGGGTCAAATATAAATGCAATAAAGGCACAATCAAATTGAAAAATAAACAGTACAACTTAAAAAAAAAACACCAAGTGTGTTACATTATTTGATTCAGAGAGGACAGGGCTATCAAATCGCAAAGAGATTGCTTCTATATTTTAGCTTTCAAAATGGCATGGCATGGTTTAGGTAATGCAAGAAAATAGTGCACCAGAGAGGGGGAAGGGGGAGAAGAAGGAAACACATTTTAGTGAATCGACAAGACACAGACAGATTTGCTGGAAGTTGTGCTTCAGCTCCACTGTGCTGTAACAACACAGCTGTGCTGCGTTAGGAATTCGGGTCAGACCCCTTCTTCTGATAGCAATATGTCAGCATAGCTCTGATGCTATGCAGCCATAAAAACAATTTCATGAAATATTTAGGTGTAAATGTGGCAAAATCCAAATAAACTTTATGTAAATATAATCATATTCCTTGCTAGATGAAATTAAAGATAAAATACTAGGATGACAAAACTTCCACTTTCTCTGTTTGGTAAAATACATGTCAAAAGATAGTGGCCATTCCATTTGTTTCTTATATTTTACACACTTTAGTGATACAAATCCCACATAAATCACATCAAAAATAATAAAATTATTTAGAGAATTTTTTTGGAACTTAAAAAAAAAAGAAGTGCTTGGCAAACACTTGCCTTCCTAAAGACTTTGCTGGTTTAGCATATCCAGACCCTAGTAATTACTACTTAACTTATATATTAAAATATGCACTCATGGCAACAGAAATGCATTCAGCAGATCTAGTTTTGGAAAATGTTCTAGTTACTTTACACTAAGAGACAGATTTTTTTGTTATATTTATTGTAGCACATTCCAACTTCTTTGAACCAAAGCATAAACAGAATAATTCAAAATATCAGTACAAAGGTAAAAATGTATCGATCTAAAACTAAAATTAACACAAAGAATTGGAAATCCAATGAACTATGGAATCATCCAAATGTGAGAATAAATGGCAAGACCATCAACTTTTGTTCAGGGAAGTCAAAAGACTTCCAGAGGTGATAAAATTTAATGCATAACAAAAAAGAAATCAAAGAACGAGAACAATGTAAAACAAAATACATGTTCAAAATCACAGAATTCTATAAATATCTGTAGTTACACAATATCTATATGAAAAGTATATGAGATGGAAAAGAGCTCCTAATGTTTGACTTAATGAGATGTTGGAGGATGAGCTGAAAAAGTTCAGATATAACAGATAAAAAAGTATTTTTAAGTCTTTCTGTCAAACGTCATTCATCAGAATCTGGACCCTTTTAAAAAGTTAAAGAGAAATGGGCACACAGTTTCGAAATTATTACTGACATTCAATGGGAACCAATTTTGTCTACGATAAAACATATACAAAGCTTCCAAAGACAGGCCAATACATTTTAAAATAATCAACCAGGCTTATTTTACTCCATACAAACTGATGAAGGCAAATCTAAAAGAAAATTCTTGCTGTTTGCATTGTCAGGCAGAACAAGCTGATTTGGTCATGTAAGTTAACCTCTACATGTTGAACAAACTCTTTTGCTTTTTTACATAATATGATCAAAATATACACACAATATGATGCCATTTCTATTATCTTAGAAATCTTTAGCAGATGCACACTATCAAATCAGGAAATGATGATTATGAGTCAACATAATTGCTGTAAAATGACTAAATCTTAAATACCGGAAGGAAGATTATCCAGACACCCCTTTCCCACAGGGTGAGTGGAAACAACTTTTTTTGACAGCACTATACAAAGTTGAACTTTTTGATACTGATGAACATTTTTTGACAATGTATAATATAATACTCCAATGATGAACTGGTCTTCACAGCTCTTCTTTCCTAACCCTTTTCCTACTGCTTCATGAGATATGTCAAATAAGGTGAATGTGGTAATTCGGGTCATTCACTCATATTTTAATGTCTTTTGATATTTAACATCAACTCTTAAGATATTTATGACTGTGTAATCATAATATGATAATTATGATTCTATTTATGTATTCATGTCCAAAATTGCTAACTTATTCTATTTGTAAAATATCCTTTTGTATAAAGTTGCGTTAATTGTATCTGATGTACTAACAACTTGATTCTCTCAATAAAATTATAATTTGCAAAAAAAAAAGGATATGTATGTTCTCTACTTGGAGGTCAGACATGTCTCGTGCTGTACTGAGGGATCAGACATGTGCTTTTGCCATTCTGAACCTTGCCAGGAGAGCATCTTCTGTGAGTTGAGGAATGCATACTAAGATGACAGGTCCTTGCAGGAGCCTTTCCCTGACCAACCTTATTTGCCTTTCCATGTCACAGACAGTGGTGTTGGTTGGTGGGACTTCTGCGCCTATGGTACTGCTAGCTATAGGGTGTGTGTGGGCCTGCCTCCGTGGGACTGGCAGCTGAAAAAGTGTGGGTAGACCTGTCCCTGTGGAATGGCTGGTTGTAGTGGTGTAGGTGGCCCTAGTCCTGTAGGACTGGAAGCTATGGCAGTGTGGGGAGGGGGGACCAGGCTAGAATGGTGTGCATAATGTGTTTGAGGATGTCACCAATGCAGTCTATTTCATCATGCATGCCCCTCACCTCAGTGGTGAACTCACACAGCTGCTAGTTATGCTTCTGTTGGGCACAAAACCTATCCCATTTAAGCTGCTTTAGCTCAGAGCAGTAGGTGTGGATGATTCCCCTCTGTGCTCCACACCTTGCACCCTGGCTGGGCAGGCCTCATGTGCCCTCATATCCACTGTCCCTGTGCCTCTGTGGGTGCCTGTGCCACCCCCTTGTAGCACTGGCCACCCCAGCCCATTGGGCAGCATGTACTTAGAGGCTACCTGTCGGTGGTGGATGACCATGCCTATGTGTGTATCTTCCATATGTCCTCTTTGCCCCCATGCCTACCAGGTGAAATGGTGCCCTGTGTGCTGGGCTCCAACCAGAGTTCCCGAGGTGCCTGTGGGAGAGGTGCATGTCTATGTGTAGGGGGCTACTGCATGCCTTGCACAGTGCTGTCCACCTCCTATTCTATCTCTTGCATTGTTATTTCCTGGCTCCCCTCCTCCCCTTGGTCATCTGGTCCACCATCCTCCTCCTCCATCAGATCCATCTCCTCCTGCTGGCCACCAGTGAGAAAAGAGACATGTCATGTGTTACTGCACCTACTGTAACACTGCTGTGGGGAAGTTTCATGGGGCTTTTGTGCCCCTGCAGCCAGTGCCATCTATTTAAATTGGCCTGCTCCATTTTGGCAGGACTGGTCTGGGAGTCTTGGCACTCATCTTCAGCAGCTTGTGGCCTCCATGTCTGGGTTCTGGTCCATGGTCTGTGGGATACAATACAGGGTAGGTAAGCCTGACCATGCAGCCCTCCTCTGGCAGCCTGTGCTGAACATGGCATATTTGTCAATGTGTCCATGCCTTTCTCCTCCCTATTCAGGGGAGTGCCTGAGTCAGGATGTTCATAACCATGCAGTCAGTTGGCATGAGGTCATGAACCTGGATGAGTGTCCCCCTGCCAGTGTCCATCTATGATCACTTGACAGCCACCAGCTTCTGCTTGATGGCTGACCAGAGGTCACACCACTTGTGCTTGATTGCAGGCAATGTCAGTGCCTCCTGAATGGTTGTATTGAAGGCTGCCTGGATGTCCAGTCTGGCCCTGATCTCCACTGGTGCCTTCAGGGACAGTGCCCCATCTAGTGTGGTGTAGAGCTCCCAAATGTCTACCACCATAGCAGCCACCTACCCCATTGAAAAAGTTGTTGAACCATGCCTTTCCAGTGCCCAAGATCTGTACACAGCCATGAACTGGTTGCCAGCTATGGTCCATCTAATTGGTGGCTATTTCTTTGTCCAGAATGACCAGTGGGGCACTTCCACTGCCATCCTCTGCTCCTACTCACCCTTCAACATCCATGGTGATGGTATTCTCTTCTAAGGGTGCACAGTGCATACCAGCAGGGCAGGGCTCATATCCATATATGGCAGGGTCACGGGGTGTTACCATGCACCAATGGCTCACCTTGTGCCTCCTCTGTGTGGATCTGTGTGTGTCTCTTGCCCAGTGCTGCTGCCTGTACTGTGCATGTGTCGGTCTGCTGTCTCTTCATTGCATATGGGTACGCAGGCAGTATGGCCCATATGGGCACAGAACATGTGCTTTTGTGCATAAGTCCCATTGTTTTTAAGGTACACTGGACTTGCATATAAATATTGATATAATAGGCCTGGAACGCCGCCAAGGTTATTTTGCTGTTGCAGACATTATTAGTTTATATGCTGTCCTATCCTAACACCCAAGATAGATGAGCAAGGTTTATTTAAAATCTGGGGATGCGACAGAAGTGAATATTTTAGGGTGATACCATTGACAGAATGTCATGTGAAATAAAATGTTAGGTTGGCCCATTTTGTGCAGTCACTGCTACTTGTTTTGCACTGCTTTGCACTTAAGAATTATGAAATAAAGTGTTTTGCACATGTTTTAGATGTCTCTGAGAGTGCCTTCATCTTATGAGGTGCTGAGTACTGAGCTGATCCCTGACTGCATCACTTAATAGCCTTAGCTTTTATTTGCACAGCAGAGACAGGGCTTTTAAACAGCTGCTGTTTTTCTCAGCTTCTCTGTCCATAGAACCCAATAATTTTTGTGAGACATGGAAAATGATGTTGAGTAGTCACTTGGCTGTAGCCTGGGTTTGATGAATCTTAACATACTATACATGTAAATAGTGAACTTGCAGTTGTGCACAAGGGTTGGGTACTCTGATGAGCTATATACAGTCTTGAACAGAGGTGAGGAGGTGTCAAAAATAATTGATGGTGCCTGAGATGAAAATGTATTTACAAGCCAGTTGTCTGGTGGCTGTCAGGCCCTCAGAAGCTGTAGGTTTGTAGTTGTTCTATGGTACATTGGGGTGATTTTAATTTCTGTGTTTAATGTAATTCTATTGTCCTTATAAATCCAAGTAAACATCCTCTATTTAAACCCAGGTCCCTTCTCCCTCACCCCACCCCATGCTCAAAAGATCCTGTTGTCCAGTGCCCATTCCCCCCACTCCATTCCATCCCGTTTCATAGAGGACAGGAAATCATTTCTAACTGCCAGCTGTTTATAACGTTCTTATTCTCAGAAATGATCTGCATTCATCTAAATCATCCATACTTAACTGTACCTGAATAAAAAGTGATATAAAAAAGCTGTACTTTGCATTGTCTTGTTTTTATTGCAGCATTCTGTTACAGTTCTCTTAATTTAGCCAATAATTTGGAGTTTTAACTATGTCATGGTTTGTGCACAGAACTCTAAACAGGGTTCTGATAGGTCAACAGCTCTGAATTAGCATTCTGTACACAAATCATGACATAGTAAATACTCTATATATGTGATTCCATGAAGTGAACTGTAACAGAATGCTGCCCATAAAAACACAACAATGTAAACTACAGTTTTACCTGTCACTTTTTATTCAGGTACAGTTAAGTTTGGGATACTTTAGGAGAATTCATATCATTTCTGAGAATAAAGAACTTTATAAACAGCAGCCAATAAGCACAAATTTCCTGTCCCCTTTCAATACATCCCTAACATCCACTAGGATGCCCTTCCTCACAACATCCATGCAGATAATTCTCTGGTGCCTTGTTGCCCCTCGCTCATCCCATGCAAAGACAATCCCTGACATCCAGTGGCAACCCCCTCAATCACTCAATTCCATGTCAACAAGTCCCTGAAATTCAGTTGTACCCCTCCGTCCGTCCCTCCCGCCATCTCATGTAAAGAAATCCATGTCATCTAGTAGTACTCCTTCCTCAGACCATTCCATGAAAACAGATTTCTGCCATCCAGAGGCAACACTGTCAATCACTCTATTCCATTCCAAAAAAGTCCTTGACCTCCAGTGGTACTTTCAGACCTTACCCCATTCTAAGCCAGTATATCCCTGGCATCCAGTGGCACCTCCCTACCTCACCCTATCCCAGACCAATAAACCTCTGGCATCCAGTTCTACTCCCCCCCTACTCACCCCATTCCATGACAATAAATCTCTGACTTTGAATAGTACCCCATCACATCCAAATAAGTCCCTGGCATCTAGTTGATCCTCACTGCATCACATGGCAAAAGTCTCTTGTAGCCTGTGGTAACACTCCAACAATGGCCCCCAACACAGCCCTCCTATTATCATATCAGCTGTCGATGGTCTGAACCTTTTATCTCTAGCAAGAATTTAAAATAAGCTCACTGCATGTATATCATAACTATCTGCTTGCAATAAAGGGTTCAGACTGTGGCCAGCTGATAAGGTGAAATGAAAGCTATGCCAATCATTGTCAGAGGATGGGGTGCCCCTGGTTACCTGGGACTTTTGTCATTAGGTGGAGTGATACACATGAGTAACTAATGCCAGGGAATTATTTACATTGTTTGAGATATGGTGAGAAAGGGGAATGCCACTGGATGCCATGGACTTAATGGCATGGAATGGAGAGAGGAAGGGGATACAACTGGACCCAGTGACTTATTGGCACAGTAGAAAATTAAGGAAGTGGGGACTCCAGGAATGTATTTACATGGGACGGGTTTAGGTAGTAGAGTACCACTGGATGCCAGGGACTGTCTTAGTTAACATGATTTTAAATTGTTTTTTCTTCCCATAAAATCCAAACTTGAAGGATGAAAGATTTTACTATTTTCTTCCTAAAAGGAACACTGTCAGCCCTTTACTTTGTTTTTTTGAAAGTACTCATAAATGCCTTGATTTCCTGCATCAGTCCAGCTTGTGTTCTAATATTTATAGTTATAGCAGCAATGTAGCCCTCATAAGAAATATATATATACACATGCCAAATATCACAGCTCAAATTTCAGACCGTGATTTAACTAAGTTTGAGCCTCCATTTCCAAAAAAACACTTTTCCAAGTTCAGCTAACTTTGTACTACTAAAAACTGTATTTAGCTGACCTTGGGTCTAATAATCCAAACATGAAGCTTTCAGTGGTTCAGTGCCATTTACAAATGTGACCTCACTCTAGCATTGGGCGCAGACAATAGGAGCCAACCGGCAGGGTTTCGCTTTATAGTAAAATTCTGAAACATACATATTTTTATGGGGACTGCATTGCTGCTGTCAATATTAGAGCACACAATGGACTGCTGCAGGCAGTCAAGGCCCATTTATGAGTACTTACAAACAACATAAGTAAAGGGCAGACAGTGTCCCTTTAAGCTGACTAGTCATGTATAAATATCCAATAAAAGAGAAGAGCACTGCAAATAATTGTAAATAGGGAAGAATAAAATAATATTTACTTTCTTGAGTTCAAGCGCTGAAAGCCTCTAGTCTGCTCCAATGACTGGAGTGTGAAATTAGGATCTCTAAAATGTTTACAATGATTATTCATCAAAGCAGTTAGTTACCAATTTGGAGTTTTCTTGAATCTGGTGAACTTTGCCTTCCAACTGGCATTGACTGGATGTAGTACTCTTCACCTACTCATAGAAATCATATTGTTATAAAATAGACACAAACAGAAATAAGTTGTGGCAAATCCTGTTGATGGCCAATCTGCTGACTGACTGAATTATGGGGTTAAGAGGAAGGGGAAAAAAAACACAAATAAAAACTGCTCACCACAGAATAGATGCTTCCGAACAAGTTTATTTAAATTGCCATACTCCAGCTGGTAGTTTCCCTGGTGTTTTGAGGATGCACAGCCTCTTCATCAGGGGGTGGAGTCATGGTTTGACTGCATATATATTTATAGTGCTGGCGATCTTAAAGTGACAGGAGCAGTAATTCACTAACTAAGGTGCTCCAATACATTTATCAGTGTAATACAAAATTGAATCCTTGAAACAAAGTGCTAATGACAGGATGGGGTCTCCACCTTTTAGTTCGGGTAACAAATATGTAAATGTAGAAAAGATTTAAATTCATAAAAATAGAGCTCAGGAATCTCAAATTTGTATCTTAATTACAACAGGGTCCTCCAACACCTTGTGAAACATATAATCAGAGTAAAGTTTTGGAAAAACCCATAAAGAATACAACAAACAAGACGACCCATTGAGCTCAGAATACTTAATACTGCATCTTAATTACAAAGGGGTATTAAAAAGCTTCTAGCAAACGCAGTAATCAAAAATGCCCTCATTTCAAAGGAATTAGAGCCAGAAATAAAAAGAAAAAGCCCAGCAATCACAAAGAACAATCTAAAATTTTCTGAGATTAACTAAAACATGTTATGTATGTGGAATATCATTTCAAAACTTACTAATGATCCATATGGAAACATTCTAATGGAATAAATTAATGTATGCTGAATTAGCAAGTTTCAAGTCAAGTTTTTTCAAAAACAATACTTGGATTATATTTTTCACAAGGTGATGGAGGCCCCCCCATAATTAAGATACAGATTTGAGATTCCTGAGCTCTAGTTTTATGAATTTCAATCTTTTCACATTTACATATTTGTTACTGTACTAAAAGGTGAAGATCTCATCCTATCAGTAGCACTTTGTTCCAATGATTCAGTTTTGGATTACACTGATAAATGTATTGGAGCACCTTAGCTAGTGAGTAATTGCACCTGTCACCTTAAGAGTGAAAGCACTACAAATATGTATGAAGTCATAGGTATCACAGGTATCATAGGTCTGTACTGAGCTGATAGGACTTTCATCCATAGGGCTCGCTTAATATCCCATCCTACTGTAAGAACTCATCTAAACGGTGTTTAAACACATTCACAGATGGACTTTCTATTACTGAGCCTTGTAGTTCATTCCAAATAGTGATCACCGTCTGACTGAACTTCTTTCTCTTCCATGTTCTGTACTGTTCTCCCGTGAGCTGGAACGAATGAACCCTTGTATTATAATTCCTACACCTAAATTCTAAGCTCAGCTTTTCCCTCAGGTTGTGATCTGATAGGGATTTATATAGTAGACACATATCACCCCTAGTTCTTCTGTACTGTAATGAAAACATGTTCAAATCTCTTGAGTCTTGTGGTGTAATCCTTTCTTCCATTTCTTTTATGTGTCTAGCAGCCTTCCTTTGAATATTCTCCAGTTTGGCTATATCTTTCTTTTGGTACAGAGCCCATACCTGGACACCATACTCCAGTATAGGTCTGACTAATGAGCTGTACAATGTTACCATGACTGATTTCTTCCTACTGGCAATGTACCTTAGAATGTTATTTAATACACCATTTGCCTTTTTGCTGATTTTATTACAATGGGATCTGAAGTTTAGGTCATTTGAGATGATGATTCCCAGGTTCCTTTCCTCAGTTGTAATCCTTAGGCCAATATTTCCTAGATGATTGCCTGCTTTTTGTTTTTTATGGACAAGGTGCATAATGGTGCATTTCTCAGGATTCAAATATAGTTTGTATATGCTGCAACAAGTGTTTATGTGGTCTAATGCTTTTTGCAGTAATGTGTGATCTTTTTTATCTGATAACTCTACTCCCAAACGGCAGTCATCAGCAAAATTGGTCAGCCAAACCTTCTCGTTTTTAAATTGCAGTATGGCGACATATATGCTGAACAAGCATGGCCTCAACACCGACCTCTGAGGTACTTTACTGGGTACCTCAGTCCAATTTGATAATGCCCCCCTTATGCTAACTTGCTGTTTCCTCTGCATAAGCCATGATATCACCCAATTTACAGTGCTTTCTGGGATACCTTTTTCCTGTAGTTTGGCTATTAATTGTTTGTGAGGCAGTTTATCAAATGCCTTCGTAAAGTCCAGGAAGATCACGTCCACTGATTTATCATCATCTAAGTGCTTGCTTGTTTTGTCATAAAACTCTAACATGTTGGTTTGACATGATCTCCTCTTTCTGAAGACATGCTGTGTGTCATCCTCTAGTCCATTTTCTTGGAGGAATGTGGTGATGTAATCTTTTATTATGCCCTCCAAAACCTTACACACTACACTGGTTAGGCTTACTGGCCTGTAATTTGATGAGCATTTCCTGTCTCCTTTTTTAAATAATGGAATAACTGTTGCCTCTCTCCATTAGCGGAGACCACTTCACCGTTGTTTAGAGATTGCTGAAATATATAGTTAATCAGTGGTGCTAGCTCATTTGCTGTCTCTCTTAAGAATCTTGGACGTAGGTTATCAGGAACTGCTGATTTATTTATGTTCAGGTGTACTAACCTATTTTTGACCTCGCTGGTTTCAATAATTATAGGAATTGGGGGGGGGCTTTCTTGTTGTGCCCATTATCTTCAAACTATCATCTTTATTAAATAATGATGCAAAGTACATATTTTGTGTATCTGCCATTTCTTTGTTAGTGATAGCCATTTGCCCCTCTGATGTTCTTAATGGATCTATGGTCTGGCCTGTACTTTTTTATTATTTACAAATATGTAAAAGGCTTTGAAATTTTCTTTTGTTTTATTTGCTAATCTAGTTTCATATCATTCTTTGGGACAGCTTTTCTAACCTTCTGTTTAACTTTGTTTTGTAGTTGTTTAAGATGTAAGCATTGTTCCTCTGTTTTATTGTGTTTCATTGATTTAAATAGTTTTTGTTTATTTGTGATCAGTTTTTTAAATTTAGGATTCATCCTTACTGGGGTTTTTGTACCTCTCCTATGCTTCTTGCTAGTTGGTATATGATTCTTTACACATTTATTTATTTTATCTATCAAGATTTCCCACATTTTATCCAAACTATTATTTCTGAATGTTTCCCTTCAATCCCACTGTAACAATTTTTTGTGGATAGCTGTGAAGTCAGCTTTACTCCATTTAAGTACTTTGGTATCCCCTTCTATCAATATTTGTTTTTCCAGAATGTTAAAGCTGATCATATTATGATCACTATCACCTAACAGAGACCTGCTAGTACAATTTTGTATGTGTTCATTTCTGTTGGTTAAAACCAAATCCAATATATTAGGTCCCCTCATGCAGAGATGCACCAGATGTTCCAGGCCCACCTGTTCAAATATATCTAGATATAATTTTTCCACCCTCATTGTAGCTGTGAGGGAATCCCAATTTATTCCAGGCAAGTTGAAGTCTCCTACCACAATGAACCTATCTGCAGAATTTCTGTTCTGGATATAATGTTGTAGGGAATTTGCATCCTCTTCTGATATTGAAAAGGCTGTATACACCACTCCCATAATTAATTTAGATGAGCCAGTAGGTGAAATTTTGATCCATATTTGTTCTAGGTTTATGTCCTGGACCTCGATTTGTTCAACTTGTATGTGTTCATTTATATATAAAGCCACTCCCCCACCCTTTCTGTATTTCCTAGATTTTTAAATAGCTGATAACCCTGTATCTGCTGGTCCCATGTATGTAAGTCAAACTCTGCCCCCTGATGAAGAGGCAGTTCATTCTCGAAGCTCCGAGAAAACTACCAGCCTGAGTATGGCAATTGAAATAAACTTGTTTGGAAACATCTATTCTGTGGTGAGTGCTGTTTTTTTGTGATTGTTCTGTAACTTACAGCTGCATATTCAAGGATATCCAGCACTCATGTGGAGCATGGCTGTTGTGCTTTGTGCGGTTTGTTGCGGTGGCTCATGTTCACCACACTGCTTCAAGACACCATACTTGGATTGTTATTGTCACAAGATGGGCCTTGGGCTTAATGGGAGATTGTAACATTAGGCAAACCTATCTACCCTGTAAATTTGAATATTTGCACAGGACTTCCTGCATTTGTTGCATAGCACTTTAAGTATAGCACCTTAAGCAAAGGAGTTTTAAAAAGATAATAGCTCCAAATTTTTTAAATCTTTTCCTGAGAAATTCAGGATATGAGTGATGTGGAGAGCCCCATGGACTCCAATTCAGAGCATAGCTCTGAAGAAATGTGATCATCTTGTTTGGAGCCTATTGATGAAATTACCAAAAGATGAGAACAGAGGAAACCTCTTAGCAGTAAACAAGTTATCTCTGACAATAATACCCCAGATCTCAAAGATGACTTTGTGAAACTTGAAAGGCTGCTAACATCTGAAATAAACACTTGGTATAACATTAGCAGCCTAGAAAAGTATCTAGAGACTCAACAAATTCCCATTGGGTTAAGAATTGATATCAAACCCACTGCAGGTATTGAATATTTCAAGCACAAAGTCGATTGGTAGTCAGCCCTGAATGAATGTTCAGTGAAATTACATAGAAACATAGAAACATAGAAGTTGACAGCAGACAAGGACCGCAAAGCCCATCCAGTCTGCCCATTTCTTTTTCTACCTTATGAATGTGCCATCAGCCTTTGCTCTGTCAATGGCCTATTTATTCATACTCATCTGTATTGCTCCCTTATGCCTATCCCATGCCTGTTTGAAGCCCTGCACTTTATTCATATCCACCACTTCCTGAGGTAGGCCATTCCATGCATACACCACACTTTCTGTGAAAAAGAACTTCCTCACATTACCCTTAATCAGCCTCCCTCTAATCTAATGCTGTTTCCTCTTATCCTGCTATTTTTTTTATATTGAAACATGTTAGACTCTTTCACCTTGTTAATGCCCTTAAGGTGTTTGAATGTTTTGATCATATCACCTCTCTCCCTCCTTTGCTCTAGAGTATACATATTGAGCTCCGTTAATCTGTCCTCATATGTTTTCTGATGCAATCTCAGCACCATTTTGGTTGCCTTCTCTGGACTGCTTCAATTTGGTTAATGTCCTTGTGAAGGTGTGGCCTCCAGTACTGCATGTAGTACTCCAGATGGAGCCTAACCAGTGTCTTGTAAAGAGGGATTATTACCTCCCTCTTCCAACTTGTGATACCCCTACTAATACACCCCAACATCCCCCTAGCCTTACCTACTGCTTTAGCGGTCTGCTTGCATAATTTCAGGTCATCAGTGATGATGATGCCCAAGTCTCTTTCTTCCTTTTTGACTGCCAGCAACTCCCCTCCCAGCTTATAGGTGGCTTTAGGGTTTCTCTTCCCCATGTGCATGTTCTTGCATTTCTTTGCATTAAACCCCAGTTGCCACACTTCTGACCATTTTGCCAGTTTATCCAGATCTCTTCTCATTCTGCCCACCCCATCTGGATCATCTGCTCTGTTGCAGATCTTGGTGTCATCCGTAAACAAACAAACCTTACCCTCCAGTCCATCTGCAATGTCACTGATGAAGACATTAAAGAGGACTGGCCCCAGGACTGATCCCTGAGATACCCCACTTATGACTTGCATCTCTTCTGACTGTATACCGTTTACCACCACTCTTTGTTTTCTGCCAGTCAACCAGTTTGCCACCCAGTTGACCAGCTTCTGACCCACCCTGAACCTACCAAGCTTATTAATCAATCTTCTATGTGGAACGGTATCAAAAGCTTTGCTGAAGTCAAGGTAGGTGACATCAACTGCTCCCCCTTGGTCCACCACTCTGGTTACCCAGTCAAAGAAATCTATGAGATTAGTTTGACAGGATCTTCCTTTAGTAGACCCATCCTGTCTTGGATCCTGTGCTCCTATGGATTTCGGGTGTTGCACTATCCTTTCCTTAAGGAGTGCCTCCATAATCTTGCCCACTACTGTGGTAAGACTGACTGGTCTGTAGTTCCCTGCCTCCTCCCTGCTACCACTGTTGTGGAGCGGGATCGCATGAGCCCTTCTCCAGTCTTCTGGGACCTCTCCTGTGCTCAGAGACTCACTAAACAGTTCTGATAATGGCTCTGCTAGTTCCACCCTTAGCTCCTTTAGTACCCTGGGGTGTCTGCCATCAGGACCCATTGCCTTGTCCACCCTGAGCTTATCGAGCTCTTGTAGGACCCTTTCTTTTGTGAAGGGACTAGCGCACACCTCCCTGCACCCTGTGTCCATGGTGTTGAGCTGTGGGCCCTGCCCTACCTTCTCCTCAGTAAATACTGAGCAGAAGTATCTATTTAGGATAGATGCCTTTACATAGTTCTCCTCCTCACACACACCCTTATCACCTTTAATCTTAGCAATACCCCCTCTGAACTTTCTCCTTTCACTAATGTATCTATAGAAAGTCTTGTCACCTTCTTTTACTGTCTGTGCTAGTGTTTCCTTGGTTTAGGCCTTTGCCTGTCTTACTGCCTTCCCTGCTTCCCTTAGGGAAGTTTGCTATGCCTCCCTATCTTCATCCCGCTGTGTTCCCTTATATTTCCTGAAGGCTAGCCTTTTGACTCTGACCTTTTCTTCTACTGTTTTTGAGAACTAAAGCGGTTTCCTTCTTCTTTTGCACTTCCTTTTCTCTCTAACACAATGGGATGATGCTTCAAGTATTGCATCCTTAATGCTTGCCCACTTTACCTGTACCCCCTCACCTGTATTTCTTTTTGCCAGGGCTAGCTTAACTCTGTTGGCCATCTTATCAAAGTCAGCTCCTCTGAGGTCCCATATGTTTGCCTTGGAATGGGATGATTTAGTTCTAGTGGCCAAATTGAACTATACCATGTGATGGTCACTGGCCCCAGGTGACCTTCTACCTGGAGATCTGTGATCCTTTCCCTGCTAGTCAGTACTAGATCTTGGATAGCCCTGTCTCTTGTGGGTTGTTGTACCATTTGTTTAAGGCCCTCCTCCTGCATGGAATCCACCATGTGTCTAGTTCTGGCAGATGTTCCTGCTGGTATTGATCAGTCTGTATCTGGCATGTTAAAGTCTCACATTGTCAGAACCTCACCTTTAGCTGTCATGTTTTGTATATCTTCTAATAGTAATGTGTCCATGTCCTCCCCCTGGTCTGGGAGCAATTAGTACATTCACTTATTAAAGAAAACATGTTTAACCATGAACCTTTAAAGGCAGAAATTGCTCAAGTACAAAATTAACTAAGTCCATTTTAAGATACATCTGCCTTTAACAAAAAGGAAGAAGAACTAAATAAAAATTTGGAACACTTTGAAAAGGAGTTAGTGGAATGAAAGCAAAATAAACATCAAAGAGATGAACAGGACTATGGATTAGGACAAGTTTTCACATGGGAAAGGCCTTCTTGTGTTGCGAACAATTTAAGGCATGGTCATAGCTAATCAAGAAATCATAGATCAAATTCAAGAAATAGAAACAAAAGCAGGGATAAAAGCAAGCAACGTGACCCCCATAAAAATACAAAGGACAAAAATAAGAAGCAACCATCTGAACAGGTGACATACAAGAGGTTACAGCTGAGCTTTCTACATCTAAGGCATCTGGTAAAACCAAAAATGTTATTTTTTTAGAAAAAAAGAAACAACAGCTGGATGCCAAATAACAACAAAAAAGCAAAGAAAAACCAGGAGAAGCACATGGGGAAGAAACAGAAACAGAAAATCTGACTACATCATGCAAAGTGACCAGAAGAAAGAATCAAAAGAAATAATCAATTTAAGTAAATATCAATTGACTGAAACTGAAGCCAGAGTATTGTGTAAAGGATTCAGATTTATACCCTCCCCTAAGGTTAACAGATTCAATTTACAGGTTCAGCTGTTTTAAAATATTTGGCAAATTAAATCTAAAAGCTTTTTTGCAGCAAGAAATATGGGAGGACAAACAGGTGATGTATTGGATGGAACTTCACTGAGAAGAACATACGTTTATATGGTGATCCCTGTCACAAACGCACCCCGGGGGTCAGACCCTCTGCTCCCACAGTGCTTAACCTCAAAGTGCAATATGTGAACAGGAGACAAATAGGGACACCCTCCTGTCTGTTTTGGGTCCAAGCAACTGCCAGTCTCGAGTCCTGGGGTCAAACATGAATACTTTTTAGATAGCATGCCCAGGTAATAGGTCTAAATATCACACCCTCTTTGGGGAAAGCAGTGCAATACTTAACCCAGTGGGCACACAGCGTGGTTCACAATCCCACTTCTGAATCAACTGAGACCTAGGTATTTCCTTACCTTGCTGCATCTGGTGACACCCTATAAGCACTTTAGCAGTTATGTCAGAATTATCAACACTGTCCCAGCATTCGCACTCAAAATGAGAAAATGTCACAGACAGGATTAAGGAAACCAAAAAGTTTACTAAACTTAAAAATAGTTAATAAAATACAAAACACAGAACATATAACATTAATGGTGTAGTCAAAAAAAAAAAAGAAATGGATATTACAAAACAAAACACCTTTTTACTGAATTAACTCATTCTAACTCAGTTTTCAGTTGTGGTGTACCTATCTTGACAGAAGCACCTCTTAAGAGTCCAGAACACAATTGTCTCTTGAAAGTCCAAACACAAATATGCAATGTTCCCTCAGCAACTTGACAATATCGGGGGGAAAAAGTGTCCCACACAGCTTGTGATGTCACAGCTCTGTGATGATGCTGGCTGTGGGGTCACTTTCTTTCCTGCATACTGAATTAGTCACATGCCACTGCACACTGCTAAACATTCCAAATAATATATGTATGTATATATATATATAAAGTTTTTAATTAGATAGCCATATAGCATGAAGTATGACAGGACAGAATATTCATTTGATCTCTCAGAACAACATCCTGCAAAACACCTCTCTTAGCAGTGAGAATTTCACAGGTAACTGTCAGAGTTGGCTTACCTCCTAATGTCGTAAAAATGCAGTCTAGTATAACTAGTGTCCTAGGTTCAAAGCAGTGGCTGGTTTTACAACCTGTTATATCAGCTAACACAGGCACTGACAGGTAGGTGTCAAAAGGAAGCTCTTAATTAGTTTATCCACAGAGTCAGGAGACACAGGCTGAGGAACCAGCCTCCCAGTGTTTTCCACAGTGGCTTCTTTGGGGTCCAGGGAACTACAATCTACATTTGCCACCTGACTGCGGGTAACTGCACACACCACCCCCTTTTGGAGACTATTCCCTATAATCACATCCAGGGCAAGAGTTTCTGCCACTACAATTTTTTGCACAGTCTCTCCTCTTTCACCCCAGTCCACGAGAACACTAACAAGTGGCTGAGTTTTCTCCTCCCCAGTGAATCCCTGTACTGTAACAAACTGGGTATAAGCTGTTCAAGCGCAATCAAATCCCCTTTTACCATAGTAAGGGATGCCCTCGTGTCTCTTAACCCATGGGTTTGCACCCGATTTACAGTAACTGGGTGTATGTGCTCCCTCATGTTTGCTGGCATGCTTTCAGGGATACACAAAAAACTCACCTCTTTCCCAGCACCACTTTGTGCACTCTGTGCCTTTTTAAGACACAGTCTTGCAATATGCCTAGGTTGTTTGCAAAACCAAAAATCATTTCTTTTTTCAGGCAAATCCTTTCTTTGTAACCTGGGGTGCCCACTTTCTGGGAAGGCAGTGAGGGGTTTAGCTGCCCTATAGGTGCACTTTTCCCTTTCTGCACTGCCACACTCACCCCACTCCCTCTCAGAGCAGGCCTGCTGCTGGCATAGTGGTCTGAGAGCTTGGCAGCCTCCTGCACTGTTTTTAGATCTCGGTCCTCTAGCCATGTTTCCAGCTCTGCTGGGCAAGCCCAAGAAAACTGCTCCAAAAGTACAACATCCTCAATTTTCTCTACACAATATGCTTAAACTCCTTCCTACCAGCATTTCAAAAACTGACGTTGTTTGGTAGCTAACTCCTCATAGCTCATGTCAGGACTTCTCCTGAGCTTACGGAACTTAACTCTGTACGCTTCAGCTGTCAAGTCATACTTTTTTAGCAAAGCAGCTTTAAGTTTGCCATAATCATTACTGTCCTGATTGTCCATTTGACTAAATGCATCACAAGCTTTATCGGTAAGCAACAAGGATAGCTGGAAGCTCCAGGACTCTCTGGAAACTTTTGCCTGAATGCATACCTTTTCAAATTAATTTAAAAATGCATTCATATCTTCCCTCTCTTCAAATTCAGCTATCAATTTAGAATTTAATATGTAAACCACTCCTGGAGGTCCAGGTTCACCCATGCCATTTACCTGCTCTGGCACTGGTCTTTAGAGTTGTAGCCTCTCCTGTTCAAATTTCCTCTGATGCTCTCTCTCCTCTCTCTTTGGCCTCTCTCTGAAGCTGTCGCTCTTTTTCCTCTGCCTCTCTCTGGCACTGTTTTTCTTTTTTCTCAGCCTCTTACTGCTGTTGCTTCTTCCCCCTCTCTCTCTCTACATCTCCATCTGTAACTTCTTCTGCTTGAATTCTAGCTCCATTCTCCTCAACTCCATCTGCAGCCTAATCCCTTCTGGCTCCAGCATGGTGATAACCTTCCCCTGCTGCTGTGGATTTCAGTTCACAATGGTCCTGCTGTTCTCTTCCCTGGGACTAGACACTGCGATGGACCCTGGCCCCTTCATGCCCAAGATCTGGTCCCTTTCAGTCACTGACTGTGACTTGAGGTCTTGCGCAGTTGCTAGTATATTGGGTGCCACAAGAGCCTCCATGAGGTGCTGTTTGTTTCACCCCTCGCAACTGACTCCTCTTTCCTGGCACAACTGCCTCAGGTATTCTGCAGTGTACTCATTGTAGGTGGAAGCCATCTTCTTCCCTAATCTATGGCTACACTAGCTTGCACCAGAAAAAAAAATAAAACAGGTAGAGAACTTTGACTGTAACCAAAATTATATATATATATATATATATATATATATGTATATTTAAATCACTGCCTTGTTTTATGTGTGAACTGTTACAGTTTATTTATTTATTTATTTATCTTTTGTTAACCGGTAAGTGCACTAGACAAATCCTGCCTATTTTCAGGCACGACCGGGAGGAGGGATACAGATGAATGCCAACTGACCTTGAACCAGATTAAGCTGTTGGTGGTATTTTTAGTGAATGAGGGAAATTTGGCCAGGACACCAGGGAAATTCCCCATCTCTTTTCAATAAGTGCCATGGGATCTTTAACATCCACCTGAACTACCACCAATCCAGGCAGATGGGACCTCGGTTTAATGTTTCATCTGAAAGACGGCACCTCAGAAGTGCAGCACCCCTGTCATGCTGCACTACAGTGTCAGTACTGGGATATTAACCCAAGTGCCAGATGTGGGAACTGAACCCACAGCCCTCTGATCTCCCGGCCTCAGAGGCGAGTGTGCTACCTACTGAGCCACTGACACTGACAGTGTCAGTTTATCCATCTGACACACTGGACTGTTAATGCATGTGTCACCAAAATAATTTCACAGTATGCAAACAAACCTTTTTGATCGCAGCACTGCAAACCAAATCTTTAACATTGCATCACTGCTAACCAGATCTGTCACAAATGCACTCTGGGGGTCAGACCGTCTGCTCTCACAGTGCCCAACTTCAAAGTGCGATATGTGAACAGAAGACATACAGGGACACCCTCCTGTCTGTTTTGGGTCCAAGCAACTACTGGTCTCAAGTCCTGGGGTCAAATATGAACCCTTTTTATCTAGCACACCCAGGTAACAAGTCTAAATAACACATCATCTTTGGGGAAAGCAGTGCAATACTTAATCCAGTGGGCACACAACTTGGTTCACGATCCTCCTTCTGACTCAGTTGACACCTAGATATTTCTTTACCTTGCTGCATATGGTGACACACTATAAGCACTGTAACAGTTATGTTAGAATTATCAATACTGTCCCAGCATTCACACTTAAAATGAGAAAATGTCACAGACAGGATTAAGAAAACCAAAAAGTTTAATAAACTTTAAAATAGTAAATAAAATACAAAACACAGAACATGTAACATTAATGGTACAGTCAAAAAAAGAAATGGAAATTACAAAACAAAGCACCTTTTTACTGAATTAACTAATTCTAACTCAGTTTTCGGTTGTGGCTTATCTATCTTGACAGAAGTGCCTCTTAAGAGTCCAAAACTCAAGTATCTCTTGAAAGTCCAAACACAAGTATGCAATGTTCCCTCAGCAACTTGACAATATCAGGGGGGACAAAGTATCCCACCCAGCTTGTGAGGTCACAGCTCTGTGGTGATGCTGGCTGTAAGGTCACTCTCATTCCTGCATACTGAATTAGTCACATGCCAATGCACGCTGCTAAACATTCCAATAAAAATATATATACTTTTTAATTAGTGAGCTACAGAGCATGAATTATGACAGGGCAGAATATCCCTTTGATCTCTCAGAACAACATCCTGCAAACACCTCTTTAAGCTGGAGAATTTCAGAGGTAACTGTCAGAGTTGGTTTATCTCCTGAAGTCATAAAAATGCAGTCTTTTATGGCTAGTTTCCTAAGTTCAAAGCAGTGGCTGGTTTTACAACCTGTTATATCAGCTAACATAGGTGCTAACAGGTAGGTGTCAAAAAGAAGCTCTTAATTAGTTTATCCACTGGGTCGAGGGGGCATACTCTTCTTTTCTCTCTGTTCAAATCCTGTGTTCCATGATGGTTTGCTGCTTGGCCTGTTTTCCTAAGCAGAAGTCTAAAACACATATTTATATCAAAACCATATGCACTTAACTAGTCGATGGTTATCACGTTACAATTCCTCTTTCTGAAACTACTATATCAGCTTCTATTGTGCAGGAGGAAATAACTAATAATTTGAATGTGAAGTGTGATGTGCTTGACTGTGTTCATTTTGATGATGAGGAGAATGCTTATATTATATTCTTTGAATTGGATGAACTTGAGAGGCAACAACCTCATTGAATTTTTTGACTGGGTGACTAGGGAGGTGGATCAGGGGAGGGCAGTGGACATGGCCTATCTGGACTTCAGCAAGACCTTTGACACTGTGCCACATAGAAGACTATTGCACAAACTGGGGAATATGGGTGTGGGCAGGACAGTAGTGCAGTGGGTAGGTAACTGGCTGGGCAGCAGGACACAGAGGGTGGTGGTAAATGGCTGTCACTCCACAGAGGGAAGAGTGACCAGTGGGGTACCACAGGGATCAGTGCTGGGACCGTACTATTCAATATCTTCATCAGTGACATTCCGCAGGACCTAGAAGGCAGAATTTCACTGTTCGCTGATGACACAAAGCTCTGTAACAGAGTAGACACACCAGAGGGTGTAGACAGAATGAGAAGGGACCTGCAGAAACTTGAAGAATGGTCAGGGGTTTGGCAGTTGAAATTCAATGCAAGGAAGTGCAAGATAATGCATATGGGGCACAAAAATCCTGGCACAATATATCGGTTGGGAGGTGAGGATATAGCATGAACCAAGCAGGAAAGGGATCTTGGAGTTATCATCTCTGATGACCTCAAGGCAGGGAAACAGTGTGACAAGGCAGCAGGTAAAGCAAATAGGATGCTGGGATGCATAGGCAGGGGCATCACCAGCAGGAAAAGGAGGTCATAATTCCACTATACTAGACACTAGTGAGGCTGCACCTGGAGTGATCACTGTGCAGTTCTGGAGACCTTACCTCACGTAAGGACATAGACAGGTAGAGAAGGTTCAGAGGAGGGCAACAAAGATGGTGCATGGATTGCATCACAAGTCCTATGAGGACAGGTTGAAGGCACTGAACATGTACTCCTGGAGGAGAGGAGGGAGAGAGGGATATGATAGAGACATACAAGTATCTTACAGGGAGGAACAGGGTGCAGGAATGCACTATTTTTAAGTGAAAAAGATGTTCCAGGACTGGAGGGCATGGGATGAAGTTGGAGGCAGGATGATTCAGAGGAAACGTGAGGAAGAATTTCTTCACAGAACGGGTGGTGGACAAGTGGAACACCCTGCCAGAGGAAGTGGTGGGAGCTGAAACAATCACAGGATTTAAGAATGCATGGGATAGACATAAAGGAATTCTGGAGGTCAGGGGTAAGGGGCAACAGATTTCCTGGAAAACATAAACTGAACTTACAAACTTAAATGGGCAGACTGGGTGGGCCATAGGCCCTTATCTGCTGACACTGTCTATGTATCTATGTATCTATGTAACAGCAACGTAGACCTATCTCTATGTTTAATCCAGGAATTTTTAGATCCTGCTGTATCAATACATCAAAGAACAGTGTAAAAGGAAGTGGAAGAATTGTTTAAAAAAATGGTACCATGTCACTAACTTTAACTCCGAGGAAATGCAGGCCCTGGAAAACTTATGTAGCCAAGTAGATATAGGGACTCATATTCATAGCTGGCCATCTGCATGGTGCAAACAGGCACAGTGCATACAAAATAAAGCCAGCTGGCTCTGGTGCAGTATTCAAATGGATAGTATAATCCAAACAGATGTGCTATCTGAATATCAGGCCATGGTAGCACAGCACAAAGCAGTCAGTCGCCATGCTGTGGGCTGCATTACCAGAGCACTGGACTGAAGACTGCCCATAAGGTTAAAGCATGGCACACATTGGTTAGCACCACAGCCCCATGTGCAATATTCAGCCCAAGCATGCAGATGAGCCCATTGGGCAAGCTCCATTCTAACGAGCCTATTACATGCCAATTAAGGGCTCATATGCATGCTGTGCACTGTCCCAATTGCACTCGGTTGCAGTCCCTGTCCCTATACCCAATCTCCCCATTGTATGGATTATACAATTCCCTTGTGTCCAGTGGCCCCTCATCCCTGATCCTCTCATAGTTCAACATATACACTTCCCTGGTAGTTTAGTGGACCTCTCACCCTACCCCTCATCTCCCATTGTGATACAAAGTATACATCCCTGGTGGTCTAGCGGACACCCTTCCCTATCCTGATCTGCCCATGTAATAAAATATATATCATTCCCTGGTGTCTAGTGGACACCCCACCCCAGCAGGCAGTGTCCCATCACCCCACTCCCCCATTCCATCCCCGAGCTGGCAACTCACACAGCCTTCCACTCTCCACCATGGCCAGCCACTGACTGAGCTGTCAAGGAGCACATACTTTAACAAATGATTGTACAGTAAACACTCCTTGACATCTCAGTCAGTGGCCAGCTGTGATGGAGAGCAGAGGGTTCTACCAGTCACCAGCCTGGGGATTGGATGGGGGACTGGGGTGGTGGGACACTGCCTGCCAGAGTGTGGGGGTCCACTAGGCACCAGGAAATGTGATTTATTTTTTTATATGGGCAGATCGGGATAGGGAGAGGTGTACGCTAGACCATCAGGGATATATACTTTGTATTGCAAGGGGAGAGCAAGGTTAGGGAGGGGCATCCACTAGCCAACCAGGGAAGGATATAGATTTTATTATATGGGCCGGTTGGGGATAGGAAGGGGTGTCCACTAGACAACCAGGGAGGTGTGCATGTTGAATTATGGGGGGATCGAGGATGGGGGGCCACTGGACACATGGGCAATGTATAAATCAAACAATGAGGGATCGGGGATAGGGAATGGGACTGCAAGACATGGTTCCATGTGATAATGATGATAGCAAAACCGCAATCGCCATTAGGGCGAATGCACATTGCCGAAAAAACAAAATGGCAAATACACTGCCAGTGAGACAAGTAGGGCGTCACTGCCTTACATTATTTAAAGGGGGCTGTGCCCCCTGCACCCACCTTAATAAAATAGCCAATGCCAGAGGTGTGTTTGTCAGGGGAGGGGGAGAACCTTACAAAAAAAAAGATTATTCTCACTTGCTCAAAAACACAAAATATTGTGCTCCTCCCCAGCCCTGAACCCTGCACCATCCCCACTGTAGCTGCCCACCCTCACCACCATGCCACATGGCCAGCTCGGAAGCCTCTCACTGCACTATATCCCACATACCTTCCCTCTTCTTCTGTTCCTGTCCTGTGATTCCAGTCACCTTCCTCTTCACCAATCATGTGCTACCCTTTCAGGGTAGCTCACATTTCAGGTGCTGAGACTGAGTCGTTCATATTTAAGCCACTCAGTCTCAGTTGCTGTATTAACTGTTTACCACTAAACACTAGGGAATTGTGCTGTACCATGGTGCATTGAATTTAAATCTTTTCTAAATTTACATGTGTGTTATCTGTACTAAAAAGTGGAGACCTCATACTATCATTAGCACTTTGTTTAAAGGATTCAATTTTGTATTACACTGATAAATCTATTGGAGCACCTTAGTGAATTATTTCACCTGTCACTTTAAGAGTGCCAGCACTACAAATATGTATGAAGTCAAACATAGACTTGGCCCCCATAGGAAAAGGCAGTGCATCCTCAAAGCACCATGGAACCTACCAGTCGGAGTATGGAAATTTAAATAAACTTGTTTGGAAGCATCTATTCCATGGTAAGTGCTGTTTTTATGTTTATCCTACACGCATTCGCAAGCAAACATCTTGGTATGACAGTGGCTTTTGAGGGGTGTGACACTGACAGTTAAATGCAGAGTGGTCTGCAAGGGGCACATCAGTGCAACACCAATCATCAGCCAGGCTGATCATAACACAGTTTTGGCTTGCTGGGTGGAAACGTCTTGTATTTGAAAAGGAAAAGCCAACCCAATCATGGGTCAGCTCTTACTTTTGGTCTAGGCTGCCCAGCAAGTTGATCTCTCATTATCAGTCTGCTGAGGAATTTCAAACATCAAGGAGGAGGCCTGCTGTTACTGACTTCAGCTATAACAAGGAAACCCCTCCATCGATGTCTGTTGCTGGTGCCCCTGTAACTAACCCCAACCAGCCCTCCTTCTCAGCACTCACCACCCCACCCACAAACATAACACTGATGCAGCAGGTACCCAATCCCCCAGTGTCGCCACCTCATATATATATATATATATATATATATATATATATATATATATACACATAACACCAAAAACCTCCATCATTGTCTGTTGCTACTGCCCCTATAACTGTCCCACCCACCTGACCCTCCCTCTCAGCAACCACCACCCCCACAAACACACTGATACTGAGGGTGCCCACTTCTCCAATGTTGCTGCTGCCATCTGAAACAATGAAAACTGTCCCTCATCATTTTTTTTACCCTGTAAAAAGGAAAAACATCCACTGATGTCTGTTATGCCAATAGTCCCTCACCCAACCCTCCCACTCAGTACCCACCAATCTACACCCTTCAAGCCCTGGCTTACCCACCGGGGGTCCAATGCTGTAATCATCTGTGAACTGCACAGACATCTTCACTCTTCAAAGTCAGACCATGTACTGAGGAAATCAGGTATGGGGTTCAATGTATTTCAGAGAGGTTTTGAACTTAGTGGCATAACTTGGCCATTTTAGAATACTTTTGCACAAGTTTTCAATATGCCTTTTTGGGACCCCATCTCATGAACAATTGCAGTTAAATTAGACAAATCTATCCTAAAACAAATACTTTGCAGTCACTGTGCAAAATCACCTTTTGGGCAGGAGTTGAAAGTTTCCTCTGCACTTGATCATGAGGCTGGGTCATAAGAGGGCTATGTTGAAAATTTGGTATAAAAATATTAAAAAACAACAAAGTTATGAGGCTGCATTGAAATTTGCAAATACAGCTGTGTGATTTTGGCAATTATCAGTATTTTGACCCCAGGAAGGCAGTATAGCTCAGTGGTTTAAGGCTCTGAGCTGCAAATCTGGAGACCTGGGTTTGAATCCCATAGCCCCCACTTGCATACTGTGTGACCCTGAGCAAGTCACTTAACTTCCCTGTGCTCCCAGTTCATAAACCAGCTTTCAGCTTAGTGTGTCTCTTCTGGTTAAACAACTGGAAAAGAAAAATTCAACATAGCCATTTCTTCACAGTACCCCATGAATGTGAAGCTGTCATTTTTCAAATCCTGGTCAAAATGTATTTTTGTGCCCTGAAAGATGATTTATCAATCCCTGTGTGAAATCACCTTTCAGGCAGGACTTGAAAATTTTCTCTGCATGAGTTCATGAGGTAGGGTCATAAGATAGCTATGTTGCAAAATTAGGGCAAATATATTAAAAAAACAACAAAGTTATTAGCCTACATTGAAATTAATGCAGGCTCGAAACTTTCTTAATTTTCAATATTTTTATCTCAGATTTTCTACATAGCCATTTCTTCACAGCACATCATGAATGTGACAGTTGTTATTTTTCAAATCCTGGCCAAAATGTGTTTTCACACTTGTGGTGCAAAATCACCTTTTGGGTGGGATTTGAAAATGTTCTCCACCCTTGTTCATGAAGTGGGCTGATAAGAAGGCTATGTGGGGTCATAAGAGGGCTATATTGAAAATGTGGGTAAAAATATGAGAAAAGAACAAAGTTATGAGTCTACTGTGCAATTTTTCAACACACGCTTGTAACTGTGGTCATTTTCAATATTTTGACCCCAATTTTTACACATAGCCATTTTTTTGATACCACCTCATGAATGTGAGAGCTGTCATTTATCAAATCCTACCCAAAATGTGTTTTAACACTTGTGGAACAAAATGACATTTCAGCCATTGTTCTATAAATGACACCTGTCATGCTCAGAAGGAGTGGTCATAAAAAGATTATGTTGAAAAGTTGGGTTACAAATGCGAGGAAACAAATTGTTTCAATATTTAGTCATAACTTTATTTTTTGCAGATTTAGGTCCCTAATGTTCAACATATCTCTTGCATTGCCCCACCTCCTCAACATGGCAGGTGTCATTTTTTCAAATCGCCTCTGAAACTTATTGAAACAGTCACATAGTAAACTCATCTTTTAGATGAGATTTTAAAAATTCTACCTGTCTTGTTCATAATGTCAGGTCATAAAAAGATTGTTGGATGTTTGGAGCCAAAACATGGGAGGCCACTTAAAAGTAGATATTGCCTCACAGCTGTCCTATCCTGGGTAATCACAATCTAACTGTAGGAACAGAACTAAATTGATTAAAATATTTTATTATTATAATTTTATTATCCTATTCTTAATTGCTATTCTATATTCTTGTATTGGCTTAATTATTAAGTACTGTACATGTTTCTGGTCAAAATTAATATCTAAATGAACTCTAAAACAAGGACAATGCTGCTTAAGGCTTGAATACTGAGATGGAGGAATGATGACATGAAACAAAATGGAATATAGCATACATGGACAACTTCAGAGAAAAATTGTTTCAAGTCTGTTTACATTGAATGGCCCCATTCCAGTTATTAGCAGAAGAGCTTGAAGCTGAGACTAAGAGATTGTTGTCATTGGAAACTTGACATAATTTGCATCCTTGTTTTCTCATAACAGCCAGCCCCAGGTACCAGAAGTTCACAGAGACTGAAATAGACTGGCTTAAAAAAATTAAGACTTTTATTTACAGAAAATATACAGAAACATTGATAAATTTCAGAATTATATAGGTTATTGGAAAGGCATGAACCTGCCCAGTGATTAAGTTTTAAACCTATTAGCAAAGTGTAGTGTGAGCTATTTACAAAACTGAGGAGCTCCAAAACTATTTAAAATGTATTGACAAGTTTGGTGCCTAAAGTAAGTTGACCTTGCCACCTTTTCAATAGAATGAGTCTTGAGTGTTTATCTAACAAGCAACATCTAGTCGTGTGGTTTGTAAGCCTTGTTGATAAACTCCAAAGCAACATGAAGTCATGGATCATTAACCACAAACAAAGGAAATCACTGTCTTGAAGAAGTTTGCTAAGATTATAATGTTTCTAATGATGCCAGGTATGCCAAACTAACTTAATTTTGAACAGGAAAAAATGTACATCTGAAATCTGTAAATACTTTATAGATAACATAAATATGAATATAGTGACAGATTACAGAGGACAGGATTATATATGTTAGAACAAAGAAGGACAAGAGGAGACTTAACGATGATGTTTTGAATAGTAGATGACCATGAGTTGGTAGAAGAAATGGGTATAAAACTGAAAGAAGGTTTGAGAGGATTGTGAAATCATAATAAACAAATCAAACTTAAGACAGTAAAAAATGGTATATACTATTCCTTTGTTAATAGGACAGGTAGAGTATGGAATACATTGCCAAGAGAAGTGGTGGAAAGTAAAAGATAAGAAGAATTTAAAAAAGGAGTTAATAAATATTTTCTTAGGGAGCAATGAAAGTGGACCCACTATGGTGGGGGACAGTTTATATGTACCTATTGGTCTTCTACTGTTCTATGCCAAGTATAAATACCAAGTATAAATATCTATTAAGGAAAATGTTTTATAATGTTTTTATGAATTATAGATTTTTTATTAGAATTGACACCATCAATGAATCCTCTCTTTTAGCTGCATCTGAAATGTAGGTTTTACATTTGTAACAAAGTGCACATAGATGCAAGAAAGAAAAATTGTTTTATATCAAAAACAGTTTTTGAAGATGAGGTCACATTGATGAAAAAATGGTTTAGTAGGGGTTAACAGTAACACCCTCAAAGAGTACTCAGACCAATCATAATTTGATGGTGATGTCACCCAGCAAAAGGGACATAAATGGGATGCTGGCAAAGCCAGCCCAGAACTTTCTGATCCCCTGGTGTGTGAAGACCTGTGTTGCCTGCCCTGACAGTTTTGGATGAGCTTGGGACTTGTAATATGCCACAAGCCTGAAGCCACTCCTGCTTGGGACATCATTTGGGTTATGACATTACATATGCTAGGGGGTGCTAAACCAGCCTGAAAGCCTGCACAATGCTGCAACAAAGCCCAGCTGCTAAAACTGCCTGTTACAGAAAGGACTCTCTTCCCAATATTGGATGAAGCAAGGCCTATGTTTTGCATAATGAGAATTTGAACTAAAGTAATGTTTTGGAATTTCTGTTAAAAGCCTGAACAAGAGACTAACATTGGAATTTACCAGCCAGCAAGCCTGCAGTGCTGTTAAATGGCAATGAGTCAAGAGTTGCAGGTTCAAGAGCAGAAATGAACTGAAACAGAAAAGAGTCACAGAGTCCAGTTACCAAAACAACATTGCTGTCCACAGGGAGAGATCTTTCTACAGACTGTGCTGCTGGACTGCCAACATCTTGCTGTCTGATTTTTCCCACTAAATCCTGAAGTGGCTTTTGATGATTTGTGATGTCAAGCAGGAAGGATCCAGCCTGCATTGCTTCATTGATGTCAGAAGACTCTACAGTTCCAGGTTCAAGGGGAAAAGACAGAAGACTAAAGCCAAACCCACCACCAAGGACTTTTGTCATCCAAAATCAGAAGTTCTCACCAAGACTTTGAAAGTTAAAAAGTGGAAGACCGCACCTACAGATAACTAAAATATAAGTATTCCTTCAATTATTCAACTTTTAGTACTTATTTGGCTATCTGGGATGGTAACTTAGCACATTTTAGCTCCAAAACCTTGGGTATATAGTTAAGCTGGAATTTAGATGTAAAGAAGTATCTTCTTTTATTTATTTATTTATTTATTTATTCACTTCTCAGATTAATAATACCTTTAAGCTCAAAAAGCTCATTTACAAAGGTTCCACATCAGTTAGGGAGGTAAAACAGAAGGGAGCAAAAACTGACACATAAGGACAGAAAATTGAAACAAGTTGAAACTTACAAAACAAATTAGCAGGTACAAAATTGTAAATACAGAAAACAGATATGATTACAAGTTGCCTTTGATTGCAAATAGGTAGACAGAGTAGGGAAAGATGGGCAGATGAGATAGGGAGGGTGATGAGAGGAAATAGCGGGGAAGTAGCCACAGGGCTTTGTCAAGAGATGGCAGGTGGCAGGGGGAGAGTTCAGTTGGGGATTGGAAGGAGGGAAAATGAGCCAGAGGAGGGGAGTCCAGGCTAGTGATAGGATGGAGTAAGAGGGACTGAAATTAGGTTCAAGAGGGCAAGGCAGTTGGCAAACATAGACAGTCACAGGGGCTCTCTAACAGGATGTGTTTGTGCAGAAGACATTTGAACTTGGACATACCAGTTTGACTTGTGAGTTCATGGCCAAGGCCATTTAGCTGGGTAGGTGCTCTGTAAAGTAAAGATCATTGGCACTGTGTAGTTCAGAACCTTGGCACTAGTAGGAAGTCTGTGGCTGAAGCCCGGGTATGCTGGACCTTGTGGGCTCTGGGTAGAAGACAGGAGGTTCCAGCAGGTAGATCTCCCCTGAGCGCTTTCATTGCTAGTATACAAGATTGATACTTGATCCTCCCTTGTAGGTTGAGCCAGCCAGATTCTGAGTAGAGATCACATGTGTGCGTAAGCGGTCTGAGTTTGTGATGAGTCTACAAGCTTTGTTAAGTGTTAAGTTCAGCCTTTTTAGTGATGTGAGGGTGGCTGCACCATATATTGCTAGGCCATAGTCAATGGTGGATATCATTGAACTGTTAACCACCAGTCTAAGTGCATCAGGGGTTAGATTCCTTCTATGCCTAAATAGTAGGCCTAGCTTTGCATTTGCAGACTTAGCAATGGTCTCAATGTGGGGTACATATGAGAGACAGTTGTCCAAGGTTGTTCCCAGATATTTGAATTGTTGAACTTGTTCAAGAGGTGCACCAAGGTTGTTTTTTATTACCATGGCATATGACCAATGCTTATGTTGGGGGCGAGAACAGCAGAAGCTTAGTTTTTTGTAGTTCAGGCCCAGTTTGTGCTGAAGGAACCATTTCTCAACTTCAAGGAAGCCTGTTTGTAGGTTGTACTTGAGCACAGTGGGATCAGTGTTGTTTGTGTAGATGATGGCATCATCAGCATAGAGGAGAGTCTTAAGTTGACAGGATTGGGGTAGGTTGTTTAGGAAGATACTAAACAGGAGAGGGCCAAGGATGGAGCCTTGAGGGACACCAGATTGGATGGACTGAAGTTCAGAGACAATATTAGATATTTTTACCCGCTGTGACCTATCAGCAAGGTAGCTACCAAACCATTTCAGTGGGTTTTGGGAGACACCAACTGTGGCAAGTTGAGTAAGAAGCAGGTTGTGATTCACAGTGTCAAATGCTTTCGTAAGATCGATGAAAACAGCGCCAATAATCTTGTTGTTTTTGAAGGACTGATGTATGTAGCTGGTAAATTCAAGTAAAGCTGTGGTAGTGCTATGTTTTTTCTTGAAACCATGTTGTTGAGGACATTGTATGTTGTACTTTTCAAGATAATCAACCATTTGATTGGAAACTATGCGCTCAAGGACTTTTAAGAGTGGAAGGAGTATTGATATTGGTCTGTAGTTGGAGTGCTGTGTCGGATCCCCAGATTTATGCACAGTGGTGACCAAGACAGATTTCCAGACTTCTTGGAATTGTGAGAGGGAAAGTGATAAGTTTAGAATCTTGGTAATTGGTAGGAGTACTTCTTCAAGAGTCAGTGCTAAGATTTTGAGGTCTAGCGAGTCTCCACTATGTCTGGATTTGACAAGGACTTTAGTCAGGAGTTTTCAGACTAGGGATTGGGAGACCTTTTTGAAGTAAAAAGGTGGGTGTTCAGAACGAGTTGAGTCAGTGGCTCCAACTGATGACACGGGAGCATCAATGAAGAAATATTTGGGGAGTACACCCGACAGATTGGTGAAAGCTATGTTGAAGGAGTTAGTGATTGGGAGTGGGTCAGTGATGGGATGGCCATCCTCCAATAGAATTGTTGGTGTGGTCTTTTGTTCTTTGCCTGTAATGTCTTTTATATTGGCCCAGAAACTCCAACTGTCACCCCAGGAATTGGAGAGTAATTCTCTGTGGAGCCTATTTTTTGCCAGTCTAATTTCCCTAGTATAGCTATTTCTGGCAGCTTTGTAAGCCTGCATATCCTGTGGCTTCAGTGAGGACTTAGCCTGTTGACAGAGGTGGTCCCTAAGCGTCATCCTATTTACCATTTCAGGAGTAATCCATGAATTCACCATCCCAGGAATTTTCATTTTCATTAGTGGGGCATGGGTGTCGCAGGCAGTGTTGAAAACACTGACTAAGTGTTTGAGAGCATTATTGATATCATCCGCTGTATCCAGAAAGGTCCAGTCTTGGGAGCAAAGTTGGTGTTTTAGGAGATCCAAATGTCCTCATCTCAATACGCACTTGTAGATTGTACGTGGTGGGGAGGGGGTATTAAATTTATTTGACCAGCAGCATGTGATAGAGGAGTGGTCACTGATAGAATCCGGGTGAACTGTAACATCTGATATGCGATCAGGGTGGTTTGAGACAATCCAGTCTATGGTGGTACTGGTCCATGTTTTATAGTTTATCCTAGTTGGTGAGTTTACAAGTTGCGAAAGGTGTAGAGATGCCATTGTGTCCCTTAGTATACCATTTGTCCCTGATACCCAGTTTAAATTGAAATCCCCCATTAAGACCAACTCACGGAGGTGTTTTTTGGCACATAGGTAGTCCAGGATGGTTTGGAGACAGGTGGCTGGGTCCTTGGCAGAATGTATGTTGTGATTATAGTGATGGCTTTGTTATGTGCCTCCAGGAGTACTTTAACCCCTAAAGCCTGAGCCGAACAACCGAGATCAATCGGGGTCATAACCAGCCCACAAAAGGAATTTTTAAGGAAAATTACACAACCACCGCCCTTCTTAGTTGTGCGGTCTAGCCTAAAAATGGAATAGCCAGGGAGAGCAATCGCATTATCTGGGATTTTAGGAGATAGCCATGTTTCCACAATAGATAGTATGTCAGGATTATGAGTGGATACCCAGATCTCAAGGAGGTCAATTTTATTTAGTAGGCTACAAATATTTATTGTGGTGAGTGCGATGGACCCATGCTTTGCTGATAGGTTCCTGGGGTAGTTCCACTTGGGCCTGGGTTAGGGTGAATATTGCCTGCAAGCAACAGCAACATCAGGGTTAATTTCAGGAGGTGTAGGCTTTGTATTTTGATGAGACGCCAGATTTTACCTTTGAAATAATTGCGTTTGGCCTTTCTTTTATTCATAGTGCAGTTCTGGATGATCTCTGAGAGGGAGAAAGTAAGGCCAGCATCCCAGCAAGTATGATAAGAGTAAGGCAATGGGCATGCGAGAAGCTGTGACCATGGACCTCTGTTGATTTGAAAGAAATTTCCTGTGATGCAGCCAGGGGGGTAGTGAAGGGTTTCAGCTAAGTCAGGTATTCTGCATTTCTGAAGAGTGAAGAGAGCAGTATAAAAAGTAGAAGAGGTGAATTTACAGAAGAGAACATTTCAAACATGCCCACTGACATAAATAATGAGCACCTCACTGCCAGTAGGATTCAGAACTTAATACTGAGGCCAGGAAACATAAAAGCAACTTTAGAGGCAGGCTGCATTTGATGGTGCACAAAGACAGCAGAGGCAAATTGGTGGTGAACATGCACCGCCTGGAACCACAGACCCTGGTTGATTGACCCTGATTGTCCCTGATCTTGAAGTTTATTATTGCTATTCACAACAAAAACAAGAGGAGGGTTACAAGCCCAGGGTGGCCCTTGCTGAATGTTTTGCTCAGTATCATGTAAATGCAGCCTTGCTACTCCACAAGCAAGAAAAGAACCCTCCTTCTTCAACCAACTTAGCACCCCATTCCATACTTATCTCTAATATGGGTGCATGATTAAAATTAATCAGTTTAATGGGCACCAGCAAAAAAAATCCTCATACCACCTCATCTAACTGCCTTCTGAATAAGTGAAACAAAACACTGAAATTGTAGCATGCCAACATTATTTTCCATTTGTTCTAATGACAGCCTGCTAAGGTGGTGTGATGAAGGTTTGTGCCAGTTGCTGTCTGAGTAAATCATTTTTTTGTGTTAATCCTGCATCTGTGGGTTGGGGGTTATGGTGGCATGGGGTGCTACATCAGCTGAGGAAGAAAGGGGCTGTTTACTTGTTTTTTGGTGGTAGGAGGTTGCATTTGGTGCTTTAAGTATTGGATAAATGAGATTTTTTATTTGCTTGCTTCTTTGGGGAGGACGTGGGATGAGGATGGGGGTTGTTTGGTTGTTTCTTGGGGAGGAAGAGTGCCACAGGATGCCATGTGGGTTCATAGGTTCATGGGTACAGTTGCAAGTCCATGAGCAAGTGGTGCCATTTAAGGACTTGCCACTGTTTGGTGGACAAATTCCCATTTCTTGTTTCCCATGTGCAGGTCCAGCAGGTGTCTAAAAGCAGATAAGTTATTTGCTGTAACCGCTGCTGCTGGGGGTGAATTCCAAGTGCCAATAATTCTTTGGTTGAACCACCCAGCTCTTTTAGCAGCTCTATACTGTTCCCCTTTTAGCTGAAATAGAAGGGCCCTAGTTGCTCTGTCCAGTTTTTCATTTCTACATAGCCCTGCAGATTTCCAAAGTATACCATCAGTTAAGGCTTTGAAAACAAAACAAAGTTACCTTCTAATCTTCTGACATGCCATGGAAAAACTCCAAATTCCCATAACCTAACATAAGGTTTGTCCCTCAGTTTAAACACACGTTTTGTTAGCCACCTCTGTACACTTTCAATCTGCTTTCTGCTGGCAACACTCCAAGATGTGCAAAAGGCTGCACCATATTTTAATATGGGCCTGCCAAGGGACCTATACAGGAGTACCAATACCTCCTCTCTCCTACTCCTGATGTTCCTCATAATATTTCCAATAATTCTATGTGCCCATTTAGCTGCATTATTATTGTGGATGTCAAAAGTTAAAGTATTAGAAATGATTAACTCCCAAATCTTTTTCATTATCAGTGTGAACAATAATTTTATTGTTTATTTTGTACTGCACATAAACATTATTATGACCAAAGTGCATGACTTTGCACTTATTTTCATTAAACTTTAATTTATGTTCTGTGGCCTAGTTTTCTAGATTTTTTAATTGTTGCTGAAAATTTTGTATAGATACTGTTGGGGAGAGGGTTTGCTTATTTACTTGTTTCTTGGGGGAGGCAGGTGGCATAAGTGGCTAGGTGGATTGGGGAAGGAGTTTTCTGTCCTTGTGGTAGGGGGTGGCAGGGGGTGTTACATGGTTTTAGGGAAGAGAAATTACTTTTATCTGTAAGAGAGTGTGAGAGGTGTTACATGAGTGCAGGAAAGGGTATTTTTTTATTATACTTTACTTAAGAAACACAAGCTGCATGGGGTGCTACATGGGTCAGGGAAAGGTTTTTTTATTTCCTTATTTTTTGCATGGGAGAGTGGCTTGTGGTAGGAAAATGGTGTGGGGTGCTACATGGGTGGGAGAATGTTTTATATTTCCTTGTTTTTGTAGGAGGGTGGTATGTGCTACATGGGTTAGGGATTTTTTTTTAAATGTCCTTATTTCTTTGTGTAGGAGGGTGGTGTGGGGTGCTACATGCATTGGGGGAAGGTTTTTTTATTTCCTTATTTCTTTGGGGAGGAGGGCAATGTAGGGTGCTACCTGGGTTTGGGAAGATTTTTTATTTCCTTGTTTTTAGGTAGGAAGGTGGTATGGGGTGCTATGTGGGTTGAGGGAAAGAGTGTTTACTTCTATCTGGGGAGGAATGTGTGAGTTTTTTTTCTTTTCGTTTTTTAATTTAAGAAACAACTATTCTGTGAAAAGTCCATATTTTATGGAGGTTTTTTTTCCATAAAGTAGACACTTTGGTTCATGGGGAATTATTCAAGGAGTTCTGTGGTGTAGGAAAAATGTTGTGAATTTCTCTCATATGCAAAGTGAGCCACTTCACACATTCCCAGTTCTAAGTGGCACCCATTGTATATTATATTTTCAACACTGTATTTTATCACTACCAAGATAATAAAAATATTTGTGGCAAAAACAAATAAATTAAATATATATTGTATCAGCAGCTTCAGCACTCTTCTGATGCAAATTTTATTCAGACAAAAAATGATTTTTATCTAAAAGTGAATGCATGTGCTCAGAGCAGAACCCCAACTCTGTATCACTGAAGCCATGATACTGTATAAAACATAGAATAAGATATATACATTACCTCACTAGAGTAACCCATAACTATTTTGCCTCCTGCAGATTGTATGTTAACATCTAATATGAAGTTGTTAATAAATATAGTGAAGAAAAAACTTAGCCTATAAATCAGAGCTACTTCAGTAAAGTCCACATCCAATAAAAGGGTAGTGAGTCTGTCAATAACTGAGACAATACCCAATATGTATGCAGTAGCACATGAGAGGGGTGTTAGATCCACAGGCCAGTAGGGTGGGTCAGTAAAGCAGACACTGCAACTTCTCAAAAGTGCTAGTGCACTTATAAATAAATTGGGACAGTGCCTGGTAATAACAATTATGACAGACAGGTACAATATGTTTAATCATGCAAGAGAAGTTTTTATTTGTTATAGTGACTGTACTCTCCTGCAAGAGAAAATAGTTCACTTGAAAATGAAATAACCATAAATTTATGACACCAAAAAAAGGTAATTTTAAATGCAAGCTAAAAATAGAAAATTGAGTTAGAACTGATGTTTTGACCATAGGTCTTCTTCAGGAATTCTCTAAAGAGGAAAAAAAAACAAAGTTAGTTTAGTTTTTTCTCATTTAGATAATTCATGAAGAAGACCAACATTATGGTCAAAATGTTGTTTACCTGAGTTGCAGTAACAGGGGTTGGGCCCTTTAAGAGCAATCTCAGGGGCTGTGGCTGTTGTTGACAATGTTGATTTATGAGCTAAAATCCATCTGTGCTGCTTCAACTTTACACAATGGATTTTTGTTGAGCTTAGTTGAGAGAGAGAGAAAAATGAGGCAGATTTTGAGAGACAGGGTGTGGTAGTTCTCTACCAAAGTTTGGAAATGATGAAAAGAGATACTGAAAGAGTGATGTATTAAAGAAAGAAGTACTGAAAGAGACTAATACTGAATGAAAACTATTTGTTTCTAAATGTGTCAACAGTGAGCCTGGTGTATTTATTTTTTTGGTGTTCTGAGGTCTGGCTTTGAAATTAGGCTGTCAAAAAATATCTAAATGTGTATTGTACATGAATATTCCACTCTCATGCAGTATGAATTGGCCAATTAAGTACTGTAGTAGGAGTCTTTAGAACCTATTTTATAGATATTAGCAAAATAAATAAGAAACACTGCAACTGCTAATATAGTACAGTAAGTCTTGATTTTTGCCTTTAACACTCCCCTCCAGTGAAACATTTTGTCTACCAAGACATTGTTTCAGCTGCTCGATATAGCATAAAAGAAATATATTTTCCCTTAGTAAAGGCATGTAGCTGTTAAGATAGCAACTGCTGTATTCATTCTATTTCTCAGCACTGCTCCAATACTTCAGATAAACGCGTATGTCTGGCTCAAGTAGCAGGGCACCATCTAGATAAACATAGACGGTATTTTTAAACAGACAACCTTTTAACACTTGTCATTTTAACAATATTGTCACAGTCAGTACCAAAATTAAAATATACAATGACTGTGGTCTTTTAATAACGCTGATTACCTGTGGACTAATATCAAGGTAACCCTGCAGAACACTGTGCACAAGGCTGGTGGTGCTACAGAACCTAAATATCAAACACTCAAAGTGCGCACTCACCACCTCACATATATGAAGACATTCAGCACCAAAAATCATTTAAAATGTTTATTAGGATGGCACAGACAAATGCCCATTTGCCCGCCTGACGCTTTTCGGATCCTACTTGATCTTTTTTCAAACCTTTGAAAAAGGATTGTATAGGATCCGAAATGTGTCAGGTAGGCAAATGAGCATTTGTCTGTGATGTCCTAATAAATATTTTAAATGATTTTTGGAGCTGGACATCTTTGTATATGTGAGGTGGTGATTGCCCAGTTTGAGTGTTTGACTAATATCATGTCTCTTCCATTTTTTAATGATTTCCGTATTGAATTTAGTAAAACAAAAACAGAATTATTTTGTCTTGATTACTAGAAGTTCTGTAAGCTTTCAGACAGAACATTTAATGCCATGATGCAAATGAATTATAGATCGATGGGCATTCCTGGCCAATTGGAGTGCTCTTTTCCTTTTCACATGAGACATTCTTATTCTGTAAAGAGTGTCTCACATGCAGCTGCCTTGAAAATGGGCAGGTTTAAGGCTGTTTCTTTTTTTAATTGTAATATATTATTGATCAGTACTCACTGGTGTACATTTTTATCAGTGGGAATACTCAGTTGATATTCCCCGTAATCACCAATCAGTTGTTATGACTTTCACGTACATCTAAACAATATTTTAGTGTGAGACAGGAAATGGCATCACAATCCACATGGGGTTGTGTACAGAACCCCCTCTCGGGGGGAGGAAATGGACAAGGAAATGATAGAAGGCATCCTTAAAATTGCAGAAAAAGGAGACATATTGTTGATGGGGGACCTGAATATGCCAGATGTTAACTGAGTACCTTTGCTGCAGGCACATCCAAGAGCAGGGTCATTCTTGATGCCCTACAGGGGGCTTGCCTCAGACAGCTAGTGTTGGAACCCACTCAGGAGGGAGCAGTCTTAGACCTGGTACTCTCAAATGGGGAAGGAGAAACATAGAAACATAGAATTTGACGGCAGATAAGGACCGCTTGGCTCACCCAGTCTGCCCATTTCCCTACCTACTGGATAAGCTGCAGATCCTAGTTAACCAGCAGCCTTCTTCTTCCTATCCCAACCCCCTCGAATTGCCTTATGACTGTCCCATGCATGCTTGAATTCCACCACTGATTTTGACTCCACAACCTCCTCCGGAAGGCCGTTCCATGCATCCACAACCCTCTCTGTGAAAAAATACTTCCTTAAATTACCTCTGAGCTGCCCTCCCTCTGTCTTCAAATTGTGCCCTCTTGTTCGTGCACACCTCTTTTTTTGAATGATGCTACCCTCTTGGACTTTGTTGATTCCCTTGAGGTACTTGAACATTTCTATCATGTCCCCCCTCTCCCTCCTTTCCTCGAGGCTATACATATTAAGCTTCTTTCATCTCTCTTCATATGTCTTCCGGTGCAGACCCTGCACCATTTTAGTTGCTCTCCTCTGGACAGCTTCAATCCTGTCTATGTCTTTGCGGAGATTGGGTCTCCAGAACTGCACACAGTGCTCCAGATGGGTCTCACCAGCTGTCTGTACAGAGGGATAATAACTTCCTGTTTTCTACTGGTGATGCCTCTGCCTATGCATCCCAGTATCCCCCCAGCCCTCCTTGCTGCCCTCTCACATTGCTTGCCACCTTTAGGCCATCTGATATGACTACCCCCAGGTTCCTTTCCATTTTGTTGTTGTTAGTATCTCACCCCCCATTGTGTACTTCTCCCTGGGCTTTGTTTCCCAGGTGCATTACTTGCACTTCTTAGCATTGAATCTAAGCTACCATACATTTGACCATTCCTCTAACCTTGCCAAGTCCCTTCTCATCCTTTCCACCCCAACCTGTGCATCAACTCTGTTGCAGATCTTTGTGTCATCTGCAAAGAGACATACTTTTCCTTCCAGTCCTTCTGCAATGTCGCCTATAAAGACATTGAAGAGGACCTGTCCTAATGCTGAACCCTGCGGTACCCCACTAGTAATCCTCCTTTCTTCTAGGTGGACTCCATTTACTATTAATCTCTGTGTCCTATTCTCCAGCCAATTCCTTTACCCAGGCTGTCATCTTGGGACCCACTCCCAGGCTGGCTAACTTGTATATTAATCTTTTGTGTGGGACTGTGTCAAATGCCTTGCTAAAGTCTAGGTAGCCATGTCCACAGCCCCTCCCTGATCTACTACTTGGTCACCCAGTCAAAGAAATCTATCAGATTCGTCTGGCATGACCTTCCCGCTGTGAATCCATGCTGCCTAGGGTCCTGTGCCCCTCTGGCCTCTAGATACTCGACAATTATTTCCTTCAGAAGTGATTCCATCACTTTCCCTATCACTGAGGTTAAACTAACAGGTCTGCAGTTTCCTGCTTCTGCCTTGCTCCCACTTTTGTGAAGGGGAATCACATCTGCCCTCCTCCAGTCCTCAGGTACCACCCCATCTTCCCATGATTTGTTAAAAAGGGTAGTCAGTGGTGTCACTAGTTCTACCCTTAGTTCTTTTAAATTCTGGGATGAATCCCATCAGGCCCCATTGCTTTGTCCACCTTCAGTTTTAGAGTTCTTTCAGAACCCTTTCTTCTGTAAATGGGCTGGTATCAACTTCTGTATCCAGAGTGTTTCTACTGTTTGCTTTATGTACCTCCCTTCTTCATTTGTAAATACTGAGCAAAAATATTTGTTTAGTATCTCTGCCTTTCACAGTTTCCCTCTGCCCACCCTCCCTCCCTTTATTAAGCCTCACTATCCCTCCCTTGGTCTTCCTTTGCTCCCTGATGTACTTATAAAAGGTTTTATCCCCTTCTTAACTGAGTTGGATCTCAGATTTAGAAGTGGGTAGCCATCTGGGAACAAGTGACTACCAAACAGTGTGGTTCACAATAAACATAGCCATAGAGTGAAGCCATACAAAAACAAGAGTATTGGACTTTAGGAAGGCTGACTTTGGGAAAATGAGAGAGTGCATCAGAAAAGCACTAGCAAACGGGCAAGAAGGAGGGGTGGAGGGACAATGGGGAATAATCAATACAGCCATCAGAGAGGCAACAAGCCTTTGTGTGTAGCAAATCAACAAAACAAAGCAAAGGAAAAAAACACTACGGTTCTCAAAAGAAGTGGAAGGGAAGGTTAATGAGAAAAGGATAGCATTCAGGAAATATAAGGAAACACAGAAGGAGCAGGACAGAGAACTTTATCAGTTAAAGCAGAAGGAGGCTGGGAAGGCAGTCAGAATAGCAAAGACACAAACTGAGGAAAAGATAGCCAACTCTGTGAAGAAGGGGGATACCTTTTATAGGTACATTAGGGAGTGAAGAAAGACAAAGGGAGGGATATAGAGACTTAATAAAGTGGGAGGGAATGTGGGCAGAGGGTGACAGTGAAAAAGCAGGGATACTGAACGAATATTTCTGCTCAGTGTTCACAATGGAAGAGGAGGGGGAGGTACCTAAACCAAGTAAGAGAAACACTCTGAATAGGGGGATCGATACCAGTCCATTCACAGAAGAAAGGGTTTTGAAAGAACTCTTGAAACTGAGGGTGGACAAAGCAATGAAGCCTGATGGGATTCACCCAAGAATTCTAAAAGAACTAAGGGTAGAACTAGTAACGCCACTGACTACTCTCTTTAAAAAATCATGGGAGGATGAGGTGGTACCTGAGGACTAGAGGAGGGCAGATGTGATTCCACTTCACAAAAGTGGGAGCAAGGCGGAGGCAGGAAACTACAGACCAGTTAGTTTGACCTCAGTGGTAGGGAAACTGATCAAATCACTTCTGAAGGAAAGGATTTTTGAGTACCTAGAGGCCAGTAGAGCACAGGACCCAAGGCAGCATGGTTTCAAAGCAGGAAGGTCATGTCAGATGAATCTAATAGATTTCTTTGACTGGGTGACCAAAGTAGTAGACTAGGGAGGGGCTGTGGATATGGCCTAACTAGATTTTAGCAAGGCATTTGACACAGTCTCACACAAAAGATTAATATACAAGTTAGCCAGCCTTGGAGTGGGTCCCAAGGTGGTAGCCTGGATAAAAAACTTGCTGGACAACAGGACACAAAGCGTAATAGTAAACAGAGTCCACAGTGAAGAAAGGAGGGTAACTAGTGCAGGGTTCAGTACTGGGACTGGTCCTCTTTAATGTCTTTGCAAGTGACATTGGAGAACACCTGGAAGAAAAGTGTGTCTCTTTGCAAATGACACAATGATCTGCAACAGGGTTGATATACAAGGTGGGGTGGAAAGGATGAAAAGGGACTTGGCAAGGTTGGAGGAATAGTCAAATATCTGGCAGCTCAGATTCAATGCAAAGAAGTGCAAGGTAATGCATCTGGGAAACAAAAACCCAGGGAAAGAATACACAATGGAGGGTGAGATAATAACAACAACAAAAATCGAAAGAGACCTAGGAGTAATTATATCAGATGACCTAAAGGTGGGCAAGCAATGTGAGAAGGCAGTAAGGAGGGCTGGGGCATACTGGGATGCACAGGGAGAGGCATCAACAGTAGAAAACATGAAGTTGTTATCCCTCTGTACAGACAGTTGGTGAGACCCCATCTGGAGTACTGTGTGCAATTCTGGAGACCCAATTTCCTCAAAGACATAGACAGAGTGGAGGCTGTTCAGAGGAGAGCAACCAAAATGGTGCAGGGTCTGCACCACAAGACATACAAGGAGAGATTAAAGCAGCTTAATATGTATACCCTTGAGGAAAGGAGGGAGAAGGGGGACATGATAGAAACTTTCAAGTATCTCAAGGGAATTAACAAAGTTCAAGAGGGTAGCATCTTTCAGAAAAAGAGATGTGCAAGAACAAGGGGGCACAATTTGAAGATAGAGGAGGGATGGCTCAGAGGTAATGTTAGAAAGAATTTTTTTCACAGAGAGGGTTGTGGATACATGGAACAGCCTTTCTGAGGAGGTTGTGGAGTCAGGAACAGTGGGAGAATTCAAGAATGCAAGGGACAGGCATAAGGCAATTCTAGTGGCGGGGTAGGAGGAAGTAAGCAATTGATTAACTAGAATCTGCAGCTTATCCATCAGTTAGGGAAATGGGCAGGCTAGGTGGGCCAAGTGATCCTTCTCTGCCATCAAATTCTATGTTGCTATGTTTCTATGAGACTTCCAGCACACTTCACATATATAAAACAGAAAAGGAACGTGGTAGTTGATAAACTGTAATTCTTGTCTACCTGTTAACTGGTGTTCACTCACAGTGTCAATCGCAAGCATCAGTAGTTCAGGGGAATTCTCCCAAACGGTGTCTCTGTAAATGTAAAGGAAAAAAATGGAAAGTGTGACCAGCCACTTCAGTGACCCTCAAGGTCAACAAAGAGAACAGTTTGTCTTGGAGCAGGCTAATGCAAACACGAAGCATAAAACGGAAAGTGGCATGCGTCTGTTCTGCAGTTACCTCACCAAGGCAGGTTAGAGTACTGATTTTAAAACTCTCCCACAGCAACAGTTAGATGTTTTAATAGCTAACTTTATCTTCTGTGTAAAAAAAAAATTATGGCACAGAATAGGAGCCCAGCTCCATTCGTGGCATGATTGCATCAATTGACAGGCATCTTGTAAAAGGGCACTATCCACACTCTATCTTTGAAGGCATAGAGACCGATTTCATAGAAACCAAATGTACTTTGGCAGCCAAATTAAAGAAGATGGGCAAGGGTAACAGGCCACAAAAATCACAACCACTAACAGATGAGGACATCAACCTATTGTACAGTTCTGGCACAATAAACACCACCACTCCAACTGGGCGCCTTAACTTTCTATTTTTTAACATAAGTATACAGTTTGCCTTGAAAACCAAGGAACACTATGACTTGCAATGGTGGGACATAGCAGAAGGAACTGACACTGAAGGAAATCTCTATTTGGAATATTCTGAGAGGCAAACAAAGACCCCCACAGGACATAACCCGAGGTAAGTCAGACCAGTAAAGTTAAGGTTATATCAAAACATGGCAAATCCTGAAAGAGACACCATCAGAGCATATGAAATTTACAAATAAAACAGGTCCCAAACTTGTTTAGTGGTGCAGGCACCCTTCTACTTTGCCCCCAACAGCAATGCAGCTCAGGGTTCACTTTGGTTCCGTAATATAAATGTGGGCACGAACAAGTTCCGAACAATGATGGCCACCATAAAAACTGCAGCAGGAATTACTGACTGCAAGTGAATTACAAATCACTCGACCCATAAAACTTCAATTCAAAGGTTTATAGTCTGTGAGGTACCCCCAACCGAGGCGAAACAAATTTCTGGGCACTGAAACCTGCAGAGTATTAATAATTATTCAACATTGTCAGAGAAAAAGCAGTGTAAAATATTTACCCTTCTACAGTACCTTCCTGATGTAGAAGAAAACCAGCAGCCCTCAACTTCAAGCTGTATATCCCACAACCCGAGTAGTGCCCAAGTAACTGCAAAAGAAATCTCCACCACCATAAGCTCTCTTCAACCAATCTTTGGCCCAGACTGTGTGATCAACCAGGGAGTGTCCATCAACATTTATCATGCAGTCCCTGAAGAAAGTGGTCAGAAGAAATGAAGATGTCCAGTAATAAGTCAGATTCAGATTAGAAGTGAGTTGGCAGTGAGATTTGAATGTACATCTCCTAATTCAGTGCCTCCATGTATTCCAAAAGTAACATAAATGTTCTAATATAACTCCTGCAAACATGTGATCCATATGTGTCAGCCACGTAATTTGAACAGTGTCCCTTAACTCATTTCAGGCACTGCAGTCAGATGAACTCCCATAACCATGGCCACAAACTGTAGTGCAGCAACTGAAATGGAGCACACGGAATTAAGAAGTTGTCACGGAGCTCTCACAGCCAGTGATTTTTTTGTTTCCTAACTTAAGTAATCCTAAGGTACTGCAAAACATTATTTTTTGTACTCTGAATACAAATAAGAGAACATTTCTCATTGACTTCAGCATTTTTTTGTGTGTGTGTGTGTTTTTGTTATTGAAATAGCCTGTGTATGTTATCCACTTATGCAGTTCTTGTAAGGTAAGACTGCTCCAAATTTTTTTCTCAGAAATTCTCTGCTTGTGTGTTCATTAGTTGAATAAAACAAAAGGATTATTTAAATTTCTCACAGACTTTGGTGTTGAGCAACATGTTTTTTAACTGTTTGGCAGCTGAAACGTAATTCTCTGGCTGGAAAAAAATTCACACCAGCAATTGTATAAAATAAGACATGGTGGTGAACATTATGGAAATTAAATGCAGACCCTCAGTGAGGGATGCATTGTTAAACCCCATGAGCTTCACTCTGTGGGTTTAATGATGCATCCCTCACCTTGGATGTGCATTACATTTCCATAATGTTCACAACCCTATGCTTTATTCTCTATATCTCGATCAATAATACAGTGCACTCTCTATTATCCACTAACTTATGTGCACCAATTTTTGGCAGATAATAGAGGGTGATGGATAATAGAGGTGTGTTATGTGAGCATTGGTAAAATATGGTCAAATTAGAACAGGACTACATTTAGGTATTAACTATTCTGTTTCTTTATTCATGTACAGTTTGATAATGAAACTACTTAAAAACAACAGTGTGATTATTAAAAGCTAGATTAGCTCATTTCTCATTTCTCATAAATCAACTTTAAAGTAATCAGTAATGGGCATTTGTTTTGATTTAGTTGTCATGATTAATTTCCTTATAGCATCTAAGTCCTCCTCTAACAATGGCCTGCAGTGGTGTTCAGGTAATGTACAGAGCTGGGTGATTGCAAAGGGCAAGGAAGTGAGTATGGGGAGTCTGGAATTAATCCCACCACCTGCATGGCAGGCATTATGTACCTCTCAACATTTTGTCACTGAGATGTTGGGTAATGATACCCAAAATACAGGAACATGTCACAGGTCTCTAGTGCACTGCAGTGTTTGCCTTTGGTCCTATCCTGTGGTATTATTCAGTATTAAGATGCACTAGTATAGACGTGATATGCTGTACAAAAATCAGCACTTTAACTGTTCCAAGTTTTCACACCTGTGGAAGTATTACATATTTTGTCTGTGCTTTATTCTGTACCATGGAATTTATTTATTTGTAACACATTTTACCAAAAAGGCAAACAGAGCCCAATAAAGACTCATTTCCAATTGCAACCTGAGGGTACTGTGTCATGTTTTCTGTACCTCCTGTAACCCTTTCCCTTAGGTTACACTTGGAAATCGACCTCGACTCGGTGTGCCTTTCCAGGTAACCAGTTTTCAAATAAATAAACAAATGATAGACATTGACCTTAATAATGTGGGACACATCAACACACACAGGGGTAGAAACTCAGAATACTGGGAGCTAGTGACTTGACAGCTCCTGATCACAGCTTGCACACTAGTTGGAATTTTGCCTCTCAAATGTCCCTGATTTTCAGGGACGTCCCTGATTTTGCCTCAAAATTTTACTCTGTCCCTCCTAAAATTTGTGTTTTTGTGGCTAAACAGTGGGAAATGTAAGCACAAAACAATGGCAAGCATTAGAGTTACAGACTTGTTCTTCTTTGGAAAATGCATTTTGCACTAAGCCCCATATTCTACCAGCTTTCTGGGTGGATATCTGTAATTTTGAAGATGTGTCCCTGATTTTGGTCCTTTGTCCCTGAATTTTTTAAGCCTTGTCCCTGATTTATGAGGCAGGAGGTTGAGAGATATGGTTGGAAACCATAGCAGTGAGGTGACAATGACTCACATTGAGTCTTTTGTGAGGTTCCCACCTTATACTGCACGGTGCCAGGCAATTACAGCTTTTAATGAGCTGTTAATCATACCTGTCCATCTGAAGCAATGAGAGAGATTAGCATGAGGACTAGAATCTGCTAAAACAGGGACATTTTAACTTCACTGACAGCCATGGAAGACCTGCACTAGTCAAGATGGAGAAGTAGAGGATTAGCAGCACTAGTCTCGGTCAATTTGCATTATTCCCTGGACAAGTAAAACAATGTTAAAATTAATCATTGCTTCTAATATGAAATCTTCCTTTTCTTCACCACTGACAGTTTCAATAATCCCTTCGTTTATGTTATTAAGAACCTCACAGCTATTCTCAAAGGTAACATAGTCCTCACCAGTGCATTCTAAAATATTTCTTATTAAGGCTGATGAATTAGGGATATAAATCTGTCATAGCAGTCATACACATCATGGATTCCATGATGTTTGGTCTTTATTTAGGACTTCCATGACTTTCACTATTGTCATCAAAACATAGCAATGATGACGGTGCCACAAAGTTTACTGTTTACTAATGATTTCATGAACAACCAGTGAGTTATTAAAACCTCATCCATGACAAACTTGCATGCTTCCTGATGATTTGGTAAAAAGGAAACGGTGTGGGGGACAGGCAGGGAGGGTTTTGTGAGGTCACAAAAGAGGAGGAGCAATGAGGTCAGAGCTGGAGTGATGTGGGAAGCAAGGACTGGCTGAGAGAAAGAGAGGGAGAGTAGTGATCAACAGGCATAATTAAGGGCAAGCACAGGCCCAGAGAGCTCACAATTTTGTTCTGAGAGAATTTTCTCTAAGAAGCACATTAATTTGGCAATTATTCTGAGTTACTTTCACATAATTGAGACAGTGGGCTGTTTGTAGCCAGGTATTTGGAGTTAATTAGAATGACTGTTTTAAATTATAGTGAGTTATTGGGTAAGAATTTATATTTTCAATATAAAAAGAGGGAGTTGCAGCGTGGACAGCGTGAACAGCACAAGTGAATATTGAGGAGTTGAAGGAAAAGAAGGTAAGTTTAAAAAAAAAACTCTTGTGGTGCCTGAAAAAGGTAGATTGTGGGCAAAAAAGGGTATTGCTGCAGCTGTAGGGGCATTATGGCACCACAATAGGCTAGGGAATGTATTTGTGCTGTCCTGGATGCTTGACTAGATTTAGGATGTGGTGGGGAGAGCATTGTGTAATAGGCTAGTATGGATATTCTGCACCAGTCAGGTTAAAAAAAAGGTGTTTCAGCCCTCGCTTTGTGGGAGATTTCTGCATCAATCCGTTTGAAGGGTTTTCAGCCCTCTCTTGTTTGAAATCAGCGTTTTTTGATTTGCAGCAGAAGTAGCTGCATTTTAATTTTTTTTCATGCTGGAAATAGGGCTTTTGTTGCTGGCTGCACTGTAGGCAGTGGTGGGGAAGACACTGATTGGACCTTGTGGTGGAAAGGCCCCAGGAAAATGGAATAAGCGTCACCGTTGTCTGACCGACCCCACCGCCATGCAGTTTCCCGAGCAGAGAAGGCAGCGGAGAAACTGGGGTGGGCCTCCGCATGGCTGAAGGAACATGGAGGATGCCAGGGAGGGCAATTTTAGTGAGGAGTGGGCCCAGAGGAAAATGGCACAAATCCCAGAGTGGGGGCCCACGGCGGTGGCGTCCATGGGCACCTATGGCCAGGGGTACCCCTACGGGATACCAAAGCTGAGGGTCCCGACATGTAGGAGCCTGGCATCAGTATCCCATAATTAGGGATGCCCAACATTTTAGCCTGACAGCGAAATGTCATTTCGCTGGGCGAAATACTGGGTTACACCCTCAAAACATAGTTCCACCTGGCATAACCATTTGGACACAGCAGGGAGAGGTGCTGACTGAGCTGCCCCATAGTGTGGCACATTAATGCTCTACAGCTTTGCCAGAAGGGTATCTGGATGGGATTCTGTTCCTGTAGTGGGAACTTTAAAAAAAAAAAATTCCTGTCCCGGAGCCTAACACCCAACTCTGAGGTCCTCCCCTCAGAGTTGGATATTTTAGTTAGGGAGTGTGAGGCAAAACCCCACATCAAAGCAAATCCCCATCAGAACTTTGAAATGCAGTCTCCTGACCTCAGCATAATGTAGGTCGGGAGACCGCATTTTGGGATTACATAGGTAATCCTGGGCAGGATGGTGAAGGCCGACAATAAGCACACCAATTTTTTAAAAGGGGCACCAGAAAAAACTAAAGGGAAGCAGGCAAACAAATGAGAGAGTTTTCTGTGGGTGGATGAGCAAAAGAGGCCTAAAGCCAGCCCTAAAGGGAGGAGCATAAGTGCACTGCGTGGCAATGGCATTGGCATCTGATGTCATCGCCACAAGGTTTTTCAAAGCTCAGACTGCTAATGGTGGCCACGGGCTACATTGGGAGTGAGAAGCTAGACAAGGGGAATTTAAATACAGCAACTACCAAAAACAATAAAAAAATTTAAAAAAAGAGAGAAAAAGCGTGTCTTTGTTCAAAGGAAAAAAAAAACAGAACTAGGGCATAGGACACAAGGAAGGAGTCAGCCCTGCAGCACAAGGCCACAAGGGTCCCCTGGGCCAGGCTGGGGCACATGCAGCAAGCAGGTGGCATGGAACGCCTAGAAGGTTGGTCAGCCCCATTGGGGGGGATATTAAAAAGTGTATACCAGGTCATTATCCAGAGGGGACAGAGGTTAGAGAATCCACTCCCCCTCAAGCCCGGGATATATAGGCTTGCAAATAAGCAGATAGATTAAAAAGGCGGGGCACACTTCAGACAAAGGGGCAGTGGTTTACCACAAAGGGTCAGGGAAACACATAGCTTCAGTGCTGCTCAGGCCTACAAGATGCAACAGCCAATGAAAGGTGGGAGGATTGAGCGACCCTGGACAGGCATAATGATGTTTAATAGTTTGTTATTGTGTATTTCTAGTTTTTTTGTAGAAGGCAGCCACAGCCCCCAGGAAGAGCAAGCCCACCAAGGAGGAGTGCTACCAGGCAGTGATGGAACTGTGGTCCAAAGCAAACCTCTTGCTGGAGGCTGCAGACCCACCCAGCCCAGGCAAGGGCAAGAAGCAAAAAGGGAACAAACAGCCAGAAGGTGAAGAATGACAAGAGGGCACCAAAGGCCCTAGCCTCACCAAGGTTCCCAGAGCCCATTCCAGAGCTGGTCAGTCCAGTACCTCCTCCTGCTCCAGTGCCTGCCCCAGTGCCCTCCCCTGCTCCTGCTCCAATGCCCGAGCCTGCTAGTCCAGTGGACCCAGTTCTTCCTGCCCTGGTGGCACCACATAATACATCGCCAATGCCTATCAACACCCAGCAAGCTCCTCTGGTGGGCCCTAGCTCCCAGCCAGGCCCACAAAAAGGTAATAATGATGCCACACTGGAAAGCAGTGTGAAGAATGTGGAACAAATGCTTAAAACTATGGGGAATAGTGTCTTAGGACAATTAGAAAAGTTGCTGGTGGAGCTGAGAAACAAGGGAAAAGGGGAGGGAGTAGGTGCGGGGGGGCAATAGGGGAGAAGGGTTTCAGAGCCAAGATTTGGAGCACATGGTGTTAGGATCAGGTGCCATGCACCCTTAGCCATCAAAGAGAAAATCTGGAAAGGTGAATTTGTGGCTATCTTCACTCTGGCCAATGCAGACAGCATGGACAAGTACGAAGAAAAAGAGAACTTTGAGAAAAAGGACATGGCCACAGCTGTGGTCTTTTTGGGGATGGGGGAAGAAGAGAAGTCGATGAAGGGAAAAACATGGGATAATTGATCCACAGGTTTTACATATTATATAGCCATAGTTATCAAAAAGAAGCCGGAGTTGGCCACTCCCCTGTTGACGTATTCACTACTTATAAAGAATGCTTATAAAAAAGGAGGTTACAGTTGGCTGAAGTATGATGAGAAGCTCAGAAAGAGAATGGATTCATTTTGGGGACATAAAGTGGGATGCCTGACAGATCAACCTGTGGTTGAAGATATATGTGGGGTCCACTAGTAACGAGGGCAAATGGGACAAAAAAGGCAGGGCAGCAGCGAAATGCTGTTGGGGATATAACAAGGCATTTTGCTCTTGCCTGAATTGCACTTCCGGCATGCCTGTTCCAGGTGCGGGGCCAACCACCTGGCCTCCAGGTGCAAGAATTGCTGGGAAAAAGGTAGTAATAGTCAGGACAACTCATACAATCAGTCCTTTCGGGGTAACCATGCGGGGTTTGGGGCCAGCAGTGGGGGAGGGAGACCCAGGATGGGGGATAGGGGGAGGTAGAGGTAAATACCACTACAACCAACAGCAAGATAATTAAGGGTGTGTGGCAGGGGCTTTTCACCTGGCACACTCCCCCATAAAGGTTGAGGTGATGCAGGAATGGCTGAGGTCATACGTGGACAAGGAAGCAGATGCCATATTAGTGATGGGTTTCCAGGAAGGTTTCAGCCAGCATTTTAAAGGGGCCTGAAAGCAGACAAAGCGAAGAACTTGAGCTCAGTTAAAGGGAGGGAGGAGTTATTGGAGCAGAAGATCCAGAAGGAAAAGCAACTGGCAGAGTGGAGGGCCCATTTGGGCAACTGCCTCTGCCACACCTGAGGATATCACCTCTGGGACTGGTACCAAAGAAACAGCCGGGGGAGTTTTGAGTGATACCCCACCTGTCCTACCTGGATGGGGATTCGGTTAATGATCAGATCAGTGAGGAGGACAGCAGGGTGACACAAGTAATTTTAGAGGAGGTTGTCAGTCTGGTTAGAGCAACACAAGGAGCATGGCTGGCAAAAATGGACATTGAAGTGGCCTTTCACCTGCTGCCGGTCCGGCCAGAAGACTGGGACCTGTTGGGTTTTAGGGTAGGGGAGGATTACTATTTTGACAAAGCTATGCTCATTGGTTGCTCCATTACCTGTGTGACATTTGAGATGTTCAGCACATGGTTGCAATGGGCCTTTCAGGAAAAATATGGGTACCAGACAGTGATCCATTATTTGGATGACTTTCTATTCATAGGAAAAGGGCAACAACAGACAGAGAGGATGCTACGGGACTTTGAGGCAATGAGCTGTGATTTAGGGGTGCCTTGTCTCCAGAAAAAATTGGAGGGGCCTAGCCAAAGCATCGAGTTTTTAGGCATTGACATAGACAAATGGGGTTTCGACTGCCTGAGGCTAAAGTGGGGAAACTAAAGGCCTTACTGGGGGCTATGAAGGCCTGGCAGAGGGTACAGCTCCAACAGGTGCAGTAACTTATGGGACACTTAAACTTTGCCTGTAGGGCAGTAGTACAGGGCCACACATTCACACGGCACCTGGTGAGGGCAACACAAAGAGCTTCAAAGCCACACCACCGGGTGGATATTAGCAAGGGGACCAGGGAGGACCTGGAGATATGGGAGACTTTTCTAAGCTATTACAATGGCAGGACTTTTTGGCAGGATGAATGAGTATTTAACACAGACCTGCAACTATACACTGATGTGGCCAGGGGCATAAGCATGGGGGCATACTTTAAGGGAAAATGGTTTGCCATGGCATGGCCCAGCAACTGGGCCCATGCTGGCTTGACAAGGGATATCACTTTCTTAGAGACATTCCCAATCTAGGTAGCCATGGAAGTCTGGGGAGAGATGCTGAGGAACCAGAAGGACACTTTCTAGAGTGACAGTAGGGCAGTTGTGGACATTTTGAACAGCAGGGGGGGGGGCGATGTCAGCAATGGTCATGTGGATCCTAAGACAGTTGGTGCTAAGGGGCTAAACACTGAGTATGACATTTAGGGCTAGACACATAGATGGTGTGGACAACATGATAACTGACTGCCTCTCCCACCTGCAGATGGACAAGTTCCGTGCCATTGCTCCAGGAGCGGAGCCCAGGCAGACGGCAGTTCCAGATTACGTCTGGAGGACTGGATTGGGGGAGCTGAACAGTTGTTTCACAATTTCTGTTCCCCCAGGACCATAAAAGCATACAAAACCTCATGGAGGGCCTTTCAGGTGTTCTGGACACAAACTGGCTGCCAGGTAAGTGGGGTAGTGATGGGGGAACAGGTAGCACAATTCATAGTGACAGGATGGAGGAACAAATTGGCACATGTGACAATGGGGGTACATCTAGCTGCAATAAGCCAATTGTGTATACTGAAGGGGTGGGAGGACCCCACAAAGAGTAACCTCATTAGGCACATGATGCAGAGTTGGCTGTGGGGGGTAGGGAGGGCCCCGGACAATAGAAGACCACTGACAGAAGAACTACTGAGGCAGATAGTGGGGGTACTGCATCAGGTATGCAGTTGTAGTAGTGAAGCAGTTTTGTTTAAGTCGGACTTCACCACCATGTATAGCAGGGCCTTCAGAGTCAGTGAGGTGGTAGGGCATGGCAAGGTGGACAAGTTCACATGGTTGCACTGGGAAGACATAAGGTGGACTGGGGATGGGATTTCAGTATTGGTATGGTGATCCAAGACTGACCAGGCTGGCAGGGGGAACAGGGTCATACTGTGGTAACACAAAAATGCCGCCATCTGTCCGGTGGGAGCCCTGCATGCATAGTAGTAGAAGTAATAGTAGTAAAAGCATTTATTTTTATATAGGATACAAAAATTACTTCTCATTTTAAGCACCATTAGGATAAAATCCTATTTACAAGGCATTTCTGTCTTAGATGTTAATAAAAAGATCATCAGTTTCATACATTAAATACAATCCAAAATACAGTAGTACAAGCATGCATTTTCATAAAACTTTCTAAACCTAGTCAAAACAAGCACATCTAACTGCTAACATTCACCTTTCAAGGCAGTATTAAGTTCATGCAAACCTATATTTATATTTTTTTCTTGGATCTTCAACTCATTCCAAAACTTCATTGCCGCATAGGCAAAGGACATTTCCCCTATCCTAGTTCTCAGTGTTACTATTTTAAATTCCCTCATTTTTGTTGTACGTCTTAGACCATAAGTGTGTTCCACTCTCTGTAATTTCTCTTTTAAATAAGATGGTCTCCCTGAATCCAAAAGTTACTTTGTCATGTTAACCCACAAGATTTTTTGTTTACTTTCTAAAAGTAAGCCAGTTTAGCTTCTCATACAATATACAATGATGGGTCCTCCTGTCTACCCTCAATGCAAATCTGGCCAACCTATGATACATAATTTCAGCCCTTTTTAATGCAGAAGCTTTAGCAAACCAATAAATATTTATTCCATAATCTAATACTGGTATCAATATTTGATTAACTATGGCCTTCCTCATGGGTTCATTTATACAGTGACCTGTTCTTCGCAGGGCCCCAAGTCTACCATTGAGCTTGTTTACCTTTTCATTAATATGATATTCAAAAGTTAATCTCTGTTTTCCAAGACAGGCTACGTCTTATGCAATATCACATTTTGCACAATATGTACTATACTCCGGTTAAGTTAAAGAAATGGGGTCTCTTGGACTCTAACATATGTGTTAAATGTTACTGGGAGGAGGGAACACTCCTTCACATATTTTGGTCCTGTCCCAAAATCTCCCTTCTGTGGGACTCTATCAAAATGTCTCTGGATCCCTTACTGGGTTTGCAGGAGTACTTCACGCCTGACATTTGTCTCCTAGGGTCTTGTCATCTATCAGAGTTAAAGTGAGAATGTTTCATATTTCTATGATAGCTCTATCTGTCAAGAAGCTTATTTTACATCACTGGAAAGACAAGTCTACTCCGACATTACAGGAATGGATGAATGAAATTCTTGCTAACCTGCATACAGAAAAAGCAATTGCCAGCATCCACAACAGATTATCTGTTTATACTCAAATATGGGATCCCCTTTACTCTTTAATTCTAGCTGCTCAGAATTAGTTATGTTTTAGAGTAAATGGCCTTGTAGATTTTTGTATAATGACTTTGAACTTCTGTGACACACTGATATGTTACTGCTGTATGGGGGGGGGAGGGTGGGGCAGTTTAACATAATAAGTTGTTGTATTCTTGTTACACTTTTCTTGTTAACTGCCTCTTAATGTGGAAAATTTGTTAATAAAATTTTGAATTGAAAAAAAAAAGTTAATTTCTTGTCGATCCAGAAACCTAAATATTTGTATTCATTCACTTGTTTGTAATTCTTTACTCTCTTTGGATATAATTTTTAAGTTCACCGTTATTTTTTATTTTCTGAGTGAAAAACATTGTTTTTGATTTACTACTGTTTAGGACTAAATTAGATCTCCCAAACCAATCCTGAATTTTATTAAAATCTGCTTGTAATTCTGATTGTATTTTGTAAGAATCTTTACCTTTAACTATTAAGACAGTATTGTCTGCATATAGATGAATATCTGAGACTTTTAAAGTTTGAACAACTGGATTTGTATAAACCAAAAACAAAAGAGGGCTCAGGATCAATCCCTGGGGCACCCTAGTTTCACCCCTGCTTTTGCTGATAGAGTTTCAACCACCGCACTCTGTTGTGTTCGTTCTGTCAAATATGACTGAAACCATCTCCTCACCTCTTCTGACACTCCTGCATTTTAAGTCTTCTGGTCAGTACTTGATGGTGCCCTGTATCGAAGGCCTTTGACAAATCCACAAGCACTGCACCCACTGACATCCCCCCATCTAGAAAGGAAGCAAAGATGCCAATTATGTCGGTGAGTGCAGTGTTCGTGAAATGCCCTTTTCTAAACCCGGACTGGTACCCGGACAGTTGCCCATACCTCTCTAGGCAGTTATAGAGCTGTCCATGCACCAGTCATTCTAGTACCTTACAAACTACAGATTGTAAAGCTATAGGCCTATAATTCATAGGATTAGATGGGTCTCCTTTTTTAAAGACTAGGACAATTTTAGCATTTTTCCATGTTGAAGGAAATACCCCCTCACATAAGCTCCAGTTAAAAAGTTTTGTCAGAACTGGGTTACTATATCATTTGCATCTTTTAGAAACCTTGTTTCCACCTCGTCAATACCCGGATATTTATTTTTATTCATCCTCTTTATCACCTTTTTAACTTCCCTACAAGTTAATCTCTCGAACCGAAACTTAGGGATGTTCTGGTCATTTGGTTCATTTACTTGGTCTTCACTTACGTTTTTCTCATTTTCCTCCAAGCCAATTACATCTGGTAATTTGGTACTATAATTGTTTAAAATGTTTACTGATATTAACTCATTTACCAGTACCCCATTCTCTACCATTTGTAGTTGAACTCAGTTTATTACTGTTTTTTCCAGGGTTTTTATTAATGACCAGTATGTTCCTGTCCCTCTTGCCTCCTCACTTTTTTTAATGTGAAACTGTTTTTTAGCATTTCTTATTCTAGTTTTAAGACAGTTTCTACTAGCTTTATAATTTTCCCAGTCTGAGGGATCTAAGGTTTGGTTTGCTTTCTTCCACAGTCTGTTCTTCACCCTAATTTCTTTTTTTAGTTTTTCAGTGACCCATGGTAATACATGGTTATTTTTTTGCTTAATTTTTACAAATGGGGCTATTTCATTACAAACCTCCAAAAACAGATTTTGAAATTCTTGTATTGCCAAATTTATGAGTGGAATAAGAAATAACTTAGACCAATTAACCTGCCTTAATTTGTTATGAAACCTTTTGATAGTATATTTTTTAAAACTTCTAACCAATTTAGCATTTTTTTTCCTTATCCGCTCTACTGTTTCCATCCAGATTTACTTCACAGCTGAAGGAGTTATGGTCTGCCAAAACTGGCCGATTTACCTGAACACTATGTGCTTGGATATTCTGGGATATTAATATTAAATCCAATATAGTACCATTACTCTTTTGGGTAGTCTTCCTTGTTGTACTGGTAATAATTTGGGTCAAACCCAAGTGTTTGAAACTATCTTGTAGGGCTCTTCCTCTGGGACAACCCCAGGCTGCATTAAATCCCCTATTAATGTTAATTTTTTCCCTATAGTATAGTCCATTATTGTTTGAGTTAGTTGTTCAGACACTTCTATTTTCATTTTTGGTGGTGAGTAAATTACCCCTATTACCCAATCTAATTTTGGAAGTTCCACCAGTAAGCAATCTATCTTGTCTATGGTCCCATTGTATATTACTTTAGTTAAACCCAAACCCCATTTGATATATAGCAGGACTCTTCCACCCCTTTTATTGCTACTATCTAATCTGTGAATATTAAATCCATCCAGTTCAATATCATCATCTTTAATTGATGTATTAAGCCAAGTTTCTGTCAGGGCTACAACTTCAGGGGCCTGTGCTGTAATCCAAGTCTGAAAAAGTTCTATTTTATTTTTCAAGCTCTAAGCATTATCATACAATAATTTTGTCTTGCCTGTATACTGGGGTCCAGGGTTTTGTTCCACGTCTCCACCTAGCATTAGAGCTATCCATATTTGGTTTCATGCAATTTGAGTCTTTATTTTAATTTCTGAATTTTTCTTACTCAATAGTGCTTTCTTTACCATAACAAATGGATGTCTCCTTTTGTGTAAAATACCCAATCTTCCCACTATTTGGTTTACTTGTATGAATATACGAGCCTTCAAAAAATCATCTTGTTTTTTAGTTGAAACCGTATATTGGGCCAGGGTTGCCACAACTAATATACCCACCACTACCCTAACTATCAATTCATTTAAGATTTGCATACTAAATGTTACTGTGGGTTAAGATTTTTAAGAAATACAAACAGCTGCCTCATAAATAAGATATCTCAGTTCTAATCCTAACAATCTAAGCGTGAATTAGCTATGTGAATTCAAAAGGAAATTGTTTTGGTTAAAATTAAATGCTAAACATATAAAAAGCAGTTCAAGTGTCTTTAGAATGACTTGTCTAAAAAAACTGATCCAAACAGACAGCAATATTTAGTTACCTGTATATAGTTAGCCCACTTACTAAAGTAACCAACCACAACAACTTTAAGCCTAAGCACTATGGTTAGATGAGTTCAGCACACAAACCCTGAACACAATTTCTTAAAACCCCTTTCAGTCATTAAATTAATACAATACCCCTACAAAATATTTCTTCCATGTGGCGCTCGTGCCACTCACATTTGCGCACCATGCGCGCTGTGCATCAGCGTGAAGATTAAATACAAAATTTGCCATCCCACAGAGGTGGTCCAGCTCAGCTATTGGCTCACCTCTGAGTTCCCAATTACAGAAGGTAAACCAGCCTCTTGCACACACCTGTTTGTTATCCCAGTGTTCAGCATAGCAGCTAGCAAAGATAATTACAGCTCACAGTCACTGATTGCAATGTTGCTGCACTCACAGTCACTAGTTGTAAAATTGATGTCTTCTGTAGAACAACCAAGATGTTTAAATGGCAATGTTCATTAGGGACAATAACAGTACCTTGCAGTAGATACACTGGCAGGACCTGTAGAGATGTTGCAAGCAGACATCCCCCGGGTCAGCAACTGGTGTTCTTGCAGTTGGGCATCCATGGAATGGAAACCCATTAATATTCCTGCATGGGGACAGGTCCCCAGTGACGTGATCACAAGTCGTGGCAGTGTTAAAGAAGGAAATGGCCTTTTCTGGGGAAAACCTGACAGGGTACTCATCCCATTCATTTTGAATTGGGACAGCTACCAAAATGGCAGCAATGTGGAGCACACCTGGGGATATGAAGCAAAAAGGGCAGTGGTGTTCTAATTGCTATAAAAGATATGTTCACAACACTTTGACTCTGCACTAATTATGTCTTCATTTCTCCCCATAGCAGGTCTGGGTAGTTAACCAAGATGAATGGAAGAAGTGGAATGGAGGGGGGATATCACTGGGGGTTAAAGGAGGTGGGGGGTACAGGCCACAAATGAACATGGAACAGTAACTTTGTCTCTATTTATGGTTACAACAGGAAGGGCATGGAGGTTGGAAGCTTGGATATGCAGGCACTCCTTCATCCACTGAGCAGAAAAGTGGGCATCCAGGAGGCTTGGGGGGGAGGCAGCTGTATTTGGACCTCAACACCATTAACCTAACCTGGGAGAGGCATGCAACACATGACATTGGCACAGTTACTTCCAGCACTGAGGGAGATAAGGAGGGAACACAGCCACCCAGATTTAATCTTCCTTCATTTAGGAGGCAATGATCTGGGGACCAGGCCCTGGTTGGACATATTTTATCAGATTAAAGGGGATGTTGAAAAAATAAAAGAATGGTGGCCAGATGTGAACCTAGTTTGGTCAGACATTATTCTATGAAGAGTCTGGAGGCATGTCGATAACCACAAGGCATTGGACAGGGCTAGGAAGTGAATGAATGCAAGAGTGGGCAGGCTGTTTGAGACTGTGGGTGGTATGGCGGTACACAGGGGAGTAGTAGAAGAAAGAGACGAGTATTACAGGGGCGATGGGGTACACCTCTCTTGTCTATGCCTGGCAATGTTTAATGCTGAGATTGCCAATGTCATAAAGCCCTGGATGCAATGAAAGATAGGCTGAAGTAAGGGAGTAAGGGCACCTCTCCCCCTTGCCTTTTTGCAGGGAAGTCCACCGTCCATCGCAAGCAGGAGGTGGACTAGTGGAAAATTAGGGGAGGGGGAGGAGGGGATGAGGGAAGGGTTGGGGGACAAAGAAAATAGGACATAAGAAAATCAGCAGGATATAGGGATTCAGAGTGTGCTCTAGTACCCCTTGAATGGAGGAAGATGAAAAGGATGGCCCCCCATGATGTACATCTGGGGGGATAAGATGACAAGAAATAAAAGGAATCAAATTAAAAAATTGACAATAAATGATTATGTGATGAAGTGGATGTGGAATGAAGGATTTTGTTGAAATGTTAACCAGAGATATATGTATAGTGATGAATGTGAATATAATGTAAAACTTGAAATGAAAGAGTAAGTAAATTGATTGCCAAATTGAGCACCCACACATACTTGTCTGTGTAATTATTAGTGGGGATCTGGGGGACAAAGAGTGTTGCCCCCTTTAAAAGGCAGACTCCATTGTCCACAGGCCCAAGCCAAGTGTGCAGGTGGCCAGAGGCTGATGATTTAGTAAAAAGGAAAGGGGGAGGAGCGGGGGAGGGTTTTTTGAGGTGACAAAAGGGGAGAAGCTATGAGGTCAGAGCTGGAGTGAGGTGGGAAGCAAGAATTGGCTAAAAGAAAGAGAGAGAGAGGGGTGAGCAACAGGGGTATTTAAAGGCAAACACAGGCCCAGGGATCACACAATTTTGCTCTGAGAGAATTTCCACCCACCCGCCCTGAAATATAATTGGATCTGGTGGGTCACTGTGGTAGGTGGAACTCAGGTGACCATTTGGGAGCTGCTGAAGGTGGACGGCAGTTACACCAGAGGGTATGAATAATAGGGGAGTGGAGAGGAGAGGATGGGAAATGGGGCAGGGTAAAGAAAATGGGACATAAGAAAATCATCAGGAAGTAGGGGTTCGGAGTGTATGCTAGTACCCATTGAATGGAGGAGGATGAAAAAGACAGCACCCCATGATGTACACCTGGAAGGGAGAAGATGACAAGTAAAAGGAATAAAATTAAGAGAAATGGACAATAAATGATTATGTGATGAAGTGGATGTGGAATGAAGGATTTTGTTGAAATGTTAATCAGAGATACTGTATATGTATATTGATGAATGTGAATATAATGTGAAACTTGAAATGAAAAAATAAGTAAATGGATTGCCAGATTGAACACCCACACATACTTGTCTATATAATTATTGGTGGGGATCTGGGGGACGAAAGTCTCCAGGATGAAAACCGTGGTGATGATGCATTGGAGCACTCTTAGTATCCCAATTCACACTGTGTCACCAAGGAGGACACATGGCAAAGCAGACCAGAGGAAACACACAAGCCTCCTGTCACATGGCCGTGGGAGATGAGAATGCAAACCAACACCAATGCTGAAGATGTAGGCAGAAACACAAGCTCTAGAAGTGCCCCATCTAGTGAAAGAATGCAGTAAGTGCAGGAAAAAAATAATTTTGTGGCAGTGTGAAAAACTACTCAGGATGTTCAAGTGGTAAATAAAAAACACACCACAGAAAGACTAGCTCTGGATCTAAGTAGAAAACCAATGAACATTGCAGTTCAAGCAGAAAAAAATCAGGCTTCCCACAACCTGGTATCCATCGCCTGCAGCTGGTGCAGGACTCAGCAGCCAGGCTTTTGACTGGGACTTCTAGAACCAGTCATATTACACCTGTGCTCCACTAACTACACTGGCTGCCTGTTTGGTGGTGGATCACCTTTAAGGTTGGTTTACTAACCTTTAAAGCCCTACATGATCAGGGACCCGGTTACCTGAAATATCTCCTGGTACCCTATTGCCCCCTCTGTCCTCCCCGTTCCGCCAACGCGGGATTGCTGGAGATTCCCAGGGTTCTATTAAAGACATCAGGATCTCGTGCCTTTGCTTTTTCAGTGCCAACCCTATGGAATTCTCTACCTCATTGTCTGAGAGAATGCCCAACAGTTGATAGATTTAAAATAGAGTTGAAGACATATTTATTTAGTTTAGCTTTCTAGCTATGGATGATTTGTTTTAATGTCTGTTTTAGAATTTTATTTTTGCATATGGTTTTTATGTACAGTGCCTTGGTTTTGAAAGCTGCTATAAAAATAAAGATGATTTGATTTGATTTTTGTAAAATTATTTAATAATGCGGTAAAAACAGCAGGCAGAAGTACAGACACCCAAAATTTCACAATGCATTGTTGCTTTATTAAGAGCTCTTGATAAAGCAACAATGCCTTGTGAAACATTTCGTGTTTGTGCTGCTGCCTGCTGTTTGTATTGAATTATTAAGTAAAACAAGCACTTTGGCATCTTAAAAAACAGGTTCCAGTATGGATTTGTTACCAGTTGTGGGAAGCCTAATTTTTTGCTGCCTGAACTGATAAATAAAGAGCCACAGCTGGGTGCTAAGCTAACTACCTGTTTTTCAGTCAGATATTTGCTATCAGCACCATAACTTACCTAGAGGCTCTAATGCACAATATGCAGTCATTAATCTGCGTGGGTTGGGGGGTGACTGGTGAACTTTTTCAAACTGGACATGCAGATACAGGCTAGTGTGATCCAAGCTGCATATTGAAAAGACTACCTTGACCAATGCCATGGAGGGCATACTCTTGGTGGTACCTGAAGCACATGGTGAGTTTACCAATAAGTCCATTGGAGAGCTGCAATTGGACTGCATAGTCAGTGATCTGGTGAAGGTGTTTCTGTTCTGTGTGACTAAGATTGAAGGAGTGCCACTGCTAGGAAATACACAATGGGAGCAGCTGAATCTTCTGCATTGCCAGAATAAATCAACCTGTGGATCCTGCTCAATAAAAACATTGTGCTGCAGGGGTACAAAACATCTTCCGTAGTATTTGTCAGTTCTCAGGTGAATACCACATTGATCTTGATCTAGCTATCCCACTGGTTGTATATGGCTTTAGAAAGATCCTGTTTTGCCTACATGACAAGCTCAAGGATACTTTGGAAAGCCCAAATAATGGCAAAGGTGGAAGTACTAAGTGGGTCAGAAATTTAATTATTACTGAAAAAACAAATAGAAATTTCTGGAACTGTTTCTGGACGCTTGCAGGGTAAATGTGGCCATAAAATGGCAGAATGTCCACAGTCCAGTTGCATAGGAGGTCCAAAGCAGGCCAGTAGACAAACATCTCTATATAATTCTTGACAAATGTAAGTTATTGGCAGATGAAATTGGACAAGGAGAAGTCCCAGCTGTACACATTCAATGTGCTGTGGGGTTGCTACCAGTTCTGACTACTGCCATTCAAAATCATGTCTGCCAGTAAAATCATCCAGAGGAAAAATCAGATGTTTGGTTGCATCTCCAGGGTGTTTGTGATTGTCAATGATGTGATCATAGCAGCAGCAAATGAGGTGGGACATGATGCCACCCTGGTGTAGGTGCTGGATACTGCATGTAAGTTGTAACTAATCCACTATTTCCACCTGGCAGCCAGGTACTGTAGTTCTCCGGAAAATGCCTACAGCACAGTATCATTCACCAGCATCATAAATTATAATTCATATGTATTGATTATCTTTCCTTTTTTTACATTATGCTGTCTTGTCACCTACTGAGACTTTATAGTCAGTCCTTTATACTGTCAGTTTTCAATTATTCATTTGACTTCTTTGTGAGATGAAGCCTAATACCAGGCTAGCTTTAAAATATTTCAAACTGTCTCCAGATTTCTACACATGAACATTCTCTCTCTCTCTCTCTCTCTATCGTATACTTCAGCATCTACAGTATATTTCTATTATAATGGCAACCACAAGTAAGCACCCAGTGTGAAATCTCACATTTTAACTATTACTTCTTAATTAATTTTTACACTAATAAATATGTTTGTACGTTATATTTTATTAAAGATAGGGCCATTGCAAAACAATGGTATAACATTTCATACACCAAAGTATATTTGAAAGACATGAGTAGACTGTCACTTTAATTATATCATTAAGCATTAAGGCAAGGCAGGACATGTGTTATGCTATAGTAATGTTAGATGTTGGGTGTGTTGTGAGGTACAGGGTGCACTCGTGCACCTTCAACCTCTTAAGTGAGGTTAGCCAGCATATCATTCACCATTGGAGTGCCTTGATATTATACAATAGACTCTGTAGAATTAAAAACACTTTATGGAGGCTTTTCTTTAGAACGTCAGAGCATGATGATGATGCACTGTACTGAGGTAATAACATGGCTGGAATTGCCTCTAGAACAATCAGCTCTCAGGATTTTTATCTGTTTTATAATAACAAATGATTCATAAAAAATCACTCTGGACTAGACTATTAAAGAGTTAATTAATCTGGGAGGTCATACAGATCACTGAACTGGGAGGTTTAAGAGGTTTTTATGAGCAGGACTGGGTGACTATTCCCAGCTGATAAGATTTACTACTGCTTCCATCCTTCAGTGCTACAGCTGCTCACTGAGTCACTCCCTCCCATTTTTGCTGGTTGAAAGAAAGACGAGAGAGACGATGAGACTTTATCTTTGTACTCCACCAGCCAATATAGCTGATAGCTGGATGGAAACCCTTTTATTTTAACCGCATATGCAATGAGAAACCAATGGACTCCCTCAGCACACCAGGCTCATCTTTCTTCACTAGTGCCTGGAGTAGGCTCCCAGCACAGTGCTATGCTCCCTGAGCTGTCTCTTTAACCTCCTTTGCTCCACTCTTCAGCCTCCAGCCACAGCGTCTCCTACATGAGCCAGAACTAGAAAGTGGGAAACAAAACTCCTCATCATCTTTTAAACTGTTCCCAGCCAGTCCACCAGTTTTCCTAATTTTTGTCTGAATAGCACGGATTTGACTCATTTTAAATGGGATAGTGGTCTTTTTGCACAGACCCTGCCAATTAAAAGAAAAAAAAACTTTTTCCCACAATGTACCTGGCCTGAGGGGTTACAAAGTCAAATCTCAAAGTCAATGAAAAAATTCAGTTCACTATGTGATAGGTAGAGTATATTATACATATGATCACTGAGAGTAGACTGAAACCTGGTGAGGCAAAAATCAGGACCTTCAGAGACACTGCTCCACCTAAACTGACCACCAAGGCCTGCTGTAGCCACTTGTTATGGTGATACAATGTACCTTCCTTAGTACATCCATACTTAGTCTCAGACTTCTGTATCACTCTGAATATTGCTCCAGAAAGATGATCTGTGGCTATGGGGTGAGGAACATAACTATGTTATGGCCAAAGCTCCAGCATATTCTGTGTAGTAAGTCACTGTTTGCCATTTTGGCATTGCAAAGCCACTTGTAATGCAAGCAGATGTATCAAGATAGGGGCTTGGTGCATGCTTGTTATGCTTCCCATTCACTTAGTAATGCAGAGGAAAAATATTCAGAGATTGAGAAGGAGCTGCTGGCTGTGGTTTTTGCCACTACCAAATTTCATTAGTGTATATACATACATACATATATATATATATCTACATATATATATATATATATATATATATATAAACACTGGCACAGTCATATCAGTATAGTTAGGGTTGCCCAGTCACTTCTATGTTAAACCCCAAAATTTGCACTTTAATAACTTTGTTACCATATGATGGATTTGCCTGAAATTATGCATACGCAGTAGGGCACCATAAATCTCTGGATCTGGTAAGTTGCATTACATTGAGCGTTTGTGGAGCTGCAGAATGGCAAAAAACATGCAAAAACTGTTTTTTGTGCATTTCCTTGCCCATGACTACAGCCCACACACTTTTTCTGTTAGGTCTGGAGTCTTCAAGGAAGATGCAGTCTGGGTCACTGATGTGCCTTTTCAGATTTGGTGAGAAAATATTAATCCAGTTCAAAAGTTATTCAAATTTTAATTTAATTGTAATTTTCCCATTATAGTCAATGGGAAAAAAAATATGTGCCTCTTGAAAGAACCTGGTACTGTTGTGACAATACATTTTACATCAGTAGTTTCATACTGCCGCCATCTTGTTTTCAGTTAGCGTCAAACAAAAACAACCAAAATTCAAACTTTACAGCCCCTAGATAAACACTGTCAGTTGTGTTTACCTAATCGAGGGCTGAGGAACAGACTGGGGGCATCAGATTTGCAATTTAAGCACCAGAAATGCCTTTTCCACAGCTGGGACCCCTGTAGTTTCACAAATTGAAAAAGAAATGGATGCAACACTTTCACAATTGTGAAAATGTCACACCCGTTTCTTTCACAATTTTCGAAAACTACCATAATTTGTGGTACTACTTCATGCCTATTCTCCCCTGTTAAACAAACAAACAAAATTGTTCTGGCTACTTTTTGGCCAAAATAATGGCAGCACCTTGTTCCTTGGCCCTCCATTTAGGTAAACACCATATGGTGTTTACCTAATAAAAGGAGATATTTTCCTTTTTATGTCTTTGCATGGGCCGAGGCATGTTTCAAAATTGTAAATATTTTCTGCCAACATCGGGGTGCCCAGTCCCTGTGTCAGTACTAGAAATCTCCCTCCCAACCAGCATCACTGATGCGGCACACTGGGAGCCCACTCCAGAGTGCCCAAATATTTTTTTTTTATCTGTTAAAAAAGAAAACCATCCCCTGACATCTTTTATCTTTGATGCAGAATCCTGCATTAAAATTTTCAATGCAGGATCCTGCATCAAAGTAGTCTTCCCCCTCCCCCCCAATTCCTTACAAACAACAGACATTGGGGTGCCCAATCCCTGTGTCGGTGCTAGGAATCCCCCCAACCAGCATCACCAATGTGGCACACTGGGAGCCCACCCCAGTGAGCCCAAATGTTTTTTTTTTGTTTTGATTATCTGTTAAAAAAGAAAAGCGTCCCCTGATATCTTTTATCTTCAATGCACAATCCTGCATCAAAGTAGTCTGCCCCTCCCCCCAATTCCACATCAACAACAGGGTGCCCAATCCCTGTGTCAATATGCCTCCCCCCCACATACACTTATGTAGCACACTGGGAGCCCACCCTAGTGTGCCCAGATAATTTTTTTGTTCTATTTTTTTTTCTGACACGGGGATGCCCACTCCTGGTGTCAGATGCCCCCGCAAGTCCACTTTCTTTACTGACAGGGGTGCCCAATCCCCCTGCTGGCAGCATGTGTGCCTCCCAAACTCAAGTGGCAAACTGGGAGTGCACCCCAGTGTGCCCAAAAGTCTATATATGTTTAACCTGTTAAAGAAAGAAAACCGTCTCCTGGTGTGTTTTTCATTTGAACCTGTAAAACAGAAAATGGTCCTCATCGTCTTCCCAACCCCCTCCCCATCCCAACCCTCCCACTGAGCACCCACCTCCCCACACACCCTCCTCACCCATACTTACCTCTGGAAGTCAGGAGCAGCGATCTTCTCCGGAACGGGACATGTCTGCACTCTTCACAGCCAAAATCTGAACTGAGGATTCAAGGTAAGCACTGTATAATGACAATCAGTGGGAGGTTCAACTTGGAATGATATCTCAGTCATTTTTAGGAATTTATTTACCAGTTTTTCAACATGGGGTTCTTGGGACCCCACTTCAGGAACATTGTCACTGTCATCTTGTTAATCTGACCTGAAAGGTGATTTCATTGTCTCTGCATGGAATCACCTTTCAGGACTGATTAATGAAATGACAGTGCCAGTGTTCATGAGGTGGGGTCCCAAAAAGCCCATGTTGAAACTTTGGTAAAAAAATTCCCAAAAATAACTGTTTTACGAGCATGTGGTTGCCCATATTCTACGCACGCTCATACCTTAACCAAGTTTTTATATTGTCACTCCAGATCTTCAACATTTCCATTTTTCCACACCTGCTTATGAACAGTACAGCTGTCATTTTTTACATCCTGCCCAAAATGTGTTTTCGTACCTGTGGCAGAGAATGGTGCGGTCCAAGTGCAAAACCAGTTTTGGGGATGGATTAACAAAATCACAGTGGCACTGTTAATGAGGGGAGGTCCCAAAAACCCCATGTTGAAAACTTGGTTAAAAAATTCAAAATAATTACCACATTATGAGCATGCATTGTGCAGCTTCTATGCACGCTTTTAAGATCGGCAATTTTTCATATCTTCACTCCAAATTTTTGAGCATTGCCATTTTTCACACCTCCTCATGAACAGTACAGCTGTCATTTTTTACATCCTGCCCAAAATGTGTTTTCACACCTGTGCCACAGAAAGGCACAGTCACTGTGCGAAATCAACTTTCGGGACTGATTCACAAAATCACAGTGCCAGTGTTCACAAGGAGAGGTCCCAAAAAGCCCAAGTTGAAAATTTTGTTCACAAATTCCAAAAAATCACCTCATTATGAGTGTCCGCTGTGCAATTTCTTGCAAAATGTTTCATATTATAACATTGTGGCACCCATGGAGCCTTTTGATGCCCATACCTCAAAAACAGTTTGAGATACAGATTCTTTCTACTTACAGCTTAGTCCACCTTTAGGTGGGCTAAGCCCGCATGGAGGTTTCAAAGTCAAGAATACAACTGTAGTGAAATTATTTTCATAGTTGCTATGGTTACTAAGATATTGACAAATTAGTATTCCAAGTGTTCATTTTAATGACTCTAGGCCTATGTTATGTTCCTGTACTTATGTGTAAGTGGGAGCTCAGGGCCCAGAGGGCCCACACTACCACATATACATACCATTGCATGAAAATTTGCAGCATTAGGAGAATGCAGGGCCCTCTGAGCTTCCACAACAACATACCACTGACCATTTATATTAGACTTTCTCAAAAAGAAGGAAAATGCATTGCAAAAAACTTTGTTAATACATCAGTTAGGGTTGAGAGTACAGCAACAAAAGTTTGGAAATCCAGTGTTAAGGTTACCAACCCCTACCACCCCCACCACCACCCCTCTCTCCACACACCAACAGGTATCGGTGTGTGCATTGGGGTCATCGGGCCTAACTCTCACCCCATTCTCTGATACTACAACACCTCAGCTTGTTTACAAATGGAATGGGTGAGAGTTAGGTCAGATGACCCCAAAGCACACCCCAACGCCTGTTGGTGTGTGGAGGGTGGTGGTGGGGTGGTAAGAATTGGCAGCACTAACACCGAATTTCCAAACTTTTGTTGCTGTACTATCAACACATCCGATGCATTATTGAAGTTTTTTGCAACTAAAAATTGTATCTGTATCTATCTAGAGAGAGAGAGAGAGAGAGAGAGAGAGAGAGAGAGACTGTATGATATGATAGGCAGGAGTGGGATATGGAAAATATTCTCACTCCTACAGAGTGAGCTCTGGATACTCACGGGTGCCAAAGGCATGAGTGAGAGTATCCAGAGCTCACTCAGCAGGAGTAAAAATATTTTCCATAGCACACAATCTGCCCATCATGTGTACTATTTATACATTGGAGATGAGAGCGCTAAGTATATTGTTATGTTTCCCTGTATTTTTTTCCTGTTTCTGTGTGCTGTGTGCTGTTTCTGAGTGTGGTCTGAGTGTGTGTGTTTTTTTGAATGGACTGGGAGTGTTAGAAACACCATGACACACAGGTGAGTGTCTTTTGCAATGCTAATTAAGTAAGTTGCAGGTCTCAGTGAGAAAGAGAACCTGTTTTGTAAAGCATGTTCATGTAGCATGCAGGCTGTTGTGAAGCTGAAATCAGCACAGTAATGGGCTGGGAGTCTCAGAAACAGTATGGGACACAGGCTAATTGAATAAGTTGCAGGCTTCAGTGAGAATGAGAAACTGTTTTGTGAGGCAGTTTCATTTAGAATGCAAGCTTTAATGAGTGAGTGGTGACATCAGCAGAGTATGGATATAAGGAATGTATCGCACTCTGCTGATGTCATTGGCATTTATCTTACTGGAGTGAGAATATATATATTTATTATACTGAAATAACTCTCACCCCATTGTATAAATATAATATATATCTATATCTGTTCATTGCAAACAGTTAACTAATGCATCAGTTAGGACTAAAGCAACAAAAGTGTGGAAATAAGATGTTAGGGTTGAGTCCCTAACCCCAACCCCCCACCCTCCACACACCAACAGGCACTGGGGTGTGCCATGGGATCATCAGGCCCAACTCTCACCCCATTCCATATGTAAATAGGTTGACATGCTACAGTAAAGGAGAATGGGGTGAGAGTTAGGCCCCATAACCCCATGGCACACCCCAACATCTGTTGGTGTGTGGAGGATGGGGTGGTGGGGGGAGGGGTTAGGAGCTCAACCCAAATGTCTCATTTCACCACTTTTGCCACTTTAACCCTAACTGATGCATTAACAAAGTTTTTGCAATGAATTTCCTTACTTTCTGAAAAAGTATAATGTAACTAGTAAATAGTATGTATTGGTGGGGAGCTCAGAGCCCCTTGATATGCATCCATGGGAGTGTGGGCCCTCCGGGCACTATGCTCCCACTTACACATAACAATGGAGCCATATAGTAGCCCAATATGCCTAAAAAGGAATCCTTGTAACATTAATTTGGCAATATCTCTGTAACTGTACAACCTATGAAAACAATTCCACTGTAGGAGTAATCTATGACTTTGAAACCTCCACACATGCTTAGTCCACCTAAAGGTGGACAAAACTGCAGGTTGCGAAAAATCCGTATATCGTATTATTTCCAGGATACAGGTACCAAAAGTCACTATGGGCACCGCAGTGTTATCCTATGGGGAAAAATCTCAACTTTGTGATGACATATCTTTGTAAGTGATTAACTTTGTAACACCTAAATAGAATAATTAACATCTCTGGGGCATCCCCCCTTATACCCTGCAAATTTTAAGTCAAAAGACCAAACCATTTATTTACAGTGCAGTGGCAAAGTTTTTAAAATCCTATTTCATGAGCTGTCAAAATCCCCATTCTTGAGTAATCCTTGATCGTCAGGGTTTGGCCATTTGATCCCTAAGTCACAAATAGGGATTTTCTCAGCTCGCAAAAGGGGATTGGCTTGTGAACAGGGATTTTTGACAGCTCATGAACAGGGATTTTGATAGCTCATGAATAAGGGATTGAAAAAACGGTCCCCTTTCTCGAGCTGTCAAAATACCCATTTCGTGAGTCAATCCTCGTCCACAAGAATGGCCATCTGGTCATGAAGTGACGATCGAGGATTTTGTCTGCTTGCAAAAGTGGATTGTTCATGAATGGGGATTTTGTCAGCTTGTGAATGGGGATTTTGTCAGCTCACGAAAGGGGATTCAAAAACACAATCCCCTTTAGCTATGTGACACAATCCCCATTTGAGAGCCGACCCCCTTTCACAAGCTGACAAAATCACCATTCATGAGCCAATCCTCATTCTCAAGAATGGCCATCTGGTCCCTAAGTTGTGATCAAGGATTTTGCTTCCTCCCGAAAGGGGATAGGCTCGCGAACGTGGATTTTGTCAGCTCACTAATGAGGATAGGAAGCGAGTCGTGAATGCAGAATTTCAAAATTTAAAATGTCCATTTTATGGCCACAATGAAGCAAACCAAATGTGTAGGTTGGTAGAGGGCATCACCCTGAACAAAACCCATGCCTTATTGCAACAAGAAGTCACCCATAGAGCAAGCTACGACATTTTGTTTGGGGGGAAAATGAAAACAAAATGGTGGCTCGCAAACAAAAAATTTTTTCTCATGTATGGGAATTTTATAAATCCCCATTCATGAGCTGACAAAATCCTTGATTGCAAGCCCAATCCCCTTTCACAAAAAATACATATAAATTTTTGAGTGAACTGAGCATGCTCAGAACCCAAAACTTCAAAATTAAATAACTTTGGAATGAATCGATATTTTTTTCACCAAACCAATGCTGGATTGTTCTTTGACCAAGCCTCTTTCTATCCTGAACATTTCAAATCAAAATACCAAACGGTGTGGTCACAGTGTGATGGGCAAAAATATGTAAAAAAGCACCAAAAAAGCAAAAAACACGTTTTTCAGCTCTTCACTGCAAGTAAACCACAAGTCCTACCAAAATGCAACTTGGCAAATCAATAGATCTACCATACAAGACCATGCATTTCACATTTCATGCAAATCCATTGAATGATTGCAAAGTTACTAAGGTGCAAAATTTGAGGTTAACATTAAACCGCTTACTCAACCCTAACTATACCAGTATTTTATATATATATATATATATATATATATATATATATATATACTGTAGATAGATATAGAGATACGTCTATCTATCTATATATATATGTGTATATATATATATATATATATATATATATATACACACACACATATACGTATATATTTATGCAATGGGGTGGATATATATCCAGTTTGATAAACCCATTTATCTGAGTCACTTTGTATAAACAAATTTATACATACAGTGACCATTCACACATACAGCCTTTAAAGAAAAAAAAAGCTTCACTTACAATCAACACTCTGACCTGAGATACCACCTTGTCAGCAACAGCACAGCCAGCCAGCCACCCTCCAGCTTTTACCAAATCACAATTAAGCACCCAAACTGATCAAAAACATATTTTTATATATTTTTTTAACATCCCCTCACATGTCAACATTACCCCTCTATATTCACAAATTATCGAAACTACCTCCCCTCCGCATGCTGCAGCTGCTGACCCTTGGGTCCCACTTGCCCAATTTAAACAACTTTTCTCCCTCATTCCACTCAGCTCTACCACAGCCTATCATTTGCAGGTTCTCCTTCAATAAACAACAACAAAAATAAAGCACCACTGAATCCAGATTTCAAATAACACTCTACTCCAGTACTTCGTGTTCAGAAACTGTCACGGAAATGATGAATGGCAAACCACACGTTACCTTACTGACACTCAGTAGTTACTTTCTGACATGGAGCTTTCAATTTCCTAACAATGCCTCCAAGAAAACAAACTTTTACCTTGTGCTATTACAAATTACCTATCCAAACCTCCAACAATTAAAACATAAAAGAGCTGCTGTACCTCTTTCAAATCATCCTTGCTAACTGCAGTACCACTCCATGCTGTTGTCCTCATAGCCCCTCTCTGGTCATGCTCCTAATACACTGCTTCAACTTACAAAATGAATCATAAATAAACTGCAACTATTTTTAGAAATTTTCAGCAATAAGAAAAAAACATAGCATAGCTCAGCACTACCATGTCTTCTCACCGATTCAACCACAGACTCTCGCTTAGAGTCGCCACCACTTTCTCCTCACTTTTCCAGAAACAGTGAAACTCCACCAATCATTGAGCATGTTGGCACCTTGACTGCATGTCTCCACACTCCATACATATCAACACCTTTAACAACCAGCTCAAAAAAAAAAGTGCACTGTCACTCTTACTTAAAATAAACACACAAACTAAGCTACATTTACAAAATATAAAACTAAATATATGGGAAAATCGCACTTTGCACATTTCCTCTTCTATTGCATAAATGAAATATGCTGGGGAGAGCCTTGTGTGATACATAATTTATCTATATTCGTGGTGTTTGACCTCTGCCACCACACTTGTGGCTTACACCACTCGTGAGTTTACCAGAGGTCAAACACCACTTGTATAGATAAATCATGTATCACACAGCCTCCCTGCATATCCCATATATACATATATATATATATATATATATATATATATATATATATATATATATATATATATATATATATATATATATATACATATATATATATATATAGCATACATATTATACTGGCATAGTAGTACCAGAACAGTTAAGGGTGAAAGGTAACTTCTATGTTAAATCCAAGTTTTTGAATGTTAATAACTTTGGAACCATTCAACGGATGTGCATGATATTTTGCACATATAGGGTAGGATATTCGGAAATGCACCAGAGGCAAGCGCAACAGCTGCACAGCGCAAGTACACTGTGTCAGTGCACACCCAAAGTGATATTCAAAGGTTGAGCCCAATGACAAGTGACAGCACAAGATGGCTGAATATTGCAGGGATGCACTATAGCAGGGGTTCTCAAATGGTGAGGCCAGCCTCCCTGGGGAGGCCCCAACCTGTTCAAGGGGAGGCTCAAGCGAGTCTGAAAAAGTACAGTATTTAAATTTTGAGGTGTTATGTATTTTGTGTGAAGAGATGAAACAAACTGAAAGAGGATAATAGTAGGTGAATTTTATGTATTTATTTACTAATAGGTGACAAGAGAAGGTGAATGAGCCAAGGCTCATTTCTAGGTGTACCAGGGAAGGGTAGGTAGTGATTATATTTCAAAAGGGTAACTGCAAAACAATCAAAGAAATACACTGTAAACAATAGTGCAAATAAATATGAACAGTAAACTAATAATGAGTGGTGGTAATTGATCAATTTGTAGATAAAGTAGAACAGCCCAAATACAAGGGCTGAACATAGACGTGCTAAGAGCAATAGCAGGAAGTAGCAAAGTAATCCCAGAGAAGTTGCTTAGGAGCAGGGAAGGAGGGGAGAGGCAAAGCATGTAGGAAGGTTATTTCATAGAGAGGAAACAGAGAAAGTAGTCTGACCCTATGAAGATACTGCAACAAGGGGTAACAATGGTTCAAGAATAAAAATAGTGGAGCAAGAAGGCTGGCTGGGGAGGGTTACAATAAACTAAATAATAATATTTATTCATTTTATTTATTTGTTATTCAGATGGGCACAGAGCTCTTTTCAAAGGTTCACATCAGTATAAGAAAGAACTGAATGTGGCCAAGTACTCAAAGGGTTTCAATTTCATTCATGGTGTACTATAAAGTACAGCATGTTATTTTCCTGGGGAGGCCCAAGATTATTTCAGTTTTTGGGGGAGGCTCAGAATCTTTTCCATGGATTTGGGGAGGCTCACTGTGACAAAGTCTAAGAACCATTGCACTATAGACAACAAGGGCTGCTCCAGGGAGCAAATCAGCAAATGCCATCACGCAACCTGGGCTGCACAAGGGAGCAAGTCAGCAAGTGCAGGAGCACAACATGGACTGCACAAGGGTCAGGGGAGCAAGGGCCATGACACAGGGCAACAGATACAGTGGAGAGCATGCCACAGGAGCAGGACAGACCACCAGCAGGGTGCAGGGGATGACAGGAGGGAGGCACGGCAGGTGCACACCCACAGGCCCCGACCACACACACCACAGCAGTGCATGGAGGTGGTGTGGAACCAATGACCACTGGCAAACAGCCATGGGCAACACCACAAGATGGCATGGGACACGCTGGACCATGGCGACCTTACACATGCGACCCAGCACAGCACTAGGCCACACAACCCTAGCAGGGTGCACATATATGCCTCAGGGCACACACACCGGCCACTGGTCACAGACCACCAGGCACATACCCCAGTCGACCCCAGATGCACCACATGACCACCATGCACACCACTGCAGCATGGCTCCATACACCAGCTGCAAAGCAGACACAGACATGGATGGCTAACAAAATAAATGTGTATTAAAATAAACAAACAACAACCATTTACAGATGAACAGAGATAGGGAGCAGGGAACAGGGAGGCCACAAACAAGACAGTAGGCTGGGGAAAGGAGACAGGGGGACAGGGGACATGGCTTGGTTAGGGTCCAAGGGAGGAAGTGGGGGTCAGAGGAAGGGAAGGAGATGCAGGCCAACAGGTCCCACGTGCATCCATGCCCTACTGGTGCCTGTTCCTCTGTCTCCTCTGTGGCCTGCACAGGGCCTGCCTGATGCTGCACGCCACCTGAAGTGTGGCCATGGTTACCCTCAGGATATGCTCCAGGAGCCTGGTGTTCACATCCACCCACTGGATGCCTTTGACAAAGGAGGGGGACATGGATGAGTGCATGCCCATACAACCGTAGCCCATCCACCATGCGCAGTGGACAGCGGTGACATGTGCCCTGTAGAAGGCACACAGCCAGCTTCAATGTGCGTGCCCACACGAGCTGCCACCCTGACCATCCACAGCCATGCACAGCACTGCACACCAACACCACCCATGTGCAGCACATCACAACCATGGCAGCCAGGCAACAGAGCTATGCGGTGGGATGGCAGTGGCATGGCTGGAACCCAGGTGCACCCACAGCCCACCTGCAGCAGCCACACACACTTACAAAGGACACAGAATGGAGCAATGGACCCTGCCGGTGATGCATGGCTGTCATGGCTATGTGCACAGGGGGCTGTCGCCAACCCCAACCCCGCACAACAACAAACACTGACAGAGTGCCTACTTGCATGCTGCAGTACAACCGGTGCCTGATTGGCAGCACCTCCCACATGGCCAGCATCCCATGCGCATGCACCACCATTGGCCTGCCCATGTCTGGCAGTGGCACCTGCCATCCTGGCTCTTCGCCAATCCTCAGGGCCTAGTAGGGAGACATCAGCACCTGGCATCAACCCACATGCCCCACCACTCCAGCACAGTATGCCCCGCTGGCCCTCGCAGTGTTAAGCATTGCCGTGCTGGCTATTCAATTTCTGTCGCACATGCCTTGCTGTATGATACAGATGAGATATCGCAGGCACCCAGGGGGTCAAGGACACTCATAGGGTCAAAGGTCAGCATGCACACCGTGTGCCACAGCACGATAGGGCACACCATGCATGGTGCACTATAGGGTCTCATGTGCCCCACGGTCCATGTGCCAATGGTGCACGGGTGCCACAGGGCATACAGCGCATGAGCACCACATGCCCAACAGCGACAGAGAACTGGACCGCATATGGTGCACTGTGCGGAGGATGCGCCACTGATGTACATGACATCAGTGCATGAATGCGCACTGTCAGGCCTACAGCGCACATCATACAGTTGTGCCATGACTTGTGCATGCCCAACTCCACTGCGCCATGTGCAATTCCGTGATATTCAGCAGGTATATGCAGATGGGTTGATCAGCATATCCAAGGTGCAGCAGAGGCATTTGCATCTCATTATAGTTGTGCATCCCCTAATTTGCATGTGATACACTATAAAGGCACCATGGGACTGCACAGACACCAGACCAGTATTGCATCCTTCAGAGGTAAGACACCAGGCAGTGGGCATGTCGGGACAGTGGATTGGGGGGGCCTCGTGTGTGGCAGTCACTACTAACCACTTGTCCACACCCACAGGAATGAGCACATTGGAACATGAGGAGGTTGAGGAACAGGGGCCTGCACGGAAGCGCAGGCCCAACTTCACGAGGGCAGAGAGCAATGCCCTATTTGATGCATACCTGGACCAGGAGCCCCTTCTCAGTGGCTCAACAGGCACCCTGCAGGCCAGAGTGGCTGCATGGGAGGGAGTGACCAGGGCTGTGAACCAGCAGGGCAGCCATCAGAGGTCAGCACAGGAGTGCAAGAAGAAGGTGGGCACGGACCAGAGGAGGATCAAGGATAAGGTGGCTGCCATCTGGGCCGCACATGCCACCACGGGCGGTGGACAGCCCAAAGTGCCACAGCTGACCCCACAGAAGGAGCTGGTGGTGGCATCCATGTGGCTCAGCGCTGTTGAGGGTGTTTCCAGCAGTGGATTCCAGATGGGGGCAGCCCATCACTGCATGGTAGATACAGCCGGGCATGGGGATGGTGGGCGGGTGGTGGGGTGCTGGGGAGGCAGGTGTGGCAGTGGCACTAACACATATGTGTTCCTTTACAGATCCGGAGCACCTATGTGCAGCAGCAGGGTTGGGGGTGCCCACAATGGGGGCAGTCCTGGACCTGGAGGACCATCCATCCACCTCCACTGGTGTCCTGGGTCCGGACCACTCCCAGACCATCCCCACTGTCTGACCGGATGCCTGTGGCATGGTCGCAGACGAGGCCCTGGCAGTGTTTCAGCAGGACACCAGCCATGGCGTCCAGTGTGCTGAGACACAGATCAGGGCAGGGTCCGGGACCGATGATGACATGACTGTAATCCTGGACAGTGGTGATGCCGCTCAGGGGGAGGCACCCATACCATGCACTGGACACGGCAGTGCAGATGGTGCCCAGGTGGTGGTTGTCCACCCACCGGCTGCACTTCCCTGTGAGGCGGTGGGTGAAATTGGTGCCGTGCAGTCCATATTGTGTGGTGGTGGTGGTGCAGCAGCCCCGGTGCCATCACGCACACAGCATCTGGAGGGGCAGCAGCAGGATGGTGCCGAGGCGGGTCCAGGTGCAGTGACCACTGCTGTTGCACCACAGACTGTACAGGCCCAAGGGAGCCCTGCTGTGCAGCCCCCACCTGCATGGGGGGCCGTGCCGTGGGGTAGAGCAACTCCAGCAGGTTGGCACAATACCCATGCCCCCAAGGGCGCTGAGTCTCTGACCGAGCATACCCGTCTGCTCCGGGCATCCGTGGAGCAACAAATGCAGGTCATGGCAGGGATGCGTGCGCTCTGCACAGAGCTGCACCAGTCCGCTGGGAGGCGTGACTGGGACTATGAGCAGCTCCTGGCCGAGGCCTCACACATGCAGGACATGACCACAGAACTGGATCAGTTTACTGCTGTGGTCACTGCCGGCCTAGCACCAATGTCCACCCTGGTGCAGGGCCGTCTGCCGCAGTCACCATGGAGTGCATTCTCCACCCCTCAGTCACGGCATCGTGCGACCCCATCATTGTTGATGCTGGGATCTACTGTGGGCATGCAGGCATGCTTGGAGTGGGCCTGTTTGGGGGCCTGCAGACCCCTGCAATGGATTGGTGGCATTCCCACAGTGACACACCTGGGGGAACATCTGTGACGCCCCCTGTGTCTGTTACACAGCCTGCATCTGCTGGGCGGTCTTGGAGGGGCCATCCACATGTCCGCAGTGGCCATGTGACTGTGCAGTGGTCATGATCCACCACCTCCCTGTCCGCTGCCTGCCACAGCCCTGTGTGCACAGTGGTGTGGCATGTGCGTATGCATACCAGGGTCATGCCGTCCATGGACCACACAACGTGCCCGCCTTGTGCACACCCACCCGGCCGCTGGCCACCATGTCATGTGCATGATGATACCAACACAACACCAGCCGCCACTGTGCACTGGTATTCAGCGTCTGACACACGCCCATTGGTGGCTTTGGGGTGTGCGTGTGGCCGTGTGCCTGTGCATGTGTGAGAGGGGGTGTGTGGGTGGGGTCTACAGTGCTGTACAGGGTGCTTCCTTGGAGTCCTGTCCCATGTCTGTCCACGCTGCCCTCCAGCCGTGTCTGTTGTGGGTCCCAGCCATGCATGGCTGTATACTGTGCCCTTGTCCCTGGGATGTGTGTGTGGTCATGTTCACCTAATGGCGTGCACCATAGTGCTCCTCTGCAATGGTGTCCTGGTGCTGCTGGGCCATACTGTGCAGCCAGGGTTCCCATTGCCCGGGGGGGCTGCCCACCACCACCTGGCCAGGCATCCACATCATTCCCACTGCTGTCCCTCTCTTCGACCTCAACAGCTATCCCATGGTCAGTGGCCATGTTGTGTAGCCCATGTTGTGTACCACACAGCAGGCCAGGAATAGGCCACAGGCCTTTGAGAGGCTGTACTGTAGGGCACCGCCAGACCTGTGCAGGCAAAGGAACTATGCCTTCAGCAGTCCAAACACATGATCAATGATGTTCTGTGTGCTGGCATGTGCCACGTTGTATCTTTCCTGTGCTGGGGTTGATGGACCCCAGTACAGGGTGAGCAGCCAGGGCCTGAGTGGGTATCCACTGTCACCTGTGTGCAGACATGTTGAGTTAGCATTGTGGTCGGTGTGGTGGCCCCCCTGCCTACCCAGCCAGACCCTCTGATGCCCCCAGCATGGCATCCCACCCACACCCTGCCCTGTTGCGCCAGGCTGCCCATTCCAGCTGCATACTTATTTACTAGGTGGCTGGTGGGGATGTCCCCACTTGCGAACCTGTGGCACAGTGCAGACTGGTGCCAGATGAAGGCATCGTGTGCTCCACCAGGGTGTGTGGCACAGACATTTATTATGCACCCCTTGGCATCACACACTGCACACTGCCTGGCAGTTGACACTGGGGTAGCCCTTCCTGTTGATGTAGGCCACCCCCTCTGGCCCCAGTGGTATGCAGATGCCTAAGTGGGTGCAGTCAAGGGCCCCTAGCACGCCAGGCATACATGCAACCCTGTGGATCTCCTGCATGTTTGCTGTATGCTGGGGAAATAGATGTATTCTGCAGCATGTGGCAGCAGTGCATTAAGGAATTGTGTGAGGAGCCATGACTCTGCTGACTGGGTTATGCCTGTGGTGTCCCCTGTTGGTCTCTGGAAGGTACCCGTGGCAAGCAGGCACATAAAGGCCGTGACCTTGGTCTCCAACAACAGGGCGTGGCTCTGTCTTGCGGGTGCCTGCATCTCATCACTGCACAGCTCACAGAGCTGCCTCAGAATTGCCCGGTACCGGTGGTACCAGCCCACAATCTCGGTGTCACTGTACTATTCGAAGGTGGTGCAGGCATAGTACAACCTGTTCCGGGCATACCACTGCCGGGCCCTTCCACAGCTGTGCCACTCTGCCTCCTGCCTCCTCACACCCCTCATTACTGCCTCCATCTGGAATATTGCACTGGCCGTGGCCTGTCCTGCGCTCCTCTGTGTGGATGACTCCCTGGGCTACCCTGGCTGTGTGCTGCTGCTTGTGCCCCTGCACTAGGTGCACTTCTGTGATGAGGACCCTGCTGGTGGTGGACACTGCCTCCCAGCCATCCAGGTTCTCCCACAGCCACTCCTCCATCCGGGCTCGCAGGCTCATGCTGCACTTGCTACCCCTATGGATGTCTCACACACACGCACACACACACACACTGGGCTGCTCATGCTCACAGGCACAGTCAGGGTCACACTCCCTGTCCCACTGCCCATTGCACCTCCTGCCTCTGTGCCTGTCCTGCACCCCTACTGCTGTCCTGCCTCACCACTGGCTTCCTCTCTCTGTTTCTGTCTCTCTCTGTCTCTCTCTCTCTCTCTCTCTCACCCCTGTTCCCTGAGGCTCAAGCCTCCATCCCTTGTTTACGCCATCATTTTATAGGCTTAACTTTGCTCCACACATGTCCCTGTTGCTCCGCACCTACGCCATTGGTTTGCTGTTCAATATCGCACTGCACAGCTTATTCATGGCTACACCCCCTGCACTTGTGCATGCATTCATTAGGGTTGCGCATTGGAGCACTACAATTTGCATTGTCTCCCACTGAATATAGCTCTTTGGTGCATGTCCACTATTGCGCTGGCACATCTCAGTTGCGCCATGCGCATCGGCTTTGAATATTGCACCCTGAATGTCTACAGGTAGATCTCTTGACTTGCCAAATTACATGGCAATCCATTGTGTGGTGTCTGAGATGTAGTGTTGAAAAACAGAAAAATCCATGTTTTTTGACATTTCTTTGTCCATCTGGATCTCAGAAATGGCTTTAGGTTATGGTTTGAAATATTCAGGTTAGAAAGCCTTTGCCTCACAGAGGTGTCTTTTGAAGGTTTGGTAAAAACATATTAATCCAATCAAACGTTATTAAACTTGAAAGTTTCCCATTATAGTCTATGGGAAATAATATATGATCTAAAAGTGAAAGCAGGTAAACAGCCCCAAAAACCAGTTTCTTTGCCACTTCATAGCAAGTAAAAGGTTAGGAGTTTTGGGATGAAATTTACAGTGTGGCAAGCCCTTGCCCTACACATGTGCCCTTTACTGGCTTGGTGAGGAAATTGACACCGTTTCCATGATTACAGCACTCTGAAGTTGCAAAATTTCCATTAGGATAACATTGTGGCTGTCATGGCACCTGATGGTGGCTATATCTTGAAAACTATTTGAATATACGGATTTTTTGCTAAGCGCAGCTTAGTAAGAATGCATGGAGAAGGCCAGGCAATGAATACTACTGTAAATGACTTTTCCAAAATTCTTATTGTTCTTGAGATATTGCAACTTTTGCAGAACAAGGGCTACCTGGAATGGCTATAGGTGTGTACTATGTCTCTATACTTACAGGTATGAGTACTTGGACGTGCAGGACCCATAGGGCCCTGCGCTCCCACATTTGGATCCCATTTTGCAATAATGGGAGTGCAGGGCCCTACGTTATGCAGCCCACATGGAGATGTGATATCTTTAAAACTCAGTAGACTTATGTATAAATGGGAGCACAGGGCCACATGAAAATTAGAGACAATTACAAAACGTATGCATGATGGGAACACATACGAATAACATTACAGTTTCTCAAAAAGAAGAAAAATTAATTGCAAAAAACATCATTACTGCATCAGTTAGGATTGTCATTACAGTGACAAAAGTTTGGAAATTCGATGTTAGGGTTACTAACCCTACCCCCCACACACCCACTCCCACTCTCCAACACACCACCAAGTATCGGGGTGTGCCTTGGGGTCATCAGGCCTAACTCTCACCCCATTGTCCTATACTGTACCACTAGCTTTCTTACAAATGGAATGGGGTGAGAGTTAGGGCCGACAACACAGACGCACACCCCAACACCTGTTGTTGTGTGGAGAGTGGGGATGGGGGGAGGGTTGGTAGCCCTGTCATTGAACTTCCAAACTTTTGTCAGTGTTATGATAACCCTAACTCATGCATTAATGAAGTTCGTTAAGTGAATATATATATATATATATATATATATATATATATGTATGTATGTATATATATATATATATATAATATACAATGTGTGTGTATATATATATATATATATATATATATTAGGTTACCAACCCACCCCACACCCCATCCTCAAACCCTAACTCTGCATCCCCACCACCTCCCCCACACACACACACACACACACACACACACACACACACACACACACACACGCAGAGGAAGGGCCAAGGCAACACAACCAATCAGAGACAACCAGCATCAGGTAACAGAAGTAACGTACAACTCTCTAAATGTACTGTAATACACATCCATCATCATGGGTCACCAACTGTATGAGTTCTGTCACCATCATAGTGCCTTGAGGGTACACATCCATGGTGGTCAACCATGGGTGATGCCCCACAGTAAGCATTTTTGTGTCACAAACAGCAATAACAAGATTTTAGCAGATGCCTATATTTCAATAGTGAAGAAGTGATGAAACACACAGTATGTTATCCACAGATAGTTTCTTGGAAATGAGAGTTAATATAAGCATACCAACCATCATTGGATGTTTACATTTATTTTTCTGATAGTGTGAGTCAGTCCTAATAACAAATGGTAGCATTAATGAAAGTAATTATTTGTAGTATAATTTACAAGTAACATATGAATGCAACAGTTGTAACATCCAAAGATAACAATATGCTGCTAATGAGTAGTTCCAGGCAACACAGTAGTATAACAACATGTGATGGTGCTAGTTTCATACCTGAACAGTATCTGAAAAGTACTATGTATATGTCAGCTGTGTCTGTTCTGCTACCACATGCCTATATGGTAGCAGTGATACCTGCAGTGAGAAAACTGTAGAATTAATACACATAAAAATCAATATTTAGAAAGTTTGTGCAGACTAAGTTTCACTTTATGAAAAAGATATACCATCTATAATGTGTCATCATACTGTGCTGGGAGTATAGAGTTGATCATACTGTATTTGTTTTTCATTATATGGTGTTATGTAAAAGAAGTACAGTGTAGTAATTATTGTGCTTTCAGATGTGACTGACTGGTATAATGTCTTACAATCTTGCATGTGTCTTGCATGTGTGTGTGGGGGAGTAGGTGTGGGGAGGGGAATGCAGAGTTAGGTTTGAGGATGGAGCATGGGGGTGGGGTGGTAACCCTAACATTGAATTTCCACGCTTTTGTCACTGTGGAAATAACCCTAACTGATTCATTAATGGAGTTTTTTTTGCAATCAATTTCTCTTCTTTATGAAAAAGTGTAATACAAATAGTAAATGGTATGTCAGGCCCGCTCTCCCACCAAGCTGCCCATTTCTGCATAATGATATGTATTTGAGGGAGTGTGGACCCTCCGGGCCCTGCACTCCTACTTACACATAAGAACAGAGCCATACAGCAGCCCTGTAGGCCAAGGAAGTCTTGTAACACAAATCTGCCAATATCTCGAGAACCATCGCAGGTAGAAAAAAAATTCAAGTGTGGTTGTAATCTTGAGAGTGAGTAGTTCTCGCAACATAAAGTTGATTTAATCAATATCTCACAAAAAGTGCTCTGAATGCTAACTCTGTGGGCATAATAGTGGGCCTCGGACATGAAAATGAGCAATTGGAACAATAATTCCCAAATATCTCAGTAACCGTACACAGTAGATAAAAAATTCAAATTTCATGTTATTTATGGCTTTGTAGCCTACTTGTGCACTTATAATGGGACTAAGAACTGGTGTGATGAAAAATCTGTATCTTCAACCATTTTCAAGATACAGGCCCTGAAAGGCATCACGGGCGTTGCAATGTTATCCTATGGGAAAATGTCTAAACTTCAGAATGCTGTAGCTTTGGGCCTCTGTAATGTTTTGGCACCAAATAACAAAAAAGGCACATCTGTGGGATCAAGGCTTACCACTCTGCAAATTTCAACCCAAAAGACCCAATTGTTTTGTTGCAGGAGGATGGCAAAGATTTGCAGTTATTTTGAGAATACTTTCAGAAATTACTTTCACAAATCACGAAAGTGTGCGAAAGTACTTTTTCCTCGAAGTTGGAAAAGCCATTTCTGGGGGGTTTAACCCCCCAAAAAGATAAGGCTAGTGTCCTCAGGATCCCACTAGGTAAACACAACAATCAGTATTTACCTAGAGGGTCCCAATTTTAATTGGCAGGCATTTTCCTGTGTCACTAACTGAAAACAAGATGGCCGAATCATGAAATTAAAAGGGCCATTTACAATAGTAAAAACAGACATTTGCAAACGTTTTGTAATTTTTGATAACTTTTTGCATTGACTATAATGGGAAATGTGTTTTTTGAATAACTTTTGAACAGTTTAATATTTTTACACCAAATCTTTGAAAGGCACATCGGTGACCAAGACTGCATCTTCCCCAAGCATTTCAAAATGAACAGACAAACCGTGCAGACTGTGGGCATGAGCAAAGAAACATGCAAAAAGTAGTTTTTTTGTGTTTTTTGGCATTCTGTAGCTCAGCAACTGTACATCCAATCATAACACAACTTGCCAGATACAGAAATCTATGCTACCAGACCATGCATGCAAAATTTCCGGCAAATCCATCGTATGGTGGCAAAGTTATTAAGGTGCAAAAGTTGAAGTTTAACATTAAAGTGCTTACTCAACCCTAACTATAGTGGCACTACAGTGCCACTATTATATATAGTGTATATACAGTATATATATATATACATACATATATATATCAGAATGACATGGCAGTGCAAACTGATCACAAGTCACTGAAAATAACCCTGCAGAAGCTGCTGTGCCAAGCTCTCCAGCAGTTTGAATGCATGTTGCTCTATTTGTAAGGGTGCTACATGAAAGGCCAATACATCCCAGGAAGAGATATGCTGATTGCAGACATGCTGTCATAAACCACCATAGAATCTGTCCCTGAACAGGAACAACAAGGAGCTAATGAGAGGGTTGTTCATGTGTCAGATAAGACTGTAGAGCCAGATCAGCTACAAGGAAGATCTGAGGGTTGCAACAGCTAGCAGGCTTGATGTGCAGGTTTTATTCAAAGTAATTAATAAATTGTAGCTTTGAGATTAGATGAAGAATCTGAGAGTCCCTGCAATGCTTTTGGGCACAATGTACCCATCTACATTTTAAAGATGGACTGGTTTTCATAGGACACTAACTTATACCAGCTGCTTTCAGGAAGACAATGCTGCAACTACTTCATGAGACCACATGGGAATACAGAAGACCAATGTATGGGAACACCAGTTGTTATACTGGTCAGGCATGATTACAGTAAATGCCATTGAGGATGTGATAGGGGCATGTAGATTATGTCTGTAATTCCACAATGAGAACACAAAAGAACCACTCCTTTCCCACCCAGTTCCAGGACTGCCATGGGAGAATGAGGTAGTAGATATTTTTGAAATTGAGGAATGTAGCTACCGTACCTACTCATCATTGATTATTACTCCAAGTTTCCAGACATGCTAGAGCTAAAATGCAAAACCACAGCAACGGTTATACAGGCCATGAAGTTAGTGTTTTCATGTCATGGTATACCTAGGGAACTAATAAGTAAAAACATGCCTTTTTCTAGCCAGACCTTTCTCACTTTTGCCAGCACTTGAGGGTTGAACATCACTGCGCTGAGCCCAAGATATCGGCAGTCAAATATGAATGAGGTGTCCAGAACTTGAAGAGGCTTATCAGGAAGGCAAAGGAGGAGCAGATGAGTCTTCAATTAGCTCTTCTGCAGCACCAGAAGATGCTAGCCATGGGAATGCTATACTCACAGGCAAAAATACTAATGAGACAGCTGCTGCAGACCAAGCTGCCGGTGCGGTGTCAGCTATTAGAAACATAAAAGATAATGTCAGGAAGACAGATAGTCCCTCTAGTCTACCCATATCACCCTATCATACCCCAGGATCTATTGTCTCTGTGGGGTTATCGCCTACACTATTTCCAATTTTGTTATTTGTGTTTCTGCCCCTCCCGCCACACTTCTGGTTAAGTATATAATATCCCCTTGGTTTTATCCCAGCCATGTTTGAAGCCATTTATGGTTTTGACACAAACCACCTCTGTTAGTAGGTCATTCCATGGCTCAACCACACATTCTGTAAAATAACACTTCCTCACATCCATTTTAAACCTTCCCCAATTACCTCCACTCATGATCCCTTGTCCTATTTTCTCCCTTCCTAATAAATAGCTCCTCACAGTCCACTTTATTAATTCCTTTCAGGAACTTGAAGGTCTTTATCATGTCCCCTCTTTCTCTTCTGGATTTGAAATAATACATATTCAGTGCCTTTAGCCAATCCTTATAGGATTTGCCCTTTTAGCCTTGAACCATCTTGGTCATCTTACATTGTACCTTGTCTAACCTGTCCCTGTCTTTTTTTTTGAGGTGGGGATTCCAGAACTGGACATAGTACTCCAGGTGTTGTCTCACCAGTGACCTATGTAGTGGTAACAGTACTTCCTGCCTTCTACTGTTAAACTTTCCCAGTGCACCCCAGCATTCTATTAGCTTTGCTGAAGGTCTTTATACATTGACTGGTTTGCTTAGGGCAGTCACTAATGATAACTTATAGGTCCCTTTCCCCTGATGTTGTGTCCAGTTTAAACCCCCCCTCCCCATCCGATACCCTATTATGTATTTTTCCCTAAGTGCATAACTTTCCACTGATGGAGACTGAATTCCAATTGCCAGACTTTGGACCACTTTTGCAGCCTTTGTGTGTTTCTCTGCAACACTCCTATCCTCTCCACACTGTCAACCCTACAACAGAGTTTAGTTTTAGGCCCAGTATTCACAACTTGTTAAACAATCTGCAAATACTGGGGTAGAATCTCTTGTGTGCATGGCCACTGAACAACCAATAGACTTAGAGAGTAAGTATCCACTTTTGAGACTTACATCACAAAATGATTGGCCCTTGCTAGCTAAGAATGAGTTGGTTGAATACTTAACAAATTGCTATCTATATAATCTTAAAGTCAACCTAAAAGATATACTATATTTAAAAATAAAGTAGCAAGGCTGGATATGACAATATGATTGATATATATCTTGAGCTGCTCAAGGTTGCCAACTATATCTGGTATAATAACAACCTACTGGCAAAGAGAAGGACTGTTGTGGATTTTCTTAACATATCAGATTTTAACATTAAAAAGCCAAACACTAAAAGTGAAAACCCAGTATCTCTGACTATGTATGGCATGCCATCAGTATATAAAGAAAACAACTGAAAGTTAAAAGGTTCAATTTGTAACCTTTCTGGTAATGTATTACAGGTGTGTTTGGGCTACCATGGTGTTCTGAGAGTGTCAAGGGTAGGAGGCTCCTCCCAGATTGATACACTGGTACAGAATGAGGAAGTAGCTCAGCAACTACTTAAAAAGCTAGCCAATAGGATACTCTTGGCTTATATTTACTGGATCCTATGGAAATATTCAAAAATAGCACTGTGTCCCTTGTATGTCTGTCCAACTGGGGCTGTGTTAATTGTATGGGGAAAGAACTGCTGATATGGTACAACAGAGTGAGATATGGCTGAATAACACAGAAGAACAGTTAAAAATTCTGAAGCTAAAATCAAATATAGAGGTGGGAAGGGGAAATATTATGATCTCCTGGAATATAGCAAGGATTTTGAATACATTCAGGCTACAGTTCATTAGAAAAACTGACATAATTTATTGCCAGAAAACATGGCATGGAAAGGATGACAGTATTATATTAAATGGTTATTATTTAGTACACTCCCCAGCAACAAGGGGAAATACCCTGTAGACTAGGGGGCTATTATAGTGCCTGTCCACAAAAAGGGTAGTGAGAAAAACCAGCAATGTATAGGTCTATAAGCCTCCTTGACATTAGTCTGAAGATTTTCTCTTAAATAAATTTAGATAAATTGCTACTGGAGTTGGATAGGCTAGGAGGTCTTAGCAAATTCCAGGCAGGATTTAGAGCAGGATGCATCATGGGTTTTACCATGCCGCAGTGACAGCGGCTATGGAGACATCCCCGACAGTGACAGCCGCATTGCCGAGTGTCAGCAATGCAGTGTCAGGGATGCCTCCGGTTTCTACCGGGGGGCTCCACCCCCCCACAGCCCAGTCTGTAGAATTCCAACTCCGAGCCGGAGTTGGACTGGAGGGGGCAAAACTCCCTGTGAGGCAATCCCCTGGCCATGGGAGACCATCACAGTGACAGGCGGATTTTGGCCGAATCCTGTCGCTGTGGTGGTCTTCGCCATCGGGGTTTCAATGTGGAGATGGTACACCACATCATGATGGATAACTGCTACATGTTTCCTCACCTGCTTGAAAAAGATATTTTATTGTGCAAACATAATCTTTACGTAATGTATGTCGATTTTAAATCTGCATTCAACACTGTAAATAGGCCGATAATGTGGAAATTGCTTGATGAAAAAGGAATAGACAAACAGCTCTTATCCATCACAAGCAGACTCTATGAAGGAACCTAGGCCAAAATAAGAATAGAAGCAAATGGTCGACTCTCTCAGCCAATAAAAATAGAGGTGTAAGGCAGGGATGGGTTGTGGCACCCACCCTCTTTTCAAAATACTGTATGTAGATGTAATGCTTCAATCCATAGAGAAGCTAGACTCTGACTCTCCCAAAATTTTGGATAAAGATTTTTCTTTTATGGCATTTGTGGATTATATAATCTTGTTTTCTCTTTCAAGGAAAGGCCTATGAAAGAAGATTGACCTATTAGATCACAAAACAAGGGAGCTAAAACTCTAGGTCAATATTTCAAAAACCCACATTTCGGCTTTTGGTAAAGCTAGAGATAGTAGAAGATGAAAATTAGGCTCAGGAAAGCTGCTAACAATAGATACTTACAGTATGTGTATCTGGGTATTTGTTTCTCTACAAAAAACAATTGGAATAATCATGTGGAAAAAGTTTTGATTACAGCAAAAAAAAAAAAAACTGCAGCTGCCTTGGGTAGATGTAGCTACTCCTATGGTAGAATGGCTATAAAATCATTATTAGAGTCAATAAGGACAAAGGATTTGTCCCAGATAGGCTATGGCAGTGAAATATGGGGCACTAAAAACAGAGAAAAACATATGGTGCCAATGCATAAATTTTTGTGGAAAGCTATCTCAGTCCCTTGTTCATTTTCATCTGCCTATATGTGTGCAGAACTAGTCCTTGAAAATATTAACACCATAATGGAGTCAAAAAAAGCTACATTTTTGGCTTCGACTCAATAGACTAGCCCCTGACAGAATCACAAAACTGTGTCTTCTTGAGAAAGATAAATGGCAAGATGTGGACTGTTTTAGGTCCCCATAGCTTTTAAACATATATGAACTATATTCTGATCTGAATATTGTTTTAAGCACCCAGTACAAAAATATATTCAAAAAAAGGTTAGGAAGTACTGAGTTGTGATAGATAAAGAAAAGATTTGAGGGTCTAGATACCCGCTTTGGATTTCTATAAATAATTAAAACAATTTTAAATTACAATATTATCTTAAGAGTTTGACAGACCTGAAACTAATATTCAACTTCATTAAGTATAAATTTGAAACTTTTGAAAGTTATGTTCTACAAAAAAGATACAGAAAGTCCTAGGACAATTCAAACCAATGTGATCATACAGTAGGGGGAACAGAAGACATTCTGCATGTACTTTGGGTCTGTAATTAGTACACTAAGCCTCAAAATTATCTATAAAAACAATATTTCAGGTTGGCAGACTTGAACAACTAGACACAGATACACAGACACTAACCAGAATTCTAATTTACACAGAAGATATTTGCACAGTCAAGTCTTTGTCCAGCTTCTTTGTTAATATAGCAAAAATAAGGAAATGGAAATGTGTGCAATAAATGTGAACCTAGGAATTTTTGAATATAGGGAAATAATTGTTACCTTACATTATTGATGTTTTGAATGTATTATTATATTTGTAATTATTTATCATGAGTTCAAATGTACTTGAATGTATTTTAATTGAAATGTAATGTAATTTTGTAATGACTTTTTTTGTTGAACAAATAAACTACTACTACTACTCTTAGTGTCAACTGCAAATAGACACAAATTGCCCTGGATTCCTTCCCCAGTATCACTGATGAACATATTGAAAAGAACAGATCTCTGTGGTTTTCCACTAGCGGCCTCACTTTCATCAAATCTCACTCCATTCACCACAACTCTCTTCTGCATCCCCTCCAACCAACTTCCTATTCACCATACTATTTCCTTAGCTGTTCCCAGATCCCCCATCTTCTTCAGCAGTCTTTGACATGGCACTGAGTTGAATGCCTTGCTGAAGTTGAAGTAAAGTAAATCTGCAGCATGGCCTTGTCAACTACCTTGGTTACTCAGTCAAAGAATACTTTTAGGTCGGTCTGACAAAACCTCCCTGTCTTGAATCTACGCTGCTTACTATTGTGATGTCCATTTTTCTCCAGGTATTCCACTAGATCTTCTTTGACTAGTATCTCCATCAGTTTCCCTACCACAAATGTAAGACTGAGAGGTCTATTTATTTTATTTATTTATTTAACAAATCAAAAAGACCTTAGAGCCAAGGGCTCTTTTACAGAGATTCCACATCAAGTCACAAGAATAGCAAATTACAATGGTTTCAGTAAGTAGTACAACATGAGGAAAGTAATTACATAAACAAAAAACAATATGGCAAGATAAATAGTGTGTCCAGTCCAGCCAGTGGCCTTTTCTGAAGAAGGGTGAAAGGGCTTACAAGGAGAGAAAGTACAGGGTGAATTTGGGGGTGGAAGGAGCAAAAAAAGAGCAAGGAGGGAGATTCCACAATGAAGCTTGAGCAGGAAAGACCCACCAGGTGGGGGATACAGGGAGAGAACAAGGTGAGAAAACAGAGGAGAGAGGGGGAAGTGGGAGTGGAGGGGTAAGGGAAGGGGGGATGAGGTAGGATGAAAAGAGGGCAAGAATGGGAAAGGGAGAAGGGAGGAAGTGCTGTGAGTGGAATAGCGCAGTAGCATAGGGCTATACAGAGGCAAATGGTAAAAGAGGGAGGTCCCAGTGCATTTATCTGTCAGCAGAGATTAGGTATAGTAGTAGTCACAAGATGCTCTGGAAACTAGGAATTGATGCAGCTTCCACTTAAATGGTCCCAAGGTTGCAGTCGTCGCAATCTCAGGAGGAATGGAATTATATAAATTAGCAGCTCTAACTGCAATGGATCGCTGTCGGAGTGACGTTCGACAGTGAGGGACAGTAAAAGTTTGGCTCACAGAACTCTGTGTGCTCCAAGTGCCCCAGAAGGGACTGAAAAGCTAAAGGGAACCTGGTGGCAGGAGGCCAAGATCTACCTTCTTAGCCAGAAGGCCTATAGTTTGCCAGCTGCTCCTTGACCCCTCCCTTGTACAGAGGAACCATGTCTGCCATACTCCAGTCCCTAGAAACCACTCCATGCTGCATAAAGCTATTGAATATCCTTTCCAAGGATACAGGTAATGCAATGGCAGCTCCCTTAGCACCCTCAGATGCATCTCATCCAGCCCCAAGATCTTGCATAACATTAAGGTGGCTAGCATCTTTTTTGCTCTTTCACCAGTAAATTTCTGAAGTTTCATTTTTGGGACCCCTCCATCTGCTGCCTTTATGCTGCTATCCAGTAAGGGCCCACTATTCTCCCTAGGTAATACGGAGCAGAAGTAGTCATTTGGAACAGTTGTTTCTGCCTCTCCTCCTCTATTATCCTGACCCCATACATTATCTTGACAATTCCCCCATCATCTTGTTTCTGTTATATATCTAAAAAACTGTTTTCCCCCCTCTCTTGACCCCATCTGTAATACACAATGCTTTGTCTGCCTTTGTGATCCTGACTGCCCTCTTGGCATCTAGGTTTCTCATGGTACTTATCCCACTCTTCATTTCCATACTTTTCTTTGTACCTCATAAAGGCCCTCTTTTTAGCCCTCACTGCCTCCCAGACTCTTTGAGAGAACCAAATTGGTCTCTTATACCTGTTTCTCTTTTTATAACTGCTCTCATGTATGTTTTTATTGCTTCAAGAACAGACCCTTTTATGACCCCATTTTCCTCCACCCCTCTGATACTGTCTACCCCAACTAACCTCTCCAGGACAATTTTCCTCATATCGTTGAAACTTACCCTCCTAAAGTCTAGCATCTCAGCCTTAGATGATGCTTACAGGAGCCTAGGGCCACATCCAAACATATAGTATTCTGATTGATGTACCACAGTGGTTCCCTGACACATACTCTGCCTACTTCTTCTGAATTAGTGAGTACAAAATCTAGAATGGCTAACAGTCTAGTCAGATTCCTGACCTGTTGTACCAAGACATCAAGCAGGGCATAGCTTCTGGTGCACCTCACCACTGGAATGTCCCAGTCAATATCTGGCAGGTTGAGATTTCCCACTATTACAACCTCCCCCTTTGCCTCTCCCATCCCCTCTCCCACTTCAGTACCCAGTTCCTTATGTTCCTCTTCTCCCTGCACTGGAGGCCTGTAAACCACCCGTATGCAAGTCTTCCTGCCAGACGACTGTCCCCTCCAATGGTTGCATTTTGTACTGCTTCAGTCCCTTCTCTGATGTAGATGGCCACCCCTCCACATCTACCTATCCCTTTATCACACCATTTAAGGTGCAGGCTGGGATTGTTATGTCCCAGTCATTGTTCATACAGGCCCAAGTTTCTGTAGCTGCCACTGAATCCAGTCCAGGGTCTGACATCAAAGACTGGAACTCACTGTTCTTATTATCCTGACTCCAGGCATTGAGGCATACCATCTTCTAACATATGCTCACACCTCTGTTGGTTCTCACTTGCCCTTCCCCATTACCCATCTTTAATAACCTTGGTGTCTTGTGTTTTCTCTTCCTTTCATGTCCATGGTGTCTACCCTGTCCTGTTTCCTGGACTCGTTCCTCCCGTATGTTATTCACTGAACACCTTATCCCCATCTCTGGGAGAGTTCCATCTACAGCAGGTTCCCCACTGTTCCTCCCTCCACAGAGGAATCCCTAGCCACAGCCTCCCCTGCAGCTTGCTTAAACTTCTGACATCAAGAGAGAGTGCTAGCAGTAATGGTCTATCCCCTCATTTCTTAAAACTAGTGGCCCATCACCTTCATCTTTAATCTCTCCCTTACTATAGCCTCTGTCCCCCTGCCTGTAAATATGGAAACATAGAAAGTGACAGCAGAAGGGGACCACAAGCTCCATCTAGTCTACCCAAGAACATTTTATAGTATGCTACCCCCCTTAGCCTTTCTGTATATGATAGCCTTGTTTATTTTTATTTATTGAAATGTTTCACCAGGAGGGCATACTGAACAAGTTGCTTGTCTCATGGTGTGACCGGGGTAACATGAGATTAAGAACACAGAGATTATTCAGTAATGGCTAGAAGAAAGTTATACATTATGTAGGAACAGGTAGACAAAATGGGAGTCCACAGATACAAATGTTACAGGCAGTACAGCGTAACAGGCAGTACAATAATGCAACTGTACAATCATAGTGCAAAGATATACCTAGAGCAGTCTCAAGGCAGTATACAAGTGCTGTAAGAAGGAGTTGGTAGGGGAGTAGCTAGTAATCATAGAGGAGGCAAAGTGGAAAAATAGGGGGATGGGGTAGAGAGAGGAAGTAGCAGAGCAAGTTAACTCCTTTCAGATGATGAGGACCCTGCAAAGGTAGCTGGGGGCTGGAGGGAGTGGGGAAGGAAGACAGCCAAAACCTGTTACTCTTTTAGGATGCTGAGAACCCTGCAAGGGGGAAGGAGTTGCTGGGCAGGAACTAGGAATAGGAGTAATTAAGGATGATTAAAGCAGGAACATTTGGGAGAGAGGAAATTATGAAGTGCTGTTTTAAGAGAGTAGGAGGAAGAGAAGTGGTGTATTTGAGGTGGGAGGGAGTTCCAGATTTTAGGGAAGCGGTAGGGAAAAACCAGTCTGGCCAATGAGGGTGGAATGATGTGGGACCACCAGGGTGTGCGAGTCACTAGATCTAAGGGAATGGGAAGGAGAGGAAGGGGAGAAGAGTGAAGATGAGATGTAGGGTGGGAGGACATCAAGCCAGAATTTGGAGATTAGTCTGACATAGTGGGAGAGGCACCTATTTGATAGAGGAGGGAAGGCAAGAGCATGATAGAGTTCACAGTGATGGGTTTGAGTGGGAGAGTCAAGGGCAAAGTGGTAGAAGGAGTTGAAGAGAGTGTCCAATTTGGTTAGGTAAGATTTGGGAGCAGCACCATAGACTACGTCACAGTAGTTGAAGATGGGAAGTATCGTCTTCTGGACAAGTTCACTCCTCGCAGTCAGAGAAATACAACTATGATTCCTATACAGGGCACCAAGCTTGGGGTGCAGTTTCTTAAGGATGGCATTGATATGCAGAGATAAGTTGAGGTGTTGGTCAACCAAACCCCAAAATATCTAAATGAGGATGTGTCCTCAAGGGTTGCCCCAACGAGGGTGTGGAAGGAGGGCAGGTCAGTGAGCCTAGAGAGTCTCTGCCTGATGCCAAGGGTCATAGAGGCTGTCTTCTTGGTGTTTAGGAACAGCTCATGAGAGGTAAACCAGAGCTGAACTTGGTTGAAATCATGCTGTAAGCTGGTTTCCACATCAGCTATGTTTTTGCCAGAACAGTACAAGATGGTATCATCAGCATACATATGGATGGTGGAGGTGGAACAGGCTATAGTAAGGTCATTAAGGAAGATGGAGACAAGCAGGAGACCAAGCACTGAGCCCTGAGGGATACCAGAGTTGATAGGGAGTGGAGGGGAGTTGGAGTTGGAGATTCTTATCAATTGAGTCCTACCAGTGAGGTAGACTTTAAACCAGTTTGTTGGAGACAAGGCAAGACCTACTGCAGACAGTGAGTCAAGAAGCAGGGAATGGGAGACAGCGTTGAATGCCTTGGCTAGGTTGACAAAAATGGCTGAGGTGATCAGGCCAGCATCCATTCCAGTAAGGATGGAATTGGTGAGCCTGAGGAGAGAGGTGGTTGTGGAGTGGTTCTTCCAAAAACCAGATTGAAAAGGGGTGAAAATGGAGGAGTCAGTGAGGAAGGAGGAAAGTTGGGAGAGAACAAGGTGTTCTTGGAGTTTAGCTAGGGTAGGAAGGAGAAAGAAAGGGTGACAGTTACCAGGAGTAGACAGGTCACCACCCTTGGGGAGTGGAAGGACAATGGTATGTTTCCAGGAAGAGGAAGCAGAAGTAAAGGGACATTTAAGATTAGAAAGACAGGATAAGCAATAGCAGGAACAGATAGGTAGAGAAGTTTAAGATCAAGTTTATCAGGAGAGTAACCTTTAGAGGGGTTAAGGGAGAGGAGAGCTCTAAAGCTTCATCTGGAAAGATGGAAGAGAAGGAGAAAGGAGAAGAGACAGAAGCAGAAGGTGGTGGTCAGCTCAAGGAATGAATTGGGTGAGTGGGGAGGGAGCTTAGGAGAGACGTGGCACAAGAGGTGTAGTAGGCATTAAACTCCTTGACCACCAAGCAAGGGTCAGGTACCAAGAAATTGCTTATTTTAAGAACTGGAGGGGGAGGCGGAGAGGGAGAGGGAGAGGGAGGAGAGAAAAGGGCGTAGACCACCTTCCAGAATTTGGATGAGGTGTTTATGTTTGTAAGGAATGAGGATTTGAAATACTCTGACTTTGCCAGTCTGGTAGCTTTTGTACAACAGTTGCATAGCATTCTGTACATGGCATAGTCACTAGGGTGCTTTGTTGATTTATGTTTTTTCCATGCCCGGTTGTGCTCCCTGAGGCAGGCCAACAGTTCCAGGGTTATCCAGGAGAGGTGTATCCTGCGGACTCTGGTCTGCTTGAAGGGAGCAAAAGCATTCTAGATGGAGATGAATTTAACCTTGAAGTAGTCGAGGGCTTGATCAACAGAGGTGGTAGAGGAGAAAGGGGCCCAGTCAGTAGAGGCAAGTTCGGACTGGAGAGGTGCAAGATCTAAGGATTTAAAGGAGAGGAGCAGAATGATTTTAGGAAGGGGTTTAGGATGATGGACCTTGTGAACCATGAAAATTGGATTGTGGTAAGGCTAAGGGCATAAAGGAGGATACCTTACTTGATGACACGGTGAGGATGTGAAGTGAGTGCCCAGTCAAGCAGGGTATGATTTTGCGATTTATGATTAGGGCGTGTGGGCTTGAGAATAAGTTGTGTGAGGTTTAGTGCAGCAACGTCATTCTGTAACTTTTTTGATTGGGGGACAACCATAAAAACACAGAAACATAGACTTTGCTAGCAGATAAGGACCACTTGGCCCACCTAGTCTGTCCATTTCCCTACCTACTGCATAAGCTGCAGATCCTAGTTTACCAACAGCCTATTTCTTCCTACTCCCCCCCCTCAAGAATTGCCTTATGTCTGTCTGTCCCGTGCATTCTTGAATTCCCCCACTGTTTTTGACCCCACGACCCCCTCAGGAAGGCCATTCCATGAATCCACCACCCTCTCTGTGAAAAAATACTTTCTCACATTGCCCTTGAGCCGTTCCCCCCTCTGTCTTCAAATTGTGTCCCCTTGTTCTTGCACATCTCTTTTTCTGAAAGATGCTGCCCTCTTGGATTTTGTTGATTCCCTTGAGGTATTTAAAAGTTCCTATCATGCCCCCCCCCTTTCCTCATGGGTATACATGTTAAGCTCCTTTAGACTCTCCTCATATGGCTTCTGTTGCAGACCCTGCATCATTTTAGTTGCCCTCCTCTGGATTGCCTCCATCCTGTCTATGTCCTTGCAGAGATGGGGTCTCCAGACTGGGACGCAGTACTCCAGATGGGGTCTCACCAACTGTCTGTGCAGAGGGATAACAACTTCCTGTTTTCTACTACTGATGCCTCTTCTTATACAGTCCAGTATCTCCCAAGCCATCCCTACTGCCTTCTCATATTGCCTGCTAGCCTTTAGGTCATCTGATATGATTACCCCTAGATTCCTTTCCATTTTTGTTGTTGTTACTACCTCCCCCCCATTGTGTACTCTTCCCCTAGATTTTTGTTTCCAAGGTGCATTACTTTGCATTTCTTTGCACTGAATCCCAGCTGCCATACTTCTGACCATTCCTCCAACCTTGCCAAGTACCTTCTCATCCTTTCCATCCCCACTTCTGTATTAACCCTGTTGCAGATCTTTGTCATCTGCAAAGAGGCATGGCTTTGCCTTCCATTTCCTCTGCAATGTCACTTATAAAGACATTAAAAAGGACCAGACCCAGTACTAAACCCTGCAGTACCCCCCCACTAGTAACACTCCTTTCTTCAGAGTGGACTCCATTTACTATTACTCTCTGTGTCCTGTTGTCCAGCCAATGTTTTATCCAGGCTCTCAACCTAGTACCCACTCCCAGGCTGGCTAATTTGTTTATTAATCTTTGTGTGGGACTGTGTCAAATGCCTTGCTAAAGTCTAGGTAGGCCATGTCCACAGCCCCTCCCAGGTCTACTACTTTGGTCACCCAGTCAAAGAAATTGATTAGATTAATCTGACATGACCTTCCCACTGTGAATCCATGCTGCCTTGGGTTCTGTGCCCCACTGCCCTCTAGGTACTCAACAGTTCTTTCCTTCAGAACTGATTCCATCATTTACCCTACTACAGAGGTCAAACTGACAGGTCTGTAGTTGTCTGCCTCTGTCTTGCTCCCAGTTTTGTGAAGGAGAATCACATCCGCCCTCCTCCAGTCCTCAGGCACCACACCATCCTCCCATGATTTGTTAAAAAGGGTAGTGAATGTTGTCACTAGTTCTCCCCTTAGTTCATTTAGAATTCTGGTGTGAATCCCATCAGGCCCCATTGCTTTGTCCACCTTCAGTTTTAGGAGTTCTTTCAGAACCCTTTCTTCTGTGAAAGGACTGCGATCGACACCCCCCCATCCAGAGTGCTTCTATTGACTGGATTAGGTACCTCCTCCTACTCTTCTTTTGTGAATACTGAGCAGAAGTATTCATTCAGTATCCCTGCTTTTTCACTGTCCCTCTCTGCCCACCCACCGTTCCCATTATTCAACCTCACTCTGCCTCCCTTTGTCTTTCTTCACCCACTAATGTACCTATAAAATATTTTATCCCTCTTCTTAACCGAGTTGGCTAGCTTTTTCTAAGTTTGGGCCTTTGCTATTCTGACTGCCTTTCCCACTTCCTTCTGCCTTAACTGGCATAGTTCTCTGTCCTGCTCCTTCTGTGTTTCATTATACTTTCTAAATGCTATATTTTTCTCCCTAACCTTCCTCACCACCTCTTTGGAGAACCATAGTGTATTTTTTTCTTTCATTTTGATTTGTTTATTTGCTTCACACAAAGGCTTGTTGCCACTGTGATGGCAGATTTGATGTTTCCCCATCGTTGCTCCACCCCTCCTTCTTGCCTGTTTGCTATTGTTTTTCTGAGGCACTCTCCCATTTTGACAAAGTCAGCCCTCCTGAAGTTCAGTACCCTCACTTTTGTATTGCTTGACTCTGCAGCTGAGTTTATCGTGAACCACAGTGTTTGGTGGTCACTTGTCCCCAGATGGCTACCCACTTCTAGATATGAGATCCTCTCTCCATCCCCATTTGAGAGTACCAGGTCTAAGACTGCTCCCTCCTGAGTGGGTTTCAACAATAGCTGTCTGAGGCATGCCCCCTATAGGGCACAGAGAATGGCCCTGCTCTTGGATGTGGCTGCAGCAAAGGTGCTCCAGTTAACATCTGGCATATTCAGGTCCCCCATCAGCAATATCTCCCCTTTCTCTGCCATCCTAAGGATGCCTTCTATCATTTCCTTGTCCATTTCTTCCCCCTGAGACAGAGGTCTGTATACAACCCCTGTGCAGTTTGTGGTGCCATTTCCAGTCTCCAGGGTGATCCACAGTGCCTCTTCTCCTTCCTGTTTACCCTTTTGTTCCATTGCTTTGATCCCTTCCCTTACATAGAGAGCTACTACTCCTTTTCTACCCTCCTTGTCCCTCCTGTAGATTGTGTACCCTGGTATGTTGACATCCCAGTCATGGTCCTCTGTGTACCATGTTTCTGTGACTGCCATGATATCCAGGCATACCTCTTCCATTAAGGTCAACAGTTCAGGGAGCTTGTTACCTAGACTATGGGTACTGGTTCTCATTACCCTCCATTTTAGATTTAGGTCACTCAGAATGAACAATTCACCAGATCGCAAAATAGAGGTAATGGAGGATAAGAGTTCCACCACGACCAAAGGTTGGGTGCTTGGGCAACAATAGATGCCAGCTACAACAATAGGGACTGTGAAAGGAAGAGTAATGTGGGTGACAGGGGCCTCGTAAGTAGCTGGGATGGAAGAAGATAGTATCATAAAGGACTGCAATGAGAACAGGATGTACATGGCCACTCCTCCCTCCCCATCCAGACCAGTCTTGTCTGCAGAAGGAATACTCAGGGATAGCAATGGCATTGTCTGGAATGCTTTTTTTGAGCCAAGTCTCGGTTATAATTAAAATGTCAGGAGTGTGAGATACCACAAGAATTTGGATGAGGTCTATTTTAGGTAGCAGACTGCAGATGTTCAAGTGAATAAGTTTCAACCTGTTGGAGATATTTGTATGGACTGTGGACTTGGGTAGAGTTGAGTTGGGGGAGACAGTTGGGGGTGAGGCGGGAGGGCCATGATTGGGATGGATGTTCCCTGATGAGAGAGAAGGAGGGCAAGAATCAAGTAATGAAGTTTAGGACTTTTGTAATGAAGGTTGGAAATTGGGGGAGGAGGTGGGAGGGAGGGGTAGAGAAGAAGATAAGGAGGAAAAGTGAGTGGGAAGAGAAAAAAAGAGAAGCAGGAGGGGAGAGGGGGAAATAGGTCCATATTTTGAAAGGGGCAGTAGGAGTGACTACCAGGATGAAGGATGCATCAGGGGGAGTAGGGGAGAAAGCTGTAACAGTGGGTATAGTGGAGAGAAGGTAGAAGAGTGACAGAACCAAGAAGAGAGGGGTTTCCATATTTTTGTGGAGTGTGAGGGGGGCTTCATGCAATAAGAACTGATTTAGTACAGTGGTGAGAATTAGTAGTAGTTGAGATATTATGCAGGGAAGGCTTCGTAATTAAAAAAAATGGTTTATAAGGTTATGTGGAGTAAAGACAATGAAGCGCAGGCAACACAAGTTGGTCAGTAAAAGGCAGAGGTTGTCAGGGGGACCACAATGGGAGAGCAGCCCTCTAGTGGCAGGATATTATAACCTGCTAATGCAAATCTAGGGGCTTAGTTAATTTCAGGTGCTGGTTATGTGATGGCATGACACTATATAGGCAATTGCCCAGATAGGGTAGGAGGGTAGGGAGCCAGTGCAGAGTGCCAGCTGGAATTAAATCGAAATAGCAGGCAAGGTCTGAGGACTAAAACATTCAGTTAGCACAAGCATTTACTGGCAATGAGGTTTTAGAATGTGAGGTTTTAAAATTGATAGTTTTTCATTTTTCAGTTAAAACAATCTAAACTGAGTTTAAAATAAAGTGCCAAGGCAGTGTGCAGCAAACAACCTAAACCGAGTTCAAAATAAAGCACCTAGGCAGTGAACTGCTAGCAGCTGCAATGGAAATGGACATCCAGCAGAGTCGGCCATCAAGGAGCCAACTTACCAAAAGTCAGCCAATCAGTTCTGTGGATCAGGAGCCATGGCGTCCCCAGTCACTGGAGCTGGTGTACCAGGATTCCTAAGTCTGGGCGGGTGGGCAGGAGTTCAAGAGCAGCCAGCTCAGAGCAGAGCTGAAAGCCACAGCAGCGGGGTGCCCAAGCACCAAACCTGGAGAAGAAAAAGGAGAGAGCAGGGGTTAAGATATACAGTACTTACAAAAAGCTGTGTCACTACGGGGGGGACTAAGTAAAACAAAATAAGTGTGAAAGTAGAAGGGGAAGAAGGCAGACTAAGAGGGAGATAGAAGGGAGGTGCCAAGGAAATGGTGCCGTAGTGAATCCCGAAGACAAAGGGCTAGAAGATGTGCAGGTAAAGGGCAGGAAAGATGAAGTGCAAGCTGCAGAGGAGAGAGGGAGAGAAGAATTAAGAAGGCATGAGTCTTAGGTCTCAGAGAAAGGGGGAAAGGGCTAGGCTGGAGCAGTAAGACTTGAGGAAGCAGGTTCAGGAAAAATTACTGGCTCTAATCTAGGAGGAAAGAAGGGGAAGAAAAGAGAAAGACAAGTGACCTATGGACTAAAGCAGTAGTCTAGCATCACCACATTCCACTTTAAAACTCTAAATAGCAGGGAAATCTTTGTTCTAAAACTGTAAACTAGCACAAGTGAAATACAGCTGCAGTCAGAACAGTGAAGACTGTCAGCAAACAGGCAATGTAGGAATTAAATACAGGTTGCTTCAACTCTAGATCAGTGAAGTCTGAACAGCGAATACTGTGAGCAAAAAGACTAGTTAGGAATTAAATACAGGATATTTAAATTAAATCTAAATAGCAGGTAAGGTCTGAGGACTAAAACATTCAGCTAGCCGAAACATTTACTGTCCTCGAGGTTTTAAAATGCAAGGTTTTAAAACTGATATTTTAAAATTTTCCAGTTAAAACAACCTAAACTGAATTTTAAATAAAGTGCCAAGGCAGTGTACAGTAAACAACCTAAACCAAGTTTAAAATAAATCACCTAGGCGTGTACAGCTAGCAGTTCCAACGGGAGCGGGCTCCCAGCAGAATAGGCCAATGAGGAACTGAAACATGGCAAAAGTCAGCCAGTCGGTTCTGTGGATCAGGAGCCATGGCTTCCTGGTCAGTCTAGCTGGCGTATGTGGATTCCTAAGTCTGGGCAGGCAGGAGTTTGAGAGTGGCTGGCTTGGAGCAGAGCCGAAAGCCACAGCAGCAGGGTGCCCGAGCATGCAGGAGTTTGAGAGTGACCAGCTCAGAGCAGAGCCGAAAGCCTCAGCAATGGGGTGCCCGAGCACCAAACCTGGAGAGCCTCCATGCCTATCCCATGCATTTTTGAACTCTCACTGTTACTATGTTTCTATGTTTTACCTGCAGCAACATGGTTTCAGGAAGGGGCAGAGTACAGCCACTGCCCTTGCCCTCTTCACTGATCATGTACTTGGAAACATGGATGAAGGGAAATTGACTGGTGCAGTGTTTGTTGATTTGTCCAAGGCATATGACCTTGTAAATCACAACATCTTAATTACAAAACCTAATGTCCTTGGCTTCTCCGCTGCTTCCACTGCTTGGCTCACAAATTACCTCACTAAGAAAACTAAAATGGTCTGTCTTGATAGTGCCACCTCACCCCCTTTTACCAGTATCAGTGGGTGTCCCGCTTGGTTCCATATTTGATCCCTTTTTTCCCTCATTATTAACTCCCTCTCATTGGAAGGCCTCTCATGTAATTCTCTCCTCTACACTGATGACCTAATACTTTTCCAAAGAGAGCATTCCCCCCTCTTCTCTGTCCTTCTCACTCACCACTGAATTCTGTAAGGCTCATTGCTGGTTCTCCTCCAACAAATTATTAGTCAATGCCTCCAAAATGAAGGCAATGCTATTCGGTTCAAAACTAAAACTCTCTGCCCTTGATTACTCTGGCTGCCTTCTCACTGTTTACTCCCCAGATGGATCACCCCTCAACACTGTTTCCGCTTTCAAATATCTGGGGGTAATCCTTGACCTGTCCCTTACCTACTGCAACCACATTGCTTCACTAATCCATGGCATTAATCAAAAGCTGGGGCTCTGCTACTGCTTAATTGACCATCTCACACCTGAAGCTCACCTTGCTATACCCCACGGCCACCTCCTCCCCCTCCTCAATTATAGGTGTCCAGTGTACTCCCTTACAGCTACAGTTAACCTAAATTGACTGGACACAAAATATATCCACATTTGCAGCTTTGCTTTTCATGCCCCTCTTTCCATTCACCACTGTTCTCTCTACCAATCCCTAAACTGGCTCCCCCCTCAAGCCTAACACTCCTACCTACTGGCCCAGACACTCTGGGACATTTTAAAAAGTCCCTCTTACTCCCCTCTGTCTTTTCTGATTCAGCCCAGAACCCACTGTCACATTCTCCGCCAGACCTCCCACCTCCAACTAGTCTGTCCAAGGATAACCACCAGGTTTGGCCAAAGAACCGTCTCCATTCTGGACCCTTTCTATGGAACAACATTCTCCTTCACTGCTTTCCTCTGACCCCCTCTAAATCTAAATACCCTTCTAAAACCCCATTTCCTGTCCTCCTCAACCTGCATCAGTCCTCTGGCCACTGCCACTGCTGTTTCTCTTAGGCTGATCTTCCTTACCTCTCCCCCCACTAGTTGCCTCTCTCTCTCCCACCCTTAAACTAGATCGCTGATCATCTTCCATTATTCCTGTTGTCAGCTAAGTCTCTAACTGTTAACTTATTTTCCTTGGACACTGTATATTACCTGATGCTTGTAGCTCTGCTGATGTTTCTGACCTGTTGTTAGAGGATACTGATACCTTGCCTTGTATTTATATATATCTTGTTTAATGTCCACCTTGTTTGTTGCATCTTGCACTGTATACTTGTATTATTATTCATCCTCCTCTGTATGTTGCCTGACTGTACTGGATTCTGTACTTGCTCGTATATGATTCACTGCTGTTGTTCACTGTATTTTTCCATTGATTGTGCCAGTCTCTGGCCTGGACTGTGCCTGAAAAAAGTCCTTGGACCAGTTCACCAACCTGGTTAACAAATGAATGCATAAATAAATAAATAATCAAACTTCTGTCCAAATGCATTAGTCCTCTCTCTTGTCAGGTGAATGCCATTATCTTTGAAGTCTCTTCTGTTCAGAACTCCTTCCAATCCCCTATAAAGTGGTGCCCCTTTTCCAGACAACTCTCTTTCAACCATCTGTTGAACACCTCGATCTCTACCTCCCATTATCCCTATCCAAGGTAGGAAGGACATCAGAAAATGCTAAGGAAGTCAATTGCTTCTTCAATCTGTCCCTCAGCCTCTGGAAATCCCTCTTCACCATCTCCACAGGCAAATCCACCAGATTGTTGGTACCGAGGTGTACCAGCACTCCCTGCTATCCCATCCTTTGCTATTCTCCCTATCTTATCCAGGTCTCAGATGGCTGATGCACTTGGCATTTAAGTTGTCATAGGTCCCATGACATTATCACACTCCCTGACGAAGGGCTTCCATACCCAAAGCACTGGGGCTTGTGTGGACATCCGTCTATGGAAACACTGACTTACTTTAAATTGCAATGAAAAGGATTCTGCATCAGTGATTCTTCTTTCTGCAGAGTGCAGGTTCTTTGGAGCTGACTTATACTGTTTTTTGGTTTAGCACTCCCCTACCTGCACCTCGCCACAGCAGGTATTCGTAGTTTTCTTTTTTTGGAACTGATTTTATTGCTACGTTAAACCGCAGAAACTGGGAATCTTCTACTTGGAGGTGTTTGTGGTATAATAGAATCTTGGACAAAGAGGACGCATCCTGGAACCTCCTTTTTTTTCACATTCTCTTTATTCACCCTGCAGCTCCGGGCTTTCTTCTAGAGTACCCACTCGGTTGGGTCTCTATTCCCAGCCTTGAACCCCCACTTGCCAGTGTCCTCCCCCAACTGCCCCGGTAGGTCCAGCCCCCCAGCTCACCCCCTCAGGGAGGACCTGTCCTCCCTTGTTGGCCTTTCTGGAATTAGAGGGGCCTACCTGACATTGAGTTGGCTGCATAGTCCACTGCTGCGCTGGGCCGGCGCTGGGATGTGGACCTGCCCCTGGAGTCTCCTTCATCTCCCCAGCTCTGCAGAGGGCATTTTGTCATGTTTTGGCCCTGAGGGCCCAGGTATGCAATGGTGGCTGGGCACTGCGTGCTGCCGCCCACCAAGCTTCTCCCCCGCTGTGCATGTGCCACTCATCTGTGCTGCACCTGCCAGCCACCAGGTGCCACTACAGAGCGACGCATCCCCAAAGCCCTCCCCAGTGAAGGGAGAGCTGTCTTCTGGATGCTTGATCCCTTTCCTTGCTCCCCTGCTGACCCCCAGTGACCCCGGCTCATTCCTGAACTCGGGTCACAAGTGTGGTACGAGGTGTGGCATCCATCGCCTCAAACCTCAGAATCACTAGGCTGGCTTTTGGAACTTCCTTGGAGTACACAGTAATTTGTGTTTGAAACACTAGTGGTATTGATTTTTGCCTTATCTTGTATCCTGCAAGATGTAGAGTCGGAAGAGGTGAACTACCAAGAAGAACAAGCAACAGGAGGTTTCAATTTGGAACTTAGAGGCAGTCTGGCAGAGCAATGGGAGAGAGCACGGCAACAGCTCATAGAGGCCGATGAACAACAAGATTCAGGTGACATAAAAAACTACAGAAATTGTTAAAAAAGGGCATTGACATTACTTTTAATATTATCACTCTTGAAGAATATTTGAACAAAGAACAAGCCCCATGGGGCTTAAGGGGGAGCTTTGTTCCAGCAAGCGGCATAGAAGATTTCCCTTTTAAAAATGAATGGTTTTAGGCAGCATAGCTATGTTCAAAAACATTTACTGAACTGATTATTAAGCATGAAAAATTGAAATTAGACAAACTTAAAGAGATTGAGGAGGTTAAGTCGGAGGTCTTGTCCTATAAGGAGAGTGCAGAATACAACAATTTGAATTCTTCACTGTTGAAAAGCATTAGAAAATATGAAAAAGAAATAATTGCACGTAAGCAGAAACAACTGATAAGAGATGATAGTGATTATACCAAAGGGAATATATTGAAATGGTCTAAACCGAGACAGCAAAGTAGAGGAAAAAGTCATAGTAAAAGCAAAGTTAGATTCGAGAGCAATAAAGGCAAAGTAAAAACTATATAAAGTCGAAGCCCATGACATGATACAGAACATGATCAGGTGACCACTGAAACCCAGGAAGAACCAGGAACTAGCGAGGAAATTGAGCATTTTTTAGAGAAAAGAGACGATTTTTTTCATGACAAAAAAGGAAAAAGCGTACAAGGAGGGGAAAAAAGAGGTGGGGTCAAGGCCAGCAAGATCATCGAAAAAGACACTGAGTTACAAATAATTAATATTTCCAGACATGATTTAACACAAATTCAAACTGCTGCCTGAAAAAGGCACTTTCATTTATTCTGACCCCATGGATTCACAGATTCCAGATTGTTTTGGATGTCAGGAAATTCTTTAGGAAAATCCAGCTAAAATATTTATTTGTCAAAAAGAAATTATTATTGCAAATATGGGTTTTATGGAGGATTTAACTACAGCAGCTACTGCAGTAGCCAAAATGGAAGAGAACATAGATTTTTGATCCATGAAATAGGAGACACAGATTTGACATTGGGCGAACCAGGTTAATTTAACCTTGATTTATTATCAGAACATGCACTGAGAGAATTACTGGAAGATGAATATGGTTTCCCCTTGGATGTACCCAACCACCCTTTTGGAGAGACAGTGGTAACTGGGACTGATACCTCCAGGGAAAGGATAGAACACTTTAAAGGCAAGTCCAGCCTTACAGAAATAATTATATGGAATGTTTTCATGCTGCACACATAAAACTACCCAAGTGATATGAGTGCTGCAAGTATGATTTAAATGTTAAATTGGAACTGATTGCATGCATGTGACATGTGTGCAGCAAGGAAGTGTGGAAACCATAATTTTTATGTTAAATTGGGAAAGACTGCATGCATGTGGCATGCGTGTAATAAAGCAAGTGGTCACTGATAACTGCACACGTAAAAGTTAAGTGGCTTGCTTAGGCTCACACTATACACAAGTGGGAGTTGATGAGATTCAAACTCAGGTCTTCATGCCTCCAAGTCTTCTGGTTTGCAGTTTAGTGTCTTTAACCATTAAGCCATACTGTCTGCACACATATGGCTCACTTGTACTTCAACACATACTGTATCTGAATACATCTGCATGCATGAGGTGTGCTTGTAGCCAATGTATGCTTTTCAGTTTTCTTTTCTCCCTCATCTCATTTTCACAGTGGAACTGTAGCACACATACCAATGGAAACACATGTTTTTTCCCACCCTAATACACAAACTTACCCAAAAAACCATTTAATTAACTCTGTCTGGCCTATACTCCTACTATTTCTTCTCCATAGTTTTGAATGCTTTCACACAAAAAGACTTCAAGGTGCAAACACAAACATAGCACTAACTTCACACACACACACACACACACACACATGGCCAGTCCCCCCCCCATTCACACATACTGTAGCGGGTATAGCCATGCTGCTACAGACAACCCACCAAGTATAGATATAAGTAAAAAGTATCTTAATTGAGTACTAGGGAGCCAGAGGCAGACGTCTTTAAGAAATGATGTCCATGAGTCAGAGTGCTGCGGCGTACCCCCTTGAAATAAATGGAGTTATTTTCTGTTACTGTTTTGTATGTTATGATGGTGAGTTGGAGAATAATAAAGGCCACTGTTCTACTAACAAGGCCCTTGTTAGTTGAGCGGTGGCTTTCATTGATCTCCAACTCTCCATCAATAATGTATAAAATAGTAATTAAAAAATGCCCCCGTTCATTTCAATGGTGCACACCCCTGCAGTTTCCTTTGTACTTTGTTATAATGTGCCTGAGCTTGGTGACGTAGATGTCAGCTTCACATGGGGGGGGTAAGCCTGACTATAGTGGTGCTCCAATAGTCCGTGCATACCATACCACTTAACTGTCCATGAATGCATGGGATAGTTCTAGAATCTCTGTAATATCTCTAAAATGTACAAGCTATTTGGCTTGACTGAAACGTGATATGCAAATCAGGAAAAATTCAAAAGTATAGGGTTCATCTGTATATACCCCGGAGTAGTGCATCAGATTTGGTCTTAAACCAACCCAGTTACTAAACAATTTTTTTTCCTGGCTGAAGTTCGCCCCCCCCCCAAAAAAGAACTTTGTCCCAATTTTTCTCCCTGATACCATTCCATTCAATACCCATCCCTATGGGTCATGAAGCAACCCAAAGGTAAAGAAATGTGAAAAATATATCAATATTTCAGTTCTTCCTCCTTCTCCAATCCTCCTGTAAAAAAAATTATTTACTTTTACTTACCCGACCACATGGCCAGAATCTGCAGCCTGGCATAGTGTGCCACCAGTCCAGCTTTTAGTCTGCTCCCCCTCTCTCCTTCACCAGAAGCTGGTTGCTAGAACTGACCATCACAGGTCCCCAGTGTGGTCCGAGACCAAGTCACCTCTCCATACGATTCCACCCAACCTGGGTTGCTTTCTTCTTGCTTGGTTGCTGCTGTGGCTGCTGCCACACTACACTGATCAAGGCCTATGAAGGCCACCACACCGCTATCACCACTGCTGCTAAGCCTAGCTTGCTGCTGTGGTGGTCTATGCTGTTTTTTTTTTGTAGTGCAAGCCTAGTAGAGTAAGTAGGTAGTCTAGTTTTGAGTTAGCTTCTAGCTCACCCTCTGCCCCTTCAGCCACCAGGGGAGATGGAGACTCAGTAAGAGCAGAACAACAAAAATATGCTGCCACAACACTGCTATTGAGAGTTCAGAGCTTACTCACTCCTCCAAGCTGTAGTGTGCAGTCTGTCTACTCTCTGGTGGGAAAGACAGTGTCACACTTGCAAGGCTCATGTGCTCTTTCTTGGCTAGAGCTCATCCACATCACATGTGATTGTACCACTGCTAATAGGTGGAGAGAGTGGACAACACAGTACAAACAGTCAAGTATGGAGAGTACCTGCAGCATAAGCACACACAGGCCAGGTGGGCACTTATTGTGTAAAAGATTAAATCCAAATTTAAAGCCATTACTGTCACAGCATAAGAACAACCTAGGCACAAATACGGGGGGAGGGGGGGCAACTGTGCCTCTCTACCCTACCTAAATGGCACCCCTGCTTGATGGTAGAAATTCATTCTCAGGAGCTAATACAATTGTTTCTACTGTGTTCTGAGGTACAGTATCTCCATGTTTCTTGATGTGTCCTGATCATGTGGGTTAGTGTCCCTTATTGTCTCTCATTTTAAGTGTCCATGTTCCTCATTTCAGTAACAAAATGTGAGGTATGGTGCATGCTTCCAACACCCTACTCAGCACAAAGAGTACTGAGCATTTCCATAGTGTATATGCTCAGTACAGAATGACAAAGACAAAGTAAGTGAGATAAAATAGTCATACAGAAACTCATTTGTAGCACTAAATATGCGTAAGGGATTTGCATGGTCCAAAACAAAAAGGATAGATTTCACAACGCAGAGGCCCCTTTTGATGCATCTGGAATAGGTGATGTTGACTGGCTATATCCAAGGCATTTAATGCAATAAGCAAACAGTACTTTACAGATTAATGGCAATTTAATGGCAAAAATCAAAAGCCATTAAACAACTTGCAAAAGGATCAGAATTAATGAGTTTACCTAATTTTTATGGGAATTCAAATAAAAATGTATTTTAATGACTAATTGCTAGCAGTAGTATAAGGAATAGAAAATGATGTGTTTGTTAGATGAGATTTGCACCTGCTTAGCTGCTGCACACATGGCAAGCATGCAGCATGTGAACCTGATGTGATGTTTAAATGATATTCACACTAGCTTAACTGCTGCACTCATGTCAAGCATGCAACATGCAAACCTGATGTGATTTTTAGAAGATGTTCACACCAGTTTACCTGCTGCGCACATGTCAAGCTTGCAGCATGCGAACCTGATTTGCCTTTTAGAGCTGGTTTGCATATGTTCACTTAGTGTATGTGAACTGCATGCAAACATTGCACAATTAAGCATGTGGCATGCATTCTGCATATACACAGCACACTGATATATCTGTAAGGGCAAATTTGTCCCACTACATTTAATGCCAATATTTTGGCATATGAAAAAATGGTTATAAAAGCAATTACAGACATAATGAATGACACTAGAGCCCCTTAAGTTTTTAATTTGTCAAAAGGAGAAAAAAAACAGCACTGGAGGAACTTTCTAAAAATGACAATCTAGTTATCAAAGCTGCAGACAAAGGTGGCAATATTGTTGTAATGAATAAAGAAACATTTGTTAGCATTGTTAGGCAGTTACTAGAAAATGAGAATAACTATGAGGAATTGTCATTTAATCCTGCTATGATGTTTAACCAGTAATTGGGCCAGGTACTCATGAGAGCAGTTTCAAAAGGGGATATTTCTGAAGATGAATATAAGTTTCTATGGAATGAGGTTCCAGGAATATCTGGTTTCTATATATTACAAAAAATCCACAAAGACTTAGACTACCCCCAGGCAGGCCCATCATATCCAGACATGGGTCAATATGCGAGAACCTGGGCCAATTTCTTGATTTTTTCCTCCACAAATGTGTAGTTTCCTTTCCTGTATATTTAAAAGACATTACTGATACAATCAATAAATTAGAGGGGCTAATTTGGGATGAAAACATGACATAGATAAAAACTCACAGCGAGTCTTTGTATACATCCATTAGACATGGAAATGGGTTGAGTTCTTGCAGATTCTTCTTGGAGAATTCAGCCTTAAATAATGACATTCCCACTGAATTCATTCTAGAGGGTTTAGAATTCGCATTGAGGCACCATGTTTTTGAATTTCAGGGGGAGTATTTCTTACAGCTATGTGGAACAGCCATTGGGGATCAGTATGGCCCCTAGTTACACTAACTTGCTCATTGGATAGTGTGAGTTGACCTCTATTTACAATCAAACATCCGACCCTTATTCTACTAACATTCACACTTGGTACAGATACATACACAATTGTCTATGCATCTGGACTGGAGATAGAGGCTTAATTCCAGAATTTATTGCATGGCTCAACCAAAATGAACTAAACCTGAAATGTACTCACACAAACAATAAAAAGAAACTTGTTTTCTGGACTTAGAAATCAGTAGCATACCAGGTGAAAGAATCAGCACTAAATGTCATAGGAAGCAAACAGCTACAAATTCTGTTTTGCATGCTGACAGCGCCCCAGACTAAAGAACTTAATTCCATTCAGTCAATTAATCAGATTAAGATGAAATTGTGCAGACTGAAGATGTTTTGGTACATACATCAGAATTAGAAGAATTCTTTTTAATGAGGGGATTTGATAAAACCTTGCTGAAAGATTTAAAAGAAAAAGTACTGGGAATTGACAGAAATGTACTGCTGCAACAAAAACAACCAGAACCTGTGAACACATTTCATCCTATTTCCTTCATAACTGAATACAATGCAATAACAGGGAGTCTTGGCAATATTGTGCATAGGAATTGAGGATACTGACAAGTGCTGATGCTGTTCGCCTGGCTGTTGGTGACAAGCCAAGGGTCACTTTCAGTAGGGCTGTTATTCTCAATGACAGACTTGTCCAAAGCAGACTATTAAAAAATACAAGACCTGAACAGGTCCAAACATGGTTACCAAGAAGGCTGTTTGGCTTTTACAAGTGCCACCATTGCATTAGTTGCAAACATGCACTACCAGTAAAAATCTTCACACACCCCAGGGAGCCAAATATCACTGTAAATATTAAGGAATGCATAACATGTGACATGGCCTTTGTGGTGTACTCATTATGGTGCACTTGTAACTTGCTGTACATTGGATGCACAGTAAGACCCCTGAAGAAACGTATTTTGGAGCATGTGCGATCGATTGAAAACAAAAGGGAAGATACCCCAGTGGGAATCCACTTTGCTTCCAGGCATCATTCTAATGCCACTGATATGATATTTGTGGGGGTAGAACATGTGGCACCTTTAGCAAAAGGTGGTAACAGGGCAAATCACCTGTTACAAAGAGAAGCATATTGGATTTTCACACTTAATAGTGTGAAACCAATGGGTCTCTATAATGAATGGGATATCAAGCCCTATCTTTGCAAGTAATGTCTATTGTTTTTATCTTTTGCCTTGTAATGTATTATTTTTCAGATTTACTTATGACCTTATACAGAAATTGCTACCTTACCACCCTTTGGGTTAGCGACATGCTACCTGACTGTCACCCTCTTTTTAGTAACTAAATAAGAAAGATAGGAATTTAAATATAGAAATGAGACACATTATGGTAGAAATTGCTGTTATACGTTCAAAGGTTTATTATTAATGTCTTCCGGCTTCTCTCTGTTTTAGGTTTCAGTGCCTCTGAACTGGTACCCTCACCTCTTTTGGTGCAGGAACTGGAGCCATGGGATACTGCTTCTCTTTACTTTATATCTGAGCTACAAATATGCCTTATAAAATTAAAGCCAGATTATTCTCTCTCTATCTGCCTTGTTTCCTCTTTCTTAATAAAGTAGCAACCTCTACTGAGTATTTTGAATTTAGTGTTTGCAATTGCACTTTAATGACTAGAAAAAAGTTGATTTTTCTTCATATCTAAAATCATTTACTCAGGTAATTCTTGCTATTTGTACCATTATTGTGTTTTGTAAGATTTACCCTAAAACTATTTTTTTTATCAACTTCTGTATAGGAGTAGTAGCATAACTAACACCCAGCCAGGGTGTTAGTTATGCTACTACTCCAGTCAGGGAACATTCATCCAAACCCTGGCCCGGTTCCCAGGAGCTCCCCAACTCGCACCACAGACCTATGCATGGTCTCCATGAATATCTGTAGCCTCCTAAAAAAGTTTGACTCACTACAATGCCTGGTCACATCAATTAACCCTGATGTCATCACCCAGGTTGAGACTTAGCTGTCAAAATCCTCCCCTGACTCCTAGTCTCCCTTCCTGGTTTTCACCCTTTTCCAGTCCGACCGTGTGTTGGGAGGCAGGCTGACTCGCTATTTATGTCAAGGTATCTCTCCCCTACTAGCCCTGCCCACTCCCATCCTGACCCAGGGCCCAGGCGCTTACGCTGAAACTAACCCTGACCCTTTAAAGGGACCCTTTATCTGACTACTGCATAAGTGCCCCAGGGACCAAACGCAGGCCATTACCTCTCTTACAGAATACCTTACCTCTCTACCTCCTTCCGCTGATCAAATTCTGGTGGGTGACTTAAATGTCAACTGGCTCAGCCCCTCCTCCTCCTCTACCGAGACTCCTTTTCTGCAATAGACCTACGCATAACTAGTTACCCACCCTACAGGACTAACCCCAAGAGAGGCTCCAGTACCCTGCTTGATGTGGTACTGCCAACCACCTAATCGGATCCCCAATGTACAAGTCCTCCCAGACTCTCTCGATCACTCCCCCATTCTATTCCACTGGTCAACCTCAGTCCCCAAACCCATAGCACAGTCCACATGCGGCGGCGTCCTAATACCTGGTGGACTGATAAAACTTCAAGGAACTTCTTTCCCAAATTGACTGGTCTCCTATACAGGCAACTCCTGACGATTGACACAGCTCTCTCTTCTTTACCCAAACTTTTAATAATGCCTGTGATATCTTTGCCCCAGTGTTGACCCGCCGTTCTAAAAGGAAGAATGCCCCTGGGTTACCCCAGCTTTGATCCACCAGCTCAAACATAGGGACAACCTATGGCACCGTGCCATTGAGACTGGCCGCCCAATGACAGCGGTTATATGCTGCCACCCAAACAAGTGCACTCGGGCCATCAGAAAGGCCAAGTCTGAGCACCATCGTCCTCACTCACTGCCTCATGGGGAATCCTAGACCTTCTGGGATAACATTAAACAGTTAAATGGGAGTGCACCTCCACCCACCCAGATCAACATTAATGGTGTGATCTCCTCAGACCCAGCCCTCATAGCCAACCACCTCAACACCTCATTCACTGACCTTAGCCCTATCCTCCCTACAAATTTTTTTGACCCTCCTCCCCCAGCACCTGCCGTAAATCTTTCTCGCCCTTATTTTCTCCTCCGCCGTGTTTCTGCCCAAGAACTTAGGCAGCACCTTGTCACTGCCCTCAAGAGTAATAGTACAGGCAGTGACACCCTGGATCCGTGTATCCTACGGCTGGTCTTAGACACAGTCCTTACCCCGATCACATGCCTCATCAACCACTCTCTTTGCCTGGGGAAGGTTCCAACTGCCTGGAAAGTCGCCACTGTCACCCCTATCTTTAAAGGTGGTGATAGGACTGTAGCTGGAAACTATCGACCGATCTCCATTCTCTCTCCTCTCTCCAAGGCCTTGGAAAAAGTGGTGGCCTCTCAAATCTCTGACTACCTCTCCACCTACAATGTCCTTTGTCCTGAGCAGCATGGCTTCCGAGCGGGCCACAGTACCAACACAGCCCTCCTAGAGTTCTCCAACTTTCTCCACTCCTCCTTAGACACTGGTTCTCTGGCTGGTGCTGTCTTCATTGACCTCTCGAAAGCTTTTGACACTGTCTCCCACCCCCTCCTTCTTGATGCCCTTAGTCTCTCTGGTTTTGCTGCTGGGCCTATCTCCTGGTGCACCAGTTATCTGTCTGACCGCTCACAGCATGTAAAAATTAATGGGACCTACTCAGACATCTGTCCCATCTTTTCTGGAGTTCCCCAGGGCTCCATTCTGGGCCCCTTACTATTCTCCCTTTACCTTAACACCTTCCACGCTCTTGCTCAGGAACATTCTATTATGCGCTGATGATGCAGTCATCTTTGCCTCAAGTCGTAACCCTACTGCCCTCCAGGACTCGCTGCAGAAGTCCTTCACAAACCGAGGGCTGGCTCAAGGAACATAGATTGGTGATAAATCTAAAAACAAAACCATGTTCTTCACTCATCCCCAAAACAAGTCCTGCAACTTCAAACTCCTCATTCACTCTGGGTCCTCATTCCCACTTGAACAAGTTTGCTCCTATAAATACCTAGGGATCCATTTTGACCCCTCCCTCTCCTTCCATGGACACCTTCGCTGCCCTAGCCACTGCCACTAATATCCGATTGGGCATCTTATATCGGTATAAACACTGCCTCCCCGAGGCTCTTCGATTCGCATGATCACCTCCTCTATCCTGTCCCTAGTGGACTATGGACTGCCGGTGTATGGTACTGCTGATCAGACCGCACTCCATAAAGTCCTTTTCTCTGAATAAGGCCTGGGTTAATTACTGGAGCACCTAGGATGACACACACCTGCTCTGCTGTATGCTAAAAGCGCTGGTACTTGATCTCAATGGCGCCTCAAATATCTTACCTGTACCCTTACAAAAAGACCCTCCTTGGGCTTTCCCCACCAGGATTGACCACCACCATCGCGCTCTGTCCCACTAGTTCATACTGGACCTCTGGGAAAACCTCTCTTGTTATCCCTAGAGCTAGGACCTCTCACGGCCAAGAGCCTTCAGCTTCAGGGCCCCTCCTGGTTCAACACTGCCCCCTCCATCTCCAGGCTCCAACTATATACGTGCTTCAAAACTTCATCGTAACCACCTTTATTAACACCCATGCTGTAACTGCCACTAGTCAAAGCCGCACTCAATACTTATGACAAAGCTTATTACTAAGCTGCTAAGGACGACATAACTCTGGTATTGTTTGCATCCATCCTACCTGTACCAGCTTGTTTGTATCTATGTCTTAATTTTACTGTTATACTTATGTGTTGTACTGCTATACTGTGTATTTTGGTTTGTCTTACTGTGACAAGGTACCTTTGTAAATGAGCCTATGGCTCAAAGGTTTTCCAAACTGCTGTTTAAATAAATAAATAAATAAAATAAAGCTTAACCTGAAAGAGTTAATGTTTTCAAGTTAGCTCATGTTTATTAATGCGATGCTGGTATTTAAGTTATTATAGGTCCCATGACATTACCACACCCCCGATGAAGGGTTTCTATACCCGAAGTGCCGAGGCTCTTGTGGATATCTGTCTGTCCGAGGACACACTGACTTACTTTTAATTGCAATAAATATTTGAAAAGGATTCTGCATCAGTGATTCTTCTTTCTGCAGAGTGCAGGATCTTTGGAGCTGACTTATACTGTTTTGGGGCTTAACAGGCCCCTACCTGCATCTCGCCACACCAGGTATTCTGTTTTCTTTTTTCAGAATTGCTCCAGATAGGCATCTGACTACATCTCTCTCATTATCCCTCTTACCTACCACCTTGTCCAATCCTCTAACCATAGAGTCTCCTATCACTAGAATACTCCTTCCTAACTTTTGCCTCCCTTGCCCCTTTGTGTCACCATGTCTCCCTTCCTGTCAGCATCAACTGACCAGTGGTCAGCCCTGCCCAGGTCAGGCATCTGAACTTCTTTCAGGGGCTCAAAGCAGTTTGTCATTGGTACCTAGTGGGAAGAGCTGACTGTTGTGTGACCATACCTGCTAACTAACCTCCTCTCCCTTCCCACATCCCTCCACCACCCTGGGTCAGAGGGCTTATGAGGAAGTGGTAATGTGGGGTGTAGGCACAAGCTTAGTTAGAGTCACAGCTGGAATATTTCTTCCCTATCTGATGCCAGTTCAGCATGGAGCTCCCTGAAGGTCCTGCAAATAGTGCAGTGTCCCCTGCTGCAAAGCATAACCTTGTAGGCAAGTGTCCCCACTATCTCTACAGTTAACTACCTCTCCACTCACCCAGCCAGTGCAGAAAGGTGGAGATCGGGAGGATGAAGAGGGAAGGTGGTATGGTGGACTTGAGGAGAACTGATGGGTTAAGCACCTTTAGGAGAGTAAAGACCAGAAGATGCCCTGAGGCAAAATGGGAGCTGAAAAGAAGCTAGAAATGTTTAGTTCCCATACCCAGCACTCTCACTGGACTGAGTGAACATGTACTAGAGGGCCTGCAGCATCTGCTTGTCCTCTTCAGGCAGTGTAATGCAATGCAGGATTGATGAGGAATAAGATCACTTTTATAGCAGAATTTATTTCAGATTCCTCTGTCGAACTGATCCAGTGTTTCAGTCAGCCATCCCAGCCAGATTCTCATAGTTCACTGCCCAAGGAAGGATACAAGGGGGTGGCCATCTGTTTTAAATCTGAGCTGAATTTTGTTGTGCACCCTGTGGAAGATACCTCATCATTTGAATGCATGGCTGTGCATGGGGTCCAGTTGCAGGCAGCAGGATTTCTCCTCGTGTACCAGGTTCTGGGGTGTGAGAGGGATTACCTGCAGGAAATCACAAACCATTGTAGACAGGGTGTTAGAGTTGCCTTAATGGCTTATTCTGGGTAATTTTAATGCCTAAGTCAACAACGAACTCTCACATTTTGAACAAGATTTCCTTCAAGGAATGAAATCTCTGGTCTTTGCGTAAGTTGTTACTTCTGATACCCATCAACATGGTGATACCTTAGAGTCAGTATTTTCCCTGTGTCTCAAAGTTGAGGGTCTCTAGCTTGATCTGGTCAGTTGGTCAATCACTGCACCATCAGGGTTTCCTTCAGAGCTCCCCCTTTTAGTTCACCCCTGGTGGAGATGGTCTAGTGCCATGGTTTAAGAGGGCTGCAGCCATAAGGAATCCTGGCAGTGACAGATGTCTTTGGTGTGGTGGTGACATGTACCATGGGATCAGAGGAAGAAATGGTAGCCTATAACAGGTCTATCAGGGAGGCTTTTGATCATGTGGTGCCTAGTTTTGTATGTTTTCTGATTTCATACCATAGCTCACAATGGTACAATAATGAGCTGAGGGAGTGGAAGGCAAGGGGCAGAGGTTGGAGCATTGTTGGAGGAGATAAGGGCCCAGAAGAACAGAGTGGCTTGGATATCCACTACAGTGAATATGAAAGGGCAATCCCTCAGAAAAAGACATGGTCTCTGTCTGGGGAAATTGCTGCTGGGAGAATCGACTGGCTCAGCTATTTTGGAGTGTGGGTTATTACTTCATCTGGCCTGTCTGGAGTCCGTGAGATTCTTTTTTTACCAACAAAATATGAGGAGTTTACACAATTCTTCTCAAACAGGGTGTCTTCTATTTGGTCTGGGATCTTTCTGAATGGGCTATGGTAACCCAGCAGGGCCACGCCTACACTGCCCAGATGCATTCAGTTGTCATTGGAAGAGTTCAAACCAGTGGCAATAGAAGTGGTGAGTGGGGTGACCACTGAGCTGCAGTCAACATTTTGTGAACTAGATCCAGGCCTGACAAGACCACTGGAGAGTTGCATTGGGCAGCTGGGCCCAGTGTTTGCTGAGATTGTCCTCTGTTCTTTGTCAAAGGGGGTATTCCAGTGCCATTTAAAGATGAACTAGTGAGGCCTCTTCTGAATAAAACATCCCAGACCTGGACATCCTGGTGAATTGTCCAGTTGCTAAGCTATCCTTTTCGGGCAAGGTTATTCAGAAGGTGGTTGTGTTGCAGCTAGAGGCACACATCATGGCTTTTGACATCTATAAGCCTCTTCAATCCAGTTTTAGGTCCAAGCATAGGATGGAGACTACACTGGTCAGGGTCCATAATATCCTTTTCAGGGCAAGAGATATAGGAGAGTGGTCAATTCTTATCTTCAGCCTTTCACCCATGGACTATGGGATGTTGGTGGATCAGCTAAGGGAATGCATAGGGCTCACTGGCAAAGTCATCTGATAGTTTGAGTCCTTCCTCAGGGATAAGACACAGATGGTGATGCTGGGAAATTTCTCTTTGCACCTGGTAGCACTGCCATGTGGTATACCGCAGGGCTCAGTCCTCTCGTCCATGCTTTTTGTGGTGTATACATGGCCCCTGGATCATTAGACAATATGGAGTAAGTTTGCACTGTATTTCATATGATACCCAGCTTTGTCTGAAGAAGAGACAAAGAAATAAGTGCTTTATCTGGAATTTTAAGCAGGCGGCCTGGAATACCATTCCAGATGTGCTAACAGCTGTACCACCAAGACAACTGGAAACCTGGGATTCCCAGAAACACCTTACTCTTTCTTTAATGTACAACCTGGTGCTGCACAGTTAACTATATTTTTATATGCAAGGGTGTGGTGTGCACATACATAGAACCCAAACAGAAGAGAGAAATAAATAAGTACATATATGGTATATATGGAACCCAAACAAACAGAAGAGAAAAAAATATAAGTGCCTTAACTGGGATAGGCACAACTGGTAGCACAACCAGAATGGTATTCTGAGTGGCCTGGATTCAAATGCCAGCTAAGGCACTGATTTATTTCTCTCTTCTGTTTGTTTGGGTTCCATACATGAGCACACTACACCCTTGTGTATAAAAATGTCATTATCTGTGCAGAACCAGGTGATGCATTAGAGAAAGAGAAGGTTCTTGTGGGAGTCCCAAATTTGCAGTTGCCTTGGTGATGTAGCTGGTGATACAACTGATGGTATTACGGGTGGCCTGGGTTCAAATCCCAAATAAGGCACTTATATCTATCTCTCTTTTCTTTGTGTGGGTTCCATATATGTGCACACCATACCCTTGTGCATGAAAATGAGGTTATCCGTGCAGCAGGAGGTTGCGCATTAGAAAAAGACTAAGGTGCTTCTGGAAGTCTTAGGTTTCCAGTTGCTTTGGTGGTGCAGCAAGTAGCACAACCAGAATTACATTCTGGGCAGCCTAGGTCAAGTCCAAGGAAAGGCATTTCTTTCTTTCTTTCTTCTGTTTGTTTGTGTTTTATATACAGTATGCGCACACCACACCCCTGTGTATGAAAATGTGGTTATCTGTGCACTAGCTTGTGCATTAGAAAAAGTGTAAGGTGTTCTGGGAGTCCCAGGTTTCCAATTGTCTTGGTGGTGCATTTGGTATCTAGAGATGCAGCAACATTTAATTTCATTAGTGAAATTCTGGCAAAATCATGAATTTCACCATGCAAAATATTTTGCAGAATTCATGCATTCCTTGAAACATTTCATTGGTGCAAAATGCAGAATTTCACCCAAAAAGGGGAATTTCACCAGCAAAATGTGGAATTTTGCCCTCAAACGGTGAAATGTTGCCTGCAAGTGGTGAAATTCCACCATTCGTGGGTGACATTCTGCATTTCACCAGTGAAATTCCACATTTTGCTGACAGAATTTTGCATTTCGCACCAGCAAAATATTTTGCGAAATGCACAAATTTTTAAAAATATTTCACAGAACAAAATTTGCAGATTCTGCCCATCTCTGCCGGTATCACAACTGGAACAATATTCTGTGTGGCCTGGGTTCAAATCCCAGCTAAGGCTCTTATTTCTTTCTTTCTTCTGTTTATTTTGGGTCCCATATATGTGCACAGTACACACGTATGTATGAAAATGTAGTCATCCGTGCATCACCATGTTGTGCATTAGAGAAAAAGTTAGCTGCTTCTGGGAATCCCAGGTTTCCAGTTGACTTGGTTTTACAACTGGTAGCACAACCCAAATGGTATTCTGGGTAGCCTGGGTTCAAATCCCAGCTAAGGCACTTATTTCCTTCTCTCTGTTTGTTTGGGTTCCATACATGTGCACACCGCACTCTTGTATATGAAAACCCCAGCTCTGTTGTTTGCACTTGTGATGCTGGGTGCAGTGGGTGTGCCAAATAAATGTTTTGCCAAGATTCAGGATTGGATGTCATTGAGCTGGTTAAAACTCAGCCCTGAGAACACTGAAATGCTAGTTGTTGAGATGGGCCAAAGGGGAGAGTGGCAGCTACTGAGAGGGAGATAGGGCTTTGGTTCAGTTACTCTAGGCTTTTGGCTGTCATTAAGGTGAAATGACTGGGGGTCATTCTGGGCAAGGGCTGAAATTTTATGCTCTGATGTTCACAGTAGTCTTGAGTGGCTATTACCATCTATGGAATATTTGTTTGTTGTTTTTTTTGTTGTTTGTTTTTTTGTTAATCAGGTAGGTCCACTGAGCAAAAGTGCCCATTTTCAGGGAAGACCCAGGTGCATAGCACAAACAAGTAAATACAATAAAAAAATATATACACTAATTAACAGTACAATAATAGTACATTGTCAGTAGGGCTGGGAGAACTTGGTGAAGTTCTGACCCTTATTAAATAAGAACCAGAGTATGGTGAAGTTCTGATTTGTTCTGATTAGTTCTGATTTATTGACAAATATTTGAAAAAATGCAAAAAAAATGCATAAAAGTGGCTAAAGTCGGTCACATTTAACCCAGAGGCCCAACGGAAATAATTTAATGGATTATTTGCGTAAAAATGTATGTAAAACTGCTAATTAAAAATGCAGTCACTCACTATTAGCCCCTTCATGGCTAGCCTGTAATGGTGGCATATTCTGCTCAGGTCCATGACAGGAGTGTGCTGGGAGAGACAGAGAAAGACAGTGAGGTAGAGAGAGAGAGACAGATGCAAATACCTATATTTTTAGTATTCTAACCTGTGAAAAAACTAAGATCCCTCTAACTAACATGATGTCCTTCTGATGACTCCCATCCACACCCACAGGCCAGGGACAAATTTACTGTCATAACTTGTGACTGTACACAGCACACTGTCAGCACAGCAGTCCACCACCACTTCCTTCCAAGATTATCTGGCTGACTTCTACTGTACAGTTACTGTTAAGGGACAACAGCTTAGGGTTGTGCCCAAGAGACTCAGAAAGTCCCAGAGAAAAGGTTGGAGAGGGGCAGAGCTTCAAACAAGATGGAGCAAGCATGGAGGAGGTACCTAGTCTCTAGAACCCCCCCCCCACAGTATGCAGGAACATGCTAGCCTACTCTAACCTACTCCTACTGCCCATTAAATAAATGGACCCTAATAGCATGGACACTTGGTAAAATTTGATTGTTTGCTTACTGAAGTTACAAGCGGTCTCTGCGACAGTCCCTATAGCATGGATTCATGACAAATTTGAGTGTTTGTTTGCCAATGTTAAAAGTGGTCTCTGTGACTGAATTGAAAGTTAAAACTGCATGGAAAACACTATGGGGTCATAAGGATAAAATGGCCCCTCAGAAGGAAAATGAAGCAAAACCATTTGCCAGGTCTGTGAAACAGCTGGAAACCCAAACACATTTGAAAAGTAAGAAAGAACCTGGGAGGACTATTAAAAATGGAGAAAAAGTGGGTTGTCTACTCTAGGACTGAGCTTTCCCCCTACTGAAAGTGAAGCTGTATTAGATAAATCTGTTGTAATAGAAGGAACGCCACTTAATAATAACACTGCAAACATGGCAAAAGCTGTTACTATGGCTCCAATATTTCAAAGGAAACAAATTAGCAAGAAAAAACACCTTGTTGTTCATGTAGAAACTTATTAGCAGGAAGGAACTGTGACAGCCCAGGAGAAGGAAATAAAAGGGAAAAGGGAAAGGAGTGTTTCAATGAGAGAAGTGGTTACTGAACAGGTGAAGATGGATTCCACAGTATTCTCCATTGAGAAAGAGATGTGTGGAAGAGTCAGGAAGTCCAATTGATGTCCAGGTGGTAGTGAGTAAGGATACTGAGCATGGAAACGTGTACCCAAATGCTATGACAACAGCAAGGCCTTTGGAGAGGGAGTTGGGAGAGGTCTCTGTTGCTGTTTTTGAAGAGGCCAATGCCAAGCCTGCTTCTGGTGTAGACATCAGTTACAGTACACAATGCGGGAAGTGGTACTTGGAAAGCAGACCATCCTGGAGTCTGCTTGTGGGGCAGAAACAGCTGTAAAGTCACAGATTGACCCAGACAAGGTATGTGCCTTTATTTCAAGTGAAAATGACAATTATAAGGTACTTGGAGAGAACATACCTAAAGGTGCACTGTCTAAAGATAGTATGAAGGAAAACAAAGAAACGATTTCAGAGCAGTCACAAAATGATGCCATAATTCATACAGTAGCATCTAGATGTAATCAGTACCCTGGAACTATTAAACCCTTGCTTATTAATGTTGATTATGAGAGTTTGTGGTCTAGTTCAGAAAGAGAATCACATTTGGACTCTGAAGAAGAAAATGGCCCAGAGTCGCAGAATGAATCAAAGGGAGGTGATCAACAAACCCCACCTTACCAGGCTCAAATGATAATAAACTCACCACACTTGAAAAATCAATACAAGGGGCAAATGAAAAAATCTGTAACAAAATAGAAAATCTACATTCAACTATTAATTCATTATTGACAGAGAATCAACAACTGAAAAAAATAATTAAAAGAAGCTGAAAATCATATATCAGCTCTGGAAAATGAAGTGGTGCCTTTAAAACATCAGAAAAAAGGGTAGAAGTTAATCAGAAAGATCTGGCTGTGAAATTAACAAACTTTGAATCAACGGCCAAGTGAAAAAATATTCGCATTCTAGGGGTCCCAGAAACATGGGACAATCAGGATACACTCGCCAATTTAGTTAAAAAGATCATGGAAGCCTGTATGGACACTGATCGTGGAACTGTTTCTTGTGAATTTGGCAGTATCCATCCAGTTTTCAAATCTAATATCAACCCACAAGGGTCTCCATGACCTATAGTAGCAAAATGTTTTCAATCTGAAGAAAAAGATTGTTTAATGACTGCTGTGTATTGGAAGAAAAGAATATATTTAAATAGAGTTAACATTGCAATTTACAATGACTTACCACTGGGCATTGTTCAGGAATGGAAAAAAGTTGATGACATTAGGAGAAAGTTATGGATGTTTGGGGTTATGCCAACTTTATTTCATCCTGCAAAACTGAAAGTGGTCATTGATGGAATTAGACATGTGTATGATACCCCTGAACTGGCAAGGAGAGACTTAAAAGAAAAACTTAGTAATTTTGAATAATCCAGTAGTGCTTCAACTATTACTTATGTTAGTGAATAGGGGTTTAAATGGATTTCTGTAGGACATAAGTGGGGCTGGTGGTGGTGGTGGTGGGGGGGGGTACATATAAAACTAGACAAGCCAGTCTAGTGACTGGCAAGGTTCAAATGGATTTGTTTTTCAGTTATTATTTATGGTTTTTGGAGGGCAGGGAATTTTTTGTAATAGTTTTTGAATGTTTCTGGGTTTTTTTTTTTTTGTTTTTTTACCATCTCTAATTTAAGACTCAGGATAACTTATATGTTTTGTTTGCTATATGCTCTTACTTTCTCCCACAGGGTTGCTCCCCAAGAAAAATATACTAATGGTTGCAGTCTGAATTATGGTTCTGACGTTAGTATCTAATTTATGCTGTGCTACCTTTCATGTAAACAGAATGCATAACCTGACTAAGAGACCAAGGGTGCTGAACTATATAAATAAATCTAGGGTGGATTGTATTGCATTGAAGGAGACCCACTTAGACAACAGTGAGGTTAAAAAGACAAAAACAATGGATGGCAAGGGTTTTTTATTCTACTGGGACTAGAAAAAGGGTGGGTGTAATGTTAATATTTAGAACAAAATTCAGATCTTATTATATTATATACATTTGCAGACTCCAGGGATGTATAATTATGGTAAAAGCCAAAATATATAATCAAATTCTTACTTTTGCTTCTGTATATGCCCCATATGCCCCATTTGTGAATTATTGTCAATTTCTGGCAGTAATTATTCAGTGCCTAATACATTTACAGGCTGATAGAATAGTTCTAAAGGGTGATTTTAATGCACTGTTAAACCCTGAATTATATAGGACTTCTAAAACACCCTTCTTTAATAAAGTGCATACCAAATTATTAAATAACTTCTTGATCCAACATGACTTGCAGGATGTTTGGAAAATGCTAGGTCCTAAAAACATAGAATCCATCCATTATGATAAAAAGACAAAAGGTTTCTCCAGAATTGATTTTATAATGGTCTCTAAGACAATAATTAGGGATATTGACCAGATAGAAAATAAGTCACGCATATTATCCGATCATGCCTTAATAATGGTCAGTATAAAGTTAATAGATCCCAATAGGAGAAAATGTTTTGCCTGGAGAGTAAATAATAAGATTCTGGGAGAACCAGAGTTTCAGGAGAAAATAAAGAAAGGCATAGAAGAATACTGGCACGTTAATGGGTCAGCAGATAAGACTATGTTATCCTTATGGGATCAATTTAAAGTGGTATTGATGGGAATAATAGTATTCTATCAGGCATATAAAAATAAAAGTTTAAAGCAAAAAGGAAAGGAATTAGATTTAAACATTAAGGAATTATACCAGAAAATTAAAACTGAACATGACAGATACAATAAAGAATGGGCTAAATCTTGTTTAGAAAAGGCTGAACTAAGCCAGCCCAGTGGCGTAGAGGGCTGAGGCGCTGGACGTCTCACCTCGCAGCACGCCGGCGACCCGGATTCGGGAGCGAGCCTTAGTCATCAGAGGCTTGGCATGGGGGGAGGGCAGAGCTGGATGGAGCAGCTGGTGGGCAGCTCTCCTCTCTGGGGAAGGGTGAGTGGCATCCCTCGCTCAATGGTTGCCTTCTGGTGGAGGTCAGGAGGCTGCGCAGGCTGGGGGAGCCGGTGTTGAGCCAATGGAGTGGGCGGGCAGGGGTCATTACTGGGGCTGTAAGGTGCATGCGCACCTCCACCTTTATCATCCTTCTCCTGGGGCCCTGGGAGAAAACCAGCGGATAACGACTGCAGGATGATGACTGACTCTCGCATGCACTGCTCCCAGACCGGACGTAGGTAAGCCCAGGTAATTCCGGGGCCATCTGGGGGAGCAAAAATAGAAATAAGATAAAAAAAAAGAAAAGGCTGAACTAAACAATAGGCAAGGCTCCTAGTGCTCTGCAGCAGAATTTTCTGACTTCTACGGCAGGGCTTCTTGGCTTCTGTGGCAGCATTTTCTGATTTATGCAGCATTATTTATTAATTTGTCTGGCAGAACGCAGTCCTGCCATTGGATAAATATTATGTCATGTCATCAATGACATCATATGCTTAGCATAGAGGAGGGGCTTTAGGATAAATGAGATGGGAAAGAAAGCCTGACACTATGGAAAAACAGTATATTTCAATTAAAATGCACCAAAAATAATGAATTCTGCAGCACTATATATATTCTGCAGCATGATGCAAATTCTGCGGAAAATTCTGCAACTGCAGAATCACAGAATTCCAGGGGCCTTGACAATAGTACTGTATAATATTAAGAGATTAAATCAACTGAGATACTGTATATCCAAGGGGACAAAACAGATAAATTATTAGTAGCCCAATTAAAACAAAACAGAGGGACAGAAACCTAATTACTGTATTGGTGGATAATTGAAGCAATCAAATATACAGCGATGAAGAGATGGGTTCACCCATAATTACAGAATATCAGCAAATGAATCAACAAAGTTACAGTACCAATGAAGAGGAAATAAACTGGTATCTCAAAGAAAGTAATTTACCCAAAATCATATGTGATGACATGGAATTTACATTACTTGAAGTTCGTGATACCATTAAAGCCCTGCCAAGAAAACAAGGACCCTGGTTTGGACGGCCTCACAGCTGAATTTTATCAGTGTTTTAGCAAACAGCTGGCTCCATATTTGTTACAAATGTTGAATGAAATCAGAGTGACCTCAATTCCAATTCATATTTCAATGCAAGAATTTAAAACAATTTTATTATTAAAAGAAAAGAAAGCGCCAGAAACTGTACTGAGTTATCGGCCAATAGCATTGCTCAATATTGATTATAAACTAGAAGCAAAGCTTATAGTTAACAGAATAAAAGGTAATTTGCACAAAGTAATTGACCCAGAGCAACATGGCTTTACTCAAGGCTCTACCATATTTCAAGCCACTGGATTAGTACAGGCAATGTTGCAAGTAATTAAGGCTCAGAATCAACCATATCATTTAGTTGCAGTGGACACAATGAAAGCATTTGAAACATTAAATAGGGAATTTATGTTTGCATGCTTAAACGAATTTGGTGTATCAGAATCTCTGTATTTGATGATTAAGAAGACCTATGCCAAAACTAGAGTTAGATTTTCTGTTAATAATTATGATACTGATGAAATGGAGATGTGCAATGGCATAAAACAGGGCTGTCCCTGTCACCAATATTGTATATAATGTATTTGGAACCATTTTGAATCATATTAAGTTGAATAATGAGATAGCAGGGGTTTAACTGTCAGGGATACATAAAAAATCAAATGTGTTGGCTGACAACATTTTATTTTACATTAAAAACATTAATTTAGAGATGCCAGTTTTATTGGAAGAAGTAAAAAGATACTCTCAAAATTCTGGATATTGTCTAAACAGAGCCACATCTGTAATAATGGCAGTTAATGTACCTCAATATACTCTCAACAATGAAATTAAACAAGATTTTCAAATTAGCACTAGTTTCAAGTACTTAGGAATAACCATATGTAGCAATCAAGAGGAGTTAATAAGGATAAACTATAGTATGGCAAAGGACAAAATACAGGGTTTATTAGACAACTGGATAAATCTTTCCTTGTCTTTAGCAGGACATATTGACACTATCAAAATGATGGTTATGCCATATATACTTTATATCATCCAGGCAGTCATAGGGTGCCCTGTTTCTTGTTGGTATGCCTTGACTAGAAGGATCTTTAAAAAAATTTTATAGAGGAGAGAAAAACCTCAAATTCCATGGAAACAGTTAACAACACCTAAGAAAGTAGGACGATACAGTTGCCCAGATCCATTGGATTACAAAACAGCTTATCAAATTAAATAATGGTTGGAATCGGCTTTCGAGACCCCTGAAACAGATTTCATTGACCACCTGTATTGGAATAACAAGGGAAAAATGAGGCATAACTCTTTGTTGTGGGATGCTGTGGGTGGGATGAACATTTCAGTACCTTACCAAGCCATTAGGTGCAAAATTAGGAGGGAAAGACAAAGATTAAGAATAAATCAGTCCTTACCCTGGCTGATTTTTAGAATAGACCAGATGGATACTCCAAGGACCTCAGGGAACCATAGGATAGTAGAAATATTAAAAAAGGCTGGTATAATAAGGTGGTGCCAATTAATTACAGTGGAAGGAACTTTTATACCCTTTGATGAGTTAAAAATGGAACTGGCTGGGGTCTCAAAATTTCATTTTTTACAATATATGTCACTAAAAAAGATAGTTGATGAATTTCAGGGGAAAATTCAAAACAATCCAACAAGAAATATCCAGGATAAAGTAGTACAACAATTAAAACATGTCAAGGGATGGGGTAAGAAATGACTCCAAAGTATCTATAATTTTATAAATATACAGGATAAAAAACATTGGGAAAAAACAAATAAATGGAAACAGGAAAATGGTATACAGTTAACAAACCAAATGGACAAATTTAAGAGGCAGAATTTACAAGGATTGTGCATATTCTAAAAATAGCACAATACAAAAAAAATGTGGACAGGGCTTACTATACCCCTGAGATCCTGGGACATATGTTAAAATATGGGTCTAAGAAATGTTGGCATCAATGTAAAAATAAGGCAGACCTTACCCACTGTCTTTGGAGTTGTCCTAAAGTAAACACACTGTGGCTTACGACAACCGAGTGGCTCACGGAAATCATTGAGAAAGCACATTTGAAGTAATGAACTTAAATGGCTCAGAGAGGCTGAGTTTGAATCCCAAACATGAAAAAATGTTTTATATATATATATATGTACTATGTGTACTAAAATACATATACTGGGGCAGCTGGAATGCACAAGAGATTGATCTATTGATCAAAAATAAATAGAGGTATCAGCTACAAGAATCCTTATCATATGAAAATCTTTTTTCAAATGTGGAGAAAAATTCATGGGAGAACATAAACCAGAGAGAAGGTTTTGTACCTTTATGGGAGATAGAGTAAAATGTTGTTAAATATGGAGGAGGGATTATAAATATGAGTTGTATTAGTTATTTGATTTTTGTCTATTTTTGTGTGTGTGTTGAATTTTTCTTCCCCTTTCTTTTGTTTTGAAGCTGAATGATTGTATGTAATGGAACTAAGAAGTTAAAGAAATGTATTTCCGTGCTATCTTAGTATATTGTAATCAAAAAAATAATAAAATATTAAAACAAAAAGTTACTGTTAAGTGGCCAAATTCAGCAACTATTAAGTGTGCCTCAGAATTTGAATTGGAGATGCAAACACATCTGGTGCATAGCCACACACAGCACAGTCCCACACTGGGGATTTGTTAATGCTTTTATGTAATCTAATGCAATATACTATAAAACGAATGATAATAAGGAGTAATAATGGGGAATGAGTAATGATGATGATGACACTTCTGTGTACAGTACTTGTACTTTACTTGTCTTGTACTGTAAACAGCCAGCTACGAGTTACAAAGTCAGATTATCTCCTGGGCCACCCACAGCCAGCAGCACAGGTGCATCAACTTGTATGTTGTTTGTCTGAACAGTATTTTTTTAATACGTGAAATCATGAATGAGCATTAACAAGTGATCATGATTCATGACTGGATGGCACAAGTCAAATATTTATTTGGCCAACCTGATGCCCTTGCCATATATACACAGCCACACTGAATTCAGGAAAAAAAATTGGGGGGGGGATTTCTGGGACTGTTACATTTATTGTGGGCCCCCCCTGCAGTCTCTCTCTCTCCCTTCTAGACATCACAAGTCAAAGATTTATTTTGCCACACTGCTGCCCTTGCCCTATACACACAGCCACACTGAAGCCAGAAAAAAACAATTATTTGGGATTTGTGAGACTGTTGCATTTATTGTGAGCCCCACTGCAGTCTCTCTCTCTCTCTCTCTCCCTCTCACCTCTGGATGTCACAAGTCAAAGATTAATTTTGCCACCCTGCTGCCCTTGCCCTGTACACCCAATCACAGTGAAGCCAGGAAAAAAAATGATTTGGTCTTTCTGGCACTCTTACATTTATCGTGGGCCCACTGCAGTCTCTCTCTCTCTCTCCCCCGTATGTCACAAGTCAAAGATTTATTTTGCCATCTGCTGCCCTTGTCCTGTACACACAGCCACACTGAAGCCAAGAAAAAAAAACTATTGGGGATTTCTGGGACTGTTACATTAATCGTTGGGCCCTTGCAGTCTCTCTCTCTCTCTCTCTCTCTCTCTCTCTCTCTCTCTCTCATGGATGTCACAAGTCAAAGATTTATTTTGCCACCCTTCTGCCATTGCCCTGTACACACAGCCACACTGAAGTCAGGAAAAAAATATTTGGGATTTCTGGGACTGTTACATTTATTGTGGCCCCCTACAGTCTCTCTCTCTCTGCCCTCTGGATGTCACAAGTTAAAGATTTATTTAGCCACCCTGCTGTCCTTGCCCTGTATACACAGCCACACTGAAGCCAGGAAAATAAATTTTATTTGGGATTTCTGGGACTGTTACATTTATAGTGGGACCCCCGTAGTCTCTCTTTCGCTCTTTCTCTCTCTCTCTCTCTCTCTCCCCCCTCTGGACATCACAAGTCATAGATTTATTTTGCCACCCTGCTACCCTTGCCCTGTACACACAGCAACACTGAAGCCTGGAAAAAAATATTTGGGCTTTCAGGGACTGTTACATTTATCGTGAGCCACCATGCAGTCTCTCTCTCTCTCTCTCTCTCTCTCTCCCCATCTGGACGTCACAAGTCATAGATTTATTTTGCCACCCTGCTGTCCTTGCCCTGTACACACAACCATACAGAAGCTAGGAAAAAAAATATTTGGGCTTTCTGGGACTGTTACATTAATCGTTGGGCCCTTGCAGTCTCTCTCTCTCTCTCTCTCTCTCTCTCTCTCTCTCTCTCTCCCCCATGGATGTCACAAGTCAAATATTTATTTTGCCACCCTTCTGCCATTGCCCTGTACACACACAGCCACACTGAAGTCAGGAAAAAAATATTTGGGATTTCTGGGACTGTTACATTTATTGTGGCCCCCTACAGTCTCTCTCTCTCTCTGCCCTCTGGATGTCACAAGTTAAAGATTTATTTAGCCACCCTGCTGTCCTTGCCCTGTATACACAGCCACACTGAAGCCAGGAAAATAAATTTTATTTGGGATTTCTGGGACTATTACATTTATAGTGGGACCCCCGTAGTCTCTCTCTCTCTCTCTCTCTCTCTCTCTCCCCCATCTGGATGTCACAAGTCATAGATTTATTTTGCCACCATGTTACCCTTGTCCTGTACACACAGCAACACTGAAGCCTGGAAAAAAAATATTTGGGCTTTCAGGGACTGTTACATTTATCATGAGCTACCATGCAGTCTCTCTCTTTCTCTCTCTCTCTCCCCCATCTGGACGTCACAAGTCATAGATTTATTTTGCCACCCTGCTGTCCTTGCCCTGTACACACAACCATACAGAAGCCAGGAAAAAAAATATTTGGGCTTTTTGGGACTGTTACATTTATCATGGGCCACCATGCAGTCTTTCTCCCCTCTGGACATCACAAGTCCAAGATTTATTTTGCCAGCCTGCTGTCCTTGCCCTGTATACACAGCCACACTGAAAACAGGAAAATCAATTTTATTTGGGATTTCTGGGACTGTTATATTTATCATGGGCCCCCTGCAGTCTTTCTCTCTCTTCTCACTGGATGTCACAAATCATAAATGTATGTTGCCACCCTGCTACCCTTGCCCTGTACACACAGCCACACTGAAGCCAGGAAAAAAATATTCGGGCTTTCTGGGACTGTTACATTTATCATGAGCCACCATGTAGTCTCTCTCTCTCTCTCTCTCCCTCCCCCATCTGGATGTCACAAATCAAAGATTTATTTTGCCACCCTGCTGTCCTTGCCCTGTACACACAGCCACACTGAAGCCAGAAAAATAAATTTTATTTGGGATTTCTGGGACTGTCACATTTATCATGGGCCCCACTGTAGTTCTCTCTCTCTCTCTCTCTCTCTCTCTCCTTTGGACATCACAAGTCATAGATTTATTTTGCCACCCTGCTACCCTCGCCCTATACACACAGCCACACTGAAGCCAGGAAAAAAATATTTGGGCTTTCTGGGACTGTTACATTTATCATGAGCCACCATGCAGTCTCTCGCCCCTCTGGACATTGCAAGTCAAAGATTTATTTTGCCATCCTGCTGCCCTTGCCCTGTACACACAGCCACACTGAAGCCAGGAAAATAAAATTTTATTTGAGATTTCTGGGACTGTTATATTTATTGTGGGCTCCCTGCAGTCTTTCTCTCTCTTCCCTCTGGATATCACAATTCTTAAATGTATGTTGCTACCCTGCTGTCCTTGCCCTGTACATACAGCCACACTGAAGCCAGGAAAATCTATTTTATTTTGGATTTCTGGGACTGTTACATTTATCATGGACCCCACTGTAGTCTCTCTTTATCTCTCCCCCTTCCGGACATCACAAGTCATAGATTTATTTTGCCACCCTGCTGCTCTTGCCCTGTACACACAGCCACACTGAAGCCAGAAAAAAACAATTATTTGGGATTTGTGGGACTGTTGCATTTATTGTGAGCCCCACTGCAGTCTCTCTCTCTCTCTCTCTCTCTCTCTCTCTCTCTCTCTCTGCCTCTGGATGTCTCAAGTTAAGGATTTATTTAGCCACCCTGCTGTCCTTGCCTTGTATACACAGCCACACTGAAAACAGGAAAATAAATTTTATTTGGAATTTCTGGGACTGTTATATTTATCGTGGGCCCCCTGCAGTCTTTCTCTCTCTTCCCACTGGATGTCACAAATCATAAATTTATGTTGCCACCCTGCTACCCTTGCCCAGTACACACAGCCACACTGAAGCCAGGAAAGAAATATTTGGGCTTTCTGGGACTGTTACATTTATTGTTAGCCACCATGTAGTCTCTCTCTCTCTCTCCCCCCCATCTGGATGTCACAAATCAAAGATTTATTTTGCCACCCTGCTGTCCTTGCCCTGTACACACAGCCACACTGAAGCCAGAAAAATAAATTTTATTTGGGATTTCTGGAACTGTCACATTTATCATGGGCCCCACTGTAGTCTCTCTCTCTCTCTCCTCTTTGGATGTCACAAGTCCTAGATTTGTTTTGCCACCCTGCTACCCTTGCCCTACACACACAGCCACACTGAAGCCAGGAAAAATATTTGGGCTTTCTGGGACTGTTACATTTATCATGGGCCACCATGCAGTCTCTCGCCCCTCTGGACATCGCAAGTCAAAGATTTATTTTGCCAGCCTACTGCCCTTGCCCTGTACACACAGCCACACTGAAGCCAGGAAAATAAATTTTATTTGAGATTTCTGGGACTGTTATATTTATTGTGGGCTCCCTGCAGTCTTTCTCTCTCTTCCCTCTGGATATCACAATTCTTAAATGTATGTTGCTACCCTGCTGTCCTTGCCCTGTACATACAGCCATACTGAAGCCAGGAAAATCAATTTTATTTGGGATTTCTGGGACTGTTACATTTATCATGGGCCCTACTGTAGTGTCTCTTTCTCTCCCCCTTCTAGAGATCACAAGTCATCGATTTATTTTGCCACCCTGCTGCTCTTGCCCTGTATACACAGCCACACTGAAGCCAGGAAAAAACTATTTTGGCTTTCTGGGACTATTACATTTATCATGGGCCACCATGCAGTCTCTCTCCCCTCTGGAGATTACAAGTCAAAGATTTATTTTGCCACCTTGCTGCCCATGCCCTGTACACACAGACACACTGAAGCCAGGAAAAGAAGTGTTATTTGGGATTTCTCGGACAGTTATATTTATCATGGGCCCCCTGCAGTCTCTCTCTCTCTCTCTCTCTCTCTCTCTCTCTCCCCTCTGGACGTCAAAAGTTATAGATTTATTTTGCCACCCTGCTGCCCTTGCCCTGTTCACACAGCCACACTGAAGCCAGAAAAATAAATTTATTTGGGTTTCTGGGACTGTTACATTTATAAAACAAAATTTATTAGGGATTTCTGAGACTGTTACAATTATCATGGGCCCCATACAGTCTGTCTCTCTCTCTCTCTCTCTCTCTCCCCCCTCTGAATGTTACAAGTCAAAGATTAATTTTACCACCATGCTACCCTTGCCCTGTACATGCTGCCACACTGAAGCCAGGAAAAAAAATGTATTTGGGATTTCAGGTACTGTTAAATTTTTAGTGGGCCACCCTGCAGTCTCTCTCTCTCTCTCTCTCTCTCTTTTGCCCCTCTGGACATCACAAGTCAAAGATGTATTTTGCCACCCTGCCACCCTTGCCCTGTACACACAGCCACACTGAAACCAGGAGAATTGAGCAATAATGTCCTCCAGGGTGTGTGTTGTGCTGGGATAACGTCACGCCTCAGGTGGTTGGACACGAGGCCGCAGGTCAAGTGTGTCCAATACCTGAGGTGTGATGTTATCCCAGCACAACACACACCCTGGAGGTCATTATTGCTATTATACAATGGCTTGTTGTAATACAGAATAAAAAAAATAATTTTAACGAATGTTTTTATTAGTGTGGAAGAATATTTTTGTTTCTTAAGAGAGGATGCAAAAAAAAAGGTCATCATGGTGGTCATCCAAATGGGTTCACAGTGCTGAGACTAGACCTGTGATGTTGTGCTGGGATAACATCACAGGTCTAGTCCCAGACTTACCAATCAGAGACCAGGATTCTTTCTTGCCATTGTATAATAAATTTTATTTGGGATTTCTTGGACTGTTACATTTACCATCAGCCCCCTTGCAGAGTCTCTCTCTCCCTTCTGGACGAGATTGTGAATGAATGTTAACAAGTGATTGTGATTTGTGATTGGATGGCACAAGCCAAAGATTTATTTTGCTATCCTGCTACCTTTGGCATGTACACACAGCCACACTGAAGCCAGGAAAAAACATTGCAATTTCATGGAACTGTAAAATTTCTCTTGGACCCCAGTAGTCTCTCCCTCTCTCCTTTGGAGCAGGAATGGCACAAGTCAAAAATTTAGCCAGCCTGCCCTTTCTCTTACACACAATCAGCTACACTGTTTGAGGCCAAGAAAAGAAAAGAAAAAACTTTCACTTGGGATTTTCTGTAATTGTAAAATCTCTCTTGAGCCCCAGTAGTCTCTTTCTCTCCCTCCCTCTGTCCTCTGTATCTGGAATTTTACAAGTAAAAGATTTTGCCAGACTGCCCTTTCTCATGTATATACTTCTACACTTTCTGAGGCCAAGGAAAGAAAAAAACTTTCATTTGGGATTTTCTGTAACTGTAACATCTCTCTTGGTCCCCCAGAAGTCTCTTCCTCCCTCCCTCCCTCTCTCCTCTGGATTAGAGAAGTTGCTAAATTTTACTTCGCCTGCGCATTCCCTGCAAAATCACTCCCTTTGCACCACGAAACATTTTGTGAAATAGGCTTCTGGTTATGAAACTTCGCTGGTAAACTTCAAAAACTTCAAAGTTAGCTTAGACTTTCGTTAGTAACTTCAAAGTTAATAAAAACATGGTTTGTCATATGATTCACTTACTGCAGGTCACGTGAGAGACTCCAGGCAGGTAGGAAGTGAATGTTTCACTTTCATTCTGGCAGTCATAGCTGAAGGAGATGGTCTCATAGACGGAGAGCATCTGCAATAGCAATATTTCTTTAGAGTTTAATATTTTCCACCTTTCTGAGTTCTAATCCTTATCTTTCTTTACTTTATTTTCTGCATTTATAAATTTTGTTCATGTGTCCTTTTGTCTTTTGTAGTTTATCTAGTTGTGTGTGTGTGTGTGTGTGTGTTTCTGAGTTCTTCTGACCCTCTTTCTCTCCTTTTCTTTATTTTAAATGTTGTTGGTAATGGAGGGACAGCATCAGGAGTCCAGAAAGGAAGGGGCTGGGCCTGCAGAAATAGGCTTCTGGCTACTAAACTTCTCTGGTAAACTTTGAAAACTTTGAAGTTACCTTAGACTTTTGTTACTAACTTCAAAGTTAATAAAAACATGATTTGTCATATGATTCACTTGCTGCAGGTCATGTGGGAGACTCCAGGCAGGCAGGAAGTGAATGTTTCACTTTCATTCCAGCAGTCATAGCTGAAGAAGACACTCTCATAGAAAACATCTGCAATAGCAATAAATCTTTAGAGTTTAATATTTTCCACCTTTCTGAGTTCTAATCCCTATCTTTCTTTACTTTATTTTCTGCATTTATAAATTTTGTTCTTGTATCCTTTTGTCTTTTGTAGTTTCTCTAGTTTTGTGTGTGTGTGTGCGCGCGCGCGCATGCTTGTGTGTTTCTGAGTTCTCTTGACACTCTTTCTATCCATATCTTTATTTAAAATTTTGTTGGTAATGGAGGGGCAGCATCAGGAGTCCAGAAAGGCTGGGGCTGGGCCAGCAGTTACAGTATTTGCATCAACAGGCATACTTTAAACCAAGGCACTGCTGCACCCCCAATCAGGAAGGGATTTCTGCCACTGCAATACAGCAGCATGAACTGGAGCAGCCGGAACTGCAGCAAGAGCAACACCCACAAGGTCCTCCACTCCAGGAGGAGCCCATTATCTCTTCCTCTGCTGCACCACCCCTCCCACGGTGTTCTGTAGTGTGGGACTTTTTTGATATGGACCCTGCAGATGGGACGGTGGCCATCTGCAAGGTCCGTGGGTGCCGTGTGAGGTGGGAGCAAAAAGTGAGATGCATTTGGACTGGCAGCCAAAGATGCACCTCTGCATTCACCACCTGAATGAGTGGAGGGCCAAGGAGTGTGAGGTGGTTGCAGCATTTGGTGGTGGTGGTGGTGGTGGAGGTGATGGCCATTGGGGCAATGATGTGGAACAGCAGGAGGTCAGTAGTAGTGCTGTTGTGAGTCAGCATAGTACCCACAGAAAGGACCGCAGTAGTAATCAGCCTGTACCTCCCAGGCAACAGCCTGCACCATCACATTATGGCAATGACCCCATCGCAGCTACCACACAGGGTGATGTGGCAGTTGTATGGGATGAGCTGCACATGATGTGGCAGGATTTCAACAACATGTTTATTGCATTTTCCAGAAATGTCAAGTTGTCTCCCCAGAGAGAAAACACTTCTCTTTTGTTAAATACCGTTGCCGCACACACCTGAATAGGCAGTGCAAACCACATGTGAAATTTGCAAGAGAACATAAACATAATTATGGTACTAAGCATTTTTGGGCCTGCCACCCCACTACCACCACTACCAGCACTGTGCAAGAAATGGAAAGTCGTGTCCCCAGAGAATAAAATGCTTCACTTCTGTCAAATACTGTTGCCACTCACACAGCAGTAGGCGGTGCAGACCATATGTGAAATTTGCAAGAGAACTTAAACATAATTATGGTACTAAGTTAAATCACAGTCAGGAGGACAGTGATTTTTTTTCTAAATAAAGGTGTGCCGTCCGGGACTCAAAAATCACTCTGGTTAAATCTCAGTCAGGGGGACTATGATTTTTGTCTAAATAAAGGTGTGCCAGCAGGGACACACAACAATCACTCTGGTTAAATTCACAGTTAAGAAGACAGTGATTTTTTTCCTAACAGGTGTGCACACAGGGACACACAACAACCACTCTGGTTAAATTGCAGTCAGGAGGACAGTGATTATTTTTCTAAATAAAGGTGTGCCGGCAGGGACACAACAACCACTCTGGTTAAATTGCAGTCAGGAGGACAGTGATTATTTTTCTAAATAAAGGTGTGCTGGCAAGGACACAATAATCACTCTGGTTTAATCGCTGCCAGGAGGACAGTGATTGTTTTTCCTAGCACAGTTGTTTATTTTTTATTTATTTCAATCTAGGATTACAATACCTTTGAGCTGAAGTTCTTTTACAAAGGTTCCACATCAGCGTGTGCAACAGTCATCATTTTTAATTGCAAACATATAGCCATTGACTTACAGACATGTAATAACCAGTACAAAGACTTGAGCTATGAGTAAGACGAGGGAAGGTGAGTGGGGTGGGTGGGGGAGGGAGTGAGGGTAGGAGATGGGGGAAGGAGGAGCAGTTGTGCACAAGGACACACAACAATCAATCTAGTTAAATTCACAGTTAGGAGGACAGTGATTTTTTTTCCTAATGCTGGTGTACATGGAGGGACACACAACAATCACTCTGGTTAAATCACAGACAGGAGGACAGTGATTTTTTTCTAAATAAAGGTGTACCAGCTGGGACATAACAATCACTCTGGTTAAATCTCAGTCAGGACAGTGCTTTTTTCTTAAGAAAAGACAGGGCAGTGCCCCACTGATTTGGTTCTGAAGACAAGTGTGCCTTGTAAATTGATTCTACCCTCTCCCACACAAGCCACCAAACCACTACTTCTCTATTAACAGAAAACAAAATACCTCAAGTAAAGAATACAGGAGAAAAATCAACACGAAAAAGTACTTTGTGTGTAAAGGCACTCACAGACACAGTTCTGAAGCAATTTGACCAACAAAATGCTCTTTTCTATAATGTTTTTAGATTTTGACTCTAAGCTACAAACACAAGCATTGCTCTGTAAGTCTCTTTCAACACACTACACTCATAGAATGACCAAACTAGCTTCTCATTGGCTGTTCAACAACGTGTGACCTCATATCCCATGGTTCATTGCAAACTTCACTTCTTATGCTGAACTTCAACAGTGAAGTTCCAGCTTCTCTGATCTAGGACACTTCTACTATTAACTTTAACATGTTTTGAAGTTCTCGACTTCTAAATTTCGCAAGGCTGCCAATAGTCTTTGAAGCTGTGCTTCGCAGCACAGAAAACTTTGCGGAAAAGTGACAATCCACGAAATGTTATGTGCCGTGAATTTTTCCATCTTCGCACACCTCTCCTCTGGATCTGGACTGGCAAAAGTCAAAGATTTTGCTAGCCTGCCCTTTCTCATGTATACACAGCTGCACTGACTGAGGCCAAGAAAAGAAAAGAACTTTCATTTGGGATTTTCTATAACTATAAAATCTTTCTTGGGCCCCCAGTAGTCTCTCCCTCTCTCTCTTTCCTCTGGATCTGTAATGGCACAAGTCAGGTGTTCACTCAGCATCCCTTTCTGTAGAACAGCTCTTGGCCAATGCTCATTCTCATTCAGGGCCCCCCATTGACTGAATGAAATTCCAGCTGATATTCAGAATACTGCAAATGTAAGGGCCTTTAAGACAGAACTGAGATAGTATTTAGTTAGCACTGGTACTTGTCCATGTTTGCAGGTTCATGGCCTCCCCTATCCTACCCCAAACTCCTTCTCCACTGGATCTAGTCCATCCCTTTAAGATGTACTCTTACCTTAAATTCTTTTTCATCTCTTCAACATAAAATCAGCTAAGTACATTACTCCCCTCTACCACTTCACCTCCAACCTCCATGCTTCCCACCACTACCCTGCATCTCTCTCCTGATTTTCACCTTGACCCATACATGCTGAGTCTGCTTTCTCCTTTCCCACTGTCTATCCCCCCTCAACTGCACACATCTACAACTTTACAGTAGTTGTAACTGCCCACCACAGCTACAACTAGATCATTATTTTGGCCAACTGTCCTCACCTGCTGCCCTCTGTGCTACCTTCCCTCCCCATCTCTCCCCCTGTCTCTTTTCTTAGCAGCTGGAGTATTTTTTTTTTTATGAAAAGGCCCGTGTTTGGGCTGCTCACTAATTTCCTTTTTAGCTTAAGCTGTTCCTTAAAACCTACAGTAGTAACTATAGCATAACCCAGCCCTCTCTGATGGCAATGAACCTTCTGTTATTTTTCTCTGTATACTGGTACTTGTCTTGCTTGTTTGATGAGGAACCTTTATAAAAGAGCAGCTTGCTCAAAGGTTGTTACCAATGATTACAATAAATAAATAAATAAAATACAATTTTGCAAGTCTGCCCTTACTAATACGTACCGTCACACAGCATTGCCACACTGCTTTAGTTTGCATCCCCCTCTTGACAGCCACCCAGGCTACCACTATCTCTACAATCCAGACTCCCTGACCCATCTTCACCCACCCCCGAGGATTGGTTTCTCTCCCTTCCTTTCTCTCACTCTCCCTAATTTCTTCTCTTCCTTCCCCTCTAGCTCATATATTTCTGGCATTTTTGGGGGGTTTTGGAATTTTATTTTTGGTGACTCTCTCTGCTGGCTGCCTGGCTATGCTAAGTGCAGCTCCTGCTCCTCCAGTCCTCTTTGCTCATCTGGGGGCCATGTTTTGCACTCAACATAGGCAATAGAAACATAGAACATAGAAAAGTGACAGCAGAAGGAGACCAATGGTCCATCAAATTTACCCTTGAGATTCCGTGATCCTATTGATCCTGGGTCCTAGCTGGTAGTTTCCCTTGTGGAACTGATTCTTTCATGTTCTTTATCCAAATGCGTTTTGAATTCAGACATGGTCTTAGCTCCCTCCACTTCCACATGCAGTCTATTCCATGGCTCCACTACCCTTTACAAGAAATAATGCTTTCTTAGATCCTTCTTGAATTGTCCACCCTTCAGTTTCCATTCATGCCCTCTCATGTTTGCGTTGGGTGTCCTGATGAATATTTCAGTATAGGGGAACGAATTAAAACTCCTCATATATTTAAAGATTTCTATCATATTCCTCTTTCCCTCCTAGTTTCAAGTGAGTACATGTTTAATGCCTCTAGACACCCTTTGTATGACAGCCTTTGGGGCTCCTGTATCATTTTGGTTGCCCTTGTCTGTATGGTCTCTGTGCTGTCCCTATCCTTTTTAAGGTATGGTCTCCAAAACTGTATGCAGTATTCCAAGTGGGGTCTCACCACAGATCTGTACAGTGGAAGTATCTCCTCCCTGCGCCAACTATCAAATCCTCTCCCTATGCATCCTAACATTTTGTTGGCCCAACTATATGCTGCATTGCACTAGCTGTTCTGTTTAAGGGTGTCACTAATGATAACTCCTAGATCTCTTTCCTCCTTTCAGGCACTGAGTTGGACTCCATTTAGCCAATAGGTTGTTCTTGGGTTGTTCCTGCCAATATGCATCACTTTACATTTTTTGGAATTAAATTTCAGCTGCCAGATATAAGACCATTGCTCTAACCTTTTCAAATTGTTTTATAGGGCTCTCACTGCTTCTTCGTTGTCCACCTTTCCCCTTAGTTTTATTTATTTATTTATTTATTGAAAAGTTTCACCAGGTAAGGTACACTGGACAACAAGTTGCTCATCTTCCGATACAACCTGGGGGAGCGGGTAAAGGGAGTTACATCATAGTATGTTGTACAAGCAATCCACACGTAACGTATAAAGCATAGTATAAAAGGTAGGTAGTTTAAACATAAAGGTGACCTCATGGATAATCTATAATGACTAACAGTGCAAAAGCTGCTACCTCATACATGCAATTAGTATACAGATATAACATTAATCATTCATTGCAATATCATAGTGTAAGAATTTTAGGAACAAATACAATTTAAGGAATTAACACAGCACTTTAACATAAGAGTAGGAGAGGTGCATGATGAGAATAGGGAACATTTAGGCCTACATTCATGGACTATTAGTAAAAAAACTCCATGAAGGGAGAATAGCAAAGTAGCAGGGACAGCTAGTAAACCCTGGTGAATCATTCAGTTTGGTGTCATCTGTGAAAAGTGCAGTCTTGCTCTAGATATCTACTCCTATGTAGTTGATGAACATATTAAATTGGACTGTGCCTAAGACTGAGCCCTGTGGGACTCCACTCATCACCTCCCCCTCCTCTGACTTCCCTCCATTGACAATAACCCTTTGCCTCCTTCTGTCTAACCAGTTTCACACCCACTCAACAATGCAGCTTGCTGTGTCAAGCTGCTCTAGCTTCTTCAGCAAGCATTTGTATGATACTGAATTGAAGGCTTTGCTGAAGTCAAAATAGAGGAGGTCCACTGGTCAGTCATTATCCACCTCCCTAGTCACCCAATCAAAGAAAGTAATTAGGTTCATCTGGCATAACCTGCCAGCCATAAAACTGTGCTGTTTGTCTTCCTGCAGGTCATACTTTTCAAAGTATTCTACCTTTAATCAGGGCCTCCATTTGCTTTCCTAGCACTAATGTGAGTCTGCAGTTACTGGCCTCTTCCCCACTCCCAATCTTATGTAGAGGCACCACTTCAGCTGTTTTTGACTCATTCAGTACAATTCCCATTTGGAATGAATAGTTGAACAGGTGCACTAAGGGGACTGCTAACTCATTTGCTAACTCCTTAATTATCCTTAGATGTATTATTGGATGTATTCAGTTTGAACCAGAAGATTTATCTATTTTCAACTGCTCTAGCAATTCTCTAACCCTGCCTGCTGAAAAAATTGGAGTTTCCATTTTTGACACTTCCCTGCCATGTACTGTGATGCTGCAGTCAGGCATAGGGCCACATTGGCCTTTTGCATGACCTCTTCTACTATCCTGTACCCATCTCTAATTAATTTGTCCTCTTATGGGTCATGTTTAAAAATATCTTTGATCTAATTTTCTTCTAAATCTAGGTACAACAAGGTCATTTTTAGATTTAGCTCTAGTAAGTCCAAGACCAGATTGAAAATGAATCAATGTTATAAAACTTTAAGGACATGGGTAACTTAGAAATTTCTACACCAGTGGAACTTGATGGATGATATTGAATATGCTGAGGCAATGGAAGCCAGTTTAATGAATTATATAAATTATATAAATTGCAATGATGAGTATTAGACTTCAGACTATAATGGTAAATATGTGATAGGGAAAGTGATGGAATCACTTCTGAAGGAAAGAATTATTGAGTACCTGGAGGCCAGTGGGGCACAGAACCCAAGGCAGCATGGGTTCACAGCAGGAAGGTCATGTCAGACAAATCTAATTGATTTATTTGACTGGGTGACCAAAGTAGTAGATCAGAGAGGGGCTATGGACATGGTCTACCTAGACTTTAGCAAGGTTTTGACACAGCCCCACAAAAAATATTAATAATCAAATTAACCAGCCTGGGAGTGGGTCCCAGGGAGGTAGCCTGGGTAAAACTTTGGCTGGACAACAGGAAAAAGAAGGTAATTGTAAATGGAGCCCACTCTGAAGAAAGAGGGGGTTACTAGTGGGGTACTGCAGGGTTCAGTTCTGGGCCCAGTCCTTTCAAATGTCTTTGTAAGTGACATTGCAGAGGGACTGGAAGGAAAATATGCCTCTTTGCAGATGATACAAAGATCTGCAACAGGGTTGATACACAGGGAGGTGTGGAAAGGATGAGAAGGGACTTGGCAAGGTTGGAGGAATGGTTAGAAGTATGGCAGCTTGGATTCAATGCAAAGAAGTGCAAAATAATGCACCAGGGAAACAAAAACCCAGAGGAAGATTACACAATGGGGGAGAGGTAGTAACAATAACAAAAATGGAAAGGGACCTGGGAGTAATCATATCAGATGACCTCAAGGTTAGCAAGTAATGTGAGAAGGCAGTAGGGAGGGCTGGAGAGATATTGGGATTTATAGGGAGAGGTATCACCAGCAGAAAACAGGAATTTGTCATCCCTCTGTACAGACAGTTGGTGAGACCACATCTGGAGTACTGTATCCAGTTCTGGAGACCCCATCTCTGAAGGAACATAGACAGGATGGAGGCAGTCCAGAGGAGGGCAACTAAAATGGTGCAGGGTCTGCAAGAGAAGCCATACAAGGAGAGACTACAGGAGTTTAATATGTATACAATTGAAGAAAGAAGGGAGAGGGGGGACATGATATGAACTTTTAAGTACCTCAGTGGAATCAACAAAGTCCAAGAGGGTAGCATCTTTCAGAAAAAGAGATGTGCAAGAACAAGGGGACACAATTTGAAGATAGAGCGGGGACAGCTCAGGGGCAATGTGAGGAAGTATTTTTTCACAGAGAGGGTGGAGGACACATGGAATAGCCTTTCTGAGGAGGTTGTGGGGTCTAAAACTGTGGGAGAATTCAAGAATGCATGGGACAGACATAAGGCAATTCTTGTGGGGGTAGAAAGAAATAGGCTGTTGATTAACTAGGATCTGCAGCTTATCCTGTAGGTAGGGAAATGGGCAGATTAGGTGGGCCAAGTGGTCCTTATCTGCCGTAAATGTCTATGATTCTGTTAATACTTGCACCCTAGTCAGGTCAGTGACAGCAGTGTAAGAATAAATCAATAAACCACGCTCAGCAAAGGAAACAAAATATGCCTAAGATATCAGCAATAAGTTGAATCTGTAATACAATCTTGATAATGATATAACACCCTAAACTGCTTATTTACTGATTAGATCATGGTATCTACATATAAGGTGTACACCAATGTAAGGTGTAGGGGAGGCAGTATAGCGCAGTGGTTTAAGGCTCTGAGCTACAAATCTGGTGACATCCAGCAGACCAGACCTGGGTTTGAATCCCACAACTTCCACTTGCAAACTGTGTGACCCTGAGCAAGTCACTTAACTTTCTTGTGCTCCCAGGTCGCACCTGTAAAAAGGCTTTCAGCTTAGTGTGCTAGTCCTGGTTAAACAACTAAAAAAACCTCAAGATCCCATCTAACATTATTCCTAGATATTTAAATGATGCCACATTTTCAGGGTATGTGTTACACAATGTACGAATTAACCTTTGCAAAACCGTCTTATTGTAGGTATGGGTACTTCCAAAGAGCATTGATTTGTTTTTTGGGATCCTTTTTTTTGTATTTAATATAAAATGATGCTCTTTACTTCTTCTTTAACATCCTTACTGGCAGAAAATACAACTTCATTGCTCTCATACAACAGTATAAATGATTTTGCACAGACACTCGGGAGGCCATTAATAAATAGGCTGGACAGCACTGGTCCAAAAATTGAACCCTGTGAGACTCCAGTGCTAGTCAGTCAGTAAGTATATACCCCACCTTAGTTCTATATTGTCTACCTTCCAAATAACTAAACCATTTTAGGACAGGCTCAGACAGCCCCACCGTAAGTAACTCATGAAAAAGTAACAGAAAAATCTGAAGCAACAAATGTGCAGTATGTAAATGATTATTAAAAGTTAATAATGCTGTATTTGTGCCATAATACTGTCTGAACCCATGACACTGGATGATAATAGGTCATTCTGATTCAAATAAGAGTACAGTTGCTCACGTATGACCCTTTTGAAAGCTTTGATAAGAGGGACAGGAGATCAGTTGATCTAAGGTCTTCAGCTGTCATTTTTGATTCTAGTTTGTGAAGCAGAATGTCAGCCCCCTTCCAGAGGGCTGTCATCTATCCAGTGCACAGTGACAAGTTGATTATTTTTGTTAAAGGTACAGCAATTTCTTCTTTTGTTAGTTTCACAATGCCCATGTCTACAGTATCGGGTACTACCATTGTGCCATAGTTCAGCCTTTTCAAGTAGTTTATCGGTGAGCTTATAGAGAATTTTTTTAATAGAATTGAAGGTTAATGCAATCTATATACATAGTAGGTTCCACATTCAGTGGCCCTGGGTCCAGTACATTTCTGGTCAAGTGTTCATAATAGACAAAATACTCATTAAAATACTTGACAATCTCTGCCTTATCAGTCACAGCGGTTGTTTCCTTAGCCAATGTCTTGGGAATAAATTTAGTGCCAACATTTGTTAGATCACCAACCATTTTCCAAAACTGCAATGGCCCTTTTTTCAAAGTGCATTGTTTTTCTCTAAAATAATTAGATTTAGCTGATTTAACCATCTGTTTACACTTATTATGTTTGATTTTGAAACTGCTCAATAATTTTTCATCTCCCACATCTCAACAGGCTTTCCAGTCCTTATCCTTTCCCTTCATTAGATCTAGTATTTGACCTGTGATCCATCTGTTCTTTTTCACTTTTCACCTCAACTTATGAGTGGGTGCTAAATGATTAACAATTAAATTTAACTAATAAAATAGCTAGACCACTGGTGCAGAGGCAGTATGTCCGTCTGCAATGCCAATGACCCAGATTCGGAAATGGACTCAGGACATCAGAGGGCCGGCTGTGGAGAGAAGGGACTGAGCATCTTTGGGACTGCTCTCCTTTTTGAGGAGGAGGGGGGGTAGTGTGCCCAGCACATCATGGACCCCTGGTGGAGGTGTGGTGGGATCCATTGTGCTGGCACCGTAATCTGTAGGGGGGGTGGGGTGGACATGGGCCATCATTGCATGTTCCTGCCCCCAGGTACAGCCATACACAAAAATCACAGCCCCAAGCATGATACCCTGCTCTGCCCCCACCACCACTGCCAACATTATCTGCTGGGTTGGGTCCTGCTCCCATGGCCCCACCCTGGGAGTAAGCCAGGGCAAATTACCATAGACCATGGGGGGGCCACCCAGTGGCCCCATCCAGAGAGGATAGGCCTGGGCATGGGGGGGGTGAGTGGGCAGAAGCTGAGCTCCCTATGAGGAATGGGGAGCCAGAAAAACAATTTATTAATAAAATAGTCCAGTGAGGACTCAGTCTGTGGTGTAACATCAAGAAAAGACCAATCCATATTTGTTTATACAAAATAAAATTCTAATTGATTAATATCCAGATTTTTAAGCTTCTAATGGTACAAATTTCAGCTTGTAGCCTACCCATCCTATTTGACCACCAACAATAAATTGGGGAATGATCACTTAAAATGTCTGGCAGTGTACCTGAACAGGTTATCCCACCCAAATCATGAACCAGAACCCAGTACAAATGATTTTGAACTTTAGATTTATAATTGGTTCTGGCTGGTGAACAAATAATCTGGTCTATATCCAGTTCAGATGCCCTATCATACATCTGTTTTTTTTCAGTCTCATCCATCCAATTCAAATTAAAGTCACCAAGTAGTACAATGCCCCTGGCATATTTAAGTAACATGCTAAATCTAGCAACTGCATTAAGACAATCATCAATGTGACCTGAAGAAGAGTTAGTAACACACAACTATATAAAGTTTCTTTGCATCACTCCATAAAATATCTACAGTACATTTAAAAATATGTATTTTGGGCTGCAATCTTCCCTTATAGCACCACCAAAGCATTTAAACATATCTTTGATATATAAAACACAGCCCCCACCCTTTTTATTTTGTCTATCATGCCTAAACTGGTTATACAAATGCAACGTAATTTCATAGCCCATTATCTTGTTTGTTAACCAAGTTTCAGTGAGAGCTATAATGTCAAAATCCTGCCTTTATCCAGGCCTGTAGCTAGTCAAGTTTTGGCAACGTGCTCTGGATGTTAACATATACCACTTTAAAAGTAGTAGTGCATTAAAATGGTGAAAATTTTGATCTATACATTTTTATTCAATTTTAGATTTCCCTTAATCTCTTGTCTTGTATGATATGATTTGTTCCCCATTTTGAGTGTGCTGTAGAACTTTTTTCACATTTAAAATAATAAAAGGAGTGCTCCTTTTCATATGGCTCAAACTCAGTTTTCATCAGTATTCTCAGCTGTTTTTGTTTACCAGTTGTCCCACAAGGCCAGGAAACAGTGTTTACTGAATGCTAGTTCATTATAGTAATTTGGAAGGGTGTAGGGTCCCAGATGCTCTAGGCATAACAAAAAGTTTTGCTGGTCAAAATGAACTGGTAAAGTGGAGGTATCTAGCCTCAAAGTGGCGCTGGAGCAAAATACTTTGAAACAAGAGTGAGGGAGACTCGAAAAGAAATAATTTTTCAAAATATCTTTATTTTTCTATATATGCATAGTCACCTCTTTAGACTATAGAACAATGTTTCATGGCCTTCGGCCACTTCCTCAGGGCTCACGGTGGCCCTGGAGACAGAAATATGTAACAATTATTTCTATATCACATGCTTAGATTCACATATGCTGTCTGTCCTATAGTCCTTTATCTGACAAAAACACCTGTTTTTAAATGTACATATTCACCATATTCAAAAATACTGCTGAGAAACACCAATCAGTATTTAGTGTTACACATGCCAAAATTATATTCACGCTCTATGCCAATGCAACATGCCAGCATTCATTTATACATAGTGTGACTTCATTTTTGATGAGACGACACTAAGGTTGTGTGAAATTAAACTTCCACTGGTGGAATTTTGATGAAAGTAAAAATTTCACTTTCATGAAATTTTGGAATCCACTTTGACAATTTTCAGGGCAATTCTAACATAAACCGGCAAAGTGAATGATTACAATTGCAGACTAATATAAACTGCTGAAAGAAATTCTACAGAACTGATCACTGTCTGGTCAGTTCTGTGAAATGTCTTTAAGCAGTTTAATACATTAATCCACAAGTCATACAGTACATTCATTCCACAGTTCTGTGAGTCTCTGAAGTGCAGAATGAGTGCATGAATTATGGATTAATGTATTAAACTGCAGAAAGAAATGATGCAGAATTGATTACTGAACTGCAGAATAATTACATGAATTGTGGATTATGGTATTCAACTGCAGAATGAAATTCCTCAAAACTGTCACTCCAATGTTCATGTGTATTATTCCACTATTCAGCCAGAGAATTCCATGGAACAGGGCGAAAATTCACCAAACACATTTGGAAGATCCTGATTTCGCCAAAGGCGGAAGTGCAGAACATCTTGTAAAATTTATGAAATTTGGCAAAAGTTCTGCGAAAGTAGAAATGCCAACTTATGCCCAGCTCTAAAATACACTCCTCTTGCCTGTAATGATATATACACAGGGAACTCACACTAAGCTATCCGCAATTTTAGTATCTTGTAGCCTCTGTGGTTGGTGCTATTTTCTTGTCTGCTTGGAAACAAAAAACACAGAAAAATTAATTTAAGTAACAGTACCCTCTGTTACCTTATTTGCTCCATAAGTTCAACTGAAGGACAATTCTACTTTTAATGTCAGTAGCTATTACACATTACCTGTTTCATAATGTGGACTTGATATGACACATCAGGTGTCCCAGTACGCATTGCTCAGGGTAATCTGTGTAAAAGAACAACAGTGTAACTTCTCACAGCATCTGTCTGCCTGCTTTTCCAGACCTTAAGTACATACATGCTTTCATCTTTCTGCTTCTTATTTTAAAATATATATTTTTTTTACAATGTATGATACTTCTGATAGTTTCCCCTTGTCTTAATTAACGGTACTGTTTCCTGCAGACTCAGAACCATCATGTTTCTTATTCCATTTATGGCAAGCCATTTTTAACACTCCCTATGTTCAGACGTTTTCACTCCATTTCTTTCAAAAATGGGTGATGAAGGCAGCAGATGCAAAAGCTTATTTGCATTTCTAATGCAGCTGCTGTCCTTGATGGTCCAACTCACTGATCTGCTCTGGTATTAGTGGCACTGCCTGGAGATCTTGCTGCTTATGTGCAGTTAACTCCCATGGGATGTGGCTCATTGTCATGATGCAGAAACATGATGACATCCTGCCCCAGTGAAACACTTCTGCTAGTGCTCCCTCCAGACCTGTAGTGGCACTTTGCAGCTGTGTGGCAAGTGCTAGAAGTGCCCTAGAAGGGCAACCCCCAAAATGATATGTATATTTTGTTAGGTTGTGGCATAATCCATTTAAAAACAGCCAACCCCATGTTCTAACCTGCTACTGCTACCAGTCCATCTACATTACTATTTTGTACAGGAACTAATTATAGAGGCAGTATTATTTTAAACATCACACCGTAAAAGATAGTGTATGGCCATCCATACACAGAGAAGCCTGTGTCTTCATTTCAAGATTTCTATACAAATTCAGAGCTATACTAAAAGGACTGCTCTGTTTATTATTTCAACTGCAACAAAAATAGTGGCAAAATGGAGAAAAAAGGTATCATACAAGTCAGGAGATAAGGGTCAATCTAAAATAGAATAAAAAAGTGTAGGACAAAATTGTCTCTGCAATCCAGGCACTGCTGCTTTAAACAGCAAGCAGGAAAATTGTCAATAGGCAATAATTATCAAGCAACTTTGTGTAAATGGGTCCTGGATTTATATATTTATTAGAATTTTGGATAAATACCTTTGAGACAATTGCTCTTTTACAAAGATTCCATGTCAGTATAAAAGGAATAGAAGTACAGTATGTGTGAGATTAGCAGGCAAGCAGTTGGAATGCAAATTTCAGTACAGGGTATACATGGTCTAAAAGCTACAGGTAATATATTTAACAGTTAGAACAACACGACCAAGCATACATTTAAGAATGATGAGTCACAGCAAACAATATTTACATGAATTAAAGCTGCCAGATGGGCATTGTCAAAGGGAAAGGTGGAGTGAAAAAACTGAGTTGCTGCCAGTTGTGCCAGGTAGCATAGAAAAGTGGGAAGAGAGAGTGGGCATAGAGGGGTAACTGGGAGGGGGGTAGAAGGAGAGGTGGGTGGGAGGCAAGGATCAGGGAACTTGTGCAACAATGGGTGGGGTGAGCTGATTAGAAAAGGAAGCTGGGAAGGGAGTTGAAGGCTGGTAACAGAGGAAGGTGGTGGACCAGGGCTAGGGAGAGAGGCAGGGGTATAGAGCAGGAGGTGGGGAGAGTGGTGGCAGGCAGAGGTGGGGTTAGTAGAGACGTGTAAAGAACAGGAGCGACTGTCAGGGAGGTTAGGAGAAACAGTCACAGGTGGCTCTGGACACATGTGTTTGATGTAGCTTGTGTTTGAACGAGCAGAGGGTGCCTAAATTGGTAAGTTCACTGCCCAGGGAGTTAAACATCTTAAGGGCTCTACCTGCAAAAGACCACTGGCCTTGGGTGGTGCAACAGTGGGGAACAGATAGAGAATAGTTGAAAGAGCTTCTTGTGTAATGGGAGCAGTTGGCTGGGCTTAAAAGAAACTGAAACCCAGGGGGCATGAGTCCCGTCAATGACTTTTTTGCTAGTCGGTAGGTTTGGAAAGTAATCCTTCCCTGAAGTTGCAGCCAGTTTGACTGTTTGTAGAAGTCACAGGTATACGTGCGGTGGGCAGCACCAGTAAGGAGTGTTCAGGCCCTATTCAGCGCTGCAATGATTCGCCATAGTGCTATAGCTGTGGCTGCTCAATAGATAACAAGCCCATAATCAATGATGGAAACAATAGAGCAGTATATTGCTAGTTTAAGGGCATCAGGTGTCAGGCAGTGTCTATGTTTATAGAGAAGGCCTACACAGATATTTACAGATTTTGCAACTGAATTGGTATGGCTGGAGAAGGATAGAGTAGGGTCCAGGGTTATACCAAGGTATCTGAAAGTCTGCGTCTGGTCCAGGGTCACACCTGAGCTGTTTTTGATCGCCAACTGTTGGTGTTTATGTTTGTTATGTGTGCCATGGAATAGCATAGTCTTTGTTTTGTTGTAATTTAGCACTAGTTTCTGTGAGACGAACCAGGCCTCAACATTACCTGAAACAAGTAATAAATAGATCACCAGTCTTTTCATATCAGGTTAAACTCCTGATTGATTTCTTGGCCTCATAAGATCTTGCAGAATTACAGGAATTAAATTTAGATATCACACTCTTGACATGCATCGTCATTCTGAATAATTACATCAAGCAGGAATCTATATGTGACCAACAGAGCATATAATTAGACCAACAATTTTCAAGATGAGTCACTGCATGTCTGCTGACAGTAACAGTATTAAAACAATGAAATAAGTCAAGTTTAATGCTCTGTAAAAGCATTTTATACATATCCAAGGATGTAACACAAGTAGTAAAAAATAATTCAAAACAGTATTATAACACACTCTGGTTAGAGCCACAATGGCTGCTAATGCTTTAATCTGACAAGGGATATAGAATTAATGTGTGATTTGGATTGTAGTGGAAGGAGCCAGCTGTGGTGCATTCGATAAACTTCTCCTCTCATTGTTACAGCCATACATCAGCTCTTGCTATGCAGACATAAGAAGGAGAGAGTGAGGAGAGTGGCCCCTGTGGCTTCTCATCAGCTTTGTCAAGTCTTTCATATGCTAAAATGTTAATGATCTAAATAGCTTGTGGAAAATGCAGTAGGAGAGAGAGATAGAGGGAGTGAGAGAGAGAGAGAGGAGGAAAGCGAGAGCTTGGATACACTATCCCCACACACTATCTTTTCAATCAACATCAGCATAATCACACAACTACCACCAGATCACCAAAACCAGCCCCACTGTAGACACTCAGTGCACCTAAATGCAGCATTTGCTGTTTTGTCTTTAAAGGTTATGATAGTCTAATGATGCCAGCAGGTTTCACAAAATAGAGTACATAAAAGGAAAGATACCTCCCCATGTCATATTTGTCCTCTCTTTCTTGCTTTTATACACAGTACCTCCACCCCAAAATGAGCTTTTTTAATTTCCTTAAGAACAAAAGGGTATGGAAAGCATTGATGATGATGATGATGATGATGATAATGTACCATTTCTTGCTCACACCTCGATAACTATCCACCCACCCCTATGTTTTGTGGTAGTTGACCAAGATACTGTCAGACCAGTAGGAAATGGTACAAAAAGTTAATTTAAAGGGCAACACCTTCTGGTTCTTGCCTTTCTGATCAGTTATGATGAACAATGCAGATACATCCCAGCCCCTCTAGCCCCTCCCATCACCCCTTCTGTTGCTGGATTTAGCTGGCAGAACAGAAACACAAGGAAAAGAAAAACAAGTCATTTTGCCAGCAAAACATAACCGGCACCAGAGATGCAGCACACACACACATAAACTTTAATTATTTGTTTTATTGTGAAAATAAGCTCAATTCATTTTGCAGAGAGTCTGCAACAATTTCCATATTCCCCAAAGGCACACACACAGACACACACACACACACACACACACACACACACACACACACACACACACACACTCCCCTTCCTTCCTCAGACTGTTGCCATTAAAATGCAGCATTATTCACAGAGCTCTGCAACTCTGCTCTCCCAATTCACATATTGACAGTTTGCAACCCACAAGCACCAGTTATACTACGATATGCACAGCCTGTTTTGTTTTACTCCAGGTGTCTACCTTTCTTATAATTAGAAATCAGAGTCTGAACTGTGTGAGAGGAACGCCCAACCTCAACTGTAAGGGACTGACACAAGTCACTTTGAGTATCTATGGGTTTTGCTCCCTCACATTACTTTCACAGAAGTTGAATAGCTAACTGTCAGGGGAACACCACGTTAAGTAAAGTGTTGCTTTGTTTTCTTCCACCATGCTGATCCTGTAGTCACTATTTTGAACAGTGTACATTTTTCCAACTATTACAGGGTATCATACTTTACAGCTGCATGTGGTTTAACAGTTACAAGGGAATAGAGAGGCAATTCTAAAGTGGCAAAGATAGAAAAAATACAAAAGTATTAAGAAAATAGTTATCCCATTGTGGAAAGCAAGACAATTGTGCTGAAGGGGGAGAGAAGAAGGAAGGACATGCACTTTAATGAATGGAGAGATGTGATTCAACTCCAATTGGTGCAAGGAGCCAGCTGTGATGCATTCAGTAAACTTATTTTCTTTTGTTACAGCAATACGTCTGCATAGCTGTCGCTATGCAATTGTTAAAATGAATAGTGATCTCATTTTGTATCTCTAAGTAGTTTCAGCCAGATTAAATCCCTTATTCCCCCCACCCCGAGACCTGGTGATGCTGGTACACACATTTCTGACATCTAGGTTGGACTACTGTAATGCTCTGTACCTTAGGGTCAGTGAAGGTATGCTGCAGCATCTGCAGCTGGTGCAAAAACACAGCTGCTAGGCTGCTGGCCATCCTTTTGAGAATGCGTTAGATCTTCCCTGTGCTGCATGAACTTCACAGGCTGCCGATAAAGTGGTGTATCTCCTTCAAAGTTGCTTGCTAACTTATAAGGCCCTACACGGATTGGGTCCAGGCTACCTGTGAGGGTCTCCTGCACCCTTACAAGTCCTTGCACTCCCTCCACTCCACTGAGCTGAACCTCCTTACAGTAACAAGGGCAAGGTAAAAAAACTTGGGGAACCGGCCCTTTGAGGTTACTGGTCCCATCTTTGGAATTTGTTCCCGAGGGCCCTGAGGGAGGCCCACTTGGTGGAAGGCTTTAGGAGAGGTCTTAATCTACTCTAAATGTCTAAATAAACAAAATAGCATACTGGGATAAGATATACGAAATAACATACAGAGTTCTCCTTTAGAAAACAAAACAAATAATTTGTGTATTACAGTGTTTGATGTGTATAAAATGCATGTAAACCACAAGATATCTAATAAAGAAAAAAAAGAGGGGTCTTAACTTATTTAATCAAGCTTTTGGGGAGTAACAATGGGCCGGATTTCCTGAGGGTCCTTAGATCCATGCAAGCTGCATCAAACAACCAGCTTGAATCAGATCTTGGTGTGCCAAATATTGCACGCCATATTTTGCAAGAAAAGTGGTCTGTGTGACAAAGTCCCCCAAACTGACGCAAGATGTCCACTGTGTCAACACAATGGCATAAGGGATGGGAGTGACACAAGTTGCACCAAAATAAATGGTGCAAGTTGAGTCAAAAATGGTGCCTGTTAAGACAGAAAAATGATGCAAACTGAGTAGAAATTGTGCAAACCGATGAAAAATGGTACAAACTGAGTAGAAATGGTGAAACTAATGAAAAATGGTGCAAACTGAATAGAAATGGTGCAAACTGATGAAACATGGTGCCAACTGAGTAGATATGGTTTAAGTTGAGTAACCAAAATGGTGCAAGCCGAGTCACACAGATGACACAAAGGACTAGAATGACGCAAGCTAAATAAACAAAATGGCAATGAAATGGCCAAAACTAAGCCCCCGAAATGTCCTAAACTAGTCCTACAGGAGAGTACTGGCCCTTAATATTAGCATAGTCAGGTCTGACCACCTGCTTTCAGTCTCTTTATATGCTTTAGTGTCCCTTAGACCAGCTCTGGCTGGTTGAGCAGCTGACGATACTTTGACATGTTTTGTGTCAGTGGTGCAGCTTTGAAATTCCCATGGGTGCGGTATTGCACCATTTCTGTGGTGCAAGACAGCTTGCATCATGGTGCTGCCATTTGTATGGCGCAAGGCTGATACAGCCACCTTTGATGCAGGGCAGACTGCCTTTGATGCAGTGCTCCTTTGAAAATCAGGTCTGGCGCAATGCTTGACGCTAAACTCCCTTGCACCACTATTGTTTGGCACACGTCCCTTGCGTCATACCTGGGGCTTTGAAAATCCAGCCCTATATCTCTTGCATCTGGATGCCATCCCAGTTAAAATGTATCTGGTCAATAGTTTTATGCTGTAGTATTTATTAATGTGTCATATTTATGTTGTCTATTTTATTGCTTATGATTGCTGCAGCACTTTATGCAAGGCACCCAGGGCCTCTCAAGGAAGGGCACCAAACACAAATCTATTACTACTACTACAATTCTCCATTCCTGCCAGTTAAATGCCTTTGCTATATGCCTAAGGGTAGGTTGCTTAGTAGTAGTATGTAATACTAGGTTAAGAGGTTTTTATGCACTGCAGTCTATTACATTAATTACTATGACAAAGGAAACAGAAATACAGTACTTTTATAATAATTACACAAATATAATCTCCCAAAAAATAATAGTAGAAAAGGTGGTATGCATTTTATGTAACAGACTACACATACGGTTGTGGAGAACTCTGCCATGTTGCTTGAAGCCAAGGGATAAGTGGTCATCAAAAGTAAGTCAAGTACTTCTGAGATACCTACATCTCCTTCCAGTACAGACTCAGCTAAAACACCAGTGAGTGAGATGCCAGCAAACATACAAACATCTCAAGGTTGATTCTTATGGCCCCCCACCCCATTATAAGGGCTTTGTTAGTAGCTGAGACACTGGTAAAGACTGAACTCCAACTTTGGTTATGCAAGCAATAGGACATGACAAGGTGTGGGTTATTTAAGCAATAAGCCTCATCAGGGTGTGGGTTATGCTGGGATTTACAAATGCCTGGTGTGGTTTGGTTCCTAGGTCACAGGCCAAGCATGTAAACCACACCAGAAGTGAGTAAATCCCAGCATAGACCACACCCTGGTGTGATTTATTGCAATTATACAATATTTCCCTTTTTTTAATTACAAAAAAATAAAACAAAAAAGTGTTTATTAGTAATTTAAATATTTTTTTATTAAAATTATTGTTGCACCAGAAAAAATTGTTCCTTGTTGATAGGTAGAATAAGCCCTCACTGCCATATGGTTACAGGATGACAGAGCACGATACCCCTCATTTGTTTTGACTACCCCCCTCCCCCAGCATCCTGCAACTGAGTTACTCTTATGGCTAAAGGAACAGAGAGCATGGTTTTATTTTTTTTAATTTTTTTTTTATACAGAGAGCATGACGGTTTCTATTGTATGTTTAGAGACCATGGTGTGAGTGATGAGGTTGCCTTTTGTACTTCTATGTGCATTTAGTGGTTCTGGTTTTACTTTTTTGGTTTGCTTTTTGCAAAGTCCCCCCCTCACACACACAAGGCATAAAAACAGTAGGAGTGTCCTGCATTGAAGCCGACATGACCAGCTGGCAGGTTGAGAGTTGGAATCTGTACAGCAAATTAACCAGCGGTGTGGTTCTGGGTTCAGTGTGGCTTTTCTGTTGAAAGGGAAGCAACAGTCTAACTTGTGTCTTTTTTTTTTGGAGGGAAGGGAGTGGTCATTGAATGAAATTCGAAAATTGTTTCCAGTTGTGATGGACTAAAGGGTGCAGCTTCAGGTGAGTGGCACATGGTGTTAATGGCCATCCAGTGCTATTAGGGTCAAGAAGACTGCAGTGGTGGAAGGGGGGTGGGTGTTGCTTGTGTACCAGGTGCACTGGTGAGAGAGCCGCGGTGTTAAGTGTAGCCTGCATTATCAAGCATTACTGAAAAGGAGTGTCGAGAACAACTAGCAAGGATTTCTTTGCTGTTTTCTGTTCTGTGCCATGTAGAGTTCCATGAAAATGTTCTTAAATTGTATACCACAAATGTTCTGATTGGGATTTTAAAATGTAAACCACAAATGTTACATTCTTGATCAGCGTTGTATTCATGTATGTAAGTATTGTATTTTACTGTCAAATCCTTGTAACTTTCACTTGATGTATCTACAACATCTGTATCTGTGTATATGTCATCTCTATGGCCCGGGTCGCGCATGAAAACAGTCCCCTGGACCAGTCAGTGTACCCACCCGTTTAACAAATAAATAAAGTGGTTTGGGGACTGTTAGGGTGTATCAGTTAACCACTGCCATGTTTTTTTTTAAATCCTGCTTTTGTGTTGGGGTTTAGCTGGGATTTAACATGGCTGCATGGATATTTTTATTTTGGGGGTCAGATTAATTTATTTTTTGCAGATGTGGCTGACTGGCACCTTTTCCATTGGTAATAACAGGATTTACCACTTCTGAAATGTTCCAGTTAGCAAATCACATTTCAGTATTTTGGGACCCAATCGTATAAGTAAGGAATAAAACACAACGAGGTGTGGTTTATGGCCTGATAAGAGCACGCCACAGGTGTGTAATGAGGCACGAAGTGCTTGCACCGATTGCCTTTAGCTCCTGGGAAGTGCTCTTATCAGGCCATAAACCACACCTCGGAGTGTCTTATTCCACTTATAACAAGGGTCCCCAAAGTAGAAATTAAAAATTGAAAAAGAAAAAAGCTGTCAAAATGATAAAAATAAAAAAAAGATATATTTTTTTCAGTTACAAGACTAAAAATAGTTCCTCTTAGCCGCAGTTCTGTGCTGTGTTTAGCTTAGACACTAGTAGAGGGACACACACACTGCTCTGATTAGGTCCTGGCACCCCCCCCCACACACACACACACACTGTATGTGTTTTTCTTTTCTGCTCAGTTTCAGATTGTGTGTTTTAAAAAAAATGACAACACAAAGCGCTCGTGTCCCTCAGTAGCCAAGGTAGTGCACAGCATCATCTCTTACAGCGGGTCTGGCTAAATGAATGTGGTTTTCAAAAGAAAGCCACTGTAGAGGATTTCAGCAGTTTGTGATTGTGTGTTTAAAAAAAATGACATCTGCAGTTTTACAGGGAGCGCTTGTGTGCTGTGTGTGTTCCGATACATTTAGTTTTAGTGCTTTTACTGGCCAAAATATAAAGCCGATGGCAGCGCAGGTCATTTTTACTTAAGATGCCGGTTCCCTGATAACAGCATATGAGCATGGAAGTAGCCAGAAGTAGCTCCTTTTTAACTTAAAAAAAAATTAGCCAAACATTATGGCCAGTTAAATGACATAGCTGCATTCCGGCTGACTGGCTCTTTTTAGCAGGCAGCCAGCTTGATCGCGAGCAAGCATGTCCCTCTTAGCAAAACAAAATGGTTATATTAAATGCACGCTGAAAATAGAAAATAGAGTTAAAAATCTACATTTCGACCTTAGGTCTTCTTCAGGAAATATCTAAAAGAGAAAAAAACAAGTTAGTGTGCCTCTAATGTCCCTCTTAGGCCACCATACTGAGTGCTTTCTCTTTGATGGTTTGACCACTGCAGTGCAATAGCACGAGCAAGGAAGGGAGAGAGTAGGAGAGAGAGAGAGAGAGAGAGAGAGAGAGGGAGAGAGAGAGAAGAGAAACAGCAGCAGTGACAATACACCTAAAGCAGAGGTACATAATTATTTTATGAATAAAAGGTGGCTCAAGTTGCTTTGACTGGAGTTTTGGCAGTGAGAATCTGGTGAGGTATATGTCGGGGGGGGGGGAGATCAGTGAAAGATGAGTAGTCAGTGATTTAGCTCAGAAAATTTCAGTTGGGAATGGTATGTATGATATGGATCTTTTGACTGTGAAGCGTCATTGTAAGCCAAAGTAGGACCAGTTGGCAGGTTATGGCTGGATAACAGCACAGGTAAATGTGCCTCTTAGCCAATCATAATCCTAGAAATTTTCTACCCATTTAATAATGCCTAATAAGAGCCCAACTCAGGTGCATTATGAGGTACTAGGCACCTCTACCAAGTGTCTTTAAAACCTTTGAAGTGGAATAAATGATATTTCTAAATTATGAGAGCTATCTTAGCCAGTTAGGATTGTGTATTCCTAAATATTCCAGGTACTCTTAACCATAAAAAGGTATTGCATGCTTATAGCACTGAAATTCTGGGGGCCCAATATTCAAAAATGGACAAAGCGGAGCACAAAGTATTGCACGGTACTTGTCCATTGCCCACAACCCTGAGGCTGCTATATTCAGTCAGATAGTGCACCAGCACTATCTGATTGAATGTTGAAGCATGTCAGCACAGCACTAAGCCATGTAGCATAATGCCAACATGGATCCTGCCAGTGCAGGGAAGAGTGCCACCAGACCCAATAGCACCAGTAGCTCCCAATGTAATATTCAGACAGGCTCATGTAAATTAGCCCATTTGACATGCAAGGTGGTAAAGGTCCATTTGCATGCCAATTATGGGCAAATTTGCATGGGGAGTAAATGTAGTTTAGTGGCCTCACAACTGGCTTTGCCCTCACCCTTATTAACTGCACACATAGAAAGCAAGCAGTCCCTGGTGTCCTCTGATCACCAGTCCCATTGTAAGTTCAAGTATCCCTAGTGCCTATTAGTGCCCCACCCTTTGATCACCAACCCCCTTGTTATTTCAATGATCCCTTGTGCCTAGTGGTCCCCCACCCATAGATAACTGGCCCAGTAGATGACAAGGCATGGCCTGGTGCAAGTGGTCCCCCACCCACTGACTACCAGTTCCACAAACAAAAAAGCAGTCCCTAGTACTAGTGGTCCCTTCACCCTCTGATCACCAGCCCCATAGATGGCATTCATTCCCTGGGGTCTAGGGGCCCTTCACATGGCGGGCACTGACAAAGCCACCCTGCCAACCCGCTTATCTTATGCACTGGTAATGCATGGACCCCATATGACTACTGACACAGCTGTCCTTGAAACTCGTCATCCAGCTGCCCTATGGAAAGACAGGGAGCACGCATCCAATGCACTCTACATGGTGCACATCCTCTATGTGATACACCAAGCATGGCCTGTGTACTTTACAGGGAGCATACTCTCTGTATAGTACACAGGCTGCACACTCAATGTACAGTTCACAGGCTGCACTCCCTGTACAATGCAGAGGAAGTGCGCCCCATACAGTACATTGGATGCATGCTTCCTGTCTTTCCATATGGCTGCTGGCTGAGGAGGTGAGAGGAGGGCTGTGTCAGTTACCATATGGGATCCTTGTAACACTGATGCTTAAGATAAGGGGAGGTTGTCAGGCTGGGTTTCTCAGTGAGGGGGGAGGTAATATATGCCAGGGAATTATTGCCATCTACGGAGCTGGAGATCAGAGGATGAGGGATCACTATTGCCAGGGACTGCTTTTTCATCTATAGGGCCAGTAAGTGGTGGAGGGGGGACCACTAACACCAGAGCACTGCTCAAAGTGACCTGTGCTAACCCCTTTGTGCAGCAAAAGTGTGCAGAATATCATGTTGCCCACCAATACATTATGTTTTTTTTGCATGTGCTAATCTTGTTAGCACAGGCAAAAGCCCCTTTTGAATATTGCACCTGGGTGCAAACCCTGGACAAATAGGGCACAATCATTTTACCCACCATCTGGCCTCTGGAGTTCCAGCATCAGGTGGCATAACTCATTTTCCACACAAGGCTTTCTCTAATTTTCTGTAAAGTAAAACTTGTTTTAATTCAAGTTCCAGAACTCTTCAACGTGATCTATAATGTATTTCTATGTAGAGTTCATGTGCCTTTTATGGCTATTAGAGTTTCTTCTCAAATGCTTTGTGTGCAAGAAATGTTCATACTTGCTTAACAGTTTTCTTACTCAAAGAACTGGAGAATGCACTCGTAATCATAAGAGGCACAGAAACTGTACATATAAACATAGAATAGTAGTGTGTTACTTTACGAAGAGTGGCATTCATAGCCTGAGTGTCATAATCACAGTTGCAATCATAACCATAACCCCTCCTTTAATGGGCAGTGTTTCCGTTTTTCCTGCAATTGCAATGCAGCAGGCAATAAAGTAAGTTGTTGATTAAGTATGTCAGTCTATAGCTGACTGCTTTGGTGCTTGCATTCTCCCAGGAGGCAACATACTGTACCAGTCCATGCACTTAAACATTCAGCCTTTGGTGGTGTACATTTCTCATCTGCTTTACCCTCAGTTTGGAATACTGTTCCTATATTTCTGTGTCTACTTGAGTCTCTGTCGTTCTTTAAACCTTGAATTTAAACATACTGGGCTTGATTCTCAAAGCTCCCTTAGAGCAGCACAGTTTGTACTGAACCCCCACCTGCAGCAAACTCTGGACATGCCAAGGACCCTGTGCCAAATTTTAGTTCACCAGGGGTCCCAGTGCACAGTCCCCTGAGTTACTGCAAGTGGAGCTGTGCACCAAACAGGTGGCACACTGAAGGTGTTTGACAGAGGGTGCCATCATCTGCTCCACCTGTCAGAAAGCTGGCCCCAGCTGAGATTGTGGGTGTAAGTCATCCTAACCCCTGAGGTGTAGTAGGACACCATGAGGTGCCTTGTCATTGTGGGGTGTGTTAGACAGGCTATGTTGTGGCAGGGTAGGTCAGTGCACCATGCTGCATTGCTGGGTACTGCTGTCTGGTACTGTACATAAGGTGATCCCATACCTGCAGAACTGCTTAGTGGGTGGCATAACCATGACAGTTAAATAGACTGCACAATAAAGAAGAATACAGGGCATACACAGGTGTGTGGAAGCCTCATTCTGGGTCCTGTACTGTACTGCATGTGGTAGTGCCCTGTGCCAGGGCTGGCGGGTTGCATGCACTACAACATCCAGATATCCAATGGCATGGCCATCTCTGATTGTCATATAGAGCATCTGCAGGGCTCTGCCTGTCAGGATTTGCCTGCACAGGGGGGACCAATGTAAGCAGCGCATGATGTGTTTGTGTTCTAGTGTATGTGACCCACCATACTTGGCAATATGCACTGTCTCACAGTACATACAGTAAGAGGAATGGAGCTGCCACACACCTATATAAGTATTATCATTCCACGTGCAGTCTTTCTATTCATTTAGGTATGCCACCTGCATCATGAGGGGCAGTAACAACAATTCCAACACACATAGAGCCAGGCATTGGGGGCATGACAGGTTGGACATTTGTGCTGGTCCTGTACCACCACAGAACCACATGACAGGGGTTCAGGCGGACTTCCTGGGTTTCCACAATGTGCAACAGCAGTCAGGGTCTACTATCAGCAGTAATGCTAGTACAGGATTTATGTGATAATGGCGATCACTGAATAGCGGTCATCATTAGGGCAAATGTACATTGCCGAAAATACATTTTGGTGATGTATTCCCCAGTGCACAGCAAAAGGACGCTGGGGAGTTACGATTTAACTGTTCATGCTTCACCCCCACATCCCCCTGTTGAAGGATTCTCAACTCCAGGGGGTGCACGTTGGGGGGGTGCAAAATCAAAATAAAATTACATTTTGGGCTGGGTGCAACAAAAGGTACCTGTACCTGGACCCAAACCTAGCACCCTGTGCAGCCCAACCCTGAACCCACCCTCCACACTATGGGAGCAGCTCGGCTGCTTACCATGGCACCACCTCTCACAATCCTTCCCTCCCCCCCACTCCTCACTGAGTGTGCTCGCTCCCCCCCACGTGCGTATGCATGTAGCGAGATCCTGTCACTATATGCGCTAACCTCCCCCCTCCGGTCGCCCTCAACTGCTGGGTCACCCCAATGACAGATGCCGCAATTGAGTCACCATTTTTGTAGGCACCCAGTCACGGTCGCCTGTGTCACGGGATACCGCCAGTACAGGATCATGACTGGCACATAATGGCATCCATCCTCAGACAGTCTGTGATCATACAGGCAATTCTGCATGGCGCACCAATGCTGGTACAACACACCTACAACACACCCCACTAGGCAGGGCTTCTACCATTGCATGGATTCTACTTAGGCTTTGAGGTATCTTCTCCCCACCCACCTTGTACCATCCTGCTGTGCAGCACAAGGGCTGTTAGACCAGCTCCTGGCTGGTCTAACCACAGCCATGCCTTGCGGGCACAGTGGGGCTTTCTAAATCCTGATTTAGGGGATGCAGCAGTCCAGCTGGTGTGCAAGCCAAGCCCCCTTCTGACCTGGTGCACTGCCAGTTTGAGTGCAGGTGTAGTTTGCCACATGGCCTCTTATTTTCAATGCAGTCTGCATTTGAAAATCAGAATTTTCACAATTTTTAATGCAAGGTGCCCATTGTGTCAATGCTGTTTGATGCAGGCACCTTATGTCAAAAGCGTGCTTTTAAAATTGAGCCCATTGTATCTGTTTGTCTTGCCTTTGACAGTTATTATTCTACAACCTAATTTTTTTGACACTAGCTGACTGGCAACCTTTTGTTGGTTACTACCAATTTTGTGTTCTGAACTTTTTTCAATCATTTCAGTCTTACTTATGTTACATTAGTTAAACAAACATTCATTATTTATAGGTTTCAACCACATTTTATATTGTGTGTTTTAATACTGGATGTTGTGACACTAGCTGTGTAATAGGATTGCATATATAGAATAACGTAAGGGGTGTTGTACATTATGATTTTTTTTACATACATGAGATGTCTGATATCATATTAACCATGAGTACAAAGCACGAGTGGTTTGTTATGGTATAACAAACCAACAAAGCTGTGTAAAAAAATGAATAATGACAAGGCCCTATAGTTTATTCTATATATTTGCTAGCCCACAAATTGGATGTTGCTTTTTTTGCACTATTTAACATAGAAACATAGAATCTGATGGCAGATAAGGACCACTTGGCCCACCTAGTCTGCCCATTTTCCTACCTAATGCATAGGCTGCAGATCCTAGTTAACCAACAACCTACTTCCTCCTGCCCCCACTAGAATTGCCTTATGTCTGTCCCATGCATTCTTGAATTCCCCCACTGTTTTTGAGTCCAATACCTCCTCAGGAAGGATGTTCCATGTATCCACAACCCTCTCCATGAAAAAATACTTCCTCACATTACATTTGAGCCATCTCCCCTCTATCTTCAAATTGTGGCCCCTTGTTCTTGCACAACTCTTTTTCTGAAAGATGCTACCCTCTTGAACTCTGTTGATTCCCTTGATGTATTTGAAAGTTTCTATCATGTCCCCCTCTCCCTTCTCTCCTTGAGTGTATACATATTAAGATTCTTTAATCTCTCTTCGCATGTCTTCTGGTGCAGACCCTACACCATTTTAGTTGCCCTCCTCTGGACAGCCTCTATCCTGTCTATGTTCTTGCAGAGATGGGGTCTCCAGAACTGGATGCAGAACTCCAGATGGGGTCTCACCAACTGTATGTAAAGAGGAAGGACAACTTCCTGTTTTCTACTGGTGATGCCTCTCCCTATGCATCCCAGTATCCCACCAGCCCTCCTTACTGCCTTCTCACATTGCTTGCCTTCCTTAAGATCATCTGATATGACTACCCCCAAGTCCCTTTCCATTTCTGTTGTTGTTATTATCTCCCCCCCCCATCGTGTACTCTTCCCCTGGATTTTTGTTCCCCAGGTGCATTACTTTGCACTTCTTTGCAATGAATCTAAGCTGCCATACATTTGACCATTCCTCCAACCTTGCCAAGTCCCTTTGCATCCTCTCCACCCCACCTTCTGTATCAACCCTGTTGCAGATCTTTGTGTCATCTGCAAAGAGACACACTTTTCCTTTCAGTCCCTCTGCAATGTCACTTATAAAGACATTAAAGAGGACTGGTCCCAGTACCGAACCCTGCGGTACCTCACTAGTAACCCCCCTTTCTTCAGAGTAAACTCCACTTACTATTACCCTCTATATCCTGTTGTCCAGCCAATTTTTAACCCAGGCTATAACCTTGGGACCCACTCCAAGGCTGGCTAACTTGTATATTAATCTTTTGTGTGGGACTGTGTCAAATGCCTTGCTAAAGTCTAGGTAGGCCATGTCCACTGCCCCTCCCTGGTCTACCACATTGGTCACCCAGTCAAAGAAATGTATTAGATTAATCTGACATGACCTTCCTGCTGTGAATCCATGCTGCCTTGGGTTCTGTGCCCCACTGGCCTCTAGGAACTCAACAATTCTTTCCTTTAGAAGTGATTTCATCATTTTCCCTACCAAGCCATAAGAAACATGCTCAGCTTCAACTCACTACTCTTTTCTGTGTGAGGTCCTACCTCTACAGAGACAGCCTCTGCTTAGAGTCAGCTTCATGACAGAGCACCAAATTGCTGAAGAAGACCTCCCCCCACCCAATTTGAGGAAGAAGGCTGGCTGAGTCAGAGGCATGATACTGCTGTGTAGAGAGAGTTCTGTGTGCCAAGATGAAGAGTACATACCCAGGTGACCAGCGCATGTGCAGTTGCAGGTAACTGATGCAGTTAGTCCAGGAGTGATGCACGCCGCATCCCAGCCATTTCACCAGTTTGAAAGCTACACAGAAACAAAAACAAAATCTAATTCATCTGACATGATTGATACTTACACTATATGAACTGGCTAGTTAATATGGAAAGAACCTGGTTAATATGGCATTTGAAATGTGTGTCGGTCAGTCCAATAAGCACACTGGCCAGTAATTATAAAAAATTACTATATAAAACTGGTATTGTATTGCACTGTATCATATTGTATTACACATGGAAGTTAAAGATCCTCATAGGTCTCATAGGTATGTACAGAGCTTTAAAAGACGATATGTCCATTTTGCTCACCAGACTGAACCTAAATAACTCACTTTCTGTGAAGTATATCCCGTTTAAGTTTAAATCTCTCTATCGCTGTAGATCCCACTACCTCCTCAGGCATGGAGTTCCATACTGATAACACTCTCTGGCTAAACCAATGCTTTCACTGCCAAGTATTACATTTTTCTCCCCTGAGTTGAAGATGATGTGATCTACTGCTGTATATTGACTCACTAAGAATTAACCTCAGACTTTCCCAAAGTTCTTGATCCAAAAATGCCATAAACAGCAGGCACATGTCTCCTCTTAGTCTCCTGTACTCGAGGGAGAACATGTTCAATTCTTTTAGCCTTTTATTATATTCCTTATGTTCCGTGCCTTTAATATATCGTGTCACTTTCTTTTGTACTCTCTCTAATAATGTTGATTTTATTTCTTTATTGAAATTTCAGATAACACCTTTGAGAACAAACTAATTTCATTAGTCCCATGTCAGACGACAATACATATTGGAAAAGTATGAGATGGAGAACAAACAAAACAAGGAATTATACAAAACATTACAAGAGTGTATAACTAGAGAAGTTCCAATACATGTGGCATTGTACAGTGTATGCCAAGGAGAGTATTTGATTAAAACCTGGAATTCAAAGGGTCATATTAGAGGGGGGTAGGGTCTCATGAAATGTCCCTTTACAGGAAAATGAGAACAGACTCAGCATACTATCTAATAATCAACAAGGTAAGGGATGGCATCAGCCCAGAGGCATCGTCAGAGGTGCGTAGGTATGGGACAAAGCATTTTAAAGTGAGCAAGGGAGCTCAGGAGATATAACGGGGGAGGAGGGGGGATGGGGGAAGCCATAGCGGGGTGAGGGGAAAGAGTGGAAGGGATCAAGAGGAAATGTGAAAGGAGAGTGATTAGCTACTAAGAACAGTTATTAACATGCTGAGAACAGTTATGCATAAGGTCAGGATAGCATAAGGTTAGAATAAGTGCTGGTCACAAGAAGGAAGGTTATTGGAAGCAGTCACAATTGTCTCTTTTTTTCTGATATAGTGACCATAAGTGCACCCCATATTCCATTAGTGGTCACACCAAGGATCCATACAGTGGAATCAACACCTTACTGCATCTGCTAGCTATGTGCTTCAAAATGCAGTTTAATACACCATTTGCTTTACCCGCCAATTTCTTACAATGTGTTTGGAACTGAAGGTCATTTGTAATTGTGATGTCCAGATCTCTTTCTTCTGTAACTACCCTTAGTGGTGTATTTCCTATATGGTATATATAGCCTGGGTTCTTTTTACCTAGATGCATAACTGTACATTTATCCTTGTTCAAAGGGAGTTTGTACAGCCTGCACCAATCATTAATATGGCTTAATGCATCTTGTAGTGCTATAAAATCTTCAGTATCTGGTATTTCATCCCCTAGCCAACAGTCATCTGAAAATTTAGTCATTCACACATTTCTGTGCTCATATTTGAGTGTTGTCACATAAATGTTAAAAAGGCATGGTCCGAGGACTGACCCCTGTGGCACCCCACTAGTTATTTCAGTTCAGCCTGAAAACTCTCCCCTAATGCTGACTCTTCATTTTCTTTCAGATAACCATGAATTGATCCAATTAACAATATTTTCATGGAGGCCCAAGGTCCTTAGAGCTTGGATCAATTCATAATGTGGCAATTTATCAAAAGCCTTGGTAAAATCTAAAAATACCACATCAATTGATTTCTTCATATCCAATGTCTTACTGACTTTATTGTAGAATTGTAACATATTTGTCTGACATGATCTATTTTTTTGAAACCATGCTGTGTGTTATCCCCTAACTGATTCTCCTTTATACATTCCTCCATATATCCCTCAATTATCCCTTCCAGTATTTTGCACAGTATAGATGTTAAGCTTACTGGCCTATAATTTGCTGGGTTGTCTTTATTTCCTTTTTTAAAAATAGGAATGACCATTGCTTCTCTCCAGGGAAGTGCAACTTCTCCATTATCCAGGGAATATTGAAAGATATAGCTGATTGGGGATGATAGTTCTGCTACTAGTTCTTTTAGTACACATGGATGGATACCATCCAGTCCTGGTGATTTATATGGATTCAAATTACAAAGTAATTTAGTTACATCAGCTGGATCAATTATAATCAGGCTTTTTGTTCGCTTTATGTTGTGTCCTATGTTTCTCTGATTTTTCTTTTCACAAAAGACTGTAGCAAAGTATTTATTTTGGATATTAGCCATTTCTTTGTTTTTGGTTACCACTGAACCATCTGGGCCTAGTAGGGGACCTGTTATATTCCCAGATTCCTTTTTCTCATTTACATAGGCATAAATGTTTTATAATTATCCTTTATTGTAGCTGCTAACTTAATTTCAAACTTTGCTTTTGCCCTCTTTATTTCTTTTTTAACCTGTCTCTGTATTTTTCCAAAGTTTTCTGAATTTGTTTCCTTTTTGTTCTCTTTCAAGTTCTTAAATGATCTCTGTTTCCTTTTAATCTTTTTTTTTATTTTACCATTTATCCATCTGGGTGTGTTGTGCCCCTTCTTGTACTTAATTCTTATGGGAATGTAGTCCTTTACATAATAAGAGGGGACATGATAGAGACATACAAGTATCTTACAGGGAGGAACAGGGTGCAAGAATACACTATTTTTAAGTGACAAAGATGTTCCAGGACTACAGGGCATGGGATGAAGATGGAGGGAGGACGATTCAGAGGAAATGTGAGGAATTTCTTCACAGAACGGGTGGTGGACAAGTGGAACACCCTGCCTGAGGAAGTGGTGGGGGCTGAAACAATCACGGAATTTAAGAATGCATGGGATAGACATAAAGGAATTCTGGAGGTCAGGGGTAAGGGGCAACAGAGTTCTAGGAAAACATAAACTGTAGTTACAAACTCAAATGGGCAGACTAGGTGGGCCATAGGCCCTTATCTGCCGACACTGTCTATGTATCTATGTATCTATGTACCCAAATCTTTACTTAATATTTGCCACATTACAGTAGTGTTTTTGTTTTCAAATTCCTGACTCCAATTCCATTAAATTAGATTTTGTTTAATAGCCTCAAAGTTTGCACTATTAAAGTCCATGATAGTGGTTTACCCTCAGATATTTGAATAGGTTTCCATAATAGTGAATGTTACCATATTATGATCAGTATTTCCCAATGGACTGTGACTTGACAATTTTGAATATGTTCCTCCGTATTAGTTAAGACTAAATCAATGATATTTTCACCTCTTGTGCTCTGGGCAACCATTTGTTCCAGGCCCACCTGTTCAAATATATCCATATACATATGTTCACGCTTACTTTCTACCTTTTGTTAATCCCACTGTATACCTGGCATATTAGAAACCCCCATTATTATTAACCTGTGAGCAGGGTTTAAATTTTGTATGTAACTTTGTAAGATGACATCATCTTCTTGCTTAATGGATGGAGGCCTATAAACCACACCTAAGAAAATTGTTGGTGTTTTTCTGGGAGTAATTTTAATCCACAATTGTTATAGTGTATCTGTGGAAATAGAAATATCTTCTACCTGGATATCATCTGAGACGTATAATGCCACCCCCCCCACCTCCTTTCCTATATTGTCTGGATTTTGAGAATAATTTATAGCCACTTATATGCTGCTCCCAAGAATCCTTCTGATCCCACCAAGTTTCTGTAATTGCACAGATTTTAATCTGCGGGGATTTCATAATGTATTTCAACTCATCCAATTTGTTATTGAGACTTCTTGCATTTACTAATAGGGTTTTCCAACCATTCTCATTGTTATTATAAAGGGCATTTTTCTTGGATTTTGAGGTTTCTTTTTTCTATTTCCTCTTCCTCTGCCCCCCAAGTTATGCATTTAAATGAGCACTTATATGATTGTTAAATCTGCAGGCCAACACTCTTGAACCTGTTTTGTTCAGGTTGAGACCATCTGGACATTTTAGTCTGTCATTCCTAAACATGTCCCAGTTGTCCATAAATGTGTAACCCTTTAACTGTGCCCATTCCCTCAACCAACTGTTGACCATGCGGATCTCCATATTTTCCTGTAGTATCTGCCAGTAACCGAGAGGATTCCTGATGTAATAATATCCACTCCCCCACTACAATTTCTGATGCCACCACTTCATAGTCTTCATGGATGAATTTGATGTTTCTTCTTCCTAGATCGTTAACCCCTGCCTGTAACAGTACTAGCGGTTTCCCTTGTATTTGACATTAGTCTGTTTATCATAGTTTTAATGTCATTTAGTTTGGCCTCAGGCAGGGTGCTAACTGTAGTTCACTTGTTTCTTCCTTTACACACCAATGAGTCTGTGCCTCTTATTATTGAATCTCCTATCAAGAGAATATCCCTATGTTTAGTATCTATGGGATTATCACGCTCCTTGGGTTGTGTAATTTCCATTTCCTTCGTTTCTGTAGAACGTACCCCTTTCCTTATCATGGGTGAGGGACATATCTTTTTGTTTTGCTGTTCAGTTTCACGTTTAGATGCTGGACAGGGTATAAACTGGGCTTCTGTAGGAGTATTACTTATATTTGATGAGTTTTGTGGTGTTTCCCCTGGCTGATCCAACAGTAGGAATCTGTTTTGAAGTTTCACTGGGACACTATTATATATCTGTCCCCCCCTTATTTTACCTGGTCTAGCCTGAACCATACTCTAAACCTCAACATCTTGGGCTTGGTGGATGTTTGAAAGCCCTGACTCCAATGATTTCTCTAATGTCCTGTCAGTTAAGTCAACCATTTCTTTAATAGAAATATGGCTGAGTTCGTTAGAGGCATTGTCTATAAAATGTTCTAATGAGCTAATCTCAGATTGTAACCTTATTCTGTTTTGCTTATGATTCTTATGATTAAGCGCTAAGGGGCATGAAACACGTTGGGAGTGTTATGCTGTGAAGGAAACAGCTTTTATGGAAACAGGGTGCACTTATTTAAATAAAATGAAGCACTTTTTATAGCACCATGAGAAAAAGTTCTCGCTTCGTTTGTGAATATTGACAACCTACCAGGCTGATAAGAGGTTGTATTCTGGTTGTTAAACTTGTGCTGGCATCTGTTTTCTTGCACACTCTCACAGTACTCAGCTCCTCCCTGCCTTAAATCACAGAACGTATGTCCTCCTCCCCCTACTGGAATAACCAACAAGTACAGTGACATCCTTCTCTGGATCACCCACTCCCTTTACCACTCCACTATGCAGAGCACCAATTCCAACTCACTTACAGCTTCCAAATGTACAGTACCATTGAGTCTACCAGTATCTCACTCCTGGGTCACTTGTGACTTTTTTAAATACTGTACTGTATGTGCGAGCATGTTTTTAATAAATAATTTTTTCACTGAATAAAATAAAACATACCACAAAATAAAATAACATTTTTGCAAATACAGTATATCTAAGGGTTTAAAAGTGTATGCACACTATATACACCAGCATATCACCCTGATATGATGTTTAACATTTTTTAATATTACAGGTGCCATCATTTAACATACACCCTCTATTATCCACCACCCTCTCTTATACGCCAGAAAACAATGGCACAAAGTTGGGCGGATAATAGAGGGAGCAGTGTACCATGGAATTCAGGTGAAAACCACTCATATGTGGTTCTGACCTCACTAAAAATCAGCAAACATAAAACAAAATCAGTAATGGTGTAATTTAGTAAGCTGGTAGTTCACCCTGTACTGCCAGCAAACTACCAACTTTCTCTTCCTGCTTCTGGTATGGTGTGCAGGGCTCCTGAGCTACTCTCCATCGTGTGACTAAAATATAAGTTTAAAACTAGAATGCCACTGTATTATGTTACAGGAGATCTAGTGGTAGCCTTTCCAGCCTGCTACCCAACTGTTTCTACACCACCAGCTCGCAGCAGGGCTTGCTTTTGAGCAGAAGGTAACCCGGAAGTCACAGGAAGGTCACAATCCTCACAAAACAGTCCAAATTTTCAATATAATGTGAAATTCGGGCGAAAACCACTCATACATGGTTCTGGCCTCCCATGGCATTAATCAAAGAAGTGTAGTAGAATTTTTTTATTGAAGTGCAATAACCAAAATATACAAAATAAATAGTATTTACTCATTACTGTAGAAAATCACTAAGTCATAAATAACCACAGTACATCCCCATGAAAACCAACACCCAAAACAAAACTGCTCAGTACTAGATAAACCCAAATGACTCTCCTTCCAATGTTCTATCATCTGTAATTTTGTAAACCATAACACTTCATACTAGTAGACTGCTCAAAAGTAAGTCAATCCTTTTTCTAATAAACCCTATAAGGGGATTTCCTTCTGCTGCAAAACAAACTGGCAGTAAGTTTGCCAAATTCCCCACTTAAAAAAAGCAAGCAAAACCAGAAGAGTGCTAAAATCATATTTCCTAAACTCCTTTCCAACCCTCTCAAACACCAGTACCTCATATGACATAGAGTGAAAGAGAAGTACTTGACACATCAGGAACACAAGGGTCCAAAATGACATGGCAGGACAGGCAATCCTTAAGGTGTGTAAAGAGGGGTAGGAGGAAACCACACATTGTGGTACATGTGGGGACAAATGACATAGCGAGGGAAACAGTGGCGGTAACAAGGGAGAGGATTGAGGTTTTGGGAAGGTTGTGTGAGGAGACTGGGGAGTCTGTGGCCTTCTCTGAAGTGCTCCCAGTACCCTGCACAAGCACAGTGAGAAAGGAGAGGATTAGAGAGTTGAACACATGGTTGGTAGAATGGTATAGAACTAAGGGGTATGGGATTGTGGGCAGCTGGGGCAGTACCTGGGATAATAACAACCTGTTTGCAAGGGATAGGCTACACCTGAGTGGGGAGGGGAAGGAGGTATTAAAGCAAGGACTGGGGAGGTATATTGTGACAAGGGTGGATTAAAACTAGATGGGGGGGTGGCGAGTGGACAGCAGGTAGGCGGGTATCCGATAGAGTGGAGTCACAGCCTACCCCCCAGGCTAGCAGGGAAGGACTCAGGGCAGCCTAAAAAGGAGGGAGAGGAAGGGAGGAGATGGAGGCTAGTGAAGGAAAGGGGGCATTATGGATAGTGGTCTCATTGAATGCAAGAAGCCTAGGAAACAAATCCTCTGAGCTGCAGGCACTCTCAGCAGCATGGAGGGTGGATATTGCAGCTGTCACAGAAATGTGGGCAGCTGAGCACCAGGACTGGGATCTGGCAATCTCAGGATACAAATTATACAGGAAGGACCGAGGAAGGGTGGCAGTCTACGTGAGGGATGGGATCAAATGCACAAGGGATGAGGGAGAAGAAAGGAGAACAGAGGCAATCTGACTACAGCTCCTAGACTCAAGGGGTAGAAAAGTGAGGTCTGGGGTGGTATACAGGCTGCTGTCCCAGTCTGAGGAGCTTGAGAGGGACTTAGTGGGACAAATCAAAAAGTTATGTAGAAAAGGAAAGATGGTCATTGTGGGGGATTTCAACTTGCTGGGGGTTGACTGGAGCATTCCGGTGACCTCCAGTGCTAGGGAGCAAGTGCTCCTGTACTCGATCCAGGAGGGTCTCCTGACATAGTTCGTTAATGTACCTACTAGGCTAAAGAACACTTCAGATCTGATATTATCGAATGGGGAGGCAGTGAGGAAAATAAAGGTAGAGGACCCACTAGCCGACAGCTATCACCAAACGGTGTGGTTTAATATCACGATGTGCGGGGAGCCAGAGAAATCAGTTACTCTGGTGATAAACTTCAGGGGGTGGACTTTGGGAGGATGCAGGAAGTACTGAAAGGGAAACTGGAAGGCATAAGGCAGGAGATGGACATGGAGCAGAAATGGGATATTATTAAATGGGGTGTTACAGAGGCAACAGAAGCCTGCACCAAGGCACAGAGTAAGAGAAGCAGAGCAATAAAACCATGCTGATTGAACAGCAAGGTAGTGGAGGTGGTGAGGGCAAAATGACTGGTGCACCAGAGGTTTAGGAGGACAAGGAAGGAAGTGGACAGGGAGGAATATGCAAGATGATCCAGGGAGGTGATTAGAAAAGTGAGAGAAGCCAGGGCCCAGAGGGAGCTGAGATTACCATAGGGAATTAATGGGGGAAGAAAGACTTTTTTGGATACATCAGGGAGAAAAGGAAGTGCAAGGAGACAATAGTGAGGATAAAAAGGGGTGGGTAGTGGACGGAAAAGGGGGAGGAGCAGGCAGAAGCACTGAATGAATACTTTTGCCCAGTGTTCATGGAAAAAAAGGGGGGACCGCCACCACCATGGACTGGGAGGGTGGGGACAGGAGGAAAGGAGGATACAGATGGAAGAATTGAGGCAAGTAGAGTCCTAGAGGGACTGAGGACACTGAAGGTAAACAAGGCACCAGGGCCAGATGGTATCCACCCCAAGGTACTGAGGGAGATGGTGGAGGTGTTGGTGGAGCCACTGGTGGATCTGTACAGCAACTCACTGGAGTTGGGATGTGTGCCACTGGACTGGAGCATGGCACATGTAGTACCATTACACAAGAGTGGGCCAAGGGATGAACAGGGTAATTATCATCCGATAAGTCTCACCTCCATAGTGTGCAAACTCATGAAACCGATACTAAAGAAAAGACTGGTGTCATACCTGGAGGACAATGGCCTCCAGGATGTGAGGCAGCATGGGTTTGTTTGAGGGAAGTCTTGTCAAACCAACCTCATACAATATTATGACTGGGTGACAGGTGAGCCGGGTAAGGGTCATGTGGTGGATGTTCTTTACTTGAACTTCAGCAAGGCCTTTGATTCAGTGTCTCATGGGTGGCTTGAGGAGAAGCTAACTGGTGTAGGGGTAGGGGCAAAAATGATGAACTGAATTACAAGCTGGCTGAGTAGCAGGCTGCAATGGGTGGTGGTGAGAGGGGAACTCTCAACTCCAAGGCTGGTGATGAGTGGGGAGCCACAGGGCTCTACGTTGGTGCCAGTATTGTTTGGGATCTTCATATCAGACATTGCACATGGGGTGGTGAGCAAGGTAAGTCTGTTCGCTGTCGACACCAAAATCGGAGCAGTGGTGGATGGAGAGGAGGGATAGAAGCAGCTGCAGGGGGACCTATGCAAGCTAGAGAAGTGGTCAGAGAGGTGGCAGCTAGGGTTCAATGCAAAGAAGCGTAAGGTTATGCACTTTGGGGTGAAGAAATCAAGGAGAGAATACTGGTTGGGGCGGGGGTTAAGCTGGGGATCACTGAGGAGGAGGAGAAGGACCTAGGGGTAATGATAACAGGGACCATGAACAACACTGCCCAGTGCAGGAGAGTGGCTACAAAAGCAAAAAAAATGCTGGGTTGTACAGTGAGGGGGTTTTCATCCAGGCAAAGAGAGGTGATCCTGCCCCTGTACAGGTCACTGGTAAGGCCACACTTAGAGTATTGTGTGCAGTTTTGGAGGCCATACCTAAAGCATCATATCAGGCTACTGGAGGGGTGCAGAGGAGGGCAACAAAGATGATATGTCGAATGGAGGGGAGAGACTATGACAGCAGGCTGGGATACCTGAATATGTACACCCTGGAGGATAGAAGGGACAGGGGGGACATGACAGAGACATTCAAGTATCTGAGGGAAATCAATAAGGATGGGGCAGATGGGGTTTTTAAGTAAAGGAGGGAGAAGGTCACAAGGGGCATGGGCAAAGAATAGAGGGGGGAAGATTTAGGAAGGAAATGAGGAGACACTATTTCACAGAGAGGGTGGTAGCAAAATGGAACGTCCTACCAGAATGGGTGGTATCATGTAAATCTGTGAACAGCTTCAAAAGGGCATGGGACAGAGAACAGGGGAGAGTGAGGGTGGGGGAGGTGAGGGGTGGCAGTGGGATGACAAAGAGGAGGGAGGTGGGGCAGCTGCAAGCTAGGGGTATTGGCTGCACACTCGAGCAGACTTAGATGAACCGGGTGGTCTGTATCTGTTGGCACATTCATATGTTCATATGTATGTACATGCAATCAAAAAATAAATGTTTCATCGTTTCTAATTGCTTGAGACATGCAGCCCAAGGACAAATCTTCTCAGATACTATATACTCTTGTGTCTATGATTTCCCTGAACATTAAGGAGCTTACGGCAACAAGCCCATATGGTATCACATAATTTGGCAGGAATCCTGTCCTCCGTTAACTGGGCCATGAAAAGAGTATTAGTCATTCTAGGCTACTTGGAAAGACAGGAAACAAAAGAAAATTTCCTATCACTATTTGGTCATACAACTTCTTTCTGTGCAGTACCTTCCTCTGTTCATTTGTAATTTTTCCTTGTCTAATTGTATGAAAACAAACTTCAATATTTGGTGGGCACCAGTCATGGGTCTTGTCTTGGGCCTCCCATTTCCCTGCTTGACAGTTCTTGGTGTAGATCCAAAGTCAGTGCTCTACCAGGGGGGATCAAGGGCAATGCTTTTGGAAACAGTGTCTGAGTGAGATTTATTGAAAGAAAACTACAATGCAGAGAAACTACAGGATTCAGCATCCCTAGCCCCCTTTGTCTATGGGTCTGCATTTATGGACCTATTTCACCACACTTGACCAGCTACCCCACAACAACTTAAAGCAGAGACCATACAAATGGAACTCAAGCCCTGTCAGAGGTAGGAATACTTGGACTATGTACACAAAAAGGCGTAGCATAAAAGTTTCAACCAAATAAACTCTCTTCTTCCTTGTCATATAGGCCAGACCTTCCACCTTTTCATTTTACCCTCAACTACCCTAATTACTTTTGCTAGAGTTCAGTCCAGTCACCATATCCCCCTTCCCAGAGCTATCCCCCAACACTTCCAGGGACCCTGACTACAATGCAAGCAATGTTCCATGGGGTGTTATGGGAAGCTGCCCCCAGCCATAAGCCTTAACTCTTAGCCTTGACCTGGAGACTCACATAACTCTTAAAAGCTATAAGGTCCTTTCCCTGGCTATGTAATCCTAAACTAGAAGGCAGGCATCATAGACATAAGACAATAATTTAATTGGGGTGGCCAACTAAGGGACCATTATTGCCGTGATTTCCTTTGCAAGTTCCAATTTCATCAAAACAGGGTCCAAATAATATATATACTGTATAACAAAGGACTCAGTGTTCAGCCCTGGCATACTCCCTTCAAAATTAGACAACTTCTCCCCAACAAGCCTTTTATGAATGGAATGTCTGAAGCATTCTGGTATGGTCAACCAATGCATTCCAACAAGAGTGCTGGAATACCATAGGCCTGTAAAGCAGTAAAGAAAAAATAAATTATGGTTAACCTAGTTGAAAGATTTTTTCTGGTCCAGTGAGATAAGAAAACACCTCTACCTGGCCCAGATACCCTCTAGTCACTATTTCACAAATGGAACACAAATTATCTGACACTACAGCCTGGTATTGAGCAGGATTGTGAAAGAGAGATCAGATGTCTGCCACCCCTGCCAACCTAGGACCCAAAATCCTAGCACACAACTTAATGTCTCAATTTATTTTTACAGTGAATCTATTTTTTTTTCCACCCTGTCCTGGGCGGTGTTCCTTCTAGCTAGTCCCCAAGCCACATCGCCCACTCGCAGCTTACGTCTGGCTTACCCCTTGGCTTACCCTTCCTGACAGGGTGGCGAGGAACCCCTCAACCCGCCAATATGGATCCGGTGCCAGGGTTACTGCCTATTCACTGAGTGGTGCCTGCAGGGACCAGTTGCCATCCAGCCACTCCCAGAACACTTTTCTTCCTCTGTTTTTACTCCCTCTGAAGAGGAGGCATGCAGTGATGCCCACAGAGGGAGCGCACATGCATCCACATGCGCTCCCTTCAGGTGTCTGCCCTTCCTCTCCTTATCTCTAGAGCATTGGTGTGCTGCCCCCCAGCCAACACTAGGGGCCAGTCAAGCACCGACTGCTAGTGATCCCCTTCCCCAGAGAAGGAGAGCAGTCCATTGGACGCACAGTCCTTCTCCTCCCCTGCCTACCCCCGGCGACCCGTGCTGGTTCCCAAACACAGGTCACTGATGTGGCACAAGGTAAGGCATCCACCACCTCAGCCTTCAGCCCTCAGCGCCACCAGGTGGGCCCATAATGTCTCAGTTTAGAAGGCTAATCCTCCACCATCTGGATAGGAGCCATGCACCCCCCCCCCCACACACACACACTTTTCAAACATCAAAATCAATAAACTCTGGGCTATACTGGGACTACAACATTTGCACAAAACCAGGTTGAAAACAGCTTAGAGTCAACTGCTAGTAGTGGAAAATTGTTTTATACAGCTCCACAGGCAGTTCTGCTACAGTAATAACTGTAACTATGCTATTTGCAGTTACAGTGGGAAGCTACGGTACCTCAGTGTCTTCCAGAAAACTATCCAGAACTGTGGAGGGAAAAATATGCGGACCCAAAAAAGGAAATGACAAAATCTTAATTTAGCCCTACTATGCCTTACAAATCCTTTTGTAGAGCTCCACTTGAATCTAAAAGCCCCAAATGACTCACTTTTTCACAGAAACTCTACAGCTCTGTTATGGGATAATGCATCAAGCCTTGCCCCGGGTACCAAAGTCTGCTCCAGTAGAAGGGAATGACCATATCTTTTTTCAGACACTGTGTTTGTTTGGTGAAATTCCCATCAGAGGTGTGGGCAAGAGACAGAAGTATGTGCATTTGGTTCCTAGGTGACAAAGTATTTTGTATGCTTCACTTTCCCTGCTTGTGACTGAAAATAAGTCACTTCATTTCCTATTTTATATCCTCCCACCATTGAATGGTGTCATCATACATGTCCCATAAATATTTCTTGGCTTCTAGCAAAGAAAACAGTCAAATTCTAATGTGGGACTCCTCTAGCAAGGAGGTTTTCAAGCTCCAGACCCCAAGGCCAAAAGAAAGTGCTCCAAATCCCTGATCCAAATTCATATTACTTTACGGTCTACGGACTCCAATGGCAGGGTATCAGCTGCCAACCTTCTGATCCATTTAGACACAAACCAATAATCAATTCAGGATAACATGGATCCCTTGTATAATGTGTGTATCCCCTTCTTATGTACCTAGCAAATGTCATCTGATAGCTAAGCAGTGCAATGCATTTTATTTAGAAAGACATATCACAGAAGGTTTTGGAGGGGGCTCCTCCTCCAGTAGGGGGCTTCTCCTCTATCTGTCAGGGCCAGGCTGCAACTAAAATTACCGCAGCTGGATCCCCTTAGATGAAAGCAAAAAAGGTTAAATTAAAAAAGATCTATCCTAAGTGTCTTGGTTTGGGAGGCATATATAGCCCATAGCTGGTAGAACTGTCGGGCAATTCTGATATCCAACTTTAAAACCCTACCTGGGCATAAACCCATCACCTGACTAACAGTAACATACTTTCTCACTGTCAACCACTTACTCAGGGACAGTGCAGACTGCTGCAAAATTGTGTATGCAGATGATCTCATTATGTTCAGGAGTGACAAAAGCCTATTGAACTTATCCCTCTCCCTCGCCAAGGATTTTGAAACTGTCCATACATGGTTCACATCTAACAGACTACTTGTTAATGTTAAAAAATAGACCACACCATTTGGGTCCAAGCTAAGGCTTTCCAAATGCTCTGCAGGGCAAAAAAAAACTCCCTCTGCTTCCTGGCCCTTGATGGATCCCCTCTAGAACAAGTCACTATCTTTAAATACATGGGAATTTCCCTTGACCCCTTCCTCACCTTTGAGAATCATATTGGGCATGTTGTCAAATGTGTGAACCAGCAGCTGGGTGTCTGCTGCCTCCTAAGGCACCTCATGACCCCTGAGGTGTGACTGGCCATCGATCAAGACATACTCCTACCTCTTCTGGATTACTGCTCTCCCATAATGTAATGTAAAGGATGTAAAGGGCAGACAAGATGGGCTGGTGTGGTCCTTTTCTGCCACCAAATTTATGTGTAATCTGTGTAATAATCTCCAAAACCTCATCTCAGTATCTCACATGTCTCAATACAGCCTTCAATAGCACTTGTAGGTTTGTCACTCTAGCTCTGTTTAACACTCACCACTGCTCCCTCTATTCGGCACTTGGTTGGTTCTCCCCTCAGGCCCATAGGGATTTCCTCATGGATACCATTATTGACAAGTCCCTCCATGACAGTGTTTCTTCCCCTCTGTCTAGACTCCTTAGCACTAAGCATGGCACATGAGAACTAAGCTACTCCTCTCAATGTCTCCTTGATTACCCCTGGACTGCTACTGAGATGAATCAGAGAGCCTTCTCCATCACTGCCCCCAGGCTCCGGAATGGCCTTCCAGAACATGCTCCACTCACTAGGCACTCCCCACCTATTCAAATTGCATTTTAAAAATACCCTTCCAACTGCCACGGCTTGCAAGTGCACTTCCTGGCTCAAGGAAATTGCTGGGTTTCATTTTGTCGGCCTTGTCACCCTACTTAACTGAGGGTGCCAATCCACTTGCCACACAGCAGATTCTTATTTCTCATTTATATGGGTGGATTGTGTTTCTCACTTCTGCTTATATGCTGTTCCTTTTGCACTGACCCATTTGATGGAACTGTTTGACCACAAGTACTTCTTCCAACTCTGTAACTGTGTTACTTGTGTATTGCATGCTGAATCTCATGTATTGTAGTTCCATGTACTTTATTCTGTATCTCATGTATTGTATTCCATGTACTGTACGTGTCATCTATATGGCCCAGGTCATTCCTGAAAATGGTCCATGAGACCAGTGTACCTACTTGGTGAGAGAGAGAGAAAGAGAGAGATGAAGGAAGGAAGGAATGAATCAATCCACATTTTAAAAAAGAATACCAAAGAAAGAAAGAAAGAAAGAAAGAATCAATCCACATTTTGAAAAAGAATACCAACTCCAGAACAGGGATCTTCTCATATGGATCACTATGAAGGATCCATGAACCTGGCATTTCTCATCTTGCTGAGCTCATAGACTGTGTGTATCCTAATGTCTTGCAAAACGTCTCAACAGCCAATGAGCACATGCTATTTACTGTACACGCTCTGCTATAGATCAGTCGGTGGCTGGCCGTGGCAGAGTGAGGACTGTGTCAGTCACTGGCATAGGTTGGGATGGGATGGGAGCAGGGTGGTGGATCAATGCCTAGTAGGGTGTGGGGACCACTATCTACCATGGAATGGGGATTGAGGAGTTGCATGTTGTGCTAGTGATTGGGGCTGGAGGGGGTCACTACACTAGGGAGATGGGGGATTAGTGATTTATTTTTATTTAAACAGTGATGGGGCTGGGGTGGGGAACACTACACACTATGGAAATGGGGATCAGTGATTTATTTTTATTTAAACAGTGATTGGGGCTGGGGTGGGGGACACTACACTGTGGAAATGGGGGATCGGTGATTTATTTTTATTTAAACTGTGATCTGGGCTGGGGTGGGGGACACTATACTATGGAAAAGGGGATCTGTCATTTAAATGATGATTGGGGCTGGGAAGGGGGTACACTACATTATGGAAACAGGGATCTTTATTATAAACAGTGATCGGGGCTGGGAAGGGGGGCACTACACTATGGAAATGGGGATCTTTACTTTAAGCAGTGATCGGAGCTGGACAGGGGGCACTACACTATGGAAAAGGGGACCTTTACCTTAAACAGTGATCAGGGCTAAGAAGGGCTGGCCCAGCGCACATCACAGCAGCGTAGCCATGCAGATGAGCCTATAATGGGTATGCAAATGGCCCCATTGCACCGTGCATGCCCAATGGGCTGATCTGCATATTTGGGTGGAATATCGCCCAAGGGAGCTGCAGTGCATACAGCTATGTGCCATGCATTCCCCTGTGGGCGGTCTTCATTCCCACACCCTGGATGCACTGTGTGGAACTGCTGTGCTCAGCGCATCCAGGGTCCAATATTCAGACAGATTGCACGGTCTGTTCCAATCATGCATTCTATTTGAATATTGCGCCAGAGCTGACTGGCCCAACTTATTTGTGTGATGCACCGTTATGCGCACACCTACGGATGGCTCTGAATATGGGGCCCTATATTATGAACAGTATTTACATTTGTGATTCTTGACTTGTTAAAAAGTAATAAAGAAAATTACTTTGCTATGCAGACTTTAGAAATATAATATCACATATAATATCACAATGTCACAAAATGACCATATTTGCCAAAGTATAGCTCAACTAAGCAGAGGCAGTTGGACAGAAGTGAATAGGGTGGTACGGTAGGTGAATGTGCCCAAGGCATAACACTGCTATCTGCACTTCAAAGCACATAACAATGCCATCTATTGTGTTGAAAATAAAATGGTGTGCATATAGGTCAGTGTAAACCAGATGGTTCCACAATGGATTGGGTAGAGGACCCCATGTCTCATATTAGTGAAGGCCCCCAAAAGCCTAAAGCCAGCTGTGATAATCTAAATGTGCTCTACTAATACTTTCCATGGTTTGCATTTTAAAAGAAAACGTACTGAAATTCAGAACTATAAGGTGATCAAACCTTTTTCTGGCCAGCACCCTATGTCTTGTGCTGTAGTATAAAGCCTTTAATCCATTTTTTTCGGTTGTAAGAGTAAAGCTGTACTTCTTCTCTGTTTTTACCAGTCTCAGATTGCATCCAAAACAACTTTTCAACAATGAAGGCATTTTGCTATTCAAAATTAAGCATGCAGTGCATTTGTGTCAGAACTTTTATCACAGTTACCTTAGGCCCTGTACACACTTGCGGTCTTTTTGAAAAACGTTTTTAAAACATTTTGTGTTCCATGTTCAAGCATGGTTGTCAGTGCATCCACACTATGATCCGACAACAGTGCCTGCCCACTTCACTTCCCAGCATGTTGGCAGCAATACCAGGCACCACAATGCATGCCGTGATACTCGCAAATAGGCATGGTGACGGATCGGGATACAAGTTTCATCTTTGGAATCAAGAGCTTTGTGTGGGGTTGGGGATGTATGCATAGTATCCCGTTTTCTTCTGGGTGGCAATACAAGCACCACATTATTCAGAGAAGGTTGCCTTAAACTATGTTAAAGCACGGTTTGCATCCGCACTACAGTTAACATGGTTTAAGGCAACTGTTTTGGTCTGCAACCATGCTCGAAACCTGCTCCCATCAGGTTTAAAGCATAGTATTTGAACATGGTTTATAGCACGGTTTTACCATGTTACAGTGCGGACTTGAACCATGTTTGCTGGTCTTGTAACGTTACAGACTGCTGGTAATGTTACAAGACCACAAGTGTGGACAGGGCCTTAAAGATGACTGCCTCATTATACAGGTCAGTACTGTGGGATAAGATGCTTATAACTTAGTGATCCTGTTAGCTAGAGACCTGGAAGTTAGCATGCAAACTAAGGTTAGGCTTAATTGCCTTGTTCATTTTTGCAGCATTATTTCTGTCACAATGGCTATTCTGTAAAACTCAACTATATTTTTTCGGGAATAAAAGTGTGCTAAAAACTGCCATTTTTAAGCAAAAGTGTTGCTTTTTCATTAATGTTTTATGTACAAAGAGTGATGTTCACACAGTGTTGTCATTTAGGCAAATATAGCTAAAGAAAATAATTTTTTGTTTGATTTTCACCACTGGAAATAACATTTCACCCAGTCCAAGCACATGCCCTTCATGTCAGAATCTCCTAAGCTACAAAAACAACTGGTAACGTTTATTTAAGTCATTTTAACTTTAGGGTGGTCAAACCAGCACAAATATCAGTTTTAAGAAAATGTGTTTGGAAAGGAAAACAGAAAAAGTGTGAAGATTTGAAACCTGACAGTTTCAGGTTAATTACATAGTGATAGAAGTGTGGTGCTTTGGTAGTTTTGGAAAAAAAAAAAAACTGTGATAGCCATTAAAAATATTGTTGATTGTTAATGTGTGTTAGTATTTTCGATGAGTTTTCATAAGGCATTTTCACAGGACTGTCACTACATAGCACAAGGTCACTTGAATGTGCTCCATTAGTGGCAGCACTCTCTGGTCAGTGTGGTGTACATCTGTGTTTTATACAGTGCAGATCATGGATGGTGCCTCAGTGTTTTTTTTTATTAAGGGTTGCTTTTGGATTGTGTTTATGTTTTACTGGCAATCCCTGTTTCTACTGATGGGAAGGCAGACTATGGGGACAGCTAGAGTGAAACATAGAAACATAGACTTTGACGACAGATAAGGACCGCTTGGTCCACCTAGTCTGCCCATTTCCCTACCTAGAGGTTAAGCTGCAGATCCTATTTAACCAACAGCCTATTTCTTCCTACCCCCCACAAGAATTGCCTTATGTCTGTCTCATGCATTCTTGAATTCTCCCACAGTTTTAGACCTCACAACCTCCACAGGAAGGCTGTTTCATGCATCCACCACCCTCTCTGTGAAAAAATACTTCCTCACACTGCCCCTGAGCCATCCCCCCTCTATCTTCAAATTGTGTCCCCTTGTTCTTGCACATCTCTTTTTCTGAAAGATGCTACCCTCTTGGACTTTGTTGATTCCACTGAGGTACTTAAATGTTTCTATCATGTCCCCCCTTTCCTCAAGGGTATACATATTAAGCTCCTTTAGTCTCTCCTCATATGGCTTCTCTTGCAGACCCTGCACCATTTTAGTTGCCCTCCTCTGGACTGCCTCCATCCTGTCTATGTCCTTGCGGAGATGGGGTCTCCAGTACTGGACGCAATACTCCAGATGGGGTCTCACCAACTGTCTGTACAGGGGGATAACAACTTCCTGTTTTCTGCTAATGATACCTCTCCCTATACATCCCAGTATCCCCTCAGCCCTCCCTACCACTTTCTTACATTGCTTGCCAACCTTAAGGTCATCTGATATGATTATCCACAGGTCCCTTTCCATTTTTGTTGTTGTTACTACCTCTCCCCCATTGTGTAATCTTCCCCTGGGTTTTTGTTTCCCAGGTGCATTACTTTGCACTTCTTTGCATTGAATCCAAGCTGCCATACTTCTGACCATTCCTCCAACCTTGCCAAGTCCCTTCTCATCCTTTCCACAACTCCTTGTGTATCAAACCTGTTGCAGATCTTTGTGTCATCTGCAAAGAGGCATACTTTTCCTTCCAGTCCCTCTGCAATGTCACTTATAAAGACATTAAAAAGGACTGGACCCAGTACTGAACCCTGCGGTACCCCACTAGTAGCCCCTTTCTTCAGAGTGGACTCCATTTACAATTACCTTCTGTGTCCTGTTGTTCAGCCAGTGTTTTACCCGGACTACCACCCTGGGACCTACTCCCAGGCTGGTTAATTTGACTACTAATCTTTTGTGTGGGACTGTGTCAAATGCCTTCCTAAAGTCTAAGTAGGCCATGTCCACAGCCCCTCCCTGGTCTACTACTTTGGTCACCCAGTCAAAGAAATCAATTAGATTCGTCTGACATGACCTTCCCACTGTGAACCCATGCTGCCTTGGGTCCTGTGCCTCACTGGCCTCTAGGTACTCAATAATTCTTTCCTTCAGAAGTGATTCCATCACTTTCCCTACCACAGAGGTCAAACTGACAGGTCTGTAGTTTCCTGCCTCTGTCTTGGTCCCACTTTTGTGAAGGGGAGTCACATCAGCCTTCTTCCAGTCCTCAGGTACCACACCATCCTCCCATGATTTGTTAAAAAGGGTAGTCAGTGGTGTCACTAGTTCACTGCTTAATTCTTTTAGAATTCTGGGGTGAATTCCATCTGGCCCCATTGCTTTGTCCACCTTCAGTTTTAGGAGTTCTTTCAGAACCCTTTCTTCTGTGAAAGCACTGGGATCGACCCCCTCTCCAGAGTGCTTCTGTTAATTGGATAAGACACCTCCCCCACTTCCTCTTTTGTGAATACTGAACGGAAGTATTCATTCAGTATCCCTGCTTTTTCACTGTCACCCTCTGCCCACCCACCATCCATTCTATTCAGTCTCACTATCCCTCCCTTTGTCTTTCTATGCTCCCAGATATACCTATAAAAGGTTTTATCCCCCTTCTTAACCGAGTTGGCTATCTTTGCCTCAGTTTGTGCCTTTGCTATTCTGACTATCCTCCCTGCTTCCTTCTGCCTTAACTGGTACAGTTCTCTGTCCTGCTTCTTCTGTGTTTCCTTATACTTCCTAAATGCTATCTTTTTCTCCCTAACCTTCACCGCCACTTCTTTTGAGAACCATAGTGGCTTTTTCTTTCATTTTGATTTGTTTATTTGCTTCACACACAGGCTTGTTGCCTCTGTGATGGCAGTTGTGATATTTCTCCATTGTTGCTCAACCCCTTCTTCTAGCCTATTTGCTAGTGCTTTTCTAAAGCACTCTTCCATCTTGCCAAAGTCAGCCCTTCTGAAGTCCAAAACCCTCACTTTTGTATGGCTTGACTCTGTAGCTGAGTTTATCATGAACCACACTGTTTGGTGGTCACTTATTCCCAAATGGCTACCCGCTCCTAGATCTGAGATCCTTTCACTGTCCCCATTTGAGAGTACGAGATCTAAGATTGCTGCTTCATGAGTAGGTTCCAAAACTAGCTGTCTGAGGCATGCCACCTAAAGGGCATCAAGAATTGCCCTGTTTTTGGATGTGGCTGCAGCAAAGGTGCTCCAGTTAACATCTGGCATATTAAGGTCCCCCATCAACAATATCTCCCCTTTCTCTGCCATCCTAAGTATGCCTTGTATCATATCCTTGTCCAGAATCAGAATAGTGCGGAATAGTCCAGTGGTCAGAATAGTGGTCTAATTGCTAGGCTGTCTGCCTGTCTATCCATCCATCTGCCTCAAGATGTGGGATTTTTTTTCTCCTGTTTTTTTTGGTCCTGTTTTTGAAACCAGTGGAATCATTGCATGCCTTGAGCTGCTCATAGGCTCTTCCTTGGGCTCTGACAATTTCACTGGATATGAGCAGTGTTCAGAGGTGTCAACACTCCCCTCCTCTAAGTTTTACAACTGTGCCATATTACCTAGTTTTGGTGCCAAATTTAAATGACAACCATTTATAGCTGCATTTGCCCAATGTATATGGAGAATAAGCAGCCTTAGCCCTGATGGCATCTCAGTTGCCTGCTTTGTGGCTTGGCAGTTTCCCTAACACCTCTACAGATAACTCAGTTTTTCAAATGGTTTAAGCATTCTTCTGCAGATTTGTTAGTGACTTTCTCTGTTATTGTTGCTCAGTACTGCTCCTCTTTGCTCTAATGTGTTACGGGGAGATATAACCCAAACTCTAAATAATCCAAGACTTCTTCTTTCTCTTTTGGGGGCTGAGGCTGAGCTAAGGCCAATCAGATCTTATCAGTCTAGATCCTCTGACAGTTGTGGCCTTAGCTAACTGACTCACAGTTGTGTTCCATGGGTTGGGAGTACTTAAACTGTCATCTCAATCATAATAACTACTGTATCTTCCAGAAGGCAGTTCTAATGCCTTGGAGCATTGTAATAAAATACTAATAATAATAAAATGGTGCAGGGTCTGCAAGAGAAGCCATTCGAGGAGAGACTAAAGGAGCTTAATATGTATACCCTTGAGGAAAGGAGGGAGGGGGGGCCATGATAGAAACATTTAAGTACCTCAGATCTACCTGTCTTTCACACCTGGAGGATCCAATGCAGTCAACATGCTGAACAAATGCTTGTCCAAGATCCAGACCTGGATGTCATCAAACTGGCTGGGGCTCAGCCAGGGGAAGACTGAAGAATTGGTGATTGAGCTGGGTCAAATGGGAGAATGGGGGCCACTGGGGAAGGTTTATGCTTTTTTATTGGTCTGACCAAACAAGAGGCTTCCCCTAAGGTGAGGAATATTGGCGTTGTTCTGGACAGAGAGCTGACACTTGATGCTTAGGTGCTGGCTGCTGTCTGGACTGGTTTTTACCATCTCCACAACATCATCTGAATGAAATACCTTATCCCCCCTGTGATCTGGCCACACTAGTACATGCATTTGTCACCTCGACACTCGACTACTGTAACGCACACTACATTGGGGTCAGAGGAGGTGTGATGTGATGCCTGTAGCTGCTGGAGAATGCTGTGGCCCAGCTATTGACAGGCCTTCCAAAGTCCAGTCATATTACGTTGGTACTGGGTGAACATCACTGGCTGCCGGTGCACTGGTGCATCTCCTTTAAAATAGGTTTTTTGATGTACAACACCCTGCATGGGTTGGGTCCAGGCTACCTGAAGGAGCTTCTGCATCCCTACACCCTGAGTTGCTCTCTCTGATCAGTGAGAGAAGCCTTCTTGGAGGTCCCCAGAGTAAGGCTAAAATCTTCCAGGAACCGAGCATTCAAAGTGGCCACCCTAGTCCTTTAGAATTCTTTGCTGGGGTACCTCCAGGAGGTGCCCTCCCTTGAGATATTTAAAATGAACTTAAAATCATTTCTCTTTCAACAGGCCTTTGTGGTCTGAAAACTATATGTAACATGACATGCAGTCTGAAGTTTGATTAATATGAATTTTAATGATTATTTATTGTTATTTTATTTATTATTCCATAAGTTTTGTGTATGTACCTTTGCTGTTCATCTATTCTATACTTTCTAAGGCTGGCTGCCCTGAGCCTACGAGGAAGGGTGCCCAAAAGAAATAAAATTGACTACTACTACTATTACTTAATATTGACAATATTCAGAAATTCATATCTGGGGCTTACACTCCCCTAGTTGATAGTTTATTGATTGACATCTAGGAAGAAGAGTTGTGGTGGATGGCCTCTATTCCAAGTGGAGGGATGCTCTGAGAAGAGTAACTCAGTGGTCAGTCCTGTGGCCTATGTAGGCTGCTGAAGTTTGCTAATGATACTAAATTGGCAAGAACAGTGCACACAAAAAAGGGAAGTAATGCAGTACATGTGGACCTGTGCACATTTAGGTTATGGGCTGAGAAAAGGGTGTTTCTATTTAAAGTGGGGAAAGTGCAAGCTACTACATCTAGAGGTGAGGAATCCAGGTCACATATACAACCTATGTGGTGTAACAGTGGACAGCACGACCAGGGAAAGGATTTTAGAGGTGAGTGTGGACAGTCAGCTAGAATTCTGCAGTTAATATGCTGCTGCAGTCAAGAGATCAAACATAATGCATTGGGTGGGGGGTTGTTAAGGACCAGGCCAAGTAAAGTGATTTGCTCCCTCTTCAAGGCTTTGGTTAGACTGTACCCAGAGTACTGTGACCAGACCAATTCTGGTGACTGCAGTACAGAAAGAACCTTTAATGAAATTATAAGGATCCAACAGAGGGCAACCAAGCTGATTAGTGGTTTAGGGTGCAAGAACTGAGGAGAGATTAGACTTACTCAAATTATTTAGCTTAGAGAAAAGAAGACTAATAAAGAATATTACCTCAGTGTTCTGAATAGTAAAGGGAAAGGCAGGAGTGGGTGATGCAGGACCTCACCTGAAGCTTTAAACAGCTGCTGAGGTCTTGCATCACTTCTCCTGCCTTTGTCACTAGTAGCACTGACTTGCACAATTTGATCTCTATGCTTTTTTGGGGGGGAGGGGGCAGTACCTGTCAGCTTGCACCTGGTAAACATTTTTTCTTAATGTATGTTCTAAAATGGATACATGCATTGTATATTGTTTGCAGGTTTTTACTCATATTTTTTTATTGGATCTCCTAATTCCCCCCATCCCACCCAGGATAAATCTGTAAACAAGATTCCTGTTAATCACTGTATGTTGTTCTTGGTTAAATCATTTTCAATAAATAAAAGAGAATTGACAGAGTAGGGTATACACATATGTTTTAGCTGGTTAGAGCTAGTAGCACTAGATGACATCCACTTAAACTGGAGAGGGTAGGTAGGATAAGGGGAAACATTAGAAAACATTAATTCACACAGTGGGTGTGGAATAGTGTACCCATAAAGGGTTGTGGAAGCTAGAACTGCTCAGGCATTCAAAACTAAACTGATTGCTTAGGGAGAATTACACTAATGATTACTCATGATGAGTAGAGTTAGCAGTTAGCAGATAACTTAGAAAGTGTTTCCATAGTTGAGTGCGGTATTGTCACTGTAGTGTATTGGAAGATTTGAGCAGGATGGGTCCATTTAATCACAACAGTACTATGTTACTACAAAAAATGCATGCTTTTTCCTGTATTTTTGGCTTCTGCAATTAATCCAGGGTAGAATTGGGTAGCAAACTGTTCGTAGGAATTGTATTATTCATACCTGGAATCATTACATTCTGTAGCTCAAGAGAATGTATAGTTTTACAATGGCAGCATAGTACTGACAGTTGCTCTTTGTCATGGAAGAGAGCATTTTCTATTTCAAGAATTGAAACTGCTTAGATACACACACGAGAGTGGTGATTCACTGTGACTAATTTTCACCTGAGTGAAGATAGAAAATCATATCTCCACTTACAGTATAATCCCAAATTAACACCAATTACATGAGCACTCCATCCCAAATTAATGCCAATTACATGCACAATCTAAATCAGCTGTATCTCACCTCACCAGGCAATTATACCACCAATTTAAATCAGCTGTTTTCCAATGCATATGTAGCCCTTTCCCTAAATTTTGGGGGTTACTATATATAATCAATATGCATTCCCTGCCAGCTGCAGCTGACATGAAATCTGGCAGCCACAGTGCTAAATCTACCTCAGTAATCACAGCTTCCTGCCAACAGGCTGGACAACCTGCATGCTCAGCCTGCATGCACACCTTGTGTTCTGACCACATAACTGACAGCATGTATAAAGGGGAAGTGATTTAGTAGATTCAGGGGAGAAGACAAAATGGAGTGCAGAAAGGAGAAGACAGTGAGTGGCAGGAGAATGTTCCCTTAAGAAGGCACTCTTTAGGTAATTGTGATTCGTATACCAGCTCACATATGGTGAAGTAGTACAAGAATGTGAGGAGGAAGGGGGACTGCATTCTGGTCTGCTGAGAAAACTTATAGTAAGATTGCAGCAGGACTTTCTAATTAGCACCATAGAGCTCCCAAGGAATTTATCATTTTTTTATTTGCCAAGGGTGTACAGTTCCACCTTGGCATTGCCTCATTTCCATAAATGATGTCCAACCTTTTAACTGGGTGCCAGGATAGGGGTTGGTCTGATGGGGCCCCTAGCCCAGGATCATATGTAGTGCCCATCTGTATAGCTTCCTGCTTGGAAGCCCAAGTCTATAGCCCCCAGGAAATGCAACTCTGAGGACAGGTCAAAGAGTGGGACCCTTGCCTAGGATCCCAAAGGCTGAAGGTATATTTGTGGGATATAACTGAAACATAAATTGTCTCTGTGGAGTGCCACTGTACTTTATCACTGTGAAAGCCTGCCTATTTAAAGACTGACCCTGTAAGTTAGTTTTCTTTGTGGAAGCTGATTTTTTAATACTGTTTCAATCTCTTTGGTGTTTTTTGTTATCTTAGTGTGTGTTTCTGGTTTGTACACAGGTAGTAACTACAGTACCATTTCAGAACTGCATGATGTAGCTTATGTCGCTTGCTCAGCTCTTTCATTGTTGGCATAGTGCATCCATATTCGACTCTAGAACTCAGTAGTTGAGAGGGACATAAACTGCATCATACAATTCCAAAATGGCATTTGATACCAGCATGCAGATCAAAACCACCCACAGAAGTTATGAATAGTCAAGTATAAAATGGAGCAATAACAGCACTGGAAGCAATATTTAAACATGCATTTGTAAACGCTGGGTGTTTGCCACTGGTATAGAAGCCCTGGGGTACTAGATGCTTTGCTTGACTGTGCGATGTGTATGGTGGTAAAGAACGTGCTGGCAGAGGGTTAAAATAAGGCATCTTTTGTTAAAAAAAGTACGTAATCTGCATTTTTTTTTACTTAGAATTATTTAGATATCTGTAAAGGAAGCCGCAGACTGCAGAGAGAGGAGATAGAGTGAGTTTCATTGTTGTAGTGTAGTGCAACCGAGTGGTGTTAATGGTAGTAAAGGACATGCTGCCAGAGGTTTAAAATCAGTCATCTTCTGTTAAAAGGGTATATAAACTCTTTTTTTCAAGTTAAGATCAGTTAGATATCTAACAGAAGTTGCTGACTGTAGACCAGCGCTTCTGTAGCCATGGATACACATTCACACTTGCACACCACATGGGAATAGTGGTAAAAAATTTCCATAGGCTCACACTGTAAATTATAAATAAGGAATAACACATGACAGGGTGTGTAGCAATGCAAAATTACCACACGTCCCAGGTGGGTTGTGAGGCATGAGATGCAGCCGAGTGCCTTCAACCACCTGGGAAGTTGTGGTATACGATTCCCATAGGATCACATTGTAAATTGTAAGTAAGCAATAACAGACAGCAGTGTGTGCAGCAATGTTAAATTGCTACATGTCTCAGGTGGGTTGTGAGGCACTCGGCACAGCCAAGTGCCATCAATCACCTGGGAAGTGCAATATAAAATTCCCACAGGAATACATTGTAAAGTGTAATTAAGCAATAACACATGACAGGGTGTGCGGTTATGCTAAATTACTGCACACCCTAGGTGGGTTATGAGGCATGAGGTGTAGCTGAGTGTCATCAACCACCTGGGAAGTGCGGATGTCTTCACTCAGGTGCCGAAGGCACCTATGCTACCAAGGAAGTGTATGCTAAGGATGTGGGAGAGTCAGCAGGTGGCTGCTCTAAGGAGCACCAGGCCCCTGGCTTCTTTGCCCAGAAACAGAGGTAATATTGCAACTTAAATGGCACACAGCTGAATGACACAAAATATCAAAAAAAGGGAAATGACAAGAGAGCATGATGTAGCTCTAGGTAATATGGAGAAGAAAGTTTTCATGTGCACTGATGAAATGCAGAAAAAAAAAGTTAGTGTCAGTGGTTGGGTGTGTGAGAAATGCAGCGTGCCCTAGATCACTTTGCCTGATAATGTAAAGTGGAAAAATGAGACTGTATGGCTCAGGCTGTCATGGTAAGGCAGCATTGACAGAGCAGGGGAAAACAGAAATGGAAACATTAAGTGTACAACAGTTTTGCACCCCCCATTCAGCAGGTGGTAGGTGAGAGATTTATTTTGTTTTTTTCTCTCAACTTTTATCCTGGTTTTCTCCCACCCTTCCTCGGATGTGCACATGCACATATGGAGGCATGCACATGCCGTGTTCTGAAGCACCCTCCCCGTACTTGCTGCTCCCTCCTGCCTGCACAGCCACTAGACCTCCACCCGGTGGCAGCAGAACTATAGGGGGGGTGAAGACCTCCCCAGGAGAGGAGAGTGGCTGCTCAATCCTGCTCCTACCCTCTCCCCTGTGCTGGCTCCCTGATGAACTGAGGTCATTCCCGAACCGGGTCGCTGGCATTACATGAGGTAAGGCATAGTACCTCAACCCTCTGTGCCACCAGGCTGGCAAGGTGGGAGCTATTTGGAAAGCAAATTGCAGCTTGGTTAAGTGGAGGAGAGGGATTCTCAGATTGTTTCTGACACTCTTGCGTGACAAACTAGGATCAAGGAGTGAAGAGTATACATGCACAAGCAAGTGCCATAGCTACATTACACTCACCGAGATGAGGCCGGATTATCATGCATCTCACAAGGGGGCCACATGGAAATATCAGTCACACTGAGATAGCTTGTAAACAGGGTTGGGACATGGTCACGGAAATCTGGGGAAATGGCTAATGCTGTAATAAGGATACAGTCCCATAACTGGACAGGCTTGGGCAGATTAGATAGGGCTGGGGAGGGCAGCTGGTACATCAGAAACTGCTTGTCAGTTCCATCTAGTGGCAGGTATGACCTGTACAGGGGCACAGGTGTCAGAAACAATCTGGAGGAACCCTCTCCTCCAAATAACCAAACTAATATTTGCTTTTCAAAAAGCTCCCACCCCCTGCCTTCTGAACGAAGGAAGGGGATGCAAAACTGTTGTATGTGTAATGTTTCCATTTCTATTTTCCCCTGCTTTGTCAATGCTGCCTCACCATGACAGTGTGAGCCACAGATTCTTGTAGTCCCACTTGACATTATCAGGCAAAGTGATCTAGGGAATGCTGCATTTCTCATGCAGTCACCAACTGACACATGAAAACTGCCTTCTCCATACTACTCAGAGCTATAGCATGCTCTGCTGCCATTTCCCTTTTTTTGGTTTCATTTTGCATCATTCAGCTGTGTGCCATTTAAGTTGGAATGTTACCTCTGCTTCCAGGTGAAGACACCAGGGGACTGTTGCCCCTCAAAGCACCTACTTGCTGACTCTCTCACATCCTTAGCATGCACTTCCATGGCAGCATAGGTGCCTTCGGTACCTGAGTGAATACATCCGCACTTCCCAGGTGGTTGATGGCACTCAGCTGTGCCTTGTGCCTCAGAACTCACCTCACAACCCACCCGGGGCATGGAGTAATTAAGCATTACCACACACCCTGTTGTGTGTTATTGCTTACTTACAATTTACAATGAGATCCTATGGGAATTTTATATCACACTTTCCAGGTGGTTAAAGGCACAACCCACCTGGGGCATACAGTAATTTAGTATTGTGGCACACCCTGCCATGTATTACTGATCATTTAAAATTCATAATGTAATCTTATGAGAATTATATACAGTACTACACTTCCCAGGTGCTTAAAGGCACCCAGCTGAGCTCGTGCCTTACAACCCACCTGGAGCATGCAGCAACGCCCTGCTGTGTGCTATTGCTTACTTACAATTTACAATGTAATACTATGGGAATCATATACTGGATTTCCCAGGTGATGAAAGGCTTCAGCAGCACCTCATGCCTCACAACCAACCTGGGGCATGCAGTCATTTAGCATTGCCACACACCCAGTCATGTGTTATTCCTTACTTACAATTTACAGTGTGATCCTATGGGAATTTTTTACCTCACTTCCCAGGTGATGTGCAAGTGTGCATGTGTATCAATGGCTACAGAAATGCTGGACCATGATAATGGATATGTCTTGTGTCATGTGGAAAGAGTTGTATGTTGTTTGTCTTAGCTGATGATGGATGTCTGTGATTGCTTGTGTTGCCTTGCCCCCTTTGACTGCCTGGGAGGGGGCAATGCAGAGTTAGTGTTGAAAATCCTACCATCGTATTTCCATATTTTTGTCACTTTTAATAGCATCACAAACTGATGCATTAATGGATTTTTTGCAAAGAATATATAAGGGATATGCTACCCCTTACTGGAAATATTATTGATATTTTTTGTTTGGGTGTTGAGTGACCTGACAACATCATGAGTGGCGAAGCCATGAGTGATGTCATCAGGTCAATGAGCACAAGAACAAAAAATATCAACAATATTTCCAGTAGGGGCTAGCATATTGCATTTATGGCATACCTCCAAAAAAGTGAAAAAAAAATGAATTTCCTGCCATTTTTGCTGATTATAAAAATATAAATGTTATCTATAAATGTAACACCACTTATTTGGTAGATATTTTTTGTGCTGAACAACTCTTGTTCTAAAAGTATCATGCTATCATTTTTCATTTTTAAGCTATTTGGATTTGTATGTTGCAACAAGTGAAAATAATTTGAATTTTCTGCTCTTTTTTTTTTGCTAATTATAAAAAATGAAAAGGTATATATAAATGAAACACCACCCATTTTGCAGATATTTTTGTACTGAACAACTGCTGTTCTCACAGTACTATGCTATCATTTTTTTGTTTTAAAGTTACTTGCATTTGTTTTTTGAGAAAGTGAAAAAAATTGAATTTTCTGCCTTTTTTAGCTAATTAATAAAAAAAGATGTCTATAAATGAAACACCACTCATTTTGTAGTAGTTCAAGAACTAGGGTTCCTGAATGGGGTTGGATCTGACACCTCTTGCTATACTTTGCATGTCACTATTTTTGGAAAGAAGAGACCCCACCCCCCACCCAGTACCATAATTAAGAGGTCTGCTCTGTCACAACTCTTGTACAAGTTGTGAAATTCACTGAAATAAGTATGAGAAAAAAGAAAAATATGAGAAAAATCTGGAAAAGTAGAAACTGTACCAAATATGATCTGGAATCTTCAATATTGTTCAGATCAGTCAACAGTTTGTACCCCTTATGCATATTAAGGCTATTTACATAAAACAAGTCTCAATGTTATCATCATGGCTTTATAGTACAGACCAGTATATGCAGTTATTGTAGGAAAATATTTCTAAAATTGCAATTTTGTCAGCTAAATTTTTGAATAGACTTCATGGAGTTTTCTCTGACAAAGTAATCATTGCATTTATATTACATTATACCATATTTTTATCTTCTACAATGTTTCTGCTTTCATTTAAAAGAAACCTGACTCAAATATTGTGACGTATGACTAAGATGTTCCATTCTGTGTACCCATTCCCCCAAATGGACCCAGTCAAAATTTGTAAACATATGGGTAAATAAAACACTTATGCACAAAAAAAACCTTTTTTTTCATTGATGTAAAGAAAGTATCAAAACAAGGGCACATCACACTAAACAGTGTAAAAATTACAAATGTAATACAAAGAATATAGTTTAGAATTGAGGAAATAATTATGATTAATTAAGATTTAGTTAACTGCATATATTATATATATAAAACTTATTAGTCAATGATCTAAGGCTGTCGAATGCCTGTTTAGTTTTAAATTGATGATGGCTACTTATTCACTTACATGAGATCATCACTATACTAATCATCAAGTTCATGACTTTCACCAGTCTTATACAGATGTGACCCTCAATGTCACTTAATCACTGTCACTGTCACTGTCTTCCAAAGTCATACTCATTTGAACACGACTATATTTTATGGGGTAAGCATTATACATACATGCAATAACACATTTGACATTTGCCCTAGCACAAATGCAGCCTCTTTGGCATTTGTTTATTTTGCATTTGCAGTACTTGGTTTGCATGGTCACTTCTGGCTTTGGTTCTTTTGTTATCATAAGTGCTACTAGCCCAAACAATGTAGGGTTGGAAAGCACTGGATTTAACTCATGAGCCCTTTTACTGATCACTATCTGGTGCAGAGCATGCAGCATGTGAAATCTAAAGGCACCCTCTGTTGGTGGCAGAATCCATAGGTCACCCATTGTTGTCACATATAGGTGACCTTGGAGTGCATCCAGGCCATCACTGAACTCATCTCTGTAACATAATTTCATGAAGAACTCATGTGCTGCTGAAATGGCCTCATCAGTGACATACAGAGTTACTCCAGGTTTGCTATAATCTGCTAATGCAAGAACATTGGCTGCATTTTCAAAGGCAACTTTTAGAGCATGCTTCGTCCCTCTTCTGAAAGGATAGCTGACAGCATCACAGCCAATATTAGAGGGAGTCTAGCCAAAATTTCTAGCATCAATAAATTCAGAATTTGGATCAGCATTTCCCCAATCAACCTTATTCCAAAAATGAGATCTCTAAGTTACTGTACTTTGTTTAAATGTTACTAGTCATTTTGTAACCCTAAATTCAAAACCCTGTTCAAAAAAAAGGTTTTATTAAAGAGCTACTGATGATGTTACAACCAGAACTCACAGCCTAGTCTGTCTTGCAAACTACCTTATATGACTTATTTCTCCCACAGTACACAAAACTGCAGTTGTAGTAAACATCTGAAAATGGAAAGCTGACACTGGATGGGTCAGGGCATGCATTTCCATAATATGCAGATGAAAGGCACAGTACTTAAGAATGTGATGATGGGTTGAATACAGCAGTAAACATGGCTATAGAATGATAAAAATGTGTGCAATTTTTTGAATACTGCAGTGATAAGATTTTGAAATGCCACCAGACTGCAACTGTGGAATGCAGCAATGACACAGTCTTGACACACAATTTTGGAAAGTGGCAGGGATGCTAAAATTCATAATGTGGCTGTGTCATACAGTTGTAGAATATAGCAGAGATACACAATTTTGAAATATGGGAGACACATAGTTGTGGAAGGTGGCAGGGATATGTAATTTCGTAATGTGTCTTGGATGCACTAATTTGGCATGTGGTGGTGATGCACACTTTGCAAATGTGGTTGGCATGCTCAATTTCAGATTGTGGTAGCAATATTCAATTTGTGGATGTGGCATGGACACAGAATCTCAGAATGTGGTGGTGACAGTTTTAGAATGTTGTAGTCACATACAATTTCAGAATGAGGCAGGGATGCATAATTTTAGAATGTAACTTGGGCATGCAGTTTCTGAATATGGCAGTCACACTTATTTTCAGAATGTGGTGGGAGTGCAGTTTTGGAATATGGTGGGAATGCACATTTTCAGAATGTGACAATGATAGGCAATATTGGAATGTGGAAGTTTACACACAATTTCAGAATGGGTCAGGCAGGTACAATTTTAAAATGTAGAAGAGACATGCAGTTTCAGAATGTGGCAGTGATGCTCAATTTTGGAATGTGGTGGTGGCACACAATTTCAGAATGTAGCAGTGACACACAATTTCAGAATCTGGTGGTGCAGCACAATGTCAGAATGTGGCAGTGACACTCAGTTTCAAAACATGGCAGTGACACACAATTTCAGAAAGTGGCAGTGACGCACAAATTCAGAATGTGATGGTGACGCACAAATTCGGAATGTGGTGGTGATGAACACATTTGGAATGTGGCTGTGATGCACAAATTCAGAATGTGGCAGTGATGCACACATTCAGAATGTCTCAGTGATGCACAGTTTTGGAATGTGGCAGTGATGCACAATTTCAGAATATGGCAGTGATGCAGTTTTAGAAAGTGATGGTGATGCACAACTTCGTAATGTGGCGGTGATGTACAATTTTGGAATGTGGTGGTGATGCTCAATTTTAGAATGTGGCAGTGATGCACAAACATGGAAATATGGTGGTGATGCAGTCTTGGAAATGTGGCAGTGATGCACAATCTAGAAATGTGCTGGTGATACACAATCTCACAATGTGGCAGTGCTGCACAGTTTTGGAATGTGGCGGTGATGCTCAGTTTCAGAATGTGGCAATGACACAGTTTTGGAATGTGATTGTGACAGTTTCAGAATGTGGCATTGAAACACAACTTTGGAACATGGCGTGGATGTGTAAATTTGGAATGTGGTGGGGATGCGCAGTTTTGGAATATTTCTGGGATTCATGTCAGATTGTGGTGGGGGTGTGATGCACAATTTTGAAATGTGGTAGATGTGTACAACTCTGGAATGTAGCAAGTACAAGCAGTTTCAAAATAAAATGGTGTGTCCTGTTACATTCCAACAGCGTACCTCCTTACTATATTCCAGAATTAGACAGTCATGCTAGATTCCTTGATGTGTGTCCCTGTTGCATTCTGAGACTGAGTGTCCCAACAGTATGAGATGGTGCTTCACTGCCACAGGAGAGTGCATGTCCCCCTCAACATTCTAAAATTGTGCACCACTTTGACATTCTTTATGTTGATTCAGTGCTGCATTCCAAAACCACTGCCTGATGCATTCTAAAGTGCAGTACAATGCATCTGGACATTATGGAAACACAAGCACTGCAGGCACCATTGTCTCAGTTTTTTAAATGATTACTACAACTACAGTTTCTATAACTTTGGAGAAATAGGTCCTATAAGGTTGCTGACAGGGAGGACTAGTCTGTGAGTTCTGGTTATGACATCATCAGTGTCTCTTCACTGAAACTGGCTTTTTTTTAAAGGGAGTGAAATCAGGGTTACAAAATAGCTCATAACTTTAAAACGAAGTAATGTAAAAATCTAATTTTTGCTATGAGATTTATTGGGGGTAGGCTGATTCTAATTCTGCAATGTTGTACTTTTGACCAGACTCCCTTTTAAGATGAAAGCACCAAGAACAACTTATGTGAGTTGTGATGCGTCCATGTTGCACATAGTGCTAAAAGAAGCTACTACTGAATGGCATGGCAGATAAAAACACATCTTCTGAACCCATAGCTCTTCTAGACCAGATATCTGAGTGCTATAGTAGATGCACATAATGATCACATTAGTGTCTGTGGCTGCCACTAATACACTCTGATATCCAAGTGTGTTTACACAGTATGCAATATGGGAGATTATTCTTGTATCTGCTTCTTCAGGTTTTGTTCATGACAATTCAGGAATTAGTACCACATTGTCTTTTGAGAGAAGACCAGAATGACCTGGGTCCTTGAACAATCCATCAAGAATCAGTCTACATCCCTCTGGTAGCTGAGTGTTGTGCTTTACCCAAGCACCTCCCAAGAAATCAGGGGACTGGCCTTGTTTTGAGAGTTAGCACTGATGTCTTTCCAATATGGGATGGGCAGGGATTCCTGAGGTTCATATGCTCTGCTCTTTGCTTGATGAAGCTTTTCCCATTTTTCTCAATCCTCACTTTTCAAGCTTACTGATGGACTAACATCATACCTATCTCCTACAATGTTGATGCAGTTGCAGCTCTCTGGCTTTATTCAAACTAGAGTATCTACATACTTCTCCTGCAAGTCACCAAATGTACGACTATCAAGGCTTTTGTATTGTTGCACAAAAGCCATTGCATTAACAACTAGTACAGTAGGTTCATCTGAAGATGGCAAGTTACCTTCTTCTGGTCACAGTTCACCAAGGTAACTTTTTAGGGCAGCCATGTAATCAGCTTTGTTGCCTTTGCGCATGGCATAGCCGTGGGAAAGGTCAGTGTATGGCTCAAAAGGAGCCGAGGGATGTTTTGTCCATTCATGATTGAAGGCTTCTACCTTTTTGTTGTCATCCAGATCTTGGATAAAGTACAAGTTCCTGATTGCATTGCTCTCCTCGTCATAGACCTCTTTTGCTTTCTGAATGTGTGTGGGTGTGTGAGGGTGTTTTGGCTTTACTTGTGAATGTCTGAGACTTTACAGTTTTAAAGGTAATGTGTACCATTCCTTAAGATGATTATTGTAAAGATTATTATATAAATCCAGTAGGTAAACTGCTGGGTTATAGTTAAAAAGAGTTACTTGTGACCGCACAATGGGGCAGGTGGTGCCTGGCCAACTAATAACAATAAGAAAGGTATCTATGTAGTCGGCACACACCAAGGCCTGGAGTCCTGTGAAAAGGTCTTCTAAATATACCATCAAATGATCCAATTCATTCTTCCCCTCATCAGAAAAAGACTGCCAATTTCAGGATAGTGCAAAAAAATCCAGCTTTAATTAAATCCAGTCTCAGGTGAAAGAATAAAACAGAAAAGGATCCCCCTTCAGAGAGTTCCAGCAGCAGTTACTGATCAGTTAGCATACATGTTTCGCACTGACTCATGCTTGTTTTCCATTAGTAATGTTCCTCAGTACAGAAGAAAAATAGTTATAAAATTGCAAGGTGGAGGCATTCATTTTGTGGGCAGGAAGGTACTGTGATGCTGTCACTGCCTCACCAGCCCCAACAGTGTGCAGCAAAGCAAGTTAAAATAAACTGCTGTTACATATATGAATCATATCAAATTGTAAGGAAAAGCACTAGACTGTTTTGTTACAGCATGCCAAATATGAAATCCAGGGTTTTCTTCACAGTGTAATAGGACCCAACCAGCACAGCTCACTGTTTTCATGTACTGCATGCATATTAAGACTGGTGAGGCAGTGCCATCATCACAGTAGCATTCCTGTTCACAAAATGAAATACCCTGGTTTAAAAAGTATTTTTCAGTGTTTTACTAAAGTCATTTGCTAAATGTATCCTAGAAAAGCAATTTCTGGATGACTATAGTAATTGTTGAAATAATCTTATAAGGAATCATACGCAGACCCTTTAACTTTTTCACTACCACTCTGTTGTGCTGCAGTTAAGGCTGCAGTGCCCTTTTCCTTAGCTTTGATAAAGTCATTTGATGTTGCCTTTTCACCAGTAGAAATGCTCAGAAGATCACTAGTATCACAGGTGAATGGATTGATCATTCTGCCAGTGACCACATTCATCATTGTTTTAATTGCTGTACTCTCCTTCTGTGCTGTGTACTCAGAGTCTCCATGGTGTTTGTGATTATCAGTGCCATGAAGAAGAGCCATCACCTTCATTTGTTCAGAGATTGCTGTCAGTGTTGTTAATGAATGAAGGTATTTCTCCATAGTGGCAGGCTGCTGAGTTAAGCCATGGAAAAGCTGGGTCTTGGCATCGTTGTTATATGTCTGCTAGAGTGCCATATCAGTCCACACTCCATTAAACTTACAAATTGTTCGGTGCATGGTAAGTTTGCCAAATCTGAATGCTTCATTGATGTCTGGCACTGTGGTTGGCAGGGCTTTCATAGCAGACAGGTAATGGGGAATGCAAGAAACATATTTGTGATGACCAACAACCATAAGATATGGAAGCATTTTTTAAACTTTAGCCAGGTGCTGCTCTCAGTGACAGCTTGCTCAGCATAGATATAGCAATTCAGAATCTGAATCATGTCCATGTACATAAGCCAAAGCCTTGTTGGGACTTCACACTTTGCCTCATGGAACTCATTCATTAACAGGTACATAAAGCTGTTAACAATGCAAACTGTGTAATTTGATCAATAAAAAGAAACATCAGATCCAGAGACAGAAATGTTGTGCTGCCATTATACAGGGCGTACATAACACCACACCTAGAATACGCCTCCCAACTGTCTTCTCCATACAAAAAACTGAAATATCACTTCTAGAAAAAATTCAAAGAAAATATACTAAACATATATCTGGATTGTGTAATGAACCATACAAAAAAGATATCAACTACTTAATTTAATGCTATTGGAAACACAACGTCTCCGAGGTGATCTTATTTTTATGTTTAAACTCACTCAGGATCCTTACTTAATATCCAAACTCGGTTTTGAATTTAAAAACACCACTCATTATATGAGAGGGCACCCTTTACAGTTCTGCAGAAAATGGTTTAATTTTTTTTCTTGTAAACACTTTTTTACTCAAAGAATCTTAAACCCCTGGAATACTCTCCCTGTTGAGATTATTTCAAGCAAGACAAAAACAGAATTTAAAAGACGTTTAGACAACCTTATACTTTCCGGGTTTGATTTTTATTATTATAAATAATTGACATTTACAGTTGCAATTATGGACTCTCAGCCTCCTATCACCTTCTCCTTCCTTAGTATGATCCTTAGTATGTCTACTGCTTCCAGAAGCCTAGTTGTTTGGATGTATGAATCATTTGCATTTTGTGCATCCTTGGCATCCACAGCATCTCTCAGTCTTTCAACACTTTCTGAAAGTAATGTCATGCACTCCATGTCTTTGTCATATTCACCAGTGAGCCAACTTTCACATGCATTCCAGTGTAGCTCATACATGGCAGCATGAACTAGTCTATGGGCTTTTAGCATAGTATAATAGTCTTTGCCTGACATGATTTTGTTGGCACTTCCATGGAGGTAAACATCGGTTTCAACAAGGAGATCCTCTTTTCCAGTTTATTTCATTAAATACCCAATTGCCCCCATGAAATTCAGTGCAATGTGAAAGCCACCCATATAAAGGATGACTTTGCCATACTTCTATGGCTCTTTTTCTGACAGCCATGAGCAATCTCATAGACTGCTTTGTCACAGGAAATTATACAGAATTCCTGCCCAATTTTCTGAGTGACCTTCATACAATATTGAACTGATGCTTTGACCACATCAGGGGTTTACAGGAGGCTCTGGAAAGAAAAGCCCCTACTCAATCACAGTCACCTGTACTTCCTGTTGGGTAACTTATTCATAAAAGGAGAACCATGTAATAGGTGTTGATCATTCTATGACATCTAAATAAAGTGTAGGACCCATAGTCACTAAATGCCAAAGCAAGTCTACAGGATGAAGTGGTTCTCTGGTCTGCTGTGGTACTATTGTCATGCCAGCAAGTGAATGACTCTTATGACAGTCTATGAGGGTGAGATTGCTTTTCCATGCTTGAAATTGTTGACAATATGTGTGAGAAGACTCATTTTGTTTTAACCAGGGGCACCCTAACAGCCACTGACTGTTGATTCTCACCTTCATCAGAATACTGATGCATTGCATGTGATGTTCCATGCATAGTTTTACCATCCTATGTACTCTCATGGAAGTCTAGGTTGTCAATTGTACACTGTGTGAATCGACCTGACTTAAAATTCATGGGTATGAAAACTCCATCTTGAGCTTCCTGCTCATCAGCAGCTGCTGCCATGGTAGCAATATAACATTGGGAATTTTGGTAGCCAATGCTATTTCCAAATCTATTTAGCATGGTTATGGTCTCCTTGCTCTGGGTGACCTTTAGTGTGTGAAGGGCAGTACCAACATGTTTTGGTGTTGGAACACCAGCAATGGCTATGCATATGTCTTGTCCAAGATTCAGTACCCACTCATGTTGTTTTGGGTTTAGCTGAACTCTCCCATCATTGCCTACTTCTGGAACAGCACCAGTAAGCATCCAAGTCACGTGATTGTAGACAGTAGTACCCACATGTTTTGAAGCTACTTCATAAGACTCATCCAGGTTTGTTTCATGTGCATTTTGGTCTTGTAGTGTGCACTCTTTAGCTGATGTAATCCTTTGAAGCCCTTCTCTTCCAAACTCTTTCAGTTCAGACCTTATTAATTTTGCTGCATTGTAACTGAACATATTTGCATCCATTTGAGTCTGAGTATCATCAGGTTCATCTTCACTTTCTTCTATATATTCTGATTCTTCCATAGTTTTCTTTAACTTGGCAACTTCAGAAAGCAACTGTCCAACATTCAACTGTACTGAACACAAGAGACCTGATGTACATTTCTGATGGACTATGGTTACCCTACAGCCACTGGGATTAATATAGTATGTCAGTAGGAGTCTTTTCAGGCTTGCTGATCTGTTGGATGCTGCATCATCTACACCATGATTTTCTAACCACTGGTGATATCTATCATGAAATTTAATGATATGGAAGACACTTCCATTGTCAAACATTGGCCTATCAATTTGTGAAGTTAGCCAACAGAACCCTACATCATAGATGTCAACAACTTCCATAACTGTTCTTAAATTTTTATAGTTATTAAGACATGATCTATGGTGTCAAAAATCATGTGCTACCAAATCTATGTATTCATCCCCAAACCCTTGCAACTTTTGTAACATGGTACTGTCACTGAGTTTTTTGGCTTTTTGCCATGTGGAGTTTTGATGATCAACAGTTGCAATCATCAAAGGTTTCCTTTTCCCCCTCTTATCCCACTTCTTTTCATGCACAAAACAACATTTACTCTTGTAATCAAATAGAATGTTGATTAAAGATCCTGTGACCACATGAGATGGACTTGGTTGCTCTCTGTACTGTTTTGAAACTCTGCAGCATTTTTTGTTTAACAGTTTTTTTCTTGGTTTATATATTGCTACAACTTGCATGCATTACTGGGGTCTTTGCTAGGAGCTAATATTTACATAACACCTCCTTTTCCAGTGAGAAAGTGACATCGTCATCACGATTCTGAACTGCATACAAGAAGGTGGAATATCCAAGTTCTGTCAGTCTTTGTAAAGAGCCATGTTTTGCATCTTGCTGACAAATGAGGCAATGGGCATGATTTGTGCTTGTTCACCACCTTTTAGTACCGACTTGGAATGCTGGCTCCATGGTTGATCAGTCATAAATCTGAAATACAAAAATACATGTTATAGATACTTGGCACAAAGCATCAACTTGATTATATTAGGAGCATTCCCTAAATAGGCAGATTACTAATGTGATACAACCCCTATATAGTATTGCAAACCATTCCAAAATCAAACTAGAAATGCATATATGGCCCAAACTGGCAAATACTGGGTAGGATGGGGACCACGTCCATTTGGAAGTATGGGTACACCAAATGGAATATCTCAGCCATACATCATGATATTTGAGTCAGGTTTCTTTTAAATGAAAGCAGAAACATTATAGAAGATAGAAATATGGCATAATGAAATATAAATGCATTAATTACTTTGTCAGTGTAAATGCCATGAAGTCTGTTCAAACATTTAGCTGAAAGATTCAGCAATTTTGGAAATATTTTTCTACAATAATTGCATATACTGATTTGTACTGTAAAGACATGATGACAATGAGACTTGTTTTATATGAATAGCCTCAATGTACATAACTGGTACACATTTTAGACCAATCTGAGAAATATTGAAGGTTCTAGATCATATTTGGTAACATTTCCACTTTTCCAGATTTTTCTCATATTTTTCATTCATGTCATACTTATTTCAGTGAATTTCACAGCTTGTACAAGAGTTGTGCAGAGCAGACATCTTGATTATGGTACTAGGGAGGGTCTATTCTTTCCAAAAATTGTGGCCTGCAAAGTATAGCAAGAGGTGTCAGAACCAACCAGTTTTGAGTACTTTTGTGGATCTAGATCCCTTACTATAGATATTTTTGTACTAAACAACTTTCGTGCTCAGAATACCATACCATAATTTTTCATTTTAAAGTTATTTGCATTTGAATATGGTTAGTACTTCTAGCAGAGCTGGGCATGAGAGAGAGAGAGAGAGAGAGAGAGACACACACACATTCACACACACACACACACACACATTGTTTCTGTTACAACTTGCCTGAGCCCCGGCATGTTTAAAATTCCAAGCTGATTACACAGAGCAGCTCTGCTGCTACAGTCACAAAGACATGGTCAGATATTTCCTGAAATGTATATGAAATTTCTAGGGAAATCTCCTGCTTCTGCAGTTCCATAGTAGGGGCAGTAGAGCGAATCTCTCTAAAACATTCATGAAATATCTGGAAATATCTGCCTATGTCTCTGGCTACAACTGTAGATCAAAGGAAAGAGCTAACTCAGGATTGGGTTGGCTGTTTCTTTTCAAGTTCATGCTGTCTCTGCCCAGCAAGTCAAAACACCATCATTATCAGCATGAATGATGACTGGTGTGGCACTGACTCGCCCCTAAAACATGGCTCTGCATTGGACAGACAGTGTCACACCTCTCAAAACCCAACTATCATTGAAAGATGTTTGCGTCACACACATGTGCATGGCAAATGTAAAAATAGCTTTGACTGTGAAAAACAGCTTTTAGGTTTCAGCACAGTTCTTTAATTTGATTTTAATTTCTGTGTCCCCCCTCTAGGTGCCCCTGTGTATTTTGCATCTGTGCTGCAGTTTATGTTGTGTACTACAACCATGTTTTATTTTGTGACTCTCAATAAAGTTAAACATTTGCTTATAGTTTTAACAGTGGACTTACTTCAGTGCACTTCCGTGATTCAATCAGCACCCTCCCTAGAAAAAAAGGAAATCACTCTCCAGCAAATGAACTCTGGACTGACCTTTAGTATAAGGGTGTTCTCCAAGGGTCCTATTCCCTACATAAACATTCCAAAACAGAGAACACATGATATTACAAACAGAAAAATGTTAATAATAATAAAAAAATGTTATTTATATAGTGCATTTCTAGTTTCAAAGAGCTGCACAAAAAACACATCACAAAAAATTTGAAAATCTTACACAATTTCAACTTCAGATAAAAACTACCCCAATCATAAATATCCATCATTAAAAGCCTGTTGGAAAAGATGTGTTTTCAGGCTGGTTTTAAAGTTCTCCACAATCCTGCACTCTCTAATCTGATGAGGTAGAAAGTGTGCCCCAGATGTTTTTAAATGCACCCCGGGAACCTCTAACAACCCCTCATCAGATGAGCAGAGAGGATGGCCGGGGCTGTAGGGAACCAGAAGCTCTTGCAGATAACTCAGTCCCTGTCCATGCAGGGCTTTATAGGTCAGCAAACCAACCTTAAAGGTGATCTGCCACTGTATAGGCAGCCAGTGCAGAACATGCAGCACAGGAGTAATGTGACTAGAGTGCAATGACCCAGTTACAACAGCAATACAAACAGCAATTCAAGCATAATAGAATTACAGTAGTATGTTGTGACTTATTTTGTCTCCCTCACAAATAGATAAATATGTTATTGAAAAAGGCAACAATATGACTGACAGCCTGCCCCTGTATATTGGGGTGAGGGCAATGCAAAGTTTTAAATTACTTTGCCTGCCACACTGTCTGCTTGCAGCACAATGTGGAGGTACAGTGAAGAAAACAAGCAGTCTGCATGATTAATTCACATATCTGGAATGCGTAGTATGGTATGGGCTGCTTGCCCATTGGCTCATGCTGTGAACCAATGGGCGTACAGCCCTACTGAGGTGTCAGTCGGTGGGCAGCAGGGCAGCAGGCGGGTGGGGTGCTGCCACCCGCCGGCTGACCGCGGGGAGTGGGGTGGTGGGGCTCCAGAGGGCGGGTGGGAGGGGTACCTAGACCACCAGAGATGTGGGACATCTTTCTATTTTTACACAGATGCCCACAATCAGGCAGATAGTGGTCCACTGGACCACCAGGGATATAGGAGATCTGTCTTCTTTTACACAGATGCCCACGATCGGGCAGATAGTGGTCCACTGGACCACCAGGGATATAGGAAATTTTTCTAATTTTACACCGATACCCACGAATGGGCTGCAGGGGGCATCATTCCCCGACTGCTACTGCCTGGCAGCATGCCAGGTGCAAGTCGTCGGGGATCGGTGCACCTGCATGCAAATGGGCCATAATGACATGCAAATGGCCCAATGTGTGCCTTGCATACATTATGGCCCCATTTGCATGTCAACTTTTGAATATCGCGGTTGCTGTGCATGGCGCAATGGCACTTGCACTAGCGCATCCCCATACTCCACTCTGGCCACTTGCGCTGACGCAGTGTTACTGCACCATGCACACTGGGGGTGGCCAGGGTGCAATATTCAATGATGCTGTGCCATGGTGCAGCTTCGTTGAATATTGCCCAGTCCACACCCCTGCTCAGCCAAGTTGAACTGCGCCCAAGCTTGCGCCACAGCCTGGCGCAGTTTGAATATCTGGGCCTCTATGTGACAGCAAAAATGCATTAATCCCTAAGATATGCCCACTAATGCAGTACCCATAACAGCCACATACTAAGTGAGAGTTGTGTGTTTTCCAACCACCCACCCAACTGACACTCTTATTATCGCTGCCATACTAGAAGTAAGAAAAGTGTAAAATTCTCTGTCTAATTCTAGCACCACTATAAAGCATAACACAGGACTGAACAGAGAAAAGGAGTCTATTTGCACACACCCTAACCTGATGACAGACCCAGTAAAATCCGTAACTACTAGCAAGGAACAAAAGCTTAACACTGCACAAGTCAACTCGGAGACAACAGATATCCATGGTACAAGAAGGACAGGTACTCAGCCAGCGAGCGCTTCTACGTGTGTAGAACAAACCCTACAGAGCAATCAGATGATCCCAAATGTTATGCCCAATGTATGTGACACCAACAAAAGCCCCGTAAACTTCAACTTCTATGGAGCCACAGACAATGTCGCCAGAGAACAGAAGAATGTTCAGCATTTCCGGTTCACTCACTCATGTTATGATGTGTATGACAGTTACCTAAAACTGTTTGTTAATATAAATCAGATGTTGTAGAGCATTCTTAGTTTTGCCTAAATGTTAGAATGATGTTATGTAAACTAGCATGTTGTTACAAAAGAGAAAGAAATATCACTGCACTGTAAGTACATTGTGCAAATTAGACATATACAGCCCAGAAATCATTGCATAACTGTGTTAAATATTTATGAGTCTCTCAACAGCTTAAACATACTTTGCTTAAAAGAATAATGTATCAGTATACTCATATAACAAGATGGTTGTCATATATCTACTGTTATTGACTAGTGAATATTTCAGGAGTCAAAATATTAATGCACACCTTGTGCTTTTCTTGTTATTGTGTACTGTTGCAACCAAAAAAATCATTATAAAAATGTTAAACATCCAACAATCTCATTATTTTATTTCTTAAAACTATAACTACCACTTGTCATGTTACAAGCACATTAATCCCATCGAAAGGAGGTATTTCCTAGAAATTAATGCATGGCTGGGTGGTGGGAGCACTCGGCCTTGTGCACCCCAAACATGCATTAATTCATAGGAAATACCTCCTTTCGAGGGGGATCAATGCTTACTTATATTATTCTTAGCAAGCTTAAGGGTGAATTTGTTTTTTTATAATAAAATTAGGGTTGGGAGGTTATTAAATTTATTGTTACTAATCTCAGGTACCGTCCATCGCCACCTGGATCTGGTGAATACTGGTTATAATTTCACTAACACTGCCCATAATTGTGTTTTAGTGATGCTTGTTCCCATTTGAAAATGGAACACCTTAATATACAAAGGCCCAGATATTCAAACTGCACCCAAAAAGTGCACAATAGCAGGAGCAAGGGCAAGTCCATTGTGCCCATGCACAAGAGGCGTGATATTCAAAAACTGAGCTGGCCAAACTGCGCCTACAGCCGACGACTGAATATCGCACCACCTGCACCATAGCGCAACTAGGGAAGGAAAGCTGAGCAGATCAGATGTGCCATAGCGCAACAAGGGATGTTCAGCTGAGCAGTCCAGAGGTGCCATAGCGCAACCAGAGATGCCCTCCAGCAGCGGGGTGGCAATGCAACTGCACAACCAGGGAGGTAGGGGCCCACCACCCATGCCACAGATGGGCACAGGAACACACAGCAGAACAGACATCGTCCCCCCACACCCCATGCACTGCACAACAGGGGGAGGGCTGGAATAACCACTGGCCCATGGAGACCAGAAACCAACCCACAGCCGGGCCATGGTGCCCCATCACACCCCCGGCAAGCTGTGACTGGCACACAAGGAGGGCTGACCACCCCGTGCTACACCATCCCCCCAATGCAGAGCACACCCTGCACCATGACCCTTAGACACCCTGCCCAGGAGCAGCATCCACCACTGCAGGAAACCCCATGCATGCCACCACCACCACTGTGACAATGCAACCCTGTGCACCACAGAACCATGCAAGGCAGCTCCACCACGAGCACCCATCAGCGGGTGGCAGCACACAGCGATGCAATGACGGCAGACACAGTGCCACCACGCACAGCCCCCCCGAGGTACTGCTGAGAGACCAACCATGCGTTGGCACACGAGGTACCCCACATGGGACAGGCCATGCCCTGGACCCCACCACCAGTGGTATAGCACCCTGCACACTCTCCCAGTGACACACCCTGACCCAGAACTGGCCACAACAGCCAGCGCAGACACCCACAGTGGTGCATGGAAGCATGCACCACACCGGATGCCACACAGTGCATGGACAGACACCCACCCATACCCAAGGGCACAACAACACAGGGACGCAGTAGCAGGGCAACCAAGCCCCAGCGTGTGCCCATGTAAACTGTGTACACACAACCTGCAGTCCTCCATGGTACAGGAGTGCCAGACACCCTGCGCAGGCACTGTGGACCTGTACGCCACCAGCATTTGCTCAGAGCACAAGTCACAGACAGTGGTGCACATCCCCTGCAATACACACAAGCCACAGCATGGAGGTAGGTCAACAACTGTGGAGGCCACAGTGTCACCTGAGGCAGACATGCACCACACCAGTGAAAGGAGGCAACCCAGCATTGTGACTGGTACAGTGGCTGCCCTGCATGGACAGCCACCACTGACATGCCAGCAGACCGTGTAGGTCACAGACATGCATGGGTGTCAGCTGCACAGGCCATGGACAGGCTGACAGGGGCACCATGGACACAGAGCATGCACCATGGACCACTGCACACAGTCATCCAGTGCACAGGGCACAACACACACACCACAGACACTGACTGATAGCTACCCCCACACCATAGTTACCTCCCCACGGACACACACACATATACCCATGACTGCACCACCCCTGACGCCATGCACACCACTGCAGCTGAGCACCTATAGCCCACTGCAAATCAGAGACCACCACAGTATTCATATCAAAAGATCTGTATTAAAACAAAATATAAAAGTTAACTATATACAATAATATATGCAAGGTGGGGAGGAAGGCCACAAAAAAGGTGGGGGTGGGTAAGGGGCAGGGGTGGACAAATGAGACAGGAAAGGAGGGGTGTAAGGGTGGGTCCTGGGGGTAGGGGATATCAGGGGCAGAGGGACTTTCAACGGGAGCCCCGCTCCCCTCTCTGGCTTCTCCTCTGCTGGTGCCTCCTGCAGACCCCAATCTGATCTATGGGGTGAAGGATTTCCAGGATGCCCTTGCCACGTGCAGGATCTCCCACAATGCCTCCCAGATGTCGTCCAGTTGGTGGATACCTAGGACAAGGGAGCACAGTTAATAGGTGTGAATGCACAGCCCCATACATCCCACCCACTGTGCATGGCATACGGCCGTGGGACATACCTCTGTGATGGTGTGTGACCACCCGCATTGATCATGTCCACATGACCTGCCCACCCAGGTGCATACAGCCATGCGGAATGCTGCACACACCCACCAGCCAAGTCACGCACAGCACCACTGTGGCCGTTTAGTGACATGGCTATGTGGTGCAAAGGCAGTGGCACAGCCATGTACCTGGTGCACGCATGGACCACCATCAATGCACTCCCAGACATGCATTGCCACTAGACAGTGCTGACTGTAACAAGTTGCGTGCATGGCAGTGGTGTCAATGGATGGTGGCCATGCCCCACTGCCCACCCTGTTACACAGCATGCAATAGTAATCATGGAGGTATGGCACTCACCATAATCAGGCTGGTCCCTTGGGTGCTGTGGACCCTCGCCCCGCCTTGCCTCCCTGTCCTCTTTGTTGTGCCACAGCTCATGTGCCAGGCGCCTCTCCTCTGGCCCTGTGGTGCAAACATGGAGAGAGGAACATCAGTACAATCCTATAGCAAAGCCCCCCTGTCCCCAGGTGTGTGCCCTCCCACCCAGCCAGACCCACCCACCCCACACCCTGATAACACCACCACAGCCAACACCGGACGGTCCCTCCCCCATGTGCTGGACACATACAACCGTGATACCCCTATGAGAGATAAAAGTGTGTTGACATAACACCTAACTGGCCGTGGCACCGTGCCCCTCCTTGCACGTGCCCGCAGGCGGGCTAGCAGGTCTGGCTCCCTCCGCCGCAGGTTCCCATACCTGTGGTGGCACTGCTCTGCTGTCTGCCCCCATCCAGTGGCCTCCTCCAGTGCAGTGACCACTTCCTCCCACACCTGGCTCCTGGACCTGTCCAGGGGTGCCCCCCAAGCAGTGGTCCATGGTGCGGCTCCACTATGGCCACTAGGTTGGCCAGTTTGACCTGTGTCCATTGAGCAGCCCTCCTGCACTCCAGTCTCACAGCTTGGTCTGCAAAAATGGTGCTCTGCAGCATGGCTCCCCACGTACAGATGCTGCATGGTACAGCACTGCCATTCCCTATTGTGCTGTCACCGAACAGCGCGATAGTGGTGCACCCATGCCTGACACATGGCACCTAGGGGGCAAAGGTCGGGCACAGGGTCAAGGGTCTCTGGCGCACGGACACACATAGTGCCATTGGAACCCAATGCATGTAGCATGATTGGCTGCCTGTGTGCTACCTCCAGTAGTAGCCTACCGCTCTGTTGCCCCAGTGCGCCTATGATGGCCCAGTGCCACAGCGCCATGTAGGTGAACATCGCTATAGCACCACTGGCACAATGGTGGCCGTGCCCTACATTGCTTCCCGTGCACATCACGTCAGCAATGCAGCAGACGCCTGTGTCAGCAACCCGGGCATGCGCAGTGAGGTGTGTACTACAAATGTCACAGAACTGCGCCCTTGGCTCAGCACATTCCACACAATTGTGCAAAGCACAACAGCACGATATTCAGTCGTCATATGCAAAACAGCTAATCAGCCATGCAATGGCGCAACACTGCAATTTGCATCCACTTAAAGTTGCGCCTTGTCTCATTTGCATGGGTTGCGCTATAAAAGTGCGACATTGGGCTACAGTGGCCATAGTTAGTTACTGCAGTCTCTTGGTGAGTTGTATGCTGTTTGGGAGTGTGGACTGTGGATTTAGGGACATGCATGGGACTGCACAGTCATAGGTAACAACTGTCATTCTTACAGGCTAAAAAATGACCTAGCAAGTTGTGGGAGAGGAGGAACACAGTGGTGGGAGGAGGAGGAGGAGGTCTAATTTTACCAAGGCTGAGACCAATGCCCTGTTTGAGGCACACCTGGATCAGGAGCCACTTCTCAGTGGACAGCAGGGAACACCTCAAGCTCGTGCTGCTGCATGGGAGGAGGTGGCACGTGCTGTGAACCTGCATGGCAGCCACTAGCACTCCATGCAGGAGTGCAAGAAGAAGATGGGCACAGACAGGAGGAGGATAAAGGAGAAGGTGGCTGCCATCAGGGCAGCATGAGCTGCGACATGTGGGGGACAGCCGGAGGTGGTACACCTGACCCCACAGGAGGAGAGGATTGCTGGAAGCATGCAGCATTGTGCCATTGAGGGTGTTCTGGGTGGTGGCTTCCAGATGGGTGGTAGCCCATCACTGCATGGTAATTCATGGTCTGTCTATGGGGGGCAGGGTAGGTCACATGCAGTAATGCGACTTTGTTTTCCTTACAGATCCTGAGCATCTGCATGGGTTCAGCAGTGGTGGGCCTGTCCACTGAGGACAGTCAGCTGGAGATGGAGGAGGGGCCCATCCACCTCCACAGGTATACGTGACTCAGTGCGACAGTGGGCCCGCCTGGCTGTCCACACTGATGTTGTTGTAACAGGTGTGGAGGAAGCCCTGCCCATGTCCCAGCATGCCGGCATCCACAGATGCCAGCATGCTGTGACTCGGGCCGGTGCCAAATCTGTCACCGATGATGATGTCGCTAACGGCATGGGCAGTGACACGTGTGTGCCATGGGATGGTCACACAGCAGGTAACATCACGGCCATGGCTGTGGGTGGTGCTGCCATGGAGGCCTGCGTGTCAGCACAGTCCCAACCTGTGCCTGTCAGCACCAGTGGGGCAGCACTGGTGTGTGTTCAGGACAGTGGGACTGTTGCGGCCACTGTGGTGGCACCACTGAGCCCTGTGGAGTGGCAGCCGGAGGGGCAGCATCAGCAGTCAGTCAATGGGCTTGGGGGTACAGGTTCAAGTGGTGGCATCTGTGCACCGCCTGTGGACATGCCCAGACCTGGTCCTGGTGTGCAGCACCCACCCTCAAGGGGTGCTGAGCATCAGGGCTGTGCACACCCTGAGGGACAGGATGCTGAGGAGGCAGATGACCTCTTGGACGAGCACACCCGCCTACTGCAAGTATCAGTCCAGCAGCAGATGCGGCTCGCGAAGTCGGTGGATGCACTGCATGCGGCTCTGGACTGGGCAGAGGAGCATCGCAGCAGAGACACCGCTCTGATCCAGACAGGGATGGACCAGTTGCGGGAGGATGTGACCGCTGCCATCAACAGGCATACACAGGCATTCACTGCTGTCATGGCCACAATGAGCACACAGTCATGTGCCCATGCGTCACGGACACCATGCAGTGCACTGTCAACCCCCCCATTCCTGGTGTCGTGCGACACCCTCCCTGTCAACACCGGGTTCAGCTGTGGGCATCCCGAGCATGCCTGGCGCAGGCATGTTCGGTGTGCTGCAGACCCCTGCATGACCACGGTCGCATTCACGCAGTGGAACCCCTGGGGGACCATCAGTGCCACCCCATGAGGCCAGTGGTCGGCCTGTCAGTGCTGGCGGGTCTCGGTGGGGCCGCCCACACATCTGTGGTGGCTGGGACACTGTGTCACGTGACTGTCCTGTCTCCCAATGTGGCTACTGTCTGGTGCTGCCCTGTGTGCATTGTGTCTTTCAGTGGGCAGTGCATGGGTGGGTACCCAGATCTGCATGTGGACACACAGTCCATCTGCACACCCTCCCGGCTGCTGTCCGCAGTTGTGTGTGCATGATGATGCCTTCATTGCACTCTACACCAATGTGCAATGGTGCTCAGCATCTGACACACGCACATGGACAGGCAGTGGGCGTGGTGGTCTGTGGACATGTGTGTGGCTAGGGGTGGTGTTCTGGGTTGGTGTGCCTCCTACCCTTTGTGCATGTTTGGTGCATTGTGTGTCTGTGTGCGTGTGTGTGTGTGTCCATCCATGTGGCATGTTAGACCTCACCCATCCCTGGTTGGGTGTGTGGTTCCATGCCCTGCCACTTCCCTTGATGGCATGCACCCCTGGTGTGTGTCCATGTGTGTTTGTGGGTTGTGTCTTAGCCACTGTTGGCTGCACATGGCCCCATGACTTACCTAGGTTGGATGAAGTGCTCCTCCGTGATGGTATCCCGGTGCAGCTGTGCTAGCCGGAGCAGTCGGGGGTCCCATCGGCCAAGTGGGGGCTGCCCCTCACCATCATCACTGGTGTCCTCATCGTTCCCATCGCTGTCCCCCTCTTCGACCTGTACGGCTATCCCACATTCGTTGGCTATGTTGTGCAGGATGCAACAGGCCAGGAATAGCCTGCAGGCCTTTGAGGGGCTGTACTGTAGGGCACCGCCGGAGGTGTCCAGGCAATGGAAGTGTGCCTTCAGCATCCTGAACACCCGCTTGATGACATTACGTGTGGTGGCATGTGCCTTATTGTAGCGTTGCTGCGATGGGGTCGTGGGCCGCCGGTAAGGTGTGAGCAGCCAGGGATGGAGTGGGTATCCACTGTCACCTGTGTGTAGAGGGTGGAGGTTAGTTTGGTGATCAGCATCACCCCACCCTGGGCCATGTAGGCCACTACCCATGTCATCTCTGACCATGCCCCCCCAGGCCCTATGATTGTCCATGTGGTTTGCATACTCACCCACTAGGTGTCCAGTGGGGATATCCCCACTCTTGAATCTGTGGCACAGTGCCGACTGGTGCCAGATGAAGGCATCGTGTGCTCCCCCAGGGTGCGTGGCATAGACATTGATTATGCGCCCCCTGGCATCGCACACCACCTGGCAGTTGATGCTGGCATAGCCCTTGCGACGATGTATGTGGCCCCCTCGGGGCCAGGTGGTGTGCGGATGGCCACATGGGTGCAGTCTATTGCCCCTAGCATGCCAGGCATACGTGCTACCCTGTGGAGCTCCTGTATGTTTGTTGTGCGCTCCGCCGGTGTGCTGGGGAAATGGATGTACTCCGCAGCATGTGGCAGCAGTGCGCTGAGGAATTGGGTGAGGTGGCATGACGTGGCTGACTGGGTTATGCCTGTGGTGTCCCCAGTTGGTCTCTGGAAGGTACCCATGGCGAGCAAGCACATGCAAGCTGTCACTTTGGTCTCCACTGACAGGGCATGGCTCCATCGTGTGGGTGCCTGCATCACATCACTGAACAGCTCACAGAGCCACCTCAGAATTGCCTGATTCAGGCGGTACTGGCCCACAATCTCGGTATCACTGTACAGCTCGAAGCTGGTGCAGACTCGGTACTGCCTGTTGGGGGCATACCGCTGACAGGCCCTTCCACGGCCAAGCCCCCCAGCTGCCCACCTTCTCACCCCCCTCATAACGGCCTCCATCTGGAAGGTGGCACTGGCCATGTCCCTGGCTTGTGTTCACCTCCCGGCAACTGTTACTGTATTCCCCACCACTGTCCTCACTGCTACTTCCCCTGCACTGAGAACACCTGCCTGTGCTTGCCTCACTGCTGTGTGGTATACCTCCCCCTTCTGCAATGTCTCCCCACACCTTCCCCTGTGGCTATTGCTTCCAGGTGCCCTTTCCTGCCTGGCCCTGTCTGTCCCTGCTGCCCAGTGTGTCCTGCTGTATTTTGCTCTCATGTGGCTTCCCTGTAGCATTCTTGCACCTCTCCCTTGTTCCCTTTTATTTTGGCTCTTTTCCGCTGTGGCGCAACTTCCTCTTGCTCCTCTATTGCGCATGGCGCAAGTTGTTGAATATCGCACTGTGCCATTTATGCATGGTTCCTCCCCCTTCAGTTGTTCATGCCTTCATTATCATTGTGCTGTTGCTCAGCGTGATTTGGAGGGTGCAACTGCCTCCTGCTGAATATCGCAGAATGGCGCATTTTCGTACTTGCGCAGGCGCAACCCTACTGTGCATGGCTCAACTCTTTTGAATATCTGGGCCAAAGTCTCTTGGCTAAATTTATTTATTTATTTTTTATTTTAACTTTGGTAATCGGGTGAGTGCACTTGCAAAAGATGTATTTTTCAGGCATGACCCGGGTACAATGGCACAACAGAAGAGGTAACAAAAACAATAACAACCAGGAGGGTACAGTTTACAGTGAAAAAAAAAAACATTTAGGAAGTGCATACATACAGTTTAAGTGCAATGTTGTAATGGAGAAAACAATTCAGGTTACAAGAGAGGACATTAGTCGTAGCAGTCATAGACATTTAGCAAAGAGTAACAATATTTCAGTTTTTTGAGAAGGCAGAGACTGTTGTTTTTTTTTGTGTAACCCCCCCTTTGAGGGCTTATCTTGATGCCCCTGTCCTCAAGTTTCTCTCCCGTTGCCTCCTGGCATCCCATTGGTCCCTGATTTCCACTGCCTCATCCCAAATCCAGTGTGTGCCCCCAAACCCCCAAAAATAAGCCCAGCTTCTGATTTCAGCCATTTGGGCATAAAATATTGGTTACGATTCACTGCTGTTTGTTTTGCTCCTGAGAGCAAGTGGGAATCACCCATGCACGTGGGATGTGCTTGATGTACTGACTGCTGGTTTCTGCAGTCTTTCTGAGGGGTTTCTCACTGTCCCGGTGCCCCCGATTATCTAAATGGGGACTGATGGCCATAGGAAGGCTGGTGAGAAGCCTCAGGAAAATATCTAAAATAAAGTTTAAAACTGGGCAGATTGAGGACTCACTGAATAAAGATGAGCCCTCATTAATATTAATAAGGAAATTGCAGCCGCCTAGGGAGACGGTGTTTCAGTGGCAGCAACAGCTAAACTACTGGGCCCAAATATACAAGAGTGGTCTTTATTGAAAGGGCATAATTGGAGCTACAAGATTATGGGGAAATTGCAGAATGAAAGTATTTTTCTTGGCTGCACAGAGATTTTGATTTTGGAACTATATGGACTGCATCTGAACTGTATTCAGCAGCAACCATCTTAACAGCCAGCCAGCCAATCAGGAGCCTGGATTTCAGCCAGAGACTCTGGAATATGCAGGAACTCTTGGGGGGGGGATGAGTTACAATTTTGGGTGCCCAAATGCTGTCCAATTAAATGATTAAAACTGTTTCTGACAGCTGGAGCAGCCAACTGGAATCAAGAAACTTTACCCTTTATTTAAGAGGGGCTGTTTGAACTGGGGGAGTCTGTTGGAGTTATCCTCTGGGCTTGGAAGAGTGCTGGTGGGCTTTGTTCTGGCCAAGAGGACTCAGTGCTTTGTGAAACCTTCTCAGGTCTTAAACATAAGTTGTCTGGTGAGATAAAGGAGCTAAGTCCTGCCAATTGAGAGAAACAGTGCTGTTGTGACAAACCTTCCAGGCATCCTGCCAAGCTTTGTTGTTTGGAGGAGATTTCTACTGAAGCTATCTTGTGACTGTCTGGTACTTGTGAGAAACCTGTCTTGCTAAAAGAGACCCTTGCTTGATCTTGGTGTGAGCCAGAACAGAGGTGGATGCCTTCTGAAAGAGAAAGTCTGTCTGAGGACTGTGTCATTTAGGACACAGTTGGAAGTTGTTCTGATCCCTGAAAAACTAAAAAGGGACAGTGAAGCAGATGTTCTATGTTCTAGAACCCAGTCAATGTACCTGTGCTTAAGGTGTGTGAGAAAGCTGTTGCTGTGGACTATAAAATTGGCTGCCCAATGGTGCTGGCAAGAGAGATCTGCAAAATCCACAGCTGCACCCTGAAACTGTTCGCTGTTGAGCAAGTAAAAGAAAAACAGAGGTTCTCAGTCACACTCAGAGCCAGCTGGGGAAACAGCTAACCCTGCTGAGTGGGGTTCACTGGCTGCAGGGGATCACGGGTTTATTCCAGAGTACTAGGGCGCTCTGACCTGTGAGGGACCTGGGCTGTAGAGCCACTCCTAGGTCTGGGTCTTCTGTGGTCAGTGGGCCTTGCACAGAGCTCTGCAACAGTCCTTTATAGGCTGAGGATGACAAGCTGTGAGACCTGCAATCAAGGTGATCAGGGCCAGACCTCCATTCAAAGTGAGGATTCACCTGCAGCAATTTTCCTCACAGTTCTTTACAGTTTGTCAAACTGTGTCATCAACCTTTGAGCTTCGGCCACCAATCCACCAGGCACTGATTTGCAGAACTGTGAGTAACAGCAGTTATTGCCCTGCATTTGAGGGATGTGTAAAGTTATTTCAAGTTATGCCCCAAGGCATGGTAAAAATTAAAGTTGCCAAAGAGAAGGAATTCTAAGTTTTAGTTTAAAGCAAGGGCCCCAATGCTAGCCAACCTGTGGCACTGAGCGGCCTGCATTTAGAAATCTGGGTACCCAGGCAGGACTGTGGGACAGACACTGGTACTAGTGGGGGTGGTTTGGCCTAGGGGCTCCCATGTTATTTGTTCTCAATTCTTTGCCAACCACATTTTTCTCCACAGCTATCCTTTGTCCAGGTACTCCATTTCCAACCCCTCACCCCCAATAAAGCTGTGTTTTGTTGTTAGAAATTGCTGTGTGAAGGGTGTTTTATGGGTCTCAGTTAACAAGTGAATGTGTTATGTGGATTTGGGGTACTGCATGCAAAGTAAAGTGCTTTATTGCAATTTTGGGGTGTTGGGTCACTAGGTGGGTTGTGGGTAGGTACATCTTCCCAGGTGTTATGCTAACGTGACATCTAACCCATTTAAGGAATTCTCTGGGTGGAGGCACTGTGTTAATAGTATTGTAGTTAGGATAGGGCCCCTGATCACAGTCAGATCCAAACCCAGGCCCCCTCAAGCTGCATACAGGTGCACAGGCAGGGGTAGTAGCCAACTGGCTCATGGTGCCAGGGCTACATTTGGCTAGGGGAGGTATGGAGTTCCAGAGTGAAGTGGCTCAGTAGCTAAAACAGCATTGTCCCATGTTTGTGCATCGCAGTGGGATTCTGATGTTATTATTTGCAGTTGAGTGGGATGAAGGCATGTTAAGGAACATTATCTGTTCTATTAGGTAAGTGGGAGTACTTGAATGTATGTTTTTTTTTTATACCTGTCAAGTGTTACTGTAGTCTGGCTTTGAATTCTGGTAATAGCCAATGGAAGGTTCTTAATGAGAGGCAGTGGTGTTTATTGTTATAGCTAAAAGATGCAAATTTGACAATTTTATAATATAGGGCATGTTTTTGTGTAGCACTGTTTCGTTGCCAGTATTGGTGATCAGCAAGCCATAGTCCAGTTGTAACATCCTCATATGACTGTTCCATCAAGTAGAATAGGGAAAGATAGTTAGTTTTAGTATATAAAAAAAATAAGTTGCTAAGGACTTAAGTTCGAGTCCCGAGATAGGTAGGAGCTGCCAACTAGGTAAAGGTTGGCCCCTTTAGTGGAATAAAAAGTGGTATCAGAACCTAAAATAGTAATAAATAAGCATTTTTAAATAGATTAGCTGTCTGTATCAGCATGAGCATATCAGTAATTGTTAAAGTAGGATGTAACACAGGGGGAAATATGGAAAGGCTTCTGGCCTTGGCTTGTCTTACCCACACACAGTTTTTGCTCATTTTTAATGATTGGCAATTTTTTGAACAGAAAATGTAGTAATTTATTATAAAAATGGTAGTTTTAGACATTGGTGGCCAGTGAGCTAGAAACCGATTGCCCTGGCTACTGTAACATGCCCTGGTGGTTCAGTGATTCAATTTAGTCTGCTTGGGTAGCCAAATATTTTTAATGTTTTAATATATTTAAAACAGCATTCCTGTGAAAAACAGTACCTGCTCTGTTGTAAATAAAAACAAAATGCAGAGTGGCTGCTGCGGGCACCATGCGCGCCAAAAATAGAGGAGTGGAAAGTATGAGAGACTGATAGTCAGTCCCACAGCAGAGTGCACCATGCTCAGTGAGGAATGCCTAGGTCTGTTCCAGGAGTGGCCACTCCTCAGCTGCGACACTGTTTGCAAGTCAGGCTTCAGCCTGCAGCAGTAAATCCTGTGCAGAGGTGCGAGAGGGAGACACACTAAGGCGTTCCTCTCGTGGGCAGGATCAACCAGATATTTTCCTTCTTTTTACATGTGTAGGCAACAAGCACCAGGGAAATCACTTTAGGGACTGGCTCACATTAAAATAAATATAAAGACGGGCACAGTCTGACCAGAACTCTGTGGAAGTCCCACACGCAGGAAAACAGGCATTTTAAATATAAGCTCACAGAGGAGCCATTTTGTGATTTAAGACATGCAATCTGATACTAGGAACCCAAGGTTTCACACTTGATCAAACACAACAAAAATACATATTTTAAATAAAATAAAGCCATGTAGGGGCTGTTGGGGGGGGGAGGGTTCAGGGAATTCAATACCAGTACACAAATTTTTGGTAATTGATCACAAACAAAAATGGAACAGTTTTAATGAAAGGTCTGCAGAGGAAAGTTGCTTACAGTCAAGAAACATTTGCTTCACATGTGTTTTTCTAATGTGTGCTTCCAAACCGTTTCTTACTAGATTTCCTCCAAACTTGGACAGAAAAATAGTTTTATATGATAAAAATGTGAAATAGAGGAGTTGCCAACCTTATAAGGAAGAGTGGGTCCTGATGAATATAAATCCATAAAGACAGTTACACACGAGGTGAAGCCAATCATGGGAAAAATTAATATTCAATTTCTGAGTGAAAAAACTGTTGTCAGTGTAATTAAAGGGGAAAATGCTGTTTTTAATAGAAAGTGAAGAACAATGCTCAGAAGTGTTATTTTATAAGTTTAATGACAAAAGAGTGTCAGTCTTAGCAACTCAGCTTTCCTGTGGGTCATTTTGTGCAGACATAATTCAGCAGAGAGCTAGAGATGTCAGCTTTACAGTCATAACAGTGAGAAAATGCTTAGACATAAAGAAAATGCTTTTTTTTGTTTTTTTTGACAAAGAAATGTGTTCATAAATGGGACTCAGAGTAAAAAAAAAGAGGCTTTAGAATGTTGAGAGGGGCAGTTGGATTTATAAACTGAATATTCCATTGTTGCTTATGCTGCTGCAGAGAGGATTGTGATTGGTGCTGAGCTCCTGGACAGGTCAGTATCCACTCAGTTTCCAGTTATTAGCATATGCAAATTAGTTTTAGGCATAAATGTAGCTACACAGCCAGTGTGCAGAGAGCCCAAGTAGGGAGAGTGACCAAGAGGGAGGGACCTAAGCCAATTAGGTGTCCTGTCTGAAGAGGCCTACTGCAGTGATGCAGCCTGATAGTGACAGCCTTTATTTAATTAAAGTGTAGGATTAGGGGATCCCCTGAATCTCCATGTAGGGTCAGATAGGGTAGTCAGTGAAAATAGGGTGAGAATAGAAAACCTGCTGCTTCAAGTGCCTGATGACCCTGTTGTACCAATTTTTCCTCACAGAAAAAAGATGCAACCTGAAGAAGTCATTGCTTCTCCTGGTTCCAATAAGAAACCACTGACTCCTGAGGGCCCTCCAACAATTCTTCAGTAATTCCACCAAAGAATTTCTTCAGAAAATCCAAAGGAGTGTGCTATTGTAAAAAACCTTATTGATTCAATCTGGGGACTATTTCAAATGTCAAGTGATATTGAACTGACATACAATTTATCTCAATCCTTCTGCATTTAAAATTACTTTTTTCATCTGAAGGACTGAACCATTCAAGGACTGAGGGGGATAATATCCTAGATTTTAATGTACCAGTATGCAATATGTTTTATGCTACTGTCATTCCTGAATGGGTTTTCTTTTTAGTTTTTCCATTCAGTTTTTATTGAGGTTTACAGTACAGAGAATGAATCACAAGAAACAGAAAATGTAACACAAAGTGGTTACCCAACACAACAAACAGATTCATTCTCTCCCACCCCCACCCCTTCCCCTCTGACGCAGCAGTGTAATATAAAATTAACATCATGTACTTTTAACAGCTACATATCATAGTTGTACCAAATACAGGGCTTGTAAAGGACCCCATAGTTTGTTGAATTTTGTAAGTTTATTGGAAAGACTTGCAATGGATCTCTCAGTTCTAAGATTTGCAAGAAGCCCTTGGAGCCATGCTAAGTAAGATAGCCTGTCAGAGTCTTTCCAATGCCTTAAAACCAAGTTTTTAACAGACATGGAAATTAGGGCCATATAACATTTTCTACATCTGATTGTAATGGAGAAAAAATCACCCAGCAGACAAATTTCTGGCGAGAAAAGCTCAGAAAGTCCTAAAAGTGGGTCAGCTTTTTGTTTGATAGTGGACCAGAGGGGGGCAACCTTGGGACAATCCCAAAAAATGTGGAGGGAGTGTCCGGGCATCAACCCACATCTGGTACAAAGCAGGGAAGTCAATATCCCCATTCGAGCCAATTTTTGTGGAGTATAATATATATTGTGTAAGATTTTGAATTGCATTAATCTCATTGTATCCTGGGATAGGAATTTATGACAGCTATTCTAAACGAGTGACCAATCAAGCTCCATGTCTGGAAAAAGGGAAGACCAGTACGAGATAGGAGCCAGGTTATCAAGATATTACCAAGCGATCAAGGTATTGTATATTTTTGAAACTGCATGAGGGATTCCAGCCAAGTCAAGAAGAGAAACCAGAAAATTAAAATGAGGAGGTGAGGGGGGGATGGACCCGAATGCCTTCACAATACAATGCCGTAATTGATATACTTTGAAGATATTGGAGGCAGGAGACATAAGGGTTTGTAAGATCTCCACAGAGGAGCTCCATACTCTGTCAGGTGTAATAAAATCTTGCAACAAGCAGGAATTAATGGGAGGATACCAATTAGGAGGTAGAGGCTTGTTATCCAACTTCAGGTTGGGGTTACCGATTACTGGTTGATATATATCCTTGGTATTATCGTAATTAAGAAATGTGCACAGCTGAGAATGGGACGTGATCAAATTTACTATGGGAGTTTTACGTAACAGTAATGGAAGAAATCGTATTTTAGTATATAACAATGTGGCCGGAAGAAAGTCATATTTCTTGATACTATCCAATTCTACTCTAAGCCAGATCGGAATATATAAAGACTGTGCTAATTGCTGCTCTGCTGTCAACCATTGTAGGTACTTATTAGCCTGCCTGGCCCAGTAATACAAGGCAAGATGAGGAAGCTTTAGCCCCCCTTTGTCTTTGGGGACAGCCAGTTTGCGGAAAGCCATTCTGGGTTTTTTATATCCCCATATAAAGGAGGAGAGCATGGAATGAACTTTGTTAAATCAAGATAGAGAGAGATTAATATTCAACATGTTGAAGGGATAAAACAAAAGAGGAAAAATATTCATTTTAATTAAATTGATCCTACCCCATAAAGAGAGAGGAAGGAATGACCATCTATGAAGGTCTTGGTCTATTCTCTGAACCAGCAAATCCAGATTCAGATGTTTGAGATGAGTGTTACTTCGAGTTAAGATAATACCCAAATATTTCATGAATTTAGGTTGCCAAGCGAGTCCAGTATCAGTAATTTCATGCTTATGTACCCGATGATTCAAGGGGAAAACAACAGTTTTCACGGTGTTAAGCTTATAGTTCGATACCCTGCTGAATGCGCTTATTATATTAAGAAGAGAATGGAAGTGGCAGGGTTGGTTATATGCAGAAGGAGGTCGTCGGCGTAAGCCGCAACCTTAACCACCTGCCCCTGTAAAAGAATACCAGGGACCTCTCGTGCTGTTATAAGTCTCCGAATAAGGGATTCCAAATACATATTAAAGAGCAAAGGAGATAAAGCATACCCCTGTCTTGTTCCGACATGATGTTTGAACAGACCGGACCTCATACCATTACAGGCAATTCTGGCCAAGGGGAATATATATAATGAACGCACCCAGCTCAAGAATGTATTGGGGAAGCCAAAGACCTTCATTTCCACGAACAGGTAATTCCAGTAGACCCTATCAAAGGCCTTGTCGGCGTCTAAGAAAACCAAGGCCATTGGGGTAACGGCGTCCTCAGAGGCCAAAATACATGAGCAAGGGTGCATAGATGGTCAGTGGATGATCTGCCCTTCATGAAACCCACCTGCTCAACTCCAATTATCGAAGGGAGAACCGGAATTATCCGATCCGCCAAAATTTTGGCTAAGATCTTGATGTCATAATTAATTAAATATATAGGCCTGTAACTGGTGACAAGATCCTGTGGTTTATCTGGCTTGGGCAATAGCACTATGAGGGCCTCAAAAAGGGAAGGGTCAGACCCCTGACCCGATAATAAAAATTGAAAAAGGGACAACAGAATAGGGGTTAATTGCCTAGAAAATGTCTTGTAAAAATTAGAAGAAAAGCCATCAGGACCTGGTGTTTTGTCAATGGGGAGGGATTTAATTACAGTGCTTATTTCGTCCTCTGTAATGGGACATATAAGTGCATCTTGTTGAGATTTGTTAAGGGAAGGTAAACGGGAGTCTGTCAAATAATTTTGCAAATCCTCTTCTGAGGGGGGGTTAAGCATAGGGGCATATTGCTCCTGAAAATGGATAGTGAATTCTTCTAGTATCTCAAAAGTAGTAGTTTTAAGGGAATCATCTACTGACCGATGAACTGCTGGGATGAAACGGGCTGATTCGAGTTGCTTAATGCGCATTGCTAACATTCGCCCAGCTTTCTCCCACTGATCGGTATAGGCAGCATTCATTTTTAGAATAGCAAACTCGGCTTGCTCTCTCAGTAGATCAAGGTAGTCATCTTTTAATTTAATTAAGTCTTGTTTAACCGACTCCGGGGAGGCCGGGGAAAGAGTACGCTCAATGTTCCTTATTTGGGACAGGAGGGAAAGAGCTTTACCTTCCCATTCCTTTTTCCTTTTTGAAGATAGACCAATTAAGATACCTCTAAGGTACGTCTTGAGAGCGCCCCATTCCATATCTGGTTGTCGTGTAGTATTAACGTTAAGAGCGATGAACTGTTGAATTTGAGATGCTAGGTAATCAACCTTAACAGGGTCCTTGAGAATTTGATTATTTAACTTCCATCTACCTCCTCCTTTGGGGAATGAGGACAGGGATATTACACTTGTTACCGCAGAGTGATCTGAAAGGGGGCCGGGGATAATATTGCAATCCGAGACACCAGAAAGCAACGATTGAGAGATGAGAATGTAGTCGATCCATGAGGACGCGCTGTGAACCGGGGAAAAGTACGTGTACTCCCTATCATTAGGGTGGAGCACACGCCATAAATCACACAGACCCGCAGAGTCGAGAAAGTCCCTGAATGCTCTCTGTGTGGGAGAGAGGCTATGTGGGATTCAACCAGATCTATCAACCGTAGGATCAAAAACCAGATTGAAATCACCCCCTATAATCATGGGAGTACCCAGAAAAGGGTTAAGAACTTCTAATAGATTCATGAAAAAACCTGGGTTGTCTGCATTGGGGCCATATCCGGATCCCAGCACAATATCCAATGAATGCATGTTGCCTTTTACAAATAGGTATCTCCCAGAGGGGTCAACTAAGGTTTGGGAGGTTCTAAAAGATACCAGTCTATGAAGAAGAACCATAACTCCCCTACTTTGAGTATTACCCTGTGCACCGAAAACTTGCCCCACTTGTTGTCTTCTCAATTTGTAGGCTTCATGAATGAGTAGGTGTGTCTCTTGTAAAAATATGACATGAGCTTTGATATGGCTGAGATATTTCAATACCTTATATTGCTTGGTTTTATGCCTGGCTCCCTTAACATTCCATGTACACAACTGAACATCGTTAATCATTATTCTTTACAACCCTGGTTATTTTCTGCAAGCCCAAGCTGTATTGACCCACATTTGTTCTGAATACCCATAATGAGATGTCTGCTGCGCCAGCCCCTACCCCCTCTAAAAAATACAACCTAAAAATAACTAACATCCATCCAGAAAAGAAGAATCCCAATAGCCCATGAGATACCCAAACCCCCTCCCCATCCCGCCCCCATGTCTCATGGTACTTGACAATCAGTTTACCTGGACATTTCCCCCTTGCCCCTGCCCCCCACCAAACCATGCTGAACAACATAGTATGTTAGAACATCTAGCTCTCTGGGAGCAAATCTAATTAACCACTCTAAAGGTAAAGACAACTGGGGAATAACTATGTACAATGATCCTAAATGCTTTGGCCTTAAAACATAATGGTCATAACGGTCATTGTCCTGAGTATAGCAAGTCAGAGAAAAAAAAAAAGGCCTTTTTCCTTACTTTCCCTTTTCCTCTAACCCTTACCTTTCTTGTGTCAATACTGAAAACAAACTCTGACGCCAATTAAAAATGATGTGTCAGGGTAACAAAATGAGACAGGATAAGAAAGGCTCAGGTTCATGGGAAAAGAAAGGCATCCGATGAGAAAAATGCACTAATAATATTAACCCAATCTTGAAAAAACTGTTTGATCCTGCTTGATGCCTAGGTAATAACATAATAAAAAAACCCATATTCAGCCATCCCCCCTTATGCATAGGGTACCATAACACTTTGAGCAGATGTAAACTGTAGCTAGGATAGGAACAGACCTAGATCCTCAGTGCTAGTGCTAGAAAAATCCCATACATTCTGGCATACCACACTAGATGAGAGGGTATTAACAGGTGATACAAAGCCCTCTTACAGAAACATTTCCCGCTACCCAGAACGCATGCCTAGAAAGCATACTCCCCCTCTTCAGACTGCCCAGCACATTTAGCAGACTCCTAAACAAAGCAAATGAAGAGCTCCCCCCTTTAAGAACCCCAGACTGGACTATTAAATGCTGCGGGGTTCTCAGAACAAGCATAGAATGTTAAAAGCTAAAATGCAACTTGCAGTGTCCCGTTCTGGTCCTCAGGCTCGGTCAACATCCAAATACAGAGGTCCAATTAAATAAACTAAGTATCAGTCTCTGCTGCCATCTAGCGGGCTTTTACTGCAAATACATGGTCCAAACCTGAGAGGAAAACATAGCAAGCCAAAAAAAACAGTCACCACACTGATAGGACGTCCATAGCCATTCTGGAACCAGGTATCCATACAGGGCATTCCAACCCAGGGAAAACAGGAGCCGCTTGCTTTAATAGTAGGCACAATAAAAGAAAATGAAATTTAGGCATCAAAAGAAATGAAACATCACGCAGGGAAGAATACCAGGGGACCCGCTCACATTATACAGGATACAGATGCATCAGTGCAATCGGGGAGAGGATACAGGGCGAGCCAAATAGGTGGAATCCCCCCCAGAAGAAATGGAGTAATGAGGAGGTCACCAACAGATGTAGATAGCATACAGTCCTAGGGAAACAGAGTTCACTTAATCTATTGGGCGGCCGTCGGAAAGTACTCACCCATCGATTCTACATGCAGAAGCTGCACTTCTTGCCCGAGAGAGAAGGGCACTATGTTCAGGACAGAAGAAATAGATCGGGGAAAGCCTCCTTGAGCCTTGTCATCACCGCTTCGACATCATCAAAGGTAGCCCAGGAGCCAGAGATCTGAACCTGGAGCCTGGCAGGGTAGCCCACTCTGAATCTTATGCCAGCCGCAATCAGCATAGTAACAAGAGGATGGTATGTAGCTCGCTTTTGGCATACCAAGAGGGGTAAATCCTGGACTATTCTTAACTTGGCCCCTTCCCATGTTAGTTCCTTGGTTTCTTTAACTTTTATCATAAAGTGCTGTTTTTTCTGGAAATTTAAGAACCGGAAAATAAAAGTTCTAGGAGCAGCACCCCGGGGTGGGATGGGGCGCAACACTCTATGAGCCCTCTCAATGGAATATTCAGTTCCAAAAGGGGTAGGGCCAGCAATTTTTTTAATGAAGAGCTGAGTGAACTTAATAGGGTCAGTGCCTTCTTGGCTCAGGCAGGCCAATTATTACCGCATTATTGGCGGTGGCTAAGACCTCCAGATCCTCGATTTTATTTTCCATTTTAGATATGCATTGTCTTAAAGCTGCCAGGTCGGGTTAATTCTCTTGGTTACGCCCAATGAATGGATCCTTACTTGTTATCCCGACGTCTTTGGGTGAGTGTTTCCAGTGCATTGGAAATGTGTTTTATTTCACCAGCGATGTTCTGCATCTCTATCTTGAAAGGCTGAAACTCTTCTAAAAATTTAGTAAGAGTAAGAGGTTCTTAGTCCACCAGTCGAGCATAGAAGACTGTGAGTGAAGCATAGCCAGCCTTAGATTTTTTGGGCCTTCTATGAAGCTGAAGGGGTGTGCTTCAGAGGATTTTTCTTCATTTCTGCATCCATTCAGTCATTGTCGGGTAAATGCCAGATGATTTCAGGAGCTTTCAGCAATAAAGGAGCAGTAAAGTAAGACCTCGAGCTTTAATAAAACAAAAATATAGGTGGTAGGAGGCAGGAGCTCGTGGGAGAGAGTACTACTCAGTGAACTGCATCACGTGACTCCGTCATTCCTGAATGTTAAGAGTACATTTATGTGTAGAAATACTAATGATTTTTTAACTGTATAAAGTATAGAGTGAATTCTAAAGTACAGTACAAGTCATATTAAACTGCTCCTCCAATGAGTTGCTGCAGCATTTCTGATTGAGTTGCATAAGTGTTGCTGGATCCAGCACAAAGCCTTGCACAAACTGTTTCTTAAGAGCTAAAATGCAGCTTTGCATTATACAGTAAGTGGACTGCAGATGCATTCCAAATGAGTTGAAAAAACATTCTGCAATCATTGCTCTTCAGCTGGTTAAGCATTGAAAAATAATGCAATATGAGTTGGCAATGCATGGACAACTCATAATAAATGCTAAACCAACTCACTGATGGAACAGTTTAATGTGACCTGTACTGTAACTGTGTGATAGGTACCAGGGCAGGTATCTGGTATATGGGGTCAGTGGGCTGACTTAGGTAGGATAAGGCCTAGTAGTCACTGCATGCCCTTAAGATTTCAATGTGAACAAGCTCGTGGATTAAGGCCAAAGTGAGGGTGCTTATCCTAGGACTAGCTTATGTGTTCTGGAGGGCTGGTGGGTGGTGAGTGCCTTCAGTCTCAGGGGGTAAAGTGTGTGCCCTGGAGGGCTGGTGGGTGGTGAGTGTCTGCAGTTTCCAGGGATAAAATGAAAGTGCTGGAGGGCTGGTGGGTGGTGTGTGCCTGTAGTCTCCAGGGATAAAATGAATGTGCTGGAGGGCTTTTGGGTGGTGTGTGCCTGCAGTCTCTAGGGAAGATAATCAAGAAGGTTAGTGGGGTGGTGTTTCCCTGCTGGGAAACAGTAACAAGAAGGAGGTTAGTGTGGTGGTGGGCCCTGCTGGGAAAGAAGTGAAGTGTATAATCAACCTGCTAATTTCATGTTTATTTGTTTGCTGTTTATGTAAAAGGTGTGTTGTGCCACTCGTGGCTGTTCCAGATATTTATTTCACCTTTTCAGTAAAATGTTACCTTCTTTTTCACTAATCCAAATGTCAGTGTTCTTGCTTACAGAGCCAATGTCTCATATTACTGTAGGTCTCCAGGTGTCAGTCTTGTGCAGCATTCCCTACCCTTTACAGCTCTTAGCTACACCAGTTGGGAAGGTAAGATACTGTACTCAGGTAGCACCCAACTGGAGAAGTGTTGTCAAAGGGGAAGGAACAAAGAATCCTTGATGACACCCACTACTGTGTGGAATGGTCCCACCTGTGGCTAGAGGTTAATGCAGTAGTGGCCCCCATCATCACACAGTGTAGGGAGGAGATTTGCCTGGGAGATTCTGGATTTGGTTTCTGGCATAAGGAACTTGTGGATTCTGTATAGGGATCCTACTTTTTTGGTGTAGCAGGTTAGTGGTGGTTTGAATGTGGGTGTTGAAGGATAGTGTTGGGTCAAGGTGCACTCCTAGATATTTGAAGCAGGTGACTTTTTCCATGTAGGTTCCATTTTCTGATTTGTTGTAAAACAATGGATCTGCTTTTTTTTCAGATCATGGCTAAAGCTGAACAGCATAGATTGTGTTTTGGGGAGGTTCAGGACAATTTTGTCTTGCACAAGGCATTCTTGTAGTTTTGTGAAACTGTTACTCAAATTGAGATTTATTGTGTTGATGTTATGGCTGTGCATGTGTAAAACTGCATCATCTGTGTAAAGGAGAGTGTGTATTGGATTGCAACTGTTGGCAGATTGTTAATGAAAATGGAGAACAGGAGAGACCCTAACATGAAGCCTTGGGGAACCCCCGCCCCTTGTGATATTGTTGACACAAGAGTCTGTGTTGTCAGCTTTCACCGTTTGTTTCCTGTAGCTCAAATAATCCTTGAGCCATGCAAGAGCAGCATGACCAAGACCAGATTCATGTAGTTTGTGAGTTAATACATTGTGGGGGCACCAGGTCAGGACTGCATAAACAAGAACAGCATGGTTCAAAACAGCGAAGGCAAAGCAGCACTGTCAATAACAGCGCCCCCAAAAACAATGACTGCAACAACAGTGCCAATGGTAGTAGTTCATGAGCACACCAACCAGTGCCATCGTAAAACAAACCCCCTACTAAAAATAACCACCTCCTGGGGGAGGCAACTCAAGGGCACACAGAAACCTTGGGGGAGGGAATTCTTAACCAGGGGAAGGAAAACACAACATGGGGGGGGAGACAAAAAACAAAAAAAGCAGACATCCCAGGACTTGAACCCTAGGCCACCAACATGCCACTGTCCTCCCCATGGCTCTTGTCCTCTGCACCACAGCAGCTGCTCAGCAGAACCCATCCCAGCACAGGCTTCATCCCTTTCTCCTCCTCTCCCTGACAGCAATACAGCTACAGAGGTAGCGCTAACCTGACCTGCACTATTCTATCCCTGTAGCTGTATTAGCTTTCACTATTTTGACAGCATGGTTCTCACTGCACTTTTATTGAATCAGTGTTTTCACCCAGTAGGCATTGTAGGCCAAGAAATCAAAGGCCTTGGTTAGCTCTACAAACACAGTGCCTGTTATCATGCCCTTGTCTGTTGCATGGTAGATGGCATCTGTAAGAATAACTAGGGCTGTATTAGTATTGTGTCCTTTTCTGAAACCATGTTGTTCCCTACAAATTACATTATATTGCTGAAGGCAGTCAGTTAATTAGATATGAACAATTTTCTCCTACAGTTTAGTTAAAGCTGACAGGACTGATATAGGGAAGTAGTTTTCGAGTAATATCATCTTACCATTCTTGTGTAGTGGGATTACTAAAGCAGTTTTCCAGAGGTCTGGTACTGTATAGGTCACAAAGGATAGGTTAAAAATTGTGTTTATGGGTGTTACTGTCTGAGGGACAGCGAGTCCGAGGAACTTAGGAATCAGTCTGTCAGAGCCAGATGATTTGTCTATTTTAAGGAGGTAAGTAATTTGTGAACTTTGTTATGCGTAACCCTTTGAATATAGAATTGAGGACAGTTTGGGTTCCCTTTACCACTGTTAAGTAAAGGACTGGGGTGACTTGTGAATCTGTATTTGGTCAAGTTGCAGAAGAAGTCATTGAAGAGATTTGCAGCTGTAGATGGCTCAGTGTAGCTAACTCCATTCAAGCCAATTGAGGTGGGTGAGTGCTGTGATTTTGTGTTCAGTTGGGAAGTTACAGACTGCTAGGTTCTGTGATTGCTGTTTTTTTTTAAGTGATAGCTTTTGGTCCTGTGAATTTCGTATTTGCACCTATTACTTAATGATCTATAGGCATTCCAGATATGGGAGCCTTTCAAAGTCTGAGTTTAATCATACAAATCTGATATAATTTCTGTATCAGAAACCTGGTTGAACAGCAACTTTAGGAATGATGAAATAGCTTTAAAGAGTTATTCTGTATTTAGACAGGATAGGGTCAGGAAGGATGGGGGGGACATTGATTTATGTTGCTTCCAACTTTCACTCCCTGGAGGTAGCCTCTCCTCCCAACAATGATGTTTCTGATTTCACCACAGTTGAAGTAACACACGGCTTAAGAAAGCATCTGTTAATATGTGAGATATATATATGTTCATGGCAAAAAAAAACTCTGTTTAATGCATCAGTTAGAGTTGTCCCACAGTGACAAAAGCAAGGAAATTCGGTGTTAGGGTTGCCACCCCTTGCACCCCACACCCACCCCGCCTCCACCAACAGGCATCAGAGTGTGCGCTGGGGTACTCATCCCTAACTCTCACCCCATTCAATGTGTAAATAAGCTGAGGTGGTGCAGTATATGAGAATGGGGTGAGAGTTAGGACCGATGACCCCAACCCATACCCTGATGCCTGTTGGCGGGGACTGGGTGGGCATGGGGTGCAAGGGGTGGCAACCCTAACACTGAATTTCCTTGCTTTTGTCACTGTGGAACAACCCTAACTGAGGCATTAAATGGAGTTTTTTTGCCACGAATTTCCCTTCTTTTTGAGAATGTGCACTATAAAAAAATGAATGGAATGTGTGTCCAGAATTGTGTGTACATCCATTCAACAGTCACATGGCACCATGAGCAAACAATGTAACATGCACAATTCAGTAACCATAAGTCCCAGTGACCTGAAAATTGTCACAGTCAAAGATGTATTATTAATCTTTGCACATTCCAAATGCCAGGCAAGTCAGACACACAGTTCAGAAGTTATTGAAGCGTAATTAACCATATTTTCATTTGTCGGAGTGGCATAATGCCACACCTGTTAATGTTTTACACACCAAACCACTGCAAGGCACCTCCATACCACTAGGGCTACCTACGCTATAAATTTCAAGCCAGTAGCACCACGCAGAATGCTATGTGCAAAATGTTAACTGCGTCACACAGTATCTCCACAGGGATTTGTTTTTCAAACATGTAAACAACATAAGTCACATCTCCAGGACATCCACTCAACACCCTCCAAATTTCATGTGAAAAGAACAAACCATTCCAGAGGTATTCAATGCTTACATTTCTGCACCTTTAAGAAGTTTTCCACCACAAAATGGCAGAAATCGCAGCTGAAAATGCACTAAAATGGCAGACCTGGAGGACGAAAAATCAGTAACTGCAAAGTGGATCAACTTTAATGGCAATAACTCTGGAATGGAACAACATGTTTTCACCAAACAAAAACTGGCATGTTCCTTCAATAAAGGTCTTTCTATGTGCCAAGGTTCAGACCAATCAACCACACACTGGCTGTGCTATGCATCATGGAAGACAGTGCAGAAAATAACAAAAACAATGTTTTGCACTGCACTATGCAAAACCAAAAACACAAATGGTAACGTTAAAGCAAATGGTGATGGAAACAGTGAGATAAAAAAATAGTAATGATAACGGTAACGCAAACGCAAGGGCAAATGGTAACACACATGGTGATGCAAATGGAATGATAACGCAAACGGTAAGAGAAATGCAAGTGCAAATGTAAATGAAAACAGAAATGGTAACGCAAATGTTAACGGCAACAGAAACGCAAACGGTAATGAAAATGATGATGCAAATGTTAATGGCAATGGAAACACAAATGGTAATGAAAACAGTAATGAAAATACAAATGGTAACACAAATGCAAACAGAAACGCAAATGGCAATGGCGATGCAGAAAGAAACAGTAACACACTTGACAAAGGAAACGCTACCAAAAATGCAAATGCTAAGGCCAGTGGAAATGCAAACGCAAATGGTAACGAGCATGCAAACGGTAACAGTAATGCAATTGGAAATGCAACGGTTATGGTAACACCAACAATGATGCCAAAGGAAACACTAATGCAAATGTAAACACAAACGCAAATGCATACGCAGACCCATCCCAATGCAAATGTAAACACAAACACAAGCAGGTACGCAAATGCAAACGGTAAGGCATACGGTCACGGTAACGCAATTGGAAACACAAACGCTTATAGTAACACCAACGATGATGCCAAAGGAAACACAAATGCAAATGTAAAGACAAACACAAGTGCATAAGCAGACTCAAATGGTAATGCACATGGTGAAGCAAAAGTAAACGCAAACAAAAACAGTAACAGAAACGCAAATGGTAACAGTAACACAAGTGCAAACACAAACACAAAAGGTAACGCACATGGTGACGTAAATGGAAATGCTAATGCAAACGGTTACATAAATGCAAAAAGTAACAGTAACACAAATGCAAGCTAAAAACAAACGCAAAGGGTAATGTACATGGTGACACAAAAGTAAACGCAAACAAAAAGGGTAACGGAAATGGTAACAGTAACGCAAGCGCAAATGCAAAGGGTAATGCACACAGTGACATAAATGGAAACACTAATACAAATGATAATGGAAACGCAAGCGGAAACACTAACAGTAACAGTAACGCAAACGTACACCCTTTTTTTCCCCAAAAAGGTGTATTCAAAATCACATTGAATACAAAGAATGTATGCATAATAATGTCCCTCAGAGCAGAAAATCAACACTTGGAATACTAAATTCCTTGTATCTCAGGAACCGTATGACATGGAAAAAAATTTAACATTTCATATTATTTAGACTTTCCAGGCCAGTTTTGCACTTAGCCCCCTAGTGGGGGACTAAGCACTCTTCTGACGAAAAGTCTGTATCACAAGCCATTTTTAAGATACGGGCCTTGAAAGGTGCGGCGGATGCCGTAGTGTTAGCCTAGGAGAAAAATCATCAACTTCTGAGTGCTGTAACTTTACAGCCCTCTAATATTTTGTAACCAAACCACCAAAAGGCACATCTGTGGGATCTTGGCTTTCTTCCTTCCAACTTTCAGCACAAAAGACCAAACTGTTCGTTTGCAGCAGGGTGGCAAAGATTCCCTATTGTTTTGGCCATAGTGTGGCAAAGTACTTTCACAAATCACAACACTTCCGCAAATGAAATCACAAAACTGTCACATATGCAACACTATTTTGTGATATTACTTTTTGCAAAAATTTAAAAAACATAACTCGGGGGTGTTTTACCCCCCCCCCCAAGACATGACTAGCATCCTCAGGGCTCGACTAGGTGAACACAACAAGAATTGTGTCTCTACAGGGTCCCACATTTAAATGCCAAGCATTTCTGTGACCACCAACTGAAAACAAGATGGCTCATTTGTGATACTACAAGGGTCATTTGTGACACTAAAAACTGCATTTGTGACACTTTCACATATTTTAACTTTTCTTGTTGACTATAATGGGAAACTTGTTTTCTGAATAACCTTTGAACCATTTCATATTTTTTCATGAAATCTTCAAAAAGCACTCCAGGGACCCTGGCTGCATGTTCCCTGAAGGTTTCAGACCAGTCGCACAAACCATGCGACCTGTAGGTGCAAGCAAAGAATGCACAAAAATGCGTAATTTGTGCGTTTTGTGGTGCTCTGTAGATCCGCAATCGTAGATCTGACCATAACAAAACTTGGCAGATCTAGAGTGCTGTGGTAAGACCATGCATGTCAAATTTCAGGCAAATCTGTGGTACAGTGGCAAAGTTATTAAGCTGCCAAATTTCAGATTTAACCTTAAATGGGGTACTCAACCCTAACTATAGTATTTATATATATATATATATATATATATATATATATATATTCATGGCAAAAAACTCTGTTTAATGCATCAGTTAGGGTTGTTCCACGTGACAAAAGCGAGAAATTTGGTGTTAGGTTGCCAATCCTTGCACCCCAAGCCCACCCTGTCCCCACCAACAGGCATCGGAGTAGCATCGGTCCTAACTCTCACCCCATCCCATGTGTAAACAAGCTGAGGTGGTGCAGTATAGGAGAATGGGGTGAGAGTTAGGACTGATGACCCCAACACACACCCCGATACCTGTTGGTGGGGATGGGGTGGGCTTGGGGTGCAAGGGGTGGCAACCTTAACTCTGAATTTCTTCACGTCTGTCACTGTGGAACAACCCTAACTGATGCATTAAACAGAGTTTTTTTGCCATGAATTTCCCTTCTTTTGAGAATGAGCACTATAAATAGTGAATGGAATGTGGTGGTGGGAGCGCCATGTGATTCTATGGCACATAGCAATGCTAACAGTAATGCAAATGCAAACGCAAATGGTAATACGCATGGTGAAGCATGCGTAAATGATAACGCAAACAGTAAGAGAAATACAAATGCAAACATTAATGAAAACAGAAATGGTAATGCAAATGGTAACACAAAAGTTAATGGCAACAGAAACGCAAATGTTAATGAAAACAGTAACGTAAACGCAAATGCCAATGGAAATGCAAATGGTGGTGCAGACGGGAACGCTAATGCAAACAGTTATGGAAATGCAAGAGGAAACAGTAACTGTAACAGTAACGAAAGTGCACACCCTTTTTTTCCCCAAAAGCTGCATTGAGAAACACAGTGAATACAAAGAATGTATGCATAATAATGGGCCTCGGAGCAGAAAATGAACACTTGGAATACTAAATTGCTTATATCTCATGAACCGTACGACATAGAAACAAATTAAAGTTTCATATAATTTATGACTTTCATGGCTAGTTTTGCACTTAGCCCCCTAGTGGTTGGGGGCTAAGCATTTTATTTATTTATTTATTTATTTAGAAATTCAGATTTACAACCTTTGAGTCAAAGACTCATTTTCAAAGCACCTCATAGCAGGGAGGGTGGACAACAATTGACAGTGAAGTACAACAGTTGAGACAATACAGATGCAGAACAAGAAACACAGACATTTGAGTAAGAGTTACACAGTAATAAGATGCAGGATTGGGAATTCCTGGGAGGATACCTAGGAGTGAGGGTGGGGGAGGAGGGGCAGAGATAGTGAGAAGTTTGAGGGAGGCAGTCCAGAGGATGTTGTCAGATAGGGGCAGGAGTCTTTTTACAGGGGCAGTCGGGGGCAATTACAGATGTCGGAGTCAAAGAGATGGTTACGGAGGGCAACTTTAAACAGAACAGTTTTGGAGCTGCTAGAGATATGGTGCCGGAGGGAGCTGAGCCAAGAGGGGCCTCTGTAGTGGTAGGACCTTTTGCAAGAGAGGTCCTGGTTCTGGGCACCTGGAAGGTGGCCTTGGCCGAGTTTTGTGTAGGGGGCGAATGGGAAGCTAGTTGCATGAGAGCAGTAACCCCTAGGGGAGAGAGCCCTAGAAGGGATTTTTTTGCCAGTATACAGGTTTGGTAGCAGAGGCACTCATCAAATGTAAGTAGGTTAGAGGAGGAGTAGAGCTGGCAGGTGTGAGTTCTGCTGGAGGTGCCAGTCAGGAGCCTGCAAGCTTTATTGATTGAGGTGTGGACTTTGGTGAGAGCAGTGTTGTCAACCGCAGCATAGATGGGAAGACCATAGTCAACAAGAGATAGGATGGAGGAGGTGATAGCCAGTCTGAGGGCATTTGGGGGAAGGCAGTCTATGTGGTGATAAAGGAGTCCAATGCGAGAGTTTATAGTGGAGGACAGGGTGTTGAGGTGGGTGTGGAAGGTGAGAGCTGAGTCAAAAGTGATGCCCAGCTTTTGTAAGTTGATACCTGTTCAAGGGGGTGTAGGGTGCTGGGGAGGATGAGGAGTGGGGTGTTTTTAGCTTTGTTTTAGCAGTGGGAAAAGAGCATAGTTTTCATTTTTTTGAGGTTCAAGACCAGACAGTGGTCAAGAAACCATTTTTCATTCTTGTACCCGGGTCGCACCTGGAAACAAGCTTTGGCTTCGGCTCAGTGTGCCTTTCCCGTCACCAATTTTACATAAATAAATAAATGTTGAAGAGTATCCTGGAGGGTGGGGGGATTTGGGGTGGGAGGCAAGAAGAACTATGTCATTGGCATGGAGGAGCATACGGCCCGGACAGGAGCTGGGGAGGATGTTGAGAAAGATACTGAACAGTGTGGGACCCAGGATGGAGCCCTGGGGGACACTGGAGTGAACAGGTAGGGCGGTAGACAGGGTGCTATTTATCTTGACCCATTGGGATCTGGCATGGAGATAGGTGGAGAACCAGGCAAGAGGGCCAGGTGAGAAGCCCAGTTGGTAGAGGGAGTCGAGTAGGAGGGGGTGACACAGAGTGTCAAAGGCCTTGGAGAGGTCGATGAACACTGCCCCGGCTAGGTTGCGAGAGTTGAGGGTGGAGTGGAGGTGCTGTGAGAATTCTAGGTAGGCCGACATGGTGCTGTGACCAGGGCAGAAACCGTGTTGTTCAGGACACAGCAAGCCATATTTGGCCAGGTACTCAGTGAGTTGGATGGATATGATTTTTTACAGCACTTTAGAGAGTGGAGGGAGGATGGAGATTGTTCTGTAATTGTTAGGTGCCGTACGATCTCCACTCTTATGGATTGGGGTTATCTCAGCTGTTTTCCAGGTGCTTGAAAATTGACTGAGGCAAAGAGACCGGTTTAACAGGACAGTGCGAGGGGCTAGCAAGACTTCCAGTACTAGGCGGAGGATCCTGCAGTCAATGGGGTCACAGCTAGGGTTGCCGGTGGAGAGGGCTTTAAGCAGGTGTGGCCTGGCCTCATGGGGAGTTACATTGTGAAGGTGAAAGGGGATGGTTCATGGTGGGGGTCAGAGACTGGGATTGGGTCAAAGAAATGGCTAGGGAGGACTGAGCTTAGGTCGGTGAAAGCCATATTGAGGCAATTGGCAATGGGGGGGGTCAGTGGTAATAACGTCATTGATGAGAATCTGGAACGGTGGAGGGGAGCAAGCTTTCCCATTGAGATCCTTCATATTGTTCCAGGAAGCACATGCTGAGCCCCAAGTGGAGGCCAGGGTGGTTTGGTAGTATTTGACCTTAGCTTGTCTTATGGCCCAGGTGCATTTATTACGGGCGACATTATACGCTTGTCTGTCAGCCAGTTTGCCTGACTCGGCTGCAGTATGCCAGAGGTTGTCATGTTCCTTCAGCTGTTGAATAAGGGATGGAGAGATCCATAGGGCATTATGTCTTTTGGAGGGGGTACTGGTAATGGAGGCGAAAAGATCACAGGCCTTGCAGAAAGTTCTGGTGAAGTAGGCCAGCCCAGCATCAATATCAGTCGTGAGTCAGATGGGGGACCAGTCAAGCTGTGCCAGGTATAGTCTCAGCTTCCTGAGGCCTCTGGGGTGAAAGCAGTGATGGGAGGTGATTTGGGACACAGGTTTTAGTGTGGTGGAAGTCCAGTGACAGAGAATAGGGGAGTGATCGCTGAGTGAGTTGGCAAGGACATTGACATCCATGACCTTCTGGGGGTGGTTTGAGAGAATTATGTCAAGGAGGGTGCTGGTATCACTAGGCAGGTTAAGTCTGATTGACAGGGTGACTAGTTATGTTAAGTCGTGGGCAGCAAATGAGTCCCTTATGGGAGAGACAGAGGTGCTGAGCCAGTTGACAGTGAGGTCACCTAGGATGAGCTGTTCTGCTTTGTGCAGTAGGGTGGAAAGATAGTCAGTAAAGGAGTGGACTGCAGGTCTCTGGTCCCTTGGGGGTATATAGGTGACTGTGAGAAAGAGAGGGCTCCTGGCTGGGCCAGGGATGATTTTTATGGTGTTGGCTTGTGCACCAAAGTCAAGCTTAGGGGCTGGGAGGGCATGGCATAGGAGAGAGTCACGCATATAGACAGTGCAGCCACCTCCACATTTACCAATGTGGTCTTCTCTGAACAGAGAGAACCAGGGAGGGAGACAGCAAAGTTGGAAGTTGACGCAGAGAGCCAGGTCTCCACACTAGCGATAACGTCAGGCCGGTGTTGAATGACCCAGCACTGGAGAGATGCTGATTTCTTTGGGAGACTGCAGATATTCATTGAAGCAATGTGAAGGCCATATCTGGTGGGGGCGGTGGGGGGTAGATGGCCCAGGTCCAGGGTTGGAGTGGATGTTCCCAGAGAGTAGTAGAAGTAGTGTGATTAGTCTGCGTAGCTGGCTGCGCTGACTGTGGCTGTTGCACTTGTATTGATGCGAGGATCCAGCAGAGAGGGTGGAGGCGATGGGAAGGGCATTAAGGGTAGGAAAGGCTAGGATGGGGTGAGACCAGCCAGACCCAGAGGTAGGGGGTTGGCTGGGGGAACAGATTAGTGGGGGGTGCCGTGAAGTTGTATGTTGGTCCAGTGTGGGGGGGGGTTTGGCTGCTAGGGGTGGCTGGGGGGTGGGGCACAGGGCGGTGGAAGGTGGTGCTGGGCTAGGCAAGGGCAGCGCCAGTATGGAGAGCATAAGCAGGCTATGACTGAAACTTGGAATGCCCATTGTTATATGCTGTTGGAAGTATAAGGGAGAAGTGGGCTCTTCAGTGAGGGTGGCTGCTGCCACGGGCAGTAGTAGTGTCACGCCTGTGTCTTGGAGGCTACAAGGATTGGAAGCCCTGGGGATGGGGTTTCAGAGCCAGGAAATAAGTTGGTTGGGTTAAGAGAAGGGCTGGGAGGGACTGGCAATGCAGCTTAGAAGGGTGGAAATAGCGACTCTAGTGGCCACACCAGGCACTGCTAAAGGCGGGGGGGGTAAGGGGGGGTGCGGAGGAACAGAGTGGGGGGGAGTGGAGTGGGAGGTTGGGAGACGGTGGAGGTGCAGAGAGGTACTGAGAAAGATATAGGATAGCAGAGTGACTGAGTGGTCAAGAAAGCCTAGTAGTAGCAGAGGCTGAGGAAGTATTGGGAGGGTTATGGGTGTAGGAAAAGGAACGCCCTCTGGAGGTTAGGAAATATAAATCAAATCAAATCTTTATTTATCCATGCGATCATCCTTGAGCAAGCTCATTTGCAAGATGGACCTGGTACACATAGTATACAAGGTTAACGAAGAAATACCATCAGGCCAATGTACAGTATATACAGTTATAATCAGAGCAGAACAATGCTAATGTACAACAATTGGTGTACATTAATAAACATATACATGCATGAAAAATAGCTTGGGATAAGGAACCAATTCATTGATGCAAAGTTTATGTCCTTTTCATAAGTTGGGAGGTGAAATATAACAGTTGGAGAATTTTTGAGTAACAAGCTTATCCATTGGTAGGCAGGCTGACAGTGAGAATGGGAGGAGTAGGACATGAAAAAGGGCATCAAGGGGCAGGATAAGAGTTAAGAAGAGAACGGCATAGGCAGGGTGGAAGGGAATAGTCTCAGGACAGGAGGACACAGAAGGGGCGAAGATGCATGTGGTAAAGTGGGGACTTAGTTCTACGAGCTGCAGTAAGTCGCGTGACAGGAAAACAGCATAAATTAAGGGCTGAGCTAAGGTGGAGGGTGGTTGGGGTGAGTGGGGCAGTCGACGCTTGCAGTGTGTTGCCGTGCTAACACCCCTCAAGAAACAAGCCAGGAAGGAGGTAGATTTTTACCTATTCAGGTCTCTGTGAGCTGTTCCAGCTCCCTATGGAGCGTGTGTGCTTTCGGGAGGATTGGCATTTAAATTTGGGACCCTAGGGACACAATTTTGTGTTCACCTAGTTGAGCCCTGGGAATGCTAGCCATGTCTTTTTGGGGGTTAAATACCTAAAAGTCCGGGGATCTCGAAGGCTTTCCTAGATAATGGGCCCTGAAAAGGAGCGGCAGACGCCATAATGTTAACCTATGGGAAAAATTGTCAACTTCAGAGTACTGTAACTTTGCAGCCCTCTACTATTTTTTCACCAAACCACCAAAAGGCACATCTGTGGGATCTTGGCTGCTTGCCCTCCACATTTCAGCCCAAAAGAACAAACCGTTCTTTTGCAGAAGGGTGGCAAATATTTCCTAATCTTTTGGGCATAGTGTCGCAAAGTAGTGTGGCAAATCACAACACTTCCGCAAAAAAAATCACAAAAGTGTCATAAGTGCGACACTAGTTTGTGACACTACAGTTTACAAAAATTTTAAAAACATATTTCTGGGGTGTTTAACCCCAAAGAAAAGACATGGCTAGCATTCTTAGGGATCGACTAGGTGAACACAAAAAGAATTGTGTCCCTAGAGGGTCCCAAATGTAAATGCCAAGCATTTCTGTGACCAGTAACTGAAAACAAAATGGTGGATATGCAACACTACAGGGGTCATCTGCGACACTAAAAACTGCATTTGCAACACTGTCGAATAGTTTGTTAACTTTTCCCATTGCTATAATGGGAAACTTGTTTTTTGAATAACTTCTGAACCGTTTAATATTTTTTCACAAAATCTTCAAAGGCACATTGGGGACCCCAGATGCATATCCCTGAAGGTTTTGGACCAGTCACACAAACCGTGCGACCTGTAGGTGCAAGCAAAGAATGTGCAGAAAAGCGTAATTACCACATTCTACAGCACTATGTAGCTCCACAACCGTATATCCGAGCATTACAAAACTTGGTACATCCAGAGATCTATGGTACTGCTCTGTGCCCGCCACATTTCAGGCAAATCCATTATATGTTGGTAAAGTTATTAACCTGCCAAATTTCACATTTTAACCTTAAATAGAGTACTCAACCCTAACTATAGTGGGGTACTCAACCCTAACTATAGTGGCACTACTGTGCCACTATTTTATATATATATATATATATATATATATACATATTCCCCTAGGGCAGCGTAAAGTGAGACTTGACTTTATTTGTACGTTTGAGTGTAACATCCATTTAAGTTGAGAACTGATTTTGGTTGGTGATTTTAATGTTAATTGGGGTCATGACCCTGCATCTGTAGACAGAGATTTAGTTCTTGAGCTTGGAGTGCAGCAGCTTAATCTGGATGTAACTCAGTAAAAGTGTAAGACTGTCACAGGAACAACACTGGATTGGATAGCTGTCACCCATCCTTCTAAGGTGGTCACTACCCACATTCTACCTGATTCACTTAGTGACTACAATCACATCTACTGTGAATGGACAGCTAAAAGGAGTAATAGTCCCCCTGTCTTTATTCCTTCCAGGAATCATATGTCTTCAAATAGTGAAGTCCTGAGAAGGACATTTGACATGGCTGATTCGTCCTTTTTAGAAACAGTCTCAGACATAGATATTGCCTTAGACAGGCGTGGTTGTCTGTTTAATGAAACATATGACAGAATCATTCTAAAAAGAAATATGAGAATAAGAGCCCATACAAATAAATGGGTCACTCCTAACCTTTTAAAACTTATTAAATTACGAGATAAAAAATGTAGAAAGTATAATGCTTTTCACGATCCCATGTCTGTACAAGAGTTTCAGTAGTTGAACAATAAATGTAAGTAAGCCTACAGTGAGGGCTGCTAAAATCAGTTATTTTAGATCTACCTGTAAACAGTTCAGTGATCTGGGTAATCGCAGACATACATGGCAAACTTAAATAATTTGTTAAAAATGTATTCATTTATTTAAAATTGATAACAAGAAAAAGCCCACTGACCCAAGGCTCATTTCCAGATGTGACCTTGGACAGGGTAAATAAAGGAAGAAAAAAAAAACTGAAGAGTATAAGAAACAGAATGATAGGTCATGGTTACAAGACTGGAAATAAAAAATGAGGTACTTGTTTACATCAATAATATTAGACATAGGGCCAGATATTCAAAACTTTGCCCCGGGGCTAAATTAGCACTGCCTGGCGAGCAAACTTAGCCAGGAGCACAAAGCAAGCTATATTTAAAAGGAAATAGCCCGGTGTTAATTCTGCTGAATATAGCAGCCTAAGGAGGCTGGGCAAACTGGTCTGGGAGTGCAGATCAAAAATAGCCCGGGAATAAGACAGCACTGAATATAGCAACAGGGAAGTGCAAACTGCAACTGCAGCTCATCAGACTCTGTAGCAAGCCAGTGTTGCAGGTGGAGAACATTGTGTGTGATTGCACAGAGATGTCTCACAGCTACTGCAAACACATCTCTCAACCCCCTGCCTCATCAATCAGGAACAAGGCTTAACAAAATCAGGTACAAAGGTTTAAAATCAGGGATACATCTTAAAAATCGGTGCTATCCACTCAGGAAGCTGGTAGGATAAGTGGTGTAGTGTAAAATGCATTTTCTAAGGAAGAATACAACTGTGACATTAATGTTTGACATTATTTTATGCATACAACCCCCACTGTTTGGCCATGGAAACACAAGTGTTAGGAGAGACAGAGTAAAACATTGAGGTAAAATCAGGGACGTCTGAAAATCAGGGAAAGTTGAGAGGTATGACTGCAAACAACAATGTAAGCCACACACTGCAGAACTGTGCTATGCTGTAGTGAGGCTTGCCCGAGGCTAACCTGATTGCACAGTGCTAACACATTAGCCTGGTGCAAACTGGTTAGCCCGGGGCAAACAGGAGCTATATTCAAAGCTTCCACACAAATGAGCCTACTTAGGTAATCCGTGGGCAAACAGGTACATTTGCATCTCATTAAATGCTGCTTAGCATACATTACCATGCAGTTTGCCCAGTGCTACTGTATGGAGCACAAAGCTCCCCCTTTTGGTTGGAATGGAAGTACAGGCTGGATGTTGCAGGCCAAGGCATACTCACAGCATCCCCTGTTGGTTAGAATAGAGGTACAGGCAGAAAGCAGCAGGAACTGTGCCCAGGCACAGTCGGTGCATACATACTTCACAACCCCTTGCCTCCTGAATCAGGGACAAGGCTTCAACAAATCAGGGACAAAGGACCAATATCAGGGAAACATCTTCAAAAGTAAAGATATCCACCCAGAAAGCTGGTAGAATATGGGGCTTAGTGCAAAATTCAGTTTCTAAAACAGAACAAGTCTGTAACTGTAATGCTTGACATTATTTTGTGCTTACAATGTCCACTGTTAAGCCATAGAAACACAACTGTGAGGAGGGACAGAGTTATATGTAGAGGCAAATTCAGGGACATCCCCTGAAAATCAGGAACAGTCGAGAGGTATGCTACCGACCCATTCACAATACAATTACACTTAATGTCCCTGGTAGTCTAGTAGTCCCTCCACCCCCCTGCATGACTCCCAATCTGTTTTAATAAAAATTAAAACGTTATTTCCCTGGTAGTCTAGTGGTCCCCCCACCCCCTGCACAAATCCTGACCCCAAGCACATACAAAATGACTGTTCCCTGGTAGTCTAGTGGTCCCCCCACCCGGGCAGTGATGCCCCCGCTCAGCCCAGCAACACTCTAGAAACAGAGCTGGTGACCGGCTCAGCCCTCCTGCACAACTCCTGATCCATTTTAATTAACATTAAATGTTATTTCCCTGGTATTATCTCAAGATTGGACTCCTAGGGGCCAGTTCCAAGATGTATGGTGCAACTCGATGGTGGTTGCGAGTTGTGACGTGCTCCTCTGAGCATAGCAACTTTGAGATTGTCAGGCCCAAAGAAAAACAAGAGTCACAACCCCTATGGCAAGGTTAGCATACCTTTTTACAAGGCAAACAAGCAATGTCACACTAAATTCATTCCAAAAGAGAGTGCCAGTAGAGTCATCCTCAAGGGCATCTGGTACATCTGCTCCTCAGCCATGGATGCCATCCACCTCAAACAGCAGGCAAATTCCAAAGCTCCAAAAACGTGGTATCTGCCCAATCAAACCAAACACACCGCAACACTGGTAGCATGCTCAGGGCTGTGATGCCGAGGACCGAAGGAACAGTATATTACCAGAAAAGTAATTGGAACACAAAACCAACATAAGTTTCATTCATTAATTTAAATGAAACAAAAGGAAAATGGATTGTAACAAAAAAGATTTATGGATGCCACTTCAAGGACAGAGCTGCAGGGAGCAGAGCAGCACTGTGGCCGTCTTGCCGCTTCACCCCCTAATGGAATGTGCTTCTGTTGGGTTTAATCATTGGCTTCTGTCACATAAAATGGTATTAAATTTAAAGAAAAAAAAAGAAAAGAAAAAATAATCAATGGTATACTCTGGGTCAAAGATGGAAAGAGATCCAGATTTATCTGATGTGGATCTGAATGGTGATTCTGTTGAATATGTTAACTATGAAGTATTTGGTAATAATTCTTGATAGCACCTTGTATTTTGAACAACATGTTAAATATGTTAATAAGACCATTCCTCAAAGACCGGATCTGTTGTTTAGGGCTATGAAATCTCTTATTCCAGAGTCTTGCAAATTGCTAGTTCAGGGCCTTTTTATTTTGGTACTAAACTATGGGTTACCAATTTATGGAGCAGCTAATGTTGGCACCATGTCCAAAGTCCATGTTTTATACAATAATATTTCTAGGTTCAAAATTAACCTTCCTAGATCTGCACATCACTGTGTTTTGAATTCAGCTGTTGGTTACCTCCCTTTTGAAGACTGATGCAGACTACAGATTGGTGTAATGTAGCCAAAAGGATGTTTCCAATCTTCTCTCAGAATTTGGTTCTGGTACGTTTAGCAGGACTTACAATTAGCATGGGATGAGCTCTCAGAACAGAAGGCTTTGTAACATTCCATTTTTTTTTAATCTTACACTCAGAGATAATTTTTCGTATAGGCCACCCAATTTCACAATCTTTTGCTCAATGAACTTGTCAATTAAAGATGGCCACGCTGCTGCTGCTCCACTCTGAGCTGCTTGAAGCTGTTTTGAACTTTAAATGTTTTAGATCTCTAAGCTTTACCCACCCAGACTATTTTATTTTAATTTCATAGTGGTAAATGGTGGCATAGTAAACATTTTAATTTGTCTCAGGTGTTCCCTCTAAATAACAGAACCCACAGTAGTGTAGTAAGCCACACAAGGTTGCAGTGGTCCCCCAAGAGCCTCAAATACCTAGGTATCATGTTGGCCAGAAGCGATACCAAAATGAAACAATTACATTTAGACTCCCTACAGCTCACAATCCAACAAGACTTAGCTCGCTGGAGAGACCTGCCCCAGTCTTTGTGGGGGAGGATCAATTTGATGAAAATGAGTGTTCTGCCCCGTGTATTCTACCCCCTCAGTATGTTAAACCTATGGCTGCCCCTTACCTGGTTTAGGAAGCTGCATTGGGTCATATCAGATTTTCTCTGGCAAAACAAGCCCCCAAGGTGTGCCTACTACAAACTAGCTGCCCCAAAAGAGAAGGGGGGGATTGAGATTGTCACACTTCAGACTATACTATTAGGCCAGCCATGCAAGTAAATATTTGCGTTGGCTGCGGCCCATGGAAGATTCCCACATATTTCCATATATTCCTTCATGGCTTTCAATAGAGAAGGAATTATTGGACTCCAGAGGAATTTCCCAGGCTGCCATGCTACATGTAAGAGTGAAGGATTTACCCAAAGAATGGCACAGCTCCCCAATTGCCACATCAGTGAAAGTGCATTCACAGTTATGTGCATTTCTAAAATATAATCAGACTGGGGACCCTGAGCACCCAATTCAGAAGAATCCCAATTTTCGAATAAGGGCAAATTCTTTACCAGTAGCCTGGCTCCCATCACTCCAGGGTGTGTTTCCTAGAGATGTGGCAAATGGGGACTGGAGGGATTTTCAAGCTTTTCCAAGTCTGCCACCTGCTGGTTGCCAAAAGTTGTCAGTAGGAGAAGGTAGGGGGAAAGTTAAGATTTTTCATCCCCTGATCATGTTAGTTCAACATCCTCATTCAGTTTCCCACATATACTCAGATCTGTACACCTTGGTCTTCCCCTTAGTAGATGGGATTTCACCCTACTGTTCCGGCAGGTTTCCCCAGATGAATCTCAACTGGGAGAGAGTCTGGAGGTCCTGCCACTCACATGTCACACAGGACAGGCTTTGAGTCATGCGGTTCTCGATTCTTCAGGATATGTACCTGACTCTGGTAAAGTTACACAAGATGGGTAGACTTCCTTCCTAAACCTGTGTGAGATGTAACCAGGCTGAGGGTACCTTGCTACATATTTTTTGGGACTGCCCCTCTATTGCCTCACTGTGGGAGACCATTAGGCAAAAGGCAGATCCCCGACTGGGTATTGACGATTTGTTCACACCAGAGATATGCCTAATTGGGGACTTTACCAAAGTGGGAGTAACCCAACGTAGATTTCACATGTCCATGATTGGTCTCTCCCTCAAAGCTTTAGTGCTGCATCACTGGAAAGATTCCAATGTCATAACATATGCAGAATGGCTCAAGAAGTTGTTATCAAACTTGAGAGTGGAAAAAATGATTGCAAGCCTCCACAACTGTATGCCACAATATAAGGACAGATGGAAAAGGTTACACACTGTATGTCATCTATAGTTTTGACATTCACAGGGTCACACTGTCTATGTTTCTAGGTGTGTATATCTGATAGTGATGGCATGGTGGGCAGGGCTGGGGGAATAGGGGTTACATGTTTGTACTGTATGTAAGTGATGTTGCCCATTATTGTATTGTACTGTATTGTTTTGATGTATTTCTGTGTGATTTTTGCTTTTGTCTGTTGAATTTGAAAACGTTAATAAAGGATATCAAATTTGAAAAAAAAAATATTTATTTTGTTTATGCAAATCTCTTTGCCTCTACATGGTGCGTGCTGGTCCTGTTTGGCATTTGTTTTGGCATTGTGGGATGAAATCAGAAGCAAAAGTCCCTGTGTCATATCTGTAAGTGAGAGAGCTATTCCATTTTGCTCCATGCGGTTATACTGAACCTGTTTGGGATCTGACTCAGGATTTGAGGCAGGCAGTAGCACTCTGAGTGCAGAAAAGCATTTTTATTTTTATACAGGTATGCCATTGTTTCTAAGAGCTGGAAGATTTGGCTAAAAAGGTACATTTAGAGAAGCTTTTTTTGTTTGTTTGTTTGTTCATAGGCACATTGGAGCCAAATTAAAGAAGCGATTCAAATTACATGAACTAAGAAAACCCTCATGGACTCACAAGGGACTGAAGCCCTGGGCTACTGCCCGATCGGAGCTGCTCCCTGAACGCCACCGGTATCCGAAGCAAGCTGGCCCAGTCGCCTGGCTACCACCCGATCGGAGCTGCTCCCTGAATGCCGCCAGTATCTGAAGCAAGCTGGCCCAGTTGCCCCGGACTACTGCCTGATCGGAGCTGCTCCCTGAACGCCGCCGGTATCCAAAGCAAGCTGGCCCAGTCGCCCTGGGCTACCGCCCGATCGGAGCTGCTCCCTGAACGCCGCTGGTATCTGAAGCAAGCTGGCCCAGTCACCCCGGGCTACCATCCGATTGGAGCTGCTCCCTGAATGCCGCCAGTATCCGAAGCAAGTTATGAGTACGAGAACGGAGTCTACCCCTGGCGCCTCTGCCCAGCGTGGACCTTTTTTATGCAAGATTTAAACCTGGCGCCATTTCTTCCCCAGACTTCGGGCTGAGCATGGAGCAGTAGCTTTTAACAGTTTAGCATAAGTTTAGCAGCACACTGCTCATGCTGAATTGTAACCAGGGCCAATGCAAGTGAAGCAGCAGTCTGTATAGTCATAATTTAAAACAGGGCAGTAAGCAGCAGGCTGTAAAGGCAGAACTTGAAACAGGGCTCCCTGGCGCTCACTCTCTCTCCTACTGGTGCTGCTAGCCCCGATGCCTTCAGCTTCTCCCGCCCACCCCACCCTCCATCCCATGCACGGCATTTACTTTTATAGGTTAAGGCAACCAATCAGGTAAAATTTACTATCTGCCCACTTTCCCATTGGCTCGTTATATTAACTAGCCACGGGGGGTGCCCCAAATAAATCTTTCCTAAATTCTCCTCTCTCGAGTGGTTTATGCTGGTACTACTCTAGCTCTAGTCTGCCCTGATCTTTTTCTTCCATAGTTTTTCAGCCAGAAAACTTTTGCTCTCTCTCTTTGCGTTACTGTCTGCCTGAATTTTTCTTCAACTTAATATAGTTCTCCTCACATCTTGTACCTTCCTTTCCTGCAGCCATTAACTGTCATTCTCAGCTTAATTCTCTCTTACCCCTCTGATAAATCTTAGTTTCTTCTTGGAATCCTACGCAACTCCTATACTAGGCAAGCCACTGTACGCTCTAACCAAGTGATAACAGTTGCTCCTCTCACAGCAATCACCTCTTGCCCTCTACTGCATCCCTCGATCCCTGCTCTTCTTAAAAATATGCTTACTATTAAATCTTATAGTATGGTTTGGTCACCGCTAACTATGACCTCTCTTATCTTGTCTCTGGTGCTACTTAGTATCCTTAATGTACCTCACCCCAAATATCATATCCAACATGGAGATGCATATCTAAATGATTTTACCTACTCGAATATGCTAATCCTAACCAAATGTGGCATTGACACGACCCCTGTCCTCCTCCCTAAACTACTCCTCTACCATGCTACTGCATCCGCCGCCAAATGATGGCATACCTACTGCCGTATCTGTACCAAAATTGCCCTGCATAAATTAAGGTACTTCATATTGCTGGCCCTTATACTGTCTGGAGACATAGAGTTGAACTCAGGCCCCGCAACAGGCATATTACCCTTAATCTGCTCTGGATATGATACGAAGGGACTTCACATAGTCGATCTTAATATTAGGAGTCTTCTCTGCAATCAAGCAGATCTAGAAGCATGGGTAGCTAACCACCACCCAGATGTGCTCTGTTTATCTGAGACATGGCTAAAACCCTCTATCCCAGATACTTTTTGCCTGCTCCCAAACTACTACCTTCTTAGATGTGACAGACCATCTCCAAAGTGCTGTGGGGGTGTTGCAATCTATTACGAAAGCAACCTAAACATGACTATGACAATGGACAATAAAAACTCCTTGTGTGAATATATCCATGCTATACTCAGACTAGGAGATAAGAAACTCCACATTGTCTGTGCCTACAATCCACCTAATAGTGGAACACAAGGCCTAGCTGATTTGCTGGTTTAAACAGCTGCACATGCGGGGAAAAATGGACTCATCATTCTCTGCGATATAAATCTAAACTGGCTTGGCAAATCTCAAGACACACTTCAATCCCTGGTGCAGAGCTACAACTTGCACCAAATCATTACTGATTATACAAGGATGTCAGTCAACACTGACTCCAGCACCCTTATTGATTGGGTCCTAACTAATCATGTGGACAGAATTGCAAAAACTGGTACGATGCTGGACAATATCAGTGACCACTCCCCTATCTTTTGCATATGGAGCACCTCCACAAACACCACATCCCCCCAAAACTATATATGCTTCAGAAACTATGCTAACTTAAATCAGGGTAATTTCCTATATGATGTGTCTCACACTGACTGGTCCCCTGTCTTCCATTCTACAAGTACTGAAACTGCCCTGCATTCCTTCCTGAGCAGGTTTGTACTCCTTCAAGACAAACATACCCCAGTCGTCACCCGGCACGTTCATGGTAAACAAATCAGATGACTGCACAAAGACCTCCTCACAGCCCTCAAAAACAGGGACAAATGCTGGAGAAAGTTTAAAATATCTGGTCTCCCAGTGGATTATGACAACTATAGAGAACAGCGATCAAAATGCAAAACACAAATAAGACTTGCAAAAAGCCAGTACTGCAAAGGCCTTCTGCTGGATGCTGCTGGCGACCCTAAGAAATTTTGGTCTCATGTCAAGACTTTCCTCGGCTCTAATCAAAGACCACTAAATAACAACATGATACTGAAAGGCGTCCATTGCAATGACTCAGACACAATTGCCAGTGCATTTAATTCTTACTTCTCTGACCTCTCGAGCTACACAAATACTCTCTCCTCCACTAACCTAATACCTGATCCCCCTACCCAAAAGAAACTTCAAAGATGCCCACTTTCTACTTTAAAGTTATATCAAAAAATGATGTCCTCTAACACCTAAATTCAATATCAGACAGTACCGCTGTCGGATCTGACCACCTTGAACCTAAACTCCTCAAGCTTGCAGCACCTTTCATCTCAGGACCACTGGCCTGTATATTCAACCTGTCCCTGAGTGAAGGCGTGGTGCCCGAGGTGTGGAAACTAGCCAGAATCATGCCAGTGTTCAAAAAAGGTGACAAAAAAGACATAGCCAACTACAGACCAATAGCAATACTGTCAACATTAAATAAAGTTCTTGAGAAGCTTATCTCAGCTCAGATCTCAGAACACCTTACAAAGTATAACCTCCTGCACTCTAACCAACACGGCTTTAGAAAAGGCCATAGTACTCAAACTGCTCTACTACAGCTGACAAATGATGTTCTTCAATCTATGGAACAGGGTTATCTAACTGGTGCAGTTTTCATCGATCTGACAAAAGCCTTCGATCTAGTTAACCACCCTCTTCTGCTTGCCAATCTCCACTCCCTGGGTTTCTCACCCAAAGTTGTAAATTGGTTCCATAGCTACCTATCAAACAGGTATCAAACTGTGAAATCCAACTCGGCCACCTCAGAAAAAGCAATCATCAATGTTGGTGTACCTCAGGGTTCTATCCTCGGACCCCTCCTTTTCTCGATTTTTATTAACAACATTCCTCAAGTGGTATCCTCCTGTTCATCATTGCTTTATGCCGATGACCTTGTCCTTTACAATAGCTCAGATAATTTCCACTCTATTAATCACAAGCTCTCTATGGACCTACAAAATATTCAATCCTGGATCACCAAAAATAAGCTTGTTCTAAACGTTGGAAAGACTAAGGCCATGCTCTTCGGATCCTCTATTAAATTAAAACAGCACCGTAAATCTTTCCAGGTCTTCGGGGCTGACAGCTCCCCACTGGAGATGGTAACTTCATTTAAATATCTGGGCGTCTTACTTGATGAATCCCTCACCTATGATGCCCATATTACCTCCACCTGTAAGGCTGTAAATGCCAAACTGGGCTTAGCCTACAAAACAAGCTATATTCTTACCCCACTGCTAGGACAGCCATTGCTAGAGGAATCCTGCTTCCATCACTTTCTTACGGATCCGTAATCTATACAATTACATCTAAAGCTAATCTTCATAGGTGGGACACTACTTACAACAATATATGCTGCTACGCCTCTGCATCCTCCAGACTAAAACATCACTGCTTGCTGTACTCTGACCTAAATTGGCCTTCTCCTATTGCACAATGTCTCCTCTCTCTTGGGAACCTTCTGGACAGTGTACTTTGATCTAGTATGCCCACCTACCTAGCCTCCCTGCTGACACCTCAGCCCATCTCCTACGGTCTCCGATCTACTGACCTTTCCTTGATTAGCATTCCCAGATGTAGAACTACCAAAGGGAAATCAGGCCTTCTTGTGCATAGGTCCCTCCTACTGGAACTCGCTGCCCTTAGATGTCCACCTTGCACCTAATCATGCCACATTTAAGAAAAGGCACCGCTCCCTCCTTACTACTTGTGCTCAATGTACCTGCTTCAACCCTCCATAGATCTTGATTTACTCTGCTTGGCTGCCCTTGGTATCACCTTCTATGGTGTGAGATGGCACCCTGCTCCTTCAGCCTCCCTTAAACCTATCCCACTATTACCTCTCTCCCTGCCTCCTTCCAAATTAACACCCTTTCGCTTTCAGCATGATGTAATGATGCCTCCGTTGGTATATTTCTTCTTTCTGTACCTTATATTTGTGATATTACTACGATAATCTACACATGGGCACTTATCTCCAATTGTATAATTTTATACCATTCGTGCCTTGTACCTTTTATTCGTCTTAACTTTGTCTCACTTTATGTTTGCGATGTATTACATATCTCCTGACACTGTATTCTATGTAACTGTATCTCTCTGTGTTGTTGACCTCCCAGGTCGTGCCTGAAAATAGTCACTTTAGTGTCTAGTGCACCTACCCGGTTATCAAAAAATAAATAAATAAATAAGTTGTTGAATTTGCCAATTACAGAGTGAATAACAAATATTGATATTGGCTACAGACCTTATCTAAGACACAGGGTTGGTAGATATCCGGACATGTGGTTTGTATGAAATTTGGGCCCTGACTTTGAAATAAAAGTTGCAAGCGGATTACACTTTGGCTCTTAAACACAGTGGGCCATTTCATTTGTAAACTCTTTGGATGCCAAAAATGAGGTATTGCTTATTATTTTGCAATTGGTTTTGAATATGTTAATAAACTTTTTGATAGGTGACAGCAACAATGGATTGAGTTACTTTGCTGAGGAGATTGGGGGGGACTCTATTTTGCCCCTAAAGTGAATTCTATTCTTTGGTTATGGACTGTCATTTGATTTGCTTGACCCATATCTAAGTTTTAGCACTTTTGATTGATGGGCTGTATCAAGGCAGGTCATAGATCTCGACAAGCACTTGATTTGTATGTTTTGACTTTACATGGTGAGGTGCTTTGGTCTGAATACACTTTGAAGTGAGAATATTGAAAAGAACTTAGTAATCACACCTCATAGCTTAAGCTGAAAGGCTACTAATGCTTTTTAATGTGATATTGCACAAAGTCTTTGTTGTAGATGGTATAGGTTTGTCTTTATGTTTATTTTATTTTATGTCTTTAGTATTTATTATCTATTAAAAAGTTTAATTAGAATTTAATATAGGGTTTACATATAGCTGGTTGACAACTTTTATAGCCCTTTCATAAGAGAACAGAATGTGGCTTTTTTAACTTTGCATTTTGTATTTTATAGAAGCTTATAAATTTGTGCAGCTCCTTATTGATAAGTGGTAGTATAAGCTAGGTTGGTTCTTATTTAAAAATATTAGAGGATATTATAACAAATGTTTAACCTGCTCTTAAAAATGATTCCAGAGATGAGGAGGAATGACTCAGATAGGGTAAAGTGGAGTAGATTTTTGCCCTGTAATAGGGAGTTTATCCACAGATGTGCTACATGCTTGACTAGTTGCAAATTCTTTAGTATGGTTACAGACCATATCTGAGAAACAGGGACATTGGATACCTGACTTTGTGGTTTGTATGAAATTTTGGCCCTGACTTTGAAATAAAAGGTGCAAACAGATTGCACTTCAGCTCTTAAATACAGTGAGTCATTTCATTTGTAAACTCTTTGGACTCCAAGAATGAGGTACTGCCATATTATTTTGCAATTGGTGTTGAATATGTTAAAAAACGTATTGATAGGTGACTGTAACAATGGATAGGGTAAAGTAGAGTCGGATTTTTGTCCAATAACATGAAGTTTATCCACTGATGTGCTACATGCTTGACCAGTGGCAAATTACTTAGCATGCTTACTCTGTTTACAGACATAACCACTGATTTGCAAAACACAAGCTTAGATAGACCAGGAGTAGCTCAGCACTTTGCTGGCAGAGGATTAACATAGCTGGATCTATTCCCTGGTGCCCAGCAATTGTTGTCCAATAACGTCCTTTTGGAAAGACACCCAGGTGTTAATTAGGGATGACTAGTATGCCAGCCTAGGATGGCATTGTATTGCAGGAAGAGGTTACAGATGCAGCCAAAGGTGGCTTCTGAACAACATATAGTGGTGCTAATCAGCTGATGGAGCCTCAGCAAGTCTATGCAATAATAACCTGCCCAACAGGGAGAGCATTATTACTGTACTATCTCCTTATCTTACTCTGGGCCCCCCTCTATCCCAATTGTCTCCTCTCTGTCTACCTGCAATCCTTGCTGCATTGCTGCCCGGCATGATGATCACTGACTTTCACAAGAGTATCATACTGTTATTCTACCTACTGCCTGCTTTGTAAACCCCTGTTGTTACTTGTATTGACCCTGTGTGCTAATGTGCTTAAATGTACCTTTCACTTGCTTTTTACCTGATGTTCATGTATGTACCTTGTAATCTCCTGGGTCGCACCTGAAAATAGGCATTTGGTTATCTAGTGTGCTTTCCCGGTTAACAAAAGCAAATAAATAAATAAATATGGTTAGTGTGGTAGAGTGAGGGAGTAGAAAACGTATTGCTACTGGCAAGAAGCAGATGTTAACTGAGGATTTTACTCCCTGATGCTTGAGCATTTCTTACAGTACTGCCCTGTGTATTTGCTATTAAATACATAAAGGAGTATAAATGAGCAGGTTTCATGCTTCCCTTCTCATAACTATTAATTATACTACCATTGGAATGCTGGGGCGTAGACAGGATCGGGCAAGGTGAAGTGGGATACTCAGTCTGTAGCTTGGGAGTTTACACTTGATTGCACTATATGCTTGACCAAATGGCATAACTATTTAGTATGCTGTCCTATGATTGCACACAGGACCATTTTCAAAAGATGAGGTGGTACAAATTAGGAGTAGTGCTGCACTTTGCTGACAGAGAAGCCACTTGGCTGGCTCTGTTCCTCAATGTTTCGCAATGATAGGCTGAAATTGCCTTTGAAAAGTCTCCCAGGTTTTGTTAACCAGAGTAGACTAGTATACTAGTCTAGAACAGCACCGTATAGCTGGAATGGGGTGGAGGTGTAGCCTAATGTCACTCTGGCCAATATACAGTTGTGTTAAACACCTGATAGAGTCCTGGCTAGTCTATGCATAGATATGGCCACTATGGCTCAGGAAGAGAGCAGAAAAAGTAATGCTTTTGGCGATAGGCTTGCTGCAGTCTGATGATTTTCCTCATATATGCTTCAGCATACCTTACTTACTGTGTTGCCCTGTGTACCTATTCTTCATCTGTAAAGAGATATATATCTAGAGTACTTTAAAAGTAGAGCGGTGTGAAATGGGTAAATTCCGAATCTGTGGAAATTCAATAAAATTTCACAAACTTCCGCAAAATTTGGTTATAACTTTGGTTATAATGTTTGAGCTAGAGCTCTGAACTTTGGTGTATATATACTCCTTGGGTCAATGGCCATAAATCTGCCAAATAGCAAGGAATTTGGTAAGACAGTTTCAAAATTATAGGTGCTCAAACATTGTCATTTTATTGTTTGTGCAAACTTTCATGAACATTTTTATCTGCATATACCTTAACTGTCTGTTGGGTCAGGGATCTTAAATTTGGCATGATTTCTTCATCAGTGTTCTAACAATGTACCAGATTTCATGACAATATGATGCATCATTTCAAAATCATATGTGCTCCAACTCTGTCATTTTATTTTTTTCAGGAAATTTCATGAAAACATTTAATCTGCATATAACTCATGCACCTTTGGAGCTAGACATGTGTAAATCAGTACAGATAACTTATTTGAAATGCTTATAGAATGATCGAAATATAGAGAGAATTAGATAAGCGATTTTTAAGTTACAGGGGTTCAAAACTTTACTATGTAAATATTTGCAAAACTTTATAAAAACTACCAAAAATGTAGATGTTTGTAACTTCTCTGCTCTTGCATGCATAAAGTTAACATTTGACATGCATATCCATAGTCCATGTATCCTGGTGTCTAACACAACTGGATAAATTAGTTAAGCAGTTTTAATTTTGCAAAAGAAAAAGAAATGATTAGTAACATTTTCTCACATATTTATGACAGCATATTCTGTAGATGAAGCATCAAGAATTATTTTTTTGTGGAATTTAACATTAACAATACACATATCGCTACTTTATTTGATAAGCTAGGCTGAGCTGTTTACAGTCCTGCTGTTCCTCACTGAGTGACTACCACCCCATCTCTTTTGGCATAGCCAGATTGACTCAGTAGAACTACTGATCCCACTGACATCCTCTTTATTCCCTACAGTGACAAACTCCCTTAAAATGTGTCACCTGCTCCTGTTCCTATTGACATACCCTGTTGGAGTAGCCAGAATTCTTTCTTCCTGCTGCCCAAGACATTGTCTTCTCCCTCTACATTTTTTTGCATACCTCTAAGTCCTAGACTTGTACATATACCAGGCTCCCTGGATTATAAATTTACTGGATGTGATCCTTAAATATCCTGCATTCAGGTTGGAATTGTTGACACTCTGTGCTTTCTTGCTCCAACCTGGGGTCTACCACTGTTGTGCTACCCAGCTCAGCTGTCCCTTTCATGGTGAAACTGTGCATCTAACTCAATAACCTGGTGACCACCTGTAATACCTACCCCACTTGGGAGACTTCAGTACCTGGCTATGTACTGTTCAGAAGAGACCGAGGTGCAAAAAGGGGGGTGGAGTGGCCCTTTATGTCAATGAAAATATCAAAGCTACAGAAATTCAGAATACACATAAGGAGCCAGAAGAACTGTGGGTCACCCTGGAAACAGGAAATAGGACAGCCATATGAACTGGGGTTGTATATATGCCTCTAGACCAGGTGGAGGACATAGACACATTTGTGTTAGAAGATATACAAAACATGACAGCTAAAGGGGAGGTTCTGATAAAGGGAGACTTCAACATGCCAGATACAGACTGGTCAATACCAGCAGGAACATCTGCCAGAACTAGACACATGGTGGATTCTCTGCAGGGGGAGGTACTCAAACAACTGATACAACAACACACAAGAGACAGGGCTATCCTAGATCTAGTACTGACTAACGGGGAAAGGATCACAGATCTCCAGGTAGACGGTCACCTCGGGGTCAGTGACCATCACATGGTATGGTTCAATTTGGCCACTAGAACTAAATCATCCCATTACAAGGCAAAAATATGGGACTTCAGAGGAGCTGACTTTCATAAGATGGCCAACAGAGTTAAGCTAGCCCTGGCAAAAAGAAATACAGGTGAGGGGGTACAGGCAAAGTGGGCAAGCATTAAAGATGCAATACTTGAAGCAACATCCCATTGTGTTATAGAGAAAAGGAAGTGCAAAAGAAGAAGGAAACCACTTTGGTTCTCAAAAACAGTAGCAGAAAAGGTCAGAGCCAAAAGGCTGGCATTCAGGAAATATAAGGGAATGCAGCGGGATGAAGATAGGGAGGCATACCAAACTTCTCTAAGGGAAGCAGGGAAGGCAGTAAGGCAGGCAAAGGCCCAAACTGAGGAAACACTAGCAAAAACAGTAAAAGAAGGTGATAAAACTTTCTATAAATACATTAGTGAAAGGAGAAAATCCAGAGGGGGTATTGCTAAGATCAAAGGGGATGAGGGGGCATGTGAAGAGGAGGACCATGTAAAAGCATCTATCCTAAATAGATACTTCTGCTCAGTATTTACTGAAGAGAAGGTAGGGCAGGGCCCACAGCTCAGCACCATGGATACAGGGGAGATGGAGGTGTGCACTAGTCCCTTCACAAAAGAAAGGGTCCCACAAGAGCTTGATAAGTTCAGGGTGGACAAGGCAATGAGACCTGATGGCATACATCCCAGGGTACTAAAGGAGCTAAGGGTGGAACTAGCAGAGCCATTATCAGAACTGTTTAGTGAGTATCTGAGCACAGGAGAGGTCCCAGAAGACTGAAGAAGAGCACATGTGATCCTACTCCACAAGACTGGTAGCAAGGAGGAGGCAGGGAACTACAGACCAGTCAGTCTTACCTCAGTAGTGGGAAAGATTATGGAGGCACTCCTTAAGGAAAGATAGTGCAACACCTGGAATCCATAGGAGTACAGGATCCAAGACAGCATGGGTTTACAAAAGGAAGGTCCTGTCAAACTAATCTCATAGATTTCTTTGACTGGGTAACCAGAGTGGTGGACCACGGGGGAGCAATTGATGTCACCTACCTTGACTTCAGCAAAGCTTTTGATACTGTTCCACATAGAAGATTGATTAATAAGCTGCATAGGCTCGGAGTGGGTCAGAAGTTGGTCAACTGGGTGGCAAACTGGTTAATGGGCAGAAAACAGAGAGTGGTGGTAAACGGTATACAGCCAGAAGAGATGCGAGTCACAAGTGGGGTACCTCATGGATCAGTCCTGTGGCCAGTCCTCTTCAATATCCTCATCAGTGACATTGCAGAAGGACTGGAGGGTAAAGTTTGTCTGTTTGTAGATGACACCAAGATCTGCAACAGGGGAGATGATCCAGATGGGGTGGGTAGAATGCGAAGAGGTCTGGATAAACTAGCAAAATGGTCAGAAGAGTGGCAACTGGAGTTTAATGCAAAAAAGTGAAAGATCATGCACATAAGGAAGAGAAACCCTGAAGAAACCTATAGGCTGGGAGAGGAGTTGCTGGCAGTCACAAGGGAAGAAAGAGACTTGGGTGTCATCATCACCGATGACCTGAAATCATCCAAGCAGACCATTAAAGCAGTAGGTAATGCTAGGGGGATATTGGAATGTATTAGTAGGGGTATCACAAGTTGGAAGAGGGAGGTAATAATCCATCTCTACAAGACACTGGTTAGGCCCCATCTTGAGTACTGTGTGCAGTACTGGAGGCCAGAACTTCACAAGGACATTAACCAAATTGAGGCAGTCCAGAGAAGAGCAACCAAAATGGTGCAGGGACTGCATCAAAAAACATATGAGGACAGATTAACGGAGCTCAATATGTATACTCTAGAGCAAAGGAGGGAGAGAGAGGTGATATGATCGAAACATTCAAACACCTTAATGGCATTAACAAGGTGAAAGAATCTAACATGTTTCAATATAGGAAAAATAGCAGGACAAAAGGACACAGCATGAGATTAGAGGGAGGCCAATTAAGGTGTAATGTGAGGAAGTTCTTTTTCACAGAAAGGGTGGTGGATGCATGGAACGGCCTACCTCAGAAAGTGGTGGATATGAATACAATGCAGATCTTCAAACAGGCATGGGATAGGCATAAGGGAGCAATACAGATGAGTAGGAATAGATAGGCCATAGACAGAGCAAAGGCCGATGGCACATTCATAAGGCAGAAAAAGAAATGGCAGACTGGATGGGCCTTGTGGTCCTTATCTGCCATCAACTTGTATGTTTCTATCTTTCTGTGTTATTCCCCTATCCTTTAATTAACCCCCCCCCCAGATAAGGCTGAGTAAAATTAGAAATTTCCAATTTTATGGAATTTGTCATAAAATTCTGCAATTTTCAGAAAGACTCATGGGATCTGACTTTAAGTACACATGTTATTTTATAATTTCTCACAGCAAGCAATTAACAAAATTGGCACACACAGTCTCCTTGTATAGTCTAGGAACCTGCCAAATTTAATGGTATTGCATTCTCTAGTTTTAAAGTTTCAGGGGTTTATAAATTTATAGTTCACATTCTTGCAAAATTAAATTTTTAAATGTTGTGAAAGTTTGACTACTTTTAATTCAACCCCATTTAAAGCTGAAAATATGAACTTTTTCAGAAATGACCATGTGGTATAGTAGTTTAAATGTTTCAGCTCTGGTTAAATTCAGATATGTAGTTTTAAAATTAGAGGGAACTAACCAAAATTTAAATTTTGGCAACATCTTTGGCAGACTATAATGCAGTCCCATTTAAAACTAGAAATCTGAGACTATGTGCATATACACATGTAGTGATAACCTCTATACCTGGCAATTTTTGAGATATTTCAATGAATACTATTGAGGAGAATGGGGTATTACGTACCTGTACCCCTATACCCATACAAAACAAGACAAAATATAAAAAAAATTCAACCAGGTTCCTACTTAGTAATGTAAGGAGCTTTCATAATAAAATTGAAGAACTCCAAATTGTACTTCTATCAAACAAAATTGATATTGCATTATTGACTGAGACTTGGCTGAATGATTCTGATAGCTGGGGATATAATATTGAAAGTTATCAGGTCTTTAAATTAAACAGAAAGGTATGTAAAGGTGGGGGAATAGCTACTTATCTATCATCATACATATCCTATATCAGTATCTCTGATAAGATCAAAAATATCACTGATGAGACAGAAACCATGTGGCTACAAATAAAAAATGGTAAAAATGACAATATCTTTGGATTATTTATTTATTTAAGAGTTTTACCAGGAAGGCATGCTGAGCAGACTACTGCTCAATTCCAGATGCATCCTGGGGGAGAGGGTAGTGGAGAAGTGCAGAATAGCAATTACAAAACAAGGAATAAGACAGTACATGTTCAGGACATGTGTACATGCAGGTACAGTGGCATGTTTTGTAATTATGTTACAGGCCACCAGATACTTTAACAACTACTAATTTGAAAATATTAAATGAAATCAATCAAGCTCTGGAGTTAGGTAAACTTTTATTAGTCAGCAATTTCAACTTCCCAGATATTAATTGGGAGACCGAAGAGGCTGTAACTAAACAAAGTAGATAGTTTTTAGAATTATGTAAAGAAAACAATATGATTCAACATCTAACAGCCCCAGCAAGGCTAAACAATGTGTTAGACCTAATAATAACAACTGAAGACTTAACAATTACTTCATGTGAGAATTCATCACTAATAGGAAATAGTGACCATTCTAGTATACTTTTTTTTCATTAAATTAACAAAATCACATAAACCCTGGCTGCACAGAATTGTATTCATATAAAACAGAGAATCAAGAGATAAATTGCTTCTGATCTCCAAAATATCAACTGGGAAAATACACTCAAAGGAAAACAATTGATGAAAGTTGGTCTTACATTAAAAATACTATACACACCATAATTACAAAACATGTTAAAGATATTAAGAAATATAATATAAAAAAGAGGAAACCAAAATGGCTTACTATAGGAATTATAAAACAAGTTAAAAAGAAAAACAAATCCTATGCCCAATATACGTCAAACAAATCAGAAAAAAATTGGGAGCAGTTTAAAGATATATAACGAAAATGTAAAAACAAGATTAATGAGGCCAAAAAAAGATATGAAGTACACTTAGCAAAGTTAGTTACAAAATCAAACAGCAAACAGTTTTCTTGTTATATGAATTCATTAAAAAATAATAAAGAAGACTTAACCACAATAGTGGAAAGCAGCAAAAACATAACTGATCCAATAGAGATGGCAAATACATTTAACAAATATTTCTGTTCAGTTATTTTCAAAACAACGCACATCAATCAATAACACTAAAGGCCGACTTATTTCAGGAACTCACCAATTCAGTAAAGAAGAAATATTACAACAAATTAATAAACTAAAAAAATAATTCAGCTCCAGGCCTAGACAATATTACTTCAATGATAAAACTATTACAAAACCATATTTGGATCCCATTAAAAATACTCTTTGAAAAATCATTAAACTGTGGACTCACCTTCCGATTGGAAAAAAATCGAAGGTTACCCCCATATTCAAAACAGGAAGTAAATCAAAGGTGTCAAATTATAGACCTATTTGTCTTACATCAATTCCTTATAAAATATTACAATCACTAATAAGAACCAAAATACTGAATCATCTAAAAATCTATTTGTTTTTTGATATGGGTCAACATGGCTTTACTCAGGGAAGTTCTTGCATTACTAATTTGATCTGCTTCTGTGAATATGTAAGCAAAATGTTAGATGAAGGCACTTCAGTGGATATTGTATTATTTGATTTTAGCAAAGCATTTGACAGGGTCCCACATTGGGCCATAAGTAAAAAATTACAAAAATATAATATTGAAATTCATATTATTCATTGGATAGAGAACTGGTTAAGGGATAGGACCCAAAAGTTATCAATCAGGGGTTACCTATCAACCAAAGGTCATGTGACAGTGGTGTTCCACAAGGTTCAGTCATTGGCCCTATAATCTTTCAAATGTTTATTGCTGATCTAGATAAAGATATTAACAATAGTATCATAAAATATGCAGCTAATACAAACCTATGTGGACCTTGTAAATCAGTTACTGAAATAGAATCATTACAAAGGGACATTGATAAAACTGCACACTGGTCTAATGCTTGGGGGATGAAACTCAGCACTGATAAATGTTATATAATAACTGGGTTCCCCTTTTTCTGATAGGGAAACCATGGCATAATTTGCCATTATAAAGGAGTGTTTATAATGGCAAACACATGCACAGTTCCCCTCACACTGTGTATCCACCTGCCACAGTTTGCCACTTCCTGACCACTCTGCTTGCCCTCAACACAAAGTCAACTTCTGTCTTCTAAAGTTACTCGGTGATAAGTTATACATATTTTTAAATTCTAGTCACATTCCACATTTACTGCATTATATAGCCTTTTCAAATATGTTAAAACCATGGGCATTGTCACTGCACAAAAATGTAGCTGTCACCCCTCAGCCACAACCCAGAGCCAGAACCTCAGCTATTTTATATAATTGCTGTGGTGAAAAAGGGAAACCCAGCAATTATATAATATAAAATATGGGGTGTTGTGTGTAAACTCAAAGTTTGCACATGCCCTTGGGGTGAGATGCTTTGCACAACCCCCTCGAGCATCGCTCTCAGGGTTTATGTAGCATCTAACCCATCTGGTGTGTGTAAATTCTCATTAAATACACCACCCCATACTTTATTCTCTATGTAGTACATATGGGAAAAAATACTATCCAACACAGTCATAACTTAAATGGAGATGATTTACCAAGCAAAACAACTGAAAAAGACCTAGGAATTATAATGGATTCCAAATTTGAGTTTAAAGATCAGTATACAGCCATCATTGCCAAAGCAAATCACACAGTTAGGGCCATAAAAAGAAACATTAAAAGTAGGAATAATACTGTTTTATTATCCCTGTATCTATCATATGTCAGGCCAGTACTGGACTATGGTAGCCAATTATCGAATCCAGTTTTAAAAAACAGAGGTTACAAAACTAGAAAAAATTCAATGCAAATATACAAAATCTATAACAATGTTTAAAAACCTGAATTATAATGATGTGTTAGAATTCCTAGGTCTACATAGTCTTGAGTTAAGAAGACAGAGGGGAAACATGTTATTATATTACAATATTCTAAATGACCCTATATTGATGACCAAATTAAATATTACATATAAAGATGACAATATAGGCACTAGAGGTCACCCCTTACAAACAAAAGTCAGTAGATTTGAAACTAATAGCAGGAAATGCTTTTTCATAGTACGTGCAGCTAACTTATGGAATAGATTGCCTTCAAATATTATATTAAGTACTAGCAAAGATGATTTCAAACGTAACCTGGATAACTATATTGCAAGTGGAGGTAGACAAGATTACTATACCATGTCTTAACAGGAGTCAACTCATGGGCCACAGCCTTTTATGTACTCCTATATGGCTGCCACCACACATTCAGTCACTTCACTACCAGTCTAGCATTGCTTGTGAAGCGCTTTGGTTGTATGAAAAGCACTATGTAAATGCTGATTCTTCTTCTTCATCTCCTATATCTAAGTGAACTAAGTGAATCAAAGTTATACTAAAATTGCAGATATCCAAATTTTGGCTAAATATTTGGCTACCTCAATTCCCATTAAAGCCTGAGACTTAAAACATGGTGCATATATGCATTCTATGTGATTCTCTAAATCTTGATATTGTGGAGAAATTGTGGATAAGAAATTTTAAAATGATCTCGAAATAACTGAAAATTAAATTTTGATTAAATATTTGACCACCCATAACTTGACCTCTTTTCAATCAACAGCTCTGAGATTTGATATAGTTTTGTAAGCCATGGGGTACTGCTTACTTTCCAAATTTGGTGTTATTTGGACAAGTACTTATTATAGCAAAATAACTGAAATTTAAAATGTTGCTAAATTATGTGGAATTTTCATGAAAAGTCCTCAGAATTCCATGGGATTGGAATGATCATTACACGGGTATTCTGTAGGTGGAATTTTATATTTTGCACAGCTCTACTTAAAAGGTAAAATTAGAAAACTTCTAAAGGCAAAAATAAAACTAAAGAACCAGAGTGTGTGTGTGTGTGTGTGTGTGTGTGTGTGTGTATTATTGGAGTCTATTTTTTAATGTATTTTAAAAATGCATGTAATGCTGTAATGGTTTATTCAACCAATCAACAATAAAACTTAACCGATTAAAAGAACTTGTCAGTTGTCTACTTTGACCCTGTTTAAAGTTCATTTAAAACATTGGTTTTCTCAACATAGTACATGCACGTTTTCAGTAATGTATTTTTTAATAGTTTTTCATTATATGTTTGTACTGTCCTGTATTTGAATTCATGATCTTGTCGCTAATGGAAATGGGATACAATGCTCATTAGCTTACAAGTATAAAAAGTAAAATGAAAAAAAATTAAATGATGCATGCATCAAAATATGACGCATGCATTATTTATTTAATTTTTTTTACACATGTTGTCAAAAGTCAGAAAACTATCACAAGTTGCCTGTAATGTCATCCTCTTCACTGTCTTCACTGGTAGGTTGTTGCATAGGATTATTACCCTCCAGGAAAAATGCCTCCAGTTTCTACCTCTGAATGTACCACCTCTGAGCATCACAGCATGTCCCAACATCCTTCTGGAGGATACTAGTCTCTTAAAGCTTGTTTATACCATTGAGCATGAGGAAGACTGATGTCAAGTCCCATCTTGGCCCACTTTTCTCCAGTATGAACATGTTAGTTATGGGTCACCAGCCTATACTCATAGCACTTGTCCCCAATACCCTTAATTATTAGTTGCACCCTCTTAGCTGCCTCTGTATCCTTTTTATATTCAAGAACCCCAAACTAGTGTTGGGTAAGTTACTTTTAAAAAGTAGTCAGTTACAGTTACTAGTTACTTTCAAATAAATGTAATAAGTTACAGTTACTTATTGCTTTTATATAAAAAGTAATGTAACTGTAATGCATATTACTTTTCATGTTACTTTATATTACTTTTGATGACATGGTTGTATTTATTCATTGAATATAGCTATGTGCTCAAGACATCCCAAGATGTGTATAAAAGAAATAAAACAGATTCTAAAGACAATAAATATGTTAATTCATAATGCAGTACCCATCTGGTTTTGCCAGCCACAACAATCCCTTTACGTTTCCAAAAATGAGTTCTATAATGAAAAAAAAAACACTCAAATACACACCCTGCATCTACTGCTACCCCCACAATATTCCCCCTCCACAGTTGAATCCTGACATTGCCAGCCACTGCTTTCCCTGACCTTTTTCATTTCTATAACACCCATACTCACCCTCCAATACACATGCACATACACACACACACATACACACACACCCTGCATCTACTGCCAGTGCCCTTGGTGATCTTTCTCACACAGCTGTATATCCTGACAATGCCAGTCACAACTATTCCTTTACATCCCACTCTTACCCCACTGCCGCATACACCCTTCTGTATTTTCTGCACTTGGCGATCTCTCCCACATCTAGCCTACTGTATATTCTCCTCTTGACTATGGAAGAGCCACAACTTCCCCTTTAAATCTCCATAATAAAATCCCACCTTCACATAGCTCCCCTACACTCACTCATGTGCACCCTGAAGATCTACTGCCCTTCCTTGCCTCTGTGATCTTTTCTCATTTCCCCACAGCAGCCTGAATCCTAACTTTGCCATTGCCAGCCACAGATCTACCCCCACGTTGCATACAATAAATTTCACCAGCACACACCTGCTTATCCCAACACACAATTTAAACACTCTTTCCCACAGCTGAGCCTTGACTTGCCACTGCCACTGAGACATGGTTGTAATTATAACTAAGTCTGCCACATCTATTATGCCACTACCAGTATGCCACAACTGAAGTCAAACACTCTCAGGCACCATCAAATTATCACATGACACAACACACTTGTTGCACTCCAGTATATACCCCATGGATGGGGATTTTCTTTGAGATGGGTTGGGTGATGGTGATAGACCTCGCAGGTAGGCAGACAGATGGAAGATCAAGCAGCCTGCTGTGGCAGTTCGGCACATGTGGTGTTGGTGAAAATAGACCCTGAGCCCTGCATGCAGATGGACAACTTGCCTTTTTCCCTACAATGGTTAGGCTGGCCCTGATTCCCTTAGGTTTACAGTGGCTACTATAGAGGGCCACTACTGATGACATGCAGGGGTGTAGCTACCTATCTATAAATTGTACATCGACTGGCCAATCTGCTGCCCCCTCAAACAAATTTCATCAGTTCCTGTAGTGATTCTTAGCTGTACCACGTAGAGGTGCATAAGTAGTATAATTTGTATATCAAATGTAGCAAAATGATATATTTAATAATAAACCAATAAATAAAGTGGTATTTTCTGACTTTTATTTACACAGCACATGTCACAGATATAGAACAAAATGGTAATATTAAATGTATGCTGAAAATAGAAAAAAGAGTTAGAAAAGTAGTAAGGGAAATAAGTGAAATATATGTGAGGAAAGAAAATAGGGATAGACTTTAGGAGAAAAGTGATAATAGGTAAGGTAAGAATAGAATCTGGAAAATGAAAAGGTGATGATATGTATGAATAGGCATAGTAGAAGTGAATGTCCTGAGGGTTTCTTAAGTTGGGACTAATTAACAGGACCCAGGAAGAAGGCTGAAAGGTGAAAGCTACTGTATGTGAGCACACTCATTTTCATTTTCTTCAGATCAAAGAAATACTCCAACTGGAGGGGCCAATGATTTACACCAGATCTGAAACAACTGGTACAAAGACACCCAACACAACGACACCTCACCAGAGCAATTCAGCCTAATAACATTTTCTGTAATGAGACAACTGGCAAAAACAACCCCGACACCCACTGGCAGTGGGACTGTAACCATGTAGAAAGCAGTGGTGTGACAAATGAGGCTACCTTGTAGTCGTAGCCACTGTGTTAGAGCAAAGATCTCAAAGGGCAAACCAGTATTAGGTCAAAATTCCTAGGCTAAACATTGCAAGGTTGCATCTACTTGCTCCAGTCATCATGCCACGGGTTTACACCACCCCGTAGCTCTGGTAGCTCCTAATACCTAAACATTGTGACTATGCAAACCTGAATATCTGCAAGGGTACACAAAATGGCACATCACAGCCAGGAAATGTTGCCTAAACTTTTTATTGTGAAAAAAGGCAAAAAATGATAGGCAACTTGCATTCAATGTGTAAGGTGAAGATGCTGGTTGCTCATGTAGTGCTTGTCAGAAGGCAGTTTTTTGAGTGAAGTTGTAATAAATCGAACATGCAGACAGGTCAGCCATTGTTTACACTGAAACCTGAATATCAAAAGACACCTGCATAATCTCTGGATTCCTGTGATGTCATAAACCTCTTGAACTTCGCTTTTGAGGTTTATGAAGTCAGAGGAACCCCTTGATGGATTATTACAGCTGTAACAGATGGATGCCCATCTGTTATTCTATTTATATTACAGTAACTAATTACTTTTAGGGAAAAGTAATATCATTACAGTTGCTTATTACTTTATTTTAAAAGTAATCCTTTACTATTACTAGTTACCTAGAAAAGTATTCAGATTACAGGTACTAGTTACAAGTAACTAGTTACAGTACTCCCCAACACTGCCCCAAACGGCATGCAGTACTCCAGGCTGAGTCTAACAAAGGCCTTGTAAAGTAGCAGGATTATGCCCCCATCCTGCTGGTCACCATGTTTTATGCAGCCCAGCATTCTGCCAGCTGTCTTGTCAGCAGCTCTACACCTGTTGTCATGCTTCAGCCCCCTTGTCTATTATGGCCCCCCGGTTCCATTGAATCAGAAACATGTTGAAGAGGCAGTGTGGTGTAATTGATAGAGATCAGACTTGGGAACAAGTAGACCCAGGTGCAAATCCCTCTTAACCTCCATAGGCTTCCATCCCAGCTAAAAAATGAGCATAACTGTGACCCACTGAAAATATGATGTTGCATCTTAGTGGGGCTATCCTGTGCAAATAAATATGAAAAAAAAAATGTTTTTAGAATATCAGCATTTTCAGTATATGATCCATTGATAACACACTGCAAATACAAGATTAAACAAATAAAAAAAAAGTCTATGACATCTGATAGAAAGTAGATGCAGGAATTCATGAGTTTCAGAAATTATGTGTACAGATGTTTAGTCCTGATAATGAATGCATGATCAACTATCATGCATGGATGGGATGCGTTGACCTATTAAGCGTGATATTTAATAAGTCTCTCATAAAGTTATGCCTGATAAAAAAATGTTTTGCTATGCTTTAGGACAGCTAGGGCACATTTTTTTATTTAATCTTAAGAGTACTGCTTTGCATATTTTGCATATAAGCCCTTAGCAACTTGAAAGCCAATTTCTGTTTTCTAAAATGGAATAAAATCTAGGACTAGAAGAACAGCATAAATTATATTTTAAAAAGTTAACGGTTGTCCAGATGTATTAATGTAGAACAGTATTTCCCATTAGCATCCTGCCACATTGCATATATCCGTATAAAATTTTAAATAGGCAGAAACACATATTTATTTAACATTATCAATTGGAAATAAAATATTACTCCTACAGAATATAGGCCTTTGTACTATATCTATTTCTTTAACATCTGAAGAGATTTGTGAAAATTTGTAAAGAGAGAGAGTTAAGCTGCTTTTTCTGTATTTCACTTTGGTATATATACCTTCCCACCACCATCTGAATGGCAATCTGTTGATTGTCATTGCACTCTTAAGTGTTTCTGCTGGTATGCAATTATGTTAGCATTCTTTACTGTGTCATCTGATGCGCCTCTTTTCTTTGGCAGTGCACGAGGGACAGAATACAAATGAGTCCCTAATGTGCAGGGGATTGAACTTTATATAATTACATAGTTACATAGTAGGCAACGGTACCACAGTAATGAAAGGGATAATAATGTGCTTCTACAACAGCTGCTGTATGCTGAATATTAATATTTAATGGTTTTATTGTCTGCATATTAGAAAACTGCATGAAGCAGAGTTAATTAGTAAAGTGCATTCTTTCTCTTACTGTAGTACCTGTAAGGAATAATAATAAACTATATTGCATTTTTACAGTATTTCATTACCATTTTTAGTACAGCATTTTTGTTATAAGTTAAAAAGATCACAATTTTCTGTATAACTTAGATGGTGGAAAAAATGTCACATCCTTATTAGTATGGTAAACAAAAAGTAAGACCTGGAAGCAGAACTGCATCCTCTGTCCCTTGGTGTAAACTGCCATCATTTCTTAAATATTTACAGAACACATGTTTGTCTCTATCCAGTATCTATATGTTTGGTTAATGGACTACCATCCTCCCTTAGAAGAAATCCTGGATATATGTAATATAATAAATACTATGCAGTACTATATAATATGATAAATATATACTTTATATGTATATATTGCCATGCTTACAGTGGAGCCTGCTGGGATACAACACAGAGCCCAATTCTCAAAGCTATGAATGTGATGCAAGGTGCCTGCATCACGCAACAGTGGTGCAAGGAGCACTTTGCATCACAATTTGAGGATTTCAGGATCCTCAAAGGCTTCCTGTGCCAAATTAGGATGCAGTGCACTCGACTTGACCCAGCACCAGGTCTGTGTCATGGTGTTGAGTGTGCTGGGGTGCTAGGGGGCTTGTGATAGCCACAAGCTGCCATATCCCCTAATTTTGGATTCTCTAAACCCTCCAAGAGGTCCCATTTCCAAGTACTGTTAGACTAGCCAGTGCTGGTCTAATGATACTAGTGCCACCCACATAGCCCTCCCTGGGCAGGGGGAACATGTGCTGCCACCTGCCCATGGTTCCCATGCCCCCCTGGGTTTATGAACATTTGTCATACGATTGACGATTGCATTGGTTTGTGTGTATACTGCTGTGTAATGTTCTTCAACTGAGTAATAGTTGTTTACTAGTCTGTTTATTGTTAATATCTCCATAGTTTAAGTAACGTAAGTTGCTCTCAATAGTCAAATGACCTGTATGTGGCACAACAGTTTTTTTGTGTTTGTAATTGTGAATTATATTTTACCATTGTTTCCTGTGAATGCTATTTTCTGTTGTGCTATGTTGTCATTTGGTATATGTATTGCTGGGGTGTATTGTCTACATTTTCTCAATAACCATAATATGTTGATTCAACAGTTATTTGTGCTTGGTTATTAGATTCTGCTGGTTACTGCCCATGGGTGCAGCTGCTGCACTACTGCCCCATGGCTTGCAGCAAACCTCTTTGATGTGCTGTCTTTTTGCCGCATGGGCTCAGTTGCCACAAGCTGTGGGACTTTGACACCAAGACCGTACCCAATTGAGAATCAAATGCAGGGTTCCTGGGGCACCAGCAATTGGTGCAAGCTGCCATTGGCACAGCTTTCACCACCCTTTGAGAATCAGGCCCACAGTGTCATGGTTACTGCATGGCAGAAGGGATTAACTGCCATTGAAATTGCCTTATTTACTGCAGTAACTCTAATACAGAATTATGCAGTATTGTTCTGCATCCTGGCAAGCTACACTGTGCACATCAGATAGCTTTTTCTTATAACAAAGAAAAAATAATGCAGTTACATATGGCAACACAATCATGATATTCTGGGAAAGTTACATAACCCCCCATTTGTCCTCATTTGCTCTGTCCCAACCCCTAACAATTTGGTCTGCCACATCCTCTAAGTGAGTGTCTTCATTTATAGCCAACAAAGAACCTCAGCACAAAAGCACTTAGGCAAGGGATGCCCTAAAAGGGCATTGGAAACAAAGTAAGGTTTCAAAGGAATACAAAATCAAACATATCTCCAAAATGCAAAACGTCATGGGATGTATAGTATACGAAAATAATAAGTTGAAGTTCTTTGTCTTTTTACCTTGCTTTCTTATTTTAGGAAACCTGTAAGACACATAAGGGCTGGTTTGTTTTTCCCCTGGGTTGAGCTACAGATGAGGCACACTGATGAGTGCTGTGTAGGATGAAACATGCAGTGTGTCTGTGTCTTCTGTTCTCAGCCTTTGTAAATTGTGTGAGAGGCCCTTTGGCACCATGCATTCCTGCTTAAAGCAAAACCAGCCTATATTATTATGGGAATTTACATATACATCCCATGATGCTCTGCATTATGAAGGTACATGTGATTTTGTATTTCTTTTTTTTTTAATTAAATTTTATTAAGGTTTTAACAACATATATAATAAACTATGAATGATACAAAGACAGCTGCAGAATGAGAAACAAACAAGTCAAACCCTGATATCTAAGAAAATTAACAGAGAAGGGCCAACTGCCAAAACAAATCCCTATGAACAAGTTTAAACAAAACTAAGCCTTCATCCAGTAATTTAACAAAGAGAAAAGAACAAGGTATCACAAAAAACAGCAACAATATAGAGCAGGTTCCGAGAACAGCCCCTCCGGGGTCCAATCCCCCAAACCAGAAAAAGAAAAAAAAAATGAATGCAGAGGCCTCAGGACACAATAACTCTAGTAAACAATATAATAAGCTTAACTGTAGTGAGTCAGGATCTCCAAATCATCAAGCCCTTCTTTCTCTGCTAAAAAGTGAAAGAAGGGAAGGGAAGGCAATGACCTCGAAACCGGTCAATCTGTAATCTAAGAGAAGCTGTCACTTACTCCATGACCAGGATTCTATAGCAATTTCAAAGCCATAAGTCCTCCATCAAAATAATTGGAGTTAACCACAGCTGTGGAAGTGTGTTTAATGCAGTTGCCACCAAAATACAAGATAAATATTTACCCCCTTTGCCCTGTACCTGGGGGGGTAGCCCCAAAATCCAAGTCTGAAATTGGAGCAGGGTGGCAGTCCTCAACATCTGACCCACCTCCATAGCTACCGTCTTCCAGTAAAACTGAAGGCAGGAACAATCCCAGAAAATATGGATATGAGTCCCTGGTGCCCCACATCCCCTCCAACACAGGTCTGACTGCTGCCACCCATGATGTTTAACTATGACTGGGGGATGAAAGTACCTGACAACTACATGCCAGCAGAATTCACTCCAAGAAGGTGAAGCTATGGTACAATGAACACTTTGACAAATCTGAGCCCACTCTACTCCTGAGAGAGTGGCCACAGTCTCTCTGCCTCCCAATTATTTTAAACTGAAACAATGTGGTCTGGTTCCAAATCCCTGAGCTGCTTATAAAATTTTGAAACAAGACTCACTATAAGGTTGTGTGACCAATAAAAGAAAAAATGCTTGCAGAGGATTTACCCCTGCCCGAAGAGCATCCAGCCGCAATGCATCTCTTAAATAGTGACAGATTTTCAAATAATGGAAAAAATCCTTAGGCTGTAAGCCAAATTCTTCTTTGAGCTGCATAAAAGATTTAAAAACCTCCCCTTCAAAAAACGGAGCTACTCAGCAAAGTCCCATTCATACCCACTGCTGGAATCCAGGGTCCAAATGGAGAGGTACAAAATCCAAACAAGAACGAATTTGGGTCACACAGCACACACCTAGATTAAGCTGAAACACCATGCAAGGTTCTCACCAAATCTTCACCATGAGAGCTACCCATGGATTGCCGATTGCCATAGAACACAGAATGACACTATTCATGAAAGCAATATCAGACAGCTGTATAGAAGGAAGGGAGGCAGACTCCAGAGTCACCCAACTAGGAGGCTGTCAGCCATCAGATAAGTAATAAAATGTTGAAGTTGGGCAGTCCAGTATTACGCCTGAAAATCTGGGACAGCCAGTCAACCCTTGAATCTTGGGCCTGAGAGGGCAGACCATTTAATCTTGGATCTACCTCCCCCCATATAAACTTTGATAATATACATTTTAAACAAAGCCAGAAGGTGGCCCGTACTTGTAGGGGAAGAGAAGAAAAATGAAAAAGAAGGATATTCATATGTAACCCCCAGGTGGCGCTATCCCAAGGGCTACTACCCCTGTCTGCTTGGCTAGTAGCAGGTTAAGGGGCCTGGCTACTGAAATGGGTGCCTCCTCCCGGAGGTCAGGGTAGTTAGTGGTCAAGCTAACCTGGGCACAGCCCTCTGGGACACTGTAACCCCCCCTCTTTCCCTTCTAGTGGCCTGAACAATATACAACAATCACCTTCACAATGACCCTTATTCACCATGCAATTACCCACACTGTTTGCACTTACCACCAGGGCTGGTTCCTCTAGCTCGACCCTGGGGACCCCCTGTAAAACAAGGTTATGCACAGCAAATAGCAACAATACAGTACTCTTGGCACAAACTGGAACCACAGTCAGGTTACATGCAAAATGACTTAGATCTGATTTATTCTGGGGACTTAAACAAGGGAGGGGCGTAATCAGGTTGATTTGCTTAAAGGCTATATTAATCAGACAGTTATGCATGCACTTCAGAGTCCCTACACAGTCACACACTCTGGGTACCCAGGTAGGAAGATGGTGGGCTAGCCAGGAACGTTGCCCAGGGTAGGCCAGCTTGCAACTGGTTGGGGCCCTGTGATGGAAGAAAGCAACATGCACAACACACACTATTTGTAATCTGGAGCCAGAGGGCTCAGTTCATGACAGAAAAGACAACAAAGCAATCAGATGATAACACTTTAGATTTAGCTGTTGTTTCAGGGAGCTACCCTGATGTTTACTCACGATACCCAATACAGGACACAGGCAGGATGAAATCGAGACAGCAGATTGTTGAACTGGAGTGTCAGGAGAAGCAGGGCCCACACGAATCACTGAGGCATCGCTCCTGTTCAAAGTGTGAGTAGGGGACTGATCCCCAGGCAGGTCTCTCGTCGACAGCTTTCTCTGTGCAGCGGGTAGTCTGGCTGGGCCAGTGTGGCAAAGCCCAGGCCCAATGGAGATGAATACGGATTCAGTCCATGGGAGCTGGATGCAGCCTCTTGCAAGCAGAACACAGTTCGGCACACAGTGGGGAACCAAATCATGACCCACTAACAGCACACAGCACATTTACGTGTAAGAAATTCTACTGTACCAGGAAGATTGCTATCCAGTCGCAATTACAGAGTCTCGGCACAAACTGGGAGTTCAAAGGTGGCTGGAAATCCTGACAGGCTGATCGCATTCAGCAAACCTTCAGTCTTCTTCAGGTTAAAGCCTGGTCACAGTTCTGTGGTTTAAATCATCCTCATAATTCGAATTCAGTTGGAAATAAACTTTAATTTCCCTCTCAGGGACAACAGGCAGACAGGCAGGCCAAAACTCAGCCCTTTCACAGTTCTCCTGTGCAAATTACACAGGGGCTGCTGCTTGAATTACTCAAGCTGTTACTACTTTCCCTTCCCAATTCAAACTCACTGAACTGCAAAACAGTCTGGGACTTTCCCTGGGATCCAAAAGGTTCGGTTGGCTGATCTGTCTGTCAGTCACAACAAGGGCTCCCCCTCCAGGTCTGTCTTGGTGCCAAAATGCAAAAACTACAATTCCTACAGAATTTGGCTCCCACAAAGCCCCTGGGGGCAGGCTCCATTTTAGAGTCCCCAAAGGTACTGATTGGCCCATTTCAGCAGTCAAGGACCAAGATGATGGAAACAAACAGATCTGTTCATGCTGCAAAGAAGGCAGGATAGAACAAACTGCAATATTATTACTACTCTAACAAATGATCAGCAAACAAGTACAACTTCTAACAGAGCTCCCTCTCAGATTAATTATGACTGCAAGCCAGGTAGCTCTTAAAGAGACAGTACACAGAGGCTATACAGGAACTCTCTGGCAATACATTTAAACTGCTAAAACGCAGGACTCCAGCCTGGCAGTGAGCATTTAGGCAAGCTCAAGGAATACTTTTTGGGAACCCCCATTTGTAGGGGGGTAGCCTTGGGGCTGGGTGTTTGGTTCCTTGTGGACAAACAACTGTATGGAAAAAATGTATTATTTCTGATCCTGCATGATACAGTAGCACTAGTTATTCATCACTCCTAGGCAGACATGGTCATGATAAGTCAGAAAACATTTATAGTTGACCCTAATTCAGAAAAAGTCCTTTAGACAAACTATAGACCAGAGCTTTACTCCAACAATAGGTGTTAATATTAGGTGTGACTTGATCTGAAGTAATGCAGATTGCACCTTGTGACCTGAAACTGGAAGTGAATTCAGAACACTGGCCATTGGACAGCCAAGGCTGGGAGAATGCTTGCAGAACGATCAACTCCCTTACAAAGAAATTATGTCAAATAATTGGCTTCTTTTACAGGAATAAATCTCTATTTGATTCTGACTCCAAACTGCACCTGGTCCAAATAACCTTTCTCCCACTTATCAGCTATGTCAATATTCTATATGGCAGATGCTCTGATGCCCTGCTATGTCAACTGGATACTCTATCACAGAGCTATATGATTCATCTCCAGTGCTCACCATTGGACTCATCATTGTGACCTGTATGCCTCCCTCGGGTGGACCTTCTTAGCAACCAGACATCTCTTCCATTCTGTCACCTTGCTCTACAAAGCCCTGCTGACAAAACTACCCCCCATATTTCCAGCCTCATTCAATGAATTACCTGCCCCTGCTCCCTACGCAGTAACTCCTTCATTATGCTAAATGTTCTAACCTCCCATTCCCAGCTTGGAAACATGGCTATAAGCCATGCCCTCCTGGCTGCCTGGAATAAAGCCCAATCCAGGCTCAAACTGCAAAGCCTGATCCCCCTGAATAGCTTCAAAAGACTTGTTTATGACAACCTACAGGACTTCAGTGACTGCAGGTGATAAAGCGCCTTCTCCCTGCCTGGCCTATTGCAATGACTGCTCTATCCTCTTATCCACCCCCCTCCCACACCCCAAGTGACTTTCCATTATGCTTCCATTCCCCCTTCTTCCCCCCATTCCTCTTTCAATGTTACACTATCATCACCACACAATCTACCCCTAGTCTGTATCCCACACTATCATCACTCAGTAGTGCCTGCTTTTATCTACAGCTATCCTTTCTTTACCTCCTATCTCAACCCCCTCTCTCCACCACCTCCATAGTGCCCTTGCCCCAGCCAACATAGCCACCCTGTTATATTCATTTTTCCACCCTTCCACCTTGTTCTGTGTCCCCTCCTACCTCCATCCTACCATCCTCTGTCCCCCCTTCCCTCTGACTTTATCCCACCCCGACTGTGCCACTATTTTTACTTTCCTTGCTGGCCATGAAATTCTACTTCCCCCATGAGGTACTATGTTGTTACCCAGAGCTAATCATTTATTTAACTCCTAGCTTTAGTGCGCCTATGTATATATGATGTAAATAGTATTGTCCTATTTTCTTCACATGGATTATTTGTGTGTTTAATACATATTACTTTGTATATGCTAGTGTAATGTCCCTGTTGTTAATCAGGACCTCCTTGTAAATGAACCTGCTCAACAGACTTTTTTTCCTGCCAATAAACTTGAACTTGAACTTGAACTTGGAGAGGGTGGCACTGCATTCTGCTGCTGCAGTGACTCCTGGGGTGGGCAAGGGAGCTTGTTCCTTCTCAGGGAGCTTTCCTCATGCATATCTGGTCGCAGTGGTAGAAGGGAACATGAATCAAGTGTCACACAGGAGGAAAAAAACATAAGTGTCAAAATGAAAGCATCAGCCCTCCTTTATACTATGTTCCTGCCAACTCCACATGACGAGTTGTGCTCCATAAGGGAGAGGGACTTTCCTGATAGCTTCATTATTGGAGGCAAGTTGTGAGCACCCCTGGGGTCAGATTAGAGCTCATTGAGGCTGGGAGGGTGTCAACAAACAAAGCCACCTGGGTCATCGGATCAGGAGGGTAAGCATATACAGTATATAGAACAAAACTTGAGTTATGCCATTAGAGGTCTAGATGGACAAATGGGACAAATGAGAAGCATCAGTCTGAAACTGACAAGTATTCCTTTTTTTTTTCAATTCAGATGTTATTGAACTTTTACAATACAAAGAACAGATCCATCAGATACAATGTACACCAAAGAAGTATTTGACAATATGATGAACCCATTCTCCCACCTGCTTCTCCCCACCCACCCGCCCTTAACCCTTCCCCTCCCCAACACATATATGTAACCTTTGAGTTTGCAAAACTTGATTAGGTACCAGCATAATACAGTTATAAGGAATAGGGGGTGTGTGAGGGATCCCAAATCCTCATGTACCTTTTTGTCCTGTTACTGAGGCTTGCTATAGCCATTCAACATATGAAATATCTTCACTATCCTTCCAGTGGTGCAATACCACTTTTTTAATGGAAGTAGAAATGAGGGCCTTATGATACCTGTGATTAAGCACTGAAATCTCAGAATAATCCCCCAACAGGCAGATTTCTGGGATAAAAAGGCCATCCAAGCCTAACAAGGGATCCACTTTTTGCTGAATACTGGCCCATAATGGGGTTACTTTAGAGCAGGTCAATAATATATGATACAAAGTGCCCTCCTCTTGTTGGCGTCGGATACATGTTGATAATGAGATGAGACCAAATTTAGCTAATCTCTGAGGGGAATAATATAAGTTATGCAGGATATGAAATTGCATAAGGTGTGACCTGTCTTGAATAACGAATTTATGATGGTTACGCCATAGGGACGGCCATTCCAGATTCAAACTGGGGAAAAAAAGAGTCCAATAAGCTATGGGACCAAAACAATCCAGCTAAGTCCAGTCATATCAAATCCCATAGATCTTGGACACAGCTTTTTGGAAACCTGCCAAATGACCTAACTCAAGTTGGAAGGATAGCCTGGCTGTTTGGTAGGGGGGGTGTCTGATCCCAACACTTTCAAAAGGAGGCGCTTCAGTTGAAAAACTTTAAAAATACTATGGTTCAGGATATTGAATTTCTTTATGATCTCCATAGAGGAGAGCCATGAGCCCCCATCTGTCGTGAAGTGGGTGAGCGGACCATCTCCCAGTATGAGCATCCAATGAGCAGAAAGCACTCTTATTGATCTTGAGATTGGGGTTACCCATATGGACTGTGCTAGATCCTTGGTATGATTATACTTAAGGACAGCACTCAGTTGGGAATGAACTTTGACAGAAATTGCTATGGGAGATGCTTTTAATTTTGAAGGGAGAGCAGTTGTTTTAGTATGTAAAAGTGCAGCTGGGGAAAGGTCACAAGACCTAATAAGGGCTATTTCTATTCTAAGCCAGAGTGATGAAAATGGGGGGGGGGGTACTAAGTCAGCAGAGGACAACCATCTAAGATATTTAGCAGAGTGACTGGCCCAGTGGTAAAAAGCTAGGTGAGGGAGGCGTAACCCCCTTTTAAGTTTGGGAGTAGCTAGCTTGTGATAGGCTAATCTAGGTTGTTTACCTGACCAGATGAACTTTGTGATGAGTCCGTGTATTTTTTTTTTGAACCAGGAGAGGGGGAGCCATATGTTGAGTAAATTCAGGGGATAAAAAAGCCTAGGGAACACGTTCATTTTAATAAGGTTAATTTTGCCCCAAAGTAAAATCAGGAGTTTGGACCATCTGTCCAGGTCTTGGCTGATAATATTTACCAAAGAATCCAAATCCATCTTTGGGTTGAAACGGGGTTTCTTGTCAATTCAGTTCCGAGATATCTTACGGATTCTTGTTTTCAGGAAAGCCCTAAATCTGTAATGGACCATTTAAGAACCTTGTGATTGAGTGGGAATACTATAGATTTACCAACATTTAATTTATAGTTAGACATTTTGCTATATTTCTGAATAATTTCTAACATAGGTGGAATAGAGGAGGACGGATGAGACAATTGTAGAAGAAGGTTATCCGCGTAAGCAGAGACCTTAATTTCCTGAGCCCAAATAGTAATTCCTTGCATCCTCCCACAGTCCGACAAACGGTGAATAAGGGATTCCAAATATATGTTAAAAAGCAAAGGGGACAAGGGGAAGCCCTGTCTGGTACTCGATTGCAATCGGAAGAGGTCACTCCGTTGCCCATTACCCGTGCAGATGGGGAATGATACAGTGCTTGTATACAGTGCTGAAATTTTAAGGGAAAATCAAAGGCTGCAAGAGCCCGAAATAAGAAATTCCAATCCACTCTGTTGAAAGCCTTCTCGGCGTCCAAAGATACTAGAACAGCTGGAAAGTGTGCATCTCTGGACATCGAGAAGGCATGTGTTGAGGTTCGGAGGTGATCCACCGAGGATCTCCCTTTCATGAAGCCTACCTGTACAGGACCAATGAGATCTGAAAGAATGATGCTAATACGATCAGCCAATAATTTTGTTAACATTTTTATATCCTGATTCAATAAGGATATGGGACGGTGACTTATAACTAATTCTGGGCTCTTATCAGCCTTTGGTAAAAGAACAATTAGGGCTTTGAAAAGGGTCATGTCCATAGGCACTCTGGATAAAATATGCCGATATAGTGGTAGTTATAGAGAAATTAGGTGATCTTGGAATTTTTTATAAAAGTTGGATGAGAAGCTGTCTGGACCTGGGGGTTTTGTCTGTAGGGAGACTTTTAATAACTGACCAGTTCTGAGTGTGAGATGGGAGTTATAAGTGCTCATTGCTGTGCTTCAGAAAGGGAGGGTAGATGAGATGCTGACAGGTACACATCTAGGGCCTGCTCAGAAGGTGGATCAGTCATAGGGCTATATAACTGCTTGTAGTAGCTACTAAATTCAGCTACAATGTCTTTTGGGGATGTTTTCAGTGAGCCGTCTTCCTGGGAACATATCGAGGCTATGAATCTGGAAGATTCTTGTTGTTTTATTCTGAGGGCTAAGAGGCACCCTTTCTTTTCACCCTGATCTGTATAGGATGCTATTGTCCTCAGGACTTCTAATTCTGTTATCTCTCTCAGGAGCTCTAGGTAAGTGTACTTTAACTTGGCTAGATCATGTCTAAGGATATCTGGGGAATGGGGAGCTAGAGTTGCTTCTATTGTCCGGATTTGGGACAGAATACTCAGTAATTTCTGTTCCCTTTTCTTTTTCCTTTTTTTTTTTGTAATTTAAAGTTTATTCATACATTTTCCACCATAAAAGGCAGTATACAAAAAAAAAAAAATTGGCAGAGACTCATTGATTCATAGTAAAAAGATACTGTTCCCTCACTTCTCCTTACTGCAGCAACCCGTCTTAGTGCCCGTAAATGCTGAGCCTCTAATCAAAAAACCGTATAGAAGCTTCAAGCCTAGTATAGGTTTAATTTGGAGCCAGAGAGATTAGTGAGTGAAGGGGATCCCAAATTCTAGCATAAACTGCCAGTCTGTTATGTAGGCTGGCTATTGCTTTTTCTGTGCACAAATTGGATAATACTTCTCTAACCCATTCCTGGAAAGAAGGGGAGGACCTGTCTTTCCAATGATGGAGAATTATTTTCTTAGCCGACAAGGCAACCATGGATATGTGAAATTTACGCACGTTGACTCTAATAGAAGACAGGTCCCCCCAACACACATACCTCAGGGATAAAGTATTCTTGAAGGCCCAACAAGGGGTCTAAGGAAGTTTGGATTGAAACCCAAAAGGTGGAGATACAGTACTTGGACAAGACCAAAGCATATGAAAAAGTGTGCCCTCGTCTTGCAAACATTTATTGCACTTATTAGAGTCTAAGTAGCCCCACTTATGAAGCTTAACCAGGGAGTAATATAAGTTGTGCAGTACATGATATTGCATGAGACGCAGTCTATCCTGAGAAATAAATTTATGACATGACTTCCAGAGAGAATACCAATCCAGCTGCAGATGGGGGAGAAAGTTACTCCAGAAACTTGATGGCCCAAATGGGCCCCCAAAGTTTTTGTGAAACAAAACCTGATATAGTTTAGAGATTACACCAGGAGACTCAGAAAGTGGGGATACCTTGGATATCAGAGAGGAGATGCTCTGAGAGGGAGGAGTACTCCCCAGGGTGATTACCAGTAAATATCTCAATTGCAAGACTTTGAAGTAAGAAGAAGTCGGGATGAGAAATTTCCTAACCATCTCCTCCACTCATAACCAATGCCCCTCACCATCAGTAAAGGTCGAGAGCTTCCCCTCTTCGAGTTGAGGCAACCAATGATAGGAGATTTGATTCTTGTTAATAGTAAATGATGGAGAGTTCCAGATAGACTGGGCGAGGTCCAGGTGGGGAGAGTACTGCAAAAAAGAACATTTCTGTAAGTAGACCTTTAAGGAGGTCCTTATTATGGGACAGTCTACAGCCACACTTACTTGGGATAACTTAAGGAAAAATAACGCGAAAGGATACAGATTTTTGGCCTTAATTGCATCCAATTCTATTTTGAGCCAAATGGGTTGCGCTTCCTCTGGGCCGGGAGATACCCACCGCGAACATTTCGCAAGGTGACTAGCCCAATGATATATAGCCAGATGGGGGATTCACAACCCCCCTTCCAGTTTTGGAGCTGCCAGTTTATGGTAAGCCAAGCAGGGATACCTGTCAGCCCAGATGAATTTAGTAAAAATACCATGAACCTTTTTGAACCAGAGTAAAGGAACAAAGGCATTGAGAAGGGACAACGGATAAAAAATCCTAGGAAATACGTTCATTTTAATTATATTAATTCAGCCCCACAGAGAGATAGGGAGTTTAGACCACCTCTCTAGGTCGTGTGTAATTCCATGCAATAAAGAATCTAGGTTTTCCTTGAACCATACTAGGGGGTTACGTGAAAGTTTGATACCCAAATACTTGAAAGACCTGGGTGTCCAGCATAGCCCAAGGGGGCTAATATCAGTCTTAAAAACTTTGTGATTTAATGGAAAAAATAGGGACTTACTGGCATTCAATTTATAGTTAGACAGTGCACTAAACCTTGCAACTTCAATCAATAAGGCCTGGATGGAGGAAACCGGAAGGGACAGATGTATTAGCAAATCATCAGCATATGCAGTGACTTTCACTTCTTGCCGCCCAATTCTCACTCCTTGTATAGAATTATTATTGAGAATGTTTTGGATAAGAGGTTCCAGATATAAGTTAAATAATAAAGGGGGAGAGGGGGCACCCCTGTCTAGTACCTGAGTGAAGTGAGAAAGGATGGGAAAAGGCCCCATTTGCGGAAATTCTTGCTGAAGGTTTTTTATAAAGGGCGGCAATCCAGGAGATAAACAGAGAAGGGTTGTGGAAGGCCTCCAAAGTGTGGAACAAGAAATTCAAGTTCACACGGTCGAATGCCTTCTCGACATCCAAGGAGACCAAGCCCGCAGAGAACTCTGCATCCCTGGTAGCCGAGAAGACATGCGACAAACTGCGTAAATGATCGGAGGATGAGTGCCCTTTTCATGAATCCAACCTGATTTGTATCTATTAGCCCAGGAAGAACCAATGCCAACCTGTTGGCCAGTATTTTAGACAGAATCTTAACATCCTGGTTTAAAAGAGAGATGGGTCTATAACTTTGAACCTTATTGAGGTCTTTATCAGGTTTGGGAAGGAGAACAATCAGGGCCTCGTAGAGATATGGATCTGTCTCCTCCCCAGATAGGATTTGTTGAAATAAATGACCAAGTATTGGTACAAGAAGATCACGAAAGACCTTGTAAAATAAAGCAGAAAATCCATCTGGACCAGGGATCTTATCAGCAGGCACTTCACTAATAACCTTAGCAATCTCCTACTGAGAAATAGGGACAACCAGGGTCTCACCGCACCTGTCTGGAAGAAGGGGCAAGTGAGAATCACTTAGATAACCTTGCATATCCTCAGAGCAGGGAGGGTGCTCCATGTCGCTATGCAGTTTAGAATAATAAGCGGCAAATTCTTGAGCTATTTCAGTAGGAGACATCTTTAGAGATCCGTCTGCTACTGACCTGATAGGCAGGATAAATCGCATTGATTCCTGTTGTTTAATACGCAATGCCAGTAAACGTCCCGCATTTTCCCCCTGATCGGTGTATTTAGATCTGGTATGAATAATAGCTAGTTCTGCTCTCTCTTGAAGTAACCCCAGATATTTATCCTTTAATTTCAGGAGTTTCTGAGTATCCTCATCTAGGGGATTAGCCGGAAGGTTAGCTTCCAGAAATCGGATTTAAGCTCTTCCTCCCACTCTCTTTTCCTACCAACCGCCATGCTAATCAGTATCCCTCTCATGAAGGCTTTAAAAGCCCCCCACAAGATATCCGGTTTTATGCCATCTAAAGGATTTAGTGAAAAAAAATATTCTCTTTTTTCCCTAATAAGTTTGCAATATTTAATGTCTTTAAGGAGGTGATCATTGAGCTTCCATCTAGTTTCCCTATTAAATGAATTGAGCAGTACCAAATCGCATACCACCAGTGAGTGGTCGGAAATTGGGCCAGGTTGAATCGAGGAGGTCTTCACCCCGGGCAGGAGGCACTAAGAAATAAGTAAATAGTCGATGCGGGACTGCGAGCCATGCACCATGGACCTATAGGTAAACTCCCTAGAATCAGGATGTAATACATGCCAGACGTCGCAGAGCCCACATTGATCTAATAAATCCCTGAATGCCTTCTGCCCAGGGGTAGCCCCACCTAGGCCACTGCCCAGTCTGTCTAAATGAGAATCAAGTACTTGATTGAAATCTCCCCCTAAAATAATTTTAATGGGAATCATTGGGAGAATGATAGATATAAGCCTCATAAAAAATCTGGGGTCATCCAGATTAGGGCCATAAACACAGCCCAATAGTATTGGGACAGACCAGAGGGTACCTTTGACCAGAATAAACCTGCCCTTGGTATCTTTGATCACTTGAGTAGGAGAGAATGGGATACTCCTGTTAATCATGAGCATGACCCCACAGCTATTTGTGGTGCCCTGGGCACTGTAAATCAATCCCACTTGTTGCTTCCTTAATTGCAAAGCTTCCCCTTCTAATAGATGGGTTTTTTGCAAAAAACTTATCTGTGAACTGAACAGACTTAAATGTTTGAGAACCTGATATTGCTTATGTTGCTTTCTGATCCCCTTAACATTCCAAGATGTGAATGTTAGCTCATTCACCATCCAGAAGAGATATCAAGCTAAAATAATTATACTCAGCACATGAGATACAAATCCCCTTTACATGTATCCCCAGGGTTACTGCAGTAAAACCCACCCTCTTCCCTAGCCCCCCCAGAAGTAGATACCGCCCATCCCCTCTAACCCCCCACCCTCCAACCATGCCCCAGCCCCCCCACACTCCCCTCCCAAACTATCACAAGCAACGTTCAGCACAGTACTGGTTCTAATCCCTCTACTCCCACCCCCAACAATGAACCTTGATATTTAGCGCTGTTACACACAGATCACATCCTTCAGAGATCAAGTCCTGTCAGTTATACCCCCAACAAAGGAGAATGGTCCTGGGCCTTCGCCTCAGTCTAGCCAAAGCATGGATGTGAGAAAAACTGACATGGGGGGCTATAATAAGGCCATCTCGTCACCCACACATTCGTGATAACCCAGATTAAGATCGGAGGCACCGGGTGAACCACTAGAAATCGGGACCAGATCAGCAACACCTGGAGGGAAAAATGCCCCAGCTCGTGTTAAGAGCAAAGATTAAAATGGGAAAAGCTGGTATCCGGTAAACAGAGCCTCCCAGAAAGATTAAGAGTGCTGCATCCCAGCAAAGTAGTGCCCCTGCTAAATCCTTCATGAGTAGAGTTTCCCCGCAGGTTCTCAGAGGTTGGAATGCCCTCTAGCGGTCAATTCCCTGGCCCAACCAAATGAGGAGCGAGATGGAGAAAGCCCAGGACCATCCCTGTAACAGCCCAGAAGGAAAAATGAGAAACTAGCCCACAATCAAACTGGGCTCTTTCAACCCCCAACAAAAATAGCTGCCAAAAACCTGGCTCACAAACCCCCCCCCAAGAAGGCCCCAAACCCCAGTGTCCATTGCATCAGACCATCATGGGTCCATTCTGAGATGGAAAGAAAAGAAAAGTCAGGGCAGTCTGCGGTGATCCCCCAAGTCCACTGCAACATATGCAGTTGCCCAGGTCTTCACATTCCTAAAATTTCTCTAAGGAAAGAAAAACAAAAGTTCGAGTTCTTGAGTCCGTGCGATACTCGATACTACGCCACCACCATTCAAGGGCCCTTAAAGAGATCTGGCAGCATGGACTTAAGGCTCCTCAGTGTTTCTTCAGGGTCTTCATAACTTTTCCAGGATCCATTAGTTGAAATCTGTAGTCTAGCCGGGTAACTCATTCTGAACTTCAGGCCTGCAGCAATTAGTTTAGAAACAATAGGGTGGAACGCCTTGTGTTTCATGCGGACCAAGATGGGTAGATCTTGTGAGATTCTCAGCTTTATATGTTCCCAGCGAACCTCTTGCAAAGCTCACACTTTTTGTAGGAAATGTTGTTTCTCTAAATAATTCAGGAACCGGCACACAATAGGGTGGGGGGGTTCCTCAGGGGGTGGCTTAGGCCGTAAAGCCCTGTGGGCATGCTCTATAATGTAGCCAGAGCCAAATGGAGATGGGCCAGCCACCCGCTCAACCAATTTCTGAATAAATGCCACAACATTTTGACCTTCCTCTCCCTCCGGTAAACCGAGAACCACTACATTATTTCTTCGGCTCCGACCCTCTAGGTCCTCGAGCTTGGCTTCAAAATGAGACAGTTTCTGGTGCATCAAAACCAGTTCAGGGTCAAGACTACCAATTCTTTTCTCTATAGAAGGAATTCAGGCTGCATTATTGGAAACAGACGATGAGAGTTCATCTAATTTTCTGGATACGAATTCAAGTCCATTGCCATATCTTTCATTTCCTCTCGAAAGGGTTTGAATTCCTCGAGAAATCTGGACAGCATTAAGAGCTCCTGATCACCACTTTGGCTCGGGATATCAGAGCCAGAACCACCTGAGGCCCTGGATTTCTTAGGGGCCTTCTCGGGAGTTGCTGGAGGGGTATGCTTCTGTGGGGCTTTCTTCATATAAGCCTCCATCCGCTCGAGATACAACCAGACCAGAGTGCAACAGCTATTGCACAGCATAGATTACTCTAATCTGCATTATAAAGTTTTAGCAGACCAATCTCTGACTGCCAACACAAAACCCATGTGAAAACTCAAAAATGCAGATTGCCCTGTTTGTTACTTTAAGTATAAAAAATATGGGCATGTGGCCGCTCATGCAAATGTGCCCCAAAATTCAGTGCCCCAGCTCCACTGGAGGGTATCCTGAAACTCAGAAAGTATAGGGAAAAGGTCCAACAACAACCTCCAGTATGATCGCAATCAAAAATTCCCGCACTCCAGAATGAAAAGATGAAAAAGGAAAAGCCTGGTGATCACTAGGCTGGAAAAACAAACCAGACTTTGCAGCATAAATGGTAGTACTTAAGTGTCTACAGTTAATTCCAAGTAATATGGGAGACGCATTCCCTCTGGCAATCATGGTGAATATTAGCTTTCACCTAGCTAGTAAACTGGTACTTCATGACTGTGCGCAAGTTCAAGGAGATCCATTAGGTAATCCAAGTCATTCGTGGAGCATTTCTTCTCACTGATAGGTCACCATTACAAAGTGAAGCAGAGCTGGGGGTATTTTATTGTTAATCCCAACTTACTGGTGTCTTCATAGTCCCCTCTGAACTGCAACAATCAGGACCAATGGTAGGAAACTGTATAAAGGAGGTAGAATTATAAGGATATGGTCAGTCCTAGCACACTGTAACCGTAGTCCCAGATTTCCTCACTGCTAGGTAAAATGTCTCTCTGTTATCTTAGGGAATCCTCCCAGAATTGACAACGCCAGTTCAGGTATCCTGAAAAAGATCTGGTAGGGTGCTCTTGAGCCCAGCAGAGGCCACCTTGGGGTCTTCGTACACTTGCCAGTAACCCGCAACCAGGACCTGAAGCCTCGCAGGGTAGTTAATTCAGAATCTGACCCCGGCAGCAATTAACTATGAAACAAGAGGATGAAAAGCCATTCTGCGCGGTCAGATGGTAGCCGGTAGATCTTGGACTACCTGGATTCTGGTTCCTTCCTAGCAGACCTCTTAAAGATCTGTCACTTTTGAAAGGAAATGTTACCTTTCTAAGTAATTCAAGAATCTGAGGATCAGGGGCCTCGAAGGGGATCCAGCTGGAGGAGTCGGTCGGTTACCCTGTGTGCACATTCTATGACATACTTGGGCCAGAATGGAGAGGGCCCAGCTATCTTCTCCACGAACCTCTGCATAAAGGATGGCATCTTGGTGCTCTTTAGCCTCCGGGAGAGCTATGAGGACCACGTTATTTCTGCTGCTGTGGCACTCAAGGTCTTCTATTTTTAACTCCATCTTCGCAAGCCTTTGTCTAGTGAGCACAAGTTCTGGGTCTACTTTCTCCACATGTTTTTGTACAGAAGGGACTCAGGCTTCTGTGTCAGATGTTCGCCTCAAGACGTCCTCTAAAGCTTGGGTGAGCAATTTAATTTCTGTGATGATCGAGCAGAGCTCCTTTTGAAATGGTCTGAATTCTGTCAGGAAGCCTGCAAGCATGAGCAGCTCTTGGTCTGGAGGTAGGTGGGAGGCCCCCAGAGATTCAGAGGTACTGGTAGCCCTAGGCTTCTTCAGACCTTTTTCTGGTGTATTCAGGGGCATATGTTTCGGTAAAGCACACCATATTTCCACCTCCATATAGGAAATTTTCTCTTGTAAATGGCAGTTAACCAGTAAATAAGTCTTCTGATCCAGTTTTTAGAACTATGCCAGTGTTGAATGTACAGAAAATAAACAAATAGATTGGTCAGGTGGCTGGAGAGCTAAATCGGAGCTAGCACCAGGCACGCTGCATCATGTGGTCTCCAACTAGAAAGTAATCCTGGGAAATTAACTAATTTTGAAAAGTCAAGTCTGGATGTTAGTGATAAAGCTGGCAGTAATGATGTAGAGATACAGAGCCTTAAAAATGATAAAGCAAATCAGCAGTCTCTCATGAGAATTCTGTGTCATACGACCATCACGAAACAAAGGACAGTAAAGCCTGCTCTAAAAATGTGCATGCTGTTGTTCTACCGGCTGGGTTTAGTCGTGGGTGAACACTGATTCCTACCCAGAAAAACATGCTGCAGGAACTGATTTAGCTCAATACAATCATTGATTTAAGCACAGACTTTATTTACATAGTAATATAATAATTTAAGATAAAAAGGAACTGCCCCTTGCTTTTTAAGCAGTAATGAGTAAGAATGCTGTGTAAACATGTATTAATTTAAAGGGATTCCTTACACACTCTACACCCCCAGGTACTCTATGATTCACTTTGTAATAAGGCATTAGTGTAAGCCTTCCAAATCCAAGCTGGACTTACCTTATGGGCTTCGGCCCCATGTGGTCCTTATTCTGCCTCTGGTCCCCTGCTCAGCTGAATGGGAACCGGAGGGATTTACCAGAGGTCCTGGGAAGGATTTGGGCCTGAGCACCTGCTGAAACTCTTCTGATGTGGCTGCTGTCACTCTTTCATTTCTTGGCCCTGTAGAAGAAGGGGGCAGAGTTCCAAAATGTTGTTTCATGCCTCCGGGTGCCGGGGAGAGGTGTAGGAATGGTCGAAGAGTCACACAATGTGGACCATACAAATGTAATCAAAAATGGCCACACGGCCACATCTATGCATGCATGGCCAGTGACCAGTGAAAGTGAAAGGAGCTGTGGCTCCAACTCTTGTGAGCACTATTAAAAAGAGTATCCCCAAATCCAGGGAAGACAGCAGAGCCGGGGATTAGTTGGAAAATGCCTCTCGGCAAAAATAGGTTGGTTTCCTGCCCTCGGAAGGACATATTATTAATACAAGGGCCAAATGTAACTTAGGACTAATGTAAACAGTAATGGTGGCCCAAGTAAGATGCTTTGATGGGGGGGGGGCACTGGGTAAATATCAAAGGGCAGAAAAAGGCCCTGGAACTGTATAGCCAATCAAAAGGTGATATGGGAAAAAACCTAAAAAGGACTGTTCGCCCACCAAAAGGAGAGGTCAGCCAGAGATTCCTGACAGAACTCTGAGAAAGCAGATCTGGAGAGACCGCTGAGGACTTTTTAGTCCCAAGGCCTGTTTGTTCCCCCAACGGCCTTACTGGCCCCAAGATTGGGCAAGCTATTGAGTACCTTTGAAAAGCAAGTAGCAACAGGGAGAACTAATCTGTGTGAGTGATTCCCTGTGTGAGATTTGAAACTGCTGCTGCAAGTTTGAGCATGGTGATTTACAGCTGAAAAAAATAGAGTCTGCTGCCTGAGTTAGAGACTGTTAACTGGCAAACTGGAAATAAAAAAGTTGCAGTCTGAAGCAGAGACTGTCACCTGCAGCCTGGAATTCGAGAATTTTGCAGTAGAGACTAGAGAGACTGAGCCACTGTGTTCCTTCTCGGAGGGATTAGTGTTTTTGAATCTGCTAAATTGCCAACCAAAGAAGTGGTGTGAGCTGGAGCCAGAGACCTGAGCAAAGCCCCACTGCAATTGTGCGTTCAGAGGCTGCTGCCGAGCAGGAAAAAGTCTTGGGGATGTCCAGCCTGCCCAGTCCCCTCGACCACTGAAGAGATCACCAGAGAGGAAGTAGTGGACAGGCCTCTCAGGTGAACACTGCATACAATTATCTCAGAGGCAAAGATCTGAAAGGCCTGACAGGTGAAACCCAGCTACTGTTCATCTGCAACTTGCTACTGTAGTGCACCACCAGTAAATCCTGATACCACAACAGTCCTGTGTAATCACCTTGTTGAAACCCCCACTTCAAAACTGTAAGTACCTCTCAGCTGTGGCTCAGAGGAGTTCCATTCTCAGCTAGCTAGCTAGTCAGCAAAAGGGGGTTAAGTTCTGGGCAGCACTGCGCCAAGTTTAAAGCTGTAACCAGAGTTAAAGTTTGCATCTTCTGTTTAGAAGATATTGGTCCCAACATTAAGTATTCTTTGCCCAGTTACAAGACTGTTTATTCCCATTGTATTCCTGCCTTTTGGAGCAACTTCAGTGAGGTACTCACCACAACTGACTGACTGTTTCTTTCTTTTTTTTTTTGCAGCTGCCCGGCTCCCACGGCTTTTCAGAGGAGGCCTCGTACCCCCTCCTACTCCGTCCACCTGGGCTATTCAAGGCTACCCCTTTCCCAGTTTCATTGTTGCTCGGGGGGCCGGAGGTGTACACTATTTTTCCCCATTTTCTCCTGTTACCCCCTGAGGATGTCAGCATGAAGGACATACATCCTAGTGCAGATAACGTGCTGATGCACGCCATTGCCAAGGGCCTACAACCTCCTCCCCTCCCCAGCTTTGAAGAGCCACCATTGCCCCTGAAAGTCCATGCTTCCACTGGTTCCAGGAGCATCAGGTGCACAAGGCACCCCCAGTAACCCACCCCAAGAGGAGGAAAGCATCCATTTGGATGCTCAATTCTCCATCCTCCTGCAGTCCCCCGGCAACCCTGAGTCCTTTTCCGAACCCTGGTCACCAGCATAGCATGAGATGTGGTGTCCAGTGCCTCAACCCTCAGCACCACTGGGCCAGCCTGACTGATTTTTCTAATGGCCATTTGCGGGGAAAGCCAGGTGCACCCATGGGTGGGAGGTGTGGGAGATAGTGTGGAGTATAGTTGTTATTGCCATTTATTATTGTTGTGCTATTTTCTCCCCATTTCACCCCTTCCATATAATAAAATGAAAAGTTGGTTTATGGTACAATTTAGTATTGCTGGTTATTGGGAAATGTATGCATTTACTGTGTGGGGAAGGTACTGTGAGGACAGTTACTGTATTTTCCTGGGGGGTGGTAACCTGAAATTTATTCCACAGGTATCCCATATCAGTACCCCAGGCAGAGGCACATCACCATTCTATTCCTCTATATTGTCCACCTGCGAGCCCGGGCAAGCCCCCTCGGAGGAGTGTGCATTGTGGACCCAAGGGCCCCGGAACAGCTCAGGTGAGTCAAGTGTGGCTGCTACATTAGTCCAGGCTTACTCTGAAAGCCTGTACTGTCTTCATCTACCCTATCTCCACTGGTAGACAATTCCATAGGTTCACCACCTTCAGGGAGAAATGTGCCCACTAACATTATCCTTAAATTTACCATGTCTTAGCTTTAAGGCATTTTTCCATGTCCTGATGGAGGACCTGAGATCAAACAAGTCTGTTCAATCTTGTTTATACCCTTGAATATGAGAAAAACAGAGATCATGTCCTCATAAAGCTTCATTTTCTCCAAGATGAACATGTCAGGAGTTGCCAGAATCTCCTGGTAGTTTTTGTCCCCCACACCTCTGATCATTTTGGTGGCCCTGTATTGCACCCTCTCTACAACCCCAAGATCCTTTTTGTGTTGAGGAGCACAGAACTACACAACACAGTTCTTTAGGTGGTGCCTGAATGGGACCTTGTAAAGTGGCAGGATTAGGTCTCCTGCCCTGCTGGTCACCCCTTTTCCGATTAACCCCAACATTCTGCCAGACGTCCTCACAGTGTGAACACCTACTGCTTGTTATGCTTAACCTCCTTGTATAGTATGAACCCCAGGCCCTTTTCCTCCTGCCCTGTAGGAAAAAGGAACCCCAGACATTGAGTAGATCATACCTCTGTTGTTCTTTCCCAAGTGTAGCACCTTACATGTGTCTGCACTGAATCTGAGACTCTGAGACTCTGACCAATCACCCAGCTTGTTCAGATTATTGTTCTTTAACAAGCAACGACTCAAAGGACTAGAAAAGCTGAAAGGTCATGGTTCATGGGAAATAAGGGGGCACGGGTGTTGGAACATAGTGGTGCTTCTTGGGTAACCTGCATCTACTTTGTAGGTGTATTTATTTAGTTTATTAATTTGTTTAATTTTGGAGAAAACATAGAGGGATAAATATGAAATCTCATTTATAGATGTGCACTGGGGGAAATGGAGCGGGATAGCAAAATAGTACACATTAGATACAGTAAGTAGATAAAGGTAAATAAAACATGCACATTTTTTTAATTTATTTCTTGAAACATTTCACCAGGAAAGGCACAAATATACAACAAACAGCAGAAAGTAAAATAAACCAAAGAACAGACATGCCAGTGATGCTCAAAGCAAATAAGATGTAGCATGGTTCTACCAATTACAGAGAGAGGCAGATGTAAAATGAGAGCTCGATTTCAGCTTAACGTTCCACATGCAATTTGTTCCCCCAAGATCTACTGGAATGTTGTGCCAAATATTAGGGGTCCTACAACTGATAGCAGCTTGATCTGCTTTATTTCTGAAGCTTGGAAGCAAGAGTTCTGGGGCAAGGAAAGACCTGAGCTGGTATGCCATACAGGAGACTGGAGGTAGTAGGTTGCTTAGATGTTGCACGAGCATGTTGCATCAGGACTGTGCACCTAATAGCGAAGAGTGCATGGTGAGTCTGTTGCATGTGGAGGGAAACCAGGTTGCATCTATGTATAGCAGTGGTGTGTAAGGAAAGGGCAGTTCATTACAATGCAACATAGGAAGTTCTAAAGCAAGTCTAGTTTGGCTAACTGGGATTTGGTTGCTGATCATACACAGTATCTCCATAAACAATGGAGCTCAATAGCATCTGTTCAACTATCCATTCCCTACGACCATACAGAGATAATCTCTGATGCAATATAGGGCTGCCTGATTGTGGAACTATGCAAAGGTTAATTTTTGAATTTGGGCTGCATAGTTCAGGTTTTGATTAAGGGTCAAGACAAGATATTTTAGAAGCTGACACTTGCTGGGGGGAGAGGGGTGCAAGAGGGAGCCATGAAGGAAGCATATGTTTCAAGAGAGGGTGTGGCCTGGAGTCAAAAAACATGGGGACAGTTGTTTCTGGTTTCAAATTCCCTTGTTTACCAGTACCCACTGTTGGATCTTTTATAGTTCATCAGGAGTCTGGGTCTAATTGTAGGGGTATATTGTCTGGAGGAGAATAGAACTCTGTTGTCGGCATACATCTGCATGACCCATGCTGGGGTACACAAGAGAAAGTCATTTATGAAAATGATGACCAGGACTGGCCCCAGGACAAAGCCCTGAGGGACACCCTTACTGATAGGTAGGATAATTGAGGATAATTGAGGTTGAGCCACATATCCTTACTAGTTGGCCACAGTTGATTGGGTAAGATTCAAACAAATCAGGAGACCATTAATGCTAGAGTCTTAAGCTTGTGGAGCAGCAGGTGTCGAGAAACATATCAAAGGCCTTAGTTAGTATCATGATTCTGAGAAGAGAAGGGAAGTGCAGGGAGTGTGCTGCATGGATTCCTAGTTTTTAGGGGAAGAAGAACTGAGTACTGTCATAGTAATCAGTTAATTGTCTGCTGATTGGTGAAGCAGTGGCTGCTGACTATGTCAGGCAGGTGCCCAAATGTACCAATACAATAGGCTGATAGACTAAGAACAAGTCAATGGTGGTGTGATTAGGCAATCTGGAATTGAATCTCATTGGATTTGTTATCAATGGGGTGAGATTTAGAGCATAAACTCTAGGAGTTGCACCTGATCTTGGCCCTGTCCATTTAGTGTTTAAATCCCCCAGAAAACCTGCTTAGACTTTGTATGACCAGTTATAAGAAGTATGCTCTCAAGTGTATCCATGGCAGAGTAAGAGGATCTGCCAGAGATACTGTGAATGTCAACAACTATAAATGGTAAGAAGTGTTGAAAAGCTATTAAACCAGCAAGAATGTCATTGAATTTGGGCACTAAATCTTAAAAAAAGTGGATGGGAAGAGAGCAACAAAGAAACATATAGGGGCACTCCTCCACCTGTCTTGTTCCAATCCTGCTGGAAAGGGATGTATCTTCCATCTGCACATTGTTCAGAGGGCATCTTACTTATTTGCTGCATCTCTGTGTGGACAAACAGGTCACATTTGTTAAATTGAACATGTGCTTTCTGTAGTTCATGCTCATGAAACATGCTGAATATGTTGATATGATAAATAAATAGCCCTTTAGGTAAGTTTGGCTGCCCTGTGGAGACAGAGATGGGACCAGGATTGGCTTCTATATTGCCAGCAAGCAAATGAGGAAGAGAATTAACAAGCATTTGTCAATGCTGAATGTTGTCTTGCTGGCATTGGCATTGGCATTGGCAGTGCAGGAGTTAGAGAGAGATGCATAATAGGAATGGTAGTGAAGTATTGAACTGATGCCAACCCCACGCCCACCCTGCAGAGACTCACAGGCATTGGGGTGGGCCTTTGGATCATCGACCATAATACTCATGCCATTTCACCTCACCCTACCCTGCAGACACCGAAAAGTGTTGCGGTGTGCCTTGGGGTCTTTGGGCCTTACGGTCACCCCATTCCATAAGGAAATACTCTGAGATGCGTGCTGTATAGGAGAATGAGGTGAACTTTGGGGCTGAAGAGTCCAAGGCACTCCCCGATGCCAGTCACTAGCTGTAGAGTGGAATGGCATGAGCATTACAGCTGACAATCGCAGGTCACACCCCTGATGCCTGTCAGTCTCTACAGGGTGGGGAGTAACAGCTGGAAACCCTAACGCTGCAGGCATTTGTTGGTATTTTCACTCCAAATTTCCAACATGGGCTTTTTGTGACTCTACCTCATGAACAGTGGCCCTATCAGTCTGTTAGCCGAAATGTGATTTTGCACAGCGACTGAGCCATTTGGTTCCACAGGTGCGAAAACACATTTTACATAGAAACATAGAAACATAGAATTTTACGGCAGATAAGGACCCCTTGGCCCACCCAGTCTGCCCATTTCCCTGCCTACTGGATAAGCTGCAGATCCTAGTTAACCAGCAGCCTACTTTTGCCTACCTCCATCCCCTAGAATTGCCTTATGACTGTCCCATGCATGCTTGAATTTCACCACTGTTTTTGACTCCACGACCTCCTCCGGAAGGCCGTTCCATGCATCCACAACCCTCTCTGTGAAAAAATACTTCCTTAAATTACCTCTGAGCTGCCCCCCCTCTATCTTCAAATTGTGCCCCCTTGTTCTTGCACACCCCTTTTTTTGAAAGATGCTACCCTCTTGGACTTTGTTGATTCCTTGAGGTACTTGAAGTTTCTATCATGTCCCCTCTCCTCCTTTCCTCGAGGCTATACATATTAAGCTTCTTTAGTCTCTATTCATATGTCTCCCGGTGCAGACCCTGCACCATTTTAGTTGCCCTCCTCTGGACAGCTTCCATCCTGTCTATGTCTTTGCGAAGACTGGGTCTCCAGAACTGCACGCAGTACTCCAGATAGGGTCTGACCAGCTGTCTGTACAGAGGGATAATAACTTCCTGTTTCCTACTGGTGATGCCTCTCCCTATGCATCCCAATATCCCCCCAGCCCTCATTGCTGCCCTCTCACATTGCTTGCCCACCTTTAGGTCATCTGATATGACTACCCCAGGTCCTTTCCATTTTTGTTGTTGTTAGTATCTCACCCCCCATTGTGTACTCTTCCCCTGGGTTTTTGTTTCCCAGGTGCATTACCTTGCACTTCTTAGCATTGAATCTAAGCTGCCATACATTTGACCATTCTTCTAACCTTGCCAAGTCCCTTTTCATCCTTTCCACCCCACTTTGTGCATCAACTCTGTTGCAGATCTTTGTGTCATCTGTGTCATTTGGGGCAGGATGTGAAAAATAACAGCTGTACTGTTTATGAGGAGGTGTAAAAAAATGGCAATGTTGAAAATCTGGAGTGAAAATATGAAAAATTGTTGAAGTCATGAGCGTGCTTAAAAACTGCGCAACGCACGCCCATATCACAACTAATTTGGGGATTTTTTTAACCAAATTTTCAACATAGGCATTCTGTGACCTCCGCTCATGAACAATGACACTGTGATTTTGTTAATCTGTTCTGAAAGTTGATTTCCCACAGCGACAGCAACATTGTGCACCAGATGTGCGAAAACACATTTTGGGCAGGATGTGAAAAATGACAGTTGTACTGTTAATAAGGAAGTGTGAACAAATGGCAATGTTGACAATCTGGAGTGAAAATATTAAAAACTGTTGAAGTTACGAGCCTGCGTGGAAACTGTGAAATGCATGCTCATAACATAGTAATTTTCTGGAATTTTTTCACCAAATTTACAACATAGGCTTTTTGGGACCCCACCTCTAGAACAGCGGCACTGTCATTTTGTTAATTGGTCCCAAAGGGTGATTCCATGCAGTGACTGTCAAATCACCTTTCGGGACCAAATAACGAGATGACAGTGCATGTGCTTATGAGCTGGGGTCCCAAGAACCCTATGTTGAAAATATGGAGCTAAAATAAAAAAAAATGGCCGAGATATCCACCTAAGTTGAACCCTCCCCCCCCCATTGATGCCATTATACAGCTTACCAGCATTTCTTCATTTTGCAGTTCGGCTTTAAACCATGCAGACATGTTCCCACTCCACCGAAGATTGCAGCGCCAGCCCTCCAGAGGTAAGTATGAGATGAGGGGGGTGTGATGAGGTGGGGTGTGTAGATGGTGGGTGCGGGTTGGGGGAGGGAGCGCTGTGGACAACAAGGAACCATTTTCTTTTTTTCAGGTTAAAAAAAGGACATCACAACACAGTTTGTTAGGCACACTGGGTTGGGCTCCCAGTGTGCCACACAATGAGGGTGGGGGGACATGCCAACACGGTCAGCTTTGTGGGAGCAGAATGACACTGGGGTGGGCTTCCAGTGTGCCACACAATGTGAGCAAAGTACATAGCAAGATGGTTTCTTAGGCACACTGGGGTGGGCTCCCATTGTGCCACACAATGTGGGGAAATGGGGGACATGGCGACACAGAGATTACACCCCCAATGTTGGCTTTGTTTGGGGATTGTGCAGCAGCAGCAGGAACCACTGCCATGTTTATTGAAATGGTTCATCAGGAAAGGCATGTACGGGAGGCGCGTCATCTCTGCCACTGCATGACAAGCTTGTCTCTGATTGCAGTGGCACATTTCTTTCAAGTTGATGGCACTTTACATACATTTTGCATCAGCGTTAGCATGCTGGCTAATTGGGAAATGAGGAACACACCTACTAAAGCATGCCCTGCATTCTCCAACACTGACACACTTCTCACTGTGCTATTACTACCAGAAGATGTTGCTTGCGCAGTGCAAGGCAACATAAAAATAGTTCTTTTGTTGGTCAGAAAATAGAAATGTGAGCAAACTGGAGATTTATTGTGGTGGTTGAGGTACAAGGAGCATGGGAGGGAGACAGTAAGTCTCAGAGTGCATTCCAAGAGGAGGCATTGCTTAGGGAGTAGTCCAGGTATATGTCCGAGAAAGAGATAAGATGCATAAATAAGGCAGATGGGTTTGAGTTTCAGGTGTGAATGGAACTATTTGGCCACTGACAGGCTACAAGCAGAGCAGAGCAATCCATGTAAGAGATACTTTGAGAATAAATACAAAGAGGTATCGTGTAAGTACATAATGAGACAGGTCACAGCAGAAATAACAGCAATATGTACCTTTTCTGGTCAGAGAGATGAAACTGATGAAAGGACAAAAGTATGAGATTATCTAAAGCAGCAGATGCATATGCTGTACAGAATATGAAAGTATAAACTACACTGGGTCATATCAGTTTAAAGCAAGTATCAAATATTTGTTATCATAGTTGACAAGAAGTTAGTACTTACATAAGGAGCTTGGATAGAAAGCTACTTCCGAGATCAGAGAGACACACCTACGGTATCAGCAGAATGCATGTAGTTATGCTAGGCACAAGCAACACTGGTAAGCACAGAATACACACCTGGAGGGACAGCATCTCCTATCAAATGCCACCCTAAGTTAATAGCCTAAGTATCCCACTTTTATGCCCCTGACCTTATACTTCAGCTTTCTGAATGGAAGGCCACCCAGTACAGTGTCCCTACTGTATATAGGTGAGGGGCAGAAGAACATGGCTCCTATGCTCAGCTTCAGGAACTGTCTGGTCACTTTGCCTGTCTACTAAGTAGTTCTAGAATATGGTGCAAAAATTGAAAGGTTTTACCTTTCAATATGGAGCAGTCCCTCAATGTGCATCTTTCATTGTGGCCAAGGTTTGTTAGTCTTAGCTGGTAAATATTATGTTTATTCAAAAATATCTATCAATTGTTGCTGCAAAATAATCATTAATACAATAGTTTGGTTCTGTATAGATTAGACTATTAAATGTGTCTTTTAACCTGCCTCCCAACTTCAGCAATTGCCCCTATTAAGGGCATTTAAAATGCTTCTGCTCAGGTAATTTCTGACGCTTGTTGTCATTACCATAGCACCCTTATTTTACAATCTCTCCACTGGCTTCTATTGAACCTTAGGTTTCATTTTAAAATTTTGGTTTGGTTATTTTCTGTTCTTAATTCTGGCTGACAATTTTATCTTGCAGATTGTTTTCATTGGTGTACCTCTTGAAATACTCCGTGTTCCAGTAATACTGGCCTTTTGCCCCTCCCTCCATCCAGTCTCAACTGGCTCATTTATACAGTATATCATTTCCACTTCTAGGACTGACTCTTCGGAATTCTCTGCCTTTGTAAATCCATTGGCTTCCCAATATGGACAGGTTTTGCTGTGCCTTTAATATCTATTTGCATGATTGTTTTTGATATACAGCAAAGCCAGCTACAATGTAATACAGTAACTTGCAGTAAATGACGTCACAAAATGCTGCAGTAAAAAGGGGCTTAATTGCCATTGAGTTACACCATTCCCTGCAGTAAACTGCAGCATTTTATGATATACTGCAGCACTACTACATAGCATCCTATCTGATACCCCTGTATTGTTCTTTTGAAATTGGTTTTGTACATTTATGTATTTATGCAAATTGCTTTTATTATTTTAAAGCTTATAATTAATGGGTTTTGTTTTCTCCCATAGGAAAACCTGGTTTGTAATTTGCTATTATACAGGAGTATTTATAAGCCGGCCTGGTAGCACTGAGGGTTAAGGCACTAGTCGCCTTACCTCGTGCTATACCAGTGACCCAGGTTTGGGAATGATCCCAGGCCACTGGGGGTCAGCAGGGGTGGGAAGGGATTGAACATCCAGAGGACAGCTCTCCTTTTCCAGTTAGGTTGTAGGGCAATGCGTCGCTATCGCGCACCCTCTGGCGATGGCAGGACATGCCATAATGCATTGCAGTCATATGGCAAGGGTGGAGCTTGTCGGATACCAGACATCATTGCACATCCAAGCTCCACTTCAGGGGGGGGCAGGGGTTGAGGAAGAAATACCACAAGAAAATAATCTGACCAGAGGAGGCGATGAGGATCCCAGGGACCTCCCTTACATCCCCAGCTCCGGGCAGGCTATTCTGGGGATCCAGGCTGACTTCACTAGAGGATTGGACCCTCTAATTCCAGATAGACGCTGCCACAGGAGAGAGGGCCCTGCCTCAGTGGGTGATCCGGGGCACTGGGAAGGTCCTCGATTGAAGAGAGATCCGGAGGTAAGCCTGCCGTGGTGGGGAGTAAAAGGGCTACTGTTGTGTGGTACCTCCAAGAGAAGCCTCGGTTGGCTGGAGTAAAAATAGAGTTAAAAAAAAATATAGGAGTGTTTATAACGGCAAACACATTTTGCGTTTCTCTCAGTCCGTGCATGTGCCAGTTGCAGCTCTTTGTTCCTGACTGCCTTGCCTTCTCACCAGACACTTCACTGCCACTCAGTGTTGGTGGTAAGTTCTTTAAAAAAAAATCACTACTGTAAAATGTTGAAAACTTCAACAAACAAAAAAAATTAACTCCTTGTCAACACAGTTAACTTCCAGCAGTGGACTGCGCTGAATCCCAACTCAACCATGGCAGCACAGAAATAGTTTTTATTTTAAATAATTGCTGTAGCAAAAAAAAAAAACAGAATTATATAAAATAAAACATGGGGTAGTGTGTAAAACTTGAATTTTACACACACCCTCAATGTTGGATGCTTAGATAAACCCCTCAAGGTTTGCTCTCGGGGTTTATGTAGCATCCAAGACCTCAGGTGTGTGTAAAATTCTCATTACACACTCCACCCCATATATTATTCTATATATGTTTTATCTTTTTAGATTGTTTTCATCTATTGGCACAACACACTGATACTTTGTTGAAGAGCACTTTACAAATAATTAAAATCAATAAACTTTTCATGAAACATGAAATATAATTCTAAGAAATCTATTCCACCTATAAAGATAAAAGGCCAAAGATTATTAAATCTTTAAAAGTATTTGTTTAGCTATTTTTTTATTTATTAAGGATTTTTTTTGCCAGGAAAGGCACACAGAGACAACACTCTTTTCCCGGGGTGTAGGAAGAAATAGGCTGTTGGTTAACTAGGATCTGCGGTCTATCCTGTAGGTAGGGAAATGGGCAGACTAGGTGGGCCAAGTGGTCCTTATCTGCCATCAAAGTCTATGTTTCTATGTTTCAGGGAAGTTAGGTGGCTTGCTCTGTGTCAAACAATATGCAAGTGATGGCTGTGGGATTCAAAACCAGGTCTACTGGTTCACAGTTCTGTGCTCTAACCATGAGACTAAACTAAAGACACTTTTGTACTAGGGTGTGTGGACCAGGTGTTCTGGATATGACATGTAAGACCAAGTTGGGCATGGCAAATGAGAACTACAACCAGAAATAAAGATGCACTGCAGAGCGCCAAAATAAATAGAGTAATCAATAGAAGTACACAAGAGTAATGTTACACACATGTCCTGATCTGCTGCACTGAAAAAGGTATTGTGAACCAGTGGCATAATTTCCTCTTCTAGCTGTTCCATTTCACTTGCTCTGCTCCACTGGTGTGTTCTCATGAGTGTAACATCTGAATTCTTTTTTTTTTCAACTGTTTTTACCCCTCATTTGCCACAGGCCTGGACCTCTTTAGGCTGTCTCTCAGTGCCTGATCCTGCCTCACTGAGTTCCTCCCTAGCCTGTGACCCCAGTCACCTGTGACTGACCTACTTGGGTAACCCTTCGGCTTGCATCCTGTGAGGCACAGCCAATTTTAGCTCTCAGTGCTCTTGCACAAGTATCTAATTCTCAGTAGGTGGAGGTGAAGGCCAAAGGTGTGGCTGGGTCCAGGAGGGCAGAATCCAGTAGTGGATGTGGTGGCAAGGGAGCATTGTCATCTGCCCCGCCAGAGGGGTTATCCACTTCACTTAGTTTTCCCCTGAAGGGAGCTGATGAGCAATGACATCCTGGAATGTTATGCACGCTCCCGTCCATGACACGCCAATCTTCCACAACTCACCAATCCCAGTACTCACCAGGGCTCTAGGCTCAGTACCCTTGAGTTGCTACCAGAAAGCACACTTTTGCAGGAGCCCCGCACCCATCCACCCCAGGGGAGGCAAGCTGTCCATCAAATACTTAAGCCTCCTCCCCCAGACCAGATCTCTGATGCTCTGGGTTTGTTCCTGAACTCAGATCATCAGCATTGTGAGCAGTAATGCTACTGCTGCATCAGTGGGTCAGCAACAAACTGACTTCTTGTAAGAGAAAGAATGGAAGACTTGCATAAGGCAGACATAGGCAGTGTGTTTTGTAAGGTGATAAGATAACTGTGCTAATACTAGGGCCAAATTATATGAGATGGGATAACCTTTGTCATGTTACAACATGTCGCCCAGCAATTTTGCCACCCAATCACCATCATGGCAAGGCGCCAGGGCACATTTTTGATGTTTGTGGGGGTCATTTCCCCCGCACCCCCCCACCATGGGGGGGCTTCACCAACTGCCCCCCCAGACTATAAAATAATCACCTCAAGGCCGGAGGTGTAGAGGGGAAGAGCACAACACCCCTGGGGTGGCAAAATGGCAGGCAATGCAAAATCTCGATCGACGGAATTATTGTCAATTGGGTTGCAGTGCCCACATTGCTGTCTCTGCAAGGGAGTCAGTGCACAAATGGCACACCTGTTATAGCAACCCAGATTATTCCCATGTTTACATTAAAGCCACATTTCTGGGAGGCAACCTGATTTATTTTATCCTAGTCCAAGAGCAAATCTTTAATCCCAGTTTAAGGAATCCCATTATACTGTATCTCACAATCATACATTTTGAGGTTAAAAATAAATAAATCTGAAATACATTTCTATACCACAGGCTGTGAAATAAAGTTTAATTTGGTTACATTTCTTCAAGCAGCACCAATAAAATAAATGTTTTATAGGCAGTTAGCAAGTAATTAAGCAACAATATCTTTCAAATAAGTTACTAACCATATTCTGTCATTAGAAACCAGTTATCTTAGTAACAGTCTTTGTGCTCCCTCTTGGGGGTATACTCAAAAATGTGGATTGTTAGAACTGTGCCACTGGTGATGGACATGCTCACTGTCAATTAAATTGGCTGTTCTAGGTGTTCCTCAGCATCATCTACAGAAATATATGTGGAAGGGGGGTCTAATGTGAAAAAAAAACAAGCAGAGCTAATAGTGTGTGTGGAAAGGAATCGACAGCTAGCATGGGACATGCTTTCTATCTTTGCTTGCTGCTGGGGGAGGTAGGAGTTGTGAATTTGAATCTTTCTTTAACTGTTCCGGAGCCATTTTGTCTGTGGGAGCATTAGTTTGAATCTTTCTTTCACTATTTCATTAATTGTTGCTTGCTGCTGGAGAAGGAGATTTTTTTTCGGAGCAACTAAGGATCTAGTCAGGTAGGACTTGTGAGTTTGAATCTTTCTTTAACTGTTCCAGGAGTTATTTTGTCTGTGCATTTTGTTTGCTGCTGGGGGAGGTAGGAGTTGTGAGTTTGAATCTTTCTTTTAACTGTTCCAAGAGGCATTTTGTCTGTGCATTTTGCTTGCTGCTGGAGGAGGTAGGAGTTCTGAGTTTGAATCTTTCTTTAACTGATCCAGGAGGCATTTTGACTGAGATTTTTATTTGACTCTTTCCTTAACTGTTTCTTTAACTGCTGCTTGCATTTTGCATGTGAGAAAAGAGGGTAGGAACATACTTAAGGAGAGCATAGGATGGCACAAGAAGTGGTGCAGTGCAATGGGTGTGGAGCAGCGGTGTTCAGAAGAACTTTCTTGGAACTGCGGTGCTGCCCCATTTGTAGGCACCTCTCTGGGCTGAGGAAGGAGGTTTGCCAGGTATCAAGCACAGTTGGCAGGATTACTGGGGACCTTGGCCCCCACACAGGAACTACCATACCACCAGCCACTACCACAGAGGGTACTCAGAGGTCTTTTTGGACTATGGTGGGCTCAGGGAGGCTGGAGAATGTGGAGCTCAAGTACATCCCCTACCCGGTACAACTAGAGAACAAATATAATGTTCTCAAGGAGAGGGACAGCCCTGAAAGGGAACCCAAGGTTGTGACCAGGTGTGATGGGAAGACAATCCGGGGGGGGGGCACAGGGGATGGGGCCAGAGAATCCCAGGGGAGAAGGAAGCTTCCCCTAGTGGGGGACTCAGTAGTTCAGGGTATGAAGATAGGATCAGGCACCAGCAGGGAGAGGGAGGTTATGTGTCTCCCAGGAGGCACAGCTCTGAGAGAGAAGGAGCAGATCCACAGGATCACAAAAGCTGTGGCTAGAAGGGTGAGGCTGGACATCGTTGTCCATCTGGGGACAAATGACTTAGCCAAAGAAAGAGCAAGTATTGGGAAGGTTCAGGAGAATTTTAGAGATTGGGGTAGGAGCCTGGGTAGGAGGGTAGCAAACTTTGTTACATTCTCAGAAGTGCTACCAATCAGGGGAAGGAGAGGTGAAAGAAAATAATGCATTAAAATCATCCAACAAGCAGTTGAAAGACTAGTGCAGGGAAAACAACTTTGGCTACATTGGGGACTGGGCACCACCTGGGATGATGTACGCTTTTATAAAAAAGATGGCCTGCATCCTTCTGAGGAGGGTATGTCTGTCTTCAGTGAGAGGTTTACATGCTTCCTGAACAAGCATTTAAACTAGCCACTGGGAGGGGGACTGTCAGGAGTGGGGAGATTCAGGCAGCCCACCCCACAGGTTAGTGCACACATCAAGCAAGACCAGGATGTCAGCCTGGGGTAGATACACCGGTACCGCAGGGCAAGACAGGCTGCACTCAGGACATAACAGTATCACCACTAATAGAAGTACTTGAACCACAAGCAACCAGTAAGGTAATAAAAAGGAAGCACCACATAGAACACTACGGGAAAAGTAGGATGAAGCAAGGGACAAAACACAAGGAAGGAAGGAAGAAAAAGATGCCACATTTCATGGAAGGTCATGCACACAAATGCCCGCAGTCTGGGGAACAAAATGCCAGACCTTGTGACTGTAATGACAGAGGCTAATCTGGACATAGAGGCGATAACAGAAACATGGTGCACCAGCAACCACAGCTGGGACATAAGTGTACCGGGTTATGCCCTGTTCAGAAAAGATAGGGAGGGTAAAAGGGGGTGAGGGGTTGCCGTCTACGTCAAAGAAAGTATAACGGAGACTAAAATTCAAAACAGGCATGAGCAAACAGAGGAAGTTTGGGTCACCCTTGAGCTAGGCAGTGGAACAGCCATTTAAACAGCAGTCAAATACAGACCCCCGGCTCAGACCCAGGAAATAGACAAACAGCTGCTAGAAAATATTCATGAAATGGCAGCAAAGGGGGAGGTACAGCTAATGGGAGACTTTAACATGCCAGTATCCCACTATCCCTCCTGACTGTCTTGTCGGACTGCCTGGCCACCTTTATGTCATCCAATATGATTCCCCTAGGTCTCATTCCTGCTCGGTGGTCTTCAATACTACTCCACCCATTTTGTACTCTGCTGCTGCATTTTTCTTCCCTAAGTGCATTAGCACTTTTTCACATCAAAACCCAGCTGCCACACCCTTGACCACTCCTCTAGTTTTCTCAGGTCTCTGTTCATCTTTTCCACCCCCATGGAGTGTCTAATCAGTTGTAGATTTTGGTGTTATCTGCAAAGAGGTAGACCTTACCTCCAGCTCCTCTGCAATGTCACTTATAAAGACATTAATGAGGACCGGTCCCAGCCCTGATCCCCGAGGCATCTCCGTAGTCATCCTCCTTTCCTTGGAGTGAACTCCATTTACCTCCACCCTTTGTTGCCTATCCCCTAACCAATTTCTTATCCAGTTAATCACCTTTGGACCCACTCCTACACTACCCAGCTTGCTTACTTGTCTCCTACGTGGAATGGTGTTGAAAGCCTTATTGAAATCTAGGTAGGCCACATCCACCACTACACCCTGATCTAAATCCTTCATCACCCAGTCAAAGAAATCTATTAGATTCATTTGATATTTCCTCTCTCTCCTGTGAACCCATGCTGCATCATGTTTTGTAACCCACTGAATTCAAGATATTCCACAATCTTTCCCTTCAGCAGTGATTCTATTAACTTTTCCATCACTTTTTATTAGACTGACTGGCTTGTAATTGCTAAACTCCTTCCTGCTACCACTTTTGTGTAGTGGGACTACATCCGCTGTCTTCCAGTCCTCCGGAACCACTCCTGTTTCCAGTAAGCTGTTAAATGGAACTATCCGAACTGCAGCCAGTATTTCTCTGTACCCTTGAATGCGCCCCTTATGGGGCCCCATTGCTTTGTCAACCTTTAGATTAGTGAGTATTTTCAGGATCCCCCCCCCCCCAGAAATGACTAGTGTCCACTTCCCTCTCTCCAAAGCTTCTGTTACTTTTTTGTGGCTCTTCCCCTGCTCCTTCCTCTATGAACAATGAACAAAAGTATTTGTTCAGGATGTCTTCCTTTTCCTGGTCTCCCTCTGCACAGTTCCCCCTTCCATTTTTATCCTTGCAATCCCACCTTGGTCTTCCTTTTTTCATTTACATACGTAAAAAATGTCTTGTCCCCTTTTGTTACCTCATGGGTTATTCTCTGTTCAGTCTGCACCTTGCACTCCTTACTGTTTTACCTGCTTTCCTCTGTTTCTCCTGATACCACCTCCCTATCCTCCTCCTTCTGCATCTAATATGCTGGGCTAATGCATTCATGGTGTCTTTATTTCTAATACAGCTCAAGTGCTCTCCAATTATGATGTTGAGAATGAGTGTGATCTTATCCACATAAAAAGTGCTACAATTACAGGTTGCCAAATATACTAGTAGGGCAGTTGATGAACTGGCTAATGGAGAACTGTTTGTCATATGACACGTAACAAAACGTGTCTTTTTTTTTGAATGACATTACAAAAATGACAGTGTCCACAGCAATGGCAATCCCTGGGGAGGGTCAATTAGCCACGAAGGTTGCTGGATTTGGGTGGTGGGCTGGAGACTGTGGACAAGTTTATCTGCTAGACAAGGTCCCCTGCAGTACACCATACATATTGGAGTATCCCCTGTAAAAGGAGTTCTGGCTGGAGTATATTCCAAGGCTTGAAACAGAATGTTTTTGACCTCCTTGGACTGTCTGCAATAGGTGGTCACAAAATTCCGTACATTATCCTGGCCATTCTCTATCCGATTATAAGTGAGTAAACTGCTTCCATCTGTTAGACATGCTTAATTTCTGACTTTGTGTACCAAATCAAACCTGTACCCTCTATTAATGAAGCATGATTGTATTTCTGAAGCCCTTTTCTCAAAGTCTGCAGCAATGGAATAGCTCCTACGAACTCTAAGGAACTAAGCCTTGGGAATGTTATTAATTATATGTGCTGGGTGGCAACTGGATGGAAAAAGGACAGTATTTCTGTCTGTAGTATTCCTGAATAGGTCATTGTTGACCATACCATCTTCCAGTTTTCAAATTTGGAGATGCAGGAAATGTATTGTTTCCTTGCTGTGTCCAACCTAGAATCTTAAATTGGACTTAGAAAGTTCACAAATTCCATCAGTTCAGTTTCCCCAACATTTTGTATCATTAAGATACCATCAATATATATTTTCCAGAGGTCAAGCTTGTCAAAAAGATTGTCTTCTGAAGAATAAATGACCTCCCTTTCCCAGGCACCAAGAAACAGATTTATATAACTAGGGATTAATTTAGCCCCCATAGCTATGCCCTTCACTTGATGGTAGAACTGATTTGGGACAATGAATGAGTTAGTAGCACAACATTCTACCATAAAATTCTGCTTTTCAGCACTCAGGTTAGTACTCTGGGTAAGAGTTTATTTATTTAGCTAGTTAATTAATTAATTATTTAGTTATTTATTACATTTTGGTAACTGGGTGGGCTGGGTGACCCAGAGTTAATTATTACAAGCAACTAAACAAGCAAAGATACAGACTGCACAGGTGCATAATATGCATATAATACAGTAAACCCTTGCTATAATGAACCTCATTATAAAGAACAATCAGTTATAATGAACATTTGTTCTGGCTCCCAGCCACAAGCACTCTTTTCTCAGCATCTTTCAGCCACACCACTATCCATGCTACAATCCTCCAACAAGTTAATTGGCACACTTACTTCTGATGCACTGATTACTTCTGATGCACTGAAAGTATTCCAATGCAGCCACAATGCAGCATAAAGTTAAGGCTAAAGTTAAACCCCCCCAAGGAAAAAAAATTAAGAAAAGCTGTACTGTATCCATTTCCTGATCACATGCACACAGCCAGGTGCTGAACTCAAGGTGATGCTTCCTGGCAACTGAGGGGGGTATGTGGAGGTTGTAGATTACACCTGTCAATCACACACAGTCATAAAAGGTGCTGCTTCCAGGCTTTGTTATGTCGCTTACCTACATTTTACAAAATGAAGCGCTCAGGTTATGCAGTAGAGCAAAAACTCCAAATCCTGGATCGCCCTTAAAGGGGGTGAGTGCCTAGACGAGATAAGTAAGGAGACTGGATTTTCAAAGAGCACCATTTGCACTTAACGCAAACAAGAAGCATCCTTAAGAGATTTTATCATAGAGTGCTCAGAGGGGGATGCCTTAAAAAGACAAAAACTGTGAAGTGCCAAAGAAGGTGAAGTAGACAAAGCCACTAAACTTTGGTTCCAACAGCAGAGGGCAAATGGTGCTCCAGTGTCTGGTGCCATAGTCCGTGAGTAAGTGCAGCAGTTTGCATGGACCATCCATGGAGCTGGCTCAAAATTTACTGCCTCAACTTGATAGTTATGGAGGTTTCAGAAGCGGCATGGCATCAGACGCATTTTCATCGTAGGGGAGCAGAGTTTTTACCCAAACTGAAACAAGTCATTCAAGAGGTGGGCTACCTACCAGAACAGATCTACAATTGCAAAGAAACAGATCTGTTCTGGAGGTGCCTTACTAATGTAATACTAGCAAGCAAAAGTGAGAGCAATGCCACAAAAGGCTTTAAGATCAATAAGGACAGGGTCACACTTCTGCTGGCTTGCAATGCAAATGGGACCCACAAAGTGAAATCCCTGCTTATTGGCAAGTTCCAGAGTCCTCACTGTTTCATCACTGTGACATGGATTCACTACCAGTACAGTATGGAAACAGCAGGAATGCGTGGATGATGTCTGATATTTTCAGGAACTGGTTTCAGCAAACTTTTGTGCTATCAGTTTGAGCACACCTGAAATGTCTGAAGCTTCCACAGAAAGCCCTACTACTAATGGGTCAATGTCCTGCACACCCTGCTGAGAGTGAGATTCGCTCTCATGATGGCAAGATACCGGGCCATGTTTTTACCCAAAAACACAACGTCAAGATTGCAACCACTTGACGGTAGCATCATTGCCACATTTAAGAAGCTTTACAGAAAAAGGCTTCTGGGTGACCTTGTTTCTGCTGACACAGGAGAAAGTGTCACTGATTTTGTAAGGAAGTGAACATTGTGGGATGTTGTGCACCTAACTGATGAGGCATGGGACGGTGTATCCCAAAGCATGATTGCTAGTGGCTGGACTGTGACCCTTGGTGCAACTTTCTTAGAGCAACCTGATGCACCAGAAGAGGACGACACAGATGATGTCCCTGAAATAATATACCTGGATGCATCACTAAATCTCCCAGCAGTACAGGATGAAAGGGCTGAGGAACTCATTGAGGAGTGGCTCACGCATGATGACTCCATACAAACAAGTGAACAGCTGATGGACAATGAAATCATAGGTGCTATAATGCACTGCAAGCAGGAGGATTCGGACTTGGAGGTGGAAGAAGAATCTGAGGAAGAAGACAAGCTGCAGGCACTAAAGAGACTATCCATGTACTTGAGATGGGACTGGCATGACTGCAAGCCCAAGAGGTTGAACCAATAAAAGTTTTACAGCTGCAACAAATCATTTCATTTGTGAGAGATGTGGCAGGAAAGATGTCCAAAAAGCAACAAACTAACATGACCATTTTTTTTAAATAACTTTACATTTAAGAAATTTAAGAAAGTTACTTTTCAAAATGTTAAATAAAGTTTTGAGTTTTTAACTGTTTAAAAGGAACAAAAATGTACCAAAAGCACACCAAGCATTGATATAATCCACTACTCACACCAATCTATGCTGTCAAGTAATCAATTAATCAGGTAAACAACCCACACTGTAATCAAGTCAACCAAGATAAAATGCTGCATAAAACAACACGATACTGCATGTTACACCTCCACCACCACCCCTGGCTGCCACAATTCATAATGCACTCCACAACAGTAGTCACACTTTTGGCCAGAATGGCGTCCTTCGATGTAAGGAATGACTTGGTATAATGAACATTCGATCTGGATCCCAAGCCATTCATTATAGCGAAGGTTTACATATATACATATATGTATGTATTCACTTGAGATGGATTATTACAGTCAAATATACAGGCAGTATAAGTATCAAACATATAACAATTACAGGAGAGTAGGGGCAATTCAATCATACAGAATATTGAGAATCATAGAGAACTTACCACAGCTGTCATACTCAGACAACTTACAATAAGTCCCTGAAACAGACATTGGAGAACTTTTATTTGAACAAAGCATCGAACATCTAGTAGGCAAGGCATTATTAAATGGTAGCACGTACAGTGGCAATGTTCCAAAAGCAGGCTCTTAAGCCCTTTTTTTAAATCCTCTGAGAGAGGAAGTGTTTTATGGTACAGTGGAATCTGTTTATAGCAGACTCATTGGTGTCAGAAGAAATTATCTGCTATCCCCGATGTCCATTCTAGCCGTCGATGGACAAAACAAAAACTGTACCGCAGTGTAAGTCAGTGTAGGTATGATACGATCGCACTGTGGTGCAGTATGTTCATACATATCAGTTAATACTGGCTGTGTGAAGTGGTACTGTCCTGTTTTGATTGCTTGTGTGCTTCAGTGCTTGTGACAGTTAAGAACTCAAAACTTTATTTCTTTATTATTTTCAGTGAAAATCAGAGAATTGGGGTGGGGGGGTTGTTGTGTTTATTTGGTCTCTGTAAAATCAGTAATCTTACTTTGTGTTCCTGCTGTGCGAGTGTGGGGTCTCCAGTTGTGGTCTGTTCTTGTTAGCAGTACCCAGTCTGGGTGGCTATTGGAACATTGCTCCATTGCTCTGTGGAGTGTTGAAAATGGACTTCTAACGTCAGCTGCAGTGACCAGATTCTCTTCGGTGGCATCTGCTTTGGTGTCTCCGTTGTCCTCTTCCTCATGTTGGTTAGGCTGTGCCTCCTGCATGGACTCAATGACCTCTTCCATGACATCCATCACTGGCTCTGGATCGCTCTCTCCCAGCCTGCACAGAACAGCAACATTTTTTTCAGACAGTCTGGTGGGAGGTGGGACTTCTAAAACTTCTGTTTCCAGCTCATTCACAAGTTCCTCAAGGGGCATCTCAGTGGTGAGTTCGCATTTCCCAAAGCAGTTGATTATTGTTTCAGTGGTTACACTGTCCCACGCTGCTTTCATTTATCTGACTGCATCAAGTAGATACATTTTTTTGACACAATCTGCTGCTGATAGCTTGGCACCATCAGGAGAGTCAAGCTCCTGGAGGATCTTCTCTCTCATAGCATGTACGTAGTAGTGCTTAAATAAATAAATTACCCCCTGGTCCAGGGGCTGGTTTATACAGGTGGTGTTGGGTGGGAGGAAGATTAACTTAATGCTCCTGAGTCCTGCAACTGCCAGGTGGCTGCTAAAATTGTCTAACAGCAGGACAGCCTTCCTCCCCCTCAGCTGTCTGTCCCATTGCTGAACCCATTCTGTGAAAATGTCTCCTGTCATCCAAGCTGTTCAGTTGTTCTGATAAATTACAGAAAGGTGTGTAATGTTTCAGAAACACCAAGGCTTGGATGACTTACCTATGACCACCAACTCCTTTTTTACAGACCCGGTCATTTTGCAACAGACAAGGAGAGATAAATGCTCTTTCACCTTTTTCTGACCCTGTGGCAGCTCGTCTTTAAAAGTGAGGGTTCCATAGCCAACACACCAGAAAAAAAAATCCAGTCTCATTGGCATCGTAGATGTTGTCTGGAGATTAGCCAGATAGGATGGTGGGAAGGACATCGCTAATCCAGGTGTCTGCATCAGGGCCATCAGCATTAAGTTTCTCCCCATGTGCTTGACTGTAACAAATGTTGTGACAGCTTTACCATCTTGCTAGCCACCCTTCAGTAGGGGCAAAGTCTGGCTTTCCAAGCCCTGTTGCCAATTGTTTGGCCTTTTACATTAGCAGGGGGTTGCTGATGACAGCCTCTCTGTCCCTGGCTGAGCTGAACCACCGGAGTAAAGCCTCTGCCACTTCCCCATCCTTACCTTCCCTCCTCCTTTTATGTTCTGTGTTCTGGTTGCTATGCCATTCAGTCATGAGCGCCTCATGAGCTTTCAGTAAGTCTGACACAATAAACTTTGTGAGACCCACATGCACAGAGAGGTCTCGCATGCTCATTTTGGGCAGAGAGTCTATTTTCTGAAGAATCTCTATTTTCCTACCCAAGCGTAAATGCGGAGCGCTTGTGGGAAGCCATGTTGACAGGACGAAGCACAACAGCCAGAAGAAAGCAATCCGAGTGACTTGAAAACATCACTATTTAACTGCCTAGAATTAACACCTGGAAGGTAGACAATGAGGTAGTGAGGGCAGTTACCATGTTAACCGCCACTAGTAACTGCCAGATAATTGGTTTGACAGCTGCTACTTGTAAGAGTCAATTGGCCCACAACAGCTTCAGGAGCTTCAGGGCACAAGTTTGTTCAATGAGAAATGTTGCAAAATACAGCACCCAAAGTCCATTTAAACAGACAAAAAGTGAATGGAAGTCTATGTAAACATTTTTGGATTTCACTTTTCGTCTACTTAAACCGAATGTCTGTGCAAACCGAGTACGCTATAAGTGGAGGGCACTGTAGTGCCGTAACAGAGTCCCAGTGTGCAGGAGCAGAGTAAGCAAAATACCTTTTGCCCATATTGATTCTTACGCTGGGTATCTCAAGTAGGTAGCTGCCTGAGGACCAGAGTGACACATCACAGATTAGGTGTATAAGACACTATTTAAGCTTATAAGGGTGTAGACCTTGGAAAGTTTAAATACCAGACAGAGGACAGGGTATGGCATCTTCTCTGCCGGAGTGGGCTAATTTATGGAGGAGAGAACCTCACAGTGATGTTTTCTGTGAGGGGCCCCCAGAGGCAAACTGATTAATGTTATTATATAGAACCTTGGGCTTGTTAGACTCAGAGCTCCTAAGAGATTGCAGGACTGTGGAACCACACAGTAGCACTGGGAGTAATGTACTCTTAGCTTATGGGTAGTTTCAAATCCATTGTTAGGAAGTCAACCGGATGATATAGCAGTCCAATTTTCTGGTGTAGCATTTTTGTGATATAGCCCTTGTGTGGTCTGAACATGATTTCTTGGCTGATATAGACCCCAAGATATCTTAGCTTATCCACAACTTCAACATGCAAGCCAGCGGAATTGAATATGGTAAGAAGGTATTGCCTGTCAAATCCAAGGTGTTTTAGGCCAAAGAGGAAAACCTTAATCATTTGTTCATTCATTACTAGCTTGTTTACAGAGAATCAATTTTCTAGGGTACAGAAATCAGCAGTGAGGTTGGCACTGATTGTATTGCTATCAGTGGAATGTCTGTATAACACTGTATCAACTGCATAAAGCTGCAGGTTGTCTCCACCACAGTGTTTTGGCATGTCATTGACAAACATTGATAAAAGCTGGGCACCCAGGATGGATCCCTGAGGTATACAATTGGTGCTAGTCCCCAGACTGGAGTGGACTTCCATCCATTTGATTTCCTGAGATCTGCTTGTCATATAGTGTGAGAACCAGTTGTGTGAGACAGAATCGAGGCCCAGGTGCTTTAATTTGTCAAACAGCAGGCTGTGGTTGACCAAATCAAATGCCTTTGCAAGGTCTATAAATGTTGCTCCAGTCAGTGTCCCTTTGTCCATGGCTTTTAAATGATCAGAAGTCAGCCTTATCAGGACAGTATCCATACCATGATGCTTTCTAAACCTATGCAGCTTGTCTGACAGTAGATGGTGCTGCTCTAGGTGTTCCTGCAGTTGATTATAAATCAGTACCTCATGTGCATTAGCCTGCAGGCTAAGAAGAGAGATGAAGGAGTAGTTTTCTACTGGTTCTGTGAGGCATGCTTTGGGCACTGGCACCACCATAGCCACTTTCCATTTGTCAGAGATTTTTCCCTCCTAAAGGATCTGTTGAAGAACAGGGTTACCAGGAGAACAATCGCAGGAGCTCTTAAGAAATACAAAATCACACATACCCCCATAATGGACTGTTAGTGGGCTGCCAGTTTGAAGAGCCTGGGTTCCAACTTATTAAATACAGAAGAGCCATAAGATTTTATCCGCTTTAGCAGAACAAGTACCTCCTGATGCTGGACTAGCCAGAGATGAAATTGGGGTTGTTAAACTCTAGTATCACCCTGGTACTAAGGGGCGGAGGGGTTTAGCCGGGCCAGACTTGAAGCTTTCTAAATCAGTAAATAAGGAATTGAAGGCATTGGCAAAGGTCTAGGGTCACTAATGTACTGACCATTAAGCACTATCTCCTCTTTCGAGGAACCAGTATGGCCTTTTAGCGTAGACGTGATTTGTTTCTAGAATTTTTTGGGGTCAGCCAGATTTTTCCCTTGTAGATTCTTAACGTGGCTTTTCTTGGTTGATTTTGCCCCCTTTGTACACTGATTTCATAACGCCCCATATTTTCCCAGTCTTCTTTAAGACCATTTCTTTTAAAGAGCCCCCAAGCCTTATCTCGCCTTGTGAATGTTTTTCAGTTCAGGGATTAGCCATTTATAGGATTTACCCTTTACTTTGAGCTTTCTGAATGGGGAAAGCTTATTGGCGCTTGACAAGAGGTTATTAATGAAGAAATGAAGTGCATCATCAATATTTGGGAGTTCACGTATACCTTTCCAACTGATATCATTAAGGTCAGCCAAGAAGGACCCTTCATCAAACATGGAGAAATCTCTGGTTAGGAAAGTTCTGGGCATTGGTCTAGGAGAGCTGTTTTTCCAAATGTAGAAGATCAGGGAGTGGTCACTGATGCAGTCTGAGAAGACCCTTGAAGCCCTGATTGTGTCTGGTTTTGTGAGAACTGCCCAATCAAGTAAGGTGTGGGTGCCAGATATGGTGTTGAGCCTAGTGGGCTCACTGACAATATGTGTGAGGTTAACATCAAGAAGCCAAGCCTTGACTCCAGCCTGAGTGTCTGAGGCCCAGTTTAGGTTAAACTACCTTAGAATACTTAGTTCACCAGGTGAGTGTTCTGAGACTGACTTTACTAATGCAGCCAGAGCCGATAAAGACACTCAAGAGGGTATAAATACGGGCCTGGTAAAGTGGTTTAGTATCACGTAATAATAGTTTGACAAATAGTGCACCACTTTCTGAAGGATCTAGATTAGGGATACTGGCCTGAGAGACAATGAGTGCAGCATTGACATAGATGAGGACTCTTCACCCTTTTTTCCCCCATTACTGTCCTTTCTAACATTGGTAAACTTCAGGAGAGCAACTTCATGGGTCATTACGTAAGGCTTTAGCCAGGTTTCAGAAACTACATTGAATCAGGCTCATGGATATCCACCCAGCTTTCTAATTCTTGTATTTTAGGCCTTAGGCTAATTACATTTAGATATAATTAGTCTCTAGCGCTAGCCCAGCCCGAATCAGTGGGGCAGCAGATTCTATCATTCTTGAGGGTAGGACCAGGATTTGACTCAATGTTTCCCAATAAGAAGTTTAAGAGCTGGGAATAGCCTGACTACTTGACCTACAGTAGGTCTGACCAGAGACATTAACTCCTGGTAGTCATAGGGGAATGGGGGAATCAAACATTTTGTAGCAGTTACCACTTCTGTACATCCCATGCAGTACCAGAAAGAAGGGCTTAGATTCATTTGCAGTTGACAACAGGTATCAGGGTGGGGGCTGTGTATAATTCTCTGCATTAAAGTCATAGGTACAACCAATTTGAAGCATCTGATCCAGACTTAAGATTAGCAGTATGTAGGATAATGCAGCTGCTCAACCTTTCGTTGCTGTGTTTAGTGATGAGTGCCTGTTAGATTGTGACACAGGGGACCATAGTGACTCTTAATGTGCTCAGTGTCTATGTGGTAGGATTTAGCATGTGGTAAGATAATCAATTAATTCAGAACATAGCAATAACTAGATCAGCCTTTAAAATATACAATAACAATACAGTACCTAGAATCAAGTGGCTCCCAAGTAGGTAGGATAAGCCAAAAACAAAACAATATGGTTAAAAAAGCACCTGACCCAGATAGGGTGTTACTAGGGTATTCACTTTTAGTAACATTAGACATACACCTGACCCAGAGAAAGTGCTACCATAGTGAGGGTATCAGATAGGTAAATGATCACCTGACCCAGATAGGGTAATTTTTATGGAACACATGATACTAGGTACAATAGAACCAAGAAACGAGGGTATTAACTTAAAAAGTACCAGATATACACCTCACCCTGGTATAGTGTTACCAGAATGAGTCTATCAGATAGCAAGCGGTTCACCTGACCCGGATAAGGTATTATTAGGGGATGCAGAATACTGGATTCTGTACAATATAGCTAAGGAAACCTACAGAAACATTGAGCTAGTACAATGCACCTGACCCAGGTATGGTGTCGCCAGGGTGAATAGCAGGATGTTCACTTGACACAGATAGGGTAATACAAGCGAATACAGGATACCAGCAACAATATAGCTAGGGATCTCACAGTGATTTGGAAACAACTACACAGCCGATAGGCGCTCAAAGTAATTTTAGGTCAGAGCAGAGATTTATTAAACCCTTAGGTTATCTATCCATTAAGTAGTAATTTTAATTCCAACTACACCAAGGACACTCCTTTCTTAAGTAGCCTAACATAATACTAGCAAGTGGAGTAGTGTACCTGCCATTTAAACAATTCTCAGCATGTGTTCAGTCCAATGCAACAGTCCAACAAAGTTCCAGCATAGATGGTGGAATGCTGAGCAGCACTTTCTGCCACTGGCTGCCTACTAGGCTATCTCCAGGCAAATTCCTTGATGTCCTCTTTGCTTGGCCCTTTACATGAGGGCTGCATTGCAGAAGGGTTACTTGGGTGGAAGGACTAATGATGCAAGCTCACACCTCCCAAATGCAGTCAGATTGGCTTTCTTGCAGAGACAGGGTGGAGCTGCCCATGAAAGAGGGCATCAGGGTCTCAAAGGTGTCCAGTGGGGGGATGAGAATTGTTGGTCATCTAAGCAGCCATTCTCGACTTTGATGGTGAGCTGGAGGTTCATGCTGATAGTGAGTACAGGCCATGCTTGCTTAAAATTTTAAAAGACTGAGATTTCAGTTCCAAGTCACCTGAATGGCTGCCGTGTCTTTCAGCTGTGTCCTGATTGGCTCCTTTGCAAAGCCAGGGTAGAGATGGCTGTGGAAGAAGGCAAGGGTGTAGGCAGGCATACTCACTGTACACATTTGTGTATAGTTTTGTTGAGTGCCTGTCACAAACCATAACTTTCTGCTAACATTTTCATTCTAATCTGTAGTATTTGGGTTAGTGCAGGCCACTGAGGAGTGCCTCTGTTAAACTTCTGTTGTTTAGGAGACAGATATATGTATAACCTTTTTAGAGATTAGAGGAATCATCTGACAACAATCTGACTTGTTTGGAAGGGGGTACCATTTGGAGAGGATGTGTACATTTTTTTATGGGGCGGTGTAACTGTTGGAGATTGTGTACAAAATGGAAATTTCTGGCTACACCCCTGGAAGAAGGCACAAGGGTCTCAGAGGCATTTGATAGTTGGAGGAGGTCTTTGGTCATCTCAGCAGCCCCTCTTGACCCCAAGGGTGAGCTGGAGGTCCATACCAATAATGAGCATCAGCCATGCTTGCTTAAAATTTTAATTTATTTATTTTTTTATTTATTTCAGCTTCAGATTAATACCTTTCAGTCAAGGGCTCATCTACAAAGGTTCCAAGTCAGACACAATACATCACATTACATAGATTGCAGGTAAACCCTGGCAAATATGAACCAACAAATACAGTAGTTACAGAAACAGCATATGGTTACATGATAACAGAAGGGAAGTGGCAAGTACAACACTACATAAGTGCGGTTCGACTCGTAGGTAGGAGCAGAGTACAGTCATGGGTCAGAAAAGATCCCAGGCTACTGTGTTAAGTAAGGTGGAAGTATATGCTGCCAGAGTTGGCAGTTTTAAAAGAGTTTTGAGCATCAAGTCACCTGACTGGCTTCTGTATCGTCCAGCTGTGTTCAAACTGGCTGCCTTGCATACACAGGGTGGAGATGACTGTGTAAGAGGGCAGCAGGGTCTCAAAGGCATCTGGTGGGGGATGGGGTCTTTGACCATTTGAGCAGCCCCTCCCAACCCTGTTAGTGAGCTGGAGGCCCCTGCCAATAGTGAGTGCTGGTGGCCGTTGCCTGAGATTTTAAAAGACTGAGATTTTGGTGCCAAGTAACATAACTGGCTCCTGGGTCTTTCAGCTGTGTTCTGATTGACTCACTTGCAGAGGCAAGGCGGAGATGGCTGTGAAATAGGGCAGCACAGTCTCAGAGGCATCCAGTTGGGGGAGCTGGTCTTTAGTCATCTGAGCAGCCCCTCTTGACCCTGATGATGAGCTGGAGGTCCATGCCGATAGTGAGTGCTGACCATGTTTTTTTGGAACTTTAAAAGATGAGATTTCAGCTCCAAGTTGCTTGATTGGCTCCTGCGTCTTTCAGCTGTGTTCCAACTGGCTCCCTTGCAGAGGATGGGTGAAGATTGCCATAGAAGATGGCAACAGGATCTCAGAGGCTTCTCATGGGGGGAGAAGTCTTTGTTCACCTGAGCAGCCTCTGCCAACCTCAGTGGTGAGCTAGAGGTTCCAGTATGCCCTCAGTGTGGTGGATTCTATAGCCATAGTCATTAGAATCCACCCTGGCTCCAGCTGGATATCCCCAAGTACATTTAAGATGTCATTTGAATCCTGTATATATGATGTTAAATTTTTCACTAGGTCTTTATTTATTTTTTTTTTATTTAGTTTTTGTTAACCGGGTAAGTGCACTAGCCAACAGTTGACTATTTTCAGGCACGACCCGTGAGATACAAGACAAAACATAGTGAAGGTGATAACAAAAACAGTTGCATAGACAGTGAAGCAGGGTTACAGGTCAAAAGTACAACGAATATAACATTGTTCTACAGTAGTAGATAGCAAGAAAAAAACGGGTACTGGTGCATGGACAGACCTCATTGATTGTTCCAGGCAGATATGGTGTAAGGAAAGAAGGGGGGGGAATTGGTGGAGGAGGGAGGCTGAGGATCTGAGAGAACAGGCTAGGACTAAGCTGAGAGAACCACTGTCTGCAGCTCCAAGCACAGAAACGATGTACGGCTTCAGCGGCTCAGGGTACTGTCATGCAGCTGGGCTCATGGTACTCCTGCTTGGGCACGAAACACGGCTGGCAGCCTCTGAGAAGCAGACCTATCAGAGACCTCTGAGGCTATACTTGGTTTATTCATGCCTGGGCTGTGGCGGCAAGTTACGGCTTTAACGGTTGGAGGTAGGGATAAGCAGCCGGTCACTTGGTTCCGTGGCCGGGCATACTAGCGGCATTCGGTCAGGGCTATCCAGGCAGGGACATTACAGCAGTACATCAGTGATTTGGCGAAATTATGGATTAGCGGCTAGAAAGCATAGACAATCAACTAGCCACCTGGTCCTAAAGACAGGTATGGGAGCGGCAAGTTGACAGGGTTAAAGTTTTGAATAGGCATGATCTTACGGCTTTAGCGGCAGAAAGCGGGAACTTGTAACCGGGTTCATGGGTCCACTGTCCAGCTAGAGAGTGTCAGAAAGGCGGGGGCTGGAGGTGTTTTACGGCAGCCTTGTGGCTTCGGCGGCCGAAGGTAAGGAAAGTGCCCGGGCTCACGGTTCTGTTACCGGGCGTAGGAGCTGTACTCTGTTGGGGTGCGGAGGGACTTTACGGCTTTAGCGGCAGGAAGCGGGAATTTGTAACCGGGCTCATGGATCCGTTCACCAGCTTGACAGTGTCAAAAGGCGGGGGGTCAGAGGTGTTTATGGCAACTTTGCAACCGGTGACGTCTGGTACCGGGCTCAAGGTTCTGTTACGGGCATGGGAGTTGTTCTCTGTCGAGTGCAGGAGGGCTTACGGCAATCCAACGGCTTGGGCAGCTGAAAGTAGGGACAAGTCACCTGTGTCAAGGATCCATTGCGGGGCATAAGAGCAGTGCACAGACAGGTTTAAGAGGGAATTATAGGAAGGATTGGTGACTAAAACATAGGGAAGCAGAGCCAGGTGAGCAATCCTGGACACACCCGGGGAGGTACATACATGGGTAGGGAGGGGAGAGGCTATGACCTTGGTTGTACAAGTACCCAAATTCACAAAATTCAGTCCTTCTATATATACCGTGATACCCAGTACAAGTTAAAACAGCAGTTTACAAGCAGCAATGTGAAGGGCAAAAGATAAAGTACAGACAATTTACACAGTACGTAATAGAGGCATAGTAGTAAGGGCTTATGTCATATAATACAGCATTGTATAGTACAATAGGCTACATAACCGAGTAGACTTGCTAAGAGAAATATAGGATATCAGCAGATAGATAGGGTAAGAGAAAACAGGCTGGGAGATTGAGCATTTGGAGAGCGGGTACCTAGGGTTTTTTACCTGTTGATCAGGTTTTCAAGGTCCTTATCAGGTAATTCAGTTTTGCTCTGTGCTGGTCAGGTGTTTGAGCCATTTTGAGTACTCACATACTTTTGAAACAGATTTTGTCATATCATTCACTGTTTCAGCTACATGTCCAGGCTACAAATCAGTTCTGTTGTCAGTATAGCCCTTTGTTTCTGAAAGAAGTCAACCTAAGAGGTGCAATATATGGTCATTAACACCATTAGCACTTACTTAACCTAATATTTCCCACTGCATCTTAAAGTGGCACAGCAGCAAAGCTGACCCCATCTTTTATAACAGTAACAGAACCTGTTGTCTTCCACTTTCATTTGCTGGTAAACATTTTCATCTCTAACAGAATTTAAGCATTTTTAAATCTTTTAAATTATTTTTTTTCCTCAAGAAAAAAAGGATGGTCATTTCTTTGGCTTTGAAATAGTATTGTGGACATGAAAAGGAACTGGAGCCAGAAAAAGATACCAAGCACACATTATATTAGGGTTGTCAGAACCCTCTAAGTTCTGGGTTCTAGTTCTAGTCTAGAACTTTTGAAAAAGTTCTAGGGTTCTAATCTTTTTTAGAACTTTTTAGAACTCGAACCCTATTTTTAAATTGTGCTGCCAGTAATGAAGATAGTAATAAAATACATGTGAAGAAAAAACTGTTCAGTATAAGAGGGGAGAGAAATTATCATGTGTGGCATTGGTAGGAATACAACTAGGTTTAGCTGTGGTTTCTTCTGTTTGCTAAAGGCAACAGCTTATGTAACAGGCCCACTCACCCACCCTTATGTTAAATGTTTTCCTGCTGCAGCTGCATCATAGTTCCTTAGTGAAAAAAAGTGGCACAGTAGCCATTTATGTACTCAGTTATATATATCATCATCATGAATTATGAGAAAAAATAACTATTACCTAATCTCAGCTGTTTGCTGTTTTCTGTTTTAAATCAGTAAATCAAAAGTTGCTATGTTGCAAAGAAAGTTTTTATAACAAAGTCAAGTCAAGGTACTGCAGCCACAGCACATGAAACTGTTGCAGAACATATTATGTCATAACATAGTCAAGACATTTGAATAAAAAAATATGCCAGTTGTTGTTGGCAAAAAATGCATGCAATTTTCTAAGATAATGCGTACATATAGCAGCATTCTTGTAGGCAGATTGAAGTAATACATACAACTTTCTAAGATAATGCATCTTTGATACGTCAATAAAATCTGTATTTCAGTCACATGAATAAAAAAGTGGTTTCCTTACCACATACTAACCTAAGGAACATTTAATGTAGCTGCAGTAGTTGGCATGTGATGTTTAAGGGACAGTGTCTGTCAGTCCCATTATGCATCAAATTATCAGTACTTGTAAAGCAAAACTCTTTATGATTGGTCATATTCTGTAAAAACTGCTGATGCAGATTTTCTTTTATTTCTGATTCCTTTCTTCTTTTTTAAAGAGGACAGGACAATTGTCCTAAGTGGCAGCAGTTTACAATGTACTTAATAAGGAAAAAAAATATGTATTTATCTCTATAGTAGGTTCCACAGTGGGCAATCGTTACAGCCCTCCCATATCATCAGTCTGTCATCATCTTTTTCCTCACCATGCCCTGCTGATCATGAATCTGTAAATGAAAAGTCTAAAACAACACCCCACTTTCACCCCAGCACCCATTCCACTTTTCTTCCACCACCCTCATCCATGCAGTAGCACCCATGCCACCCTTACACCCATGTTAAAAGCAACCTCAAACCCTCACCCACCCTCAAGCACATATTCTACCCTACTCCCTCACCCAAATGTTTAAACTACCCCAGGCTTCATCATGAACTACCATTCATGTTACCCTTCTCCCTCCCGCACCCATGTTAAAACCCACTCCCCCAACCATCACCCATGCACTAACAACTATGCCATGTTTCTCCCTCTTGCATCCTTGTAAAAACCAACCCCAACCCTTACCCATGCACTAGCATCCATGCCATCTTTCGCCCTCTCTCATCCATGTTAAAACCAACCTCCAACCCTTACCCACCCACCAGCACCCATTCTACCCTCCTCCCCTCTCAAATGCTAAAACTACCCAATGCTTACTCATGAAAAATGAAACTCTTGCCTACAAATGAGCCATACTTAACTGTTCCTTAATAAACAACACTTGTGTGAAAAACTATCTTTTCAATTGCTTTCTTCTTGTGGACAACATTCTGTACAGTTCTCTTCATGGAACCAGTAATTTGAGAGTTGTTGCTATTATGTCATGGTTTGTGTACAACAGAATGTTAAACATGAGCTATTGTAGTATGAGACCTATGCTTACAAAATGATATGTGCTCAACCATGACATAGGTAAAACTTCACAAGAGACTTGTAACAGGATGCTGCCCACAGAAACATAATACAAAATACAGTTTTTCCCGTCATTTTTACGTTCGCTTGCGCAAGGAACGTCTTGGGAGAATGGGACACTTTGGAGGTGTGCCCCTCCTCTGCAATCCCTGCTCCATTGAGCAGGCGTGATGATCCTGCACCAATCGGACGAGGTGCTGTGTATGACAGTGGTGGTCTTCTCTTCAAAACCACCGCTGTGTTGCGCAGCGTCATGCCGCCCCCCCCAAATCTTTGCTGCCATGCTGGGAGCCCACCCTAGCGTGGCAAACATCCCACGTCATCTGCCAATGGGGGTGCCCAATCCCCTGTCAGCTCCACGGCCCCACCAGCCATCCTTCTGCCACGCTGGGAGCCCACCCCAGCGTGGCAAACCTCCTGCATCATCTGCCGACAGGGATGCCCAATCCCCTGTCGGCTCCACGGCCCCCCCAGCCATCCGTCTGCCATGCTGAGAGCCCACCCCAGTGTGGCAAACGTCCCACGTCGTCTTTTTTTTTAAAAAACCTGTAAATTGAAAATGGTTCCACAGCTCTTCTCCCAGCCCCCCTCCCACAACCCGCACCCACCCACTGCGCACCTGCCTCCCCACCCCCCTCACCCTGTACTTACTTCCGAGCTTGGCGTGACGATCTTCAGTGGACCGGGAACACGTCTGCACTCTTCAAAGCCGACCGTGAACTGAGGAAATGCCGGTAAGCTGTATAATGGGCTAGATAGGGATTTTCAACTTTATTGCATATCTCAGGCATTTTTGGAATTTTGCACCAAATTTTCAACATGAGGTTTTTGGGACCCCTTCTCATGAATGATGTCACTGTCATTGCATTATTCGGGCCCGAAGGGTGATTTCGCGCAGTCACTGCACAGTCACTGTGAGGGAAATCACCCCTGGGCTGAATAATGCCATAGCGATGACATCGATCATGAAAAAGATCTAGCTGTGTTGATAATCTGATCTAAAATACTCTTTTCTGAGTGTGCGTTGCAGTTCCTATGCAGGCTTGTAAGTTCACAAATGTTCAATATTTTCACTCCAGATTTTCAACATTGCCATTTTACCACACCTCCTTATGAGCAGTATAGCTGTCATTTTTCACATCCTGCCCAAAATGTGTATCCACCCATGTAGTGCACAATGGCGCAGTCGGTGTGTGAAATCAATGTATGGGACACATTAAGAAAATCACCATGACACTGTTCATTAGCAGAGGTCTTAAAATGGCTATGTTGAAAATTTGGTGAAAAAATTCCTAAAAATGACTGTTTTACGAGCGTGCATTGCGCAGTTCCTATGCACGCTCGTAGGTTTGTGAATTTTCAATATTTCCACTCCAGATTTTCAACATTGCCATTTTACACACCTCCTTATGAGCAGTATAGCTGTCATTTTTCACATCCTGCCAAAACATGTTTCGCCCATGTAGCACAATGGCACAGTCGGTGTCACGCGAACTCAATGTATGGGACACATTAAGAAAATCACAGTGACACTGTTCATGAGCAGAGGTCTGAAAATGGCTATGTTGAAAATTTGGTAAAAAATTCCTAAAAGTGACTGTTTTACAAGCGTACGTTCGCAGTTCCTACGCACGCTCGTAAGTTCACGAATTTTCAATATTTGCACTCCAATGACTTCCAAATACCTAAACAGCACATAGAAGCAAGCAACATTTAGCACTGACAAATGCTTGTACTTCTTTGTCACTGATTTTTTTAAGCCATGTCCAAGTGCCAAATACCACTGCAAATACCTGCAAGTGAACGTTCGGCATTGACAAATGCTTGTTTATTCAGTAATGTAAGTTACATATGGATCATTTTGGTTTATGGCTAACATTTCTGTAATTGAAAAAATAATAAACAGCTACCAATTAGAATTCATTGTTTTGTCCTCTTTAAAATTGAAACATAGACCACCGCTGGTCCCTGCCCATATTGATGCACCACAAAGTCACTGAAGGTAAATCCAAAAATGTATATTTGCATTTTAACTATAAATAATATGATACAGAAATGATTGACATGACAGTGTCCTTTTTATGCCAAATTTGGGTCTGTTCCTACTAATGTTAAAATTGCCCTGTATATAAAACTTGTTGACTTTAGACCCTAGCTACAAAGCAGTTTGCCATGAAATGGTGAAAGTTTGGAGTGTGTGTAGTCCAAAGTAGTAGATCGAGAAAGGAGAGAGACAACCAAATTCATCACAGTCTGTAAAAGTTTCCTTTTTGGTGCAGAGAGACTCTGTCCCACACAATATTTACCAGCCACCGCCATTTGAGTTGTCATCACCATCAACATCCACAACATCAATTACTTCAGGATCAGTTTGCATACTCTTGTAGGGATACGAAAATCTCGACTTATTAACTTTAATAAAAGTTAACATGTATACATTTTCTGGCAGCAGCCTAGTTCTGGTGTCTGTCACAATATTGCCAGCTGTACTAAACATGCGTTCTGAAGAGACATTTGTTGCAGGACAACCAAGAAATTTACAGGTTTCATCATACAGCTCTGTCCAAATTTACCTTTTTGATCTCCAGTAATCAAAAGGGCATGCATCAATAGGAATAGGCAGTTCTTTCAGGTAACTGTCTACCATGATGGCGGAGAATGCTTAGAAGAGGAATCAGCATAAGCTAGTATGGCAGCAATTTGAGAAAGGTGTTGCCACAGATTTAGCTTGCTATTAAGGGTTGAAGAAGTGGCAGTTGTGGAACAACTACTGTTAATGTTTGGTGACTTTTCCAGTTCTGTATCCCTTTGTGAAGATGAACCTGCATGTTGTGGTGATGACAACCTGAGGGTGCTGTGCGTGTCTGTGTTTGACTTCTGTGAGTGCTGAAGCTCATCTAGCAACAGACATTTGTACTGCTCCATATCATCTGTTTTTGGAAGATGTATACCTTGAACCTGGGATCTAAGAGAGTTGCAAGGATGTAGTGTTTTGATTTCGTCATTGTAGCTAATTTGTCATTGGTTTTGGAGCGCTCGCTCATTCTCTTTTCGAGATTCCCATGATACAGTCAACATGTTGTCTGAGCTTCAGATCTGTCTTTTTCTATCTGTAGATTTAGAACACTAAGATGATGTGAAATCAGCATTATGAGTGGGATAACCTGACTCACAGATGCACCTTCAGAAGACATGTGCCTTGTAGGTGTCTCAAAAGGAGCTAGGATGCAGCACACTGTCTCCATTAATTTCCACTGCAGCACAGACAGCATAATGCCATCTCCAAAAATGTAATTGGAGCAATACTCATGTAGAACTTGCTTTTGCTCCAAAAGGCACTGCAGCATATAAAGCGCTGCATTCCAATGAATGGAAACATTTTGAATCAGCTTTTGCTGGGGCAGTGTGTGTGTGTGTGTGTGTTTTTGTAGTTCGGACAATGTCTGCATAGCCTTGGTTGAATGTGAAAAGTAAGTCACAATTTTTTTGCAAACAGCAATCATATCATCCACTTGTGTTTCATTGCTGAGAAACCCGATGACAATTAAATGTAAGCAATGTGCAAAGCAAGAAGCATGCAGAAATCCTCCATCCTGTACTGCTTTCAAGATGTTGGCTCCATTGTCACTTACTATGAAGCCACATTTTAGACTGTGAGAATAACCCCATTCATAAAGGTGGTCATTTAGTTCCTGCAAGATGTTTGCAGCTGTATGACTTTGCCCAAACTTCTTTATATGCAGCAGCACCATCTTTTGGGGGTGTCTTTGTTTTTGAAGAAGCACAAGAAAATGTGACCCAATGAGCGGTAAGGAACATGTAATCCATGTTTTGGCTGTTGGTCCACATATCTATTGTGACATGAATAACCCTACCCTCTGCAATTTTAAGTGCAAGCATCACTGTCACCTTTAAAGCCTGATAAATGTTTGGTATTTCAACACAGGAAAAGTACCTTCAATGAGAAACATTGTAACAAGGCTCTGCAAGTTTCATTAGCTCCCTAAAATCCTCATGATCTACCAAAGAGTATGAGAGAAGGGCTCCAGCTAACAGTTCACCAATTCTTTGAGTAATATGAAGGGTCTTTGGATGATTTTTAGTAAAAGTATTCTTCTTTTCAAAAGCCAGAGATAGTGTTAGCTGTTTACAACATGTCCCTGCTGGTTTATTATATACCAAGCTTCGATGGGCAGATGGATGCTGGGATGGTGGAATTGGACTTATACATTCAGTACCATCACTGGATGTGCAACTGGTACTAATGGTGCTGGTGCTGGTGGTAATGGTGATCCTAGGGCTGGCACTGGTTCTGCCTGAATGAAGTTCAGACAATTCAGTATCCATTTCAGATTCCTGACCCTTCTCATGTGTGCTCTGGAAGATGGAGGACATGGGTTTTGGACGATCAAGCAAAAGTGAATGCTTTTTCAGATGGCGTTTAAGAGCTGTAGTGCCAAGGCATGACGCAACTTTACCACGGCTTACACTCAGTTTACACAGGGAACAAATTGCATGGATCAGTTTTACTGACAGAGAAATAATTCCATACCTCAGATGTGACAGCTTTTGTTCGAGTGCTAGGAAGATGGCTAATGACTGTTTGTGTCTTTTCACCTGTCCTAATAGAACCCAGAAGATGCTCCTTGGTGCTAGAAGAGTGGGCAGGGGACTTTGATGGGTTTTCATTGTTGGCCGATATAGAAGTGGTGGATTTAATGGATATGTCCTTTTCATTGACAACAGTGCTGGTTCTATTTGCAACTGCATTACCTGATTCATTGTCAGCAGACTTGCTCATTTCACTTCATTGAGGAAGTAATGATATGTCACCAGCCCCAACCGTGTCAGACTGAGACAATTACAAAGAGCTACTGTCTGAGTCAGAGAGGGACTCATTGTCACTTGCATTATTACTGCTTGTCACAGGGATTTTAACAGCATGAAAAACATATCTTATGGTGCCTCTCCATGTGACCCCAGCAGCTGCACAAGTTTTCTTAAAAGGTCCCCCTTTACTACAGTTTGTTGTTGTTCTTTTGCTGTTTGTTGAACTTTTATCAAATGAAACATTTTGGTTATTTTTGCTAGCACCGGGATTACCACTACCACCAACATCTGCTCTACCACCAGCACCAGATGCTTCATCTATGTTGGTGTCAGCCATAACAGTACCAGTACTGCAAACACCCACACCCACACAATTCCTGTGTAAGAAAGCAATGTGATCTGTGATTGCTGGATACTACTCCAAAATTAGGTTTTGGCTGTATGACACTGTGATACAGTGGACTGAAAGTAACTGACGAATATGACGGTTTGCAACCAAACGATCCCAGGTTCAAGGCTTACAGAATGATTGAACCACTGGACATAGGCATATGTATAGCAGGCTGGGCAAGGTTTAAGATCAATAATTGCAATTCTGAATCCAGCTGAACCACCTCAAAACTGGACACTGGACTTCACACGGTAACACACACTGGGTAAAGTACAGTGCAGTCAAGGGGCGCACAGCAGCAGGGTGATGGGCTGACCACAAGAGACTGAGTTACACACACAAACCAAAGAAAGAGATTTTTCTGTCTCTCCTCCTAACAGGGAAATATATTTTTAGGCTTCTGTCATGTACTTAAGGATAATGCCACCACACAACTGGCCACTGGGCTTCACACGGTAACACACACTGGGTAAGGTACAGTGCAGTCAAGAGGCATACAGCAGCAGGGTGATGGGTGGACCACAAGAGAAGGAGTTACACAAACAAACCAAAAAAAGAGATTTTTATGTCTCTCCTGCCAACAGGGAAATATATTTTTAGGCTTCTGTCATGTATTTAAGGGCTGACCACAAGAGACAGAGTTACACGCACAACTGGGCTTCAGACGGTAACACACACTGGGTAATAGCCAGGTAAGTGCAGTCAAATGGCACAGACAGCAGCAGGGTGACTTGCTGGCCACCTCACAGAAGATGTAGTGGAGACAAATACAATACAGGAGTTTTTTTTTTAGGAAGAAAGTTTACTGAAGCCCCCTCCCCCAGCACAGTCCTGACTGAGAGACAATTTTTTGACCAAATAATTTTTTTTCCTTTTTTGTGGGCTTAGAACATCAGGTTTCACACAATCAGTAAAGTTTTAACCTCTTCCCCCCTCATGAAAAACCCAAATAATATAAGCATATATTCACCCTTCCCCCAGCCAGGGAGATCTCCCTCCTGCCCAAAAGTGCCAGGGCCCATGAGTCACAATTGTGATTTGCAAAGAAATTTGTTTAAATTCAGCAAGCAACTAGAGGACAAGAGGATTGTGTGCACTGCAGATTGAGCACTCACACACAGGCAGTCTCCATGCAGCAGTCTGCAAGTTAACTAATTAATTCCATATTCTAACACCCCTCCTGACAGTACTCCCAGCCATTCTTAGCTCCTTTCACAGTTCCACTTCCTGCCCTAGTTTCTTTCCTCAGTTCCTCAGTTCCCGATCCCGACTCCCCCCTTCCTTTTCCCCACCCGCCCTTTAACTTTTTTTTTTTAATTTTCAGGCACGTATCGTATAGAACTAATAACAAAAACAGTGTCAGTCACACACACAACTGAACTGAGAGCACACAGAAGCTGAGGCTCCTTATCTGCTACAAGTCTGAATGGAAAATGGAGCAGCCGATGTGCAGGTGTCTTCAGCACTATCCCTCGATTCACGAGACTGACTCGAGTCACTCTACCACCACCACCTGACTGCATAGCAGATGGTCAGGTGGTTGCTATACAGATACACTAGCGTGACAAACCGACAACAGCTCCCCCCAACAATAACAGAGAGGATGAGGGGAGTGAACTGAGCTGCATTACTCAGCTGGTGCCAAAATCGGGAACGGGAATGGGAGGGACATAAAGCACATAGACAGAAGTGAGATTTGTTTGGATGATTCGAACCCTTTTGCAAACCCTGTAGTGTTTGAGTTCTAAATTAGAACTTGAACACCAGGGTTCAAGTAGGGTTCAAATATTTCTCGAACTAGTTCTGACAACACTACATTATATGAAACAATTTCTTTATTACGTATTATTAAATACCATGTATACTGTTGTAAGCTATTTACAGTACTTATCTTGTCTTCCCCCTGATCATATCTGTAAATGAGATTATTTTATCACTGTATGTTTATCTGGTAAATGAATGTCATAGAAACATAGAAGCTGATGGCAGATAAGGACCGCAAGGCCCATCCAGTCTGCCCATTTCTTTTTCTACCTTATAAATGTGCCATCGGTCTTTGCTCTTTCAATGGCCTATCTATTCATACTCATCTGTATTGCTCCCTTATGCATATCCCATGCCTGTTTGAAGCCCTGCACTGTATTCATATCCACCACTTCCTGAGGTAGGCTGTTCCATGCATCCACCACCCTTTCTGTGAAAAAGAACTTCCTCACATTACCCCTTGATCAGCCTCCCTCTAATTTCATGCTGTGTCCTCCTGTCCTGCTATTTTTCTTATATTGAAACATGTCAGACTCTTTCACCTTGTTAATGCCCTTAAGGTGTTTGAATGTTTTGATCTTACCACCTTTCTCCCTCCTTTGCTCTAGGGTATACATAGTGAGCTCCATTAATCTGTCCTCATATGTTTTCTGATGCAGTCCTGGCACCATTTTGGTTGCCCTTCTATGGACTGCCTCAATTTTGTTAATATCCTTGTGAAGGTGTGGCCTCCAGTACTGCACGCAGTACTCCAGATGGGGCCTAACCAGTGTCTTGTAAAGAGGGATTATTACCTCCCTCTTCTGACTTGTGATACCCCTATTAATATGCCTTAACATCCCCCTAGCCTTACCTACTGCTTTAGTGGTCTGCTTGGATGATTTCAGGTCATCGGTGATGATACAAAATCACATATGCCCCCACAATGCAAAGCATCATGGGATGCATATGCAAATCACCACAGAATATTATACTAATTCAACTTTAAGTAGAAATGCATGGTGCCGAAAGGCCTCTCACACAGTTTGCAAAGGGTGCCAACAGAAGACATAGACACATGTTTTGTCAGTGATGATGATGCCCAAGTCTCTATCTTCCCTTTTGACTGCCAGCAGCTCTTCTCCCAGCCTTAGGTGGCTTCAGGGTTTCTCTACCCTATGTGCATGATTTTGCACTTCTTTGCATTAAACCCCAGTTGCCACTCTTCCGACCATTTTGCTAGTTTATCCAGATCTCTTCTCATTCTGCCCACCCCATATGGATCATCTACTCTGTTACAGATCTTGGTGTCATCTGCAAACAGACAAACCTTACCCTCCAGTCCATCTGCAATGTCACTGATGAAGCTATTGAAGAGGATTGGCCCTAGGACTGATCCCTGAGATACCCCACTTGTGACTTGCATCTCTTCTGACTGTATACCATTTACCACCACTCTCTGTTTTCTGACCGTCAACCAGTTTGACACCCAGCTGATCAATTTCTGACCCACCCCAAGCCTACCCAGCTTCTTAATCAGTCTTCTATGTGGAACAGTATCAAAAGCTTTGCTAAAGTCAAGGTAGGCAACATCAACTGCTCCCACTTGGTCCACCACTTTGGTTACCCAGTCAAAGAAACCTATGAGATTAGTTTGACAGGACCTTCCTTTTGTAAACCCATGCTGTCTTGGGTTCTGTGTCCCTATGGATTCCAGGTGTTACACTATCCTTTCCTTAAGGAGTGCTTCCATAATCTTGCCCACTACTGAGGTAAGACTGACTGGTCTGTAGTTCCCTGCCTCCTCCCTGCTACCACTCTTGTGGAGCGGGATCACATGAGACCTTCTCCAGTCTTCTGGGACCTCTCCTGTGCTCAGAGACTCACTAAACAGTTCTGATAATAGTTCTGCTAGTTCCACCCTTAGTTCCTTTAGTACCCTGGGATGTATGCCATCAGGTCCCATTGCCTTGTCCACCCTGAGCTTATTGAACTCTTGTAGGACCCTTTCTTTTGTGAAGTGACTAGTGCACACCTCCCTCCCCCCTGTGTCCATGGTGCTGAGCTGTGGGCCCTGCCTACCTTCTCTTCAGTAAATACTGAGCAGAAGTATCTATTTAGGATAGATGCTTTTACATGGTCCTCCTCCTCACATGCCCCCTTATCTCATTTGATCTTAGCAATACCCCCTCTGGACTTTCTCCTTTCACTAATGTATCTATGTCAATAAATAAATACATACAAAAGTAAATAACTAACTAGGAGGAACCTAGGAAAGTAGCCTTAATAGGCACAGCACAGTATCTTAACATTTCTGTTGAACTGCTGCTTTAAATGTTGTCTTTTGTTGATATAACAAGTGACTTTCTAGGAGGAGCAATGCATGATGAGTCACAAAAAAGGTGTGGGGCTGGGGGCAGAGCTTAGGATCAGTTTTTTGCCTTATCCAAAGGTGGCAACCCTAATTGTGAGCATCAGAATATTTTGACAGTTGCTCAGTGACAGAAAGAATGCCTGCCACTCCTGGGGGACTCTCCAAGGATGTATGTACCTTTGGTAAGACATAGATTGTGCTGTGTCTGGGGTGTGTAACCTATAAAAATGTTGCCTCATGTCTAGACATAACACCACATCTAACAGCATCACAGATAAATGAGTTAGTTTCAGTTTTAAACATAGGTGAACAAGAACCAAACTGAGCCAGGGAATTAGGGTGCGGTGCAGGATAAGAGCTTGTGGTCCTTAAAAACTCCAAGAACAGACAACAATAGACACACTCAATACAGGTCTTAGAAGGCTGTAGCAATCACTTTGAAAATTAAAGGCAGTTCACTTATCTTTATGAAATACAAGTGAATTTATTTCCAGTACGTATTGGCAGTACAGGCAAATTAAATGAATATTTTATACTATGTATTCATGCAGCCACTCTGCACAAGCCCCTGCACTTCACTCCATTAGAGATTCATAAGGGGGGACTATGCTGTGCTTCAGGCATTCCTTTTATACATGATTAATACCCACAATGCAGTGTACCCTAGTAGCTCCTTAGTTACTACTAGGTCATAAACCCCACATATATATTTAATCAAATGCCAGGGGTGAGGAAAATTCATTTGTGAATAGTTTACATCATGTACATAACTAAAAATGAGCACCTCATACAATATATTCTATCACACTTTATTAATGTCTATCTCAGGGTGCCAAGTTATCAAAAAAATGCATTCAAAAAAAATATTTGCTGTTCCTTAAAAAAGAAAGAAACACAAGAATTTTGCAAATTGTTTACCATGTTCCTACACTGTCCTAAATAACTTTTAACTTAATATAGTTATTATTAAACAATATGTTTTGCTGAAACCATGCAAGATGTCCTAGAATTAAGGCTACATAGCATATCGTAACTAAATTAATGGATCAAGGCCATAACATTTGTAGCATAAAAGAATTCAATATCAAAACTGATATAGTCTATAAACATTATAAAGTTAATTTACCAAAGTTGAATGGGATAACATAATTAATAACTCAAACTGCTCGTATACAGTATATGGAACAAGGCTATAACATTTGTGGCAGGAATAATTTTCATGTCAAAATTTGAATAGTCAATAAACCTTTTAAAGTTCCTTAAAGCATGTATAGTTTTTTTTTGTTGTTTTTTTTTTTTTTACATATCTTTTTCCCTCCAGTCGCGGTCTGGGGGGCCTCTCTCAGACATCCTGCCTGTTCCTGCCCTGCCTGAAGTCCACCTACCTGTGCCTCCTCTCTCCCTCCTCCTCTGCCCACTATTGGCACCCCCAGTTTAATCCCTCTGGGGTGGGGCCACCACTCCTCTTTGGGTGCTCTTTCAGACGGACTCAGACATGGAAGAGGACCCGGGTGGAAGAACCTGGAAAGCCAGGCAGGATGGACTCAGCCTTGGGCATGGGGGCAGGTGCCATCGCCTACCCCTCAGACTGGACTTTTTCCTTGTTGGGGAGATCCTTCCCCCCTCCCATGCGTGAGCACATTCCCGATGCAAGGAGGACGTTGCAACCCCTGCCTGCATCAAGGCACATAGATTACATTTTGCCAAACATGCTACAGTGCGGCCGGTCTCCACCAGGAGCCGCTGGCATGCCAGGCAATTCCCAACTGCCCCCTGGGGAGAAGAGCAGCCCATCAGGTGCTCAATCCTCACCCATCCCTGCTGACACCTGGCGCCCAAGCTTGCTCCAGAACCCGGGTCACCGGTGCAGCATGAGGTGTGGTGTCTAGCACCTTAACTTTCAGTGCCACCGGGCTGGCCTCAAGCATGTATAGTTTTAACAGAATAAACTGAAAGTTCCAGTGAAAAACTTGAATCACAGAGTCAAGGGAGCAACAATCGAAATTGTCTGACAGGAATTCCTGCACACAGACCTTTTCTCAAATCTGTAAAAAATGAAAAGAAGATATAATTAGTGAGAAGTAATAACCAAATAATTCAGTATAGAGTTTATAAAAGATGTGAGAGACGAGTCGAGTATAGGGAGAGGGTACCAGAGTGGTAGAGGTGGAGGTGTGTGTCGGGGGGGTAGGGAGATTATTATGGAGAGGGGTTGGAAGCGAGGGATAGGGCAGGGGAGAAGGGGCAAAGTGGGAGTGTGATTCATTCATTCACTCTTCTGGTAGATAGTGGTTCCTCTAAGGAGGCACCTGCAGTGGAGACCAAGGAGGATGCTGGGAACCTTCACAATGGAGACCCACAGGAGTGTGGCATGGGATCCTACAGGGGAAGGAAACAAATCCTGGTGGGGCAATCAATCATTAGGGGGTAGAAATGAGGGAGGAAGGGGAGAGGGAGGTAAGGTGCCTGCCTGGTGCCAAGGCTTGGAGGGTGTGGAAGGAATTAGGTGGTGCACAGAAGAACTTCAATGGAGGCTGTAAACTTCAGCAACGTTTTCAGATTTATTGGGAGTACTTCCAGGCAAAACACCAAAATAAAATAAGGCATAAGCGAACTTAATCCGACAAAATAAAATGACAAGGCATATTAAACAAGAGCACAAAACATGAATAGCAGTCTTTAGGTCTTAACTAGGGCACTAGTTCCAGATGCACTCACTTCACCATCCTGACTGCTACTGACTTACATTTAAACTGCTGGATATATATACTCTCTAGTGTTCACCCATTGGATGAGTGATCCATCAATCATATGTTTTAAACATAATTTTAAATAAAACAATGATTTCTACATTATAAATATTAAATAAAGCATTATGACATATTCTGGTTGTATGTATGACTAATGAAAACATTAGTACATTGCTTAGAAGGCTTTACAACATGTTTGCACAGTAAGCACCTCCTTTCTAAGTATAAAAGTATTAGCAGTATGGCCGGCCGGCCCCTAGAAAGAAAGAGCACAGCACAGACACCAACAAGCTGCTGCAGTTTCTACCACGTATTACAATCTTTTCAAGGCTTTCTTTCACATTCTTACATATTACTAGCTATAAAGAACTATTGAGGCTGTCATAGCCTAATTTTTAGAAGGTTACTAGCATTACAAGAGATGCTTATAAAGTAAAGAGGGGATTAAAAATCAGTTCTTTGTCACTGCTATTGGAAAGTGTTTACAAAAGCCAACCTTTAATATTGGGTGGAGAAGCTCTCAGTATTTAACATTGAGCTAGACTCATAATTACAAGTATCTCCTTGAAATAGACAGTTAGATGTCTTTTATAAGAGGACATAGTACTTTGTAGTGTATTTAGAGTTAAAACAACATCTCCTAGAGTTCGCAGCATTTCGAGCTGCCGCGAAGGTGCGCTGCGGTCGTGCAGGTCATAGCAGACCATCGCATGAAGGCGCTATACAAAAGCGCTTACTCCTGGACTGAAAATAACATGTGGAAACAGTATTTAAACAGAAAACACTAAATTCAGTAGGAAATTCTTGCTTTGAACAGTAAAAGGGTTTTTAAAGCGATTTGACTCATTATGGCCGTCTTAAAAGGGCCATACACATTTAACTCACGCTATTGTTTTGTAGCTGGGCAAATATTGTTTTTGCTAGCTGGAAAGACATCAAAACAGACAACACATACCACAAATAAGCATAGGTGGCCAGGCTATGCATTAACATACAACAAACAATAAAATCACAGACAATACAGGAACGGGGAGGAGGGGCTAGCAGCTTCCAGACTTGTCAGCAACAAAACAAAGCATTCTGTTATGAACCCTTTGACATTCTCATCCCACCTTAAAATAACAAAAGATACTGATTATCAGTGTTGTTTGTTTAAATTTAGAACAGATCTCTTATTATAAGAGATGGAGCCGAAACCCACCCACTCCTCAGGCTCCACCTCGGGGTCCCAATTTTTTTTTTTTTTTTTTTTTTAACAATTCATTCATATCTACTTTACCCCGAGGTCTGTAATAGTATGGTCATAGCCATACCTTGACATAAAATCAGCATTGTTATGTTCACTGCCCTTCCTATGTTTCACTTTAAAACAATATGGTTGCAATGCTAGGTACCATCTCATTATTCGGGGATTACGGTCCTTCATAATATTAAGCCAACACAATGGGTTATGGTCTGTCCATAACTCAAATTCAGCTCCCCATAAATAAAATCTTAATGATTCTATGGCCTGGCACTGCCAAACATTCTTTTCAATGGTGGAATATTTAACTTCTCTTTCATGTAGCTTCACTAATATAAATGATAGGATGTTCTTCACCATTTATAATTTGGGATAATACAGCTCCTATACCTGTATTAGATGCATCTGTTTGTAGTATGAAAGGCACTGTAAAGTCAGGTGAACATAGGACTGGAAATGAACACAATATTGCTTTGATTGTTGTGAAGGCATCTTCACACTCTGGTGTCCATGTCACCTTTTCAGGCAGACTTTTTTTGTTAATTCAGTAAGGGGGTTAGCAATCATAGAGAAGTTTGGGATGAAACATCTATAATAACTGGCAAGTCCTAAGAAAGACCTTACATCCTTTTTAGTCACTGGCCTTGGGCTATTTGCGACAGCCTCGACTTTAGATTTTATGGGTTGTACCCAACCTCTACCCACTTGAAAGCCTAGGTATTCAGTTTCTTTCATGGCTAATGAACACTTGTTTGGGTTAACTGTTAAGCCCGCAGAGGTAATAACATTCAATATGGTCACTAGATGAAGTAGATGGTCTGACCATGTATTGCTAAATATCACCACATCATCCATATAGGCAGCGCTATATGCAGAATGCGGTAAAAGGAGTTTGTCCATGAGCCGTTGGAAGGTTTCTGGGGCCCCATGGAGACCAAATGGCATAACAGTAAATTGGTATAGTCCCACTGGGGTACTAAAAGCTGTTTTCTCTTTGTCTTTTGGACTTAAGGGAATTTGCCAATATCCTTTGGTGAGGTCAAGGGTAGAAATAAATTGTGCTTTTCCCAGGTGATCAAGAATGTCATCAACACGGGGCATTGGATAACTATCAAATTTGGATATATCATTTAGCTTTCTAAAATCTAGACAAATCCAAACCCCACCCTCCTTTTTATTCATAATGACCATGGGGAAATTCCTATCACTGTGGGAAGGCTCAATAATGCTCAATTGCTGCATTTTTGTCAGGTCTCTTTCTACTTCAGGTCTAAGTCTCTCCAGAATTCTATAAGGCCTTACCCTTATAGGTTCTTTCTGAGTTGTTTCTAGTTTATGATGAACATTTACCACCCTGCCAGGTATTCCTGTGAAATAATTAGTGAAGGACTGCAACATAGTATATAATTCTGCTTTTTGCTGTCTAGACAATTCAGGGTTTATTCTAAGATCAGTAATGCCACCCTTTCCATCTAAGCATTGGTACGCTGTATCTAATTCACTGACAGAAGATTCAAGATGAATAAAACATACAGGGGGGTCTTTTCTTTCTACCCATTTCTTCCGTAGGTTCACATGAAATATATTAAGTTTTTTTGTTTTATCTGGCAGCTCGATCTGGTAAGTAACAGGGCCTGTTCGTTTAACCACTGTATACGGTCCTTGCCACTTCATATATAACTTGTTATCTGATGATGGAAGTAACAGTAAAACTTTCTCACCTTCTTGGAATTCTTTATGTTTTGTACCCTTGTCATAATATAATTTTTGTATTCCTTGTTGTTTGCTATTGACTTGGTGTGCTAGTTCTATATATCTACATAATTTCTTTCTTAGGTGAGATATATAGTCACTAGGATCTTGACCTTGTGAGATCTGCCCATCTTCCCATTGTTCTTTTATCAGGTCTAGTGGACCTCATGGGTTACGGCCGTAGAGTAACTCGAAAGGAGAAAACCCTGTAAAGGCATGCGTTACTTCCCTATATGCAAACATTAAATAGGGGAGGACCACATCCCATTTTCGACCTTCCTCCTGACAAAATTTTTGCAGCATTTTCTTAAGTGTCTGGTTAAAATGTTCTACTAGACCGTCTGTCTCTGGGTGATATGGGGTAGTGTGAATAGCAGAGATACCCAAGATGTTATACAATCTTTTTAGTAGGAGAGAGCAAATATTACTGCCCCTATCAGTTAAGATCTCTTTTGGTATGCCTGTTCTGCTAAAAAGTTTACCTAGCTCCTCTGCTATTCTTGAAGCAGTGATAGTGGGCAAAGGATTAGCCTCTGGGTATTTAGTAGTGTAATCACACACACCACTAATATGTATTGATTACCCTTTTAACTTTTTGGAAGTGGACTGACTATGTCCATGGCTATTCGCTCAAAAGGGGTTGTTATTAGTGGCAATGGCAACAGGGGTACTTTATCGCTTTTATTTAGTCTGGCTACTTTTTGGCACTCTGTGCAACTTTTACAAAAGTGTGCCACCTGCTCATGAATGCCAGGCCAATAAAATCGATGCAGTAATCGATTTAATGTGCAATCCCTACCCAAATGACCAGCTAAGGGTATATCATGGGCTAATTCCAGTAATTGTTGTCTGTATTTGCTGGGTACTACTAATTGGTCTACTACTTACCCAGTTTTTGGGTTGACACATCTACGGTACAATAAACCATTATACATTTTATACTTGTCTTCTTTACCATCATTCATTTGAAAAAAATAGTCCCGTAGACTAGGGTCTTGGTGTTGTGCAGTCTTAAAGTCTTTTGTTGATGTCATGGACTCAGTATCCATATCAGGCCTCTGGTTATGTTCTTGGTTCCACTGCTTCTTGTCTTTCCGTTTCTGTGCCTTTGACTTCTTGCTTTTTATAATGTCCCTATAAATATCAGAAGAGAAAGGAAAGATCTGTTCCAGGCCTTCTCTTATCTGAGAGTTGGTTACCGTGGCACCTAAGTTGTTAGATATCAAAGTCTGGAAGTCAGGATAATCATGCCCAATCAGTACAGTGACTGGTAGGTTAGGGACAACACCCACTTGGATGTTATGTGTATGCCCTTGTACTGTTATGTCTAAGTTATAGAGGGGGTAGGAATGAGTGTCCCCATGTATACATGTCAGTCTAGTGGTTTGAAGTGTATCTTTAGGAGTTGTGTCTAATGAGGTGCTTTGTATGAGAGTTTGTCTATTTCCTGAATCATGAAGGCCATATACAGTACTGTGCCCAATCTGAACTGGTAACATATAGTGCCCCCAGTTGGCTAAAGCTAAGTGTGTGGATTCAGATTTTCTTTTAGGACAGAATCGTGCTATGTGTCCCTTACCACCACATTCATGACATATGATATCTGATTTATATCCACTTTGTAGCCTGGGATATGCTTTTGTCACTGTTGGTTGGTTTGTCAGAGAGGGAAAGGAAGGCGAAACAGCCTGTCTGGGTATAGTGGGAGGATGGCAATGTGGCAAAATTGTTTTTGGTCGTGAAGATCTAGCAGCAATAAAATCTTCTGCAAGACGGATCGCAGCATCAGAAGTCTCTGGTCGATGTTCTTTTACCCAAAATTGCATGTCTTGTGGGAGGATCTTGACAAATTGTTCCAATACAATGGTCTCCAGGATCTGATCGAGTGTCCTAGTAGTTGGCTGGAGCCACTTACGACATAAGTCTTTTAAACATACATAGGCGTCCTGAGGGTTGTCTGCATTCAGATATTTATATGCTGGAAACCGCTGGTGATAAGTCTCAGTGTTTATGTCATAACATTTCAATATAGCCGCTTTTACCTGCTCATAATTATTCGCATGGGCCACCTCCATGTGACTGTATGCCAGCTATGCTTTTCCAGTTAAGTAAGGGGCCAGACGAATCACCCACTGATCTCTGGGCCATGCACATGCTGTAACAACCCTTTCAAAAGTCATAATGTAAGCTTCTATATCATCAGAGTCTGTTAATTTCACTATTTTAAGATCTTTAAGTCCACCTGCAGGATGATCTGGTGGTCTATTGACACCCAGAGCTTGTATTGCCCTCAGGGTATCAGCCCATCTGGCCTCATACTCTTTCTTATCTAGTTCTCTTTGTTTTGCCATTTCCATCTGGTGCATACATAGCCACCTTACCAGTTCATGTGTCTCCGGGGGGGGTCTCCTCTCCTGTTCCACCTCCACTCGCCTGTACCCCAGGTTCTTCTTCAACCCTTGGCTCCCCTTCCTTCTTTCTCACAACCGGCTCCATGCCCAAAAACAAGGGTATACGAAAGGCTGCAGACACTGAGCGGGTGACAATCTTAGGAAAAATGCCAAGATGCACCTGTTCCTTCTGCATACAGAGTCCACAAGAGTCTTGGACAGACTCACCAGTTAAATATAACCAGAATCCCACTTCTGACACCAGTGTGGAAGGAACTAGGCGGTGCACAGAAGAACTTCAATGGAGGCTGTAAACTTCAGCAATGTTTTCAGATTTATTGGGAGTACTTCCAGGCAAAACACCAAAATAAAATAAGGCATAAGCGAACTTAATCCAACAAAATAAAATGACAAGGCATATTAAACAAGAGCACAAAACATGAATAGCAGTCTTTAGGTCTTAACTAGGGCACTAGTTCCAGATGCACTCACTTCACCATCCTGACTGCTACTGACTTCCATTTAAACTGCTGGATATATATACTCTCTAGTGTTCACCCATTGGATGAGTGATCCATCAATCATATGTTTTAAACAGAATTTAAAAAAAAACAATGATTTCTACATTATAATTATTAAATAAAGCATTATGACATATTCTGGTTTTATGTATGACTAATGAAAACATTAGTACATTGCTTAGAAGGCTTTACAACATGTTTGCACAGTAAGCCCCTCCTTTCTAAGTATAAAAGTATTAGCAGTATGGCCGGCCGGCCCCTAGAAAGAAAGAGCACAGCACAGACACCAACAAGCTGCTGCAGTTTCTACCAGGTATTACAATCTTTTCAAGGCTTTCTTTCACATTCTTACATATTACTAGTATAAAGAACTATTGAGGCTGTCATAGCCTAATTTTTAGAAGGTTACTAGCATTACAAGAGATGCTTATAAAGTAAAGAGGGGATTAAAAATCAGTTCTTTGTCACTGCTATTGGAAAGTGTTTACAAAAGCCAACCTTTAATATTGGGTGGAGAAGCTCTCAGTATTTAACATTGAGCTAGACTCATAATTACAAGTATCTCCTTGAAATAGACAGTTAGATGTCTTTTATAAGAAGACATAGTACTTTGTAGTGTATTTAGAGCTAAAACAAAATCTCCTAGCATTCGCAGCATTTTCGAGCTGCAGTGCCTGCGTTAGATGCAGGTCGCAACGAACCATCGCGAAGGAGCGCTATACAAAAGCGCTACTCCTGGACTGCAAATAATGTGTGGAAACAGTATTTTGAAACAGAAAACACTAAATTCAGTAGGAAATTCTTGCTTTGAACAGTAAAAGGGTTTTTAAAGCGATTTGATTCATTATGGCTGTCTTAAAGGGGCCATACACATTTAACTCACGCTATTGTTTTGTAGCTGGGCAAATATTGTTTTTACTAGCCGGAAAGACATCAAAACAAACAACACATACCACAAATAAGCATAGGTGGTCAGGCTATGTGTTAACATGTAACAAACAATAAAATCACAGACAATACAGGAACAGAGAGGGGAGGGCTAGCAGCTTCCAGACTTGTCAGCAACAAACCAAAGCATTCTGTTATGAACCCTTTGACAGAGGGACAGGAAGCAAATCCTCAGGATCGTGGGAGGAGCTGCATGAGGGAGGGAGCTGGATGTCATTGTCCACCTAGGGACAAATGACCTGGCTAGGAATGGGATCAGAGCAGTGCAAGAGGAGTTTGCAGAGTTGGGGAGGGGCCGTAGACAAGTAGCGCATATGGTAACCTTCTCAGAGGTGCTGCCTGTTTACAGCAAGGGTGATGCTAGGGTACTCCTCACCAGGGAATTCAATGAATGGTTGAAAAACAGATGTGGAGCTCAGGGTTTTGGCTTCGTTGGGGACTGGGGAACCACCTGGAGGGATGCCGACCTATACCGGTGCAATGGCCTGCATTTGTACAGGGGGGAGCCAGGATCCTAGGTGAGAGCTTTAAATGCTTCATTGACAAGTGTTTAAACTAGCCAAGGGGGGAGGCACTGAAAAGAAGCAGGGAAATCCCAGCCTCCCCCCACAAAACACGGTAATTAGTGAGGTAAACACCAAGGTAGAGAAGTCATTAGGGAGCAGGACAGAGGTAAATGTAAAAAAAAGGCAAAGGCAGTAAGGAAAGGAATGGGGCTCAAAGGGGTAAGGCCATCAAAAAGTGGAGGGTGATGAGTACCAATGCCCGTAAAGTGTGGAACAAGCTCCCTGAATGAGTGGTTTTGATGGAAGAGGGTTGCCTGGATATTGTGGCAGTCAGAGAAACATGGTACACAGAGAACCATGACTGGGATGTCAACATACCAGGATACACGATCTACAGGAGGGACAGGGAGGGTAAAAGAGGAGGAGGAGGAGGAGTAGCTCTCTATGTAACAGAAGGTATCAAAGCAACAGAACTAAAGAGTAAACAGGGAGCACATGAAACACTCTGGGTCACCCAGGAGACAGGAAATGGCACCACAATCTGCATGGGGGTTGTATACAGACCCTCATCTCAGAGGGAGGAACTGGACAAGGAAATGATAGAAGACTTCCTTAGAATGGCAGAAAAAGGGGAGATATTGTTGATGGGGGACCTAAATGTGCCAGATGTTAACTGGAGCACCTTTGCTACAGGCACATCCAAGAGCAGGGTCATTCTTGATGCCCTACAGGGGGCATGCCTCAGACAGCTAGTATTGGAACCCACTCAGGAGGGAGCAATCTTAGACCTGGTACTTTCAAATGGGGATGGAGAAAGAATCTCAGATTTAGAAGTGGGTAGCCATCTGGGAATAAGCGACCACCAAACAGTGTGGTTCACGATAAACACAGACATACAATCAAGCCATACAAAAGCAAGAGTATTGGACTTTAGGAGGTCTGACCTTGGGAAAATTAGAGAGTCCCTCAGAAATGCACTAGCAAACAGACAAGAAGGAGGGGTGGAGGAACAGTGGGGAGTAATCAAAACAGCCATCACAGAGGCAACAAGCCTTTGTGTAAAGCAAATCAACAAAACATAATGAAGGAAAAAACCACTATGGTTCTCAAAAGAGGTGGCAGGGAAAGTTAAGGAGAAAAGAATAGCATTCTGGAAATATAAGGAAACACAGAAGGGGCAGGACAGAGAACTTCATCAGTTAAAGCAGAAAGAGGCTGGGAAGGCAGTCAGAATAGCAAAGGCCCAAACCGAGGAAAGGATAGCCAACTCTGTTAAGAAGGGGGATAAGACCTTTTATAGGTACAGTTGCAGGGGAACCAAGTTGCATAAACTACAAGTGGTGTGACACATGAGATAAACTGTCTGATAGTTACACTTTTGCTGTTATACAAAGGCTATTCACATTTAATGCCTTGTTGGCAATGCTTACAAACATTACAGTTGCCACATTTGTGCATACCTTTGGGTTTCATTAGTAAACAGATATTGGCCTAATCTTTTGTTTGTGTAATATCACTTCTTACAAGTCTATCTCTTAGGCTACTGGTTTTCCTAAAGGTAATCAATGCAGCCTCGCCAATGACATTAGCTAAAGTGGGATCATTGAACAAAATATCTGTGTCACTGCTTTTTTTTTGGCTTTGGTGTCAGTAATGTATCCCTGTCTGTTAGCTGCCTTTTAATATGCAGCTTCTAGTATCTCTTTTTTATAACCCCTATCTAAAAACATGTCCCGTATGTCTCCTGATTGTTCCAGAAATTCTTTTGTATCGTAACAATTTCTTTTTAGCCTGAGAAACAGGCTGAGGGGGATTGAGTCCATTTTTTTGGATGGCTACTAGATGTCATTAAATAACTATTTGTGGCTGTGGGTTTTCTAAATCCCTTGGTTGAAACCGTACCACCAGACAAAGATGCCATAATGTAATATCTAAAAAATCTATTTGTGTAGCATGCAAATTGTATGTAAACTGAAGATGTAATTCATTCTTATTGATCCAATTAATAAAGTCAGCAGCTACTACATCAGATCCACTCCAGACACATATAATGTCATCAATAAAGTGATACCATGTAATTATGTGTCTGGAGTAAGGGTTGACTCTTGGGTTAAGAATCAAGTCAGATTCTCATTTGCCCATAAATAAATTGGCACAGGATGGTGCCACTGATGCACCCATGGCAGTTCCACAAACTTGACTAAAGTATTGATCATTAAATTGGAAAAAATTATAGTTCAATACAAATTCCAACCCAGCCTTTATAAGGGCTAATGGCATTTCTTGCATTAATGGATCCTGATTCAAGTAGTACATGCATGCATTCACTCAATCACTGTGTTTAATACTACTATACAGCAAACGGACATCTTTGGTTAACCACTTGCAGTCTGGTTGCCATTTAAAATTCCTGAATTTGTTTAGGATGTCCATCAAGTCTCTAATGTAGGACTCAAGTGTAGGTACACTCCTTAGATGAAAGAAATCAATAAAATGTGAGAAATTATCCGTGACTGACCCAATACCCGAGACAAGTGGTCTTCCTGGTGGGTTAACTGGATTTTTATGTAGTTTGGGTAAAATATACAACACTGGTGTTACAGAGTGCTCAGGTAACAAAAGCTTTACTTCTTTCTCAATGGTTTCATTATTGTGAAGTGTCCAATCTAACAAATGTGTAAGTTCTTGTTTGTACCTAGGACCTGGGTTCGAGGGCAACAAACAGTAACTCTCCCTATCCTGTAACAGCTCATTCACTTTGCTAATATAAAAATCCCTAGACATAACAACAAGTTTACCTCCTTTGTCTGATGGTTTAAAAGCCAAATGTGATTTCTCCTTTAATTCTTTTAAGGCAATATTTTCCTCTCTTGTTAAATTATAATACTTTATACCAGAATATCTATGTAACAAATCCTGCACATCTTTCAACACTACTGTTTTAAATACATGAATGAACATATTGTTTGTAATGGGATTAAACAGTGATTTAGGTACAAAAAGTATTTTTCTTAGAGAAATTAACAAGCTACGATCTGTGTCATATATTTTTATACCAGCTTCCATACCTGTAGGTGGAGGTCCAGTGATGTAGTTCAAATACAGTGCTTCTAAGTTTACATAGTTCTCTAAGTCCTGTGGTCCCCAGTCTTGTGAAAGTTCCTCCATCTCTACCTCAGGTAAACTGGTAGCCAAAAAATTCAATAATGAGGTATCCATTTCATTTTCATTTTCAATTCCCAGAAGGGTATCTGCCACACTAGCTCCACCCATTTGATCAATTTCTGGAGCTATTTTTGAGAAGAGGTCTTTCAGATATAATTTTCTGATTAATTTCAGAATGTCTACTTGTATTTCAAATTCACTAGGCTTCACTGTAGGGATAAATGACAAACCAAAGTGTAATATAGAAATCTATGTATCCGTGAATTCCTCCCCTGCCAAGTTCACGATTTGCCACTCCTGGTTTTGGGATGTCCTTCTTGCTCTTTTTCTACCACCCCTTTTGCCTCTCCTTGTTTTTTGTTCCTTCTTTTCCTCTTTGTTCCTTCTTTTTGGGTAGTTTTTTCCCTTTGATTTGTTGTCATTCATACCCTGGGAAAAAGACACTCCCTTAGAAATCTCCAAAGAGCTTGATATATGTGCTGTTCCACTACTACTTGCTTTTGTTTGTGTCACAGAAGCTGTAATCGATGGTTGCTTTCCTTTCCTGGTCCCAGAATGCCCAAACATGGAGGTACTGAGGTTGTGACCCCCTCTACTAACAGAATGCGATCTAGCCCATTTAAATATGCACCCCTTCTTGTAGTAATTTTAATCCCTGATTAGCTTTGCTTGCTTCTTTTTAATTAACTCCTGTTCATGTTTTTTTTTCAATTTCTTACTCAGGGCTTTATCTAGAACACAGAATTCAGGGCACTCTTTGAATTAATTTATCTCTGCTTTGATCACTGAAATCTCAGTGACTATGTCTGAGTGTTTTAGAGTGTCCACTTTAATCAGAATCTCCAGGAATAATTTGGTACATGCTGCTGCCACTTGTTCCCACTCTCTAACATGCCTGAAATCATCAAAGCCACCTGAAGGGACTACCGTAATTTTCAATTCTCGTGGAGCAATCCCTAGTACAAGATATTGTTCTAGGTTGCAAATATTATATGTAATATTCAATTCTTTAAATAGCAGTCTCTCCAGCTTGATAAACAAAACTTTAAGTTGGGCACTTTCTGTGGAGAACTCTCCTTTCGCACTGGAACTCTCCTTCATTCTGGCAGCTTGTTTTCTTATGCTTAAATCTTCAGTGGCTGTCCAGAATACAGATCTATTTTCTTCTTCAGTCTCTGTGGTGGAGCTGGAAATGTTACCATCCGTCATGATGCGTAAGGTTGCCACAATTATCACACATGGAACTTACGACTCCTACACCAATCTGGACCCAATAGACGAGCACAGGTAAGTTTATTTTAAGATGATAAATTTCCCAGTCCAGTGATTTTTAGTACTGCAGACCTTCACCACACACTTGCAGCATTACGGAATAGGACCATACTTCCTTAAAGGTGTCTACCGGCACTTAACAGCCCCTATATTGCACCTGTTTAATCTGTCCATCAGCTCCAGTACTGTTCCTGAGGCATGGAAGATAGCTCAAGTACTACCATTATTTAAATCAGGTGACCCCATAGACCTGAACAACTGTTGCCCCATATCCATTTTACTCCTACTCTCAAAAATCATTGAAAAGTTAGTAAATGCCCAAATAAGAGGCTACCTCAAAAAAAAAAAAAGTGAACCCTGCCCAATCTGGATTCAGACCAGCCCGCAGCACAAAATCAGCACTAGCATCAATCACAAATGACTGTTTCCTCGCCATGGATAAGAAACAAGTCACAGGGTCTGTCTTCCTCGATCTCAGTAAAGCCTTCAACACAGTTGATCATGCTTACCTCCTCAATACACTAAATTGTCATGGCATCACTGGCCCTGCACTGTCATGGTTCAACTACCTGGCCCAGCTCGACTCCTCCTAAAATAATACTGCTAGATTTTGGGGCACCATCAAGGGTATGATGGGCCAGGATGTTAACAACCCCCTTACAACCCATTTACACAGTAACTATGGCCCCATTACTGGCACATTGGAAATCCTGGATGCATTCAGCAACCACTTCACAACAGCTGGCCTTGCCTTTGACTCCTCCCCAGCTAACCTATTAAGGGATCATTTAAGCTCCCACTATACTGGTGAACAAAGAGTTGACTCCTCCTTTAGCTTCAAACCTATACTGTTGAAACAAGTTGAGGATCTATTGTGGCATCTAGATACCAAAAAAAGTGCAGGAGCAGATCTTCTGGACCCATTCTTTCTAAAGATTGCGTGTCATGTGCTTGCAGTCCCCCTAACTCACCTCTTTAACCTTTCCCTAAACTCTGGCTCTATTCCCATGCTGTGGAAGACAGCCCAAGTGGTCCCCCTTCTAAAATCAGGGGATCCTATGGATCTTAATAACTACAGGCCCATTTCCATCCTACCTGTGTTATCCAAGATGCTGGAGAAATTAGTGAGTATTCAGTTAAGGGAATATCTGGACAATGCTAATCTATTAAATCCAGCTCAATCTGGATTCAGGGCCAAACATAGCACTATCACTGCATTAGCCAAGGTCACCAATGATTGGCAAACCGAACTGAATAAAAAGAACAATGTCTGTGCAGTATTCCTGGACCTGAGCAAAGCATTCGACACTGTGAACCATGAACTGCTACTCTCATCCCTACACTCCATTGGCCTAGATCCATCCTCCCTTAAGTGGTTCAGATGCTACCTCTCTGGTAGATCACAGCAGGTAAAAGCTGAAGGTGACCTCTCCCAATTAAGACCACTGTCAAGAGGAGTCCCCCAAGGCTCTATTCTGGGTCCTATCCTTTTTGCTATTTATATAAATAAAATTGATTCAACCCTTACCCAGTCCTCAGTACATCTCTTTGCTGATGACACTGTACTGTATGTCAGCAACCCTTCACCTAAAGTTGCTCATGAAATCCTACAAGCAGAATTCTCCCTGTTACAACATCAGCTTCTCGAGAAAAAGCTTCTGCTAAATGCAAAGAAAACCAAAGCAATGATGTTCACAACCCAAAACTCCACCAACATCCTCTTCAATCAGTCTCCCCAGATATGCACTATACTTGGAGAAAATCTGGAGTATGTTGAAAATTTCAAATACCTAGGTGTGTGGATTGACAACAGACTTGACTTTACTCAGCATCTAGAACAACTGCTGAAAAAGCACGCCTAAGGCTTGGCCTCCTCTACAGATTAAAACCCTTCCTTAATAGAGATTCAAAGATGAGATTAGTCCAGGCCATCTTTATATCAGTCATTGACTATGCAGACTTCCTCTATAGTCACTGCTCCTCCCTACCTTCAAAGTTGGATACCTTATACCATAGAGCAATAAGGTTCATTACAGACCTGCCATATAATACTCATCATTGTTCTCTCTATGATTCAGTTGGATGGGTTTCCCTTCATGTCAGGAGGAGCAGAAATGCAGCTCTATGGATCTACAGAGCTTTATCAAAAAAACTCCCAAGCTATATCCTGGACTGCTTCAACCTGACCACTCCCAGCTCCTATGCCCTAAGAAGCAACAATATCATACTGCTCAAATTGCCCAAAGTCAACACCAAAATAGGGAGGGCAGCAATCAGCTACTCTCTAGCCATAGCATGGAACAACCTACAAAAATCCCTAAAACTGTCCATTATCATTCCATTTACATCCTTCAAGCAGCACTGTACAGCCTTCTTCACAGAGAAATGCAGTTGCTACCGCTAGAGATAGAATAGTCATCCCACAAAACCTTATTCCAATCACATATGGCATATTCCTTCAGCAGACACCATGATATATGGCACCCAATATTCCCTTCACCATCCTTGTACTCATTATGGGTGACTGTCATAGCCCTCATTGTGATATATATGTATGTACATATATTAGATGTTAGTTTAACTTCTCTTGCCAAGCTTTTACATGTGAATTCACTGTATATTATTGTGTTATAAATAACATTTTCTTGTTTCTGTATGTATAACTGTCTCATAAGTATGTGATGTAATTGCTGTGCACCAACTCGAACCTTGACCTTATCAGGTCCATCTTGTAAATGAGCCTTGCTCAATGATGATCGCCTGAATAAATAAAGATTTGATTGATTGATTGATTGATTGAACAGCTACCTGACAGATATACTGCAACAGGTGAAAGCAGATGGTTCACTCACCCTGCTCCTTCCTATCATGAGAGGAGTACCACAAGGTTTGATCCTGGGACCTCTACTGTTCATGCTATATATCAATACCATTGGAAATAACATCAGTAAAGCAAACTTCTATCTGTTCGCAGATGACACAGTGATATATATATATCCAGTATATATATATATATATATATATATATATCCAGACCTTCAGTAAACAAAGCCCAAATGGAACTACAATCTGAATTTGACCTCCTCCAACTCAGGCTGGCACAATCAAAACTTCTCTTAAATGCCAAAAAAACCAAAAGTCATGTACTTCTATTCCAGCCATCTCACTGCTATCTCAAATGCACTAGTATCCCTGCCCCATCAAGACTCTCCTTGATGATGACCTTGAGGTAGTTAACACTTTTAAATACCTAGGTTGTGATATAGATAAACACCTAACATTCTCTGCCCATATTACTTCTCTTGCAAAAAAACTGTGACAATGACTTGGCTTCTTCTTCAGACAAAAATCCCTTTTTAACAGTTAAGCCAGACTGCAATTGGTCCAGACAACTTTCATCCCACTCCTCGACTATGTTGGCGTAGTTTATGGCTGATGCTTGGACTCCCTGCTACATCAAATGAACACACTCTACCATAGAGCGATACAATTCATTTTCAATGCCCACAGTCGCACACATCACTGCAACCTATATGCCTACTTGGGCTGGACCATCTTATCTACTAGATGCCTCATTCATTCTCTCACCTGGCTCTACAAAGCTCTTCTGTCAAAGCTCCCCCTATATATCTACTCTCTTTTAGCGTACTGTCTGCCTATACACCTTATGCAGCAATGATTACATTATGCTTGAAGTGCCAAGCACACATTCTGGGTTTGGAGGAATGGCTATAAGACATGCTTTCCTGGCAGCCTGGACTAAAGCCCAGTCTTGCCTCAAATTTAAAAACCTAACTCCCCTACATTATTTTAAAAAACTGGTCAAAAGTAAAACTGGAGATTCCTGAGAATGTCACTGACTATGTGTCAAACACATCACCTTTCACTACTCCATTAAATAACTCACACTCCCTTCCCTGGTTTCCTTCCCATCACCTTCACACTTACCTCCCTACACTCCTCCACTTCCCCCATCTCCTATGTATGTCTTGCCCTCAGCTACCTACTACCATCTCCTATCACCTTTCCCTCCCCTTCCTTGCCTTATGCCTCCCCCATCAACTATGTTCAGATATCATATCATATTCCCCTGTTGCTCCATGGTGTAATTGTAATCCTGTTAATACAAATTGTACTGCCTGACTGTAATCCTAGTAATACAATTGTACTGCCTGCCTGTTTGCCAAATGATCTAACCGTGTATTAGCCTCTTTGTTCTAACCTATATAGAGGATTACTTGTATAATATTTTTTGTATATTTATGTATATATTTTATTTGTTTCTTCATTTATATGTTATGTTATCTTTGTATAATGTGTATAACTTAGTTGCTTATCTCTGATTTGTGTATATGATGTCTGCTGAGGATCTCCTTGTAAATGAGCCTGCTCAATGGAGTATTTCCTGCCAATAAAATACAATATAATAAAATACAAAATACAACTGAGTGGGTTATTCTGCAAGAAAACAGCTACAGTATAGTCTTTGCTAATTATAGCATTGATGACATGGGGTGATGTGTGTTCTTTTTATGCCTGTGTGTAGTTTGATGAAATGACAAGCTTTAAAGCAAACATTTATTCCTGCTGGCTAGACCTAGACCCACACATAGAAAACAAAAATATTGAATTAGAGTTATTTAGTTGAGGCCAGAATAACAGGCTCCTATCTGCTGATTACTCCTGCAGTACTTTCCCCTCACTGAATTAGTGGTCCCAAATGCATCACTGTCACATGAGACATGAGGCATCATACGAAAAAGAAGATGGAGATCCCCAGAGGCTATAAAATGAGTAGGCAAATTTAGAGAAAAAACTCCTAAGAGCAAACAAAGGGAAGGACACACCAGGACTCCACACACAAATCAGAACAGTCTGTGAAACAAGTGTTTTTGCACATTTTGACTGTATTACTACTTTAAACTGTGTGACCACAGTTTTTCTTTCAACATCTTCTGCTGGAACTTGTTAGTTTTTATAGTCCCTTATAATGCAGTTCCCAAACAGCATGGTGTAGCAAAACTTGTTTCCACTCTTCCATGAACTCATCCCAGTTCTGCCCATAGCCAGGCCACCTGAGCACCCTAAAGCCGCTACAAACACAACCTACAAGTATATACAAAATCACACATGCCCCCACAATGCAAAGCATCATGGGCTGCATATGCAAATCACCACAGAATGTTATGCTGGTCCAACTTAAAGCAGAATTGCATGGTGCCGAAAGGCCTCTCACACAGTTTGCAAAGGGTGCTAACAGAAGACATAGACACGTGTTTCGTCCTACCAGGACTCATCAGTATGCCTCGTCTGTTTGACACCCCAGTGGAATAGACCAGCTACCCTAGAGGCAGTGTGCCTTGGATATATTGTGGTGAACCCATTAAAATAAAAAACATATATGCTTCCAGGGATGTCCAATTCCAGAAATTTTGTCTGACTGTTATGAGAAAATGTTCTAGTTCTTGGAATGCCTTGCTAATGTACAGTTGTGACTTTTGTGAGGATGCAGGTGCAGATGTTGTCTGTGCTAGCTCATCTAGGTTTTCAGTAAGGCCCCATTCTCACTATAGCATGGTTGAGCAATACGGGAGAGGAGGACTGGATAAGCAATTATCGAATGTCCAGGGCTTCATTTAATATGCTGTGCACAGAGCTGAGGGACTCCATTGCCAAATGTGACACTCACTTAAGGCAGTATGTTCCTGTGGAGAAACGATTGGCCATCACTTTGTGGAAGCTGGCCGCTAACATTGAATACAGTACCCTTGGTCACCTGTTTGGGGTTGGACAGTCAACAGTATGTGAAGTACTTGTGGAGGTTTGTGAGGCAATTGTAAATCTCCTCATGGCATGTGTCATACGGATATTGAATATCAATGATGTGGTCAGTGGATTTAAGTGTGAATGGGGGTTCCCGTGTTGTGGTGGGACAATTGACTGCACTCATGTTGCCATTATCTACCCACCTAACAATGCCACAGACTATTTCTACAGGAAGAGCTACTATTCTGTTATAATGTAGGCAGTGGTTGACAATAAGTTCTGTTCTGAGGACGTCAATATCGGTTGGCTTGGAAGGGTTCACAATGCCCGTGTTTTTAAAAACAGTTGGTTATGCAAAAAGGGTCAGGAGGGCACATTGTTTCCACCCAGCACAAGACAGATTAGTGGAGTGACCGTCCCAACAGTCATCATAGGAGACCCTGTGTATCCATTTCTGCCATGGGTCATGAAACCAATTCCTGATTATAACGACCCATGAAAATGGAATTACAATTATAGACTTAGTCGTGCTCGTATGGTGGTGGAGTGTGCGTTTTGGCGACTGAAGGGAAGGTGGCAATGTCTCCTGAAGTGAATGGACTTCTCCCTGGATTATGTCACCACTATTATTGTGGTTTGTTGCGCACTCCACAACCTTTGTGAGACCAAATCTGAGCAATTCTAGCCTGAGTGGATGGATGACAGTGACGTGTTCCAGCAGCCAGAGACACGCCATGGATGGCATGAGGACAGCAACGCAGCATAGTTAAGCTGCCAATCACATGTTGCTCATGATGCCCTTGCCACCTACCTGGAGACAGTGTGATGAGATGTTGGAAACCTGAGTGCATCTTGAGCTGGCGTAGGTAATGTTGTCCCCCGCACAGCTTAATATCAGCAATACATTAGCCAAAATCAGTTCATAATTTTATTGCTTTCTTGTTTTAATTCTTTGGGTTACTGTTCTGAGTTCAGAAGTGACAAAACAATCAGACCATTAATGTACCTATCCCATTTTTCATTAAGGGGCAGCAGTATAGTGTAAATTGCTATGAGTACTTTTTTTCTCCAGAATTATGCATTCTGGGAAGGGCACTAGAATTGGGTCATGATGCTGTTGTGCAACACAAGGGAATCATGAAATTACCTTGCAGTTGCACAGTGATTTAAATCTAACTGAATTGAATGTAACTTTCAGTGCTGGTTACATCTACATTGTACTTGTTCTTGTATGTTTGACTTCACACAAAAAAGTGCATGAAGTACAAAAATAACTATTATTTTTTTTAGATGTCAACAAAGTAATTGTAGAAGACACAGCCAACAAATGTATTACTGAAGAAAGAAAAACAGTTAAACCTCTCAGCATTGGTGAACCCAGTTTGAATAATTAGAAGTGGTGATAACATTTCATTGACTGATTACTTCTTACTGGGCACATTTTGTATTGAATTCATGAACACCTCAAAATTTGTTCAAATAACTGTAAACATCTGTAGACTATTGTCTAACTTTTTAAGGACAGTATTGAACCTTGTCATGAACAGGAAAGATATTTTCTTGTCTACTCAAGTGACTACTATAAAAACTGATAGTTTGTTTACCTTAAGTTTTTGGACATATTTATTTCTCAAATCTGTTAAAGTTCAGTTAAGATTAATAACAATGAAACTGTTAAATAGTGTAAAAACAGCTGGAATTATTCCACTAAAAACCTTTAAATACATTTTACAAATGGTTGTAAAACTTCATAAAAAACTTTAGATGTTTTTAAAAACTTTTAAACATCAGACAAACCCAGAATCTGACTCTTTCCACTGCATTAAAATAGTCATTCCTGTTTCAATAAAATGTCATAACTTGATAACTGACACTCATGTGCTGTTGTCTATACTTATTAACAACATTAAGTAACAACTACTCAAAACAAGACTGCTATGTTAGATGGAAAGTTTTCATTCATCACAACTCAGTCCATGTGAAATGATCACTGAATAACTCCTGAGTTAGGCTTTGGCTTCTTGCTGGTGTTAGGTAATATGCATCCTGATTTGGGCCTACATTTCCTTGTGTATTCAAACAGCTGACTGCATTGCCGTTGCCATGCACATTATACACTGAACCATGTAGTGGCTTGAGATACCACTGGTTGAGGTGGCGGCACTGGGTTGGTCACTGGCTGTTGCTGTGGTTGCTGCTGAGGATTGCAGACTATCTGCGGCAGGTTATTAAAAATGTTGCTGATTGTTCTGCCTCTAAGTGACACATACATTCTTCCATTTCAAGCTCTGTCTTTGCTCTCTCTGCCTCAGCATCCAACATTTGCTTATGTTGTTCAGCAAAGAGCTTCCTTGTAGGCTCAAACAAAGATTCCATAATATTATGCAACCAGTTTTGTTTCTTTTTTTTTCTGAAGTTTTGCAGTGGCTCACAGGAACTGAGTCTTTTGGCAAACGATGTACTGGTGGATGGATTGTCACTGTCCACTACTGAGCTCTCGATGAGGGAGTTGCACATCACTGCACTCTCTGAGATGTCTGCAGGTGCACCACAGTGTCATCGACTTCTGACTCTACAACACAGAAAGAGTACCAAAGTTATTCTACATGGGTGTGAATTCCATGATTGGTAGCTTCAAGTACTTTGAATGGATAAATAAGGTGGATATGGAGTGCATGACTCTCAACCATAGCACAAGGGTACACAGTAAACCTGTAGGGTGGGAGGTTTAGGATGGAAGTTAGGAAGCACTTCTTCATGGAGAGGGTGGTGTGCACTTTAAATGCACTGCCAGAAGAGGTGATCTCATTGAAGACAGTGAGTGACCAAGAGAGGATGGGTAGAGACAGTAGCCCAAGCTGAGGACCCAACAATTGAAGCAGATTACATTGCTCAAATGGCCTTCTTCTGCTGGCTTTATATGTATATATAGCTGGGTACAATGCAGTTCAGCACATAATGCACATCATCTGAGCTTGCAGTGTGTGTGAGGAGTGTGGGGGGGTATAGAAAGGTACAAGCACAGTGTGAGTTCAGAGGCAGAAATAATTACCTGACATAGGTAGTTCGAAGTCAGGCATGGCTTCCTCTGCATCCCCTTCAACAACTGGTGGCTGTGGTCGTTTTGCACTTTCCAGGACTACTGTGGGATCTGTTGCTGGTTAGGTGCTCAGGATCCTGTCCAAAGCATCATAAAGGGAGCAAACAACTCTATGAGAGCCTGACTTTTTGTTTTGATCTTTAACCTTACGGTACTTCCCCTTGAGCTGCTTAATCTTCTCCCTACATTGCTTTGTGGAATGCTCAATGGCCAGACTAGAAAGATGTTCTGACAGCTTTTGGTACACCTTGGTATTTTTAAGTACTAAATTCAGTTCATTCTGGACAGTCTCTGTGGACCAAAAATCAGTAAGTGCTCTCATGGCTTCATTAGTCCATGTTGCGGTGCAATCTGACATTTTTATAATAAATTATGACGTGCTGTAATACTTACAGTGAGGCAGGCTAACATATAAGCACTTTCCAGAACTCTGTATGAAGCACAGACACTGGTTTGACAGCTTGAGATTTTGCTTCTTTAATCTTTCCCTTGCAACGTTCATGTATGAGCAGTGCAACACTAGTACATAAGGAATCATGGGATAGGCACCAGGGGTTCTGGGACGTTGGAGGACAAATGAGCATGGATGGATCAGACGTTGCACGTTCACACTGTGAGTAAATCATTTGACTTTGTGAACCAAATTCTGCAAGTGTGCTCAAGCTCAGGTCTCATCAGGGTTTGAGCATTCTCCCCAAATTCCGATCTACAAGCAGGTTATGTGTGAATGCAATCTGGGCCAGCATGCATTTCAAACGGTTCAAGCACTGAGAACCATTTCAAATACCCCAGTGCGAACAGGGCCTAAGAAAAGAATTTGAATCACCACTGCTTGAAAATAACACTGTTGGAAAAGTCCAGTCTGAGTTCTCCAAAGCAATGTCTTTGAAGTCAGAGGATATTGCAGCTTGGTTGGCATGTATTATTTCATGAAGTATGTCACTTTAACAATGTTTTCTTACCATTTGAGGGTTTTAATGACCCTGTGACATCCCATTTTTTAAATGTGCAAGTATCTCAGACTAACCATGGTTGGGTGGTTTCTTTTCCACATACAGAAATTTGTCTACAATTTTTTTATTTGCTTTTTGCTTTTTTGCGTTTTATTGGCCAGTACTGTATTGGAGCATTTTGGAGCATGAGTATATTTTTGGATCCCATATCCTCCTATTGTTTATATTGGTCAGAAGCGCTCTGTTAATTTTTGGGGTTGAGGTACAGTGATGCCTTTGCTGCCCTGGTATGATAGTTTACCACTTTTTTATATTTCTTCTAATGCTCAGGATGCCTTGCCTTAGTGGTCCATGTTATATTTTGAAAACAAAAAGAAAACAAATATACAAGTACCTTAGTCTATGGGCTTTGGAGATACTGTATTTCTTTGAATGAGTACATTTCACACTCTTGCTATGATTATGCTGCTATGTGATATTTTATTTAGGTTATGCACTTGTTTCTTTGGTTTTTAAAATTTATAGTTACTGTCACTTTAAGAAGCACTTTGTATAAATTCACATTCATGGTGTATGACTGGCCTCTGTGAAGATGCGCACATGCACAAAACCAGTTGGGGCTACCAGTGAAGCTCAGTGTTGATCATGTAAGCTGCTAGATGTGTCAGTATGTTTTCTTACTCTACACAGCACTGGAAATTAAATTCATTGATAAGAATAATGTTGGGTGTCGGTGCCAGTCTTTGTATTGGTTCTGCAATCTCATCTGTTTAATAAGGTACATCTGTGCATAGAGCACATTTTTTTCTGCATTTACTGAAAGCAAAAGGTGCCAGTTATTACTTATTAATCATCAGGGTGTGGAGAAGCAGTTTTCTTTGAATACTCTCAGGGAGGTGGGAGGGTGTCTGGTTTGTAAGAGACCTGGTCAGCTGAGGGCAGAATTAGGGCAGCTCAGGAGGGACACAAGAGCATTGGTGGAGGGGGGGTATCCTAGAGGGGTGAGGGTGGAACAGGGGTACTCACATGGAATGGAATAGAGCTGGAGAGTGGGGGAGTGGAGAGTGGAGGTGTAACCCAGACTGGTAGTGGGGTCAGACGTGGGGAGGAAATGGAGGAGAGATAAGGCAGGTTCCTTGGGTCCCTCTCATCCAGTGGGTGAGAAGGTCAAGGGAGGGATGGTGGACATTAATAAGAGGAATGGGAAGGAAAAGGAGGGGGGCCTGATAGGAGCACCCCCAGAGGTGTTGGTGTAGAATAGATTACCCCGCATGGGTTGGGGGGAGAAAGGAAGCTCCAGAGGAAGGAGAGGGAGCACAACCATGGAGGTTACATGGGTAGTAGAGGGAAAGAACATAGTGGGGAGGGAGAGGGGTCGGTAGTGGCAAGGGAAGTGGTGACAGGATAGGGAAGGATTGGGGGAAGGCAGTGAGCTGGGCAAGGTTGTGTGGACATGCAGGGGAAGTAAGGGGAGGTGGCTACCAGGTGGTCATAACATCAGGACAGGGATCTGACAGAAATGTAGAGGAGGTAAGGGGGTTCTGAGGACAGACAGAAGGGGATGGAGGAGACAGACAGGGCAAAACAGCCAGGTAAGCATGGGGAGGTCCACAAAGTAGATGGAGATAGGAAAATCATGATCTTAGGAGATTCTACAGTTAAGGGAGTGAGATGTGGTAATACTAGAGCTAGGGCAAACTGCAGGAAGGTGCAATGTATGCCTAGGATGACTGCGGGGAAAGTGTACCCCACTGATAGCAGTACACGGGAATGGAAGAGGGAAACCTCATATTGTTCACTGGGAACAAATGACTTGGCTGTATGTGAGGTAGGAGTAGTTCAGGAGAAGTTCAGGGAAGCAGGGAAGCGTGTGCAGTGTGGTGGGAAGGTTGGTAGCCTTCTCAGAGGTGCTACCAGTACCAAGAGCTAGCATGCATGAAAGAAAGAGACCAAAGAATTTAATATCTGTCTCGGGGTGGTGCAGCAAGGAGGGCTACACGCTTGTTAAAGGCTGGGGGTACCTTGGAGAATAAAGCCCTTTATGCACCTGATAGTATGCATCTTTGTAAAGAGGGCACTAGGGTGCTGAAAAATAGACTTGAGGACTATAAAGGTAAAGAACTTAATTTAAACAGATGGGGGGGACAGTACAGGTCACATCACACTTAGCAGGTGGAAAAGGTCAAACAGTCTCCTCCCCAATTAGGGCAGAAAGACAGGAGTCCAGATGAGTGCAGTATGCACCACTTATTACAGACACATGTATGCTGGGCAATCAGTTTTAGTGGTCACTTTGTGTTTACCAAAAGCTAAATCTGATGTTTTTACTATTAAATATGCTAGTTATAGCATACCTTGTCCACCGTCTATTACAGGCACTTAAGTCTTCAGAGAAAGCTGTTTTCTGCCACATTTCTCCTGTCTCCCTCGCATTTTTCCCTCCAAACTAACATAATTTCAATAGCCAACATCTGCCCACATATCACATAAGAGGAATATAAAGTCGATTCGTCCCCTATGCTAAATGAATATCAGACCAGAGGCAATGGAAGTCCATGCGGCTCATACTGAGTGCCTGCATTGGAAGTAACTGTCAGCTGGTCTCACAGCGGGCATTCATACTGCTTGGTTAATTAAATATTCCCATTGTAGGCTGCTAGTGCAGAGTGAAATGACTGCTTTTGTTTTTAACACTGTCTTAGTGCTGCTTAGCTCCCAATTCAATCACCGATCAGCATGCATGGTCCATAGTTACCACTTGCAGAATTGCTGAGTGAGCCACGCAACGCACCTCAATCCCTGATCAGCCTGATACAGTACACCACTTGATATGTGTTTAGTTATGTGCACTGCTATGTTTATAACACTACAGTACAGTGTCTGTAACTATTTAAGGCAGTACATGTGTATTCCGTGATATTACTGAAGCCCACTACAAAGGACAAAATCCAGTAAAACCAACGTAAGTATACAGTGGGCATACTGTAATGGAGGTAGGCAGGTGGGGCTGAGAGCAGGGGTGGGGAGGCAGTTGGGGGGGGGGGACTCAAGTCATGTTGGAAGGTAGTATCTCTGAATGCAAGAAACCTAGGGAACAAAATGGCTGAATTGCAAAGACTGATGGCTGAGGCAGAGGAGAGGTGGACATGGTGACCATCACAGAGACATGGGCCATAGTGAAACATGATTGGGACCTCTCTGTCCTGGGTATAAGATATATAGAAAGACAGGGGGATGGGAAGAGGTGGGGGAGTGACTCCATATGTGAGGGGAAAGGATAACCTGTACTAGGGAGGAGGAGACGGATGAAAGGACAGAGGTGTTGTGGGTAAAGATACAATACACAAAAAGTAAAAAACTTAGATTAGATGATGATGTACAGGTCACTAAACCAGGAAGATGAATTAGACAAGGAACTGGGATCCAAAATTGTGGAGACAGTCAGCAGGGGGAAGGCAGTGATTATGAGGGATGTCAATCTGCTTGGGGTAGACTGGAAGATCCTGGCTACTACCTGTACCAGGATTCAGGTGATGCTGGAGGCATTCCAGAGTAGGTTCCTGACAGAATGTGTCCTGCGGTACACCTGGGAGAGGGCCATACTGGACCTGGTTCTTTCTAATGGTGCATATGTCCAAGAAGTAAAAGTGTAGGCACTGCTTGCAGGAAGTAGCCACAGCACTGTTTGATTCCACCTGGACATGGGCAGGGAAAGGATTATGAGAAAAACAAGAGTTCTTGACTTCAGGAGGGAAGACTGCAGTAGGATGGGAGAGATTCTGGAAGGGTACATTGTTGGGATGAGAAAGGAGATGAAAGTGGACCATAAATGGGCCATAATCAAATGGGGGCTGTTGGCAGCCACTAACGTGTATGCCTAACTCAAGAGCAAGAAGCCCAGCTGGTATGATAGGGAGGTAGCCCAGCCAGTAAAGAATAAGAGGTCAGCCTGCAGGAAGTTTAAACACACCAAGAAAGAGAAGGATAGAGATGAGTACTGTAGCAAAGCAAGGGAGGTGAGCAGAGCAGGATGGTTGGACAAGGCCAAGAGACAGCTGCAACTAGCAGAGTGGATGAAAACAGGGGAGAAGGCTTCCTTACAGTATGCTAGGGAGAAGAGGGATATGACGGTTAGGACAGTCAGGTTGAGAAGTGAGGGGGTGGGCAGAGGGAAGTGAGGAGAAAGCAGAAGTACTTAACAAGCACTTCTGTTCAGTCTTCATTAAACAGAAAGATGGACCAGTACCTCAATGAGGGGGTGAGTAGGGTGGGTGGTGACACAGACTGGGAGATTGAGGTTGACACGGTGAGCTAGGATTTGAAGGCCCTGAAGGTAGAAAAATTCCCGGGATCAGATGGCATACATCCAAAGGTGTTGCGGGAGTTGGCAGGTGTGCTGGCTCATCACCTGGTGAACCTGTTTAATGATTCACTGGAGTTGGGGAAGTAACCTTGATGTACACAGAGAAATGGCACTCCTAGTCCAGTGAAAGAAAAATCACAAAAATAAAGTGAACAGCATAGCCCAGCTCAGAGTGTAGCACTAGTAGCTCCAGCACTTCAGGTTGCTTCAGGTCTGTATCATGAACCTTCATCAGAAGGGTATCAGTAAAGTAACCCTGGACTGGAGGACAGCACATGTAGTGCCACTTCACAAAAGTGGGCCAAGGGATAACTCTGGTCTGACCTCAATAGTGGGAAAACTCATGGAACCCATACTAAAACAAAGATTGGTAAACTTTCTGAAAGAAAATGGGCTCCAGGATGAGAAGCAGCATGGGTTGGTGTTGTGGAAGTCCTGCAAGGAGAACCTGATTTTTTTTTTCGACTGGGTAAAAAGGACAGTGAACAAGGGCCTAGCAGTGGACATCCTGTGTTTGGATTTCAGAAAGGCTTTTGACTCTGTTCCCCACCGGAGACTAGTTAGGAAGCTAGATGACCTGGCATAGGGGGAAAACTAGTTGTGTGGGTTAAAAATTGGCTGCATGACAGAAGTCAGACAGTGGTAGTCGGGGGGAGTTCTTGGAGGCTAGGCCAGTCACTAGTGGGGTCCCACAGGGCTTGGTGCTTGGTCTGGTGTTGTTTAACACCTTCATCAGAGATGAAGTACTTGTACTAGTACTAGTACCAGTACCACTCAATAATGGAAGGCAACTAGAGTGGCAAACAACATAGAAGCATAGAATATGTCAGCAGAAAAGGGCCACTTTGCCCAACCAGTCTGCCCATATGGTCCCTACCTAGTATATCACCACAGACCCTAACTGGTATCTGGCAACCCTCCCTCCTCCTTGCCTTTTTAATAATATTCTTCTTTGTCTGTTCCATGCATGCTTGAAGCCCTTTACTGTTTTTGCCTCCATCACTTCCACTGGCAGTTTGTACCAGGGCTCCACCACCCTTTCAGTTAAGTAATACTTCCTCACATACCTCTTAAAATTCCCCCCTTCCAGCTTCATAACATGCCCTCTGGTAATGTTGCTCTTTCTCATTTGAAAGAGACTCCCCTACTGTACTTTGTTCACCTCCGTGAGGTGCTTGTACAATAGGTCAGTACAATGTCCCCTGTTAATTTCCTCTCTTCCAAGGTGTACATGTTGAGATCCCTCAGACTCTCCTTGTAGGACTATTGATTCAACCCCTGCACAATTTTAGTTGCCCTCCTCTGGACTGTCTCCACCCTGTCTATGTCTTTTCTGAGATGTGGCCTCCAGAACTGGACACAATACTCCAGGCAGGGTCTCACTATCTAGCAATACAATGGCAATACCATTTTCCTCCTCCTGCTGGAGATACCTCTCCCTCTTCATCCCAGCATCCCACTGACCCTACCCACTGCTTTGGCACACTGCCCTGACACTTTGAGGTCTTCAGATATGATAACCCTAAGGGCCCTTTCCTGCTTAGTGACTGTCAGTACCTCCCCCCATCCTATCATCAGCACCTGAGTTCCTATGCTGTAGGTGCATACTTTGGCACTTTTTGGCATTGAATCCCAGCTGCCATGGCCTTGACCACTTTTTGGGTTTCTTAAGGTCCCTACTCATTCTCTCCACCCACTTCTGAGTATCTAACATATTACAGATTTTGATTTCATCCACAAAAAGGCATAACTCCCCTTCCAAGTCTTCTGCATATTACTAATGGAGACACTGAAGAGGACCAGCCCCAGTACTGAGCCCTGCTGCACCCCACTGGTCACTCTTCCCTCATTAGAATGAATTCAATTAACCACCACCCTCTGTTGCCTATCTATTAACCAGTTTCTTACCCAGTTTACCACTTTGTATCCTGCCCCAAGGCTGCTCAATTCCTCTATCAGTCTCCTGTGTGGCACAGTGTTGAAGGCCTTGGTAAAGTCCAGATAGGCCACATCCACTGTCCTCCCTTGATCTATTTCTCAGGCCACCCAGTTGAAGAAATCAATCACATTTGTCTGGCATAATCAGCACCCCATGAATTTATGCTACCTTTTGTCTTCTAGCCCACTGGATTCAAGGTACTCTACCAACCTTTTCTTTAACAGGGTCTCCATTAATTTCCTCACCACTGATGTGAGACTGACCAGTCTATAGTTGCTAGCCTTCTCTCTACTGCTGCTCTTATGGAGTGGGACCACATCTGTTCTCCTCCAGTCTTCTGGAACCACACCTCTTTCCAGTAAGCTGTAGAATAAGAAAACCAGTGGGGCAGCAAGCACCACCCTGAGTTCCTTTAGTACCCTTGAGTGTATCCTGTCCTGTGTCATAGCCTGGTCAACTTTCAGAGCTGCAAGTCCCTCCAGGACTCTTTCCTCTGAAAATGGACCTATGTCCACCTCCCCACCATTGATCCAGCTGCTCCCTGGTGGTCTGTACACTCCTCCCTCCACTGTGAATACTGAGAAGTACCTGTTCAAGATGTCTGCTTTTTCTTGATCCTTTTCTGCACAGTCTCTTGCTGTCATCCTCCTTATCCTCACCATCTTATGGAATATTCCTATGGAACTGCTATCAAATTATCTGTCAGCAGAGCTACAGTACTCCTTTTCCATTGGGTTTTGTGAAAAAAAGGATTGGAGACCCTTCTACTGGAGTGCTGTCACAGTACCTGCTGCTGTTGAATGATAGCAATACCATGAGTGCTTCCCTTATGTCATTCTTAGATAATTTTACTCTGTTTGCTGCTGTGATTTGCTCAAGATGTATTTCCATAACATGTGGTAGTTCATCCATGATACACTACTGTATGTTATTACAGTATGTTATCTCAATCTCTTGTAAAAAAAAAAAAATGAACACCTTGTACGTTTGCTGCATGTATACTTGCCTGTAATTGATCCAGTCCCTTGTAACTGACCGTATGCTTTGTACTTGCACTGTCTGGATATCTGCCTATAATTAATCTTGAGTCACCCTTGAAAAGGGACCTCTAGTCTCAGTGGGCCTACCCAGTTACCAAAATTCAATAAATGAGTGAAACTATTCATCCCCTTGATTTCCCCTTCTTCCTTATGTACCTGAAGAAAGTCTCAATCCCTTTAGCTACCCCTTTGGACCTCCTGTCCTCTGTCTATGCCTTTGCTCTCCTCACTGCCTTACCTGCTTTCCTCTGTTTGACATGATACACATCTCTGGATTTCTATCTCTCTGCATTTCTTTGTACCTCCTGAATGCCACCCTTTTTTCTTCCACCACTGTGGCCACTTCCCCAGAGTACGATAGTGGTTATTTTTTTTTCCTTTTACTTTTGCTCACTTCCTTCATGTAGAGGCTGGTTGCCATAATTAAGCCCTCCCTTATTTTTCCCCACTATTCCTCTACCTAAGGTTACCAACTTTAAAGAAGCTCAAAGTGGGACAGTTCTTGTCGAAACATGATTTTTTGCAGGACAATATGTTACAGATACCAATGCAACAAACTTGTGTTCTCCAAATAATCAGAATTAAGACTAAGTGGTGTTGTTTTTTTATTGTTTCTAGTGTTTATTATCATTTTAAGGTATTTTAGTTATGGCATTATAGTTTTTTGCAACATTTTGAGGAAAGTCAGAAAATATTTTTTTCTACTACAATGTAAGGACATGTAGTATTTTTCATGTTTTTTTGAAGGACACAGCTGCCCAAATCAGGAATATCCTGTGAATACTGGGACTGGGGTGACTCTGTCTCTACCCTCCCTGGCAATCCTCCCCACTAGGCAGTTTCTGAGGCAGTCTCCCTTTCCTTTAAAATCCACCCTCCTAAAGTCCAGGACCTTCGTTCGCATTTGATTTGCCTCTAATTTCATCACACTATTGAACCACACTGTACGGTGACTGCCCCTATGACATCTGCAATGCTGTCCTGTTTACAAACATCAGGTCCAGCATTTCCCTCTCCCTAGTGGGTTTGCTGACTAGCTGCCTGAAAAAATTCCCCCTGTAGGGTGTCAAGGATGGGCCTGCTCCTTACCGAAACTGCAGCTGGAAGATTCCAATTCACAAACGGCAGACTGATGTCCCCATCTAGCAGCACCTCCCTCTGTTCTTCCATCCTGAAAATAGTTTCCCTAGTACCTTATCCAACCCCTCTCCCTCTGCTGTAGATCTTATACAAGCCCTGTACAGATAGTGATCCCAGCTCCTGTCTCCAGGATGATCCACAGCACCTCCAGCCTTTCCTTTTCCTCCAGGTGCTCCTGAATTTCCATAGCCTAGATTCTCTTTCTCACATATAGAATAACCCCATCTCCCTTCCCTGTCTCTCCTGAACAGACAGTAACCTGGTATGGCCATGTTTCAGTCATGATTGTCAGTGCACCATGACTCAATTATGGCCACTAAATGCAGGCTAGCTTCCTCCATGATGGCCTCCAGGTTTGGAATTATGTTTCCCAGACTCCCTGCATTAGCGCACCTGACTTTCAACATCCTGCACCCTCCCTGCCTTCAATCCCTCTTCCCCCCACCTGTGCTGTTTCCTGAACCTCCACTGACCACCTCTTCCCTCATTACCCTGTCTGTTTCTTGTCTTTTTTACTCCACTCTATTTGCATTCTTGATTTATGCTCCCTTGGCCCTCTGTCTTGCTTCCACCTCTTTCATCTTGCACATCTGCCCTTAGGTCCTCCCTCCTTGTTACTTCATCATATGGGAGGGCAGTTTTTGCTGTCCTTGTTAATATAGCCCCCACCCCAGCTAGTTTAAAAGCTCACCCAAGTAACATTTAAACCTCCCACTAAGGACTGTGTTTCCCCTCCTGGAAGGATGCAGGCTATCACCCTCACAGAGGACCATATCCTCCTAGGCTGGCCCCAGCCCCTCTGCCCAATGTAGTCAAAGCCCTTCTCCCTGCACCATACCTTAAACCAGTTGTTGAATGTCCTAGTATTGAGTGCTTGTCCTCCCCTTGGTTGTAGATAGGTAACACCTCAGCAAATGCCACCATGCATGCTCCCTAGCTCCCTGAAATTACCCCATACTGCCATAGTGCCCCTTCCCTAACCCTTGCCAGGTAATTTGCCCCAGGTGGACAATGACATCAAGCTCCCTCCCGTGACTTGCCACCCCAGCAATCCTCTGGAGCTGCACTTCATCCCTACAAGCTGAGGCACCAGGGAGGCAATTTATCTTCCATTCACTCTACCTCCTGCTCCCAAGTCTATCCCTCTAATGATAGAGTCCCCTCCCTCCAGCAGCTGCTTCCTCATCCTTGGCTGTGGGCCTCCTCTTCCCACTTTGGGGTCTCCCCTTCTGAGGACACCTGCATCCTCCCTTGCCAATGCTTTGGGTGCCTCCTCCTGGCTCTCCCGTCCTGCTAGAACAGTGAAGGAATTTTTTTCAGTGGCAACAAACTGGCAAGAAGAGAGCCCTTGAAAAAGACTTGTTAATTGAGGTTTCTCTCCTCAATTATCTCTTACAGAGAATCTTTATTTTCAGTCTGCTTCCCCCCTGTTAACTTCCTGACATGGGCTTATTTTTTACCTGCTTCATCCCTGAAACTAGCCCCCATAAGGGCTTTTTAGTTTTGATCTGCTTCTCCCTCCAAAATTACCCCCAAGGTTATGTTCATTCCGCCACTATAACCATTGTTATCACCCAGTGGGGGGAGATTAAAATCAATAATGAGGTTTTTGTTCCAGTTCTTGTTGTTTGGCTTTTCCTTCTGTTCAGTGTCATTTTCTAAATTATTTGAAGAGAAGTTTATCTTTTACTTCTCATCACTGCCATTTTCCAACTAATTTAAAGCATGGAAATGTATTGCATACCCAAAGTCAAAGAACTTACGTGAAAAGCATGTTTTGTGCGTCTAAAGATTTAAGTGCACAGATAACTTTAACCACACATTCAAAATATGCAAGTACCTTTCAGGATGAGCATTTGTCTTTTACATTTGGCCGGAGACAGCTGCAAGGTCCATTTCATACAGGAACACCTCATTTAATGTTCCTAGATGGAGGACTATTTAATCACTGTTTAAGAATGCAGTTTTTTTTGTGCCAGGTTTTACTATCAGCCAATTTGTTTAAATGCAATAGCCTGCAATATCCACTGAAGGTTGCATAAATGTATTTACAACACACAGAACTATGAAAATGAGTATTTTAAACAATTTTTTTTTTCTTTAATACTATCTGTTGGCACATCTCAGCAGATTCAGCATTTATATTTATGCCTCATTATTATCAGGCAGTTTATATTTCCTACTTATTCATTTCCAAAACCAAAAACACATTCTCTACTCCATCCATGGCATTAGGTCACATTTTATCCCTGTCTCATTCTGTACCAGTGTTTCCTCCAGCTCAGCATACTTCTTCTGTATTCCAAGGTATCTTAGGAGCATCTGATGCCACACAGAAAATGTTGAAAAACATAATATTTAGATTAACAATAATGACTGAGAAGCTAGTCATTGGGGATTAATGACCAGACTGGGATGGATGGCCTGAGGCACAACTGAGGGGAGCCTCCCACAGCCATCTGTTAATCCTAGGAAATGGTAGTTTATTCACCTGGTAAAGGTGATTGTGGAGGAATTAATCCCTGAGGCACTTCCCAATCCTGACATCATGGGTTGTATACACCTGATAGGTTGTCTGGATGCACATGTGACTGAAAGTAAATCCGACCCCCTTCTGTGGGTCACTTCTGTATTGTGGTCAGTTCGATGTATTCCAAAGCTGTATCTGAAATTAAATGTGTTATAGGAAAAAAAAACTTTTGTACCCACCAATAACACTATAGAGTAAAGCTTGTTGGAGACTGAACTTGATAGTTTTAATGTGGCTATTATGTACAATATTAAGAATCTGAGCTGCATATCATTTCAATAACAGTATCTATAGCTTTTCTATAAAGGTATCACTATTTCTTCTGATTGTCTTTATTTAGTATTGTTCAATTCACGTCTAAGTAGGGACGGGCGTGGAATACCTCAGAGATTCATTCCCCCACAATCACCTTTACCAGGTGAGTAAACTACCATTGTGGGGGATGATCTCTGAGGCACTCCTCAATCCTGACATCATGGGTTATTCAAAAGCAGTGATTAGATGTAGGGAGAGTTAGACGTGTCAGAGTTCTTGCGGTCTGTGCAGCTACTAACAGCACCGTCCTTGCAAAGTTAGTTTTAGTGACTTGGGACACATCCATTCTGTAGTGTCTGGTGAAGGTATAAATAGTTGACCAAGTTGCTGCGGCACAGATCTCTTCCGCAGTGGCCATATTCCTTTCTGCCCATGACGTAGCGATTGCTCTGGTGGAATGGGCTTTCAGGCCTGATGGTACTGGCATGTTTGTGGCTTTGTAGGCCTCTGATATAGCTGACCTAAGGTAGTCTGCTATGGATGATTTGGAAGTGGGTAGTCCTCTTCTGCTGCCCTGCACTATAATGAACAGTCTGTCTGTTTTGCGTATGTCTCGGGTTCTTGAGATGTAGGTGGAGAGGAGTCTTTTCATCCCCAGCATTTACAATAGTGGATCCGCCTGTATGTCTGCGTGTGGAAGTTCCGCTGGAATCTCAATAGTTTGCGATGTGTGGAATTTTGAAGCTATTTTGGGTCAAAAGGATGTGACTGGATGCATGGAGATTCTGTCCGAGTAAAACTGTAGGAATGGTTATTTGTGTGAAGGGGCCTGTAATTCTCTTACTCGTCTGGCGGATGCAATGGCTGTTAGAAAGATGGACTTCAGTTGTAGCATTTTTATGGGAACTGATTCTATGGGTTTGAATGGTGGCTTAGTCATGGCCATGAGAACAATGGTTAAGTCCCATGGAGGTAGTATAGGTTTATTGATGGGGCACAAATTGGTTGTGGCCTTCAGGAAACGTATGACGTCTGGATGTGATCCTGGGGTAGTCCCTTGTATTGGTCCCCTGGCTGCCCCTATTGCTGTGACTTGTACTCTCAGAGATGCAGGAGATAGGCCCAGTTGCAGACCTTCCTGAAGGAATAGCAGGATGTGGGGTATGGAGCATGTAAGTGTCTCTATGTTGTGATGTTTGCACCACTTGTGGAATATGTCCCAATGCCACTGGTAGGTGTTAATTGTGGATTGTTGTCAAGATGATGCCATAGTTTTTATAACAGAAGGGTGAAATCCTGCCTTTAGCAGTCTCTCCCTTTCAGGAGCCATGCCATCAGTTGTAGACGCTGTGGGCTTGGGTGTAGTATTGGGCCCTGAGAAAGTAGATCGTGTCGAGTTGGAAGTCTCCATGGGTCTGTTAGTGCCATGGATATTATTGTGGCAAACCAAGCCCATCTGGGCCAGTGTGGTGCCACCAGAATGACTCGTGCTCTCAAAATGTGTATCTTTTTGAGCACTTGGGGGATCAGAGGCAGGGGGGAAAGATGTAAGTCACTTGGAATGTCCATGGGGCAGAGAGAGAGTCTACTCCAGAGGCTTTGGGATCCCTGAACCTTGACCAATATATGTCGCATTGGTGGTTCTTATGTGAGGCCATTAGGTCTATTTGTATTGGTCCCCATCTTTGGTTGAGTTGGATAAACACTTGTGGGTGGAGTTTCCATTCCCCTGGGTGTATCATTTGGTGACTCAGCCAGTCCACTGTAGTATTGAGCTTGCCTGCTAGATAAATTGCTGATATAGATTTCAAGTGGCGTTGTGCCCATGCCATGAGTCATGTTGTTTGAGTCATCATCGCTGTGCTTTTTGTGCCCCCTTGCTTGTTTATGTAAGATACTGTGACCTGATTGTCTGATTTGATCTGTATATGTTTCCACTGTATGAGGTGTGAAAAGTGTAGTAGAGCCCGGGAGACAGCTTTCATCGCTAGAACATTTATCGGCAGTCTTGCCTCAGCGATGGTCCATTTCCCTTGTGCTGTGTTCTTTCCCGTTATGGCTCCCCAGCCTGTGAGGCTGGCGTCAGTCTCTATGTGATGTCTGGTGAGATATCTAGGGTCATACCCTTGGACAGATTGAGTCTGTTTGTCCACCATGAGAGGCTTGCTTTTACCCTTGTTGGTAGAGTGACTGTCTTTGATAGGTTGATATCGTAGGTGGGTCCTTGGGTTAAAAGGAAGTCCATGAGTGGTCTGGAGTGCCATCTTTCCCAAGGTATGGTGTCTATTGCGGAGGACATAAGACCTAACACTTGAGATATAAGGAGTAGTGTTGGGTGTTGTGACTTCTGTAGTAGCCTGGTGGTTGACATGATTGACAGTATTCTGGACTCTGATGGAAATACTAGACCCTTGTCTGTGTCTATGACTGCTTCTAGGTGTTCGATAGAGTGACTGGGAGTTAGACTGCTCTTCTTGTGATTGATCACCCAGCCGTGTTGTTGTAAGCAGTCTACCACCATGTTTGTCTCCCTGATGGACTGCTGTAGTGACCTTGTTCTGATAAGCCAGTTGTCTAAGTAGGGGATTACATGTAACCCCTTCTCTAGAAGCTTGGCAGCTAGAACTATGGAGACTTTTGTAAAGACTCGGGGGGCTGAGGCTAGACCGAAGGGTAGTACTTGGTACTGGTAGTGTTGGTTCAGAATACAGAATTGTAAGAATTGGTAGTGGCTTGGTCTCATGGGTATATATAGGTAAGCATCCCTCAGGTCTATTGAGGTGAGGAAGTCTCCCTGTCGAAGTGCTCGTAGGGTGGACCTGATGGTCTCCATTTGAATGGAGTGTACCTCACCAATTTGTTGATTAGTTTGAGATCATGAAGAAGATAGAGTATATTCCTTGTCCCTCTTTGTTTGTTGGTAGAGGAGCTATTGCATTGTTTACACGCAGTTCATTTAGAACTGTTTGGATTTGCGCTGGGGTGGCCTTGTAATTGGATATAGGAGATTGGATCATTCTGTTGTACATTGGGATACGTGTGAATTTGATAGCATAGCCTAGTTGAATTATTTCTAGTACCCATTTGTCTGAGGTGGATTTTCGTCAGCGGTGTAATAGTCTTGTTACTCTGGTGCCCACTGGAGTAGCTCGATGCTGGTGAGGGTAGGCATAGTCAGAGGTGTGAGCTGTGTCTGCGACTGTAGTTCCCTCTGCCTCTGTGTGTGCTACCTCTGCCTCTGTATTGGTTGTACTGCTACGGGGTGGTATAGTTCTGTTTGTAGGTATTGCCACGGAACATGGGAATCCCTCTTTTCTTGTCCCGAAAGGAGTGAAATCTGCTCCTTGGCCTGGTCGGTCGGTAGGTAGACAGTTCTGGATTGATCTCTATGAAGTGCCTTACCTTCCTCCTTGCCCTTAGGGTACTTGTCTAGGCCTTTGCCAAATATCATATTGCCCTTGAAGGGTAATTTTTGTAGGGTAGCCTTCGACTCTTTGTCGGCATCCTAAAGTTTCATCCATAATGATCTGTGGGCTCTGTTGGTAATGGCCGCAGATCTGGCATTTATTTTGAGAGAGTCAACTGCCATATCTGCTAAGTATTTAGTGGATAATATGGCATTATCCAGGAGAATGGATTCGGCAGATTTTGGGTAATGGTTTTGTGAAGTTCCTGGAGCCATCTTAACTGAGCTCTAGTAGCGTAAATAGCTGTGGCCGCAGCTCTGCTTGCCAGTCCCGCTAACTCTGCATTCTTTTTGAGGTTATCCTCCAGCTTTCTGTCTATGGGATCTCTTAGACCAGAGGCTGAATCCGTGGGTAGTACGGTCCTCTTATTTGAAGTTGCTATTTGTGGATCTACTGATGGAGGCGTGCACCACAGGGCAAGCTTGTCAGCTTGGAGTGGGTACATCTTGTCCCAGGATTTTTGTTCTGGGATTCTTGCTAGTTCTGATGAGGACCATTCTTTCAGTACTAATTCAATGATGGCCTCACAGACGGGGAAGACGTCTGCATGCTTGGCCAGCGGTTGTAGAGATGGCAGGAGTTTCAATGTGGGTGTAGGGGAGACAGTGTCAAAACCCACAGTGTCCATGATGTGGTGAACTAATGCTGGGATTTGGCCTGGGAAACATCATTTTGCTTTGAGGGTTTGAGGCTCGTTATCGAGCTCTGCCTCTTCTTCATCTGAGCTGTCCCCTGAGTTGGACAGTGGTGGGACAGTATCAGTGGTGGACAAGGGTGTGGAGAGGAGGGCGGCGGCCCTCTTCTTAGCCGGGGGGTGAGTTGACTGACTGTTGTTTAGATAATTCAGATAGCTGATGGAGCATTGCTGTCAGTACTTCCTGTTGAGCCTGCATGAGTTGATTATTTTGAATCAGGGCTTTAGTTGTGTCCAACTGTGGTTCTGACTGATGGGAGTGAGAGGAAGTTGAAAAATCTTCTTCTACATCCTGTACTGCGATGTGGTTAGTGGAATCTTCCACGCAGGATGTGCAAAGTCATCCCAGCTGCTGGTGGGGGATAGGAACATTGCACTCCCTGCAGCTCTTTGTTTTGGGCATTATGACCTGTAGAGTAAGAGAGGACAGCCTAAGGACATGCATGAATGGAGAAATTATTAAAATAGTACTGTAAGAGGCAACTAGATAGTTGCACAGGGTTATTTGCCTGTAGTTGCAATAGGGTGAGCAGTGTGCTGCTTGTACATAAATTGAGGGGGTGTCTTCATTATGTGTGGCTGAGAGTAAGGACTGTGGAGAGTAAGGGCTGTGTCTCTTTAAGAGAGAGAGAGGGGCCTTATTATGTATGACTGGGAGGAGGGACTGTGTCTCTTTAAGAGACAGAGGCTAGTGGAGTGACCAGATAGCGATGATTGCTTAGACAGGGTTACAAAATATAACAAGGCACATGCAGCTTTAACGTGCTGTGGGGATCGCGATGTGTAGAGTGATCGCCCTGTGGGGCAGACGTCATCGCGTTGTGAGTGGAGGAGACAAGTCTCGCATAATCTGGAGGCCAATGGCTGCGTACGATGATGTAGTAGCATGGGATTTGCACTCAGAAAGAAGGAGAAAACAGGGAGAATGGCTGTAGCGTGAGGGCCATAAAAAAAACATTTTGTCTCTGCACCATCTTGGGTCCGTAGTTCTAAGGTATTGCGGGTAAGCAGAGGATCCTGTGGAAGCCATACATTACAGTCAGAGGGATGCTGGCGGTTTGGAAGTGTCTGGAACCGCTGAGACAGGGGAGTCCAGAGCACTGCAACTTGTCATGCTGCGGCATTAATCATTGCGTGGTGCCGGAGAGTCTGGGACCGCTGGGAGAGGGGACCAGAGCACTCCTGGAGTAGGTAAGAGTAGCCGCATAAGGCAGGGTCATTCAGGATTCCCTCACATATGCTCTACAGAAAGTAGAGATAGTGTCTTAGCCCAGTGGTCATTTTGGAGTAGCTAAGAGGGACTCCAAAAGTGGTATGCTCAGAGGGTTCTACTTGTTTTAAGATGCACGTTGTTAACAGTGGACAGAGTTGAAGAAGAGAAATGCTCAGGGAGTTTCAGCTGGGCATTGAGAGAATAGCTGTTGGCTGGCTTTTACTGCACAGGAGTCCTTAGACTGGCTATTCGATTCATGTGGCAGACATGGATGTGTAGGAGAGGTAAAGTTATGCTGCCCTGTAAGTCTGATCTCTCTAGATATCGGATGCTAGTATAGACGCAGCAATGCTATCTAAAAAGCTTGCTTGCTGAGTCTAACAATTATAGCAATATTTCTGTCTTATTCTGTTTGTTATTATTGGGAGGTCTTATTAATATCCCTTACCTTGTAGAAGTCATCTCTTAAAGGAAAGCTTGGAGCTCTGGAGGAGTGCGACAACCCTGATCAGATGCACAATTGTAGCTGACCACAGTACAGAAGTGACCCACAGAAGGGGGTCAGATTTACTTTCAGTCAGATGTGCATTCAAACAACCTATCAGGTATATACAACCCATGATGTCAGGATTGGGGAGTGCCTCAGAGATCATCCCCCACAATGGCTGTCTTTGAGGTTGTTATTGTAATTATAAGTGTAATTGCAATAACATCCTTGCTTTTCATTCTTTCTGTATACTTGCAGGTGATGTCTTCAGTGGTGTGGAGGGAACTGAGCAGCAGAAGAATGTCTCAAGTAGCATACGTTGCTGGCACCTTTGGAGGATTACCATCCTCAGGTTTAATACAAAGAGTTAAATTTATGTTTCCCCCATATGAGGGAAGCATTTGCCTTTTTAGCAGAATAATCTATTGTATGTCCATGATTCCAGGAAACTAGACTGATTAAGTTTCACAATTTCATGTTTTTAACCAGGAAAAAGCCATAAAACAGTGGTAAAGTGAGTTAAGTTCTTCAGTGTCATTAAAGGCTAATCAGTTTGTACTTAGTGAGATTTTTTTTGTTTAACTCTCTCGCAGTAATCCTGCCTTTTCTTATTTATTCTGTACATGTTGTCATTAGTACTACCTGAGAACATCCCTGTGAATATTTGCCAAGTATTAAATCTCAGGGCCCCTAAATACCAGTGCTTATTATTTAGCATTTATTTAAAACTCGGTTAGCTACTTTAAACAAAAACCTTCAATTCTTCCCATACTGCCTGCACTAGTTCCATGACCACGCTAACCCACTCTCTGGGTCAACTTCCACCCTCCATTATCTGCAAGAAAATAACATTTTTCAAACACCCCCCCCCCACCTCCCTCCATTATCTCCCAGAACCACCTACGAGAAAATAACATTTTTAAAACATTCCCCCACCCCTCGCCTGACACTCATTCCCAGCCCACCCTTCTCCCTAATCTAACCCCCTTGGCCTCTAAGGAGTCAAATCAACTAGTTGGCACTACTGTGCCCCCTGACCTCTCATCCATTATTGGGCAATGCAGTTAAATCCTGTGCTCAATCAGGTCCCTCCCCCCCCACCTGATAATGTCTTTAAAAATCTACTCCCTCAATCACCTGACTCTTCCCAATCCCCCAATGGGCCAAAGCATGAATGTTGTTGTGTGTCCCACCTAATCCAACCCCCTGTGCCTCTAAGGTTTCAAATCAACTAGCTGGCATTACTGTGCCCTCTGACCCCTAATCCATTATGGGATAGACTGCAGAACAACCACAAGGGGCAAGACAGCTCTTCTCATCTGCCCTCTCTAGACTGGGAATCACCCCATGGATGCCCCACAGGACAACTGTAGCCCCAGACCACAGAATGACCACAAGGGTCGAGAGGGCTCTTCTTGTCCTCCCTCCCTCCCTAGACAGGGACTCACCCTGCAGATACCCTGTAGAACAGCTGTAGTCCCAGACCATGGAATGACACAACCACAAGGGTCGAGAAGGCTCTTCCCGTCCACCCTCCCTAGACCGGGAATCCCCCCATGGGTGCTCTGCAGAACAGCTGTACCCCCAGATACTGGTCCAGTCCTGCACAAAGCAGTGCACTTGCTTGTGGTTGGTTTTGGTGCCAAACAAGAACAATGTAATTCATCTGTAAACAGACTGTCTTTAAGGCTCCTTTTATAGCCAGCACTGTTCTAGTGATTGTTATTTCAGTATCTGATCTATACAGTATAAGCCCATATTTTATACAATTTAAGCAAATTTATCTCTGTTTCAGTGTGCATATCATGGTTAGTCAGCTCAGTTTATGCAGCCTGCTGTTCAGTTCTATGCCTACTCAGTAATCTGCCGTTCAGCCTTCCCCTCCTCCCTCCTCTCTCTCCACTCCCTCCCACTACCTTTAACTTACTGTGTCTCCTTTGTTTTTCCCCAGACCATAGAATGACTGCAAGGGTCTAGAGGGCTCTTCTCATCTGCCCACCCTAGACTGGGAATCACCTCATGGATGCCCCGCAGAACAGCTGCAGCTCCAGGTACTGGTCCAGTCCTGCACAAAGCAGTGCACTTGCTGGTGGGCAGCTCTGCCCTATGTTCAGCACTGCAGAGCACCTCCCACTCACCCTCCCCAATCACCTTCTCACCCAAAGGTGTGTCTCCTGTTAAAGTCCAAAAACAATTACCCCCATTTCCAACCCCCTTTTGTATCCCTGTAGTTGGTATAGGCCACCCCCAACCCTGCCTCACTTGGTTCAGCCCTTTCTCTCTCTATCTCTGTCTTCAAAGGGAAATATATTCATAACTACTCAGGTGCCATCCCTGCTACTTTTAGTTTCAATCTTTTTTCCTCTTTCCCACCTCCCCTCTCCCACATACCATTTCAACCCCACTACACAATGACAACATACCCCCCACCTCAGATAAGTAACATACAACCCACCCCTCACCACTCCAGTCACTCCTAGACTTGACAAGCACAGGGGAAGCACTCCTCCCCTCAAAAACCACCAAATCCTTCTATACCTCCTCCAAGGCTGCTACTCCCTGTTCAACCACTACCTTGTGCTCAAACCATCTCATATCAGTCTCCCACTCAAAAAAACTCTCCCTCTCTCTGTGAGACATACTCATCTACCCCAGCCCCAGCCCTGTCACACCCACCCCTCCCCTTTCCAAAGCATGTTCCTCCCCTCAGCATCATCCACCTTAACATCCAAAGCCTCCCCAATAAAAGATCCTTATTCGAATCCTGGGTTGCCTCAAAGAAATTTGACATGATTGCCCTCACTGAGACCTGGTTAACTAACAAGATCCTGTCCTGTGAAATTAGTTTACATGGCTACTCCCTCATCAGGAAAGACAGGATCTGGAAAAGAGAAGGTGGCTGCCTTTTCTACATCTCCAACCACCTCAGTTGCATTGAGTCTTCCCTTAACCCTGGCACCTCCACTCTTGAAATACTCTCAGTAAACTTTACCCTTGGTTGTGAAAAGACTATCACCATCATCATAGCCAACCCCCCGCCCCCAGGACTCCCAACAATGAACTAAGCACACTACTTCTCCTAAAACACTCCCTTCCCAGTAAGTGTGAGTGGATAATCTTCTGAGATTTCAACATCAACTGGGGTGCCAGCCCCACCGATGAAGCTAGGGAACTCATCACAGGTCTAGGGATGCACCAAATCATCACTAACCCCACACACTTCAGCTACAAAAGAGGCTTCCAGTCCCTAATTGACTGGATTATTGTCACCAACCCCTCCTGAATGATAGACTCTGGGACCCTCCTTGACTCCCTCAGTGACCACAGTGCCATTTTCTGCAACAGGTTAGCTAAGGGCCTGAAATTTGATCCCATGTTAATTTTTGTTAGACAACTCCACAAACTCAGTAGAGATGCTTTCTTTAAAGCTATTTGAGCTACCAACTGGTCCTTCACCCTTAACACTGACAACATTGACACCACTCTCAACACTTTTTGTAAGACTTTTCTCAACATCTGTGACTCCCTCATCCCCTTAATATAGATCAGAGTAAAGGGACATCACCATGAGTGGATCACACCTGATCTCCTTCAACTCAATAGAATGAGAGATAAGACATGGACAAAATTCAGAAAAGACAGTACCCCTTGCTTACTTCAACAGTACAAACATCTTCAGAATAAGTGCAAAACAGCCATCCGCTCTGCCAAATCCATTTTCTTCAAAGACAAGCTGTCCAACGGCAGGGGTCACCCCAAACATTTCTGGGGCTCCCTCAACAAACTAATCAGCCATGACACACATGAAGAACTCATTGCTCCCTCCTCAAGTAGTGGACTGATCTCTGACCCACAGATGGTTGCCAACATTTTCAACTCTTTCTTCGGGGACTTGGACAGATTAAAACCCTCCCACTCACCCACCCACCCCAGCTCTCCATCCCTCCACTCCACCCCAAATACCCCTTAAGATCTACTTTTGGTCTCTCTCCCCCTCAGACACAGTCCAATACATCACAAACAACAATCCCAAACTGTGCATCGGCCTAGATGGACTAGATTTTCACATCCTCAAACTCACCACCCATCCCCTATCCATTCCCCTCACCAACCTATATAATCACTCCCTTACCTCTGGCAGTTTCCTCAGCACCTGGAAAAGTGCCATCATTAAAAAAACTCCATAAATCAGGTCCTAAAAATGACATTAACAACTACAGACCTATCTCACTCCTTTCACCCCTCTCAAAAATCATAGAAAAAAATCATGCTCAACCAGACTACTGATTTCCTTAACAAATACAGCATCTTAACAAGCTCCCAACATGGTTTCAGGGCACATCACAATACTTAGACTGCACTAGTCAATTCTACCCATGAAATTTGAGATGCTATTGACAACGGTCTCTACACAGGCTCCATCTTCATAGACCTCACCAAGACATTTGACCTTATCAATCACACCATCCTCCTCAAGATCTTCACACAATTGAACTTCTCCAACTATGTCACAAACTGGGTCTAAAACTATCTAAGTCACAGGACCTATAGAACCACTATTGAGGGACACCTCTCCGACTCCCTTCACATCAAATATGGAGTTCCTCAAGGCTCCATCCTCGGCCCACTGCTCGTTACCCTTTTTGTTAACTCCTGCCCTGACATCTGCACAGCCACCAAACCCATTCTGTATGCCAACAATGCAGCCCTTTTCTGCTGTGACAAAGACCCTACCTCCCTCAGACACAAACTCCAATCTGATTTCAGCAGACTCCACACCTGGTTCTCCACACATGGTCTGGTCCTCAACGCCACAAAAAACAAATCCATGGTTCTCTCCTGCATCAAGAAAAACACCAGTTTTAGTTTCAACCTCCTCAACAATGATGGAAAACAGATCACAATGGTCCTAGAATTCAAATACCTCAGAGTCCTCCTTGACAGCCATTGACAGCCACTTCAATTCTAAAAAACACATTAATCTTCTTATCTCTAAAGTGCACCGATGACTTGGTATGCTGTACCGAGTTAGGCGATTCCTCACCTCCAGAACCCAGCTATCTAACTCCCTCCTCCTCCCCCTCTTCAACTATGACTCCCTAGTCTACTCTTCCCTTCCCCCCTCGAAACACTTTGCAAGACTGAGATCCACCCATCACGGCATCTTTAGGTTTGTCTCTGGTCTCCCAAGATTAACTCATCACTGCTCCCTGTACATGGCAATGAACAGTCTCTCCCTTGAGGACAGGCTCACAAGCAGAACCTGCACTTTCCTTTTTAAAGCCCTCAAGGGCTCCCTCCCTAGGAGTATCTCCTCTCTTTACACATTGCTGGTGCAGCCTCACTCCCCCAGACATCTCACAAACTGCTCTTTTGCAATCCCACTCTTCCAGGCCTCATTGGGCCAACACTCACTTGCCTACAGGGGCCCTAAACTCTTCGACACTCTTCCCCTTCCTCTGACTCTTTGCACATCTGTCAATGCATTCAAATGCAACCTTATTAAATTTCTGCTTAACAAATCCCAATGCAACTGCTTTTAACTCTCTCTTGTAAAGAACTGTAAATTTCTATCTGTTTAACTTATTCCTATTGTTTTGTTAAAAAAAAAACAAGAAAAACTGTATCATGCTCTCTCTATTTCTGTAAAAATGCTGTATTGTTTTGTACACTGGTCACTTGTAAAGATGGGCAATTTTGCTCACATGCCTTCTAGTATAAATATAAATAAATTAATTAATCCCTGTACTCAGTCTGGAACCCCCCCACCCCACCTGATGGAGCTCATTGATGCTATACATGATGTTGTCATTTTCTAGTGGCAATGTTCTGAGGTTGGATGTTCCAAAGTTAGTGCTGATACTTGGAATAATGCCATATGAGATGGAAGATGTTTAAGGGGTTTGAGGGAGTGCCTGAATTCACCCATAGCAGTGGTGGGCAGAATTTATCCAGGGCAGTGGTAGGCAGGCAGGGAGCATTCATTGGAACAGTGCCACAGTGGCAGTATTCCCATTTACCATGCAAAGCAGAATTCTAAGGAGATATAGCATCAGTTATTGAGCAGTGGTTCAGAGTTCAGCTTGAGAAGGTGCAGCATTTACCCTATCCCTGTAGCATTGGCATCTGCTTCCCATAGTGAAGAGAGAATGAATGAGCTCAGTAACAGGCTGGTAGTCAGCATCCAGTGTGCCAGAAACAGAGGAAGCCTGTAAAACCAACTCAGCTGCAGTCAGATCAAATACCAATAGCATTTCATGAGTCGGCCTTATTCTTTTGATGACAAGATGGCAGCAACTCTCTCAGGACCAGTTCCATCCACAGACATGGATAATCTAATAATAATCCTCAAATAGACTTCTGGCATAACCAGTAAGAAAACCTCCATGGAGGAGGTCTGAACACCAGCCAAACCATGAAAACTGTGAACTGAATCTTTGCTACTGAAGAATGCAGAGGCCCTCATGAGACAACCCAATATGCAATGGGGCAGTGACACTTGTTAAAGGTGGAGACTTCCTCAATAGATATTAAATATCCCTTAGCCCTTAATGTCAACTGTCCAAGGAGCATGGATTTGGAGTTAAGGCATATAGGGGAGATGGGCTAGTATTATCTCTCCCCTAGTCCCCTTAGGTGGAAGAGTTTGCAAGCTCTATCTGTTTTTTGTAATTCTCCCTATCAGGATTTTTATTCAGATTTTGAGGAGTTTTAGCACATTTAGTGCATTAAGATTGTGTGTTTACTGCTATTCTAGTTAGATATTTAGTAGCAGGGGTTTCAGTCTACCTAACTTCTTAATGAGCTAGAAGTAGGAGATAGCATTTCTTTTTTCGAACATACAAACATGCAAAGGAAGCCAGCAAATACAGGCCCTGAAGGTCTATCTCATCTGCTCAGTTGTGCAGTTTGTGGTTTATGCAACATCTACCTCTCCCCCTCCCCTACCCCTTTATCTATCCGAGATTAGTTCTCTCCTTGTGATGAGTCTCCTTTGATAATTATATTGCCTTTGAATCTATCTCATCCCCTCTTAAATCTGTTCACTGTCTTCTGTGAGACCAGCTCCTCTGGGAGTCTATTCCACTCCTCCAACACCCTCTCTGAGAAGTAGTTTCTCCTCAGCTCCCTCCTGAACCCCCCCCCTCCAGCATCATGCTGTGCTCCCTGATGACCTCCTCCCTTTTCAGTCTGAACATGTAGTCAGTATCCCCCTTATTTATGCCCTTTGGATATTTAAAGGACTCTATCATATCCCCCATCTCTTCTGTTCTCTAGGGAGTACAAGTTGAGCTCCCCCAACCTCTCTTCACAGGGCTTTCCTCCTATTCCCCCTATCATTTTAGATGCCCTTCTCTGGACCCTCTCCAAGAGTTTGATGTCTCTCTTTAAGAAGGGCCACCAGAACTGCACGCAGTACTCTAAGTGTGGCCTCTCCAGTGACCTGTACAATGGCAGGATGACTTCTTCACTTCTGGAGGTAATCCCTCTGGCAATACACCCCATTGTTGGCCTTTGCTGCCACCTTCCTGCATTACTCTGAGTGGTTTAACCTCCCTGTTACTATCACCCCCAGATCCCTTTCTTCTTCAGTGACTCCCCTCCCAAATGGTAGCTGTACTTGGGGCCCAAAATGCATGAGCTTGCACATTTTGGCATTGAAGCCCAGCTGCCAAGTCACAGACCATTTCTTTAGAGTATCCAGATCTTTTTGGAGAACCCTCCCCCTTTCCCACCATCCACTAGTGCTCCAATTTGGTGTTGTCTGCAAACAGGCTCATTTTGCACTCAACCCCTCCTGTTATATTAGCTATAAAGAAGATGAAGAGCACAGACCACAGGATGGAGCCCTGTGGGACCCCACTGATGACTGCTTGAGGCTTTGAGAGTTCCCCCCACCACCATCCTCTGTTGCCTGTCCCTCAGCCAGTTTCCTATCCATCAGGCCATTCTTTCCCCTTCTCCCAGGGTCCTAAGTTTATACACTAAACCTCCATGTGGCACTGAATCAAAGGCCTTACTGAAATCTAAGTATAAGATATCAATTGCCTGCCCCCTATCTAATGCCCTAGTCACCCAATCAAAGAAGCCGTCTAGGCTGGTCTGACAGGACCTCCCTTGAACAAACCCTTGCTGATGTTCATCTCATAGGCCATTCTACTACATAAATGTTACCAGCCTTTCTTTCCTGATGGTGTACATTAGCTTAGACACCACTGATATGAGGCTAACTGGCCTATAGTTCCCTGGGTCATCCCTAGGGCCACTCTTATGGATGGGCACAATATATGCTGTCTTCCAGTCTAGTGGCACACAACCTGATTGTAGGGAAGTATTGAACACATCTGTCAGAGGTGCTGCTAGCACCTCTGCTAACTCCTTCAGTACACGGGGATGTATCCCATCTGGCCTGGGTGCCTTATCCATCTGTATGGATTTAAAACCAGCCAGCACCCTGTCTTCCAGGATTACACAGTCAGTTGTCCATTCTCCCTTCAGCCATACCCACTGGGATGGGTCCCTCTCTTTTCTCATAAAAACTGAGCAGAAGTATTCATTTAGTACCTTTGCTTGTTCCACCCCCCTTTCGGCCCACCCATCCTCCTCCTTAATTCTGGTTATCTTCTCCCTGGTTTTTCACTTTTCTCTGACATATCTGAAGAAGTATTTCTCTCCTTTCTTAATCCCTTGTTCCAATTTCTTTTCCTTTGAGGCCTTGGCTCCCCTCACAACCTTGGTCACCTCAGTCGATCTCTTTTTGTGTTCCTCCCTATCCTGCTCCTTGCTGGTTCTCTTAAATTTCTGAAGGCTGATCTTTTCTCCCTCACACTCTCCTGCACCTCCCTTGTCCACCAACTAGGCTTCCTGGTCCTCCTATTCTTTCTTTCACTCCTTAAGCACAAGTTTGTGGCCTCAATCAGTCCTGACTTCACAATGTCCCACTGTTGATTAGTATCAAGCCTAGGTCTTACTGCTAAATGCTCCCTCACTATGGTGGCCAGTTTGCTGAAGTCCACCTTCCGGAAGTCTGCCACCTTGGTTTTACTTTGAATTCCTACCTTACTCATGTCCAGGGTGAACCAAACATTGTTGTGGTCACTTCGTGGTCACTTCATACCAACGGGTCTTCAACCCTCACATCTTGTACCTGATCCCCCTCTGTTAATCCCAGATCCAAGATGTTCCCCTCCTTGGTCAGTTCCTGCATCTTCTGAGAGAGGAATACATCCTGGAACCCACCCAGGAAGGCCTGCTCCCTGGAGTTAGTGGAAGACACTGTGCTCCAATCTAACCCTGGTAGATTAAAGTCTCCCAGTACCACCACAGTTCCCCTTAGACAGTGCTCAGAGATGTTAGTCACTAATTTCGTGTCTACTTCCTCTGCCTCTGATGAATGCCACACCCAGTCTTATCCTCCTCCCCTTTCCGTTCTGCATGTTGACCCATAAGATTTCCATTCTCCCTTCCCAGTCTTCTTCCCTATTACACACTATTTCTTCCTTAATGTATTTTTTTGTGAGGATAGTTGTATGTAAACAGCCTCTTTTAAGTTAGGGTAACACAACTGCTTATTTGCCTTGTCTGGAAGAACTTCTGGCAGCAGTAGTGTATCTCACCTCCTGGCTGATTGGTTTCGCTGAGTAGATTTCCTTTTCTTTTGTTACCATCTTTGCTTGATGAGTGGAACTTGAGTAGCAGAACTGATATTTTCCATGATCTGTGTAGACTGATGGAGTGGAGTGTGCCCCAGGATTGTGTCCGGGGTGAAAGTGATCCAAGTCAACTCAATGGAGCTGAAATATTTCCTTCAGGGCTGGACTTTTCCAGTTGGGATCGGTGAAGACATCGGTGAGCCGGTGGAACTGTAGGCATTGGATGTTGGCTAGTGGGAGTGGCCTGGCCAGCTCACAGGGACCAGGGAATCTGAGGAAGAGGCCGCCCTGGGTCTGATGTCACTGGAAGATTGGCAGCTCAGATTGTAGAGAGAGGCAGTGAGCTATAACTCCATCTGCACTGTTATTGCTGTTTCATTTAAACTGTGCATTTTTGAGTTCTAACTTTGTGGCAGGGAGGTAGAGTAACTGGCTTGAACTGATAGATGTCTCGTGGGTGACAGCCAGGAGACCAAGCATTTTTACTAGCTGGAATGGGAATATTTTCAATCTTTAACAAAATTTGGGGCTGCTCAACAGTGAGAGTGTGGAACAGTGGTCTTCTTGCATTTTTTAATCATCTTCATTGATGCTGTTTGGAAGTCTTTCCTCAGGGGAGAACTTGTTTTTTAACTGCTTGAAATGAGCTTCTTGCATCCCAACTTATGGAATGATTTATATTGCAGCTGCTTTTTAACATGTATTTGAATGAGTCGGGGAGTGAATAGTGGTTAGGATTTGATGAATAGAATGTTATAGGTGGAATGAGTGCTGAGGGTAGTTTAGGCAGCTTATCATCAATGGGGGAGATAGGGAGAGAGGGTATTTAAATATTAGATTTTTAAATAAGGCTGTGCTACAATGAAATGTATTGCCCTGTGTTGACCCCTAAGCTCACTTACTCCCCATACCTGCTTCGGGACCTGCACCCCTGTTATGACCCCCCACACACACACACCTGGTGCAATATATCAGTACTGCAGGGAGGTGGTAATTACTAGCAGGTGCCAGGGGAGGGTGTTGGATTAGGGGAGTGCTGATGGGGGACCAATTAGGACTGAGAGGACCAAGAGATGCCCAGTGGTGAAATGGGGATATGGGAGAGGTCAGAAGTGTTTAATCTCCATACCCAGGGATTGCACCAGACTGAGTGGACAAGTAGTTGATGGGCTGGCCACCAGTACTCATTTTCATTAGGTGGCGCTATGCAGTGCCATATAGATGAGGCATAAGACCGCTATTAAGGCAGATTTTTATATCTCATTCCTCTGTTGATCTGGCTTGCTTCACAGAAACATGGCTGGGTGATGATGCTGGTCTGATTTTGGAGGCAGCAGTCCTGGCTGGGTTTTTCATAGTGCACTGCTTGAGGAAGGATCATAGTGGGGGGTGGATATCAGCTTTAGATTTGAGTTGAACCTGGTGGTGCGCCTCATGGAGAACACCTCATCATTTGAATGCATGGTCATGCGTGGGGGTCCAGATGCTGGTTGCAGCATCTTCCTTGTTTACCAACCTCCATGGAATGAAAGAGATTTTCTGTAGGAATCAGTGGACTTCATCACTGACAGGGTGTTGGAGTTGCTGAGGTGGATTATCCTGGGCAACCTCAATGCCTAGATTGATGACAAACTCTCATTTTTGAACAAGATTTCCTCTAGGGAATGAAATCTCTGGGGCAAGCACAAGCAGTTGCTGCTGTGATTCATCAACATGGTCATGCTTTGCAGCTGGTGTTCTACCTGGAGCTTGAGGTGGAAAAGCTCAAGAATGACCTGATTAGCTTGTTGAATTATTGAGCCATTAGGTTCAACATAAGGGCACCCCACTGTAGTCCACCTCTTGTGGAGATGGTCTGATACCACCTCTGTGAGGGCTTAGGCCAGGTGGACTTATTGTGACATTGGACAGCTTGGGTTTATTGATGGCATGCACTTGGGGTGCGGAGGAATCAGTGGCAACTTATAATAGATCCATCGGTGCAGCCTTTGAGCTCAAAGCACCAGTTTTTGTCCACCCACTGGTTTCACATCTTGGCTCATCATGGTATGATGGTAAGCTGAGACAAAAATTAAAGCAAAGGGGTGGAGGTTGGAGCTTTGTTGGAGGTGATTGGGGGCCGAGGAGGGCAAAATGGCTTTGAGTATTCACTATGGAGGATTATAAAGGGCAGTCTCCCATAAGAAGGCAGAGTTTCTGTCCAAGGAGATTGTGTCTGAAAGGAACTGACCTGCTCAGCTTTTTTGGACAGTGGACAGGCTTCTTCATCCAGCCTGTTTGGAGCCTATGAAGGCTGCTTCAGTTGCTAAGTGCAAGGAGTTTGCTCAGTTCTTTTTGGACAGAGTGTCCTCTAATAGCGCTTCAGTCTCACCAAGTAGGCTGTTATGGCGTAACATTGTTGAGCCAGTGAGATGCACTAGCAGTCAGTGGTGCTGGGGAGAGTTTTGGCCAGTGACGATGGATGCAGTTGTGGAGGTTGTCTTGGAGTTGCAACCAACATATTGTGAACTGGTTCCAGACCCAATATGGCCACTAGTGAAATTGTGTCAGGAAGCTAAGCCCGGTGTTCACCAATATTATTAGGTGTTATGTACTACAGTTAATTGTCTCATTTGCATTGAAAAATGCACTGGTGAAGATCTTCTCAGAAAAAACATCTTTGGGCCCAGATACCAAAGCAAATTACTGACCTGTCTCTAACCTGTCTCTTTTATACAAGATTATTGAGAACTTTCCTGTCTGGTTCCTATCCTGGTAAAAACCTGGTGGTGGCAGTGAACCAGAAGATCCTGGTGTGGAATTTTTGTCACAATGAGTGACATTGCAGAGGAGCTGAAGGGGTCTGCCTCTTTACTGATGACACCAAAATCTGCAATTTGGTAGACACTCCAGGGGGGATAGAAAGGATGAGCAGAGACCTGAGAAAATTAGAAGAGTGGCCAAGGGAATGGCAGCTGGGTTTCAATGTGAAAAAGTACATAATAATGCGCTTAGGGCACAGAAACCCAGAGGCAGAGTACAAAATATCTAATATACTACATACTAAAATTACCACCAACAGCTTAGTCTGATTCAATGTCAGTTGGCATCCATCTGTATCCTCCTCCCCCAGGATAAGGCTGAAAATAGGCAGAATTGTCTAGTCCTCCTTTCCTGGTCAACAAAAACTAAATAATAATAAATAAAATAAAATGATTGGAGTGATATTGACAACCACAAAGCAGGAACAAGACCTGGGGTGAATTTATTGCATGACCTAAAGGTGGCCTGGCAGTGCAACAAGGCAGTCGGGAGGGCTAATGGGATGCTGGGATGCATAGGAAGGGGTATCACCAGCAAAAAAAGGGAGGTGTTGTTGCCTCTGTATAGATCACTGGCAAGACCCCACCTAGATTACAGTGTCAAGTTCTGGAGACCACATCTCTGGAAGAACATAGAAAGAGTGGAGGCAGTCCAGAGGAGGCAATTAAAATGGTGCAGGGTCTGCATCAAAAGCCGTATGAGGAAAGTCTAAAGGACCTCAGTATGTAGACCCTGAATGAAAGGAGGGAAGGGGGGTATGACTGAGACTTTTAAATACCTTATGGGTATAAAAAAGGTTCAAGAGAGAAGCCTTTTTCAGAGAAAAAGATGCTCCAGAACATTTGGTCATGCTATGAATTCAGAGGGGGATAGATTCAGGGGAGATGTGAGGAAGTACTTCTTCACAGAAAGAGTGGTGGATGCCTGGAACAGCCTCCCAGCAGAGATGGTGGGGGTAAAAACTGTAGTGGGATTCAAGAAGACATGGGATATCAATCACTCAATCAATTAATTTATTGCTGAACCATTTGAGTAAACAAAAGGTTATTACAAATTCACATAAAAACCTTACATATTTAAGACATACATACAGTTCTAGGCAGATTTGTTATAGACAATTTCAAACTACAAAAAGTACAATTCGGTTTATCACTGATATTCATAATTCAACATAAGCAAAATAAAAATATGGGGGAAAATAGATTATAATTCTTTCCTATGTTTCTTGTTTATCTAATTAATTAAACCCCAGTGTATTACACTATATATTTTCTAAAAAGAGAGATCATTACTCCATTTACTGGGTGCTGATTCAGTAAATCTTTTTTTTTTTTAACAACAGCTGCAAGAAATTTTGCAATTTTTTCTGTTTCGATTTCTGTACTTGGGTGCAGTAAAATAAAAACAGGGTCATAATTTATCTTGGTGTATTTTTCAAAAAATGTCAAGAAATTCTTTTCTTGGTTTGAAGTATAGAGGGAAAATATTGATTAAGTGAGAAATAGTCTCAATAAATCCTTTATTACAAGAACCAAACATTTCCGCTTTTCCTGGAATTTTACTAAAATATGTGAATTTTGACGTGATCAGTCCCATTCTAGCCCAGGTAATAGGTTTTATTTGTTCTGAGCTTGCTCTATTCACTAGATATTGTTCAATATTGTGGTCAATTTTGTTATCTTTAAACCATGTCCCAATTTTAAAATTTTTAATTTGTAACATATCCTCCTCCATTGCTTTATTTATTACCTTCTTTTTAACTATTTTACCAGATTTTTTGGAGATCATTATATTTTTATTAAATTCTACCCACAGATGCCACATGTTTATTCCTGATAAAGTATCTTTCAATGTTTTAGCCATATAGACTGTATGCCCTGTTTCTCCCAGATCAATTTTTCTTCCTAACATATCATTTGTAAATTATTATATTTATTATTAATAATTCTCAACCAATAATTCACTATTCTTGAAAGTTTACGAGATTGTGGATTCACCCTTCCCAGTTCAGCCCTAACCATTACATTGGCTGTTGAAGTTGGTATATTTAGAAGAGCCTTGTAGTAATACATCATTATTTTTTTCTATTTGATTAGCTTTGTATGACCCCCACACCTCAGCTCCATACAATAATATTTGTACTATTTTATCCTCTCCCGCTTCTATGGCCAGAAGTATCATACTACAGCCATACTGATAATTCAATCTTAACAATGCTTTATCTACAGTTTTGGCCTACACCTGCTGATCATCCAAATGCATGGCCCAGTTTGTGGTTTCAGAAAGTTTCACTCCTAGGCAGACATAACTCTTGACCCTTTCAATCTGCTCATAACCTAGATTAATTTTCCCTGAACTTATATTATTTTTATTTCCAGAGAATATAATAAATGTTGTTTTTTTTTTCAAATTAATTTCTAACTCTAAATCTTGACATTTCTTATGGAATTTGTTGAGTTTATTCTGTAGACACACTGAGGTTAAAGCAAATAAAACAATATTCATCTGCATAAGCCAATGCATCAATAGAATTTTTATATATCTTTGGTGAATCAAACACCTAATTTCCCTCAAATTCCAGTAAAATATTTATATAAATATTGAAGAGGGTTGGGGCCAAGAGGCAGCCTTGTTTTACTCCTCTGTTTGAACTAAACGGGGTTGTTAGATGACCTGAGTTATCAAATCTGATGCTTGTTGTTGTATTAGTGTATAGTAAACATATTGGTATCAAGAGGGACTTATCAATCCCATTCATAATTAAGATCTTCCAGAGTATGTTCCTATTAATTGAATTGAAGGTAGCCTTAAAGTCTACAAATAAGGTGTATAACTTAATTTTCCTTACTTTCACATATTTCTCTACTATAGGCATAAAGCAATACAAATTGTCCACTGTTGAGTGGCACTTTCTGAAACCAGCTTGAAGACTCAAGATCACCTCCTTATTTTGTGTCCAGAGTGTTAATTTATTCGATAAAATTTTTGCAAATATTTTCGCACTAAAATCTAAAAGGCTTATCAGTCTAAAGTTGGATGGTAAGTAGACTGATCCTTTTTTGTGAATTGGGACAATAATATTTCTTTGCCATGAGGCAGGAAATTTTTTCTATTGAAGACAAATATTAAAAAAAGATGTTAATAAAGGAATCCAAAAACCTCTATGGTATTTATAGACCTCTGCCGGTATATAATCAGGACCTGGTGTTTTATAATTTTTTTGTGCATCAATTGCTATTGCTACTTCTTCTTCAATTATCTGTAATGGTGAATAGACTGGGTGATTTATTATTTTCACAGTACAATCCTCTAACAGGCATTGTTCTGTTTTATAAAAGATTGTAGAGAAATATTCAACCCATGCCTCCTTGGGGACATGAACAGTAATGGATGGTTGAAAAGAGTTCTCACCCTTGGCCACTGAATTCCAAAAAAAAAATGTTTGTGTCATTATTTTGAATAGTGTGTAACATTAACTCCCAGTTATTATAAAGATATTCTTTTTTTTCTTTCAGAAATTTATTGTAATATTTTCTGGCTTTGTTTAGTTTAGTGTTCATTTCTCTAGATGTGTTTCTTTTTGACCACCTAATTACATTCTGTAATATCCTTTTGTCATGAACGTAATCAGTGTCAAACCATGTATTGCTTTTTCCTTTAACAGAGTTTACACAGTCAGTATATATCATATTTTGTATCTTATTTTTTTAATAAGTCAGTGTTATTAATAAAGGCCATAGCCAAAATATGGTGAGTGTCCTCCAGTTCTTTAAATGGAATTTCCCAAGTATTTATGCAGTCTACCAATTGAGATGTATCAATCTGTTCTCTGTTCAACTTTTGTTTCCCTGTCATTGTTAATGTGGTTATAGGTGTGTTCTCTTCTATACCCTCATCTTCCATGAGTCCCAGGTCAATCTGTAACTGTAATGGGGCATGATGATTCTCTGGCTGCATTTGAATTGTTACGTTTTTAAATTTGTTTAAATTAACCAAATTAGAAATCACATAATCTATTACACTCTGGCCTCTAGATGAGAAGTATGTAGCAGTTCCCTCTAAATCTCCATTTAACCTTCCATTTAGTAAACTTAAAGCACTTTCTTTCAACAATTTCTATGAGTATCTTGACTCTTTCTCTTTCTAATGTTACCCAACTCTAACTGTTTATACAACTTATCTGTACTATTAGTATTGTCTACCCTGGTATTGAAATCTCCAGCAGCAATCAAAATAGCATCTGGATGTTTTTTAAAGCAGTGTCTAATCTACAGGGAGATCTTTCCAAATGCTTTTATTCAAGTTCTCCTTACTGGGGGCAATAGACATTAATAAGTACAAAAATCAAGTGTTTCTACTGTAATAATATTGTAATCCAATTACCCTTAATGTTTATTTTATTAATAATTTGGATATTTGTACCAATTTTATGTAAGTAGCTGAACCTCCTGAAGGGCGGCCTACTTTATGAGCTTTAATTTCTGGAAAAAACACAGCATGGTAGCCATTTATGTAAATATTTTCAGAGGTCCAGGTTTCCTAAAACATTAATACATCAAACTTATTTATGAATGTTCTCCACTCCAAGTCTGAAACCTTATTGTACAAGTCCCGCAATATTCCATATCAGATATTTTGGATTTCCTTCCTTCTGAGAAATAGCTGTAATATTTTTCCAAACAGGAATCATTATTTCTTGTCAGTCAATTTAAAGATATATCTATGTTATTTTTCCGTATTTCTTTCCAATCGATGATAAATATTCCCACTTGGTCATATTTACCTGCAGCATCCAATAGAGTTTGATAAAAACTCTTTAGTTGCACAACTAAAATCAATCCTATTACCATCTTCAACAATAAGTGATCTATTTCAGGAAACCAATTTTGTGCAACTTGTTCCCCTAGAACACTTGAGAAGAGTATTGCCACTAGATCTCTCAAGCTGGTTTCATTTTCCATTTGTAATCTGTCTAAACCAAACACTGCTAGTTTAAATTCCAGCCCCATGGGTGAGTTAGACTCTACTAGCAGTTTCCAATGGAATTTTAATAGAATGTCCATAATTTCTGAGCAACTAATGCAAGGACCAAGTTCTCCATTTGGAAAGGTCTTACTATATATTGTTTTCCAGGAGACCAGAGTTTTTACTTCAGAATCTAGCTGAAATAATTTCTGCTGCTTGAACCATATGCTTTTAGCAAGGTCCATGTTTTTTTACCAGAACATAAACTGGTTTTAGCTCTTCACTTATGTCTCTATATGCCATTAAGGCATTTTCATTTGTATTCAGGACTTCCAATTCTGCTGAAAATAAATATTTAATATGTTCCTCTAAGGCATCTCTTGTTTCATATGATTGGTGATATTTATGTACTTGCTTTTGGTAACCAGGTAAGTGCACTAGACAGAACTGCCTATTTTCAGGCATGACCTGGGAGAGTACACATCAAGGAACAGGTACAAACAAATACATACAGTGTACAGTGTTGTGCAATAGGAGATTCCAAACAGTTATACAGAGGTGCAAGTTACATAGTACATAGATGAGGTACATATCACACAGTATAATAGGAATGAAACAGACAAAAAGGCACAATTATGGTTAATAATGTACAAAACATGACAGTGCTGTTGGTAAGTCAGCAAGGAGACAATTCCCAGGCAGAAACAGGGAACAAAGTACGTAGCTGCAGCTGAGGAAGAGTGGGGATGGGAGGAATCAAGAGGCCACAGGGAAATTTAAGTGCAGGACAATGGTAGAATTGCATGACTCATGAAGCTAGGGACATTTGCAAATGTCAAGGTAGGTGAAGTAATTGGAGAGGACTTTCTTGAAAGTGGAGTGGGATCTGGAGTGCCTAAGATCAAGTGGAAGAGAGTTCCAAAATTTGGGGGCATAGAAGGAGAAGGCAAGTTCACCCATCCTGGTAGAGCATTTTGGGACAGATAACAGAGCTAAAGACATGGAACAGAGTGAAAAAGGGCAGCCCATGGGGGTGAGCATAGCAGCAAGTGTGGAGGGTATAGAAGAACTAATAATATTGTCAGCCAGACAACCTAATGAATATGCCCGATGCGAGGAAGGAGACAACCAATGGAGGTCAGAGTAGAGAGTACACTGGTGCTTTAGACGAGGAGCAGGTAGTGCAAATCTACAGACATTTTTGTAGGAAACATCCCACATTTGCAAGATGCTTGCCTGTGCCATAGTGAAGACAGGCACAGCACAGCAGAGTCCAGGGAGGAGAAGGCCTTGGGTAACAGAGATCCTGGTGGCAGGAATCAGAAACTGACGGACTTGGTAAACCAGTCCAGTTTTAGCATTGACTGATTTGCAGACAGCTTTGACATACACAGAGAAGTTAAGAGATGGATCCAGCATGACCCCTAGGTATTTGAAGGACTGAGTTACTTCCACAAGGGAGCCATCAAGATAAGAAACATGGAGAAACAGAGTTGAAGTGACAGATTTCCTTTGTAACCCAAAGAGCATAGCATGGGTCTAGGCAGCATTTAGCACCAGGAGGTGGGACATAAGCCAAGTCTTGATACAATGAAGATCAGAGGAGAGGTGGGAGTTAATTTCATGAATAGAGCTTGAGGAGACATAAAGAACCAAGTTATCAGCATAGAGTAAGGACAGACTGAGGGAGGGCACCAAAGGTAGGTTATTGATGAACAAAGAAAAGAGCAGGGGCCCAAATATGGAACCCTGTGGGACACCCAAACTAAGCAAGGCAGGGGCAGAGAGAACTTTATGACAGGTGACAGAGTGGGAGCGGCTCCACAGATAGCTGGCAAATCAGGCAAGTGTGGATTGGGAGGTGCCAATAGAGCCTAGTTGATGCAGGAGCAGGTTATGGTTAACTGAGTCAAATGCCTTTGACATGTCAATAAAAACAGCCCCAGTAAGCTGGCCTTGGTCCATCGCAGATTTGATGTCACTAGTGAATTGCACTAGGGCCATCTTGGGGCTGTGGTTTGGCTTAAAGCCATGCTGAGCAGGTTAAAGTTGGCAATGAAGTTAGACACCTGGTGATGGATAAGCTTCTCCAGGAGTTTACTGAGGGTCAGCAGGTGTGCAATAGGACGGTAGTTTGTTAGGTTTTTTCGGATCACCCTTTTTGAAGACTGGGATAACCCTGGCATTTTTTCCACTAGAGGGGCACAGTACCTGAGCCAACGGAGAGGGTGAACAATCACATGATGTGGGTGGCAAGAAGAGACGCTCCTAATTTGAGAATTCTGGGTTCCAGTCCATCAGGGCCTATGCTGCTGTGGGGAGATATCGTGTTAAGAGCATGTAGGCCATCCAGCCTGGAGACTGGGTGGAGAATCAGGGAAGGGTGGGATGGGGGAGGTCGGGGGAGGTGTGGCGAGAGGGAGATCATCAGCATCAAAACTAGGGAGGGCAGTAAAGAGTGAGCTGAAAGCATTAGCTGTGGTACTAGGGTTGTTACAGGAGACATTATTTATTAGAAAGTCAAGGGGGGTTTGGGAAATGGATCATCCCATTATGTGGTTTATTTGTGCCAAGTACCTTTTTGGGTTACTAGAGGTGGTGTGAAGAAGGCCTCTATAGTAATTACTTTTGACAGTCCACAGCGCTTTTTTACAAGAGTTACAAATGGAGCGAAATGTGATGAAGTCAGAGAGCAGGGAGGAGAATTTCCATCTGGTCCAGAGTTTGTCATGTGCTTTAAGCATACATAAAAGAGGGCTAGTTAACCATTTGGTAGGCAGGCCACGTAACCTGCGCCTGATGGAAGGAATGTGCTTGGACTGCAAGGAGCGCAAAGAGTTGGTAAAGTATTCTACAGCCAAGTCAATGTTATTTGTCACAAATATGGGGGACCAGTCAACATGCTGAAGATCCCTTAGAAAAGCTGAGGTTTCGAGGGCAGATAAGTCAGACATGGAGATGATTTTGGGTGGATGGGAGGGGGGGCTTGCATCCCAGACACAGGTGACAGGTGAATTATCACTGACGGAGTCCGGTAGCACGGTCATGGAAGAGATTCTGTCCGGCCTGTTGGCAAGTGTCCAGTCAAGGAGGGTGTGACTATTACCATTGCTGGAATGTCACATAGGCATCAAAGCAAGCTGGGTTAGGTTGGTCTTGCTTATATTAGAGTCAAGGACAGGGAGGTTTGGGCCCAGCCAATTCTGACTAAAGTCACCTAGACTAATTACTTCATTGTTTTATTGTTCATCTAAGTACAATCTCTAAATGCTCCTGCAACTAATCTCGGGTATCTTCAATCCTCTGCCATACCATGTCTGATGCAGCACTTGTCTCCCCTCATCTTGCACCCCCTGGCTGCACTTTGTTAAGACAAGGCCCCACACAGCCTAACCTTAACAACAACCTTTTGCTTTCCTACCTCCCTGACAATTCCCCCTCCCTCATACTTGTTGACAAGGCTCCTAGGGGCTGCACTATTCTCTGCCTCCATAACTGTACACATGTCCCCACCACTTTGTCTTGTATCCCACAATGTTTTTTTGTGCTTATGTTAAACAGGGTGGTGTTTTCTATATGCTCCTCTCTGGATTACTGCTTTGTACCTTGTCTTGTCAGTGACATGGAACCTTTGTAAAAGACCTTGGGCTCAAAGGTATTTTCCAAAGCAACAAAGTTGAAAATTGAAAATTGAATTGGTGGTCTGAGGGAGAAAACCCAGAACTCCTTGAGCCCATGTTTGCAGGAAACTGGAGGCATGTGGGTGCAAACAATGAGCAGTTTTTTTGAGTCACCCAGCAGAAGCAGTGCATGAAGTACCTCACAAGACACAAGCAAGGGGCATGGCAGTAAGGTTAGGTTTAGACTTGTAAAGTAGTGCCAGACAACCACCTCTTTTTGATGAGTGCTGATCAACCCGGAATAAGTTGTATTCGGTGAGGGAACACAGAGAGTCAGGGAGAGAAGGCTTAAACCAGGATTCAGAAATTGCAAGGAGATCGGGCCTTTGAGTGCTGGTACAAGCTACAAGTTCTGCATGATTAGCCACCAAGCTTCTTATATTAAGGTGGGTAATCTTTAGTCCTCCAGAATGGGACCCAGGGGAAGAACTGACCGAATAGTGAGGGAGCCCTGTGACCATGGGGCCAAAGTAAGTTTCCACATCACTTGCCAAAGATAAGGACAGGACAATAATCCAGGTAGCAGCAATCAAAAAGGCAAGGATGGTCCTTACTTTGGAGATGTGTTTAGATGTGCTGTAAGACCTAGTCAGGCGGAGAAACAGTTTTGGGCAAGAGTGTTCGATATGGCTGTTGAGTTGCCTTGGGAGAAGTAGCAGATTGGAGAAGGTAAAGTTCTTCATGTCTGCAGAAAAGCCTGGAAGATCAGCAGTTAGGGGGGTGAAGTATTCCATAGCAATGCCACAACAGAGAGAAGTCAGTAGGATTAGCAGGTAGAATGGGGGCTGCATGATCATGTAATAGAATTTGATATTTCCAGAAGCAGGACTGAGGCAGTAAATACAGTAGACTGCAGGTTCTAGGACTGCACACAGTTATGTGCCCCACCCCTTTATCACCAGAGGCCAGTCAGATAGGGTATAGGGTGGAGTAAAGGAGTATTTAATAGTTGGAGGAGGTGGGGAAGAGGGAGGGTGAAAATTTCAGCTTGAAGGAGCACAGTTCACACTAGGTAAATACAAGCTGCTCCCTCTGAATACCAATTAAATTTAAGCTCCATGAAATTGGGCTACTGTGCCACAACTAGCCTAACTACTGTTTCCTGCTCTATCAGATTTATCATATTATTATCAAGAATCCCGTTCATGGGAGGGGGTTCTTCACAGTTTACTTCTTTTTTTTCCTCCAGTGAGACTTTGATGTCTTCCTGCCTCCTTTGTGTTCCAGCTATTTTCTCAGGGTTCTTTTCTAAATGCTGGGTAACTACAAGTGTACCTGAGTCTTGTATTTTATTTCCCATAACTGTGTGCAATGGACATTGGGATTTTCTTTCATTGGTGAGAGTCTCCTGTTCTCCATTTTCTTTATGAAGTTGCTTCTTCTGGCTTTTCTTTTTCCTTCTAGACTTTTGTTTACTCCCCCATTCTTTTTTCCTTCTGGGGTATCAGGGATAACAATAGTAGAGAAGGATAATCTCCTTTTTGTCTCTACTTTCTGACTAAGGCTAGTAATTTATGACTGTAAACTGCTGATCTGAGTATGAATTATCTTTGCAAAATTGTCCATTTTATTTGTAATGTCACTTAAAGCTTCCAGCAATACAATACTGAACATCACTGGATTTGCTAGTGCTTTTATTGTATATTTGGATAATGAGTTTGGACACTGATCTAAAAATAGAATTTCAAGCTCTATTTGTTCAACTTCTGTGTCTAGTCTTTGAAACACAGTATTCAGGGAGCTTGCTAACACCGAGTAATTCTGTGCTTCTGCCTTTTGCTCTAGATCTTCACTTGGAATGGACGATAATTCTAGTGGGCTAAATAACTCTAATCTAGTCTCATTCTCTTTACCTGGAGTTTGTAACAAAGTTCTGATCCCTGATCCTAGATTATTTATGCTGTCAGTAGTCATAGCCTGCCCAACTACCTGTTTATTCTCATTTAGTCCTGTGTCTGGTTGTTTTACCCCTAAAATAGTCAGTGATATTTCTTTGCTTTTGTTCTTGGTAAAGCTTTAAGGGACCTTTACGTATTTTGTTTACTTTAGTCTTTTTGACTTTTTCCCTTCTTTGAATTCCCTTCCTCATCAAGCCTATCATCAATCAAGGCTACATTCTCCACCTCTATCCTGAGCTCTTCAGGTAGGGTATTTTCCAGGGATTTTATAGCCTTTTTATTAGAGTGCTTCCCTATTTCTGACATTCTGTATAACTGTATGGGATTTCCTGTGATTTTTTTTTCCCTTTACTTTCTAGTTTATTTTATAAGCTTCTTTATCAGGGGTATCTTCAATTTCACATTGTTGTTGGAAATTAAGTCTGATTTTATCTGCATAAGTTTGAATTATAACCAGGGCCCCTACTGCTCTGTGGCAGACTTTTCTGATTTCTGCGGCAGGGCTCCTTGGCTTCTACGGCAGCATTTTTTGATTTCTGTGGCATGATTTATTCATTTCTCAGGTAGAACACAGTCCTGCCATTGGCTAAATATGATGTGATGTCATCGATGACATCACATGCTGAGCATAGAGGAGGGGCTTCATGATAAACGAGATGGGAAAGAAAGCCAGACACTACCAAAAAACAATGTGTTTGAATGAAAATTTACCAAATACAGTGAATTCTACAGCACTATATATATTCTGTGGCATGTTGCAAATTCTGTGGAAAATTTCGCAACTGCAGAATCGCAGAATTCCAGGGCCTTGGTTATAACCCCCTTCTCTCCCTTTTTCAGGGGGAGTTGTATAGCTGTGGGGGTAGACGTGAAAATTTCTGTTTCCCCTAAAAAGACCAAGTCATTACTTTTCTTTGTTCTTACTTTCTTTATATTAGCATCAGATTTTTCTATTAGCCTTTTCCCACTTCTTGTATACATTTACCCCATACTTTGCACTCCTCTATCAGATTGAATAATTAATTAAGGCTTTGCAAAGTTTTGAATCAAGGAGGGCTCACAAACACTGAAAGAAAACAATCAGGAACTGAAACGATCAGAAACAGGCTTATCTGTGTATTAAAAAAAGAAAAAAAGTCCAAAATTCCAATAGTCAAGTGAACCAATAGTCCAGAATTTCAGAAGACAATCAGTTCGTTAGTTCTCTGTACAAAATTATCAACTGTAGTTTGAGGTTACCTCATGTTGCAAGAGGAAGGGCAAAACCCTTACAGACAGAACAGGCCTTCCATGGCCATATTATGTCCATGTCACCCAATTCAGGCAGAAAAAGACAGGCCTCAGAATTTTTCTTTCTAGTTCCTGGTAATTCCAAATAATATGTTTGTTCCTTGCAATAATTTAAATTATTATAAAATAAATTACAGAGTAAAAACTAACCATAAGAACAATGCCTGACCCCTTATTTTGGGGGAAATACAAACTTAACCTTCTCTGGTATTGTATGCCTATCCTATTGTAATTCTAATTCTAAGTTTTAATTCTAGACTTAAAACCACTTGCACACTTATAAAACCAACACATACAACAAAACAGAAAAAAAAGACAGATTACGCAAGAGTGAGAATAAAAAGGAAAAAAGACCAAATAAAACACGAATTTCAAAAAATCATGGGGGCAGATTCAAAAGTTTAAACAGAGTAAATCAGCTTCACTGCACTAAAACCATGTCATCTCAGACTTCAAGCCGTAGTTCAGCTACCCTAATATCCAAGAAGAGGTCTCAAGCTTGATGTTAACAGGAAATTAGATCGACCACCGTCAGTCCTGCAATAATCTGATTCACTAAATCTTTACTGGGTCGGGCGTATAGTCCCACATGGAATACTAAACTTTACAGACGCTCACTCCATGCAAATTACTGAAGGAAGAGACAAACAGGCAAAACTACTTTTTTTAACTCTCTTTTTAAATCTGTTTGACTGTGTACTACAGAATTCTTCTTAAAATTAGTTTAGCTTCAGAGTCAATAGGTAAACTAGAGAGCTCGAGCTTCAGGAACCAACAAAGCACTGCACCAGTGAAAGACTGAAGTTACTAATGCAGGATTCAGTGCAAATGTAACAACCTGGAACCCACTCAGGTAATCAGGTAATCGGGTAATTAATCACCTGAGATAACACGTGCATTTAGTGTATCTCGGGTAGCAGCCAGTCAATAATTGATTGGCAGCCTACATTTAAATATAAAAAGCCTTGATTGGGATATCAATTAGATCGGATCAGTAATCAGTAATCACTAGCCAAATTGAGTAATAAGCCCAGTTAGCTCTCTAAAAGAGACTGCTTTAGAAAATAGCACACCTAAATCTCCTTATCTACCTTATTTGTACAATGTATGTAAGTACTTTATGTTAACTGTGTTATTTTGAATAGATGCAGATTGTTTCATGTAATTCTTTTATGATCTTATGGCAGCTTCTAAACCCTTAATATGGGAGAAAAAAAATCTCATCTATATCAAGTTGATAAAGTCATTAATACAATCAATCACCCTCCAGCTCCTTCTTGGATCTCTGCAATTCTTCGAAGAGACCAATGAAGATGATAAAATAAAAATGAAAGTAAAAATATGCTGCCATCTTGATTTGATAAAAACACTTCTCTTAATTTAGCTTGGGCTATCCTTTTCCAAGAAATATTCAAGTCACTACACTCCCCTTCTACTGTGTTACTTCCAAAAAAAAGAAAAAAAAAGAAAAAAAGGAAAAAAAAACAACACAGAAAGACTGGGAGAAGATAGGGAAGAAGACGGTTACAGCCTATGAATCTTAACACTATGGGACAGATATTCAAACTGCACTATTTTGTGGCGCAAGCCCTTGCGCTGCACAAAATAGTTGCACAGGGGTGTAGCCAGAGCGATATTCAAAGGTTAGCGCCTTGAGCAACTCCTTTGAATATCACCCCCCAGCCACAGCCACTGTGCATGGCGCAGTGGAACTTGCGCCACCGCAAGTGGTCAGAGTGGTGCAGTCAACTTGCAGTGGCGCAAGTACCATTGCGCCATGCGCAAATTTCCGATATTCAAAAGGTGACATGCAAATGGGGCCATAATTCATGCAGGTGTAGGGGCCATTTGCATCTGAGTGCTTCATTTGCATGCCATTAGCATGCAGGTGCACCGATCACGAGAACTTGGGCCTGGCACCCTGCCAGGCTGGCAGCCAATGAGGACCGTGCCCCCTACAGCAGCCCGAATCGGCAAAGAGTAAAACATCCCCCACTCCCACCGCCCGACGCCAGCAAAGTGCCCACCCAAACATATCCCTGGTGGTCCAGTGGACCACTAAGCCTGATCGCGGGCAGCAAATGTATAAACACAACCCCCCCTCCTCCCGAATATATCCCTGGTGGTCCAGTGGACCAATAATCCCGATTGCGGGCTGGAGTAGTTTAAACACACCCCCCTCCTTCCGAATATATCCCTGGTGGTCCAGTGGACCGATTAGCCTGATTGCGGGCTGGAGTAGTAAAACATCCTCCCGAACATATCCCTGGTGACCTAGTGTCCCCCACCCCACCACCCACAAGCCCCACCACCCGCTCCCCCATAGCGGGCGGCAGCATCCACCTGCCTGCCCCCGCCACCCGCCAACTGACTGGCGGTAGGCCTGCACGCCCATTGGTGCAGAGCAAGAGCCAATGGGCATGCAGCCCATACCGCACAAGACAGTCAAGTTTTGTGAATGAACATTCATTCCCTGCCGCCAGCCGGCGGGGCGGGCAGGCAGGTGGATGCCACCCGCCAGCCGCGGGGAGGGGAGCGGATGGTGGGGCTTTGTGGGTGGTGGGGTGGGGACACTAGGTCACCAGGGATATGTTTGGGGTGTTTTACTACCCAGCCCGCAATCGGGCTTATCGGTCCACTGGACCACCAGGGGTATATTTGGGAGGGGGGGTGTTTAAACTGCTCCAGCCTGTGATCGGGATTATTGGTCCACTGGACCACCAGGGGTATATTCGGGTGGAGGGAGGGTTGTGTTTATACATTTGCTGCCCTCGATTGGGCTTAGCGGTCCACTGGACCACCAGGGATGTGTTGGGAGAAACACATTGCTGCCCGCGATCGGGCTGGTGGGTTGGGAAATTGAAGCTATGCTCACAATCGGGCCAGTGGGGGTGGTGGGGGATTTACCTTTTGCCCCGATCGGGCTGCAGGGGGGGCACAGGGAGTGGGTTGAGGGCCAGCCACAGGTGGCAGCTGCTGTGTTGCGCCCTGCAATGCAGCAGCTCACCTGTGGGTGGCCCTCGACTTGATCCTTTTTTTTTTGGGCTCAAAGTTGCGCAGGCATAGGTTGGGGGTTGCGCCTGCACAACTCTGCACAGCCCGGCTGAATATCGGGCTGTGCAGTTTATGCATGGTTCCTCCCCCTCCAGTTCAGCATGCATTCATTTGCATTGCACTGTTGCTCAGCATGTTTTCAGTGGCGCAACAGCCTCCTGCTGAATATCGCAGAATGGAGCAATTTCGGACTTGCGCAGGCTCAACCCTATTACGCATGGTGCAACCCTTTTGAATATCTGGCCCCATGAGTCTAGAATGAATTCTTAAAATTTAAGAAAATTAAGAACAGACATATATGTATCAGAGTTTTATCAGTTGTGTCAGTGATTTCAAAAAACATTGTTCAGTGAAAAGGACTGCCGTGAAAGACCTCCTCATGCACACCACAGTTTACTCTGGGAATTGTACACTGCCACACAAAACAAAGCACTTTAAATCAGGGTCAGATTCCATAACCTCCATAGATCCCTTTCTCCAGCACCATGTATCAAGTTTTCAGCCTTCAGAAGCCTTCAGAAGTGACTCCAGGAGATCTTCGAGGATCTTCAGAAAATACCTCCAACTCCTCGTGGGGTTGACTGCCACTCTACGATCATAGTGTTGGCTTCTCCACTGCACGGACTCCTTCATTTTAACCTGGGAGGCCAAAAAAGAACACCAGGGCACTTCTGATACCAATAAGGTGCACAAGTCAGACTGGTAAGGATAAATACACTTAGAATTCTAGGCAACAGTGGCATACCTGTTTAAAATTCTAAGAAAGCATGTAATTAATCCCTGCTGCAGAGCTTCCTCCTCAAGCCTCACAGCATGAAGTCACCATCTTGGCCCAGGAATTTAAAGGCTGGAGCCTGCTCAGTGTCATGCGAACATACCATTTTCTTTTCAAAGGCATGTTATAAACTTTTCCTGAGGTATTACTCCAACTTTCTTCTTCTGAGTAGCTATGCTGTGGAACAGGTCAGCCAAGCAGGTAAGCAGGTGCTCTTTCTTTCTCGGCTGAGTCTTGTAGGCCAGGACTTTTTCCTAGAAATGGACGACAAAAATAAAGTGCTCAAAGAACTGAGTTGCAGTAGCAGGTATTTCTAAAATTGACTAAGCCAAAATAGTGCTCACTGACTGGGAACCGTTCCGGACCAATCTCTTTTTCAAAGCAGAGGCATTGGCACCCATGGTATAAGTAGAGGCGATCTTGGTGACTGTCATTAGGATTTCCATCTGCCCAGTGCCATCTTCCACCCAATCACTGATACAGAGTGAGTGAGCGAACCAGCCATCGAAATAAATCGCACTAGCAGACTGCTGCTGCTGCAGGAACCAACGAGCAAAATGGGACAGACATAAGGGAATGTTAGTGGTAAGGAAAGGGGGGGGTGAAGGTCAAGTACAATCTGCAGTATTACAGTAGGTAAGGAAAATGGGAAGAGTAGGTGAGCCGAGTGGTCCTTATCTGCCATCAAATTCTATGTTTCTGTGATTCTATGTTTCACTAGTGCATGTCTATGTTACCTCTGAAGACTTTAATAAAAAGTTTAACGAAAAAAGTTAATTGTCCACACTACCCAATAGGTTTTAGTTATCAGTTGATTTCTTCAAGGCCACACACTGATAAACAATGATTATGGTGGTATTCAAACCTATGATCTCCTCGTCCCAACTTCAGTGCTCTAGCCATCAGACCACTTTGACTCTCAGTTGGCAGAAATTGTCTGAACTGCCAAATTAACAGTAGCTTGACAAAAAGGAAACACATTGTCTTGCAAATGTTAACTTATTAAAAATAAAAACAATTAAATAAATAAAACCATGTAGATTGCATGCAGGACTTAAACGGAATGAAGCTTAGCAGACTCAAGCCTAAAGGGCAAGTAGATTTCTGATGAAATGCAGTAGATGCAAGCAGTCTGTCTGAAGACTGTTTAGACACATTTGTCTGCACAGTGGTTTGCAGACGAGAGGAGGATTTATAGAAAACTAGTGAGAGCTTGAGGGGAAATTCCAGTTTTTGGCACTTGTTTTCCATCCATGTCCATGCTGCTAGTCTTGTGCTATTTAAAGCAGCAGTTCTTCTTGACAAAAAACAATGTGACTAACTACTGCTTCTGATTCAGTAAGGAAGCACTGAGGCTGCTTTACTGAATCACATTATTCTAAGCTCAAAAATAAATCAGGTAAAATATTTTTATGTCATTTTCTTCACTAAATCCAACCAAACTATACTTCTAATACATTGACATGCATTCTTACCACAACTGCATCAAGAGAATAATATAATCATGGCATACTGAATGTTCTTCTTACTTAAGGTTTAGTTAATATTCAATAGGTGCAGACCATAGATTGAGATAGCCTATCCATGTTACAATATTACAATAGATATTATGAAGTTAGGGTTATTTATGAGTTATGAGCCTTCAAATATTCATTCAGTTTTTATATGGTTACTACAGTGTACAGCTAGTATATTATAATCTTAATATGACTTTTTAATGTTTTATGGTTCTACAATTAATGTATTAATAAGCTGGTATGGTTTTTGATATTCTTGGCATTGTAACTCCATGGGGTCATCCCCAGTCAGGATAATATGTCTGCACACTATTTCTCAACGTGTAATGTTCGGAAAAGTAAAAAAAACTGTTCATTAAAACAGTTATTTTCAGAGGTGTGGTTTAGCCATCGAACAAGTTGGCTGCTTAACTATTCATCTGCGATCTACTCGGGGCTAAACTTAACTTTTTCAGCTGTTCCAAGTGAACTGCACAAATTTCTGAACTTACTGCTGTGGAGGCGAAGACCTGCTAGTTCAAGGGATCTGCTTCCTATAACGCTGTGAACTTCTTCTGCCTATCCAGCACCTTTTGAAGTTTCTGCTCTGCTAGACCACATGACGAGCCACAACAGACCCAACACGGACCCCACAGTGAAGGAGATGTTCACCATAATGATGAAGCATTTGGAGGATGTAACCCTCACATCCAATAACACCATAGTTGCGCTACAGCATCTGGATTTAAAAGTGGGCTACATAAAGCAAAACAATGGCCACACAGGAAAAAACTGTGGAAGGGAACTGCTTCACTGTGCAAGAGCAGGCCAAACAAATCCAGGCCTTACAAAGAAAGATGGATGATATGGAGAATAGGAACTGCAGGGTTTCTGCTGGGTAGTGAGCAGGGATGTACTACTGATTTCCTTCTAAAAGCCCTCCCTAAGGTCCTTAACTTGCCAGAAAGGGCCCACCTTACAATAGAGCACTCATGCTGAACACTTCAGCCCAGACTGCAGGAGGGAGAGAGACTGCAGCTTATCCTTGCAAGCTTCCTCAATTTTGCTGAAAAGGAGGCAATCCAGGCATGGGTACAGGAGTTGGGACAACTGAACTGGAATGGGCAAAGGATCCTGATCTTTTAGGATTATTCCAAGGACCTTGCCCAAAAGAGAAAAGAAAATATGGAGGTAATAAAACAGCTGCATGAGCTAAGGGTGCCATTGTCCCTCCGATATCCAGTGATCCTCAGGCTTAAACACACAATGGCATAGCACTACAATTGAATATTTCTGCTGTGGTAATGGATTCTCTGAATAAAACCTGGCCTCCTCAGAACAGCATACCTGAACGCTAAATGCTGCAAAGAAGGAGTAGGTTGCTGCAGCACCACCAGTCCACACTTTCTCCTGAGCATCAATCAGGGACCCATCAGAGTGCCAGTAGAGCAGCCATCACTGGAGCCACAGGATGACCAGTGGGATCTCACGCCCAGATCCAGGAAGCATGAACAACAAGCCCAGCATAAGAAGAGAGATTATCCGGCTGAGAGGGATCAAGAAGAGGCCTATTACTGGGACACAGATGCAAGTGGGCTGAACCTGGACACCGAAACTACCAGCCCTTACTTTTTGAGCAATAGGTATGCTCCACTCCAGGGACAGTCTCAAACAGAAGGATAAACAGCCAATACGCCCATGGACCTTGCAATCTCTACCTCCAAGCAGTGGGCCGTGGCTCCAGAGCAGCATTCATGGGCTGCCTCAGTTGAGGATCTTGCACTACTAGACACCGAGACCCCAAGCCACGTGACAGGCCTGGCTCCACAAGAACAGCTGCTAGAGCAGTGATCTAGAGTTGCAGAAGGCCCAGGAGCAGAAGGGCTATGCCAATGTTTGCTAACATGATCCATCACCAGGAGGGAATAATCAGATAAGTCAAGTTTTCTCTTTTGTGGGGTAGAGCTAGCAGGGGTAATTCTATGGGGAAGGTTTCCTTCATAGGGAGCTGGGGGGGTTGCACTTTCATTTAAGGGATTCCGTGGTTCCATTATGGACCTGTTATCTCCACTACCCAAAACAACTGAAACCCAAGTTTTCTAGCATGTATGGCTTTAAGAGGGCAAAGGAGAAGACCAGGCAGTAAGCATCCCCCCCCAGCTCTATCCTGCTACTGAAGAGTATACTTCACTTACCATAGTACTTCATACAACCCTCTGAGCAGAAGGAAAACAATTTGCCAGTAATATCTTTGCCTCTGCAGATTAAGAGGAAAAAAGGTGCTCCCTGCTGCTGACTGCCTCAGTGCTTTCCCCAATGTCCACACCTTAACCCCTTGTCCACCAAAGGTCCCCCTCTGCCCTCGCTGGACCTATTGTCTGCCACTACAAAAGAGGACTTCCTTCTCTCACTAGGGTGTGGAGACATGGGGATTTCTCTGCCCCCTTTCTTCCTTCAAGGTTGGAGGCCCACCACACTCTGGGAAATGCAGGCACCACAGGGACCCTACCCGGGGCACAAAAATAGAGGGCCTGTCCACTTCCAAAGCCCCTCGAAAATACACTCACATTGAGGGCAGGGTCATGGCATTGCCAGCACCGGCACTATGGGAGACCAATGCTTCCTGCTCCCCCTCTGTCTCCTCAAGGCTTCATCCTGGAGGGTACCGATTGATGGAGGATCTCACCGCCCCCCCCAGTTATCTCCCCCTCCCCATTAGATATTTATTTTTTTATTTATTAGATCATCGGTTTACAGACCTTTGAGTTAAAGACTCATTTACAAAGGCACTTTGTCAATAGAGCAATACATCACAGCAAACAAAACAGTACATTACATAACACTTAGATTAAAAAAGCAACCAGTGTTACAGGAACTCACTGGTGGTACAAGCTTGGTAATAGGTAGATCACAGTAGTCATAATATAGGTACTGGAGTACCACATCAGGTAGCAACCAGAGATATTTTATTACATTGGTCAACAGATGTTACCTGAGACCCCAGGCATATACAGGAAAAGTAGACAGAGCAAACCTAGCCTAGGGGTGAGGGTAAGGGGCAGGTGGGGAGATTATGTGCAGTTGCAGCAGCGTGTGCTTGTCAGATAGCTTTTGAAGGAGACCTTGAAAGGATCAAGCTTAGTGGAGTCAGCTATGTTGGCTGGGAGGGAATTGAACCAGGAGGGAACTCGATAGCAAAAGGATCTCTGGGCCATAGCGGTCCTTACCCTGGGGACAATAAGGGAGATTTTGATAGTGCTGCGGGTGGAGACTGAGGGGAAGGCACACTGCAGGGAGGTGGCAACCCCAGGGGGAGAGAGTCCTAGCAGGGTCTTTTTTACAAGAAGGCAGATTTGGAAATGGAGTCTTTCTTCAAGGTTGAGCATGTTGGTGGTAGAGAACAACAAGCACATATGGGTGCACCTAGGGGCTCCTAGCATTAGCTTGAAGGATTTGTTTATAGAGAGATGGATTCTTGTAAGTGCAGTGTTGTCAGGAGCAGCATAGATGGGCAGCCCATAATCAATTAGCGACAGGGCAGAGGAGGTGATTGCCAATCTAAGGGCCTCTTGTGGTAGGCAGTCCCTATAGCGGTGTAACAGTCCAATCCTGATATTGGTGGCAGCAGAAAGGGCATTGATATGGGAATGGAAGGAGAGTGCCGAATCAAAGGTAATGCCCAGATACTTGTATGGGCTGGAATCAAGTACACAAGAAGCATCCCAGCTTCTCGATCTGCGGCTCGTTACCGACCTCCCCGTTTCCACCACTATAGCACGTCGCTGTAGGGAAGTCAGGATTAAGAGGTCACACACTGATCAGGTATGGTGGGGAACCTCGTGCCCTGAAGATGGGGGTAGGATTGAGGTTATCGGATGCAGAAGGTGCCCTGGGTGTCAATGGAACCTATGGAGATGCCAGAGGTATTGGTTCCCATCACAAAGGGTTCCCACCAGACCGAGTGGGCTAGTAACCAGAAGGGCTACACTATTCACCAATTCCCTGAAGGCAGTGCTTTGCAATGCCAGATCAATCAGGAACAAGACTGCAATTATAGCAGACTTGATTTCCTTAGTCAATATGGCTTGCAACACTGAGACCTGGGTGGGTGATGATGCTGGTCTGGTTTTATAGGCCACCATTTCCCCTGGGTACTAAGTAGTGCACTGCCCCAGAGTGGAACACAGGGGCAGGGGAGAGGTCATCTGTTTTACATCTGAACTTGGCTTCTCTATACACCCAGTGGGAAAACTGGGATCCTTTGAATTCATGGCAGTGTGTGGGGGTCCCGGTGCAGGCTGTAGGATTCTCCTGATTTACTGCCCTCCGGGGCAGCAGGTGAATTCCTGCAGAAGGTAGCTGATTTCATCATTGGTGAAGCATTGGAGTCTCCCAGATACCTAATTCTGGGGGACTTCTATGTTTGGGCCAACAATGAATCTTCAAGGCTAAGTTATAACCTCCTCCAGATGATGTCATCTCTGGGCCTGTCGCAAGAAGTTTCTTCCGTGACCCACTAGGGCAGTCACATGTTGGACCTGGTTTTCTCACTGAGACTTGAGGTTAGTAACCTCAAGACTGATTGGGTCATTTGGTGTGATCATTGCACGGTGGAGTTCTTGTTTGGGGCCCTCCTGAGAGCCGTCCCCCTGCAGAGATAGTAAGCTACCGCCCTTTGAGGGGTTTGACCCCAGAGGGATTTCTGGTGGTAGCTGATCTATCTAGCATGGGTAGTGCATGCATAGGGGGTATGGGCAAGACTGTCATTACCTATAATAGGGCAATGTCGGCAGTGCTCAACTCTCTTGCACCAGTCCGTGTATGACCCAAATTCTCTCACTTGAGGTCCTCATGGTTTGACGGGGAGCTCAAGGCGATGAAGATTTTAGGTCGGAGGTTAGAGCACTGCTGGCGGAGGTCCAGGCTTGAGGTGGACAGATTTGTCCTCCACTCCCGTTATGGTGAGTATCAAGGGGCAATCACCCATAAGAAGGCAGAGTTCTTGTCCAGTGAGATTGCTGCCAGGAAGAATCGACCAACTGTTCTCTTCTGGACTGTGGACAGGCTATTAAACCCAGCCTGTCTACAGCTGAAAAAAGGCTTTTCCGAGGCTTTATGTGAAGAGTTTGCTCGCTTCTTCTCAGACATAGTGTCCACCATCCGGCAGGGCGTACCACCAGTGAGCCATAACATGGCCAACAGTGGCTGCCTCTGGCATATGGAGAGCACTCCACCTGGTTGGGGGGAGTTTAAACCAGTGGAGGTAGCTGAGGTCACTCAAGTTGCTCTCAGGAGAAGCACACATATTGTGAACTGGATCCGGTGCTGACACATTTCTTAATGAGATATGTTGACACCATTGGCCCGGTGTTCGCCTTGATTGTCCAGTGCTCTCTCTCAGAGGGGGTCTTCCAGATGCCTTGAAGAAGGCACTGGTCAGACCACTTCTGAAAAAACATCTTTAGACCCTGATGTCAAGTCGAATTACTGTCCTTTCTCAAACCTCCCATTTTTGGGTAAGGTTATTGAGAAGGTTGTGGCGCTTCAGCTTGAAGAGCACCTTGTGGCTTTTGATTTCTATGAACCTCTCCAGTCGGGGGTTCGTGTGAGGAATAGCACAAAAAACACATTTGTTCAGGTGCACAATGACCTCCTTAGGGCTAGAGATAGAGGAGAAGGGACAGCTCTCATTCTCCTTGACCCCTCCTCAGCTTTTGACACAGTAGACCATTGTGCATTACTCAACTGCCTCAGGGAATTTTGTGGACTCACCAGCACTGTCATCTGCTACTTCGAGTCCTATCTCACAAAGAGGAGGCAATGGGTAGTGATGGGGAATTCCTCCTCCTCCCCTAGCCTCCTGTTGTGTGGAGTACTTCAGGGTTCAGTCTTGTCACCAATGTTGTTTGCTCTGTATATGCTGCCCCTAGGAGAGCTCATTAGGAAGTACAGTTTGGGTTTTCATTTCTATGTGGATGATACCCAGCTGTATGTTTCCTTTGCCCCGGGACATCCAGTGCAGTGGAAGTGCTAAATGAATGCCTTGCCGAGATCAATGACTGGATGGCCTCTAGCTGGTTGTGACTGAACCCCGATAAGACAGAGGTACTGGTTGAGAAGTCGAACAGAGGCTGTGGTAAGATGGCCTCTGGTGCAGAAGCAGGTTTGTTCCTGGGATCTGTGCCACTGAAGGCCTCCTCTAGAGCACGTGATCTTGGTGTGGCCTTTGACAGTGGATTGACATTTGAAGCTTAGGTGTCATCCATTGTCCATACCAGCTTTTATCATTTTAGGAATATCATTAGGATTAAGCCCCTAGTTCCATCCCTGGACCTCCCCACCTTGGTGCTTGCCTTTGTGATGTCAAGGCTTGACTACTGTAATGCGCTCTACCTCGGGGGTCTCAGGAGGTATCCTCCACAGGCTGCAGCTAGTGCAGAACGTGGCTGGCAGGTTGCTGATGGGGCAGTCGAAGTACTGCCACATCACCCCGGTGTTGCGTGAACTGCACTGGCTGCCAGTCAGGTGGAGGATCCTCTTCAAAGTGGGCTTGCTCACCTTTAAGGCCCTACATGGGCGGGGCACTGGATACTCGTCTGACATTCTTACACCTGCTGCATCAGTCTGCTCCCACTGCTCCTCCTCTCGGGCTTCCTTGTGACTCCCAGGATGAGGCTGAATACTGCTGGTGACAGAGCATTTAGTGCCACCAGCCCCTTCTTATGGAATTCACTTCCCTCTTAGGCTCTCGCACCTGAGTGGCGCTCTCCTTTCTGGCAGACAGCCAAAACTGCCCCCACGGGCGCCTCCCGAGCCCGACCAGAAGCCCTGCTGACCTTTGGATCCAGCAGCACAGATCCAGCTTTCAGGTACGACTGCCGCTTGCTAGTAGAAGCCATTCCAGAGTGGCAGAACCCGATTGGTGCTCTGACCTGTGCAGAAGGCTCCGACTGGTACGCCCGCTTTCCTCCTGCGCACTGATTGATGGGCCTTCTGCCATTGACTTTTGCTGAGTTTTCAGTGAGACCTTGACTGCCTTTCCACTGTGCATTGCTGGATGAATTTGAAAAGAATAACTGGAAGTAAATTTGCTAGATGTAACCTTGATAGTTGTAGTACTTGTGTGCTAGTTTAAACATGCAATGATTAAGTAGCTAACATAGCGAAGTGCTTCTGTCACCACAATTTGAACTTAAAGTAGACTGTGAAGTGCTTGGTGCAGATATATACTGTTTTACTAAAAGCAAATACTTAATCCTGACTGTTAGTCTGCAAAAAAAAAACCTGCCTAATACTGCTAACTAAAACCTACATTAACTGTTTATTGCTGATATTTGATCTTACTCCTCCCCTGCCTCCCTCCCTCCCTTGCTAAGTATCCCCCTGTTCCTGTTCTAAGCTGCCTTTCTTTAGACCCTCCCCCCTGCCACTTTATCAGGTAACTCTCTCCCTCTTCACAGCTCATCTTCTTGGTGTGCCCTACCCCTGCCACTTATCCTCCCATTGTGTAAAGTGTAATCACTCCCACCCCCGGCTGGTAGTCTGACGCCAGCTTCCCAACCATAACCCTACGCCATCATAGAAACATAGAAACATAGAATTTGTGGCAGATAAGGACCACTTGGCCCACCCAGTCTGCCCATTTCCCTACCGAATGGATAAGCTGCAGATCCTAGTTAACCAGCAGCCTACTTCTTCCTACCCCCACCCCCTAGAATTGCCTTATGACTGTCCCATGCATGCTTGAATTCCATCACTGTTTTTGACTCCACAACATCCTCCGAAAGGCAGTTCCATGCATACACAACCCTCTCTGTGAAAAAATACTTCCTTAAATTACCTCTGAGCTGCCCCCGCTCTATCTTCAAATTGTGCCCCCTTGTTCTTGCACACCTCTTTTTTTGAAAGATGCTACCCTCTTGGACTTTGTTGATTCCCTTGAGGTATTTGAAAGTTTCTATCATGTCCCCCCTCTCCCTCCTTTCCTCGAGGCTATACATATTAAGCTCCTTCAGTCTCTCTTCATATGTCTTCCGGTGCAGACCCTGCACCATTTTAGTTGCCCTCCTCTGGACAGCTTCCATCCTATCTATGTCTTTGTGGAGACTGGGTCTCCAGAACTGCATGCAGTACTCCAGATGGGGTCTCACCAGCTGTCTGTACAGAGGGATAATAACTTCCTGTTTTCTACTGGTGATGCCTTTCCCTATGCATCCCAGTATCCCCCCAGCCCTCCTTGCTGCTATCTCACATTGCTTGCCCACATTTAGGTCATCTGAATTGACTACCCCCAGATCCCTTTCCATTTTTGTTGTTGTTAGTATCTCACCCCCCATTGTGTACTCTTCCCCTGGGTTTTTGTTTCCCAGGTGCATTACCTTGCACTTCTTAGCATTGAATATAAGCTGCCATACATTTGACCATTCCTCTAACCTTACCAAGTCCCTTCTCATCCTTTCCACCCAATCTTGTGCATCAACTCTGTTGCAGATCTTTGTGTCATCTGCAAAGAGACATACTTTTCCTTCCAGTCCCTCTGCAATGTCGCTTATCAAGACATTGAAGAGGACCGGTCCTAATACTGAACCCTGCGGTACCCCACTAGTAACCCCCCCTTTCTTCAGAGTGGACTCCATTAACTATTACTCTCTGTGTCCTATTCTCCAACCACAGCTATATTTATGGAGTCTTTCTTTCTCCCCTTCCCCTTAGGCTCTCGCGCCTGAGTGGCACTCTCCTTTCTGGGCGGACAGCCAAAACTGCCCCCACGGGTGCCTCCCGAGCCCAACCAGAAGCTCTGCTGACATTTGGATCCAGCAGCACAGATCCAGCTTTCAGGTACGACCGCCGCTTGCTCGTAGAAGCCATCCAAGAGCAGTAGAACCTGATTGGTGCTCTGACCTGTGCAGAAGGATCCGATTGGTACTCCCGTTTTCCTCCGCGCACCGATTGGTGCACCTTGTGCCATTGACTTTTGCTGGATTGTCAGTGGGACCCTGACTGCCTTTCCACTGTGCATTTTTGGATTAATTTTTCCCACCCCCACCCCTCCCAGGCCTCCTTTAAATACAGCTTGGCTCCACCCAAACAAGCCTCAAGTTCCCTGGCTGACTGCTACTGTCCGTCATCTAGCAGTGCTAAACCAATCTAGCAAATACCACTGGTAGCAGAACTACTGCACATAGACCAGTTTTAAAGTACTTCCTACCTACTTGTCTACCAAAACTTTAGATTAATTACACTTCCACACTATTCTCTCTGAAACGGAGGGCTACTGCTTGTGATACTGGTATCCACCTAGCAGTACTCCCCAACCTGCTCTAAATACTGGACTCAATTATCCTGGCAAGATGGGTTGCCTCTCTCTCCTTCTGCTAATACTGGGGATCATTATGCCACACGCCCTGCTGCATCCCAAAGTATCAGGCACCAACCCAGTTGTGGAGTCCCTCACTACACCCTACACCTCTCCCCCCTCTGCTCCTCCACCCTCTCGCCAATCCCCTCGGTACATGTATATACCCTACATCCTTCTGCCCAACCCCTCCTGGGCCACTCAACAATGTATATCTGAGCTCTATCTTTCATTTGCTCAAAACCTCAACTCCTTCTTACGTTCTCACACCCGAAACATACACCCCTTACTAGCTATCAAAGGCGACTACAAAACAAAAAAGCCCTCTCTTTTTTATTATATTCCCTACAGAAAATGCTGCTACTACTCCTTATTTGCTCAGGTAATGTGGAGCTGAACCCTGGCCCTCCACTCCAATTTTCTTCTCCATTGGACTTTGCGGCTGCCCCTGAGCTGAAGATGATGTTAGTAAACATCCTAAGCCTGACAAAATAGTTTGACCAACTTCAAGCCTGGGCAGCACATACTAACCCTGATCTCATTATCATCACTGAATCATGGCTAAAAAGACTACCCCTGCCCAAGAAGTTACTCTTACAGGCTACAAACTATTCAGGGCAGACAGGAACACTTGGGGGGGTGGGGTGGCCATATATGCCAGAAACAAGTTTGTAGTAACTGACATCCTTTGCAACTCCAAACCTAAAGAATATGAGATTGTCTCACTAAAGCTTCACCTTCCCACCACGGAATGCATCACTGTCATAGGGGGCTATAGGCCCCCGTCTGGTGGCTCGGAAATCATCGACATTATAAAATCCCTAACCTTAGCTGTCAACTCAGAAACAATTATCCTGGGGGATTTCAACATGGATTGGCTTACTACACAATCTCACTGCCTAAAAACCCTCTGTGATGACCTTGGTCTTATACAGCTAGTTTTCGAACCTACGAGGAACAACGCCTCAAACTCGGCTAAAAGCTCCATCTTAGATGTTATCCTAACTACCCACCCCCATAAAATCTCCCACTCAGCTGTATTTCATAATGATATGAGTGACCACTGCATGGTGGTTTGCACAAGGTCACAAACTAAAGCGTACCAGCAGTCCAAATCTAGAACTAAGAGGTCCTTTCGCAAATTCCATGTGTCGAACTTTCTGTATGACCTGAACAGGATCAGATGGCAAGATTTATACCTTGCAAAAACTGTAGAGGAAGCTGTCTCCATCCTTAATGACAATCTTACCACCCTGGCAAACAAGCATGCACCCAGTATCAAAGTCAGGGTGCGCAATGTGTCCCACCCTTGGTTCACCCCACAACTAAAGGCTGAGCTTACCAGCAGAGACAAACTCTGGGCAAAGGTCAGGTACACTAAGAGCCAGGCAGACTGGCAGGCCTTCAGAGCAGTTAGAAATGCTTGTGTCAAAAGCATTCATGCCACAAAAGCTAACTTCTATATCACCACCCTGGAACAAGCCAAAGGGAACCCCCCAAAAATCTGGAGAACAATTAAATCTATCGAAGGACATCCTTCAGCTCCATCCATCCCATCAAGATATTTACCAATGGCAGGCTAGTGGAAAACAGCACCCAAATCCTTGAAGAACTCAATTCTCATTTTGTTACTGTTGGACTTGCTTTCGACTCCTCACCCTATGCTAACCAAGTGAATACTTGTGAAATCCCTACCTCGTCTACCTGCAGGCCATCCCACCCTCTCCAGATCCGCACTATTACATACAAAGAAGTTGAAGATTCACTCCTTAATCTAGATCTCCATAAGAGTGCCGGGGATGATGGACTTGAACCATTTTTTCTGAGAATAGGATATGCCTATCTCACTGCACCTATCTTACATATCTTTAACCTATCCATAACCACCGCAACAGTTCCATCTAGCTGGAAGTCTGCCCACATCCTTCCTCTTTTCAAATCAGGAGACCCCTGCAATGTAAATAATTACAGGCCCACCTCCATTTTGCCTTTTCTCTCTAAAGTCCTCGAAAAGCTGGTACATATCCAATTGAAACAACACTTTGAATCCTACTCTCTCCTTAACCCTGCACAGTCTGGTTTCTGGTTCAAACACAGCACAGTCACTGCGTTGACTAAGGTCACTAATGACTGGATTTCCACCGTGGACTCCAAGAAGGTCATCGGCACAGTCTTTCTGGACCTCAGTAAAGCCTTTGATACTGTTGACCACACCCTCCTAATCAACTGCCTTTCTAGCCTAGGTGCCACTCCTCATACCGTACTGTGGTTCACCAGTTATCTTTCTGGTAGGATGCAGAAAGTCAAAGCAGATGGCTGTCTCTCAGCCTCTCTTCCGATTGCCAGGGCAGTCCCCCAAGGCTCCATATTAGGCCCAATCTTATTCTCCCTATACATCAATTATATTGACTCCCACATAACAAAATCCAATATTCACTTTTTTGCAGATGACACTGTATTATATACCTCTGGCACAACCCTAACAGAAGTCAGGGACATCTTGCAAGCTGACTTTACTCAGCTCAGAAGTAACCTGATTAAAGCAAAGCTGCTTCTGAACATGAAGAAAACTAAGGCAATGTTCATCTCGCATAATCCCACCTTTGGATCCCCCCTTTGCAGCCAACAAACCTTATCGTCACCTCACCGGGGGAAACCCTGGAAGTAGTTCCCAAATTTAAATACCTTGGTCTCTGGATAGACAAGCTTACCTTCCTTGACCACATTGAGGACCTATCCAAGAGGCTCAAAGCACGGCAAGACTTCTTCTTTCGAAACAGATCTCTCTTCCCTGTTGCGACCCGAACCAAGCTTGTATTGGCCACATTTCTTCCACTTCTTGACTATGGAGATTTCATCTATGCCACCTCTGCAATCTCAGACCTAAGCAAACTGGACGTTCTCTACCACCATGCAATACGGTTCATCACCAGTGCCCCCTACAGAACCCACCACTGTGACCTATACACAGCTGTTGGCTGGACCTCACTTGCCACCAGATGCCTGCTCCATGCAGGGATATGAACCTTCAAGATACTCCTACACAAACTTCCAAACTACATCACATCCCTTTTCTGTATCTCCCGCAGTGCTTTCTCACTTAGGAAATTGAACTACATACTGCTCGACGTCCCAAGAACTCATACTGTCTTTGGACAACGCGCCATCTCAGTCGCACTCCCCACATTCTGGAACCAACTCCAATCCATACTAAAACTCACTAACATTGTCCCAATAAATCTATACAAATCCTTATCCTCATCCAAAATAAAAGATACCTGTCACTGCCACTAAATCCATCAAACCACCCTTATGTTACATACTCACACTCCAAATGACACTGCTAGGACCATAACAGGTCTGCAATCGCACAGGAAGTAGTTGACTAAATACAACAGCTATAGATTTGATCCCCATGACCAGCTTACAATACCTGTCACCTTCTGATCTCCTTGTCACACTTTTTTTCACTCTACTCTGCTAGTCACAAGCCTCATCTTTTACCTCCTTACCCTGCCATTCCTTCTCAAACTCCCCCTGCTGTCTTCATGCTTTTCACCTCTAGATCTCCTAATCACACTTCTTTCCACCTTACTATGCTAGTCCCTAGCCTCATCTTCTACCTTCTTTCCCTACAACTCCTTCTTATACTCCCCCTGCTGTCTCTGAATATTAACTTTCGCCTATAATGCACTATTCATTTATGTATGTAACCTTACCCAAACACCTGCTGATTCAGCATCAGACTCTTTCACCAGAACCGTGCCTTACATGGCTGAATCACAACAAGAATTGTCAACTAAGAACTGTGTGTGTATGTATTGTTTGTTTGATTAACAATGATACCTTGTATGATACATATGACTCGATTAACAATGTTACCTAATATGTTATGTTCGTATATCTATGTAAATGATGCAGGACCTCCTTGTGAATGAGCTTGCTCAATGGAGTTTTTCCTGTAATAAACTTGAACTTCCACCATCTGTATGGGACGCCCCTTCAGTTGAGGTATTCAAGGCCTGCCTCAAGGCCCACTTGTTCAGTCAGGCATTCCCAAACACTATTTATTACATCTTATCCTTGGGATGGCCCCTTCTAGCTACTGTTTTTAGCTTAGATCTTGTCTATTTATATGGCCTGTTTAAATTTATTGCTGAAATGTTTACTGTTTTATTTTTATGGATAGTTGTTTTGATGTGTACGGTGCCCAGAACCTCCAGGATTAGGATCCTGGAAAAATAAAATTTGCTTTGCCTTGCCTACAGTACATGCAACCAGCAGACGGTTCTCAAGAGTTCCTCTTCCAGGACTAATCAGCCCCCAACCCCCCAGCATCAAGCTCTTGTCGGTCTAAAGTGTGGATGAGGGTTGGGCCAGAAGCCTGGATCACCTCCACACTCCCCCTTTGATGGGAGTAGTGAGCAAGATTTAATCCTATTATCGGAACACCTTCCTCAGTTCACTAATAGCCCTGTGTAGAGAGAGGATTGGCAGCCCACTAGTTCACTCTCTGCTACCAGAAAATCATAAACTTGAAATAAGGGAGAAACACACCCCTCCCATGTTCCCAGGGATAGCCTGCCTCTTATGCACCACAGGCTAATGCCAGCTGTGTATGCAGGCACCTACCCTAAAGGTTTTTAGTTTAGGATTAGTGCTGTGGTATTGCAGTGTATATAGCTGCAATACAGGAACTGTTTTGACTGATTTCTGTGAAAAGAATTGTACTGTATAGAACCTCAATTTGTTTTGAATTCTTAGGTTAGGGACTGAACTACAGGTACAAATAGCAGAGGGAGTGGATAGGTAGGACCCCCCTAGCTGGGGCTAGACACTCCGGGGAGTAGGTTTGTGTACTGAGATGTCTCAGTTGGATAACAGCCTCAAAACTGCAGCCATAAAGACTTACTTCTCCCCGAATCTTATTTTCAACTAACTCTGATGGACCATGGGTGAGGTAATATGCCACACATGGAATGTCAGGGTACTAAATACCCTGGTCAAAGGAAAAAATTCCTCTTGCACTTAAAATGGTTGTGGTTCCAGGTGGCTTTTCCCCAAGAAACAAAACTTACCCTAAATGGCCATGCTGCCCTGGTAAAAGACTGGGTGGGGCAGGAAGAGCATGCTGGGGCACCCACGAGAAAAAGATGAGTGATTATATTAGTACACAAAGCCCTCCAGTGGTCTCAGACAAAAATGATGGCAGACCCAGAAGGGGAGAGGGTATTAACCAGTTGCAACACCTTTATTAGGCGGATTATCTTATGTAACAGTTATGCCCCCATCCAGAATGACCCAAGCTATTTCCACCTGGTGGCAGAGGCCATTAGTGCTTTTTCCACACCAGACTGCCTATTGCTGATTGGGGGGACTATAGTCTTACCCTTGACCCTCATCTAGACAGAAATGCCTCTAGCGGGGAAACCCACACCAGAGGGGGTCAAGCACTACACCAACTAATGAAAGACCTTGGCCTCTCTGATGCCTTATGTCTCTTCCATCCCCGAGCATGAGACTATATATACCACTTGGAGCCACATGCCTCCTACAGCAGAATAAACTTCTGGTTATTATCCCCCTCATTAAGCCAGAATCTGCTGGACTCCTCTATCCTGCCCTGAGTAATATCTGACCACAGCCCTGTCCAGCTTCACTTCACTTGGGGGACTTCCCCCCTAAGAGATACATGGAAGCTGGACCCAGCCCTCATGTGGGGCCCTGATTTCACCCCTTGGCACCAGGGCAAAACTGCCAGATTCCTAGAGATTAACCTGATGACTGACACATCAGCAGGGAACAACTGGGAAGCATACAAGGCCACTATTAGAGGGTTAATTATGGGATATGCAGCCAAAAGATGCAGAGAGCGGGAACGCCATTTGGCAGAACTAAAGACCAAGCTTACACAAGCTGAAGCAACCTACAAAAGTTTGGCCTCCCCTGATCCCCACTCCAACATAGGCAGGGAAGTTTGTGGCCTGAGGTTGGAGTTTAACCTGATCCTGAGCAGAAAAGCAGAGATGGCAATCCTCAGACTTAAACACAAATTCTGGGAGGGAGGGGATAAGGCAGGGAAGGCCCTGTCATATCAGCTGAGAAAACAATAGGTAGACCATCACATTCCAGGATTAAAAGACCCCTCAGGACAGGTGGTCACTACCCCACAGGGTATTAATAACATCATGTCATACTTCTACTCTGGTCTATGCACCTCTACCCACATGAGAACCCAGAGAGGGATCCAGGAATTTCTGGATAGTCTGCCCCTCCCCAAACTGACCAAACAAGAAGTGCAGGATCTAGAAACCCCTATTACAGAGGGTGAAGTCAAGACAGCCATACACACTCTGAAGAAAGGGAAATCCCAAGGGGAAGACGGTTTCACCGTGGATTTCTCCAAAGCCCTCACAGAACTAACACCTCCCTTCTTAACACAAATGTACAGGGAGGCAGAAGTGATTGGTTGTTTACCTCTACATTGAGAGAGGTGGTGATTACAGTCATCCCCCAAAAAGGTAAGGACCCTACTTCCCCTGGAAGTTACAGACCAATCTCCCTGATTAACGCTGACAGCAAGATCTATGCCTAGATTCTTGCTACTAGACTGAGACCCCTTTTGTCAGGGCTGATACACCCCACCCAGGTGGTCTTCATTCCAGGGAGACAAAGCACAGACCACAACAGGTCACTAATTAACCTTATGAACAAAGCTAAAGACCTTCGCTCCCCTGCAGCCGTTATTGCGGTAGATTTCGAGAAAGCCTTTGAGTCCCTGGAATGGGACTACCTTCTAATGGTCCTAGCCCATTTGTGAGTGGGGAAAACATATAGGGCATGGGTCCACTTAAAATACACAAGTCATATGGCCAGAGAAAGCACCAACCAGCTACAGTCATCCCACCCTTTGCACTGGGAAGAGGGACACACCAAGGCTTCCCCCTCTCACCTTTATTCACCTTTATTATTTGCCCTTGCTGTAGAACTCCTGGCAGCAGCTGTAAGACTGCACCCTGAGATCATGGGAGTGAAGATTGGCATTAAAAATTACCTGACACTAATGTATGCTACTGACCTCCTCATTCCAATGGAGGATGTCCAAACCTGGCACCCACCTCTCTTGGCACTGCTTAATGACTGCCTGAAACAAACTAAGACCAAAATGATGCCCCTCAACCAAGGGAGCCAACAGGAATTTGCCCTAGACCTAGGGCTTGTCTGGGCACCACAGGGAATCACCTACCTAGATATTAAAATCACACACAGGATAGAATCTATATGGGAAGCAAATCTCCAACTGTTGCTGCAATCCACCAAATCTGAATTTGATAGATGGCAGCTCCTACATCTCACCCTATCCAGTACAATTGCAGTGATAAAGATAATTACTGCCCCAAGATTTTTCTATTTCCTAACCCATATCCCTGTAGACCTCCCTAGCATGTGGGCCAAAGCCATTGACAAGCTAATAGGAGACTTTCTGAGAGAAGGAGCCAAACCCCACTTCAGCCGCATTAAACTGCATGCACACTGGTCGAAAGGGGAATGGAGTCTCCCTTGGATGGAAGGGTACAAACTGACCTTTCAGACAGTGCAGACATTGCACTGGACCATGCCATTATCCATACAGTCTCCCCAGTGGGTGGACATGGAGGCAACTGCAGGACAGGTGGTCAGAGCAGTGGCACGTCTCTTTGGAGCCAACACTAGTGTGGGGTACAAGCATCCCACCATTGCATCATCTGTCAAATGTTGGACATGCTCTCATAGGAAAATGGGACTAGCACCCAAGTCACTATACATTGCCCCTCTCTGGCACAACCCAAACATCTTGATAGATAACAGACCTATCTATTGGACCTCATGGCTGGATAAGGGCATCTCCAAGGTCAGACACATCCTGGACATGCTACATCACAGAGTAGCCTCCTTCATGATTCTGCAAGGGAAGTTGGGGCTCCAGAAGTCTGATTTCTGGAGGTTCCTCCAAGTTAGAGAAGCTACCCAACCATTCTTACACACTTAATCTGCCCCACAGTGACCCAATGAGATCTCTAGATGGCAGGCACAAACAAAGGGCTTAGCAGGCAGAATATATGCTAAATTGAGGAATACCCTCTCCTCTCAGTTGGAGGAAAACAGAGGTAAATGGCAGAAAATGTTGGGATGCAAAATTTTTGAAAGCCAATGGGTAAGGCATGGCAGGATATGCACTGATGGTACAGAGATGCACGCAGCAGGTTTATACAAAACAAGATCTCACAGTCATGCTACAGAACTCCGGCCATTTTGCATAAGCCAAGCTCCTTGACACTGATTCATGTTGGAGATGTAATGCCACAGGCAGAGACCTATACCACACACTTTGGGAATGCCCAAAGATTAGGAACCAGTGGTGGCTTATCTGCCACACAGGAACTCTGGTACTCTGAACACAGATCCCACTCTCACCACTTTTCTATATACTGGGGATCACCCCAGAACCCCTCCAGCTTAAGGCTTAGGAGATCAGATGGCTCACTCTCCTAGCCCTACGAACCAAGAAAGCAATCCTTACAAATGGAGATCCTCGACTCTCCTACCCTGGGTGAAATCCTGTCTTCCTTAATTAGCCAGTCTAGATAGACTATCCCACTCACATTTCAATGAAATGTGCACGTTTCAAGAGTGCTGGAATACATACATGAAGTATACCTCCTCTCCGACAGGAGTTGGGTAAGATAGCCCCCCTCCCTGAATGGTTGTACCTCCCTCTACTACAATGTTGAGCCAGTATCTCCATATGTAATAGCACCCTCTCTCCATCCCTGTAGTTAATATGTTCAAAGACAAACCAGTCAACAAGTCCACATTTATTCAGTAGGCTCAGTTGAGCTGGAAATAGCCACAGTATGTGAACCCACCTTGTCTGTTTAGTCTGGTATTCTTTTTGTGTGTGTGTGTGTGTTTTTTTTATTATATATATTTATGACTGCTGCAGTGTCTAACCGGTGGGAGCCTCCAGCCACCAGCCCTGCCCACTGGAAGAGCTGCAGGCTCACTTGCATGATGGGGGGGTGCCGGTACGGCCGTTGCTGACCTGCTGGAGGGCTCCCCTTGCACTACCATGTCAGGCTGACTCCAGACCACCCCAGCATGATTCCACGCCAGTCCTTCCAGCACCACAGGGCATGGCCATCAGGCTGCTGAGTCGCGCCCAGCCACATTTTTCCTCCAGGTTTTTCTCCCCATTGGGAGCACAAATGCAATGACGTTTGTGCACATACATGCAGATATCTGTCATGCTTCCCCCTCAGTCACACCAGCATATGCAGTGCCTACAAGAGTCCCCAGGGGCCACTGCAGCATGGTGTAGTTTCCCCAGCCCACCCCAGGACTAGGAGATCTGTCTCCTGATGCTCAGTCCTAGTCCTCCCCTGCTGACCCCCAATGATTCGAGCTCGTTCCTGAACCCTGGTTGCCGGCATAGCATGAGGTGTGGCATCCAGCACCTCAACCCTCAGCACCACTGGGCCAGCAGTGTGTGTTTTGTTTGTGTTACAGAGTGTCCCCTCCTCCTGGGTTCAGAATAGAGTTGCCCTAGATGATGGATCCTACAGGACTCCTTGAAGCTCAGACCCTAAGATCCCACTAGGAGATGTGCCCAAGGATCCAACAAGTTGGTGAAGTAAGTACCTAACTACCTAATTACAATGCCACAGCTTCTTATAGTTCTCCCTAGTGGTTGGACCCCTCACAAAGGTACATTCCCCTTTATAAAATTATGCATACTGACCCAACCTCAGCATAAGTCAGGGTAACCAACTCAGTCTAAGAGGCATAGCTACGTAAGTCTTGCACACTGGCTAATAGCCTTGAGATAACCAAGAGGATATAGAAAGAAGGATAATTCTGTACATCGAAACAGATCTGTAACATGCTTGTAATAGCACTGCACTATAAAGAACTGTACATACATTGAATACCTGAATGCTAGAACTGTCTAGGTAGCATGTTATTATGGCATCTTACTATTTCATTATTAACTCATTGCTAAAGTGTTGGATTGGACTCTGCTCTCTGTAACCCATGCAGAACTTCAATCCTGTTCTGCTGTTTTGTACAATCTGAAAATCCAATAAAAAGTTATTGCAAAAAAAAGTTATTTTCTTCAGATCATAAAGGGATGGCATAGGTCTGTCTCCACCAACTCTAGACTATTTGCAGTAGATAAGTCACCGGGAGCCAGCCAATACCTCCTTGGAACTGTAAGGGGCCTAAGCCCTTCTCATGTTCTTGGTGATAACAAACCAGCAGAAGAAACAACAGACAAGTGGCATTTGTGGTAACAAACTTGTTTATCAGACGAAAAACAGACTTATGCCCTAACACAGGTCTTACCAAACAGACACTGGGAGCCAGAGTTTCCCAATACCCTAGGGTATGAGGATGGTTTCAGACAGAAAATGTAATATAGCAGGTTATATACTATGATAATTACCATAGCAACTATTACTTCATGCAGGAGTTAGATACATAAAACAGGCCCTATTGGCCAAAAGTTAGGTGGCTCCATAGTGTATCTAGAAACATACAAAAAGTGTAAAATCAGCTAAAATAAGAACAAAGAACTCATACAAAATACAGGAAATAGTTGCGGTGCTACATAAAACTGCATGATGGCAGTGTAGGCTATACAATGACTTCTCAGAAGAAAATACAAATAACACAGAAAAATATTCTTGGTATGCTACTTACGTGTTAGTAGTAAGCATAGTAATAATATTGGCAATAATCACAATTATATCTCTGGTAACTGATTCTTATACAGTAAGTACCAATGCCCTAAATGTTTGTACTGATTATAGGTATAACATAATAGATATTGTCAGTGGTGCTAGTGGGTTGTCAACAAGGGTGAGGGGACCAAGCCTAACATTCCTCCCCTTGTCACCTTACTGAAAAGGCAACAACACTAGTGGATAAGTAGTGGGTGCAAGACCCATCGTTTACAGACCCAATGCACAAGCCTTGTAAAAGAATTTGAGTTGTTCATAGTATTGTTTTAGAGTGTGCCATAGACAGCAAAGAGTTAGTATCAAAAAGATAATCAAAAACAATTGTACAATAACAAAACCTTTAAAAGTTAGCTCTAACCATGTATTAGAAAGTGTGGTACTTAAATCACCATCACGGATAAGGGTGTTAAGGGCTTCTCCAGCTTTGGAGATATTATTGCTGATGTAAATGAGATGAGTATCCTTTCTAACTAAAAGTGTCTTAAGAGACAAAGTCAAGGGATCAATATGGACTTTAAAAATGGGTAAATACTGAGATAGAGCAAGCAAATATTCTGGGTCAGTATCAGTAATGTCAGGTTCTGAGATGGGAACAGGATTAATCACTGTATAATCAATGACAGTAGTTTGATAAAGGAATAATACCCGACAGGGTGGGTGTTATGTTGGGATAACATCCCACCTCAGGTGGTTGGGCCTGAGGCCAATGGCCGAGGGCATCCAACACCCGAGGCGGGATGTTATCCCAGCATAACACCCACCCTGGAGGGCATTATTCCTATTATACAATAGCTCAAATGTGTTAAATGAAGAGACAGATAGAAAAATTGGGTTTAAAGTATTTTTTATTAATTAAAATATGAAATTTCCTTCCACTGGATAATAGAGTTCTCTGTTTTAACTTTTAAATAGGCTACAATTATAGGATTAAATAAACAGTAGTTCAATATTTTTAACATGTATGGTTTGTAGACCGTTTGTGAAACTTAAGACACTTTCTGAATACTTTATAATTGTGGAGAAACACTGAACCTGTAGAAAATGATTTAGCAACAGGTCAGCAGTTTAAAATCAATTTAGAAACAACATGAAGGACAAACTGATAGTTCATTTAAGTCTGATAGATATTAAACATACACATGCTGTTGCCATGGATGTAGAATTGGTTGCTGTTGCTCGTACTTTGCAGGGCAGTGTTGCTGAAAGTGCTTCCTGCTTCTGTGTTTTCTCTGGTGCTGCTTGCTCATTCGGTGCAGTCTTCATTGGTGTTTCTTGGTGGTGGGACATTTACTGTTGCCATGCTGTGATCTGTGGTAACTGTTGGTGGTTTTGGTTCCAGCGCTGTGACCTTTGCAGTGGCATTGCAGGTTCGAGGCATGGATCAGGTTCCTACTGCTGTTCCCGATAGTATAGTACTCCATTGTGATCTTTGTTGCAGTGTCGTGCCCCAGTAGCTTTTTAAAGAAGATTCCTGCTTGTGAACAGTTATGAAGATCATTTGATGGTTCTCTAGTCCCGCATTACTCAACAATTGGATGGCCGTCACCCACAAGGAATGATTAGCGTATGTATCTGGCAGCCCTGCAGTGCGACACATTTTCAGCAGCATGGAAGACAGGTAATTTCTCCGGAGCAGCTCAAAAGGTGTACCATACTTTTTCTGTGACCCATGGACTTGCAGGCTTTCATCAAGGATGCAGGAACAGGCATGGGCTGTAGTTGGGCAGTTTGGAAATGTACTTTCTTAGGAGAGCAACCAGGCATTGAGGATGACCTTCTATGGCAAACATTGTGCCCCTGTTGAGATCCCGGTCTTTTTCTAATGGATCACTGTGATTCTTACTTTTTTTGTTGAAGTTGAGTGTAGCGCACTCAGTCCCCATTTCTGTACTTTTGAAATCGAAACTGGAGGACTGCAGTTGTCTTTGCCCCTCGTTCCTGCATCTGGCAAAATGCAACTGAACCTCTAGCCAGATGCCGTGTAGAAGTCCTTCAGGGGTTTCCATGTTGAGTGCCTCAGATTGTCTGAGAAATTACAGGTCTGTCTCCATGAGGGGGAGCATGGTGTTGGATCTTGTCTTTTCCCCTCACATCTCAGGCATTTGATTTGAGTTGTAAATATGTTATTCGAGCTGTGAAATTCTATGTTGATGATTATGTTAATATTTCTTGTTGGGGGGGACTCATTTAGGTAACGATTGAGCCCCTCTCTCAACCCAATGAAACTACTTATCCCATAGTGGTCTCCATTACTGGTTCTTACTGAGGCATAAAACTTATGTAAAATTTGATTTAAGGCACTTTCACTTACTGTTGCTAAGTCAAGTTCAGTTCCTGATTCTTTGATTCAGTCATTTAAGATGTAATGGCCTACACAGTTTACCGCTTAATAGACAATCAGTTCCTGTCACATTAAATTTGATCCAGCTGGTTGTCATGGATTTGAACATGCCTTCATTGTTTCTTTTTTCTTTCAGGGTTCAGCATTTTGTTCAGCATTTTCTTTGTCCTCCAAGAATCATTTGTCTATTGTTGCCATTTTGTAGAATTGGAAATTTAGCTTAGGAAATACTGCCATGAGCCTGCCTTATCTTTTGCTTATCTCTGTCAGGCTGGTCGTTGACAGCTGCTGTGTAGTGATCTCTGTTTTGATGTGTTGTGATATGGCTGGTAGCTGGCTGGCACTACAGCTGGGATGTTATGCCAGGATAACATCCCTGCTGTGGTGGACAACTGACCAATCAGAAACCAGGATTCTTTCTTGCCATTGTATAACAAGGAATAAAATGGAAATTAGGAAATTGTATATCACAAGTTTTGGGCCCATAGGAGAAAGATTTATGATTAGTAACCACATAATACTGACCATCAGAATTATATGACACTCTCACTGTAGGAATCCTCCATTTCTGCAGTCAAATTGGGCAGGTGAAAGACTGATTCATGAGTCTGGTAGTGAAGTGATGAACCTCTTCTGCATAGTTGTGGTAGAGATGTCCAGTGTTGCCCACTGGTAATGATCTACAGTAGCTGAAGCTGAAGATGCTGTTGCCCTAGGGGTAACAGTTTCATTTGAAGAAATGTCCAAGTCCAAAGTAAAAGACCAGTCAATGCTGTCCAGTGAGGATCCACAAATTGGCTTGATGACATCAAATACATCACAGCGACATAAGGTATCCCTTTTTTGCACAACAGTCTGTATGAGGTGTCACCCAAGCTTCCAGGGTGGGATGGAAGACCAGAAGAGGTGGAAAGTCAAATCTCTCTCTGTAGATGTCCTCAACAGAATAGCAAAGGCACAAACTGAGGAAAAGATAGCCAACTCTGTTATAAAGGGGGATAAAACCTTTTATAGGTACAATAGGGAGTGAAGAAAGGCCAAGGGAGGGATACAGAGACTTAATAAAGAGGAGGGAATGTGGGCAGAGGATGACAGTGAAAAATCAGGGATACTGAATGAATATTTCTGCTCAGTATTCACAACAGAAGAGGAGGAGGAGGTACCTAAACCAAACAAGGAAGAAACTCTGAATAGGGGGGTTGATACCAGTCCATTCACAGAAGAAAGGGTTTTGAAAGAACTTTTGAAACTGAGGGTGGACAAAACAATGGGGTCTGATGGGATTCACCCAAGAATTCTAAAAGAACTAAGAGTAGAACTAGTAACACCACTGCCTACTCTCCTTAACAAATCATGGGAGGATGGGGTGGTACCTGAGGCCTGGAGGAGGGCAAAATGTGATTCCACTTCACAAAAGTGGGAGCAGGGCAGAGGCAGGAAACTACAGACCAGTTAGTTTGACTTCAGTCGTAGGGAAAATGATGGAATCACTTCTGAAGGAAAGAATTGCTGAGTACCTAGAGGCCAGTGGGGTACAGGACCCAAGGCAGCATGGTTTCACAGCAGGAAGGTAATGTCAGGCAAATCTAATAGATTTCTTTGACCGGGTGACCAAAGTAGTAGACCAGGGAGGGGCTGTGGATGTAGCCTATCTAGATTTCAGCAAGGCATTTGACAAAGCCTCACACAAAAGATTAATATACAAGTTAGCCAGTCTTCGAGTGAGTCCCAAGATGGTAGCCTGGATAAAAAAACTGGCTGGACAACAGGATGCAAAGGGTAATAGTAAAGAGCCCACAGTGAAGAAAGGAAGGTGACTGGGGGGGAACCCAGGGTTCGGTACTGGGACCGGTCCTCTTTAATGTCTTTATAAGTGACACTGGAGAGCACCTGGAAGGAAAGGTATGTCTCTTTGCCGATGACACAAAGATCTGCAACAGGGTTGATACTCAAGGTGGGGTGGAAAGAATGAAAAGGGACTTGGCAAGGCTGGAGGAATGGTCAAATATGTGGCAGCCCAGATTAAATACAAAGAAGTGCAAGGTAATGCATCTGGGAAACAAAACCCAGGGGAAGAGTACACAATGGAGGGGGTGAGTTAATAACAACAACAAAAATTGAAAGAGACCTAGGAGTAATTATATCAGATGACCTAAAGGTGGGCAAGCAATGTGAGAAGGCCGTAAGGAGGGCTGGGGGGGATACTGGGATGCATAGGGAAAGGCAATTCAAGACTGCATGAGACAGGCATGAGGCAATTCTAGTGGGGGTTAGGAGGAAGTAAGCTGTTGATTAACTAGAATCTGCAGCTTATCCATCAGGTAGGGAAATGGGCAGACTAGGTGGGCCAAGTGGTCCTTATCTGCCATCAAATTCTATGTTTCTATGTTTCGTCAGGATGCCCAATGGAGTGTATGGAGGCCATTCTGTTGAAGATGACAGTCTCCAGATTAAAATGTGGCAAGGAAACAGCAAAGGTCATGAACATGGTGTCATGGATGGTACAGCGGTTATCAGTGCAACATGGACCCCTGTTGGTATGGTGTGTGACATAACCTAGATTTCTAGCAGTAGACATTGGTATACAGTAGCAACAGATCTAGACGTACAGACTGTAATACAAGCAGTGGATCTACAATGTGGACAGTACCATTTAGCAACCCATCTATCATAGATAATATCTGGAATACATCCAGATTCCAAATACCAGAAGAGATTATTGATAATGGTTATGACATAAGAGCCATAAGCAGAACATAAAAGTTCCCTGGCAATATATTGCTTATCTGCCTCCTTATTATTCTGGAAAACAAGTTTATTGATTTTATTCTTAGTGTGATTAAAACTTTTGGCAATATCATACATGTTGTACACAGTGTATCGTTCTTTCTGACTAAGCCCATCTACGCCATGCAATAAAGGGGGGTCAAACATAATTCTTCATGCTAGTCTGGAATTTGACTGTCTGGCTTTTAATGGCAGCAATGTCTGCCTGATTCCAGATGGACATGCTGGATCTGAAGACTCTGGATATGGTGCCAGTTGCACCAGTGACATCAACAGTGGCATGCCTCCTGTGTGATGAGGAAGTTCTCTTGTTATCAGGGTTAGGTCTAGACCTGAATAATCCTAGGTGTTCAGTAGTATGTGAACCAGCCACAGGGTCTTGTGTGCGTGACTGGTATGCTGCAAGACTATCTAATAACATAGTGCTGAAAAACCTAGAATGTTCGTTTTAGAACACATACCAAATTTGGTCATATTCCAATGTGTGAGATTAAAAATGACAGGAATATGCAAAAATTGCACATCATTCACAAGTGTACCAGGAAGTGAGGTGGTAGTCAGATCACTAGGCAGTCCAGGTTCCTGCAGACAGTCAGTAAGTTCTGCTTCAGTAGGAGGCACTACAGACAAGAAAATAGCTACTATAACCATGTAATTGTGACCACAAAAGTCTCTTGCAAAGTCTTCTGGGTATTTATCACAAAAGGTGGGATCAATCAAAGCAGTAAGATTATATAGACCAGAATGTCTGTAATTAGCTTGGTTAATAGACAGGGTACCATTTGGGGTGAGTCGGGTATTGGGTCATCCTTGGAAGGTGCCTTTGTAAAGGCTGGCAACAGGAAGCGTCTGTCCATGACTGTCAGTTTTCCATTCAATTTTGAGGAACGATTTGTCAGGTGCCACAACCGTGGTGGTCAGGTAGGCACTTGTGCCTTCCTGAACAGTGATTAATTTGTTGGGAACATCTGTGCTGGCTCCTTCAGGGATGGTGGTGGGTTTGTTTTGTGGGGTGTTAAATTACTCCTCAGGATGTTTGAGAAGTGGAAGGAGTTGCCTTAGATGTTTGTTGTAGTTGGATATAGTTTTCATATCCTTGCCATGGACAAAGGGGAGTGCTCCTAGTAGGAGGATCAAATGCAAGATAAATATCTTGTGTGGGTACCTGTAAGGAAGAAAGAAAAGGTCACTCAGTACTATTTCGCCCAACGGGGTTAGGAAAAGTAATTATTGTCCTTTGTACAGTTTGAGCTGATTAGCATGCTGCCATTTATCAGTAGGTTTCTTCTGGTTCATAAGTCTATCTTGGTAGACTGTGGGAATAAGTTTGTTAATAATGGGGTAGGGTCCTTCCCACTTACTGGAGAAGGGATGAGTAGGGTGTGCAAACCTGAGTACTATTACCTGGTCTCCGACTTGCCAGTCCACTTCTTGTGTGTGTTTGTCAAAGTGAATCTTAGATTGCTGTTGTGCTTTGCCCATATGATGTGCAGTGTACAGCTGAATCTTGATGATATCATCTCTCAGTTTTGTGACATATGTGTTCACAGACGCTCTTTCTGTAGTGGGTGTTTTCATATCAATCAATAGATGTTCAGGTAATTTCATGGTTCTACCAGTCATCACCTCGAATGGTGTGCATTGAGTGGTAGCTGAAGGAATACTCCTAATTGCCATAAGGAGTAAAGGCAAAAGGGAATCCCAATGCTTGGGAATGTCCTCAATGAATTTGGATAGCATTTGCTTTATCAGTCTGTTGGCTCTTGCTACCTGATCTGAAGATTGTGGGTGGTAGGGAATGTGAAACTTCTGGTGTACACCAAGAAATGTGAGTGCTTCTTGCATCAACTCACCTGTAAAGCTGGTTCCTTGATCAGAGTCTGCCTTAAGAGGTAGGCCCCACCTGGAAAACAATTGTTCAATCAGGACTCTAGCAGTTTCCTTAGCTGTGCATTGTCAAGTGGGAAAAGCCACAACTAATTTGGAGAATAGGTCCATAACCACAAAGGTATACTTGTTGTTCCTGCTGGTGGTGGTCAGAGGGCCAATGAAATTCAATTACATGCCAGGGACCAGATTGTCTCTGGGGAAGTAAATTAGCATTTCTTTTGGTTGGGGTGCGGTGATGTTGTTAAAACACTTTGGGGGCACCTATTTCTTTTTTTTTCTCCTCTGTGTCCCCCCCCCCCATTTTTTCAGTTCCCCACCTCCTTGCATTTTTTTTATAAAGTCTGTTGCAACAGCATATTTTTTTTTTTTATTGCTTTATTCTTCCTTATTTCCTTGCTCTATTTCTGGGAAATTGGGAGTTTAACTTTTTATGTCATAGCCCTTTAAGTTTTATATATAGAGTGGCCATCTGTATTCAAAATATATATATATATATATATATATATATATATATATATATATATATATATATATATAAATTCTCTTGCTGTCCTTTTCTTCAATGCCCCCTGTTAAAACATTACATTGCCTACTTAGAAGCCCCCTGTAATAAAATAAAATGGAATTCAGTATTGATTTTAGAAGAAAAGGTTTTGTTTCTGTTGGTAACCCCCCATTACGCCTTTTCCTCCATGCTCCTGTTTTGCCATGAATAGAGGTGTGTCGGGGAACCGTCAGAATAATCCCTTTCAAGGTAGGGCATTTCAGTCCTTCTGTCAGGATGTTTTCGGCATTTAAGCCATAGTGCAGCATTCAGAAATGCTTGTATTTCCAGAGACTACTTCTCGGATCTGCGCACATTCGCAAAGAGTGCTACGAGAAGGATCTCTTCAGCCACTCGGTTTCTGATTAAGCCGGTGGCTTGAATTAACTGCATACTTGTTTTTTTTTATGTTTCTCCAGGATAGCCTCATACATTAAAAGACCAAGCAGACTTTGTTAAGAGTACAAGCTGTAACTCTGCTTCTGCAATATAAGAGTATCCTGAATAAAAGAAAGTGTTCCTAAATAAAAGAAAGAGTTCCTAAATAAAAGAAAAAGTTTTTCCAGCATTGTTCATGAAACAGAATAGGGGTTATAAATGCAACTAATAGAATCCTGCAGTAATTACTGTAAGAGGAAAACTAAATTTGGGTAAAAGGGATATACCTGAGATAGGGTGCAGAACAAGGTGGAAGCCATTGTGTTTTCTTCTGCCTTGTCTCTATAGAGCCAGCCGGCCCCTCTGCTTCTTTATTTATAGTCTGGAAATAGGGAGGTGGAGTTAAATTTGCATTTAGTGTTTCTAAATGTCTCTAGCCAGAGTTTTATTTGATGGCTCCGCTCTTGTATCTTTAGTATTCAGTGTAAAAAGGGGATGTTGAATGCAAAAAGTAAAACATATGATTATTTACTTGATCCCTATGTTAACTTCTAGAAAGTGGGTGGAGCTTCTTGGATCACATGATTAGTCTGTATAAAAGGAGTTCCTTTTCTTTGTTTAGGTAGAGCTTGAAGGGACTAGTTCTCCACTGTCCCATCTAAAGGATAACACTAGCAGTTTTCTAGTGTATTTCTTATTTTTGTTTTTATTTTGCATTTTTGCCTGTTATTTGATTTCCTCTGTTTTATTTTGTCATTCAGTTCACCTTTTATCAGTAAATAAATAATTTCTGTTGGATTTACATTGGAATCTGGTGCCTTCCTTATACCCACACCATCACATGGGGCAAGATTGTTCTGTGCATAAACTAGGCAGTTGTGGATGTAATGTTTAACATCCCTAGTGATGCTAGGCCACCAACCCGCAGATTTCAGTCTTTGGACTGTATTTCCACCCCCTGGTCATGGACCTGATGGATGAACTCATGATTCGTAAACTATCAACAACCTGTGGTTCAGGTTGTCAGGTTGATACCATATCAACTTGTTGTCATGTGACAGATGCAGTTTGTCTGCATGTCTCTTGTAGGGGTTGTTCATTGGCAGTTCTTGTTCAGTTCCTTTGTCTAGGAATCTGAACACTTCTTTCAGCTGAGGATCAGATTTTTGTGCTGCAGACATGTTCAGTGGCACAAAACATTCAGTTTTCTTCTTTCTTGTGGCAGCTATAGGTATAGCTGCCTGAGCCACAGGGTGAGTCATATACCATGTGTCCTTCCCTTGAGCACCCTATTTTGCAAGAGTGTCTGCTCGGTTGTTGATACCATGGTATGGATCAGACTTTGAATGGGCCTTCATCTTATGAATGAACAGCTTGTGCTTAAACTGTTGAGTCAGATTGTGAATGTATGCAAAGAGTGCTTTGTATTTCACAGGGGTGTCATCAGAAGATGTGAAGGAGTTCTTCTTCCAGAATGGTAATAATTCAGTCAGAGAGCAACAGACCAAGTTAGAGTCTGTGAAGATAATGGTATCTGTGGTACCATGGTGTATCAGTTCAAGAGCACAGGCCATAGCTGCCAGTTCTGCATACTGAGAAGATGCAACACTGTAGTATTTGGATGCATGAACAATGTTACCATTAAGGTACATGATGAGCACTCCAAATCCAGCTACATGTTCTCCTTGGCAGTACGAAGCAGAGCCATCAGTAAAGACATGACACAGGGAAGCATCAGCAAGGACTTTTGGAGTAGTGGGGAGAAAGGGGCCAGGATCAGGCAAATCAGGGGGCTGGATTTCACAATCATGTGGGGCTCCTCAGTACAGGAGATCATGGGCCAGAATTGAGATCATTTTGGCAGTGTGGACCTTTATGTCACAACAGTGATGTAAGTGAACAGGAACACACAGGAACTCAGTTCATGTATCTTTTTTGCAGCAGGAACAGAGTTCCTGTACTTCTTCCCACTGACACTAGAATTGGAATTCTTAAACCAGCAGCATAATGATAGTTTATGGGCCTGTGGTCTGAAATCAGAGTTTCCATAACAACATTTAACTTGTACAACAATTCTATTTTCCTAGAAATACTTCAATATCTCTAGTTGAATCTACTTGTGTCTAAAGAGATAGATGTGTCTTGACACAGCTTTTCTTCAGATTGATCTTCATTCTGCATTTCATATTTGCCAGTGTCTGAGTTCCTGTAGTTCTTGTCCACCACTTGCACCACTGTGTCATGGTCCTGGAGAAGAAAAGACCAGTGAATCAATCTGGCATTAGATACAGAGCCATCCTTCACTCTGACAGCAGAAGTTAGTGGGGGTGTGATTGGTGTGCAGAATTATGAGTGAATACCCAATAATGTAGGAGGTGCTTAACATTCCAGTAGGTGGCCAGAACGTGTCTTTCACAAGGACTGTACTTCTGTTGCACTGGGGAAAGCATCTGGGAAGAATAGGCAATAGGTCTCAGAATGTCATTAACTTTTTGAGCAAGTATGCTGCCATACTGATAGGAAGTGGCAAATCTTGTAGGCCTTGGATCTTCTTCCAGGCTGGGCTTCTGCCTTGTTCTGTAATGCACAGATCAAGGAAGATAACCTGTTTCTGGCAAAATTGTGCTTTTGCAGGATTGCACTTGAGGCCTGCTCTCTGTAAGAGAGTCATTAGCTCATCAAGGAGATCAAAATGTTGCTTCCTAGTGGCAGTTACCAAGAGTAAGTCATCCACATACTGCAGAAGACATTGTGGGACAGAGAAAACCTGTGAGACATCCATCATGTGTAGATGGAAGAGGGAGGGGCTACTGTGAAAGCCTTGGTGTAGGCAGGTCCAGGTGTACTGACGACCCTCAAAGGTGAAAGCAAACTTATATTGGCTTTCCTGAGCAAGTGGCAGTGACCAAAACCCATTGGAAATGTCAAAAGTGCTAAAGCACTTACAATCTGGTGTTAGCAATTTGAGCACATCTAGTGCTGAGGATACTGTAGGGGAGCAGCTAGGAGTGACTTGATTAAGCATCCTATAGTCAATAGTGAGTCTTCAAGAGCCATTGGGCTTTTTCACTTGCCAGATGGCTGAGTTGTGGGTTGAGATACAAGGCCTGATTACACTTTGCTGAAGAAGTGACTCAATAGTTTCTCTGAGTGATGATAGGGCCTCTGCAGGAAATGGGTATTGCCTTTGCCTGTCATGTTCAGCACCTGGGACTTCAATGATGGTTTGCATTCTCCCACAATCATGTTTGTGCATTGCAAAAACATCAAGGTGCTTCTGCAGAATGGGTAACAGTTCTTTTAAGAATTAATGTATCAGGAATAGAGCTATGATGTCATATTCCTTGTCATTGACCACAATGGCAGCAACCATGTGGGAATCAGGTATCATAACAGTCTGGAATTGTCCTCTGATTTGAATCAAGAGCCAATTGGCCAAGTCTACTACACAGCTGTGTAGTGCTAGGAAATAAATTCCTAGGATGCTGGGGTGATGATGTAATACCATGATGTCAAAAGTGTGATTTGTGTTGAGGGTACCCGATACCACAGAGAGTACAATAGAGCTGTAAGTAGGCAATCTAGTGCCATCCACACCTTGAGCATTGGTCTGTCATCTGGTGGACCAAGAGGAATTAGCTGGATCCTCATCATGTAGTACAGACACAGCCACGCCTATATCTAGCAATACAACAATTTGGCAGCCCCCGACCGTGGCCTCAGTAAAAGGCCACCAGCTTGTGTCAATAGCAATATTGTTCTCACTATGGACTGGGGCCTGTAATTGTTAATCTGAACTATTACTGGTGTCTTCAGGGGGTTCCTGAAAATGCATGCCAGCAGGGTCTTGCCAGGCATCTTCTAGGTCCTGCATAGGATACAGGGAGTCCTGGGTACTAGTAGTAGCTGCAGTGGACAAGGCCTCAGGATTAGGGCTTGCTGCAGCCTGTCCAGAGGAGGTTCCATTATCTCCTTGGCCTGGTAGAGACTGGGTTACCGGAGCTAATGCTGCAACGATCTGCCTTAGGATAGACTGCCACTGATTGGACTTTCCTAAAGTGTGTGTAGAGGGTATTATTCTCCACTACTATATCATAGTAGGAAGGGCCTTGTCGATAGTTTTGATTGCCCTGGTTAACATTTTGATCAGAACTAGGGTTATTCAAGTTTCTTTGTCTGTTCCTATTTCTGTTGCCCCCATCTTGTAGGTCTGTTTGTCATCAGAGGGCGCAGCCTTAATGTCCTGGGCCTTGCATGCCACCATGTAGTGGATTGTGGGCTTGCAAGCAGGTAGTACTGTGGCCACCTTGGCTTTTGAGACAGAATTCAGTTCTCAGAGGTAGAGCTGGTAGACACACTCTGTCCTCATGAGCATGTCTGAGAATTTGTCAGTTCTGTGGAAAACCGCGGGCTCGGCCTTATCACACACTGCTGGAATCATGTTGTAAATAAACAAGATCTTGTATTCAATTTGATTTCTGTCTGCTTTCTCTAGTGAGAGCACCTTTGCAGTATGGTAGGCCAACCATAACCTCTGATGGTATGACAGACTTTCCTTGGCATTCTGATAAACAGGATGGGCTAATATAATGACAACCATGCCTGGGGTATGTGCGGCAATGAGTTCCACAGCAACATCATCAAAAGTTGCATCCATGGCTTGGAGGATGTCCTCTGAGAGTTTTTCCCAGACACCAGGGTCTACAGTCTGCTGGAGGTTCTGGTACTTGATAGCCCACTGGTAGACTGAGCATCTCACATTTGGAATGAACTTTCTCCAAATGTCACCTGAGATTGTCATTGAGGGTCATGTGGCCTATGCTGTCAGTGACCTGCTATACAGAGTGAGCTGCCTGAAGGAGATTGTTCTGAACTACGGGACACAAATCAGGAAAAGGGTTATTGGAATGTGTGCCATGAAGGGTGGCCTCAGCTGTGGCATTAGCCACAGAGTGGACAAGTGACTGCTGAGTAGCGACTTCCTTCAATATGCTTTCCATGTGTTCCCGGAAGACCTGTCTTTGCTCCTCAGTCATCTGTCTCCTAGCAAGGGCTGCCTCAATCATCTGATCGATCTGTTTTGTCTTCCTTTTTCAGGATGGAAATCAGAGGGGCGAGGCCTCAACCTTCCCCCCCATCATGGGGGTCACCATCTGGGTGGCACACATGAGAGTTGCCATATTTCTCATCATGTAGGGTTGCATTGTTACAGTGTAGAGAGCCATCATCTTGTGAATGGTGGGGGAGGGAAGCGCCACATTGAGGGTTCAGCTGGGCACCATCTTGGCTGCTGCCATCACCAGAATTGTCATCTTCAGAAGATGTAAAGTCGATGAGTGTGTAATGGAACCCTCCCATCACTTTGACATGACCAGCCAGCACTTCTCGCAGATGATGCAGTTTCACCATCTTAGCTCTGCACTGTTTGTGACTAAGTTTTGCATTGTTCTACCCAACATCTCATGCAACCTCTTTTTGTAACAATCTATACTTGGTGCTCAACTTGCAGTTGACCCTAAGCCCCTATCCAAATCCTCACTTACTCATTTCAGGTCCTCTTTCAACTCCTCATTCTCCTCATGCAAAGACTAAGTCATCTCATTCAACAAATCATTCATTTGCAAAATCTGCCTCTTATCCTACTTCAACCTATCACAATCCTCTCACAACATACATAACTCTCAATCATTATTCTGTACAGTACAATTCAAAAGAGTCTTGGTCTTACTATGCAGAGACTGAAACTCCTTTTACAGCCTCTGCTCTTTTCTAAGACATTCAGATGCCTGCAAGCCCATCTCTTTCTTAAGAGCTGAGTGTTGCAGTACAAGGGAATGAAACCTTACCTCAGAGGCTTCCAAGGCAACATAGAGAGCCATGGCCAACAACCCTTTAGGATCACACTTTTTGGCTGTTTGTCTCCCATCTGAGTACTGGGATGAGATCCCCAGTACGAGGTTGTCTGAGTTTTTTGCATCCAGTACGAAGTCGCTCCAGCCTCCATAGGAAGCGATAAAGTTAGAGACATAGAGTCTCAGATCTGCACAGATATTGGACATGGTAGAAAAGGTTGGGAAACCCAAATAGACCCATGAATGGTTACCCTGTTATGTATCGATCCACAGTGGTTGAACCAAACAGATGGGCATCTGCACTCACACAATCCTGCAACTCAAAACTGTCATTGAACAAGGTGAGACAGCATCAGCTTTGTTCAGTAAGCAGCCAGACTTTACACAATAATATGAAGTGAAAAAGCATGGGTGAGGTGGTACAGGTGAGTACACCTACTACTACCTGCAAGGGATAAGCCAGCAAACAGTGAATCTTTGCTGGTTTAAACCACCTGCAAATGGTTGCCAATAATGTAAGGGGCCCTAAGCTCTTCTCAGATACTTGGTGGTAATAAACCAGTAGAAGAAACAACAGACAAGTGGTATATGTGGTCATAAACTTGTTTATTACACAAAAAAAAACAGACTTATGCCCTAAAACAGGTCTTACCAAATAGACACTGGGAGCCAAAGTTTCCCAATACCCAAGGGTATGAAGATGGTCTCAGAGAGAAAATGTAATACAACAGGTTATATACTTCGATAATTACCTTAGCAACTATTACTTCATGCAGGAGTTAGATACATAAAACAGGCCCTATTGGCCAAAAGTTAGGTGACTCCACAGTGTATCTAGAAACATACAAAAAGTGTAAAATCAGCTAAACAAAGAACTCATACAAAATACAGAATAGGTGTGGTGCTACTTAAATCAGCATGATGGCAGTGTAGGTTATACATTGACTTCTCAGAAGAATATACAAAGGACACAAAAATATATTCTTTGTATGTTTTTTTTTAAACTTTATTTAGGTAAAACCAGCAAAGCAGAGCATTATTTAACACTTATGATTAAAAAGAAAGAAAATACAGTCACCATTTCATTCTGTACCAAAACATACATAAAATTCTAAAATACAAACTGTTTTATTGCAACTCCATCTAGAGACTACATTAAGGGACTAAATTAATTTAGCTATATAGCCAGGGTCATACTCCCTAAGCTTCTAAGATCATACGATGTTCAAAAACCAAAGTGACCCCGACTGACATCTATTGTATCATCACAGACTCAAGAGGTCATCTAGACCCTGTGTGTCAATGGTTCAAAGACCATAATGTCACAAAGATGCATTATTTAGCAAATAGCAAACCAATAATTTTTTATGGCATTTTTCAGGGGATCCCAAATGGAGTGATATTTATCCAATTGACCTCTCACCGTATATTGTGTGTGCTCCAGCTTCATACATTGAAGCAAGGCCCATGCCCATTGAGCTACTGTAGGAACAGTATCTAATCTCCAGTGTATAGCTAACACCCTCTTGTCCACTACATATCCCAATGACAAAAGGTGTTCACTTCACCTCCTTCCATGGCCCCATCCTCTGGGAAGCCCTAGCAGTATTTCTATCTGTTCTAGACCCTCAGGAATGGAGAGGGTATGTGCTAGGATAATATTGACCACAGCCCAGAATGTCGTTAGCCTTGTAAAGGTCCAAACTAAATGGTAGAATGAGCCAGAGTGACTTTTACATTTCAGTCAGACATCTGGGAATGAGGGATCAATTTTATGTGCTACTTCAGGAGTGAATTATACACTATGTAGGAAATTCATGTGAATGGCTCTCAGCCTGTTGTTTACTGAGCATTCCATGCCCTGCTTCAGGATCCTATCCCAATCTCATCCGGTTAAACTCTCTGGTTCCAGGTCATCCCCCCACTTTCACTTTAGTCTGGAGAGCAGATCTTGCAGTACCCCCAGAAGCACCTTATAACAGCTACTCAGTGGTTTAATATTAAGGATCGAGGAGACTGATGCAAATATTTTGTCTAGGGGAATACAGGTGGGGAATCTAAGCCCCCCTCTGATAGAAGCCTGGTCCTAATTTTACAAAATACAAAGAAGTGGGATACCTCCAGTCTGAATTTCCTTCACAATTGTGGAAAGTCCAGCAGGTTGTTGTCTTCATGCAGGTGTGATATGATGGTCAAACCCCCTCTGCCCAATCCCTCAAAACTCTTTCCACCCAAGGTGTCCCAGCACTCCACAACCTTATAATATCTTCTATGGAGGCTTCTGAGAGTATTAGACAACCCAAGAATTGTATGTACTTTGACCCAGACATGAACAAGGTTTCTGGTAAGTGGATTTCTGATTTGAGCAAAATTTTGAAATGCTAAGCTTGGTGCCATGAGAAAATTATATATATCCACTCTACCTCCTCCAGGTCTTCCCAAGCCCTTTTACCTGCATTCCTAGGTATTACATCTTTGACAAAAGCTAGTTAGGTAGCCAGGTAATACAGGTGCAGGTTGGGAAGGCTCAAGCCCCCCCCTTCACTGGGGGCCATAATGCATCTTTTTTTTTATTCTAGTACATTTGCCCTGCCAGATGAGGGATGTTATGGCTACTTCCAGAGCTCAGAGATATTTTAATGGGACCTGAGTAGGGATGGACTGAAATAAATATAAACATTGTGGTATGATACACATTTTGGTCAAATTGACCCTTCCAATTAATGTAACAGGAAGGACCTGCCACCTTGTGCAGGCCTCCTTCACCTTGTAAATAAGTGGCTTATAACTGACCTCCACTAACTTGGATAATTTACTAGTCAGCTTGATACCCAAATATTTAATCACTGAAGATGGGGAAATCCGAGCTCCTGCCACCTGCACTGGATCCTTTCGAGCTCCCAAGGGCAACCATTCACATTTGTACTGGTTCATTTTTATAATTGGACTCTAGGCCATAGATGGAGAACAAATCTGTGAGCGCCGGCAGGGTCTTCTCTGGTTTTGTGATGAATAAAAGAATGTCATCTGCAAAAAGAGAGATAACATGATTTTCTCCCTGCCATTCAAAGCCCTGCAGGTCTTTGTGATTCCGAATTGCCATGGCAAGAGCCTCTAAAGTGAGAATATACAGGACGAGTGATGGGGACAACCCCTAATACCCAGAGTGAGGGCAAAAGGGGCAGACATGTTATCATTTGTCAGTATCTGTGCCTTTGGTGTGGTATAGAATGAACCAATCCATGATCTAATGTCTGGGCAAAACTGGAAGTTTTTGAGGACTTCAAACATAAAGGGCCACTCGATGTGGTTGAAAGCTTTCTCCACATCGAGGGCAAAGAGTCCTTGACTTCCTCTTGCATCTCATCCCAACCAATGGTGTATTATGTTAATGGTGCATCACAGGTTGTATTTAGCCTGACTCCCCCCTCACAAAATCCTCCTGGTCAGGGTGGACCAGCCCTGGGAGGATCCCCTCAAGATGCCTAGCCAGTAGTTTATCCATAATTTTATAATCTGAGTTCAGCAGAGATATTGGCCTGTATGAGCCACACTTTCAGGGGTCCTTGCCCAGTTTTGGCAAAACTGTAATGGTAGCCATGAGCTGGGACTGAGGGAGGGCCCCCTCCTCAAAGTCTGCAGAGACCATCTTGTGCATCAATGTACCCAACGGGTCCCACAGTAATTTACAGAATTCAGACATTATCATTACAGAAATCAGACATTATACCATCAGATCCTGTGGTTTTGCCTCTCTTAGTGGCCCACACTGCCTGAGGCAATTCTCCCACTGTGATGGGGGCATCCAACTGCTTCATCTGATCTGGAGACAGCTCCGGAAGGTTAATCAAGTTCAAAAAGGTCTCTGGTAAGAGGTCCCTTGGGGCCTGGGACGTATAAAGATTCTGGTAGAATTCCCTGAACCCTGAACTAATTTCTTGTTGGTTAGTGGTGGTGGAGCCATCTTTGTCTATTTCTAAAATGGTCCTTTCTGCTCTTTTTTTCTTGATTTGCCATGCTAAGAATTTCCCAGATTTATCGCCTTCAAAGTAAGCATGAGATTGGTAGATCAATAGTTCTCTTTCAAGTCACCTAGATGCCATTTGATTAAGCTTCCCCTTTAGAAGTCCTAAGATACTGGTATTACCTGGAGTTCCCTGAACCATATTCTGTCTCTCTAGCTCCTTAATCTCTCTTTCAAGAGCATCCTCCTCCTTCTGAAGTTGTAATTTCCTGACTTGGGAGGCATACAAATGGCTTCACCCCTGACAAAAGCTTTCATAGGGTCCCATACCACCTGGATAGTAACTTCCCCAGTCTTATTAAGGATAATGAATTCCTCAATCTTTTGGCAGATGGATTTCACAAATTTTGCATTAGTTAACAAAGTGAGATCCATTCTCCACTGTCTAGCTGGGGTTTATCTCTGTTGAGCTGCATGGTGACCAGGAGCGGGGCATGATCTGAAATTAGTATGGGATTATAACTGGCTTCTTTCACTAACCCCAGTGCAGCCACTGGGCAAAATATATAATCTCATCTGGTGTACACTTTGTGAGAATGTGAATAAAATAAGTATTCTCTGTCTTGGGATGTGTAAATCTCCAAATTTTTGTTAGGTTTCTCTCCCTCATCATGTCTTTCAGTGCCCTTACACTCCTAGCAGGAGGTCTACGATGAGTGACTGAATGGTCCAGGGTGTGGTCCCAATATGTATTAAAATCCCCACCTATTATTAGAGTACCAGAAGAAGGAGCTAAGGCCACCAAAAGGTGGCAGAAAAAATCTGGGGAGTTGAAGTTTGACTCATACTGGAACACTAGGGTATAACTGGCTTGATCCAGAGAAACATACCTTCCTTACAGGTCAGCAGTAACTGTATGGATTTCCATCCTAAGAGAGGGCCAAAACCAGATTGCCACCCCTCTTGCCCTGAAGGTAAAGGGAGCCACCAGCAGACTGCCCCCCAATGAGGAAGCTACTCATGTTGCCTCCTGCTGCGTCATGTGTAGTTCCTGTAAAAAAATGACATCCCCCTTTGATTTCCTGATAGAGGTCCAAACGTTCTTTCATTTCACCACCATTTTGAGCCCTTTGACATTCCAGGTCATAAAATTTAATTGACCCATATTATTTGACAATTATTATTAAAATGCCCCAATGTCCCCTCCAAAGGATGTATTATACATAAATTCAAGTAGCTGCTCTTGCTGGTTAGTTTTTTTCCACTTTCAAACAGTCCCCCTCTCTACTTCCCTCTTTTGACATTTCCCATAGAACAAAGTAGAACACCCCATAGCCCAAAACATGGGCTAGTCTTCCCCATTCCCCCAACAATTTCCGACTGTTGAACCATTCCCCACCAACAAGCTGCAGGGAGTCTTAAGCAGCAGACTGCCCCTGAATGATAGAACTCTCCCCCCGACCCCCCAAACAGAAAATCCCCCACCCTAATAACACAGCCAATCCTTCAAGAATAAAAAAGAAAGGGAAAAGAAAAACAGAAAAATGCCCCAACTAGAGGACTCATCCCTTCCCCTGCCTAAAGACAAAAGCACCCTCATGCCCACTAATCCTCGTGGATGGAGCTGGGTCATCCATCCTTATAGATCAAATGACTCCATATCCCCCTTATGAGATTGCTTGGGGAATTAAGTCTCACCCCTGCCTCAGGAAGCTGGGAAATGGGGGGAAGTAGCCAGCAGCACTGAGATGAGGGTAGATCCAGAGGCAGGCAGAGCCAGTGCAGGCAGAGGATCTCAATTGAAGATCAAGGGCCCATGAGGACAGAACGCTTGCCCAGGTAATCAGAGTCCCCCTTGTAATATGCATTTTACAGTTTGAGCATAAAATTGCACATCTGTGCAGGTAACAATCCCCAGCCCCTGCCCCCTGCCCCCCTTACATGGGGTCACCACCTGGGCTACATTCCAACATCTAAGGATTAATAACAGAAAAAAGAAATATAACATCCCGCCCAAGCATGATAGCCCTCAATGTCACTGAGAACCCTCTTCCCTATATTAAACAATTGATGTAATGAGAAAAATGCTTCTCTGCCAAACATTAACTTCAGGTAGCTAGCTATCATATCATTTTCATAGGTTTTAATGTCTCCTCTGCATGGGGCCCATAACAGTCTCAAAGTCTTGGAAGAAGGTCTTTTCTAAAAGAGAAGTACTTTGGGCAGAAGGAGAAAACTGCAGTAGAGCAGGAACAAAAGTTTCCACCATGAATAAACTTGCTGAAGAAATCATCGCTCTCCCTGCTTAGTCATTCCTTAGAGCATAGATTTGTATCTGACTCATTTGCTCTTAAATACCAAGGCTCAAGCAGGCCATGTGTAGTGGCCACTTTCCAGGACTCAGGCCTGCTTCCTCAGGTTAAGGCACGGCAGGTCCGGGAGGGGAGGCATCGCAGCCCTGCCTTATAGGCCACCACCGTGTTATGGGACGCGATAGCAGTCCGTCCCCCTTCCAACACCCCCATCCACCAAAAAGCCTTCAAAAGTCACAATACCTGCAGGTTAAATGTATAGTCACTGCTCCAGTTCCTCTTGCTCCTGAGTGCCTTACATATCAGCCTTTTTCCCTTTCTCCCTTATAATGGCCATTGCTGCTTCAGGATCCAAGAATGCTCGCTGTTTAGCTCCAGGTTTTCTGATCATCAATTGGGCAGGATATACTAGTGCAACGGGCCAGTCCAAATCATGTAGATTTCTTTTGACAGGCTGATTTTGGAGCTGCCTGGATGCTCACTCTGGCCTTTTTCATCGTGATGTTTTCCAATTTTCAAACCACTTCCAGTACTGCTTGCCTGTCCTGATACCTCAGAAATTGTGTTATTATATGTCTTGGACTCTGGTCAGGGAGAGGTTTAGGACTGGGAGACTGGTGAGCACGCTGAACTTCCAGAGAGACATTGTCAAGTAGTTGCAGGGTTTGACAAAGCCACTTTAGAATAAACTGGGTGCAGTCTGCCCCTTCCAGTCCCTATGGCATGCTCACCAGATAAACATTGCACCTCCTTTCCCTATTCTCATAATTGTCCAGTGTTTGTTTGAGCTGTGCAATGTCCTCTATTGCTTGTTGTAAGTCTGCTGAAACCCTAGATAATTCATCTTCTTGGGTGCTGGTTCGAGTTTCAAGTTCCTGCAGATGGTTTTCATGTTGATCAACCATTTCTGTAATGTTATTCGTCGTCTGTTGCAGGTGTTGGAACTGTAAGACATGTTTTCAAAACCCGCCTACATTTTCATTGTGAGCCTGTATTTTAACTCTCTAAACAACTTTTCTAGTACTTGGTATGAGGGATCCGGCATGTTTTTCCTCTCTTTATCAGCCTGCTCTCCTTCTTCCACGGTGGATCATGCGTTATCATTCGTAGCAAGGGCCTCTAGGCCTGCGCGCCTCAAAACTTCTCCCATCTGTTTAAAGTTAATCTTCACTTGAGTTTTTGAAGATTTTGATGTAGAAGACATTTTAATGTAAAACTGAGTACAGATATGGCAAAAATAGCTCAATTTTATGCAGGATGCGATAGAAAATATGTGGATGGATGAGAAGTTTTTCTCTCAAGTGTCCATCTCCTTTCCCAGCTAGGCCACTCCCCGTATTCTCGGTATGTTACTTATGCATTTATAATAAGCCTAGTAATAATATTGGTAATAATCACAATTATATCTCTGGTAACTTATTCTTATACAATAAGTACCAATGCCCTAAATGTCAGTACTGATTATAGGTATAACATAATAGATATTGTCAACGGTGCTAGTGGTTTGCCAGTAAGGGTGAGGGGACCAAGCCTAACATAACCAAAAGAAAATAAGCAATATAAAACTAAAGTATACTACTTTAGTTATTTTGAGCTTACAACTGTTTGATTCAGTGGGGGAGCCTAGCTGCTCCATTAATGAAACTTTAAAAAAGTGCCACTTTTTTCTGGTTGAAATGAACTGCTGCTGCCCTCACAATATTCAATGACAACCTTTGTGCCTGTCTGCTGCCACCTTGGGGACCCTTACAAAATCAAAGCATGTTCTGATCTAATAAGCTTATCCTGGAAAGCAAAATTATAAGTAAATGAGAAAAATGATTGTGTTTCTCCTTAATGGCATAGCATTATTATCTTCTGATGCAGCGGTTTATAATATCATGCATTATTTATTTCCACAGAGGAAGTCTGAAATTTGATTTTCAGAATATTTTAAAATGTGCTGACAAGTTTGTAAAAGAAACAATATTTGAAAAATGAGAAAAACAAATGTGATTCTCTATAATGGAATACTACTAATATCTTCTAATGCAGGGGCTACTATATCAAGCATTATAAAATTGCAAAAAAAAATAATCTAGAAGCTATCTCTGGAACCATTAGGGCTATTACCTTGATTTAAAATGAAAATGTGGAGTCAGTACTACATGGATAAGTCCTGTTAATACACTTTTATAGAAACATAGGGCAGGATTCATGAACATTAGGGAAGGTCCCGCAGCTGCGGGAAAACTTTGGCTCTAGTGGGTTTCCACTTACAAAGCTACAGGTCACCCACAGCTGCAGGGATTCACTAAAGTGGAGCCGGAGTACAACCAGCTCCATGGATTATGGCATCTTGTGGGTGCTGTGGGAGGCTGCTACAGACGGTGGGACCCGCCGTAGCACCCTCCGCAACTGCTGCAGTTGTGGATCAGTTGCTCCGCAGCTGCGGTGATTTCAAGGCACAACTGGGGTTACGGAGTGGAACTTAGTCCCAAATTGTTTTGTGAATCCTGACCATAACCACTGAAGGTTGGAAGTGATTCTAAGTCAATCATTGCTCCCCCCCCCCATTTCATGGCAGACATAAATAAGTATGCTGTGCAAACATGTACACAGTTATTGGTATTCACCCCCACGTTGCCACCTAGGGTACCCTGCAATTCTCTTGTAAGCAGAAAAGTTTCCATACTCACCTTAAAGGCCTTTACAATCCTATTTATTTATTTTGAATTACTTGATCTGGGGAAGCACACGGAGCCTGTTACTTAGTGAGACCCGGGGGGGACGGGTTACAAACTGGTGACAAAATACAATAAACAAAAAGTGACAAATGCAAAGTACAATATCAAATAAAGTGACAGTGCAATGTACAGTATAGAACATCAGATGGTGCAAGGTGCAATCTTTATAATATTGTCAAAATCTGTAATGACAAAAAGTGACGAGAGAAGTTTACTGACATAATATCAGACAGAGCAAGGTACCAAAATTTGCAAAAGTGTAACAATCTACAGTGTTAATGGCAACAAAATCAGTAAATTTGTTTAAGTAGTTGAAATATAAAAATAGTGATTCCAATTTCCAAAAATGTTTAGTGTGAATGGTAATAAATAGGGGTGTGCAGGTAACAAACAGTATTTCCCAAATACCATGAAAAATGCTTTATTCGTTATTCAGCAATGAATAATGAATAGTGGCACTATTTGTGCCTATTTCTGTTCAGAATACACTAAAAATGTGTAAAGAGAGTGTTCAAGGGACTCAAGACCCTGAAAGTGCATAAATCACCAGGCTGTGATAGCATACATCCTGTGGTACTGAGGGAGATGACTCCGAATCTTGCAGCCCAATTGACTGATATATTTAATTCCTCCCTAGCTCCAGGGGTGGTGCCAGAGGACTGGAGGGTGGCTTATATAGTGCCACTTCACAAAGGCAGAGACTGAGACTATCCTGATAACTACAGGCTAATCAGCCTGATGTTGATAGAAAGCAAGTTGGTAACTATTGGCTAATCAGCCTGACGTTGACAGTAAGCGAGCTGGTAACTACAGGCTCATCAGCAGGGCCACTGGAAAATTTCGGAAAAGGTTACCCAAAATTGCAGAGCGTTTTGCAAAACTTGCAGGAAATTGCAGGGGTTCTACTATAGACCCTGAATGCTTCACAATAAATCTTTTAATGTTTTCTGCAGCATGTATTAGTCGTATAATCTGATAAATTAATGCACTGACACCTGAATATGTTTAAAACATAAAGAAAAGTTTATGTTCCTAAGAAGAATACTAAACTGATACGCTATTGTAAGCATTGCCTATCTTCTAAAATTTAAAAGCATCTGCCTCATACAGTGCTAAATAGATTCTATAAAGTCAGCCACAGCAAATCAATATTAACTAAAGCCAGAATAATTTGTTTTTGTTTCTGGCTGTAGAATAATGAAGCCTAATCAACAGCTGTTTACAGTGCTCTGCCAGCTATTTACCTACTTTGGTACAAGAATAAATAAGCAGATAGAGTGGTGAATAATTGAGTTTTAGTAAAATGTTGCTAAAGTGTTTAATGTTCATAATCTGCACAGTAGGTATTGTACACTATTTTTGAAATCACATATTTAAACATTAAATGGGGGGGGTTATTGGGGCTGGCAGTATAATCTAGTTGGTAGAGTAACAAACTGTGAATGAGCTGACAACATCAAGCAGACCTGGGTTTGATTCCCACAACCCCCACTTGCATACTGTGTGATTCTGAGCAAGTCACTTAACCTCCATAGTGCTCCTGGGTTGTACGTGAAAACAGTCACTTTTGCCTCATGGGCCTTATGCAGTTACCAAAAAATGTAAAAAAAAAAATACCAATATATTTTTACTGCATCATACAGTAGTCAGGGTACCCTGTAATTTACCTTTGTTTTACTCTGGCTACAATGATTTTGCTTAGTTAAAGATACGTTTTCAGATACTGTACATTTTTTGTTTTATAAGCTTGTTTTTAGACTTTAGCCAGGTTTTTATTGTAGTCTTTGCATGTGAGCATATAGGGGGTAGTTGCAAAGAATGAGATCACGGTTAGCAACTGGCTTATTCAAGTTTAAAACTGGCAGGGCCATCCAAAAATCCTCAGCTGTTTGAATTAAAACTAGTCTGGATGAAAGTAAGCTCACAAGGAAAAACTTGCCCTGTCACTTACAAAAAGGCTTCATAGTTAGCACCTCATTTAAGTGGATGAGATAATTTGCACCTTTTCTCCCATCTTTTGTTTCAGTCTGTGTGGCAACAAAAAGTTTTCTGATAGACTGCTTCAACACAAAACAAATGTTAAGTGTTTAAGTGTACTTATGCTTGGCCAGTGGATTTTGAAACCAAACAAGACAAGGATTCAAAAGAAATCAGTGTCACATAAAACCCTTGTCCTACCTTGCACTGCATTGTTTCAGCCAAACTCAAGTCTGCATGCAAAATTGTCAATATATTTGAGAGTATTTTATTAAAAATGTTAGTGGTCTTTAAACAGTTCAATATAAAAACTCAAAAATTGCAAGAAATTGCAGAACATGTCAGTTTTTGCAGAGAATGGTGAAAACTGCTGATTCTGCCCAAAAATTGTGGGTGCAATTTTCCAGTGGCCCTGCTAATCAGCCAGGCATTGCCTTTAAGCAAGTAGTGTAGTGGCCCTCACATAAATATCACAATGCTGTGATTTTCACAAGACAAGCAGATAATAATAAATGCATACTATGCCATTCAATGGGTTTTATTTTGAGCAGCACAGAAAAAGAAAAAGATGGTATATAAGCAGTTAACAAGTAATTAAGCAATGTACCAGTGCACTCTCATTAGAAGAACATTGCTGACAGTCTTTTGTTTCCCCTGGAAAGGGGTGGGGTACTGGAAAGGTATGTTCTTTGAACAATTCCTTTTTAGCTGATACCCTTAATACAAGAGTCCTAATTTCAACTTGACATATAACCAGGCCAGTTGATGACAGTTTACACAGTTCTTAACAAACCATGCACACACATTAGCCACTTGATAAACCTGCAGCCCCACAGGTAGAATCTCACTTCCCAGCCCTTTTATTCTCTTGCCAAAGATAAGAAGTTAGCTAGTGAGTTTATCTGGCAAGGGCTTACAGTCACTGGCACACTTGTTTTTACGTGGTCCATGGGAAGGGGTGATGCTTGCTGGCATTTGCTCCCTGGATGGTCTGATCCAGTGTACATATTTGGAGCTGGTGGGAGTCTTGCACCTGAACTACTTGTCACATCATGATTTTGAGGCATGGTAGATGGCACAAGATTCTACATGTTGTCTTTCTCCTGAGGTCCCTTAACTTTGAGTTGCTGCAAAAAGACTTGCTGCTTACAGATGACATGATGATGGCATTGGATGTTGTGAATACCATCTTGATAGTACTGGATGTTCAAAACACCATAGCTGGTGGCGACGATGATAAGAAATACCACTTCTCTTGATAGCATTAGATGTTGGGCAATGCCATCTTAATGGTATTGTCATTCAGACATACCATAATCTCTCTCTCTTGAGAGAGAAATGGTCATATTTTTGTACAGTATGTTTTACACAGCAAACATTTTTCATCTCATGTCATCAGACATTAAGACAGCTAAGCTGAATTTTGCTTACATTTCAGCTAGGGACAGTTGATAATCACATTTTTCCCTAAGCAACAAAACTGTTTGGACCTTATCCTAGTTCATTACATTTCAACACACTTTGGTTTTGTAACAGCAAATGTGGGGGGAGGGGGGGCACTAGTGCTTTAAAAACCTCCACTGAGCAAAATTGGCATCATTGTATCTATGAGTTATGACACACTTGCTTACTCATATTCAGCACTACTTATCTGATCTGTTCCTAAACAAAATTCAAAATGACATTGTATCCTTACACTAGACTTAAAAACAAAACAAACATATCTCTACGTACCCTTGAACAGTAGAAATGATATGAAAATGCTTGCTGAGAAACAAACCAGGCATTTCCAACCTACAGAAATGACAGGTTGACATTTAGGAGTAATTTTGAACCAGACCATAATTCATGTTCAAACTTGACCTGAAAATATGTGACCCTATATTGCTGACAGAGCCAATGTATTCATTCAGCATTGTAACCATCACACCTGAGCCTCTCATAGGTTACTGTTCCCATTTCCCCTATTTTGGGGACCAATCACCTCCTTCACCTTCCTCCACCCATTTATATACTGAGGGAAAAGCTGTGGTGTTGTCCGTACTGCAGCTCCTAGTTCCTCCATGGCTTTCCTAATTCTAGAGTTGCAATCCTCAATGTTGCTCTGCACTGTTCTTGGGCCTGAAGCTAACCTGTCTTTCCAGCAGTCATGCACCTCTGTTTGTTCAGAATCAGTTGCTTTAGGCCCCTGTTGAGCTGGGGAGGACACTTTTATGCACTTTATTCCTTTTTGGCTTCAGGGATACAGAGTTCTGTAGCTGCTCTGAGCACCTTATTCAAGTGAACCCTACATATGCTCTGCTTTACCAGCCTCATGTAGCTGCTCCAGACGCTTGGACACTAGGTCCTTCTTGGTAAAGTATGCCATTCTGAAGTTCTGGGTCCTTCTGGCTGAGATCCAACTAGTCTTATCTGTCATGAGGGAGAAAGTCACCAAGCTGGGGTTAATGCCTCTGACTTGTTCCTTGAAGTTCACATTGGAGATGACATCATCCCCATTGCTGAGTAAAAGGTCTAGGATGACCTCTAAACCCTAGTCCCTGGCTGAACATGCTGCTCTAAGAAGCAGTTCTTGAAAGTGGATAGGGAAGTTTGTGTGTGTGTGTTCCTAACACTGTGATACTATAGGTCACAATTCCTTTATTAAAGCTTTATTTTTCAAGTATATCTTGATAACTGTCATATATGCAGACCTACATTTGCATGTTTGCTCTGCCTAATGATTTCTGCCTTAATTTGTGCTAGCATGGCTTGCCTTTAGTGAACTGACCCAGGTGTTTGTTTGTAAAAATGTACAGGAACTCTGTCTCAGCCTGCCAATTAGTCCCTTCTAGTCAACTGTCTATGCCCAGGAGATTGAAGTCTGCCCAGAATCACCATTGTATTCAGTTTGGGTAATTTCATAATTTCCTCAACTAGTTGGGCATCCTGCTCCATTGAACTGTTTAGGGGCCTGTAGCACACTCCAAAGGTGTCTCTTTTGTCCCTCATTTCCCCTAGCTTGAATCAGATGAACTCTGAGACATTTTTTGCCTCTGTGATGTCCTCCACAATGGCTCGCTCCCTTACAAAGACACCCACCCTACCACTCCTTCTCTGGTCAGACCTATCCCTTCATATTGGTGTGTATCACATTCTCCTTGTGCCCCAGTAATTCTCTTCAGCCCACAAGGTCTCTTGTGAGAGTCATCAAGTCCTGGCCATCAAAGTGTCTCAGGCCCTTGAGCTTACCCATTTTGCTAGCTGTACTTCTCATATTGGTCATGTAAGGATAGATGCCCATCTATGCTTCCTCGCCTGCAACCCCTACCCCAGGGGGTCTTCAATCTTCATGCTGTCTGCTGTTGTTCCCTTGGTCTATTTCCTTCCTTTGGTTGTTTTGCTTGCCTGCAACAGTCAGTAACCTGGCCCCCACTTCTAGTTTAAAAACTCTTGTACCACTCTACCTATTCTCTCCACCAGCACATCAGTGTCCTTTTGATAACGTGGAGCCCATCCCAGTAGTATAGGTTTCCTGTATCCTAGAAGGTTCATCAGTGTCCAAAAGCTTAAAACATTACTCCCTGCACCAGTCACTCAGCCATGGATTAAACTCTCTAAGAAAGATTGGTCTGTTCTGTCCTGCACATGGTACCGACAGTATATCTTACATGCTCCCTAAACTTTTGTTACAGGATCCCCAGCCTGGGTATAATGGAATAAAAAGATACGGTACAGCTCTAGCTGACCTCTGGCAATCACATACCATGGGGCCCAACACCATGAGAGATTTTTATTTTTTTATTTTATTTTTGTTTTTGTTGATTGGGTAAGTGTACTACACAAATTCTGCCTATTTTCAGGCATGACCCGGGGGAGGGGGATACAGATGAATGCCAGCTGATCTTGAACCAAATTAAGCTGTTGGTGGTATTTTTGTGAATGGCTGCACAATGTTCTTTTAGAGCCAGGTGAGACCACAGGGTGACTAATATGCTATTGGTATATGTAAAACACTTAATTTTATTGAAAAAAATTACCAATGCAAATATCTCTAGACAAGCAGTAGGGGGATTATTTGACCTTTATACACACAGTTTCCTTTTTTTCTTCCATTCCAGTGTCATACTGCTCCTCTCAAGAACAAGCATTTGTCAATGCCGAATGTTTGCTTGCTTGTATTGGCATTGGAAGTGCAGGAGGTAGAAAGAGTTATCACAGAAATGGCAGAAAAATATTGATGTTGTGTATGTGAAATCAGAATGTGTACAGAAAAACGTAGGCATGTAGTACTGTAGTTTGAAAACATAGTTATTATGAACAGAAGGGGGATGTGAGAAGGAGGTAATAGAAAGTGAAGTAGGACTGTAAACAGGTAAAGTTTGACAGCATATATAGATTATTGACAATGTGATGCAAGCAGTATTACACATGTTGAAGCAAAGCATTTTCCTGATCATGAGGTGGGAAAGCTATTAATTGTTCATGTAGATATTGGTCTATTCCGACTCTTAGAGGTGAATCTTTGCTGAAAGGCATAGAAGAGTTTCAGTCAGAAGCGGCTGGAGTGACAGAGAGTAAGAGAAAAACTGTTAGCACCCACTCAGTTTTTTTCTGAATATCTGCTCCCGCAGTTATCAAGAGGAGTGTGTTAATTAATAATAGTTTACAGCTGTACTGCACTGATTGGAACTAAAACTGGTGAAGATGTAAATGGAATGCCTCACATCTGTGACTCTGTATTCTTTCCAGACACTTGTGGCAGAAAAGGCAAGTAAAAGAAAGCAGTAATTTTTTTTCTGTATTTTTTATGTTACTTAGGAAATGCTGTGGCATACTTGTACTATGCAACTGCATTGGCAAGACAAGGCAAAATTTATTTAAAAACGCCCAATCCCAAAGGCTCTGGGTGCTGTACAAACAGTAAACACATCTTCAGAAATAGAATCATTAGATACAAAATAATTAACAACCCAGTATAATAATACAACATATAAAAATTAATAATCTAATGTGATCGCAAATTCTCTCACTGTAAGTATTACCTGAGCAACCACTCCCGTCGTCACGGGGCAAAAACCACACCACTGGGTTTTGTCTTAACGTCGCTTTATTTGATCAAATATCTCACACATGCATGTGGGACTTCTACAAAGGAGATAGTCATTGATTAAAGTTTACAGCAGCTTTTATAAGCTAGATTTTGCACTTCTTATCTTGAAAAATACCAGCATTTCAGTATGAGCCAATCATAAAACAGCATAACAAGTTTTCAGCAATGTAACAGAAAAAAAAAAGAAAAACATATGTCTGGTCAAGCTGACCTGAGAGAGACAATGAGTTTCACTCACACCATAGCAATGTACAGCTTATCTTCAATGCCACTATGTGCTGTTATTATTATATTTTATGCCCAGGCATGCTCCTATCTCTATATTATGTCCAAGCCTGCTATTCAGGCTGGTACAACCAGTTCTGCTCAGTTTTATCTAGCTTTCTGTTTTTTACAAATGTACTTCAAGTAACCTCAGTACAAATTCTATAACCCTTAAAAGAACAAAACATGAACTCAGAAATGTCTACTACATTCATTATTACTTTGTTACAGCATGGCTTTTAAAGCAAGCATAGCTTCAAGGCATTTAATAGCAAATATAGCTTTAGGATATATAAAAATTCCCTCACACTAATCAGATCAATAAATTAATCATTCAGTCCAGAAATGCCTGAGCAAGTAGGAGAGCCTTAAATACCTCTAAAGTACTTAATCCTGAAGGGTAGTGAATTCCAAAGGATGAGAGCGGTGACACTAAAAGCCTTGTCACCAGCAGATTTCAACCTCATCCTTGGAATCACAAGGGTGTTTCCACAAGAGGAATGGAGGGGACAGACAGAGAGAGAGCAGGTACACGAAGGTCAGACAGACATTCACTAAAATACCACCAATCAGATTAATCTGGTTCAAAGTCAGTTGGCATTCATCTGTATCCCCTCTCCCAGGTCGTGCCTGAAAATAGGCAGGATTTGTCTAGTGCACTTACCCGGTCATCAAAAACTAAATAAATAAATAACCAGGGCCCTGACCATGTATGGCATTGTAGGTGAGAAGACCCACTATAAAGAGGGTCCTCCACCTGACTGGCAGCCAGTGCAGCTCATGCAACATCGGTGCAATATGGCAGAATTTTGGCTGCCCAGTTAATAACTGGGCAGCTGAGTTCTGCACTAGCTGCAGTCTGTGGAGAGATCCTCCCATGACCCCAAGGTAGAGCACATTACAGTAGTCAAGCCTTGATGTAACTAAGGCATGCATTAAAGTGGGGAGGTCCAGAGGCAGAACAAGAGGCTTTATCCTGATGACATTTCTAAAATGGAAAAATTGGGAATGGACAGTGGAGGATATCTGCGCCTCCATAGTCAAACTCCTTTCCAGAATAACACCCAGATTTCACACGCTAGAGGAGGTATTCAATGAAGCAGATCCTAGAACAAGTCCAGTCTCTGATTCAGAGGCCATCCTATCACACACTCTGTTCAACTCCACCACCAATACTTCTGTCTTATTGAGGTTTAGTCGCAACCAGCTGGAGGCTATCCAGTCGTTAAGCTCAGCAAGGCAGTTGTTTAGCACATCTACCATGTTGGATGTTCCTGGGGCAAAGGAAAGATATAGCTGGATATCATCAGCATAGCAATGAAATCACAAGCCATACCTCCTAATGAGCCCTCCCAGGGGTATCATGTAGACTATGAACAACATTGGGGCTAATACCGATCCCTGAGGGACTTGGCAAGATAGGAGGCTAAGGGTGGAGGAAAAATTCCCCATCATAACCCATTGCCTTCTATTAGTTAAAAAGGAATCAAACCAGCAGATGACAGTGCCAGTGAGTCCACAGAGATCTCTAAGGCAGCCAAGCAACACACAATGGTCCACAGTGTTAAATGCTAAGGAGGGATCCAGGAGAACAAGAATTGTCTTATCTCCTCGATCTCTCACCCTGAGTACATCATTCAGCACCCAAACAAGCGCAGTTTCTGTGCAGTGCCTCACCCAAAAATCCTTACTGGAAAGGTTTGTATAACTCATGGGTCATGAGGTGCTCCTCCAACTGAAGCACCACTACCTTCTCCACTATCTTCGCCAAAAAGGAAAGATTAGTGATAGGTCGGTAATTTGCCCTTTTTGGTCCAAAGATGGTTTCTTTAAGAGTAGTTTCACCTATGCCTCCTTCAAGGCATCAAGGAAAACCCCCTCAAATAAGGAGCACCAGACAATCAGAGCAAACGGTGTCAATGCATCTCATCAAGAAACGTGTCAGCACTGGATCCAGTTCGCAAAAGGTGTACTTCAGATTAGTTGCCACCTCAACGACTTCACTTACCTCCACTGGTCTAAACTCCCCTCATCCAGGCAGAGTGTTCTCAGAACACTTCAGGTGACCACTGCCACCTATGACAATGCTCACTGGAGAAACACCCTGCCAAATACTGGACACTCTGTCCGAGAAGAATCGAGCAAACTCTTCGCATTCAGCATCAGAAAAAACCTTCTTCAGCTGTAGACAGGCAGGACAAAGTAGCCTGTTCACAATCTGAAAAAGTATAGCTGGTCGATTCTTCCTGGCAGCAATCTTCCTGGACAGGAACACTGCCTTCTTATGGTTGATTACCCCCTGGTATGCATTGTAGTGCCTATGCAGGGCCAGTTTGTCCCCCTCCAGGCTGGACTTTCTCCAGCAGCACTCTAACCTCTGACTCTTTCTCTTCATCTCCCTGAGTGCTCCATCATACCATGGGGACCTCAGGAAGGAAGATTTGGGTTGTACACGAACAGGTGTGAGGGAGTCAATGGTGTCGGATAGCACCTTATTATAAGTGCCCACTCCAACACCAATGCCTGAAATGCATGCATCACCCACTCTAGACAGAGCAACTGCCACCAAAAAACCCTCCGGGGTCAAACCACGCAAAGGGCAACAGCTCATCATCTCTGTAAGAGGAGGGCATCTGGTGGAAGCCCCAAACATGAACTACACCATGCAGTGATCGGACCATACCACCCAATCAATCCTGATATTATCAATGTCAAGCCCTAGTGAGAACACCAAGTCCAACATGTGGCCACTCTGGTGTGTTGCAGCAGAAGCAACTTGTGACAGGACCAGTGATGACATAGTCTGGAGGAGATTATGACCAAGCCGAGAAGATTCATCATCAGCCCAAACATTGAAATGCCCCAGAACAATACACCTGGGGCCTTCTAATGTTTTGCTGACGATGAATTTGGCAATCTCCTGCTGGAAATTTCCCACCGCCCCAGCAGGGCAGTAAATGAGAATCCTGCAACCTGTGCCCAGACCCCCACGAATGACCACACATTCAAAAGAACTTGGGGTTCCCACTGGGTGCACAGTGAAGCCCAAGCTGGATCTAAAACAGATGACTACTCCACCACCCCTATGTTCCTTTCTGGGGCAGTGCACCATGGTATACCCAGGTGGGACGGCAGCCTCAAAAAGTGGTCCGTCATCATCCCCAATCCAGGTCTCCGTTATGCAAGCCAGGTTGACCAAGGAAATCAAGTCCACAATAATTGCTGTCTTGTTCCTGATTGATTTGCCATTGTACAGCACTGCCCTCAGGGAATTGGTGGGTAAGGCAGCCCCTTGAGTTACCTGCTCACTAGATCTGGTGGACTCCTTGGGGACAGGCACCAAACACGATGGGCCTCTCTCTTGTGCCCGTTATAATCCAGGGCACCTTCTAGACCTGATAATCCCTATTTTACCACCCTCCACTGTGCACAGGGCTCCCCACTGCCCAAGATCACCCTGGTCCCTCCAAATCCCCACCTCCTGGCAATGCCTAGCAGTAGTATTAGAAACTGGGAGGTAGATGAAGGCCATAAATCATGCAGAAGGGATGCCCCATACACTATCCTGGCCCCCCTCCGGCCCTTCCAAATAACCCAGGCACATCACAAAATTTAAGTAGGAAATAGTAAATAGGCCAAAACTAATTAGACAATCCATGTATTCCAACCCTTAAACACACATACATGTTTAAAAGAATTTAGATTGCTAAAACAGAAGACAATTAAACAGTCTAAGCTTATTTCCAAATTATGACCATTTCAGACATATCACCATATTTTACTATTCATAATTAAAATTCTATTTCCTACTACAGATAAAACCCACACCCAATGATAAAACCCCTCTTAGTGCTGGTCAGTTTTTCATTCCAGGACAAATCCTTGAATAAAAAAGATTGAACACAAACAACAACACAGATCCAGAGAGGGAGATGATAAAACAAACAAAACCAAAAACAATTCCCACTTGTCTGTGTAAGTAACATAAAAAATAATAACAAATGTTATTACTGCCTTCTTTGAATTGCTAGTTTGTCATTTTTGAAAGCTGTATATGAATGGTTATTAATTGTGCCACATCAGCATCTGAAAAGAATACAGCACCAAAGATGTGAGATGTTCCATTGGGATCCCTGAGTAAACAAGATGCGATTGATACTTGATATATGTAGGTGACTGACAAGAGGGAAATCGGGAGACAGGTTGAAATCCCAATACAGCCATGCATACTTGCTTTGGACTGTGCAACTTATGTAACCTATGGTGCTTAGCCTGGCATTTCTAAATGTAAGAACAGGTACTGAACAAAACATAAAAATAAATTTAAAAAAATTACCACCAGTATACTGGTGCCATTTTTGTTACATTTTCTTCACCAGAAACAGTATATCTGAGAGAAAGCCTGCCCTTTAAAAACTGGGTCACTGCTTGTACCTATTCTTATATCTGGAAATGTGAAGCTGAAGCACACTGATTGGTTAAGTAAGTTGTTAAATGACGAGAGAGAAATCAGGAGATGCATTCAAATCCCACCACAGCCATGTACTGGCTTGGGGCTCTGCAACTTATTCAACCTATGGTGGTTAGCCTGGCATCTCTAAATGTAAGAACAGGTATAGGACAGTACTCTGCCAACAATTTGATGTTTTATGTAAACTAGGCTGTCATTAGTAAAGAAATTATTATCTTTCACTTGGCAATCAGTTGCTTTCCAGCAGTATGACGTAAAGCACAGCAAAGGAAGAAGAGCTGATTGCTGTCTCAAGTCACCACATGAACGAGCTGTCCTTCTCACATAAGGCATCAATTGAAAGTTAAAGGGACACTGTCGCTTTTTCCCATTTCGTGAATGAGTTTCCAGCTTCTGTGGCACATATTATCCTCAGCTAGTAGAGTGCCCCTATATAGCTGTTTGCCCTATTTTTTGACTGTGATATGATTTTCGATTTAGAGTTGCCTCTAATTGAATACTGTATCGAAGCAGTTGGTTCAATTAGATCGCTACATTACCAGCGGGTCTTCCTCGATATGGATTTTCATTAACATATCGATAATGAGTAAAGCTTCTAATACAGAATCAGTTCCTGATATGTTAGACTTGAAAACGAAGCAGTAGTTGTTGACAAAATGCTTTTCTAAAGGGCCTCCGAAATCGCTCATGCGCAAAGAGCAACTGAAGCGATATCTCGCGCATGCTCAAGAGTGTGTCAGTCTTGTGCATGAATGCGATTTCAGAGGCACTTTTTAAAAGCATTTTGTGGCAATACTACTGCTTGTTTTCAAGTCTAACATGTTGGGACTGATTCTGTATTAGGAAAGCTTTTGCACAAACTCATTTGTCCATTATGTTTAGTAAAAAATCCATATCGGGAGAGCGCTAGGTGGCAGATGAGCGTCCTGAGTGAACAGATGCTTCTGGTGAGTGCAGTATTTCAGACGGGACACTCCTAAATCAAAATATTATCACAGTTAAAAAATGAGGCTAACTGGTGGCTTTTGCAACATATAGGAGCACTCTACTGAAACAGTTGTTTAATTATGTGCCTAGAGGCACAAGGCTCACATTTCACACAGAATGGAGGGGAAAAGCTGACAGTGTCCCTTTTTAAGCTAACCAAACCCAAACATGTAAATAAATTAAAACAAAATTACCACTACCATACTGGTGCCATTTTTGTTACATTTACATTTTCTTCAGCCGAAACAGCATCTCTGAGAGAAAGCCTATCCTATAAAAATGGGATCACTGCTTGAACCTGTTCTTATATATGGAAATGCCAAGCTGAAGCACTGATTGGTTAAATAAATAGTTAAAGGACAAGGAAGGGACATCAGAACACAGGTTCGAATCCCACCACTGCCATGTACTAGCTAGGGACTCTGCAACTTAACTATATTGATCACTCTGTCCCTCAATCTTCATCTGCATGAATTACATGTGAAACTGTAAACACAAAAATACTATATTTCTGTGATTTAAACTGCAATCTGTGCATGCAGATGTAAAGAGAGACTGGTATAGTATCCCACCCAAAAAACTCCCCTGCCTGCAGCTATTAGGAGTTCATTAATGAATTCCAGATTGTGGTGTGCCCCCTTCCCCTTTCTTCCTCCACTCTCCTTTCTTAACAAAGATCAAAGCTGATCAAGAAAATGCAGAGCAGTAGCTTCTTCCTTCCGTCTCCACAGCCACTGGCCAAATGGGTTACAGGCATTAGAACAAACAAGATTTCTCTTATTTTGCTGGTCATTGTGACAGTCTTCCCTCTGCCATTCTCAGCCTTTGGTTTGCACATAATAGTGGTCCCTGCACAGAACTCAGTTTTATTTATTTATTTATTTTATTTATTTGTTCTAGGATTACAAATACCTTTGAGCCAAGGCTCTTTTACAAAGGTTCCACATCATTGGTACAATTGAGACAATCATAAGCAAAGATAACAGTTTATAAAATTAAAAAAAAAAGAACAACACATAGTCTTGTAGATGAAAAAAGAACAATAAGGTGAAACTTTGGGGAAGGGAAAGGAGGAGGATGAAATCAGGGAGACTAAGTGGATGGGAGAGAAGGGAAGGTAGGTTGGGGGCAGAGAGAGGAGAGGTGGAAGGCGGATAAGAATAGAGGTAGTGCAGCCGGGTGGCATTTGGCATGGGCCAGCAGGGGAGGTAAAGCTAGGAAGGGGGGGTGCTGGCAAAGTGCAGGAGTAGATGTGGGTCCAAAAGGGCATCTTCAGCTATGGAACCAAAAGATATGCTTAGCCACAACAGTCACAGAGGTTGGAGGCAGTCAGTGTTAGGCAGAGACGAGTCTTAAAAGTGCTGAGTGATAGAGAAGATGAGATGTCGCTGGGAAGACTGTTGTACCAACTAGTGGCCCTGTAAGCAAAGGATCTTTGGCCCTGTGTTGTGCGGCAATGCGGGACTTGCAGAAGCTGAGGTTTCGATCCCCTGGTATGTCGGGTGTGGATTCTTGGTTGTATGAGGGCACAGACCCCGGGGGGAGGGAGGCAAGGCCCAGTACGATTTTCTTAGTAGTAATACAAGTTTGGTGTTTTATTCGATTGGCAAGATTCAACCATCCAGTTTGAGAATAGAGGTCACAGGTGTGAGTTAGGCGTTGGGAGCCAGTGACAGGTCGACAGGCCTTGTTGAGGACGGTGGATACATGTTTGAGTGCAGTGGTTGTAGCAGAGCCGTAAATGATAATGCCATAATCAGTGATGGATATGATGGAGCTCTGGACAGCGACAGTGAGGGCTTCAGGTGTCAGGTGTTTCCTATGATGGAATAGCAGGCCTAGCCGGGAGTTAGCAGCTTTGGTGACATGGTCGATGTGGGCAGTGTAGGAGAGGTGGGGGTCAAGGGTGATCCCGAGGTATTTAAAGTTTTTGACCTGTTCCAGTGCGGCACCTTGTCTGGTGATAACGGAGAGTTGGAAGTGCTTATGTTTATTATGGAGCTGCTGAAGATCATGGCCTTTGTTTTTTTTTTTGATTAAGGATCAGTTTGTGCTTTGTGAGCCAATTCTCAACCGAGGAGAAGCCGAGTTGGAGATTTTCTTTCAATTTCTTTGGGTCCTGATGTGTGGCAAGAATTACTGCATCATCGGCATACAGGGTGTGATATGTTCAGTGCAGGAGTCCGGTAGGGTGTTAAGGAACAGGCTGAAGAGTAGGGGGCCCAGTACTGAACCCTGGGGACTTCAGAGAGGACAGGTCTTGAATCAGAGTGCACATCTCCAATTTTTACACGCTGGGTGCGGTTTTCAAGATAGCTTTTGAACCAAGGATTGAATCATTGGAGAGACCAGCATTTTTTAGTTGGCTCAGCAGGAGGGAGTGGTGGACAGTATCGAAGGCTTTGGTCAGGGTCGATGAAAATAGCACCAGTTAGTTGTCCATTGTCAAGGGAGTTGTGAATGGAGCCGGTGAATTCGAGTAAGGCAGAGGATGTACTATGACCTTTTCTAAAGCCATGTTGCTGTTTACAGAGAATATTATAATTGTCCAGATGCTCGGTAAGTTGGTCCGCTACTATACGTTCCAGTGCCTTCGATAGGGGAGGCAGAATGGAGATAGGGCGGAAGTTCGCATAGTCAGCCTTATCACCACTTTTGTGAATTGGGGTAACAGTGGCCATTTTCCATTTGTCTGGGAATTGGCTAGAGGAAAGAGAGAGATTCAAGATTTTAGTGAGGGGCCCAAGTACCTCATCAAGCGTTAGGGCCAGTAGCTTGAGGTCAAGTGTGTCATTGCTTGTTCTAGATTTGCTGATGGCTTTGACAATGTAGTTTCGGACTTGATGTTTCTTTAGTGCTTTAAAGTAGAAAGGTGGGTGACAGGTGTGGGTGGAGGAGTTGGGGGGATGGGAGTTGACATGTCTTGGAAGAAGTTGGAGGGAGAACACTGCTAAGGTCAGTGAAAGCGATGTTAAAAGTGTTCGCAATAGTTTTAGAGTCGAGTGTAGTGTGCCCATTTATGTTGAGAATGTTCGGCGTGGATTTTGACTGCTTCCCAGTGACCTCTTTAATGTTTTTCCAGAAATCCCTCCCATTTCCCCAGGAGTTAGTGAGGGCATTTTTATAGTAGTCAGATTTCTGTTGCTGAATGGATTTGGTGCAGTCGTTCCATGCCCGTTTATAATTCTGGATGTCGAGTTGCTTACCAGAGTTTCTAGCCAGTTCCCAGAGGTGGTCCCTGGATTTAAGTTTTTTTAGGAGGTCTCCTGACAGCTAAGGGTTACTGAGCGATTTAACTTTACGCTTTTTGAGAGGGGCAAATTTATTACAGGCTTCATTGAAAATGTGAATAAATTGCTCCAGTGCAGTATTAGTATCTGTTGCCTTGAAGATGGGGGACCAGTCCTGCAGACTGAGGTGTGATTTGAGGTGGGGTAGCTAACCACGGAGTTGGACTCTGCTGGTGATGATTTTTAGAGGGGGCTTATAGAATTTGTTTGACCAGGTACAGCTGATGAAAGAGTGATCACTGAGTGAGTCGGGGAGGACTGAGGTTTTCGTGATCCGGGAGGGGTGGTTGGTTAGGATCCAGTCGAGTAGGGTGCAGGTCCCAGTTCTGTAGTTCTTTCTGGTTGCATAGTCAACCATTTGAGTCAGGTTAGCTGATATAATGGAGTCCTTAAATGACCCACATTCAGCTGAGAGCCAATTAATGTTAAAGTCACCAAGAAGGATGATTTCGGAGTCCGATGGGTGGGATTTGACAAAGTCAAGGACAGCGGTAGACCAGGTCCCTGTTCTTTAGGAGGTATGTAAACAGTGACAACTGTGAGAGCCTTATTGTGGCGCCTAATAGAAGTCTGATGGGAAGAATCTGAGCAGGTGTTCCTGGAAGATTGGAATCAATGGGTGTCCTCGGAAAGTGTCTTTCACATATAAGGCACACCCTCCACCTCTTTTGGACTTACGATCAACCCGTAAGACATTGTAGCAAGGAAGGGTGATTGCCTGGTCAGGAATCTTTGGGGTGAGCCAAGTTTCAACTACTGACAGAATATCCGGGTTGTATTGGGTGGTAAAGGCTTGCAGTGCATCAAGCTTCGGAAGTAAACTGCAGATGTTCAGGCACATGATTGAGAGAGTGCCTGCTGGTTTATTTTGGTTGGAGGTGTTTGGTCCGGGGTTAGGGTGAACAGTCTCTGATAGCAGCAGGAGGAGGAGCACAAGTTTCAGGGTGTATAGGCAGAGGTCAGTCAGAGAGAGGTTGTGTTTCTTTTTTGAATAGTAGTATGCCAGGTGGTAACGTTGAAAATGTAACATTGAAATAGTTGTATACAATTTGGCTAGATGTGCCCAAGGCTCACACATGAGCAGGGACAGATCAGTTTCGGTGGTGTGCCTCCAGAGGGAGGATTTGCCCATTGCCAAATGATGTAAAATAATCAAATCCACAGGAAAATGACCAGTAAACTGTTTGATCTATGGTAACAAGACAAAGGATGTGTTAAATTCCTGGAACACTGGCCTGGGGCATATGCAGGAAGTTAAAACCATTTGTCAGTGTCTTCCCTTTGTTTAAATAGTTGTGAATGGTTCTCAAAGACATGCAGTTCCCTTTAGCAACAAGGTAGACGGAAATGTTGATTGAGTTTGCACTCCCCAGGTCAGAGCTTGTAGAATTTCTTAGCTGTACTTACTTTGATTTAATGGCTTCCAAAAAAGTTGATTTATCATGAGAATCCCAATATCTGCTGGTGATGTTTTCCAGTTTCTTAGTCCAGGAAACTTTCATAGAGCACATATCCAAGAATGGTCTAGTTCCTCCAAGCCAAAACACAGGAAAATCCACAAAACTAAACTATTGACAGAGACAACACAAACACCCAGCCACACAGCCCAAGTAGGCGGGGATGGTCGATGGTTGATGCTTAAAGAGGACAGGAAATTAAAAAGTATTTTTATCCCATAAGCTGTGTCCTGTCATTATTACTTATACTGCTGGTTTGAATGTTCATCTGAAAAGATATGTTGCTTGTTATTATTACTTTAATATTATTAACTTCAGTGATTTTTACAATATGGCCATTACTGGAGCCGCTTTACAAACCTTTCTGGTATTCACACAGAAGAAGTGAGCACGCTGGTTTGGCCATGACATGCCTGTTTGAGTTCAGCACCTCCTACTGTAGTCACGCCAAGCACTCAGTATTTTACTGTTACAGTGCTGTCAAATGGTTAGGGAAAAAACACTCTTCTGTGTTAAATCAATTAAATTAGTCTCACTGCAATGTACGAAAAGTGGTCCCTGCAAGAGACTAACAACTGTTTCTGCCATTTATTGTAAATTAAAAATGTTTATTTTATTTAGTACACATCTCAGATACTATTTTATCTCGTTCAGCTGCCTATCACGTATGCATGCTGTGGCCCCCATAAGCCAGGGACCATTCTCCAGCGTGATGTGTGATCCCTGAATCAGACTAACCTGCATCCCAGCGAGCCTGTATCTAAACAAAGTCAGAGAGAGTTGAGGGCTTGTTAAAAAAAAAGACCAAAAAAAGCAGATCCCCGAAGCAAAGTAACCTGCCTCCATTCCAGAGTGAATCTCAACTGAGATAGATGTGACTACGGGATTGTTTAAAAAAAAAATGTAACTAAGCTGGTAGGAACTGGTAACTGCAGTGCATGATGAGTGATCACCCAAATGCACCCCCTTTCAACTAGTGGTAGAGAAAATGTAAGTGCATCAGATAAACCTCCCGTAATGGACAGTGTCTGTGCCGGTGGTGGGGTGGGCTGTGTGTGGGGAGGAGGGCGGTCCAGGTATAAGAGAGGAGACATGAGAGCTTGTAGTCCACAGACTTAGTTCTCTAAGTACTGGAGATGCCTTTTTTTTTTTTTGTAACATCCAGAGTTTAGACACCGACACACTGAAGGCTACAGACATTTTCCATTATAGGAGGTTTATCCGTTGCACTTGTCGGGCGATGGTGGTCAGTATCAAGTGCATTTCCCAGTTCCTGCCTGCCTGCTCACCAGCTTAGTTACTTCATTTAATTATTTATTTTAAACAATCCCTCAGTCACATCTATTGCAATTGAAATTCGCCTTGGGATGGAGGCGGGTTAGTTTGCTTCAGGGATCTGTAAGGGACATCTGATATTGGCGTCATGCTGTCTGTGCTATTCAGGAAGAGGGTCATCATGGAGACTGGACACTGGCAAGAGTAGTTAGCTTTTTTTGGTCTTTTTAACAAGCCCTCAACTCTCTCTGACTTTGTTTAGATACAGGCTCGCTGGGATGCAAGTTAGTCTGATTCAGGGATCACACATCACACTGGAGATCAGATCCTGGCTTATGCCAGACGTATGTGATAGGCATCTCAATAGGAAGAAATAGTATCCAAGTGTTTGGTATTTTCTTGTTTTATTTTAAATTTTTTGCACAGTGTGACTTCAAAGTGCACGTACTGACACAAGGTCATGATCTTGGTGCCCCACGGGAGAAGGAAGAGACGTTTTTCCATTTTATTTTTATTATAAATATTTTTTTTAAACATAAATGTCTATGTTTCACGAATGGGCAGACGAGCATGAGTATCCCTCAAGATGGTATTGCCAAAGATGGAGCCGCATGGAGTAGGGTTACCACCTGTCCTGAATTTTGCAGGACAGTCCTGATTTGGGCAGCTGTGTCCTGTGAAAAAACATGAAAAATACTAAATGTCCTGATTTTATAGTAGAAAAAATATTTTCTAACTTTCCACTAAATGTTGCAGAAAACCACAATACCTTAACTAAAACACCTTAAAATAATAAGAAACAGTAGAAGCAACTAGGAAACTACTGCACTTAGCCTTAATTCTGATTATATAGAGAAAACAAGTCTGTTGCATTGGTCGAAGTTCCGTACTGTCCTGTGAAAAATCATGTTTCAGTAAGAAATGTCCCACTTTGGGCTCCTTAAAAGGTGGTAACCCTAGCATGGAGCAGTACTTGCCAGGTACACTTCATGGGGTTAGAAGTCACAGGCAATGCTGTTTTAGGAAGATGTTTTACTTTTGTCACAGCAATGTCGGACTTACACACACACACACACAAAACTAGAGAATACTGCCTGAGGAAGTGAGCAAGAGAGAGCAAGAGAGGGAGAGACAGTGTACCAATGAGCTGTCTATGACAGCAGTTCAGATGCAGTACTGACGAGTAGGCAAGTTTCATACTGCCTGAGGATGGCAGTATGCAAATTGCCTACAATGCCACTACCACTGATTGTAGCTGTGTTGTTTACTTCTCAACTGTATGCCATCAGATCTGAAGTGCTGTCATAGACAGCTCAGACATTTATTGGTGAGGTGCAGCTGCACCTGCAAAAAGGAGCAGGACATTGGAATTGGGGGTGGCACACCTTTGAAAACTCGTATGGTGGAACTATGTTTCTTGCACATGCGTCCAAGCAAACATAAAAATGCCAACACTTTTCAGAGGCCCCTGATCACACTCCCTGCTGTGCTTTCACAGAAGCTGATAACATTTAGTTTCCTTTTCCTAATGTGATCCTTGTCCTAGTGTTCTGCCTTCAGTCACTAGCTTCCCAGGCAGGTGAGCTTAATAGGACCTCTACAGGCAACAAGCAATCTCACTGTATGCAACTTACTTCATGTGCGACCCTCATTGGAGAAAAGCATCAACAGTATAATGCAGGATTTATCCATGACTCCCCTTCCATATGGACAGACTGTCCCCATTGAATACCACCTCCTCCCTCCTTGGATCATGTCTGGCTTTTATTCTCTGGGTATATTTATTAATCCCAGTTTAGCAGGATCCTAAAGGCATTCCTAAGAATACATTTTCTTTAGTTTCCCCATCTCTGTGATACACTATAGGGAACCCTAGGCAAGGGACCACACCTATATGCCGTACCTTAAGTTGTACAGTTTGTCTGCTGCTCCCTCTATAGTCTCTTTGGATACCACCGCCTGATGACACTTTTCTCAGTTGCTGTCACTGGGCTCACAAGCCATTGTAGCTGTCCCTTTCTAAACCTTCATAGGGGATACAGTCCAAGCTACCACCAAATCATTGCTCTTTTATGGAGTTTGGAGTAATGTGTACACTTTGTGCAGTTTTGGAACCCACATCTGATGAAGGGGATAAATGTATTTATTTAGTTTTTTTTATTTATTTTATTTATTTATGCATGCATGTATATATATATATATATATATATATATATATATGCATATATATACTGTATGTATGTCGTTTTTGTTCACCAAGTATGTGTGCTGGACCATAAAATGCCTATTTTCAGACATGACCCAGGAGATTACAAAGACAATTGGAAAATGCAAATGCAGTAGTGTTAATATCAGTTCATATGAATAGAAGACAGTAAAACATTCATTATGTCAGATACATAGGGAGCGCAAAGAGCAAGCAAGAGCTCAGCAAATCATGATAAAATGAATACAATGGGAGACAGTGCATACAGGCAAGACATCAATCAAACACTGTTACAGGGTCAAAAATCATAAGCGCAGTAGATCACATGGACTTACAAGACAATTCACACCAGTACAGATTCAGGTTGCAAGAGCATACAACTGTAGGACTTAGGACATTGAAAAGTTTTCTTTTGACTATGAGGTGGGACTGACAAGCCATAAGATGGGGGAGGAAGAGTGTTCCAAGCCCTCAGAGTGAAAGAGGCAAATGATTGCTCATCCATTTTTCGAGAAACACTTGGGAAGGGCCAGGAGAACCAGGTAATTTTAGCGTAAGGCATATGCTTGGTCTAAAGGTATAAACATAGCCACCAGGGTGGTTGGTTTGGTAGACCTGACTATATTGTCAGTGACACAGCATTGGCTGTAGAGTTGCTGAGGGTTCGGGATAGCCAGACAAAGCTAGAGTAAAGTTTGCAGTGATGGGTCCATCATGGGACTGATAAGGCAAATCTACATATATTATTGTAGGTGACATTCCATTTAGTTAGGTTGCTCGCACTTGCTTGAAAGAAAGAGTTGAACCCACAGAAGCAACTAGGGAGCAGGAATCCCAGAGCAGTTGCAACCCTCACTGTGGGAGCCAGGGTATAACTAACCCTGTAGGTGAGTCCAAGCTTGGTATTTGCAGACTTGCAGATGTTTGAGTTACTGTATGCAGTGAGAAGTCCAGGGCTGGATCAAGGGTAATGCCTAAATATTTGAAGGAGCTGTCCACAGAGAAAATGGAGCCATCTAGGCAGCATATATCTAGCCCAATGAAGCAAGGTCTTAATTTATGATTGAACCCAAAGATCATGCCTTAGTCTTGAGAGAGTTCAGGACAAGGTGATTATAGATGAGCCAGCACTGAACACTGCGGAAGTCAGCATTGAGCCTAAAATTGATGTCACTCAGACACTTGGTACTTGAGTAGAGCACCATGTCATCTGCATAGAGTAGAGCGTTACAACGGGAGATGGTGTTAGTGATGTCATTAATGAAGATGGAGAATAGTAGTAGGCCTAAGATGAAGCCTTGGAGGGCTCCAGCGTTGATAGTTTTTAGGGTAGAGTTGACCTTCCTAAACTTGACAGATTATTACCGGTTGCTTGGGTAACTTGAGAACCAGCTAATGGCAGTGGGGGATACTCCGAGGGATGATAGTTTGTGTTTTAGCAGAGTGTGATTTACCAGGTCAAACATTTTAGTGAGAGCTATGAAAATGGCCCCAGTTAACATTCCTTTTGCCATAGCAGATTTTATATCATTAGTTGGTTGGACAAGGGCAGTGGAAGTGTTTGAGTCCACCTGAAACTGTGCTGAGCAGGGGATAGCAAATTGTGTTTATGAGAGTGGTCTTTGATCTGGTAGGCCACGCGTTTTTCCAGCAGTTTGCTAAGGATGGGCAGTATTGTGATTGGCTGGTAATTTTCAATGCTTTTAGAATCTCACTTTTTAAATACTGGTATTATCTTAGCCTCTTTCCAGTTGTAAGGGACTGTGGCTGTTGTAAGGGACAGATTGAATAAGTGGTGATAAGGGAGGCAAGAAAGGGGGCAGTCAGCCTCAGTAATTTAGGCTTGAGTCCATTAGGGCAAATGATCCCACAAGCTCAGATCATCTTTAGGAGTCAAAGAACTTTACTGCAAGAGACAGTACAGAGGTGCAAAGGCAGGATGAAAGGGCACATTGGTGGGGGAGTAGACCCAACAGAGCATGCTATTAGGGACCGAAATCTAGTTAGGTAAGAAAAATGGGAGTTGAAGGCATTCACAGTGGTGACAGGGCTATTATAGTTTGAGTTGTTGACAGTCATATCAGATGGGGTTAGACTTTTGTTGTTCCCCATTGGAGTCTCTGGCAGAAGCATGCAGGAGCTCCTGTAGTATTTGCTTTTGTCCAGTCAGATTTTTTTTGCAGGCACTCCTCACAGCCTGATGAGCCACCCAGTCAGAGTGCTGGGTTGAGGATTTAAATTTAGCCCAGCATTTGTCTCAGGCCTTAAACATAGACAGCAGGGAACTATGGAACCAGCATGAGGCTTTACCTCACACCCTATGCCAAATTAAAGGAATATGTTTGTTTTGAAGGGATTTAGAAGTAGAGGTAAAGTAAGCTGGGGCTTTATGCACATCATTGAAATAATTCAATGGAGACCAATCAATGAGGCTAAGCTCATCAATAAAGGCATCTGGATCCAGTGCAGAGAAACCTCAAAAAATATTCTCCTTGGGAGGGCAGGAGGAAGGATGGGCATTCCAAATTCAAAAGACTGGGCAGTGATCACTGACAGCATTGGCAAGGGTACCAGCAGCAGTGGTCCTGTCCTTCCTGTATGATATGATTCATTCAATCAGAGTGATGTTCCGTTTTAGAGGAAAGTCTGGTTGGGTCAACAATCCAGCTGAGAGAGGTGGGCTTTGCTTAGAAGTTATTCAGAGGATTTGGAGTTAGTGCTGAGTCAGTCCAGATTAAAATCCCCTATTAGAATAATTTCATTGTTCCCTATAGCTGGATGCAGGTAGTCAATTTAATTTGGATAGGCTGGCTCTATCACCTCTATGAGGATTATATACATGCATAATTTCAATTTTCTTGGTGTCCTCTAGTAGTAGAAGGGAGTGAAGAACTTCACAAAAGGGTAGGGTAATGCAAGGCATAGCAATTAGGTTCAGGTGGTCCTTATAACAGAGGGCAATGCCTCCGTTCCTTTTGGTGGAGGGGTGATCAACTCTCAGTAGCTTGTAGCTTGCTAGAGAACACAAAGAATTGGGGACTGAATGTTTTAGCCATGATTCAGTAATGCCAAAGATATCAGGACCATGGTTCAGGAAAGTTGGCCATAAGGCTCCTTATATTAAGGTGGGTCACATTAATACCTTTAGTGTTAAACCAAGAGATGGGATGTTGATATCAGTATAACACTGAGGCTCAGGGTTGGTTTCAGTGTCACCAGCCAGAATTAAAGACAGACCTATTAGCCAGAGTATATACATGTCAGCAACCAGGGGTTTGCATAGAGGGGAATACAAGAAGGAAACTATAGGCGGGTTAGCCTCACCTCAGTAGTGGGCAAGATTATGGAGGCACTGCTTAAGAAAAGGATTGTGGAACACTTGGAATCCAGCAGAGCACAGGATCTGAGGCAGCATGGATTCACAGCAGGAAAGTCATGTCAAACAAATCTGATGGACTTTTTCGACTAGGTGATGAAGGAGGTGGATTGGGGGGGGAGTGGTGGATATCGCCTACCTCGATTTCAGCAAGGTCTTCAATACTGTTCCACACAGAAGACTGGTTCACAAGTTGGGTAGCCTGGGGGTGGGCCACAAAGTGGAGAAGTGGGTTAGAAATTGGTTGGGGGACAGAAAGCAGAGGGTGGTAGACAATGGGATCCAGTCCGAGGAAATGGAGGGTGATCAGTGAGGTGCCTCAAGGATCAGTCCTGGGGCTAGACCTTTTTAATGCCTACATTAGTGACATTGCTGCAGGGCTTTAGGGGAAGGTTTGCCTATTTGCAGATGACACCAAGATCTGCAACAGGGTAGACACTCCAGGTGGGGGGGGGGTTCAAGAAAATGAGGAGGGACCTAGGAAAGCAAGAAAATTAGTCCAATGTATGACAATTAAAATGTAATGCAAAGAAGCACAAAATCATGCACCTGGAGTGCAGAAACCCTCTGGAGAGTTACAGAATGAGGGAGGACTTGCTGACAGTTACCAGGGAAGAAAGGGATTTAGAGACAATCATCTCAGATGACCTAAAGGTGTCCGAACAGTGTACTAAGACAGAGGGCAGGTGGTATGTTGGGATGGATAGGAAAGGATATCACTAGCAGAAGAAGGGAGGTGGTGATGCCACTGTACAAAATGCTGGTGAAGCCTTATCTGGAGTACAGTGCACAGTTCTGGAGGACACATTTTCGCAAGGATATAGATAGGCTGGAGGCAGTTCAGAGAAGGGCAACAAAGATGGTTCAGGGCTTGCACCAGGAGACATATGAGAAGAGATTAAAAGACCTCAATATGTATACACTAGAAGAGAGGTGAGAATGGGGAGATTTGATAAAAACCTTATCTTAAGGGCATAAACAAAGTGCAAATGGGCAACATCTTTCAGTATAGGAGGTGTACAAGGATGAGGGGGCATGATATGAGATTGGAGGCAGGGAGGATAAAGAGGAATGTGAGGACATTTTTCTTCACATAAAGGGAGGTAAATTCATGAAATAGCCTACCCCAGGAAGTAGTGGGGGCTAGCACAGTGGGGGGGTTCAAACATTCATGGGATAGGCACAAGGGAACCTTAGAGATGGGAAGGAAAGGCTTAAGCCAATGACCATGTAGGGTCAGTGACCACTGATGCAGGCAGGGAATATGGGCAGACTGGGTGGGCCTAGCGGTCCTTATTTGCCATCAAATACTATGTTACTATCTGAACTTATCTTGTAGGTGCCGAAGGATCATATCTTACAATTTGGGTTGGAGAAACCACTTTATTTTTTATTTATATTTATATAAAGTCTCGGAGTTACAACCCTTTGAGTCAGGGACTCATTTACAAAGGCTCCACGTCATACATTGAATGTGGACAAACACAGAGTATGCTAAATACAGTGACTAAGTACAGAGACAAAATGGATAATACATATACAGAGCAAACACTGAAGGTGTGTAACTGTGAATCATGAATTAGAATCAGAGTAAATTTAGCAATGGAACTTAACCATTGCTAGAGGAGTAGTTTATCTGCAATCACAGTTAAAGTGGGACATAATGTGGGTATGTAGCTCAGATTTAAAAGGCCCCAGCCTGGGACTAGATAGGGCAGTATTAGGGAGGGAGTTCATCCAGAGTGGTGCCCTGTAGCTAAAGGACCTTTGGCTGGCAGTGGTCCTTGCAAAAGGGATGCGAAAGGCTGTGGTGACAGAGTGTCTTGTGGCCCTCGTTGGCAAGCACGTCTGGAGGAGTAAGACAGCCAGGGGGAGCTTGCCCTAGTTGAATTTTTTGGACCAATAAGCAGGTCTGATAGAGTAGGCACCCCTGAAAGTTTAGCCATGAGGACCGTTGGTAGAGGTCACAGGTATGTATGAGGCGATTGCAGCCTATGGCCAGTCGGCAGACTTTGTTAAGGGTGCACTTAATGCTTGTCAGTGCAGTGTCAGAGACGGCGCCATATATGACTATGCCATAGTCTACCAGGGAAAGGATGGAGCTAGAGATGGCTAAATGAAGGGCATCAGGAGGGAGGGAGACAGGGCCTATATTTATACAGGAGACCGATTCTAATGTTTATTACAGAGCAAGTCGATGCTATATGCTCATGGAAGGTAAGGGCTGAGTCTAGGGTAACTCCTAGATATTTAAAACTGGCAACTGATTCTAGCATGAAACCCTGGGAATTCAGTATGGATAGTGTGGTCGTGTTGTGTTTATGTTGAGGGTGGGCGAATACCATGACCTTCGTTTTTTTGTAGATGTAGACAAGTTTGTGGGAGGAGAACCATGATTCTATTTCTGTGAAGGATCCCTGCAGGGATTGTTGGAGCTGGGTAGGGTCTGGGTGCCTGCTAAAGATCACAGCATCGTTGGCATAAAGGAGCAGGTGTGCCCAAAGGAGGCCAGAGGTAGGGAGCTTAGGTATAGGGAGAAAAGGAGTGGGCCAAGGATGGACCCTTGTGGGAAACCCAACCAGACTGGGAGGCTAGTAGAAAGGATGCTATTTATTTTTACTTGCTGGGTACGGCCATGGAGATAGTTGGAGAACCAGTCAGCTGTCTCTTGGGATACACCAACAGAGAGGAGGGAGTTAGTCAGCATACTGTGATAGACAGAATTAAAAGCCTTGGACAGATCAATATGGACAGATCCAGCCAGGGATCCCTGGTCAAGAGCATCATGGATAAAAGAGGCAAACTCAAGCAGGGTAGTAGTTGTGTTGTGCCCTTTCCTAAAGCCATGCTGCTGCTGGCACAGTAGATGGTGTGAGTCTAAATAGTCAATAAGTTGATCTGCAGCTATTTTTTCCAGCGCTTTAGAGAGGGGAGGGGAGGAAGTATTGAAATGGGCCTATAATTGCTACTAGAGGAACGGTCATTATTTTTATTTATTTATTTAGATTTTGTTTACCAGGTAAACCCACTGAGACCAAAGGTCCCTTTTTCAGGGGCGACCCAGGGTGAATACACCACCAACTTTACATGAGGTACAGTATACAGCTTCGAAAATACATATACAATTCGTATATAACGTACAGCATACAGATACAAAAAGAAAAATAAAAAAATAATATATATACAGTTCATACAGGAGGTTGTGTAACTATAAGGCAGAGACAGAGAGCATGTAGGAAGTACCAGCAGTCAGAGAAAAATTGCATTGCCCAGGGGAAAAAAAAAAATCAGAAGTCCAAGGGTCATTCAAAGAGAAGACAGTTTTAATTGAACTGGAGTGATAACAGACCTTTTCCATAGTGTAGGGAACTGCCCTAGGCACAGGGACATGTTGAGTACTTTTGTTAGGGGTGCTAGGACTGCATCCAGTGTTAAGGAGAGCAGTTTTCCATCAAGAGAGTCACCACTCTGCCTTGTCTTTCCAAGGAACTTGGCAAGATATGTGCAAGCGACACTAGGGGAGATCATTTTGAAGTAAAAAGGAGGAGCACTGGGAAGGGTGGGAACTGTCCAGTAGATGCAGAAAAGAAGTCAGGAGGGAAGATAGAGCTCAGGTCAGAAAAAGATGCACTGAAGTCATTAGCTATCTTACTAGGGTCTTGGGTGGAAACACCGCCGATGACAAGCATGGAGGGAGTAGGGAAGGAGGGAGATTTGCCACTAAGTTCCTTCATATTTTCCCAGAACCTCTTCCCATTTCTCCAAGTGACAGTAAGGTTGGACTGATAGAAAGCTGCCTTAGCCTGGCGGATAGCCCAGGTACATGAGTTATGGGCAGCATGATACAGTTGGCGATCAGAGGGGTGACCAGACTCAAAGGCACAGTGCCATAGGTTATCATGGGCCTTCATTTGGTCAAGCAAGGACCGATTTACCAAGGGGGAAGATTTAGTTTTTTCAGTCCACTTAACAAAGGGTGCAAAGATATCACAGGTGGCTTTGAAGGAGCTGATGAAGAAGGACAGGGTGGCATCCACCGATGACAGGTGATCTAGTGGAGACCAGTAGAGGTTGAGGAGATGGTTTTGGAGATGTACCAGAGACCCCTTCTTTAGCTGGCGATACATGGTGATCCTCGGGGGGGGAGGCTTCCAGCTATTCGGCCAGTGGCAGGTAACAGGGGAGTGATCACTGAGTGAGTCTGGAAGGACCTGGACATCCTGAAAGTGCTCAGGATGGTTCATGAAGATGAGATCAATGAGGGAACTAGTGCCCCTGTGGTGGTTTACTCTGGTAGGGTTAAGGACCATTTGTGTTAGATTTTGGGCTGCAGCTGCATCCCTGATGGAGGATGTTTGGGGGGCAAGCCAGTTAGTGTTGAAATCACCTAGGGCAATGATTTACAAGTTTTTTGGTAGTTGGGCGATGATATTTAGGATGAATGAGAAAGCCTTCTTTTTGGTTGCGAGGGGGTATGTAGATTGACATTAGGTAGAGAGATTTACCTGAGTTGCCGACTGCTATCTTAAGGGTGAGGGACTGCGCACCCACCATGGGGTTCACTGTAGGAATTTTAAGACCTTGTAGGTGGTTCCGAAGGTACAGCGCACTCCCACCACCCCGCCTATCCAGTCTGTCTGATCTGAGCAATGCATAGCGCAGTATGTAGGCAGCCGAGTCTGGGGTATTCTGGGTATGAGGTGTTGATGGCCAACATGTTAGAAAATTGGAAGTCTTGGAGTATATTTGCAGGGGTCATGTATGCATGGAAGAGGACAGGAATTAGGTGGTCCATCACAACAAGTAGGCCTGCAACAGCAAGCCAAATTATTAAGATAGGGCATAGGAGCCACATTTTACTTGAAATAACCTTAAAAAGGGCCTGCATAAGAAAACAGATCAGTACAAACATTGGCAGTAAGAGAGAGAGAGAGAGAGAAGAGAGAGAGAGAGAGCTGGCACAAATGGGGATTTAACTAAGCAACCCTAGTTGTAATTACAAGAATTTAGTCCCCTGACCCTGACAGGTAGCGACAGGCAATAAGAAGCTAGCAGTAAAATACAGGTAGGTAAGGCCAACATATATCACCTGAGGACAAGAATAATAGCATTGCACAAATAACAGTCTTGGAGAATTTGGGGCAGTGAGCTCTGTATTAATGATAGTCAGACCTGGAACACAGCTTATGTAGGGAAATTAGCAGGGCCACTTGAAAATTATGCCCTCAAGATTTCCGCAATTTCCACAATTTTCACCCTTCTCTGCACAAAATCCAGAATTTCTTGCAATTTCTTCTATTTATTGGATTTTTGACTGAAATTGTATAACGATATTTAAATTCTCAAGGAACTCTACTCAGACATGCTGACAATTTAGTACACAGACTTGGATTTGACCAAAACAATACAGTGTGAGGTGAGACGGGGTCCAATGTGACTATTTTCATGTGATTCACTTCCCTGCTTTGGTTTTAAAATCTTTTGGCCATGCACATGTAGACTTTAGCACTTAAAATCTGTGTGAAAGCAGACTATCAGAGAACTTTTTGTTGATACAGAGACTGAAACAATAGGTGTGAGAAGAGGTGCAAAGTGACCCATTTGACTAAATGAAGCATTGACCACAATGCTTGCTTTTGAATGGTAGGGTAGGTTTTTCTTGTATAAATAGTTTCATTCTGAAAGGATTTTGATTCAAATGTGTGAGGAGTTTGGATGGCCCTGCTGATTATAAACTTGATTGTGCTTCTGAGGGAGTTGATGACAGTGATTCCTTACATGTCAGTCTGCCACACCTGCGTACTCTCATACAAAGCCTAAAAAAAGCAAACATTTATGAAAACATGCTGAACAAGTTAAGTATAGTTAAACAGTTACCTTCAAATAGACAAAATAATTGCAACCCAAGTAAAATCACTGCAAACCGAGCAGAATAAAAGTGGCATGTATTAGAAACATTTGTATGATGTAATGAAAAGCTATTGGCATAATTTAATACTTTTATCATGTGATTTTAAAATGTACTTACAGTGCTGATTAAGAACAGTTATTATTTTAACAAACTAAACATTGTTTTTACTAGAACTTTATTAGGCACACTGGTTATCTGTTTGTTTTGTTTCTTGCACCATAGCAAGTAGTTGCTAAAGAGGCTGGCAGTATAGCCTATAGGTTAGAGGAATGGTGTGTGAACGAGCTTGCTACATCCAGAAGCCCAAACCTGATTTTGATTCTCACAATCTCCACTTGCATACTGTGTGACTCTAAGCAAGTCTCTTAACTGCCCAGTGCTCCCAGGTCACCCCTGAAAACAGGCACTTGTGCCTAGTGGGTTTTACCCGGTTACCAAAGACTGAAAAAAGAGAGGCTTAATTATTTAACATCTAGAAACTGGCAAAATATGTTGTTTCATGATTTATTCAATATGGACTGACTGTGAATTTTTTTTTTCTGTGAATTATTAAATAAAATGTAGTCAGCACTGCATGACTTAGATGTCTTTAGATTTTTAGAAGATGTGCTACATAATGATTAAATTGCAGTGCATTTCAAAAACACACCTTTCTTATTGTCTTTTCATATTGAAAGCATTTACAAGTGGCAATACATTTATCTAACAATTTATGTGACCAATACATGCTGCACCAAACAATAAAAGATTTATTAGGGGGCAGTGGGGATGTATAGTGAACCCCCACAAATTTCCCTCAATTTCTGCAAAAAGTCTCTGCAGTTTGGGTAAAATTTTCCACAATTTTCCAGTGGCCCTGGAAATTAGCAAGTAACACTACAGATATTTAGAGACCATCAGTTCTCAAGCCAAAAAACTAAACTGTTGGCTTCAAAGGGCCTCAGAGTGTGGTTACTAGATCTTAAAAGTAGCTTCACACCTTTTTTCTCACCAAGACCCCCCCCCCCCAAATAACACGTTTCCTTTCACACAGTCCCGGCACACAGTATACTTTAAATCAAGTCTCTAATATATTTTCACTACATATGTACAGTATCTCGTATGTTCGTTTAAAGATAAGAAGGTGTCCATCATATTACCTTTACAGTAGGGGCTCTAAAGATATTTGTGACCACACAGAACTGCTCTAGTGGCCACATGTGGCCATGGTGGCCTCTTATGAAAAACACTGGATTAGAGGCAGTACAGAGAAGGTCAAAAAAAGACTCAGGGAATGCAGGGAAAAACCTACAAAGAGAGACTGAATGTTTTAAAAAGCTATTCTCTAAATGTCAGTAGAGGGATGATTCAATTGAGATGCATACTGTAAATATATCAAGGGGTGCAACTGGGTAGATTACACTGAACTGCTCCAAACAAAAGAAAGGGTGGTGGACAAGTGGAAGAGTTTGTCTAGTACTGTAGTTAATTCAGAGACTATATACCATGTCCAGGCACAGTGGGATCATTTCAAGGATATCATTTTCCAAGGAAGGTTAAATGCTGGAGGGACAGTATTGGGGGTCCCATAAATTCTGTATGACTAACAATGAGCAATGTGAGGAAGGCCCTTCTCAAGGCAGACCTGATGTTTTTTTTCTTTTCTTTTTTGTCCTTACTGTCTATATTTCTATATTTTCCTGTGGACCAGACTCTCAGCTGAAAAAAAAAAAAAAATAGGTCCTGAGCTTCAGGGACCTGTGAGCAGAATCTAAGTTGCCTCGCTTCATAACTCTGAAAGCTTCTGGCTCTCCCTTATACACATTAAGCAGCTCCCACTTTTCCCTTAGCTGGGGCCTCTCAAATTCTTTTATGCAGGGAACTCTGTTGATAACCAAGTTCTTAATCATTAATGTGCATGAACATTCAAGTTGCTTTAAAGAGTCTGTGTTTATGCCAACTGAGTGGTTTGAAATACAAACCATTAACTTGTATGAAATATTGAAATTAACATATAACTATATGCAAATAGCATGGTTTAAAACTAGAAATAAACACTTATAGCTTTCGGGAGTTCCTTTATAATCATGATGGTTTTGCCCAGCTCTAACAGATAATTTTATATTTTATTTATTTGAAAAGGTTTCACCAGGAAAGACAACATGAGCTATAAACAGCTCATTTCCAGAAGTGTCCTGGGGAGAGGTACATAAGGGGAAGGAGTAAGTAAAAAAAAACAAATCCAGACCAAATACAAACAGGCTAATACACAGGCTAACTACAATGGCTAATATAGAGGCAAAACTACAGGCTAAAATATAGGCAAGTATACACAAACATACAAATTTGCATAAAGTGTGCCTCACAGTGCAAGGTAAAACAATCCCAGCCAGGAGGGGAGGCAAGACAGTACATATTGATATACCATACTAGACAACATCCTGAGCAAAACATGAAGTAATAACAATGAGGGCAAGGTGTAGACTAACAGCAGGGGTACACTATAAAGTGATGGGAGGAGGGGACTATATACAGGGTTGGTCAAGTGCATAGGTTGCCTATTAGAGGGTAGGAAACTAAAGGGGGAGGGTTGGGGGTAAGGGGTACGGGAAGAAGGGATGAGAGACATCTGAGAAACAACACCCCTTCAGGATGCTGTAAACCCTTCAAGGGGAATAAGACTTGGCTCAGATGGGGGGGGAGAGGGGGAAGAGAGAGACATGTCGAGGACTGCACCTCATCAGTGTATGCTGAGGCCCAGGGAGGGAAGAGAGACATGCTGAGAACAACACCCCTTCAGGATGCTGTGAACCTGCAAGGGGGGAACGCAGCAAGGGGGGAGGAGATACATGCCGAAAACAACACCCCTTCAGGATGCTGAGAACTCTAAATAGGAGTAAGGAATTGGCAAAGATGAAATGGGGGGAGTGAAGGGTGGAGGGTGGGAAGGGAGAATAAGCTGGGGACAAACTCCCCTTCAGGATGCTAAGAACTCTGCAAGGAGACAAGACCCCAGCAAAAAAATAATGGGGTGGTATAGACAGGAGGGAGAAGAGGTGGGAGGATTTGGGGTGGCAGCTGGGAGTAGGGTAACCTGGGATTTTTAAGGGGGAGTAGAGAAGAGATGCAGGGGGAAGGGTAAAAATGGCTGGCAGGGGAGTTTAGGTACAGTTGCAACAGTGGGCTGTGCACTTCCGAAGGAGAAGTGAGAGTGAGTGTTGAGAGCTGGCAGAGCGAATATCTGATGGGAAGGCATTCAAGATGTTAGGGAACTTGAATGAGAATGCAGAGTGATCAGATAAAGTGCAGTGTGGGGGCAGTGCAAGGGTTCTAAATGTGGATGTGTGGAGGGTATAGCAGGAGGTTGGAGGGCTTGATAAGAGGGAGGATAGGTAACAAGTAAAGTACCGAGCCAGAACTTCCCAATAAAATGAGCAGTGTGTGATAAGCATCTGGCATTGAGGGAGGGAAAGTGTGGTGTAGAGATCACAGTGGTGGATAAGTGGGGGGCAGCCGAGTATGAAGCGGCAGAAGGAATTAAAGAGGGTGTCCAGTCTGGAGAGGGTGGTCTTGGGGGCAGGGCTGTAAAAGATATCCCCAAAATTGAGGACTGGGAGAATTGTCTTTTGGACTATTTCTCTCCTGGCTTGCAGTTGTAGGCAGCTCCAGTGTCTGTACAGAGCACTGAGCTTAGGGAGTAATGTTTTGTGGAGAGTGTCAATGTGGACCCCAAAATCAAGGTGCTTGTCTACCTATACTCCAAGGTACTTAAAGGAGGGGACATTGTCCAGTGTAGTACCAGTGAGGGTAGAAAAGGTTGGGATGGAATCAAGTCTAGACAGTTTTTGTCTGGACTCAAAGGTCATAGAGACCATTTTTTTGACGTTGATTGAGAGTTGGTTTGCGAGAAACCAGTGCTGGACGTTCTTAAAGTCCAACTGGAGGCTGGCCGCCACCTCAGAGGGGGAGTTCTCAGATGCAAACAATACAGTGTTGTCCATGTACATGTGGATACTTGAAGATGAGCAGGTGGTGGGGAGGTCATTCAAAAAAGTGGAGAATAGGATTGGTCCAAGCACTGAGCCTTGTGGGTAGAGATGCAGCAAATTTAAATTCCGCCAGCGAAGTGAGCACGAAATGGTGCCCGTTGCCACTCCGCTATGTGGAATGGGCAATGCAAAGTGCTCACTCCACCTTGTCATTACTACTTAGTGTTAAGGCGGAATGGCAATGTGAAGTAAGGCAAAGTCATTGTTTTTAATGGACTTCACGTTCCTCATTATGATTCTAAGTGATCCACTTGGTGTTTCAGATTTGGCAGCCCCCTCACACATCACATGCTTTACAGTACTGTAAGTCACATGCTCTTTAGCTAGGCTGGAAGTGAGTCATACAAGCAGGCACTTTTACTTTTTCCTGTGCAGACAGAGAGAGAGGAGTGTGTTTTGTGACTGATGATACTTTGAGATCAGAGCGAGGAGGAGATTTAAACTCTGATTTAGACTCAACAGCTTTTTTAAAAGCTACATTTGTTGTCTTTTCTGTACACTTTTTTACTTAATTTGTTCTTTCTGTAAATTTTATTTTTCTTACCTTCATAAGTAGTTAATTGTTTGTCCCCCCCCCCCCCGAAGCAGGACCAGCACTGCCTCCTGTCCTGACTCTGGGGCAGTTGAACCACCACCACCCCCAAGTCCAGCACCAGGTCCTCTGGAGCAGGATGTTCCTGTTCCCCCAAGCCCAGGTGTGGATCCCATCCCTGTTCAGCACCATTACCAGTTGGCTGCCAGTTCATCTGGCCCTCCCCTACCTGTGCCTGGTTCTCCCCGCACCTCCATTGTTTGGCAGTTTTTTTGACTGTGTCAGGGGGGGACAGCAGTGTGGTCAAGTGCTGCCTATGTGAGGTGGAGGTGCACCGTGGCCCCTGGGGGACTCGCCTGGGGACTGGGAGCCAGCACACCCATATGCTCAATCACCACCAAATGGAGTGGCAGACTGCCATAGAACGGACCATGCCTGCACCTGCTGGCCATTCTGTGACAGAGGGTGCAGCTGTGCATGGCGGCATCCCTAAGAAGAGGAGGGCCACAGCAGTACCTGCTGCTCCACCAGGATTGCATAGAGGGACATAAGTTGCAAATTATGTCACTGCTGGAACTGCTGCTGGATCACCATGGGATCCCATGTTAGTTTGTTTTTCCTCACACCATGTGCCCTTCACACCTTCCTTGCTGTGTTATAAAATGTATTCCTCCACCATCGCCAACCCTTGTATGTAATTATGCTCTTTTTTGTTGTCTTCTGTATGCATGACACTTTGTATTCTGAGTAGTGCAAGTATATTGTGCTAAACTGCATGTGTGCAGTCAGCCTTCTTTCCAGTCTGTGTACGTACTGCAGACACTGTCCAAATCCCTGACTTAAAAACACTTATTAATAAGTACAATGGTGGGATAGTGAAGCCTGGAGAGATACTACAAAATAGGCTTACAATACATCCAAGTAACCAGTAAAAAAATTAATGTTTTGATTTGTGACGTAATTGTAAATCATGATTTGTGACTGCATTTGTGACCATGATGATGAAGAAATGCAAATGCCTATGGCTGTACTTCCCCGGGCCCCAATGAGGTGTGGCACAAAACACCCCGACTTAAAAACACTCATTAATGAGTACAATGGTGGGGTGGTGAAGCATGGAGTGATACTACAAAACAGGCTTAAAATACATCCAAGTAACTATTAAAAAAAATTAATGCTGTGATTCGTGATGTGATCGTAAATCGTGATTTGTTACTGCATCTGTGACCGTGATGATGAAGATATGTGAGTGCCTATGGCTGTACTTCCCCAGGCCCCAATGAGGTGTGGCACAAAACACCCCGACTTAAAAACACTCATTAATCAGTACAACGGTGGGGTGGTGAAGCATGGAGAGAGATACTACAAAACAGGCTTACAATACATCCAAGTAACTATTAAAAAAGATTAATGTTGTGATTCATGACGTGATCATAAATCGTGATTAATGACTGCATTTGTGACCATGATGATGAAGAACTTGATTTGTATCATGAGTGACTCGTGATGATGGTCCTGACTTAAAAATGCATATTAATGAGTACAATGTTCATGCAGAATTATGCACCACACCTGTCCAGTACTCTGAACGGAAGCCAAAGAAACAACTGTGACTTAAGTTAGAGATGGAGATTGGGTCTTAAAGAGATGCAAATGCACAGACAGATTAAGATTGTGCTGCACACTGAAGAGATGCAGATGCAAAGGCACAACACCTAACCAGTGCTCACCATCAGAAATTCAAATCTGGAAAAGAATTCCTTTGCCGGTTGGGGCGGGCTGGGGGTTGGGGGCAGTGTACTGCACTGCTGCAATAACAGTCACTAGTACTAGTAAAAATACCACAACGAAGTACAAAAATTACACAGCTGGAGTGGATAGCAGGTTCACATTGCTGAAATTATGTGGCACAATAAAATATGTCTGGTTTGATGACATGTGTCACACACATACTCACACACACACTAAGTAATGCTTAACAAACTGAAAACTTCAGTAATGTAACCACACATTTTAAACAAACTAAAATTATGCACTGCTGCATCACAACAATCAGCAAAAAAATGGCAAGAATTATTGAAAATATTACTGTGTGTACATTAACACAGTTATACAAGAAAAATATCACCAAAACAGAAAGCACTGTAATTTTCTCCACGTTAATCTACCTACACCACAGATACACCCCTTCCCAAAGCACACTTCCACTGTCCCTCACTACACAGAGTGAATATTGTACATTAACATTCAAAATCCACACACAAATAATAAACGCTCGATGATATGAGCACGGGAGGGTTTCCTATAAACGAAGAACTAAAGTTTCAGCAAAACAAATGACCCCAAAAGGCTTTTTTAACAGCTTTTAGAAGGTTTGAATCACAGAGCTCTCAGAGCAGATTGTCTCCTACAGCTTCATACATGCACTACCCCAAACTGAAGCTGTGCAGAACAATCTCGAGCCCATGTGACCCGAAATCCCATGAATCATTGCAAAATTCACCTTTGGAGCTTAAAAACAAGGCAAAGTGAGGCGAAGTACATTGTTTTCAATGTACTTCGCCTTAAGAATTGGTGGAGTAGTGGTTTGGGAAGGCGGAGTAACGCGAAGTCATTGCTTTCAATGGACTTTGCATTATCCATTATAACATGAAGTACTCCGCTTAGCGATGAGGAGCACTCAGTGAATTCACCTTCACTCCATGGATCACTTCGTGGAGTGAATTGAGGCCACCTCACCCACCACTACTTTTGGGACACCTGTGTTGATAGGAAGGGGAGGTGGAGTTACCAATTCTGACAGCCTGGGAGTGGCCGATGAGGTAGGACTGAAACCAGCTGGTGGTGGATCCGGAGAGGCCAGTCATGGTTAGTTTACTCAGGAGAAGGGAATGGGAAACAGCGTCGAAGGCTTTGGCCAGGTTGACAAAGATGGCAGAGGTAATGCATCCCTGATCCACACCAGAGAGAATAGAGTCAGTGAATCGAAGGAGGGAGGTGGTGGTGAAGTGGTTTTTATGGAAGCCAGACTAGAAATGAATGAAAAAGAAAGTGGAGTCAAGGGAGGTGGTGAGTTGCTCAAGGGCCAGGTGCTCTTGGAGCTTGGCCAGTTCGGGAAGGAGAGAAGTCCCCACCTTTAGGGAGGGGGATAACAGTAGCAGACTTCCAGGCATCAGGTACCATTGTGTGTAAAAAGGAGAGGTTCAGTAGATAGATCAAGGGGGAGAGTAATGAAGTAGGCTGCAAGGTGGCGTAGTTTAGGGTCGAGGCCATCAGGGTTTTTCTCCTTGCAGGGATTCAGGGTTAGCAATACACACAGGGTTTCAGGGAGTACTGGTTTAAAAGAGAACCTCGAAGCAGGGGATGGGTGGAAGTGTGGGATGGCATTGGTGGAACTTGTGAAATCACCAGATGCAATGGGGGGAAGAGAGGCAAGAAGTGAGGAGGCACAAGAGGTAAAATAGATGTTGAATTCTGCAGCCGTTGAGAGGGGAGCTGATAGTGTGTGGACACCTACTTTTAGGACAGGGGAGGGGGAGTGGGTGGAGGGGAGAATAGTGTGTGGATAGCCTTCCAGAATTTGGATAGATTACTTATGTTTTCATGGAAGGAGGCTTGGAAGTACTATGCCTTGGCAAGATGGATGGCTCTGGTGCACGTGTTAGGGAGAGAGCGATATCATTGATGGTTTTGAGGGATACAAGAAGATTTAAATGCAGCCCATGCTTGGTCCCTTGTGTATTGGCAAGTGATGAGTTCAGTGGAGACCCTGGGGAGGAGGTTGCCACGGACCCTAGCGTTTCTGAACAGCATATGATGGTCTCAGACTTTAAGGAGCTGTGAGCTGAAGTAGCTCAAGACAGCATTGATAGAGGGGGCAGAGGTGATTGGTGACCAATCAATACTGGACAGATCATAATGGAGGGAGAATAAATCCAGGGATTGGAAAGAGAGAAAGTTGAGGATGGTTGAGGAGGACTTTGCATGGTGGATTTTATGCACACAGAAGACCATATGATGGTCGTTGAGAGCATCGTGGAGAGATCTAGACTTTATGACTCAGTGAGGGTGCGAGGTCAGAATCCAGTCGATTAATGAGTGTTTACTTTACTTGTGGTTAAGGAGCCCTGGGTCTGTAATAAGCTGTTTTAGATTAAGAAAGGAGATATGGGTGCAGATTTTGGAGCGTGAACTGGTCAGCCAGTTTATATTGAAATCCCCTAGGAGGAAAAGCTCACCAGGGGCAGCAAGGGAGGAGATAATAATATTTATTTATAGAGTGCAATTCAAACTTATCAAAGTGCTGTACAATAAAACAATAAAAGCAGAGATAAAACAATAAAATACAATAAAACAAACATTTGCTGAATTTGCAGTAAACAAATTTCTTATGTACAATCCTGAAAAGCTTGGTAAAACAGGTCAGTCTTTAAAGCTGTATTAAAGCTCTCCATGGTCTGGTACTCTTGAATCCGATGAGGTAGAGTTCCACAGGGTCAGAGCTGCATACATAAATGCTCGCACACCTGATGTTTTCAATCTAACCCTGGGAACCTCTAGCAATCCCTCATCAACTGAGCTGAGGGGATGGAGGGGGCAGTAAGGAACCAAGAGCTCTTACAGGTAGCCCAGATCCTGTTCGTGTAGGACTTTGTAGGTCAGTAAACTGACCTTGAAGGTGATCTTCCACTGTACAGGCAGCCAGTGCAGTTCACGCAGCACAGGGGTGATGTGACCAGCCTGGAAAACCCATCAGTAACCTGGCTGTCATGTTCTGCACCAGCTGCAAGCGGCGGATATCAACCCCCAGGAGCCCTAGGTAGAGGGAGTTGCAGTAGTTAAGGCGCGAGGTCACAAAGGTGTGGATCAAGGTTGGAAGGTCGCAAGACAGAACAAGGTGCTTAATCCGGGCAATGTTCCTCAGATGGTAAAAGGAGGACTTGACTACTGCTGACACCTGCGTATGCAGTGGCAGCCCCTCATCAAAAATCATCCCCGGATTCCGCACCTGAACAGAGGGCATGAGCTGGCTACCTCCAAGCCAAAGCCCAGAGACAGACCCTACCCCCGCCCTATCTGTCCTATGACCCAGATCCACCACCAGCACTGCAGTCTTATCAGGGTTCAGTCTTAACCAGCTGGCCAGCATCCAGTCCTGGGATTTCTATGAGGCAGCTATTAAAGACAGAGACCGCACTATCCTGGTCAGGTGCAAAAGACAGGTAGAGCTGGGTGTCATCTGCATAACAGTGAAACCTCAGCCCATACCGTCTCACAATGTCTTCCAATGGCAGCAAATACACTGTGAACAGCATAGGGGACAGCACAGAGCTGAGGAACCCCACATGGCAGAGAGAATGAAGCCAAGGAATAAATCCCAGACACCACTCTCTGAGTTCTGCCAGTGAGGAAAGATGTAAACCATCTGAGGACCATACCTGGTAGGTTGCAGATGTCCCTCAGGCACTCCAGCAGCCCCCCCATGGTCCACAGTGTCAAAGGCTGATGAGAGATCAGGAAGGACTGAGACTGACTGGCACTTCTGATCTCTTGCAATCAGAAGATCATTGAGCACCCGAACCAGAGCGGTCTCAGTACTATGTCTTTTCTGAAAACCGGACTGGAGGGGATCATAAATGTCATGGACTGTCAAATGGTTCTCCAGCTGTAGAGCAACTACTTTCTTGATCACCTTCCCAACAAAGGGAAAGTTAGAGATTAGCCTATAGTTAGCAGGGCAGTTTGGGTCCAGAGAAGATTTTTTAAGGAGATGTGTTACCACCATCTCCTTCAGGGAGTTCGGTAACTCACCTAACTCTAAGGAGCACCAAACTATTTCTGCCAGGACAGGGCCGATGGAATCCACACATCCCAAAATGAGGCATCTATGGCCCGGGTCCAAACTACAGCATGTAGGCTGCATGCTCTGGACAATCTGCATGACATCAGAGATTGCCGGCTGGTCAAAATGTACCCAAGAAAACTGAGGTATAATAACCATACACTGACCACTGTCATCCCCCATAGAGTGGGCTGAATGGATCTCTGCCCTAATGTCAGCCACTTTATTAGGAAAGAATTGAGCGAACTCATCACACTTATCCTGTGAAAATGCTCTATGAACTTGTAGACAGGTTGGATTGCACAACCTGTTCATAGTTCAAAAGAGCTGAGCCAGTCAATCCTGAGCCACAGCAATCTCCCTGGACAGGAATTCTGCCTTCTTATGGGAGATTGTTGATTGATAGACTCGATAACGTTCCATCAATCTAAAGTGGTCGGCATCCAGGGCAGGTCTCCACCAGTGCTGCTCTAGCCTTTGTCCCGCTCACCTCCACTCCCTCAAGGTCCCATCAAACCAAGGGGACCGAGGGCGAAGAGTGAGGGGGCGAACACGGACAGGAGTGATGGAATACACAGCACCCGCCACAGCCTTATTATAGGCTTGGATTAGATTCTCTGGACCCTCACTAGCATCTGGAAATCCCAGTAGGTCTAATACTGCCAAAAAAAACAATGGGAGTAACATCCCTCAAAGGGTAGTATCTGACCATCTCCACAGGGGTAGGCTTATAGAGGGGAGCCCGGAAATTCAACCTTACAGTGTGGTGGTCAGACCATCCAACCGGTTCCACCACAAGGTCAGAGGCTTCCATCCCCAGGAGGAAAACCAGGTCGAGTGAGTAACCCTGATCATGGGTTGCAGAGGTAACTACCTGTGTGAAACCCAACATATTCACGAGTTGGAGGAAGTCCTGACCAAATTGCAAGAGTTCATCATCGACCCAGGCATTGATGTTGCCCAGCACCATCAGCCTGGGTGACTCCAACACCATGTCGGCAATGAAGTCCATCATCTCCTGCAGAAACAATTTCTCACCACAGGGTGTACTGTAGATGAGAATGATCATACACCCCACACCTGCAGCTGCAGTACAATTAAACGATCTGGGAACCTCAACTGGAACTTCTTCGAGGCCCAATTCCATTTTAAAACAAATGGCTACACCACCGCCCCTGCAGGAGCCAGGTAAGAGAAGGTGTGCAGGTGAGGAAATCCACAGTCACAGCCACAGATCTTAGGTCAATAACTCTGGTATTGTTAGCATCAGTCCTACCTGTACCAGCTTGTTTGTATCTATGTCTTAAGTTACTGTTATATTGTGTTATACTGTTATACTGTGTATTTTCGTTTGTCTTACTGTGACAAGGTACCTTTGTAAATGAGCCTATGGCTCAAAGGTTGTCCAAACTGCTGTCTAAATAAATAAATAAATAAAAAATACATAAATAAGTGATGTATCACCAAGAACCTAGCAGGAATAGCCACCTCCAAACTCGGGCCAACATTTTCATCCAGCCAGGTCTCGGTGATGCATGCCGGGTCAGCAGTCCCAACAAGATCAGCAATAATAGCTGTCTCGTTCTTTATAGACCTGGCATTGCATGACACCACTCGAGATGGACGAGACCCAAGAGCAGTCTGGACTACCGGCCCTGAAATACAAGAGCCCTTCGGTGTGGGAACCAGATGTGAAGGACCACGATCTGGAACCCATTTCACCCCAGGGCATCTCCTGGACTTAACTACCCCAGTCCTATCCCCCAGCTCATCCCTTCCCCAAGGTTCAGAGCATCCAATCCTCTTTCTCCTTTTACTCACTATCCCAGGGGCCCTACATAGCCCATAAACTACTGCCGACAGCAGAGGGTAATTAAAGGGCTGAGGCCTCTAAGCTCAAAGGAGGAGTTATGCCTGACTGGGAGAGCCAAATGCCAGCACATCCTAATAAAGGCCAGAAACTAGGAACAAAAGAACATCAAATCAAAAACAACCCTAACCCCCCTCCAGAAACAGCTAAGAAGAAAACAAATAAAAATGTCAGTCCATATATTGCAAAAAACTAGTGGAAACAGATCAAGAAGAAACAACCAGTCACCAGATACTGCTGTAGAATAAAGTGAAAACAACACCCAGAGAGCTCTCATCAATCCGGGTAAAACAAAATGTCTTTGATCCCACCACTACCTCTCACGTAGTGAGTAAAGAAGTCAACAATAACTTGAAAATTTGGGAAAAATGCAGGGTACTCTCATTAACCCTCCAAAGTCTGCTGTGTTGAAAGGAGCTGGGCAGTGTAATCCTCAAGCACAAATCATAGACAAAATGGCCAGGTAAGAGAAGGTGTGTGGGTGAGGAAATCCACAGCCACAGCCACAGATCTTAGGTCCATAAGATAAAAAACAGAACCAGTCTTCCACAATCTTTGGCAACACTCCAGCCACCAACACAAAGTTCAGGACCACAACAAAAGCTCTTCCTTATTCCAGAGCCGTTATCCTAACAAAATTCCCACAGGTCAGCACCCAGCCTGCAGGGGAAGTCGACAACAACAGCCCAGAAAGAACCAAGCAAAAGGAGAGCAAGCAACTCTGGCCACTCCACCAAGAAAAAATGCTGCTCCCTTCTGAACCCGCGACCAGTGGCTACAGGCACCCAGAGAATCAGCCTTCAAGCCGATCCTCAGGTGACTTAGGGCAGCACTGCACTCCCCTGCTGACTCGTCAGTGACCAGATGTGGGTGTTCCTGCCCTGGACCTGGGCACAGCTAAGAACAGTGGCCCCCAAGCAGGCGACCGTAAGCCTTCCCCCAAGATCTTAAGCAGTCAATACTATGGAATACATGTGGAGTCCTCTCTGTAAAAATAGGATTCAGGTAAAGTCATGAACACTACTGGGACAAAAACTTAAGACTCCTCTCCCCAGCTTTCCAACAATAGAAGCAATTCCTTCAACCGGTGACAGCAACTATTTAGCTGAGACATGGCTTGATGTCCAAAGCCCAGCTCTGCCCAGCAACAGAACGGTAAACTGGTGACTCTTGATCCTCCATTCCCAAAGTAATCCAAATAGGGAAAGGCAGGACACAAAAACCCCACACACGCACCTAAACTAACTACCTCATTCACAGTCCCTAAACTAACTACCACTACAAGTTGTCAAAAAAGTCAAACAAAACACAGAAAATAAATAAAAATAGCTAAAATAAGGCACATTAAACATAAAAACAAAACCCTTCTGGCAATAGCTACAGCTGACTTACAGCTGACCAAGCATGGTCACCATCTCAAACATCATTCAGAGATGGGTTTAGAATTTGTAGCTATTTATGATCAAAAAAATGGAGGAGAGTAAGTCAGTGATAGAGAACAGGAAGGAGACCAAGAGGTTAGGGCAGCAGCATACACTGCCTACAAAGATAGAAAGGGAGAAGGGGAGGAAAGTTTTTACTAGAAGCAGTTGACAGGCAGAGGAAGAGGTTGTGGAGAGACATACGGAATAGTTGAGTTGTGTAGATATGTACATGGCAACGCCCCCACCCCTGGACTTACAGTCCTGATGGATGAGGGAGTAACCAGGGATGGAGATGGTGGAGTTGGGAATTTTAGAGCTGAGCCATGACTCAGATAATGTGAGGCTAGAGGGTGTCAGGTGTAGCACGAGTGGCTGTAGAACATCAATTTTTGGGAAGAGGCTTCTAATGTTAAGGTGAAGGAGACTAAGTCCCTTTGGCAATGCTGGAGGAGTGAAGTGTGGGGGACGGAGGTTTGGTTTGATGTCACCTGCAGTGATAAGCAGAAGGGGCAAAAGTGATCATATGAGGATGGTCTGCCGTTTTTTAGATGGAGGGGGTAGGAGACTGAGGACTGTGCCAGTCTTACAGTTAGTGCTGCTGGGGCGAAAGACAAGGGAGCCTAGGAAGGCCAGGTGGGATTTAGTAAGATAGATGATGCTGGCCACAGCACAGTAGGGGAAGTGTAATAAGGGGAGCTGGCAGGAGGAGGGGAGTGTAGGAGAGAAGGAGGGGTATCGGGGGGGTAAATGTGGAGAGGATGGGAGTGAGGAAGGGGGAGAGAAGACCGGGTGAGTAGTAGGGGGAAGAGTGCAAGAAGGAGAAGAGGCATGGAGGGTGATGGGTGAAAGGGAATTAGACAGTGGATTAGGTAGGGCAGACAAATTTAGAGACATAGGAGAGAGGGCAAGGAGAGGGATTTGGTTGGGGAACTGCTAAGTGGGTGGATGAGGGTACTTTGTAATGCAATTTTAAGCAGTGGCAAAGTAAGCTGATGGCACTATAAAAGCAAGGGGGGGAACGTAAGCAGTAAAGAGGGAGAGTGTGTAAAGCAGAGCAGAAGTCAGTGGGTATTGTTATTAGACACAATGAGCCAACGGCTGGGCACAGTGCACTGGCTGACAGCCAGCAGGGAGGTAGGCCGGAAATTGCACTAAACAAGAGTGTACAGACAAAACTATAGGATGTGGAAATAGTCCTGGGTGAGCTCCAAGTTCATGTAGCATATTTAAAGAGTGGCGAGGTTGGGGGAGGGAGAGTGGGCAAGAGAACATTTGGCAGCTTTTTCTCTCTTTTCTTAACTCTGACCCCAGCCGGAGTGCTGAAAGCTGCTGAGAATTCCAAGCTGAAGCAGGATTGCAAGGGAGCCAACCTGCAAGGGAGCTAAGGAGAAAAACAGCCCATCAGAGTAGTGCCAGATTTGAAAAGAGTGGCGCTTGCAGGGAGAGACCATATCTTGCTGAGTCAGCTGGCTGCAGTAAGATAAGGTGAGTGGGGTTGTAGAGAAGCACTGCGCTGCACATCCAGTGGAAAGTGTGCCTGATCAGGTGCTCCCTCTTGTTGAGTCGGCTGGCTGCAGGATGGTAAGGCAGGTGGCAGCTGTAGAGAAGCGCTGCACCACACCGCTGGTGAAAAGCATGCCCTATCAGGGGCTTCTTCTTGTTCAGTCAGCTGGCTGCAGCAGGGAAAGGTGGGTGGCAGCTGTACAGAAGTACTGCACCACACCTCCGGTGAAAAGCATGCCCAGTCAGGGGCTCCTTCTTGTTGAGTTGGCTGGCTACAGGAGGATAAGGCAGGTGGCAGCGTGCCGCACCTCCGGTGAAAGTGTGCCCAGTCAGGGGCTCCTTTTTGTTGAGTCAGCTGGCTGCAGGAGGGTAAGGTGGTCAGTGGTGTAGAGAAGCACCACACCTCTGATAGAAAGCGTGCCTGGTCAGGGGCTCCTTCTTGCTGAGTCGTCTGGCTGCAGGAGGATAAGGCAGGTGGCGGCTGTAGTGAAGCGTCACACCGCACCTTCGGTGGAAAGGGTGCCCGGTCAGGAGCTTCTTCTTGTTGAGCTGGCTGGCTGCAGGAGGGTAAGGTGGGCAGCAGATGTAGAGAAGCGCCACAACGCACCTCTGGTGGAAAGCGTGCCTGGTCAGAGATTCCTTCTTTTTGAGTCGGCTGGCTACAGGAGGGAAAGATGGGCGGTGGCTGTAGAGAAACATTGCACCTCCAGTGGAAAGTGTGCCTGATAATGAGACTCCTTCTTGTTGAGTCGGCTGGGTGGTGGCTGTAGAGAAGCGCCGCACCGCACCTCCAGTGGAAAGCATGCCCAGTCGGGGCTTCTTCTTATTGAGTCAACTGGCTACAGGAGGGTAAGGTGGGTGGCAGCTGTAGAGAAGCACAGCGCCACACCTCTGGTGGAAAGCGTGCCTGGTCAGGGGCGCCTTCTGTAATAATGGGGCCTACACTCAGACCATTTTGTTAGAGGCACATAAGGGGAGAAATAATTTTTAGAGGTGGTTTATTGAATGCTTTGAATATCTATTATCCCCTGCAACCTTTCTAGTGCACAAACATTCCTTACAAGTGGGTAATCCTCCATCCATACTATTGGCTGATGCACGATCGTAAACTTTGGACTGCCAGAGGTCAAGCCTCCAGCCCAGATAACATTGTCCAGTTTACTTTGTGCATCTCTTGAGACTGATCACAATCTCTGATTTCATTTATATAGCACATGCCGACAGACAAGCGTGTGTTAATCTTATGACCTTCTCTGACTCCTAACTTTCCTGCATGCCTCTATCGCCAGAAACAAAGAAAACCCCTACCAGTGCATAGATCAGGGGCACAAGTCAAGCTGCACCCTCCAGTAGTGTACAAGCTTAGAACCCCCTGTCCTGGTTGGGACCCTCTTAGAGCATTCACACGGACTAGCTCCTGAGGACTGAACACTCATGTAGCATCCACTCCACATCAGGCAGTGCTCACAATAAGCCTCATGCACTATTCTACAGGGCTTTCACTTCTACAAGGACTCCTATATTTACAGGAAAATTGATCCATTTACAGGGAAATTATTCCCATAGACTTGCATTGGTTATATGGGGAAAAATGCTGTTTGGCTTCCATAGGAAATAATTTAATATGCAGGAAAACACAGGAAACTTGCCCTGGAGTTACAAGGGAAATGATGAATAAATCTGGGAGCACTATATTCTATAGCAGCCATTAAGTAACAGATAGTATGACCCAGTCGAGCATTCCACTAAATACAGCCGGAGGAGTACGGGGAGAACTATAAAGTGAGACAATCAAGGGTTGACTCCAGCACTAGTCAGAGCTGGGACATAGGGATGAGACCATTGTAACAACAACTCTGGCTGCTCAGAGGTTAGACACTCAATTGATGGTTTGTACTGCAGCAACCAATAAAATAAAGGGATACTGCATGCTGCTAGCTACAACTGAAGAGTGCATAAATGCTGTTATAAGCTGTTACAAATACAAACAAGCATTTGTCAATGCCGAATATTTGCTTGCTGGTATTAGCATTGGAAGTGCAGGAGTTAGACAGATGCAGAACAGGAATGGCAGTTAAGTACTGAACATCGCCAACCCCACCTCCACCCTGCAGAGATAGACAGGCATTGGGGTGTGCCTTTGGATCTTTGCACATAATGCTCATCAGTGTTGGGTAAGTTACTTTTTCTATTACTTTCTATTACTTTTGGAAACTTGTTCCAGAAAGCTCTGTGCAGTTACTAGCAAGGATGGAGAAGTACTGGAAAAGTAATACACCTTACAGTTACAATTACAATTACTTATGTCTTTTTATACAAAAGAAATATGTAACTGTAACTGATTACAGTTATTTGAAAGTAACTAGTAACTAACCTGTTACTTCCAAAAAATGTAATCTGTTATAGTTATTTGTTATTTTTGTACTGGTTTTGTATAAAAAGAAATAAGTAACTATAATTGTAAGGCGTATTACTTTTTCTAGTACTTCTCCATCCTTGCTACTGATTGCACAGAGCTTCCTGGAACAAGTTTCCAAACATAATAGAAAGTAATAGAAAAATTAACTTACCCAGCACTGCGCTCATGCCATTTCACCTCACCCTATCCTGCAGACACCGAAAAGTGTTGAGGTGTACCTTGGGGTGTTTGTCTTTACAGTCATCCCATTCCATAAGGACATACGCTGAAATGTGTGCAGTATAGGAGAATGGGGTGAACTCTGGGGCTAAAGAGTCTAAGGCACACCTTGATGCCTGTCACTGGCTGCAAGGTGGGGGTGGAATGGCATGAGCTTTACAGTCGGTAATCCAAAGGCACACCCCTGATGCCTGTCAGTCTGTACAGGGTGGGACGTTATGGTTAGAAACCCTAATGCCCCAGGTGTTTGTTGATATTTGCACTACAAATTTTCAACACGGCCTTTTTGTGACCCCCACCTCATGAAAGCATTTTGGACCTCTGCTCATGAACAATGGCGCTGTGATTTTGTTAATCTGTCCCGAATGTTGATTTCCCACAGCGACCGCACCATTCTGCACCAGATGTGCGAAAACACAGTTTGGGCAGGATGTGAAAAATAACAGCTGTACCATTCCTAGGGAGGTGTGAAGAGATGGCAATGTTGAGAATCTGGAGTGAAAATATTAAAAATGCTCGAACTTATGAGCGTACATGGAAACTGTGCAATGCACGCTCGTAACACAGTCATTTCATGGAATTATTTCACCAAATTTTCAACATAGGCATTTTTGTGACCTCTGCTCATGAACAGTGTCACTATGATTTTCTTACTCTGTCCCAAACATTGATTTCCCACAGCGAGCACACCAGTGTGCACCAGATGTGCGAAAACACATTTCGGGCAGGATGTGAAAAATGACAGCTGTACTGTTCATAAGGAGGTGTGCAAACATGACAATGTTGAAAATCTTGAGTGCAAATATTACAAATTCTTGAAGTTACAAGTGTGCATGGAAACTGCGCAATGCACACTTGTAACACAGTCATTTTTTGACCAAAGTTGCAACATAGCTTTTTGGGAGCCCACCTCATGAACCGTGACACTGTTGTTTTGTTAATCAGACCTGAAAGGTGATTCTGTGCAGTGACCATGAAATCACCTTTCGGGAAAGAATAACCAGATGACAGTGACTGAATTCATGAGGCGGGGTCCCAAGAACCCCATGTTGAAAATTTGGTGCCAAAATTCACAAAAATGGCCGAGATATCTACTTAAGTTGAAAACCCCCATTTATGCCATTATACAGCTTACTGGCATTTCTTTAGTTTGCGATCGGCTTTGAAAACTGCAGACATGTTCCAGCTCCACCGAAGATCATTATGCCAGGCTCCAGAGGTAAGTATGGGGTGAGGGGGTGGGGACATGGGGTGCACAGAGGGTTGGTGTGGGTTGGGGAAGGGGGCAACGGATAAAATGAGGGATGGATTTCTGTTTCCACAGGTTTAAAAAAAAACCTTGCAGGACGTTTTTCTACTTACAGGGACAATGAGCACAATGGGTTGGGCTCCCAGTGTGCCACCTGGGTAGTTGTTTTGGGGGGCTGGAGCTGCCGGGGATTGGGCACCCCGTCGGCACATACAATGTGTTTGGGGAAGTGCATGAGCCGAGGGGGATTGGGCACCCCCCCTCGGCACACAATGAATAGGGGGGGACACTATGCCAACAGGGCTCCACGTTGGCAAATGAACTGGGAAGGGGACATGCCGACAGGGGGATTGGGCACCCTCATCAGCTTTTATGGGGACTGTGAGAGGCGGACGGTGACAGCCACCACCATATTTATTGAAATGTGACACCAGACAAGGCAAGCTGCTATTTGCTGCTGCAATCGGGTACTGCCCCAACATCAGACTGTTCAGGAAAAACAGCTGATTTTCTAGTGATGGGGCGCTCCTTGATTGCAGCGCCGAATTTCTTTCAGGTTGCTGGCATGCTTCAAAACTGTTGTCATCAACAGCATGCTCCTCCATTGGCACCACAGAGACCAGCCCCATAAAGCACTGCTGGCATTAGCCACAACACTGCAGCACCTCCACAACCCACTACTCCAGCAAACTGTGACAAAAAGTTTCTTGCGCATGCACGCAAGCAAACATAAAAATATTGTATGGATGTTACTGATGCACGTAAAAATAAGTTTGCTTTATAAACTAAGGCATCCCTCATCTGGCTATCACAAACAAGACACCTGTACTGTCACCAGTAAAACAGAATAACATGCCCTCCCAGTCATAGCCATGGGCACAAGAAAGCTGGACCCTCCAGTAGTGTCCTAGCTTGCAATCTCCTATTGCAGTCAGGACCCTCATGTAGTGTCCTCACCTCCTGGCTGACTGAGAAACTGGACCCTCAACCACTTCACATTCAGGCAGTGATTACAATGAGCCATAGTCATGGTGCTCTCAAGAGGAAATCATTAGTCTATGACAGTGCTAGAACGTTGGACCTGTAACATGTTGCCCAGATTCACTATGGAGGTGACCTGTTAATGTGTGGTACATCTAACAGGCATAGGTTTGATTCCCCACAACCTCCACTTACATACTGTGGACTTCTGACTAGGCATTAAAGGGTCCATTTGCTTTTGCACGATCAGATTCTGGCATCTTTGTCCTACAGCCAGGTGCCCATGCTATAGTGGGACCTCCATGTCTCACGGGCCTTGAGGTGGCCCGGGCACTCATAAATCCAATTCCTGCACTGTCAATGTGCTTGGAGCACCCACATCATACTGGGGATGTCTTCCCCTGTTGCAATCACCTCCCATGCAGTCTGGAATGCTGGACTTCCACACTCCTTAAGAGCACCCAAGATCTTGCAGCCACCATGTTGGAAATGGCTGGCTATCACAAAAGAGCGTTTGGTTCTTCCTGGCCCTCACCGATCACCATGCAGTAGTCCAGTATGTGCTTATGGGTCTGCACATCAGCAGTGCGCAGCACTGGTTCCAATGGCACCCATTTTTTTTCTGCTCTCACTGCAATCTAGGGGGACAAACAGCACTAGTTGCTGGGGTACTGTCATGAGATGCCAAGTCTCGTGAGACAGTGACCATCTCGCTCCATGGTGTTCCCATGGTAGTCTCATCAGAACAGTGGCCATCTTGATACAGTTCCAGGATGGCAGCCATCATGTGCAGCTAAAACTTGCTCCAGCCAATCTCGCGGGAGCCGGGAATTTCCAAAGACAGCTGGATAGATCGAAATGATGGCCATATGTGTAGGTCTTCAGAACCTTATTAGAGTGCCCACTCGGACAACTGGGCGGTTTGTCTCTGGGATCACTTGGCACTTTTCTTATCTGTTGCTGCCTCACTTCTGTCTTCACTGTGGCAGATGACCATTTGTGTTTTTTTCCTTTTAAGCTGTGCTTTACAATATACATAGTGTGCCTGGGGGTATGGCAGCATATCCCCAGAAGGTGATCACATCAGAGCATGCAAATATTGGGTCTGAGCCCTGATCAGAAACAGGTCACACTGGCAGTAAGAGCTCCCCCATACCAATCCATTTCCAATATCTCCCAGGCATTCGGAGGCTCAGAAGACCTGCAGGAAATGTTTGTGAGTGTGCACGGTGCTGCACACTAAGCTACTACATGACTTCAGTCATGGTAGTTGGCGCACTACAAACTACTTGGGCTGTTGCAATGTGCACCATGCCAATTAATTCCTCAGATATAGAAAGGCTCACAAGAAGTTCAGACCTCTGGCGCAAACTTCAGCTTTGTACAACATCAAAGCTTTGGCTATTAGGCACTATACATTTTACATCTCATAAATTTTTCCCCAGCATCTGGTACTCTTCCCCACATGTTCTTAAATCCCAGGACTTCCTGACAGGAAGTCCAGGTTATGGGGGGGGGGGTGTCTCCCAAAACCCATAAGGGATGACAGCATTGTTTTGCAGCACCAAAACATCTACAGACTAAGGTCTTGGCTTCTGGGTTGGACAAGGCACTCCCTTATGAATCCACACATGTAGACAATTTAAAGAAGAGGAGGTAAGGCTCAGGCCTGAGGATTTATTTATTTATTTATTAGCTTTTGGTAACCGGGTAAGTGCGCTAGGCAACAGACCTGCCTATTTTTAGGCATGACCCGGGAGAGCACAGGACATTGGTTACAATATGCAGAAATACACAGACATAATATAGGTGTACAGGAGCAAAATAAGATATACATTGGGTAGCACAGTAATAGTTACATAAGGGTACATTTTAGGCATAGATCATAATAAGGATGTAAAATAAAGCAATTAGAGTAACCATAAGACAGCTGAGGACAGTAAAGACATCAAGATGCATAGCCACCTAGACTAACGTATTGCATGGGAGAACATTAGTGTAGTACTCAGGATCAGACCTGACAGCCTGCAGTGGGACACAGCAAATTAAGAGCATTGGCATTGGCAGAGGCTAGGAGGTGGGTGAACAGCGAGTTTTTGAATTCTCGATGGGAGGCTGAAGTTTTCACCATAAGGGGGAGTGAGTTCCAGAATTTGGGAGCAAAATGGGCAAATGCCTGTTCACCCATTTTTGTCATGCAAGGTCTAGTGGAGAGCATGGGGACAGAGGAAGACCTGAGGGTACGGGTGTGTGAGGCAGGAGTCAGAAGGCTGGCAAGATAGACAGAGCCGAGAGGTCTAGACAGGGAGTCGAATATAGACCCCCATGTGATGTCTAAAATCATAGAATAATTGAATACATGGGCAAAGACGACCAGTAGACCCAGCTTGTCTACCCTACATTCGTTGCCTCAGTCTACATCATGGACTCGATTCAGCACAGGTGCCTTTTCTCGATTCTTAGCACCATGCACTATTCCAATGTGTATTCCATGCATGTTTCAAGTGCCCCAGGTCTTCACCCCATTACCTCTTCTAGCAGGCTGACCCATGAGCTTGTCACCTTGTCACCCCTGTGAGGTACAACTAGCTCTGAGTCATGGCTGAGCTAGCTCTACTCATATGGATTCTTGTACAGTCTCTGCACCATGGCACCAGTGAAGCATCATGAGCAGGACATGGGAGGGGACTCTATGTTATTTATGGTCCCTGATAGAAACAAGTGGACTCCGCCTGGTGCAGCCTACAAGTATGTTCCTTACAAAAATTTCAAGTTGGAGACTCTCTCAGGCTCTTCTTGATGGCCAGTCAACCAGGTGATTTCCTCACCTCCATTGTGCTAAAGGATGTCTACTGCTGCACCCCACCTCATAGTGCTTGCTGCTACCCTCCACAAGACAGGGTTGCACTTCATTTCATACCTGGGCAATTGGCTCAGATGGGTCAGGTTCCCAACTCAGGCTCATAGGGACACAGATGCTGTACTTCACCTCCTACCACAACATGATTAGAGGACGCAGTATAATGTAGCGGCTAAGGCCCAGGGCTATGAACTTGGAGACCTTGGGTTTGATCCACACAACACCCCTGACTAGGGTCAAAAGTTTTCATAAACCAGGTCAAAAGTCAGCTAGTCCCCATGCAAGGCATCCTGCACTTCACCACACAGATAATCACAAACCTGGGGCCTAATGACCACAATGGAAGAGAAAGTCCACATTCTGACCCAGTTCATTGGGTCATTATGGATGCATCCCCACAAGCCAGTATGTGCATACCTGCTGCTGCCAAGACTTGCGGCATCTATGGTGCTATGGGCTCATCTACACACGTGCTCACTCCAGGGATCTGTTCTAGACACATGAGGTCATTCAAGGCAGCTGATTTCCCTGAATCTCATCTGCTCATCAATATGCTGGGGATGAAAGCAGTACGCTGTGCCCAGTTATTCTTTGCTACTCAGGTCACTGATCAGGCAGTCCTGATCAGGAAGAATCTCAAGTTACCATTGAGTACATGATCAAACAAAGGGGTCTCTGAGCAGGCAATGCTCAGAGAGGTGCAAAAATGCTAAAATGGGCAGAACGCAACCTTCTGGTGATCTTGGCTACTTTCCTGGCAGGCAAACTGAACTCTCAAGCAAACTGACTTGGCCAAAGGCCACCTACACCTGGGACTGTGAGAGTATATCTCAGGATAGGTCTACAAAAATCACAGTGCAGTTGTTGGCTCTTGACTGGTTAAGTAGCTCATGGTATTCTCTGTTCTGAGTAATCATACTCAATACCTAGTTGGCATCTTCATCACTGCCAGGATCCCATCAGCCAAGGACCACTGTTTCACCACAATGCTTAGCCTGACTGCATGGATGCTGAAAGGCACAAACTGCTGAATGCAGGGTGTCTCTCCAGGGGGTTAATTGTTTTTTGCACTTCAGAATGCAATCAACAATAAGACTTATTGTGGGCATTGGCAGATCTTCTGTAAATGGTGTTCCACAATAGGCCTGTCCCCTTTGGTAATGGGTCTTCACCATATTCTAGACTTTCTCAATGAAAGGGCAGACAAAGGTCTTGCAGGCTCCTCTTTGAGGCTACAGATTTCAGCAATTTCTACAATGTGGGGCTCAGTCTGCATCCAGGTGTAGTCTGGCTGCTGTGGGTGGTACAGTTTACATCTCCCCACACTGGCCCAGCTGCCCTTCATGGTGACTTGATCTGGGCTTGGGAGGACTCTACAAGCCTCCTTTCCATACCTGGTTCTCTATACTAGATGACTTTTCTCACAGTCTTGCTGACAGCTACGTGCTCAGCTGGATAGGTGAGCAAGTGGCAGGCACTATCAAGCTGAGCACAGTTCCTTTCTTTTCATAATGACAAATGGCTCAGAATAATGTCATCCTTCTCTCCTAAGGTGGTATTCAGTTCCACATGGGTCAGAACATTTTCTACCTGCCATGCCCACACACTGAGGTGACAATAATATGGCTCCTCATCTGCTCAACATGGTATACCTCATGAAGGCTCCTCTAACCATGCCTGAAAGTTTCCATCAGTTGAATAGGCTGTTAATTTTCTTTAAGAAAGAAAGCAAGTCAGGCTGTCCCTAAGGAAGCACTAGCTAGGGGGATATAGGCAGCAGTTGCAGCCACCTATCAAGGGACAGACCTGGAACCCCAACAGGCATTAGGGTACATTCCACTAGGGCGATGGCAGTGTCACCGTCAGAGGTGGCGCTGCCTCAGTACAGGATATCTGCACTGTGGCGACCTGGTCCTCTGTACTTATTTATGCCTGCCATTTCAGGTTGGACATAGCATCAGACGGCAGAGCTACATTCAGAAGGGCTGTGCTTCAGGCTGCTATGGGTTCAGGGTAACATAATATTCATCTTCTCACCTGGGTTTTTTTCTGGTACTGCTACAAAGGTCCCACTTGTAAGGAATGTCTGAGCACTAGAAAGGTTGCAATGGATAATGGTATTTACTCACCTGGTAAAGGGGATTATCAGTACAACCTTCTAACGCTAAGAGTCCCTCCTGATTGCAGATGAAAAGGGTGTCTGTGCAGCCAGAACCACATGGGGCTACTTCTTAGTTTATCTAGGTAGAGTTATGGTATGAAAACTGCATTATGTTATCTACTACTTAGTTCTGGAATGTTTTGCTATATGTATGTATGTGTGTGCGTGTGTGTGTGTTTGTGTGTGTGTATATATATATATATATATATATATATATATATGTATATATATATATATATATATATATATATATATATAATCAAAACTCCATTTAATCTTCAGTTAAGGTTGTTCCACAGTGACAAAAGTGAGGAAATTCAGTGTTAGGGTTGAAAGCCCCTTACCTCCCAGCTCACCCCAACCCGGCATCGGGGTGTGCATTGAGGTCGATGGCCCTAACTCTCACCCCATCACATGTGTAAAGAAGCTGAGGTATAGGAGAATGGGGTGAGAGTTAAGACCGACAACCCCAACGCACACCCCAATGCTAGTTGAGGGGTGCGTTGGGAAGGTACAAAGGGGGCTTTCAACCCTAACACCGAATTTCCTCACTTTTGTTGCTGGGGAACAACCCTAACTGATGCATTAAACTGAGTTTTTTGCCTTAAATTTCCCTTCTTTTTGAGAATGAGGACTATAAATAGTAAATAGAATGCAGTGGTGGGAAGGGCTCCACGCTCCCACCATGTTATGTCTTGTGACATAATAATAGTAACTGCAATGTAAATGCAAGTGCTAACAGTTACGCACAAGGTGGCACAAACATAAATGGTAATGCAAACGTTAATGGAAACGTAAGCTCAAAGTGATGCCAAAGCAAACAGTGACTCAAACGGAGATGCAAGCGCATATGGAAATGCAACTGGTAACAAGCACGGTCATGGTACCACTATTATAAATGCAAATTTTAAGTGTTACAGCAACAATAACATCAAAGGGAACAGAGCAGAAAGGCAAACGCAAGCGCGTAACATGTACTGTCACAGTACAGCAATTGCAAATGCAAATGGTGATGGTAAGAGGAAAAATAATGCCAAAGGAAAGAGAAACGCAAAGGCAAATGCAAGCGTGTACGGAAATGTAAACTGTAACACGCATGGTCACGGTACCGCAATTGAAAACCAAATGGTAATGGTAACAGCAACAATAATGCCAAAGGAAACAGAAATGGAAATGCAAACGCAAGCACGTACAGAAATGCAAACTGAAATGTGCAAGGGCACGGGAACGCAATTGGAAATGCAAATGGTAATGGTAAGAACAACAATGATTCAAAATGAAAGACAAACGCAAATGCAAACGCAAATGGAAGGGCGGCCACAAATGCAAAAGGTAATGCGCACAGTGACGCAAAGTGAAACACAAACAGAAACAGTACTGTAGGGCCAAATGGTAAGAGTAAGGCAAACGCATGCACAAAGAGAAACGCAAAGTATAACGTGCACGGTGGCGTACACGGGGAATGCTAATGCAAATGGGTACGGAAACGCAAGTGGAAACGCTAACTGTAACAGTAACGGAAGCACACACCCTGTTTTTGCCCAACAGCTGCATAGAGAAACACAATGTGTACAAAGAAAGTATGCATAATAATGGGCCTTGGAGCAGAAAATGAGCTGTTGGAATACTAAATTGTTTATATCTCAGGAAGCGTACGACATAGAAAAAAATTTGTAATTTCACATGATTCATGAGTTTCCGGGCTAGGTTTTCACTAAATGTGTAGCCCATAGGGCTACACATAGTCATGATGAAAATTCCGTATCTCGCACAGTTTCCGAGATACGAGCCCTGAAAGGCGCGGAGGACGCCACCATGTTAGTCTATGGGAAAAAAAGTTCAAATTCGGGGTACCATAACTTTGCACCCATGCAATATTTTGTCACCAGACCATGAAAAGCCACATCTGTGAGATGTTGGCTGCCATTCCTCCAAATTTCAGCCCAAAAGACCAAACCATTTTTTTGTAGCAGGGTAGCAAAGAATTCCTGTCATTTTGGCCATAGCCTAGAAAAGTAGTGTCGTGATTTGCAAAAGCTTTTGCAAATTTTGTGTAAGTTTCGCAGTCGCAACACTACTTTGCAACACTACTTTTCCCAGAAATTTGAAAAACATATTTCTGGGGTGTTTAACCCCAAAATAAAGACATGGCTAGCATCCTCAGGGCTCAAATAGGTAAACACAAAAAAGAATTGTGTCCCTAGGTGGTCCCAATTTTAAATGCCAAGCACTTCTATGATCAGTAACTGAAAACAAAATGGTGGATTTGTGACACTACTAGGGCCATTTGCGACACTAAAAACTGCATTTGCAAAGTGTCGAACTTTTTGTTAACTTTTCCCATTGACTTATAATGGGAAATTGTTTTTTGAATAACTTTTGAACCGTTCAATATTTTTTAATGAAATCTTCAAAAGGCACATCAGGGACCCTGGCCACACATTCCCTGAAGTTTTTGGACCAGTCGCATAAACCGTGCAACCTGTAGTCGCGAGCGAAGAATGCACAAAAAAAGGTAATTGTGCACACGGATGTCACTTAATTACTCCGCAGTCATATATCGGACCAGTATAAAAGTTGGCAGATCCTGAGATCTATGGTTCCACCCCATGCCTGACAAAAATCAGGCAAATCTATTGAACGGTGGCAAAGTTATTAAGGTGCAAAGTTTCACCATTTATCCTTAAAAGGGCTACTCAACCCTAACTATGGTAGCACGAATATATATATATATATATATATATATATATATATATATATATATATATTCATTCATTGCAAAAAACTCCATTAATGCACCAGTTAAAGTCCCTATTACAGTGACAAAAGTATGGAAATTCGGCATTAGAGTTCCCAACCCTACCATCCCACCTCCACACATCAACAGGATGGGGTGTGCTTTGGGGTCATTGGTCCTAACTCTCACCCCATTCCATGTGTAAGGAAGCTGAGATGGTACAGAATAGGAGAATAGGTGAAAGTTAGGCTCAACGACCCCAAGGCACACCCCGATGCCTGTTGGTGCGTGGAGGGTGAGGGGTGGGGTGGTAGGGTTGAGAACTCTAACGCAGAATTTCCATACTTTTGTCATTGTAATAGGAACCCTAACTGATGCATTAACAGTTTGTTTGTTTTTTTTGCAATGAACTTCCCTTCTTTTTGAGATAGTACAATAGCATTTGTATTTTATTGTGGGAGCGCAGGGCCAATATTTCTGGTTCTGTGTGATAATGGCGAGTGCCAAACAGCAACTCACATTATTGCGAAGTCAAGGCAGCGAAAACAATTTCACCACCCTGACAACCTCGCCCGCCCGCATTCCCCTACTTAAGGATTCTCAACTCCAGGGGGGGTGCATGTTGAGGGGGGGGCGAAAGCAAAAAAAACACACATTTTGGGCCGGGAGTAATAAAAACACAGTAGCGCCCGGACCCAGATCTGAACCCAGAACCCCACGCACCACAAACAGAGGCTAACCCCTGATGCCACAGCACAGCTCGGCAGCTGACCACAGCACCACCCCCTACACCCCCCTGCCCCTCCTAGGACAAGCTCTCCATGCTTGCTCTCCCCCCCCCGTGCACATGTACATACAGTGACATCCTTTCGCTAGGGTCACCCACTCCACCACATCCGGTCACCTTTCCTGCCCCTTCCCCTTTCGGGCTTTTGCCCATATCTCGTTGCCATTTTGGATGTCACCCAGAATCAGATGCCCACGTCACAGGTTACACAATCCCTCCATAGATGTGCATATGTATGTAGGTGTGGAGGGCCCTGCAATCCATGTGTCAAACAACAGTGACCAAATTGTCAACATAGCCATCCTATTACCCCACCTCACGTACGATATAGAGAAATTGTGAAATGCAAGGCAAAACATAATTAGGTAAAACTGCAACAACATTTTGCATCACAGGTGCAAATCACATTTTGGGCAGGATGTGAAAAATGACAGCTGTACTGTTCATGAGGTAGTGTGAATAAATGGCTATGTTGAAAATTTGGCCTCAAAAGATTGAAAAATAGCAGTTATGCATGTGCATAGACTAAATACAATGGACGCATGTAACTTGGACATTTTCAGGAATTTTTTCACCACATTTTCAACATGGCCTTTTGGGAACCCCACCTCATGAATACTTGCACTGTCATTTAATTAATCCATCCTGAAAGTTAATTTCGCATAGCGACTGCATCAGTCTGCACCATAGGTGCGAAAACACATTTTGGGCAGGAAGTGAAAAATAATAGCTATACTTTTCATGAGGAAGTGTGAAAAAATGGCAATGTTGAAAATCTGGAGTGAATGTATTAAAAATTGGCCAAGTTACAAGCATGCATTTTTCAACAACTTGCACCAGATTTTCAATATGGGCTTTTTGGGACCTCCCCTCATCAACGCTGGCACTCTCATTTCATTAATCAATCCCAAAAGGTGATTCTGCACAGCGACCATGAAATCACCTTACAGGTCCAATTAACAAGATGACAATGACAGTGTTCATGAGGTGTGGTCCCAAAACGCCTACGTTGAAAATTTGGTGCAAAAATGTTGAAAAATGCCCGAAACATTAATATAACTTAAAAACGCCATAGACAGCTATTATATGGCACTTACCTTAATTCTTCAGTTCACGGTTCACCTTTGAAGACTGCAGTGTTATTCAGCACTGGTGGCTGTAGGGGGGTATAATATAACTGGGGACACTAGAAGTGGGCTCCCCAGTGTCCCAACTTGGTGGGATTGACTGCCTACAGGGGGCTTGGGCACCCCATTATTAGGAAATATGTGGGAGAGTTTTCTTTTGTTGGGGGCACTGGCAGGGGTCTCCCCAGTGTCCCATACTGGGGTGTAGGCATCTAGTGCCGACACATGGATTGGGCACCCTGATGTCGGCATTAACAGTTCTTTTTGGGATTTTTGTAATACAAAGTAGGATCTTACTTCATATCTCGTCACAAAGTAAGATCCTACTTCATATTATGTGGATATGAATGAAGAACCTAACTATAGGGGCTAACTGTGCCCTATGTTTATATATATATATGTATATATATATATATATATATATATATATATATATAATAAATATTGATATTATACATATTATTCTTGATGAAGACTTTAGTATGGCTTATACCTGCTGTACCACAGGGTTCTTCAGCTATCTGCCAGTAAATAATCTGGCTATGCAGTTGATGTTTCTTGCTGGGCATTTGTTTGTCTTCCTGTTGTTTGCTTTTGTGTGTGTTTTATTGTTCCCTCTGTTAGGGAAGTTTCTAACTGGACAACGTTATCATGGCTGGAGGCTTAGCCTCTGGCAGTCCAAAATGTATGTTTGTGCATCAGCCAATAGAATGGATGGAGGATTATCCACTTGTAAGGAATGTCTGAACACTAGAAAGGTTGCAGGGATAATGACCTTTACCAGGTGAGTAAATGCCATTACTCTGCAATGTATCATTGCCTTTGAACATTTGTCTGTCATGAACAACTCTTCTGAAAAGCACTTCTTTGGGTACACAGTGGAAAATAGGCTGGTAACAAAAGCATATACTGTAAGATGCTGAAACATTTTATTTATTCATTTACTTGAGTTAATTATTTAGAAGTTTGCATTCAGGGATATCCATATTTAAAGTAGGCAGGTGCATAGTTTTCAAGAAGGTCTGGTGGGGTGGGGGAGGTTTTATTTTATTTATTTAAAATATCTTAACTGGGTAAGAACCAAAAGCATAAATGCCCATTTTCAAGGCAGACACAGACACAGACACAGACATTCAGGACACATCCCTTCCACAATTTTGAATTGAGTTATAGCAGCAGCAGGGAAAAAAGACTAATTATGTGTAACTAAACTGAACAACATGCACGGCATATAATAAAAAATAGTGTGTATAAATATTTACAGAAGTCTGCTCTGCTTAAGACAAGAACCCTGATTCTTTCTAGCACAGTTGGGGCTCTCAGTCAAATTCCAGGTTGCCAGGTGCTGTCTCAGTAATGCTCTGTGAGTTCAAATAATAACTGTAATGACAGGTATGGTTGAATATACTGGAAGATAAAACATTTCCTGTCAGTTGAAGCTGTCGAGCTCTGCACACTCTGCATTTTATCATATGCTCCATTTCTTGTGACCTATCAATTGCAAATGCCCTCAGTCATTTATTATTTAAAAAAAATGTACAAAAACAACCCAGCTAGTTTTAGCCAAGGGAAAGGCCTGCTGGCATTTAACCTTAGGCTGCTGGAAACTGCACTGCAGAGTAATTCAGAGCTAATGGTTTTCTAGATGCTGCTGCCAAATGACTTTCTTCTAGGAGATTTTGTTATTTCTAGGCTTATGATGCCATAAAACAGATGCTACAGGGACAATATTCAAAGCCTAGGGTTGTGCAGAGTTATAATGGTGTTTTACCAAACTGCAGTTTACCAATTCATCAGGAAAAAAAGGAATTCCAATTTTGAGACAAATTATTCTTAGAAGTATGTATGAAAAGGGTCACCCGGTGGCCCAACAGAAGTGCATCATGCTTCCATGCTGATGACCTGACGATGACAGCAAACTCCAAAAGATGACAGTTGCATGGCCAGTCTGAGAGAACACATGGCCAGTTGCAGCATGTCTCAGCTGAGACAGGCAGGTGGCACGTTCTGGTGTCACAGCGGCTCCTGCTGGTGGATCATGGAGCTTGCTCTCCCATCAGGAGCAGGCTGTATGCATGCAAGGCATACACCCCTGATATTGCGAGTGCTACCTGGGGACAGGGACAAAAAAAAGGGAGGCTAAACCTAATAACAGCTGGAGGAGGGTCTGCCCCATCAGGCCCAGCACCACTGACCACAGCACCCACCTCCAACAGATCCTGGTCCCCTCAGGGACTCCTGGAGTGGGTTCTAAAAAGGAATCCTGAATGTCCTGCAATGGGGGCAAGCTGTGGGGGACAGAAGTTGGAGTAAATACCAGAGAAGGTGAGTGATGGGAATGGGGGAACAGATGAGATGAGGGGGCCAGCCAGTCACAGAGGAGTATAAACCCTTAAATAATAAAAAAAAGTATGTGCAAAATGATGCACATACAGAATTTGTACCTCACATTCTTTTGTTTCTAAGTTGTCACAATACACAGAGAAAAGAAATGCATCTCTTCATATCAAAAGGCCATTTATGATATTTTTCATCTGATGCAAGCTGCACCCTTATTAGCACTATTGTGCTGGACTGATAATCAAGATCTCCTCTGCAAGCATTTGCATTAATCAGTATGCAAACTCAGTTATCTATATTCCATTAGTCAAGCATTCCCTGTGCATCAGGTTGGAAGATGCTGAATGCCTTAATGGAATTTCCTTAGATGATGCCATTGCTTAAACATAATGGCTTTCTCTGTTTTATGAGCATTCTGTATTGATTTTGAATTCAGCACAGCCAATTCTAAGAAAAGCTGATCATGTGTAGACAGTGAACCTCTAGGATATTATGGGAAATATTCTTGCATAAAGTGGCCCTGATGTCACAGGGAAAACTTTAGAAAAACATAATTTTTGACACATTTCAGTGTACATTTTGAACATTTTCTGCATTTATCTTCACCCTTTTCACAGTCTATGCAAACTGACATGGGAACAATACCTGTACCCTAGACATTCATAATTTACACTATCACCATATTGGGCCCAGCCTCACTCCCTGGTGTCTTTGTCATTACCTTCCAGGGGCTTAAATTCGTTCCCTCCTCCCCCATGGTGGGGTCTCAAGCCTAGCCAGAATAATCTTTCTGCCTCCTTCTGGTCATGAAGGCAAAAGTTCCTGGCATTTCCCTCAGAAGTGGGCAATAGCCAAGGGCAGGCCAGAATCCATAGAAATATAAAAACATAGACCATGATGGCAGAAAAGGACCCAGAGTCCATCTAGTCTGCCCAAAGTTGTCCAGGACCTAGTGTCATTCGAGAGACCTACCCCCCCCTTAGCCCATCCTTCCTCCGTTGGCCCAGTGTTTGTCTGAGGGGATCTTTTCCGATGCCTTGAAGGAGACATTGGTGAGACCCCCTTATGAAGAAGCCAACTTTGGACCCTGATGTCAAGGCAAATTACCGTCCTATCTCAAACCTGCCATTTCTGGGCAAGGCTGTGGAGAAGATTGTGGTGCTTCAGCTTGAGGAGCACCTCATGGCCATTGATCTATACAAGCCTCTCCAGTCTGGGTTTGGGAAAGGCATAGCACAGAAACAGTGTTAGTTCGGGTACACAATGACCTTCTCAGGGTGAGAGATCAAGGGAAGGGGACAATTCTCATTCTCCTCGATCTCTCCTCAGCTTTTGATATGGTGGACAATTGTGTGTTACTTGACTGCCTGAGGGAATTCTGTGGACTCGCCGGTACTGTCATCTGCTGATTTGAGTCCTTTCTCACAAACAGGAGACAAAGGGTAGTAATCAGGAATTTCTCCTCCTCTCCTAGCCTCCTGTCTTGTGGAGTACCTCAGGTTTCGGTCTTGTCGCCAATGTTGTTCACCATGTGCATGATGCCCTTGGGAGAGCTCATTAGGAAATACGGCTTGGGTTTTCATTGTTATGCCAATGATACCCAACTGTATCTTTCCTTTGCACCAGGGACATCCAATGCAGCAGATGTGCTTAACAGTTGCCTTGCTGAAATCAATGGCTGGATGACCTCCAGCTGGTTGCGACTGAACCCCGATAAGATGGAGGTACTGGTAGTGGAGTCAAACAGAGGGCATGATAGGTTGGCCTCAGGCACGGAGACAGGACTTTTCCTGGGTTCTGTGCCTTTGAAGGCCTCCTCCAGGGTGTGTAACCTGGGCATGATCCTGGACACCGGTCTGACACTTGAGGCTCAGGTGTCGACCATGGTCTGTACCAGTTTCTACTATCTGAGGAATATCACCAGGAGTAGGCCCCTGGTTCTGCCCCTGGACTTTCCCACACTAGTGCATGCCTTCATGGTGTTAAGGCTTGATTACTGTAATGCGCTCTACTTTGGGGTCTCAGGAGGTACCCTCCACCGATTTCAGCTGGTGAAGAATGCAGCTGCCAGACTATTGATGAGGCAGTCTAGGTACTGCCATGTCACTCCAGTGCTGCATGAACTGCACTGGCTGCCAGTTAGGTGGAGGATCCTCTTCAAGGTGGGCTTGCTCACCTTTAAGGCCCTACACGGCCTGGGCCCTGGTTACCTGGCAGACCTTCTTATGCCTGCTACCTCAGTCCATTTCCTCCATTCCTCCTTGATGGGCCTCATCGGGATTCCCAGGACAAGGTTAAAAACTGCTGGTGACAGAGCTTTTAATGTCACCAGCCCCATCATGTGGAATTTGCTTCCTCCACCTAGAGGCCCCCTCAGTGGAGGTATTTAAGGCATGCTTCAAGGCCTTCTTATTTGCTCAGGCCTTCCCTGACTCAGTTGTGTAAATTTTGTCCTGTTCTGACTTGCTATATTGCCTGTCCCAAATTTTATAACTTTATTTTTATTTATTTATTGAATAGTATTTAATTAGTATCATAGTGTTTATGAGTATTGTTATTTGCTGTTGATTATTTTATGGTTGGTTTTATGTATGGTGCCCAGAGCCTCTGGGATTGGGTGCCTTTTAAATAAAATTTGCCTTGCCTTGCCTTCCTCACCCCCATACTTACAGCAGAGCTCATTTTTGTGCCCTTCATCTGTCCCACCCATGTTTGAAGCTCTCCATGGTCTTGGCACCCACCGCCTCAGCAGGCAGACTGTTCCATGGCTCCACTACTCTCTCAGTAAAGTAGTACTTCCTCAAGTCCCTTCTGAAGCTACCCCTCCTTCAGTTTTCATTCATGCTCACGTGTTATTTAGCTGGTGATCCTAGTAAATGTCTTTGTGTGGTACTCTTTATGTATGCCTTTCAGGAACTTGATGGTCTCAGTCATAGCCCCACTCTCCCCTCTGGTCACCATTGAGTACATGTTCAATGTTCTTAGACGCTTCTCGTAGGAGTACCCCTGCAGGCCCTGTATCATCTTTATTGCCCTTCTTTGTACTGCCTCCAGCCTGTCCTTATGCTTTCTGAGGTGAGGGCTCCAGAACTGCACATAGTATTCCAAGTGTGGCCTTGCCAAGGATCGATATTGAGGGAGGATCTCCTATTTCCTTCTACTATCTATACTCCTCCCTATACCCCCTAACATTCTGCTTGATTTGCTGTGGGCTTTATTGTACTGGCTTGACTGCTTTATGATGTCACAGATAATGACTCTCAGGTCCTGTCTTCTGAAGTGGTACTAAGTTTAACCCCATTTAGCCAGTACTTTCTCCAGGGGTTCCTTTTCCTCAGGTGCATTACCTTACACATCTTTGCATTGCACTTTCACTGCCACACATTTGACCATCTCCCTAGCCTTTGAAGACTGTTTTGCAGTTTCCTAACTCCCCCAACACTATCCACCCTTCTGCAAAGTTTAGTGTCATCAGCAAAGAGGGCAGGCTTACCCTGGATTGCTTCACCAATGTCACTAATGAACATGCTGAAAAGGACCAGGCCCAGGAACAATCCCTGTAGTACCCCAGTTGTGACTTCCTCCTCCACTGACTTAACCTCATTGACAATGATCCTCTTTTGTCTATCTTTGAACCACTTTCTCTGCCATCTGACTATATTCCTTCCCGTCCCAATGTCCACCAACTTCTTCAGCAGGTGCCTATGTGGCACTGAGCTGAATGCCTTACTGAAATCAAAGTAAAGAAGATCCACTGCATGGCCCTGTCCAGCTCCCTTGTTACCCAGTCAAAGAAGACAATAAGGTTGATCTGGAATGAGCTTCCTGCTATAAACTCCTGCTGCTTACTATTACGGAGACCATTTTTTCCAGGTAGTCGATATGAGGTCCTGCTTGATTAGAGTCTTCACCAGCTTCCCACAACAGATGTGAGACTTACTGGCCTGTAGTTTCCTGCCTCTTCCTTATCCCCCAATTTATGAAAAGGAACCATGTCAGCCACTCTCCAGTCCCTAGGTACCACCCCAACTGCAGTGAACTGTTGAACAGATGTGCTGTAGGATTAGCCAGTTCTTCCACCAACTGCCTTAACACTCTCAGATGCATCCCGTCAGAACCTGGGGTCTTATCTATCTTGAGGGCTGCCAGCCTCTTCTGGACCTTGTCGTGGGTGAATACTGGAGTGTCCTTCTCTGGGATCCTCTTTGCGGCTGCATTGATAACACTTTCAGGTAGGGGACCTGCATCCTCCCTGGTGAAGACAGAGCAGAAGTAGTTGTTAAGGACCTGGCCCTTCTATCTCATTTCTTCGCTGGATCCCTTTAGGGCCAATATGTTCCCCCTTGGCCTGTTTCCACCCCAGCACTTAGCTAACTCCTTTGGGATCAACCTCCTTTTTAGTGATACCCCCTCCACCTCTCTTTTTTTGTTACTCCCCTCCAACCTTCCCTGTGTCTCCCTTCCCCCTCCCTGCACGAGGTTAGTTATAGAATGTGAAACTTGACTGTGTATGTATTCACCACCTAAGCTATGTAAAGTTGTCTTTGACTTGTTTTTTACAGGGTATTACTATCTGTCATGCACAAACTGTTACGTCTTGTTATTACTACGTGCTATGTGTCCAGGACCATCTTGAAAATGAGCCTGCTCAATGATGTAACTGCCTGGTTAAATAAAGTTTGATTGATTGATTTAAGGATGGAGGCCTTCTGTCCATCATCCTCAATTACCCTTCCCTCATCTACCAATCTAACGATCCCCTCTTCCTTCTTTGTCCTTTCTGTAAACTAACATAACAGAAGAAGAAATTTGTTTTCCAGATTTGAACCCTTTAGCATTCCAGAGCTCCACGTCTGCCTTTCCCTTCATTATTGCCTTCCTTGCTTCCCTATTTTTTTGAATGTATTCCTCCCACTCTTCCTCCCCCGACTCCATTTAAACCTGTAGAATGTCCAAGTGTGCCTTAGATCACAGTGCATGAGGCATGCCTTTCCACTTGTTTCTGGTCCCATCACCTGGGTCATCCGCACACTAGGAGATCCAGTCAGAAGCATTCAAGTGTGCTTCCTGCATGTCTTACCTAACTTCCCCTCCCATTGTTGCTGCCTACTGCACTACCACCTATGGTTACCCAGGTGACAGTATAGCAGTGGCTATGCTAGCCCTCCCTCCTGGAGAAGGAAAGCATCTTCTGGGATGTTCAGTCTACCTCTCCCATCTGGCCCCTGATGGTCCAAGCTTACTCCCCAACTTGGGGCACTGGTATCGCAAGCAGCAGTCCTAGGCTCCCCATGGCACCACCACCAAAATCTGGAACTAGGACACAGAGAACAATGGAACAGATAGAGTTTACAATGGAAAAAAGGGCAGTTTTAAACCAAAACAAAGTAAAAGACTGGGGCTGGCAGCATAGCCTAGAGTTTATAGTTACAAGCTGTTGATGAGCTTGGTGCACCAGCAGAGGTGGGGTTGATTCCCACAACCTCCACTTGTATACTGTGTGACTCTGAGCAACTCATTTAACTTGCCCAGCACTCCTGGGTTGCCTCTGAAAATAGGCACTTGTGCCTAGTGGACCTTATCTGGTTCCCAAAAAAATAAAAAAAAGAATAAAAACATTAAACATAGTGTTGCATATATTGACTATATAATAGGTTGCAGTGGATAAACACATTTACCTTTACACATGAGTGGAAAGACCTTCATAATGAACTCATGGCTTTACCACTCATAAGTTATGTGTCTTACTACTACTTACTAGTGGTAATCAATGTGTTATTATTCTACAACCCATAATATATTCCCTATTCACAGTATACAGCAGGTTATATGTCAAAGGCATAGGACCCTGTCCAACGCCAATGTATGTACTCTTCATAAAATGGCTTTGAAAAATCCACAAACATAATTAGCTGAAATGTGTCACATGGCCATTCACTAAAATACTTTTTAACACTTTCGACCATTTCACAAATGTTATAAGTATAATTATGAACCTGCGATTGTAAATGGAGCAATCTGATTGGCTGACAGCTCTTTAAAGCCATGATGATATCGGGCTACATCAACATGGCTTTAAAAAAGCTCCGGCAACCAGGCTCCTCTCTCACAAAATTTCCACTGTTGCCAGCATTCTCCAGATCCCTCACACCTTCACAAAAGTCTCCCCACACAGAAGTGTGTCCTCCAATCTACTACAACCAGCCACATATGTAAAAAAATACAAAAATCAATCTGTTAGTAAGGGAGGGGCGGCAGCTGCACGAAGTTGCGGTCGGTAACTTCTGACTTGGTTTCGATAGCAGCAGCACGCGACTGACAGTAACGGGTGATTTTTTTTTCTGTCGCAATTAAAAACAATCGGTCTCTGATTAACACAAGAGCTGCAACTCCTCCATGTGCTTACTTACCAATGTACTGTCTATTTCACGCTGACTCACATCATCGCCATAACATTTCAGTATGCGTCTTTTTATTCTTCATTTAGAAAAAACAGTAAGCTCCACAAATCCCTTACATGCCGCTCGTTACCACAAATTAACAGAAACCTCTTCAAAATAGCTACAATTCACATCCGGATGCAATGAGAGATGAGTTCACAGGGACACAACAGTCCTACCTCTGTCAACTACCAGTATAATAGCGCCACCTACTGTCTCAAGAACTATTTTATCAAAATGTGACCCTACACCACCCAAAAACTCATTTTAAAATGTTTTAAAACCTGTTTATTTTACTTTTTAATTTTTTAAACATTAAAGCCAGTTCATAATAGCAATAAGGCACTCCAGGGTGTGGTATATCATGGGATATTGTCACTTCTCGGGACGGTTGGACGCACTCGGCCTGCGGTCTCATGCCCAACCACCCGAGGCGTGGCGATATCCCATGATATACCACACCCTGTCATGCCTTATTGCTTAATAATCCACTCCCATTGTGCATCACTGCTATAATAACCTCACATACTGGGTGGCTGAAGACCCTCAGCTGCACCTCAGGCCTCACAACCCACCCAGGTATTTCGGTTATTACAGAATTGCAACATAACCAACCACAGATTATTCCTTAATTACTGAACATCCTGTTGTGTGTTATTTTTTTACTTATTCTCTGTTTCCACATGGAAAATACAGCGGTAGCCAGAGATAAGTCCCAGTACAGTATTGCTTGGTATACAATATTGTGTTATGGTATTGATTGTACTGTTCTCTTCCCATCCCCCTCCCTAGGACACATATTGAAATGTGTTATCACCAACTCAGTATTGCTCTTCCCGGTGAAACATTTTAAATAAATAAATAATATCTTGATATTTAACAGGAAATCCCCATTAATTTCAGAGTTATTTCTGGTGATGTTTCCCATGCTGTATATGTACATCTTTCTGGTATGGATCTCTGGCTACTACAGTTATGAAAACAGGTACATACATTGCATGCCTCATGCTGGGGAATAAGGCCCTAAATGTGCACTGAACAGTTTGCAGGACCCATTCTTTTTCAGATGCACAAAATATAAGTTTTCATGACAGTTTTCAACCCAGAAGAACAAAGAACAATACTAGAAGGAAGGAAATGAGGCTTTTGAAACACAATATGATAAACAACTGCCTGTTAAGATCAGAGAAAGTACTTCTTCCACAACACCAGAACAAGCAATGTGGTTCAGTCTTCCCAACACAGAACTATAAATTGAGAAATGTTAGGTCTGAAGTACAGACCTCCACAGCCACTGACTTACAGTACTGCATAAACTTGAACTGGTCACTAGCTCTCCCTGTGTTAACAGTCCTTGCAGCTGTATGCAAAACTTGGGTAGAAGCAGGACCTCACTGAAAATTAGATGTTGCATTTCAGTTGGACTACCCAAGGTAAATGAGTCAAACATGTTTTAAAAGGTTTTTTTTTAACACATTGTTTTGTTCTTAGAGAAAAAGGAAAAAAAAACACTGTTTTCTGCTGTTGCACAGGAACAATCTTCTCCAATGCAATCTTTCTCTACACCACTTTATGTCAACCCCCTCTTCCCTTTACTTCCCTATCCCAACTACCCACTGACTCCCCCCTCTGCTCTTCCTGTTGCTTCTCTGGTTTATTCTAAAAGTTTTTGATCAGAGATAGAAATCTGAATTGATGATTTTTGCACTTTACCTACCTCTCCCCTTTTTTCTTTGTTTCTTATGTCAACATACTTATACTGTATTTTAGAATGTGGTCATGTATAACCTCCATTGTGGGCTAGCTCATGGAGACCATACTAAAGGAAAGATTGGTAGAATATCTAGAGAAGCATGGTCTCCAGGATGCAAGGCAGCATGGGTTAATGGGGGCAGAGATCATGTCAAACGAATCTGATTGGTTTATTTGGCTATGTCACTAAGACAATAGACAGGGGCCAAGTGGTAGACATCATCTGTTTTGATTTCAGCAAGGCCTTTGACTCTGTGCCCCACAAAAGGTTGATCAGGAAGTCGGTGGATCTTGGGGTTGAGGAAAAGATGGCCAGATGGGTGGAAAATTGGCTGAGGGACAGAACCTAGAGGGTGGTTGTGGGGGGACAGTTATCTGTTACAAGAGAAGTAACCAGTGGGGTTCCACAGGGCTCTGCACTGGAGCCGGTGTTGTTCAATGTGTTCATCAATGACATTAGGGATGACATTACGAGCAAAATGTGCCTATTCACAGATAATAATAAATAATAATACAACTTTATTTTTAATGGTGCCTTTCCAGAACCAAGGCACCTCACAATTTTAAAACTTAACAAATCAACATCTACTTAATTTAAATAAAACAATAAGCATTTAAGATTAAACAAATAAATCACTCACCAAAAGCTTGGTGCCAAAGATGAGTTTTTAGACCTCTTTTAAATCCCTGCATGGTCACACACTCATGAAACTGGTGCGGTAGATAATTCCAGAGGGAAGGGTCCGCATGTATAAAAGTCTGTGCCCCAGGTAATTTTAAACATACTCTAGGAATCTCTAACAACCCCTCGCCAGCTGAGCAAAGCGATTGCCTGGGCCAGTAGGGAACCAGAAGCTCTTTCAGGTAGTCAGGGCCCTTTCCATGTAGGGCTTTGTAAGTCAGAAGACTGACTTTAAAGGTGATCCGCCATTGTACCGGCAGCCAGTGCAGACCACGCAGCACTGGAGAAATATGGCAGGATGGAGCAGTTCCTGTCAAAAGCCATGCTGCCATGTTCTGCGCTAGCTGCATACGGTGGATTTCCACCCCAGAAAGCCCTAAGTAAAGGGAGTTGCAATAATCCAAGCACGAGGACACAAAGGTGTGGACCACCATGGGAAGGTCACCAGATGGAACAAGGTGCTTAATCCTGGAGATATTCCTCAGATGGTAAAAGGAAGTTTTGATGACGGGTGACACCTGCGCATGCAGCATCAGCCCTTAGTCAAAAGATTACCCCCAGGTTTCGCACCCATTCAGAGGCCAGAAGTGATAGACCCCAAGAAAAAACCCAGAGGGTGAAATGACCCCCAACCCCCCCATCCAGTGTCCTGGGTCCACAACCAGCACTTCAGTCTTTCCTGAGTTCAACTTCAACCAGCTTGAATCCATCCACTCCTGGATTTCTATGAGGCAGTTATTAAAGACTGAGAGAGCTCCATCCTGGTTGAGTGCAAAAGAAAGGTAAAGCTGGGTATCATCGGCATAACAATGAAACTTCAGCCCATACCTCCTTACAATGTCTCTGAGGGGCAGCATGTACACTGCAAACAACATGGGGACAACACCAATCCCTGGGGAACCCTAAATGACAAACGGATTGGGTCCGAGGAATAAAGCCCGGACACCACCCTCTGAGTTCTTCCAGTTAAGTAAGATGTAAAACACCTGTGGACTGTACCCGACAGACCACAGATGAACCTCAGATGACCGAGAAGAATCCCATGGTCCACAGTGTCAAACGCTGGAGACAGATCCAGAAGAACCAAGCTAGAACAGTTCTTCTGATCTCTCGCCATCAGGAGATCACTGAGCACCAGAACCAGCACTGTCTCAGTACTATGCCTCTTACGAAAACTGGACTGGAGATGTTCATAGATGTTGTGGATGGTTAAATGGTTCTTCAGCTGTGCAGCTACCACCTTCTCAACCACCTTCCCTAAAAAGGGAAGGTTAGAGACTGGTCTGTAGTTTGCATGGCAGTTCGGGTCCAAGGAAGCTTTCTTCAGGAGGTGTTATCACCGCCTCCTTCAGGGAGCTAGGAAACTCACCTGTTTCCAAGGAGCACCAAACTATCCATGCAAGGACCAGACAGATGAAATCAATACAATCCAAAATAAGGGAAGTTGGTCCTGGATCCAAACTACAACACATGGAGTGCATACTCTGGACAATCCTCATGACCTCCATGAACTCTGGGCAGTCGAAGGTACTCCAGGAAAGCTGAAGGCCAGTGACCAAGCACTGATCAGAAGCAATACCCATAGAGTGTGCTGGTCAGAGGGCTGCCCTGATGTCAGCCACCTTAGACGCAAAGAATTGAGCAAGTTTGTCGCACTCTGTTTGCGGAAACGCTTTCCGGACTTGCAGACAGGCTGGGTTACACAGTCTGTCCACAGTACGGAAAAGCTGACCTGGTCGATTCTGGGTGGTCACAATCTCCCCGTACAGGAACTCTGCCTTCTTAAGGGTGATTGCAGATTGATAGGCTTGATAATGGTGCATCAATCTAAGGTGGTCGACATCAAGGGCAGATCTCTGCCAGCAGCGCTCTAACCTTCATCTTAATCGCCGCATCTCCCTCAACATCCCATCAAATCATGGGGACCAAGGGTGAAGAGAGAGAAGATGAACACTGACAGGAGCAATGACATCCAGGGCCACTGAGATGGCTGTATTATAGGCCACCAGAATAATTGATAGGTCAAGTACCGCCGTTAGGCCTTCAGAGCTATCATCTCATAAAGGGTGATACTTGACCATCTCCACAGGAGTAGGCCTATGAGGGGGGGCACTAAAATTTAATCCCACGGTGTAGTGATCGGACAATCTGACTGGTTCCATCTCCAGATCTGAGGCTTCGATCCCCAGGAGGAAGACTAAGTCAATAGAGTGACCGTGTTTATGGGTAGCAGTGGTAACTATCTGCGTAAGGCCCAGAGATTACATTAACTAGAGGAAGTGTTGTCCAAATTGAGAGAGTTCATCATCAACTCAGGCATTAAAGTTGCCCAGGACCATCAGCCTGGGGGACTCAAATGCCCTGTCGATGATGAAGTCCACCACTTCCTGAAGGAACCATTTCCCATCCCCTGGGTGGATGGTAGATGAGGACGATCCTACAACCTATGCCTGCTACCACAATACACTCAAATATCTCAGTCTTCTCAACTGGTACTTTCGTGAGGCCCAGTTCGGTCTTAAAGCAGACCACAACCCCCCCTCGTGATCCAGTCTCGGGCGGTGAATCACCGAATAACCAGCTGGAATTGCAGCCTCTAATATAGGGCCAGAGTTCTCATCCAGCCAGATCTCAGTGATGCATGCCAGATCCACTGAATTTACAAGATCTGCATAATTGCAGATCTGGCATTGCATGACACCATTCGAGATGACACCAAGCTCTGTGGGAGAGTACACACAGTTGGAGGGATACAGGGCCTACAGGAATAGGAGGTCGTCCAGGATCTGGCAGCTTGGCTTCAATGCCAAAAAATGCAAAGTTATGCATATTGGAGCAAAGAATTCCAGGACACAGTACTACATGGGTGTAGTCTGAGAATCTGCATCAGAGAAGGAGAAGGAGAAGGACATGGAAGAGATGATCGCTAATGACCTGAAGCACTCCACGTAGTGAAAGAAAGCAGCAGCAAAGGCAAACAAGATGCTGGGATGAATATCTAGGGGTAACAGTAGTAGGAGAGATGAGGTTGTATTGCTGTTGTGCAGGTCAATGGTAAGGCCGCATCTACATTATGGAGTTCAGTACTGGTGTCCACACCTCAAAAAGGACATTAACCTGCTGGAGAAGGTCCAGAGGAGGGCTACAAAGATGATAGTGGGTCAGCAGGGTAATGCAATAAGGAGAGGCTGAGGGCACTGAACATGTACTCTCTGGAAGACAGGAGAGAGAGAGAGGACATGATTGGGACCTGCAAGTACTTGAAAGGGATAAATAAGGCTAATAAGGAGAGTCTCTTTAAGCTGAGTGGCAACCATAACTGTAGGGGGCACAGTCTTAAGCTGGAGGGTGAGAGATATAGGAGGGAGATCAGGAAGCAATTCCTCACAGAGAGAATGGTGGACACTTGGAATGCACTGTCGGAAGAGGTCATCTTGTTGAAGACAGTGGGCAGCTTCAAGAGTGGCTGGGATAGGCATAGAGGGGAAAGTAAGGATAATGTGTAGGGAGGATGGGAGGAGTGGGGAGGGAGGGCAGGGACATTAACTCAAGCTGTGGACCCTGCAATAAGAGCAGACATGATAGACCAAATAGCCTTCTTCTGCTGGCTTCTTTGTATGTTTGTGTGTGTGAAAATCGATTACTAGAATCAACTTGTTGTGCTGCAGTAGTGACATCAAATTGCTGCTGTACTGCTCTATGTATGTCACTACTACAGCACAACAAAATCAAACTAATTCTTGTACCGAAATCTGTTCATGCTGCCTTCGCTGTTGTTAGCACTGTCATCTGCTTGTTTTTGTCAGACTATGACAGTGCTAATAGGAAAAAAAAATATGGCAGCAACAGCTCAGGAAAGGCAATTAATCAAAGTCCACAGAAATAGCACTCCTAGCAGTAATGTGAGTCCACAAACAGTCTCAGTGCAAATGCAGTTTGTTGAATATCCTGCGCCACTCGTCTTTGCCCCAGTGCTTCAGCTATAAAGCCTTCATCAGGGGGCATGGCAGGGATTTACACAGACCGAATCCATATTCATATATATAAATAAGAACTACACCAATTACCTCAATAATACTGTAACAAAATAACAAAATTACAAAAATGGTTTAAATTTATCAAAAATGTATTTGCACAAACTCTATTTAAGCAGTTAATTATTACATTTCTTTCCATCTGATACAGCATATAATATACAATTAAACTGCTATAGAGGAGACTGAAAACTCGGCAGAAAAAAGGAGGCTGAAAAGTGCAGGAGCTGAGCATCTTGTGATCACTCTATTTCAAGTTGCAGTCTTGGCATTCCTATTATGCTGGGGATCCACAAAGCTTCTGGTGAAAGGTTAGAGAGTGACAGGCAGAGGTGTCCTCCTGTGGGAAAAAAGAAACAAATACACGGTTACAAAAAAATAAACAAAAAGGAAAACATTTCATCTCTCTTTGAGAAAAGGTTTGAAATCCCACTGATCATTCATGCAATCAGGTTTTATGCTTTTTAACTTAAAAATCCATTCTCTTTCCTTTTTAAGTAAAAGATTTACTCTATCTCCTCCATACTTCATTGGGGGTACCCATTCAATGCCCATAAACTGCCCACGGAGTCAGAAACAGTACTGCAGCTCGGGAGTAGAACCTTTCCACCGCTCCTCGAGGTAAACAGGCTGAACTCACAACACTGAGAACAGTGCCCGTGTTCTGCAGCAGCAAATAGCAATGAGTGACAAACCACAAACCAAAAGGAGCTGCTGCAATTTGAGCAGTGAAGGGCTGGTGCTGTTGAGAGGGTGACCTGCCCAAAGAAACTGCTCTGATGATACCATGTATTTGGAAAAAGCAAAGTAATTAGCATTGAGATTTTTGGGAAGATGTTACGAAAAGGGATTGCTAGCAGAAGCCATGGTCAAAGCCCTTTCAATACCCTAAAGGGACATGCTCAAAGACAGGGACAGTAGCAGAACCAAGGAAACGAAAGGGGTCTCTATTACTTTTGTCACAAAGTATAACAATGTATATAACAGTATATAATATAGATAATATTACCAGTCTGTCCAGACAAATTGTTACACTCTGCAGAACACGGGCACTGGAGGAGATAGAGGAAATATTTTACTTAAAAAGGAAAGTGAATGGATTTTTAAGTTAAAAAGTGTAAAACCTGATGGAATAAATGATCAGTGGGATTTGAAACCTTTTCTCAAAAAGAGATAACATGTTTTCTATTTCATTTACTGTTTTGTAACCATGCATTTCTGTTCCTTGTTTTTCCCACAGGAGGACAGCTCTGTATGTCACTCTAACCTTTCACCAGAAGCTTTGGGGATCCTTCGCACAACAGGAATGCCAAGACTGCAGCCTGAAATAGGGTGCTCACATGATGCTCTGCTTCTGCACTTCTCAGCCTTTTCCTTTCTGCTGAGTTTTTAGTCTCCTCTATAGCAGTTTAATTCGATCTTACATGATGTATATGATGGAAAGAAGAGCAATAATTCACTGCTTAGAGTTTGGAGTTTTTGAGCTTCTGAAGAAGGACTGGTTGGTCCGAAAGCTAGAGCACTTTGTTCTTGTTGTTACATCTATGTTGGTCCATTAAAAGGTATCAAATCATTTGCTTCTGGATCTGCTTAGAGTTTGTGTGAATACATTTTTGATAAATCAAACCATTTTTATTATTTTGTTATAGCATTATTTACATAATTGATGTAGAACATATTTGCATATATGGATTCATTAGACCTGGTCTTTGATGTTACACTGTTAGGGTTATTTAAATGTTTGTGTAACTCTTCCTGCCAAACCCCCGATGAAGGCTTTGCAACCGAAGCACTGGGGCAAGGGCAATTAGCTTGGGATATTCAATAAACTGTATTTGCATTGAGGCTATTTGTGGATTTCCATTATTGCTAGAAGTGCTGTTTTTGTGGACTTTGGTTGCTTTGGGCTGACCGCTATCTCAACAGCACCGACCCTGCACCGCTTGAATCGCATCAGCTCCTTTTGGTTTAGGGCAGTTAATCTGTTGCCTGTAATAAATGATTATCCAGTTATTCCATTCACTTCTATGGGTTTTGATGCTAGTTTAGCAGTACTACTGTTTTTTTTATTTTTCTCACTGTGCCATGTTTAGTTACTTCTCCTTTGTCATGTTCGGTTCTATTAAATAAAATATATGTGTTCCTATAGTGGTGTGCTGACTTTTTTTTCTCCCTTTACAAATTTTTAAGCTGGGATACCTGCTAATACATTATAAAAGATTGTGTATGAGAAGGCATACACAGACAAGGCTGTAAAACTGAATCTCCAGGTTTCCTTGGTAGCAGGAGACCTCCCAAGCTGTGCTCTTGAGGTCTCTTGTTACCAAGGAAACCTCTCCATTCAATCAGAGCCTTGTTGTGTATGCCTGCTCATACACAATCTTCTATATATGAATAATCTGACTTACGGGAGACTTGTTTCCAAGTTGTGATAGATGTTGATTGTCATTTTGAGCAATGATATAGCAAGAAGGAAATCCTATCACAGACAAACTGAAGCTACATTTTCCTCTGATTGATAGACTGGACATGAATAATTTTTGGACTTTACTCTCTGTGGACTGAAATAAATTACAGCATACTTATCAAGCTGTTTTTTAAGTCAGAGTGGTGGAAAATGAATCAAATACCACCAATGAGTTGTTTGTCAGTTGTTTACTGGCAACTTTTTGAAACTTTTTTGTATTTAAGGTTTAGTGTAGTTAGGCATCATTTGCTTTTGTAGTTAATAGTTATCTAAGTGACTTGTTTTGTTATAGTGATCATTTTGATATTTGGTATTATCACTTTAAGTAACTTTTTATGTCACATGATAAGATTATGCCCATGCTCACTATACCATTTAACCAGTATACCTTAGTGACCATTTTTATTCCCATTGAGAAAGTACCTGGGCAAGTACAAAATGCGCCTGGGAGTCTTTTTTCAGATGCTGTGTTTGGGTTGCACCTTGAGCTTATGCACCTTTTGAAATGTGAGTAAATACAATATTTTTAATATTGCATTTCTGTGGGGTTTAGCTACATATTATTGGGTGTGTAAGTGTGTGGTCTGCTGATGTTCATTACATACTTTTTTCAGATTGCAGCACATTGTCTCCGAGTGCTCCTCTCCTAGCTGTTTTGAATTAAAGTTATTGTATGTCTTTCACTCTGCTCCAAATTTATAATTTGTAAAATACTTCCAGTCCACATTTAGAGTTGATCAGAATTATATTAAAAGTTCTTTCTGCATTTTATTGTTTTGTATTGGTTAACATGTTTGACTGTTGTACTGTAACCCCCTTGTTCCCAGGGGTTACTAGCATCCCATTAGAATCAGTGGCAGGCAGGGAAGGCAGCTAGTGAAATGCCAGTTAAATGGATTTCACAGTATCACACTCAGTTTTTCAGTCTCAGCTGAGCTGGCGTGATGCAGTCACTTTGGAACTGTAGCAGCAGCATAAGCCACTTTATTTATTTTATTTATTTATTTAAACAGCAGTTTGGAAAACCTTTGAGCCATAGGCTCATTTACAAAGGTACCTTGTCACAGTAAGACAAACGAAAATACACAGTATAGCAGTACAACACATAAGTATAACAGTAACTTAAGACATAGATACAAACAAGCTGGTACAGGTAGGATTGATGTAAACAATACCAGAGTTATGTTGTCCTTAGCAGCAGCAGTAATAAAGCTTTGTCATAAGTATTAGTCAAGCTGACTAGTGGCAATTACAGCATTGGGTGTTAATAAGGTGGTTACGTAATGAAGTTTTGAAGCACGATATAGTTGGAGCTTCAGAGATGGAGGGGCAGTGTGTTGAACCAGGAGGGGGCCCTAAAGCTGAAGGCTCTTTGGCCGTGAGGGTCCTAGCTCTAGGGATGACAAGAGGGTTTCCCAGAGGTCCAGTATGAACTAGTGGGACAGGCGGCGTATGGTGGTGGTCAATCCTGGTGGGGATAGCCCAAGGAGGGTCTTTTGTAAGGGTACAGGTCAGATATTTGAGGCTCATCAAGATCAAGTACCAGCGCTTTGGCCTACAGTAGACAGGTGTGTGTCAGCCTACGTGCTCCAGTAATTAACCTGCAGGCCTTATTCCAGGTAGTCGCTGATTTGTAGGTCGCGGTCTGATCAGCAGCACCATACACTGGCAGTCCATAGTCCACTAGGGACAGGATAGAGGAGGTGACTGTGAGTCGAAGAGCCTCGGGGAGGCAGTGTTTATACCGATGTAAGATGCCCAATCGGATATTAGTGGCAGTGGCTAGGGCAGCGATGTGTCCATGGAAGGAGAGGAGGGTCAAAATGGATCCCTAGGTATTTATAGGAGCAAACTTGTTCAGTGGGAAAGAGGACCCAGAGTGAATGAGGAGTTTGAAGTTGCAGGACTTGTTTTGGGGATGAGTGAAGAACATGGTTTTGTATTTTTAAGATTTATCACCAATCTATGTTCCTTGAACCAGCCCTCGGCTTCAGTGAAGGACTTCTGGAGTCCTGGAGGCAATAGGAGTTCTGACTTGAGGCAAAGATAACTGCATCATCAGTGTACAATAGAATGTTCCCCAAGCAAGAGCATGGAAGGGTGTTAAGGTAAAGGAGAATAGTAAGGGCCCAGAATGGAGCCCTGGGAACCAGAAAGATGGGACAGATGTCTGAGTAGATCCCATTAATTTTTACACGCTGTGAGCAGTCAGACAGATAACTGGTGCACCAGGAGATAGGCCCAGCAGCAAAGCCAGAGAGACTAAGGGCATCAAGAAGGAGGGGGTGGGAGACAGTGTCAAAGGCTTTTGAGAGGTCAATGAAGACAGCACCAGCCAGAGAACCAGTGTCTAAGGAGGAGTGGAGAAAGTTGGAGAACTCTAGGAGGGCTGTGTTGGTACTGTGGCCCGCTCAGAAGCCATGCTGCTCAGGACAAAGGACATTGTAGGTGGAGAGGTAGTCAGAGATTTGAGAGGCCACCACTTTTTCCAAGGCCTTGGAGAGAGGAGAGAGAGAATGGAGATCGGTCGATAGTTTCCAGCCACAGTCCTATCACTACCTTTAAAGATAGTGGTGACAGTGGCAACTTTCCAGGCAGTTGGAACCTTCCCCAGGCAAAGAGAGTGGTTGAAGAGGCATGTGATTGGGGTAAGGACTGTGTCTAAGACCAGCCGTAGGATACACAGATCCAGGGTGTCACTGCCTGTACTATTACTCTTGAGGGCAGTGACAAGGTGCGGCCTAAGTTCTTGGGCAGAAACACGGTGGAGGAGAAAATAAGGGCGAGCTTTTCAGCAGGTGCTGGGGAGGAGGGTCAAAAAATTTGTAGGGAGGATAGGGCTAAGGTCAGTGAATGAGGTGTTGAGGTGGTTGGCTGTGAGGGCTGGGTCTGAGAGATCACACCATTAATGTTGATCTGGGTGGGTGGAGAGTGTGCACTCCCATTTAACTGTTTAATGTTATCCCAGAAGGTTCTGGGGTTCCCCATGAGGCAGTGAGTGAGGACCGATGAGTGCTCAGACTTGGCCTTTCTGATGGCCAGTACACTTGTTTCGGGCAGCAGCATATAACCGCCTGTCATTGGGCGGCCAGTCTCAATGTGCGGTGTCATAGAGTTATCCCTATGTTTGAGCTGGTGGATCAAAGCTGGGGTTACCAGGGGCATTCTGCCTTTTAGAACGGCGGGTCAACATTGGGGCAAAGATATCACAGGCATTATTAAAAGTTTGGGTAAAGAAGGAGAGAGCTGTGTCGATGTCAGGAGTTGCCTGTATAGGAGACCAGTCAATTTGGGACAGAAATTCCTTAAGTTTTATCAGTCCACCAGGTATTAGATGCCGCTGGCATGTGGGCTGTGCTATGGGTTTGGGGACTGAGGATGACCAGTGGAATAGAATGGGAGAGTGATTGCTGAGAGAGTCTGGGAGGACTTGTACATTGGGGATCCGATCAGGGCAGTTGGTGAGTACCACATCAAGCAGGGTACTGGAGCCTCTCTTGGGGTTAGTCCTGGTAGAGTGGGTAACTAGTTGCGTTAGGTCTATTGCAGAAAAGGAGTCTCGGGTAGAGGAGGAGGAGGGGCTGAGCCAGTTGACATTTAAGTCACCCACCAGAATTTGATCAGCGGAAGGAGGTAGAGAGGTAGGTATTCTGTAAGAGAGGCAATGGCCTGCGTTTGGTCCCTGGGGGGCACGTATGCAGTAGTCAGATAAAGGGGTCCCTTTAAAGGGTCAGGGGTTAGTTTCAGCGTGAGCGCCTGGGCCCTGGAGTCAAGGATGGGAGCGGGCAGGGCTAGTACGGGGAGAGATTCCTTGACATAAATAGCACAGCCGCCGCCCCGTCTCCCAACATGGTCGGACCGGAAAAGGGTGAAACCAGGAAGGGAGACTAGGGAGTCAGGGGAGGATTTTGACAGCCAAGTCTCAACCAGGGTGATGACATCAGGGTTAATTGATGTGACCAGGCATTGTAGTGAGTCAAACTTTTTTAGGAGGCTACAGATATTCATGGAGACCATGCATAGGCCTGTGGTGCGAGTTGGGGAGCTCCAGGGAACCGGGCCAGGGTTTGGATGAATGTTCCCTGACAGGAGTAGTAGCATGACTAACACCCTGGCTGGGAGATGGTGAGAGGTTTTCTACGATTGACATGAGAGGGGGAGGAGGTTAAGGGAGCAGGGGTGGGCAGGGGGCACAGAAGGAAAGCAAGAATAAGAAGACACCCAGATGTGCCTAAGGGTGAAGAGAAAGCTAGGGGGAGGGCAGGGAGGACGGGGACACACAGAGGTCCCAAGGGGCAGGAGAGCAGGTTCAGGAGCAAGGGGAGGGAGGGATGCCAGGGCACAGTGCGGACTAGCAGATGGGTAAGTGGGTAAGTGCACTGCTAGTGGGGATAGGCACAGGCAGAGCATGAGGCAGGGCCAATACATTGTGGTGAGAAAACACTTTTAAACAGAATACAGTCTAGGTGACAAGATCCCTTTGACAGAGAAAATCACCACAAGGAATGCAGGTGCCCCAGGGCTTTTCCAAACAAAAGTCACAGGTACTCACTTTGGAAGCTAGCTGCAGGGAGATAGCTTTAGAATGTTGAGTTAGAGTGAGTCAGTCTGCAGTTGGAGTCAGTGGAGGAGGTTGCAGGTAGTGCAGCTCCTCTCTTCAGCTTTGTCAGAGAGCTACCAGTAGTGGTTCTGTTTGTTTCTCACCCTAGTGTGAGCCAGTACAGCCTAGTGGTGAAGTGGTGGAAACCAAGCAAAGTGGTTTACACAGTGCCCCATCCCAGGAGGGATGAGGTGGATTCCAGAATTCAGGAGCAATCCTCTGGTCCACTCTGGACTGTGTTGAAGCTACCTCAGATTAAACTGCTCTGTGAGTGAGTACCTGTGACTTTTGTTTGGAAAAGCCCTGGGACACCTGCATTCCTTGTGGTGATTTTCTCTGTCAAAGGGATCTTGTCACCTAGACTGTATTCTGTTTAAAAGTGTTTTCTGAAGTTGGGGTCTAATGAAGAGACAGTGCCAATTACAGAACTTTTAACTTTCTGACACCTCAGAGGTGTGTAATGTAGTATGTTAAATGTGAAAGACATTTCAAGATAGCATCTACACATTTTCTGTGAGGGTGTTATTAACCAGATGAATGGCTGAGTATAAATTTGGAAGCAAAAAGTCAGAGACCCCCCATCTGGAGTAACCATGTTTACCTCTCCGGGTTCAGTTTGGGCACCTGTGATTTCTCTCAGTGCGTTTGGCCAGTGCCTGAAGAAAATAGTTTACCCAGACATGGGCTGGATTCTCTGTGAGCCTGTATGTGCTCTTTGATGATCAAGGGTGCTACCAGTAATTCCTCATGAAATATGGGAAAGCGCCCTAGTACTGGTCGTGTGTGCCTAGTCAAGAGAAAGTGTAATTCAGAACCAGAGTGTTCACTGTTCAAGTCAGAACCTGAGGGTTCACTGTGTGTGTTCTCTGTACCTCAGTAATCTGCATTACCAGTAGGAGTAGCCCTGTGGGAGTCCATCTTCATTTTGTGATTATTCTTTGTGTATGTGAATAAAAGCCACAGTCTAGAATCCCAACCTGGTTTGGACAGTACTGTTATTGATTCCACTGTATCTGGATTTACTTGTGTGCCCCTGACCAGAAGTACAAACCTAGCACAATTATGAGCAAATGTTTTCTCCCAGAGACCCAGGTCGATGGCCATGGTAAATGGCCCCACCAGGTGTGTGCCAGGTAGCTGCCACACTTGGTTGGCCTGTCTGTGCATGGCAGGCTCAGAAGAAAATGTACTGTTGAACTGAACTGTAGTGTCAACCCCCATCCCTCTGTTTGGCACCATGTGGTGAGAGGAGCAGTTCTGCTAGTTAAACAAGGGGGGCCGGTGGGGGTGGGTTACAGTATGTTTTGTTGTAAGGTACCCTGAGCCTTTTGGGAAGGGGACCTTATGAATAACATTTTATGTACTACTTACTTACATACAGATAATATGTAAAAAAGATATTAAATAGAGAATAAAGGATGGAGAAGTGTGTGTTATGAGAATTTAATGCTCACCCAAGGTGTGGGATGCTACATAAAGCCTGAGGGCAAAGCCCGAGGGGTTTATGAAAGCATCCCACACCGAGGGTGAACATTAAATTTGAATATGACACACTTCACCATCTTTAATTTTTTATAATAAAAGGTCAGCAATTTTTCTCCTGCTAGACTTCAGTGTTCACACTCCACACACACACACACACACACACACACACACACACACACACACACACAGTCTCTGACTTCCTCTGTCTTCTGCCCTCTACCTCCCTTCCTTAACATAGTTCTTTTTCTTGTTTTAATTTTTTTGTTTCTGTTTTGTTTTTACCTTACAGTTTGTCTCTGATGAGATCATGTGTACCATGCTTCCTTGGCACGCTCCCTTGTAACTCTGGTAATTTTGTCCTGAAACAGACAAACGGCAGGATCAACCTGATATTTGTCAGGGAAAAAGGCTGGATCAACCAGATACAGAAAACAAAAAAAAGAAAGGATGGATGCATCTTGTTGTGGCGGCTCCTTGGGAAAAGAAAGAGATGGAGCTGCCATGTTTGTGAGAGAGTGCAGTCTGCCCCGACATGAAACATAAGCCAGTGAGTGAGCAGCACCGACTGAGTGACTGGGCATGAGAATGTCGTAACAACCAACTTATTGTTACATGAAATAACTGACTGAGTTTATAGGAAAAATTGCTCACCAGTTATTATTATGAAATTGCATCTGGGTAGTAGTGATTACCATAACTTTTTTACCTGTACTTATTACTGATCTGTTATGAGCTTGTATGTGTATCTGGATCCGTCAACTGTAATGTGTTGAATTACATTGTTTCCATCACAAACTTGTATTATTTTATTTATTGTTTACCTGTTGTTACTTATGTTTATCCCAGATCATTCCTGGAAATAGGAGCTTAGTTTTTTTTAGTGTACCTACCTGATTACCAAAACAAAAATAATTTAAATACGGTAGATGCCTATATAAGATTGGCTTGACTCTGGTGAAAGCAAATACCTTGAACTTCAACAAAACAAATTTTGAAAGAATGAGGAGCACATTCTGAGAAATCAGATGGCACATTGGAAGGGAAATATATGGATGGGAAAGTGGAAAGGGTGTAAAGCAAACTTACTGCCTGTGCAGTAGTTGAGTGCCACTGAAGGAAAAATGCAATGGGAACAACAGACTATGTTGATGAATAAGGAGGGTCAGAAAGTAATCAAATGAAATACGGTAGCTTAGAGGGGGAGGTAAGTGCACTGGTTCCTCAAATTCTGAAAGCCCATAGTCTGGGCTTACCTGTATATGACAGCTGTCTGGAGATATAAATATGTACATCATCTGTAAATTAAGCATAGGCAGCTGCCATTTCATGGAGTCTTGAGACAGACATGATATCATTGACTGGCAAGCTGTGCTGAACAACATACAACTTGTCCCTCAGTGACATCACTTTCTGTCCCAAGATTCCATGAAATGGCTGCTGCCTTGATTGGTTTCCACATGTGATTTAGATATTTATATCTCAGGACTGGTGACAGCTACAGGTAAATCCAATACTCCTTTGAATTATATTTGTATAGGATTTTCCAGTTTGAGGGACCTGGCAAAATTACCTTCCTCTTTACGTGAAGTACAAAACATCAGTGATTGAACAGGATTATACAGGTTATAAAATAAGAGGAACAATATAAGATAAATGCATCAGTATAGGAGCAGGACTGGGTAAACTTTGTGAATAACATCAAAATTATCCATTAATTCACAACATGTTGAATGATGAAAATATTTCTAATGGAAAAAAGTTTAAAAATGTATTAAGTATGGGACTTCTTAAATTTTTGTTCTCTATATCTGACTTGGGTGAAATAAAATCTACTCATCACATGTGTAGCAATTTATCACATTATTTCCCCACATATTGGGCAGTTTGTAGGGACAAATGCTGTAAAATGCGACACTTTGATATGTAAACATCAGTTGCTTTTGCAGAATTTCTCAACTAGAAAACTGATGTAATGAGGGGTCATTAGGGTACTTCAGAAGCAGAAATGTCAACTTGGTGACAAATGAGACTGGTATAGAGGAAATCTTTAATTCATTCATTGACTGATTACTCCAAGTGGAAGCAGAGCAGATGAAAGGAATAGGGATTATTCTGAGAGGGTTTGTTCTCTCAGAAATTGGAGTTATTAAAGGAATAATGCCTGACAGGGTGGGAGTTATGCTGGGATAACATCCTACCTCGGGTGGTTGGGCCTGAGGCCACCGGCCGAGGACATCCAACACCCGAGGAGGGATGTTATCCCAGTATAACTCCCACCTGGAGGGCATTATTCCTATTATACAGAAAAAAATTATTTTAAAGAATGTTTATTTAGTGTTTAAAATTATTTTTTTAAGAAAAAAGGATGCTGGTGATCAATGATATCATCAGCAGGGATGTTATGCCAGGATAACATCCCTGCTGTGATGGTCAACTGACCAATCAGGAGCCAGGATTCTTTCTTGCCACTGTATAATAGGACCTAACAAAGCTTATGACTCAGATGTCATTTGTCCCAGAACTCTTTAAGAAATAGCCAACAAAGCAGAGAAGCATTGGCAGATCTATTTTGAAACTCTGGGAAAGCTATGTGATCTACTGGTTAAAGCCCTGACTGGGTAACTGGAAGACCCAGGTTCAGATTCCATCCAAATGGCTTATACTGACTGTGTGACCTTGAACATGTCATCTAACCTTCCTATGCTTCAGGATACACAGACACAAAATTGGGTAGTAACAGGACTGCAATTCAAAAGAAATGTTGCGTCTCAGGTCTTCTACTCTGTGTAAATTATAAAATCTATAAAACAAAATTTAACCAGTGAAGGAACCAGAAAGGTCAACCCATAGTTCCAAAAAGGGTCAATGGAAGTGCCAAAAAACATATAAGTTCAAGCCTAATTTCCATTGTTGGGAAGGTACAGGTGATAAGGTATTGTACATGATAGGGGATTTATTACAAAGTTATAATCTGATTAAGGATAGCCAGCATGGATTTATGAATGGAAGATCATGTCTAAAATATCTACAATACAGTCATTCTTTGAACACATTGCGGATGTGGTTTACAAAGCTGAAGTTATGGACAGAATTTATCTAAATTTCAAGAAAGCTACCAATATTTCTAAGAAGACAGTGAAGGGCATTCCCCTTGTATAAGTCAGCCAGGGTGGAAAACCACACTTGCAAAATTCCATTCAATTCAGATGGTAATGATGAGCTAATTCCCAGATTCCTCAAAATTGCTGCCCCTGTCCTAGCCAGATCGGTCTCTAGGCTCTTCAGTCTATCATTCTGCACAGTGACAGTCCCTGCACTCAGGAAAATAGCACAGGTTGTAGCCATCCTTAAACAAACTCTGGCCAGAGCTGATACAGCTGCAGCCAAGCTAGCGGAGGTCCCATTTGGCCCATTTGGTCACCATCACTTTGGTCTGAGTTGCTGATGCTGCCTGAGTCTCCATCCAGCCCCAGATAACATTTGTCCTAAAGAGGGACCAGAGGAGCTGAGACGTGGAACCACTTGCAGGTGCACCAAGAATGTGAGAGCCAGCAGAGCACAAATGCACGGTGGTGCTCATTCATTTTCTCGCCTCAATAGCCTATTTTATATAACCCGCTCTCAATGCCTCCCAGATTGTGGGCTCAGAACTAGGGTACCCTAAATTCTATTTTCAGGTTATTTCAGTAAAACACACTTCAGAATACATCAGTAGAGTACTTGGCAAACCTAGGTGTGGGACTGATTTGGTTGGTTTGATTTGGCAGTAGAGGAACTTTCTCACTACATCTCTAGAATTTTTAACTTATCCCTGAACTACTTGCGGTTCCCTAAGGATTGGAAATCCATACTGGTTACACCAATTTACAAAAGAGGAGATCACACCAGCCTTGCCAGTTACAGACCCATTTCTACTGTCCCCCGATCTAATGCCCTTGAGAGAATAGTTTCTGACCAGTTTGTCACATATCTTGAAAAATACAATGTCCAGTGTGTACAGTAGCATCTCTTCCAGAAGCTCCACTGCACCAACACAGCATTGCTGGAATACACCAACTATGTTCATGAGGCCCTTGAAAATGGTGACCTCCTCAGAGCTATATATACATTGACCTTATTAATGCCTTTGACCTGGTAAACCATAAGCTCCTACTTAACATACTCCTTGGCCTGGGTTTGCCACAGAACACAGGTGACTGGTTTCACAGTTATCTCACCAATTGCTTCTAGCATGTGAAGACTGATAAATCTTTGTCCTACACCGGAGAATAATTACTGGTGTCCCCCAGGGCTCAACCTTGGGCCTGCTCCTCTTTGGTCTCTTCATAAATCAACTGCCCAGTGCCTGTCAGACAGCCAACATACTCCTATATGCCAATGATGCAGTCATTTATTCCAAAAATCCTGACCACCTTACTGACGCTCTCCAAAGTAACTTTGTTACCAGAATGCTGGTTCTCTAACAACCATCTGGTCCTCAATTACAAAAAACAAAGACCATACTCTTCTCTAATCTTTCATAAAGGAGGGAAATCCACCCTTTGTCATCCAAAGTGGCCAAAGGCAAAACCTTGAACAAGTGGAGGCCTTCAAATACCTTGCAGTAACTCTGGATGGCAACTTATCTTCTGTTTCCCCATGATGACAATCTGGTGGTCATAGTTAACAGAAGACTGGGTGCCCTGTACCATAACTGGAACAATCTCACTGGGGACTAGACATCCTATTGTGACCAGCTCCATTCTGTCACTTTAAGATTATGGCCTCCCTGACTATGCAGCTGCCAGTGACATGGTGCTAAATGGAGTAAAGTTGATCTGTAATCAGGTGTGATATGTTGTACTTCATGCAGATACCCACACTCATAGTTGTGCCCTTTATGCACTCACTAACTTGCTACCTTCACCCTACAGAATAAAGCTTCAGACATGTTTTCTAGCCGAAAAGGCAATCCTGAGCTTAACACCTCCTGTTTTAACAAATTGCTTCTGCACTGTGTCCAACCAATACAACACCAGGAACATGGCCAGGAATGCCCTTAAGTTTACTTTCCAGTGTACTCAGCTGGGCAAGCAGTCACTTGCTGTCAGGGCCACTAACTTGTTAAAGGAACTGACTAAAACACTGCTGAATCTACCTGTGTTAAATCAGTTTAAAACATCTTTGCAGCCTGTCTTTGCAGTCCAGTGCAGCTGAAACCATTAAACTGTTTTGTTCAGTTTCTCTCTGTGAATAACCTATGACCTCTTATACAGTGATCTGTATGGATTTTTTCAAAACTGTATGTAATTGTTCTGTTTTAAGTGCTTTGAACCTGACTCAAATGAATTTTCTCTGGAACTGCTTATTGTACTTGTAATGCTTTTTGTGACTATGTATTTGACGTGGAACCTTTGTAAATAAGAACTTGTGCTCAAAGGTAATCTCTAAATTTTTCAACAAATAAAATAAAACTATAATGGCTAAACACACTCTAAAAATGTTTAAAAGCAGGATCCTATTGAAAATGAAATATTGAATCTCATCTAGTCTGTCCATGGTAAATATATAGTAAAAATGTGTAAAAGTAGGACACAGTACAGCAGACCCCATTGAAATATGTGCATCTGTGCTGCTCAGTCCTGGAAAAATACACTGTAAAAGATGGACCCCAAGGAAATTGAAAAAGTACCTCTCACCCGGGCTATCCTGGGTAAACATGTTATAAAAATGTATAAAATCAGGACCCCTTTGAAATCAAGATATTGTACCTCTCTTGTACTATTCTGGGTAAATACAGTATAAAATGGGTCCAAGCAGGACACCACTGAAAACAAGATCTTGCATCTCAACTGGGTTGTCCTGGGTAAATATATTGTAAAACTGTGTAAAGGCAGGACTCTACGGAAAACCCCACTGAAAAGGAGATGTTGCGCTAAGCTGATCTGTCCTACAAAATACATTGTAAATGCAGAATCCCACTAAAAATAGGATATTGCATCTCACCTCCACTATCCTGTGTCATTTTAGATAGAGAAAAAGAGAGACGGCAAGCATGAGTGTGAGAGAGAGAGAGAGAGCATGCAACAGATTTATAACAGGGCTGTCAGGCTGTAAAACACTTTCTCTCTCTCTCTCTCACTCTATGTCTCTCTGAAATGAACTTTCAAGCAGTGTTTATGCTACAGGCATGCAGATTATGTGGCAAACACTGTCTAACTGCTGACAGGAAGCTAAAACAGGATACTTGCAAGCAACCAAAATCCTGTTTTTCATCTGAGTTTCTGCTTTGCCTACTCCTTTTACAACAGCAAAAACACTGCTTCATTTTAGATTGAAAAAAACAGTGACGGCAAGCATGAGAGAGAGAGCATGCAACAGATTTACAACAGGGCTGTCAAGCTGTAAAACACTTTCTCTCTCTCTCTTGCACTGTCTGATATGAATTTCCAAGAGGTGTTTATGCTATTGCAACAAGCTGAAAAATTAGTGCTGGGACTAGTCTACTGAATAGAAAGAGGGTAGTATGTAGTGATTTTGAGTTGTGGAAGGATACACATTGAAAACTCCAAATTTTTGTGCTCTGGTATCCCATCTTTCCAGCTACAGCAAGACGGCTACAGGCTCTGCCCACAGCTGTAAAAAGGAGATGCCAAAAACATGAATAATTACTGCCCAATCACAATTCTGTCTGTTCTGAACAAATTACTTGAAAAACATATGGCCGCTCTGGTGATGGGGCACTTACAAAACCTTAAACTTCTATCACCTGTGCAAAATGGGTTCAGGAAAGCACATAGTACAACAATGGCTCTCATCCAACTTACCAATGACATAAAGTTGGTCATGGACAAGGGACTGTGTACAGGTGCAGTTTTTGTCGACCTAGAAAGGCGTTTGACCTGGTGGACCACACCTTGCTGCTATCAAAAATATCTGCATTTGGCTTCTCTCACAACTCCACCTCTTGGTTTGACAGTTACCTCTCCAGATGAAAACAATTCATATAGATTGATAAATTCAAATCTGACCTCTCTCTTCCACCAGTGTTGGGGTCCCTCAGGGATCCATTCTTGGTCCTCTGCTCTTCTCACTTTTTATCAACAGGCTGCCTGACATGGCTGTCTCCTCTTTTACCATTCTGTATGCAGACAACATGGTTCTGTATTCCAGTGCCAAGGACCTAGCCACCATCATCTCTAACCTAAAGTTGGATTTTGATCTTCTACAATCGTGGCTAAAGCATAACAGACTCCTATTGAACACTAACAAGATAGTTGATATGCTTTTTGGCTCAGCACCCAGGATCAAGGCCAGTACATCTGCTCTTACTATCCCAGGCCTGGACAGTGTTTCACTTAAATTGGTTGACTTTTTCAAATATCTCTGAGTAACCCTAGACCCTTCACTGGACTTTAATCAATACATATCCACTGTATGTAAAGCAGTAAATACTACATTGAGATTGGCCTATAAAATCAGGTCTTCTCTGACCACTGCAGCTAGACTGGCCATTACTCAGGTGGTTCTCAGACCCAGCCTAACCTATGGGTTTATGGCATGCCTGGATGCCAGCAAAAGGGCCAGGCAAAAATGGAACACATGTTACAACAGCATCTTCTACTTTGCACTATCAGTACCCAGACTCACTAATCACTGCATACTCTACTCGAGCCTGGGCTGGCCCTCTCCAGCCTCCTATTGACATTACACTGCTGGCTGCACAATAGATAACATCATTAGAACTGAAACTCTGGCATTTCTGGTCCGCTTGTTAAATCAATCCACCCCGGCCTACCCACTTACGTCTGCAGAAAGGTTTGTCTTAGGTATACCCAAATTTACTATGCAAATGGGAGAACATGCCTTTGAAGTAACAGCCCCCAAGTTTTGGAACTCCCTGCCAATATCTGTTAGGCACTTCCAAACACACCAGGCCTTCACAAAAGGGCTTCATACCCTCCTCATGATCTCTGACAAATGCACGTGTACTAATCTATGGCAAAATTCTCTTAATATGTCTCTCTAAGAGGATAGGACAGGACAAGGGGGAGGGTCAATGAAGAGGAAGGGTGGAAGGGAGGGGCAGCTGCTGAATAAAGGGTGCTAGCTGCACATTTGAGCAGACTTGATAGACCTCTAGGCCTTTATCTGCTGGCAAATTTCATACGTTCGTATGTTCTACAAACTTTAGCGCTTAACTATTTGACTGCTTCATTGCTGTATAATTCTCGGGTGAGGTCCATTGTTTTGATGTCTTGCACTGCTGTAACTGCTGTAACCACTGCATTTGTATCAATAGTCTTGCTTTACTGTGTATGGAATGTTGTACTGTTTTGTTTTGTCACCTGTAATTTGCTTTTTCCACTGTCTGTATTTCTCCTGGGTTGTGACTGAAAATAGGCAAAGTTTTTGTCTAGTACACTTACCAGGTAACCAGAAACTAAATAAAAAAAATAAATTAGAAGGGCTCTTATAGATGTTTACAAGATTCTGAAGGGAAACAGTGATCAGAGATGCAAGACATCTGTTTGAGTTGGTATCCAGCTCCAAATATTTGAGGGTACAGTGAAACAAAGAGCACATGTATAAAAGTAGTCAGACAAAATATTTTCACACTGACAGCATTTAATATTGTATATGGAATACACTACACCAAAAACAATAATGTACAATCTTCTCTTAATCTTTACTGGCATTTCTCATAAGATGCACAATCTGAAATTCAAAATGTTTTGACAGTTCAATTGGATTCTGCTTATTTTAATTCCAAATCAGTTTCAATTTCCTATATGCTCATTTTAAAAAATCCAAAGCAACCTGAAAAATGCACATGATTCTCCTTAGCAGAATGCCACTAGAATCTTCTGATGCAGCAGCTAATACTATGTCAAGTGTTTCCTACCTCCGTGGAGCAGTTGGACCCTTGATACATTATACGTCTTAAGTGTATACTGACACATTTTAAATGAAATAATGTTGGGGTTATAAGTTTATTGATGTACAGCAATGTAAATCAACACATGGAAACTGTAATAACAAGGTACAGCCATTGCTGACCTGACTGTGAGTCCAAGCTTTAATAATAATAAAAAAGGGACAATTCTTTCCCCTATGGTTCCAAAGATCTACAGAAACATCTGCTGTATCTTTGGAAACATTGGGGCTAGGGATTTAGGGCACAATTTACAGTTCCAGTTTTACAGGCAGAACAATGTTAAAATGCCTCTACTGAGAACATTTTGTGTATGCTGGGAAGCAGAGACCTCCTGGTGCAAATGCTGGAATGCACATAGCAGCTCCTACTTTGTGCACACTGCAAATGCATGGGCATGGCACAGTGATATGTATAGGCATGCACGAGCCCATACATTACTGAAAAATGTCCCCTCTGTTGCTAAACTGCATGAAAGGTCTTGTGACAGGGTAGGTCTGCCCTTTACCCTCCTGCATCACTTTCAGGACCAGAGGTTTTTTTGCAGTGTTGTGCAAAATTGAAATATTTTGGCTGGCAAAATGAAATTTTGCCTGTTTTCATGATTTTGCATAATGGCAACATTTCACGTAAAATGCATTGGTGAAATTGTTTGCCTAGGCAAAGCAAAATTTCGCCTGGTTTCATGATTTTGCAAAATGTCACAATTTCACATAAATGCCTTGGTCTGCCAATTTCACCTATTGATGCTCAAACTTTCACCTTGTGGTGCAATTTCGCCAGCGTAACTTTTGATTTTGCAGGCAAAATTTTGCTCCAAAAGCGAAATTTGCAATAGATTGTAGGTAAATAGGTCAAAATCACATGCAGGTTGTTTACAGCTCATTCTGCTGCATGTTGAGACAGAGCGCAGTCTGTTGTGAAGCATCAGAGCCAATAAAGCCTTTTAAAAGCTCATTAAAACTTGTTTTTGAGAGCTAATTGCTCCAAAAAATAAAGTTTTTTCCTAGTGCTACTAGGGAACATTTTCTAATTTTGTGGATTTTTGCATAATACTTAGTTTAAATAGGTTTTACTTTTGTCTGTGTCTTTGAAGGAGTTGAGACGGGTAGGGCAGGAGTGTAAAGCAGTGCAGGCTATTTATAGCCTTTTACAAACAGATTACTCACAAATTGTGAGTTATTTATTTAGTGTTATTTCTTATTAATTTTGTTATATCTCGCCATTTTTTTCTCTGAAAAGTTTCTCCATCCTGTTTGAGAGAGTTCCTGCTGCTGTTAGCCTGTGTTGTATATACAGTTCTTCCACTTTTAGTTGTGACTGTGAATTCTAAAGTTTTAAAGCAATACTGTCAGCTCCCACCCTTCCCAATCACAGATTTACTCACCCTACCATAGCACTTCTTCCTGATCTCCATATGTGCTGCCCTAGTGTCCCCAAAGCATTCTTTGCCATCTATTCAGCTGTTTTTTGTTAATTTTAGTTTATTTTCATTGGCCCCAGATATTCAAAGGGTTGCACATGGGCAACTCACTGATCGTATTGTGCGATATTCAAAAGGAAAAGTGCGGCACAAATCCCGATCTGCGGAGAGCATCAGTAATGTATAGAGGCACAGGTGGGGCGTACCCATGCATACCCTGCACAGCCCTATATTCAGCCCGGGATGTGCAGAGCCATGCATGAGCAACCCCTACCTGTGCCAGCACAAAGTTGATCCAAAAAAAAAAGGAACAACTGATGGCCACCCACAGGTGAGCTGCCGCATTGCAGGGCGCAACACGGCAGCTGTAACCTGTGGGTGGCCACCTGAGCTCCGACTGCACCTGGCGGGGCCCCCCCATGCCCGATCGTGGGCATTTGTAATAAAATAAAATAATTCCGTCCAATATCCCTGGTGGTCCAGTGGACCGCTATGTGCCCAATCGCGGGCATCTGTCAAAATATATAAATAATTCCAATATCCCTGGTGGTCCAGTGGATCACTATCTGCCAGATCGCGGGCATTTGTATTACAAATAGGAATATGTCCTATATCCCTGGTGGTCTAGGGTACTCCCCTCCCCACCCGCCCACTGGGCCCCACCGCCCGCTCCTCAGTCAGCTTGCAGGCGGCAGCACCCACCTGCCTGCGCCCGCCGCCTGCCGACTGACACCGTCAGTGAGGGCTGTCGCCCATTGGTTCTGGCGTGAGCCAATGGGCGTGCTATACCACGTACTACACATTCCAGATATGTGAATGAATCACTCACAGATCTGAATGTGTAGTATGGTATGGGCTGCACGCCCATTGGCTCACGCCAGAACCAATAGGTGTACAGCCCCACCGACGGTGTCAGTCGGCGGGCGGTGGGGCAGCAGGCTGGTGGTGCCGCCCGCCAGCTGACTGGGGGAAGCAGGCGGTGGGCCCAGTGGGTGGGTGGGAGGGGGTACCCTAGACCACCAGGGATATAGGACATATTCCTATTTTTAATACAAATGCCCGCGATCGGGCAGATAACGGTCCACTTGACTACCAGGGATATAGAACATATTCCTATTTTTAATACAAATGCCCGCGATCGGGCAGATAGCGGTCTACTGGACCACCAGGGATATTGGACTTATTCATATATTTTTACAGATGCCCGCGATCGGGCAGATAGCGGTTCACTGGACCACCAGGGATATTGGACTTATTCATATATTTTTACAGATGCCCGTGATCGGGTGGATAGCAGTCCACTGGACCACCAAGGATATTGGACTTATTCATATATTTTTAGAGATGTCCACGGTCGGGCAGATAGTGGTCCACTGGACCACCAGGGATATTGGACATTTATTTCTCTGTTGTACCAATGCCCCCGATTGGGCAGTCAGCGGTCCACTGGACCACCAGGGAGTTTGGGGCTATTTTTATTTAGTACTAATACCTGCGATCGGGCACACAGCAGTCCACTGGACTACCAGGGAGTTTGGGGCTATTTCTATTCAGTACTAATGCCTGCGATCAGGCTGTGGAGCACATTGCCGGCTGCAGGGGGCGTCAGTTTCTGACTGCTGCTGCATGGCAGGGCGCTAGGTGCACGTTGTCAGGGATCGGCGCACCTGCATGCAATTGGGGCCATAATGACATGCAAATGGCCCCATGTGCGCCTTGCATACATTATGGCTCCATTTGCATGTCAAGTTTTGAATATCGCGGTTTCTGTGCATGGTGCAATGGAACTTGTGCTAGCACATCCCCATGCTCCACTCTAGCCACTTGCACTGGTGCAGTGCCACTGCGCCATGCACACTGCGGGTGGCCAGGGTGCGATATTCAATGCTGCTGAGCCATGGTGCAGCTCCGTTGAATATCGCCCAGTCCACACCCCTGCGCAGCTAAGCTGAGCTGTGCCTAAGCTTGCGCCACAGCCTGGCACAGTTTAAATATCTGGGCCACTGTCTTTTCTCTGGTAGTTAACTTGCTCTGCATTGCGCCATTTGCATTCATGCTCATGCACGCACTGCCTCCTACGTGGTGGGGGTCATCTGAGGAAGTGGAATTCTAAGCCATTTCCTGTATTTTTACCTGGCCGTTGATGTTTATCCTCCGGTGCGTGTCTTTTATATCCCTTTCACCAGCACCATGAACAGTGTTGACTACCTAGCAGTCTGAGCTATTCAGTATGGAGCATTCTGTTGCAGTGGTAGATATGGCTTTGTTTCCTGTCTTTTTTTTTTCTGACAGGCATCACAGTATGATCTGGTCTTTCTAAGAAAATCACCAGTACATGTATATTTGTGACTGTCCTCTAAATGTCTCACTTCACTTGTTTGGTATAGCTGCAGGTGTCATTATTGGTAGCTCTCAGCGATATGTCACAGATTTTCTTTTGCAGTTTCGCAATTTTATTGTTTTAAAAATACATGACGGTATTCCAGATTTTCTGATCTGCCACCGCTCCACCTCTGTGCAGTTGTCTGTCACCTTCCATGTGCCAGACGTACTCCGTACACTTTGTTTTTGCAGTACTTTGACAGTGTGCTGTGATTGCCGCTAATTCTGATACGCTTCAGGGTATAGCTGACATCAATGCTTACTTCGGAAAGAGATTCTCAATTATAGACCACATTATATTGAGTCATTTTTACGAGAGTAGTGTCCAGATGGATTTCGCAGTGTGAACTGACTTTTACACTGAATACCTTCTAGGAGTGGCAAGTCTGGCAGCACTACGAAAAATGTAAATTAATGTGAAGTACTTCTGGACCTTGTGCCACATTTGTTTTGTAGTGCAAGTTAGTTTTCTATTGTGCGCGCGTTCTCTTTCCATAGTGCTGTCAGACTTGCTGCTACTAGAAGCTGTTCAGTGTAAAAGTCACCTCACGTTGTGAATTCCATCAGGGTACCCTCGTAACATACTATAGAGAGAAAGGGACAAGTGATTGATACACACAGTGGCAGCACTGACAGCACTATTGGGAAAAAAATGGATGCTGTGTGTGTAGAGCGCAGCCACTGCAGTCTGGTTACTGTGCATGCTTTCTTACTCCTTGGTTTTTTATGAATGTTTCTTGGCAGACTCTAAGACACAAGAATTTGTATTATTATTATTTACCCTACACACCAAGAGTGTTTAGGCAACAGCATGTGGTCGTAAATCTGTCATTTCAAGTTAGTGATAAAGTCCATGAGGTCCAGCTCGCTTTGCAGCAAAGTGACTAACAAACCTAAAGTAGCGGACTGTCTTTCAAACACATCTTGCTGGTATCCGGTCTTGATAAAATTGACCACAATCCATGTTAATGATTTTCTAGTTAAATTTCACTTCGATGAGAAACCTTGATGCAGATACAGAACCTCAGAAACAGTCTCGACTGCCTGTGTTTTACATTGTCCTTGTTCACTGGTTCTCTGGTTTTGGAAACAGCTCAAGAATCAGCAGTCTTACAGCAGGAGGAGCTGTGTCTGATATTTCTCCACATACCAAGTCTCAGCACGGCACTGTTTAGTGGCAATAAGCTGTGTTAGGAGAATCAGAGAGCTGTCACAAGGACAGTGTAAAACACAACCAGTCAGACTTTAGGGTTGTAATTCCTAGACTTTAAATAAATAAATAAAATCTATGGAAACTACAGGTTTCTCATCACAGTGACATTATACAAGAATTTTACATGGCTGTACTCAGTTTTATCAAGACGGGATACCAATAAAATTTAACATAGAAACATAGAATGCGATGGCAGATAAGGACCACTTGGTCCACCTAGTCTACCCATTTCCCTACCTGATGGATAAGCTGCAGATCCTAGTTAACCAACAGCCTACTTCCTCCTACCCCCCCCCCCCACTAGAATTGCCTTATGTCTGTCCCATGCATTCTTAAATCGAAGTCCTCTACATTCGGTCTGTTAGTTATTTTTACTGCCAAGTGATCATTATAGACCTGTTGAACTTTATCACTGAGTTGAACTGTCACATTTACAACCTCATGCATAAGGACAATCTGCACACTGACCAGAAAATAATGTTTGCTTTCTAGACACACATCTTTTTTTTTTACTTCTAATACTGCTGTTAGTGCTGGCACTGTGTGAGATATCCTGATTTAATTCCTTGTGTCTGACAGCCATACTAAGTCTCACCCCAGTCTTCATATAAAAATATAAAAATCAACAAAAACCTGCAATTTACCTTGTCAATGACAGCAACAAAATCACAGCACACACACACACACACACACACACACACAAACATCATTAAAGAGCAGCTACCAACTGTTATGTACCCAGCCCCCCTATAACATATATAATAGCAGAACTGCTCTACTGTTGAAGGGTATTGTAAATTCCATGCACTTTCCTCAGGTTAAAAAGTTATAGCACTCCGAAATTGTACCCACATAAAAACAGAGCCATGCCAGGAATGCCCCAAGCAGGTATCTCAGCCCCCTTTTGTGATGTCAGAAAATGAAGGCTGTATGTGTGTTCCTTAGACCGGTACTGGCGAAATGCACCCTCAGTATTCATTTTCTGTCATCACAAAAGAGGACTGGGGCATGTCAGACATGGCTCTGTTTTTATGGGGGTGCTATAATGTTTTCACCTGAGGGAAGCACATAAAATGTTCAATACCCCTCATCAGTGGAGCAGGTCTGTTATTATATATGTTTGAGGGGGGCTGGGCACCTGACAGTGGATACCTGGTCTTTAAATATTGCCCAATACAACTGAATTAGCTCACTGGCTGCGAGACTGTTACTGAAGATCGAGTTTCCTAATTGAGAACAATAACAAGACTATCTGCTGTTATGGTATGGGAGTTTTAGATATCACTGACGAGACATCTCTAGGAATGTAGTGTCAGCTGACTTTTGCAACGAACTGCTTCACAGAGCAGCAACAGAAATTGGGGGATTGGGCACCGACGTGGGCCATATAGACTTTTGCCATGCTGGGAGCACCCCCGTCGGCCATACAGTGTGCAGGCATGGAGGGGAGCACATGAGCACACTGTGGTGGGCTCCCAGTGTCCTACCTGGGTGTTTGTTGGGGGTCACAGCTGTTAGTGGGAGGTTAGGAGGAGGTTGTGCTGTTAGGAATACTCACCCTGCAAAGGTGAGTTTTGTCATGACATCTTGTCCTAAACTGTCACGTGATTCATAACTTAGCTCGGTGGCTACATGTCACATGTTGTGGCAGTGAGTGGGGGGGACAAGAAACTAACTGCAGCATGCAGCACCACATTATTGTATGACTGACATAGATCACATTGGAAGACAAGGCTCTTCTCTGCTCTCACATTGTCACTATCCCTGCTATTGCACCTTGGTCAGTATCTCCAGCCACTACAGGGCTCAATCCATAACATGGTCACATCTGTGCTTGGCTTCACCATCTCTGCCCAATGATGTTTGATGAGTGTGAATTATATTGTATGCAAACAACATTTAGTCAAGGAGCCTTCAATGCACCAAATGCTCCCAAGTGTACCGCACTACTTCTGTAGCCAAAAGCAATTTTGTGGTTCTATTCATGTAGAGTACTCACTTGTCAGGTTTTGATGTTGCAGCCTTCCTCCTCTCCTTCTGTCTCACACTAAAATTTGTTTATGGTTATCTCTGCACAGACATTTAGTCTGACTTCCTGCTGTTTGTTTTGTGCGTGGGAGACATTTCAGTCCCAGACAATTCTCCCTCTCAAATTGCTTTTTGGTTTTTTTGTTGCTTTACTCGTTTTTAACAAAGCCTTGCAATCACTTAGCACCACCCCCCCCCCCGACCTAACGGGCTGCTAAAGGGATTACTCTGTATCTGAATGGGTGGTGATCACATCCATTCTCCAGTAAATTATTGAAGTTGACCCCACATAAGCTTGAATGCCTTGTTTGTGACATCTTCTCTTGACCACTGCTATTGTCAGTAAAAGTATTGCAGTACTTAGGCATTTTAATTTCTTTTCACAAATTAAGGGACTGTACATCTGTTCAGGATAGCACTTCAAGTGCTGCATGTACATACAGGCATATTGCACATAACTTCCCCTGCAACCCATATTATTGTTACATACAGTGCCAGTTAGTCCATTTGAAAATGTCATCTCCCACCTTGCTTGTCTCTACCACTGTGGGTACATGTTCAGCTCCATCAGTTTATCCACATATGGCATCTCTCGAAGCCCAGTGCTCATTTTTTTTTCCCTACTCACACTGGGCTGGCTGAGAGGTGTCCATCCAGTGGGTGTGGGTTACTGGGTGGCTCTGGCATAAACTGGTCTATTTGCTGGACTGGATAGGGTAGGCCACACTTGAGTTCAGAGTGGAAATCGGTTTCTAAAGCAGAGATTAGAGGTGTACATAGTAGCAAATGGGGGTTCACACTGTGTTGTGGGGCATGCCACTGGTGGGCTGACATCCCAAAGAGGATAGAAAAATTTACTTATTCCCTACTGTTGCATTGCAGGAGATTGTGTTGTTCATGGGGGAGTGAGGGGGGTGATATATTATGACAAAACAACCTGCATGGTGATAGAATGGGGTATGTTAGGCATAGGTTTCACTGAATGATAAGAGTTCCAAGATAATAAATTGGCTGAGTTACTGGCTCTCTTGTTGCTGTGTAGTGAGGACATTGCGGAAACATGTGTTTCCCACTACCAGCAGTGGCATATTAGTATCTCATGGTATAGTATATTCAGCAATGATTGGACTAAGGGGAGGGGTATGTGGCAATCTATGTACAGTCAGGGATAGGGCCTATAAGTGAAGATGGTCAGGAAGTCAGGACACAGATTCTATGGCTGCATATTCACGACTCCAAAAGTACGACAGTGAGGTTAGGGCGAGTACACATGTCGCACGGTCTAATGGCTGACTTTGATAGGCCAGTTTGAAAAACAGGTAAGAAGTGTAAACAGACAGTTGAACATGGTGGTGGTTGTGGTGGTAGTGGAGGGGGCGGATTTACACCACATATAACGATAGGGCTTCAGCTGACGTTATATGGTGGGACTATTCCAAAATCTGGAGAATTTTTTCCACACAAAGGGTGGTGAGCAAGTGGAACACTGTACTCGGTCCTGGGGAGGTGGTATGCTATGTTGCGGTGGACCAAAGTACAACCATACTAAACTTGACAGCAGCATAAGGCAATCATGAATCGATATAGGCTGCTCCAGGTTGCAGCTATTCAGCAGTTAACCCACCACCTTTAGCATCCCCTTCCCTCCCTATACCATCACCTTAGCACTGTCCCACCCATTCTTGAAGCATTCCACTGTGTCACATGCCACCACCTGTGCCGGGTAGTGCGTTCTGCTTTGCCACCGCCCTCTCCATACAGAAATGCCTCCTCACCTCTCCCCTGAATCTACCATCAACCTCCCACTACAACCATTCTCATATAATGACCCCAAGTGTCTCCCCCCACCCTCCGCCTGAATACCATTAGTCCTGGACATATCTTTGTTGACCCATGAGAGGGTGCAGGAGGCTACTAGGTCCTGTACTAAGGTAAGGCGTAAGCATGGTAAAGCCAACAAGCCATGTTGTTGGACCAGGGAGGTGCAGGATGTGGTGAGGGATAAAAAGGCTGCCTATGCACATTTTAAGCACTCTAGGGGGGGATAGGGAGAGTGAGTACAAGTCGATGGCTAGAAGGGTCAGCAGAGTGGTGAGGAGAGCCAAGGCAAGGATGGAGCAAAACCTGGCTATGGATATCCAAAGGAGGGGAAAGGGATTCTACAGATATATAGGGGAGAAGAGGAAAGGGCGAGCACAGATCAGCAGGATTAGGACTGGGGAGGGATGGGCTCAGGAGGTCGGGGAACAGGCAGAGGTGCTAAATGAGTACTTTGTCTCAATATTTACAGAAGGATGCAGGGGATCCCTCCAGCCCGATGGGAGGGAGGGGGTCAGCACAGTCAAGAGGTCAGATGGAGTCTAGGGGACAGAAAGAGGCAAGGGGACAGGCCGAGCAAAGTCTAGAAGGGGATGGGTGGTTGAGTGAGGGGAGTGGACTGGTAGGCAGAAATCACAGTGGATAGGGTGAGAGAGGCCCTTCGGACACTAAACACTGATAAGGCGTTGGGGCAGGATGGGCTACATCTGAGGGTTATGAAGGAAAGGGAAAGGGGAAATTGTTTAACTAGTAACTGGCGGATGAGCTAGCAGCTTCTCTGGTGGCAATCTTCATCACCTCTCTGCAGACAGGATGGGTGCCTCAAGACTGGAGGGTGGCTCATGTAGTGCCTATCCACAAAGTGGGGTCTAGAGAGGAGATGGGAAATTATAGGCCTGACAGCCTAATGTCTGTGGTAGGCAAAGTAATGGAGGGCATTATCAAGGAGAGACTCGGGAGGCAGCTGGAAAGGTTGCACCATCTGGATGACAAATAGTACTGTTTCGTCCCAAGGAGATCGTGTTAGACCAACCTCATAGATTTTTATGACTGGGTGATGGGGGCCCTGGACCAACACAGGCTGCTGGACGTCCTATACCTGGACCTCAGTAAGGCATTTGATTCAGTACCCCACAATGGGCTGCTAACAACCCTGGGGGGATGGGGTGGGAGGGCAGTTGCTCAGATGGGTAGAAAATTGGCTAACCGGGCAAATACAGAGGGTAGTGGCTGGTGGAATAGTCTCTTCCCCAAGGAAGGTCATCAGTGGGGTCCCCTAAGGTTTGGTATTGGGGCCACTCCTGTTCAATGACTATGTCTCAGATATGTGGAGGGGGGTTAGGAGTAGGATGAGTCTCTTTGCAGATGACTCAAATCTGGGAGCACTGGCAGATGGAGACGAAGCGAGAGAGACAGTCAAGAGGGAATTGGATACCCTGGAGGTGTGGTCAAGGAGGTGGTGGTTGAGGTTTAATGTAGGGAAGTGTAGGGTGCTGCACCTGGTGGTCAGAAACCCGGGCCATGTATGCACCTTGGGGAAAAATGAATAACACTGAAAATTGCAGAAGAACTGCGGCCAAAGCAAACAAGATACTGGGCTGCATAGCCAGGGGGATTACATCCAGGAGGAGGGAGGTGATCCTCCCACTGTATAATGCCTTGGTCAGACCACATCTTGAGTACTGTGTGCAGTTCTGGAGACCTCACCTCAAGAAGGACATAGCACTGCTGGAAACGGTCCAGAGGAGGGCAACCAGGATGATTCAGGGCATGGGAGGGAGGTCCTATGAGGAAAGGTTGCAAGAGCTTGGGCTGTACTCGCTGGAGGAGAGGAAAGACAGGGGGGACATGATAGGGGTCTTCAAATATGTAAAAGGAATAAACAAGGGCGGAGCCAAACAAATGTTCAGACTAAAAAAGGGGGGAACAACCAGGGGGCATGAGGAGAAACATAGAAACATAGAATTTGACGACAGATAAGGACCACTTGGCCCACCCAGTCTGCCCATTTCCCTACCTGATGGATAAGCTGCAGATCCTAGTTAACCAGCAGCCTACTTCTTCCTACCCCAACCCCCTAGAATTGCCTTATGACTGTCCCATGCATGCTTGAATTCCACCACTGTTTTGACTCCACAACCTCCTCTGGAAGGCTGTCCATACATCCACAACCTCTCTGTGAAAAAATACTTCCTTAAATTACCTCTGAGCGCCTCTTCTACCTTCAAATTGTGTCCCTTGTTCTTGCACACTCTTTTTGAAAGATGCTACCTCTTGGACTTTGTTGATTCCTTGAGGTACTTGAAAGTTTCTATCATGTCCCCCCTCTCCCTCCTTTCCACGAGGCTATACATATTAAGCTCCTTAAGTCTCTCTTCATATGTCTTCCAGTGCAGACCCTGCACCATTTTAGTTGCCCTCCTCTAGACAGCTTTCATCCTGTCTATGTCTTTGCGGAGATTGGGTCTCCAGAACTGCACGCAGTACTCTAGATGTGGTCTCACCAGCTGTCTGTACAGAGGGATAATAACTTCCTGTTTTCTACTGGTGATGCCTCCCTATGCATCCCAGTATCCCCCAGCCCTCCTTGCTGCCCTCTCACATTGCTTGCCCACCTTTAGGTCATCTGATATGACTACCCCCAGGTCCCTTTCCATTTTTGTTGTTGTTAGTATCTCACCCCCCATTGTGTACTCTTCCCCTGGGTTTTTGTTTCCCAGGTGCATTACCTTGCACTTCTTAGCATTGAATCTAAGCTGCCATACATTTGACCATTCCTCTAACCTTGCCAATTCCCATCTCATCCTTTCCACCCCACCTTGTGCATCAACTCTGTTGCAGATCTTTGTGTCATCTGCAAAGAGACATACTCAGAGAAGCAAGAGGGGGTAAATTACAGGGGGAATGCAGGAGATACTACTTCACTGAGAGGGTGGCGGAGCCATGGAATGCACTGCCCAGGAGTCTGGTGGAGGGGGGCATAGTAGAGGGCTTCAGGAAGGGGTTAGACAGGTGCAAGGGAAAACTGAAGCCTTAGATGACCCTCCCTGTGGCTGGGGGGGGTTGGGGGGTGGAAAAGTGAGCACCCATGAGGAGGCTGGCTACCAAGAAGACACGTTAGACCATCAGGCCTATTCTGCTGCCTTTTAGTATGTTAGTATGATAGTATGCCGCACAACCTCCAGCAGCATTTTGTGGTCCATTACTGATGCCTTTCTGCATTAAATGGCATTGTTTATTGCTCTTGTGATGAGCAGCCCCAGAGGCTACTTGTCTTCTCTTACTGCCAGCCACTCCCCCCCCCCCCCACCACCTCAAGGTACGGTAGCCTCTCCTCAGATGTTGTGCTCTGAAGTGCAGTACACTGCATTTTTGCATTGAAACACAGCTGCCATCTTTCATACCACGCCTCTTGCCTTGCTGTGTTTCACCACCTCGTGTATGATGATATGGATGGCAGTCCCCGATAATAACAGCCTGATGATGTTATATTAGTAGACCAGGTGGTGAATAATACTGGTGTGCAGCAATGTATGAGATTTGACTGTTAGCAATACTCACCCTGCAAAGGAATGGTTCAACATGACAACCTCTAGTCAGCGAATGTGCTTTTTGCCTAAACACTCTTGTGATTCGTAAATCAGCTTGATGAATACATGTTGTGGAAGCAAATGGGGAAGTGGGTGGACACAAGAAGCTAACTGAAGCAAGCTGCAACACATTATTGTGAGACTGACATAGATCACATAGGAAGAACAGGCTTGTTTCTGTGCACACATTATCACTATCCCTCGTGGCTGTATCCATGACATGGTCACGGCTGTGCTTGGCTTTACCAGCCCTGCCTAATTATGTTTGCTGAGTATGCAACCAACATTTAGGCAAGGTGCCTGAAGTAAAACAAAATCAATCAATCAATCAAGTCTTTATTTAACCAGGTGTTCATCGTTGAGCAGAATCTCATTTGCAAGATGGTCCTGGGTGAAGCATGAACAATTGTATATACAGGTCAGCACAGGTATTTACAAGGCAATACAGATAATACTGTTTACAGAGAGGAAGAAAAAGAAGTTCATATGTACATAGAATTATAAAGATATTGTACAGATTACAGGGTTTTTACATACATAGAAGTGTCTATAGGAAGATAAAGCAGGTTATCTTAGGTTGCAGGAGGAAGTAACGGAAGAAAACAAATAAAATAAGAATATACACCAGGTAGAGGCGAAGGTGGGGGGGAAGGGAGGGAGGTAGGGGGAGAAAGGCTAGGAGGGCATGGTGAACAGAGAGGAGTTGGTAAAACGGGATGTAGAGAAGGTGGATGGAGAAAAGGAGTATGTGTGAGCCCCGGGATTGAATGCTATAAAGCACGGGCCATGGTAGGATGTCACAACCCAGGGGTAGTGAGCTCCAAGCCGAGGTTGGGAAAGGAAGGATAAGGAAATGGACGGGCCTAGTATTGAGAAGACAGGGGATAAGAGAGAGAACAATTAGGCTTGTGATGAGCAAGCTGGGGGGTCAGTACTTAAAATTGGGTCTAGGTGTGACTATATACCAGTGCAGACACCGGTACTGGGTCTGAGAGGGTGAAGCAGTTACACACTTCTCTGATTGTACAGAAATAAAGCATCTTGAAGGCATTTATACCGATTAGAGTGCTTAATTTGAGGGTTTTTTGTAGATCGTTCCATAAGGTGGGTAGCACGAAGCTTATGGCTGCCCTGCCGAAGCGGGATTTTGCTTTGAGTACTTTAAGTGTAATAGCTGAGTAACTTCTTAACAGATTTCCCAATTATACTCAGGGGAAGACAGCAGGAGATATAGTAAGGCAGCTTATTAGAGATGGCTCTATAGGCGAAGAGAGCAGCATTTCTGTGGTGGCTGAAGTTTAGTGATGTCAACCCCACTGCCCCATATAGGGTGCAGTGATGCATGTTGAAGGGAAGTCCCGTTATAAACCTCAGTGCTTGATGGTAGAGTGTGTCCAGTTTAGCCATGTAAGAGTTGGGACATTGGCTGTAGAGGAAATCAGCGTAATCTCCTAAATGTACAACAGCAATACTTCTGCAGCAGACAATAATGTTGTACTTCTAGTCATGGAAGGTAGTCACTTGGCGGCAGTGGATTTTCCAGCCTTCCACCTCTCCCTCTTCTGGAAATCTAATGCACTTATGATTATCTCTGGGCAGACATTTAATCTGACTCCCTGTTGTTCATTTTGTCTGTGTGTGAGACAGTTTGGTCCTAGACAATTCTCACTCTTCAAACTTTGGCCTTGCCATCACTTCGCCCTCTTTTGAACATGATCTAACGAGTTGCTAAAGGGATTACTGTGTATCTGAATGGGTGGTGATCACATCCATTCTCCAGTCCATTACTGAAGTTGACTGCACATCAGCTTGAATTCCTTGTTTGTGACATCCTCTCTTGATCACTGCTATTGTCAGTAAAAGCACTGTAGTACTTAGGCATTTCCATTAATTTTCACAAAGTAAAGCCCTGTGCTTGTGTTTAGGGCAACATTTACATTTTGGCTTGTACATAAGGGCATATTGCACATAACTCCAAATGCAACCCCTATTACGGTTACATACAGTGCCAGTCAGTTTGTTTGAAAATGTCATCTCACACCTTGCTCTTCTCTTCCACTACAGGTTCATGTGCAGCTACATCAGTCTATCCTCATATGGCATCTTTCATAGCCACATGTTTTTTTTTGGAGGGGGCCCTACTACACTGTGATGGTTCAGTGTTGTCTATCCAGTGGATGCAGGTCACTGGGTGGCTCTGTCATAACCTAGGCAACAATGGTCTGTTGGCTGGACTGTATAGGATAGGCCACACTTGAGTTTCGAGTGGAAAGGGGTTGCTAGAGCACCAATTATAGGTGTACATAACATCAAATGGGGATTACAATGGGGTGGTGGTGCTTGCAACTGGTGTGCTGGCATCCAAGTGAGTAGAGACAAACGTGCTTATCCCCTAATGTATTGTTACAGGGAATTGTAGTCGGGGCATGGTGTGCATGGGGGTGTGTGGTGATGTATGATGTGGAAACAACCAGCATGGTGACAAAAGAGGACACTGAATGCGAACAGTGCCAAGGTCATAAATCATCTGAGTTACAGGCTGTCTTTGTGGTGTTGAGGGTGGACATTGCGGCAATAGTGGAAACGTGAGTTACCCGCTACCAGCAGTGGCATATTCCTGTCCCATGGTAACATATTTTTGGCAGTGATTTCACTAAGGGGAGTGGTGATGGCAATCTATGTACAGCAGGGGATACAGTGTATATAAGGGAGGAGGAGGATCTGCAAGGCAGGACAGAGGCCCTATAGCTGCAGTTTCAAGACTCTAAAAGTAGGACAGTGAGGATGGGGTGAGTATACATGCCACACAGTCAAATGGATGACCTTGATATGCCACTTGGCAAAACATGTAAGAAGAGTAAATAGGCCAGGTAACACGATGTTGGTAGTGGTGGTGGTTCTGGGGTGGCCAGCTTTAGCACACAGATACAAGAGTGTATCAGATGACATTGTAGGGTTGGACAATTCAGGAGGGAAATAAGGAGGCATTTTTACACAGAAAGGGTGGTGGGCAAGTGGAACACTCTACTCTGTCCCATGGAGGTGGTATGCTATCTGGCAGCTGGACGAAACATGAACATTCTTAGCTTAACAGCAACATAAGGCAAGACTGGTCAGTCGAGGCTGCTCCACATTGCAGCTATCTCTCTATTCAGCAGCTGACCCACCACCCTTACCCTCCACTTCCCTCCCTATACCCTCGCCTTAGCCCTGTCCCACCACTTCTAGAGGTATCCCGTTATTTAAGTGAATACATAATGGCGAGTCAACAATCACGAAGAAATATTAGCAGATGTAATTATAGCAACACTGAAATAATCACAATCATAAAAATCAGTGACTTTAGTGTGTTAATATTTGGCGCATAACAGAAACAGCGACATTTAGTCAGATTCTAAGCAACTCTCTGGCACTACGTCCTAGCAGTTCCTGGCTACCATGACAACGACCTACAACTGGAAACTGTTAAGCTTCAGCTGCACCCAACCATTCCTTGTTGCCATGTCAACTATCAATCATAAGAGTATGAACCTTTACTGCCATATCAGATTCAGAGCTACATTTCCTAATGGAATTCCTTACAAACCAAAAGGGACGTCCGCTTGTTTTGCATGGAGGATTCCTTTACCGGAAGGATAAAGAAAATGGTGAGAAAGTGTACTGGCGTTATGCAGATGCACATAAGTACAGTTGTCTCACCAGAATTCACACAATTGGCTGTGAGGTAGTTGTAACTGTTAAGAGGCACACTCATGTGCCAGATGCGGGTGATGTTGTGGTTCACAGGATGATGGCAGACATTAGGGAGCGTGCACAGACAGGACTTGAAACAACAAGTCTGGTTGTTTCACAGTGCACAATCTCATCTCCCGAGTCTGTAACAGGATGCCTTCCTGAAGTGAAACTCATTAAGTGCACTGTTCAGCGTGTCAGGCAGGTAGAGCGTGGTTGTCCTGCTGATTCTAAAACAGTTGAGGACCTTGTTCTCCCACCTGAGTTCACCAGTACCAGTACAGGCCAGGTTTTCTTGTTATTTGACAGTGGCAAAGAGGCAGATAGAATCTTGATGTCTGCCACAGAGGGAAACCTAGCATTTTTAAGAGAGGCACAAGAGTGGATGATGGATGGCACTTTTAAGTGTTGCCCCTATTTATTTGACCAACTGTACACTATACATGGGCTGAAATCTAACACTGTAGTCACAGCACTGTATGTGCTAATATGCTCCCGCAGGACAGCAGCCTATAGTCGTGTATTTAGTCAGCTAAAATCTTTATGTCCTGCATTAAATCCCAGCAGTGCCATTTTAGATTTCGAAAAAGCTGCATGGAAAGTGTTTTCTTCAGTTTTCAGTGAAACAGAGGTCAGGGGGTGTTTTTTCCACTTTGCACAAGTGGTGTGGCGTAACATCCAGAAGCATCATGAAATGCATGAAAAGTACTGTAGTGACCCAGACTTTGCCCTTAATTTACGCATGTTACTTTCTTTAGCCTTTGTGCCACCAGCCAATGTAGTGAGCACATTTGAAGAACTGCGTGAATGGGATTTTTTTTTACAGTTAATGAGGACATTTTGCTACCTTTGCTTGATTATTTTGAGGACACTTGGTTGGGACGTCTGAGAGGTAGGTCTGGACCCAGAAGAGCCTCATTTCCTGTTGAACACTGGTACTGCCAATCTGCAACTGCAAGAGGCCTTTCCAGAACAAAGAATGCAGTGGAGGGTTGGCACAGAGGATTTAATAGCTGCCTTGGTGCAAGCCACCCCTCCATCTGGAAGTTTATTCAGTGCTTGCAGAGTGAGCAGCACATGACTGAAGTGAAGCTTGAACAGCTTTTATCTGGTGCAAGCACCACTGGGGTAAAACAAAAATACAGAGATCCGAATGAGAGAGTGTGTTCAATTGTGTCTGAGTATGAAAGCCAAACTAAGTTTGAGTATTTGCGTGGCATTGCCTATAATTTTTATTTCCAGGTTTAATATTGCAGTTCTGACTTAAGTTCGCTTGCGTTACCAAGTTTTCATTTTTTTTTTTTTGTGATAAGCCTCAATTCAATTTAATTTGATGTAATTGGCACTGTTACTTCTTTGTTGTTTTAATTTAGTGTATTTCAACAAATAAACTAGAGAACATCAAGCTATGCTTGTTTGTTTTATGTTTTCTCACAAGTCGCTATCTTGACACATGCAAGTATTTGATCAGATCGCTCGACTGTCATGCTTCCGTTTACAGATAGTGAGCAAACTATTGCAGTAACTATTGCAGTAAGTCTGAAACTGAGCAGGGGCCATTGACAGACCTACCACCTGCATCACCAATATTATAGCGCTTGCAATAATCTCATCTTGAGCTCCCGTAGCTTGTGTAGTGCTGTGTATTATGTGATGTCAGCAAATGAAGTACTCGCATTAATTTATGCTGCTCATTGCTCTTGAGCTCCCATGAAGGCATTGTACATTTAAAAAATATTGAGGGCACAATAGCAGATAAAGACAGACACCACAATGTTTCTCCTTGGCCGCAACTTCAGCTTGGCCGGGAATAGGGTTGTGTTCCCCAAAACTGCACAGTGTCCTTAATGGTGCAATACATGGAATCCATAATTGTGACCAGCTGAGATGAAATGAAGTTGGGAGCGTCCTTGCACAAGTTGTGCATGATCAAGCGCAAGAAGCATCATAAATTAATGCCAGGTATTTACTTTGCGATGCTGTTTGCAATTCTAGCATTGATCTGTTGTGGGTATTTTCTCTGATTGCAATCAGATCACTATAATTACATGGGCGCTATATTTACATTTGAGTTTTTGTGTGGGGTGCAAATTTTGCAGTTGCCATGATGTACTCACCATAAAAGTGAGCGATATTTTGTTTTCGTGATTTTCACATATAACCCTTCTAGAAGCATTTCACTATATTACATGCCACCACCACTGGCGGTACTGCTTTTGGCTTTACTATCGCCATATCTGTTCTGAAATTCTTCCTCGCCTCCCTCCTGAATCAACACCCCCCCCCACCCATTCTCATGTCATGGCCCCAAGTGTCTCTTCCTACCCTATACCTGAATAGGCCAGCTATGTATGTTATCCATTATGTGTTTGATGGTTTCAGTCATGTCCCCCCATCTCTCCTGTCCTCCAGTGTGTGCATGTTTAATACTCTTAGTCTGACCTCATATGGCAATTCCACTAGTCCCTGACATGTCTTTGTTGACCCATGCCATCCAACGTCCTGCATCCTACTGTCTTTTGGTAGGTACGGGTGCCAGTACAGCATACAGTATTCCATGTTGTGTCTAACCAATGATCTGTATATGGTTCGCATAAGTTCCCTTCTTCTTGAGGTAATACATTGCGACCCACCATTTTGTCATCCACTACTGATGCCTTTCTGCATTAGATGGAATTGTTCATTGCTCACACCATGAGCAGCTCCAGAGGCTGCTCGTCTCCTCTTACCTGCAGCCACTCCCCCACCACCACCACCGCCACCAGATATGGTAGCCTTTCCTCAGGTGTTGTGCTCTTCAATGCAGTACGCCCCAAATTTTGCATTGAAACGCAGCTGCCATCTTTCATACCATGCCTCTTGCCTTGCCATGTTTCACCACCTCTTGTGTGATGATATGGATGGCAGTCCCAGACATTAACAGCCTGATGATGTTATCTTAGTAGACTAGGTGATGAATAATACTGGTGTGCAGCAATGCATGACATTTGGCTGTTAGCAATACTCAACCTGCAAAGGAATGATTCAGCATGACAACCCCCAGTCACAGAATATGCCTTTTGCCTAAACACTCATGTGATTTGTAAATCAGCTTGATGAACACATGTTGTGGAAGCAAATGGGGAAGTGGTTGGACACAAGAAACAAACTGCAGCATGCTGCAACACATTATTGTGAGACTGACATTGATATATCGCATAGGAAGACCAGGCTCATCTCTGTGCACACATTGTCACTATTCCTCATGGCTGTATCCATGACATGGTCACGGCTGTGCTTGGCTTTACCAGCCCTGCCTAATTATGTTTGATGAGTATACAACCAACATTTAGGCAAGGTGCCTGAAGTAAAACAAAATCTCCTAAGTGTACAAGAGCAATACTTCTGCAGCAGACAATAATGTTGTACTTCTAGTCATGGAAGGTAGTCACTTGGCAGCAGTGGATTTTGCTGCCTCCCACCTATCCCACTTCTGGAAATATAATTCATTTATGATTCTCTCTGGGCAGACATTTAATCTGACTCCCTGCTGTTCATTTTGTCTGTGTGTGAGACAGTTCAGTTCTAGACATTTCTCCATCTTCAAACTTTGGCCCGTTTTTTTTTTTAAACAATGCCTTGCAATCACTTTGCCCTCCTTGAACATGACCTAACGGGCGGCTAAAGGGATTACTTTGTATCTGAATGGGTGGTGATCATCACATCCATTCTCCAGTCTATTACTGAAGTTGACCACACATCAGCTAGAATGCCTTGTTTGTGACATCTTTGCTTGATCACTGCTATTGCCAGTAAAAGCACTGCAGTACTTGGGCATTTTAATTTCTTTTCACAAAGAAAGGGCCTGTACATGTGTTCAGGGCACCATTTTCAGCCCGGCTTGTATATATGGGCATATTTCACATAACTCCACCTGCAACCCATATTATTGTTACATACAGTACTAGTTAATCTATTTGGAAATGTCATCCCACACCTTGCTGTTCTCTTCTACTACAAGTACATGTTCAGCTCCATCAGTCTATCCTCATATGGCATCTCTCGTGGCCCCATGCTCCTTTTCTTTTTTTTTTCCCCTACTCACACTGTGCTGGTTGAGTGGTGTCCATCCAGTTGGTGTGGGTTACTGGGTGGCTCTGTCATAAACTGGCCAATAATAGTATGTTGTCGGGACGGGATCGAATAGGCTACACTTGAGTTCAGAGTAGAAAGGGGTGACTTCTGCACAGATTATAGGTGTATATAGTTGCAAATGGTGATTAGAATGGGGTGGTGGGGCATGCTACTGATGGGCTGAAATCCCAGAAAGGAGAGACAAATGTGCTTATCCCCTAATGGTCCACTGTGGGAAACTGTGGTTGGGGCCAGGTGTGCATGGTGGGAGTGGTTGATGTACGATGTGGCAACAACCAGCATGCTGAGGGAAGGAGACATGTTGGAAAGAGGTTTCACAGAATGAGAAAAGTGTCAAGGTCAGAAATCTTCTGTGTTACAGGCTCTCTTGGTGGCGGTGGTGGGGAAGGGGTAGTTATTGCTGCAATAGCCAAAATGTGTGTTGCCTGCTACCAGCAGTGGCATATTATGATCCCATGGTAATGTATTTTCAGCAAAGATTGAACTAAAAGGAGAGGATGGGTTGCAATCTATTTTCAGAAGGGGATATGATGTATTTAAGGGAGAAGGATCAGCAAGGCAGGACAGAGGCCCTATGGCTACAGTTTCCAGATTACAAAAGTAGGACAGTGAGTATGGGCCGAGTATACATTCCGCATAGTCGAATGGATGACCGTGATAGGCCACTTGGCAAAACACATAAGAAGAGTACATAAGAAGGGGAACACGGTGGTGGTGGTGGTGGTGGGGGTGGTGGTAGTGTTGGGTGTCAGGCTTTAGCACACAGATACAAGAGTGCAAAGAAACATAGAAACATACAAGTTGATGGCAGATAAGAACCACTAGGCCCATCCAGTCTGCCCATTTCATTTTCTGCCTTATGAATGTGCCATAGGCTTTTACTCTGTCAATGGCCGATCTATTCATACTCATTGGTATTGCCCCCTTATGCCTATCCCATGCTGTTTGAAGCCTTGCAGTGTATTCTTATCCACCACTTCCTGGGGTAGGCCATTCCATGCATCCACCACCCTTCCTGTGAAAAAGAACTTCCTCACATTACCCCTTAATCGGCCTCCCTCTAATCTCAAGCTGTGTCCTCTTGTCCTGCTATTTTCCCTATATTGAAACATGTTTGACTCTTTCACCTTGTTAATGCCCTTAAGGTGTTTGAATGTTTTGATCACATCACCTGTCTCCCTCCTTTGTTCTAGGATGTACATACTGAGCTCCGTTAATCTGTCCTCATATGTTTTCTCATGCAGTCCCTGAACCATTTTGGTTTCCCTTCTCTGGACTACCTCCATTTTGTTAATGTCCTTGTGAAGGTGTGGCCTCCAGTCTTGCACGCAGTACTCTAGATGGGGCCTAAGCAGTCTCTTGTAAAGAGGGATTATTACCTCCCTCTTACGACTTGTGATACCCCTACTAATAAATCCCAACATCCTCATAGCCTTACCTACTGCTTTAGTGGTCTGCTTGGATGATTTCGGGTCATCTGTGATGACGATGCCCAAGTCTCTTTCTTCCCTTGTGAGTGCCAGCAACTCCCCTCCCAACCCATAGGTGGCTTCCGGGTTTCTATTCCCTATGTGCATGATCTTACACTTCTTTTCGTTAAACCCCAGTTGTCGCTCTTCCTACCATTTTGCCAGTTTATCTAGATCTCTTCTCAGTCTGTCCACCCCCTCTGGATCATCTACTGTGTTGCAGATCTTGGTGTCATCTGCAAACCGACAAACCTTACCCTCCAGTCCATCTGCAATTTCACTGATAAAGGTATTGAGGAGGACTGGCCCCAGAACTGATCCCTGAGGTACCCCACTTATGACTTACATCTCTTCTGACTGAATACTGTTTACCACCACTCTGTTGTCTGCCTGTCAACAAGTTTGCCTCCCAGTTGACCAACTTTTGACCCACTCTGAGCCTACCCAGCTTATTAATCAATCTTCTGTGTGGAACACTAGCGAAAGCTTTGCTGAAATCAAGGTAGGTGACATCAACTGCTCCCCCTTCATCAACCACTCTAGTTATCCTTATGAGATTAGTTTGACAGGACCTTCCTTTTGTAAATCCATGCTGTCTTGGATCCTGTGCTCCTATGGATTCCAGGTGTTGCACTATCCTTCACTATGCCTCCATAATCTTGCCCACTACTGAAGTAAGACTGACTGGTCAGTAGTTCCCTGCCTCCTCCCTGCTACCACTCTTGTGGAGCGAGATCACATGAGTCCTTCTCCAGTATTCTGTGACCTCTCCTGTGCTCAGACACTCACTAAACAGTTTTGATAATGGCTCTGCTAGTCACACCCTTCCCTCCTTTAGTACCCTCGGATTTATGCCATCAGGTCCCATTGCCTTGTCCACCCTGAACTTATTGAGCTCTTGTAAGACCCTTTCTTTTGTGAAGGGACTAGTGCACACCTCCCTCCCCACTGTGTTCATGGTGCTGAGCTGTGGGCCCTGCCCTACCTTCACATCTATAAATACTGAGCAGGAGTATTGATTTAGGATAGATGCCTTTCCATGGGCCTCCTTCTCACACTCCCCCTTATCCCCTTTGATCAGATGACATTTTAGGGTTGTACAATTCTGGAGACATTTTTAGATAGAAACATAGAAACCGTCGCCAGATAATGACTGCTAGGCCCATCCACTATGCCTGTTGGCCCTATGCATTGTATGTGGCCACTGACCCTATGTGATCAAAGGCTTGTCATCACCACCTCCTCTCTCAGGCTTCCTTTGTTCCTTTCCCAAGCATGCTTCAACCCCTCCACTGTGCTTGACCCCACTACCTCCTGTGGCAGATTATTCCATGTGTCGATTACCCTTTCTGTGTAGAAAAACATCCTCACATTACCTCTTAATCTTTCCTCTTCCAATTTTATATTGTGCCCACTTGTTCCAGTTCTTTTTCTACAGTGGAAAAGCTCCCCCGCCTGCACCTTGTTTATGAGCTTGAGGTAATTGAAAGTTTCAATCATGTCCCCCCCCACTTCTATCTCGACTCCTCCAGTTTGTAAAATTTTTTTTTTTGTCTTCTATTTTTGTCACCCTACCACTGGGCATCTCTCAGGGTCCCACAGTCATCTCCTCAGCTCAACCGCCAACCTGAACTGTCCTGCTGAAAACCATCATTGCTCTCGTGATGAGCTGTCACAGAGGCTACTCGCCTCCTCTTACCTTCAGCCACTTACCACCACCACCACCACCACGTATGATAGCCTCTCCTCAGATGTTGTGCTCTGAAGTGCAGTACTCGCCATTTTTTGAATCAAAACACAGCTTCCATCTTTCATGACATGCCTCTTGCCATGCCAGGTTTCACCACTTTGTCTGTCACATGGGTTGTTTGGGATGTGATGAGATGGACTGCAGTCCCAGACAATTATGGCCCGATGATGTTATCTTAGTAGACTAGGCGGTGAATAATACTGGTGTATGGCAATGCAAGAGGTTGTGCTGTTAGCAATACTCCCCATGCAAAGGAGTGGTTCCTCATGACAACCTCTAGTCAGAGAATGTGCCTTTGGCCTAATCATTCACGTGATTCATAAATCAGCTTGATACTCACATGTTGTGGAGGATAATGGTGGGGTGGGTTGACAAAAGAAACTAAGTACAGCATGCTGCAACACACTGTCGTTATCCCTCATGGCTGTATCCCTGACATGGTCATGCCTGTGCTTGGCTTTACCAGCCCTTCTCAATTATGTTTGATGAGCTCAAATTATATTGTATGCAACCCCGCCCCCAACCACACCCACCCACTGCATACCCAACCTCCCCACACCCTCCTCACCCCATACTTACCTCCTGAACATGGTGCAGCAATCTTAGATGGACCAGGAACATGTCTGCACACTTCAAAGCTGACTGCGAATTGAAGAAATGCCAGTAAGCTATATAATTGCACAAAGGGGTTTTTTTCAACTTTGGTGCATATCTTTGGCATTTTGTGGAATTTTGGAGCCAAATTTTCAACATGGGGTTATTGGGACCCCTCCTCCTCATGAATTCAGTCACTGTCATGGTGTTACCCAGTTCCAAAAGGTGATTTCACAGTCACTGCATGGAATCACCTTTCAGGACCAATTAATGAAAAGACAGTGCCACCGTTCATGAGGCTGGTGAATCTGTAATATTTTCACTCCAGATTTTCAGCATTTCCATTGTTCCACGCCTTCTTATGAACAATACAGCTGTCATTTGTCACATCCTACCTGAAATGTAGTTTCACACATCTGGCGCACAATCACACGGTCACTGTGGGAAATCAAAGTTCAGGGCAGATTGAGATAATCATAGTGCGACTATTCATGAGCAGATGGCTATGTAAAAAATGAGGTGTAATAATTCCACTAAATAACTGTGTTACGAGTGTGTGATGCACAGTATTCACACATGCTCGTAACTTCGAGAATGTTTAATATTTTCACTCCAGATTTTCAACATTGCCATCTCTTTACACCTCCTTATCAATGGTGCAGCTGACATTTTGATGTGGTGCAGAATGGCTCAGTCACTGTGGGAAATCAATGTTCAAGACATATAAACAAAATCACAGAGACACTGTTCATGAGCAGAGGTCCCACATACTTTCATGAGGTGGGGTCACAAAAAAGCCATGTTTTAAAATTTAGAGTGCAAATACCAACACACGCCCAGGGCATTAGGGTTTCTAACCATTATGTCCCGCCATGTGCAGATTAACAGGCATCAGGGGTGTATCTTTTGATTGTCTGCTGTACTGCTCATGCCACTGGTCCTACATCCCCACCCTGCAGCCACAGACAGGCATCAAGGTGTGCTTTGGACTCTTCACCCCAAAGTTCAACCAGCTGTCCTATGCTGCACCTATCTCAATGCACTTCCTTATGAAATGGGGTAAGCATAAGGCAAGGCCATAAGGCCAGACCACTGCAAGGCACAAGGCAACACTTGTCAGACTCTGCAGGGTAGGGTGAGGTGAAATAGCATAAACGTTATGGCCAGTGACCCAAACACCCCTCCAATACCTGTCACTGTCTGCAAGGTAGGGTGGTGTTGAGGTCAGTTCAATACTTCACTGGTATTCCTGTTATGTGTCTAACTCCTGCACTATCAAGGCCAACACCAGTAAGACAACATTCGGCAATGAATATTTTTCAATGCCTTGCAATCACATTGCTCTCCTTGAACATGACTTAATGGGCTGCCAAAGGGATTACTCTTTATCTGAATGGGTAGTGATCACATCCATTCACCAGTCAGTGGCTGAAGTTGACCCCATATCAGCTTCAATGCCTTGTCTGTGACATCTTCTCTTGATCACTGCTATTGTCAGTAAAAGCACTGCAGTACTTAGACATTTTAATTTATTTCACAAATTAAGGGCCTATACATGTGTTCCATGCGGCATTTCAGGTCTAGCGTGAGCGTACGGATAAATTTGTCATTTGGATACAACTCCATGCCCCAAAGGGTGCTAGGGTCTGATTTGGGGTTGTTTATAGGTCCTCAACCCAGAAAGAGGACATGAATAGGGAGATAGAGGATCAGCTAAGGAGACTCTGTGGCAAAGGGAGCAATGTGGTGGTGGCAGATTTAAATTTACCAGGGGTGGATTGGTGCATCCCAGCCACCACATGGGCCAGGGAGCCAGGGGGCAGATACTCCTGAAAGCAATCAAGGATGGCTTCATCACCCAGAGGGTTACTGTGCCAGCAAGGGAATAAAATACTCTATACTAGTGCTGGAGGATGGAGAACAGGTCACAGATATATGTGTGGAGGAACCACTGGATGTTGGCTATCTCCACACAGTGTGGTTCTCTATCAGTTTGGGTAGAGAGATCCACAATACAAAAAACAAAGGTCCTGGACTTCAGAAAGGCAGACTTTGGCATGATTTACCACATTATTGCAGGACGACTTGACAAGACTCGAGGAGTGGTCACACACCTAGCAGATTGGATTCAATGCCAAGAAGTGAAAGGTGATGCATTTCAGAGCTGAAAACCCAGGTTACAGCTACTGGATGCATGGTGTATCAAACTGTCCACATCCAATGAGGAGAAGTATCTGTGGGTGCTGGTGACCAGGGAATTAAACCACTTGGCCCAGTGTAGGAAGGCAGAGGCTAAGGCAAACAGGATGCTAGGGTGCATTGCAAGGTGGATTATATACAGATGAAGTGAAGTAATATTGCCCCGGTCCCTGGTGAGGCCACACTTGGAGTACTGTATGCAGTTCTGGTGCCCGTACTTGAAACGGGATAGCAAACTATGGGAAGCAGTGCAGTGAACAGCAACAAAGATGCTACAAGGGTTGGGGGATAAAACTTATGAGGAAAGACTAAAAGAGCTCAGTATGTATACACTGGAGGATAGGAGAGAGGGGACATGATCGAGACCGTAAAACACCTGAAGGGGATGAACAGAGTAGGATTCCATGGTGGATTCACTCTCCAGAATGGAAGAGATACTAGAGGTCACTCCCTGAAGTTAAGGGTGGTGGGCCAAATCAGGAGGGAAAGGAGGAGGTACTACTTCACTGAAAGAGTGGTAACAAGATGGAATGCACTGCCTAAGAAACTTGTATAAGTGCTGACTGTGGGGTGCTTCAAAAGGGTGGGACAAATTCAAGGAACGACATATTGGGGAAGTTGGGGAGGGAAGACTCAATGGCGGGGGGGCTGCTGCAGTCTAATCGACTGGAGTGCTGCACACTCAAGCAGACTAGATAGACCACATGGACAGTATCTGCGGGCAATTTTGCATGTTCATTTATTGTACATAATTCCACATGCAGCCCTTATTATTACTGCATACTGGACCAGTACGTCTACTGTATGTGAAAATGTCATCTCCCACCTTGCTCTTCTCTCAGCATCATCAGTCTGTCCTCATATGTAATCTCTCGAAGCACCATGCTCTTTTTCTTTGGGTCCCTACTCAGTGGTCTGGTTGAGTGGTGTCCATCCAGTGGGCATGGGTTACTGGGTCGGTGCATCATAACCTGGGCAAAAATGGCCTGTTTACTGGACTGGATAGGCTAGGCCACACTGGAGTTCAGAGTGGAAAGGGGTTGCTAATGCACAGATTATAATTTTACATAATAGCAAATGGGGATTAGAACAGGGTGGTGGTGTGTGCCGCTGGGTCGCTGGCATCTCAGTGAGTAGACACAAACATGCTTATCCCCTAATGTGTTGTTGAAGGGAATTGTGGTCGGGGCATGGTGTGCATGGTGGTGTGGTGATGTATGATGTGGGACTCAACCGGCATGGTGACGTAAAGGGACACTGAATGAGAAAAGTGCCAAGGTCATAAATCATCCGAGTTACAGGCTCTCTTTGTGGTCTGGAGGTTGGACATTGCGGCCATTGTGGAAATATGGGTTACCCACTACCATCAGTGGCATATTATGATTGCATGGTATCATATATTCAGCAGTGATTGGACTAATGGGACAAGTCACTGACAATCTATGTACAGCAGGGGATATGGTGTATATAAGGGAGGTGGATCAGCAAGGCAGGACAGAGGCCCTGTGGCAGCAGTTTGAAGACTACAAAAGTGAGGATGGGTTGAGTATACATATCAGTCATGGTCAAGATAGCTCGATCAGAGCTACAAAGCAAAGAAGTGCTAATTGAAACACTTATGAAACAGTGACCTGTGATAGTAGTACAGTATGGTGTGCACATGGTATGGTTAGACTGATAACTTGTGTGTATCAATCGTATCAGGCATGACAGTAGCCACACACACAGTCCTGGCTCTTTGCTTTGTCACTGTTACTTCGAGAAAAGGGATGACCCCTAGGTCCCATGTCTTTGTGGTTGACTGTCATTACTTTGCACACATCAGCCAATTTAACATTGCTGTGACATCATGCATACCAAGACAGTTACTGCTGTGTATGTTCAAAACACTCACCCGGTGTGTCATTTTGCACTTACCATAGATATCACTGGTTCCTTTACGCACCTTCTGGCAGTGCCTATTGAGTTCGCGTATAATGCTATGTTCCCATGGTTGTATGTTACTTGTTGATTTTCATGCTGTCAATATCATTTTTATGTCTCTCAAGGTATTTAACTCATGCTCCAGTGACGACACAAGTAGCAATGATTCTTGGTTTGATGAAGCTATGGAGCCTGTAATACCTCTGGATAGTGGAAGTCGTGGTGCAACTGCAAGAAGACGTGGCAGAGGTTCTCTCCATGGATGAGCTCAGGGCTGGGGCGTGTTACACTATCCTCACATTCTGCTGCCACAGAAATCTGGTGACTACAGCAAAGAGACGAATCAATATGGTTAATAATACAGCAGTCAACGTGTATTATAAATTTGTTTGGGATATACACACAGTAAGTCATGGTAAGCAGTATGTAAAACTCAGCTCATCATGGATTCATAGACATGTGAAGGCTGTAATGGGCATTACAGGCACAATGCCTGTGCCCATCACCCCCCTCTACCCAACCACCACTGCAGGATCCCCGACCCCCCCCCACCAAACCCTAAAAACCACATACATTTGTCACAGACCCACTTTGCCCCTCCATTCTACTGATATATACTACCGCCTCTGTGAGTTCATTCATGGGCTCAACCACTGTCTCTGCGAATTAATATTTTTACATTTTTTTATTTATATTTTAGTTTTTGGTACCCAGATAATGCCCACTAGGCTGGGATAGAGTGGGATTTGGCCTGTTGGGCTACTGCAGCTGGTGTCATGCTTCTTCAAGATGGTGGTAGTCAGAATTTTCTTCCCCTGCAGGCGGTGGCAGAAACTTACAAAGATGCCAGTATCCGTCCAGCCACTCATTGCTGATTCCAAGCATGACCCGTTATTTACTTTATGATGGCATATCCCTCCATTATCTACCCTCTGCAATAGGCACCAACATATGCTGTGCTTAATAAGGGCAAGTATACCATAAGTCCCCTTTTGAGCTCACGGCTACAAGGGGATCCTTCATTTACACACCTTGGATTATGTCTCTAATTTAGGACATGTACTGAACTGTCTGAGCATAGCTCAAGTAGTTGCCATGCATTGGCATCATTTGGAGCAAGCTAAAGGCACCCTTTTTGGAGGCAAGCCAGGCTGAGGTAACTGCCATGTTGCAGTGTGGTTGTGAGGGACTCAGAGTCACCATGTGTTGCAGCTAGCATGGCTGAGGTAGCTGCCATGTGGCAGTGCATTTGGGAGTGGAACCTGAGTCACCACGTGTGGAGGCAAGCTAGGCTGAAGTAGGTGCCACATAACACTGTGTTTGTGAGTGAAGTCTGGTCACCCCATTGGAGGCTATCCTGGCTGAGGTAGCTGCCACTTGACAGCGTACTTGCCAGCAAACCCTACCCTTCGCATTAGGAGGCTAGCCAGACTGAAGTAGCTGCCATGTACCAGTGTGTTTCAGAGTGAAAACTGTGAGACCACTTGTGGAGGACTGCCATGTAGAGTTAGCTGCCGCATTTAAATGTCTTTATGAGTGAACCAAAGTAACCCTGTTGGCAGGCTAGCAAGGATGAGTTAGCTGACATGTGGCAGCACATTTGGGAGTGAAACTGAGTCACCACATTGTACGCTAGCCAGGCTGAGGTAGATGCCATGTGTTAACAGGTTTTGGAGTGAACCTTATGGTAGCCCATGTATTAAGCCACTGTGACTGAGGCACTGTCAAACAGGTATTTTCCTCTGCACTATATTTTCTGCCAAGGAAAATACATTCTTTTTTTTTTTTAGGATTGCATCAATATCATGTCCGTTGCCGAACTGTGTGATCTACATGTTAATTTCTCCCTGCTCCATCCTGGACTTCTATTTGACATTCTAGAGGGCAGGATGCTAGCTGTGGCACAACCAAGAGAGCAACCCAACAGTAGCTCTCCCCAGTGGTGTGTTTGCAACCACTGTCCTCTAATGGCGACCACATTAGAGAGCATATGCTGTGGCTGTTCCCCTCAAAATTGCATCTCCACTCTTCCCGTAAGTATCGTTATGAAACATGTTATAATACATTCCATACAATTCATGTTGAATACTGTCATGGCTAAGTTACCGATGATCCAATGCATTACTGCTTCGGTGACTGGTATAAAGATTAGGGGTTCCAACTTGGAGTCAATTGGCTATGGTGAATGAAACCTGTGTCAGCACTAAATTTGTCACAGGTCTACTGACCATCTCCATCAACACAGCAAGGTGAATTGAGTTGGCTCACTGTACACTTTTTTTCCCCCAGTACTAGTTACTAAAGGCACATTACCTTAAGCACATCACAGTAGTGAGTGGCATAATAGGAATATCAAGTCACACAGCCTCAGTTGTCTAACAAGGTATGACGCAAGTCTGCTTCCCCTTGCCAGTTATGGCCAATGCTTGCAAGACATCACTTAGTTAAGTACCACATTTTGGCATCCTGGTACTCATGCTGTATGATCACCAGGACTTATAGAGATATAATGAAAGTATGATAGTCAAATTAATCTCTCCTGGTAGTGTGGTGTGCCATGCTCTACCGAGGCGTGATTGAGTCATAACTCTCATCCATCATTTGGCAACCACTCTCCATTACACCCATAACCACAGCACAGCACCACAAGTATTTAAGCCATTCTTGGCACCCAACACAGCTGTGGTAGTCAAGCATTTCGAAGATACATAGCACTTGCCTCAGATTGTGTACTGTGTCGCCTTAGCTCTTACAATGCTTGCTGGCTTTCACAAAATAAGTGTGTCCAATGTTTTTGTTATTTCTGGAATATTCTAGTTGAAAACGTTCCTAGGATTGGTAATTGCTTTTCTGTCTCTAGCCATAGATGAAGCGCACTCATAGATTGATGCTAGAGAATTAACATAAATTGCTGAGTATCGAACAACATCATGATTGCGCTGACACTAATTATAGTGAAGGGCAACCTTCACTAATGTAGACCACACTTTCAGTAGTGGACATGTGACCAGCATTGATTACATTAGGAAATGCAGTATGATGTGAGTCTAGTAGACCTTACTTTGTCAACGTTGAGGTGAATACTGATGAAACTGTCAACAGTGCCTTGGTGGCATCATTATTTATGCATATTTTATCTGTCCCAGAAATAAAAGTGGCACACTTTTCACATGGTTTAAGGTCCACATAAGGCTTGCTGGTGGTTTACTTCAAACAAACGATGCTGACATGGCAACCTGGATCGATGAGCTCATAATAGATAATCATATTTTCTATTCATGTTATATTTTCAGCATTGTAGCTGTAAACAAACTCACTTCAGGGGACAAGATACAGTGATTGTTTACTCTCTGATACACATTGACAATGTCAATTTTGCGCAAATAATTTTTTGTAATCTCCAATATGTCTGGTGAGTTATAATTCTGTGCACTGCACAGTGGTCGGTTCACTATGGCAAAATGTCCTTTTCAGGGATTCATGCTGACTGTGCACCTACTTACAAATGGAAACACTCCCATAACTATTTTTTGGTACTGTATGTTGACAAACAATACTTGATCTGCGTCTCATTGTGAAGTCTGTGAGCGGCAGGACATCGTCTCTGTGGTGCCATTGTTTCTGTTATGCAATGCCTATGTACATATCTGCTGTTCCATTGATTCCTTTTATTTCCACTACAGGAAATGGAACACCTTGTTTTAGACCCAGTAGTGCATATGTTGGCCTCAGCCTATCGTCGTGAGGTTTTCACGTTATCACTGGACGCTGATGGTAACTGCTGTAAAATACACTCAGTCTATCATCAGTACATTCTGTAGCAAAAAGGAAAACCTTGGTCATGGAGTGCATAGACTGGTGCCAAGCTGCTGTGTGTGGCAAATACGTGACATGTATCCAGATCCATCAGGGCACTATACTGAATTCCTGCTGAGTGCCTTGCATAACAACTTACTACGACATCCAACCGATGCACACAGTAATGTCAAAAACAGTTAATAATGGTTGGTAAAGATGAATGCAATCCATTTCAGAATGACTGTGATAATGTGTGTCCTTAACATATTATAACTTTTAAACCAATCCCATGATCCCAGTCTCAATTTGGACTATAATCAGAAGTGGAAACTTAATTACAGAGTATTGCACATTGCCAAACAACGGCAAGTGAGTGGCAAGCATTATTTGACAAAGACATGTTTGGGAAACCTTTTCTCCTGCTATTGTCTGCTCCCCACACCTTTCACTTACCTTCTCTGTTCTGGACTTTTTCCCTATTTGTTTCTCCTAATCTGGCATGACCTCTTTCTTGTAATAATAATGTGATTATTGATATCTCATGTCCTTTCGCACAAATGAGTTTGATATGTATTTGTATATGTTTTCTCGCTCTTGACACAGCACAAATTGTTATGTTATCTATGTAACCTTTTTTGTACTGTACCTAATTGACGTGGAACCTTTGTAAAAGAGCCTCTGGCTCAAAGGTAGTAATTCCTAGAACAATAAACTAAACTAAACTAAACTAAACTAAACTAAGCAGAGTTCAACATTGCTACATTACCAATATTCTTGTTTCCTGTGATACTACTAAAGCACCTTTGGTTGTAGTCTATGTATCTTGATGTGGCTGTGCATAGTTGTCATGCAATAAATGTGTAAACATGGACATGATTGCTTGGTCACTGTGATGCATTCACCTCACTTCTGTAACTTCATTTTCTTTAGTTAAATTGTATAAACAAAGTACGACACACAGTTGTTGAGCTAAAGCATAACTGACACTGGAATTGAGCAGTTATATTTAAAGTACTCCATATATGCCTCTGTAATGCACGTGTGGTGGTGTAAGTACTGGGTTCTTGAATGTTTACCTCATGGTTGTAGTTGTAAATCTTAGGAGGGGTGTAGGTTATGTCAATTTACCTACTGTATGACCGCAATGCTGGTGAATGTCCCTTGAAGAGCTGTAGTAAGTTCAGTTCCCATTGGTAATTCGGGCCTCTGGCTCACTGAGTGTTCAATTACTGCCAGACAGTAACATAAGTAGATACAGGATACTATGCAGCGTGTGATGGCCAATTTTCAAAGTCTGTTTGCCCTTTAACCACATGGCTCCATACTATCCAAAGGACCAGAGTGGTTTTTTGTTCCCTCCCTCCCTTTTCATTATTGTCTTATACAGGAGCTAAAAGATTGCAACACTTAACCAGAATTGATGGGTTGGTAGTACGAGCTGCTGCACGTCGAAAATTATCCCCACTTCTCCCTCCATCTGCCATCTGATTTTGCATTTGTGCTGCTGACCAGTTAGCAGACTCGATCAACCATAGGGCCTACTCTGCTTGCTGTCATGAACTGAGCCCTTTGGCTCAGGAATACAGATTTGGGTTTAAAGGTGCATGTTGTGCTTTCTTTCCTAAGGGCCCCAATGACAGCTGAATAGCGTGGGCCCACCACGGAGCAACGCTTCAGGTGAGCCGATAACTACAACTGGGTATCCAGAGTGTGTGTAACTATGATAGAGGAAGTCTTAGAGACATGATTGCTTAACCTGATTGATTCTGAACTAGAATCAAGCTATAGACTATGCCTCCTCCATTATTACTTCCCCATGAATATATCAGATCTAAATCTTTTTGCACTGTGCCTGGTTGTGGTGTTCATCTCTACAGACAGCATTGAAAGACTGTTGGTTGTCATGCTGTAAAATGCCTGAGCTACAGGCTATGCTGGTTGAGGGAGCAGTGGATGTGGTAGCAATTACTGAGACATGGAACACCCAGAGAAATTATTTGGACCAAAACTTTGAGGGCTACAAAATATTCACGAAAGCTATCTGAGAATTGGTTATGTGTGTGTGGGCTGGGGTTGCACTGCTACTCAGAAATGACATAGTACTTAGTGGAGTTGAGGAGGCTGTAGGAGGTGTGGAGATGATTTGGGTACCGCTGCAAACAAGGGGAGGTAAAAGACTAAAAATAGGGGTTGTGTACATATCCCTCCCAATGGAGGAGGTCTTGGAGGACAAACTAGCTGAGAACATCAAGGGTCGCTGTGACCTTGGAAAGGGTAGGGTGGTGGTCATGGGTGAACTTAATATGCTGTGGAAAGATTGGGAACACACTGACATTCTCTGTGGCCATGGAACATAGAGGCTGATGGATGTCTTTCAGGATATCTTCCTGGTGCAACATGTGGGGGCACTTACTAGGGAGCAGCAGCATGTTGGCAGGTAATGACCATGCCATGGTCTGGTTTCTGCTGTATCTGGGGGGGAGGATAACCACACTAATACAGTAGTAGTGGACTTCATGGGAGCAGACTTCATGGGCATGGGTAGGATTCTACCTGGGAACATGGACAAGATTAGGCCAGATGTGGATGCGGGAAGCTTGTGGGAGACCATTAAGAAGGATGTGCATGAGGTCCTATACAAAAGTAAGGTGAACTCATGGTAGAGCCAGTAAGTCATGTTAGGCTAGGGATATCTGGAGGTGGGCAAAGGGATTCTATAGATACATAAGGGAGAACAGAAAAACAAGGGCACAGATCACCATGTTTACTACTGGGGAGTGATGGGATCAGGAAGCAGGGGAACAGGCAGACGTGCTACATGAGTACTTTGCATCGATCTTTACAGAGAGAGGACAGGGATCACTCCATACCGATGGGAGGGAAGGGGAGCCCACAAAATCAGGAGGTCATATGGAGTATGGAGGACTGAAAGAGGCTAGGGTAGATCCTGTGCCATTCTAGACGGGGAGGGAAGGGGTGGTTGCATGAGGGGGTGGGCTGGGATGGAGAAATCACCATGGATAGGGTGAAGGTGGCCATTAGGACGCTAAAAAGTGATACGGTGCGGAGGCCCAATGGGCTGCATCCAAGGGTTATGAAGGAACTGGGTGATGAGCTGGCAGCTCCACTGGCTGCACTCTTTAACACCTCTTTGCAGACAGGATGGGTGTCTCAGAACTGGAGGGTGGCTCATGTGGTGACTATCCACAAAGGGGGGTCTAGAGGTGAGATGAGGAATTATGGGCTTGTCAGCCTAACATCTGTGGTAGGCAAAGTAATGGAGAGCATTATCAAGGAGAGGCTTGTGACTACAGGAAAGAAGACTGCATGGCTTTGTGTGTGGCATATCCTGCCAAACCAACCTGGTGGAGTTCTATGGCTGGGAGACTAGGCAATTGGACATTGTCCATGCAGTGGATGTCCTGTACCTGGACTTCAGTAAGGCATATGACTCGTTGCCACATGGGAGGCTGGGAAGTAAGTTAGAAGGCACAGGGGCAAGTGCATAGCTGGTGAGATGGGTAGGGAAATGGCTTCAGGGAAGGCCACTGTGGTACATGGTGGGTGGGGAAGCTCTCATCCTCAAGTGTAGTGACAAACGGTGTTCAGGCCCCTGATCTCTACCAGTCACATCCCTTTCTGCAGCTATAGGCATCCATATCTGGCCTTATTCCGTCCAAACAATCTTCAAGGATCCTTCTCATCTCCATGAAGTCTGCACCCCTAAAGTCAGTTACTACCATCCTTGTTCAGCTTTCCTCCCTTGCAGGTCCAGGAAGAACCAGACTGTGGCATGATCACTCCCAGCCAATGGGTCCCTCACCTCTAGGCCCCTAATCTTATCACTGTCCGCTTGGACCATATCCAGTGTTCAAGCCTCCTTAGTTGACTCACCCACCTGCTGGGTCAGAAACACATTCTGGGAGACATCCAGCAGCCTCTGCTCCCTGGCCACTGGTGATGACATAGTCCCCCAGTCTGTTCCCAGCATGTTGAGGTCCCCAATTACCACTACCCTTCCCTTTCCGAAATATAGTGTCCCTCGACATTTGAAACCAAACTTTCTTCCAGAGTCTCCGCTAGGGCAGGTGGTCTGTATACCACTCCGACCTTTACTCTCTTACCCCCTGCATCAGCGGGGTGATCCAGATAGCCTCCACATTTCCCATTGCCTCCTCTACCCCTCCAATACCAATGCAATTTCTAACTAACAATGCTATGCCACATAGACTTTGACTTTGCCAGAAGATAAGGACTGCTTAGTCCACCTAGTTTGCCCATTTCCCTACCTACTGGATAAGCTGCACACCCTAAGTAACCAACAACCAATTTCTTCCGGCCCACCACAAGAATTGCCTTAAGTCTGTCCCATGCATTCTTGAATTCTCCCACAGTTTTAGACCCCACAACCTCCTCAGGAAGGCTGTTCCATGCGTCCACCACCCTCTCTGTGAAAAAATACTTCCTCATATTGCCCCTGAGCCGTCCCCCCTCTGTCTTTAAATTGTGTCCCCTTGTTCTTGCACATTTCTTTTTCTGAAAGATGCTACCCTCTTGGACTTTGTTGATTCCACTGAGGTACTTGAAAGTTTCTACCATGTCCCCCCTCTCCCTCTTTTCCTCAAGGGTATACATATTAAGCTCCGTTAGTCTCTCCTCGTATGGCTTCTCTTGCAGACCGTGCACTATTTTAGTTGCCCTTCTATGGACTGCCTCAATCCTGTCTATGTCCTTGCAGATATAGGGTCTCTGGAACTGGACGCAGTAATCCAGATGGGGTCTCACCAACTGTCTGTACAGAGGGATGACAACTTCCTGTTTTCTGCTGGTGATGCCTCTCCCTATACATTGCATTATCCCCCCAGTCATCCGTAAAGTCTTCTCACATTGCTTGCCAACCTTTAGGTCATCCAATATAATTACCCCCATGTCCCTCTGCATTTTTGTTGTTGTTACTACCTCCCCCCATTGTGTAATCTTCCACTGGATTTTTGTTTTCCAGGTACATCATTTTCACTTCTTTGCATTGAATCCAAGCTGCTATAATTCTGACCATTCCTCCAGCCTTGCCAACTCTCTTCTCATCCTTTCCACAACTTCTTGTGTATCAACCCTGTTGCAGATCTTTGTGTCATCTGCAAAGAGGCATACTTTTCCTTCCAGTCCCTCTGCAATGTCACTTATAAAGTCATTTAAAAGGACCGGACCCAGTACTGAACCCTGTGGAACCCCACTAGTAAACTCCCTTTCTTCAGAGTGGAATCCGTTTACTATTACTGTCTGTGTCCTGTTGTGCAGCCAATGTTTTACCCAGGTTACCATTCTTGGACCCAGTCCCAGGCTGGCTAATTTATTTATTGATCTTTTGTTTGGGACTGTGTCAAATGCCTTGCTAAAATCTAGGTATGCTCTGTCCAGAGCTTCTCCTTGGTCTGCTACTTTGGTCACCCAGTCAACGAAATTGATTAGATTCATATGACATTACCTTCCCAGTGTGAACCAATGCTACCTTGGTTCCTGTGCCCCACTGGCCTCTAGGTACTCAACAATTCTTTCCTTCTGTCACTTTCCCCTACCACAGAGGTCAAACTGACAGGTCTGTAGTTTCCTTACTCCGTCTTGTTTCCACTTTTGTGAAGGTAAATCACATCAGCCCTCATCCAGTCCTCAGGTACCACATCATCCTCCCATGATTTGTTTAAAAGGGTAGTCAGTGGTGTCACTAGTTCTCTCCTTAATTCTTTTAGAATTCTGGGTGAATCCTGTCAGGCCCCATTGCTTTGTCCTCTATTAGTTTTGGAAGTTCTTTCAGAACCCTTTCTTCTGTGAAAGGAATGGGATTAACCCCCCCATCCAGAGTGCTTCAGATAACTGGATTTGGTACCTCCCCCCCTCCCTCTCCTCCTCTTTTGTGAATACTGAGCAGAAATATTCATTACGTATCCCTGCTTTTTCACTGTCCCTCTCTGCCCACCTACTTTCCATTCTATTCAGCCTCAATATCCCTCCCTTTGTCTTTCAATGCTCCCTAATGTACCTATAAAAGGTTTTATCCCCCTTCTTAACTGAGTTGGCTATCTTTTCTTCAGTTTGGGCCTTTGCTATTCTGAATGCCTTCCCTGCTTTCTTCTGCCTCAACTGGTGCAGTTCTCTTTCCAGCTCCTTCTGTGTTCTCTTATACTTCCTAAATGCTATCTGTTTCTCCCTAACATTCCCTGCCACATCTTTTGAGAACCATAGTGGCTTTTTCTTTCATTTTGATTTGTTTGCTTCACACAAAGGCTTCCTGCCTCTGTGATAGCAGTTCTAATGGTTCTCCACTGTTGCCCCACCCCTCCTTCTTTTTTGTTTTCTAGTGCTTTTCTAGGGCACTCTCCCATCTTGCCAAAGTCAGCCCTCCTGAAGTCCAGTACCTTCACTTTTGTATGGCTTGACTCTGCAGCTGAGTTTATCATGAACCACACTGTTTGGTGGTTACTTGTTCACAGATAGCTACCCACTTCTAACTCTGAGATCATCTCACTGTCCCCATTTGAGAGCATGAGGGCTAAGATTGCTCCATCCCAAGTGGGTTCCAACACAAGCTGTCTGAGGCATGCCCCCTATAAGGCATCAAGGATGGCCCTGTTCTTGGATGTGGCTGCAGCAAAGGAGCTCCAGTTAACATCTGGCATATTCAGGTCCCCCAGCAACAGTATCTCCCCTGTCTCTGCCATCCTAAGGATGCCTTCTATCACATCCTTGTCCATTCCTTCCCACTGAGATCGAGGTCTGTATACAACCCCTGTGTGGATTGTGGTGCCATTTCCAGTCTCTAAGGTGACCCACAGTGCCTCCTGTCCTCCCTGTTTACTCTTTTGTTCCATTGCTTTTATCCCTTCCCTTACATAGAGAGCTACTCCTCCCCCTCTTCTACCCTTCCTGTCTCTCCTTTAGGTTGTGTACCCTGGTATGTTAACATCCCAGTTGTGGTTCTCTGTGTACCATGTTTCTGTGACTGCCACTATTTCCAGGCATCCCTCTTCCATCAAGGCCACCAGATCAAGGAGCTTGTTGCACAGACTACGGGCATTGGTACTCATTACCCTCCATTTCTTGATGGCCTTAACCCTTTTTGCCCCATCCCTGTCCTTATTGCCTTTGTTGTTTTCTCTATTTACCCATGCCCTTATCCCTATCAACATCTCTATCTTGGTGTTTACCTCACTTACTACCCTGATTTCTTGGGGGGGGCTGTGATTTTCATGTTCCTTTCCAGTGCATTCCCCTTGGCTAGTTTCAATGCTTGTCAATGTCCCTGAGTCCTTGCCAACTCTGTTCTAAGACAGACAACATCACCCTCAGCCCAGGGATGTCCCTGTAAACATTACAGAACCACAGCATCAAGTAGGATCTTCTGAACGCTGATGTCCCACAGCCACCACACTGCTACACTACTGGCATCATACCTTTTTTTGTATGCCTTTTACTAAAGTATCTGCTCTATGGGTGCCCTATTGCAGCTAATGTGCCCAATAACTGTAGAGTCATCTGATGCACTTAACTCTTAGCCCCTGCTAGTAATCTAAGTCTGTACACCAGCCTATAAACTCACAGTGTTTGTCCTCCTGTGTACTTTCACTGACAGTACATCGCTGCCTGATACTGTGTCTGAACCAGCTGTAGAAGACAATATGCAGCCTATAATGGTGGAGCAGGCAAGTGAGGTTGAGTTTGGTCAAGAATCAGGTGTTTGGCAGCAATCGGTTCACTCGTTGCTTACTTAAAAGGCAGCTGGAGGTAGTGAGTAGGTACTGTGACCACCTCCTCTGTACCCAGGTCATATCAATTATGTTAAATATATAGATTTGTGCCAGTCCGGTGGCACTGAGTGTTGAGGCACTGTTCATCACAACACGCTCAATGCCAGCATCCTGGGTTTGTGACTGAGCCAGGGCAGTATGGGCTCAGCAGGAGGGGGGGGGAGAGAGAGAGGATCAAGCTTCCAGAGGACTGCTCTTCTCTCTTGAGGTGGGGGATCCAGGGACTCCCCAGCATCACTGCACCCCCTCTGGATACCAGAGGTACTTCAATGCTCAGGCCCGAAGAAGTGGGATGCAGAGCAGCCACGGATGTCCCTGGCATCATTGCACACTCAGCGGGGGCATAACTATAGAAAATACCATGGTGCAGGGAGGAGGTGACGATGGCCTCAGGAACCTATTCACATACCCAACAACGGATGCCCACACAGGCAACCCATGGGCGTTCCCATAATGAGAGATGGACCCTCTAATCTCAGACAGATGTCTCCAGGTAGGAGAGGTGTTCCTTTTCATGGGGGGAATTGATAGGCACTGAGAACTCTCTTGGGGGGGCCAAAGTTGGTATATCATGGCGGGGAGTGGAAGGGGCTGCAAGTCGAGTAGTAATCCCTGAGAGATGCCTCGGTGCACTGGTGCCGAAAAAAGAGTGGGGGATAGATATAGATTTGCAAAGTTAACCACCTTTTTTGATTGACCACCAGGCCCCCAAGAGTAAGCTCTGCATATACGGCAAATGTAGCTACATGCACTGTTTTATTATTCTTGGCATCCACCCGGTCACATACATAGTCTGTAAGTGCCACAATAAAATTGTAAAGATGCAAAGTACACAGCTGCCTTATCTGTAATTATGTTTTGCTCTGACCAGGTGTATGGCATACATAGTCTTTATGTGATAACTGTCAACATTGTGGTTGATAAAACGATGTAGCATATCTCATCTCAAATACATGTACTTATAAGCAAAAGATCACTGATGTCTCTGTCATAATATGCTATCTCATTCTTCATTTCTTTAGCCCTTTACAATAACAATTTTTTTAGCACTGTGGGTTTGTAGAAATGATACCATAAAACAAGTGTAAATATTGTGTGAGATTCGCAAAATAGATGCAAGCAGCGCTTCCAAGCTGCGTCATTGACTTCAATATGTACCAAACCGTACTGAAGATGCATGAAAATTAGTCCAGAATGACACGCAAAAGTGCCCTATTGAGCCTTCTATGTTGAAGTGACCTATCTGCATGTGGTGGGGTGTGAATCCAGATCATGTGGCCGGCACACATGTGGATGAATGCACAGGCCATCACTAGCACAGCCAAACCTGGGTGCTGATCGTGCACAACTTATGTTGTGCGAATCATTGTTGTTCTCCAAGGAGATGTGCTGAGAGCACCTTAGGGGGCTATCTTCAGGAAATATTAATGTTCAGTCTGTGCACATCCCATGTATTGAAGCAGAACCCAGATGTGCTCATCGCATCATCTTTCTGCATGACAGGCATTCGGTATTAATGTTCATGGCCAAACTGTTGAAATATCATTAAGGAATATGGCAAATTCAATTAGCAAACAATTACTTGTGCTTTCTACAAATGTAAATTGTAACAGTCTAACCTAATCTCTGATCATAAAAGTCACCATCAAAGTATTATGGAAACCCTTATACAGTGTTTGGTGTTCCATTGACTTACACAGTCTTGTGTTGTCATCACTATGTCCACTACTGAAGATAAAATTATATCACTGAAGCATTGCACGTTGCAACCTGCTAAGTGAAAAATGCAGACAGGCATCTGTAAACCATACTCAGCATTTGTCTTTAAATGCCTAGGGTAATCAGCCAGCATAATGAAAAAAAAGGAGATTAGCTTCACATCACATTGTGACGTATCAATTATCATGAAACTGCACACAGGCACACTTAAGTAGTCCATGAGCTAGGTTCAAATAAAGTTACACAGTGTTCTGATTGTATTTGAGGAATGAGCCCAACAAATCATCACCTCATCCCAAAATGCAAACAATGCTGTGACTTGCATTATGTACATAATATTGCTATTACACTGTGTAGTGCACTGCTGGTGTGTATTCCAATTTGTCAGTAGTCTGGAGTAATGCGATACAACAACACATATTGTATAATCGTGTGTTCAAATTAGGAGGCAGTATAGCGCAGTGGTCTAGGGCTCTGAGCTGCAAATCTGGTGACATCCAACAGACCAGCCCTGGGTTTGAATCCCACAGCTTCCACTGTGTGACCCTAAGCAAGTCATTTAACCTCCTTGTGCTCCCAGGTCACTCCTGTAAAAAAGCTTTCAGCTTAGTGTGCTATACCTGGTTAAACAACTAAAATTAATAATAATAATAAAATAAATCACTATTAATACATTGTATGGGCAATGTGTTTTGAAAAATGTGTGCCAAACACATTACACACTCATACTCAAGTTGTCTTCTTTCTATTTGGCCTGGCAGGTATCAACGATTGTCAATATGAAGTGGCATAGACATAATATAGCTAATACCGTGATGTCAATTGGAAATAAATATGGTCATAGCATTGTAAAGTGGGTGTAATCTTGTACCACAATGATTCATGTGCAGTTCATATAAATGTCATTGAGTAAAGTGAGAGACATAAGGCACACAGTATCAGGCGGTGGCATAGAAGCAATGTCTTGGATCATCTTCAGCAACGATTGTTTGTGTGTTCATTGTGTAGTTTGTTGTCTCACACAGCTGCAAAACTTGCTTCATCATGTTCTTGATGTAGGAGTCATCCTTTTAAATCTTCTTAGGCACAACTGTCCAGCATGAACTTTTCTTGCTAAAAACTCCATGATACCTGCAATAAGGGGAAGCACACCAAGTTAGATTTTGCATATTGCACAGAGGCATGGCATGCAAATCATTCATCAAGTCATCGCACACATGATGTTTTCAAATGGAAACATAGACTTTGTCAGCATATAAGGACCACTTGGCCCACCAAGTCTAACCATTTAAACTAACTACTGTTTAAGGTGTTGATCCCTGTTAACCTACAGCGTACTTAGTCCCACACACCACACAAACTGCTTTATGCCTGTGCCATGCATTCTAGAATTCCTCCACTGTTTTTGACCACACAACATCCTTAGGAAGGCATTTACATGCATACATGAGTGTCTGTGTGCAAAAATACTTCCTTGTATTTCCCATCAAGCTGTCCCCCCTCTCTTCTCAAACAGTGCCCCCTTGTTCTTACAGATCCCATTTTCTGAAAGATGCTTCCCTCTTGGACTTTTTGGTTCTTTTCAGGTCCTTGAAAGTATCTATCATGTCCCCCCCCCTTTTTTTTTGAGGATATACATATTAAGCACCTTTAGTCTCTCTAAGTATGGCTTCTGGTGCAAACAATGCACCATTTCAGTTGCCCTCCTCCAGACTGCCTCCATCCTGTCTATGTCTCTGATGAGATGAGGTCTCCAGAACTGCACACAGTATTCCTGATGGTGTCTAACCAACTATCTGTAAAGCGGGATAACAACTTCAAGTTTTTAACTGGTGATGCCTTTCCATATGTATCCCAGTATACCCACAGTCATCCTTACTGCATTCTCACATTGCTTGCCTATCTATAAATTATCTGCTATGACTAGCCCCTTGTCCCTTTCAATTTGTGTTGTTAGCACTGCTCCCTCCATTGTGTACTATTCCCATGGGTTTTTGTTTCATAGGTGCATTACTTTGAACTTCTCTGCATGCAGTGTAAGCTGTCATACTTTCAACCATTCCTCCAAGATTGCCTAGTCCCTCATCATCCTTTCCATCACAGCAAGAGTATAACCCTGTTGCAGATGTTTGTGTCATATGCAAAGATGCATACTTTCCCATAACAGTCCCTCTGCAATGTCACCTATAAAGACATGAAAGAGGACTGGTCCCAGTATTGAAATCTGCGGTACCACACTAATAACACCCTACTGTTTTGTGGGCGTGCACTCTATTTACTGCTACCTTCTGTGTACTGTTGTCCAGCAAATGTTTTAGACAGGATATAACCCAGGGACCCACACCAAGGCTTGCTAGATGGGTTACTAATAGTTTGTGTTGACCCGGGGAAAACGCCTTGTTAAAGTCCTGGAGTGCCATGTGCACAGCCCCTCCATGGGCTACTACTTTGGTCACCCAGGCAAAGAAAGAAATTATATTTGTCTAACATGGCCTTGCCACTGTAAATCCATGCTGCCATGGATCCTGTGCCCCACTGTACTCGTAGAATGCTACAATTCTTTATTTCATGATTGATTCCATAATTTGCCTACCACTCAGTTGTAACAAACAGGTCTGTAGTTTCCTGCTTTTGTCTTGCTTCCACTCTTGTGCAGGGAAATCACATGGTCCCACCTCCAGTCCTTGTTTACCACATCATCCTCCCATGCTTTCTGGAAAAGAATAGACAGTGGTGTCTATAGTTCTTCCCTTTTTTTTTAAATTCTAGGGTGAATGCCGTCAGGCACCATTGATTTGTCCATCTTCAATCAAAGGAGTTCTTTCATGAAACGTTCTTCTGTGAACAGACTGGTATCAACACCCCGTATGCAGCATGTTTCTATTCTTTGGTTTAGGTACCTCCCCATCTGTTCTTTCTTGGAATACTGGGCAGATGTCCAGCTTTTTCATTGTCACCCACTGCCCACCCTAAATTCCCCTTTATTAAGTTACACTATCCTTTCCTTGGTCTTTCACTGCTTCCTAATGTACCCATCTTAGGTTTTATATGCCTTGTCAACTGAGTCTACTATCTGTACATCAGTTTGGGCCATTGTTATTCTGCCTGCCTGCCCCACTTCCTTCTGCTTTAGCTGGTACAGTTCTATGTCCTGCTCCTTCTGTGTTTTTTTACACTTCTTGAATGCTACCTTTTTCTATGTAACCTTCCCTGCCACCTGTTTTGAGAACCATGGTGGTTATTTTTCCTTCATTCTGTTTAGTCACTTTACTTCACACAAAGGCTTGTTGCCTCCGTGATGCTGCTTTGATTAGTCCACATTGTTTCCTACTCCCCACATTCATGCCCATTTGCTAGTGTTTTTCTGAGGTAATCACCCATTTTCCCAAAATCAGCACTCCTAAAGTCAATTAATTTTATATTGCTTGAGTCAATGGCTGTGTTTATTGGGCACCACACTGTTTGGTGGAAGCTTGTTCCCAGGAATGTATCACAGTGTGAAATAAGAACACATAACAAATGAAATACATTGCTTGCAATGAAATGGATTCTATACAAGGCATACCTAACAATTAACCACTATTGGTATACTTACACCTGCTGTCCTTGCTTGTTTCACTGGTATGGATGTTGACAATGATGATTGTAGTCAAGTGCTGTCAGGTAGTTATGAGCACGGTACAAAGGGAAGGTGTAAGTGTTGCGCTTTGCGGCACACATGAGAATGTGCTGCTGGAACCGTTCCATATTGTAAGTGCTCCTGAAAGGAAAATACAAAAATGGGAAACATTTAGTACTACTAAAACTAGTTGCACACTGGTAATCATGCACAGTGATTGTGCTGCTGTAATATTACCTGAATCTCAGGTAATACTGGACTGAGTGTAGGAAGGGATTATTGAGGATGACATTCCACAACTCATTATGCACTAACAATCCTGTCACCAGCCATTCTTTATATTCTACTTTCTCCAGATTGTTATGGCTGCATTGCGCTTGCCCCATTCCATTTCCCAGCTGCCACTCATGATCATCAACCTCATGATGAAGCATGCCAACCCATCATCCCTAAAAGCAGAGAGAAACAGTCATTTTGTGAGTGAATACATAGAAAACTAGAAAGTCTGCTGAAGTAATGAAGCACTGTACATATATAGCATGACCATCATCCCATCACTGTGTTGTGTATCTTATGGCCTGTCTTACATGATATTGTAACTTTGATAAGGGCCCATTTAATTTTCCAATGCAGACTTGCATGTACTCACTGAATCAGCCCCCCCCCCTTTTGTGCCATCAGTTTCCAAGTATACAACCCTCTCTCAATTAAGTACTTTTGCCTTCATATGACCTAGAAATTGACACCTTTACAATTTTTATGAATGTGCCTTCGGTAACTAGTCACAAATTACCCACAATGTGCTTCCTTACTTCACCAAGTTTATTACCTTCAGAAATATAACAAGATCTTGGTGAGACCCCATCTGGAGTACTGTGTGCAGTTTTGGAGACCTCATCTATGCAAGGACATAGACAGGATGGAAGCAGTCCAGAGGAGGGCAACTAAAATGGTGCAGGATCTGCATCAGAAATCATATGAAGAGAGACTGAGAGAGCTTAATATGTATACCCTTGATGAAAGGAGGGACAGGGGGGACATGATAGAAACGTTCAAGTACCTCAAGAGAATCAACAAAGTCCAGGAGAGTAGCATCTTTCAGAAAAAGAGATGTGTAAAAACAAGGGGGCACAATTTAAAGATGGGGGTGTGTGGCTCAGGGGTAATGTGAGGAAATATTTTTTCATGGAGAGAGTGGTGGATACATGGAACTGCCTTCCTGGGGAGGTTGTTGGGTCTAAAACAGTGGGGGAATTCAAACATGCATGGGACAGACATAAGGCAATTATAGTGGGGGGTTGTAGGTTGTTGGTTAACTAGAATCTGCAGCTTATCCAGTAGGTAGGGAAATGGGCAGACTGGGTGGGCCAAGTGGTCATTATCTACCATCAATGTCTATGTTTCTATGTTTCTATCTAACATATTTTACCTCTGTGCCTTTCTAGTCTCCATTGTGTACAACCTTAGTTACACATTTGGCAACCATTGTACTCCTTTAGACATCTTAGTCTCCCGTCTCAGGACCAACTCCTACCTGTCTCTGTCACCACATTAGTGCTGCAGCCAAAAATTAACCCTGCAGTCAAGATGTGTCACAGAAAAGCAATTTTCCATGTAGATGCTGGCCACTTCAGCAGTAAGGGGATTCCAATACTGATTGAGGGCCCACATACATACATCAGTGTCAGTGGCTCAGTAGGTAGCACACTCGTCTCTGAGGCCGGGAGATCAGAGGGCTGTTGGTTCAGTTCCCACATCTGGTACTTGGGTTAATATTCTGTACTGACATTGTAGTGCAGCATGAGAGGGGTGCTGTCTTTTGGATGAGATGTTAAACCGAGGTCCCATCTGCCTGTTCAGGTGGATGTTAAAGATCCCATGGCACTTATCGAAAAGAGTAGGGGAATTTCCCCAGTGTCCTGGCTAAATTTCCCTCATTCAGTAAAGATACCACCAACAGCTTAATCTGGTTCAAGGTCAGTTGGCATTCATCTGTATTCCCTCTCCCCCAGGTCATGCCTGAAAATAGGCAGGATTTGTCTAGTGCACTTACCCGGTCAACAAAAGCTAAATAAATAAAATAAAATACACTTAATGATTCTGTATGTCCTATACTTCATGTTGACTCATTATTCCGAACAAGGTTATGTAGATCTTTGTCTTCCATTCAGTTCTGTTCTGTTTCTTCTGTTCTTCCAGCCTATCACTCTCAATCATGGTCTTTTTACTAGGCTGTTTGATGGCCTGTCCCATGTCCCTCTCTTTCTCTCGTTACCGCCATGCAATTACAATTACAATGTCCCAATATCTTTCAACCCTCATTGTGTGTATGTGCAATGTTCCTGTACTCCAGTCTCACAATGGTCTCTGTATCTTAAAAAAGTATTCCCAGTGTCCGTTTACCACCCATGTATACCATGCTTAATGCATGCAGCCATTTTTATGTTGCTTGCACGCATGTGCAAGAAACATAGTGCCATCATCGGAGATTTCGGAGGTGTGTCACCTCCTCCTCCAATTCAGTCAGTGTGTTGGCAGGCGTGGCCCCTGTAAGCCAATGCATTCTGGAGCTGTCTATGACAAGCTCCAAAATGCAGTGGCATACAGTTGAAAGGGGGAGCTATGCTACAGTGAGCACCGATAAGATATCGCTTCTCACACCCAGCTCCCCCACAGACACCCACGCAGGCGCAGCGCCCGCCTCCGCCAAGCGACTGTATCAGCCGACAGGTGCCCAATCCCCGCCGGCTGAGCTGCGCCCCCAGTAAGTGCCACACTGGGAGCTCACCCCAGCGGGCAAGCGATCCTTGGCCAATGGGGTGCCTAATCCCCCATCGGCTGAACGCCTCTCTGCCCTGTGCCACGCAGCTCCACCCAGCATGGCAACAAATGCCATGGCCGACGGGGTGCCTAATCCCCATCGGCTGAACGCCTCCCCAATATCCTTGTGCCACACTGGGAGCCCACCCCAGTGTGGCAAATGTCCCACGTAGTTTTTTTTTTTAAACCTGTAAACAAAAACGTCCTGCCGCGCTGCCTCCCAACCCCCCACAACCCGCATCCACCCACCGCGCACTCCAGCCTCCCCACACCCCCTCACCCCATACTTACCCGGACCCGATAATCTTCAGTGGACCGGAACATGTCTGCACTCTTCAAAGCCGACCGCTAACTGAGGAAATGCCGTAAGCTGTATAATGGGCTAAATAGGGGTTTCAACTTTGTTGTGCATATCTCAGGCATTTTGGAATTTTTGACAAATTTTCAACATGGGGTTTTGGGACCTTCTCTGAATTATGCCCCTGCGTGGTGTTCTAGGGCCCAAAGGGTGATTTCGCAGTCACTGCGAAGTCACTGCTCAAAATTACCCTTCAGGCCTTAATAATGCCATGACAGTGACATCATTCATGAGAAGTGGTACCAAAAACCCAATGTTGAAAATTTGGTGCCAAAATTCCAAAAAATGACTGTTTTACGAGCATGCGCTGCGCAGTTCCTACGCAGGCTCAGAAGTTCGCGAAATTTCAATATTTTCACTCCAGATTTTCAACATTGCCATTTTACCACACCTTCTTATGAGCAGTATAGTTGTCATTTTTCACATCTCACCCAAAATGTGTTTCCGCCCATGTAGCGCACAATGGCACAGTCGGTGTGAGAAATCAATGTACGGGACAAATTAAGAAAATCACAGTGACACTGTTCATGAGCAGAGGTCTTAAAATGGCTATGTTGAAAATTTGGTGAAAAAATTCCTAAAAATGACTGTTTTACGAGCGTGCGTTGCGCAGTTCCTACGCACGCTCATAAGGTCGCAATTTTCAATATTTTCACTCCAGATTTCCAACATTGCCATTTTATCACACCTTCTTATGAGTAGTACAGCTGTCATTTTTCACATCTCACCCAAAATGTGTTTCCGCTTCATGTAGCTTATCAATGAAAGAAATGTGCTAAATCAATGTACAGGACAAATTAAGAAAATCACAGTGACACTGTTCATGAGCAGAGGTCTTAAAATGGCTATGTTGAAAATTTGGTGAAAAAATTCCCTTCAGATGTTCTGCAATATTACTAATGAAGACATTGAACAGAACTGGCACCAGGACCGATACCTGCAGCACCCCAATGGTCGCCCCCTCTCCCTAGACTGCATACCATTTACCACCACTCTCTGCCTCCTGTCTGTTAGCCAGTTTCTAACCCAGTTTACCAACCTTTATCCCATGTCCAGCCTACCCAGCTAGTTTATCAGCCTCCTATATGGGATGGTGTCAAAGGCTTTGCTGAAATCAAGGTAAGCGTTGTCCACTGCCCCACCCTGACTCACTTCCTTTGTCACCCAGTCAAATAAATCAACCAGATTTATCTGACATGATGTCCCCACTGTGAATCCATGTTGTCTATGGTCCTGGGTTCCAATGGCATCTAGATGCCCCACTATCCTTTCTTTAAGCAATGTCTCCATGATCTTCCCACTACTGAGGTGAGGCTGAATGGCCTATTGTTCCCTGCCTCCTCCTCCTGCCGGACTTGTGTAGAGGGACCACATGTGCCTCCTCCAATTCACTCATGTTGAATGACCTAGTGAACATGGCTGCCAGAGGTACTGCTATCTCCTTCGCAGTTCTGTTAATATCCTTGCGTTGCCATCTGGTTCCATCGCTTTGTCTACCTTCAATTTAGTGAGCTCCTGCAGGACTCTTTTGCCTTTGAATGGACTATTGTCCACCTCTTCACCCCTTGGCAACTGCTGTACTGCTGTGGCCCTTGCCCCTCCCAGTCTTCTGTGAATACTGAACGGAAAGACACAGTGGATGTCTTGGGAGGAAGGCATGAAACTGTCCCTTCCAAATACCTAAACAGCACATACAAGCAAGCAACATTCGGCATTGACAAATGCTTGTTCTTTTCACTATAATGCTGTACCACTGTAGTGTATCTGCTATAATTCCATTGCTGTTGCAGTTAATGCAGCTCAGTATCTCTATGTTTTCTGTCTTTTACATATATGATGTCATCTCCTCCTCACCCCTATATAGCCTGCTGTCATAGACAGCTTACTAAAGGCCACTGCATTATTTTATCTACTGGTATATTTATGTGAATGTTGTTGTGTCCTGAGATACCCATATGTGCTGCCACCCTGTTCAGCACACCTGCATGCCTTTTACCCGTTCTGGTTATCTCCCTTCCAAGAGACTTTTAACAACCAAGCAGGTAGCCCTGATTGCATTATTTGTCAACAGTACCGTGACACCATTTTTGACCATGAAGTTACACCAATACCACCACCCGCCACCACAATGGAATTCCACATCCCATTGCACACCACCATCCATGCGACTCATTTGTTCTATCTTCAGCTAAGATACATGACAGAAATTATACAGAGCATTAAATGAAACATTCTAGCAATGCGAAATAACCAAGTAATGCTATTCCTCTGTAGTACTGTCAATACTGATGTCACCCTTCATTAACAATGCAGTGCATCACATCTCCTACTAAGATGTGATGTAATATATGTTTTCAAATAATAATACAATAATAAGTGCAACAATGAAAAAAAGAATAATGCAATAACTATACAGAAGAGGCAATGCTGTTAATACCCTTCACTGAGCATGCGATGATGGGCACCCACTGAGCAAGATGCAATGTAGAAGCATAAATGCACTTCCGACACTGCAATAAAGAAATAAAATAACACACAAAAAAAACAGTAATCGTACATTCCTGGAAACCCCATTAGGACCCTTACATAAAATTCTTCCAACTCTCTAGCTATGCTTTCTATGATACGGATTTGTGGTGGGGAGATCTAAAATTAAAATGGTTAACAGTGTATTATCATTATATGTCCTCATTATATGTACCTCCCTTGGAAACAGGGGAGGTACCCAAAGACTGAAGGACAGCAGATGTAGTCCCCTTATACAAAAGTGGGAACAAAGAGGAAGCGGGGAACTACAGACCAGTCAGCCTCACCTCGGTAGTGAGGAAGATCATGGAAGCACTACTGAAGGAGAGATTGGTGGAACATCTGGTTTTCAGTGGACTACAGGACCCAAGGCAGCATGGTTTCACCAGGGGAGGTCATGTCAGACCAACCTCGATTTTTGACTGGGTGACTAGGGAGGTGGATCAGGGATGGCAGTGGACATGGCCTATCTGGACTTCAGCAAGGCCTTTGACACTGTGCCACATAGAAGACTATTACACAAACTGGGGAATATGGGTGTGGCAGGACAGAGTGTGGTGGGTAGGTAACTGTCTGGGTGGCAGGACACAGAGGGTGATGGTAAATGGCTGTCACTCCACAGAGGGAAGAGTGACCAGTGGGGTACCACAGGGATCAGTGCTGGAACCAGTCTTATTCAACATCTTCATCAGTGACATTGCACAGGACCTAGAAGGCAGAATTTCACTGTCTGCTGATGACACAAAGCTCTGTAACAGAGTAGACATACCAGAGGGTGTAAACAGAATGAGAAGGGACCTGCAGAAACTTGAAGAATGTTCAGGGGGTTGGTAGTTGAAATTCAATGTGAAGAAGTGCAAGATAATGCATATGGGGCACAAAAACCCTGGCACAATATATCAGTTGGGGGTGAGGATATAGCATGCACCAAGCAGGAAAGGTATCTTAGGGTTATCATCTCTGATTACCTCAAGGTAGAGAAACAGTGTGACAAGGCAGCAGGTAAAGCAAATAGGATGCTGGGATGCATAGGCAGGGGCATCACCAGCAGGAAAAGGGAGGTCAAAATTCCACTATACAAGACACTAGTGAGGCCCCACCTGGAGTACAGTGTACAGTTCTGGAGACCTTACCTACGTAAGGACATATACAGGGTAGAGAAGGTTCAGAGGAGGGCAACAAAGATGATGCATGGATTGCATCACAAGTCCTATGAAGACAGGTTGAAGGAACTGAACATGTACTCCCTGGAGGAGAGAAGGGAGAGAGGGGATATGATAGAGACATACATGTATCTTACAGGGAGGAATAGGGTACAGGAATACACTATTTTTAAGCAAAAAGATGTTCCAGGACTAGAGGGCATGGGATGAAGTTGGAGGGAGGACGATTCAGAGGAAACGTGAGGAAGAATTTCTTCACAGAATGGGTGGTGGACAAGTGGAACACCCTGCCAGAGGAAGTGGTGGAGGCTTAAACAATCACGGGATTTAAGAATGCATGGGATAGACATGAAGGAATTCTGGAGGTCAGGGGTAAGGGGCAACAGACTTCTAGGAAAACATAAACTGAACTTACAAGCTCAAATGGGCAGACTGGGTGGGCCATAGGCCCTTATCTGCTGACACTGTCTATGTATCTATGTATCTATGTCTATGCAAACTATGTTGCAGTGCATTACCACAAAGTCTTCATATGCATTTGCCTGTTCACAGCAATGCCAAAAATGGTTAACTATGTCGCGACACCATCTCCATTAAAGTCTGCAACCAAGCTGTGCAACAGCCTAAAGTGGAATAAAGGAAGATGAAAACCTTGAGGAACATATGTGGAAAACGCTTAAGTAACATTTAATGGGAATACATACAGCAAGATATTAACTGTCTCTTACTTTCATGATACATTTTGCAAGGTTTTTTGCACCATGCCAAATATCAAACAAGTGTTTGACTGCTGGATATTGAGTACCTGAAAACAAAGAGGAAAACAAAACTGAAAAGCAAAGTTGACACACAGATGAACAAGAAAACAAAGCATTTCAATGATGGCAACATACGCATCAAGCATGAGATTTATGGGTGTGCATTAGTGATAACCTCCTCAACCAATACATTGTTCTTAAAAAGACTCTCCATTGCTTGCTGGAATCCTAATTTCTCCTTGTTACTGGACTTGTCCACCACCTTTAGGAAAATAATCTCTTTTGTGCCAAGTCCGTACATGTGTATGAACAGTACTGAGCACAATGCCCAGGACTGTCCATCCTACCATTACCTGATTGGGTGTCAAAAAAGGGTGAAAATCAACAAGTGACCTGAATAGACATTCCTTACTCCAATGTTCAACCTCACCCAGAAAAAGGTGACTAGCCACTTACCCATAATAGTAAGCGCCTTGTTCATATGCAACTGCAACATCTCAGACTCTTGCTCTGTCCACATGCGTTCAATAACGGACTATATAGAGTTTTTGGAAACGGAAGAATGAGGACTCACTTATCATCACCAAATTCAAAAAACGGGACAGTAGTGTTATTTTTCCATAGTTGTTTCCAGAAAGTAGAACAGCACTCGCCATCATAAGATCTCCAGGGTTTAAACCATGCTTTAGCTGTGGCTGGCTAGACCATTTATATGCTATGTGAGCATTGCTGCCCATCTGAAATGCATAGCTGTAACACCCATAACATTTGTTGATTAACAGCACTGGTAACTGCATTACAAGTATTCAGTGGTAAGATACAAACCCATAGTAAGGTCAAGCATGTGCCTCGCATTCGAGTAGAGACAAGAAGATCTATACCACAGGTTCCACATTGATCCAATCAGCACAGCCGTGCCAGTTCCATGATATTGTCAATGTATGCCGTATACACATTCTGCTGTATAAGTGACTCAGTAGCATCACGCTATGTTGTGTCACTGTCAGAAGGCTGGATGTTAATTCATAGTCTGTATTTAGATCATTGGAAGGAAAGCCAATGACATCATCAACAATGTGAGATTCAGGCATGTCATCCTCGAGCCCTAGGCTAGGACTGTTGTTAGAAAGACAATAAGGTAAAAACCATAGACAAAATAGTACAAAGATATTGTTTGCTGCTGAGATGTTTGTTTGTTAATACTGTGATTTTAATATTGTTAAGGCGCCTTGGTTTTTGAAAGGTGCCATACAAATAAAGTTTATTATTATTACTATTATCACTAGACAGTGCAATCACATATGTGATACTTAGAACGGTGGGTGTAGCTTACCTGTCTGACATGCTTGAATAAGGACTCTCAAAATCACTATCGGAATCACTAAGGAATGTACAACCATCTATGCTACCGTGTAGATCCTGGCCGGTCATACTAAAGGCATAAGAGAAAATAGCATAGGATTGTAGATGACAGCATACACTATGCCAATATTCAGTCTGAAAAATAGTCATGGACATACCTAGCAATTGGCATGTATAAGAAAGATTAACAGTTGTGTCTTTTTTCTGTATATCCATAGTACTGAGTCATGGCACAAACTCTGCTGCTTGATGGTGGTGCCACATCCAACATCGGATCAGTATTTGCACTGAAATGCAGAACAGGGATTAATTGGAATGACGTGTTATACAACAATGGTGATATGTGTGCCTGTTACAGTTCTTTCAACTTGTGCACCTAGACAAGTTGGAAAGTACATGTGCTCTCAATCTGATGTACACGTAAACAAAGTCATAAGTACTGCACAAGACTGACATGATGCTGTCCCACCCACACAGACAACAAAGGGAAAATAGTTTAACCCTATGCTGGTATAAACAATTGATATCCTGCTCCTGGTTTACAATTTTTTACCTGATAATGCGCTTCTAACTAAAACTAGTAGCATGCAGCATGACTACAACCAGTGCAGATTTTTTGAGCTACATGATGAGTCATACATCAATGTGCATGCTGTACCCTATTGCTGTTGCTTGCGTCTGAGTAGGTGATGGCATTCAACATCAAATGCCTTGAAATGGAAACCGTTGTACTCATTTGTTTAGATGAATGTGGTGTTGAATGTCTAATTTGTAATGTGTCAATCAAAAGTTCCTTGCTCTGTGAGTTCAAACTATTGTCATACTTAGAAGCAAGAACATAACAATTGGTAGCAGCAGATAGCATTGGTAGTAAATCAAGTTGTGAGATAGAGGGAGGTAAATCAAGTCTTGTTAAAAAACATGTAACACATGGTCAGTTTTTATATCAAATTTAGAATTTAGGAAATTAAATGTAAATGTAGGGAACAGCCATCACCATACAGAAATATAGACTTTGATGGCAGAAAACCAATTGGCATACCCAGTCTGCCCATTGCACGACCTGTTGCATAAGCCACAGATTTGTGTCAGCTGAATGCCTATTTCCTACCAGTCCACAGATGTAATCACATTACCATGCACTATTGAATTTATGACTTGCTCTGAACATGAGTTGCATGTGTCCACCACCCTCGACATGAAACAATACTTATACCCATTGCCCCACAGGCATTCAACCCCTAACTTCCAATTGTGCCTCCCAGTTCTTGCAGTTTTATGTATCTGAAAGATGCTACTGTCTATTTCCTTGAGGTGCTTGCAAATCTCTATCATGCCCACCCTCTCCCTCATTTCCTCTTGGGTATAAATACTAAGCACTTTTATTCTCTCTTTGTATGACTTCTGTTTCAGACACTGCGCTACCTTTATTTCACTCCTCTGGAATGCCTCCATCCTGTCCATGTCACTGTGGAGATGGGGTCACCATATCTGCACACAGTTCTCTAGATGGGGTGACACAACTGTCTGTAGAAAAATGTACAAACTTTGTGGTTTCTAATGGTGATGCTACACCCTATGAATCCTAATATTAACCCCCAGCCCACCTTACAGCCTTCTCTCATTGTGTACCTGCTGGTAAGAGTGCCTAAGGGTCCTTTTACATTCTTGCAGTTGTTAGTACCCCAAACACCACCTCCCCCTTTGTATACCCCTCCACTTGGGTTTTGATTCCAAGGTACATTAGTTTGCAATTGTTTTTTTGGACCATTCCTCAAACCTTGCAAAGTTCCTCCTACTCATTTGAACCACCCTTGTATAGAAAACATGTTGCAGATCCTTGTGTTGTCAGCAAAAAGGCAAACTCTGGCTTCCATCCCCTCTTCAATGTCTAATATATACTAACATACTAATATACTATGAAGCCAGCAGAATACACCCTATAGTCTATCGAGTCTGCTCGATGGTCAGTGCCTATGCCGGGCACTGATTTTTAGCACTCCCTCCCACCCACACAAAGACCCTTATTTCCCAATGGTGCTCCTGGATATACCTTCCCCCTGCACCTATCCCAGCCCTTCTTGAACACCTCCTGCACCGTAGTAGCAGCCACCAGCTCTCTGGGCAACGCATTCCAGGGCTCCAACACTCTCTCAGTAAAATAGCGCCTACTTGTTCCTGTCCTCAACCTCCCCCCATCCAGCTTCATGGGGTGTCCCCCTGGTGGCACCCAGTTCCCTTATCTGTAGAACCCCCTCAAGGCTTACCCTATTCACCCCTTTGAGATACTTGAAAACCTCTATCATTTCCCCTCGTCTCTTCTCTCCTCCAACGAGTATAGGTTGAGTCCCCCAGTCGCTCCTCATAGGGCATTTCCCCTAACCCCAGTACCATCCTAGTTGCTCTTCTCTGTACCCTCTCTAGCAATGGAATGCACTTCTTTAAGTAGGGATGCCAAAACTGCACACAGTATTCAAGGTGTGGATTATAACCAGACTATTGTACAGTGGAAGGAGTACCTAACTACTCCTTGAGGTTATCCCCCTGGCTATCCACCCAAGCATTTTATTTGCTTGTGCTGCCACCATTCTACACTGCTACGAGTTGTTCATTTTGGGATCCACCACCATCACAAGGTCTATCTCCCCCACTTGAAACCTGCAAACCTGCAATGTCCCCCCCCCAAGGTGTATGTATGAGTTTGGTTTTTGCCTCCCAGGTGAAGAAACCTGAATTTCACAGCGTTACATGTAGTTTCCAGATTCTTGACCACCTCCCAAGAGTCTCTAGGTCCTCCTGGAGGTCCAACTTTCCCTCCTCTGCATCCACCACTGCCCACAGTTTAGCGTCATCCACAAAGAGACTCATCCTGCTCCTGATACCATTTCTGATGTCCATGACATAGGTATTAAATAGGAGTGGACTCAGCACTGACCCCTGGGGTACCCCACTTGTGACTAACCTTGAGGATAAGACCTACCCCTCCACCCTCACCCTCTGTACTCACCCCGTCAGCCAGTTTCCTATCCACCTGCCCATTCTCCACCACCCCCATACTCTCCCACTTCTCCAGTAGCTCATGATGTGTCATGGAGTCAAAAGCCCTGCTGAAGTCCAGAAAGAGGACATCCACTGACCTGCCCTGATCCAGCACCCTTGTCATCCCTTCATAGAGCTCCACCAGATTTGTCTGGCATGATCTGCCATTAACAAAGCCATACTGGTGAATTTCCATGTGATCCCGAGCCCTCAGCACCCCATCTATCCTTTTATTCAGGATGCTCTACATCACTTTGCCCACTACCAATGGTAGGCTAACCGGCCTATAGTTACTCGGCTCCTCTTGTGGGCCTCCCTTGTGGATAGACACAATGTGGGCCATTCTCCTGTCCTGAGATACCCAGCCAGACTGCAGGGAGGAGTTAAAAAGATCTGCTGGGGGGGTGGCCAGAGTATCTGCCAGCTCCTTAAACACCCTGGGGTGGATCTCATCAGGGCCCAGTGCCTTGTCTCCTCTTAGGGCCTTGAGTGCATCCAACACCCTACCTCTGGGTATTTCCTCATCCTTTTCCTCCCTCTTTGACCTCCATATCCCCAACCCCCTCTCCTACCAGCACTGCTCTCCTGTCTTCCTTAGTGAAGACAGAGGCAAAAAATAATTCAGTACCTCCTCCTTCTCCCCCACCTATCCTTCATCCTGAGCCAAATGATCTGCCCCTTTTCCTTTCTTCCCCTGATATACCTAAATAACCCTTTTTCCACCCTTTAATCCCCTGTGCCAATCTCAGCTTTGCCCCCACTTTAGCTGATCTCACCACCCTGGTGACCATCTAGGCTGCCATATCATACTCCGCCTTGGATATAACCCCCTGAGAGCCTTTATAACAGCTATAAGTAGCCTTTTTCTCCCTCACTGCATCCTGGACCTCCTTTGTCCACTAACTCTGCTTCCTTGCTTTGCTTCCCTTATGTCTTTCCCTCATGCTGACCTTGGTAGCCTCCAGGAGCCCTTTCTTTATTAATTCCCATCGTGCCTCCATGCCTATGGTTGACCTGATCCCATCTAGATAGCCCCTCAGGATCTGCTCAATCCCCCCAAAGTCTGCCCCTCTGAAATCAACCATGGTCATTCTTGTGTGCTCTACGTAGCCCCCTCGTTCTATGGAGAACCAAACTGTAGCAGGGTCACTACCCGCCAATGGGTCCCCAACAGCCAGGTCTGTGATGAGCTCCTCGTCGTACAGGACCATATCCAGGATGCACCCCTCCCTTTTCAGCTCTGTCACCAGCTGGGTAAGGAATGCATCCTGGAAGATGCCCAACAGGCACTGCTCCTATCTTGATGAGGATGCCATGGTCCCCCAATATGCTCCTGACATATTCAGGTTCCCCATCACCAAAGTGATGTCCTTACCTCCACCACAGTGGTCCTTGAGGTTCGCCACCAGGCCATCCTCCTGTTCTTGCTCCTGCCCCAGGGGGTCTATATACCAACCCCATCTTCTCCCGTTTTCCACCTTGAGCCCACAGGGTGACCCAAAGAGCTTGTACCTGATCCCCTGCTTCCTCCACCTTGCTTATCACTATGTTATCCCTGATGATAAAAGCTACCTCCCTACCCTTCCTTCCCCCCATCCCTTCTGCAAGTGGTGTACCCAAGTATGTTTAGGTCCCAGTCATGTCTGGATGAGGACCACGTCTCCGTGACTGCCAACACATCCACCCCCACCCTCCACCATCAGCACCTGCAGCTCCGGCAACTTATTTTCCATGTTCCTGGTGTTTATTAGGACCACCCTCAAACCTGTCCCCTTGCATTCTTTTCCCCGACCCTGAGGCCACCTTGTCTTCTGCCTATCAGGACCAGCATGTGCACTATCTGTTGCTCCTGCCCTGTGTCCCCTCCCCTCTGTCTATATGAGAAGTCCAGGACCTTCACTTCTCCACCCCTCACATGTTTAAACCCCACCTGAAGTGGATAAACTCTGCCAGTCTCAGCTGCAGAACCTCTTTTCCCTCATTGCTAAGGTGGAGCCTGTCTTTAGCAAACAGATCCTTGTCCTCCCAGGTCTCTCCCCATTCCCCTAGCCACCCATGTCCCCTTGTCTCGCACCATTTGCAGAGCCAAGCATTTATATCCTGTATCTTCTGCTTGTTTTCTACTCTGGCCCTGAGCACCAATATGATCTCAGAGAAGGAGACTGAACACCCCACATCCTGACATACTCTGGCCAGCTTCCTATACCTAGCTTGTATCTCCAGCTCACTGTTCCCCTGTAAATCATTAGTACCTAGGTGTATTAATATGTCAGTGGTACCACCACACTCCTGCTCTAGAGAATAGATGTGATGGTTTGCCTGATGCACCATCAGGTCAGGTATATTCCTTGACTTAACACCAGAGGAAGCAACCCCTTCCCCCTCTCCACCTTATCCCAGGCATGCCACCCAAAACCAGCACCCTCACTGCCTCCTTGTCCTCATTTCTGCTTGCTATCTCTGTGTCCTCCCTCCGCCTCCATTCTCCTGCTTGTCCCCTCCTCTCTCCATCCTGCCCGAATCTTGTCCACTCCCCCTGTCCCAAAACATATCTCTTTCACCTGACCTTCTTGGTTCCATTACATCCTGATATATCAACTATAAATACATTTAACAGTGGAGGTTGCAGTACAAACCCCTGCAGCACCCCACTAGTGACCACCCTTTCTTCAGAGTGTACTCCATTCAAAATCACCCTCTGCATGCTGCTGTGCAGGAAATGTGTTACCCATGCTTTCAACCTGTGACCAATTCACAGGCTGGTTAACTTATGTGTATAACTCTAATGTGCACTACTGAATGAAATGGCTTGTGAAAGTCAAAGTAGGCCATATCTAAAGTCACTCATGGATATACTATTTTGATCACTGAGTTAAACAGTTGCTTTCAATTCCTCTGACATGACCTCACTGCTATAAATCCATGCTGCCTTGGGTCTTGTGCCTGGTTAGCATCTAGGCAGAGAACAGTACTTTCTATGACAAGCGATTACATCATTTTAAATACCACTGAAGTCAAGATAACTGGTCTGTATTTCCCTTGCTTCTGCCTTGCTACAGCTTTTGTAAACAGGAATCAGATACGTAGACCTCTAGTCTGGCAGGACCACACCATGTGCACACGTTTTGATAAAACAGGTACTAAGTTGTGTGACTATGTCACTAGGTCTGTCCTTAGTTCTTTTACCATTCTGTACATTGGAAATAAAAATAGAACAGCATATGCTCACATGTCTAGCAGAAATCATGCAACATCAGAATGCGTGGGCAGATGCAGAGATTCTTTCAGCGACGTCCACCTGACAAATTCGGCTCCAATTGAGATACGGCACTTGTTGCTTTTTGAATCAAGTTCTTTTTTTAACCATTTTTTGGGCAGAGTCAGTAACAGTGTGTGCTCTTATTCACCTTGCCAGCTTAGTGTCTGTTTATCTTTTGAGGGTGCTGACATCATTTTCCCAAGATGTGAGTGCCTAGGGGTAAATTCAGAATTTTAAATGTGAAGCAAAAAAGTAATAATTCACTATTTCTTAAGTCAACACTGAAATGACAGGGTGTGTACATGCAATTAACATTGACTGAAATGTAAATTAAACATATAATAATGGGTAACCAAGGTACACATTCTGTAGAGCATACATGACTAGCACACACACACATCTCACAAGTGGCACAAGTTTATGCACGTGGACCTGCAACATTTCCAGATATTTAATCTTATGACATCTGGGAAATGTTCTAGGTTGTGGAGAGTACCACTAGATGAAACTGTGTCCTCCATTGTGTCCACTGCCAGTAAAAGAGATGTGTGTTTCCGCTAAGGCTTTGATGCTGCGAATGGTTTGAAGTCCAATGCAATATGGGACGTTTAGAGTGTCTGGCTGCCACAGATGTTGTTGCTCAGCATTTTCTTCTGCCTCACCATGTCAACACTTGGGTGTCTACCTTTGCTTCTGTGTACAAACTTTTAAATAAAGCCACACTTTAGAACCACAACCAGGTACAAACAACCTTGTTACTGCTTCCTGTGAGGAATTACTGGGTACCCTTCCAAAATTTCAGAACTAGCATCGCCCACTGCAAATGTTCTCTCCTGAGGACCTGTGTTTAATAACGGTCCAATGTATGTAAGATTGTGTTTTGTATACCCACCACTCTGTTTCCCATAGAAAGAATAATATGGGAGGTGTGCTTAGTAGTTAAAAAAGTGGCTGGGGGATAACATACAGCATTTCAGTATTTCTTATATTTTGTAATATTTTTGCTCAGCACAGTGTGCTGTAGTGGCAGCTGAAAAAATCCAGAAAGTGGGGACGGGAGACCACAAGTACTGTGGTAGTAGCACCAATGCCTGACCTGGATGGACTGCATGGTCCTACCACCAGCTGCAAAATCAAACTGTCATGCGCAATAATGAATGGTGTGAATAAAAGTAAATAACCAGACATCAGATACTACTGGACTAGACGTAGATACACCTGTCAGTCAAAGCGAAATACCGAAATGGGACACCAAACCCACAACTAAACAAATAGAAAAGCAATATATTTGGAGGCTGCATAGCAGTCATCACATTTCAAAATTGATTCTGTAGTGATCTTAGACAGCTGAACATTGCATGCTCCAAAAAAAAAAAAAAAGAGAGAAAGAATGCAATGTGCAATGCTGGCAGTGCATGCAATACATTGGGCTAGAATGCTTTTATTGTGTGGGCTGGGATAATTTGAGCACCAGTGTACTACTTGGTGGCCACCGCAACACTTCCAGATATTTAATCCTATGACATATAGGAAATGTTCTAGGTTGTGGACAGTGGCACTAGACAAAATTGTGTGGTGCATCATGGCCATTGTCAATAGAAGAGATGTCTGTTTCAGCTAATTCTTTGATGCAGAGAATAGTTTGAAGTCCAATGCAATATGGGAAAGAAGAAGAAGAAGAAGAAAGGAACATCTAATGAAGCGGGAGGGGTGAACAAGAGAGACGTAAAGGAAATACTTATTCACAGAAATGGTAGTGAATTTATGGGATAGTATTCCAGTGGAGGTGTTTGAGGGCAAGATATTCAATTCATTGGGGTAGAATGCTTATAGGTGCTAATATTCAGTTCACATTCTCATTCATAGATTAGAAGATGTGAGACAAACTCCCCTCACATTCCTCCCTCATGTCCCAGATTTGCAAGACACACTAATATGTAAGCTGCTACTAATTGCAGCAAGTAAAATATGCAAGTTTGCAGAGTAAAAGCAAATGTCTGAATGAAGCATCTGTGAGCACTATGCAGGACTATTGAGGAATTCAGTGTCACTGTACTTACATCAACAATGGGCTGGTAATGCTGTGTCCTGCAGGAGACTGTGCTGGGCTGGTCACGAGAGCATCAGTGTACCAACCATCCCATCCAGTGTTGTCACTTTGTCCCTGAAATGGAGCTGCAGGCTATTGCTCTCCTCACCTCTTGACTCCTCACACAGTCCTTAGTCACACCCCTGACAAGATAAAAAGAAAGTAACTAAATGGATGGCAGTTGCCCCTCTCCCTCCTCTAGGCTTTTCACTCATGGGCATCAGTCGCCAGGACCTCTGGGTACACACCAAAACAAGATGTGCTATGTGTGCCTTGGGCAGAAATAAAAAAAAAAATGATGCAGTAATCAAGTGATATAGACATAACGAGCTGGACTTGATTGGGAAAGTATGTCATCATGCGAGAACTGTGTGCTTTATGAGCTCTTACAGGGATGATACAGATAATTCCATCTGTATGAAGCATAGCTGCACTGCCATTTACAGTATATGACAAAAAAGGCTTAGTAACGTGCCACACCACTTTGCCTCATCCCGTGCAGTATTGAAGTGGACTAACATGGACCAAATCTAAAGAAATCAAATGCATTAAAAATACGGGGAACATTACAGGCATTTCTTTACTTATTTGGTTTCGTTCACTATAAGCTGGCACGGATCCGCAGATTGAGGCAGCTGTTTAATTGGAAATTTCTGTGATGTTCAACCATACTGCTCCTTTGAGAGTTGAGCCACATATGAAAGAGAAGCAAAAGTTATAAGGAAACAGCTAGCTGCCGCGCCTGAACAAGTGCAGCTACATAGTACTAACTAGAAGTGTAGACCACAGGATTGGGGATGGGTGCACATGTTTTTTTCAGACCATGGCTGCTTAGCTACTTCCAAGGTGTAAACCTATAGTGAAGTCATATCCTGACAGTCACAGGAAAATGTAGCAGATGAGTGGTTTTAGCAGTGCCATGTGTAAATGTGTATAGCCGTGTGGCATGCAAGAATGTGCAGCAACATACTAATGCCTGGTAGAACACTCAACTGCTGCTGTTATAGACGGCATAGTTTAGGACTGAGCCCTTTGCATAAATGCAGTGCCAACAGATAAAAAAAATTGATAAAAGAGAAGAAAATAAATAAACAGGTAAATAAATGGCTTTTAATAAAGGGGGACCTTAAAGGTATTTTTTTTTTTTTTTACTTATTAGGTGGAGTTCGCTATCAGTTGGCACAGATCCGCATAGAGAGGCTACACTGGAAAGATACAAAGAAAGTGACTACATGATGGTTGCCCCTCTCAGTCCTCTAGGCTTTCCAGTCATCAGCCCCAGTTGTCAGGACCGCCTGGTTCACACCAAAACAAGATGTGCTCAGTGTGCATTAGGCAGAAAAAAATAAAGAAATACTGCAGTAATCAAGTGTCATAGCCATAACAAGAAAATGCTGCAGATCAGTAGTTTTAGCTGAACCTTTTGCAAATGTCTACAGCCGAGTGGAAACTGCATAGAGATAACAGTAAAGTTAAATGCTAAACAATTATCTTCACTTTACAGACTGCATAGTTTTAATCTTTTTAAAACAGTACCCAGATAGCACAAGCAAATAAGACACTGTAACATGCTAAATCAAGTAAACAAAAACAAACACTAATTGCATATTTCCTTTTTTTTATATCACTCCTTCAGCTGGGGTCACCAAAAATAATCTGAGCATATACTTTTAGCCTAATCTGCTCACAACAGAGCTGAAAGTAATCAGTTTCTGGACTATTATGGAAAAGTTAAATCCTCAGTGTCTTCGAGCAAGGCTACATGACAAAGTAACATCAGCTATCTGCATCACCTTGGGGACAGAGCATAGGAATAATATAATTTTTGACTTAGCCCATACAAAAAGAGAAGAGAAAAGGGTACCCTTAAGTCTGCTACTGAGTCTACAGACCTGGTAACAGATGCAAATGAGGTCGGGCATTCATTTGTTGTGTTTCCATTTTGGTTGTTTATTGTGTCTTCTAATACCTAAGTCATCCATTCTAGGATAAATACCCAACTTGTGGCAATAGTCAAAGTCTCCAATTGCTTAATATAAAAGGCACATATTCCCTCTAAACCTTCTATAATGTAATGAATATAGGTTTAGGGACATTAATCCAGATGGATATGACAGTGTCTTCATCCCCTGAATGGATTTACAAAATCTTCTCTGTACAGACTCAATTTTGTCAATATCCTCCCTATTTTGGGGAGACCACACCTGTATGGCATACTCCAGATGGAGTCTGACCAAGGCTACATATGGTGGCATCAACACCTTAGCTTCCCTACTGGCAATGTAACATAATATACAATTTAGATTTTGGTTTGCTTTTTTTATTTGGAGTTTACAGTGTGTACTAAACTTGAAATCTGGACACACTATGATTCCAAGATCTTTTTCTTCAGTAGTAATGGTGAGTGGTATATTATCAAGTATATAACTGTTTTGTTTGTTCTTTTTACCCATATGCATGATTTTGCATTTGGCAGTATTTAGTACCAATTTATTATTATTAGTTCAGTCAGAAATTTTGTTTATCATATTCTGTAATTCCAGTTCCCATCATGAGTGTTCACAACAGCTCCTATCCTACAGTCATCTGCGAATTTAAATAACCATACCCTGGAATTATCTGTTTGTAGGGTGGCTATATATATATTAAACAAACAGGGTCCCAAAACGGAAACTTGTGGGACTCCACTAGAAATAGTTGACCAGTTGGACAAGGTTTCTTTAATATTTACCCTATGTTGTCTCCCTTATAACCATGATGAAACCAAGTTACAAATATTTGGATTTAATTGAATCTCCTCTAACAATTTTAGTAACACAACATGGGGTAATTTATTGAAGGCCTTTGCAAAGTCTAAATACACTACATCAACTGAATTACCCTGATCTAACTCTCTATTTACTTTTTCATAGAAGGCCAAAAGGTTTGTCTGGCATGATTTGGCCTTAGTAAACCCATGTTGGGAATGATCCAACAAGCCATTTGTTTCTAGGCACCTTAGGATATGATCCTTTATAACCCCTTCTAAGATCTTTCCCATTAATGAAGTCAGACTTATTGGTCTGAAATTTTCTGGTTTTGTTCTGTCTCCCTTTTTAGGAATGGAGACAACTATAGCATGTTTCCAATCTTTAGGTACTAATCCTTGACCTAAGGTAGTCTGGAACACATATGTAAGGGGGGCAGTACATCTGCTAGTTCTTTTAAGATTCTAGGATGTACATCATCAGGACCTGGGGTCTTAGAAATATCTAGCTTGGATAACCTGTCACAAATATCTTTAATTTCTACAATAACTTCCCCAGGACTAGAACTGTATTTACCTAGATTAATATTTTGATTACCAGCGTTAAAAACTGAACAAAAATAATTGTTCTGAATATCAGCCATCTCGTCAAGAGTGGCTTCAAGTCCAGCAGTATTTGTGAAGGGTCTTATTGTGTTATTTTGCTTCTTTTTATTATAAATATATGAATAGAAAGATTTTTTGCAATCCTTAGTTTTGATCACAAGTGTCCATTCAAAATGTGCTTTAGCTCTTTTAATTTTGTTCTTAGTCTGTTTCAGACATTCTCTGTATAGTCTGTGATTTAGGAGTGATCCGTACATTTTGTATTTATTGAACAATCTATTCTTTTTGTTTAGTAATTTTTTGATGGATCTATTCATCCAAATGGGCTTATTGCTTTTTGGACCAGTATAATTTACTTTATATGGTATGAATTTACTAGTAAGCTGTTTAATCCTGGTTAACAATATGTCCCACTTATTTTGTATGGATTTACCAGTTAGTTCACTAATTCAGTCCCAATTAGCAAATTCACTTTTTAAGCCAACAAAATCTGCTTTTCCAAGGTTTAGTTTTGGTATACTTCCTGGTATGTTACTGATACCAACATCGAAGATATTAAAATGAACAGTGAAATGATCACTGTTCCCTAACGGACTTCTAATTGACACATTATTAATTGAGTTACTCATATTAATAAACATCAGGTCCAGAATATTTGATCCCCTAGTACTACTATGGACCAGCTGTTCACAGATATCCAGGTATTGTTTATTCACAGTACCATTAGTCTGTGACCATTTCCAGTCTATATTGGGCAGATTAAAATCACCAGTTGCAATTACTCTATATGAGGGGTCTAAGTTATTAACTATATACTGATTATTTTAGTATCATTGATTAAAGTTGTAGAGGGTGCTCTATACAGCAACCCTAATACGATTTTTGGCCCTTTGTGGGGGAATAACCTAATCCATATAAACTCCAGGTCAAATGCATCCCACGGTATTTGGTCACGTTTGATACTTTTGTGAACAAACATTGCAACACCTCCCCCTTTTCTATGTGCTCTAGATTTAGAGAACATTTTATATCTGGGGACACTCTTTTCCCATATATTGTTCTTGTCCCACCAGGTTTCAGTAATTAAGGCCAAGTGTATGTTCTGGGAATGTAGTAGAAGGCAAAGTTTGTCATATTTACCCACAAGTCTCCTAGCATTTATGAGTACTGCCTTCCACTCAAACAGTTTTATTAGGGGAGAATTTGTGTCTTGAACACTCTGAAATTCTTTTTCCATTTTCCCCTCCCCCCTTGACCCAGTTTAAATGAAATTGAATAACTTCATTTACCCTTTCGCCCAATATCCTAGTACCCAAATAACTTAAGTAAAGACCATCAGGTTTGAAACCACCTTTTTGTTGAGTGTCAATGAATTGTCCATAAATCCACAATGTTTAGAGTTGCAAAACTCTCTTAACATAAATTAATTTCAGATATTCTTTTATTCTTGTAAGACTGATAACCCCATATTGGTAATATGCTAGAATTTTCCCCATTTTTTTCTACAATCCTTTTTGTAATAGTTTTGTAGTTAGCCTGAATATGTTCAATACTGGTTCTACACACATCATTAATTCCCAAATGTAAGATAACAAGGGGGTTTGCTGAATTTTCAAGAAGCCCTTCCAACATATTGGAAACATCCTGAAGTCTAGCTCCTGGCAAGGTACTAACTGTAGTGTATTCTTTACATCCCCAACAAACTGCAGTGTCAATTCCCCTAATAATAGAATCACCTATTGCCACGATATCCCTATCTGTATAATCTGAAATTAAGGTTGGTTCAATAATTGTTTGTCTAGGCTTCTCTTTGTTTAGGAGGCATTCTTTTAAAGCTGATTGTGATTCAAGTATTTCCTTTTTTTCTACATTCTTTCACAGGAGACACTCAAATCTATTGGTTAATTGAAGGGGTGAACACAATACTTCATCCTTTAGATTTCCCTCAGAAGTGCTCAATTGAATAAGAATACCATTATTGTCCATATTACGGATTCACTCAAGTATCTGTCCTTGATTGTTTTCAGAAACATTATGGCTCAGATTACACACTATTTCATCTATGTAACTTTCTAACAGACCTATATCCTTCTGGGTTTTTAGCCTTATAGTTAGTTGCTTAATCTCTTATTGAAGGGTAATAACTAAAAGGCATTTTTCACATATAAATTCCTCAGATGTGACATCCTTTAAAAACATTTTGCATTGTGTGCATGATTTCTTGCCCTTCCCTCATTTTGCCTTTACTTTAGCCATCTGTTAACTTTGATTAATTTGTAACACTTTCAACAAGATTTTAATGTAGTAACATTTTGTACACTGCTCCACTGACTTCCACTGCGGACACAGCAGACACACGATGCGCATCTCTGTGTGAATCTCCATGTGCGGTACATGCTCTGCTCGCCGATTGTGGCATTATTTGTATATGACCAACCAGAAGTGTCCCTGCAGCTCCTCGCTCTACAGGTTTTAAAATTTACTCAAATATGAGTTAACAACTAAAGTGTAGCCACAATTCTGTTAGTATTACAGTTTAATCACCCACAAATTGCAGGAGGTTGCAAAATAAATACTATGAAATAGAACTGTAGTTCAGTACTTATGGACTAAAACTACCAGTTCTCTCTTCCTGGTTGAATATCTGCCAGGGCTCCCACAATGGGTGTAAAAGTCTGCTAATTAAATAAAACACATAAACAAAGTACACAGAGCTAGAACTTTTTATCTCTCAAGGTATATAATTCAGTGGTTTGTCCTACATGATCCGGTCGCTGATCAAAGCGTTATTTGTATATGGGCAACTGGAAGTGCCCCTACAGCTCCTCACTCTACAAGTTTTAAAATTTACTCAAATATGAATTAAAAACTAACGTGTAGCCACAATTCTGTTCGTATTACAGTCTAATCACCTACAAAATGCAGGAGGTTGCAAAATAAATACTATGAAATAGAACTGTAGTTCAGTACTTATGGACTGAAACTACCAGTTCTGTCTTCCTGGTTGAATATCTGCTGGGGCTCTCACAATTAGTGTAAAAGTCTGCTATTTAAATAAAACACATAAACACAGTACACAGAGCTCAAACTTTTTATGTCTCAAGGTATATGATTCAGGGGTTTGTTCTTATTGACTAAGTAATAACACATTACATTACTGTATTTGTCCAGACACAGGTGATCTGAATTTAAAGTTGGTCACATGTGACCTTTTTCCTTGCGTGTGTTTCTTTAATTCCTGTTTGGGGAAAGAAAAATGTTTTCTTTTGGTTTTTACTAGAATAGGTGACCTACCATATATGGTATTAGTTGTACTCTAAGTGCTACTACCTGTCCTGATTGTGTATGGACTTGTAAGAAAGCCAGTACTGTAGGTGTGACGTTACGTGTGAGGTGTTATTCACACAGTTAGTAATACATCCTTTCTTTAAATACTCCCAGCATAGGTGCCGGAACCGGGGGGGCGGAAGGGGCTCTGGTGGTGTGGCAGGAACCAGCAAAGGAGTTGTTGGCAGAACTGGGTCTGGCATACCTGTGTCCTACTTTTCTAAGGCTCACACTATTGCATTCATGCTAGTGAGGGATGATGACAGTGAGAAGAAGGGAGGCACTAACACCAGCACAGGAACAGTGGTCCAGGAGGAGGGTGACAAGTCTGTTGGTGTGCCTGTCTGTGTTCCTGCAGGAGCTGGTGATGACAGCATTCAACCAGAGTCTGATAATCCTGGAGATGGGAATAGACAGTCCCTGAGATGGTGGTAGAGAAACAAAAAGGTGCCATGCTCCAAGAAGTCAGTGATAGGGAGGAGGAGGAGGAGGAAGGCAAGGGCATCATCACTGTTGGTGGTGATGATGATGACTGGGATGATCCCACATGGGAGCCTGAGTTAAAAAAGCTCAAGAGTGATGTAGGCCATTTATATGCACAGCTCATGGGACAGTCTGTCACCAAGCCTATAAGCAAACCTCCAAGCAGTCAAGTAACACCCCCTTCCAAAAGTAGTCTTATTGAAGTGATGAGAGAAGCCCAAAAACACACACTTCCACACCTGTTTCTGAGTTATCCCAATCCCAGAAGCATCTGAAGTTCAGAGGTCAAAAGTCCCTAGTTTGGGATGTTTATGTCCTTGATGTTACTGATGACACCATAGTACTATGCCAACTTTGTCAAACACATGTTTATGGGCAGACTGGATGGGCCTTGCAGTCCTTATCTGCCGTCAACTTCTATGTTTCTATGTTTCTATGTTTCTATGTTAGTCAGGGGAAAAAGGGAAGCCACATAGGCACCAGTGGCCAACACGCTCACCTGAAAAACAAGCACCTGCTGAGATGGCAGGCAGCAACCAGCAGTATGCCAGAGCTGCTGGTGGCTCTCCCTTGGCAAGGTAAATGTAGTAGAGCAAAAGCAGGAGGAGGGAGGGCAGAGTGGGTCGGTGATGGAGGAGGAAGGTGAGCAATCCTTTGATTTTTAGAGTAGTGGGCATAGCAGTAGAGGTGCCAGTCCCAGTCCCTTGAGTCTGAAAAGTACACCACCACACCCACAAGCAATCAAAATAACTGGTTTCATGGGATATACACAGCCCCTAGAGTAAAGTGTTACCCCTAAAAGAACATCATTGCTGCCACAAGAACAACGTTCTGAACAAACAGCCCAAAGATGCAGTCCACTCTGAAGATCATCCTTGAACTGCTGACAAAGTACCCCCCAATCATGCTGCTGCATAAGAGTTAAATGCTGAAATGCTGGACATCGATCTGTTGCCATTCTCATTCATGGAGAATGCAGGTTTCTGCAGGTTGATGGCCCATGCCTGCTCCAAATGGCAAGTTCCATCACAAACCTTTTTTACTAAGTGTGCCATACCAGAGCTGAACAGTAGAGTTGTTGACTCCATTAGACATGTATTGAAGCATAGTGCATCCCAATATATCCATCTTAGCATGGATATGTGGACCAGTTGACAAATAGCATTAAGCTAGTATCTATGCATAACAGCACACTGGGCACAGTTGCCTGGGGCGGTACTTAATTTTGGGCCTGGCAAAACCTGCGTGAAGCAAAATTGTGGTTACAGTAACACACCTGGTATTCGGCAGCATGCGACCCTGAGTATGACAAGTGTTACTGGTTGTCACATGGCTGTGAAAATATTTAATGTTTTGTTGGATGAGATTGATGTGTGGCTACACACACAGTCACTCATAGCAGGATTCATTGCAAGTGATAATGGCGCCAATGTAATGAAGTGCATTAGCAATGGTAGCTCTTTTAGTGTGCCCTGCCTGGCACACTGCCTTAATCTTGTTCAGCAGTTTTTCAACCATGCAGACATTAAGGAAACAGTTACTGTCACCCATCGCATCTGTGTCCTCGTCACCCATTCTGCAAAGGCCCATGACAATCTACGTGAGCTACAGCGCAATAACCATCTGCCTCAGCACTGGATGAAGCTTGATGTTGTGACCAGGTGAAACTTCACACTGTGCATGCCTGACCAGCTGTATGAACAGTATAAGACTGTGTCAGAATACCTGCTGCTGTACACCACCCATGGCAGTGCTGGAGTGTCCATAGCTCTGACAACAGAGCAGTGGCATCAAATGGATGGGCTAATATGTGTTCTCCATCCATTCAAACATGCTACACAGGCAGTGAGTGGGGACACTGCTTCTATAAGTCAATCCAAACCCCTCATATGTGTGCTGAGGCAAACACTAGTTAATGTGTGACACCAGATGGAGGTAAGTGGGATCATGGCAGTTATGATCTAATGGATCACATGCTCCATGTGCCAGACATAAATATCCATGTATCAGGAATTTTACAGTCAGCTGACTTTGCAGTCACCACCATGCTGGATGCACGCAACACAAGTGGTGTGCCCTCTATTATTGAAGGAGGTCATCAGCGAGTACAACAGTTGACAGAGAACCTCATTAGAATGCTACATGCTGCATACATTAAAAATGCATGCATTGTGGCAAAAATAGGTGTTGCTACCACCACCAGTGGCTCACAGGCAACCCAATCAGAGAAAATGGGCAAGGCACAGCAGAAAACAGCAAGCAGTCCCATTTTGGATGTTCTCTTTCAGGTGGGAGTGGATGATATGGGGAAAAGGAGGAGGAGGAGTACAGATAAGCCAGCTGGACTCCGGGCAGCAAAATGAATGGTGGAGGCCTACATGGGGGACTTAAAACACCTTGCCATTACTAATGAACCACTGCTGTACCAGAGCAGCAAAATGACCGACTGGCCAGAACTAACATTGGTTGATGTGAAATACCTGAGCTGCCCACCATCCAGTGTCACTGTGGAAGAGTGTTTAGTGTGGCTGGAGCCATTGTGAGTGATTGTAGGACCAATTTGTCACCAAAGAATGTGTCCATGCTAACATTCATTAAAATGAATGAAAGGCACATTCCACACAACACAGTGATGTCAGTGGTGTTGCCACAGGAACTGTGTCTCAGTGAGGAGGAGGATGATGATGATCCCTTGACTATGGCATCCAACAGCAGCGAGGTGGATGAAGCAGCAATGGTGAGAGAATTCCCACCTGGTGAGAACTCCAGTCTTGAAGACTGTAAGTGGTGCTTCTAGGATGATGGGGAAGTGGAAAAAGGCTGAGTTTACTCGAAGGCCAACCCCCCAACCACTTTCAGTTCAGTATGGTGTGTTATATCTTATTTTTAGCTATGTACCATTGGATTGGTTATGGTGATGTGTTATCTGCTGCAGTGTGTATAAGTTTCATTTCATCACCCTTTGCCATAACTCATTGTTTGGATACCACCTGTCCCTCAGCCCGTATTAAGCAGCAGCAATGTAATTATCATAACCATCAAGATTTTGCAATTGCATGATTACAGTTATAATGTTTTGCTTCCAAAAATATCTTACTTTTCATGTTGACTATCAACCCCATCTTACAGCAAGATATGTTGTCTTGATGTCCTTGAAAGTGCCCATGCTGGCAAATGCCACACTGCCCCCGCCCCTCTCGTCACCTGACCTGACATACCCATGCACTCCATGAGACCTAAAAAATATTTTCTGCCACTTAGCCACTTAGTATCAGTGACATGTACAAGAAACCTGGTTCCTAGTACACGTAGCATATGAATGTAACACGCTAATTCAACTGTTAACACCACAAGTTGAACACATTTAGAAAAATGTTGAATGGTGGCCATCTTTAATGATGCTAATCATTAATTGCAAAAGTAATCATGAAAAGGCTTAACAACTTACAACATCAAATTCCCCCCAAAAGGTTACTTATGCTATACTACCAGGTTAAGATTCTTGTACCGAAACTGTGATGGTTCAGGTGGGGGGCAGAGCAGGGCGAGGTGCTTGCTGTCCTAGTTTGGATTCAAAATGTTCATGATTACTGCAGCTATGCCACCTCAAATGATTAGACATGACATTAGCCCCCTCCACCTAATTATTTACTAAACACCATCTCAACCATCCATTTCTGCATATAGTTACTCCCTGTATGAGGGTGGCACTGGTGTTTACTCGTTAATGGTATGGATACCAGTCCAGTGGCCAACATCACAATTCAAGCAACACCCCCTGTCTTCCACACAACACAGCCTCTGCAGGGCCTGGATGGATGTAGTCATCGCTCAGAGATAGGATGAAACCTCAACAGAGGAAAATGACCTAAGCGAGACCAAAGATAAGAAAAAATGATGAATACTCATCAATCTGCATACCTGATTTTATCAAGCAAGTTGGAAGAACAAGCAGAGAAAAAATGTATACTTACCATACCCCGTGATGTCATTAAAATGCAGAAATTGCCCCCAGGAACATGTTGTGTGGTGCGCATGATTCCAGATCAAGGTCCATGATGAAGCACAGTAGCAGGCATTCCCCTTCCCCTATCAATACAGCATACCTTGAAATAAGATAAAAATAAGAAAAAATTTTGAGGATTGTAAAAAGTTCCAGCCCTCCCACCACCATCACCACTAACATTCTCCCCCCACCCCCACCACAGAAGACCATAAAAAATGAAGAAATACTTACCTCAGGGACTGTTAAATTGGAACCACTGCACAATTAACTAAATCCCCCAGATTCGGTTGAGCAGCAGCAACAGCGGCAGCAGGAATGAGAGTTAACTTTGCCGGAATTCCTAATGTTGACAAAAGCAAGACATCCAGATGGCAGCAACAGACATACCAAACTAGTGATTCAAATTTCAGTACTTACCATCTGTGTTGGGAACTTGGGAAATGTGGTGCATTCAAACATCCCTAGATCCTAATCCTGCCTGGCATGATAATATTATCCACAGCACACTGAAAAATAATATAAAAGCAGTACAAACATATTAGAACTCAAAATGCCATAATACCAACCCACCAACACCCTTATCTAGCACAGGAAAATAAATAAAGACAGATACTTACATGTTCAGCAGCAGCAGTATGGATTGTGTGAAGATGCTCCACCATCAACTATCCAGAACAGTACTTCTTGTGGCAACTTGGCAAGTAGTAGTCAGAGACAGCAGCAGGCAGCAAACTACAGTGCCCCAAAATGTCATTCACTCCCCATCACCAGGCAAGCTACAACCACAGAGTCAGTCAGTCAGTCAACACAGCCTGCCAATCAGGACAGCAGCATAGGGAAATGATAATTGTATATTTCTGTCTCAATCAATTGAAAAAGCAGCAGCAGGAGGAAACAATTGCAAGTAGCAGCAGCATTTTGCAGGAGGAATTACTTTTCTCTACATGAGTTGGCACCCCTTTTGAGATCCCTGAGGTGATGCACAACATGAAACATGAGGACTAACAGCAGATTTCAGTCTCACTTTGATGTACAATTGTCTTGGAAACATCTCTGGACTTGTAGGCCCTGTTTGTCACCAGCAGCACTGAGTTTCAGGCATAAATCATTGGTAAACAATGCCCAAAACAGCAATATAATATCATGGGGGGGGGCACCATTCACATCCTAACTCAGACCATATTTCAGTCTCTATTTTATCTCCATTTTTGCTGTCACATGTCTGGACACGTACAGCCTGTTCTGCACTCACAGAACAAAGATTCAGCATGAGATGACTTGTAAACAGTGGACCAAAGACCATCATTTTGTCCAGGTGGGGGTTTGGACACCATAAAACATCATCGCTGAGACCAGATTTCTGTCTAAATTTAATGTACAATTTTTTAGGAAACATTTCTGGACATGTACTGCCTGTGCTGCACTTGCAGAAACAAGATTTGGCCTAAAACCAATTGTAAACAGTGGCCAAGACAGCATTTTAATGTATGGGTGCTGGGAAAACATCAGGACTGTTACTACATTTCAGTCTCAGTTTGATGTACCATTTGTTAGGAAACAGTTCTGGACAGGTACTGCCTATGCTGCATTCGCAGAAATAAGATATGGCCTAAAACCAATTGTAAATAGTGGCCAAAACAGCATTTTAATGTATGAGCACTGGAGGGGCACCATAAAACATCAGGACTAACACCACATTTCAGTCTCAGTTTGATATAACATTTTTTTATAACCATTTTTGGACATGTACTGCCTGTGCTGCACTCGCAGAAACAAGATATGGCCAAAAACCAATAGTAAACAGTGGACCAAAGACCATCATTTGGGCTTGGTTGGTGTTTGGGCACCATAAAACATCATGGCTGACACCACATTTCAGTCTCAGTTTGATGTACCATTTCTAGGAAATATTTCTGGACATGTACTGCCTGTGCTGCACTCACAGAAACAAGATGTGGCTTAAAACCAATTATAAACAGTGGCCAAAACAGCATTTTAATGTCTGTGTGCTGGGGCAGCACTATAAAACATCAGGACTGATACCACATTTCAGTCTCAGTTTGATGTAACATTTTTTGATTCACATTTTTGGACTTGCAGGCCCTGTTTGGTATGATAAGCGCAGAGATTCTGGCTGAAATACTTGGTGAACAGGCCCAAAAACAGCTGTTTAATGACTGGGTGGTGGAGGAACCACATCACATCCTGACTCAGACCATATTTTAGTCTCAATTTTAGCTCCCAGTTTTAGAGTCACATTTCTGGCCATGTACATGCTGTCCTGTGCTCGCAGAATAGAGATTCAGCATGAGATGACTTGTAACCAGTGGACCAAAGACAATGTTTTGGTTTGGGTGGTGGCTTGGGTGCCATATAACAACATGGCTGAGACCTGATTTCGGTCTGAATTTACTCTAACATTTTTTTGGATACATTTATGGACTTGTAGGCCCGGTTTGGCACCAGCAGCACTGAGTTTCAGGCCGAAGTCATTGGTAAACAATAGCAGAAGCTACATTTTCAGGTCACTGAGGTGGTGTGGCACAGCATGTAACATCAGGATTGACAGTAGATTTCTGTCTGAATTTGGTGTACCATTTTTTTAAAAAACATTTCAGGACATGTACTGACTATGCTTCACTCTCTGGAACAAAATTTGGCCTAAAAACAATTGCAAACAGTGGACCAAAGACCATTATTTGGTCCAGGTGAGGGTTTGGGTGCCATAAAATATCATGGCTGAGATCAGGTTTCTGTCTGAATTTAATGTACCATTTTTCCTGTTGTATTTCTGGACATGTATGGCCTGTTTGGCACACCATGGAGGCAAGAGGCTATGTTAAACTGTGGCCCAAATACACATTTTGGATTGGGTGGTGGTGGGGGGGCATAATAGAAAACATCATGAGTGGAGGGGAGGGACACCAAGTGAACATTTGTGACAACTAAGCCCAGGGGACTGTTGTTAAACACAAAATATATATATATATATGTTTAATTTCACAATAAATGTGCTGCTTATTTAGGTTTCTATGTTGTGTATGTATTTAAACTTATGCTGCAGCTGCACACAGCAAAAACAATTGCCACAACATCACATAGCTTTGAGGGAAAAAATGTGTTCATACGAACAAATTACAATACCTGACATTTTTGGGTAGGAGAAGGATTAACATGAAACAAGAAGAAAGGTACAGTGTTTATAGGTAAGATACAGACTAACTGACTAACAGTAACATACAAGATGGGGCATATGCAGGGTAGTAGGTGCAGGGGTATTCATATCTGAGAATATAGAACGAGTAAGAAGACTATATATATATATATATATATATGTATATATATAGGCAAAAACTCAGTTTAATGCATCAGTTAGGGTTGTTCAAAGTCACAAAAGTGAGGAAATTTGGTAGTAGGGTTGAAAACCCCCTCGACCCCCAGCCCACCCCCAACTGGCATCAGGATGCGCTGGAGTCGCCGGCCCTAACTCTCACCCCATCACATGTGTAAATAAGCAGAGGTATAGGAGAATGGGGTGAGAGTTAGGACCGATAATCCCAACGCACACCCCGGATGCCGGGTTGTGGGGGTTTGCTGGGAGGTACAAGGGGGGTTTTCAACCCAAACACCAAATTTCCTCACTTTTGTCACTGTGGAACAACTCTAACTGATGCATTAAACAGAGTTTTTTGCCACTAATTTCCCTTCTTTTTGAGAATGATGATGACAAATAGTGAAAGTAATGCAGCGTTGGGAGCGAAGGGCCAAACAGCAACACAAACAGAAGTGCCAACAGTGGTGCACATGGTAATGGAAATATAAATGGTAAAGGAAACATTAATAGAAATGCAAGCGCAAAGTGACGCCAAAGAGAACAGTGTCACAAATGAACATTGAAACACGTACGAAAACACAACTGATAATGAGAACAGTGATAGCAGCAGTATTTTAAAAGGAAATGTTAAGTGCCACAGCAAAAAGAACGTGAAAGGGAACAGAAACAGAAACATGAATGCGAGCACACATGTAAACGCAAACCGTAATGCGCACAGCCATGTTACCACAATAGTAAATGCAAATGGTAAAATTAACATGAAGAATAATGCCAAAGGAAACGGGAACGGAGGTGTGTATGGAAACGCAAACTGTAACGTGCATGGTCATGGAACCACAATTGTTAATGTAAATGGTAATGGTAACAGCAACTATAATGCCAAAGGAAAGAGAAATGCAAATGCAAGTGAGTACAGAAACGCAAACCATTATGCGCACGGTCTTGGTACCACAATTGTAAACGCAAATGGTAACAGTAACAGCAAAAATAACACCAAAGGAAACAGAAACAAAACAGAAATGCAAGCACGTATGAAAATGCGATCCGTAATGCACATGGATGGTACCGCAGTTGCAAATGAAACTGGTAATGGTAACAGCAACAATAACGCCAAACAACACAGAAACACAAGTGTTTAAACGAAACTGTGAATGCACACGCAAAGGGGATCATAATGGTGCCACAAACGGTAATGGAAATGCAACTGGAAACGTTAACTGGCACAGTAACGAAAGGGCACACCCTTCTTTTTGCCAAAAAATGCATTGGAAAACATAGAGAAAACAAAGAATGTATACATAATAATGGACTTCGAAGCAGTAAATGAGGACTTGGAATATTAAATTGCTTATATCTCAGGAACCGTACAACACAGAAAAGAAATGCAAATTTCATATGAATTATGACTTTCCTGGCTAGTTTTGTATTCAGCTCCTGTTAGGGGCTAAGCATTTTTGTGACAAAAAGTCCGTACCTCGCACTGTTTCCGAGATACGGGCCCCGAAAGGCGCGACGGGTGCTGTAATGTTATCCAGTGGGAAAAAGCATTAACTTTGGAGTGCCGTCACTGTGCCACCCTGTAATATTTTTTCACCAAACCACCAAAAGGCACATCAGTGGGAAGTTGACCTTCTTCCCTCCAAATTTCAGCCCCAAAAGACCAAACCATTATTTTGCAACAGGGTGGCAAAGGATTCCTGTAATGCAGTGGATGCCGTAATGTTATCCTATGGTAAAAAGATCCAAATTTGGAGTGCTGTAACTTTGCTGCCCTGTAATATTTTTTCACCAGAATACTGAAAGGCACATCTGTGAGATGTTGGCTGCCTTCCCTCCAAATTTCAGTCCAAAAGACCGAGCCGTTCTTTTGCAGCAAGGTGGTAAAGAATTGCTGACATTTTGCTATAGCCTGGAAAAGTAGTGTCGCAATTTGATAAAGCTTTCGCAAAAATTTGAGACACTTTTGTGAGTGCAGCACTACTTTGCAAAAGTACTTTTTCCAGAAACTTGAAAAACATATATCTAGGGTGTTTAACCTCAAAATAAAGACATGCCTAGCATCCTCAGCGTCCGACTAGGTAAACACAAAAAGAATTGTGTTACTAGAGGGTCCCAAATTTAAATGCCAAGCATTTTTCTGATCACCAACTGAAAACAAAATGGTGGATTTGTGAAAGTAAAAGGGCCATTTGCAAAAGTAAAAACTGCATTTGCGAAAGTGTTGAACTTTTTGTTAACTTTTCCCATGGACTTATAATGGGAACTTGTGTTTTGAATAACTTTTGAACCGTTCACTATTTTTTTCACAAAATCTTCAAAAGGCACATCGGGGTCCCTGGCTGCATGTTCCCTTAAGTTTTTGGACTGGTCACGAAAACTGTGCGACCTGTAGGTGAGAGCAAAGAAATTGCAAAAAAGTGTAATTGTGCAATTGATTGTTGCTTAATAACTCCGCAACCATATATTTGACCAGCACAAAACTTGGCAGATCCCAAGATCTACCATGCCCAATTATGCATTCCAAATTTCAGGCAAATCCGTTGAACAGTGGCAAAGTTATTAAGGTGCAAAATTTTACCCTTTAACCTTAAAAGTGCTACTCAACCCTAACTATGGTAAAACTACTGTGCTACCATGATATATATATATATATATAGTTTGATAATTTTTAAAATTTTTGGGGGTGGGGTGCAGATGAGTGAAGAGTGATAGCAGTAAAGCAAGGACAGGAAAAAGAAAAGAAAATTCTGTTGCTGTGCTCACTGCCTGCCTCATTGCTGCGGGGGGAGCAATGGGCTCACACTGCTACTGCTGGTCCTGGGGGGGTTACAGGAGGATTTTGCTGCTGGATGGTGGATGTGGAGGGCACAACATCATCCTCATGCTGCTGATGGGGGTGGGCAATGGGCTCGTGCTGCTGCTGCTGGAGAGTGGTGGCTACAAGCTCTTGCTGGGCCTGGGAGGGGTCCTCAGCCTCAGCTAACCTAAATTCCCACCTGTCAAGATGGACAGTAGGTATCTTCCACTCAGTCCACTTGCCCTTACCTTTCTCTTCCATCATTAAAAAAAAGGTTTCCTAATAGAAAGGAAGAGAGGAAGTCACACACGCACACACACACACTCTAATCTACACAGACACCTAACAGAAATTATCAACAAACACAATAAAAAAACATATAATGAACAAAAAACTGTGTAAATACAGACTGTAACACACAAACCCAATATACTTTCTAAATGTCTCTGTTCCTGGCTGCCTGCTGCTTTCTCCAAGTCTCCAGCTACACAGAAGGGAAATGAATCACCCACTTTCTGCCTGTATACAGTCACCCATGTGACCTGCAGAGAGTAGGTCATGTGAAAACCCCAATTTCGCCGGATTTTGCCAGATTTCGTCGAATTGAAATGCAAGACAAAATCTAAGGTGCAATTTGCCGGCAAAATTTCGCCACAACAGCATAATTATGCAAAATATTACACGTGGCAAAATGTGTGATTTCGCCGACATTTCACGGGCGAAATTAAATTTCGCAGCATCTCTAGTTTTTTATCAGGGGCTCTGGTGGGAACCAAGCCAGGATTTGACAAGTTGGCCTGTAAAAATAATGTGCAGGGGGACCCGCAAACTTGCAGTCAGCCCTTATTTGGATAATTGGGAGTGGCTGCTAATTGGGAGCAACCGAGGAACTCTATAAAATGAGCACTGTTTTTTTTTAGTTTGGGACTGGAATCTGCAGTGAGGGAAGAGGTGGATCATACAGAACAGAACTAAAGTGGAACTCTGGAGAACTTGGGCCTGAATGTAGAGGGGAAGGTTTTTTATTATTCTCCCCTCTGCTGGTGGCCCCCTTTGGCCCTCACAACTCCCCCAACCTCATTTCCCACCTTCTCTGGGACTTATAGGGCCACTGAATGCCCCACAGATTGTCCCATGAGGTGCCCCATTCTGGTGCCGCACTAAGATCTGTGGTCCCTGTCCCCAGTAGGCAGTGTGGTCTGCAGTGCTCCGCAGGGCAGCATCCTGCAGCCAGTGTTTTTTTCTGATGTTCTCTCCCTGAACACACAGATGCTCCACGGAGGTGGCAGTTTGATGTGTGCTTGTTGGAGAACATGCTTATGCCTCCTGCTGGGGAGTGTCCCCCCAGGAACTGTTGACCAGCTGTACTTGTCTCCCATGGTCACTTAAGAGGCAGTGTTATGGTGGCACAGTCTGCCTTCCTCCCTCCCTGGAGGAGAAGAGCATCTGCTGGGATGATCAATCCTCATCCCCCCTGCCAACCCCTGAGTGAATCAGGATCTTTCCCAACCCAGGGTCATCGGCATGACAGCAGGAGGTATAGGGGAAGGTTAACCCATTAAGCCACAGAAAGGCAGAGCTGGGGAAGTCTGCCTGCAGGCCTGCTTGAAAGCAGGGCAGGCTGATGAGAGCTTTGAGAGAGAATCAGTTCCGTACAGGCTGAATTAGAGCCATAAAGATAGTGTCCATGAAACCTAAGGAAAGCCCTGAAAAAGAGAATCAGTTCAGAGTAGCTTGAATTAGGACCCTAGAGTTAGTGACCAGAGAACATCAGGGAAAGGTAATTCATTCCTGCTGTATAAAGAAAGGAAATCTCTGATGATTTTTTTTTTGAAAACTGGATAATAAATACTTTATTTTGTTCTGTTCAAACAAATGTAAATGAAAGAGTTTAGGAGTTTGAACTTTGAAACCTGTCTGACTTATCATTTTGAATGTTCCCAAATAGTCTAGGCCACACAGTTACATGCTTTGTGTCACGGGCATATTTGAGGACTTTGCATTGTGTGGGTCTTCATCATCATCCCTGGTAGTCCAGTGGGGCCCTCTTTCCAAACAAACTCAAGCCAGAACCAGTCCCTGGTTATCCAGTAGATGCCTTTCCTTAGCCTTGGTTCCCTGCACATCTCTTTTTAGTGCATCGATCCTTCACCAAACTTGGTCTTCTGATGTCTTTGTGCAATGGACGCAGTGTTCTGACATCATTCCCACCTAGTTAAAAATGTTCTAGTCCAGACAGCATTTATCTTGTAACCAGGAAGTCATTTCACTTGAGTGGTCTATGCTGTGGCGTCCAAAAGCAGAATCAACAGCAAAAACACAAGCATTTGTCAATGCCAAATGTTTGCTTGCTGTTATTAGCACTGTAAGTGCAGGAGTTAGATGCAGAATAGGAATAGCACTGATGTACTGAACTCATGCCAACCCCACCTCCACCCTGCAGAGATGGACAGGCATTGGGGTGTGCCTTTGGGTCATCACTCATAACGCTCATGCCATTTCACCTCACCCTATCCTGCAGACACCGAAAAGTGTTAAGGTGTGCCTTGAGGTGTTCAGCTTTATAGTCACCCCATTCCATAATATGCTGAAATGGGTGCAGTATAGGAGAATGGGGTGAACTCTGGGGTCAAACAGTCCAAGCCACACCTCAATGCCTGTCACTGGCTTCAGGGTGGGGGTAGGGGTGGAATGACTTGAGCATCACAGCCAACAATCCAAAGGCACACCCCTGATGCCTGTCAGTCTGTACAGGGTGGAACATTATGGTTATAAACTCTAACACCCTGGGCATTTGTTGGTATTTGCACTATACATTTTCAACATGGCCTTTTTGTGACTCCTGCCTCATGAAAGCATTTGGGACCTCTGCTCATGAACAGTGGCACTGTGATTTCGTGAATCTGTCCCGAACATTGATTTCTCACAGCGGCTGCGCCATTCTGTCCCAGATGTGTGAAAACACAGTTCAGCAAGGATGTGAAAAATAACAGCTGTACCATTCATAGGGAGGTGTGAAGAGATGGCAATGTTGAAAATCTGGAGTGAAAATATTAAAAATGGTCAAACTTACCAGCGTTCATGTAAACTGTGCAATGCACACTCGTAACATATTATGGTTACTTGGGACCCACTATCAAGGCAGTTAGAGCAAGGATGCCATCAACATGCACAGTAGTTTCCATGGAGGGACCCACCAGTCAGAAGGGGCGTTACTTGTAGGATATATGACAGCAGACTTGCCAACATAAGGCTTATAAGGAGGTTTAGGAGATGATTTTAGATTACTTAGTTGGACCTGGTTGAGCAGTTTTGCAGTTATCTTTCACAAATCTTCAGGGGACCAGCATACTTTTTTTGTATGTCCATCCTCACCACAATGGTAGCAGAAAACATTGGGTCTATGGTTGGGGGTTTGAACAGCTCCTTCAAGTGATTTATTACTACTGTGAGGACCAGATTTGTAATCATTTTTAGGTCTAGGTTCATCTTCATCTCTACTAGGCTTTCTCCAAGATGAAGGCTGATGGGAGTAAAATCACTTAATAGTGCCCTTAATTCTTTCAATACATTTTTTAAGTTGTTGGGCATCAAGGACAGACTTTTTTTTTTTTGCAGTGGACTTCTCAGGGGCTGGGGCTGCTCAGTCAACATCTGCATAAGGATCCCAAAACACATCCTCATTTTCAGCCTCTCTAATCTCCTTCATGAGCCAGTAGTATGCAGGGGATTGTCTCTCCTGTCCTGGAATTTCAGCTTTAGCATTAGCACACTGGAAAATCTAGCAAATTTGAGAATACTGGTCTTATCTCACTCTGTTCAAATCACTGGCCAAAACCCCACCTTTTCTGTCAGCTCTCTGAAAGGCCCTTTCCAGTCTAGTGACATATGTAGACAGACATTTGCCCTTCCATTGTTTGGTGGCTTTAAACTTCCACATCAAGTCTTCTCCAGATGGAGATGCATAGTCCATCCGAGTCACTAGGTCATCTTCCCCCTGGGATGTGAGAACAGTATAAGAGACAATCCTTAGCCTGTGGTAAGAGTCAAGGTTAACTGATGGAACAGGTACTGAAAAAGGCACCCAGGCAAGGTTGTCGATGAGGGGGCTAGTGATGGTATCATAGAATTTGATGGCAGATAAGGACTGCTTGGCCCACCTAGTCTGCCCATTTTCCTACCTAACAGATAAGCTGCAAATCCTAGTTAACCAACAGCTTACTTCCTCCTATCCCCCCACTAGGACTGCCTTATGCCTGTCCCATGCATTCTTGAAGTCCCCCACTGTTCTTGACTCCACAACCTCCTCAGGGAGGCTGTTCCATGCATCCACAACCCTCTCAGTGAAAAATAATTCCTCACATTACCTCTGAGCTGTCCCCTCTGTCTTCAAATTGTGCCCCTTGTTCTTGCACTCTCTTTTCTGGAAGATGCTATCCTCTTGGACTTTGTTAATTCCCTTGAGGTACTTGAAAGTTTCTAACATGTCCCCTTTCTCCCTTCTTTCCTCAAGGGTATACATATTAAGCTCCTTTAGTCTTTCTTCGTATGTATTCTGGTGCAGACCCTGCACCATTTTGGTTGCCCTTCTCTGGACAGCCTCCACTCTGTCTATGTCTTTGCGGAGATGGGGTCTCCAGAACTGGACACAGTACTCCAGATGGGGTCTCACCAACTGTCTGTACAGAGGGTTAACAACTTCCTGTTACTGTGGAGGGTTTGTAGGAGTAGCGTCCACTGGGATCTCTAAGGCCTTTTTTAAATCTTCAAAAGTTTGTCCCTCAGTGGCTAGCAACCTCTCCAGTTTCTCTTTCAATTTCTATAATTAAGGGAACCCCCACCCCGGGGCATGGATGCCACACTATGCATAGTGACCATCTTTCAACCCACCAAGGACTCATCAGGGGTAATAATATTGGAAACATAGAAACATAGAATTTGACAGCAGATAAGGACTGCTTGGCCCACCTAGTCAGCCCATTTTCCTACCTGATGGATAAGCTGCAGATTCTAGTTAATCAATAGCTTACTTCCTCCTACCCCCCACTAGAATTGTCTTATGCCTGACCCATGCATTCTTGAATTATCCCACTGTTCCTGACTCCACAACCTCCTCAGTAAGGCTGCACCATGCATCCACAACCCTCTCTGTGAAAAAATACCTTCTAACATTACCTCTGAGCCGTCCCCCCTCTATCTTCAAATTGTGTCCCCTTGTTCTTGCACATCTCTTCTTCTGAAAGATACTACCCTCTTGTACTTTGTTAATTCCCTTGAGATACTTGAAAGTTTTTATCATGTCCCCCCCCTCCCTCCTTTCCTCAAGAGTATATATATTAAGCTGCTTTAGTCTCTCCTCGTATATCTTCTGGTGCAGACCCTGAACCATTTTGGTTGCCCTCCTCTGAACAGCATCTAATTTGTCTATGTCTGCATCTATTGGGTACCCTATCAATGTCCACTGAGGCACTGCAGTCAACTAAGGCCATTATGTTCTGGGGAAGCAGATCAGCCATTCACCTTTTTACTGTGGCTTTACCTAGACATTTAACTCAATTCATGGCCCCCTCTATAACACTTTTGTCCATGCACAGAGAAATATCCATTAATAACACAGCCTTGTGAAGGTTGATCTCCTCAGCCTCACACCACTCCAATAAATGATGCACAGACATTTTATGGCAGGGACCCTGCATTTAGGACCAGTCACATTCTCCATCCTAATACCAGCACTCGTATAAAATTCAGCTGCAATTTTGTGTTTCGACCACTAGGGAACCGCAACCTGTGATTCTTCTGTTAGGTAGTAATCCCAGTGGTGCTTCCAATGATGTAACCCTGGCACCATTATACCAAGGGCTACTATCCCTGCATGCTTCCTTGACTGCAGGTTGAGGGGCCTGGGTTCAGTTTTAGTGGTTATAGTGTCTACCCTATCAGCAGTAGAACTACGTTTGTGGTGCCTCCACCCAGAATAATGATTTAGTGGGTCTGAACCTGAGCTAGTATAACCCTTGGGGAGGCAGTATAGCACAGTGGTTTAAGGCTCTGAGCTGCAAATCTGGTGACATCCAGCAGACTAGGCCTGGGTTTGAATCCCACAGCTTCCACTTGCATATTGTGTGACCCTGAGCAAGTCATATAAATTCCCTGTGCTCCCAGGTCCCTCCTGTGAAAAAGCTTTCAGCTTAGTGTGCTACTAATGGTTTAACAACTAAATAAATAAATAACCCTCTGAGAAGCTGTACTTACCCACAACCCCTGCTAGTGACCTTATGCAATGAGTTTCACAAATACTGTATATGGCATTCAATATACAATTATTGATGAGTGCTAATAACATATTCATGGACACCTCACTTACCAACAGGATCTGGACCTCTTGCAAATACCCTGTGCCCCTGCAATGAAACAGTTTCAGTAATAACAGTATACCTTTTGGCTGTACCTTTTAAATGACGCAATGACTTCACACAGAGTAATAATATGCACACAAGTCAGATTTAACATTAAACAAGCTTGGTTTGTTAAAGGGGCTTGAACAAGGGAGAGGTGAGAATTTAGTTAAATTATTAGATCTTTTGATTTTATTGAAGTAGGCAAACAAATCAATTGACCCTGTTTTAGACAGTCTCACAGCTGCTGGGTACCCAGAGTGGAATTTGGTATAGGCCTGGAGCATTGCCGCAGATAGACTGGCAATACAGCTGGTAGGGGCCCTTAAATAAAGAACTTGGTTGGTTAGGCTTAAACAATAAACTATTTGTAATCCATGGCCGGATGGCCAACCATCACAGTTAAGCATAAACCTAACCTCAAAAGGCAATCAGATGACACAAAGTACTAAGATTTCAGTTGCAGGGTTGAGACCCTGAGGTTACTTATAGTATCAAGACCGATGGAACTGGTGGCAGTAGTTCTCTGGTTTCTTTATGGCCAGACTGGAACATGGGGACCAGGGCTGACACAACTCACCTCTATTTCATGGCCTTGCCCACAAGGTGGCCTCAACCTGCGATTCTTCTGTGCAGGGGCTGAATCCCAGAGCTGGTCTTTAGCCAGGATGGCTGGTGACTTGCATCAACACTGTTTGGGGCCTTCTGTGATGCAGGCCCAGCACACACAGTTCAGTTCAATTGGCATACATGCAGTTCTGCAGTGTTGTTACTGGAAGTCCTTACAGCAAAGGCAGAAAATAACTCACTCAGGTCTCCCCCTTTTAGCGCATGGCAGGAGACAATTTCAGCATTAGCAGGCTCCGCTTTTCTCAGGAGTCCCTGGAGAAATCTCCTCGCAACAATCAGTTTCACTCTGAAACAGTTCAGTAAAGTTACTTCTCTTGTGGAAGCAGCACTCCCCCAATCAGTAACTGTGGCTGGAAAATGATCCTTTCTGCTTTTAAGCAGTCCCAGATCCAATAGTCCCTTCAGGATTCAAAGTCCCTCACAGGGAGGCAAGACTGGCCTATTTCCTGAGAGTTGCAGCTAAACCACACAGGCTCCCACCTCTATGAGAGGTCAAGCTGATCTGCTCTCTCTGCTCTTAGGTAGTCTGGTACACTTTCAAGTCCTGCAGGGAGCCAGAGCAGGCCTTTCCCCTGCAATTCTCCCAGACCACACATGTAGGCTCCTTCCTTCTCGGTGGCTCTAGCTGAACTTTTCCTTGTTTGAAACAGTCCCAACTGAAGACCAGGATTTCTGTATTTCGGTTTGCTGCCTTTACTGTCAATCATAGTCTGAGAGTCATCATTGGTTAATTTAGGCACCAACAAGAAAGTTCACAGCTTTTTCCACAAGTCACTGTAATTAGGACCCCTTGAGGACCCCTTTGTTCCGATTGATCCAACTACTGAGTCCTGGACCAAACATGGTGGCTCTCATAATAGAGAAGTAGTCATTTAATACCAGAACAAGAAGGATTTAGTGTTAAACATTTACAGGGCATTGAGGGGCTCCCTTAGCATTGCTGAGCAACTGTGAATGGATTTAATCGGGGATGTGCCTGGTTGGTCACTAGCCTTGATTTACTTGGACCCAGCCTGGGCTATGTACTCTATACACAAGCTGGACTTCTTAAAGAGACAGCGCAGCAGCTTGGCTCTACACACTCACGCAGGACAGCATTGCACCATTACTATACATGGATTTACCTTTCCTTACTGGACACCAGCCAGACAGCTGGCATTTGACGAGCCCAGGAAGACACTCAAGGTAAGCCCCCCCCGATTTGAAGAGGGGGTTACATCTATCAAATTCTGGTGCTCACTACAGTCCTTTGAAAACACCACTGTGGCCATCTCTTCGATACAGTTGTGATTTGACTTTGATGACCATGCAGCTGTTTTCAGCTGCAGTGAAGCAGCAGGTGGGATCATACACCTTGGGAGCTCATGAAACATTGTTATACCCCAGAAGGGTACACTCACATTCCACGACCTTTGTACTGTGGTACAACAGTGTTCTAGTACAGTATGTTCTAGTAAAGACAAAAATCCATACAGGACAAGTTATCTCTATACACTATAATGATTTTTCACTATATCAGTTTGTACTTGAATGATGTAACTATATCAACTTGACTCCAAACTTTTATTTAGAAATAAATTCCCAGCCCCATCAGTTCAAAAGTTAGTCCATTTAAAGAAATTGTGTTTAAAAGGACAATCTTTTAAACCATTAAGGCTAGAAATGTAATTTCTTTTAAATGAAAGCTTGACTCAATGTGTATTGATACATCCTGTCAATACACTTTCAATGTATCAATATACAGAAAATGTATTACCAGAAAGACATTTTAAACAAATTGTAAATACCTTAATATGTTTGTATATTTAGTGAATATAGACTCAAGACAAATAACAATGAATTATTTGTGTTATGAAAATGTGTTTCTGATTTAGTTTAATTACAGTACATAACATAAAATCTTCATTTCCCCTTCAGATATGTACTTTCTGTTAGATGCTGGTGCTATTCTGTGCAATTCTAGTGGGGTGTAGGAGGAAGTAAGCTGTTGATTAACTAGAATCTGCAGCTTATCCTTCAGGTAGGGAAATGGGCAGACTAGGTGGGCCAAGCAGTCCTTATCTGCTGTCAGTGGCTCAGTAGGTAGCACACTCACCTCTGAGGCTGGGAGACCAGAGGGCTATGGGTTCAGTTCCCACATCTGGCACTTGGGTTAATATACCAGTACTGACACTGTAGTGCAGCATGAGAGGGGTGCTGCACTTCTGAGGGTCTGTCTTTCGGATGAGACGTTAAACCGAGGTCCCATCTGCCTGGATTGGTGGTAGTTCAGGTGGATGTTAAAGATCTCATGGCACTCATCGAAAAGAGCAGGGGTGATTTTATTTACAATAATCCATAATACAGACATTTATAAATTGTACATTAGAAAAAATACATAAGGAAAACACAGAAACAAAATTAACCTAATATTACTATATCCCACACACTGAAAGGGAACTAAAGAAAACAAAAAATTGCACATTACACAGATGATATCTACACTATTCCAAACTCTAAATAAACCATAATATTTCCCTATTTATACTTAATTATATGTGAAAACCCCTTCCACCATATCTGTACTTTCTCTGCATTATAAAGTTGCATGTCTTTAAGGTATACCTTTTGTAATTCAGTTAATACATATAGACAAAACCCTTCAAAAGTAGATTTCTTTTACTATATGACCCATTGGCATCTTACTTGCCAAAAACAATATCGCAAACATGCTAAAAAAACCAACAGTGTACCTTTTTCATACCTTTTAAGACGTGGAGGAAAAATGCCTATTACTAATATATCATACGCCAGTTTGGCTAACCAGTCCATCTTCTATTTCTTTGCCACATGGGCCCATAACGAATTTGAATAAGAACACCAGAGCAAAAAATGTTCCATAGTTTCCCCCTGGTTGATACATTCAGTGTATGGACAATTTCTCTCCTCTTTGGCCTTATATTTTGCAGTTCCTCTGATATTCAACCTTCCATACATAATGAGCCCTTGGACCTCCCACATATGTGAAGGTAGTCTAGGATTGTTTAATTGCTCCAAAATCTTTTTATTTAATGCCAAAGGGCAATTCTTAAAACCAGGAATAGCAGGGTAAATTTGAAATAGAACATAATTATAAAGATTTTTTGATGTATTCATACAAATCTGACTTTTGGTAACTTGCCACTTATATCATTTCTGAGCAGCAGGCCTAAAATAGTCCAGTAAATGAATATGGGGGTTTAGTTTAGGTGTGCAATGCAACCAAGCTGTTAAATAGTGCCTTACTGTGTCTCTGAACCAATGACCCTCATTGCACACTTGAACTACCAAACTTTTTTTTAATGACTGGGAAAAAAAAACAAAGTAAAGCAGAATACTACCAGGTCCACCATTCCTAAACCCCCTTTGTTTAAGGCCAGGTATGTAAAACATCTCTTTATTGGTTTAGTCTATTACCCCATAGCATCTGAAAACAAATACTGTAGAGTTTAGTTTTGAATTGGGATGGCAGGGGAAATATTAAAGCTACATACTGTAAATAAGGCAACATGAATTGTTTTATAATGAAAATTCTTTTTTGTTTTGAATATCTGAACCTTTTCCATCTAATTATTTTAGCTTCCACCTTTTTCAACACCCTTTCCCAGTTGTCATCTGGGAGATTTTGGGACCCCCCAAAAATCTCTAAAATAGAAAGTGGTTCTTTTGATATTTTTATATTATTATACTGAAAAGGGGCCTGTAAATTACTTCCCATTAGCAAACCTTTTGCTTTGGAATAATTTAATTTTGCATTGGAAAGCACTGAATAATACTGAAATTCCTTAAAAAATTCTCCAATGTGTTCAGTGTTATGAAAAAACAAGCAAACATCATCAGCATAAGCCTGGACCGTCAAATAATAATCTGTCAGTGGCACTCTGAAACCATTCCATTTGGGAGAGATGCTTAATGCTCTAATAAGGGGATCCAAATAAAACATATACAGTAATGGACTTAAAGGGCAACCTTGATGTACCCCAGTTTTCATAACACACCCTTTTGCTATTTTACCTTTTACTACAGGATATACCTTTGAAGAATCATATAATGATTTTATAGGCTTAATTACCACCCCAGGGATCCCAAAAAATTCTAAAGTTGTAAACAAAAACTAATGATTTACCCTATCAAAAGCTTTCTCTAAATCTAACGAAAGTTGCCAACCAGTTCTACCATTTAAAGTCAAATGCTCAATTAAATCTCTTATGGTTTCCAGTGCTGACTGTATTTGTCTATTTGGTAACCCACAATACTGAACTGGAGAAACTACTATTTTTTCCATGTGTTTGAATCTATTATTTATTAAGGTAGTAAAGATTTTATAATCTGAGTTCAACATTGTGATTGGTCTCCAATTCCTTATATCCCCTCTATCCCCTGATTTAAAAATACAAATCTGGAGTCCTTCAGAAAAAAATGCTGGGATAGCAGCCCCATCCAAAAATTTTTGAAACACCAAATTTAAACAATCAACTATTTCTGTTAAAAAAGTTTTATAAAAGAGGTTGGACAGACTGTCTAAAACAGGAGAAATATTATCCTTTAAACCATTAATTACAGACACAATTTCCTTTGGGGAAAATTTTTCCTTTTTTTCAAAATCAGTTCCTTGTCTAAGTCTTGGGGGGGAACCAGATATTTTTTGACGTCCTGTACAGACGGGGAAGATACCAGTTGTAAATCTTGAAAATGCGATTCAATAACATTACTCAAAGACTATACATCAGAAATTCTACTATTATTGTACTCTAAAAACTCTATAGAAGAGGATTCTTTAATGGTTTTACATAATTCATAGGGATCACCTATGACGGATTTCTTACTATGATTATTAATAAAAGCTTGTAGTGTTCTAGCTCTATCACATTGCAGTAGGCTCATCTGTAGTTTGATATTATCAATTTGTGATGAAAAATCCTGTCTTGAAGAATTGGCTACCATAATTAAATGTTGTAATTGGGATCTTAATTTTAAATAAGAAAAAAAAGAAAAATTCCTTTGACGTGTCCCATAACATTTAAACCACTTTATAAAGTCATTTTTTGTTTCCCCCCACCATATATCTAAATCAGGGTATAAGAATGCAACCAATAATCTGGCTTTTAAGATTAGTTTAATAAAATATGTTGCTATATTTTCTTGCAAAACAGAAGTATTTAATTTCCATCTATTGTTTTGAATATTCTGCTTGGAAGTGTTCCCCACCTCCACCTGGACCATTAAGTGGTCTGAGAATTCCACAGGAACTGTAGTAAAAGACTTAACTGAAAGGTCTTCTGATGTAAATAGGCAATCTATACTACATCCCATTTTCCCTTTAAAAAAGGTACAACCTGTGCCCTTTTTATCCAACAGATTACATGTACAGTAGTTAGACCTGTTGTTTTGATAATTGTCTTCAAGCAGTTGGAATCACAATATATATTTTTGGAAGTGGCACCCTTTAAGTATAAACTGCAAATGAAATCACCTCCCCACAGAACATGTAATGAGGTGACCAAATAAGGCTGATTTTCCTTCATACATTCGATTCTAGCTGCTTTTGTATGGGGATTATAAATGTTAATAAATCTACAGTTGCTAGCTTGCCATTTACCATCTATAATCAGTACCCTGCCAGGTACTAAATCAATTAACTTATGTAGAACAAATTGAAAATAATTAAAAAGAATCCCTATTCCATCAGCATTGTCTCTCCCAAAGGACCAATATGAAGGTCTCCATGGCCAATCTCTTTTAAATGAAGAAATTTGCTCCCATGAAAACATCCAGGTTTCTTGTAAGAAACATATTGATTTGTTTTTGTTGTGCAATAGGTGAAAAACTGCTTGTCTTGTTGCAGGGGTGTAGCCAGGAATTTTAAACTTGTACTCAAAACTGATGCACTGGTACCCCCCGTTATGTAAACATAAACCAAAATATGTGCTGCCACACCATGCCATTGCTGCCCCCCCCTTCTGCTAGCCATGACTGAGTTTAAGTAATCAGTTTCCTCCTGTAATCCTCCTTCCTTTGTTTTTCTGCCTGCCTGGTAAGTTGTTCTTGTTTGTGTATTTGGCTGGTGGCATCAGTGCCCCATAGCAAACAACAACGCAAAAAAAGGGCTCAGCGTGAGACAGACATAGTGTGACTCACTATGTCCTTGCTTTCCTCTTTTTGTTGCCCCTGCCTGATTTTTTTTACTGTACTCTGCTGTGTACAGTGCGTATGCCTGCCGACGCCCCTGTCTTGTTGCTATTCAGAATACTATGTGTATGCTATTCAGAATACTATGTGCATACAGACAGCCCGAGAGATTTTGCAACATGAATTCTGATTATAAAAAACACCAGCGGAATTAAACTAATTTTTCCTTCTTTTCTTTTTCATTTCTTTGTAATCCTCGATAGGGGCCCCTAGAGCATCCTGTGTAGATTTTTGGGAATCAGAGTCACTTACCTCAATTTTGGAATCACCCCAGGCAGTGAACAGGGCAGCATAAGAATTCTGTATTTCAGTTGACTCAATTGGGGGTATTGGAATTGATTTTAGGTTCCTACTGGACCTTCTTGGGGGTAATGGGGCAGGTAGGACAGAGTCCACTGCTGACTTGTCTTCTGGGTCAACATAACAAACTGGCTCAAACAGTTCCGTACTTTGTACCATTGTATCAACTATAATAGGAATAGGTTTTGGCTCAGGGGGGACAAGAAGGAAGAGTTGCGGTAACCACTGATTTGGGGTCTACTGTTTGTGGGGTTGGGGGCATTCCCTAATTCAACCTTATTTACAGTGTTTTCCCCACAGGGTCTTGGGCCTGCTGGATTAACAGGTCAGGGCTCCCACACGAGGCCTTGTTTTTAGCAGCCCAAGGGCACTCTCTAAAAGCATGCCCATACTCTTCACATACAGTAGGTCACATTTCCTATGATTAGCACATTGCATAGTTACATGCCCCACTTCTCCACAATTATCACATCTAGGCCTGTCACATGTGCTTGAAAGATGAGTTTTTGAGCCACACTTATAACATACTCTGGGCTGCCCACTATAAAAACAGACCCCTCTATCCCTTCCTAATAAAAAAGAATTAATGATATGTTCAATACCTACATCAGACTGTCGTAATTTAACTCTAAACTTCCACCCTCCCATCCAGAACTGCTCCGAACCTAAAATGGGTTCGGGGTCACTTTATACCTGGCATTTTTTGATAACCAATAGGTAATATCCTCAACATGGACTCCCTCATTCCTGAACATTACTGTAACATTTTTAATCAGTGGTTTTGTTAAGGGAATTACTAAAAAGGAAGTCCATGTTGGGGAGAATTTTACCTGACCATATCTTTCCCAAAATAAATCTAATAAATAAGCAGAACGAAAGCTAACATCATAATTGTCTTCTCCCAAGATGTTTATAAAAGCAAAAACATCTCTGCAAGAAAAGTATAATGAGTCTTTTATGAGAAATTTTCCCACATAATATCTGTCTGGTCTTTCTGCCAGACCACCTTTATATCTTATGTGCACAGCATTGTGCCTAGGAGCAGCCTTTCTTTTAGCTTGAGAAAATAATGCAGATATTAAAGGTTTATCAGTGTTTAGCTTGCCTTCTAATTTGTGATCTACAAATCGGTAAGAACAATAGCAGAAGGGCCATTTTTAAAATCAAGTCCCAAAGATAGTGTCCTATCAAGAGGTTCATTTCTTTTAAGCCTTCTGATGGATCCCCTTGAGCTCCACCCGGTTTCCATTCTGGGGAGTTGCTATGTAAGTTTAGCGAGGAATCCCATGTCAAATCGGGAGTCCAAACCCTTTTTCGTTTTCTCCCAGCTGACTGCCAAAAGAGCACTTTGGGGCATCCAGTTGCCGTCATGGACTTGAGAGTCTGTCGTTTTTATTTCGAGAACCTTTGTAACCCCATTCTTCTGTTTTGAAATATTGTTGCCTATTGCCATAGAGTCACTTTTCTGCTTTGCAACATCTAGTTGTGGGGTTATTGGTTTACAAAAGCTAAATTCTGTTAATCCGTCTTGTTTATTTACCTTTGTTTGGTACTTAATAGGTGTTGGTAAGGCTGTAGCACTACTACTTGCACCAGCTGGTTTAAAGACGAACCCAGCTTCTTTTGTTAAATGTCTGGGTTTAAATAAGCTCTTATTTATTGGCTTACAAACAATTACCGGTGTTATAGCCATTTGAGGAGATGCTTTTATTCCAGCTACAAGAACAGGAGCTTTCAGTAATTCTATAGGCTTTTGGCACTCTCCAACACTCAAGATTTATCTGCCAGCCTCTCTGTAAGCATTTATTTTCTTGACAGACAATGAGTCAGACTTTGACTCACCTGCACTCTGGATAGGGTTATTCGGCTGCATTTCCACATTCTCGCTGTCAAGGTGAATGCTTTGTTTGACAGGGGTGTCGGCCATCAGCTGTGTTACAATTAGCCTTATACTCAGAACAGACAGGATCCTCCTCTTCCTAAGCTTTAAAGGAATTCCCATCATTTGTCACCGGAGCAACTGAGGTTTGAGAAATAAGAAAGGTCTCTGTTGTAGATATTGCCTCGTGAAAGATCTCTTCTTCAACCATATCCAAAAACTCTTTTAACTGAAAGTCAGACTCTGTTAGCAGTGCGGCCTTCCAGCCTGCTACACCCACAGCCTTCACCTCCAACAGCTCTCCTAGAGTGGCCATCTTCCAGTAAGATGGCCTGTCCCCCTACTGGCCAAGAGCAGGGGAATTTCCCCAGTGTCCTGGCCAAATTTCCCTCATTCACTAAAAATACCACCAACAGCTTAATCTGGTTCAAGGTCAGTTGGCATTCATCTGTATCCTCCTCCCCTGGGTCATGCCTGAAAACAGGCAGGATTTGTTCAGTGCACTTGCCCAGTCAACAAAAACTAAATAAAAATAAAAATAAAAAAATTAAAAATAAATAAATAAAATAAATAAATAAATCTTGTCGATTACACTGATGTCATATGAATTTATTTTCTAATGATGTTATTGCTGCTAACACTGTATTTGCCGTTATCTTTTTGTGCACTTTTTGTCTTTAGCTTACTTAGGGTGTTGTAAAATCAAATAAATGTGATGTTATTATGACAGGAGGTTCTTTGGCTGGAGGCCCTGACAGTCCGATGAAGTCACTCTCTACATCAGATGGTAGCTTAAACACTTTTGCAATTTATTAATGCCAAAATATGCCCTAATGCAGAACAGATAATCTAAACAGCTGATGGCCCACTACCATCAGAGCTACAAGCATGAAACAGAAATAATAGTAGATATCACCTGTTGGATATTCGAGCATCCATGAATGGCAGTCTCTTGCTCTCGCTCTCAAATACACTGAGTTACACTTGAACATCAATATATATTTGTGTGGGTGACTTACTTATTGACAGCATATACTAAAGGGGAAGTTCTATATTTTAACCATAAAAAGGCATAAAGACATACAGGAAACCTTGTCTAAATAAGATTATTTATGACAACATATTTTGTAAGGATCAATCAACAAGGCTTTTTGCTAATGTGGACATATTTAACAGTCTCCATGAGCACCTGCTTGTTTAGCATGTACCTTTCGTATTTAGTTTATCTGACTTCCCCTTTCTCATTCTGTCACATCCAACATGCGTCCTGTTTAGATGCATAGACAGCTCACAGTGCAGAGCAACCTTTTGCCTTGTGTTTAATATGTACTTTACTGTGCAGAGTGAGCTCCTACATTGTAATTAACAGGTGCATGTTAACCCATTCCATTTCGTTGCCCTTTTTTTTCAAAACAAGCACTGTTATTAAACTGCAGTAGTTATTATTGCTATATGCACTGCTTATTACCTATAAGCATCTACCATTTTACCATAGTCCCCACCATGGGAGAGAAAAAGGCCCTTTTAGGGGCTTTTGACATCCCACATTTAAGTAGACAGTTAATTAACTGCAACTACAACATGGCCAAAAATGCACATGACTGAGAAAGAAGGAAAAAAGTAATATGTCTTTAGCAAAGGCTCTAACTCTGAGCATAGGCACTGAGATTTTGTTCTTGGTATTGTTTAAGCATAGTGCATAGTGAAGTTGCAGCATTTTTAACCAGGCAGGGTCTGCAACTTGGTTTTATGAGTCATGTGCAAGGTACGGAGTTGCTTATTATGGCTGTTGATGGTACTCCTAAAACAGCATGACATGATTATATGTATTACAATGAGAATTTCCTGAAATATAACAAAGGCCTTAAAAGCTGATTTTAGTCTATTATCAGAGAGCATTAAGTTTAGGTCTCCCTGAAGGATCTCATCATTCATAACCTGCTCTGTGTTGTACATTTTATTACTGACCTCAACAAGGTTGTTGTCTTTTCTGTCCAGCAGGGCCATAAGGTTCAAGGACAAAGCTTCAATGGGCACATTGAAGTAGGGCAAATATTCCTCTAGGTCTTGGTAGTCAGGATTGCTTAGTACGGTTTCTTCCCTAAGAGTGGGAATGGGCTTAATGATGATTTTACCAATAACAGTATGTTAGGTGGGGGATAAAACAGACATTTGAAATATTAGTTAGGATAAAAAATATAATTAAAAGGAAGCAACACTTAAATGTGTGATGTGCAATCACAGATGAAAATTGATAAAACTTTAATGTAATGTTGTAAAGCAGACTGATAGAAAGGGGCACTGTCAAAAATGGGCCTATTCAGGAGTTGGCACAAGGGTGTCACAGATGGAGCACAAATGGTGTGTTTGCAAAGCACAGTGCAGAACCCAGGGATGTCAACACCACAACTGAGATATGTGAAAAGATGTTAATATGTGATACCACATAGAACACAATATGATATAAGTGTCCGTTGATGAAGAAGAGTTCATTGAATCCACTTTGAGAGTGGATAAGGTAGATGCTACATGGCTGTTGAGGTGTGGCACACCCTGGGAGCTTGATTGAAGGATATGTCGATAATGTTTCTTGACAGGAAGTTCCGCGATGTAGGACACCAACTAACAGCCTACCTCCATAGCTTCAGCCCCCCGAAAGAGTAAACTGTTAAATTTACCGATTACCAGCTCTCAAAAGCCTCCTAAGATCTCCTTCAGACATTTGGAAACGCTGGCACGTCCTTTTGCAGCAAATCAGGCACCAATGGAGGTCAAGATGAAGAAATCTTTACCTAAACATACACCGCCGACGACCCTGGAGAAGGCCAATAAAAAATTCAGGGCCTCTTCCTCATCAGCTAGCCAGAGCTCTACATCTACTCCCTCAGACCAAGAACCTCTCACCCTAGAAAGGTTCCTAGAGGAATTCAAACCCTATTGGGAAGAACTTCGGTCAATAACCACCAATCTGAAAACTTTGATGCAGGTGATGGAGGACCTATCCAGGAGGACTGGCGATAATGAAACAAGACTATGTTTACTTGAAAAACAGGTCTCTAAGATTGATCTGGATCTTGCTGTGGCCCAACAATGGATCTCTAGGATGGAAGCCAAGATTGAGAACCTGGAAGGCCGCAGCCAGCAGAATAATGCTGTACTAATTGGGCTCTCAGAGAAAGAGGAAGGGTCAGATGAATTTTTTTCACACAGAAGTTTATACAGAAACTGGAAGACCCTTCATCCTTTGTGCCCAAGTATACCACTGAACAGGCCCATCATGCCCTCCAACCTATGCAACAAATGGGTGCCCCTCCATGCCCTCTCATTTCCTTTTCTTTAACTTTTTGAAATGGCAACAATTTTTGGCAAAAGTCACAGAAATCTAAGAGATTAAATGGGATGGCAACAAGATCAGAATAGCCCAAGACCTACCTGCCAATGGAGAGCATCTTTCCACCCCCTTGTCTCGAAACTCATAGCCGCAGGCATTTGATTTCAGATGGGGTACCCCGCGAGACTACAGGTACTCCTGTCTGGCAGCTGGACCACCTTTGAGAACATAGAGTCAGCAACCACCAGGCTCAAGTTGACCCTTCCTGACTATTTCAAAGAACCCTGATCTAAAATTCAGAGTCACTGTTAATATTACCTAAATAGTTAGACATGCTGTCATTTTAATAAAGTGTTCCTCCTTGCCTGTTGGTGAAATGAGTTTATCGACTGAAATGTCGCTCTTGGGTCATACATCATTTTACAGGCTTTTGGGTGTCCTTTTCTTTTATTATTATTACTATTTTCTTCTTCCCTCACTGCAAATTAGCCTGTGAATAATAAATGGAGTGACAACTTTGATACCTACCGAGCATCTGGGTTCATTACCTCCTTTTTGGACACTACGTAGAGGTGCCTGATTTCTCAGACTATATGGATGGCTATCCCCCAGGTAGTAAAGACTTGCTAAAAGTACTAGATCCCAGGCCTGTGCAAAGTGAGCATATTGCTTCTGTCTGGACTTGCACAGTCACACAGCTAACACTGCCTCCTCGGTATAATGCACAACTTGTGTTACACCGCTAGAGGAAGCCTCTGGTCTGCTATTTGGATCACCTTTCTCCTTTAGTGTAGTAGTGAATTCAGCTGCTACCTGCTTGATTCTGCCTGGGACTGTTTGATTTTGAGACACTCTACATCCCCCCCCCACCCTGCTGCAAATGAGGAGCCAGTTTGAGTCACACCCTAATCAACAAGGAGTCAGTCTGATCCTCACAATTTATCTGCCTGGTGTTTTTTTCTACGCAGCTAATCTTTAAAGTTCGAATCTTGATCTTCATCACTGATGGGTGACTCCCACGGGGGCAGTGCTTTTTCTTTTTGCTAGGAGACAACTCTGATATTCAGCCTCAGGACAGGGCTTTATTTAGAGCGGCTTGGAGTTTAGTGAAGCATTTTCAATAGCTTGCTGGACTTGAACCCTATGCTTATTGGATTGGGTTTAGACTTAATTGGGAGAGTGCTCTAAAGTGATATCCTAATTACAGTTGGATTGATTTACTTTCCCATTCATTTTGTACTAATATGGCCTGCATTATTCCTCTTTATTATAGAACTCGGGTTACAGTGCATGGGTTTATTATATTTGCATATTTAATTACAGCATGTAGTTCATACTTGTTTAGGTAACTGGTATAGCTTAGTAAATGAGTTGTTGGGTGGCTGGGGTGGGGGATGGGAGAAGGTGAACTGTTTATCGTGGGCAGAGATTTGGTTGGGTTGGGGAAGGGGGCATTTTTACTATTTCATATATGTGGTTATTCATCTTGTTGAGTGTTCTGAATGGGGTAGAAGGGAGATCTGTAGTTCTAGTATGTTTGTATGGTCTTAAAAATTATTTTTGGTGAGGTATAGGGAGGGATGGGTCATAGGAGGGAGTGGGAGAGTGGGAAAGGAGGCCTGGACCCGGCATCCACACCGATGTGTTTTACAACTGGGACAGTATCCACTTCATTCTGGATAGGTTTCACTTTTTATTTTAGCCGGGGCAATGGCTAGTGCCCTTATTTTTTTTACGTGGAATGTTAGAGGGGCTAGGCATAAGACTAAGCAATATTAAATTCTTAAGCATTTACTCCTCTTGAAGAGCGATGTTGCTTTCCTTCAAGAGTCACACTTGCTAGATTCTAAAGCGAGCAGACTAAGAAGGCAATTCATAGGCCAGGTTTTTTTCAGCAGGGGGGAGTATCCAGAGTTGGGAAGTGATGATTCTGATAGCATGATCAGTTCCTTTTATTTGTACCCAAACCACTAGTGACCCCTTGGGTATGACTTCCAGTGATGTCACAGAACTGGCAGCCAAACACTAGAAAAAGCTCCGATCCCTCAAAGCTTTAGAAGTTAATTTTTACCTATAAAAAGTGGCATAAAACTTGTACATGACAAGCATGAAACAGCATAAAGACTGCCAGAGCAGATCCAGAATTAAATTAACTCAGAGCGGTCAAGATGCGATTGGATTGAAATTGCTGCCAGGAGACAGCAGTTGCAGTCCTTCACCTGCAAGTATGGCGGATACAGAGGAGGAACACAATCAACTCACCCGCTACAGGTTCAAGAAATTATTTCAGGAACTTAAGGAGATGTAGGAGGAGAATAAGGCAGAATTCCAGCAATTAAACCAGGCCCTTACAGGTCTAAAGAAAAGAGTTGGGGAGGTAGAAGAGAGTCAGTGCTGCAGAAGACGAAGCAACATACACAGGCCTGACAATACAGGTGCTCCTTAATCATACTGAACAACTCCAAGAGAAATGAACAGATCTGGAAGGACATTCTAGGAGGGAGAACATCCAAATTTATGGGCTACCTGAGGGGTCAGAGACTGGTCAGATGACAGGGTTTATGGCAGACCTACTCGCAGATGTTCTACAACTGCCCCCCGGTTACCAGTTGGGGATAGAATGTGCCCATATAGTATTACAGCCAAGACACCCCAACTCGGCAGCAAGACTGCGTTCTGTTATAATTAAATATAATAGTTTCAGGGTGAAGGAGGAAATTCTGACAAAAGCCTGGCAACAAAAAGAAGTGAAATACCTGGCAAATAGACTTTTCTTTGATCATGATTACTCCCTTGAGTTACAGAAGCAAACGATGAAATACTTTGAGTTGCTGAAGGTGCTCAGAGTGAAAGAACATCCATTTCCACACTCCCTATCCTGCTCGCCTCAGAATCTTCTGGCCGGAGGGTGTTAAAGCGTATGATTCCCCCAGAGAAGCGAGGAAGGCCTTGGTTGAAGAGGTCTACTGGATGCTCAGGAAATCGATCCTCCAAACTCAGATTCACAGCAAGATCCATGGGTACATTCTAATTGGTTAATAGCCCTAAGTAAAAAGAAAAGAGGACGCGGAGCGCTCGCGTCATCACTAGTGCCTATCAGTGTTATTAAGCTGGCCCTGCAGAGAGTCCAGGAAAGCAAGAAATCGCTTAACACTGGCACTCAGGACTGCTTTTGGATATTTTTCTATTCACTCTTCAACATGTGGGTGAACAGATTGAAGGTCCTTTTAAGGAGCTTTTTTTGTTTGCTCCACTGGGGGTGGCTAAGAGCTAGCTGATGTGCTTTCAAAGAGACCTGAGCCTTGAACTACAAAATGCACACACAATTGTTTATGCGCACATCTGATCATCCTCAGTAGTATATAAGGCTGTGGCCTCTCCCAACCCCTATTTTTTCTCTTTGTCTTCCATGGGACTTAAAAGTACTGCATTATGACTTTAAACTGGCTAAGATGTATGCATAATTCAAGGAATGCTTGCTAACTCATTTACAATTTTCTTTTGAGTCAGACTGCTACACTGGGGGTCCTGTGTGTTAATGTTTATTGTTTGATAAGTAACTAAAGTATTGGCCCCTTAATTCCCTACAGAGCTCTGGCATTGGGGTCTTTTATTTTTTTTGGGGGGAGGGGCACGCTGAAATAATGTTGCTTTTTTATTTCCAAAAGTTGATGGCTGGGGGGAGGAGGGTAAATGCTTTCAGAGACCCGGTGCACTTTGGTTGCTGCAGTTGGTACAGCCTCTGTTCTGGCTGCCAACAACCTTGGGTTGTGCTAATCAACCCTGTGAGTAACGCAACATCACGTAAGTTGTTTTATCAGTATAAGATACATCTGTAACTACCTTGTGCTCTGGGGAGAGCCACTTTCTAAGTAGCAAGTAGGTTTGGCTAGATCTCCCCTGCTTGGTAACCTTCTCTTTTTTTTATCATTTAAGATTTTATTGAATTTTCAGTTACAACAAGCCATACAAACGGCACACATACTCCAGGCAGAACAGTCATTCCATACACTAACATATAGAGACAAGTCACCTCAGAAATCTTACTAAGTATAGAAAATTAACCTTAATACAGGAGTGCTATAGTCTAATACAGGTAGTAGACGTATACATTGTAAGAAGAGGCTCAGGTTATGTTCAAGATAACCTTCCTAATTTTCATGCATCCAGTTGAAATTACTAGGATATTACACAACGGGTCAGATCAACACATTTCTACTAGTACAGTTACATGTTAGACTACTGTCAGGTGTGCACAGGTTTCATATACCAAATAATCTAGTGTATAATTCTTCATAGTATCAGAAGGCAGCAGCAGAAGAGAAAAAGAGAGCATAATATATAGCAGGAGGTGGTGGGACCAGTCAATGTCCATAGATTGTCATCATTTTGGCTAACTATGCCATGAGTCAGGATAGCAGGGGATTTTGCAATGATGGAGGTGCAACCGAACAGATGTGGGAATGCAGATATGCCTCCCATTTTTTATAGTATCTATTGAGCTTTCCCTTAGCCACCACTGTGAGCCTCTCAAAGGTGGCCAGTCTAGCCATTGCTGCTTGCCACTGTGAGAGTAAAGGGGGTGTGGGCTGTCTCCACCTCAACAGAATGGCCCTTTTTGCCTCCATTAGAGTCACTAGGATCCAAGCCTTGCTAGGAGAAGTAAGTGGATTTAATGCTGAGGTGTATCCCAACAGGAAGGGGTAGTGTTGAAGAGAGAGTGATTTGCCTACTATCCTGATCCTGGAGCAGTCATCTAAGACCTGCATCCAAAAATTCTGTAGGGTTGGAAAAGTCCACAGAATGTGAAGTAAGTGGGCAGGGGAGGAGTGACATCTCCAACATTGGTCTTGCAGTGTAATCTTAAGGCTGTGAAGAACTGTGGGAGTCCTATACCATCTAAGGAGGATTTTAAGTTGTATTAACTGGCTCTTGGAGTCCTCGTAAGCTGTGTGTGCCTCTCTGAGGCACTCTGACCATTGCTGTGGGGATATGGGGTGGGAGAGATACCACTTCCAGGTGGCTCTGCTAGTTAGGGTGGTATCAGGCTGTGCATCTCTGAGAACTTGGCCCTTCCAATGTTGGTGAAGAGCACTCAGGCAGCTCCATGTAGTCTGGTTTGGTGGATTTTTAAGGAGTGGAGTTAGAGCACTCCTTAACTGAAGGAAACTCCAAAAGTCTGATGAGAGCAGCCTATACAGATCTTGGGTCTGTTCAAAGTAAATTAGTGTTCAGATATTTGGAAGGAGAAGATCTCCAACAACCCGAATACCTTGGGAGGCCCATGAGGTCCATTTGAGCGGTTTGCGATCTACCATAACAAGTTGGTTATTCCATAGCAGAGTGTAGCGGAGGGGAGAAAGGTATTCTGAGCTCGGGACCCTAGTGATTGCCATCACTCTTTGTCATGATCTACACGTTTCTGTCATAACAGGTGTAAGCTGGTGTCCTTTTTCCTAGACAATAAGCAAAAAAGGGGGTTATCCATTGATAGAGCAGCTTCTAGAAATACCCACTGGGGAGGGGGGTAGAGCGGGGGATGAACCAAGCCATAGCATGGGACATTCTGTAAGCAAGGTGGTAGCCCATGAACCAGGGGAGCCCAAGTCCACCCCTGGTCCAGTGGGCTTGCAGTTTCGTCCGTCCCCATCTCTGGGCTTTACCGTCCCACAGAAATAGTGAAATTAGTTTGTCTAGGGCCTTGAATGGCTTTTGAGAAAGCAGGATTGGAAGGTTATTTATCAGGTAGGTGACTCTGGAGAAGATGAACATTCTAATAGCTTCTATCTTACCCTTCAGAGTTAAATGCAGTTTTCTCCATTGTTGGACTTCAGCTGCTAAGGAAGCCAGAAGAGGGGAAAATTAGCTGATTCTAGATCTTTCCAGGATGTAGTAATAGTTATGCCTAGGTAGGGGAATCCTTGCAGGGCTCAGATAATGTCAGTACCACCAAGACAGTGCCTGCTGCATTTCTCATTCAGGAGAGAGAGAGCGAGAGAGAGAGATAGAGAGTAATTTTCTTTTGATTCATTGTTAGCCCTGAGAGAGAAGCAAATTCTTCCAGAATTGTCAGAATTGTGGGGTTGGAGGACTGGGGATTGGAGAGTGTAAGAAGCATGTCATCCACGTATGCATTGACTAAATAGGATGACTCCTTCACGGGGATGCCAGTGATGCTAGGGGTATTTATAAATGTCCTAATCAATCTGTCGAGGGCTATAAGGAAGAGGAGAGGAGAAAGGGGTCAGCCCTGTCTGGCACCCCTTTGTAGTAAGAAAGCAAGGGAGGTATCTCTGTTGGTGACAATTCTGGCTGTTGGTAGATGGTACAGGGTGGATGCCCAAGAGCAGAAATAGGGCCCAAAACCATACAGTCTAAGGACCTTGTGGAGATACTCCCATTGCAGGGAGTCAGACGCCTTGGAAAAATCAATCGACAAGGCGGCCATTGGGGTTTTAAAATGGAGTGCCAGCCATTTTAGGTCCAGGACTAATCATAAATTATCTGCACTTGATTTCTCCTTTAAGAATCCAGATTGTGAGGGGTGAATCAGGTTAGGCAAGACTAAGGACAACCTATTTGCCAGGACTTTAGCCAGTACCTTGGTGTCTATGGGTAGAAGTGAAATGGGTCGGAAGTTCGCACAAAGTAAAATGTCTGAGGATATTTTAGGGATTAAGGTTATTAGGGCCGTGCACATGATAGGAGGGTGCATTGTATCCTTTTGAGCTTCCTGTAAAGCTCGTAAAAGGGGAAGGTGATTTATTCTTGTAATAATTGGTAGAGCTCTACTAACATCCCATCTGGCCCAGGAGCTTTCCCTTTCACCATCTGGGATAGGGCAGTGTGCAGTTCATCATAGGTGATTGGGGCATCCGGATCGCGGCATTGCTCCACAAAGTGTTGAGGGTGTGGTGTTCCCTGACATAGAGCATTCAGTCACTGGGAGAGCTCGTCATCTGATAGCGTGTTCTGGGATTAATAGAGCTCCTGATAGAAGCTTTATATCTCCTCATTAATGGCCTTGGGTGTCGTTATTATCTTTCCCTGCCTGTTCTTAACAGCAAGTATTCTGGAGGAAGCCTGTTGCTTCTGAAGGCAGTAAGCTAGTAGTTTCCCTCCCTTGTCTCTTCCCTCCCATGACCTATGCTTAGCTCGAATCAATTGCCACTCTGCCTTTCTGTTCAACAGCACATTGGTCTTATATTTTAAACCTGCAATGTTAGCCAGAAGAGGAGAGTTAAGCAGGTTCTTGGGAGAGGCTTTAAACTGCTACTCCAGGCCTGTAAGCTCTTTCTCTCGCTCCTTACTTTTGTCTGCTGAGAAGGAAATAACTCTTCCTCTTATAACAGCCTTGAAAGCTTCCCAGACTGTGGTCACATGAGTCTCCCAAGGGGTGTTAATAGAAAAGCAAGAGTGAGCCTCCTTCTTTATGTAATCTCAAAAAACTCATCCTGGAACAGTAAAGGGTTACATCTCCATCTTTTGGAAGGAGGGCTTTGACCCAGTGGGGAAAACATGATCATTACTGCTGCATGATCCAATATAAGTATGTTGCCAATGGTTATGTCTCCCACCCCTGGCATAGCTACATGGTTAGCCAGCCAAAAATCCAGCCTACTGTGAGTTGCATAAACATTAGAGTAGAAGGTATAGTATCACCCCTGTGGATGATTGTTCCTCCAGGGATCCCCTAGGGCCCATTCCAACATCAGGATATTTAGGGTTGCTAGTACTTTAGGGTGGGATTTTGGCATGGGGAGGGATTTGTCTATGAACACATCTGATACTAAGTTGTGATCACCTCCCATGAGTATTGGGACTTCTGACTCGTCCTCTGTCAGTTCTGTAAAGGCTTGGCTCAGTTCAGAGTAAATCTCTCCTGAGTCTATATTATGTCTGTACACATTGGCCACTATGACTTTGCCACCCAGGTAGGAGAGTCTAACTGCCAGCCATCTTCCTTGGGAGTCTAGGAGTTGAGCATGAACTGTCCAGGGTCTTGTTCTCCAAAAGAGGATGGCTACACCCCTGGATTTTGTGGGAGTGCGGCTGACTAGCACCGACCCCACCCATAGCTTCTTTAGCCACTGCACCGTATGTCTGGTGAGGTGCATCTCCTGAAGCAAGGCCACATCAGGCCCCATGGAGTTCAGAAATGTCAGAACCTTAATGCATTTTGCCAGGTGGTTCAGGCCCCTAACATTCCAGGAGAAGCACCTCCATCCCCGTGGCACAGTGGGTATTGTTGCCATAGATGTTCACCACCAGGCACTTAAATAAGAAAGAGTGTACTCACCCTACAGGCTGCAGTAGGAAAGGCAGTAGAGAAGAGGTGGAGTGACCCGTTGCTGGTTTGTGTTAAGATGCACATAACTGGTAACCACAGAGAGGAAGTGCTGAAAAAAGTTTGAAGGTAGCAGGTGTTCTTGTCTTTACTTATGAAAACCTGGTCAAAGTGAGAGAGATGAAGATTATTTATTGTAATAGTATATATTAAACAATGTCTAACTATCTGACAACAGTCTTATGCTGCAACTATGTTAAACACTAAACAGATAACAGTAACTCAGTTGTTGGTGCTGAGGTGTATGTGTGAAAAGAGGCAAATAAGCCCTTTGAGCCACACTGCTTCAGACACCAAAAAGGAGTAAAGGGAGAAGTCACACCTAACATGCGTGATCTGTCCCAGCCCAACTCCATAAGTCTAGTCGTAAGGCCAGATCTGGAGAGTCCAGGTATTTCTAGCAACCGTGTCCCGCCCTGTCATAGGGGGGTAACAGGGTCCACCATAGAATAGTAGGCAGGGACTGCCTACAAGGGAAGAAAGAAGGGGGGATGGGAGGAAAGGGAAACCTCTGTCAACCACCCATTTCACTTGTAGATACCTCGGTAAGTGGAGACAGTATCTTTCCTGAAGGTTACTGGGGCTGTCAACTATAAACTGTGTTTCTCAGTGCTCCTAGAGAGTGCATGGTACCCCCTTGGGCGTGCTCTGACTGCTGCCATACACAGTCTATGTTACACAGGGGAACTTGCTCCCCAGGATTACAATTGCGTGGCCAGTCTGCCTGTCTTGGGATGGAGTTTGCCCCCTATGCACAGCTGTCGCAGTAAGGGGGGCCACAGCAAAGACCAAAAAGCTTGCGTGCTCCCCATGAAAGGACAGTGGGATGCAGTCACTATGGGAAGAAATGAGTGAGAAAGGTAGTCTAAAGGGGTTTAATGCCTGCAGTACATGGACAAAGCCTTGCAGGTCAGAGCTCTGGACATAATATTGCCAGGCCAGTTCTCCTTTTCCTGAAGACTATGAGGTATGCATTAGTTTTGGCACAATGAAGGTATAGGGTGGCCCAAATATTATGTAATTAATTGTCATGTTCTGTCATGGCAACCCCGGTTTTACAAATTGGATCCATTCCAGTAGGATCAGTATACGAGGTAAGTGCTTCTGCAAATGTCTTGAGTCCTGGTTTTAGCAAGCCAGGAGCCACCACAGCCGCTTCTTCACACTCTTCCATTGTGGTCGCCCAATCCAAGGGAGCCAAATCATCCATGAGTTCTGCTGCTTCATATTCGGAGTGGTCCAGCTGCTCATCCTTATCCATTGCAGGTGGGTCAGCTCTTGGAAGCTTTGCAGGTGGAGAGGCTGTGGTATTTCCCGGTATTAATGAGCAGGGGCTTCTTGAGCACTGTCGCTGTCTTGCTGGCAAAAGATTTGCAGCGGGGTCCTGATGTTTGACTTTCAGGCCAATGTGGATGCCTCAGGAGCTAAGGAGGGCACAGAAGCAGTCTGGCATTGCTTATCCCTCATAGACTGTGAAGTCCCTAACTGTCTATGAGTGGGGCAGACCACATTGAGAAGACCAGTCCAGTTAGAGTTGTTGTCTCCAGATGTAACAGTTCCATTCTTGATGGTTCCCTGTTCCACATGGCTCCTTGGTTCCCAAAGACATCTGGGAGAAGTAGTTTTCAGCAGCATACTCGGCCAATGGTTCTGGATCCAGGCCTCAGCTTCTCTAGGTGACTCAGCAAGAAAGGATTGCCCATTTTTTGACAAGTACAGTGCAGTGAGGCCCTTAAAGTGATATTGGATTGAATTGGCAATCAGTATCTGTTTCAGGGGGTTATATGCTCTACGCCTAGCTGCCACTTCCTGGGTAAAGTCCTGATAGAAAGAGATGATATTGACTCTCCAGACCAGCTCCCCAAGGCCTCTTGTGGCACAAAGCAGGTGCTCCTTGACTGAGAAGCACAGTAAGTAAGCAATAATAGTCCATGGGCCCTTGACATTATTTGGGTTGCTGGAGACACAATGTGCTCATTCTACTCCCACTGGCTCTTTCCAGCATTCACCCAGGAGTTGTGAAATCCATTGGTTCAGGAATCTTTCGATATTTGGGCCTTCAGCTCCTTCCAGCACCCCTAGGATCCATATATTATTTATCCTGCTCCGATTTTCCTGGTCCTCCGCTCTGTGCCATAATTGAGACAATTTGACCTTGTGATCCCTGAGCTTTTGCAGCACATTAATATGTTGTCTTTCCAATTCCTCCATCCGTTGCTCCAGGACATTGTGTTGATCCTCTAGCTGGTGGCCATCAGCAACATTGCTGGCTAAGGAGGCACCAATGGTGTCCGCTCTGGTCAGTAATGTCTCAAGCATTTTAGTGATGTTCGCTAGAGCCTCTCCCACTTGGGCCTGACCAGGAGACAATGGGGTGGTCTGACTGGGTGATCCTGTACTCCTGGTTTCCGAAGGCTCCATCTTGCCATTAAATTCTGTGAGCGGCTAGCAGGTAGCTCAGATTCAGCTACCCCTTTAAACAGTAAAGTCCCCTCTGTATCAGAGAAGTCCACTGATTGCAGCCTGGTATTTGGTAGAGGGGAGGGCGCTAATGATCCGGTCGAGGAGGACACAGCAGAGTTCATAATCCATGCTTGGGCCTTTATGACCTAGTGGTGAAGGATGGCTCTGATATTTGGGCAGTGCATATGATGCGGTGAAAGCGTGGCTTCCCCAAGGAACAACTCCACAGTGGCGACAGAGGTGGGAGAGGTATTGTGAAGAAGTAGATTAGAGTTTCAATCCAGCATCTTGGTGGTTTGTGTTTGATTAGCTGCCAGGCTGGGGCAGAACAAAAGGTTTATGCTGCCATCTTCTTTGGGTCAAAGTCACACCCCCCATAACCTTCTCTTTTGAAGGCAGGAAGCCAGACATACTGAGATCTCCTAATTGTTTGACAGATCTCCACAAGTGGAAGTCAAATGTTTTTTTTTCTCAAGTTTTACACTGTTTGACAATGTTCACAGTTTATAACAGTAATGTTATAAGATTTCTAAGGGAGAATTACTTTTTGCCATGTCTGGGCTGAGAAATGTTTCCTGGGATGGAGATGCTGTGAAATTAAGTAAAGGAACAACATCATTCACACTAGATATAGGTTTTAGAGATTATGTATAAGTGTGACACTGTAATAATATCTTTTACTGTAAATGATTTAGCTCACCCTATTAAAAGAAGTCATGTCATGTCATATTTACATAAATCTGGAACAACTTTCATGCTACTACAGGAAACCTGTATAAGTAAAGGGGAACATAAGAAGTTATCAAGATTTGGGTATCAGGAGGTGGTGTCCTCCTCCTATGGAAAGGGGTGTAGAAGGGGAGCAGTGATTTTAATCCCTAATAAGGTCCTCTTTGATTTAAAAAATACTATTTTGGACAAAGGGGTGATTTGTGGGGATTAAGGGTACCTTCAATGGTTCATTGATTATGCTGGTCTCCGTATACGTCCTTCCGGGGTGGATTTCTCTTTTTTTTCCAGGATTTTTTTCTCAAGCTGGTGGGCTGGGCTGAAGGTCACTTAATAATTGGGGAAGATCTGAATTTGAAACTTAACCCCATATTAGACTCTTCCACTCAAACAGTATGAAAGGAGAATGGGGTGGCTAGGAGGGTGGCAAAACTGCTTGGGGAGCTTGCCCTGGTTGATATATGACGCCATCTGTACAGAAGCACCATGCAATACACTTTTTTTCACATTCCCACCAAACGTTTTCCAGATTGGATTATTTCCTGACACCTAAGGAATCTTTAGGAATATGTAGGTCTTCTGAGATGGGAGACATGTCCCTCTCAGATCACCCCCCTATCTTTTTAAAACTCTCAACTGGTTCCACCAAGCGCTCCTCCTTTTGGAGACTGAAGGGTCTCTTTTGCAGACCTAGGAAATCCAGGAATCAATCAAGCAAACTATTAAACAAGCTGTACAACTGAACCAACACCCTGATAGCTCCCCCCAGGATTTTATGGGACACTGTAAAGACAATTGTAAGAGGGAAATTTACTGAAATTTTGTCTAGACTTAAAAAACAAAGGGATCTGAGATGCCTATCTTCTACAGAAGCAAATAAGGGATTTAGATTTACAACAACAGCAAAAAACTAAATAAAAACAGGGGTAAACAATTAATCAAACTGAGAACATAATTTTTAAAGCTCATGGACTATCAAGTGGAGTATCAGCTGATTTGCCTGTGTCAGCTTTATTATGAGAGGAGACCTAGAGCACTTAAATTGCTAATGAGTAGGCTCCATCAATATAAGGCTAGAGCTAGTATCCCCAAAGTCAGAGCCTTAGTTACTCATGCTTGGCATCACACTATTGAAGATGTAGCAGAAGCTTTTAAATCTTATTATGAGAAGCTTTATAGTGGAGGACATACTCCCACTACAGAAGAAATTCAGGAATTTTAAACCCCATTACAACTTTCAAATCTGACACAACAACAAGAAGAGGCCTTGATGGTGCCCTTTACAGAAGGAGAAATAGCTGCAGCAATTAAGAAGCTGAAGTCTGGTAAGTACCCGGGGATGGACAGTTTACCGAGTGAGTTCTTTAAACAATTTAGACAGGAAGTCATCCCCCTGCTTTGTCAAGCATTTAATTATGTACATTCTGAAAAAGGGGCAAAGCCTCCCTCTTGGTCTCAGGCAATCATATCTATTATTCTGAAGCCAGCCAGGGACCCAACCAATTGTTCATCCTACCGCCCAATTTCTGTATTGAATACTGACTATAAGATCATGGCAAGTATTCTGGCTGGGAGAGCAGAATAGATTACCTCGGGTCTTATACACTTGGACCAGGCAGGTTTTGTTCCAGGGAGACAGACAATGGACAATATTAGATGATCCATAAATATCACAGAACACTTACATAAAACAGCCCAGCCAGCATATGTCATGAGTCTGGATCCTGAAAAAGCTTTTGATCATGTTTAATGGGCATTTGTCCAGGGCTCCCTGGCTTGGTTTAGATTTCCCAAACTGTTCTGTCAAATTATAGCCAAGATGTATGCAAACCCAACAGCATACATAAGGATGAATGACTTTATTTCACAGCCCCTTAAGCTCTGTCTCCTCTCCTTTTCACCCTTTACATCGAGCCACTTTCTCAGAGTATTAGATTGAATCCAAAGATGGGGGGTTGACTCAAGGTAACACCTGTCACAAAATTGCTTTATATGCTGACTATGTCCTTTTATACCTGACAGAACCTGAAGCTTCTCTGACTGAAGTTTTTAAACAAATAGAGTTTTTTTCTCAGTTGTCAGGATATAAGTTAAATTGGACTAAGACCAAGGTCTTGGCCGTGGCCCCTCAGATTCTGTCTGAGTTCTTAGTAAAATATCCAATGAAATGGGACTGTACAAATATAAATTACCTTGGTGTATGGTTGGGCAAAACTCCACAGTCTCTTTAATGATAATTATCCCCCACATCTCAGGAAAATATGGGCAGATCTGCAGAGGTGGAACAGTTTACCTCTCCCCTTCTACTCCAAACTACAAACATTAAAAACAAATGTATTACCTAGACTCCTTTATTTATTTCAAGCAGTCCCCTGCCCGATACCGCAAAGAGAACTGGCAAATTGGCAAAAAAAAAATACTGGCATTTTTTTGGGCACATTCCCGTCGCAGAGTCTCAAAGAAAACATTATTTCTTTAAAAACAAGAAAGACGGAGGGCATGCCCTAGTTTACATGACTATTGGTTAGCTGCTCAAATGAAGACGGCCCTCCTCTGGACACACCCCAAATATACTGCCCATTGGAAACAGATGGAAACTTTGACCAAAAGTGACATACCCCTCCCAGCAGTCATCTTTAATTCCCCTTCTCAAATCAGATCTGAAATTTACCCATTTTATTCAATACATACAACTTTAGAGGCCTGGATCCAGGGAACTAGAAAGGGCTTTACCACCAAGAATATGTGGAAATTCAGATGGTGGTGCTTTGATGACCACTTCTCCCTTGCTATACACTCTGGTTGGTACAGGAGGCAAATGGAGAAAGGAGTATGCACCCCTTGGCAAGTCCTTAGAGGACAAGATATACTTCCGTTTGAGGTGATTAAGACTAATGTTTCCTGGATCCCAACAGACTGTATTTATTATTATCAGATTAGGGATCATATAAATAATAGAATATAGCAAACAGTGGGTTGGGAAGAAATAGACCCTTCCCTGCGGCCTTTGAAACAATATGGGGTGGTACCCATGGGAAAGGAGCCATAACTATGCTGTACTGGAATTTAATTGCAGACAGAGCCCACAACATACAAATGGTCCATAGGAAATGGGAAAGGGAGAAGAACCTGACACTAAGCTCAGTTAAGTGGCTTAAAATCTTTAGGACTTGCTGGAAAACTATCTCTTCGCCAAATTGATGTGAATATGCGTGGAACATCAGTATTCAGTACTTTTATGCCCCCAGTAGATTGGTTAAAATGGGTTCTCAGATACAGGTGACCTACTGGAGGCACTGAGGTGCCATAGATGCTGACCAAGCATATATACTTTCGCATTGTTCAGGGATCACAGTCTATTGGAATCTGATTCTGCACCATATGGTGGAACTGTTTGGACGATCTTCTGAAGTGGGTCCTGAACATCTGATACTGGGTTTGTACCCAATGGAAATTAAAGAGAAGGAAGGGCAATATCTTTGGGCAATTCTTGCAATAGCTGCTCTGAAGGCCATAACCAAAAAGTGGCTCCAACGGGTCTCCCCAACGATTCAGGACTGGCTAGAGGTTTTAACCCAGATTTACAACATGGAACAAATAACTTTCACAGTGAATCACAAGTAAGAGATGTTCTGTAACAGGTGGAACCAGTGGGATTTGTATAAAGACAAAGCTAATTAATGTACTGATGGATGTTCTTTACCTAGATCAATCATTATTTTCCTTCTCCTCATCCCCCCCTCATATTTCTCTCCCTATATTTCCTGATCCTGTTCCTAATCCCATTTATCCTCCCTCTGGGCATGGCAGTAGTTGATTGGTTAATCTCTTTTTCTCCCAAACTGTTCAGCACTTGATTATATATTTTAAGTTTTAAATTACGTATTTTCTGTTTGTTTTATTATTCTATAGGCTTTCTAGCATATTTAGTTGAATAATAAGAGGTTTTGGAAATATAAAGTTTTAAAGACTGTGAAATGTATTTCAGTAATGAACAATTTGTATGAAGAAACTTTTCAATAAACAAGTATAAAAAAATAGTGACCTCCTGGATAGACACATTTTTATTAAAGGTCTTCTACAGACAACAAAGTTTCTTTTGGGTAGTATCTACAGTCCCAGTGTTAACTCCCCCCTCTTCATGCAACTAGTAAACATTTTATCCCCTTTTCTGGACCTACCTATATTACTGGGTGGGGACTGAAATCTCCCCTTTGACCCTGAGTTAGACCGATCTGAGACGTGCAAGAAAGGCCTTCCTCCTGCACAACATGCTCTGCATGATCTGGTTGATCTTCTGGGCCTATGTGATATCTGCAGGGTCCTCCACCCTACAGATAGAGATTTCACATTCAAATCATTGATGCATGAGACCTTGTCTTGCATCGATTACTTTCTTACTTCCTGCTCGATCTTATCGGGGGTTCTGGAAGCAGAGATTGTTCCAGGGTCACCTTCTAACCATGCAGTGGAAACAAATAAGGTCACTTTTTCCTTGCTACCTAAGGGGGGAGGAATCTGGAGACTAAATAACCAAATCCTTAAGGAGGACAAGAATGTATGACTTATCTCTGAACATATTGATCAGTTTATGGGTACCAATCAGGATTCCACAGGTAAACCCAACATAGAATGCGGAGCTTTGAAAGCATATCTCAGAGGGATTTTTATTAGTAGAGCCTCTGCCTGGAAAAGAAGGAGAAATAAGCAGATACTTGCTACTCTTGGTCAACTAAGAGTCATGGAAGCCCAACTATCACACCACTCATCAGAAGAGTTCCATCAGGATCTTATCAAGATCAGAGGTATTTATTCTGGCCTCCTCAGAGAGAAGGCTGAATATGCCATTCTGAAATCCAGAGCTAAGTATATCAATCATGGGGAGAAAGCTGCCCTAAAGATTAAAAAATAGTAAGCCTCTAGATTGATTAGTTCTATCCAATCCATTGCAAATGGCTCCTTATGAACCTCCCCTTCTGGCATAGTAGGTGAATTTGAATCCTACTACCGCAGCCTATACAGCCCTATGGTTAATTTACCCCCTACAAATTTGGTGGACAGTTTTTTAAGGAACATTCAACTTCCCACCCTATAGAGGGCTCAAAATCTCTTCTGTTACTGATTTCAGAATCTGAGATACTTAGGGTGATTAAGGGACTACCCTACGAAAAGGTCCAGACAGGTTCTCTTCAAACTTTTATAAAGTATTCGCAGAGAAACTTGCCTCATTTCTCAAATCCCCTTTCCAGTATATCTTGAAAGAAGGATTGGAAGACCACACCCTTTCCAAGGCCTTGATTATTGTTCTACACAAACCGGGCAAAAACACAGAATCTGTCACCAGTTATAGACCAATCTCCCTTTTAAACCTGGATATTAAAATTCTGTCAAAGCTTTTGGCAGAGCACCTTAGTGAAGTACTCCCAATTTTAATAGGCCCTGAACAAGTGGGCTTTATGAGAGGATGGTTGTCGGTAGATCATCTTCAGAAAGTAGCACACATCTTCTCTGTATCTAGGGATGCCCCTACTCCTGTAGTCTTGGTTTTCCAAGAGATGTGGAGAAGGCCTTAGATAGGGTGAATTGGCAGTTCCTCTTTAGGTCAATGGTCCATTTTGGTTTCCCTTCCCAATTTATCCAATGGATTTGGACATTTTATGCCCACCCTATGGCTCATGTTTATTGCAACAGAACATTTTCCTCTCTCTTCCCATTATACTCTGGCAACAGACAGGGCTGCCCACTCTTCCCATTGCTGTTTAATCTTTATTTGGAACCACTAATTAGTAGGCTAAAAGACTGCCCTACGGTTCAGGGGATTAGCTTGGGACCCCAAGACGTCAAGATCTCAGCAAATGCAGATGATATTTTGCTCCACATCTCCAATCCTAATACATCCATTCCATCCATATTGGGAATAATTAAAGAGTTTAGTTCATTGTCTAATTATTAAATTAATGTTGAGAAGACAGCAGTCTTTCCCTTGAACCATAGAGCTCAAAAGAGTGCGATTACTGCTTTTGACCTCTTCTGGTCTTCTAAGTCCCTAAAGTATCTGGGGATACACCTCACTAGAAATGAAACTAGACTCAGAAAGTTAAATCTAGATAACACCCTTCAGGAAATTCATCAAGACTTGACACACTGGAGCCTTCTACCCCTTATCTTATGGGGTAGAATTAACCTAGTGAAAATGAATGTCCTACCATGCCTTTTTTACCCTATTAAACTTCTGAATGCTTGGTTGCCCCTCCAGTGGTTTAGAAAGGCCCACAAATACATCACTGATTTTATATGGGCCAGTAAAATTCCAGGAAAAGCATATCATAAATTGGCAGCTCTCAAAAACAGAGGTGGGCTATGGCTTCTACATATCAGACTGTATTACTGGGCCAGCCAAGCCAGCAAATATTGTAGGTGGGTTGAACAGGAGACTCAGTTAATTACAGACAATTATCTTCCCCTCTGGCTGACAATAGAGCAGGATCTAATAAAGTTGAGTGGCCTCTCACCTGCTGCTCTCCTGTATGTTAAACCCAAGTCTCTCCCCCTTCCCTGTGATTCTCCCCAATTGGGACTTCAGTCAGAATCCACAATCAGCTGTGTACTTTCCTAAAACATGATAATTTGCAGGATATTAGTCAGCCTTTAGTGGGCAACCCCAATTTCAAAATAGGTGGCAGATCTATCCCCTTTCATTGGTTACCCCAACTAACCACCTTAGATATAAAGCAATTGGTGAACCTGGCTTACTTCTCCAGAGATTATCCAAAAACGTAATCTTGAGAATAACTAGATTTTTAAAATATTCCAGGTCCAGCATATATTGATAGAATTCTCCAGATCCCCTTCATCTCAGTCTGCTAGATTTTATGTCCAGATGGATATAGTACACCTAGCTACTGCACCACATGCTGTGTCCAAGATATACAACACTCTCTTTGATTGGGCCTTTCCCACAGTCAGTGGATCTATTACATATTGGAATGCCCAACTACCCAATGCATCCCTTAACTGGACAGTCCTGTGGACAAACTGCCATACATTTGTAACTCAAGATAGGCTCAGACTAATGTAACTTTAAATATTGCACAACATGTACATGACTCCAGTCAAATTGACCAAATTTAATAGCTTGATCTCCCTGCAGTGTGGGTGCTGTCTACAAGCAGATGGCACTTTACTTCACATATTCTGGGAATGCCCCAATGTGGCATCACTATGATCCCTTATTAAAGGTAGAGTTGATCCTATATTGGGTTTGGAAGACCTATTGACATTGAATATTCGCATTCTAGGGGATCATTCCAATATCAGAGTTACTGTCCGGAAATATTATATGGCTTTCATCTCCATGTCGGTTAAGAAATTGGTATTATGATATTGAATGGATGGGGATTCTATTACTTACAATGAGTGGCTGCAAGAGTTGCTGTATAATCTCCGGACAGAAAAAATGATAGCCAGCCTTAATAATAGACTACCCAGATTTGAAAAAGTGTGGGGCCCTTTCTATGACCTGTACTCCTCTAGACCAGTCTTGAAGTGACAACCATGTTTTACTGGAGCAATTTAAAGTTAGCAGTTTAATGCCATGTAGGGAGGGGGTGGGCTGGGGGGATGAGGAGGAGGGGAAGGGTGATCTTCTATGTAAGCATTGTTACTATATGTTCTGATTGACTTTTGTGGTTAATGTTTGTGAAAATTAATAAACTTTAAATTAAAAATAAAAATGTAAAAAAAATGTTTCATGACAGGTCTTTATAAAATGAATATAACCAGTTTAGAAAGTTTATGTAAGTAACAGTCCATAAAAGTCCTATAAGTAACCTCAAAGGGGCATAGTTACGGTGAAATGTCATTTGCAGAAAGGTGGTAACCCCACAAGGCACATGGGGCTAGGCAGATGATAATTTAAAAATGAAACACCAGCATAGTAAGAAAGTTAATGTTCATGTTGATGTCTACTGGATGGCTTGATTTGCAGAGGCCTTGGCAGGGGGTGCATTAGATCATGCATTGAGTACTTTAATGGAATATCCACACACACTGGTGTAGAGTTTGTGTTGTGCAAGTTGATCACACCCCTGCACAAAGACTAACAGTTTATATGAGAACAAGTGACAGTCCATAATAGAACAATCAGTTTGTATGAGGTACCAGCCAGGCTTGAAAAGAGCAGCAGTGATGAAAACGGATGTCTTGCATGAAGATCAATTGATGAAAAGTCTTCTTGCTGAAGTCAGGTATTGTCCTTCCCCAGGCTTGAATTTATAGTGCAAGGAAACAGTGAACTTGTTTTCTGATGGTGAAGTGGCTGGACCAATGTTCCAATTTGGTATACTATGTACCTGGCAAGTTCCATGGAGAACAAAATGGATTGGTTTATAATCCCAGTAGAAAAAGGAATTCCTGCAGCTTTGATAAAGGTGCTGCAACTTCTCTGTGTGAAGATGTTATGTGTGCCACACTGCTGAAACCTGCAGACTTGTAAAGTGTGTTAGAAACTGAGTTTGGAAAAGACACACAGCTGTTGAAAAGGAAAAATATTAAGGTTATTGTACCAATGACCCTCTTTTGTTTTTGTTTTTATTAAAGGTGCTGTGACAGAGCATAATTTGACTGACAACTGTGAACAGAGAAATAATAGTGAAATAGTAATGATGTCGGCCATATATTTGGAGGTGCAGGATGAGGTCCAATAATTCCATTTGTCCATCTGGGAGTCCATGCTGATGTCAGGGTTACATCATACTCTGAGGTTGCAGATGAGGCTACGACAGTGATTAACGTGATTTCCCTGTCCATGTGTTGCTGGCAGGCCTAACTGAGGCCTATTTTATAAATTCTTGTAATGTTGTATCAGTAACACACTTGAAACATGTAGTTTATGGCAATATGCCAGTTACACCATGCAACAGTGGGACAAATATATTGTTGGCCTATACCAACTGATAATAGTGCCTATTGCACCTGTGACAAGCGAAAGGGTCTACTTTCTTTTCATTGTATAGTAAAATACTCCAAAGCTCTAATTAAGGTAGGGCCTACTATGGAACCTCGAAGTATAGGTTCTTGAGCAAAATCTAAATTCTGCCATATTATAATTAAGATTTAAGATCACAAGATGTGCATAGAGTGCACTTTACTTTCCTAGAGTACCTGGGAGTAATGAAGCAATCAGACCACTAGTTGTTCTGGGTTTTTGCTTGAAACATAGTGCAAGGGTGGGTCAGCAGTGCTGTCCCCAGTATCTAGGTTTGGTTATGGGCACTAGAACATTCATAAATGTGGAGCAGTTTTCTGAGAATACACTTGATAAAGTGTAGCAATATATGTATCAAAGCATAACAGCATAACCATAAAACAAACATTTTTGCAACTGTACAATATTAGTATTGAGCATAATGCAGAAAATACATTTTAAACGACAGAATAAATGTAGACTGAAAGTTTTCTTTCAGAGTCAAGAAATAAGAATTGTAATTAATTTGTTGTGCAGCTGGGTTTGGCCCTAGCTGCAGTTATTAAGATTGTTGGTGTAGAAAGGTAAAGTTCTTGGAATATTGTGAATCCACTTGTGTTGAGTACAGCAGTGGAATGAGTTGCAGAGGTTGGGATACAGTTTAGGTTTGTGGGTTGCAGTTCTTGGTTTTGGTTGAAAGAATTATTTGAGCAATCCACCACTCTGTTTCGTTAACTTGAAAAGAAGGCCTGGCTGTTGCTTTGTTAGTCAGACATGGCACTTATAACTTGTAAGACTTTTTAGGAAATGCCATGCTTTGGAACTTTGAGTTATGTAAGCATTAATCCACAACAAAGAAGACTGCAAAACAGAAGCTCAGAAGTTGTTAGTTATCAAATCTCTTAAATTGCATGAAATAAAAATAGTTAATATGGGTGGTTCCCACTTAGAGAACACAATGAACATTTAAATGAGAAAATTTTTTTTAATTAGTTGGCTTGGATCACTGCCATAGTTCCTCCTGGAGAAAAGGGCTTAATGAGTTAAGAACGTAAGTTTCAGCTTTGAACATGCCTCCCAATGAAGCATCCTCTTATCTCTTCTGAGAATAAGAAATGAATTAAAAGGCTCAGACAAAACTACACAAAAAAAAAATAAAACTATGTGCTTAACTAGTGGTATGGCACTGGAAACAAAACAGTTTCTTACTTAACAATGGTGCTTAACATTGGGACTCCCTTGTGACTGAGATGGTACAATATGCCATAAATATTATGAACAAATTAAAATATCCAAACACCTAACAGTTGAAGATGAACTTCCTTTGTCCCAGATAATTAACAAATATTGCTCCTTCCAGTTGCAATGCAAAATATAACATGAACTACACAAAAGGCAGAAGGACCCAACTATATTTATTGTCTTGACTGTATTTTTAGAAACAGTGGAATCTCCTTTAAACATGTCACACTTATAAATCACTATGCATTTACTTTTCTTTTAATTTTAGCCACAAAGAATAATACAACACATATATGAATATATAGACACGCTGGGCCAGATATTCAAAAGGGTTGCGCCATGCGCAAGAGGATTGCTCCAGCACAAGTCCGAAAATGCACCATTCTGCGATATTCAGCGGGAGGCAGATGCGCCCCCCAAATCACGTTGAGCAAGAGCGCAATGATAATGAATGCATACAGAACTGAAGGGGGAGGAACCATTCATAAATGGCACAGTGTGATATTCAACAACACGCGCCATGCGCAATAGGGGAGCAAGCGGAAGTTGCGCGATAGTGGAAATGAGCCAAAATAAAAAGGAACAAGGGAGAGGTGCAAGAACGCTACAGGGAAGGCACATGAGGCTGAACTCTAGGCAGACACACAGGGCAGGACAGATACACAGGGCAGGACAGGGAAAGGGTACCCTTAACCCAGAGGCACAGGGAAGGTGTGGGGAGCCACAGCCAAACAGAGTGCAGAAGGGGGAAGTGCCACACAGCACTGAGGCCACCAGAGGAAGATGTCTCCGGTGCAGGTGAAGTAGCAGCCAGGACAGTGGGGGGAACACAGAAACAGCTGCCGGGGGGAACACAAGCCAGGGACATGGCCAGTGCCACCATCCAGATGGAGGCAGTAATGAGGGTGAGAGGCAGGCAGCAGGGCACGCGGCGTGGAAGGGCCCGTCAGTGGTATGCCCCTAACAGGCAGTACCGAGCCCACACCAGCTTTGAGCTATGCAGCGATACTGAGATCGTGGGCCAGTACCACTTGAATCGGGCAGTTCTGAGGTGGCTCTGTGAGCTGTGCAGTGATGTGATGCAGGTACCCACACGAAGGAGCCATGCTCTGTCAGTGGAGACAAAAGTGACAGCTTGCATGTGCCTGCTCGCCACGGTACCTTCCAGAGACCAACAGGGGACACCACAGGCATAACCCAGTTGGCCGTGTCATGCCACCTCACCCAATTCCTCAGCATACTGCTGCCACATGCTGTGGAGTACATCCATTTCCCCAGCACACCGGCGGAGCACACAGCAAACATACAGGAGTTCCACTGGGTAGCATGTATGCCTGGCATGCTAGGGGCAATAGACTGCACCCATGTGGCCATCCGCACACCACCTGGCCCTGAAGGGGCCACATATATCAATCAGAAGGGTTATGCAAGCATCAACTACCAGGTGGTGTGCAATGCCAGAGGGAGCATAATCAACATCTGTGCCACGCACCCTGGGGGAGCACATGATGCCTTCATCTGGCACCAGTCAGCACTGTGCCACAGATTCGAGAGTGGGGACATCCCCACTGGCCCCTTAGTGGGTAAGTATGCAAACCACGTGGAAAAACATAGAGCTTGGGAAGGGCATGGTCAGAGGTGACATGGGTATTGGCCTAGATGGCCCAAAGCAGGGCAACACTGATCACCAAACTAACCTCCACCCTCTACACACAGGTGACAGTGGATACCCAGTCCATTCCTGGCTGCTTACACCATACCGGCGGCCCATGACCCCATCGCAGCAATGTTACAATGAGGCACATGCCATCAGACGCAATGTCATTGAGTGGGTGTTGGGGATGCTGAAGGCACGTTTCCATTGCCTGGACGCATCTGGCAGTGCCCTACAGTCAAGGCCCTGAGTTTTCCGCGGTTCCTCGGCCGCGGAACTATCCGTGGAAAATCGCGGAATTGCTCCTCTCCCGCGGAAGTCACAACTGGCCACAGAACTCCCGCAGAAGTTAAGGGGGCCGCAGAATCCCAATGGAAAATGATTGAAGCCCATCCTGGGCAGAGCCATGTTGTGAGAAGAATTACAAAATAACCCACAATAGCAGTACATTAAAGCACTGGCGGCGCTACACCGGGGCACACCAGGGCACGTGCCCTGGTCAAAAAATGCTGTGCCCCAGTTTGTGCCCCGGTCGTGCTCCGAAACTGAGTCCCACTCCCTCCATATCTAAAACAATTTTTTTCTGTTGCTGCTAGCCTCTGTCCTCTTGGACCAACATCAGAAATGCCTTTTCCATGTTACGGGTTGGGGGGGGGAGTGTCTACGTCAGGCTGGTCACTAGATTGGTTCAGGCGGATGGAGGCAGATATGCGGGTCTTTTAAAAAATCAGCTGCTGCGGTGACCGGCTTTCTTTATTCCTGTTCCTGATTTTTTTCAGCCAGTTCACGAATCACACAGCGTACTACGGGTCTATAGGCGGCGGGTCACTTCAGTATCAGTGGCGGGTTCCAGCAGCAGCATTTTAGACAGTCAAGTGACTCCTAGATTAATCAGAGCAACATGAAGGAGGATTCTTTCAGGAAGAACAGCTCTCCATTGTTGTTGCCCGGGAACTCAGACAGACGGCCGAGAAGAAGATTTAAGGAGCATCAGTGCTGTGCTCTCAGGGTGTGGTCAGGGTGGGCGGCAGTGAAAAGACCCTCTACACCAGTGGCTGCAGCAGACCCCAGTCAGAATCTGAAGACTCGGAGTCTCCGAGTCCGAGCTACAGGTACTCTCTGGCCGGCTTTGGTCTAAGCTAAACCCTGCTCTGCTGATTGAGATGAGAGGCAGAGTGGAAGAATTGCTTTGTGGATCTCTCCCTCAGTTCTCTGTACCCCTGGCTGTCTTATTCTTCTTTCCCCAGAGTCACTATAGGCAAATCAAGACCACAAGGTAATTATTGTGTTCACAAATTGCAGCAATGAATCAATCATGGCAAATCACACTGGGTGTCACTTCATGGTGGTGCCAAGCCTGGGTTGTAAAAAAAAAAAAAAGTTCATTCATTGTTTAAACGTTCTGAAGGGAGAGATGCTGCTGCATGCTGGCATCTTGTGGACTCGGGAGGGACAGACTGGGATTGGCATGCACAGCCATCATTTTCCCCAGGGTGTGAATGAAGTGAACTTAGAAGGTTAGATTTAATTTCCTAACTCAGCTAATTCTATGCTATTTATTGCCTGCTTTTTCCTGAGTGAGCTATGGCCATAGTAGGAGTATCTTTTTGGACTGTTCCATGCAGCACTGCAGGAAAATGGAGGGATGGCGCTGGGGGTGTAACTGAGTTAACTGGGAATACTGTATTTTAACTGTGCCCCAAAACCAGGGATTGGTATTTAGGGCTGGAGTGGGATGGTGTGGGGATTGAGGGGGTTTGGGTTACAGAAGATGTGAACTCTAAAAATAAATGGCTGGGTTCAGCTGGCACACTGCCAACAGATGGCCTAGCCTAGAAGCCAGGGATTGGTAGTTGGGGGTGGGGGGCACCTTGGGATCTGTGGATGGAGGGTTGGGTTAGGGAGGGCTGGTAAACTGAAAATAAGGGACCGGCTCCTCCTCCTGGCACACTGCTGGCATACTACTTGTAGAGGGAGATAGAAATGAGTCTGAAGAATACAAACAGGTACAATACATAAAACATCCACAGTAAGGCTCCTAAAAAAACTTTTGAATGGCTTTTAAATCTGTAAATTAGTTTTATTGTTCAGCATTTAAGAATGAACTACGGATGTGTACTGATTGATGCTCATTGATACTTTTCAGCATAACTACAAAACTCCTGACTGTACTTGGCTGGTTCATTTATATAGACTTTTGGGCTTTTTTTTTGTTTGTTTTGCTAGTCTGCTTCTGTTTGTGACTTGTCTACATGAACCAATGTGATTTATTAAACTTAAGTTTACATACACATAAAGATATATGGAACATAATGAACTGCTCATGGGGTGTGTGTGTGTATGTTTTCCAAGCATTATTATTTATAAATGGTATTTATTATGTGTCATGCATTACACATTCATCATGGCTTGAAAAGATGTGAAGGTGGTATCTAGCACAACTGGCACTTTAATTGCATCTTGTCACTGAACAAATAAAACAATTAAAACAAAGAAGACACACACCCAGTTTGTGAAAAGGTTTTATTTGCAGCTGAATAATTTTCTTGTGTGCAATCACACTACAGGTACCCTCATGTAGTTTCTGTAACAAAAGCATTTCACAATAGGTTATTCTAAATGTAATTATTCTTGACCAGAAACAAATGAAGTGAAATTAACACAGACTATGTTAACAAAAGTGATAAATAGATCGATCAGCAGATTATTTGAATATATACATAGCAAAACATGTATGTGTGTGTCCATGTGTCTTGTCTATCTGTCTATCTACCTATCTACCTACCTATCTATCTATCTATCTATCTATCTATCTATCTATCTATCTATCTATCTATCTATCTATCCTGGAATACTGATCTAAATCCATCAAGAAGCTAAACAAATCACTTCACCCCAAGAGCTTTGGGCTCATGTCTTTATGTCTTGGCTTTCCCCCTAAGTGGGTTTATTCCCTTGTACTCCACACTAAGCAGTTTATTTTTCAAGTTAATAAAGGATGAAAGCCAAGGGTTAATGTTGCAATATACTAAGAAAATGTCAACTATGAAGAAGAGGAAAAAAAAAGTGTAAAAATATGGTGAATAGTGTGCAAATTATGTGCCTCAGAATTGCCGCAGAAATTGGTGTGGAGCACTGCAGAAGTTCTGCGGCAAATGAGATCCCTGCCGCAGAACTTTGCTCCGATGTGCCGCAGAAAAATCGGGGCCCTGCCTACAGTACAGCCCCACAAAGGCCTGTGGGCTATTCCTGGCCTGTTGCATCCTGCACAACATGGCCAATGACAGTGGGATAGCCGTACAGGTCGAAGAGGGGGACAGCGATGGGGATGATGAGGACGCTGGTGAAGATGGTGATGGTCAGCCCCCCTTGGGCAATGGGACCCCCGACTACTCCGGCTGGCACAGCTGCACCAGGTCACCATCACAGAGGAGCACTTCAGCCAACCCAGGTAAGTCATGGAGCCATGTGCAGCCAACAGTGGCAAAGGCACAACCTACAAACACGCAAGGACACACACACCAGGGGTGCATGCTGACAAGGGAAGTAGCTGAGCATGGAACTGCACACACCGCCAGGGATGGGTGAGGTCTAACATGGCATGCGGTCATACATACACACCTCACAAGACATGCACAAAGGGTAGGAGGCACGCTGACCCAGACCGCCACCCCTAGCCACACACACATCCACAGACCACCATGTCCACTGCCTGTCATTGTGCGTGTGTCAGACGTTGGGCACCACTGCACAGTGTTGGACAGCGCAACGGAGGTATCATCATCATGCACATGCCACAGTGAACAGCAGCTGGGAAGGTGTGCAGATGGAACGTGTGTGTGCATGCAGGGCTGGATACCCCACCCGTGCATTGCCCGCTGAATGCACAATGCACACAGGGCAGCATCAGACAGTAGCCATGCCGGGAGACAGGTCAGTCATGCTCCACAGTGCCACAGCTGCCACAGATGTGTGATCAGCCCTGCTGAGACCTGCCAGCAGTGACAGACTGACCATTGGCCTAATGGGGTGGCACCGACGGTCCCCCAGGAGTTCCACAGCATGAACACGATCGTGCTCACACAGGGGTCTGAAGCACACCGAACATGCCTGCGCCAGGCGTGCTCGGGATGCCCACAGCAGAACCCGGTGTCAACAAGGATGGTGTCGCATGACGCTGGGAACGGGGGGTGAACATTGCACTGCACGGTGTCTGTGATGCATGGGCAAATAACTGTGTGCCCATTGAGGCCATGACAGCTGTGAATGCCTGTGTCTGCCTGTCAATGGCAGTGGTCACATCCTTCCGCAACTGGTCCATCCCTGCCAGGAGCAGAGTGGTGTCTCTACTGTGCTGCTCCTCTGCCTGGTGCAGAGCCACACTCAGTGCATCCACTGCCATCACAAGCCGCATCTGCTGATTGACTGATGCTTGCAGTATGCGGGTGTGCTCATCTAAGAGGTCATCTGCCAGATTGGCATGCTGTTCCTCATGGTGTTCGTGGCCCTGATGGTCATCACCCCTTGAGGGTGGGCACTGCACACCAGGGCCAGGCCTGGGCATGTCCACAGGCGGTGCACTGATGCCGCCCCCTGACACTGTACCCCCATGACCATTGGCCGACTGCTGATACTGCCCCTCTGGCTGCCACTCTCCTGGGCTCAATGGTGCCACCACAGTGGCTGCAACCATCCCACTGTCCTGGACACACACCAGTGCTGCCCCACTGGTGCAGACAGGCAGAGGCTGGGACTGTGATGTCACACAGGCCTCCACAGTGGCACCACCCACAGCCATGGCCATGACGTCACCTGCTGTGTGGCCATCCTGTGGCCCACACATCTCACTGCCCATGACATTAGCTCCATCATCATCAGTGACAGATCCGGCACCAGTCTGAGTCTCAGCATGCTGGCATCCATGGACGCTGGTACGCTGGGACATGGGCAGGGCATCCTCCACACCTGTTCTACCAACATCAGTCTGGACATCCAGGCCCACTGTTGCCCTGATCGCCTTATGCCTCTGGAGCTGGATGGGCCCTCTCCATCTCCATGCTACTGCCCTCAGTGGAGAAGCCCAACACTGCTGACCCATGTAGATGCTCAGGAGCTGTAAGGGAAAAACAGTAGCATTATTGCATGTGACCTACCCTGTCCCCCCCAATTGACAGACCATGACCTACCATGCAGTGACGGGCTACCACCCATCTGGAATCCACCACCTGGAACACCCTCAATGGTGCAATGCTGCATGCTGCCAGCAACCCGCTCTTCCTGTGGGGTCAGGCGTTGCACCTCCGGCTGTCCCCCACTGGTGGCAGACTGTGCTGCCCTGATGGCAACCACCTTCTCTTTAATTCTCTGCCTGTCCATGCCCATCTTCTTTTGCACTCCTGCACAGAGCGCTGGTGGCTGCCATGCAGGTTGACAGCATGCGCCACTTCCACCCATGCAGCAGCATGGGCCTGTGGTGTTCCCTGGCGTCCGCTGAGCAGCGGCTCCTGGTCGAGGTAGGCTTCAAACAGGGCATCTGTCTCTGCCTTTGTGAAGTTTGGCCTCCTCTTCTTCCCAATTCTCTGTTCCTCTTCCTCCACCTCATGATCGGTCATGATTCATCCTGTGAGAATGACAGGTGTTACTTGTGACTTTGCAGTCCCATGCATGTCCCAAATACCACAGTCCACACTCCCTAACAGAATGCAACTCACTGCAATAGACTGCAGTAACCGACTATGGCCAGTGCAGCCCAATGTTGTATTTTATAGCGCAACCCATGCAAATGAGGCAAGGCACATCTTTAAATGGATGCAAATGCAGTGACTGCGCCATTGAATGGCTGATTAGAGAATTTGCATATGCCAGCTGAATATCACTCTGTTGTGCTTTGCGCAATAGTGTTGAATGTGCTGAGCCAGGGGCACAGTTCTGTGACATGCGCAGTACACACCTAACTACGCATGCCCAGGTTGATGACGCAGGTGCCTGCCATGCTGCTGATGTGCTGTGCATGGGATGCAATGCAGGGCATGGCCACCATTGTGCCAGTGGTGCTACAGCGATGTTCACATATATGGCGCTGTGGCACTGGGTCGTCGTAAGTGCACTGGGGCAGCAGCGCTGAAGGCCTCTACAGGAGGTGGCATACAGGCACCCAATCGCGCTAGACACATTGGGTTCCAATCGCGCTGTGGCTGTCCATGTGCCAGAGACCTTTGACTCTGTGCCTGACCTTTGCCCCCTGGCACCATGCGTCAGGCATGGGTGCACCACTATCGCGCTGTTCGGTGACAGCGCGATAGGGAATGGCAGCTCTGCACCGCGCAGCATCTGCACATGGCAGGACCGTGCTGCTGAGCACCATTTAGATTCCACCACACTGAAGAGATGGCGCTGAGGTGTGCGGTAATGTGGAGCCAGGTTGAGCTACCAACCTGGTGGCAATAGTTGAGCCCCATGCTGGGGCTTTGTATGGAGATGCACCCCTGGACAGGGCCAGGAGTGTGGTGTGACAGGAGGTGGCTGACACCCTGGAGGAGGCCACCAATATGGGGTGCACGGCGGAGCAGTGTCGCCATCATTACGGGGACCTGAAATGCAGGGACCAGGACCTGCTTGCCCACCTGTGGGCACGTGCCAGGAGGGGCACAGTGCCACTGCCAGGAAGGTGCCACATACATACACTATTATCATCCATACGGGTATCACGGTTGCATGTGTCCGGCACATGGGGGGGCCATCTGGTGTTGACCGTGGTGGTGGTATCGGGGTGTGGGGTGGATGGGTATGGCTGTGTGGGACTGCACACACATGGTGGTGGGAAGACTTTGCTACCAGATTGTACTGATGTTCCTCTCTCAATGTTTGCACCTTAGGGCCCGAAGAACACCAGCAGGCCAGAAAACAGAGGCGCCACCTGGAGGAGCAGCAGGGCAGGAAGGATAATGGTGGTCAGCGGCGCATGGACCAGCCTGATGATGGTGAGTGCCTTACATTCATGATTACTATTGCATGCTGTATAACTGGGCAGGCAGCAGGGCATGGCCACCATCCATTGACATCACTGCCATGCACGCAACATGTTACAGTCAGCACGGGGGTGTGGCACATGGCTGTATGCCATGCACAATGGGTGGGCTGCAGGGAGCTGGACAGTCATACTTATTGACTCTGCTCCCCCGTCCTAGATGGACGGCAACTCCAGGTGCTAGAGAGAGGTGTTCAAGAGCTGCTCCAGGTGGCAAGGGAGACACTGGAGCTGCTACAGAGGATCCACCACCACTGGGTGAGGAGGAGGAGGAGTGGCAGATGTCGGTGCCATGTGGAGGAGGACTGGGGTGCACATTAATGTCTCCATGCCCCTACAACCACCTTCCCCCCTTTGACCCACCCTCACACCCCTTTCTTTCCTCTCCCATTTGTTCAACCCTACCCCTTGCCCCCCCCACCTGTTATGTGGCCCTTCCCCGCCTCTTGTAAATAGTTGTATATAGATTTTGTTACTTCTTTTAAATATAAGCATTTTGTTATGATAACTGTGGTGGTTTCTGATTTGCAGTGGGCTACAGGTGCTCAGCTGCAGTGGTGTGCATGGCATCAGGGGTGGTGCATGCATGGGCGTGTGTGTGTGTGCAGAGGTGACCTGCCTATGGTGTGGGCAGGGGGATCAGTCACTGTCTGTGGTTTGTGTGTTGTACTCTGTGCACTGAATGCCTGTGTGCAGTGGTCCATGGGGCCTGCACTGTGTGCATGGCACCCCTGTCAGACCATCCATGGCCTGTGCAGCTGACACACTTGCATGTCTGTGATATGCAGTCTGCTGCCATGTCAGTGGTGGCTGTCCATGCTGGATAACAACTGTACCTGGCACAATGCCAGGTTGCCTTCCATCACCAGTATGGTGCACTTCTACCTCTGGTGGCACTGTGGCCTCCGCTGTTGTTGTCTCCCCTTCATGCTGTCACTTGTGTCTGTTGCAGGGGATGTGCTCCAGTGTCTGTCACCTGTGCTCCGGCGGCATGCTGGTGGCATACAGTTTCATGGTGCCTGCGCAGGGTGGCTGGCACACCTGAGCAATGTAGGGGTGCTGGCTGTGTGTACACGTCAGCAGTGGTCACATGCCAGTGGCTTGGTTGACCCACTACTGTGTCACTGTGTTGGTGTGCCCTTGGGTATGGGTGGGTGTTTGTCCATGCACTGTGTTGCATCCTGTGTGGTGCATTCTTCCATGCTACACTGTGCATGTCTGTGCTGGCTGTTGTGGCCAGTGCAGGGATGGGATGTGTCCTTGGGAGGGTGTGCAGGGTGCTGTACCACTGGAGGTGGGGTCGAGGGCATGCCCTGTCGCATGTGGGGTACCTCGTATGGCAACACATGGTCAGTATCTCAGCTGTACCTCAGGGGGGACTTGCAGGGTGGCACTGTATATGCTGTTGCTGCACTGTTGTCTGCTGCCGCCCACAGCAGGGGGCACATGGTGGGGATGCCTTGCATGGCTCCATAGTGCACAGGGATGCATTGTCACAGTGGGGGTGGTGGCATGCATAGGGTGTCCTGCACTGTTGGGTGCTACTCCTGGGAAGGGTGCATGGTGATTGTGGTGCAGAGTGTTCTCTGCATTGGTGGGATGGGGTGCCATAGGGTGGTCGGCCCTCCTTGTGTGTCAGTCACAGCTTGCCAGGGGATTTGCTGGGGCACCATGGCTCAGCTGTGGGTTGTCTGCTGGTATCTATGGGCTGGTGGTTATTCCAGCTCTCACCCAGTTGTGCAGTGCATGGGGTGTGGGGGACAATGTCTATTCTGCTGTGTGCTCCTCTGCCCATCTGTGGCATGGGTGGTGGGCTCCTGCATCACTAGTTGTGCTGTTGCATTGCTGCCTTGCTGCAGGGGGCATCCCTGGTTGCGCTATGGTGCATCTAGACTGCTCTGCTGAGCATCCCTTGTTGCGCTATGGTGCATCAGATATGCTCAGCTTCACATCCCTAGTTGCACTATGGCACAGGTGGTGCGATATTCAACCGTCGGCCGTAGGCACATCTTGGCCTGCACAGTTTTTGAATCTCACGCTTCTTGCGCATGGGCACAGTGGACTTGCACTTGTTCCTGCTGTTGCACACTTTTTGGGTGCAGTTTGAATATCTGGGCCCCCCTTGTCTTAAACTTTCCCATGAAACACAGGAAATAATATCCCCCCCCCCTTTTCTTTTTGCTTTTCCTCTCCATGTTTCCTTTCAATACACAGTAACTGGTTACATAATGTTTAAACCTTAACATTTATAAAACATCATTGTTTTGCTCAGAGAAGAACATAAAGAAAACAATTACAATTATGGCTGTTGAACTTGATTCTGTTATGTCAGTGCACATTCTGAATAACAGTTTTATTTTTTTTTCTTTTGCAACATTTTCACTCTTTACTGCCCATATCAGTCAGATAAAAATATTCTGTCTGAATTTCTGGTTTCTTAGACTTCAGATGACTGGCAATTAAGGACCACACAGTTAAAACATTGCAAAACAAAACATTTTTCCAAATGCAATTTCTTTGAATGAACAACTAACATATAATTTTTTCTCACTCTTTTTCTCACTCTGACTCCATTTAAATCTTTTACAGTTGTGTGTGTGTCTGTCTGTAGACATTGGGTGATCAGGCCAAGGGTCTCCCCCCTTTTTTTCTTTTTTATTATTTAGAAGAAGAATAGATTTGGAAGAATGAGGATAGACTGCAGCCCAAGTGAGAATAGAATATTTAGAAGGGAAAAATTAAAAACAAAATCGAAAAACAAACAAAAAAACCAATGTTGTGTTCCTTCATAGATATTTAACCTTTGTCATCAAAAGGTTGTTATTGTACCTTCCTATATCTTTGGTAACATCCAGAAAGACCAGTGTCTGTCCCCATTGCAAACATCTGTGCATACACAATTTCTTTACGGTCCAGACACTGTCTCTCAAATTTAAATTTACACTTTACATATGTTAACTGTACTTGCAATCTGTCTTTGTTTTGTTTCATCTTAGGCAGATTGTTCACTTTAGCAAACAACATTTAACATACTATATGCAAGTCTTGCATATAGCAACACATAGTTTCTCCATGGATCTTTACCTGTAGGTTCAAGTCTTACTCAAACACTCAGAGTCTGTTAAACTGCTTTTCCTAGTATTGTAGCTAGGTTATGACCCTTACCTATGAATACTCTGGATTACCCAAAACTAACCTATTGGACCTGTCGGTACCAGAACCAAACCAACTCCTGGCTGGCTCGCCAATTTGTTATGAAAACAAATAAATGTGATATTATTATGACAGGAGGTTCTTTGGCCAGTGGCACTTACAGTCCAATGAAGTCACTCTGTACACCAGATGTTAGCTTAAACACTTTTGCAATTTATTAATGCCAAATATGCCATAATACAGAATAGATCATCTAAAAAGCTGATGGCACACTACCATCAGAGCTACAAGCATGAAACAGAAATAATAATAGATATCATCTGTTGGATATTCAAGCATCCATGCTTGGCAATCTCTTGCTCTCCCTCTCAAATACACTGAGTTACACTTGAACATCAATATATATTTGTGTGGGTGACTTACTTGTTGACAGCATATACTAAAGGGGAAGTCCTATATTTTAACCATAAAAAAGCATAAAGACATACAGGAAACCTTGTCTAAATAAGGTTAGTTATGACAACATATTTTGTAAGGATCAATCAACAAGGCTTTTTGCTAACATGGACATATTTAACAGTCTCCATGAGCACCTGCTTGTTTAGCATGTACCTTTCATATTTAGTTTATCTGACTTCCCCTTTCTCATTCTGTCACATCTAACATATATCCTGTTTAGAAGCAAAGACAGCTCACAGTGCAGAGCAAACTTTTGTCTTGTGTTTAATATGTGCTTTACTGTGCAGAGTGAGCTCCTACATTGAAATTAACAGGTGCCTGTTAACCCATTCCATTCTGTTGCCCTTTTTTCAAAACAAGCACTGTTATTAAACTGCAGTAGTTATTATTGCTATATTCATTAATTATTACCTATAGGCATCTACCGTTTTACCACAACGGGTCCATTATTGTGTTTTTCTGGATGTTATCTACATTGCTGAAAATGATGTACTGTACCTCTATTTTTTTTTCTTTGACTGCTCCTGTGAGTCTCCCGGGTCTTGCCTGAAAATAGGCACATGCTTGCCTAGCGTGCTTTACCTGGTATCAGAAACAAATCAATAAACCCCCCAACCTTGCCATGCTTTCTCAGGGTATGCCTGAAAAAGAATCATATGATAAAGTCTAAATTGTTCTGATGAAGAGTTGGACATTTTTTAGGAGAGTAGGGAACTGTATGGGGCAGATTTTAGTATTTTCTCACTCAGGTGGGGGAAGTTAAATGGAAGCTTACATTAACTAAAGAGGTTGAGTTTAATAGACTGATCTCTCATCCCCTATGCTCTCTGTCAATCTTTGATATCTCAATAGGCTATCTGTGCCTGCTGGGTATTTCACTAAATTGTATTCCTTACCAGCTACTTGACCAGAGTCTAAAAATGTGATATTAATTAAAATTGCACATCATATTTATTATCTTACTCATTGTTTTTTGTAATGCAACTATTATTTTAACACATTCTCTTGCATAATGCAGGGGCTGCATAGGGAAAACATGTAATAATGTAATATCCAGACACAAGTCTGCTTATACCCAAGCAATAACACACGACAAGGTGTGGGTTATGTGCTGATAAGAGTATATCCAGGGGTGTACTAAGGCACAAGGTGCTTGCTCTGAGTGCCTTATGCCCTTGGGCATGCTCTTATCAGCATGTAACCCACACCTAGGAGTGTGTTACTCCCTTATAAAATGGGTCTGTTGTAAAGACATTAGTTTGAGAAAAAAATGCACTAAAAATGTGTGTAAAATTAGTAAAAATATGATATTTGTATAAAAATGAAAAAGTAGTCCCTCTGTTGGAATGCAGCGCATGAGGTTACCTTGTGTTTGTCTACAGTACCCCCCAGTAACTGTGTCTGTCTGCAGAACCCACCCAGAGAAACTACCAAAAAACATGTTTTTAATTTTTTGTATCTTAAATATATTTTTTAGTTTTCTATAGACAGTTTGACTAGAGGCATTGGGACCCACTGTGTACAGGTGGGCTGACGTATTATTTGTGCCGTTTGTTGCGGAAGTCTCAAGATGCAGACAGAGTTTCAGTTTATGTTTTTTTTTTAAGTTTTTTTTTGTACAATGCTTTGCTTTGTTTTGATTTATATCGGGATTTATGACAAACAGCTGGCTGACTGGGAGCGAGCAGGTCTCTCAGCAGTCACCATAGATGGATGTTTCCGGGTTCATGTTTTTTAGTGCTGTAGTTGGCTGTTTGCCATTTGGAATTTGTTACAGCTAAAAAGCTGCAGACAGTATTTATTTTTTTTAAATTAAGTATGTTCTGTTTTTTTGTGGCAATATTGCGTTGGACAGTCAGTGGGTGGCGGGGTGATGTCTCGGTGAAGAGGAATGTTATCGTCGTGACTCGAGCTGCAGATCAGGGGTGTCAGCGTAAGTAAAAAAAGTAAAAATATGATTGTATCACCCAAATGTTCAGTTTGAAAGATGCTCTGTGATTTTTAAACAGGGTTGAGTGGTTGTTTTTTTTTTTGTGGTTTCACTGATGGTTCAAATGTGTGGCTGAATGAGGAGAGCACAGCTGCATGCAAACGGTTTACTGAGCTGTGCCAACCTAAGCTTTTGGTTCCGATTGTCAAAGCTCAGTGATTTTTTGGTGTTGTGTGCCCTGGGGGTAAAAGGTAGTCCTGGTTGGCTACAATATCTTCTGATAAGGACACAGCTTAGAAGGTGTTATAGCCAGTCAGGTTAAGGGATTTTTAAAGCCAATTTTAAAAGTATTTTATGACTGCCCTGTACTACCCTCACCTCTCTTTGAGAAATGATATGTGTCCTTTAGATCATATCTGCTTCTATCACTTCCCTATGTCTGAAGTAATTTCAAACTGATCTTGTGTTTGACTGCTCCAGAGTTTAGGGAGAGGACATTTGGTTATCCAGTAGTAGGGAACTACCATGAAGAAAATGCTTCAGCAGTGGTTACCTCTGGTTTAATTAGTAAGAGGATGTGAATGTGATTGGAGATTGACACAAGGATATTCACAACTAATACAGCACATGTTGGATTAGGAATATCAGATGAGGCATTAAAGTATATGCATGAATAGTGATTGGGGATGTAGAAGAACAATTACTGGTCCAAAATGTGACAGTGGTGGCCCACTTCTGTAAAGGCACACTCTAAAAAGTACTTGAAATGATTCTGCAAGGCTTGAATTTAGGGATGTGTCATAATGAAGGCTGGTCTATCACTGGAATCAGAAAACAACTGCAATCCATCCAATAACAGGAAAAAATAAAGTGCTGTATGCCTATATGGGGCTTGACCAAAATGTATTAGTCAGTATTAAGCTATTGAATTCTCAAGAGGAATCCAAGTTGCTATTATTAGTGCAAATGCTAGATGCAGTACTGTTTTGAAATCCCTGTGTGCAACAGAAAATCAATTGCATGTATTACACGTATGGCTGGCTTCTACCTGGATACTAACTTGCAATCAGAAACTAACATCTGTGATTGTTTCTGCTACGCTTCATCTCCCTATAATGATTCCAACTAGAAATGGTTACACAGCACAGCTACTGATGACACTATAATGATACATGCAGCTTTACATACACTGTCCTGTTCTTATCTAAGTTGCTTGTGCAACTGCTTTTAGTGAAACAATAATTCTGAAGTTTGAAAAGAATCCAGGCATCTGTTTTATTTCTAACCTGCAATTATACTTATTGCATTCAAAATCTGAAGTCATTTGAAAGGCTTGCCATGCGTACATGTGAAGCTGTAACCTCTCATTTACAATGATCCCCCTAGTGTAAAAAAGCAAACACACTGGCAGAATGTGTAGACAGCTGCAAACTGAACAGCAAATGCACAAGAGACATAGCACTGTGGATTCAGCCATGTTTTTAAATGCAGTAGCTGTGTAATATAATATTCTGGTTGAGGTTACCCCTGTTCAAATAGAAGGAACAGTGTAAATTAAAACTGTTTCTCTGGGGAACTGGATGGTTTAGCTTCACTGAATATTATTTTATTTCCACCAAAATACAACATTAATAGGTGCCACTGAAAAAAATTTACATTATGCACTCTCGAAAGTGCTGTTTAGTTGTACCTGAGCAACATTAGACAACTACTATACTGTTTTCTTAATGTTGGCTTTGTCCTGATGTTGACATACTGACCAGACTTGCTTATCAGGCTCTCCTCCCCATTGTATCTATACTCTGTCTTTGTTACTAGCTCTCCTACCCAACAAAACATGTCAGGAAACCTTTAAGGGGGTCATTGTGAAGTAGTACACCAAAGGAATTCAGGATAGACTTAATGGACTTACAGGGCAAGATCTTCCAAAGGGTTGGGCATTGATGCAATTGCATACTGCATTTGCATCCATTTTCTTACCTCCAGGCAGCCCTGCTGCTATTTTCAAAAGCTGTGTCTGTTTATGACACAAATTCACAATTTGCACCAAAATATGGATACTATTGTGTCCAAATTGGATGCAAGTGCAATGGTGTCCATTTTTGGATACAGTTGTGTCTGTTTCGGGTTGCAAACTTTGGATGCTGTTAAGCCATCTAATAGATGGTCTAACAGGCTTGGATGCATTTCTGCTTTGAAAATAGCAGTAGATGCATCTAGGGTGGATCCTTTTGAAATCTCCCCCCGCCCATGGTATTTTTCTGCCCTCAGTCTTCCATGTTTCTATCCCAGCACTGTCAATAGCAGCACCCATTGGTTGGATAGGCTCAGATAGCACCACTGAACTCTCATTAATGGAGCCCTGACAGTGGTCACAATGTTCTCAGATTGTGCATCAGTATGTGCCCACACTTCAGTTTTCCATCTACTGTGGGGGGGGGGGGTTAAAAAATAACTACTACCGCAAGCACAAGAAGCTAGAAACATGCTGCTATCACATTTGAAATAATGAACCTGATTAGCAGTGTACAGATTCTGAACCTGATTAGCAGTGTACAGATTCTGAACCTGATTAGCAGTGTACAGATTCTGAACCTGATCAGCACTGTACAGATTCTGAACCTGATTAGCAGTGTACAGATTCTGAACCTGATTAGCAGTGTACAGAATCTGAATCTGATTAGCAGTGTACAGATTCTGAACCTGATTAGCAGTGTACAGATTCTAAACCTGATTAGCACTGTACAGATTCTGAACCTGATTAGCACTGTACAGATTCTGAACCTGATTAGCACTGTACAGATTCTGAACCTGATTAGCAGTGTACAGATTCTGAACCTGATTAGAAGAGTACAGATTCTGAACCTGATTAGCAGTGCTGGGAACAAATTAGTGGTGCTGTATGTCACAGCATATGGCTCAATATGCTATTGCCTAGCCCAGGGAGTCCCTTGGCTAGTCTATTCACAAAGTGTTGAAGGAAAAGAAGCAGATCTTGAAATCCATCTTACACATGTCTGTTAGCCTATAAAAATGAGTGTACATGTCACTGTATAAATCATATCAGTGTGACTGTCATAAACCCTTCCAGGCTACATAAATTCTAAATTCCTGTTTGCTCCTACAGTATCTCTGCACAGGTTTTTTCAAAAAGAGAAGAAATTTGCACCTAGAAAATGGATTATTAGACAGAAAATATAGTAAGTCCAAATAAACTCCTCCAACACTCAGACACATTGCTAAGACTACTATCTGTGGTACAAAGAGATGTTGCAAAGTTTTAATTCGCTGGTGAATTTCTGACAAAGTTACCAACTCAACCTCTGCAGAGCAATCTGTGAAGTTTTGCTATCAGCTTGTAAATTTGCCTATGTAACTTCACCTGTGACTTTGCGGTAACTTCACCATTAAGAAAGTCAGGTGAAGTCTGTTAACTTCATTGGTAACTTCATCAGTAACTTCACTGGTAAGACAAACAGGTGAAGTCCATTCAAAATATGGCTGCTTCCTGGTGGCATACAGGTGGTTGAGGTCACATGAAAACAACTCCAGCAGGTCACATGCTACTGTTCTACGTACTGACTCATCTTTGGTTTCACTCTGCAGTCTGATCTAGTGAGTGGAAGAGGACAGGTCTACGTTTTTGATAGCAAATGTTAAGCAAAAAATAAAATGCCAGCTTTGTTTTGCTTCTTCATCATACTTGTATGGTAGAGGGTGTGAGTCTTTGTTTAGTTGTTCTTTACCTGTTATTTTCTTTAAATTTAACCCTTTTATTTGTGTTATTTTTCATCTCCATTAGGGTTTTTTTTTTTACTCTTTCTACTCTCTATTTTTTGGGGGTGTGGGTTAAAGTGAATGGTAGTGGTCATTAGGAGGAGAGGGGTTGCAGGAAGTTGAGGCAGCAAATGGGAGACATGTCTTTTGGATCAAGAGGAGCTGGGCTGCAGCACTGGCAGTAGGGGGAGGAGACAGCAGCAGCACCCCCCCCCCACACACACAGTGCTGCTGCCTCAGCAATGAAATGAGGCAAGGGCACCACCACCACCAATGAAAGCTCTTACCCATCCAGCTATCATGCCACCACCACCATCATCACCACCTTTGCACCATGAGGAGGAGACACAGCACCCAGGACTATCTTGCTCCTCCCCTTGTCTGGGACTTCTTTGATATGGACCCCACCGACAACAGCATGGTCACCTGCATGCTATGCCACACTGTTCAGCGTGGGTAATGGGGGACCCATTTGGGTACAGGTGGGCAGCATACACACCTAAGAGGGAGGCATTACAAAGAGTGGGAGGAGAATCCATACTAGCATTGTTTAGGAATGAAAATAACTATAAAAGATTGACTAAGGACACCACAGATTGTTATAGGAAGGAACTCATAGAGATTTTGAAATGGGGTAGAAAAACTGGGTTTATCACAAATGATTAATTTAAATACATGTGGCAGGATAACTCTATGACACCCATACTTTATTCACTCCCTAAAGTCCACAAAAACTTGGAATAACCTCCAGGAAGACCCATAGTCTCCGGCATTGGGTCCATCGCTGACAATGTTAACAAATTTCTTGATTTTGTCTTACAAAATGCCTCTGGAGAATAGATACATACCTGTGAAGAAAAAAGAAAAATTATTTTGTCTTATTCAGCCACTGTGGTGACCACCCAGTATAGCAATTGTCTACTCCCATCCTACTACACCTGTCACCTGTGAAGAAAAAAAGAAAATTATTTTGTCTCACATGACCACTGTGGTGGCAACCCAGTTTACCAATTGTAGACTCCCCATCCTACTGTACCTGTCACCTGTAAATACAAATGAGAAATTATTTAACCTCCCATTAGCCACCATAGCACTCTGTGTACTTGTGAAAAAGGAAAACAAAAAAGAAAATGAAAATTATAATGATACTTACCATTACATTAGAGCTGCTGGCTGTGCTGTGCTGCATGCCATTGAGATGGTGTAGGAAGATGTCACGTAACTCCTCTCTGTTTCTTGAGGGCTGTCTGGCTTTGTAACTGCCTTTGGCAGTCATCCCTGTAATATGGTGAAACCTGCCGGGAGACAGGAGGAAAGAAAGAAAAGCATTTTAATGTCATTCTGAGTAATGAAGGCCTTTCATCCTCTGCGAGATCATGGACTGGAGTGAACCACAATGTGACTGAGAGAGAGAGAGAGAGAGACAGCAAGAGCGAGACTAGCAATCAATTAGGCACAAGGAAACAGCAGCACAACACTTGGAGATGGGGAACAGTAAAATGAATGAAAATAACAGAACTGTGAATCATACAGCAAAGGATAATACTAAGGTGAAAGGAAGGAAACAACACATCTTTTTTTTAAACTTCAACCTCATCCAGAAAGCAGCTCTTGCATTCTTGCGGACTGGAGTTGTCACCAGATGACAAATCTCCCTCCATTACTGCTACATCCACCTCAGTGGTACAAAACAATTTGCTAGCACTAACAACAACTTGATCTTCATCTTCACCACAAGCACCACCTCCATGTGGTTGGAACACGGACATGATTGTCTTGTGTGGAATGTGCCCCTCATTAATTTTAATAAATGTTAGCATGTCAACATTTTATGGTGACAGATTGGTGCATCTGTCCCCCGCAATGGCACCAACCAAAATTAATACATGCTTCACACTGACACTTGATGATGGGCAGCTGAGGTATTTAATTGCAACCGAGGTCAGTGCTGGCCACTAAGTGACCTTGTTGCTCCGGTATAGCAAGGGCTCATCAGCAGTGGTAAGGTGCTTTGAGTCTGTCAGATATGCATCTACTATGCATTGTGCAGCTTGCAGTCCTGCTGCCTCATCAGCCTCCAGCTCCTTGTCTTCCATGTCTGCAACTCCCACCTGACATAAAACATCCCAAATGGGATTTGCCATTTTCTCTTTTAAGTTGCATATTTTCTCATCCCATTTCCCATGTGAGGAAGTGGTCTCTGTGGAGTTTCAAGTTGTGCCTTAGACACATGTGTCTTTAGCCTCTGTGCATTGCATACCCCTCTTATCAGAAGATCAGTCAACTTTTGGACCTGCCGATGCCCACCTTCAATTATCAGTGATAGCCTATGTTTATAGCATGGGTACAGCATGGTGGCAATCCCAAAATCTTCAGACTGCAGAATGTCAGAAATATGTGTACTGGAGTCTAAATCATAGAGCATGTGTTCCATTAAGGCACAACTTCCAGTATCACCACCTGCCGCCAGCACTTGCTGCACATTGTCTGCCTGAGCACATGTAATAGTGGAATTGCCTGACTGATACAGGCAGTGTCCTCACTCACTGCCTATGTTGCATGTTCAAATGGCCTGAGAATCATGATCAGGCAGTCCCCTTGGCACCACTGCTCTGTTGTCAGAGACACAGATACTTCTGCACTGTCACAACTTGTACGTAGCAGCAGATATTCTGATATGCCTTTATACTGCTCGTACAACTGCTTGATCATGTGCAGGATTGAGTTCCAGCTGGTGACAACATTCAGCTTCATACGATGTTGAGGCAGTTTGCTTTGTATCTGTAGCTGATGGAGCTGGTCACAGGCCTTTCAGGAATAGGCAAAGTGGACACAGATGCAATAGGCCACAGTCAAAATGTCCTTGATATCAGGATGGGTTAGAAATTGCTGCACAATGAGATTAAAACAGTCTGTCAGGCATGGCACCCTGACATACCCCCCCCCATCACTGGTACATTTCACAACATTTGAGTCATTATCACTTGCAATGAATCCTGCTTTCAGTGAATGGGGGTGAAGCCACACATCAATCTTGGTATGGAGCACTTCCAGTATTTTCTCACCCATGTGTGATCCAGCTATACTCTTCATTGTCAGTGTGGCATGCTGATGAAGACCAGGAATGTTGCTACTACCACAACTGGGCTTAGTGCAATTTTCCCCACAGCCAGAGTCAAATACTACCCTGGGTACCTGTGCCCAATGTGCTGTAATGCACAAGTAGGAGCTACCAGCTGTTTGGCCATTGGTCCACATATCCATGCTCATATGTATGTATGGTGATGCTGAATGCTTTAAGGCATGCTTTACCATCTCTGGCAATGTCTCATAGACTTTAGGAATGGCATGTTTAGAAAAGTGCATTCTTGATGGATCTGCCATTTGGGACAGGCACAGGCCATCGACCTCCAAAATCCAACATTCTCAACAAGAGAGAATGGCAACAGATCAATAGCCAACATTTCAGCAGCTGTTGCATTTAGCTCACATGCAGTAGCATGATTGGGAGGGAATTTGGAATGGTGCTCAAACATGCTATGCAGTGTAGGCTGGACCTTTCTTGAGGTTGGGCTACCAAACAGCTGGACCCATCATTGTCGGCATAGTTTGGGTGCTGTTTGACTCTGGGGGACTCCTATCTGCTGCTGCTTGAGTGACACCAGTGATTTGGGGGGTTATCTACAATGGCATTATAGTGCTTTTCTGACTTGGGGTGATACTACTCAACCCACCACAACTGCAGCTATGCCAGCTACTAGGCAAACCCACAGAATCCTCCTCCTCCTCCTCTCTGTAATCGTCTTCACTCACCCCTCTATTCACTTGGTCTATTGCCCTGTCACTTCTGTTTGCCTTGTCAATGATGATGATGATGATGATGATGATGATGATGATGATGAGGGAAGGGACCCCCTGTACTGGCTTCCTTCTGGTGTTGATGTCAGTGTAACAGGTGCCTGTTCTTAAGGTGTGTGTGTTGCCAACCGGTGCCTAAGTGGCTGTCCTTTTTCTACAAACTCAAGCTTGACACAGCTGACAGATAGCAACTGTCTTGTCAGTTGTGTCAAGTATATAGAAATCCCAAACTAGGTATTTTGTAACCCTTGTTTTATCTTAGGGCTGGGAGTGGACAGCTGAGGGGAAGGGGTAGAAATTTGAATTTGTGTTTTTTGGAATGCTTTCATAAAGGAATACTGGAGGAAGGGACATTGGTAGTTGAACAAGTGCACACAACATCCCCTGCACCATCTGCATCATCACCCTTATGTTTTTTCTCTTCAAGTTCCCATAGGGGATCCAAGAGATCATCATCAGCACACCTGCTGTCCTTCTCCTCCACAGGTCTGTCCTCTCTCATCATGACTGTGTCCTGACTCAGCACAACTACCAGCAGCCATGGGGACACCAACAACCTCCTCGTCAACAACTGTTCCTTGTTCATTGGTGCTGCTGCTTCCTTTGTCACCTCCTACATCCCCCACCAGCATGGCTGCCACAGATGTGGCAGAGAAAAATTTGGCTACACTAATGCCACCACCGTGAACTACTCCTTCACTGCCACCAGCGCTGGAGCCCATGGAACATGCTGCTACCATTCTCACAGACATTGTTTTTTTAACTGCTGCACCATTGTGCCTCACAGATTTGGACACATTTTTTGCTGCCTCCCTAGCACCTCTCCCTTTAGTTGAGCTTCTCCTCCCAGTCATTCTTCTATGCTAATGGTAACTTGCCTTTTTTAAACAGAACAGAGATTACAATGACAGGGCCAGGTAACGAGGTAAATAATATAACACACAGTGACAGAACACATCTTTTTTAAACAGCATACGGATTACAACAGCAGGGTTCTATGTGATAATGGTGACTGCAAAATAGCGATCGCTGTTACAGTGAGTGTACATTTCTGTAAAATGAATTTTGGCGATGCACACTTGCAGCGAGGAAAGAAAAGTGTCCAAAACCTATGAGCTTTCTGTTTAATGAGGGGGGCTGTGCCCCATACCCCCCACTTTTAGATTCTCAACTCCAGGAGGGTGCATGTCGGGGTTGGTGAAAACTTGTAAAAAACATTAAGCCTACCGGTCCAGTGGCAAAAAAAAATCTGCACCAGACCAGACCCAAACCCTGTACCCTGCACCTCCCAAGTGAGCACCCTCCCCTCCATGCCAGTGGTCCAGCTCAGTAGCTGCCCACCAGACCCACCACACATACCTTCCCTTCCCTCCCACCGTGTGTGTGTACACACATACATCTTGTCGCATACCTTGCCCAACCCAGTATCCACTCACTCCCCAGCTAGGTAGCCATTTACAGAGGCACCATGATTGAGTCACCCATTTTGTAATTGCCCAATCACAGTTGTCCTGTACACGGTATACCCAACAACAGGGGTTACAGAGGTAATTAGTATAACACATAGTGACAGAACAATTTTTGTTTTTTAACCAGAACAGGGATTACATCGACAGGGCCGGGTAACAGGGGTAAGCAGTATAACAAACAGTGACAGAACATTTTTTTTAAACAGCACAGGGGTTACAAGGGGTAATTAGTATAACAAACAGGGACAGAACAAGTTTTTTTAAAACATAACAGGGATTACAACGACAGAGGTAACAGGGGTAATTAGTATAACAACAAACTCTAGCAAGAGCCAATACAGCTGCAAAATAATAGTATTGTTGGCAGTGAGAAATGTGTAAACTAGCAATTTTTGCACTAACCACTGAGTCACCTAACTGCACTTTCTAATTGTTGTGATACATACACACTGACTAGTATAAATACACATATATGCATATATATTTCAGTGTAACATAGCAGTGCACTGTCTGCACACAGTTTTGCAGATTAAAAAAATGCATTGAGGGACTGTTTTCTTCTTTTCAGGCTCCGAGAGACATCAGAGGGTATGGGGTTACCACTAGACAACTCATTTAAACCAGCAATGGCATGCATAAGGTTGAAACTGATCTAGATAGAGGGGAATGCAGACTAGCAATTTTTGCACCAAACACTGAGCCACCTAGCTGCAATTTCTAATTGTTGTGATATAGACACACTGACTAATACTTATATGCATATATATGCAAAAAAAAAACAGAGGAAAGAGTAAGGATTCCAAACAACAGTGAAGGGGCCAGAAATAAGACATGATGGGATTGGTGCAGTGCAGTGGCTGTGGAGCAGCAGTCTTCCAGGAGATGTTCTGGAGGATGTGGTGCTGTCCCATCTGAAGACAACTCTCTGGGCTGAGGGAGGAGGTTGCTCATCTCCAGGCTGAGTAGGCCAGGACTTGTTGGATCTCCTCTTCCATCCAGGGACCACCAGGGCCACTGCCATTGCCTCAGAAGTTGCCAAGAAGGAGGAGCGGTTGGACCACAGTGGGTTCAGGGAAGGTGAGGGTGGTGGAACATAGGCGCATCCCTCCAGTTGTACCTCTCCACAATTCCTATGCTGTTCTGGCAAAGTGTGGTTCCTCTATGGCGGCACCTGCAGTGGAGACCAAGGAGGATGCTGGGAACCTCCACAAGGGAGACCCAAAGGAGGGTGGCATGGGACCCCACAGGGAAAAGAAACAACTCCTGGTGGGGACTCCATTGTTAGGAAGGTAGAACTGGGGGAGGTAAGGTGCCTTCCTGGCACCATGGCTTGGAGGGTCAGGGAATGAATCCTCAGGATCGCCAGAACAGCTGCAAAGGGGAGGGAGCTGGATGTCATTGTCCACCTAGGGACAAATGACCTGGCTAAGAAAGGGATCAGAGCAGTGCAGGAAGAGTTTGTGGAGTTGGGAAGGGGCCTTAGACAAGTAGCACATACGGTAACCTTCTCAGAGGTGCTACCAGTCTATGGCATAGGTGAGACTAGGGTGCTCCACACCAGGGAATTCAATCAGTGGTTGAAAAACTGGTGCAGAGCTCAGGGATTTGGCTTCATTGGGGACTGGGGGTACACCTGGAGTGATGCAGGCCTATACTGGCATGATGGGCTGCATCTGTCCAGAAGGGGAACCAGGATACTAGGTGATAGGTTTAAATGCTTCATTGGCAAGCATTTAAACTAGCCAAGGGGGGAGGCACTGGAAAGGAGCAGGGAAATACTAGCACCCCCAAAAAAGTCAGGGTAGTAAGTGAGGTAAACACCAAGACAGAGATGTTGATAGGGAGAAGGGCAGGGGTAAATGGAGAAAGTGACAAAGGCAATAATGACAGGGATAGGGTGGAAAGGAGTAAGGCCATCAGGAAATGGAGGGTAAAGAGTACCAATGCCCATAGTCTGGGCAACAATCTCCCTGAACTGGTGGCCTTGATGGAAGAGGGATGCCTGGATATTGTAGCAGTCACAGAAACATGGAACATGGAGAACCATGACTGGGATGTTAACATACCAGGGTACATAACCTACAGGAGAGACAGGGAGGGGAGAAGAGGGGGAGGAGTAGCTCTTTATGTAAAGGAAGGGATAAAAGCAACTGAACAAAAGAGTAAACAGGGAGGAGAGGAGGCACTGTGGGTCACCTTAAAGACTGGAAATGCCACCATAATCTGCACAGCGGTTGTATACAGACCCCCATGTCGGGGGAGGGAATGGATAAGGATATGATAGAAGGCATTCTTAGGATGGCAGAGAAAGGGGAGATACTATTGACTGGAGACTTGAATATGCCAGATGTTAACTGGAGCACATTTGCTGCAGCCACATCCAAGAGCAGGGCCATTCTCGATGCCCTACAGGTGGCATGCCTCAGACAGCTAGTTTCAGAGCCCACTCATGTGGGAGCAATCTTAGACCTCATACTTTCAAATGGAGACAGTGAGAGGATCTCAGATCTAGAAGTGGGTTGCCATCTGGGAACAAGTGACCATCAAACAGTGTGGTTCACGATAAACTCAGCTACAGAGTCAAGCCATACAAAAGTGAGTGTACTGGACTTCAGGAGGGCTGACTTTGGCAAGATGGGAGAGTGCCTTAGAAAGGCACTAGCAAGCAGACTAGAAGGAGGGGTGGAGCAACAATGGGGAAACATCAAAACTGCCATCACAGAGGCAACAAGCCTTTGTGTGAAGCAAATAAACAAATCAAAATGGAAGAAAAAGCCACAATATTTCTCAAAAGATGTGGCGGTTAAAGTCAGGGAGAAAAAGATAGCATTCAGGAAGTGTAAGGAAACACAGAAGGAGCAGGACAGAGAGCTGTACCAGTTAAGGCAGAAAGAAGCAGGGAGGGATGTCAGAATAGCAAAGGTCCAAACTGAGGAAAAGATAGCCAACTCAGTTAAGAAGTGGGCTAAAACCTTTTACAGGTACATCAGGAAGCGTAGAAAGACAAAGGGAGGGATAGTGAGGCTGAATAGAATGGACAGGGGGTGGGCAGAGAGGGACAGTGAAAAAACAGGGATACTGAAAGTATATTTCTGCTCAGTATTCACAAAAGAGGAGGGGGGAGGTGCCTAATCCAATTAACAGAAGCACTCTTGATAGGGGGGGTCGATCCCAGTCCTTTCACAGAAGAAAGGGTTCCGAAAGAACTCCTAAAACTGAAGGTGGACAAAGCAATGGGGCCTGATGGAATTCATCCCAGAATTCTAAAAGGATTAAGGGGAGAACTAGTGAAACCACTGACTACTCTTTTTAACAAATCATGGGAGGATGGTGTGGTACCTGAGTACTGGAGGAAGGTGGATGTGATTCCCCTTCACAAAAGGGGGACCAAGACAGAGGAAGGAAACTACAGACCTGTCAGTTTGACCTCTGTGGTAGGGAAAGTGATGTAATCACTTCTGAAGGAAAGAATTGTTGAGTACCTAGAGCCCAGTGGGGCACAGGACACAAGGCAGCATGGGTTCACAGCAGGAAGGTCATGTCAGATGAATCAAATTGATTTCTTTGACTGGGTGACAAAAGTAGTAGACCAGGGAGGGGCTGTGGACATGGCCTACCTAGACTTTAGCAAGGCATTTTACATAGTCCCACACAAAAGATTAATTGTCAAATTAACCAGCCTGAGAGTGGATCCCAGGGTGGTAGCCTGGGTAAAACATTGGCTGGACAACAGGACACAGAAGGTACTTGTAAATGGAGTCCACTCTGAAGAAAGAGGGGTTACTAGTGGGGTACCGTAGGGTTCAGTACTGGGTCCAGTCCTTTTTAATGTCTTTATAAGTGACATTGCTGAGAGACTAGAAGGAAAAGTATGCCTCTTTACAGATGACACAAAGATCTGCAACAGGGTTGATACACAAGGAGGCGTGGAAAGGTTGAGAAGGGACTTGGCAAGGTTGGAGGAATGGTCAGAAGTATGACAGCTTGGATTCAATGCAAAGAAGTGCAAAATAATGCACCTGGGAAACAAAAATCCAGGAGAAGATTATGCAATGTGGGGAGACAGTAACAACAACAAAAATGGAAAGGGACCTCGGGTAATCATATCAGATGACCTTAAGGTTAGCAAGCAATGTGAGAAGGCAGTAGGGAGGGCTGGGGTATACTGGGATGTATAGGGAGAGGCATCACCAGCAGAAAAGAGGAAGTTGTTATGCCTCTGTACAGACAGTTGGTGAGACCCCATCTGGAGTACTGCATCCAATTCTGGAGACCCCATCTCCACAAAGACATAGACAGGATAGAGGCAGTCCAGAGGAGGGCAACTAAAATGGTGCAGGGTCAGCAAGAGAAGCCATATGAGGAGAGACTAAAGGAGCTTACTATGTATACCCTTGAGGAAAGGAGGGAGAGGGGGGACATGATAGAAACTTTTAAGTACCTCAGTGGAATCAACAAAGTCCAAGATGGTAGCATCTTGCAGAAAAAGAGATGTGCAAGAACAAGGAGACACAATTTAAAGATAGAGAGGTGGTGGTTCAGGGGCAATGTGAGGAAGCATTTTTTCACAGAGAGAGAGTGGTGGATGCATGGAACAGCCTTTCTGAGGAGGTTATGGGTCTAAAACTGTGGGAGAATTCAAGAATACATGGAACAGACATAAGGCAATTCTTGTGGGGGTTAAGAAGAAATAGGCTGTTGGTTACCTAGGATCTGCAGCTTATCTTGTAGGTAGGGAAATGGGCACACTAGGTGGGCCAAGCGGTCCTTATCTATCATCAAAGTCAATGTTTCTATGTTCCTATATTCCAATATAACATAGCAGTGCACGTCTACACATACACAGCACTGACACACACATATACTTCCTTCTATGGCATTTATTTACTTATGCATCTAACCCTAATTTTTACTGTATTTGTGATAAGCACTGTGTTTTGCACTAACTTATTGTACTGATATTCCACATGACAGGGTAACTATGGCAGTGGATCAGGGAGGTGAGGTGGATGTGGCATATCTGAACTTCAGAAAGACCTTCATCACTGTCCCCCATAGAAGGCTAATTGATAAACTGCACAACCTAGGGGTGGATCCTAAAATAGTTCTGTACATGGAGAACTGGTTGAATGGCAGGAGTGAGAGGGTTGTGGTAAACAGGGAGTACTCTGGAGAGGGAGAAGTGACAAGCAGGGTGCCACAGGTGTCAGTGTTAGGGCTGGTCCTCTTCAATGTCTTTATTGGGGACATTGCAGAGGGACTGGAGGGGAAGATATGCCACTTTGCAGACAATACAAAGGTATGCAATAGGGTGGACACTCCAGGGGGTGTTGAAAGAATGAGGGAAGACCTTAGAACACAGTAGAAATGATCTGAAGAATGGCAGCTGGCATTCAATGCAAAAAAGTGCAGTATCATGCACATAAGGCAGAAGAACCCAGGGGCAAAGTACGAACTAGGTGGGGTAGTACTGACAGTCATGAAACAGGAAAGGGGTCTGAGAATTATCATCTTGGAGGACCTAAGAGAAACTAGACAGTGCAATAAGGCATCTGGAAAGGCTAGCCAGGCACTTGGATGCATAGTGAGGGGTATCATGAGTAGAAAGAGAAAGGTCATCTTGTCTCTGTATAAGACACTCATGAGACCACACCTGAAATACTGTGTCCAGTTCTGGAGGCCCCATCTGAGAAAGAACACAGGCAGGGTGGAGGTGGTGCAGTGGAGTGCAACTAAAATGGTGCAGGACCTGCAGAATAAGACCTATGAGGAAAGACTAGAGTAGTTAAATATATATTCCATGGAGGAAAGAAGGTAGGTGGGGACATGATTGAAACATACAACTACATCACTGGTATAAAACCTAACTAAAGCCTTTGACATGGTAAACCCTTCCCTTCTTATCGGCTCCCTCCTAACGCTAGGCCTCTCCCAAGAAGCCACCTCCTGGTTCTCAAACTACCTAAGTGGTAGATCCCAGTGTGTAAAAATTCATGATACTCTCTCCTCCACCTTACCAGTCTGATCAGGAGTTCCTCACAGCTCAATATTGGGCCCTCTTCTTTTTAGTCTCTTCCTCAGTCCCTCCCTGTGCCTACTCTGGCCAGATGCTACTTTATGGGGATGACACTGTCATCTTTTCTAGCCATCTTGACCCCTCTCCCGTAGAACATAACCTTCAACTTTTTTTTTCTGAGACTGAATCCTGGTTTACAAGTCACAAACTTATTCTAAACTACAAAAAAAACAAAGCAAGGTAATATTATTTGCCAACTCCCAAAACAAACACAAAGAACAGCCCCTGCACATTCTAAACAATCAGCTACAACCCACAGACCAAGTAAGTAGTTTCAAATACCTGGGCATAACCCTCGATTCTACCCTCTCCTTCCATGATCATATTGATCTGGTCTGCAAGGCAGTAAACACAAGGACTGGCCTACTTTACCTGCACAGGAACTGCCTTACCCCTAACGCCCTCCATCTGGCCATCACCAGTTCAGTACAATCCATAGTTGATTATGGCATAGATATCTATGGAGCTGCAGCATTCACTGCATTAACCAACATCAAAGTTGCCTTAAATAAAACCTGTCACCTTGTTGTCGGTGAGGACAGGAGTACACACACCTGTGATCTGTACAAAAATGCCCACTGGCTAAACTTTAGGGAAGGCTCACCTATCAGACTTGCCAATTAGCCAAAATGATAGCCCTAGGTTGCTCCCCACCTGAAACTCTTCATCTCCCTAACCCCTACTCCAACACTCTGGGCTACCAGAAACTCCTAGAAGGCTACATTCCTAGACTTCATTCACATATTTGGGACTGTCTAGTACAGTATGCCCTGCAAGCCCATTAGTCCACACTGTGGACCCATGGGTTTACAGCCCATACGGTACCTGTCATATGGCGGGTGGCCGGGTGGTATGCGGGTGGGTTGCAGCCACCCACCAATGACGGGGGGGAGCGGGGTGGGAAAGGGGTCCTGTGTGGGTGGTATGGGTGCGGGGTACCACTGGATCACCAGAGAATTTACATCGGGCAATTTACCATGATCACAGCAATGGGCAGAGGGGGAGTACCACTAGACCACTAGGGACATTACATACAGTAATTTACCATGATCGAGGCTAGGGGCAGGGGGGATGCCACTAGACTACAAGGGAGTTTGTAAGGATATTCACCAGTGATTGCTGCAATGGGAGGGAGGGGGGTACCACTAGACTACCAGGGAATAATCTCAAGTACTTTAACAGTGATCGGGGTAATGGGAGGGAGGGGGGGGTACCACTAGACTACCAGGGAATTTCTTAGGGCAGTCAATGGCAATCATGGCTACAGGGTGGGGGATGCCCCAGGACCCCCTCTGCACACTTCATTCTGTGCAGTGCACCAGGCCTAATTTGCCTGGCTGCCCTGTGCAAGGCATGCAAATAGGGCCATAATGACATGCAAATGGCCCCATTTGCGCCTTGCATATATTATGGCCTAATTTGCATGCCCTCTGCTGAATATCGTGGGTGATGTGCCCAGCACAACTGCGTTTGCACTGGTGCATCCCTGTGCTCCCTATCTGTGGCTTGCACCAGCACAGTGCCACTGTGCCATGCACTGTCTATGCCATATTCAATGGTGCTGTGCCATGGCGCATCACCGTTGAATATCACCTGGTCCTGGCCCCAGCTAATCCCAGTTGCACTGTGCCCAGGCTTGCACCACTGCCAGGTGCAGTCTGAATATTCAGCCCATATACTTTAACTCGGACCAAACACATTACCTTAGTCCTTGGCCGATCTTCCACTACTGGATGCCTCTTCTCAATGTGAACATGCATTGTGTGTGTGCAAATTACCTTAACAAGTGTAAATGATAGTTGGGGCTAAAAGTACATGTTCTTCTAAACCTAGGGATCTTTGTAAGAATAATGAAGAGTGTTGCAAGTCTAACTTTTACCACTTTGAAAAACAGGACCGTGATCCTGAGCATGTGTGTCATGTCCATGGCAACATCACGCACATGCTCAGGATCACAATCTTGTTTTTCAAAGTGGTAAAAGTAAGACTTGCAATGCTCTTTTTTGTTCTTACGAAGATTTTTGTCTCTTCCCCAAACCATATCTAACAGCATTTGGCTAGTGGGGCTGGTGCCAGTTTTGACCCCTGTCCATGAACATCCACATGTGGTCACACAGGTGACAGTACAGAAACAGACAGTCAGAACCACCTTCGAAGTACACACACACATACACATACACACACACACACACACACACATACATATGAGAATAGGTAACATATACAATGAGAAAAAAATGCACAAACATACTAGTACTGCAATAGAAGATGAAACCATTTCCAAATGCAGCCCCTAATAAACTAATATGAAGCACCATCAAATTATGATAACAATGGGTGCACATGGGCACCTCTGCAGAGCCCCCTCCCCACAAACACAAATGCAATAAACAGTACGACGTGATATTGTTCAGAACCGATGAGTACAAAGATTTATTAAAAATTATAGATATACAATTTGTGACACAGCATAGGTCAATGAGTTTCTATACAATATAATAGGGGCTATTACAGATGATATAAAGGACTGGAGTACCTTTGCATTGCTAAATAAAACAGACAATGACCCCTATATTACAGATAAAGCAATGATTAAGTATTAATAATTAAAAATACTAACCAATCCAAGGTAAGTCTCCGATTTGTGTCATCTGAATTAGAACTGTCAATCTCTATGTCAGAATCAGATGCAGCTTGTGTCTTCTCACATTGATTAACACTGGATACTGTGGGCTTAAATTGGTAAGGCTGGATACCAATATCAAAGTTTAAATGTGTGTACTCAACATCTTTATATTCCTCTACCTCAGACATGATGGACAGTGAGCACAGGCACGCTAAAGATTATTGAAATCCAAAGGTAAAAAAACACACTCACTGTAAGACAGCAAGCTTAGCTGATGTAAGTTTTCAGGAAGAAGGCACATAACCAGCAGAGACTAACACACTCCTTTTTCAGTACTTTAGCAGCAGAATTTCAACAGCATGGCAGTTTTAATATGAAAAAGTGCATATGAACAGTCCATTTCAAACCTCCACTGTAAAAAAAAAAAACTGTAACTTAAATGAACTGTGTTTAGGGGTCCTTTAACTTATCTTCATTGAGAGCAGTAACATCAGATGATTTACTACATAAACATTCCATTCTGTGACATTTGACTTACTCATTGCTATGGATCCAGGGTTGTCTGCTTTTCTCCCTTTATAGCTGGGAAAGGTTGACTGAGCTGAAATGTTTATGAGCTATGAATTTTTCTTGAAAGACAGTTCTAACTACATTGAACCTTAGCACACAAAATAGTGCTTTGAAACACTTCTCAGCTGAATGCAAGCGAAGTAATACCACAAACCCTCTAATTGTATCTAGTCCATTGGGTATCTGGAGAGTTCCCTTTCTCTACTGTCATAGCAAGATGTCTACAGGGCTACACCCACTGCAGCCATAAAAAATGACAGAACACTTTCACTTTAAGGAAAATATAACTACAAAATCACTAAAACTGCTACAGAAAGATGCAGACAAAATGGCTTATAAAAACACACCAAACTAAACTGCACAAATAAAAATGAGAAATTACTTTAAAGATAAAATAAAAAACTAACAAGAAAGACTGAGAAAAAAATATAACACAAATCTCCTGCTTACGAAAAAAAGCTCAGGATCTTTTTGAGCTGCCTTGTAACCTTACTGCTTACAGTACCTACCACTGATCTACAGACTGCCAAAACAGAAACCACTACTTTAAAGTAAATAATCACCAAATAATAAGCAAATAAACACAAATCTAGGAGCACAAGAACCTCTTCAACAATTTGTGAGCAATTTGGATTCCAAAAAGCTTGTTTTTTAAATGTATTTAAAGCTTTTTCTTTCTCTGACAGGCACACAGATTTCCCTGTACTCTCTCTTTACAACACTACACTGAGACATCCTCCTCTACGTGGTTTACCAGCTGTTTCAGCAACATTTGACCTTCAGTCCCATAGTACCTTGCAAACTTTGCCTCTGTGCCAAACTTCACTGGTGAAGTCACAGCTTTGTGTTCCTATGAGACTTTGCCTCTGTGCCTAACTACGCTAGTGAAGTTGTGACTTTGCATTTCACAGAGTTATCACTTTTCCGCAAAGTTGCGACTTTGTACGGTGCATTAATTTGCAAAATGAGGAGGATTCATGAATTAATCTGTGAAGCAAGGTTTTCAGACTTTGCACATCACTAGTGGTAAGTAAGAAAGTTCAAGAACATAGTTTCTAGACACACTCAGAAAGAGTTTGCTACTGTATGCAACTTCTCATAAAGTTCTTCTGGAATCACTTTGTTTTTTTCTGATGATCTTTAACAATCACAGAGCAAACTATACTGAACTACTGTAATTTCACTTGAATAAGGGGAATAACTGCAGAACATGTCTCATCTAGAAAAAATCAAAATGGTGGTCAATATTTCCATAATGAGACTTTCAAAAGGTAATTATGACTGTAACATTTGCCTGAGACCCTTGTGGTCCTCCTCTCCCAACTCTCCAAGGGGGAATTGGGATGGATTACTGGTGTTGTTCTACACTGGTTACGGAGTCTTTTATTGACATGGAGCCTCCAGCAGGGGTAGAAATAAATGATACTGGGACATTATAGGAAGTGCCTTTACCTCCAGCAACTACTATGTTGCTCTGGCCCACATAGTCACTCCCTGCAGCAATGACATTGCAGCACAGTAATTACCCCAACAAGGTACTGTAATATAAACAAAATCTGGTCAGAGCCACTATGGCTGCTAATACATTCACTTGATAAGGGTGTTTCATGGCCTTAAACGTAAAGATGAATTGTTGTAGTCATCTCTGTGTGTAAATATAATGTTTGCTGAAGATAGATCATTTATCTGGTCGATCCTGTATTTCCCATGTGTTTAAATGCGAGTGGTGAGTGCATGTTATACTATATTTGGAATGAGAGGGAGCTCTGCACCAAGGACTTTGAGTAATGGTAGAAGGAATGGTGCAGGAAGGAGAGGTATGTCTACATTGGGGACAGTGGGCCAACCTGGAAGGATAAGAACCTATACTGAGGTGATGGCCTGCTTTCATCCAGGAGACAACCACAGTCCTCAGTGAATGATTCAAATGTTACTTCTATGGACAATTAATGTAGCCAAGGGGGTTGACAGAAGAAATATGGGAGGCAGAAAGTGGGTCACTACAAGCTGAGATAGAGATTAAGGAAATCCCAAGGGGAGAGAGTCCCACTAGGATGCAAGTTATTCAGGGAAGCAGGGGGTTAGCAAAGGAAGAAGGGAGAAAAGAGCAGTCAAAGGATAAAGGTGTGGAAGGGGGAACAGTTGGAAAAAGGAGAAAGTAGTAAGAAGAGAGGTGAAGGCTGTCAAAATGGTGCAAGGTCTTCATCCGAAGCTCTATGAGGAGAGACTGAAAGAGTTCAATATGTACACCCTGGAGGAGAGGAGGGAGAGTAGGGCTATTATGGAGACCTTCAAAATATCTCTTGGGGGTTAATAAGGTACAGTAGGGAGATATGTATCAGAGAAAAAGGTACTGTAGAGCAAGGGGTCTTGATACGAAGCTGGAAGGAGGTAGATGTGAGGAAGTTCTTCTTCACAGAAAGGGTGATGGATTCCTGGAACAGTCTTCCATGGGAGGCAGTGGGGGTGAAACCAGTGGTGGATTTCAAAAATGCCTGGGACAGACACGTAGGAATCTTAAGGGGGAGTTGGAAGAAGGAGGTGGAAAAGACATTGCTGTACAGCAAGTTGGGTCTGCAGTAAAAGTGTTCATAATTAAAAATTAAAAATAAATTAAAAATGGGCAGACTAGATGGGCCCAGCAGTCATTATATGCCATCAGTTTCAATGTTTATGTAACACCCCCCTTTGGGAGATTACTAGTTCTATTTGGCCCTCCCTGGGTTTTGTGGACTAATTCAGCGCAGTAGAAAAAAGGGTTAATTCTTCTCAGCACTTGAGGGGAGCCTCCCTCAGGTTGGGAGGTTACCATGGGTGAGTGGGGAGATGAAGCCCCACAATATATAGTTCCAGTCGGAGGAGTGAGCGACGAGGGAGTGAGTGTCAGTCAGGTCTGGGCGGGGTCGATTGCCTACTTTGGGATCCAGCTAGTGGGACTTGGGGGGACACAGAGGAATAAATTGGAGCCAGTAGCCACAAGTCACATAATATCTTGGAGGGAAGCTAAAGGGGAGAGGGGAGCCAGTGGCTGCAAGTTGCAGAGTGCCCTGGCAGCCTGTGGTGCTTAGTGTAGGGATCCTGTGGACAAGAATGTGTCAGGGAATGTAGTGTCCAGACAGCGAGCTGATTTGGAGCTCCATGTGATGTGTCTCCCTTCTCAATTTTGGGACAGTAGCTACCAGTCTTAGGAAGCAATGCAGGGGTCATGAGGTAACTCACAAATCCCAGGCCATGAGGACTGCAAGTTCTGAGGGGGGACCCACTGAATCAGTAGGGAGAGAGAGTGACAGACGGGGATCATTAAGAGTTTGGGTGCCTGTGAAGAATAACGGGCTGCTAGCACTGTGAACTGTTCTTTGACTTGTGCTGCCTCAAAGTTTTTGTTACCATAGTGGTCACAAGTTAATACTGCCCTAAGACTGTGTGACCTCCTTGGTCCTGGTAAAAACTGCTATTATGGCCATACTGGCCGTGTGAAAGCTGAATGTGTTTTCCACTAATTAACTGATACTCACCAGAGTTATGTGTCAATATGTTTAATGAATTTGGGATCTCTGTTGTTTCTTCAAGTTCCATGTGGACATTCTGTTATTGAAAGGAACTGTTTAATGTGCATTAACCTGTTGTTTTCATCCAGCACCAGCATCTGGGCCTGGATAACATGGCCACTAGAAGTGTTTCTGCTGCTGTGGGTGCCCCATTCCCACAGACATATTCCATCTATACCCCTAGACACGGAGAGGGAGGGCTACATTTCTATATATGACAGGTTATGTGATTCAAATGGATAAGGCACATAGTTTTTCCAGTTTTGCACTCACACTGTTGGTTTACAGAGCAATTTGAGATACAAATGTGTGGGCTGGTTGTTGGGGGGATGGGTAAGGAGATGCAGGCTTGAAGATCAAATGAAAAAACAAAACAAATCAAATAGCTGGGCCATATAATACTATGCATGCCATCAAGCTCAGCAGTGGTGAACATTACATGCATACAGTATTCTGTAGGTTACAGTCAGTGATTTCAGAAAAACCTTTTTTTTTTTTACCCAAGTCATCAGCCTCCATTCAGTGCATATAGTAAGCTTTATTAGTAAAAGGTTGGGAAATAATTTAAAAGTTTAAGTTAACAAAAAAGTCAAGTAAGTTATCCCATTCGTTCAACTTCACTTTTCAGCATTTCCCAATATAAATCTGGTTCCGAGAGGGAGAGAGAGAGAGAGAGAGAGAGGGCGAGAGAGAGAGAGAGAGAGAGAGAAAGAGAGAAAAGTAATGGTGGAGCATGGTTGCCTATCCACTATTCTCTATGTACAGTGCCCCCACACACACACACACAACATTGGGGGACAGAGAGAGAGACTTGTAATTTAGAAGTGTGGGGTCTTCATGAACTATGATTTCTCCAACCCTCAACAGGCTGGGGATCTGAAGCTATCAAGTTTTAGATGCATTCTGGTGCATTTATAAGGGTCATTTTGACACTACTTGGCAGCTTTTAAAGCCTTCCTTGACTTGTTACAACCAACTAACGTCACTATCAAAATAACTACTTTTTATTTTCTTAAACAAAATTGTCAAAACTAAAGCAAAATATTCCACTCCAGCCACCCTCCAAACATACATTTATATACCACTTCTCTTGAGTACAGCCAGCTATCACTGCAGCAGGCATTGCACTTCTTACCTTGCAACCTGAACAGCAGACTCTGACCCCCCCAACAGTACACCACCCAGTCAGACATACAAAGCAGTGAGAAGGGCACACAAAACACCAGCCTGGATGTGCATGTGTCTGTCACACAGCAGACACTTACACAGACCATCCATGCCAGAGAATGGAACTGATACACAGGACCCACTGGAGGGTCCCTCAAGGCTCAACAATGACACAGGATGTATACCAGGTCATGACTGCTTTATCTGCATGTACCCTGAACTGAGATAGTTGGAGCAGGAAGGGTAAGGCTCAGCAGGAACAGCTGCATGAAATACATGGCATATACATGACATTACAGCCCACAGACTTGACTTACACCAAGGCTTCCACAACCTGTGTGAGACCTCAGACAATGGCATGACCATAACTGTCACTGCTCTACTGCAGGATGATGTTTCCCATTCATATCCAGTATGTGGCGGCCAACCCTCAAACCCCATACGTCATACACTGGAACCACAACACCATCAAGCACTCCAGCACAACCCACACATGACAGCCAACCTGCGGGGGTGCACAGCCAACTGTAACAGATGATGACTTAATGCCAAGCACATTCTGTGCCATGTAAACAGCCCAGTCCCATGGTAAGGGAGGGGCAATGATGGCAGTAGGCTCATACCACCCTAAACACTCACTCAGAAGTCATCCTAGACACCAAAGCCAAGAAACATATACAGTACCTAATGCTTCATCCAAATGCAGCACAGGCTTTAATGCTGAATAATAGCCATCCACCATCAGATGCATGTGGACTTTACTTCATGGGTTTCATGCTCGCTCACATCAGGAAGGATGGGAGGCTGGTGGCAAGGGGCAAACTGGGGAGGAAAGACATAATTTAAATCACTGGACACAGCCCAGCCCAGCCCCTCACCATCAGATAAGACCATCCAATACAAACAAAATTATTAATACGAAACAGCACACTTACCTCACTGCTCCATTTATGACAAATTAGGCTGGTTATTAATTCATATTGTTTTGTTGGCACCAACCATCTAACTCACTCAGTTCTGGCAAAGTCCCGACTCCTGATTTGTGAGAATTAATCTCTCACAGGCTCACATGGTGCAACTTGTCTGCTGCTCCCCACTCATACTCCACATAGTACCAGCTGTGCCTCCAGTCACACAGGTACACCTAGCCGCTAGCTGGGTTATAGGATTTCTGCAGGACACTACCTGGATTGCAGATCTGTCTTTCACATGAACAAAAAGCATGAACGTCAAGATGAAAACAAAGCTATTGCTGCCAGGTTTAAGTTACTAATCCTTCATGGAGATGACATTTAAACATGCACTACTGCTTTGCCACATAAAATAAGTTAATTAAATTAATAAGTCCAATATTCTGCTATTTCATTTAAAAACAAATACTGTTGTAAAAGTTAAACCCCACTGAATATGAGAAATTGCATCCCTCTTGGGCTATCCTGGGTAAATGCATTATAAAAATGGGTAAAAGAAGTTCCCCACTGAAAAAAAGATATTGAATCCCCGCTGTACTATCCTGGGTAAATACAGCATGAAAACTTGATCAAACAGAACCTCACTGCAAACAAGATATCACAACCCAATCCTCATTCAGAAGTAAAAACCAGCACAATGTTGGGGTGCAGGGACAAAGCAACTTAAGTTCAGCACATAATCCCGCACTCACCACCACCATGTAGAAAAGAATGCTGCTCACAACATCTCTGTTAAAGTGCAATCTTTATTGAGGTACTGCATCTGACCCCTTCCCAACTCACCCTCTCAGGCACCTCGCCAGTCCTGGTCACATAATACAAACTACAATGATAGTGATAACTGGCACAGCCCTCTGCTCACCACCTCAACTGGTTTCCATCTGACAGTCTCTGAGCAATCACAAGTATTGTACAAACACCTGCTTCTACCGTACACATGATCACTTACTGACAATCAGATGGTGACTGGCCAAGGTGGTAAACAGAGGGCTGTGTAGGTCACTGTCACTATTTCTGTACTCCGGCTTAGGTGACTTGAGCGGGAAGTGGGGTTTGTGGGGAGGAGGGTCCTGAGCAGGTGGGTTGACTGAGGATCAGATGTCTTTATGGGTGGGGGAGACCACCAGATTATCAGGAATATTCAAGAGAGCCACAGGACAGTCAGTTGAGGGTGCAGGAACCTGAGTAGGGTTGCGCAAACAGTTGTTAATTAAATCAGACTTGCCCCACACCCCAGATCAGCCATAACTCCAGAATTCAGATAATAAGGACTTAGCTGCAGGAGTCAGGTTTCAAGTCATTATTTATTAATTTATTTTACCTTTATTTTCCTTTTTCTTTTTTTCTAGGAAAGACACATTGAGCTGAAACTCATTTCCAGGTCACCCTGGGAGCACTATGAAGTTAAGGGACTTGCTCAGCTTAGGGTCACACAGTATACAAATGGTGGCTGTGGGGTTCAAACCAATGCCTCCAGGTTTCTCCAGAAGTCCTTTAATGAGAGCATGCATAAAAACTGCAGCCAGAAATTCCTTTACATAACATCCTTCCTAGATTTTAAATTATACACACACCACCACCCGTCCGGATGTCATGCACCTCAAGAACCAGGAAATACTACTCGCTGGCCAATGGATGATGGCTCTCTGTCCCTGAATGCCTCCAGTGCCTTTCTGGGGCCTCCTTCTCCACGGCAGCATCCCCAGGCCCTAAGAAGAGAGTGTGCTAGGGTCATCCCTCTCCCCCGGTGCCTTCCACCTCAGAGAAGGGAGACCCACCCAGTGAAGGGATATGCCAGGATATCCTGGGGATCAGCTGCAATACAAGGAGTTAGAGGAGGGCTGGGTTCAGACAGTGGGGCTAGCTAATGCCTTGACATCCAGACATCATGCACCTCAGAAACCAGGAAATACCACTCGCTGGCCACTGGATGATGACTATCTGTCCCCGAATGCCTCCAGTGCATTTCTGGGGCCTCCTTCTCCACGGCAGCATCCCCAGGCCCTAAGAAGAGAGTGTGCTGGGGTCATCCCTCTCCCCCGGTGCCTTCCCCCTCAGAGGAGGGGGACCCGCCCAGCCAAGAGATACGCTAGGATATCCCAGGGATCGGCTGCAATATGAGGAGTTAGAGGAGGGCTGGGTTAGGACAGTGGGGCTAGCGGGAGACTTGAGGAGCCTGAAGAAGGGGCCAGTGAGCATGAGGAGGGCAGAAAAAAGAGTAACCAAAAAAAAAAAAATAATGGTAGGTTGACCTGAGACACATCCTTTTGAAAATCTTGCACTTTGTCTTCATTCTCTGGATCAAGTCAATGCCGACACATTCTGTGCCTTTTGAATTACACAGGTATTGTTTACAGGGGTATGACATGCTATGCCAGTATTAATGTATTGTACTGTCTGAGATAATAGCCTTGAGATCCAACATCTTTTTCAAGACTGTTCCTGAAAACTATGGATGACAATATTATTATATGTCATCAAAGGTTTTGTTCAAGTGGACTGCAGCCTGCAGATATCATGGCAGTCTCCTTGTAGGGACACACTGACATGTCAGATACTGCATTTTCTTCACTCTGTGCCACCTTGTCCTACTAAAAAGTGCCTACTTCTAGCTTTCTCAGTCTATGGGTAGAAATGCTATGAAATGATGTGTGTACTCTTAGGGAAAGGGTAACAGTAATTTAAGAATCTAGGTCCACTGACTTGTATTTTCAAAGAGCTGTGATAGGCACAAAAGAAAGTTGTATCATGTTTGCATCACAAAACACAGCTGTGTCTATGTCAGAAGGGTGCACTATCATTGGAAGATGGTTGCACCACAATCTTCTGCACTTGCTTCCAGATTAGGGATGCAAAAGTGATGCAATGATGATGCAGCTGCAAATATTTTACAATTAAGATGCAAGTATAAGTGTCAGCTTTGATGCAGCTGTGAAAATAGACATTTACTGTATATGCCACATCTATATGATGCAAATCTGTGTGTCTTGACTTAATTTCATCTTTTGTGAGCAATTTTAAAAATAAATTTTCACACCAAACAGCCTAGACTCCAGGTTTATCAACTCTGGGTTTCTACACCAAGCAGCTTATTCAGCAGAAAGACGTTGTCATATTTTATTGAACAAGAAAGAGATCTCCCTCTTCCTTTTCACTGAGCTGGGATGGAGAACACATTTCTAGCCTTTTCAGATTGTGTAAGCAGCACTGACACTGGTGAGAACAAGACTGATAGTCCTATAAGATTGTCTTTTGAAGGCAGGTAAAATGTTTCAGTATCTAACTGGTTCGTAATGTTCTGGAAGCTATGGTCAACTTAAATTGAATGCACTGCAAGATATAACAGGTAACCAGTTAATATGCATTACTTTGCTAGCACTGAGAAAAACATTGTGTGCCTGGCTGTTTTTGCCAGTGAAGTTATCTCACAATGTATTGTAATTTACAATGTTCTGTTCATTTAGAAAAATAGCTATTCCCTGCCTGACAGGTAAACTTCATCATTTAAAATTATAAATCAGTCTTACCCAGTGCAAATCTTTTCCTACCAAAAGAGGTGGAAGAAAAACTGAGCATAAAATGAAGCTGATTATACAAATGATCATCAAATGATCTTCTTGGGATTTGCAACCATTGCTATAGATACAGTAAGCCATTACTATGACATAATTCTTAGTTCTACTGAACGGAGTATTTGCTCTCACAGAAGCCAAGCACTGAGTTCAGGGACAGTATATTCTCTCCTACATTTATTTTCAGTCCGTGTATAGTCTGGCCAACTGCAGTGCAGGATTCCCATGTTCTATTCCAAATCACTTCAGTAGGGCTCTGAAGAGATCCCTTCAGCCAAGGAAAAGGGTAATTCAGTTTGATGCTCATTCAATTCAGGGTCTCTTCTGTGTAAAGGCTGACCAACAGTATGCCCCTTTCTAAAAGCACAGGATATATGGATTCAGCAAGATTGAAAGATGCACTCTACTGAGGGGAAAGTGTAAATCAACAAAACAATCTGTTTACCGTAGTAACAGTGGTGGGTCAGCACCTTCTTTCAAAGTTCAAAATCAGCATCCGTAACCAATTCTGTTCATCATCAAATCACATTTTATTCAGACAATTATACCGCTCCATGACATGAAGTGACATTGAGCAGACTACTATCGCAGGTTCACAGACAGGTGTATACATTCTTCAACAGTTCCAAAAGCCATCTGTTTAAACGTCTATACAATTTTCAACTCCATGGCTATACAAACCAAACACCATGCTGACCATCCACTCGCCTCATATCAGTAGCCACACATTAACAAATCAATGTCATACTGATATCTTCATTAGAAGAGGCATGCTACCACCATATTCCCACTTAAAAAGGGTGCACTTAAAGAAACAGATGAGAATAAAACCCATGCTATATACATAACCATGCAATTTAAAATACAAAACCACCATGAAAAAATACATAGCTGCCTAAACCAACTAAAGTGTCAATTGCATAACAGCCAGTTAAAAAGTGCCAAGCCTGCATGCACAGAAACCAACAAATCCACCCCATTTAAGACATGCATACAAGCAGCAAGTAGAATCATGGACAGGCAACCCTGCAAGAGGAGTTATATAAGCAGAGAGAGCTGGACATGCACTGTACAATTTCAAATAACCACCAAAATTCACAGACATGAATGTAAAGGTATTTCATCATTTAGTCCAAAAGGTAATTGCATAGTTTTCAAAGTAACAGTCCAATAAGATGCATGTTGCAGCAACTTTTTAACAATGTCTCCACCTCGATCCCCCAATGATACCTTTTTGATACCCACAAATTTAAAAAAAAGCTGCTGATCCTTGTCTCACTTCACGAAAATGCATTGCCATAGTGTACTAGACATGTTCACATCCAAGATCTGAAAAAAGGTTTTCAATTAATTAATTTGTTAAGCAAAAAGCAAATAAGTCTCGGCACTCACACTCTTGCAGTGAAGTTCCAAGTGCTTGTACTGGTTCTGGTATTCCTGTATATCAAGAACAGATTGAAACCAAAGTTAGAGTTTTCCACCACTTCACATAACATTTATTGTGCTAAAGTGCAGAGTGCAGGACACAGCAGCCACCATTCAGGAAAGCAGCCAGCAACACCTAACGTTTCACCAGAATCAGCTTTTTCAAAAACAAAATGTTGAGTGAGTGAGTACCATGATTGTTTGATTTTTGCTATTTGGTCATTGTCTCTGGAGCACCAGTTCTCCTTAGAGCAGCTCTGTTTTCTGTACTATAATCAGTTCATTAACTGTACTTCAATGACGCATGTGCGGAGAAGTGTGGTAGTTAGCTGGTGGTGTGTGAAGAACCTTTTCCTCGGCGTCCTCTTGGGCTGAATGAATGTGGCAGAAAAACACCCTGTATGCTCTAAATGGGTAAACATTTATTACCTCAGATGATTAATTTCCCATCTTCAGTACTTTTTCACCAAGTGTAATTTTTTGTTCTCTCTGACCAGAATGACTCGACTTCCCAGTGTCTAGCATTCCCACCATGGATCATTGGCAAAAGCTGCAAACTTTTGAAGAAAACTCACTGTACAAATGATGGGCTGAAAGCACTGCATAGTCACACCGGGTCAAAAATTGAACTGGTTGCTTTTCTCTTGTCTGCCGATGACCCAGTAATCAAGGGAGAATATGCAGAGATTTAGGATTGCACTAGCATCTGTGGCTTGGGCTGTGGAGAAGAGGAGTCCTTAAAGCAAACCACAGAGAGGCTTTGGTAATCTCCTCCAGCTTTGCAGATACATTGGAAAAGAAATGAGGAAAAGGTGCGAGGCATGAAATAAGTAATGTCACTTTTCTGACCACATTTATTGTCTGAGGATATTACTATAATATTTTATTAATTTGCCAAAACATAAATACATAAATATACAAAATGGCAACCCAGAGAGAAAAGAGAGAGAAATTACTAAAAGCAGAAGCCATGGAGAGAAGGAATGAAAAAGCAAAAGACACAGCAAGAAGTAAAATAAAACAGCAAAACTCTAAAAACACAGGCTGAGCAAGATTTATATAATCTTTTTGAGAAAATTCCTACTTTAAACCTCCCTCATCTGGTTAGCCCGTTAAACACATCAGAACCAATACTTTCCAAAGAGGCCAATGTTGTCTTTTTGAAACAAATAATGCAAAATACAGACAATTTAGAGCCAAATCCTGTGTGAATATCTCTTGAGCCCCGCCACTAACTAAGCTGCTCCTGCTCTCCTTGTTCCCCTTTCTGCTGTATTTTCTCATCTAGGTTTTAAGTGAGTACCTAGGTGGGAAAATTACTTGCCTAGAAAATATTGCACTAATACAAATCACAAGACCACTCAATCTGGGACCATGGCTCTCCTTATTGTGTTTTTATTGCTCCTAAGGTGCAGAGTTTTCAGCAATACAATTGCAATTCAAAAGTACCTCAATGCAATTCAGTTCTCCAATGTACCTTATCAATACCTAATGTTATAACAGTCTACCGTGCAGACACTATGTCATTCTCCTCTCCCTTTAGCCTATTCCCCGGTTAGCCTACACCCCTTGCTACTGTCCTCACCTATGTCTACTCAAGCACCCCATTGATCACGATCAACTGTCATTACAGTGGTGCCGCCTCTTGCACAACGATATGGGTTGCTGCTAAGAAATAAAAAGCAGTCTCCATTCTACAAGCCCTTAAAGAAGTTATACTTCTGCTTCTTCTCTGCTCAGGAAATGTGGAGCTCAACCCTGGCCCTCCCCTACAACTTACCTCGCCTATCGATTTTGCTGAGGCTACAGGTCTCAAAATGATGATGGTCAACATTTTAAGCCTGCCCTAAAAACTTGCAAGCTGCAAGCCAAGGCTGCACCGTTAACCCTGACCTTATCATAATTACTGAGTCGTGGACAAAAGGCGAACACTGATCAACAAATATCACTGCAGGGCTACAATTTATTTAGAGCAGATAGAGAGTCTAGAGGCGGGGTGGTTATCGACGCACAAATCTAAGTACTTGGTCACCAATATTAGTTGCAAATCTCTAGCCAAGGAATTTGAGTTAGTTTATTGAGCCTTCATCTCCCTCTGGAATGTATCACTATCCTAGTTGGCTATAGACCCCAGTCTGGTGGTGATGAAGTCCTTAATCTTTTGAAATCCATGTTAGTAGATGCAAAAACTGAAACAATATTTCTAGGAGATCTAAATATGGACTGGCTGTCACCAAAATCACACAGCCTCAAATCCCTTTGTGATGAACTAGGTCTTGGGCAATTAGTCAGTGAACCTACTAGAACAACTCTAAATACTCAACAGTTCCATTCTAGATGTGGTACTAACCACCCATCCACACAAAATATCTCATTCAGCAGTGTTTCACAATGACATGAGCGATCATGGAATTGTTGCTTGCATAAGATCTCAAATTAAGGCCCGGCCGCAACCCATCTTTATAACAAAAAGATCCTTTCGCAAATTCAGTGCAGTAAACTTCCTATCTGACCTGAGCATGATCAGATGGCAAGATCTCTACCTAGCTAAAGATGTCAACAAGGCAGCTTACATCGTTAATGACAAACTCACTACAATAATAAATAAGCATGCCCCTTTCATCAAAGTAAGGGTATGGAACAATTCCAACCCCTGGTTCACTCGGATCTCAAGGCAGCCCTTATAGCTCGAGATAAGCTCTGGGCTAAAGCTAGACATTCCAAAGAATCTTGGATTGGCAGGCCTTTAGAACAGCCAGGAATAACTTGTGAAAAAACTTGCTCTGCTAAAGCTAACTATTATATTTTTACTCTTGAACAAGCTAAAGGTAACCCTCATAAAATATGGAAGACTATCAAAGCTATAGAAGGACGGCCCATGGCCCCTTCTGTCCTGACAAAGATAGTTGCAAGTGGCAAGATTGTGGAAAACAAATCCCTAATCCTGGAGGAACTTAACTCCCACTTTGCCACAGCTGGATTTGCTTTTGACTCGTCACCTTATGCTGGTGCTGCGGTGAGCCAGCATACCCCTCCCCCTACATCTAGTCCTGCACCCAGCCCCTTCCAACTGCGTGAGATAACTTATAAAGAAGTAGAAGATTCTCTTCTTAACTTAGACACCAAAAAAAGCGCAGGGGACGATGGCTTGGAACCCTTTTTCCTAAGGTCAGGCTATGCCCATCTCACTGCCCCAATTCTCCACATCTTCAATCTTTCCATTACATCTGCTTCTGTGCTGTCCTGCTGGAAATCAGCACATATCCTCCCTCTATTTAAATCTGGTGACCCATGCGATGTAAACAACTATAGGCCTATCTCCATATTGCCTATCCTTTCTAAAGTTCTCAAAAAACTGATCCATATTCAGTTAAAATCTCACTTGGAAACCTTCTCTCTCATTAAGCCAGCTCAATCTGGCTTCCGGGCTAATCATAGCACAATCACTGCACTAGCAAAAGTAACCAATGATTGGATCTCTGCTATAGATGCTAAGGAGGTAACTGGTGCAGTCTTTTGGACCTCAGCAAAGCTTTTGATACTGTTGATCACAAACTATTAGTCAATTGCCTTGCAAGTTTGGTGCCACATACCATACCACCCAGTGGTTCTCTAGCTACCTAACTGGAAGATTCCAAAAAGTAAAGGCGGAAGGCTTTTTTTCTGCTGCCTTGCCAGTTGCAAGAGGAGTCCCCCAAGGATCCATCTTAGGCCCTATCTTGTTTTCTTTGTACATTAATGACTTAGATGCTAACATATCTATGACACAGAGAGTAATAGTAAATGGAGTCCACTCAGAAGAAAGGAGGGTTACTAGCGGGGTACCGCAGGGTTCAGTATTAGGACCAGTCCTCTTCAATGTCTTTATAAGCGACATTGCAGAAGGACTGGAAGGAAAAATATGTCTCTTTGCAGATGACACTAAGATCTGCAACAGAGTTGATGCACAGGGTGGGTGGAAAGGATGAGAAGGGACTTGGCAAGGTTAGAGGAATGGTCAAATGTATGGCAGCTTAGATTCAATGCTAAGAGGTGCAAGGTAATGCACCTGGAAACAAAAATCCAGGGAAGAGTACACAATGGGGGTGAGATACTAACAACAACAAAAATGGAAAGGGACCTGGGGTAGTCATATCAGATGACCTAAAGGTGGGCAAGCAATGTGAGAAGGCAGCAAGGAGGGCTGGGGATACTGGGATGCATGGGAGAGGCATCACCAGTAGAAAACAGGAAGTTATTATCCTCTGTACAGACAGCTGGTGAGACCCCATCTGGAGTACTGTGTGCAGTTCTGGAGACCCAATCTCATAAAGACATAGACAGGATGGAAGCTGTCCAGAGGAGGGCAATTAAAATGGTGCAGGGTCTGCACCGGAGGACATATGAAGAGAGACTTAAGGAGCTTAATATGTATAGCCTCGAGGAAAGGAGGGAGAGGGGGACATGATAGAAACTTTCTAGTCACCTCAAGGGAATCAACAAAGTCCAAGAGGGTAGCATCTTTCAAAAAAGAGGTGTGCAGAACAAGAGGCACAATTTGAAGACAGAGGGGCGGCTCAGAGGTAATTTAAGGAAGTATTTTTTCACAGAGAGGGTTGTGGATGCATGGAATGGCCTTCGAGGAGGGTTGTGGAGTCAAAATCAGTGGTGGAATTCAAGCATGCATGGGATAGTCATAAGGCAATTCTGGGGGGTGGGGGTAGAAAGAAGTAGGCTGCTGGTTAACTAGGATCTGCAGCTTATCCAGTAGGTAGGGAAATGGGCAGACTGGGTGGGCCAAGCGGTCCTTATCTGCCATCAAATTCTATGTTTCTATGTTTCTATGTTTCTATGTCCAATCTGCACTTTTTTGTAGATGATACTATGTTGTATACTTCTGGCTCATCGTTATCTGAAGTCAAGGGAGTGCTTCAAGCGGACTTTGCACAACTTGAGCATAATCTAATAAAGGCAAAGCTTCTGCTCAATGTTAAGAAGACTAAAGCGATGATATTCTCCCGCAGTGCTGTCACAGGCCCCCAATACCTCTTTGCCTCAAGACTTCATTGTCACCATGCTAAACGAGCCTCTGGAAGTTGTAACCAAATTTAAATATCTGGGTATCTGGATCGTCAATAAATTATCTTTCAATGACCACGTCGAAGATGTCTCTAGAAGGTTAAAAGCAAGGTTAGGTTTCTTCTACAGAAATAGGCCCCTTCTCCCCCTTGAAACTCAAAACAAGCTTGTACAGGCCACTTTTCTTCCCCTACTCGACTATGGCGATGTAATCTATTCCTCCACCACTCTTGCAAATCTAAGTATACTGGACATCCTTTATCACCATGTGTTACGGTTCATTACCAACTCCCCTTACTGTTCGCACCACTGTGACTTATATGCAGCTGTTGGTTGGACATCCCTTACTACTAGACGCCTACTCCATGCTGGGCTATGGACTCTTAAACTGCTCCTGCAGAAATTGCCAAGCTATCTCTCTTCCCTTATTAGTATCTCACATAGTGCATACTCATTAAGAAAATCTGACTTTATTATGCTTGACATACCAAGGACGCGGACTTCCTTTGGTAAACGTACTATAACATATGCCCTTCCCTCCATTTGGAAACAATTACAAACCATACTGAAACTAACTAGCACAGTTTCAATAAACTTCTACAAATCACTAAGTTCAGCCAAAATAAAAGACACCTGTAACTGTCATTAAGTCTATTCCTTCCCCATGTGTGCCATATTTATCCACTGGTAAGGTATAATTGATTTGTCATATTAACTGCTTTCCCTTCCCCTTCTACTCCTGGCTTTATCTATGCTTACACTCCACTGCTACTCTATCAAATCACTCCTCCCCTCATATCAGTTGTAGTCTGTTGTTTGTTCTAGCTGCCAAAATATATGTATTGCACACACCAGTCATCATGTTTCATTTATCAGTATGCAACCTGTAAGCAGGGCCGGTGTTAGGACTTTGGGGGCCCCCAGCAAACTCCATCTCTGGGGCCCTCGATGGGCCCCCTCGCATCCTCCTCCCGGCCCCTTCCCTGCCCTCCACACAAACTCCCAGTAATCTTTGTACATCAATCCAACTACTGCATGATTTTTCAGACACAATCTGACCTGGAGACACTAGAAGTATTACGTTTCTAACAGATAGTTAATAGAATAAATTGCAAAAAAATTGCTCCTCTCCAGCAGCTGCAATATTTGTTTTTACCTCTGCTGTTCTGCTCTCTACCTTTCCAGACTCCCATATCCCTGTACTTATGCTGCAGACACGGACCTGTGGGGGGAACAGAAATTTTCAAGTTGAGTTGGAGGAGGTGCGATAAACAGCCACGGACCTATTGGAGCCCTGTGATTGGTTCCAGCACAGGACCTCCTCCCACATCAGCATGTTCTGTGCAGCACAACAGAGGACCATGGGGAACATGAAACCTCCCTGGGGAAAGAACTGAAGGCAGGATGGTGGCGTGGACCACGTGGCGTAGTCTGGCGTTCCTTCGGGGAAATCAGGGCCCGATTTTCTTGCCAGGTACTAATAATGCTGCTCAGCTATGGGATGCTGTGTTGATCCAGGCAGGGAGTGGGGTGGGACAGACAAAAAAAGTATGCTGCTGGTGCCTGCCGCCAGACCCGCTACATATGCCGCCTGCGGCCCGCTACATTGGGGGGCCCCCCGCGGTCGCGGGGTTCGCGGGTGCCTAACGCCCGGCCCTGCCTGTAAATTGCTTCCTGTTTATATATCAATGTTTACCACCTGCGGTCACCCTATGTGGTACCCTTGTATGTATATCCAGCCTGTATCATGTAATGTGCATTTCACGTATGTACTGTTATTACCTATCTGTGTTTGTACTTTAAGTGTTTATGTCACAGGACCTCCTTGTGAATGAGCTTGCTCAATGGAGTTTTCCTGCAATAAACATGAACTTGAAATCAAAAAATAGACATTTCAGAGGCCTCTACTTTGAAAGACACTAAACAGAAGGATAAAAGAGAGACTGATAACATTAATTTGCAACAAGAACCAGAGTGTATGTCAGCAGAATCAGTTGTTGAGTTATCATTTGAACAAAAGGATTTGGTTCATTAAAAGAAAGAAACTGTTGCAGGTGTTCAGATGCCTTTATCCTCCCCCACACACCCCACACACACCACCATAAGAATACATAGGTACATGAAAATGTAATAGAAACAAATGAAACAACACCAGCTTGGGCTGCAGCATTAATAGGGAACATAAAAGAAATTAAAGTAGATCTGAATTTTGTTAAACTAAAATCAGAGGGAGTGTACAAAATCATAGAAGATACAGATGCTATAAAGTACTCCATTTCTCAATTGGACAATACTGTAAAGGAAGTAAAAATAAAGATCACTCAACTGGAATCAAGACTCTCAGTACTGGAAGATAAGACTACTCTAAATGACAGACAAATTCATACACAAGAAAAATCAATCTCTGACATAACTAAAATTACAGGCATGAAGCTAAGAGCATGACAGAAGAACCTAAGATTAATAGGTATACCTGAAGCGTGGGAACAACAACAAACTTTAAAAGACATTAAATCACAACAAAAGGCAGCTTTAAAGCACAAAGGAATGGAGCCAAGCAAAACTTGGTACTCACAAAAAGCAGATGGGAGACTCGGCTTCACCGTCACTGTCTGGGTCAATAAATCAGCTCGATGCAGATTGATAAAATTCCACAAACTTTATTTCCATGGCAGACCAGCAGCAAGTTGCAGGTGCCCCTCACCACGAGACCAGCCGAACATTTTTGCACGTGAACAGTGCTTTCTCAAGGTGCTTTGAGAAAGCACTGTTCAAGCACGACAAAGTTCAGCTGGTCTCATGGGGGGAGGCACCTGCAACTTGCTGCTGATCTGCTTTGGAAATAAAGGTTGTAGAATTTTATTGAGCTGATTTATTGACTCGGACAGTGACGGTGACGCAAAGTCTCCTGTCAGCTTTTTAAAAGACATTGTTTTACAAGTCTTTGGTTTATTTCTGGACATTTCACCTGCTGAAATCCACATAGAACTGGATAGAGTACACAGAGCTCTGAGAACTAAACCAGAAAATGGTAACCCCACCCCCAAGATATGTAATAGTTAAGCTATTTAAATCAGATGACAAATTCAGAATTACGAATGCCAGAAGAAAAGAATTCTTTGAAAGGAGCTTAAATTTGTATTTACCAAGACCTGCCATTTGAAATCATGGGAGAAATGAAGAAATATAATTATTAGAAAAAACTTTTATGGCAAAAAGGTTATAAAACTGTGATATTAATGACTGCCAAACTTAGAGCGACGATAAGTGACTAACAACATTTTTTACACCAGCTGAACAAGCAGAGAAAGAATTGAGAAAATTACTGCCTGATTTAGTTAATGAACGTAAATTTGTAAAAAGAATAAACAACGTTAAGGAAACCGAAGAGGGTTTGGGGGGGAGGGAAATCACACCTGGAATAAATAACAAATAATGGGCCAGATATTCAAAGGTTAGCCCCTGGCAGCGATTAGCACTGCCCGGCATGCAAACTTAGCCCAGAGCAAAATGCCAGCCATATTCAAAATGAATAGCCCAGGGCAAAACCAGCTGAATATAGCAAGCAAAGGAAGCCGGGAAAACGGCCAGGAGTGCAGGGCAAAAAAAGCCCAGGCATAAGACAGCACTGAATATAGCATACAAGACAGCACTGGATATAGCCCCAGGCAGGCAGTGCAAACACACAATGGAACACAGTGCAGAGACAGCCTGACCCTGGGACACATGCAAGGGAACACATGCCGGAATGACGTATCAGGAGCACACCACGGTGCTCACCCAGGAGGACACCACACATGCACGGGAATGACCAGCAACAACCCAGACCCACGTGGAGAACACTAGCAACAGTACAAAGCATGTGGAACCCCAGCACCCAAGAATGACACAGGACACAGTAAAATGTCATAAACCACTGTAATTAACAATAATGAAGAGTAAAGCAAACGGAAACACAACAGCGAATGAAATACAGAACAAAACAATGAACAAACCCCAGATTACAAAATGTCCTACCCACCAATGTACAACCACACACGGAAACAGAATCAGAACATACCCACCAAGCCCCCCCAACACACAACCCCAAATGCCCACTACATGAAAAAAAAAGTCAAGCACCATCGGCATAAAAAGGCACACAAAGGAAAACATAAGGATGACAACAGATGGAGGGACGGGAAGACACAGGACAAGGGTGCAAAGCAGAGAAGGACACACACAGGGACAGAGGACAATAGACAAGGAAGGGATAAATAAGTCTAGTGAGGGGGTGTGGTGAGGGAAGATGTCAAAATAACAGGGCATAACTAGTTGGCCGCTGGATCAGGAAGATGAGCGTCCAGGATATTCGCCACCCTCCTGGTCTCTGTTATATTAATGGCCTGCTGTTCAATCAATGCCCAGTGCTGCCTCACAATTCTGAGCAGCAGATCCTCTGTGCCCTCTGATTCTTCGGGCCTCGTCACCCACAGCGATGCCCGGAGTGGACCTACAAGAGGAAGGGTGAGACCATGAGGATGGTACACCGGACAGGAGGCAACCAGCAGCCAACTTTTGCCATACAGAGATGGACAGCATGTCCCAGTGGGCTATCCCTGGTGGTGTTGAGTTCTACAGTGGTAGGACAACATGGAAGCTTCCCACAAAGCAGCACAGGGCAACACAGGCACCAACACAAAACCCAACACAGATGATGACAGTGATCCTGACAGCAGCAGGGAACATGTGACACCACCCACCATGATACAGCACACCGTGAGACACAGCAGACACACAGCTGGAAACCCGGAGAGTTGAGTGCAAGAGACACGCCACAACATGCACAAGGGCATCCACACGTTGGGACATGCTGCCCACCCACACATGGAAATGTACAGTAATGCAGAGCACAGAACAAACAACAATGACAGGCATGCAGGAGCATCAATGAACTATGACAGTGGCCTGCCAATGACCTACCCAGGCCAGGGGATAACAGTCAGCCAGGGCACAGACGCTGTCAGTGAAGGGCCTTCACATGCCACCAGGCAATACCACCAAAAGCATACAACCCAACTGAGACATGGTACATGACAGTGTCCCCAACCCACATAATAGGACCCCCCTCCCCCACACAGTGATTACCACTTCCACAGCCACGGTCAACATTGGCAGGCTACGATGAACATAATGTAATAGCACAGTGATAATACTGCCCTGCAACTAAACTGCAACACAGTAACCTCACCATGAGATACACATGGAAGGGCTCCACAATGCATATGGCACAGTGCCAGGATGTAGCACAGTGTGACAGGCAGTGCTCCACAGCTGGTGGCAAGAAGGGGGAGAGGTAAGGCCGCAAGGCATGATGCATGTTGTCCCGCATGCACAGCAAGGAACCACCACCCGTGCAATTGGGGACACCCTGTGGGTGGTGATATGGATGGACCACAGCGGTGAGAAGGTCAGCTGCCAGCATGTTGTCCCCACGGAACTCTCACCACCTGAGCAACCAACACCATCAGTCACCCACACAGCAATGCAAGCTGACAGCCCCCCCCCCGGCAAGACTGACAGCACTCAGCTGTGGTGTGAAAAACAGGTGTACCACACAGCACACTGCTACACCACACTGTCCCACTGCCCATTGCATAAATGCCACCAGACAAGTCAGTGGCTGGACACCCAGATGTGACACATGCACAGAAAGGGAACAGATCACAGAGCAATGAAACAGGTACTCACGCAACACGCCACCGCTTTCAGGGCTGCTCTCCTGTGCCCACTGTGGAAGGGACGGCACCTTGGGGCTGCCCTGTCTCTGCTCCTGTTGCCTGGGCTGACTCCCTCCTGCAGCCATGGGCTGCTCAATCCGCTCTGCAGTGGACAGATGAGAAAGTGGTGTTAGAGCATGACACAGCATACACAACATCAAGTACAGCAAGATGCACATGCAACCCCAACCATAATGCACACACATGGAGTGAACAGGGAGGATCCACACACAGAGGGTGGCAGTCGTCAGGCACACACATCAGTGATCAACGGCGCCACAGTACTTCGATACTTGCCATTGCAGCTCCCATGTGAACATCCGCAGACCCGTGAATGTACGTCGACAGTCCACCATGAGCGTGTTTCCTGCAACATGGTGGTGCCGTCAGCAGGCTGGTGATGCCCCGGGACTTGCAGAACAGCATGACCCAACCCTCCTCCCACAGCAATGGTCATGGCATGTACCGTACCCCTATGTGGCATACATGTGCCTCTCCGCCTGTACACAGTGTTCAACAACACCATGCATCATTGTGCACACACACACACACACCCAAACCACAACCCCCCACCACCACCCCCTCTGCATACCCACACACCCAGTCACCCACACCAAAACCCCCCACACCTCCACCCCCTCCGCACACCCACACCACACCCACAAAGCTTACATGTTGGTACACTCTACATGCAACACCACTCACCTGGCACAGGCACAGTGCCATCATGCCATTAAACATAGTGCTCAAGCTGCTGCCTCTGCCTCGTCCTCAGGTCTGTGTACTTGTGACAGCACTTCGGTGTTGCGGGTTATGCCAGTACGGGCAGTGAGTTTCCTCGCTACCATGTCCCACACTTGCATCCATGGGAGGTCCCCCTCCCTCACCTCCCCAAACAGCCTCCTACAGCATTTCATCATGAGCTGCACTAGGTTAGCAGTCTCTACCTCCCCCCAGTGCCTGTCTCTGTGCACAACTGCACGCTGTCTTGACCATCCGGACATGGCAATCGAAAGCTGGTACAACCCTCAACCTGTCTCTGGTAAAACTTGTCTCTCCCAGGACTTCATCTCACCAACCTCTGTAGTGCCGCGCTATCACATGATATAGCACGGCACTACTGAAAGTAACCACACTGCTCATGCGTGACCCCTACCATGACCCTGATTTCATGTACCACGCATGCGTATAGCACCACTATGCTATATGGCTAGCCCGGCGCTACATCGCACTATGACAGGGTGATAGCACGGACATGGGGGGCCTCACGAGCATAAGTGTAGTCTACACTAAAGCACGTAGTGCTGTGCTATTTGGATGGTGTGGCGCTGCCCCTCCATTAGCCCTGAGCTGGTTTTTGCACAGCACTGCTGTGCTAGCACGGTGCTAATTGGGGCCATATTCAACAGGTGTATGCAAATGGAGTACTTGTGTATGCATGGGGCAAACTGTGTGATTAGCATATCATTATGCGCTCATTTACACGACTAACAGGCTTAATTGCCTGGGTGGGCTATAAAAGGGCAAGCAGTTCACCACCAGTGTTGTGTTGTGGTAATGCAGCATAATAACGAAAGTGAGTGTCAACAACAGACTGGTGGTGAGATGCAACAGGGGGATGAGCAGCGAGAGGCAGGTATGTATGACTGCCGTAGGACACTCTTGAATGCCCTGTGCTGTGTAATGGTTCACAGCCCTAGACGGCTGCCTAGGAATCCTACCGTCCAGTGCACTGTGTACGTCCCCCAGCAGGGAACTGTTCCATGTGGCACTGCTTGCACACTGTGTCCGCCAGGCGGGGAACTAGTGCACTACCATGGTGTGTCCTGCGACATTGGCCCACTGACATGACTCCCTGCATGTGTGGCATGGTAGGCTGTGGCCCCCCTGCAGGACATACACAGTGTCCCGGCAATGTGCCATCCCATGCAGCATGGTGTCCTGACATTGCTAGTGCACTTGTCCAAGCAACCACTGTAGTACTCAAGAGGGGCACAGTACAGTGCAAGGTGGTTAGCGAAGGGGTGGGCCCAGTCATGGAAGGACATGGCAGCCACAGGTGACAGCAGTGCACATGTGTGTACAGGGCTCGCTGTCCAGACAAGGAACGGACAGTGACTATGTGGTCATGTGCACAGTACATGCACATGCAGCAATCTGATATGTCCATGTGGCCTGTGGCACTGTAGGGGGGTGGCATCATGATGTCTATGTGTAATGCAATGCAGCACTGACACGGCCGATGACACATGTCCCCTTTCGACTATCCCATAGGTTTGGCAGCACGCCAGGAGCGCATCCGAGCCCACAGGTTCTCACAAGAGGAGTTGAACACCATCGTACATGCTGTTAAGGAGAGGGAGCAGGTGCTACGCACACACAGGGCCACTGATGCAGTGGTGCGCCAAGCTTGGGAGGAGGTGACTGTGGCTGTAAATGCTGTGGGAGGACGTGGCAGAACAACAGAGGCTGTGTGCAAGTGATGGAACGACCTTGTGCGACGTGCGAAGGAAGAGGAGGCATAGTAACTGAGGGACAGAATGAGGGACCAGTGGTGGACCACCTGAACATCAGCAGCGGGTGGAGGAGCCACACATGGCTGTGGTGACATCGACTCTGAGGACAGTGGCAGTCACAGGTGTGCCAGGTGGTGGATGTGAGACGCCTCTCGCACTGCCAAGGACAGGTCTGTATTCGCATGTGTAGATCCTGTATGTTGTGATGGCATGGGTGCATGGTCATGCTGTTGGTGTCCTGCACAGGGTGCACTGTGTGCTGCCGAACAGCTGCCTGGCATGGCCATGGTCACCGTAGGTTGAGTAGGTGCATGTGGTCACGGGCTTGTGTGAAGTGGGTATGTGTTCTGAGGTCTGCATGGTGTAGTGGTGGTAGTGGTGGTGGTGTTTGGACGCAGTGTCCATGTACGGGTGACTGACCCTGTCCCTATTGTCTCCACAGTGGTGTCTGCCAGGCCTGCAGCACAACAGGAGGTGCCTAGGATGTACAGCCAGGTTCCAGAAGTCGTGGAGGAGGAGGATGGAGAACACACATCAACATCTGGGCTCTGTGAAGCTCATGGCTGCACATACACTATGCATGTGTGGCAATCACATGGATGGGGGTGCAACTGCCTGGGGAGGGGAGTCACACCTCAGTAGGGGGCTTGGGATACACTGGATACCTGGATGCTGCACAGATGGAGGATGTTGGTGTAGGGGAGGTCCTACTGGTCACTGTTACCAGTGGCAATGACACTGATGTGTCAGAGTTTTCACAACACCTGGCCGTTCCTGTGCAAGGGGATGCAGGGGTGGGGCTGCTTGCAGGCCGTGGAAAGGGTGCCAGTGGTGTATTCAACATCACCAGTGTGGCTGTACCTGGGCACACGGTGGTGGGCAGTGTGGGGGGCATCACAGAACCGCAGGATGTTCAAGTTCAAGTTCAAGTTTATTGCAGAAAAACTCCATTGAGCAAGCTCATTCACAAGGAGGTCCTGTGACATAAACACTTAAAGTACAAACACAGATAGGTAATAACTGTATATACATGAAATGCACGTTACATGATACAGGCTGGATATACATACAAGGGTACCACATAGGGTGACCGCAGGTGGTAAACATTGATATGAGACAGGGAAACGACTTACAGGTTGCATACTGATAAATGAAACATGATGACCGGTGTGTGCAATACATATGAAGTATTTTGGCAGCTAGAACGAACAACAGTCTACAACTGATATGAGGGGGGAGGAGTGATTGATAGAGTAGCAGTGGAGCATAAGCAAAGATAAAGCCAGGAGTAGAAGGGGAAGGAAAGCAGCTAATATGACAAATCAATTATACCTTACCAGTGGATAAATATGGCACACATGGGGAAGGAAGAGACTTAATGACAGTTACAGGTGTCATTTTGGCTGAACTTAGCGATTTGTAGAAGTTTATTGAAACTGTGCTAGTTAGTTTCAGTACGGTTTGTAATTGGTTCCAAATGGAGGGAAGGGCATATGCACAGCATCGCTTACCAAAGGAAGTCCGCCCTGGTATGTCAAGCATAATAAAGTCAGATTTTCTTAACGAGTATGCACTATGTGAGATACTAATAAGGAAGAGAGATAGCTTGGCAATTTCTGCAGGAGCAGTTTAAGAGTCCATAGCCCAGCATGGAGTAGGCGTCTAGTAGTAAGGGAAGTCCAACCAACAGCTGCATATAAGTCACAGTGGTGCGAACGGTAAGGGGAGTTGGTAATGAACCGTAACGCATGGTGATAAAGGATGTCCAGTTTACTTAGATTTGCAAGAATGGTGGAGGAATAGATTACATCACCATAGTTGAGTAGGGGGAGAAAAGTGCCCTGTACAAGCTTGTTTCGAGTTTCAAGGGGGAAAAGGGGCCTATTTCTGTAGAAGAAATCTAACCTTACTTTTAATCTTCTAGAGACATCTTCGATGTGGTCACAGAAAGATAATTTATTGTCGATCCAGATACCTAGATATTTAAATTTGGTTACAACTTCCAGAGGCTCGTTTAGCGTGGTGACAATGAAGTCTTGGGCAAGGGTATTGGGGGGGCCTGTGACAGCACTGCGGGAGAATATCATCGCTTTAGTCTTCTTAGCATTGAGCAGAAGCTTTGCCTTTATTAGATTATGCTCAAGTTGTGCGAAGTCCACTTGAAGCACTCCTTGACTTCAGATAACGATGAGCCAGAAGTATACAACACAGTATCATCTGCAAAAAGTGCAGATTGGACGTGAATATGTTAGCATCTAAGTCATTAATGTACAGAGAAAACAAGATAGGGCCTAAGATGGATCCTTGGGGGACTCCTCTTGCAACTGGCAAGGCAGCAGAAAAAAAGCCTTCCGCCTTTACTTTTTGGAATCTTTCAGTTAGGTAGCTAGAGAACCACTGGGTGGTATGGTATGTGGCACCAAACTTTGCAAGGCAATTGACTAATAGTTTGTGATCAACAGTATCAAAAGCTTTGCTGAGGTCCAAAAAGACTGCACCAGTTACCTTCTTAGCATCTACAGCAGAGATCCAATCATTGGTTACTTTTGCTAGTGCAGTGATTGTGCTATGGTTAGCCCGGAAGCCAGATTGAGCTGGCTTAATGAGAGAGAAGGTTTCCAAGTGAGATTTTAACTGAATATGGATCAGTTTTTTGAGAACTTTAGAAAGGATAGGCAATATGGAGATATGCCTATAGTTGTTTACATCGCATGGGTCACCAGATTTAAATAGAGGGAGGATATGTGCTGATTTCCAGCAGGACGTCACAGTAGCAGATGTAATGGAAAGATTGAAGATGTGGAGAATTGGGGCAGTGAGATGGGCGTAGCCTGACCTTAGGAAAAAGGGTTCCAAGCCATCGTTCCCTGCGCTTTTTTTGGTGTCTAAGTTAAGAAGAGAATCTTCTACTTCTTTATAAGTTATCTTGCGCAGTTGGAAGGGGCTGGGTGCAGGACTAGATGTGGCGGGAGGGGTATGCTGGCTCACCGCAGCACCAGCATAAGGTGACGAGTCAAAAGCTAATCCAGCTGTGGCAAAGTGGGAGTTAAGTTCCTCCAGGATTAGGGACTTGTTTTCCACAATCTTGCCACTTGAAACTATCTTTGTTGGGACAGAGAGGGCCATGGGCTGTCCTTCTATAGCTTTGATAGTCTTCCATATTTTATGAGGGTTACCTTTAGCTTGTTCGAGAGTAGAAATATAATAGTTAGCTTTAGCAGAACGAAGTTTTTTCACACAGTTATTCCTGGCTGTTCTAAAGGCCTGCCAATCCGAAGATTCTTTGGAATGTCTAGCTTTAGCCCAGAGCTTATCTCGAGCTATAAGGGCTGCCTTGAGATCCAAGGTGAACCAGGGGTTGAAATTGTTCCATACCCTTACTTTGATGAAAGGGGCATGCTTATTTATTATTATACTGAGTTTGTCATTAAGGATGCAAGCTGCCTTGTTGACATCTTTGGCTAGGTAAAGATCTTGCCATCTGATCATGCTCAGGTCAGCTAGGAAGTTTACTGCACTGAATTTGCGAAAGGATTTTTGTTATAAAGATGGGTTGCGGCCGGGCCTTAATTTGAGATCTTATGCAAGCAACAATTCCATGATCGCTCATGTCGTTGTGAAACACTGCCAAATGAGATATTTTGTGTGGATGGGTGGTTAGTACCACATCTAGAATGGAACTGTTGGCAGTATTTAGAGTGTTGTTCCTAGTAGGTTCACTGACTAATTGCCCAAGACCTAGCTCGTCACAAAGGGATTTGAGGCCGTGTGAGTGTCCAACACGAATTGGGGTCCATGTCCATACTGTGCCACAGACCACCACCAGTAGTCACCAGCAGCAGGACGTGCCTGGCAGGCAACAGCATCCAGTTGCTCCTGTGCTGTAGGCACCTCTGCCAACTGCAGCTGAGGGTTCTGTGCCCCTGGGGCAGGATGCCCATGGTGCATGCCCACTCCTGCAGGCTGCTGTCACCTCCCAGCAGGAGGCCCATATGGACCTGCATGGCATATGGAGGGAGCTGCGACATGAGCTGGCACAGATCAGAAAGGCCATCTCAGTGGGCTTTGCCCATGCTGAGTAGCGGGTGTAGGACAGGTTGGGCTGCCTGGTGGGTGCCATCGACCGTGGCTTTTCTGGTCTGACAGCTGCTGTGGTCGACATAGGGAATGTCCTGCGTGGTGTGCATGGTGGTCGCCAGCATGGGATGCTTGGTCGTGGTGCAGACAGCACAGGGGCATACAGGTGGGCAAACCATGGCCACAGGGCTACCAGTGGTTCCAGCTCCACAGCATCACATACTCCATCTGAAACCCAGTGCCGCTGTGGCCGTCCACCCACGCTGTCAGGCTCCATCGTCCCCCGGGGGCACAGGAGGCCAACTCTGCCTGTCTCACCTTTCTCTTCGGCGTTGTCCTCTGCCCAGAGCACCCCAGGGTCTGTGTCCTATGGTACAGGTGCATGGTATATGAGTGGAGGTAGGCGTCATGTTGTGCCCACAATCAGTCTGCGGCACTGTGCAGTCATCACCCCCCTTTGCAACATTGGCACACCCACATGCACGTGCAGACATGCACACACACACTTCCACTGCCACAGTTGCACCCCTTACTCTCACAGCACACATCACACTTGCCCACCGACACTACACTGTTTCTGTCTGTCCCCCCCACATGTGTCCTGCACACTCCCGACCTCACACCACATGCACACATGTTGTCTGATCCACTGTGTTGGTTTACTGGTGTGATTGTTGGTGTCACTGTTCTGTTTCTTTGTGCACATTAAATAGATTATTAATTGTACTCTTTCAAGTTGTTGTGCAGTCTGTACTTACCCTCTTGTCTGTAGCAGTGTCCTGATGATGTTGTCCCTGTGCTGTATGGCCCTGCGTGCCATGCGAGGGTCCCTCCTCTCGAGTTGCTCCACTATCCCCCTGACCGCTGGCTCTGGCTCACTGTCAGACTGTCCCTCAGGTTCAGATGCCTGTATCCCATGGTTCATTGCCATGTTGTGCAGCATACAACAGGCTAGGAAGATACGGCATACCTTCTGAGGTGCATACTGTAGGGTACTGCCTGATGTGTCAAGGCATCTGAATCACACCTTCAGGATGCCAAACACCCTCTCTATGATGTTCCTTGTGCTGGCATGTGCCTCGTTGTACATCTCCTCAGCCACTGTGGCCAGTCAGAGTACTGGTGTCAGCAGCCAGGGTGGCAGGGGATAGGCACTGTCCCCTGTCAAGAGATGTATACCTGTTAGTGCTATACTGCAGTCTGTCAGATGCTGTCCTGCACCTCTGTGTAGCCCTCCCACACCCCTTCCCTGGCCTGCAATGCCTGCCCCCATCCATGCTGTTGTGTGTATGCCTTGTATGCTATTACTCACCAACTAGTTGCCCACTGGGTATCCTGCCCTCCTCAAAAGCCTGGCACAGCTGGGACTGGTGCCAGATTAAGCTGTCGTGGGCACTGCCGGGGTACTGTGCATAGACATTGCTGATGCACCCAGTCGCATTGTACACCACCTGGCAGTTGATGGAGTGGTACCCCTTCCTGTTAACATAGACATCACTGCCATCACCAGGTGGTGCATGGATGGGGACATGGGTGCAGTCAATGGCACCCAGTATGGATGGTAGGTGCGCAACTCGATGGAACTGCTGCATTGTTTCTCTTCGCTCTGCTGCCATGCTGGGGAATAGTATGAACTCCCCAGCATGTGGCAGGAAAGCCTCTAGGAACTGGGTCAGGAGGAGTGAGGTGGCAGACTACGTTACCCCAATGGTGTCCCCCGTTGGTTGTTGGAATGTCCCTGTGGCAAGGAAGCACATCACTGCTGTCACCTTCTCCTCCACTGTCATGGCATGGCTACATCTGGTATTTGAGTGCAGCTGCTCATGCAGGAGTTCACAGAGCTGCCTCAACATTCCCCTGTTCATCCTGTACCAGCCAATGATGTGGTCATCAGGCAGGGTCTTGAAGGAGATCCTGGGCCGGAACCACCTGTTTGCAGCATACTGTCTCCTTGGCCTGCGTTGTGGCCCATGTTGTGCCTGCTCCCTTTCCTCCTCCTCCACTATAGCTGCCATCAATGGCAGCATCACTGCTACTGGCACTGCACACACTCCTACTTCCTGTGGTGGTCCCTCCTCCTCTGTGTTTTGCCCTGGGTTAAGACCAGCCTTCTATAGGCGGTAACTAGTGCCTCGCTACATGTCATGCTATGTATTCTAGCACGGTGCTGGTCCTTTGAATATCCCCTTGTGCATCTCTCTTGGCCCCCCTTCCTTTTTCCCCTTGCATACATTAGTGGTTTGTCCCGCACTAATGCTGTTAGCGCATGTTAACTGGTCCTTTGACTATGGCAGCTCCATGCTATTCCTGTGCTATTGCCGTGCTATTGGTTTGTGCGCTGTGCTAAGCTTTGAATATCTGGCTCAATATATCTTTTTCCAAACAATTGAATAAGAGTAGAAGGAATTGTGAAAGTTATGGCCTGGTTTATCTAATCATGTAATCAAGTTGGTGGGGCTGGGGTTGGGGGTGGGGGATAAAATGTAATATGTAGGAATATATTGCATGGTCTACGTCTGATATAAATTTATTTTTTTAGATGCATATTGTTAAGTAGACCATGTTTAAGAGTAGAGGCACACAGGATAGTATCAATAAAGGATGAATTATATGCCCAAAAGACAAGGGGAAGGTGATCCTTAACACCAGGAAAAGGGAATTCCTGGTATCCATTGAAAGAGGATATCACATGCCTCACATAGAAATGAACTATATTTATAGGGTGATAGGAAAAAACACACACATTAATAGGTTAATCGTGATCTGGGTTAAACATGTTCTTTCTTTAATCTTTTTGAATGGCTATGGGAATGAATAATAAAAAATACTTTGTACATCAAATAGGCATCTCTAAATGTTAATGGTCAAAATAACTTCAAAAAAAATAAAATCCTACAATATGCCATATTCCATGATGTAGGAATTGTATGCTTGAAAGAAACACACCTAATAGAAAATAAAGTAAAACAACTTAAACCATCTTGGGTGGGACAATATTTCTACTCTACATGAACTAATAATAGTAGAGGCACTGACATTTTGATGTCTAAAAACATGGATTTTAAATATGCTCAATGATTAAAAATAAGGATGGAAGATACATACTAATTAAAGGGGACCTCTTTGGTTCAGAAATTATTTTGGGCTCTATATATGGACCTTTTATACAATATGATGAATTTCTGGAACAACTAGAAAAATATATTATTTCTCTGAATAGCACTGACATGATCCTCACAGTAGACTGGAATGATTTGCCAAACCTTGAGTTAGATAAAACTTCCAAAATAAATTACAATGGCAGACACATCTCCAGACCCTTACAATATTTTATTATCAGAAATTACTTGATAGTTGTTGGAGAGATAGAAATACACTTAAAAATGAATACACGTGTAAATCTCAATATCTGAATATGTGCATTAGAATAGACTTTACTTTAATAAACAGAAATATGTCCAATAAGATATCACAAACACATATTCATAGTATTTCACTATCAGATCCTGCTATGTTGACCTCAATATTTACACCTAATCTGGACAGGGCCAAGACACCACAATGGAAATTTGATAACAGCACCTTGCAAAACCCGGATTTTGTTGAAACAATTAAAAAATACATAGATAAATATTGGCATTAAAATGACTCAGCAGAGCTAAGCATGGCAACCAAATGGGATGCCATGAAGGCATTGTTAAGGGCAATTCCAATCTCACATTTAAATAACAAAAGAAATCACAGATTAAGAAAACGTTGTCTATAGAACAAGAAATTAAAGATATAGGTGCAGAAATAATAATCTTAAGAAAAAATCCACAAATTGAACAAAAATTACAAGATTGCCTAAATAAGAAAAGTGAAATATTATTAAAACAAACAGAGAAAGATCTGTGGAAAAATAAAAACAAGTTATATTTCCTTGGAGATAAAACAAGAAAATTATAAGCATATACTCTTAAAAAAACAAACAGAAAGAAATACAATTACTTCAATAATAATGCAAGAAGAGGTATTCACTGACAAGCTAATATCTTAAGAGTTTGTGAAATACATCAGTAGTATATATAACAGGAAATATGCAAAACAAACTACCCAAATAAAGGAATATTTACAAAATGTCAATATCCCATTATTAGAAAATAATCAAGAGATGTTTTCTAGTGAAGAAATTCATGGGGCTATCAAAAATCAAAAGAAAGGTTCTTCCCCTGGCCCAGATGGGTACACGAGGGAATTTTACTTTACTTTTAAAGATCAATTAGCCCCATGGATGCAAAAGATGATACACAAAATCCTTTCATCAGATAAAATGCTGGAAACTATTCAGGAAAATGTTATTTTCCTATTAAAAGAAAATAAAGATGGTAAATACACAGAAAATTACCATCCAATATCTTTATTATATTTAGATGATAAAATAATTACAAAATTGATAGTACATGGAATGCAAGATCAAGTTGCACAGCATATAAATATAGACCAGAAAGGCTTTATAAAAAAAATATCTTTAAAGGCCTAGAAATGGTGCAAGCAATAATATCACATGTATCTACTTCTTCACCCACACTAGAGGTAGAGAAAAGGGCCTTGGTGGCCTTGGATGCCACCAAGGCCCTCGACTTATTGTCCAGAGAATTAATGTTTCTTTGAGTCAATGAGAGTTTTCTGATATAATTTTGAGATATTAGATAAACTGTACAAACTTCCCACAGCTAGATTGAAAACAAACACATATTTGTCAGTTACCATGGAGATCATAAACAGGGTATGCCGGGGTGCCCCATGTCCCCATTAATTTTTATACTCTGTTTAGAACCTTTGTTGAACTATATTAGACAGAATGTACACAGTAAGGGCATCCAAATTGGGAAATGTGAAAGAAAATGAAACATATGTGCTGATGATATGTTATTGATGTTAGTAAATCTCATAACATAATGGCCAGAAGTGTTGCAGGAGATGAAAGCTTAGGCTGGCTTGTCTGGGTTTGAATTAAACAAAACTAAATCACTTGCACTGCCTTTAACTCCACTAAAATATGAAATGAAATGTGTGTTACATCCAGTAGAAATCACTAATAAAATGAAATATTTGGGCATTATGCTTGCGATCAATATTGAAGACATTGTGGATATTAACCAAAATTTTGTGTTTCCTAAAATTAAAAAAGATACTTGAAGGATGGGAAAACTTATCCTTTTCCTTTTGGGGGTAGAATAGAAACACTGAAAATGTCAATTATGCCACATTTAATGTATTTTTACTAAGGGGTGGCAGGACAAATCTCTGAAAAATGGTTTTCAAACACCAAAAGAATTTTTGTGAAATTCTTGTGTCGGGACACATCCCCTAGGATAGCATGGGCTAAACTGACCATTCTCAGATTATATGGTGAAATGGGTTGCCCTGATCCTTTCTATTATTATACAGCAGTTAGGATAAAAGCAGCATTTACATGGACAGACAAGACAAAATATGAACTAGACAAATTAGGTAGATACATTTCTTCCCCACAAGCACTTTTAAATGTGACCAGTCCAAATCTAGCTATTCAGGGAATCATTCCCAACTATAACACCTTTTTGAGACCGGAGTTTAATATTATGGTCAAAAGTATTGCACAATCCAGTAAAAAATGGCACAAAAAGTTAACTCTAAAAATTATATCATACATTCCTGTATTCTTCCACATATACAAAATGTAAGAATAAAAAGGAGAAACACATGGAAAATTACATTGATAAACACTCGTTTGATAACTAGGCTTGATTTGTTAGAAGACATAAACTTTATATCCACTACAAAGTTTAGAACATATGAAGAAGTTAATAAGTTAGAGGATAATTGTCATTTATACACAATTTTGAAAAATAAATTAAATACCCTAAGAAAAGACATAGATACACATATTACTAAATATAGTTCTAATATTTATCAAAATAATGATTTAAATACAAAAATGAGCATCATGGCACAACTATACAAACAATTATTAGATCCAGATAATCCTCAGTTACAGAAAACTACGGGGGCAACAAAGGTAAAATGGGAGCAAGAACGTCCCTCTGTAATACAGAAAGTAGTTGGACTGCTATTAGAATTAATGCTAGCAAACTATACTCCAATGCTAAAAATAAAAGTATACAATAGAAAATTATAGATTGAGCTTATATAACCCCTTTATCATTCTCACATTTTACTAGAAATAAAACTAAACTTTGTTGGCACCTCTGTGGGCAAGAAGGGAATCTCACACATATGGTATGGGAATATAATACAGTACAGGATTGGTGGATATATACACAGAAATAACTAGAAAAAAATTTCAGGAAGACAATACCCTTTGATTCCAAATCATATATACTAAATAATTTAGAAGGATATGAATTAGCAAAACTGGAAAATAAATTTGCGCCCTAGCCACCATGACAACCAAAAGGCAATTTGTACAGAGATGGAACTGGTAAAACATGGGGGAAATAGATCAGAATAACTGGATACACATATTTCATGAATTGACATACCGGTATTTGAAAAAATTGGCAAACTATATAGAGGAAATAGAATTGTCTCTAGAAGTAAACTGAATTAATTGGAGCAAGGTTATGAATATCCTACCTCCTCTGTTAAGATCAGAATAATTTTTAAGATCAAGATTTGTAAAATATTCATTAAGAACGGGCAATAGAATTGTCTTTCTATTTTTATAACCAGAGCATGAATTGTTTTTGCACAATAGTGTTAATGTTTACATGAAGTAATAAAGGAATTGTAAAATGTATTAAATAATTGTAGGGAAATTAAAAAAACAATTTAAAAAATTCATTAACTGTACTTCACTGGCTGTGATCTACTTTCTAATATGCCTCTGTGGGTTGCTGTATGTGGGACAAACCAAACATAAACTGATATAACAAATAGGAGAGTACAAAACTGCTGTTTGAACTTATGCACAATATGCTATGGCAAGAAATTTTCACGCAGCGAGACATGGATCAGCAGCTTCTTTAAAATGTGTGATATCGAAAGGGTATCATTGAGAGATCAAGGTGGAGACATTGTTAAACAGTTGCTGCAGCATGACTCATATTGAAGTGTTATGTTGAAACTATGGATACAGACAGTAATGTTGCGGAAAAAATATCATGGCACACATCAAAGCAGGCAAACCATCGCCTCCTGTAATGTCAGCATGTAAATACATCACCGACCCAAACCCCATGGGCAGTGCAATGGTAGAATAGGCCTGGTAACCACCGAGTCCCCCATCACATCCACCAAATAATGGCCCCAGAAACAGTAATGGCAGCCAGCCCCAGTGTGATGACCATTCCCCCTCAACCCACCACTGCCGATTGCATACCTGTGTCCCATGACACAGTGCATTGTACGATATCCCTGGTGACTAGTGAACCCCTCCCCCACTCCAGCAGGTAGATCCCCACCACCCCGCACCCCTCAGTATACCCCAACAGGCAGGCAGCCAGCACAGCCTTCAACCCACCTCCATGGCTGGCCACCCGACTGAATTGAATGCATGAGCACGTACGCATATGAATCATTTATTCACACATATAAACACAGAGTAGCACCCCTCCAGACACACCTGGGGGGAGCCACGCCATGTTTATATGTATTAATAAATTATTCTTTTAACATCTCCTAATATTGGATTTTTTTGTGATACAGACAGGTAGCCAGAGTTCTGTTTTTCTTTACATTCATATCTGTGAATTTTGGTGGTTATTTGAAATTGTACAGTGCACTTACAGTTTTCCCTGCCTAATCTAACTTCTCTTGCAGGGTTGCCTGTCCATGATTCTCCTGGCTGGTTTTATTCATGTTTTAAGTGAGGTGTATTTGTTGGTTTCTCTGCATGCAGGACTGGCACCTTTTAACTGGTTGCTATAACAAGGGGTACATTGTCAGGGGGTGCCACTTGTCACCAGGGAATATAAAAATAGAAGGGGTATGGGTATCAGAGGGAGGAGGTGCACTAGACACCAGGGAAATACAGGAGAGTATGGGAGATGGATACTCCTTTCATGAAAAAGGATCTTCTTTAGTGACTAATGAAAGATTGATTTTCGTATCAAGCAGTCACGAAAAAAAGCTGTAAAATGCAACAAAAACCACATGTGGAGATACCTTTTTCAACATTTAAGTGCAGCATCCACCTAATGGGGTCCTGATGAGCCAGACAGATGTGATGGGCTCCCTCCAGGATATCATTTTTGTGGCTTTTGAATTTTTTTTTGAAAAAGCAGAAACAAGATGGTGGCAAATGGAAAAAGGAATTTTCCCATGTGAAACAGGATTCCTTTTTGGTTTCATACAGTTATCTTTTAGTGCTTAGTGAGCATGCTTAGAAATGATTTTTTCAAAGTTTTAAAATGGAGTAACTTACAAACAGCTTATTATTTTTTCACCAGATTAACAAAAGGCACATCTGTGAGCTAGTCCCTATCTGCTCTGAAAATTTCTGGTGCACCCCTTTTTGTCCACACCCTGACGGCGAAACAGGAAAAAGACCATTACGGCGACATTTGCGGTAATGGTCCTTTTTCTGTGTTTCACCTTCCCCCAGTGTTCTGTCCCCTCCGCGGACCAATTCCAACCTGGAGTCGGAATCCTAAAGTTCAGGGGGTGTGGGGGCACAGCCACCCACAGAAAACACCCTTAGAACAGACAGCACAATACCTGTGTCAGTATTGTGCCATGGCTGTGGTGGAGGTCGGCATTGTCGCTGTCGACCAAACTTGGTGCTTCCAAAATTTCGGACCAAAATGCTGAACCATCTGGCCATAGATAAGTTCAAAGAAAAATCCCAGCAAAGTCAATGAGCACAAAAATGCTTTTTTCACCTCTTCGGAACTCAGAAACTGCACATTCAACCGGAACGTAACTTGCCACATCCAGAGATCTACCCTGGGTGACAGTGCATGCCAATTTGCGTGCAAATCTGTTGAACAGTTGCAAAGTTTTTAAAGTGCAAAATTTTGAGTTTAACACTGAAGTATCTACTCAACCCTAACTATGGGGGCACGACTGTGCCCTATAATATATATATATACTGTGTATATATATATATATATATATATATATATATATATAGTACTCCTAACCTTATAACAAACTTTTATGCATAACTTCTGTACTTGAAGGGATCCCATTGCAAAGGAGCTTGTCTCAATAGTTACATTCCCAATAATATTGAACTGAATTGAATATAAAGGGCTCAAAGTATTGTGTTGTGCTGAGCCTTGTACTGTACAAGGTTTAAAGCATGCTGCAATTCTGAGCCTCTACTGTTCCAAGATCAAAGTATGCTGCAGTACTAAACCTATGACAGATTCAAAGTATGGTGTAGTGTTGAACCTGTACTATTCCAGGTTCAAATTATTAATGCAGGGCCAATTACAAGCCTATACAGGGTTCAAGGTATGCTGCAATGGTGTGCCTGTACTGTAACAGGTCAAAGCAAAATGTGGTGCTAAGCCTGTACAGGGTTTAAGGGTTCAAAGCTTGCAATGGGTCTGACCCTATACTAGGTTGAAAGTGTACTGCAACTCTGAACCTTTACCATGCCAGATTTAAAGCATGCTAAAGTGCTGCATAACATGTCAGCTATAAAACATACAGTGCTACAGTACTGAGCCTGTATAGGACCAGAATGAAAGCTTGTTACAAAGCTGAGCCCTGTCCCAAATTCCAAGCATGCTGTGGTACTGAGCCTTGGGGCAGAGCCAAGCCATGCTGCTATGCTGAGCCTGCAATGTACCAGGTTCAAAGCATGCTGCAGTTCTGAGCCTTGTGCTGCACCATGTTTAAAGCATGCTGTAGTGCTGAACCCCATGAATGATTAAAGCATGCTGCAATGATATGCCTGTACCATGCCAGGTTCAAAGTGTGCCGCAGTGCTGAGAATGTGCTGAGCCAGGTTCAACACATGCTGCTGTGCTGAGTCGGAACTGTGCCAGGTTCACCACATCCTCCTGTGCTGAGACTGTACAGTACCAGGATCAAAGCACGTTGCAGTGCTGAGTCTGTATTGTACCAGATTCAACATACTGCTGTGCTGAGTCTACTGTACCAGGTTCAACACATACTGCAGTGATGAAGTCTGTTCTGTACTAGGTTCAAAACATGCTGCAGTACTGAGTCTGTAAAGTACCATATTCAAACCATGCTGCTTTGCTAAGACTGTACTGTACCAGATTCAACACCTGCTGCAGTGATGAGTCTGTACTGTACTAGGCTCACAACATGCTGCAGTAGCGAGTCTTTATAGTACCATGTTCAAACCATGATGCTTTGCTACTACTGTGCTGTGGCATGTGCAACACATCCTGCAGTGATGAGCCTGTGCTATACTAAGTTCAACACATGCTGCTATGCTGAGCCTGTACAGTACCTGGTTCAACACATGCTGCAGTGCTGTCATTATAGTACCAGGTTCAGCCCATGCTACATTGCTGAGACTGCACTGTGCCAGTTTCTGTGCATACTGCAGTGTTAAGCAAGTAATGTGCTAGGCTCAACACATGCTATAGAGGTAGATTGTACTGAACCAGGTTCAGATATGATGTAATGCTGTCTGTACTGTAACAGGATCAGATCATGCTGCTGAGCTGACTCTGTACTGCACCAGGTTCAAAACATGCTGCATTGCTGAGTCTGTACTGAACCAGGATCAGATCATGTGGCTGAGCTGACTTTACTGTACCAGGTTCAAATCATGCTGCATTGCTGAGTCTATACTGTACTAGATTCAAAGCATGCTGCAGTGCTGAGCATGTACAGTACCAGGCTCCAGTATGTTACATTGCTGAGGCTCTGCTTTGTCAGGTTCAAAGCATGCTGCAGTGCTGAGCATATATTGAACCAGGTTCAACACATGCAGCAGTGCTGAGTCTGTACTGAAGCAGGTTTAACACATGCTGCAGTGCAGAGTCTGTACTGAACCAGGTTCAGCACATGCTGCAGTTATGAGTCTCTACTATACCAGGTTCAAAGCATGCTGCAGTCTTGGGTCTGTACTGTAGCAGGATCAAAGCATACTGCAGTGCTGGGTCTGTACTGTACTGGGTTAAAAGCATGTTGCAGTGCTGGGTCTGTACTGTACCAGGTTCAAAGCATGCTGATACCAGATTCAACACATGCTGCAGTGCTGAGTCTGTACTGAACCAGGTTCAGCACATGCTGCAGTACTGAGTCTGTACTATGCCAGGTTCAACACATGCTGCAGTGTTGGGACTCTACTGTAGCAGGTTTGAAGCATGCTGCAGTGCTGAGCTGTAGCAGGTTCGAAGCATGCTGCAGTGCTGAGTCTGCATTGTACCAAACTCAAATCATGCTGCAGTGCAGGGTCTGTGCTGTACCAGGTTCAAAGCATGCTGCAGTGCTGAGTCTGTACTGAACCAGGTTCAGCACATGCTGCAGTACTGAGTCTGTACTATGCCAGGTTCAACACATGCTGCAGTGTTGGGACTCTACTGTAGCAGGTTTGAAGCATGCTGCAGTGCTGAGCTGTAGCAGGTTCGAAGCATGCTGCAGTGCTGAGTCTGCATTGTACCAAGTTCAAATCATGCTGCAGTGCAGGGTCTGTGCTGTACCAGGTTCAAAGCATGCTGCAGTGCTGAGTCTGTACTGAACCAGGTTCAGCACATGCTGCAGTGATGAGTCTCTACTATACCAGGTTGAAAGCATGCTGCAATCTTGGGTCTGTACTGTAGCAGGGTCAAAGCATACTGCAGTGCTGGCTCTGTGCTGTACCAGGTTCAAAGCATGCTGCAGTGATGGGTCTGTATTGTACCAGGTTCAAAGCATGCTGCAGTGCTGGGTCTGTGCTGTACCAGGTTCAACACATGCTGCGGTGCTGAATCTGTACTATACCAGGTTCAACACATGCTGCAGTGTTGAGTCTGTACTGAACCAGGTTCAGCACATGCTGCAGTATTGAGTCTGTACTATACCAGGTTCAACACATGCCACAGTGTTAGGTCTCTACTGTAGCAGGTTCAAAGCATGCTGCAGTGCTGGGTCTGTATTGTACCAGGTTCAAATCATGCTGCAGTGCACAGTCTCTACTGGACCAGGTTCAGAACATGCTGCAGTACTGATTCTGTACTGTACCAGATTCAAAGCATGTTCCAGTGCTGGGTCTGTACTGAACCTGGTTCAGAACATGCTGCAGTGTTGAATCTGTACTGAACCAGGTTCAGCACATCCTGCAGTGCTGGGTCTGTACTATACCAGGTTCAACACATGCTGCAGTGCTGAGCCTGTACTCTATCATGTACAAAGCATGCTTCAAGTGTGTACAGCACCAGGTTCAAAGCATGCTGCAGTGCTGTACCTTGTTCTTGATTAAGTTCAAAGCATTCTGAATTGCTGAGTCTGTACTGCACCAGGTTCAAAGCATGCTGCTGTGCTGAGCCTTGTACTGTTCCAGATTCAAAAAAATGCTGCAGTGCAGGTGTGTACAGTTCCAGGTTCAAACCATGTAGCATTGCTGAGGCTGTACTGTACCAGGTTCTAAGCATGCTGCTGTGCTGAGCCTTGTACCTCCTATACCTGGGGCTACCAGGGGTTGATGCCCACCGCCTTCAGCTAGTGCAGAATGCAGCAGCCAGGCTATTGACTGGTACAGCTAGAACCAGCCATATAATGCCTGTGCTCCATGGACTGCACTGGCTTCCAGTGCAATAGAGAATCACCTTCAAGGTCTGTTTACTGACCCATAAAGCCCTACATGACCAGGGACCTAGCTACTTGCAAGACCTCCTTCATCCCTACTGTCCCCTCCATCCTCTCCGATCCACTGACCAGGGATTGCTAGAGATTCCCAGAGTCTGCCTAAAGACATCTGGGGCCCAGTCTTTTAGCTTTGTGGCCCCAACCCTGTGGAATTCTCTACCTTGTCAGATACAAGATTGACTGACCACCCAGGAGTTTAAAACTGCACTTAAGAATTACTTATTTGACTCAGCATATGGTGGTTTTGATTAACAGTAACTTAATAGTGAATTTTAAATATAAGATTTTATTTGAATTCAAAATTATGTATTGTATTGCTTACATTATGTACAAGCACCTTGGTATTAGAAAGGCTCTTTTTAAAAATAAATTATGATAGATGATTGATTGATTGTACTGTTCCACTTTCAAAGCATGCTGCAGTGCCAAGCCTTGTGCTGTACCAGGTTCAAAGCATGCTGCATTGCTGAGTCTGTACTGTACCAGGTTCAAAGCATGCTGCATTTCTGAGTTTGTACTGTACCAGGTTCACACATGCTGCTGTGCAGAGTCTATACTTTACTAGATTCAAAGCATGGTACTGTCCTGAGCCTTGTACTTTACTAGGTTCAAAGCATGCTGCTGTGCTGAGTCTGTACTGTACCAAGTTCAAAGCATGTTGCACTGCTGAGGTGTACATTACCAGGTTCAAAGCATGCTGCTTTGCTGAGACTGTGCTGTGCCAGATTCCATACATGCTGCAATGCTGAGACTGTGTTGTGCCAGGTACCACTCATGTTGCTGTGCTGAGCCTCATACTGTATCAAGTAGAAAGCATGCTGTGGTGCTGTGCCTTTTACTGTACCAGGTTTGACACATGTTGCTCTGCTAAGTCTGTGCTCTACCAGGTTCAAAGCAGGCTACAGTGCTGAACTTTGTTCTGTACCATGTTCAAAGCATGCTGCAGTGCTGTGTGTGTGCAGTACCAGGTTCAAACCATGCGTTTTGTTAAAATTGTGCTGTGCCAGTTTCAAGACATGCCGTAGTGCTGAGTCTATATGGTACCTGGTTCAAGACATGCTGCAGTGCTGAGTCTGTACAGTACCTGGTTCAAAAAGACATGCTACAGTGCTGAGTCTGTACAGTACCTGGTTCAAGACATGTGCATTGCTGAGTCTGTACAGTACCTGGTTCAAAAAGACATGCTACAGTGCTGAGTCTGTACAGTACCTGGTTCAAGACATGCTGCAGTGCTGAGTCTGTACAGTACCTGGTTCAAAAATACATGCTGCAGTGCTGAGTCTGTACAGTACCCAATTCAAGATATGCTGCACTGCTGAGTCTGTACAGTACTAGGTTCAAGTCATGCTGCAGTGCTGAGTCTGTACAGTACCTGGTTCAAGAAATGCTGCAGTACTGAGTCTATACAGTACCTGGTTCAAGACATGCTGCAGTTCTGAGGCTGTGCAGTTCCTGATTAAAGGCCTGCTGCAGTGCTGAGTCTGTACAGTACCTGGTTTAAAAAGACATGCTGCAGTGCTGAGTCTGTACAGTACCTGGTTCAAGACATGCTGCAGTGCTGAGTCTGTACAGTACCTGGTTCAAAAAGACATGCTGCAGTGCTGAGTCTGTACAGTACCTGGTTCAAAAAGACATGCTGCAGTGCTGAGTCTGTACAGTACCTGGTTCAAGACATGCTGCAGTGCTGAGTCTGTACAGTACCTGGTTCAAAAAGACATGCTGCAGTGCTGAGTCTGTACAGTACCCAATTCAAGATATGCTGCAGTGCTGAGTCTGTACAGTACCTAGTTCAAAAAATGCTGCAGTACTGAGTCTATACAGTACCTGGTTCAAGACATGCTGCAGTGCTGAGTCTGTACAGTACCTGGTTCAAGACATGCTGCAGTGCTGAGTGTGTACAGTACCTGGCTCAAAAAGACATGCTGCAGTGCTGAGTCTGTACAGTACCTGGCTCAAAAAGACATGCTGCAGTGCTGAGTCTGTACAGTACCTGGTTCAAGACATTCTGCAGTGCTGAGTCTGTACAGTACCTGGCTCAAAAAGACATGCTGCAGTGCTGAGTCTGTGCAGTACCTGATTTAAAACATGCTGCAGTGCTGAGTCTGTACAGTACCTGGTTCAAGACATTCTGCAGTGCTGAGTCTATACAGTACCTGGTTCAAAAAGACATGCTGCAGTGCTGAGTCTGCACAGTACCTGATTTAAAACATGCTGCAGTGCTGAGTCTGTACAGTACCTGGTTCAAGACATGCTGCAGTGCTGAGTCTGTACAGTACCTGGTTCAAAAAGACATGCTGCAGTGCTGAGTCTGTACAGTTCCTGGTTCAAGACATGCTGCAGTGCTGAGTCTGTACAGTACCTGGTTCAAGACATGCTGCAGTGCCGAGTCTGTACAGTACCTGGTTCAAAAAGACATGCTGCATTTCTGAGTCTGTACAGTACCCAATTCAAGATATGCTGCAGTGCTGAGTCTGTACAGTACTTGGTTCAAGTCATGCTGCAGTGCTGAGTCTGTACAATACCTGGTTCAAGAAATGCTGCAGTACTCAGTCTATACAGTACCTGGTTCAAGACATGCTGCAGTTCTGAGTCTGTACAGTTCCTGATTCAAGACCTGCTGCAGTGCTGAGTCTGTACAGTACCTGGTTTAAAAAGACATGCTGCAGTGCTGAGTCTGTATGGTACCTGGTTCAAGACATGTTGCAGTGCTGAGTCTCATGCCAGGTTTGAAGCATGTTGTAGTGCAGAGCCTTATGTGAGGTTCAAATCATGCTGCAGTACTGAGCCTCAAACGCACTACAGTTGTTGGCCTCAGGGCCAGTTTTAGACCCAATGGCACCCCAAACAGAAAAATTTGTGATGCCCCCTTCACCCCTCTCATTGCCCCTTCTCCACCCTTCTGCCCCAGCATATATGCAAAAAAGGGAATAAACATCTATGATTATGAGAGTGACAATAATAATTTGGATTTTTATGTTAACATTTTTGGCATTTCAAGCTGATCTGTGTTTATACTTCCTACTTTAGTGTGCCCCTTCTGTGCTAGTGCCCCAAGCAGCCGCTTGGTTCACTTGTACAGAGCCTAACACCACCTCTGGTAAGCCTCATGCTAAGTTCAAAACATGCTGCAGTGCTGAACATCATGTCAGGTACAGAGCATGCTGCAGTCCCAAGCCTCATGTCGGGTTCAAAATATGCTGCAGTGCTTAGCCCTGTGATACTCTAAAAGCATGCTACAGTGCTCAAACTTTACAACTCTAGCTTCAAAGAATGTTGCAGTACCGAGCCTCATGTTAGGGTAAAAGCATGCTGCAGTGCTGAGCCTCGTGTCAGGATCAAGACATGCTGCAGTTTTGAGCCTTATTTTAAAGCATGCTGCAGTGTTGAGCCCTTTGTTAGATTCAAAGCATGCTGCAGTACTGAGCTTTGTGTCTGGTTCAAAACACATTGCAATGCTGAGCCCCATGCCAGCTTAAAAACATTCGGCAGTGCTGTGCCTCATGTCAGGTTTAAAGCATGCTGCACTGCTGAGTCTCATATCAGGATCAAGGCATACTGCAATACTGAGTGGGTATACTGAGAGGTTCAAAGCCTGCTACAGTGCTGAACCTTATGATGCCAAGTTCAAGGCATGCTGTTGTGCTGAGCCTGTACTCTGTTTTATTTTATATACTTTATTTTTATTCTGAGAGAAAAAAAATAAACAAAACTCTATGATACAAAAGAGACATCTCAAAAATTGTCATAATAAAGAAGTACCTTAAAAAGTTTAAAAATATTTGTTAAATTTTTGAGGGGGTAAACAGAAAAAACAATCCTAGTTATTTTAACAAGAGCATATTTCATAATGTCTATTACATTTTTCCCTGTTCATGCTCCAAACAATATATTGCCAATCAAATTAGATTCAAATTAAACAGCTTATCATTTCAGGCAAAAAAGGAAACAAAAATAATTAAATTCTTATACAATTTTCAAATTAAGTAGATTTATTCAAAGTCTTAGAGTTTTAAAAAAACAGTTTTAGTCCTTATTCATAATTCTGGTAGCAATGGGGATGTATTGGGTATTATCCACCTGTTCTTCAACCTCTTCAATTTCTTTAGATCCTATATCTGTTGGAAGGACTACATTTTTATCATAAAAAGTTTTTGCAGCATTCACATCCAGAAAGAAATAGTCTTTAAATTGCCTTGAAAAGTGATTTTTAGCTTTGAAGGAGTTTTCAAAACTGCTATTACTCCTGTTTGAATTAATTCAGCTCTGATAGTCAAAAGATGCTTTCTGCACCTTTGCATAGCAAGAGAGAAATCAGGGTAAAAATGTAGCCTTGATCCTTCATACATAAAGCCTTTCATACTTCTGGCAGACTGAAGCATTTGACTGTATCTGGATCCCATGAGAGACTCTTGTATTTTTAAAGGACCTTTCCTGGATTGTGGTCTAAATACAGACTCTAATAAGACTGGTTGCTCTGGAGAAAAAGCAAAAGTTAAAATCATTTCCACCTCAGATTTCCGGTCTGCATTTCAATGTTAGCAGACAGACCAATTAGTTTAAGATTTCTCAGCAGCAGAGTATTTTCTATTTTTTTCAGGTTTTACCTACATATTCAGCTGCTCGTGTAAAAAAGCATTTACCACTCCCTCTATTGTTAGTACTTGAGCTGAAAGCTTGTCAGCATTTTTTTTCTATGGATTCCACCCACTCTTCCACCTTTGCAATCTTTGTTTCAGTCATTTGACATCTGGTTGCAATTTTACTAAGAGAACCCTGCACATTAAGCAACAAGGATTTAGTATCCATTTGAAAATTGGTGAGTAAGGCTTGAATGGAAGCCAACATTGACTTCACTGTGGCTTTTTCGTTAGTGCCCAGCTCAGGACACTGTCTTAGTGGGGAAGCCATTGCTCCATCCTGGTGGAGGGAACCACCTGTCCCCAATGACGGAAGTGCTTTCCCATTTTTGGAGACAGAAACTTATCAATAAGCTCAATTCTGCTTTCTTCCCCCTCCTTTAGCTTTTGTTGACTTTGTGTAGCCATTTGACCCAAATGAAATAATTTTACTCATGGGAAAAAGGCAGATTATAGCAGTAGACAGAGCAGAGCAGTGAAAATGTGCTTTCTAGTCCATTGCTCTCACCAGTCCCCCTTGCTACTCAAACTGGTTTAATGCATGCTGCATTGACGAGACTGCACTATACCAGGTTCAAAGCATGATACAGTGATGGGCCTTGTGCCAAATTCAATGCATGTTACTGACTTGAGCAACATGGCAGGTTCAAAGTATTCTGAAGTGCTGAGCATTTACTGTAACAGGTTCAATGCATGCTGCAGTGATGAACAACATTCCATGTTCTAAGCATGCTACTGTCCTGAGTCTTATGACTGGTTTCAGGTTCAACACATGCTGCTGTGATGAGACTGTACTGTAGCACATTAAAAGCATGATGCTGTGCTAAGCCCATTCTAGACCATGTTCAGAGCATGCTGTAGTGATATGCCTGACCTGTGCCAGGTTCACCACATGCTACTGTGCTGGGCATGTACTTAATCAAGTTGAAAGCAAGATATAGGGATAAGCCTGTACTGTCCCAGGAGCTACTGATGCCTCAAAGAAAACTTTAAAAAACATGATACTTAGGTACAATTCTGCCTCCATTCCATTTATATTTTATATATTTTTCCTCTCTGGTATTTATTACTAAGGAAATATGCATGAATATCTGATCTGTATCCCTTAGAGTTCCTTTACAGTCCATCTGTCTCTATAGCTTACTCCCCACTTCAAGTCATAATCCTCTGTTGTGACATCACAATTTGTTGCCATGGGAGTAACTGTGATGACACAAGCAGTGCTCTATGACTTCAGGTAGGGAGAAAGCAGCAGGAATGGACACACTGTTCAGGAGCAAAGATCATGTTTTCATACAGATGACCTCAGTAATAAGTAATGAGGAGGAATAATACAGCACTAATGGGAAATTACAAGCTGGACTCTGTCTAAATATTAGGTTTTATTAAAGTTCTCCTGAATGTGTCACCAGCTCTTTAAAGCATGTTTTAGTGCTGAGCTGAATCTGGGTTCAGAGCTTGCTGTCGTGCTGATCCTGTTCTTGGTTCAAACCATACTGCTGTTTTGAGCCTCATGCCAGGTTCAAAGCAATCTGCAATGTTGAAACTTTGTGCCAGCTAAATAACATGCTGCATGACTGGGTTTTCTACCAGATTCAAAGCATGTTGCATTGTTGACTCTGTACTTGCTGCATATCTTAGCACGTGCATGGTTCTTCAAAGCATGCTGCAGGTTGGAGCATGTATTGAGTTCTTCAAAGCATGCTGCAGATCTGAGCCTGTACTAGGTTCCTCAAAACATGCTGCAGTGTTGACTCTGTATTTGCTTCCTAGCATGCTGCAGTGCTGAGCCTGTACTTGTCTCAAAGCATGCTACAGTACTGGGCATGTTCTGGACTCAAAGTATGCTGCAGTGCTGAGCCTTGTACTGTACCAGGATCAAAGTATGCTACAGTGCCGAGTCTTGTACTGTACCAGGGTCAAGGTATGCTGCAGTGCTGAGCCTTGTACTGTACCAGGTTCAAATCATGCTGCAATACAGAGCTGTGTATTGTACCAGGTTCAAAGCATGCTGCAGTGCTGAGCCTTGTATTGTACCAGGGTCAAGGTATGCTGCAGTGCTGAGGTTTGTACTGTACCATGGTCAAAACACGCAGCAGTGCTGAGCCTTATACTGTACCATGTTCAGATCATGCTACAGTACTGAGCTGTGTACTGCATCAGGTTCGAAGCATGCCACTGTGTTAAGCTTGGTCCAAACCCAAGCTCAGCTCATTGTGCAGTACTGAGCCATTTACTTACCAGGTTTAAGGCATGCTGTGGTTTTGAGCCTTGTCCTGTCCCAGGTTCAAAGCATGCTGCAGTGGTAAGCCATGCACTGTACCATGTTCAAAGTATGCTGCACTACTGAGCCTTGTACTGTACCAGGTTCAAAGGATGCTGTAGTATTGTGCCTTGTATTTATTTATTACATTCATAGATAACACCTTTGAGAATAAGACCATTTCATAGGTTCCATGTCAAAGTCAAGACTGAACAAACATGTTACAAGAAGAACAGTAGGCAGCGGGTATACAATTATAGTATTTCCATATCAGCAAGACAAATTCATGAGATTACCATAGTGAACAGTGATACTAAATTGAAAGCCTGCATAACAGGGTTAACTTTAAGAATAGAGCTTCAGGGAGGGTAATTCTGCCCAGTAGACTTCGTCTGATGATAACAAGGAATAGAACTTCAAGGAGGGTAATTCTGCCCAGAAGGCTTCATCTGTGGTTAGCGAGGAGAGAGTGGAGAGGCAGAATCAGGGTAGTGGTACAGCCGGGATACAAGAGTGCCCAACCAGCACAGGGGACAGGGGGGAAGTGGAACGGGGGGAGTGAGCAGAGGAATGGGACTGGAGATCAAAGGAGAGAGTCCTAATGGTAGGGGATATTTAAGGAACAAGCAAGAAAATAGGAGAAGGGATTAAGGAAAGCAGACGCAGCTGGATTCCTCAATAAGATACTGTCTAAGTTTTCTCTTTAAAGGGGTCTATTTTACCTTCAGTGGAGATGTCAGGAGGTAGAGAGTTGAACCATTTAAGTGCTTGGAGGGCAAAAGATCTTTGCCCAAGAGTTGTACAGGCATAGGGAACACTGAATATCTGGCTTTCGGAGTTTCAAGTCCAGCACTTAGGCTCATAAGGAGAGAACAGGTTCTGTACTCAAGGGGGCTGTAGACCAAGGCTTACCTTCTTAGCCATAATACATGATCGATACCTGGGTCTACCTGCAAACTGCAGCCAGTTGGCCTTGGCATAAAGGTCACAGGTGTGTATGAGCCTAAAGGCACCAGTTGCAAGCCAACATTCTCTGTTTGAGGCCACTTTGAGATGGTGTGTAGCTGAGTCGACAGTGGAGCCATAGATCACGAGGCCATAGTCTTCCAGAGAGACCACAGAGCTTTGTATGGCTATGTTAAGGGCATCTGCAGTTAGGCAGTTCTTATGCCTATAAAGAAGTCCAATACGTGTGTTGATTGCTTTGGTTACAGAGTCAATGTGCTTGGAATTGGACAAGGTGCTGTCAACAGTGATACCCAGATATTTAAAGTGCTGGACTAATTCAAGAGGTGCACCCCTGAGTTAAGGATAGAGAGTGGGCAGGTCTTATTTTCCTTTTGGAGCTGTAGAACATCAATGCTTTAGTTTCTTTAGTTCATGATGAGTTTACGATTGCTGAACCAATTCTCAACCTCCCTGAAATTCCTTTGCAGGGTGAGCTCCAACTCTCTAGGGTCAGGGTGGCTGGTATATAGGACTGCATTGTCTGCATAGAGCAGGATGTTTTCTTAGCAAGTATAAGGTAGGTGGTTCAAGAAAATGTTGAATAGCAGTAGGTTGAGTATGGATTATTGTGGAACTCCAGAGCGGATGGATGTGCTGTCCGAGAGGACATTGTTAATCTTTACTTGCTGAGAGCTGGCATGCAGGTAGCTTTGGAACCAGACCACAGTGTCATTTGAGAGGCCAATAGATACTAGTTGTTCAATTAGGAGGTTATGGTTTACTGTATTGAATGCTTTCATTAAGTCAATTAAAGCTGCTCCAACCAGGGAACCTTGGTCCAATGTGTTGTGAATGAAGCCTGTGAACTCGAGGAGTGCAGTTGAGGTGTTATGGCCCTTACAGAAGCCATGTTGATGCGGTCAGAGGAGTTGGTATTTTTCAAGGTACTCACCTAACTGATCAGCCACTATTCTTTCAAGTGCCTTAGAGAGTGGTGGGAGGACTGATATTGATCTATAGCTTCCTGTCAAGTTTTGATCTCCGCTCTTGAAAATAGGAGTCACTAGGGCAACTTTCCATTTTTCTGAGAACTGTAAGAACTAGAGGGAGGCATTGACAATATGAGTTAGAGAAGCAAGTATGTAATCCAAGGTCTGTGCAACAAAGGTAAGGCCCAAGGCATCACCACTTGTCCTGGATTTCCCAAGACTTTTAGTAGATATTTTATGGCTTCACTTGCTGACACGGCTCTGAAATGGAAGGGATGATGAGAAGGTGGCTGTTTCCCTGCACAATCATTAAGGCTAGAGCTAGATTGGTGGAAGAAGTCAGGGGGAGGACACTACTAAGGTCTGAGAATGCCTTGTTAAAAGCATTTGCAATGGAGTTGGGATCCTGAGTGGGAACACCATCCAGGTTTAACAAAGTGGGGGTAGTTTTAAGGTCTTTCCCAGTGAGTTATTTGAGGTTAGACCAGAATTTTCTTCCATCTCCCCAGGTACGAGAGAGTGCCTCCTTAAACTGTTGACTTTTTGCTGCATGAATTGCCCTGTTGCAGTCATTATGTCCTGTTTTATAAGAATGAATATTGGCTAGCCTACCCGTAGCCTGTGAAACATGCCAGAGATGGTCATGAGTATTCAACCGTTCACGTAGATCAGAAGAGAACCAGGGGTTACAGTGACCTTTGATTTTGTGCTGTCACAGAAACATAGAAACATAATATTTGTTATCAGATAAGGACCCTTTGACCCACCCAGTCTATCATTTTGTCCCTGCCTATATTGTCATTGCAGACCCCACCTGATCTCTGCCCCCCTTCCTCCCAAGATTTCTTTGTGCCTATCCCATGCATGCTTGAAGCTCACCACATTCTTCGCCCCCACCACCTCTGCTGGAAGACTGTTCCGGATATCCAACACTATTTTAGTGAGGAAGTACTTCCTCACATCACACCTTAATGTCCCCTTCCAGCTTCACTGCATGGCCCTTTGTTCTTGTGCGCCTTCTCTTCTGAAAAAATACTCCCCTGCTTTACCTTGTTCACCCCCGTGAGGTACTCATAGGTCTCTAGCATGTCCCCCTCTCCCTTTTCTCTTCCAGGGTGTACATATTTAGATCCCTCAGATCCCTCCCTTTCCTTGGTTCAAAGGATGCTGAAGTGCTCAGCTTTGTACCATACCAGGTTCATAGCATTTTGCAGTGTTGAGCCTTGTACTGTCCCTGGTAAAGGCATGCTGCAGTGCTGACCCTTGTGCTGCACTAGGTTTAGAGGATGCTGCAGTGCTGAGACTTGTACTGTACCAGGGTCATAGCATGCTGCAGTGCTGACTCTGTACTGTACTAGGTTCAAAGCATGCTGTAGTACTGAGCCTTCTACAGTACCAGGTTGAGTGTATCCTGAAGTGACGAGTCTTGCACTGTATAAACAAGGCCCATAGAATTCTGCGGCTATAGAATTTTGCACAGAACTTTTAACCTAATGCAGAACTTCTGCAGTGTCACAGAATTCACTGTTCTTGGTGCATTCTGCGGTGTTGAGCCTTGCACTGTCCCTGGTAAAGGCATGATGCAGTGCTGACCCTTGTGCTGCACTAAGTTTAGAGGATGCTGCAGTGCTGAGACTTGTACTGTACCAGGGTCATAGCATGCTGCAGTGCTGACTCTGTACTGTACTAGGTTCAAAGCATGCTGTAGTACTGAGTCTTCTACAGTACCAGGTTGAGTGTATCCTGAAGTGATGAGTCTTGCACCGTATAAGCAAGGCCCCTAGAATTCTGCGGCTGCAGAATTTTGCACACAACTTTTAACCCAGCACAGAAGTTCTGCAGTGCCACAGAATTCACTGTTCTTGGTGCATTCTGCAGTGTTGAGCCTTGTACTGTCCCTAGCAAAGGCATGCTGCAGTGCTGACCCTTGTGCTGCACTAGGTTTAGAGGATGCTGCAGTGCTGAGACTTGTACTGCACCAGAGTCATAGCATGCTGCAGTGCTGTCTCTGTACTGTACTAGGTTCAAAGCATGCTATAGTACTGAGCCTTCTACAGTACCAGGTTGAGAGTATCCCGAAGTGACGAGTCTTTCACTGTATAAGCAAGGCTCCTAGAATTCTGTGGCCGCAGAATTTTGCACAGAACTTTTAACCTAACGCAGAACTTCTACAGTGCCACAAAATGTACTGTTCTTGGTGATTCTTTATTGATATTTCCATTAATCCGTAGATCCTGGTTCCCTTCCCCTCTTTTTATATCCAAAACCCCTCTGTGCTCAGAATGTGATGTTATCAATGCTATAACATCATACATTAGCTAACAAAATGGCTGCATTCTGCCACAGAAATGAATAGGCACTTATCTACCACAGCTCCCACTGCCAGAGGCGGTGGCACAGCACATCAGGCATGGTGATATTTGCTCAACCTGCACTACAGCCTAATACAATTTTCAATCTCATGTTATTGTACTAGGGACAACTTAAACAAAATCTTGACAATGGCGTAGACCCGTTAAGTCCATACCTTACTTTGTGAAAATTTATTTTTGCCTTTAAGGTATAGAGATTGCATCTGAAATGAATAACTGGTAAAATGAATTAACCTGTCATTTTTAAGAAAAATAAAGTAATTATGCCCAGAAAAGGGGAATATAATAATGTGCTGACCTGTTGAAAGAATAGATCTGTTAAATAAATAATTGCACTGTACACATTTTTGTCAGGGGTATTGGTTACATATGTCACTGGTTGATAGAATCACCTAAAAGTTATGGAGAAATGTTGTGTGCAGGGCTAGCTGTTGGGACAGAGAGTAGCATGTTGTATTCCTGTGCTGGCAACTCAGGTTCAGAGATGAGCTCTGGAAGCTGGTTGGGCAGCACAAGGACTGGAGGAACACATCATTTCTCTGAGCCTGGGAAGGTATGGCACAGTGTTCTGTCACATGAGGGACACATTGTGATGGGCTGGAGAGCTTTATCTTACAATGGGTTCACATGCATGTCATGGCCTGATGGTGTTATGTAATGTGTCAGGGGAAGCATGTTGGCATGAAAAATGAGTTTTGCAATATCTCCTTTATTCTGTTTATTCCATTTCAAAAGGAACTTGTATGAATGAGGATACAATTTCATGGAAATTTAAAAGAATAATACAATATACACACACACATACATACATACACACAATACCTCTCTCTCACCACACACACACACACACACACACATTTGTATGTATGTTACAGATTGCATATAAATATATAAGTGATACACAGTGGGGACCTCATGAGTGGTATAGATAGCATGAGTATAGAAATACCTTATTTATTGCATAAGGTCTGTTCTGCATATTTCATTTTTGCAATAGGCTAGGACCTTAAGGGATAGATTTTTTTGTTTGCTTTTTTAGGCTTAACATTTTTTCTACAAGTCTGTTATTTTTTTAACTAGTTTTACTGTGCTTTCCCCCATCCTGATTGCTATAATCATTGCCATGAAAGTGAAGTCAGGATGACAAGTTGACACTGTGATGTGGTAGTTTGCTAGTGCAGCAGAACTTCCACAGAAATTACAAACCACCGCTGCAGAAGTTCTTCTGCAAATGGTAGTCTTGTTACAGAACTTGGTCCCAATGTGCCGCAGAAAAGTATGGTGCTTGTGTATAAGGTTCAAGGAATGCTGCAGTGCTGAGCCAACTCTAGGTTTAAAGTACACTGTAGTTCTCACCCTTGTACTACACAAGGTTCAAAACATGCTGCAGTGCTGAGCCTATAAAAGATTCAAAGTATGTTGCGGTGCTTAGCCTGTACTCTCCAAGGTTCAGAGTATGCTGCAGTGCTGAATCTATGCTGGGTTCAAAGTATGCTGTAGTGATGAGTCTGTACTGGCTTTTAAGCTTGCAGGCAGTATGTGACTAGTGTTAACCTGGCTTTGTACTAGAGTTGTGCAGATGTTAACTAATACCTTTAAAAGAATTCAGAAATCCTTTATCCAACACAAAGGAAAAACATAAGATTAAAAAATTACCCAATACATCGCTGTCCTCACACAGTCAATCGGATAGTGACCCTGCAGTCTGATTTCAAGTATTAGCTTAGTACTGTATGTTACTTCACAGGAAGGCAGGGCTGATAGCTTGGAACTGTATGTTAATTCACTGTAGGGCCAGGCTCAGAGCTTAGTATTATATGCTACATCACTTTAGGGCCAGGTTAATAGCTTAGTACTGTATGTTATATCACAGTTGGGCCGGGCCAATTGCTTAGTACTGTATGTTATATCACAGTTGGGCCAGGCCAATAGCTTAGTACTGTATGTTATATCACAGTTGGGCCAGGCTAATAGCTTAGTACTTAAACAATAACGACTGAGAAGCCGGTCATTTCTGAGGGATTAATGACCGGTTGGGGTGCACCTTGAACCACCTCCCTAAAGTCAGTTATTAATCCAAGGAAATGACCAGCTTTGAGGTTGTTACTGTGATTGTAAGTCTAATCACAATTACATTTTTTTTTACCATTTATTTTTTAAAGTTCTTAAGGTTTTAAGCAGAGTGGCACAAGAGTATCTCTGACATGTCATACATTTCCAAGAGATTTCAGACTGGCACAGCAACCAATCAATGAGCTACTTTAGCTCATGAATGACTAATTAAATATAATTTATGTTGCATTGCTTCAGGGCCAGGCTGATAGTTTAGTGCTGTACAGTAGAGGCCCAGGCTGATAGCTTATTACTATATTTTATATCACAGTAGGACGTGGCATGCCTTTTCCTAACACTTCCTAATACCTCACTTGTTGGCTATGCAGCATGATTGCAATGCAGTTCTTAGTGTGCACAGTAGCTGGGAAAGTTTACATACTGTATAATACCAATGTATTCATGTCAGCAGGGCATGGCAGAAGTATAAAATAAGCATACACTGAAGAAACTGAATGCACTGTAATCAATATACAGTAGTGCTCAATGTATACCAACAGCTATAATTTCAGGGTGACACTATTGAGCCACCATCAAGATGGGAGCTTTATTTAAGAGCTTCTTATACCAGTTATACTATTTAATGGCATCATTCTTCTGTCTAACAATCCAAACCAATTTACAGGCCTTTTCTGACAGGGAATCCAGAACTACACACAATTTGCTAATTGTTGGATACTGAATGTGCCTGGAACTGCTCTTTCTGAGTTTTTAGGTGGAGACTGCTGCCACAGGATTCCAACATGGTCTTGAGCCCTGACCCCCAGGAACATGACTGACCTGCAAGAGATCAAAAATATGTTTCAGGGAGTCATCGGGCTCTTATGAGTATGATTTAGGATTGACTGAAGACTGTGTAGTGTGTAATGCTTGTGCAACTGTGTTCTTTGAGTTTCGCTCTCTGTGTACCTGCTATGGGGACTATCACCCTGTTAAGGTGTCAGAAGGACACAGGAACGCTCATGAAAGGGTTCCAACCCCTTGACGTGTCACAAGGATGAGGTCCCTAAGACCAAGGGCACCTTATTTAAGAAGGTCTGATCCCCAGGAGGGAGAACTGCCATGGGGGAGAATTTTTAAACAGAAAGGGACTGCTAAGCCCACCCAGTCTTCCCAGGGATTCCCTGCCTATTGTACCACTGCAGACCCTAACTGATCTCTAGGGACCCTCCCTTCTTCTGAACTAATATGCCTCTGTGTCTATCCCAGTCATGCCTGATGCTTTCCATTATTCTAGCCTCCACAGCTTTGCTTGGCAGTTGGTTCCATGTTTCTACTACCCTTTCTCTGAAAAAGTATTTCCTCACATCCTTCCTGAAATTCCCTCCCCCCTCCAATTTCATTGCATGTCCCTAGTCCTGGCGCTCATCTTCCTTTTAAAGAAGCTCCCTTCCTGTGCTCTGTGCACCTCTGTGAGGTACTTAAAGATCTTGATCATGTCACCCCTTGCTCTCCAGTCCTCCAGAGTGTACATATTGAGATCCCTCAGTTTCTCCCCTGCGCCAAATTGGTTGCCCTTCTCTGAACTGCCTCCACCCTGTCTATGTCTATCTTGAGGTGCAGTCTCCAGAATTGGGCACACTATTCCAGCTGTACAAGAGAGCAGTTCCAAGGAAACACCACATCTCTCCTCATATGTGTACCAAAATCTCTATGTATACTAAAACCTATAATGTGTACCTGCAAGTGATGGTCCTTCCTATGTCACCATCCTCTCCTAAGAGGCGAGAAGGATGATGACAGTGAAAAATCAGAGCATCCAAGTGATGTTTGGGCATATGCGGTTATATACCTCTCCGAGTGGGGCATGGCATGTGTTGCCTGCTGCCCTTCTGAACCTCAGGCAAAGCCTTACAATTCAGAAGGTCATCAGGCTCTTACGAGTCTGGTTTAAGATTAACTGAAAACTGAGTAGTATGTAATGTTTGTGCAACTATGTACCTTGGTTTACACTCTCTCTGTTCCTTCTATGGGACTACAACCCTGTTAGGGTGTCATAAGGACACAGCAACCTTCATAAAAGGGTTCTAACCCCTTGAGGTGTTGCAGGGACAAGGTACTGAAACCAAAGTCACCTTTGAGAAGAAGACTTACAAGCACAATGTTGACAGAACAGCATGTTCTTCCTAAGAAAAGGAGAGACACTACCAGACTAAGACGCTAGAATTAGGGAAACTCACCATCCATGTCCAACTCCTGTGAAAACTAACTATTATTATGACCTGCACACACCAACACCACTGTTTCCTGTCTATTATAGAAAACTAAAGGGAAAGGGGAAATTGTTTAACCAGGAAAGGCACACTAAGCCGGAGCTTGTTTCCAGGTGCGACCTGGGAGCACAAGGAAGTTAAATGACTTGCTCAGGGTCACACAGTATGCAAGTGGAAGCTGTGGGATTCAAACCTAGGTCTGATCTGCTGGGTGTCACCAGATTTGCAGCTCAGACCCTTAGACCACTGCGCTAACTTTCCACGGCAATCTAAGTGAAAACAATTTTATTGCTTAAAAATGAAGGGTGTGCACATTATACATTTATGAAATGTGGTCAGCAGTGCAAAAAGAGAAACACAGCCTTCCTACTGCCACAAGACTCCCAATGCCATGCCACACCTAAGACAAGGTGCTTAATCTGTGGGAATGAGTGGTGTTGGTGTGTGATGGCTTTTTTGTTCTACTGTGCAAGGGTTACAACTCAGCACCACCACTCAGGGCAATAATCTTTTGTTTGTTGTGTTGTTATGACTTTTGGCACAGAGGACTAGAAAAGAACCCTTTAGGAATAAACCTCTGCTGAGTCCTTGAGGAGCAAGGCATTGGAGCTGAGTTCTTAAGGGTAAAAGCCAGTTGAGTTGTTGTTTTAGATCTTCACTCATCAGGAGCAGAGGAAGAGAAGAGACGGGAAGTTGGAGGAGACCAAGTGAGCCTTAGGTGACTATGGGGAAAATAGCTTCCGAAGTTGCTGCCCATGAGGTCTGTACAGCTAAAGGAGCCCCTCTGGGCTTTGAGGCCCTGCTCTCTGATAGCTTAAGTCTTAAATGCTACACCAAGAGGGGTCACTCAGTTGATCTCTGTGGCTAAAGTTTCCACTGTAGTGTAGGAAATTCTGACCAAAAGGGCAGAAAGAGAAGAACCCTGCCCTAAAAGAGGGACCCACCCTTGAGGTGTGGACATCAAGGGAGCAGAGTATCACCACTGGCTCATAGTGCAAGCATTCCCTGGAAGACGTAAATATATTTATGACTGGCAAGCATCCAGGAGCAGGCAAGAGAGTGCAATAGAGTAATAGGGAGCTGATGGCAAAGCCTGATGGCCATTGGATACAGAGTCAGTATGAAAAAATGCAAGGCTGAAAGGCTGACTGAAGGCATGGTATGCCAACTGAATGTGTTACACTAAGAGACTTTTATGATATGGGACATGCAAGCCATCAATGGTGGATGCACACCAATTAATATCATAAGGTGCTGAGGCTGATATGACTGAATGTCAGTAAGGTATATGGTGGGCTGAATCACTGGAGAAAAACTGGTAATTGTGGCCAAGCAAATACAGCAGTAAAATGTACTAGCTAAAGGTCAATAAGAAAAAAGGGGGAATGAGAAAGTTATCTTCATACTAGTTTTAGAGTACTGAAGGTTATGAGGTAATACAGGTCACTCTTTAGGACCCCACATAGTTCCTGCCTCCTTCCAGAGGTTTGTCCTAAAAAGACAGGAAAGATAACTGACTACCTTTAGGAACCATCAGTCCTTATTCCTCCTCCTATGTTGCTAGCAGCAATATGAAAAAGGGCACCGCCCAGAACCTGAACCAACCTTTCCTGATGATTTAGGAGCTGCAGGCACAAAGGACCCCAAGAAGAGTGGGAGACCTTAAAGAGAGTGGAGCTGGGAGCACAGTGAACACCACCCAGAGCACAGAAGGACCCAGGATGCAAGAGCCCTCACCATAAAAACAATAAGGAACAAGGTGAGCAATCAGCTGTACACAGAAGGGAAGAGCAGGAACCAGCAGGGATGAAGGAGGAGGAATGCCCAGAAAAAGCCACATGGCTGCAACAGGAAGGGGAGAGCAGAAGGGAAAGGAGCAGCCACATGACAGTCAACAAAAAAAGAAAAACAAGCACCCAAAGAACCCTTGGGCATGTGCAGTTATAAATCACTCAGAGGGGAGGCATGGCGTGTGTCAGACGCTGCCCTCCAAATCTCAGGCAAAGCCTTACAATAAGCCCCCTACTAGTGAAAACGAGTAAACTTTAAATGTCCTCTTAGAGGACATTCTCAGATGTGACGACTCAAACAAAGGCTGAATGCGGAGACTCAACTTTCTATGACACACATACCTCTCAACTTTTTGTCACTGAAACGAGGGACATGGACATTGTTGGACACTGAAAATGAGGGACAATAATAATAATAATAATAATAACTTTATTTTTAAAGCGCCTTTCAAAATATCAAGGCGCTTTACATGTCAGAATGCACAATATAAAATATCACATAAAACACACAAATACAATAAATACATAGCAACATCACATATTAAAAACCAACAATAAAATCATCCATACAATCCAAAAAATAATATTAATACTCAAATATCAGTTAATCATCCAAGAAGGCCCTCCGCCTCAGGTAGGTTTTTAAATTTTTCTTAAATACCTCCAGGGAGGTGCACTCCCTTAACTGGAGAGATAGAGAATTCCAAAGAGTGGGAGCTGCATAAGAGAAAGCTCTGCTACCAGAAGATTTTAAACTCACTCTTGGAATCTCTAACAACCCCTTGTCAGCCGAGCGTAGCGATCGGCCGGGGCAGGACGGTACCAAAAGTTCTTTCAGATAGGTCGGACCCTGATCGTGAAGGGCTTTAAAAGTCAATAAAATTACTTTAAAGGTGATCCGCCACCGTATAGGAAGCCAGTGCAGTTCACGCAGTACCAGAGTAATATGACTGGATCTCCTTGTCCCAGTCAACACCCTGGCTGCAGCATTCTGCACCAGCTGAAGGCGACAGATTTCAACCCCAGAAAGCCCAAAGTAAAGGGTGTTGCAGTAGTCCAGCCGTGAGGACACAAAGGCGTGGACCAACATTGGCAAAGAGTCAGACGGAACAAGGTGACGCACCCTGGCAATATTCCTGAGATGATAAAAGGAAGTCCTGACAACGGCCGACACTTGAGATTGAAAGGTCAGCCTGTCATCTAGGACAATCCCCAGGTTGCGCACCCATTCAGAGGTCGGAAGTGACACGCCATCAAGAAAAATTCCAGAGGGCGAGCCATCGTTTGGCCTCATTATCTGACCACCAGGGTCCACCACCAATACCTCTGTCTTCTCTGAGTTCAACTTCAACCAACTAGAATCCATCCACCCTCGGATTTCTTCCAGACAGTTATTAAACACCGAGATAGCTCCATCCTGGTCAGGCGCAAAAGACAGGTATAGCTGGGTATCATCTGCATAGCAGTGAAACCTCAGCTCATAACGTCTTATAATGTCTCCGAGGGGCAGCATATACACTGTGAATAACATGGGTGACAGCACTGAACCCTGAGGCATCCCACACAACAAAGAAGTTGGGGCGGAGGAATGAACACCTGACACAACTCTCTGTGATCTCCCGGTAAGGAATGAAATGAACCATTTTAAAACAGTTCCCGACATTCCACATATTTGCTTCAGGCGTGCTAAGAACACCTGGTGATCCACAGTGTCAAAGGCTGATGAGAGATCAAGAAGAACTAGAATAGAACATCACTTCTGATACCTCACCCTCAGAAGATCATTAAGCACCCGAACCAGCGCAGGCTCGGTGCTGTGTCTTTTACGAAAACCAGACTGGAAGGATTCATAGATATTATGGATGGTTAAATGGTCTTCCAATTGGGCTGTCACGACCTTCTCAATAACCTTCCCCAAAAAGGGAAGGTTAGAGATAGGTCTGTAGTTTGAAAAACAGTCTGGGTCCAAAGTAGCTTTCTTCAGTAGAGACTGCTTCTCACTGCTTCTTTCAGGCAGTTAGGAAACTCACCTGACTCTAAGGAACACCAGACTATCTGCACCATAACTGGGCCAATGATCTCAAGACAACCCAAAATTAAGGGGGTTGGTCCAGGGTCTAAACTACAGCTCGTAGGCCGCACACTATGGATGATCCTCACAATATCCACGACCCCCGGTTGGCAAAAGGAACTCCAAGAGAAGCTAGACATTGTGAACTCGCACTGTTCCACAACATCACCCTTAGAGATTGCTGGATGCAAGCCTGCCCTGATGTCGTCCACCTTATTTGCAAAGAACCAAGCGAGCTCCTCGCACTCCAATTGCGAAAAAGTTTTCCGGACTTGTGGACAGGCTGGGTTGCACAGTCTGTCCACAGTCCGAAACAGCTGAGCTGGTTGATTCTGCGCAACTGCAATCTCCCTGGACAGGAATTCTGCCTTCTTATGGGTGATTGCAGATTGATAGATAGAATAATGTTCCATCAATCTAAGGTGGTCGGCATCAAGGGCGGACTTGCGCCAGCACCGCTCTAATCTTCTCCCCAGTCTCCGCAACTCCCTCAGTGTCCCATTAAACCAAGGGGACCTGGGGCAAAGGGATAAGGGGTGCTCACGAACAGGAGCAATAAAATCCAGGGCCACCATAACGGCCGTATTATAAGCCGACACCAGTTCCCCTGGATTACTACTAGCCAACACAGGGGATGAGAGATCAAGGACCGCAGCAAGGCCCTGAGAAGTAATATTTCATAATGGGCGGTACCTGATCATCTCCACAGGGGAAGGCCTTCTAAGGGGTGTGCAAAGATTGAACCTCACGGTGTGGTGGTCAGACCAAGCGACTGGTTCCACCCCTACGTCAGATGAATCAATCCCTAAGAGGAAGACTAAATCCAGAGAGTGCCCAGATCTATGTGTAGCAGTGGAAACTACCTGTGTAAGGCCCAAAGAAGACATAAGTTGGAGGAAGTAGTTACCAAATTGTGAGAGTTCATCATTGATCCAGGCGTTAAAGTCACCCAGAACCATCAATCTGTGAGACTCAAATGACATATCGATGAGGAAGTCTGCTACTTCCTGTAAGAAATGTTTCCCATCTCTGGGTGGACGGTAGATGAGAACGATTAGAACGCCTACACCTGCTACAACTGTGCACTCAGAAGATTCCACCTCACCTACCGCCACATTCGTGAGGCCCAATTTAGTCTTGAAACAGACTGCAACCCCCCCTCCCCTACGGTCCAATCTCAGGCGGTGTATCACCGAATACCCGGCTGGAACCATGGCATCCAATATGGGGCCAGAGTTTTCATCCAGCCAGGTCTCAGTGATGCAAGCCAGGTCAGCTGAGCTAACAAGATCAGCAATAATAGTGGTCTTATTCCTAACAGACCTGGCATTGCATAACACCGCCCGAGTTGACAAACCTCGGAAGTTGTCCGACCTATCTGCCCACCAGATTCGGCAGTGCCCTTGGGTATGGGCACCAGACATGGGAAACCCCTGTCTGGATTCCATTTCGCCCCATGGTGCCTTCTGGAGTTAATAACCCCGTTACGGTGGCCATGCTCATTCATCCTCACCTGTTCACCCACCCCGCCTCCCACTCTCCTCACGGGCAATCCCCAGCCTACAGTGCTGGTAGGTCTCAAATTGCAAAGGAGGGGTATAAAAGGGGCGGAGGGCACGAAAAGAGGAGGATGAATAGCACACCCCCATGGAACCTGCAGGCCAACACATACTACTGCTAAAACTAAAACAAAATACATCAAATAAAACAAAAAACTAATCTAATCTCAGAACCCATACAAAAAACACATAAAAATAAATAAAAATAAAAATAATAAACAAAGCAAACAAAATAAATAATTAAAATAAATATAAATATAAAGGGGACTTTCACTACCCCAACACAAAAATTCCCCCCCCCCCTTCAGCTCTCTCACAGCAAAGGTGAGGGGAAAAAACAATCTTAGCACTCTCACTGCAAGGTAAAATAAAAATCACATAAAAACAAATAAAACAAACAGCATGGGTCTGAAGCTGTAGTACTATTAAAAGCCCCCACTAAAAAATCATTAAGCTTAATAAAGCTAATCATAAGCCTCACATAACAAAAGTTCATAAAATCTCAGAGTCAGTGCACTTTCTTCATACTCCTGGCATTCAACCATTCATGAAATTCCACCTGGAGGGAAGCACTCTTCACCCAATGAACCCCAGGAGGGCGCGGATATGCAAACTGTCCCCCCTACTTGGGATGCCAGACATAGCCTGGCCTCTGCCAGGCTATTCCGGCACCACCTGGAGGCCCCAAGAACACCAACCCACTGGCAGGTACTCCCAGCCCTCCCAGGTACAGACAGCAGCCCCCCGCACCCCCCTCTGGAACAGTTGGGCTAATTACTCAAATCTTTCTTCCTCCTTCCTCCTTCCCCAACACGATTCCACAGCCAAATTCCACAGCCAAAGATTCGTCTTTAAATCCTGCTGTCCACTAAGTCCAAGCAGGGAGCAGGCAGAATAAACAACAAATGACACACTCCTTATCAATCCCCAGCATCACAATTCATATACATCAGTAGGAATAATCAAAAACCCAACAAAGGTTCACTCCTTGGATCCTCTCAGTATCCAACAGTTTCAGTTCCAAGTTTAACAAAACCGCCTTCAGTCTTTCTCGTCTCCACAGCCCTTCACGCTGTGACTGAAAAGACCCTCAAGTAAATAAAGCAGCACAGTGTCACTAGGGGCAAAACAAAGTCAGTGCTCCAATATCCCAAATAGAATCTTCTCCACAGTTGCTCCCACTCCTCAACACCACAGCTTCCCACGTCGCGAGTCCAAATGAAATTCAGGCATAAAGAGTCACATAAACTCACCGGGGGCAAACAATATAATACTTTCAACAAATTCTTACTTTCCTTGCATTTGCTTGCTACTGCCAAAAGCCCCTGACTCCACAGCCTCTCACGCTGAAGTCGGGAGATCAGGAAACAGCGAAGAATGCTAAGGAGCCAAACAACGAAGAATGCCAAAGAGCCAAACGGACAAGGACAAATGCAGAACTCCAGGAAACAAAAGCGGGGCTCCGAAAAATGACAAAACGAGATTCCAAAAAACGTCAATCGCAAAAACGACAGAGCGTCCCAAACCTCACACTACTACAGTCCAAGCTGAAAAATATGCAAAAAAAAAAAACTAAAATTAACTAAAAAACAAATCGAAAAATGACAAATTGCAGAGATCAGTGTTCTGGCTAGCTCAGCTCAGCTGCCATCTTGGATCCACAGAAACTCCATATACAACAAAGAGCACCAGATAACCCCCCAATGAGAGACACAGACCCTCAGAATGAGGGACACATCCTCATACATGTAGATACAATCTCAGAACACTGTGAAAACCATAGTGTTTGCTTGTACAAAGTTTATTTGGGATTTGGTATTTAGTATTTTAGAATTTTAAGAGTTTCTGCTTTAAAATCTGAATTTACAGCACATTCTCTGTGTGGGCAGCACCTTTTCCACGAGGGATGGATGAGGGACAGAGCAATTTTAAGGGACAAAATGAGGGATGTCCCTCATAATGAGGGACACTTGAGAGGTATGATGACACATGACACTGGAAATAACTTTGCAACCTGGATGAAGGCGCAAAGCCACCTGCTTAAAGAGCTAGTGTACTGCCTAAAACTAATATTAGATTTTAAAAGCAGCCAACCACTGTCTTTTATATCTGAGGTACTTTTTCATTTCCCTTTGTTTAATTAGAAGATTGTTTACCTGATGTTAGTAGGTGTGATGTGTAGAATAGCTCTTAGCCTGGCAGCTAACATGTCTTGCTGTACTGCTCCACACTACATCATCAGCACTGTGACCTCACTGACTGTAATATCACTGCTTCTAAGAAACAGCAAGTGAGTGACTGACAGTTCATTCACCTGTGATGTCACAGTCAGTGAGATCATAATGCTGATGATGTAGTGTGCTGCAATAGAGTTAGATATGTCAGCTGCCAGGCTAAGAGCTGTTCCACATGCAACACAATATTATCACATAGAATACCTTCTGATGAGCAAAGGAAAAAAGAAAAATACCTCAGAAATAAAAAGTTACAACTGACTACTACTTAAAATTTGTATCATTTTCCTATCTGCCTATTTTGACTCCACTGGCTCTTTAATCAGTTGTGAGCTTGGATGGAGAACTTGGAGAATAGGAACCATTCCAACAACCTGAAGTTTTTTAGATTCCTGGAGGGTGTGGAGAACTGTGACACCACAGCCTTCTTGCAAAATGTCCTTCCTGTTCTGTTGCATCAGCACTGTCTGTGTACCTTGGAAAATGAGAATTATCTTCTCTTCCTGGCACCCAAACCTGGACAAAGACGTTGGGTCACATTTCTTGTTTCAAGTGAAGGAACACAATCTGCAGCTTTTACAGGAACAGGAATCTCTCTACTGGCAAGACCACCATATTGATACATACCAAGGTGTCTCACAGGAATTGGTAACTAAGAGGCAGGCATTCAGGAAGGCCTGAAAGAAATTGTTCACCATCAGTGTCCCATTTGGCAGGCACTGTCTGGCCACTCTTCAGATTTACCAGAATAGTGCAGTTAACTCATAGCTCTCTGGCAGTAGCTGAAAACTTTATCAACCACCTTGTCCACCAGAGAAACACATTATCTCAGATCGGGCTCATTGAGACCAGATCACTTGGGAGGGTAAAGATGCTGTGCAGATGAACACCTTGGCATCTCCATGAAAGCCATTATTGACCAGCCCCTGATGCCCCTTCCCTGTATGAGGACAACAGGAGACTCCTGACAACTGGCACCTTGTGGTCAGAAAAAGTGCTATGCTAAAAATATGCCCCAGAGAAATCACCATCATGACCTGCTCTGTCTGCCACCCACAGTCATAGTAGGGACGAAAGGGCCCCTCAGACCATTTTTCAATTATAAAAGATTTACAAGACTTCAGAAGGACTTTGGACTGCAGCCCACACCATCTGACTCTGGACAGCTCCGACCAGGATCAACGAACCACTGATAAACATCTCTCACCTGCACAATTGGGCAGACATTGCTTCCAATGCCATATTATTTTATTTATTTTATTTGAATTTTGGTGCCCGGGTAAGACCACTGAGGCAATTGCAGTCCCTTTTTCAGGGTCGACCCGGGACAACACAGTGCTAGAAAAATACAGAGCAATACAAAACAATTGAATGTGGACAAAGAGCAAAGGCATGGAGTTCAGAGCAGTACAAGCAAATTAGAAGCAGGCAAGGAGCAAAGGCATGGAATTCAGTACATTATAAACATTATGCAATGACCTATTACAAGACAATATTACAGTTCTAGTCTGAATTCAGAAAATTATATGACATAAAAAAGGTTGAGAATATACGCAGTTTTCAAAAACATATGACAAATAATCAGCCTAACAATATACTCATATATGTAATCAAATGGAGCAAGATAGGGTTGAGTGCTACCATTCGGAAACTAGGCATTTGGGGTAAAGGGGAGAGTACAGTGGGGCTAGGGCAGGAGAGGGGAGAAATCTGACTGCAGATTAGCTCCTTTGGACCAGAAGATCCCTCAATACAGCTCCAGGCAACAGTGTATTTATTAGGCATGGGACTGCCAGATGGGTGAGATTTTGGGTTCAGGATTACCAGGCTCAGTATTAGGAAATTATTTATAACCAAGATCTCGATGGCCATCACAGACTGTTTCTCTTATATTTTGAGGGTTGGTGTGAAGGTTATAATGAATATGCATATAAAAAGTTTTTTCCATTGCTCTCTCCTTTTATTTATTTTTTTTGTGACATTTTCCCTCTAGCCTGTGGTTAACGCGTGTCCTCTGGGCAGAGGCCAAGAAGGGAATGGGCTGCAGGTGGCATTTTGAGGCCACTAGTGTACTGGATGTGCTAGTTAGTGGACTGATCCCTACATTTCCTTGAGGGGGGTCTATATTACTTGAAGTGTGAGGCAGATATTGATCAATTTTGATACCCCCTTTACCATAACTTCTCCTTGGTACTTACTGCTTGAAGGGGAAGAAGCTTTTTTCCACTCCAGTGCTACCTTGATTGACACTTGGATGCCTATGGGGCACTGATACCCTCCTCAGTATACTGCACATCCAAGCCCTGTGCCACGTGGAGGCTGGTCATGAGACTGAGCCATGCTTTCAGTATGGTGAGGGGTCTCTGGGGACCTGCTAGCCTCCTCTAACTGATTTTGGCTATGACTTACTTAGTTGAAAAGACCTCACGGTCAATATGGCTATCCACATTCTTTCATTTTATGATGGCCATGTATTGCTGTGAAATATGCCACACTAGTTCCTGCTTAAAGCCTACCTTATGTCAAAACATGATGGTGAGAATTGACTCATTGTGGGGGCACACTGCAACCAACCACTGAACACCCTTAAATAGATACCCATCAGGAGGTTGGCTGACCAGCTGACCAGACAAATAGGGGCACAGTCCTAGTGGACTAATGTATGCAGTTGGGACTGTCTTGCAGTTCTGAACTAACTGAGATGCAGATATGTACTTTCAAGGAAAAATGTCCCTGTAAATCCTGATTTCGGGTGGTGTCTGATGGCACTTAGATTCTGATCCTTTGTTCTTTAGGGCTGATTCGACTATGTGGAGGGTACTCCTGTTGGATGGTGAAGTGCTCATCCATCCACCCTGTCATCATAGGTATAGAAACCTGTAATGGTTTAAGGGGGGGAAGTAAATGACCTGTAGTAATTGCAGGGGGAGTTATACTATCATTACAACATTGAACAAGTGGAGGGGGAGTTATTCTGGGAAGAAGGGGTGGATATTTCATTTTAACACCTCTTATTTCTGCACTAGTAATTTGGAATGGTTCTTGGCTGTTTTTGTTATTTGTTATGCTAGTACAGTGCTTCTGAAATTTTGTTGTAGCCCTCCCAAATGGGGGCTTACCTTGAGCCCAGTTCTCCTGCTCATGCTCCTGTTCCTGCGGAACACCTCCCGTATACCTGCTGGGTCCCCCATTTCTGTCCCCAGAAATTCACCACAATGGTACCAGGTTTGATTGCCCTCCATGGGCTGATCAGAGCAGCTGTGGAGCTGCCACCTTTTTCTTCTCCTCTTCATGGCTGGGCGGATGACTCCTGTGCTTCCCCAGTGTGCACCAAGTTCTCCCCAGTGGTTCTTGGACATCCTCAGCCCCTCCTGGGCTTGTGAACCAGGATGGTGAGCCGCCAGCATTCCTGGGTCGCCTGGCAGCCTCACTCATGTGCCAGAAGGTGCACTTTAATTTGGACTGCAACTGTGGTCATCTGGTGGCTCCTCTGGTGTTCCCAGTCATTGTGGGTTGCTTGGCAGGGGCCGGTGACTTGAAATATACCAGAGGGAGCCACAGATTAAATTAAATAGGGAGCGCTATGTGCAATTAAGGTTCTGATCCCAGTACATGAATATTAATGAGGGCTGACATTAATATTCATGAGTGGGTCTGCTCAGTGTGCTGAGTATTGTCAGCCTACAGGGGTTTCTGCTGCTAGTAAGTTGTAAATAAGTGTATATGTGTGCTGTCAGAACCCCCATGGACACTAAAGGGAGCTATCAGTTAGGGGGAGAGAATGTTATTAAAATAAATAATCTGGCTGCAACAGAGGACAGTGTTGGGACTCAGACAAAATGCCTGCCTGCTGCTTGGGGCACTTAATTACAGCAGCAGCGACAGGCCAGGGACTGAACAAAAATGTTTAAACCAGGCAGCAATCTTGAGGGCACAAAAGGAGCTTTTGGACTGTGGGGCAAGAAAGTAAAATAAATAATTATTCTGACTACACCAGGACTTTATATGTGGGACTGTGTGGATCTGCAAAGGGACCGTGTGTTTAGCAGCCATGATAATGCAGCAACAGCCAATCTCAAAGCGAAGATGTTCAGCCAGCATTTATGGGACTTTTGCTAAGTGCTTATGGGGAACTGCAGATACCAATTTCGGGCATCAAAACAGGGATCCTATAGTGCATCGAGTGGGGTTAATGAATATTCATATTTTGGACTGACAGGCAGGATCAGCCTATTGTTACATGAGGTCTCTGCACCCTTATTGGTACCCTCAAAGGTACACCGTAGACAGCTAGTGCTTAGGTATATGTTGTACTAACATATAGAGCTAGGGGCATCTACCGTATAAGAGTAGATGTCAGGATATGTACGCATGTTATTGTAATACACTCTGCTTGCTAATACATATATATTCTTCTATGTATTTTCTGTGTATTTCTTACTTATAAGATGTTAGGACACCTGTGTCCTTGTAATAATTATAATATATAAGTCGGCATTGCTACCTTTCGGTGATTTGTACTGCTACACTGAGTTATGTAAGACTCTGTATAAGTACTCTTATGTTTCACAAACTGATGACTACTACAAAATTGTATAATGTTATCTTGGACCATGGAGCCTCCTTTAATTTAGCCAATAGGGCTCATCTCTGTAACTAGAAATGTTTCTATCTTACAGTAACCATAGTAATTATCATAGTTATATAATGTGAGACACTAAGTCTTGTACCTCAGAGATCCCAAGAGATGCAAAGAAACCTCGAGGTATAGGGAATGCTTAGCACTCGTTCCCAGTTCGTAATAGTAAGAACTGCTTAGGGCAACTGTTTTTTTTATCCTTTTGGCAGTAATAAACAAGTTTATTACTCTAATGCAACATATCTGTGATTACTTGCATTCCCAATATTGCCAAGAACCTGAGAATGAGGTTTAGACCTCCTGATACTATTAAAGTGGGAGCAGCAAATAACTTCAGCCAATCGAAAGCCTCAGAGGAGCTCCACAAAAGATGTTGTTTTTTGGCTGTGCAAGCAGATTGAGAGCAGGATCCCCACAGGGGTGGTGACTCAGGCTCTCAGCTAAAGAAATGGGCCTAGCAATTCAGGGCAAGCCCCTCCACAGGAGAGGGGGCCTTTCTTGTTCCAAGAGAAGTAAGTGGCTGCCAGAAATAGAAGGCACTAGCCTGGGGGTTGCCAAAGGATGTCCTCCAGGGCTAGTTTGTGCCTTTCCATGTTGGGGAAAACATGGTCCAGCAACCTGATTCAAAGCCAGCTGTGAGAGAGCTGAACCTGCTTCATCAGTGAGAGTGCTGATGAATCCAGAAACCATCAGAAGGAGGAACACAATTTCTGCAAGACACCTGAATGAGTAAATTGCATCTGCCAAGTGCAACTTTAAGGAAACCTTTGAGGGGCATTGAAGCCCAGAATGTACTGAAAGAGACTGTCTGTCTGCACCCTAAGTTTTAAATAAAGCACCAAAAGGGTAGACAACTGCCAAACGACCAGAGAGGCTCCAGTTATTGTGTGTAAATGTGTCTGATTTGAAAGTGTCTATAGGACTGGAAGGGGAGTACTCAGAGCTGGGGCTCTTCCTAAATTTTCCTGGAAGGTCCAGTATTTCATTTGTGTGAGCTGCAAATGCCAGCGAAGGCCACAAGGGACTGCATGTTGTATTGCTTGAGCCTGAGAGAGCTATAGTAAAAAAGTTTATTGCCAAGTGCAAGTGTTTGCGTCAAGAGTCTTTTGTGTCAATTTGCCAACAGCAAAGTCTACAAAAAGGTAGAGAGCCAAGCCTCAAGCTCAGTCTAGTGTGGTAATGACCATTGTGCTTTAAGCTCCAGCTTCATGCTGCCAAGAAGAAAATATGCCTAAGAGACTGTGTCCCATAGTCCATGTGGGAGCCATAACCTGGGTTCTTGTTGTTCATTCTGCTATGCAGAGTGTGGGTGCTTGTCCCTAAAATGCTTGGGAATGAGCCTGGTTGAAAGTTCTGGCCAACTGGAAAAAGAGTCTATGGCTACCATGTGGGACACATGGAAAAGAAACTGCAACTATTAATGTAGTTACCACATAAATATATATGTGCTGACATAAATGTGTTGAATGTGACAAAGCTAGCCTGATCAAGTTTGGGACACAGCCTGGTAGTGTGCCAACCTTGGCACTGCAATATGCGTCTCCCCCTGTGGGGTATAGCCAGACATGGGGGTTGAGATGTGTTGGCCTGGGTCCCAACCTGGTCATCCAGAAGAAGTGTTTTTGGCCCAGACAGGGGTGCTGCTTCAGAAGTTCAGAGTGTTGTTTCCATCGTCAAGCTTTAAGACCCTTGCAGTCAGAAAGGTGGTTGCCTGGCTGTTGGCTTGCTTGCATTTTGACTTCTGAGAACAGAGCCAGCCTGCTAAGAGCAAATAATCCTGCCTTGTACAGACCAATGAAGACATCTAACTGTAAGTAATGCAGGGTCCAACCATGCATCAGGGAAAGTGACTTGCAAATAGTTACAGCATTCTATCTGCTTATCAGGCCAGAGTGTTAAAATGTTTAAACAGACTGGGCCATCCGGCCATGGATATAATTATTTTTGTGTTATGAGTATATTGCACATGGTTAATCATCCTTCTTTATTAAGGGCTCCATCTAGCCAGCCAGTGTACAGCTGCACCGAACATCAGGCCTGCGACTTGTAAAAACTTTAAAGTACTGGGTACCCAGGTTTAAATATTGGAATTGTGGTGTTCCAAAACATTCTGGGGACTGGTATATGTGTGTGTGCACAAACCTTATAAATATGTTTATCAACCATGCAGCTAGATAGATAGCCAGGACTCTGACTATCCCAGAGATTGGTGGGGCAAATATGATGGATATCTGATTTAAATGCAATTGACTTAAAATGCAAATGTTAATTTAATCTTGAACCAAATCAAACTAATCTAAATCAACTGTAAATAGTATAACCTCTACTCCAATTCACCCATCCTAACCCTCCCCTTTCAAATAAACATGTTATTGTTGTTTCTGCATAATCTTGTCTCGTGAGCATATTATTAGTGTCAAGTCACTAAATGCAAAAGTGTTGAAATGTGGGGATTTTATTTGTTGAGTCATGCTTGAGGTGGCATTGTAGTAATGTAGGTGGCCACAGCTTCCCAGGGGGCTATAATAGATTAAGCTCTAGCCCACTTTAAGGTAAACTATGGGTGGAGGCACTGGGCAAAATGTTATCTTTGGAAATAACCTGTTTAATGCTAAAAAGTGGGAACCCAGGTCCCTCAAACTTGCATGGGCACACAAGTCAGGGATAGTAGTCATTGGTTTAGCAGCTCTAGAGTTACATTGTACACCAGTTTCTATATGCACAGCAAATGGATATGGGCTCCATTAACATGTTAGAGCAACGAACTACAGAGTCATGGCACCTGAGGGATCCTGGACTGCAGACAGTAGATACCCCAACATGCCTCTCATACTACATATGCATCCTATGTGTGGTTTTGGGGATTGATATCCCCAAGGAAGGGCATTTTTTTTACACTCCATTATTATGCAATACACTAGTGTCCGATGGTAGGTGGTGAGGTGGCCTGCATATCCTGGAATGTCAAGAATATCACTAAACCCTATTAAGAGAAAAAAAGAAACTGGTGTACCTCCTCTGACTTCGGACAGGAGTTACAGTACCTTGTTACAAGAAACACACCTGTCAAATAGAGAAGTGCGCAAGTTGCAGAGAGAGTGGGTGACAATGGAAGTCCATAACTCCTTATTGTTCTGTAAATATGGGGTTTAGATCCTTATACTGTACATTAAAACTGTAGCTTGTTGATTTCTGGCTCAAGACAAGATGCAGAGATCTGCTGGATTCTTGTCCACATAACTACAGTAGGTCACCGTCTACTCTTGTGTGATGTTTATGCCCCAAACAAAGACTCTCCGTTCATCTTCGCAGAGCACGCTCAGGCCATTTCAGACTTTAATGCAGATATCATATCATATCACATCACATCACATCGCTTCTCAGGGTGACTTTAATGTGGTCCTTGATCATACTCTAGATTGCAGTTCTGGGAGCTCTGAGAGTCACTCAAAGGCAGGAAAAGAGCTCTGCCATGTCATAAAAGAACACGCTCTCTCAGAGATCTGATGCCTAATGCAATCAGAAGGAAGAAACTACTCTTTTTCTTCTCCTGTACACACCTCACACAGCAGAATGGATTTCTTGCTTATGTCTCCAGCTGTTACACAATCCGCTTTTAATTGTTAGTGGGTTAAAACATAATCTAAGCTCTTTTTCTAACTGAATGAGACCGGGGATACAACCCCTAGTACTGTCTGAAAGGCATTCAAAACATACATTCAGGGTAGGATTATTGGCTATGTTGTGCACAGGAGATGATAGAGGGAGCAGAAACTTAAGCGTCTTGATGTGCAACTGCCTAAGTGGGAAACGGACTATAAATCGGGAATGTAGAGGACAGCACAGAATCTGACTAAAATGAGTGGTTTAAAGTTCCATATGAATTCTCTCCTAACTCACAAGGCCAGGCTTGTGCTCCGTTGGCTGAAGGAAAAGTACTGGGCAGGAGAAGAGAAGACTGGGAAGCAAAACATAATCTAAGCTCTTTTTCTAACTCAGTGAGATGGGATGCATCCCCTAGTATTGTCTTAAACTCATTCAGAACATACATTAAGGGTAGGGTTATTGGCTCTGTGGTGCACAGATGTTAGAGGGAACAGGAGCTTAGGGACTTTGAGGTGCAACTGGCTAGGTGGGAAAAGGAATATAAATCAGGGATGGATAGGACAACAGAAAATCTGGCTAAAATGAGTTGCTTAAAGTTCAATATAAGTTCTCTCCTAACTCATAAGACCAGGTATGTTCTCCTCTGGCTGAAAGAAAAGTACTGGGAGAGAGGAGAGAAGATTGGGAAGCCCCTAATGTACAACCTCCACAAGCAGCAAATGGATGGACACAGGCTTGCCTGCACTACTCAGGTGGTAAGCTGCAGCATTCTCCTTTGGCCATTAATGCCATTATGACTCACTTTTATGGATTTCTGCATGCGTCTCCCAATTCCCCTACTCCTGACCAGTTTATAAAATACCATGGCACACTTCTGATTACCATACTAACTATGGAAGAAGCAGTTGCACTGGAGGCCCATTCTCCCATCACAACATTGCTTATGCAATATTTATTTATTTATTGTGAAAATCAGAATAACAACCTTTGAGCTAAAAGCTCATTTACAAAGGATCCTCGTCAAATGGGGGGGGACAAAAAGTACATGACTGGAGGGAAACATTAGCAGCTAACAGACATTGTCTGTAACACGTCATTTAGAAGGACATACAGAAGTCCTGTCAGAGGGAAGTGGTCAAAGATGGACGTAGAGTCAAAAGGTATCAGGTTGGACCAAGCAATTGCTAGGCAAATTTATTTTAAGCCAGCATGATAAGCAAAGCAAATAAACAAAAGGCAAACTGAATACGACAAAAAATAAACAGAAGCAAAACAAAAAGAATATATCAATATACACTTCTCTAGAAATGGCTAGAGCATAACAGCAGGTCAGTGTACTACCAACCTCTCCACTCACTATCTATCTGAGGAGATGCATAAAAGCTGCTCCTTTTATCTCAGTGGGGGTCAGGTGATTTACTTGAAGCTCTGCCCACTTACTTCCAAAATCCTTAATTTTAAAACTAACCATTATTTTCATATTTTAAACACAGGACAGCTTCAATTCAGCATAAGACTATGTAATATAGCTTTTAATATCAATAAATATGCTTTATTTCTTTATTGTAATGTTGTTCCTGGTAGCAGACTCCTCCCCTTAATGACCCAAGGTATAAGTATGGAGAAGAGAGGTCCGGCTGACTCCTAAGGATCCATTCATAATGATCCCTGCAAGGAGAAAACCCCTTCTAAAAGATTCCCACGCTTATACCTCGGTAAGACCTTCCATTCTTAAGTAACAAATAAACTAACATTGGAATTTTATACATTCTTTTAACCAAAAGCTGAAAGTTATGTAGAATTCTGCACATTTAGGTACAGAAGTTTCTTTTTTATATTTACAAATGTGCTGCAGCACAGGGAAACACAGAGCTCTTAAAAGCATTGTGTTGCTTTTGTATGGCCATTATCATTCTTACTTTATGTTTATTCAACTATAATAACTGGTCAGCAATTTCTCTCAATGTACTGAGCAGGTTGATATTTTCCATAACAACCAGCTAGTTGTTATGACATTCATGAGCCATGCCAGTCAAACTATGCTGCTGCCTCATTGGCCAACATTCTGTATGTGGGCGGGGCCAAACAGTCTCACAAACTGCTGGAGAAAAATTGCTAGTCTGTTATTATAAAAAATAAAAGATGGGGAGGGTGGTTCATGTGAGAATTTAATGAGCACCCTCATTGTGGGATGCTTTGATAAACCCCTCGGGCTTCGTCCTCGGGGTTTATGTAGCATCCCACAACTTGGGTGTGCATTAAATTCTCATATCAAACCCTTCCCCATCCATTATTCTCTATATAATACTTCTGGAGATTCTGCAGAAAACATAAACATTAAAACCATGTTTTCTAGAATTCATTTCACTGGGTTACTAACAGAGAGAACTTCATATCATTCAGTTTTATGCTTGGATGCCTAGGCCTGATAAAAAACAAACAGAAAACTGTGTTTGTTTCGGTTTAGGTTTAAAATACAGCTTCTACCAAGGCAAATTCAACAGTTTAACAAATACCTCCACATGGAGGTCTCTTTGGACATCTCACAAGAGAAAAAAAAAGGAAAAGAGGTTTCACCTCACAAGTGCGGGGGGGGGGCATGAAGACATTTTTCTTCCTGAAACCATAGAGAATCACAGGGATAGTACAAAGAGCTTTCCCAGGTGGCCTGTCTGGGAAAGGGGAAATAAAGCAATGTCAATAGAGACAGGATAGATACAGAAGGTGCTGCTGCAGCAGACTTGAAGCAGGAGAAAGAGAAGAAGGTTCCAAAAATACAAATGGTCTTACAGCACCCTGTGACAGTCTCCTCCCCACTCAAGCAGAAACCAGGGGAAGAAGTCTACTGGTTTCCGTAACTACCAAGGCAAAATACATGCAGACACAGTATCAGATCTCTCCGAGGAGAGATGGAGCTTCAGTCCACCCACTCCCAAAGCTCCACCTCGGGGTCCCTCTTAAATAAGCAAACAAACAAACAAGACTCAGAGACATAACCTTATCTCTGAATCTACTTATTTTTACTTACCCCAAGGTCTGACTGGTCTGACTGCACATCAGCCCCATAATGGGACAAGAAATCAGCATTCTTATTGAGGGTTCCTGCCCTATGTTTAACACTAAAGGTATATGGTTGTAGCGACAGATACCAACGCATGATGCTCGGATTTTTATCTTTCATCACATGTAACCAGCAAAGTGGATTGTGATCAGTGATGACCTCAAATTGAGCACCCCATAGATAAAATCTTAGTGCCTTGACAGCCCATTTGATGGCTAGACACTCTTTCTCTATGGTCGAGTAACGTGTCTCTCTCTCATGGAGTTTATGACTCATGTATATAACAGGGTGCTCCTACCCCTCAAACATTTGTGACAAAACAGCCCTAATACCTGTTTCTGATGCATCTGTCTGAACCATAAAAGGCATAGAAAAGTCTGGGCTTCTTAGCACAGGCGAACCACATAATTGCGCTGTTATGTTACAGAATGCTTCTTCACAGAGTGGGGTCCATTTTACTTTTGTGGGATGACTCTTTTTAGTGAGATCTGTTAGGGGCGTAGCTAGTGTGGCGAAGTTTGGAATGAAATGCCAGTAATACCCAGCTAACCCCAAAAAGGATCTCACATGTTTTTTGGTCTCTGGACGGGGACTCCTGGCAATGGCATATACTTTACCTACATCAGGTTTGATGTAACCATTGCCAATATAAAAGCCAAGATATTTAGTTTCACTCATTCCTATGGCACACTTTGTTGGGTTGATCGTTAAATGAGCCTGAGTGATGGCTTGTAATACAGCCTCGAGGTACTGCAGGTGCTCTTTCCATGTTTTACTAAAGACCACCACGTCATCAAGATAAGCGTCACAATAGGCCATATGTGGTTGTAATATATGGTCCATGTATCGCTAGAACGTAGTGGGGGCACCATGCAGTCCAAAAGGCATTGTATTAAAATGGAACAAGCCAACAGGAGTTATAAAAGCTGTTTTTTCTTTTGATCCAGCATCCAGAGGAATCTGCCAATAGCCTTTAGTCAAGTCGAATGTAGTTATGTATTTAGCATTCCCAAGTCTGTCAATTATGTCATCTATCCTAGGCATAGGATAGGCGTCAAACTTGGATATAGTGTTTAACTTCCTAAGTCTAGGCAGATTCTAATACCCACTTCCTTTTTCCTAACAATAACCATAGGAAAGGCCCAGTCACTTCTGGATGGTTCTATCACTCCCAGTGTTTGCATTCTTTTCACTTCTTAAATAACTTCACCACAAAGGTTTTCAGGTATTCTACAGGGTATCTGTCTCACTGGGGTCTCCTGAGTAACCACAATTTGGTGCTGTACACCCTCTGCCTTCCCAGGGGTAGAGGTAAATGTATTTTGAAACTGCAAAAGAACCATGTCTAGTTCCTGCCATGCCTGTGCAGATAGTGTTGAGTTAATCATTAAGTCCCTCAATTCCCCATGTTTTTCCAACCTACCATATGCCATTTCCATGTCATTTTCCTTCTAATCTAATCAGGGCAGATATACAGTCCAGGATTGGTCCTCTGATACTATCTTTTTAACAGATTTGCATCATAAATACTTTTGGTTTTCCTTCTATCAGGTAGCTCAATCTCATAATTAACAGGGCTAGTCTGCCTGAGGACTGTATATGGACCCTGCCATTTCATAAGCAGCTTTTGATCAGAACTGGGTAACAGCAATAGAACTTTATCACCAGGTTGAAAAACCTTCAAGCCTACCCCTTTGTCATAGTACTCTTTCTGTACATTTTGTTTATCACTGTTTGTCTGATGAGCTATTTTACTATAGTTGGTGAGTTTTGTTCTTAACTGGGTCATATACTCCAATGTGCTTTGAGCTGTTTCCCACTGATGGTCCTCCCATTCCCCTTTGATAACATCCAGGGGGCCCCTGGGGTTTCTCCCATACAGTAATTCAAAGGGGGAGAACCCAGTTAACGCTTGGGGAACCTCCCTGTATGTGAACATGAGGCAGGGCAGGTACTCGTCCCATCGTTTCCCTTCATCTTGCACAAATTTCTGCAGCATCTTCTTTATGGTTTGATTAAATCTCTCATCGAATCCATCTGTTTGTGGATGGTAAGGAGATGTGCGAAGGGCTTCCACGTTAAGAGATGCATACAACTTTTTTAATAGAGTGGAACAAAAGTTTGTACCCCGGTCAGTTAGAATTTCATCAGGGATTCCAACTCTACTGAACAGTTTAATCAATTCATTCGCTACCTTCTCAGCAGTTACTGTTCTTAAAGGTATAGCCTCTGGATACTTAGTAAAGTAATCACAGATCACCAAGATAAATCTATTACCCTTAGAACTTTTCTGTAAGGGTCCCACTATATCCATGGCTATCCTTTTGAACGGTATGGGGATCACCGGTAGGGGATGTAAAGGGACTTTCTCTTTTTTTTTCAATATTGCCACCTTTTGGCACTCTGGGCAGCTTTGGCAATAAGTTGCCACCTGTTCATGTATTTCTGGCCAGTAAAAGCACAATAAGAGATGACTAAGAGTCTGGTCTCTGCCCATGTGGCCAGCCAAAGGAATATCATGTGCCAGGTGCAACAATTTCTCTCTGTAGTCCTTAGGAACTGCTAGCTGTTTTATAGATTCTCCTGTATTGGGATTAGTACATACCCTATACAACACGCCCTTATGCATTTTAAACTGAGGCCCCTGTTCAGTATTCTTCCCCACCTGTTTAAATAAATCATATAATGTGGTATTAGATTTTTGTTGCACCCCCAAACATATTTCCCTTTTCATCAAGCAGTAAGTCCTTATGCAAGTCCTTTAGACCCAAAGTCCACTGAGTTTTTTCTAATCTTCTCTCTCTCTTAGACTTCTGATCTTTTCCTGGTAACCCATAGAGTTCTGAGTCAAAGGGGAACAGTTGTGACCATTGCTCTTCTTGCTTGCTTTGTGCTCTAGTGGTTATGGCACCGAAATCATATAAATGTGTAACAAATGTCTTAAAGTCTGGATGATCGTGTCCAATCACTACAGGCACGGGAAGACATGGGACCACACCCACATTCATCTGTCGCTCAATCCCCTTGACAGTCATTTTGATGTTGGACAGAGGGTAATAATGAGTGTCACCATGCACACATGTTACACCAGCTTTGGACCCATTGGTGGTTACTTTGCCCAGCACATCAGTTCTAACCAGGGTCTGTTTGCTTCCAGAGTCAATTAGGCCATCCACTACTTCTTGACCAATAGTTACTGGGAGAAGAAACTGCCCCCAGTTAGCTAAAGACAGTTGTGTGGGAACAGGTCTCTTTTTAGGGCAGAAACGTGCAATGTGTCCTTTGCCCTCATACTCTCTACAAATTATATCAGGATTGTATGGCTTTCTTGATGTACTGGTCTGATTACCCCTGATACAGTTCTAGAAGCAGTAGAAGAGTTTGTATTGTATCTTACCATGCTGGTGGTCCCAGTACCTGTGCCAACAAATCCCCATTGTCAATTTGGCTGGGCTGCAATGTAGTCTTCAGCAAGGGAGATGGCTTTTTCTGATGTCTCCGGTCAGTGTTCCTTTACCCAGGTTTACACATCCCCAGGCAACACCTTCATGAACTGTTCTAAAATAATCTCTATTATCTGGTCAGGTCTCTTAAGTCCAGGCTGTAACCATTTATGACACAGTTCTTTCAGTCTTACATATGCTTCCCTTGGGTTGTCTGATTCATCGTATTTGAAGGTTCGGAACCTTTGCCTGTAGGTCTCCGGGCTTATGTCATACCGGCGCAGTATCTCCTGTCATACTGCATCTTAGTTGTTGGCCTGTAGACTATCCATGTGACTGTAGGCAAGCTGTGCTTTACCAGTCAGATAGGGTGCAAGGTGAATGACCCACTGCTCTCTCGGCCACCCACATGCTTGCGCCATCCTTTCGGACGTCGTTAGATAAGATTCAATATCATCTGACTCACCCAACCTCGTCAGCTTGATGTCTTTAGGGAGGTCAGATGACATAGAAGAAGGTCGGGATCCCATGGCCTGAATTGCTCTCAAGGTTAATTCATGTTTCTTATCCATTTCCACCTGTTTGATGCAGAGCCACCGCAGCAATTCTCAAATGTCATCAGGTGGAACATCTTCAGGGGTTCCTGTACTGGACTCACATCTTCAGGAGGTCTTCCATTCACCCCTTCTTCTTCCTTAGCTTCTGTCTTTGCCATAAACGTTTTTCATTGCACATCTGGTAGGCCCGGTCAGGAGCGGTTCTCCCAGTTTCTCTGCCATGGTGCGGGTGTGAACACCTCTGGGCTGCTCAAACTGCTCCACAGCTGCTGGTTGCCACCTTCAGCGTCCACCTGGGCAGAAAGCACTACCCTACTCTGACAAGCTCCAAGCCAATCCCACTTCTAACACCAGTGTCAGAGGGAAGTGGTCAAGGATGGACGCAGAGTCAAAAGGTATCAGGTTGGACCAAGCAATTGCTAGGCAAATTTATTTTAAGCCAGCATGATAAGCAAAGCAAATAAACAAAAGGCAAACTGAATATGACAAAAAATAAACAGAAGCAAAACAAAAAAGAATATATCAATATACACTTCTCTAGAAATGGCTAGAGCATAACAGCAGGTCAGTGTACTACCAACCTCTCCACTCACTATCTATCTGAGGAGATGCATAAAAGCTGCTCCTTTTATCTCAGTGGGGGTCAGGTGATTTACTTGAAGCTCTGCCCACTTACTTCCAAAATCTTTAATTTTAAAACTAACCATTATTTTCATATTTTAAACACAGGACAGCTTCAATTCAGCATAAGACTATGTAATATAGCTTTTAATATCAATAAATATGCTTTATTTCTTTATTGTAATGTTGTTCCTGGTAGCAGACTCATCCCCTGAATGACCCAAGGTATAAGTATGGAGAAGAGAGGGCTGGCTGACTCCTAAGAATCCATTCATAATGATCCCTGCAAGGAGAAAACCCCTTCTAAAAGATTCCCCCTGCTTATACCTCGGTAAAATCTTCCATTCTTAAGTAACAAATAAACTAACATTGGAATTTTATACATTCTTTCAACCAAAAGCTGAAAGTTATGTAGAATTCTGCACATTTAGGTACAGAAGTTTCTTTTTTATATTTACAAACGTGCTGCAGCACAGGGAAACACAGAGCTCTTAAAAGCATTGTGTTGCTTTTGTATGGCCATTATCATTCTTACTTTATGTTTATTCAACTATAATACTTCTGGAGATTCTGCAGAAAACATAAACATTAAAACCATGTTTTCTAGAATTCATTTCACTAGGTTACTAACAGAGAGAACTTCATATCATTCAGTGTTATGCTTGGATGCCTAGGCCTGAAAAAAAAAAACAGAAAACTGTGTTTGTTTCAGTTTAGGTTTAAAATACAGCTTCTACCCAGGCAAATTCAACAGTTTAACAAATACCTCCACATGGAGGTCTCTTTGGACATCTCACAAGGGAAAAAAAAAGGAAAAGGGGCTTCACCTCACAAGTGCAGGGGGGGGGCATGAAGACATTTTTCTTCCTGAAACCATAGAGAATAACAGGGATAGTACAAAGAGTTTCCCAGGTGGCCTGTCTGGGAAAGGGGAAATAAAGCAATGTCAATAGAGACAGGATAGATACAGAAGGTGCTGCTGCAGCAGACTTGAAGCAGGAGAAAGAGAAGAAGGTTCCAGAAATACAAATGGTCTTACAGCACCCTGTGACAAGTCCATATAATAGAATAAGGACAGATAGGAACATTGCATAGTCCATAACGTAGGTACAGAATCCACCCATGGGGGAAACAGTCTCCAGGGCAGGAAGAGATAATTAAAGTGCAATATAGTGCATCTATGTATAAGTTTAGTAATACTCCCAGGTAGCAGCTATATAGCATTGTTAGTTTACTAAAGGGTAATACAACTTGTAGAAACATCCATTAAAGTCAGGGCAGTCATTAGGGGGTAGTAGGCTACTTGTGTCTTGGCCGCACACAACACCCCAGAAAATGACAGCATTTCAATGAACATGTACAAACGTATACCAAAGTTGGTCAGTGACAAACTCCATGTTATTCACAAGGCCTCATAGTGTCAGTGTGTTACCCCCTTCCATGAGAGGGGTAGTCATAACACTGCTGCTGAGAAAGGGCAAAGACCCTACCCAGTGCTTCTCTTACTGACCAATATCTTTCATTAATTCAAATTGCTAAATCCTGGCTAAAGTCATAGTATCCCAGTTGGAAAGCTCCCGCCACAGTATTATCCACCCAGCCCAGGCATGATTCATTAAGAGAAGGGTGGTCTCAGACCCCCTCCACTCCTTGCAGAACCTGCTGGGGGCAGAGCAGTGGTCTCCAGCTACTGATTTTGAAAAATGGACCATTTTTAGGCACAACCTGGGCCATGAAGATGTCACAGTGAGTACATACAATACAAAATTACATACAGTAACATGTATCATAGCATAAAATGTACACAGTGCATAGAGTCAGGCATGACCCGGGGCACAAGGATAGCACAATGAGTATAGATTATACAAACTACAAGACGTGGAGTACAGGCATCAACAGCATTGGTAAGAGAAACACAAGGAGATAAATATGAACAAAAGGATACAGCGCAGGATTTGTACAAATAGTAGTGCTAAAATGTATGCAGATGATACTGCTTTGATTTGCAGTGCCAATGACTGCACTGCTTTGGAAATCACTCTGCAATAGGAATTTTATAAATTAGAAAGATGGTCAAAGGACAATAAGTTAATATGGAATACAAAGAAAACAAATATAATGATCTTTATCAATAAAAAAGTAAGGGGATTGGGTGAGGAATTATTAAACACAAACATAATAACAGAAAATGGAACGCAGCTTACACAGGTTCACCATTACAAGTATTTAGGTTTATGGGATGACTCACAATTGAAATTTGATTATCATATAGAACAGATTTGTGCGATGGTTTCGCAGAAATTGAGGGTACTAAGAAGGTATGTCTCAGTGAGCAAGGGAAATACTTGTTAACTCTGTCATACTCCCTCTGATTGACTATAGACGTTATGATTTATAATAATACGAATAAGTATAATTTGTTGAAGCTTGACAGATTGCAATATAAACTAGCTAGGTTTGTGTTTTTTCTGAAGGGACCCTATGTCAACCATCACCATTGTCATATGTTATCCCAACTTAATTGGGTTCCATTACAAACAAGAAGAGATAGAATTCTATGCAGTTTTTTGTATAAATGCATAAATGGACCTGTCCCCGAATATCTCAGGGACAAACTGACATGGAACTCTAGCTCCTATTCGTTAAGAGATGTAAGAGGAAGGGGATTAAAGGTCTCTTATATAAAAATGAAGTATAGTAAGCAGCAATTTGACTATATTGCTGCCCATAAATTGAACTCAATCACTCCATTGGTCCAAAACAAGCCTACTTTTGCAACCTTTAAGTCTGCCATACAGGATTTATACACATTTAACTGTTCCTGTTATCACTGAATTTTACATAGGTGCTACTACTGAATGTGTGATTTGATCTATTTATTTGTATTTGAAATTATGCAAATGTCTTTTATCGTGTGTATTAATTGTGTAACAGGACAGCCCTGTAAACAGGCCTATGCCTAGTGCCTCATCCTGATGAAATATAAGTATAAATTTGAAAACTGAACTGAACAGAAAGGTAATCAGTGCCTTGTGTTGGTCGGTATACATCTGAGGTATCACAAATCAGGGAAAACTGACATGCAATCTCAAAAATAATATAAGTGCTATAGCAATGAACAGGAGGGGAGAGAGTACAGTGAAAAATAGAGTAAATTTGCACCCAGAGGGAGTAGGACCTTTAACAGGGGAGGGTAAATCAAGTCTGGACTCAGACTATATTTTCTCAATCTCAGCCTCTGTGGCTGTAATCGTTAGCTCCCTAGTCCAGGTCTCTTTTCTGCTGCACTGCCTTGAACCTCCATTCATCCTACATGAATCTCCTAAACTTTGATGTCAATTTTCTGTTGTTGTCTACTTTCCCTACTAATTGGGGATGAAACTCGATGTCATAAGAGCCTGACTGCGAATCCTAATTACCTCCCCTGTATACTGTTGCTAATCTACACTTGTGTAATTAATGTAACTACTGTAAATAATGCTTGAGCCTGTATTGTGAACCTTACTCTTACCTCTGTATACTGTCGCTAATGGCTATTTGTGTAACATATGTAACTACTGTCAAAAAAAAACTATTTCTAAATGTCTCTTTCTGTAACTAATTCCGGGTATCTCCTGAAAAAGGGACCTCTGGTCTCAGTGGACTTACCCAGTTCCCAAAATCTAAATAAATAAATGGATAGGGAATTCTGAAAGAGTGGGAATCACATTACCCAGGTGGGCATGAGCATTTAGCTTCCATTAGTAACCAGACATTGAGACAGGTTTTAAAGGTGAGGTGAGAGTTGGTCGAGTGGAGAGATACTGGGTGTTTGTTCCACAGAGTGGGGTCTGAGAAGGACAGGGCTTTACTACCCATGGCAGTGGAGATTCTGGGGACTTCCAGTGGGGGTACCGATGATTCATGGAGGCACCTGCCTGTAACTCTGCCCTTAAGTAAGGATGAGTATGGGGACATAGGGACACATCTCAGGGAGTTGTCAACAAGGCAGCCTATTGTCCTTGGAGTTGGAGTCACCCTAGTGACTGATACAAATCACAGTGGTACATAGAGTATGGTGACAGGAGCATGAACCAACATATGTTGTTATAAATGGAGTTAAGTCTGGAGCGCAGTGCCAAGGCCACCTAAGAATAAATGGGGAAGCAGTAATCAATAAGGAGGAGGAGGTTGCTTTGGGCTATGGCTATGCATGCCTTCGTGATCAGGTAGTGTTTGTGCCAGTAGGCAGCCCCAAGTTTCTGATTTACCCTACACACTGTATTGTTAGTGTGTTCCATGAACAAAAGGGATGTGTTGAGAGTTACTCCCAAGTGCAGTATTTGACACTGACAACATTTTCAAGGAGGGCCTTCAGGTGTGAGCTGTATGAGGGATGAGTTTGATTTGGCGATGTTTGAAATGTATGGTTTGGACATGAGGAGCATTGATTTAGTTTTCTTTTTATTTACCAAAAGTCTGTTGGACAGAAACCAATTGTATGCTGCACTGTAACTTAGGGTTAGCTTGGCATATATGTTCATAAAGGACTTGGGTTAGCATGGAGGATATGTTCATAAGGGACTTGTCGCCATGGAAGAGAATGAAATTGTCTGCATACAATAGTGCCTTACAGGAGAGACTATCAGCTGGGAGGGAGTTTATAAAGGATCCATGACAGTTGGTTGATAATTTCGTTGTTGACTGACATTACAGCGACTCCTTTATGTTGACCACATTTGCAGTCAGCATAAAGGGAGTCACAAGAAATCCTGTTTTCTTTGGGGGGCTCTGCCCCCTGCATCTCCAGCTACTAAAATAATCAACTCCAAATTGCAGTTGTTTCGGGGAGGGGGTGCAATACCCCCAGAAAGCAGTGCCAGGGTCCAGCGCTGACACTACAGCAACCTGGTGCTGTCGTCGCTGTAGTGTCAGATGATGTAAAATTGTCACGGTAGTGTCGGTATACCGTTTATAAAGATGGAAAACAGCAGGGGGCCCAGGATGGAGCTTTGTCTGATTTTGTCTTGATTTAAGTACCTGATCATACACTTTCAAGCACCTGCACTTTGGGCTGTTTTCTGGCACCTTTAATGTTTGCTTGTATCTTTAACTGTTTGCTTTAAATGTTTGGCATGGCCCTGATGGGTATGTCACGCACCCTAACAGTGACATTTCTATGGTAGCATGCATCAATCTCGACAACAGCGAAATGCTGCCATAGAAGTGCCACTGGAAGGGGGCAACCACTTTCCCCAACCTGCATCCCCTCCCTGAACTAACTCCAACCTGGAGTTAGAATCCTTTAGTTCAGGGGGTGTAGGGGCAAAGCCACCCGCATGGGGGGTTCAGAGGCAAAGCCCCCCGATGTAAAAAATAGATCCAAACTGTGCGCCTCCATGACGACTGCAACTTTCAGTCAACATGGAGCCCATTGCTGTACTGCTGGTCACAATCTTTTTGTCGCGCTGGCATGGTAGAGCAGTGATGATGTACACCACTTCTGATGAAGATGTCAGATGATGTCAAAACGTCAAGAGCATGGCTGTTCGCAGGCAGCTTGGTCTGAAAGGTTGGCAACGTGAACCATTTGTAGCATTTGTATGTGGAGTCTCATAGCTGGGTTGAGGAGCTAATATATAATGAAGGCTGTTTTTAAGTGAATGTAACTTTTTCAAATGCATATACAGAGGACTATGGACCAGCCTGATGACTGTTTGAACTGTCAAGGGAGCAGTATGTTGAAAATAACAATAAAAGCAAAGGCAAGTGTGCTATGGGAAAGATTGTGTGTGAACTTATTTGAACTATGAACATTATTATTTGCGGCGAAGATGCTGACCCATCTCTGTAAGACTACAGGCTGCAGATTGTTTTTTCATGTAGTGTTGCCCCAGGGTATTGTGCACTTCTAATCTGTCACTGAGCCTCTTAGTGCATCTTTCCCATTTTATAAAGTATATTTAACCACTTGATTTTGTATCTGTTACTTAAAGGGCTCCAATTCAATCGGTATACAATTCACAATGATGTCCTAACATAGAAAAATAGAAACAAAGAAATTATTGACAGAAAAGGACCACTTCCCCTCTCCCCCCAAGTCTTCTCAGATGGTCCCTGCCTAGTCTGTCTCTGGAAACCCTAAATCTTGTCAAGTAGCCTCCCTCCATTCTGCCTATTTACTTATTTATTAATAGACCAATATGTCTATTTCATACATGCTTGAATCCCCCTACTGTTTTCACCTCCACCACTTCCTCTGGCAGTCTTTTCCAGGTATCTACCACTCTTTCAATTAAGTAATACTTTCTCACATTCCTCTTAAACTCCCCCCATCAGCTTTATTGCATGCCCACTTCTTCTGGTGCTCATCCTCACTCAAAACAGACTCCCCTCCTGCTCCCTGTTCACCCCCATGAGGTACTTGTAGGTCTCTATCATGTACCCTCTCACTTTCCTCTTCTCCGGGGTGTTCATGTTGAGATCCCACAGTCTCTCCTCATAGGGCTTTTGGTGGAACCCCTGCATTCTGGACTGCCTCAACCCTCTCTATGTTATTTCTGAGATGCAGCCACCAGAACCGGAAACAATACCTCAGGTAGTGACTCACCAGTGAGCAATACAGTGGCAATACCACCACCCTCCTCCAGCTTGGATACCTCTCCCAATGCTTCCCAGCATTGCATGAGCCCTACCCACTGCTTTGTCACACTGCCTTGCCACTTTAAGGTCATTAGCTATGATAACCCCAAGGTCCCATTCCTGCTTAGTGACTTACAGTGCCTCTCCATCCCCATCCTGTACTCACTTCCTTGGTTCCTCTACCCCAGGTATATGATTTTGGACTTTTTTGGCATTGAACCTTAACCATCATGTTCTTGACCACTCTTCAAGTTTTTACAGATCCCTATGCATTCTTTTCACCCCCTCCTGATTGTCCACCCTATTACAGAGTTTGGTATCATCTGCAAAAAGGCATACTTAATCTTCCAGTTCCTCTGCAATGTCACTTATGAATACTTTGAAGAAGACTATTCACAGTACTAAACTCCTGAAATGAGCCAGTTTGTTATACATTTTATCCAATCGCTCTATGTTTGTTTTGTTTGCATGCATGTAAGCACAGCTGCCATATTCTAACATTGGTAAAATCAAAGCCCAACGAAGGACACATGTGAAACCAGTCAGGCTTTTTAGCCAAGCAGTTGGTCTCCTATGTTACACTTTCTGCGTGAGTTTGTATTTCATGCTTATTTCATACATTTTTAAAAACACAAATACTTCTGGAGGATGATGCCATCTTTTTGTACTGGTGAAGATAAAAGCATCACAATTTTAAGTTTTGCTTCCTTAGTCAAACTCCATGTTACACATCTCAAGGCCCACAACTTTTTATTTAATTTCTGACAAAGCCCTTAAATATGACTTGAAAAAGAAAGATGGCTATAAAACACCACACCCAAGTACTGGTACTTCTTAACCAAGGCTAGCTGTTGATCTTCAAGGTCCCCAATTTTCAGGCCATGAAGCACAGTTTTTGAGAAGCTAAATCCCGTACGCTGGGCTTTCTTAAGACTCAGTACAAACATCGACCTGGCAAATCACTTCTGAGCTGCCACAAAATCTTCCTCTAATTTCTTCTGTAGTGTTTTTTAAACAGCTACCAGGACTGCATTGTTGATGTATAGTACACTCTAATTCATGAGTGGGACAGGATCTGGGAGAGGTAATTTGCAAAACTTAAAACTAATAGAGTCCCAGGATAGAATCTTGCAGCACCCCTCAGAAAATTTCCTTTGTGCCAGACAAACAATTCCCCTCCTAGACCCTTTGTTCCCTCTCCATTAAGTAAGTTCTGAACCAACTCATGGCCTGAGGATAAACACCAACACCAAACAGTCAATTCAGCGTCAAAGACCGTAGGGTATGTGGCACCACTAGGTGAACATGCAAATGCCCCCACCCACCCCGGGTAGACCCGTTATGTTTTTGCCAAGGGGGATTCATTTAGTAAGTGGGAAAGGTATGTTGTGCATGTAGTGTGTGAAAAATCTTTGTCAAAAGCTGGGGGTTGGGGACTGGTAAATCTCAGGGTTTTTAGGTGCTCTTGGGTGCATTTTAAGGCTTACTGTACACTGAAGATAAAACAAAGTTATGTTATCTTTAAGGGCATCTTATGCACTAAAGTGGGTGGAAGGAAGGAATTACTTCACAAAGAAAATATTTGATTATAAAAAAATGTCACAAACACAAACACTGGAAAACCCATACCTCAGCAACACATTTTTTTCATTTAACAAAATAATTTAGTCACAAAACACTACATTCTGCATGGTCATTGTCAGGAGTTTTACAAAGGGGTGGTTCTTTTTTTGGAGTCTGTGACTCCTTCAGAAAAGCTGGGGGTCTGGGGACCGCTAAGTCCCCAGAAGCCCAGGGGTTCTAAATGCTCTGTGGTGCATTTTATGGATTATTTTGAAGCTAAATGACTCCTATCTAAGCTCTCCTCCACCCCTTGCTCTAATATTATGAGATGTCTGACTGCAAGGTGAGTACATACTTGTATTCTGTACATGAGGTTAGCAAAACGCTGATACTGTAGCACAAGTGATATATTTATTGTCTGCAGCTGTCATCTGCTGGCTTGACATAGGCCAGGCAATGAATGTTAGCATTTTTCACCCTCAAGCACAGAACAGAAGTATTTATTCACTGTAGTACCCCAAAGTTAGGGTATATATATATATTTTTTCCTTTTCTTCTCATCCCCTCCTTCCCGGCCCTTGCCTGCAGTTTTCCTGACCCCTCCAATTTCCCTTTGTCTGGGTTCACACTGTTCAGTGCTGAGAAGGAGGGTCAGGGGCAGGAGACCCTCTCTGAATGGCTTACAAGGGCCAATTTCCTGGTCGAATGCCAGGACCACCCCTGCCCTAGAAAAGGGCCAGGGATTGGCTTGTAGGGGCAGTCAGCAGCATACTGAGGAGGGTGGAGGATGCAGGGAGCCTGGAAAAAAGGAAAAGGTACCTGCAAGTTGTCCAGGGCTCCCTCGGCACTGCTCCCCTCCAGCTCCAGTCCGGTGTGGCAACAGCAGCAGCAGGATACTCCAGGTGGGAGCACAGCTCCCCAACATGATTGCTCCTTCTCCCTTGGGTCCCAAGGTGAAGGGAAAGCATTCAGAGAGTGGACCAAAGTGGTGCTGTGAAAAGGGCATTCGTGTGGAAACCTCTGCCCCAGCTTCACTGGTTCCACCTGCGGCTGTGCCGAGGAGTGAAGATGCCGGATGGGAGTACAGCTCCCCGGTTACCCTACTAGCTCCACCAATGATCTTTTCAGCCACCAGAGGACCCAACAGTCAGTGAGTAGACTGAGTGCCCAGTTCTTTATTCACTCACACTGCAGGCACTAGGGAGCGGGAAAGAAACAGACAGGGGAAACCAGGGAAATGTGGACTGGTAGCTCACATCTAAAATACTGTGTGTTGCTGGTGAGGGAGGGGGGGCCCCAAAAGATAAAAGCTCCATGGACAGGAAGTAACTAACAGGAAAACTGTGGGCCATAAGCCCAATTTACAAATTTAGAGCACTGCTGGTGCTAGACGGGTGAGCTGTGAGGGTCCCAGCCTGCCAGAGGTGGCAGAATAGCCTAAGGGTTAGAGTAATTGGTGGTAAATGAGCTGGGTGCATTCATCAGGCCTGGGATTGAGCCCCACAGCCTCCACTTGCATGCTGTGTGCCTATAAAAGAAGTCCCTCAACTACCCCAGTACTCCCAGGTCACCTCGGAGGCCAGACACTTCTGTCTAGTGAGTCCATTGTCATGCAGAAAGAGCAGGACTGGGCCAGAGAATCCCATAAAACTCAGCCCAGGGGCATCTGTTAATATTAATGCAGTGGGTTGGCTTGGGGAGAATAGCCAAAGAAAAAAAGAAGACCCTTCCAGGTACAGCACCGGCTTGAGTGGGGAGGGGAAATTGTCCAAAGGCCCTGGGTTGCCCACAGGGTTATGCAAATGTGCCCAGAGCCCCACCCAAACTGAACTGCACTGTTGCCTGCCTAGCGCCCCCTAGAGACTGTATTTCCTGCAAAAACTAAACTGTCTGTTTAAAAATCTAAACTGTTTGTTGCCACTAAAGTGTGTGATCAGACTGCATCCTTGCATTGGAAGTCCAGCATTACCTGTGTTGCCTGGATCAGCTTCTTCAGAGCCTGATGCTGACCCAGGGAGGTCCCTGGCCCATCCACCATCTGCAGCCAAACCACCTCCAGTGATGCTAGCCTGTACCGTAGTCCTGTCACAAGTGTTCCAGCACCAGCCCTGTGAAGGTAAGTGGTAGAGAGCCACTAGTGAGGTATCAACTAGTGAGTCAGCTTAGAAGCCACCCTGGCTCAAGCTTTAGGAACCACAGTTAATGTTGTGCATGCCCTTTGATTATTTTGCCGGGCCGGCTGTAAGTGTGCGCAAGCCCATGTAGCCCCACAGAGGTAGCCCAAAGATCGTTCTGTCAGCAGTCATCTTGTTGAGAGGTCATCTGGGGCTGGGAACCTGCCAGTGTTCATTGCAGTGGATTGTCTAGATAACCACCTGCCAACCACAAGTCTTCAGCTTCTTACCCAGAGCTACAGAGGATTGCCAAGTCCTCCATTGACCCACTAGCAGTGTCCTCATTGTGTTCTGTTCACCCAGGGGATGCCCCATTATGACCTGTTCAAAAAAGCTCTTTGTGGGGTCAGTGCCCACCTGCTGATCAACCGAGGCCGAGAAAAGCACAAGCTTGGATCGTCAGTTGTTTCATCTTCTCGGCCAAGTGCACGCAGGACTTGGACTAAAAAGGGTTAACCCCCTGTTCTTGGTTCTACCAGTTGTTCATCTCAATCGCATTGTTTTGTTGTTTATGTTTATTATCCTGTACTTTGGTAAAAACCATTTATCTCACTTGTATTGTCTCTTGCAAATAAACTGTTTGCATCTTGGTCACTGGGTAAGCTTCCTGCCTCTCCTTCCAGATTCGTCTGGCTTGTCCTAAAAAGATTGTTTAGGGAACCTTCTGGCCTGCCACACACCCTGCAGCCAGACAGATAATAGGGGTTTGGGTGCTGTTAGGACCTCACCAGGATTTTTTCAAGTGGTGTTCTTTTTTTTTATAGATTACTACTGTTTAGAAAATGCCGGGGGTCTGGGGGCTGCCATGCCCCCAGAAGCTCGGGGGTTCTAGATGCTCTGTGGTGCATTTTCTGGCTTATTTTACAGCTAAAGAACTCTAATCTTAGCTCTACTCCACCTCCTTGCTCTAAAATGATGATATGTCTGGCTGCAGGGTGAATACATACTATTCTGTATGTGAGTTTAGCAAAATGCTGATATTGTAGCATAACTGATACATACATTGGCTGCAGCTGTCACCTGCTGTCTTGACATAGGCCAGGCTAAATTTCACCATTTTACTAACCTCACATACAGAATTGAAGCATGATTTATCCCTGCAGCCAGCCAGATATTAGGGGTCTGGGGGCTGCTAGACCCATAGAAGCCCAGGGTTACTGTGGTTCATTTTGTAATTAATTTTAAAGCTCAAGAAGTCATCTGTCATCTCACTTCCACTCCTGGCTGTCAGGACAATTACTATCTGTGTGGCTCACAACTGTATACTAATAATATATTCATTACCTGAGGTTAGCAAGAGTCTGTGTACTGGCCACCATTTTACTCATTCTAATGCAAGCCCTGCCCCTTAGTTTTTTTTTATTTGACCATTACTTCTTTTACCCAATACCTCAATTATTCCATCAAGATAAATGTCTTAAATGAACCGTGAATATGTGAATATGTATCTGGGTGGACTAGCAGTGGGATTTTACTGTGACTTGTCCAATGTTCTACAGTATTTGGCTCTGGGATGTTTACTTTATCCCTGGTTCACAAGCTGGTGTGCTTAAAACATTACTGCCTATCTTGCTTAAACAGTGACAGCCTCCTGTAGCTAGATCACAGAGCTGGACACAAAAAAACTGTAGGAGCCAAGGATTTAGAAACGTAGAAACATAGAAGTTGATGGCAGATAAGGACCGCAAGGCCCATCCAGTCTGCCCATTTCTTTTCCTACCTTATGAATGTGCCATCGGCCTTTGCTCTGTCAATGGCCTATCTATTCATACTCATCTGTATTGCTCCCTTATGCCTATACCATGCCTGTTTGAAGCCCTGCACTGTATTCATATCTACCACTTCCTGAGGTAGGCTGTTCTATGCATCCACCACCCTTTCTGTGAAAAAGAACTTTCTCACATTACCCCTTAATCGGCCTTCCTCTAATCTCATGCTGTGTCCTCTTGTCCTGCTATTTTTCTTATATTGAAACATGATAGACTTTTTAACCTTGTTAATGCCCTTAAGGTGTTTGAATGTTTCAATCTCATCACCTCTCTCCCTCCTTTGCTGTAGGGTACATATATTGAGCTCCGTTAATCTGTCCTTATATGTTTTCTGATGCAGTCCCTACACCATTTTGGTTGCCCTTCTCTGGACTGCCTCAAGTTTGGTTAATGTCCTTGTGAAGGCGTGGCCTCAAGTACTGCACGCAGTATTCCAGATGGGGCCTAGCCAATGTCTTGTAAAGATCTATTATTACCTCCCTCTTCTGACTTGTGATACCCCTGCTAAAACACCCCAACATCCCCCTAGTCTCACCTACTGCTTTAGTGGTCTGCTTGGATGATTTCAGGTCATTGGTGATGAGGATGCCCAAGTCTCTTTCTTCCCTTGTGACTGCCAGCAACTCCCTTCCCAACCTATAGGTGGCTTCAGGGTTTTTCTTCCCTATGTGCATGATCGTGCACTTCTTTGCATTAAACCCCAGTTGCCACTCTTCCAAACATTCTGATAGTTTATCCAGATCTTTTCTCATTCTGCCCACCCCATCTGGATCATCTACCCTGTTGCAGATCTTGGTGTCATCTGCAAACAGACAAACCTTACCCTCCAGTCCATCTGCAATGTCACTGATGAAGATATTGAAGAGGACTGGCCCCAGGACTGATCCCTGAGGTACCCCACTTGTGACTTGCATCTCTTCTGACTGTATGCCATTTACCACCACTCTCTGTTTTCTGCCCGTCAATCAGTTTGCCACCCAGTTGACCAACTTCTGACCCACCCCGAGCCTACCCAGCTTATTAATCAATCTTCTATGTGGAAAAGTATCAAAAGCTTTGCTGAAGTCAAGGTAGGTGACATCAACTGTTCCCCCTTTGTCCACCACTCTGGTTACCCAGTCAAAGAAATCTATGAAATTAGTTTGACAGGACCTTCCTTTTGTAAACCCATGCTGTCTTGGATCCTCTGCTTCTATGGATTCCAGGTGTTGCACTATCCTTTCCTTAAGGAGTTCCTCCATAATCTTACCCACTACTGAGGTAAGACTGACTGATATGTAGTTCCCTGCCTCCTCTCTGCTACCACTCTTGTGGAGCGGGATCACATGAGCCCTTATCCAGTCATCTGGGACGTCTCCTGTGCTCAGAGACTCACTAAATAGTTCTGATAATAGCTCTGCTAGTTCCACCCTTAGCTCCTTTAGTACCCTGGAATGTATGCCATCAGGTCCCTTTGCCTTGTCCACCCTGAGCTCATTGAGCTCTTGTAGGACCCTTTCTTTTGTGAAGGGACTAGTGCACACCTCCCTCCCCCCTGTGTCCATGGTGCTGAGCTGTGGGCCCTGCCCTACCTTCTCTTCAGTAAATACTGAGCAGAATTATCTATTTAGGATAGATGCTTTACATGGTCCTCCTCCTCACATGCCTCCTTATCCCTTTGATCTTAGCAATACCCTCTGGACTTTCTCCTTTCACTAATGTTTCTATAGAAGTCTTGTCACCTTTCTTTTACTGTTGATGCTGGTGTTTCCTGTTTGGGCTTTGCCTGCCTTACTGCTCTCTCTGCTTCCCTTAGGAAAGTTTGGTATGCCTCCCTATCTTCATCCCACTGCATTCCGTTATATTTCCTGAAGGCCAGCCTTTTGGCTCTGACCTTTTCTGCTACTGTTTTTGAGAACTAATGTGGTTTCCTTCTTCTTTTGCACTTCCTTTTCTTTCTAACACAATGGGATATTGCTTCAAGTATTGCATCCTTAATACTTGCTCACTTTGCTGGTACCCCCTCACCTGTATTTCTTTTTTGCAGGGCTAGCTTAACTCTGTTGGCCATCTTATCAAAGTCAGCTCCTCTGAAGTCCCACATTTATGCCTTGGAATGGGATGATTTAGTTCTAGTGGCCAAATTGAACCATACCATATGATGGTCACTGGCCCCCAGGTGTCCTTCTACCTGGAGATCTGTGATCCTTTCCCTGTTAGTTAGCACTATATCTAGGATAGCCCTGTCTCTTGTGGGTTGTACCAGTTATTTAAGGCCCTCCCACTGCAGGGAATCCACCATGTGTCTAGTTCTGGCAGATGTTCCTGCTGGTATTGACCAATCTGTATCTGGCATGTTGAAGTTTCCCATTATCAGAACCTCCCCTTTAGCTGTCATGTTTTGTATATCTTCTAACAGTAATGTGTCTATGTCCTTCCACTGGTCTGGAGGCCTGTACACAACCCCAGTTCATATGGCTGCCCCATTTCCTGTTTCCAGGGTGACCCACAGTTCTTCTGGCTCCTTATGTGTATTCTGAATTTCTGTAGCTTTGATATTTTCATTGACATAAAGGGCCACTCCACCCCCCCTTCTGCACCTCAGTCTTTTCTGAACAGTACATAGCCAGATATTGAAGTATCCCAAGTGTGGTTACTGGTAAACCATGTCTCGCTAATGGCTACTATGTCCAGTTGAGCCTCTGTCATTATTGCCTGCAGGTCTGGGATCTTGTTTCCCAGACTGCGAGCATTTGTGTACATGATTTTCCATTGGCCAGATGTCAGTGTGTTAGTTGTTGGGCGAGGTCTGGTGTTTCCCCTGTACATCTTATGGGGAGCTGGACCTTTTTCCTTACCTGGTGATGCAAATGAACTACAAACATGCTGAACTCCTGTTTGACCACTAGCTGAGGGGAGGGTGTTCTTCCCACTCGATGTATGGGGTGCTGCACCCTCTCCCCATTTGCTAGTTTAAATATTCTGCAAAGATGTCAGACTTCTGCCCCAATGCACTGACTCCCTCCTTAGTCAGATGCAGTCCATCAAATTTAAAGAACTTTAGCTCCCAAAACTGTTGCCAGTTCCCTACAAATTTGTGTCCTTTTTCCTAGCACCAGCCCTTGAGCCACATGTTTAGCTCCCTTATCTCCCCTTCTCTGACCTTCTGTCCATCTGCACCCCTCTACCAGACTGGCAGGATCTCAGAGAAGGAGATGACAGATGAAATGGATGATAGTTTGTCCCACAGCCTGGTCAGGTGTTCCTTGGTCTCCACAACTGACCAGCTGGTGAGATCATTAGTCCCTATGTGTACCAGGATGTCAATGTTTTCTCCTGCTTCCTGAACAATTTTAGCAATGTGGTCAGTGTCTCTCCATGCTGATGTACCTGGGAGACATCTGACCATTACCTCTGGCTGGAGATAGGTATCAACTCTCTGAATCATGGAGTCTCCTATGATTAGAAGTTTTTTGGATTTCCCTTTTGCTTTTTTTTGTTTTGGTTCCTGTTTTGGGCAAGTTTTGTTGTGCTAGCTCCAGTGCTGCAGTGTCCTGCTCTGCAGTGTCCTCTGCCCCTTTGTTTGATTTTGGAGATAGAGGCAGATACCTGTTTGTAGTTTTTTTATATGGTTTGTGGAGGTGATATGTTGGAGAGCACTGAGTGATGGAGCACCCAATTTGCCCCTTCTAACCACCTTCCAGCCTCCAAGACCAACTACCCTCTGCAGTTGAGGTGATTCTGTTGGATGTTGGGGAAATGGCGGGTGGTCCTTATAATATATTTCCTCTTGAATATGCAATTTGAGGCACGCAATCTCTGCCCATGCTGCTTGGAGCTGAGCTTTTAGATCTCCAATGGCCCAGCATGTAGGACAGTGTCCTAAATCCTGTAAAATTGCCCTTCTGAAAAGTGTTCCACAGCACCTGCAGTTAATGATATCCATTCCAGATAAGTTGCTGGGTTTATAACCTGGTCAGAGTAATTAGATGGAAGAAAATGAAAGCAAAAATTTGATTTTGTGTTTTGTTTGTTTGTTTTTGTATAACTTGTTATAATAAGTTAAATTACTAGTGCCCCTGTAAATCAGGTCACTGTGTGGATACCCCTCTGATCTTCCCCTTCCTGCTTTTCTACAGGAAATGTGACAACTGTGCTACCCTATGAAAGGAGTGTAGTGTGGAGTAGTTGGGGATGGGGATGGGTGGCTGGGCCCTTCCCCTGCCAAAAAAGAAGAGCCACAGACAAAAGAAACAAGGAGGTAAGAGCAGAAATAATCAGCCAGCAACAAATGCAATAGCCCTGAAGATACACCCTGTAAGAAATAATTTGCTACAGAGAAAAATAAAGCAGTAACAGAAGATATACCTTGCAAAAGACAATTTGAATCAGAAGATTACAGCAGTAATCTGTTAGCACACACCTGTAGGCACACCCTGTAATAATGCAGAAGAAGGTATACCCAGCAACAACAATTTGAATCAGAGAAAAATAAAGCAATAAATGTTAGCAACAAACAGAAATAATCCCTGTGAGTATAACATAAAAATAACACCACACAGTAACTGCCTAGCCAAAAGAAGCCTTAATCCTTTTCTTTGCTCTTGGTAAGGTTCTTTGCTCTGTCCTTTCAAGCAACCTAGAAGAAAAGAGCTCAGGTGAAGCTAGGTGCCTTGGCCAGCAAACCTAGTCTTCCACCTCCAAGATATCAACTACCCTGACCTTTTAACCCTTCCTGCTGTTGGAAGTTACTGACAGTTTGTCAGCCCCACCCCCAGATACAGAACTAATCCCCTGGAAATGTTGTGTGAGGAAAGCAATTAGCTCCTTCAGTGTGAGAAAGAGACTGCAACACCTCTGAGACAAACAAAAAAACCTTTCAGCAAAAAAAAAAATATTGACAAACAGTAATTTTGCTTAGCCTAATGATAAAAAGTCACAAAAATGTAAGCACCATCTGTAATAATTTCACAGAAGATATACCCTGTAAGAAACACTTTGCTACAGAGAAAAATAAAGCAGTAACAGAAGATATACTTTGCAAAAGACAATTTGAATCAGAAGATTACAGCAGTAATCTGTAAACACACACCTGTAGGCATACCCTGTAATAATGCAGCAGAAGGTATACCCAGCAATGACAATTGCAATCAGAGAAAAATAAAGCAATAAAATGTTAGCAACAAACAGTAACAATCCCTGTGAGTATAAAATAAAAATAACAACACAGAGTAAATCTGCCTAGCCAAAAGAAGCCTTAATCCTTTTCTTTGCTCTGTCCTTTCAAGCAACCTAAAAGAAAAGAGCTCAGGTGAAGCTAGATGCCTTGGCCAGCAAATCTAGTCTTCCACCTCCTTTTGTAGTACAGTAGAAGCCACTTAAAGGGGATAGCTCTGTGGACACCCTTTCATCCCCTTTAAGGGGCCGTCCCAATTATCAGAAGTAATTGAAATGACTTATACTACACACACTACAGTTATCTGTGCTGTTTCTTGCTCTCATGCTTTGTTCTGTGCCACTGCCCGCCTCATTATCTGCTTTCTTTCCACCCGTATCTTCCAGTCTCATCAAATGCTTTGCTCTGTGTTCTGCGATGGTAAACACTGCTCAACTTACCCTCTCTCATGAAGACCAAAGCTGAGGGTAAAGACTAAAACAATAAAAAAAAATATTGCTTGCTCTTGTGCTGTGATCCGCACTAGTATCTTCCAAATTAAATGCCCCCCCCCCCCATATCATGCTGTCAACTGATAGGACTCTGTGGCGTTTGGGCAATAGTGAGGCAAACTGTAAAAAAACAACTGGTGGCATGGGAACCTGGATCTTTTTTTATTTCTCACAGCAGCATGTCCCTCTTTAGTGACTGGCATTCTGAAAGGGATCGTTGTGGCATTTGGGCAATAGTGGTGGCAAACCATAAAAAAAACAACTGGCTTTGGGAACCTGGATATCCTTACTGCAGCATTCTGGCAGGAGCAGGCAATGGAAAAAAAAGTAAGTTTTCATGGAAACCTGATATTGAGTGCTTGGGGATTCAGACTTATCAGGAGAAAACAAAGAAGACCAGAGCACAGCTGTCAGTTCAGCAGGTATGCAGTGGTGGTGGGGACAGAGCTGTGAACAACCTTGATTCGCACCTAAACAGGTGTGGCAAACGGTGTCAGTAGGGGATTACTGAATCTATGCTTGGGACTAGGCTACCCAAGGTCAGCCAGATCTTTCCAATTAGACGGCGAAGACATCCCCTTTAAACATGAAGTGGTACCATTGAATAATATAGCCACTTAACTGGTGCCCGGAGAGACTTCCCAATAAAGCGGACGTTCCCTTTATCTGTGCCCCAACTAAGTGGCTTCTTCTGTACTTTCACTTAGTTGCAGAAAAATATCTACACATAATACAGGACAAAAGATGACTTCAGCATCCTAATCCACACACCTGTTTTGACCCATAAAGCATTGTAAAAAAAACATCTACACACAACAATAGGCCAGAAATAAAAATACATCAGACATTTGCTCAGCTGCAATTCGACTATGAGACTCACTGAGCAAAATTCAGGCAATCACACAAGGTCTCAAACACAGATTTACAGAAGCCTGGCAATGGAGGAGTTCAGTCTTTATTTTCCTTAGCTTTTGCTGCAGACTGAAGTTTTCGATGAGCAAACGTTGAGACAGCCACACAGGAATGATGAGCTCTAGAGCTCTTTTTTTTTTTTTTTTTGTATAAGGAAGAGGAGTTGTTCACACTCTTATTGTTAGCCCTTTTTGCAGAGATTGCTAGACCATGAAAACAATTTCAGGCAGCCAGGAATGATGAGCTCTCTAGCGCTCAACAAAAAAATAACATTTTTGAGGAGGCAGCTTAATTTCAGCAAAAAATATGGTTGAAAACTTATTTAAATCACTTGCTGCTCAGCTGCTTTTAATTTAGCCCCACGTTAGTCCACTCCCACCTTACCTTGTCCTAGACTGATCAACAGTCTCAGCACTTGTTGTAGATTTGAGCCGCCCCCAGCAAATTTATTACCTGTAGTCTGGGCTGAGCTAAAATATTCAGTTATGAACCCAAATCGGTGCCGACATGCCTGTATTGCTTTTACTGGCAGCTGAAACTGAATTATTTGCCTCGACATATCCCTCACACTCCATGCTAAGCTGCTGAGCTGCTCAAAACTGTGGCACAGTGTGAAATTCCCTGGCTAGCACACAGCATTATGGGCATGCTTACGGGCCTCTCGCAGTACTGATTGGCCAAGGTGGTCTCTGGGGAGGTAGTCACACAAAAGACTGAGCAGCTTGGTGATAGGAATGGAAGGGAGGAGACTGCCAGATCTGGGAGGCTCAGGGGAGTCACTGTGCCTTGTCACTGGCTCAGAAAGTACCTGTCTAGAATGACTGACGGCGGGCTGGGGCTGTCAGTTCAGGAAGACGCCTGAGTCAAGTACACTTTTTAAGCCCCAAAGCATCATCAACTTTTTAAAGAAACAGTATCTAAAAAACAGAATAAATAAAAAGAAAAAAAAAGGAGGTTCAAAGTGGAGGGGCGTTCATTCGAACCAGATGAACCCCAGCTGGCAATGGGCCTTTTCTGTAATCCCAACTAGATTCAGCAGGCTAGTTAGCACTCAGTTCTGTTTACTAAAATGCAACTGCAACTTGCCTGCAAGAGCCTGCATTTTGTTTTGTTTTGGGCCAAGTTTGCTGCAGGTAATAAACTTTCTGACAGTAATCACACCAGGAAAAAAAAATGTTTTTCCTTCCCCCTTTCTACCAGTCAGGCACTGATACAACACCTCCCAACTGAGTCTTGCTACATGGCATGGGAGACTTTAATTTATTTTACACAAAATAGTACTATATAATCATCTTATATTGCACAGCATTTCCACTATGAGGGAACCAGGGCAAGTCAGAACTGGGGCTGAGGGTCCATAGTCCAGGAAATTCAGGAACAAGAAACAAAATGCCAGGAAACTGCAATTTTTTGTTTTATCTCAGCTAACTGGCTGCATCACTGCAGAATTATCACTCAGTCTGTCACTGACCTTGTTAGACAAAATGGTCCTCCTGCTGTCAAATTATTGCTCTGTTGGTCTGGTTGCCCCTCATGAAACAACATGACTGCCACCAGTCCAGGATCACATACACTCAGTGGATCCCATGGGACCCTCTGAATTTAATAACAGGCAGCTGCTTTTTCTTCCCCCTCTGGCCCAAGCCTGGGACAAAAATCTCCTCCTCTAGGATGCTGGGGAAGGTGGACTGTCAGTCTCCTCCACACAGCCAAATCCAGGCTGTTCCTGCTGCCTGGGCCTGCTCTGCCCCCCCCACCAGCTGGCTGGCTGCTGCTCACTCTCTCTGCAGTCACTGACCTGCAGGCCCTATTCAAGACTGATAGTGGATACTTCTACTTTACTCACACCACTCCAGTCCCCGCTCTCGAGGGGTCTCTCTCGACTTTTCCTACTGACTCCCAGGCCACTCACTGCACAGCCCTGCCCCAATGGTGATGAGAAACCACTCCTTGACTGCAAATCCACAGTGGTCTGAAGCCGTACAGCCACCCTGTGTGCTAACCCCTTGGACCATGTCCTCTCCCTGTTCCTATCTGGACTCGGCAAGTCCTGGCTGCTGCGGGCTCCCATCCCTCCCATGTCACAATGAGCCAGCTCCAGTGTCTTCAGCAGCACAGCATCCCTGCGCCCTCCTCCCTAGTAGCTCCCCTCTGCCGTACACACGGACTTATAATCCTCTTTGGGATTTGTCTCTTTCCTTTTGCAAGTTTAAAACCAAACTCAGCTCTCTCTTATCGCTCAGTAACAGAGCCGCTCAGTCACTTAGTGCTACATGACTATCTGCACGCGCCACCAAAACTGATTATGCCAAGTGACAGCTACTCCCAGTCCACACCACTCTGCACATGCACTCCAGCCACTCTGGCATCAAACATAAAACAGACAGCAGCATAGATCCAATAGAAACAGGAGTAGCTCTTTTATTGGTGGGTCAGGCTGGCATGAAGCAACAAATCTGATAGACAAGTCTTCACCCCCCCCACAAATGACACCAAATTTGGCCATGTTAATTTTCAGTCCATCTAGGTCCCTTGCAAAAAAAAAAATTAAAATTAAAAAACTGAACTTCGTTTGGCTGTGACGGCGGCCCCCTACCAAATGGCACCCTAGGCTGCTGCCTAGTTCGCCTTTCCTTAAGGTCGGCTATGGACCTTTGGTAAGTCCACAAATACTGTCCTGGTCTCCTTCTTGCTATCCATACTAGCTGTCAGCAAGTTCTTAAATCAAGCAGGGCAATAGCCATGGAATAACCTAACTGGAATCCATGTTGGGAAGAAGCTACAATATTACTGGAGACAATATTACTAGAGACAGTATTACTGGAGACACTTATTAAGGAAAGTCTGATAAAATATTTGGAGGTGGAGGGCCTTCTGTATGTCAACCAGCATGGATTCACAGGTGGAAGGTCCTGCCAGACCAACCTGATTGAATTCTTTGACAGAGTTACGGGGATATGGGACCAGGGAGGGGTGGTGGATGTGGCCTACCTTGACTTCAAGAAGGCCTTTGACACTGTCCCATGCGTTACAGGTCCCAATTCCTACCACCCCCCCTTCCATCCCCTGACCTGTCACCTGCTATTATCTGGCAACTTCAAGCTCAACCTGGGACCCAAAGGTCAAGGAACCCAAACCCCCTTCTCTTTGACCTCAAGTTGGACCAATCACAAGTGCTTAAAAATAGCCCATACGAATATACAGAGCATCCAGCACAAAATTCCAGAGCTTGAAGCCTGAATTAGGCACTACAACCCTGACATCCTGTGTATCACTGAGTCATGGTTAAAACTACCCATACTACCTCATGAAATTGCACTATCTGGCTATACCACATATATAAAGGACCTCCAACTCAAAAAATGTGGGGGTGTTCTTATCTACACCAACACAGAACTCATATCTTGTGAACTCCCACCAATCTCAAACATTGTAGTGCATGAACACCTAATGATCATGATCACATTCAGCCAAGTCAGTCTGTTAACTGTCACGTGTGTCTACCTGTCCCCAAACCTTGCCCCCTCAGCCTGAGCTGAATTCCTTGCAAACTTAGACAAAACACCCCATGGTGGCCTGATACTCACTCGAGATATCAATCTAAACTGGCTTAATCCCAATAGAATTAATTCTCTCTCCTTTCTAGCAGATGCTAAGGTCGAACAAGTAATTCACTACCCCACTAGACTTAACATGAAATCAGGCAACCACAACCTACTGGACTGGGTCCTAACAAATAATACTCAAAACATAAACAATGCAGGAGTTTTCCCTGATGCCCTCAGTGATCACTCCCTGACTTTCTGCATCTGGAGGAACAACTTCCAGAACCCCCCACCAAAAATCGTCAATACTCGAGACCTTACAAGCTTCAGCACCACAACCTTCATAAAGCGTCTGAACTCAGTGGACTGGTCCCCCATCAACCTCCTCCCAGACATCAACCAAGCGCTAGAATACATCATAAACTCCTTCTCCACTATTCTTGATTCCCTAGCCCCCATTAGGCCTCAGAGAGCTAAAGGAATCCACTCACCTAGCTTTCCCATGACCTATGAGTCATGATGTGATCCTGTGATAAAGCCTGGAAGCTGTTCAAATCTATAGGACAAATGTCTGACTGGCAATACTACCACCAACTGCACAATGTCTGCAAAATCCAAACCATCAAGGCCAAACGTCAATACCTCTGGGACTTACAGGTAAAGAATCTTACAAACCAGAAAATGTTCTGGGCCCATATAAACTCCCTAATCAAAGGAAAGGAACAGAACCTCCCCCAGTCCTTGGTCTGTCGAGGAGACACACTGTCAAATCCCGCTGGCATAGCCACTGGAATAAATCACTTCTTTACGGACTTGGACAAATACAAAAAAGACCTGCCCCCCGTCCTTTCCATCACAACAACCCCCAACCCCGTTAGCTCTATTCCCCCTTTCCACCTGAAGCTGGGACTAAATCAGAGGTCCTCAAACTTCTTAACGTCTCAACCCTAACAGTGCCCCTCGCTTTGACTCTCTCCACCCCAAATTCCTTAGATTAGTTGCACCTGCCATTGCTTACCCAGTAATACTATTAATAAATAAATCCTTCCGGACCCAATCAGTCCCTGACAAATTGAAAACAGCAATTGTAGTCCCTGTCCCAGTACATAAAAGTGGCCCCACAAATCTAGTAGAAAACTACAGGCCCATCTCCATTTTATGCCCACTGTCCAAACTTCAAGAGCGTATCCTATATAACCAGCTCTATTCACACCTTGAAATTAACAATGCCATCACTGCCAACCAACATGGATTCTGAAAACAACATGGCATAGAAACAGCTCTCTTATGGGTAACCTCGGATATCTTCCATGCAATGGATCTGTGCGAAGCAACAGGGGCTACCTTCGTGGACCTGACCAAGGCCTTCAACCTTGTCAATCACAATCTTCTGCTATTCAAACTCCATCACTTAAGCCTTGACCATGAATCTCACTCCTAGATAGCCAACTACTTAACCAATAGCCTCCAATGTGTAAAATGGTCTGGCGCCATGTTCTCCCTATCTCCAATCACTGACGGTGTGCCCCAGGGGTCCATACTAGGACCACTCTTATTCTCCATTTTCATTAAAGAGCTCCCACTCAATTGTGGTGGAGCAGCAATACAACTATGGGCAGATGATGCCATTCTCTACAGATCCTCAAAAAATATCTCCGTAATCAACACCAACCTCAAGAGAGATTTCCAGGCCCTTGAGGCGTGGTTCAAGGCCAACCTACTAGTGCTTAATATACTGTAAAGAAAACCCAAATCATGCTTTTCCATCACACCTCCTACAAGCTAAATAACCAGTTGCAACTAGTTGTTAAAACATCTATGGGAGTGGCCTTGGAGGGTGTCAAAAGCTTTAAATACCTAGGCATCACCCTAGATGAGAACCTATCCTTTGAAACACACACAAACAAAATCATAAAGTCAACACATCAGAAACTAGGCGTGCTCTATTGTACAGCCCCATACCTCATGTCTCATTCCAGAAGGACTATCTCTACAGCAACCCTACTTCCAGGCCTCCTCTATGGTACCTCGATGCTCAGCATGGTGAAGCCATCGATTTCAAATAGACTCAGGCAAACATACCACAGGATAGCTTGATTCGTCACATCTGCCTCAACTCGCACCCACCACTGCATTGAGCTCAGCACCTTAAACTGGCCTAGCTATGAAACAAAAGTGGATTTCCCCCTACTTTGCACCACATTTAAACCCGTACACTTCCCCTCCCCACCCAGATTCACCAATCTGCTGTCTCGCAAACCAGTCACCAGGTCCCTTCGATCCTCTCACCAACCACTACTAAATATTCCAAAACCACAATTGGCAGTTGGGAGGAGAACCTTCTCATTTGTTGCCACTCACAAATGAAATAACCTTCCTCCTGATCTCTCCTGCACGTCCCTTCCACAGTTTAAAAAATTGTATAAGAACCTTTTCTTCACCCCTGCCTCTTGCACTTGTCCCTAATTACCCCTGCCAGTTCCTTTCAACCTCTCAGTTGCCTCAGTTCCCCACAATCTGTCTTTACTTAATTGTATAATATATAAATATGTATAATCTTGAATGTCTGCGTGTCATAGGTTCTTATTAATGTTTTTAATACCTATGGAATGTATGTCTCCCCCAACTATTTTTACACACCTTTTTAACCTGTTACTGTATATGCCTACATATATTATTATCTATGTGTTGCCACAAATGTCACAATTTTGTTTTTTAAATGAATATTTACTTTGTGGAATGCTTAGGTTCCCAGGATCACCACTGAACAAGGGAGTGTTTTGTCTCAGTGGGCTTACCCAGTTATCAAAATTCAAATTAAAAAATAAATAAACAAAGGAGGCTGGTAGGAAAAGTGGGCAGCTTAGGAGTGGGGCGCAAGCTCACAAATTGGGTAGAACATTAGTTAGAGGGGAGGATACAGAGGGTTGTGGTAAATGGGGTCTACTCAAAGGAGGAAAGGGTGACAAGCGGGGTTCCCCAGAGGTCAGTGCTGGGACCCATACTTTTCAACATTTACATTGGGAACATTACGGAGGGGCTACATGGGAAGGTTTGTCTGTTTGCAGATGACATGAAGATCTGTAATAGGGTTGATATGACGGAGGGGGTGGAGAGTATGACAGAAGATCTGGCAAGGTTGGAGGAGTGGTCAGAAAGGTGGCAGCTACAATTTAATGCAAAGAAGTGCAGAATTATGCATATAGGGCATAAAAACACAAAGGCAAAGTATTGACTTGGGGGGGGAGAACTGGGGGCAACAGATCAGGAAAGGGACCTGGGGATTACTATTTCAGACAACCTGAAAGTTCAGTCAGTGTGACAGGGCAGCAGGGAAAGTGCTCAGAATGTTGGCATGCATAGGAAGGGACTTTACGAGCAGGAGAAGGGAGGTGATCATGCCACTATACGAAACCATGGTCAGACCACACTTGGAATATGGGGTTCAGTTCTGGAGGCCATACTTACAAGGGGAAAGGACAGGCTGGAGCAGGTCCAGAGAAGGGCAACCAAAATGGTGAAGGGGCTGCAGGGGAAATCGTGTGAGGAACGACTGGGTGAACTGGGCCTGTACGCATTGAAGGAGAGGAGACGGGGGGGGATGGTGGAAACACTCAAGTACTTGAAAGGCATAAACAGGGTGAGGGTTAACAACATCTTCAGACTGAGTGAGAACAAGTACACTGGGGGCATGCATTAAAACTGGAGCGGGCAGATTTAGAGGTGACATCAGGGAGAAATTCTTTACTGAGAGGGTAGTTGGGCCATGAAACAGACTGCCTGGATGGGTGGTGGGGATTGATTCAGTGGACAAATTTAAAAGAGCTTGGGATGCATGCATGGGACTAACTAACAGTGGGCAGACTGAGAATGGAGGGCTGAGGTCTTCCTAGAGGGTGGGACTCAGGCAGACTAGATGGGCCATGGGGTCTTTTTCTGCTTGTTAATTTCTACGTTTCTATGTTACTGTAGAACTGTTAATGTTTAATGCTATTTTATTTTCATTACATTCGTGGATCAGTGCCAGGGAAATTAAAGTTGCATTAAACATTAGCAGTTCAGTGTGAGTAAACCGCGTCATCTGAGGATGTTGGAAATGACGGTTTGAATTACAGTACTGCAACCCCCACCACAGTAGTACTGCTTCCACACACACAAAAAAAAAAAACAGTGCTTCTACTACCTTTACAAACAAAAATTATTTACCAAAAAACGTACAGTAGCAGCAGTAGTAAACCAGTCGGTGGTCAGTCAGTAAAAAGCATATGGCAACCCGACTACACTAGTGCTGCAGTGTTTACCCCGGACATTGAAATTTAATAAAAACACATTAATAGCAGTAAACATAGCAGCAATCATGTGTATGTCAACTGCATGGTCAGCGGACTGTGGAAAGAGTGTACTGTAACCCCATCACTCTAGTGCTGCTGCCTTTATCTGGACTTTCAAATGTCCTGCACGTTGGGTGGAAACAGTGTGCTGCAACCACTGCTGTAGTTAGGTACAGTACTGTGCTCTACAAACAAAGGAAACTAATTTAGAAAATTGAAAATAATAAAAAAAAAGCAAACCTTTATTTAAAACAAAACAAAACAGAAGTTAAAAGAAAAGTTACAGCTATCACCCTCTCCCCAGCAGACATCTTAAACAACACTACAGTACCATCGCTTCTTCTATTAAATACAATAATGTCCAAGTCCAAGCAGTCCATCACCTGGCCACTGTTGCTGTATGTCATTGCTACAGTGCTGTTATTTGGTCAGAAGACAGTCTGCAGTAGGGCACAAAATTTGAATGGCACAATGCAGCTGCAGAGCCTCCGATCACAAAATTAAGCAAAAGCTAATATAAACAGTTCTATAGTATTTGTTTTCAAAAATTCATGCAATTGACAGTGCACTCATCTTGCAAAACACTTGATGGGATGAACAGCAATGAGATCAGTTGATAGTTTGATGGGGTCAGACTGTTATCTCCTTTTGGAATGGTAATAACTTTGAATGATTTTCCAGAATGAGGCATAGATCCTATGGCACAGGCTTTAATTAAAGAGATAGGTAACCACCAGCATATTTCCCAGGCTGCCACTTTCACAAGTTTAGATTCTAATTTGTCCAGGCCACACACCTTCACCACTATCCCCTTTTAAGGGTTTAATAAACTTCTTCAGTGGAGACAACTCTGAATCTAAAAGCCTTAATCCTATCTGACTCAGTCTTGTTACTGTCCACTACTCCCACTGGTTTATTTTATCCCTCATTCCTCCCTCCCTGTCTTAGGCCTATTAGCACTCACTATGAATTTTTCAAGGACATGATTTAATAAGAGAGGTAATTGGTTCAATCAACGTATTATAGCAACCTGGAGTGCCCTGCCAGAATATACTGTTTTAAGTGCAAGCATGGACTCATTTAAGAAATCATTAGACATTTTTTATGGGTAGTGCCTAGACTAGACATTTCCACTGATGTGGCGAGTCTTAATAAGGCCTTTGTTAATTGACTCATTCCTCAATCTATGAACCTACGAACCTATGATTAGGGTATCCCGTGACTTTGGTGACTGCGATTGGGTGCCTACCAAAAGGGTGACTCAATCGCGGTGCCTGTCATAGGGGCGACTGGGGAAGGTAGGCGACTGGATGTGGGGTGCATGAAATAGCAACATCCTGTCAATACATGCCTATGTGTGCAAGGGGGAAGTGAGCATGCAGAGACTGGGTTGGGAGGGGACAGAGGGTTTATAGGGAGTGGCCCCGCGGTGAGCGGCTGAGCTGCTTCCTAGGCGTGTTGAGTGAGTTCAGGGCAGAGGTGGGAATGGTGCTGGGTTTGGGTCCAGGTGCAGGTACTTTTTGTTATGCCCAGCCCAAATTTTTATTTTTTCCACGTTTTCGCCCCCCCCCAACCTGCACCCGTCTGGAGTTGAGAATCCTTAAGTAGGGGGGGTGTGGGTGCATAAAATGGAAAATCCCAACTCCTCGGCATCGTTTTGCAGTGTGCCTGGGAGTACATCACTGAAATATTTTGTAGGCGATGTGCCATCACCCTAATAGCAATCATCCATCAGCGATCACCGTTATCACATAGATCATATCATTAGCATCCAAAACAAGGTATTAAATGGCTGGGATAGGACTCCCAGTGGGGTCCATTTGCTGAGGATCATAACCATGATAGGTGCTGGAGATTTTGTTCTGAGGGGTCACTTCACTCCACATACCTTGTTGTAGTCACTGCTTCAGCATTTTAGGGAGTGGATGTGGAGTACCTGCCACCAAGTTCTGGGCTTACAGATCTCCTTAGAGTGTGAGGTCCTGATCACTGATCACATCTGCCTGTACTGGACTCTAGACCCAAAAACTGGTTGGTAGCTTCTAGTTAAGAAACCAAACTGCTCGTTCTCTGTAAATGGAGGTCCTCTGTGGTCCCATTAATGCAGGAATTGATTCTGGCACTTAATACCCTAGCCAATTATAAGTAAATTAGTCACTTTGTGGTCCCTAGTCTGGAGGCATTTGCCACCAGCTGGGATGACTATCTGTGGTCCCCTCTTTTTACTCTCTTACAAGAAACAAAAGAGGCTGTGGCTTCTAACACAATTTGCATACTAAAAAGCTACTGATAGGTATTGAGGGAGATGAAATGTTACTGGTATGAGATATGCCCACCCTCATGGATATAAATGTATATGAATCTCAGGTGTATGAAATAAGTTATGCATCCAGCTACAAGCTAACTGTGCTGTCACTGTTATTGCTGTTGACTGCAATAACTTATTTCCCTTTAATATAATACCACACCCTTCCAGGCACGCAAACCTAACCACATCTTTCCTGTATCTAGAAAGATGGACAACTGGCTGCAAGTCTTTAACAATGTCAATGTGAGAAGGGTGTTACAGTTAGTGCAAGACAGACAGAGTCTAGGAGGAGGAAGGGGAGACCCCAAACGAACAACAAAAAACATGTAGGTGGGCCCTGGAGGGAAGTCTGCCTCAATGCCAGGAGCCTGGACAATACAATTAGCGATTTACAGGCATTAGTGGTAGATACCAGGGTAGACCTTGTTGCCATCATAGAAACCTGGGCTACAGACGATGATGACTGGGACCTTACAATACCAGGATTCTTACTTTCCAGAAGAGATAGGAGAGTCAGTTAGAGAGGGCATCGATCAACATAAGTGCACGAGTGATATGGAGGAAGTTGAAACACTTTGTGTACAGCTCACAATGACATCGGGCAACAAAATTCATATGGGAGTGATTTATCAACCACTTGGACAGGCTGATGAGGCTGGTCCGGTGGCAAGGAGGGCTGAGGCTCCGAGTGCCTTACCTCTCACCACGTTGGTGACCCGGGGTTGTGAATTAGCTCAGTTTGCCAGGGGTTGGCTGAAGAAGAGAGGATTGAGCATCTGGAGGACAGGTCTCCTTTCTTGAAGAGGGGTGGGTCATGGATCCCGGGCATCAGCCACACTCAGCGGAAGCTGGGTGTGCAGCAGACAGGGTCATGTAGGGATTGGGGTGGAGGCATTGGTGGACATCTGTGAGTTGGGTGTGTGAGGGTGTACATCTCACAATGGATGTCATTGCATGACTGAGCCTCCTTGGGGCAACCATGGAAATGGAGAACTATCCCGACATCTGGAGGGAAGACGTCACTCCACTGCCACCACTCCTGATGCCAGACTCTACCATCCTAGATCTCACTTACTGTCAGCTGCCCATCGCCTGCCAGGTAATTAGATTACTGTGTCAGAGTGCCAAGGAGTGGCCCCACCCCAGGGGGCAAAGATCAGGGGGGTCCTGGGGCGATGATGAAAGAGTGCAAATCATAGGCTGAGAGGTTTCAGGCATTGAGGGATCAGGCGGGGAGTCAACTGATGGGGCTGCAGAAGTCAGTGACCGAAGAAAAGAGAACTGAAAAAAGAAAAAGAAAAAAAAGAGATGTGACTGATGGTGAGAGACAAATTGTCCAATGTTAGGGATAAAACAGGTGTGGAAAACACATGGGGATTTATAAAGGGGACCATCCTAGAGGTTACGAAACTCTGTATTAAATCAGTTGTTAAAATAAATAAATACAAGAGACCCACATGATTCTCAGCTAAGGTCAGGCAAGTGGTCAGCACCAAGAGGGGAGATTTCTACAGGTTTAAAAGGAGCCATGGGGGAGGAGAAGTGGGAGGAATACATTCAAAAAAAAATAGAGAAGCTAAAAGAACAGTAAGTGAGGCAAAGGCAGCCATGAAGCTACAGATTGCAGAGGGGATTAAAACAGGGGAAAACACTTCTTCTGTTACATCAGTGAAAAAAGAAAGAAGGGAGCAGGGATCATTAGGTTAGTAGATGATGGCAAGGTGAATGAGGACGATAGACAGAAGGCAGCAATCTTAAATAACTACTTCTGTTCCACATTCACCAGTGAGGGTGAGGTTCCCCTACCTGAAAGTGGCATTAATGCAGCAGTTAGGGGAATCCAAAGAATGGAAACCCCAGTATTCATCAAAGACAGGGTCTGGAAAGGCCTGGCGGCCCTCAAGGCATATAATGCTCCAGGCCCAGATGCAAGGCATCCAAGAGTACTAAAGGAGTTGGTGGAAGAGCTAGCTGACCCAATGACACATCTGTTTAATAGCTCTCTACAGACTGGAATAGTAACCAAAGACTGGAGAGCGGCCAGCATGGTGCCACTCCACAAGGGAGGGTACATGGAAGAGATGGATAATTACAGGCTGGCTAGTCTCACATTTATTGTGAGAAAACTGATGAAGGCCCTAATCAAGCTGGACCTCATGGAATACCTGGAAATGAACGGTCTTCAGGACAATAAGCAGCACAGGTTCCTGGCAGGGAGATCATGCCAGACTAACCTTATTGTCTTCTTTGATTGGGTGACTAGGGAGCTGGACAAGGGCCATGTGGTGGACATCCTTTACTTTGATTTCAGTAAAGCATTTTGACTCAGTGCCACATAGGTGCCTGTTAAAGAAGTTGGAGGGCCTTGAAGTAGTCAAGGACATAGGTGGGTGGGAAACTGGCTTAAAGGCAGGAAATAGAGGTTGCTGTAAACAGCGTGAGGTCAACAGAGGGCATGTCACAAGTGGGTACCCAGTGATCGGTTCTGTGGGACCAGTCCATTTCAACATGTTCATTAGTGAAATTGGTAAGGAATTCAGGGTAAACATGCCCTTTTGCAGATGGCACTAAGCTTAGTGGAAAGGTAGACAGTGTAATTGGAGTTAGGAAACCAAAAAACCTCCAAAGGCTAAAAGATAGTCAAATGTGTGCAGATTTAATTGCAAAGAAGTGCAGTAATGCACCTAGGGAAAGGCAACCCCCCCAAAAGAGTACTGGCTAAATGGGGTTAAAATTAGTACCACGACAGAAGAGCAGGACCTGGGAGTCATCATTTGTGACACCCTAAAACAATCAGGTCAGTGAAACAAAGCATACATGTCAGGAAAGCAAGCAAGATGTTGGGGTGTATAGGAAGGGGAAATAGATTGTAGGAGCAGGGAGGTGACTCTCCCCCTTTATCAATCCCTGCTGAGACCACATCAGGAGTACTATGTCCAGTTCTGGAGCCCTCACCTTAGAAAGGACAAGGACAGGATAGATGCCATGCAGAGACAGGCAACAAAGATGGTACAAGGCCTCCACGGAGTCTCCAATGAGAAGCAGTTGAAAGAGCTGAACATTTACTCACTGGAGGCCAGGAGGGAGAGGGGGGATATGATTGAAACTGTTAAGTTCCTAAAAGGCATAAATAGAGTACCCCACACAGAAATATTCAATAAGAGCCCCAGCACAATGACACACATCATGAGTGGAAGCTGTGGGGAGGGAGCTTCAGAAGGAATTTGAGAAAACACTGTTTTTCAGAAAGGGTGGTGGAGCTGTGGAACAGACTGCTGGCCAAAGTGGTGAGCTCTAGGACTGTGGTGGGTTTCAAGTGGGGTTAGCACAGAGTAAAGGCAGAGATAATGAGTACAAGCTATTGGGGAGGGATAGGTTCTCAGACTGACACTAGGTCCCGGTAATTTATGAGCATACTCAATGGACCTTCCTTTTTGCTGCTGTCAATTTCTATGTTTTATTCTTTGTTGGGCATTGAGGGACACACACATGGCTAAAAGCATCAACTTGACAAGTGAGTACAGTGTGTAACCTTCACAGCACACCTAGTCATCTCTTCCAAACCTGGATTTCCCAGTTGGCAGTTCTAAGCACTGCTGATGCCCCACTGGGTCAATGCTGGACCTGCTGCTTTTTATGTTCACCTTTGCACTTGTGCAAAGTGAACATATCAGTATGATAGTGGATTTTGAGAGGTGTGTCATTGTTTGTCCAATGCAGGGTAGTCTGCAAGGGACTCGACAGTGTCAGACCACTCATCAGTCAGACTGATCATGATACTCTTCTGGTCTTGCAGGGTGGAAACTTCATGTAGTTCAAAGAAAGCGGCATGCAAATATTAGGGCATCTCTTTCCTTTGATCTGCATAACACCACTCAGCAAGCAGTGCTGAACCACATCATGATCAACCTGCGGTGGTCCTCCCCTCATTGTAAAACAATCCTCCCATGTCTTTTTTAATTTTCCAACACTGGGGTGCCCTATCCCCAGTGCCAGCTAGTGCCCCTCATTCTGCCTGTGTAACAGCAGGAAGCCCACTCCCAATGTCACCAAACATAACACAGACACTGGAGTGCTCATTCCCCAGTGTCGGTACCTGAAACACAGGAAACTGTTCCTCAATCCCTCCCACCCCTTCTTTCTTAATTTTCTGATACTGGAGTGCCCAATCCCTGGTGCTGGCTAGTAAGCCCCACCTCACCCATTTTCACTGTGTGACAATGGGGAGCCCAATTCCAGTACTGCCAAACATAACACCAACACTGGAGTGCACAATCCCCAGTATTGGTACCTGAAATAAAGAAAATCATCTCTCATATCACCGCTGGGAACCTATATAGACCTCCATCAGCAGACTTTGACTACACATGCAATATAATTATGATATCTCTTTCTTCTCAGACACTGAGGATGTTATTATTTTAGGGATTTCAACCTGCCTCACATTGATTGGGATTCCTTTGCAGGTCAATCTAGCGCAGACAAATTACTGGTAGATGTAGTTATCAATTCAGGGTTAAAACACTTAATTACGGAACCCACTAGGGCACAAATATCTTGGATTTACTACTCACTAACATTGATAAACAGATTAGAAATCTTCATATCTGCAATCCACTGGGTTCAAGCGATCATTTTTCAGTGTGCTTTGAAATCCAGCATGAGATTTTGAATCATAGAAAATATACAGATGTAAAGAATTATAATAAAGCTGATTTTTTCAATATTAATAAACAGCTGAAATAAATTGGGACTTACTGTTCTATGGTTTAACAACCCAGCAATTGTGAATCATCTTTAAAAAGATAATTCAGAATTTAGAAGAACTTTTCATACCAACTAAATAAAAATAATAATAAGCGTAAAATACCCCCGTGGGTCAATAAAACCATTGAATCTCAGATAAAATGGAAAGTTAAATTATTCAAAAAATGAAAAAAAGTACTCAATTACAGAAAATACCATACTTTATAAATATAGGTAGCAGTTAAAAGCTTAAAATATCTATTAAACCTGCAAAATTTAATTAGAATTTAAATTGGCACGTACCAAGTACTGTCAGAAGTCACTTTTCTCATATATCAACAGTAAGAAAAAATAATAATTCAAGGATTATAGGACCTATAATTAATAAAGGTGTTAGATTGTCAGATATTGATACTGCTAATCACTTTAATAGTTATTTTTGTTCAGTATTTTCCAAACAGATTACACCTACTCCAGTTTATCCTTATACATTTGGTGCATATAATATTACAATATCTGATGTTTTACAGGCAACGGAAAAAACAACAAAAAACACTAGTCCAGGACCTGATAATATACATCCCTGATTCTTGATTGAGACTTCTCAGACCATCTCCAAACCCTTATTATTATAATTTAATATATCCCTGCAAGAAAGCTCTATACCAGATGAGTGGCGCACAGCAATAGTTACCCCAATATTCAAGAAGGGCAACAGAGGTAGTGTTCAGAACTATTGCCCCATTAGTCTGATACCCGTAGCAGGAAAACTAATGGGAAGAATAATTAGGTTAAAATCAACAAGGAATGTACAGTTTTGGGTATTCAAGATCCTCACGATATGGGTTTACACCAAATCACTCATGTACAACTAACCTGATATCATCCTATGATAAAATTAGTGCACTCTTGGATATGGGTACCCTAATCAATGTTATATTACCCGACTTTAGCCGAGCATTTGATAAAGTCCCATACAAGAATCTCATAACTAAAATGCACAACATTGGTCTGTCATTAGAAATAGTAAACTGGGTATCAGACTGGCTAACTAACAGAACCCAAAGAATCAGAGTTAACGAAACACTGTCTGGCTGTGGATCAGTGTTTAGTGGGGTGCCCCAGGGCTCTGTCCTGGGTCCCACACTATTCAATCGTTTCATACATGACTTACAACCTGGACCTAATATTTATATGGCTAAATTTGCTGATGATACAAAAAAAAGGAGGAAAGGTCAATAACCCTGAAAACATAGCATTATTGGTAGCTGATCTGGAAAAAGCTGAACAGTGGGCAAAACAAAATGGCATGTATTTTAATCAGGATGAATGTGTAGGATTCATTTTGGTAAAATAATCCAAATAATAGATATTACCTTAATAATTTACCACCAAAACATCTAGATATGAGAAAATCTGGGTATGTTTGTTAATAATAAGCTTACACCAAGGGATCACTGCACTATAACCTCTAATAAAGCAAATGGTCTTATGAGGCAAGTAAAGCATGCATTTATAAACCATTCTGAACAATGCCTCATACCACTCTACAGGGCCTATATTAGACCGCTCGTAGACTACAGGTCCCACCTTTTGGAATCCAAGGCTTAAGAGTGATATGGCAAGGATGGAAGAGGTTCAGAGAAGAGCCACTAAAATGTTACCTAGATTGGCATGTCTTGATTATTCATCAATACTTAAAGCTACTGGACCTTTCTCACTTCAAAGCAGAAGAATAAAAGGAGACCTGCTTTTAGTTCATAATCTACTTCAATCACCCAATATGGTGGAACATTGTGGATTATCTTACTCAAACAGAAGACTGGTCCCAAGGTTACACAACAAACAACTTGAGGTGAAATCTTACAAAACTAATAAAAGGGGGAATTTTTTCACCATTAGGCCCCTAGAATATAGAACACACTTCCTCATGATTTGATTAATATAGTAACATTACCAGATTTAAAATGAACTAGACATCTGGATTAGGGACAATTATTAACTATGTTCCACATTGTGTGGGGAACAGTCTCGATGGGCTAACACCTTCTTCTGTTCATTTAAACCAAGTTAAATACTCTTTTTTTTATTTTTATACATCATGTTAAAAAGAAAATTGTGCATTAATGTCTATTACCACTGCCAGCCCACTGCCACCATTACCCTCAGCCCACTGACCTCCCACTCAGCACCACCACCCACACACCCTACCACTTACTTACCTATCAGGGGTTCAATGCCATAATCTCTCTGGACTGAGACACATCTTCACTCTTCAACACTGTACCAGGAACTGGGTGAAACTAGGTATGCAGTTCAATGGTTTTTAACTTGTCCTCATAATTAGGTCATTTTTAAATATTTTTCCCAAAATTTTCAACATGTTCTTGGACCTCACCTCATGAACAAGGGTGATGCAATTATGCAAATTCTGTCTCAAAAGGTGATTTCATGGTCACTGCGAAATCACCTTCAAGCAGGATCTGAAAATTGTCTTCACCTTGTTTATGAGGTGGATCATAAAATGCTATGTTGAAAATGTGGGGTAAACTATTTAAAAATAACAAAATTATGAGGTACATTATAATTTTTCAATGCATGCTTGTAACTGGTCATTTTTAATATTTTGATCCCAAATTTTCAGCATAGCCATTTATTCACACCACTTCATACAACCATATGATGAAGCCAGCAGAATAAGGCAATTTGATCTATCTAGTCTGCTTTTAGCAGGGTCCTCAGCTTGAGCTACTGACCCTGCCCCACCCTTCCTCCAGCCACCTCCTTGACCCTTACTTTCCCTTAACTCATCCCAGCCTCTTGAAGCTGCCCACCATCTTCAATGAAACTACCTCTTCTGGAAGCACATTCTCTCCATGAAGAAGTACCTCCTAGCCTCCCTCTGTCCTAACCCTCCCCAACTTAAGACTGTGTCTCCTCATGTTTCAGTTTCCACTAAGCTTAAACAGACCCTCCTTCTCCACTCTATATATTCCTTTCAAACACTTGAAAGTCTCAGTCATGTCCACCTCTTCATACATTCTACCCTACTGATCTCAATCATCTTCATTACCCTCCTTAGACCATCTGCAGCAGGTTAATGTCATTGTTAAGGTATGGGCACCAGTACTGTACACTATACCCAGATCCAGACTCACTGACGACCTGTACAAAGGCAGTATTACCTCCTCTCGGCCGCTGTTGATACCTCTCTGGCAATGCAGCTCAACATTTTATTTGCCTTTGCTGCTGCTTTCCTACAATGTGTGGAGTGCTTCATGTCACCAGTGGTCATCACTCCTCTACTACAGATATCTAGACCCCACCTAGGCTGTGCTCCATCATGGTGTTCTTGACTCCAATGTGCATAACTTTGCATTTCTTTGCATTGAAGACAAGCTGACAAATCCTGGACCACCCCTCTAGTTGTTCCAGATCCTTTAGGTCTTGTATCCCTTCTGCTGTGCCATCCCACAGAGCTTGGTGTCATCTGCGAATTAGCAAATGTTGCCCTTAATGCCATCCCCAAGGTTGTTGAAGAAGACATTGAACAACAATGGTTCAAGCACCAAGCCCTGTGGGAGTCCACTGGCGACATCCCTGGTGCTAGCTAGCTCAACCCCCACCACCGCTCTCTGAGTCCTGTCCCTCAGCCAGTTTTCCACCCATCTTGTCAACTTCTCTCTAGCCCCCAAATCCATCAACTTCCTGTTCAACCTCTTGTGGGGTACAGAGTCAGAGGCCTTGCTGAAGTCCAGGTAAAAGTTGTCCACCATTTGGCTCCCTGTCCACTGTTTTGTGACCCAGTCAAAGAGGTCAATCAGATTTGTTTAATACAACCTCCTCCCATAAACCTATGCTGCCTCTCATCCTGGAGACCATACTCATCCAGATACTCTACCAACCTTTCCTTAAATATGATCTCCATGAGCTTGCACATGATTGAGGTTAGACTGACCAGTCTGTAATTCCCAGGGTTGTCCATGGAATGTTTTATGGAGGGCACTACAAGCCATTATTCAGTCCTGCTGTACCATGCCAACCTCCAGTAAACTATTAAACAGACCAGCCAATGGATCTGCAAGCTCACCCGCTTATTTCTCTTAGCAATCTTTGGGTACAGTCCAGTGTGAAGATTTGTCAGCCTCAATGCTAATTCGTCTGTCCTCATCCTATCCATCTCTATCCATGGTAATTCTAAACCTAGAATATGGGGTTTTTGTATGCTAGTGGTAAAAAGGAGGCTTAGAACGTGTTAGAAGTCTGCCATGGTAGTATAGCCAGATTTATTTTGGAAGCCCCACCTTATACATATAAGTGTCTCCTATATAATCAGTTAGGATGGTTAACCTTGTATGAAAGTATACAGGGACATCTTTTGATGTTTGTAGGCAAAGGCCTACATGGCTGAATTCTCCTTACATTTCTAATAACTTGACTTACAGGGATAAAATTGTATCCCTGAGATCAGCCTTGGTGTCTGATTTGGTAATCCTGATGTAATCACAAAATTGGCTGTCATTCAGTTTTCTATAGAGGTCCAATGAGTGGAAAAAATTACACCTAATATTAAATCCTCCACAGGAATCAGGCCATGGTTAAAGATTCAGTCCTGGTTTAGAAATACACTGGGAAACATTAGACAGTGTTGTCATATTCTGCCATGAAAATCTTGGAGTAAATCTTAAAATTTATTGTATATGATGTTTTGTTAGTCCTGTTTAGTTAGATTAATTGTGAAATTTTGTATATAATTATGTATTGTTATATGCACTGTCTTTGGAATTTTGTATCAAGGTTTTACTGTTTTTATGTAAAGGACTTTGTTGTAAATGAGATTAACTCAATTGAAATTATCCTGGTTCATATAAAATATGAATAAAACATTTTGCCTACCTTCCTACCTATCACATCTGTGTGCCACTCCCACCCCCATCTGCTCCTCTGGTCCATCTTCTCCCTGGTGAAGACAGAACAGAAGTACTTGTTCAGTCCTCTGTTTTGCCCCTCATTCTCCAGCACCTACCTGTTCCATTTCCTGAGCCTAATGATCCTATCTTTCTTGTCCCTTTTCTCGTTAATATAGCAAAAATAGGCCTTCTCCCTTTCTTAATTCCTTCAGCTAGCTGCAGTTCCTTTTCAGATTTAACCCACCAGACTGCCTTACCTGCTATGCTAGCCATCTTCAGGAAATCTTCCTGACATTCTCTCTTGGTCCTCCTGGATTTCTTGTAGGCTGGTCTCTTATCCCCTACTGTCAGAGTGACCTCAGTATTAAACCAGCTGGGTGTGTTGGCACTTGAGTTTTTCCCTTTGAGCCTAACAAACTCCTCTCTGGCAACCATTATTTCTTCCTTGATGATGGACCACCTTTGGTCCACCCCATATCCATTTGGATGTCTGCTAGGTGACTCCTTAGCAACTTGCCCATCTTTCTGAAATCCAGCTTTCTAAAATCCAGCATTTTAGCCTTAGTGGGGGCCTTTTCCCTGCCCATGTTAAACCAGCACTACACTGTGCAATGGTCATTTCCACCCACAGACTCCTTGACCATTATATCCTGGATGTGCTCCCTGTTCGTCAGCATCAGATCAAGAATTGCCCCCTCCCTGGTGGGTTCTGCAATGCCCCGAGTCAGGAACCCACTTTGGAGTGCATCCAGGATCACCTGACTCATAGTGCAGGTTGTGGCTGATACCTCCAGTCCACCTTGGGCAGGTTGAAGTCTCCTATAATTACTATCTGTCCTTTCCTGCAGTAGTCAATATTTACAAATTCAATTCCCTGTGTCTTTCTTCCTCCTGATTGTGGTCTCTAAACCTCCCCAACCTCTCTCACCTTTCTCCCCTATTAGACAGAAACTGAGACAAATTGCTTTTACCCTCCCTCCTCTGACTCCTTCTTTGTACATATTATTTATTTTATTTATTTATTGAAATAGTTTCACCAGGAAAGGCACACTGAGCAAGAAGATGCTCGCTCCCGTGCAACCTGTGGGGGGTGTAGAGGATATCAGATACAAGATAATACAGAGACATTGGTAAAGAGAATATACAATATATTTGTGTGTTCACAGATTTTTGCAATTACAGGCAAGGACTAGACTAGCAACAAAGTACTCAATATCAGAGAAAACAAAACGAGACAGTTTTGAGGACCTAATGAGTGCCTAAGGTGCAAGTGCGTGTGCTTAGCTAGGAGAGACCCAGCTTCAGAGCAGTTTCTAAGCCCCAGGTCGGCTGGGAGTGGTGCAGTCAGGGGTTAACGGCAAGAGCAGTTTACCATTAAGTAGTTAGTGAGGGTGGAGGAGAGTGAATTTTTTAGAGGAGGAATGCCAGATTTTGGAGAAACGGTGAGAGAAAGCTGCTTGACCAGCAGTGGACTTACGCCAAGGGATTACAAGTAGATGGGAGTCAGTGGATCTGAGGGCATGGGGGATAGAAGCGAGCAAGGAGGAGAGGTAGGAGAGGAGGGCGCTTAGCCAGAACTTGGAGATGAATTTAGCACAGTGAGCAAGGTGTCGGTTTTCAAGGGATGGTATGGCCAAGGAGCGGTATAGCTCACAGTGGTGGGTGAGGGGAGGGGCATTGAGAGTAAAGTTGCAGAAGGCATTGAATAGGATGTCAAGTTTAGATAGGGAGGACTTAGGGGCCGCACTATAGGCAATAACGTAGTAGTCAAAGGAGGGGAGAATCATCTTCTGGATTAGCTCACGGTGTGCAGTTTGAGGGAGACTTCGGTGGTTTCTGTACAGAGCTAATAGCATGGGGCACAGTTTTTTATAGTAGCATCAATGTGAACACTAAAGGACAGATGATGGTCAAGCCAGACACCAAGGTATCGGAACAAGGGACATCCTTGACACTTGCCCGTTGAGGGTTCAGAAGGTAGGGAGGGAGGGAGTCTGGACAGGTGTTGTCTCATGCTGAAGGTCATGGTGACAGTTTTTTTAGCGCTCAGGGAGAGCTGGTGGGAGCAGAACCAATGTTGTATATTGACAAAATCGGGAGGTGCCCAAGGAGAAAAGAACAGTTTAATCTGCATACATGTGTATGGCAGAGGACCGACAGACTAGAGGTAGGTCATTCAGGAAAATGGAGAACAGGATGGGTCCAAGCACAGAACCTTGGGGGACACCGGTAGTGATGGGCAGGGGGGCAGAAATGGCATCAGAGATTCTTATGGATTGGGTTCGGCCAGTGAGGTAGGAGCAGAACCAGTTGGGGGCAGTGTCAGAGACAAGCTTCAGCAAGGCTGGAGAGAAGTAAGGCATGGGAGATCGTGTAAAATGCTTTAGCTAGGTAGATGAAGATGGTAGAGGTGATCTGTCCACTATTCATGCCGGTGAGAATTGCATCAGTGAACCTAGTCAGGGACGAGGTGGTGGAATGACCCTTTCTGAACCGGGATTGGAAATCCATGTAGAAATTAGAGCAGGAGAGAAAGGAGATAAGTTGTGAGAGCACTAAGTGCTCTTGCAATTTTGCAGCTGCCGAGGAGAGAGATAGGACAGTAGTTTGAAGTCATGGTAGGGAGGCCTCCTTAGGCAGGGGGGGATGACTTTGGCAAGTTTCCATACCTGGGGACAGCTGCCACTGAGAAGGACAGGTTTAGAGGGTGGCAAGCAGGGCAGCTATGGCAGGGGCTGCGAGGTGGAGGAGCTTAGGGTCAAATTCATCAGGTAAGATGGGTTGAGGAAAGCAGGCTGTTAAGGCATCAGATGTTGAGATATCTTTACAGGACAAGGTGCAGGCACATACGGCTTCTTGTGGACCTTCGTGGTCCGAATGAAGTAGGGGTGCAGAGAGGAGAGGAGAGACGCGCAAGGGAGAGGTATGAGGTTGAACTCGTGGCAACAGCACTAGGTTCTGAGAGAAGGGAGTTATTTATGTTTAGGAGTGGAGTGGGGAATGCGGTAGGGGAAGAAGAGGAGTGAATGACCTTCCAGAATTCACAGGATTTTTTTGGGTTGGTTTATAGGGTGGAGTTGAAACACTCAGCTTTGGCCAGCCAGGTTGCTCTGGTACACTTGTTTCTAAGCATCCAGTATAATGGAGAAGCCTGGTGGTGATTAGAGGATTTGTGGACACTCCAGGCTCGGTCACGGATACTTTTAACACACTAGGGTTCAGGGGTGATCCAGGGCAGATGGTTGCCATGTAGCCTTGTGCGATGCATGGAGCATGTTTATCCCAGATGTTGAGAAATGTGCTTGAAGAGCAGGAGGGCAGCATCACTAGAGAAGGTAGTAGAGGATAGCACCCAGTTGGCTTGGGCAAGGTCATTTAGAAAGGGAGCGAGGTCAAGTGACTTGTAGGAATGTTGGACAAGGAACTTTGGGGTGATTTGGGGCAGTGAATTTTATGGACGAGGTAGGTGAGATGGTGGTCACTCAGGTGTCTGGGAGGAGACCAGATTTGATGACTGTGTAGGTGGGAGGTCAGAGCCCAGTCAAGTAGAGAGTGGTTTCCAGTTTTGAGGTTTAGGTGAATGGGCTCAGTGATGAGCTGGGAGAGATTTAGTCCAGTAACATCAGTCCACGCCTTGTTGAGGGCTGGGGATAGCCAATTGAGATTCAGGTCACCCATGATATATGATTCACCTCCAAGGGTGAGGGAGGAGGTTAGCGCAAGGAGGTCGGTGACTGTAGAGGAAGATGTACCTGGGCGGCAGTAGATACCAGTGACATAGATTGGGAGTTTGAAAGGGAGGGACAGTTGTAGCAGTAATATCTCGTAGGCTTTGGGTTCGGCCTTTGCTAGGATAGTTGAGAAGTGGATATACGATTTTGGGTAAATGGATACTCCGCCACCTCTGGTGACCCTGTCCTGATGGGCCATAGTACATCCTGGGATGGCAACAGAGATATCAGGGATGTTTTTATTAAACCATGTTTCAGAAAGGATAATTATGTCAGGGGTGTAGTGGATGGCAAGCACTTGGAGGGAATCAAGTTTGTGGGGAAGGCTTCCAATATTTAGATGTAGTAGGCGCAGTCCACCAGAGAGGGGGCTCCCATGGGCAGAGAGGTGGGGGACTGGCTGTGGGGAGGGCCCATGGGGTGTAGGAAGGAAGGCGAGGGTAATGGGCCAGGGTTGGGATGAATGTCTCCTGCAGCAAGGAGCAGGAGCTGACACTTGTTTGAACACAGAAGAAAGTAGGCGTCATTTAGTTAACAGGCAGGAGTAACTTTTAGGGGCTGGGCAAGGGGCAAATAAATGAGGCATCATCCAAGAAAGTGAAGGATTAATAAGGGAGGGGCAGGGCCGTAAGGAAGAATGGGACCAGGCATATGGGCAAGTAGAGGTGATCTGCAAGCTGGGGTATTGATAGATTCCAGAGGGGAAGGCAGGGAGAGAAGGGGTGTAAGGCGGAGGTGGAGGCATGATAGAGATTGGGGGGGTAGAAGATGAGAGAAATGAACAGGGGCAGGTAGCTAGGCCTAGGAGGCATTGCTTTGAGTGGGGAGGAGGTGCCCAAGATTACAGCAGATCCATGAGAATAGATAGGAGCAAAGGGGTGGTGGTTGGGAAGGTGATTGGCTCCTGAGCGGTGCCAGAGTCCAATTGCAAATGATTGGGAGAGTGGGAGAGAAAGTGGGTGGGGAGGTAGCGTATTTAATCAGTGGAGGGCCGGGGGTTGGCGGGAGAGCCGAAAATGTCCACAGTATACAGATTCAGCACTTAATTGAGACTAAAAATGACTGTAAAATCTGTTTTTAAGGAGCGCCAGGCAGCAAAGAAGTGGGATTGTTCCTGACCAATCGGATGTGGAGTGAGAAGTGCCCACCTTTGCTAGGGCTTTGAGTCCGGGTCCTGGTCTCGATCGGCAGGAGGTATTCCGATTATGGGAGATGGAACAGCCTGCTCAAGGGCAAGCAGCCGCTTAACTTTGTTTACCATGTAAGTGCACTGGCGATGAGTGTCTTTTTTCAGGCACAACCTGAATGCATAAAGTACAGACATAAGAGGTAGTACATCATGGTTCAGATACTCATTACAGAAATTTTACAAATATACTTACAAATATGATCAGTAGCAGACACGGGTTGTAATGAAATACTATACAGAATACATGTGAAGAAACTTGCAATGTACAGTGAAGGTGGAAGGCAATAGAGATTGCAGTAACTGGCAAGGGTACTAGGAATAGTAGCATAGTAGACACAGAGGGTATGATAGCTGGGGTGATAATCAAACAGGTGCACTTTCAGTTGGGGCAGATAAGAGTGAGGGAAGAGGAGAGGGGTTAACGGAAACAGTTACAGGCATTGGATGAGGAGTAATGAACTTTCAAAAGCTTAGCAAAGGCTGAGAGTGTGGGGGGTTGTTTGATGGCGGGGGATGGAATTATATGGGTTATGCTGTGACCTACACTAGGAGTCAGGCTATACCCTCCCTGACGTAAACTGCCACGCCTCCCACTTTTCATATTGCCCTGTCCCTCTTGCATAATTTATACTCAGGCATCGTGTGGTCCTAGTCAGTTTGGCATGGTCCATGTCTCAGTGACCACTGCGAATGTCCACTCCCCACTATGGCAACAGTGCCTGCAGGCATCCGTCTGTTTCCAAGACTTTGTGCATTCAGGTACACCACCTTCCACATAGAGTCTGAGCTTCCTTCCCTACCATCTACCTTTCTCATTGCTCCCCATTACTTTTACCCCCCCCACCCCCTCTGCTAACCCCTTCACTCGCCCTCCACCCTCTAGTCTCCCTGTTCTGGTATTGGGGGGACGGTCTGCTGAGCTCCTCCTTCCATGATCTCAGTGCCTTCAGGCCCTCTTTCCTGCCTCCAGTAGTTTAAATTAAGTTTATGATTTAGGTACCCCCAGCTTGCCCCTGAGGATCCTCAAGCCCCCACTACTGTGGTGCAGTCTGTCTGTGCAAAAAGTGTTTTATTTGACCAGGTTTACCCTCAGCCCCAATGCAGTCATACCCTGCTTCATTGCACCAGTCCCTCAGCCCATCATTGAAATCTTCTATCCTTTTCTTCTGGATCATGCTGCTGCAGCTCTTGGTGCTGACAACACCTGTGAGAATGCCAGAGTCTTCCACTCCCTGCAGTCCCCCATGACTCTGAATCTTTCTTGTACACCCTGCCTCCTCCCCAGCTAGGTTATTGGTACCTAGATGTATAACTACCATTAGTTTACCTACAACCCTCCTTAAAAACTACCCAGTTCTTGGGCACACCATCTCTGCTGTCATCCCTGCCAGAAAAACACCTTCCTATCTATATTTGGTCCCCCTCCTTCCCCAGTGAATAACCTTAATCATTGAATCCCCTAGGATTACCACCTATCTACTCCTTTTATTCCTGCCCATCCCTTCCTTCTTTGACTGCCATATGAGCTTCTGCCCCAGCTAACAGCTCCCTCTGTCCTACTTGACATCCCACCCTTCTCCCTAAGCCCTGCTTGCCCAACACCTCCACAGCCTCTATTTGCCTCTCCATCTGTTTTTCCACCCTCCTCCATGCCCTTCCCTTTCTGACAACTCATGCACACTGTCTCTTTCCCATCTCCTTCTGTCATCCTCTCCGGCCCTCCCCCCACCCCTTTGCTCCACTCTACATGTTTCCTCTTCTCCACCCACCTTGACTACCTTCTACTTTCCAACCCTTCCCCTGCTGTCCTACTTCCCTTTGCCACCTTGTCTTAACCCAACTTCTCTCCCCATCACTCTTCCCCATCCTGTTCCCCCTCCACACTTCCAGACAGTGGTGAAATCTATTCTTTAAAGGCACCCTTTGAATACTTGTACCCTTTTGCAACCCTCACAGTTCCCCTTTCCCAACCACTTGCCATTCCCCTTCCTAGGCTCCCCTGGTCTTCTGCGGTGGGTACCCTGGTGCTGGGTTATCCTCTCTACCCCTCTCCTTCCTGCTGACCTTGCTCCCTTGGTGTTCCCTGATCTGTCTTTCTCCACTTCCCTGCTCCTCATTACTATCCGCCCATAATCACAACTCCCATTTGAGCTCCGTAATTCTGCCCTTAGATTCTCCAGGCTCCTGCACTGGACAGCCCTGTTACTCACATTGTTCCAAGGAGGACTGCAACCCTATAACCACCCTCTTCCCACTATCCTGATACCTGTACTTGTTCCTATTTAGAGATGCTGCCAAAGTTTTAATTAACCTGTGAAATTGCCATGAAGTGGCCGAAATTAAGATTCACTGAGTTTTGCAAAGTTTTCCCCACCCTCAGCAACTTTGACTTCACCCAAAATCAGGATCGTTCTGATGTGAACAGTGGAATTCTACCTGCATATTGCAGAATTTCACCCACAAATTGCAAATTTTATGTAAGAATGGCAAAATTCCACTTTTGCAGGTGAATTTCCACCTTTGGGGCAGAAGTCCACACTCGTGGGTGGAATTCCACACTTTACAGATCAATCCACACTCCGCAAATTGCGCTAAATTTGTGATTTTGTACATGGAGCAAATTTAGCTAACTTAGACCATCTCCACTGCTCTTCCCCACATCCTACTGATCCTGCCTCACTTAACCCACCAGATGGACACTCCATATATAAACCAGTTGGAGGATATCTACAGTAGACCCCAATCCACTCTATTCTTCTACCCCCACCTCTTCTTTGATCCTCTGTATGAATGTAAGTGTCCTAGATAGAACCAGTTGCACTCCCTTGTCTGTGACGCCTTGTGCACTAGTCCCAGATAGTATCCCTTCTCTGTAGGACTCCTCTAATCTGCAATATATTTACAAGCTGACCCTAGAAATGGATCAGCTGCAATCCCCTTACAACACTCTACAGTGTATTTCCTGCCATCCCTTTACACTTACTAACATACTAAAATGCCAGCAGAATAGGCCTAACGGTTTTTCGTGTCTGGTCATTTGGTCAGCCCCCACCATGGGACCTGACCTTGCTGCCCCCCTCACCTTCTCTGGCTTCTCCCTTCCCAGTTCTGGATATTCTTGCTGCACTGGATTTTGCTTCCAGAACCCTTCCCCTGTACCTGTCCCACCTCCTCTTGAATCCCTCCACCGTCTCTGCCTCCACCAGCTCCCTGGGCAGCGCATTCCATGGCTCCACCACCCTCTCAGTAAAGTAGCACCTCCTCCTTTCTCCCTGAATCTTCCCTCCAGCTTCCACCCATGCCCTCTTACACTTACCTACCCTCCACCAACCAGCATGACCTGTGGTCTGTGGTTCTCCCTGTGGATGTCTTACTGACTCCCCAGCTATCACTGAGTATGACAACACACTCCTGCTTTGTGGCACCTCACACACTGGAGTCGCTGGCCTCTGGGTATTATATAGGAACCACAGCCACCATACTGACTGGCTGTAGTCAAGTGGTCCTCTGTGACTGCTGGATGGCTCAGGATTTCAGCCACCTCCCTCCTCAGCCCATCCTCGTAGCTTCCTCCCTTTACCCAACTTACACACCAAGCCCCACGGAAAATTATAGCATTATACAGCAAGTATTAACAATACAGAACTCAGCCCCATTTCAAACAAGCAGCAGTACTAACTGTAGATGGCCTCTACTCCTCCACGCATCCTGATGGCATCCTCTGAACAGAACTGAATATCCTCATGAACGTGACAGCTGTAATTATTCAAATCCTGAACAGAATGTGTTTCTGCACTTGTGCTGCAAAATCAGCTTTCTGCAGGATTTAAAAATTCCTCTGCCCTTGTTCGTGAGGTACACAGTCATAAGAAGGCTATGCTGAAAATTTGAGAAAAAAATATTTAATAGCAACAACGTTATGAGCAATGTTAAAATTGTTCAACACATGCTAGTAGCTTTGGTAATTTTCAATATTTTGACCCCACATTTCATCATGAGCATTTTTTCACACCACCTCATGAATGTGACAGCTGACATTTTCAAATCCTGGCCAAATGTGTTCTCACACTTGTGGTGCAAAATTATGTTTCGCCACTGTTTTATAAATAACACCGCATGTTCAGAAGGAGTGGTCATAAAAAGACTACATTGAAAATTTAGGGTCAAATGTGAGAAACAATTAAGTTATGAAGAAACATTGAACTGTTCCAACATTTACTCATAACTTTATTTTTGCTGATTTTAGCCCCTAATGTTCAGCATATCCCTTGTGTTACCCCAACCTCCTCAACACAATGGGTGTCATTTTTCAAATCATCTCAGAAACTTGTGTGGTGGTCCGATGGTATCATGTGCTGGGATCCACTAACAATAAAAGGGTAATAGAGCAACAGTGTCATGATGACTCACATAAATCGCATACAATTTACCAACACCAGTGTCACTCCCTGCAGGTGGAATGGCCGGAGGACACTTAAGTTCCCAATGAGGTGGATGTTGTCACTTGTTAAAGAGAGGTGGGAGCCAAAATTAAGTTCCGAATGCTAGATAGCTGTTTATTTTTGAAACCAGGGAAGGGAACACGGTCACAGGGGAAAAGTGGGGTTCTATCACTCTAATCTCCTATACGAGGAGGACTCTAAATATAGAAAACAATTGTAACAGCTATGCTGTAAGATCATCCTTATCTCTAAAATCAGCAAATCAACTGTAACAGTTATGTTGTAAGAGTGTCTTAGTATGATTCAAACTCAGAATCACTATACAACCCTTAAAACTTTCCCTTGAGGTGCACCTCTAAATAGGGCCTATTACCTGGAGTACTCCACTCTATGAAACGTTATAGCAGGTTGCTACAAGACTCTACATATGTTATTAGAGGCAGTACATGCAAGGTTGTACATTTTCTGTCATCATGAAGAGAACAGGGACAAAGAAACAGTATCCCATGTACAAAAAACAAAACAAGGCGCTGTGACAGCATCCCATGTACAAGGTGACAGCATTGAGTGCTTTCAAAAGGGTGGCATAATCATGGTGCCTGTGCACAGGGCTAACTGGCAGGGAGGGGGCAACTGGATATGGAGATTGGTGAATATAGTGATGTTGCTAAGTATACACATGCATGTGGGAGTGACCACACAGTGTGATGGGTGGAAGGGAGGGAGGGTTTGTAGGGTGTAATGTGGTGGTGGGCTGATGAGATGTCTGTATAGCATGGTGGGTTGGTGGTAGGCTGGGGTTGGAGGGTGCTTGGCTCAGTTCTGGGTATGCTCATGCTTTTGCCACAGGGTCTTTTTGTTTGTTTGTTTTTAAGTTTGCACCCCCAGACATGCAATTCCTGTAGTTGAGAATTTTTAGTAGAAGTGGGAACAAAGCCCGCCACATAAAAATAAAAACACATAGATCTAAAGAACCCTCTTGTAGTTTGTTATGAGAGTACATCACCAAAATTTATTTTGGTGATGTACATTCGCCCAAATCGCAATTATTATCCCACAATTGCCGCTATCACATGGAATCCAAAGAAACTGATGTAACAAGGAACAGCTTGAATGGCTGGCCACTCTGGGGACATCTTCAGAAACTAGGGGAATACAGAGAGGGTTTTGAATAGACCATGAGTTTCTTGGCTACACCCCACTCTCTAGGGTTGCCAGAATTCGAGAACAAGCACAAGATTTCCTTGGCTAAAACCCCACTGAGGGCTGCTGCACTTGAAGCACAAAGGATCCAGCCATGGTCCATGGGTGGACAGCCGGGGAAGTCAACCAATACAGTGGCTACCTCACCACAGCCTGCTTCTAGACTGCCATGTGTCAACGATGCAAAACAACCCACCACAGCTCGCTTCTGGACTACCAGGTAAGGAAGAAGATGCAGAACACCCCAGCACAGCCCACTGGTGAACTGATGGGTAACAAGAAGATACGAAACACCCCACCTCAGCCCAATGGTGGACTGCCGGGTAAGGAAGAAGATGTGGAAAACCCTACCACGGCCCACTGGTGGACTGCCAGGTAAGAAGAAGATGCAGAACACCCTGCAACAGCTTGCTTCTGGAGTGCCGGTACCGAAGATGCAGAACGCTTTGAAGTCAGGTGAATAATAAAGTTCTGGGCACCAAGTCCAGATGAGCCAAGAACTGACACAAAATAACAAAAAGGTGTTGACATGGATAACTGATGGAGAAGATCTGAACATCACTTCAGAGTGGACTACAAAACAAGAAACTGGATGGCAGACTTTCACTGAGCCAGGCTGTACACTGGAAACTGTTAGAGGAAAATAATAAATAGGACATTGTAAGGATATGGCTGCAAATACAGCTCTTGTTTTCGAGTACTGGCAGACTGATTCTGGGGTGCACTAATGAATCAAATCTTCTTCGAGGGTTGCTGAAGACTGATTCAGAAACACACTGGCAAAATGTCTCTGAAGGGTTGATGAAGACTGATTTGGAAACACAATAGGGAAATGCCTCTGAAGGATTGCTAAAGACTGTTTCGAAAACACACTAGTATAAGATGCTGACTCAATGCAATTAAAAGTCTCAGTTCCAACAGTGTTGCTTAATATCACAGTTCCAACAGTTTTGCTCAATATCACAGTCTCTGAATGTACAGACCACAATAAATAACAGGCACTTGGTTGTTTCTATCTTGTCACCTTCTTTGGTGAAGCCCTAGCTAAATGTGGGCCTACTATAGTGGGGTCTTCTAACTAAAATGGGGCTCTTCTGCTACTGCGGGTACACTGGTGGCTATACGCTAGCTGGCCTCCTTAGACTGTGGAGTACTCTAGTTGGGTGGGCCCCCCTTACAGCTGCACTGGGTCTTATTCTAACCGCTGGCCTACTGGGACTGGCTAGCTAAACCCTTTAACATCTGTGGGATTAAATTGCTAGCTAAACCCCTTAACAAGCTGTCGGGTCTAGGGTGCCCTGTGAGACCTGGGCCTATGATTCCCCTTTAATACACTGTTGGACCAATGGCGGCTGGGCCTCTTTAAATACTGTGGGCCTACTGTGACTGGCTAGCTAGGCCCCTTTAACACTGGGCCTGATTGCCCTTTGATATCTGGTGGGGGTGGATGCCCCCTTACCTTTCTTGGGCCTGGTTGCTCCTTTTAATAACTCCCTTTATGGGCCTTGTTGCTCCTTTAACTATCTGGTGGACCTATGCAGGGCTTGTCTACTACCTTGTGTTTGCCCTGACTTTGCTCTGCCCTTAATTTAAATATTTATAAAAACTTCTCTGTGGGCATCTATGCCTGGCCCCTACCCTAGGTGTCCCTGTGCCAGCTAGAATATTTAATTTATTTAAATTCAGCCCTCTGACCAGCACCTCTCTTGGCTTTCAACCGACTTTTCCTAGCGCCATACCGGTGCTGTTAAACTTTATTTAAAAAAAAAATGAAGGCAGACAACACTCTGCTTCTCGTACTGCCGCTGACTCATTGCCATGGTCTGGGGTGAAGACAGAGGTTACAGGAGGTGGAAGGTCTTGCTGGAGGTGCTAGGATTTCTGCAGGCAGGGAGGTGGATGACTCTGATGTTTGGGGACCTCACGGGACTCCATAAAAAATGATGCTCTTCAGACTCTCTCTCTCTGTCTATGCAGCTCCTGGCACTGCCTCCACTGAGAGGACCAGACAAAACTTTTAAATAAAATAACAAAATGGGGCCAACTGAGCCCTGAACGCGATTGCCAACCACTGACTTCTATTTTTCCTGGTGACTGTCGAACTACAGGCCTCCACACACAGTGGGACTGCTGTAATAGGAACCACTGGACAGAGGGGAGCAGATGCACACAGCACAGCCCTGGACAGCTTCAACCTGACCAGGTAAGCCTTATAGGTCCCCACTGCGCGTCTGTGTCCTCACACCCACTCTGCTGCCAACTGACTGCCCAGTCCAACAGACTTCTTCCAAAAATTACATTCAGGATTCCAGTCTAGAATCCTGAGTTTGTGCCTAACTGCTCTATTGATTCTTAAACCATATGCCACGCTGGGGCAGGACAGCTGTCTCAGCATGTGGTCATCATTTCTCGTGCTGCCTGCTCTGGGGGAGGGGTTCCAAGAGACAGCAGGGGCAGGCAGCCACAGAGAAAAACTTTTTCTTTTTTTTTTTACAGTGTGCTGCTACTGTTGTGAGGTGAAGGGAGAAAAACACATTGCAGGGGACCCCTGTACATTACCCCTGCCTTGCTCACTCTAACCTGGGGCACCTTCTCCTCCATGGGGCAACTTCTTTTTCTGTTGTGCCCCCAACTTTCGGGGCACTACAGATTCAGACCCACCAAACAATACATGTCCCCATGTATCCCCAAACATTTTATAACATCGATTGCATTTGAATGAGATACTATAGTACTATCTAGATGATGAACATCTCTAAAACCTTTAAACAAACTGAGTAACAGTTTTCTTAACTTTATTTTTATGCAAGCTTTAAAAGTTTAAATGCAATTCTTTTATTATACTCTGTAATTACTATGAACTATATGACTGCAAAATAAATTATCAAGACTCTAAATATCTCTTAATCTCTAAGGTGATTCTTATAACTTTAAAGAACACACTATAAACCTAAAGTGACCGTGTTTGATTAACTTATGGACGGGAGATACTAAAGAAAGGTAGGATTAAGAACTTTCTGGGAAGAACCTTTAGGAGGATCCCAAATGTATTCTTTGAGATCTATGGGGTAAAGGAATTAAGTTTCATCTATAACAGGTTCTGTCTCTGTTGCATTTTCGAGCATCAAACTTTCAGGGCAGTCCAAGTTATCAATAACTGGATAACTCCAAGTGTTGGCATACCAGTATGTTGGAGTTTCTAGCTTAGTCAGGTCAGAGTTACTGGGATCTCTTGCCTATCTGTTGGCTTTGCATCTGGGCTAACTGGTGGATCTGATCCATCTCAGAATAGGCATGGCTTTAGTAGATTCCGGTGTATGATCTTGGTATTTTTCCCAATTTCTCCTTGAATTTTGTACACTGGGAGTTGTCTGTATGAGATTTCAATGATAAAAGTATGGTTCAGGTTCCCACTTGGAAGATAATTTGGTCAGTTTCTGTGTCCTTTTGAGCAATACTCAGTTGCTAAGTTGTAATGGACTTGCATCAGCCTTGGCATCGTACACTGCTTTTTGTTTTTGTTGTACTTGAGCCTTGTGCTGATTTAGGACTTGGCCTGCTTCTTGTAATATGTTACTGTGTTTGGTAACCCAATCTGTATGTTGTTTACTGGAAGAAGTGTCTTTTAAGTCTACATCGAGTACAAGGTCCATTTGAAGATGACCATGATGTCCGAACAATACATAGTAAGGGGTATACCCTGTAGAGCTTTGTACCATGTTGTTGTAGAGGTAAGTCAGTTCTGGTAAGATAGTAGGTCAGTTTGCGTGTCTATGTTCTGACAATGCTCTCAGCATGTTGATTAGAGTCTGGTTAGCTCTTTCACACAGTCCATTAGTCTGTGGATGGTACACAGTGGTTTGGATCTTCTGACTTCCATATGAGTTGCACAACTCATGGAACAATTGTGATTCAAACAAGATTCCTTGGTCTGTCAGGATTTTGCTTGGGAATCCATATGGCTGTACGAAATATTTCAGAAAAGTTGCTGCAGTTCTCTTAGCAGTAAGGTCTCTAACTGGTGCAGTTATAATAAACTTAGAGTAATGATCCACCATGATGAGGACATAATTGATACCATTCCAACTAGGTTCAAGTTTTAAATAGTCCAAGGCAACCAATTCTAGAGGAGTATGACTGATAATAAGCTTAAGAGGAGCTTTTTGATTAGTTCTGTTACCTCTTTTAAGTTGCAGGTCAGACATTCTTCAAACTAGTTTTGGATCTGAGGTTTCATTCCAGCCCAACAGAACATTTTTCTAATACTAGACTCAGTTTTCTTGCTTCCAAAGTGTCCTGACTTGTCATGAAAAGCCTCTATGATGACAGGTGCATTTTCCTGCAGTATGATTATTTGAGTAATTTCGCAGTGGGTGTGAGGATCTCTGCCCTACCTTACAAGTTTGGAGTCTTGCATGGTTAACCGGTTGCAGAGTCACCACATTTTAATGAGTTCAGGGTTGGCATCTTTCCTGAGGATAGGCTCAAGTCCTTGGTTGGTTTTTAGAAGAGTTCAGATCTGCTGCAGTACTGGACTTTGATTCTGAAGTTGGATCCACAGGTTGTCCTGTTCTGCCACATGGGTTGAGTGATCAGACTGTGTCTCAGTTGCTGTTACAGGACTGAGTTGACAGCATACGCATACCAATTCTGCTGGAACTTGTCAAAACACAGGCATTTCTAAATCCTCCAGGGTTGGGTCATTGTTTTCAGGTTCTTCTTGCTGAAGTAACCTGTATAAGGCATCAGTGTTGGCATTTCTCTTACCGGATCGATACTTTAGAGTAAACTGATCATTGGACAGCCTTGAAGCCCATCTCTGTTCTAATGCTTCCAATCTAGTGGTATTGAGGTGAACTAGAGGATTATTGTCAGTATACACAGTGAAAGGTGTGACAGCCAAATGGTGTCAAAATTTCTCCGTGACTGCCCACACTAGAGCCAGAAACTTTAGTTTAAAGTAACTAAAGGGTTTGTCATTCTGTTCTGAACCTTGTAGGCTACGACTAGCATATGCAATGACTCTGTCCACTCCAGACTGTTCTTGTGCCAGCACAACCTAGAGCTTGATTACTGGCATCTGTGTACACTTTAAATGGTTTGGTGTGGTCTGCATAGGCCAGAATTGGAGCTTCTGTTAATGCTCATCTTTAGATGTCGAAAGCAATCTGATGTCTGGAGATCCAAATGACTGGTTGATTCTTGGATGTACATCCTGCTGTTGATCCATGAAGTAGCTCATGAATTTGCTCAGCAAATCGAGCAAAATTCTGGATAAACCTGTGGTAATATCCAGAAAACCCAAGAAATGTTCTCATGCTTCTCACTGTAGTAGGTAAAGGCCACTCTAGTACAATTAGTATTTTGTCTGGGTCTGGTGACTCTCCGTTTGCCGAGACAATATGTCCAAGGTAATTAGCATGGGGTTTCAAAAGGTGACATTTGGATGGTTTAAGCTTGAGTATGTCTTGAGTGAGGTGTTCAAAGACTTCTGCCGGGTGTTCTAGATGATCTTCATGTGTTTTGGAGTAAATGATGTCCAAGTACAGAAGTAATATGTCGAAGCTGCGGCTGCCTACACAGTGTTCCACAAAGCATTGAAAAGTACCAGGACCATTACATAAGCCAAATGGCATACAAGTAAACTTTAACAGTCCCATTGGGGTGATAAAAGTGGTCTTCTCAATGTCCGCAGGTGCAATTGGCACTTGCCAGTAGCCACTGGTCAAATCTAAGGTGGAAAATACAGCTGCTGATTGCAGTGTGGTGAGAGCATCTTCAATACAAGGCAGAGGATATGCATCCTGTGCATGATGTTGTTAAGTTTTGGTAGTTGACACAGAAGTGAATCTTCCTATCTTTTTCTTCCAAACACTACTGGTGCAGCCTATGGACTGTGGCTTTCTCAATGACCTTTGCCTCTTTCATTTCTTTGAACATATCCTTCACCTGTTAGTACTTGGCTGGTGGAAGTGGACAGAAACTTTCCCATATAGGAGGGTGCTGATTCCTGGGGATATAGTGCTGGACCCCTTGGGCCAATCCAAAATCCAACGGATGCTTGCTGAAGGCTTGATGGTGTTGCACCACTACCCATCTGACGTCTTCCTTCTGGGCATTGGTAGTGTTAGACATGCCAATGTTGAGTTATTTTAACCAATCTGACAGATCTGTCTTTTGGATCTGGCTGGTGTTCCCTTGCTGTGGATTGCTGACAAGCTGCTATGCTGGCTCGATTCTCTGGTTCTAGGACATCTTGGATGCTAATAGTGTATAATTTGGCATTAGTTTGGTTTTGTAAATCTGAACAACATGGTTTCCATAATTGAGAACTCATACAGGAATCCATCCTTTATTGACAGTAGCCACACTGCATGCAACAATAACAGGTTACTAAAGGAGTTGGTGGAAGAGCTAGCTGACCTAATGACACATCTGTTTAATAGCTCTCACAGACTGGAATAGTAACCAAAGACTGGAGAGCTGCCAGCATGGTGCCACTCCACAAGGGAGGGTACATGGAAGAGATGGATAATTACAGGCTGGCTAGTCTCACATTTATTGTGAGAAACTGATAGAAGGCCCTAATCAAGCTGGACCTCATGGAATACCTGAAATGAACGGTCTTCAGGACAATAAGCAGCACAGGTTCCTGGCAGGGAGATCATGCCAGACTAACCTTATTGTCTTCTTGATTGGGTGACTAGGAGCTGGACAAGGGCCATGTGGTGGACATCCTTTACTTTGATTTCAGTAAAGCATTTTGACTCAGTGCCACATAGGTGCCTGTTAAAGAAGTTGGAGGGCCTTGAAGTAGTCAAGGACATAGGTGGGTGGGAAACTGGCTTAAAGGCAGGAAATAGAGGGTTGCTGTAAACAGCGTGAGGTCAACAGAGGGGCATGTCACAAGTGGGGTACCTCAGTGATCGGTTCTGGGACCAGTCCATTTCAACATGTTCATTAGTGAAATTGGTAAGGGAATTCAGGGTAAACATGCCCTTTTTGCAGATGGCACTAAGCTTAGTGGAAAGGTAGACAGTGTAATTGGAGTTAGGAAACTAAAAAAAACCTCCAAAGGCTAAAAAGATAGTCAAATGTGTGGCAGATTTAATGTAAAGAAGTGCAAAGTAATGCACCTAGGGAAAGGCAACCCCCCCAAAAGAGTACTGGCTAAATGGGGTTAAAATTAGTACCACGACAGAAGAGCAGGACCTGGGAGTCATCATTTGTGACACCCTAAAACAATCAGGTCAGTGAAACAAAGCATACATGTCAGGAAAGCAAGCAAGATGTTGGGGTGTATAGGAAGGGGAAATAGATTGTAGGAGCAGGGAGGTGACTCTCCCTTTATCAATCCCTGCTGAGACCACATCAGGAGTACTATGTCCAGTTCTGAGCCCTCACCTTAGAAAGGACAAGGACAGGATAGATGCCATGCAGAGACAGGCAACAAAGATGGTACAAGGCCTCCATGGAGTCTCCAATGAGAAGCAGTTGAAAGAGCTGAACATTTACTCACTGGAGGCCAGGAGGGAGAGGGGGATATGATTGAAACTGTTAAGTTCCTAAAAGGCATAAATAGAGTACCCCACACAGAAATATTCACAAGAGCCCCAGCACAATGACACACATCATGAGTGGAAGCTGTGGGGAGGGAGCTTCAGAAGGAATTTGAGAAAACACTGTTTTTCAGAAAGGGTGGTGGAGCTGTGGAACAGACTGCTGGCCAAAGTGGTGAGCTCTAGGACTGTGGTGGGTTTCAAGTGGGGTTAGCACAGAGTAAAGGCAGAGATAATGAGTACAAGCTATTGGGGAGGGATAGGTTCCCAGACTGACACTAGGTCCCGGGTAATTTATGAGCATACTCAATGGACCTTCCTTTTTTTGCTGCTGTCAATTTCTATGTTTTTATTCTTTGTTGGGCATTGAGGGACACACACATGGCTAAAAGCATCAACTTGACAAGTGAGTACAGTGTGTAACCTTCACAGCACACCTAGTCATCTCTTCCAAACCTGGATTTCCCAGTTGGCAGTTCTAAGCACTGCTGATGCCCCACTGGGTCAATGCTGGACCTGCTGCTTTTTATGTTCACCTTGCACTTGTGCAAAGTGAACATATCAGCATGATAGTGATTTTGAGAGGTGTGTCATTGTTTGTCCAATGCAGGGTAGTCTGCAAGGGACTCGACAGTGTCAGACCACTCATCAGTCAGACTGATCATGATACTCTTCTGGTCTTGCAGGGTGGAAACTTCATGTAGTTCAAAGAAAGCGGCATGCAAATATTAGGGCATCTCTTTCCTTTGATCTGCATAACACCACTCAGCAAGCAGTGCTGAACCACATCATGATCAACCTGCGGTGGTCCTCCCCCTCATTGTAAAAACAATCCCTCCCATGTCTTCCTTTTTAATTTTCCAACACTGGGGTGCCCTATCCCCAGTGCCAGCTAGTGCCCCTCATTCTGCCTGTGTAACAGCAGGAAGCCCACTCCCAATGTCACCAAACATAACACAGACACTGGAGTGCTCATTCCCCAGTGTCGGTACCTGAAACACAGGAAACTGTTCCTCAATCCCTCCCACCCCTTCTTTCTTAATTTTCTGATACTGGAGTGCCCAATCCCTGGTGCTGGCTAGTAAGCCCCACCTCACCCATTTTCACTGTGTGACAATGGGGAGCCCACCCCAGTACTGCCAAACATAACACCAACACTGGAGTGCACAATCCCCAGTATTGGTACCTGAAATAAAGAAAATCATCTCTCATATCACCGCTGGGAACCTATATAGACCTCCATCAGCAGACTTTGACTACACATGCAATATAATTAAGGATATCTCTTTCTTCTCAGACACTGAGGATGTTATTATTTTAGGGGATTTCAACCTGCCTCACATTGATTGGGATTCCTTTGCAGGTCAATCTAGCGCAGACAAATTACTGGTAGATGTAGTTATCAATTCAGGGTTAAAACACTTAATTACGGAACCCACTAGGGGCACAAATATCTTGGATTTACTACTCACTAACATTGATAAACAGATTAGAAATCTTCATATCTGCAATCCACTGGGTTCAAGCGATCATTTTTCAGTGTGCTTTGAAATCCAGCATGAGATTTTGAATCATAGAAAATATACAGATGTAAAGAATTATAATAAAGCTGATTTTTTCAATATTAATAAACAGCTGAAATAAATTGGGACTTACTGTTCTATGGTTTAACAACCCAGCAATTGTGAATCATCTTTAAAAGATAATTCAGAATTTAGAAGAACTTTTCATACCAACTAAATAAAAATAATAATAAGCGTAAAATACCCCCGTGGGTCAATAAAACCATTGAATCTCAGATAAAATGGAAAGTTAAATTATTCAAAAAATGAAAAAAAGTACTCAATTACAGAAAAATACCATACTTTATAAATATAGGGTAGCAGTTAAAAGCTTAAAAATATCTATTAAACCTGCAAAAATTTAATTAGAATTTAAATTGGCACGTACCAAGTACTGTCAGAAGTCACTTTTCTCATATATCAACAGTAAGAAAAAATAATAATTCAAGGATTATAGGACCTATAATTAATAAAGGTGTTAGATTGTCAGATATTGATACTGCTAATCACTTTAATAGTTATTTTTGTTCAGTATTTTCCAAACAGATTACACCTACTCCAGTTTATCCTTATACATTTGGTGCATATAATATTACAATATCTGATGTTTTACAGGCAACGGAAAAAAAAACAACAAAAAAACACTAGTCCAGGACCTGATAATATACATCCCTGATTCTTGATTGAGACTTCTCAGACCATCTCCAAACCCTTATTATTATAATTTAATATATCCCTGCAAGAAAGCTCTATACCAGATGAGTGGCGCACAGCAATAGTTACCCCAATATTCAAGAAGGGCAACAGAGGTAGTGTTCAGAACTATTGCCCCATTAGTCTGATACCCGTAGCAGGAAAACTAATGGGAAGAATAATTAAGTTAAAAATCAACAAGGAATGTACAGTTTTGGGTATTCAAGATCCCTCACGACATGGGTTTACACCAAATCACTCATGTACAACTAACCTGATATCATCCTATGATAAAATTAGTGCACTCTTGGATATGGGTACCCTAATCAATGTTATATTACCCGACTTTAGCCGAGCATTTGATAAAGTCCCATACAAGAATCTCATAACTAAAATGCACAACATTGGTCTGTCATTAGAAATAGTAAACTGGGTATCAGACTGGCTAACTAACAGAACCCAAAGAATCAGAGTTAACGTAAACACTGTCTGGCTGTGGATCAGTGTTAGTGGGGTGCCTCTAGGGCTCTGTCCTGGGTCCCACACTATTCAATCGCTTTACACATGACTCACAACCTGGACCTAATATTTATATGGCTAAATTTGCTGATGATACAAAAAAAAGGAGGAAAGGTCAATAACCCTGAAAACATAGCATTATTGGTAGCTGATCTGGAAAAAGCTGAACAGTGGGCAAAACAAAATGGCATGTATTTTAATCAGGATGAATGTGTAGTGATTCATTTTGGTAAAAATAATCCAAATAATAGATATTACCTTAATAATTTACCACTCAAAACATCTAGATATGAGAAAAATCTGGGTATGTTTGTTAATAACAAGCTTACACCAAGGGATCACTGCACTATAACCTCTAATAAAGCAAATGGTCTTATGAGGCAAGTAAAGCATGCATTTATAAACCATTCTGAACAATGCCTCATACCACTCTACAGGGCCTATATTAGACCGCTCGTAGACTACAGGTCCCACCTTTTGGAATCCAAGGCTTAAGAGTGATATGGCAAGGATGGAAGAGGTTCAGAGAAGAGCCACTAAAATGTTACCTAGATTGGCATGTCTTGATTATTCATCAATACTTAAAGCTACTGGACCTTTCTCACTTCAAAGCAGAAGAATAAAAGGAGACCTGCTTTTAGTTCATAATCTACTTCAATCACCCAATATGGTGGAACATTGTGGATTATCTTACTCAAACAGAAGACTGGTCCCAAGGTTACACAACAAACAACTTGAGGTGAAATCTTACAAAACTAATAAAAGGGGGAATTTTTTCACCATTAGGGCCCCTAGAATATAGAACACACTTCCTCATGATTTGATTAATATAGTAAACATTACCAGATTTAAAAATGAACTAGACATCTGGATTAGGGACAATTATTAACTATGTTCCACATTGTGTGGGGAACAGTCTCGATGGGCTAACACCTTCTTCTGTTCATTTAAACCAAGTTAAATACTCTTTTTTTTATTTTTATACATCATGTTAAAAAGAAAATTGTGCATTAATGTCTATTACCACTGCCAGCCCACTGCCACCATTACCCTCAGCCCACTGACCCTCCCACTCAGCACCACCACCCCACACACCCCTACCACTTACTTACCTATCAGGGGTTCAATGCCATAATTCTCTCTGGACTGGAGACACATCTTCACTCTTCAACACTGTACCAGGAACTGGTGAAATCAGGTATGCAGTTCAATGGTTTTTAACTTGTCCTCATAATTAGGTCATTTTTAAATATTTTTTCCCAAAATTTTCAACATGTTCTTTTTGGACCCCACCTCATGAACAAGGGTGATGCAATTATGCAACTCTGTCTCAAAAGGTGATTTCATGGTCACTGTGAGAAATCACCTTTCAAGCAGGATCTGAAAATTGTCTTCACCCTTGTTTATGAGGTGGGATCATAAAAATGCTATGTTGAAAATGTGGGGTAAAACTATTTAAAAATAACAAAATTATGAGTGTACATTATAATTTTTCAATGCATGCTTGTAACTGGTCATTTTTAATATTTTGATCCCAAATTTTCAGCATAGCCATTTATTCACACCACTTCATACAACCATATGATGAAGCCAGCAGAATAAGGCAATTTGATCTATCTAGTCTGCTCGTATTGCAGGGTCCTCAGCTTGAGCTACTGACCCTGCCCCACCCTTCTCCTCCAGCCACCTCTCCTTTGACCCTTACTTTCCCCTTAACTCTATCCCAGCCTCTCTTGAAGCTGCCCACCATCTTCAATGAAACTACCTCTTCTGGAAGCACATTCCTCTCCATGAAGAAGTACCTCCTAGCCTCCCTCTGTCCTAACCCCTCCCCAACTTAAGACTGTGTCTCCTCATGTTTCAGTTTCCACTAAGCTTAAACAGACCCTCCTTCTCCACCCTATATATTCCTTTCAAACACTTGAAAGTCTCAGTCATGTCCACCTCTCTTCATACATTCTACCCTACTGGATCTCAATCATCTTCATTACCCTCCTTTAGACCATCTGCAGCAGGTTAATGTCATTGTTAAGGTATGGGCACCAGTACTGTACACTATACTCCAGATCCAGACTCACTGACGACCTGTACAAAGGCAGTATTACCTCCTCTCGGCCGCTGTTGATACCTCTGGCAATGCAGCTCAACATTTTATTTGCCTTTGCTGCTGCTTTCCTACAATGTGTGGAGTGCTTCATGTCACCAGTGGTCATCACTCCTCTACTACAGATATCTAGACCCCACCTAGGCTGTGCTCCATCATGGTGTTCTTGACTCCAATGTGCATAACTTTGCATTTCTTTGCATTGAAGACAAGCTGACAAATCCTGGACCACCCCTCTAGTTGTTCCAGATCCTTTAGGTCTTGTATCCTTCTGCTGTGCCATCCCACAGAGCTTGGTGTCATTCATGTAATTAGCAAATGTTGCCCTTAATGCCATCCCCAAGGTTGTTGAAGAAGACATTGAACAACAATGGTTCAAGCACCAAGCCCTGTGGGAGTCCACTGGCGACATCCCTGGTGCTAGCTAGCTCAACCCCCACCACCGCTCTCTGAGTCCTGTCCCTCAGCCAGTTTTCCACCCATCTTGTCAACTTCTCTCTAGCCCCCAAATCCATCAACTTCCTGTTCAACCTCTTGTGGGGTACAGAGTCAGAGGCCTTGCTGAAGTCCAGGTAAAAGTTGTCCACCATTTGGCTCCTGTCCACTGTTTTTGTGACCCAGTCAAAGAGGTCAATCAGATTTGTTTAATACAACCTCCCTCCCATAAACCTATGCTGCCTCTCATCCTGGAGACCATACTCATCCAGATACTCTACCAACCTTTCCTTAAATATGATCTCCATGAGCTTGCACATGATTGAGGTTAGACTGACCAGTCTGTAATTCCCAGGGTTGTCCATGGGAATGTTTTTATGGAGGGGCACTACAAGCCATTATTCAGTCCTGCTGTACCATGCCAACCTCCAGTAAACTATTAAACAGACCAGCCAATGGATCTGCAAGCTCACCCGCTATTTCTCTTAGCACCCTTGGGTGTATGCAGTCCAGGTGTGAAGATTTGTCAGCCCTCAATGCTAATTGCCCTGTCCTCATCCTATCCATCTCTATCCATGGTAATTCTAAACCTAGAATATGGGGGTTTTTGTATGCTAGTGGTAAAAAGGGAGGCTTAGAACGGTTAGAAGTCTGCCATGGTAGTATAGCCAGATTTATTTTGGAAGCCCCACCTTATACATATAAGTGTCTCCTATATAATCAGTTAGGATGGTTAACCTTGTATGAAAGTATACAGGGACATCTTTTGATGTTTGTAAGCAAAGGCCTACATGGCCGACTCCCTCCTTACATTTCTAATAACTTGACTTACAGGGATAAAATTGTATCCCTGAGATCAGCCTTGGTGTCTGATTTGGTAATCCTGCGATGTAATCACAAAATTGGCTGTCATTCAGTTTTCTATAGAGGTCCAATGGAGTGGAAAAAAATTACACCTAATATTAAATCCTCCACAGGAATCAGGCCATGGTTAAAGATTCAGTCCTGGTTTAGAAATACACTGGGAAACATTAGACAGTGTTGTCATATTCTGCCATGAAAATCTTGGAGTAAATCTTAAAATTTATTGTATATGATGTTTTGTTAGTCCCGTTTAGTTAGATTAATTGTGAAATTTTGTATATAATTATGTATTGTTATATGCACTGTCTTTGGAATTTTGTATCAAGGTTTTACTGTTTTTATGTAAAAGGACTTTGTTGTAAATGAGATTAACTCAATTGAAATTATCCTGGTTCATATAAAAATATGAATAAAACATTTTGCCTACCTTCCTACCTATCACATCTGTGTGCCACTCCCACCCCCCCATCTGCTCCTCTGGTCCATCTTTCTCCCTGGTGAAGACAGAACAGAAGTACTTGTTCAGTCCCTCTGTTTTGCCCTCATTCTCCAGCACCTACCTGTTCCATTTCCTGAGCCTAATGATCCTATCTTTCTTGTCCCTTTTCTCGTTAATATAGCAAAAAAATAGGCCTTCTCCCCTTTCTTAATTCCTTCAGCTAGCTGCAGTTCCTTTTCAGATTTAACCCACCAGACTGCCTTACCTGCTATGCTAGCCATCTTCAGGAAATCTTCCCTGACATCCTCTCTCTTGGTCCTCCTGGATTTCTTGTAGGCTGGTCTCTTATCCCCTACTGTCAGAGTGACCTCAGTATTAAACCAGCTGGGTGTGTTGGCACTTGAGTTTTTCCCTTTGAGCCTAACAAACTCCTCTCTGGCAACCATTATTTCTTCCTTGATGATGGACCACCTTTGGTCCACCCCATATCCATTTGGATGTCTGCTAGGTGACTCCTTAGCAACTTGCCCATCTTTCTGAAATCCAGCTCAAAATCCAGCATTTTAGCCTTAGTAGGGCCTTTTCCCTGCCCATGTTAAACCAGCACTACACTGTGCAATGGTCATTTCCACCCACAGACTCCTTGACCATTATATCCTGGATGTGCTCCCTGTTCGTCAGCATCAGATCAAGAATTGCCCCCTCCCTGGTGGGTTCTGCAATGCCCCGAGTCAGGAACCCACTTTGGAGTGCATCCAGGATCACCTGACTCATAGTGCAGGTTGTGGCTGATACCCTCCAGTCCACCTTGGGCAGGTTGAAGTCTCCTATAATTACTATCTGTCCTTTCCCTGCAGTAGTCAATATTTACAAATTCAATTCCCTGTGTCTTTCTTCCTCCTGATTGGGTGGTCTCTAAACCTCCCCCAACCTCTCTCACCTTTCTCCCTCTATTAGACAGAAACTGAGACAAAATTGCTTTTACCCTCCCCTCCTCTGACTCCTTCTTTGTACATATTATTTATTTTATTTATTTATTGAAATAGTTTCACCAGGAAAGGCACACTGAGCAAGAAGATGCTCGGCTCCGTGCAACCTGTGGGGGGGGGGGGGTACAGAGGATATCAGATACAAGATAATACAGAGACATTGGTAAAGAGAATATACAATATATTTGTGTGTTCACAGATTTTTGCAATTACAGGCAAGGACTAGACTAGCAACAAAGTACTCAATATCAGAGAAAACAAAAAACGTAGACAGTTTTGAGGACGAATGAGTGCCTAAGGTGCAAGTGCGTGTGCTTAGCTAGGAGAGACCCAGCTTCAGAGCAGTTTCTAAGCCTCAGGTCGGCTGGGAGTGGCAGTCAGGGGTTAACGGCAAGAGCAGTTTACCATTAAGTAGTTAGTGAGGGTGGAGGAGAGTGAATTTTTTAGAGGAGGAATGCCAGATTTTGGAGAAACGGTGAGAGAAAGCTGCTTGACCAGCAGTGGACTTACGCCAAGGATTACAAGTAGATGGGAGTCAGTGGATCTGAGGGCATGGGGATAGAAGCGAGCAAGGAGGAGAGGTAGGAGGAGGGCGCCTAGGCCAGAACTTGGAGATGAATTTAGCACAGTGAGCAAGGTGTCGGTTTTCAAGGGATGGTATGGCCAAGGAGCGTATAGCTCCAGTGGTGGGTGAGGGAGGGCATTGAGAGTAAAGTTGCAGAAGGCATTGAATAGGATGTCAAGTTTAGATAGGGAGGACTTAGGGGCCGCACTATAGGCAATAACGTAGTAGTCAAAGGAGGGGAGAATCATCTTCTGGATTAGCTCACGGTGTGCAGTTTGAGGGAGACTTCGGTGGTTTCTGTACAGAGCTAATAGCATGGGGCACAGTTTTTTTATAGTAGCATCAATGTGAACACTAAAGGACAGATGATGGTCAAGCCAGACACCAAGGTATCGGAACAAGGGGACATCCTTGAGCACTTGCCCGTTGAGGGTTCAGAAGGTAGGGAGGGAGGGGAGTCTGGACAGGTGTTGTCTCATGCTGAAGGTCATGGTGACAGTTTTTTTAGCGTTCAGGGAGAGCTGGTGGGAGCAGAACCAATGTTGTATATTGACAAAATCGGGAGGTGCCCAAGGAGAAAAGAACAGTTTAATCTGCATACATGTGTATGGCAGAGGACCGACAGACTAGAGGTAGGTCATTCAGGAAAATGGAGAACAGGATGGGTCCAAGCACAGAACCTTGGGGGACACCGGTAGTGATGGGCAGGGGGGCAGAAATGGCATCAGAGATTCTTATGGATTGGGTTCGGCCAGTGAGGTAGGAGCAGAACCAGTTGGGGGCAGTGTCAGAGACAAGCTTCAGCAAGGCTGGAGAGAAGTAAGGCATGGGAGATCGTGTAAAATGCTTTAGCTAGGTAGATGAAGATGGTAGAGGTATCTGTCCACTATTCATGCCGGTGAGAATTGCATCAGTGAACCTAGTCAGGGACGAGGTGGTGGAATGACCCTTTCTGAACCGGGATTGGAAATCCATGTAGAAATTAGAGCAGGAGAGAAAGGAGATAAGTTGTGAGAGCACTAAGTGCTCTTGCAATTTTGCAAGCGTCGGGAGGAGAGAGATAGGACAGTAGTTTGAAGTCACGGTAGGGAGGCCTCCTTTAGGCAGGGGGATGACTTTGGCAAGTTTCCATACCTGGGGGACAGCTGCCACTGAGAAGGACAGGTTTAGTAGGGTGGCAAGCAGGGCAGCTATGGCAGGGGCTGCGAGGTGGAGGAGCTTAGGGTCAAATTCATCAGGTAAGATGGGTTGAGTGAAAGCAGGGCTGTTAAGGCATCAGATGTTGAGATATCTTTACAGGACAAGGTGCAGGGCACATACGGCTTCTTGTGACCTTCGGTTGGTCCGAATGAAGTAGGGGTGCGAAGAGAGGAGAGGAGAGAGGCTGCGCAAGTGGAGAGGTATGAGTTGAACTCGGTGGCAACAGCACTAGGTTCTGAGAGAAGGGAGTTATTTATGTTTAGGAGTGGAGTGGGGGAATGCGGTAGGGGGGAAGAAGAGGGAGTGAATGACCTTCCAGAATTCACAGGGATTTTTTTTGGTTTGTTTATAGGGTGGAGTTGAAACACTCAGCTTTGGCCAGCCAGGTTGCTCTGGTACACTTGTTTCTAAGCATCCAGTATACGGAGAAGCCTGGTGGGTGATTAGAGGATTTGTGGACACTCCAGGCTCGGTCACGGATACTTTAACACACTAGGGGTTCAGGGGTGATCCAGGGCAGATGGTTGCCATGTAGCCTTGTGCGATGCATGGAGCATGTTTATCCCAGATGTTGAGAAATGTGCTTTTGAAGAGCAGGAGGGCAGCATCACTAGAGAAGGTAGTAGAGGATAGCACCCAGTTGGCTTGGGCAAGGTCATTTAGAAAGGGAGCGAGGTCAAGTGACTTGTAGGAATGTTGGACAAGGAACTTTGGGGGTGATTTGGGGCAGTGAATTTTATGGACGAGGTAGGTGAGATGGTGGTCACTCAGGGTGTCTGGGAGGAGACCAGATTTGATGACTCGTGTAGGTGGGAGGTCAGAGCCCAGTCAAGTAGAGAGTGGTTTCCAGTTTTGAGGTTTAGGTGAATGGGCTCAGTGATGAGCTGGGAGAGATTTAGTCCAGTAACATCAGTCCACGCCTTGTTGAGGGCTGGGGATAGCCAATTGAGATTCAGGTCACCCATGATATATGATTCACCTCCAAGGGTGAGGGAGGAGGTTAGCGCAAGGAGGTCGGTGACTGTAGAGGAAGATGTACCTGGCGGCAGTAGATACCAGTGACATAGATTGGGAGTTTGAAAGGAGGGACAGTTGTAGCAGTAATATCTCAGAGGCTTTGGGTTCGGCCTTTGCTAGGATAGTTGAGAAGTGGATATACGATTTTGGGTAAATGGATACTCCGCCACCTCTGGTGACCCTGTCCTGATGGGCCATAGTACATCCTGGGATGGCAACAGAGATATCAGGGATGTTTTTATTAAACCATGTTTCAGAAAGGATAATTATGTCAGGGGTGTAGTGGATGGCAAGCACTTGGAGGGAATCAAGTTTGTGGGGAAGGCTTCCAATATTTAGATGTAGTAGGCGCAGTCCACCAGAGAGGGGGCTCCCATGGGCAGAGAGGTGGGGGACTGGCTGTGGGGAGGGCCCATGGGGTGTAGGAAGGAAGGCGAGGGTAATGGGCCAGGGTTGGGATGAATGTCTCCTGCAGCAAGGAGCAGGAGCTGACACTTGTTTGAACACAGAAGAAAGTAGGCGTCATTTAGTTGAGCAGGAGTAACTTTTAGGGGCTGGGCAAGGGCAAATAAATGAGGCATCATCCAAGAAAGTGAAGGATTAATAAGGAGGGGCAGGGCCGTGAGGGAAGAATGGGACCAGGCATATGGGCAAGTAGAGGTGATCTGCAAGCTGGGGGCATTGATAGATTCCAGAGGGGAAGGCAGGGAGAGAAGGTGGGCTGGAGGTGGAGGCATGATAGAGATTGGGGGTAGAAGATGAGAGAAATGAACAGGGCAGGTAGCTAGGCCTAGGAGGCATTGCTTTGAGTGGGGAGGAGGTGCCCAAGATTACAGCAGATCCATGAGAATAGATAGGAGCAAAGGGGTGGTGGTTGGGAAGGTGATTGGCTCCTGAGCGGTGCCAGAGTCCAATTGCAAATGATTGGGAGAGTGGGAGAGAAAGTGGGTGGGGAGGTAGCGTATTTAATCAGTGGAGGGGCGGGGGTTGGCGGGAGAGCCGAAAATGTCCACAGTATACAGATTCAGCACTTAATTGAGACTAAAAATGACTGTAAAATCTGTTTTTTAAGGAGCGCCAGGCAGCAAAGAAGTGGGATTGTTCCTGACCAATCGGAGCGGAGTAGTGAGAAGTGCCCGTACCTTGCTAGGGCTTTGAGTCCGGGGTCCTGGTCTCGATCGGCAGCAGGAAGTATTGGCCGATTATGGGGAGATGGAACAGCCCTGCTCAAGGGCAAGCAGCCGTTTAACTTTGTTTACCATGTAAGTGCACTGGCGATGAGTGTCTTTTTCAGGCACAACCTGAATGCATAAAGTACAGACATAAGAGGTAGTACATCATGGTTCAGATACTCATTACAGAAATTTTACAAATATACTTACAAATATGATCAGTAGCAGACACGGGTTGTAATGAAATACTATACAGAATACATGTGAAGAAACTTGCAATGTACAGTGAAGGTGGAAGGCAATGAGAGATTGCAGTAACTGGCAAGGGTACTAGGAATAGTAGCATAGTAGACACAGAGGGTATGATAGCTGGGGTGATAATCAAACAGGTGCACTTTCAGTTGGGGCAGATAAGAGTGAGGGAAGAGGAGAGGTTACGGAAACAGTTACAGGCATTGGATGAGGAGTAATGAACTTTCAAAAGCTTAGCAAAGGCTGAGAGTGTGGGGGGTTGTTTGATGGCGGGGGATGGAATTATATGGGTTATGCTGTGACCTACACTAGGAGTCAGGCTATACCCTCCCTGATGTAAACTGCCACGCCTCCCACTTTTCATATTGCCCTGTCCCTCTTGCATAATTTATACTCAGGCATCGTGTGGTCCTAGTCAGTTTGGCATGGTCCATGTCTCAGTGACCACTGCGAATGTCCACTCCCCACTATGGCAACAGTGCCTGCAGGCATCCGTCTGTTTCCAAGACTTTGTGCATTCAGGTACACACCTTCCACATAGAGTCTGAGCTTCCTTCCTCACCATCTACCTTCTCATTGCTCCCCATTACTTTTACCCCACCCCCTCTGCTAACCCCCTTCACTCGCCTCCACCCTCTAGTCTCCCTGTTCTGGTATTGGGGACGGTCTGCTGAGCTCCTCCTTCCATGATCTCAGTGCCTTCAGGCCCTCTTTCCTGCCTCCAGTAGTTTAAATTAAGTTTATGATTTAGGTACCCCCAGCTTGCCCCTGAGGATCCTCAAGCCCCCACTACTGTGGTGCAGTCTGTCTGTGCAAAAAGTGTTTTATTTGACCAGGTTTACCCCCAGCCCCAATGCAGTCATACCCTGCTTCATTGCACCAGTCCCTCAGCCCATCATTGAAATCTTCTATCCTTTTCTTCTGGATCATGCTGCTGCAGCTCTTGGTGCTGACAACACCTGTGAGAATGCCAGAAGTCTTGCCACCTCCCTGCAGTCCCCCTATGACTCTGAATCTTTCTTGTACTACCCCTGCCTCCTCCCCAGCTAGGTTATTGGTACCTAGATGTATAACTACCATTAGTTTACCTACAACCCTCCTTAAAAAACTACCCAGTTCTTGGGCACACCATCTCTGCTGTCATCCCTGCCAGAAAAAACACCTTCCTATCTATATTTGGTCCCCCCTCCCTTCCCCAGTGAATAACCTTAATCATTGAATCCCCTAGGATTACCACCTATCTACTCCTTTTATTCCTGCCTCCATCCCTTCCTTCTTTGACTGCCATATGAGCTTCTGCCCCAGCTAACAGCTCCCCCTCTGTCCTACTTGACATCCCACCCTTCTCCCTAAGCCCTGCTTGCCCAACACCTCCACAGCCTCTATTTGCCTCTCCATCTGTTTTTCCACCCTCCTCCATGCCCTTCCCTTTCTGACAACTCATGCACACTGTCTCTTTCCCATCTCCTTCTGTCATCCTCTCCGGCCCTCCCCCCACCCCTTTGCTCCACTCTACATGTTTCCTCTTCTCCACCCACCTTGACTACCTTCTACTTTCCAACCCCTTCCCTGCTGTCCTACTTCCCTTTGCCACCTTGTCTTAACCCAACTTCTCTCCCCATCACTCTTCCCCATCCTGTTCCCCCTCCACACTTCCAGACAGTGGGTGAAATCTATTCTTTAAAGGCACCCCTTTGAATACTTGTACTCCTTTTGCAACCCTCACAGTCCCCCTTTCCCCCAACCACTTGCCATTCCCCCTTCCTAGGCTCCCTGGTCTTCTGCGGTGGGGTACCCCTGGTGCTGGGTTATCCTCTCTACCCCCTTCTCCTTCCTGCTGACCTTGCTCCCTTGGTGTTCCCCGATCTGTCTTTCTCTCCACTTCCCTGCTCCTCGTACTATCCGCTCCATAATCACAACTCCCATTTGAGCTTCCGTAATTCTGCCCTTAGATTCTCCAGGCTCCTGCACACTGGACAGCCCCTGTTACTCACATTGTTCCAAGGAGGACTGCAACCCTATAACCACCCTCTTCCCACTATCCTGATACCTGTACTTGCTCCTATTTAGAGATGCGTCAAAGTTTTAATTAACCTGTGAAATTGCCATGAAGTGGCCGAAATTCGCATTCACTGAGTTTTGCAAAGTTTTCCCCACCCTCAGCAACTTTGACTTCACCCAAAATCAGGACGTTTTCCATGTGAACAGTGGAATTCTACCTGCACATTGCAGAATTTCACCCACAAATTGCAAATTTTGCGTAAGAATGGCAAAATTCCACTTTTTGCAGGTGAATTTCCCCACCTTGCGGGCAGAAGTCCACACTTCGTGGGTGGAATTCCACACTTTACAGATCAATCCACACTCCGCAAATTGCGCTAAATTTGTGATTTTGTACATGGAGCAAATTTAGCTAACTTAGACCATCTCCACTGCTCTTCCCCCACATCCTACTGATCCTTGCCTCACTTAACCCACCAGATGGACACCTCCATATATAAACCAGTTGAGGATATCTACAGTAGACCCCAAATCCACTCTATTCTTCTACCCCCTACCTCTTCTTTGATCCTCTGTATGAATGTAAGCTGTCCTAGATAGGAACCAGTTGCACTCCCTTGTCTGTGACGCCCTTGTGCACTAGTCCCAGATAGTATCCCTTCTCTGTAGGACTCCTCTAATCTGCAATATATTTACAAGCTGACCCTAGAAATGGATCAGCTGCAATCCCCTTACAACACTCTACAGTGTATTTCCTGCCATCCCTTTACACTTACTAACATACTAAAATGCCAGCAGAATAGGCCTAACGGTTTTTCGTGTCTGGTCATTTGTCAGCCCACCATGGGACCTGACCTTGCTGCCCCCTCACCTTCTCTGGCTTCTCCTTCCCAGTTCTGGATATTCTTGCTGCACTGGATTTTGCTTCCAGAACCCTTCCCCTGTACCTGTCCCACCTCCTCTTGAATCCCTCCACCGTCTCTGCCTCCACCAGCTCCCTGGGCAGCGCATTCCATGGCTCCACCACCCTCTCAGTAAAGTAGCACCTCCTCCTTTCTCCCCGAATCTTCCCCCCTCCAGCTTCCACCCATGCCCTCTTACACTTACCTACCCTCCACCAACCAGCATGACCTGTGGTCTGTGGTTCTCCCTGTGGATGTCTTACTGACTCCCCCAGCTATCACTGAGTATGACAACACACTCCTGCTTTGTGGCACTCACACACTGGAGTCGCTTGGCCCTCTGGGTATTATATAGGAACTACAGCCACCATACTGACTGGCTGTAGTCAAGTGGTCCTCTGTGACTGCTGATGGCTCAGGATTTCAGCCACCTCCCTCCCTCAGCCCATCCTCGGTAGCTTCCTCCCTTTACCCAACTTACACACCAAGCCCCACGGAAAATTATAGCATTATACAGCAAGTATTAACAATACAGAACTCAGCCCCCATTTCAAACAAGCAGCAGTACTTAACTGTAGATGGCCTCTACTTCCTCCACGCATCCTGATGGCATCCTCTGAACAGAACTGAACATCCTCATGAACGTGACAGCTGTAATTATTCAAATCCTGAACAGAATGTGTTTTTGCACTTGTGCTGCAAAATCAGCTTTCTGGCAGGATTTGAAAAATTCCTCTGCCCTTGTTCGTGAGGTACAGTCATAAGAAGGCTATGCTGAAAATTTGAGAAAAAAATATTTAATAGCAACAACGTTATGAGCATAAGTTAAAATTGTTCAACACATGCTAGTAGCTTTGGTAATTTTCAATATTTTGACCCCACATTTTCATCATGAGCATTTTTTCACACCACCTCATGAATGTGACAGCTGACATTTTTCAAATCCTGGCCAAAATGTGTTCTCACACTTGTGGTGCAAAATTATGTTTCGGCCACTGTTTTATAAATAACACCCGTCATGTTCAGAAGGAGTGGTCATAAAAAGACTACATTGAAAATTTAGGGTCAAAATGTGAGAAACAATTAAGTTATGAAGAAACATTGAACTGTTCCAACATTTACTCATAACTTTATTTTTGCTGATTTTAGCCCCTAATGTTCAGCATATCCCTTGTGTTACCCCAACCTCCTCAACACAATGGGTGTCATTTTTCAAATCATCTCAGAAACTTGTGTGGTGGTCCGATGGTATCATGTGCTGGGATCCACTAACAATAAAAGGGTAATAGAGCAACAGTGTCATGATGACTCACATAAATCGCATACAATTTACCAACACCAGTGTCACTCCCTGCAGGTGGAATGGCCGGAGGACACTTAAGTTCCCAATGAGGTGGATGTTGTCACTTGTTAAAGAGAGGTGGGAGCCAAAATTAAGTTCCGAATGCTAGATAGCTGTTTATTTTTGAAACCAGGGAAGGGAACACGGTCACAGGGGAAAAGTGGGGTTCTATCACTCTAATCTCCTATACGAGGAGGACTCTAAATATAGAAAACAATTGTAACAGCTATGCTGTAAGATCATCCTTATCTCTAAAATCAGCAAATCAACTGTAACAGTTATGTTGTAAGAGTGTCTTAGTATGATTCAAACTCAGAATCACTATACAACCCTTAAAACTTTCCCTTGAGGTGCACCTCTAAATAGGGCCTATTACCTGGGTACTCCACTCTATGAAACGTTATAGCAGGTTGCTACAAGACTCTACATATGTTATTAGAGGCAGTACATGCAAGGTTGTACATTTTCTGTCATCATGAAGAGAACAGGGACAAAGAAACAGTATCCCATGTACAAAAACAAAAACAAGGCGCTGTGACAGCATCCCATGTACAAGGTGACAGCGATTGAGTGCTTTCAAAAAGGGTGGCACAATCATGGTGCCTGTGCACAGGGCTAACTGGCAGGGGAGGGGGGCAACTGGATATGGAGATTGGTGAATATAGTGATGGGATGTTGCTAAGTATACACATGCATGTGGGAGTGACCACACAGTGTGATGGGTGGAAGGGGAGGGAGGGTTTGTAGGGTGTAATGTGGTGGTGGGCTGACGAGATGTCTGTATAGCATGGTGGGTTGGTGGTAGGCTGGGGTTGGGAGGGTGCTTGGCTCAGTTCTGGGTATGCTCATGCTTTTGCCACAGGGTCTTTTTTGTTTGTTTGTTTTTTTAAAGTTTTGCAGCCCCCCAGACATGCACTCCCTGTAGTTGAGAATTCTTTAGTAGGGGGGTGCGGGGAACAAAGCCCGCCACATAAAATAAAAACACATAGATCTAAAGAACCCTCTTGCAGTTTGCCATGAGAGTACATCACCAAAATTTATTTTTGGTGATGTACATTCGCCCAAATCGCAATTATTATCCCACAATTGCCGTTATCACATGGAATCCAAAGAAACTGATGTAACAAGGAACAGCTTGAATGGCTGGCCACTCTGGGGACATCTTCAGAAACTAGGGGAATACAGAGAGGGGTTTTGAACAGACCATGAGTTTCTCGGCCACACCCCACTTCTCTAGGGTTGCCAGAATTCGAGAACAAGCACAAGATTTCCTTGGCTAAAACCCCACTGAGGGCTGCTGCACTTGAAGCACAAAGGATCCAGCCATGGTCCATGGGTGGACAGCCGGGGAAGTCAACCAATACAGTGGCTACCTCACCACAGCCTGCTTCTAGACTGCCATGTGTCAACGATGCAAAACAACCCACCACAGCTCGCTTCTGGACTACCAGGTAAGGAAGAAGATGCAGAACACCCCAGCACAGCCCACTGGTGAACTGATGGGTAACAAGAAGATACGAAACACCCCACCTCAGCCCAATGGTGGACTGCCGGGTAAGGAAGAAGATGTGGAAAACCCTACCACGGCCCACTGGTGGACTGCCAGGTAAGGAAGAAGATGCAGAACACCCTGCAACAGCTTGCTTCTGGAGTGCCGGGTACCGGGAAGATGCAGAACGCTTTGGAAGTCAGGTGAATAATAAAGTTCTGGGCACCAAGTCCAGATGAGCCAAGAACTGACACAAAATAACAAAAAAGGTGTTGACATGGATAACTGATGCAGAAGATCTGAACATCACTTCAGAGTGGACGACAAAACAAGAAACTGGATGGCAGACTCTTCACTGAGCCAGGCTGTACACTGGAAACTGTTAGAGGAAAATAATAAATAGGACATTGCAAGGATATGGCTGCAAATACAGCTCTTGTTTTCGGGAGTACTGCGGCAGACTGATTCTGGGGTGCACTAATGAATCAAATCTTCTTCGAGGGTTGCTGAAGACTGATTCAGAAACACACTGGCAAAATGTCTCTGAAGGGTTGATGAAGACTGATTTGGAAACACAATAGGGAAATGCCTCTGAAGGATTGCTAAAGACTGTTTCGAAAACACACTAGTATAAGATGCTGACTCAATGCAATTAAAAGTCTCAGTTCCAACAGTGTTGCTTAATATCACAGTTCCAACAGTTTTGCTCAATATCACAGTCTCTGAATGTACAGACCACAATAAATAACAGGCACTTGGTTGTTTCTATCTTGTCACCTTCTTTGGTGAAGCCCTAGCTAAATGTGGGCCTACTATAGTGGGGTCTTCTAACTAAAATGGGCTCTTCTGCTACTGCGGGTACACTGGTGGCTATACGCTAGCTGGCCTCCTTAGACTGTGGAGTACTCTAGTTGGGTGGGCCCCCCTTACAGCTGCACTGGGTCTTATTCTAACCGCTGGCCTACTGGGACTGGCTAGCTAAACCCTTTAACATCTGTGGGATTAAATTGCTAGCTAAACCCCTTAACAAGCTGTCGGGTCTAGGGTGCCCTGTGAGACCTGGGCCTATGATTCCCCTTTAATACACTGTTGGACCAATGGCGGCTGGGCCTCTTTAAATACTGTGGGCCTACTGTGACTGGCTAGCTAGGCCCCTTTAACACTGGGCCTGATTGCCCTTTGATATCTGGTGGGGGTGGATGCCCCTTACCTTTCTTGGGCCTGGTTGCTCCTTTTAATAACTCCCTTTATGGGCCTTGTTGCTCCTTTAACTATCTGGTGGACCTATGCAGGGCTTGTCTACTACCTTGCGTTTGCCCCGACTTTGCTCTGCCCTTAATTTAAATATTTATAAAAACTTCTCTGTGGGCATCTATGCCTGGCCCCTACCCTAGGTGTCCCTGTGCCAGCTAGAATATTTAATTTATTTAAATTCAGCCCTCTGACCAGCACCTCTCTTGGCTTTCAACCCGACTTCTTCCTAGCGCCATACCGGTGCTGTTAAACTTTATTTAAAAAAATGAAGGCAGACAACACTCTGCTTCTCGTACTGCCGCTGACTCATTGCCATGGTCTGGGGTGAAGACAGAGGTTACAGGAGGTGGAAGGTCTTGCTGGAGGTGCTAGGATTTCTGCAGGCAGGAGGTGGATGACTCTGATGTTTGGGGACCTCACGGGACTCCATAAAAAATGATGCTCTTCAGACTCTCTCTCTCTGTCTATGCAGCTCCTGGCACTGCCTCCACTGAGAGGACCAGACAAAACTTTTAAATAAAATAACAAAATGGGGCCAACTGAGCCCTGAACGCGATTGCCAACCACTGACTTCTATTTTTCCTGGTGACTGTCGAACTACAGGCCTCCACACACAGTGGGGACTGCTGTACAGGAACCACTGGACAGAGGAGCAGATGCACACAGCACAGCCCTCGGGACAGCTTCAACCTGACCAGGTAAGCCTTATAGGTCCCCACTCGCTGTCTGTGTCCTCACACCCACTCTGCTGCCAACTGACTGCCCAGTCCAACAGACTCTCTTCCAAAAAAATTACATTCAGGATTCCAGTTCTAGAATCCTGAGTTTGTGCCTAACTGCTCTATTGATTCTTAAACTATATGCCACACGCTGGGCAGGGACAGCTGTCTCAGCATGTGGTCATCATTTCTCGTGCTGCCTGCTCTGGGGGGGAGGGGGGTTCCAAGAGACAGCAGGGGCAGGCAGCCACAGAGAAAAACTTTTTCTTTTTTTTTTTACAGTGTGCTGCTACTGTTGTGAGGTGAAGGGAGAAAAACACATTGCAGGGGACCCCTGTACATTACCCCTGCCTTGCTCACTCTAACCTGGGGCACCTTCTCCTCCATGGGGTAACTTTTTTCTGTTGTGCCCCAAGCACTCATAGATTCAGACTCCACCAAACAATACATGTCCCCATGTATCCCCAAACATTTTATAACATCGATTGCATTTGAATGAGATACTATAGTACTATCTAGATGATGAACATCTCTAAAACCTTTAAACAAACTGAGTAACAGTTTTCTTAACTTTATTTTTATGCAAGCTTTAAAAGTTTAAATGCAATTCTTTTTATTATACTCTGTAATTACTATGAACTATATGACTGCAAAATAAATTATCAAGACTCTAAATATCTCTTAATCTCTAAGGTGATTCTTATAACTTTAAAGAACACACTATAAACCTAAAGTGACCGTGTCTGATTAACTTATGGACGGGAGATACTAAAGAAAGGTAGGATTAAGAACTTTCTGGGAAGAACCTTTAGGAGGGATCCCAAAATGTATTCTTTGAGATCTATGGGGTAAAGGAATTAAAGTTTCATCTATAACAGGTTCTGTCTCTGTTGCATTTTCGAGCATCAAACTTTCAGGGCAGTCCAAGTTATCAATAACTGGATAACTCCAAGTGTTGGCATACCAGTATGTTGGAGTTTCTAGCTTAGTCAGGTCAGAGTTACTGGGATCTCTTGCCTATCTGTTGGCTTTGCATCTGGGCTAACTGGTGGATCTGATCCATCTCAGAATAGGCATGGCTTTAGTAGATTCCGGTGTATGATCTTGGTATTTTTCCCAATTTCTCCTTGAATTTTGTACACTGGGAGTTGTCTGTATGAGATTTCAATGATAAAAGTATGGTTCAGGTTCCCACTTGGAAGATAATTTGGTCAGTTTCTGTGTCCTTTTGAGCAATACTCAGTTGCTAAAGTTGTAATGGATTCATTGCCTTGCATCGTACACACTTTTTGTTTTTGTTGTACTTGAGCCTTGTGCTGATTTAGGACTTGGCCTGCTTCTTGTAATATGTTACTGTGTTTGGTAACCCAATCTGTATGTTGTTTACTGGAAGAAGTGTCTTTTAAGTCTACATCGAGTACAAGGTCCATTTGAAGATGACCATGATGTCCGAACAATACATAGTAAGGGGTATACCCTGTAGAGCTTTGTACCATGTTGTTGTAGAGGTAAGTCAGTTCTGGTAAGATAGTAGGTCAGTTTGCGTGTCTATGTTCTGACAATGCTCTCAGCATGTTGATTAGAGTCTGGTTAGCTCTTTCACACAGTCCATTAGTCTGTGGATGGTACACAGTGGTTTGGATCTTCTGACTTCCATATGAGTTGCACAACTCATGGAACAATTGTGATTCAAACAAGATTCCTTGGTCTGTCAGGATTTTGCTTGGGAATCCATATGGCTGTACGAAATATTTCAGAAAAGTTGCTGCAGTTCTCTTAGCAGTAAGGTCTCTAACTGGTGCAGTTATAATAAACTTAGAGTAATGATCCACCATGATGAGGACATAATTGATACCATTCCAACTAGGTTCAAGTTTTAAATAGTCCAAGGCAACCAATTCTAGAGGAGTATGACTGATAATAAGCTTAAGAGGAGCTTTTTGATTAGTTCTGTTACCTCTTTTTAAGTTGCAGGTCAGACATTCTTCAAACTAGTTTTGGATCTGAGGTTTCATTCCAGCCCAACAGAACATTTTTCTAATACTAGACTCAGTTTTCTTGCTTCCAAAGTGTCCTGACTTGTCATGAAAAGCCTCTATGATGACAGGTGCATTTTCCTGCAGTATGATTATTTGAGTAATTTCGCAGTGGGTGTGAGGATCTCTGCCCTACCTTACAAGTTTGGAGTCTTGCATGGTTAACCGGTTGCAGAGTCACCACATTTTAATGAGTTCAGGGTTGGCATCTTTCCTGAGGATAGCTCAAGTCCTTGGTTGGTTTTTAGAAGAGTTCAGATCTGCTGCAGTACTGGACTTTGATTCTGAAGTTGGATCCACAGGTTGTCCTGTTCTGCCACATGGGTTGAGTGATCAGACTGTGTCTCAGTTGCTGTTACAGGACTGAGTTGACAGCATACGCATACCAATTCTGCTGGAACTTGTCAAAACACAGGCATTTCTAAATCCTCCAGGGTTGGGTCATTGTTTTCAGGTTCTTCTTGCTGAAGTAACCTGTATAAGGCATCAGTGTTGGCATTTCTCTTACCGGATCGATACTTTAGAGTAAACTGATCATTGGACAGCCTTGAAGCCCATCTCTGTTCTAATGCTTCCAATCTAGTGGTATTGAGGTGAACTAGAGGATTATTGTCAGTATACACAGTGAAAGGTGTGACAGCCAAATGGTGTCAAAATTTCTCCGTGACTGCCCACACTAGAGCCAGAAACTTTAGTTTAAAGTAACTAAAGGGTTTGTCATTCTGTTCTGAACCTTGTAGGCTACGACTAGCATATGCAATGACTCTGTCCACTCCAGACTGTTCTTGTGCCAGCACAACCTAGAGCTTGATTACTGGCATCTGTGTACACTTTAAATGGTTTGGTGTGGTCTGCATAGGCCAGAATTGGAGCTTCTGTTAATGCTCATCTTTAGATGTCGAAAGCAATCTGATGTCTGGAGATCCAAATGACTGGTTGATTCTTGGATGTACATCCTGCTGTTGATCCATGAAGTAGCTCATGAATTTGCTCAGCAAATCAGAGCAAAATTCTGGATAAACCTGTGGTAATATCCAGAAAACCAAGAAATGTTCTCATGCTTCTCACTGTAGTAGGTAAAGGCCACTCTAGTACAATTAGTATTTTGTCTGGGTCTGGTGACTCTCCGTTTGCGAGACAATATGTCCAAGGTAATTAGCATGGGGTTTCAAAAGGTGACATTTGGATGGTTTAAGCTTGAGTATGTCTTGAGTGAGGTGTTCAAAGACTTCTGCCGGTGTTCTAGATGATCTTCATGTGTTTGGAGTAAATGATGTCCAAGTACAAGTAATATGTCAAGCTGCGGCTGCTCACACAGTGTTCCACAAAGCATTGAAAAGTACCAGGACCATTACATAAGCCAAATGGCATACAAGTAAACTTTAACAGTCCCATTGGGGTGATAGAAGTGGTCTTCTCAATGTCCGCAGGTGCAATTGGCACTTGCCAGTAGCCACTGGTCAAATCTAAGGTGGAAAATACAGCTGCTGATTGCAGTGTGGTGAGAGCATCTTCAATACAAGGCAGAGGATATGCATCCTTGTGCATGATGTTGTTAAGTTTTTGGTAGTTGACACAGAAGTGAATCTTCCTATCTTTTTTCTTCACAAGCACTACTGGTGCAGCCCATGGACTGTGGCTTTCTCGAATGACCTTTGCCTCTTTCATTTCTTTGAACATATCCTTCACCTGTTAGTACTTGGCTGGTGGAAGTGGACAGAAACTTTCCCATATAGGAGGGTGCTGATTCCTGGGGATATAGTGCTGGACCCCTTGGGCCAATCCAAAATCCAACGGATGCTTGCTGAAGGCTTGATGGTGTTGCACCACTACCCATCTGACGTCTTCCTTCTGGGCATTGGTAGTGTTAGACATGCCAATGTCGAGTTATTTTAACCAATCTGACAGATCTGTCTTTTGGATCTGGCTGGTGTTCCCTTGCTGTGGATTGCTGACAAGCTGCTATGCTGGCTCGATTCTCTGGTTCTAGGACATCTTGGATGCTAATAGTGTATAATTTGGCATTAGTTTGGTTTTTGTAAATCTGAACAACATGGTTTCCATAATTGAGAACTCATACAGGAATCCATCCTTTATTGACAGTAGCCACACTGCATGCAACAATAACAGGTTCTTCCTTGTCATTATGGTATGGTTCTACCAGAGCATCGTAATCCTGTCCTTGGTGACCTACTTTTGCCTTGTGCCAGAGAGTAGTCTCAGTTCCTGGGTTAAGGTTATGGGGTGGGAATCCATCACTCTGACCTTCTCAATCTTTCTGTCCACATTAGCAAACAGCTGATGGCATCGCTGTAACTGTATGGATTGTTGTAACACCTGCTTATCTGCCATGGGCAGTTTTTTAACGCATTGTCACAGTATATCCATGAGCTCTCCAAAGCAATGTTGCAGCACATTCATTCCTAAGATGAATGGAGGTAGCTCATTACTGTCGGCATCACTGATGATGATTCCTTGCTGGGCTTGGGTATGACTTCCCAATTGCACATCAGTCTCAATACATCTAAGATACGGGACTTCAGTACCATTGCTAGCTATTAATTGTATCTAAGCTCATGGTGGAGGTTGTAGATCTTAAGGGTCCCAGTACTGCTGGAAGTATTTCCATTGCAGTGTAGTGACTTGGGATCCTATGTCCAGTAATGACAGAAGGTTGTGTCTGTTTACCTTGACTGTCACAGTTGGGCATTTCCCTATGAAAAGGGATTTGTCCTTTCTTGGGGTTGGACCTGGTCCATTGCTCTCTGAGAATCAGTCTGCATTCCCAGGGATTCGTTTTTTAATGCTGCGGCATTCATGGAAGCTTGTACACACCACCTTTCCACATGTCCTGCAATTCCATATCTCCAACACATGGGTCTCCCCTGACCATCAAAACGATCAGTCGGGCATCGCCCTTCTCCGTGTCTTGGTTGAGACATTATCTTTCTGGATCCTTGGGTTTGCTCAGGCTGATTATCTTCAAGCCTTAGTCTCCAACTGCTTTTGAGATCCCTCACCTCTTGGCACACCTCTGTGACTCTCCTTGTAAGGGTGGCAATCTGTTCAGTCCATTCATCACCTACTCCTGTACTAGGCTTACGAAATGGAATCCATGCTTGAGCCATCTGCATTTAGGCCTTTTCTATACCTGCATATCTATCCAACTGAAACAATCTCTCTGAACTTGTTCCTGATGCCCAACAATTTTCTTGCCTCTATCCTTCTGTGTGGTAGTCTGTCCATGCAACTCCAGGAAACGTCATTTTGTTGCCGATACATGGCAGCCTTTTCTCCTGCCCGACTCAGACCAAGAACGTGGATCACTGTCTCCTTGAAGTCTAAGAAGGGAACATCGGTATCCTGTAGGTGTTACATTCGTAACTCTCATCATAGCACTTTACTGTGAACTCCATCAATAAATTTCTCCTTGAGGGTCCGGTCTGGGTTTTGCACCTCTCGTTGATCCACTCTCGCTATTGCTCAGAGTGCTTCCTCAGGCTCAAGACATATTCTCTCAGGGTTTCTAGAGGCTTCTGCTTTCAGGAGAAGAACCTCATTTTCAATTCCGATATGGTATGGGTGTCAAAAGTATTCCATAACCTATCAAAAATTTGGTCTGCAGTCACCTTTTCTCATTCAGACCATGACTGTACCTCTCATTGAGCAGCTCCCTTCAATTGCCCCAACAGAATCTCAACTGTCTGATGCTCTGGAACCTGATAGATCCAGAACATCAATTGAATTTTCTCCCAGAATTCTCCTAACCCACTGGAGTCTCCATCAACTGACTATCCTGTGCAGCTGGGAAGCCATGGTGCACTGAAACAATACAGCATGGTCAATGGAGAAGGTTGCATCATCCTTCATAGGCTTTCTCCTTCTCCTCTGTCCACCATCTTGTTATCACTTCCAGCTTCTGACAACATCTGGACTTTACTTCTTCTTGAGTTTGGACTCTTTGGAGCACACTCTACACCCTGCTCGCTGCGACAAAACTTTACGTGGTGGTCAGATGGTATTGTGTGCTGGAATCCACTAAGAATAAAAGGGTAATAGAACAATAGTATCGTGATGACTCAAATAAATTGCACACAATTTACCAACACCAGTGTCGCTCCCTGTAAGTGGAATGGCAGGAGAACACTTAGGTTCCCCATGAGGTGGATGATGTCACCTGACAAAGAGAGGAGGGAGTCGAAAGTAAGTTCCAAATGCAAGACAGCTGTTTATTTTTGAAACCAGGAAGGGAAAATGGTCACAGGGGAAAAGAAGGGTTCTATCACTCTAATTTCCTGTACAAGGAGGACTCTAAATATAAAAAACAATTGTAACATCTATGATGTAAGAGCGTCCTTATCTCTAAAATCAGCAAAGTAACTGTAACAGCTATACTCTAAGAGTGTCTTAGTACGATTCGAACTCAGAATCACTATGCAACCCTTAAAAATGTCCCTTGAGGGCCGGCCTGGTGGTGCAGAAGGCTGAGGCACTGGCCCCTTACCTCATGCCACACTGATGACCCGGGTTCAAGAATGACCTCAGGCAGCTGGGTTGCTGGCTGGAGGGGGGGAGTTGGAATGGGATCGAGCTCTGACTCTCCCTTCCATAGAGGTGGATGCCCACTCGGCTGTAGTCCTGCTCCCACTGGGTGGAGGTCCAGTGGGTAGCACAGGCAGTTAGGAGCAGTGACGCAAGTCTGGGGAGAGGTGGAAGGGTCCTCCGGATCCTGGTGTGTGCGTGTGTCTCCACACATGTACATGCATGTGTACGCTGTGGTCCTGGGGGAAGGGGAATAAAAATAGAAAAAGATCCAAAAGTATGTATAGAAAAAAAACAACAACTTTCCCTTAAGGTGCACCTCTAACTAAGGCCCATTATGAGGAGTACTCCACTCTATGAAACTTTATAGCAGGTTACTACAAGACTCTGCATATGTTATTAGAGGCAGTTTGTGCACGGTTGTACTTCCTCTGTCATTAGGAAGAGAACAGGGACAAAGAAACTGGCATAACAAGGAACAGCTTGGATGGCTGGCTGGTGCGACTCTGGGGACTTCTTGAGAAACTAGGGACATACAGAGAGGGTTTTTGAACAGACCATGAGTTTCTCAGCCACACCCCACCTCTTTAGGGTTGCCAGAATTCAAGAACAAGTACAAGATTTCCTTGGCTAAAAACCCACTGAGGTCCACCAGAATTGAAACACGAAGGAACAGGCCATGGTCTGCAGGTGGACAGCCGGGGAAGACAACCAATACAGTGGCTACACTGCCATAGCCTGTTTCTGGACTGCTGGGTATCAACCATGCAGATCACTCCACTGCAGCTGACTTCTAGACTACTGAGTAAGGAAGAAGATGCAGAACACCCCGCCACAGCCCACTGGTGGACTGCCGGGTAACAAGAAGATGTAGAACACCCCACCACAGCCCACTGGTGGACTGACAGTTAAGGAAGAAGATGCAGAACACCTCGCCACAGTCCACTTTTGGATTGCCAGGTAATAGGAAGATGCAGAAGACTTTGGACGTCAGGTGAATGACAGAGTTCTGGGCACCAAGGTGGGATGAGCCAAGAACTGATGCAAAATAACAAACAGGGCATTGACAGGGATAACTGATGCAGAAGAGCTGAACTTCATTTCAGAACTGATGACAAAACAAGAAAATGGATGGCAGACTCTGCACTGGGCCAGGCCGTACACTGGGAACTGTTAGAGGAAAATAATAAACAGGACATTGCAAGGATACGGCTATGAATATGGATCTTCTCTTTGGGAGTACAGTGGCAGACTGATTCTGGGGTGCACTTTTGGATCACCTCGTCTTCAAGGGTTGGTGAAGACTGATTCAGAAACACACTGGTGAAATGTCTCTGAAGTTTTACTGAAGACTGATTTGGAAACACACTAGCACAAGATACTGACTCAATGCAATTAAAAGTCACAGTTCCAACAGTGTTGCTTAGTATCACAGTTTCAACAGTTTTGCTCAATATCACAGTCTCTGAATGTACAGACCATAGTAAATAACATGCACTTGGTTGCTTCTATCTGGGCACCTTCTTTGGTGAAGCCCTAGCTAAACGTGAACCTACTATAGCGGTATCCCTCTAAGTAAAATGGGCTTTCCTGCTACTGCAGGTACACTGGGGCTACACACCAGCTGGCCTCCTTAGATTGTCTAGTACTCTAGTTGAGTGGGCCCCCCTTACAGCTGTGCTGGGTCTCGTTTAAACCTGAGTCTGTCCTACTGGGACTGGCTAGATAAACCGCTTAACATTTGTGGGCTTAAATGGCTAGCTAAACCCCTTAACATGCTGTCAGGCCTCAGGTGCCCTGTGAGACCTGGGCCTATGATGCCCCTTTGATTTAGGGCAGATGGCTGCTGGGACCCTTTAAATACTGCGACCCTACTGTGACTGGCTAGCTAGGCCCCTTTAACACTGGGCCTACTGAGGCTGGCTAGCTAGGCCCCTTTAACACTGGGATTGATTGCCTTTTGAAATATCTGATGGGCCTGGATGCCCCTTGCCTTACTTGGGCCTGGTTGCCCCTTTTAATAACTTCCTTTTTGGGCTTTGTTGCCCCTTTAAATATCTGGTGTGCCTATGCAGGACCTGTCTAGCACCTTGCATTTGCCCCATCTTTGCTCTGCCCTTAATTTAAATATTTATAAAAACTTCCCTGTGGGCCTCTATGACTGGCCCCTCCCCTTGGTGTCACTGCACCCACTGGAATATTTAATTTATTTAAATTCAGCCCTCTGACCAGCCCCTCTCTCAGCTCTAGGCTGACTTTCCCTAGTGCTCTACCGGTGCTGTTAAACTTAATTTTTTTATTTTTAAATTCAGGCAGACGGCACTTTGCTTCTTGTGCTGCTGCCAACTCACTGCCCGGGCCCGGGGTGAAGACAGAGGTTATAGGAGGTGAGAGGTCTTGTTGGCAGTGGGAGGATTTCTGCAGGCAAGCAGGGAGGTGGATGACTCCAGTGCTCAGGGACCTTGCGGGGCTCCACAATGGATAACGCTCTTCAGTCTCTCCCTTTATGCAGCTCCTGGCACCAACACCACTGAGGGACTGGACAAAACTTTTAAATAAAATAAAATGGAGCCAACTGAGCCCTGAACATGATTGCCCACTGCTGGCCTCTTCTTTTCCTGGTGACTGTCGAACTACAGAGCACTGTGCACAACGAGGACTGCTGCACAGGAATTGCTGGACAGAGCAGCGGAGGTACACAGCACAGCCCTCAGTATGACTTCAGTCTGACCAGGTAAGCTGAATGGGTCCCCACTCGCTGTCTGTTTCTTCTAATCCATTCTGCTGCCAACCAACTGCCCAGTCCAATGGACTCCCTTGCAAAAAATTTCATTTGGGGTTCTGGTTCTGAAACCCTGAGTTTGAGCCTAACAGCCCTATTGATTTTTAGGCTACATGCCACAAGCTGGGCAGCGACACCAGTCCCAGTGCGTGGTCACCATTCTCTCGTGTCACCTGCTTGGGGAGGGGGGGGCAAGAGAGAGCAGAAGCAGGCAGCCACAGAGAAACACTTTCTTTTTTTTTGTTTTGTTTACAGTGTGCTGTTACTGTTTCAGGGTGAGGGGAGACAAACACATTGCTGGGGACCCCTGTAATTACCCCTGCCTTGCCCACTGTTACTTGGGGTCCTGGGGCATCTTCTTCTCCATGGGGCACCTTCTTTTTCTGTTGTGCACTACGCTTGTTTTCACGTTTGCACTGTGAAATCACCTTTTAGATGGGATTTAAAAAATTCCACCTGTCAAGTCATAAAAAGACTGTTGGAAATATGGGGTCAAAATGAGGGAGCCTACCGAAAATTAGATATCACCTCTCAGCTGGCCAATCCTGGGTAAATACAGAGTAAAAATGTGCAAAAGCAGAACACCACTGAAAATGAGACATTGAATCTCTTCTGGTCTATTCTGGGTAAACATATAGTAAAAACACGTACAGGCAGGATCCAGTACAACAGCAATGCAAGCATCGAACATTCGGCATTGACAAATGTTTGTTTTTTAAGGTGCTTCTCTGATGAATGCTTGCCACTCCTAGAGTCCCCCTGGACCCATTTTGCTGCAGTGCTAAAATAATAGTTCGTCCCCCTGGAATATTGTTTTCTCACATGTGAAATATCATGTCAAAACAATAATCTCATGTGCAGACTAAAAGTCACCAAAATCCTACACAGCCCTGCAGAATCAGAAAAAAATTACATCATCTCTCACAGGAATTTAATAAGCAATACAGCAGTGCTTTCTTGAGTCCCAGCTTCTTATGGTTCCTACCTAATCAGTGAATTCATTCAGATACTCTAGCATCAGGACCTTATAATGGGATTTGTTTTAATCTTCCAAGTAGCTGATTAGTACTAGAAGCTGTGAACATTAAGCTGATAAAATGTGACTCCAGTGAATACGACATCCGCCCACGAAATTCTGAGACTTCGAAAAGCTGCCTTTGGCAAGCAAAGCTGTGCAGAATCTAAGAACAGCAGTCCGACTGTCAGTCGACAGTGAGATTCAGTATAAGCTGCTCATTATTTCGCTGTTTCCTTGAAGCACAGTGAGAGACATAGTGCAAATTAATTCTTTAACACCTACTCATCACATAGTAGAATCATGAAATCCCCTTTGAAATGTTGTTGATTGCCTTATATGGTTAAGTTCTTGTCTTGTTATTTTGTATTTACAGATCAAACTATAAATCAGAGTTGGACTCAGCCAGCTCAAGGTGATGAACAACTGATGTCTATCTACTGCATGTGTTAGCCAGGCATATTGCTTTATTCATTCATCTTTCATGCAGAGATAAATAATTGCCAATCAAGACGATGCCATGTTAGTGATTCCATTGTTCTGGCTCTGAGACAACTAGAAACAGAATGTATTCCATTTCATGTGTGGCTCGTTGAGCGTTTGCACACTTGCATGTTATAGTAGCTGACAATCCAGCTGGCACATGTTCAGCAAAGGACCATGTGTCCAAGTAGCAGGCTGCTGCTGCTTCTGCCATTATTCTGCCCCTGAGATCATATACTCTGAGAAACAGACTGATTTACTGGTTGTGAGTGAACATTGGTATGCGTACAGAAAACAGAACATTCAAAAAATACAGTCACAGGTCCTGCAGCTTCTTAACAATGCTGCTGCCTCATGCAGAACAACTCCTTGTTTGAGTTACCTTGGGGCAACTCCATTTAAAATCCATTTAAACCTATTATATGATCACAGACTCCACTGGCAACAGTTTGGTCATGTGAACAGCAATATAAGCAGTGTGTTACAAGGAAGCTGTGACACTCTTCATCTTAGGCTACATTAACTAGTTCTCCATTCAATCAGTGCATCAATCTAGACCTTAAACATGGTCCTGTTATTAGCAGATAACTGAAACAGAGCACTATGCATTTGGGAGCTTTTACACAGGAATGCTAGATGGGAGCAGGCCCGACAGCCCACCATGACCATCGCTGTTACTCTGCAGTTCTGGCCTGAAGGTTTACCTCACCTGTGTACCACCTGTCCAGGTTAGCCTTGAAGGTCTTTGATGCTTCAATGTTTACCACAGTTTGGGAGGTTGTTCCAAATATCACCACCTTCTGAGTGAAGAAATTATCCCTTTGTTCCCCCTAAATTTGTCACCTACAAGTTGGATTGAGTGCTCTTCCCTTCTCCCCATTCTTTAATTACCTGTTTTCAGGCTTAAATTTAGACTGTCTATTTATGTAAGGTTCTTTACAGACTCACTCTCCTGACTCCTCCTTCAACCTCCTTTCCTCCCCTTTCCTCTCCCACCATCCCAGTTTCCAACTCCTCTGCCTCCTGGCCTCTTTCTTCCCCTTTATCTTCTCTCCTCTCATCTCTCCAGAAGGCATGCTATCTGCCATGACCTCTTTAACCCCTACAAGGATAACAGCTCTGATGGCCTAGACCAGGGGTGTCCAACCTTTTCTTGGTCATGAGCCACTTTTAAATATCTGACTAACACATGAGCCACAACAACGTGCGACCCATACTATACCCAAATGTAGCCTTATTTAGTAATTAAAATAATAGCAGTAATCAACAGTTAATAGTCAGTAATCGTGTTTGTTCAGTTATATTGTGATTTTAAAAAATAGTTGTATTTTTAAAATAGTTATTCAGAGCAGATAAGTTAAAAATATGTTTCAGTAGCTGGCCCGGTGGCACTGGGGGTTGAGGTGCTGGATGCCACACCTCGCTCCACACCAGCGATCGGGGTTTGTTAACTGACTCAGGTCGCCAGGAGTGAGCAGGAGTGCTGAGGGATTGAGCATCCGTAAGACTGCTCTCCCTCTCCGGGGAGGGGGGATTCCAGGTGTCAGCAGTCTGGCGACCTCTGGCAGAGGCTGGGGGTGGTGCTCTGGTACCTCACTGGGCAGGTGAGTTGGGGCACGGTGCCAGGAGGGAACACATGAGGATGCATATGCGCTCCCTTCCTTGGTGTCATTGTATACCCCTCCAATGCACAAAAAAATGGGAAAATATGGTGCACAGTCGTGGCGGCTTGATGGCCATCAAGGGACGCATGGCCTTGGAGACACCACTATGGCTACTGGATCCTGGTTCAGTGGAGAGTAAGGAGGGCTCTCTGCTGCCCTGCTGTGGGGGGAAAGCCATGAGGGTAATTAGCAGTGGGGCTCTCTGGGGGCTGCAGCAGACCAGACGGCAGCCGGATGGGATGGATGCCAGGACGTGAAGTAGACCGAGGTGCCACCAGGTAAAAAGTATTAACAAAAAAATATATATATATTTCAGCAGCTATGTTCAGGGCAAACTGGATGGACCAATGGTCTTTTTCTGCTAACATTTTCATGTTCCTGTGTAATAGTTAATACAAATTGGCTTAATAAATATGGAGAACTGTGACACTGTCCTGTCTGAGTTTTGTTTCGGAGGGGAAGGGACAGCAAGTGCAACTAAGCAGCAGTCCTGGAGCAGCAGTTCTGATACTGTCCTGCCTCAGTTTTGTTTTGGAGGGTAAGGGAGAGCAAGTGCAGTCTTGGAGAAGTGATCCTGACACTCTCCTCCCTGGGTTTTCTTTCAGAGGGTAAGGGAGAGCATGTGCAGTTATGGAATATGGGAGAGTTGTCAAGTGTCTGATGGTCCTGATCTGATCCTGCTGGGGTTTTGTGCTTGGTGGGGGAGTGAGGGAGGGTTACTAAGTGCCACCAAGTGGTATTGCTGTTGGGGGGTGGGGTGAGGAGGGTTAGCAGATGCTGCAATGATCCACTTCTGGTTCTGCTGTCATTTTTTTTCTTCGAGCTGGAGGAACATCAAAAGTATTGGTGGAGACTCTGCTGTGTAACTGATAAGTCCTAATCCAGTCTGGCCAGAGTATTGCTTGGGGTGGGGGGTTAGCAAATGCTGCAGAATAATCCGCTTCTGGTCCTGCTGTCATTTTTTTTCTTCAAACAAGACGAACATCATAAGCACCGGTGGAGACTCTGCAGTGTAACTGATGAGAAATTAACAATCACGAGCTATGTGAAACTGCTTCATGAGCATCATGTGGCTTGCAAGCTACGGGTTGGCCACCCCTGGCCTAGACCCTAAGCTCCCCCCCCTCTCTACACCTACTATTGTAGTTCCTATCTCTTCTCTGCAAAACTTCTTCTTCCGTCTTGGCAAATTTTGTTTGTAGCTTGTAAATGAGTCAGTCCTTCTTCTCCACAAAGTGAGTGGCTCCCATTCTCCCCTGGTAACTACCACACCATTCTCTCCTCTCTGCTTTTGGAAATGTGCTGGACAATATAGTCCTTTGCCAGCTCTCCTCCTTTCTTGATTCACTGGGGTTCTGTTCTGTCCAGTCTGGCTTCCTGCAAACACACTCCTTCTCATCTGTTTTACAGCTCATCGATTCCATTTTGAAGGGAATAAACCAAAACTGATGCTATCTTCTCAGACTCGCTGAAGTGTTTGACACTGTCTTCGATCCCTTCCTACCTGATAAAGTTACAGGGGTGGGTCAGTCAGAACTGTTGGTCAGCTGGTTCCACTCCAATTGATTTGAAAGTTACCAGTTGGTACAAGTCAGAGGTATCTTCCCCCTGCCCTTTTCCATTACCTCAGGAGTCCCTCAGGGTTTCATCCTGGGCCCCATCCTCTTCTCTGTCTTTCTTAATGACTACTACTTAGTCTTTTTCTCTATGCATGTTCCCACATATGTGAAGAAGAAGAAGAATCAGCATTTATATAGCGCTTTACATGCACACTGTATCCCAAAATGCTTTACAAGCAGTGCTTGACTGGTAGTGAAGTAACTGAATGTGTAGTGGCAGCCATATCACACATCAGCACTCACACACTGCCTGGACAATTGCATGATCCAGTTTATGGGAAGGGGAATGTTGGCCAGGACACTGGGAATGTCCCCTACTCTTTGTGAAGAGTGCCCTGGGTTCTTTTACTTCCACCTGGACACCCACCAGGACAGCACCAGGATGGGTAGAAGGGATCTTGGTTTAACATCTCATGCGAAGGATGGCACACCCCAGCAGTACAGCACCCCCCTAATACTGCACTTGGATGCCACCATTTTAGGTATGAGTCCAATCCTGGTGTGGGATGAGAACCCACAACCTTCTGGTGCAGAGGTGGATGTGCTACCAACTGAGTTACACTGACACCTGTGGATGACACTTTGCTTTTTTATCTCTGGAGCTGCAGTTCCCAAACTGGCAACAGCCTCACAGCATGACTTTGGCACTTTACAATGCTGGTTCTGTTCAAACCAACTCATACTCAATGTAAAAAAGGTCTCCATAACATCTGGCAGTAAGCAGAGAATTACCTGGCTCCTCTCAACCCCTGTCTTTACAACCCTGGGAGTCTTGACCCTTGAAGTAGTCTCCCACTCTATATACCTGAGCATATGGCTGGATCAAAGCCTCAGTTCCCCCACCCATATTGGTGCCATCCACAAAAAGTGTCTTCCAGAGCTTGGTGTCCTGTTCCACACTATGCCACGCCTCCCATTCCTGGTCCACCAAGAATTTGTTATTGAGATGACTATGTGGAAGCAGTATACAGTGCTGCCTCTAAAGCCACCTTAACCAGACTGAACCTTCTCTTCCATTCCTGTGGTTGCTTCTTTAGCTGATGCACACCCATCACAGCTCCCTATAAATGGACTTCTCTCTCCTTAACCTTGAGTAGCTAGCCTCCTCCACTCTGCCTCCTTTCTCTGTCTAACTTCTATTTCTGTAGTCTTCCCTGCAACTAAATCTCCTTGCCTTCTCTTTCCCATACTCCCTCTCCTCATAATCCCTCTACTACTCTGACTCTTGTTTCCTCCTAGTTCACCATTGCAATACCTTTGCCAGCAAATCTGCCTTCTTCTCCCATCTTCCCCATCTCTGGAAAACACTCCCCACTGCATTGTGTTCCACCCCTATCCAGTCTCCTTCAAAGCCCTCCTCTGTGACCTCACCACTTATATCCTCTTGCTCCTGACCTTTACCATTCCCACTTCTTCCTCATCTGGTCCCTTTGGGCGCCCCGACCATTCTAGTCATGCATCTTACCAGCAGATAACCACTTAAATACCCAACCTCCTAAATATACATTATTTCATTTATTTATTTATTTATTTATTTATTTATTAAAATGTTTTACCAGGAAGGGTATACTGAACAACAAGTTGCTCATCTCATGGTGTGTCCTGGGGGACAGGGTAACAGGGAGACTATATATATACATTCAAAAATATCCATATAACCAACCAGGGATAATACAAAATTAAAGGGACACATGTATAACCAGTACTGACATTAAGGTCAGTTATATACATTGTAAGTGCAGGCATGAAATTAAAAATTGATAACAAATCAAGGAACCAAAAGTGCAGCCTTATAATGAGCAACTATGACTGCAGGGAGAGAAAGACGTGGAGATAGTTAGGAGGAGGACAAGGCTGTGAGGTAGGGGAAGGGGGGAAGATTAGCCGCAGGTACAATTTACAGTGTATTTATATACTCATCTGTGCATAATACTTAGTGTATTGCTTTGCTCATTACTCATTTTAATTGTGCTAGACTTGCACACTTTGCTTTTTGTATAATTATTATTTAGTATTGTTTTACGAAAGACACCAGGTCCAGTGCACCCACCTCCCTCCCACAACTAACATGCACCATGTGCACTGAAAGACTATGTATCTCACTCACTAAATTGAGTACAACTGGGTTATCATTAAAGTCTGTTAACAAAATGAATAGTCTGTTTTTTGCATTGTTCGTCACTACATCTTTTTGTTTGCATCTCGGTTTGCAGTAAAAACATCACCAGGTGTAAAAGAAGTGACAATTTGCAACAGACATCTACAGAGCAAGCCAAATCCTAAAAGAAACTGTTTATCAGAAGACATCTTGGGAAGACGTATGATTGGCTAGAGCTGGCTAGATAGAATATTGTAAAATTTTGTCTTTGTATAGTTTGGTAAAAATATTTTGGTGCATAAAATTGAAAGAGAAAATTTTGGCAGAAAGTAAATAGATAGTCACATGGCTAATAGTGTGAAAACTAAATATTGCTATCTATAAAAATAATACTGTATAGTCTAGGCATTTTGAAATTAAAACATATGTTTGAATAATAATGCACAAAACCATATAGGGTAACATATCAATATAATTGATGCTATAAATGAGACTTAAAAATATCTAGAATCCAGGACTATTGACAAACTGTTAAAACAGCATTAATAATACTATTACAACTTATGGCCCAGATATTCAAAAGGGTTGCGCCATGCGCAACAGGGTTACCTCAGCGCCAAGTCCAAAAAATGCGCCATTCCATGATATTCAGCGGGATGCAGTTGCACCACTGAAAACATGCTGAGCAACAGTGCAATGCAAATGAAGGCATGCGAACGAAGGAGGTGGATCCATGCATAAAGAGCGCAATGCGATATTCATAGGCTTGCGCAATGCGCAACATTGGAATAGCCAGAAGTTGCGCTACGGCAGAAATGAGCCAAAATAAAAAGGCTCAAGGATGAGGCGCAAGAAAGACAGGGAATGCTCATGAGCAGCAACAGGTAGCAGGCCACAGCAGCAACCAGTGCAGGCCAGGGAGTAGGCAGGACAGAATAGTGGCAGCCGAAGGGGTGTGGGGCCACAGAATCTGGAGGCCAGTGGGTATACCCGGTGCAGTGGAGGTAGCAGTCAGGACAGTGGGGGGAACAGAACAACAACAGCTAGAGGGGGACACAAGCCAGGGAGATGGACAGTGCCACCTTCCACATGGAAGCTGTAGTGAGGGGGGTGAGAAGGCATGCTGCAGCGGGACGTGGCCGTGGAAGGGCCCGTCTGTGTTATGCCCCCAACAGGCAGTACCGTGCCTGCTTCAGCTTTGAGCTGTATACTGATGTCAAGATTGTGGGCCAATACCGCCTGAACAGGGCAATACTGAGGTGGCTCTGTGAGCTGTGCAGTGATGTGATGCAGGCACCCTCACGACGGAGTCACGCTCTGTCAGTGGAGACAAAGGTAACAGCCTGCATGTGCTTGCTCACCACGAGTACCTTCCAGAGGCCAACAGGGGACACCACAGGCATAACACAGTCAGCCACGTCATGCATCCTCACCCAATTCCTCAGCGCACTGCTGCCACACGCTGCAGAGTACATCCATTTCCCCAGCACCGCGGCAGAGCGTACAGCAAACATACAGGAGTTCCACGGGTAGCATGTATGCCTGGCGTAGGGGCGTAGACTGCACCCATGTGGCTATTCGCACGCCACCTGGCCCTGATGGGGCCGCATATCGCAACCGGAAGGGGTACTCCAGTGTCAACTGCCAGGTGGTGTGTGATACCACTGGGCGCATCATCAATGTCTGTGCCATGCACCCTGACGGAGCACATGATTCATTCATATAGTACCAGTCTGCACTGTGCCATCAATTCAAGAGTGGGGACATCCCCACAGGACACCTAGTGGGTGAGTATGCATGTAGGAGCGGCAAAGTTAGGGGATGGGTGGGCAAGTCACAGGTGCCATGGGGGTGGCACAAAGGGCTAGGGACAATATGGACCTGAACATGACACTAACCTACACTATCTCCACACAGGTGACAGTGGATACCCACTCCGTCCCTGGCTGCTCACACCCTACTGGCGCCCCACAACCCCATCGCAGCAATGCTTCAATGAGGCACATGCCGCCACACGCAACATCTTCGAGAGGGTGTTTGGGATGCTGAAGGCACGCTTCCGATGCCTAGACTCCTCCGACGGTGCCCTACAGTACAGCCCCTCAAAGGCCTGTGGGATATTCCTGGCCTGTTGCATCCTGCACAACATGGCCAAAGACTGTGGGATAGCCGTACAGATCAAGGAGGGGGACAGCGATGGGGACGTCGATGACGCCGGTGATGATGGGGATGAGCAGCCCCCCCTTATACGGCGTGACCCCCGGCTGATCCGGCAGGCCCAGCTGCACTGGGACACCATCACAGAGGAGCATTTCACACAACACAGGTAAGTCATGGGGCCATGTGCAACCAACACTGTCTAGGCGCAACCCACATACACACAGGGTAACACACCAAGGGTGCATGACGGCAAGGGGAGTGGAAGGGTACAGGCGCACAAACACACCATCAGTGAGGGGTGAATAGTTACATGCTACATGGACACACACACACACACATAGGCACACAGTGCACAGGGGCAGTTGCACAGCAGAGCAGGAACAGACATGTCAAACACACAGATCCACAGACCACCCCCACCACCTGTACTGTCCATGTACGTGTGTCAGATGCTGGGCACCCTTGCGCCTTGGTGTACAGTACAATGCAGGCATCATCATGCACACGCACCTGTGGACAGCAGTCGGGTGGGTGTGCAGGTGGTCTGCGTGTCGGCGTGTTGGGCAGGGCACCCACCAGTGCAGTGCCCAGCAAGACACACATTGCACACAGGGCAGCACCAGACAGGACCCGCACTGGGAGACAGGTCAGTCAGGTGGCACTGAGCCACGGCCACCACGGATGTGTGGGCAGCCCCACCGTGACCCAGCCACACTGGCAGGCTGAGCATGGGCCACATGGGGTGGCACCGATGGACCACCAGGGATCCCACTGTGCGAGCGCGACCTTGTCCGCACAGGGGTCTGCAGCATGCCGAACATACCTGCACCAGGGGTGCTCGGGATGCCCACAGCAGAACCCGGCATTGACAGGCTGGGTGTCGCACGATGCCAGGAACATGGGGTGGAGAGCGTACTGCATGGGGTGCACAGTACAGGGGCACCTGACTGGGTGCCCAATGTGGCTACGTCAGCGACCAATGCCTGAGTCATCCTGTCAATGGCTGCGGTCACATCCAGCCGCGTTTGGACCATCTCTGCCAGGATCATTGCATTGTCCCTGCTGTGCCGCTCCACAGCCACACACAGTGCCTCCACGGACATTGCAACCCACGTCTGCTGCTGTACTGATGCCCGCAGCAGGTGGGTGTGCTCGTCAAACGGGTCGTCTGCCAAATCGGCAACCTGTCCCCAGGGGATGGAAGGGCCTGATGCTCAACACCCCTTGAGGGTGGGCGCTGTTCACCAGGACCAGGTATGGGAATGTCAACAGGCAGTGTGCATACGCTACCGCTGAACCCTGTACCCCAGACCGGTGGGTGACTGCCGCTGCTGCCCCTCCGCCTGCTGTGCCCAAGGACCAGTCCTTCCAATGCTGTGTCATAACAGTGCCGAGGACCTGCGCAATACGGTGCTGCCCACTGGTGCTGACATGCACAGCCTGGGACTGTGCTGACGTGCTGGCACACACATTGGAACCCTCTGGGTCCATGGGCGCGGGCTGTCCTGCTGTGTGTCCATTCTGTGACACACGTGTCACTGCCCATAGGCTGTTGCATCATCAATGGTGCAGGTTCATGCCACAGCCTCAGCCACAGCGTGCTGGCATGCTTGCATGCCAGAACGCTGGGACACAGGAAGGGCACCCCCCACACCTGACTCACCGATATCGGAGCTGGCAGCCAGGCGTGCACACTGGTGCAATGCTCGCCGGCTACCAGCAGAGGTGGATGGACCCTCCTCTAACTCTGGCTGCACGTCCACAGTGCACGGGCTCACCACCACTGTCCCCTGCAGGCACACAGGATCTGTAACAGAAAGTGAGAACATGTTAGTGCATGGGATCAACCTTCCCCACCCCCACCATGTCATACCGTGCAGTGATGGGCTTCCACCTGTCTGGAAGCCACCGCCTGGAACGCCCTCGATGGCACTGCGCAGCATGGATGCAGCAAGATGGTCCTCCGCCGGGGTCAGCTGCGCCACCTCTGGCTGGCCTCCACCTGTGGCAGCATGTGCCGCCCTGAGTGCTGCCACCTTCTCCTTAACCTGTCTCCTGTCTGTCCCCACCTTCTTCTTACATTCCTGCACGGAGCACTGGTGGTTACCGTGCAGGTTCACAGTGCGAGCTACCCCCTCCCATGCAGCGGCACGGGCCTGAGGGGTGCCCCGCCATCCACTGAGTAGTGGCTCCTCATCCAGGTAGGCCTCATAGAGTGCCTCTGTTTCGGCCTTTGTGAAGTTGGGCCTCCTTTTCCGCCCACCATCTTCCTCCTTACCCAGTCCTTGCTCGGCCATGTCAGGGTCTGTATGGGTGGAAGAGGACACCTGTGACTGTGCAGTTCACAGCATTTTCCCATGACCATGGTTCATAACATCACACAGCATGCAACCCACCTATCACCTGCAGTAACCGAATATGGCCACTGCAGATCACTGTCGCACATTTATAGCGCAATGCATGCAAATTAGGAGTGGAGCAACTTTAATGGGATGCAAATCGTGCCGCTGCGCCTTTGAATGGCTGATCAGCTGATTTGCATATGACGGCTAAATATCACGCCGTTGCGTCTTGCGCAATACGGTTGGGCCGGCTGAGCCTATGGCGCAGTTCTGTGACTGCATAGTACACAGCACCACGCATGCCCAGGTACCTTACGCAGGCGTCTGCCGCGCTGATTACGTGCTGTGCGCGATCAGCTATTCATGACACTGCCACCATTGTGCCAGTGGCGCTACAGCACTGGTCACCATATGGCACTGTGGCACAACTGTGCAATAGTCCACTGTGGCACTGGCACGCAGGCGACTGCTCGCGCTGGGCGATGTAGGCGTCCGATGGCATTATGCGTGACGCACGCCAGAGACGCATGACCTTGTGCCTGACCGGCTGCCCTCTTCGCGGTACGCCGTCTAGCATGTGCGCAAATCGCGCAGCTGTTTGGTAACAGCCGATGGGATTGATGGCGCTGCACATGAACAGCACGATAGGGATGGCAGGGGTTCGACCATAGCACATTTCCGCGTGGGTTTGCGCAGCTGTGGAGCTACACATCGTCTCTATCAGGATTGTAACGCAGCGCGGGACCCAGCTCCCAGTGGGTAACAGGTGGAAACCTGGGGCGGTGGTTGACCCTCACTGGGCCACTGTTTGGGGGACCCTAGACTTAGCCGCACCCAAGTGTGGCAGCAGGTGGCCACTGCGCTGGAGCAGGTCACAGGGCGGCGCAGGACAGCAGAGCAGTGCAGGCACCACTACAGTGACCTGCGCAGGAGGGAGCAGGCACTGCTGGCATGCCTCAGGTCCCATGCCAGGAGGGGCATTGTGCCTAGGCCAGGTGGGTGACCCATCTATGCACCTGTATTGTCTGCAGGTGTATGACTGTGTAGTGGGGCCAGAGCATGGGGGAGGGTTGTTCCATGGTTGGCTGTGTCAGTGTTTGCAGGTGTGTGATGCATGGGTCTGGCTGTGTGGGCAGGCACACTCATTGGTGCAGGGGTCTGTCTGATTTGGATCTCACTAATATGCTTCTCAACATTTGTTTCCCACAGGCGTGGAGGAGCGGAGGAGGGCCCAGGCTGAGTTGCACAGGGGTGCTGCAGGGGTGGCCGGTGGAGGAGGCGGCGGTATAGACCCGCAACAGCAGCAGCAGCAGCAGCATCTGCAGCAGCAGCCACCGCAGCAGCAGAAGCAGCGGCTGGATGAGGGTGAGTGTCATTACTTCATGGATGCTATTGCGTGCAATGGGGGGATGGGGCATGGCCACCATCCATGGACAACACTGTCATGCCCGCGATGTGTGACAGTCAGCACTGTCCAGTGGCACTGCATGTCTGTGAGTGCGTCACTGGTGGTCCATGCAGGCACTGGGCACATGGCTGTGGCACTACCTTCCCACCACGTAGACATGTCACTGTACTGCCTTGGTTGTGCTGTGCTGGGCATGGGGGGTGTGTGTGTGTCGTGGCACACATGGCTGTTGCTGCCTGGTTGGGCTTGGCCCATGCACGGTCATTGTGTGTGTGCAGTCCATCACAGGGGCAGGGCACTTGGCTGTATGCCATGCATACCGGGTGGGCTTCAGGGTTGTGTACAGTCCTAGCCATTGATTCTGTTCCCTTGCCCTAGGTGTACGGCTCCTGTGCAGGATAGAGCAGGCCATCCACTGCCTGATGGAGGTGTCACAGGAGACGCTCAGCATCCTCAGGGAGATGAATCAGAGGGGTGTGCGATGCTGGAGGAGGCCACAGGATCCAGGCTGTCCTGCAGATCTGCAGCCTGGGGGGCAGTAGCTGCCCCGCATCTACACCCTTTGCCCTTCCCTCACACCCTGCCTTCCCTCACCAAGTTCTTCACCCCTACCTCACACCCACCCTACCTTGTACCTGTACCCCAATCCCTGTATTGTATATACATGTATATAGTGTTATTGTTGTTCCTGTTGTTGTTGTTCTTCTATTTTTCATTGAATATATATATCTATTTTGTTATGAATACTGTGGTGGTCTCTGATTTGCAGCTGGCTATCGGTGCTCAGTTGCAGTGGTGTGCATGGCATCTGGTGTGGTGTGGTCCTGGGATTGTGTGTGTGTCTGCCTGGGGAGGTGTCCCTGGTGTGGTGGTGGCTGTCAGCCGGTCTGGCCGTGTGTTGCCCTACTCCACTGTGGGCTCCTGGTGGGTCTGGCTTGTATGGTTATGTGGTACACATGGTTGCATTGTGCCAGGTGGGGGGGGCATGGTGGTTCCGGCAGTGCCAGTCACACTCACTGCTCATGGATGGTGTCTTGGGGTATCAGAGCATAGTGTGCTGTGCACAGTGGGGGCTGTGGTACACTTGGGTTGTCTGGCCCCTTTGTGTGGCAGTATTTGCTTGCCAGTGGGTGTGCTGGGGCGCCGTGGCCCTGCTGTGCTTTGTAGGCTTGTCCCCATGGGCCAGTGGATTTTCCATCCCTCCACCAGTGATGCTGTGCTTCGGGTGTGGGGGTGTGTTGTTAGTTCTACACTGTGCTCCTGTGCCCGTCTGTGGCATGGGTGGTGGGCCCCTGCCTACCTCTCTGGTTGTGCAGTTCCATTGCTTTGCTGCTGGGGGGGCTCCCTGCTTGCGCTATGGCGCATCTCGACTGCTCAGCTGGGTTGGCCTTGTTGCGCTATGGCGCGACATATGTGCTCAGCTTCCCCTACCTGGTTGCGCTATAGGCGCGGGTTGTGCGATATTCGAACACTGGCTGGTTGCGCAATTTGACTTGCTCCACGTTTGAATATTGCGTCTGTTGAGCATGTGCGCAATTGACTTGTGCTTGCTCCTGCTGTTGCGTACATTTTGGGCGCAGTTTGAATATCTGGGCCTATGTCTATTATACCGCTGTTTTTAATGTTGTGAGAATCTGTTATGTTTTAAAATAACCACAGGTATGTTTGTTATATTTTATGTTGCTATGTTTATCTGATGTAAACTTGCTGTTTTATAAAAATGTGTTTGTATTTCATGTGCGTTTACAATTTTTGCAATAGCGAAAAAAAAAAGAATAATAATTTATTACTATATAGAGTGTGTAGAACCTTAGTGCAGTAACTCTGAGGAAGCCCTATGACATAGGGTGAAATGTCAGTTTGTGTCTCTGCTGTCATTGTTCGTGCAGGTGAGGTCTTTGAGAAGACAGCATTTTAAATGACCTAAAGAAGCATACAGGGTATTGTGCTCCATTTATCATGCCTGTAGCAACATCTGAGGATGTATGCATCTTTTTAATGTCACTGTTTCTGTATTGAATAAATGAACTTTGTACTCAATTTAGTGAGAGATACATATTCTTTCACTGCACACAGTGCATGTTATTTGTGAGAGGGAGGCGGCTGCACCAGAGCTGTTGTCTTTTGTACTTTTACTTTTTTCAGGTAGCACCACCTATCCCCAGGTGGTTCTCTAGAGCTGCTTTAATTATAGTTATTATTATTTTATAATTGTAACATTACTGATGTAACTGGTCACTGCACTCTCCACATTCCCTTCCCCCCAGGACACATCTGAAAATGAGCTGTTAGCTCAGTATGTTTTTCCTGGTGAAACTCCTGAAATAAAATAAAAGAAATACTGTGGCAGCTTTTTAAATGCATCATTTTGTACTTGCATGTTTGCCATATTCCTCTTGCTATGCTCCCTGAAATATACTCCTTAACTTAGTTTTGCCTGACCCTTACAGCTCGAAATTAGCTTTGCTCATTGGGCCTCTCCTGATTACCAAATTGCAAATAAATAAAAATGCCTGTATCAGAGCTTTTCTTATCCTTTTCTCTTGTGTAAGCATGTTGAGTTCAGCTAGCCTCTTCTCCTAGCTCAGGTCTCCCAAGTGTTCCCACTAGTCTTGTTGCTCATCTTTGAACCCTATCCAACCATGCAAATCCTCCTGTAGTGTGGTGCCCAGAATGAGCCACAGTACTGCAGGTACAGCCTCACCAGGGAGCTCTTCAAAAGCATAATAATCTCCTTTGCTGTACTAACCAAATATCATTTTATACAACTCATAATCTGGTTGCACTTCTTTGCTACCAGTTCACACTGTGGCCCATGCTGATGTTTGCAACATTTAGTAGTACAGTAGTAGTGGTAGAGTTTATTTCATATGGCACCCACCCCCAGAGGCTCAGGGTGCTTTACAATCTATGCAGCAGTGTGCGTAGAAAACAATACAATAAATGCATACAAGTAAACATTAAATAAATAAATATGAATAATTAGCCACCAGCAGCTTGTATGAATATATAACAAGGGAACTTCCGTAAGGTCCCAAATACCTCTTTAAAGAGGTGGAATTTCAGACCACTTTAAATGCCTAAACTGAAACGGCCTCTTTCAGGGCTCTCAGGAGAGAATTCCAGATCACTGGAGCTACTATCTCAAATGCCCTATCTCCTGATGATTTCAGCCTAGCACCCTAAGTCCCCCGAAGTCCCTTTCATGCTATGATTTTCTGATAGCTTTTCCATCTACAGTAGGTAATAATTGACCTTCTATTTCCTTTTGCCAAGTGAAGTAAACACATTTTTTTTACATTTACTTTCATTTTTCTCAAGTCAACCCAGCCTATCCAAATTTATATGAACTGCATCCCAAACCATATGGAGAACATGATCCACTAATTGATTTTTAATTTTACCTTTCCACAGTTTTTCCACAGTTCACAAAACAATACCAAAGCCAACTTTTCATGATGTTAGCTCATCACTTCTTTAGAAACATAGAAACATAGAAATTGATGGCAGATAAGGACCACAAGGCCCATCCAGTCTGCCCATTTCTTTTTCCACCTTATAAATGTCCTATCGTCCTTTGCTGTCAGTGGCCTATCTATTCATACTCATCTGTATTGCTCCCTTATGCCTATCCCATGCCTGTTTGAAGCCCTGCACTGTATTCATAGCCACCACTTCCTGAGGTAGGCCATTCCATGCATCCACCACTCTTTCTGTGAAAAAAGAACTTCCTTACATTACCCCTTAATCGGCCTCCCTCTAATCTCATGCTGTGTCCTCTTGTCCTGCTCTTTTTCTTATATTGAAACATGTTAGACAAGATGTTTGAATGTTTTGATCATATCACCTCTCTCCCTCCTTTGCTCTAGGGTATACATATTGAGCTCCGTTAATCTGTTCTCATATGTCTTCTGATGCATTCCCTGCACCATTTTGGATGCCCTTCTCTGGACTGCCTCAGTTTGGTTAATGTCCTTGTGAAGGTGTGGCCTCCAGTACTGCACGCAGTACTCCAGATGGGGCCTAACCAGTGTCTTGTAAAGAGGGATTATTACCTCCCCTCTTCTGACTTGTGATACCCCTACTAATACACCATAGCATCCCCCAAGCCTTACCTACTGCTTTAGAGGTCTGCTTGGATGATTTCAGGTCATCGGTAATAATGATGCCCAAGTCTCTTTCTTCCTTTGTGACTGCCAGCAACTCCCCTCCCATCCTAAAGGTGGCTTCAGGGTTTCTCTTTCCTATGTGCATGATCTTGCACTTCTTTGCATTAAATCCCAGTTGCCACTCTTCCGACCATTTTGCTAGTGTATCCAGATCCCTTCTCATTCTGCCCACCCCATCTGGATCATCTACTCTGTTGCAGATCTTGGTGTCATCTGCAAACAGACAAGCCTTACCCTCTAGTCCATCTGCAATGTCACTGATGAAGATATTGAAGAGGACTGGCCCAAGACTGATCCTGAGGTACCCCACTTGTGACTTGCATCTCTTCTGACTGCATACCATTTACCACCACTCTCTGTTTTCTGCCCATCAACCAGTTTGCCACCCAGTTGATCAACTTCTGACCCACCCCGAGCCTACCCAGCTTGTTTATCAATCTTCTATGTGGAACAGTGTTGAAAGCTTTGCTGAAGTCAAGGTAGGCGACATCAGCTGCTCCCCCTTGGTCCACCACTCTGATTACCCAGTCAAAGAAATCTATGAGATTCATTTGACAGGACCTTCCTTTTGTAAACCCATGCTGTCTTGGATCCTGTGCCCCTATGGATTCCAGGTGCTGCACTATCCTTTCCTTAAGGCGTGCCTCCATAATCTTGCCCACAACTGAGGTAAGACTGACTGGTCTGTAGTTACCTGCCTCCTCCCTGCTACCACTCTTGTGGAGCGGGATCACATGAGCCCTTCTCCAGTCTTCTGGGTCCTCTCCTGTACTCAGAGACTCATTAAACAGTTCTGCTAATGGCTCTGCTAGTTCCACCCTTAGCTCCTTTAGTACCCTGGGATGTATGCCATCAGGTTCCATTGCCTTGTCCACCCTGAGCTTAGTGAGCTCTTGTAGGACCCTTTCTTTTGTGAAGGGAGTAGTGCTCACTTCCCTTCCCCCTGTGTCCATGGTGCTGCACTGTGGGCCCTGCCCTACCTTCTCTTCAGTAAATACTGAGCAAAAGTATCTATTTAGGATAGATGCTTTACAGGGTCCTCCTCCTCACATGCCCCTTTTTCTTAGGACTTAACCACTTTAACTGCATGAGTGCTGTAATAGAAACTTCAGTCAATATGCCCGTATTTTAATTTTTTTTCTTTACAATTTCTTTAATTTGAAGTCCTTCTGGACATTTTATTTTTCTTTCTTTTTTTTTGGCTTCATTTTCTGTATGCTTCTTGATCTGCACCTGCCTGGCCAACACATTTAAGAAATAAAAATACAGAAAGACTTTACTTGAAAACTTGTATAGAAAAATTATATATAAAGGCCACAACACAGTTAAAGTATTTAAGCCTGAAGAAGTGATGGGCTGCCGGACCTGTGGTGCTGAGGGTTGAGGTGCTAGATGGCAAACCTCACACCATGCTGGCGACCTGAGTTCGGAAGTGAGATCGAGGCAGCAGGGGGTCAGCGGGGGAGAAGAATGTTTGAGCATCTGATGATAGCTCACCTTCTCCGGGAAGGGGAGGGTTGAAGGTTCTGGCAACAGTATGCCTCCCAGCAGTGGCTGGGAAGTATTGAGCCATAAGTCTTCCGCATATGGGATGGTGGGCCATGGCAGACGTCAGAGTGGTGCGTACAGGAGTGTAAGTGCCTCCCCTGGAAGTCATTGCATGCCCACGGTGGGGGAGATAACCTTTCAGAACAAAGAAAAAGCCCCATCTCCTGGATACACAACATCAACCCAGCATCACACCCACCATCAGATCCTGCCCTCTTGGGTCCCAATGCCTGCTGAGCTTCACCTCCAGACTCAGGTAATTAGATCTCATGTACAGGAACATTGAGGAGTCAAAGGTGGCCCCACGTTGGGGAGCACAAGTCAAGGGGTTTCTTGAGGATGTGTCATGGGTGGATCAGATATCCAGGGCTTCCCAAGGCAAGGAGGATCTCAGACAGGGTGCGAACAGCTGGATGAATGAGAGAGTTCCAGCCTGAAAATAGTCAGTCAGTTATTTGTACAAGGCTGTGAAACATTGACACTGATATTGTTGGAAAATTCAGTCTATCTAAGATGCCCAAAAGAAAGAAACAAAAAACAACCACCAAACCAGAGAAAGTAGTTCAGTGGGTGTGCACACCTTAGTGAAGAGTTATGCTTGTGAAACTTTATAGATAGTCTGATAGTATTTGAATGAATGTGTTGTTGATTGTTATGTAGATACTTTTGTCATTTGTACTCTTTGTCCCAAGGGGAACTACCACCTTGTTGGGGTACCTGGAAGGCAAAGAAACCCTCTTGAGGAGGGTTCCACCCCTAGGGGTGCCATGGAAAGATAATTCCTTTAGGCTAAAGGTACCTTAGAAAGGTTCCCCATGGGGAGAGAGGTGTGCCACTGGAGGGGGAGGGGTAAATGGTGGGACAAAGAAACAATGCATCTTAGTGAGACCTAAGGAAGCTGACTTAAATAGCTCAGTCAGGAGGCATGGCTGGTTGCTTCCTCCCATTGAACTGCAGTCATAGCTTTGATTTCAATGGGTGTACACAACTTAGTAAGGAGTTATGCTTTTGCAACTTTATAGATAGTCTGATAGTAATTGAATGAATGTGTTGTGACTGTTATGTAGATACTTTGGTCATTTGCACTCTCTGTCCCATGGGGAACTATCACCCTGTCAGGGTACCTGAAGGCAAAGGAATCCTCTAGAGAAAGGTTCCACCCCTAGATGTGCCACAGGAAAGTTATTCCTTTAGGCTAAAGGTGCCTTAGGAAGGATCCCCAAAAAGAAAGCAGCAAGCAGCCAATGGTGAAAGCAGAACCTGGATGAGCATGAATTGACAGCAGCTAGTAACTGACTAGTAATAGCAGTGGACTAGATTGAGCAATGACTAATGATATTGCTACTGATAGCAGAAGAGGCATGGTTTCCATAAGGAGAGAGGGAATGACATAAGAAAAAGGCCACCATCCAACCTTAGCTCAACAGTGGAAACCTACCTGGGTGAGCATATATTATATAAATGAACTACCTGATGAACTACCTTCTCAATCAATCAATCAATCACTTTATTTAATCAGGCATAAACACCATTGAGCAGGCTCATTTTCAAGGTGGTCCTGCGCATTAATACAATACAGTACACTTCATAAGATTACAATTACGGTGGACAGCGGTGCAAAAAAGGAAACCTAACCTTTAAGACCTTTGGCACAGAGGAGAGGAAAAAAACCCTTATGAGTGTGAAACCTCTGGGGATCCAAGGCCTTGGTCACCTTCCCTCCAGGTTTGGGATGAATTAATGACAATTTGCTACTGCAATTTAGAGAACCAAATCAGGGGAATGATTTTCAGAGTAAGGGCTCTCACTCTATCCCTCTAATGGGAAAGTTATGGGGTGCCATGAGTTGCCAGCCTCTGCAGCTAAAGGGAACCCTGCTGGGGCCCACCCCCAAGGCAGAAGGAGGAAAGCAACAACCACTGAAAGGAACTTACCTGGCCTCTACAAGAAGAGGACTAGATAGGAAGCTAAACCCTTGCAGGGTAAGGCACAGGAGCTGAGCCCTGGAGGGGTGAGAACAGGAAGATGGTACAATCTTCACCCTTGAGGGGCAGGGAAAGACAAGGGAGTGTAGAGAATGGAGACCAGGTGAAACTTAGGTGGCAGTATGGAGAATAGCTATTGAAGGTGCTGCCAATGCTGTCTGCACAGCTAAAGGAGTCCCCTGGGACTTGGAGGCCACACCCTCTGGCATTTGAAGTCTTAAATGCCACATTGAGAGATGTCGCCAATCCTGTCTGCATGGTCAAATACTTTCCCCAGAGTGGAGGACCTTCTCACCCATAAGGACAGAAAGAGAAGGACCCACCTCAAGATGCAGATTTCAAGGGGTGGAGCTATGCAAGGGAGAGGCTGGATGTATCTGAGAGTGCAGAATCAGGAGTGCAACTATGGTGCTGAGCATACCTCTCAACTGTACCACATTACGAGGAACGTTCCTCATTTTACTTCACAAAAGCTCCCTGTTCCACATTGTGAGGACTTGTTCCACATTCAAAGTCAACATTTCATAGCAAAAATCTATAGTAAATAATGCAAAAAATATATTATTCAATTAATAACAGACTTCCTGAGCATAAATGCAACATGTTAACAGTGTTTTGAGCTTCTTAAGTAAAGATTTGATTAAATGTTCCACATTTTGCCCATTTGTTCCACATTTTGACAGGCAATGTTCCACATTTGGGGGAAAAAAGGTTGAGAGGTATGGTGCTGAGAACAGAAAGAGATAGCATAAGTGGGAGTGCAACTATGAGGACTGAGTACAGCGAGAGAATGCATGAGGGGATGAGCAACTGATAGCACCAAGTATGGTAAGAGACTGCATAACTGAAGTGCCACAGGTAGCACTGAGTACATTGAGAATATATGAGGTGACCTGCAAATGAAGCACTGAGTATGGCAAAAAAAGCATGCTGGAGCAATAGAGAACAACAATTAGAATTGCTAGGGAATGCATGGGGAACTCAAACTAGGAACCAGTGTGCCACCAAACCCAAAAGAGAGTGGCCACCAGGCTAGGAGCCAGGTGTGAACTATTAAGGAATTTAGATGAACAGGAGACTGCAAATGTTAGAAAAGAACAGCAAACCCTAGAGCTTAGAGTAGCCCAAGGCAAATGAAAAGTACAAAGGCAGGGTACTAGGAAAATTAGAAACGCCCAAAAGTGAAACACAACAGAAAAACACAGAACCTGAAAACAGGACAGCAGCACAAAACAGCAGACAGAGAAGCAAGACTGCAGCCAGCAGGCAGAAGCAAAATACCAACCTAGAAAGGAGGAGGCACAAAGTAAGCAGAATAACCAAAAGCACAAAGAAAGCAGGAGACAACCACCGGGAGAAGGGTGGGAGAATAGATCTCCAGCACAGCCTCTGGCTGCAGCAAAGAAACAATGCATCTGAGTGAGACTGAAGGAAGCTCAGGCAGGGGGTGTGCCTGGTTGCTCCCTTCCTCCCACTGAACTGCAGTCCTAGCCTTTGATTTGAAGAGTCGCAAGCCCCACTCCTACTATAACAAATTGACATGATCCATCCAAATCCTTTGTGCAGTTGTAATTTATTACTGATCACCTATATCAGCTGAGCAGCTCCCATTTTTTTAAATTAATAAACAGATAAACAATAATATTTTTTAATATGAAAGCAAGTATTACAAGCTACTTTCTTCACATTGTCACTCTTCATTCACTCTCCTTTTCTAACCTGAAGCTGAGTTCTATAACAGAAATAGTTCTGCACCACTGGTAAGGCAGTAACAGTGCCCATTTTTTTAATTAATTAATTATTTCTTAAAATATTTAAAATGATACTATACAATAATAAGTGATGATTAATAATATATAGAATAATACATTGGATATTGTGTATTATGAGAATTTTACACATACCCAAGGTGTTGGATGCTACATAAACCCCGAGAGCGACGCTCAAGGGGTTTATACAAGCATCCAACACTGATGGAGTGTGTACAATTCAAGTTTTATACACTACCCCATGTCTTATTTTATATATCTGCTGGGTAGCATATTCTCAGTGACCCATGACATGGGCAACTGGAACTGAGTGACTCATATATATGAGCGACTCAATTTCAGCCCCTGTTATGTGAGCTACCCTGAAACAGTAGCGATGGAAGAAGATCAAGGATGCAGCTTAGCGAGGAAAGAAGAGCAACATGGTAGGATGCCAGCAGAAGGGGAGGAATGAGGAAGCTAATATGTGGGAGGTAGTGTTGGGTAGCTTTGCTGAGCTGCCCATGTGGTGTGGTGGTGAGGGTTGCTGGCTATAGGGTGCTAGATGCAGGGTTCGGGACTGAAGAGGGGTACGATTTTTGTGCGGGTGGGATTTTTTTTTTTTATGACTGTCTCCCCTCCTTGACATGCACCCCCTTGGAGTTGTCAATCTATAGTTAGGAGGGTGGGGGTGGTGCATAAATACAGTTTATTGATTTCACCTGTATTGTTTTGGCACTCGCTGGGAGTTTACATCACTGTTTTTTCTTTTCAGGGATGTACACTTGCTGTAACAGTGATCACAGTTTGGCGACTGTCATTATGACATGGAACCATTTTCTCTCCTTGAAAACAGTACCTTGTAATTATTGGAAACAGTGGTTCCAATAGCGCAGTCAGGCTGGAGTGCAGTTTCACTTATAATTTATGTATTTATTTACTTATTTTACTTTTTGCACTATTGCCCTGAAACTTGACATAAAAGAACTGAACCTATTTATGATGGAGACTGTGAAAACACTTACTGCAAGTCCGTTTACTGTGTATCGATCGAAGTGTGTGCATGAGGCAGTCGATACGCACATTCGTGGAGCAAGGGAAACCCGGCACGTGTTCGCTGTTATAACCAGCTGGTTACAGCAGCAAATTATAAAGTACAGTTATGTAAGAACTTACCGTAACAGTAGATCTTTGAGAGGAGCTCTTGCAGCAGGCTATGCCATAAGGACTACGCCGCCAGGCACTAGGACCCCATGGAAAACCTTCTAGCTAGCAGTACCCAGCAGGGACCATCCCCTGACGTCAGACTGCCTCCGACATCCGCCAATGGTATAAAAGGGCAGTCCCCAGCCACTCCCCAGTTCTCCTGCCGGAGGCCGGAGACCTGGCTGACAAATCAGAGAGAACTGAAGCTAGTGGAAAACCCCACCAAGGGTAAGTAAGGAAAAGAGAAAAAGGACCGGGGGAAGGATGGTGGGAAGTTACGCCTGCTGCAAGAGCTCCTAGCGAAGATCTACTTTTACAGTAAGTTCTTACGTAACTGTACTATCTTACTTCGAGCGGGAGCTCTTGCAGCAGGCTACACCATAAGGACTTAGTACCAAGCAGTACCAAAATGATCCCAAGTGGATCAGGAGGTGGAAAACTGGAAAGAGGAGGGAAGCTTCAAAACAATAGGCCCTGAAGCACTGCTAGACTAAATCCAGCTCTCCGCCTGGAAGTAATGTCCAAACTGTAATGCCTCACAAAAGTGTGCACTGAACTCCAAGTAGCTGCTGCTGAGACATTACGGAATGCCACAAAGGAAGCTGAAATGCCCCTGTTGAAGTGACCCTTAACCTAGCCCAGTAAGGGTTTGTTCTATTTGCTGTAACAGAAAGTGATGCAAGGGACTAGCCATCTGGACAAATTCTGTTTTGCCACTGGCGATCCCAGAGTTCTCTGGGCAAATGAAATGAACAACTGGTCAGATTTCCTGAGTGTCTGAGTATGGCTGAAGTAGTATCTAAGCACTCTGTGAATGTCCAGAGTGTGAAGGGTTCTATCTCATAACAGTGACCGTCGAAAGATGATTGAAGTTATGGTGAAGTCACAGCCCTGTAAATCCGTTTCAGTGCTGTGACTCCCTGCTGCACAGCAAAACGGCACTGGGGACTTACAATTTTAACATTTTATGTGGGGGCTGTTTCCTTAAGGCTGCTGCCACTACTGCTAGGCACTTTGTGAACACGTGAGGTGCTGAGAGAAGGCTGAAGGGCAAGGCCCAAAACTGATAGTGCCTTCCCTGAAAGTAAAACCTCAGGAACTTCCTGCAAGCTGGAAGCACCAGGATATGGAGGTAGGCATCCTGCATGTCTAGGGAGCAGAGTCAGTCCCCTTGATGCAGCATGGAAAGAATGCCCAGCGGGGTGACCAGCCTGAACCTCTTGTACTCAATATAGTTGTTCAAGAGGCTCAGGTCCAGGCTCAGGCGAAGATCCCCAATCTTCTTGGGTACCAGGAAGAAGAGGAAGTAGAACCCTATCCCCCCACTGAGGGGATGGAAGTGGTTCTATTGCCTTCTTGTCTAACAGCAACTGTTCGTCCTCCCTGATGAGTTCAGCACGTGAGAGGGAGTAAGATGCTTGAACGGGGGATTGTCTGGGGGTATCTGAAGAAATTCCAGCGCATGGAGGACCCACACATCGTTGGAGACGGAGGTCTACCTGTCGAGGTAAAGCAAGAACTGACCCCCTACCATCTCTGCCATGGACTCGACAGGTGGTTTTGGGCTGGACCAGGAGTCAGGCATTGGAGCCCGGGGTGGGCAAGGATACCCGGGATGGTTTGTTGTTCCTTGATCCCTGTGCTCCACCAGAGCAAGAGGTAGCTTTACGATGAAAGTTGCTTCTCTGCTGCTGTCCCTTAGGTTTCTGCCCTCCCTGGCAATGAAACTGATGACATTTGCCAGAGGTGTGCTCAGACCTGTACAATTGATGTACCGACTAAACGGCTTAACTGAGTCCTGGAGGTCCGTGATCATCTGCTCGATGTCAGGACCGAAAAGCACGGATCCATGGACTGGATCATCGATGATGGCATCCTGAAGATCCTGCTTAAACCCCAAGACTTGGAGCCAAGAATATCTCCTTATAAAAACCCCTGTGGCTGCTGCCCTGGCCGCCATATCAGCAGTCATATGAAGATCTGAGGACGTGTTTCCCTAAGTCCAAGCCAGACTGTAGTACGTACAAGAGCTCCATCCTGAGGTCAGAATCATGCTGATTTTTGGCAAACTCGATTGCCTTGCTCCAGAAAGATTTCTGGTTCTGCACTATGTGAGCTAAGAACTTTAGCGAACAAATGGTGCATGTTGCTGATGAATAAACCTTTCTGCCGAACTGATCCAGGCATTTGGATTCTTTGTCTGGTGGCTGGGAGCTCATGTGCCAGGGCTGCTTGGTTCTGCCGTGGGCAGCAGTAAACACAACTGAGTCAGCCTTGGGCTGCTCTCCGAGCAATGGCTCATTTGTCGGGGTACTGTACAGCCAATCTGCTTTTTTGGGAACAGCAGGAGCTGTTGCAGGATCCTCCAGGCCAATCTGGTTGCATCCTGGAACAGGGCTACCAGGAGTGGAACCACTGATGGTTTAGGCTCATTCATGCCTAAGAAATGAGCTAGTATTTTTCTTTTTGGATCAAGATCCTCGGTTTCCCACTGGTTTAAAAGTTGGATATGATGCATCACATCCAAGAAGGTGGGATCATCTGGTGGGAAATGAGGGGATTCCTCAGGATGGTCTGGATGAGACGGAGGTGATGAGTATTCGCACGAGGATCTGGAGGAGACAGAAGATCTGGAGTAGTATGACCCCGAGGTCTCCAGTCAGGAGACCTATCATTCAGTGGAACTGGCAATTTGTCTTTGGGTAGAAGTGGAGGTGGTGGTGGTTGCAGGATATCCACCAGAGCTAGTTACAGTGGAGGAGCCTGTGGTTCATTAGGCAGGATGTCTTTCTGAATAGTATCCCACCAGGAACTAAAAAGGTCTTACATCTCGGCCAAAGAGACCATGGCTGGTGCTGATGGGTCTGGCACACTGGCCCCGTCATTAGGTTCCCAGGGCGGCGGTTCTGATGGTTCATTAGGGGCTGGCATATGCACTGGTGACTTTGGCTTCTCTGGCGTCAGGTCCTTATACGGTGTTAGATCTGGAAGCAGGTCCACCAATGTCTCATCATCCATCAGCATTGGGTCAGGCATTGGGTGTGGCCTTGCCTCAGCTGGTGGTTGGTCTGATGGCCGCTTATGAGGTAGCAGTGAAGTAGAAGACCCTGATGCAGGAATACAACGGGGTGGTACATCTGGAGTCTGATGTCCAATGCTTTGGAGAGCTGGCATCAGGGTGAGACCCTGTTTCCATGCATCTCTTCCTGTCATCTGGTCCAGCCAGATGATCAGATGATAAAGAGGCCTTCGCCGGAGTGCGGGCGGCAGATGGGGTCTCACCCACCTCCTTGATGGTGGAATCCCTGGCCTTAGACCCAGAAGTATGGCTATAAGGTCTGAGACTAAAGGAGAGGGCCGAAGAAGCACTGGCAGGCAGCCATACTGCCGTCGAGTGTTTAGAGTCCGACAACCTGTTAGGTGCTTGGGATGATGGGGGGGCAGCATCCGATCCCGGACTGGAGTTGGCTGACTTTTAATGCGGAGACCTGGATTGGGAGTGAGATCAGTCCTTCTCCTGGTTATGGTGCTTTTTCTCCTTCTTATGGGAACTCCGCAACTCTGAAGAAGAGGAACCTAGGCCTGATGGAGTCTTTTGCATGGTAGCCAGCTGTTGCTCCAGTAGGAAAGTCTTCAATGCCTTCAGGTGATGGATGCGTGTTCGTCAGTTGAAGTTCTTGCAGTGCGAGCAGGATTCGGTATTGTGACCAGGCCCCATGCAGAGAAGGCAGGCTGAATGGCCGTTGCAGGTGGGTGTCTGCTTTCCACATGCTCACTTCGACTTAGGGCAGTGAGTAGATGACGATGATGAAGACATGCACCGATGAAAATTCGAAAACTTTGCAAGAAATTATTTTCGAAAATGGCGATCAGCTGTTAAGCATGAAGGCATCTATGAGCCGAAGTGAACAGGTTGACGCTGGGAAAACAACTGGGGAGTGGCTGAGGACCATCCCCTTTATACCATTGGTGGATGTCAGAGGTGGTCTGATGTCAGAGGGCGGTCTTCACTGGGTAGTGCTAGCTAGAAAGTTTTCTGTGGGGTCCTAGTGCCTGGCAGCATAGTCCTTATGGTGTAGCCTGTTGCAAAAGCTCCCACTTGAAGTAAGATCTGGGTTTACCTCTGGGAAAAACACCCCCCCCCCAGATATTATAAACCATTTATGAAAGCAGTGAATGTGCATGCTATTTTCTTTGCATTCTCACATTTCATAAGGGGAATACAAAGATATGCTTTTGCTTTTGTTCATTACCAGAGGCACAAAATACAAACTTAGAAACATAGAAACATAGAATTTGATGGCAGATAAGGACCGCTTGGCCCACATAGTCTGCCCATTTTCCTACCTAACAGATAAGCTGCAAATCCTAGTGCAGTCCGAACTGTTACAGTTCTAAACACAACTTCTTCCTTCTATATGACACACCTTAATATATACCCTCAGATTTTTCTGGGCTGACAAAAATAAATCCAGGGATCATTTGTCTGCGATTTAATTATTGTTCCAGTTCTGAAAAGCAATAACACAAAACCAGACTCCCAAAATACAGAAAATCTCACCAATTAATTGCTTTTGTTAATAAAACACAATTACACATTATTTTAGTAATATTCATTTTACATTATAAAAATATGTGTTTTGATTATGGTTCATCAGTCACTTGAAGCTTCATCTTCCTAATCAGAGACCTATTCCAGTATGCCTAGGTTCCGTCACTCCAAGTATCATTTTCTTCATCTGGTGCTCACTCAGTTGTACATAAATTTAATCATTCCATCCCTTATCTTCCTCATCAGTAGAGATGTTGTGAAGTTTAGATTTGCGCGCAATGTTAAGGTGAACTTGCCAAATTTGCCTTTGTGGAACAAGTCACAAATTTTTCCTCATTTACTTGCCAACTTCACCTGGTGACTTCACCTATAACTTTACCTTTGTGGTGCATTTGGCAAACTTTGCTCAGATAGAGACGTCTGGCAAACAAGTGCCTGTAGCTCACATGGAAACTTCTGCAGGTCACATGCTACTCTTCTAGGTAAAGAGTGGTCCTTAGTCTTGTTTTGCAGTCTGAGTGAGCTAGTTGGAGAGGTCAGATCTGCAGCTTTTAGAGCCTTCAACCCTCCTCCACCCAAAAAAACCCACAACTTGTAGAGATTTTTGTTTGTTTGTTTGTCATCTTATCTTTACTTTGCAATTTGTGAGGATTTCTTTAGTTGTTGTTTTGGTGTATTTTTCTTTATATTCACAAATTTTATTTGTTCTATTTTTCTTCCTTTTAATCATTTCTTTTGTCTCTCTTTTTTTTTTCTACTTAAAATGAGTAGGACTGCCGGCCTGGTGGCACTCAGGGTTGAGGCGCTGGACACCACACCTTGCACAATGGCTGTGACCTGAGTTCAGGGAGCGAGCTCGGGTTGTCGGGGGTCGGCGGGGGAGGACTGGGATCAAGAAGCCGTGGTACTGCTCTCCTAGTCCTAGGGAGGGTTTGGGATTCCTCCAATGCACTGGTGATCCCTGCTGGAGGCTGGGGCTTCTGCAGTGCACAGCAGCAGCAGCTCAGGGATTGGATCGTGGCAGACATCTGCCGGGTGCATGCGGGAGTGCACGCATGTTGAGTGGGACATCATTGCACGTCTACGCTCCAGGGGAGAAAAATCAAAGAATCTGCCTCTGTCTTCGGGTGAGACGACGGTGAACATAGGCATGCCAACCCACCACACGCCCATGTCGGTGGACTGTCTGGAACTCCCTGGGGTCTGGGGGCCTCTCCTTGGGGCTGGGAGAGCCCCAGACCTCGCTTACCTGATGTAGCTCTGGAGTCATTGGTTCAGGCGGGCGGTTGAGTGAGGCGACTGTGGATGGGACCTTGAGAAATGCCCCAAAGGTAGGTTGCATAAATAAAGCATACAAAAAAATGAGTAGGACTACTGAGGAGGACACTGGGAGGACTGGGACAGGGAGCAGTTCCAGCAAGCAGAGGGGATGGAGTTGATTGGTGGGACACACCATTCCATCTGTCTGAAGATGCAAATTTTTTTATCCAGAACACTGGGCATTAGAACCCAATCCCCCCTCCATAGCCTAGCACCAGCAGCAGCATGCAGTGGAGGTACAACCACCACCAGTTGACCTTAGAAACATAGAAACATAGAAATTGTCGGCAGATAAGGACTGCTAAGCCCATCCAGTCTTCCCATAGGCCCTATACATTGTAAGTAGGTCTTGTACCTGCAAGAGCACCTGCCTCTGTGCCCCCTGGTTGTGCTGCCACCTGAGCCCCATGAAGAGTCCCACCCAGGACCAGCTAGCTTCTCCACTCAGCAGCAGCTATAACTTTTTTGTAACTGACCCTGCCAACAAGAGTGTGATGAGATGCACACTGTGAGACATGGTTGTTCTGCATGGGAAACAAGGCAGCCATTTGGGCACTGGTGGCCAGAGCATCCCCCTTAAGGTGAGGCACCAAAAAGAGTCAGAGGAACATGTGAAGACTTGTAGAAACAATGAACAGCTGAGAGGGGTGGAGGGGGTAGCACCCCTACTGCTCCTTCCATGCTGCATTATGGTCATCAGAAAAAGAGGCATTGTGATGGGTCATTGCACAGTGGATTAGTCCGAGAGAGGAATACAGAGGAGATGGAGAGGAGTAGAAGAGGGAGCTGTTGGTGGACTCTGGTGCTACAGGGGTAACTTGAGAGACCAGCCTCAGATCCTCCTCCTACATCTCTCCATATGAACGTGATGCAGCTGTGTGGGGAGATAGGGAAGCTCTCCCAGGAAGTTCTTACCATAAAAGAAAGCATAGAGCTGTTGCTCCAAAACTAGCGGAGAATTCTCAACGGTCTTGCGGAACATCGTGGTGGCATTGCACCCTCTATTCCCAGGCCATAGCCTAATTTTTTTTCCCCAATTATTTATCTTTTTTCTCACTCTGTGGAGGCACACACATGCTGGGCACTGTGGGATGTCCCACTGTAGCGGTCATCCATGCCCTCCTGCGCTGCCACCAGACCTCCACCCAATGATGAAAGGACTGTGGGAGAGTGATCCTCCCTCCACAGGAGAAGAGAGATGCCGCAAGGCAGTTCAATCCTGCTTCAACCCTCCCCCCTTCCATGTTGGCTCCCCGATGACCCAAGGTCGTTCCCAAACCTGGGTCACCAGCATAGCATGAGGTAAGGCAGAGATGCCTCAGCCCTCTGCACAACCGGGCTGGCTACCACAGCTTAATTCTATCAGTCTTTTTTCTCCTTGATTCCAGCTATGTTATCTATCTTACTATCTCCTTTATTCTTCTCTTCACCTGTTGTTAAAAAATAAATAAAAAACACCAAAGATGTTGTACATCTTAATTTCTCTCTGTCCTGATTTCTGTTATTGCTCTCTTCTTATATATATCTAAAAATCATCTGTCATCTGTCCTCTGAACAAAAGAAAAAAAAGCTCTTATTGCCTCTCTGTATTGTTCTCTTTCCTGAACAGCTCCTCACTCCTTACACTACCTCTGTCTTCTTCTCTCAGAATTGTTCTCAACTACCAGAATAAATATCTCATGCTGCTGCTTTCTGCTACAAGGTTGAACACTATGGGTCCAATTCTCAAAGCTCCAGGCATGGTGCAAGGGGCTTGCTCCACACAGAATGGCGCAAGGTGCCCCTTGCACCTAAAGATGAGCTGGGAGAGATTCTCAAAGGCAGCCTGCATCATCTGTAGGCTGCCTGCCCCAAACAGGGCTTGCACCATCCCTGCACACAGAAATGGGCTGCAACAAGGCACCAGGGGGCATACAGCAGATGCAAGCTTCTACAGCTCCATACACGCAATTCACATAAGTCTCCTGAAGGGAGATATTTTAAGTACCCATAGACCAGCCAGTTCTAGTTTAAGGGGATTTAGAAAAATCTCCCCTTGTAGCAAGCTGTGGGAGGTGGTCCCCTGTCCCAAATCCCCAATAGTGGCCCCTTTTCATATCATAAATTAATTTACCCCATCCTTGTGGTCTAGTGGCACCTCCCCATGCCAGATGCCACCAGTTCAAATACTGGAGAGAAACAGATAACATTCCAGATCTGCGATGTCCACAGCTATAATAATTAATAACCACCCCCCAATCCCTGGTGGTCAAGTGGAACCCTCCCCCACCCCAGGAGGTATTGCCCACCACCCTGCTCCCCCCAAATCCAAAACAAAGCCAACAACAGGCACAGTTCTCCTCTCACCTCCGTGGCTGGCCACTGACTGAACTGTCACTGAGTGTACTGTATACAGTATGCTCGGTGACAGTTCAATCGGTAACCAACACGTTGAGCGGTGAGATGCCGTTATTAATATTTAATTTGGGAAGCTGAAAATGATGATGAGAAAGAAATTCCCGCAAACCACAAAGAACGAAATGATGATATTATTATAACTATGAACATCGCAAAATCTGAAGAGATATCTGTTCTCTTCATTGACAGTATGCTAGCAACATCTGGCATGGGACGCACTGGAACACTGGGGATAGGGGTGCATATATTACTGAGGGGCAGCATCGGGCAGGGTGAAGGGGGCCCTATATAATACTGGATCAGGCATCGGGATAGGAGACCGCTATGTCACTGAGGAAGGGGTTCATTCTGTGGTTTAATGGTATACATTGGGGGAGGGGGTCTGCTAGCACAACAGGGCATAGAGCAGTGCACAGCTTGTGGATAACCCTCCCGGTGCACCATTTGTGTGGTTCACAGCAACCCTTGCCACAAACTGTGGAACATAGCTGCTGGGACCCTGCCTTAGAGTGAATCGGGCTGAGGGTCCCTGGCTCACTAAGCTTCGGTGCAAGCTGCTGCTTGCCACAGCTTGCACCGAACACAGCACCTTTTGAGAATCAAGCCCTATGATTCAATCCCTTTCACCACAGGTCTTGTTACGCACTTATGGGAATTGTGGGAAAAGCCCAAAACCTTTGGGGAAATTGTGAGAAAAGCACCACATACATAAATGCTATGCTCCCAGAAGTTTTCTCAACTACTAGAATAAATATCTCGTGCTGCTGCTTCCTACTACAAGGTTGAGCGCTATGATTCACTCCCCTGCCATAGTTCTTTTTACATACTTTGGGGTAAATTATGAGAAAAGAACAATACCTTGAGGGAAATTGTGAGAAAAGCACAATATACATAGATTCTGTGCTCCCCAAAGTCTTCTCAACTGCCACAAGGAATACGTATGTAAGGCTGCCACAGGTAGTGCTACATGGTACCGCACTATGTGTTTTTATTGCCCCTAATACTGTTACTGTGACTCGTTTAGTGATAACTGTATATAAATCACAATTTACATAAATAGTCTTGTCCCAGACTTCTTCTGAAGTGCACAAAAAAAAATTTGATAGGTCACTATGTAGTGCAATACGGCAGTTCAGACGTGCTCCCAAAAATCTTGTGTGCTGCTGCTGCTAGCTGGTACTGATGTGCTGTGAAAGTCTCCACAGCCACTGTCAGGATGCCCTTTAGTGCCCAGAAATAAAAGGTGAATTATCATGGCTGGAAAAATTTTCTCGTTATCCAGAAATGAGATGTGCTCACAGAAATGTTATATGCTGGTGCTGCTGTCCTGGGCCACTCTCCACAGTAACTGCCAAGATGCACTTTAGTGCCTGGAAAATGAAACTGAATTATTATGGCTGGAAAATTCTCAAGATGACCAGAAATGAATTGTGCTCCCAGAAGACTTATATGTTGCTGCTGTAGTTTGTGAATGCATTGTTACAACAACAACTGGATGTTGTATAACAACTGGATCCAGATGATGCTCTTCAACTTTATCAGTTTGTAATGATCTACCAACAAAGGTAAGTATGTTTTGTGGTCTTTTTTTTTTGGTTGTGTTGGGGGGTGGAAGGGTACTAACATAAGAACATAAGAAAAACAAGAATTTGTCAAAGCCAAATGTTTCCTTGCATAGTGTATGTGATGGTGTCAGTGTCAAACATGCCTGGGGTGGCGGGTAAGGCTGAAGAGCAATTAGGATCTATGGTAGCACAGTAGGTAGGAACCTTACAGCAGACTACAGTAGGTGGGCCAGGAGGTCCTTTTTGTTTAATCTGGCTTTTCTGGACATCATCTTTTAAATACTGTTTTATAGTAGTAGATAAATTTAGAAATAGCTTTCTGTCCCAGGCTATTTTCTATTTCACTGTGGCCTGTTTTATTTATGTCTAGCTGTGTTGTTTATTGCTGTGTTTGTGTTATCTTTTTTCTCATTTGTGTTTTTGTATTCACAGTATAGCGCCCAGAGCCCCAGGGATTGGGCGCCTTAAAATAAAATTTGCTTTGCCTTGCCTTTTTTGTTTTCATGTAATTGTCCTTGGCAAACGAGGTGAAATCCAAATTGGTCTGCTGAGCAGGGTCCATGAATGCTGGGAGTAAAAAAGGAAAAAAGTACGAGTACCATCGTGTACTCCTCCTCCTGCACTGGAAGATGTATCCCCCTGCACCTTGTTTATCCCTTGAGGTACCAGAATGTTTCTATCATGTCCCCTCTCTCCTGCCTCTCCTCCAGCGAGTACATATTGTGGTCCCTTGATGTGTCCTCGCAAGTTTTATGGTGCAAGCCATGTACCATGCTAGTCACCCTTCCCTGGACCGTGTCAAGCTTGTTTGTGTCCTTTCAATGGTGCGGCCTCCAGAACCGCACACAGTACTCCATGTGAGGCCCAGAGTTTTCTATAATGGCATCACCAACTCCCTCTATGTGCTGGTGATACCCCTGCCTATGCACCCCAGCATGCCAGTGGCCCTCCACTCTGCCTTTGCATTCTGCTTTGGCATTTTCAGGTGATCTGAAATAATAACCCTCAGGTCCCTTTGTTCCTTGGTAATTGCCAGAAACTCCCCTCCATCCTGTAGCTCTCCCCAGGGTTTCTATGGCCCAAGTGCATAATATTCTGTGAATTAAACCTCAGTTGCCACTCCTCACACCATTTCTGAAGCCTGCCTAGTTCCTTTTTCATTTTCTCTACCCTTTCCTGAGTATCCTCCCTGTTATAGATCTTGGAGTCATCTGCACACAGGCAGACCTTTTGTTACAGCCCCTCTGCAATGTCATTAACGAAGACATTGAACAGGACTGGTCCAAAGACTGATTCCTGTGGTACCCCGCTGATCACCCCCATGTCCTCAGATTGTACCCCATTTACCACTGCCCTCTCTCTGTCTGTTAGCCAGTTCCTAACCCAGTTCACCATCTTGTGTCATATGCCCAGGCTAGTAATCTTGTTAATAAGCCTCTTATGTAGGACAATGTCGAAGGCCTTTCTGAAATTGAGGTAGGTGACATTCACCCCCTTCCATTTGCTTCCTTCATCACCCAGTCAAAGAAATCTATCAGATTCATGTGACTCGACCTACCCGTTGTGAATCCATGCTACCTAGAGTCCTGGGCACCGATTGCTTGTAAATGTTCCACTACCCTTTCTTTAAGCAGTACGTGCATGATCTTCCCCACTACTGGTGTGAGTCTGAGTGGCCTATAGTTCCCTGCCTCCTCCCTACTGCCAGATTTGTGTACAGGGAGCAGATGTGCCCTCCTCCAATCCTTCAGCACCAGTCCTGTGTTGAGTGACTCTGTGAACATGGCTGCCAGAGGCTGAAACACAGAAATTGTCAGCAGTGAGCCAGCCCGGTGGCGCTGAGGGTTGAGGTGCTTTACGATACACCTTGCACCATGCCAATGACCTGGGTTTGGGAACAGACTCGGGCGTGCTGCCCAGAATGGTGAGGGCCCACATCCAGGGCATTAGACTGCCTCTGTGGAGGCAGAGACAGTCACTCCACCCATTACACATTCATGGGCTGTGAAGCGTAAAACTGGAAGAAAGAGATGGAGCTGGCAGGCTCCATGATGGCCGGCTGTGCCTGTGCTGACCCCTGACAATCTGGATGTTGCCTTCTGGAGTTGGGGGAGGCTGGGGCCCCTCACCATTGTCCTGTCATGGGGGGTAACCCATGGGGGATGGCCAGGTGGGATTGGTGCGGGGAAGCTTGGCCGGGGAGACGAGTCTTCTCCGAGGGAGGGTCCGGAGCCGCCTGCCCGCTCCAAGGAGAAGCAGAAAAAAGTGTATATGAAAAAAATAAAGAAACTGTCAGCAGATAAGGACTGCTAGGCCCATCCATTCTGACTGTAAGCCGTGTACTTGACTATGGCTTCTGACCCTCCCTCAGCTGTACCTCTATGGTTCTCCCATGTCTGTTCCATGCATGTTTAACTCCTCCCACAGTACTGGCTCCTACCACATCCTGCAGAAGACCATTTCATGTGTCCACCATTCTCTCTGTGAAGAAAAACATCCTCATATTCCCTATTAGCCTACCAAGTCCCAGTTTCATGTCTTGCATCCTCATTCTTGTATTCCTCCTGTATTGGAAGATGTTTTCCTCCTTGGGGTACATCAATGTCTCTATCATGTCTCCTCTCTACCTCCTCTCCTCCAGCTAGTACATATTGTGATTCCTTAATCTCTGCTTGTTTGTTTTGTGGAACAATCCCTGTCCCATCTTAGTCACCCTTCTCTGGACCGTCTCCAGCCTGTTTATGCCTTTTCAAAGATGCGACCTTCAGAACTGTACACAGTACTCCATGTGAGGCCTGACCAGGGTTTTATATAACACCATCACTACTTCCTTCCTTCTGCTGGTGATACCCCTGCTTATGCACCCCATTATGCCACTAGCCCTCCCCACTGCCTTTGTAGTCTGCTTTGACATTTTCAAGTCATGTGAAATTATAACCCCCAGGTCCCTTTGTTCCTTGGTGACTGTCAGCAACTGCCTCCCCCCCCCATCCTGTAGCTGTCCCCAGAGTTACTATGCCCCTGGTGCAGAATTTTGCACTTCTTTGATTTAAACCTCTGTTGCCACTCTTCAGATCATTTCTCAAGCCTGCCTAGATCCTTTCTCATTTTCTCCACCCCTTCCAGAGCATCCACCCTGTTGCAGATCTTGGTGTCATCTGCAAACAGGCAGACCTTCCCTCCAGCCCCTCTGCAATGTCACTAATGAAGACATTCAACAGGACTGTTCCAAGCACCAATTCCTGTGGTACCCCACTGGTCACCCCCTCTCCCCAGATTGTACCCTATTTATCACCACCCTCTGTCTCCTGTCTGTTAGCCAGTTCCTAACCCAGTTCACCACCTTGCCTACCATGCCCAGACTACCACTCTTGTTAACAAGCCTCTTAAGTGAGATGGTGCTGAAGACCTCGCTGAAACTGAGGTAGGGGATGTCCAGGACCCCCTCCCCAATTAACTTCCTTCGTCACCCAGTCAAAGAAATCTATCAGATTCATCTGACACAACCTATATGCTGTTATGCCTGACCAGGGTATAATATAATGGCATCACTACCTTCCTCCTTCTGCTAGTGGCACTCCTGCCTATGCACCCTTTCTAATTTTTTCACATTTTGACCCCAAATTTTCAACATAGTCTTTTATCACCGTACCTCATAAACCTCATAGATGAAAATTAATCCATTGCAAAATGCCATTCCGCGCCACAGGTGTGGAAATTCGTTTTGGGCAGGATGTGTGAAATGACAGCTGTACAGTACATGAGGTTATGTGAAGAAATGGCTAGGCTGAAAATCTGAAGTCAAAATATAAAAAAAATGGCAAAGGTTCATACCTGTATGTGCGTAGGGAAATTTCAACAAGTGCGTGTAACTCTGTTGTTTGTTGGTATTTTTGCTCCAAATTTTAAACCTAGGCTTTTTGGGACCCCACCTCATGATCAGTAGTGCTATCATTTTGTTACTCAATCATGAAAGGGGGTTTTGCACAGTGACTGTGCCATTCCATACCACGGGTGCGAGAACATGTTTTGGGCAAGATGTGAGAAATGGCAGCTGTACTGTTCATGAGGTAGTGTGGAAAAATGGCTATGTTGAAAATTTAGAGTAATAATATAAAAAATTGACCAAGTTACACTCATGCGTAGGAAAATTTAAATGAGCACATGTAACCTGGATATTTGTTGGTGTTTTTGCTCCAAATTTTCAACATAGGCTTTTTGGGACCCCACCTTATGAACAGTGGTATGATCATTTCAGTACTGTATCCTGAAAGGTGATTTTGCATAGTGACTGTACCATTCTGCACCACAGGTGCAAAAATACATTTCTGGCAGGATATGAAAAATGATAGATTTACTGTTCATGAGGTGGTGTGAAACGATGGCTATGTTAAAAATTCAGAGTTGAAATATAAAAAATAACCAAAGTTACATGCATGCATATAAAAATTTCAAGGAGTGTGGGTAACTCAGCCATTTTTTGGTATTTTTGCAACCAAATTTTCAACATGGGATTTTTGAGACCTCACCTCGTGAACAGTGACACTGCCATTTTGTTTATTGGTCCCAAAAGGTGATTCCGCACAGCGGCTGTGAAATCACCTTTTGGGACTGAGTAATGAAATAACAGTGACCGTGTTCATGAGGTGGGGTCCCAAGAACCCCATGTTGAAAATTTGGTGCAAAAGTCTCTAAAAATGGCTTTGATATAAACATAAGTTGAAACCGCCATTGACAGCCATTATACACTTACAGCGCTTACCTTTCAGTTCGCCATTCAGCTTTGAAGAGTGCAGACGTGTCCCAGTGAACAGAAGATCACAGCTGCCAACCTCCAGAGGTAAATATGGGGTAAGGGGAGGTGCGGGGAGGTGGGTGGGGAAAGGGAGGATCGGGATGGGGAAGGGGGATGGGGAGACAATGAGGGACTGTTTTCTTTTTTACAGGGTTAAAAAAAATAACAACAAAGACATCGGGGGACGTTTTTCTTTTTTTTATGAACAGGAATGTTTGGGGACCCTGGGGGTGAGCTCCCCAGTGTTCAACAGTGCTGGTGGGGGTACTAATGACTGGGAACACTAGGAGTGGGCTCCCCAGTGTCCCAAACTGTTGGGGGTGGTTCTTCCATTGCTGACATGGGAATTGGGCTCCCCGATGTTGGCAAAGAGAAGTGGAGGGACTGTAGCAGCAGTGGCATCTGACACTGGGAATGGCCATCCCGGTGTCAGATTGTATTAATAAAATATTATTTGGGGGCAGTGGGAATGAGCTCCCCACTGTCCCACAGTGCTGGGGGCAGAGGATACATGATGGAGTAGTGGTGCCACTACACACCAGGGATGAAGGACAATGGGCTTGCTGAGGTGGGGGGTGCCACTAGACACCAGGGATAAACAAGGTGGGGAGGGAGGGATTACGCTGAACTGCAGTTGCATCCTGCCCACTAGCGCAATTGCGCTTAAGTGAAAGTGCCTTCCGGCACTGGAAACTCCCATCCCATATGGAGCTTAGGCTGTGGCCTACTCCACATGACTGGGAGAAGAGGAGCATATGTTTAATCTTTCTGTGAGGGAGCGCAAGAGAGAAACAGCTTGCTGGCCGGTTGGCTTATGCTTTATGCAAATAAAACAAATGAAGCGCTCTGATTGGTGTGCTTCATTTCTTTCAACTAGAGAGCGGCTTCCAGCTGTGAAACTGAAACTAGTGTTGCAGTCTAGTTGCGTTCTTATTGGTCTGTGAGGGACGAGCCCACTGTAGAGTGCTCTGCATTGGACTCATCCCAGACACACCTCTGAAATGTCATTCTACCACAAGATGTCTCTTACACACAAGTAACATAGAAACATAGAATTTGACGGCAGATAAGGACCGCTTGGCCCACCCAGTCTGCCCATTTCCCTACCTACTGGATAAGCTGCAGATCCTAGTTAACCAGCAGCCTACTTCTTCCTACCCCCATCCCCCAGAACTGCCTTATGACTATCCCATGCATGCTTGAATTCCACCACTGATTTTGACTCCACAACCTCCTTCGGAAGGCCGTTCCATGCATCCACAACCCTCTCTGTAAAAAAATACTTCCTTAAATTACCTCTGAGCCCCCCTCTATTTTCAAATTGTGCCCTCTTGTTCTTGCACACCTCTTTTTTTGAAAGATGCTACCCTCTTGGACTTTGTTGATTCCCTTGAGGTACTTGAACGTTTCTATCATGTCCCCCCTCTCCCTTCTTTCCTCGAGGCTATACATATTAAGCTCCTTAAGTTTCTCTTCATACGTCTTCCGGTGCAGACCCTGCACCATTTTAGTTGCCCTCCTCTGGACAGCTTCCATCCTGTCTATGTCTTTGCAGAGATTGGGTCTCCAGAACTGCACACAATACTCCAGATGGGGTCTCACCAGCTGTCTGTACAGAGGGATAATAACTTCCTGTTTTCTACTGGTGATGCTTCTCCCTATGCATCCCAGTATCCCCAGCCCTCCTTGCTGCCCTCTCACATTGCTTGCCCACCTTTAGGTCATCTGATATGACTACCCCCAGGTCCCTTTCCATTTTTGTTGTTGTTAGTATCTAACCCCCATTGTACTCTTCCCTGGTTTTTGTTTCCCAGGTGCATTACCTGCACTTCTTAGCATTGACTCTAGCTGCCATACATTTGACCATTCCTCTAACCTTGCCAAGTCCTTTCTCATCCTTTCCACCCACCCTGTGCATCAACTCTGTTGCAGATCTTAGTGTCATCAGCAAAGAGACATACTTTTCCTTCCAGTCCTTCTGCAATGTAACATTATAAAGACATTGAAGAGGACCGATCTAATACTGAACCCTGCGGTACCCACTAGTAACCCTCCTTTCTTCTGAGTGGACTCCATTTACTATTACTCTCTGTGTCCTATTCTCCAGCCAATTCTTTACCCAGGCTGTCATCTGGGACCCACTCCCAGGCTGGCTAACTTGCATATTAATCTTTGTGTGGGACTGTGTCAAATGCCTTGCTAAAGTCTAGGTAGGCCATGTCCACAGCCCTCCTGATCTACTACTTTGGTCACCCAGTCAAAGAAATCTATCAGATTCATCTGGCATGACCTTCCCGCTGTGAATCCATGCTGCCTAGGGTCCTGTGCCCTCTGGCCTCTAGATACTCGACAATTCTTTCCCTTTAGAAGTGATTCCATCATTTCCCTATCACTGAGGTTAAACTAACAGGTCTATAGTTTCCTGCTTCTGCCTTGCTCCCACTTTTGTGAAGGGGAATCACATCTGCCCTCCTCCAGTCCTCGGGTACCACCCCATCCTCCCATGATTTGTTAAAAGGGTAGTCAGTGGTGTCACTAGTTCTACCCTTAGTTCTTTTAAATTCTGGGATGAATCCCATCAGGCCCCATTGCTTTGTCCACCTTCAGTTTTAGAGTTCTTTCAGAACCCTTTGTTCTGTAAATGGGCGGTATCAACTTCTGTATCCAGAGTGTTACTACTGTTTGTTTTATGTACCTCCCCTCTTCCTTTGTAAATACTGAGCAAAAATATTTGTTTAGTATCTCTGCCTTTCACAGTCTCCCTCTGCCCACCCTCCCTCCCCTTTATTAAGCCTCACTATCCCTCCCTTGGTCTTCCTCGCTCCTGATGTACCTATAAAAGGTTTTATCCCCTTCTTAACTGAGTTGGCTATCTTTTCCTCGGTTTGGGCCTTTGCTGTTCTGACTGCCTTCCCAGCCTCCTTTTGCTTTAACTGATACAGTTCTCTGTCCTGCTCCTTCTGAGTTCCTTGTACTTCCTGAATGCTTTCTTTTTCTCTTGAACCTTCACTGCCACTTCCTTTGAGAACCATAGTGGTTTCTTACATCATCTTGTTTTGTTTATTTGCTTCACACAAAGGCTCGTTACCTCTGTGATGGCAGTTTTATTATTCCCCATTGTTCTTCCACCCTCCTTCCTGCCCATTTGCTAGTGCGTTCCTTAGGCACTCACCATTTGTAAAGTCAGCCCTCCTAAAGTCCAGTACTTTTGTCTTTGTATGGCTTGACTCTATTGCTGTGTTTATTGTGAACCATACTGTTCGATGGTCGCTAGTTCCCAGATGGCTACCCACTTCTACATCTGTAATCCTCTCACCATCTCCATTTGAGAGAATCAAGTCTAATATTGCTCCTCTGAGTGGGCTCAGTACTAGTTGTCTAAGGCATGCCCCTGCAGTGCATCTAGAAAACTGCACTCTTCAGTGGCAGCTGCAACTGCACTCCAGTTAACATCTGGCATATTCAGATCACCCATCAGCAATATCTCCCTTTTTCTGCCATTCTAAGTATACTTTCTATCATTTCCTGTCCATTTCTCCCCTGAGAAGGGGGTCTTATACACCCTTTGTGCGTATTGTGGTGCCATTGCCTGTCTCCAAATTTACCCACAGTGCTTCTTCTCCTCCCTGTGTACCTTTTTGTTCTGTTGCTTTTATTCCTTCCCTTATGTAAAGAACTACTCCTCCTCCTCTTTTACCCTCCCTGTCCCTCCTGTACACAGTGTATCCTGGTATGTTTATGTCCCAGTCATGGTTTTGTGTGTACCATGTTTCTGTGACTGCCACGATATCCAGATGTTCTTCCTCCATCAAGGCCACTAATTCAGGAAGCTTGTTACCCAGACTACGGGCATTAGTACTCATTGCTCTCCATTTTTGATGGCTTTACCTTCAGTGCAGCATCCCCACTGACCGTTCTACCTCTGTCTTTTCTCATTTAGTACCCTGTTTTGTAGGGAGAGCTGGGATTTTCCTGCTGCTTGTCAGTTCCCTCCTTTGACTAGTTTAAAAGCTTGTCAATGAAGCATTTAAACCGATTGCTCAAAGACTTGTTCCTTCCTGGACAGATGCAGACCATCCTGCCAGTATAGGCTGGTGTCCTCCAGGTGGAACCCCAGTCCCCAATGAAGCCAAACCCTGTGCTCCACACCATTTTTCAACCATTCATTAAACTGCATGGTGCCACTACCCTCTCCTCCCCATGCTTTTGACAGGCAGCACCTCTGAGAAGGAAACTGTGTGTGCTACTCGTCTTAGGTCCCTCCCCAACTCTGCAATGTCCTCCTGCACTGCTCTAATCTCATGATGAGCCAAGTCATTTGTCCCTAGGTGGACAATTATGTCCAGCTCGGAATCCCTTGCAGCTGTTCTCATGATCCTGAGGATGCGCTTCCTGTCCCTCCAAGCCATGGCACCAGGCAGGCACCTTACTTCATTTTTCTCATCTCCCCCCAGTTCTATACCCCTAATAATTGAGTCCCCACCAGGGCTGCTTCCTTTCCCTTTGGTGTCCTCTGCCTCCTTTCTGTAGGCCTCCTTGTGACAGTTATCATCAGTCTTCTCTCGGGTACACCCATAGGGAGCTATGCTCCCCAGAATGGTGTATGGATTGTGGAGTGGAACAATTGACTGGGTGTGCCTCTGTTCCACCCTCCTCACCCTCCCTGAGCCCACTGTGGTCCAACTGCTGTGCTTTCTTCGCAACCTCTGAGGTAGTGGTGGTGGTGCTAGTGCTCCCTGGATGGGGGAGGTTCCCTTCCTACTGTCCAGTGTGGCCTGGGGGAAGGTTTCCTTACTACTGTCCAGTGTGGCCTGAAGACGGGCAACTTCCTCCCTCAGGGCAGATAGTTGTCTGCAAATAGGGCAGCATCTCAGCCTCCAGAAAGACTCCCAGAAGACTGCTGCCCCACAGCCATTACATTGCACTATTCCCACATGTTTATCTAGTTTTTTTATTGTATTTGTATGTGTGCTGTGAGTTTGATTATATAGAAATATATATATATATATATTATACAACGTGTATGTTATATTATCAGTGCAGTGTGCTAGAGAGGATATGACAGTGAAATGCACCTTGCACTCGAGGAAATGATGTCAGAACCTCAGGTATAAAGGAACTATTTCCAGGGGTGGGTGGGGTGAGGGGTGGGAAGGGTTGGGCCTAAACTGTGTCCTCACAAAACAATCGACTAAAAGCTCTCACCACATCACGATGAGTGCCTTCCTGTCAGCAAGATACCCTACACAACAATTTGACAGAGAAAGTACCCTGCTAATCAAACAGAGAAAAATCCAGACATCCAAGAGAGAGAGTTTAGTTACAGATAATTCGTCCAAAATAGTATATTCGCAGCTTCTCAGTTGTTCCCAGCACTCCTGTACACAACCTGGAAGAAGATGGACTTCTGGCTCATACAGGAGCACACCACTAGTTTATAGTAATTGAATAATGCTGACAAATGGTCTAGCTAGACAAATGGCTATGATGCTGAGCTCTGACTTGTGAAGACAATTACCCTCACCTCAGGCTATGTTTGGCATCCAGTTTCAACCTGCAGCTTTTGCTATTTTGAATCGTAAGTAAGGAAACAGAGAAAGGACAGGAGGCAGCAAAAAGCCCTTCTAGCCTGTCTGCACATGGTTACTGGATGACACTGATAAACCCATCCATTTGTAAATACCAATCTGGTTTGTTTTTATATGTAGCCAAACTTGAACTGTCTAGAACTTTAAATGATAAGGCATTCCAGTGAGTCACCACCCTCTGTGTGAACCAGTTCTTCCTTTTAGTTGTCCTAAAATGTTCCTCCTTAATTTGAAGCTTATGCCCCTAGTATCTCTACTACTGTCATTCAGATCAATGCCTAGGCATTGCCTTAAATCATGGTATTTTAGAGACTTAAAAACTGTGTTTTGGTATTTGAAATCATTGTATTTCTAATCATTGTTTGTTACTGTTTCTCTCTTTGCAGGTATTTATCACTCGGGTGATTAACTCTTTTTGCTACATGGGTTTTATCAAGATCTGGTTATTTAATTTACAAGTGCTTCCTACCATGTAAGGTAATTTTTTTCTTAAATGTTACCTGTGTCCACATGTCACTGTGTAACTGCTGTCTGCTCCTATTTCTCTCATTTTAGGTATTTTTCTGGTGCGTGACAAATTGTACAATGAGGCAGCGGTGTCGATTTGAGAACTGTTACACATGCTGGATACAGAGGACATGCTGACTTTAATAACACTACATTCAGTGGTGGAGAAACTGAGGGAAGAGGAGCTCTGAGCATAAGAAAGCAAGGTTGACCATGTCAATGCCCTGGTGGTAGGGTTACCACCTTTTAAGAAGCCCAAAGTGGGACATTTCTTACTGTAACATGATTTTTCGGAGGACAATATGTAACCTTAACCAACACAACAGATTTTATCTCTAAATAATCAGAATTAAGACTAAGTGTTGCAGTTTTTTAGATGTTCCCTAGTGTTTCTAAGCATTTCAAGGTATTTTAGTTAAGGTACTATAGTTTTTGCCACATTTAGAGGAAAGTCTGAAAATATTCTTTTGTACTATAATGTCAGGACATTTAGTATTTTTCATGTTTTTTTGCAGGACACAGCTGCCCAAATCAGGACTGTCCTGCGAAAGTAGGAACAGGTGGTAACCCTACCTGGTGGAGGTTAGAAGATAGCAATGCTTGCTGTAGGAGGACAAGGAATTTATCTTGATGGCAAAATGTCAACAGACCTGATGTGAATACAAGATGGCAATTATTCAGACTGTAGTGCACTCCATAATGGGTTGCAGTGCACCTGTGAAAGGAAACCAAAATGAAAAAAAAAATGTAATGAAAAAAAAATATTTTGAAAGGACATCTACCATCACATTGGTGATGGCATGGCCTTGAAAAGAACAAAGATGCCCCAGACAGAAGAAGTAGAAGAGGAGAAATCTTGCTTCTGGGATGAGAAGAGAACAGGACAGGAAGAGACCTATGAAGACAAGGAAAAATTATGTAGGCCCTAGTAAAGTAACCACTGTGGGTGACTGATCACATGGACAGTATATATTGTCAACTCCAAGTCATTTCACCTCTTAATAAAATAAAATTCATTAGCCTGACTTTGCCACAATTACACTGCATGATAGACCCATACTCAAATCCCACTATTTCCTTACCTGTGACTTGTGAAGAAAAAAGGGCATTTAGCCTGACTTTGCTACCATGGTGGTGGCACTGTATATCCATTGTGCGCTCACAGTGATCACTTGTGAAGACAAGAAACAAATTATTTTTCCTTGGTTGGCCACTGAGGTGGCCTCTGGCCACACAGTATATCTGTTGTCAGAGTCTTACTGCCACTGCTGTAACCTGTGAAGACAAGACTGAAATTATTGCTCCTCTCTTCAGTTCATGGCTCATGGCATAGACTCACAGTGTACCTGTGAAAGTAAAACCTTAGAAGAAAAAAAAATCCTGGAATGATACTTACCATCCCATTACTGATGGCCGGGTCGTGTAATATCACAATGGTGTCCCAAAGGTGGGAGGGATGAGGAGGCTAGCTGGCTGTCGCTGATGAGGCAGTAGGAGAGGAGACCTGGGAACACAAGAATGACATTATTTAGAGTCTAGCTCACTCCCTGTCTTCTGTATGTGTAAAAGGAAAATGAAAATAAAAGAGTATAAAACAACAACAACAAATGATACTTACCATCACATTAGTGATGGCCATTATGTGCATTCCACAATGGTGCCCCATCGAGACGATAGGAGGAGTAGGCATTTTGTTGGCTGGAGGAGGCAGCAGAACAACAAATGCAAATTCACACAGTAGTAACTGTGTCTGGCACTTACACTTGGCTAAGAGTCCATCTTTATCTGGTGGCATGAGATGAAGGAGGAGGAGGTGGCTTATGTTGTTCCTGGGTGAGGAGGACTGGAGGAGGCCTTACTGTGGAGTGTCATCAGTGGTGGGAAACATGGCAGCAAGTTTACAGTAGTTGGGTGTCTGCCTTTTATACTGGGATGAAAGTCCAAGAAAGTGTGGTGAGGCAAAGGCCACTGGGGGGCCTGGTGCATGCAGGTGCAGCTGATGGTGCAAGCGAGGCAGGTACAGGGCTGTCATTTACCAGTGGTGGCACACTCACACCATCTGTTGAGTCATACTACTGTAGTTATTACCACTGTCTCCTCCAATTTCAATTCTGACTTTATAGTTGTGTCTCCATCTTGCAGTTTGTTGTTCATAGCAGTAGCGCAAGCAGGCATAGCACGTGTGCTGCACCGACACTGGGTCCAAAGAGTGCCAACAAGAATAGCATCGGTGGGGTGCACACGGTGAAAAAGGTGCGATTTTCATTTTTTACTGGGTACTTTTGTTTCTCACACCCCCCTGGACTTAAGGATTCTCAGTCCAGGGGTGTGGACCACGGGAAAGGTTAAAATTTGTGGGGCCATGGAATAGTGTTTCCACAGCCTCTCATAAAAACAACTAAGTCCCAATGCAGCAAAAGTTAGGAGGCCAGCATTAGAACCTTGGTCTCCATTGTCACTGGCCAAGCTGCTCCATGCCCCAGCCCTCCACACCATGGGAGCAGCTCACCAGCCTCCTGTTCCTCGCAGCTTTTGTCCTTTTACCAAGACCATGGACAGCGACCAGGGGAGCACTTACAGCAAGCACTGTAAATCCCCACTCGCTGTCCGTGTGAGCACTTACCAGACTAGCACTATGAATTGTTGCGCTATTCTGATAGTGCTCATTTGACCGGGTACCTGTTGTACCCCAGTTCCAGAAATGATGGTATCATCACTCACCGCAGAAGAGGAGATGGCATTCAGCAGCAGTAGAGCAGCACAGTCAGGTACTTGTTTCAGGCAGCAGCTGCAACATTGATAGGATGAGATTAGGTGCAGGCACGCAGCAGCAGCAGAGCACAGTCGGATACTTGTTTCACATACCTGTCAACCTCCTGCCCCACAAAACAGGAACATAGCATAATAAAATTAGAATAAGTATATATGCATTGAAAATATTAGGCCAAATTAGAAAATGTTAGATAAATGAGAACATTTAGTTTTCAAATGTGTCCCACACACCACATAGCAACAGCCCTGAAAGCAAGCTGTGGTCAGAGCCAATAAAGCTGTGCCAAGTGTTTATGACCACCACCGATGATGTCATACAGCAAGATGGTGCCGATCATGAAACTGCACGTATGCGATGCTCACGCATGTGCAGTCTGCTTTGATGCCACCATCTTGTGCATGGTGGCCATCACTTCTGCTGTTGCAGAAGAAAAAAAGTGCCCCTGAAGTGGGTGTGATTATGCGGCAGGCAGAGGAAAAGTGCCACATAAACGCACTAGTGAAAACTGTGCTGCAGCACTGTGGAAGCACACTGACTAGCAGTCTGGTCATGTGCTTCCACTGTGCTGTACTAAGAACTTGTGTTCCCATAACAACTGCAGAGCTCTGCCCCACAGCCGTCAATATTATGCTTTTCACGTGACATGAATTACAGTTTCTTTTACTTAAAGTCGTGTCCATTAATACTGTCTTGCTGCAATGCAAAGAATTCACCTTCACATCTTCAGTGTCTGAATTTTCTCCTCCAGGGAAGTCCTTCTCCATTTCCACCACCTCTGTTTGTGCTGAGGATGATGCCCCCTGCCTGTCTTCAACTTCCATATCCTTGTGTGTGACGTGTGAATGGTGACCAAACTGATGCCATCCTAACATTGGGAATATGATATTCATTCATCTTGATAAATGTCAACATATTGACATTGGTGGGGGAAGGCTGGTGCATCTGTTCATAATAATGGCCTCTGTTGAGCTGAAAACACATTCAGGGCTCACACTAAATGGGGGACAGCTAAGATATTTTAAGGCTTCTGCTGCCTGTGATGGCCAGTCTTTCACCTTATTCTGCCGGTAAAGAAGTGACTCCTCATCAGCAGGTAGGCACACCTGATCAGCCACGTATCCCTCAACTGCTCTAACAATTGTCTTTTCCCTATCATTAGCAGCATGTTATGATTCTGGTCAGCAATCACAACTTGTTACAGCTCTGCCCAAAGTGGATTGGATGACATATGTGCTTTTTTTGCCTGCAGATGTGCTGTTGCAATATTTACCTCTATTCCAATTGCCTTTGGAAGTCAGATGCTCCTCCTGTCTTCCTCTGAGTAAGATGCTCATGCTGCCTTTTTAAAACATACATACCATGTACCTTTTTTGTAAGAAGCTTTTGAAGATATAGGACCTTCTTGTGCCCCACGAATGACTGAGGACAACCCATGTTTGTATTGTGGGTCCAGCATGCTTGCAGTGCTGAATTCAGTTGACGTTAGTATGCTGTTTAAGTGCTTGTTGTGGTCTAGAACTAGGGTTACTAGATGTCCTCTTTTACCAGGACATGTCCTCTTTTCCAGCTGCCAAATATTTTTTATGTACCTTCTCTATCCTGTATTATTATTATTTATGCTCTCTTTCCCAGGACCTCCTTGTAAATGAGCTGTGAAGGCGGTGGAGGCTTTATAGCGAATTACTCACAGTCGGGTACAAGGGCTCATCAGACAGCGGACTAAGTGTCCTCTTTTTGGCATCCCAAAATCTGGGAACCCTATCTAGAACTTCCATCAAGTACTCAACCAGTGAATAATTGAATGTGTCACCAGTCACCCCAAACTGTCTCTGCACATTCACAATGGTCTGGCTCAGCACATGGAACAGAGGTATTGCCTGGCTCAGGGAGGCAGTGTCCCCACTCACTGCCTGTGTCACATGATCAAATGGGCACAACATTACAATTAAGGTATCCATAAACCTCCACTGATTGGTGGTTAACAACATGGAAGTTTCTGCACTGTCCCGGTTTGTATGCAATAACGTACTCTGACAGGGCCTTATATTGATTGTACATCCTTTCCAGCATATATAATGTCAAGTTCTACCTAGTTACAATGTCTTGCTTCATCTGGTACTGAGGTAGGCCATTTTTTATTTGCAGTGCCCACAGCTGGCCCCTCTCTGACCTTTGGAGAACTTGCAAAATGTGCACAGATTCACCTGCACACAATCTGTAATTCTTTAATGTCCACCAACAACACAAACTCTGTAACCACCACATTAATACAATGTGCCAAACAAAACATTGCTAATGGCCTTACAGTAACAATGTTTGACCCATTGTGGCTTGCAAGAAACCCTGTCTTTAGCAAGAGGGGGTGCAGCTAAGTGTCTACCTCCTCTAAAAATGAAGACAAAATGTTGCCTGCACTGTAGGGGTGTGCAAAAAAAAATTACGCCGATGGAACTGAAGCAAAAGTCAAACTTTCGCTTCTGCAAAAGTTCAGAAATCCATTTCTGAACTTTTGTGAAAATTTCTCCTACCCTATAATTCACAAAAATTACAAAAAAGGTTTCCCGGTAATCCCTGGTGGCTAGTGGTCCCTCCTCTGACCTGCCCCACAAGAAAATAACATTACATATCCGTATTTCCTGGTGGCTAGTGGTCCCTCCCCCCACCAGATCACCCATCTGACCTTTAAAAATATTTTGCCTTCCTTAAATAATGATCCCTTCCCCAACCCCTGCTGAACAGTGCTTACACAGCCCCAGTCACAAATGCCCCAGTGGCTAATGGTCCCTCCCGTCCACCCATTCAGCTCCCCCATCTCCATCAGGACTGTTAAAAAAAATCCTTGTTGGTCTAGTGATTTGTGGGTTTCACTTTCAATTAATCCATCCTTGGCCCCTCCCCCTCCCCATCCCCAATCCCCAGTCCCCAATACATTTTGAATCCCTGGTGGTCTAGTGCCCCCCAACCCCATCCCAGCAGGTGTCCCACCTCCCCACTCCACCCCCCCACGTAAACCCCAGCCCAGAATACTGGCACAGCCCCTCCTCTTTTCCTCCATGGCCGCCCCACCCTCTGAGTTGTGTCAATGAACCGAGCATGTTCCTGTACAAGAAGGCACTCATTCATTGCCAGCTCAGTGGTGAGGGCCAGCCGCGATGGAGAGGAGGGCTGTGCCAGTCCCTACTGGGGTTTATGATAGAGTGAGGAATGAGAGAAGTGGAACACTGCTGGGGTGGAGGGTGGGGCACTAGACCACCAGGATCAAAATGGCTTGGGGACTGGGGATCGGGGATGAGGAGGGGCCTGGAACGGGTTGATTGAAAGTGAAACCCTCAAATCACTAGATCACCAGGGATTTTTTTAACAGTACCAACGAAGATGGGGGTGAATGGGTGGAGGGGAGGGACCACTAGCCACCAGAGCATTTGTGACTTGAGCAGTGTGGGCACTGTCAGGCAGGTGGTAGGGGAAGGATCGCTATTTAAGGAAGGAGAAATATTTTTTGAAAGTCGGGCGGGTGATCCAGTTGAGGAGGACCTGCTACCAAAGACAAGGATATGTAATGTTATTTTTCTTTGGAGCAAGTGGGGAGGGGACCACTAGCCACCAGGGCTTATATACATGAAATTTCACCATAACGTTTACTTGGAAGTTTTTCCTGGCCCACCACAGGTGGACATTTGAAACTTCCACGAAAGTTCCCTAATTTCTGTGGAAGTTATGTGGGGTGAAAAACCACACTTTCTTCCATCCCTACTGCACTGCGTGACATAACCGCATTTTTCATGGCAAGTTTGGCATGCTTACACAGCACAGAAGACTTGCTGCTGTTTCAGTCAGTACTGGTGCCATTTCTGCGCTTACAATTTGTTGTTACATTTGGTAAAAATGAAAATGCCTCACCTCTGAAAGTTCCACCCAGTGCGCAGTTACACACGTATAAGCTTGCACCCATCGGACCATTACTCAACATGTCAGTGGTTATGTGGCTATAGTAACTTGATGAATGCTGCAGTGCACGTTTTACTGCATTTTCAACATCATTTCTCAGTTCTGGAATTGCCCTCTGTGAAAAATAAGTCCTGGAAGGTGAGATGACCCACCTCTCTCTCTGGGCTGTAACAGCTTTCAGAAAGGTGTCTGTTTTTGGGTATTCACTGCCACCAGCTGGGTTCGCCCAGCACTGAACTCTCCCTTTCTCCGAACTGGGAGGTCAAACATGCAATTACACAGATCAAAGCCTGGTAGTGTGTCTCTCAGGTGGCGGATGCTAAACAGAGTTTTGCTTCAGCCAGTGGAAACCATAAATTACCTTAGAAATAATTGAAATCGCAGCCACAACTGTTGAGTAAATAAATATTTTTGTACTTAACAGAAGGTTAAAAGGAACATTGCAGGATATATATGTTTAACACGATAGAATAACACTGTTACAGGAGAAGTAAACAAATGTTTTTAAGTAGCAGGTGACAAAAGAAAAAGGCTATTACTGAGATATGCTATTATTAGTCTTACCGTTCTCTATCCATCAAGAGAAACTGGACCCTATGCTATCTGCCAGCTCCCACAGACATAGCTTGAAGGGTAGGCCCAAGCTTGGCCTCTAGGATATAGCTTCCCCCAACTCCAAGAGCAACTCCCCTTCATGGTCCCTGTGTCTTGAGATTTATTACTCAACCCTTATCTAGTTGCTGGTGGACAGTGGCATCCCAGCCTGTGTGTGTGTGTTTTTTTTTCAAACTGCTAAAAAAATATCAGCTGGAAAATCCAAGCCATTAACTCCTTCCTTCCCATTTCTGTCACAGAAGGAACCTGCTATTTTGGGCATGCTTTTGCCATAAGCCGGCAGAATCCCTCATTTTCAAAGAATGAGAATGGCAGCAGGTCAATGGCAAGCATCTCTCCCATTGCTGCATTCAGTTTCCTGGTCACAGTATGATTTGGGGGACATTGTACGGCTGGGACAGAATGCTGGTGTTTGTGTGCTGTACTTTTTGTGTGGTGCTTGGTGGAAAAGTTTCATTCGGGCAGTGCGTTGCTCAAGGGTTGTCTTCTGGTCAGCAAGAGTTGAAAAGTCAGCAATTTTTGTTGTTCTGGTTTTTCGCACAGACAGTGGGGGTTTTGTTAGGGTATGGATGACACTACTGCTGCTGCCATTAATGCTGATGGATCGATTGCTGCTAGTAGGGGCACAATTAATATCCCCCTCAAAACATCCTCCTCTAAATTAAGCTTCTCCCCTCCTTTCCATGTGTAGGTTCTGTGGTACTATCTCACACCCCACCCACTGCTAGTCATTGATGCTACTGCCACTTACAGAGGTGCTTTATTTTTAAATATGTGTGTTGCCCACCACTGCCCAAACTGAATCCTTTTTCACCATGACTTACTTTCACCTGGGATATCTGGCAAATTATAATTGGCTCATCACAGAGGGTCAATTATAAAAAAGTCCCAAAAAGGGATTTGGAGGGAAAGGACATTTTATGGACAGAAGTAACTGAAGATGATGACAATGATGTGACACATGATGCCGGGGCATGGCAAGTGATATAGTTTTGGCAGGCAGACATTTGCCAACAACAACATTTTTTTTTTCCAGGGGGGCAGTTCATCCATTGTTTTTGTTTGTTTCTTTAACACCATCCACTTTCTTTTTTTTTTATTTCTGGCTCCCAGAAAGGATTGACTACCAGGTCATCATCATTGCCTTCATCTTCAACCAACACCTCCTCTTCCACATTATCCTCACTTTTGCCTCCCCCCCCTTTTTTAGTCTTCCTTCTGCTCCACAGCATCTTTTTACATAGCCTTCACTTCCATAGGCTGCAGTTCCTCTCCACCTAAGGGTTCAACCCCATCCACTATATTTTCCTGGATACTCAGACTCAGATTTCTCACATGCCTTTAAATGGCAAATTGGGGTGCGATGCAGTTTCTTGACTCTCAGTCTGACAATCTTCAGCCCTCCCCCACCCCAGTTCCATATCCAAAAGAATGTTGGCCATATCTGCTCTCATTATTTTAAAACCACTGACTGCTGTTCCTGCTGCCGCCTTGCTACCCTGAGCCTTGCCCTTACCACAGCCACACATTTTACTACTATGATAAGGAAATATTACCTTACCCAGTGCTAAACACCTGCCTATTTCTGAAAGGATTAAACCTCAGTTTGGTATTATTTTTTGAGGCAAGGAAAAGCACACTGAGCAGAAGCTCCTTTCAAGGTGGATACTAAGTGACAGGAATTTAAGTGACTTGCTTAAGTTCACACAGTATTAAAGTGGTGACTGTGGAATCTAAACCCAGTCCTCCAGAAAGATTAGCTCATTGTTCTAATATGAGCTACACAGAATAACAAATATAGCTGCTGCTAATGAGGAATCTAAAATGTACAAAACTTTTATAACATTTTTAGGTACACAGTTGAATGGCAAAAGGAATTTATTTATTGCATTTTAGTAACCGAGTGAACCCACTGAGACCAGAGGTCCCTTTTTCAGGGGTGACCCAGAGTTAATTGCATACATCATTTTTGCAGTTCACATATATCCCACATAGCTCAGCAGTTCACAATATACATTTGACTCAGAAATTACAATAGTAGAAGCAACAGACATTGGCTTCACATACAGAGTACAGCAACAGCAATTAATCACATAGGAAGTAGACAGTTGGACAGTGACATTAGATTGACAACATTATAAATAATTTCCACAAGTTTTTATGCTAGGAGGAATGTGTTCCATGAGTCAAAGACCTGCTATAGTGTACAGGACCCATTAGACCTTTAAGAGTGTACTGGAGAAGAACGTTCAGGGCTAGGAAGGGGAGTTAACGGTAGCAGCCGCAAAGACTCTGCCCCAGGACGTATGCTTTTAGGCTGGATTTGAACCCTTCCAGAGTGGAACTTCTGGTCAGTTCCTCCAGGAGTGAGCACCAGAAGTAGGGTGCCGAGCACCCAAACGATGTCTTGCCTAGGTTGGTGCGTACTCAAGGGATGTTGAGGAGGCAGCTATCTGATGACCACAGAGTCCACTGGGGAGCTTTTAGATTCAGGAGGACAGTTAACAATTAGTACAAGAATGTTGATTGCCCTTCTCCCACTGCAGCAAATGTGATGCAGAGTGACTGTGAAAATAGACTACACAGCAACGTAGACAGAGCAACAGTAAAGCTTCAAGTAAAAATAGTACAAAACTACAAAAAACACTTCCAACAAATATCCTCAAATGAAGCTTGACGAGTGACAATATATGTGTAACCCCCCTTCCCCATGGGTGGGGCTTACCATTTCTTGCCCCTCAGATGCCTTGTCCCAGTAGTATCAGTCTGTGGGTGCTGCCAGAAGTGCTCCTACCAGCCCCCATCTGCTTTATCCTGGGTAGGGGGACCAGAGGAGAAAAGAATTAAAACTGCCAGTTTGGTGGTTGAGAACACCACCCTGCCTGTATGAGTGTTCACTCAGGGTGCCTACATGAGTGAGCGAGCTGGTGGCTGCCGGTTCACAGACTCAGAGGAGTGCTACAGTGCTCCGTGTGGAAGTTGCTGTGGTAGCTCAGGTCCATGCTTCCCTTTGTGTGCTCTGGCCCCAGGGACATCAGTAGCATCAGGGGAGCTTGGAGACATGCTGGGAGGCACAAAAAATTGAACTTTGTAAAAACGCTTTTAAGCGCCATACTATTAAAGGGAGCACTACCACTTTAAGAAACAGACAGAGCTGCTATGTATTCTGTAGCTCTGCTGTCACCTGGAGGAACAGTGATGCAGTGCTTGAAACAGGCAGGGGGAGACTCTGCCATGCTCCAGTCTGCCACCGGACAGTAGGGCAGAGGGCAGCTAGTGGACAATGAGGGTGATTTAAATGAAAATAATACCTTTTGGCTGCAAAAGACACTTAAAGTTGGTACTATATATATTTTTATGCAGCAGCCATATTTGGCACCTTTGACCTCTAAGTAGCCAATCAGAGCTCGATGAGCCCTAAAGATTGTTGTTCTGGCTCCTTTGAATGGGGAAAGAACAATATTCTTGATGCCCAAGGAGGCAATCAATTAGGCATTGAGGGGACTTAAAGTTTGTTAATTTTAAAGATGGACAGCTGGTTTTAGCCAATTGGAAGCTGTCTTTCTCTCCTCAGACTCCAGAGACAGTTACAGGTTGGGGGAGTCTGAAGCTTTCAGTGAGACAGAAGGGCTTGGACTGTGTCTAAGGAAAAGTTTGGAAGTCAGCCTAAGGCTTCCACAGTCAATTTCCAAACTTGCCAAAATGCTTTCTACCACCTGGACAGCCAGAGTGTGTTTGAAGAACTGTTTGCAGCTAAAACTTTGCAGCAAGCCAGGAATTCTGGGTCAAGCAAGAAGATTCCTAGATGTCTGCAGAAGGTTTCTATTTCCTGGGAAATCCAGCTAAAGTAGGAGAAGCCATTGTGGTCTGAACCTGCATTTGAAAACCACATAGAGACTCTTTGCCACTCCTAGCTTCAGGGGGTTTACTGGCTGTTTCCAGAGGCTAAAATCTGCTGCCTGAAGAAAGAGAGACTGTGACCATTGAACTCCAGAGCAGAAGCCACTATCAACAAGAATGGTCTGGGGAGTCAGTCAGGTAGTGCTACTGCAAGGTGCTACCCATCATCTCCCTTGGAGATATGTGACCCTGTTCCCCAGTACTGACCTGTTCTAGCATCTAATCCAGCCTGCAAGAAGGTAACAAGCTGCCAGAGCCTGTAACAGCCCTGAAGGTGGCAAATTGCCAGACCCTACTATAGCCAAGCAAGCTGCAAACCTGCATGTTCAGATCGAGTCCCTCAGCTTGACTGACTGATCTCATTCCAATGTTTCAGAATTCAGACCCTGAGCAAGTTGTGCTTCAAAACCATGAGTAACCACTGGGCCTGCACTGACCTGGGAAGTTTAAACAGAGTTCATGCAAAGTTTTCTGTTCAGTTTGAAAAGTGCATCATTGTCGGCCAACCCATGGCAAAGCACAGGCCTGAAACTCTAAGGTTAGCTAGAAAGACACTAGCGTGCAGCATTCTTTGGACTGCATGCTTTTGTGTTTTTGGAATAGTCATTCACTTGTTACTGCATGCCTTCATCCCTCTTAAGTGTAGCCAAAGACGTGTAAAGACATAGAAGTTAGGGGGCACTGGTACCTGTGGGGAGGTAGGCTTATGTATTGCTGTTGGGGTGGGCACTCTTAATGTTGTCACTGTTTATGGTTTCACCAGTTTATCAAACATTACCAACTGTTTATTTCTGCATTCTCATTCCACTTTTAATAAAGTGTTCATGGTTGTTCTTCAATACTGTCTGTAAGCATATTATTAGCTATCGTTATTAATTGCATGCAAAGTAAATGATTGCAGTTGTTTATGATACTCCATGTGTGGGGTGACTGGAAGGGGAGGTGGGTAGGTACAACATCCCAGAGGGTTGTATCACAAAAACAACTGGCCCACTATATTTTACTCTGAGTGGAGGCCCCATGCTATTTAATTTTAACTTGAGAAAGAACCCCCATTACTATCAAAACAGAACCCAGACCCCTCAGCCTAGTTGGATACCCACAAGGCAGGAGTAGTAGCCCATTGTTACACTGCACCTGGGTTATATCTTTGGCGGTACCGCTGGGGTCTCCTCTTTACCAGATATGCCCAGATGGAAACTGCTCACAAGAACAGTGTTCTAGCCCCCAAACCCTGAATTCTTGCTGGCACTATGGCCTATGACAGATTGGTTCATTTGAAGGTGCGGACCTGGATCCTCAGAAAGCCATCTTGCATTTAGGAGTCCCACAGGGGACAGACAGGGAGAAAATAGAAAAGGCCCTACCAGTAGCCAAGTGCCTGGGCTGAGTTGCTGTCTGAGGGTGGCAAATGAACCTTACTACTTAGTCGTTAACTGTGTTAATTAAATGCTGAAATGTTGTGGATGCCACTACCATGCATGACATACTGACTGCAGAAGGATCCAATGTGGTATGGACTATAGTGACTCAGATTAATGTGTTTCCCAAACAGGAGGCCCCACCCCAGTTTGAAGGATTTAATAAGAAGCTTACCAGGCTGTTGCAAGCCAAAGGAAAGTCAGTGGAGGAAGCCCAAAAAATACTTGATGTCCTGGGGCACCCCACAGGGCAAGGGGTCCAGATCTAGTTATGGACCATCTCCCTCAGATTCCCACCAGAGGTTAAGAATCTTCTCAGGAGTGAAACCCACCCCCACCAGAGAAGATGATTTAGAGACATGGATGGACTTTGCTGCTTCTTTAGTGCAGGACTGACAATGCTCTGAGGCTGAGAAAAGAAAACCCCTGGGAGAAAGCCTCTAAGGACCCACTTTGGAAACCATCTGATCTCTGAGGGCCATGTAACCAGATGCTCCTGCTCAAAAGTATCTGATTTGCTTTGGAGAGCATGTTTGGAATTACCAATTTGATTGATCACCTTATGTGGAAGTTCAAAGTCACTAAACAATGGAAGGGAGAACCTCTGTATGCTTATTTAACTCACTTGGAGAGGGTGTTGCAGAAAGTCTTTTGGAAAGCAAGTTTGGCCTCAAGTGAATTGATTCAAGTAAAGCTGGATCAGGTACTTAAGTCTACTCAGTATTCTGGTTTGTTTTTGCTTAAGTTGTGTCCATTGGACTGAAGGGATAATCTTCCTTCCCACCAAGTGCTGATAAAAGAGGTGTGAGAGGCTGAAGATGAAGAAGACCAATGGGACCCCTGTGCAGCTATGACAATTGCAACTCCCATTCCTGAGAGATGATTTGGCAATGATGGCCCTGGACTACAAGAGATACTTAACAAGATCCAAAAGCTTAGAGTCAGCTCGACTATTAGCCCTGTTTCAAATAAGGGTCAAGATGGCCCCCAGAACCCATCTGTTCTTCCAGTTACCCCAAATCTTTCAGTCATGGGTGTGTGTGAGCACAAATCCAGACACCACCTGCTGACTCTGATCTTAAGGTTAAGATGGACGAATTTCTGAAACAGGTAACTGAGCTAGAGGGATGTCAATCTCAAGTTGTGTCCTGATCAAGAGAAAGGACCCCTGGGTGGAAATGTGGAGCAACTAGTGCCACCATCAGAATTCTGAATGCTGGTCCTGCTAAGCAAAATAAGCCAGATGGAAGGCTTTCCCCTGATGCCCTCCCAGGGCTCACAACTGTGCAGAGAGGGCATATTCTTTTACAATTGTGGGAAAGATGGACATATGAATAGATAGTGTCAGTTGCAGAAAGACCTGCAGAGAGTCAATGCAAAACTACCAGAAGAAAAGCTCCAGAAACAGAGAAACTTTGGTGGAGCCCAGTAAAAGAGTGCACTGGCACCTCGGCTAAGCCCAGCTCCACCCGTTTTGTAGCCAAAGCTTCAGTCAAAGCAACTGAAACTACACTGCCCGACCTCAACAAACTCATAGGACTGTCTTCTAAAACCACAGTCACCATTAAAGGCATGCCTGTTCAAACTGTTCTGGAAGGTGGTTCCCAAGTGACAACTATTTTCAAGAACTGGTACAGCCAGTACCTGTCCCATCACAAGCAAATGCCCTCAGAAGGACTTAACATATGGGGACTGAGCAACAAATTCTACCCATACCTTGGGCGTATCAAAGTGTGGATTGTCTTACCATCCAAAGTAACTGGAGTGGGAGACCCTGTGGAGACACTGGCATTAGTGTGCCCAGAGTCTGGAATGTGTGATAGGGTACCTGTACTCATTGGCACCGTTGTGCACATGTTTTGTCACCTGGCTCAGCTTTACCAGGAGAGGGAGGCCAAGCAAAAAAGGAAAAGTGTTACGTATGCATGCCCTGGTGCAAAAGACTTACCAGCAACAAATACAGACTCAAACCAAGTTCAAGATGACAAGATGGACATAGTCTGGCTCTGTGATGCTGAAAAATTTGTAGTGCCCTATAATGCTGAGTGCAATATCAGTGGTGTGGTACACCTCAAGAAAGACACAAAAACTCAAATACTGATGCTCCTGAAGAACATGACATGCCTGCAGGACTACTAAAGCAGAGTGCTGCCAGTAAGGGCTCATCATTATGCCAAATGAGTTACCGTCCAGGTAAAAAATGTGACAGACAGATACATTGTTGTCAGGAAAGGATGGACTTTGGCTCGAGTGTACGGCGCTGATACCATGGTGCAACCTACTACAACCAGAGATGATGCTCAGCCTAACATTGACCCAAAAGTGTTTGAGTTTGATGATACTCCTTTACCTCCTATACCAGAAGCATGGAAGACTTAAATCAGCTACAAACTACCTGAAAGAACAAAAGTGTTTTCACTTCATGAATGGGATGTGGGATGTGCAACTGGAGAAGAGCACCACATCAGACTCCAACTGAAGTTCAAGATGACACTGTGGGTATAGTCTGTCTCTGTGACGCTGAAGAATTTGTACTGCCCCCTACACTGAATGCAATATCAGTGGTGTGATACACCTCAAGAAAGACATAAAAAATCAAATACTGATGCATGCTGCTCCTGAAGAACATGGATTGCCTGCACGACTACTAGTAAAGCCCAGAGTGTTGCCAGTAAGGGCTCATTCTTATGCCAAATGAGTTACTGTCCAGGTAAAAAATGTGACAGAGGCAACCAGAGATGATACTCAACCTAGCGTTGACCCAAAACTGTTTGAGTTTGGTGATGCTCCTATACCAGAAGCATGGAAGACCCAAATCAGTCACAAACTACCCGAAAGAACAAAAGTGTTTTCACTTCACAAATGGGATGTGGGATGTGCAACTGGAGAAGAGCACCACATCAGACTTAGTGATGAATGCCCTTTCCGGGAGAGGTCCCGCAGATTGATGCCCTCAGATACTGATGAGGTGATAAGACACTTGCAAGAGTTATTAGCTGATGGCATTATCCAAGAGTCAAGAAGCCCATATGGGTCATCGATTGTGGTAGTGCGCAAGAAAAATGGGGTAGTGCGCATGTGTGTGGATTACAGAATGCTTAATAAATGGACTATTCCAGACCAGTCTACTACAGCCAGAATCCAAGATGCCCTAGTTTGTCTTAATCAGATCAAGCAGTTTTCCATGCTTGACCTCAGGAGTAACTATTATCAAATTCCAGTGGCTCCCCAAGACTGAGAAAAACAGCATTTATATGCTCTCTCAAATTCTATGAATTTTTGAGAATGCCTCAAGGTATTTCAGGCACCCCAGCTACCTTCCAGAGTCTAATGGAAAGTGTTGTTGGACACGTGAATCTGTTAGAGAGTGCTTAGTATACCTTGATGATAGCATTGTATTGGAGAAGACCCTGGAGAAGCATGAGGCCACATTGCTGAAAGTTTTGGATCGATTGGAAGAATTCAGACTCAAGCTCTCTATCGATAAGTGTTGATTTTTCCAGACCTCAGTTAAATACATTGACAATGTCACTTCTGACTCCTCTAAGTACTAGCCTTCCCCTCTTCTCTTCATTCCTCTCTCTTTCCCCTGCCTGTCCCTTCTCCTTTCTCCCCCATCTTATATCTAGTCTCCACTACCCTACCCTGACTGCCTGCCCTACTCTTCCTGGTGCCTGCACTGTAATGCTTGTCAACTTATCTTGCCACATGGTATATATTTTGTATACTACTTTTGCAATTTGTACATTGTCTTTGCAACATTGTATTTTCTTTGAATCCATCCAACGTGGAGCCTTTGTAAAGGAGTCTCTGACTCAAAGATTTGTAATTCCGAAACTTCAATAAATAAATAAAAAATACATAGGACATGTAGTATTGGCCCAAGGCATATAGACTGACCCCAGTAAAGTGGAGGCATTAACCACTTGGCCCAAACAAAAAAACCAGAAGGACTTAGAACGTTTTTTTGAGATTCTGTGGTTATTACAGAAGGTTTGTGAAAGATTACACATGCGTGGTGAGACTTCTGCTGAATATAATGCAAGGCTACCCACCCATCAATAAAGGCAAGAGAAAAAAGACACCTGCTGCTACTGCTAAGCCTAAACAATATTTCAAGCCATCTGAACCTTTTGGCCAGAGGTGGACCACAGACTGTGACAAAGCTTTTGATTAAATAATTTACCGCCTTACTCATGCTCCAATCCTAGCATATGTAGACCCTCAAAAGCCCTACGTCCTGCATGCGAATGCAGGCTTCGGTGATCTCAGGGCAGTCCTCTATCAGAGCTACCCAGAGGGACTGCATCCGGTTGCTTTTGCAAGTCGAAGGCTAAATAGTGCTGAAAAGAAATATCCTGTGCACAAGTTAGAATACTTTGCTTTGAAGTGGGCTACTGTGGACCTATTTCACAAGTATCTTTATGGGGCGCACATCATTGTTAGAACCAAGAACAACCCCCTAACATATGTGTAAACCACTGCAAAACTTGACATAGGTGGATGTCAGCTTTGTCCTCCTATGACTACTGTGTTGAATACCAGCCTGGTCTCAACCATATTGCTGCAGATGCACTGTCCTGATACCCAACTGCATCTTCTGCCAACAAACAAGCCTGAGTATGAATCCCAGAACTAACTGTGAAGGCATGTAAAAAGTTTGACACAGATGAGCAGACAGCCACAGAAGCCATCACTTGTCTGGTGGATAGTGTCAGCGCTTCTGGTAATTGTATCCCAACTGCCTGGCTGCCATGGACTATAAATCATAGCCCCAACTGACCAACCAAGACATACAGAGAGTGCAAGAGTTAGATTTAAATATATGTGATGTAGTCAGTACCCTGCCGAAAGGGGGTGATGCTACCCAAGTAATCACCAGTGATACAAATGCAAAGTTGTTGCTGACAGAGTGGTCAAAACTTAGACTCAGAGATAATTTTCTGTTATAGATACAGATTATAATCTTGTACTGGGAGGTTCAAGACCCACAAAGGCCCACTCATGTGCAGATGGTGTTATCCTCAAAATTCAAAGGAACTGTACTACGAGCTCTGCATGATGACATGGGCCATTTGGGTGGTGAGCGCATGCCCTAGATGTGGCTTGTGCCTGGTTCTACTGGCCTCGTATGGGAAGTGACATTGAAAACTATGGCAAAAGCTGCAGCCGATGTGTATAAAGGAAAGCACTGCTGTGTTCTGCTCCTCTTGTTAATATTGTGACCAGTGGACCTATGGAGCTCATATGCATTGATTTCCTAAGCCTGGAACTGGACCCAAACAATGTGACAAGCATCCTTGTAGTCACTGACCACTTCTCGAGATATGCTCAAGTTTATCCAGCCAAAGATCAGAGGCCTCCACTGTTGCCAAGATCCTTGTAGAAAAGTTTTCTTCCACTACGGAGCTCCCCAGAGAATCCATTCTGATCAGGGAAGGGATTTTGAGAGCCACTTGATAAAGGAATTGTTGTCTCTGTGGGGTATCACCAAATTTTGAACAACCCCATACCACCTTCAAGGTGCCCCCAGCCTGAGAGGTTCAACAGAACTCTTATGGACATGTTGGGCACCCTGATCCTAAAGGATTAAAGCAAATGGAGCCAGCAAGTGAGTGCTTTGCTTCATGCATATAATTGCACTAAGAATGACACTACTGGATTTTCCCCGTACAGTTTAATGTTTGACTGGAAAGCAAGGTTACCAGTAGATATTTGCTTTGACATCTCTTCTTATGGGGCCAGAAGAAAGACTTACCTCCAGTATGTGCAAAAGTTAAAAGAACACTGAAATATAGCCTACGAGCTGGCTGCTACAGCCATAGACAAAAGGAACAAAGTGAACAAAGAAAGACACGATAAAAGAGTAAAGGCCCATGAATTGCTACAATGTAACTGGGTGTTACTGAGGAACTTGGGGATCCCTGGAAAGCATAAGACAGTACCCCTTATGTTGTTTCTGAAAAACTACAAGACCTGGTTGTTTACAAAATCCATCCAGAAGGACATGCAAGTGGCTACCGCACCATACACCACAGCCACTTGATGCCCATCAGACAAATGGTTACAAGTGGACTCCCAGATCAGCCTGAACCTTCTACACCTCTCACCAATAGATCTGCTACTCGCAGATGAAAAAAACAGGCAAAGGGCACAACAATATGTAACAGGCCCAACAACTTCTGATGAGCAAGCAGAACAAGACAATTCAGATACTGTGTCAGAGGGAGAAGTAATCTATTACCCAGCCTATTATCATCCCACACCAGAACTTGCTTAACTGCTTCAGGGGACACCTGAAACCACAAATGATGTGACCAATATGCCTGCTGCAGAATGTCCAACAATAAATCTCAATTCAAACTGCAGATGCTGAACAACCATCTCACAATGCATCTTTGGATGAAAGGCCTACATCCAAGGAGGCTGCTGAGCAAGAATGTGGAGAACTTGTAGAGCCTGAATTAGTAGAAACAGTGGAAACAAATGACATGCCAAAGGAAGTTGTGATACCAACTTTGCCTGAGGATGCCTCATTGCCAGTAGATGAGCCAGGAGTCATGACCCCGAATGCCAAAGAAGTATCAGTTCCACTGCATCACTCTGAAAGAGCCATCAAGCCTTTGTTAAAATTTATCTATGAATCTCCAGGGGCTCCCACTGATTTGCCTATGCACGTAGTCCACAAGGGCATCTATGTCACCACAAGGTCTCTACCCAGAACTGTTGTGTGCCCACCCTAATGCCACCCCCCCAGAGTGGGTAAAATTAAAAAAAGTAAAAGGGGAGGTTGAAATATGTACTTAAGGTATTGCTCGAAACATGCCAGTTAATAGAGCTCTAAACCTGTACTTGATCTTATGGTATACTGTTCAATGCCAGTTAATGCATCTAATATTATAACAGCTCTCTAACAAATCTAAATACCTTTAGCATTCTTGTTCTTGTTACTATTCAGATAGTTTGTATTTGTCTAGTCTAGAGTGTATCTGATTGCCTGTGCTAGCTAGAAATCATTTCTCTAGATAGACATGTTAAAATGCATGTTAAACTGCTATGGTTAATGTCTATTTGCACAATATCCCTGGTAATGGACTTGACATGGATGGCAAATATTTAGATGGGGAGAGTGCAAACCCCCCCACACGTAGGGCTTATCGTTTCTTGCCACCCAGCCACCTTGTCCCGCTAGCCCAGATCCATAGGTGCTGCCAGGGGTGCTCCTACCAGCTCCCATGTGCTTCATCCAGGGTAGGGAGACTGAAGGAGTGAAAAATTAAAAATGCCAGTTTGGTGGTTGTAAATGAGGCACTGCCTATGCGAACATTCACTCAGGATGCCTGCATGAATGTGTGAGCTGACAGATGCTGACTTGCAGACTCAAAGTAGTGCTACAGTGCTCAGTCTGGAAGCTGCTGTGGTGGCTCAGATCCATGCTCCCCCATCATGTGCTCTGGCCCGAGGAACATCAGTGGGACTCAGAGACATGCTGTGGGTACAAGAAATAAAACTTTGTAAAAGCACGCTTAACTGCTATACTATTAAAGGGAGTGCTACCACTTTAAGAACCAGTTGAAGCTTCTATGTATTCTATGGTTCTGTTGTCACTTGGGGGGACAGTGCTGAAGCACTTGCGACAGGCAGGGAGAGACTCTGCCATGCTCCAGTTTGCCACCGGACGGTAGGGCAGAGGGGCAGCTAGTGGACAATGGGGACAATTTAAATTAAAATAATACTGTTTGGTTTCAAAAGACACTTAAAATTGGGACTATGTATAAATATATATTTAATACTGTTATACAACAGACATATTTGGAACCTTTGACCTCTAAGCAGCCTTTCAGAGTTTGAGGAGCCCTAAAGACTGTTGCTATAGTGCCTGGGAATGGGAAAGGACAATATTCTTGGTGCCCAAGCAGGCAACCAATCAGGCATTGAGGGGACTTAATGTTTATTAATTTTAAAGATGGACAGCTGGATTCAGCCAATTGGAAGCTGCCTTTCTCTCTTCAGACCTCAGAGACCGTTACAGCTTGGAGGAGTCTGGCTGAAGCTCTCAATGAGACAGCAGGGCTTGGATTGTGTCTAAGGAAACATTTGGAAGTCAGCCTAAGGCTTCCACAGCCAAGTTCCAGGAGACTTGCCAAAATGCTTTCTACCACCCGGAGAGCCAGAGTGTGTGTCTGAAGAACTGTTTGCACCTAAAACTTTGTAGCACCTGAGAAGAGCCCTCAGCCTCTGAGGAGGGAGGATTGTTTCCTGAAAAACACCTGGAATTCTGGGTCAAGCAAACAGATCCCTAGATGTCTACAGAAGGTTCCTGTTGTCTGGCAAATCCAGCTAAAGTAAGAGAAGCCATAGTGGTCTGACTCTGCAGTTGAAAACACATAGAGACTGTTAGCCACTCCTAGCTTCAGGAGGTTTGCTGGTTGTTTCCAGAGGCTAAAAGTCTGCTGCCTGCAGACAGGAGAGAGAGAGTGACAACTGAACTCCAGAGCCGGAACCACTGCCAGGAACAACAGACTGGGGAGTCAGCCAGGTAATGCTATTGCTAGGCATTACCCATCATCTGTCCTGGAGGTGTGTGGCCCTGGTCCCCGGTGCTGGCCTGTTCCAGCATCTAATCCAGCCTTCAAGAAGGTGACAAGCTGCCAGAGCCTGCAGCAGCACTAAAGGTGACAAGCTACCAGTACCTTCAGCAGGCCTGGAGGTGACAAGCTGCCAGACCCTTCTACAGCCCAGCAAGCTGAAAACCTGCATGTACAGCTTGAGGCCCTCAGCTTGACTGACTGATCCTGCTGTTGTGTTTTAGACCCTGGGCAAGTTGTGCTTCAGAACCCTGAGTAACCACAGGGCCTGTGCTGACCTGGGGAGTTTAAATAGGGTTTACGCTAAGTTTTCTGTTCTGTTTGAAAAGTGCACCAATGCCAGCCAACCCACAGCAACGTACAGGCCTGCAACTCTAAGGGTACCCAGATAGATGCTAGGGGGTACTGGTACCAGTGGGGAGGTGGGCTTATTTATTGCTGTTGGGAGGTGGGCACTGTTAATGTTGTCACTGTATTTGGTTTCACCAGTTTATCAAACATTGCCAACTGTTCATTTCTGTATTTCCATTCGCCCTTTTTCCCTTTTAATAACATATTCATAGTTGTTGTTCAATACTGCCTATGAGTGTATTATTAGCTATAGTCATTAACTTCATAAGAAGTAAATGATTGCAATTTTTATTTATTTATTTAATTTTGATAACCGGGTAGACCCACTGAGACCATGACAGTCCCTTTTTCCGGGGTGACCTGGAATTAATTACAAATAGTGGTGCATTACAGAGACATATTCCATGAGTCATTCATATTACAACAGACAGTATTACAGAGAACACAAATCAATGAGCCAAGATAGGGCTTGGAGCACCAGGCAATGGTGCTCCTGGGACTGGGCCCCTGCTACAAACCAGCTTACCTTGTGATATAAGGTTCTAAGCTTTTGCATTTCCCCACCTTTAACCTTGATTAGTACTGGTGAACCATACAGTAGGGCAGGTAGTAGGGTGCCAGTTGCTATCCTTAGTCTGGGGTCCTTAGTAAGGAAGGGGCTAAGGGGGTATAGTAAACCAAGTTTCTAGTCCACAGACTTGGTCAGCTGTTCTGTGGTTGCCTTGAGAGTGCAGTTCTGGTCTAAGGTAATACCTAAGTACTTTATTGATTCTACTACCTCAACCTTTGTGCCGTTTGAAAGACAGGGCATAAGGATTGATAACCTGTTAGGTCCCGGGCTTGTAGGGTTGAATAGTATAGCCTTTGTTTTTTTACCATTCAGCATGAGTTTTTTGTTTTCCAGCCAACCTTCAAGGAGTTGTAGGTCACTCGTCGGCGACTTGTTCAAAGTGTCTATATCCATGGAGGTCCTATAAAGTACTGCGTCATCTGCATACAGGGTTATGTTTGCCCTACCACAGTAATTCAGCATGTCATTAGTGAATATAGAGAATAATAAGAGCCCCAGGATGGACCCCTTGGGGACCCCATCAAGGATTGGGCATTTGTCAGATTGGGTGCCCTACCATCTGATGAGTTGGGATCTTCTCTGAAGGTAATCAGAAAACCATGGAAAGGTCAGACAATCTAGACCTATGAGTTGTAATTTCTTGAGAAGCAACTGGTGGTCTACCAGATGAAGGCCTTGATGAGGTCAATGAAAACCACACTGGTTAACAGGCCTTTGTCGAGAGCAGAAAAAGATATCAGTGTTGAGGCTGACAAGGGCAGTGTCAGTGCCGTGTTTTTTTCTGAAACCATGTTGTCTAGGTGGGAATATTTTATGCCACTCAATATAATTTATTATTTGATTATAAACAACCCTCTCTAATACCTTACTTAGGATGGAGAGGAGAGATATGGGGCGATAGTTTTCACCTTGTTTTTGTTATCCAGCTTTGTGAATTGGTGTAACCACGGCCACTTTCCAGAGTGTTGGGACTTTCCCTTCGAGGAGGGATTTGTTGAGTAACCTTGAAACTGGAGCAGCAATAGCTGGGGCAGTGGTTTTGAGCAACCTGGGTTCTAACTTGTCATAATCAGCAGATCCATGGGTTTTGATATTCCTAAGTAGTTTTAAGACCTCTTTTTTGATAGCAGCATAAAGTGGAAATTCAAGGAAGGGGGAATTGTGTTAGTCTTAGCTTGTGTGGGTAGGGGTGCCCCTGCGTGGTGAGTCTTAAACTTGTTTAGGTCAGTGAAATATTAGTTAACTGACTTGGTGGCATCTTCATGGTTTTTAAGGTGAACATCACTGGCTATTATATCACATTCGCCCTGTGTGGGGCAATCCTTGAGAAGGGTGTTCATTTGTGGACAGAATGTTTGGCGGTCAGAGAGGTTTCTTTTCTGGAGGTCTCTGATGTATAATTTTTTTGCAGTTTCTTTCTTACATTTATTTTGTAGTACTCTATAATTCTGCCACGCCTTAGGTAGACTTGTGGATTTAAAGGTTCCCCCGTGCCCTGTCTCTTTCCCGCATGAGTTTTTTCAGATCCAGACATAACCACCAGGTGTCCTGTCCTTTAACCCTGAGTTTTTTCAGCGGGGCATGCTTATTTGCTGCTGATAGAAAGTTATTAATGAAGAAGTCTAGGACTGTGTCCAAGTTTAGGGTGTGTTTGATTTGTATCCAGTTTACCTCAGCTAATGTTTCAAGAAAGGATCCCATGACAAAATTAGTGTAATTCCTGGCCCAGAATATTCTAGGTGGGGTGCGGGTTGGTAGTTGTTTTCCATGCACCAAAGTGGGTGAATGGTTGCTTAAGGCATCTGCAAAGGTTCCTGCCAGTCTGAAGCTTTCTGGATTTGAAGCCAGGATCCAATCCAGTCTGCTTACCTGTTTTTGTATTTAGCCTTCTGTGTTCCCAGATTATCTGAGTTAGATCTGCTTCTTGTAGAAGATTCTTTATTTCTCCACTTGTTAGAGCCCCCCAATGTATATCAAAGTCACCCAATATCACCTTCTCCCCCTTGGGGAGGTTGGGCAGTGCATTAAGAAGAGATTTTAGGGCATCGGCTGCTGCCTTGGGGGAGGGGGTTATACACACACCCTATTGTCAGAGGTTTGGGTCCTCCCAGCATTAATGCTGTGAAGACAGCTTCGCAGCTGGCATTTTTTTGGGCTAATGTTATCACCAGGGAATCATTTAAGGAGGATCTGACATAGATCAAGACTCCTCCTCCTCCCTTTTTCTCAAGTCTATCCTGCCTAAATACAGTATCTTGAAACCTTTTATCTCAACCTAGTGATCTACTATATGCAGTTTGAGCCAGGTTTTTGAGATTGCAACTACATCCAGGGAGTACAAGATTAATGCAGGCCTCCAGTCCAAGAATCGTTTGGTATTCCATGTGTGAGACGACTGGAAGGGGAGGTGGGTAGGTACATCCCAGGGGGTTGTATCACAAAAACAACTGTCACACTATATTTTATTCTGGGTGGAGGCACTGTGCTTTTTAATTCTAACTTGGGAAAGAACCCCCCGTTACCATCAAAACAGAGGCCAGGCCCCTTAACTCGGTTGGATGCCCACCAGGTAGGGGTAGTAGCCCATTGCTACACAGTGCCCAGGTTACATATGTTTTTTTTTTTAAAGTTTGTTTCTGAGGCTTTAACAACAATAATTAAGGTATCTGTCAGAGAACTCACAGACAGATCCTGTCTCCACACACACGCACACACACTCTGCTAGGACTGCACAGAGTACAGCTCTCCCAGTCAGTCTGTGGTTGCAGAGACACAATGTGACCTTCTCACATGCTAATGCATGTAATCTGAGAACTTCATCCAGAATAAACTTCAAAGTCACACAGTTCAAAACTTTCCATAGGATTATACCGGCTGTGAAGTTCTACTTTGCATCTTTGAAGAACTTTGCAGAGTTATAGAACTTTGCAAAGTTTATTTGAAGTGAAGTTTTTGAACTTTGCACATCTCTACTCATCAGGCCCCTACTCCAGTGGGCCTTGCTTTAGTCACTTCAAGCCTGTCATTCTTCTTACATGTCATACAGACATAATTTTGGGAAACCGTGACAAGCAGCTTAGGCCTGTGGATTGCTGTATGTACTTTGATTATCCATAAAACTATATTATGACCCCCCCCAACCTCAGCTCGCTTCAATTCCAGTCACAATTATCACCACTGAGCATGAAGTCACAAATAATATCTGTATGAAATATACTTTTTCAGCCTTTTCCTGCCCATGTTACCAGCTCAGCAATTCAAGGCAAGGCAACTGAATTTGTAGGGCGCCCAATCCCAGAGGCTCTGGATGCTTAACAGAGATTATAACAATCAGCACAGAAGTAAAACAAACATGAATAAATATAATAATGGCAATTCATAAAATACTGACTACAACAATTAAAATAATAAAAGGGCTTTGCACTGTCACATAAGGGGACAAGATCAAGATGGAATCAGGAATCTGCGAAAGCCAGGACAAAGAGGTGGGCCTTCAGCCTCCACTTGAACACCTCTATTGAGGAAGCCTCCCAGCTTGAAGATGGTAGTGAGTTTCACAGGGTCGGCCCAGAGACCCTAAATGCACAATCTCCTGAGGTCCTGAGCTGAACCCTGGAAATGTCCAGGAGGCCCTTTGAAGAGGGGTAGAGGGAGCGAGTAAAGGTTGCTGGTGTCAGGAGCTCTGCCAGGTAACCAAGACCCAGTCACCCCTCACAAAGCAGAGCTGACTAGCAAGTCACCCTTCACAAAGTAGAGCTGACTAGCAACACAGCACTCAGCATACTTTTGTGAAGTGCTCTAGACCCCAGATTTGGAAAAACATGGGGTCACTTTGTAAGGTCTTCTTCTTGAAGAGTGAAATTTGTGACTTTACCACATCTTTGCTGGCAAAGGAAAACTTTGCAACATTTCTGGTCAGGTCCCTTCCTGAGTATAGAGTTCATTTCTGGCATTTGTCACCAATATCTGAGAAAAGTTATTGGCATCATCAAAACATCCAGCCTGAAAAGTGTGACCATTGTGGTGTACAGCTTGGTGAACATGAAAAGAGAAGACTCAGGAGAGACATGCTCATTGTATTCAAATACATGAATGGGATAACACATTCAGATCAAATACAGCTCCTTAGAATATCAAACAATGTTAACAAGGGAAACATGATGTTACTGAAAGGCGGCATACTCGAGGTAACTACAGTATCCGGAGGAACTACAGTACTTCATGGAAAGAATGATGCATACTGTACAGTATTTGGGATAGGCTTTCAAAGCAGGTAATATAAGTCACTACTGGAATTACTTGCAAAGTTTCATTTGACAGGTACTTTTAAGAAAAAGGAGAGTTATAGCATCCCCAATAAACTTGTGGAGGAAAGAACTGAAAGCAGTTTTGGAGAGCAGATCCATAGGATTGTTAAGGCAGCAGGAGATGGGAGGGAACTAGATGCCAATGTCTACCTGGGGGATAAATAGCCTGGCAAGGGATAGGGTAGGGGTAGTAAAAGGAGTTTTCAGGGATTTGAGGAGGGGCTTCAAGCAGGTGGCATTCACGGTTTCTTTTGCCAAAGTGTTACCTGTATTTGTTTATTTATTAGGCAATCAGAATTACAGCCCTTTGAGTCAAGGACTCTTTCGCAAAGGCTCCACAGCAGGACTACAAAGAATACAAACAGTGCTAAAATATAAACAGTGACAAAGCTCAGAAAGTACATGCAGTTTCGGGTCATCAACCCAGCATCAGGTAGTATCAAAGTACAAAGTTTTAGATAAAAATAAAACAACAGCTAAATACAATAAACAAGTACATAATTGAGAAAACAGAGGGATAGCTTCTAGGAGAGCTAAATGGGCAAGTACTACCTCGCTGGCGAGGATGGTGAGGCTAGCCAGAAAAACAGGATATTAGGGCTCATGGCGCAGGCAAGTCCTCATGTGAAGGTGGACCTTATAGCAATCACAGGAGGAGGAGGAGGAATCCTGGAGGAAGGTCTTTAGGCCAGTTTTAAAGTGGCCAAGACTGGGTTCCAAGGAGACAGTGGGAGGAAGGCTGCTTATCCAGAGGGGGGCTCTGTATCGGAAGGACCTTTGACCAAAAGAGGTCCTACAATGGGGGATTAGGAGAGTGGTTTTGGTGGAGCATCTAGAGATCCTTCTGTGAGGGATCATTTGGATGAGGGGGCAGAGGCCAGTGGGAGCTTGCTTCTGAAGTATTCTCTTGGCTAGGAGACAAGTGTGGTACTTAAGTCTACCTTCAAAGTTTAGCCAATTTGTTAGCTTGTATAGTTCACAGGTGTGTGTTAGCCTATCACATGCTGAGAACAGATATAGCTAGGTAGAGGACAGGACACTCCACACCAGGGCTTTTAACAATTGGTTGAAGGCATGCTGCTGGGAGGAGGGCTTCAAATACATTGATAAACTAGGGAACAACCTGGGAGGATATGGGCCTCTATAGGAAAGATGGCCTGTATCTTTCCAGAAGGGGGACCACTGTCCTTAGTGGGAGGTTTAAATGCTGCTTGGATAAGCATTTAAATTAGTTGGGGGGGGTTGTAAAACCAAGGGAGGTTATTATTGCCCCCCAGATGATGAAGCAACAGTGAGGGAGAAGGAGAGCCTGAGGGTAAGTAGCTCTCTCAAAGGCAAGGGCACAAAAAGACAAGGCTGGGGACAAGTCAGAGGACAAGGTGGGTATAAATTAAGAAAGAAAAAAGAATGGATTAAAGGAGACAGGTAACCGAGAAGGTAACAAGAAAAGAGGGGGAGCTTCAGAAACAGCACAAACAGAAGGAGGAGGGGGAAGCAGGCAGGGAGATAGTAAGGGATGGAGAGTCATGTGTGCCGATGCAAAGAGTCTGGGAAATTAAATTCTGGGCCTGGAGTCCATCATGACAAAGGCTAGCCTGAACTTATTTATTTATTTATAGATTTGGCAATAACCTTTGAGCCCAGGCTCTTTTACAAAGGTTTCACGTCACTTGGTGGACATAAAAGAGTCATGGTGCACTGACACCCTCAGCTAGGATATGGACATACCAGATACTCTCTGTTTTGGAAAGACAGGGAAGGGAAAAGGAGAGGAGGGATTGTGCTATATGTGAGGGAGGGAATCAAGGACATATTAGAACAGGGGCAAACAGAGGAAAAAGAAGGGCTGGAGCTGCCATGGGTAATCCTGGAAACAGGTATTGGGGCTGCTGTCTGTAGGGGGATGATATACAGACCTCAGGCACAGAGAGAGGAGTTAGATAAGGCACTTGATGAAGCCATCAGCTGGATGGCAAGTAAGGGGAAGGTGCTGCTAGTTATGGACTTCAATCTGCCATGGATTGGAGCAGGGCCATCCTTGACTCCATGCAAGGGTTTTTCTAACCCAAGTAATGCTCATGTATTCACAGCTCTTGCAGTGTCCCTTTAAGGCAGAACTGCCCGTAGAGATGGAACATATGCAAATGATGGAATCTTTTGCATGAGCCACTTTTCAAATGCTGCCTTATACTAGCTGCCTTAGTTCTAAACCCTTCAGATTTCTCTCTCTGACTGTCAAGACTAGACACTCAGAGATCCCCTCCTCATCATCTTGTTCTGACGTGAGAAACCTTTTAAAGTATATATAAGTATTGTTTACATTTCATTTGCTGCCTTTTATGTTTTGTAATTTTAAGTAAACCCGTAGTTTTAGTCTTTAAATTCTAAGTTTTATCGGTTTCTCCCAGTTCGGTATAACTGGGGGTAAACCGAGGTTTATTTTATATTTATTGGAGTTTTCTGACTTAAAAACTCCGTTAATTATGTTTAATTTTATTAAATTTAGCTTGTTTTAAGAACCGCTAATTCCGGTTCCTGAACCGATAGCCTTAGTTCATTTTATCTCAGCTCCCAGTTCCCGATCGGTTCTTTATCGGTTCCTGAACCGTCTGCAACCACTAAATAAACTTTAAATTAAAACATTTTTCAGTGGTTGCAACTTTTATGGGTTTTACATTAAACATGTCAGAAAAACCGACAAGAAAACTGGTGATCCCAGTTTCAAACCATGTATTGAGTGTGGTGAAATTTTGCCAAGGCAAACATTCTTTTGTTTTGCCTGCCTGGGCATGAACATTTAAAAGCAGAGTGAAATCTTCAATACATGTCCTGAGAAAACTATTGAAAATGGCCTGGATAAGGCTAAAGAAAAAACTGTCACCACCTAAGGGTCTCTTGAGCTGTGAACAGCTGACACCCTAAATTACCGTGGGTGAAGCCACAGCAATCACTGTAACTGCTACCCCTGAGATGGGTATACAAACAGTTCCTAAGAGGCTTGCTGAACCAGCTGACGCCCCAGTTCCCTCTAAGAAATCAAAGAAAACTAAGCACACAGAACCTCCTACTGGACAGCATTTGGGGACTTCTGTGCCTGCTATAATGCCAACCAACTCCTGCAGAAATTGTACAGGTTTTTAAGGTCATTCAGGTTTACAAGGGCTGTCTGCCTTTCAGCAGCAGACTCCTGCAAAGCAGTCTGTCTCCTCTCCTCAGTCTTCCCATTATTTAAGAGGAAAAAATATATGATTATGATGAATTGGAGGAAGGGGAACCTATTGAACCTGAGGTTCCCCTGAACAGGAGTTTGGCTCTCCCCACAGAGCATCTGAGGATTATTCCTCACACTTCATATTTGTGAGAAATTATTTGGCTGACACCCATTAAAAAGTTTTTCCTTCCTGTGAATATATTCTTCAAGAAAGATACTTTAAAGATTTACAAATTCCAAGCTCTGTTCCCCCTCTTGATAAGAGGCTGGATAAGAAATATCAGCTAGACACGGAGGGAGCTGAATTTTTATTCTCCCACCTTGTCCAACAAGGAGTGGTACAAGTGACAGCTTGTGACAAGGCAAAGTTACCCCTGGCATCCTATCCTCCTAACAAGGATTCCAGGAAAACTGACAACAGAAAAGAGATATTTATGAGCTTCCTTGGCCATCAGGCAGGCAAACTTTTAAGCTTATGCTGCCCAGTACTAACAGTCACTATGTCCTTGCTATGGCAGTCAAGACCCAGACTCCCCTGTCAGATGATCTAACCAAAGCAGCTAAATGTGGTTTGGGAGCAGCCAAATACCAGTCAAATGGCTGCTGACTCTAATGACACTGCTGTCAGGTGGATGGCAAATACAGTGGTTCAGAGGAGGTTTGCCTGGCTGTATGTCACAAACTTCACTCGTGATACCCAAACCAAGGCTATGGATTTCTCAGTCGAGGGTAATTCCCTCTTTGGAGAAAAGATAAAGACTTACATGAAAAAGGTAAATGAATACAAAACCACATACGATAGCAATTCTGCAAAAGAAAGGGCTTCCCCATCCACTAAAACATATGGAAGGGGAGGCAGAGGCAGATCATTTCACAGCAAGCCTTTTTTATCAGGCCATGGCTGCACCTCAGTATCAGCAGTACCCAGAGCAGTGATACCTCGGGGACAGGGGCATAAGGGGTTCCAGGTGTGGTTCCCAGTCCCAGGTCCAGCCTCAAACAAAGCAGACACACTGACATGTCTCCCCAGGCCACCTCCCCACTACCTGTGGGAAGTAGGCTGACTCACTTTTCCAGTCTTGGGAAAATCACCACAGACAAGTGGTCCTGGATGTAATGAGTCAGGGATTGTCTCTGAGTTCAAATTCCTTCCAGCATTAAAAACAAAAGTTTTCAAACCATCTACAAATGTAGAGAGAAAACTCCTGGAAAAAGAGGATCAAAACCTGTTACTGTCAAAGGCAGTAGAGCCTGTCCTAGTACCATACCTCTCAACCTTTTGTACCCCAAATGTGGAACATTGCCTATCAAAGTGTGGAACAAATAGACAAATTGTGGAACACTTAATCAAATCTTTACCTAAGAAACTCAAAACACCATTAAAATGTTGCATTTATGTTAAGAAAGCCTGTTATTAATTGAATAATATTTTTTTTTGCATCATTTACTATGGATTTTTGCTTTAAAATGTCAACTTTGAATGTGGAACAAGTCCTCAGAATGTGGAACAGGGAGCTTTTGTGAAGTAAAATGAGGAACGTTCCTCGTAATGTGGTACAGTTGAGAGGTATGCCTAGTACAGCAAAAGGTACCACAAAGAAAATGGGGAGCAGCAGCCTATCTTAGACTTCAGGGTACTAAACAGGCACTTAACAAAGCCAAAGTTCAAAATGATAACTTTGTTCCTGATTCAGCCAGCACTCCAAAAAGAGGAATGGTTGACATCACTGGACTTAAATGGATGCTTATCTCCACATCCCCATAAGGGAGTCTCACAGAAAGTACCTCAGGTTCAGACTCCCATCAGACCAAAAGTGTACACAAAGTGCTTGGCAGTGGTTGTAGCACACCTTCAAAGACAAGGTGTCACAGTTTTTCCCATACCTAGAAGTCTGGCTGGTGGTTGTAAAATCACGCCAGCAAGTGGCAGCATCTGTAACTCACCCAGAGGCTCCAGGAGTCTCTAGGGTTCCTGATAAATCTAAAAACGTTTGTCCTTCAGCCTGCTCAGGCACTGCAGTTCATAGAGGCAGAGCTAAATACCCTGCAAGGCAGGGCAAGAAGTATTCCACTGATAGTGGGCTCATTCAGCCTGAACAAACCAAAAACTGCAAGCCAGTTTCTTCAGTTTCTGGCCACATGTCACCTGCCACTGGCACAGTCCTGGAATCCAGATTACAGATGAGGGACATTCAATTTCACCTCAGGACACACTGGTGTCAGAGAAAGGACCCTCTTTCAAAACTAATTCTAGTAACAAAAAACATTGTTACAGCCAAGGCCCTTCAATGGTGGAAAGAGGAAGCCAGCGTAAAGGAAGGGGTTCCTTTTCAGCAAGAGTTCCCATCAGTTGTTCTGACAACAGATGCATCTCTACTAGGGTGAGGCGCACATCTGGGGGTTCACACAACCCAAGGCATATGGTCAAGTGCAGATTCACTCCCACACATAAACCTGCTGGAGCTAAGAGCAGTGTTACTGGCAGTAAAGGCTTTCACACAACTGGAACAGGGAAAGGTGGTACAGGTCAGAACAGACAATACCACCACAATGTACTACATAAACAAGCAGGGAGGGACAAGATCAAGCCCTTCCTGCACAGAAGTCATGAAAATATGGGGTCTAGCATGCTCCATGGGGGTTCCCCTGCAGGCTATTCATCTGCCAGGCAAGGACAATACCTTGGCAGATAGCCTGACTCAAATCAACCAGTGCCATCACGAATGGGCCTTGAACAGTCAGGTGGTGCAAGTGATCTTCAGGAGGTGTGGCACCCCAGAGGTAGACTTGTTCACGTCCCATCAGAACCACCACCTGCCACAGTACTGTGGTAGACCACCAGATCTGGGAACAATCCCCCTAGATGCTCTGGCTCTGAATTGGTCAGGGAAGCACCTGTATGCATTTTCTTCCTTCCCTCTGGTGTATAGAGCATTTCTCAAGCTCAGGCCCCAGTCAGCATCAATGATCTTGATAGCACCAGAGTGGGCTGGGCAGCCATGGTACTCTCTGTTACTCTCCATGTCACCAAAACACCTTCCTTGAAGGCACATTCTGCTAATCTCCAACCAGGGGAGGCTCCTGTACCTACACCTCAGGCCACTCAGGCTCAAGGCATGGCTCTTGAGGGCCTACAATATGCAGGCTTGCATCCTTCTGAAAGAGTCTTGGACATTTTAAGGGGTTACAGGAAGCCCTCCACTAAGAAAACCTACACTTCAAAAGGGAAAAGGTTTTCTATTTGGTGTTCAACCCAGGGAACTGGCACCAGCACATGCTGGGGTCCCAGCTGTGCTTCACTATCTTACCTATTTACATTCATTTGGCTTGCAGTCCAGCACCCTCAAGGTCCACCTAGCTGCAGCATCTACTTGCATATCAGCTGGACAAAATGTTTCTGCTCCAGATCCTACCCATATCAGCACAGGCTGGTGTCCCAGCAGTGCTGGACAATCTTATCTATTTGCATTCACTGGGCTTGTAGTCCAGTACCTTTAAGGTCCACCTGGCCACAACATCTGCTTACATTTCAGTTGGACTGAATGTTTCTCTGGCCTCAGACCTTATCTTCAAAAGGTTCTTTAAAGGCCTGGCCTATTTTCACCCCCCTCACAGGGAACCGGTGCCAGTATGGGACCTAAATGTGTGTATAGTTAGGCTCATGGGTTCCCCTTTTGAGCCTATGTCTTTATTTGAAATACGTCACATGAAAAACTGTTTTCCTTGTGGTAATGACTTCTGCCAGAAGAATCAGTGAGCTCCAGTCTCTCTTTGAACAGGACTACATTTCACTCCACAGAGACAAAGTGGTCCTGAGAACAAACAGGAAGTTTCTTCCTAAAATGGTTTCAGATTTCCGTTTGAACTAAACCATTACCTTACCTGTCTTTTTCAGTGAACACTTTAGTTCCGGTGAAAGGAGTCTTCATAGTCTGGACATCAAAAGAGCTCTTAGCTACTACCTGACGCACTGAAGTCCATAGGCAGGACAGAAAACAGCTGCTCCTGACCTATGAGAATGTGGGAAAAGGTAACCCAACATCAAAAAGGTCAATTTCTCACTGGATAGTACAGTATTTCCAGTTTTGTTACTCTAAGGCTGGAAATGAGCTCCAACAGGGTTTAGGGCCCATTCCACAAGGGGCATAGCTGCTACCATAGCAGCTGCCAGGGATATTCATTTAGTGAACATCTGTAAATCAGCTACCTGGAAAACAGTACACACCTTTACAAAGCATTACAATCTGGACATTCAGTCCAGGGGGTGATGCCAGGTTTGGCACAGCAGTCCTGCAGAGTCTATTTCCAAAGTAGGTTCTGTGCCCACCTCCAAAGGTTCTGCTTTTTAGTCTGCAAGAGTTATAAATACCTGAGTACTACTGGGGTTAGAAAAAAAATGACTCACCATAGTAATCTCGTTTCTTCCCAGTGATACTCAGGTATTCAGAACTTCACACCCTCCCTCCCCTTCTAGAACCAGTAGCATCTGCACCACTAAAAACACTGTGTTCTCTGGGGTATCTGTGCCACACTCCGGCACATACTGTATGTTGTGATTGTGTTCACTATTGTTGTTCCCACTTTTCAGGTGATTCTGACATTCAGTGGTATTCTTTCATATGTTATGCCCTCCAGTTGGAGGCCCTTTTGGGTGTTAAAGGAGTTCTTACTATAATTATTGTTATTATTATTATTATTATTATTATTAATATTATTGTTATTACACTTTGTCCTTGTGGGCCTGTCTTTCCAGGCTTCCAGGAAATCTGAAGGGTTTAGAACTAAGGCAGCTAGTATAAGGCAGCATTTGAAAAAATGGCTCTTGCAAAAGATTCCATCATTTACATATGTTCCCTCTCTCTGGGCAGTTCTGTCCTAAAGTGACACCGCAAGAGTTCTGAATACCTGAGTATCACTGGGAAAAAACAAGATTACTACGGTGAGTAATTTATTCTTCTCAGACATCTAGTCAAGGAACCCACTAGAAATGGAACAACATTGGGCCTGGTGCTTACAAACAGGGATGTTCTTGCAGATGTCACCTGAGCAGTTCCCTTGGAACCAATGATCACTGTACAGTGTAGTTTAACATTAAGATGTGAACAGAGACAAACAACACGAGGACAAAGGTCCTGAACTTTAGGATGGCAGATTTAAAAAAATGGGAGACTGCCTCAGAAATTGCTTCATGGGAGGATTGACAGGGAAGGGTAGAGGCACGGGGGGAAAATAAGAGATGTCATGTAATTAAGGCAACCAACCTCTGTGTGAAGGAAGTGAGCAAATGTAGAAGGAAAAAGAGACCATTATGGTTCCCTAGGGAAGTGGCTGAGATGTTGAGGGGAAAAAAGGATGGCATTCAGGAGGTGTAAGGAAATGCGAAGGAAGGCATGGAGGTATACCAAGTAAAACAGAGGGAAGCAAGAAAAGTAGTGAGGGGAGCAAAGGAGCAGACAGAGGAATGGATAGCCAAAAGGGTAGCTAAAGGGGATAAGACTTTCCTCAGGTGCATACATGAGAAAAGAAATGCAAGGGGAGGGATAATGAGGATAAGAAGGGTGGCAGGAGGAGACTGCACGGAATAGGATCAAGAAAAAGCAGACATCCTGAACAGGTGCTTCTGCTCAGTCTTCACAGCGGAGGGGGATGGGAGCAGACCATCAGGGGCATCAGGAACAAAGTGGGAGTTGATACAAGTCCATTTTCAGAGGAAAGAGTCCTGAAGGGACCTGCAGCTTTGAAATTGGACATTGCTATGGGGCCTGACAGATACACCCAAGGGTACTAAAGGAACTCCAGAGGTGCTAGCTACCCTACTGATGGCCTTATTCAACAACTCGCTGGAAATAAGCATAGTTCTAGAGGACAGGATGAGAGCAGACATGATCCCTCTCCATAAGAGCAGCAACAAGGAAGAGCCTAACAATTATAGGCCAATCAGTATCACATCAGTGTTGGGGAAATTAATGGAAAACCCTTTAAAGGAAAGGTTGGTATAATGTCTTGAATCCAATGGGCTACAAGACCAAATGCAGTGTGGATTCATGGTGGGGAGGTCATGCCAGGGCCAATATGATTGATTTCTTTATCTGGATAACCAGGGAAATAGATCAAATGAGGGCAGTGGATGTGGCCTAGCTGGAATTTAGTAAGGACTTTCAACACTGTGCTGCCCAGGAGACTGGTAAAGAAATTGAGCAGCCCAGTAGTGGGATCCAAAATTGCAAATTAAGTAAGGAACTGGTTAATGGATAGGCAATAGATGGTGGTGGTTAATGGCACTCACTCTAATAAGGGGCGAGTGACCAGCAGTGTACCACAGGACTCAGTGCTGGGACCAGTCCTCTTCATAGTCCCCCCTCACTTCATGCTTTTAGATGCCAACTAAGGCATCTTTCTGCTCCCTCCTGTTCCTGACAACCCCCCTTGACATTTCACCCTCTCTCTCCTCTCACCCTTCTCGATCGTTCCCCTCCCCCCATTACTGTTGCTACTGTCATTTCACCTTTGGTCTCTCTTAAGAGGCCGCTAGCACTGTCACCTACCCCATCAGGCACAGAGCACCTTTAGTGACTCTCTCACTAGTGTCCACTTATTTTTGCTTTACACTATACTGTTGTTTTTACATGTGGTATCCACGTGCTCCTACCTCTGTAATGCTGCCTATGTAACCGTCATGTGTTGTATTGTAATTTTTATTCTCTCTGTATACCCCGGTCACACCTGGAAACAAGCCTCGGCTCAGTGTGCTTTTTCTGGTTGCCAATTCTTAAATAAATAAATAAATATCTTCATAAATGACATTGCACAAGCGCTGGGAGGGAAGGTATGTCTTTTTGCAGATAACACCAAAATTCGTAACAGGGTGGACACTCAGAAAAGAATAGATGGAATCTGTAGGTACCTTGGGAATCTTGAGGATTTGTTAAGAGCAATGCAGTTGGAGTTCAATGCCAAAAAGTACAAAATCATGCACCTAGGGCATAGGAACCCAGGAGCTGAGTAAAGGATGGGGTGAGGTACTAACAGTAAGTAAGCAGGACAGGGACCTATGGGTTATCATACTCAATGACCTCAAAGATGCAGGGCAGTGTGATAAAGCAGTGTGTAGGGCCACTGGGATGTTGGGATGCATAGGGAGCGGTATCTCCAGCAAAAGAAGGAAGGTGGTATTGCCACTGTATCGCTCACTTGTGGTACCCCACCAGGAGTATTGTGTCCGGTTCTGGAGGTCACACTTCACAAAGGACATATGGTGGAGGCAGTCCAGAGGAGGGCAACTAAAATTGTGCCAGAGTTGCATTAAAAGCCCTTCAAAGAGAGACTGAGGTATCTTAACATGTATACCTTGAAAAAGAGGTGAGCGAGAGGGGACATGATCGAGCCCTACAAGTACCTCACAGGGATTAAATGAGTGCAGGAAGGGAGTCTCTTTCAAATGGGAAAGAGCACCGGGGGGGGGGGAGTTTAAGAGGGATGTGAGGAAGTACTACTTCATTGAAAAAGTGGTGGACACATGGAACAGACTGCTAACAGAAGTGATGACGGTCAAAACAGTAGGGGCTTCAATCATGCATGGGATAAACATAGGGGTATATTAGTAAATAGGCAGGGAAGAAGGAGGGAGGGAGGGAGGGTTACCAGAGACCAGTTAGGGTCTGCGGTGACAGGTTAGGTAGGGACCATCTTGAAAGACTGGGTGGACCAAGTGGTCCTTTTCTGTCAACAAATTCTGTGTCTCCATGTTTCTATTAGTCAGCAGTCTAGGTGGGCCAAGCGGTCCTTTTCAGTTGTCAAATTCTATGTTTCTATCAGTTCTTCTTTCTGTCACAGTCATTATATTTTGGAACACCTGTGCTGTAATGGTGCTGCAAGAGGTCTCACCTCTCCTCCCTCCGACCTCTCCTCTCGCAAGAGCATTAGCTTCCTGCACCTAAATGTTTGCAGCATTCTCAAGAAACTTGACATGACACAGGCATAGGCTTTGCACATGTTCCTTGACATCTTTATGATATCGGAGACCTGGCTATCCAACACTACACCTGACAGCTCTATAAATATACCTAGCTATGGTGTCTTTAGGTGCAACAGAGCTACCAGGGGTGGGGGAGTTGTTATATTTGTTAAGGACAAGTTCAAAGTCACAGTTATAGATTGTACCTCCTTCCCTAAGAATTTGGATGCCTTGCCTTAAGGATAGCACTATCACCTAAATCAGCATTCTCTATAGCTGTATGCTATAGACTGCCCTCCGCTGGGTATGGCATACTACCACATCTCCATGTTTTGCTAGAAAAGGTGAGCTCTGAACACATAATCATGGGAGACTTTAACCTAAATTGGATAGATAAGGGCTCAAAAAAGCTGAAAGATTTTGTGATGTCCAAGGGCTTTCACAGATTATCCCTGAGACTACCCATCCAAATAAGGAAAAAAGTGAACCAAAGTAATCTCCTGGATCTTATACTTGTTAATAAGCCGTACAATATTACCCATGCTGGTGTCTTTCATAATGACCTAAGCAATCACTGCACTACAGCTTGTATTAGGCATGCCCCTCTCTTCTCCTCAGCCTCCTCTTTTAAGTTAAAAAGATATTTGAAAAACTTCTGCCATACTGCTTTTTTAACTGACCTTGGCAATATTAGATGGCAAGAATTCTATTCCGTCTCTGAGGCATTTACCATTTTTCATAGACTTGTACTGGGCTTGATAGATAAACATGCACCAGTTAGGAAACTCAAGACTAGGAGAAGATCTCCCGGATGGTTCTCCCCTGCCTTAAAAAAGCCCTCAGTAATAGAGACGTTCTATGGAGAAGGGCACGAAAGACTAAGCTTGACATGGACTGGCTTGCCTTTCGGGTTGCTAGGAATGCTTGCACTGAACTTGTTAGGATTGAAAAGTCTTGTTACTTTCAGACTGCCCTCAAACAAAAGAAAAGTAATACCACCAAGTTCTGGAATACACTCAGAGAGGTAGAGGGCCATACATCTACTTCTCCCCTGCCCTGTAAGATAGTGGCTGGAGGTGAGACATACTTAGACAGGGTCGACATCCTAGAGCAAATTAACAACCATTTTGCTACAGCAGGCCTGGCATTTGATTCCTCCCATCTGCAAGCTAAGCGTGCAAGGTGTATATAGTGCTGACACAAGCTCCAGCCACAACTGCAAAATGTGATCTTTGTCCTTCAGTTTCTGCCTAGTCACCTTGAAGCAGGTGGAGGACCTCCTATTATCTCTTGACACCAAAAAAAGCACTGGAGCGGACCATCTTGATCTGTTCTTCCTGAAATTAGGCTATCACTATCTGACTGCCCACATTACCCATCTATTCAATTCCTTCCTAGGACAAGGTGTGTTACTGCCACTCTGGAAAATTGCACATATTATCCCTCTTCATAAATCTGGTGATCCCAGTGACCTGAATAATTACCGGCCTATTTTCTTACTCTCTACTCTTTCCAAACTTCTTGAAAAAATTGTAAACTGCCAGCTTAGAGAGTACAATGAATCTGAAAACCTATTAAACCCTGCTCAATCAGGCTTTAGGCCCAAGCACAGCATGATTTCAGCCCTTGCTGAAGTGTCTAATGACTGGCATAATGCTCTTGATGCAAAGAACCACGTGTATGCCCTGTTCCTAGACCTTAGCAAGGCCTTTGATACGGTGGACCATAGCCTTTTGCTGGACACCTTGAAAAACCTCGGCCTTGATAGTATTGTCTTAGAGTGGTTTAAGTGCTACCTCACTAACAGAATGCAGCAAATTAAAGTCCAAGGGGACTTATCTTAAAAGCTTTAACTCGTGGAGTACCACAAGGATCCATTTTGGGCCTCTTACTCTTCTCAGTTTATATCAATAATATTGACTCTTTCCGGGAGGGAATGAAGGACTCATCACTTTCCATTTTGAGAGGCTGGTGTAAAGATCTTGAGATGGTTATACCCGAACAGGATTGGCTCCGGGCTTCTCCTATGGCTTGTAGGATAACCCATTCCAACATATGGAGGTAATTTGCATGGAAGTGCCAAGGTCGTTTTTTCTGCTCTCCGGCTGTTCTTCTTAAATATCTTCCTTCCTCCTATGGTAAATGCTGGAGGTCTTGTGGGTGCCTGAAAGCCGATTTTGCCCATATTTGTTTGGACATGCCCCCTTCTAATGCCATATTGGTATACCCTACAACAAGCACTGTCAGAGTGTCTGGGAGAGAGGGTCAAATTGACCACAGAGTTGATTTTACTGGCTATATTTCTTCCCCATAGACCAGCCTGGCATAAAACTTTATTACCCATTTATATTGTGGCTGCTAAAAAAGCTATAACAAGACAGTGGATGTCTATGGATATTCTGACCATTGGGGAATGGAGTGGGTGGTATCAAACATTAACTATTTGGAGTCTCTTACGGCCAAATTGCATAATAAAGCTTCAAAGGCTGAGACATTATGAAGGCCATGGGTATTTTACATGTCTAATGGAGATCCTGACTTTGTGCTTGAGGGTGGGAAGCTATGGAGGCATTTGGTTACCAGGGGACTGGTGTTTTAAAATAAAGATATGGAGATTTTATCCATAGGGGTATCAAGAGTGAACATTATGGGGAAAATAAATTTACACTCATTTCAGAGAGGACAAGAATGATGGTGAAATAATACACTCAGTCATACTGTATAAATGTACCATAATAACTGGCCAGCAATTTTTTCCATAGGCTGAGCCAGTTATAATTTGCCACGCGCCACGTCAATCGAGAACAGCCACTCCCTGATTGGCTGTTAATGTCTACTGGGTGGGCTTCCACTGTTGAGCAAACATGGTGGCTCCTTATCCGCATAGTGAGGAGCCGCCAGACCAAAAGTCCTCATCGTGTTTTTTAAAATAAAAATAAAACAACAGTCTATCTGGTTGATCGCGCCATTCGAAAGCCGTAGAGGACAACTGCCAGGAACAACAGCTCAGACCTCGCTCCTTGAGGTAAGACGATCGCGATTGCAACACAGAACTTTGGTCAAAGTAAAAAAAATAAATAAAACAGCAATGGTTAATAAGGAAAGTGGAAGAAAAAAAATGACGAATGTGAAGACAGACAGGGTGTGTGTGACAGACAGAGAGAGAGAGTGTGTGTGTGTGTGTGTGTGTGTATGTATATGTATGTGAGACAGAGAGTCAGAGAGTGTGTGTGTGTGTGTGTGTGTGTGTATGTGAGACAGAGTCAGAGTGTGTGTATGAGAGAGATTCAGACACAGAGCTGGAAAAAATTGCTGTCCAGCAATTATAATTAATAAACTATGGGAAAGTGTGCTTAAATTAGAAAGTAATGGTTGCCCTCGGTGTGGGATGCTTTAATAACCCCCTCGGGCTTCGCCCTCGGAGTTTATGTAGCATCCCACACCTTGGGCAACCATTAATTTCTCATTAAGCACACTTTCCCATACATTATTGTATATTTTATTTATAATATAATGGTTTTGTCTATCTATAATGCTGATACATATAAGTCCTGTAAGATTATAGTAAATGACAAACCAACAGATTAATAGACTGTTCTGGAATGTGATCACATCTGTGTTTAATAAAAAGAAATACAAAAATAATAATAATAATATTGACTCTTACATACATACTGCTAACGTACATCTATTTGCAGATGACACAGCCATTTAAACCATCAGTTCCTGACTAGAACTAGCCCATAAAGAACTATAACACGATTTCATCATCCTGCAACACAACCTCCTAAACCTAAAGCTTCTTCTTAATGCTAAGAAGACAAAGGCTATGATTATCTCTCCGCCCACCTCCTCTGTCCAAAATCTTCCATGTAGTCTGGTGGTCCATACACTGCTTGGCAAGGCACTGGAAATTATAGACAACTTCAAGTATCTGGGTTTTTGGCTGGATAACAAACTCAGCTACATGGTTCACCAGAATGAACTGTCCAAAAAGTTAAGACAATGCTTAGGCGTCTTCTTCCACATTAGGAATCTCCTCACCCGAGAAGCCAGAATGAAGATTGTCCAAACTACCTTTCTTCCACTGTTTGACTACGTTGACTTCTTGTACAGCCACTGTCCTAACTCAGCACTGAACTTACCCTCATGTACCCACCACTGTCTCCTCTATGAGACACTGGGCTGGTCCTCCTTGGCCAAGAGGAGACAAAGGAATGTACTTCTCTGGTTTTACAGGGGTTTGACTAATAAACTGCCTACCTACATTGCTGGGAAGTTTGAGCATTCAAAGGGGCTATATGAGCTGAGACACTTTGCGCTAATCACCTTTATTGTCCCTAGAATAAAGACACGTCATGGCTTAGCCGCAATTAACTTCTTTTTACCCTCCATGTGGAATACCATGCAAAAAACCCTAAGGCTTACCACTATCCCAGGTCTCTACCCCTTTAAAGCTTTAATTGCAGGTTATCTAAGGGAAGCCTGTATCTGCTATAGGTGAATCATACTGTACTCATACTCGTACAACCTTAGTGCCCCCTAACTCTAACTGCTTTTCTGCCTACTTGTATTTCCTCCTTCCTGTATGTCTCTGATAGGGGCTTCCTGTACTCTTACCCCCTTCAGTGGCTCTACGTGCTATCCTCTATTTCTACACCACCATTAAATACTCCTCCTGAATAAGGGGAGTATGAACTTTTTGTTATGGGCTGATGTTGACGTACATAGGAAAGCATAACTGAGGACTCTCAGATTCAATTTTCATGCATGTTTGGTACCAGTTATGGCCTGTTTTCACATTGTTGTATACAAATTACCTTATAGCTTGATGTATCTAAACTATGTAGCTGATTGCTGACTACCCCTATGTGCACTATGTATTTGTGTAAGTATGTCTTTACAGCTTAATGCACTTAATCTAGTTATCTGATTGTGTATTATACAATGGCAATAAAAAATCCTGGACCCTGACTGGCTGTCTGCCCTTTGCAACAGTGAAGTTATCAGAGCACAACCTCACTGTACTGATTGGTTGGAGTCTATCCTCCATTGTTATTATCTTCTCTTAAGAAACAAAGACATATTGCCACACTTAAAATATACTAAAAACATTTTTTAAAAGTTGTTTTTATTTTTTATAACAAGGAGCCATTGTATAATAGCAATAGTGCACTCCAGGGTATGGGTTGTGCTGGGATAACCTCCCTTCTGGGAGGTTGGATGCAATCGGCCTGCAGCCTTATGCCCAACCACCCAGATTAGTTTCCCAGCACAACACACACCCCGCCATGCATTATTGCTTAATTAACCCCATCTTATTCTGTATTTGTCCTTTCTGTCCAGGACCACTTTGAAAATGAGCTTGCTCAATGGTGTTATGATTGGTTAAACAAAGTTTTGATTGATTGATTGAGGTGAAGAGGTCAAAATATTTGGAAATCAGAGAATGGTGTTATTGCCAAGACAGTTACCACACTTTATAGTTGCAGAATGAAATAAAAAAAAACTGTTTTGTTTTAATAAAACTTAGTTGGGGACTATTTGTCTACCAATGAAGAAAAGAGGAAAAAGGGAGTCAATGTTTTGCAATACCTTTTAATACTTAGGACTGTAAATAGGACATGTGGATAAACATCACCAGTTTACACCATCCCCAAATTTGCTGCAGTTTTGACTTGGGGAAAATCCTGTAAGCACTAAGTAACTTTTTGTAATTCATCCACGAGCCTAAATTAAGTAAATCAGTGAAGCATAAATGCAGCAGTTACAGTACATGTTAACATTTACGCTCTGTGCTAGTTTGAAGCTTCTTAAAACATGAGTTAAAACAGGTACTGACAAGGAATGCTTTCATGCCTTCCTTGTTGTTTTTATGCCAGTGGTAGCCACATACAACATTTTATACATTTGTTTGATTTAGAGAATCTTCATAAATGCTGATGTAAGAAGTGTATGGGGTTTTATATATTCAAGATGACAAAACATCTTAAGAAACTAAATCCTGCCAAGCCGGCCCAGTGAAGGAGTGGTTGCATTTCCACCCCTCATGATGGTGACTTTGGTGGTTTGGGGACAGACAGGGTCACTTGTAGAGGTGGACAAAGTGACCAAAATCTGCTTTGCAAAAGGAATTAGCAAATTAAGGCAGAATCCACAAAGTAATCTGCAACGTGAAGTGGAGTACTTTGTGTCATAATGAGGGACGCGAAGTCCATTGAAAACAATGACTTTGTGTTAGTCCACCTTCCTCCAACCACTTCTGCACCAATTTTAATGTGAAGTACATTGAAATGAATGTACTTTGCATCACTTTGCCTTGTTGGTGAGCTCCAAGGCTAATTTTGCAGTGATTCATGGGATTGCAGGTCACATGGGCTTCCGATTGTTCTGCACAGCCTCTGTGTAGTGTGTGTGTAGTGGTAGCTGGAGACAGCTTGCTCTCAGAGCTCTGAGATTCAAATCCTCTAAAAGCCATTCAAAAAGCCTTTTTGAAACATTTTGTTTGCTCAAAATTTAGTACATCGATTGTAGGAAACCCTCCTGTGCTCATATCATTGAGTGTTTATTGTTTGTGTGTGGATTTTAAATGTTAATTTAGAACATTCAGTCTATGTACTGAGAGACACTTGAAGTGTGCTTCAAATCACGTTCTTCATCTTCTGTGGTGGAGGTAGATTAACTGGGACAAAGGCAGTCTTTCTGTTTAGGTTATACTGTTCTTGTATAACTGTGTTAATGTACACACAGTAATATTTTCAGTAATTTTTGATATTTTTTTGCTGATTGCTGTGGTGCAGCAGTGTATAATTTCAGTTTGTTTAAAAGATTTGGTTATATTACTGAAGTTTTCAATTTGCTGCGCATTACCTGTAGTGTGTGTGAGTGTGTGTGCGATGAGTACCATCAAATCAGACACTTTATTGTGCCACACAGTAGTTGCAGCAGTGTGAACCTGCTATCCACTGTACCTGCATTATTTTGTACTGCTTTGTGGTATCTTGGTAGTGGACTGTTACTGCAGTGCACTGTCCCCCCCCAAACCAGCAAAAGGTATTCTTTTCTACATTTGGATTTGTGATTAGTAAGCACTGGTTAGGTGTTGTGCCTGCGTGTCTGCATCTCTTGAGTGCACAGCGCAATCTTAATCTGTATGTGTGTTTGCATCTCTTTAGGGCCCAAACTACATCTGTAACTTAAGTCACAATTGTTTGTTTGGCTTCCCTTCAGAGTACTGGTGTGGTACATATCTCGGCGTGAACACTTTACTCATTAATGTGCATTTTTAAGTCAGAGCAATCATCACAAGTCACTCATGATACAAATCGCATTCTTCATCTTCATGGTCATGATTCACGAATTACAAAACTTTAAGTTTTTCTGTTGTAAATTGCATGTAAGCCTGTTTTGTAGTATCTCAGCTTGACCATTGTAGTCATTAATATGAGTTTTCAAGTCAGGGAGTTTGGGGTGATACAGGTCAGGGAAGTACAGCCGTATAGGTGTTTGCGTACAGTTCATTATCATTAGTCATGTCACACCAGTCACTCATCATGACTCCGAGACAAATCACGTTCTTCATCTTCATGGTCATGATTTATGAATTACAAAACTTTAAGTTTTGGGGTTGTAAGTTGCATGTAAGCCTGTTTTGTAGTATCTTGGCTTGACCATTGTAGTCATTAATATGAGTGTTCAAGTCAGGGAGTTTGGGGTGGTACAGGTAAGGGAAGTACAGCCATAGGTATTTGGGTACAGTTCATTAGTCATGTCACACTAGTCACTCATCACAAGACAAATCACGTTTTTCATGAATCACGCAGTAAAATTTTTTTTTCAGTTCTGATGATACGCTGAAGACCTGTAAAGATGACTAACACATTAATGAATCTTTTTTAACTTTTTTTTAAATAATACCACCCCGGAAAAAATACTTATCTTCACTGGCTTGGTAGTATTCCAATGCCAAAATTCCTCATCAAGCCAAGAAATGCATACCCCAAGTTCTACTATATGACCTGTGATACAAAAAAAGCAATGATTACATGTATATATAGAATATATATATATATATATATATATATATATATATATATATATAAACATTTAAGGTAAGGTAAAGTAAAGGTAAATTTTATTTTTCTGGTGCCCAATCCTGGAGGCTCTGGGCGCCATACAAAAAACACAAACTCAATTTATACATACAAAAACTATGTCCTTATACAAATCGTATAAATATATAAAACCCTCTAAATTTTAAAAAGGACTAATAACACTAGTGTCAAACAGAGTCTGAGAAAGCCTGATTAAACAAATAGAACTTCAGGCAGGTCTTAAAGACTTCTACTAACTGGGCCTCCTTCATCAAGAATGGGAGCTAATTCCATAAGACAGGACCGGCGACACTGAAAGCTCAGTCACCTGCAGTTTTTAATCTTGACCTAGCAATCATCAGGAGGCCCCTCAAGGAGGACTGGAGGAGCTAAACTGAGGCAGCAGGTGTCAGAAGATCAGCCAGGTAACAAGGGCCCAATCTGTGTAGGGCCTTATAGGTGAGCAAACCCACCTTGGAGTGCACCCTCCATTGAACTGGCAGCCAGTGCAGTTCACCCAGCACCAGGGTGACATGGCAGTATTTCGACTGACCTGTCAACAACCTGGCAGCTGCATTCTGCACTAGCTGCAGTCAATGGAGGGTGTCTCCAGAGACCCTGAGGTAGAGCGCATTACAGTAATCTAACCTGGATGTGACAAATGCATATACCAAGGTGGGGAGGTCCAGGGGTGGAATCAGGTGCCTAATCCTGGTGATATTTCTCAGATGAAAAAAGCTTCCTTTAACAATGGCAGACACCTGATATTCCATTGTCATATCATACCACTGTCAAATATCACACCAAGACTACGCACCTTGGAGGAAGCCTTCAATGGGACTGACCCTAGAACAAGTCCAGTGTCTGCCCTAGAGGGCAACCCTACCCATCTCCTGTTCGACTCCACCACCAGTACCTCTGTCTTATCGGAGTTCAGTCACAACCAGCTGGAGGCCATCCATTCATTGATCTCTGCCAGACAGTTGTTTAATACATCCACTGCATTTGATGTTCCAGGGTCAAAGGATAAGTACAGCTGGGTATCATCAGCATAGCAATGAAATCCCAAGCTGTACTTCCTAATGATCTCTCCCAAGGGGTAGCATATACATGGCAAACAACATCGGTAATAACACTGAACCCTGAGGTACCCCACAAGACAGAAGGCTAAAAAATGAGGAAAAATTCCCCATCACCACCTTCTGTCTTCTGTTTGTCAAAAAGGACTTGAACCAGTGAATGACAGTGCCAGTGAGTCCACAGACATCCCTCAGATGGTCCAGCAGCACCTGATGGTCCACCATGTCAAAAGCTGAGAAGAGATCGAGTAGAATGAGAATTGTCCCCTTCCCTCTATCTCTTGCCCTGAGGAGATCATGTTGCACCTGAACTAATGCAGTTTCTGTTGAATGTCCTGCACGAAACCCTGACTGGAGCAGTTTATAGATATCAAATGCCATGAGGTGATCACCCAACTGACGCACCACAATCTTCTCCACCACCTTTTCTAAGAATGGAAAGTTGGAGACCGGTCAATAATTCGCCCTGATGTCAGGGTCCAATGATGACTTCTTCAGGAGGGGTCTCACCAGCACCTCCTTCAAAGCATCTGGGACAACCCTCTCCAGCAAGGAACACCGGACAATCAAGGTGAACACTGGCCCAACAGCGTCGACGCATCCCATTAAGAAACGTGGCGGCGCTGGGTCCAGTTCACAATATGTGTGCTTCCATTTTCAGATCACCTCAATGACATCAGCCACCTCCACTGGTTTAAACTCCCCCAACCAGGTGGAGTGCTCTGTCGACCATCCCGGTGACCACTGTTGGCCATAGTACAGGCCACTAGTGGAACACCCTGCCTGATGGCAAACACTCTGTCTGAGAAAAACTGAGCAAACTCATTGCACAAGGCCTCAGAAACTGCTATTTTCAGCTGAAGACAGGTAGGATGTAAAAACCTGTCCACAGTCCCAAAAAAGCATTGCTGGTCAGTTTCTCCCAGAAGCAATCTCCCTGGACAGGAATACTGCCTTCTTACAGTTGATTACCCCCTGGTACTCACCATAGTGTGCATGCAGGGCCAGTTTGTCTGCCTCCAAGCTGGACCCCTGTCAGCAGTGCTCCAACCTCTGACCCTTGATCTTCAAAGCCTTGAGCTTCCCATCAAACCATGGGGACCTCAAGTGAGAAGATCTGGGTCATAAATGGATCAGTGCAAGGGAGTCGAGTGCCTCAGTCACTGCCCTATTATAGGCATCAACTGCTTCACCCACACCTTCCCTGCATGCACTGTCCGCACTAGATAGGTTTGCCACTGCCAGAAAACCCTCCTGGGTCAAACCCCTCAATGGAAGGTAGCTCACCATTCTGTGGAAAACCATGATGATGCCAGGAACATTAACTTACCAAGGGTAGTATAAGTGTACACACAGATGGCATTCTTCCTGTTGGATCAGTGCAGCAGACTTTGGGCACTCAATAGCATTATCACATCATCATGGATGGTTAACTCAATGGTCAGATCATACATCTAGCATATCATTTGGCAAGACACTGTGCATCAGCCCAGTCAGGTCAAGAAGCATTACATGAAATTCCAACAGCAGCAGCAGGTGACATAGTTCTTATTGGAGTGTGTGCATGCATGACTGAGTGTGGCACAAAATAATAGAGAGGTTTCATTCCATTTTATGCCCTCATTTCTGTTCATCTGGAGTCGTAAATTTTCAGGACATTAGATGACAGTAGCATTTTGGGGGTGCACAATTCTGGGGACTGAGTGCACTGCACACATGACTGAGTGTGGCATGAATTAATGGAGACTTTGCATTCCATTTTATTCTCTCATTTCTATTCATCTGGAGTCGAGAATTTTTGGGACATAAGACAACATCCCAAGATTTGTACCAACAGTGGCCAAAAACATTCTACAGAAAATAAGCTAAAAAAGTGCTGTCCTTCCCTTCCTTGTTATATTCTGACTTAATAATCTCTGTTTCCAAAAATAAATTATTTTACTGGTGTCAGTAATGTTTTATTTCTGTCTTGCTGTGTGTGTGTGTGTGTGTGTGTGTGTGTGTGTGTGTGTGTGTGTGGAAAAGCAGAAGTAAGCAGTGCAATAATCTGCTAAACAGCATGTGTGTAGTGCACAGTGAGATGCACACACTGCCCAGCCCCCTGAAAAGATATATGATAGCTGACTTGTTCCACTGTTGATGGTATAAAGAATATATAAGGTATATTTTTTTTGTATCATCATGAACAGCGGATCAAGTCATATAATATGTTTTCAGGGGGCTCGGTGGGCTTAGTGCACCTGACAGTGCACACATGGTGACGGATATTCAAAAGGGTTGCACCATGCGCAATAGGGTTACGCATGCGCAAGTCCGAAAGTGCGCCATTCTGTGATATTCAGCAGGAGGCAGTTGCGCCACCGAAAACAGGCTGAGCAACAGCGCAATGCAAATGAAGGCATGCGCAACCGAAGGGGGTGGATCCATGCATAAAGAGCGCAATGCGATATTCAAAGACTTGCGCAATGCGCAAGAGCTGAACAGCCGGAAGTTGCACCCTCAGCGGAAATGAGCCAAAATAAAAAGGCTCAAGGAAGAGGCTCAAGAACGCGACAGGGAAGACACATGAGGCAGAGAGACAGAGAAGGCCAGAGTAACAAACAGTGCAGGCCAGAGAGTGCACAGGACAGAAGAGGGGCAAGGGAAGGTGTATGGGGCCACAGAGTGCAGAGGCCAGTAGGTGTACCAGGTGCAGTGGAGATAGCAGTCAGGACAGCGGGGGTAACAGAGCAACATCAGCCGGGGGGGTCACAAGCCAGGGAGATGGACAGTGCCAGCTTCCACATGGAAGCTGTAATGAGGGGGGTGAGAATGCATGCTGCAGGGGGACGTGGCCGTGGAAGGGCCCGTCAGTACGACCCCAACAGGCAGTACCGTGCCCACATCAGCTTTGAGCTGTACACAGATGTAGAGATCGTGGGCTGGTACCACCTGAACAGGGCAAAACTGAGATGGCTCTGTGAGCTGTGCAGTGATGTGATGCAGGCACCCTCACGACGGAGTCACGCTCTGTCGGTGGAGACCAAGGTGACAGCCTGCATGTGCCTGCTCACCACAGGCACCTTCCAGAGGCCGACAGGGGACACCACAGGCATCACACAGTTGGCCACATCAAGCATCCTCACCCAATTCCTCAGCGCACTGCTGCCACATGCTGCAGAGCACATCCAGTTCCCAGCACACGCGGCAGGCGTACAACAAACATGCAGGAGTTCCACAGGGTAGCATATGCCTGGTGTGCTAGGGGACCTCAGACTGCTACACCATGTGTGCTCACGCACTCCACCTGGCCCCGATGGGGGCTGCATATAGGAACAGGAAGGGCTGTTCCAGTGTCAACTGCCAGGTGGTGTGTGATGCCACTGGGCGCATAATCAATGTCTGTACCACACACCCTGATGGAGCACATGATGCCTTTATATGGTATCAGTCCACACTGTGCCATCGATTCGAGAGTGGGGACATCCCCACAGGCCATCTAGTGGGTGAGTACGCATGTAGGAATTGCAAACGTGGGGCAAGGGTGGGAATGCCACAGGTGCTATGGTAGTGGCACACAGGAATATTGGCAATATGGACCTGAACATGATACTCATCTCCACCATCTCCACACAGGTGACAGCGGATACCCACTCCGTCCCTGGCTGCTCACACCATACCGGTGCCCCATGACCCCATCGCAGCAACGCTATAATGGCGCATGCCGCCACATAACATCATCGGTGGGTGTTGGGATGCTCAAGGCATGCTTCTGATGCCTAGACACCTCCGGCCGGTGCCCTACAGTACAGCCCCTCAAAGGCCTGTAGGGATATTCCTGGCCTGTTGTATCCTGCACAACATGGCCAAAGACTGTGGGATAACCATTCAGGTTGAGGAGGGACAGCGATAGGGACACCAGGCGCCCGGTGATGATGGTGATGAGCACCCCCTTGACGGGCGGGACCCCGACTGATCCAGCAGGCCCAGCTGCACCGGGACACCATCACGGAGAGCATTATGCATGACACAGGTAAGTCAAGGGGCCATGTGCAACCAACACTGTCCTGGCGCAACCCACAGGCACACAGAGTAACACACCAGGAGTGCATGACGGCAAAGGGAGTGGAAGGGACCAGGCACACAAACACACCATCAGGGAGGGGCGAACAGTCATATGGACACACACACACACACACACACACCAGGCACAAAGCGTACATGGGCAGGTGCACAGCAGAGCAGGAACAGACATGGCAAACACACAGATCCACAGACCACACCACCACCTGTACTGTCCAAAATGCGTGTGTCAGATGCTGGGCACCTTGCACCTTGGTGTACAGTACAATGCAGGCATCATCATGCACACGAACCTGTGGACAGCAGTCAGGATGGTGTGCAGGTGGTCCGTATGTCAGCGTGATGTGCAGAGCACCCACCAGTGCACTGCCCACCATGATGCACAGTGCACACAGGGCAGCACCAGACAGGGCCCGCACTGGGAGACAGGTCAGTCATGTTGCACCATTCCACGGCCACCGCGGATGCGTGGGCGGCCCGCCGTGACCCAACAGCACTGGCAGGCTGAGCAGGGGCCACATGGGGTGGCACTGATGGACCACCAGGGGTCCCACTGCACGATCGCGACCTTGTCTGCACTGGGGTCTGTAGTATGCCAAACATACCTGCACCAGGGGTGCTCGGGATGCCCACAGCAGAACCCGGTGTCGGCAGGCTTGGTGTCACACGATGCTGGGAACGGGGAGTGGAGAGCGTACTGTGTGGGGTGCACGGTACAGGGGCACCTGCTTGTGTGCCCAATGCAGCCACAACAGCGACCAATGCCTGGGTCTGCCTGTCAATGGCGGCGGTCACATACATCCGCATATGGACCATCTCTGCAAGGTTCAGAGCACAGTCCCTGCTGTGCCACTCCACAGCCACACACAGTGCCTCCACGGACGTTGCAACCCGCCTTTGATGCTGTACTGATTCCCACAGCAGGCGGGTGTGCTCTTCAAATGGGTACTCTGCCACAACGGCATCCTGTCCCCCAGGGTATGGAAGGTCCTGATGCTCAACACCCCTTGAGGGTGGGCGCTGTTCACCAGGACCAGGAATGGGTATATCAAAGGGTGGTGGGTATGTGCCACCACTGGACACTGTACCCCCAGACCTGGTTGGTGACTGCTGCTGCTGCCCCTCCAACCGCTGTGCCCCAGGGACCACTCGATCCACTGCTGTGGCTGCAACAGTGCCAGACACCTGCACAGCCACCGGTGCTGCCCCACCGGTGCTGACAGGCACAGCCTGGGACTGTGCTGACATGCTGGCACACACGTTGGAACCAGCTAGGCCCAGGGGCACGTGCTGGCCCGCTGTGTGTCCGTCATGGGACACACACATGTCACTGCCCATTGCAGTCCTTGCATCATCAATGGTGCAGGTACGTGCTACAGCCACAGTCACAGCGTGCTGGCATGCTTGCATGCCAGACTGCTGAGACACAGGCTGCACCCCCACACCCGACTCACCGACACCAGAGTTGGCAGCCAGGCGTGCATGCTGGTGCAGTGCATGCTGGCTGGTGACAGAGGTGGATGGACCCTCCTCCATGTCCAGCAGGTCTTCCTCACTGCCTGGACCCACCACCACCATCCCTGAAGACGAACAGGATCTGTAACAGAAAGTGAGGACATGTGAGTGCATGTGAACAACCTTCCCCCCCAACACCACCACTATGTCATACCGTGCAGTGATGGGCTTCCACCTGTCTGGAATCCACCTCCTGGTATGCCCTCAATAGCACTCCGCTGCATTGATGCAGCCAGTCAGTCCTCAGCCGGGTCAGCTCCACCACCGCTGGCTAGCCCCGCCTGTGCCAGCACGTGCCGCCCTGAGGGCTGCCACCTTCTCCTTCACCATCCTGCGGTCTGTCCCCATCTTCTTTTTGCATTCCTGCATGGAGCGCTGGTGGCTTCTGTGCAGGTTCACTGCCCAAGCTACCCCCTCCCATGCAGCCACATGGGCCTGAGGGGTGCCCCGCCGTCCACTCAGTAGTGGCTCCTCCTCCAGGTAGGCCTGGAAGAGGGCCTCTGTCTCCCTGATGGTGAAGTTGGGCCTCCTCCTCCACCCACCATCCTCACCTTGGCTCTGCTCGGTCATGTCGATCTGTATGGGTGGAAGTGGACACCTGTCACTGTGCAGTCTACAGCGTTATCCCATGACCATTGTCCAGAACATCACACAGCATGCAACCCACCTCTCACCTGCAGTAACCGAATCTGGCCAGCGCAGCCCAATGTCGCACATTTATAGTGCAATGCATGCAAATTAGGAGTGGAGCAACTGTAATGAGATGCAAATCACGCCACTGCACCTTTGAATGGCTGATCAGATGATTTTCATGTGTCAGCTGAATATTGCGCCATTGCGCTTTGCGCAATACAGTTGAGCCGGCTGAGCCAATGGCGCATATCTGTGACTGTGTGGTACACTGCATTGCACATGCCCAGGTAGCTTATGCAGGCATCTGCCGTGCTGATGACGTGCTGTGCACGATCGGCAATTCAGGCCATGGCCACCATTGTGCCAGTGGTGCTACAGCACTGGGCACCATATGGCACTGTGGCACTATTGTGCAATAGTCCACTGTGGCACTGGCACGCAGGTGACCGTTCGCGCAGGATGCATAGATGTCAGATGGTGCTGTGCGTGGCCTTGCGTCACAGACCCCTGACCTGGTGTCCGACCTTTGCCCCTGGCGCTCTTCAGCTGCCATGTGTACGGCTCTGTTGTGCTGTTTGGTGACAGTGCTATGTGAACCAACGGTGCTATACGAACAGCGTGATTGGAACCTATGGTGGTCTATTGCATAACATTTCCACGTGGGGTTGCCGTGCTGCGGGGCGCCATATTGCCTGCTCTACTACCACAGTAATGGCACGGAGGAGAGCTCCCCAGTGGAGTCAGTTGGAGGTGGCCAACCTGGTGGCAGTGGTTGAGCCTCACTTTGGGGCACTGTTTGGGGATCAGCCCCTCACCATGGCCCGCACCCATGTGTGGCTGCAGGTGGCCACTGAACTGGAGAGGGTCACAGGGCGGTGCCGGTCTGCTGAACATTGCAGGCACAGGTATAGTGACCTCCACAGGAGGGAGCCGGATGTGCTGCAATGCCTCAGGTCACATGCCAGAAGGGGCGTTGTGCCTAGGCCAGGTGGGTGTACCATCTATGCACCTGTATTCTCCGTAGGGGTGTGACTGTGTTTTGGTGGCAGTGCATGGGGGATGGCTCTGCCATGGTTGGCTGTGTCAGTGTGTGCAGGTGTGAGATGCATGGGTCTGGCTGTGTGGGCAGGCACACTCACTGGGGCAGAGGGCAGTCTGCTTTGGGGTCACACTGATGTTTTTCTCAACATTTGTCACCCACAGGCCTGGCGGAGAGGATGCAGGCCCAGGCTGAGGAGGGCCATGGCGGGGCCCAGGTGGCAGCCGGAGGAGGCGTGATGGTGGGCCACAGCAGCAGCAGCAGCCACAGCTGCTTGATGAGTGTGAGTGTCATTACATCATGGATGCTATTGCATGCTGGAGGGGGTGGGCATGAACACCAGCCATGGACAACACAACCATGCACGACACAGGCGACAGTCATCACTGTCCAGTGTCACTGCACGTCTGTGTGTGCGTCACTGGTGGTCCATGCATGCACTGGGCACATGGCTGTGGAACTGGCATCCCACCACATTGCCACGTCACTTGACAGCCTTGTTTGTGCTGTGATGGACATGGGCAGTGTGTGTGTGCAGTGGTGCACATAGCTGGTGCTGCCTGGTTGGGCATGTCATGTGCATGGTCACTGTGGGTGGGTGCATACCATCACAGGTGCGGGGCACTAGGCTATATGCCTTGCAGGATGGGTGGTGTTCAGGGTTGTGGACAGTCACAGCCATTGACTGTGTTCCCTTTTCCTAGGTCTCCGCATCCTACGGCGGATGGACCGTGTCCTCCAGTGGCTGACGCAGGTGTCAGTCGCTACACATGACCTCCTGACAGACATGCAGCGCCATGGGGTCAGGTGACGCCGGAGGAACCGGGAAGATCAACAGGCAGCAGGGGACCAGCCTGCCGGGCGCTGACTGCGTTTCCCCGTCCCACTTCACCCAGCCCTCCCACCCTGCCTTCCCTCTCTCCCAGTTGTTCACCCTCACCCCTTACCCACCCTACCTTGTACCCCTACCCCACCCTTGTCTTGTACATATGTATATAGATGTTGTTGGTGTTGTACATATCTTTTTGAATATATATATTTATTCTAATTCTGTGGTGGTCTCTGATTTGCAGTGGGCTATGGTTGCTCAGTTGCAGTGGTGTGCATGGCATCTGGGGTGGTAAGGTCTTGGGTATGTGTGTGTGTGCATGGGAAGGTGTCTCCGGTGTGGGAGTGCCTTTCAGTCGGTCTTGCCATCTGCTGCCGCCCACTGCTGGGTGCCCAGGGTGGGTCTGGCTTGTATGTTTCTGTTCTACACGAGGTTGCAGTGTGCCGGGGTTGCATGGTGTTTACTGCAGTGACAGTCACTGCACATGGGTGGTGTCTTGGGGTCACAGTGCAGGGTGTGCTGTACAGAAGGGGCTGATGTGCACTGTGGTTGTCGACCCCCTGTGTGTGGCAGTCTCAGCCTGCTAGTGGGTGTGCTGGGGCGACATGGCCCTGCTGTGCTTTGTTGGCTTGTCCCCATGGGCCGGTGGATCATCCATCCCTCCCCCAGTGATGCTGTGCTTGGGGTGTGCGGGTGTATTGTTAGTTCTGCAGTGTGTTCCTGTGCCCATGTGTGGCATGGCTGGTGGTGGGCCCCCAGCCTACCTCCCTGGTTGTGCAGTTCCATTGCTCTGCTGGGGGGGGCTCTGCTTGTGCTATGACACCTCTGGACTGCTCAGCTGGGCTAGCCTTGTTGCGCTATGTTGCATCATTTCTGCTCAGCTTCCCCTTCCTGGTTGCGCTATGGTGCAGTTTGTGCGATATTCAGATGTTGGCTGCTTGCGCAATTGACCTTGCTCCATGTTTGAATATCGTAACGATTGCGCCTGTGCGCAAGTGACTTGCGCTTGCTCCTGCTGTTGCGCACTTTTTGGGTGCAGCTTGAATATCCGGCCCATGCTGTTTAGCAGATCATTGCACTGCTCACTCCTGCTTTTGAACAAACAAACCACAACAAAAATGAAACATTGCTGAGACACCAAAAATATTTCATGCTAAACAGACATTATTAAGTAGGAATATAACAGGGCCAGTAGCATGCTGCGCTAACACTGGGGCCAGGTGCTGGGGGAGAGCAGCTAGCTGCAAAAGTGCCAGACTAAACCAGAAAGTCACCACTCCAGACAAATAAATGCCAAGAAAAAATGTTCGCTGCTAGTGTGGATTTATTAATGGATGGCAAAACAAGACATGCACAAATGACCTCTGCGCTTCAGCACTTAGGTCTTCATTGAGGGGCACCGAATGAAGGCCTAACCACTGAAGCGCAAGGGTCATTTGTGTGCATAATTTTGCCATCAATACATTTGTACTAGCAGTGACACATTTTTTCCAACACTGTCTAAGGTGAAATGATCAATTTAATCTAACAACCAACTACTACCATCGGCACCGACTGGCGATGGCGCGGCATGCTGCTGGTCTGCTGCTGTTCTGCTTGTATGTTTAACATGAAATATTTACATGCCTCACCAATGTTTAATTTTGTCATGGTTTGTTTGTTGAAACGCTGGAGTGAGCAGTGCAATGATCTGTTAAACAGCTTGTGTGCACTGTCAGGTGAACACTGCCCACTGAGCTACCTGGAAACATATTATATGACTTGGTCCACTGTTCATGATGGTACAAATAAAATATATGTTACATATTCTTTATTCTTTATACCATCAACAGTGGAACAAGTCAGCTATCATATGTGTTTTCAGAGGGCTGGGCAGTGTGTGCACCTGACAGTGCAATGTACATATGCTGTTTAGCAGATTATTGCACTGCTCACTCCTGCTTTTCAACAAACAAACCATCATGACAGAAAGGAAACATTACTGAGGCACAAAAAATATTTCATGGTCAACAGACATTATTAAGTAGGAATATAACAGGGCTTCCAGAAGTATGCTGCACTAACGCTGTGGACGGGTGCTGGTACTGAGTAGCTAGCTCCAAGACAAACCCAGAAAGCCAGCACTCTAGAGTCTAGATGAATACATGCCAAGAAAAAATGTTCAATGCTATTGCAAATTTATTGATGGCAAAACAAGCCACACACAAATGACCCCTGTACTTCAGCGCTTAGGCCTTCTTTAGGGTGCACACGAAAGAAGGCCTAACCACTGAAGCATGAGGGTCATTAGTGTGCCTTGTTCTGCCATAAATACATTTGCACTAGCAGTGAACATATGTTATTGCCATTTATTCACCTGGAGTGATGGCTTTCTGATTTTGTTAAGTAAGAATATAATGAGGGCAAGGACACCACTTTTGTACTTTATTTTATTTCAGCTGTTTTTGGGTATGGTTCTCACCATTTTTGGGAGGTAAATAAGGTTATGCAAAAGAAAGATGGAACACACACTTAACATTATCATACCCATAATGGTGCACAATGGAGGAGGGGAACTAGCAACAACAAAAATGGATAGTGACCTGTGTCAGATGACCTAAAGGTGTGCAAGATAAATGTCAGAAGCAAGTAAGGAAGGCTGCTGGACAGGGTATACTGGGATGTATTGGGAGCCATCACATTAAAATGAAGTAAAAAAATAGCTGTACAAAGGAGGGGAACTAAAATGTTGAAGAGTATGCACCACAATGAAGCCAGATGAAGACACATTGAAGGACATTACATATAAACACAAGGAAAGGGGTGGCATGATAGAAACTATCAAGTACCGAAAGGGACTCAACAAGAGGGCAGCCTCATCCAGAAAAAAAGATGTGCATGAAGAAGGGACCAAAATTTGAAGTCAAAGGGGGGATGGATCGGGGCAATATCGGGAGCTATTTTTTCACACAGAGGGTGGTGGTGGGTGCAAGAACAAACTAAAACTAATAATCAAGTGTTGTGATGGGACAGCAGCAGCTGAAGCATCCCCATGAGCTGTAGTTGGTGCCCCTCAATTTGCTCCAATTGCTGCTCAACATTGTCCAGCTGATGATTTGCAGCATCTATTTCACTTCACAGCAGGCCCAAATCAGCCTATGTAGCAGGCAGTTGGAGAGGGTTGCCACTGTCACCAGGAAGTGCTGCAGGTTGTGGTGGTGGAGCAGCCGGTTCATCCATGGCCCTCCCCTGCTTCACACCACGTGCTGGTGAATGCCGTGTTGCCCCCTCTTCCCCAGCAGGGCCAGCAGGTGCATTACTGCCCTGTTGTGCGAACTTGGCCTGCCACTCTGCACAGTGGTGGTTATACATGTGGGTGCACTGACCACCTGTACCAAGGTGACTTTCTCTGGGGCCACGGTACACCTCAACACCACACAAATTACACTTTACTACACTGCTGTCCCTAGGCAGTGTAGTAAAAAACTCCCACACTAATGAGGTGTGAGGAGGACCAGGCACAGGTGGGAGGACCCAGGTGTTGTTGGAGCCAGGGGCTGCTGCTGTACAGTTGGGGCTGGGGGGTACAGAAACCTGCTGCTGCAACTACCTTGGCTTCTCCTTCTCCTCCTCGTTGACTTTCTGCTGCTGCTGACCCACTGGCAAAGGGGCCATAGCAGGTGCTGGCACTGGGGGGCACTGGTAGGTGCCACAGGAGGTGGTGCTTCCATGGCACCAACTACATTATCTCTTGCTTCGGGGGGGACTCAGGATGGTGCTCCAGTCCAGATGCAGCCGGCCACAATGTGTGCGTACACCCACTCTATCTCCGCCACATCTACGAAAACCACCAATCTCTCCCCCTCCATTCTGGGCTCTCTCCCACTCTCACAAGACACACGCACACACACAGACACACAAAAACAATTAGCAAATACTAAACTGAACTAGTGCACAAACAGAAATCCAGACAACAAATATGCAGAAATAAACACCTAATTAGTAAAAAAATTAAAAGGCTTAACGTAGTTTTACACAAGATTTTACTCTCTGCCTAAGCAACACACAATCTCTTTCTCCTTCTACAGGGTGAAAGTGAAACTCTCATTCAAGCATGAGTCACTTCCTGCCTGCCCGAAGCATGTGACCTACACTGTGTAAGCCCTGTGATGTGTGTTGGCTGCCAGTGCATTCTCACTCCGCCTTAAAGCGAAGTAAGGCAGAGCGAGCAACGTAAAGTCATAATTACACATGAAGTGAAGTGAGGGCTTTGCATGGGCACTTCGCAGTGCAGAATGACAATGAGAAATGACCCACTTCATGTGCACTTCATGGGTGGAATTTAACTTTGCTGCATCTCTAGTCACTCGGTGGACTCGCACAGTGAGGGTGGATCTAGTGCCTGACAGTAGCTCTCCTCCCTCGGGGAAGGGGGACATCTGTTCATGTTGCAGAGACTGCCACCTGGATGAGGCCAGTTGGCCTTGCATACAACAGCAGGCAAAGGGAAACAACTGGAATGTGACATGTTGATGCACACATCCTTGCTCTCCAGCTCATGGAGAAAAAACAAGAGGAAAAGGGCCAGGCCGCTACATGCTGGCACCCAGCTTAGATTCTCACACCAACTGATGCAGCTGGCCACCCACAAAATAAGGGTCATGTGAAACTGGTAAATAACCAGTAAGCCTGTGAGAAGGTCGATGACGGGGCTAGAAGGTGCCATCGGGCAGACCAGGGAACAAGAGGATAAACCAATGACAGAAAAAAAACAAAGAAACAAACCTTGCCTTATGGTGCTGTTTTGATTAATTTTATTATGGCTGCCTAGTGTAACTATTAATGCAATATATAATGTGATCAGGTGAAAAATAGGGAAGCAGAAGCAGAACCGCTACATATGACTTTCTGCATCCATGAATCTGTGTAGGTGAAATTGCATCACCCCAATTAGTATGTTGCAGAAATCTGCCCTTTCCCTCTCTCCTCATCCTCTCCTCAGCAAGGAGTCTATTAAAGAAAAGCACATGTGCAGCTTGGCATAGTTTTTTTATTTTGTTTAAAAAATAAAACCTTCTCCCACCCTCAAAGCACCAAAGTCCCCCTCCTCCTCCCATGCCACCCAAGAAAAATGGCACGGGGTCATTATGTCACAAGACATAATGCCGCATGCCACTATCGTGCTGCACAATTAATGCCATGAGGCATCATGTCTTTGTTCTGTGGGGGCTCCACCCCCCATCCCCGTTATGGGGGCTGCACCCTCCGGACCCTCTCAATAAAAATTCTCAACTCTGGGGGGGGGTCCAACTCAGGGAGTGCATAGGTCTGGGATTTGGCATAATGCCGTATGTTATTAAACATACGACATTATGACTCGATACGAAGAAAAATGATATAGGCAAGTCAGGGGATGGTGACAGGTGCAGCCCTCCTTTCTCGACCTCATTTGGCCACCAGTTCATGAATAAGCATGGGATCACGAATAGAGAAAGTGAAAAGCTTATTCATGAGCACACATTCATTAGATAGCAGATGGCTGAGGTGGAGAGAGAGAGAGAGAAGGATTGCCCCAGTCACCATCCCCCAACTTGCCTATATCTTAATTTGAATGCAAAACCTCCTCCAGCAGCTCTCACCTGTTTCACAGCTTCTAGCTCTTCTGTGTATTCATATTGCAGGCACAGACTCTGGGAGGGAGATTTGGACAGGTCCTGTAAATATTATCAGTGGCACCACATCAAATCACCTTTGCAGGGAGTTGTGATCCCCAGCTTTCAGTATTGCTCAGACCTGAGAATGCACAACTTCCCAGGAGGGTCCATAATTGCAGGGTCCAATTCTTGGGATGGAACAGATAAGAATGGGATGGGACAGGGAGGTCCATCTTTGTAGGGTCAATATGTAGGTATGGAGCAGGTAAGGATGAGGGGCAGTCTGTGTGCTGTTTAAATATGCAATCCCCATATTATTCAAAAGAAGGTATCTGTTGCTAAATGATGCACTTATTTTCAGCTTTGACTCTGAAAATTTACCAAAACTGCCATCTTGTAGGGATAGCAGCTGCAGGGCAGAAACCTGTAATGTCTTCGTCATTTGGGGAGGGGGCTCACCATGACCCAATAAGACAAACTTAGGACTGTGGTTCATTCCCCCTGGGGTGTGGTACAGACGAGGCACACTAATAAGTCCTGGGTAGGACAAAACAAGTGTTCCTGTCTTCTGTTTGCACCCTTTTCAGATTATGTGAGAGGCCCTTTGGCACCATGCATCTTGCTTACAGCTGAACCAGCCAAAAATGGTGATTTGCATATATATCCCATGATGCTTTGCATTATGGCAGTATGTGTGATTTTGTATTTCTTTGAAACTTGGCTTTATTGCCAAAGCCCTTTGGGATAACTCTTGCCTCAGGGCTTCTGCACTGAGGTTCTTTGTCTTTTAGCTTGCTTTTTGTTTTTTGGGGCTCACCATGACACAATGAGCCAAACCTGTAAGACCAACTCAGGGCTCTGGTTCATTTCCCCTTGGGTGTGATACAGATGAGGCACACTGATGAGTCATGAGTAGGATGAAACATGTGTCTGTGTCTTCTGTTTTCACCCTTCTCAGATTGTATGAGAGGCCCTTTGGCACCATGCATTCTTGCTTAAAGCTGAACCAGATGAAAATGTCATGGTGATTTGCTTATACATCCCATGATGCTTTGCATTATGGTGGTATGTGTGATTTTGTATTTCTTTGGAATGATTGTGAACTGTCAATCCCAGGGTATGCCCTCTTTCAAAGATACATTGGAACAGGAAGGAAGGGAAGGGGAACTTGTTTAACCAGCAAAGGCACACTAAGCTGGAGCTTGTTTCCAGGTGTGACCTGGGAACACAAAGAAGTTAAGTGACTTTCTCAGGATCACACAGTATGCAATTGGGGCAGATAGGATTCATACCCAGGTCTTCGGATTTGCAGCCCAGTGCCCTTAACCACAACACCATATTGTCTCCTAAGGGATTTTCCTAAGAAAAGGGGAAGGGATTCCAATGTATGTAAGAGATGGTACTAGAAAATGGAGGAGAAATCTAGCAGGGACAGTGGAAAAGTAGATATGCTATGCACATATGGTGGCGGAGAGGATGAGAAACATCAGACTTGGGATGGTTAACAGGCACACCATACCAGATAAGGAAGGGGAGAGGTTCTTCAAAGAGAAAACGGAAAGATGTAAGGATGGGATGTATGGTCCTGATGGGTAGCCTAAACATACAGGATGCCAACTGGAACATGCCCAGAGCTAGGAGTATATGAATTCTGGTGTTGATAGATACATTGCAGGACTGTTTTCCAGTCAGAATGTCAGGGAACACACTTAGGATGGTGCCAGCTTGGATCTGGTACTTTCAAATCAGGATGCTATTGAGGAAGTAAAGGTTCAGGTCTCCTCCTGGACCAGTGATCTAACACCATGTAGTTAAACATATCACTTGGGTCTCAGAATCCCAGAAAAAGAGGACACAGGTGCTAGATTTGGTACGAGGTCAATACTGCACAACAAAGACAGCATGGCATGAACCACACTGTGTCGAGTACACCTGCATTCACAGTGACAGGGGTATAACAGTGGTATGGAATTATCGCTACCGCTGTCGCTGTACAGTTTCACTAAGGAGGGATCAAGTTGCTATGTGCTGGGATGCCTGGTCGAGCAAGCTGCTCCTGTGGTGAAGTGGCTAGGGCACCAGCATATGGTGGGATCGGAGACCTGGGACTGTGGTTTGGTTCCCCCTAGGTCTCCTGGTGCTAATACTTTTTGCTGTAATTTTTTTAAAATGAAGTTTTCCCCCTTCCTAGTTTCTCACCATCCCCAAATTCCATCACCCCTCCCCCCCATAGTTTGTTACTTACATTCCAAGGGGGTGTGCAGGGTGAAGCCCCCAGCAAAAAGCAAGAAATCCCATTGTTTTGTATGGCGTGCACTGTTTGTGTTGTGTTCAGCACTGCTTCCAGCCTTATTTCAGCACACACCTATTTGCTTGTGGCATTGATTGCTGTGTGTTTTTCATTTTTGGTGACATGACCCCATGCCCTAGAGTGCAGGATAGAAAACTTCAGGAGGATAACAGAAGTACTGCAGGTTCAGCTCAAAGAAATGAGTAACTGGGGGAGGGATGGAGGCCACGTGGGAGGTTATTAAAATTGCAGTTTCGGAAGTTTTCAAATGCTGCTTGAAAATGGTGGGATAAGGAAAGTAATCAAGGTACCTTGGCCAGACAGTCTCCACCCCAGGGTATGTAAAGAAGTGAAGGTGGCACAGGCAGGATCGCTGGCAGATCCTATTTACCATCTCTCTGACATCAAGACTGGAGAGTGGCAGTTATAGATCCTCTTCATAAAGGTGGGGACACACAGGGCCCAGGTAACCAGAGGCCAGTAAATCTGGCCTCTGAAGTGGGGAATTACTCAAGACTAGTATCAAGGAGAGAATGGTAAATTCCTTTAACATGAATGAACTAAAGGACATAGAGCATCATGACTGTGTAAAGGGGAGGTCGTGCCAGAGGAGCCATGTAGGCCTTTTTCAGCTCTGTGTCACAGGCAGTTGGCATGGGCCAAGCTGTAAATATCCTATAATTGGACTTCAGCAAGGCCTTCAGTTCAGTGCCACACAGGAAGCTAGTGAAAAAATGAGGGACTTGAGTATGAGGGAAAATTTACTAAACTGGATAAAACGTGGGTTGGATTGGAGGACACACAGAGTGGTGGTGAAGAGGACTCATTCAGAGATCAGGAAGATGACTAGCAGAGTGTGTCAAGTGTTTCTTTCTGGAATTGGTATACTTCACTGTGTTCATCTTTGGCAATGAAAAGGGCATGCGGGAATAGACTGGCCTTCGCAGATGACATAACGATATGCAGGAGGGTAGACATGGTCGAGGGAGTAAAAGAAATGAAGAGAGACCTAGAGGTATTGGAAAAATGGTCCAGGGTCTGGCAATTCAAAATCAAAAGGAAGAAAAAAAAAGATGTATGCATATTGATTAAAAGAACCCCAGAACTGAGTATTAGACTGGAGGTGTTAGAGTATGCCAAAGAACAGAGGAGAGGGACCTTGGGTAATCATTGAATAATCTCAGGTTATCAACCCAGTGCTACAGTGTGCATGCTAAGACCAACAGGATGCTGAACTGCATAGGCAGCAACATCCACAACAAGAGGAAAGAGATAATTCTGCCTTTATACAGATCCCTGGTGAGGCCGCACCTTGAGTAACGCATGGAGTTTTGAACCTGCATCTCATGAAGTATTGTGATCACCTAGTAATGGTACAAGGGTTAAATTGGCCAGGAACCCACAAGAACTCAGTTCCACCACCTCTTAAAAATTGTATGAGAGTTCCACCACCTCTGTCATCTTTCTCCACTGACTACTATAGGAGAGTTATACCACCTAGAATGACAGTTCCACCACCTTGAAATTCAAATGTGAGAGATTCCCCACATAAACCTCTCCAGTTTAACCACAGTATAATAAAGGGCTACCAAAATGGTGCAGGGTATGCAGGAAATGTTGACTGAGATATGGCTGAACAGACAAAACATTTACACATTTAAGGCCAGAAGGGAGAGGGGAGAGGAGTGATAATGATTGAAACTAAGTACCTTAAGAGGATCAACAGAGTGGATTATCAAACATTGTGTAAATGCAGTGAGGTAACCTGCCTCAAGCGGCATGGGAAAAGGGTATTAACAAACTGACAGGCGGCAGATTTAGGAGGGTGTTAGAAAGTGCTTCTTCACAGAAAGAGCGGTTAACAGATGGAATAGTTTGCCAAGAGAAGTGATAGTGGGAAAGTTAGCACAGGATCTCAGGGGAGTGAGATAGTTACAAAGGGATGGTAACTGTAGGAACTGGAGGTGGAGGGAAAGGGGTCACAGCTACAAAAAGGAGCATGCTATTAGTAGTAGGCCCAGTCTAAAGCCTGCCTAGCAATAGGCTGGAGTGGTAGTACGTAGGATCAGAGCACACTGGATGGACCCTTTGGTCTTTTTCTACCTGTACAAAGTTTCTCTAAGATGACAAAACTGTCAGGGTGACGTTTGTATGTGTGCTATGACATGGCTAAAATGAAATAGGGATTGTGTCATTAGAGCAGTGAGAATAAAACAGAGACACAAGGGGGAGCTATAGAGCATTATTTAAACATGTATTTTTAAGACTGAGGCTCATCTTGCAAATCAACTAAACTCTCCAAGAGTGCCCCTTGACAACCAATACAGGATTCTAAACATGCAGTTACATCTCATAGTCAGGCACAAGTCACTGCCTGTGTGCAGGTCATGTGTCTTCTGTGGTGTGGGTTTGTTTTGTAGCAGGTTTTAGCTAGGAGCAGAGCTATACCAGGCTGCAGTTATTGATGCATTCTCCTACTTAGAAGCAACCATTTACTGTGGGTGGTGGGTTCATCATGGGATAATGAAACCATGCAGAATCATGACATAATCTTGCTGGCAATTTGACACTCATAGAAACATAGAAGTTGACGGCAGATAAGGACCACAAGGCCCATCCAGTCTGCCCATTATTTCTACCTTATGAATGTGCCATAGGCCTGTACTCTGTCAATGGCCTATATATTCATACTCATCTGTATTGTTCCCTTATGCCTATCCCATGCCTGTCTGAAGCCCTGCACTGTATTCCTATCCACCACTTCCTGAGGTAGGCTGTTCCATGCATCCACCACCCTTTCTGTGAAAAAGAACTTCCTCACATTACCCATTAATTGACCTCCCTCTAATCTCATGCTGTGTCCTCTTGTCCTGCTATTTTTCTTATATTGAAACATGTTAGACACTTTCACCTTGTTAATGCCCTTAAGATGTCTATATGTTTTGATAATATCATCTCTCTATCTTCTTTGCTTTAGGGTATACATATAGGGCTCCATTAATCTGTCCTCATATGTTTTCTGATGCAGTCCCTGCACCATTTTAGTTGCCTTTCTCTGGACTGCCTCCATTTTGTTAATGTCCTTGTGCAGGTGTGGCCTCCAGTACTGCACGCAGTACTCCAGATGGGGCCTAACCAGTGTCTTGTAAAGAGGGATTATTATCTCCCTCTTACGACTTGCAGTACCCTTACTAATACACCCTAACATCACTCTAGCCTTACCTACTGCTTTATGGTCTGCTTGGATGATTTAGGTCATCTGTCATGATGATGCCCAAGTCTCTTTCTTCCCTTGTGATTGCCAGCAACTCCCCTCCTGACCTATAGGTGGCTTCAGGGTTTGTCTTCCCTATGTGCATGATCTTGCATTTCTTTGCATTAAACCCCATTTGCCACTCTTCCGACCATTTTGCCAGTTTATCCAGATCTGTTCTTGTTCTGCCCACCCCATCTGGATCATCTACTCTGTTGCAGATCTTGGTGTCATCTGCAAACAAACAAACCTTACCCTCCAGTCCATCTGCAATGTCACTGATGAAGATATTGAAGAGGACTGGCCCTAGGACTGATCCCTAATGTACCCCACTTGTGACTTGCATCTCTTCTGACTGTATACCGTTTACCACCACTCTCTGTTTTCTGCCTGCCTACAAGTTTGCCACCCAGTTGACCAACTTCTGACCCATCCTGAGCCTACCCAGCTTATTAATCAATCTTCTATGTAGAACAGTATCAAAAGCTTTGCTGAAGTCAAGGTAGGTGACATTAACTGCTCCCCCTTGGTCCACCACTCTGGTTACCCAGTCAAAGAAATCTATGAGATTAGCTTGACAGGACCTTCCTGTTGTAAACCTATGCTGCCTTGGATCCTGTGCTCCTATGGATTCCAGGTGATGCACTATCCTTTCCTTAAGGAGTACCTCCATAATCTTGCCCACTACTGATGTAAGACTGACTGGTCAGTAGTTCCCTGCCTCCTCCCTGCTTCTACTTTAGTGGAGTGGGATCACATGAGCCCTTCTCCAGTCTTCTGGGACCTCTCCTGTGCCCAGAGACTCACAAAACAATTCTGATAATAGCTCTGCTAGTTACACCCTTAGCTCCTTTAGTACACTGGGATGTATGCGATCAGGTCCCATTGCCTTGTCCACCCTGAGCTTTGCGAGCTCTTGTAGGACCCTTTCTTTTGTGAAGGGACTAGTGCACACCTCCCTCCCCCCATGTCCATGGTGCTGAGGTGTATTCCTTGCCCTACCTTCTCCTTAGTAAATACTGAGCAGAAGTATCTTTTTAGGCTAGATGCTTTTCCTTGGTCCTCCTCCACACACTCCCCCTTATCCCCTTTGATCTTAGTAATACCCCCTCTGGATTTTCTTCTTTCACTAATGTATCTGTAGAAAGTCTTGTCCCCTTCTTTTACTGTTCATGCTAGTGTTTCCTCAGTTTGGGCCCTCGCCTGCCTTACTGCCTTCCCTGCTTCCCCTAGGGAAGTTTGGTATGCCTCCCTATCTTCGTCCCACTGCATTCCCTTATTTTTCCTGAAGGTCAGCCTTTTGGCTCTGACCTGTTCTGCTACTGTTTTTGAGAACCAAAGTGGTTTCCTCCTTTCTTTGCTCTTGCTTTTCTCTCTAATACAGTGGGATGTTGCCTCAAGTACTGCATCCTTAATGCTTACCCACTTTGCCTGTACCCCCTCACCTGTATTTCTTCCTGCCAGGGCTAGCTTAACTCTTGACCATCTTATCAAAGTCAGCTCCTCTGAAATCCCATATTTTTGCCTTGGAATGGGATGATTTAGTTCTAGTGGCCAAATTGAACCATACCATGTGATGGTTCCTGGTTCCCAGGTGACCTTCTACCTGGAGATCTGTGATCCTTTCCCCTTTAGTGAGTACTAGATCTAGGATAGCCCTGTCTCTTTTGGGTTGTTCTACCAGTTCTTTGAGGCCCTCCCCCTACAGGGAATCCACTATGTGTCTAGTTCTGGTGGATGTTCCTGCTGGTATTGACCAATCTGTATCTTGTATGTTGAAGTCTCCCATTATCAGAACCTCCCCTTTAGCTGTCATGTTTTGTATATCTTCTAACAGTAATGTGTCTATGTCCTCCCCCTGGTCTGGAGACCTGTAGACAACCCCAGTTCGTATGGCTGTCACATTTCCTGTTTCCAGGGTGACCCACAGTTCTTCTGGCTCCTTATGTGTATTCTGAATTTCTGTAGCTTTGATATTTTCATTGACATAAAGGGCAACCCCCCCCCCTTTTTTTGCACCCTGATCTCTTCTGAACTTTCATTATTATAGACCCTACCACCTTCACAGCAGCAGCAGCAGTAGTGAAATGCTGCTCCTCCAACTTTGGGGACACCTGCCAGAGACTATTGGGTTGTAACAGTGCATAACAGTAACCTCTTTAGGGTCCTCAGTGGACCCAAGTCTTGAGGTGGGTATGGAGATCTAGAAATGTCATAGGGTATCTTTACAGAGGGTTGTGGAGAAATAACCCTCTATTTTAGGGTAATCGGGATCAAATATGAGGGTTCTAACCTCTGATATCCCTGTATCCCTCATTGATATAGATACAGATGTGCAAGCCTGGCTCAAACTGCAAGGTTTCATGTATTAAATTCAGACAATAAATGATTTATGTGAGACTGAATTGGAGTTTTTTTGTGAAATTCTGTTGGATGTTCTGTTGCGAGCTTGAGCTTTACCTGCCATAGGAAAGCAGTCCTGCAGTACTTCACGCAGGCTGGTTTCTGTCTCTCAGGGCATGACATAAAATTGCTGCCTAGGTTTTGGGAAATACTGCAGCAAATAAGATTACTATCCAAGCCACACATTAATTGTATATGTCTTGCCAGGTTATTGCATTAACATCTGTTGCGGCTCTGATCAGAACTTGTTTACATAATTAGCTGCTTGTTCAAAATTGCTGTGTCTATAAAAGGCTTATGACAGTCTGAAAGGTGACACATTGGTTCAGTTTTGTGTGGGAAAAAAATCTGGCCTTGTCCTTTTCTTTAATGCTATGACCTCCAATTCTAACAACAATGACATACTTGTTCAGTTTAAACTCAATCTTTCTCCAAGAAAATATTCTGTAAGGCTGCTTGCTCATAGGTTTGTTTATTTGCTCTGTCCGTCTCACAAGATTCACATCATGGGTAAATAAAGATGTCTAACCTTTTTATAAATTCCTTTCACATAATTACATGAAATGATACAGACAATATTGATTTTAATGTTTCAAAATTGGTTATTTTATATATTAGTCTGTAACAGAACAAGTTTAATACCTGCAGCGTATAACGTGAAAATATATTTTCAGGAAGTGTTTCCTTCCACAACCAACCATGAAATTCCAGAATTATATATTTCGTATGGAACAAATTAATTTGATTTTATTTAATATATACTAGGAAAACGTGGCACAAGATTAATAGTTCCCTTTCAACCAAGTTGTGGTGCAAAAGGTTACAGGTGGCCTACTGTAATTAACATTTCCAATTTTCCAAATAATTTAGAACTGTATATTCCTGAGTTGATTTTTTTTATTTTTTTTATTTTTTTTATACTTTTGTCAAATGGTATTTGTAATTCCCTTCTTATTTTCTAGTGTTACTTCCTTTGCTATTTGTGTTAATATTTTCTGCTTTTTTATATTTGTTTTGCATTTCAATTCATTGCTAGTTTCTGTTTTCATTTCTTTTCAAATTTTTGGGTTTGAGAGTTGCTAAAATATTGCTTAGAGGAATAAAAATAATTTGTAATATACCAGCATGATGTTGCATTTAATAGTCAGACCTTCACTCCATACCAAACACGGCACCACGCAATCACCTAGTGTAGGTATCACTCTGTGATCTACAGATTTATTTTGGTCAAAAACATAAATACTGCAAAAAGCAAGTACATGCCTATTTTGGAGACAAAATCTTAGACTTAGTATGGAAATTCAAATGATTGGGGATTGTAAAACAAACTAGAAATATAGAATTTGCTGACAGAAAAGGACCACTTGGCCCATCCAATTTGCCCAGATGTTCCCTGCCTACTATATCTCTATAGACCTTAACTAGTCTCCAGTGACCCTCCCTCTTCCCTGCCTATTTACTAATACTCCCCTATGTAAGGGGTAAGGGGAAATTGTTTAACCAGGAAAGGCACACTAAGCCAAAGCTTGTTTCCAGATGCGACCTGGGAGCACAAGGATGTTAAGTGACTTGCTCATGGTCACACAGTATGCAAGTGGGGGCTGTGGGATTCAAACCCCGGTCTCCAGGTTTGCAGCTCAGAGCCTCAAACCACTGTTCTATACTGCCTCCTATGTCTATCCCATGCATGCTTGAAGCCCCCCACTGTTTTTGCCACCACCACTTCTTCTGACAGTCTGTTCCAGGCATCTACCACACTTTCAATGAAGTAGTACTTCCTTACATCCCTCTTGAACCTCCCACTCCAGTTTCATTGCATGTCCCCTAGTCCTGGTGCTCTTTCTCATTTGAGGGAGACTCTCCTCTTGTACCCTGTTCACCACTGTGAGGTACTTGTCGGTCTCTATCATGTCCTCTCTCACTCTTCTTCCTTCCAGGGTGCACATGTTGAGATCCCTCAGTGGACTGCCTCCACCCTGTTTAAGTCCTTTCTGAGGTGGTGGTTAAAAATAAAATAAATCAAGTCTTGTATAACTCTGGCATTGATCAGTAAAAGCAGACAAAGACACATACAGTCTCATAGTCTTAGCCAGACATAAGCAGTCTCACTTATTTTTAGAGTTCAGACAGTACAAGGAATTAAAAATGACTCATAAGTGACTTCACATAATTTAGATTTGCAGTACATTCCCAATAGCAGCCATCTAAAATATTTTCACTTTTAAATGAAAACATCCTAAAGTTGATTAATCATAGTTTTGTTTAAAATAAAGCATTGCAGTAATATATGTTTCCTTAACCTTTTTTTCCTAATCTGCATTTGAGTTACCCAATATAAAAGAGACATCCATGCTTCAACAGAAGAATCTGGAGCTTAGATACTTTCAGAGATGTTCTATTGTACAAATCCAGTTTGGGGGGGGGGGTGCTGTTTTAAACTGCACTGGTAATGTTAATTCTTTTGTTATGGGGGGAGCTAAAGCAGCAGTACTTGTTACAGTGGAAACTTTGACCTCTACTTTTTTGTGCTATTTCACAGTGCCCTTGCTCTCCTGTCTTTTAAGATGCTCTTTTTCCCTGTTTTGAGTTTAAGTGCTTTTTTTATGTTTAAAGTAATAAAAGGAGCACCCCATTAATACAACTATTTCCCAATTTTTATCTGTATTCCCTGCTACTTTTGTGCACACATTGTCTCATAAGGTTAGTAAGCAGTTTCTGTTGCATCTTAAGTCATACATAGGGCCCGAGCCACAGCAGGCTCCTGGCCCTTCCGAACATGTGGTGGGCTGAGAAAAGCCATTGAGTGCTACCTACATGCATGATAGAGATATAGAAATGTAGAAAATGATGGCAGAAAAAGACCCATGGTCCATCCAGTCTGCCCAATTTCCATAAATCCCTAGAATTATGGTTGGAATCTATTATTCCCTCAGAGTGCTAACCCTCCCAGACCTTTCCCTGTTTCCTTGCCTAGTCCTGTCACCCCAGGTAACCACTACTCCCTTCATTCTATCCCAGGCCTGTTTGAACCCCCTTACTGTGCTCTCCCCCCCCACCTTGGCTGGCAGACTGTTCCAGGGCTCAACCACCCTTTCCATGCAGAAGTACTTCCTCAAGTCTCTCCAGTCCTGAACTTCCTGCCTGCCAACTTCCACTGGTGACCTCATAACCATGAGTTGGTACTCAGTTTAAATAATTCCCTGCAATTCACTGTATTAGTTCCTTGGAGGAATTTGAAGGTCTTGCTCATATTGCCCCCTCCCTTCTGGTTTTCAGTAAGTAGAAATTCAGCACACTGAGTTGCTCCTCATAGGATTTACCCTGATGTCCCTGAATCATTTTGGTCACTCTCTCTAACCGGCCTTGTCTTTTCTTAGGTAAGGGCTCCAGAATTGGGCACAGTACTCCAGATGAGGCCTCACCAGGGATCTGTAAAGGGGTGGTATTACCTCTCTTCTCCTACTATCAATCCCCTTCCCGGTTCCCAATACAACCCAACATCTTGCTGGCCTTGCTGCAGCCCTTGTTGCACTGACTTGTTTGTGTAAGGGAGTTACTGATGGTAACTCCCAGATCCTGTTCCTCGTTTGTAGTGCTAAGTCTCTCCCCTCCCATGCAGTACTCTGTCATGGGGTTCTTTTTTCCTAGGTGCATAACCTTGCACTTTTTTGCATTGAATTTTAACTGCCAGACCTTTGACTACCCCTCTAACTTTAGCAGGTCCTTCTGCATATTCCTTATTCCCTCATCACTATCCACCCTCCCATAGAGTTTTGTGTCATCTGCAAAGAGACACAGATTGCCCTGGATTCCTTCACCAATATCACTAATGAACATGTTGAAGAGGACAGGACCCAGGACAGATCCCTGTGGAACCGTGCTTGTCAGCTCCATCTTCTCTGATTCAACCCCATTGACCACCAGCCTCTGTCACCTTCCTGCTGGCCAGTTACCCCCCAGCTCACTAGAGTTTTAGCTGCATCCAGGTCTTCCATTTTCTTAAGCAATCTCTTGTGTGGTACTGAATCAAAGGCCTTACTAAAGTAAAAGCACAAATCCACTGCATGGCCCTTGTCTATCTCCTTTGTCACCCAGTCAAAGAAGACTATCAGGTTGACCTGACAAGACTATGTTGTTATTGTTCTGGAGTCCATTGCTCTCCAGCCTTCCTACGAGGTCCTCTTTAATCAGATATTCCATCAACTTCCCTATGATGGAGGTCAGACTAACAGGCCTATAATTCCTTGGTTGCTCCCTATTCCCCCCTTATTTAGCAGCACTACGTCTGCTAATTTCCAATCCCATGGGACTTCCTCAGTCCTGAGTGAACTGATGAACAGCGCAATTAGTGGTTCAGCCAGTTCTGTAACTCCCTCAGTATCCTCATGTGCAACCAATCTGGACCTGGGGCCTCTTCTTTCTTGAGGGCTGCTAGCCCTTTCAGGACTCTTTCCCTAGTAAACAATGGCAGACTCATTTCTGGGATTGCCTTTTATGCTGATCTGATGCTGCTCTTCAGCAGGAGCCTGTCTACCTCCTCAGTGAAGACTGAGCAAAAATAGTCATTCAGAACAATGGCCTTTTGCTCATCCTCTTCTATCATCCTACCCCTTTCCACCAGCCATGCAGTACCCCCCTTTTTATGTGTTTCACTTATATATCTAAAAAACTGTTCTCTGTTCTTCACCCCCTCCGCAATGTGCAGTTCTGTGTCTGCTTTCTCCTCCCTGATGGTCCTCTGCACCTCCCTGGTTTTCTGAAGATATTCCTCCCATTCTGCCTCTCCTTGCTTACACTTATATTTATAAAAGGCCATCTTTTTGGCCCTGACCACTTCCCTAACTCTAGGTGAGAACCATAGTGGTTTCTGCTACCTATTTTTCTGTCACTACTTTTACACATGTTTTCATTGCCTCAGGGGTGGCTCCATTGATTGTCTTCCATTGCTTCTACACCCTGTCTATGCACTCCACCATTTATTAATTTCTTCCTGACCAGTTCCCTCATCTTATCAAAGTCTGCCCTTCTAAAGTCAAGGACCTCAGTTCACAAGTGCAGCTTACCAGCCCCTAGGTTCAGTTCAAACCACACAGAGCTGTGGTCACTATTCCCCAGTGGCTTCCCCCATTTTCACGGCACCCACTAACTCTGTGTTAGTGATTACTACATCAGGGACTGCAGACTACCTGGTGGGTTCCTTAACTAGTTGTACGAACAGACAGTCCTGAAAGGTGTCCAGCAATGATTGACTCCTGGTACTCTTGGCCACTGGGACCTCCCAATCGATGTCTGACAAGTTTAGATCCCCCACCACTACACCTCCCCATTTGTGACCCCTCTTTTAAGTTCAACCCCAGGGTCTCTGTCCCTTTCCTCTCCTTGACTCAGGGGCCTATAGACTACCCCAATCTTATTTTCCTGCCTGAGGCCACCTTGAATTGCATCCATATAGGCTTGGTTTCCCCATAGTTACCCTAATGCCCCATCTTCAATCACTTTAATGCCCTTCCTGACATGGAGGGTGATTCCCACCTCTACCTGTCCTTCAATCCCTCCTGAATAATGTACTGTATAGGAGGTTGAATTCGCAGTCCCCAGTATTCATGAAGCATAGCCAGCTGTATTAAATTGCGTCAGCTAGAATTAGCACTACACGCATACTGCAAAATATGTGCCTAGAAAAAATTAGTTAAATGGGAGCACTGTTCACAGCTAGTAGTCTGACTGGTATCACAGAAATCACAGATCAACAGGTAAGCACACAAGTTCAAAATTTCAGTACAGAAGCAGTACAGTTTCTCATACACTAACCTTCATTTTCTTTCTCTCCCATTTCACAGGATGCGGCTTGATGGATGGAAAGCTCAAAGGAAGAGCTCTATGGACTGTTTTTTATAATGTTATGGCACTTTAATTTGGAAATAAAATAAAGTTTACTGTTGAGTCACAGCACTGGCATTCCTTGGTGTTGCTTGTAATCAGTACTAGCCCCAATGACACAAGCTATACGCACAGCGTCACAAAATCACACCGATGTGTACATTCTCAGTCTTGGCGTGTTGTGAGCAAGTGGTCCACTGGCCATGTCAGACTTCCCCAAAACTCCTTCCGGTGCCTACGTGACAATTACAGAGCAATAAACATGGGGTAAAGCAGGTCAGACAGAACAGTAAATTACCTGTAACACTACCGTAAGTTGTGTTTGTACCTTAATCACGCTAAATATGTGGAGCTAGTGGGTATGGGGGATAGAGGTGCAGTATCAGATAAATATCGCATTCAGTTACATTTCGCTGGTAGAATCTAAATAACGAATATGGTAAAAATTTACTGAACATGAAAATTACCTGCTATACCCAGGGACCACCATCTCCCTGTCGTTATTTTCTGTGGCCCATGTTTCTGTGATAGCCACAAAGTCCACCTCAGTGTGTGCCGTCATTACCTGGAGCTCACTAAGTTTGTTCCCCATGCTCCTGACATTAATGCATACCCCCTTCCACTTGACTCTGCTCTGAGTCTGCTACTGTCCACCTGCCTGCTATGTTTTCTCCCCTTCCTTCTCCCTTAGTGCCTTTAACTTTATTTGTTACCTCTCACAGCTGTCCCTCCCCTTAGTTCTGTAATCCCTTGTCATCAAGGCACAGGTCAGGGAGTATAGGAAAAACTAGGAGTAGTTGTAGAATTCGCAAAAAGTGTTTGTTAGTACTAGCAGTAACATAAAAAAAGAAACTAGTCCAGTATAACTATTTACAAAGGCAGAATAAACATAGAAAACAGTCCTTCAGTCTTTGTGTGTCTGTGTGTCTCTCTCTTGCTAGGAATTGCAGCTCTGTTATTATAAGTCTTTGAAACCACCCTCCTTAACAAGCATCCTTACTTTTTCTAAAATGTACTTGTAAGTTTTGTAAGTTTCAGGCAGGTGCAGCAAGAACACAATGCCCCAGAACTGATGGCCCTTCTCCACAGCTTCTGAAAAAGGGTTTAAAATCTGCTCTCCCATTAACCCTTTGAGTTACCACTAGCTTTTTTTCAATTATCTCAAACTGTAATTATATACATTTCAACAATAACACTATGTAATTTCTGAGCAAGTGGATCCCAATATCAGTTACATTTGCACATAATGATTTGCATTTTTTTATACCAGCAGATATGCAAGGGAGAAAAGGACAGAAACAGCAAGGGAAGACTAAGAGACAGTGAGAGGCAAAGAATTATGAGACTGTCAGGGTGATCAAATCCTAGGTCTCACAGGAAAATTTGGTTGGGCAACCAGACAGACAAGAGACAGGAAAAGAAAGAATAGAACAGATCCTTGCATTCAAACTCTCCATAACAACTGGGACAGGGTCCTATTCAACCCTGTCAGACCCCTACAGCATTCCCTATACCCTGTAATCTGCTACCGTCTCCAGGGTGTGGGGAATTACTATCTTGAAACCCCTTCTGCTCACTTTCCATTGTGGATCCTCTCAACTTGGACTCCCCCACAATCAGTTTAAATGCCTGATATAGACATCAAACTTCTGTCCCACTGTGCTGGCCCCTTCTCTTGTCAAGTGAAGCTCATCATATTTGAAAATTCATCTGTCCCAGAAATCTCCCAGTCCCCTACAAAGTGGTACCCCATGTTCTGACACCACCTCTTGAGCCAACTATTGAAATCTGTTATCTCAGTACCCCCAATCCTGGCCTGCCTACCTTCGTGGCTCCACACAGGGAGGACTTCAGAGAATGCCAGGGAAGCCTACAGCACCACCAACCTGTGCCCCAGTCTACAGAAGCTCTGCTTCACTGCATCTACCAACCGGTTGGCCAGACTGTTGGTACCCTGGTGCAACAGCACATCCAGCTCCCCCCTCCACCATCCTCCCTTTGCCCCCCACAGCACCCTGTCCATACTCTAACCGTTGAGTACCTGATCACTAGGACCTTCCTTACAGTCTTACCCTCCCTGGGTGCCAGTGTGCTGTCCTGCTCATCACCCAAGACTGACTCAGTGTCCCCCTCTTGTGAAATTGTGAGCTTGAGCCTCCTCCAGGGGTATGAAGTGATTTGCTGTCTGGGTGTAACTGGGCCAGACAACCTCTTCAAGGCTGCCCCTTCTTTCCCTACCACACCCCACAATGAGCCTCCAGGGATAATTTTATTTCTGCCTGGGATGGCAATTGGTGAGGGGGGAGGGACCACTGGACCACCAGTGAGTTCTGTTTTGTTTATTTAAAATCTGGAAAGGTCCATGGGTCAAATATTCATTTACATGGGTGACCAGAACAAATAACAAAACATACATAGTACATAAATAATGAAATATCTACTTAAAACATAAAGGTCTATGTTCATTATAAACAGGACAGCAATCAGAGAGGGGAGAGGGACCACTAGACTACCATGGAGATATACAGTATAGTATTTATTAATGGAACAGCGATCAGTTAGGGGGAAGTTACCTCTAGACAACCAGGGAGATATAGTTTCTTTATTCACAGAACAGTGATTGGGGGGTGCCACTAGCACCAAGGATAGCTCTATGAAAATAGGCAATCGGGGGTGGTGCCACTCAGTACAGCCTCTCTATGCAAATGGGCCCATAATGGGCATGCAAATGACCCCTTAACACCTTGCATTTACATAAGTTCCTTTGAATATGGGGGATTTTGACTGGGCGCAAGCCATTATGCCACCCTATTGTGGAGACCATGTCTGCCCGGCACTAGGTGGCTTAGCACCAGGTCTCACTGGCCCTATATTCAGTGGAATAGCACTGATGTGCTATTCCACTGAATATAGCCATTTTGGACACCTGGGAAACTGCAGAGGACAGCACAAAGTTTTACCCTCTTCTTTGCACAGCTTTGAATATTAGGCCCCAGTAGTGTACAGCATCCAACAACTTAATAATTATTTTCTTTTTTTAAAAATGTATTTTTTTCATTAAAAAATATTAAGAAAATAAGAACTAAACAAGCATTTGTCATTGCCGAATGTTGTCTCGCTGGCATTGGCATTGGTAGTGTCAGAGCTAGAGATGCATAATAGGAATGGCAGTGAAGTATTGAAGTGATGCTAACTCCACCCCCACCCTGTAGAGAGTGACAGGCACTGGGTGTGCCTTTGGGTCGTCAGCTATAACTCTCATGCCATTGTACCTCACCCTACCCTGTAGACACTGACAAGTGTCATGGTGTGCTTTGGGGTCTTTGGGCATTATACTTACCCCATTCCATAAGGCAATACACTGACATGGGTGCAGTATAGGAGAATGGGGTTGATTTTGTGGCCGAACAGTGCAAGGCACACCATGATGCCCATCAGTGGTTGCAGGGTGGGGGTTGGGGTGGAATGGTGCAAGCATTACATCTGATGATCCCAAGTCACACCCCTGGTGCCTGTAAGTCTGTACTTGGTGGGGTTCTACAGTTGTAAACCCTAACACTGTAGGTGTGCGGTGGTATTTTCACTCCAGATTTTCAATATGGAATGTTTGTGAGCCCACCTCATTAAAAGCAGCACAATCAGTTTGTTAGCAGAAAGGTGGTTTTTCACAGTGGCTATGCCATTTGGTGACACAGGGACGAAAACACATTTTGGGCAGAGTTTGGAGAATGACAACTGTATTGTTCATGACGAGGCATAAAAAATGGCAACATTGAAAATCTGGAGTGAAAATATGAAAAATTGATGAAGTCATGAGCATGCATAGAAACTGCGCAACACAAGTCCGTAACCCAATTATTTATGGGAGTCTGTTACCCACATTTTTAACATAGGCATTTTGGGACCTACCTTCATGAACAGTGGTGCTGTGATTTTGTTAATCTGTCCCAAAAGTTGATTTCCCACAGCAACCACGCAATTGTGTGCCACAGGTGCGGAAACACATTTTGGGCAGGATGTGAAAAATGACAGCTGTACTGTTCATAAGGAGGTGTGAAAAAATGCCAATGTTGAAAATTTGGCATGGAAATATTGCAAACTTGTGATGTTACAAGGGTGCGTGGAAACTGCGCAACACACGCTTGTAACACAGTCATTTTATGGACTTTCGGCACCAAATTTTCAATGTAGGCATTTTAGGACCTCTGCTCATGTGCAGTGTCACCATCATTTCCTCAAACTGTCCTGAAAAGTGATTTTGCACAGCGAACACGCTATTCTGCGCCGGACATGCGAAAACACGTTTTGGGCAGGATATGTAAAATGACAGCTATATGGTTCATCAGGAGGTGTGGAAAAATGCCAATGTTGAAAATCTGGAGTGAAAATATTACGAATCCATGACATTATGAGCATGCGTGGAAAAAGCACAATGCACGTTCGTAAAACAGCCATTTTTGGGAGTTTTGTCATCAAATTTGCAACATAGGCTTTTTGAGAGCACCCTTTATGAATAGTTGTACTGTAGTTTCATTACTCGGTCTCAAAAGATGGCCACAAAATCACCTTTCTGGACCAAATAACGCCATCACAGTGGCTGAATTCATGAGGCGGGGTCCCAATAACCCCATGTTGAAAATTTGGTGCAAAGATTCCAACAAATGCCCAAGATATGCACCAAAGTTGAAAAAAAACCTATTTATGCCATTATATAGCTTACTGGCATTTCTTCAGTTCGCGGTTGGCTTTGAAGAGTGCAGACATGTTCCCGGTCCACCGAAGATCGTCGCGCCAGACTCCAGAGGTAAGTATGGGGTGAGGGTGTGTGTGGGTAGGCAGGGTGCACAGAGGGTGGGAGCGGGTTGCGGGAAGAGGGCAGAGAGATGGCAAGGGACTATTTTCTTTTTTCACAGCTTTTAAAAAAAAAACATCATGTGACTTTTTTTGCTTTGCAGGGCATTTGGCACGCTGGGGTGGGCTCCCAGCATGCCACCTAAGTCTTTTTGGGGGCCTGTAGCTGACGGGGATTGATCACTCCCGCTGCACATACTGGGGGGCACGAGCCAAGGATTGGGCACCCCGCAAGCAACAACAGGGAGCAGGGATGCATTATGTCGATGGGGAGGGCCTCTGTCAGCAAAATACAAGGGACAGGGATAAACGCCGATGAGGATTGGGCCCCCATTGGCAAAGAAAAACTGTTGGGAGCGCATAATGCCAAGGGGGATTGGGCATCCCCTTGGCATACATTCTAAATGGGAGGGGGCACATTATGCCAATGGGGAGTGGGCTCCCCCGTCAGCATTGTGACAGGCAGTGGCTGCAGTCAGTGCCGCCATGTTGCCTGCACGTCAGGAGGCATGTTGTGGTCATGCTGCATTAGAGCTTCGCTTTCATTGCAGCAGACCTTTTCTTTGTTCTGGTGGCCACATTAGGGATGCGTGAGGTCACCGTCTGCTGCTGGCCGATTGGGGAATGAGGGATGCACCTTCTGTTGCATGCCCTGCATTCACCCAACAGTGACTGCACCTCCAAATGTGCTACTACCATAATATGTTAATTGCGCATCCGCGAGCCAACATAAAAAGGGAGCAGATACGACAGGAGGACTTTATCTGAAGGTCATAGTGCCTCACTAATTTTAAGGAGGCTTCATGTCTCAGACTCTATGTGGCCCATCTCTGTGCCTAAACTACTACTTGGTCATAGTGCAATAAAGATTTTGAAAGGGGATGTCACCCATATCGCAGACTCTTTGTTGCCCATCTCTGTGCCTGAACTACTACTAGGTCATAATGTCATACAGATTTTGAAGCAGGGGTGTCACATCTCAGACTCTGTGTTGCCCATCCCTGTGCCTGAATAGGTTAGGTATTAGTTTAGCCAGTCTGTTAGTCTTGCAAAATCAATAAATTAAACAAAAAAGTTTATAAATATCACTAGCATCCAACAACTTAATAATTATTTTTCTTTTTGAAAATGTTAAGAAAGTAAGAAGAACTAATAGGGGGAGCAGACATGACAGGAGGACTCTGTCTGAAGGTCATAGTGCCTCATTAATGTTGAGGGGGGAGGCTTGTAGTGCCATACAGATTTTGAAGGGTGGGTGTCACCCACGTCTCAGACTCTGTGTTGCTCATCTCTGTGCTGCCCTGAAAGGTCATACTGCCATATACTGCATGTTGTACATCTCTGAGCGTGAACTACTACTAGGTCATAGTGTCATACAGATTTTGAAGGGGGGGGTGTCACCCACATTTCAGATTCTGTGTTGCCCATCTCTGTGCCTGAACTACTACTACTAGGTTATACCTCCAGAAACTATGTGTTGCCCATCTCTGTGAATGAACTACTACTGGGTCATAGTGCCTCACGTATTTTGAGGGGGAGGTGCCATGTCTCAGACTCTGTGTTGCCCATCTCTGCATCTGAACTAATACTACTAATTAAATAATTATGTTGGACCCAAAAAAACAGATTCAGAATCTGTTATGAAACATGTGGCCTATACTAGCAGAATGGCAGAAATTAGTACACATAACAAGAAAAATATTTCCCAAAACCAAGTTCAGAATAAAAGGAAAATTCCCTGCTGCAGATACAATTAATACAATTGATGAAAATGAAGCAACACAACCAGAATGAGAAAAGAATGTTTGTTAATTCCCTGATCAAAGTAATGCAGCGCTGTAGGCATTGCCAGAAAAATCAGATAAAACACAACAACAGGTAGCCAAAACAGTTAGACCTCGAAAGTCAGTTCAGTTCAAGTTTATTGTTCGACCGTTTTGGTCATTACAGTTTTTAACAAGGAGAATTAAATATCCAAATTCATACAAAAAAAAACAACAACCCAGGAATTATTACTAGCAGCAGTAGATGAATGCACACTCCTTTTTATGTATCTTAGAAATATTTACAACATCTAGAAGCTATCACAGACCGGTTAATTACCCATCATTCGAGCTATATTGAAACACATTAAACTTACTAATATATGAGCCCCTCACCTGACCATAATTAACTTTTATAGAAACTCTATTGCACTTAAAAATCCTGATGTCATACTTCCTATTTTTCCCTTGATGATAAAAATTAACTAGAAGAGAAATGACTGACCAGGTGGGACTCCCTACAGGATCCTCCCCAGTTCAGCTCAGGCAAAAGCGTTCAAGGTCCCTTGTGGGTCACAACTTGTCCAAGTGGGGCACAGTGCCCTATGGGTTGCATCAAGGGTGTACCTATCCCCATTAAGTTGTTTGGAGACCTATCCCAGTAGCAGCATTTCCATCCTCTGCAATAATGCTACAGCCTGAGTCCAATTACTATCCATGTAGGAACATCAAGACCTGAAAGGCTTTCTTTGGGCCACCATAGCATCAAAATACCAAAGACTGGTCTAACTGCCACCAATGATTCCTCTCTCACAAACCTGCTGTGGGTGCACTCCTGATTTTGCCCCTAGGCACTATTGCCACTTCTGGACTCCATGATCAGTGATGGGCAGTACTAGACAGTGCCCAGCCATGTCACAACTTATCCAAGTGGGTTACAGTGTGCCTTGAGCTATATCAAACTGTGCCTACCCCCTCTAAGTTGTCTGGAGACCTATCTTGATAGCAGCATGTCCTCCCTTAGCAATGATACCACATTCTGGGTCCAATTACTATCCATACAGGTACTTCATGTTCATTGAAGGCTTTCATAGGGCCACCATGACACCTAATTACAAAGTCAGATTTTAGCAGCTACCTGTGATTCCTCTCTTACCAACCTACTATGGGTGTACACCTGATTCTGCCCTTATGCACTTTTTGCCATTTCTGGACTCCTGACCAACAGCAGGCAATACTAGCAGAGCCTAGTCACTTCTCTAGGGGATCTAAAATATACCCCAACCCCAAATTCAATCCTGTCCCTCCCAAGTTACCTAGAAAGTCAGTGATTAAGGAAAAGGCTCTGTCTAGTACCACTAGACGTGGCACTCCATGATAAGCCACTCACGCATATCTGGGTCCTTCATCTGAGCAGTGCGTCTGATGAAGATATTGTAAGTGTACAAGAACAAGATCACAATCTCAATGTATCAAAGTTATGCTCTTCAAGGGGTGATGAATGAGAATGTGATAACGACAGGTAGAGGATGCCACCTGAGTTTCTGAACTGAGAAAAGGAAAAATAAAAACACATGCAGCAAGCACCACCACTAGCCATAGCCAGTAGTGGGGAAAAACATCCATCACAATCATATGTCTGGGGACAGCCACAGTGCGCATGAACCAGAGTCAGGAACACCAGCCACCAAAATTGCTGCAGTTCCTGGCATGATGACAAAATGTTCCACCTCAGCTGTGTGGAGCTATTTTATACAAGTCCCAAAAATGAATGTGTTGCTATCTGCACCTTTTGTCATTAGGAAGTTAGCAGGAGAAAAGTGAAGGGCCAGTTAAGGACAATATCACCATTCAATCATTCAGCTGGGCAGCAGGCCTGAGCAAGGAAAAAAAATCTGTGATGAAAGTAATCCTACAGACAATAGTGGTGGTGAAGAACCCAAGAGATGGCAGTAAAAAAAGCATGTTCAGCTTCACTGACAAAAGTATTTGGGCACACTACAGCTTTGTCACTGTAATCCCATGGGTTTTGCCCCACCCCCCGCATGAACTAAACAGCAGACCATTACTGCGATGCTTAAACAAAAACTGCTTACAGCAGATCACATCAAGTCACATTCAGAATGAATCAGTTAACAGCTGAATTTATTGCCAAGGACCTGTAACCATTTTCTATGGTGGAGACTGAATGTTTTAGAGCCCTTTAAAATATTTTACTACATGTTACAACATATCAGGCTGTAACTATTTTGTAACTGCCGCTATTCTCAAAATGTACAAATATATGCAAAGTAAAATAAAGAGAATAAATATGGTCCTGTGCACCTGATCACAGACATGTGGACCAATTCTCAAACCACTGATTTTATGTGCTTTATAGCACATTGTGTATCACAGTCATCTTCAAACGCCACCACAAGCAGACAAAGAAGAGTAGCTCTTTGCATTAGCATGTTTGGTAAGCATCACACTACTGACAATATTTTGAAAGAGTTACATGACAACATTTTTGAGTAGTTAGAGCCCCTGGGACTCAATACTGGATTTGAGGTTTCAGTCAATGGCGCCAATATTGTTAGTACATTGAAACATGCTGGTCTTACTTAAATTCTGTGCTCTGCACATTCATTAAATCTGTTAGTACAAGCTTTCCTTTCTAGTGACAACAGTATAGTAACACTAGTGGGAGCTGTAAAGAAAATCTGTGGCCATTTAGTCACTCTTTAAATTCATGTGGTATCTTGGCTGACCTCCAGAAAAAAAATGGCTTGCCAATGCAGCAACTAAAACAAGATTTTCCAAAAAGATGGAACACAATGTTTTACATGTGTGAGAGACTTCTCACACAAAAAAAGGCAGTCCATGAATAAACTATGGAGCACAGTGTAGCAGATGGTGTGCTGAATTCATTCCAGTGGGACCTCATGGAGCATGTTACATTGCTCTTGACTCCCTTTGAGAAAGCAACTTGACAGATTAGTAAAGAGAATGCTACCTAAGCCAGGTTATTCCCATCATACATTTCTTGAACAAGGAACTCAGGAGGCTGCATAGAGGCTGTGAACAAGAAGGAGACAAATCTGGTGGATCCCGTATGGGCTGACTGATACAGCAGTTTCAAAACTGTAGAAGACTTAATAATATCAGGACAGACAAAAATGTTCTTTCGACTCTTCTTGGCCATCTGAAGACACATAGAAACATAGAAGTTGATGGCAGATAAGGACTGCAAGGCCCATCCAGTCTGCCCATGTCTTTTTCTACCTTATGAATGTGCCATTGGCCTTTACTCTGTCAATTACCTATCTATTCATGCTCCCAAATGCCTATCCCATGCCTGTCTGAAGTCATGCACTGTATTCATATCCACCACTACCTGAGGTAGGCTGTTCCATGCATCCACCACCCTTTCTGTAAAAAAGAACTTCCTCACATTACCCGTTAACTGGTCTCCCTCTAATTTCATGCTGTGTCCTCTTGTCCTGCTATTTTTCTTATATTGAAACATGTTAGCCACTTCTATCTTGTTAATGCCCTTAAGGTGTTTGAATGTTTTGATCATATCACCTCTCTCCCTCCTTTGCTCTAGGGTATACATATTAAACTCCATTAATCTGTCCTCATATGTTTTCTGATGTAGTCCCTGCACCATTTTGGTTGCCCTTCTCTGGACTGCCTCCATGTTGTTAATGTCCTTGTGCAGGTGCAGCCTCCAGTACTGCCCACAGTACTCCAGATGGGGCCTAACCAGTGTCTTGTAAAGAGGGATTATTACCTCCCTCTTATGACTTGTGATACTCCTACTAATACACTCCAACATCCACCTAGCCTTACCTACTGCTTTAGTGGTCTGCTTAGATGATTTCAGGTAATCTGTGATGATGATGCCCGAGTCTCTTTCTTCCCTTGTGATTGCCAGCAACTTCCCTCCCAACCTATAGGTGGCTTCAGGGTTTCTCTTCCCTATGTGCATGATCTTGCACTTCTTAGCATTAAAACCCAGTTGCCATTCTTCTGACCATTTTGCTAGTTTATCCAGATCTCTACTAATTCTGCCCACCCCATCTGGATCATGTACTCTGTTGCAGATCTTGGTGTCATCTGCAAACAGACAAGCCTTACCCTCCAGTCCATCTGCAATGTCACTGATGAAGATATTGAAGAGGACTGGCCCCAGAACTGATCCCTGGGGTACCCCACTTGTGACTTGCATCTCTTCTGACTGTATACCAGTTACCACCACTCTCTGTTTTCTGCCTGCCAACCAGTTTGTCACCCAGTTGACCAACTTCTGACTCACCCCACACCTACCCATGGTAGTAATCAATCTTCTATGTGGAACAGTATCAAAAGTTTTGCTGAAGTCAAGGTAGGCGACATCAGCTGCACCCCCTTGGTCCACCACTCTGGTTACCCAGTCAAAGAAATCTATGAGATTAGTTTGACAGGATCTTCCTGTTGTAAACCCATGCTGCCTTGGATCCTGTGCTCCTATGGATTCCAGGTGTTGCACTTTCCTTTCCTTAAGGAGTGCCTCCATAATCTTGCCTACTACTGAGGTAAGACTGAATGGTCCGTAGTTCCCTGCCTCCTCCCAGCTACCACTCTTGTGGAGCAGGATCACATGAGCCCTTCTCCAGTCTTCTGGGACCTTTCCTGTGCTGAAAGACTCATTAAACAGTTCTGATAATGGCTGTGCTAGTTCCATCTTTAGCTTCATTAGTACCCTGGGATGTATGTCATCCAGTCCCATTGCCTTGTTCACCCTGAGCTTAGTGAGCTTTTGTAGGACCCTTTCTTTTGTGAAAGGACTTGTGCACCCCCCGTGTCCATGGTGCTGAGCTGTGGTCCTTGCCCTACCATCTCCTTAGTAAATACTGAGCAGAGGTATCTATTTAGGATAGATGCTTTTCCTTGATCTTCCTCCACACACTTCCCCTTATCCCCTTTGATCTTAGCAATACCCCCTCTGGACTTTCTCCTTTCACTAATGTAGTTATAGAAAGTCTTGTCCCCTTGTTTTACTGTTTGTGCTAGTGTTTCCTCGATTTGGGCCTTTGCCTGCCCTACTGCTTTCCATGCTTCCCTTAGGGAAGTTTGGTATGCCTCCCTACCTTCAACCTGCTGCGTTCCCTTATATTTCCTGAAGGCCAGTCTTTTGGCTCTGACCTGTTCTGCTACTGTTTTTGAGAACCAAAGTGGTTTCCTTCTTTTGCTCTTGCTTTTCTCTCTAACACAATGGGATGTTGCTTCAAGTATTGCATCCTTAATGCTTGCCCACTTTCCCTGTACCCCCTCACCTGTATTTCTTCTTGCCAGGGCTAGCTTAATTCTGTTGACCTTGAAGTCAATGAAGGAATGGTTCATGGAACGTGGTGCAACTTTAAATAAATACATGAGCTACAACAAATAGCAAGTGCACACACACCTCCTCATAGATGACGAACACTGCTGTTTTCTTAATGAATTTACATTTATTCAGCAGCACCAGCCCATGCTGTATGCAGCTCCCAGTAGATTCTTACATTTTGCGTCCTTCAGTGCTTCCACAGAGAATACCAAACCACAATGGGAAAACATTTACATATACATAGCTGCAAAAAAGAAACACCTATCATGTTATCTATTTAATTACATATCTAATCAAATGTCATGCTTAAAGTGCTTTTCCAATTAAAAAACTCTTCAATAATCAATTACTGATTTTGAGATACAGCTTTCACATGTTAAATAACTAGTGGAATAGAAAGCTTGTCAATTTCATTTAATTTATCCATTCACTTCTCATTTCTCATTGCCTTTGGCATATCATTGTAAAAAAAAGAAGATATTAGTATTTAACGTCACTGATGAGTCCTCATTTAAACTTTTCTTCACGTAATGAATATTGCAATATAAGAAGTCTCCTGTTAGAAAAAAAGGACAGAATAAATACACACAAAATCCTATAATTGGGAATTTTTACCTTTGTTCTATTGCATCTATTATCTATTTGCGGGATCTGCAGCTTACAGGAAAGCAACGGCAATAAAGATGGAACTTGGCAAAAAAAACAACAACAGGGAGGACTCAGGGAAAACAAGAGTGAGGGGGTTATATAAATCGTGTTTATATGTGTATACACATACAGACCCTCTAGTCATAATCAATAATCTCAAATACTAATACTAGTTAGGAAAAAAATAAATAAAAATTATAAATAAAAAATAGAACATTACACTTTTCTTAAAAAAGGACATGTTCTAAAAACTACATATTATTTTCTTTTTAAATTTTTCTATAGAACATCTTGCAGTCCAAAATAAATTATTTTGACACCTACTGTACACATATTTTAACTATTTCTTTTAGCAATTCATCTTCTTTTTTGTAAAAGGGTCTTAACTCAAACTTGCCATTAAGGCCAGGATATTCCAATGCACCTGTATAAAAAATCCATAACTGTTCTTTACTACTTAAAATGTTAACTAGATCTTCCCCTCTGATATTGTGTGGCACATGTTCTATGCCCATGGCAGTAACTTTATGTACTGATCTATCTTTCTGCATATTTATGTGCACTGCCATCGCATATTCCTGATTGTTATTGTCTATAGCCAAAACATGTTCATTTATCCTTTGTCTTAATTTCCTTTTTATACATCCTATATAAAAACATCCACAACTGCACATTAATAAATAAATGACTGACTCAGTATTACAAGTTATATTCCCCCTTACTTTTTCAAAACAATCAGTTCTTTTATTAAGGAACGTGCTACTTTTTATCATTGTTTCACATGTTCTACACTCACCACAGGGTTTGATCCCCATTTCTGTTTATCTGTTTTTCTAATTGCTTCCCCTGGACAGTAACTATGTACCAGTTTGTCTCTCATATTTCGTCCTCTTCTAAATTACACACGTAAAGGTTTCTCAAGTAAGGACTGTAAATGCGGTGTTCCCCTCATAATACATAAGTTCTTTGTAACTATATCCACAACTTCTTTGAACCACCTCCAAAAGTTGTCACAAAAATAAAAATTCCTGTGTCTGTTTTTTTCTTTATTTCTGATGTCAAAAGGGAATCCCTCAACATAGCATCAACAGAAATTTTTGTATTCTCAATTAATAACTCAGGGTAACTGCTTTCACTTAGTCAGCTACTGAGCTCCCACAGTTCCTTTTAACCCTAATAAATTGGCCTTTAGGAATATTATTTTTAGCATGACCAGGTTGGCAACTGTGGCCGTGAAGTAGTGTATATCGATCCGTTGGTGTTTAAAAAGATCTGTCAGAATGGTTCCATCTTCATACTTATTCTGAGATCCAAAAAATGTATACTTCATTCATCCACATGTATCTTAAATCTCAGATTACTATTCGTATTTTCTAAATAATATACAAAATCTTGTAGTTCCTCTCTAATCCCTTTCCAGACTATCAGCAAGTCATCGATAAATCTTTTATACAAATCCATTTTTTCTAGGAGTTTATTTTTTGTTGCATCAAGCACATATTTCTCCTCCCTTAGCCACAGGTACAGATTTGCTAAGCTAGGGGCTAAAGCAGCCCCCATAGCCACCCTCTTTAATTGCTGATAGTTTTCCCCTTCAAATAAAAAAAATGTTCTTTAAAACGATGTCCACCAAATGTAATAGAAAATTGACCTTAGACTGTGGGATGTCTGTTGCCATATACAGATAATATTCAACAGCTGCAATCCCACCCTCATGTGGAATATTGGTGTATAATGAGTCCACATCTAATGTAACCAAAAGCCACTCATTTTCAATCTGCATTACTTTCAGAATTTTTAAGACATCCCTAGTGTCTTTTACATAACTTCTTAGTTTTGGTACTAAGGGACTAATAAAGCTGTCAACATATACATACAAAGGTTCTGTGAGCCATCCTATACCTGAAATTATGGGCCACCCTGGGAGTTTCTCTCGATCTTTATGAATCTTTGGGAGTATGTAAATAACTGGTTTTTGAGGGGCATCAACAGATAGAAAAAATAATTCATCCTGTGAAATAATCCCATTTTGATAAGCTTCCAATAGATATAGTTTGATCTCTTTCTGAGTTTTTAAGGTGGGGTCAAAGGTTAATAATTTATACAATTCTGAATTAGAAAGCTGTCTGTACATTTCTTTTACATATTGATCCCGGTCCTGAATCACAATACTTCCCCCTTTATCAGCAATCTTTATTATAATGTCAGGATTTTGTGTTAGAGATTCCAAAGCTTCTCTCTCTCTGATCTACTAATATTACAAAAAGGCATTGGGGGCCCTCATTCTGAAAGAGATCAGCCAAATCTGTAATGCAACAATCCAAATAAGTGCTAATATTTGAGTGTAAAGGAGGACAAAAAGTGAAAGGTAGTCTGAAAACATTCATGATTTCATTTTCAGACATATCATTTATATCCTCCACTTCCTGTTTAGAACTTCTATCAGCATAAAATGATTTCAAGTTTATTTTCTAACAAAATTATTAATATCCACAAATGTATCAAATTCCTTTATACTAAAAGATGGGACAAAAGACAATTCCTTGGATAGTACCTTTAGTTGTATATCACTCAAACATTCTTTAGAAATATTAATAACAGACAGTATCTGCTCGCTGGTTTGGATGTTAGCCAGCCTCTCATTCTTGCTCTTGTTCTTCCCCCTCCTCATCTTCCTCCCCTTCTTCCTCAAATTTCTTGTTGCTCCAATGGGAACTGGATCCTCATCTGCCTGTTGCTCCTCCTGGGCATTACTCCAGGAGGAGTATGCACTAAAAAATTACCAGCATTTTCATTTTTATTATCCTCCTGTTCCAATGTACTCTCACCAGTACTATATTCCAGGTGTTCTGTCCATTTTAAGATTGAACGTATAGTCCCTTCTCTCCCTTCTGATGTGCCTGGTGAGTCCCCCAATTCTGATACTGTAGTAGCTGTACTATGGGTCCCCTTCTGTTTTTTCCAATTGAAAACCATGCCATGCTTATAATCATTATAGTCCCTTAAGAACTTATTTTTCTTCTGTAGCTGAATCTTTTGACCATATTCTGTCATATACTTTTTTAAACTGAGTCTGGCATCTTTCCAAATCAGAGTGTTCTTTAAATACTGCTACAGCAGCTTCCTCTTCTTTCAAGGCTGCTTTAACTTCATCTTGTAGTATTGCACTTTCCCATTTAATTAAGTCCATTAATTTATCAGAAGTCTCTATCATAATCTGTTCCCATTCTTTTATAAATGACTTTCTATCATCCCCAAAGGCAACAAAAAATAAATTTCTAGAAAAAATGGATTTGTATAAAAGATTTATCAATGACTTGCTGATAGTCTGGAAAGGGAATAGAGAGGAACTACAAGATTTTGTAGATTATTTAGAAAATACGAATAGTAATCTGAGATTTAAGATACATGTAGATGAACAAAGTATTATTTTTTTTATCTCATAATAAGTAAGAATGAAGATGGAACCATTCTGACAGATTTTTTTTTAAAAAAAGGATCAATATACACTACTTCACGCCCACAGTTGCCATCCTGGTCATACTAAAACTAATATTCCTAAAGGCCAATTTATTAGGGTTAAAAGGAACTGTGGGAGTGAATTTTTGTATTCACAAAGAGCTGAGGAGCTCAGTAGCTGACTAAGGGAAAGAGGTAACTCTGAGAAATTAATTGAGAATGCAAAAATTTCTGCTGATTCTATGTCAAGGGATTCCCTTTTGACGTCAAAAATGAAGAAGAAAACACACAGAAATTTTTACTTTTGTGATAACTTTTGGAGGTAGTTCAAAGGAAGTTGTGGATATAGTTACAAAGAACTTATGTATTATGAGGGGAGCACCGCATTTACAGTCCCTATTTGAGAAACCTTTATGTGTGTCATATAGAAGAGGATGAAATATGAGAGACAAACTGGTACATAGTTACTGTCCAGGAGAAGCAATTAGAAAAACAGATAAACAGAAATGGGGCTTAAAACCTTGTGGTGAATGTAGAACATGTGGAACAATGATAACAAGTAGCATGTTCCCTAATAAAAGAACTGGTTGTTTTGAAAAGTAAGGGGGACTATAACTTGTAATACGGAGTCAGTCATTTATTTATTAATGAGTAGTTGTGGATGGTTTTATATAGGATGTATAAAAAGGAAATTAAGACAAAGGATAATTGAACATGTTTTGGCTATAGACAATAACAGGAATATGCGATGGCTGTGCACATAAATATGCAGAAAGATAGATCAGTACATAAAGTTACTGCCATGGGCATAGAACATGTGCCACACAATATCAGTGGGGGAGATCTAGTTAACATTTTAAGTAGTAAAGAACAGGTATGGATTTTTCTTACTGGTGCTTTGGAATAGCTTGACCTTAATGGCAAGTTTAAGTTAAAACCCTTTTTACAAAAAAGAAGACAAATTGCTAAAAGAAATAGCTAAAAATATGTGTAGGTGTCCTTAAAATAATTTATTTTGGACTGCAAGATGTTCTATGGAGAAATGTAAAAAGAAAATAATATCTAGTTATTAGAACATGTCCTATTTTAACCCTTAGGCTGCCACCGACAAGATATCTTGTCCTAAAAACCTATACGTTCTAAATCTTCCAGCAGCCTGTGTAATGTTCTATTTTTATTTATAATTTTTTTTGTTGCTTTTTTTTTCCTAACTTGGATTGGTATTTGAGATTATTGATTATGACTAGAGGGTCTGTATGTGTATATACATGTAAACAAGTTTTATATAAACCCTTCCCTTCACTCTTGTTTTCCCCAAGTCCTCCCTTTTGTTTTTTTCCCCCAAGTTCCATCTTTTTTGCTGTTGCTTTGCTGTAAGCTGGGGCTCCCATAAATAGATAATAGATATAATAGAACAAAGGTAATAATTTCCTATTATAGGATTTTGTGTGTATTTATTCTGTCCTTTTTTTCCAACAGGAGACTTCTTATATTGCAATATTCATTACGTGAAGAAAAGTTTAAATGAGGAATCTTCAGTGATGTTAAATACAGATATCTTCTCCTTTTTTTAAATGATATGCTAAAGGCAATGTTAAATGAGAAGTGAATGGATAAATTAGATGAAATTGACAAGCTCTCTATTCCACGAGTTATTTAACATGTGAAAGCTATGTCTCAAAATCAGTAATTGATTATTGAAAAGTTTTTTAATTGGAAAAGCACTTTAAGCATGAAATTTGATTAGATGTGTAATTAAATAGATAATATGATTGGTGGGGTTTTCACAACTATGTATATTTAAATGTTTTCATGTTGTGGTTTGGTGTTCTCTGTGGAAGCACCGAAGGGTGCGAAACATAAGAATCTACCAGGAGCTGCATACAGCATGGTCTGGTGCTGCTGAATAAATGTAAATTCATTAAGAAAACAGCAGTGTTCGTGTCATCTATGAGGAGGTGTGTGTGTACTTGCTTTTTGTTGTAACTTTATTGGCCATCTTATCAAAGCCAAGTCCTCTGAAGTCCCATATTTTTGCCTTGAAATTGGATGATTTTGTTCTAGTGGCAAAATTGAACCATACCATGTTATGGTCACTGTCCCCCAAGTGACCTTCTACCTGGAGATCTGTGATAATTTCTCCATTAGTCAGTAATAGATCCAGGATAGCCTTGTCTCTTGTAGGTTGTTGTACCAGTTGTTTGAGGCCCAACCCCTGCAGCGAATACACTATGTGTCTAGTTCTGGTGGATGTTCCTGCTTGTATTGACCAATCTGTATCTGGCATGTTGAAGTCTCCCATAATTAGAACCTCCCCTTTAGCTGTCATGTTTTGTATATCTTCTAACAATAATGTGTCTATGTCATCTCCCTGGTCTGGAGGCCTGTAGACAACCCTAGTTCATATGGCTGTCCCATTTCCTGTCTCCAGGGTGACCCACAGATCTTCTGACTCCCTGTCTGTATTCTGAATTTCTGTAGCTTTGATATTTTCACTGACATAAAGGGCTACCCCACATTTTGTACCTCGGTCTCTTTTGAACAATACATAGCCAGATACTGAAGTCTCCCAAGTGTGGTTTCTGGTGAATCATGTCTCGCTAATGGCTACTATATCCAGTTTAGCCTCTGTCATACTAGCCTGCAGGTCTGGGATCTTGTTTCCCAGACTGTGGGCATTTGTGTACATGATTTTCAATTGGCCAGATTTTTGTGCATTAGTTGTTGGGAGAGGTCTGGTGTTTCCCCTGTGCATCGTATTGGTAGCCAGACCTTTTTCCTTACCTGGTGATGCAAATGAACTACAAACATGCTGAACTCATTTTTGCTCACTAGCTGAGGGGGGAAGGGTGTTCTTCCTGCTTGATGTATCAGGTGCTGCACCCCTTTTCCCATTGGCTAGTTTAAATATTCTGCAAAGATGTCAAGCTTCTGCCCTAATGCACTGACTCCCTCCTTAGTCAGATGCAGTCCATCAAATTTAAAGAACTTTCACTCCCCAAACTGTTGCCAGTTACCTACAAATTTGTGTTCTCTTTCCTGGCACCAGTCTTTGAGCCACATGTTTAGCTCCCCTGTCTCTCCTTCTCTGACCTTCCATCCATCTGCCCCCCTCTCCCAGACTGGCAGGATCTCAGAGAAGGAGATGCCGGAGGAAATGGATGACAGCTTGGTCCGGTGTTCCTTGGTCTCCACAACTGACCGGCAGGTGAGATCCTTAGTCCCTATGTGTACCAGGACATGGATGTTTTTTCCTCCTTCCTGCATGATTTTAGCAATGTGGTCAGTGTCTCTCCACAGTGCTGTACCTGGGAGACATCTGACCATTACCCCCATCTGGAGGTAGGCATCACTCTCCGAATCATGGAGTCTCCTATGATAAGAAGTGTTTTTTTGTGTGTTGCTTTTTTTTTGTTTTGGTCCCTGTTTTGGGTGAGTTTTGTTGTGCCAGTTTCTGTGCTGCAGTGTCCTGCTCTGCAGTGTCCTCTGCTCCTTTGCTTGATTTTAGAGATAGAGGCAGATACCTGTTCATAATTTTTATATGGTTTGTGGAGGTAATACATTGGAGAGCATTGAGTGATGGGGCACCCGATTTACCCCTTCTAACCACCTGCCAACCTCATGGACCAACTACCCTCTGTGGTCGAGGTGCTTCAGTTGGATGTTGGGGAAATGGCAGGTGGTTCTTATAATATATTTCCTCCTGAATATGCAATTTGAGGCACGCAGTCTCTGCCCATGCTGCCTGGAGCTGAGCCCTTAGATCTCCAATGGTCCAACATGTAGGACAGCATCCTAAATCCTGTATAATTGCCCTTTTGAAAAAGTGTCCTGCAGTGCCTGCAGTTAGTAATATCCAACCCACTTGAGTTGCCAAGTTTATAACCTGATCTGAATAATTAGAAGGAGGAAAATGAAAGCAAAAGTTAGATTTTTTTTGTTTGATTTTTTTTGTTTTATTTTTGTTGTATAACTTATTATAACAAGTTAAATTCCTTGTGCCCCTGTAAGTGAGGTCACTGTGTGGATTCCCCTCTGATCCTCCCCTTCCTGCTTTGCTACAGGAAATGTCATGACGGTGCTACTTTATAAAAGGAGTGCAGCATGGGGTGGTTGGGGATGGGGTGGGTGGTGGGTCCTTCCCTGCCAAAAAAGAACCACAGATGAAAAAAACAAGGAGGTAAGAGCAGAAACAATCAACCAACAACAAATGCTGTAGCCCCGAAAGCTTAGCCTAATGATAGATAAAAATGTAAACCCTGTAAGCACCACCAGTAGCAATTTCACATAAGATATGCTCTGCAAAAACATTTTGCCACAGAGAAAAATAAAGCAGTAACAGAAGATATACCTTGCAAAAAAGAAACAACAATTTGAATCAGAGAAGATTACAAGAGTAAAATGTAAGCATAAAACAGTATCATATCTTGTGAGCACAAAAGAAAATAACAACACACAGTAAATCTGCCTAGCAAATAGAAGCTTTAATCTTTTTCCTTGCTCTGATAATGTTCCTTGCTCTGTCCTTACAAGTAAACCTAGAAGAGAAGAGCTCAGGTGAAGCTATGTGCCTTTGCCAGCAAACCTAGTCTGTAAACGTTGCAACAGCTACCAACTATAGTTCTTGGTGACTCTTATCTTAAATACAAAAACATGCTGATTTCAGCAATTGCACAGGAAAATGAAGTAACTGTATTTGACAATACCAGTGAATCACGTGTTGTGAATGCTGCATCTAATGATGCAACATGTATTGGTGGTGACAGCAATAACTTCCACTTAGAGTCATCATGTACTCCGTCATTAGCATTGGGTAGATAGAAACATAGAAACATAGAATTTGATGGCAGACAAGGACCGCTTGGCCCATCTAGTCTGCCCATTTTCCTACCTAACAGATAAGCTGCAGATCCTAGTTAACCAACAGCTTACTTCCTCCTACCCCCCACCTAGGACTGCCTTATGTCTGTCCCATGCATTCTTGAATTCCCCTACTGTTCTTGACTCTACAACCTCCTCAGGGAGGCTGTTCCATGCATCCACAACCCTCTCTGTGAAAAAATGCTCCCTCACATTACCTCTGAGCTGTCCCCCCTCTATCTTTAAATTGTGTCCCCTTGTTCTTGCACATCTCTTTTTCTGAAAGATGCCACCCTCTTGGACTTTGTTGATTCCCTTGAGGTACTTGAAAGTTTCTATCATGTCCCCTCTCTCCCTCCTTTCCTCAAGGGAATACATATTAAGCTCCTTTAGTCTTTCTTCTTATGGCATCTGGTGCAGACCCTGCACCATTTTGGTTGCTCTTCTCTGGACAGCCTCCACTCTGTCTATGTCTTTGCATAGATGGGGTCTCCAGAACTGCACACAGTACTCCAGATGGGGTCTCACCAACTGTCTGTACAGAGGGATAACAACTTCCTGTTTTCTACTATTGATGCCTCTCCCTATGCATCCCAGTATCCCCCATCCGTCCTTACTGCCTTCTCACATTGCTTGCCCACCTTTAGGTCATCTGATATAATTACCCCAGATCCCTTTCCATTTTTATTGTTGTCAGTATCTCACCCCCATTGTGTACTCTTCCCCTGGGTTTTTGTTTCCCAGGTGCATTACCTTGCACTTCTTTGCATTGAATTTGAGCTGCCATACATTTGACCATTCCTCCAACCTTGCCAAGTCCCTTCTCATCCTTTCCACTCCATCTTGTGTATCAACCCTGTTGCAGATCTTTGTGTCATCTGCAGAGACATACTTTTCCTTCCAGTTCCTCTGCAATGTCACTTATAAAGACATTAAAAAGGACCGGTCCCAGTACTGAACCCTGTGGTATCCTGCTAGTAACCCTCCTTTCTTCACTGTGGACTCCATTTACTACTACCCTTTGCATCCTGTTGTCTAGCCAATTTTTTATCCAGGCTACCACCTTGGGACTCACTCCAAGGCTGGCTAACTTGTGTATTAATCTTTTGTGTGGGACTGTATCAAATGCCTTGCTAAAATCTAGGTAAGCCATGTTCACAGCCCCTCCCTGGTCTACTACTTTGGTCACCCAGTCAAAGAAATCTATTAGATTCATCTGACACAACCTTCTCATCATGAATCCATGCTGCCTTGGGTCCTGTGCCCCACTGGCCTCTAGGTACTCAACAATTCTTTCCTTCAGAAGTGATTCCATCATTTTCCCTACCACTGAGGTCAAACTAACTGGTCTGTAGTTTCCTGACTCGGTGCTGCTCCCACTTTTGTGAAGAGGAATCACATCTGCCCTCCTCCAGTCCTCAGGTACCACCCCATCCTCCCATGATTTGTTAAAGAGAGTAGTCAGCTGTGTCATTAGTTCTACCCTTAGTTCTTCTAGAATTCTTGGGTGAATCCCATCAGGCCCCATTGCTTTGTCCACCTTCAATTTTATTAGTTCTTTCAGAACCATTTCTTCTGTAAATGGACTGATATCAACCCCCATCTTCAGAGTGTTTCTCTTGTTTGGTTTAGGTACCTCCCTCTCCTCTTCCTTTGTGAATACTGAGCAGAAATATTCATTCGGTACCCCTGCTTTTTCATTGTCACCCTCTACCCACATCCCCCCCCCTTATTAAGCCTCAGCATCCCTCCTTTGGTCTTTCTTCACTCCCTAATGTACCTATAAAAGGTCTTATCCCCCTTCTTAACAGAGTTGGCTATCCTTTCCTTGGTTTGGACTTTTGCTATTCTGACTGCCTTCTCAGCCTCTTTCTACTTTAACTGATAAAGTTCTCTGTCCTGCTCCTTCTGTGTTTCCTTATATTTCCTGAATGCTATCCTTTTTTCCTTAACCTTCCCTGCCACCTCTTTTGAGAACCATAGCGTTTTTTTCCTTTGTTGTGTTTTGTTGATTTGCTTTACACAAAGGCTTGTTGCCTCTGTGATGGCTGTTTTGATTACTCCCCATTGTTCCTCTACCCCTCCTTCTTGCCTGTTTGCTAGTGCTTTTCTGAGGCACTTTCTCATTTTCCCAAAGTTAGCCCTCCTAAAGTCCAATACTCTTGCTTTTGTATGGCTTGATTGTATGGCTGTGTTTATCATGAACCTCACTGTTTGGTGGTCACTTGTTCCCAGATGGCTACCCACTTCTAAATCTGAGATTCTTTCTCCGTCCCCAATTGAGAGTACCAGGTCTAATGCTCCCTCCCGAGTGGGTTCCAGTACTAGCTGTCTGAGGCGTGCCCCCTGTAGGGCATCAAGAATCACCCTGCTCTTGGATGTGCCTGCAGCAAACATGCTCCAGTTAACATCTGGCTTATTTAGGTCCCCCATCAACAATATCTCCCCTTTTTTATGCCATTCTAAGGAAACCTTCTATCATTTCCTTGTCCATTCCCTCCCCCTGAGATGGGGGTCTGTATACAACCCCCATGCACATTGTGGTGCCATTTCCTGTCTCCAGGGTGACCCAGAGTGTCTCATCTGCTGCCTGTTTACTCTTTAGTTCTGTTGCTTTGATCCCTTCCTTTACACAGAGCGCTACTCCTCCTCCTCTTTTACTCTCCCTGTCCCTCCTGTAGATTGTGTATCCTGGTATGTTGACATCCCAGTCATGGTTCTCTGTGTACCATGTTTCTGTGACTGACACGATATCCAGGCAACCCTCCTCCATCAAGGCCACTAGTTCAGGGAGCTTGTTACACAGACTACGGGCATTGGTACTCATCACCCTCCACTTTCTGATGGCCTTACCCCTTTTAGCCCCATTCCTGTCCTTACTGCCTTTGCCTTTTTTTACATTTACCTCTGTCCTGCTCTGTAATGACTTCTCTACCTTGGTGTTTACCTCACTAATTACCATGTTTTGTGGGGGGAGGCTTGGATTTCCCTGCCCCTTTCAGTGCCTCCCCCCTTGGCTAGTTTAAATGTTTGCCAATGAAGCATTTAAACCTCTCACCTAGGATCCTGGTTCCCCCTTGGACAGATACAGACCATCACACCAGTATAGGTCTGTGTCCCTCCAGGTGGCTCCCCAGTCCCCAATGAAGCCAAAACCCTGAGCTCCACACCAGTTTTTCAACCATTCATTGAATTCCCTGGTGAGGAGTACCCTAGCATCGCCCTTACCATAGACAGGTAGCACCTCAGAGAAGGTTACTGTATGTGCTACTTGTCTAAGGCCCCTCCCCAACTCTACAAACTCCTCTTGCACTGCTCTGATCCCATTCCTAGCCAGGTCATTTGTCCCTAGGTGGACAATGACATTCAGCTCCTTCCCTCATGCAGCTGCTTCCATGATCCTGAGGATTTGCTTCCTGTCCCTCCAAGCTGTGGTGCCAGGCAGGCACCTTACCTCCCTGTCCCCTTCCTCCCCCATTTCTACCCCCCTAATGATTGAGTCCCCCACCAGGAGTTGTTTCCTTCCCCTGTGGGGTCTCATGCCACCCTCCTGTGGGTCTCCTTAGGGAAGATTCCCAGCATCCTCTTTGGTCTCCACTGCAGGTGCCTTCATAGAGGATCTACTATCCACCAGAAGAGTGAATGAATTGTGGAGAGGTACAGCTGGAGGGATGCAACTCTGTTCCACCACCCTCTCCCTCTCTGAGCCCTCCCTGGTCCAGCCTCTCCTCTTTCTTGGCAACTTCTGAGGTAGTGGCATTGGCCCTGGTGGTCCCTGGGTGGGGGAGGAGGTTTCACGAATCCTAGCCAGGTCAGCCTGGAGACTGGCAACCTCCTCCCTCAGACCAGAGAGGTGCCTGAAATAGGGTGGCATCACAGCCTCCAGAATGTCTCTTGGAACACTGCCGCCCCACAGCCATTGAACTGCACCACCCCTAACATGTCTTATTTTGTGTCCCCTCTCCTGTTTCTCTGTATGCTTACTCTCTCCTCTCCTCACAACTCTCTCCCTTCCTGTTCTGGGACAGCAACTTTCTATATTCTTCAGTAGCCTCCTTCTTCCTTGCTCAGTGTCAGACCACCAGCAGCTGGGGTGGGGGAGAGTGAGCTACTTTTTTCCTTTAGGGTCGACAAAACCAATGTTTCTCTATGATCCTTCCCTTCCTACTGCCAAACAGGAGGTTTCTGTTGACAGTCAAATCCAGTGGCTATAAAAGTAGAACTGGCTTAGGGTGGGTGGGTGGAGGGGTGGGAGGGAGGAGGAGGGCAATTAATAAGAAAAAGGCTAGCAACAGGAAGTTGTAATTTGAGTCACCTGCTTTCATAGTGTCTAAGCCACACCCCCAATTAAGCTTTCTCTCCTCCTACTGGTTTAGCAAAGTAAACTGATACAGTACCCTTCCTAGCAGAGAACACACACTGACTTTCTTTCTTTTCTTTCTTTTGTAACCCTAAATAAGACCCCTTCTACTTCTAATAAAGTATCTATTTGCTTAATCTCAACAGACACTGACTCCTGCTAAGATATAAGTGTTAAATAAATAAGAAAATGTAGCTTCTTTTAGTTAGTTGCTTTCTGCTCTACAAGCAAGGCTAGCAACAGGAAGTTGTAATTTGAGTCACCTGCTTTTATAGTGTCTAAGCCACACCCCCAATTAAGCTATCTCTCCTCCTACTGGTTTAGCAAAGTAAACTGATACAGTACCCTCCCCAGCAGAGAACATGCACTGACTTTCTTTCTTTTCTTTCTTTTTTTAACCCTAAATAAGACCCCTTCTACTTCTAATAAAGTATCTATTTGCTTAATCTCAACAGACACTGGCTCCTGCTAAGATATAAGTGTTAAATAAATAAGAAAATGTAGCTTCTTTTAGTTAGCTGCTTTCTGCTCTACAAGCAAGGCACAAATCTGCACAAAGTCCTTGGTCATGGCCCTTGAAAAAGGCATGTCATTCTGAAATGCACACAGATGACTGTCACATTTTTTGGTCAAAACTCATGGAAACTGATAATTCAGATGTGTATGTTGTGGAGCCGCCTTCTTTGTCTTTGTCTGATATTGTGGATGCCTATTAACAAGAACCACTCATTACTATTATTGATGACCCTTTTGAGTACTGGCTGGAAAAGGACAAGAGCTGGCCTGCACTATCTGCCTTTGCTGTACAGCTTATTAGTTGCCCTTCCACTAGCATTTATTGTGAGTGTATATTTAGCACAGCTGGAAATAGGCCTGATAGCCACACAAGGCTTACTCCTGAAAATGTACAGTGCCTTACCTTCCTTAAAGTCAGTCTTGACAAATTCTCTTGCCAGTTCAGTGAAGAATGGCAGGAACACAAAAGCAATGATGGCAAACAGCTGCAACAGGTGTCTCATAATAAAGGTACTTCCTTGGTAGTATTTGAAGATAATGGTGATGACATTCAATTTGATGAGTTATTTCTTTGAATTCAGATGACAAAGGTCAATAGCCATAATAGAAAGATCAAGTAAAAAAGATCCTTCTGGTGAAGGCAGCAGGTAAATCAAATAAGATGCTGGGATGCATAGGCAGGGGCATCACCAGCAGGAAAAAGGAGGTCATATTTCCACTATACAAGACACCAGTGAGGCCCCACCTGGAGTACAGTGTATGGTTCTGGAGACCTTACCTATGTAAGGACATAGACAGGGTACAGAAGGTTCAGAGAAGGCCAACAAAGATGTTACAAGGATTGCATCACATGTCCCATGAGGACAGGCTGAAGGACTTAAATATGTACTCCCTGGAGGAGAGGGAGAGAGGGGATATGATAGAGACATACAAGTACCTTACAGGGAGGAACGTGGTGCAGAAATACACTATTTTCCAGTGAAAAAGATGTTCTAGGACTAGAGAACATGGGATGAAGTTGGAGGGAAGGTGATTCAGAGGAAACATAAGGAAGAATTCCTTCACAGAAAGGGTGGTGGACAAGTGGAACACCCTGCCAGAGGAACTGGTGGTGGCTGAAACAATCATGGGATTTAAGAATGCATGGAATAGACATAAGGGAATTCTGGAGGTCAGGGATAAGGGGCAGCAGACTTCTAGAAAAACATAAAGTGAACTTACAAGCTTAAATGGGCAGACTAGGTGGGCCATAGGCTCTTATCTGCTGACAGCGTCTATGTGTCTATGTATCACGTATCTAAGAAGTCACAGTGTATATTAAATCATATGTAATCCTGTATGTGTTTTCACATTCAATTTGGGAACCTTGGTGGAGCTTAACTTGTTTAGTTAGCAAGTTAAAAATACAAACAGACAGTGAATTGCTGGACATCTGGGGTGGAGGGTGGGACCAAGGGGGGAACACAAAGGAAATAAAACCTATGTGCATGCACGACCACCATGAGTACCAGTCCATGAGGTCCTTGGGTCCCACACCATGCAGATCCATGCTGGCTTGATGACAGGGGGACCGGAAATGGGGCTAGAGACTGGCAGGTGGGCTTCATGGCAGGAGTTGGTGGCAGCTTGTTCCAAATAGCTCTCAAAAGAAAGTATTTATATACTGTAATTGACTGTGCACAGCTGCCATTAGTCCAGGCCCCCACGGTCCTTGGGTTCTGCACCATGCAGATCACCACTGGCTTGACATGGAGAGCAGTGATGGTGCTGGGAACTTGCAGATGGGCCTCATGGCAGGAGTAGGTGGGTCCCACGGTCCATGAGTCCCGCACCATGTGGATCCTCACCAGCTTGATGATAGGGGGAGTGGTGATGGGGTTGGGGACTGGCAGATGGGCCTCCTAGCAGGAGTAGATGGCAGTTGGGGCCAAACAGTTCTATAAAAAAATTCCATAGTTGACTGCAATTATTAGTTGTGGAAGCTTGTAGGATATATCAGGGGCGTAGTTTTTTTTTTTTTACAGGGGTGTGGCAAAGTAACCAAAACGTCCTGATTTTCGCATATCATGACATGAAGGGGGAAGGTGTCTTGGGACCCAGAAACCATAGGATATAAAATGTGTTCTGCTTTGTTCTAGTTCTAATTTTATACCTCACAAGTATTACATTTTGATATCATCATCATCAATTTATTGTTCAGCAATGCTAATACAATTTATGAATTATAATCAAAAAATCACAAAAGTGCAGTTATTCCATAGACACATAATTGGCTACTTATAAACATTTAAAAGACCTAAAAATATAAGCTTTCATTTGATAACTTATTTGTTTCAAATTAAAGAAATGTTGTTAATAAAAACTTTGCTACATTCTGTAAGATAATTTTCTCAGTACAAGAAAAAAGGTATTCAATGATCTCATCTGAAGAAAGATTGAGACCACTGAGTATAGAGCCCAACCATTTTCTTCTATTTTGTTTAAAAAGAGGACATAATAAGATGACATGCTTCAAGTCATCTTTACATGATTTGCCACATTTACAGAAGGGAACATTTTGATATACATTTGCCAAAGTTTCAAATAGAAACACAGGTAAGAAGATCAATAAGTTATCTCAGTACTGTATGTAACGAAAAGAAAACACGAGACAGTTGATTGTTGGCCTCTTATTTTAATTTTGCCAATTTTTTTGATATTAGATGCATTAAGAGATCATTGTCTGTTGTCTTTTCATATTCTGCTGTTGCCATGTAAAATAATCAGTTATGAAGCTTGCATCATGTAATGTTTAATATTTTTGAAACATACCTTCATTTAAAAGTGAGAAACATGTTTTAGTTAGACACAATCACTGGAACATCACATCACAATTCTTGCATTTAACAACAGTGTTTAACTATAGAAAGCAGTTTTACTAGGCAAATCACCATTACAACTCGGTACATATTATGGTGTAAAAAAACATATGAAATGTTCGAGTAATTTTTTGGGGGGAGCAATTTTAAAGGTGATAGGAAATGTTTTTTACATCTCTAGATGTCCTCTAGTTCTTTTATTGGATACCCAGTATTCTGATATACTTTCAGCTTTTTTGTTTAATAATCTAATTTTGTTGCTTTTGTAACTACCCTGAATCTCTCTCTGCTCAGCAGTTACAGCTCTCTTTTCATACTGCCTGAATGTTCAGATGAATGGCATGGAATGGGAGTCTGTGATGTCACAGAATGTCTTAGAGATATGAAAATAAAGAGCAGTAACTGGCGAGGAGAGTGGAATTCAATGTAGATCTGAGTTCAGTAGGCCACCCCAAAGCTACATTATTTATCAAAAAATCATCAAAGCATATCATATTACATAACTGGCATGGAAAGGAAGAAGGAAAGGCAGTTAAATGTGCAAAAATCATTTCCCATCTCCTTTAGATATGACCTGAAATGCTAGCCAGGATTACAGTGCAAAAATATTGTAATACAAGTGCATTTATCTTCTGCACTATAGTAAAAGGAGCCATTGCACAGTGTCAGTGCATGCATCACATTGACAAGACAGTAACTCAGGTAATAACATTAAAAAAAAAATAGCTTACACCTAGATCAGCCCCAGTTGAGCTTAACAGAACTTTTCTCTTTTGATTTTTAGATTACTTTTCTGTGGTGGAGGTGGCAGTCAGCTAGTTTAGGTAGCTCAGCTGCTTACCAGTATCTGTTGAAAAGCCTAGGTTACATGACTTAGTTATTGTCCACATTTCATAACAATGTTATAGGGTAAGGGTGACTATGGTGTTGTGCTGCCTTTAAAAATATCATTAGAGGAAGAACCCTGCCTGCATTTTCAACAAAGGGTAGGGCCTCAAATGTAGTCACAGAAGTTATGTAGGAAGTAAGCATAACAGTAAATCTTCAAGCCAGGGTATCTCAGTCACCAGGTACCACCACAGTAGGAAACAGTACAAATAAGTGACAGGTAGGAACAGATAAGTTTATGGACATCCAGCACCCAAGGTTAAGAGTAGAACTGTAACCACCTGCACAATCAAGGATCTTCTTAAACTTAAGACAGAAGACCTTGTAAACTGAACCAGTCAAAAGACTCCATATGCTTAAGACAGGAGTCCTTGCAGCACAGTCGAATGTAATGCTTTGGATGCCGGATCTCCATAAACTTAAGACAGGATACTTGTGAAGACCTGTCCAATCAAGGTTCTTCTTAAATATAAGATGGAAGACCTTGTAAACTGAACCTGTTAACGGACTCCGTAAGCTTAAGACAAGAGTCCTCCTTGCGGCACAGTCAACTGTAATGCTTTGGATGCTGGATCACCATAAACTTAAGACAAGAGACTTATGATGACCTGGTCAAGCAAGGATAAAGGATCTTCTTAAACTTAAGACAGAAGACCTTGTAAACTGAATCTGTCAAAGGACTCCATAAGCTTAAGACAAGAGTCCTCCTTGCAGCACAGTTGACTGTAATGCTTTGGATGCTGGCTCTCCATAAACTTAAGACAGAAGATTTGTGATGGCCTGGCCAAGCAAGGGTGAAGGATCTTCTTAAACTTAAGACAGAAGACCTTGTGAACTAAATCTGTCAAATGACTCCATAAGTTTAAAACAGGAGTCATTGTAGCACTGCCTTTACAAAACCAACATGTGCTGGTGAGTAAACATCCATACTGTTACGTTTCGTGAAAGTGTGGTGTGTTGATGTTTTCCAATGTCGGTGTCATGGGTGATTGTAATGGTGAAAATGTTCTGTGGCAATGCCCATTTACAGATGGTGAAGTTGCTACGGTAGTGGTGACTGATGACTGAGATACCCCTGAAGAAGATCTATGTTTTGACATCAATGTCACACTTCATATACTTCAACTGAGGATGCCTCTATGTTCTTCTCCTTATACACTCGCTGATCAGACAAGTACCCAAGACAACAGGACTATAGTCTCAACAAACAGCTAGGAAACAGAAAAAAAACCTGACCCTGTTGCTAACCCTTATGGACAATGTACAACAGACAGGATATATTTAGTTGTTGCTGTCAAACTTTGTTGAACACCTGTAAGTGAGGTTCAGTAATACTACAACAATGTCAGCTGTTGCACCTCTAATGTAGAATTATTCTTCTGTGTTTTTTCTTGCTAAATACATCAATTACGGATGAAAAGTCAACTTGCTCTGCAATGCCCCTTTCAATGCTCAAAAGTGCCAATGATGACAGTCATTCTTCTGCCATAGTAGATCTTAAATAATTTTTTAGAATACGGTGTTTGTTAAATGTGCATTCAGCCTTTGCGGTAGACACTGAAATTGTAGCGAAAATATGAAACAGTATTCCTAGGTTTGGATATACATTCTGGAGATCATTATCTTTCACAAAGTATAACAGTGAACATATTGTCGATGGTGTTGGACTTGGAAAGAGCTCTTCACAGAAAGCACAAAGTTGTTTATACTCTGACTATGCTGCATCACTGTCTACATCCTCTGAGTATGCTGAAAGTAGATTCTGAAGACTTTATCATTAAAATGACCTGGTAACAAACAACCAAAACATTTCACTGTATTATGAAAGTCATTAAATCTCTCTTGCATTTCTATTGTGATTCTATCATTGATTGTATAGAATACATTAGTCTTGAAATGCACTGCAGGATCATTTGTCTGCTCATCTTGCACTTTTTCACCGGGCATACATTTGTGGCATCTTTGTCTACCTACTTTGAATTATGTGTCTACCTCATGGTCTTCTGCAAATTTAGTTGATAAGTTAATCAGATCATTGTAATACTCAATTGTTCTGTTTGCACAAATAGTTTCAAACTTGAAGTTACCATGGTTGATGCTGTGATGACATCCATTGTTTCACTTTTCAAATAAACTGACAGGCTATTAACTGAGTTTAAAATTTCTAGCCATATGTGCTGCATTAGCACAAATTCAAATTTTTGTAGGAACTCAAGTAAAGCATGTGCATCACCTACATTTTTAGCTGTCCTCTCCTTTGCTGAAATTCTCCATAATGCTAATAGTAAAGCTGGATAAGTATCTTTCAGTGTTCTGACTGCTTCGTATTTGCAATACCACCTAGTCTCACATAAACATTGAAGGCCAATTTTCAGTTCCTGTTGAGCTTCATTAAATATGTCTAGATGAGGCTGACTAGAAGTGATGAAGGTGTATACTTTTTCTATATAGCCAAAGAAGGTAACTGCCTCTGTACACACATTACAACTATCTGCAAGCACCAGGTTAAGCTTGTGTGCATAGCAGTGCACGTATAAAGCATGTTTGCTTACTTCTTTTACATGGGTTTGCAAACCAGAAACTGCAGCAGACATGTTTGCTGCCCCATCATATGCCTGTGAGCAAAGGTGGGCCAAATCAAGTTTTAAGCTGACAGGAATTCTCAATATTTTTAAAAAGTAGGAATCTCTCCTGAATACTAAAGCTATGATCAATGAAGCGTACACAGAATGACAGTTGATCAATATGAGAAATATCAATGGCTGCATCAAGAATAATCCCAAAGTACTTGGCTTCATGCACTTCACTGGTGATGTGGTCTAAAACCACACTTGAAAGAGTGGATATGAAATAATTTTGTATATGTGGACTGAGATAACTCTGCTTCCCTTTAGCTTCACTCAGGTATTAATTTGGCATGCTGTCATACTTTGCTAATAACTTTGCAAGTTCAAGAAAATTCTTCTCATTCTGAGTGTTACTAGAGGACAAGGAATTCAGAAATGAAAAAGAAGACTCCCTGTGGCTACGGAAAGGAAGATTTAGTTTTGCAAGAACTAATGTAACTCCAATAGTCTGTCTAGAACTTCTCTGTTATGCTGGACCTGAAGGAGAAAGGTAGTATATGTTGGTTATTGATTCTGCTACTGTTAAATTGTAACTACATACAATAAACTTTAAAAGTGAATTGTGACTTGTTTGGGCATACTTCTGGTTGTGTATAGTCATATAGAAGCCTTTGTTTGATGGGAAAAACTTAACACAGAACACGAAGATATCACAGGTATATGACCTTGTTGGCAAGGGAATTAAGTTTCCTTGCTGGTGAATATATAGAGCGAGTGTGAAACTGCGAATGTGTCTGGGAATGGTCAAAACTCTTTCACTACTGTGACAGTCTGTCCCAGCTCCAAAGTGCTATGGTTGTCCCATAACACAGCACCCCAGTAAGTATCTGTCTTCATTTTATGAGTCTATGCAAAACCAGATATTACTATACAGATACAAAAATGCCAGTGATTTGGCCCCTCCCACACTCAGACATGCAACCTGCTACAAAATTAGATGTATGTATGTATCTTTAATGCGCCTGTTGCCGATCAAAGTAGCTTACAAGCTTTCATTGTTAACATCTGTCAGTGTCACCTCACCAGCACAAGTGGAAACATGGTAATGTTTTTTTCTTATTTTCATCTTATGTTTGTGATGAATGTATACTACATTAAGTTGCTTCATGGTGAGCAGAGCTACTTATCAGACCCCTCTTATAGGTTGAAGTACAGTTACATTATCGTTCAGCATTGGAAAACATGCTACTATCTTTTCTGTGATACCGTCACACAATTGAGAATGCAAGAGAGATGTTTTGGAATTAAAAGGATTTCATTATACAGTGGTAGATGTGGAAGCTACCTATAAAAACTATTTTGTAATAACTGAGGAAGGCATAACAGTAGATCTTTGTGGGGATCTTAGTCATCGGGTACCACTGTAGGAACCTTACTGTCAGAGAATGGCAATCTACACAGAAGATTTCCAGTAGTATAACTATAGTGGCACATACTGCCAACGCCACCAGACATCAGCAACCCGATATAGGTGTGGCCCGAGGCTGTCCCGCTCCCTCATTTTTTTTATGTGCCTCCGGAGACAAACAGATCAAGGCTTATGCCCCAGAGATATGAGGGAGACAGAGGGACAGACTAAATAAAAAATGATGAGCCAAATAATGAACAGGACCCCCAAGAAAGGGGACGGTTGTAGGGAAAGGGAAAGCATACCTGATGCCTGAGATCCCCTCAAAGATCTACCATTACAGTAACTCCTTATTGTTAGGTAATTGCTCTACCTTGTCTGGCGGAATCTCAGTCATCAGATAGCACCATAGGAACGAGTAAGAAGCAGTGACAGGGCAGGAACCATGTTTATCTGACTGGGAGGCTGGCTCTGCTTCAACCAAACACAAGAGCCTGACTTGTAAGCACCTGCCCAGTCAAGGACCTTCTTAAACTTAAGACAGAAGACCTTGTAAAATGAACCTGTCAAAGCCAAAGGACTCCATAAGCTTAAGACAGGGAGTCCTTGCAGCACAGTCATGCCAAAACCAGGAGTGGCTGCTGCCCAGTCAAGGATCTTCTTAAACTTAAGGCAGAAGACCTTGTAAAATGAGCCTGTCAAAGCCAAGGACTCCATAAGCTTAAAACAGGAGTCCTTGCAGCACAGCCATGCCAAAACCAGGAGTGGCTGCTGATGCACCGTTAAGGCTGCAATACATGGTGAAAGTCTGGTGTGTTGATGATGTTGGCTCTGCTGCCATTGGTGGTGTGAGTGGCCACAGTTGTGATGCTGAAAATGTTCTGTTTTGATTCTCAAACACAGACATTAAAGTTCCTACTGTAGTACCTGATGACTGAAATATCCCCCGATGAAAATAAGTTAATACAGGAGAATTATAACCACATGCCCTGCAAGGATCTTCTTAGACTTAAAGACAAGACCTTGTAAACTGGTTTGAACCTGTCAAACAAAGGACTCCATAAGCTTAAGACAGGAGCCCTTGCAAGAACATCATGACATTAGAAGTTATCTTTATCTAAGCCACCATGAAGGAAATACAACTGCTTTTAGTCTCATACCTGTCTACCAAATGCCTTCAGTTGCTCTCTGTTAACTGTGCTACCAGTTTTCAGTCTGTATCTGGTCATCAATAACTCTTTGACTGACTCTTAGATCGCATGTGTTTGATAAAGCTTTTGGTTGCTTTTTTCTAGTTTGAAAAGTCATAATTTGGATCAGCAAAAGCTGGCTCAAACTCTTTCCAAGAATGTTTTGCAAATAACCAATAGGGGTAGCAGAATGCACATTGTTTCCTAGTAGAAAATATTAACCACTCTGTAGTGTTTCATTCCATTTTTTAAAGTGCTGTAATGCCACTCTCGCCAAAACATTCTTTTGCCATTTTTTTTCTTTCTCAAAATGGTAACTGTCATGCAAACTTAGCTGACACGGTCCCTTCTCTAATATGTCTCTAATATGTCTCTAATGTCATTAGTACTCATGTGACAGTTGATATAGAGAGCAGGATCTGTCAAATATTTGCCTATCTCATCTACTGAAATGTCACCACCAAGTGCTCATTGAGTGGAAGTGGGCTGTGTAGCCTGTGTTTCATTGTGGTTGTTACCACAGTCTTCACATTCGATATCAGAATTTGAGATAACTTCACAAGGACTTTGTACATCGACATTTGAGCAATTGGCATGATCGGATATGCCATGGACTGTGCTTTCTGAAGCAAATATCAACATGACATCACCTATCTCAAAGGTTGCTACCCCAGAAGACAAATTACCATTATCGACAGATTTGTTCACTATATCATGTACCACATCACCCGACTGAAAACTTCTTTTTGGTTCTGGTTCCCCGATATCTTCCACATCACAACTTCCCTGTGAAGAGGTAATTTTGTTTGACTGCAACAACATAGATATATCCTGCCAACCCTTTTCTTTCACTGCCTTTCCCGAATGCTTGCTACTAGTATGTGCTCCTAGCCTATCTCTTCTGATTGTTATATTACAATATGAGCAAACTGTTTTTTTCTTTAGGCCATGGAATTTTTTTCAACATCTTCGCCTTGTTTCTAAGTATGATTTGGGTCACAGTTGCATACAATGTGTAACTAGATGTAGTATACTTACTGTACCAAGTGGTTGGCAATGAACCTATCAATGAAGATAAAAATATTCAACTAATCACCTAGTCGCCTAAAACTAAAAACAGAAGTATTAGTCAAAAAACATTTTGAAATCCTATACAGAATACTTAATAGTGGTCAGCAGCATGCAGACTACAGTTATAACCGATTGATCAACACTGGTCAGCATACAAGTATTGTGTTAACTGACTAGTTAACAGAGGTCATCATACAAAGTGCCAAACCAGCAGGAGATAGTTAGGAAACATCCAGATTGGAGACTAATGCATTGGATGCTGGATCTCCATAAACTTAAAACAGGAGACTTGTTGTGATGAGCTGGCCAATCAAGGGCCTTCTTACACTTAAGACAGAAGACCTTGTAAACAGAACCTGTCAAAGCACTCCATAAGCTTAAGACAGGAGCCCTAGTAGGGAGTAGTAGCACAAATTATTGCCCACTGAACATAACTACTTAACAGTGGTCAGCAAACAAAATGCCAAACCAGCAAGGGCTAGTTAGGAAACATCCAGACTGGAGAGGAGACTGTAATGCTTTGGATGCTGGATCTCCATAAACTTAAAACAGGAGACTCGTGATGAGCTGGCCGACCAAAGATCTCCTTAAACTTAAGACAGAAGACCTTGTAAACTGAACCTTACCTGCTAAAGGACTCCATAAGCTTAAAACAAGAGCCCTACCAGCACATATTATACTGATAATTATTAACACTGATCGGCAATGCATGCGTACTTTTGAACAATTGTACAATCAAACAAATTACAATTTTAATTTGGTTGAATCTCAGTAGTAGAAATAACATTGGATAATAAGCAGGTGTCCATGTTATGTACTGCTGAAAGTCTTATTTTTGGTGGCCTACTTCTGTGTGACTATATTCTTGTTAGTGAGTATACTGCATTCTTCTACAATATATTTTTTGCTCATTGACAGGAAATCGTGTAAAGTTTGACTTGCATGAGCAGATCAGATCCAGATGATTTTGGAAATTTCAAGCAGGACCAGAAACCCAGCCTCATCTTTCTTACTGAAGTGATTCATATGTTGATCATTCAACCGTTGGTTCTTCAGAATCATCTAGATGACATCTCCCAAGTCAGTCCTTCTCCTGGACCTTCAGATAGACATCTGTGGATGGAAAAAACATACAGATCAGCATTGCATGATACATATCTCACTAAGTGTACTACTTCTTCATTAATTTTTGTATGATTGTCAAATATACATTAAAAAGTCCATTATCTTACACATGCATATTTCTGTGTATTTAATGGGTATTGTGGTGGGGGTGGGGGGCACAGAAACATAGACTTTGATGGCAGATAGGGACCACTTGGCCCACCTAGTCTGCCCATTTCCCTACCTACAGGATATGCAGCAGATCCTAGTTAACCAACAGCCTATTTCTTCCTACCCCTCACAAAAATTGCCTTATGTCTGTCCCATGCATTCTTGAATTCTCCCACAGTTTTAGACCCCACAACCTCCTCAGAAAGGCTGTTCCATGTGTCCTCCACCCTCTCTGTGAAAAAATACTTCCTCACATTGCTCTTGAACTGCCCCCCTCCTCTATCTTCAAATTGTGTCTCCTTGTTCCTGCACATCTCTTTTTCTGAAAGATGCTACCCTCTTGGACTTTCTTGATTCCACTGAGGTACTTAAAAGTTTATATCATGTCCCCCCCCTTCCTATGGCTTCTCTTGCAGACCCTGCACCATTTTAGTTGCCCTTCTCCGGACTGCCTCTATCCTGTCTATGTCCTTGTGAAGATAGGGTCTCCAGAACTGGATACAGTACTCCAGATGGGGTCTCACCAACTGTCTGTACAGAGGGATAACAACTTCCTGTTTTCTGCTGGTGATGCCTCTCCCTATACATCCCAGTATCCCCCCAGCCCTCCCTACTGCTTTCTCACATTGCTTGCTAACTTTAAGGTCATCTGATATGATTACGCCCAGGTCCCTTTCCATTTTTGTTGTTGTTACTACCCCCATTGTGTAATCTTCCCTGGGTTTTGTTCCTCAGGTGCATTATTTTGCACTTCTTTGCATTGAATCCAAGCTGCCATACTTCTGACCATTCCTCCAACCTTGCCAAGTCCCTTCTCATCCTTTTCACACCTATTTGTGTATCAACCCTGTTGCAGATCTTTGTGTCATCTGAAAAGAGGCATATTTTTCCTTCCAGTCCCTCTGCGATGTCACTTATAAAGACAATAAAAAGGACTGGACCCAGTACTGAACGCTGCGGTACCCCACTAGTAACCCCTCTTTCTTCAGAGTGGACTCCAGTTGCAATTACCTTCTATGTCCTGTTGTCCAGCCAATGTTTTACCCAGGCTACCACCCTGGGACCCACTCCCAAGCTGGTTAGTTCAAGTTTCAAGTTTCAAGTTTATTGCAGGAAAACTCCATTGAGCAAGCTCATTCACGAGAAGGTCCTGGAGGTCATACACATACAGTGGCACATTATACAAAATAACATACTGATAAGCAGATAAACAGAAATACATGCAGTGCAATAATAAGACAAACTGTAGCTGGAGTCAAGAATACAAGGTTATGAATATGTGTGAAGATATCGGACAGACAATATCAGTTACAGGTTACACACTGTGCTGTTGTATAAAGCAATATTTAATCAGATGGTAAAGAATTAGGAGAGGAAAAACCAAAAGAGGGATGGGAAGGGTGAACGAGGAGGGAGTAGGTTAACAAGGGGTAAAGAAGACTGGGGTAAAGGTTAATTTGACTATTAATCTTTTGTGTGGGACTGTGTCAAATGCCTTGCTAAAGTCTATGTAGACCATGTCCACAGTCCCTCCCTAGTCTACTACTTTGGTCACCCAGTCAAATAAATCAATTAGATTCATCTGACATGACCTTCCCACTGTGAACTCATGCTGCCTTGGCTCATGTGCCCCACTGGCCTCTTGGTATTCAACAATTCTTTCCTTCAGAAGTGATCCCATCACTTTCCCTACCACAGAGGTCAAACTGACAGGTCTATAGTTTCCTGCCTCTGTCTTCGTCCCACTTTTGTGAAGGGGAATCACATCCACCTTTCTCTAGTTCTCAGATTCCACACCATCCTCCCCCTGAATTGTTAAAAAGGGTAGTCAGTGGTTTCACTAGTTCTCCCCTTAATTCTTTTAGAATTCTGGGGTGAATTCCATCGGGTCCCATTGCTTTGTCCACCTTCAGTTTTAAGAGTTCATTCAGAACCCTTTCTTCTGTGAAAGGACTGGGATCAACTCCCCTATCCAGAGTGCTTCTGTTAATTGAATTAGGCACCTCCCCCTCCTCCTCTTTTGTGAATACTGAGCAGAAATATTCATTCAGTATCCCTGCTTTTTTCACTGTCCCTCTCTGCCCACCCACCATCCATTCTATTCAGCCTCACTATCCCTCCCTTTGTCTTTCTATGCTCTCAGATGTACCTATAAAATGTTTTATCCCCCTTCTTAACCAAGTTGGCTATCTTTTCCTCAGTTTGGGCCTTTGCTATTCTGACTTTCCTCCCTGCTTCCTTCTGCCTTAACTGGTACAGCTCTCTGTCCTGCTCCTTCTGTGTTTTTTTGTATAATTCAATATGTTTTATTCAGTTTTAAAGGTACATCAAGAAACATATTGGAAGCAGTCGAAGTTACATTGACATGTTAGAACACTTGACAGTAAGACTGTATTCAGCAAGAATATTACAGGGTTAAACCATCAAACAATACTATTAAAACTAATCTAACCACCCCTCCATCTAACCCTCTCCTGTGCAAAATATAGCAGCATTAGCATTATCAAGGGGGACCATGTTTCTTAGTGATTGGTCTACTACACTAAGGCTTCCAAACAGCAAGTATGGGATCCAGGGAGCCCCATTTGCTTAGGTAGTCAGGAAGTCAGTTAGCCATTGACGCAATATGTCGTTCCAGCTGTAAGGCCAATAACACTTCCCTATGCCATTCCAACACAGGGGGTAAAGACTCCTCCTTCCAATGTCTCATGATTATTAATTTAGTCACTGCAGATACCAGGGCCATGTGAGCCTTCTGAACCCTAACAGTGCCTTGGGGGGTAGCTATTAAGTAGACAGATCTCTGGTATGGACAGTGAATCAAGTCCTAGTTGTCGGTCTGATGATCTTCTAATGGCGTACCAGAAACAGCAAAACTTTGAGCAGGTCCATAACATATGATATAGGTCTCCTTCTGTTTCTAAAAATCTTTGGCATTTGGAAGTGGGTAGTCTGCCCATCTTATATAGTTTTTCAGGAATAAAATACAAGCTATGCATGATATTAAATTGTACCAACTGCAGACTGTCCTGCTTAATAAATCTATATGTGTCATACCAGATGCATTTCCAGGTATGAACATCTGCTACAATGGGTAGTTTTTGGGTCCAATAGTAGCACATACCTTGTGGCAAGTAAGAATCTATAGATTGCAGCAATTTGTATACCCCAGATACTGGATGTGGCATTTCAGCCACCTGAAAAGGGGAAGAAAGTTCTGTTTTTGGGGGAGTATATCCCTGTGTATTCCCCAAAAAGGAAACTGTAGTCTGTTTGATTTGCCAGTATTTAAAAAGGTGCTTGTCGTGAATGCTAAAGCGCTGCTGTAATTGGGAAAAGGGGAGCATCTCTCCTCTAGGGGCAATATCCAGTAGTTTAAAGTATACTAGAGGAGACCAATAGGTAGCAGAGATAGGCCTAGTTCCAATTTGAAGATTAGGGTTGCTCACTATTGGTTCAAGGGACTTGTGCCATGCAAGAGTTAGATACTTCTGGAGTTGGCATAATGCCCTGAAAGACCATTTAATTGGGGTATCCCTTAGGGGTTTAGGAAAACAACTCGGAGAAGAATAAGCCAACGATGTTAGGATACAATGATTTTTGGAGGCCAAATATCTTTCTGTGTCCAGCCAGTGAGGTGAATATGATCCTGTGTCTTGTGGGTCTGTTATGCAGGTTCAGTAACTTAGTTTACTTATGTGTTGGGCACTATAGGAAACAAAAAAAGAATGTAGGGAAAGACCCCCTTGCAATTTTGGTGCCGTTAACTTTAAATATGCCCGTCTGGCCCCCCTTCCCTTTCCATAGGTAGGAATTCAACAATTTTTGTAAGCAAACAAACCAGGAGTTTGGAAGGAAGACTCCCAGCATACCCATAGGATAAAGAAGTCTGGGGAGTACGTTCATTTTTTCAGTGCTAATTCTTCCCCATAGTGAAATAGGAAGGGCTCCCCATCTATCAAGATCTATTTTCAGTTTAATCATTAAATTTGTAAAATTCTCCTTTATCATTGTAGGTATATCTCTGTTTACTTTAATACCTAGATATGTCAAGGATTTCGACTCCCACACCAGGCCAAAGTCTGCTATATCTCCCTGGGTGGTCCTGTTATTCTTTGGAAAGACTCTGGTTTTTGAGAGATTTCATTTGTAGAAGGAGATTCTGGAAAATAGTTCAATTTCTTCTAGTAAAGCTAGAATACCTATTATGGGTTCTTCCAGATGCAACAACAAATCGTCAGCATACGTCGATAGAAGATGTTTTTGTGCTCCTATCTCAATGCCTTTAAGGTGTGGAGAAGAGACCAACCATCGGATAAGAGGTTCTAAATGTAAATTAAAAAGCAGTGGAGATAGAGGGTAGCCCTGTCTGGAATGACGATGTAGTGAAAAAGAGTCAGAGAGAACAACATTACACCAGACACAAGCTGTTGGGGAGGTACGTAATACTCGGACCCATTTAATAAACTCGTCTGGTAAACCATAACCCTCTAGGGCAGCAAATAGAAACTCCCAAGAGACCCGGTCAAAGGCCTTTTCGGCATCTAATGATAATAAAATCATCAGAATATCTGAATGTTTGGCCACTAAGAATAGATGTAACGATCTACGCATATGATCACTGGAAGACTGACCGGTCATGAACCCTACCTGTTCGGTGCCAATGAGTTTGCCCATGATAGGCCCCAACCCATTTGCCAGTACTTTAGCTAATAATTCTATATCGGAGTTAAGGAGGGGAAATGGGATGATAATTCTCTGGGTATTGTAAATCTTTTCTCTGATTGGGGATGACTACTATAAGGGCTTCTAAAAAGTTGTGCTTTGTTAGTCCATTCTCATACCAGGAATTGAAGACATCTGCCATTAATGGGGAAAGTTCTGATATACAAGCCTTATATAAGTTACTCGGGAAGCCATCTGGCCCCAGGGATTTATCTAAGGGAAGCTGTCTAATGACTTGCTCTATTTCCCATATCTGAATACGGTGCCCTAAGTAAGCAGTGTCAGAGGGGGTGATAAATCAGGGAGCTCGGTTAGTGCTAAATACTGTTGGATTTCTTCTTTTTTTGGGATTATCTTCCTCATGTATTGCATATAGATTTTGGAAATATATCCTTAAGCCTTCAGCAATCTCCCTGGAGTCTGTGATAACGGGACTATTGGTATCAAAGCGTAAGCCAGGGATGAACCTGGCTGTCTCTGCCTGTTTGAGTCGGATAGCCAGTAGTTTTCCGGCTCTTTCTCCAGACTCGAGATATTTAAGCTTAGTTCTTTTAAGAGAGAGCTCAGCTTTCTGGGACATAAGGTTAGAGAATTGGGCCTGTAGGTTATGTAGCTTTATCCAGTCCTGTTCCGGTCAGTGGATACTAATATTTTTTTCCACAGCTTTGATTAGCTGTAATAAGCTGTCTATATGAGCACTGAATTGATGAGCTCTGGTGGTAGACATACGTGTGCATTCTCCCCTTAAGGCACATTTTAAGGCTGCCCTGACTGCCTCTATTTTAGGCACAGATCCTATATTATTTGTTGGGAAGTGGGAGACAAAATCCTTGACATGATCCACAATTGTTGAGACCTGTAACAGTTGGTTATTCAGTCACCATAGGGTATCTCTTCTGACCCCCAGACCCACCAAATATACAATGGAAATAGGGGAGTGGTTTGATATAACATGTGTATGAATGGTCGCATCCAGAACCCCTGGCATTGCAAAAGAGCTCAGCAAGAAAAAATCTGTTCTGGAGCAGGTTCGATGTGGGGAAGAGAAAAACATATAACCTTTCTCCATGGGGTTCAAGACTCTCCATATGTCAATCAGACCAGTCCCATACATGAGATCCTTCAATGCACGCTGGGCAGGGGACAAACCACATCTCCAGGAATCTGATCTATCTAGCTGTAACTGGGGAGTGATATTCCAGTCCCCACCCAGAATTGTGACTGTGGGTGGATTAGAGACTAGCAGGCCCAGGAGATGAATAAAAAAAGAGGGAGAGTCCACATCGGACCATAAATTGAACCCATCAGAACTGGCTGAGCAGCCAGTGTTCCACGTAGTAGGATAAAGCGTCCGTTGAGATCCCATATCTCCATTTCTAGCTGAAAAGGGACATTTTTAGCAATCAAAATAGCTACTCCTGCACTATTTGTGGAGGCACCCGCCCCAAAAACCTGGCCAACCCAATTTTTACATAATAAAGAGGTTTCTTCCCTTCTTAGATGTGTTTCTTGTAAACAGGCAATTCCTGTTTTAAGATACAATAGATGCTTTAGTATCATTTGTTGTTTACATCTATCACGGACCCCTCGAACATTCCAGCTCAGAATATTATATGGTCCACTCATTCATAGACTGTTGGAAGTGATCTAAGGTTAGAATATAGAAATATGAAAAGATTGTCCCAGCCTTAATCCCTTCCCTGTCATAGACTAAAGAGCACACATATTTGGCACTTCCTCCCTCCTTAACCCCCAAACAACCGTAACATTTAACAGGAATCCCTACCCAATATTCCTCCCCCTCCCTAAAAACCAACAAAACATATGATTTCCCCTGAACCCACATTAACTACCCCCAGTTCAGCTAACTGCATTGGCACAAATATACAGCTAGGTGATGTTTTAGCGCAAATCTGTGATCAGACCACTCACCCTCCCTCTCCCCCCCCCGCACAGAGTCATTAATCCGAACAGTAATAAGATTTGTAATTAAATCATAAATCACTATGGAGGTTACATCCAAATCCTAAACACAACATTAGGTGTTCTAATTTGCCACCCTTCTTTAGTAACATAGCAGTAAACTAACACAACCATACTATCTTACAAATTAGTAGGAGTCAAAATAAACATGCAAAATGTCCTGAGGTTGAAAGCTACTCCAGCCGTCCTCAGTGGATGAGGATCAAATCCTCTATTAACTCATAGCGGTATCCTCTATGTACAGATCAAGGGGCATCAAATACAGGTGTCATATTGGACTGCTGAGAGCAGTTTTTTAAAAAGGAAGGGTCAGTTTCAGCTTATGTTGCATGTTATAATTGTGCCACTTCTGCCATGACATGGGAAGGCTTACAATTACTCACTCCCCAACTGAAGTTTTTGTTCAGCCACTTTTCACAGACCTTGCACTGGATAAGTCTCTGAATAGATCACAGAGGTCAAGACAGGGTTTCACCCTGTTTATTGCACGGAACACTATTCTGTAATTCGGAGCTAAAAGGTGCTACAATATGCAAACTTCAACAAAGCCTCAGCACAGAAGCTATTCCAGATTAGTACTATCTTTTTATTATATCACTTGAAAAGATCAGGAAAGATTTCCTTGAGCTCACGAGAGGCCTGCTCCTGGGATTCGAAAGCCAGCCATTTATTCCCATTCTTAACATGAAGCACTGCCTGGTATTTCACTCTGAACTGTTTCCCAGCAGCAATCAGCTTTGAAATTAGTGGATGTAGTTCTTGTCTCTTTGTGTGGACAGTTTGGGGCAAATCTTGAGTTATGCGCACTCTTTGGCCTTTCCATAAAACTCCTTGTTTTTACTTGTTCAAGAATGTGTTGCTTATCAAGAAAGTTCAGGAGTTTAAATATGAGTGGCCGAGGTGGTGAGCCAGGTGTTGGTGGAGGGCGAAGTGCTCTGTGTGCTCACTCTATCACATATGTGGTACCATTTGGGGAGGGTCTCGTTTTTTCTCACAAAACTTCTGCAGAAAAATAATAGGGGATCTACCCTACTCTTTCTCGGGAATCCCAATGACCAGAAGATTATTTCATCTGCTCCGCTCTTCCAGGTCTTCTAACTTCTCCTCCAGTCTTTTGACTCCCCTTGATACATTCATAACATCCAGCTCAGTTTTATTCTGATTTTTTTTAGGGATGCTGCTCTAGCTTCTGTGTCTCTGACTCTAATTGCAAAACTGTCCACAGAAGATCTGATTTGGTCTAGCTCATCAGAAATATTTTCGCGACTGAGTCCTGCATCGGCTGCATCAGCTCTATAAATCTCTCCTCTGAGAGGGCCATGGCTCTGGCTGGTGCTTTAGCATTACTAGTGGCCTGCTGCTTTGGTCATTTTGTGGCCTTATCCTTTTCTGGAGTAGGAGGTGGAGAATGCCGTGAGTGCGCTCTTTGCATGTACACCTCCATGTTGGTATCTGACTATCATTACCAGAAGATGCTTCCTCACCTCTTCGTTGTTTTTTTTTTTCAATTAAATACTATGTCAGATTTATGGGTTAGCTACACGAATCATTGGGAGAGGCACGGAGCATCGGAACCTTGCTGCTGCTCATCAGACTGCAATCACGTGACCTCTGCTTCTTCTGTGTTTCTTTGTACTTCCTGAATGCTATCTTTTTTTCCCTGACATTCTCCACCACCTCTTTTGAGAACCATAGTGACTTTTTCTTTCATTTTGATTTTATTTGCTTCACACAAAGGCTTGTTGCCTCTGTGATGGCAGTTTTGATGTTTCCCCATTGTTGCTCCACCCCTCCTTCTAGCCTGTTTACTAGTGCTTTTCTAAGGGACTCTAACATCTTGCCAAAGTCAGCCCTCCTGAAGTCCAGTACCCTCACTTTTGTCTGGCTTGACTCAGTAGCTGAGTTTATTGTGAATCACACTGTTTGGTGCTCACTTGTTCCCAGATGGCTACCCACTTCTAGTTCTGAGATCCTCTCACTGTCCCCATTTGAGAGTACGAGGTCTAAGGTTTCTCCCTCATGAGTGGGTTCCAAAACTAGCTGTCTGAGGCATGCCCCATGTAGGGCATCAAGAATGGCCCTGCTCTTGGATGTGGCTACAGCAAATGTGCTCCAGTTAACATCTGGCATATTCAGGTCTCCCACCAACAGTTTCTCCCCTTTCTCTGCCATCCTAAGAATGCCTTCTATCATATCCTTGTCCATTCCCTTCCCCTGACATGGGGGTCTGTGTACAACCCCTGTGCGGATTGTGGTGCCATTTCTAGTCTCTAAGGTGACCCACAGTGCCTCCTCTCCCACCTGTTTACTCTTTTGTTCAGTTTGCTTTCATCCCTTCCCTTACACAGAGAGCTACTCCTCCCCCTCTTCTCCCCTCACTGTCTCTCCTGTAGATGGTGTACCCTGGTATATTAATACCTCAGTCATGGTTCTCTGTGTACCATGTTTCTGTGACTACTATGATATCCAGGCATCCCTCTTCCATCAAGGCCACCAGTTCAGGGAGCTTGTTGCCCAGACTACGGGCATTAGTGCTCATTACCCTCCATTTCCTGATGGTCTTACCACTTTTTACCCCATCCCTGTCCTTATTGCCTTTGTCACTATCTCCATTTATCCCTGCCCTTCTCCATATCGATATCTCTATCTTGGTGTTTACCTTACTTACTACCCTGATTTTTTTTTTTTTGGGGGGGGGGCTAGGATTTCCGAGCTCCTTTCCAGTACCTCCCCCCTTGGCTAGTTTAAATGCTTGCTGATGAAGAACTTAAACCTATCACCTAGGATCCTGGTTCCCCTCCTGGACAGATGCAGACCATCATGTCAGTATAGGCCTGCATCACTCCAGGTGTACCCCCAGTCCCCAATGAAACCAAATCCTTGAGCTTTGCACCAGTTTTTCAACCATTGATTGAACCCCATGGTGTGGAGCACCCTAGCCTCACCTGTGCCATGGACAGGCAGCATCTCTGAGAAGGTTACCGTGTGTGCTACTTGTCTAAGGCCCCTCCCCAACTCCACAAACTCTTCCTGCACTGGTCTGATCCCTTTCTTAGAACTATCATCTTAGTGGCATGTTTCACTTTCTGGTATATATAACAGTGGCAGAGGTAACAAAATATAAGATTAATATTAAGCTGTTGTGAAAATTACTTGGGACAGACAAATGTGTCACTAAAAACATTGGGCAGGATTCATAAAAGGGATGTGCTGGCACATCCCCGACTTGCACCGTATCACTATTTATGTAGGGGGCCAATGCCCTGGCTGAACCCCAATGCACTAATGCATTGCAGATGAGCCGCATACTGCCCATAATGATATGCAGCGAATCTGGAGGGGCTGTGAAGGGGGCGTACCCATGCATATGAAGTGCAGCCCCATTCACAGCCCAAATTGGAGGTGCATCCCCAGGGCAAGTCTGTAGATGCGCCTCCCAAAGTTAAGTCTACTTCAAGTAGACTTAAGTGTGTGGCCACCCACAGGCAGGCTGCCGTACTGCAGACTGCAGCACAGCAACCTACACACCCAGGAAGGCCAGTCCCACCAACCACCCATAGCACCACACCATGCTCATTACCACCGGTGTGAACCCTGGTGGCATAGTGACACCCCTCCACCCTGCCCATAGCACGGAACCCCCAAAATCACCCCTACACTGTACCCTGGTGGCATAGTAGTCCCCTACCCCATCCAAAGCACAGAACCCCCATAAAGTGCTGTAATGTACCCTGGTGATATAGTGGCACCTCCCCATCCCTGCCCCGACTGCAATGAGATACCCACCCACCCATCCACGCTCCCTGGTGGCCCAGTGGTCCTCCCACCCACTCAGGCACCCCCCCAGGCTGCTCTGACATCCAAGTAGTAGTAGTAGTAGTACCGGTACAGTGGGCTGGACAACCCACCTGCACACCGCCACAGCTGCCTGCCAACTGTGCTGTCAGTCAGCGTATGACAGCGTACTGTACAGCAGTCAGCCCATTGGTAGACCATGTCAACCAATGGGCTTGCAGCGTGTACTGTATGCTGCCATTCATAACTTTGTGAATGACAGTGTACAGTACAAGCTGCCAGCCCATTGGTTGACATGGTCTACCAGTGGGCTGACTGCTGTACAGTACGCTGTGGTACACTGACAGCACAGTCAGTGGGCAGCTGTGGCTGTGTGCAGGTATGTTGTGCTGCCCGCCATACTGGTACTACTACTTGGACATGGGAGTGGGCTGGGGGTGCTTGAGTTGGGGGGACCACTGGACCACCAGTGAGTGTGGATAGGCGGGTATCTCACTGTGGTCTGGGTGGTGTGGGGGACCCCAATACCTCCATGGTACATTACGGCACTTTACTGGGGTTCTGTGCTTCGAGCAGGGTGGGGGAACTACTATGCCACCAGGGCACTGACCGGTGCTGTTTACAGGGGTTGCTAGCTATGGGCGGGGGTGGGTGAAGCCACTAAATCACCAGGTCAGGGTGTTGGGCTCTGGCTGTCCTGACAGCCCTGCAGAGCATCCGGCACAATACGCCAGGTGCATCCCCATGTCATGCATGCAAATGGGGCCATAATGACATGCAAATGACCCCATTTGCATGTTTGTGGCTGTGAATGGTGATTTTGGGCACAGCGCATCCTAAGATGTACTGCCCCATTGGATTCCTAGCTGGCGTGCGGGATGCGCCGGTGCAGCCAGTGCCGGGCACAATTATAGTATTCACAGAGGGGATGCGCTGGGGGCATTCCCCTGTGCATCTTCTTTGAATACCACAGTTTTCTCTCGATGCATCTCCTCTGCGCCGGGGCAGCCGAGATGCACTGAGCGCATCTCCTTTGTGAATCCTGCCCATTAACTTCAATTGTTAATTCACATCAGACTTCTGCCAAAATACATAATGAAGGTACTCTACAAAGGTAGACTAGATGGTGCAGATTACAGAACAAATCATAAGAGCTCCCTGTCACAGCAGTAGCACTCCATAAGGTACAGTGCCTTGGGCCCACTGCATTACATCCTGCAAGAAAACAATAGGTTGCAACTAGCTGCAGACAGTACAGATTTTCTTATCCCTGCCCTGCCCTGTCACTAATCAATCAGAATACTCAAATTACGCTAAAAAATGAGCAAACCACAACACGCAACAATTCACAGATAGAATTGGCTGTACTGACTGGATCAGTAGCAGCTAAATCCAGTTTACTTACTGTATAGTGTTCCACTGTTCCAGCACGTTTCTTGCTTGCCCCTCCACCCCCATGACTCAAGGCATGGTTGTGCCATGATGTACAGCATATACATTACACAGGCTCATTCACGCACCCATCCCGTGCATGTCTACTATCACCACCACCACCCCTCATTGATGTGGTGGTTCACAAGCTGTAGAACATCCATCCTCCACTGGGAATTGCCTTCACCGGGTATGCACAGACCACCCAGCCCAAGAAGAGGAGAGATGTCCTCTGTAGTCTGGATGCTGAATCCCCTTCTTTCCAGCCCCCCAAAACCTGAGCCTACTCTCTCCCAAGCCTGGATTGCTAGCATCGTGTAACCTGTGCCATCCACAGTCCACCACCTCATTCTGCAGCGCCAACCGGTACGCACTTCAACCAGGTTTGACTCACCGCTTAACTCTCCAGGGGCATACACAGCTTCAAGTTATGAAACAATGTTGTTGGTACTTCCAGGTAAGTTCTCCGATACAGCTAGCCATCAAGTGGGACAACCCGCAGGAAGTATCAAACATGTTTATAACACTTCAGTTCTGACAAGGAGATAACTCAATAATAAAACTGAGGTAGGCTAATCACAAAACATTGCAAAATAATTGTGACACAGGCCTCAACTGGAGCCATAATTTCAGTTTTCTCTCTTGCCAGGTAAGGAGTATCCAGTTCTCAAACTCCTACACAGTACTATTACAGGCTAAGTAAGAGACCTGGGGGTTATCATTTTCTGATGACCTGGCTAATGCTAAAGGTGTCTAAGCAGAGTACAAAAGCTGCAGGGAGGGCCAGTGGCATGATGGGATGCATAGGTAGAGGTATAACAAGTAGAAGGCGGGACATGGTGATGCCACTATGCAACATGCTAGTGAGGCCTCACATAGAGTACTTTGAGCAGTTATGGAGGCCGCACCTTCATAAGGACATTGACAGGATGGAGTGTGTATACAAAAGGGTGACTAAGATGGTACAAGGCCTGCACCGAAAAACATGAGGAGAGACTTAACTACCTCAATATGTACTCACTAGAGGAGAGAAGGGATGGGGAGACATGAAGAAACATTCAAGTACCTTAAGTGCATAAACATGGTGCAATGGGAGACATCTTCCAAGTTCCAATATAAGAGATTTACCTACAAGAACAAGGAGGCATCATGTGCATGACATGACACTGGAAGGTGGCAGGCTGAGGGGAAATGTGAGGAGGTTATTCTTCACAGACAGGGTGGTAGACTCATAGAATTAACTTATGGACAGATCTGGGCTTCACCTCGCTAATCACCATGTAGTCACTAAATGCAATAAATAATTTCATAATCTGAGCATTCATAAAAAATATCCAAAAACTACAAGGTACCCTGTGTATTGTAATTGTGGTGCTGGTTTCCTTTATCTGCCTGTCCCTGGGATAGGCACCAAGTGAAAAAGTATTAGTGGGCACTAGGACCCAGATGGGCTGTGAAATCCAACATCATGGCATCACTTGTTGCACGATGTCGATTCAACCAAATGGACACTGATAGGCTTTTCGGTGTGATCAGCAGTTTTGTCACACAAAAGAAATTAACACAGTGCTGCAGCAGGACTAGACTAAGCATGCATCCTTTTGTCATTGCACATGGGCAGTTGCTGGACTTCCTTTTACTTTCTGCACTCCATACTACCCCCCCCCACCCGAAAGGCTGCAGATCCAGGACGCAGTCCCAGACCATCACAAAGACAATCTGCCTGTCACAGACTACAGAGTGCACTTGCAGCAATGCAGCATGATGCAGACCTTAATAAAAAACACATTCAGATTCATGGCCCAAAACTCAGGTTCTTTCACTCACTCAGGCTTCACCCAGCAGCAGCACAATCTCCTGTCCCCTCTCTGCTCTAGGCCACTCTCTCGCTCCCTCCAACACAACAACAGTGAATAACAGCACAGCCGTCAGTATACTTTGCTTCTAGTCCTCTCCTCTCCTCCTCCCTCATGGCGCCATGGGCCTTCTTGCAGCCTGCACTCACTGGAGTCGACAATCATGGTGGACACTAGTACCCCCACCGTGGGCAGCCCAGCACTGGCTGGAGCCACTGCCAGACCAACATGCAGTGACTCCTCTCCAAATCCATCCAACTCCTCCTTCCCCAGCATTCCCAGCCACAATAAAGTGTGCAGTACTGTACTACATGTAGCACTGGCAAGCTAGCCACATGAATTGGAAGGAAATGTACCAGCATAGCAGCTATTAAACAGGGCAGCACAACAGCTGATTTAACCATCAATCCATTCCTTAGTAACTACTAACACCAAGCAGCAAGTGCCTCATGAGGAGCACCACTCCACTCAGAACTCCACACCTCCACCGGTCCAACTCTGGTCTATTCTCTGTTTGTTTTTCTCATCTCACTTACTGACATACAACATCCCCCTAGTATAGCATTTGGGGAACTGCAGTTATGGTATCAGCCCAAACCAAGTGCAGCACTACAACCCATAACCATGTGGCCCAGATGCGGATGACACCTGACCAAGCTCTGTGGGACAGTGGACACAGTTGAAGGGATACAGGACCTACAGGAAGATCTGAAAATGCTAGGGAGGTGGTCAGGATCTGGCAGCTTGGCTTCAATACCAAGAGATGCAAAGTTATGCATATTGGAGCCAAGAATCTTAGGACAGAGTACTACCTGGGTGGAGTCCGAGTATTTGCATCAGAAGAGGAGAAGAACCTTGGAGTGATGATCAGTAGTGACCTGTCCTGAAGCACTCCATGCAGTGCAAGAAAGCAGCAGCAAAGGCAAACAAGATGCTGGGATACATATGTGGGGGTATCAGTAGTAGGAGAAAGGAGGTTATGCTACCCTTGTACAGGTCACTGGTAAGGCTGCATCTTGAGTATGGAGTTCAGTACTAGTGCCCACACTTCAAAAAGGACATTACCCTGCTGGAGAAGGTCCATAGGAGGGATACAGAGATGATAGCTGGTCAGCAGGGTAAGGCATACCAGGAGATGTTGTCGGTTGAGGCACTGAACATGTACTCCCTGGAAGACAGGAGAGAGAGAGAGAGAGAGAGAGAGAGAGAGAGGACATGATTGGGACATTCAAGTACTTGAAAGGGATAAATACAGTTGATAAGGAGAGTCTCTTTAAGCTGAGAGGCAACCATAACACAAGGATGCACAAGCACAGTCTTAAGCTGGAGGGTGGAAGGTTTAGGAGGTCAGGATGCACTTCTTCACATAGAGGGTGATGGACACTTAGAATGCACTACGAGAAGATTTAATCTTGTTGAAGACAGTGGGCAGCTTTAAGAGTGGCTGGGACAGGTATGGGGGAAGGTAAGGGTCATGGGTAGGGAGGATTGGAGGAGTGGGGAGAGGGGCAGGGACAGTAGCTCAAGCTGTGGGCCCTGCAACACGAGGAGACTTGATAGACCAAATAGTCTTCTTCTGCTGGCTCTTCATTTGTTCATATGTAGCCTACCAAATACAACTGAACCATGAAGATACTACATTTAATTCTGAAACATCTCTGGCAGCACATTCAAACATTATTGTATTGCACAAACATTTTGTCTTCTGCAAACTAGGTTATTAAGTGCAGAGCTAGCAGTCTGCAGAGCGAGATCAATATTGGAAGCAGCAGTTTAAGGCACAAACCAGTTTATCCATCTTCATAAATGCATGCCCATGATGCCCAGAGCTCACATTAATAATGAGAGTAATGAATGAGGGAGTCCCACTGATATATTGCAAAACCCGGGCAAATTTCAGTAACTTGGCTCCCACAGTTGAGGAGTGCTAAAAGCATATTTTAAGGAAGTGCAACAAACGACTGTGCCACCTCAGCAATCCAAATCCCTATAAACTTGGTATAGGTAACATCCCAGCATCTTCACAGCATGAAGCCTTATTTACATAAATTACATAAAAAATAAGAATATGTAATAGTGCATTGCTACTTTACTTGTCTTGGACACTAAGTGACATTTATGAAATTCATAAATTAAAAGTTTAAGAAAATAAACATGGACTCCAGTGTTAACAACGTAGCACTTTTCTTTGTTATAACTAAGTTGATTCTGCAGTCTCCCATTGTTATTCAATGACACATGACTGAATCTGGTTAGGTAAGGCAAACAAAGGGTGGTAATGCTTGGGGAATTGTACTGAACACAGTACCTTGTTCTTTTCTAGTTTCAAAAACACATTTATTGGCCACCAGTCGGTGCAGCTGTGTAGTCCTAATGCTCAGGGTGGCAGTAACTGATGTTCGGTACCAAACCTTGGTCAATGGGGAGCGACCACAGTTGGCAGACATCGCGCGTCCCATAGGGTGCTCGCTTCCTCGGAGTAGGAAGTCGGAGGGGTTACTGCATCTGCTGTTCTGCTTCATCTCTGAGTTACCTGGGTGAGAACAGGTTGCAGTACAGCAGACAGAGGCAGAAATGGAGGGGTACATTGGCGGGGCTTTGCTCAAGCAATCATGGCATGCACAATCATGGGACTCCTTCACTCCTAGCATGCTGATGTCCCTGGGAGGGGGCTCAAACCATGCTGATGCACCTGGAGCAGGGCAACAGAACACTATAAATCCACCAATTTTACAAGATGATCCTGGGCATGCTCACACCACAAACCTTGCCACTCATCTCCCTGAGCACCTAAGGAACATACATTCTCCAACAAACTCCATACTCAGGATAGAGGAGGTAGGATCATCATGGGAGGTGGGTCTGGCTAAGCCAAACCCTGTTTGGGGGGGGAGAGAATTAATCCTGTGAGGCTAAATGTGGATGGAGGTAGGATGCAGAGGATAGGATGGAGTCTGACATGAAGGAAGGGGGCCGGGGGGGGGTAGAGGGGAGATAAAATGGTTGCACAGTATGATCAAAAACAATTATTGATTACCCATGCTTTGAAAAAAGGTCCTTTTCTTTTCAATATTATTTTTTCGCAGTCTTGCACAGCAGTAGCCACTTCCTTCCTCCATTTCCCACCTCCTGTCACGCACCATTCAGAACTACCAGAGGGGAGTCCCTCAGGGCCCCCACAGATGTACCCCAATGGTGGGTCCAGATGGCAGAGGGCTGTCCACCCCCCCTGAAGCACTTTTCAGATCCCCCTCCCCCCGGGAGCCTGTAAGTGGTGCAGGGTCTGCGCCGTGACTGTAAAATCATCCTGCAGCTGCTGCAGGTATTTCCTTGTTGTTCTGTTCCCTTGCCCCAGGCCCCCACATAACCCAGATGGACACAAGGGTAGCACTACCGGGCCAGCCTTAATGTTCCCATTCAAGAACAAAAATCCTAAATACGAAAAATGCATCACAGTCCTGATCATGGTTCGATTCTGCATCTAACACTTACTTAAACTACCCTCTACTCAGTAAAGCACTGCAAAAGCATGAGGGGGAAAACTCCCCTTCTCTGGTCCACCTCTCCTTTAGCTTGGCTGTGGGAGAGCAGAAGGCATAAAAATGCAATCCATCCATACCATCTCCATTACCCTTACTAGGTCTGTCCAAACTTGATTGGTTCCGGTACAGGGGCTTTTGGATTTACACAAAGCCAAGAAACCATCACACCAAAAGGAAACCATATACAGTCCAGAGGCTGATCTGAGCACATCGAGGTGCCAAAAAAAATGCCAATTTAAAATGTCAATTTATTCACTGTGCAAAATCACAAGAGTGCACCTGAGCAAAAGCTAAAAAGCTTACAAACAACAGACTGGTGCAACTAGAGCTGCTTGCCACTCACACCCCAGAGCTAAACATGTCTTTGTCAGGGGGAGGGCCGGGCGTGGCTACTATAGGAGAGGTATATCTCGTCAGCTTTTGCACAGTTTGCACTATGGAGATTTGGCACACTGAATACATTGGCATTTTTTTGTAGCTCACTGTGTTATGAACTGTATATGGTTTCCTCTGAGTGCAACAGTTACTTGGTTGTGTATGTGTACAGCATAAGAGGTAGGCACGGTAGCCCCCTTCTGTCTGCGTCAGCCCGACTTGCACTGTATATGTATCACAGTCTCACAACCCTGGTGGACACTGATTTTTTTAGAACAGCCTGAGACTCCCTTCCAACCTTTGCAGCAACTGCTCCACTTTGCCTCCACCACAACTGTGCTGGCTTGCCCCTTCCCCAGTCAGTGACTGCATACTCACATAGCCAGAATCACCACCACATGATTAGCCATCCCATTCCCAGTCCCCTTCCTTGAGGCAGAGTCAGACAGTCCAGACTACAGAAAGACTCCTCCCATTCTCTGGTCAACAGACAACGAATGTTTAACATGATTCTTTCCTTGGCCCATTCCAACTTTTATGGCACCAAATGCACTCTGCCAGCATGGCCAACTCTGCAACTGATTATACCAGAGTGAGATGGCTAAATAGTGGCCAGTTGGACAAAACCCTGGCCCTGGCCCTGACCACAAGCACCACTGACTTTGTGTATTGTTTGCATAAGGCATCTGGGAGTTTACTCAGGGGTTTGTTTTGTCCAGTGGGACACCACTTTCACTTAATATCACCACTCTCACACCTCTGGGACAATTAGTGATGGGAGCCAAGAAGGAGAGTGCTTTTGCTGACACCTAAGTTAGATGGGCATGGACCATGTTAAGGAACCAGGTCTTCTAAGGTTGTCAAGGCACCTCTCATACTAGTATGTACCACCCCCATCTGCACATATTGCTTTAGCTCACTCCACTGCTCCCTTCCTCCTGTTCTTGTTCTCTCCATTCTGCTGCTTATTTTAACACACTCAGATTTTGAAAATCCACCCTGTGTGTTATGACACACCTTGGCATGGATGTAAACTGTGTCAAGCGCAGCTTGCTTACCAGCTTTCTCCATTCAATTCCCTTCAGTTTTATTACCCCCGGCCCTTTCCTCACTCAATCCCCTTCCTGATTGTACTTCTTGCCATACCATTTTTTAAAACAGTGCCTCTTCTGTGATCACCGAGGTGGTGCTTGCATGCTGCCCCTCCAGTCAATCAGCCTTTCTCATGGTCTGATCTCCCACTCTCCCTATTCTTGTCCTTCTTAATCTTCTCCCCAACTCCCCCTTTATTCTTCCATCCTCCTATTTTCCCAAGGGAAAGCAATGCCTAGGCCATATTGTGTTTCCTAGTCCCCTTCCCAGTCCCGACCTACTCCTTTGCTACTGGGACTGGGAGGATAGAATGGAACTTGGAATGAGTGAGATTCAAAACACAAATAAATGTGCAATATTTTACTTGCCAATTATCCACTACCAACTCCAAGCAGATCTGACATTACCATATTCATGGAGGACCTTGTTCTTTTCTGCTTGGAGGACAGGACTACACATTTTGAAAACACCACTTGCAATCTGTCACAAGTTGATAGGTGAGATGCAGCAGATTTAAATCTGAAAATACTTGCAGCAATGCAGCTAACTACCTAAATAAAAACCATACGAGACCATACAACTTCATAATTTTCTAAAAGCAAAGTTATTTAAACATTGTACCTTGATTCTACTTAATATATTCACCTGTGGATGAGACAACACTTTAACTGGGAGGCAAGAAGCAAAATAGTTTCCTAACTGGAGAGGGCGAGAGACACACTGTGGCAGGCCAGGCCAGCAGGGTTCATCAAACTCACCGCAGTCGTGCCGGTCTTAACTGGCACACCAGCCCACACACAGGCTACCCCATATACCCTATACCTGCATGCCTCACAGGCTCGTCCTTTTTTACTTACCAATTCCAAAACAGACCATGAGGCATGCATGCAGGCTCCTTCTCTGACTGGGTGGGCTCCTTCCTGAATTCCTCTGATGCAATTGCTGTGCTTGAGTTGCGGGCTAGTGCACCTCACCACTGTCTTCTTGTTCATAAATCCAGGCCAACAATCCTCTTCCTTTCATGAATCCGAGTCCCAGTCAGACTACTTCTTCCGACACCCGGACCGGCTTCTTCCTAGGCTGGGGGTGGCTGTTCTTCCATGCTGGCCAGGCCTGGCAGAGCTGCAGTGGGTAGCCAGGTGTACTGTTCCTTGCAGGGGAGCGGGCCTGGGACTGATCTGACTGGCAGCCTTGAGGCCTGGGGCCATGCCTCTCAGGAAGCAGTGAGCACACACTTAGTCTCACAGTGTCACTAACTGACCACTTGACAGTCAAGACGAGAGAAATCTCCCTAATAGTCTCTATCAGCCTGTCAGGGACACGTCATCAAGTCTCTCTGTTCAAACTCTAAATGAGGTGGGACCGTGGGCCATGCAGGAGGTGGAGGCAGATGTAGGTCTGCTGCCTGGGCCTGGCTGACTAAGCGGCAAGGCAAGCACAACTTGTAAACTTGGCTAATCAATTGGCTGGTCTGTGGGGGGGGGGGCTAAGCACTGCTGCTGTTGGCAACAACAGTCAGAACAGACTGAGAAGGAACAGCAGTTTTGTAGGCAAACAGGGATGGGTCTGATTGTCAATAGAAAGCAGGCTGAGTGCAGCCTGCAGGCTGCAGCACAAGGTCACCACTCACCGACACCAATCATTGTCATGCGCTAAAAAATATAACTGCGGCTGCTCAAGATGAGTAGCTCATTCTAGTCCGAATCCTCACTGGTCACTGCTGCGGATGCTACCAGCTCTGCTTGGTCTGATGGCATGGGACACTACTGAGTGGGCAACTAAAGAAATTGCACCTAACAGTTGTACTGGTAGTGCAGGCACATGCCTGAATAATTTTACTGCTCTGTGATTGGCTGCAACATGCAGATTGCTATGTTTGCAACCAATCGGAAACGGGCTGAGTGGGGATATTTGGAATCAGGATTTTTTTTTTACAAGCAGATTGAATTCTGTATGAAGAGAGAGAGACAGAAGGAGCGTGGAGACAGCATGGTGCTGGGTGCCCCAAAGAGAGCAGCCAGGTCCAGGCAAGCCCAGGAAAGAAAGAAAAAAAGTAAAAAAATAAACAAGACAAAAACGTCTCTTTAAAGTCCAGGTCTCATTTCTCAGGCGGGTGCAGCCTGCCCCCCGCAATCTATGCCACTGGGATATATCCAAAAACTGCAATGCCTGTTGGGGGGGCAAGGTCAACCAGAAAAAAGTAAGTTATACAACACAAGTGCTAAAAAATAATTGGCCCATCAGGCAGGAGTGTGTCGGATGGTTTGGGGCCCATGATGCTTGCAATAACACCAAGTAGGCAAGCAAAATAATTACAAAAAAAAACTCTAGTTAAAAGGATGGGAGGGATGGCTGGGCCCCATCACAGATCCTGCTCAAGTTCAAGTTCAAGTTTTTTGCAGGAATGACTCCTTTGAGCAAGCTCATTCACAAGGAGGTCCTGAGGCACATACACATACAGTTCGCAATTACATAGACAGGAGATATAAAATGCAGAACGACAAAGAAAAAAAATATATGTATAATACAAGAGGTATACACAATAGAAGTCCTTATGCTATATATGCAGTACATTCCAGCTTTAACCTTGCCCTAAATTATGCATCCCATTTCAGCTTAATAAGTAGAGGGCCAGTTGGTACCTAGGAAGTTGACTTGGGGTTGGGGGCCTAGTAGCACCTACATATGTCTTTTAATTTAGAGATAGCTAGTGTTTTTGCTCATGCTGCCTGTCTCCCACCAGAAAACATACCAAACTCAGTGAAGGTCTGCACTCTGCTGTTGTCTTTCTGCTGTTGAATTCATTAGTCTCTCTCTCTCCCTTTCCAACTAACGTTTGACACACTGTCTCCATTCACTGCAAAGCCCCAAATGAGCTGAATACACTGGGCTGGATTCACAAACCTTTCTAGAACTAAATGCCACACCACAACTCCAGTTGCAGATCAAAATCTTCGCAGCTTCAGAGATTCCTATTCACATCCACAGCAGCTGAGGAAGATGTTATGGCTGGTACAACAGGCCGTAACATTTTTCCGCAGCTGCAGAGATTTCCATGGCAACACCACCCGCAAGCTGCCATAAATCGTGGAGCCAGTCATAAACCAACTCCACTTTTGAGGATACCGTAGCTGTAGGAGAAACTGCACATTACGCAAGTGGCAACCCATTTGTGCCGATTTTTTCCCACCGCTGTGGGATTTAAGAGTTTTGTGAATCTAGCCCACTGTTTCCTGTGAATGTAATGTGGTGGGCGACACACAAAATTGGCATGAACAACAATCAATCAACCAAAAAAGACCCTAATTGGTTGGCTCCTTTCAGTGCCCCAGTATCTCACAAGTGCCTTTCATACAGTCTGTTAATTTGTTGGTCATGCGGGTCCATGGAATATTCAGTAAGAGACCGGAAAAAAAAGTTCTTTTATTTTTATTTTGTGGTACCCTGCCCTGATCTCCTTGTTCAATGACTCACTACAGTACTGGTGAGTGTTACACATTATTTTTATTGCTCTTGGCTGCTTGCCAACCTTGAAATGGCATGAAAATACACACAAAAAATATTTTTTTAAAAAGTTACATTTTATTTGTTTGTTTAACAGATGGATCTAAAAGAATAATACTGATGCATTTCTCATACTCAAATAGACTAAAAATACTGTAGGTTTACAATTCATTGGAGTAAATCTGAAACTTTTAGAAATAAATCAGAGTTGGAATCAGAACTGGGTCTTACCTGACCCTCCCATCCCTTATTAAAACCACCAAACCATAAAAATGTCCCACTGAACTGAGACAGACAATTGAAGTATACCCCCCACCACTGTGCAACCTTGCAGCAACTTTAGTAGTTTATTAGAAGAATCAGCCTCCCAAACTGCAGAGGGACATATTTCAAGCACAACAATACTATAACTCCAAGATTTTGTCCCCCTTACAGAACAAGCAATGAAAAAATACAACTAACCAGATATGCCCCTACTCAACTTAAAACCCTTCACTGTGCAACTTTGCAACAACTTAGCAGTTCCTTTCTACCTCAATGTGACACCCCCCAAGATCAACTAACCACCACTCTGCAACCTATAGTCGATAGTTCACATGAGCTCCCCACCAAAATGCACCCCCTCTCACTGTAGATATACCTGGGGTCCGAGTAGTAGGGTTTCATCTGGTCTTTATGGGTCAGCTGAGGTGCAGATTGTCCAACTGCCTTGTTGGGCTGACTCCAGTGGGCAGACTCTGACATCCTTTTTGTGTTGCTCTTTTAAACAGGGGGCCACAGAGTGGGGGCTCACATGATGACCTGGTCCATATGAAGGTCCCTGCTGCTTCCTGATCTCCCTGGCAGCTCCCATGATTGGCTGCCGATGGAGAGGGAGGCATGGCTGATCTGTGATGGGCTCTGTTTTAGAAGCCTTTTGGAGCTCCCTAACTCCACTCTCCTCTGGGTCCCTGGTATTCTTCCCCTTGAAACGATGCGGAGCGGGGGGAGTTGATACATGTCCCTGTCCTGCCAAAAATACCGTGGCTGCTCCTTTTCTTTTTGGTATTGAGGGGCTATTTAAATCCTCTGCTGCTTCCTGGCCTCCCTGGTAGTTCCTGTCATTGGCTGCTGATGGGGAAGGAGGCATGACCGAGCTGTGATTGGCTCTGTGTCAGGAGACTTTTGGAGCTTCCTAGCTCCGCCACTCCTCTGGTCACCCAATTTTCTTCTCCTTGAAACAATGCTGGAGGGACTGATCTGTGCTCCCATCCCACCAAAAAGACTGTAGCTGCTCCAGATGCACACCAGTGGTACCCAACAGGGCATCCACAAGTAAGTTGTGCACCCCCTCCTTCACACCCAGTCCCAGTCTGCATGCATGGCTACACGGGCAGGCAGGATGGGGTAGGACAGTGGAGGGGCAGTAATGCGCAGCATCCAGGAAACAGACTCCACAGTGCAGAGTGCCAGTGAAGGGGGCAGACACTATGCAGCTCTAAAGGCTGCATTAGTGGTTATGGGCCCCCTCCCATGCAGCCACATCATTGTAAGCAGGGCCCAGTCGGCCCTGCCTCCTCCAGCCCATAGCCTTAGGAGCCTCCATGCTGGCCAAGGGCTTCACCAGCAGCAGTCAGTGTGTTGTTCTGTTATAGAATGATTCCAGTGGGATATGGCAGTCCTGGAGGACTGCCAAATCCTGACATTCCCTGATCACTGTGCAGGCAAGGATCTACTTACGGACAAGCACAGGCATCCATTTGGATGCACATGATCAAGACCAACTCCACCATCCCCCTGCTGCCCCTGCCTCAATACATGACTTGGCACTTGTGAAGCATGATGGACAGGGGCAGTGGATGTCATCTAGTGGAGATGGGCAACAGGAGGCACACAGAAGTAGCCGGGATACACTTAATTCGAGCCTATCATAGCCACTTACTGTATGAGGAATGGGCCATTAGTCACAAGAAAACGGATGGGTGTTCAAAGACAGACGAGATTAATGATGAAAACCTGGGGATTGCAATATTAAAAGGAGTGCTCCTGTAATCATTTCAAATGTCAAAACAGTAATGATGTAGACTCAAAAATGGGAGTGAAAGTGCATCCTACTAGACAGGAAAACAAGGGCACTCTAAACTAGAATAAAAAGGTATGGATCAAGAATTTTCACTGTGACATGCACTGCTGCCTCAAACTACTAGCATATCGAATGATCAGATGACCTTGCCGGCCCAGTGGCACTGAGGGTTGAAGCGTTGGATGCCACACCTCACGCCATGCCAGCGACCCATGTTTGGGAATGGACTCGGGTCATCGGGGGTCGGCAAGGAAGGAAAGGATTGAGGGTTCAGAGGACAGCTCTCATTTCCTGGGAGGGAGGGGGGATTAGTCCTCGGTGTTCGGCGACCCCTAGCGGAGACTAGGGGCCATACAGCAGTCAGGGACCTAGGGTAAGCAGGGGAGTGGCCATGGCAACACTTCTGCAGGTGTGGGGGAGAGCGTCCACGCACTGCGCTGGAGCGCATTGCACTGCCAGGCCAATGGGGGGGGGCCACAAACAAGAGAGAGAAGAAACCCTCAGAGTCTGATAGACAACAGCTCCCCACAGTACCTGATGCCACATGTCCAGTACCGGGCCACTGTCTCCGCCCCCTCTGTCTCTCTGCAGACCTGGCCAACACTCTGGATTCTAGATAGAGCACCAGTATGTGGAGGAGGCCCTACTTCAGAGGGCTCAGAGCTGAGGGGAAAGTTCAGTTCAGGATCGACGGAGGACAGCTAAACTGCTGAGGAGCAGGACCACAGTGGATGGTAGAGCGATCTGGTGAGCTGGGGTAGCCTGAGAAAGTTCAGGTGTTGGGGGCGAGAAATAGAATGTACAAAAAAATCAGATGACCTGGCTTGTAAACATCTGCTGCTAATTTTGGATGTGTTAAATGTCTGCTAAAAAGCAATTTCCTAAGTATTTTATACATGTCTGTGTAGACAGAGAGGTTACATAGGTGCATTATGGTGTGGAACAGGATCAATATTCTCTCAAACCCATCCCTCGGCTGATTTACAGTAGCTATTGAACCCTATGATGTTATTCTGTTCCAGTAATGAGTCCTGTTTCTGCTTAAAGCAGAGGTTCTAGTGAAAATTTAAATCTGTCAATACACTAATAAAAAGCACTGGTATTCTTCCCATTGTAGCTCCATTTGGCCTACAAATACACCATTGATCATGCACTTGATCCTACATACCATACCTCATACTAGTGAGTTACTGTCCACATCAAGTGCTAATTTGCTTTGGCTCTGGCAAGAATTCTGAGTATCCCAGGAATTTCAACCATCTGTACTTGACACTGACTGAATGTGGAAAGTACCCAAGGAAAAGCAGGGAGAAATATCTTGATAATCATGATAGTCTATTAGTGCTGTGGGGGTCGGAGGACAGTAACATACAGTTTCTTGCACTGCCCTCCCCCCTGCACTGTAGACTACACTAAGGATTTACAGGCTAACGTTTATTCTTGTATTGCATGCTCGGGGAAACAGCTCCTGAACCCAGATGCAGCACCTGACAGCTGCGGACAGCAGCGGATTGAGTTTTCTGACCCTCCCACCCACCCAATCATTTGAAGGCTTGAAGTGAAGGGTGTCAAAGGCTAATAAACCACAGGGGAGCTAGTAGTTATGTGGAGAAGGCAGGGGAAACCAGTTAAGTAGTGATTTTGTGAGCAGGAGGGGCTTATATACTTTGGGCAGGAAGGAATTATAGACTGGGTGTTATTGGTATTTCTGAACTCCTGGGCTAACGTGTGTAGAGAGGGCTTATAGACTGGGGTATTTGTAATACTATATTCTTGGTCTAAATGTAAAGAAAAGAAGGAAAAGATGGCCCGGTGGCGCTGAGGGTTGAGGTGCTGGACGCCACACCTTGCACCACTCCAGCAACCCTGGTTCGGGAATGAGCCCGGGGCATCGGGGGCTGGCAGGGGAGGACTAGGATCGAGCATCCATTGACTGCTCTCCTTGTCCTGGGGTGGGCTGGGGAACACCATCGCACAGTAGCGACCTCTGGGGACACCTGGAGGTACTGCCAGCATGATGGCAGCTGGGGGCGGAGGAGTGCGGCGGATGTCAGCACGCAGTGCCTGATGACATTGCATGTCCACATCCCCGAGGGACAAAAAATCAGAGGAAAATGGCTGGGCGTGACCATGCAGCTTGATGGCCGTGCCCTGCGCTGCCCGGAGGACTTGCGAGGAGTCCTGTCGGGCAGGATCTGGGGCTGTCCTGGCTAGGAGTGGCAGAGGGGGCCCTCTGGTGGGACAGCATGATGGCTGTCCTGGACCCTCCTGGGTGTGGTATGAGCCACCCAGCTCTCCGGGCAGGGCGGCTGGATACTAGGCGGATCTCGCAGAAAGGCTGACAAATATGGAAGTGATAAAAAAAAAAAGAAAAGGAGGAAAAACAATTTCTTTAAAGGGAAAGGAGTAAGAGTCGAGCAACAGTTGGGTACCAATGTTGGAAGTACTGCAGTGCAGTGTCTGTGGGGCAGCAGTCTTCAGGGAGACATTCTGGAGACTGCGGTACTGCCCCATCTGCAAGCACCTCTCTGGGCTGAGGGAGGAGGTTGCCAGACATAAGGCCAAGATGGCTTGTGTTAGGAGGACCTACTGCCTCACTCAGGGACCACCTAGTCCACCTCTGCTACCTCAAAGGGTGCCGGGAAGAAGGAGAGGCTGGACGACGGTGAGCTTGCAGAGGGTGAGGGTGGTGGAGCATAGGCACATCCCACATCCCATACCACTGCGTAACTCCTATGCTGCACTGGACAGGCAGGATTGTCCCACAGAGGCCCCCGAGCTAGTTAATGGGATGATGTTGGAGCCTCCATAGTGGAGACCCCAAGGGGGGAAGAAGAGGACCCCAGAAGAGAAGGAAGTGAATCCTGGTGGGGGACTCAATAGTAAGGGAGATACAGTTGTGAACAGGTACAGAGGAGAAGAGGGTGGTAAGGTGCCTTCCAAGGGTTCCACATCACAATAGTGAGTGGAAAATGACGAGAGGAAACAAAAGCGATGAAAAACAGTGCAGCTGCAAAGGGTGACTGTGAAAACACAGCGATCACCCCAAAATGCCGATAGTGGCAGAGTGACTTTTTGTGGGGGACTTGCCCCCATCCCTTTTATGGTGGCTTTGCCCCCATGCACCCACTCACTAAATATAACAACCTCGGTGAGGCAGAACTTGGGGAGGGGAAAATCTATTGGTCAGTGTTTTGGGGCAATCGCTGAGTTTTCATTGTTCCATGTCATAATAGCTATCTCAAAACAGCAATAGCTATTATGGCAAGTGTTTGTATCACCGAAAAGCAAATCTGCGCTATACACTTCAAGGTCACCCAACATCCGGAATATTAAAAAGTGTTTTTGCGGGGGTTGGGAGGCTGGCTGTGCCCCCCACCCACCTGAATTAACATTATCAACTCCAGGGGGGTGCATGTCGGGGAAGGGCAAAATCTGGATTTCACAAAAAATTAAGTTCCGCAGCTGCAGGTAGCAGCAAAATTTACATTCTACCTGCTGTGCCAGAGCTAGCCACCCACACCACCACAACACATGGCTAGCTTGGTGGCAGCAGATACACCAGTCCCCTAAAACACCTTCCCTGTCTCTCCCCTTCCCCTTGGTATTACCCCCTTCCAGTCGCCCTTCCCCATGTTTACTTTCCCATACGGTTGCTAGTTTCCAGGGTAGCCAAGAATGATAGTGCTGAAAATGAGTCACTATTTTTGTAGTTACTCATTTCTGGTCGCTATCATCACTGGATACTGTTTTAACAGTTGCCCTTTGTAGTCACACTGTTTTTCATTGCTGTTTTTTCTCTTTGCCATTTTTCCCTTGCCATCTTCATGGGATACCCTTTCCAGGTGTCATGTCTTTAAGGGATGGAAGGAGGATCCTAGAGATTCATGGGGAAGCAGAAGGAAGGGAGAGCTGGATGTCATTGCCCACTCGGTGACAAATGACCTTGCTTGGGAGGAGCCAGAAACAGTTCAGGAGTAGTTCAGGAGATTGGAGAGGGGCCTTCAGCAGTTAGCACAATCTGTTACTTTTTCAGAGGGGCCACCAGTCCATGGCAATGGGGAAGACAGGAGCGTCCGCACCAGGAACTTCAACATATGGTTGAAGAAATGGTATGGAGAAGAGGGATTCGGGTTCACTGGGGACTGGGGCTCCACCTGAGGGATGAAGGACTGTACTGGGGCGATGGCCTGCATCCATCCAGGAGGGGAATTAGGATCCTTGGTGAACAGTTAAATGCTATGTTGAGGGGCATTTAAACTGGCCAGGGGAGGTGGATAGGGCTGGCTGGAAAGACATAGACTTCACCCCCCAACAAGATCACAGTGCAATCAGTGGGAACCCCCGAGAATGAAAAATCCCAAACGGAACAAATTCAAATAGGAATACAGGAGGGAGAGAGTAGGGCAGAGAGGAAAGAAAACAAAGTAGGAAATAGGGGAGGGCAAAAGGGCAGGAGGAGGGGAGGTGGCAGTGCAATCTGGAAAGCCATGTGTGCAGCTACTCGAAGTCTGGGCAACAAGATGACAAACCTAGAGGCCACAGTGGCAGAAGCAGATCTGAATATAGTTGTAATTACAGAGACCTGGAGCAACGGAAACCAGGACTGGGATGTAGCAATATCAGATTATGCTCTATTCAAGAGGGACGGGGTAGGAAAGCAGTGAGGAGGAGTTGCTCTTTACATCAGGGAAAAACAAAAGCCACAGAAATACAGGGATACAGGGAAAAGGAGAGGTACTGTGGGTCATCCTGGAGACAGGAAAGGGGGTAGCTATTCAGACAAGGGGGATCTATAGACCTCCAGCACAGGGAGAGAAGGGGGATAAGGATATGATGGAACAAATCCAGAGGATGGCTAACAAGAAGGAGGTAGTGCTGGTAGGGAACTTCAGTCTACCAGATGTGGATTGGTGCATCCCAGCTGCAGTAACAGCTAAAAGCAGGAAAATCGTAGACTTCCTCCAGGGGCGTTCCTCAGGCAACTAGTTAAAGAACCCACTCAGGAAGGGGCGATACTGGACCTGGTATCGTCAAACGGGGACAGTGTTGCTGACATCTCAGTGGGGAGCCACCTGGAAACCAGTGACCCTCGTATGGTGTGGTTTAATACAAAAACTGGGCCAGAATCAAACCACACCAAAACGAGGGTGCTTGGCTTCAGGAAGACTGATTTCAAGAAAATGAGAGAGAGAGTGCCTCAGGGAAGCCTTAGCAGAGGTAGGGGAAATGAATGGGGTAGAGGAACAGTGGGCAAAATTAAAGGAGGCCATACAGAAGGCAACAAACCTATGTGTCAGACAGGTTAAAAAGAGCAAGAGAAAAAGAAACCACTATAGTTCTCTAGGGAGGTAGCAGAGAAAGTAAAGGCAAAAAAGCTAGCATTCAGGCAGTACAAGTCAATATAGAAGGAAAAGTATTGGGAGGGTTATCAGGAAAAGCAAAAGGAGGCAGGGAAAGCAGTTGGGAAAGCAAAGGCACAGATGGAAGAGAACATTGTCAAGTCAGTAAAAAAGGTGGGTAAAACATTATTTAGTTATATAAGCGAAAAAAGTTAGAGCAAGGCAGTGATAGTAAGACTAAAAGGGGAAGGAGGGTAGTGTGTGGAAGAGGACCAAAAGAAACCTGACATGTTGAACAATAATCTTTCTTCAGTATTTACAAAGGAAGGGGTAGGTGACGTGCCACAGATAGGGGAAAGAGGCATTAAAGTAAGGGAGGCGAACACTAGCCCTTTTATGGAGGAGAGATACCTCAGGGAACTAGTGCAACTGAAAGTAGATAAGGCAATGGGTCCAAACGGGATTCACCTCAGGATTCTGAGGAAACTAAAGGAGGAACTGACTGCACCTCTGACGGCCCTGCTCAACCTATCGATGGATACAGGGGAGGTTCCAGGAGACTGGAGGAGGGCAAATGTGGTCCCAATACACAAAAGTTGGAATAGAGAGGAGGCAGGAAACTACAGACCCATAAGCCTGACTTCATTGGTGGGCAAGGTAATGGAAACACTGCTAAAAGAAAGGATAGGGGAATACCTTGAGACCAGTGGGTTACAGGATCCTAGGCAGCATGGGTTCACAGGATGGAGATCTTATCAAACAAACCTGATTGAGTTCTTTGACTGGGTAACCAGGCAAGTGGATCAGAGAGGAGCAGTGGATGTGGCCTACCTGGATTTCAGTAAGGTCTTTGACAGTGTTCCACACATAAGGCTGGTAAACAAGCTAGGCAGCCTGGGGGTGGGTTCAAAGGTGGTGAAAACGGTATGTAGTTGGCTAAGTAACAGCAGTCAGAGGGTGATGGTAAATGGGGTTCACTCAGAAGAAGGCATGGTGACCAGTGGGGTACTACAGGGGTCAGTTCTGGGACCTGTCCTCTTCAACATTTTCATTAGTGATATAGCAGAGGGGCTGGAAGGGAAAGTATGCCTGTTCACGGATGACACAAAAATCTGCAACAGAGTGGATACACCGGGGGTGGAAAGAATGAGGGATGGTCTGAGAAAACTGGAAGATTGGTCAAGAGTATGGCAACTAGGCTTCAATGCCAAAAAGTGTAAAATTATGCACATGGGGCACAAAAAACCCAAGGGCAATGTACTAAATTGGGGGGGGGAGGCAGTGATAAACACAAAACAGGAAGGAGACCCAGGGGTCATCATATCTGATGACATGAAGGTAGCAAAGCAGTGTGACAAGGCAGTGGGAAAAGCTAGTAGAATGCTGGGGTGCATAGAGAGGGGGTATCACCAGCAGAAAGAGGGAGGTAATGTTACCACTGTATAGATCAATGGTGAGGCCCCACCTGGAGTACTGTGTCCAGTACTGGATGCCTCATCTCCATAAAGGCATAGATTGGGTGGAGGCAGTACAGAGGAGGGCAACCAAGATGGTGCATGGCCTGCATCAGAAGCCCTATGAGGAAAGACTCATGCAATTAAATATATACTCTCTGGAGGAAAGGAGGGAAAGGGGAGACATGATTGAAACATTCAAATATCTCAAGGGTATAAACAAGGTACAGGGGGATGGCATATTCCATAGAAAAAGAAGCCAAAGGAAAAGGGGAGTGATATGAGGCTGTAGTGGGGGCTCAGAGGGGATGTGACAAAGTATTTCTTCACTGAAAGGGAGGTGAATGCATGGCACAGCCTACCAGCAGAGGTGGTGGATATAAAAACAGTAACAGGATTCAAGCATGCATGGGATATCTACAAAGGGACTGTAGTAAAAGGACTGGGAAGGGGAAGTCCAGAGATCGAGTAAGGTCTGGGGTAGCACACCAGGTTGGGATTTTAGGGCAGACTAGGTGGGCCAAAAGGTCATTTTCTGCCAACAACTTCTATGTTTCTATGAAGGGCTGTTTCTTTATTCAGCACATCAGACATGGGACAAGAGGGGGTGTAGTTATTCATCTTCTAGGGAGTAGTGAGGATGATATGGTTAAAGCAGTAAAGATTGGGGAGCCAGTGGATAACAGTAACCATAACACAGAAGAATTGATTCAAGGTGGTATGGGAATGCTACTTCCCCAAAAATAAGACAAGGATACTAAACATCAGGTGAGATGAGTTTGATGAGCTAAGAGAAATGGTTGTGGCTCATTTGATGTTTACACCCCCAAATAGGAGAGCTAAGCTAATACCAAGTGGAAGTACCTGAAGTGGAATATGAAAAGGGAAGTGGCTAGATGTGTCCCACTGTACAACATGAGAAAAAAGCTGCTGTATGTGGAGTCTTCCATGGCTGTCCAAAGAACTTGAAGGGAAGTTAAGGGACAAAAAAGAAGTACACTAAGTGGAAGAATGCTAGTGACAGAACAATGAAAGTAGAATACAGGGCATTATAGAAGCAATGCAGAGACAGTTTGCCCAGGCCAAGGCAGGTCAAGAAGATAGGATTGTGCAGGGGATCATGGGGAATAATCAATCCTTCTGTCAACATATAGAGAACAAGAGTTGGGTATAAGGTGGGGTCACTGATCGCTGAGGAGAGAAAAGAACCATTAAGTGAGGTAGGGGGTAAAGCAGAGGCACTAAATTACTACTTTGTGTCAGTATTCTGCCAGAAAGTCAGATGGCATAACCAGTTAGGGGTGAAAGTTATGGGAGAGGTACAGGTCCAAGAGAAGGCAGTACTGATCACATCAGAATTAATTGGTAATCATCTGGATGATGTGACACCAGGAACATCATGTGGTTCCATGGTAGCCACCCAAGGTAGTAGATTTACAAGTGGTTCTAGCTGGGGCCCTCCCTGATATCTGTTAGGATGACTTACAGAGAGGGGCCAGTTCCAGAGTAATAGAAAACATCTGATGCCATCTTCCTATTCAAGAAGAGGGCAAGGTTAAACCCAGGAAAATACAGACCTGTGAACCTAATATCAGTGCTTGGCAAAGTCAGTCAATCATTAAAGAGGTGGGGGTTCAACACATGGATGAAAATGGACTGTTCTCTGGCACACAGCATAGTTGCACAAAAATGTGATCCTCACAAATCAACCTGCCTTCTTCAGTGAGATAGCTAGGAAGGTGGATAGGGGCTGGGTGGTAGATGTACTCTGTCTGGATTTCAGCAAGGCCTTTCTTTCTTTCTTTCTTTCTTGAGATCATTACATTTGTTCCGCATCAGAGGTAATATAACAGGTGATACAAACGGTTGAATGCGGATATCAAAATACACTTATACATGTAGGATTGCACCAAAAGCACTTACTACATGGAAAACCCATGGAGAATGTAAAACAATACAGACACCACTAACTGTACAAGAGGTGGAAAACAAACTGGCTAACAGGTAGAAAGGAAAGTGTGGCTGTGGATTGTTACCATTCAGAGTTCAGGGGTGTGCGGAGCTGAGTACCTCAGGAGACAGTGCTTGGTCTATTGCTCTTTTACAGTACACATTTATTACTGACCAGGATGAGTGGAGCAGCAGTGGGATCTTGACGTCTGCTGATAACACCAAATTGATGTGAAGAGTGGATGTGTCAGAGGATGCGAATGCACTTCAGGGGGTCCTGTACACATCAAGGGCATGAACTGTGAAATGGGGCTCAGATATAATGTGGGGGGGTGTAAGGTAGTACATCTAGGGCAATGAGTCTGGCTTCTGCAGGCACATTGTGCTGTGTAACTGGACAGCATAAGTAAATAAAAGGATTTAGGGGTAATTGTAACATGTCAATACATGTTAGCCAGAAATAAGCACTTTTCACTGGAGCAATAGCAACAGCTGACCAAGGAGCAACCAGGCATCAATTCCTAGTAATGTGCTGTTGCTCTTTGAGAACCAGAGCACATTCTTTGTTCAAGTGCAGTTCTAATGGCAGTCCAGCAGATGGCTATAAAACAGTGTTGTGCTGCTAACATTGTTTCATAGCCATCTGTTGGCCTACCAAGGGAACTGCAGGAACAAAACATGAAAATGTACCCCAGCATGGTCCCATCATGCAGTGCAACCCATATCTTGTAATACATGCAGACAAAAATTGAAGTACATAGCACCAATCCTGACAGTAAATTAAGAGAACAAGTACCATATTTGTAAATGTAAAGCTAATATGTATATAATTACTGGTTGAAAATTGTTCAGTTTCTACTCAAGATATTACAGTTATCAACAATCACAGCCATCTGTTGGCCTGCCAAGCGAACTACAGAAACAAAACATGAAAATTTACCTTAGTATGGTCCCATCATGCAGTGCAATCAATAACTTGTAATACACACAGAAGAAAATCTAACTACCTAGCACTGATACAGACAGTAAGTTAGGAGAAAAAGTACCATAATAGTAAAAATTATAAAAGTGTATTTGGCAATAATAACTGTAACCCCCCTGCAAATGGGGGTTCCCAAAAGACTTCCAGGAGCTTGCTTGAATGCTCCAAGCCTGAATGGTGTTTGGCATTTAAGCCATTTATCAGTGAGTGTTTTTAGAACCTCTGGTACTGTCTCTTTAAGAGCTGTCTGCTTGCAGACATAATTAGTTTGTATGGGGGACTGTGTGTTTCTTTGATTGAGTACCACTCAAGCTGCTGCCAATTCACTTCATTTTTGCAGTCACTAGGAGTGCAAAGGAACCTATCTGAAAGATGTAACTGTTTGCCAGAAATTATTTAGAGTAATAATGAAATTACAGTTTGTCTAACCTGCTTTCTTTGCAGTCAGAACTGTGTCTGCTAGTTCCCATTCTAGTTTTGAACTGCTGAACTGGACCAATCAGTGTGGGGTAAGCTAGCTCTAAAATGGTGCCTTGGACGAATCAGAACTTGGACTCATAATCTGAGCCAGCCACAAGAGGTGTATGGGCAGTGACTCTGGGAGATGTAGTTTAGACTTCAGTGCCTTTTTGGACCAACAGCAGCAGTCTATTGTGAGTGACAGCCAATCCAGTCAAGAACTGGGAGAAACTCAAAGGAAGTGCCCGGTTTTGTCGGTTGGAGTTTCAGTTGAGCTTTGCAGTGAAGAAGGAAGGAGCCCTGTGCTTTTTCAGTGTGCAGTTTTAGTCAAAAACGTGTAAGGCCCAGAGTTCCGGTCTGCAGCTTGTGTAACAGTTTGTTAGGACTGAATCCATCCTGTGAAAAGAATCAAAGGATCTCTGAAGAGTAGAAACCAGGCTCACCCTGTAGAAGACTGGAGGAATTGCTGAAATTTGCCCTCGGTCTGTCAGGAACTGAATCTGCTGTATGTTCTCCTGGGTATTGTGCAGTAATTGCGATCGGGATACAGATGCAGCCTGCCTGGTATAGTGCTTTCTTTTATATGGATGTGTGAAGAGGTTTGTGTACCTCAAGTGAGCCCTGCTGACATTGAAGGACCCTATCTTATTTGGAGGTCGTGAGTACTAATTCAGGGTCGCTCCCTGTTGAATTGCCACATTAAATCCAAATGGAATTACTGTACTGCTGACTGTTTAATTCTCCTTTTCTCTGTGTGAAAGGGCCCCCCTACCAGCTGCCACGGTTTGGACTAGCCACTAGGGCTTGGGTACCCAGGGACAGTAACTGATAGGGATAGGCCTGTGCACAGAGCCTATAGGTAGATTATTAGAGTGATAAGCTAATTAACCTGATTCTCCTGTCCTTGTTATATCCCCTAAATAAATCAGAGCTGCTTGTTTCAGCAAAGTTATACTGCCTGAGGTATTTGTCTATGTTAAAGTACTGTACTGTGATTGTTGCACTGTATCTCATTTCACAGGAGGTCCCAGTGCGGAACCAGACCTGGGGGTAAGTGTATACTGTGAAGGTAATTCTGATATATTGTGTGGGCCACTAGTGGGAAGAAAGGGGGGTTGCAGTGTCCCAGAGGGCTGTGACCAAGTTAGTTTAACTACTGCAAACCCTGACCTCTGGGTGGAGGCACCCGCCATTGGATCCAGGCCCCTCAACCTGTTAGTGGCAAATCAGGCAGGGGTAGTAGCCCCTGGGATAGCGCCATCTAGGGGTTACATAACACTATGCAGTTAAATCAAAATGTTGTAAAGTAATGCCTCCCTACACCCACACTATATGTAAGACAGGTTACATTCAGCAGAATGTGTACTATCAAGTCACTGTTAAAGATAAGAAATATAATATGTGTGTGTGTGTGTCCTTTTTTTGCATTACAAGTTAGCATTACAAATAATCTGTTTATTTCTGGAAATGCTTGCCATAAGCCATAAGCTGACGAGGGTTCTACTAGGGGAATGCCTAGTTGGTGATTGGAGGCACTTTGGCTCATATTCCCATGCCCTCTCACCCCCAACCAGGCATTAATTACCCAGTAGAACCCTCCTTTGTCATGGCTTAATGCTTACTTGTAGACCATAAACTGAAGTCAGGCAGGCAGTGCACTGCCACCGTTAAGAAAGCAAATGTAATACTGGGATGTATTAGAAAAGAACTAAGGAGCAGGTCAATGGAGGTGATCCTCTTTCTGTACATGACCTTGATTTGATCACACCTGAGTACTGTGCCCAGTTCTTGTCATTCCAGAACAGAAAGGATAATAAAGAGATGTTTAGGGGTCTGCATATGGTTGCCAGGCTGCTTAGTGGCTAAGGTGGCTATAAGGAGAGATTGGGCATACTCAAATTAGTTAGCCTTGAAATGAAAGGCTAAGAGGGGAATGATCATGGTTTTCTAAATATTAAAGAGCTAGTGTACAGTACTACCTGGAATTAATAGTAATTTTCAGATGCAGTCAGCTACCACTTTCTTTTATCTGAAGTATTTTTTTTTTCCTTTCTGTTTGCTAATTAGAAGATTTTCCACCTGGCAGTACTGGGGTGACGTGTGGAGCAGCAGTCTGTCTGGAGGCTAACAAGAAGTTAGTTCAGTGCCTCCCTCTACGTCATCAGAAATGTGACCAAACACACTGAGGCACCACAACCCTTGCAGTCTGAGCAGCGACTTTCACAAGTTACCAATCAAAATGCTTTTAATTGTGACATCACTAGTAGCCAAGAAGATCCAATCCCTGATGTTTCATGTGAAAGAGAATAATCTGGCAGAGAGAAATGGTTCTCCTTGGTTACTAATGATGTCACAGTCAGTGTGGTCTCAGTGTTGATGATGTTGTTGGAGAAACAGAACTGACTTTTTTAGCCTCCAGACAGACTGCTGCTCCACACATCACCCCAGTACTGCCAGGGGGAAAATCTTCTAATTAGTAAACAGAAAAGAAAAAAAAATACTTCAGATATAAGTACTGTAATATCTGTCTGCTTCTGAAAGCTACTATTAATTCCAGGCAGTACACTAACTCTTGAAAGGGCATAAACAGTGAGTAATGTGCACAGATGCTTGAGCTGGTGAGTGCAAGCAGATTTTTAGGCCATGAACTCAAACTGAGGGTAAGGGGCAGAATAATGTCTGCAGTACAATGTCTGCATCAACAAAACTTACTAGTTCACGCCATCGAACTTTGAACAGTGAGGACATAGCCAGTGCCCTTTTTCAGACCTATCTAAGTCCTTTGACTTGGTGAATCATGGTTGACTGCTGTCCAAGCTCCAGGACACTGGCTTCACTGAAGCCTCAGTGGCTTGGTCCACAAACTATCATTCAAATAGACCTCAAAAAGCCTTTCCTGATGGAACAGATTCTCCACTATTAGATACTGGGATTGGAACCCCACAGGGCTCCATTCGACAGTTGATATTCAACATTTTCCATAATGATGTACCAAATCTCGTGTCTTCATCCAGAATACTACTGTAAGCCGATGATATCACTCTCTTCAGTTCTGAACCCTGTTTTGATGACTAGGTTAGGGAGATACAGAGGGACTTCTATATATTTCACAAATGGTTGCTGTCTGAAAATATTTAAAACACTGTTTATTGGGTATATTAAAATTCTGCTGAACATCCTGAAATTTCAACAGAGTACCATCCCGTAAAAAACGTTCCACTGTTCTAGCTTCTGAATAGGGCTAAAAGGTCTGTGTAAGGAGGTGGCCAGCAATTTTAAAGTTTGGGTTCCCCAACAAGGGCTGTGATACATCTTTAGTAGGGTCCAAGTTGAGAAGAGAGCACAGTTGCTTATGAGCCCTCATTGATCTATCTAATGGCATGCCTTCTAAGAGCGAGGAAGCTTCTTAAGTGGAATATGCTATAAGGCTGTAATGTTTAACTTTAATTGGGAGCACTGGAGCTGTTCAATTTCCAACCATTGGGGAATGTAGTCTGAAAAGGGATCTTCCGAAGAAGGTCTATATCACTGAAAGTAACGGGTGCTATGCATAGCAATGTAGTATACGAAAAAAGTAGGGACACAAAGGCCCCCACTATTTTTTGGTGCCATCAATTTAGCAAATGCCCTCCTAGGTGGTTTACCCTGCCAGAGGAAATTAGAGATTATTATATTCAGGCCATGAAACCAAACATGTGGGAGAACTTCAGTAAGCATAAGGAGGGGACATAAGATTTGGGGTAGCACATTCATTTTATTATGTTTAACTGACCCCAGAAAAACATAGGAAGTAGAGTCCAGCGGGCTAGGTCACGTTTAACTTGATCAGCTAACAAATCCAGATTATAGTGTTCCATTTTAGTAGGGGAGACACTAATACAAAGTCCAAGGTATTTGAGTTTATCTTTTATCCATACCAACCCTAAGTGCTCTAAGCTCACCCTGTTGGTCTGAACATTCAATGGCATAACCTCAGTTTTGGCCAAATTTAATTTGTAATTTGAAAAGTGACCACACTGTGTAATTATCTCTAAGGCAGCAGATAGGGAAGTAGTGGGATGAGTGACATGCAGTAGCACATCATCAGCATAAGCCGATAACTTGTACTAATACGGGCCAAGAGGGATGCCTTGTATTTGAGGAGTAGCATTGATTTTCCTAATCAGAGGTTCTAAATTAAACAGGAATGGTGACAAAGGACATCCCTGCCTGGTGTCCTGTAGTAAATAAATACATTCTGACCAAACCCCATTACATAAAACACAGGCTGAAGGCTGGGGCCCAGATATTCAAACTGTGCCAGGCTGTGACGCAAGCTCGGCGCAGCGCAACTTGGCTGCGCAGGGGTGTGGACTGGGCAATATTCAACAGAGCTGCACCATGGCACAGCATCATTGAATATCGCACCCTGGCCACCCGCAGTGTGCATGGTGCAGTGGCACTGCGCCAGTGCAAGTGGCCAGAGTGGAGTATGGGGATGCGCTAGCGCAAGTTCCATTGCACTATGCACAGCAACCGCAAAATTCAAAACTTGACATGCAAATGAGGCCATAATGTATGCAAGGTGCAAATGGGGTCATTTGCATGTCATTATGGCCCCATTTGCTTGCAGGTGCGCCGATCCCTGACGACTTGCGCCTGGCACCCTGCCAGGCAGCAGCTGTCAAGGACCGATGTCCCCTGCAGCCGGCAATGTGCTCCACAGCCAAATCGCGGGCTGCATTAAAAAAGAGGAAATACATAAATCCCTGGTGGTCCAGTGGACCGCTGTCTGCCCCATCGCAGGCATTTGTAAAAAAATAAGAAATCTGTCCACTATCCCTGGTGGTCCAGTGGACCTGCCCACCCGATCGTGGGCTAAGTAATAAAATTATATCCCTAAAATCCCTGGTGGTCTAGTGGACCTGCCCACCCGATCGTGGGCTAAGTAATAAAATTATATCCCCAAAATCCCTGGTGGTCCAGTGGACCTGCTAGCCCAATCGTGGGCTAAGTAATAAAATTATATCCCCAATATCTCTGGTGCTCCATTGACCCCCCACCCCACCCGCCCACTGAATCCCACCGCCCGCTCCCCAGTCAGCGGGTGGCAGCACCCACCCGCCGCCCGCCGCCTCGCAGACTGATATCGGCTGGTTAGCCATTGGTCCACAGCATGAGCCAATGGGCATAACCTATAATAGATACATACATTCCAGATATGTGAATGGGATCCCATTCACATATCTGGAATGTGTAATAGTATAGCTGCACACCTATTGGCTCACGCTGTGGACCAATGGGCGTACAGCCCTACCAATGGTGTCAGTCGGTGGGTGGCAGGGCAGCAGGCAGGTGGGTGCAGCCGCCCGCCGCTGACTGGGGGGAGCGGGCGTGGGACCAGTGGGCTGAGGGGTGGGGGGTCCACTGGACCACCAGGGATATTGGGGATATAATTTTATTACTTAGCCCGTGATCGGGCGGGCAGGTCCACTGGACCACCAGGGATTTTGGGGATATAATTTTATTACTTAGCCCATGATCATGTGGGCAGCAGTCCACTGGACCACCAGGGATATTGGACAGATGTCTTTTTTTTTACAAGTGCCTGCGATCGGGCAGACAGCGGTCCACTGGACCACCAGGGATATTGGACGGATTTCTTATTTTTTTTTACACATGCCTGCGATCAGGCATGGAGGTGCTGCCAGGCAGCCGGAGTTCGGGTGGCCACCCACAGGTGGTAGCCGCCGCTGCGCTTCTGCAATACGGCAGCTCACCTGTGGGTGGCCATCAGTTGTTCCTTTTTTTTGATCAACTTTGTGCTGGCACAGGTAGGGGTTGCGCATGCATGGCTCTGCATATCCGAGGCTGAATATGGGGCAGTGCAGGGTGTCGTGGGCACGCACTCCTACCTGCGCCTGCATGACATTACTGATGCGCTTCTAGCGCGATCGGGATTTGTGCCGCGACTTTTCCCTTTTGAATATCATGCCGGGTGATGTGGGTTGCACATGGTGCAACACTGTTGCGCCATGCACAACCCTTTTGAATATCTGGGCCTGGGAGTATAACATTTTAACCCATTGAAGAAACTCGGGTGGTATATGATACATGGGAAAGAAATGGTTACTATCTAATGCTCTACTTCTAAACATTACCAAGACCAAACACATGAAATTTGGAACAAGAAATAGGGTGTCACTACCCCATCTGACAATTAGTGGGGCAGATGCTACAGTTATTGAGATCACTGAAAATGTTAAATAGCTAGACTTTTGGTTAGATTTAAATCTTTTTTACAGTACCCATGTTGATCTTTTGTCCAAGAATGTGCATAAAAAACACTGGGCCTACTCTTACAGGGTTAGGTTTTTGTATCAACATTTTCTAGAAAAACTTTGGTGAAATCTGTTATTTTTTTTTTTTTTGTCAATTATAGATTGTGGACTGTACTTCTCTTAAGCAATAATGTACTACCAGGGGTTATATTAACAGTCTGTTAATCACCCACTTGGGGCGTAATGTGGCACGAGGTGCAGCAGAGTGCCATATTGCCCCAAGGGGGTGATTAACTGGCTGTTAATCTATCCCCTGGTAGTACATTATTGCTGTTATTATAAGTACATTTTTGTTTAAAAAATATGTCCTTTGCTGAAATTAAATAGTTGTAGAAATGTGTTTTTTTTTAAATAAAATAGTCCTTCTGCAAGTTTCAAAACTTGAAATGCAGAGCCATCATGACAAAGCAAAACACAGACCTGTTATGGTTTCCATGGTGACATTTGTTTGTCTTGGAGACTGTATTAGGCACTGCTGTGGCAATCGGTAGTAAACTGCATTACAGATGAGCTCCAACTCCGTAAGTGTTGATGACTGCATTTGGAGATGAATATCGGCTTTACCATTGCATTAATTACTTTTGTAAAACAAGACGCCTGATGGTATTATTGCAATGTTTAAAAAGTAGAAACGTTGCTTCTGAGGATGTGCAATAATGATATACTGTATGTACTGTGCATGCTTAGAAGCAAAGTTTCAGCTTTTAAAATGTTTCAGTAATACAATTCTCCTAGTTCATTTGCCAGCCTAAGTCAATAAATTTGGATCCTAAAGGATGTACTTTCAGACCCTCATATGTATGTGAATGATTAAATCAGAACTCGTCACCCCTCCCACTCCAGCTCTTTAGTGGAACTCCAACAGAAACGGTCGGGACACGAATACGGGACAGCAGGACTCGAACGGGAATCCCCTACCCCCCCCAAAAAATATGTGCTGTGTCAAGACTGAGAGGATCGGGGGAATGAGACAGGTAACTGATAACAATTTAAAAGTGAGAATTAGTTTCTAGCCATGGCGTACTATAAAGGAACCTAGTACTGTGACAGCCGGCCTGATAGGTGTGTGTGGAGGGTACCACACTTATAATACATAACACTTTTTTTACATGCTTAACTCAACTTGTCGGTTGACAGTCTATTGAAGTCCATAATGCTGTGTGATTTGTGTGTGTAATTTGGGGCTAGAGATTTCTGACATGATGCGGCAAACTGTCACGACTGATGTCAGTAGTTAGTGGGTATGCACTGTGACACGTACACAAGACATGCCCTGTTATAGATAGTTTTTTTTTTTCTGTTTATTTATTCTACTGTTTTTTGTTCTTTATGGCTACTGTTGTTGACTATTTAGCAATAAGGTGTGCTGAGGTCTGAGACCTCATATGGGAAGCCATTTTCTGACAGAAAATCCCGAGTCTGTAACAACTGCTAGCACTTGTTTTTTAAAATGATGAAAAACAGCACCCAGTGATCAGTCTGTACATGCTAGGTTAATGTAGGTTAATGTAACCCTATTAGAAGCATGGCAGCCAATCAGATTACTTTAAATTTCCCTGCCTTATAATAATGTGAGTAATCTCTCATTAAATAGCATTGATGCACATACAGTTCTTTGTGTCATTTTGTAACACGTGCTGCATGGCCCACACTATTGTACACCATATGACAAGGCTGGATAGCTTTCTTTTCAGCAAGATTGTTTCTATTTTGTGTTAATAATTGTTCATCATTACTGTAAGGTATGGCACATGTTTTGATTTTGGGCTCAGTTACATGGTTTTCATCAATGTACTCCACAAGACTATCTCAAGGTGAATCCATCAGATCTCCTCTGTTTAACACTTCACTGGGACAAGGTCCTTATGGTATGTCTGTAGGGCTACAACACTTCAAAATAATCTTCCTTGCGTTATTCAGAGCATTACTTTGCATAATGTTTTAAAAAAAGGTGTTAAAACAACATTCCCTTGTTGATTCTGAATGTAAGTGCTTTTCATGAATGATGTTTCTTATCTGTACTGCTTTTTGTATATTGTTTTCTACTTCTGATTGTAATGTACAACTTTATTTGATCGATGGGTTCCCCATGAAAATGGTGTACTACCTTAATATATCATGGGAGTAACATCGCCACAATAATATTGTGTCAAAAATGTCAAAAGTAGTTACAGTGCCGGGGTAGAGTACGGCTGCAGAAATATCACTGCCCCTGTCACTGTATGTAGTGATGGGGAAGGTATGAAGGAGTTGTCGGTGTGATGCCTGGTTGAGCTGCTCCGGTGGTGGAGTGGCTAAAATGCTATCACATGGAGCAGAGAAAACCAGGGGACCAGAATTTGGTTCCCCATCTCCCAGTATCGAACTATTTTAATTTTTTTTATAAAGACATTTCCTCCTTCCCGTGTTTCTCCTCGTCCCCGAGGTCCACACCCCATCGGAGATGATTATATTTATTTTGGGGGTGGGGGGGCAAAGCCCCCCACAAAATAAAAAAGTCATTTTGGCATTTGGAATGGTCGATGTTTTTGACCAACCATTTTTATGTTTTCAATGATTTGTTTGCAGCAATGCGTGCCACGGTGTTTTTGTATTTGGGATTATCACCTAGATCCAAAAATGGGCACACAATGCCCATTTTTGGGCTAGCCAGTTACCAAAGTCTAAATACATAAACTAAATTAGGGAAACATTATTTTATTATTTTATTTATTGTTTTAGTATCTGGACAAGGCCAGCATAAGCCTGTTTACAGGGGTGACCAGGGACATGGAACATAATACATCTGACAAGACAGTATGTAAAAACATTGGTCATAGTCCTCATACAATGACGTCAGAATATATTTACACTACAGTGGGTTCATGTGTGACAATTGGAAGTAGCTCGCTCCAGTAGATGTCTTTTAATCCTATTTTTAAAAGACCATGGAGTCCTTGATTGTCTTATGCACATTTATAATGCATTCCATACCTTAGTGGCTATGAATCCGAATGATAATTGTTCCATATGGGTTTTACAGAAAGGGATGAACAAGAAATTCTTCAATGATGGTTCTTAAGTCCTGTGGTCAGTTCTACAGCTATGATAATGCCTTTAAGCATTTTGAAGAGTCCAAAGCCCTAATTTTCAAAACAAAGTTACACAGCAGAAATTGTAGTCTTGTCTCCAGGGGGAGCCATTTTAAGTCACTGTACTGTAGATGGTGCAGTGGTGTGTCCTTTGGTCAACATCAGGAGCAAAGCAGACAACTCTGTTATTTACTGTAGTATCCTTAGCTTAGACAACTCTGTCTCAGTGAAGGAAACAAAACAACTCCATTGTCTAAAAATGAGAGGAGATTATGGCTAGCAATTTCCAACCAAGCCTCATTAGTTAGGGATCTCCTAATTATGTATAACAAGCTAGGTTTTCTGTTCGCATTCTCTTTTATATAATCCAGATGTTCCTAATAAGATAAACATAGGTGTAGTCACATCCCCATGTATTTAAAGTTATTACCAGTGTCCACTTTTGTTTTTTCAAGGGTCTGGATTTCATAACCATTGTTTAGTGCATGGACTCTGGCAGTTAAGTTGAAAAGCATTTTTTTTTTATTTTGATTCAGTAAGTTTGTTCATAGCAAAGCATTAATTTATGGGAAGGAAAGGAAATCTCATGTCAGTGGCTAAGCAGGTTGCACACTTATCTCTGAAGATAAGAAGGTTGTGAGTTCTAGTCCCACACCAGGAATGTAGGCTAAAATCCCAGTACTGACACTGTAGTGCAGTATGAGAGGTGTGCTGTGCTCTTGAGGGGTCATTGTTCAGGTAAGACTTTAAACTGAAGTCCCATCTGCCTGTTCTAGTGGTTGTGCAGGTAGAAGTTAAAGATCCTGTGGCACTTCTTGAAAACAGTACAGGATTTTTTTTTTATTAAAGAACACAAACAAAAGTTACAAAATCAAGCAAACAGATACATCATATATACTGTACATACATCTCCTACCAAGACTTACATGTAAAATACAAACAGTACAGCAAAGAAAAAAACACAATCATTCAAACCAAAAGAAAAAAAAAACTCATCAGCCTTCTCTTTCTTCTTCTTCTCTTAAACTTTAAATTACCCCAACCAGTGTACCCTTTCCAAAAAAACAGCAAACTGTGCAGTATGTATATAATTCAATTCAAGATGATATACAGCAAGCTGTTCTTGTGGGCTTTAAAAATGAGTTCTAAGGCCAAAATTCCCTTTGGCTGCAATAACCATTGTGCACCTAACTTGCCATATGGTCCATTTAAAAATGGCCAGATTAAATGCAGTTACCTCTATGCCATTTACTCCAACCATCATTAAGCTGCCTGGAGATTACATTTTCATATGTTACAGTCTCAAATATTGGTGCATTCCATCTGCCACAGCTGGCCAGAAGTCCTTCATAAATGAACAATTCAAGGAGAGGTGTTGCACCGTTTATGGTTGAGAAATGCAATTTTATCTCAAATATATACCGTACATTTAATTTAGCATAAATACAAAGCCAGATGGTATCCCACAATTTTGCCGGAATTCTTGGCTAATTGATCAAAGCTATAATGGTTTCCACCAATACTCTGTTACCCCTCTACCCCTCTATCCCCCCCCCAAAAAAAATTGGAATCTCTGTGAAATGAGTATCCAGTATGCTGTTGTATGGCTGTTTCCTAGTTTCTGATTCAGTTTGAACTATCATAACATTCTACTGCAGGAGTCATGAAAAACATTCCTTAATATATACTGGCAAGGCTTGTTGGTCACATTTTAAGAATGTAATACTGCCTCTTTTCCACACAGCAATTAAAGGAGACATCCATCTCTGCACTAACTCAATCCATAGCATACTCTTCTGCTGAAAGATTGATGCCAAGTTAGAAATAAAAAAACAAGCATTTGTCAATGTCAATTGTTGTCTTACTGGCATTGGCATTGGTAGTGCAGGAGTTAGAGAGATGCATAATAGGAATGGCAGTAAATTATGGAGCTGATGCCAACCCCACCCCGCAGAAAGTAACAGTCATTAAGGTGTGCCTTTGGGTTGTTGGCCATAATGCTCATGCCATTTCACCTTACCTTACCCTGCAGATGCTGACAAGTGTCATGTTGTGCCTTGGGTTCATTGGGCCTTAAGCTCACCCCATTCCATAAGGAAATACGTTGTGATGGGTGCAGTATAGGAGAATGTGGTGAACATTGGTCCGAAGAATCCAAGGCACACCTTGATGCCTGTCACTGGCTGCAGGGTGGGTGGGGGTGGGGGTGGAATGTCATGAGCAATACAGCCAACAATCCAAAGTCATATCCCTGATGTCTGTCAGTTTCTACAGGGTGGGACACTGAGGTTTGAAACCCTAATGCCCCGGGCGTTTGTTGGTATTTGCACTCCAGATTTTCAAAATGGGCCATTTGTGACCCCACCTCATGAAAGCATTTGGGACCTCCACTCATGAACAGTGGCACTGTGATTTTGTTAATGTGTCCCGAACATTGATTTCCCACAGCAACCGCACCATTCTGAACCAGATGTGCAAAAACACATTTTGGGCAGGATGTGAAAAATGACAGCTATACCATTCATAAGGAGGTGTGAAGAAATGGCAATGTTGAAAATCTGGAGTGAAAACATTACAAATTCTCAAAGTTACAAGTGTGCGTGGAAACTGTGCAATGCATGCTCATAACACAGTCATTTTTGGTAATTTTTTCACCAAATTTTCAACATAGGCATTTTGAGACTGCCACTCGTGAACAGTGGCACTGTGATTTTGTTAATCTGTCCTGAACATTGATTTCCCACACCAACCATGTAGTCAAACACATGTGATTGCCTTTGGCCCCTTCTCTGAATTCCTGCTGTTTCCCTCTGAGACAATGGCCCATGCCTGCTTCCCCCTTCCCATACCCCTGGATATCACTAATCTAAACTGACTGTTAGCTTTTAAATGGAATTCTTAGGTTCTTTTTGCCTGTCTAAATGCAATGAAACTACTTTTTGTATAGACTGTCAGCCTTACTACTGAATTCACTGCAACTATATGGCTGTGTTAAAGAACTGAAGCTTCCTGTATATCTGTCTATTAGCCCTACACTGAATGCCTATGTACTTCTATGCCTGTGTCAATGTACTGTAACTGTAATTATGTTGTTTCTGTACTTCTATGTTTCTGACGTGGAACCTTTGTAAATGAGTTCTTGACTCAAAGGTCTTTTCTGAATCCTCAATAAATAAATTAAAAATTGTGCACCAGATGTGCGAAAAAACATTTCAGGTGGGATGTGAAAAATGACAGCTGTACTGTTCATAAGGAAGTGTGAAAAGATGGCAATGCTGAAAATCTGGAGTAAAAATATAAAAAATTCTTGAACTTATGAGCGTATGTGGAAACTGCGCAATGCACGCTTGTAACACACTAATTTTTTGGAATTTTTTCACCAAATTTTCAACATAAGCATTTGGGGACCTCCCCTCATGAACAGTGACACTGTACTTTTCTTAATCTGTCCCGAACATTGATTTCCCACAGCGACCACACCATTGTGTGCCAGATGTGCGAAAACACATTTTGGGCAGGATGTGAAAAATGAGAGCTGTACTGTTCATAAGGAGGTGTGAAAAAACGGCAATTTGAAAATCTGGAGTGAAAATTTTAAAAATTCTCGAAGTTATGAGAGTGCATGGAAACTGCGCAATGCACGCTCGTAACACAGTCATTTTTTGGATTTTTTTCACGAAATTTGCAACATAGACTTTTTGGGAGCCCACCTCATGAACAGTGGCACTGTCATTTCATTAGTCAGTCCCAAAATGTGATTCCATGCAGTGATAGTGAAATCACCTTTCAGGGCTGAATAACAAAATGACAGTGATTGATTTCATGAGGTGAGGTCCCAAGAACCCCATGTCAAAAATTTGGAGTCAAAAGTCAAAAAAATGGCCGCGATATCCTCCTAAGTTGAAACCTCCCTCATTGATGCCATTATACAGCTTACTGGCATTTCTTTAGTTCTCGATCGACTTTGAAGAGTGCAGACATGTTCCCGCTCCACCGACAAGCATGGCACTGGACTCCGGAGATAAGTATGGGATGAGTGGAGTGTGGGGAGGTGAGGTGCACAAAGGGTGGGAGCAGGTTGGGGGAGAGGGCCCCGCTGACAGCGAGGGACCGTTTTCTTTGTTTCAGATACTAAAAAAAAAAATGAACAGTGTGAACCATTTTCTATCTTTATAGATGTATGAAAACAAATGTTGGAGACACTGGGGTGGGCTCCCAGTGTGGCTCACAATGGGGCTGGGTGGGGGCAGGAACATGCCAATGCAGTCAACTTCTGAACACAGGGAAGCACACTGGGGTGGGCTCCCAGTGTTCCACACAATCTTGAGGGGTTATAAACATGCTGACAGGGGGATTGGGCACCCCCCCAGTCAGCTTTCCCATGATTGTGAGAAGCAGATGGAGACAGCCACCGCCATGTTTATTGAAATGTTTCAGCAGGCAAGGTACGCCCTGCAATGACAAAGTGCTCCCTCATTGCGGCGGTGAAATTCTTTCAAGTTGGTAGCATGCTTCTCAATTGCTGTCATAGACAGCATGCTCATTCATTGGTGCCACAGAGAACAGCACAGAAAAGCAGCGGCGCCATTGGTCACAATACTGCCGCACCTCTACAACCTGCTACTCCAGCATGCTGCCACAAAATGTTGCTTGCGCTGCACATGCAAGACAACATAAAAAAATACCAGAGGGAAAAAAGTATGGTATTAACCATCACAAGGCCTCCTTCCTTACTAGACCCATAGGTGTGACACCTTTTCACCTGGTTGAGTCTGATGTTTCAGACTAAACAGAAAAAGAACACTATAAATCTGAGCTTGTAAACTGGTGGTGTTGGTGGGGGGTGGGCAGATGCTATATACAAAAACAACATGATGATAAAAGTTTTAGCCAAGTATATCAATTTTTTCTTGGTCATTGGCCATTTTTCCATTTATTTATTTTACATTCTGCCAGTTAATTTTCAGATTTCCAATTTTTTGTGACATATCACCATAACTGAATATAATACCCAGTAGGTCAATTTGTTGTTTTGAAATATTGATACCAGCAACCTCCATGGTTACAGTAGTTCCTAAAACCACACCCTTGCTTTTGCTTACCTTAACCCCTGTCCTTTAATAGAATTTTTCTAGTTCACTTATAACATTTGCTCCGGAAGCTGCATCTTTGGTTAGTAAGATTATATCATCATCTGCATTGGGCATTTTTTTTTGGGGGGGGGCTACATGAGTCCTATCCTGTAGTACTAATGGCACAATCTCTCAAGTACCCTCTATCCATCTTAAAATTGGGTCTAAACTGAAAACATGTAAAAGAGGGGCTAAGTGAACAGCTCTGTCATACCCCTTTTCATAGTTGGTGAGGTGTTCCTAACCACCCATTAACTAGTAGGACAATTTTTGCTTCTTTGTACAAAGTACATGGCACTTGGATAAATCTATTTGATATACCAAACCCCTTCAATACTGCCCATAAGTAAGAGTGAGAGAGAGAATTAAAAGCTTTCTCTTGATCCAGCGTAAGTAGTAAGCCATCCAATTTCCGTCTTATTCCTCGTTCAACAATTCCCCGTATGTATATTAAATTATTATGAATATTTCTTTCTGGGATCAAGCTGGCCAGCATGGGAGATATTGGATGGTGTGCTATAGCAGCCAATCTTTTACACAGGATTTTGGTAAAGATTTTTACATCTGAATTTCATAGTCTCAAAGGTTTCTAATTCTTGAGGTTTGTGCTATGGCCCTTCTTATAAATAAAGAACATAGCACTCAAATTCATACTGGGACATAACTTACCAGTTTGTATTATAGAATTAAACAATAAAGCAAGTTCAGAGGCCAAACGGATAAGCACTTGCTTATATATTTCACCAGAGATTCCATCTAGACCGGTTGCAGTGCTAGTGGAGAGAGAGGAGATAGCCAGCCGTACCTCTCCTTCACTGATATCTGCAAGTAGCATCTGAGTATCTGTTTCTGAAGGAATAGGTACATTTAAATCCTTTAAACATGTATAATTCTCTTCTATCACTGCCTCAGCACTTCCAAAGGTAGTAGATATGTACTCTGTAGCTATGTCTTGAATACCATCATCAGTTTTATGATTACCATCTTTATCTTGTAACTCTAAAATAACTGAATGTTTTAAGCTGTCAGCACAGCTATTATATGAGTTGATTTTCTCTTTCCTACCCTGTGTTCCATACTTCTGCTCCATGAACAGAGTTTTTCATTTGTCATATTGAAGTTTACACATTTCAGATTTTATGCTTTTTATCTGCTTTGAATAGTCTACTGAGGTCTTATGAGCTAGTGAAATAAATTTTATTAACTGTGCCCTAACAGATAAAATAATTAATGTATTTGCTTCTTTCCCTCATTTTGTTCAAACTCATATCAGATTTTTAATGTCTGCAGTAGTATCTTCCCACCATTCCTTTATATTATTGTATAAAAATTAAAACAGACTTTTAAGCCTCAGTTTAGTCCATTAACTGGTTAACTAAGTTTGGATCATTAAGTATAGAAGGGTTCATCTTCCAGTTCCATGGGCCATGTGGGCTATCTTATTTTACCCATAATTCAGTTTGCACTACTCTATGGTCTGAGGTCTCCCAGGGAATTGTGATAGCTGTGGCTGAATTCAAACCATTAGAAATAAACCAAAAGTCTATTCTTGAGAAAATTATTTCTTTCTAATAGCTATGCTCAATCTGTTTCCCAAACATATTATAGCCATCTGATATCCCTGCACTGTAACACATTTTCTTCAAAAGGTTGGTACCATGGAATATTTTTTCAGTTCTCCTTCCCCTGCCAATATCAAAGAAACCACAGCTGAAATCTCCACCTAACAAGACTCCCCAAGACATATGCAGATATGGCTAGATCAATTTAAAAAGATAACCCATTCTGATTTTATCTGGGGACATTGGACTCTATGCACGAAAGTGTGGTAAGTATGTGCGATGTGCACATAAATTGCTTGTGCACGTATACAACCCAGGACAGGTGCACACCAGCTAGTATTTACCAATGCTGGCCACCTTTCCATGGCCCTGCGCCCCATCATGCAGACACATGGTGATGGCTCAGTGCCGTGTAAGGGCTGTGAGTGGGGCACAGGTAGGCAGCCAATAAGATACCCATCCTGGGTCCCTTATTGGATCCCCTGCTGCACACAAGCAGGGGCTCCTGGGAAGGTGTGAACCCCATCCAGAAACAAACAGCAGGTGTTTGCCTGAATGGTCACCCCCAGCCCTCACAGGCAGCCCAATAAGCTGGGGCAGCAGTGCAGCAGGGGTCCTGTTGTCACCGTTGGCAGGTGTCTGCTGGGGGGAGGCATGTAATGTTTACAACTGGAGCCCCATTGTTACCCTGACCTAGCACTCCATGCCTTAGTAAATGATGTGGAGTCTGGACTCACTCAGGATGCCCCTGGCATGCCCACAATGTGTAGCTGTGGGACTGGGCAGGAGGTTGTGTGCACAAGGGGTTGTGCACCTGTTGTGAATGCCACCCAGGGGTCCGCTGGACCCTGCTGCATGTCATTCTCATGTAGGGTTGGGTGCATAGGTACTATGCACTTTTGTGCATAGAGCCCTATATACATTAATCAGCTAATGTCTATAAGCAGGGCCCTTCCAGGGTATATTTGTACCACTTTAGAAACTGTGATTTTAGAAAAGCCAAACAGAATCCCTACTAAAGAACAAGATTTGAAAATGGTTGGGAAATTTCCTCAGTGTCCTAGCCAAATTTCCCCCATTCATTAAAATTACCACCAGCAGCACAACCCACTATGTCAGTTTGCATCTGTATTCCCCTTCCCCTGCCCACCCCAGGACAAGGCCAAAAACCAGCAGAATTGCCTAGTTGTCCTTTTCTTGTCAACAAACATTGAATACTAATATACCATACCCTTGACTGATGTATTAAATATCATTACCACTTCTGTAGAGCATGGCATCTTTAGCCTTAAAAGGCTCACCATTAACATTCATGATACTTGATTTTTCTGCTGTTTTCTTTTTTACATTAAACTGCTACTCATGGCAGCAGTTTGGGTACTTGTATCATCATTATACATAATTACTTTTAAATGTATTGATAATATGCTACTGAATGAACCTCTTAAATTAAGGGGCTAGATGGGTAATAAATTACATATTAACTTACATCAAGAACATTTATTGCATAATTTAAATTCTGGTGCTTTGACTTATTAGCTAAAAAGCTTTCCTTGCAGTTAAGTGTCTGTGGAGGAAATACATGTTAGTTAATGAAGACCCTTTTGTCACTTTTATTTTAACCTACTACCTGTTTTCCTCCTGCTGTCAGGATAGGGCAGGGCAATTGTGGGGGTGAGATGATGAGACTCCAGGGAATATACTTACAGTGACAGGACATGCACTTTGGGCACTGTGCAGCATGCCAGGGAGCCCATAATGGGCATGTTAATGGCCCCTTAGTGCCTTGCATGCCCAACGGGCTCGTTAGCATGCTCGGGCTGAATATTGTGTAACAGCTGTAATACCCCGATTTGTTTTTTAGAACTGTACTATTTTCTTTATCAAATATTTTAAGTCATGTGGGAACTGAGATTACAGTTTCTTTAAAATCTGATGTCACTGGGAGAACAAGTGGGTGTGGGTAGCAGAAGTCTTGTGATCTTAAAGGCTTTTGTTTTGGGATTACTGAGTCCCTTTCATAAAAATACATGTTTTGAATGTACACAGGGCCAAGATAGAGTAAAACGTTTCTAGCTGTGCAGACTGCCATGACAATGCAAGCCAAGGTGAATATGCAAATCCAGTTTTGTCTGGTTTTGTAGAAAAGGTGGTTCCCAGACATCAAAGTCAAAGATAAGGTGTGATGTTAGAGATGCCTGTCCAGTGATGTGGGGATAGTGAGCTGGCCAGCTGAAGGTACTTTTGCTGTATATTTGCAATGAGAATTCAATTGTATCTGGAATTTTAAACTTGTAACATCACATGTTCATGTCTGCCACAATTCATCAGCTTCCCATTGGGGTTGGCTACTGTACTGTTAGGTTTTAATGTGTGGTCTCTATCTTTTTAAATGTGTTTATTTTTATCCAAGAAGAAATAGTGTATTCCCTATAGTTTTTAATATGAAATATCATGGAGTACTAAATGTTATTTTTATATACTTCATCATTTTTGTGACTAATTCTGTTAAGGTATAGATAATGTGGCATAAATTGGCAAGTCTGTGATATGTTTCCAAAGAGACAGGCTGCAAAACTGCCATATCTAAAGAAGAGTGTTCTCAGCTGTGACAACAGGGGTGGGTTGTTTGCTATTTGTGAAAGATCACTGTACTGTTGAAGCTGAAAATCTAGTTGGATTCAGACCTAGAGATACCCTGAGTGAGAGTCCATCTGGGTGGTGGCAGCATACCAAGGTGAACCATTAAGGTATCTGATGGCTGTGACAGCTGGTAGAAGTGCAGACTGAGTTCTGGAAGAGAACCAGTCTATGGCAAACTGGCTGGCAGTAGGTGGGATCTGAAATAGATTGTCAATAAAAAGGGTTTTTTATCATATCGCAGGACAGGATATACAAAATGGGACACTGTATATGCTACCATTTTTTATTTTATTGTAAGTAAGAGTAGATAGCTAGAAGGCAGTATGTCTGTAGCATATGAAAAATTGAGGTTGGCACACCTTGAGGACTTGTGCAAAAGAAGATGGCTTGTCTTTATGAAAGGTCAACCATAGGCAGACCTTATAGACCTCCTTGAAAAAAGTGACTAAGGAAATGTTGCAAAAGTGGCCAATGCTGGCCAAATTAATGAAACAGAGGCTAGGGAGAGTGTAAATGATTCAGATCCTATAACTGGAGCAGTTGAGCAAGCAGACCAGACACAAGCGATGCAGCTGGATATCACCCTGATTAAGGTGAAGGCAGAGACTGAGAGGCAAAGGCAGATGCTGAGCTTCAGAGAGTGAAACTGGAGGTACAGCTGCAAAATCTGAGACTGGAAGCAGAGGAGCAAGAGAAGCAGCACCAGCATGAGATCCAGATGTAAGCAGAGTAAGAGAGAGATGACCAAGAAAAGGCAGTGCAAACACAACATCCGGGTAAAGGAACAAGAGCATGAACATGAGAGAGAGTTGCAGATTCTGTGGCACAGGACACTGCCACAAGCTGTAAGTACTTGCATCAGAGGTAGGGCTGTGTGAAATTAAACTTCCTCTGGCAGAATTTTGGCACAAGTCAGAATTTCACTTTCACAAAATCTTGGAATGCACTTTGACAACTTTTTCAGAAATTCTGACTTAGAACGACAGAATAAATGTATGAATTGCAGATTATTGTATTAAACCGTTGAAAGAAATTCCGCAGAACTGATCACTGTCAGTGATTAATTCTGCAGAATTTCTTTCCACAGTTTAATACATTAAATCTTCAATTCATACATTCATTCAACTGTTCAGTGAGTCACTGAACTGCAGAATGAATGTATGAATTGTGGGTTAATGAATTATACTTCAGAAAGAAATTCTGCAGGACTGATCACCGAACTTCAGAATGATAACTGCGGAATAAAATTGTTCAGAACTGTCTATCCACAGTTCATGTCTATTATTCCACAGTTCAGCCAGAAAATTCTGCGGAACAGGGTGAAAATTTGACAAACATATTTGGAAGATAGATTCTGATCTTACCAAAGGCAGAAGTTCAGAAAATTGTGTGAAATTTATGAACTTTTGCAAAAGTTCTGCAAAAGCAGAATTCACAACTTCCGCCCAGTTCAAATCAGAGGTTATACTCAAGAAGGCAAATTAATTACAAAATGTTTCTTAACCATCGGGGTGATCTTGGTTTGCTTTTAAAATTTGTTATTAAAATCTTTTGGGAGAATTTGTAAGCAATTTGAATTGGACTGGGATACTTGGCAACCCACCTTTTTCCACTCTTTATGGCAAGGGCATTAGAAGCCTTCACCAACATGGACAATGAGGACTGTATGGACTATAAGAAAGTGACAAATGCCTTGTTAACACATTTTAAACTGACTCCTGAGGCCAATACACAAAAATTTAGAGGTTTAAATAAGACACCAGGAGATAGTTATTCTGCAATATGTGTACAATTAGGCAATTTATTAGAGTGATAGTTAGAGGGTGCAAAGGTTACCTCTATGGAGCAGATAAAAGATTTTTTCCTTCTGGAATAGTTTTTATGAATTGTACCAGAGGAGTTGAGTATATGGTTATTGGATTGGACTCCTACCTCTATACAGGAGGTAGCCGAGAGGTCTGAGCAGTTTGTATCCAGCTGACTATACACTCAGCACAGAAACAATGGGGAGGGACATCATGTGGTTTTAAGGGAACCCCAGGGGGGCAACCTAAGTGAAGCCAGCCTGTGCCAGAAGAAAAAGGGAAGCTGAATGGTTTCAAAAGTAAGGAGTCAGGGGAACACAGGTGCTATATCTGCCAAAGAGTGGTACATCTGTAGTATAACTGTCCAAAATATATAACAAATGGGGCAAGTGCAGCTGGAGGGGATAGCCATGGAAGCTGCCAGCTGCTAGTGATTGTACCCAGAGTGCAGTTCGTACTAACTCCACTGTACATATGCATCCTGTGGAAGTAAAGGGAATGGTAACCCAGGGATTGAGGGGCACTGGGACCTCCATCTGTATGGTAAAGCTGGATTTGATTCACAAAGCACAGATCCTGCCAGGCCAGTTTTTCAGAATTAGAGGAGTGATGTTTCCTGCAGTGTCAGTGATAATGGCTCAGATCTTTTTATGCTGGGAAGGTGACAGAACTTATGGGAGGTGGATGTTGTATTTGACCTGTCTGTTGATGTAATAATGGGTAACGACTTTGACAGTCAGTCCAACTGTGTGTGTGTGTTTGCATGCGTGTGTGTGTGTGTGTGTGTGTGTGTGTGTGTCTACCCATAGTAAGGCTGGGGAACTGACTTCTGTCCTGAGGACATAAAAGGGGCAGTGCAACTGGAAAAAAAATCCTCCCTCAGCAGCACAGATGTTGTAGCTGAAGAATGAGCAGTGAGGAGCAGTTCTGAGACACAGCCACAGACCAAAAGAGTCCAGCTATGGGCAGCTATCCCACAGGAGAGTGTGTTTTAGGGAAGGTCAGGCATGCAGAGCTGGACGAGCTCCACAAGCTGACAATTCCTACAGAAATTAAAGGAGTTCACCACCAAGCTGGAAGGTAAGTCTCAGGGTTCAGAGAAAAGGGAGGTATCCATGGTGAATGGGCTCCTATATAGTGAGTGGGTCCCAAACAGAGGACTGGAGGAAGGGATACTCTTGCAGATAGCAGTTTCTAAGGAGTATAGGAAGCAGATTCTGGTCTTAGCCCACAATATACCCTTTTAGGGACATGTAGTAGTCAGCCATACAAAAAGGTAGCTGATTTACAATTTGTTCTGGACCAGTATCTTTAAAGATGTGGCAAACTACTGCCAGACTTATCTGTAGTTCCAGAGGACTGGGGACAGGGTTGCCAGTTCTGATTCCCCTACCTCTATTTAAACAGCCATTTCAGTGAGTCACTGTGGACATTGTGGGGCCACTCAGCACCCCAAGTTGCACAGATAAGAGGTACATTTTGGTAGTCATGGATTGTGCCACGAGGTACTCAGAGGCTGTGGCCTTGTCCTCCAATGAGGCAGAAAAATTGGCTGATGAACTGCTAAGGATATTCATCTGGGTGGGTTTCCCCAGGAGATTCTATTAGACCAGGGCACCAATTTCATGTCTGCCTTAATGACTAGTCTTTTGGAGAAGTATGAGTGCATCAGCTCAGGGCCTACCCATACCACCTCAGACTAAATGTCTGGTCGAGTGATTTAATGTGTCACTTACACGTATGTTAAGGGCATTTGCTGACCAGTATGTCAGAAAGTGGGACAAGTACTTACCTCATCTCTTATTTGCATATAGGGAAGTTCCTCAGGAGTACACAGGGTTCTCACCCTTCAAACGCCTGTTTGGCCATAAGGTAACGGGTTCTCCTCAATTTGGTAAGGGATGAATAGAAGGTAGAGCTTGCTCTCCAAGGTGAATCTGTTGTGGAGTATATCCTGAATTTCAGGTCATGGCTCAAGGAGCTCATAGGGTTTACTCAGGGGTACCTAGCCCCTGCACAACAGAGACAGAAGACATGGTACAACTGTGGGGCCAGAATCAGGGAGTATAAATTCCACCAATGGGTGATGGTTCTCAGCCCCATCAGACAGAATATACAGTGAAGCCCTCTAGGATCAAGTACAGTGTCACAGTTTCCCTGTGTGACAAAAAGGATTAACCCCATTGAAATTGCATTATTCCCTGCTGTAACTCTGCAGAGTTAGGCTTGATCCTGGTGAGCTTCACTGTATAACAGCTAGGAGGGTCCATACTCGGTGTTAAAGAGGGTGAATGATGTTAAATATGTGGTGGCACTACCTAACACAAGGTGCAAGCAATGAATCTACCATATAAACATGATGAAGCCCTACCATGACTAGGACATGCTGGTCCTGGCAGTCTGCAGCTGTCCAGAAGAGGAGCCAGAAGCAGATCCACTGGTGGATCCCTTAGGAGAGTGTAAGGGAGAATCTTGAGTGGATGCTGTCAACCTCTCAGAGTGGCTGATGTTAGCCCAAGCTGCTGAAACATGTAGGGTGCTGCATACATTTGGGGAAATGTTCACCGGGAAAACAAGGTATACCACATTGGTGGATCACCATGTGGGTACAGGGTCCTAGGCCCTGCTGAAGCAGCCACCCTACAGATTCCCTGAGGGAGTGATCTATGGTACTGAGGGGGAGAGCAAGAAAATGCTGGCTGTTGGAGTAATCTAGGAGGAGTATAGTAGTTGCTGGGCCTCCCCAGTGGTACTGATCCCCAACGAGGATGGAAGGATGAGACCACAAGATTCTGCATTGACTTCCACAAAGTCAACATCAGTACAGAGTCAGACACATACCCTATGCACAGGATAGATGAGGTGCTAAAGAGGTTAGAGTGTGCCATACATCTGACCACCACTGACATACCAAAAGGCTATTGGCTGTATCCCTGACTCCTAAAGCCAGAGAGATTTTGGCCTTAGTCATGTCATTTGGCCTATTTGACTTTTGAGTAATGTCTTTTGGGATAAAGAATACACCAGCTACCTTTCAACTGCTCATGGGCAGCCATCTGGGACAGTCCCAGATGGTTTCAATCTTTTTTCACTGGCAGGACTCAGAGAGTGGAGTTGTTTTTTTTTTCCCTTGGCCACACACTTCCTGCCATGTGGGGTGCCGCAGGGCTCTGTGCTTTCACCCATGTTGTCCGCAGTGTATATGCTGCCATTGGGAGACATTATAAGGTGGTACATGCTGAGTTTCACTGCTATGCAGATGACACTCAGCTGTACACATCCTTTGTGCCCAAGCAGAGTGATGCTGTTTCAGTCTTCAGCAACTGCCTCTCTGAGATTCAGGATTAGATGCGTGTCAACTGGTTTAGGTTGAACCTGGATAAGACTGAGGTGTTGGTTGTGGACCCAGGTTGTCGGGAAAAGGGGTTGTCTGCTGGGCAGCCATCTGGGTTATGACTGGGGGGCAGCCAGCTGTCCACCTCTGACCAGGTGCGAAATCTGGGCGTTAAACTTGTTGGTGGGCTGACACTTAAGTCTCAGATGTCTGCAGTCATCAAGTCCTCATTTTACCATCTGAGGAATATCACCTGGATAAAACACCTGGTCCCACCTGATGATCTTCCAACATTGGTCCACGCCTTTGTGACCTCGCGCCTAGATTACTGCAACATCCTATACCTAGGGCTACCAGGGGTGGACATGTGCCACCTACAGCTGGTCCAGAATGTGGCTGCCAGGTTGTTGACTGGCTTACTGAGATCTTGCCATGTCACACCTGTGCTCTGTGGCCTGCATTGACTGCCAGTTAATTGGAGGATCACCTTCAAGGTCAGATTACTGACATATAAGGCCCTACTTAGACAGGGACCACATTACTTGCAAGATCTCCTCTGCCCCATCACCCCTTCCACCCTCTCAGCTCCACTGACAAGGGATTGCTAGAGATTCCCAGGGTCTGTTTGAAGACTTCTGGAGCCAGATCTTTTGCTTTTGTATCCCCGACCCTGTGGAATTCTCTACGTCATCTGATCAGAGAATGCCCGACCATGGAGACTTTTAAATCTGCCTTAAAGACTCACTTATTTAATCTAGCATTTCTGGATGTTTGAAAACTCCAGATGCCTTTATTAATTGGTTTTAGGATTATGGTTTCTGTTTAATTTGATATTTTACTGTTTTATTTGTATGTACAATGCTATGATCTGTTTTGGAATAGCATTTAAGGGTACCCCGGTTAGATTAGATTAGAGCTACAGGAATAGCACCAGTCAAGAGAGTGCTAGTCCCTGTAGCACTAACATGGACAGCGAGAAGAGATTTACAGTGCTTTCAGTAAGCGCTCCCCTGGTCACTGTCCATGGTGCTGATACAGCACAAGGGCACCAGAATCTAAGAGGCTGGCTGAGCTGCTCCCATGGTGTGGAAGGCTGGTATAAAGAGCAACTCAGCCAACAACAGTGGAGACCAGGGTTCTAATCCTGGTCTCCAAACATTTTACACATGTTGGGACTTAGTATTTTTCTACATGGAGCTGTGGAAATGGTATTCCACAGCACCATGAATTGTAACTTTCCCTGGGATCCACTCCCCCTCGGAGTGAAAATCCTATAGTAGAGGGATGAGGGGGTAGAGCCCCCTGCAAAAACAAAATTGGTGCTATTTTTACAGCGTACTGCTTGACCGCGCTATAGTGACTGGCGCTATTCTGACCCAGTGCCACATTTAAGAAATAAAGTTTGCTTGCTTGCTTGCATTCTGTCAGGAGCAGGATACTTTGTTCTGTTGTACATGGATGACAGCCAAATCTGGGAGAACTGTGTCAGGCACATGACCAAGCTGCTCTGCAGACTGAAGACTGCAGGGCTGACAGTCAAGGTGAAGTGCCAAATAGTGATGGCAGAGGTGTCATACCTTGGTAACAGGGCAGGGAGTGGGTATATCTGGAGTAAGCCAGTAAAAATTGATGCCATAAAGGTATGGGCCATGTCTACCACAAAGAGAAAAGCACAGGCCTTCCTAGGCAGTGGCAGATTCAGGTCATGGCACGAGAGCACGAGCCAACCCTTTGATAAGCCTTGCTTAATTGGAAACTGAAGATGGTATGTTATTCCCCCATGAAATTCAAAGACAAGCAGGCAGTCACCGACTGTCTTTGAATTATGGGGGAAGAAGACATGTAACGGTTGTATGTTGTGAAGCTAGCAAGGGGTCAGCCCTAGTGCTGATGCAGCGGTAAAGCTGTCCATTTTAACTGTATCTCTGTAATGCTAAGTAATGCTAAGTGGAATATATCTTTTTGTTGTGTGCCCACACCGTTATATATTACTTGTGCAAGAAAATGAACAAAATGAGTGATTTAATACCTTTTATTGGACAAACTAATAAGTTCAACAAAATGTTTAAATGTTTAAGTTTCAGAGTCACAAAGTAGGTCAAAGACCTACCCTGGACCCCCACCTGCTGTCCCTTGCCGCTCCCCCAGCTCCCTCCAACTCCCTCCTCTCCATACTACCCCAACACCTCCCCTTTCCACCCACTCCCCCTAAATATTCTCCTTCTCCCAATCCCTTTCTCACTCACCTTCTCTCTCTCTCTCTCTCTCCTCCTCTCTCTTTCTCTCTCTCTCTCCTAATCTCCCTCGTTCGCACTCTCCCCCCTTTCTTTCTCCTACCCTTTCCGATACTGTACCTTGACAGGCCTCCCGGGGCAGCTATGTCATATGTTGCTAATTGGGAAACCTCATTTGCACTCTGCCCCCTTTCTTTCTCCTCTCCTTTCTGATACTGTACCTTGACAGACCTCCCGGGGCAGCTACTGTATGCTGTACATTGCTAATTGGGAATCTTCTCCCACTGTTTAATTTCAGTTGTCTAGGTTACTCAAATGTATTATTTATCTATTTTCTGTATTACATAGCAATCTTATGTTTTGTGTTAACTGTCAAGTTTTTGTTATGTCTGCTGTTTTACATCCTGACGTGGAACCTTTGTAAAGGAGTGTATACTCAAAGGTTGTATCCGAATTACCAAATAAATAAAATAAATCAATAAATAAATAAAAGTCAGTGAAGGGGAACATGGCACTAAAGGGAAATATAATACTGGAAATACTCAGACCTTAATACTGTATATGGGTTTGAAATCTGAGATGAGATGTGTGAGTGAAACTCTGCATGCAAGCTGTCCATATTGGAATGCTCCATAAATGACAGTACCTCTGTAAAGGAGAGAATGATGGCACTCAGATAAGGGAGGTAAAGTAAATTACAGAGCTGTGATAATGCCTGTATATTAGAATTATGTAAGCACTTACTGTGTATGTGTACTGTGTGTGTGTGTGTGTAAGCAATTACTGACACAGTGTGCTGCAGATGTTTCTGCAAGTTCAAGTTTAAAAAAAAACAACATCCAGCTTAATTGGATAGAGGAAAGCAACTATGTGACAGCATTCCAAGTTGTTCTGCTGCAGTAGTGACATCACTACTGCAGTACAACAACATAATGATGTCACTACTGCAGCAGAACAAGCATATAGTATATGGTTAGGGCTTATTGCACATTGAAATCAGTGGCTTTTCAAGTCTTGTTGTAGGACAGTTCAAAGGTCAGAAAAGTTGTTGTACTATCGTTCTGATTTCACATCGATAGCACAACTTTTCAGGCTTGTCCTACCTCCTGATTGGCTGACTCGACTGGCTGCTTCAGAGAAAAAAAAAGTAAAAACATGACGGCACGATTAAGTGGGCGAGGAGCAGCAGAACCGTGGATCCTCCTGCTTCTGACACAAATAGCCTTAGACTGCTTTGTGTCATGAAACTATTTTTTTCTTTTATTTTTTAAAATTAAACGGCGCCACTGTCAGAAAGAGTGAGCGGGAGTAGACAGAAGCCCCAGCCAGTGGGAGCGCAGTGAAGCAGAAACCAGTGGCAGGCAGTGGCAAGACATAGAGTGGGAGCAGGAACACCAAATAAAAAAATACATGAGGTAACCAGCAATGTAAAAAAAAAGAAATAAGCCCTAACCATATACTATATAAAACAGTGGATGGGCGACCACCCACAACTAAGGCTGTGTTTTCCTCTCGGGAGTGGACGACATCAGTGAAACCTCCTGAGCTTTACTCTCGAGGTCTCAATGATGTCATCAACTCCCTTGAGGGAAACACAGCCTTGTTGTGGATGGTCGCCCATCCACTATTCCATATATTCCAGACATGGAATTCTATGCATAACATTATTCACTATAATGTTCTTGGGCTCTGTTAATGATATGTTTTCCCTTGACCTGTGCCAGTGATTTAAGCTTTGCAAGAGACACTTTCACTCAAATCAAATGGGACCAGCAGTATAGCCTAGAGGTTAAAGTAACAAGCTGTGAATGAGCTTGATGCTATTTCACTTATTGAAATGTTTCACCAGAAAAGGCACACTAAAACTCCTCTGGTAGCTCCTACCATGCACATTACTGTGCACTGTAATGCACGTGGCCAGAGTCTTGTCATCTGCTGCTGCAATGAGGAAACTGCACCACATTGGAGTGGCAGATTTCTTTCAACTCAGTGGCTCTCTTTGACACTGTTGTCATCGCCAGCATGCTCACTGATTCATGGCTGGGGGACGCACCCACTAAAGTGTCCCCTGCATTGGCCACAACACTGACACACCTCTGAAAGTACTACTACTGCAAGATGTTGCTTGCGCGCACACAAGCCAATATAAAAAGACATGTTTTGAATGTAAACAGGGCCAAGGCAGAGTAAGATGTTTCCAGCTGTGCAGACAGCCAGGACAACAATGCAAGCCTAGTCAAATACACAAATCCAGTTTGGTGTGGTTTTGTTGGAGAGGTAGTCCCCAGCTATTAAAGGCAGAGACACGGTGTGATGTCAGAGATGCCTGTCCGATGAGTGAGTCAGCCACCCAAAGGTATTTCTGTTGTATGTTTGCAATAAAAATGTAGTTGTGTCTGGATTTTGAACTTGTAACATCTTGTGTTTGAGTCAACGATAACTCATCAGTTCCCAGGTGGGGTAAGCTACTTTTCTTAGAAATTTAGCTAGCTTTGAGTTAGACTTTCCTGTGTGAGTTCTATCTTTTCAAATATGTTTATTTTTATCTTTGTATAAATATTATATTTCCCATAGTCTTTAGTGTGTATTATAGAAGCATAAAGACATAGAAGTTGACGGCATGTAAGGGCCACAGGCCCACTGCGTCTGCCCTGTTTTGTATCTAGTGAATCCCAGATTAGCCTAATGGTTACTCCTTTAGTATCCTCAGGCTTCCTATTTGCCTGCCCCATGCTTTCTTGATGCCTGTAACCATTCCTGCCCCATCAACTCAGCCGGCAGACTGTTCCATCCATTCACCACCCTCTCCACGTAAAAGTACTTCCTCGCGTTTTTGAGGATCCCCTTCCCAGTTTTATATTGTGGCCTCTAGTTCTTGAGCACTTTTTTCTTTGTAAAATTTCATCCACTTGCACTCTGTTTCTTCCCGTGAGGTATTTATATGTTTCAGTCATGTCCCCCTCTCTCTCTCTCCTCTCCTCCAATGAGTACATGTTCAGCTCCTTCAGCCTGTCTCCATAGGGTTTATTGAGTAGGCCTCCCACCATCTTGTTTGCCCTCCTCTGTACAGCCTCCATTCTGTTTATATCCCCCTGGAGATGGGGGTCTCCAGAACTGGACTCAGTACTTGAGGTGAAGCCTCGCCATAAATCTATATAGTGGGAGTATAACATCCCTCCTTCTTCTGGTTATACCCCTACCTATGCAACCTAGCTTCCAGCTGGCTCTTGCTGCTGTCTTGTCACATTGTTTGGCCTTCTTTAGGTCATCTGAGATGGTGACACCCAGATCCTGCTCCTGTTTGGAACTTGAAATGTGGTCTCCCCCTAGGTTGTACACTGTCCCTGATTTGTTGTTACCCATATGCATAATCTTGCATTTTTTAGTGTTGAACCCCAGCTGCCACTCCCTAGACCAGTCATTCAGTCTTTTTAGGTCCCTTTGCATTTTATCCACCCCATCTGGAGTGCCCCCCCTTTTGCAAATTTTTGTGTTGTCTGCAAATAGGCAACTCTTCCTTTCCAGCCCCTCAGCAATGTTACTGATGAAGACATTGAAGAGGACTGGGCCCAACACTGATCCCTGTGGTACTCTGCTGGCCACCCTTCCCTCTTCAGAACATGTGCCCTTTACCACCACCCTCTGACTTCTGTTGCCTAGCCAATTCCCCACCCATCTCAGTATCTTGCACCCTACCCCAGGCTCTCTAGTTTACTTAGCAGCCTTCTGTGTGGTACTCTACTGAAAGTCTTGCTAAAATCTAGATATGCTACATCCACTACCCTGTCCTGGTCCACCTCCGTGGTTACTCAGTTGAAGAATTCTATGAGATTCTTTTGGCATGCCTTGTCCTCGGTGAAACCATGTTGTCTTGGGTCCTGGAGACCATTGTCTGCCAGATGGTCCGCTATCCTTTCCTTCAGCAGTTTTTCCATTAATTTACATGCCACTGAGGTTAGGCTTACTGGCCTGTAGTTTTCTGCCCCCTCCTTGCTACCACTCTTATGTAGTGGGACCACATCAGCCCTTCTCCAGTCCTCTGGCACCTCCCCCATGTCCAATGATAGACTGAACAAAGCTGCCAGTGATGCCACCAACACCTCCCTCAGCTCCCTCAGTACCCTTGAGTGCTCTCCATCTGGACCCATTGCCTGATCTATGTTATTGCTGTTAGTTTCCTGAGGATCCTTTCCTCTGAGAATGGACTACTGTCCATCTCCCTACCCTTTGTGTCCCTCACCTTTAAAGATGGGCTGTTCCCTTCCCCCTCCTCAGTTAATACTGAACAGAAATAATCATTCAGCACTTCTGCCTTGAGTACATCATCCTCCACACACCCTCTGTCCCTACTTTTCAGCCTGAAAATACCCCCAATTTTTCCTACTGCTTATGTACAGTACCTAAAGAATGTTTTGTTATACTTTTTTATTGAATCTGCCAACTTTTCTTCTGTTTGCACTTTTGCCAACCTAACTGCCTTCCCTGTTACTCTCTGTTTTACTTGTTAGCTCTCCCTGTCTTCTACTGCCTGAGTCTGTTTGTATGTCCTGAAGGCCACCCTCTGATCCCTAACATTTTAGCTCACTTCCTCACTTATCCTGTAACATATGAAAATATAATGGAATATCAAATGTTATTTTTATATACATCATCCTTTCTGTGACTGAGTATGCTAAGGTATCAATAACCAGGGGTAAACTGACAAGCCTGTGATCCATTTCTGAAGAGACAGGCTACAAAACTACCTTATCCAAAGCAGAGCGCTCTCAGCTGTGACAGCAGGGGTGGGTCATTATCCCTTTGGGAATGAGCACTGTACTGTGTGAGCAGTGGCTCTAGTGGGATGTAGACCTAGAGATACCCCAAGAATGAGTTTAGTTGGGTAGTGGTGGCAAACCAAAGTGAGCCATTCAGGTGACTGAAGGGTTATGAAAACCGATTGCAGTGCAGATTGAGTTCTGAGAGAGAATCAGTCTGTGACAATGGCTCACAGGATCCATGGTGCTATCCTGTTTGGGTAGTGCTATCACTAGTGGGCTCCCCTGTGTACCATAGGCAGCTGTGGGCTCTGACTGTACAGTGTATAATCACTATGAAGTGCATCGGCATAGCCCCATATTCAAACAGTTAGCACACTCCTATGTGAATATTGCACAGTGCTGACTATGTGCTGTTTACCACCCAGTGCTACTGTTGGTATGGCGAAGTATAGCCAATTCCAAATGTGGGGTCAAACAGCCAAATCCCAGGCTTCCCTTTGTAAACAGTAAATTAAAATCTAAAGAACTGGTCTAAATAAATTGTTTAGGACTATTGTATAGTTCACAATAATGTTTGTAGTGTGATCGTGAAGAGACTAGGTGCAGGATTTACAAAAAAGTGTAAAGTGCAGCGCAAAGGTTTGTGCTGTGCCTTGCCATTGTGCAGGATGCAGAAGAAGCTATTCACAGCCAGATAATGCACAGCGCTATCTGACTATGAATAGGGGCCAGGTGGAGCCAGTGCTAACCCCTGTAGTGCTGTCCTGAGCCAGAGTCAGGAATACCCTCTAGGAATGCATAGTCCTTCAGAGCTATAGTGCAATTCACAGTCTGCCATGCAAATGAGTCCATTGGGCATGCAAGGTGCTGTGGGCCATTTGCATGCCCTTTATGGTCCCATTTGCAAAGATTGCGGGGAACATAGCGCTAACCCCCCCAGCCCATGGCCGACACACAGCTGCAGTCCATGGTGGCCAGTGCTGCCCCCCCAGAAAACTAAAGATGGTTGTTCCCTAGTGTAGTGGCCCTCCCCAGTCCCAAATCGCTGTCACAGTAAGATGCTCCTTGGGGTATGTGTTCCATCCCCACAGTGCTCTGATCACCATCCCCAGTGTAAAAAAATAACACCCCTTTAGGCATGTGTTCCCTCCACCTCCCAGTTCTCTGATCCCAGTCCCCATTGTAATGAACATGATGCCCCTGTAGACAAGTGTTCCCTCCTTCCCCAGTGCTCCAATCCCTGGCCCTGTTGTAAATTACCATTATCCCTAGTAGTCGTGTGGTCTCCCCACCCCTACCCAGTAACAGTGTGACCCACCACAACCCACCACCACCCCTCCAACCTGACCTGCAGTCACTGGCCAGCACAGCCCTCCACACACCACCACAGCTGGCTGCTGTCTGAGCTCTCACTGAGTGCATGCTGTATACAGTATGTCCGTACAGTATACAGTACATGCTCAGTGAGAGCTCAGTCCATCCTCATCAAGTTTTATTGATCAGCAAAAGCTTTTGCAAAATCTAAAATACACATAAATACCAATATCTTCCATACATACAATGTCCATTAAAATACATTAATACAAATTGGACATAGACATACATCATATTTACAAATCTTCACAGATGAAGAGTGAATAAAAAACCTGCCAATTTCTCCAATATACACCTATCTGAATTATTGAAGAGGAAAGATACCAACTAGTTGGGAGGGAGGTCAGTGCCAGCCAGGATTTCCCCTTACCACTTTTTCCTGTTTGAATTATAGAAGGGACACAACAGTAATACATGTTTCAAATCATCCTCCAGTCGATTCCCGTATGGACAAAATGGGGTATCTACTGTATATTCCCTCTACCTTGGCCAAAATAGATATAATTCGCCTTGTATAGCTCCATTCTATATCTGGTAAACAAATGCCTGGATTGTGGGTTAGTTAATCTGATAAAATAAGAATCCAAACCATGTTTCTACATTATTATTTTATACCATCTACTGTATACTTTTTTAGTGTAGCTATTCTTTCCAAACCTTTACTCTAGCTGTACCTCTGATGCTAAGCTTAACCAAGGATATGCTTTCTTCCAATGGTTTGCAATATACATCTATTAACACATGTCCTAACCCCCTAGGATAAAGCTTTTTCCAAATAAGTTGAATACTGGGTGCTAAAAAATTCAAGGAGGCATAATATATTTCTTCCTCCAAACACCATCTTGGAATTCTCTGTTCAGGCAATAAAAATTTATTTAACAGAAATAAGAAACGTTTCTCCAGGACTAATGTCTCCAAGGAAAATTGTCCTAATGCAAGACATCAAATTTCTTTCGGTACAGATTGTGGAACCATTAGGATATAACAGCAGAGTTTATTAATTACATGTTCAATATCTTCCAACTTGGAGTTTCCCCAAACTTCTGAGGCATAAAGTATGCTTGCTTTAATTTTTGCGTTTATTACTTTCAAAATGCCCGATATAGAGGCCCTCCCCAATTTTGAGTTAAATAGCCTAAAGGCATTTGATGCAGTTTTAGTTTTGGATGTAACAAGATCACAATGTTCCTTCCAAGTTGAAATTTGGGAGAAACGTACCCCAAGATAATCATATGTTTTGACAGTATTTATTTTAGCTTTTCCTATAAATACCTTAGGTAGGTTCTTTGATCGGTTTTCAAAAATTCCTAGATTGGTTTTATTTCTATTAATTAATAGGCCATCTTTATTGCATAGAACCGCAAATTTATCAAGCTCTCTCTTGAGTCCCAGCAGAGAAGTTGAGATTAAAACAATATCATCTGCATAGGCCAGAAGTGACACCCTATTTTTCCCTATTTTGGGCGAATGGAAATCAGTGCCTTCCAGATCTTGCAATATTGAGTTTATAAATACATTAAACAGGGTTGGGACCAATATACACCCCTGTCTAACACCCACATTTGTCTTAATGGTGGATGCCAAAGCCCCCTTTTGGTTATATTGGACCTGCATCCAGGTATTTGTATAAAGTCTAATTATTACATTTAACAAGGAATTGTCCATATCCAGTTGTTTTAATTTTTCCCATAGCAGATTTCTGCTAATTTTATCAAAAGCTGAGGTCAGATCCATGAAACAACAATATAATTGACTATGCTTTACCATCACATACTTCCATATTAAGTGTCTCAAGACATAGCAATGCTGTATTGTGGATCTTGCTGTTCGGAATCCATTTTGATGGTCATTAAGGATTCCATTTTCATCTATCCAATCTTGAAGTTTACAAAGCAGAATTTTACAAAATATTTTCTATGAGACATCTATCAGACTGATTGGTCTGTACATCTTTGGATTAGAAGAATCTTCTTTCTTCAAGATTGGGTAGACGATACTTCCGAGCCAGCTATAATGGGTATCTTGACCTTGTATTATTGCATTATAAAGTATTTTTAGGAATGGGACCCACCATTGTATGAATGTTTTATATATTTCCCCAATTATACTGTCTGGTTCTGGGGCCTTATTTGATTGGAGTGATAATATAAGAAGCAGTATGGTGCAGTGGTTTAAGGCTCTGAGCTGCAAATCTGGAGACCTGGGTTTGAATCCCACAGCCCCCACTTGCATACTGTGTGACCCTGAGCAAGTCACTTAACTTCCTCATGCTCCCAGGTTGCACCTGCAAACAAGCTTTCAGCTTAGTGTGTCTCACCTGGTAAAATAATTGGTTAAAAAAAAAAATATTGCCAGACAAATCTCACTATCATTAAGACAAAGGGTCAAAGGAAACATTTCAAATGATTCCATAATTAAATTGTTTGTCCCCAACATTTCTTTTTCTGAAAAATATAGAATTTCAAAATGCTTTTTCCCATGTTGGTGGTGTAATATGTGCCTGAATTCTATTGGAATATTGACCATACCCGCTACTCACCAATCTCCAGAAGGCCTTAGTATCTTTTTCCAGTATTGTATTATGCAGCTTATCCCACTGCAGCTTGTAATATTTATTTATTTCTTGTTCCAAAAATGTGTTATATCTTTTCTGGCCCAATTTAATTCTTTGACTTTTTGTTCATTTTTGTTCTCCCTTCTCTTATTTTCTGATTAAGAGTAGATTTAGCTTTTTTACAATTGCTATAGAACCATGTTCATGAGTTTGTTACCTTAATGGTAGCTGTCTCACAAAGAGGATTAATATGATTTATTAACCTGTCCCAGATTTCTAGAATACTATCTGAATTATTATTTGAAAGTATTGCTTGCTGCTGTTCAGCTGGGAAGCCATAGGAGAACAGTTCCTGAAAAATATGTATAGAATAATTATGCCTTTAATTCTCTTAAGATTTATGATTTCCATGGATAACAGAGTCTCATATATATTCAAACTGGGAATTTTTGTATTTAAATTTGTATAAACAGGGAGGTGTGCCGATTCTGGATGATCCAGGACCCCATCTCCAAAAACAGACTAGTCCCCTCAGTCAATGGTCAGCTGTGGTGGTGTACAGAGGGCTGTGCTGATCTCCGACTGCGGATCAGCTTGGGGGTGGGAGTGGGGTAGTGGGTCACACTGTTACTGGGTGGGTGGAACCACTAGGCTGTCAGGGATAATGATAATTTACAACAGGGCAAGGGACCGAAGCACTGAGGGGGGCACTTGCCTAAAGGGACATCATTTGTTTTACAATGGGGACTGGGATTAGAGCACCAGAAGGGGAAGGGAACACTTATCTAAAGGTGCATCATTTTTTTTACAGTGGGGACTGGGATCACAGCACTGGAAGGGAGGGAACACATGTCCCAAGGGGCATCTTGCTGTGACAGCAATTGGGGACCGGGGAGGGCTACTGCACTAGGGAATAACTACAGTATCTTTAGTTTTCTTACATGGATGGAGATCAGGGACCAAGGCGGGGTGAGGGACCCTACACTATGGAAAAATATCTTTCTTTTTATTACATGGATGGTGACCTGGGACCAGGGAGGGGAAAGGGACACTACACTATGGAAAAACTATCTTTAGTTTTCTTACATGGATGGTGATTGGGGACCATGGAGGGCTGCTAAACTCTGTAAAAATATCTTTCATTCTTTTACATGGACAATGAATGGGGACTGGGGAGGGCCATTATACTACTGAAAAAATAACTTTATTTTTCTTACGTGGACGGTGATCAGGGAGGACCGCCACACTACAGAACACTTTCATTGTTTTTTAGACAGGGATGGTGATCAGAGACCAGGGAAGGGGTGGTGGGGGGCTGCCGTTCCTTCACCAACCACTAGGGTTGCATGGATTACTGTCAGATTTTGGACAGTGGTAATTTCTCCATGCAAGGGACCATCTGTGTGGAGAAATTGTTTTGTGAATGGGACTGTGCCTATATTCAGGTACCCTTCCCCTCATTTGCATTGCGGCCCCCTTCCTGCATTGCCCAGGCACAAACCCAGTTTTCCGGGGGTAAGCTGTACTTTGTGAATACCACCTCCAGGCCAAACCCAGTTTGTCACATGCAAACTGAGTTTGTGCCAGGGACAAGTTTTGTGAATTCTGCCCCAGATCTTCATGCCTGGATGAAGTTATATTCTCCTAATGTTCTTGCAATTAGCCAGATATGATTAAAAACCACCACAGTGATACTGAGATTCACATGGATAGTTGCAAGAACTTTTGCCAAGACTGCATAGGCAAAAGGAAGTGGTGTACTGATTTATCTAAGGGAAAGTACTGAAGTTGTAACTTTGACTGACCTGTTTTATTTGCATCTTTGTATGACTCTTTGCTTTATTGTGATCATTTCTGGAAAAGCAAAGACATTAACCAGAGGTGTGTGTGTGTGTGTGTGTGTGTGTTATAGAGAGCGAGATCCCCCTAAGGGAGGTGAATCAGGTTTAAAGGGATACTGTCAACCTTTTTTGCATTATATTACTTCTAAGTAAAAACCCCATTTTATGATTGCTTACCTTCTCTAAAAATCATTGATGTTGCTGGTTGTTTTATCTGCCTCCTTGCTTAGTACAACTGAAATGAATAGTAATGTATAGTTATACCCAGCCTTGTTTTGCATCATATCCTGGATCTATCCTTATTTCATACTACCTGAACATTAGAAACACCCTCAAACGGGCTGGCCCACCAGCGCAGTGGTTGAATTTCCGCTTGCAACGCAGGCGAACCGGGTTTGGGAATGAGCCAGAGTCGCTGAGGGCCAGCCGGGAGGAAAAGTATTGAGCATCCTAAGGACTGCTGTCCTTCCTGGGGGTGGGGCTCCTGCAGTTGGTGCATGTGGCACCTTAGTGGCAGCTAGGTATGTCGCCTGAGGCACCGTGCTCGGTCAAGGGGACTCTGGGTGGGACAGGCGCGCGTCATTGCCGTCTCGCTCCAGTCTGCTGGGATTAAAAATCCCTCTCTGCAATGTCTCTATGACGCCTGCCCCGGACTCAATGAGTCACCTGTCCAAGTGCTCCCCCAACCAGATATGGATTCACAGCACCGGTGCCCTCTACGGTGCCATGCCCCACTTCCTGGGGGGTATGTCAGGAATGACCAGGGGAGTGAGGGGCTTATAAGGCAGTGGAGTCTCAGGAGCACCGTGACCAGGGCAGAAGCCTGACATACGGCAGAGAAGGGGCCAAAAGTAAGACAAATTAAAAAAAAAAAGAAACACCCTCAAACACTGCAGACCCTCATGAAGCAATAGTCCCCTCTACTCCCACTGAATAATAAGTGGATAGACTGTGTTGGAGGTGTTCCAAAGTCCAGGAAAGATGCAGAGGGATTTGATCAAGAAATGTAAACAAGCTTGTTTTAGTGTGGCAACACCAGTATGGTGGGCAGTCAGTTTTTCACTTTTCAAAAGAAAAAAGGAATAAGAATCAAATTACCAACTGCATTAGCAGTCTCTACAGACTGAGAACAATCATAAAATGTGTTTTTTATGTTGGCTTACACTTGTGCGCCAGCCAACATATTGCATTAGGAGCAGATTTGAAGGTGTGGTCACTGTGGTCGAATGCAGGGCACGCATCAGTAGGTGCGTCCCTCATTCCCCAGTAAGACAGCATGCAGGCGCCACACCAGCAAGACGTAATGTGGCAACCACATCTAAGAAAATGTCCGCTGCAATGATAAGCAAGCTTCGCATTGCAGCAAAACAGCCTCCCCACTTAAACATGGCGATGGTGGGCCCCATCCCCCTGTCGCATTCCCCAATCCACCTCATTTGCCGACATTGGAGACCACACCCTATCAGCATAATGACCCCCTCAAGCATGTGCCGAGGGGGTGCCCAATCCCCTCAGCATCATGCGCTCCCCCTCAACAGTCTTCCTTTGCCGATGGGGGGCCCAATCCCCACCGGCTACTGTCCCCCATCCCTATTTATTTAGCCGAAGGGGGAGCCCACTCCCTGTCAGCATAATGTGTCCCCCCCATCTGTTGTGTGCCGAGGGGGGTGCCCAATCCACCTCAGCTCTTGCTCTTCCATGTGCCGATGGGGGTGCCCAATCCCACATTGGCTACAGCCCCCCCAAAACAATCAGGTGACATGCTGGGAGCCCTTCCCAGTGTGCCAAATTTGCTTGAAAAAACAAAAAAACTCCCGCGATGTTCCCTTTTTTTTAACCCTGTAAATAAGAAAATGGTCCCTCACAGTCTCCCTGCCCCTTCCCCAACCCGCATCCACCCACTGCACACCCTGCCTCCCCACACTGCCTCTCACCCCATACTTACCTCCGGAGTCTGGCGCGACGATCTTCGGTGGACCGGGAACACATTTGCACTCTTCAAAGCTGACCACAAACTGAAGAAATGCTGGTAAGCTGTATAATGGCATAAATAGGGTTTTTTCAACTTTGGTGCATATCTCAGGCATTTGGGGGAATTCTGACACCAAAGTTTCAACATGGGGTTATTGTGACCCCTCCTCATGAATTCAGTCACTGTCATGGAGTTATTCAGTCCCAAAAGATGATTTTTGTGGTCTCTGTGCAGAATCACCTTTTCAGGACTGATTAACAAAATGACAGTGCCACTGTTCATGAAGGGGGCTCTCAAAAAGCCTATGTTGCAAATTTGGTGGGAAAAATCCAGAAAATGGCTATTTTACGAGCGTGCACTGCGGAGTTTCCACGCACGCTCGTAACTTCTTGAATTTGTAATATTTTCATTCCAGATTTTCAAAATTGGCATTTTTCTACACCTCCTCATGAACACTACAGCTGTCATTTTACATATCTTGGCCAAAATGTGTTTTCGCATGTCTGGCACAGAATAGTTCTGTCGCTGTGCGAAATCAGTTTTCGGGACAGTTTTCGGAAATGACGGTGACACTGTTCATAAACAGAGGTCCTAAAATGCCTATGTTGAAAATTTGGTGATGGAAGTCCAGAAAATTACTGTATTACAAGTGCGTGTTGCGCAGTTTCCATGCACCATTGTAACTTCGCAAATTTGCAATATTTTCATGCCACATTTCCAACACTGGCATTTCTTCACACCTCCTTATGACCAGTACAGCTGTCATTTTTCACATCCTGCCCAAAATGTGTTTTCACACCTGTGACACACAATTTTATTTATTTATTTTATTTAGTTTTTGTTGACCGGGTAAGTGCACTAGACAAATCCTGCCTATTTTCAGGCACGACCCGGGGGAGGGGGATACAGGAACAGATGAATGCCAACTGACCTTGAACCAGATTAAGCTGTTGGTGGTCGCTGTGGGAAATCAATGTTTGGGACAAATTAACAAAATCACAATGCCACTGTTCATGAGGGGAGGTCTCAAAATGCCTATGTTGAAAATGTGGTTAAAAAAATCCCCAAAATAATTGGGTTACCGACGTGTGTTGCACACTTTCTATGCATGCTCATGGCTTCACCAATTTTTAATATTTTCACTCCAGATTTTCAACATTGCCATTTTTTTACACCTGATGGCATGAGCATTATAGCTGATGACCCAAAGGCACACCCCAACTCCTGTCAGTCTCTGCAGGATGGGGGTTGGGTTGGCATCACTTCAATATTTCACTGCCATTCCTATTATGCATCTTTAACTCCTCCACTACCAATGCCAATGCCAGCAAGACAACATTCGACATTGACTAATGCTTGTTAAACTAGGGACACTTTGAAGCCTAAGGTGGTTGACAGTGTCCCTTTAAATGACCTGGTCCAATATATTAGGGACACTCAAACTGGTGAAGCTAGTTATCTGGGCAAATTTAACATTGATTTGACGAACACTAATTCCAATAATTTTAAAACCATTCTTCATGATGCTAAACTGGATCAATTGATAGATACTCTGACTAGAATGAACACCAGAACTAAAAAGCATGCAGCACTGGATTCGATTCTAACAAACAAAACTAGTAAATATAAAGCAGCCAATCAACTGTCACACTTTCTCAGTTAACACACCTCTGTATTTTGTAGAAATAAACCTTTTAATGTGCCACCTAGACTAATAGAAGGCAAATGCTACTTTATATTATATTCATTGAAGAGAGTTTCTTAGCTGATTAGCTGATGTGCAGGCAATAGACTGGACTCTTATTGATTGCATACCAGATGTAAATGCCATATTTTTATTGAGCAATTTGTATTAATTATTAAATTATTATTAGGCATGCACCAATTACAAAGAGCAGGATTAGGGGAAGCTTAAATAAAAAGTTTGATCCCTCTTGGTGTCCCTTATGAAGCAATGTGATTCTTTATGGAAAAGTTATAAATAGTTACAAAAGGAACAGTCATGGAAAGAATACCGATACACTCCAAATTTCTGCAGGAATGCAGGAAGGTTGGCTAAAATTAATTTTATAAAGCAACATCATTAAAAGGACTCTAAGGCCTAGATATTCAGAACAGTTGTGCATGGTGCAACTGAGTTGAATTGCACCAAGGAGCCATATTCAGCAGGAGCCACTCTGCAGCGCAAAATCCATTGCGCCAATGTGCAACTATAATGTATACAGGTGCAAGTGCAGGGGGCGGTCCCATGAATATCCTGTGAAGTGGCATATTCAACCGTGAAACCATGAAACCATGGCACAAGTGTGGAGCAAGTCGTAGTTGCTCCGACCAGACTTGTTCCTAGTAAAACAGGGTGCAAACACACAGACAGCAGTTGCACCAAGAGTGGGAGAGAGAGAGAGAGAGAGATACAGAGAGACAGACAGACAGACAGACACATGACCAGACACAGAGGGAGCGGGACAGAAAGGTGGTGTGGGAGAGGGAGAGAGGGCCAGAGAGAGAGAGACACACACACACACACACACACACACACACGCACACACACAGACACAAAGCCTGTATACCAGGGTGGCACACAGCCAGCAGCCAACCGCCCAGGGGGACAGTGGCGAGCAGGAGATATGGAGAGTGTGCCCATCCTGATGGGGGCGGTAATGAGGGGTGTGAGGTGGCAGGAGGAACAGCTACATGGCTGATGAAGGGCCCAGAGGCGGCATGTCCGACACAGGCAGTACAGTGCCTGCAGCACCATTGGGAACCAGAGTGACACCGAGATCGTGGGCCGGTACTGCCTGAACAGGGCCATGCTGAGGCAGCCCTGTGAGCTGTGCAGTGTGGAGCTGCAGGCACGCACCAGAAGGAGCCACGCCATGTCCATAGAGATGACAGTGATCGCCGGCATGTGCCTGCTTGCCACGAGTACCGGCCAAGGACCAACAGGGGACACCATGGGCATCACCCAGGTGGCAACAGCCCGCCTCCCCACACAGGTCCTCACTGCTGTGCTGCCACATGCTGTGGAATGCAGCCATCTCCCCAGCACACAGGTGGAGTATACTGCACCACTGCAGGATGGCCACAGGGTGGCATGCATGCCAGGCATGAGTGGGGCCAGTGCCTGCATCTGCGTGAGCATTCACATGCCACCTGGCCCTGTGGGACTGGTGCATATCAACAGGAAGGGGTGCACAAGCATCACCTGCCAGGTGATATGTGATGCCATGGGGTGCACACCAATGCCTGCGCCACACACCATGGGAGTGCACAGGACTCCTGTAACTGGTACAGCCCTGCGTCGTGCCATGGATATGAACATGAGGATGACCCTACAGACCACCCAGTGGGTGTGCATGGCACAAGCAGGGTGTGATGGGCAGTGCCGTCCTGGGGATGGGGGTGGGCAGGGTGGTGTGGGCACTAGGAAGATGCAAGGGGCGCAGCACAACATAAAGAGAGGGCTAACCATGACATGCTCCACACAGGTGACAGTGCATACCCGCTGAGGCCCTGGCAGCATCACCCTGGTCCATTCCACCCTGCAGTGCTGTCTGCCCCCAGTGTGCTGCTGCAGCATCCACCACACCTATGAAGGGTGCAATACCGGTACATGGCCTGTCCTGTTCAGTGGCGCCTATATGGAGCAACGCATGCAAATGAGGCTGTGCACAATGGTAATGATATGCTAATGCACTCCACTGTGCCATGCATTGGCTGATTAGCTCATTTGCATGTGGTGTCTGAATATCGAGATATTGTGTCGTGCGCAATGGTATTGTGCCTGAGCAAGTGGTGGTGCAATGCCCACGCATGTGTGGTGCTCGGGTCTGCAGTGCGCATGTGCACTGTGCTGACATAGTGTCAATCATGCAAGGCACGTGAACAGCGTGATGTATCAGCACAGCGCAAGCTGTGCAGGATTGGCAATGTGCACGTTGAGCATGATGGCGTGTTCCCTATTGTGCATATGTGCACTGTGGGTGAGCATGGTTGTTTGTGCCATTGCACTGGGCACCTGTCTTGACCCATGCTATAGATGTCCAGCGTCCAATGTGGACACCGCTGCGCAGGATGCTGAGCTGGCTCATGTGGCAGACATTGCTTGTGGTCTCGGGCATACTTGGGGTGGTGGAGGTCATGCAGGGCATGCTAGTGGCAGAGAAGAGTGAGGGACAGCATGCCAGGGTGGCCGGCCGGAGCAGTCACTAGGGTTGCCCCTGTGTCCCTGTTACCCCTGTTGGGCCTGTCCCCACAGTCCCCCCTCCCACTGAAAAGTCCCTGTTCCCTGTCCCCTTCCCTCACTGTCTCTACCCTTTCCCAGCCCCTGCTGGTTCTGTACATAGTTGTTCCATACATATCTATTGCCTGGCATACCCACCTGTGTCCATGTCTGCTTTGCAGGTGGTGTGAGGCACCATGCTGCAGTGGCCCAGTGTCCGTCCATGTTGTGTGCTTGTGAGGGGGCATGTGTTGTGCTTCTGTGGTTCCCTGCTGTGTGCTGTGGTCTGTCCCACTGTGGTGGTGTCCATCCCCTGGGTCAGTGGCTGTGCATTGGGGTGCCCATGGGGTGGCAGCCAGGGGTGTGTGGTGGGTGTGTGCATGGTGGTGGCTCACGGCCATGGTCATTGGTCGGGTACTGTCCACGCACTGTGTTGTGGTCCTCTGCCTGACATTGTGCGGCCTGTCCCATGTGGTCTGCCATGCTGCCTGCCACCCGGCCTGTTCAGTACCCACTGTGTGGGCTCCCTGTGTGCCTGTGTGGCATGTGTGTGTGCTTGGCTGCATGGTCCTGGGTGTGGCCTACTATGGTCTCGGGGGGGGTGGGGCACAGACAGCTGCCTGCTGGGGGGTTCCCTTGGTGGCCCTCCATTGGTCATTGGCACCTCCTGTCCTCTGCTGTCCATCCCAGTGTTGTGTTCTGGGGTCCAGTGTTGGGGTGCCTGTGTGTACCCTTCTGTGCCCTGCTGGTGGAAGCCTCCTGTGGCCTGTCACTGTGCTGCCATGGCCCTGTTCCTGGGTCTGTGCTCTGTGCCCTGTCCCTCTCTGTTGCTCTGCTGCTCTGCTGCCACGTGTGTGCTGGAGGATGTCTGTGTGTGCCATGGCATACCCTCTGGTTGCACCACGGCACAACTTTGCCATATTCAGCAGCGCCGTGCTGGTGCAGTTTGGCCTTTGCAACCTCTGAATATGGCTTCAGTTGCACCATGGCTCATTGGATTTGCACTGTGCTGGACTTGCACTGGGCTTTGGCGCATTTCTGTATATCTGGGCCTAAACGTTTTTGAAAAAAACATGAATAGTAAATCTAGTAGAAAAAGTGAAACTTAATAAGATACACTGTAATTGTTGGGGATAAAATTGTTATGTACTGTTATGAAACTGTAAGAATTTTTAATTTCATATTCACAATCGTAAATAAATATGCAAGTGAAATAAATAAGTTTAGCAAGCTGACATCAATCTGTTCCCCACAGTTCAATAGACCAACTTGCCGTATGAAGAAAAGGTTGACTAAGGAAGTATACTACATTCATGTTTAAAAAACCTGCTAGTTCATAAAGGGCCTGCAAAGTATACTTTAGAGCCAGCATTTTTTTTAAATACAGTAGCTGTGTCTTTTACAGCACTACCACTGTCTAAAATGTGCAGTCTGTATCTTATTATGTTTGCTTGCGTGCGCCACACACAAGAAACATTTTGAGGTGAGTAGAGCATTGCAGAGGTGTGGCAATGTTTGGCCAATCCAGCGAACACTTTCAGGGGCACGTCCCTTGGCCAGCAATCAACAGGAAAGCAGCCAATGATGGCAGTTTCAAAGAGAGAGTGAAAGAAATCTGCCACTCCAATCGCGGACAGTTTCATCATTGCAGTGGTAGATCCCCCGCAACCAGGCACATTCCTGCCATGCAAATTACAGTGCACAGTAATGCGCATGGCTGGACTTATAAGCAGCTTGTTTCCTCAATGTGCCTTTCCCGGAGAAATAAATAAATGAGCCTCGCCATGGCTTTGCATAATTAGTGGCTCCTGCCACCCACCACACTCCCCAAAGCCGACATCGTGTGCCCAATCCTGTGTCGGCATGCCCCCAAGCCCCAACATGTCTTTTAATGACAATGGGGTGCCCAGTCCCTGGTCAATATTCCCCCACTATTGTGGCACACAGAGCCCACCCTGGTGTGCCAAAGTAATTATCTTATTCCAACACCGGGATGCTCACTCCTGGTGTAGGATGTTACCGCCCATGTCCCCTTTTTTTCACCTGACCTCGGGGTGCCCAATCCCTGGGTCAACATTGATCTTCCCCTCCACTTGTCTGGCACAATGGGAGCCCATCCCAGTGTGCCGCAATTTATTTTTCATAGTATTTCACCTGTAAAATAGAAAACTGTCATCCGAGGTCTTTTTTTTTTAAGCCTCCAGAAAAAGAAAATGGTCCTTCATTGTCCTCACCACCTCCTCCCCATCCCGACCCTCCTTCTGCACACCCCCTTCCCCACACCATCCCTCACCCACACTTATCTTGGAGGTCTGGTCCTGTGATCTTCTGTGGACCAGGAACACTTCTGCACTCCTCAAAAGCCAATCGCAAACTGAAAAAAATCATGTTAAGCCCTATAATGGCAATCAGTGTGGGGTTTCAACTTAGGTTGATATCTCAGCCATTTTTGGGAGTTTTAGAAACATAGAAGTTGACGGCAGATAAGGACCGCAAGGCCCATCCAGTCTGCCAATTTCTTTTTCTACCTTATAAATGTGTCATCGGCCTTTGCTCCGCCAATGGCCTATCGATTCATACTCATCTATATTGCTCCCTTATGCCCATCCCATGCCTGTTTGAAGCCCTGCACTGTATTCATATCCAGCACTTCCTGAAGTAGGCCGTTCCGTGAATCTACCACCCTTTCTGTGAAAAAGAACTTCCTCACATTACCCCTTAATTGGCCTCCATCTAATCTCATGCTGTGTTCTCTTGTTCTGCTATTTTTCTTATATTGAAACACGTTAGACTCTTTCACTTTGTTAATGCCTTTAAGGTGTTTGAATGTTTTGATCATATCACCTCTCTCTCCACCTCCTTTGCTCTAGGGTATACATATTGAGATCCATTAATCTGTCCTCATATATTTTCTGATGCATTCCCTGCACCATTTTGGTTACCCTTCTCTGGACTGCCTCAATTTGGTTAATGTCCTTGTGAAGGTGTGGCCTCCAGTACTGCACGCAGTACTTCAGATAGGGCCTAACCAATGTCTTGTAAAGAGGGATTATTAGCTCCCTCTTTCGACTTGTGATACCCTTACTAATACACTCTAACATCCCCCTAGCCATACCTACTGCTTTAGTGGTCTGCTTGGATGATTTCAGGTCATCGGAGATGATGATGCCCAAGTCTTTTTCTTCCCTTGTGACTGCCAGCAACTCCCCTCCCAGCCTATAGGTGGCTTCAGAGTTTCTCTTCCCTATGTGCATGATCTTGCAGTTCTTTGCATTAAACCCCAGTTGCCACTATTCTGACCATTTTGCTAGTTTATCCAGATCTCTTCTCATTCTGCCCACCCCATCAGGATCATCTACTCTGTTGCAGATCTTGGTGTCATCTGCAAACAGACAAATCTTACCCTCCAGTCCATCGGCAATGTCACTGATGAAGATATTGAAGAGGACTGGCCCCAGGACTGATCCCTGAGGTACCCCACTTGTGACTTGCATCTCTTCTGACTGTATACCGTTTGCCACCACTCTCTGTTTTCTGCCCGCTAACCAGTTTGCCACCAAGTTGACCAACGTTTGACTCACCCCAAGCCTACCCAGCTTATTAATCAATCTTCTATGTGGAACACTATCGAAAACTTTGCTGAAGTCAAGGTAGGTGACATCAACTGCTCCCCCTTGGTCGGTCCACCATTCTGGTTACCCAGTGAAAGAAATCTATGAGATTAGTTTGACAGGACCTTCCTTTTGTAAACCCATGCTGTCTTGGATCCTGTGCTCCTATGGATTCCAGGTGTTGCACTATCCTTTTCTTAAGGAGTGCCTCCATAATCTTGCCCACTACTGAGATAAGACTGACTGGTCTGTAGTTCCCTGCCTCCTCCCTGCTACCACTCTTGTGGAGCGTAATCACATCATCCCTTCTCCAGTCTTCTGGGACCTCTCCTGTGCTCAGAGACTCACTCAACAGTTCTGATAATGGCTCTGCTAGTTACAGACTTAGCTTTGTTAGTACCCTGAGATGTATGCCATCAGGTCCCATTGCCTTGTCCATCCTGAGCTTATCGAGCTCTTGTAGGATCCTTTCTTTTGTGAAGGGACTACTGCTCACATCCCTCCCCCCTGTGTCCATGGTACTGAGCTGTGGGCCCTGCCCTACCTTCTCTTCAGTAAACACTGAGCAGAAGTATCTATTTAGGATATATGCTTTTATATGGTCCTCATCCTCACACGCCCCTTATCTCCTTTGATCTTAGCAATACCCCCTCTGGACTTTCTCCTTTCACTAATGTATCTATAGAAAGTCTTGTCACCTTCTTTTACTGTTTGTTCTACTGTTTCCTCTGTTTGGGCCTTTGCCTACTTTACTGCCTTCCCTACTTCCTTTAGGGAAGTTTGGTATGCCTCTCTATCTTCATCCCGCTGTGTTCCCTTATATTTCCTGAAGGCCAGCCATTTGACTTTCACCTTTTCTGCTACTGTTTTTGAGAACCAAAGTAGTTTCCTTCTTCTTTTGCAGTTCCTTTTCTGTGTAACACAATGGGATGTTGCTTCAAGTACTGCATCCTTAATGCTTGCCCACTTTGCCTGTACCCACTCACCTGTATTTCTTTTTGCCAGTGCTAGCTTAACTCTGTTGGCCATCTTATCAAAATCAGCTCCTCTGAAGTCCCATAGTTTTGCCTTGGAATGGGATGTTTTCGTTCTAGTGGCCAAATTGAACCATACCATGTGATGGTCACTGGCCCTCAGGTGACCATCTACCTGGAGATCTGTGATCCTTTCCTTGTTAGTCAGCACTAGGTCTAGGATATCCCTGTCTCTAGTGGGTTGTTGTACCAGTTGTTTGAGGCCATCCCCCTGCAGGGAATCCACAATGTGTCTAGTTCTGGCAGATGTTCCTGCTGGTATTGACCAATCTGTATCTGGCATGTTGAAGTTTCCCATTATCAGAACCTCCCCTTTAGCTGTCATGTTTTTTATATCTTCTAACAGTAATGTGTCTATGTCCTCCCCCTGGTCTGGGGGCCTGTAGACAACCCCAGTGCTTATGGCTGTCCCATTTCCTGTTACCAGGGTGACCCACAGTTCTTCTGGCTCCTTATGTGTATTCTGAATTTCTGTAGCTTTGATATTTTCATTGACTTACAGGGCCACTCCACCCCCCCCCCTTTTTGTACCTTGGTCTGTTCTGAAAAGTACATAGCTAGGTACTGAAGTCTCCCAAGTGTGGTTACTGGTAAACCACATCTCGCTAATTGCTACTATGTCCAGTTTAGCCTCTGTCATTATTGCCTGAAGGTCTGGGATCTTGTTTCCCAGACTGCGAGCATTTGTGTACATGATTTTCCATTGGCCAGATTTCGGTGTGTTAGTTGTTGGGTGAGGTCTGGCACTTCCCCTGTGCATCATATGGGATGCTGGACCTTTTTCCTTACCTGGTGATGCAAATGAACTGCAAACATGCTGAACTCCTGTTTGGCCACTAGCTGAGGGGGGAGGGGTGTTCTTCCCATTCGACATATGGGGTGCTGCACCCCTCTCCCCATTCGCTAGTTTAAAAATTCTGCAAAGACGTCAAACTTCTGCCCCGATGCACTGACTCCCTCCTTAGTCAGATGTAGTCCATCAAACTTAAAGAACTTTCACTCCCAAAACTGTTGCCAGTTCCCTACAAATTTGTGTCCTTTTTCCTGGCACCAGCCCTTGAGCCACATGTTTAGCTCCCCTATCTCCCCTTCTCTGATCTTCCATCCATTTGCCCCCCCCTCTCCCAGACTGGCAGGATCTCAGAGAAGGAGATGCCAGATGAAATGGATGATAGTTTGTCACCCAGCCTGGTCAGGGGTCCCTTGATCTCCACAACTGAATGGCTGGAGAGATCATTAGTCCCTATGTGTACCAGGATGTCAATGTTTTCTCCTGCTTCCTGAGCAATTTTAGCAATGCCATCAGTGTCTCTCCAAGCTGATGTACCTGGGAGACATCTGACCATTACCCCTGGCTGGAGATAGGTATCAACTCCCCAAGTCATGGAGTCTCCTATGATCAGAAGTTTTTTGGATTTCCTTTTTGCTTTTTCTGTTTTAGTTCCTGTTTTGGGCGAGTTATGTTGTGCTAACTCCTGTGCTGCAGTGTCCTGCTCTGCAGTGTCCTCTGCCCCTTTGTTTGATTTTGGAGATAGAGGAAGATACCTGTTTGTAGTTTTTATATGGTTTGTGGAGATAGTATGTTGGAGAGCACCAAGTGATGGGACACCTGATTTGTCCCTCCTAACCACCTGCCAGCCTCCCAGAGCAACTACCCTCTGCGGTCAAGGTCCTTCTGTTGGATGTTGGGCAAATGGCGGGTGGTTCTTATAATATATTTCCTCTTTAGTATGAAATTCGAGGTGTGCAATCTCTGCCCATGCTGCCTGGAGTTGAGCCCTAAGATCTCCAATGGCCAAACATGTAGGACAGTATCCTAAATCCATCCTGTAAAACTGCCCTACTGAAAAGTGTTCCACAGTACCTGCAGTTAATGATATCCATTCCAGTCCCTCATTGGTCCCAAAGTTTCAACATGGGGTTCTTGGGACCACCACCTCATGAAGACACTGGTACTGTCATTTTGTTTCTCAGTCCTGAAAGGTGATTTTTGCGGTCACTGCATGGAATCACATTTTGTGACCAATTAACAAAATGACAGTGCCACTGTTCATGGGTGGGGTCCCAAAAAGCCCATGCTGCAAGTCTGGTGAAAAAAATCAAAAAAATGACTGTGTTACGAGTGTGCATTGGGCAGATTGTACGCACACGCGTAACTTCACCAATTTTTAATATTTTCACTACAAATTTCCAACATTGCCATTTTTTCACACCTCCTTATGAACAGCACAGCTGCTTTTTTTGCATCCTGCCTAAAATGTGTTTTCACACCTGTGGCACAGAATGGTACAGTCCCTGTGTGAAATCAACTTTTGGGACAGATTAATAAAATTGCAGTGCCACTGTTCATGAGGGGAGGTCCCAAAAAGGCCATGTTTAAAATCTGGTGAAAAAACTCCCAAAAATGACTGTGTTATGAGTGTGCATTACGCAATTTTTATGCATGCTCGTAACTTCTCCACTTTTTCATATTTTCACTCCAGATTTTCAGCATTGCCATTTTTCACACCTCCTCATGAAAAGTACAGATGTCATTTTTCATATCCTGCCCAAAATGTCTTTTCACACCTGTTACACTGAATGGCACATTCGCTGTGCAAAATCTCCTTTTGGGGTTGAATAAAGAAATGATAGTGTCACTGTTCATGAGGTGTGGTCCCAAAAAGCCCATGTTGAAAATCTGGAGTGAAAATAACAATGAATGCCTGGGGCATTAGGATTTCCAACCGTAAGTCCCCACCCTGTACAGACTGACAGGCGTAGGGTGTGTGACTTGGGGTCGTCAGCTGTAATGCTCATGCCATTCCACCCCCACCCCCACCCTGCAGCTACTGACAGGCATCGAGGTGTACCTTGGGGTCTTCGTCCCTAATGTTCACCCCATTTTCCTATATTTCCCCCATCTCAGCTTATTTCCTTATGGAATGGGGTGAGCCTAAGGGTCAAAGACCCCAAGGCACACTGCGACACCTGTCAGAGTCTGCAGGATGGGGTGAGGTGGAGTGGCGTGAGCGTTATGGCCGATGACTCAAAGGCACACCCTAATGCCTGTCAGTCTCTGCAGAGTGGGGGTGGGGGTTGGCGCTAGTTCAATACCTCACTGCCATTCCTATTATGCATCTCTCTAACTCCTGCAGTACCAATGCCAATATTAGCAAGCAATCATTCAGCATTGACAAATGCTTGTTAAATGAGACATATCCCAGCTGTGGAAATGGCCACTGTTAGTCCCATAAACAAGGGACGGTCTAAGTTTACAAGAGAAATTTATAGACTGATTTCTATATTAACAACCATAAATAAAATACAAGAAATGATGGTCTGTGACCAGTAAATAAAGCATTTAGATGACAATGAAATTCTTTCTCAGTCCCAGCATGGGTTTAGGAAGAAATATTATACCTCAGTTGATTTGCTTAGGTTCACAAATGATTTTCATGGGGTAATGCATGAGAGAGTTTACTGGTGTACTGTCTGTGGACCTGATCAAGGCATTCAGTTTGGTTGACCATTATCTTTTATTGTTAAATTTGAATGAGTGGGGTATCAATCCTAAAGCCCTGGGTTTGTCTGGGTGTGGTCTTAAGGATCACACCCAGATTGACAAAATCAAGGACATTTTCTTGTCCTTTACCAGTTGTCAACAGGGTACTGTTACACGAGGTCCATGCACCCTTATTGGTACCCCCAGAGGTACACCGTAGACAGCTAGTAATTAGGCATATGTTATACTAACATATAGGGATAAGAGCATCTACCATGTAAGAGTAGATAACAGGATGTGTATGCATATTATTGTTATACATTTCACTTTCTAATATATATATATATATATATATATATATATATATATAGTATTTTTGCTTACAAGATAATAGGACATCTGTGTCCTTATAATGATTATGATATGTGAGTCAGCATTGCCATCTTCTGATGATTTGTATTATTACACAGCTATGTACAACTGTACTTCTTTGTCTTGGCAAAGTGATGACTACTACAAAAATTGCATAATGTTATCTTGGACTGTGGAGCCACCTCTAATTTAGCCAATAGGGCTCATCTCTGTAACTAGAAATGTTTCTGTCTCACAGTAACCATGGTAATTATCATAGGTATATAATGTAAGACATTACGACTTCTACCTTAGAGACCCCAGGAGACAAAGAGATTCCTTGAGGTATAATGAACGCTTAGCATTGGCTCCCAGTTCCTTTTGGTAAGAGCTGCTTAGGGCAACTGTGATTATCCTTTTGGTAGTAATAAACAAGCTTTTTTTACTCTTATGCAATGTGTCTGTGATTCCTTGCATGCCCATTATTGCCAAGAGCCTGAGAGTGAGGTTTAGACCTCCTGACAATTGATGACTTCGTGCAGGTAATATATGGTGTTGGCAAAGTTTCACTTGTTGCTTACAACCTTTCCCTTCCCAACGGGGACTGTAGGTGTGCATTCCCGCATCATCTCTCCCATTTTATGGCCACTTTGTAATAACTTGCAAAATCTGGCTGCCTTTTGGGTGTGGTCGATGATGACTCAACCCACCCCACAGCAGTTTTGAATTGTAAGTTTACAAGTGCACAGTAGCCCAACTGTGAACAAGTACACCTGTTGTGGATCGATACACATCACAATTCCTTTTCACGGTTTGATTTTTGTTCCCTCCCACACAATGGCCACTGTATCAAATATCTACGCAGAACTGAGACTTGATGTCTCAAATTTCCTTGCCTCACATGGAGGATGGGCTGACTTTGCATGGGACGCAAGTCAATCTGACAACTCTGTACTGGGGATTTCAACTCAGTACTCCGAGATGAGACAAACAGCCAGAAAGCGAGAAGCTAAAGGGCTGTTGGTCGTGGATCTCTATGCTGCTCTGGAAGCCTCCGAAGTGAGGTTTTGAACCCTTGAACTGCAAATCTCATCTCTTAAGTAGGAGATGGGGTTGCAGGAAACTGAATGTGTAAGACGAGAACAGGATTTGGAGTCAGAACTCCAAACTCTGAGAAATGAAAAAGATTCCCTTTTGCACCATTCTGCACAGGAAGTCGAGCAAGAACTTTGTATGTTGAAGCAGGAGTGTGAAAGTTTGAGACAGGATAAGGGACAGGCTTTGCAAATGAATAACTTGTTAAATAGAATGAATGAACAATTGAGTGAGGAGTTGGGAGAGATACAGGATGAGATAAACCAGGTATGTAATGACTTAGAAGTGGCTACTAGGGACAATCGCGAATTAAGCGCCGTGTATAGAGTGTTACAAAAATAGATGCAGGATGAGGTAGATGTGAATGTTGCAAATGTGAATCATGCAGAATGTAAATCCAAGATGGCAAAACTGCGCCATCAGCGAGAGGTGTTGGCTGGACATGTCAAGGCAATGGGAGGCGTAGCCCCTGCCTTGACAATGCCATCTGAGGGGGAGGTATCAGATGATGATATCTCACAGTACAACACCCAGTCACATCCCTACTATGGCCCAGACACTCCACCCCACCATTCACAACACGGCGGACACCCGTCACCTGTCACTCATGTCATATGTCATCGACATCATGACGCACATCATGGGCGATGCCAACATGGTGACCACCATGATGGGGGGGGAAGCAGATCCAGGCCTAGTCCCAATGGCACCACCGGTAGCCATTATCAATGTGGAAGACAGGCAGGAGATAGAAACAATGATCGAAACTGCAATAAGCACCGTGCCCATCTCTGAAAGAAATAAATGGGTTCTCAAGACCCAAATTAGGCAGCTTCTACATGAGGCTCGGACACAGGATGGCATAGTTCAGTCAGTGGCAACAGCCATGGCCAGGCAGCCCTGGATGTCACCCGAGGCAACCTACCTCTGCCTGATCAGCCCAATAATCCTCTACAAATGGCCTATTCTGTTCAGCAAATAGCTGACAGCATTGGTTGGATGAGCCTGTCCGACAACCTCAGTTGCCACTTGGAAAAGGTGCATGCTAAATGTGAAATGCTTAGTCTCACTGCAGACTACCAGGTCCAGATGCTACACCAAACCATTGATCCTGTACTGTGGGCAAAACTCCCCGATACCATCTGCCAGGATGGACATGCCACCTTTGACAAAGTAGCAGCTGAGCTCATTTTTGCACACAGCCCAGGTGTAGTAGGAGTGATGCTCACATACCCTGTAAAACAGAATGCAAAAAAAAGTCCAGCGACTTTCCATCAGAGGCTCTGGATGGCCTACTGAGCAGGGAAGCATCTTGCACAAGAAGCTGCAGATGTGGACCTTATCAAATATAAGACACTGTTCCTTAGGAACATGATCCCTGCAGTAAGAGAAAAGGTAGAGCCAACCACCTATCCCACCACGGAGAGGTTTTCCAACATTTTTTGGAAAACCAAGAGAGTTTATTAACTCTACATCCATGATCTGGGCTCCAGTTCCAAGAAAGTAGCTGCCATGGAGACTACTCCAGAGGCCACGATGTACTACACGGTGGAAGGGCAGGCCCAAGAGAAACAGCCCCCCCGCAGACAACCAACACCCCCAGCAGACCCAACAACAACAACAATCCTGGGGTGGGAACCGGAACTACCACAAAAATAAGAAACACCATAAGAATAATGGTAAACAACAAAGATCAGGCCTTTCTCATAGGGAAATAGCTGATGAGAACCGGAAGTTCCAGGAACTTCTTGGGCAAGTGCGTTCCGTAGCAGATGCTGTTCCCCTTCGGACCCTTGCCACCATATAACTGGGAGAGCAGGCCTCTACAGGCTGTGGAGACACTGGAAGTACAGGCTTTCAGGCCCATACAGGCCTGAACCCGGAAGCGGCTCTCTACAAAGCATCAGTGCAGCATGGTGAAGTGGTTCAAAGGAACCAGGCCCAGACTCCCCATGCCGCCACTGGTACAGATTGACAATTACAGGCCCCAGTCTGTATTGTAAACAAGCTGGTCTTGGATACAAATGGAAGGCCCTACACCGAGGCCAAGGTTGGGGGCCGCCTACTGACAGTACTATTGGATACAGGCGCAGCTGTGTCTGTATTACATGATCACCAACCAGACACATCCCCTTGGTCCACCGGATGGAGGACCAACATTTCTGGTGTAGATGGCGCTAGGTTGCCTGCATACCATTCCATGCCACTACCTGTGACACTGGGACACCTGAAGGCCTATCATACCTTTCAGTTGATGGTATTGCATGATCACCCTAGCATAATCGGAACTGACTTCCTAGCACCACACAGCTGTGTGGTAGACTTGGCCAACATGTTATTGATACAAATTCAGGGACAATAGCACACCATCATGATCTCTGACTCACATGTGGTTGCAGCAATATCTGCAAACAACAAAGAGTATGATGTCATAGATTTGTTCAAGAGCCACAAGCTTTTTCCAAAGCTCCTCCCCATTCTGCAAAGGCTTCTGGAGGCATTTGCCACCAACAAGCATGACTGTGGCAGAATGCACACTGTCATTGAAGTGACATGCCCAGCACATGAGAGGCAAGGCAATACCCTTTTCCACCTGAGACCCTGCCTTCTCTTAGAGAAACAATTAAATCACTCCTCAAGCAAGGTGTGATCAGAACATGTGTTTCCACTGACAATTCCCCAGTGTGGCCTGTGAAAAAACCCACAGGTGCCTGGAGACTTACTATTGACTACAAGAGACTGAGCCAGGTCACCCCCAGTTATGCCCCAACTGTGGCATCAGCACCTGATGTGCTGCAACTACTGACCCCTAACCAGAAATGGTTCAGTGTCCTGGATATCTCCAATGTTTTTTGGTCTTTGCCATTGGCCCCCAAGAGGCAATATAAGTTTGCTTTCACCTTTGAGGGCAGCAGTACACATGGACCTGCTTACCACAGGGATTCCATAACAGACCCTCCCTTTTCCATTTACACATGATGGACACCCTTGAGGGTTTCTCTACACTGCAGTGTCTCTTGCAGTATGTGGATGACCTGTTGTTGGCAACAGCCACACAGGAACAACACCTGGATCTCTTGGATGAACTACTGACCCTCGTACAGAGGGCAGGCCTCAAATGTAACCCTGCAAAAGCACAACTATGTCAGACAGAGGTACTCTTTCTGGGCCTGAAAATAACTGACCAAGGCCAAAGCCCTACCTGGAAGAAGATACAAGGATCACAAGGCTTGCCACTGCCCACTAGCATGGCTATTCTTCAGAGATTTCTAGGTATGGTAAACTATTCTAGAGATTTTATTTGTGATTTTGCTCAGAATGCTGCTCCCCTGTATGAATTACTGAAAAAGGACATAACTTGGCATTGGGTCCCCATTCATAACCAGTTTGTGATGTCACTGAAATAGGCCTTGGCCTCAGCTCCAGCTCTGGTAAACACCAATCCAGCTTTTTCATTCCATCTGAGGTGTGCCACCTCTGACATTGCTATGCTGGCAGTGCTGGCCCAGAAGGTCCATGGCACCCTGACACCCATTGCATATGCATCACAGTTCTTGACCCCAGTGGAACAGAAGTACAGCCTTTGTGAAAGGAACCTTCTGGCCACCTACTGGGCTATCAAGCACTTCTTGTATATCATTAGGTACTCACCTCGAATCATTAACACGAACCACACCCCAACTACCTTTTTGCTATCAGATAGAGTGAAGGATGGGTCAGTCTCCAACACCAGACTGACACACTGGTCTCTCCTTCTCCAGGATAGAGACATCAAGGTCCACTCAACCAAAATGCCATCCATGCTGGTGCATGGCCTCCTTTTCCAAGGAGAACCCCACGACCGTACACCGCAGCCACCTGATCTTCCAGATCCAGGTCCTTTCCTCCCTTCTACACTACAACTACTCGAGAACACCTCATTGTGTAGTGTCTTTACAGATGGCTAAGCTTCCTATTACCAGGGAGAACAGATTGAAGGGATGGGCATATTGATTATTCACCCTTATGGTAACACTGTTAAAATTTCTAAGCGTTGCAGTGTGGCATCATCACAGTATGCCTGTGCCCTCGAGTTCATCTAGCATGGAACCATGGACACCATCATCTTCACAGACTCTAACTGGGTTTGTTGTTGTCTTACAGAACTTCTTCCTTTCTGGCAGAAGAAATCCTTCCTCTCCTCTGATGGCAGCCCAGTGAAACACAAGGAATTGGTAATATACATTTATTCACTAGCACAAAAGTTTGCACACAAACTCTATGTACACAGGGTTAAAGCTCATTCCATACACCCCTATCATACCTTCAATGACACTGCTGATACCCTTGCAAAGGAAGGGGCCTGAGGGGGGGACACCTGCATGATGGACCATACAGAGGACAGAGTGGCCATACATATTGAAGCAGTCAGGAAGAAACCTGAACCCTTTTCCCCCTTGGACCTGTCATCAGCCCAACACACTGACTCTAAGCTCAAAGATGTGTTCAGATTCCTTGGCAAGGGTACTGAGAAAAATCTACCCTACAAATTGAGTGGCAAACCACATCGCAAGGACAAATTCTTCCTGTGGCCAAGCTCTCCAAGGGAACTTTCCATGGTTGGCCCAATACAAAATTATCCCCAAATGGTTCTCTTTCCTTGCTGTAAACTGCTGTAAGACATTCTAGTTTATACAATATTACTTCCTTAACTGATCCCTCATATTGTAATTCCTTGTCTAAAGTCTCTGCCAGGAAATTTTGTGCTGTATACAACATAACTTCTGCTGCCATGTACCTTTCTGTGTTACCCCCTACTGATAAACAGCTTTTGGAATGTCCAAAACACACCCCTGGCCCTCGTAGTGGTTTAACCACCACTGTCTTACCCGGTACACTTATTAACAACTTACAATTTATGCATATACCCGTTTTGTTTAATTTGACTTACTGGAATGTGAAAGAATTTGGTATGTGTCATACTACTAATAGTTCATTGTTTTATAGTACTTTGTTCCTTGATAGCTTAGCAGCTTTTCAAATTCGTACTCAAGACTCTATTGCCGGGGTACACATCACCGAGCATTTTTTTTTATTTTATTCAGGTCTAGGATTACAAATACCTTTGAGCCAGGGCTCTTTTACAAAGGTTCCACATCATGGATTACAACAAGACAGTACATAAACACAGTTTGAAACATATTAGGAGGTACATACAGAGAGCTATACAGTAAATATTGCTAACAGGGGCATTATAAGGTGGGTGGGTATAAAGAGGAGGAAATAGAAGGGAAACAAAGAGGAAAGTAGGCAGCAGAAGGGTATGGGAGCGGTAGAGGGAGAGTAGAAAGGGAGGTAGGTGGAGGAGGACAGGTGGAAAGGATGGCAGAAGGGGTGGGACAAGGGGAAGGAGCAAGATGTGGAAGAAGGGAGAGGCAGCAGCCAAGAGGCATTGTCAGAGAACAGGAAGTGCCAGGGTTGGGCAGAGCAGTGGGGGTAAGTGCTAGGAGGCTGTGGCCCTCAATGAGCCTACTGCCAATGGAGCAGGCAGCAAAGGATATGTTTATCATCATGTGAGTCCAGGACAAGGGTGGTAACAGTTAGAGATAGCATACAGGTCCTCAATTTCAGGAGAAAACCTAATCCTGATGATCAAAGTCATAAGTGTAATAGGGTTCCATGTTAAAATCATGACAATAAAATCATGAAATACATTACAGCGCTACAATAATAGCCAGTGCAGTGTAACGAAGGTACAGTTTGGCACCAGTTAACATTGCCGCCTTGTAATAATTGCAATCAGCAACACCAATAGCAACCGCAGCAGAATTATAATTGATGACAGGTGAAATGTTTAACTCACCATTTTGCTTTCTCTGCTTACTTTGCAGTCCTAACATGCCAAAACTTACTTTTTTCCCATAATTCCCATTGCATGTCCAATCGCAAAGCAATACCTTGCAGAGCAATGGTGTATGTAAGCCCCTATCCAATTTTGAGTAACTCTCAATGCCAGAATGGAGGTTGAGCTCAACAGTAGCCAAAAAGGTAGGCCACTCACTGTTTTTGCTGGTTATGTCTACCGCAAAGATAAGAAGAAGGGGAAACAAAGTCTATTGGAGGTATGTGGAGTCACATAAGTATAGTTGTCTTGCAAGACTGCCTACAATTGGGAATACTGTGTCTGCAGTACTAAAGGAGCACATGCATGTTCCTGATGCTGGAGACATAGGGGTGCCAAGATAATGGCAGAAGTCAGGAACAGGGCACGAACAAGTGCTGAGACAACCACACAAGTTGTAGTTCAGGGCACATCAGCTCCTGACGCATTAGCAGGTTGTTTGCCCAAAGCGCCACTAATTACGAGAATGGTACAGCGGATTAGGCAAGTTGAAAGAGAATGTCCTGCCATCCCTTCCTCAGTGGAGGAGCTAGATATACCACTGGAATTTACTTCAACCACTGCTGGTGCCCAATTCCTGTTGTATGACAGTGGAAAAGAAAAATATTGATTTCTAATGTTTGCAACAGCATCCAACATTAAAATGCTGCAGGAATGCTCTGACTGGATGCTGGATAGGACTTTCAAGTCCTGTCCATCCTTGTTTGACCAACTATATACTGTGCATTGCATTTGGTCTGGCCATGTTGTGACAGTGCCAAGCTTCTTGAGTTGTGTGACACGTTGAATCCTAGCACTGCTATTATGGACTTTGAAAAGTCCGCACGGAGAGCATTCAGTGCTTCCTTTCCCAACACAGAAGTAAGGGGCTGTTTTTTTCCCTATGCACAGGCAGTTTGGTGAAGAGTGCAAAAGTATCCTGTAGTGCATGAAAAGCATATTGCTGATCCAGATTTTGCGCTGCACTTATGCATGTTATTATCTTTGGCGTTCGTCCCAGTAACTGATGCTGTGGCTACTTTTGAAGAAGTGAGAGATTGGGACTTTTTCAATTGAAATGCTGAAGTGCTACAACCTCTAATAGACTATTTTGAGTCTACCTGGATTGGAACACTGAGGGGGTGCTCAGGGAGGAGAAGGCCTGTATTCCCACCAGAGCAATGGAATTGCCATGATGCCACCACAAGGGGTCTTGCACACGTAATAATACTGTGGAAGGGTGGCACCGTGGATTCAACAGCCACCTCTGAGCCTGTCATCTTAGCATATGGCGACTGATCCAATGTCTGCAGGAGGAGCAGTGCATGACTGAGCTTAGGATAGAGCAGATTGTGTCTGGCACAGGAGTAAGTTGAACAGAAAAGAAATACAAGGATGCGAATGAGTGGATTTTATCTATACTCGCTGAATATGGTCAGAGAAGCATGTATGACTACCTACATGGGCTAGCGTACAATTTCCAGTTCCAAGTCTAATTCAAGGATGCTGATTCACCCACTTCACTACTGTTTTAACTAATAAAGTTGTCACGAATTGAATTGATCGATCACCATCTGGTGATCTTTTTTTTCCAAATTCATATAGCCGCTATTTTGACATTACATGCACTTTTCTATCACTCACAATTTTGTCTGATTCGCTATTTTGTTTTACTTACAGCAGCTGCAGGCGCTATTGTTGTTAATGCACTATAGTGTGTATGTCGCAATTCTAGTAGTTGCCATATATCACTCGCGATTCTGTAGTTGCTAAAAAGTAGTCACGATTATTACGGGTTACCGTGTAACAGACGTGAAATCAGGGTTTGACCTTAACATATGTTTACTAGCCCGGGACATAGTGCAGATTGCCTCAGACTAGCGCAGATGCCTCACTACCTGTCCATGTGGGCTAGTGCAGTTTTTGTCCCATCATCCTGTTCAGTTCTCCTGTTCAGAGCACTAGCGGTGGAAGGCTGCAAAAGTGTACCGAGCGTCTGGAGCCCTGATCAGTCACAAGTTAGCCAAACTACCGGTGGGAAACCCAAATGACTGGTAGTTCCAGAGTATCCTTGCGGGGGGGGTCTCTAAGAGGGCAGTCTATTGGCCGGCAAAGTTTCCACTGCATTGTATGGTGGCATTCTATTGGCCAGCCCTGTGTTTTGGAAGTCGGCAGGGAGGGGGAGGTGATGGCTGTGGGAATGGCTCCTGGAGCTCTGAGAAGCTGACATCACAGGGAGGCCACCAATGAATGCTTTAATCTATAGCAGCAGGTAGGAGTAGAGGCAGGAATTCAGAAGAGCACAGTGATGACTATGTATGGGCAGGCACAGCACAAGTCTGAGGACATGATTGGTCCTTTTTGCGAGTTTGCAGCAGTCTTTGGCAGCAAGCAGGGGTGGGGCTTCATTGCTCAGCAATGGGGGTTATAAGCAGCCCATTTTGAAGAGAAAAAGCCCAGAAGATTTGCAAACTGACCAGAAGTATTGAAGAGAAGTACAACAGCGTAGTGTTCGGCAGTGTGGTGTTCGGCAGCATGGTGTTTGGTGGTGTGGCGTTTGGCATCTCAGAGGAGCATGCAGCTCAGCATTGAAGAATTGCTGTTTTGGGGGGTTACGGCAGTCAGAATTGTTTAGAGTGTGGTTCAAGGCAGTGGACAGAGTTGGACTTGCGGGACCTTGGAAGGAACATGCGTGGTAACGATGCTACCCTCAGGTAGGAAGATTCCAAGGTTGTGTGTGGGAAGGGGGGAATGGCTATGCCTTTTTCTGAGTCTGCTAGCTGTATTCAGAAAACATTACAAACTTGGGTTTCCTCTGTTTGCTGTTAAATCTTGCAGCTTACTTGCACTCAAGTAAATATGACCCAGTAACTGCAAAATGAGGACGTACAGAGTGTAACATTCCCCTGCGTTTTCTGTGTTCTCTGTTCTGTTGTCCATACATTGCCTATTTATTTGCTTATTTACCTCATTGCCTGCAAAAATATGTGTGGGTGGGGGGAATGTCTGTGCCACCTTTTGAATTTTGCTGGCTGTGGTCTGAAAAATTTTCAGTGGCTTATCCCTATGTTTGCTCCTTACTGTGTGCATTATAGAAGCTGGGTTTCCTCAGTTAACCAGTTTACTGTTGAATTGGACTTGCAAGTACATAAAGACCCAGTAACTGCAAAAAGGGGGGGGTCTGGGTGCATACTGTAAAGACTGTGTCTAAGTCAAGAGTGTAAGTGTCCCTTCAGAGACTTTGCATGACTGTGCAGTTTAGACTAAGTGGAAGGTTTAGACCTCAGCTCAGCATATCGAAATGACATACCGTAATGCATCATCCTCATGTGGTAGTCCTTGATAGAGACATTGTTGGGGGGATATAAGTTTTTTGTGGGGAGTAGATTTTTCTATATTTATTTGAGTCACTGAATGCTTATCTTTTGAAACAACTGGTCCATTTTGTGTGTTTTCATCATTATATTAATGTAAATAAAGTTTTAAACTGTGTTGCTGTCATCATTTATTCATTGAGTTGTAGGTCAAAAGTACATGGTGACTTTGAGTGAGGGCTAGTGCAAATCATTGCGGGCTAGTGCAATTTTAGACTGACTTGTCCTTCTGGCTAGTGCAAAAAAAACTTAAGGTCCACCCCTGCATGAAATTGACAATCCGGATGTTACTGGTGTCACAGGCACTGTTTCAGGTCTTTTTGGTACAGCCATGTCTATTTGGAATAAAGCCAACATAGCTGCTATCAAATCGCATTCACAAAAATTCCAAGCTGGTTTGGTAAGTGATATTATACCCCCATTATTGCATGGTGTGGATGGCCTTAGTCAGGAAGAAAGATATACTGTATACAACATGCACGACATTGCTAAGGCATTTACAGATTTTAAAGATAAGATTAACGCTCTCATTGCACAGAACAATAAATAAGCAGATAAACAATATATTGCCCGTGAGATATGTGCTCAGCCTATGGTTCTTACATTATTACTACCATCAATAATCTTTTCTGTGATCTAGAATCTGGAAGAATTCCTGATATTATACATGATAGACATATCTCTAAATGGTATTGTCCTCAATGTAAATCTTCCAGCTGTATTGCAATGTGTATGCTGCAGACTCTCACTATTCCTCTTTCCACAGCTAGGAATTTGGGTTTTGTGACCAGACACCCTAACACTGGTCCATGTTTTACTTCTAAGAAATGTTCCATTAAGGACACTATGTTTCTTTCTTGTACTGTCTTTTTACCACATTTTGATCCTACTACAGCTTTATTCAATAAACTCGTATATGTACCCTGCATTGGGCATCTTGATGATGACATCTACAGAGAACGCCTTGACTTACCTCCTCTATTGGTCTTCCATTCTCTTCTGGATGCCTGGGTCACCCCGCACTCGGATTGTTGTGCGAAGGAAGGGTATATTTATTTGTGTCGCTGTGACGTATTTGATGTTATTAAACCTGTATGTGGCCATTCCCCAGACAGTATGGATTGGTCCTTTTCCATGGATGATTAAGTTTTTATGCGTATCATATTTTAATGTAATGTATATGGTATGACATACTGTACAGATTCTGTGCGGCGCCCAGAGCCTTCGGGATTGGGCGTCTTTTTAAATAAATTTGATTTGATTTGATTTGATGATGACATCACCAGTAATGACACAGATTATGAGGATTCAACATCAGCTCCAGACAAGCTCTACCAGTCTTAGTGAGAGGAGGGTCACCACCTGTCAACACAGATTTCCAAGACTACCTACACTTGCCCAGTACAGTTGCAAAAATGGAGACTGCCTACTGTTAAAATGCAATATAATTCAGACGATGAGTACTGCATTGTCACAAATTTTAAAACTTATACTTATGGAATGCAAACATGTTCTATTGATAGTCCAAACTTCTGCTTCATGCCTCATCAAAAATCAGTTATTGGGCACACAGTTTTCACACCCTTCCCTCTTATGGACGTTGATATTATTGATGGAAACCCTGATTATCTGCTTACACTTTCTGAGTATTTACCTTACTTTAATGTACATATTTATCCCCTCACTTTGACATTAAAATCACTTTTAGAAAGGAAAGACACCCATCTCATCCACATCCTCAATAATATTTCTAAAGCTAATGAAGCTGTCCTTGCACTTATTAATGATGGTGACATGAATAGTGCACTTACTAACACTTGGTTAGAGATTACCTTAAAGGTTTTGTTATTATACAAGCATTTTTTTATATTTTTTCTCATTATTATACTTTGTTGCCTACAGTGCACACTGCATCAACACCGTGAGCAGCTGGAGTTCCTTTACAAGGCTTGTGCATAGGGTCTGTAAACGACCCCTGCTCTCTATCCACTTCCCTACTTTTGCTGTGTTGCCCCTTCTGAGGCAACAAGTGGGGAATGTTACATGAGGTTCATGCACCCTTATTGGTACCCCCAGAGGTACACCATAGACAGCTAGTAATTAGGCACATGTTATAATAACATATAGGTCTAAGGGCATCTACCGTATAAGAGTAGATGTCAGGATATGTATGCATATTATTGTTATAAACTTCACTTTCTAATATATATATATGAATTTCTTGCTTACAAGATGATAGGACATCTGTGTCCTTGTAATAATTATGATATGTGAGTTGGCATTGCCATCTTCTGATGATTTGTATCATTACACAGCTATGTACAACTGTACTTCTTTGTCTTTACAAACTGATGACTACTACAACAAGCATTTGTCAATGCCAAATGTTTGCTTGCTGGTATTAGCATTGGAAATGCAGGAGTTAGACAGATGCAGAGTAGGAGTGGCAGTGAAGTATTGAACTTCACTCCAACTGCACCTCTACCCTGCACAGACGGACAGGCATTGGGGTATGCGTTTGTGTTTTTGCCCATAACAGTCATGCCATTTCACCTCACCCTATCCTGCAGACACCAACAATTGTTGAGGTGTGCCTTGGGGTGTTTGGCTTTACAGTCATCCCACTCCATAAGGACATATGCTGAAATGGGTGCAATATAGAATGGGGTGAACTGTGGGGCCAAAGAGTCAAAGGTATAGATCAATGTCTATCAGTGGCTGGGGGTGGGGGGTGGGGTTGGAATGGCATGAACATTACAGTCAGCAATCCAAAGGCACACACCTGATGTATGTCAGTCTGTAAAGGGTGGGACGTTATGGTTAGAAACCATAATGCCCTGGGCATTTGTTGGTATTTTCAGTACAAATGTTCAGCATGGTCATTTTGTGGCCCCCACCTCATGAAAGCATTTGGACCTCTTATGAACAGTGGCACTGTGATTTTGTCAATGTGTTCCAAAATTTGAGTTTCCACAGTGACCGTGCAATTGTACGCCAGATGCACAAAAACACAGATCAGGCAGGATGTGAAGAATAATAGCTGTACCATTCATAGGAAGGTGTGAAGAGATGGCAATGTTGAAAATCTGTAGCGAAAATATTAAAAATGCTCAAACTTCCAAGTGTACATGGAAACTGCGCAATGCATGCTCGTAATTTAGTGGAATTATTTCACTAAATTTTCAACATAGGCATTTTGTGACCTCTGCTCATAAACACTGTCACTATGATGTTCTTAATCTGTCCTGAACATTGATTTCCCACAGCAACCATGGTATTCTGTGCCAGATGTGTAAACGCATATCTCGGGAAGGATGTGAAAAATGACAGCTGTACTGTTCGTAGGGAGGTGTGGAAACATGGCAATGTTGAAAATTTGGAGTGAATATACTACAAATTTGTAAAGTTACAATGGTGTGTGGAAACTGCACAATGCACGCTTGTAACACAGTCATTTTATGGACATTTGTCAGCAAATTTTCAACATACGCATTTTAGGACCCCTGCTCATGAACAGCGTCACTGTGATTTTACATACGAACATATGGACATACAAATCTGCCAGCAGAACACACCAATCAGTCTATGTAAGTCTGCCTGAGTGTGCAGCTAGCACCCTAGATTGCAGCTGCCCCAGCCTCCTCCCCCTCAGTTCCTCCCCCACTTTTCCCAGCCCCTGCCCCCTGACTCTTTCTCTTGCTTTATCCCACTCCTCCTTAAAGCTATTGACTGTCCTACATGTTACCACCCCCTCTGGCAGTACATTCCAACTAGACTCCACCCTCTCAGAAGAGTAGTGCCTCCTTATTTCCCTCATGAAATGTCCCCCTTCTAACCTTAGTCCGTGCCCCCTCGTCTCTCTCTCTTCCACTTCTAAGTTTAAACACCCCCTCGGTACTAGGTTTATTTACCCCCTCAGGTAGTTAAACACTTCAATCATATCCCCCCATCCCTACTCTCCTCCACTGTGTACATGTTCAGCTCCATCAGCCAGCTTCATATTCCTTTCCTTCCATCCCCTTTAACATTTTTGTTGCCCTCCTTTGTACCCCCTCCAGTAACTTTATATCTCTCCTCAGGTAAAGCCTCCAGAATTGCACACAGTACTCTAGGTGTGGTGTGACCAATAACCTGTAGAGAGGTAGGATCACATCCCTGTGTCAGGATGAGAACCCCTTGTGATGCATCCCAGCATCCTGTTTGCCTTCACTGCTGCTTTCCTACACTAGGTCGAGTTGTTCATGCTCCCAGTTACCAACACCCTAGGTCCTTCTCCTCATCTGTGATCCCCAACCAATAGTCCCTCTTCTGGTTCTTAGCCCAGAAGTGCATCACCTTACACTTCTTTGCACTGATTCCTAGCTGCCACTCCACCGACCATGTCTGTAGTTTGGTTAGGTCCCCCTGCAATTTTTCCCATCCATCCTCTTCATCAACCACTGCCCCCAATTTGGTATAATGTGCGAACAGACTAACCCTGCTCCCCAGTCTATGTGCTATATTGGAGATAAAGAGCCCAATAGCACCGGGCCCAGCACTGACCCCTGCGGCACCTTGCTTGTCATTGTTCTTGATGCCGAGAGCTTCCCCACAACCACCACCCTTTGCACTATCCCCTGTAACCAGTTCTCTATCCATTTAGTCAGACCACCTTCCACCCATACCCCTTCTTCTCCTCCTCACTCTTCTCCTCCTCGGCCTGTGTCTCTCCTCCTGGTAGTCCGCACCCTTTCTTCTCCTTATTCTTATCGGGTGGTGGTGCCTTCTGTATTACACTCAGACCACTCTGCCTGCCCCCTCCCAGGGTTACTACACCTCCCCCTTTACCTATATCAATCAATCAATCAATCAATCAAAATCTTTATTTAATCAGGCGAACATCATTGAGCATAGCTCATTTACAAGATGGACCTGAGTGGTCAAGAAGTGCAAGTGTTAATACATTGACAAGGGTAGCATAAACAGTAATACAATGACAGGGGTAACATAAACAGTAATACAATGACATAAGTGCTAATATATAACAATATACATATGTACAAGGCACATTAAAACTTTTAATCTGTGAGACAGAAGGTAATGGGCACATCAGGAGTAATATGTAGATTATAGGACCTAGCAGGTATTTTGCTGGTGAATCTTAGGACTGGAAATGGGAGTTTTTTCAGCATATAGGAACACGGGGGTAGGAAGGGCCGGGTTTAGGTCTTGTGGAAGCAGTTGCAGAGTTCTGGGAATAGGGTGGTAAATAATCTTTGAAGGATATTAAGGGTAGGAGGTTATTTAGCTTCATGGTTTTCTGGTGAATTCCAAACAATTGCTAGTGAGTAGCTGATAGCAGCCCTCCCAAACTGGGTGCAGACATTGGGGACCTTAAGAATGATAATTTTGCTGATCCTTAGGTTGTATGGCCTAGAAGTAATTTGAGTAAAACAGTCTGAGATATAGGTAGGTAGCTTGCCTGATAAGGCTTTGAATATCAAATTGCAGCATTCCTATTTCTTCTGTGTTGTAATGATGTCCAGTTAACTGCCTTATAAAGGAGCAATGATGGGTGCTGAAGGGAAGGTCAGTAATGAATCTGATGGACCTGTGGTATAGGGTGTCCAGTTTATTTAAGAGGATGAACAATGTCCGTACAGAAAGTCAGCATAGTCAATGAGGATAGGAATGAAGCCTGGATTAATCTTTTTGGAGTCTCTGTTGAGGTAGTGCTTTATTCTAAAAAATAAACCAAGCCTTTGTCTCAGTTTCTTTAGTAGCTCCTCAATATGGACAGAATAGTCAAGCTTGTTATCAATCCAGACTCCAAGGTATTTGAAGTTATCAATGAATTCCAGCTTCTCTCCAAGTAAGGTGGTTAGTTGTAGGGTGGTGGATGGTGGGGTAGTGGCAGAGCAACTCTTTGAGGTAAAGAACATAGCTTTTGTTTTTTTGGCATTTAGAAGTAGTTTTTATCCAGTAGGTTGTTTGTAGGATGGAATATTCAGATTGTAGCAGTTCACAGGCTTTAGATAATGAAGGATTGCTAACATATAATACAGTATCATCAGCAAACAGATGGATGTTGGATTGAGTGAGGTTAGCATCAATATTATTAATATAGATGGCAAAGAGGATGGGGCCAAGAATAGAGCCTTGCGGTACACCTCTCTTAGCAGTGGTTTTAAGGTGGATAGGTAGATTCCATTTTTACCAGTTGTGATCTATCTGATAGATAGCACTTGAACCAATTGAGTGAAGGGGAATCCAACCCTAGTGAGCCAAGGGAGGTGATTAATGATTCATGATCCACTGTGTCAAATGCTTTGCTCAAATCCAGGAACACAGCACAGGTACTGTTCTTCTTATCCATAGCAATCTGCCAGTCGTTGGTTACTTTGGCTAGGGCCGAAATGGTGCTATGCCTTGATCTAAATCCTGATTGTGCTGTATTTAGGAGGTTATTGTTATCCAGGTAGTCCCTTAGTTGTGAGTTTACTAACTTTTCGAGCATCTTGGATAGAACTGATAGGATGGAAATGGGCCTGTAATTATTGAGGTCCATGGGATCACCAGATTTGAGTAAAGGAACTACTTGAGCTGTTTTCCAAGTGGAGGGAATGGATCCAGTGGTGAGGGAAAAATTGAAGAGATGAGTGAGGGGGGCAGATAAGACTTGAGATGCAATCTTGAGGAAGTAGGGGTCCAGGGAGTCTGTACCTATATCTAGGGGGGTGAGCTCATTAGGCTCCCATGTCTGGACCTTTCTACCAACCTCAGTCTTTTTGGCCACCACCCCACTAGTTTAAATCCACCTTAGTAGAGATATACCCCTCTAATCCTGCCTTTAATACTCCCCTTCCCTTCCTGCTCAAGTGTACCCTGTTCCCCGTGTACAAGTCACTATTCCCCCCAGACCCTACCGCAGTTGGTCACTAACCCATAATTTTTGGTGTGGCACCAATCCCTCAGCCACTTGTTGAACTCCTCAAGCCTAACCTTCCTCCCCATGCTTGCACATGGTACCGGCAGTACCTCCAAGAATGCCACTGACTCCCCCACCTCCCATACTGCCTGCCCAACTTCTGGTTGGGCTTCCAAGCAGCATGGCGGTGTAAAAGCAGAGCTCCACTACCCCCCCCCCCGCTAATCTTCCGATTTGACACTTTCAATGACAAACAATTTAAAATAAACAAGAACTAGATATCGGGGACATACGTAAGAAGCATTGCAAAGAAGAAAAATATAAGAACTTGAACAACTACGGGCAGCAGTGAGCAGAATTAAATCGAGCAGCAATGTCAGCCCAGGAGCCCTCCAACTCAGAACACTCAAGCGCCAGCAGAATGGCAAGACCAAACGACCACAAAAAATAATAAAGTGAGAAACAAACACATAAAGTTAGATACTGTATACAAGGAGCTATTATCGTTTCATGCAGAAATTAAAGATGTTTACAGAGAGCTTTGCAGAGACATAGTGAGCCTGGAACAATGAGCTGATGCATCAGAGAGACAGATAACAGCAGTGGAGAACAGAGTAGATGACATGGAGAATACAGTTCAACTCTTACAAGATCAATGTGTACAACTGCAAGAAAAACAAGAAGATATGGAGAATAGAGCTTGCAGAAAGAACCTAAGATTATATTGCATCCCTGAAGGCTCAGAAGGTCAGGATATTACTGAGTTTACTATTGTTTTGCTCAAAACAGCTCTTGAATTGCCCTCAGATATTCAATTAACTTTAGAGAGAGAGAGTTCACCGTGCATTGGACCCGTGGCCTACAGATCCAAATGCTAGGCCTCGATCTATTATTATGTGCTTTCTTAGCTACGCAGTCAAGGAGACAGTATTAACAGCAGCATGGCGAAAAGGCAAGGTCTTTTATGGGCAAACTTGTTTCTATGTTGATAACGACTACACTCCACAAACTTAGCGTAATCGCAGACCATATGCGGACATTTTACCAGCTTTGAAGGAGGCAGCCATTAGATTCACAACACCGTACCCAGCTAGATTTGTGATGCAACTTTCATCAGGAAGGAAGGAATTTCATACTGCAGAGGAGGACAGAGAGGCGCTCCTTAAAGTGAGAATTCAAATAAAAACAAAATCCACACTAGAATTACAGAAAACTGACCCACCGTGCTGTCATACAGCGAATCTGGGCAGAACAAAAAATGGCAGAGAAGTAACAAAGAGGGGAAACATTTCTAATCATTTGGCAACTTTTCACTGATTGGCAAGGGGAAGAACCTGACTTGACAGAAACTGAAGCTTGGCTCATGATTTCCCGATGATCCTCTGGCTAGAGGTCCCTGAAAGCTTATGACTGATGAGAGGGACTGGGAATTCAGTTGTTTAAACTGGGATCTTTATAAGATGACGACTCTCTCACACGATGTTGGACAGAGAAAAGGAATGCTTAATAATTTTATCTGCAGAAAATTTTGCTATAACAAAGAAACATGTAAAACATTTGGTTTAGCTGTTTGAACTGGCCCTGACAATTGCTTTGAAGGGGGCAACGGATATAACTTTAAAGAGTAGATTATAGTGCTCTGCTTGATTTGTTTTAGGGATAAACTGACATAAAGGTCTGAGAAAAGTTGCCCTAGTTGTATACTACAGAATTTATTTAATTATAAAATAAACAATTTACATTGCGGGGGGCGAAGCATCTCCAGACATTACAGGGAAGACAATTTCAAACCAAAGACAGACAGGCAGGGTATTTTGAGTTAACATTTGGATTTTTATTTAGCTTGTCTGCATATTTCTCTTTATTTTTCATTTGGGGAGCAGGATACCCCCAGGAGGCCTGGGCATTTGGTGTTACCAGATATCCTCCGGTGACCCTAGACTATCAGAAGGCACACTTAGGGAGTATTTTTTTACACTCCCCTACCTTGGAAGTCAATTTTATTTGGAATACAGTGTATGTACATAGTTTTCAAGACAAAGGTCAGACATTGACTGATAATTTGTTTCAGATTTCAAAAGGTTTGATAAGATCGCAGCAGAAGATGTTTAAGAATAATTTAGATGGTAAAGGCATAAAATGTTTCGAAAAAGTGATGATCTGAAGGATGGCTCTGGGGGGAACATCAATATGGTGATCCCCCAGGAATTAGATTAATAAGACGGGGACAACAGGAGAGAATATGTTTCTATAAGGGAATAAGATGGCTACGCAGATAGTAAAAGCACTCTTGCTTAATAAAAATGGTCTTAACAACCCCATTAAAAGGGCCAGACTGTTCCAATATATCAAGAAATACCCAGTGATTTTTATTATCTCCAGGAAACACATTTAACAGACACCGAGCATGCAAAATTGAACTGGGGGGGGGGGCAGGTTTTTGTTATATGCATTGTCCTTTCCTAAAGGGAAATGAAGAGGAGTAGCCATTTTAATACCTAGGACCTCTCCTTTTCACTTAGAAACACAGTGCGTAGATTCAGATGGAAGGTATGTAATCTGAAAAGGTACCCTTTATGGGACAAAGGTCACATTAGTGAACGTGTATTTTCCCCCCTTACATCTATTTGTCTTTTTAAAAGATTTTTTGCAAAGCTCCTAGACACTATGCATGGATGTCTTATTATAGGGGGAGATATCAATTTAACTTTGACACCTCGGTTGGACTCCTCTGCACCTTCCAAATATAGGCTAACACCAGCTCAAAGATTATTTATCTCTCAACTTGGAGCATTGGGTCTAATCGATGTATGGAGACATTTTTATTCTCTTTCTGGGGGATATACATTTTTCTCTCCTAGACACAACTCTTACTCAAGACTGGACCACTTTTTCATTTCAAAAGAACATTTGGACTGCTTACAGGATTTAACTATAGGACCTAGATTTCTTTCTGATCATTCTCCCCTATTTTTGAGGCTAGATTTTAAAATACCAAGGAAATCCACTGGGTGGAGCTTGAATACATCTTTTCTTAAGGATAAAGCTTTTAGGGACAGCTTTAACTCAAAAATAGCTCAGGTTATTGCAGAGAATTCATCCTAGGAGACATCCAACACAATAGTTTGGGATACTGTGAAGGTTGTGATCAGGGGGGAGATAATTGCATATTCAGCATACAAGAAGAGATATTGGGAAACACGATATGGCAAACTACATGAGAAACTAAGGGAAATGCAAACAAAGTTTATTCCTATTACCACAGAGGCCCAAACCCAGATTAATCAGACAAAGGTTGAGCTCCAAAAACTTTTAGACGAAAAAACACAACAGGCGCTATTTTACTTGAAAACATATAGGTATGAGGGAGGGCCAAAAGGGGCAAGAAATTTAGCCCGGAGGCTTAGGGGACATAGGACAGCCACAATCATAACACATTTAGTGGATCCAGAGAGAAAAACAAGAGCTCTTAACTCACAGAAGATACTGCAACTGTTCCAGAAATATTATAGACAGCTATATGAGAAACCACAAGGTCCAGAATTTAACAAAGTTGAGGAATTTTTTTAACCCCTTACAGTAAGAAAGCTAACTAAGGAAATGGAAACCAGATTAAAAGCCCCTATCAGATCAGAGAAAGTCAGATGTGCCATAAAAGAAAGTAAATCATTAAAAAACCCTGTCCCAGATGGATTTCCATCCGAGTGGTATAAGACTTTTAGTAAACAACTGACTCCTTTACTACTAAACACCTTTTTAGAAATTCAACTGGAGGGTTCCCCTCCTCCATCATGGGATTACACTAATATTTCACCTATCTTAAAAGTAGGCAAACCAGCAGATTTATCTACCTCATATAGGCCAATATCCATATTAAACATGGACTACAAGTTATTTATGTCCATATGGGCACATAGACTAGAGGAAATGTTACCATATGTGATTAATTCAGATCAATCTGGGTTCATTTGAGCCAGAGAAACTACAGATAATATATGCAGAATGATCCATTTGTTGGACCACTTAAATCAGAGACAGATATAGGCAGTGTTGCTCAGCCTGGATGCAGACAAGGCTTTTGATCGCGTCAGTTGGCCTTTTTTATGGGAAACTTTATGCAAGTTTGGATTCCCTTGGGAATTCTCTAGCATGATACAGAGAATTTATGCCTCTCCGAAGGCATATGTTAAAGTGAATGGACTGTTATCTTCAATGTTACAGCTGGGAAGGGGAACTAGGCAGCGCTGCCCACTTTCCCCACTTACTGTTTGCTACATACATTGAGCCATTGGCTGAAGCCATAATGCAACATCTTAATATTCAGAGGGTCCCTTTAGGAGGGAGGGATTTTACCATATCATTATATGCAGATGACATATTACTAACACTCCTAGAACCTGAAAAGTCCATTCCTGCTACCCTACAAGTGATAGATAAGCTTTCAGAAATAGCCGGATACAAAATAAATATACAAAAAACAGAGTTATTATCTTTAAATTTCACCCTCTCATAGTCTCTGAAGAACCAGATCCCTCTGAAATGGAGAAATAATAAGATTAAATATTTGGGTGTAAATATTCCCCAGAAACTGGAACATTTGGAACTGTTTAATTTAGAACCCCTATCGACAGAGACAGAGAATTTAGTTGGGAATTGGACACGCCTGGTATTATCTTTTTCAGCTCGAATACAAGCTATTCGGATGACCTTGTTTCCTAAGATATTATATTATTTCCAGACTTTACTGATTATTCCATCACAATTCTACTTCACATCCTGGGCTAGAATTTTTCGAGGTTTGTATGGGCTGGGCAGCAGCCAAGGGTCAGATGGTCTCTGTTACAGTTACCAGTGGTAAAGGGGGGTTGTAATCTTCCAAACCTTAGAGATTACCATAAGGCAGTAACATGTAAAATAGTGATGACATGGCTGAACCCTCAGGTAGAGAAACCATGGAAATTTATTGAATTTACACTAAATGATCTTGTAAACACTATCCCTATTATATTTGCCCCCCAAAATTCTTATCCACAGTTACAGAACTTCACATTTGGAACCCATTATATGTTAAAGGCTTGGTATGAGCTAAGGGTGTCTACCACATTAACTGAAGTTTTTGGTTATTTTAAACTAATCGGTACAGAAAGTGTATCTTTGGATATGGGTGCTGTTTGGGTCCATCAAGAATGGCAGAAAAAAGATTTGCTTTTGTTATATCAATATCTGGATGTAAATGGAGTACTGCCTTTTGCCACACTACAGGCAAAATATAAATTCCCCCATATATGTATAACACATATTTTTTGTGCCTGTCCAAAAGTTACCCAATACTGGTTAGATATAGAAAAGAGCATACAGAATATTGTGGGACCAGAAATTAAATTATCCAATCAGATGATTCTGCTTTATATTGGGGAAGACGGAAAAGTTCCACCAAGTAGAAGTTAGTTATACATGTACCTGGCAGCAGCTAAAAAGATTATAACTCGCCTATGGCGAACAGCTAAAGTACCCACCCTCTCTCATTGGCATTCATTGATGACTGAGATATATTATCTGAGAGAATAGTAGCTTCTAGAGCCAGAAGGATGTCACAATTTGAGCTCCGATTGAGGCCATGGGTTTTCTATATCTCATCTCTGGATGAAGCATTTGTTCCCTGATAGAGCAATTTGAAAGTAATCAATTTTTGTAGGATATGAATTTTGATCTAGTGTCATTTGATATATAACAGAATGATGTTGTAGAAACATGAATAGCCATCCTGAAGAACATTCCATGTATTGTAAGACAAAAGAGCAATACTGTATAGATGAACTCCTGCTGTCATATGTATAACTATATAAAAAACAATAAAAAATAAAGAATATTAAAAAAAAAGAAAATCCCTTCACTTCCACAGTCCCCATGAAGCCATTTGTACCCACATGCAACACTAAATGAGGTTTCTTCCTCCCCTCGCTGCATACTTGAGCAGTGCCTGCCCTGCCCCTCCTGCAGTCAACCTGGGGATAGCTTCAACACAAATACGGCTGTGCCTTTCCCCCCTGCCACCTCATCTCACCCCTTTCAGTATAAAATTCCCCAGGATGAGTACCCCCATCCCTTACCCCCTTTCCCTTCTAATGCCTCTTCCACCACCCCAGTATTTGTTCTTCTCTGCCCTTTACCCCCACCAGCTGCTCCCTCTGTGACTTCTGTATCTGTACCCCCTACTTCTGCCTCACCCCTTTTCTCTGCCTTATTCCTTCCATCCCCCTTGAACCCCCTTCCCAGCCTGATTACTTCCTTCTGGGCTTCCCATGTCGACCTCCCCCTCCTCCCCTGATGATTTCCAACCTCTCTGCTATCCCCGCTGTTGTTGATTTAGAGCTCCCATTCCCTTCTACCCCGATAGTGATGTCCCTCCCATCCTTTCCCCTTCCCATAGCCTTCTCTCCTCCAGTCACCACCCCTCCTTCCTTACTATCCCCCTTCTACCCTTTCGTCCTCGCTATCTCTTCCCCTACCTGTTGCCATCCATCTCATGCTCCGCTTGTCCTCCCCCCTTCAGTATGTTCCTGCTCTCCCTCTCTCTCATAGCAGAGGTTTGAATCTACAGTATTCCTAGTTGATACCCCTCCTACATCTCTTCCCCCATTGGTGTCCCCTCCTACTTGTTCCCCTCCTACTTGTTCCCCTCCATGCCACCCCTGGTCCCACCCTACCCATGACCATCTGCTCTCTCCCCTGGTACTCCTCATGGTCTCTTCCTCCCCCATCAGGAAGCCCCCTCCCTCACTTTGGGACCCCCTCCCTTTGTCTCTCTTTTCTGTTAGTGCCACTGATACTGGGGTCGGGTTCACTCCCTAGTTGTTCTACCTCCGTCCCCCTTTGCCATCCCCTATTCCCCCCAGCCAGGATGCCTACCATACTCATCTGCCCTGCCACTTAGACTCCTCCCTAACCTCCACAGTTCCTCCCTCAAACTAGCCAGTGGTCTACAGACCATACACCCCCCCATCCTCCAAGCCCAGTCCAGGATCATGGTGGACCCACACCCTGTGCACCCCACCACCCTTCCAAAGATGCCCGCTCTATTGACATGTGGCACCTGCCTCATTTTGGCCCACATCTTATATTACGGGCTCTTACTCCCAGGTTCTTTAACCTACTACAACTGTTAGGCCCCTATTTACTCAAATTCCTGTCCCCCCTACACTAGTCCCCCTTCTGGTCCCTTGCCAAAAGGGTTAATTTAGTCTCAAATCTCATCCATTAAATACTGTATTACTGTAGCAATCGTAAAGCCTCCTTGTCCATTTTTCATCCGTCAGCTACCATACATTTTGTTCTCAGCTCTCATATAGTTTCACTTAGCCCAGTTAGAAATCCTATTGCACTTCAAGTATTTCTCAGCTCAGTTAGAGAAATAAACAGAACAACTAAATATGTATTATTACAGCAATCCTAAAAGTATCCAATCATTGCTTTGTCTCCGCTCCAAAGACCCTGCTGTAACATAGGACTACAGAGGATCCTGGGCGAGAGGGTGGGCAACTCTAAAGTCCCGACAGAGCTCCATTGAGCTCACTCACTCCTCCTCTCTCACTCGCTCATTCAATTTCTCCTGGTGCTGCAGGCTACCCTTTTGTACTGGCTCCTGCTTGCATTGGTGCCTTCTTCTGCCCACAAAGAAATCCCCAGCAGTCCTGACAGAGCTTCTTTGACCTCGCTCACTCCCCCTTTCTCACTCGCTCATTCTGTTTCCCCGATGATGTAGGCTGCTCTTTTGTACTGGGCTCCTGCCTCCAGTGGCACCTTTTTCTGCCCACAAAGAAGTTCACAGCTGTCCCGACAGAGCTCCATTAAGCTTGCCCACTCCACCTCTCTCAATTACTCGTTCTGTTTCTCCCGACACTGCAGGCTGCCCTTTTGTACTGGGCTCTTGCCTGTGCTGGTGCCTTTTTCTGCCCACAAAGAAATCCACAGCAGTCCCAACAGACATCTGCTGAGCTCACTCGCTCCCCCTCTCTCACTCGCTCATTCTGTTTCTCCCGGCTCTGCAGGCTGCTCTTTTGTACTGGGCTCCTGCCTGCATTGGTGCCTTTTTCTGCCCACAAAGAAATCTGCAGCAGTCCCAACAGAGCTCCGTTGAGCTAACTCACTCCCCCTCTCTCACTCACTCATTCTGTTTCTCCCGGCTCTGCAGGCTGTCCTTTTGTATTGGGCTCCTGCCTGCATTGGTGCCTTTTTCTGCCCACAAAGAAATCTGCAGCAGTCCCAACAAAGCTCCGTTGTGCTTGCTCACTCCCCCTCTCTCACTCACTTATTCTGTTTCTCCTGGCTCTGCAGGCTGCCCTGTTGTACTGGGCTCCAGCCTTTTTCTGCCCACAAAGAAATCTGCAACAGTCCTGACAGAGCTCCGCTGAGCTCGCTCACTCCCTCTCTCTCACTCACTTGTTCCGTTTCTCCTGGCACTGCAGGCTGCCCTTTTGTACTGGGATCCTGCCTGCATTAGCACCTTTTTCTGCCCACAAAGAAATCCACAGCAGCCCCAACAGAGCTCTGTTGAGCTCGCTCACTGCCCCTCCCTCACTTACTTGTTCTGTTTCTCCCAGCACTGCAGGCTGCCCTTTTGTACTGGGCTCCTGCCTGCATTGGCACCTTTTTCTGCCCACAAAGAAATCTGCAGCAGTCCTGACAGAGCTCAGTTGAGCTTGGTCACTCCCCCTCTCTCGCTTGATTTTAATCTGTCCCAAACACTGATTTACCAAAGCAACTGCGCTATTCTGCGTCGGAAGCAGGAAAACACATTTTGGTCAGGATGTGAAAAATGACAGATGTACTGTTCATAAGGAGGTGTGAAAAAATGCCAGCATTAAAAATCTGGTGTGAAAATATTACTAATTTGCGAAGTTACAAGGGTGCATGGAAACTGCAATGCATGCTCGTAACACAGCTGTTTTATGGACTTTCATCACAAAATTTTCAACATAGGCATTTTTGGACTTCTGCTCATGACCAGTGTCACTGTGATTTTCTTAATTGTCCTGAACCCTGATTTCCCATAGCGACCGCGCTATTCTGCGCCAGAAGTGCAAAAGCACATTTCAGCCAGGATGTGAAAAATGACAGTTGTACTGTTCGTAAGGAGGTGTGGGAAAATGCCAATGTTGAAAATCTTGAGTAAAAATATTGCAAATTCATGAAATTATGAGTGTGTGTAGCAACTGCGCAATGCACGCTCGTAAAACAGTCATTTTTTGGATTTTTTTCCATCAAATTTGCAGCATAGGCTTTCTGAGAGCCCACCTCATGAACACTGGCACTGTTATTTTGTTAATCGATCCTGAAAGGTGATTCCATGCAGTGACCGTGAAATCACCTTTCGGGACTGAATAATGCCATGATAGTGGCTGAATTCATGACGAGGGGTCCCAGTAACCCCATATTGAAAATTTGGTGGCAAAATTCCCAAAAATGCCTGAGATATACAGCAAAGTTGAAAAAAACCCTATTTATGCCATTATACAGCTTACCAGCATTTTTTCAGTTCACAGTCGGCTTTGAAGAGTGCAGACATGTTCCTGGTCCACCAAAGATCATCGCGCTGGGCTCTGGAGGTAGGTATGGGGTGAGGGGGGTGTGGGGAGGCAGGGTGCACAGAGGGTGGGTGCGGGGCCACGGACTCAACTAGGGACTGTTTTCTTGTTTAGAGGGTTAAAAAACATTGCAGGACTGTTTTTTTTTCTTTAGGGACATTTGGCACACTGGAGTGGGATCCCAGCATGCCATCTGAGTGGTTTGTGGGGATTGTAGCTGGTGGGGATTGGGCACCCATGTCAGCACATACGGGGGGAAGAGTTGAGTGGGATTGGGCACCCCCCTCGGCATACAGCAAATCGGGGGGGACATTATGGCAACGGTGAGTGGGCTCCCCATTGGCAAATTTAACAGGGGGGAGACAGAAGCCGACAGGGATTGGGCCCCCGTTGGCAAATTTAACAGGAGGATGACACTGAAGCCAATGGGGATTGGGCCCCTGTCAGCAAAGATAGACTTGGTGGGGGGCGCATGAAGCCGAAGGGGATTGGGCACCCCCTCAGCAAACAACAAATGGGGAAGGGGTTACAGTGTGCCGACAAGGAGTGGGCTCCCCCATCGGCAAATTACTGGGTGGGGGTGGCATAGGGACAGCAAGGTATGCCCTGCAATGACGGGTCACTCCCTCATTGCAGCGGAATGGCCGACACTACAATGATGAGGCAGCCCCTGATTGCAGTAGCAAAACCCTTGCATGGTGGTGGCACGCTGGCTGAACTAGTGTCAGCAGCAGTGTGCCACCGCATTGGAGAACGTGGGCCAAGCCTCAAAAGGCACCAGGGGCATTGGTCACAACAGTGCTGCACCTCCACAACCTGCTTCTGCAGCAAGCTGCCACAACATGTTTCTTGTGCATGCGCACAAGCAAACATAAAAATTGTATAATGTTATCTTGGACTGTGGAGCCACCCCTAATTTAGCCAATAGAGCTCATCTCTGTAACTAGAAATGTTTCTGTCTTACAGTAACCATAGTAATTATCATAGGTATATAATGTAAGACATTACGTCTTCTACCTCGAAGACCCCGGGAGACACGGAGATTCCTTGCAGTATAGGGAACACTTAGCATTGGCTCCCAGTTCCTTTTGGTAAGAACTGCTTAGGGCAACTGTGATTATCCTTTTGGTAGTAATAAACAAGCTTTATTACTGTTATGCAATGTGTCTGTGATTCCTTGCATGCCCATTATTGCCAAGAACCTGAGACTGAGGTATAGACCTCCTGACAGTACCTCAGGGCTTAACATTTGGTCCCTTATTATTTTCTATGTTCATTAATTCAATGCCTGCTCGTTGTTTGAATTCCAGAATTTTTACTTTGTGCTGACAATTGAGTCTTGTATGCTAGTCCACGAGATGATTCTGAACTCATTATAAAGTTGAATTCAGACTTTGAAACATTGCAAAACCGTTTTTTAATCAAAAACATTATTGCATAACCAAAACATACTAGTATGATGCTACTTGGTTCCAATCCAAGGTTACAAAATTGTAGAGGAAAATAAATTAATAGTGACTACATTAGATGCTTCAGAGCTCAGTCAGGTGTATACTTAATTCATACCGGGGTCTGTAGGCAGGAGGCCTAGAATCACAATTTAACTGCTCCCATTTCTGAGTGGACATATCTGAATTTGTACCCCTTAGTATTATAATACTATTGATCCGCTGTTTAATGATATTGTATCTTCCAAACCCATGCCTATTACATTTTGGGGATGGGTTTCCATAGGCCTATCTATCATTCTTTGAGGGAAAAAGAACTTTCTCTTGTTAACTTTAAAACATGCAGTTCTGATTTGTGTGTAGTACCCTCTTTTTGTTATGTCCGTTTCATTAAGATTAATTCCTAGATTAGTTTGTGGCGTCTCATCTCTTATTATATTGAACATTAACAACTGCCTCCTCATTCTTCTAGCATCCAGTCTCATTATTTCCAGAGAAACCAGTTGGTTTTCAAAACTTTCTACTTCCAGACCCCCAAATCAATCAATCAATAATTACCTGTAAGAAGGCAAAGTTCCTGTCCGAGGAGATTGCTGCTGCTCAGAACCGACCAGCTCAGCTCTTTTGAACTGTGGACAGGCTGTGCAACCCAGCCTGTCTGCAGTCCTGAAGAGCCTTTTCACAAATTGAGTGTGATGAGCTTGCTCAGTTCTTTGCGGATAAGGTGGCTGTCATCAGGGCGGAGAGCCAACCAGCACACTCTATTTGGGCCATTAGTGATCGGTGTTCAGTCACTCTTCCTCACTTTGCCTAGAGTACCTTTGACTGGATGGAGTTAGGGAATGTTATGCAGATTCTCTAGGGTATGCTCCTATGTATGCACCCTTGGTGCTGTAGTTTAGATCTGGGCCCAGCTTTCCTGTTTATGGGTTGCATGACATCATCAGCCTGGTGCTTGCACAGATAGTCTGGTGCTCCCTTATGTTGGGTGAGTTCCCTAGCTCCCTGAAGGAGGCAGTGGTGACACCCCTACTGAAGAAAGCTTCTCTGGACCCAGGCTGCCCTGCTAACTACAGATCTGCCTCTAATCTTCCCTTTGTGGGGAAGGTTATTGGGAAGGTTGTGGCGCTACAGCTGGAGAACCATTTGACCATCCTCTGAATAATTTCCAGCAATATTTTATTTTAATGTAGGTATGAAGACCAGAACTGTGAGCCATAGTTCATAAATGGTCTCACCAGGCTCCTGAAGGGTGGGGGTAATTACCCATACATTACTTGGCATAACATGTCCTTGCAATGTTAAGATGCATAGAATTTTCTTGTGACAAGGATCTCAAGATCCCATTCTTCTGTGGTTCCCTCAAGCTTCCTTATTTGCTTGTTTATTTATTTATTTTACCATTTTTACTCAGGAAAGATGCATTAAGACAATGCCCGTTTCCATGTGCATCCTGGGAACACAGGGAAATTAAGTGATTAGCTTATGGTCACACAATATACAAGTGGTGACTGTGGGATTCAAACCCACTTCTCCTTCTGTTAAACCAGAAAGGATGTTTTTGCTTGTTTTTACTGCCTATGTGCATCACCTTGCATTGATCGAAGTTTAGTTTCATTCCTCATATTTCAGTCACAATGGGCTGTATGGAGGGTACCTTCTGCCAGTGGAGTACTGGAGGTGACAGCACACTGCTGGTCAGTAAGTCCCACCCAATACAGGGCTGGTCCATCACCCTGCACCACCACAGTAGCACACAATATAACTATGGAACTGCTGGCCCCATTAGCATACCTAAAACATTCCCTGTCTGCAGGATAACATCATGCAGGATGAATTGCCCTATGCTCCATCTTGCGATGCTGGAGTCAAAATTATTTCTGTCTACACTCACCATCAGCACCACCACCTGAATCCCTTGGAGGCACCTGCACAGCATTCAGTAATGGTACAGGGTGCTGACTAGATACCAGTACTCCCTGCAAACAGTGCAGTAGGTAGGAGTGTGGGTATTACCTGCAATGTCCCCTTCCCATTGCACAGTTCTGTGCCCAGTGCACCACCATGGGGTGTGGTCGAAGTGGTATCCACTACACCTGTAGCTTTGGGTGGATGACCTCATCATACAGTCCGTAGACGTCTGAATATTCTTAAGTGGCTGTCTGCCTGACACATGAAGAAACTACTTTTGTCTGCTAACATCAGGACATGGGTCCTGCATACCAAAGTAGGCAGGCAGTGTTAGTTTTGTTGGTAACTACGGTGGTAAGACCTGGATTCCTAAATCCAGTCTAGTGTTATTTTATAGAGATCCCACTGTATTATTTTAGTTTCATGTTCCATATCAAGCTCCCTCTCATTTACAATCATCAGTAAATTTGTAGACAGTTTCTCCACCTGCTCCATGTCTGTCACAAACAGGTAAAGCAGAACTGAGCCCAATACCAGACCCCGAAGCAAAAGCACTCTACTTGTCATCTGTCCCTCAGATGAGTAATAGCCATTAATGTTTACCCTCACAGCTCTATCCAGCAACCAGTTTTCAGTACATATCAAAACTCTTTTGCCAGAACCTGCTTCAGAGAGCTTGGTAGGTATACTCTTACATGGCACTACCATATATAATTTTTTTCAAGAAGTATAGGAAAATAATGTCAACAAGTTTGTTCATTGAATATATTTTTTACACTGGACCTGCTGATAGTGAAATCATGCTGGGTCTAATCAAGAAGGTTATGTTATCAGAGGTGGTCAAGGGTAATGAGTACTATTATTGTTCCTAATTTAGATGCATGCTAAGCAGTCAATAGTGTGATGGTAACTTGTTTTCTCTTTTTAAAAATGGAAACCACAGAACCCAATGTAGTGGGACCATACCTGATTGCAATGACATATTTCATATGTATAGTAAGTTAGAAGTTCCAAAACCTCTGGGAAGACAAATTTAATGGGACAGTGGAATTTCTTATGCACCTGCAAATGTCTTACTGTGAATTTAAGTGCCCTTAATTTGTTCTCCATGTCCCATTTCTCATTATTAATTGGTCTATGTTATGAGCCTTAATCTATTGTTATACACCAACAGAAACATAGAAACATAGAAACAAACTTTGACGGCAGATAAGGACCACTTGGCCCACCCAGTTTGCCCATTTCCCTACCTACATAGATACATAGATACATAGACAGTGTCGGCAGATAAGGGCCTATGGCCCACCCAGTCTGCCCATTTGAGCTTGTAAGTTCAGTTTGTTTTCCTAGAAGTCTGTTGCCCCTTACCCCTGACCTCCAGAATTCCTTTATGTCTATCCCATGCATTCTTAAATCCCATGATTGTTTCAGCCCCCACACTTCCTCTGGCAGGGTGTTCCACTTGTCCACCACCCATTCTGTGAAGAAATTCTTCCTCACATTTCCTCTGAATCATCCTCCCTCCAACTTCATCCCATGCCCTCTAGTCCTGGAACACCTTTTTCGCTTAAAAATAGTGTATTCCTACACCCTGTTCCTTCCTGTAAGATACTTGTATGTCTCTATCATATCCCCTCTCTCCCTCCTCTCCTCCAGGGAGTACATGTTCAGTTCCTTCAACCTGTCTTCATAGGACTTGTGATGCAATCCATGCACCATCTTTGTTGCCCTCCTCTGAACCTTCTCTACCCTATGTCCTTACATAGGTAAGGTCTCCAGAACTGTACACTGTACTCCAGGTGGGGCCTCACTAGTGTCTTGTATAGTGGAATTATGACCTCCTTGTCCTGCTGGTGATGCCCTGCCTGTGCATCCCAGCATCCTATTTGTTTTACCTGCTGCCTTGTCACACTGTTTCCCTACCGTGAGGGTCATCGAGATGATAACCCCAAGATCCCTTTCCTGCTTGGTGCATGCTATATCCTCACCCCCAACTGATATATTGTGCCAGGGTTTTTGTGCCCTATGCATTGTCTTGCACTTCTTTGCATTGAATTTCAACTGCCAAACCCTGACCATTCTTCAAGTTTCTGCAGGTCCCTTCTCATTCTGTCTACACCCTCTGGTGTGTCTACTCTCTTACAGAGCTTTGTGTCATCAGCGAACAGTGAAATTCTGCCTTCTATGTCCTGCGTAATGTCACTGATGAAGATGTTGAATAGGACCGGTCCCAGCACTGATCCCTGTGGTACCCCACTGGTCACTCTTCCCTCTGTGGAGTGACAGCCATTTACCACCACCCTCTGTGTCCTGCCACCCAGCCAGTTACCTACCCACCACACTACTGTCCTGCCCACACCCATATTCCCCAGTTTGTGTAATAGTCTTCTGTGTGGCACAGTGTCAAAGGCCTTGCTGAAGTCCAGATAGGCCATATCCACTACCCTCCCCTGATCCACCTCCCTAGTCACACAGTCAAAAAGTTCAACGAGGTTGGTCTGACATAACCTCCCCCGGTGAAACCATGCTGTCTTGGGTCCTGTAGTCCATTGACAACCAGATGCTCCACCAATCTCTCCTACAGTAGTGTTTCCATGATCTTCCCCACTACCGAGGTGAGGCTGACTGGTCTGTAGTTCCCCACTTCCTCTTTGTTCCCACTTTTGTGTAAGGGGACTACATCTGCTGTCCTCCAGTCTTTGGGTACCCCCCCTGTTTCCAGTGATTGGCTAAACAGGATAGCCAGAGGTTCAGTCACCACCTCTCTTAGTTCTTTAAGGACCCTTGGGTGCACCCCATCTGGCCCCATTGCTTTATCAACTCTTATTACTTCCAGTTCCTTCAGGACCCTTTCTCGTGTAAAGGGACTTGTGTCCATTTCTGCACCATTCTCACCCCTTGTAATCCCTTCAGACCCATTACCCTCCTCTTCCTCAGTAAAGACTGAGCAGAAATACCTGTTCAATATGTCAGCTTTACTGTTGTCATCCTCTATGCGGTCCCCATCCTCCCCCTTCAGTCTCACTATCCCTCCCTTTGCCTTTCTTTTTTCACTTATGTACCTGTAAAAGGTTTTGTCCCCTCTACCCACTGATTTTGCAATGTGTTCTTCTGTCTGAGCTTTGGCTTCCTTACTGACCTCCTGACTCCCTTTGCTTCTCCTGGTACTTCTCCCTATCCCTTCTGCCTGTGTCATTTGTATTGCCTGAATGCAATCTTTTTGGCTTTCACTTTTTTGCTACCTCTTTGGAAAACCATAATGGTCTCCTCTTCCTTTTCCTCTTGCTAACCTGGTTAATGCATAATTCTGTTGTTCCTGTAATCCCCATTTTAAATACTGTCACTGTTCCTCAACCCTTGATTCCTGCCCCATTCCCCTTAATGCCTCTTTCAAGTATCTCCCCATTTTCCCAAAGTCTCCCCCCAAAATCCAGGATACGTGTTTTTGTGTGGTTTGGTTCTGCTCTTTCTGTGATTTCAAACCACAATGACTGGTGGTCACTGTTCCCCAGGTGCTCCCCCACTGTTACCCCCATCATACTGTCCCTGTTTGTGAGCACAAGGTCCAGTATTGCCTTCTGCCGAGTTGCTTCCATGACCAGTTGCTTGAGGAAGGCACCCTGAAGGGAGTCCAGGATAAATTTGCTCCTAATTGATGCTGCTGCTGGGATGCTCCAGTCCATGTCTGGAATTTTGAAGTCTCCAACCAGTACTACCTCACCCTTGTCTACCATCCTTTGGATGGCTAGCATTAGCTCCCTATCTGTTTCTTCCTCCTGGGCTGGTGGTCTATAGACCACACTGTGCGGATGGCTGGCCCATTTTCCTTTCCAGCAACCCTACAGTATCTCTCCCCATTTTGTTCATCCTGGATCTCTGTGGCCCTTATGTCATTTTCACATACAGTGCCACTCCTCCCCCCTTCTTGCCTGCCCTGTCTCTTCTGAATATGTTGTAGCCAAGTATGGCCATCTCCCAGTCGTGGTTATCATTACACCAGGTTTCAGTGATGGCCACAATGTTCAGGTCTGACTGCACCATGACAGCCTCCAGATCTTCCATCTTGTTGCTAAGGCTCCTGGCATTTGCACACATGGCTTTCCATGATTTGACCTCCTAGACTGTTTCAGCTGTTCTACTCCAGCCCCTTCCTTGGTTGTCCTTTATCCCTGGTTCTCCTTGCTGTCTGCCCTTCTGCTGAATTTTGCCCTTTTCTGCCTATCCACCTCTTGGGCGCTAATCTCCATCTTTTGCACACTGCTTTGTAGGAATAGCCACTCCTCTGGTTCTCTGGTTCCACTGCTAGCTGTGGGGTGAGCAAGGAGGTACCCTCCTTGCTGGCCTCGCCACCCCATTTGCTAGTTTAAATGCTTGTCAGTGTAGCATTTAAACTTATCATTGAGTGCTTGGATTCCTCAGGATGGATGCAGGCCGTCGAGCTTGAACAAACCTCCATCCTCCAGGTGGGTCCCCAGTCACCAATGAATCCAAACCCTTCCTCACAGCACCAGTTCTTCAACCATGAGTTAAAGTTCCTGGTGCATGCACCTATGCTCTCCCTTGCCTCTAGTAGGTATACTTCTGAGAAAGTGACAGAAGCAGCTACTTGCTTGAGACCCCTCCCAATTTCCTAAACTCTTCCTGAACTTCCTTTGCTCCCCATTTGCCAGGTCATTGTACCCAGGTGGATAATGACATCCAGCTCACCTCCCCATCTTGCCTTCCCAGTGATCCCAGGATCTTCCTTCCATCCCTCCATGCCGTGGCACCTGGTAGCACCTCACCTCCCTGTCCTCCCCTCCTGTGTTCCTAGCTGGATCCCTCTTATGATGAAGTCCCCACCAGGATTCGCTTCCTCCTCCTCTGGGGTCCACTGCTTTCCCCGCTGAGGTTACCTCCTTGGCTAACCTCCACTTCCTTTCCTTCCACTTCTCTGGGTACCTCTATTTGGTTGTCCCCGTTTGCCAGTGTGGCATATGAGTTCTTGAGTGGAATAGGATCTGGGAAGTGCCTCTGCCTGACCGCTCTACCTACTGGATAAGCTGCAGATTCTAGTTAACCAACAACCTACTTCCTGCCACCCCCCACTACAATTGCCTTGTGTCTGTCCCATGCATGTTTGAATTCCCCCACTGTTTTAGCCCCAACAACCTCCCCAGGAAGGCAGTTCCACGCATCCACCACTCTCTCTGTGAAAAAAGATTTCCTTGCATTACCCCTGAGCCGTCCTCCCTTTATCTTTAAATTGTGTCTCCTTGTTCTTTCACATCTCTTTTTCTGAAAGATGCTACCCTCCTGGACTTTGTTGATTCTCTTTAGGTACTTGAACATTTCTATCATGTCCCCCCTGTCCCTCCTTTCATCAAGGGTATACATATTAAGCTCTCTCAGTCTCTCTTCATATGATTTCTGATGCAGACCCTGCACCATTTTAGCTGCCCTCCTCTGGACTGCTTCCATCCTGTCTATGTCCTTGCGTAGATGAGGTCTCCAAACTGCACATAGTACTCCAGATGGGGTCTCACCAACTGTCAGTACAGAGGATAATCACTTCCTTTTCTACTTGTGATGCCCTTCCTATATCCCAGTATCCCCTGGCTCTCCTTACTGACTTCTCACATTGCTTACCCACCTTTAGATCATCTGATATGACTACCCCCAAGTCCCGTTCCATTTTTGTTGTTGTTAGTACCTCCCCTGTACTCTTCTCCTGGGTTTTTGTTTCCCAGGTGCCTTACTTTGCACTTCTTTGCATTGAATCTAAGTTGCCATATGTCTGACCATTCCTCCAACCTTGCCAAGTTCCTTCTCATCCTTTCTACCCCACTTTGTGTCATCTGCAAAGAGGCATACCTTTCCCTTCAGACCCTCTGCAATGTCACCTATAAAGATGTTAAAGAGGACTGGACCCAGTACTGAGCCCTCAGGTACTCCACTAGTGACCCCCCTTTCTTCGGAATGTGTTCCACTCACTATTACCTTCTGTGTCCTGTTGCGCAGCCAGTTTGCAACCCAGGCTACCACCCTGGGACCCACTCCCAGGCTGGCTAACTTGATTATTAATCTTTTGTGTGGAACTGTGTCAAATGTCTTGCTAAAGTCTAGGTAGGCCATATCCACAGCCCCTCCCTGGTCTATTACTTTGGTCACCCAGTCAAAGAAATCTATTAGATTCATCTGACATGACCTTCCTGCTGTAAATCCATGCTGCTTTGGGTCCTGTGCCCCTCTGGCCTATAGGTATTCAACAATTCTTTCTTTCAGAAGTGATTCCATCATTTTCCTACCACTGAGGTCAAACTTACAGGTCTGTAGCTCTCGCTTCTGCCTTGCTCCACTTTTGTGAAGGGAATCACATCTGCCCTCCTTCAGTCCTCAGGTACCACCCCATCCTCCCATGATTTGATAAAAAGTGTGGTCAGTGGTGTCACTAGGACCTCCCTTAGTTCTTTTAGGATTCTGGGGTGAATCCCATCAGGCCCCATTGCTTTGTCCACCTTGAGTTTTAGGAGTTCTTTCAGGACTTTTTCTTCTGTAAATTGACTGGTGTCAACCCCCCTACCCAGAGTGCTTCTATTGTCTGGTTTAGGTAACTCCTCCTCATCTTCTTTTGTGAATACTGAGCAAAAGTATTCATTCAGTATCTCTGCCTTTTCACTGTCTCCCTCTGCCCACCTCCCCTCTCTCTTATTAATCTTCACTATTCCTCCCATAACCTTTCTATGCTCCCTAATGTACCTATAAAAGATTTTATCCCCCTTCTCAACTGACTTGGCTATTTTTCCTCAGTTTGGGCTTTTGCTATTCTGACTGCCTTCCCCACTTCTTTCTGCTTTAATTGATACAGTTCCCTGTCGTGCTCCTTCTGTGATGCCTTATACTTTCTGAATGCAGCCTTTTCTCCTTAACCTTCCTGCCACCTCTTTTGAGAACTATAGTGGTTTTTTACTCCGCTTTGTTTTCTTTATCTGTTTCACACAAAGGCTTGTTGCCTCTATGATGGCAGTTTTGATTTTTCTCCATTGTTGTTCCACCCCTCCTTTTTGGCCATTTGCTAGTGTATTCCTCAGGTATTCACCCATTTTGCCAAAGTCAGCCCTTCTAAAGTCCAGTATGCTTGTTTTTTATATGGCTTGTGTCCATGGTTGTGCTTCTTGTGAAGCACACTGTGCAGTGGTCGCTTATTCCCAGATGTCTACTGACTTCTAAATTTGTGATCCTCTCTCCATTTGAGAGTACCAGGTCTAGTATTGCTTCCTCCTGAGTGGGTTCCAACACTAGCTGTCTAGGGCCTGCCCCCTGCAGGGCATCGAGAATGACCCTGCTCTTGGATGTGGCTTCAGTACATGTCATCCAGTTAACATCTGGCATATTCAGGTCCCCCATCAACAGTATCTCCCTTTTTTAAGCCATTTTGAGAATGTCCTCTATCATTTTCTTGTCCATTTCCTCTCCTGGAGATGGGGGTCTGTATATAACCCCTGTGCGGATTGTGATGCCATTCCCTGTCTCCAAGGTGACCCAGAGTGTCTCTTGTCCTCCCCCTTTACTTTTTAGTTCTGCAGCTTTGATCCCTTCCCTTATGTATAAAGCTATTCCACCTCCTCTTTTCCCCTCCCTGTCCCTTCTGTAGACTGTGTACCCGGTATGTTGACATCCCAGTCATGGTTCCCCCTGTACCATGTTTTTCTGTGACTGCCACAATATCCAAGTGTTCATCTTCCATCAAGTCTACTAGCTCAGGAAGCTTGTTTCCCAGACTACGGGCATTGGTACTCATTGCCCTCAATTTTAATGTTGGCTTTATCCTTTTTTCCCCCCATGCCTGCTCTTTTTGCCTTTGTCTATTTTTCCATTTACCCCTGTCCTGCCCTCTGTTGAGCACTGTACCTCAGTGTTTACCTTACTACCCATCATGTTTTGTGGGGGGAGGCTTGAAATTTCCTGCCTCTTATTAGCACCTCCCCCCATGGCTAGTTTAAAAGCTTGCCAAAGAAGCATTTAAACCTGTCACTTAGGATCTTGGTTCCCTTCATGGACAGATGCAGACCATCGTGCCAGTATAAACTGTCATCTCTCCAGGTGTACCCCCACTCCCCAATGAAGCCAAAGCCCTGTGCTCTGCACCAGTTTTGCAACCATTCATTAAACTGCATGGTGTGTAGTACCCTAGCCTCACCCCTGCCATGGACTGGCAGCACCTCCGAGAAGGTAACCATGCTTGCTACCTGTCTGAGGCCCCTCCCCCAACTCCACAATTTCATCCTCCACTGCACTGATCCCATGCCTAGCTAGGTCATTTGTCCCAAGGTGGACAATGATATCTAGTTCCCTCTCCTGTGATGCTGCTTCTGCAATCCTGAGGATTCGCTTCTTGTCCCTCCAAGTCATGGCACCAGGCAGGCACCTTACTTCCCTCTCCTCTACCTTCCCCAGGTCTACCCCTCTAACAACTGAGTCCACTATCAGAAGCTGTTTCCTTCCCCTGTGGTGTCCCTTGCCACCCTTCTGTGGGTCTCCCTTGTTAGCTGTAAATGCCTATTGTGGTCATGAATACTCTTTTTTGCATTTAGTCAAGTTAAAAGGTACATTCAGTATGAGTGATTTGGCTGCATGTTGTAATTGATGATGTCAGTGATAGGATTTTATGGTCTTGACACAGGGTCTCAAATCTACACAAGCTTGGGTTCAATTCCCAGTGTGTAACATTTTTTCTTTCTCACTACAGTTTATGTACTATGAGAGAAATTGCTAGCGGTTATTGCAGATGTTAGTGATGTATTTTCAGCAAGGTTTGAAGTTCTATTTTGCTGATAACTGGAAAAGTTCTAGTTCAGACTCTGAAGTTTAAATGCAACTTGGGTAACACCACTTCGAACAGACAGACTGTTAATTGTGACCATTCACTGCAGCTGTGTAGTGGAGGTCTGTGCTCACTTCTAGATGTCCTTTGCTACAGCAAGTAATCTCCTATATAGAAAGCTTAGTACAGCAGTAGAGCTATAAGCTACCAAGCAGTAGATGGTAGAGGGCCTGGGTCTGATCCCCATAATGGAACATTTTGTTTTCTTTCTCACTGCAATTTATGTAGTATACAAGAAATTGTTAGATGTCATTGCTAATAAGTGATATTCTTTCAGCAACATTTGTAGTTCTATATTGCTAATAACTGGAAAAGTTACAGCTCAGACTTTAAGGTTTAACTGCAACTTGGTAAACACTACTTCAAATAGACAGACTGTAAATTAATCTTCACTCACTGCTTGATTGCCACAGTATGTGCCTCCTGTTTAGGAAGCTTAATACAGTGGTAGAATTATTTCTCACTACTACTTATGTAGTATGAGAGAAACTGTTAGATGTCATTGTGGATGATAGTGACAGACTTTCAGCAAGATTTGAAGTTCTGTACAGCTGATAAATTGAAATGTTCCAACTCAGACTTTGAGGTTTAAACTCAACTTGGAAAACACTACTTTAAACAGACAGACTGTTAATTATGAACATCTACCATAGCTGGGGGGCTGCACTCACTGCTGGATGTCCTTTACCACAGCATGGTTTTCCTGTATAAAAAGTTTAGAATTACAGGCTACCAAGCAGCAGAGAGTCAAGGGCTTGGGTTTGATTATGAGACTAGAACATTTTTCCTTTCTTACTAAAGGTGATTGCTGTGTTTCATACCCCAGTCCCCAAGCCATTTCCTTTTTCATTGACAGGGGAAGCCTGTCAGCCCTCTTTCTGGCCACATAATTATTTCATACAGACTTTTTTGGGCTGCCTTATTACCATTGTTGTCTTTTAAGAATCAGTTAAAAGAATATTTATTTTGGGTTACTTGTACTTGTGTTAAAGGTACTTGATATGTATATATTTAGTAATCTTCTGTATGTGTCTCTTGTTCTTCATATATTGTACACTCCATCTTTTTTCAGTTCACTCCTGAAATATGGATCTTTGAGCTCCACTGAGTATACCCTGTTTTTGTAGTCTAATAAATAAACAATAAATGAATGTACAATATTAAGTTCAGTATGCCACAGTAATTTGGTAGGATGTTTACAAATGAGGAAAACATAATAGGGCCCAGTTTAAAGCCCTGGGTACTCCATTCATGGCATTAGAGAGGAAAAAGGTTGCACCATTATATTTGGTGACCTGGGATCTAGTTCTATACAGGCCAAGGATAGGTGATCCAGACCACTGTAATACATTACCTCTGGCCAGTCCATCGGTGCTATGAGTTGAGGCGTTAGACACCACACCTCACTCCATGCCGGTGACCTGTATTTGGGATGAGCACGGGGTACCAGAAGTCAGTCAGGGGAAGAGAACTGAGTATCTGAGGGACTGCTCACCTTTCCTGCAGTAGGAGAACTGCTGGCTCCACTGAATGACTGCAAATTGGTGGAGATCTGTTAGCTGTGCAGGTTGAGGAGTGGCACAATATGGGTGGTTCTATGGGCTTTCACAATGTGCATGGGCTTCCACACACATATGCTGCTGGGCACATCCCAGCATGGCGAAGGGAGAAAAACTGGTGGAAAATGGTAGTGGTGCAGGCTTACATGACACCCTATCTGCTGATACCTCACCCACCTCACTGACAGGATTCTGGTAAGTTCCGAGGGGTAAGGGAATTTGTTGGTCAGCAGGGCAGAGCTGAAGGGAGCCAGCCTGTCCCAGACACAATGAGGATAAACTGTGCATGGAAAAAGAAAACCTTACTTCACACACAGGGCAGTTAACTTGTGAAATTGTCTACTGTGATGGGAAATGTGACCAGATTCATGTATTACTGTTTTCTGTTAGTTTAACTATTCTTTTGCTGTAAGTTCTGTATGGGATGGACATGCAAAATGTCTTTCAGGTCACATGTTCAGGCAGCTCTCAAGAGAAAATACTGGCCAGCTGCTAAATAGTAAATTTCCCATGAGCTCATCTAGTCTCAGACCCTGGCAGATGTGAGGGCACTATTACCAAAAACCTAAGACATCCAGCAATATAAGGTCATAAAAGCTTGAAGAAGGATGTCATAGGTGTGAAAGATGCCAACTGGCCTGGATAATGTCACACACACACACACACACACACACACACACACACACATATATATATATATACTGTATATATATATATAGATAGATAGATAGATATACACACACACACCACATATATATATAGTCTGGGTGGGAAATGGTCACTAAAGGGACAGGTCACTCCTCCATAGCTCTGAGCACATAAAACTGGGGAACTAGACACTCTTTCTCCCTCTCTCTGACTCTTTATGCTTGAAAGAAGATGAGAGCCCTGCTGGAGCTTGTTCCACCTATACAGGGCACTGGTGGCAGTGTGCCCGGTCATTAGGGCACCATGTCCCGATGTCACTGTCCCCTCTTCAGCCCCCATGCCCCCTTTCTAAATATTCTAACTCTGGGGGGGTGGACCTTGGGGAGGGGGCAGTAAATTCCATTATGTGGCACTCTAATGATGGGTGCACTGCCACCGTTGCACAGATGGCCCAAAGGGGCTGTAGCTAGCCTATCCATTTTGGTTCTTGAGAGAGGTGACCAGGAAAGTGTGAGATAAAAGAGGGGACTTCAGTAAATATAAAGAAACACAAAGGGAAGAGAACAGGGAGCAGTATCTAGAGAAGCAGAGGAAGGCAGGAAAGGCAGTCAGGAGTGAAAAGGTGCAAACAGAAGAGAATATAGCACAGGCAGTAACAAAAGGGGCAAGACTTTCTTCAGATACATCAGCAAGAAAAGAAAGACAAATAGTGGGATTGTCAGGATAAAAAAGGTGGGGGAGGATGCACAGAGGAGGACATAGAAAAAGCAGAACTGCTAAATAAATACTTTTGTTCAGTCTCATGAAGGAAGGGGAAGGCAAAGGTCCACATCTCAGCAAAAAAGCAACCAGGGAGAGGAAGTAGACACCACTCCATTCACAGTAGAATGAGTCCTAGAAGAACTTGGGAAACTGAAAACAGATAAGGCAATGGGGCCAAATATGATTCACCCTAGAATATTAAAAGAGCTCAGGTAGGTGCTGGCAGCCCCACTGACCACCCAATTTAACAGATCACTGGAGAATGGGACAGTCCCAGAGGCAGAGGACTGGAGGAGGGTAAATGTGGTCCTCTCCACAGGAGCGGGAGCCAGGAGGAGACTGGCAACTACAGACCAGTCAGCATGACCTTGGTGGTGGGGAAATAATGGAGGCACTTTTAAAGGAGAGGATTGTGTTATTCCTTAAATCTAGCAAAATGCAGGATCCTAGGCAACATGGATTCATGGTGGGTAGGTCATGTCAAACAAATCTAACAAATTTTTTTGACTGGGTTACCAGAGAGGTAGATCAGGGAAGGGTGGTAGAGGTGGCCTACTTAGATTTCAGCAAAGCCTTCAATACTGTCCCACATAGAAGGTTTACAAACAAGTTAGGTAACGTGGGGGGGAGCAAGGTGGTAAATTGGGTCTGAACTTGCTTGAGGGGTAAGACACAGAGAGTGATGGTCAATGGTGTACAATCTGAGGAGAGGAAGGTAACCAATGGGGTGCCACAGGGATTAGTCTTAGGACCAGTCTTCTTCACTGTCTTGTAAGTGACATTGCAGAGGGACTGGAAGGGAAAGTATGACTTTTTGCAGATGACACTAAGCTCTGCAACAGGGCTGACACTCCAGAAGGGCTAGAAAGAATGAGAAAGACCTGTGCAGGTTGGAGGACTGCAAAAAGTGCAAAGCCATGCACCTGGGCAGCAGAAATTCAAGAAAAGAGTACAAGATGGGGGAGGAAGGTACTTGCCACCACCAGCAGGAACAGGACCGGGGGTACTCATATCAGATGACTTAAAGATGACCAAACAATGTGAGAAGGCTGTGGGGAAAGCCAGTGGGATGCTGGGGTGCATTGGGAGAGGTATCACCAGCAGAAAGAAGGATGTAGTTATGCCACTTTACAGATCACTGATGAGACCTCAGCTGGAGTACTGTGTCCAGTTCTGGAGACCACAACTCCAAGAAGACAAAGACAGACTAGAGGCAGTCCAAAGGAGGGCTACAAAGAAGAATCAGGGACTATATGAAAAACCCTATAAGGAGAGGCTAGGGGAACTCAATATGTATTCTCTGGAGGAGAGAGAGAGAAAGGGGGGGACATACTAGAAACTTTCAAGTACCTTAGGTGCATAAATAGGGTACAAGATTGTAGCATCTTTCAAAATAGAAGACATGCAAGAACAAGGGGACATGAAATGAAGTTGGGGGGTCCGGGGCAATATGAGAAAGACATTTTCACTGAAAGAGTGGTGGATTCTTGGAAGAAACTCCCAAAGGAGGTGGTGGGGGCAAAAGCAGTTAGGAAATTCAAGAATGCATGGGATAGACATGGGGTACCCCAGAGACAGGAAAGCAAGGGTGAGCTACAGATCAACTAGGTTCTCTGATTGAAATAGGTAGGAAAATGGGAAGAGTAGGTGGGCCACATAGTCTTTATCTGCCGTTGACTACTATATTTCTGTGTTTCTATCTGTGTGAGGGAAGGACAGACTTAGTGGAAGTCATTTTCAGGTTACTGGCAGGTAAGATAGATGCTAGGAGAGCCTAGGTTTTTAGATTATTTTATCCATCATCTGTCTGTATACTTGCCATTATTTTCCTTTCATAGTAATTGTGCAAACCTTTTGTCTTACTGTATATATATCCTGTTTATTTGTTAATATCTGTAGTAATTATTAGTAAAGACACAATCTTTCTAGAATCAGTGGCTGTGCCTCATTGAGAAGGTAATTTTAGTATTTCTGCTGGCTATGAATTATCTAGTTACAGTCTACTTTCTGAAGTGCACTCTACCTAATATTGTTGTATTTTACCTTCCTTATCCTAAGCAACATGGTATTTTACTGATATAATCAGGTGGTGGCAGCCCAGTGAAGCCATATACCCAGATAGCTGCCTTGTAAATTGGTACATTCCAAGGGCAGGTTGTCACAAACTGGTGGCAGTGGTGGTGGGATCAGTGTCACAAACTTTGGTAGTGGTGCAGATCAGTGCACACATTTAAAGGCAGAATTTATGTGCAGTGTGTTTTCCTGGGGATTAGGATCTCTGGGAGAAAGGTAAGAACCTTAAATATCACACGGGGAAACACAGAGTGCCAGTAGAAAGTTACCTTAGCAGTCACAAAACAGGATATACTGTACAAAAGGATTACATTGTTTACTGCTCTTCTTTTTATTTCTAGAAACACAGCTTAGTGCAGTGCAGCTATTGAGTATGTCTTCAACATATGGCAGATATAATTTGTCTCAGCTCTGCTAGCTGTGAAAAGACAGGGATATTGTCTATGAAGACCTGATAAAAAATGGACTCATAGAAGCCCTGGCACAGCAGGGCTGAGTGCAGGTGAGGCAGCCAGTTCCTTGGGCATATGACCAAATGCCTGTGGAGAAGGTAGTTGCTGAGGACAGTGACCAGAGTAATGGGACTGAGGGCACAGAGATTAAGCCAGAGGGGGACCTCATGCAGTGAGCTGGTGAAACAGGGCAGCCTAAACCTGAGTCATGAGCTGGGGCAGCAGAATCTCAAAATCAGCTCAAGCTCATGAAAATGAACCTTCCACTGAGAGAAGCAGAACTGTAGCGGGCAAGGTTTGAGGTTGAGAGGGAGAGAATAAGGCTGGAGGCTGAGGAAAAACAGAGGGCATGTCAGTATGAAATCTTGATGCAGCTGGAGAGACAGCAGCAGTGTCAACATGAGATTTGCATACAAGAAGCAAGAGAGAGAAAATGCCAGTAGCAACAACAGGAAAGATAGAAGGAATAACAGTACAAGAAAGAGATAGTGAAACTGCACCAAAAAGCACCGCAGCAAACTGTTAGTAATGGCATGCGGGTCAAACCCACAGAGTCACAATTAATTCTAAAATGTTTCCTCAATACCGTGAGGGAGATGATTTTGATTTGCTTTTAAAATCATTTGAGAGGGTATGTGTGCAGTTTTAATTGCACCGGGCACCTTGGATGACCCACCTTACACCATTGCTTACTGACCGTGCTTTGCACGCATTTGCTAGAATGGATGACCAGGACTGTAAGTACTAAGATAAAGCTAAGAGGGCATTACTGAAACATTTTGAGCTAACTCCTGAGGCTAATAGGATAAAATTTAGAGAATTAAAAAGGGTACAGGAGATAGCTATGTAGAACCGCATGTTTAAATGTGTACCTATCTGGACTGCTGGGCGGATGGGGCCAAATCCAGAACTGTAGAGCAAATAAAAGATTTGTTTGCAAGGAAACAATTTCATAAACTTGTACCAGAGTTTAAGTTTACTGGACCAGGCTTGCAGCTCTGCAAAGGAGGCAGCAGAGGGCCCTGATCTGTACATTTCCAGAAGACTGCATATGTTGTGTAGTAACAATGGGGAGGGGGGGACAGCACACAGTTTCGAGGGGACCTAGGACGGGCAGCCTAAAGTAAACCAGCCTGCACCTGAGCCCGAAACACAACCCACTGATCCTAAGGTGAAAAAGGAGCTTGCAGCAAAGAAGTGCTTTATTTGCCAGAAAATATGGCATCAGTCCCTTGATTGCCCTAAAAACATAAACAAAGGGCAAAAGCCTGGGGGAGATGGTGACAAGACAATACCCCAGTAGGTAGCAGCCTGCACACAGATTGTAGTGCCACCTAATTCTTCCAAGCATATGCACCCTATGCCAGTTAATAGGACAGTAACACAGGGATTGAGGGACACTGGTGCCTGCATCTCCATGATGAGCCAGGATCTGATCCAAGTGAAGCAGATTTTGCTGGGGCATTTTTCCCTGATACAGGGAGTCATGGGTCCAGTGGTCCAAGTACCAATGGCTTGGATCTTCTTGAGACGGGAATGTGGCCATGGGGTACAGGGGTTGGGAGTCATATTTGATCTCCCTGTGGATATGATTATGGAGAGTGATTTTGACCTCAGGGAAACTCTGGTGTGTGTTACTACCCACAGTCAGCCAAAAGGTCAAGCTTCTGAAGGAAGGAGGGAGTGACACAGCCTGTACTAACCCCTCCATCAGCAGCTGAGGAAGCAGCTAGTGTGGCCGAGGAGCTAGCTAGGAGTAGCAACCCTGAGTCCCAGCTGCAAATGGAGGAGGTCTCAGCCATGGGTGGATTTCCTTCTGAAGGGGAGTTCAGGAGGGTCAGCTGGGAGGAGCTGGGCAGAGCTCAGCTGGCTGATCTTACCCTACAGAAACTGAGAGAGACAACAGATAGTGCTGATGACTCTTAGTAGAGTAAACAGTTAGTTTACTGGGAGACTGGGCTGTTGAACAGGGAGTGTACACCACAGAGGAGGCTAGAGGGAGAGGTACTCCAGCAGCTAGTGGTCCCTCGGGCTAACCGCAAGCAACTTTTAGCCTTGGCACATGATATCCCTTTTTCTGGCAACCTGACTATTAGCCACACAGAAAAGCAGCTTACCAACAATTTCTTTTGGACTAGTATATATACAAATGTGGAAAATCACTGATGGATTTGTCCACAGTGCAAGAGGGTGGGAAAGGTGGGGGACAAGGCTAAGGTAACTTTGGTGCCCCTGCCTATTATTGATGACCCTTTAAGAGGGTAGCCATGGACATAGTGGGGCCACTGAGCATCTTGAGCCACACGGGGAAAAGGTACATACTGGTTGTCATGGACTACACAACCAAGTACTCAGGGTCAGTGGCCATGTCCTCCAGTGAGGTAGAGAAAGTGGCTGATGAGCTCCTGGGAATCTTTAGCAGAGTGGAATTTCCCCAAGAAATTTTGTCAGACCAGAGAATGAATTTCATGTTGTCACAGAACGACTAGTCCGTGGGAGAAGTGCAGGGTGAAATGGCTCCATGCCTCATCACATCACCTCAAGACAAATGGCCTGGATGAGCGATTCAACAGGGCCCTCAAACCTATGCTCAGGACATTTGCTGACCATCACAAGAGGGAGTGAGACAAATATTTGCCCCACCTCCTGTTTTCATACAGGGAAGTCCTACAGGAGTCCACAGAGTACTCAACCTTTGAGCACCTGTTTGATCACAGGGTGAGGGGGCCCCTAGCTTTAGTTAGGGATGATTGGGAGGGGGACCTTGCCTCCCATGGGGAATCTGTTATGGATTATGTCCTGAATATCAGGGCCCAGCATAAGGAGCTCATGGGACTCACCCAGGAGCACTTAGTCACTGCACAACAGTGGCAGAAAGCCTGTTATGACCGTGGGACTAGAGCCCAGGAGTACGTAGTAGGACAGAAAGTGATGGTACTCATCCCAGTCTGACAGAATAAACTCCAGCCAGCATGGGAAGGCCCAGTCTCCCTAGCTAGGAAGGTGAGTGAGGTCAATTATGTAGTGGAACTGCCTGACAGGAGGAGCAGGCAGAGGGTATATCATGTTAATATCTACTCTGGCCACTCACTTCTATCTCCCTTTCCCTCTCTTACTACCCTAAATAAATCCTTTATAAACCGCATAGTACTACTATCTTACAATTGTTTTTCCGCAAATCAGACAGTATATTATTAGCCACTGTTTATCAGAATGTTTTGGTGTTCTCTGTTCCTGTATATCTTAACACTGTTACCATATATATAGCTACTTTTGTTCTGTTATCAAATTGTCTACTATGTTTATACTTTCTCTGGATTCAATTATTTCAATTATGTCAAAACTTGTATTGCAATGTGTGTCTGCTCTGTTTGTACTGTACCCTCCCGGGTCGTGCCTGAAAATAGTCATTGCTATGGCTAGTGCACTTACCCAGTAAACAAAAACTAAATAAAAAAATCAATAAATAAATGATAGAGAGGAAATTGTTCTCACTGTGTGCAATGTGCCAGAAGAGGAAAATTAGGCCAGTCCACTGCTGGACCTCCTTGGGGAGGTCTGAGAGTAATCTTCAGTAGATAACCTCATCCTCTCATAGCAGCTGACACAGCCAAGGCAGAGGAGATGAGGGGGGTGCTGCGAGCATTTGTGGACATGATTACAGGAAAACCAGGGTACACCTTGATGGCTGAACACCACGTGGACACTAGGACCCAGGTGCCACTGAGGCAGATCCCTACAGGGTATCAGAGGGAGCTAGGCAGACCATGCCGGAGGAGCTCATAGAGATGCTGACTCTCAGAGTAATCCAGGAGTCCAATAGCCCCTGTGCCTCACCTGCAGTCATGATCCCCAAGAAGAATGGTGCCACATGGTTCTGCATTAGCTACTGTAGGCTCAACAGCTGTATGGAGTCAGACACCTATGCCATGACCAGAACAGATTAGACTTTGGAATGGCTGGGGGGAGCCCAGTTCCTGATCATGATAGAGCTGAAAAAGGGCTACTGGCAGATACCCCTAACCCCTTCAGCCAGGGAGAGGTCAGCCTTCATCACTCCATTTGGTTATTCAAATTCTGAGTAATACCATTTGGGCTGATGAAAGCACCTGCAACCTTCCAGCAGCTTGTGGATAGCATTCTGTCTGGGTAGGTGAATATGCACAGGCATACATGGACGATATAATCATTTATAGCCAGATATGGGAAGATCATGCCAACCTCATGAGGGAGGTGTTCCACCAACTGAAAGTTGCAGTGCTGACAGTTAAGGTGGAAAAATGCCAGACTGGCATTGTAGAAGTGTCCTACCTTGGGCACCAGGTGGGCAGTGGAAGCATCCATCCAGAGCCTGCAAAAGTTGAGATCATCCAAGCCTGCCCCATCCCAACCACAGAAAAATAGGTATGGGCATTTCTGGGAACACTTGGGTACTACAGGAAGTTTGTTCCTCACTATAGTGATATGGCCAAGCCCTCAATAAACCTGACAAACAAATAAGCTGCTGGAGAAAGTTCTCTGGATGGAGGTCTGTGAATCCACTTTCTGGCAGTTGAAGGGAGCATAATGTGGGTCACCTGTGCTCACTAGGCCCAGTTATGAGCTCAGGTTCATCATGCTCATGGACACCTTGGACCATAAACAAGCTGCTGTTCTGAGCCAGGTCACACCACAGGGGGAGGAGCACCCCATAATGTATCTGAGCCAGAAGCTTGTGCCCAGGGAAGAGGCATATGCCACTGTTGAGAGGGAGTGTCTGGGGATAGTGTGTGACCTTCAGAAGCAGCAGCTGTGTTTGAATGGGTGGGAGTTCATTGTGGTCACAGATCATAATCAAACAGTTAAAATACCAGTGTGCCCCCCCCCCAAAAAAAAGCTGGTTCAAGGCCTGCAATTCATTCAAATCAATTCAGTTTTATTACTTACCTTTTTTCATCATTTTAACATGTTGATGGGGTTCTTAGTTTCATCGTTTGGCAGAATTATGATCAGCCTGACCACCAACATTAAGGTGACCCACTCCTCAGTCATGAAAAAGCTTCATATTTTAAATTTTACCATGCCATTATGAGCTGAGTCCCCCCCGGCTTTCTCTCTATCTTGCAGGGAAACCACTCTCTGGCTTCATTTTGTATGTATGCTCTCTGCTCTGGCCAACAAGAAGCTAAAACATGATCATGGGGAGCTCATTAATTTGGAGAAGGCCACAATTCTCCTACTTGCAATTCAATATTAAAAATTATTAAGTTTAGCAGGCTCTATCTTGGTCAATACATACAGATTTTTATCACATTTATAGTGCCTCTTAAATTTTTTTACAGGCGTGCACCTGGTGTGTGACCAAACAAAAGCAAACAGGTATAATATCAGTGATTGCCCACCCCCAAAATCTGCTCCACAGCCCACAATTTATTTAAATCAATTCAGTTTTCTTACTTGCTTTGTTTCATCATTTTAACATGTTACACAGGTTCTTGGTCTCATCATTTGACTGAATTATGATCACCCTGACCACCAAATGACAAGGTGACTGACTCATCAGTGAGGAAAAAGTTTCATATTTTAAGTTTTACCATGCCATTATGAGCTGAGGTCTCTTGCTTTCTCTTGATCTAGACCCACTCATCGGTCAGGAAAAAGCTTCATATTTTAAATTTTGCCCGTGGATTTATGAGCTGAGGTCCTCCTGCTTTCTCTCTATCATGTGGGTAGCTACACATGAGTTCTGGGATATCAAACTTTATGGAAATATAAAAAGTCTTTTTCTACTGAAAAATATCTCCTGTTCTGTGATAATGGGGCACAAAGAAAAGCAATTTGTAAGTTACAAATGGGGCAAATTGGCCCACTTTCTCCATATCTGGGGGGGGGAGCTATATCTGCTCCATGTTACTGTGATGAGAATATAAAATGTAAAGTGTCACATATAATATTTGAGTGCTCCTTGCTAAGTACAGCAAGGAATAAATGGATTTCCCCTTTTTTGAGAAGTTGGAAGGAGACAGTCAATGGTAAAAAAACTATTAGTATTCTTAGCACACAATATGAACCGTTAGTATTTGCACTTGCCAAATTTGCCCAGCATGTGATGTACTATTTTTCGAATATGAGAAGTTTGTAATACAGATCCATAATCTATGTGTGTCTCTGAGGAATATGGGTTAAATGGAATGGTCTATTTTTGCTAGTATGTATTAGGTGATGAGCTTCATAAGATACTGTTTATTATTAATTCTCTTTGTTATTACACTGTCTGTGTTATGGAAAATGGAACATTTTTAACATGTTACAATTATTTTTTATATACATGTCCTAAATAAATTTGACTTTGACTCTAACATGTGGGGAACCACACTCTGGCTTAATTTCTTATGTAGTGTGCTCTGTGTTCTGGCCTATAAGAGGCTCACAGGTGATCATGGGGAGCTCACTAATTAGTAGATGGCCACAATTCTCCTACTTGCAATTAAATATTAAATGTTTTGCCAGCTCAACCCTGGCTAATACATACAAATTTTTATCACATTTATCATGCATCTTAATTTTTTTAATGTTTAGAGGGGGGCACCTGGTGTGTGACCAAGCAAAAGCAAACAGCTATAATACCAGTGCCCCTCCCTTCAAGTTGCTCCAAAGCCTGCAATTCACTTAAATCAATTCAATTTTTTTACTTACTTTTTTTCATCATTTTAACATGATAGAGAGGTTCTTCATCACGTGATCAGAGCTTTATTTGGGGGGGGTGCACTGGTATTATAACAGTTTGCTTTTTCTTGGTCACACACCAGGAGGGCCCCTGTAAACATTAAGAGGCATTACGAGGAACTGTGACCTTCTCTTAATTAGTGAGCTCACCATGATAACATCTGAGCCTCTTATTGGCCAGAGCACAGAGCTAACTATATAAGAAATGAAGCCAGAGTGTGGTTCGAAAGCAGGGGGACCTCCACTCATAATGGCATGGTAAAATTTAAAATATGAATATTTTTCCTGACCGATGAGTGGGTCACCTTGCTCTAACTCTAACATGTTAAAATGATGAAAATAAGCAAGTAAGAAAATTGAATTGATTTAAATGAATTGAGGGCTTTGGAGCAGCATTGGGGGGCACTGGTATTATAACTGTTTTCTTTTGCTTGGTCACACACCAGGTACACCCCTGTAAACATTAGAAAATTTAAGAGGTATTACACATGTGATAAAAATCTGTATGTACTGGCCTGGGTTGAGCTTGCTAAACTTTCAATATTGAATCACAGATCATAATCCCCTGTCATGGGTCTCTAGGACTAGTGGGTAAAATACAAAATTATTGCACTGCAATTTGCTACTGTAGTTGCATAACATGATCATCCAGCACCACAGTGGTTGGCAAAGTGCCAATGTGGATGGGTTTTCCAGGCAGGGAAAATTGCATGGCTGGACCCTTTATGCACTTCCCAGTCCCTACATGAATGGCAATGTTTCTTGGGGGTCTCCCAAAAGAAACATGCCTTAATTTCCCTGGTGGGAGACTGTGATGGGAAATGTAACCAGATTAATTTATTCCTTTTTTTTTAGTTTAAATATTCTTCTCCTATAGGTTTTGTTTGGGAAGGAAACCCAGACTGGCTTCCAGGTCACATGTTCAGGCTGCTCTCAAGAGAAAATACTGGCCAACTGCTAAGTACTAAGTCTCCCATGAGCTCATCTAGTTTCAGACCCTGGCAGACGGAAGGGTGTTATTCTCTACACCTGAGACATGCTGCAAAATAAAGTTGTAAAAGCTGGAAGAAGGATGCCAGTTGACCTGGATGATAAAACACACACACACACACACACACACACACACACACACACACACACACACTCACCTGGATGGGGAACTGTCACTCAAGGGAGAGGTCACTCCCCCACAGCCCTGAGCACTTAAAACTGGGGAGCTAGACACTCTCTCACTCACTCTCTCTCTCTCTCTCTCTCTCTCTCTCTCTCTCTCTCTCTTTACATCTGCTGGAGCTAGCCTATTGAGTGAGGGAAGGACAGACTTAGTGGAATTCCTTTTCAGGTTAGTGGCAGGTAAGTTGGATGTTAAGAGAGCCTAGGTTTTGTGAGTCTTCTATCCACCATCTGTTTGTATGCTTGACATTATTTTCCTTTCCCAATAACATTTTAATCTTTTGTCTTACTGTATATATCCTGTTTTCATGTTCACCATGTGTGCAGACCCAGGCAAACATATTGCAGTAGTACTGCTTTAGGATGGGTGTGACACTGTTTGTCTAATGCAGAGCAGTGTTTTAGGGGAGATTCAGTGTCACACCAATCATCAGTAAGGCTTACTATGACAGAGTTTTGACTTTCTGGGTGGAGACAGCATGAATTTGAAAATGAATAGCCGATCCAATCAGGGGTCAGCTATTTCCTTGGATCTGCACTGCTCAACAAGCCAACATGACCTGTCAAAGTCAGCCTGGCATGCATGAGAGTCAAACACGCTCCTGCAGTTGCACTGTTAAATCTCCATGGGTCCATCTCCATGTGCCATTTTTTTTATCTCACCCACCCAGCATTCCCTGTTAACACCCACTACCCCACGCTCCCTCACAAACATAACAGTGACCCTGGTGATGCCCAATCCCCTAGTGTCACAATCCAGAATCGTCCATCTGTTTATTTTTTTGTTTTTTTAACCCCCAGTCGAGTCTCCATGTGCCGTTTTTAATTTTGTTTTTTTTATCCTGACCACCCTCCTCTCCCTCTTAGCATCCACCCCACTCCCACAAATATAACATTGACACTGGGGGTGTCCAATCCAACAGTGTTGTGATCCAGAGTCATTCATCCTTTTTTTTTTAATAAGTGAAAAGAAAACTGTCCATCAATGTCTTTTGCAGCCATTACTGCCCCCCCCCTGAAGCCCTTACTTACCCACCAGGAATCCAATGCCATCATCTTCTGGGGACCACAGACACATCTTCACTCTTCAAAGCCAGACCATGAACTGAAGAAACAGGTTTGCGGTTTAATGTATTTCAATGGGGGGTTGAACTTAATGGCATAACTTGGCCATTTTTGTACATTTTTGTCCCACATTTTCAAAATGCCTTTTTTGGGACCCTACTTCATTAACAATTGAACTGCCATTAGGCAAATCACCTTCTGGGCAGTAGTTGAAAATTTTCTCTGTCCTTGTTCATGAGGTCAGGTCATAAGAAGGTTATATTGGACATTTTGTGTAAATATATTAAAAAGCAACAAAGTTGTGAGTCCACATTGAAATTTTGCATATGCAGGCTCATAACTTTAGTAATTTGCAATATTTTACCTCAAATTTACAACATAGCCATTTCTTTACAGCATCTCATGAAGGTAATTGCCGTCATTTTTCAAATCCTGTCCCAAATTTTTTGGTTTTTACATTCCAAAAGGTGATTCACTGTCCTTGTGCAAAATCACCTTTCTGGCAGGAGTTCAACATTTTCTGTACCTTTGTTCATGAGGCAGATTCATAAGAAGGTTATGTTGATAATTTGTTGTAAAAATATAAAAAAAAACAGTTATGAGGCTAAACTGAATTTGGCAAAAGCAGGCTCATAAGTGTCGTCATTTTCAATATTTTTAACCCCAAATTTTCAACATAGTCATTTCTTTACAGCACCTCATGAATGTGACAGCTGTCATTTTTCATCTCCTGGTCAAAATGTGTTTTTGTGTCCCGAAAAGTGATTTTGCAGTCCCTGCTCAAAATCACCTTTTAGCCAGGAGTGGAACATTTTCTCTGCCCTTCTTCATGAGGCAGGGTCATAAGAAGGCTATGATGAAAATTTGGTTTAAAAATATTAAAAAACAACACATTTAAGAGCCTAAGTTACATTTTGTGAATGCTGGTTTATAACTTTGGTAATTTTCAATATTGTTACCCCAAATTTACAACATAGCCATTTCTTTATATCACCTCATGAATGTGATAGCTGTCATTTTTCAAATCCTGCCCAAAATGTGTTTTTGCATCCCGAAAGGTGATCCACAGTCCTTGTGTGAAATCACCTTTCAGACAGGAGCTGAACATTTTCTGTGCACTTTTTCATGAGGTGGGATCATAAAAAGGCAATATTGATAATTTGGGACAAAAATATTGCAACATAAAGTTATGAGCCTGTGTTCGAATTTACAAATGCAGCCTCCTAACTTTGGTAATACATAACCCACACAGTGCACCAGAAAGCATCTACTACCCCCGGGCTTCAATACCAGCGGCACACATCTGGCATTGACAAATGCTTTTTTATTTGTTAATACCTTCGGTAATTACTAGTAAAGATGCTATCTTTCTAGAATCCGTGTCTGTGCCTCATTATTGAGAAGATAATTTTAATATTTCTGCTGGCGCTATGAATTCTCTCATTACAGTCCACTGTCCAAAGTGCATTCTATCTAATATTGCTGTGTTTGACCTTCCTGACACTGAGCAACAAGGTATTGTTTTAATATGATCAGGTGGTGGCAGCCCAGTGACGTAGCATACCCAGACAACTACCCTATAACCAATATGGTCCACGGGGCTGGTTGTCACACCAACCATGTGAGGTTGTAGAATGTTGAAACAAGCCCTAGTTTATCTTTCAAAGTGACAGATTTCTGAGGGAGAATGGTTTGGAGGGTTACACAGCATAAGCAGGGAAACATTAAGCTTGGATTTGTTTCCATATTCAAATTGAGTAAAGTCTCTGCTGTGTGGCAGGAGGGGCAGACAGGATGGACCCTAAGTCTCTTCCATCATCCCTATACAGTACTATGGTACAAAAAAAATGTAGCCTATTAGAGGAGAGGGATACATAAGAACCTGATATATGTATTATAGCTTAGAATTCAAAACTGGAATTCAAAGGATTGAAACTTTAAGATGCTCATCTGGTTCAAGTATCTCTAACTGGACTACTTCATCTTTGTTAAACAAGAAGTAAAATAATATCAGAACTTTTTATTTTGTGTTCTTATTATTCCACTGACATATACAATGCTATGCTGATTTATAGTTATTAAAATATCCCTGAGGTATGCTGCCCTCATACAGTGCCAAACTCTTTTTTGGAAGGCTAAAGCCTGTAGTTCAATGGGGCAGAGCAACTAACCACCCACTGCTCAGCCCATTTAAGGGCCGCTCTTCCTCATGCTACCCTCGATCATCTTTCATTGCAGCCAGAGGCACTGCCCTTCCTCCCTTCTCTCTCTCCCTTTGCGTCCCATTGCTCCCTCATTCCTCGCTTGTCTCCCTCTTGCTCTCTCTCTCTTTTTGTTCTGTTCTGCCCCCCACCATTGTCTGTCTGTCATTTTCTTCCCACTCCCCTTTCCATTTCTCCTGCTCTCTTTTGGTGTTCTCCCCCCTTGTTCTGTCCTCCATACGTCACTCCCTTTCCACTTTTCCCTTGCTGTTCTTTGGGGATAAAGTGAGCTGCTGCTCCACTCCTCTGCGCTTCCAGGTTTGAGTCATGGCTCACCTGGTTACCCGGCGTCCTGTTTCTCTGTGTGTGATCCTTGGACAGTGCCATTCCATGCTCTATTACAGTAAGTGCCAACTTCAGTATTTAAATTAGCAGTGTTTGCATTGTTAACTCTATTCCACCACTCTGGGTCATGTTTAGTTTCTAGTCCCACTATATGCACAACTCCTGTCATACAAGCTCTTCTGGCAAGCACAAACTGTCTCCTCTCTACTTGGACACGATTAACAGTTATTACCCACTACATATGTGCTCCACTACACATCAGCCAGCTATAGCTGCCAGCTTCATATCAATTTATTTCTTTTAACATTATTTAGCTCCCCATATAGTATTCTAACCATCCTCCATTAGCAGCTGGCCTGCTCAGCCATTCTTATCTCTAGGATCCTGGCATAGCCCTCCTACTACTACTGCTCGATGCCACCTATTGCACTGCTAGCAATTGTGCTCACCCTGCTACAGCCACTAGCTTTGATTCAGTTTATTTTATTTTCACCTTTAATTCACTACTTGGTGTCCTGATGACTAGTTTGCAGCTTCTTTGTTTTTCCCACGGCAGGGGACTGCGTTGTCAGAGTGGACATGGTGGCTCAGGCAGCAGGAGCAGATTTATAATTATCATATTTTTAATCACTCCCTGGCTTGCCTGCCTTCTACTGCTGCTCTGCATAGCTTTCATGGCATCAATGCACTTCACACTTCCAGTCAATCCTCAAACCGATGACTGCTGGCTCCGCCCAGCCTCCTACCATTTCTCCTGCTCGTATCAATACATTGGTTTTCACTGACTCTTCATTACGCATGCTGGCAGCATATCAAGTCTACTGCCTCAAACCTCACCTTGTATTACACTGGCTTCACAGCCTCCTCCTACCTAACCAGCTTTGCAGTCCCTCCTACCTAACAGTTGGCCCTGGGCTTCACCCAGCCTTACTGTTCTCTCACTCGTATCATTCAATTTAATTTAATCCTAATTTGGCTTCCTAATGGACTTGGCATGCATTCTTGTGGTTGACAAATGCTATCTGCTTTAACTAGACAATTGTGGTGGTCCACATTGCTGTCTGACCTATGACCAGGTCTCTCCATGTCAGCGATTATCCAAGCATGACCCTTGCATGGCTCCCATGCTTCATTACAACTACATTCTATCCACATTTTGTGGACATGCCAACTGTGTCCATTACTTCCAGGACTCAGAGTTAGCCTTGTGGCTGACGATCTCTGTCTGCACTCCGAAGTCTACATCTTGAGCATGCAAACATTGGAGTGGGGTCCTTCTTTCTTACCTGGCCCATAGTTGGGAATGTCCTCACTCTGGCTGGACCTTCAGTCATCAACAGTACCGATGGCACCTCAAGATGTAGCATTTAAGACTTCAGCAGTGAGAGGTGGGGCTTTCATGGAAAGGGCCCCTTTAGCTGCCCGAATGGGTTCAGAGGCACCTTTTAAGCTAGTTTCCCTACAGCCACCTCTGGTTTACCCAGTTTGTTCTTAGATCAGTAGGCTGGATGAGCACCTTAGTGGTCATTACTCTCCTCTTCCTACCTTGGAGGTTGGTACTGAGTGCCCTGGTGTTGCAGAGATTGCTCGCAAGCCTCCATGGCATTCCAATTAGAAGGATAGAGTGAGAGTGTTCCCCAAAATTGAAATCTTTCCTGGACTGGTCTGCTAAATTGCAGTAGCAGAGCTGTCACTAAACAAAAATTGTCTAGAAGCCTGAAAGGAAGGTGACCTAGGCCTTGGATCCTCAGAGGTTTCCTCCTCAAAGGGGGTTTTCCTCTCCTCCATGCCAATGCTCCTAATATTTAGATAGGTGTACTAATATTCCCTAGATCCTGTAGTTAGGTTTCCGCTGTTGGAAGGAGTGTAGTGGTGGCCCCGTAATTGTTCTTTCTTCCCTTCTAGCTGTTCCCTCTCTCTTTAGGATGTGACACCACTACCATTATTCAACTGTCATTTCTTACCTACTCTACTCAAGTCATACTACCAACTGACCTACATACAGGTCCTAGTATGCTCTGCTTGACACTCTTTTTGGGCTCCTTCCTAAGGTACCTTTAACCAAGGGAATCACTCCCGCATCACCTCTAGGGGTGGAACCCTCCTCTAGGGTTCCTTGCTGTCATATCCCTACAGGGTGGTATATCCCATAGATAGAGAGGTGAACAGCCAAAGATTATCTATGTTACACAAACATAACACTATACCAGTTGCGTAGGCACAGTGAATTGGAAGGCTAAAGCCTGCAGTTCAGTGGGGTGACGCAACTAACCACTCCCCTGCTCAGCCCTTATAAGGGCTGCTCTTCCTCACTCTACCCTCAATCATCTTTCGTTGGCCCTCCATCCACCCCTCCTTCAACAGCAGCTTGCCTCTCCCTCCCATGGGCTCCTTCCTAAGGTACCTTTTTGCCAAAGGAATCGCTCCCGTGCACCTTAAGGGGTGGAACCCTCCTTTAAGGTTCCTTGCCTTCGTACCCCTGCAGGGTGGTATATCCCACAGATAGAGAAGTGAACAGCCAAAAATTATCTATGTTACACAAGTATAACACTATGTCAGTTGCATAGGCACATTGAACATGCATTCATTAGATACCAGGTTTCTGCAATTTCACTATTGGGGCAAGCTGATGCACTGTCTATTTATTAGTTAAGTGTCATGTCCCTAGTGCCTTTCTAATGACTCAGTTTGCTTTAGGATATTACACTGAGAAGTTTATGCAGACATACTTGGTTAGTATTTGATGTCACCCCTACTGTAGCTCCACCAGTTTTAAAAGAATAGTGCATAGTCCACCTTTCTGTGTACTTTTTAGATTTCCCCAGATTCAGGAGAAGCACTTTCTCCATTGGTTCTTTAATCTCCATTTAGGATAAAAATAAATAGCCAACTTGAGTCTGTTTTCTCCATGGCTTTCACAATTTGAAACACCTGAGTCATATCCCCGTTCACCTTATCTCCAGCAACTCAAATGAAGTCTCCATTTCTTCACTAGCCTTTCAATGCCCATAATATTTATTGCCACTCTCTTCTGACCCTTTTCCTATCCTTCAATGTCCTAAATTTTGCCAAAACTGAGTTCAATATACTAACAGAGACATACCCATTATTTTAAACACTGGCAGTATCCATTCTCTTGATTTAATATCACTTAATGAAAGCATCCTACTGACTTTCTTAATTGCTACTGCATATTGTACTTCAAAATCCTCTGTGATGAACCTTATATTTTTTCCTGTTCTGTTGCCATCAGTTTTATTTAATAATGTATGTTTTAACTCTGTGTGACACCTGGGTCACCGTGTCTGGGATCACACCCCTGCCTGGTGACTGTACAGGGCCCATCTCATTTCAGGAGTTGGGGTCATTCTTTCTCCTGCAGTAGGAAGGTTTAAGTAGAAACATAGAAAGTGACAGCAGATGGGGACCAAAGATCCATCTAGTCTACCCTGAGTGCTACCCCCCTTAGAATTTCTTAGAGCAATCTCCTTATGCCTATCCCAAGCAGCTTTAAATTGACCTACTGTTTTGGAGTCAATGACTTCTGCAGGTAGGCTATTCCATGGAGCCACCACCCTTTCCATAAAGAAGAACTTATGCATGTTGCCCCGGAACCTCCCTCCCCTTAATTTCATTTAATGACCCCTTGTCCTTGTGTAGCTATTGATCAGAAAGAGTTCCTGGGTAGGGACTCTGTTTATGCCCTTCAGGAACTTGAATGTCTCAATCATATTGCCCCTATCTCTGCGTCGCTCCAGTGAATACATGTTGAATTGTCATAATCTGCTTTCATATGGCAATTCATGGAGCCCTTGTACCATTCTTGTTGCTCTCCTCTGTTTTGTCTTTAGTCTATCCACGTCCTTCCTGAGATAAGGCCTCAAGAAATGTACACAGTACTCAAGGTGGTGCCTCACCAGGGACTTTTATAGTGGCATGATCACTTCTCTCTTTCTACTTGTGATACCCCTTCCTATACATCCCAGCATTTGCTGGCTTTTTACACCACTTTTTCACATTGTCTGCCCACTTTTAAGTCATCAGAGATGATGATGACAACAAGATCCTGTTCCTGTTTGGTGGCTGTTAGCTGCTCCCCTCCCAGATAGTAGACCGTCCCTGGGTTGCTCCTGCCCAGATGAATTACTTTGCATTTTTTACATTAAATTTTAACTGCCACATGTTGGACCATTTTTCTAGCTTGAGCAGGTCACTTTTCATTTGTTCCACTCCCTAAGCAGTACCCACTCTGTTGCAGATCTTTGTGTAGTCTTCAAACAGACTCACCGTCCCATCCAGCCCCTCAGTGATGTCACTTATGAAAATATTAAAGAGTAAAGGACCCAGAATGGACCCCTGTGGCACCCTTCTGGTCACCCCCATCCCCTGATGCTGCACTGTTGACCATCACTGACTGGTTCCTCTAACTAAACCAGCTCCTAACCCATGATACCACTTACTGTCCCACTCCTGCATGCTCTAGCTTATTTAGCAGCCTTCTGTGTGGGACCGAGTCAAAGGCTTTGCTAAAGTCAAGGTAGATAACATCCATGGCTCCCCCTGGTCCACTATCTTAGTAACTGAGTCAAAAACTTGATCAGATAAGTTGGGCAGAACCTTCCTACTATGAAGCCATGTTGCCTGCTGGCCAGCTGTCCAGTCTGTTCCAGGAAAGTTAAAATTCTTTCCTTTAGCAGGGTTTCCATCATCTTGCCTACCACCAAGATGAGACTGACAAGGCAGTAGTTACCCACCAACTCCCTGCTCCCTCCTTTATGTATGGGAACCACTATTGCCCTTTTACCAATTTGTGGAACAATTCCCTCTCTCAGGGATCTGCTAAAAACATGTGCTAGATGCTTCCAGGTTAATCCCTAAGTTCTCTCAATATGTGTGGGTGGATGCCATCCTGCCCCATGGCTTTATCTATCTTTAGTTTATTGAGTTCAGTCCTTACCCTCTCTACTGTGTCTACCCCCCCATGCAATTATTAACTCCTGTAGTGGTGTACCCATTTCCAGGCTCCTCCTCTGTAAAGACGGAACAAAAGTACTCCTTTAAGACCTCTCCCTTCTCACTGTCTTCTTCTATCTTCTTCCCATCAATGTTTACTTGTCTAACAATCCCCCCAATTTTCCTTTTGTCACTAATGTACCTAAAGAAGGTGTTTTTATCCCCTTTTACCCCCTGCGCAATTTTCACCTCAGTTTGTGCCTTTGCTACTCTAATCACCCTAGACACCTCCCTCAAGCTGCTTTTGTAAGCGTCCCTATCCTTGTTGCTATTTAAACCCTTGTATTTTTTGAATGCTAGCCTCTTTGCTTTTACTACAGCTGCCACTTCTCTTGTGAACCAGAGAAGATTTTTCCTTTTCCTTGTCTTACTGGACCAGTCTGGAAAATTTGTCAGTGACCTCTGCTATTACCTCTCTTATGTTGGTCCAGCATACTTCCACCTCCCCTCCCTTTTTGGTTTACTCTTGAAGATATCTTTAAAGCATATTCTCATCTGATAAAAATCCATCCTTCTGAAGTCCAGGACCTGTGTCTTACAGTGATTTGTTTCCTCCTTAGTATTGATCTTGAACTAAACGGATTTGTGGTCACTTGTCCCCAGGTGGCACCCCACCTCCACATCCTTGACCTTGCTACTGTTTGTGAACACCAGGTCTAGGACTGCGTTTTCCCTAATGGGGGCTGTGATGAGTTGATTGAGTCCAGCACCTTGCAGGGTGTCCAGGAAATCTTCGCATTTGGTCGTGGATGCCATGCAGGAGGACCAGTCTACGTTTGGGAGTTGAAGTCCCCCATCATTATGACTTCTCTTTTTTCTGCCATTTTTACTATGCTTTCCAGCAAAGCTTTGTCTGCCTCTACCCCTTGTTGGGGGGGCCTATAAATCAGTCCCAGTCTGAGGGCTGAGTTTGTGGCAGGTTTGAGAGTGACCCATAGAGACTCAGGTTCTCCCTGAGTTCTTTGGACTTCCATGGCCTTTATGTCTTCATTTATATACAATGAACCCCACCCCCATGTTGTCCCTCTCTGTCCTTTCTGAATAACTTGTTACTCGGGATAGCAACATCCCACTCATGGCTTTCATTTAGCCATGTCTCAGTTACTGTGACCCAGTCCAGTCCTGCTTCTGCCATTGCAGCTGAGAGTTCTGGGTCTTTGTTATCTAGATGCCTGGCACTTGTTACCATTGCCTTCCATACACTGGCATCCTTCTTCCTTTGATCCCATGAGTTTTGTTTCCCATGAGTGATGATACTGTGTTCTTTTTGTTTTTGCCTTTGTGGCTGATAGGAGGTGTCCTTGTCTGTCTCGGGGGGGGGGTCAGGTGTTCTGCTTTCTTACTCCCTTCTAACCACCACCACCCCACTTTCTAATTTAAACTACTGGCGAATACGTTGAATTTTTGTCCAGTGCCTTTACACCCTCCTTGGTAAGGTGAAGCCGTGGAATTTAAATTATGCCCTTTCCCAGAATTCCTTCCAGTCACCGATGAAGGTCTTCTTTTTCTGAGCACCATGTGTGAAGCCATGCATTTAATTCTTTGATTTCAGTGACTCTAACTTGTTCCTGCCCTCCTCCTTTCTCCTATACTGGCAGTACCTCGGAGAAGGCCAGGGTGGATGAAAAAGAGGACAGTCTATTACTCAGTTGTGAGATGTGCTCCTTAACCTGTTTGACAGACTGGCTGGCAATATTGTTCATGCCTAGATGAATGACAATGGCCCTGATATCTTCCTCCTTATGGACATATTTCTCAAGTTGGATTGCAACCTTTTTTGCTGTGGCCCCAGAGAGACATCTGACCATGATCTTCAATTGGTTGGCCTGTTTAAGTGTGATTCAACCCCTCAAATCATGGAGTCCCCCAGAATAAGCAGTTTCCTTTTCCCCTTATGGGAATATTTTCCCTTGAGGGTTTGTCCCGCTGACGTGGGTGGTGCAACAACTCCTCCTTCCTTGGGCCCCGGTCAATTTCCTTATATAAGTGTGACTCAGACCCTTGTGTGTTCCTACTACTCACATTCCACTCAGATTTTGGGTTGATGCCTGGTTTGTGTTGTTGCATCTTAGACCCTTGGCTTGAGCAGCAGGTTGGTTCCCTGTATGTGCCTGCCAGTGGTGCAAACCTGTTTCACAGCTGAATCTTTGTTTTATGACTATTGTCCATCTGTTGAGCCCTTTTGTGGTGAGCTTTGCCCCTTTGCACTACCTGCCAGCCCTCTGAATGAGCTGTTCTCCATGGTAGTGGGACAGCATCTGAGTGATGAAAGTGCAGGGGTGGTGACCAAGCTTCTGTGGTCTGTTGCAATAACAGATTCAGGTGGGATATTGTTGTCCATGCCTCCTGGAGCTGGGCCTAAAGGTCATTTATGGCCCAGCATGTGGGGCAATGATGTACTACCTGGACCCAGGCCCTGCAATAGAGTATGCCACAGTGATTACAGTGCACTATGTCCATGCCTGTCAGTTTCAATGTTATGCACACTAGGTATGCACGAGGATGATGTTACCTGTTGGGTTTCATGATAATCATAGATGATGAAGGATGTGTAGGATGAAAAAGAGTTTTTTTTTTTTATTTAGAATATAGCTTTCCTAGGTATAGCCGCAGTGCAGAATAAAGAGAGAGAGTTTTTTTTTTGTTAAAGAATATAGCTTTCCTAGATATAGCCACAGTTCCACTCTGGCTGGTGCCTGTAGATGGCAGCACATAACTAATAGTTGATGTTTGTATACTAGTATAAAGGGAGTAGTGTGATTTGGCTTTGATTGGGGATGCTGAGCCGATGTCCAACCTACTCCTGGGAATGGCAGGAAGAGTGGAACTATAAAGGTGAAGCCCGGGGAGGGTGGGATGGGAAAGAATGGGTGGGTAGTCCGTCTGTGCCCTGCCACCAAAGAACAATCAGAAAAGTGTCCCTGGTATGTGAGTCTAGAGTTCCCAGTCAGCCCACTGCCAACTTTCCCTCAAACAGGAGGAAATACTGAGTGTCTGTTCATCTCCTGCTCTGTTTCCCGGTAGGTGCCTGTGTAGGGGAAAGAAAGAAAACTGATTACAGCCCTTTCCTGTGCACAAAATGCCCTGTGTCCTAGTTTGAAGGGGAGTTACTACCAGCTATCTGTGATAGCGAGTGCCAGTGAAAGCAGGAGACCTGCTCCTCAGATTGAAACTCAAGTGCTGACTAACCTCAGGCGACGGCGCATAGCAGATGGCTAGAAGGGGTGTCAGGGCAGCCGAGAGCTTCCTATTCTCCATAGCCTTGTAGTGTCTACTGTAAGTACAAAAAGTAACAAAACCTGCAAGCACAACCTGTAACAATTTAACAGAAAATGTACCTTGCAAAAAATACTTTGCATCAGAGAAAATAAAGCAGTAATCTGTAAGCACAAAACAGTATCAACTTGTAAGCACACTCTGTAACCATTTAGCAAAAAATGTACACTGCAAAAAACAATTTCAATCAGAGAAAAATAAAGCAGTAAACTGTAACACCTGTAAGCACAACATAGTAACAAAAACCTGTAGGCACAACCTGTAACAATTTCACAGAACATATACCCTGCAAAGAAACAATTTGAATCAGAGAAAATAAAGCAGTAGCTGTAAGCACAAAACAGTAACAAATCTGTAGGCACACCCTGTAACAATTTAGCAGAAAATATACCCTGCAAAAAACAATTTGAATCAGAGAACAATAAAGCAGTAATCTGTAAACAAAAAACAGTAACAAAACCTGTGAGCACAACCTATAAGCATAAAACAAAATAGTAACTCACAGTAAATCTGCTTAGCAAAAAGAAGCCTGAATGTTTCTCATTGCTCTGATAATGTTGCTCCTTGCTCTGTCCTTTCAAGCAAACTTAGAAGAAAAGAGCTCAGGTGAAGCTAGGTGCCTTAGTCAGCAAACATAGTCTTCCACCTCAAAAACATCAAGAACAAATGAGAAATAGCAGGGTGTCTCTACCCAGTAAGAATAAGTGGGCCACATGTTTTGTGAAGTACCTCCCTCTGGGATGCAATATCTTCCTACCTCATTATAATGGACTGGACCACACCCTGGGGAAAAATAAGCAGTTGTTATCATCACCAATAAACACTTCAATCAGGTTATACAAACTAGGCACACACTCACAGAAGTAAAATTCAACAGAGTAACAATGTTTTTATTTAGGAACCTAGGCCTGGAAACTGGAGGAAGACAGGTGTTCAGATAATTGCAAGTCACCTTAAACACTCTGACCTTATAGCAGTGCCCATGCGAGCAGCTGTACTGTGGGTCACTACTACCCTCTCAGATCCCACAAAGTCTATGAAGCAATCACCCAATCAAGGGGCACAAAAAAAGGAATTATACTATATAGGGTGCAGAAACACTTCAGTTGGTACTAGTAGTAAAACTACAGTTTCAAGTATGACACAATAACCAATGACTTTGGGTACCCAGGAATTATACTACAGTCCCATTGCAGGACTACAGTGGTAGCCACATTGCCCGAATTCTTTTTGTGGTGAACATGATGAAAATTAGTAAGCTTGCAGTTTAAGTCTCTAACAGACTATAGTGAGCTAGCACAGTTTAAAGAACTTGACATCCAAATGGAAAATTCTTGAAAACCAACTTGTAATCCAAATGTAATAACTGAAATCCAAAATTATGAAAGTACAAAGACCCCAGCCATTAATACCAGCACTCATGTGACCCATGGAAGTAGCAGTTCAATTGAGGCAGGGGACAGCACATAGCAACAGGGTGAGCAGCAGTCAGGAACAGGGTCCAGTGTCCTAGGGATGAAGTATTTCCAGTGCTCCGGATAAGGCGAGTACTAACTTATTTTGCTCACCAAGTTTAAGGAATCCTTTTAAAAAAATATTTTGAAGACTACCGATACTCATCCCCACCCTTGGAAATGCTCTGTAAGTACTTTCAACTTGTGCACTTTTTACTCATCAAAATTATATTTTACTCACCAAATGTAAAAAATAGTGAGTACATTACTCTTGGATGCCAATGTTATCTGGAGCACTGAGTATTTCAGATTTCCTCAGTTGTTCTGCAGCTGCACATCCCTTCTGGCTCACACCTATCAGGGCACAGCCCTTCTGGCTCAGCTCTCAGTCACAGGAGCACTACACAATGGCTTCCTGATTCCCAAGTAGCCCAGACCCAAAGAGCACCCCCCACGGTCTGACTTCCCTCCAGATCGAGAGTACCCACATACTCAGAGCACATGCAGTGGGGCTCCCTGTTCTCTCATCCATCACACAAGATAGCTAGCATCCCCTTAGTAGGTTCCAGAGGAATCTGGGTAGGATGCAGGTCTCTCTCCCTGCTCAGTACAGCTCAGCAGTTTCGGTGTGCAGCAGTGGCCCATGGGCTCAGACTCTCAGTCATTTCTTCCAACAGGTGCTTGTATGGGACAGTCTCTGAATAGTGTAAGCTCCGGATAAGGGTCACAGTGAGTTTGCAGAATGAACTCTGATGAGATCGTACAGGATTGCTGGCCTGGCTAAGCCTCTCAATTGGTTTCACCAGCAGCAGGTCTGAAACCCTCAGTGTCTTTTTCAGACTGCCATAGGTTCCTCAAAGGCCCAGAAACATCTGTCCACAATTCAGTGTCCCACTGGACTGGCAGGGCTGTACATCAATCCTTCTGCCCTGTCCTGCCCTCTGATTGGCCCTCTTAGCCCACCAGTCCATGTAGGAAGGTCACTGATTGCATCATATTCCCACAATTCCTCTGCTGTTATCTCTGGGTCTCCCAGCCCTTTGACTAGCTGAGTCTCAGGATCAGGGATTGCTAACTTGGCTGCAGCCATGTTTGAACAGAAGCCTTAGCTCCAAATAACTTTATTTAGTTCTGTCCCCCCCAGTTGTGTGCTGGTCCCCTGGGTTCTATTGCAGCCACTTTGGGCTGTGCTCTGCTTGTCTGGCTGTACTTATAACACAGCTGTGCTGTGTTGTGCTATGCTGTGCTCTGCTTGGCTGGATGGTGTCATAAGTACAACAGATCTGGCATCTGTCAGCTGTCAACAGGAAGAGCGGGGAGTGCTGAGGAGGAGCCCCTTGAAATGTGCACTCCCATTCAAGAAATGGCAGCTATTTGCTGTGGGGCAGATTGAGGCACTGAAGAGGAGGAGTGGTCCTGTTGTTCCCAGTCCCCTCTGACAATATTGGAGGACTGGGACAGAAGAGTGTGGCTGCAGTCACTGAACACAAAGCACAGGAGGCACTGATTCACACATGCAGTCAAGCAGAAGGGGGCCAGAAGCATAAGGTTGGCGAGGTCTTGAGATGGTGGCAGCAAGCAGTCCAGGTAAACCCTCTCACAAGGAGAGGGTTACACTCTGCCCTTGGTCAGAAATTGTCATCCAGGCAATTCCACAAGTTCCATTCAGTGCTTATCTGAAAGATGCAAACAAGCAACAACAACTTACAGCTCTGTCTAGACAAATGCTTTCTAACTATGCTAGTCACAGGGTATGTAACAACATAACAAGATCAACAGGTTCAGAATTAACAACAGTTTCACATACTTTTTCTTTGTGTAGACAGTTTGTTCCTATTTGACCAATATTTCCCGTACTCTGCATCTTCACATTATAACCTAGGGCTATTGAACACAATATGGGCTATAGATCAGGTTGTGCTACAGATTCCTCAATGCACCACATCAAAGGGCAGTTTAGTGGGAGCCCATGGAGTGTACTAACTGAGCTTCAAAATGGGTCTTATAGGTTTTTCTGAATGTCACAATGGGACTTCTACCGAGTCCTGAGCAACTGAGGGTGCACGTCCCACATTTCTGGGCAGTGAATGAGGTTCCTCAGAATGAGCTTGTTCAATTACAATATCTGGCTCTTGGTCAGGTTCTACATGTTCTTCCACATGCTCTAATTTAGGGGTAGCTGGTCTAACTGGGTGTTTAAACGTTTCTGCATCAGGGTCTAACTGTGTGGATGGAGTAGTTGATATCCACCAATTATTGGAAGCATTTAATAGATAGAAAATGTCCACCATGCAATAATACCGAACAAGGTCATCCTCTTCCGACGAATCTGTTGTGTTTTGTGCTGGTTCAGGTGAAAGCCTTTCTGGAGGCCTGAGTGAACAATTATCTAGGTTGGTTGCAGGCTTATGCTTATTTGGTTTGCTCCAGTGTTTATGAAACCTTCTGGTTTCCACCCTCTGGGAAAGTATTGAGCCTTGTCCAAATCAGGTACATTCAACTGTTCAATAGGGAGCAAATAGTTCTGGTGCAAAGTTTTACTTCTACTGGAACCTCCCTGGGCAAACTCTGTGCACTGGCATGTCCACAAGTTGTCCTGTGACCACATAGGGGATGATGCCCCAGCAATCTGCAATTTTATTCCTTCCAGGTAACTCCACATTCCGAACCCAGACTCTGTCTCGAGGGACTAACTTGTAAGCTCTGACACATTTGTTATATCTGGTTTTGTTTGCCAAGCTTCCCTTTGAAGTCAGTTCTGCAGCCAACCTGTAGAAATCAGTCAATTGCTGTTTTAATCTTTGAACATATCTGGTGTAAGTCTCTAAACTGTCTCCATTAGAAGACACTCCAAATGCAATGTTCACTGGGATCCTGGCCTCCCATCCAAACATGAGCAGACATGGGGATTGTCCCATGGTGTCATTTGGAGTGCAACTGTATGCATTGATGAGCATGATCATGTGTTGACTCTAATTTGATTTTCTCTGAGGGTCCAACATAATTAACATGTTTAACAACATTCTGTTGATTCTTTCTGGGTGGATTGCCTTGAGGGTGGAAGGGAGTGATCCATGACTTCCTAATCCCCCACTGACACAGCTCCTTGATCAACCAACTTTCAAAATCCCTTCACTTCTCAAGATGAATTCTCTAATTTCTCTTTGGCAGTCCATAATGAAGAAAGTACTTTTCAATCATAATCTTGGATACAGTTGTGGTCTTTTGATCTCTTGTGGAAAATGCTTGGGCATAGCTGGTGTAGTTGTCTGTCACCATCAGGATGCTGGCAATGTTCTTTTTGTCTGGTTCGGAGTTCAAAAACTCAATGCAAACCAGCCCCGAGGAAGAACTTGTGGCAATGTTCACCAAAGGGGCTACTCAGGTGGGTGGCACTTTCTACTGGATGTATCTCATACACTGTTTACTATAGATCTACACCTCTGTACTCATCAGGGGCCAATAGAACCTCCTATCTTGATCCACTATTCTGTCAACACCCAAGCATCCCAACTCATCATGCAGTGCTTTGAGAGCCAGTTTTCTGAATCTGACAGGTGGTAGCAGCTGTTGTAGTCTTGGCCCATTATTGCTGTGTAGTTCTCTGTAAATCATGCCTTCTTGCATTTTCAATTTGTTCACTGACTCAATAGTAGGGAGGTCTCAGGATGATTCTCTTTGACAAATTCTGGGTGTCCCCCCTCGTTGGAAAGTTTTAACAATATCTTGGATTTCAGGGTCCTCCATTTGTTCTTGTCTTCAGTCTTGAGGACAAATTTTGGCAAAGTGGATCTACTGAGGGACACAACATGGAAATAGGCCACAGATATGCAGTCTGACTAGGCACCCAAGCTGTCCACAAGGTGAGGTGGTTCACTGGACTTTACCATTTCTTCTGGGTCATATCTTTTGCACAAAGCTTGAATGACAGTCTCTGGGATTCAGGTCTATTCTGGCCATGGCACCCTTGATTGGGGTCTTCTGGATAGCACATCAGTGTCAATATTGCTTTTTCTGGGTGATACTCCACACAGCAATCATATGTCAAGAGGGCTGACAACCAACGATGGCCTACAGCATCCAATTTTGTTGTTGTTTGCACATAGGTGAGGGGGTTATTATCCAAACAGACTGCGGTGTGGGCTCCATGCAGACACCTATGGAAATCATCGACAATTGCACATTTGAGTGTAAAAACTCCAACTTGGGGACTGGATCATTTCTTTTTGATGATGACAAACTGCAACTGCCATAAGCTATTGGCCAGACTCCTTGTGAGTATTCTTGATATAACACTGCTCCCAAACCACTGAGACTAGCATCTACAGTATGTGCAACACATATGGCTTTTTAGTGTCTGCATAGGCCAACATGGGGGCATTGATCAACTGTCTGATTATCTCTTCAAATGCTTCATCACAAGCTTGAGTCCACCTGGGGCCAATTAGCTCATGCACTCTATAGTAAACCTTTTCAGGAGTGTATTCTGGCACCCACTTGTTTTTCTGGTTGGCAGGAGCATACCCTTGAGTCAGGTCCTGCACAGGCTTGATGATCTTGGCATAGTCTTTAATGAACCTGCAATAATAACTGAAGAATCCCAAAAAACTCTGCAGTTATCTCTTCTGGGTAGGTTTTGGCATGGTGGTGATGGACTGGACATACTTGGGATTGGTACGGATGCCATCTTGGGACACAATGTGACCTGCTTTCTTGACTGAGGTCCTGCAGAACTTGCACTTGTTGACAAATGGCTTGAAGCCATACTCTTCCAGTCTGTCAAGTACTTTGAGCAGCTGGCTTCATGCTCTTCCAGGATTCTCCAAAATACAATAATGTTGTCCAAGTTACACAAGGCTTTCCAACAGATTCATGCCACCCACTGCTCTCTCCATTAGAATGTGGCTGGCAGTCTGGGAGAGGGGGCAGATGGACAGAAGGTCAGAGAAGGGGAGATAGGGGAGCGAAACATGTGGCTCAAGGGCTGGTGCCAGGAAAAAGGACACAGATTTGTAGGGAACTGGCAACAGTTCTGGGAGTGAACGTTCTTTAAATTTGATGGACTGCATCTGACTAAGGAGGGAGTCGGTGCATTGGGGCAGAAGTTTGATGTCTTTGCAGAATATTTAAACTAGCAAAGGGAGAGGGGTGCAGTACCCCATACATCAAATGGGAAGAACACCCCTCCCCCCTCAGCTAGTGGTCAAACAGGGATTCAGCATGTTTGCCATTCATTTGCATCACCAGGTAAGAAAAAAGGTCCATCTCCCTATACGACGCACAGGAGAAATGCCAAACCTCACCCAACAACTAACACATCGAAATCTGGCCAATGGAAAATCATGTGCACAAATGCTCAGAGCCTGGGAAATAAGATCCCAGACCTGCAGGCAATAATGTCAGAGGCTAAACTGGACATAGTAGCAATTAGTGAGATGTGGTTTACCAGAAACCACACTTGGAAGACTTCAGTACCTAGCTATGTACTGTTCAGAAGAGACCGAGGTACAAAAAGGGGGTCTGGAGTGAGCCTGTATGTCAATGAAAATATCAAAGCTACAGAAATTCAGAATACACATAAGGAGCCAGAAGAACTGTGGGTCACCCTGGAAACAGGAAATGGGGCAGCCATAAGAACTGGGGTTGTCTACAGGCCCCCAGACCAGGGGGAGGACATAGACACATTACTGTTTGAAGATACACAAAACATCAAAACATGACAGCTAAAGGGGAGGTTCTGATAATGAGAGACTTCAACATGCTGGATACAGATTGGTCAATACCAGCAGGAACACCTGCCAGAACTAGACACATGGTGGATTCCTTGCAGGGGGAGGGCCTCAAACAACTGGCACAGCAACCCACAAGAGACAGGGCTATCCTAGATCTAGTACTGACTAACAGGGAAGGGATTACAGATCTCCAGGTAGAAGGTCACCTGGGGCCAATGACCACCACATGGTATGGTTCAGTTTGGCCACTACATCTAAATCATCTCATTCCAAGGCAAAAATATGGGACTTCAGAGGAGCTGACTTTGATAAGATGGCCAACAGAGTTAAGCTAGCCCTGGCAAAAAGAATCACAGGGGAGGGGGTACAGGCAAAGTGGGCAAGCATTAAGGATGCAATACTTGAAGCAACATCCCATTGTGTTAGACAGAAAAGGAAGTGCAAAGAAGAAGGAAACCACTTTGGTTCTCAAATACAGTAGCAGAAAAGGTCAGAGCCAAAAAGGCTGGCCTTCAGGAAATACAAGGGAACACAGTGGGATGAAGATAGGGAGGCATACCAAACTGCTCTAAGGGAAGCAGGGAAGGCAGTAAGGCAGGCAAAGTCCCAAACTGAGGAAACACTAGCACAAACAGTAAAAGAAGGTGACAAGACTTTCTATTGATACATTAGTGAAAGGAGAAAGTCCAGAGGGGGTACTGCTAAGCTCAAAGGAGAAAAGGGGGCATGTGAGGAGGAGGACCCTGTAAAAGCATCTATCCTAAATAGATACTTTTTCTCAGTATTTACTGAAGAGAAGGTAGGGCAGGGCCCACAGCTCAGCACCATGGACACAGGGGGGAGGGAGGTGAGCACTACTCACTTCACAAAAGAAAGGGTCCTACAAGAGCTCGCTAAGCTCAGGGTGGACAAGGCAATGGGACCTGATGGCATACATCCCAGGGTACTTATGGAGCTAAGGGTGGAACTAGCAGAGCCATTATCAGAACTGTTTAGTGAGTCTCTGAGCACAGGAGAGGTCCCAGAAGACTGGAGAAGGGCTCATGTGATCCTGCTCCACAAGAGTGGTAGCAGGGAGGAGGCAGGGAACTACAGGCCAGTCAGTCTTTCCTCGGTAGCGGGCCAGATTATGGAGGCATTCCTTAAGGAAAGGATAGGGCAACACCTGGAATCCATAGGGGCACAGGATCCAAGAAAGCATGAGTTTACAAAAGGAAGGTCCTGTAAAACTAATCTCATAGATTTCTTTGACTGAGTAACCAGAGTGGTGGACCAAGGGTGAGCAGTTGATGTCACCTACCTTGACTTCAACAAAGCTTTCGACACTGTTCCACATAGAAGATTGATAAATAAGCTGGGTAGGCTTGGGGTGGGTCAGAAGTTGGTCAACTGGGTGGCAAACTGGTTGATGGACAGAAAACAGAGAGTGGTGGTAAATGGTATACAGTCAGAAGAGATGCAAGTCACAAGTGGGGTACATCAGGGATCAGTTCTGGGGCCAGTCCTCTTCAATATCTTCATTAGTGACATTGCAGATGGACTAGAGGGTAAGGCTTGTCTGTTTGCAGATGACATCAAGATCTGCAACAGAGCAGATGATCCAGATGGGGTGGGCAGAATGAGAAGAGATCTGGATAAACTAGCAAAATGGTCAGAAGAGTGGCAACTGGGATTTAATGCAAAGAAGTGCAAGATCATGTACCTAGGGAAAAGAAACCCTGAAGCCACCTTTAGGCTGGGAGGGGAGTTGCTGGCAGTCACAAAGGAAGAAAGAGAGTTGGGCATCATCATCACCGATGACCTGAAATCATCCAAGCAGACCTCTAAAGCAGTAGGTAAGGCTAGGGGGATGTTAGGGTGTATTAGTAGGGGTATCACAAGTCATAAGAGGGAGGTAATAATCCCTCTTTACAAGACACTGGTTAGGCCCCATCTGGACTACTGCATGCAGTACTGGAGGACACACCTTCGCAAGGACATTAACCAAATTGAGGCAGTCTAGAGAAGGGCAACCAAAATGGTGCAGGGACTGCATCAGACAACATATGAGGACAGATTAACGGAGCTCAATATGTATACCCTTGAGCAAAGGAGGTAAAGAGGTGATATGATCGAAACATTCAAACACCTTAAGGGCATTAACAAGGTGAAAGAGTCTAACATGTTTAAATATAAGAAAAATAGCAGTACAAGAGGACAGAGCATGAAAATAGATGGAGGCCGATTAAGGGGGAATGTGAGAAAAATTATTTTTCACAGAAAGAGTGGTGGATGCATGGAACGGCCTACCTCAGGAAGTGGTGGCTATGAATACAGTGCAGGGCTTCAAACAGACATGGGATAGGCATAAGGGAGCAATACAGACAATATGGATAGATAGGTCATTGACAGTGTAAAGGTGTGTGGCATATTCATAAGATAGAAAAAATGGGCAGACTGGATGGGCCTTGTGGTCCTTATCTGCTGTCAACCTCTATGTTTCTATGTTTCTGTGGCACCCTCTGAGATCACTTGCAGGATTTGTAAAAATTCATAGAACCCCAGGCGGCAGATTAACACAGTCTTTTTTCAATCTTGCTCAAATGTGGGGATTTGAAAATAGCCAGAGCTCAAATCCATCACACTGAACCACTGACATACGTTCAGGCAATCTAGGGCATCTTGAACTTGAGAAATAGTCTACAGTACTGGTTGGGTATAGTTTTTTTATTTAGGCTCTGGTAGTTCACACACATTCTTACAGCCCTTCTTTACAATTGGTGACTCATAGGGGCTCCTATATTCCTGAATGATGCCTGCAGACAGCATCCTCTACAAGTGCTTCCAGACATCATCTATATTGGTGGGGGCCAGCCGTCTCAACCATTCCCAAAAAGGTCTCTCATCAGTGACCTGAATGGGTGCTGTACACCCTTGGCACAACCAGCATCCCATTCCTTCAGGGAGAAAACTTCTGTTTGCTGTTCCAACTTCTTTTGAATACTGTTCCACCACTCTGTGGGCAAAGAGGGTCTCCAAACTTGAACAATGAAGGATCTAATTGTCCTGGAGCTGGGTTCTTTCTCTTTTGTGACTGCATGGCCAGATCAGCACAGTAGACCCTGGAAAGGGTCCATCCTCTTTGGATAGTCATTGGTCAGTCTGTTACATTCATCACATGAACTGCTACTTGTCTGACATATGCATGAGCTTTAGCTGGCAGTACGCTACATTTATTGCTTATTCTTCTGTAGGCTCTGTCCACTAGAATATTGACCTATGAGACACTGTTTATGACTAGCACACTACCTTCTGTCAACCTTCATCCCCTTTCTGCTACATCGTTACATTCCTTCCCTTTTCTACCTCTGTACTGTCCTTATCTGTCCCCACCTACTCTTCCTCTCTTCTCTTTCTTCCTCTTCTACTATGTCTTGTCACTACTACATCTGAACTGCTCACACCTGACTCTGTACCCTATCCTTTTCCTTCAGCACTCTAACATGCCTAGTCACTCGGTCCTCCTAACCCAATCATGAGCAGGCCGTACTCTCCAGCATGCTGCACTTAGGTCTTATAGACCCTGTCACTCTACAGTTGCGTAACATGAGTACATCTCTAAACTGTATCCATGTAATTCTTGCTTGCATGTAAAATGTGTTTAAATGCATCAGCTATAGTCCTTATAAGTGTTTATGTATATAGCTTGTTAGTGACTCTCAGCCTGCCGCATATTCCATGTACTCCCTTGCCTTGTATGTGTCTTGTATGATTATGCTGTCATTATATATGCTTTTTACATGCTTAGCTTATGGCCTGTCCATCTATTGTACTGTTCCCAGGTCCATCTTGTAAATGAGCTTGTCTCAATGATGTTCCGCCTGGTAAAATAAAGATATTGATTTGATTGATTGGTTGATTGGAGTATGAATCCCTCTGGCAAACTGATTTCCTATAGGTCATCCAACATTAGCAGCTGATAGTGGAAAGATCCCTTGAGGTGCACTGTTCCCTTGATGGCACACTCTGCTTTGGGATCAGGCCTGGCACCAAATAGTTTTTACAGATTCATCCTTAGGTAGGACAGGGCATTGCAAGTGTAAGCTTGTCTGATAAGTTCATGGAGGGGCACTGGATTTTTTCCTTGTCAGGTTTCAAACTCTTTGCACAACTGACTCAGGGAGTAAAACATTTTGGGCATTGGTTCCAAATATGACTGGGATCTTTTTATACATATCCGGGAAGGCGATCCAATACAAATTAGTCCCAGATGGGGGTACATGCTTCACTGAGATCTCACATGTCCAAGCCTTCAAGGGGCTCCAACTTTTTGTGAGGCAGATACTTATCATAATAGTCTTTGAACACTATAGTGACCTGGGAGCTACTATCCAGAAGTACTCAGAATGACCATCTTTCAGCTTGAGATCCACATCTGCAGTATGACTTAAAATCACATGCAATTCACTTGACACTTTGGCTTTAGTATCTGAAGTGCTCACTTTGACACAAATGGCAGCTTTAGCAATGGTGGCTGGTGAGTGACTTGTTCTCAAGGTACTAGAGAATGGAAGTTTAAAGGCCTGATAGTGCTTGTGGCCTATTTCTCTGGGACTAGCCTATCTGCAACTCTCTGTATGTTGGTTTCTGCCTAATGCTGATGTTGGATATGACCATCTTCACCACAGCACTAGCTATAAACATCACTTCAATGCTTTGGCTGTCAAGGTTCCACCAGGATAGTTCTATCGGTGCCCTCCCCTTCCCGGGCAAGGGTCCAAGGTGATTGCAGGACTTGGTGGTTCATTGACTTTCCCACCATTTTCTTTAGCTCAAGTCAGTTGAGTATGGACTTGCTCTAGTGAGATTACATTTGAGGCTCACATTCCAGTGCTCATGGCAGCCGACATAAAACTACTTGACACAGGCGTATGGAGACTAAGGGTTCAAACTCCATAGCTCTGAGACATCAAAAGAGCCCCCGCTATTCAACACTTGGGTACTGGTTGTGGAAGCAGGCAGGGGTCTCCACTGTTTATTTTGTTCCTCAGCCTCCCTAACATTCTGCAGCAGGACTTAAAGGGAAGACAGATCAACTAGTCTCTCTTGTAGGCATAACTTTAATAGCAGTAACTCTGAAAATTGGGTGGCCTTCAGCACTTGTTCTAGTCACACCTTCTTCAGGTTCTTGGACTCTATTCCACCTCTGTGAAACACTTTCTATAAGGCCCTCTTCAGTTTGTGTTGATAGGTGGAGAGGGGCTCCCCCTAGCATTGTTTGCAGGTGTCTTAAACTTCCAGTACAAGTCATCACTGGATTCTATACTTCCAAGCACACTGTCTAGGGTGGCAAAGTATTCATCTGCTTGTGCCTCTGGGTCTGTAGGATGCAAGGACTAGATGGCAACCAGTGCTGACCCCTTCAAACTCTCTGCTAGTCTCTTGCATTTTTTCACCTTTGTGAATTGCCATTCCTGTAACATTGGGGCAGCATAATCAATCTAGGTTTCATAATCATCTTCTAAAGTGGGGGTTGGGATGGTGCAAGAAAAAACTCTTAGGCATCTGTAAGAGTCTGAACCAGCAGGGCAAGCTATCCCAGATTCTTCAGGAGTTTTCTAGAGAGACAAGAAGGTCTGCACATCCTTAAAGATCTTCCATTCACTAGCTAGCAACATTTCTAGTTTGGTCTTGAAACCCCCAACAGAATTCAGGGATGGTAAGGCAGGTTTTAGTGGGCTGACAGGACTCCTTTTGCTTATCACCACCCAGATCTCTTCAGACTCCTTAAGTGTTACCATTGCAGGCAAATTCACTGTGCCTAAATCCTTCTCTGTTTCCACAATTCAATTATCAAACCAGGTACTTGGTTCTCTAGTCACTCACTGAATTTTCATGTTCCGACAATCTTTAGGGGCATACGCCAGCATTTCCAAGAGGGACCCCTTGTCCCACTCCTCTGCTACATTCTTTACCAGGAGTATGTTCTAAGGGTCCAAACCCTTGAACAATACACCAGTCATCGACCACAGAAATGGTTTTTGGGGGGATCAATGACAAAAAATCTCTGAAAACCCATAAGTCTGTCCAGAGGTTCAACAGGAGATCCCAGCAATCCCTCTAATGTGTGAGCCCTGGGTCACCATGTCCAGGTTCACACCCCTGCTTGGTGACTGTACAGGGCCCACCTGGTTGAGGGGTTGGGTTCATTCTTTTTCTTGTGGTAGGGGTTGTGTGTCCAAGAACAAACAAGAAATGGCATGGTGCCTCCACCAAGTGAGAATAAGTGGGCCAGATGTTGTGTGCAGTACTATCTCCTGGGATGCAGAACCTATCCACTTCCCTACACAGGAATGGACAACCCCTGGGGACCAATAAGACAATTGTTACCTTCACCAGTAAACACTTCAGGTAGGATATGCAAACTGGGCACACATACAGAAGTAAAGTTCAACAAACTGAGGATATTTTTATTTAAGAACCCAGGCCTGGACACTGGAGGAAAAGAGGGGGCAATGCCCCCAGGAGCCACTGGACTGTGGGTCACTACCACCTCCTCAGATCCTACACAGTCTATCATGCAACCACCAAATCAAGGGATATGAAAAGAGAAATTATTCTACATAGGGTGTGGTAACTCTTCAACTGGTAACAGTAATAAAACTACAATTTCAAGTACGGCACAACAACCAATAACTCTGTGTACCCAGAAATTATACTACAGTCCCACTGCAGACCTGTTAACTACATTGCCCAGATTCTTTTTGTGGTGCACTTGATGAAAATTAGCAAGCTTGTAATTTAACACACACACACACACACACACACACACACACACAGAACATAGTGTGCTAATACAATTTAAAGAAATTGGTATCCAAATGGACAATTCTTGAAAACCGACTTGTAATCCAAATGCAGTAATTGTAATCCAAGATTGGAAAAGTACAAAAGACCCCAGCCAGAAATGCCAGCACCCATGTGACCCAGTGATGCTGCAGTTCAGCAGAGGCAGGGGGCAGCACATAGCAACAGTTAGGAACAGGGTCCAGTGTCCTGGGGATGAAGTATTCAGATTCCTTCATCCACCCTACAGCAGCACAGCCTTTCTGACCCACATCTCTCAGGTACAGCTCTTCTGGCTCACACAGCTCAGCACACAGTCCTTCTGACTCAGATCTCAACTCTCAGTCACAGGAGCACTACACAGTGGCTTCCCAGTTCCCAAGGAGCACAGACCGAATGAGTGACCCCCCCACCATGGTCTGACTCCACTCCAGGTCAAGAGTACCCACATACTCAGGGCATGTGCCCCATGGGTCCTTTTTCCCATATCCACCCAACTAGATAAGGGCTAGCAGGCCCCTTACCTGACTCTGGTGCAACCTGGGTAGGATGCAGGCCTCTGTCTCTGCTTGGTACAGCGCAACAGCTTCAGTATGCAGTAATGACCCACAGGCTCAGACTCTCAGTAATTTCTTCCAACAGATGCTAATCTGGCACATTCTCTGAACAGTGTAAGCCCAGGATAAGGCTCACAGTGAGTGTGCAAGTGTGCAGAATGAACCCAGGTGAGGGCTTGCAGGATTGTTGACCTGGCTACCTAGTCCTCTCACTTGGTCTCACCAGCTGGTCTGAACACCTCAGTGTCTCCCTCTCAGACTACCATGAGCTCCTCAAAAGCCCAGAAACTTCTATACCCAATTCTGTGTCCCATTAGACATGCAGGTCTCTCCATCAGTCCTTCTTCTCTGTTCTGCCCTCTGATTAGCCCTCTTTGCCCATCAGTCCATGTAGAAGGTTCACTGATTGCATAATCTTCCCACAATTCCTCTAGTGTTGTATCTGGGGGGCCTCCCAGCCCTCTTACTTGCTGAGCCCTGGGTCAGGGGTTACCAACATGGCCACAGCCATCATTGTACATGAGTTTTGATGCCATTTAACTTCATTTTATTTAGTTCTGTCCCCTAAAGTATGTACTGGTCCCTTGGGTTCTATTGCTGCCCTTTTGGGCTATATTTGATTTGGTTGGGTGAGATAATAAGTAGGGATGTATGGCCTGGTGCTGCTGCACTTTTGAACCTCCATGGACTGGTCTGACTCAGCTCTGTGATCAGGAATACTGAGTCTTTCATGGCTCAACCCAAGTTGCTGAGCTGGCCCAGTTCAGAAGTGTGGGCTGGTCCAGTACTTGATGGAGAGGGAAAGGAAAGCTGGATTACAGGCAGCAGCCTGTTCTGCAGACATCTGTGTGGTGTTGAGGGGGACAGGGATATGCCTCAGGGGTACAGGGAGGGTACCAGGACCTAGAAGAACTACAGCAGGTCGTAAAGCAGTGATAGGTTACAGGAAGCAAAAAATAAACAAATAAATAAATAACACTCACCAACAGTACTGCAGTACAAATAACTGAACAAAGATCAGGGCAGGGTACAGAAATAACATTTTTTTTCCCAATCTGTACCAAATACTCTCAAGTCCCTGGACCCTCACGTAACCAACAAAGACAAACGCTTGTGAAAGCACCCCCACTCTCATTGTTGAGCTTACCTGATTGGGCTATGGCCCTTGCTCCCACCGATGTCCTGTTTTCTGCATCCAGTCCCCTGTGCTTCTGAAAATAGGACCAGAGGGCAGGTTCAGGAGCCTCAGGTGGGTTTAGGGCCAGGGCTTCCTCCTGATATTCACAGCAGCTGCCGCTGTATCCCTTTGTTCCTCAGCCCCATAAGGAAAGTGGGACTGAGGTCCATTTATGTTGTTTGTACCTCTGGGTGCCTAGGAAGAGTTCTTCCAGTTCAGAAGAAGCAAGCATGCTGGACCAGGATGTCAACAATTATAGTTGTGCATGCATTAGCAGCGTATGCACAGCCGTAAGTCTTAAAGGAGCCACGGATTCCGAAAATGTGTTTGGCTCAGTGGCTGTACTTTAAAGGTATTCCTGGTTCCAGGTCAGGCAATGGAGCTGGGATTTAAGTATAAAAATGCCTCTGGGCATATGTTTAGGGATTTCCTGGTCCCCAAATGCTCTGTGGGACTGGGAACCGAAATGCGAGGTGCGCATGTACACCCACAGCCAGGGAAGGTACAAAACAGGTGCTTCTTATTTCTGGAGCCCCAACAGCAAAAAGGGGTGCTAACCAATTAAATTAAGGGTTTCTCTGGCCCCATCGGGGAAAGCAGGGCCAGGTCAAGTGGTTATCTTCCCCTGAATGGGCTTTAAGCAAATATTATGGGCTGTCGAGTACAGGCATAAAAATGTAAATAATCATGGCAGCACCTATTAGTTCTCCCTGCCACTGGGGGTTCTGGGAGGGGTTAGAGGGCATGCTCCAGCTGTCTGGGAATATGCAGACCATTCAGATGGGGAGGAATTGACTGCCATATAATGGTATTTTCCCTGGGTTCTTGAGGAGTTAAAGCTGAGAAGAGAGAGGAAGAGACTACTTTGGGAGAGCTACATGAGTCAGTAGGCTAGCTGTAGTGCAGATAAACCCCTACAAGCCCCAAACTCTTTAGGCAGAGTTCCTACAAGCCCTTTTCATGTCCCAGCAGGGAAGTAATAGGACTGCTAACCTGTTTTCCCCGTGGGAAAATTATTTAAACCACTGGTCTGTTTTTCCAAGCCTGTAACCTGAATCGAACTGTTAGAACTATCTTTCAACCAGCAGAAAAAGTTACTTGGGGTGGGATTGAGACTGCTATGAGCCAAACTGTGTTCTAAGTCCCAGTGGAATTTGTGTATCCTGCTAGATGCCCTGGGTGACCATAAGCCTGGCTGGTTCCCTTTTGAGATGATGAAAGGCCTGAGGGGGCGATGACGACAAAAGTCCCAAGGGGCAAAGATGACAAAAGACCTGAGAGGCAAAGACAGTGTAATACCCTGAGAGAGTCTGCCTGTTGCATCTAGAGTAGAACCACCAATCATTATCATTTCTCAGCACCCCCAAAGAAAATTCAGAAACTGTGAGTGTCTCTGGGCTGCTGCCCCATGAGGAGTTATTTTAAAAAAACAGTTAATCAGTTTAGCTAGATGTTTAAAGTGGGTGAAGTCGTGGGCTTGACTTTGTTAATCTGCAGGAAAAGCCCCAGCAGAAGAGTGCAAAAAACATTTGTTTACCCTTGCTGGAACCCAATTGGGGTCCCTTACCAAGTTCTGCTAGTTCAAGTTCAAAAGACTGTTGTTCCCACTGCATCCCACATTGCCCTCAACTTTATGTCATTACTGGGATGCTTGAACAAAAAAACTGCCTACAGTAGATCATATCAAGTAACATTTTATTTAGTTTGTGTTAACCGGGTAGGTGCTCTAGCCATAGTAATGACTATTTTCAGGCACGACCTGGAAGGGTACAGAACAAAACATCAGGAAAACAATTACAGTATATGATATACAATAGTCAAGTACATGAATACAGTGCCAACAGGAGTAATAAACAACAAGCAAGGTAAACACATAGTGTAAAAATATAGTAAAACAATATACAAGAAGCAGTGCATTAAATCAACAGCTTGGATCACAATAGCAGAAATAGGGGAGGATAGTACAATAATGACAGTAACATTATAGTATTAAAAATTAATCAATTAATAGCTGAATTTATTGCCAAGGACCTGCAACCAATTTCTGTGGTAGAGAAAGAATGAATGAAGGTTTTGGACCCCTTTTAAAACATTTTGCTTCACATTAGAACATAGCAAGCCATAAATATGTTTCAACTGTTGCTGTTCCTAAAATGTACGAATGTATGCTAAGTACAATAAAATTGGCTCTTACAGAGAGTGAATGTGGTGCTGTGTAATTGACCACAGACATGTGGATGAGTTCTCAAACCACTGATTACATGTGCATCTAAGCACATTGGATGTCACAATCATCTTCAAACACCATCACAAGCAGCAGCGTACAGGAAGGAAGGAAGACAAAGAATGGTAGCTCTTTGTATTTGCATATTTGGTAAGAATCACACCACTGACAATATTTTGGAAGAGTTGTGTGACAAAATATCTGAAGGGTTAGAGCCCCTGGGACTCAATACTAAATTTGTGGTTTCAGTCAATGGCGCAAATGTTTTTATTGCATTGAAACATGGTGGTTTTGCTCACATTCTGTGCTCTGTGCATTCATTAAATCACTTAGTATCAGCTTTCCTTTCGAGAGACAACAGTATAGTAACACTAGTGGGATCTGCCAAGAAAATCTGTCCATCTTAGTTACTTTGTAAAATTACGCGGCATCTTGACTGACCTCTAGAAAAAAAAATGGCTTGCCAATACAGCAAGTAAAACAAGATGTTCCAACAAGATGGAACTCAATGTTTTAAATGTGTGAGACAGGGGTGTAGCCAGGAATTTTAAACTTGTACTCAAAACTGATGCACTGTTGCCCCCCCATTATGTAACCATAAACCAAAATATGCACTCCCACACCACACCAACAATAGGACTACCCCCCTGTTTGCCATGTCTAAGTTCAAGTGTTTGCCATGTCTAAGTTCAAGTAATCAGTTTCTTCCTGTAATCCTCCTTCTTTTGGTTTTCTGCCTGCCTATTAAGTTCTTGTTTGCATATCTTGCTGGTGGCCAGTGCTCCATAGCGAACAACAAAGGCAGAAGGGCTCAGCGCGACACAGACACAATGTGTCTCACAATGTCCTTGTTTTCCTCTTTTTGTTGCCCCTCCCTGATTTGTTGCCCCTGTCTAATTGTTTTACTGTACTCTGGTGAGTACAGTGCGTATGCCTGCCGACACCCCTGGTGTGAGAGACTTCTCACACAAAAGAAAGCAGTCCATTAATATACCATGGAGCACAACGTAGCAGATGGTGTTGTACTGAATTAATTCCAGTGCGGCCTCATGGAGCATGTTACTTTGCTCTTGACTCCCTTTGAGGAAACAACTTGACAGATTAGCAAAGAGAATGCTATTCTAAAACAGGTTATTCCCATCATAAATTTATTGAACAAGGAAGTCAGCAGGCTGCATAGAGGTTTTGAGCAAAAAGGGGACAAATATGGTGTATCCCAGACTGATACAGCAGTTCCAAAGTTGCAGAAGACTTGACAAAATCACAACAAAAATGTTCTTCTTCTGACTTTTCTTGACCCTTGTTTTAAGTTGCAAGAGCTGCTTCCTTCATAGCTCGGTGACTCTTACCTCGAATACAAAATCATGCTGATTTCAGCAATTGCACAGGAAAAGGTAGGAACTGTATTTGACAATGCCAGTACCTCACGTGATGTGGATGCTGCATCTGACGCTAATTTCCACTGAGTGCACCATGTACCCCTTCATCAACATTAGGTAGTCCTGCACAAAGCCTTCTTTCATGGCCCTTGAAAAAGGCATGTCATTCTCAAAAGCACACAGATGACTCTCACACTTTTTGGTCAAAACTCATGGAAACTGATAATTCAGATAAGTATGTCATGGAGCTGCCTTCTTCATCGTTGTCTGCTATTGTGGATGCCTATTTATGAGAACCACTCATTACTATTATTGATGACCCTTTTGAGTACTGGCTGGAAAAGGACAAGATCTGGCCTGCACCATCTGCCTTTGCTATACAGCTTATTAGTTGCCCTCCCACTAGTGTTTACTGTGAGTGAATATTTAGCATTGCTGGAAATGTTGTGTCTGATAGCTGCACAATGCTTACTGCTGAAAATGTACAGTGTCTTACTTTCCTAAAAGTCAATCTCAACAAATTCTCTTACCAGTTTAGCAAAGAGTGGCAGGTGCATAAAAGTGAAGATGACAAACAGCTGCAACTGGTGTCTCATAGTAAAGATGCTTACTTTGTGGTGTTTTAAGACAATGGAGATGATATTTAATTTAATGATTTATTTATTTGAATTCAGAGGATGAAGGCCAAAAACCATAACAGAAAGATCAAGTAAAAAACATTCCTTCCTATCAGGTCATGGTGTATATTACATTTATTGCTGGATGTGTTTTTCACATTCAATTTGGGAACCCAGGTGGAGTTGGGAGTTTAATTTATTTATTCAGCAAGTTAAAAATAACAAACAGGCAGTGAACTGCTAAATGTCTGAGGTTGAGGGCAGGATTAAGGAGGGAACACAAAGGAAAAAAAAACTATGTTCACGGCTGCCATGAATTCTGGCCCCAGCAGTCTTCGGGTCCTGCAACAAGTGGATCCCCACTGGCTTGATGATGGTGGGAGTGGTGATGGGGCTGCGGACTGGCTGGTGAGCCTCATGGCAGGAGTAGATGTTAGTCAGGGACAAACAGCTCTATAAAAAATATAGTATTTATGCCATAGTTGACTGCACATGGCCACTGTGAGTACTGTCCTCCATGATCCTTAGGTCCCATACCATGGGGATCCCTGTCAGCTTGAAGATTGTGGGTGTGGCAATGGACCTGGGGACTGGCAGGTGGACCTCATGGCAGGAATAGATGGTGGTCAGGACCAAACAGCACTATAAAAAAAGTATTTATGCCATAGTTGAATGTGCATGACTGCCATGAGTGCCAGACCCTGTGGTCCTTGGGTCCCACACTGTCTGGATCCCCATCGACTTGACAACCTGGGGAGCAGCGACGGGGTTGGGGACTGGCAGGTGGGCCTCATGGCAGGAGTAGGTGGCAGTCGGGGTCAAACAGCTCTATAAAAAAAAGGTATAGCATAGTTGACTGCAATTATTAGTTGTGGAAGCTGTAGGATATATCCAAAAACTGCAATGCTGGGTGGGGGGGGCAAGGTCAACCAAAATATAAGTTACAAAACACAAGTGATAAAATAATTGGCCAGTCAGGCAGGAGTGTAGCCCATGATGCTTGCTATAACACCAAGTAAGCAAGCAAAATAATTACAAATAAAAAAATAACATCTCAAGTCCAAAGGGTGGGAGGGATGGCTGGGGCCATATCACATATCCTGCTCATGCTACCTGTCTCCGACAAAAAAACATGCCAGACACAGTGAAGGTCTACACTCTGCTGTTGTCTTTCTGCTGTTGAATTCATTGGTCTCTCTCTCTCTCTGAATAATGTTTGACACACTGCCTCCTTTCACAGCAAAGCCACAAATGAGCTGCATACACTAGGCTGAATTCACAAATGTCTTTGGGACAAAGTCCCACACCACAACTCCAGTTCCAGATTGCTATTCACATCCACAGCAGCTGTGGAAGATGTTAGAACTGATGCCACCAACCATAACATTTTTCCAAAGCTACAGGGATTTCCATAGCAACACCACCTGCAAGCTGCTGTAAACCATGGAACCGGTCGCAAACCAGCTCCAAATTTGGGAATACCATAGCTGCAGAAGAAACTGCAGTCCCACAAGTGGCAACCCACTTGTGCCATGTTTTTCCAGCAGCTGCTGGATTTTCAAGAATTTTGTGAATCCAGCCTACTGGTTCCTACAAATATCATGTGGTGGCTGACACATAGGATTGGCAAGAATAACAGTCAATCAAGTAAAAATGACCCTAATTGGTTGACTCCCTTAAGTGGCAAGGCAAGGCAAATTTTATTTATATAGTGCCCTATCCAAGAGCTCAGAGCACTTAACAGACATAATAATAAAAATACAATAAACATCTCAACAATTAAATTAATCAAAAATGATTAAAAACCTTTTCAATTAAATAAGTTTTAAAAGAGGCTTTAAAGGCCTCCACAGTACTAGCAGCCTTACTATATGGTAGAATAGAATTCCACAACAGTTGTGCAGCCACCCCAAAGGCCCTGTCTCCCAATCTTTTTAAGTGGGAGGAATGTACGATTAATAAGCCAGCCTTGGCAAAGTGTAGGTGACAGACAGGAGAGTATAGAATAAGGAGCTCTTTTAAGAAGTCAGGTCTCAGACTCCATAGGGTCTTGTATATTAACAAGCCTATCTTGAAGGTGATGCACGCACTCACAAGCAGCTAGTGCAGAGCACGCAGAACAGGAGTGACATGACCCCTCATAGAGGCACCCGTCAACATCCTGGCAGCAGCATTCTGCATTAGCTACAGTCACTGCATCAGTCTTCTAGACAGCCCTAGGTACAGGGCTTACAGTAATTGAGTCAGCTAGTAACAAAGGCATGGATAACCATGGCCGGGTCAGTAGGAGTCAAAAATGGGAGAACCCTGACAATATTCTGGAGATGGAAAAAAAACATCTCTAACAACTGACAAGATCTGTTTTTCAAGGTCAAGATGATCGTTAAGAATAATGCCAAGATCCTAAACTGCATTAATCACAGACAGGGAATGACCATCAACCACTATGACAGGCAATCTCTCATCAGCGAAAATACCCCCCATGACTCAGCTCGATCACCATAACCTCTGTCTTGCTGGGATTAAGACGTAGTCAGTTAACAGACATCCAGTCATTTGTCTCGGCTAAACACCGACTCAGCATATCTGGGGTGGAAAGTCACCAAGGGCACAGGTACAACTGGGTATCATTTGCGTAACAAGAAAACCCCAGATTGTACTGCCTAATAATCTTTCCCAGCAGCAGCATATAAATGGAGAGCAACAAGGGTGCCAAGATGGTACCCTGCGGAATACCACAAGGCTGCATAAAAGATCCCGAGATAAAATTACATGGACAACGTTCTGCGATCTTCTGATTAAATATAAGTGAAACCTGCACAAAAACTGCTCCAGTAACACTCACATAGTTCCACAGATGGTCCAACAGCACTTGTGATCTGCTGTGTTAAATGCTGATGACAGGTCCAAGAGCACCAAGATGGTATAGTGCCCTCAGTCCCTTGCCATAAAGAGATCCTGTGCCACCCAGAGCAAAGTCATCTCAGTGCGGCGCTAGGCCAAAAACCCAACTGAAGTGGTTCATAGATGGATAAAGTCTCCAGGCATTCAACCAGCTAGTCAACCACCACCTTCTCAATATGTTTCCCCAAAAAGGGAAGATTAGAGACAGGCCTATAGTTTGAAAGAACATCAGTGTCAATAAATGATTTTTTAAGGAGGGGTCTCACTACAGTCTCTTTCAATGACCAGGAAAGACTCCCTCACTTAATGATCCATTGATGATCTCCACAAACACTGGACCTAGAGAATCCAAGCAGCTGGTGAAAAGCCATGTTGGACCAGGATCCAGGGCACAGGTGGTAGGATGCATGCTGGTAAGCACCTGAAGAACCTCATCCACCAACATGGCCGAAACTCAGTCCAATTTGGCAGAAGGATCTTCGCTAGCAGATCAATCACCCCCAGTAAAAAACTGGACCAGAGGAGGTAATGCGTGCCCTAATAGAGGCCACCTTGTCAGCAAAAAACTGCCCTAATTGCCCACACTTTTCTGCACAAAATGCTGTCCCAGACTGCAGATAGAAAGGATTTAACCAACTGTCTACAGTGCAGAATAGTGCAGCCGGACATTTTTTTGCCACAGTAATCAATGGAGACAAAAATTCAGTCTTCTTAAGATCAATTGCCCACTGATACTCTGAATAATGGAGTCTCAGCACCAACCTGTCCCCCTCAGAGCGTGACCACCTCCAGGAATGCTCCAACCTATGCCCCTTAGTTTTCAATCAGCACAGCTCAACACCATATCATGGTGAGTGACCCCAGGAAGTCAAGGGGAGAATGCAGTAAGGTGCAATCAGGTCCAGCATCTCTATTAAGGCTGTATTATAAGCCTCAACCCTGGCTTCTTGACCATGAGCACAAGCTAGCATCAAACTCGAGACAACCAGTGACTCTTGGAGTTGGTGAGGCCCCAGTTTATTCTTCGGTCGACACCAGATTGTCTCCCACAGAAGAAGTTAATTTACAGGGGGCCCCATACTGGAACTCAACCACATGATGTGCCAGTATCATGAGTGTTGCCTTTCATACAGTTGTTGGTCATGAGGGTCCAGGGAGTATTCAGTAAGAGACTGGAAAAAATGTTTATTTTTTTATTTTGGTACACCACCCTGATCTCCTTTTTCAGTGTCTCACTACTGCAGTACTGGTGAATGCTGCTGTTGGCTGCTTGCTGACCTTAACAACACAAAAATACAGACACAATATTTTTTTTTAAATTAAATTTTATTTTATTTTTTAACAGAGGGATCCAAAATAATAATACTGATGCATTTCTCATACTCAATAGACAAAAAATAGTTCTACAATTCATCAGAGTAAATCAGAACCTTTTGAAAATAAATCAGTCAGAATCAGAACTGGGTCACAGTCAGCCCATCCATCCCTAGTCATAAGCGTGCCAGATCTGGTGTTGGGCAGCTGTCAGCAGGGAGAGTGGGGAGTGCTAGAGTGGAGCCCCTTGAAAGGTACACTCTTGCTCAAAAAATGGCTACTGTCTGCCGTGTGATACGTTAAGGCACTGAAGCTGAGCAGTGGCCCTATTGTTCCCAGTCCTCTGTACCAAGATCAGAGGACTGGGACAGAAAACTGCACCTGCAGCCATTGAACCCAATGTGCAGAAGGTGTTGCTTATGTCCATGCTGATGCACTCTCTCTCTCTCCCTCTGTCACACATACAGTCAGGTGGGTGGGAACTGGCAGCATCAGCAGCAGGTCGGCAAGCCCTCAGGAGGGCAAAAGCAAGCAGTCTAGGTAAGCCACCTCCCAAGGAGGGGGATATATCTGTTTTTGACATAATTGCATTGATAATACATGACTCTGATAAGCATCACCAGTGATTCCTTCAACCTAGAGTCTCCTTCAATCAAGCAGAACAGCCAACACTGCCTACTTTCAAATAATGGAGGTGAATAAAAGTAGAAGCATATTCCCCAACACAGCACTGTCTTTTAATGTCATTCAGTGTGTGAATGTGTGACTCACAGAGTGCAGAACGTGCTGCATATGTTATGAACATCACGTGTCTACCTCCCTTGTAATCAATTCTTAGATATTAAGTAACATCTATCTCTTCTAACACTTGCCAAATGCTCCCACATATCCACACTTACAGTTACGAAAACACAACACTTAACACTTCTTAAAAGAAGGACTGCATACTTTTTAATAAAAGTGTTGTGGTAACTGCAAAAGGAGGCATCTTTTGCAAAAAGAAAATCTCTTTTTAGTGCACTGCTGCCAGTTGTCCTGACAACAGCTTCAGTGACATGCTGAACAAAAGTATTTTTGAATCACTGCCTGCATGTTAGAACATTAGCCATCCATGCAGCAGGATGCTTCCAGCAGAGTACTTCATTATTTACTTATAAATTGGTGACCTGGATAGGCACACTGAACCAGAAGTCATTTCCAGGGGTGACCTGGGAAAGGTTGCAAGACTGAGTAAAAACAGCAAACCAATTTAGAGACCAAAGCAAGTGCATGCGTAGAACAATAAAAATTCTAAATTCAAGCAATTATTTACAGAAATGCAAATTAAACAAGTATGAGCAAATGTCAATATGGCTGCAAAAAAGTTATAAAACATATAGTAAGCAAACATGAAAAAATACAACTGTACATTGGTAAGTAAAGCAGGGGCTAGGGGAGTGTTGAAAAGTAAAGTAAGTGAACTGAAGAAGTGCATCTTTATGAAACAGTGGTGGAGTGTAAATACAAATTTACATTGAGCATATAAGTGAACTAAATAATTTACAGAGGTTAGTGGGAAACTGGGTGATAAGCATAAGGGCATACCTTTTTCTTTTTCTGTGAATCTGGTGGCTTAATTTGTAGCTTGCTAGTATTTTGGGGACTTTTTACAACAAATATTTAAGTTTTTCATTGGTGTGTTCTTTCATTCCTCCAGTCAGTCAAGTTGTGTATTAGAGCCAGACAATGCCTCAGGAGGTTCAAACTGGATTGCTCTGATTGTCCTCACAGCACAAAACAGGTGGATTGCCCAGACCCTCCCCTCCCCCATTCCCACCCTTCCCCAGCTAACCTAGCTTTATGGGGTTAGGTAGGAAGGTGTGACAACTTCCTGCTCAGACACAAAACAGGGTGGGTGTGCCACAGAAGGCAGCTAGGCAGTGTTTCATAAGCTGGGAGGATATCTTCTTGTGACTGCTATTGTGTAAAAAAAAAACTTGGTGGGTCCTAGTACATAGTCCCTAGGAAAAGGGTTACACTACTAAGGGGAAGCGAGGTTCCCTAATAGTGAAAAAAATCAAACAAACAATTTCAACAGGGAGGAAGAGAGACATGTGGGGAGTAATACAATGCACTGGCTGTGGGGCCCTATTTGCAGACACATCTCTGCTCTGAGGGAGAAGGTTGCCCATCTCCAAGCTGGCCTGGAAAGGAGTAGGGAAACTTCTTCCTCCACACAGGACCTGGCAGAGGATTAGGGAATCTCCTCCCCCACCCAGAGACCACCAGGGCTGCTGCTGCTGCCGCTGCCTGAGAGGTTAGAAAGAATAAAGAGTGTGCTCAGGGAGGGTGAGGGTGGTGGAACAGAGGTGCATCACTCTGGTTGTACCTCTCCATGATTCATATGCCTTTCTGGCAGAGCATTGTTCCTCTGTGGAGGCACCTGCAATGGAGAACAAGGAGGATGCTAGGAACCTCCACAAAGGAGACCTACAGGAGGATGGCACGGGATCCCACAGGGGAAGGAAACAACTCCTGGTGGGGGAGTCAATCATTTTGGGGGTAGAACTGGGGGAGGGAGGGAAGAGGGAGGTGGCAGCCTCCTGGTGTCATGGCATGGAGAAACAGGAAGCGAAATCTCAGAATCACTGAAGCAGCTACACAGGAGAGGCAGCTTGATGTCATTGTCCAACTAGGGACAAATGACCTTGCTGGGAATGGGATCAGAACTCTGCAGGAGTTCATGGAGTTGGGGAGGGGCCTTAGACAAGTAGCACATATGATAACTTTTTCGGAGGTGCTGCCTGTCTATGGCATGGGTGAGGCTAAGGTACTTCACACACTGGGATTCAATGAATGGTTGAAAAATTGGTGCAGAGCACAGGGTTTTGGCTTCATTGGGGACTGGGGGTCCACCTGGAGGGATACTGGCCTATAGTGGCATGATGGTCTGCATCTGTCCAGGAGGGGAACCAGGATCCTAGGTGATAGGTTTAAATGCTTCATTGGCAAGTTTTAAACTAGCCAAGAACTCCCCCACAAGACAGAGTAGTTAATGAGGTTAACACCAAGGTAGAGAGATCAATAGGGGGCAGGGCAGGGGCAAATGGAGAAAAAGGCAAAGGCATGAAGTTCAGGGATGGGGCTAAAAGGGATAAGACCATAAAAAATGGAGGGTGATGAGTACCAATGCCCGTAGTCTGGGTAACAAGCTTCATGAACTAGTGGCCTTGATGGAAGAGGGATGCCTGAATATCATGACAGTCACAGAAACCTGATACACAGAGAACCATAACTGGGATGTCAACATACACGATCTACAGCAGGGACAGGGAGAGTAACAGAGGAGGAGGAGGAGGAGTAGCTCTCTACATAATGGAAGGGATCAAAGCAATGGAACTAAAGGGTAAACAGGGAAGAGAGAAGGCACTGTGGGTCATCTTGGAGATAGAAATTGGCACCACAATCCACAAGGGGATTGTATACAGACCCCTGTCTTGGGGGAGGGAATGGGCAAGGAAATGATAAGCGGCATCCTTAGTATGGTAGAAAAAGGGGATATATTGTTGATGGGAGACCTGAATATGCCAGATGTTAACTGGAGCACATTTGCTGCAGCCACATCCAAGAGCAGAGTCATTCTCAATGCCCTACAGGGGCAGCTAGTGTTGGAACCCACTTGTGAGCAAGCAGTCCTAGACCTGGTACTCTTCAAATGGGGACAGTGAGAGGATCTTGAATTTAGAAGTGGGTAGCCATCTCATCTGGGAACAAGCAACCACTAGACAGTATGGTTCACAATAAACACAGCCATAAAGTCAAGTCATACAAAAGCAAGAGTACTGGACTTTCGGAGGGATGATTTTGGCAGAATGAGAAAGTGTCTAAGGAATGCACTAGCAAAAGGGCAGAAAGGAGGAACAATGGGAAAAAATCAAAACTGCCATCACAGAGGCAACAAGCCTTTGTGTGATGCAAATCAATAAAACAAACCGAAGAAAAAAACACTATGTTTCTCAAAAGAGGTGGTAGGGAAAGTTAGGGAGAAAAAGATAGCATTCAGAAAGTATAAGGAATCATAGAAGGAGCAGGACAAAGAACTTTATCAGTTAAAGCAGAAGGAAGCGGGGAAAGCAGTCAGAATAGCAAAGGTCCAAACTGAGGAAAAGGTAGCCAACTCAGTTAAGAAGGGGAATAAAACCTTTTATAGGTACATTAGTGAGCTAAGAAAGACCCAGGGAGGGATAGTGACACTTAATAAAGGGGAGGGGGTGGGCAGAGAGTGATAGTGAAAAGGCACAGATACTGAACAAATACTTTTGTTCAGTATTCACAAAGGAAGAGGAGGGGGACATACCTAAACCAAACAATAGAAGCACTCTGGATAGGTGGGTCAATATCGGTCCTTTCACTGAAGAAAGGGTTCTGAAAAAACTCCTAAAACTCAAGGTGGACAAGGCAATGGGGCCAGATGGGAGTCATCCCAGAATTCTAAAAGAACTAAGGGGAGAACTAGTGACACCACTGACTACCCTTTTTAACAAATCATGGGAAGATGGTGTGGTACGTGAGGACTGGAGAAAGATGGATGTGATTCCTTTTTACAAAAGTGGGAGCAAGGCTGAGGCAGGAAATTACAGACCTGTTAGTTTGACCTCAGTGGTAAGGAATATGATGAAATAACTTCTGAAAGAAAGAATTGTTGAGTACCTAGAGGCCAGCAGGGCAAAGGACCCAAAGCAGCATGGATTCACAGTGGGAAGGTCATGTCAGATGAATCTAACAGATTTCTTTGATTGGGTGACCAAAGTAGTAGACCGGGGAGCGGCTGTGGACATGGCCTACCTAGACTTTAGTAAGGCATTTGACACAGTCCCACACAAAAGATTAATAAACAAGTTAGCCAGCCTGGGAGTGGATCTCAGTGTGGTAGCACAGAGGATAATAGTAAGCACAGTCCACTCTGAAGAAAGGGGTTACTAGTGGGGTACCGCAGGGTTCAGTACTGGGGCCAGTCCTCTTTAATGTCTTTATAAGTGACATTGCAGAGGGACTGGAAGGAAAGGTATGCCTCTTTGCAGATGACACAAAGATCTGCAACAGGGTTGATACACAAGGGGGTTGGAAAGGATGAAATATGACTTGGCAAGGTTGGAGGAATGGTCAAAAGTATGGCAACTTAGCTTCAATGCAAGGAAGTGCAAAGTAATGCACCTGGGGAACAAAAACCCAGAGAAAGAGTACACAATGGGGGGGGGGTACTAACAACAAACATGGAAAGGGACCTATGAGTAGTCATATCAGATGACCTAAAGGTAGGCAGGCAATATGAGAAGGCAGTAAGGAGGGCTGGGGGGATACTGGGATGCACAGGGAGAGGCATCACCAGTAGAAAACAGGAAGTTGTCATCCCTCTGTTCAGACAGTTGGTGAGACCCCATCTGGAATACTGTGTGCAGTTCTAGAGACCCCATCTCCACAAAGACATAAACAGGATGGAGGAAGTCCAGAGGAGGGCAACTAAAATGGTGCAGGATCTGCACCAGAAACCATATGAAGAGAGACTAATGAAGCTTAATACGTATACCCTCAAGGAACGCAGGGAGAAGGGGGACGTGATAGAAACTTTCAAGTACCTCAAACGAATCAACAAAGTCCAAGAGGGTAGTATCTTTTTTTTAGAAAAAGTGATGTGCAAGAATAAGGAGGCCCAGTTTGAAGACAGAGAGGGGACAGCTTAGGGGCAATGTGAGGAAGTATTTTTTTCACAGAAAGGGTGGTGAACACATAGTCTTCCTGAGGAGGTTGTGTGGTCAAGAACAGTGGGGGAATTCAAGAATGCATGGGACAGACATCAGGCAATTATAGTGGGGGTAGGAGGAAATAGGCTGTTGGTTAACTAGGATCTGCAGCTTATACAGTAGGTAAGGAAATGGGCAGACTGGGTGGGTCAAGCAGTCCTTATCTGCTGTCAAAGTCTATGTTTCTTTAGGAGTAATGCAGCAAACTGGATAGCAGCAAGTGTATGTTTGAAAGACGTGAGACTGCAAGAGGAGTTTGAGTGAGTGCTGAGACAATGAGAGAGGGATAAGGAGAAGGAGTTTATTCCTCAGTGTAGCAAGGCAGACATGAGAAAGAAAGATTCATTCAGGAGTAAACTGGCCCCAGTGCATGTGAAAGAACAGCAAGAAGAGACAAAATACAGTATTATCAACAGGGTCACCAGCTCCAGTGTTTACAATCTAGCTTAAATTCTTTAAAAAAGAAAATAAAGAGTGATTTCTCTGTACTCATGAATTCAGCTTTTTGTTCTTTTTAATCGACAGCCTGCAGACTGAATCCCTGAATACAGAGTTCCAAAATCAAACATCTGTAAACCAAGACACAACGTCCAAAAGGAATTCCTTTGACTGCCCAGTGGTCCAGAGGTAGTGTATTTTCGTTTCTAAGTTGGTGACCCAAGTTCAGAAAAGAGCTTGGCCAGTTAACTCCAGAGCTGCCTAGGCCAAGATTGCACTTCTGCAGACAGTGGACTTTGGCTGGAATCAGCGGATGCCACCACTCCGCTGCACCAAGGACCTCCAGCATTGGACCAGACAGCTTGCTCCCTCACAACGGATTGACTGCATGTACACAGATGTCCTTGAGTGACCATGCTTAGCACTGATGACTAGAGAGCCAAGAGGAGAAAGCTGGCAAAAAATGGCAGGCACCATGGATGAAGGCACCCACACTTTTAGGTGCTTGTGCCCAGCTGGCTCCGCACCAAATTGGGATTCTGCCCAAAGGGACCCCCCCTTTGGGAGATCCACTCCAGAAAGTGTAAGAAGAATGAAGTTAAACAACAGGTGTTCAAATACAGCCAAGAACAATGATGAAAACCTGGGACAGCCATATTTTAAGATGTTAATAGGGCTTAATAAATAATATGCATTTAACGGTGCTGTAACTGATATGTAATTATGCACCTAAGAAACGTATATTGAGGCAGTTACTCTTACTTTATCAAACAATCTATTAACTATGCTGTGCTGCTATATGGCTTGGAGACCAGGATTTGCAGCCAAGGTTTAGAACTTTTAACAAGGTTATGTGAAATGCAATAGCCTGGCGGACAATGACTACTGAAAATGTACTAGTGGCAACTAATACACATATTTTCAGTAGTCACTGGCTACCTGGTTAATAAATTTCATATAGCCTCCCCACTTTGTTCTAGATGTGGCAAGGCAGATGGGAATATCTTGCACATCTTCTGGCATTGTGAGAAGGTATCCTCCTTGTGGCAATCAATTCAATCCAAAGTGTACCCCCTGCTAGGCTTAGATGGTTTCTTTAACATTGAAATTTGTATATTGGGTGTTTATGACAATATCAGAATGAAAGAAAGAAGACACCACATAGCCTTAATCTCAGTGGTCGTCAAGAAATTAATTTTGCACTATTGGTTGGACCAGCATATCATCTCCTACAACGAATGGCTGAACGAACTTTCAGTTTGTTTTCAAACTGAAAGATTGATAGCAAGTTCCAACAACAAACTTCAATCTTTTGATAAAAAGTCGGGGAAACTCTATGCACTGTATCTTCATGAAGCTATACCTTATTTGTAACTCTCCATTTGCTTTGTTTTGCGAATGAGTGAGTATAACTATGACTCTCTCTCTCTCTGTTTAGTTTCCAAGGTAGGCACACTCTGGGGGTGGAATAGAGTGGCCCCCTAGGAGTAGATAGATGTCATGGCTAGTACTGTTGTCCTCAACAATGTTCTTGTGTGTATGGGTATTGTAAAATTCAATAAAGAAGTTGAATTTCAAAAAAAAAATTCATATAGCCTATGTAAAGGTATAGAACACTGGATGCAAATCCTGTTCTCACATATAGCAGTAAATGGTAGCAAAGGTAAACAATAAAGGCTTCACAATGTTTTAAAAGACAAATTCACATTTATTCAATTTTGTTCTGGATGATTGCTAAACATGCATTGACTGTACATTAAAATAAGGATAACAGCCTTAATATGCATTTCTTAAATGTACAATTGTCATTTACATCCAGATTGAAAGCATATTGCTATTTATTAAGCCCTTTTCACATCTTTTTAAGTGGCAATAGCTCATTTACTATGAGTTTACTAACTACTATTTAGGCCACATGATTTAAAATGAAACCATATGATTTAAAATATAATTTCATATTATGGCAAACATTCTGGTAACTGTACAATCTGATACCATTTTAGAATGATATTTTTCTCCTGACTTGTAAGGTGCCTTTTTTCAGATGTGAGTATGCTTTGGCTATATTTTTAGATTCAAAATACTGAAGAGTGTCTTAAATTATGGCTGTCCCAGGTTTCCATCCTTGTTCTCAGCTGTATTTGAACACCTGGGGCAGGATTCACAAAGTTGTGAATGACAGTGTACAGTACACACTGCAAGCCCATTGGTTGACAGGGTCCACCAATGAGCTTACAGTTGTTCAATAGCTGTCATTCACAGACAGTTCTGTTGGTGGGCAGCTGTGGCAGTATGCAGGTGGGTTGAGCTGCCCACCGGCATTCCCATGCTGGGATGGAGGGAGTGGGGTGGGGAGTGGGAGGGCCTGAATTGGTGGGGGACACTGGACCACCAGAGTAGGAATGGACAATAGTACCGCTTGCCACTCAGGTGGGGATCCGTTGGTGCCTCTGTACCACTGGTGTGTGCAGCATGTGTGTGGGGTGTCAGGCAGGGTGGGGTGGGGGGTTCCACACATCCCAGTAATGCTGCTGTAGGCAGCTTCCATCGGGGGACACCTGGCAAGGAGGGGGTGCTGGTGGTTTTACCATTTTACTGCAGTGTGTGGCTTATGGCAAGAGTGTCAGGCAGGGATGGGGCATCTACTGGGCAGCCAGGGGTGTTGCAGTGTTGTCAGGCATATCCCACAGGGTAGGGGGTGGTATACACTGGACTGCCAGGGTGGGAGGCTTGCCATGCTGCTGCTGCCTGCAGTACTGCAGCCTGCCTGTGGGTGGCAAACAACTTAAGTCTACTTGTTGTAGACTTATCTCTGGGAGCTGCATCTCCAGACCTGCCCCAGAGGTGTGCCTCCTGGTTGGGCTCTGAATGGGGCTGCACACCATATGCATAGGTATGCCCCATTCACAGCCCCTCCAGATGTGCTGCATATCATTATGGGTGGTATGCGGGACATCTGTGATGTGTGAAGCATGGGGTATGTGCTGACGCATCAGCCCCCTGCCAGAATCACACCAGTGCACAATTTGGGGATGTGCCAGCACATCCTCTTTGTGATTCCTGCCCCTGTTGTTTAACTTCACTCTTCTTGTGATAAAGATGAACTAGCATGTAGCAAACACTGCTCCCTGGTCTTATGGGACACTGACAACATTAAGGCTAACTCTAGGCCACAAAATGAGTCTAAGGCTGTCTGCTATTTTTCTAAAATCTCAAAACATGGTAAGGCAGGTTAAAATGGGGGATTTTACAAGACAAGAGAAAAAGGGCAATGTAAAATGAATCAAAAGGCAAAAGTTCAAGTTTATTATTGCGTTTTTCATTAAAAACGTCAAAATCATAAATACAGAAAAGCATGTAGTATGTAGATGTAAAGAAACTAAAGTGCTGTCTTAAAATATAACTAAAAAAGTAAAGAAAAAAACTTGGGATAATTTATGAACATTTAAGAAACCTTCAGTAAAATAAATTATCAAAACTGTACCAGGTATCAATGTGCAGGTGTCCTAAGCCACTTTTTTCAAATTAACAGTCTTATAGACAAAACTAACAACAAATCCTGTAATTATTTCTTTTGCTCCTTTAGTAAAAACCAAACTATTAAAACAGGGTCTAGATGGATTCTAGAAAGTATACTACTAAGGTAATAGTTCATAAGGGAAGAATGCATTGGACATATTTATTAAATGTGTGTAATGTCATCGGTGTCAATCAAATTACATGGGCAAACATGTTCCTCTCTGGGTAGATCCAAGTATCTGCCCAGCACAACTGCTACTGCAAATTCATTAAATCTAGCATGACTAAAAGCAAACCATATTTTTTGGAATTATGGTAGTCTAAATATTTTTCATAGTATTTTTTTTTATTTGATGAGTGGCTACTAGCACATAGCTGTTTCAACTAACTCACAGATGAAATATTAGATTGCCTGGCAATAGAAATATAGAATTTGTCGGCAGAAATGGACCATTTGGCCCACCCAGACTGCTCAAATGTTCCCTGCCTAATCTGTCTCTGCAGACCCTAACCAGTCTCCTGCAATTCTTCCTGCTCCCTGCCTGTTTTGTACTACACCCCATGTCTATCCCACACATGCTTGAAGCCCCCTCCCCCCACACACACACTGTTTTAGCCTCCATTGCTTCTGCTGGTAGTCTGTTCAAGGCATCTAGCACGCTTTCAGCAAAGAAATATTTCCTCAGATTTCTCTTAAACTTCTCCTCTTCCAGCTTCATCACATGCCCACTAGTCTTGGTGTTCTTTCTCATTTAGTTGCCAAAGCTGACAACACCCTTTTGAATACAGTGTGCCTCTAAGATTTTTCAGGAATAAGAACAGTTCTAAGCCCATGTCTACCATGGATTCTGTTGAAAAGTTCATATGGAGGTGTTGAAGAGTTTCTTCCAAAATCAGCAAAAAATCTACAAACACAAAACACACCTTATCGCTTATACTTTATCTCCTATATCTTAAAGAGGCCAGAAACTACTACAACTTACCCTCTTTCTCTGTATGGAGCTGTTTGCTAATCTTACTTCAGATATGGTGAATACTGCCATTACCAGGGATGCCAAACTGTTATTGCGAATATACAACATGATTATTTATATTTGTGTGAAGATGCATAATCCGGTTGCATATTCATAGTGATGCAATGATGCTTATGTTGTTACGCAAATCATGACATCACATGCTGTCTGGCATGTGAGTGCCAGTCCACCCTATAGCAATGGAGGAAACAAGAGACAGTTTAGTGTCCCTGGTATTAGTGATATTCACCATGTGTGAAGTGAATTGAGCAAACAGCTCCATATAGATATATATCATTTTTAAACAGAACTTTTAAAGAACAAATGGCAAGTATCTTTATTTATTCATCTGTAAATTAGAAGAATGTTGAGAGTCATAAACAAATGAGCACCATATGGGGATAGGAACTAGAAAAACAAATGCAATTAGAAAAGCAGAAGTTAGAAATGTGAGAGTTTTGATTTCTAAGGATGCACTTGGCAAAAAAATACTTGGCACATAGTTTATAATAAAGCAAAAATGTATTGTTTTGTGTTGTATTACAGAGACAAATTGTTTGTTAATGAACCCAGCTTTGAGTAATGCAAAATAGATTTGAATTGGGTGGCATAGGCTTCTGAAATTTCTTGGTCAATACTATGACTCAAGTGAGCAGAAATATGTTAATAGTTTAAAAAGGAATTTATTATAATAGGAATGAATGCATTTTTATTATCATTTATCTTATAACCAAACTATATATTGGATAAGAGAATACACTGTTGTCTAATGAAATTACCCTGTAGCTCGATGTTAGCTAAAGTATTATTTGAGACTGATCCTCTAAATATAGGCAAATATTTCCTTAAGATTTAATTGTAATTAGATGTGTAAGAACAGAACACAAATGTATGACATTTATATTTTTATATATTTTGTGTCAGATATATCCCTGTGGAAGAGACTTTTGTACAGGAACTTTGAAAACATTTTAAAGAATAAGTGGCTGTGAGAAGTTCATAATAAAGAAATGGATAAATGCTAAAGTAACTGTCTAGAGTGTTTGGTCTAATATTTTTCAACCAAATAAATTAATTATCTTCAAAGAGTATTTTATCCAAAGCCTCAAAGACAATGTCTAGAAGCAGCCATACACAAACATTTACTGCAAAAGGGGAATATTCTAATAAATATCTGTACCTTAATGGGTAAGGCTGCAGGCTTTGACTGCAAGAGACAGGCTGGGATACTATGTAAGTCTTTCAATAAAGATCTAAGAAAAAACATTTTGGATCTGATCCAACTTATCAATATTTGACCAACCACAGATTTCAGCAGCACATTATAGTTGCACATTGATCCTTGAATGAAACATTTTAAGGGCTGCAGCAGGATTAGTTCCACAATGACTTACATTAAATTTTCATATACCACGACCAGACTGTGAACCAAGCCTATATTTACAAATGTGTCTATTCCAATCCCCATTATTAAGGAATAAAACTCCAAGATAAGTAAATGATGATTCTGATTCAGTGCACACATTGCCTAAATGCAACTTAAATATGACTTTCATGTAACCAAACACTAAAGTTTTAGTTTTATCCACATTAACCTGCAGGACCCAGCTAGTCGAGAGTTTGGAAAACATACTTATCATTCGCTGAAGGCTGAGCTAAGAAAATTAAAGCAGTATAAGATTGGTAGCATATAATAAAAGAGGAACCCTAACATTTGAAACTTCTAGGGCATGTAAGCTTGAGTCAGAGAAATAAAATGAAAGGTCATTAAGTTAAAAGACTGAACGGAGCGGGGTTTGAAAGTTCACTCGCAGATCTCAGTCTCACAATTACACAAGTGCCTTATTGATACATTCTAATTAAATATAATCAATAAAGGTCCATGCCAAAAGCTTTAATTTCTTTCATAGGACATCACTATTTACTCTGTTAAATGCCGACTTAAATTCAATGCAAACAGTGTAACACTTTGTTGTTTTAATCTGAGTATTCTTATCTATAAAGTATGACAACAAAAAGTAATTATCAGATGTACAATAATGGCCTCTAGCTCAACTTAGTCTTCTCCAAAAATATTGTTATTGGGAATCCAAACATTAACCAGATTTGACAGCTACCTGAAGAAAATGTTTGCTGTGACACTAATAAAACTGATTGGTCAATTGTTACAGAGGTCAGATCTTAAACCTTTATTATTCTGAAGGGTAATTACACTACCCTTCCAAGAAATGGGAATTTCCTATAATAACATTAAACAGATTGGTAGGCATTTCAAGCTGATGATTTGAATTTGAACAAAAGACTTCAGCAGGAATTCCATCAACACTTGGTGCGTCACCATTTGGTTGCAGTTAAGATTATAAAGCACCTAATCTTCTACTAAAATAGAAAACAAATTACTGAACAAAGCTGATTTATCCAATATTGGGTATAGCCGAACAGTGGTATTTCGGAAGACTGAAGAAAAATGTTTCACCTAGCTAGTACCCAGGGTGTTCACTACAGCATGATTTTTGAAATTACAGTTATCTTGATCCACCAAAGCAGATGCAACTTAATTTTGCTGCTGCCGAGTCCTGGTTCATCAACTCTAAGCTCCTATTAAACTACAAAAAAAACCTATGCTGTTTGCCTCCCCCTACAACTGGCACAAATCCTACCAATTGTACATAGTGAACTCTCAAAATGCCCCCTTAGAGATGGTTCAGAGTTTCAAATACCTTGGGATCATCTTGGATAGTTCCCTTTCTTTCACTCATCACATTGACCTAGTAGCTAAAGCAGCCAATGCTAGGATTGACCAATTATCTAGGCACAAGCAATGCCTAACAGATGGTGCCCTAAATCTAATCGTTACCAGTTCTGTCTTATTTGTGATTGATTATGGACTGGCAGTATACAGCGGTGCCGCTGATACAACCCTCAAGAGGGTCAAAGTGTCCCTTAGCAAAGCCTGCTGGCTTGTCCTTGATGATCTCGCCTAACATATACCTGTGACCTCTATTCCCAGTCAGGGTGGCTAAACTTGAACTGTAGAATTTGGTACCAGGTATGCCTTCCAGCTAAAATGTCTATGCTAAGACTTGCATCTCCTGGTGTTCAAAGCCTACTCTCCCCCACCGACAATACCCACTCCACTAGGGGTCCAACATCCTGACCTTAAAAGTCCCTTTCAACTGCACCACTGAGGGCCAGTACTCCTTATATTGTGCTCCCCTCTGGCTGAACACTCTCAGCAAGGACATGCTATCCAATACTAAACTCGGCCCATTCAAAGCTAAACTTCATGACTATCTTGCAACCCTAAACTGTTGTGACTGCTATCTCTAACCTGCTCAAGCCCCTAGCAACACCTCCACTTCCCCCTCCCACATTATCCCTGCCTTCATATTTCTCTCAATGCCTCCCTCATTTTCCCCAGCCATGTCCCTCCATCTCCCCCTACCCCCACCCAGATCTACATGCCCCCTCCCCATCCCCCCTCGCACCCCGCTCTATCTGCTCTCATCATCCAGTAAATTTTGACAATACCTACTTGGCTGCTCCAGTCCTCCACTCATCCCCTCTCTTAGTCTTTCCTTCACTATCCCTCTCCTTCCCTCACCCCCTGCCACCAGTCCCTTCTCATCCATGGTCCTCTCTCCTCCTGCCTTGCATTATTAATGCACTTTCATTAAATGTAATTTTATTGCTGCATATACTGTACCAAAATAATATCTGTACTGGTAAATTTCTACATGTTAAATGGCTGTATCTGAATTGCCTGTTTGTTTTCTTTGTTAACACTGTTTTGATTTGCATAATTTAACTACTGTATTCTTGTTTTGTCATGATGTGGAACCTTTGTAAACAAACTTTCAGCTCAAAGGTGGCAATCCAAGATTTCAATCAATCAATAAATAAATAAATACCAAGGACCGGAATAATTTAGTATGCTACTGCCTAGTGGTGGTATCAAATGATTTCAATAATTCCTTACACTACAACTCCTTTTTATAGATTATCAGATCCCCATATGCTTTTTCATACATTTTTAGTTCATGCTTTAGTGATGATGTCACATCATCATCATCATGCTGTGCAAGTTTTGTTAAACATTTTCATTCTGACTTCATGACATGGTAGTGAGAGTCAAATCTAGAAGCATTAAGGATCTTAGTACTTGAATTACATGTTTTCATAAGTAAAGGAGAAAGTTAAATCAGGGGTTTATCAACAGCTGAAAATACATTTTAAATATTACCAGAAATGAGAGTGAGTGAACTTCCAGAGAAAGAAAATTAACCCATTTGATCCTTTTTATAAGCTTGACAATTTCTTGTTGGTCTAATATCAAATCAGTTACTTCACTCACCCTTTTGTATGCCAATTACATTTGCATTATTAATATTATCAGTCTTGTTAAAGGCGTTAAAATTAATAACCAAAAGTTACACAATAGGTGTTAACTGTCCATGCCATCAAACACACAAAGATTCTGAATTAGTTCAGACTATTGGAGTTCACTTAAAAAATAGCCAATTACCAGGTCAATCATTTTCACAGCTAAAGAAAATGTAAATGCACCTACAATATCAAATGGAAGTTTGGCATTAAAAATAAGCCAACCCTTTTCATAAGCTTTGGTGATTACAAATATTTGTTCCTATGCACTATAGGGCAGATTTCCTATGCACAATGGAGCCGTAGTGCATAGGTAATCCTAGTGTCAGTTCTGTACACTGGCATGCACAGAAGGGATGCATGTCCCTTGCACGTTGCATCCCTAGGCAAGTTGCATGGTTATGTGTGCAGATGACCCGAGAGTGTCCGCAGTGTACCTGCACTCTGCATCATTCGCAAAGGTACAGAGTGTTAGGTGAGGTTGGGCACACAACATGGCAGCAGGGATCCAGACATAACTGTTGCACACACCCCAAAGTGTACTTCCACCATCTACAGGAACCCATAGCCCTCTTACAATGTTGCCCCACCCTTCGGTCAGGCTGGAGTGCTTAGGGCAGCCATTTGGGCACTCACCCAACATTAGGCAAATCTGAGACCCATGCTGATCCACAATCCCCTGCTCCACACAGAGCAGGGGATCTACTGCATGACCAGGTTAGGCAGCCTGATGGATGCCTGCCTGTGTCCTTTAATCTGCTCCCCACAGTCCTGAGTGCTGGGAGCCTGGAATATAGACAGGCAACTAGTGTTCATGAATGCTGACTGCTGCATGCCTGTCTTCGGGTACAGAGCTGTGCAGGCTGGGTACGCATGAGTCACGTATACCCAACGTGTGATCGTACATTGTGAAAGAATTTCTTGTAGACGTGTTATGCACTGAACAATGATTTAAGTGAGAGTTATCCAAGCTGGAATAATAAGTATTATTGATATTAGTATTATCTAACTTACTGGAGTATCTTGCATTGAAATCACCAGCTTTTGTAATTAATGCGCCTACATAAGTCAAACAGTAAAGATAAAGTTTTACTGTAAAATGAGCAGCTGCTTTGAAGGGGACTGAAACGTTAACTCACATCAATGCAGTGGGACTAGTAGGCTGTTGTTGACAGAGATCATTTGTTTTAATTACTTTTGTTATTTTAAATTATTTCATCTAGTTGATCCAAAAATCCTTCCACTACCACCCTCCATCCCAATATCAAAACTCTTCCTGATGCCCCAGCAGTTGACAGCCATCACATCCACTGTGGAGGACATCAATGCCTGAAATTAGCTACAGTTGGGAGGGGCATATTGGAATGCTGAACACAGCTAACAATGCTGGTACTGCCACCCCCCTACTGGAGGCTTCAGGATGAGAGTGTGGTAAGTTGTAATTATTTGGTAACTGGGTAAGGCTCACTAGGAATAATACTTGTTTTTGGGGTGACTCCCTCTTGAACCATCAGCTGTGTTTGTCAGTGCCATGTCCCCTTCATAGCTGTAGTATCAAGGCTAAATAAATCCTAAAAACAAAATAATAAAGGTATCCTCCTCATTCCCACTACTGCACTGAGTATTTAATAAAGCACATCTGCACTGGAGTTCTTATGGTCTATTGGATTAAGTTAAATAAATCACTTTAAGTTATATTTTACTTTATCATGTACCACATTTTCCAAAGACACTCTGAATGAAAGGGAGGTTTGAGAACAGCCATACATTCTAGTAGCAAAACAGACTGTTTTGAGTAACTGTAGCTACAGCAGTTTTTTTTTTTTTCCGAATTCTATTTTTTCACCCACCATCACTGAACTCTCTCCAGCAACCTCCCTGGTGCACTCTCTACCTCCTTGCATTACCCAGCACCTGTCACCACTCCTCTCCAGTGCCAGGCATCCCCCGGGTCTGCCCTCTGGGGAAGGGTTGCCCCCACCCAGGGTGCTCTATCGTATAGTTTTGAGCCACCAGGCTGGGGAGGGGAGCAGAGGGTACTCGGGCCCAACTCCAGGAGTGTGGAATGCGAGGGGAAGCACCATCGCCTATCAGCAGTGGAGGTTTTTTTTTTCCACTTGGTTACGTTCCCTGTGGAGCCCGATAACCAAGGCAACACCTGCAGTGGCTCCACCCCCTGGTGTATATCTGCGATGCTCATTTGGCTACCCCCAGCCTCTGCCAGAGGTCGCTCATTGAGCGATCACTACCCCAACTCTCTCTGAGGAAGAGAGAGCAGTCCTCCGGATGCTCAATCTCTTCCTCCCCCTGCCAACCTCCGGCCACCCAGGCTCATTCCTGAACCCAGGTCGCTGGCTTGATGCGAGGTGTGACGTCCAGCACCTTAACCCTCTGCACCACCGGGCCGGCTAGCTACAACAGTTTTAAAATCAGTAGTATTCAGTGGTATACCCAAAATCATCTAGGTGTGTTTTGTGGGAAACCTCTTCTGGAACTTATCCCGGCTGCATTAGATTCTAGACAGAGCAGCAAAATGCAGTTGGCTTCAGATAAACAAACAACATCTTAAAGTTGTGCCCCATGATCATATAAAAAATGGAATGATAATCTTATGGACAGGGATATGTTTAAATACCCAGCTTTGGCTGCGCAAATTCGATATTTCATTTTGTGATAAAAATATCAGCTCAAGGGAAAGTGAGACCTGTTTCAAGGCATAGTTTTATCAGAGCACCATACTTCATACATACTGCACTTACTGTAATGATATCCCTTCTTTTTTATGGGAAAACATCTGTAGATCTTCAGACCAACTGCAAGAAGAGCTTTGTAATTTCACTTCTGCTTGACCCAAACATAGGACAGCCATCTTACTCTTAATTATTTTATCATGTTTGGTATCCCAGTAAGGCTGCTGCGCATTAATTGTCTCGCTGCTTGCTAGGCTACCAGCCCAACTGCCCACAGTTCCCTAGAAATTAAGTTTGCTTCGTGATTCTGATGACCAGTTCAAGTTCTCCTTCCTCGCCAAACCTCAACTTGCTGCTGTCAAAACTGCCCACTCTTACACAGTGTACGCTGAGCTCTTTCTTTTCTGATTGGACTCATAACAATTTGGGGAAGGGGTGCAGAGGAAATGTACAACCTGGTGTACAGTTTTAAAAAAAGTGTCAATGTTTGTGTTTTTGGCTCGACTGGCAGAGAATGGGGTGTGTGGTTGCACACCCTGGTCCACCACTGTAAAGGGAGGCAGTTAATGTCCTTCATTGCTGAGCCTGGGATTCCATTAGGTGTGGGGGCATCTGTGATAGTTTCAGTATCAGGACATTGGGTGGGGGAGGGAGTGTCACAGGATAAGCGAGATTTACAACTCAAAACTAACAAAGGTAAGTAAAAAACAATTTCTGTCAGTGATTTTCCTAATGTGGACCTTGCAGTCCCACTGCATTATTGTGGAGTATGGTTTACATCCCCTTTAATGTCTTGCTCACCATAGGCAGAAATAGAAAAAAACAAATATGTTTCAGCCCTGAATGGCTGTTCTCAGCCCTTTCCTTCTGATGAGGTATGTTTTAAGGGCAGCCATGTCTGTTATATGTTCATTTATTTTTTTGTAAGCATAAATAACTTTATTTTCTATTGAGTCATTTGCTGTAGAACAGTAATGTGTGCCTCACATAAAGCAAAATAATGTTATGCACAAAAACAACAGTTAAAACAATAAATTAGTAATTCAGTTGATTGGCAGCTTTTGGAATTATCTGCTTTGACTTTTTGCTTTGCAGTGCAGATAGTTGGTTTTGTAGCTCTGAATTTTACAAACTGAAAACAATACTTGGTGGCAGATTTCTGTAGTCACCATCAAGTCCCCACTGCACTTTTCCACCAAAAGTGGTAATTATGATCTATCTTGCCCACCTCCTATATCCTACTGGTAAAGTTCAATGTGACTCACAAGGTTGCCCAGACCCTATGACTCATAGCAATGCCATATGAATGCCAGCAGATGACATTTTCTGCAAGAGATGCATGTATGATGTCATAATGGTTTGCGAGGGCCCCACTTTCCTACCTTGATTTCTGCTGAAAGGGATACACAGTAAAAATCAAAGTCAGAAGCTGTGGCATGAGTCAGAATGGTGTTTCATAAACATGTTGCTACTGCACTGTACCACTACAATTTAGCTTGCAGTATAAGTTAATTACAACATGGCTTCACATTAAAATGCACAGTTGAAATTACATAAGACTGATTTTCCTTTTTATGGTTACTAGATAAACATAGTAAATATGTGTATCAGCAGGTGTGCAGTATATAACTGAATGCCTCTGTGTCTGCAAAAGTGCTCCCTCACTGGGAAAAAAAACCCACACAATTACTACTGCTAGCCATTGCTGTCACTAGCTAGCTCTCGTTTCTACGGTATCCAGTGAATATAGTGAGTGAATTTTAGCACTTCAATTTCAGCGAAGTAAAAATAGCAAATGTAAATTCAGCTATGTGCTCTTTGTAGTGTCTGTTAAACTCAATGATTTTGTTGCTCAGGGAGTAGTTATTTGATGGAGTGAAAGGGCTTTGCTTGTCAGTCCAGTTCTGAGCTGGCTGTCTGGTGTAATGGGTACAGTCACTTCCTCTGTAGCTGGTGGACCAGGATTCAGGTTTGGCTGTGGGGACAAGTTTTTTTGTTTTTTAATGCATTGGTTTTTGTTGTAAATTGCAGAGCCCTGTTCCAGTCACCTGCCCTCCTGAACTTTTTCCTCTCTACCTCCCTTGTTGCCCCCCTCTGCAATGTTCTCCCCCTCTTGCCCTGTGTCCCCCAGTGAAGAAGCCCCCATCCTGAGTTTTACCCTGTTCTGCAGTGTCAGGCTCCCCCTAGAGTTAGTTATATTCAGAATGGGGGTGCAGGAGACATAGCCCTTCACATAAAAAACAAGTAAATGTCACCTGTATACATATACTAACATATTAATTGCTAGAAGATTAGGCCTTACGGTTTATCGAGTCTGCTCGAACCTCAGATCCCTAGTTGGGTGCTGAAGCCCCCTCTTGTGTTCCAAAAACCCCAATCATCCATCCCCACCCCCCCCGGGCCAGACCATCATCTGGTACATCAGCTTTCTGTGTCTGTCCCACCCTCTCTTGAAGCCCTCCACTGTGGATCTCTGTACCAGCTCACCAGGCAGCGCATTCCAAGGGTCCACCACCTTCTCAGTGAAAAACCTCCTCCTCTTTTCCCCGCTCACCCTTCCACCTTCCAACTTCAAACCATGCCCTCTGGTGATATCTTCCTGCTTTAGTCTAAAGATCCCCTCCATGTTTACCTATTTATTCCCTTGAGGTACTTGAAGACCTCAATCATGTCTCCCCTGTCTCTCCTCTCCTCTCCTCCAATGAAAACAGGCAGAGCTCCTCAAGTCTGTCCTCATACGTCAAATCTCCTAGTCCTCATATCATCTTAGTTGCCCTCCTCTGTACCCTCTCCAGGAGCTGTATGTCCCTCTTCAAGTGTGGTCTCCAGTACTGTACACAGTACTCAAGGTGTGGTCTAACCAGCCCATTGTACAGTGGCAGAATCACTTCCCTGCTCCTAGAGGTGACACCCCCTTACAATGCATCCCAACATCCTGTTTTCCTGTATACATATAGTTGGAGCCATTGCTGTTTTTGTTTTTTGATGTAGTGCTTATCGCCATTTAGGCTGTTGGCAATGTGCAGTCACTTTTTTTTTCTCCTCGCTGGTTTTTTTTTTCACTTTCATCGCATAGAACAGTTTCTACTAATATCTATGACTTTGATGTTTTCTCTTGATGAATGTGCTCCATGAATGTGACTCCCCTTTATTTTTCTGCACTAGTCAATACCTGTTTGGGGTCTTCTTACAAGTTAATAAGACCTCCGCTGGGTGTCTCTTATGGGATAAGAGACTCCAAGCATAAGATTTGGGCGAGAGGATCACAAAATGAAGCAGAGTGGTTCTGGCTAGCCAAATCTCACAAGAGGAGCCTCCTATACCTTAAGAGACACTCAGTGGAGGCCCTGTTGACTTATTATAAATCACTTGAGTTACTGTAGCTAGAGTGATTTATAGTGAGTTTCAATCCTTATTTTCTTTTAAAAGTTAAATTAAGCCCGTTCTTGCCCCAGCTCTGAAGTGGCATGGGCCACTAGTAACCTCCCTTCATGGAAGACCAGTATACCAGAGTAAGAGGTAAAGTGTCTCTGTGCTGAGTGACTAAAAATCACATAAGTGATGTATAACTGGCTTACTGGTGCCAGTTGTTCTCTAGGTCCCACAGCAGCAATCACACTCTTGCTTGTTTTGTTGTACAGTGAACTAGTCAGAAAGCACACATTGTCTTAAAGACTACAGAAAATAAACAAAGTGTGGGTGTGTGAGTGTTTGTTTGTTTGCTTGTTTGTTTAAAAATAGGGATGGGTGTAGCAGTCCTCATTCTTATCAGAATGTGTTTTAAGTTGCACTGTCTTTGGGGACAGTTAGCAATGCTTGCTGCCATGTAGCTACCCCTGTTGTGGCTTAGGAGGATTGGAAGCCATGCAGACATTTCTCACCACATGCAAGTGTTCTCAGACATCCAATGATAGCATCCATACACAGCTAAGATGACAGTGAGCACATGCACCTGAATGTGTCAGTGTGAAGTGTTTCTCCCCCAGGTGCTGCTCCCTACAGTCTGCACCCCTCAGCCTAACAACTGCAAGCCTCTTCCAGGTTGCTCTGCCCAGAGAGCATACCATGGAGGATGATCAGCTGTGGGGACATCAGCAAGTCTGCAAGAGGGTGGTGTGGTTGAGTGTGGCCCTACAGGTGGCAGCCAAAGGGTGTGGGTGTCATAGGGAGAGAAAAGGTGAAATAAAGAAAAAAATTAGTCATTCTGATTAGATCCCGAAAAAGTTCTAAAAATTCTTATTGTAACCTCTTTGTGAACTGAACATGTTGCATGAATAATTATGTACTGATTGCATGATAATTACTTATTTACAATCACATTCTAAACAGTTAAAACTGACATGCAGTGAGGTTCTCTGGTTCTAATTAAATGTTACAACTGGTTGGGTTTTAGAGATTCTTTGTTAGGCATGTTCTGCTTGTCCCTATTTACAGTGCTTCTGTACAGTATTTAAAATAAAGTCTGGCAGAATTTCCAAGCATTTACATGTACAGATTGGCTGCAGCCTAAAATGTCTATTAATATCACCAGACTGTATTACTCTTGTAAATTCTGGTGATGTTCCTAAGTAATTCTGAGCAGGCAGTTTTCTACAAAAAAAATTGAAATTAGCTGACACAGCCAACTTGCATGTTTAAATTGAGTGAACATTTGTCCACAAACTGCTCAAGCTGTGTTTTTACTAACTACTGTAGAGAAACAGTGATTTTTAAAAAGAGAAAACAATACAGTGCTATTCTGCAGCACATTCCTTCTCTAACTGTTCTTTCTGAAAAAAAAAACACTATCTGCATGAGTGATTTTTCAGTTTTCAATATTTTCCAACACAAACCAGCTCCACAGAAAATCAGTGATCATGAATAGGTAGATTTCTGCAAAGCATTACCCACTTAAAATTGTACTCTGAATGACAGTTCCCCAATGTTTTGCTTCTGGCACATCTGCACCTGAAGCTAAAATGGAAATCCCTTCACAAACTATGCAATTTATTTGTCCCTTCACTCAGGCATATTGTACAGCTGTTTCTATTAGTGTATTATAGTTTGCTTCTGAGGTTAACTTAGAGAGACTTTAAGGTAGATTTCATAAGTTGGTGAGATAATGCAATATGATAGAATTAAGGTTAGGTTAAATTATGTTAAAGACAACTCCAGACACATAGCATCCAACTCAATACCACTCAAATGAAGAACATCTCCTGATTTTGACAATAGGTAGATAGATAGATAGATAGATAGATAGATAGATAGATAGATAGACAGACATACAGATAGATAGATAGACAGACAGACAGACAGACAGATATATAGATAGACAGACAGATAGATAGACAGACAGACAGCTGGGCAGATGGACAGACTGACAGATGGACAGCAATGTAGATAGACAGACAGACAGACAGAGTTGGATAGATAGACAGATAGATAGATAGATAGATAGATAGATAGATAGATAGATAGATAGATAGATAGATAGATGTCAAGAGTTTGGCAGTTGAAATTCAATGCAAAGAAGTGCAAGATAATGCATATGGTGCACAAAAACCCTGGAACAACATATCAGTTGGGGGTGAGGATATAGCATGCACCAAACAGGAAAGGAACTTTGGGATTATCATCTCTGATGGCCTCAAGGTAGGGAAACAGTTTGACAAGACAGCAGGTAAAGCAAATAGGATGCTGAGATGCAGAGGCAGGGGCATCACCAGCAGGAAAAGGGAGGTCATAATTCCATTATACAAGAACTAGTGAGACCCCACCTTGAGTACAGTGTACAGTTCTGGAGACCTTATCTACGTAAGGAAATAAGATGGAGAAGGTTCAGAGAAGGGAAACAAAGATGGTACAGGGATTGCATCACAGGTCCTATGAGAACAGGCTGAAGGACTTGAATATGTACTCCCTGGGGGAAAGGAGGGAGAGAGGGGATATGATTGAGACATATAAGTACCTTACAGGGAGGAACAGGGTGCATGAATACACTACTTTCAAGCAAAACAGATGTTCCAGGACTAGAGGGCATGGGATGAAGCTGGAGGGAGGGGGATTCAGAGAAAACATGAGGAAGACTTTCTTCACATAAAGGGTGGTAAACAAATAGAACACCCTGCCAGAGGAAGTGGGGGGGGCTGAAACAATCATGGTATTTAAGAATGCATGGGATAGACGTCAGGGAATCCTGGAAGTCAGTGGTATGGAGCAACAGACTTCTAGAAAAATGTAAAGGGAACTTACAAGCTCAAATGGGCAGACTGGGTGGGCCAGAGGCCCTTATCTGCCAACAGTATCTATGTATCTATGTATAGATAGATAGATAGACAGACAGACAGACAGATACAGATACACAGATATATATACAAACAGATAGAGCAATAGACTGACAGACCAATAGAGAAAGAGACAGACAGACAGATACACAAATAGAGAGATCTTTATTTATGTTATTTATTTATTAAATCTCAGATTTACAATACCTTTGAGCTGAAAGTTCATTTACAAAGGTTTCACATGAAGTAACAAAGGACATACATAACATATAATAGGGTACAAATAGAATAAGTACAATAGATACAGTGTTGTGTCTAAGACAATAAATGCAGTGATAAAAAGGTACGGAAAAGAAGTGGAAAGATAAAGTTACATGATAGGTTTAAGTAAGAGTATTTTGATGGAAGACCAAGGAGGACAGTAAAGAAACTTGGACTGAACAATTGTGGTGCTGAGGCCTTGATAGAAGGACTTAGGTCCGAGGATAGTAAGAAGCAGAGGAGATGACTGCTCCAGGTAGGTGAGGAAGTCAAGGGTAACCAGGTAGAGTGAAGAGACTAGAAAAGATTAACTAGGGCAAGCAGGGTTACTGAGATGCAACCAGGGGCCTTGTCCTTAAAAAGGAATAGGATGGAATTAAGGGTGAGGTGAGGGTGAAGAAAGGGGAAGGGACAGGTGGGGAGGAATGGGCAAGGAGGGAAGATGGGAGTAGGTAGGGGGTAAGGAGGGGGTGGGAGTGGGGGCAGAAAAGGGGTAGTGGAGCTAAACATTTTGGTTACGGGTGACAGGGCTTTAGGTTACAGTCACAGCTACTAGTGGATGTAATCTGTGCCTGAAGTTTATTTTTTAATGGTCTGATCTTAGGTTCAGCAGCGATTATGACCAGTAGACAAGTGAATCAGTAGGGGACATGGTACTCAAAGGTCCTCTGTCCCTATGTTGTACAACAGAAAGGGACTTTATAAGAATGGCTGGTCATGTCTCTAGTCCTACGGGGGTTGGATATGTGGTTGACAGTTCCCAGGAGGGCAGGGGTTAGCCCGAGAGTAATTTTCTTGGCTAGACTGCAGGTCTGGTATATTACCCTCCCATTGAGATGTAGCCAGTTAGACTGTGCGTACAGGTCACAGGTGTGCCTTAATTGATTGGCACCTGTTACTAATCCACAGGCTTTCTTGAGAGAGTTTTTTTTTTAATTGATTTTTTTATTTAGTTTTTGTTGACCGGGTAAGTGTACTAGACATATCCTGCCTATTTTCAAGCACGACAAGAGGGAGAGGGATACAGATGAATGCCAACTGATCTTGAACCAGATTAAACTGTTGGTGGTATATTTAGTGAATGGGGGAAATTTGGCCAGGGCACAAGGGAAATTCCCCTACTTTCCACTAGGGGGAACTCTGTCCAGTTGTTGGTAGGCAAGATGGCTGCCCAGCTGGAGCCTGGAGAGGAGGAAGGAGCTATGGCTGCAGGGGAGAGGGCCTCCTCCCTTGCTCAGCCTTTGCAAGATGTCAACAATGTGGATTTATGAATGGAGACAGAAGAAAGAGAAAGTATTGAGATTGCTGAGGAAGTGAATGTGAGTGGAATCCAGACTGATCAAAACAAAGAAGCAAGGGAAATTCCCCAACCTCTATTTACTAGTAAGGAACATGTTTTACAGAATTTAGAAGAAGAAGAGATGTCTTTAATGTGTAAACAGCAAGTTGTAAGAGAAAAAATCACAGCATTGAAAGCTGTCAAAATGTGTCAGGTAAGGCCTGACAGTTGCCAGCTGAACAGTGATGCAGCAACAGCTGAGACCTCAGAGGCTGCCAAACAAGGTATGTTAAAACAAACAGCAGCTTTCAGTATTCTAGCCCTTGATGTAACAGCGACTGGCAGGGAAAATGCTAAGGCTAGCATGTGCCAAAAGTCACAAGGGCTAGAAAGAAAAAGTGAACAGAAAAAGAAATGTGGGGAAAAGAAATGTGGAGAAAAGAAGTCTTTAAAGCTGATAGCAGTTGAGAGTCAAAATACTGGAAAACAAACCCAGGCAGTAACTGAACAGGCTGCAGAAGATAATGAACAGTCTGCAGAAGTTTTAGCAGTTTTTCACACAAAAATTGGGACAGAAAATAGAAACAGAAACAGAGAAAATGGAAATTGAAACAGAACCAGAGGGAGAAGGTACAAATCAGCCAGACTCTATAATGTCTGATTCAGGTAATGACTGTACTAAGAATATACAAAGAAACATGCAAAATGATAATGAATGTCAAAATGTAAAGCTTGACAGTAAGGGTGTAATGAGGAAAGCACCTAGCAAGAAAGTGGATGCTGAAGGAGAAATTGGGGGGGGGGGGAGCTTGAGAGTACCAGCTGTCTGAAGATATTGAATTAGAGCAGGAAGATGCTAGTCCATTCAGTTACGATGAGAACTTGTCAGCTACTGGAGTAACCATAACTGAGGCCTTAAAAAATGCTGGGTGGGATAAGCTGCAAGGTTCCCAAATCTGGTTATCTTCACCTCCACCTAAGAGCCCTGTGGGAGGACAAACAGACCCATTTGAAGTTCCTTCTTTTAGTTTAACACAGAATTATGTGTTGCAGCTTAAAATACCTCAAATCATCAGAGAAAACATTCAAGAAGGGCAAGAAGGTAATAATAATGGTAACAATAACAGAAAATACAGAAAATAGAGTCCCTCCCAAAAAAAATATCTCCCTCAAAAAAAAAAAAAAAAATGCAGCAGGAAAATGAACCAGAACAAGAAAGAAATGAAAGAAACCAAGGGAACAACCAGAGAAGAACATATGCAGGTCTTTTTCATGCCCCCCTCAGAACCAGCTAAATGCAGAAATGCTGTAAGAATGAGATATAGGGGAGGGTTGGAAATATTTCCAGACTTGGTGTATGTAGGAAAAAAATTGATAAGAAAGTTTACAGTTTCTCCCAACAGAGATCTATGCCCTAATACACACATCTGGGGATTCTTATTTTGACTTAAGCTTTAAGACACCTTCAGGCCTAGAAGCATTCTAGCATCAGTACCACCAAGTTAAGTATACACCCCTGTGGGCACCATTCATAGCAATTCTGCTAACAAAACCAGTAATCAGATACATTACGGTATTATTTAAGAATGAAGGTGTGGCAGTGGCAGATATTTTGAGATGGTTAAAGCTGAAATGTACTGTTCTAGGTTTACCAGAGCCCATTATTGACTTGGAGCAGTTATGGACTGGAGGGTGGAGAATTCAAGTTCGCTTACCCCAGGTAAATGGGACAATACAACACCTTCCCAGTTGCTTCTATCTTGGAAGGGACAGAGGTTTCATATTCTGTTTGGGCCAGCCCAAATCTTGTTTTAGATGTGGAGCACATACACATTTCAGTGGAGCCTGTGACAGGCTAAAATGTTCCTTGTGAAGAAGGATAGGTCACATGATTATAAACTGCCAAAAACCTGTATACTGCAATATGTGTGACAAAATATCTCACTCCTTTAGAGACTGCCAGTGGGTTACACACAATAATCCTGCAAATAAACAGGAACAAGACGAAATGGTGGCTAATGCACAACAGAATGCAACTAATAATGTTGGGAGAAACAGGAAGAATTTTCCCAATTAGTCCTTGATCACTATATTTAATGGAGTACCTGATTCAGAATCTGGACAAAATGATTTGCAGAAATATCCTGAGGAGGAAAATATCCCAGCACAAAGTAACAAGGTTAATAACCCTGTTAAACAGGCCTCAACTGATGTGTCAAAACAAGCAGAGGAAGTAACATCTACTTCTCAGTACAACGCACCAACAGAGGATGGCCTGAATAATGTAAACCTTGACTCAACAATGCCACCACCAGAAGAAATGCCCTGCTTTCAAATAGTACAAGGAAGACAAACAAAAAGCAAAACAAAAAGGGGGAATAAGTATGTGAAACAGAAACCTGAGGAGAAAATCCCCACTAGAAATAGATTTGCCACCCTGTTTAAAAGAAAACAAGGAGCTGAATCTGAGGAAGATTCTGATGCATCTTCAGTGGCACCACCTCAACCAGATCCAGTGATGGATACAGACTATGTGTTGAGTGATTCAAGAAGTTCAACAAAAAAAAAAGATGTAAAACTAAATCTCCAGGAAAAGAGAAAAGAACCTAAAAGGATAGGGTTTTTACTGTGAAAAAAAGTCTCAAAATTTGTCCTTTTGTTCCCTGAATGTGAATAGCATAAAAATGCAAAGAGAAGGACTATTTTTTCTATTCTAGAAAGCCTGAATGTACCTATTATTTTATTACAGGATACCAGAATTCATACCCTAAGAAAAGTCAGCCAAGCAACTAAAGAATGGAGAAGAGGGGTATATTTTTGGTCACTAGGAGAAGACTTATACTCTGGGGTAGCCATTCTTAGCAAAGATATAACCCTAACTGTGACAAAATTGACAGACTTAGTACAAGGCAAAGTCTTAATGTTGGATATTGTCATACAAAATCAAGAGTGGAGAATTATAAACATCTACAATTAGCAAATAAAAACAGAAAGAATAGAAGTTATGCGCAAAGTCCAACCATATTTACATACAGCTAAATCAGTAATCTTTGGGGGAGATTTTAACTATATTTTTGAACCTTACATTAAGACAGGGAAAACCCAGAAACTATACTCTGACTCAAATTTTCTTAATTCAATGTTTAAAATGGCAAATTTAAAAGAAGGGTCAACATCTGGGACAGGACCACCTGCACACACATTTCACAGAGGCAGATAATCTACCAGGGTAGGTTATTTTTTTATTTCAAATTGGGTTCCTTGTTACAAGTGTACTGTAACCCCTATAGAATTTCAGATCACTGTTTACTAACCATTTGTATAAGATTCCTCCAAAACAAACCAGGCGGACATAATCATTGGAAAATGAACACGACCGTGTTAGAAGAAAACAACAGGTGGGAAGCTTTATCAGAAGTAATTAAAGATAAATTATCAGTATTTGAGTTATATGAGAACAGTGCTCAGTGGTGGCAGGAAACAAAAACTGAAATATAAAATTACTGTAAATCTAGTGCTAAATCTCAGCACAAAGAAAATATATACAATACTTGGAAAAATGGAAACAGCTTCAGAAATTAATTTCTTTAAAGGTAGAATTTAGTCTAGGCTATTCTGATCAGATTATATAGCTAAAGAAAGAAATGATGTTGTTTCAATATGACAGGGCTACTTCCCTCTTTTTAGAAGAAAAATATGACATGAAGGGTAACTCTCAGTCAATCAATCCTTATGATCACTGTAAACAAAGAACGGATGCAAAATACATAACAGCACTTCAGAATAAAGAAGGTATCTGTGTGGAAAGCAATTTGGAAATTGTCAAAATAGTAACAGATCACAACAAATGGCTCTTTGGGCAGGCAGCTACAGCCACAATAGAAAAAAAATGATTTTTTTTTAAGATTTAGGAATTCCTAAGATAACACAGGAAGATAAAGCAGAATTAATCAGACCAATCAGAGAAGAAGAGGTTAGTAGGGTGATAGATAATTTAAAAAATTCAGTAACCCCAGTTCCAGAAGGAATACCGAATGAGTTCTATAAAAAAACCTCACAGCAGTATTTAATAGCATCCTCCAAGGACAGTATCCATTACCTCCTACATTAGCAGACAGTCTTTTAATATTTCTGTGTAAGAAAAATGAAAGAGAAAACATTAACAATTGGAGACCCATTAGTTTGATTAACTCAGACTGGAAAATTATTTGTAAAATTATATGTATAAGACTGGCAAAAATTGCGTGCACAGTAATAAGTACAACACAAACATGTGCAATTCCCCATAGGTCAATGCTAGATAATTTAAAAATGGTCAGAGAAGTATTTGGTTCCCCACAGGCAGAAGGCTATGCAATATCCTTAGATCAGTCAAAAGCATTTGATCTAGTGCATCATGAATATCTTTTCAATGTTTTAAAGCAATACGGAATCCCGAATGAATTTAATGCACAGATCCAGATTTTATATAGACAAGCATCTATGATGCCATTTGTCAATGGACTAATGGGCTCAGATGTACAGACAAGGAAAGGAGTTAGACAGGTCTGCCCCTGAGGCCCTGCTCTTTGTCTTTTCTTTAGACCCAATAGTTAGAAAACTAAGTCTACAGAATATAAAACACATAGCTGGTCCAGGGAACATGCAGTTCCCTTGTGCAATGGCATATGCAGATGATATCTGCCTTCTGACAGCAGATAAACCATCAGTAGTTTAAGCTCTAGAGACTATACAGTAGTTTTCTGTAATTTCTGGGTCCTCCCTTAATAAAGAAAAAAGTATAGGGACAATTAAAAAAAAACAGAATCCTAGCCTAGGTGAGGTAATAGAAGGAATCACATTTAAATCAGGAAATGTCAAAATGTTAGGGTATCTTTTGGAGACACAAACCAGTAGAGAAAAACTGGATCCAGAAAATTTGTATTGCAGAGGAAACATTTCTAAATGGAAAAGCTATCCCATGACAAGAAAAAAGAGAATAAATATGCTTAAAACTTTTACTGTCCCAATCATAACAATAAGTTATATTTATCTAATACCCCCAATTTTAGAACCTAGAGTTTATAATGCCTGTTTCCAGTTTTTATGGGGCAGTCGTTTGAACCCCGTGAAAAGAATGATCATATATTGGCCAATAAAGCAGGGAGGCTTAAACATGTTAAACCCGGTACTTTTCTTTTTCACTATTTTCCTGTATTCAAATATCTCCTATCATAGCAGGAAACCAACAAGACTGGGCATAAGGTATAAAAATAAATAGTCAATATTTTTTGGAGAAGTGGGCAGCACCAAAATGGGGGGTGCTTAAATAAACACCCCAAGGTACCCCAAAGTATTTAATAAATTTTTTTTTTAAGTAAAACAATGGGGTGTTACCATACAAATGGTGCAGTCACAAAACAGAAAAGTATTATATTCATCAGTCCTAAACAGTAACTTCTTAACAGGGCCAATTTTTAACAGTCTGCAAGAAATAGAACCCCAGTGCCTAACAAAACAATTAATAGAAAATAGAATACCTCAGAAAATGTGGGCTACCCTATGGATGTGTTTCCATGGGAAGCTTAATGTTAGGGGTAATCATGCACATAAATCCATGGAAGAACGGTACTGTATCAGACAGTCGTGCATAGTTCAGTGGAAACAATGGAGCATCTGTTTTTTGATTACCAATATATTTCCCAGTTTTGGAGCCTTTTGGCTATAAAATGGAAGACTCCTATACTGGCTAAAATTACATACACTGAATTTATATATGGGAAATATGATCTAGCATGGAAATGTTTCCACCCAAGTATATTAAGAGTGGTTAATGCAATTTTGAAATGGTGTTTATGGCAAAACAGATGTCTTTACTTTCTTCAGAATAAAAATGTGCCCATAGAGGTTTTATTAGAAAAGTAACCCATGGAGTAGCCTTGGTGTTTAAATATGAACAGGGCAAAATGCCAAGATCACCACTTAATAATTGGTATAGGTCTTTCCCAATTTTAATCTTTGAAGGTGTAACTTGAATGAATGATGTTTAAGCAAAAGATGGCAGACTGTTATAGTACTTATAGAGTAATCACCTCTAACACAGGAAGGAGTGTATATAGAGACAGCTGTTAGGAAAGCAATGTTCAATCTTAGCAAAAATATTACAGAGGTAAGGAGGGAGTAAGTGTAAGGGAGAGGAAGTATTTAGGAAGAAGAACAGATAAGGAAGAAAAAGGTAGAGTATACAAAATAATGAATTTCACAGTGTGTGTAAGTGAAATAATATTTTTTTTTCTATATCAATGTATAAGGTACAACAAAAGTAACAAATGAAATTGAAAATATGTATTCATAATGTGTTTTGCTGTTATATTATTGTATTAATAAAAATTCCCCTACTCTTTCCTGTAGGGGGCGTTGTAGCACTGCAGGAAGGATAGAGGACCTCAGACCAGCTCGAATCAAGAAAGGGGAAGACACTGCTGGTGGAGCTCCAGAACAATCACTGGTTGTACTGGTGGACAAAGGTCCTCCTTCGACTAACCAAGTGCTTAATGTTGAGTCTGGAGCTGTTGGAACTTTACCGTGCATACCAATGGAGGAAGATCTTTCAGCCTATGAGGCTTTTATTTATTTTTAATTTTATTTAGCTTTTGTTTACTGGGTAAGTGCACTAGCCATAAAATGATTATTTCTACAAAGTGAGTTGAAGGAGAAAAAACAGCACTTGCTGGCCATGTTGTCAGTAGCAGAACAGGATTTTGTGACTGGTAAACAAAAATTAGAGGAAGAAAAGAAGAAAAGAAAAAGGTCAATGGCTAGCCCTATGCAAGCAGTGAGCAAACGTCTGCTGGTAGGTGCTGACCCAGATTCTCCTCAAGGACTGCCTTTATCAAGTGATTACAAGAACTTACCTTTGGTCCCTCCAGAGGATACTTTTCAGCAGCCTCAGACTGTACCCCAGGAGGACGTTCCAACAAGCAGGATGGATCTTTGTAAATAAGCAATGGGTCCCGGATCCATCTATACCTATTCCGGGATGCCCAGACCATACAGTTTTGGAGATAACAGATGCAATTAGGGTATCTACAGATCAAGTCAAGTCTCTGCACCAAGCTAAGTCCCACACTTGTGTGGGTGTAGCTGCGCGGGGTGAAGATGAGGCAGTAGAGATAACTGCTGCACCAGGCACCGCTTCTATGGTGTTGGACTTCTTTGATGTTGGTTTGCCTAGGAGACAATCGATGGTTTAGACTCACTCTGATCCCTCAGGAGATGCTGAAGGTCTCAAGATAGAGTCTAGTCCAAGACACACAGGTACTGTGAATGGGGACTTAGGTGGTGATAATCGGGGATGGGGGTACCTGACCTGCAGTCGGGAAACCAATGCCCAAAAAGCTTTGCAGGTTTGTTTCATAAACTGCTACAGTGGCCAAAAGACAGTTTGTAGTCCATTGCTGATATAAAGGTTTGGCCCCTTTTACACCAGTTAGACTTTGGGTAGGCAAAACATTACTTAAGGATTCCATGGGTTTTACCCCAGCAGAGGCATATGCTTTTATTCACCCTCCGGGGATGGTTGTTTTGATCTAAGTTTTTGCACAATGACATCTCTGCATAAATTCTGGCATTTGTACTATAATGTTAAGGAGACTGAAAATTGGAAGGACTCTCTGGCTATTCCCATTACCAAGCCCACAATAAAAACAGTAACACTGCTTTTTCATGATGAAGGTATTGACATTAATGATATCACTTTTTGGATGGAGAAATGCTGCACTATTTTTGGTCATCCTAATCCAATCATGGATGACGATGGTTTCTGGATGGGGGGATGGACATTCTGCATTCAGTTAAAACAAACTGACCAGGGCATACAGCATTTGCCTAGCTCCTTTTTTATGAAGAGACAGGGGCATTCTTTTTTATGCGAATCAGCCCAAAAGCTGCTATCATTGTGGGTCATTATCTCACTTAAACACAGACTGTAATAAGATCAAATGTTTTCAGTGTAGTGTTATTGGCCACACAGCAGCCCAGTGTACAGACCCTCCATGTTGTAATCTTTGTGGGGATGATGAGCATACAATTGGTGATTGTCTGTGGGCTGCCCATAATTCAGAAGATGTTTCTGATCACGATTATCTACTATCTCAAGCCAGGCACCCTATTCGTCAAGCACAGGGAAATGAAACAGAATATCCTTCAAATACTAGAGATCAGGGTAGAAGCAGAGGAGGGGGGGGGCCTGGGGATAGGGCCAGAACTTCACCATCTAGGCCAAGATCACCTTCAGTGGAAAGGCCTTTAGCACCTCACATACAAAAAACTGTGTTTCCTCAGAAAGAACCAGTCTTGACTGTACCTTTACATAATGCACCACTTTCTAATTCTCCACAGATTCCTTTCAAGGCTATAGCCCATGACCTCCCCCCACTTCATCGATCTCTCTGAAGCAAGCTCACATGGAATCTTGTCCCCACCCTACCTCCCCAGATATTATTGTTAAAGAAGTTCTGGATGTAGAGGACCTCGTCCTTGATTCACAGGAATCCTCAGAATTAGTGGATCCCCCCTTCCTCTCCTCATTCAGTATATGTAAGACTAAAGGGGGCACCTACTGACAAAACTCTCTCCCCTTTACCCCTCTCAAATAATTTCAAAACCTTGTCAACATGGGGAGATAGGGTGGATTTGGAACACCCTATGGAGCCAGCATCTAACTTGCACCCTTCTGGTGGTGATGTGAGGTTACAGCAGGAGCAATGTTTACCCCAAGAGCTTCAGAAATGGATTACCCAGCCCAGTATGAAGATAATACCCCCCCCCGACCCACTCAGCTGTGGCTGACAAGCCTGAACGTTAATCGTATAAAATCTCCTATAAAACGTACTACTACTTTTGTTATTTTACATCAAATGCAGTTTGAAATTTTTTTTTTACAGGACACGAGACTCCATACTATTGAAGAGATTACTAGGGCATCCAAGGAGTGGAGCTGGGGGGGCTTCATATCGGTCAATGAGTACTGAGTCCTGTTGTGGGGTGAGAATTTGTTTTTCTACCTCAAATGTTCAGGTTTTTCAGCTAGTGAATATTGATCCTAGCCGGGCACTTATGTTGGACATTGTAATTAATTCTCTGCGGTGTAGGATGTTAAACATTTATGGTCCACAATCCAAAGCCCTTCATATTGAATTGTTAACAAAACTACAGGCTTTTCTGCATACTGACAGGCAGATTTTTTTGGGTGGGGATTTTAATATTAACTTTCAGCAACACAGCCCAGATGGGAAGCAATATTGTGACAAAACCTTTCTTTCTAAAATTGTTGGACAGGCTAGTTTAAAGGACGCCCATGTTACCTGGAAGAAAAGAGTTTGTCCAACCTATCACAAAAGAACATTGTCATCCTGGATTGATTTTATTTTTTTGAAACAAGCACTTGCAGTTTTTCAGACCTTTAATTTGCCTATAGAAACATCGGACCACACAATTTTTGGTATACAAATTGCAATACCTCCACCAGGGGAAACAGGGCCTGTTTTCTGGAGACTAAATGCTTCACTGTTGAATGATCCAGGTATTAAGATATAATTGGCTTCTATTATTCAGGATAAACATACTCTCTCTTTTTCTATGAGGGGGAGATTAGTCAATGGTGGGAGGATGTGAAACAATGTTTAGTAGGGTTCCTTCAGTATCGGGTGAGTACCCGAGCTTCCACCTCCCAGGCCAGACACTTGGAACTCCAAAAATGAGTTACAGGGTTTATTGTCCAGACAGTATTTGGAGGGTATGAATCTTATAAAGGAAATTAGGATCTTGAAACTTGAAATGTCTCATTATCAATATGATAGGCTTCTTTCTTTACCAAAAGAACAGTCGTTCGGCACAAAGGGGAAAGTGAAACGTGCAAATCCCTTCTTGGACAGTCAGAAAAGAAGGGATAGAAAAGGTTTTACAGGACTATTTTCTGCACAGGGTTTGCTTATTGAGGATAATGAGGGTATTATGAATATATCAGAGACATATTAATACAACATTTGGGGCAGCAAAGACTGGGGAGGTATAATGTGACACAGGTGGATTTAAACTAGATGGGGGTGGCAGGTGGACAGCAGGTAGGCAGAGATCTGATAGAGTGGAGTCACAGCCTACCCTCCAGGCTAGCAGAGAAGGACTCAGGACAGCAAAAAAAGGAGACAGTAGAAGGGAGGAAATGGAGGCCAATGAATGGAAGGGGGCAGAATGGAGGGTGGTCTCACTGAATGCAAGAAGCTTAGGCAACAAATCAGCTGAGCTACAGGCACTCTTAGCAGTGTGGAGGGTGGATATTGCAGCTGTCACAGAAACATGGGCAACTGAGCACCGGGACTGGGATCTGGCAATCCCAGGATACAAATTATACAGGAAGGACAGTAAAGAGGGGAGGGGCGGTGGGGTGGCAGTCTATGTGAAAGACGGGATCAAATGCACAAGGGAAGAGGAGGAAGAAAGGAGAACAGAGGCAATCTGGCTGCAGCTCCTAGACTCAAGGTGTAGGAAACTGAGGTTTGGGGTAGTATACAGGCCACCATCCCAGTCTGAGGAACTTGACAGAGAATTAGCAGTACAAATCATAAAGGTTTGTAGAAAAGGGAAGGTGGTCATCATGGGGGATTATAACTTGCCAAGGGTTGACTGGAGCATTCCAGTTACCTCCAGTGCTAGGGAGCAAGTGCTCCTGGACACGATCCAGAAGGCTCTCCTGACACAGTTGGTTAGTGTACCTACTAGGCTAAAGAACACTTTAGATCTGGTATTGTCAAATGGGGAGGCAGTAAGGGAAGTAAAGGTGGAGGACCCACTAGCTGACAGCGAAAACCAAATGGTGTGGATTAATATCACGATGTGAGGGGAGCCAGAGAAATCAGTTACTCAGGTGGTAAACTTCAGGGGGGCAAACTTTGAGAGGATGCAGGGAGTACTGAAAGGGAAACTGGAGGGCATAAGGCAGGACATGGATGTGGAGCAGAAATGGGATATTATTAAATAGGGGATTACAGAGGCAACAGAATCCTGCACCAAGACACAGAGTAAGAGGAGCAGAGCAAGAAAACCATGCTGATGAGGTAGTAGAGGTGGTGAGAGAGCAAAATGAAAGGTGCACCAGAGGTATAGGAGGACAGGGAAGGAAGTGGAGAGCGAGGAGTATGCAAGATGGTCCAGGGAAGTGACCAGAAAAGTGAGAGAAGCCAAGGCCCAGAGGGAGCTGAGGTTAATGCAGGGAATTAATGGGGGTGAGAAAGACTTTCAGATACATCAGGGAGAAAAGGAACTGCAAGGAGACAATAGTGAGGATAAAAAAGAGTGGGGAGTGGACAGAAAAGAGGAAGGAGCAGGCAGAAGCACTGAATGTATACTTTTGCTCAGTGTTTATGGAAGAAAAGGGGGGGGCACTACCAGCATGGGCTGAGAGGGCGGGTTTCCCGGGGACAGGAGGTGACAGATGGAAGAATTGAGGCAAGTAGAGTCCTAGAGAGACTGAGGGCACTGAAGGTAGACAAGGCACCAGGGCCAGATGGTATCCACCGCAGGGTGCTGAGGGAGATGGTGGAGGTAGTGGCAGAGCCACTGGCTGATCTGTACAGCACCTCACTGGAGTCAGGATGTGTGCCACTGGACTGGAGGATGGCACAAGTAGTACAATTACACAAGAGTGGACCAAGGGATGAACTGGGTAATTATCGTCCAGGATGTCTCACCTCCATAGTGTGAAAACTCATGGAAATGATACTAAAGGAAAGACTAGTGTCATACCTGGAGGACAATGGCCTCCAGGATGTGAGGCAGCATGGGTTCATTTCAGGGAAGTCTTGTCAAACCAACATGATACAATATTGTGACTGGGTGACCGGTGAGCTGAATAAGGGTCATGCAGTGGATGTTCTTTACTTGGACTTCAGTAAGGCCTTCAATTTGGTACCTCATGGGTGGCTTGGGTGGAAGCTATCTGGTGTAGGGATAGGGGCAAAAATTATGAATTGGATTACAAGCTGGCTGAGTGGGAGGCTGCAACAGGTGGTGGTTGTGAGAGTGGAGCTCTCAATTCTAAGGATAGTGATGAGTGGGGTGCCACAGGGCTCTGTGTTGGGGCCAGTATTATTTGGGCTCTTCATATCAGACATTGCACACAGGGTGGTGAGCAAGGTAAGTCTGTTCGCTGATGATACCAAAATCGGAGCAGTGGTGGATGGAGGGGAAGGATGGAAGCAGCTGCAGGGTGTCTAAGAAAGCTAGGCGAGTGGTCAGAGAGGTGGCAGCTGGAGTTCAATGCAAAGAAGTGTAAGGTTGTGCACTTTGGGGTGAAGAACCCAAGGAGAGAATACTGGCTGGGTGGGGGGGGTTAAGCTGGGGATCACTGAGGAGGAGAAGGACCTAGTGGTAATGATAACAGGGACCAGGAACAACACTGCCCAGTGCAGGAGAGCGGCTGCAAAAGCTAGCAAAATGCTGGGGTGCATAGTGAGGGGATTTTCATCCAGGTGAAGAGAGGTGATCTTGCCCCTCTACAGGTCGCTAGTAAGGCTACACTTAGAGTATTGTGTGCAGTTTTGGAGGCCATACCTAAAGCGTGATATCAGACTACTGGAGGGGTGCACAGGAAGGCAACAAAGATGATATGTGGAATGGAGGGGAGAGACTATGACAGCAGGCTGGGAGACCTGAATATGTACACCCTGGAGGATAGAAGAGACAGGGGGACATGAAAGAGACATTCAAGTATCTGAGGGGAAACAGTAAGGATGGAGCAGATGGGGTCTTTAAGTTCAGGAGGGGGAGGGTCACCGGGGGCATGGGATAAGAATAGAGGGGGGGATTTAGGAAGGAAATGAGGAGACACTATTTCACAGAGAGGGTTGTAGCAAAATGGAATGCACTACCAAAATGGGTAGTATTATGTAAATCTGTGAACAGCTTCAAAACAGCATGGGACAGGGAACAGGGGAAAGTGAGGGTAGGGGAGGTGGGGGATGGCAGTGGGATGACAAAGGAGAGGGGGCCTTCCAGGGGAATTTTATAAAGTCCTTTGGGAAATTATGCCAATGCAATTATTAGAGATTTATAATTTTTTTTCTGATAGATCAATATTTACCCACAAAAATGTATGAGGGTCTTTTAATTTTTTTATTTAAATCAGGACAGTCTTCGGATATTTCAAACTGGTGTCCCATAATATTGCTGAATGTAGATTTTAAAATCTTCACCAAACTTTTAGGGAATAAGTTGACTTTAGTCATGGAAGATTTGATCTGTCCTACATAATTTTATTCAGTCCCTGGAAGGCGTATTACAGACGCCCTGCTACTGTTATGGGAACTAATGACCAGAGATGCAAGTGAGACGATAGTTGAACAGGAAGGGGATTATATTATGAGTTTGGATCAAGCAAAGGCTTTTGATGGGGCCTCTCATTCCTTTTCGTGGCAATCCTTGGGTGCTTATTGGATTCCGGATCTCATTATACAATGAATGCAATTATGTCATGTTATGTTCTTGCTTATGTACAACCCTATGAGAATGGTGAAAAAAGACCAAAATGTAGGAATAGGAGAGGGGTACATCAGGGTTGTCCCCTGAGCCCTCTATTATATGTATTCAATGTTGACCCGGTAATTAGACTTCTCCAGAGATCACCTTTAATTTTGGGTCTTGGAATGGCCGTTCAACAGAATATTAAAATTATTGCTTATACTGATGACCTTTGTTTTTTAGCTCAAAATGAAAGATCCCTTCAAATAGTCTATGACCTTTTACTGGTGGTAGGTGACATGCTTGGGGGCTTATCTTAATCCTGAAAAAACTAAGTGTCTGGATTTAAAAGATTTTTCGCAGCCGTTAGAAATAGTAGCTGGTATTCCGGTGGCTAAAACCCCTTGTAAAATTTTGGGGATTTATTTTGGAGGGGATGATGCGGCAGGCTTTAATTGGGACAGAACCTTACTGGTGGGGACTGAAAAAGTGACCTGCTGGAATATTTGGAAAACTTCAAAGAAAAAAAGGATTTATTTAATCAATTCATTTAGAATTCGTTTTTTTTTATTTCTTTGCTCAATTTTCCCTATTCCCAAATGATTAGAAAAAAAGTGTCAGCTTGTTTTTTTTTTCTTGTTTCTGGGGTAGCTGACTTAACCTCATAAAACAAAATATTTTATATAATGAAATTAAAGAGGGTGGGGTGAAATGGTAAATCCAATTCTATTTTTTTAAATAATTTTTCTCTCTAATAATTCACTTCCTTTAATAAAGGGGAGTGCACAGTTGTGGACATATTGAGGGCTTCCACTTCCTCAAGGAGTTTTGTTGGAAAGGAAGGGGAATAAGTTTGCACATAAGAATAAATGACGTCCAAGGTTGATTAGTATGTAGGCAGGGTTTTTTGATTCTATTAAGAAATAGAAGATACGATATGAGATAGTACAGATATCACCTAGGAAATTGTAGTATTCAGAGGTTTTGCTGAATTGTTTTATGGACTATCCCTTTGTGGGGTTCTCAGTTAAAAATCAGAACTCAATTTCAGCATGTATTTATTTATTTAGTTTTTGTTGACCGGGTACGTGCATTAGACAAATCCTGCCTATTTTCAGGCATGACCTGGGGGAGAGGGATGCAGATGAATGCCAACTGACCTTGAATCAGATTAAGCTGTTGGTGGTATTTTTTTATTGAATGAGGGAAATTTGGCAAGGACACCAGGGAAATTCCCCTACTCTGCTGGGGACAGCAAGGGGTGTTTGTCTTGCTACGATGGCAGACAGTGTGAGGAGCGGACCGGAGAAGGACGTGCAGCCAGAGGCTCTGCAGATGGATTTACAGGAGAATATTGAGCAGGCTCAGCATGCTACACATTTATTGGCATCGGAGTTTACGGGAGAATTGCAGGCGCTTGAGCATGCAGATGGGAGAATTGTGAGGATGACGGAACCATCATCAGAAGCGATAATTTTGGAACACGCTACAGATTCTGCAGCCCCTGATTCAGTTTTACTGGCTGCTGTGGGTCAAGGTGATACACTGGATGAAGTGCATGATGACGCGGATGTGGTATTTCCTATTATCACGACGGTTGCCTCAGAGAACGCGGAAGTGTCAGCGTCTGTTAACATGGAAAGGAGCTCTGCCGGGGAGAGACCGGCTGAGGGAACTACTATGGAGTGGTCTGAAGAGTCTGCCTTGTCACAGGCAGGCTGGATTCAGCAACTGGATGGTCGGTGGATACCAGACCCTACCTGGCTTATGTTTTCTCCGACGGAATCGGGACCTTCTCAGTTGAGAGCTCAAAGTGGCAATCCCTCTATTCAAGCAGGTCGGTCGAAATCATTACAGACTTCCATTGATGCTATGATTTCTGAGCCTGCCATAGTGACTACTGCTTCAGAGGATGGCCCACTATTGTGCTCTCCATTACAGTCACCTAGGGATCAGGAGTCGAGGAGGGGCTCCCGCTTCTCAGATCTCTTCAAAAACAATAAACTTGAATAAGCTCTGAGAAGGAATGCGGTCCGATTACGGTACAGAGGTGGATTACTGGAACACCCGGATAGGATATATGTGGCGAGAAAATTACTACTGGACTCAATGCAATTTTTACCTGTTGACATATCAGTTTTAAACAGGTTGCAGGACTGAATAAATTCTGGCAGAAATATGAGGGTTGTAAGTCCTTGCCCTTATGGTTGCCTTTCTGGGCAATTCCACTCACTAAACCTCTCTTTAAAATGATTAATGTTATGTTCAGGAATGAGGGGGTAAATGTAGGAGACATTCTATATTGGTTGGAACATAAATACATGGTTTTGGGCCTTCCTGAGCCCATCCTAGATACTGAAGGGATTTGGACAGGGGCCTGGCATTTTAAGGCTAAATTGCACATTGTAAATAATGAAGTTGTTCATGTTCAGAATAGCTTCTTTTTGGGAAAAGACCGGGGAATTTGTTTCTACCCTGGTCAACCTAAGGCTTGCTATTGTTGTGGTAGCCGACGACATTTAAGTAGCGCATGTGATAAGGTCAAATGCGCACTTTGTGGGGACTTTGACCATGATAGTGAAGTTTGTAGGAATGTTTTCAAGTGTAATCTTTGCGATGAAGCCGGCCATGCATCTCATCAATGCCCATGGGCAGGCCAGAATAGACAAGGTGGCCTAAATAAGGAAGAGTTAATAACTCGGGCTCAGGGTAGATGCAAGCCCCGCACGGCCCCTCCTCTGCATAAGGTTTCTGATCCCATTGACCAGTCAGGACAGGAAAAGGTTCAAGATATCCTTTTAGCTGAGCAGTGCTCAGTTAAGGACGTCTCTGAACGGTCAGTACCCCTGGTTCACCAACAGGCATTAGAGAACCCCCCCTTCCTAAGGGCTCCAATCCACCTGTTTTTCAACCTCTCTTGGAGGGCCCTTTAGTGGTATATTCCTTAGACACTCCTTTCCAAATCCCTAGGAGGGTGACACGGGCAGGTAGCCATAATATAGGGGTGGTGGGGGCCTGCCCTACTCAAAATTCCTTCTCTGTACTGTCAGATATCGAGGGGGATGTAGGCCCTGAGATAATGAGACCAGATGGGACTTCTGCAATGGAGGTAGAAGATGAGGGGGGAACGGATTTGTTAGATGTTAGAAAAAAGAAAGGGAAAAAGCAAAAGCAAGATAAACCCTGAATTTCAGACTTTTATTTCTTATGGCCTGTTTTAAGATGGTATCTATTAACTGCTGTGGTATAAAGAACTACAAAAGACGTTTACTTTGCTTGCAGCAGTGTAGAGATTTACAGGTAGATATCATCTTTCTTCAGGAAACTCACTTATCCTCCGTGGCTGAGGTAACTCAGGTAAAAAAATTCTGGTGGGGTGGACCCTTCTTTTGGTCATTTGGTCTGGATGTCGTAGATGGGATTGGCATTCTTTTTTCTCACTCCTCAGTACAAGTTACAAGGCTGGTGGATATTCAGCCAGGAAGAGCTTTACTTTTGGACTGCTCTTTTCAGGGTTTCAGCTTTAGATTGATTAATACCTATGCACCACAAACAAAAACAGCTAGGATTGATCTGTTTCAACAGATCAAACCTTATTTAATTACCTCCAAACATGTGGTGTGGGGTGGGGATATGAATTGTAGTCTTGACGTGCGTATCAAGAATAATATCCAGCAGAAAATGTATTGTGATGCTCATGCGCTTTCACAGACAGTGGTGGTGGCAAAACTGAAAGATGCCTTTAGAGGTTTGCATGCAGCTGATGGTTTTACTTATAGAAGGGCATCCTTTCAAACCAGGATTGATTACCTTTTTCTTTCCTAGTATTTAGTCCCATTTGATTGCTCTGTACTACCTTGTGATTTTTCAGACCACAGTTTTTTATATGGTCGGATAAGTCTGCATCAGATTCCTACATTATTCCCTTCTATTTCCAGACATTGGAAATTAAATTCTCAGTTATTGTCTGAGGCCTTTTTTTTGGACCAACTTCGGGTTTTCCTAACCCTCAGAAAGTTGGTTGCATTTTTTTTCACCGATTGGATATCTTGGTGGACAGATACTAAGCTTGCTGTTAAGGATTTTTTTATTGTGTATGGTAAAAGAAAAGGCTCTTCAGAGTATTTACAATACTTAGATTTTAGGAATCAATATTATAAATTGCAATCTCATCCATGGAGACTAGATTCGGATATCCTGACACAATTAAGGATTGCTAAAAAAAAAATGCTTCATTACCAATATCAGAGGGCAGTTTCGATCCATGCTGAACTGAAATTTGGTACACAACAACAACCATTCAAAGACCCATATGTAGCATGTAAACAAAAACTAGAGAAGAAACTTATGACAGGCCTTTGTACTTCGACAGGACAGCCAAAAACATCTCTGGCAGAAATGCTGGAAATTGCTGAACAGCAGGTATCTTTACTTTTTGGTACTAAATTTATTCCTACGGTTTCTTGGGAAGACGTTCTTCACTTTCCAGTTCCTCATATTTCTCAGGGAGATGCAGATATATTGCAAGGGCCTATTTCCCCTATGGAGGTACAGGCAGTCATCAGCTCTCTTCGTATGGGGGTTTCGCCAGGTATGGATGGGCTTACAAATGAATTTTATAAAACTTTTCAGGAAGACATGAGTGTCATCCTAGCTGAAGTCTATAATGACATTCTTCGATTTGGTTTTGGAAATTCAAAGTTTACTCTGGCCATTTTAACCTTTATTCATAAAACAGGGGATAGTACAGATTTTGGAAACTGGAGACTGATTAGTCTTCTGAACACCGACTATAAGATTCTTTCAACTTTACTGTGTAGAAGGATTCAAGTGGTAGCACAAGGGGTGCTTCATCTGGCACAGACTTGTTCTGTGCCCCATCGTTTATTCAGCAAAATTTGAAACTCCTTAGAGATATCTGTGAATTTGGTGCCAAAAAAAATTATCAGACTTTATTTTAGCTCTTGATCAGGCAAAAGCTTTTGATAATGTGTCTCATACTTTTCTTTTTCAAGTTTTAGAACATTATGGTATTCCTCGGCCCTTTATCCAATATATTGAAATATTATATTCTCAAGCATGCTCTTGCCCACTAATTAATAATCTTTTGGGTAAAGAAATCCAGTTGATTCAAGGGGTTCGGCAAGGTTGTCCTATTAGCCCACTACTTTATTCTTTTGTGTTAGATCCTCTTTTAAGGGAAATTGAAAATAATAGGTCTATTCAGGGTTTATCTCCATCTTCTGCCATACCAGCCCAAAAAATCTCGGCATATGCAGATGATATATGTTTATTGGTGGCAGATGTCCATTCAGGGATTGAGGCATTACGGGTGGTTGACTGTTTTTCAGCTCTGAACGGCACTAGGTTGAATTATGAGAAATGTAGGTGTATGGCAGTTGGTGGAAATTCCATAATTAATGACATTGGAGGCATTTTAGTTTCCAATTCCCTTAATATTTTAGGACTCCTTTTTGGGAGAGGTGATTTAGCTCTTTTAAACTGGGAAAAGTATCTCATTATAGATGAACACAAGGTGCAACAATGGAAATCCTGGGGTTTTTCCAAAAAAAAAAATGGGTATTAGTAATAAAGAAATTTTTATTACTTATCTTTTTACATGTGTGTTCAGTTTTTCCGGTCCCCATTTCTTTAGAAACTAGACTATATAGCTGTTTTTTTCAAATGGTATGGGGTAGTCGGTTAAACCCTATTAAAAGGGCTTTCACATATTTAAAGATTTGTCAAGGGGGCTTAGGGATGATAAATTCTATAGTTTTTTTTTTCATTCTTTTTTATGATAGCCTCATTTCAGGATACAGGTCTACCTCAGGACCATCCATGGTCGGCATGGACTCAGCTTTTATTTTCTCCATTTTTGTTACACTGGGAGGGTGGAGGTATTCCTAAATGGAATATGATAAGTGCAGCACCTTCATATGCAGATTCTGCAGTGTGGAAACTTAGGGAATGGAAATTGGGGAAGGCACAATTACATGAAGTCCCTGGAAGGAATTTTATACTGAGATTATGGGTAATGTCTTCTATGTTCAAATAGATTTCCCTTTTTGTGTCCCTACTAAACTCTCACAGACCTTACGCCTTTTAATGGATCACAGGTTACCACCTCATATGTGGGATATCCAATGGCTCTGTTGTCATGGTAAATTAGGTGTTTGAGGCAATTTAAAACATAAACCCATTTCCGATAGATTATGCATCCGGCCTGGATGTATTGACCAAGTAGAAACTTTAGAACATTTTTTCTTGTTATGTCCTTATACTATCGCATTTTGGTCTGACATGGCCACAAGGTGGCACTGGAGTGTTATATAACACATTTCCTATCAGAGTTTAGTTTTGGGGGATTATTCGGGTTTTTTAGGGCGGTATCATCCCAGTACTCTTACTTTGATTTTTGCATGTATTAAATACCATTTATGGCAAGCCCGATGCCAGTTTTCTTGGCAACACACTATTCTTCCTAACAGTATTGTACTCAGCCGTATCGAATTAGCCTTAATTAAACTAAAGAGTCTGGAGCAAAGTTCTTTAGACAATCAAGTGTTCCTAAGTTTTTGGAAACATATTTACTGGATTACTTGACTTTTTGTGTTTTTGTGTCTCAGGTCTTCCTCTTTTATGGATTATTACACATGATTGAATTACTGTCTGTATTTTTTCTAAACGTGTGATTTGTCATTATTTATTGGTATTGACTATGTTTGCTTTCTGTTATTTTGATGATGTTAATATGATTTGTACTTTCTGATGTATGGTTTATTTTCTAATAAAAAATTCCCCTGCTCTGCCTGCAGGGGGTCTTGCTTTCTGTGAGCAGAAGTGACCCTTTTGTCTGTGATACCAAGATGGCGGATGACAGAGTGGTTGCTAGTGGAATTGCTGGAGATATTTTGGATTCTGACCTGACTACAGCTTCACCCATGGAGTCAAAAATACCTGACATTACCGCTGAAGAACCTACAAGGCTGCAATCTGCAGGAAGAAATATTGAAGGTACCACTTTAAATTAATTGCCAGACAATCATCAAGAAGACTTGCTTCAGACACCACTTTACCCGGTTTCAGGAACTCAGAGCACTTCTAATGACAGAAAATTATCTGTGAAGCATGTATTCTGCACACAAGGACTTTCTCACTGGTGTAATGCACTCTGATTTGCAGTTTTCCTCACAGCCTTTTTTGTCAACTTACCCTGTAGCAGCAGCTTCTGATATGACCCCTAGCACCAGAAATGCCACAAACTCTGCATTAAGAGCTCCTCTCTCTTTGCATCTATGGGACAGTCATCACACTGCAGAGGACATTGAGGGCATTTGGTCACCCACGGCAGCGCTCCGTGCTGCTGGCTGGCAGCAAAATTCAGAAGGAGCATGCTGGACCTCCCCAAGGGCTGTTTCAGCCTAGGAAATCATCTCAGAGGCATGCAATGGACTTCAATCTTCAGAAAACACACCATTACTGACAAAAACAGCTCCGGAACCAGTATCTTTCCTTAGTAATGCTTCAAGCACACCAGCCATCTCCCGGACAACACCTGACATCACAGATACTGTCACGGGCCCCAACTTAGGCAGACGTGAATCTACTTCATTCTCCTCGACTTCAGAACATAATTTAGCAAGTACATCTGAGCCACTTGGTCCACAGCCTGCAGGTGAGGGCACTAACTCGACCCCATTTAAACTCAGTGAATTTGTTCACTAACTTAGGTGAGCCAGCACAGCGAAGGAATGCTGTACATATGAAGTTCTTGGGGGACATTGCTACAAGCCCTGACAGAAAAACTGTATTGCATAGTATGTTGCAGGACTCTTTAGGGATAGGGGCAACAGAATTATTTGAGTTCATTCATGTGCATGGGGAATCTGTATATGGCTTAGGTTTTAAAAATGTGTACACTTTGGAGAAATTCTGGGAAAACTATGAGCATGTAAAACATATTCCACTCTGGGCACCCTTCATGGTCATCCCCCTCATGAAACCAACAATGAAAATTGTTACCTTACTGTTTTGTAATGAGGGTGTGAGCATAGCAGATATCCAGTACTGGCTCAGGTAGTGCTACAATATACTAGAGGGCCCATCAACATATTTTGGACAAGGACCTAGTATAGACCGCGGATGGAAAGTAAAGGTACAACTTAAAAACATGGATTAAGGTATCTCTCATTTACCAGGCAGCTTTCAAATAGGCAGGGACTGTGGCTTATGTTTTTACCCTGGACAACCACGGACCTGTCATAAGTGTGGTGCTCACACACCCACGAGCAGCACTTGCATCAAGCCCAGATGTACTTTGTGCTTATCCTATGGACATGTGAGTTTAGGTTGCCCAAACTCTCTATGCTGCAATCTGTGTGATGAGCCAGGGCACTCCTATCACCAGTCCCTTGGGCAGATCATAATAGGCTTGACCGCCCTCCCCAGGACCAGATAGCACTTATAATGGATTCCCAGACTCAGGCCTTACACTGCAGGGAGGCCCCGGCCCCTGTCACTTCTACTGTGGTACAAGAACCTCCTCTCTCGCAAGAGCCTATATGTACACTACTGGTCAAAAGTTTTAGAACACCCCCAATTTTCCAGTTTTTATTGAAATTTAAGCAATTCAAGTCCAGTGAATAACCTGAAATGGTACAAAGGTAAGCGATAAAATGCTAGCGGTTAAAAAAAAAATTTAGGTTAGCAAAAACTGCTGTAGAGAAATTGCAAAGAAAGCCAAGGTGTCAGTGAGTACAGTTTCCTACACCATCAAAAGGCACTTGGAAACTGGAGGAAACTCTGACAGGAAGAGGTCTGGCAGACCCAAAGCCACAACAGAATCAGAAGACAAGTTTATGAGAGTCAACAGCTTGTGTGATAGGCGGCTCACAGGACAACAGCACAGAGTGACTGGCACCCTGAACCAAAAGGGCTACCACAGCATTTTGCAGCGCCATGCAATACCCTCTGGTCTATGTCTAGTTGGTCAGGGGTTCATCCTACAGCAAGATAATGACCCAAAACATACCTCCAGGCTATGTCAGAACTACCTTCAAGGAAAAGAACACGACGGTAGGCTTCAAATCATGGAATGGCCAGCACAGTCTCCAGACTTAAACCCCATCGAGCTGGTTTGGGATGAACTGGACACATGGGTGAAAGCAAAGCAACCTACAAGTGCAACACATTTGTGGGAACTTGCAACAGTGTTGGGAAGAACTTCCCAAACAATATTTGATGTCCATTGTAGGAAGAATGCCACAAGTGTGTTCGGCAGTTACAGTATATCTGCAAAAGGTGGCTACTTTGATGAGTCAAAAATTTAGATTACATTTTGTTAAACAAAATGCTTCTATGATTTCTTTTTTATCTCCAATTGTTTATTTGTTCTATGCTTTAATTTCCGAGTACATTGAGACATCAACCTGCGTAAATTTCAATAAAAACTGGAAAAATGGGGGTGTTCTAAAACTTTTGACTGGTGGTGTACAGCTGGACAATGGGCCATTCAAAAGTCCCCTGGCACCTCTATAGCAGTAGTACCCCCTTCTGAATCAGTCCCTGCTAGTACCCAGGCTACCATGCCTCCCCCCAAGGACTCAGACCACTTTGTGGTAATCCCCCCTTCTAAACGGGGTAAAGGCAAATGAAAAGCAGAAGCTTTCACCCCCAAGAGAACAATCATCATGAGGAATAAATTTCAGGCCTTAGCCAAGAGACGGCAATGGGGAGACACAGAAGGGGAAGACAGAGACTCGGATTCTTCTCTAGCCTCTTCCTCCCATATGAACTTCTCCTCTGACTCCCAGCTTGATCCCCCCCTTTAGCAGATGTAGGTAGGACCCATGCTAACATTACCTGACACTTGCTCCTCCAAAATGGCACTGTACTTTCTGGGATGCACCACCACCAAGGACTCCACTGCTTCACCCTAAATGAATGCAGAGTTAAATCCTATAGAAAACAACTCTCTGCAATGGAGTACCTTTCTGACTTACACCATGACATCTATTTTCTCCAGGACATCCATTTGAAATCTCCTCATGAACTTTCTCAAATTAAAACTCGTTAGCATCAGGGCTCTACCTTCTGGTCATTTGGACAGGATAGGTGTGATGGCCTGGGTATTTTGTTTGCAAATTTTAATTTCCAAATTTCCCAGTTGGTAGACATAATACCAGGACAAGCCATGCTTGTAGACTGTACATACCAACAACATAGACTCAGGCTCATAAATGTATATGCCCCCCAGAGTATTGCCTCCAGAACAGACCTATTTAACAAAATACACCCATGCCTGTAATCCAACCGGCAAATCTATATGGGAGGCAATTTCAGCTCTGGTCTTACTCTCTCAGATCAGGGCAGCTCCACCTAAAAACTTTTCGCAGATTCAATTGCTCTGAACAAAATTATTCAGACTGTGGCCCTCATAAATGGACATAATGCTTTACATGGTCCAGGTGCCAAAACCTATCACAGAGGCCCATACGCTACCAGGATAGATTTTATTTGTGTCTCATGGAATATTTCAGTCACACAGGCAAGAATCATAACCAGTGAGACTTCAGACCATCTGGGGATCTCTCTGGTTTGCTCCCCCTCAGGGAACTCCTTTTCTGGTCAACTCCACTCTAGGTGGAAATTGAATAGTTCATTGTTGACAGACCTGGCCATTTCAATGCATTACACAGACCTTCTAAGAGCCAGGCTGTCCATATTGGAAGCATACCAGGATGCATCTGGAATCAAGCAGTAGTCTGCTCAGCATGCCTTCCTGGTAAAATGTTTAAATAAATAAATATCATTCCTCTCTGCAATGGTGGAAAGACACTAAGAGTGATATCAAGACTTTCTTCCTACATACAGGGAGGAAGAGAACATTGAGTTCATATCTTCGATACCTCACTCTCAGACAAAAACCACAACAAGCCATATCTCTTTCTTTCACTTCCCAGATGGACTACTCTCACACAATAAAGTCCAGTAAGGAAGAAATGGAACAGTTCCAGTATCACTGAGCACATTCTTTATGGATAGAAGCTCAACATGGGATGCAAGGCTCCGGTCCCTCCTTAGATATATATAAAGTTGCACTGACATGGTAAATGCAACCCACATAAAGGAACTTTTTGATCCTGCTTCCAATACCCCCCAAAATTCCTTGCTGGACATAAAGCGTATTGCCAGCTCTTATCTAGCTATGATGTTTGGCACCACAACTCCTGTGGATAGTATCATACCTTTCCTTTCAGGTATTTCTATTCCTCCTCCATCCTAAGATACATTGAAACATATCCTTAAACCTATAACACTAAAGGAAACCCAGCAGGCTGTAAAACGCCAAAAGAAGTGCACTTTCCCTGGATCAATTGGTTTTACTGCAGAATTATATATACAATTTATGTAAATTTTTGCCCCCTTTCTGACATTAATATATAATACCATCATAAGCACTAATTCTACTCCTAAAGGATTTTCTGATGCTACTATGATTATATTATTCAAGAAAGGGAATAGAGTCAATATACGAACTGGAAACCACTAAGTCTGCTAAATGTAGACTGTAAAATATTCACTTCCATCTTGCTCAATAAGATGCTCCTTGTTGTTGCTCAGATTATTTCTGAGGTGCAGACTTGTGCCCTTTCTGGCAGATCTATCCTTTCCAACCTATCCCTCATTCGAGACATTATTTTAAACAGCACCCCCTCTTCATCTGCCCTGTTAATCTCATTGGATCAAGAAAAGGCTTTTGACCAGGTCAGCCATGTTTATTTGTTCCAGGTTCTTGCACACTACCATGTTCCCCAGAAATTTATCTCTTGGCTTAAACTCTTATATAGTACTGCTTGGATACAACCCCATATAAATGGTTCTCCATGCCCCCCTTTTTCAGGCTTTAGAAAAGTGCAACAGGGATGCCCCTTAAGTCGTCTTTTATATATTTTCCAACTGGACCCTTTATTATGAACCCTACTGCTGCACCCATCTTTACCTAGAATCTCTTCCCCCATTGGAAGACCTCTACCACCAGTACGCGCATATGCTGATGATTTGTGTATTTGTACTACCCCCTCTCTTCAGGAGACAGTACTTCCACCTATTTTCAAAGCATTTGAGGCAGCTTCGGGCTCCAAAATAAATATAGTGAAAAGCATAGCACTAGTGGTGCCAGCTTCAGCCTGCATGGACTTACCAACACATATTGTAGATATCCCTCTGGCAACTGCTCCAATAAAAATCCTGGCATTACATTATGGCACCTCAGATGATGCCAGCTATAACTGGACTACAGTATTAAATAGAGCAGCATGCTCCCTTTCCTTTTGGAAAGGACATAGCATTGCAAAATGGAAAAGAGTGTTTTTATTGAAAACTTTAATACTTCCCCTCTTCTTACATGTGACATCAGTGTTTCTGGTCCCTTTTTCTCTGGAGGCAAGAGTTTACAATATTTTTTTCAAGGTTTCTGGGGCAGCCATTTAAATCCCATAAAATGATCATACACATACATGGTAGATTGTCATGGTGGGGTAAGGATGCTGAACCCGATAGTATTTTTCCATAGCTTATTCCTGAAAATCACAATACCCCACTTACTCCACAATCCATCCCTTTTTTGGCATTTAATTACATAAAAAAGACAAAGAACCTCTGTGCGCAAACACTGAGGCAAGGGTTACCCCAAAGGGCATTTGGCTGGGAAGCCAAGTTTCAAGAAAATACAAAGTCACACATGCCCCCACAATGCAAAGCATCATGGGCTGCATATGAAAATCACCACAGAATGTTATGCTGGTCCAACTTTAAGCAGAATTGCATGGTGCCGAAAGGCCTCTCACATAGTTACAAAGGGTGCTAACAGAAGACATAGACACGTGTTTCGTCCTACCAGGACTCATCAGTATGCCTCATCTGTTAGACACCCCAGTGGAATGGACCAGCTACCTTTAAGGCAGTGTGCCTTGGATATATTGTGGTGAACCCATTAAAATAAAAAACTATTTAAAAGACAAAGAACCTCTGTGTGCAAACACTGAGGCAAGGGTTACCCCAAAGGGCATTTGGCTGGGAAGCCAAGTTTCAAGAAAATACAAAGTCACACATGCCCCACAATGCAAAGCATCATGGGCTACATATGCAAATCACCACAGAATGTTATGCTGGTCCAACTTTAAGCAGAATTGCATGGTGCCAAAAGGCCTCTCACACAGTTTGCAAAGGGTGCTAACAGAAGACATAGACACGTGTTTCGTCCTACCAGGACTCATCAGTATGCCTCGTCTGTTAGACACCCCAGTGGAATGGACCAGCTACCCTTAAGGCAGTGTGCCTTGGATATATTGTGGTGAACCCATTAAAATAAAAAACTATTTAAAAGACAAAGAACCTCTGTGCGCAAACACTGAGGCAAGGGTTACCCCAAAGGGCATTTGGCTGGGAAGCCAAGTTTCAAGAAAATACAAAGTCACACATGCCCCCACAATGCAAAGCATCATGGGCTGCATATGCAAATCACCACAGAATGTTATGCTGGTCCAACTTTAAGCAGAATTGCATGGTGCCGAAAGGCCTCTCACACAGTTTGCAAAGGGTGCTAACAGAAGACATAGACACGTGTTTTGTCCTACCAGGACTCATCAGTATGCCTCGTCTGTCCATGATGCTTTGCATTGTGGGGGCATGTGTGACTTTGTATTTAATTATATATTCTTTTACCACTAAGATATGCCAAGTATGGCAACAACTCCCGCATGACATCCCTAGAAATTTCAGAAAAATAGATATCCCCAGTTTCCTCTTCCCCCCTTTTCTGAAGATCCGGCAATGGAAACTCTCCCCTGCACATATATTGACTAAAACCAGGAGACAGCTTTATAACTTTGTTTTAGATATCCATTTTTCTGACTTACCACAGATAGTATCAACACAAGACTCCCTTCTGGAATTAAAAATGCCCTTCTCTCAGTTAACTGACCACAAGATCCCCACACAATTTTGGGATATCTCCTGGCTAGCTTGTCATGGAAGATTGGGCATCAAGAACAACCTTAAACATAAATCAGTACAGGAGCGAATATGCCTCCGAGACTCTTGTACAGCGGTACTGGAAACCATGCATCATTTTTTTATTGATTGCCGATATAGTCAAGTTGTTTGGACCCTCCTTTTACAGTGGCGTGAAAAAGTATTTGCCCCCTTCCTGATTTTCTCTATTATTGCATATTTGTCACACTAGATGTTTTCAGGTCTTTAGACAAAATATAATATTAGATAAAGGGAACCTGAGTGAACAAATAACACTTTTTTTTTTTACTTATTTCATTTATTTAATGAAAAAAGTTAACCAACACCAACTGGCACTGTGTGAAAAAGTAATTGCCCCCTAGTTAAATCAACCCAATTAAAGGGATAATTAGAGTCAGCTGATTGAACACAGCCAGGCTTGATTACAGCCAGCCCTGCTCAATATAAACCACACTTATTTGACCCTTACCATCAGAGTCACATTGCCAGCACAAAGATTCAACCAGCACATTATGCCATGATCAAAGGAAGTTCCTGAAAAGATCAGAAAAAATGTGTTGCCCTCTATCAGTCTGGAAAGGGTTACAAAGCTATTTCTAAGGCTCTGGGACTCCATCAAACCACAGTGAGAGCCATAATCTCCAAATGGAGAACACTTGGAACAGTAGTGAATCTTCCCAGGAGTGGCGGCCTGCCAAAAATTACTCCAAGGGCGCAGCGTAAAATCATCCAGGAAGTCGCAAAGGATCCTAAAACAACATCCAAAGAACTGCAGGCTTCTCTTGCCTCAGCTAAGGTCAGTGTTCATGACTCCACAAGCAGAAAGAGACTGGGCAAAATGGGCTTCATGTGAGAGTATGGCGGAAACCACTGCTAACCAAGAAGAACATAAATGCTTGTCTCACATTTGCCAAAAAGCACCTGGATGATCCACAAGCCTTTTGGGAAAATGTTCTATGGACAGATGAGTCCAAAGTGGAACTTTTTGGACAACATGGATCCCATAATGTCTCACGTAAAGCAAACACAGCATTCCACAGTAAGAACACCATACCAACAGTCAAACATGGTGGTGGTAGTGTGATGGTGTGGGGATGCTTTGCTGCCTAAGGACCTGGATGACTTGCCAAAATTAAAGGAACCATGAATTCTGCTCTGTACCAGAAAATTCTTAAGGAGAATGTCCAGTCATCCTTCCGTCAGCTGAAGCTGAAGCGTAGTTGGGTCATGCAGCAAGACAATGATCCAAAACACAAAAGCAAGTCCACATCAGAATGGCTAAAAGAAGTAAAATTAAAGTTTGGAGTGGCTAGTCAAAGTCCAGACTTAAACCCAATAGAGATGCTGTGGCAGAACCTGAAACGAGCAGTTCATGCTCGAAACCCAACAAATGTTACTGAATTAAAGCAGTTCTGCAAGGAAGAGTGAGTTAAAATTCCTCCACAGTGATGTGAAAGACTGATATTGAATTATAGGAAGTGTTTGGTTTCAGTCATTGCAGCTAAATGTGGCGTAACCAGTTACTAAGTGTAAGGGGGCAATTACTTTTTCACACAGTGCCAGTTGTTGTTGGTTAACTTTTTTCATTAAATAGGTGAAATAAAAAAAAAAAACAAGTGTTATTTGTTCACTCAGGTTCCCTTTATCTAATATTACATTTTCTCTAAAGACCTGAAAACATCCAGTGTGACAAATATGCAATAATAGAGAAAATCAGGAAGGGGGCAAATACTTTTTCACGCCACTGTATATAAATGGAAAGAAAAGCCACTTCAGAATATAACATACGGTATACGGGATATGCCCCCCTAGATTACAGAAATATTACACAGGGACATTACGTCTCATCTTTGCATTCTGCCGCTATTATTTATGGCAGGCCAGGTGTGCCTTTCTCCTGCAACAGAAATTGTTTCTTGCAACACAGATAGTCACACAGATTGTTACTAGCCTTGTGTTAATCCAAAATGAGGAAAAAAAGTTGTTGACTTCTGCTGTATACATTTCATATTGGAACAATTGTGCATGGATTGAAACTGCAGTATCCTGAAAATGTTTTTATTTTTTTTCCCTCTCTGTATTAGTCAGCATTTATTTGCTCCATTTAAAATGAAATGTTTCTTTTGACTTCTTTTCCTTCTTTTTTTTTCTCGCTCTTGTTTATTGGTTTTTATTTGAGGGTTGATTTCCTTTTGTCTGTCTTGCAAACCTTGTTTACAGTTTCTGTAAAGTTGACATCGTATTTTGTTTATTTAATGTACTGCACTAATTTTTCTTTAAATAAAACATTCCCCTACTCTTTTTGATAAGTGCCATGGGATCTTTAACATCCACCTAAACTACCACCAATCCAGGCAGATGGGACCTCAGCTTAACATCTCATCTGAAAGACAGCACCTCAGAAGTGTAGCTTCCCTCTCATGCTGCACTACAGTGTCAGTACTGGGATATTAACCTACATGCCAGATGTGGGAACTGAACCCACAGCCTTCTGATCTCCCGGCCTCAGAGGCGAGTGTGCTACCTACTGAGCCACTGACACTGATATAACAGATGGTAGAATTCTGGACAAAATGTGTGATAAATCCTGGTTGGGAATTCATGGGAAAATAAATGTTAAAGGCAATCAGAAACATAAACAGTTGCATGAACGGTATTGTCCAAGGGAGTATTGTATGCTGAAAATAGAAACTATGGACCATCTGTATTTTTTTGTCCTTCTGTGTTGCAATTTTGGGATGTGGTAAAGGACAGATGGAAGTGGGAAGTACAATTACCCCCAGATCCGAATCTGCTGTTTTATGGTATTATCCCCCATACAGCAGTAAAAATTAATCATAGTACTTTACGTATGATTATGGTTCACTTTCTATATTGGATCTGGATTAGCCGGTGTCGACTGGTTCTTCAACAAAGCATAATTTCTGTCACAGATCTTTTTTACATGTTACTTACTGACTTGAGACAATTTAAGTACTCTGAATCTTCTCATTTCAATCATGAAGTGTGGCTACAATATTGAGAACATTTCGATCAGGTCTGAGGCCTATATCTTAAATTAGGTTTTCTGAGTTTTCCTCCTTGTTTTAGATATGGTATATTATCTTCATGTGCAATTAACACAGGGTTTGTTTTTCAAGAGAAAATAGTATTATTTGACCAACTAACTGGGGGGAGGGGTTAGGTATCGGAATAAATATGTATTGTAGTTTTTGTAGGGGTTTTGTTAGTATGATATGGTTTTTATTTTCATTATAATAGATATGCTCGTCCTTTGTTAAGAAGGGGACTACAGGAAGTATGATTGAAATGTTCAGTATTTTTCTGAAGTTATATTTATTTCTGTTTCTAATTTTCTGAATTATAATTTTTTCAGCCTGTCTTTTGTTTTATAGTTATAAATGACTATTCCCCTACTCTGTAGGGAAGAAGGGGAGAGGGTTGGTTTATAGTATTTATATATTAAGTTTGTGATCCAAGTATGATGTAATATTATGTTTCCAGTTTTTTTTTTCCCTCATTTAAGAGTTGTATGAAGTAATACTGTCCTTCTGGTTTCTTTGTCATTTTGGTTTAAGTTATATAATAAAAATTCCCCTACTTGTTGGTAGGGGGAGCTGCTGCATCTATGGCTGTGGACCTGAGTTCTGCTCAGTTCACTGGTGTACTTTCAGGTGAGCAGATTTCCCTAACTGCAGGTCCAGCTCAGGAGATCAGTGTGGAGGAGGCTAACAATTCTGGAAATGGCCAGGAGTTTGCTGTATTGCCTCCACAGACAGCATGTTTAGAAGAAAAACAGTTGAAGAAATTAATTCAGGAAAAAAGAAGGTTGATTATGTCCCTTCTTGACTCTGAAGAGAGATGTGAGGATTCTGTTCAGCATTTTGATACCCCTGTCCTGGATGCCACTGACTTGGCTTCTGCTGTACCTTCTCATCCAGAAACAGACTCCCAACTTTTGCCTACACAGACTGGAATGTTCAGCATTATGGAGAATATCTTTGAAGAGGGTGACAACTTGACTGGTGCTGTCAGCCAAGGCCCAGCTGCTGCTGACACAACAACATGAAAGGCCCTGCCACTCCCAGTCACAGCATCTACAGAGCACTTTACTCCCCCACCTGAAACTGTGCAAGTCTCTATAGTGGTTTCACAGCTGAATGCTGAGGACTCTAAGTGCTGCAGTTAAACAATGCACTGTTTCATCTGGTTTTACTGGAACACCATTTAAATTATGGTGGGGTGAGCAGGAACTTCAGACTCTCAAACAATAAGCTGTTTGGGCAGAAAAACTCCATAAGTGCTGGAGCGTACACTACAGTTAGCAGGGTGGAAGAAAAATACAGTGTGCCAATGGTTACCAGACCCAGAACACAGCCCCATCCCTGGAACTGCTGCTTTACAGACTATATCACCTGTTTCAAAGAATTCTGTTCCAGAGGTGGCAAAAACTACTATTATTACAGACTCAGACCTTGATTTACATGCAGATGATGTGGTATTTAACTCTACTGACTTATCTCGTCAGTTAACCAGAACAGGGGATCCCCCACTTGATTCTGGGGATGAAGGGCCAAGTAATTGACGACCACCATGGGGGTATAGAACGGAAACAGAAGATACTGTTCCTCAGGTCCAACGGGCTCAAAACTCTGTCACTGAACACTCTTGAAATGTTTGGACTGAGTTCCGGGAAAAAGATTATTTTGTTCAATAACCTCCCCCAGCACAGCGACAAAATGCTGTTTGGTTCCAATATTTAGGTGGTTTGGACAATAACCCAGATATAATTTATGTGGGGGGGAAATTAATTGAAGAATCTATGTTTTTTTTTTTTTTTACCAATGAGATTTATGCTTTAATTCATGCATCTGGTGATGTGGTCTTTGATGTTAGTTTCAAGACACCCCAGGGTTTGGATAGATTTTGGACCAAATATGACAAATTGAGATATTCAGTGTTATGGCTGCCTCTCAGGGCCATTCCCCTGACTAGGCCTGCTGTGAAGGTAGTTACTGTTGTATTTAGAAATGAGAGCGTGGCAGTACAGGACATAACTTATTGGCTACAACAGCGATGTGAATTGTTGAATTCTCCATAGCCTATGTTTGATGCAGAGCACATATGGATGGGAGGGTGAAAGTACAAAGTCTGGTTGCGTAGCTCTAACCAAGGCCCTTAGCACCTGCCTAGCAGTATATTCTTGGGGAGGACTAGAGGGCATCTATTCTATCCTGGCCAGCCTAAAACATGTTTCAAGTGTGGCTCCTTTATGCATCTTAGTTCAGCCTGTTACCAGCTTAAATGTAACTTATGTTTAGCCTATGGTTATACCAGTGTTACCTGCCAGAATGATCTTACATGTAATCCCTGTGATGAAACCGGTCATGCATACCATGCATGTCTTTGGGTGGTACATAATATTGGAAATTTATATGAACAAGATTCATTATTGATTGAAGCTCAGAAGTGAGACACTGCAACCCAAACAACAGTGTCTGCAGTTCCTGTGGGCAGAGGATCAGCCTGTGGTCCTAGACACTGCTTCAAGTAGTTCTACAGTTATAGTTCAGGACCACTCCCCCCCCACCCTTTTGATAGCATCAAATGATTAACCTCTAGTTGCTGCTGAGGACCCACGGGATCATGATTCTGGAAACACTGCTCCTTCTTCTCAGACAGTTAATGAGCCTATGGGTATAATTGTAGTGGACATCTCACAGGCAGATACTAGACCCCACCTGCAGAGCAACCTGAAATGCCACCACCATCTCAAGGGGTGGTAACTAGAAAAAGGGCTTTATGCCAGCCCAGGCCTAGACCAAAAATTTCAAAGGCCTCTCTCTCCCCTCCTCATATTCCTTTATCAAATAAATATGAGCCTTTAGCAGTAGATCCTGGGGAATCAGAGCAGGAGTCAGAAACCTCATCTTAACCTATGGCTTCCACAGATTCTGAGGATGAATCCTCCTCTAAACAAACCAAAGGAGAGAGACACACAGGTCTGAGGTTCAACCCCCTAGGTATACCAGAACAGGGAAAGTTATCTAAAAATATGATAGCATGCCATCTGATCTTTTACTGAAAATTGCCACCTTTAATGTAAATAGTGTTTATAATAATAGGAAATGTTTTGGTGACATTTTCACTATTAAAAGATTTGAACCTGGGTATCTGCTTCTTACAAGACACCAGATAGAACACTACTGCCCATACACAAGCTGCTCAAAAGCTATGGTGCTGGGGTCCATCCTATTTTTCCTTTGGGCTGGAGGCATGTGATGGTGTAGGGATTTTGTTCAAGGGTACAGATTTTAAGGATACTAGACTTCTTGAAATTCAACCTGGTCGAGCACTATTAGCTGATTTCTTTAAAGAGGGCACTGCATGGAGGGCAATTACCTTAGATGCCCCACAAACAAAAAAAGAGTGGATTGCTCTGTTTGAGTCTATTAAGCCTTTTCTCCATACTACAAAGCACGTTATCTGGAATGGTGATTTTAACTGTGTATTGTCAAAAAAAGATAGAGGGGCATAATCAGATAAAGATTTCTGTGATACCACTTGTTTGAAAAACATTCAAAATACTTTTGATGTACAGGATGCCTATAGGGTAATACATTCACAAGAGGGTCATACATTTTTTAAGGGGAACTTGTCTACTTGGATAGACTTTATTTTTCTTTCCAAACATATCCATGTTCATAATGCGAACACTATACCCATAGAAACCTCAGATCACATGCTGGTAGCGACAACGATAGGACTAAAAGAGATTATACCTTTCAGTAAGGGCTATTGGAAAATGAATAAAACTTTACTGGAGGTTCCAGCCATCCTCACCCAAATTCAGAAATTACTTCAAGCCAGGATGACTGTTGCAGGGTCAACAGAGGATTTAAGTTTTTGGTGGGTAGAGACAAAAAATGAACTAAAGAATCTCTTTCAGCAAGTGGCCTCTTGCCGAAATACCTCACAGTGTAAAAAATATCTGGCATTGAGGTCTCAATTGGCTACCTTATATTCGGCAGTAAATACAAATTGTATAAACATGACCTCCCAAATTCAAAATATAAAAAAATAATTGGAGTTATTATAATATTCCAGAGTGCATTTTTGGAACATAGGATTTGTACTCTGGGTGAAATACCTACTGGTGATGTGTTTGCTAGTGTTAAAATCCAGACAGATTCTAGAGTAATGACTTCTCTAAAAACTAAAGCAGGTCATTTAGTCTCTACCCCTTTAAGTATTCTAAAAGAAGTACAATCTAATTTTTCTGAAATATATGCAGATCCACAGTTATTGGAGAAATGCATAAACCAGTACTTGGAAAAAATACAGAAGCCTGAATTACCTACCGAAGTTCTTGTCGCCCTGACTGCACCTGTTACTAAGCTAGAAATACAGCAGGTGATTAAAACTTTAAAAAATGATACCCCCCTGGCTTGGATAGGTTAACTTCAGAATTTTACAAAACATTCCGGGTGGAATTAGTAGATATTCTAGTTGTTGTTTATAATTGGATTCTTTTAAATAACACAGTAGATTTGCATTTTAATATAGCAGTTCAAATTATTTTACATAAAAAAGTGATAAAGACAACCTCAATAATTGTAGACCCCTTATTTGATTAATTCAGATTTAAAAATACTTATGAAAATACCAACTCTTAGGCTAGCAAGAACAGGTCCCTATTTAATCTCTACAGCACAGTCATATTCAGTGGCTGTGAGATCTATTGTAGACAATCTCTTACTTGTCAGAGAACTGATAGAACAAGGTAAAGAAGAGGAAGTTTCAGGATACATTATCTCACTTCATCAAGAGAAAATTTTTGATAAACTTCCACATTCCTTTATAATGCAAGTATTATTGGCATATGCCCCCCATTCTGTACATGGCTTTAGACTATATATCAAGGGGCTACAACTATTCCACTTGTTAATGGGTTTTTAGGGTCCTACAAATCTGTAAAGAGGGGAGTTAGTCAGGGATGTCCAATAAGCCCTTGCTTTGTGTATTCTGTCTGGACCCATTGTTATGGACTATACAAAAGGATGATGAAATAAAGTATACTTGTCCAGAGGGCACACCAGTGGCAGTCAAGACATGAGCATATGCAGATAATGTTTGTTTATTTTTAGCTGATAAAGACTCTGGTACAAGAGCAATATATCAGTTAGAACAATATTGAAAAATAGCAGGAGCAGCTATAAATAAATCCCAAAGTAGGGCCTATGTTTTAAGTGATGCCACAGAAAATCTCTCACATATACAAGGTATTCCAGTATCAGTGGAACCCATACAAATCTTAGGGATTACTTTTGGGTGGGGTGGCAAATGTTTTCTAAACTGGGAAGAGAGACTGGAACTGGGAAAAAGGAAAGTACAGATCTGGAAGTCTTATCAGCAGACTAAAAAGAAAAAAAGTCCTTTTAGTAAAAACACTTTTACTACCCATTTTTACTTATCTCAGCATGGTATATCCTATTTCAATAGGGTTAGAGGTTACACTGTTAAGATTATTTTTCCAGGTAATTTGGGGGAGTAGACTGAACTCAATATAAAGAGATATACTATATTTGCCTGTCAAGCAAGGAGGGCTTAATCTACTTAATCCTATCACTTTTTATTATAGCATGTTTCTGAAGCACAACCTGTTGGATCCTGCAAAACCACACCTTGCAACTTGGACACCTTTTGAGGCAAATTGGATATGGCCATTTTTGGCCTTTTGGGAGAAACAGTTAGTATTAAAATCTACCTTACAGTCAGCACCCCTTTATTTTAAACCCGTTGTTTCTAAAATTATGAAACAGAAATTAACTCCAGACCAAATTTTTACATGGACTAGGAAACAGATATACATGGCTATACTGACACGTGCATTTCAGGTGACACCTGATTTTAAGAGGGTATCTGAGATTCACAGAAATAAAGTCCTTATACTATTTCAAGATACTAGAACACCCCCCAGAATGTGGGATATAGTCTGGTTAACAGCTCATGGGAGACTGAATGTTAAGGCTAATGCAAAACATAAAAGCCTGGATGAATGTAAGTGCCCCAGGCAAACATGTCTTGATGTTGAGGAACCAGTGGATCATTTTTTTATACAGTGTCCCTCTGTGCAATAATTATGGGCCCTGTTAGCACAGAGATGGGGTAATCAGTTTTGGAAAACAATTGTACATGAAGAATTGGAGGGGGGTTTCTAACTAGTCCCTTCAGATATTAATCCAGGCACTTTGAGACTTATACTTTCTTGTACAAAATTCACATTATGGCAGACAAGGTGTAAGTTGTTATTCCAGCAGCAGGTTTTAACCCCAGTACAAGTGATTTAGTCTCTAGAAGAGAACTATTAACACACTATGAGAAGCAAACTACAGACAAACACAAATGGCTAACTAGATGGAGTGCTATTTCTTTCTTAAAAGATAAAATTGGGTGAATGGCAAGTTCAAGTTCAAGTTCAAGTTTATTGCAGGAAAACTCCATTGAGCAAGCTCATTCACAAGGAGGTCCTGTGACATAAACACTTAAAGTACAAACACAGGTAATAACAGTATATACATGAAATGCACGTTACATGATACAGGCTGGATATACATACAAGGGTACCACATAGGGTGACCGCAGGTGGTAAACATTGATATGAAACAGGGAAGCGACTTACAGGTTGCATACTGATAAATGAAACATGATGACTGGTGTGTGCAATACATATACAGTATTTTGGCAGCTAGAACAAACAACAGACTACAACTGATATGGGGAGGGTGATTTGATAGAGTAGCAGTGGAGGCGTAAGCATAGATAAAGCCAGGAGTAGAAGGGAAGGAAAGCAGTTAATATGACAAATCAATTATACCTTACCAGTGGATAAATATGGCACACATGGGGAAGGAAGAGACTTAATGACAGTTACAGGTGTCTTTTATTTTGGCTGAACTTAGCGATTTGTAGAAGTTTATTGAAACTGTGCTAGTTAGTTTCAGTACAGTTTGTAATTGGTTCCAAATGGAGGGAAGGGCATATGCAATAACGTTTACCAAAGAAGTCCATCCTTGGTATGTCAAGCATAATAAAGTCAGATTTTCTTAACGAGTATGCACTATGTGAGATACTAATAAGGGAAGAGATAGCTTGGCAATTTCTGCAGGAGCAGTTTAAGAGTCCACAGCCAGCATGGAGCAGGTGTCTAGTAGTAAGGATGTCCAACCAACAGCTGCATATAAGTCACAGTGGTGCAAACGGTAAGGGGAGTTGGTAATGAACTGTAACGCACGGTGATAAAGGATGTCCAGTTTACTTAAATTTGTAAGAGTGGTGGAGGAATAGATTACATAGCCATAGTCGAGTAGGTGGAGAAAAGTGGCCTGTACAAGCTTGTTTCGAGTTTCAAGGGGGAAAAGGGGCCTATTTCTGTAGAAGAAACCTAACCTTGCTTTTAACCTTCTAGAGACATCTTCAACGTGGTCATTGAAAGATAATTTATTGTCGATCCCAGATACCCAGATATTTAAATTTGGTTACAACTTCCAGAGGCTCGTTTAGCATGGCGACAATGAAGTCTTGGGCAAGGGTATTGGGGGGGCCTGTGACAGCACTGCGGAAGAATATCATCGCTTTAGTCTTCTTAGCATTGAGCAGAAGCTTTGCCTTTATTAGATTATGCTCAAATTGTGCGAAGTCCGCTTGAAGCACTCCCTTGACTTCAGATGAGCCAGAAGTATACAACACAGTATCATCTGCAAAAAAGTGCAGATTGGATGTAGATATGTTAGCATCTAAGTCATTAATGTACAAAGAAAACAAGATAGGGCCTAAGATGGATCCTTGGGGGACTCCTCTTGCAACTGGCAAGGCAGCAGAAAAAAAAGCCTTCCGCCTTTACTTTTTGGAATCTTCCAGTTAGGTAGCTAGAGAACCACTGGGTGGTATGGTATGTGGCACCCAACTTTGCAAGGCAATTGACTAATAGTTTGTGATCAACAGTATCAAAAGCTTTGCTGAGGTCCAAAAAGACTGCACCAGTTACCTTCTTAGCATCTATAGCAGAGATCCAATCATTGGTTAATTTTGCTAGTGCAGTGATTGTGCTATGATTAGCCGGAAGCCAGATTGAGCTGGGTTAATGAGAGAGAAGGTTTCCAAGTGAGATTTTAACTGAATATGGATCAGTTTTTCGAGAACTTTAGAAAGGATAGGCAATATGGAGACAGGCCTATAGTTGTTTACATTGCATGGGCCACCAGATTTAAATAGAGGGAGGATATGTGCTGATTTCCAGCAGGACGGCACAGTAGCAGATGTAATGGAAAGATTGAAGATGTGGAGAATTGGGGCAGTGAGATGGGCATAGCCTGACCTTAGGAAAAAGGGTTCCAAGCCATCGTCCCTGCGCTTTTTGGTGTCTAACAGAAGAAGAATCTTCTACTTCTTTATAAGTTATCTCACGCAGGTTGGAAGGGCTGGGTGCAGGACTAGATGTAGGGGAGGGTATGATGGCTCACCGCAGCACCAGCATAAAGTGATGAGTCAAAAGCTAATCCAGCTGTGGCAAAGTGGGAGTTAAGTTCCTTCAGGATTAGGGACTTGTTTTCCACAATCTTGCCACTTGCAACTATCTTTGTTGGGGCAGAGGGGCCATGGGCGTCCTTCTATAGCTTTGATAGTCTTCCATATTTTTATGAGGGTTACCTTTAGCTTGTTCGAGTAGAAATATAATAGTTAGCTTTAGCAGAGCGAAGTTTTTCACACAGTTATTCCTGGCTGTTCTAAAGGCCTGCCAATCCGAAGATTCTTTGGAATGTCTAGCTTTAGCCAGAGCTTATCTCGAGCTATAAGGGCTGCCTTGAGATCCGAGGTGAACCAGGGGTTGGAATTGTTCCGTACCCTTACTTTGATGAAAGGGGCATGCTTATTTATTATTGTAGTGAGTTTGTCATTAAGGATGTAAGCTGCCTTGTTGACATCTTTGGCTAGGTAGTGATCTTGCCATCTGATCATGCTCAGGTCAGATAGGAAGTTTACTGCACTGAATTTGCTAAAGGAGCTTTTTGTTATAAAGATGGGTTGCAGCCGGGCCTTAATTTGAGATCTTATGCAAGCAACAATTCCATGATTGCTCATGTCGTTGTGAAACACTGCCGAATGAGATATTTTGTGTGGCTGGATGGTTAGTACCACATCTAGAACGGAACTGTTGGCAGTATTTAGAGTGTTGTTCCTAGCAGGTTCACTGACTAATTGCCCAAGACCTAGTTCGTCACAAAGGGATTTGAGGCCGTGTGATTTAGGTGCCATCCAGTCCATATTTAGAGCTCCTAGAAATATTGTTTCAGTTTTTGCATCTACGAACATGGATTTCAAAAGATTAAGGACTTCATCACCACCAGACGGAGGTCTATAGCCACCTAGGATAGTGATACATTCCGAGGAGGGGAGACGAAGGCCCAGCGAAACTAACTCAAATTCCTTGGCTAGAGATTTGCAACTAATATAAGTGACCAAGTAGTTAGATTTGGTGTAGATAACTACACCCCCACCTCTAGACTCTCTATCTGCTCTAAATAAATTGTAGCCCTGCAGTGATATTTGTTGATCAGTGTTCGTCTTTTTTAACCACGACTCAGTAATTATGATAAGGTCAGGGTTAACATGTGCAGCCCAGGCTTGCAGCTGTACAAGTTTTTTAGGCAGGCTTAAAATGTTGACCATCATCATTTTGAGACCTGTAGCCTCAGCAAAATCGATAGGCGAGGTAAGTTGTGGGGGCCGGGTTGAGCTCCACATTTCCTGAGCAGAGAAGAAGCAGAAGTATAACTTTCTTTAAGGAGCTTATAAGAATGGAGACTGCTTTTTTATTTCTTTGCGGCAACCCATATCGTGCTGCGCAAGAGGCGGCACCGCTGTAATGACAGTTGATCGTGATCAATGTAAGTGCTTGAGTAGACATAGGTGAGGACAGTAGCAAGGGGGTGTAGGCTAACCGGGGGGAATAGGCTAAAAGGGGAGAGGAGAATGACATAGTGTCTGCAAGGTAGACCGTTACAACATTAGGTATTGATAAGGTTCATTGGAGAACTGAATTGCATTGAGGTACTTTGAATTGCACTGTATTGCTGAAAACTCTGCACCTTAGGAGCAATAAAAACACAATAAGGAGAGCCATGGTCCCAGATTGAGTGGTCTCGTGATTTGTATTAGTGCAATATTTTCTAGGCAAGTAATTTGCCCACCTAGGTACTCACTTAAAACCTAGATGAGAAAATACAGCAGAAAGGGGAACAAGGAGAGCAGGAGCAGCTTAGTTAGTGGCGGGGCTCAAGAGATAGTCACACAGGGCAGTCTTATTGGCCACACTCAGATACCAATTGTAGGTTGGCAGCAGTCGAAACTAGGCCAATGAAGCAGTAATATGATACAGGAGGTGGATCATGAGTGTATTTAAAGGAGGCCTGGGAGACGGGGGTGGTGGGGGTGGGAGAAAATTTCAGGTCTGAGCGAGAGCTGAGAAGTCAGAATTAAGAAGGGAACACTGTAACAGGCTATAGAGAAGATGCCCCAATCAGAGAAAAGCAGGCAAGTGGACGTACCAATTACAATCTCCCTATGGCAGTGCAGCACCAATCAAGGGTGCCCAGGCGTGCTGGCTCTCTGCAGAGGATTCTATCGGTATCTATCGGTATGACAGCGCAGTGTAGGTAATAATAAGGTGCTCAGTGTCTATCTGACTTGAGTCAAAGTCTTGTTTCTTGGTTTGTGGCTTTAATAAAAAAATTCCCCTACTCTTTTCGAGAAGTGCCATGGGATCTTTAACATCCACCTGAACTATCACCAATCCAGGCAGATGAGACCTTGGTTTAACGTCTCATATGAAATATGGCACCTCAGGAGTGCAGCACCCCCCTCATTCTGCACTACAGTGTCAGTATTAGGATAGTAACCCAAGTGCCTGGTGTGGTGATAGAACCCACAGCCTTCTGATCTCCCAGCCTCAGATGTGAGTGTGCTACCTGCTGAGCCACTGACCCTGCTGAGCATAGTGTCCAAGGCAGCACCTTAAACAGCTAGTTCATAGTCAGTGATAGCGATGATGCTACTATAGATTGTAACTCGGAGTGCCTCTGGAGTCAGACAGTGCTTATGGCAGTATAGTAGGCCTAGTCTGGTATTTACTGCCTTTGCAAAATACTCAATATGGTGGACAAAAGAGAGGGAGCTGTTGAAAGTGAGCCCAAGATACTTGAACATTTGGACTAATTCCAGTGTGGTGCCTATGTTATTTTGGATGGTGAAGTAATTCTGATTTGAATTTACTGTTGGGATTTGAGAACAGCATGATCTTTGTTTTTTTATAGTTCATAAGGAGTTTATCCTCTGTGAACCATGACTGAACCATGGAGAAGTCAGTTTGTTTCTGCTAAAGAGCAGCGGACCTGAGATAAATTCTTTTGGGACCCCTGATCAGACCTTGCAGCTTTCAGATAGGGCTTCATTTATTTTAACCTAAAAGTCCTGCTTTTCAGGTAACTAGTGTACCATGCCTCAGGTTCCTCTGAGAGGCCAGTAGAGGTGAATTGTTGTAGAAGTAATGAGTGATTAACAGTATCAAAGGCCTTGGTGAGGTTGATGTAAGCTTCTCCCACAAACTCACCATGGTCAAATGAGTGGTAAATGAACCCAGTATATTTCAGGAGGGCCATGGTGGTGCTATAAAACTTTCGAAACCCATGTTGCTGTGGGCATTGGATTTGATATTTGTCCAGGTTCACTTGGGAACTTAAGCAGCAGGCTGGTAGGACAGAGGTCTGGGGTTATATTCTGTTTTAACTGAAATATTTGAATAGTTTGTAAGTGAAATTAGCTCTATGTGTTAAAAATTATTACCTTGAATTAGAACTGTTACTTGGGCTGTGTTATTGTAACTTTGGAGGCTTGGGGACTGTTGTTTGTCAGGGTTAATTAGAGGGAAATTTAAATGTGTTGTTTGCCTGGTGTTAGGGGGAGGGGACATTGGCTGCAATTACCTTGTCTTTAAACAGGAATTACCCTGGCCTCCATTGTTCACTTGGGAACTCAAGCAGCAGGCTGGTAGGACAGAGGTCTGGGGTTATATTCTGTTTTAACTGAAATATTTGAATAGTTTGTAAGTGAAATTAGCTCTATGTGTTGAAAATTATTACCTTGAATTAGAACTGTTACTTGGGCTGTGATATTGTAACTTTGGAGGCTTGGGGACTGTTGTTTATCAGGGTTAATTAGAGGGAAATTTAAATGTGTTGTTTGCCTGGTGTTTGGTAAGTTTGTAGGCTTTCTTAAATACTGAAAAACCACTGGGGGTTGGGATTGAAGGGCTGAGTATTTCTGTTTTGGGACTGAAATTCGAAGCAACAGGAGCTGGTGGGCCTGTGACATCATATGGTACCTGATGCCTGCTTACACACACTGTTAGTGGGACCGAACACACACTGGACTGTATGTGTTTGTGAGACTTTGGAACTTTATTGGTGGGGTTGAAATTGGGTTTGTAAATAACTACAGTCAGTATAGACAGAAACTGTATTCCAGGGGAAAGGGACTGAGAAAAGGGGGTGTGCCATTATAAACAGAGGGAGATAAACAGGGTGGCCATATTCCACCATGGCAGGCATCTTTGGAAGGGTTGTAGGCTGCACAGGCTGTGGGATGGCAATAATTCTAAATTGGGCCTGGAGAGAGGAAGGCTGCCCACTCTGTAGACAGCTATCTTGTATCAGGAGTGAGGTATATTGGTTAAGGAGTAAGCTGGGGGAGCTGGGGGGGTGTCCAAGGATAAGGGGTGTGGATATGGGCAGCAGAAGGGTGGGGCTGAGGGGAGGCTGGGGCAATGCTCTGAAATTACAGGACGTTATGTTACAGCAAGCAGGAGGGGGATATTAGGGACAGAGGACCCTTAGATAGGGAAGTTGATGCTAAGGGGAAAGCGTATGGGGTGAACATTCTGAATACAAAGAAAGTGGAGGGGGAAGAGTCAGGAGGGGCTGTTGTGCAGAAGCCTAAAACAGCAGACTGTGGGAAGGGAGCTCCTAAGGTGAACAGAGCAAGAGGGGAAGAAGAGGGGCAGTTTAGAGGTGCAGTCAGGGGAAACTTGGGTTACTTGATGGAGGCTGACATAGAGTGTCACAATAAATTTGAGCTACTAAGCAACCTAGAGGGGGAGGAAGGGGTTGGTGGAAATGAGGAAACTTATACGGAGGCTGGGGGGAGGGAGTCGGATACCCATAGGGCATCACAGATCGGCTATGGAAAGGATAGAAATAGTCCCAGAGGGAGAAGGGGAAACATATATGTTAAGCAAATGGGGGAGATGCAACATATTCCAGACATGAGGGAGGCGAGCATGATTGGAGAGAAACTGGGAGACAAGGAGGTGGGAGAGGAGCCCCCCCTTCAGCAGGGGGGTCAGTACCAAGGATGGGGCCCTAACTAAAGGGAACCCACAGAGAGCCTCTGGAGGCAGGGGTACTATTACAAGGGGGGAGGATGGTGGTGTGGGGGAAAGGGAAACCATCAGGGCCAGGATAAATGGTTCAGATAATAGAGGGTTAAAGACACCTATTCAGAGGTTTGAGTTAAGTGGGCAAAATATGAGGCAGAAAGGGAGGGTGACAAGGGGGTCTCTAATAAGGCAGGAAGACTCCCACAAAATTGAGATCATGAATAAAAGGGGGGAAGGGGGGCTGAGAGGGCATAGTGGAGGTAACCATAAGGATGATGGCGGTGTTAAGGTTCTGTTATTGGGAGACTCGATGATTAGGAGTATCCAGTGGGAGGGACAGGGTGGTGGATGCCATAGCCAGGTGAAGGTAGTGAGTATCTCTGGGCTGACAGTGCACAGAGCAAAGTTCATGGTGTATGAAATGGTTAGGGATTGTGGAGGGAAACCGGATTTCCTGGTGCATTTGGGAACTAATGATCTAGAGGGAAATAGCATTTTATAAATCCAAGCAAGGTTCCAAGAACTTGCCAGAGTCTGTCGGGATAATGGATGCAACATTTCCTTTTCGGAGATATTGCCAGTACCAAAGGCCTCAGCGGAGAAAAAAATGAAGCCCACAGAGGTTAATGACTGGCTCAGAAGTGGGGTGAAGAGAGTGGTTGGGGTGTTAGGGAACTGGAATGGAGTTTGGGAGGATAAGGGACTATATGCCAAGGACAGGTTTCATCTTGCCCCATTAGGGAAGGAAATCCTTAAACAGGGATGGCTGACTACATACAAGAAAGGTGGGGTTTAAACTGTGAGGGGGGGAAGGGATAAGGGAGGGGCTGACCAGAAGCCCTCTCCTCCAGATGAGGGGAGTAGCCTTCAAGCCCAAGGGGAGAGGGAAACAGATTGGGGTGGAGGTTTCAGGAGGAGCAGAGGGAGGATGGAAGTATAAGGAATCTGGGTGGGGTCTGACAAAGAGGATCAGGGATAAGGGGTGGGGGTTGGTGTTAGTAAAGGCCAGGAGCATGGGAAACAAGTTGCCAGAGTTCCAGGCCATGCTGTTCGGGGGGGGGTGGATGTGGCGGCGGTCACGGAAACATGGGACAACAAAAACCATGACTGGGACCTAAACATACCGGGGTACACTATGCTTAGGAAGGATAGAAAGGAGGGCAGAGGGGGTGGTGTGGCTATGTTCATTAGAGATGACATAGAAATTGCTGGGGTAGAAGAGGCAGAGGGAAACGTGGAGGCCTTATGGGTCACCTTACGATCCCCAGCAGGAGATAAGGTCAAGCTGGGTGTAGCATATAGGCCCCCTGGGATGAGTGATGTTCTAGAGGATGGTTTGCTGGACAACATCATTGCCCAGTGTGGACCAAAAGGGGAAGGAGTGGTGTTGATGGGGGACCTTAATATGCCAGGTACAAACTGGGGAACCATGTCCTCTAAGGTGGCCAAGGAGCAGAGGCTGCTGGATGGCTTCAGGATGTGTTCTTAACACAGCATGTGATGGAGCCCACAAGGGAGGGCATGTCCTGGATGTGGTTCTGGCAGATGGGGATCTGGTAAGGATATGGTTGACAAGACCCCTGACTGGGAGCGACCACAATACTGTATGGTTTCAAATAAGCATGGGGAGGGAAGGTGAGATCTAGGACACTGGCAGTGGACTTCAGGGGGCAGACTTTATGGGCATGGAAATATTCTCAAGGATCACTTGATGGGGATTACCTCAATGACAAGTGTGGAAAGGAGATGGGAGGTCATAAACGGGACTTCATGAGGCAGTCAGGATCTCTGCGCTAAGTTGAAATGTAAAGGAGCAAGGTCACATAAACCATGCTGGTGGTCAGTGAGGTACAGGTAGCAGTCAAGAAAGAAGGCAGCCTACAAAAATATAAAACAACAAGAGGGGATAGGATAAGAAATGTACCAGCTTGCATCTAGAAAAGTCACCCGTATGGTGAGGGGAGCAAAGTCCAGTAAAGAGCAGCAGCTGGCACTGGGGATACATGGAGGGGAAAAGGGGTTCTTCCGGTACATTGGGGAGCAGAGAAAAACTAAGGGCCATCTCAGCAGATTGAGATCAGAAGGAGGGTGGGTGGAAGAGGTGAGGGACCAGGCAGAGGTATTTAACGAGTACTTTGCCTCTGTGTTCACTAGGGAGGGGGATGGGATATCTACAAAGCAAGGCATGAAGGGGATAGAAATGTCAGTAAGTGGGATCAGGGGAGCAACAGAAATGGAGCAAGAGGGAGAGAGAGGTACCCCAGGGGTGTCACATCTGGGTAAGGATAAAGAGCCAGTAAGGTGGAGGGACAGATGATGCTATCTCTGCCAAAAGGGTGTGGTTAGCCCTCAAGGCCCTAAAGAAGACAAATCTCCTGGGCGGATGGCATTCATCCGAGTACTATGAGAGTGGTGGACATACTGGCTGCACCCTGGTGGAGCTTTTCAGCAGGTCACTTGAGACAGGGAGGGTACCTAGGGATTGGTGAGAGGCACATGTGGTACCAATCCATAAAGGGGGATCGAGGGAAGTACCAGGTAACTATAGACCCATCGGTTTGACCTCAGTGGTCGGGGAAAATTAATGGAGAGTATACTAAAGGAACGATTGGGGGTGTACTTGGAGGAAGTGGGAGGTCTGGATAGTCAGCAACATGGGTTTGTGCCAGGTAGATCATGTCAAACTAACCTTGTGGAGTTCTATGAATGGGTAACATCAGAACTGGACAGGGGTAAGCCTGTGGATGTATTATTCTTGGACTTCAGCAAGGCGTTTGACTATGTCCCCCACAATGGTCTGGTGGAGAAACTGATGGGGTTAGGAGTAGGCCCTTTGATGATCAGATGGATTGAAACTGGCTAGCTGGATGCACTCAGAGAGTAGTGGTCTGTGGGGGAGCTCTCGAACCCTAGAGAGTTGGTAGTGGGTGGGCACAAGAGGGCTCGGTCCTGGGTCCGATCCTGTTTAATGCATACATATCGGACATCAGGGAGGGTATAGGGTGTGAAATGAGTCTCTTCGTGGATGACTCCAAGATGGGAGCAGTAGTTGAGGGAGAAGAAGGGAGGTTGGCCCTGCAAGGGGACCTGGACACCCTGGAAAGCTGGGCTCACACATGGAAATTAAATTTCAATATCACCAAGTGCAAGGTGTTGCATCTTGGTCGGGGAAACCCTAAACACAGGTACACCTGGGAGGAGGTGCTGGAGGCCTCAATAGGGAAAAAGACCTAGGGGTCATGGTGGATGCATGTATGAATAACTCTGAGCAGTGCAGGAGAGCGGCTAGCAAGGCAAACAGGATGTTGGGATGCATCGTAAGGGGGATCACCTCTAGGAGCAAGGAAGTGATTCTGCCGCTGTACAATGGACTGGTTAGACCACACCTTGAGTACTGTGTCCAGTACTGGAGACCACACTTGAAGAGGGACATACAGCTCCTGGAGAGGGTACAGAGGAGGGCAACAAAGATGATACGAGGGCTAGGGGATTTGAGGTATGAGGACAAGCTTAAGCAGCTCTGCCTGTTTTCATTGGAGGAGAGGAGAGACAGGGGACATGATTGAGGTCTTCAAGTACCTCAAGGGAATAAATAGGGTAAACATGGCAGGGATCTTTAGACTAAAGCAGGGAGGTATCACCAGAGGGCATGGTTTGAAGTTGGAAGGTGGAAGGGTGAGGGGGGAAGAGGAGGAGGTTTTTCACTGAGAGGGTGGTGGACTCTTGGAATGCACTGCCTGGTGAGCTGGTTCAGAGATCCACAGTGGAGGGCTTCAAGAGAGGGTGGGACAGATACAGAAAGTGGATGTATCAGATGATGGCCTGTCCCAGGGGGGTGGGGATGGATGATACGGGTTTCTGGAGCACAAGGGATGGGAGGGTCTCGGCACCCAACTAAGGATCTAAGGTTTGAGCAGACTCGATAGACCGTAAGGCCTAATCTGCTGGCAAATAGTATGTTAGTATGTTAGTATTCAGTTAATTGTTTGACTACTATGCATTCTAGCACTTTGGAGAGTGGTGGGAATATGGATATGGAGCGGTAATTAGTGTGCAGTGCTCTATCTCTGCTCTTGTGGACAGGAGTAACCACTGTGCCCTTCCATTTCTGGGGGAATTGGGTAAGCCTTAGTGACATTTTGAAATTTTTTGTGACTGGGGAGAACACCTCATCCCGGGTAAGTTTGATGAGTTTGAGATTTAGGGTGTCATAACTGAGGCACGGTTTAGCTAGTACTCACAGGAGGTAACATCTGGCTTCCACCTTGGAGATGGTTCTGAAACAAAAATTGGGTGAGTTTGAAGGTGTGGCAGTGTTTTGTGTTTTTTCATGAGCCATGACATGTTCAAAGAAGTTAAGGGGGAGAACACTACTGAGGTCAGTGAAAGCATTATTAAAGATGTCTGCCATTTGTTTAGGGTCCTGGGTGATGTCCCTGACAACCTCTAGCTGGGCTTTCTTGTGAGGTTACTCATGTTGCTCCAGAAATTTCTACCATTGCCCCATGATTTAGAGAGCTCATCCTTGAAGTAATGGCTTTTGGCAATACATATTGTATGGGTGCAGTCATTTCTAGCCCCTTTGTATCTTTTTACGTCAGCTTGATTATCGGATGCATTTACCCAATGCCATAGGTTATCCCTAGTGACCATCAGGCCAAGGAGGGCCGAAGTGATCCAGGAGTTACTGGTGCCTTTTTGTTGATGCTTTCTCAAAGGCGCATGGGTATCGCAGGCTATATTGAAGGCATTAATGAAGTGCTCAAGTGCACTATCTACATTATTGAGGGTGTCGAGCCATGACCAGTCTTGACAGTTGAGGCGAGATTTAAGTAGGTCAAGTCGCCCCTGTTTTAACTCTCAGCTGGTGATGGTTGTGGCTGGGGGTTTGATAATTTTGTTGGACCAGGTTAGCAATACAGGGTAGTGGTTGCTTATTGAGTCAGGGAGGATGAAAAGGTTGATGAGTCTCTCAGGGTGGTTTGTAAGCACCCAATCTACTGTATTAAAGTACTAGTGCCAGAATGGTAGTTGTGCCTGGTGGGGGAGTCAACCATTTGTGTCATATTGATGGATGAGAGGGCATCTTTGTAGTGGGTAGCTTCAGGAGATTGTCAATTTACATTAAAATCCCCAAGTACAATTATCTCAGTACTATTCCAGAGGCTGCTCAGAAAGTCAAGGATCTTGTTTAGAGCATTAGATTGCAGGTTTGAGGGGATATGGGGTGAGACAACAGTAATTGATTTGTTCTGGGCTCCCAGCATTACTTTTATAGCAAGATCCTGTGCATAGTGGCCTATATCCACTTCAGGGAGAGCATAGCTACACAGGGTATCTCTAAGGTAGATGGCACAGCCACCACCTTTTTTTTTGAGCCTATCTCTCCTGAACAGGGTGTAGCCTTTGAGTTTTACTACTGTGTGTGGAACCTTTGGTGTATGCCATGTTTCCACAATAGACATTACATCTGGTCTGTGTTGCATGACCCAAACCTGGAGCACATCAATGTTTGCCTGCAGGCTGCAGATATTGAGTGGTGCCAGGATGACGGGGTAGTTTGCAGTGTTGTTGACTTCAGTGGTTGCTGAGAGCCTGGGTTAGGGTGGACATTACCCAACATTAGCGGGGCAGAGAGGTTAACCATACTGTCTGTAGTTTAAATAGTTTGAGACTTGGTAGACAACTCCTCTTACTTAAGAACTCCACACGGACTAAGCATAGTTTAGCGGGTGGATTGGGGGGAGGGATGTGGCCTATGTGAGCAAGCTGTAGGGTTTAATGAGGGGTGGGGTTCACAGCTGGTACACTGTGTAGGGAGTGAGTATTTGAGTGGGGTTGATTGGCTGCTTTTGCTTATGGACTCAAGGTAAGAGATGAGTGGTGGCAGTAGCAGCAGTATAAACATGGTTAGTGAGATGAGAGGGAGCTTCATTGTGGGGGTGTAGGATATGCAGCAGGATAATGTAGGTTCTGTAGGGAGAGCTAGAGAGGAGGAAAATGTTGTGTGCAATGGTGTCCCTCTAGTGGCTAGAGATTATAGCGAGCAAACAAGAAAGTCGACACTTAGTAAATAAGTATAACAGGAAGTAGGTGTGGCCAAGTAGTATGAATTAAAGTGCCTAAATAGGGAAAGTGGGTGGAAAGCTGGTGCACAGTGCCAGCGGGTCCCGTATCTTGCTTCAGGTCCACCGAAGATTGTGCTTGTGGGTGCTGGCAGAGTCCCTGAAGTTGCCAGGGCAGCTTCTAGGAAAGGTGGGGCAGGGAATCTGCTCAGGATTTCATCGCCTTGCCTGGGGAAGTGAAGTACTTTGTTAGTTTTAAACCCAGGCAGAGGGCAGTTGCAATTACAAAAAGGCCTAGGGGAAATCAAAACAGAGGGCAGTGGTTAGGCAAGACAGGGCTCAGCAGGGGGGGTGGGATGTGGGAAGGGGAGGAAAGAGATTAGCTAGAGGAATCAAGGTGAGCTGTGCTTTCTGAAGTTAAGGTCACACTACACTTTCAGAATTAAAATTAAGCAGCACTTTGCTAAATACAAATTAAGCTGCATTTTTCTGGATTAAACAGTATATTAAAATACTATTAGGCTGCACTATCTGAAAATATAAATAGCAAAACAGTACAAGCAATGCAAAATCATTGTTTGGTACAGAAGTACAATTGATTCAGGGTGGTAAATCAGTTAGCTACTGTAGTTCAGGAATAGGAGGAAAAAGTTAGTAAGAAGGACAGGGAGCCAAATCCTGAGTGGATTTTTTTTTTTTTTTTGAAAATCAGGTGCCAGATTCAAATTTCAGTGGCTGTGGCACTGCTGGGCACCAGACCTCATGTACCTTGCTTTGCGTCCATCGAAGATCAAGCTTGCGGGTGCTGGCAGAGACCCATAAGCTGCCGGAACAGCTTCTATGAGAGGCAGGGTGGGGAGCCTTCTCAGAGCTTCTCCATTTTATCTTGCTTCAGGTCCACTGAAGATCATGCTTGTGGGTGCTGGCAGAGTCCTTGAAGCCACCAGAGCAGCTTCTAGGAGAGGCAGGGTGGGGAGCTTGCTCAGAGTCCCTGAAGCCATAGATAGATAGATAGATAGATAGATAGATAGATAGATAGATAGATAGATAGATAGATAGATAGAGATACACAGATAGATATACATACAGGTAGACAGACAAATGCACAGATAGAGCAATAGATAGACAGACAGATAGAATGATACTGTAGATAGATAGAAAATATCAGCATAAAAACAATGATTAGATAGATAGCTACTGTAGATAGATAGATACTGTAGATAGATAGTAGATAGATAGATAGATAGATAGATAGATAGATAGATAGATAGATAGATAGATAGAAAATATCAGCATAAAACCAATGAGGTAATTGTTACCCAAGAAAAGCATCAAAGAAATTCAAACTCACACATTCCACAATAATACAAAGCATCACAGAAAGTATATACAAATCACCAAGAATAAAATTAGACCGGCTCTGCTGTAAGAGTGTATGGTGTCAATAACCTCTCACATAATCTACAAAGGCTGAAAATGAAAGATGCAGGAATATGTTTCATCCTTCTCCTTACTCATCAGTGTGCCTTATCTGTATCTCAGCCCAGAGGAAGAAGGAGCCATGGTGTTACTGGTTTGAGTCATGGTCAGCCCAAAATGGGAAAACAATCTAAAAGATAAAGAATCTCAGCACAAAAGCAATGAGGGAAGGGTTATGTTGAAGGGTGTTGGCTAAAAGGACAGGATTCAAAGAAATACAAAATCACACATATCCAATAATGCAAAGCATCATGGGAAGTATATGCAAACCAACCTGTGAAAAATGTAGACCTGTGCTGCTTTACATGGGAGTGCATGTTACCAAATGACCTCTTGCACAATCTGGAAAGGCTGAACACAGAAGATAAAGTCATGTGTTTCATCACTTCCAAAATGCATGACTCACCAGTTTATCTCTTCTGAATCTTAGCCCAGGTGAATGAGAAACCAGCTCTATGATGGTCTTATGGGTTTGGGTCACAGTGAGCCCAAAATAAGAAAGCAATTTAAAAGACATGAATCTCAGCTTAAACGCACTGGGAAGGCACTGGCAATAAAGGCAGATTTCAAAGAAATGCAAGATCACACATTCCCCCAATAATGCAAATTAGCAGGGGAATTATAAGCAAATCATAGCTTTTCAGTCTTTGCAGATCATGTGAGAGGCCAGTTAGCACCATACACACCTGTGTAAAGCAGAACCATCAAATTTTTTTCATGGTGATTTGCATATACTGTACAGTGGCACCAGCCAGTATGCAATGCAGTTAGAGTGCAGTGTATCACAAAGTGCTGCAGTATACTGCAGGAAACAAAGTAAGCCAATGGCAGTTAATCCCTTTTATTATGCAGTATTTGACAACATGCCATTTAGTGTAAGTTACTATGTTGCATTGTGGTTGGTTCCACAGTACTTCCCATCATGCTTTGCATTATTGAGGTAAATGTACTCTTGTATTGAGAGACAGACAGACAGATAGATATACCTATCTAGAACACATAACATGGTACAGTAAGAAAAAAAGAAAACACAATTCAAAACAGAAAGCACACTAAAGAGCATAAATAAAAGCAATAATTGAATGCGTCAGTTAACAAAAACCTTTCTCAATTAACGTGCACTCACTTAGAGTCAGGGAGATTATGTCATGGCACTAATTTCTGTGCCTAGGTAAGTACAAGATTGAAAAAATTTAGTACTACTGCATTAGAAAGATGTGAAGAACCATTTCTTATTCTTTGGTTCTGATGTTTGGATAATGAGAATGTTGTCATATAAAGCAAGGCAAATTTTACAAAGGGGGCAAAATCTGGAAGACTCATTGGAAATGAGAAGACTTGGAAGATATGCAGGTAAGCTGGTCCAAATGCATTGCCAAAGAACTTCAAGCAACACTTTTTATGTAGCATAATTTATGAACCCTGGAGTCCTATGCCAGTGATAAAATCAATTTAGTGTGACTGAAAAAATCTGACTTCACAGCTGTCTTAAAAGATACAGTATATTACATTATAACATGGGTTGCATGAAGGATAGCAGCCAATTGGTCAAACAGCATCAGGTGACCATGGATTAAATTTCATTTTTAATCCACACTTGGGTGACCTGAACTTCTTCCCTCAAAGCAAGTGATTTGATTATCCCCCAAATCATATCCCTACCCACAGATACAGTATAGGGGTGACACAGAAAATGTTGCTGATAACTGTAATATTGTGAGTAGAAATTGAAAGATTTTCAGCACATAATTCTATACACATTTACATGTGATCATTAGCAGTAGTGTGTCTACAATGTTTTTTTTTCCCTTACCTTGTATTTTGCCAGCTGTCATAAAACAATCAAATTGAATCCTTGTGTTATGAAGTCAGAAACTCTCTACTAGCAAGGCTATTTACATACCCATAATGCAGTGCTTGCAACTCATGGAAGTAATGCATTCTCATACATGGTAAAAGCAAGTAAAACAGATGTTATAACATGTTGTTTTGATTACTCTAGGAAAGGAGCTGTGTTACTTTGCTGTCCTGTGTTTTGAACACTAAAAAGAGGTATTGAAGTATTTATGTCATTATAATATAAATAAACAGTCTACTCATATAATCTAGGAAGCTGATAGCTGTGTAAGGCAAAGGGTTACATAGGTATTCTGCTGCTGATTACAAAATAGAACAAATTTCCCACAGAACTGTGCAGCCCACAACAAGCTTGCCACTGCTCAGTTGTACATTCCACAAGTTGTGTTTCATTTAGTTTAGATGTGATCTTCAGCAGCCATATGTCTGCATTGCTTTTTTAAAACTTTACAGAAATGTTAAGTAATTCTATACATATTAGCTTTACATTTACTAATATAATATTTGTTGTCCTAACTTACTATCAGGATCAACTATTCAGAAGTGTATGTCTGAGAGAATGACAGAGTTACTGCATAACACGTATTATTTACATATCCAAAATGCAGTGCTTGCAACTCATGGAAGTAATGTATTCTCACACAGTACATGGTAAAAAGTAAGTAAAACAGATGTTGTAACATGTTTTTATTGATTACTTTAGGAAAGGAGCTGTGTTACTTTGCGCTCCTGTGTTTTGAACACAAAAAAAAAAGTATTAAAGTATGTAGGTCATTACAATTAGAGACGCAGCGAAGTATTATTTTGCCTGCGAAGTAGACATGAAGTCCCCCACTCTGCATCACGGATCATTACGCAAAGTGCATGTACCTCACATTCTATCACTTCACTTTATTCAGTGTTGCAGTAAAATAAGGCAGAGTGAGTGAAAAATGGGCCACAGATCACATGGCTCACACAGACTCACAGTCCGCAGGTCACATGCTTCCCTTCAGGCTTTAGCAGGAAGTGGATCATGCAAGAAAGTGAAACAGTTTCACTTTCGCCTTGCTGTAGCAGGACAAGAAAATGGAGGATGATCAAGGAAGAAGTAGGTTTAGGTGCAGTGCAGTGGGGGATCACATCAGAGTCCACACCCATGGTGGCAAGCTCCGATTATACCACTGCACCATCCATGGAGGTCCCCAACCTGAAGCAGGTAGTTCAGTGATGGCAGCATCAGTTCTGGACATAGCATGTAGCAGCACCCCCATGCCACCACCACTTGCTATGGCTTCTGTGGCAGCGGTGCCACAGTTGCATGTTTTGGCACCCTCAGCCCCAATAGGGCAGCATCAGCAGGTGGCAGCAACACCTGCCCACCTCCCGCCTGTGCCTGGTAATCCCAGCAGCTCTCTGATATGGGAGTTTTTCGCTACACTGCCTGGGGACAGCAGTGTAGAAAAATGTGTTATATGTGATGCCCTGGTGAGTCAGACATCTCTAGGGCAGCCACCTTGAATGGGGGGCAGCACACCCACATGCTAAACCATCACAAAGCAGTGTGGGATGCCAAGGTGGCAGAAGTTGTGCGTAATGCAGTTGCTGGCCCTTCAGTCCAAGATATTGTGGTATGTCATCAGGTGTGGTATCAGGGTGGTAGCCTGGGTAGCAAACTGGCTGCACAACAGGACACAGACAGTAATAGTGAATGGAACACATTCTGAAGAAAGGGGGGTTACTAGTGGAGTACCTCAGGGCTCAGTACTGGGTCCAGTCCTCTTTAACATCTTTATAGGTGACATTGCAGAGGGTCTGGAGGGAAAGGTATGCCTCTTTGCAGATGACACAAAGATCTGTAACAGAGTTGATACACAAGGGGGGGTATAAAAGATGAGAAGGGACTTGGCAGGTTGGAAGAATGGTCAGACATGTGGCAACTTAGATTCAATACAAAGAAGTGCAAAGTGATGCACCTGGGAAACAAAAACCCAGGAGAAGAGTACACAATAGCAGGGGAGGTACTAACAACCACAAAAATGGAAAGGGACCTGGTGGTAGTCATATCAGATGACCTAAAGGTGGGTAAGCAATGTGAAAAGTTGGTAAGGAGAGCCAGGGGGATACTGGGATGCATAGGAAGGGGCATCACAAGTAGAAAAAGGGAAGTGGTTATCCCTCTGTACAGACAGTTGGTGAGACCCCATCTGGAGTACTGCGTGCAGTTTTGGAGATCTCATCTACACAAGGACATAGACAGGATGGAAGCAGTCAAGTGGAAGGCAACTAAAATGGTGCAGGGTCTGCAGTAGAAGTCATATGAAGAGAGACTGAGATAGCTTAATATGTATACTCTTGATGAAAGGAGGGACACGGGGGACATGATAGAAACATTCAAGTACCTCAAGGGAATCAACAAAGTCCAGGAGGGTAGCATCTTTCAGAAAAAGAGATGTGTAAGAGCAAAGGGTCACAATTTAAAGATAGAGGGGGGGGATGGCTCAGGGGTAATGTGAGGACTTTTTTTTCATGGAGAGAGTGGTGGATACATGGAACAGCCTTCCTGAGGAGGTCGTGGGGTCTAAAACAGTGGGGGAATTCAAACATGCATAGGACAGACACAAGGCAATTATAGTTGGGGGTTGCAGGAAGTAGGCTGTTGGTTAACTAGAATCTGCAGCTTATCCAGTAGGTAGGGAAATGGGCAGACTGGGTGGGCCCAGTGGTCCTTATCTGCCATCAAAGTCTGTGTTTCTATGTCGTGCACCTGCACCTGCACAACGTGGTGTTAAGTGGAGGATTTCAAGTGGTGATGTGGCTGCTCCACCACCACCACCAGAACCTGCAGCAGTGGTAGGCGATGGTGGTACCTAGTCCAACTCACTGACACACAGGACAATTTGAACCTGTTGTGGAGTGAGATGGATGCAGTTAAGAGCACTGTCTGGACAGTATGGAGCAGCAGCTGGAGTGAATGGAGGGTCACCAGCTCCAGATAATGTGCATGCTCCAACTGCTGTTCTCCAACCAGAATGTTGCCCCCTAGTTACATTTAAAATGTTTGTCCATCCTGATACCTTGCACCCACCACCCTCTCCATGAAATATTACTTCCTGGTGTTGCCCCTAAATTCTGATCCATCACTCCTCTGTTTTCAAATGTTGCCCCCTTCTTTGTGCACAATTTTTTTCTGTATAATTCTACCCTCTTGTAAGTCAGTTGCTCTCCTTTGGTATTTCATAATTTCCATCATGCTCCCACCCTTTCCTTTTTGGTTATACGTAATGTTCTTTAGTGTCTCTTTGTCTATCTTCACGTGCATATCCTGCAACATTTCAGTTGCCCTCCTTTGTACAGTCTCCATCATGTGTATATCCTTGCAGAGATATGCTCTCATCACTGCACACTGTACCTAAGATGAGGTTTTACCAAATACATGTACATAGGGATAAGAACAAAGTAGTAGACCAGGGAGGGGCTGTGGACATGGCCTACCTAGACTTTAGCAAGGCATTTGACACAGTCCCACACAAAAGATTAATAGTCAAATTAACCAGCCTGGGAGTGGGACCCAGGGTGGTAGCCTGGGTAAAACATTGGCTGGACAACAGGACACAGAAGGTAATTGTAAATGGAGTCCATTCTGAAGAAAGGGGGGTTACTAGTGGGGTACCGCAGGGTTCAGTATTAGGTCCAGTCCTTTTTAATGTCTTCATCAGTGACATTGCAGAGGGACTGGAAGGAAAAGTATGCCTTTTTGCAGATGACACAAAAATCTGCAACAGGGTTGATACACAAGGAGGCGGGAAAGGATGAAAGGGACTTGGGTAAGGTTGGAGGAATGGTCAGAAGTATGGCAGCTAGGATTCAATGCAAAGAAGTGCAAAATAATGCACCTGGGAAACAAGAATCCAGGGAAGAATACACAATGGGTGGGAGGTAGTAACAACAACAAAAAAAGGAAAGAGACCTGGGGGTAATCATATCAGATGACCTATGGTTAGCAAGCAATGTGAGAAGGCAGTAGGGAGGGCTGGGTGTATACTGGGATGTATAGGAGAGGCATCAGCAGCAGAAAACAGGAAGTTGTTATCCTCTTGTACAGACAGTTGGTGAGACCCCATCTGGAGTACTGTGTCCAGTTCTGGAGACCCCATCTCGCAAGGACATAGACAGGATAGAGGCAGTCCAGAGGAGGGCAACTAAAATGGTGCAGGGTCTGCAAGAGAAGCCGATGAGGAGGAGACTAAAGGAGCTTAATATGTATACCCTTGAGGAAAGAAAGGAGAGGGGACATGATAGAAACTTTTAAGTACCTCAGTGGAATCAACAAAGTCCAAGAGGGTAGCATTTTCAGAAAAGAGACTTGCAAGAACAAGGGACACAATTTAAAGATAGAAGGAGGCGGTTCAGGGGCAATGTGAGGAAGTATTATTTCACAGAGAGGGTAGTGGATGCATGGAACAGCCTTCCTGAGGAGGTTGTGGGTCTAAAACTGTAGGAGAATTCAAGAATGCATGGGACAGACATAAGGCAATTCTTGTGGGGGGTAGGAAGAAATAGGCTGTTGGTTAACTAGGATCTGCGGCCTATCCTGTAGGTAAGGAAATGGGCAGACTAGATGGGCCTAGCGGTCCTTATCTGCCGTCAAAGTCTATGTTTCTATGTAACTTCCAGAGGACATAGGACAGCAGAAGGAAGGAGTGCTGTGTGACTGGACTTCTCTACTTGGACTAAAGAAGTAGAACTCTTCCACTCACTACACTCTTCTAACAAACTATATTGCCCACCTTCCCTCCCCCCCAAAGCTAGTTCTACTTTTATAGGCACAGGATTTGACTGACAACAGGAACTTCCTGTTTGTGAGCAGGAAGTGAGTGATCACAGGGCCACCAAAGATGCACCATCCTAGAAGGGCAAGAGTAGCTGTCCGGCCCCCTCTAGCTACTGGAAGTCTGCCTCTAAGCTCATAAGGGGTCTACTGAGAAATACAGGATCTTCTAGTCTCAGAACCGGACAATCAGGAGCTTAAAGGGCACAGAGGCAGTAAGTAAGTAAGTAGAGAGAGAGAAGGGGGGGAAAACAGAGGAAAGAGTAAGGATTCCAAACAATAGTGAAGGGGCCAGAAATAAGACATGATGGGAGTGGTGCAGTGCAGTGGCTATGGTGCAGCAGTCGTCCGGGAGATGTTCTGGAGGATGCAGTGTTGTTCCATCTGCAGGCAGCTCTCTGCACTGAGGGGGAAGGTTGCTAATCTCCAGGCTGAGATGTCCAGGATTTATGGGACTTCCTCTTCCATCCAGGGACCACCAGGGCCACTGTCGTTGCCTCAGAGGTTGCCAAGAGAGAGGAGCGGTTGGACCACAGTGGGGTCAGGGAGGGTGAGGGTGGTGAAACAGAGGTGCATCTCTCCAGTTGTACCTCTCCACAATTCCTATGCCATTCTGGCAAAGCATGGTTCCTCTATGGAGGCACCCACACTGGAGACCATGGAGGATACTGGGAACCTCCACAAAGGAGACTCACAGGAGGGTAGCATGGGACCCCACAGGGGAAGGAAACAACTCCTGGTGGGGGACTCCATTGTTAGGAAGGTAGAACTGGGGGAAGAAGGGGAGAGGGAGGTAAGGTTCCTGCCTGGTGCCATGGCTTGGAGGAACAGGGAGCAAATCCTCAGGATTGCCAGAGCAGCTGCACAGGGGAGGGAGCTGGATGTCATTGTCCTCCTAAGCACAAATTACCTTGCTACAAAAGGGATCAGAGCAGTGCAGGAAGAGTTTTTGGAATTGGGGAGGGGCCTTAGACAAGTAGCATGCACAGCAACCTTCTCTGAGGTGCTGCCTGTCTATGGTGTACAAGAGGCTGGGGTGCTCCACACCATGGGATTCAATTAGTAGTTAGAAAAATGGTGCAGAGCTCAGGGATTTGGCTTCATTGGGGACTTGGGGTCCACCTGGAGTGATGCAAGCCTATACTGGCATGATGGGCTGCATCTGTCCAGGAGGGGAACCAGGATCCTAGGTGATCTGTTTAAATGCTTCATTGGCAACTATTTAAACTAGCCAAGGGGAGAGGCACTGGAAAGGAGCATGGAAATCTTAGCCCCTCAAAAAAGTCACGGTAGTAAGTGCAGTAAACACCAACATAGAGGTGTCAATAGGGAGAAGGGCAGGGATAAATGGAGAAAGTGACAAAGGCAAGAAGGACAGGGATGGGGCAAAAAGGAGTAAAGCCATCAGGAAATGGAGGATAATGAGTACCAATGCCCGTAGTCTGGGCAACAAGCTCCCTGAACTGGTGGCCTTGATGGGAGAGGGATACCTGGATATCATAGCAGTCACAGAAACATGGTACACAGAGAACCATGACTGGGATGTTAACATACCAGGGTATGTAACCTACAGGAGAGACAGGGAGGGGAGAAGATGGGGAGGAGTAGCTTTCTATATAAAGGAAAGGATAAAAGCAACTGAACAAAAGAGTAAACAGGGAGGAGAGGAGGCACTTTGAGTCACCTTGGAGACTGGAAGCGATACCACAATTCGCACGGGGGTTGTATACAGACCCCCCCAGGTCAGGGGGAGGGAATGGACAAGGATATGATAGAAGGCATTCTTAGGATGGCAAAGAAAGGGGAGATACTGTTGATGGGATACCTGAATATGCCAGATGTTAACTGGAGCACACTTGCTGCAGCCACATCCAAGAGCAGAGCCATTCTCGATGCCCTACAGGTGACATGCCTCAGACAGCTAGTTTCAGAACTCACTCATGAGGGAGCAATCTTAGACTTCATACTCTCAAATGGGGACAGTGAGAGGATCTCAGATCTAGAAGTGGGTTGCCACCTGGGAACAAGTGACCATCAAGCAGTGTGGTTCACGTTAAACTCAGCTACAGAGTCAAGCCATACAAAAGTGAGGGTACTGGACTTCAGGATGGCTGACTTTGGCATGATGGGAAAGTGCCTCAGAAAAGCACTAGCAAACAGGCTAGAATGAGGGGTGGGAGCAACAATGGGGAATCATCAAAACTGCCATCACAGAGGCAACAAGCCTTTGTGTGAAGCAAATAAATCAAAATGAAAGAAAAAGCCACTATGGTTCTCAAAAGAGGTGGCTGTGAAAGTCAGGGAGAAAAAGATAGCATTCTGGAAATATAAGGAAACACAGAAGGAGCAGGACAGACAGCTGTACCAGTTAAGGCAGAAGGAAGCAAGGAGGGAAGTCAGAATAGCAAAGGCCCAAACTGAGAAAGGATAGCCAACTCAGTTAAGAAGAGGGATAAAACCTTTTATAGGTACATCAGGGAGTGTAGAAAGACAAAGGCAGGGATAGTGAGGCTGAACAGAATGAACAGTGGGTGGGCAGAGGGGGATATTGAAAAAGCAGGGATACTGAACTAATATTTCTGCTCAGTATTCACAAAAGAGGAGGGGGAGGTGCCTAATCCAATTAACAGAAGCACTCTGGATAGGGGGGTTAATCCCAGTCCTGGCACAGAAGAAACAGTTCTGAAAGAACTCCTAGAACTGAAGGTGGACAAAGCAATGGGGCCAGATGGAATTCACCCCAGAATTCTTAAAGAATTAAGGGGAGAACTAGTGAAACCACTGACTACCCTTTTTAACAAATCATGGGAGGATGGTGTGGTACCCGAGGACTGGAGGAAGGTGGATATGATTCCCCTTCATAAAAGTGGGACCAATACAGAGGCAGGAAACTACAGACCTGTCAGTTTGACCTCTGTGGTAGGGAAATTGATGGAATCACTTCTGAAGGAAAGAATTGCTGAGTACCTAGAGGACAGTGGGGCACAGGACCCAAGGCAGCATGGGTTCACAGCAGGAAGGTCATGTCAGATGAATCTAATTGATTTCTTTGACTGGGTGACCAAAGTAGTAGACCAGGGAGTGGCTGTGGACATGGCCTACCTAGACTTTAGCAAGGAATTTGACACAGTCCCACACAAAAGATTAATAGTCAAATTAACCAGCCTAGGAGTGAGTCCCAAGGTGGTAGCCTGGGTAAAACATTGGCTGGACAACAGAACACAGAAGGTAATTGTAAATGGAGTCCACTCTGAAGAAAGAGGGGTTACTAGTGGGGTACTGCAGGGTTCAGTACTGGGTTCAGTCCATTTTAGTGTGTTTATAAGTGACATTGCAGAGGGACTGGAAGGAAAAGTATTCCTTTTTGCAGATGACACAAAGATTTGCAACAGGGTTGATACACAAGGAGGCATGGAAAGGATGAGAAGGGACTTGGAAGGTTGGAGGAATGGTTGAAAGTATGGCGAGCTAGGATTCAGTGAAATAAGTGCAAAACAATGCACCTTGGAAACAAAAACCAGGGAAGATTACACAATAGGTAGTAACAAAAACAAAAAGAAAGAGACCTCAAGGGTAATCCATATCAGATGACCTTAGGTTAGCAAGCAATGTGAGAAGGCAGTAGGGAGAGCTGGGGGTATACTGGGATGCACAGGGAGAGGCATCATTAGCAGAAAACAGGAAGTTGTTATCCCTTTGTACAGACAGTTGGTGAGACCCCATCTGGAGTACTTTGTCCAGTTCTGAAGACCCCATCTCCGCAAGGACATAGACTGGATAGAGGCAGTCCAGAGGAGGGCAACTAGAAAGGTGCAGGGTCTGCAAGAGAAGCCATATGAGGAGAGACTAAAGGAGCTTAATATGTATACCCTTGAGGAAAGGAGGGACGGGGGGACATGATAGAAATGTTTAAGTACCTCAGTGGAATCAACAAAGTCCAAGAGGGTATCATCTTTCAGAAAAGAAAAACATGCAAGAACAAGGGGACACAATTTAAAGATGGGGAGGCGTTCAGGGGCATGTGAGGAAGTATTTTTCACAGAGAGGGTAGTGGATGCATGGAACAACCTTCCTGAGGAGGTTGTGGGGTCTAAAACTGTGGAGAATTCAAGAACAAGCATGGACAGACATAAGGCAATTCTGGGGGGGGTAGGAAGAAATAGGCTGTTGGTTACCTAGGATCTGCGGCTTTTCCTGTAGGTAGGGAAATGGGCAGACTAGGTGGGCCAAGCGGTCCTCATGTGCTGTCAAAGTCTATGTTTCTATGTTTCTATGATGAGTCCTCCAGAGGCTATATTGGACACTAAAATGTTTTGGACTGGGGGTTGGCGTTACAAAATTAAGTTGAGACAGACTGAAACTGGAATTAAACATATCCCCAATTCTTTCATGTTGGGACGGGATAGGAGTGTTTGTTTTTATGCTGGTCAGCCAAGGGCCTGTTACAAGTGTGTATCCAGAACCCACCTTTCTAACTCATGTGACAAGCCTAGGTGTGAAAACTGGGGGGAGATAGGGCATATCGCCTTTCAGTGTGCAAATCTCACTAGGTGTGATTTGTGTGAAGATACTGGTCATGTTTTTTCTGAATGTTCATGTGCGGCCAGGAACATAGCTTCTTGTTTAAGTCCAGATCTTCTTATACAGCAGGCACAGGATTCCTTTTCCCCTCAAACTGCCACATCCTTTGTCTCTGACCCTCCAACTGATATCCCTCAGGAGAACCCCCCTTCCCCACCTTTTCCTCCCTCTGCTGATCTTACTTCAGAAGAGACAATAGATTCAGCCCCTTCCCTCCCTATTGCTTCTGTGGCCCTACCCTTTGACCTTTTGTTACCTGTATGTTACACTGATCCTGCAGACACTGCTTCGACCCCCCCAGCCAGCAACCTTTCACCACTCTGCCAGTTCACAGATCAAGTAGGAACCTTAAGGTTGGGTCAGACCCCTCCCCCCTCCACATAGACATAGATTCCAAAAACCCCTTTTCTGTCTTGGCTACCCAATGGGGGATTCTGAGATGGATTTGGGGGACTCTGATTCTCAATCCACTAAAACAGAAAACAGTATTACTCTGCAGAATAAAACTGATTATAAAGGAAAGAAAAAGAAAAGAAGCCGTGAGCTGGACATTATTTGTATGAATGCTCCTTTTAGTGTATGCTTCTTGAATGCTCATAGCTTGTTGAATTTTAGAAGGAGATGTATTATACACCCATATTCATGATAATGCTTTTGACATTTGTTTTTTGCAAGAAACATGGATGTTTTCCAGTGATCAGGCTAGGTTGTTCCAAAATTAATGGGTATGGGAACCCTCGTATTGGTCATTTGGAACAGCAACTGCTGATGGTATAGGTTTTTTGTTCAGTTCCTTTAATTTTACTTTAATCAAACTAATTGATTTAGTTCCAGGAAGAGTTTTAATACTGGATGGTGTATGGAAGATGCTACATTGCAGATTAATTAATGTCTATAGTTCCCAGGTCAAATCTGAACGGGCAACCCTTTTTGATAGTTTGAAGCCTTATTTACTTACTTACCTCATATAAAGTCTTTTTATGTGGAGATTTTAATTGTAGTTTAAAATCCACTTCTTGTGGCACTTTGACTCCTGGGAAAAAGATATAGTGTGATTCAAATGCATTACCAAGACTAATAGAAACAGCTGATCTACTAAACTGTAGTGTTTACCAGAATCCTGGGCCTCAGTTTACTTAAAAAAAAATTTACTTCCACTATTGATTATATGTTTTTATCTAAATCCTTACCAACATTTCAATTCCAGACTAGATTTACTGATTTTTCTGATAATTTATTATTACTTTGTTCTTTTGATACTGTTCCAGATCAGCCTCATGTTAGGCCAAGATGGAAATTGAATTCTTCCATCTTATCTGATCAATGGATAATAGCTCAAAGTCATGATTTATTAAAAGCTCGGATATCGGTTAGTTTTTTATATGAGGATTTAGGGGTTTGGTGGGCTGATTCTAAAGCTGATTTTAAAACATGTTTTTCAAAATATGGGAAATATAGTGAAAATACTAAATTTCTGACTTATTTTAAATAAGACAATAGCTCCAGAATCTATATACTATAGCTAATACCTCTAGAGAGAACTATTCATTCCAAATTTCTTCCCTTAAGGATGAAATGCTTAAATATCAGTATAATAGGGCACAGACAATGAAGGCCCTCCTTCAAACTGGGATAAAACAATCTCCCTGTGGTGATCCTTTTGAAACCTTTAAAACATTAAAGGATTCTACCTCTTTAGACTCTCTACTTGATAGTGACGGGAATAATGTGACTTCCACAGAAGCATTAAAAAAAGGTTATTAGAGATTTTATTTCTTCCCATATTCCTTCAGACCTCCTTCAGAGGATACTATAAAGCATTTTTTGCACACTATGTCTATTCCTGGAGTTCCGGAAAGCACGGCTGATTTAATACAACCTATTACCACTGCTGAAATTGAACAATCTATTAAGACTTTAAAAAATGGCACTTCACCAGGTTCAGATGGCCTAACGAATTAATTTTATAAAACATTTTCTAAGCCGTCGTCCACCTGTTTAGAGCTGGGTTTTAGGTTTTTTACAACTACTTATAATATTCCTTTATGGTTTACGGAAGGTTTGTTAATCTTTTTGTTCAAATCGGAAGACAGGTCCTCTATTGGTAATTGGAGACCAATTACACTTCTTAACTGTGATTATAAAATATTGGCTATTGTCCTTAATACCAGACTTAAGCGCTATGCACACATGGTATTATCGCCTTTACAGTTCTGTGGTCTACCTGATCGGAAAATACAACAGGCCTTGATGATTATTAGAGACCTCAATGATTATGTCTCTTCACAAGGGGGGTACTGGGTGCATCATTTCTGCAGATCAAGATAAAGCATTCAACAGGGTTTCTCACCCCTTTCTTTTTTAACCGTAGAAGCATATGGTATCCCACTACCAGTAATACAGTGGCTTAAATCTTTATATAATGGGGCGGTGGTTCACCCAGTAATTAAACACCACATTGCTGAATGGTTTTGTATACAGACAGGAGTCCAGCAAGGCTGCCCCCTTAGTCCTCTTCTGTATATATTACACTAGACCCCCTAATCCATCTTTTGACAGGTGAACTGAAATGGCTGGGAGTGACAGGACCAGATGGTAGGCAAGTATTTTACATGCTTGCTTATGTGGATGATATTTCTTTTCTCACTTTACACAAATCCCCCTTTTTTAGACTCTATGAATGATTATTCTAAATACTCTAACTCCAGATTGAATTCAGCAAAAAGTAAAGGTCTGTTTATTGGATCTCATTTCCCAGCTCCTGTTATGGTAGAAGGGATATACTTTCTTCAGAACATCTGAAAATTTTAGACATCTATTCTGGGGCACAAAATATTCCCTCTTTTAATTGGAATGCTACATTAGCTCACGTAGAACTAAAAGTACAGAGACGGCGGCATTGGAAGATGACTAAACTTAAACATATACAGATTATTAAACGATTCATTATTCCAATGATATTGTATACCACCATGATTTTTCCACCTCTGGTACAGTTAGAAACCAAATTATACAGTCTTTTTTTCCAGATGTTATGGGGAAATAGGCTGAATCCCATTAAAAGGCAGTGCATGTATTTGCAGAAGGAGAAAAGTGGGCTTGGTATGATAGATCCGGTGGTTTTTTTCCACATTTTGTTTTTTTCTCAGTCCCTCAGATGAGGTCTAAGGTCTGGAGAGGTGATGCGTTCTTATTGGCTTAAATCAAACGTCTCATTATTTTACTAAATGGCAGACCATTCCCCCTAAATTGACTAGTGGTCTACAAGTTCCACAATGGTTTATACCTGCTGCCCACAAATTATATAGATAGGGTCTAAGGCCACAACAGATTATGAAAAGTTCAGGGCCACAGCTTTATAAACTAGTTATGACTTCAATTTATCACACTGAACTATGTTTCAAAAATTGTCCATCTTCCCAGAATTCAAGGGTGCTGTCCCAACTGACCAATTCAAGAATCCCTGTTCAAATGTGGGATTCCTTTGGCTGGCAGTTTATGGAAGGATTAATATCAGAGGGAATGCAAAATACCAAGCCAAAACCGAAAGGAATTGTCCTTACGATTCTTGTATTAACTAAGAAGAAACCATGGAAAATTTTTTATTTCATAGTTCGTATGCGACATCTTTATGGGTTCATCTGGCCACAAAATGGAACATAGGTTGGTTATGGAATATGCACTATGACAATTTGGTATTGGGGCAATTTTGTAATCTAGGGACTCATTATTCCACAGAAATGTTGGTTATTTTTTGTTGTTGTCTAAAGTTCTATTTCTGGTAAACTAGATGTCAGTGGGTGTTATACCAAAGATTGATGCTATATGAAACTGTGGAACATCTTACATAATTAGCAATGGAAAAAGTGTATATTTCAGATGTAGCAGTGAATACATCTAAAAAGATCTCTGCTTGGTGGAAAGGTTTTTCAATGTTTATCAAGTATAAGTGAGGACCTCATATGACTAGAGGGAAAAGGAAAATACAATTTTATTTCTAAGTTTATTAGTTTATGTTAATCGGTTGGTCATATTGTATTTGGTTTTGATTGTTTTTCTTTAATTTTTTTTTCGTGTGAATTAAAACAGTTTCCTTTGTTTTCTCCTGTTATTATTGTAACTGTATATGTTTATGACAGATGTGATTTTTGATGTTATTAAAATAAAAACTCCCCTACTCTTTTTGAGAAGTGCCATGGGATCTTTAACATCCACCTGAACTACCACCAGAACAGGCAGATGGGACCTCGGTTTAACGTCTCATCCAAAAGACGGCACCTTAGGAGTGCAACACCCCTCTCATGCTGCACTACAGTGTCAGAATTGGGATATTAACCCAAGTGCCTGGTGTGGGGATAGAACCCACAGCCTTCTGATCTCCCAGCCTCAGAGGTGAGTGTGCTACCTGCTGAGCCACTGACACTGCACATTAGCCTAACTACTGCACACAGAACATTTTTGCAATAATAAGGCATCAAAATGGGCAGAGATCAAAATCCTAGATGAAGCACAAGCAGGCCTCAGGGCACACTTATTCCACAATTGATCAATGTTTCATTTAAGTACATTTAGACTGGGATATTCAAAAGGGTTGCGCATGGCACAACAGAGTTGCACTGGCGCAGCCCCACATTGTGCCCTGGTGGGATATTGAGAAGCCTGCCTGGTGCAGTACAAATCCCAATGCACCAGGGTGCAATGGTAATGTATGCAGCACAGATGCAGAAGACATGCCCATGTATATGTAGCACATACCGATATTCAGCCTAGGATATGTGGCACATATGCTGGCACAACCTTTCAGTGCACCACTTGGGGGGCTCAAAGTTGAGTCCGTGAAATTTTTGAACAACTCCTGGTCACCCACAGGTGGGCTGCCATATTGCAGGGCACAACACAGCAGCCACCCAGCCATGGGTGGCCACCCACCTACCCAGAACACTCCACAAGTACCCACATCTCCCTGGTAGTTGAGTGGTACCCCCCACCCTCCTGATCACTGATAAATGTAGAATGAATCATTCTCTGGTGATCTAGTGGACCCCCCCTCCATTCTGATTGCCAGTAAATGTAGAATAAATCATTTCCTGGTGGTGTAGTGGATCCTCCTCCCTCCCAATTGCTGGTAAATGTAGAATAAATCCTTCCATGGTGGCCTAGTGGAACCCCTCCCTCCCTATTCCCTGATTGCTGGTAAATGTAGAAATATTCATTCCCTGTTAGTCCAGTGTCCCCCTGCCCTATTCTCTGATCATCAGTAAAGAGCCGTAACATCAGACCCTGGTGATCCAGTGGAACCCCTCCACCCCTCCCACCCACACAGGACCCTTTGCCCACCCCCCCGTTGTTGGTGGGCAGCTGCAACCAGCCCGCATACCGCCCAGCTGCCCACCAACTGACAGGTACAGTATGGGCTTGCAGGGCATACTGTACTAGACAGTCCCAAATATGTGAATGAAGTCATTCACAGATCTGGGTCTGTCTAATACAGAGTGCCCTGCAAGCCCATAGGTCCATACTATGGATAAATGGGCTTACGGACCATACTGTACCTGTCTGTCAGTGGGCACTTGGGTGATATTCGGGTGGGTTGCAGCCGCCCGCCTATGATGGGGGCAGAGTGGGGTGGGCAAGGGGTCCTGTGTGGGTGGGAGGTGCAACTGGATCGCCAGGGTCTGATGTTATGGTGCTTTACTGGTGATAGGGGAATCAGGTGGGAGGAGGGTCCACTAGGCTGCCTGGGAATGCATATTTCTACATTTACTGGTGATTGGGTGATTGGGCCAGAGGGGGTCCACTAGACAACCAGAGAATTATTTATTCTACATTTACAGGTGATCAGGAGGGAGAGGGGTCCACTACACCACCAGAGAATGTTTATTCTACATTTACTGGTGATCAGGATGGAGCGGGGTCCACTACACCACCAAGAAATGTTTATTCTACATTTACTGGTGATTAGGAAGGAGCGGGTCCACTACACCACCAGGGAATGCTTATTCTACATTTACCAGTGGTTGGGAGGAAGGCAGGTCCACTACACCACCAGGGAATGTTTATTCTACATTTATCAGAGATTGGGGGTCCACTAGACCACCAAGGAGCTGTGTGTGCTATATCATTTACTACGATCATGGCTATAGGGCGGGGGATGCCCTGGGACCCCCACTGTGCACATGTCATGCTGTGCAGGGCAACAGGCACAAGTCGTCGGGATGCTCTGACTAGGTATGCAATAAGATATAATGCCATGCAAATGGCCCCATTTGCACCTTGCATATAATATGGCCTCATTTGCATACCCCCCACTGAATATCATGGGTTATGCTTCTAGCGCAACTACAATTGTGCTGGTGCATCCCAATGCTCCCTATCTGTGGCTTGCACCTGCACAGTACCACTGCACCATGCACAGTCTGTGCCATGTTCAATGGTGTTGCACCATAGTGCACCACCGTTGAATATCACCTGGTCCTGGCTTCGACACATCCCAGCTGTGCTGTGCCCAGGCTTGCGCCACTGCCAGGCACAGTGTGAATATCCAGGCCTTAATGTACAAATGTAAAGTAGTTAAAAAACCAAAACTGTACTGTGTATCTATTGGTCTAAAAGTGCCATTTGATCATGTAAATAGGTTATTACTCTGGAAAGCACTGGAGAATATAGGGATGGATAAATCTCTCTTAAACTTAATAAAAACTTTGTATCAGAATAACACTATACAAATAAGATATGATACAAAGGGTAATAAAAGTATGAAATTTGTAACTAATAATGGGGTCAAACAGAGTTTTACTATGTCCGCATTGCTTTTCAACCTTTATTTAAATAACATACTTAGAATTCTTTATGATCCATAATTCCATATGTCCAGAATAGGAAACTGTAACTGTCCTTATTTGGCTTATGCTAATGATATACTGTAGTGCCACTTTCCACAAGTTATAGCAGGATCAAAACATTATTACACAAACTTTATTCAGAATGCACTAAGGTAGACCTACAGATACATTACAAAATAACTAAGGTAATGGTTTGTGGTGGTAATAACAAGAAATAGAAGTATGTTTAAGACAGTCATGATTTAGAGGTGGTTAAAAGTTTCTGCTATTTGGGAATAACCATAGCAGATAACTTATCATGGAATAGACATATGAATGAATTGGAGATACAAACTGCAAAATATCTTCCTGATATGCCCAATTTTTAAGTTTGTCATTTGCACAAGCACAGATGAACTTGTTGATATGAGAGTTGCTATAGAGGGGTCTGGGGGGGTGCATACACTGGAGAGCTCTGTTCAAGGGGCAGGTCTGCAGCAGGTGAATCAGTAGGCAGGCTGCCGATGACTCACTTTCTGGTTTTGGGGCAGAATTGGCAACATTTTCAAAGGACAGAGCCAAACCAATAGTGGTGCAGCTCAGTCCTTTGATGTGGAAACAGCCCTACAAGGAATTACAGTTCATTCCTGGTTACACGTTCATACTGCCATCATGCTTATAGTGATGACGGCAGTTGCTGTCAGGAATGAGCTTACTTAAACTGCTCAAACTGACATGTGAACGTGCTGTGCCTGTCTTCAAAAGCAAATTCATCCCTCCATCTCCCTCCATTCCCTTTTAAGCCCCCTGCCAGCAAATCACTCCCTCCTGCTGCTGATGTCCTCCCTGCTTACTCCATTCCTGTTCGAGCCCCCCCACCAGCAAATCACTCTCTCCCACTGCTGATGTCTTCCTTGCTCCCTCCATTCCTGTTCAAGCCCCCAGAGCATCACTTCTGGTAAAAAAAGAAACCTGTCCCCAATATCTATCTTTTTCTAAACCTGCAAATAAGGAAACAGTCCCTCATTGTCTCCCCCATCAAAGCAAATCACTCCGTCCCGCTCCCTCCCATGCTGCTGTCCTCCCCGCACCCTCCGTTCCTCCATTCCCTGTCCCCTGGACACTGGTGAGCCCACTCCCAGTGTCCAGAAATGTACACATCTTTCCTGGTAAAAAAAAGAAAATATCCCCAATGTCTTTCTTTTTTTAAACCTGCAAAAAAGAAAATGGTTCACCATTGTCTCACCCATCCCCCTCCCCCATACTGACCCTCCCACTGCACACCCACCTCCCTGCACTGCCCCTTACCCATACCTACTTCTGGAGGTCAGGAGCAGTAATCTTCTGTGGACATGGACACATCTGCACTCTTCAAAGCTGACAGGCAATATGAAGATTTCAAGGTAAACCGAATAAAAGGAATCAATGGGGGGGTTCAACTTAGGTTGATATCGCAGACATTTTTAGGAATTGTGGCCCCAAATTTTCAAGATAGGGTTCTTGGGAACCCACCTCCTCAACACTGTTGCTGTAATTTTGTTACTCAGTTGCAAAAGGTGATTTCACAGTCACTGCGAGGAATCACCTTTCTGGACTGATTAATGAAATGACAGTGCCACTGTTCATGAGATCGGGTCCCAACAAGCCCGCATTGCAAATTTGGTGAAACAATGCTATAAAATGGCTATGTTTTGAGCATGCATTGCACAGTTTCTATGCATGCTCCTAACTTCACCAGTTTTAATATTTTCACACCAGATTTTCAACATTGCCATTATTTCCCACCTCCTTATGAACAGTATAGCTGTCACTTTTCATATCCTGCCTGAAACATGTTTTTACACCTGTGGTGCAGAATGGCATGGTCACTCTCCAAAATGACCATTTGGGACAAGTAAATGAAATGATAGTGCCACTATTCATGAGGTGGGGTCATAAGAATGCTACATTGAAAATCTGGTGTGAAAATATTAACAAACAACAAAGTTACAAGCATGCACTTAAATGAGCAAATGCAGGCTCGTACCTTTGGTGCCTTTCAATATGTTGACCCAAAATTTTCATCATAGCCATTTCTTCACTGCACCTCATGAATTTGACATCTGCCATTTTCCAGATAGTGGGCAAAATTTTGTTTTGCATCCCAAAAGGTGATTTTGTAACTACTGCATGAAATTACCTCTCAGACAGAAGTTGAAATTGTACTCTTCCTTTCTTCATGGGGTGGTGTAATAAGATGGCTACGTTGAAAATGTGGTGTAAAAATATTAAAAAACAATAAAGTTATGAACCTGTCACATGATGAACATTTGGCATTGACACATACCTATTCTTATAGATATGGTGGCAACTCATTGAGAGGTTGTGTTAAGGTAAATGATTGCTAAAATTAAAAGTAAAATATTATACGGAACAGAAATCTGGGGCTTGTAGCCAATATTAAATAATGAAAAACTTTTGAACATGTTTTATAAGAAGTTATCCGGACTTTCACCTGGAGATCCATTCTCTCTGGTAAGAGCAGAATTATGTCAGTTATCATTAGAATGCTTAATACAAGAAAGAATATTTACATACTGGTTAAAGACATATGGCAGGAATGAAAATAGGTTACCCAGAAACTGCATAGAAGAAACACTAATCTATATCCAGCAAAATGTTATGTTTCCTAGTATATCATTTATTGAGACCCAGGTAAATCCACATGGCCTTTAACTTGCTTGGCAGATATATTTGTTAAACCGTTTGAAGAAGTTATCAGATGTATTAAAATTAGAAGTAGAGATGTGCTTATACAGAAAAAGATGGGATTATGCACCCAGTATAAATTAAGTAAATGGCTTGCTGCTAATAAAATAAGTTTTTGTTTTGGAATGTATTTGGAATTAATTAAAAATCCACAAAGAAGAAAATTGATAACAAAATATAAATCTTCATTTTTCTTCAAGCCAAAGCTTGACAAATTGGTATTCTAAAATACAGTTACAAAAGTACAGTATCTAGATGCCAGTTAGAATTAGATGATCTAACTCATTTAGTGATTTTATGTCCATTATACAATCAATTTAGGAGGAAATTTGGGGGAAGTATCTTGGCTTCAGTAGAACTGGAGCCTGGACATCAAGTTACATATTTTTTAAAGTCCCATTCAGTACTGGTTTTGAAGGCTGTGGCCTCCCTCACTAGTATAATTAAAAGAAAGAAGTTACATCTAATTAAGGATGAATAAACATATGGTGGATATTAACATTGTTACTGTATATAAGTGGGGATGTTATAATTTATCTATGTGTAAACTGATTACTGTATTAAATTGTATTATCTGTATTTACTGTATATACTGTGATTTTAAATCTTGAATCTATGGTTCTTGTATTGTAATGACATGAATTGTCAATCAATAAACTTAACTATCTAAACTAACAATTGTTAAAACAGGACTGGGTGTGATTACCCTCCTGAACCATATGGTGTCTACCTTTTCTACTTTTAGACTGCATTCTACCATTTTTTCAGTGGAAATGCACACAAAGCTGTACAATAAATAGCATTATTATTGATGGCATGCCTCAAAGAACCCACAGTCACAGGTGTGGTACCTTTGATAACATAAATCCTTTTAGCCATTTTGCTGGCCACAAATAGTACTCACAGGACTGTCCTGTTTTCCAATACCATGTTTTTTCTGGAGCTATTGCTGCATTGTCCTCTTCAGTCATCCTCACCTGACAACCACAACAGGAAATAATTGTGGTTTCTTCTTGGATGACCCTTTCCTCTTTGTCCAATTTAATGCTACTCTGAGCAGTGTCTTTGTCAGCAGCATCTCCCCTTCTGGACACTGCCACAGTTCTCATGAGCAGTGGATTCTGGGACTTTCAATTGCCCTGCTGGCATAACCTTATATTCTCTCTGTTGGGCCTTCTTCAACATCCTCCAAACAGTCTGCTTCAGCTGCCAGATCCTCTCCTCTGCCACCAATTATCGATCATGCATCTCATCACATCTCTCCATCATCTGCTGAACCATAAGTATCACTGCTGACAGGAGCTGCTTCTCAGACAGCATCTCTCCAGGTTCATCTTGTTGCCCTTTAGCAGGCTCTGCAGCCTTGACTTTGCAAGCCATCATCTGGGTTTATGCAGTCCTTCTGGTCTATTCCTAATTACCTGTGTCAGCCCCTTATAATAATCCCATTGCTAACACCATATGTAGGAATGGGGTTTAGGAGAAGACTCAAACACACAGGAATATGGTGCAAGGTACCCACATGGGTATCATCTTTTTGAGTGGCTATTTACAACAACATACTTTATGGTACAGTATTGTCAGAATGTTAAAGTTGTTAACAAAATGAGATACAAGCTTTGAGCACTCTTGGAGGAAGCCCGTTTCTCTTTCATCTGTAGTGGGACCTCAGTAGCCAGTACCATCTCACCAACCAAAGACACCATGCTCCATCAAATTCAGGTAGGGCAGACACTTTGTACTGTGCATCTTGCTACCCACCTCACCAGGATTCCATCAGGTGTTGCTGCCAAAAGGTGTCTGCACACCCTGACACCTGCAACTATATAAAGACCAGACACTCAGGCAACTTAAATGTGCACTCTAGAGTCACAGTCCTTGCCCGGGGTTGATGTTATCCCTCTACTTTTATACATGGTTTAAAAACCAGTGTCTCTCAAATGGCTTGTGCTTTTCTCATTTTCTGGTCCTCCGTGACAACTAATTGGTCCCTCCACCCACTGGCTCCCACCTTGCAGACTTCATACTGCACCCAGCAGAGGTTCCTCCTTGCTACTGAAATCAAGGTGAACTGAATCCAAGCTGCCTTAGCAGTTCATTTATACCAACAGATGGTCAGGTGACCTGTCAGTCACATTTGAATTTTCAGCTTATGGCATATATAACATGCTTAAAACAAATGTATGATAAGTTCAAAAGACATAACAAGGGGAGGTATGATTATATAAAGCTAATCCCCATTTGTAATATGAAAGAACAAGTGAAGAACACAAGGAAAATAGGCAAAACCCTTAACAAGAAGTCCCACCTCCTGAGTTGGGCCAGCCACTTCTGATGATCTCACAGACCTTCCCATAAAAGTAGAAGTAATGAAGCCCAGCTCCTCCTAAGGAATTCAGGAAACAGCATGGCTGTAGCCAGCTTAGGGTCTAAACACTCATTTCAAATTCCAGGTAAGAGAAACCATTTTAAACACACTCAAGAATGCACTTATCACACAAGGAAAGACTTCTTCCTAGGCTAGCCTTCCTGTAGACTGCAGACTTTCTGAAACATCAGAAGTGTTTTAATATCTTGTATTTTCTTTGTACAGCACATGCTTCAGGGCTGGTCTACTAGTTTTTCATTACTATAGGTAACTAGTAGAAGTGTTTTCTGTTTGATACCTTATATAGTATAGATTGGGAAGTTATCTTTGTGAACTAGTTGATTAAAGTGTGCATTTATATAGTGTTCAACTGCTACTGGGCAGGGCTCAACATAAGTAAAGCATGCATACAAACTGCTTACAGCAAACAGAGAACTCAAAAGGGTCATAAGGAAAATGGCTGCAGCAAACAAGGTCAAGCTCTGGCCAGAGCTGACATGGATGCAGCCGCACTAGTAGTGCTCACAGTGAAACAGTCCGCCATGGCCAAGATGGTTGTGGTGCAGTCACACATGCACAATTACTCTTGCATGTGCACTAAACATTGGTGGCCATCTTGGGCATAGAGGGTGACTGGCAACTGAAATAGTGCACCTGTGGGAGGAGGCAGGGGAGTGAGTAGACTGTCTTGGAGTTGTGAAATGATTGCACTGCAACTCCAAAACAGTACACTTGTTTGTTGTCAGTCTGGTGGCTTGTTTTTAGAGCTACCACAAGATGGCTTCTGGCTCCACCCACTGCAGCCTTAAAAATGTGGAGAAATGTATGATAGCAGCGTATATTTTAGAAAACCTTGTTTCCTATTCCATGTAGGTACCTTCACTTTCTTCTTTTATCATAACTGGTATGCAAAGAAGGAAGAGTTCCCAACCAGCAGAAGGAATGCTGGCATTTTAAAATAAGCCCTACCAGGCAGACTTGCATTTACTCTTAAAGGAGTCTAGCTAACTTACAACTTGCTGTGACAAGCTACAAGCAGTGATGAAAGTGAGCAGGAACGCATAGGAACTCAGTCCCTGTACCTTTTTTGCAGCAGGAACTGAGTTCCTGTACTTCTTCCCACTGACACTAAACCTGAAAGTCTTAAACTAGCAACATATTGACCGTTTCTGGATCTGTAATCTGCTGTCAGGGTTTCCATAACACCGTTTGAGTTGTACAACAATACTATTTTCCTAGAAATACTTTAATATCTCTAACTGAATCTACTAGCGTCAAATTAGATAGTTGTGCCTTTACATCGCCATCCTTTAGATTGAAGATCTTCATTCTGTATTTCGTAATTGCCAGTGCCTGAGTTCCTGTACTTCTTGTCTACCACTTGCACCACTGGCTACAAGCTAGTGTGTAATTGTTAGATTGGACTTAGGCTTAGTACCCATCTCTTAGCATTTGATGTAGGTATATAGACATACTTGTTTGAAGTCTGCAATTGAATAAGTTTTTACACCTATCTGTATGGTTGTATGAATGTTAGTTATGTATTTGAGTTCTTAAATTAACTATTGTATGTCCTAAATAGTTTAGAATAGGGTTAAAGACTATGTTTCAAGAAGTGTGTAACTGCTGGATTAGATTTAGGCTTAGTACCCATCTCTTAGTACTTGATGTAGTTATATACATACATATTTGTCTGAAGTCCACAATTGAAGAAGTCTTCACACTTATTTGCATGGTTGTAGGAATGTTACTTGTGTACTTGAGGTTTTGAATTTACTATTGTATATCTAGGTGCAACGTATGTGTTTGTGTAATATGTATCTCTATGTATAAATATTTGATTTGTATGATTTTTATTAGTACTTTTGTAACATCTAACAGGACTGTCTTATGAACAGGGATTGTATCCCTAATGACATGAAATCTCCTGATATCCTGTATAAAAATAACATTTTTATCTATCTACAGTATCTACAAACAGTCAGCCGCTAGCCCACATTTGTATTAACTGCAATGTGCAGTTTCCACAGAAAAGACAAAGAATAATAAGCCTTGGCTTACCCTTGGTTGATCAGGCCAGAGGTAGCAAAGACAGAAAATAAGAAAATACTTACAAGAAGACAGATGCAGTGCACAGCAGAGAAAAAAAAAGGTAATTATTGTTGCCATTTTAAGTAGCTACTATCCCCTTATTTTTACTTAGACATGTCTCTATTCATTGTCTGATATTGGGGTGGGGAAAAAAAAGACAAGGTAGAGTCCCACTTTGCCACAAATTGGTTTCCTATCTAAACTGGAATCAAGCTTAATAAGTACTTTTTTCAACTCGGATATTATTTTAGATTTTCTACCATTAAGTGGCATTCTTCTTTTAAGTTGCACATGTTGTAAGGCATGGAATCTTTATTTCAGGAACAAAATCTATTAATAAAATGGAGCTAAATTATAATCATCCACCTACAGTAAATGAATAAGAAGTGGACAGAGAATTAAAAAAAAAAGAAACTGACAATAATAGATCTTTGAGGGAATAACTAATTAACATTAAGCAACCTTGATTTAATATTTGCCAGACATGTTGGTTGAGTAGGATTATTTAAATAACTTTTGAACGAATGTAAGGAATTCTTAGTAAAATCCATTAGATACAATCATTGACTTAAAGAGGACCTTCCCTGGTGGTCCAAAATGTTACAGCTTGTAGTCATTATATGCAGTACTAGACCTGAAAAGGTGTATGCATGTGTTATTTCTGGCCAAGGTTTACTCTGCCTTCCATAATTTGGATTTGTTTTTGAACCCTGCTGCATTTGCCTTTACTGTTCAGCTTGCTGGGCTGCTAGCTCCTGATGACATCACTGTAGGATAGAGGAGTGACACACACTATTCAGTACCATGCAGTTGCAACAATGTTGCAAGGGAAACCTACCAGAACGCAGGGTACATATTGTGTTCCTCATTCCCCTAGACACCCTGTTAGCAGTGTATTATGCCAAAATCTAAATGCCTCATCTGTATATTTTTTTGTGTGTGAAATTGACTCTGCCCTTCAATCATGTCAGCATGGGCCCACACCAATACCAGGGTTGCTATAGAAGCTCTGGTACACCCTGCAGTTTTTTAGCAGCTCAGAATGCAAAAACTAACTGCAGCAGACATTAATGAAATACAATTCCAGAATCAATGCAAGAAGATGTAATTAATGCATGAAAGTCAAATTGACTGGGGAAGGTCCTCTTTAAAAAGCTATGCTTTTCCACATAAAATGCCTTGGTTAGGTTCATAAATACAGCTACTGTGAGCAGGCCATTATCCATGGCTCTGTTCACATGATCTGTAATCCTGAACAAGGTTATACAAGTGCCATAACACTACATGAAATCATATTGTTCTTTAATAATAAGATTAATTTTACTTAAGTATTTGTTTACTTGATTAGAGACAATCTTTTTCAAATAACTTGCTGAGAGAAGAATATATATTTATATCTACAGTATAGGATGATAGTTGATAAAGTAAAATAATCTTTTTCTGTAAACAAGAATAACTATCAGAGATTTCTATATACAGTACTGGATGCTAAAAATATTTGAAAGGGGGTATGCAATTGAATTTGCAACCAACCTGAGAAATGTGGGCTCTATTCCACTACATCCAGTGCTTTTACTGGTTGACATTACATTTAATATTGTAAGAACATTTTTTATGGAATTACAGTACATCTAAAATAACAAGCATTTGTCAATGACAAATGTTTGTATGCATGTATAATAAAGCTTTAAAAGGAATACATTTGTGCAGGGGAGTGAGAATGAAAGGGTCCCCCTCCATTGGAGGTCACCAAACATTCTGTATGCATACCCAGTCACTCTCCATACTTGTGGGCTCGGCATAGTTGCTGTAGCACTAGATGAGTGCCTGGCCACACTGGAGATTCATGATACTTTCTGTGACATAACATGGCCAGTGAGTCCAAATGAGACAGACTGCCTTGTAGAAACTGCCCCCCTTTTGAGAGATCTGCACCTGCCCTGGGCAACACTGCCAGAGTCCCAGGGGCACTACTTATCACAGCTTGATGAGGATACCTCCTCCCAGCATGAGTGTGATGGCAATTTTCCTCCTACTCAATTGTCTTCACACACTGACACTCCTTGCCAGCATTTGAATAGTGGACTGACACTGAAACTGGAGCCCCAGGCATTTTTATACAGAGATGGCCCCCACTGCCTGTGCCCAGAAAGACAGGCATGGCCTGGGATCCAGCCTCATGTTGGTTCCTCCAAATGAGTGTGGGTTACACATACAACAACAGACTTGTGTGCACAAAATTGGAGTGAGTGGACCACTGACAGTGGTCAGCTTTCTATCCAGACACAACAACAGGTTTGAGGGCACTCTGAATGGTCAAACAAGAACACTACAGGAAGCAAATTAAGATGGAAGGCATATTGCCTCCAAACACTTATTGTGCAACTAGAGCATTACAATGATACAAAATTACTGAAAACATAGTGCCAAACAGAACATAAAAGACTTTTGCCATATCCTATCAGCTTAAATCCTCTCTGGCTTTACCTCAGGGAGCCACTAAAGAAGATCTAGAGAGGCTCAAAGCTGCAGCAGGGGAAGAGTGAAAATCCTTTATGCTCTGTTTGGTGCTATGTTTTGAGTAATCTTGTACCTTTGTAAAGCTTTAGTTGTAAAATAAATGTTTAGAAGCAATATGCCTTGCACTTGCACCTTAATCTGCATTTTTTAGTGATCCTGTTTTGCTACTCAGAGTGCCCTCAAACTTATTGTTGTGTAAGGTGTGTTACATACTGTTCTGAGGTGTGTACACTATTGACTGAATCAGTCAGTATAAAAAATGGAATATAAGCCAACTGTCTAGCATAGCTGTAGGGTTACTGCCTGCTTTCTCAACAATGTAAATATTGTTTAGTGGGTAATGGTTCTCTTCTAGGTTCTTCGGCCCCCAATCTAGGCTTTCAAATTCAAGAAAAAATACAGGAAATGTTGGGGGGCCCTTTGAAGTAAACACTCTTCACTCAAGTTATTGTTCTTCAATCTTTCTTTTTAATTCTCTTCCCCCTACGTTTCGCTCGACTTGGAGCTTGTTCACAGGGTTTATTCTTTGTTACACATCTGTAAATACATTTATTTTATGTCATTAATCAGCATTTTTTAATATGATATTGTTACATTTTTAATTCTTTGGTGTATACACATACCATTCAATAAAGATTATTGCTTGTGCACCCTTGTACTGTATATATTCTTAATTTTTCACCGGGTTAATTTATTTGTATTTGTTTAGATCCTAAGTTGCATCCTAAAAAGACATACACAGTATGTTAGTGAACACAGTGCTGCTAACAACTTGGAACAAGGTTTAACTACTGCCTGAAGGCTTGTTCCCCATATTTCTTGGTTTGCAGCATACCTTATATATTACTTAAAACTTCTTGTCTTTCTTGTAAAGAATAATTTTGGGCCTGTAATGACAAACATATTTTTTTGTAAAGCTTTGCTGTTATTATGCTGTTTAATACTATAATGTGGCCACATTGTGGCTTCTATTTACTTATTTTGTTAACAGCATACCTTAGAGGAGACTGTGAGCTTCTTAGAGTGGAATTAGTGTTCTTTGTAGTCTGTGAAAACATAATCATAGTATTCTCCTATTGGTCTCATGGCCATCATTTTACTTTTATAGTTAAAGGTTCTAATACCAACTTCTAAATATTCTTTAATATTTTAACTGCTTACCCTCACTCCTTCTGGCTCAAGTTTCTCCTTTTTGGTTAAGTTCCTCTGCATGTAAGCACTGAGGCCCAACAAGTTTTAATGGTAGCTACTTCCTGATAACCTCTCAACCGTTTTTGTGAGATCCCATGGTGTGACTAACCATGTCGACACACCCAGTTGATTGCACCTGTGCGATCTCGGTTGCTAGGCAACCGAACACTACTGCACTGATCAGTGCAGTTGGGTGCTCACAAAAACGTGCTATTTGTTCCTAGTTGCTGCAGCTCTGTGCTAGTTTACTTTTTTGTTTATTTTTTATCTTTCTTGTGAGGTTATTAAAATGAAAACACATTGTTCTCATATCATGATATTCTTTTCACAGGGTGACATAAGAGTGAAGAGGATTTTTTGCTAATATCAGCAGTTCTCTTGCCTTGATTTAAAATACTACAAATAAATTCCAGGTTTCTCAGAAGTATTATTTGTTTTTATATCAGCTTACATTACTGCTTTCTGCATCCCAGAGTTACTGTATAAAGTAAACTATGAGAAGTTAACAGTACAGGGATATACTAAATGAAGTAGAGATGTGACTTATAGAACAACTTGTAACACTTACAACAGGGAGGTCAAGTGGGGGTCAATCGCTATCTGACCTCCCTGTTATATCTACCCTTTCAGTTCTATACGATCTAAATGCATGCCTGCCAGTTTGTTTCTACATTCATCCCAATCCTGTTGTCTAATGTGTTCATGTGAAATATCCACCTCATTTCAGCTCTTAAAAGATAATCCTGGTTATTACCTCCTCTTTCTGGTGTCTGTACTTTTTCAAGTTCCCAGAACCTTAAAGGAAGGGGAAGGTCAAATTGCAACTGACCCCTCAGAAAATAATAAATGCTTGCTAGAGAAATGATCTGTGAAGAAAATGTTAAACCATGAAGTGAATGCCAAGTATTTAATGAAGGGGAAGCCAAATAGCAACTGGCCCCTCAGCAAAATAAATAAGCAGTGATCGATCCCAGAGAGATAATAAATAATGCTGTTATAGCAAATGTACTAAGAGAAGTTCAAATATAGGTATATTATAAATAACATAGTACAATCACTGTCTAAAACAGTAAAGATGATGTTTTACCTCCAGATCAACTTTCAGCATTTATGACAGGGAGGTCAAGTTGCATTTGACCCCAGTGTTATCTGAATAATAATTGTTTAAATAATACTATGGTATTTAACAAGTTTGGTATAATGTGAGCTAGAGAACTGATCGGAGAAGACAATTTTAAGCCACTAAGTGATTGAAAGTATTTAGTGAATAGGAAGGTCAAATTGCAGTCGACCCCTCAGCAAGTAAACAATAATGACGGTTTGTATTACATTATGAATTTCACAGTTTGAGATGCAGAAAGCAATAATGTAAGGTAATATAATAACAAATAATACTTCTGAGAAACCTGGAATTTATTTGTAGTATTTAAAATCAAGACAAGAGAACTGCTGATATTAGCAAAAAATCCTCTTTACTCTTATGTCACCCTGTGAAAAGAATATCATGGTATGAGAACAATGTGTTTTCATTTTAATAACCTCACAAGAAAGTTAAAAAATAAACAAAAAAGTAAACTAGCACAGAGCTGCAGCAACTAGGAACAAATAGCCCATTTTTGTGAGCACCCAACTGCACTGATCAGTGCAGTAGTGTTCAGTTGCCTAGCAACCAAGATCGCACAGATGCGATCAACTGGGTGTGACGACATGGTTAGTCACACCATGGGATCTCACAAAAACGGTTGAGAGGTTATCAGGAAGTAGCTACCACTAAAACTTGTTGGGCCTCAGTGCTTACATGCAGAGGAACTTAACCAAAAAGGAGAAACTTGAGCCAGAAGGAGTGAGGGTAAGCAGTTAAAATATTAAAGAATATTTAGAAGTTGGTATTAGAACCTTTAATTATAAAAGTAAAATGATGGCCATGAGACCAATAGGGGAATACTATGATTATGTTTTCACATACTACAAAGAACACTAATTCCACTCTAAGAAGCTCACAGTCTCCTCTAAGGTATGCTGTTAACAAAATAAGTAAATAGAAGCCACAATGTGGCCACATTATAGTATTAAACAGCATAATAACAGCAAAGCTTTACAAAAAATTATGTTTGTCATTACAGGCCCAAAATTATTCTTTACAAGAAAGACAAGAAGTTTTAAGTAATATATAAGGTATGCTGCAAACCAAGAAATATGGGGAACAAGCCTTCAGGCAGTAGTTAAACCTTGTTCCAAGTTGTTAGCAGCACTGTGTTCACTAACATACTGTGTATGTATTTTTAGGATGCAACTTAGGATCTAAACAAATACAAATAAATTAACCCTGTGAAAAATTAAGAATATATACAGTACAAGGGTGCACAAGCAATAATCTTTATTGAATGGTATGTGTATACCCCAAAGAATTAAAAATGTAACAATATCATATTAAAAAAATGCTGATTAATGACATAAAATAAATGTATTTACAGATGTGTAACAAAGAATAAACCCTGTGAACAAGCTCCAAGTCGAGCGAAATGTAGGGGGGAAGAGAAATAAAAAGAAAGATTGAAGAACAATAACTTGAGTGAAGAGTGTTTACTTCAAAGGGCCCCCCAACATTTCCTGTATTTTTTCTTGCTTTCTCAACAACCCAGATTCAAGTGTAGATTTGGGTCACACGGTCAATTCTGGCTGTGAGAGAACCCAGGCCCTCAAGTGGACTGAGTGGGTGAGTCTGCACATTCAACTTGAAGCAATTTGATTTTGTGGCTAACCAAGAAATGAAAACTTGGAATATAGATGCAGCATCTGGGAGGATTCCAGCTTTGCTGCCCACATTTTCTACACAGCAGATACAGGAGAATTCCTGAAATGGTGTCAATGTGATAGCAAATCTTCAAAGTGAACACTGTCTTTACTTTGCACTATCTTTAGCTTGTAGGTTTAACTGATAATTCACACCTAGCCACACTAGTTATATTTATTTATGCATTTAGTTATTTATTTAAAAAGTTGGTAACTGGGAAAGGCACAATGAGCCAAAGCTCATTTCCAGGTGCAACCTGGGGATGGGAGTTCAGAAAGAACAACTTACAGAACATAATGCAGATACACAGGCAGCAAATGCAGATGTAACAGCAAATAAAGTGGCAAGATAAGTAGTATGAGTTCATATATGTCTTCAAATGTAAAATTTTAGCCAATCAGCACATGCCACATCATTTGACAGGTGGGTGTGGCCTAACATGGACCAATCATTATCATCCCCTATTTTACCAGAAGTCCCTCCGCAAATGTGTTGGCCTGACCCACTTCTGCAAGAAATGACATGCACTTGAACCTGTGCCCCGCCCCCATCTGCAGGAAATGACATGCTCTCAAACCGCAGAAATGACATAACACCACCATTTTCTTAGCGTCCTATGTCCCTTCTTCTCTTGCACCCCTCAAACCCCTCCCACATGATCCTGACTTGAACCCAAGTCCCACCATTCTAACTCTAACCACTGTCCCCTTCCTACACCTTCCTCTCAAACCCCTGCCCCACCATCCTGGCTTGAACCCAAGTCCCACCAACCTAGCTCAAACCACTGGCCCCTTCACCATACCCACCTATGAACCTCAGTCCTTCTTTCAAACCTGAGTCCCACCATACTAACTTGAACCCCTGTCCCCCTTCACCATGCCCTGCCCCAAACCTCAGTTCTTCTCCCTTTGCAGCACCACCACCTACCTTGCACCCATGCCTCACTCCTGTGCTGCCCCCAAAATAAGTTAGGGTTTATGTAGTGTTATGTGCCTCCTGTTGGCTTGGGAGCATAATTGCAGGGTATGTGCATGTTTTTTGACTAGGATATTTTTGGAATGCTGTATCTAGGAGGTGGCATCATCATGCAGAGGTCTCGGAGATCTGTTTGGATACCCCTCAGAGGGAAAGTCATCTGCTTGTATAAATACCCCTTTTCTGTTTTATAACAAACAAGGTATAACATAATTTAACATGCATCTGTACATCTGTGTAAACTTGTACCAAAAGGTTACCTCCATGTATATACATATTCATCATAAGTTAAAATGGGATCTCCTTATAAATAAGCTGGTTCAACAGTGTCTCTGGAGCCCATAATACTGCTGGCAGTGTGTGTGTGTGTGTGTGTGTGTGTGTGTGTGTGTGTGTGTGTGTGTGTGTGTGAAGATTTCTGTATTTACAGGGATCTGTAAAAATGTAGATATAAGCTTCTGTTTTAAAAATAAAATTACATGTTTTACATTGAGAGCGAGAAAGGCTAAGACTCTGTTGTGTGTTGTAATTATTCTATAGCAATCACAAATTAATAATTTTTATCCTATCATGAATTACAGAATAAAATACATTTGAATCAGAAAAAAGGAAGTCACATACCTGTAGTTCTCCCCTCAGCTCTGTGTAGCATCAAAGAGAAGGTTGAATGAAATGTGAGTGATATTTATAATGTTTCAAATGGGGGGGCTACAATAGATGGGCCTGTGGCATGTTACCATGTATAGTATGGGTGGGTGTGGTGATGGTTCTACCAAGGTACAGTCCCTGTTACAAAGCCTTATATAAACCCTGCAGTTGGAGCTAGAAGACATAGGTTTTTGAAACTCCTCAGATTCTGTTTTTATAGACTTGGAGCAGATTATCCAAAAACGTCAATTAGAAGATGGCACAGAGCAGCACTTCTCAAACCAACATCCCAGCAACAGAAGATACTGTCACACCAGTAAATGAAAAGTCTGGAGATGAAAAGCCAAGCAAGAAGATGGCTATCTGGGACCCAAAACCCAAGCCAATGTTTGTGTAGTATATGAGGTGTGAAAAAGAATGTCCCACACAAGTCTTGTTGTGTGAAAGGGTGTCTGACATCAAAAAGAATCTTGTTACACAGTTTGGTGAATCAGAAAATCCTAAATCTGACTGTGCTTCAGAAGAGGCACAACTGCAAGACATTGAAGAGGTGCTGAGTTGTGAATCTGATGCAGAAAAAGATGCTACTATGAAACCCAAAACAGAGAGCGACAAGAAGGGGGAGCCAGAGAAGATGGGAGGAAAGATACTGCCAGAAAGAGCATCAGAGAAAGTTGTAAAAAAGAAATCCAAGACACAGCCAAAAGCCACCTCTGCCCAAGAGGTGGATGGTGATGCTGCAACTACCACAACCAGTGATCCCCATGTTAAGAAAGAGAAAGATAAAAAAAGGGGAAGATAGAAAGAGTTGCCTTGATGAGGTAAATGCATTTTAACAATAAAAAATGTGTAAGTGGTGACATGCATACATAGTGTAATTGAAGAGATGAGTTAGCAATAGAACAAGATCTTACCTATCATGAATCACAGAACCAATGCTGTTTTAGTTTTGCTTTAATAGACTGATGGCTTTGCGATGGTGCAGTAGTCATATTCAGGCAGCATGGATCCGCAACTTTCCAAAATCTACTGCTCGACTGTGTTTGCTGTGTGAAAGATAGAGATGTGGTTATTAATGAGATGTGTGATGACCAGTATGTCAGAAATACAGAGAGCAATAAAATGTTTCAAAATGAAACAGGACAGGCTGTGATCACTACCCAACCCTCTTCTTCTACTGAGATTAGACAAGGGTCCTCATGTAAAAAACCAGGCCTCAGTAGTAAACCCCCCAAAACTGACCATGATATGTATTACAGGTACATTATGTATCATACCATCCATGGCATAATTGCTGCAGTGATAGAGAGGGTGATACATGCTGAAATGATTGATGCCTGTCCAGGGTGTGAGATAGATGACCCTAGTCAGAAAAATCATTCTTGTATCACTGATGAATTGACGGCTAGAGAATTATACAGAAATGTTTCTGAAGCCATACATATAGGGCAACTTATGCTTGTCATTTTAGCAATAGCAATGAAACAACAGGGCTTAAAAATGACCAATGAAACACTACAACATATTGGTCATGTTTTAAATAATGTGAAGAGAGTTGATGATCCCGTGTGTTGTATTAAAAATATGTACCATCAGACAGACAGAGAGATTAGAAAAGAGGCCACACGTCTGGTCAGCAAAGGTTCCTTTACAAAATTTCTAAAAAGAAATTTGGAGACCCTGTTCATATTGTAAAAACATTTACCTCCCCCCCCAAAAAAAAACTGTTACATATTACATGTAAACATTTCAGTACCAAAAAGTGTCATCTTTAATTTTATAGAGCATCATATGGGATACAAGTACAGAGAGAATCCAAAGACTTATAGATCTGATCCTAAGCCATTATTGCAACCATCTCTGTTTGGTTCACCTCAATATGAAATTTGTCTTTGTGACATACATACAGCCTCTGAACTAATGATGTGTGCCCTTCCAGGAATATGGGAGGTTATAGATAAATATATAAAGGAATCGGTGTTGCCACTTGTAGAAAATGTTAAACTGTTTGCCAATATATTCATGGAAGACAATGAATGTCTTTGTGGGTTTTACATCATAATCATCATAGCTATGTTTGTGTGTACTATAAAGTAGAAAAAAACATTGTGATATTGTTCATGTTGTTAACCTGGCTTCTCTGCTTGCTGAAATGCTCCACTGGTCAGCAAAAGCTCCTTTGAAAAATGTCTAAAAGGAAATTTAGGGACCCTATTCATGTTGTAAAAAATATCCCCACCCCCAAAAAAAAACTGTTACTTGTTACCACTGTAATATTGTTCATGTTGTTGTTAACCTGGCTTCTCTGCTTGGTAAACTGCTCCATGCAGTGAGAGGTCACTAAAACAGTGCTGTATGCTTTTTTCAGAGTATGCCAAAATGGAAAACGCCCTGTCAGTGCACCCAGAGGCTTATTTGCCAACTAGTCAGACACAGAGCTAAACAACCTGGTTTAAATCTACCAACAGGACAAGCACCATGTGTACTTTTAGAGACAGGCCAAGGATTTTTTGACGGCATCCCAGAAATACCCTTGAAAATAATCACAGACTATTTTAAGCAAGAGGGTGCTACTCTTGAGCAAGCGATGGAAGATATTATTATGGAGTTTATGCATAGCCCTTATGATCTGGATATTTTTTGTTTGTTTGTTTTATCTGTACTGCTGTTGATCTCTTGGTGTTTAGTTTGCAGAAAGGGGGGAAAGAATCTATCATCATACATTACGCAGAAACTGTTGCTTATCTTGTGTTTAATAAAAGTGATTTAACACATGCTTTCCTTAAATAATGTATTATGATGTACTTTCAGATGGAACATACTGGCATGCTCCCAATATTCCAGTCACTCTTGATGTCTACAATGTACCATGTGATAAATGGCTTTTCTGCTTGCTAAACTGCTCCATGCAGTGAAAGATCACTAAAACATAGTGCTGTATGCTTTTTTTCAGAGTATGCCAAAATGGGAAATGCCGTCAGTGTGTCCAGAGGCTTATTTACCAACTAGTCAGACACAGAGCTAAACAACCTGGTTTAAATCTACCTACAGGACAAGCACCATGTGTAATTTTAGAGACATGCCAACAACTTTTTGATGGTCTCCCAGAAGGATCCCAAAAGGAAACTGTGGATTATTTTAAGGATAAGTGTGCTACTCTTGAGGAAGCAATGTATAAAATTGCTATAGAGTTTATGCATAATCCTTATGATGTGGTACACTTTTATGGTTCTAGCTGTACTGCTGTTGAATTTTTAGTGTTTAGTCTGCAGAACGGGGGAGTGAGTCTATCATCATATATTTTGCTTCTTTTATCACTTTTGTTGTGTTTCATAAATCTGATTTAGCATATGCTTTTCCTAAATAGTGAATTATGATGTACTTTCAGATGGAACATACTGGCATGCTTCCAATATTACAGTCACTCTTGGTGTCTACAAAGTACCATGTGATAAAGGACATTTTAAAGGACCCTGTATTCTTTGGAAAGCATCCTGCATTACATTTATGCTCTAAAGGTGCAGCTATTTCACTGGCAGAAAGCACACTGACTCTGATTAAAAATGTGCCTCCATTTTTGCTGAAAATGTATACTGAAGTAATGGAAAAACTAACCACAGAGCCATATGTAAGGTGGACAACATTTTTGATACAAGTTTTTCTTAAAAATCAGCCTGATTATTTTGAGTGGTGCATGGCATATGTGTATATGTTTTGTACCCACCTCATCACCAAGGGGAAAGTGGATGAAGATTTTGCTTGTGTAAAACATACAGGTCAAAAGTTACTGTCTCTGGATATTGTAGAATGTATAAAACTGGAAGTGTAGAAACAAGATATAATCATTACATGCTTGCTATGTATTATGCCTTTTGTAGGTAGCTGCTATATGTATTAGTTTATGTATTACTATGCATGCTATGTGTTATGCAGTATATAAAGTAAACTTTAAAATACTGTTATGACTTGTGTATGTATAAATAAAATATAATCATTCATTGCACTTTGTGGTTGTCACAGTGTTCTTAAAAAATTAAAAGAGCACACACTTTATTTTACTGGTGACAAGAGTTTTGCTAGCTAACAGATGTATTGGGGGTTGACAAAAGAAGATGAATGATCACCTACTCCGGAATATATATTTTAATGCAAAAAAGTGGGTAGTTTCCCAGGTGTGACTCAATGGTATAAGGCTGAAAAAAACTTGATAAAGGTGTCACCAGGAAAGGTGTTTCAGAATGGCTTGTGAAGCAGGACCCCTATTCATTACACAAAGCAGCCAGATTCTAATTTAAGAGAAACCCTGTCATTGTTTCTGACATAGATGGACAATGGCAAGCTAATTAAGTGGATATGAGTCAATATGCAAAATATGATAATGGGTTTATGTATATAATGACATGCATCGATGTGCTATCCAAGTACGCCTGGTTAGTGACTTTAAAAGACAAATCAGGCAAGGCAGTGATGCAAGCCTTTAAATTTTTGAAAGAGGACACACACCTCAGAAGTTGCAGACTGATCAGGGTAAAGAGTTTCTAAATACCTCCTTAAAGAACCTATTAAAACAAAATAAAAGACACCGTTTTGTGACAAATAATGAAGTTAAGGTGAGCATTGTAGAAAGATTTAATAGGACACTGAAGTCATGCATGTGACGTTACTTTACAGCCCAGATTACATGGAAATATAAAGATGTGTTGTTAGACCTTGTGCCAGCTATAATCATACTTATCACAGAAACATTAAACACAGGCCTGTGGATGTTAACCCTTCCAGTATCCTGGGTGTATAGAAGACCCTCTAAGGTAATACTGTTCTTGACAAAAAGCAAAAGGGTACCCTTCAGAAAGATGATCACGTGAGAATATCTAAGCTGAAAGGGGTGTTTGAAAAGGTATATGAACAGACTTACACAGATAAGATATTTATTTTGCTGGAGGTCTTAAAAACACAGAGACCCACCTATAAGCTAAAAGACTATCAGAGGGAAAGACATCAGATGTACTTTTTACACAGAGGAGTTGCAAAAAATTGAACCGGATGAGGACCGAGTGTATAGGGTGCAGAAAATCCTGGCAGAGAAAAAGCGTGGCAGAAAAACTTGGTATCTGGTAAAGTGGCTAGGGTGGCCCAATAAATTCAATAGCTGGATTGAGGCAACACAGTTTCGGGACATTAGAAGCAGATAAGGTTTAAAATGTTCAAAAATGGTTTTTATATCACCTTGCCCAGCAATGCCTCATACAATATTTTCTCCATTAATACTATATCCACTTTTACAGTAAAGTTACCACAAACGCTTGAACTGCCTGGTGAATGGGAAGTGGGCTTAGCAGAAATTCAGTGCTCTCATACCTGGAACAATGTGTCTGCACAAAAAACAGGTTTAGTGTGCTCTATCAGCCTCTAAGTGTAGCCCACAGTAAAACGCCATGAACCAACCCCTATGTTGAGTCAGAAGCATTCAAAATTCCATCAGGCTATTAGCCTAACATGGTGAGTGTTATTAAGCAAATCAATAAAAGCATATTTGAAGCAAATGAACTGCCAGTGGTTTTGGAACAACAAGCCATTGGGAGAGAAATAAGCATTGACAGCGATGCCAAATGCATTCTGTTTATGCACGGGCAGTTACAGCATCTTTTGAGTTTTAGCAGACTCAAGGTAGGTGTGAGAAAGACAATAACAAAGAACCCTAGAGATGTTAATGAGGGCTTTTACACATTATATACTGTATCTATGCTGACATTAATTACACGTGAAATAGTGGGTGACAGTCTAGTGCCTTTGCAGAGATGCATGCCAGTCAGGGGCCAAGACAATAAGATAGTGACCATGACTTACGATAAACCCCACTACCAAACCATCAGTAAACCTCAGATTGATGCAGTCACTATAGAAATAAGGAATAATCAAAATAAATCTATCCCATTTTGGTTTGGAAAGGTGATTGTGAAGTTGCATTTACACCCCCAGAGAGTACTTTAAAATTTAAACAAGAATGGCGATCGTTCGATATTATGGGCACCCTGCCTTGTACAGAAACTATTACAAGGCACAGGCAGGATACAGCCTTCCTGGCTTTCATGGACTTCCTACTATGTATGGTTCTGGTATGGGGGAATATTTCATAGTCTGTTTAGAAAAGCAGTTTCATTTTTAAGAAAGGGGTTTGAAATTGCAAAACCACATCTACAAACAGCTGCTAAAAATGTTGCAAAGGATGTTGTGGGGCATGTGACTAGTGCTGTCACTCAAAAGATGTCATGGGGAGATAAGCCTAATCAGGGTGGTTCAGGGCTGATTGTATTCAAGAGAGGTAGAAAGAGAAAGGGCAGAGTATACCCTTCGATTCTCATCGGACCTCCAGCTACTTTAAAAAAGGTGCTTCCAAACACAAAACATCATATAAAAGAAAGAGTTCAAAGTCCAAAGGACCATCAAGGGGGTGTAAAAAAAGAGATCTGTTCTAAAAACCAAAACATTGCTTTCGTGCACTGCACTTCTGAAGAATGCACAAAATGAGAACTGGACTTGTTTGCTGTTGCTCCCACACAGACAAACATTGAAATAAGCATTTATGTAGCGATACCCCCTCTGGATGCCCTTTCAGAAAACTTACAGATTGAATTTTATATAGCAGGGAATGGTGAAGACTGTTTGGATCTAAACAACACGCTTCTTTACCTGGTTTGCAAAATCACTGAAGCGGATGGTGGTGATATACCTGCAGCGGCCAAAGTGGACCTTATAAACTACCCAGTGGCCACCATTTTCAGTCAACTGGATGTGACTGTTGGTGATCGGCTCATCAGTCAGAGTAATAATTGTTACCCCTACAGGGCTGTCATAGAATCTGTGCTGCACTTCAGTGAAGAGCTCCTTTCTACACAGTTCACTGCAGGATTATTTTACAATGACACCCTAGGGAATTATGAAATCACAGACAGAGCCAGTGACAATGTAGGGTTTAATAAATGAAGCTCTTTCACACATCTCAGTAGAGGGGTACAGCTGCTGGGACACTTACACACAGACTTGTTTTTCCAAGAGAAACTGATGCTGAATGGTGTGGATATTAAAATTAAACTGACATAACAGGGCCAGCTTTTGTCTGAAGAGTGGAGATGCTGAGTCTTATAAGCTAAAAATCATGTTCAAATCTCTGTTTGTCAAAAGGGTAAAAGTGAACCCCGGTGTTTGTCTGGGACGCTCAGAAGCCCTGTTGATCTCAAATGCTAAATACCCTATGGACAGAGTGGAAATGAAAGTGTTCAGCATCCCTACAGGTCATAGGGTCTGCAACCAAGATAATTTGGTTCTGGGACAGTTACCAAAAATAATGGTCATGGGATTTGTTGACAGTGATGCTTTTAGCGGTTCCTACACTAAAAACCCCTTTAACTTTAAACAGTATAACATTAATTTTGTGGCTCTGTATATGGACAGTGAACAAATCCCTGCTAAACCTCTGCAGCCTAATTTTAGAAATGGGAATGCTAATCTAGTGCAGGCAGCAGGAAAAAATATGAAAGCTCAGCCACTAGTTGTCAACCATCAATAATTCACCCAAGGGTACACACTGTTTGCCTTTGATCTGACTGCAGATCAAGAATGTGCTGATCTTTAATTAAAACTGGGAACCTCAGAGCAGATTTCAGATTTGCAGAAGCCCTCCCACAAACAGTTAATCTCATTGCCTATGCTGTGTTTGATAATGTCATTGAAATAAACCAGAGCAGAAATGTCATTTTTGATTAAATGTGATAAACCGTAAAAATGAACACAAAACTGCTGGAAAAATTGTAACCAATGACTCTCACATTCATGACTGCTTTCTGGGTGTGTTTCCCTGTGATCTGCTACCAAAGGAGAGACTGAGAAACCTTTCCACAGCACTAGTAATCAATATTGACACCCATGACTTCCCTGAACAGCACTAGTTAGCTGTATATATTTCAGAAAATGGGGCTGGGGAGTTCTTCAATAGCTGCGGTTTTCATCCTGACAATTATGCACAAATGATTGGGGGCTTTTTAAACAAAAATGCAAAGACCATCCTCTACCAAAATATACAGTTGCAAGATACCTTTTCTACCACCTGTGGATTTCACTGCATCTTTTTCTTACATCACAGATGCAGCGGACTTTCTTATGATCAAATTCTAAAAATGTACTCTAATGATTTGCTCAAAAATGATGCCATGGTAACTAGTTTTGTGCATTGCCCCTTCAGACATGTTAACATGTCAGGGCATGCATCAGTGGGGTGGATCATGTTCAGACTTGTTTGTCTTGTAATGAATTTAAAATATGCAACAGCTTATAATTTCATTCAAAACCAACCACTTATAAAATCATATATAACCACTCATGATTGTGTGTCTCTGTCAGTTTTTCTGGGGGACCTGTGTTTAAACTTGTAGGGTGGGGGGGCACCTATGTTTAAAATTTTCAGATATGTAATGTCTTCAATAATGACAAAAATGTATGAAATATAAAGGTATTTACTGTAAAAAAAATGCCAATAAAATGTGACATACATCAATGGTAACATCATGGATAAGATATATTACATAAAAGCATCTCTGTTAAAAAATTCACAATATATATGACATAGCACTGAGGTAGAATTATGATAAGCACCTCTTTCTAAAAACATGTTAACATATTTGAATATGAGGTAGGCTAACATACATCAATATAAACACTTTTTTGTAAGAAAACATGATTGCATATTCAATATAGAAACATAGACTTTGATGGCAGATAAGGACCACTTGGCCCATCTAGTCTACCCATTTCCCTACCTACAAGATAGGCCGAAGATCCTAGTTAACCAACAGCCTATTTCTTCCTACCCCCCACAAGAATTGCCTTATGTCTGTCCCATGCATTCTTGAATGCTCCCACAGTTTTAGACCCCACAACCTCCACAGGAAGGCTGTTCCGTGCATCTACTACCCTCTCTGTGAAATAATACTTCCTCACATTGCCCCTGAACTGCCCCTTCTATCTTTAAATTGTGTCCCCTTGTTCTTGCACATCTCTTTTTCTGAAAGATGCTGAAATATGAGGTAAATGGTTCACATATACAGTGCACATCAGTCACTGAAGTAGGATTACATGTTCAATATGAGGTAAATGATTAATAAAGACAGTGCACAGCAGTCCCCGAGGTATGTACCATTCAAACATAGAGATGGCATTTAAGTTTTACATACTGAGCCATTTAGGTTTTTTAAAAGACTTTCGTCTTGTGCATCAGCTGTTTTAAGGCTTTCCACATAGCCCCTGTTTGCTAAATGAGGAAACACAGAGGTGGGTATGCTACCCTCAGCCGCCACTTTAATAAAAACATCCAAACCCCTTGGCTTTCTGTGGTCATGGATTGTGTGAGTGACTGTGGCCGCTCTTCCGAAATCGACCATGTGAGACCCAGGAACAACAGTACCTTTATACATTAAATCCCCCTTATCGTTCCAAAAAACAATATCCTTGTTCTTTGCAAAATGTTTTAACAAAAGTTCAGCTTTGGTTTTAGACCGATGAGAAATACTACTTAAAATGTCTTTTTCCATAGCACTCAGGACAGAAACTGTCTCAGTGGCTTAAGCAGCAGGGGGTTTATCAGAAATTGATTCACTCTTGGGCATGAGTAAGGTCAAACTGGTTTTAGTTTGTGCTCCTTGTCTTACCAAAGTCAGATATTGCTGTAACACAGCAGAGTACATTTCAACTTTGTCATAGTCTGATAAATCAATCTGAGATAGTAAAGCTGTCATTTCAGTGTCCAAAGTGTTAGTTGCAACTTTTCTCATGTCCTGATCAGGGTATTTTGTTTTAGTGTGATCCATCTGTTCCTGAGGCACCAAATACATTTTCTGAGTAAAATCCATTATCTGTTAGCTAGCAGTCAAGTGATCAAAGGAATAGCAGTTCCTAGCATGGTCCCTATAAATCCACCTGTCCGATTAATAATCTTTTTTTTTTCTTTTTATGCGTACTTTTGTGTTGCTTAAGGTTTTAATGACTCGTCCCCTTTTTTTCAGCAAACCTAACTGCTTTGCTGACAGTGGAACATTTCCTTTGATAGTATTTAAGGCTATCTCAGCTATAGATGATATCAAATCATCAGAGACTGAACATAAAATAGCTTTCCTTAAACCAGGAGGTCCTTTTACAAGTAACTTAAGGACAGATAGATTTCTCTGCAATTTTTTAGACATAATGACAATACAGTATCATATATTTTTAGAAGCAGAATGTTTTTTTTTTTCAAGACTTCTGCCACAGGCAAGTCAGGGGGAAACAACCCAGTATGCAGTATATATTCATCTGGTGTACTGGATCTTAAATCAACCATTAAATAACCATAAGGCTTTCTTGTGGCATCTTCGAAAGCTTCTAAGAAAAATGTTGTCTGAGCAGGATACATCTGCCTATCTAGAATTATGATCTGCAGTTTGTCCCTTGGATTTTTAAACAGGATCGTGTATTTGCCATTTAGTGTAATGGTCATTCTTTTTTACCTTGACAGAATACATTCTGGACAATTAAAAATATTGTCAACTATTTATGATAGCTGTACTTGGTAAACCCATACTCAGCTTCACTATTTTGACAGGCAGAGTCCATTAAATCATGTATAACAACAAAATTTACCTTCCCAGGGGGTAAGAGAGCATTGTCAGCTAGCGACATTGGTAGCCCCTCCACAAATTTAATCTGTGGGAACTTTAACAATTCATTATACAAAGGCTGCCAACAGCTGTAAAACCAGACAATATTTTCAGGCTTGTGTGATAAAGTGGTGTCAGCATTTTCCAACAGCTATTTTATGAAAAAGCTTTTCCCACTATTATAGAGGCCAACCAAAAGACAAGTAAAGGGATGCTGCAACCTGATATCCTTTTTTTTATAATCAGTAAACCTAAGGAGCTGTTTTAAAATTGGCTTGTTAAACTTGCTTGTCATAAACTACTCTCTGGGTCTTGGACACATTCTTGTTTCAAGGGACCACTGACTTTTATTCCTAACAATGCTGGGTTGACTCACAATAATTTCTTTAGAGGTCTATGACTCCATATAATCAAAGACCAGGTTCTTCAGACTTTTAAAATTAATGTATTCACTGTTAGCTACATTAAGGGTAAAACCTTTCACTTTAAGAACAACCTCTCCTCTTGACAGCCGGTAGCCACACATTTTTGGGCCTGCAGAAACAAACTCTGTAATGTGTTCATTTGCAGGAAGTTCACTGGTTAGGTCCCCTAAATAGTCCCCCAGAGGTGGTTCCAATCACCTGGTCTGGACACAAAAATGACAGAGTCAGTGTCGTGATAAAGGCCCCTGTCCTGTAACTTATCTAGCAGGTTGTAGAGTTCCACTCTGGCATATGCTGTTATAAAACTAGTTATGAATATGTTGATATTATTAGAATTTGGACAGTGGTCTTTGATGCACTTCCAGATTCAACAAGCCGTTTCATCATCGATGAAACAGCATGAGACAATATCATAGTAAAGAGCAAACACTTACTCAAACAGCTTGTCTGGGTCTGTTTCTAAGCTTGTGGTTGTCAAATTAGCTCTCTACCTAAATTTGCCCAAAAGAGAATTTAAAAACAATTTAGATATCTGTTTCCTTGCAGGGTTAACAGCTACTTCAGCAGGGTTCAAATGTACATTTTCTCTTTCTGAGTACTGTTGTATGTACTTGACTTCATCTGCTTCATTTTTTACCCATGAAGGGAAACCAGAAGCCTCTTGCTTGCCTTTCAGAAGCAGCTTGATGTAGTCTGCAAAAAGCTCCATGGATGACTCTTTAAAATGCCAAACTTCATAAATGTTAATGATTTTGTAGCCTTTTTCCAGTGCCAGGTTTAGTTCTACAGTACAGTAGATACCTGTCAGTGCCCTTTGTTCATCATTGTGTGTGCACCATGTTGTTTGAAGTCTCTCATTAGTGCATGCATGACATAATGTAAACACAAGTTTTTTTTCCAATCCTGGATGGCAGCACTGGAAAAAAAGGCCTCTAGGGCGTAAGACTTTTACTTTTGCTAAACCAAAGTACTGAGTGAGGTCATTAAAATTTTCATAAAGGATGTCAGGATGACCAGCTGGATATTGTTTGGTTTTGTTAACAAAAGGGTAGAGGCTGGTAAAATCATAATAGTGTATTTTCTCTTCAGGTTAGGTCTTATAGTATAGTACAGACAAATGGCGTTTGTTTTCACCCCAAAGAGCGACTCCTTCGCATTGAGTGGCTGTGGTAGCTGCCTGTCCATCAAGAATTTATTTAACCCCTGATCTGTAGTCAGCATTGCTTTCCATTCATGTTCCTACAATACTCTAATGGCAAAACCCTTGCTTTTTAGAAAATGAAATTTGTGCATGGTGCTATTAAATAACTGTCCAAAACTAGTCTCTGTCATGTGGTTTCTATCTTTCTCACAGTAACAGATGTTGCAGCCATGAAAAAAACAACCATTAAATTCAAAGGCCATGGGCATCCCTTTAATTATTGTATACCCATCCAAAAAATAGGGACCTACTTTAAATTCACCACCCCTTACAGCATGCTAAATAGAAATGTTTTCTTTCTCAGCTATGTGCATTAGCCACTGAATAGCTGGTGTGGAGTACCTCTTTTGCTGCCTGTGGTAATTATCTGGGGGGAGAATAGCAATAGTGCATTCTTTCAGAAATAAAAATCTATACATGGCCATGCAGACTGAGGCTATAGTGATATATTATAAGGGATCTAAAGAGACTGTTTCATACTGTACTGTGTCACCATCTGACTGTTTTAAAAACCTTTTGACTGTCATATTCATCACTTCTTTCCTAAATCTGTCACAGGCTTTTTAAAGAATTGCAACCTCTAACTGACAATAGTAGTGAAGCTCTTTTTTCAGATCAAATTCTGTATGTCAGTTGGCTAGGTACCGTTGTGTGAACTGTTGCTTTTCTGCAGGCAGCATATAATCAGAACCATAAAACTGAGTATCGGGCAGGGGACTTACATAATTTTCATTTGCCTTGGTGTTAAAACAGTGTGGAAATTAACCCTTAGCTAGCTCATTCTCAAATCCAAGGGCTGCAGGGATTTTTGCTAGCTTAAAAGAGAGGAAGCAGTGGCTGTCAATAAATTTGATGTGCAGGGCTGAGATGGTTACACAAAGCAATTTTCCTCCTTGGGTGAGCAATTAAATATAATTTTTTTCCTTGACTAGCTGGCTAACGATAAAATAGCTGTCATAGCCTTTGGCATTTTGGGCTATAAAATGTGTAGTATCTAAATGGTACATCAATAAAATGTCTGACAAAATCTTTTATACAATCTTCCCCTTCAAATTCCCAGGACCTCTTCCCATCTAATTGCTTAGCATACACAAACTTTGGTATGAGGTTCCCACTTTCTTGTCTGGCCTCAAAATCAAACACTATATGTTTCTCAGAGATTTTTACTTCTGTGAGTGGTGCCATGTAACAGAGATGTTTGTCTGCGGTCATAAAAGACCAACATCTGGCACACTGAATCAACTTACAAGCATGAGAAACCTTGTAAAAGACAAAACATTCTTTACACAGTTTCATTGATTCACAAGGCCCCATACCCACATCAGCTCTAACTAAATGCCTTTCTAGGCAAGCTGAGGACCTACAAATCTTTTTACAGTGGAGCAGGATGCAGTGTCAGTTTCCTGTTCTATGCAGTTTGGATCACAACACACTTTGCACAATAGTCCACAGACATGAATATGTTTGTGACTGTATGGGGAGTAACAGTATTCACAGAGATATCTGACCCCTATACATTTCTTCATGTCTTTTACACCATAATAGTGATTGTCATGCAGTAATACAAACAGTGTTTCAGGAAGTCTTTTTGGCCCCATTGAAAATGTTTGCCAGTTTCCTTCATTATGATATAACATTTTAATTTTGACTCCTAAAAACTGTTCAAACTGTGGCACATCACTAAAAGTGACAGGAGTTTGGTCTGACAAACCTAGCTCAGTGTGCAATATTTTAGCCTTATTCAGCAACTGACTGTCACTCATGTGCTGATTTAGGAGAGCAAGAACAGAGACAGCGAAACACATGGTATTATCTCTATTATTTAAATCAATCAGGTATTGTCTCTTTTTCTGTAAAATTCAGCTATATAAAATAGAGCTCAATGTCCGTCTACTCCCCAGCCCAGTCCCCTGGTGATTTCTGATAGTGGTTACTATGAGATGTATAGTTTCATCAGCAATTACTTCTGCATTGCTCAGTAACATGTCAGCTATCTGATCTAAGAAGGTGGCTGCGTTTAACTCATTAGGGAGTGTTTTCCTTGAGAACAAGGGGTGATTTAAAGAGTCAGCATTTAAGTGCAATTGTATAAAGTCTTTGTGATTCATCTGTCTCATCACCCTGTCCAGCAATTCTTGAATAGCTTGATGTATTGCCCTAATGGCATCTGTAAATTAATGTATTTTATCTAGGTTCACAAAGCAGTGTCACTCATGAAATTCAATAGCCCTGAACTTTTTTAAAATATGTTCATAATGCTGCATGCTTTCTAAAAAACTGTAGGGGGCTCCCTGTTTGCCAAGTCACCTTGCTGATGTTCAGCAAGCTGGTTTTGCATTTCACAAGCTTGCTGAAAATCAGCAACATGCTGTAATACCCTACGATGTAATTGTTTCCTGGCACGCTTTACTTTACTTATCAAACTTTCTCTGCTTTATTTTTTACCCATTTTTTCCTTTTTGATCCCATCTGTTATTTCCTTTCATTTTGTTAGCGCTGCTCCCCTATTCACTTAGCCTGTGAGATTTTCCATCTCTTCACTTTTTTTTTGGGGGGGGCAGCTCTTTCTCCAATGTCCTGATCTTCTTAAACATTTGGGATACATGCAGTCTGGTTTAGCTCTGAGCATGAGTACTTGGCTGCATGTAATGCAGAAAATATACTACTTAGCAAAGTACCTTTACGAAAATCAGATTTAAAAATCTGCATGTCATAATCATTATTTGAAAGTTGCTCTCGATGATCATGCCATTGAACAAAGCATCAACTGTAGCACTGAAACAGCTCTTTGCTAGATTTAAAGCTTCAAGGTCTTTTTCTCAAAACCTTGAATGTGATGACTCTTTGTCTGTAATCCCTGCACTGCTGCTTGTGGATGGCTGTACATCCTCACTCAAATTAACACAATGTTTATTTTGTTCATGACTCACAGCAGCAAAAACATCTAAACATCTCTAGTTTCCTTCACATCCAGTTGAATGTCTTTTTTTTCCTCTCACACCTGAAGTATGTCTCTCAACTGTTGACAAAACAGAAAATACCCCCTGCCACTAATTTATTTCCAGCATTATAGGACAAATATCAAATCTAAAACCTGCAGCCTTTTTTGAACAGTCACCCCCCCATCTCACCCATCTCCATCTAAAACTATAAAACATTGCAAAACACAGTAAACAAGCTTTTTTTCAGTGTTTGCATGGATGAAAGCCCAATACATAACAAAATAGATGATCTTACTTATACATTTTAAGCATTGTATGGGTAAATATTAAGCTCTAAAAATCTGCAGTAAAGCTATATCAAGACAGAGCCAAACAGGTAAACAAGCAACATTTTTAACAAGCATCTAAACTACTAATCTTGGTTGAAAATAAAATAAATACCTCCTGTAGTCATCATAGGGTCAGTATCATATTTTACACTTTTCATCTCCACAAGCGCATGGATAAAAGTCTTCAGAGTCATTCATTTCTTCCCAGGTCTCCATTCTTTTTGATTGATTTCTAGAAATTCTAAAACTCAAGCTGTATTTTTGGTGGTCTTGCTCTATTCTTTTGTCCTAAGCACAGTACGCTCAGCTCCATATATAAATGTATGTATCCACCCCAACTATGTGGCTAATAATGAAAAACATCTGGCACTGTCCCTCCAACCCCCCATCTCCATGTAAAAATGTAAAAGGTCTACAAAAACTCCTTACAGGCTTTTCTTCAACTCAGAGTGATTGCTGGGGGGTCTCTAATGACTTTCCATTCTGCTGAAGCCTGGGTCACAGTGTAATAAAAGGTATGTAGACTGTGCTTTTTTTCTAAAGCCAATAGTCTAGTATTTTGTCATTTTTTTTTCAGTATTCATAATGGAAATCCTGTCTTTTTCTAAACAACTGTATCCTTAAATCAGGGACTCAGTGTAATGTAGCATTCATCTTACTACCCAAAAGACAAAAGTTATGCTGTTTAAACCTTTGCTTTTGTGAAGAGTATATTGAAAAAAACATGTTTATCTCTTTACACTCAAAAACATTAGTTGTTTTTAGCCACTGCTGTGTAAATGAAAAAAACAGATTTTTTTTTAGTCTTAAAAGACATAAAGACATACTCTACACTGCCAGCAGTACCATGGGCTCCAGAGAGACCATCTATATTTCAATCCTACATATAAGACTTTTACTTTTTTCAATGTGTCTAATGAGGAGCACATACACAAACACACACACAGACACACACACACACAGTCCACACTGCCAGCAGCTCCATGTGCTCCAGAAAGACTGTCTATATTTCAAACCTACATATAAGATTTTTGGTTTTTTCCAATGTGTCTAATGAGGAACACACACACACACTGCCAGCAGTACCATGGGCTCCAGAGACACTGTTGAACCAGCTTATTTACAAGGAGATCCTGGTTTAACTTATAATGAATATATATGTACGTGGAGGTAACCTTTTGGTACAAGTTTACACAGGTGTGCAGATGCATGTTAAATTATGTTATACCTTGTTTGTCATAAAACAGAAAAGGGGTACTTACACTGGCAGATGGCTTTCCCTCTGTGGGGGTCTCCAAACAGGTCTCTGAGACCACTGCAAGATGATGCCACCTCTTAGATGCAGCATTCCAAACATATCCTAGTCAAAAAACACACACACATACTCTGCAATTATACTCCCAAGCCAACAGGGGGTACATAACACTACATAAACCCTAAGTTATTTTGGGGGCAGTGTAGGAGTGAGGCATGGGTGCAAGGTAGGTGGTGGTGCTGCAAAGGGGAGAAGGACTGAGGTTCGGGGGCAGGGCATGGTGAAGAGGAGCAAGTGTTTGAGCTAGGATGGTGGGACTTGGGTTCGAGCCAGGATGGTGGGGCAGGGGTTCAAGATAGAATGGTGGGACTCAGGTTCAAGAGAAGGACTGAGGTTCATAAGTGGGCATGGTGAAGGGACCAGGGGTTTGAGCTAGGATGGTGGGACTTGGGTTCAAGCCAGGATGGTGGGGCAGGGGTTTGAGGAGAGGGGTGGAGGAGGGGGACATGGGTTTGAGCCAGGACAATGGGACATGGCTTTGAGGGGAAGGTGGAGAAGGGGACGGGGGTTTGAGCTAGGATGGTGGGACTCGGGTTTGAGCCAGGATGACCTGGCAGGGGTTCAAGGGGTGCAGGAGAAGGAGGGGCTTGGGATGCTTAGAAAATGGTGGTGTTATATAATTTCTGGGGTTTGAGTGCATGTCATTTCCTGTGGATGGAGGCAGGGCATGGGTTTGAGCACATGTCATTTCCTGCAGAAGTGGGTGGGGCCAACACATTTAGGGAGGTACTTCTGGTAAAATGGGCAATTCTGATTTGTCCATTTTAGGCCACACCCACCTGTCAAATGATGTGTCACATGCTGATTGGCTGAAATTTAACATTTGATGAGATATATGAACTTATACTACTCAGATATATTAACAGCATGGAATACAGCAATGAGAAGTGGATAAATGTGGGAGAATACAATAAAGTGCATAGTGCCTGTTGGGGTTAGGGAGACTATGCTACATAGCCTTAATTAAAGGGGGTTCAGAGCAGGAGAGGGTCAGATTGGAAAGATCAGGAGGTCAGGATGGGGGTATACAGGAACAGGAGGGTGCAGAAGGTGCCTTTTTTGGCATCTTAAAACAGGGAGTGATGGGAGAGATGGAGCAGGAGGGAAGCAGATTCCAAAGGGAAGGAAGGCAGTAGTAGACAGCAGCTTGTCCAGCAGAACAGTGAAGGTGGGGAACAGAGAAGGTGTGGGATCCCTGGCACATAGAGAGTAGAAAGAGAATGGAGCATGGGAGATGAGTTAGGAAATGTAGGAGGGAAGGGATCCAAACCAATATTTGGCAATGAGGCCAGCACAGTGGGACTGGTGATGTGGCAGCAGTGGGAGGACAGAGAAGGAGGAATAAAGGGAGCAGTGATGAGTATGGGGGGAATAAATGGTGAAATGGCAGAAGACATGGCAGAGGGTACCTGATATAGCAAGGGGAGGAGGAGGAGGAGGAGGGGATGGTGCCATAAATCACATCACCATAGTCAATGACTGGGAAAACCATTTTGGTTACCAGTTCTCGGCAGACCTGGAGAGACAGGCAGGCTTTATTACAGTACAAGCACCAAGTTTTGGATGGAGTTTGGCATGGATAGTGTTAATGTGGAAAGACAAGTCAAACTTGCTGTCAAGCCACACTTCAAGGAACTTGAAGGTGGGGAAAACCTCTGCAGGGGTGCCATCTAGTGTGGAGGAAATGGGGGCAGAGCCTGGCCAGTTTCTGCTTGGAACCAAAGGTCATAGACATAGTCTTCTTGGTGCTGACCCAGAGTTGGTTGGTTTGCAACCTGGCATAGTACACTGTGGAAGTACTACTGGACTGAATCTAGTACGACTGAGGCTGAAGGGCCAAAGGTGTAAATGACTGTGTCATCTGCATACATGTGGATGTGTGAAGAGACACAAGCAGAGGAGAGGTTATTTAGGAAAATGGAGAACAGAACAGGACCCAGGATGGAGCCCTGTGGTATACCTGCCAGAACGGGGAGGGGGAAACGGGACACCTCCCACAGGTACTGACTGTTGGCAGCCCATGAAGTATGAAGGGAACCAGTCAGCAGTGGATTCTGAGAGGCCAGCAGTGCTCAGCTTGTTGAGGAGGAGAGGGTGGGACACTGAGTCAAAGGTGTTGGTCAGGCCAATGAGTATAGCTTGGGTGATATGTCCCCGATCCATCTCAGTGAGGGTAGAGGCAGTTACCCACAGCAAGGAAGAGACAGTGGAGTGGCACTTCCTAAAATCAGACTGGAAGGAAGAGAGGATATCAGAGAAGTAGAGGAAGTCAACAAGTCTGGAGTAAATGTGGGTTTCTTGAAGCTTTGCAAGAGAGGGGAGGAGTGAAACTGACCAAAAGTTGCCAGGGGTGGAGGGGATGCCCCCTTTCTGCAAAGGTGGAACCTTTGCTACCTTCCAGGCCTGTGGGTAAGCAATGAGGAAAAGGGAGAGGTTCAGAAAGTGAGCAAGTGGGGAGGCAATGGCCAGAGCCAAGATACTTAAAAGTTTGAATTCCAGCCCATCAGGGCTGGACTTAGAAGGGCTGAGTGAAGTTAGGGCGAGGAAGACTTCATGGGGGGAAACACAGGAAATGGAAACTTTTAGGTGAGAGGAGTGGTGGAGGGGAACCAGGGGGAGATGGGGGAGTGAGCAGAGGATAGGTGAGATGGTAGAGCATAGGTAATGAAAAATTTGTTAAAATGAGCAGCAATTGAGGGAGAGTCAGAGACCAGTGAGCCATCCTCCAGGAGGAAAGAGGCAGTGGACTGGGCTGGGGGATCAAAGAGGGAGTGAATGACCTTCCAAAATGTTGTGATGGAATTAAGGTTAGACTGGAGATTAGATTTGAAATAGAGAGTCTTAGCAGTGTGGACAGCCTGCATACAAAAATTCCTGAGTGACCTGTAAGATAGGGGATCAGGCAGGGATTGGGAGGATTTGAAACATGCTCACACTTAGTCAAAGAACTTAGATCAATAAGGTTGGGTGTAATCCAGGGGTGGTGAGAATGTTTGGCCCTCAATTTTATTGGGGGGGCATGAAGGATCCAGGTGTGGTTAAATATGGCATGGAAGTGGTAGAGGGCAGTGTCAATGTCTGGGGCAGAATAGACAGGGGATCAGTCAGAGGCAGCAAAGTCATGTAGGAGTGGCACTTGTGTAAAGTGATCTGTACCAAATGTAATAGGGGTGGAGAGAGCAGGTCTCACTTTCCTAATACATAGGTCATGCTGTGATCACTAAAGGTTTTATTCAGGCTTACTGTTAGAATTTGTGTTTTTTTCAACTTTCAGAGCAATATAAATATGGCAAGATAGCTGCAGGGCATATCACTGTTTGATCTGAGTTCTTTTAATGAACAACACAAGACATGTGCATTTACAGTAATGTAAGATCTGTTACTGGTGTTGGAGTAAATCATTCATGGAAATGTCTAAAGCTGTTTCCAGTTGTATAACATTTGGCATATTTCAGCCAAATTACACCATTGTTCAGATTCATATCAACAAGTCTGTTCTATACAGAATGTCTCCTCATTTTCATGACTGTAGCCAGACTATTAAAAACATAGCATCATTCTGAAATGTAAACCTGTGAGATTCTTAAACTGACCAAAGATTACTGTATGCTGTGCTTCTTTGTAACATACTATGGGTTCATCATGGGATGATAATCCCTAATGTTTATTACCAACTTTTCCATTAGGGAAAGTATCTCTAAATTTTCATAATCAGTATCACAAAGTGTTTATTGGCAATTCCACAGAGGCTGAAGTTTTACAGATGTGTTTATATTAATTGTTATGTGCCAAACAATATCTAAAGGAAATCTGTATGGTATCTGCCAATGGCAATATATAATATGTACCTCACTTGTTTGTTTGATTATTAACTTAGCTTAGGAAGGCTCGAAAGCACACACACACCCACCATCACCACCACCAATAAAACAGATAGTATTACATTTTTGGAAAAAGCTTTGAGGTTAATTTCAATTTTAAAAGAAATGGACAGGCAACTACATATATACTCAGTACAATCTGACATTACCAACTAGGTCCAAACAAAAGGAAGTGAGTGAGGGACTGCTTCCGCTACCACCACCACACATCCCATCACAGAAGCACACTAAGGCTTGGAAACAAGACCCTACTCTAAAGGAATAGAATTTCCATATGGGAGGAAGCAGCAGTGACCGCAAGCTGTTTGAGCAAGGGCCAAACTACCCTTCTACCAATATGGAACCAAGCTATCTCCATAATGGAGAATGGTGGGACTTAGTTCTTCCAAATATCAGCTGACCTCATGCCCAGAGTGAGGTCTGCCTTATCAAAGAGGCCCCATAATGAAGGCAGAGCCCTCCAAAGAAAAGCAGAAGCAAAAGCAGTGGAGGGGTGTGCAATAAACAAGGATTTATGATGCCCAGTGAATACTAAATGAAACCTTGAAAAAAATACAGCTGGCACAAGATTGTTCATCCCCCCCACACACACACACACACACACACATTTGTTTCTACCTTGAATATTGACATCCAGGGGTTTGGCAGCACCTGAGAATAATTCTTGCATCACCATTTCCTACAGTTCTCTCCTTTTTTAGAAGTCTGTTTGCTCTCCCAAGAGAGACCAGAGACCCAGCAATTCCAGTATTATTACCCAGACAATGAGATCAAGCTGCTTACAACATAAAGCATTCTGATCAATTTTTTTAATTCAACTCTTTATACCTCCTACCTACCAGACCTACCTCCATCTGCATATCTGGCAATCTCTAAATTCCAACACTGTCTACCTGGACCTGTAGTGCCCCCACAGCTTGCCCACATAGTGAGAAGGTCTTTGGAGCAGTGGCTGTACCCTCAAGGAAAGTATTCAGTATGGTATGTTCAGCAGCAAAGTGTTCAAGAATGCTTTAGCATCATCCTGTGTCTTTTTCCTTCACAGCGGCTCTGCACATTCAGCAGCCCCTGAGACAATACTTATCCCTCTGAGTGTGTTCAGCATGCATGCAACACCCATGGTTCACCAGTGCACAACTGTGACAGCTATATGTCTCCCCAGGAGGACAGCATCCTCATGGTTGCTCAAGCCTTTACCTGAAAGCTCACCAGACCTCTGGGCTTAAAATGTGAAAGTGATAGGAGTAACTGCCATCTAATGCCAGCTCCATTATAGGGGGTACAGTCTCAGCTGCATAGTGTCTCCATTGCAGGAAGAAAGGGGAAAAGAATCATTGCCACTGAGCTGCTCTGTTGCAGGGGGAAGGCAAAACTAAAGGACTCCCACTGCAGCTGAGCAACTTCATTTCTGGGGAAAAGGGAAAAGAAAGGACAACAGCTCCAGTAGCAGCCACTGCCAATGAGCAGCTCCATTGGTAGGGGTTGGGCAAGAGAGTCACTGCTGCCAAACGGCTCTATTGCAGGGGGAGGAGAATCACTCACTGCTGCTGGACATCTCTGTTATAGGAGAAAAAGAGTCACTGCCTCTGCGTAGGGAAGAAACTAAAGGAATCCCACTGCTATCAAGCAGCTTCATTTCTGGAGGAGGGGGAAGAAAGGACCATGGCTCCAGTAACAGCCACTGCTACTGAATGGCTCAGTTAGGAGCAGGAAGAACTTTAGAGTCACTGTTGTAGAGTGTCTCCATTAGGAGGGAAAGAGTCACTGGCACTGAGTGGCACACAGAGTTACTGCCACCAGGTTGCTCTGTTATGGGGTGAGAGAGACACTGCCACTAAGTGGCTCTATTACAGGGATGGGGAAGAAAGTCAGTGCCACTGAGTGGCTCTGTCATGGGGGGGAACAAGAGGTCTGCTGCATGTGGACTGAGAGGGACAGCAGGCAAAGCTTTTGATATTTATGCTTATATTTTTACCACGGATGGTAAGTCATCTGTGCCAGAACAAGAGAGAACACCTTTAAATTTATATGAAGTTTTAATGATGCTTTTAACTTGAAGAGGAGCACTTTGTTTTCCAGATATTCATGTGTAAGGGGAAATAAGAAATGACTGACAACACCAGCAGAGTTGGATGAACTGGAGGAGGCAAGCGGAGTGCCATGGGTGCAGAAGGAGCTGAAAGAGAATTAAGAGTGCTGACTAGTTAGCTGGCAAAGCACAATGGCCATTTAGTGGCAAAAGAGTGGTTGCGCAAACAAGCAGACACAAAAGAGCAGCCAAAGAACACTAAAGATTGAATGACACCGTAGCTGTGGTTGGAGCTAAAGAGATTAATCTAAGGGCTTTCTATATAAGAATAAATGGTATGCCATCTATGTTTCCTTGGAGATAGTCTGATATAATCTTTTTTACCTTACTCTAAATGGTATAACACTTGTAGAGTTCATTCCCCCTCTCCCTTTTCACTTTATTTAGTGTACCGCTGGAAAACTCTGAAATACACCTTACAGACAAAAATGAAAATGTGCAAAAGACTTTTTGTATGACAAAGAAGATATATACTGTAGGAAGAAAGGTCGCTGGAGTTTGGAATTGGATTGTCCAGAGTTGAAACAAGTTTGAGGAAAGTGAAAGAACTGAAAGGGAAATCTTTGAATTTTTTGGGGGGGTTGAATCTTTTTCAGACTTTTGCACTAGAGGACTGTTACACCTCTGAAGGACTGAATCTTTTGTTTCCAACAGTATATCTGGAACCTTACTCTTGTCTGAGGCAATATTGGTGCCAGTGCTGAGGTGTATATCATAGCCAAATTTTAAGCATGGCTGGATAAATTTTAGTGAGCTTACAAGACTTTTTTTTGTTGAATTATATATTTTTTATAATCTCAAACTTAATTGCAGCCTTATATATTTATAGTATTTGTATTTATGCATATTTAGTTATAGATTTATTATGGAAGTTTAAATTTTGTGGGGTTTTTGGAATATGTGCTATGTTTGACATCATAAAAAATATCTTTGAAGTAGCTGTGAACTTAACGCCATAACAAGTAAGCTTATTTATAGACATGGAGCTCAAAGTAGACTTCCAAAACAGAATTTTTATACTACTATAGAGGTGTGAGTGTTGCTCAGGATTATATAGAAGCAATACATGTATTTTAATGTTTAGATATTAGTGGTCTTTCAGTCAAAACTACATTTAAAGGATTAATGCTAGCTGTCCTTGTTTTTGCTCATTTTTCTGTTTTCTGTCAAATGTATTATTATTATTATTATTATTATTATTATTCCTTTCTTTTTATTGATGCACATTTAGGGAAAAAACTTTCAGAATTCCAACGCATTTCAACTGACTTTAGATTATTAAGCATACTGAAGTTTTTACAAGTGCTTAAGAAGTATTATACTGAAAGATAATAAAGTAAAGGAGCTGGGCTGAAAACATTTTAAAACTAAACAGGGGCAAACAAAGAAAGTGAATGTCCAGAATCAACAAAACCCCAAGCTGGAAAAAAAAACAAAGAGTGAGAAACAGGGTATTTAAAGTACAAAAATAACCAGCTACTTAATATTGCCAGGACGTCAGCTTGAACTGTTAGAGGAAAAAGAGATTATTTAAAATAAAAAAGCACTCTAGAACCAAGAATGACATCATCACTTATACACAGAAGAAGCATAGAGGTTGAAAATTCAGTTATTGCTCAGATTAAGAATTAGAAAATCAGATACTATGGGGAAAATAAGAAGGAAGTGGAAGAGGAACCTGCATGCCCTGTACAGCATACAGTTACAGAACTACATCTAACAGATCTTGTAACAGCAGAAGAAAAATTGAAAAAAATAGTGTACTCTATCAATGTCAGTAATAAGGAAAGTTCCCAAGAAGTAGCTATTCCACATAGGGAACTGCAGAACAAAAAAAATAATAGGGTGCATAAGGCTATGCCAATAGCAGGAAATAGTGATTTAGAAGATTGACAATACCACAATAAAACAATTGATTAAAATAAGTCATACCTGAAGGACTTTGAGGAGTTTATTTCACTGTATAGTAAAATATTTTCATTTGACACCCCACACACACACACACATGTCCATCAGACATACCACATTTATGGCCCTCAAAAGTGGATGAGAATAGAATGGAGGGTAAAAATGGAGAAAAAAGACAAATGTATCCCATGAAGAGCAAGCAGAACTGGCTTTATGTGTAGTTTATGTAGTTCAATCAGTATAAAAAGGGAAATACAAAAGAACAATCGGTATTTAAGAGAACTCATCCTTCTAACACAATAAAAGAGGGAACAATTGATAATATGAAACAACAAGAAAATGGAGTACAGACAATCAGAAGAAAACAGAGATGAATGAAATAAAAAAGATGACAAGAGTAGATCGATGGAAATTAAAAACACTAGAAATGACATAGCTGACAAGGAAGCTAGAGAAATAGATGTCTTAATCAAAGAATTGAATGACAGGAAGAAAACACCAAAGATGGAGGCAAACACTTATGAGAAGAAGTCAGGTAACTCAAAAAAGGAGAAAGAGAAATTAGTGGAACATTCAGAGAGAAAAAAACAGAATATAGGGGAAAAGAAAGAACAATTTAAAATGCAACAAAATAAGTCAATAAACAAAACAGGAAAGGCAAATGCAGTATTAGCAAGTGAAAAGAACAGGAAGGCAAAGGATGAGTTAATTTACCAAGGATTATTGATACCAATAGTATATAAAAAGGGCATTCCAAAAGCTAAACACACGAATGCTTTAAATATCAAACTACGAGTACATCATTTATTGAAAGGAATATTGGGAAACAAAATCAGGTGGGATGACCTCTGATCTGTATATAGATATAAAACAGATCCATAAAAAAGTGGATATGTCTGGTGACAGCAACTATTAATGCCATAAGTTAAATATTGAATGCAACAAGTGAATTTGCAGATATGGGAGTGCATTTAAATCACTAGATAACAGGAGGAAATAACACTGAGAAAAATCAGCTAGTTGCATATGTCAAACAGGACAATAAAAAAAGAAAAACAGGGAGACATCAACAAAGGATCACTAAATTCATAAAACAAGTTGTCACTGAAGGAAATCTGTTGGAGAATAAGTTATTGGAGGCCTAAGGAAGCAAAATGATGGGAGGTCAAACAAAAGGGGCCAACAATCAATAATAGCACAGCTTTAGAAGACCCTTGTTAGTATAAACCTTTAGGATCTGCCTGGGCATCTACTGTATTTTATGATAGATGTTTTTCTCTTAGTAGAACATGCTGCCATAGTTCAGTACTCATGATAGAAACTTACTGGCTATACTTTAACTAATGGACTGGCTATATAGTAGTGACAGAAACTTACTAAGTGCTGTTTGCTATACAGCTGGGTTTATGATTACACAGAAGTGATGAAGACTAACTATGCGTGGATGGACCGTTAGAGCCAGATTTAGATGTGTAGATTTAGGCAGAAAGACAGGGTTTTGCTGGTTCTAAGACTGTTCAAGGTTATGGGAAGGTTTGGACTGTATTGTGTGGAGAGAAAAAATGACTATGTATATGTGTCCTTGTAAGCAGATAAGAACAGGTGAGGAATGTATATAAGGACTATAAAGGGTCTCTGGTGAATTCAGAGCCCACACTGTAAGTTGGGGATGCTGCACTTATGATATCCAGGGAGGTACTGTCATGTTTTCCCTCTATGTTGCATGGCTGATACTAAAATATGCTGTATGCTGCAACTGTGTTTCTTGGTGATGTCACTACCAACAAGACAAAAAATCCACAAGGGTTTGATTTTTATACAAATTTACATTGGAACCCTAGTATGCAAAGTCATTCAAAGAACACAGAAACAGCATTGAGGTTGGTAAGGATTGCAACTTAACTACTCCTGGTACTGTACATTGGTGGATAGAGGTGTAGGATCCCCGCTGCTGACCAAAGGCAGTTAGCACACCCAGCTATTGCTTTTTGGTGCAACCTGACCATAACCTGGCAGACAGGGTGTGGGGACCTAGCTACTGACTGAAGGCACATAGTGTGCCACAGTCCGAAACATAAGTTGGCAGACAAGATGTGGGGACCTAGCTGTTGACTGAAGATGCATAGCACACCATGGTTCCATTTTTCTTTAAGTGTACTTTCATTTGTGATCACAATAGAGGATTATATCTCCAAGTCTGTGACCAGCCATGGAGCATGTGTCAAACAGTTTGTAGGTCTAGACCACAAAAAGAAACAAAAGAAAAAAATGAAGGTTATTGTATGCAAGGTTTGTACATAGTATGCCAGGCATTAGACACAACAATGAGATGCTGTATATGAAAGACAATCTGACTAAAATGAAATAAATCTTATCAGACAAAGACCAAAATACTAATTTCACAGCATTCCAGAAAACATTAGCTTGTACCATAGGTAACAAACAAAAGAGGGGATTATGCATGCAAGGACTACATATGACATTTCAAATTTTAAATGACAGAGGTTAGGGTTACGAAGGAAAACATCAGCATACCAGATAACCTTAGCATTTAACTTTAACTTTTATTTTGTCTAAAGCCTCCTTTCCTTTATGCTATCCTTCCTATATTTTTTCTAAATGCTGGCTTGATCACCCTGAGTTTAAAACCTTTTAACATCCGTTCTGACCTTTCTCTGTCTCTACGTACTCACAGGCACACACACACACACACACACACCTAAACTTGAAGTGGCATAGGCTGGTTCAGCAATGCACTTTGGCTTCTAGTGCTCTGTGATAGAGGTTTCATTGAGGAATACTATGAATTGTATGTTATCTGGACTTTGCTATGCCACAGAACGTTGTGTAAATTTGAACTGAGATTTTATTATGTTTGCTTGCACGCATGTGCAAGAAACATAGTGCCACCATACAAGTTTTCGTAGGTGTGCCACCCCCACTTCCAATGCCATGCTCCTTTTTGCAGTTGTGTCTGCACCGCACCAATGAATGTCCAAGCTGTCTATGACAGCCATTCAGATGCAGTGCCCTACAGTTCTGAGAAAACCACGGCTACAATCAGCGGTGGTAACATGTAGGCAATTTGCATACTGCCATCAGCAGGCAATTTGCTACTGCCGTTGGCTGTATGCAAATTGCCTATACATCAGCACTGCACCTGAACTGTCATAGACAGTTTGTTCTGTTAAATCCAGTTCCCCCTCACACGAACACCTAGGTAGCACGCTGGGAGCCCACCCCAGCATGCTCATGTGCTTCCCTCCACCTGTACACTGTATGACTGACAGGGGTGCCCAATCCCCCATCAGCTCCATGCCCCTCCCAAAAGCTAGGTAGCACACTTGAAGCCCACCCTAGCATGCTCATTCACTCCCTCCACCCCGCACACTGTATGACCAATGGGGGTGCCCAATCCCCTGTCAGCTCCACTGCCCCTCAAAGAAAACTTCCAGGTGCCACACTGGGAGCCCACCCCAGCATGGCAAAAGTCCCACATCATCTTTTAAAAAAAAAACTAGAACAAAAGAAAATGGTCCCTAGTTGACTCTCTTGCCCCCTCCCCAACCTGCACCCACCCTCTGTGTACCTCCCCCACACCCCACTCACCCTATACTTACCTCTGGAGGCTGGTGCAATGATCTTCGGTGGACCAGGAACGCATCTGCACTCTTCAAAGCCGTTGGCTGTATGCAAATTGCCTACTACGTCAGCACTGCACCTGAACTGTCATAGACAGTTTGTTCTGTTAAATCCAGTTCCCCCTCACACGAACACCTAGGTAGCACGCTGGGAGCCCACCCCAGCATGCTCATGTGCTTCCCTCCACCTGCACACTGTATGACTGACAGGGGTGCCCAATCCCCCATCAGCTCCATGCCCCCCCAAAAGCTAGGTAGCACACTGGAAGCCCACCCCAGCATGCTCATTCACTCCCTCCACCCCGCACACTGTATGACCAATGGGGGTGCCCAATCCCCTGTCAGCTCCACTGCCCCTCAAAGAAAACTTCCAGGTGCCACACTGGGAGCCCACCCCAGCATGGCAAAAGTCCCACATCATCTTTTAAAAAAAAAACTAGAACAAAAGAAAATGGTCCCTAGTTGACTCTCTTGCCCCCTTCCCAACCCGCACCCACCCTCTGTGTACCTCCCCCACACCCCACTCACCCTATACTTACCTCTGGAGGCTGGTGCAATGATCTTCGGTGGACCAGGAACACATCTGCACTCTTCAAAGCAGACCACGAATTGAAGAAATGCTGGTAAGCTGTATAATGACATAAATGTTTCTTTTTCCAACTCTGGTGCATATCTCAGCCATTTTGAGGAATTCTGGGAGTTCTTGGGACCCCACCTCATGAACTCAGCACCTGTCATTTTGTTATTTGGTCCCAAAAGATGATTTTGTGGTTACTGGGCAGAACCACCTTTTGGGACAGAGTAAAGAAATAACAGTGTCACAGTTCAGGAGGTAGGCTCCCCAAAACACTATGTTGAAAATTTGGTGCACAAATTCCCAAAAATGACTGTTTTGTAGTAGAGCATTGTGCAGTTCCTGCACTGTAACTTTGAGAATTTTTACTATTTCCATCCAGATTTTCAACACTGCTATTTTACCACACCTCCTATGAGCAGTACAGCTGTGTTTTCACTCATGTAATTGCACAGTAAATGCAAGTAGATTGTCTTGAAATCAATGTTTAGGACAGATTAAGAAAATCACAGTGAGCAGAGGACTTAAAAGGACTATGTTGAAAATTTGGAGACAAAAGTCCATAAAATGACTGTGTTATGAGTGTGCATTGCGCAGTTTCCACACACCCTCGTAAGTGTAATATTTTCAGTCCAGATTTTCAACACTGCCATTTTTCCACACTTCCTTATGAACAGTATAGCTGTCATTTTTCACACCTTGGCTGAAATGTGTTTTCGCACTTCTGGCACAGAAATGCGCAGTCGCTGTGGGAAATCAGTGTTTGGGACAGATTAAGAAAATCACAGTGACACTGTTCATGAGCAGAGGTCCCAAAATGTCTGTGTTGACAATCTGCTGTAAAAAATCACCAAACTAATTACATTACAGGTGTGCATTGCACAGTTTCCACACACACTCGTGACTTCACCAGTTTTTTTTATATTTTCATTCCAGATTTTCAACATTGCCATTTTTTACACCTCCCCATGAACAGTACAGCTATCATTTTTCACATCCTGTTAAAAATGTGTTTTTGCACCTGTGGTACCAAATGGTGTAGTTGCTGTGCAAAATCAGCTTTCGGCTAACAAACTGATACTGCCACTGTTCATGAGGCAGGGTCACAAAAAAACCCATGCTGAAAATTTGGAGTGAAAAAACCAACAAACACCTGGGGCATTAGGGTTCCCAACCATAACGCCCCACCCTGTAGAAACTGACAGGCATCTGGGGTGTGACTTGGAATTGTCACCTGTAATGCTCATGCCATTCCACCACCACCCACACCCTGCAGCCAGTGACAGGCATTGAGGTATGCCTTGGACTCTTCGGCCCCAAAGTTCACCCCAATCTCCTATACTGCACCGATCTCACCATATTTCCTTGTGGAATGGGGTGAGCATAAGGCTCAAAGACCCCACGGTACACCGTGACACTTGTCGGTGTCTGCAGGGTAGGGTGTGGAGAAATGGTGTGGGCATTATGGCCGACAACCCAAAGGCACACCCCAATGCCAGTCAGTCTCTGCAGAGTGGTGGTGGGGTTGGCTAAAGTTCAATACTTCACTGCCATTCCTATTATGCATCTCTCTAACTCCTACACTACCAATGCCAATGCCAACAAGCAAACATTTGGCATTGACAAATGCGTGTTTTTATTCTCTGAATAGCAAGACTGCAATACTTTAAAATGTTCAAGTGCTGCAAATATTATGAGAACCTTTATCTCAGTTAAGAACTGTGGATATGTCACTTTAACACCAAACCAAATAAAACCAAAGACAGAGCGTGAAATGTTATTGCCATTTATAATGTTTTAAATCTGATGATTTTATACATTCAATAACATGATACTGATACTGATACTGTTACAGCCATGGAGGGGGCAGCTTCATTGTGGGGGAAGGAAAAAATCATTGCAGCCAAGTGGCTTTGTTGCGCATTCATTGACGACAGGAATGTTCACTCTTCTCATTATGCTCATGTTGGTATGGGAAAGAAACAAAAACATGTAGGCATCCACAAAACAAAAATGGCAAAATTTTAAATATTGTCACACTCCGCTGTGTAGAATGGGACTGACAAGGTTGCAGAGACAGCAAAGTGAACTCCAGGAATAATGCCCATTACAGGTTGGCAGTCTAAACTGAAAAAAAACACTAAACAAAAATGACTAACATAAAAAGTAGCCTGAGGGGGTCCAAAGCAGCATTATCAGTTCCATAACTTAAATTAACATGACATGTGCTTCTCAGCTTGCAGAAAACATTTGAGGAAACTAGAAACAGAATAGTATGATGGGCGGGCAAGCAGCTGAGCCTGCTTGGCAAGGGGGGATGTTTGCTGCTTGCTGGATGGTGATAAGAGCAGCTTGCTCTTTTGAAATACACAGATTTTCCACACAGCAAGAAGTAAATACTGTCGCAATCAACTTGACTGATCATTGGCCTGTCACTGCTGAGTCCTCTGCAGCTTGAGCTGCATTGGACCTGACAGTGACACACCTTTGAAAGACAGTTCTTGTAGCAAGAAACTTCATGCTGTGTGTGCAAGCAAACATAAAAAGGAAGATGAATATTACAAGACAGGAAAAACATGTTGTCATTAGAACAACTTGATGAAATGTGTTTGTTAGGCAGATTAGGTTTCTAATTGCATAAACTGGTAAACCTAACATTAAACCCCTCAGCAATTGATTCCTTTTTTTAATCATATTTTTTTTGAGGCAGACGGCTCCTGTTGTACAAATAATAGCAACTAAAACAGATATACTGCAAAGCAGAAATATCAGCATTAGCAGTTGGAGGACAACTACATAAAGTATCCAGCAGTAAGCCAGTGATATTACATTGTACCAATATCCTATAGAATTATCATAATAACCAGTTCTCACCCCCCCCCTCCACATCTACAGAAAAGGACCACACTCCTCCCGGCATCTTATGGAACAAATTAAGGGACAAGGGAGTCATCTATAGATAACATATGGTGGATCATCTTTGCAGTTTGGCTTCAAAGTAAGGTAAATAGCAATTCAGGGATGCCATGATGCAATCCATATCATACTGAAGATCTCCTTGTGAATCTGTTGTCAGGCCTCTAGTGTTGGTGGCCACTGTTTCCTCCATAACCGAGTGTTGGCTTTCTTGGCTGCTAGTACGTACAAAAAGCCATGGAGCTTGGGGCAACCCTCAGACCCTGTGGAGGAATTGAAAGGAGGACCATTGTTGGGGACACAGGTTCTGTCTCAAGGACAGACTATGCATTTGTTCTGGGAGTTCCTCTCAAAATGCAGTAAGGATAAGGCATGATCAAAACACATGTGCTTTGTCCGCCTTTTTGGTACCACAATTTGTCCCACAGTGACTGTATAATGAAGGAAAGAATTTTGTGACAGCAGCTGGAATTTGGAAAAAATGCATTCCACACTTCCACACAAACTGTCCTCAATGTGGAACTGTGGAACTTTTTATAGAAGGAAGTGTCTATTTTAACCAGCTCGAGTATGGTATTGTTGTACTAATTCTTTATTCCAAGCACCTAATGTTTTTTTTTTTATTTAGTTGTTTAACCAGGTATAGCACACTAAGCTAAAAGCTTTTTTACAGGAGCAACCTGGGAGCACAAGGAGGTTAAGTGTCTTGCTCAGGGTCACACAGTATGCAAGTGGAAGCTGTGGGATTCAAACCCAGGTCTGGTCTGCTGGATGTCACCAGATTTGCAGCTCAGAGCCTTAGACCACTGCGCTATACTGCCTGCCATGTTGATTGTGTAGCATCTCCAAATAGGTCTTGCAACCTCTCTACATATTGTTAACCAACAGCTGCCTTGTGTCTACTTCAATAGCATCCATTAGCAGTTTAAGTAGTATAGGTATTGGATCTAGAGAATGAGTTACAGTGAACTCCTTATGGAGTAAAAAGGTCCTGACCTGTAAATATCTGAAATGTTCTATCCACGTTAAGCCAAACTGCATCTGTAGCTGTTCAAAAGGGATGACTCCATGTTTGTCTGAGAACTGAAAAAATATATGTGAGGTCAACATGGTGCCATCTGTGAAAAGTATGACCAATGCAGGAGGGAGAAAATCTGATGTTTTAAACATCTGCAAAAATAGAATACAGGAGCAAGAGGGGGAAGATTCTGAATCCTGGACCACTGTCTCAGGGTCTGTGCTGTTCAGTCAGAAAAGTCAGTTAAAAGAGATCATTTTGTTTCAATATGTGAAATAGAAAGACGCTGGAAAAATGGGTAGAGTCTAAAGAAAATACAGATTGTGGAGTAAAATGTTTATTCAAACTATCTCTATTCTGGAGACAATGGGTTACTCCAATAGGAGGTGTCTTGGGTCAACAAAAAAGTGAGGAGTTCAGGATTCAGGACATCTAGATTTGGGAGATGAAACAGTATCTATATCCCTAGATATTTCAATTTACTACCTCTCCATCTCAAAGGAAATACCTTTCACAGGGTCATAGATGGGTTGTAGTTTAGCAATAATACCTCAGTTTTATGAGTATTCAAGATGAAGCAAGAGATGGTTTCAAAGTTTTGAGTTGCCACCCATGCTGCTGGAATTAAAGTACTGTATATGGAATAGGAAGGGTGAGCAAAATATCATCTGCATAGAAGGACATTTTGAAACTAATTCCCCCAACGGAATCCCATCCACTGCTTCTGTTTGACAAATTGCTGTAGCCAGAGGTTCCCTATAGAGGGCAAACAGCAAGGGAAAAAGTAGGCAACCCTGACAGGTTCCTCACTGAGGCAAAATTTGGTGAGTTAGTGACCCATTAATTCTTATATAGGCTCAAGGGGCCATATACAAATTCTGTAGACAGGTTAGGCATGGGAGGAACCAAAGACTGACAGGGTGCACAGAGAAAATTCCAGGACACCCTGTAAAATGCCTTCTCAGTGTCTAAACTAAAAATGACAGAAAGTATTGAGCACTGTTGTACACATTCTATTAATAACAAAGTCCATCTGATATTATCCATGGGTGCCATCAGCAGATAAAGCCAGATTGATCTGGGTGAATTAATTGCGGGAGGAGCTGGTCCAGTCTCTTGGCCCATATGGCCATGAATAGTTTCAATGTGTGAGATATACAGTATATAGCGTAGTGCTTGTGTATACTTAGGAGCTTTAATGTTACATGCTTGAGGTTTGTGAATTTAGACTTTAGCTTTTCTCTGTTTCTCACCCTTGGTGGAAGTGCTGGGTAGGTATAGGAATAAAGGCCCAGTGTTGATGGTGAGATAAGAGTGTTGGAGGAGGAGAAGGCTGGGGAGAAAGGGGGGTGATTTTGAAATGCTTGAAACTGAGCTGATTAAGTGCTAAGAGTTAAATAGGGGATGCGTGAGGCACTATCTCCCCGCATTGAACCTCAGGCTTTAGCCTTCCCATTCAATGTGTGGTACATAGTGTAGTGCTTGTATATACTTAGGAGCTTGAATGTTATGAGCTTGAGGTTTATGAACTTAGACTTTGGCCTTTCTCTGTTTACCACCCTTAGTGGAAATGCTGGGTAGGTGTAGGAATAAAGGCCCAAAAAGATTATTAATGGTTTGATTACCTCCTCCAACTCCAGAGAGTATGACCAGTAGCATGCAGGAGAGGAACCCCCCCCATGGGGGAAACCTCTGAGGACCCGTGGCTACTGACCTGCCCATCCTCAGGGCATGCTATGAGGTGATAATCCTAAATGTGGGCTTAGGTTTTGGTTCTGGTTATGTCCGAGAATTTAAATCCTAATCTTGCTCTTTGATGAGTCTTGCCCTCTGAAACTTGACAATAAGCAGAAAGTCAGTACTGGAGTATGAAGATTCTGGAAGATGAAGAAGAGTCCAATTTGGATGGATTTCCAGATGAGGGAAGATGGTTAATCCATGTCCAAGGTTTCTGTACAAGAACAGAGAACTGGAAACTGAAAATGAGGATAAATCCATGGAGCAAGGTCTAGGGATGATCGAGCATTAGACGGTATCACCCAATCTGAGTGAGTGGGTGAAAAGACCTCCATAAAAGTCAGAGAGGAGGGTCCTTCATGGAGGCCCTGAGATGGCATCAACCGAGACGTCTACATAGGTAAGACACAGATGTAAGCTAGGATGTCAGGTATGTTATTGTCAAAGGCAGAAATAGCAGATAGAGGAGCAAGCACATCTGATGAAGCCACTGAAAGTCAAGGATGTGGCACATGATGTTGGCGGTGCCATGACATGGTAGAGTGAGATTAAACAGGAGCTCTCTGAAGCAGTCCAAAGAGATAAGCAGCAGCAATGAAAATCCAGTGACAGGTGAACATTAGGAAGCTAAATGGGGATCCCATGTAGGCTGAGTGCGGAAGCTTGATTGAAGAAACACCCACACAGGTCATTGTTGGAGGTCCTTCCCAGAGGACCAGAGAGAAAAAGGTACAAGATACCCATGAAGGTCTAGAAGCTGGGGATCCAGGTGCAGCATGGAGGAAGCGGAGAGGAAAGACCCCCCCCACAGGTAGTCTGATGGTAAACTAGGTTCCAGGCACATATAGGGAAAACAGAGCAGTTTCAGAGAATAATGAAGCAACTGTGAAGAAAGTTAACATTGGTGTCCGGTATGCAGGTCCTGGAAGAAGTGGAATGAGATCAGTCATCAGAGTTCCTGGGAGGTGAAGTGGCAGGTATTGTGTAGTATGATGGGAAGGAGTAGAAGTGAGTGAGTTGAGCTAGATCTCCATGTAGGCTAGCCAGACTGGCTGGACCCACTATACAGGTATGCCCATGGAAGGATTAGAATCAAGTAAGTTGAGCTAGGCCCCCCCATGTAGGCTAGCTGGACCAGCAGGACCTCACATAGGTCTGCCTGAAGAAGAAAGAGAATCAAGTAAATTGAGCTAAGCCCCCATGTGAGTTAGCTGGACCGGCAAGACCCCCACATAGGTCTACCTGAGGAAGGAGTAGAATTGAGTGAGTCTAGCTAGGCACCGTCATGGGTTATCTAGACTAGCAGGACCCCCACGTAGGTGGGCCCTAGGAAGGCATAGAAGTGATGTGCGCTTGACCTGTGTTACCTCCGAGGACATGTAAAATTCCACTGTGGATCAACATGTTGTCCAGCATCGTATGAGCTAAGCTGATTGCAGCTTTCGGAGAAATTAAAACAAGGATGACCTTATTAGGAGTTAGATGAATAGCAGTGCATTGCATCGCAATGTATGTCCCTGCAGAGGTCAGAGGGATAGGTGCTAAATGAATCTAGCTGCCAAAATCTGTTTTGCTAGCTACACAATGAACATGATCTCATAGTCACTGTAATTACTGTAGAACACGGTCATGGTGAAATATGCAGCAATGAAGTAGATATATTCCTATACTCCAGAAGGAGGGTCAACAAGGAGAGAGGCAGGCTCTTAGAAATGGCCAAGGAGTGGGGTACTGTTGCAGATGATTATGGTAGTAGCAGAGTATAAAGTTTGCTCAATACAGGAGGAGAGGCAGCAGTGGCATGGAGGGAACCAGGTGTAAACAGGGCTATAGCTAGACAATAGCAATGTGGACACCGTGACTATGTTCCTTGCCCCAAGTGGTATTATATGACACAATTTTTGTACACCATGGAACTGCGTGTTGCCCTACCCATGCACTGGTGAATACAGTTGCCACACATTGTTTGCCCAGACTCCTACATACCACCCCTGCAGCCTGTAATTCTGTATAATCTCTGGGATGCAAAGACAAACATAGTGGCCAACCCCTCAAGTTTTGACTCTCAAGAACAAAATATAGAAAGGTTCAGCTGGCCCTGTGCCATGCTTTGTTGCATGGAATAATAGCAGCAGTGCAGAGCCTTGTTTGCTTCCCTAAAATAAAATTGTACAGCATGGAGTACATGGAATATGTCTTCCTACACCTATGGGTGTAAAGCATGGAACTGCCGAATGGAGAAGAATGCAGTTAATACAGACAATGCAGGGCCCCAAAAGGAGCACTGAGGAAAACCCAATCCAGGATGTAGGAGTCATCGGGTGGTGGGAATATCCACAGAAAAATGCAGCAAAATGGTCCTGAGTTGACTGACCCATCCTGTAACAGTCACACAGGCAGCCGGAAGGCAAGGGAATCAAATGGCAGAGAAAAACAGCCAGTGTCTGCAAAGAAAATGCTGGGCACCAAGGAAGAGCAGGGAGCAGGGCCAAGTAAATGATGATCAGGCTGGAAACGATCTAGGAACAAGAGCACAGGCGCCAATGCAGTGACTCTGGCGTGCAGGAGTGGAGCAGAACCCTGTGCGGGGGGATGCCAGACCCCAGAAGTCATAGTGGACTCATTGTGCAGTGGCAGGCAGGCAGCCTAGAAAGTCCTGGATAAGGGAACTGAGCAAAAAGGCAGCAGCAGGCAAGGGACACTCCAGGGAGCCAAAACAGCCAGATGGGATGAGCAGCCAAAGAACAGAACAGTTAGGGCAGAGCTGAGGAGTCAGCCCGTCGAGCCATGCCAAAAGCAGCGGAGCAGCAGAGGAGGCACACCAACCAGGGAGAAATGAGACATGGCTGGCAAGGTGAGGAGGAAAACACCAAAGGAAGCAAGGACACAGGAGGAACAGACAGCAGAGCAATGAGGTAGAGGTTAGAAGCCAGGGGAAACGAAGAAGTGGGGACTGGAGTGGACATGGGAGGGAGCAAAAGCTGGGAGAACAGAGGCGGGGGAGGGGGAGAGCAGTGACAGAAAGCAGATGGGGGAGCAGAAACAGAGAAACAGCAAGGGAAACAAAACCAGGAGAGGCAAGGAGGGTAAAATGGAGGAAGGAACCCACCAAACCAGCCACACAGCCAAAGCGGGAGCAGCACAGGGCTGTCGTGTGGTTTCAAAACACTTGAAACTGAGCAGTGAAACTGCTGAGAGTTAAATAGGGGATGTGGGAGGAGTTATCCCTCCCATTGAACCTCAGCCTTTAGCCCTCCTATTATAATCTACATTTAAAATGGAAATAGGGCAATATAATCCAGGGTTAGTTGGATCTTTTCCAGATTTCAAGACTGTAGAAAGGGTGGCATGGGACCAGGCTGGTGAAGGGGAGTCACCTTGTTGAATGGCCTGAAATGTCTGTAGAAGGTGGGAGGTAGTAAAGACTCCAAGAAGAATTTATACCATTCAACCAGGTACCTGTCTGGGCCTGGGCATCTGTGAGTTTTTGCATCTAGTCAGGCAGATTGCACATCTTCCAGTAAGATCATGGCTAAAAGGAATTTTTTTGATGAGCCTGAGTTAAAGTTAGCAAGAGGTTGCTAAGGTGTATGGTGTCACACCTGAAGGATTTCGATACTGTGCCCCTTGAACTGCTCTTGGCTTCCATAAGGTGTTTATGTTGTTATGTTAATACTGTATAATCTATGCCTTACCATGCTCGTATGCTGAGTTGAATCTGTAACATTACTGCTCTTATCTCCCACAAGGTGTTTATCTCTTGTTGTGTTAATACTATATAATCTATGCCTTACCATGTTTCATATGCTGTGTTGAATCTGTATCCTCACATGAACTGTAACATGTCTAATTTGTACAATGTCGTTGTATGTACCTAAATCTATTATTCCTGTACTCTCCTGGGTTGTACCCGAAAATAGGCAATTGTCTTATCTGGTGTACCTACCTGGTTAACAAAAGCTAAATAAATAAAGCTGATAACGAAAGTTGCTTTAGAAACTTGGTAATACAGCCAGGGTTCAAGGAGATTGTTTATTTATTTACTTGAACAGTATCAGACTTACAATACTTTGAATCAGAGACTCCTTTACAAAGGCTGCATGTCAGTTAGCAAAACATTATACAAAACTCAACATCATACATAATAGCAAGGAACAAAACTAGATAACATACAGTAGGCATTTTACAGGCAAGGAATAGGTACAGCTGAGACCTAGGCAGGAGGAGGAGCCCTTGTTATGAGTAGTATCCAGGGTTTCAAGCAAGGGAGTTGTGGGGAGAAGGGTGGTGACAGGTTGGGGAAACAGCTCTGATCTTGCTAGGCAGTAAAGGTATCCCTTGTCATGAGCAGGTATTTGCTGAGGCATTAAGTAGGGAAGCTGTCTAGGAGTGGGTGGAGGTAGGTGGGGTAAGAGAACCCTAAAGGGTCAGGGAGGCAGGCTAGTGACATTCACGGGTTCAAGAGGCAAGGAGATGGTCCCTGAGGAGGGATCTGAAGTGACCGAGCTTGTTTTCCAAGGTGATGGAGCTGGGTAGAGCATTCAGCCAGGCAGGGGCTCTATAGCAGAAAGACCTGAGGCCCACGGCTGTCCTACAGTGAGGGATAATGTGGGAGGGTTTAGAGGAGCTGCGGGTGGCAGCCACCCTAGGAGCAGACAGCAGGAGTGTGGAGTGGCCGGGGGGGGCAAGTCCACTGGTTATTTTCTTGGAAAATAGGAAGGTCTGGTATCTCAGCCTCTCATCAAAGTTGAGCCAGTTGGTAAGTATATATAGAGAGCAGGTATGTACCAGTCTGCCATAGCCCATGACTAGTTGACATGCTGTATTTAAGGGAATCTTGATTCTGCTAAGGGCAGTGCTGTCAGCAGCCCCATAAACCAAGATCCCATTGTCAATGAGTAACAAGACGGAGGATAAGACTGCAAGATGGAGGGCATCAGGGGGGAGGCAGTTCTTGTGATGGTAGAGCATGCCAGTTCTGGAATTGACTGCGGTGCTGAGGAGGTGAACATGTTCGTGGTAGCTGAGTGCAGAGTCCAGGATGATTCCAAGGTATTTGAAGATGTCAATCTGCTCATGAGGTTGCAGCCAGACATTGAGAACTTGAAATAGGGTCCCTTTGAATTTGCTCTGGTTGTGAGCAAATAACATAACCTTGGTCTTTTTGTGGTTTAGGACCAAGTGATTGTCAGCAAACCAGGTTCCAGCCTCATTAAATGATTGCTGGAGAGAGTGTTGTTGGGAACGTGGGTCACAGTGTGTGGAGAAAAGCACCGCGTCATCTGTGTAGAGGAGTAAACTCCCAGAGCATGCTTTGGGTAGGGTGTTTAGGAATAGGCTAAACAGAACTGGCCCCAGGATGGAGCCCTGGGGGACACCAGATTTGACTGAGAGACACTTAGAGAGAGTGCCATTTATTTTGACTTGCTGGGTCCTGTCTGACAGGTAGTCTGCAAACCATGCAGTTAGGTCTTTGGAGAGACCCATGTGAGAGAGGGTAGCGAGGATGAGTGAGTGATTAACAGTGTCAAAGGCTTTTGACAGCTCAGTGAAGACTGAGCCAATCAGGTGCTCGATATCAAGAGTGGAGTGGATAGCACTGGTGAATTCTAGTAGTGCAGTGGTGGTGCTTTGCCCTTGTCAGAAGCGGTGTTGCTCTCTGCAGAGCAGGTTGTATCTGGTGAGGTGGTCCATGAGTCGGTCAGCGATGACTTTTTCCAGGGCTTTCGAGAGGGATGGGGATGGAAATGGGGTGATAGTTCCCAGGGGAGGCACAATCACCACCTTTGTGGATGGGAGTGATGACCACTCTTTTCCAGACAGAGGGGAATTTACCAAGGCAGAGGAAGTGGTTGAGAAGGCTGGTAAGAGGGGAGAGGACTTCATCCAGAACCATGCAAAGGACCCTGAAGTCCAGTGTGGCATTACTGTGGCCCATTTTAGCTAAGGCCTTTAGGAGGTATGGATTGGCCTCCCACAGAGAGAGGGTTTTGAAATGAAGGGGTGGGTGAGGGAGGATGGGGGAAAGGAAGGGGTATGGGGTCAAAAAAGTTGGGGGGTAGCACACTACTGAGGTCGGAGAAAGAGGAATTAAGGATGTCAGCAATGATTTGTGGGTCAGTGGAGATAGAACCATTGACTTTGAGTTGGGAAGGGGGGATACGGTTTTTCCATTCAGTTCTTTCAGGTTGTCCCAGAACTTGAGGCCAGAGCCTCATGAGGAGGTAAGGGATGTTTTATAGTATTCAGATTTAGCCTTATGTAATAATAATAATAATAATAATAACTTTATTTATTAAGCACCTTTCAAATCCAAGGCGCTTTACAGTATTAAAACATAATTCCTAAAACAACAATGACGAATCATACAGTAACAATTATGAAAAAACTGACTCCACAAAAAAGGTTTTAGTTCCTGTTTAAAGCTCCCCATGGTCACACATTCCCAAAGCTGATGGGACAGAGAATTCCAGAGGGTTGGGGCCACAAACATAAAAGCATGGGCCCCAGAAGATTTCAAAGTAACCCTCAGAATCTCCAGCAACCCATCGTCAGCCGAGCGGAGCTGTTGCACAGGGGTGTAAGGAATCAGAAGCTCTTTCAAGTAGTCGGGGCCAAGTCCATGTACGGCTTTGTAGGTCAATAAACCTAACTTAAAGGTGATCTGCCACTGAATCAGCAACCAGTGCAGATCGCACAGCACAGGGGTAATATGCAATCTCCTAGACACCCCTGTCAATAATCGAGCAGCAGCATTTTGCACTAGCTGTAAGCAGCAGATATCAACCCCAGGAAGCCCTAAGTAAAGGAAGTTGCAGTAGTCAAGGCACAAGGTCACAAACACATGGATCAACACAGGCAAATCACTGGACGGAACAAGGTGTTTGTCCCTGGCAATGTTCCTAAGATGCTAAAAGGCTGACTTAATGACTGCTGACACCTGATAACGAAGGGTCAGCCTGTCGTAAAGCACCACTCCCAGGTCACGCACCCGTTCTGAGGTAAGGATCTAAGTGCCCCCCAGAAATAATCCAGAGGGCTGATCAGTCCTCAACCCCTCTATCCTGCACCCTGGGTCCGCAACCATAACCTCAGTCTTTCCCGCGTTCAACTTTAACAAGCTCAAATTCATCCAGTCTTGGATTTCAGCGAGGCAGCTATTAAATACTGAGAGAGCACTAGCCTGGTCAGGGGTAAAAGACAGGTAGAGCTGGGTATCATCAGCATAGCAGTGAAACCTCAGCCCATACCATCTTACAATGTCTCCGAGAGGTAGCAAATACACTGCAAACAACATGGGGGCAACACCGAGCCCTGAGGGACCCCACAAGACATCGGGAAAGAGTCAGAAGAAAAAATCCCAGAGACAACACTCTGTGTTCTACCAGTTAGGAAAGATGTAAACCATCTGAGCATTGTACTAGTCAGGCCACAGATGGACCTCAGGCACTCAAGCAGCACCCCATGGTCTACAGTGTCAAAGGCTGAAGAGAGATCAAGGAGTATCAGAATGGAACGGTTTCTCCGATCTCTCACCATCATGAGATCATTGAGCACCCGAACCAGAGCAGTCTCAGTACTATGCCTCTTACGAAAACCAGACTGGAGAGGTTCATAGACATTATGGAAGATCAACTGGTTCTCCAGTTGAGTTGCCACTACTTTCTCAATAACCTTTCCTATAAAGTGAAGGTTCGAGATAGGCCTGTAGTTAGCTCAAGTGTCCAGGTCCAATGAAGCTTTCTTCAGAAAGGGTGTCACCACCGCCTCCTTCAGGGAGCTTGGAAACTCACCCGATTCCAAGGAGCACCAGATAATCTGAGCCAGAACCGGGCCAATGATATCATAACAACCCCAAATCAGGGAAGTTGGACCTGGATAAAAACTACAGCATGTAGGGTGCATCCCCTGGACAATCCACACAATATCACCGCACTCCGGCAGGTCAAAGGTACTCCAGGAAGCACGAGGTATAGTGACCGGGCACCGACCAACAGCATCCCCCATAGAACGAGTCAAGCAGATCTCCGACCTGATGTTGGGCACCTTATTCACAAAGAATCAAACAAGCTCATCACACTCCTTTTGTGAAAAAGGTTGATGGAGCTGCAGTCAGGCTGGATTGCACAACCTGTCCACAGTTCGGAAGAGTTGAGATGGTCGATTCTGAGCAACAGCGATCTCCCTGGACAGGAACTCTGCCTTCTTACAGGAGATCGCTGATTGGTAGAGCTAATAATGCTCCACCAAACTAAGATGGTCCTTCTCCAGGGCGGATTTCCACCAATGACGTTCTAATCTTCGTCCCAACTGATGCAACTCACTCAAAGACCCATCAAACCAAAGGGCCCGAGGGTGGAGTGGAAGGGGACAAACCTGAATAGAAGCAATCAGGACAAAGGCTGAGGAAATGGTCTTATTATAGGTCAGAACCAACGGCTCCGGGCCTGAGCTGGCATCAGGAAATTCTGAGAGGTCAATCACCACCACCAGGTCTTCAGGGCTCACATTCCGTAAAAGGCAGAAACTGACCATCTCCACAGGAGCAGACCTGCAAAGGGGGTGCAAAAACTGAACCTCAGGTGTAATGATCGAACCAGCTGACAGGTTCCACCCCCAAGTTAGAGGCCTCAATCCACAGGAGGAAAAGCAAATCCAGAGAATGACCATGATTATGGGTAGCTGAGGAAACAACCTGTGTGAAGCCCAGTGATGTCATCAGCTGGAGGAAGTGCTATCCAAAAGGCGAGAGTTCATCGTCTACCCAGGCACTGAAGTCACCCAAGAATCATCAGTCTAGGTGACTCCAATGCCATGTTAACAGCGAAGTCCGCCACTTCCTGCAGGAGTTGCTTTTCATCCCCAGGTGGATGGTAGATGAGAGCTATCCTGCAGCCCACACCCGCTACCACAGTACACTCAAAGGATACGGCCTCCTCCACTGGTACACCAGTGAGGACCAATTCGTTCTTGAAACAGACCACTACCCCCCACCACCGCAGTCCAATCTCAGGCGGTGTATCACCAAGTACCTGACTGGAATTGCTGCTTCCAAAATGGGACCAGCATTTCCATCCATCCAGGTCTCGGTGATGAAAGCCAGATCAGCTATTCCAACAAAATCTGCAATAATTGCACTTTTGTTCTTAATAGATCTGGCATTGCATAACACCGCCCAAGTTGGACAGGGTTCATGAGCCGTCCCAACTACTTGCCAAACAAAAGAGATGGTGCCCTTGCATATGGAGACTAGACATGGACCACCATGTTCCAGGCTCCATTTCGCCCCAGGGTGTCTTCTAGACCTAACCAACCCTATGTGAGAGATCTGCTCCTTCAACCACCAATGTCCATGCCCCCCACCATGCCCACCCCATCTCTCTTACGAACAATACCCAGTGAACGACAGTGCTGGTAGATAGAAAAAGACAAGGGAGGGGGAGAATAGGGTGAGGGCACGGAGAGAAGAGGACAAATAGCATAAGACTGGGGGGAGGCAAACAGGCTCATTCCCTGGGCTAATAACCACCAACTGAAGCTGAAACTCCACAACAGGAAAATCCTAATTTTTTTTATAAAATAACTACTCTAAAAATAGTTGCAGTATACCTGGTGAAACTAAAGCCATGAAAACCCCACGTAAATCCCAACCTCTAAAAATAAATCTCCCTTACACAAATATTTCTAAAATCATAATCCTAAAAATGCATCAAATAATAATAGCAATGTAAAAACACTAAATAACAAAACCTCCACACCCCAAAATCCTCTCACAATTTCAGAGGGGAAAAATAGGATTATACTAAAAATAACTAAAACAAAACAAACATAAGCATGACATCAATAAATATAAAGAAGAAAATAACAAATAATGCAGTCATAAAAATGTATTAAGGAGAAAACAGATAGTCCAGGTCCCGATGGTCCTCCCACTACAAGCAGGACCATTAAGTAATCCTCAGGAGCTCACACCCCTGAGCAAACGAAATGTGAAGTAATCTTTTTCTCCAGCAGTAATCTCAAATAGTCCCAAGGCATCTGGTGATCTCACTACCAGGGCCTAGAGAGATACTGTTTTTGGCACTCTCACTGCCAACAAATGAAAAAGTGAAATTTAACCATCATTCAAAAACAGAAAAAGAACCAGAATACCAAGTAGTTTCACTGCCAGTACTATACGGGCATTGTCTAGGGCACTCTCACTGCCCAAAAGGAAATAACATAAAAATCTGACCAGAACCAAGTTCGAAGAAGGAGCCCAGATAATCCTCTTCAGGACCAGTCAGTTCTACAGCCGGAGAGAGCCCAAAAATCCAGTCCAGGGTCCACCACAGGGCCACGTCAGCTACCATAAGACCCCTACCAGAATCCAACTCAAAAGGTCCCCTGGAGATCTTCAGAGGACAGACCATCAACGCTGCAGATAGAGCATGGACCCCTGTGCTGCCACAGCCCAAAACATGGGCCACCAGTTAGATGGGCCTACTCACTGGCTATAAACTGAGCCACTGTAGTCCCCAAATCCACCACTGCAAATCCAGCAATAGTCACAAAAAGGGAAGGCGAACCATCTTAGAAGGAAAACTTACAGGTCTGCTAAATTCAGGCAGCTCGTAAGTCTAATTAAATTCAGGCAGTGAACATCAAAATAAATGGGAGAGCTCCAGACATAAACAAATAAAAAGTTTAAAAAGTTTTAAAACCCAAATGCAAAAATTGTAACTGCAACTACAGAGCAGCCGACGGCAAGCCCAGCCTGGAGGCCATCTTCAAGCATAATTGCTTTTTAAAAAAAATTCCCAGGTGCACTTATTCCATACTGCATGGTAGCACTGTCTGTCAGACAGCTTGCCTGAATCAAGTGCAATGTGCCAGAGGTTGTCTTTGTGACACATTTGTTCAAGTAGACCCAGGGAGTAGCAGGACCTTTGACAACCCACTTTATGATGGGTGCAAATAGGTCACAGGCCGAGTTGAAGGAATGGGTGAAATAGCTTAGGGCAGTATCTATATCAGGGACATGGTTTATAGGCGACCAGTCCCATTGGGTGAGGTGGCTTTTTAGAAGCCCCAATCTACCTTGTTTTAGCCGATGCTGGAAGAAAGTTTTAGGGGCCGGTTTCAGTACCCTGTATGACCAGGTGCAGAGCACTGGTGAGTGATCACTTTGTGCATTGCGGAGCAAAGTGACTTCGGTGATCTTGTTGGGATGGTTGGAGAGTACAAGGCCAAGTAGGCTTGAAGAACCAGGGGTTACCATGGGTGGGAGACATGATGAGTTGGGTGATGTCTACAGCAGCTATGGCATCCTTGTAGGGGCAGCTGAGGTAGAAAGCCAGTTTATGTTGTAGTCACCTAGGGCTATTAGTTCAGACTTGGGGGGGGTAGGTGAGAGATGTAATCCAGAACAGACTGGAATGCATGTTTCTGGTTTTTGGGCGGAATGTAGTCAGTGGTGATAATGAGGGGGGCCCTGGGTGTGCCAGGAACAGCTTTCAGGGACAGAGCTTGAGCGCCATAATCCAGCTGTGGGAAGGGAAGAGCATGACCTTGCAGTGAGTCACAAATCTAGATTGAGCAGCCACCACCATGTTTCCCTACTCTGTCCTGCTGGAAGATGGTGTACCCAGGAAGAGAAATGGCTGAGTCCGGGTTGCTTATTAAGAGCCAAGTTTCTACAACAGACAGAATGTCAGGCTGGTGTTGGGTCATCCACCACTGGAGAGTGTCAAACAGTTTTAGGAGGCTACAGATATTTATGGATGCAATGCGAAGCCCAGGAGCAGTGGCACAGTTGTGAGGTGGGGGCAGTGGGGTCCAGGGTTAAGGTGAATATTTCCAGACATCAAAAGAAGGAGAGAAAGTATTCCAAGGAGGGTTTGGTGAAGTTGTTTACACTGGCCGGCACTGATGGTGCGGGAATGGGTGGGCTTAGTAGAGGTAGAGTGAAGGGCAGGGGGAGTCACGACTGGAGGAAGCTAGGAGTGAAGCGAGGGTATGGGAGGGATGGGGGTGAAGAGGTGGTGGCAGTGGAGGTGGTATGGACATACTGAAAGGTGGGCAGAGGAGCTGCCCATAAGCAGGAAGGAGGGACCAGCATGGGGGAAAATAGGGTGAGGAGAAGTAGAGCGAGGGGGTATAGTAGGTAGAGAGTGAGGCGGGGATAGGGGGCCATGTCAACGGCAGTACTGTGGACAGTATACACACAAAGTGTGGGTAAGCGGTAAAAAGGGAACCCAACAATGAGGCAGTCCACTTTAGTGTAGCGGTAGCGACATGGACTGTGGTGCAGAGGGAGCTGGGTTTGAGTCTGGAGGGGACTGAGGGGAGAGGGACATATGGAGTGGTGCAGGGAAGAGAACAACAGGGGTGAGGAGGTGAGAAGCAGATCTGGCATGGCAGGGAGAGGGGAAAAGTGGCATGGAGGGAGGTACAATACTACCTCCTAGTGGTCATGAGTGGTAACCAGCATAGGGGGATGAGAGGATGAGGGGAGGTGGGGAGAGGAGGGAGGTGCAGAGGTAGAGAGGCAGAGAGAGGGAAAGAGGAGAAAAGTGACGCACAACACAACCACCTAGTGGTCAAGAGTAATAACGAGCTAAGGGAAGTTTAGACACTTAGAAATATCAGCATCACATGACCAGAAGATGTCAATAAGTTAAGGGATGCCCTGGGTGGGAGGGTGGGTGGGACAGGCAGGGCAGTTGATGTGAAGCGTGGATGGGCTCGCCCCCACACCAGTGATGCAGCTGAAGGAGGCAAGTTACCATTAGGGTTCTGTGGTCCACGCTGTCCCCAGCTGAGAGAGCTGTGCATTGGCTTCTTCAGTGTGGAGGGGATGGAGTTCCTGTGGGGCCTAATGAAGGGAGCAGAACAAAGGAATTAGTTAGTATGCAGTGGGAGTTCATTGGCTGTGTCGCTAGCAGTACATGGGTGATTAGTGCACATGCGTGAGTTGGGACACTGAGCTGCTAGGAATGCCTACAGAAACAATGGAAGTCCAGGCAAGAGAACGCCATGGATGCCACAGACCATGAGGTAGGCATCTGGCCAGGGCCAGGTTAACAAGTTGTGGTGCCCTGGGCAATGTTGAATTGTGGGGCCCCCTCTGACTTGACCAATAGGCTGGTGTTTCCGGCCCCCAAAAGCTGAACAGTTTTCGATGCCTTAAAATTTGGAAGGGTTTCCAGCTACTCTGAATGCCATTCTTGGGTGGAAATAGAAGGTTATAATGTTTGAAGTTGGATGGTTGGAGTGAGTGTCGGCACTCAGCACAGCCATGCATTACTGGCCCCTCCACACCAACATCCCACTGCCCCAATAGATAGTCTGCCTTGTGGGTGTGTGGTGGGCAATCCTGACCCCCAAGTCTCCAGTCTAGGGGGCACAGATGTGTAGAGTTAGCAGCATTATCAACTGCACCACTGCAACTAAATGTAGCAGTACACTGGGTTTATTTTCTTCATCTGATATAATGATTAAGGGATCCAACCCTTATCAGTCTGCTTTAGTATTTGGGGCCTATACTTAAGGTGGCCATCAGAAAACTGAAGAAAAAAAAAAACACAGTTTGGATGTTTTGATTATCAACTTTCAGTTTCTGTAGTGGGCCACAGCAGTGCTGGTATCCAGTGGCTATCTAGGGAAAGCTCTGTATATCTGAAATAGCTATAGGGTTGGAAAATGTGGTGAACAAGAGGGAGAGGGAGGGAGGGAAAGAGAGAGAAAGAGAATGTGTACACGTCATATGCCCAGTTGTATAAGGCATTCAATTCATTCAGCTGCTAAATGAAGGCTAGCCTGCTCCTCTAGAGAAGAAAAATTCCTGAAGTATAGGTCAAAGGAAAAACAAATGGGAGCGAGAAAGGAAACCATCTCAGGGTGCAAACCAGCAGTGTTGAATAAAAATATTTATTATCCCTTGCCTTATAATGCGAGCTTCAGTGCAGCTCCAAAAAGACAGCAGAAAGACAGCGTTTCCCCATGTTTTGTGTCCTCTGCCAACACAATACCTATTTAGTTATTTTCTCTTTGCAGTCCACACAGAACAGTGCATATGAACATATGAAGAAGCTAGCTGAAGAAGGCTATTTGGTCTATCAAGTCTGCCCGTATTGCAGGCTCCACAGCTTGAGCTACTGTCCCTGCCCTCCCTCCCCACTCCTCCCATTCTCCCTACCCATGATCCTTCCCTTCCCCCATGCCTATCCCAGCTTCTCTTATAGCTGCCCACTGTCTTCAATGAGATGACCTCTTCTGGCAGTGCATTGTAAGTATCCACCACCCTGTTTGTGAAGAAGTGCTTCCTGACCTCCCTCCTAAACCTTCCACCCTCCAGCTTAAGACTAGCTTTTAGTTGTATTGCTTGGTTAATTTTTTGACCACATTGAGTCCAGAAATGTGTTATAAAACACAAATTGACTGTTACAGTAGGGCCAGCAGTGGTCTATGTAAGAAAAGCTACATTAAAAAAAAAATTGGGCAGAGCAATTTTGTTGGACAATTCTGGTCCTATAAACTTTGTTTAATGATTTTGTAAAAGTTCCCAAAAACATTTTATGGAAGTGAAGTCAGCATATTTTCAACATGGGGTAGGGGTCTTCTTATTAGCTTTTTTTTTTACAGTATTTGCAGGTGGATTTCTACTTCCTAATAATAATGTTTGCATTTAATACAGACAGGTGTGCCTGAAACTACACTAACTTTTACTAGAAGTCTGCAACAGACAAATACATGTCTCTTTCTCCTTGTAGCTGAAACTACTGTAGCTTTTACCACAGTCCCTCCCTTAGTCTCCCACTCTAGGCTCTCTCCCTCCACCCAGCTCCCCTCAAACCCAGGGCCACAAAACACAGCAATTGGATAAGGATTTCTTTTATTGTACAGTGGCATCCAAAGACACTTTCAGACTTTATGAATGCTTGATCAACAATTGTGGATGGCTGCCATGATTTTCCTGCCTTTACAATTGTCCACGTTGTTTGTTCCGCAGTTCAAACTCTTATTCCACTTCCTTGCCCCCCGGCCCCCAACTCCCCGCGCACAACTTCAGACAAGCTCTCTGCTCGACTGCACCAGCCAGGCTCTAGAGTCCGACCACGAGTTCAGCGTTCTCTGGGTGCTTGATGATGCCCTGCACTACACCGTGCCTTGGCCCTCCACCCAGTGTATTTGTTCAGGAATCAAGACACTGCTTCTCCAAGCGGAAAGCTGCTCTGCTCCATTAGTCAAGCCTGTGCTATTATCCCTCCGACCATCCATAATCCCTACCGGCCTACCGCTGACCTGATAATATAGTAGTCAGATCGGAGCTCTGCAACAGCATTCTCAGTATCTGAAGAAGTTTCTGATTGATAGAATCTATCCACAGGCCAACGATTCAACCACCACGGTGAAGATGCAGCATCCTCTAGCCCAGGGCAGTCAAACACCAGATCCTGGCTAGCCACACCCCCTACCTGAACATGATGGCCGATTATGAGCATCAAAAAAAGTGGTGGACCTGATTGAGGACTGATATTTCAACTTCCACATTGCTGCAGCTACCTGCCCCCCCCCCACCACCACTGAAAGAAAGGAAAAAAGTCTGCGAAAATCAAAGAAGCCCACAGAGACAAACGGAGATGCACCGCTGACTAGACTGTACAGTCGGAGCCCCCCTCCAGTCAGGTGACAAATTATATGGGCAGTTGGCCAGTCACTGCTTACAAAAAAAACTGGAACCTCAAAATGGGAAATGACAAGGAAACTCGGGGGCCCTGGGCAACTGCCCCATCTGCCCTATGGTTAATCCAGGCCAGCGTCTGGCAATTCCCCACAGCAGCATCTAGTAAAACACTGCACCAAACTTTGTTTAAGAGGCTATATACACTCCGAGACAGTAAGTATGCTAGTCGCTAGCTAGGCAGGAGAGCACGTTCCCAGTAAGTGTAAAAACTTGTAAAATGTTGTCTGGCTGAATATCAGAGAACAGCAAATGCAGTAGTTGCTAGATGGGCTAGAGAGAAACAGAAGTGTAACAAGCAGTAAAACAGATTGCAAAGGTGCTATACTGGGCACTGGAACTACACAGCAGGTCTAGAATTGGTTGCTAAACTATGCTATCTGGTAAATTCAGGCAGGATTACACAAATGCAGAACACAGAGTTAGACAGTATAAATGCTGGAGGGAAGCAGTGGTCCTAAAGCTCCTCTGGTAAACCAGAAAGTCCTAGGGCTTGCAAGACAAAATGTCCTGAAGTGAAAAACAATCAGTCTATGTCAGAGGGCAGGCAGGGTAATAACACCCCCAACACCAATGATGCCGCTGAAGGGAGGCAAGTTACCTTTAGGGCTCCACGGCCCATGCTGTCCCCAGCTGAGAGAGCTGTGCATCAGCTTATTCAGTGTGGAGGGGATGGGGTTCCTGTGGGGCCTTTAGGGCTCTGCGGTCCACGTTGTCCCCAGCTGAGAGAGCTGTGTATCAGCTTGTTCAGTGTGGAGGGGATGGGTGTGGCCTTTAGGGCTCCGTGGTCCACACTGTCCCCAGCTGAGAGAGCTGTGCATTGGCTTGTTCAGTGTGGAGGGGATGGGTGTGGCCTTTAGGGTTCCGTGGTCCACACTGTCCCCAGCTGAGAGAGCTGTGCATTGGCTTGTTCAGTGTGGAGGGGATGGGGTTCCCATGGGGCCTTTAGGGCTCCACAGTCCACGCTGTCCCCAACTGAGAGAGCTGTGTGTCAGCTTGTTCAGTGTTTCCGTATGTAACTCGATATAGAAAGTCTGGAATACATCCAGAATTCCCTGGGTTCATGAACTAATCTACCCATGTGTGGATCATTAATCTGGAGACCACAAGAGGCTTTCCTATGCACCCAGAGTCATTGGGCCAATAGTCTTCTGCCCCTGGCTACTCCTTCATAATAAAAGCTTTTAAGATAAGTTAGATTTTGCAGAATTCTAAAGTCAGTTATAGTTTGTAACTCTGCCTTAACTTTCTAGATTCTGTGTGTTACCATGGTATTTCTGGCAAGATAAAGTTGTTAAAGGGCCTGGAGTTCCTCTGATAGTTTCATTTATTTGCAGTCCCTCTGGTGTTTCTTAGAGAAGTATGCTACTATTTCTCCTCTGTTAACTGCTTTAATAGCATCTTACAGTATAGGCTACGAGATGTCAGGGGAGGTATTTTCATCTAAGGTCTGTTTCATTTTGTCTTCGATGTGCATGCATAGCATTTCATATTTTAATGAGGTGACATTAAACCTCCAGAATGTAGATCTTTGTTGCTTTCCCAGGTTAATTTTCAGTTTTAGGAGAGCGTGTTCTGATAAAATTATCAGACCATAGGTTAGGTCTTGAATATTGTCAAAATGCTCATATGTAGTAAAAAAAAATAGTCTAGACCGGAGTAACTACTATACCTGGGAGAGTGGTGAATATAACCTCGTCTTGGGGAAGAGCTGTGTTCAGATAGCCACAAATCCCAGTTTAGGCATCTGATGTCAATAATAATTTTGCACTGGAGACAAACTTTGTCTCGCAGGATGGGAGGTGTCCAATTCAGGGGTCATATTTATATTGAAATCCCCCCCCCAGAAGTAATTGGCCATGCAATATTTTAAGTAATTTGCCAAGAAAATGCCTAAAAACTAGAGTATCCAAGTTTCAAGGAAGGTAGGCATCAACTAATGTTACCTCTGTATTATACAATCTACCCGTTAATATGATAAAGCAGCCATATGGATTCCAGCATTCATAGAGAAGGATGAATGGGCCTTGAGGATGGAAAGAGTATGGCAGTACCACACCTCTTCCCTTTGGAATAGGAGGCTGCAAAGAGTTGATATTTGCCTCCCATTAAAGGTTTCATATGTCCTGTTGGGGTGAGATGTGTTTCTTGTAGGTAAATAATATCTGGCCTTGGTCTATGTAGGGACTGGTATGGCCCAGAGTGCTTCACTGCGTTATTCAGTCTATTAATGTTATAGATTATTATGTCCACTGGGGGGACTGACATAACTGCTGATTTAACACATTTTGTATGTCTTTGCAAACCACCAAGTTGCTCTCACAAACTGAGACCCCAGCACACAAGAAGACCCCCTGTGGGAGTCATCCAGCCACACATTCATCCCATAGGACATAAAACAGTAGGACGTCCAGGATAGCAGCCCCCCCCCGGCCCCATGGAAAATCTGGAGGGCAATCTGCCATTTAACAAATTGCTTATCATAGGTAAATGTCTTACTCCAGTTTTGTAACTTATTATCAAGGAAACTAGGGTACCTGCGGCAGCCCCTTTACCCCACAAAAAGCTATATGTCAAGAAAATACAATGTTAACAAGGGCACCAAGTGGGCAACCACCAAACAACTTATAATAATAATTGTAATATGAATTATTAATATTAACTGGAAATAGTACCATATTAAACTTAAGTCTGGAAGAGAGGACTCAGGATGTAATCAAGTTAGCCCTGGCCTCATCCATTGCTGTGGAAAAAAGGGATCCTCCCTCAAAGAGTACAATAACATTAGGCACTTTGGTCAAAGAAGGGGATGAACTTTCAAAGGAGGAGGGTGACCTTTTTGGCTCCCTATAGGCTCAGAAGAAATTTTGCTAGTTGACATAACGTCTCTTGAGGTGAAGGTATATGCAGGTGGGAAAACTTTCTGGGCCTTTGAGAAAGACAAACCTCTCCCAACTAAAATAGACAGTAAGAACTCATGGGGGACTAAAAATAATGACATCATAGGGAAAAAAAGAAAAGGCCATAATGGAAATAACAGCTCTCATTCATGCCGATCCCTTATGTTATCTCATAAGTAAATTAGCTGGGTGTGTTAAAAAAGGGTAAATAGTTTGAATTTTGTTGTTGAGGACATGTACCCTGGGACTGGAGTCATGCCTGTTTAATAGAGCTTATGGAATTAAGTTAAAACCAAGACCATGTTCAGACCTCAACCTGTTAAGCAAAAGAAAATCACTAGAAATATTTCATAAAAGAATCAGAAAAATAAACTGAGTCAGAAGACATACATATGTCCTTACACCCATCGAGGGCAGAGTCTGTATGTTTCTCCAACAGAATTTAGATATCATTGAAATCAAGGAGGGGGAGAAAAGGTGCTGTCTGATAAAGTCTTTTATAAGTCCTGTGTAGACTTCACAGACAGCAAGATAATGCAGGGCCTATTTTGACCAGTAATTTACCCTGGGCATATATAGGCCCCATAGCCGATGTGAGCTGCATGTTGTACTCATGCTGGTCACACTGTCATAAAGCCATATTTCCAAGCAGCATTACTCAGAAGTTTTTAATTTAGTGGAGCAGTTGCTGCCATATTTCCACCATTTGAACTTTGGAGGGGAGATTACTGTTAATTCACTAAACTGAAGAAAATCTCATCAGGTCATCCATGCCTCCTGCTGAATGAGGAAGGGTCCAGCACATCCCACTAAAGAGCGAACTTTTTGAATGTAAGAGGCTAGAGGGGGGATGCAGGGGATGGGGGCAAGGACCTAGACATATTTTGCAGACTTCAAGTAACATAGAAACATAGACTCTGACGGCAGATAAGGACCACTTGGCCCACCCAGTCTGCCCATTTCCCTACCTATTGGATAAGCTGCAGATTCTAGTTAACCAACAGCCTACTTCCTGCAACCCCCGCACTATAATTGCCTTCTGTCTGTCCCATGCATGTTTGAATTCCCTCACTGTTTTAGACCCCACGACCTCCCCAGCAAGGCAGTTCCATGCGTCCACCACTCTCGCTGTGAAAAATAATTTCCTCACATTACCCCTGAGTCGTCCCCCCTCGATCTTTAAATTGTGTCCCCTTGTTCTTGCACATCTCTTTTTCTGAATGATGCTACCCTCCTGGACTTTGTTGATTCCCTTGAGGTACTTGAAAGTTTGTAACATGTCCCCCCGTCCCTCCTTTCATCAAGGGTATACATATTAAGCTCTCTCAGTCTCTCTTCATACTATACTTAGAGACAAGGTGCTAAGAAGGGGGGCCAACCCAAACCCAGGGGATCAGTTAAATTAGACAATTAGGTAAATCAAATGTCAATAAGCTTGTGGCACTAAAGGCTGTCAGAAACAGCATGGGGCCGAGTTGAGAAGAGGGAAGGGGCTGATCAAATAACTGTCTGCCCTCTGGACAAGGCCATTATTGACAGCAACAGTGTCAGTGTCTGGGAGATTGGTAAACAGTCACCAACAATTAGCAGTATTATAGTTGGCCAGGGTCAGGGGTCTCCCACCAGTTCTCACTCTATGTAAGGGTCCCCAGCTAACCCCCATGCTCCACATACCTCAACTCCTCCCAAATTAACTCAAAACTGCTGGCCCTTCTATTTCATGTAGAGGTGGAATTGTGTCTATAGCGTCTATAGGTTCACAATTGTTTTAGTATTCCGCCCTTGCAGCTGCTGTCTGTTTATTTCTCTGTGCTGTGGAGCTGCTGGAATGCTATCATGGAGGTTGTGAAGATGCAATGTACTACTTAATTTCCTATCTGGAATCACAATGCCTCAGTTTTGCAGATCACCATATGTCTCATCCACAGTGGTATACTCCCAGGCCCCCTCCTGAAAGTATAAAGTGAGCTGCAGCAGGTAACATGTGCAGAATTTCAGTTATTGCTGTTTTAATATTGGTACGAGGGGGAGACAGTCCCATCTGTATTGCATTGTGCAAGGGACATTGTCATTATCAAAGTAAATTTGTGATTGCCCATAAAAGATTGTTTTGTGATGCCAGACCATCTGAAAGATTTTTTTTCACAGAGTAATTAAGGAATTAGATTACCACTGTCCAGGGCATGGCAATCAATGAAGTCGGTTTAGGACCCAGTGCTCTGTATGTTTTTGTTAAGTTCAGGTGAAGCATTGGGGCCAACTCCAGTGTGGTGCAGAGGAAGGAGACCAAGAACTCTTGGTGTTCAGTACCTTTGGATCCCTAGGGCAAACCATATAATCATAACATTTTTCCTTTATGCCCAATTGTCAGCATCTTCTTGTTGGGCTAATATTTGGGTTTGGGTTTCCTGGAGTGCTTGAATGTCATTTTCTAAATCATCAACTCAATTTTCCATGGCTTTAATCTGTCTTTCAGTGTCATCTGCTCATTGTTCTAGTGTGGCTACATCCTTTCTAATTTCGTGTAATGTTTCTTTAATCTCTGTTTAAAATGCCACAAGCTCATGGAAGACAGTTTCAAGCTTATTTTTTTTTTTTATTTTGTGGGAACTGGCTGGGTTTTGGTAGGTCAGTAGCATTGACGGTAGGGCCAATGTCTGAGGCCTGTGATAGTTCTGAGTCAGACAGCTCCAGCTGATATCCAGCCGAATCCTCAGAAGATGCTGCCAATTTGGATTTGTGAGACCACACCATTACAAGAGAGCCCTTCTTTCAACCTTTTAAGTATGTTTTGTTGGTAGATATTCCATTTCTGACTGGGATTTTACACGGGATCAGTGAGAGCTGTACAATCATGCAACCATGTTGCCTGTGACATCACAAGAAGTCCTTCAGCAATTGATTCATAATCATTTAACCCTGTACCATCTACAACTTTACCAATTTTTGGCTTAGAAACTGGATTAAACAAAGAATTTGAAGCAGTTGAAATTTCTTGGGAGTACCAAAGGTTTTGTTTTGTTGAGACTGAAACCTAGCAAGATTTACTGGTTCAAATTTCAGTAAATTTGTTTCATTAGTAAAGTACAACTCACTTGAGTGATTTTAGCCAAACAACACTGAGAACTAAAGGGCTTTTCTGTATACTGTCGACATCTTCTGTGACTGTTTCAGGAGGAGCATTCAACTTTGGCACAGGGCAGTTCAGCAGAGGTACACTTATTTTTGTAACACAGAAAACACTTAACAGATACTGTAAGCCGTGAAAGTTGGGTGATTCATAACATGTTTATAGGGCCTACAATAGATATCTCATACTAAGTGTGTAATCTCATGCTGTTTAGGCTGACAAACTGCTCAGCTTGGCTTTCCAGGCCTCTATCTCAAACAGCACGAGATAACATATTTATTCTGAAAGACCTTTCTTGTAGGCTCTATTAAAAAAATCACCAAAATGGCTCACATATGCTTTGTATCAAGAGCTTAATTCCTCATGCAGATACACAGACACATAATGATTCAATTACTGTCTGCCTCTTCATGGCAAGCAGGCAATTATTTATAAATAATTTACAGAAAAAACTCTCTAGGACCAGTTTGCCCTCTATGCAGTTTTAATTAAGCTGTTGCGTGACATTAGACACAAATAAAGTACTAGGCTCTGGAGGGACCATGCCTAGAATGCTGTGTCTTGTTCTGGTCATCATTCCATAGGAATGTCATTATTGTGCTTAAGAAGGAGCCATGTTGAATAACCAAAATGATTCACAAATTCATGAATTTAAGTTATAAGGAATAGCTAGTAAAGTTAGCTGTGTTATTACTCGGGAGAGAAAACTTTAGGGTAGCCTAAATGAACTCTTTTAAATTTTAAGGAACCTGATAAAATAGATATGAAAAGGTTGTTCTTTCTGTAGACAAATTTGAAAACTAGAGGACAAAATTTCAAAATAAAAAAATTGAGAAAGAATAAGGAACTTAGGAAGAATGTTTTTACACAAAGAGTGTTAACTGCTAGAGATGTGCAACATAGTACATTATGTCACAGAATAAAGCTGGATGGGTTTGGCCTGATCTGGGTAGAACAAAATCAGGGTTTTGCTGTTTCGACCCAGTTTGGGGCACCATTGTACAGCCATCCTGCAGCTTGATTAAAAAATACCCCCTTCCTCTTTGGAAACCATGACCCAACCTAACCTCCCCATTTTACTGCCTTATATCAGGAACAGCTACACTGCTTTACCGTGATTGAGAGGGGCAAATTCCATTTTGCAGATTGAAAAAACTGGTATTGTCACCGGTGTCTGCAAATCCAGAATCTGTTTTTACTGGTGTTTTGTTTAATGAACTTTACTAACAATGTTTTACTCTGTTAACCATGCACCTCCACTATTGTACATTCATCTTCTTACCTATTAAAAGGTTATTTAAATAGGTACAATGTGTGATGGCAGTAGAAGCACTATAGCCTCTTTAAGTACAGTATAATGGTAGCAGCATTACTACAGACCCCATCCCTCAAGTGTGATGGCAGCAATGACAGCATTATGGCCCCATCCTTCAGGTGTGACTGCAGCAGCATTACTATGGCCCCTATATCAGGTGTGATGGCAGCAGTGACAGCACTATGGCCCCCTCCCTCAGGTGTGATGGCAGGAGCATTACAATGGCCCCTGTCCCTCAGGTAGACTGCAGCAGTGACAGCACTGCAGCCCTCATCCCTCAGGCATAACGGCAGCAATGACAGCACTATGTCCCCTGGAATCACAGATTTGAGACAGGTAGTTTCCAGCGCACATGGCTGGATCCCCCCACTCAGCCCACCGAACAAAGCCAGATCCACACACATGGAGAGAATGAGCATATAGTTCTCCTTTGGAAGTGAGGTGAGTAAAGCCAGATTTGGATGAGTACAAATGGCAAAATCTTTAGAGTAAGCAAGTATGTTTTTGTTAAAGTAGTTGCAGTAATTGTATAAAAACCAAAAATAACTCTTTTGTCTGTGTCACACACATGCACACACACACACACGTATACACACACAACTCCCCAGACACATGCACACTCCCCAAACAAATGCACATGCCTCCCTAAACATGCACACACAGCTCCACAAACACACACACACACACACAGCTCTCCAGACACACACACCTCAGAAACACACACACAGCTCCCCAGACACACACACACACCTCCCCAAACACACATACACACACACACACACACACACACACACAGCCAGCTCCCACCAACGGACAGCCCCTGTAGCCACTACAAGTCTCACCCCCTGCACCAACCTGGCCAGTCAAAGCACCCCACCAACATGGACAGTCTCCACCCCACCACCCCCAACAAACACAGGTCACTGCCCTCCTCATCAGTGTGGCCAGTCCCCCACCCCACCCAAGCAGATAATTTATTTTATTTATTTAGTTTTTGTTAACCGGGTAGGTGCACTAGCCATAAAATGACTATTTTCAGGCAAGACCCGGGACAGTACAACAAAAGGAGAACAGTTAAACAACAGCAACTTGGGTACAACAATACAAATAGAGGAACAGTACAGCAGTGCTACAAAAATACAATGGGTAGAAACAACAAAAAATGACAGCAAGCATTATACAGATAATGGCAGTAAGATATATAATAAGTGCAGAAACCATGGACCCGACCTGTGGAGTGAAAGGGTTAATAAGATAGTAAGGTTATATAGAGAGAAATGTGAGGAATGTTCAAACATAACAAGAAAGACTGACAGAAGGAAGGTCAGGGGTGGTAATTGGTAAAACAACAGTGGATGGTCAGCAACAAGGTTTGAGAAGGAAGAGAGCCAGTAGTCAAGAAGTTATTTACAAAGAGAAGGAAAAATATGGGAAGGGGAAGAGGAGACAGTCTTGGAGCTGGATTAGAGCAGGGGCGACATTACTGGTAAGTCTCAGGAGCTTCAGGTTGGTTCAAAGTATGTACAAGCATCAGCTAAGGATAGATAACAACAATATTCACTTTTATATCCAAAGTGAGACTGAGACAGCCGGAGGTTGAGTGGAAGAGCATTCCATAGCCTGGGAGCAAAGAATTGGAAGGCCCCTGTGCCTTTAGTCGTCCGACATCTCGGAACATAGAGCAAGGATTTGTCAGCTGATCGAGGCCATGGGAGGATGGTTGAGGACAACAACGCCGCCAGCTGGGATGGGTTTTCCAGATGATCGAGTCCATTAGTGATCAGGTAGTATTGTCTACTGGCAGAGGTGAGACCAATTCAGATCCTTATAAAGAAGGCAGTGATGTTTGAGTCGAGTGACGAAGAGGCAAATCGGCATATATTGTTATAAGTTATGTCTCATTTTAGTAGGGAGGTTTTATGGGCATATGTAAGAATAGAGGCACCATAAGTAAGGATTGGGAGCAGAATACCTTGAGCAATTGCTAATTTGGCCGAGGGTGTAAGCATGTAGCTCGTTTTGTAAACTACTCCTAGTTTCGAGTTTACAGCTTTGCACGAGGACTGAATGTGAAGATTAAAATCCAGGAACTGGTCCAGCAGGATCCCAAAGTACTTGAAGGAAGTAACATTTTCAAGTGGAAATCCTCCTGGGGGTGAAGAACCTCAAGCAAACTAGAACAGGTCTTAATCTTCGGTGCAGAACCTAGGAGCATGGCTTTCATTTTCTTCTCATTTAGTACAAGCTTACGGCCTAGTAGCCAATCTAAGACCTTATTGAAGTCTGAAATAAGTGATGTGTTTATGCAGGCAATACTAGAAGAACTAGTGTAGATGATCAGGTCATCACCCGTAGAGAATAGCTGAGCAGGATTCCAGGACCTCAGCCTCATTGTTGATAAAAATTGAGGACAGAAGGGGCCCAAGGATAGAGCCCTTGGGGACCCCAAGGCTGATAGTAGACGTGTTGGACAGGGAGGAGTTAAATTTGACAGCTTGCGACCTGTTTGACAGGTAGCTACAGAACCAGTCCACAACAGGGGTAGAGGAATGGAATTTATGGAGAGTGGAGAGAAGCAGGGGATGGTCTACAAGGTCGAAAGCCTTAGTGAGGTCAATGAAGATGGCACCTGTGAGTTTTTCAGAGTCCATGTTGGACAGAATATCAGTAGTTAGTTGAAGAAGAGCCGTGGTGGTGCTATGACCTTTTCTGAAACCATGCTGGGTGTCTGAGAGGAGATTGTAGCGTGTAAGGTAGTCAGTGGTCTGTGATGCAACTATTTTCTCTAGGATCTTGTTAGGGACAGAGAGAATTGCTATAGGTCTGTAATTGGCCATGTCCTTTGGGTCACCTTTTTTAAAGACAGGCGTTACTCTTGCAGATTTCCATAGGTCCGGCACAGTGCTATGGATAAAGGATAAAGAGTAGATTCTGGCAATCGGAGATACAATGAGTGGAGCAGCCAGCTTAAGAAGACAAGGTTCCAGTGAGTCAGAACCAGAGCTGGTATTGGCAGATACGGATCTCAGTAATTTCAGAACTTCCGCTCTTGATGTAGCCTTGAAATAGAATGGTGGCACTGGAGGAGTATCATACGATAGGGCAGTATGGTTGTTTGATGGTAGTGTGGTAGGTAGATTGGAGTGCGATCCACTAGGTTGTAAAGCCAAGGTATAGTATGACAGATCAGAGAAAAGATTGTTAAAACTGTTTGAGATGGTCCTAGGGTCATTATAATGTGCCCCATTTATGATCATTTCATCAGGAGTGACCGACTGTGGTACCGAGAAATGTTTTGACATGGGCCCAGAATTTCCTCAGGTCGCAGGCTGAGCTTTGTAGAAGGTCCTTGCAGTATCTGCTTTTAGCAGCTCTAACTTGTCTCTTACATCTGTTCCTTAGTTCACGATAGACAATAAGATCTGACTGTAGGCCAGTTTGTTTGTAGTGAATCCAAAGCTTGTCCCTCTGGCTCAGATTAGCAAGGAGGTCTTTATGCAGCCACCTCGTCTGTTTTCCTCTGACCCTCCTAGTAGTCTTGGGGGAATGTTTATATTGAATGGTAAGAAATTAATTTATGAATATCTGTAGAGCAACCTCCACATCCTTTGTTTGATAGGTACCTGCCCAGTCAATATTGGAGACATCATAGAGAAATGCATCTTGGTCAATATGAGCTAGATTTGTAAATGTGATTAGTCTTGGTGGAGGAGATGGAGACGCAACCATAGATAGGATATAAAAAGTTGGTGAGTGGCCTGTTAGTGCATCTGCAAGGATTCCTGCTTTTGACACATGTTCCATACAGTTAACCATCACCCAGTCTAGGAGTGTACCCGTTTGATGGGATGACGTGGCTTTAGTTGTTTCAGAGATCAACTGGTGAAAATTATAACTAAGCGTGAGTGATTGCAAGGATATTTGAGCTGACCCTAACCAACTGAGTTTAAGATCACCTAAGATGCAGCCTCATTATGACTTACAGTCTGGGAGGTGATGTCAAGGAGTTCTTCGAAGACCTACTATTCCCCCAGCAGGGGGATTATAGGCACAGCTAATATGAAGCTTCTTTTCCCCCAATACAATAGTTACCTGTATGAATTCGCACACTGCGGGAGAGGCAGATGCCGGGGCAATAGAGATGTTGAGGTGGTTTGTGAAGAATAGGGCAACTCCACCCCCATGCTTGGATGAGGATCTATCCTGCCAGAACAGGGAATAGTTAGGCAAGGAGCATAGGTCATCAGGTATTCTGGGTTTTAACCAAGTTTCTGTGAGACAGAGTACATCAGGACTGTAGAGTTTCACCCAGGCCTCGAGTTCCACATGGTGACAGGTAAGACTTCTGATATTGATATGGGTAATTAATAATCCCTTCTTGGGCATGCCAGTTAACTCATTTGAGGAAAAGAAATAGGTAGGTGGACCTGGATTTAGTTTGACGTCCCCAGATAGCAGAATAATGATCATGGCTAGGAACCAAAGCCTTGCACAGAGGCAGGTTAGGGTGAAAGCACATCTTCATGGCAGTTTCCTTCTGGCATGTAGAGGGTAATAGATGCTGCCTCTTACAAGGAGGATAGGGTTAGGTTGCAGATCAGGCTTTGTCTCTGCAATCAAGTTAGAGAAACTATAGTTGCAGAAAGCCTCTGAGGAGTCTTTTGCCATTTGGTTACATGGGAGAGCCCATGTGGCAGTGTCCAGGCTGAGTAAAAGGACAAATGACAAGAGTGCCCATAGCAGACTATATTTCACTGTAGTGTTACTATTTGACTTGGGTAGGAAGGCTAGTGGTATACTGAGACAGAGGATTAGCTCTTAGGGATAAAGAGATAGTGTGTGTAAAATTAAGACTGCCAAGGCCGGTTCCTACACCCCACCAACATTACATGGACGGCTCCCAACACCCATCACCAATGTACACATAAGACAACCTGCAGCAAAATAAATGAAAATTGAAAAGTTACATCAGAAGCTCAGTTCCATAGCTGTTTCAGCTGAAAACTTGCTTTTTTTTAAAGGCTGGAGCATGGGTACTGAGCACTTCAGAGGGTTGAATGATTTGATGTGTCTGGACTGACAGTTCAGTTTATCCAGATTCCAGACTCACCAGGAAGCAATCTCTCTCTTCACCCCAAACACACTGGTACCAAAATTAACACAGTACTAGGTCCCCCCTTTTCACAACATACGTTCATCCAACCAGATTCATCCAGACTCCTCCCAAACACATATGGATGTCAAAATATATGATAAAAAACACAGATAAACTTACTCTTTTTCAGGATAGAGAGCTGTTACAGCTGAGGAGTGGGGAGGATTGACCGATGACTGGGCCAGAAGCTCACTTTGGGGACAGGTGGGTAGCTCAATTTATCAAGACGCTCCAGGCGGCCATCGCTGCCCCTTCCACACATACCCCAATGCAAAGATACCAAAATTAAGTAGTACTCAGTCAACAAGACAGCTTCTGCAGAAACACTTCAAGTCCACCCAACCCATTAAGGTGGACAGTCCCCCCATCCCTCATACCACCCTAGCAAACAAGGACAGTCCTTTCACACCACCAACATGGCCAGCCCATCCCCAGAGTGGCCACACCAAAAAAAATCAGCTCACAACACACACACACACACACACATTGCCAGCGCCCCCCACTACAGACAATGCCCACTCACCCTTCCACCTCATCCAAGCAAACTTGGCCAGCTCTCTTTCTTGCATCCCCAACTCAGACTGCCTCTGCAGAAGCATGACCAGTATCCCCCAGCCAAGTCAACCTGACCAGTTCCCCTGCTCACAACCCCAACACAGGACACTGCTGTGGAAACACTACTGATATCCCTTACCCCACCCAAGTAAACCTGGCTAGCTCCCCTGCCCACAGCCACGGTTCAGACCACTGTTGCAGAAATGTCAGTCCTCCCACCCACCCCTCCATACAGATAAACAGAAAAAAACAGATAAACTTAACTATTTTTCAGGATGGAGAGCTGGTACAGCTGAGGAAAGTAGTTGATTGAGCAATGGCTGGGTCAGGGGCTCACTTCAGGGACGGGTTGGTAGCTCAGTTTATCAGGTCCTTCTGGGTGGCTGTCTCCTCACACACACACACACACACACACAAACACACAAACACACACACACACACACACACACACACACACACACACTAATACACAGATACCAAAAGTAAGTAGTGGTCAGTCCACCAGACAGATCCTGAAGAAACACTGCAAGTCTACCCAAATCCACCAACAAGGATGGTCCCCTCACCCTGTAAGTCACCAAGAAAACAGGGTCAGTCCCTCCAAAGTACCAACATGGTCTGCCCATCCCCAGTGTGGCCACCCAAAAAAAACACAGTCAGCTACACACACACACATTCTCTCTCTCCCTCTCCCTCTCTCTCTCTCTCTCTCTCTCTCTCTCTGCAGATCCCCCCACTACAGACACTGCCTGCTCACCCTCTCACCCCACCCAAGCAATATGGTCCAGCTCCCCTTTTTGCAGCCCCAACTTAGATCACCTCTGCAGAAACAGGGCCAGCTAAAATGGTTAGGGATTAGAGTGTGGCCATCAGGATTTACAAACTGACTCAGGCAGAAGAAGACTGAGATAGTTACCAAGCAAAACAGAGAGTAGCAGGGAAGGCAGTTTGGTTGGTGAAAGCACAAATGGAAGAAAAGTTGGCAGATTCAACAAAAAAAATAACAAAACATTCTTTACGTACATAAGCGATAGGAAAAAATCTGGGGGTGGTATTGTCAGACTGAAAAATAGGGAGTGAGGGTTCCTGGAGGATGATGTACTCAATGCAGAAGTACTGAATGATTATTTCTGTTCAGTGTTCACTGAGGAGGGGAACAGGAGTGGCCCACATTTAAAGGTGAGAGACACAAAGTGTAGGGAGGTGGACACTAGTCCATTCTCAGAGGAGAGAATCCTCAGGGAACTAACAGCAATAAAAACAGATACAGCAATGGGTTCAGATGGAGTGCACCCAAGGATGCTGAGGAACATGGCCAGATTAAGGCACAGGCAACATAGGCACTAGCCTAGGGCTCCTACCTGCCAGGGGGCCCAAATAATCCCCCAAATATGTTTACTACATACCTGTTTCTTTCTACCTGAGCTGCATTTTTTTGTAATAGACTTGGCTGCTGAGTAATCTGATCAAGGTGGGAACTGAACTGTGATGTGAATCTCACCTCCCTGATTAGGTGTTAAGTACAGCTGATAGCTTCACAGCCAGACTGACATTTGTGGTGAAAATAGGCCCTTTTATTTTGCTTTGTCTCCCACCCCACCCCCGGTATCCCAAGTGGGAAGAAGTGACTAGGAAGATCGGGCCCATATCATTCATATTGGAAGGACTGGAGAACCAGCAGAGCCTGCTTATTGGAAAGCCTTACCAGTTCCAGGTGCCTCTTATTAGTATATGAATGTTCTGTGACATTACCTGGCCCTGGGTCACACAGTGTGTAGAGAAGTGTGGTTCACAAATCCAAGTGTTCTGAGTCTACATCTTTTCCAGGTTCTTGGCTTAGGGCTGGAGTCACAAGGCAATACTGCCTAATGTATTATTTATTTTTCACTCCTTGACTGGAAGTGGATTATCATTGTTAAATGCAATTCTCCTCTCAGGGAAAATTAGTAGGAGGGTTTATGGTTGAGTTTGGGTTAGGGCAATGAGTGTCATGAAATGATTATCAAAGTTATGAAAAAAAGAAAAAATGGGTCTGAATTCCATTAACAGTACTACACTGCAATTCCCAAACAGTATGGGTTAAGCCTGATCTTTAACACCACCTACAAAACCACATTCTAATGCCACAAAGTAGCAAAGATTCTACAGTGCTATAGGTAAGCATTAATCACCTCCAGAGGAGGGCTCTGCTGGTAGATTAATGCCCGCTGGGGGGTTGGTGCCGGGGCGTAGCCCAAGGGGTTCAACCTCCCAGCGGTGTTAATCCATGGCAGGAGCTCCCGACGCTGAAGTGATAATGCACGCTTTATAGGCTCACCGGCGGCGGTGAGCCTATGTTACCGCCATCACTCCGCGAGCAGCATGGTCACGCGGGAGCCCTAAGGACACAGGAGAGGGCACACAGATCATGCAACAAAGGTTATTTATTTGACTTACAGGCACAGCACACTGCTGAACAAGGTACATCACTCGGTGGAGCACTGGTCAATGATTACGGTGCTCGGGTGGCAGTTGCTCATATCACTGCGGTGGCCTCGGTGCTGGCACTCCAGACAGTGGGCGGCTCAATGATTGTGGCGGGAGGCGGCACTGCTAATTCTGTGTGGGTGGGACCACGGTGCGTGCAGGGCGGCATCGCACTCTGCATGGCGTCACAGTTCCTGGGGTGCTACTCACCTGGCTTGCCCTGCTGGGCACAGGAGAAGGTCACCGGGCCATGGACAACCATGCTGTGTATCTGGAAGGTCTGGCAGACTGGCCCCTGCCTCGATGCCCATGCTCCGGTCATGGGCTGACTGTCAGGCTCCTGCGGCTGTTGCATCGGAGGTGCGCTGTTGGGCTCCTCGGTGGGTGGGCCACTGGGGTTCCAGGACTGGCGCAGAGAGGAGGTCTGTCTTTGGTTTGGCTTGCCTGCAGGCGCCTGATCGGGGGCCAGGGGGGCTCACGCTGAGTGCCTGGTGCCTGCGGTGTGGTGTCCTGGGCTGGATCATGCCCCTGGGGGGGTGGGTGCAGCTGCACTGCTCAGTCCTCTGTCGGTAGTCTCTGCATCACCTGTGGCACTGCGGGTGGGTGGGTGTCTGTCTGAGCCCCCCCCACTCTGGGGGCCCTGGCTGTGCTGGCACATTCGGCTGCTGTCTGGTCTGGGGTGGTTGCTGGCTGTGATGGGAGGTGGGCCAGAGCCTCCTGTCTGTTGGGTGCTGACCTTTGCTGTGGCGCTGCATGGCTGGCATGCCAGCTTGCAGGAGGTGGTGGTGGCTCGGGTTGGGGTGGGGGGGCACTCCCCGCTGTTGTACCACTAGAAGATGGTGGACCACCTCTTGCAGTCTGCGGTGGAGGGAGACCAGTAGCTGCGCAGGCTCATCTCGCAGCGATGTCCTGTGACTGACATGATCTCCCTGCCTGCTAGCCCAGCCTGAGCCAGCATGGTGACAGCCATGCTCCTGATGCTGTGGTTGGTGTAGCGCATCGACAGCTGGGCATCGTCGGAGATTTGGGGCATGAGTGCCCCCAGATAGGTTTTCCCCATTGGTTGGTGGGTGTACCAGTAGTCACGCTCCATGGGGGCCAGCTGGTCTACTCTCCGTGGGTGCAGGTAGAGGGCGTGAGCATTCTTTGGGCACTGCTGGATGTACTCCCAAAAGAGTCCCACGACGAGGTCCCTGCTGCCAGGGCTGCCATACAGCACCCCTCTCAGACTCTGCCATGTAGGGTCACCCAGCTGTCCATGGTTTTTGGTCTGCTAGTTGAAGGACAGTGCCAGGAACTCGTTGCCTTCCTCATCTGTCTGGATGGTTAGGGAGTCCTGGCACAGCTCTCTCTGTCTCTCTCTGCCCCTCCGAGCAAGACCAAGCTGCACCTCAAACCACACCCTGTGCATTAGCCCGTACGGGGTCTCAGGGCTGAGCTTCTCACAGCTGCGGATTCTTGCAAGGTCACTGGGCGAGATGCTGGGGTGGTGGGCGGCTCTGTTCTGCCCTGCTCGCTGGTAGTCCTTGAGCACAGCGACAAACACGTTGTTTGCTGTGACAAACTCAGTGTCCGTGATGATGTTCAGGACTCTGTGGTTTGGCGCACCAGTCAGGTAACATTGCAGACCTGCACGCAGCCCCACAAAGGAGCTCAGGCTGTACTGGGTCCTCTGCTCTGTGCGCAATGATGCATAGAACTGGCATAGGAGGCCTGCCAACTCACATGGGGGCACAGTCTTGAGGTCCACCTGGCGGTCTGCTCCTCTCAGCCAGTCCAGGAGTACATTGGAGGCCCACGCCGTATTCTTGTGGGTGTTGGCCTCTACCCATTGGCTCTCTCTCTAGCCCATCCAGCTCATCCTTGGTGAGAGTGGCATGGCGTGTGTGTGCACCACTGCTAGCGCTCCACATCATTGTGCCTCTCACACTGCGGCCCCTGCAGGTGGTGCTGGGCCCAGGGGTCACCTGTTCTGGTCTGCGGGTGCCAGCTTGAAACTCTGGCTGGTGCTCACCAGGGTGCCTGTCCACGGGGATGCTCAGCTACTCCTCTGCACATGCTGCCAGACTCCTGCTGCCAATGGCACTCTCCTCGGGTCCTGGTGCTGTGACTCCAGTGAGTGGGCAGCGCTCTCCACTGGTCTCCTCCACAGCCCGGGCTTGCATGGCCACCCTCTCTGGTCTCCCACCATCTGCTGCTGGGAACAGGAGTACTGTCTGGTGGGGCACCATGGCACTCAGTTTCCAGAGTAGCTTCTCCATCCAGGGGCTGGGTTCCACTGTCTTGCTGCTCATGGCTCTCGGGACTGCTGTGACAGGGCTAGCAGCTGGCCTGCTGCTGCATGCTGTTGCCTCATTGCCAAACTCATTGGCCACCCATCGGGAGATGCCCTGCACTCCACAGAGTGAAAAGGTTGCGATGCACCGGTCCATGACTCTGGTGATGAGGTGCGCTTCTGCTGTGGACTACTATTTCGGGTCTACTTGCTCACTTTGTCTGCTGTTCTCCCGATCTGCAGAACACAACGCAGTTTGGGTCGGATGCTTCTTGGTGACGTGGGGGCTAGCGGGGCTTGGCGGCTCTGTAGCGCCACCGGTGGCGGCTCGCGATGGTGATGGAGCTGGCGGCTACCCTCTGGTGTCTCCATGGCCACAGCTGGTACTGACCGAGCAGGCATTACCTGTGGCTTAATACCCACTCGGTTTCAGTTAGCTGTGGCACTTCAGCGAATCCTGAGGCTACATTCCGGCCGGCGGCACTGAGCCGTGTTACAAATAGGCTTATAATGCTGTCAGGTGCAGCAGGGGCCTTTAGATCATAATCGTTTAATTTGCAGGCAGTGATACATAGAAACATTTAAACATAGAATCTGATGGTAGATAAAGACTGTTTGGCCTACCTAGTCTGTCCATTTTCCCTACCTGTTTTATACACCACACAGATCCTAAATGATCTGTGGCTTACCTTCTCTTTCCCATTGCTATAGTTCTTTTATATCTATCCCGTGCATTTTTCAATTACCCTACCATTTTTGCCCCTATAATCTCTGCCATGTGGCTGTTCCATGGATCCACCATCCTTTCTGTAAAAAATACTGCCCCTTGTTCTTGAACATCCTTTTTTTTTTAAAGATGCTACCCTCTACTCGCATTCCAAAAGAATCCTGATATCCTCTCTTACATCTCACCAGACATTGGAACAGCCCTGATATCCAGGTAGGGCAAGCCTCTCTACACTGGCCCTCCTGGGAGCATAAGAATAAACAAGTAACCGGGGAGATATGCGAGCTCGAATCAAGTGTGCCCCTATCATTCCAGCAACTACAGTGGAAATTCCAACTACCCAAGCAGGACTTTTGGAAGTTCCTGCAAATCCACATTGCTGTACAAAGCTATCAGGCCTCCCACCCACAAAATCCACAGTGGGCATGGCTGGGTGATATTTACAAAAAAGGGACGCTTAAAGGGATGGCTGGAAAAGTCTACAGGATCCTGCAGGATTCACAGTCCCCCGATCTGGATAGCTGTAGGAATCACTGGCAACAAGACTCCCAGGCCATGATATCCCAGCAACTGTGGGATCATTTTCTGAAGCAGGCCTGGTTAGGGTACAGAGACTCCCACAGTCAAAAGATTCAACTAAAGATCCTCCTCCACTGGTATCAGACACCAGCGCAACTACATAAAATGGGTCTCCTTCCGAATGCCCAATGTTGGAGATGTCACCAAAGCCCAGACCATTTGTTACATATCCTGTGGCAATGTCCAAAACTAACCCATTACTGGACAGCAGTCATGGAGGACTGCTCCAAGTGGTGGGGCACAGACTCCCACTGTCTGCCCCTCTCCTGCTGTTGGGGGACACTTCTGCTCTGGAGCCACTCTCCTCTCCCTTGAAGAAATGGGTGCTTGCAGTTATGATGGAAGCCAAATGAGCTATCCTCATGAAGTGGAGACAACCAGCACCGCCATCTATAGTAGCATGGCATGCTGCCATGGCTCAGTTGGCCATTTTCTGAATGCCTCTCTTATTGTAGTCCCGACCAAGGAGCCAAATATCACCAAAAATGTGATGCCTATTTACATTCACATCTATGCTCAGTACAGTACCTCCCATTCCTCCTGGCAACCCTCCTGATTGTCTGATCTGACACCTACTAGCTCCACTATCCCACAGATGAAGGGCATAGCAAAGCCCACCCACCAGTCTACCAGGCTATGTGTTACCAGCACCACTCACAGTGGGACTCTAACTACCCACCATGAACTTAGCAGAGATACATATAGTTGCTGCCTTTTAGACTTGCTACTTCATTTTCAGCAGGCCCAGATCGAGATAAGTTATATGAAGATGTTTTGATTTACAAGATTATAGTGCTGACCGATGTGGTAAAGTCTGAATATCTCTGTATTTTTGGTTACTATGTTATTGCTTCTCAATTAAGCACAGTTCTGAAATATGATATAGCTTTATACTGAGTATCCCTCACTGTACTGTATGTAAGTTCTTATATTTAAAAACATTAATGAAATATTTCAATTTAAAGATGTTACCCTCTTGTACCTTATTTACACCCTTGAGGTACCTGCATTTGAAAGTCTCTATCATGTCCCCTCTCAATCTCCTCTCCTCCAGAGAATACATATTGAGATCCTCCAGTCTCCCCTCACATGATTTTTGGAGCAATCACTGCACCATTTTTGTCCCCCTTCTCTGAACCCCTTCTACTCTATGCCCTTCAGGAGATGAGGCCTCCAGAACTGGACCCAGTACTCTAGATAATGTCTCACCAATGTTCTGTACAGTGGCATTACCACTTCCTTCCTTCTGCTGGACATGCTTCTTGATACCTCATGTTATGGAGCTACATACATACAGTACTACCCCTTATTATGATATGGAACCAAGATGGTGGCCACGTTGGGCTAGCCATTCCGTTCTGCTCTGCTCCTTGTATATGTCTCGCCTTTGCCGTTTTATTTTTCATTTACTTTCTGCTGCTTTTTGTAACTTTGTATGGGATTTATGCCTTTCATTTTGTCGCCACCATTTACCCGCCTTCATTTTGCGCTAGCGTATTTGGTGTGCTTGTGTTTCCGTTCTCCATTTTCGGTTCGGTCTGTTTCTTTTCCACGGGCTGGGACCTAGTGTGCTGCAAGAATACCATGGAGAACTGTGAAGAGCTGCAGCATTCTAATGTAGAGACTTGGTGATATTTTAGTGAAGCCTTGTCTTTTGGAGTCTCTGTTTACTCGATCTCGGTGTTCAGACTGAGTTCTTGTATGTGGACTGAGTTTTTGCCACTACCACTGTTTTCCACTCGCTTTTATTTGTACAGGGAGTGGACTGGTTGGATTTTATGGCTTTTAATCGAACCTAAGCAAGCCTATGGTCTGGAATTTGTTACCCTGTATGTGGATTCGAACTAACAGCTGCGTTTTTTGGAGTACCCCAGGATTATATTTGTGAGTGGCCAGTGGATCATGGGGAGCGGTGATCTGGTGGAGTCATCTGGAAGAACCTCTAAGATAAGTGGGAATTGAAGTCTTAGTGACATTTTTTGGTGGATTGAATGGTATTCCTTGAGCTTGGCAATTCTGGGCTCTAATAGCTGGGCTTGCAGGGTTCCTGGGGGACCTCAGGGTCAGTGTCAAACACAGAGGTGGGGAGTGGGGTAGGCTGGAGGGCTTGTCCTTTATTCCCCTTCCTCTAGACTCCTGGGGTAGCCAGCTGGGGGGCTGACTCCTCCTGGAGCTGAAGTGGTGGGCCACTGACTTTCTGGGCTGATTGGAACCTGCGGCCTGTTACTGGCCTTTCTGCGATTCGAATTGGAGTCGGAATTTAAAGTCTGAGATTTTGAAGACTGACTTATATTGTTTGCTGCTTTTACTGACATTCGGGCGGGTTATCTGATACTTGTATCCTGTTGTTTATGCAGTATTTGGAAATATCCACAGCTAGACAGGACCTCTGCTGACTGCAATTATTATTTTTTTTCTGTTTGTTTAGTGGAAATAATATGAGCAGTAAGAGTGCCTTATAACATCTTTGATCCCACCTGTTTTCCAGTATTGTGAGAGATTTCCGGAAGGTGGCTTCTAAATTATTTCCTTTGTTTATTATTTTATCATTATTACTATGTAATTATTATTATTTGTCTATTTTTTGTGAGAGTGCTTAATTTGTTTTTTAAGTGCCAGGTAGTGAAAGGACCTGGGAGCAATTTAAAATTGTTTTTGGTTAATTTTTGGTTGACCCCAGGCTGCGAGAGGACCTGTGGGTTTAATCAATAAATTAGGTTTTGTGTTAGGGAATTGGTTTAGTTTAATTTTAATTTTAGTTGTTTCTTATAATTTGAAGTTGTATAATTTCAGTTGTAGGAAGTTCAAGAGTAGTTTAGGATCAGTGCTGTTTCTGTAATTTTATTATATTTATTGTTTTATAAATTGAGCAGCTAGATGTGCCTGCTTGCCCCTCCTGTCTTGTGCTATTTGGCCTCCGCTCTCCGTGCCCTCTGCCTTCTCTTCACCCCCTTCCTGCTTATGTTTATCATGGTTGTCGGGCTGGGATTGCTGGGGGGGAGGGGGGTGGAGTGGGGGTTGTGGACAGCGGAGTGAGCGGAGCCTTCCCATAGGGGTGGTTAGGCCCAGAAGACACCCTGGGGTGAAATGGTATCTAGAACGTGGTGATTCTGTTCTGGTTCCCATACCCAAGGGCACCTCCAGTTTGGGAGGGCAAGCGGTTGGGACAACTCGCCAACCTCGTCCAACTCAAGCGTTGTTATGCAATGCCAGATCTGTCTGCAACAAGACTGGTCTTATTGCAGATTTTGTTGCAAGGGCAGATCTGGCATTACGTAACTTCCTGGTTGGATAGAATCTAATTGCCGCGACACTGTTTCCCTTTCGATACACGCGAGATTGGATCGCTGAGGAGCCAGGTCATTTGAGTGTACTGTGGTAGCTGGTGTAGGGTGCAGGATTGCCCTCATCTATCATCCACCAGGTGATGAGAAGCTTTTTCTGCAGGAAATAGCAGATTTTGCAGCCGACATGGCCTTGGAGTCACCCAGACTGATGGTTCTGGGCGATGTCAATGCTTGGGTCGAAGACGGATCTTCAGTCTTTGGTCAACATTTCCTCCAGGTGATGACATCTCTGGGCTTTACACAGGTTGTTTCCTCAGCTACACACAAGGGAGGTCACTCTCTTGACCTGGTCTTCCTCCTCGGGATCCAAGCCTCCGATTTGGTGGTGGAACCAGTCGGTTGGTCCGATCACTACTCAGTTGGGTTCAATTTTGAGGCCCCCTGGGTAGTCAGCCCCTGTGGAGTTGGTCAGGTACCGCCCATTGCGGGACGTGGTCCCTGAAGACCTGATGGCGGTTATTGACCTCTCGTCATTGGACGAGTTTTGCACTGATCCTGAGCAGCTGGTAGTGGCCTATAATAGGCCATATCGGTAGCACTCGATCAGATTGTGCCAGTCCATGTTCGCCCTCTTCCGTGTCGTCCTGGTGCTCCATGGTTTGATTGGGCTCTGAGAGGGTTGCAGAGGACAGGGCGTAGGTTGGAGCATCGTTGGAGGAAGACGACCACTGATGCCGACCACCTTATTTTGCTATAATATTATAAACTCTACCAAACAGTAATTTCCCATAAGAAGGCAGAATTCCTGTCCAGGGAAATTTCTGTTGCACGGAATCGACCGGCTCAGCTCTTCAGAACTGTTGACAGACTGTGCAACCCAGCCTGTCAGCAGATCCGTCCAGTTTTTACTCATATTGATTGTGAGGAGATCACTCGATTCTTTGTGAATAAGGTTGAAGACATCAGGAGGGAGTGCCTCCAACCCATTCTAAGGATGTTGCTGTTGATCGGTGCCCTGTCACAGAGCCCGGAGTTTCCTGGAGTGCCTTTGACCTGCCGGATCTCGTAGATACTATGAGGATTGTCCAGGAGATGTGTCCCACGTGTTGTAGTTTAGACCCTGGCCCTACCTCCCTGATTTTGGGCTGTAGCGAGATCATCGGCCCGGTCTTAGTTCGGATTATCCGGTGTTCTTTAGATATGGGAGTGTTTCCCAGCTCCCTGAAGGAGGGGGTGGTGATTCCCCTTCTGAAGAAAGCTTCTTTAGACCAGGATGACCTAGCAAACTACAGGCCAATCTCTAACCTCCCTTTTGTGGGGAAGGTTATTGAGAAAGTTGTGGCTGCTCAATTGGATAACCACTTGACCATCCATAGTTTATATGAACCTCTCCAGTCTGGTTTTTGTAAGAGGCATAGTACTGAGACTGCTCTGGTTTGGGTGCTCAATGATCTCCTGATGGCGAGAGATCGGAGACACCATTCTATCTTGGCTCTCCTTGATCTGTCATCAGCTTTTGATACTGTGGATCATGGGGTTCTGCTCGAATGCCTGAGGTCCATTTGTGGGCTGTCGGTACAGTCCTCAGATGGTTTCATCTTTCCTCGCAGGGAGAATGCAGAGAGTGGTCTCGGTTTGTTTTCATCCGGACCTTTTCTGCCATGCGAGAGTGCCTCAGGGCTCAGTGCTGTCCCCATGTTATTTGCAGTATATATGCTACCCCTCAGAGACATTGTAAGATGGTATGAGCTGAGGTTTCACTGCTATGCTGATGATACCCAGCTCTACCTGTCTTTCGCACCTGACCAGGTTGGCGCTATCTCAGTACTGAACAACTGCCTCGCAGACATCCAAGACTGGATGAATTCCAGCGGTTTAAAGTTGAACCCAGGAAAGACTGAAGTTATGGTTGTGGACCCAGGTCACAGGGTAGAGGGACTGAGGACTGGTCTTCCCTCCGGATTAATCCTGGGGGTGGACCAGATCCTCACCTCTGAATGGGTGCGTAACCTGGGAGTGGAGCTTGGCGTTGGTCTGACCCTTTGACATCAGGTGTCTGCAGTCGTCAAGCTGGCCTTTTTCCATCTTAGGAACATTGCCAGGATTAGGCATCTTGTTCCACCCAGTGACCTGCCAGTCTTGGTCCATGCTTTTGTGACATCGTGCCTTGATTACTATAACTCCCTTTACCTAGGACTTCCTGGGGTTGATGTCTGCCGCTTGCAGCTAGTGCAGAACATGGCAGCACGTTTGTTGACTGGGGTTTCTAGAAGATCACACATTACCCCTGTGCTGCGCACTCTGCACTGGCTGCCAATACAGTGGCGGATCACCTTTAAAGTGGGTCTTTTGACCTACAAAGCCCTACACGGTCTGGGTCCCGATTACTTGAAAGAGCTCCTGGTGCCTTACACCCCTCTGCAACAGCTCCGCTTGGCTGACGAGGGGTTGCTGGAGATTCCGAGGGTAAATTTGAAGTCATCTGGTGCTCGTGCATTTGGATTTGCTGCACCTACCCTCTGGAATTCTCTGCCCCGTCAGCTCCAGGAGTGCAGGATGGTGGGGAGTTTTAAGCAGGCACTAAAGAATTTCTTATGGGAAAAGGCGTTTCCTACTTTATTCTGATTTTATATTGCATGTATTTGAATATGTGTTTGTATTTGATTTTATATTGAATGTATTTGAATATGTTTTTATGTTTGTATTTGCTGTGCAGCACCTTGAGATTTTGAAAGGCGCTCAATTAAATAAATTTTATTATTATTAATATTTATTATTATGTACAGTTGCCTGCAAAGTAAACAAATCGAATCTGAGGACCACCACTTAATCTGACAAGTGTAAGTTTATCTATAGCACTACAACCCCTTCCCTGTGTGGTTTTGTGGGTGGAGCTGTATCAGGAAGTAAGACTGTATTTGTAGTAAGTTACATAGCATAAGAAAAGTGATAATCATGTATACTGAGAGTAGTCTTGCACATACAGTGATCCCTTAACTATCCACCAAATATTTGTACAAAATGTTAGCTATTCCATTGTTCCTTATTATCTCGCCCCCTTGATTATCCACTAAATGTTGCTTGTACAAAAATTGGCAGATAGTCAAGGGTGCACTGTAGATTATCAAACTGAAAGCAAACAGTATGTAACAACTGGGGAAAAGGGAGACTACAGAATGGTGTTCACTGTGGCTAATATGATTTTGAGAGAGACGAGTAGATGGGTAGGAGTTTTGATTTGTGTTCTGTTGCCCATATCTTTTTACATACAAACTGAATCCTGACATGGGATACAATTTGTATGGAAATCAATTCCCAACATGCCTTACAGTCTGTGACAGGGTCATTTTGTGGCAAAAGGCAAGGTCATGACAAGAGGGGGCCCCAGATTTCTCTTGGGCCTAGGGCCCCAGGATACCCTAATCTTGCCTTGCTGAGAATGCTGACAGAGGTGTTGGTGGCACCATTGGCAGCTTTGTTCAGTCTATCATTGGAGATGGGGGAGGTGCCAGAGGACTGGAGGAGGGCTGATGTGGTCCCACTACATAAGAGTGGTAGTAAAGAGGAGGCAGGAAACTACAGGCCAGTAAGCCTAATCTCAGTGGCATGTAAATTAATGAAAAGACTGCTGAAGGAAAGGATAGTGGACCACCTGGCAGTGGGTGGTCTCCAAGACCCAAGACAACATGGTTTCACTGAGGGCAAGTCATGCTAAAGGAATCTTAAATAATTCTTCAATTGGGTAACCAGGGAGGTGGACCAGGGCAGGGCACTGGATGCGGCATATCAAGATTTTGGCAAGGCTTTCGACACGGTACCACACAGAAGGCTGCTAAATAAACTAACGAGCCTGGGACTAGGGTGCAAGATACTGAGATAGGTGGGGAACTGGCTAGGTAACAGAACTCAGAGAGTGGTGGTAAAAGGCACATGTTCTGCAGAGGGAAGGGTGACCAGTAGAGTACTACAGAGATCAGTGTTGGGCCCAGTCCTCTTCAAAGTCTTCATCAGTGACATGGCTGAGTGGCTGGAAGAGAAACTTTGCCTGTTTGCAGATGACACAAAAATCTGCAACAGGGTGGACTCTCTGGATGGGGTGGATAAAATGGGACCTAAAAATACTGGATTTCTAGTCTAGGGAATGGCAGCTGGGGTTCAATGCTAAAAAATTTCAAGATTATGCATATGGGTAACAAAAACCCAGGGCAGTGTACAACCTAGGGGGAGAGCACATTTCAAGTTTCAAACAGGAACAAGATCTGGGTGCCATTATCTCAGATGACCTGAAGAAGGCCAAACAATGCAACAAGGCAGTAGCAAGACCCAGAAGGATGCTGGGATGCATAGGTAGGGGTATAACCAGCAGAAAGAGGGAGGTTATGCTCCCACTTTATAGATCATTGGTGAGGCCTCACCTCCAGTACTGTGTCCAGTTCTGGAGACCCCATTTCCAGAGGGACATAAAGAGAGAGGAGTCTGTACAGAGGAGGGCAATCAAGATGGTGGGAGGCCTACACAATAAACTCTATGGAGGCAGGCTGAGGGAGCTGGACATGTACTCATTGGAGGAGAGGAGGGACATGAATGATTGAAACATATAAATACCTCACAAGAAGAAACAGAGTGCAAGTAGATGAAATATCACAAAGAAAAAAGTGTTCAAGAACCAGAAGCCACAACATGAAACTAGAGGGGGGGAGGCTCAGAGGAAATGTGATGAAGTACTTTTACATGGAGATGGTGGTGGATAGATGGAACAGTCTGCTGGCTGAGGTGGTGGGAGCAGAATCAGTTACAGGCTTCAAGAAAGCATAGGGCAGGCACATAGGAAACCTGAGGACACTAGGGGAGAAACCATTAGGCTAACAGGGATTCAGTAGATACAAAACAGGGCAGACACGGTGGGTTGCGGCCCTTATCTACCATCAACTTCTTTGTTTCTATGTTTCTATCCTCCACCACCCCACTCAAGTGAACCTGGCCAGTTCCCCAGACAAAAGCTCCAACACAGACCATCCCTGTGGAAACATAACCAGTCACCACCACCCAAGTGAACCTGGCTAACTTCACTACCCTCAGCCCCAGCACAGGCCACCCCTGCAGAAACACTGCCAGTACCTCTTATCCCACCTGAGCAAACCTGGCCAGCTCCCCTGCCCACAGTCCCTGTACAGACCACCCTGCAGAAGTGTCCATCCCCCACACCCTACCAAACAGACAAACAGACAAAAAAAAGGTAAACTTATTATTCTTCAGGATGGAGAGCTGGTACAGCTGAAGAGTGGAGAGGATTGAGTGATGGCTGAGTGAGAGGTTCACTTCAGGGATGAATTGGTAGATCAATTTATCCAGACCCTCCAGGTGGCCATCTCCTTCCCCCAATACACCGATACCAAAATTAGGCAGTGCTCATTCCTTCTTTTACATAAATATGGTCCTCCCAGATGGCCAGTAACCCCCCCCAGACAGATACATATACACACACACACACACACATAAAAATGAAGGGGATAGATGCCTACTGACACTAGTCAGTTTCCCCACCACATGACAGCCCCTGTAACCACTGCAAGTCCCCCTTTGCACCATACTGGTCAGTCAAACCACCCTAACAACATGGCCAGTCTCCCAACACCCCAAGTCACTACTCTTTCTCACCAAGCTGGCCAATCCCCCACCCCACCAAAGCAGATAAGGCTGGCTCCTACACTCCCACTAACATTAAATTGCATGGCCAGCAATTCAATCCTACCAACTCCATGTACTGCAGTACAGCTACGTGAGTGCTGCATTTGCAAATGAAAAACGAAAAGGCAACTGTCTGCAATATGGACAGCTTCCTGGCACAATGGTGCTTTGTTCCAAATATAGTTGCTCTCATGAAAAAATTAACAGCACTCACCTCCCTTGAATGCCCTTGATTACCCCAAAGCTGTTGCATTAGTGGACAGTCAAACACTGTTTGTATACCATAGGATTCTTATGCAAAACTCAGCTAATTTTATTAAAGGTGCCTCACAAACGCAGGTATAAAAAATAAAAGTTCATTTAAGAAGTCAAGCATAGTTTTCAGGATGCCAACTCGGATTTCAGGTATCCCAACTGGGTCCTGAAAACTGTGAGTGCTGTTCTTCATTTTTATATGAAAAATGAAAGGCACCCCACTGTTTAACCTCCGATTAGATATAAAAAAAATAAAGATCTGCCTTGCCTTCTTGCAGTAATGGTACACTCTTTGCTGCTCCTCCCACATGCTGAAACCACTCAGACTGGCAAAGTTTTCAAGCAGAGTTTACAGACCACCCTCAATATAAAAAATAACAACTACTCCAATAATAACAAAGCTGCGTGCTGATTGCCGACTTCTTGTTCCTCGTGGTCTGACTCTGCCTGTTGCCACTCTTTGACCCCCCTCCCCCCCATGCTGAGACCACTGGGCAAGCAGACCGCTCCTCTCAATATAAATGTAACAAAATAACATAAAATGCTTTGCAATAAAGTTTTTTTCATTTACTGGAAAACAGGTTTGGCTCGGGCAAGAACTGTTTTCAGGGGTTTCGGTGGTAGCAGCACACCAAGGAATGGCAGGCATAGAAACAAGAAGCATGAAGCAGCAAAAAAGACAAGGAGGAGATTGTATGTATGCTGTGTGCTCCTTTTAAGGGCTACAGATCATGGAGCCCATGAGAACAAATACTAGTTCCATTTTGGCATGGTAATTCCACCGACCAATCAGGATTCTGTTTTTCTCTCCACATCTCCATGAATGCAGAAAACCAGTGTCCCTATTCAGGAAACGTGGACCCTGTCCACACTAGGGATCCTGTAACATTACAGGCAAGCAGGCAAAAATGTTACAGGACCCCCCCAAACACAGTGTGCATCCACACTGAAAATGGTAAGGAACTGTGTTTGAAAACCACGCTCAAACCCTGATACTACCAGGGTTTTAGCACGGTTTGCAACACAGTTCCATTTGAAACATATTTACTTCAATGGTGTGGACAGGAGTCTGTAGCATGTTTCATATGGAATGGCTTATGTGACACTATCTCCTTATTACTGAGATTAAGCATGGAACACACAGGAATTGCTGCATTATGCACACACTAGCATGGTAAGACCTGTAACGTTACTGAAAATGTTACCCGACTACCGTTGCCAGTCTGTACAGAGCCTTGATGTCTGCCAGTACACAACACTGTGTGCACAACACATGCCAGATACAGATTGGTCAATACCAGCAGGAACATCTGCCAGAACTAGACACATGGTGGATTCCTTGCAGGGGGAGGGCCTCAAACAACTGGTACAACAACCCACAAGAGACAGGGCTATCCTAGATCTAGTACTGACTAACTGGGAAAGGATCACAGATCTCCAGGTAGAAGGTCACCTGGGGACCAGTGACCATTACATGGTATGGTTCAATTTTGCCACTAGAACTAAATCATCCCATTCCAAGGCAAAAATATGGGATTCAGAGGAGCTGACTTTGATAAGATGGCCAACAGAGTTAAGCTAGCCCAGGCAAAAAGAAATACAGGTGAGGGGATACAGGCAAAGTGGGCAAGCATTAAGGATGCGATACTTGTAGCAACATCCCATTGTGTTAGAGAGAAAAGGAAGTGCAAAAGAAGAAGGAAACCACTTTGATTCTCAAAAACAGTAGCAGAAAAGGCCAGACCCAAAAGGCTGGCCTTCAGGAAATATAAGGGAACACAGCAGGATGAAGATAGGAAGGCATACCAAACTTCCCTAAGGGAAGCAGGGAAGGCAGTAAGGCAGGCAAAGGCCCAAACCAATAAAACACTGGCACAAATAGTAAAAGAATGTGACAAGACTGTCTATAGATACATTAGGGAAAGGAGAAAGTCCACAGGGGGGTATTGCTAAGATCAAAGGGGATAAGGGGGCATGTGAGGAGGAGGAGGAGGACCATGTAAAAGCATCTATCCTAAATAGATACTTCTGCTCAGTATTTACTGAAGAGAAGGTAGAGCAGGGCCCACAGCTAAGCACCATGGACACAGGAGGAAGGGAGGTGTGCACTAGTCCCTTCACAAAGGAAAGGGTCCTACGAGAGCTTGATAAGCTCAGGGTGGACAAGGCAATGGGACTTGATGGAATACATCCCAGGGTACTAAAGGAGCTAAGGGTGGAACTAGCAGAGCCATTATTAGAACTGTTTAGTGAGTGTATGAGCACAGGAGAGGTCCCAGAAGACTGGAGAAGGGCTCATGTGATCCTGCTCCACAAGAGTGGTAGCAGGGAGGAGGCAGGGAACTACAGACCAGTCAGTCTTACCTCAATAGTGGGCAAGATTATGGAGGTATCCTTAAGGAAAGGTTAGTGCAACACCTGGAATCCATAGTAGCACAGGATCCAAGACAGCATGGGTTTACAAAAGGAAGGTCCTGTCAAACTAATCTTATAGATTTCTTTGACTGGGTACCTAGAGTGGTGGACCAAGGGGAAGCAATTGATGTTGCCTACCTTGACTTCAGCAAAGCTTTCAAAACTATTCCACATAAAAGATGAATTAATAAGCTGGGTAGGCTTGGGGTGGGTCAGAAGTTGGTCAACCAGGTGGCAAATGGGCCAAAAACAGAGAGTGGTGGTAATGCTATACAGTCAGAAGAAATGCAAATCACAAGTGGGGTACCTCAGGGATCAGTCCTGGGGCCAGTCCTCTTCAATATCTTCATCAGTGACATTGCAGATGGACTGGAGGGCAAGGTTTGTCTGTTTGCAGATGACACCAAGATCTGCAACAGAGTAGATGATCCAGATGGGGTGGGCAGAATGAAAAGAGATCAAGATAAACTACCAAAATGGTCATAAGAGTGGCAACTGGGGTTTAATGCAAAGAAGTGCAAGATCATGCACATAGGGAAGAGAAACTCTGAAGCCACCTATAAGCTGGGAGGAGAGTTGCTGGCAGTCACAAGGGAAGAAAGAGACTTGGGCATCATCATCACCGATGACCTGAAATCATCCAAGCAGAACACTAAAGCAGTAGGTAAGGCTAGAAGGATGTTGGGGTGTATTAGTAGGGGTATCACAAGTTGGAAGAGGGAGGTAATAATCTCTCTTTACAAGACACTGGTTAGGCCCTATCTGGAGTACTGCGTGCAGTACTGGAGGCTACACCTTCACAAGGACATTAACCAAATTGAGGCAGTCCAGAGAAGGGCAACCAAATGGTGCAGGGACTGCATCAGAAAACATATGAGGACAGATTAACGGAGCTCAATACGTATACCCTAGAGCAAAGGAGAGACAGAGGTGACATGATCGAAACATTCAAACACCTTAAGGGCATTAACAAGGTGAAAGAGTCTAACATGTTTCAATATAAGAAAAATAGCAGGACAAGAGGACACAGCATGAGATTAGAGGGAGGCCGATTAAGGGGCAATGTGAGGAAGTTCTTTTTCACAGAAAGGGTGGTGGATGCATGGAACAGCCTACCTCAGGAAGTGGTGGATATGAATACAGTACAGGGCTTCAAACAGGCATGAGATAGGCATGAGGGAGAAATACAGATGAGTATGAATAGATAGGCCATTGACAGAGCAAAGGCCGATGGCACATTCATAAGGTTGAAAAAGAAATGGGCAGACTGGATGGGCCTTGCAGTCCTTATCTGCCATCAACTTCTATGTTTCTATGTTTCTGTACTTCATCCTCTGTACTTCCTTTCCCTCCATGAGGGGAATGGTATCTAGTCTCACTGAAGACCCATGTTTCCATTTCCTGGACTCTGGATTGCACGTTTTAAAAATAATCTAGAATTAATATCAGAGAAAGGACTCACTCACCCAGCTTAATGCAATGGTATATACTTTTATTAGTGCATTGCTGTGAAACATCCTGAAGTGCCACCAACATTTGTGGTCAGTTAGCCACTTCCTCAAGGTGGATATGCAGCTAAAATGGTAAAATGAGAACTATAATTTAGTCTAAAATACATACATACCCTATATACCATCTTTTGTTTTTAAATTTTCAATTTCAGTTTCAATTTATTTCTTTTCTACACACTGATCTTTTGTCTACAGCTACTGAGTAAATATAAGAATCAAGAAAGCAAAGACATGGGAAATTACAATGGAGAGGAAGTAGGGTGTGGTACTTTTCACCAATCTGGGGGAATACTACATGGCACTCTTGGTATTGGAGTCCCATTAGCCACCAGAGGGCATTCTGGCAACTCTGCTGTGACATACCTCCAGTTTGGGAGGGTGCCGTCCCCACTGCCCTGTGCCCCATGACTGTATAGTAAACCATGTACGGGTAGGCGTCCAATAGGCCTCATATTGTTGAGCTACAGTGCACTGCTGCCTACCTTAGCAGGGAATCCCCCTTTCATATTTCACTGGGGGCCTTTTGAATACCCAAAGAACTCACCTGACCAGCCACAGCATAAAATGGCAGGTTAAGCATGGGTATCTGTCCTGTGGAACCACCAATTTGTAGGATTCCCCCTACCCCCACCTCATTTACAGTAGTCATATGGCCAACTGTTTTGGAATTAGTGAGGGGGGCTATTCACACAGTGGATATTTGGCTGTGGTGTTGTTTTTAACCTGTGATCTCCTTTTTCAGAAGTTAATTAATACTCTAACCACTCTGCCACATAGTCTCCATTCAAAAAAATATAAATAAGATAGCTGAAAAGAGTTTTACCCTTAGTGCAATATCTAGCTAAAACTCATGTGCTACCCATCATGAGTGAGGGTTGCACACCATGGCCTGGATATTCAAACTGCCCCAGGCTGTGGCGCAAGCCTGGGCGCAACTCAACTTAGCTGCGCAGGGGTGTGGCCTGGACAATATTCAACGGAGCTGCGCTATGGCTCAGCAGCTTTGAATATCGCACCCTGGCCACCCCCACTGTGCATGGTGCAGTGGCATTGCGCTAGTGCAAGTGGCCAGAGTGGAGCATGGAGATGCACTAGCGCAAGTGCCATTGCGCCATTCACAGCACCTGCAATATTCAAAAGGGGACATGCAATGGGGCCATAATTTATGCAAGGTGCACATGGGGCCATTTGCATGTCATTATGGTCCCATTTGTATCCCATTAGCATGCAGGTACGCCGATCCCCGACAACTTGCACCTGGCACCCTGCCAGGCAGCAGCCATCAGGGACCGGCGCCCCTGCAGCCCGATCGTGGGCATTTGTCTAAAAATAGACTTCCACGTCCAATATCCCTGGTGGTCCAGTGGACCGAATGCTGCCCAATTGCGGGCATCTGTTCAAATGAAAAAAAAACCCTGTACAATATCCCTGGTGGTCCAGTGGACCGAATGCTGCCTGATCGCGGGCATCCGTTTAACAGAAATCTTCCTATTACCCTGGTGGTCTAGGGTACCCCCTCCCCACCACCCACTGAGTCCCACCGCCCTGCTCCCCGGTCAGCCAGCGGTGGCAGCCCCACCACCTGCCGCCCGCCACCCGCCGACTGACACCTCGGTAGGGCTGCATGCCCATTGGTTCACAGTGGGAGCCAATGGGCGTGCAACTCAGTACTGCTACACATTCCAGATATGTGTATGATTCATTCACATATCTGGAATGTGTAGATACTATGCGGCTGCATGCCCATTGGCTCACGCTGTGAACCATGGGCATGCAGCCTACTGAGGTGTCAGTCGGCGGGCAGCGGGCGGCAGGTGGGTGCTGCTGCCTGCCAGCTGACCAGGGGGCGGGGCGGTGGGACTCAGTGGGCAGGTGGGTAGGGGGGGTACCCTAGACCACCAGGGTAACAGGAAGATTTCTGTTAAATGGATGCCCGCGATCAGGCAGGCACTGGTCCCTCGAACATGATGGGACCGGTTTTTTTCATTTGAACAGATGCCCGCGATCGGCAGCATTCAGTCCACTGGACCACCAGGGATATTGGAGGGGAGGGTTTATTATAACGATGCCCGCGATTGGGCACATAGCGGTCCACTGGACCACCAGGGATAGTGGATGGGGAGTCTATTTTTAGACAAATGCCCGCGATCGGGCATGGGGGGGCGCCGCCAGGTGCAGCCGGAACTCAGGTGGCCACCCACAGGTGGCAGCTGCCGTGTTGTGCCCCGTAATGTGGCAGCTCACCTGTGGGTGGCCATCAGTTGTTCCTTTTTTTTTGGCTTAACTTTGTGCAGGCACAAGTAGGGGTTGCGCTTATATGGCTCTGCACATCCCGGGCTGAATATCAGGCTGTGCAGGTTATGCATGGGAACGCCCCCCCCCCACCTGTGCCTGCATACATTACTGATGCGCTCCAGTGCATTGGGATTTGTGCAGCGCACTTTTCTCTTTTAAATATCACGATGGGGCGCATCAGTGGGTTGCGCATGGCGCAACACTGTTGCGCCATGAGCAACCTTTTTGAATATTTGGGCCCATGAGTCCTCTTTGCATTCTGATTAAGTCTGTGTGTGTCTCCATACCCAAATTTGGTGCAGTCAGTACCATGCAGCTGGGGGAAGGGAGAGAATAAGAAGGGTTCTAACACTGTGTTAAAGTTACCACCTACTCGGTTTTTGACCGAATGATTCGGTTTTCTAGGTCCAGATTTGGTCCTCCTGTTTTCACCATTGCAAATTCGGTTTTTATGGTGGGTCAAGCAGCACCTGTGAGATTCCCCACTAACTGCTTCATTTTCTTCTCATCTGACTGTAAGCAAGTGTATGACATTTCAGTGTGCTTGCTCGCTTGCAGTGCATGCTAATCAGGAAGTGCCTTCAAGTGCAGGGCACTTAAAGAGCCATATGTGTCCCTGTCTGCTTAGTTGTCACCTCCAACTTCACACCAGCAAATTGGAAGATTATTCATGGGAAGGGTAAACAATACCTCCTTAATTAACACCTTCATTTTTCTGAAACCCTTAGACATTCAGACAGGCACCACATTAGGGTAGCCTCTTGTCCAGTGTGGGCTGTACAATGTGTTTCAGAAACTTTACCTGCTAATCCAGTTTTATTCAGAGGTAGTACTTTTTCAGTCATTTTGAATGCTCACATACTTGTAAAACATATTCCGTTAAATCCTTCACCATTTTACTTGCATGTTCATATTACAAACACATTCTGATGTAATGTAAACCTTTGTTTGTATACCAGTAAATCTCAGAGGTGTAAAGTAGGGCTATTAAGACCATTAACAGCAAATCAACCTAATCCTTTCTAGGCTGCATTGTGAGTATGGTCTTTGACTGCTATAATAAGGAATACTTTTATACCTTTAAATGCTCACCATTTTTTCTTTTAGGGTCTGTCCTATATTTTAATATTTGTTACCCCATTTGTTGTTAAATTAATAATCTAATATTTTATTTCATTTCTAGCAGTACCACACCTCTCTCTCCTCAGTAGTTATTGCTGTCAATTTCCATACTACCTGGATATTCCATGAAAACCATTCCAGGCATCTCAGATGAACAGCACAGAATAGTGTGGCTAATGTCATGCTAAGCCACAGAAATGAGAAAAGTAAGAGAGAGAGAGAGCATTAGCTGGTGAGGAGAAAGGAACACAATCTAGATTTGATGGCACTGCAAATTTAGGTAATTTATCAAACATTATTTATTTTTTTTTTTTACCAGAAGAGACACACTAAGCTGAAGTTTGTTTACAAGTGCAACCTGGGAGCACAGGGGAGTGAAATGATTTGTGCAGGATCACACAGTATGCAAGTCTGGGCTGTGGGATTCAAACCCTGGTCTCCAGAATTACAGCTCAGAGCCTTAAACCACTGCGCTATATTGACTCCATGCTACATATCACATATCACGCTATCTGGTATGTATGACTGATATAGATACATAGATACATAGACAGTGTCAGCAGATAAGGGCCTATGGCCCACCCAGTCTGCCCATTTGAGCTTGTAAGTTCAGTTTGTTTTCCTAGAAGTCTGTTGCCCCTTACCCCTGACCTCCAGAATTCCTTTATGTCTATCCCATGCATTCTTAAATCCCGTGATTGTTTCAGCCCCCACCACTTCCTCTGGCAGGGTGTTCCACTTATCCACCACCGTTCTGTGAAGAAATTCTTTCTCATGTTTCCTCTGAATCGTCCTCCCTCCAACTTCATCCCATGCCCTCTAGTCCTGGAACATCTTTTTCGCTTAAAAATAGTGTTTTCCTGCACCTGCACCCTGTTCCTCCCTGTAAGATACTTGTATATCTCTATCATATCCCCTCTCTCCCTCCTCTCCTCCAGGGAGTACATGTTCAGTTCCTTCAACCTGTCTTCATATGGAAATAAAATAGGGTATTTAACAGCATAGAATAGTTCCTACCACTTTTAAAAACTTCTGTGACATTACAAATAGTTTTAGAGTAGGAGCAATGGAAGGACAGTAGCACATCTTAAAATAGCAGATGATATTTGTAATTACTCATTCACTAAAAAAAAATACCACCAACAGCTTAATCTGGTTCAAGGTCAGTTGGCATTCATCTGTATCCCCCTCTCCCGGGTCGTGCCTGAAAATAGACAGGATTTGTCTAGTGCACTTACCCGGTCAACAAAAACTAAATAAAATAAAATAAATAAATTACAGCTTGTCCACCATTACTGGTGTAGTTTATTTATTGGAAGAGTTTTACCAGAAAAGGCCACTTGTTCCAAAATAGTCGGTTGTCAGAGGTGTCCTTGTAGTCGCTCAATGTGTCAGCTAAGCTGTGTACACAGTATGGAAAGTCCCCTGAACTCCATCTCTAACCCCACCAATGTTAACACACACTGAAATTTAAAATATTTAAATCTAAATCAAACAAACCAAAAATAATAATCATGATGTACTTGAAAGAAGTTGTACACAATGCAATATCAGCAGCAATTCTGAATAAAGTAAGCAAATCAGAGTCCAAGTGATGCCGTTGCAAGTCATAAAAGGGACGGAGTTGGGGGTGGAGTTTGGGGGTGTGGTTTAGTATTCGGTTTTCATCTCATCCAAAGGTGGCAACCCTACACTGTGTTTCTATGTATATCAGAACACACACACAAATTCAATAAACAGTGATCTATTTCATGTGCTGCAGTATATTATGCCTGGTTAAATAAAGTGATTGATTGATTGATTGATATTGTTATTTGCACATGGCATGAGACTCTTACTCAAGGCAACAATGTGTGGAGTTATGTGTCTCTCTCTCCTGGACACAAGCAACACTAAAAGCCTCAAACCCAGGGGAAACAATCCATGGGTAGGCAGTGGCACAAGTATTAAAATCATTCTTGAGGCTGGCTGACGAGTTTTCACTAGAACCAAAGTTGCCCCAAAACAAGCTTTCACATTACTTCTGGTTTGGACTGACTGACTTTTTTGAAGTTGCCCAGAACAGGCCTTTAGATTACTTCTGGTTTAGACTGTCAGTGACTTTTTAGAGCTAATGTAAAAGCCAGTTTCCAGTCAAGTTTTGTTTTGCTGAAGCCTCTTTCTACCGTACACATGGATCTGTATGCTGCAACCCATGATGCATAGCACTGAGTTTGAGGCTGTAGGTTGTTTTAGCCAAATAATTTGGATATTTCAGGTACACACAGCTCGGGGGCTCAAACAAATATATAATACCCAGGGCACAATAGATGCAGAGAAACAAAGCATTGTGCAGCAGCAACAACAGCTCAGGTCAGCACTTAGAAACAGTTCTAGACAGTTTTTTTAATAATTTTCTTCAAACATGGATGTACTTTCCAAACATATGCATAAGCTTATTGCAGACAAATGTTAAAAAGACATACTGCAACAAAGACCATCCAGACAGGCGAGCTAATCCACATATCACATGCTTTAGATAGGCATGTATCATGTAGGTCACATATCAAATTGCTTTGTGTGTAAACTTATGTACATGTTTGGAAAGTACAACCAAGTCTGAAGAAAATTATAAAAAAAAAATGTCTAGAACTGTTTCTAAGTGCCGGCCCAAGCAGGTGTTGCTGCTGCACAATGCTGTGCAGAATCAAACTGTGAACCAAAAGACCCAGCAGACATAGGTTTGAAACCCAGAACTGCCACTTGCATACTGTGTGACCCTTAGCACATCATTTAACCTCCCAGTGCTCCCAGGATGCACCTGAAAGTGAATGTCAGCTCAGTGTGCCTTTCCCCAGCCCAAACATTCTAAAATAAAAAGATAGAAATAATGCCTATTTTCATCAAATAAAATATGTTGTAAGCTATACTTATGGTCCTCTATGTTGTGTGTTGTACTTATAATATACTGTTACTCAAAAACTATTAAAATCTAGGTATAGCACCTAAACAGATCTATGGCAGCATGTGTGTATATATCTATCTATCTATATATATATATATATATATATATATATATATATATATATATATATATATATATATATATATATATATATAGATATACAATATATATATATATATATATATATATATATACACACACACATACTGCACATGCACATTTATTGCTCCTGAAAATTTTAAAATATTTGTAGCAGAACACATGCTGTCCAGAGTCTTCAGGCACATCAGCAGAATGTGTAACTACTGTTAATTCCAACAATGCACCAAGAAACCATGGCAGGCATTGTTTCTGCCCAACAAATGTGTTCTAAACTTTTCTTGATTCACCAAATTGCATATGCAAATATTTTGGCCATCTGGCACTAGATTTATAAAAATGGATCTAATAAGGTCTTTGCTGGTAGGACCATATTTAATGAAAAAAAAAAAAAAAAAAAACAGAAAGAGAGAGAGCTGGGGCTCCCTGTCTTGTAAAAAATCCAGACTCTAAAACAGGATTGTGAATAGAGATCTGATATAAGAATAGTGCTGTATCAAAGGCATTGGGGACATATACCACAGTGCCTCACCATCCCCTGCTACTCAAACTGAGAAATGCAGGCATCAGTGGTCCTTCGATAAATAGATTCCCTGACGACAGTATCTGCATTTGAGATCTCAAAGTGTACCTATTGTCAGTGGTGTTTCATCATGAAAAGCCTCTACAACTTGTTCTACTCTGTAAGTTTTTGTCATTGATCATCCATTATTCCTTGTTTATAATAATTACGTTAATTTCATCAGGCCCTTCTCCAATTGCAGTCTTATGCGTGCTGCTGACAATGCCATTCTTCATAAGCCTGTCTGCGCTAATAGTCACCTTAAAGAGCTAGTAGAGCCAAAAATAGCAGACAGGAAAATGTTACAAATTTTAAGAAGTAGTCAGTTGTAACTTTTTATTTATGAAGTATTTTCTTATTCTGTATGCTTATTAGAAAGTTTTCTGTGTGAGAATATTATGTTGGATGTGTGAAAAAGTACTTTGCCTGGCAGCTGAGCTGATATATCTACCTCTAGTCCCCCCACTACATCATCAGCTCTGTGACCTCACCGAGTGTAACATCACAGGTTATTGACCTTGCAGCTATTAAGGCCCTGTCCAGACTAGCAATGAGCTATGAAAACCGTTTTTTAAAACGTTACCGTTCAACCCGTTTCTGTGCATCCACATGAATAGATGAATCTTTTTTAAACCGTTACTCTGCATCCACATCAGTGTTCTTTCTCCATTTTCTGGTAACTTTTTGAAAAGTGTTACAGTCCTCTGGAGGCCACCCATATCCCAGCAATCAGTGCTGCACTACACGCTATGACACATGGTCCCATAAGGCATTGCGGCTTCTCCATGTAAACAGACCACTGACATGGAGGTGCCTGATTTAAACACTGCTGTTTTGCTCTGCCTGAATCACTCGTTCATGAAGCAGCAGGTACTAATAAGGGAGGGACAACATCGACGGGTAGCACACCACTTGCAGGCACATTGATTTCAACAGATGCAGCAGCATACTATTGCTGCTGTGAGCAATCTGCTTCTCTCAATAACACTGAACACTGTGACAGTTGACAGAGTAGTGTGGAAACATCCAAGGTCCACTGACTGGTGGGAGCAGATAGTGCTTTCTTCTTGGACTGATGAGCAATGGCTCAGTAATTTCTGCATGTCTAAACTGACTTTTACAGCTTTGTGCACAGAACTGAGCCCACACATAAAGCGGTCCAACACTACTGTGCAAGGCTGTTGAAGTGCAGCGACGGGTTGCCATTACCTTGTGGTGCCTTGCCACCAATGTGGAATATCGAACCCTTGGGCATCTGTTCGGGGTTGGCAGATCTACTGTCAGTGAGATAGTAATCAATGTGTAACAAGGCCATTGTCTGTGTCATACTACCCAAGGTGATCCGAATACACAATGTGCCAGACATCATACAGGGGTTTGAGAGTGAGTGGGGTTTCCCCAATTGTGGGGGGCAATTGATGGGACCCACTTCCCAATTCTGTCACCTCCTGGTAATGCCTATGAATTCTACAACAGGAAATCCTACTATTCTGTAGTGATGCAGGCTCTGGTTGATCACAAATTTCGTTTTCTGGACATTAATGTTGGATGGCCTGGCAAGGTTCATGATGCTCGGGTCCTCAGGAATAGTAAATTATACAAGCTGGGACAGAGTGGTCAGCTGTTCCCTTCTATGCCTCGAGACATCAACGGGGTCAATGTACCAGTTGTGATATTGGGAGGTCCAGCCTATCCTCTTCTGCCTTGGCTCATGAAGCCCTATTCTGATTTTGGAAATGACCTTGCCGTAATTTTAACTACTGTCTGAGCAGGGCCCGAATGGTAGTGGAATGTGCCTTCGGCAGACTGAAAGGCCGTTGGAGATGTCTACTCAAGAGAAACGAATATGCCATTCAGAATTCCCCTTATGTGATAGGAGCCTGCTGTGCATTGCACAACCTTTGTGAGGAAAAGTCAGAGGCCTTTCTGGCAAGTTGGGTCTCAGAAGCCGAGAGCTGCCAGTTCCCTCAACCAGCTGACCAAGACTGTCCTCCCCCAGGTGAATTATCTGTGGCAGCCATGAATCGCCAGGCCACTAATACACGGGATGCACTAGCAGAATATGTCAACAACCATTAATGTGTGTGACAGTACTGGCAGTTGTATCTGTGATCAACTAAGCAGCTCAGCATACAAGTGGTACATGATATATATTTGTGAAGTTAAAGCAGAACAAGCTGTAGATGTTAACATGCTTCTTTATTACAACTGTCATGAGAAACTACTCCCATAGAAACAGAAAAGGAAGCACACTTGTAATAACACATACATAGTTAGTTAAATGTTCTAAATTTAATTGGAAAAATAATTGTTTCAGCAGTTAATATTGAAACGGGTATGTTGTTGCATGACTTTTAAAAATGCATTTGAAATGTATGTAACCTGAACACAACAACTGTGCCCTAAAACTGTAGTGTTTTTAACACTGGGATTGCTAATTAGACATTTTAATAACCCGTACTGTACAACAGCATAACTGTTAAAATGCAGTTTAAATGTTAAACTTTTGAAAAAGAAACTCATGGTTCTGTTTCTGAATGTGCACTGCACAATATGTATTAAAACCATAGATAACACCTACAAATGTGTGGCATCATTATTACTGCAGTGCTCCAATGACAACACCACACAGCAGTAACTAGCATTAACAGTAGAAAGTTAGCCATATATTCTGACTGATTGCTCAAGAGCAGTACTTGTCAGTACTGCCAGAACAAGAAGGTGATGTATATCACTCATCATGCAGTCAGAGGCACACATGTGGTCAGAACCTTATCAATGTACTGACAGATACCCATGCCTACAAGATTGTCCAAGTAACATCATCACCCATTAAGGCCTGTGTGAAACCACCATGGAAAAAAGAACCAGTATGATCATGGTTACTGCTGTAATGTTGTCCCGTGTCACTGTGTGTAGATTGTGACACAGCATCACAGATATGGGCAGCTTGTCCAACATGTGAAGCCACTACACCAGCAGCATTCATGTTGTTCACTGATACAGTACTGACCACCTGCATGGGAGCAGTACTCAGTGATGCCTGTGCTGACGATAATGGGGTGGGATGACCAAATGTGGGTACTGGTGCAGTACTGACCACCTGCATGGGAGCAGTACTCAATGATGCCTGTGCTGACGATAATGGGGTGGGATGACCAAATGTGGGTACTGGTGCAGTACTGACCACCTGCATGGGGCAGTACTCAGTGATGCCTGTGCTGACGATAATGGGGTGGGATGACCAAATGTGGGTACTGGTGCAGTACTGACCACCTGCATGGGGCAGTACTCAGTGATGCCTGTGCTGACGATAATGGGGTGGGATGACCAAATGTGGGTACTGGTGCAGTACTGACCACCTGCATGGGGCAGTACTCAGTGATGCCTGTGCTGACGATAATGGGGTGGGGTTACCAAACGTGGGTACTGGTGCAGTACTGACCACCTGCATGGGGCAGTACTCAGTGATGCCTGTGCTGACGATAATGGGGTGGGATGACCAAACGTGGGTACTGGTGCAGTTGCTGCATAAGGAAAGGACAATGCACTGCCACCACACTGTGGAGTGGGAGCAATACCACCTGTTATTCCAGGTTCATGGCTATGACTTGCAGTAGTTTCAGCCTGTGAAGGTGCACATGTTTGTGTATTTTGTGCTGCCACACTAGGAAGATGATAATGGCCAGATAGTAGCGCTCACATATTTCTGAAAAACTCTGCATTCTGCTCTGCCTCCTGCCTACGTTACCTTTCTTCCATCTCCCTCTCCTCCCTGACCCTCTCCCTCTCCATGGCCATCAACTCCTTATGTTGCTCCATCAGCATTTTCCTAGTGGGCTCGAAGACTACTTCAGCAAGCTCCTGCATCTGACTGACCTTCTTCTTTCTGTGGTTGCATAGTGGCTCACTGTTGGATGTCGGCTTGTGCCAAGCAGCATTCACATCAGAGGATGCAGTGCTGCTGCCAGATGTTAAACATGGGCTTGATGTGCCCTCACCAGCAAACTCACTATCTAAGCTGACGGATGACTCGGCAGCCTGATCAACATCTGCAATAAATAATATGCTGAGTTGGTATACTGTTTTTGGGGGGGGGTGGAAGGCATACATAATGGAGCAAATGGCAACACACCTGATTCTGGAAGCTCAGTGACAGGGTAGTCATCTACATCAAGTTCAGGGTCAGGAGGGTCAACCTCTGTTTCAAGTTCACTGCTTTCAAGGACGTGCAGTGGATCAGATGTGGGTTTTGCGCCCAATATACGATCAAGCTGGTCAAAAAATGGACATACAACCCGACGACCACCAGATCAGCGATTGCTGTCCTTCACCTTATGATACCTGACCTTTAGCTGCTTTATTTTATCTCAACACTGTTTGGCTGACCGCTCAATTCCATTTTCAAATAAATACTAAGCCACCTTCTGGTATACTACTGTATTTCTCCTGAAACTATTTAACTCCTCTTGTACTCACTCCTGTGACCAAAAATCAAGTAGGAGTTTAGTGGCCTCTTCAGGCCAACTTGCGCTACGATCACTCATGATGCAGTGTAGTTCTACTGAACTGCACAGAGGAGGGTATTTAAATGTTCCCGCTCAGCGCTGTTGACACTGCGTGTACTTCCTGGTAGGCACCATGTGCACATGCTACAATACCGTACTATGCTCTGGAAAGGAAAGCAGTGCATTGTGGATCACTGGAGGACACATTTTACAGAAAACACTTCATTCACCTGTCCGCACTACTCCTCCAAATGAAGATAAAACAGGTAACGTTTCAGTAACCGTGCTAAAGACTTGCTCTCTGTTGGTTTTAAAAATGGTTTACAGAACGCTTTTTAAAATGTTACAGGTCTGGACGCAACCGTTTTTAGAGCAAGCGGTAACGTTACAGGACACCAGTAACATTACCAAAGCACTAGTCTGGACAGGGCCTAAGTGGCTCTTCCTAAGTAGCTGTGATGTCACAATCAGTGAGGTCACAAGGCTGATGATGTAGTTTGGGGGGGGAGGAGCAGAACTAAATATATCTGCTGCCAGGCACGGTGCTGTTCCAGAGATCACACCTACTAAAATCAGGTAGAAAATCTTCTAATTACCCAAAGGGAAAGAAAAAGCACCTCAGATATAACAGGTACAATAGCTGACTGCTTTTAGAAAATAATATTAATTTTAGGTAGTACACTGGCTTTTAATAGAACAAGCTAAAATATCACTTTTAAGTAATTGGTGTACCTCAGACTCTGATTCTCTGTACATGTAAAGAAAAACATACGCAGCATTTGTATTTATTTATTTAACCAGAAAAACATTCCATTTAGCAATGCTCAGTTACAGGGAGGTTCTGGTTAATACAGACAACACTACAACATGTCAAAATCAACAACATACCTCAGGAGTTAACAGTAACAGATAAAGCAAATTAAAAAAAAAGCATAACACAAAGGATCTGGTTCTACAACTAGTTAAAAGCAAATTACATAGTGATGAAAAGGATGTGAGGGCAAGGACAAGCACCATCTTAGAACAGTCTAGAATATTAAAAATAAATTCGCAACATTCACATTTGTCTACACAGACAAGAAGAGCCTTGAATGAATTTAGGCTGATTAGTGAACTCAGATTAAGCATTACTTGAAACTTGTCCCAAAGAGCACAGGCAAGCCAGCTAAAAGCTATTTCTCTAAAATAAGTAAAATAGCCTTGGGATATTAAGAATAATATATTTTATTTTAAAATGTTTGGGGATAGTAGGATAATTAGCATAATAGGACAGGATCATGTTTATTTCTAAAGAGCCCTTGTTGGACCAAACATAGAAACATAGACAATGATGGCAGAAAAAAAGACCATTCAGTCTGCCCATAGTTCCCTATCAAACTCTAGGACCTATTGTCCATACAGAGTATTATTCCTCACTATCCACCTCCTATTCCCTGCCCTACTACTACAACCCTGAGTAACCACTATACTATTTATTCTGTTCCAGACATGCTTGAAATTATTTATGGCTTTAGTGCCACCACGTTGGCTGGCAGACTGTTCCACTGTAAAATAAAATGTTCTCATGTCCTTCTTGAACTTCCCTTCCATCAGTTTCCATTCCTGCCCCCATGTGCTTGAACTGTTAATCTGTGGGTGTGTCCATGAACGCATTCAGTCCAGATGTCTGGGATCTGTCAACTGTATCAGATACTGTCTGGCGTTAAAAATGCTCCATTATGTCTGCTTGCTGATTTTCGTTCAAAAAATAGTCTTTTAAATGGAGTTTTCTGAAAAACTTGAACATGTCCATTTTTAAATTAAACAAGTTGGGTTTACATTCAGGCACAAACAAAGGCCCTTTTGACAAAACACTCTTCTGTGCTTCTGTCAGGATTTCATTGGACAAGTTAATTAGTTTCTCTTTCCAGACCTTTATGTATCTGGGAGTGACAGATCCCCAGGCAAGGAACAATCCTGGTGGGTAGATCTTTGCATTCAGCCATAAATACCTTGACAAGTGGAACTGAATCTTTCTACAGTATATACAGTAGAAGCACTTTCAATTTTATGTATAAAAAAGAAAACTGGATTAAGAGAGAGAAACACTGAATAATTCTTTGACTTTTTAAGGAGTTTATAGTTTTGTATGAGAATTATAAGATTAGATTTTTCTTTAAAATACAGTTATTATGATTATTGGATATTTAATTAAAATACTAATTCATAGCTTTTATAATAAAATTGATATTTTACTGATGTGACTATGACGTCATCATAATGTGAGTATAAATATTTGTCAGTCATTAGTAAACTCCACTCCCTGATGAAGGTCCATTGATCGAATGCTGGGGTAATATTAATGTTGTTTAATGTGGTATCACAATAACATTTGCAATACTGGATTTCACTGTTGACAAGTGAATTTTCTTTTTTCTATATTGGATTGAGTGCACTGGCTCAGTCAGTAGTTCATTTCAGTGGCTTTGGGCTTAAACCCACAGCTGCACCACCATGGCACCTCTTGTTTGTTGTCTATGCTGTTTGCTATCTTGGAGACTGATATTCTCAAGGCAGTCCACGAGGTCTCTTTGACCAGTGACTTCATCAGTTTCACAACAAGAGGGAAGACTGACAGGTCTTTACTTCTGTACTTGGTCCTTGTCCCCCTTTTTGAAGTAGAACTACATCTACTATCCTCCAGCCTTTTGGAACCACCCCATCTGTACTGTGCTATTTAATTGTTCTACCAGGGGTTTAACCAGTTCTACTGAGAGTTCTCTGAGTACACTCGGATGTATCCCATAAAACCACAGGGCCTCATCCATCTTTAAGGCTGCTAGCCCTTTCCAGACCCTTTTGCTGGTAAATACTGGCTGCCTCCTCTCTGGGGCAACCTTTATGGCTGCCTTGATGCCACTGTTTTTCAGGGGCTTGCTGCCTTCCCTTGTGAAGACAGAGAAAAAGTAATAATTAGGGATGACTGCCTTTTGCATGTCCACTTCTGTTACTCTACCTCCTTCAGACAGCCTAACAATTCCCACTACTTTCTTTCCTTTTTCTCTAATATAACTGAAGAACTGCTTTTCCCTGCCCTTGACCCCCCTCCACCATGCACAGCTCAGTGCCTGCTTTTACCTCTCTAACTGCTGTCTTTGCTTCCTTGGTTCTCCGTTGGTATTCTCCCCATTCTATCTCCCTCTACATTTCCTTGTACCTGAGAAAGGCCTTTTTTTGGCCATCACTGCTTCCTTGTCTCGTTCTGAACACCATACTGGTCTCTTGTACCTGTTTTGTTTGGATACCATGTATAACTTAGATGCCTTGGGAATGGCTCCCTTAATTGCCCCACCATCTTTCATCCACACCTTTGATGCTGTCTACCACGACTAGCTTTTCTCAGGCCAACTCACTCATCCTGTTGAAATCTACCTGTAACAGTGCTGTAGCAAGCCAAGAATTTGGGGGAAACCGTTCCCCTTACCAAAAGAGGCAAGAACCTCAGAAGAATTTTGATGGTACCACATGCAAGGGTATACAGTATGCTGGCATATGCAAACTACATGCTAGTTTTTTTTATTTAAGTTTCAATATAAGAATTATATGCAAGATATGTATAAGGATAATGACCTTTTCCTTGCATGAAATGTTCATGCAAGAAAAAGTCATTGCTTCATGCAAGAAAACTCCTTGTGTGTGTGTGGGGGGGACCGTACTACAGTATTGGTTTACATCCTACTACCAGTATTTTTTATTTGAATGCACAAGATCACTCCTTATAGCTCTTAGACTGGCACCCACGCCAATATTAATATACACCTGAGGTCATAATACTGCACTTTACTTGTGGTATCGCAGTCATTACCATGACTAACTATGATGTAGCTATAGAGGAATATGAATTCAAGTGGAGGTAAGAAACAAGGATAGATGAACTGCAAAGGATTAAAACCCAGTTGCCATACAAAGTTTCTCAGTAATGACAGTATGGGTAAATCTAAGAAAGATGTATGTAATAAAATTGGACATTTTTTTCCATATGTATTTTACTCCCCCGCAGACTTGACAGGGGCTATGACTCCTCCCTCAGTGGGGTACATCCTCTGGCCAGGATCCCCAACTTGTCTGCCCACAAGGTTCCCCCATGGATTACCCATCTGCAGCAAGGTCAGGGCGGTGGGTGCCAGCATACCCCCCCCCCGGTATGTCATATCTGGTGATGGGGAGGGTGGACTCACTGGAGTGGGCCATCATGGGTCCTGTTGAGCCCTGGCATTTTCCTCCAGTTTTTCACCTGCAGCCACATCCATGCAATGGATGGGTGATCAGGCAGTCTCAGCCTCCGCAGAGGTAGTCAATCTCTCTTGATGTGGGCCAACCTCTTACGTGGCTGCGTGCATGCACTGACCCCCAATGACCACTAGGTATCAGCTGACAGTGCACTGTGCAAATTCCACCTTCCCAAGGAAGGAGAGCAGTCCTCCAGATGCTCTATCCTTCCTCCCCTGGACAACTCCTGAGTGACCAGAGTCCATTCCAGAACTCGGGTCACCGGCGTGGCGTGAGGTAAAACGTCCAGTGCCTCAACTCTCAGAGTCACCGATCCAGCTAAAATAGTAAATTTTTAAGAAGTTTTTACTAAGGTGCATTCAGCTTTTTACAGCTCAGATTGTACCTAAAGATTTCCACCAGCACTACAGAGACATGCTTTCTTACCTGTAAGTATAAAGAGTAGAGCAATCCTCCTTGCACAGTACTTACAAGGGGCTACATTTTCATTGGGTGGCACAGGGCTTGCACCAAGGCCTTGATTAAACTTTTGCATCATGACAACTGCGGCATTCCCAATTGCCACAACTGTGCCAGACTTTACAATTTGGGGCACAGTTGCAACAGTTTGTCCACTTTACAACAGGTTGCAGCAAAGTTCAGATGCAATCTCCGTGTTAGGGGTGCCTAACAATGATGCAAGTTTAACCAAGAAAGATGGTGTGGTGAGTATGAATGTGAGGTAAGGGATTCTAAATCCCTCTAGATTGCTGCAAGCCCAGTGTGCTGTATATTTGATGCACTCAGGACTTGTGGCACATCTCATCATTTAAAAATCCAGCTCAAAGTGTCATTCATCCTTCAACACTAAATTTTATACTTGCATGTTTCTTTACTAGTGTAAGTCCAAGACTGTTTTCTTGCACTATTCTTACAAGCATGTATGCATGTTTGTAAGAATAGTGCAAGGAAAAAACCTGAGTGTAAACTAGTCAAGAAGCCTGGTAGTATAATTATTTTATACCATGCTGCATTTTAAATGTGCAGAGTTCTTGATTAGTGTTAACATTTATATTGTGATCTTGCAAAAACCTTGTATATACTTGCAATAAACTTGCATTTGTTCATGCATAAAAAATGACAGTTTGTGTATCTGTTAAAATTCATGCACAGTCATGCAACAAACGTACAGTGATGTTGACGCTAAGTGCATTTCCTTATGTCATAGACCTTACATTTTTTTAGTAAAGGTCAGAAAAGTAAGACTTCAGGCAAACAAAGTACAGTGAAGCAAAAAGTTGCTTTACTTCAGCACCATACAAGAGTTTAAAAGTATCGTACTTTGGTAGTGTAAAAACAACAAGTCTTTCAATTTAGCTTGATGCGACTCTCCAGTTCACAACGGCACTGCTTTCTTTTTCTCAAGCCCCCAAATCCTCCCTTTTGCTCTGTCTGATTTCCTTTTTATGCATCCCAGGCGAGGCTCATTTGTACTCTTCCCTGTAGGGATTTCCAGACCTGCATACTGTCAGTGCATATGGCCTTTGAAGGGCCAGGCCAGAAATCATCAAGGCTGGGTTTCCATTCACCTTCTTCTCCTGCTAGTATCTAAGTAGCGAGGGGGCACTAAATACAGTTATGGTTGCCAAACTCTTATGGCTCCCCTACTTTCACATCTTATACCACCTCCGAGATGGTAAGCACCACATCAAGAATGACAGCATGCCTAGTGGGTTTTTTAACAAGCTGCACCAGCAAACAGTCCTGGAATTGATCCAGAAGGGCCTGACCTCTGGAGCTTCTGACAGCTGGAACATCCTAATCAATGTCCAACAGGTTCATATCTACTACAATCTGTACAGAGCTGACAGACCCACAACGGGGAGTGATTATTTATATAAAAGAGAAATTCAATGTCACTAATGTCCACACCATGTCTAAACAAAAATAATCTGAATACGTGTCCCTCAAAATTCAACTTCCCTTATTAGAAGCCCTTAACATTATCAGTTATTACAGACCTCCTGCTGGGGCAACAAATTAATCATTACCCTTAAGTCCCTCATTGCCCCCAACAGCAATGAAACCATCATCTTAAGTGATCAAAACCTTGATTGGCTCTCCCCCAAAGCGAATGGGCTAAAAGAACATAGTGACGAGCTCAGTTTCTCCGAACTCATCACGGAGCTAACTTGATTAAATACCAAAAACTGTGCTAACAGCTCCATCCTGGATGTCATCATCTCAAACCATCCTCACAAAATCCTGTGCACCGCCATATTTCATAATGATTTGAGTGACCACAGCATTGTAGTGTGCACCAGATCTCATGATAAGGGTCCCTCCTTGTCCAAATTTGCCACTAAGCGTAGTTACCAGAAATTCAAGGCTGATAATTATCTCTCTGACCTCAACCATGTTAACTGGCAAAACCTCTACTTAGCCAATATAGTGGCTGAGGCCTTCACTATCCTTAATGATAACTTATTACCGTTAGCAAATAAGCACATCCTTTTCATCAGAACCAGGGTCCACATGTTTTCCTGCCTGTGGTTCACACCATGACTCAAAGCTGCTCTTACTAGCTGGGATAAACTCTGGGCCCATGCTAGGCGAACTAAGTGCCAGACTGACTGGCAGGCTTTTAGAACTGCCAGGAATTCATGTGTGAACATAATATGTGCTGCCAAAACTACTTATTACATTGAAACCCTAGAACAAGCCAAAGGGAACTCAGCTAAGTTCTGGCAGATCATAAAATTGGTTGAAGGATGTAAAGCTGCCCCCTCTGTCCCAGCCAAAATCGGTGCCAATGGGATTAAATTTGAAGACCGTGGTTTTATTCTTGAAAAACTAAACTTCCATTTTACCACCACTGGGCCGGCCTTTGTCTCCTCCCCCTATGCACAGATATCTTACCACTCCCCTGGACTACAACACCCCCCCAGTTTCCTCACCCCTGAACCCCTTCTAGTTTCACCCAGCTACATACAGGAAGCGGAATGCTATCTTAGTAGTTTAGATACCAAAAAGGGAGGTGGCACAGAGAGGATGAAACCTTTCTTCCTCAAACTGGGTTACTACTATCTTACTGCTGCTATCCTTTACATCTTCAACTTGTCTATTTTCACTGTCACAGTCCCCTTCTGCTGGAAATCTGCTCACATTTTACCCCTCTTTATATCTGGTGACCCGTGCGATCTGAATAATTACAGATTCATCTCCATCCTTCCCATACTGTCCAAAATCCTCAAAGAACTAGTCTACAGTCAACTAAGAGACCACCTTGAAAAAACACTCTCCACTCAACCCAGTCCAATCTGGTTTTAGACAAAACCATAGCACCCTAGCACATCTCTGCTCTTGCAAAAGTTACCAATAACTTGTTCACTGCTCATGACTCTAAGCAAGTAACAGGTGCTGTTTTCCTAGATCTGAGCAAGGCTTTCGACACTGTTGATCACAACCTCTCTTCTTGGCTTTACAATTATAGGTGCTACTGCTGCTAGAGTTCAATGGTTCTCCAGCTACCTGACAGGTAGATTCCAGAAATTTAAAGCCGACAGCCTTTTATCAGACCCCCTTCCCATTACAAGAAATGTACCGCAAGGGTCAGTTCTAGGCTCTATACTTTTCTTGATCTATTTTAATTCCCTGGACTCCAACATTGCCAAGTCCAAGCTGCATTTTTTTGTGGACACCATACTTTTTACATCCAAACCTACCCTAACTGAAGTCTGTGAAGAGCTACAGTCTGACTTCTTGCAGCTTGAACATAATCTCACTAACTCCAAACTTTCATCGAACGCAAAAAAAATGAAAGCAATGTTCTTCACTCATAACAACCCCCACCACCACCACCACCATCTATACTAAGGCCACAAACACATCTATTGTGATATCCTTAAGGGAAACGCTTGAAGTGGTAGTTAAATTTCAGTACCTAGGCATATGGCTTGATAGTAAGCTGTCTTTCAATGCCCATATCAATTGGTTCACTGGTAAGCTTAAAGCTAGACTCGGCTTCTTCTTTAGAAACAGGATGCTCTTTCCACCCAAGGTCTGACTTAGGCTAGTTCAGGGCACATTCCTTCCACTTCTAGACTATGGTGACATAATATATAATTGCACCTCGGCTACCAATCTTCACAAACTTGACATGTTGTTCCACTAAGCCCCGCGCTTTGTCACCAAGGCATCTCTTAGAATTCACTATTGCGACCTATATACAGAAGTTTGCTGGACATCTCTCACCTCAAGGCAATTGTCTCATCTTGGCACGTGGATGCTCAGAATCCTTCTTAATAAACTTCCGGGTTACATCTCCTCTCTCATTCACAATTCTCACTGTACCTACTCCCTAAGGAAGTCAGCTTACATCCTCCTTGATGTGCCTAGGATTCGCACCTCCCTTGGCAAGGGCACTATCTCCTATGCTCTCCCCGTGGCATGGAATAGCATTCAGGCAGTGTTCAAGCTCACTAGCATTGTCTCAGTTAACTTCTTCAAAACCCTGGCCGCTAAACATTTCAAGGTAGTATGTAATTGTTTGAGGGCCTAGTTCTCTTTGTCATCACTCTCAACCCTCTCTTTACTGGCACACCACCTCTAACCACCCCCTGCTACCCCCTCTCCTCCCTCTTCTCTCCCCCTTTAACCCCCCCCTTTCCTCCACCCACCTTTCCTCCACCTGTCACCTCCTTCCAAACTCTCTCCCCCTTCCCTGTTGTCCATTGCTCTCTCTTTCCACCCCTACTTCTCAGCCCTTTCTGCCCCTTTTAGGGATTTCCCTGTGCTCCACTCCCACCTCACCCTGTGCTCCAACCCCACCTCACCCCCTGATGTTTACACACTTAACTCTTTTTCTTTTCCTTTCTTTTCTCTTCTATCTGCTCTACCCTCTTACCTATTGCTTCTCTATTCTTATGTCTCCTATCTTTCAGCCCTCTGAATCAGTCTCTACTTTAACCCTATTCCTGAATGCTGTACATCTGAGTTCTATTAACCACCCCACTGACAGTTGCCTACATTTTTTGTTTGCACTCTATTCTCCCATTCTACCCCGTAGTTAGCCAACATATTACCATGCACTTTATCTTGCCATTATATTACCATGCTCTTCATTACTGCAATGTTGCTTATTTCATGACTGCCACATGATTACTGTAATGCTGATCATTATATATGATCTCTCTGCTATTGTTCTGTACATAGCACTTTATATTATTTTATCTTCTATTCCTGTCATGTAATTGTTCCATAGATTGATTCACCTGTAATTTACTGTAATTGCTTTCATGTGTTGCACCTACCATTGTTGTCTATATGTATATGTCCCTGTTTTTATGTAATAAGGACCTCCTTGTGAATGAGCCTGCTCAATGGAGCTTTCTTGCCATAAACTTGAATTAAACTGAATATCACCCACCACTACTACCTCTTCCTTTGCCACTCCCCTTCCTAGTTCTATCAAAGCTCCCACTCCCTCTTTTCCCCTTGTCTTGGCAATCTATAGATCACCCCTAACCATAGTTTCTTGCCCAAGGCTGCCATGAGCTGCACCCACAGTGACTCTGTCTCCCCATTAGTTCCCCTGATGTATGCATCTTCCACAGCCTCAATGTCTTCACTTACATATAGGGCTACACCCTCCCTTTACTTTTTCCTCTATCCCTCCCAAACACTGTGTAGTCAGGGACTGCCGGGTCCCAGTCATTATTTTCTTAGTTCCAAGTTCCTGTGATGACTATTAGGTCCATCTCTGTGTCTGCCATCATTGCCTGGAGCTTGCTAATTTTATTAACCTAGCATAGTGGCATTAAGGCAGACACTCTTCCCTCCAGTTCCAGATCCCCTTGCTTTTTCCTTGTCTTTCTCCCTTATTCTTCTCTAGTCTTCTTAACTTTTTGTTTTTCATGTTGATTGCAAGCATAGTGAGACCTCCCTCTTTAGCCCCTTCCCCATCCCAGTTTGAACCACAGCCTTATTATTATGCCCTGCACAGTTTCAGTGCATATACAAGAATTAAAAATATGAATACATAAAAAAACAAAACAGCAAATGTACAATACCCACAAAACCTGAATTTGGCATTAGAGCAGGAAAACATATTGTAATGTTACAGAACAGGGCCAGAGTATGTGGTGCAAAAGGCCCACTTCCAAACCTCTACCCAAAAATAGCCCAAGCCTGAATGTTGGTGGCAGGCAGTGGGAGATAGTTCCAAAACATTCAAATATGTCACTGAGAATGTCCTATCCTACATTGATTTCAGCCTTTAGTAGATGACAGTAAGCAGCCCCTGGTCCTTGGATTAAAGTACTTCACCAGAGCTATGATAGGAGGGTCAAAAGTTCATGGAGGTAGGTGTGACTGTCATTTTTAACAAAAAGAATCCTCTTCTTGCTGCTGCACTTCTATTTTAATAATTGCCATATGGCAGGATGGTTCCACTTCAGACTCTTGGGATTCATCTCCAAACTGGGGTAGGTTGGGGGCTGAGTCATGAAAGTGAGCTGCTTGTGTCCTGGGGAGGGTTGGCATGAACAGCCCAGGTATCCATGCCCTCTCTGACCAAGGATCAGCATTGGCATCTGTTGTGAAAATAACCACTAGCCACCCCTCCCAACCACCACCACCAACATGAAGAAGAATACAGCAATGTTAGATTCTAATTGATTGAGTAGAGGCAAGGGGAAAACATGGGAAAATCATAACAGAATGCTATTAGTTATATGACTCACACACCATAGTTTTTTTTTCAGTGTAAGAATTCTATATATTTTTCTCCACACCATTACAATGTTTATATCTATCTGTCTGTCTGTCTGTCTATCTATCTATCTATCTATCTATCTATCTTTATGTAGTATATAAATATTTTTCCTCTTGTCCCCCAGTCCCCTCCAACCACTCAATGGAACACCCCCAACCCCACACCAACTTTCTTAGGGGCTTTATGCCATACAAGTTTCCCCAGTGGCAGCCAGGTGGACTGGAGATTTTTTCCTGTTTCCCCCCATGGAAGGTCCTGGCATGCAATGACATGCACACACCCCTGACATTAACAAGTGCCTTTCTCTGAGTCTGTGCTATACCTACTGTGCTGCCACTTGGCCTCTAGCCACTGGCAATCCAATATTAGATCGCAGCGGCTTCCACCTCACCTCAAAGGAGGAGAGCTGTCCTTGGAACACTCAATCCTCTCACCCCCAGCTTTCCTCTGAGCATCGTGAGTTCCTTTCAGAACCCGTCATCAGCACGGCAAGCAGTTGTGCTACCACATGCTATCAAAGCCACCCTCAAAGCAATATTCTTAACACTATTAACTATATGAATCACATTTTCCCTTGTTAACAACATTTTGTTAAAACTGATTCATATGCCATCAGAAGAACTGCAGTAAATGAAGAACTGCAAGCTCAAAAAGTAATTTCACAGCTATTAGATTTTGTGCATTTTCTAACACTGTGTGTTGTTTTATGTTGTAACAAGTACAGTAAAACTACTTTAAAGGGAACCACACCTTTTTATGTAAAATCCCCCTTGTTAATGATTTTGAATGCATTTTTCTTTATTCATTTATTTTCCTGATATGAAAAGATTTTTTTTTCCGTACGTAGTTTGCAGGTTTTTTTCTAGTTTTTCTCTCATTCCCATCCCCTTGTCTCAGTGTGGATGCACGCATGTGGAGGCATGCACACGTCACTCTATGAGACACCCACCTATCGCATCGCCCCGTCCCACCTGCGCCATCACCGGACCTCCACCAGACAATTGTGGAACTACGGAGGGGCAACCACCTCCCCGTGAGAGGAGAGCTGCCATTAGGCAGCTCAATCCTGCTCCCTCCCTCCCCCATGTTGGCTCCCAGATGATCCAAGGTTATTTCTGAACCCAGGTCACCGGCGTGGCATGAGGTAAGGCATCCAGTGCCTCAATCCTCAGTGCCACAGGCCGGCCCAGCAAATGATTTATTTAAAATAAAATGTGATCACAAGAAAAATTTAATTTGGTTAATTAGTAGTGTTATGTTTAGAAACTTGGACAGCAAATCTGGAACACTTTTGGTGCCCATTTATTGAAGAATGACCCAAATTTGACCTCTCCCTACTATGTCAGTAAGACCTTAACAAGAACCCACAGAGGAACTGGTATCATGAATGAATTATTTACACATGCATGTGATGCTGTCTTTTGCCCTACTTTTATCCCCTCCCTGCTTGCATCCCGTGTCTTTCTACTTCAGGCAGGGCTTGCACTTCTTTTCAACTTCACAGGATGGGCTGCCACAGCTCTGACCAAACTGCCAGCACTGAGGACTCCTCATAGGGAAAGCCCTCTGCTGCAAGACTTAAGGCATATCTTGGGCTTACAAGCTCATTTGTTCTGGTGCTGGGAGTAATAAGAAGAGCGTGCTTGTGTCTGCTAACATGCATCTGTGCACCTAGCATAATCCTCACAGAAGGGCATTTTTCTCCTTCATTTACAACCCCACTCACCTTCCAAAACACTACTGTGTACTCATGGAAGTTCAGTGCGAGAAGCAGGATGTCATGTGGTCATTAATGACATTTAATGTTGTACCTAGCCCATGAATAGAGGCACCTCCCTCCCCTGCAGTTTGAAAATAATGGCTCCTCGGGGGGCGTGGCTTGGACCCAGAGATGATGGCAGCATAATCTCTTCCCTCTGCCCCAGCCTGATGAACAATCGAATAGAATCTGCCACTATGCTGGACTGAGAAGCTAACTTTTCCTATGGGCTAATCCCTCTTACCTCTATCACTGCTGCGAAACAGCTTTTCCGGGGGGAAATCATGTTTTTGCTGCTATAGTAGCACTGTGCAGAAGCCAGAGCCACTGACAACACTAGGCCGCACAGGCCTCAGCTGACTGTGAGTGGAGCCTCATCCTTACGGTCAGGATCTCCTGGCACCACATTTCCTCCTTCTCCACACTTATCGAGCATCAGAGAGTGATTAAGTGAATCCGCGACCATAGACGCACTCATGGGACCCCAGCGAGCTCTGGAATCCGCGTTACAGGCTAATTGCCCAAGGGTTAGAGTGGCTAGCTACACACTGCCTATAGCAGTGAGATGGATCTCTTAGTGGGCAATAAAGCAGGAACACCTAGTCAGGACAAATTGCCAACTACTGACCAAGCCCAGGTAGGAGAGGCCCTTGCGAATATTACCAAAATGCTTGAGTCACTGTTAATCAGAGTAGATACGATCGGCACTTCATTAATGGGGACTGTGGCTGATGTACACTGGCTGGAGGACCAGCATAATGTTCTCGAACAGAGGACTGAAGAATTAGAACAGCAGCATATGCACATGTTACAATAGCTGCCGGACCATGAGGCTAAGCTGGAGCAGCTGTGGTTTAGGGCGGAGGATCAGGAGAACTGCAGCAGGAGAAATAATATATGGATACTGGGAGTACCGGAGGGGGCTGAAGGACCAAATATGGAACGTTTTTTAAATGAGTGGATTCCACAATTACTAGGAGAACACTGGAAGGAGCCAGTGGGGGTAGAGTGCGCCCATCAAGTTCCCAGCAACCCAAATAACACCAGAGGGCCTCTGACAATTATCGCTTATTTGCTGCACTTCTCTGTTAAAGAGCACTTGCTATGAGTCATGAGAGACCTGGGGGAATTAACCTGGAGAGGCAATACTATTTCTTTCTATGGAGATTTTACACAGGAGGTGGCAAGCAGGCACCGAGCATACAACCCTCTGAAAAAGATACTACATGCCAACTCTGTACTTTACCACTTCAAGGGCCTCACTGCACTTCACTTCTCAAAAAATGGCAATCCTTCACAGCTGAGTTACCCAAGGAAGCTGAGGCCTGGATTCAGAGCCACTGGCCGGGCATGCTGCCGAGAACTACCTCTCCCAGATGCCTCTGGGAGCCAAGAAGCTGCAAGGACGTGGGAGCCAACAGGAAGGGATCCAACTCTCAAGGGAACATTAATTGCAGATGGAATGGTCTGCCCAGTAAGGGCTCCCCCACTCGCAATCTGCTAGAAACCACTCTGGAAACGGAGAATGGGTGATACCAGACTGCTGCAGCTCTGTCATCAATATCTAAAAGGCCCAAAGCAAATCCCCTCCCTCAATACCAGGATCCTGCTCCACAACCGCTGCCAGCTAGACAACGACAGCTGATCGCTAGTACTGGACAACACTAGTGCCTCCCCTCCTGCCAAACTTCTGAGAGCAGACTCACATCCCAAGGCTGCTGAAGAGAGCTCAGAGCACCCCGAAGAGGAGAATGACATAATGAATGACCCGATTCCTATAGACTGGGAGACTACAGTGGAACAAACTGACGACGTTGAGGTGGCAAGCAATGGCTTGCTTAAACCAGGACTTATGACATTTGCAGAGGCACTTGCTTCACATACTACACCTGCTGGAACTGTTCCAAACTGTTGAACCAGAGTTCCCTTGATGACGCATAACAGCTGCTTGTGTAGCTGCTCCCAAGCCATTATACACTCTTGCCACGTTCTGTATCCTCTTCAGGAAATGCCGACATGAAACTGTCACTAGGAGGGCCATGGCTTGTAACTCCATTGGTCAGATGCTGTAGATGCTGCTACTCATATGGGGCTCCCTTGATCCATGCGATGACCCCATAGAATATACCTTCCCTACACCCCCCCATGACCCATCCCTTGGCTCTAAGGTTGTTAAACCCCCCCTCTCTTATAGCAATGATTTCCTCACACTGTTGGGAACATGCTTGATGGTCTTCTTTGGGTATCGGAGAAACCATATGGCAGCAAGCAACATACGCCTAGGGAGGTATGTTTAAATACACATTATGCAGTCGCTCCAGGCATTACATCTGACTACCCTCCTCCTCCTTTTTGTTTTCCTACCTGAGGATAGTGGCACGGTGGTTGACAGAGGCCCCTCCACCTCTCCCTACTTCCCACTCCCCCTCCCCCCATAGGTGATCTCTACCTGTTGTCTTAGGATTACCTAAGACAGGGTAGAAACCGAGCTATTGGCATGGCTCGACTCTCTAGATCCGGCCTAACATTTGGTCGAATAGAGCTGGGCTGGGACAGAGCACCTATGACTGGTGTGATCCCCCTTATGCCTCCATATTGGTGACTGAAGCAGTGTGGCGCACAGGGTATTTTTGCCCCTTATCACACATCCACCTCAGCACCAATACCTAAGTTTTTCTTGTTATTTGGTTGATACGCTTGTTGTTACAACTCAATTTATTACAGGATAGTTACTGTTGGATATATTAACTTGTGATATATTCCTGTCTGCCTATTTAATCTACCTAGGAACTTCTTAAAATACTTTTTACCTCCAACTCTATCTTCAGCCTTCTCTAACTATATCTCCACTGTGGCTAACGGATACGTCTGATCTAACACGAAGTGGTGGTAAGGCAGTTCTTATCTTCCTTGCAGATTTTCTGTACCTCTGCATATAGGGTGAGTACACTTGTTTTCTTTTTTTCCTGCTTGGTGGTGAACATTGATGGCAGCATGTCCCAATGTGCGGGGAGACTGGAGGTGCATCTCCTGGAATGTCAAGGGACTGAACCACCCTGCTAAGCGTACCAAGGTTCTGCAATTGCTGCACACCCTGGGGGCAGATGTAGCCCTGCTCCAGGAGATGCATCTCATGAGTTACACAGTGCAATGGTTAAAGTAACTTTGGGTGGGGACTGTACTGGCTAGTTGTGCCACCACCAAGTCCGAGGGTGTCTTCATTCTCCTTCAGAAGACGGGACCCTGGACAGTGTAGGCCCAACTACTAGACTCCCAGGGGAGATGGATAGCCGCTAAACTTTGTTACCTGGGTGGTAAAGTCATAATAGCTAATGTGTATGGACACAACTTTGATACAGGTGAAATTTACGTTGAACTCAGCCAAGCCTTTGCAGAATTGATAGAGGGGGAGCCAGATCTTCCAATCCTTCTAGGAGGAGACCATAACCTAGTCCAGGACATATTTCTGGACAAATCCCTTCCCACTCCGCAAGCCCACCCTAAAGTGTTAGCAACTCTAAATGTCTTGACTACAGAGTGGGCCTTAGGTGATCCCTGGAGGGTGAGCCATCCAAAGGGGAGAGACTACACATTCTATTCAAATGTCCATGGTACTTATAGTAGGCTAGATTTCTGGCTGGCTAACAATATAGCTATGTCACGAGTAGAAGATGCAGCCATCGGCAATATAATCATTTCGGACCACGCCCCAGTAACGATCACATTTTCCTCGCCAGGCCAAAGCCCCCCTCCATGAGATGGAGATGCAACCCCATATTATGACAGAATGAGACTTTTCGAGACTATATTAAGAGAGAGTTACAATCATACTTCTCTTTTAACACTCCTGGAGAGACCCGATCGACCATGGTCTGGGAAGCTTTCAAGGCGGTTCTCAGGGGAAGAATTATTTTGTACTCTGCAGCAAAGAATAGAGAGCGAATGAAACAAATTCAAGAGCTACAGGATAAACTCACTAGGCTGGAGCACCAGTTTAAAGCTTCCTCTAAGAATCTGCTCAACTCCCCGCTGCTGGCCCAGATCACAGGTCTGAAATATCAGATCAATGTGCTGTTGAATAAAAAGGTAGAGTAGCAATTGATAGGAGCTAAACATAGATTTTGGGAGGGAGAGGACAAGGGTGGGAAACTACTAGCCTATTGGCTATGGAAATAGCAAGCATCCTCCAGGATTCTGGCCCTTATAATAGGCAAGACAAATTATTGGTGACACCTAAGGCCATCAATGAGGAGATGCTCAGCTTCTATGAGGAGCTCTATCAATCCCAGAACATGACTCCAGCCGAGATGCTCTCCCAATGGCTGGAGATCTTTTTTCAGACCACACCACTCCCCCAGCTCTCGGCAGACCATCGTAAAGACCTGGATGCCCGATTACAACTGAAGAGCTGCGCACTGCTATGTCCCAGATGGCGAAAGGGAAAGCCCAAGGGCCAGATGGGATGACAGTGGAACTCTACCAAATCCTCAAAGATGAATGACTGCTTCGCTGTTAAGAGCCCTTCAGGAAGCCCAAAAAGATGGTATACTACCCCCCACCATGTGCGAGGCCCTTATCACCTTAATCCCCAAAAAAGCCTCAGATGTTCTACTTTGTGCGAATTTTAGACCCATATCACTGATATCAGTAGACACCAAGATAATTGCAAAAGTCCAGGCAAATAGGCTGTCCTGCATCCTGCCTACCCTGATCCACCCCTCTCAGACTGGGTTCAGTAGCGTAGCAAATTCCAAGAGGGCCGGGGTGCAAGGCTATGTTACAGGGTCCCTCCCCAGTTTTAAATAAACATCAAAATTATGATTTGGGCCCCTCAAACCTCATGGGCCCGGGTGCCACTGCACTCCCTGCACCCTTGTAGCTAAGCCACTGACTGGGTTTCAGAAAGGAAAATCAAGCGCTGACAATATCTGGCTAGTTCTAAATCTTAAGTGGTTGGCACTACAGTCCAAAACCCCAACAGCTGCCCTGGCCATAGATTTCGCCAAGGCATTCGACTCCCTGGAATGGGTGTACCTACATAACGTCCTCAAATTATATGGGTTTGGGACCTCCTTTTGCTCTTGGGTATCGACGTTGTACCACTCACCCACAGCTCATATTGTCACCAACAAGGATATCTCTTGCTCATTTATGCTACAATGAGGAACCAGACAGGGCTGCCCCCTCTCTCCCCTACTGTTCCTAATCGCCCTGGACCCATTAATCAGGAAATTTATAAATACTCCAGACATTAATGGTATCCCCATGAAGAAGTCATCCTATCTGGTCAATGCATATGTGGACAACATGCTCCTTGCCCTTTCTAACCCTCAAAACTCTATACCTACAATTCTGACCATCTTGCAAGAGTTTGCCTCTTTGTCAGGATTAACAATAAACCAAAAGAAAACTACCCTCTCTCCCCCCTGAATGGGTCATGCACCAGGCACTGCCTTGCTGGTACCGATATTACCTGGGCCCCTCAGGAGTTCCCATACCTAGGGGTATATAACCCCTCATCCTGGAAAGATATAGAGTCAGCTAATTTCTCTCCTCTTTTGATGTCCCTAATGGCTGAGGTCCAGCGATGGAGAAAGCTGAACCTGACTTTGAAAGGCAAGATAGAGGCTATCAGAATGTTTATCTTCTCTAGAGTTTCCTATCTATTAAAAAAACTCTCAATCCCGCTCACTCCAAAGCCATTCAAAGCCCTAGATAACTTAGTGTCACTCTTCTTGTGGGAGGGTAAAGCCCCGAGATGGGAACGCACAAAGCTACAATCCCACTGGACCAAGGGCAGGCTTGGGCTTCCTAATTTTCAGGCTATCACTTGGCCTTCAGAATGGCCCAGGCCACCACTTGGTTCCTTCCCCATACCACCCCCCCCAATGGGTCAGTCTGGAAGCTGCTCTATCTACAGTCAACCCCCTGTACTCCTTATTATCTAAGAAAAAGTCTAGGGAACGCCATCTTACACCTGTCATGACAGAAACATGCAGGTCATGACATAGGGCGATGGCACTTACTGGGGTCCTGGGCTCAGACTACCCCCCTCCCATTATCTACGCTCCACTCTGGGACAACTCTCTTATCACAGTAGACCACAAAACACTCAAGTGGCCCTCATGGGCTGCTACTAATGGTATCCAAATAATAGGAGACCTTCTTCTCCCACATAGTAGGACCCTCATGTCCTTTGAGCAGCTCCAAGATCAGTATGGGTTACCCTCGACAGATTTTTGGAAATTTTTACAGATTAGGGGTGCCTTAACCCCCCCTTTTAAAGCAACTGTCAGTCCAGTCACCATGGTATGGCTTAAGCACTCCCTCCAATTGTGGGAAGGGCCAAGGCCTCGTAAGCTTACTTTATAAGACCCCTAGAGACGCACAGCCTGATACTACTTTATCTAGCAGAACTGCTTGGAAACGCGAACTACAACATCCCATATCCCCACAGCAGTGGTCGGATTGCCTCAGAGCTGCCCATACAGCATATGAGGATGCCAAGAGTCAGTTAATTCAATTAAAAATCCTACTTAGGTGGTACAGAACCCCTTTGGTCCTATGTAGCTTAAAAATGATCCCCTCTGATCACTGCTGGAGATGTCATTCTTCCCCTGCTCATTTACGTCACATATTATGGACTTGCCCAAGTTTGCAAGTCTTTTGGACACAGGTTTTTGCTGAATGCTCTAGGATTATAGGCAAGTCCATCTCTCTTTATAATCAATCTCTCCTCCTAGGAGACACCACGGCTTTGCACCCACTTTCCCCCTCTACTAAGGCATGGCTCCTCGTGGCCCTAATGGAGGCCAAACGGGACATCCTACTGAGGTGGAGGCAGCCTGTACCCCCCCTTATTATCACAATGGGGAACAGCCATGGCCAGACTAGCCATTTTTGAGAGGCTTACTGCTGCGGCCAAGGGAGAGCTCACTAAGTAGTACACAAAGTGGGATGCATATCTAAACTCCCACATATGCTCTGTGGCACTTCCTCCACCACAAAATCCCCCACTTCCTTGCATTGTATAACTGATAGTCAATGGGGCACTAACTGTGGGTGTCTGCATGTTACCACCACCTTCTGCCATTCTATCATATTATTCTATCCCTCCCTCTGATGCTACCTAGAAGCACTTTCAGTTGTTACACTGGTTTGATAGATGTTTAACAGTTATACTCATTTAACCATAGCCAAATATACACATTAGACATTAGAATATGCCATACCACCCTACTGTGTTCTATTATAGTAACTCCAGATATATGGAGCCTATGGAGATTGATGTGAATGTAACTATAACTTCCCATCTGTATAAGGTATAGGATTCCTAATTGTGTTTAGGATAAATTAGCCCTTTGCAGTTCAATGAACCTTATGATGTGTATAAGACTTTAATAGAAACTCTGCTTGTAAGTTTATACTGCTTGTAAGTTTATAGTAGTGTGGTCATACCTGAACAGGGCATGGATGTGCCCTTTGATGGCTGATTGTACATGAGAAATTAATAAAATATTATATGATGAAAAAAAAAATAATGGCTCCTCAGTATTTGGTAGGCTCCACCAGCCCAAAGCAAAAGGGCTTGCAACATGAAGCCATGCTACCCACACAGGAGTGCAATATGTTCTGATGGTGCCATTTGGTTGGATATGTTCTGCTCTTTTATTAAAAGTTGTTTTCTGGCCGGCCCGGTGGCACTGAGGGTTGAGGCGCTGGACACCACACCTCACGCCACGCTGGCGACCCAGGTTTGGGGACAGACTCAGGGATCCGGGGGACAGCAGGGGGGGAGGGAGAGGATTGAGCATCCAGAGGGCAGCTCTCCTCTCCCTGGGAGGGATCCTGGGGCTGCTCAGTGCCCTTGGGACCCCCAATGGAGATCAAGAGTACAGCAGGGATCACCAGCCAGATGAAAGGGTGGGAGTGCGGCAGACGTCAGCAGGCAGCCTTGCGTGGACGTCATGGCATGCTGCACTCCTGGGGGAAACATAACAGAAAAATCCCCGTATCAGGGATAGGCGATGGCACATCCATCCACCCAGCCACACTCCACCGCCGGTCATCCTCCATTCCTGGGCCGAGCCCAGCCTAGCCTGAATTGAGAGATAGAGCACCCTGGGTGGATAGGGCGGCCCTATCTCGGGGTGGGGGTGCAGAGCAGGGGGGATAGCCAGGTTGGTGTCAGGAATCCAGAGGCCTCTCAAGCACGGAGGTAGAGCAGGGTGAAATGCAGGATGCCTGAGAGAGTTCCCCGGGTTGGTGCTAAAACAGATTTTAAAAAAAACAAAAGTTGTTTTCTGGAATGCCACATTCTCAAATACAGCTGTAGCTGTAGTCCCCTCAGGATTACATTAAAATATCTGAGTTGGTCCCACAATTTTCATGCACTACCACTCATCCTACCATAAAAACTCAGACAGGACCTATCTCTGTGACCAGCTTTTTTTGATATACTGTATAACCTTTCACAAGTCATCCTAGGAAGTACTTCAGATCAGCAAACTCTGCCTCTGTATCCTGCTAAAGATTCCCTCCCTTTAAATTAAGCAGCAATTGTCTACGGATGTATATATTTCAGTCACACTTGTAGGTGGTGCAAATTGGGTTCTTTATGTATACACCAAAGCACTGCTAACTGGAATTGCAGTCATCAATAACTGGCTTGCACTACAGGTGAGAGGAGTCCCTCCAATGACTGCAGCCAATTGCAACTCACCAATCCAGATGTCTGTGGCCACAGATAGGGCACCCAATAACATTTCCAATGACTGCTCTGAGAGTTGGCACCAGGTCCATCCACCACCTTACTAGAAATAGACTACCCTTTAACTGCAAAAAAATAACTGCCAAGAGAAATAGACTACCCCAGGAAACTACCCAACAGGTATCCATAGTGAGTACATCATATAGCAAAGGTTTTTAACTCTGTAAAGTAGTTAGGGTAACCTTGGACTAAAACTGCTAATACAACTCTACCCAAACATCTGCAAAAAGAATCAGTTCAGGTATGCCTAAGATTTAAGCTTGATATACTTGAAGTGGGGCCAAAATCCTGGACTTGCCACAGCCTTCATTTATCACTCACTTCACCCAGAAGCCTAAGACTTCTCCCTTACTGACCTGACCCCAGTTCCAAATAATTTGTTCCCTACCCTCCATACGCACTCTTGGTAATCCTTTTTCTGAGGGGGAGACCTATCAAATCTTTTAAGCCTCCCCCAGCTCTGCTAAAAACCCTCTTTCTCCCTATTAAGATTAACCCCTGCTAACAGATTCACCTGGGTTTAGGAGGTTGCAAAATGGTCACACGTAAACTGGGTTGGTTGTGTACTGAAGTTACATAAATAATTCAGTGCCAGCGTCAGGGGTGCAAGGGATGCAACTGTACCCAGGCATTCAGTCCATTTCTTTTTTTTTTTCTGACAACCAGGCAACCAGGGCCTCCGGGGCAGGGGGGCAACAGGGTAGTTTGCCCTGGGCTCCCAACTTCAGAGGGCCCCCGACTTCCAAAAGCAAACTGAAGCAATGGAGAACAGGGAAATGCAGATCGCATATGTATCCTATCGCCACGCTTCAGTCTGTCTGGTGCAATGCTCACTGACAGCCTGTCAGATCTTACACTGTGACAGCGAGAATGAGAAAAGCCAAGCTGCCTGTCTGCCCTTTAAATAATGTGCATTGGCATGCCATAGGTCACGTGCTTGGCTGCTCATACCTGAGTCAAGTTGAATCTGTCTCTCGGCTCCTCCTCCTGGCTGCTGCTACTTCTTGAGTCCCACTCAGTTCTCTCCCTTACAGCTCAAGTTGTGGGGGGGGCAGTCTGTGAGTCAGCATGCGCTTGCACCAGTTGCCAACAGTCACCTGATTAGCTGCTGTTTGGTCAAGTACGTGGGAAAAGGTTGGAAAGGGGTAAACCTTGCAGGAAGAGGGATCAATCAGTAAAGTGCATGGCTGTGTTATGGATGAATGTGCTGCTGTGTGCTGGGCTGCTCTGCTGCACTTCAGTTTAACAATGTCTCGAGCAGCATTTAAAAACATTTAATTAGTCATTAGTTTGACTCTTTGCAAAGTGGATGCTGGCTTTAAAATTAAACAGAAAGCTAAAAAAAAGGAAAAAAGGGAAATAGGAAACAGGAAAGAAAGAGAGATCCCCCATGGCTGGGGACAGGGGGAAGGGAAGGCCACTGTCATCTGTCTTGTGTGACTGCACTGCTGTGTGCTAGTGTTTTCTTAAGACTCTGAGTGGCTTAGATTCTAAATCCTAAGTGGCTAGTGGCTTACTGAACAAGTGGCTTAACAAAACAAAAAAACTGGGATACAGGCCTATATTGGCACGATGGTCTGCACCTGTCCAGGAGGGAAACCAGGATCCTATGTGGTAGGTTTAAATGCTTCATTAGCAAGCTTTTAAACTAGTCAAGGAGGGAGGCACTGAAAAGGAGCAGGGAATTCTCAGCCTCCCCTCACAAAACAGGGTTGTTAGTGAGGTTAACACCAAGATAGAGAGGTCAAAAGGGGAAAGGGCAGGGGTAAATGGAGAAAAAGACAAAGGCAGTAAGGATAGGGATAGGGCTAAAAGGGGTAAGGTCATCACAAAATGGAGGGTAATGAGTACCAATGCCCATAGTCTGAGTAACAAGCTTCCTGAACTAGTGGCCTTAATGGAAGAGGCATGCCGGGATATGGTGGGAGTCACAGAAACTTGGTTCACAGAGAACCATGACTGTGATGTCAACATTCCAGGGTACACAATCTACAGAAGGGACAAGGAGGGTAAAATAGGAGGAGGAGTAATTCTATATGTAAGGGAAGGGATCTAAGCAACAGAACTAAAGGGTATACAGGGAGGAGAGGAGGCACTATGGGTCACCTTGGAGACAGGAAATGGCACCACAGCCACACAGGGGTTGTCTACAGACCCCCGTCTCAGAGGGAGGAAATGGACAAAGAAAATGATAGGAGGCATCCTTAGAATGGCAGATTAAGGGGAGATGTTGTTGATGGGGGACCTGAATGTGCCAGATGTTAACTGGAGTACATTTGCTGTAGCCAAATCCAATAGCAGAATCATTCTTGATGCCATACAGGGGGCATGCCTCAGGCAACTAGTGTTCGAACCCACTCAGGAGGGAGCAGTCTTAGACCTTGTACTCTCAAAAGGGGATGGTGAGAGGATGGGTAGCCATCTGGGAACAAACAACCACCAAACAGTGTGGTTCACAATAAACACAGCCATAGAGTCAAGCCATACAAAAGCAAGGGTACTGGACATTCGGTGGGCTGACTTTGGTAGAATGGGAGAGTGCCTAAGGAATGCACTAGCAAAAGAGCAGGAAGGAGGAGTGAACAATGAGGAAAAATCAAAACTGCCATCACAGAGGCAAGAAGCCTTTGTGTGAAGCAAATAAACAAAACAAAATGAAGGAAAAAAACACTATCGTTCTCAAAAGAGGTGGCAGGGAAGGTTAGGGAGAAAAATATATAATTCAGAAAGTATAAGGAATGACAGAAGGAGCAGGACAGAGAACTATACCAGTTAAAGCAGAAGTCCTGAAGCAGGAAAGGCAGTCAGAATAGCAAAAGCCCAAACTGGGGAAAAGATAGCCAACTCAGTTAAGACAGGGAATAAAACCTTTAATATGTATATTAGTAAGCAAAAAAGACCAAGGGAGGGATAGCACGGCTTAATAAAGGGGAGGGGGGATGAGCAGAGGGTGACAGTGAAAAGGCAGAGAAACTGAACAAATACTTTTGTTCAGTATTCAGAAAAGAAGAGGAGGAAGACATACCAAAACCAATTAATAAGGCTCATGTCGGTCACCCGGTGCCCTTAATTAATCACCAGATGGTCACTGTAATACATAAACATGATGTTAAAGTAGCCCCCCCCCATAGACTATAATGGAGCTCATCCCCACGCTCTCCCTGGGATCACATCATAACTTTGCTGAGTGCAGGGAGGACATGGGGGCAGATCTTTGAACCAGGAAGTACAGGAGACCCAGTAAATTAAATTTTATGAGTGCTGTATCTTGATAACGATTCAAAAATTTGAGGCCACATGAACAGCAGAAGCAATTCAGGAGGTAAGACACCAAACTAGGTGGTGCAAATCTCCCTAGTTTTAACTTGGTGAATCTCTTTAATAAACAAGTTAGCCAGCCTGGGAGTGGGTCCCAGGGTGGTAGCCTGGGAAAAAAATGGCTGGACAACAGGTCACAGAGGGTAATAGTAAACAGAGTCGACTCCGAAGAAAGGGGGGGTTACTAGAGGGGTACTGCAGGGTTCAGTACTGGGGCCAGTCCTATTTAATATCTTTATAAGTGGCATTTCAGAGGGACTGTAAGAAAAAGTATGCTTCTTTGCAGATGACATAAAGATCTGCAACAGGGTTGATACACAAGGGGGGTGGAAAGGATGAGAAGGGATTTGGCAAGGTTGGAGGAATGGTCAAAAGTATGGCAGCTTAGAGTCAATGCAAAGAAGTGCAAAGTTATGCACCTGAGAAACAAAAACCCAGGGGAAGAGTACACAATGGGGGGCAGGTACTAACAACAACAAAAATGGAAAGGAACCTGGGGGTAGTCATATCAGAAGACCTAAAGGTAGGCAGGCAATGTGAGAAGGCAGTAAGGAGGGCTGGGGGGATACTGGGATGCATAGGGAGAGGCATCACATGTAGAAAACAGGAAATTGTCATCCCTCTGTACAGACAGTTAGTGAGACCCCATCTGGAGTACCACATGCAGTTCTGGAGACCCCATCTCCGCAAGGACATAGACAGGATGGAGACAGTCCAGAAGAGGGCAACTAAAATGGTGCAGAGTCTGCACCAGAAGCCATGCGAAGAGAGATTAAAGAAGCTTAATATGTATACCTTCATGGAAAGGAGGGAGAGGGGGGACATGGCAGAAACTTTCAAGTACCTTAAGTGAATCAATAAAGTCCAAGAGGGTAGCATCTTTCAGAAGAAAAGATGTGTAAGAATAAGGGAGCACAATTTGAAGATAGAGGGGTGACTGCTCAGGAGCAATGTAAGGAAGTGTTTTTTTCACAAAAAGGGTGGTGGACACATGGAACGGCCCCCCTGAGGAGGTTGTGGGGTCAAAAACAATGGGGAAATTCAAGAATGCATGGGACAGACATAAGGCAATTATAGTGGGGGGGGTAGGAGGAAGTAGGCTGTTGGTTAACTAGGATCTGCAGCTTATTCAATAGGTAGGGAAATGGGCAGACTGGGTGGGCCAAGCGGTCCTTATCTGCCATCAAAGTCTATGTTTCTAAAACAAAAAAAGGAACAAAGGAGGGGAAAGAAAGAAGGGAGATTAGTAAATGAAGGAGGAGTATACTGCAGGGTGCTCGCTATGAGTTGGAGTTGCTGTCTCTCGCACTGCGAACCAATTCAGGTGTAGCAGCTTTTGTAATTTTTAAGTGGTTCCCACTGGGGAACATGTGCTGTTGCTGTACATACATTGGCCCACCTTGTCAGTGTTCAGGAGTTGGGGGTGCTGTCAGGCACATGATGTTCAGTATTACAAAATGCTAAAATGGAATGGCAGAGACTAGAGCATTACATTTGGGAAGGAGGTGACTGAACTCTGTGCTAAGCGAGGTGGGGGCTGGGAGAGGGCTTGACTGTTTTCTTATCTCCTCTATATTTCTTACTTTCTGTTTGGACCAGCCGTGTACACTTTTAAGTTCACAAAATGGAAAAACAATATGCAAGTAAATATTTTAAGAGTTGTATTGGAGGAGTCACGTGATGCCTAGCTAACAGTGAGCAGCTCCCTCACTCTGCTCTAGCCTGCCCAGCTCAAAATATTACATTTCTCCCTATTTACCTTGCAATTTGTGGATAGATGTCTTCTCCACAGCAAGTTCTTTGTTTCGACGGCTCATCTGTTTGTCATTTCTGCTATTAGAATGGATGCGGAAATGAGACAAAGCTTATCGCACCATACCCCACCGCAAACACCGGACAAGGCCTCCTAGAAAACTAAAACTCAAAGCCCGAAATCCAGATTGGGTGCTACTTCTGCATCGGCTGCAGTATCATTAACCGAATAACTCTTTCTCTTGGAACTGCAGCCTCTTAAAGATGACCTAGCTTTACTGACATCAGAGCTTACCTCAGTAAGGAAGGACATTGGTGAAATCTCCTGTAGGGTCAGTGATACAGAGGCCCAGACTGTCTTGCTTGAAAAATGGAAGGACAAGGCTGATTCAGAGTTCTTCTCCCTCTATCAGCGTTTGCACAAGACATAGTTAAGCTAGAGGATTTGGAAGGTAGGATTCAAAGAAATAACTTGGTAATCCTTGGACTCCCTGAAGAAGCCAAAGAATCTACTCCTATTCATTTTACCCAGTGTTTGCTGGAGAGGCTGGCATGCCCATCTCCAAATGGTCTGAGCTACATTGTGGAATGCACTTTGTGGACTAGACCACCTCTGGGGCACCGCCTCTCCCCTTTATCTTAAAGCTGCTGAATTATCTGGATAAACAGCATATTCTTAATAAGCTCCACGAGGTACAATCGCTTCTATGGGAGGGTAACAAGATCTGAGTTACTCAAGATCTACCTATGTCTGTCAGACAAAAGAGGGCTACCTTTCACCCGACAGTGAATAAGCAGATCCCTGCAGACATAAGGTTCAGGATGACATACCCCTCTCGTTTCCAGGTCTGCATCAGTAATGCCTGGCACTCGTTTGATGATTATGATCAAGCCGCCAAAGAGCTTCAAGGCCTTCTCCCTAATCTTTTTCAAAGCAGGATTATAAGAACACTGTATAGAGAGGCTGATTCTCCTTTAATCCTGTGTTGGTCATCTGAAAAAAATGACTGTTGGTTGTTTTTGTGTTTTTGTTTTTTAACTGGCATTAACTCAGAAGAAACTGTGCTGTATGGGATGGATTTGCCTACGCCTCCCTCTCTGTTGTTTCAGACCTGAGTACCTTGTAAAAGATCATTTCTGGCCTGGAAATTCACTGAAGATTATTTCTATTACATATTCTTTAGATTCAGACTCTTTAGGATACATTGGTCTTGTATGCCAGTTCCAGTGGATATTCTGAGTTTATCTTATACTTGGAGACTTATAAGTTGATAGTACATGTGTTTAATAAGGACTTACTAGATCGTGGGAAGGTTTATTGGTTTCCTTTCATATCATAATAAAGGCACAGGGTAAGTACCTCTTTTTTTCTTCCTCCATCACTTAAAGCAGCAGTACTATGAAAAAAAAAAGTGCTTTTTTTTGACAGTTTATTCCCTGCGCTCTGCTGATCATATACCTGGTACTCCTTCCCGCTGGCATTGTACTATCACCGAGTAATTTGCTTAGTTATCCTCTGCTTTTTTTTACATTTCTGCCACCAAGCTTGTTGCACTGGAACTCCCTCTGCTGCCAACTGTAAATCTGTATGACTTGCAGGGACATCGGGAATGGTCAACAGAGGGTCCCACTGCTGTAGTCAAAAAACGTGATGCGATATGAAGGAAAAGCGTAGCTGAAAATTAGTCAGCCGCCATATTTATTGTAGCGCCAAAACAATTAAAATAAATTGCAAATATCTAAAAAACTAAAGATGACTGAAAAAAATATTTACAGGTATGGAAACTGGAACTTTGGCTGCATGCTTACAGCCAAAAAGTTGAATTTTAATAGATCACTTCCTGATTTGGTAGTACTGCTGCTTTAAATGTTAGTGTTATATTACTGTTTAAGTGTTGGTATCTTAGATATGGCTGGGTAGGGTGAAGGGGATGTTATAGTTACTGATCTTGGGGGGCCTCATGAGCTGAAACTGGGAATGGGGTTATGCCACTATTTTGAGTTTGAGGGGTGTTTTTGCTTTTCACACATCTGGGTTCAAGGTGTTCCTACAATTTCTTACTCAACTTGCATTGAGGATGTATTGGTTATGGTTCTTGTTTGAGGATGGGCTACAGTTTTTCCAGCTCTTTATGGAAACTTGGCTCAAAGTTCCAAATACCTTCGTATATATAAGTTGCATGCATGCTGTTAATTTACTTTGTTTTAGTAACCCTCAGTTATGCCGGTCCTACACCCCACTTGGTAGTCTTAATGGTTCTCAGTGGCATTTACACTTGGGCGTTTGCTGGGGTGGGAGGAGTTTTACTTGCTGTTTGGAGCGGACTAGGACACTGCCTGGTAGTGGGAGAAGGGGATTTATGAGGTTATAGCAGGGTTTTATGCTTCTCCTCCACTTACTTTATTCATTTTTGTACTCAAATTGAGGTGGTGGAGGGTGGGGTTGTGGTGGGTGCCACCAGAAGATGGGTTGTACTGTTACTGTTTACTTGGTTTACTTGGTTTCAAAGGACAAAAGAAGGCTACTGCCCATCGAGATTGTCCCCCACCACATTGGTGGGATAATTATACCTTGAAGTTGTTAGACTCGAGCCAACAATCCAGCCCCTTTTTGAAGACTGTATTAGAGCTACTGTTCACTAAGTATTGTGGAAGGAGATTCCACAGTTTGGGGGTTCTTACTGTAAAGTAGTTTAACCTTTTGTTGTTTTAGCTTTAGATACAAATATCTGGTTGTTATGATACCGGGGAAGTCCAGCTGGAAGAGAAATGTAAGCCACAGTGGTGCATTAACTCCTGAGAATTCTTGATTTTGTACAATAGGAGAAGGTCACCTCTAGTATGTCTTGTGCGTAGTGAGTGTAACCCTGTAACTCTTAATCTTTCCTCGTAGTCAAGTTCGGATAAATAATGGACCATTCTTGTGGCTCTCCTCTGCACCCTCTCAACCCTGTCAACGTCCTGCCCCAGGTAGGGACTCCAGCAGGGGGATCCATAGTCCAGATGGGGCCTGATATAAGTTCTGTACAAGGGGATTATGCATTCCTGTGTCCTAGACACAAACCAACGTTGGATTCGGAGTGAGCAAGGCGTTAGATTTCTAGCTATCATCCTGCAATGATCACTAGAGGATAGTTTATTATTAATGATTACCCCAAGATCACGCTCTAATGGTGAAACATGAAGGCCACACTGTTCAGAAAATAAGTCTGCCTAGGGTTGTTCTTACCAAAGTGTACAACATGACACTTGTCTGAGTTGAGTGTCATTTTGTTTAAAACTGCCCATTCTTCGATGGATTTTAAGTTATTCCTCATGGTTTCTCTGTTTGTCGATGTAAGAACAGAGCCACACAGCTTGGTGTCATCAGCACACTTTGAGAGAACATTTTCCGGGCTAGCCTGCAGATCACTAATAAAGATGTGTTTTATCTTCCTTTTGATGAGGTATATATATATATATGTATATATCATAGTCTGACTCTCTATTCCTTTCTAACACTACAGAGTAGCAGCGTATAACTTCTGTACATGGAATATCAAAGGTGCCCAGTCCCCTAATGAAAAGTCCAAAATGTTACTTCATTTAAACAAGCTGCAAGCTGCTGTAGCCTTTCTCCAAGAAACCCATCTGCCCCCTTTCCAGATTCTCCTCTTTAGGAGGACCTGGTGGGCAGGTCTTTGGGACTGCCCCTGACTCACGTAAGAAGGGTGTGGTCATTCTTATAGCCAGAAGAATCCCCTTCCGTCTTCTTCAAGAAGTGATGGATTCACAGGGGCATTACATTTTTGTATCCAAGCTTTGCTGTGTCACTTGGAGGTGGTACTGGGTTCAGAGCATGGTCCTAATATTGATGACCCTGTCTTTTTTGCCAGTCTGTTGACTACTCTGGCCCCTTGGAACTCTCTTCCAATAATTCTGGGAGGTGATTGGAACTTGGTTCAATGTAATTTGACTGACAGGACCAGTCAGACTCAACAGGTCTCTTCACCCGGTCAATTAGCTCTTCAGGATTTTATGCAGTCAGTGGGCTTGGTGGATCCATGGGGGGTTCTAAATCTGAATGCTCAAGAGTACTTCTTCCACTCCCTTCCATTTAATTCTCTTTCCAGAATTTGCTATTTTTTGTTGGGGGTAGACTATCTTCCCAGAGTACTCTTGTGTCACTATTCTGCTACGATCATATCCGACCATCACACTGTTTTTATCTGGCTTAATTTTACCCCTTCATTATCCAGAGACAAGGTGTGGAACTTGAACAATCAACTACTTAAGTTAAAAGAGTTATTGCAACACCTCCAAACCTTTATCACTATATTTTTGGAGCTTAATTATCCTTCTATGCCTAAACTCGTTATTTTATGGGGAGTCTTGAAGTGTGCCCTCTGGCGAGAACTTCTTCGTTTATTTGTCAAACGTAAGAAGCAGACTTCAACTGCCTTTACTTCCCTGTTACGAACATATGAACATACAAAATTTGCCAGCAGATAAAGGCCTAGAGGTCTATCAAGTCTGCTCGAATGTACAGCTACCACCCCTTATTCTGCAGCTGCCCCTCCCTTCCACCCTTCCCCTTCATTAATCCTCCCCCTTGTCCTGTCCCATCCCCTTTTGAAGCAGTCCACTGTTCTACTGGATACCACTTCTGCAGGTAACGCATTCCACCCAGCCACCACCCTCTCTGTAAAAAAGTGTCTCCTCATCTCCCTCCTTAACCTTCCTCCCTCCCATCTCATATCATGGCCCCTGGTGTCCCTCCCCTCCCTTACTTTGAACAGCCCCTCTGTACCTGTCTTGTTTATTCCTTTCATGTACATAAAGGTTTCAATCATGTCCCCCTGTCCCTCCTCTCCTCCAGTGAGTACATGTTCAACTCCCTCAGCCTCCTCTAGTATGATAAGTCCCCCAGCCCCTTGATCATCTTTGTTGCCCTACGCTGCACCCCCTCCAGTAACTTAATGTCCCTCTTCAGATACAGGCACCAGTACTGCACGCAGTACTCCAGGTGCGGTCTAACTAATGACCTATACAGTGGCAGAATCACCTCCTCCCTCCTCGAGGATATACCCCTTGCAATACAACCCAGCATTTTGTTGGCCTTTGCAGCTGCCTTCCTACATTGTGCCAAGTTGTTCATTGACCCTGTAATGGCACCCCAGATCCTTCTCCTCCTCTGTCTGGGCTAGCTGCACTCCCCCAGCTGGTAACTCCTCCTTGGATTCTTCATCCCAAAATGCAGCACCTTGCATTTTTTGGCATTAAACCCCAGTTGCCAGGTGTCTGACCAGGTTTCAAGCTTTGCCAGATCATCCTGCATCCCCTGCCATCCTCCTAAGTCATCCACCACCGCTCCTACCTTGGTATCATCAGCAAACAGACTGATCTTGCTCTTGATGTCCCATGATATGTCTGCAATGAATATCCCAAACAACACTGGTCCCAACACCGAGCCCTGTGGAACACTGCTCATCACTACCCTTGGGTGTGAGAGCTCCCCACCCACCACCACCCTCTATTGCCTTCCCTGAAGCCAATTTCCTACCCATCTCACCAGCTTTGCACCCGTCCCTGTGCCTACTAACTTAATTCCCAGCCTTCCATGCTGCACCAAGTCGAATGCCTTACTGAAGTCCAGATATAGGACATCCACTGCATGGCCCCTGTCCAGTTGTCTAGTTACCCAGTCATAGAACTCCACCAGATTGGTTTGGCAGGATCTGTCCCATATGAAGCCATGCTGTCTGCTGTCTTGTAATTCTCTCTAGGAGGGCCACCAGCCTCTCCTTCAGGATAGTATCCATTAGCTTACCCACGATGGATGTGAGACTCACTGGTCTGTAGTTTCCGGTTCATCCTTGGGGCCACTCTTGTGGAGGAGCACCACATGAGCCATCCTCCAGTTCTGAGGTACACACCCAGAATGTAGTGAGGCATTAAATAGGTCTGCCAAAGGTCCTGCAAGGACCTCTGCCAGCTCCTTCTGTACCCTGGGGTGGATGCCATCTGGGCCTGGCACCTTGTCCATCCTCAGTGCCTTCAAACCCTCCCGAACTCTACCCTCCATGATTTCCCCATCTGTCACCCCTTCCGCCCTGTTTCTACCATTTCTACCCCCTTGGGTGTCACCCCCTCTTCTCTTTTGTAAATACTGAGCAGAAGTACTCATTTAGTGCTTCTGCCTTATTGCATCCTGCTTCTACCCAACCCCCCTCCTTCCTAATCTTTACTATGTGGTCCTTACAGCTTCTTTTCTCCCTGATGTACCTAAAGAAGTCCTTCTCCCCCTTCTTAATGCCTTGTGCCAGCCTGAGTTCTGTAGAAGCTTTGGCTCCCCTTACTGCCCTTGTCACCTCCTTTGATTCTGTCAAGTACTCCTCCCTGTCCTCCCCCCTCTCTGTTTTCTTGTACTTGCTAAAGGCAGCTATTTTTCTCCTTACCTTTTCCATGATCTCCTTGCTCAACCAGATTTGTTTCTTAGCCCTAGCCTTCTTGCTCTGCGGCTTGCAGCAGGTTTTGGTTGCCTCCACTATCCCCAGCTTTATGAGCTCCGACCTCTGGTTAGTGTCCATACTAGACTGAATTCTGGCCAGGTACCCTTTTACCACTTTCCCCAACCTCCCAAAGTCGGCCCTCCTGAAGTCCAGCACTCTTGTGCCAGATTCCACTCCTTCCTTGCCCACATCCAATATGAGCCATACTGAGTGGTGGTCACTCCCTGACAGCGGTTCCTCCACTGTAACCTGTCTCACAAAGTCCCCATTTGCCAGCACAAGGTCAAGGGTATTCCCTAACCTGGCTGGTTCACTGACCATTTGCAGCAGGAAGCTGTCCTGGAAGGCATCCAGCAGTACCTGCTCCCTTCTGTTCCTGGTTGTTGGGGTACTCCAGTCCACTCCTGGCATGTTGAAGTCCCCACAATCACCACACTACCCTTCTCGAGAGGTCCTCCTGATCTGTCCTGCTAGTTCCCTGTCTAACTCCTCCGTCTGAGATGGTGGCCTGTGACACCTCCTATTCTGAAATCCTATTCTTGGAATCCTGGATTTGCCTCCAAAGTGACTCCGTACTACCCTCCTCTCCTTCCTCCCTTACACACTTCAGTCCTTCCTTCACATATAGTGCCACACCCCCTCCCTTCCCAATCACCTGTCCCTATGAAATAACCTGTACCCTGGTACAGACAGGTCCCAGTAATTGTATTGGCTGGCCCATGTTTCTGTGATGGCTGCAATGTCCACCTCTCCCTCTGCCATGAGCACCTGTAGCCCTGCAGTTTTCCTCCCAAGGCTCCTAGCATTAAGGGTAACCACCTTCCACCCTTCCCCCCATCCTGCCCTCCTTTACTAGCATCACTAATAGTACTTGCCATTTGTCCTTTGTCACTGTTATTTGGGGTAAGCTCATATGGCTTCCCAACCTGTGGTCTCTGCATATCTCTTGCCCAATTACCTCCCCCCCGCTCCTAGTTTAAATTCCCAACTTCCTCTATGTACTCCTCCATCCTCTGTTTCAACACTTTCTTTCCCTCCTCACTCAAGTGTAGTCTGCCCTTGGCATAGATGCTACTGTCCTCCCAGGTCCCTCCCCACCTCCCCAACAGCCTATACCCTTTAGCACAACACCAGGTTCTTAGCCATCCGTTAAATTTCTCTATTCTCAGCTTTCTTGTTGTGCTTACCTTTGGCACTGGAAGTATCTCTGAAAAAGTTACTGATCTTCCTGCCACCTCACATAATTGTGCTAGTTCCTCAAACCTCCTATGGACTATATCTACTGTCTTGTCAGCCAGGTCGTTCATCCCAAGATGTATAATTAAATGAGGCTTGTCCCTACCCTTTCTAGCATATTTCAGAACAGATTGTCCCACCCTTTCCGCTGTCATTCCTGGCATGGCCTCCACCCAAATGCGACTATGCCTCTCCCCCTTGCTACCCCACCTGACTCCTCTTAGTATTGAGTCCCCCAGCACTAAGATTCCACCACTCTTACTCCCTGCTTGCTTCCATTCATCTCCCTTTCTCATTTCCAGCTTCTCTTCTTCCTCCTGCACATTATTTACCCCTTTTGCCCCTGTTGCAATTCTCCCAGCAGAACCCCCCTCCCCTCCGGTTTGGTCCAGGCATTTATCAATTACTCCTCTAATTTCATCATTTCCCTCCTCCACCTCTTCCTCTCTAGCAGTGCAAAACTGTTTTCTGAAGACCCTGCATGAATGCCCACTCCCTTTGTCTTCATAGTAACCTGTTCTCTTTTTTCTACTCCATGACTTTTGCCACTTCTTCATCTTCCCTCACAAGTCCCTATCTCCTCCTTCCATTTGTCTTTTGTCTCCTGACCTGGTTTCCCCAGCAATCGTACTTCCTGGCCTGGGCCCCTTTGTCTCTGCTTCACTTCCTTTGACCCTCTCCTCACCACTGTTGGCTTAAATCGTCCTCCCTCATCTCCCCTTCTTCCTCACTCCAGTATTGGGCTAAACCCACCACCAATCTGCCTTGCCTGTCTTAGTTCCTCCTGCAGACCTTCGATCTCCTTTCTAAGTTTCTCTATGTGGTTGCACACTAAACATCCTCCCACACTCCAGGCAATTTTTAGAAAGATTGGTGCACCGCAGTTGTTGCAGCCTACCATCCTACCCATTGCTGTCGTTGCCCACCAGCAACCCCCTACCCTTCCAGATGCAGGATACCAAACACCCCCAAGTCTCCTCTCCTCCATCAGTGCAAAACATTCTTTCTTAATTTCCTTACCCCTTTGTTGTACACATTTAGATAGATTGAGCAACTGCTTTTACATTCCTATCCTTCCTATCCACACTCAAAAAGATACTTTAAGTAGCTATTGCACAACCTTCTTCAAACTCCTACTCCTCCTTTCCCCAATGCAATAGCAATGCAAAGAAGTAACAATGAAAGCTCCTAGATTTGCAGTTACTTCCCTTCCACTGACATAGCAGTCACCTCTTCACTTGCTGCTGTTCCTTTCCTGGATGTCTGCTTCTGCTATGACAGGTACATATCCTTTGTCTGTTTGAGGAAGTGATGTCAGAACCCTGGTATAAAGGAATAATGGACCAGGTGGGTGGGGTGAGGGGTTGGGTGTGTGGGACCAGCCCAATCTTCCAGAAACAATCAGGTAGCTGAGGCCCCTGGTCAGACCATTAGCACCCTTCCCCCACTCTGCACTAAACTTTGCAGCTAGTGAAACCAGCAAAAATGAATCACTATTCTACTCAACCCCCCCAAAATAGGTTTGCTACCAAAAGAAACAGGACTCCAATTCAAACAGCTTCTCCAACAACACATCAAAATAGGATTTAAATTAGAAGATATAGGTCTCCAATTCAAAGAAACAGCCCTAGTTTAATCATACCAAATAGGTCACTCACATAAGGTCTCTCAAGGAGCACATTTCATTGGTCTCCCCTGAATTGGAATGGGAACAGTTGGAGAAGCTTAGATTTGATTATATTACTCTGTTAGTAGAGAGGGTGGAGCATGTTATATTGTGTTCCAGGGTAAGATATTTTGACCAAGGCGAGAAGGACGAAAGATTACTGGCCCTTTGTCTTCATTCTCAGACAATGCACAAGTTTGTTTCTTCAATCCAGTCTGATTCCAGTCACCTCCTTACCTCTCCCTGGGACATCGTAGATGCCTTTAAAACCTCTTACCAGCAGTTATATGTTCAACTCTTCCTTCCTTTTTGTCCAGTCCAATTTGAATCCTTCCTCCAGGATATAACACTTCCCCAACTTGCAGACTGTCAGGTGGCTATCCTGTGAGCTCCTCTAACCCTGACTGAGGTCCTCCAGGCAATTGATTCACTTGTTTGAGATAAGGCTCCTGGCCCAGACAGGTTTACCACCAATTTTTACAAAGCTTTCAAAGACCAAATGGCCCCCATTCTTTTAAGTACTTATATTTTTGAAGAGGGTCTGTCAGATTTTTCTTTGACTGCAGCCATCAATGTGGCTCTTCTTAAACCCGGTTGGGACCCATTGCTGGTTGCCAACTACAGGTCATATTACTTATCAATGTAGACTTTAAAATAGTGTCTAAGGACTTCCGGTTACGATGGCTGCCGACTAAGGTGTGTGGCTTTCAGCTCCACGAACCCTCCCGCTCAGTAAAGCTATTTTGGGTCCGATATACATTTATTAGTGGAAGGAAAAGTAAATTTCACAAGGAGATAGCAATCGCATCTGATCTCGTAGTGATTCTCGGTGTATGGAAGTGAGTATGAAACCTCAGTGGCTTAAACACACGCCACCCCCGTCCCCGGACAAGATAAAACCTGCAAAGCAGAACAAAATGGGGGATTCAATTGAAACAACCCCACCGGCTTCTCAGGCCTTGCTGACGGAAGCAACATTTTTTGAAGGGATGGCTCCTATAAAGGAATCGCTGCAAGCAGTGGTAGGAGACTTACAATCATTTAAAAACTCATTAAGCCAACTAACCATCCAAGCAGGAGACAATGAGGCAAGGATTTCATCGTTAGATGACTGGAGGGCACGATTGGACCCCGAAATGGCTACCCTGAGGCAGCGCTTGAGAAAAGCTGAAGATAAGTTAGAAGACTTGGAAGGCCACTCACGCAGAAACAACCTTGTGATCTTAGGATTGCCAGAGGGGGAAGAGGGGGTGAACCCAGTGGCTTTCATACAGAAGTTGTGCAATAAAGTAGCTGGGCCCTCCCCAAATAGTCCTACTTACATAATAGAGTAAGTCCACCGCTCTCTCCGACCCATGCCACCTCAGGGATCCCTTCCACGCCCTCTAATTTTTCGGCTCCTGAATTATCTAGATAAGCAATACATTCTAGATAAAGTTAGAGAAATAAAGGACATTTAATGGGAAAATAAAAGGATCCAAATTGCCCAGGATTTGCCGTTATCAGTAAGGCAAAAGCGTACCGAGTTGCACCCAATTGTTACGAAGTTAATAGCAGCAGATATAAGGTTCCGCATGCGTTACCCCACAACACTTCAGGTACAACACGAGGGTAAATGGATAGCATATTAATCCCTGACAGAAGCCATGGCAGATTTAAAGAAAAGGTTCCCGGACCTCTTTAAATGACTGAGCACCCAAGTGTGTGATGCATGATAGTAGGTGCTCTGAGTTGCAGTGTTCTCGAACTTGGACTACGATGCTATTTTGAAAGCAAATATTCTCTACATTATCGCTTCATCACTTACTGCAGTTACAATGAGGCTGGTGTTTGGAGTTAAGATTTGGACTGGAATTACCAATTTGGTTTTCTTAAGGTTTGAATTTGTTATGAGAGTTCAAGGTTTTTGTGAAGGTCCCGCTAGTGGGGTATATAGCATGAATTATTAGTGGTTTGTATTTTGTTTATATATATGTAACATTATTTGGCTGTACAGTAAAGAAAGAGGGATTACTGTGTAGTTTAGCAAATGCTGTAGTGGGAGGGGGGAAGGAATGAAAGGACTGCGGGATACTGGTTTACCGGGATTGAGAAAGGGCATATTCCATTTTGCACATTGTAAAAAACGGTATTGTCACCGGTGTCTGCTAAGCCAAAATCCGGTTTTACCGGTGTTTGGCTTTGTGTACTTTATTTAACAATTTTGAACTCTGCTATCATGCATTTTAGCAATTTTGACCTCCACTATTGCACATCCTTCCATCCTTGTACCAATTGAAAGTTATTTTAGGTACAAGATGTGATGGCAGCAGCAGCACTACAGCTCCCATCCCTAAGGTGTGATGGAAGCAGCACTACGGCCCCATCCCTCAGGTGCGATGGCAGCACCAACACAGCACTATGGCCCCCATCCCTCTGGTGTGATGGCAGCAGCAAAAGCACTATGACCTCACTCCCTCAGGTGTGACAGAAGTAGCAGCATTGTGGCCCCATCCCTTAGGTGTGATGGCAGCAGTACTACGTTCACCATTCCTCAGGTGTGATGGCAGTATCAGCACTGTTGCCCCCATCCCTCAGGTGGGACGGCAGCAGTACTACATTCCCCATCCACCAGTGGTGATGGCAGAAGCACTACAGCCCCCACCCTTCGGTGTGATGGCAGTAGCAACAATGCAGTCCACATCCCTCTGGGGTGATGGCAGTAATGACAGCACTATGATCCTCTTTCTTCAACACCCACATCCCACACGCACAAGTTACAATGGACTTGGTCTCTTTGCTTGTTAGAATTCAGATGTGAATTAATCTGAAGCATCACCGCTAAGGTGGACTACCTTTGTTTTTTCCTATCTATAATTTAACTGCCTGAATTGGATTTCTGCCTGTGACACCGCTGACCAGGGTTAGGGAACAGACTTGGGTGTTGGAGGGCCAGCTGGTGGATGAAGGCTTGAGTGTCCAGTGACCACTCACCTTCTCCTATGAGGGAGGGTGGGTTCACTGCTCAGCATTTTCTGGACCCTGGTGTAAGTCAGATGCACGACAACATGTCAGCCCTCACTGCAGGAGGAAGTGTGATGGACGTCGGCTTGTGCTTTGACATCACGCTCCCAAGAAAATGGGAAAACACCCGCTGACTAACCAAAGGATGGTTATTGGTCCCTCCATAAGCCAGAAGCCCCAGACATGTGTCCAGTCTGATCCCTGCCATGCCCAGAATACACAGGAAGCACTTTGGGGTAATTCTCCTCTCCTGGTAGCCTCCCACAGGGGTAGGGGCCCACTCAATTAAGGGTTACTTTGGGTTACCTGGTAGCACAGCAGTAAGGGGCAGTGAATGGTGGTCAGGACTCAGCAGCTGTGGTAGGGGCCTGGCAGGCCTGAAGGAGTGAATTGCCAGGGGGTAGGAGGAGCAAAAAAAAAACTGCTTGAATTTGCTTCTTTGAAATAAAGTGTCTTCACCTAAAAAACTCACAAGTGATTAGTGGAGGATGTTCAAATGGATTTATGCATCTCCCAGATATGTGGATGCTTTTTTTTTACTTGGTGTCCATGAAAAAGGTGTCTCTCAGTTTTCATGTCTGTTCAGATGTGAATTGAGCACTACTGTGCCCACCAGCATCATACAGCCCCTGGGGTCTTACCTTCTGTATGTCATTGACTGTGCTTTCAAAATCCACCGGCCAAACATAAGTACACTTAAATACTTAACATTTGCTTTTTGTTGAAACAGTTATCAGAAAACTTTCTGTTGTCACAGAGACTGAAACAGCAGGTGGGAGAAAAGGTGCAAATTATCCAATTCACCTAAATGGGGTGCTAACTGTGAAGTCTTTTTGTAAGTAGTAAGGCAGTTTCTTCTCTGTGAACATACTTTCATTCAGACTAGTTTTCATTCAAACAGCTAAGGATTTTGTATGGCCCTACTGGTTATAAACTTGAATAAGCTAGTTGGTAACAGTGATCCTGCATTTAGCAATCTCGACCTAGATGTTTATTTGCAAAGAATACAATAAAACCTGACTAAAATCTAAAACACATAAAATGTATCTGAACATTTATCTTTACCTATACAAAATCATTTCAGCCCAAAGTAAAGCCCAGGTAAATTGCATGATACCCTGACTACTATTCTAGATGTAGTAAACATATATTGGTATTTTTTTTATATTCTTTGTAAAGCAGGCAAGGCCACTAGGCAGAATGTCTGTTTTCAGGAGTGACCTAGAAGCACTGGGAGGTTAAGTGACTTGCTTGGAGTCACACAGTATGCAAGTGGAGGTTGTGGGAATCAAACCCAAGTCTGCTGGATGTACCCAGTTTATTCACTGTTTGTTACTCTAACCACTAGGCATGGGTGGCTAAACTGAATGGCTGATTACAACAAAGCAGTGCGGGTGATTTCCTTACTGACTCTATATGCAGCAAAGCAGAAAGAATGCAAAGCATAGCAGCATTCATTTTAAGATGCTGAAATCTGGGTCAGCCCGCTGGTGCTACGGTAGCACTATTGCTTGCAATGCCAGCGACCCAGGGTCAGAAGTGAACTCGGGTTGCTGGAGGTCTGGCCAGGGAAGTAGGATCGAGCACCTGGGGGACTACTCTCCTCCTCCGGGGAGGGTGAGCTGCAGGTCCTGCTTCTTTACCACCACCTGTGTGACCACAGGTGGTGATGCAATGGTGCTGCAGAGTGATCAGGAGGGAAGGATGCTAGCCAGGATCTGGAGCAGTGGCATGTCTCTATGTGACCTACCTTCTTGGATCTCCTCTAGTGCCAGTGCCCTCAGGGACAGAGACCAGAAAACCAATAACAATCATCCCACATAGGCCACTGGCAGAAGGGGCCCAGGTGCCCCAAACCTCATAGCCAGGCTCCACGAGGGACCCTCTGAGCTGCTCAAAACACACTAAGGGAGTGTGGATGGATGACCTGGGGTCCCCTTCCTTCCTTCCCACCTGGGGGGACATAATCCAGGCAGGATGGGGCAGGACCACGGAGCTCATGAGCATTACCTGGGGGTGAAGCTAAGGGATACCCAGTCTAGGGATCTCTGAAAAGTGGAGACTGATGTTGTGAGAAGGGGACATAGAAAGAGAAAATTAAACAAATTTAAAAAGATGCTGAAATCTTAGAGATTCTGTGCAGTGACATGCAATTTCCGTGAGGCACCGGTACAAGAATTCAAAATCCGCTAACCAAGCAGGATTCCATGATTGTTACCGGTGTTAGCGGTAAAAATGGAAAACCAGGGTCCCTGGGGATAATCGGTAGCTAATGCGTATCGTAACCGATACTTGGGGAGAAGGGCAGTCTCAAGGACTGGGTTTTTTTTGGACTGATACTTTTGGGGTATTATGGGCATTAGGGGAGGGGGGCTAAGTATCTCTTTAAATGTCAGACCAACAGAAAAGAGAACTGGGCAGGGAGGGTGGTGGGTAACCCACCATCTGCAGTAAAGCAAGTTGGGAACAAGGCTAACGGTTTACGTAAAACAACTCATTATAAGGGGGCTCCACTAAAGTTATATGGTGGGGAGAATTGGACTCATGCCAGGCAAAACTATAGATGTTATACTAAAGGTAAAATATTAACTAAGTTAGGATGATGAGGTTTGTATCCTGGATGGTAAAGGGAGCCAGGAACAGGGTTAAACGTTACCAAATCCTTCGACATCTGGAGTCACTGTATAGTAAGGTAATTTTTCTCCAAGAAACGCATTTATTGGAAAAAGAAAGTATCCTTTTCAGAAGATGACAAATTGGTCAGATTCATTCAGCAGGTAATGCCACAGCATGGAGAGGGGTACCTATTGCATTTACATGGGGCACAGCTTTCCACCTGCAGAGGACGCACAGAGATCCACAAGGTAGAGTTATCATTTTGCAAGGTTTGCTGAACCATTCTGAGGTGTTATTGGGTACAGTTTACGGACCCAATACCGACTCCCTGGAATTTTTCACTTCCCTCTCACAGACCCTAGGATCTTTTCCGAGAGTGCCAGTGATACTGGCAGGTGATTGGAATCTAGTACAATCTCCTGAGGTAGATAGATCATGTGCTCGGGGTAAAACACTAACCCCAGTGCAAATAGCTTTTAGAGAGTTTATGATGGACCATAAACTTAGTGACCCATGGCGACTTTTAAACCCCAATGTTAAACAATTTACATATTATTCTGCTGTGCATAGATCCTTATCATGTATAGAATTCTTTCTAGTAAACAACCTTGTGCTGACAGGAATTATTAGTAGTGGAATTGTCCCTAGAACCCTCTCAGACCACGCGCCAATTTGGCTAGAGGGAACCCTATCCAACATAATTGAAAAAGATGGTAGTTGGAAGTTAAATATATAAATGCTTCAGGAACCAAAAATAGTTCATATCCTTAAAAATTGTATTGAACAGTATATAGCCCAGAATCAGGACTCTATCCCGAACATAGACAAGGTTTGGGGTGCATTTAAATGTGTAATACGGGGTGAATGTATACGCTTGGCTACGATTCGGAAGAAGAAGAAGGAGGCCCTCTCATCTTCCCTTTTGGCTCAAATCCAGAGTTTGGAAAACAAGTTGTCTTGTAATCCCGATGAGGCGATCTGGACCCAATTGATTTTATTAAGGAATCAATACACAGAAACCTTAAAGGAAAAGGCACAGTTTGCGCTGCTTAAATTCCGTACTAAGTATGTCGAGCAGGGAGACAGGACGAGTCATTTATTAGCATTACGGTTAAAAAAAGCAGGAAGAATCCAGAATGGTGGTGGCCCTGAATTCCCGTAGGGATAATACACTCCTTACCAAACTGAAAGAGATCGTGCATGAGTTTGAAGAATATTATAAAGAGTTATATTCTCCTTTAACTTACTGTCCGCCGATATCAGAAATTACTAATTATTTACAACAGGCTCATCTTCCCTTACTTTTATTACCGGATAAGGAGTTTCTAGTCAGTAGGATTAGCAAACAAGAATTATCAGATGCTATTAAATCCCTTCCCGAGGATAAGGCTCCAGGGCCAGATGGACTACCACTGCGTTTCTATAAAGTATTTGAGGAGCAGCTTAACCCTCTACTACTGCAGGTGTTAAATTTTTTTTGTAAATCAGGAATTACTGATTTAACCCTACTAGAAGCGCTCATTATGGTGATACTGAAGTCGGGTAACAATATAACAACGGTAAATAACTATCGGCCTATATCACTTATGAACTATGACATTAAGTTGTTTGCTAAAATTCTGTCCGTTAGATTAGCCAGGGTGTGGCAACCCTTGATTGGCCCCGAACAGGTGGGATTTGTAGAAGGTAGATCCTCAACAGATCCTCTGAGAAAACTTTTCCATATCTTCTCTGCATCCAGGGCAGCTCCTTTACCAATGATGCTGGTATCCCTGGACGCAGAGAAGGCTTTTGATAGAGTGAGTTGGCCTTTCCTGTTTGCAGTTTTGGATAGCTTTGGCATCCCTGGAAAATTCATTCAATGGATTAGGACCCTTTATACAAGCCCTACAGATAAAATCTATTGTAATGGGGTATACTCCAATTCTTTCCCACTATATACCGGTACTCAACATTGATGCCCACTGTCACCGATGCTTTTTAATTTATATCTCGAACCCCTATTGTACTACCTTCAAAACTCAGCACTTGTGCAGGGTATCCAAGTAGGTCACCTTAATTTCTGCTTATCTGCTTATGCAGATGATGTTTTGCTACACCTGACTAACCCAGAGACCTCGATTCCAGCAGCCCTGGACATCATAGACACCTATGGGAAGTTATCAAATTATAAACTAAACAGGGACAAATCCATAGTGATGCCATTAAATTGTCATGCATGTCGTGCCCAGGTAGAGAAGGTAAATCTGAGTTGGGCTCCTCAAATTAAATATTTAGGACTTAGTATATCCCGAGACATAAGCCAGGTTAGGAAGTTTAACCTAGATTCCCTGTTAGGAATTATTAAAACAGATTTGGAAAGGTGGGCCCCGCTACATCTCTCAATACAGGGGAGAGTAAGTGTAATAAAGATGAATGTTCTCCCAAGGATATTTTATCCTCTAAATATGCTCAATTTCCACCTTCCATATTCTTGATTCCAGAAACTTCATAGTATTATTTCTCATTTTTTGATGAAAGGGAAACCTCCGAGAAGATCATATGATAAGCTAGGAGCAGCAAAGCAATGTGGAAGCCTTAAACTTTCCAACTTTTACCATTATTATTTAGCAAGTCACATGGCTAAATATTTACATTGGACAGCTCCTGCATCCCAGACCCAGGAATCTATATATGAAGCAGCATGGCTGCAATTAGAACGCCACTTGATCAGGTAGAGTGGTATTGCTCCAGCCGCTCTCTTATATATCACTGTTAAACCATGTTATCCACTCCTCCAAAACAAAATAATTTTAATGTCCATCAAGGTACATAAGCAGTTATGTAAGGCTATTAAATATGATAATGTTAAAGACATATCTCAACCCCTATACTCAAACCCTAACTTTAAAATAGGGGGACAATGCCTTAAGCAACATGTAGGACTCCAAAACCCGGATGTTACAGTTTCGACCCTACTCGAGGGGGGCAAACTTAAAACCACAGAAGATCTTATGTCCATTTTAAATATTCTGAAGAGACAGATTTTTTACAGTTTCCAAATTAGGAATTTGTTAGTCACTAAGTTGGGAGAGGGTAAATGGGAGGGAGACCAATCGGGGCTCATTGAATCACTCCGAACCCTGGCTCCCGCATGTGGTTACCCAAATTACTGCAGCTCTGTATCCCCCTTACGTGTCCTGGGATAACCGGACAGTCCACATACTGGACAGTACAATTCCCCAATAAGGAGTTTAATTGGGAGAACATTTTGCAAGCATTCTCATTATATACTGTACATCTAACGATAATCTTCGGTTAATGCAATTTTACATACTGCACAACATATATTTTACTCCCTCTAAATTAACAGCAATGGGTAAATTAAAGGACAGTATGTGTACCAGATGTGGTAAAAATGAGGGCACTCTGCTTCATATATTATGGGATTGCCCCAGGATTAGAGCGCTTTGGAGGGAAATACAAAGTAAGATAGACCCTTTATTAGGTCTTGAAGAGTATTTCATGCTGGAAGTCTGTTTGGTGGGGGATTATTCCCAAGTGCCTGTTAAAGAAAGAAGATTCAATTTGGCCCTCATCTCATACTCAGTCAAAAAATTAGTATTAAGGCACTGGAAGGATTCCAAATTAATCACATTTACTGAATGGTTAAATGAGCTATTATTTAATCTTCAGACAGAAAGGATGATCGCATCTTTAAGACACAATCCTAAAAGCTTTGACAAAAAAATTGGGAAGGCTATACACACTGTACTCACCGGTATAATATAGTTAATTGTTTATTTATATATTCCTAACATGGTAAACATAATAACTGGCTTGATCCTCACCCAGGTTGGGCTTCTTGTGAAGAGGGCAGCAAGGAGGGCTGGGGGGATACTGGGATGCATAGGGAGAGGCATCACCAGTAGAAAACAGGAAGTTATTATCCCTCTGTACAGACAGCTGGTGAGACCCCATCTGGAGTATTGTGTGCAGTTCTGGAGACCCAATCTCCGCAAAGAAATAGACAGGATGGAAGCTGTCCAGAGGAGGGCAACTAAAATGGTGCAGGGTCTGCACCGGAAGACATATGAAGAGAGACTTAAGGAGCTTAATATGTATAGCCTCGAGGGAAAGAGGAGGGGGGAGACATGATAGAAATGTTCAAGTACCTCAATGGAATCAACAATGTCCAAGAGGGTAGCATCTTTCAAAAAAGTGTGCAAGAACAAGAGGGCACAATTTGAAAATAGAGGGCTCAGAGGTAATTTAAGGAGTATTTTTTACAGAGGGTTGTGGATGCATGGAACGGCCTTCCGAAGGAGGTTGTGGAGTCAAAATCAGTGGTGGAATTCAAGCATGCATGGGATAGTCATAAGGCAGTTCTGGGGGGTGGGGGTAGGAAGAAGTAGGCTGCTGGTTAACTAGGATCTGCAGCTTATCCAGTAGGTAGGGAAATGGGCAGACTGGGTGGGCCAAGCGGTCCTTATCTGCCATCAAATTCTATGTTTCTATGTTTCTTTATATAGGATACTGATTATTATTTCTCCTCAGGGTTTTCCTTAGTCAGTGGTTGCCCTTTAGTAAATATGAACTCGAATGGTGGTAGGGGGTCCTTATATATTCCAAAGTTTATTAAAAGAGGGGGGATAGGAAGGGGTAGGTGTGAATGGGGTAATAAGGGGGGAGGGGGAGGTAGGGGGCATTTTTGAGCCGATGTAACCTAAAGGCTCTAAAGTTCTTGGATTATTGTGCATATATAATGAATAGTCTGTATTGTCTTATGTGTGCTATGGTACTTTGGTTAAATGTTTAATAAAATATACTGAATGAAAAATAAAAATAAATACTGTCTAAGATATTGGCCTGTAGATTTGGACTTGTATGGGACTCACTTATTAGCAGGGATCAGGTGGGCTTCGTGAGGGGTAGACTCTTAGCTGACCACCTCAGGAAATTGTCGCACCTCTTCTCAGTGTCCAGAGACTCCTCCACTCCTGTGGCTTTGGTGTCTCTGGACGACAAGAAAGCATTCGACAGGGTCTAGTGGGATTGCCTAGTTGCTCTCATACCAAAATATCGTATTCTTCGAGAATTTCTACACTGTATTAGAGTGCTTTATTCTTCCCCGACTACCCATATATTATGTAATGATATGTTTTCCTCATCGTTCTCTCTCCATCAGGGCACCAGGAAGGGATGCCCTCTATCTCCATTTTTATTCAATCTTTTTTGGAGCCCCTGATTCAAAAACTTAACTCCTCTCCTCAAGTTTCTGGTATTTCCATTGGTAAGGTTGACTATAATTATTTGTATATGCAGATCACATTTTGCTCCATGTCTCTTTCCCTACTAATTCCCTCCCTCCCTGCTGCCGTACAGCTTATTTCTCAATTTGGAATTATTTCCAATTGCAAACTTAATCTCTCTAAAACTGAGGTTATGCCCCTTAATAGTGTAACTTTCAAGGCAGAAGTTGAACACCTTGGCCTTATCTGGAGGAAGGACAATTTGAAATATTTGGGTATTTATCTTAGCACTTCTTTCTTTAAGATGAAGCAAACTAACCTAGATTCTACTGTATCTCGTCTTAAAGTGGATTTGGACTGTCGGTGCAGACTATCGCTTTCCTTGTGGGGCCGACTGAGTATTATTAAAATGAACATGTTACCCTGCTTATTATACCCACTGCAGATGTTTAATTCATTTCTTCCACAATCATGGTTCACCCAAGTCGAACGGCTCCTTGCTTCTTTTTTATGGCAAGGCAAAGCAGCCTATAGTGCCTTCTCTAAATTAATGCAAAGCAAACAAGATGGAGGTTTACAGGCCCCTAACTTTTTCCTATCTTATTTATCCTTGCATCTCACCAGGCTCTCTCATTGGTTGAAACCACCTGAGAGTAGCTGATACACACACCATATGTCCCACAATGGGTAGACATAGAACACTCTCTATGTTCTAGCCAGGGACTGGATATCCGAGCATTGCCGTATCTTTCCAAAGGGAAGTTGCCCCATCCATTACATCCATTACAGGACACATCCCTTGGGGCATCCCTCTAGATTCATTCACAACTCTGTTCCTTTCTTAAGATCAAGGTACAGAAGGATACTTCAATCAATCAATCAATCAAAATCTTTATTTATCCAGGTGGGCACCATTGAGCAAGGCCCATTTGCAAGGTGGACCTGATCATGAATGCATCAAAGTACAGTACAGCAGCAGGTATACAAAAAGCAATAATATACAAGGAAGAAAAAGTATATACAGTTCATACAGTACGGTACGAGGTTAAAATAAATAAATAAAAAACAGCATTATTTTACAATTGAAGAAGTCAGCAGATATACAATCAACCATAGGCATGCGGGGGTTATAAGCAGAGATCTTTTGAGTGACGCAACCTGCAACTACACATATAAGGAAAAGAGGCCATGTATGGGGTGGCAGATTTGAGAGGTAAAGAAGAGGAGGGATATATTACCAATGACTTGGGGAAAAATTGGGCTAAAACCACAGAAAGTGATGATGGCTGTCATGTACTTTTTTATCATGATAATGATGGGGGGGTAGATAATTGGGACACCACTATGGATGGGTTGGGACTTTAGCCAGGCTGGGGCAGACAGGGAAGGGTGGGTGCAGCAGGAAGAGTTAATAGGGAAAGAGTGCGAGCCAGGGGTTGAAACATGACAAGTGTCAGGATGGAAAGGGGGAGTTGCAGAATTAGTGGGCTAGCAGTGAGGAAAACATTTGCAAGGTGCTTTCATGTAGTGATCTTAGAGTTCCTTGAAGATATTCAGGCTAACAGGGCAGCTCAGCTTCAAGTTCCTTTGTAAACCATTCCACAATGTGGATAAATAGAAGCTTAGAGCAGCTTTGCCAAAACGAGTGTTGACCCTTGGAACTTGGAGGGCAATTAGAGAATAGCTCCTTAGAGCATAGGTGCCTAACACACTCCGGGGAATACAATCTAAGACATATGAGGGGAGCTTGTTGGTCACCGCTGTGAAAGCCCATAGGGCAGCATTTCTATTCCTCATATAGTGAAGGGAAGTCCAGCCTAACGATGAGTACAGGGAGCAGTGGTGTCTGGAAAGTGGAAGGCAAGTAATGAACCTGATAGCTCTGTGGTAGAGGGTGTCCAACTTAGCCAATGCAGAGGCAGTGCAGTGGCTGTAGATCAGGTCCACGTAATCTATTAAAGATAGGAAGGTAGCTTGAACCAGTTGAATCTTGGCCTCCTTTGTGAGCAGGTGTTTAATTCTGTAGAATAATCCTAATCTTTGCCTTAGTTTCTTCTGTAGTTCTTCAAGATGGTTGGCGAAGGAAAGTTTATGATCGAGCCAAACTCCTAGATATTTGAATTTAGCTACATACTCTAGTGTTTCTCCAAGAACAGTGGTAATTTGTGGGGTAGCCCCCCCCCAGCAGGAATTGCCACATGCAAGGATGGGGAGAAGAGCATGGCTTTTGTCATTTCGCATTGAGCAAAAGCTTTTTGTTTATGAGCTCTATTGTAGAAGGTTAAATTCAGCTTGGAGATCTTCACAGGCTGCTTCCAGCGTGGGATGACTCAAGTACAGTACAGTGTCATCTGCGGATAAGTGGAAGTTGGCTTTTTTGATGGGGTCATTGATGGTGTTAATGTAGACTGCAAAGAAGAAGGGGCCAAGGATAGAGCCCTGGGACACACCCCTCAGCATAGGTTTTAATGGAGAAAGATCACCTTCAGCTTTAACCTGCTGTTTCCATTCTCCGAGGTAGTCTGCAAACCAGCACATAGATTTATGGTCCAGGCCTAAGGTGCTTAGGGAAGAAAGAAGCAGGCTGTGATCGACTGTGTCGAATGCCTTACTAAGATCCAAGAAAATGGCACAGACATTCTTCTTGATGTCAAGGTCTAGGAGCCAGTCATTGGTCACCTTAGCTAGGGCTGTTATGGTGCTGTGCTTTGCTCTGAATCCAGACTGAACCGTGTTTAATATGTTTCTGGATTCTAAGTATACCCCTAGCTGGCCACACACTATTTTTTCTAGTAATTTAGACAGGATGGGGAGGAGGGAGATTGGTCTATAATTATTTAGATGCGTAGGGTCACCTGCTTTTAGTAGAGGGATGACATGGGCTATTTTCCATTCAGGGGAGAGGCTACCCTGGGAGAGTGACATGTTGAATAGGTGGGTGATTGGCACTGCAAGCACATGGTAGGCACATTTCAGATAGTATGGCTCTATGAAGTCGGAGCCTGCTCCCTTCCTGGTGTCCAGTTGCAGCAGTAGGTCTTCCACCTCTTTTAGAGAGACCGGCAGGAGGGAGAAGGCCTCCTCGGTAGGGAGGGACTCATGGGTTGGTGGGCCCTGAGCTGTGTGGAGGTCATTGGCAGGGGAAGTATCAAATGCTAGCCCTGCTGCTGCAAAATGGTTATTAAGGGCTTCCAATATCTCTGATTGGTTAGAGATAATGCTGCCACCGGACTTGATCTTTGCTGGAATGGAATTACCAGGTACTTGCCAGACATGTCTATTAATGTTTTCCAGAGCTTTGAAGGATTTCTTGAGGCAGAGGCTAGCTCCAAATGATAGTAGGCAGTCTTGGCTGCTCTGACCAACTTGGTACACTTGTTACATGCTCTCTTAAAAAGATACCAATCTGAGTCATTTTTGCTTCTTCTGGCTTTTTTCCATAAAGTATCCCTTTCTAACAGGGAAACTTTGAGCTCAAGCGAGAACCAACGGCAGGTGCCGCTCCTGACCCGCACCTTAACCAAGGGTGCATGCTTATTTAAAGCCTCACTTAAAATATCGTAAAAAATAGTATATGCCCTTTTAACCATTTTGACTAGGAAGAATTTCTGCCATCGCAGTGAATGTTTCAAGTCATGGACGCACGCAAACAAATTGAAGTTGCATTTGCACCTCTTGATAGAGAACTTTGTCACAAACTGTGGGTTGTGCACAGATCTAATGCAATACAATGATAGCTAATGTCTGAGCAAAATGTTCCAACATGACAGAACAGATGTGGCTTGCTAACCAAAATTACATCTAAGAGGGAGCTGTTGTTAAGGTTCTTTTTATTTGGGTGAGTAGGCTCACCAATGAGTTGCACCAGCCCTAGAGTGTCACAAAAGGATTTCAAGGGAGCTCATGCACTTGATAGCCAATCATAGTTCAGGTCACCAAGAATAATGGTTTCCAAGGTACTAAGCCCCAGTATGGAACTGAGGTGAGACAGGAGATGAGGCCCGGCAGAAGGGGCCCTGTAGTAGCCTATTACACAGAGTGCACTGGAAGGAGAAAGTTTGATCTTTAGAGTCAAGCACTCGAATTCTTTGGGGGAGGATGATGCATCTATACATGTGGCTCAGTAATTGTCCCTTACATAAATTGCCACCCCACCTCCTCTTGATTGCCCATCTGTTTGGAAGAGTAAATAATTTGGGATATTGATTTCATTGTCTGGGGTGGCTGGCATAAGCCAGGTCTCAGTGATCACTAGGAAATCAGGTAGGGTGTGGCCTACCCAAGCCTGGATACGGGTGAACTTTTTCAGCAAACTACAGGCATTAAGATGCATAAAAGACATTCCTTTGATACCTGCCAGGTCTGACGGAAAAGCAAGGGTGTCTAACGGTCCTGGGTTGAGTTTGACATTGCCTGAGCACAATAGTTAAAGAAGCAGGATTCTTTTTACGGCAGCGAACTGTAATTTTTAAACACTATTTTTTGGGCGATGGGGAGGCGGTGTTGACGGGTAGGCCTGTACCCACTCCTGGTGTTATACTGGCCTAGTGTTGCAGCCATTAGTGTCCTGGCAGGAATTTGCCATGAGTAGGAAGTCTCGAGTCTGGATGGGGGAGTAATCTGCAAAGGTAGCTTGAGAGATGTCCCACTCCCCGGCAGAGACAGCTGAGAAGCGCAATAGTCCAGAATGGCTACCTGAAAGGAGCTGTTGGATGCAGGACAGGGAGAAGCACAAGGATCATTCCACTTTAGGCAGGGATGAGGGTTCTGAAGAATTTAGTTGAATGCTAGTAAAGCTAGTGACACACCGAGGAACCAGCTGTAACTTCCCATGGTAGATCTAAATGCCACAACAGCCAGCAGTAAAAGTCAATAGAAGCCTAGACAAATTGGCAATCAGGTGTCATAAGTTCAAAATCCTTTTGTTGGCTGAGAGGCATTTTTGATGCTGAACGTACCTGTAGAGCAACTCTTTGCAGCTGAGCCAGTGAGGTGGTTCAAGGCTGGAATCTAGTGCGGCAAGATTGGTCTGTAGCTTTCGTTTCTGTTTCTGGTACTGCTGCACCAGTACAGAATGGGACTGGGGATAGGCATTCAAGTCTTGCAGCCTTAGTGGATGAGCATGGTTTGGCCAGAGAAACAGGCAGAAAAACCCTGGGGATGGTCCTCAGAAAGGGAGGTATCCCAGGTCCACTAGAGCAGAAGAGGAAGTAGAAGATATAATGTGTTTCCTCCTTAACAGAAAAGACAGCTGTTGTAGCCCTCTAGTAGCTATGTAGTACACTTTGCAAATGAAAAAAAAAAAGAAATTCTTGCTTTACAAGAAAGAATAGACCCAGGGTCAGCAGCATTGATAAACGTCTCTAATGAAGCAAGGTAAAATGGAGAACAGCAGGAAGAAGTCAGTGAGGCTGAGATGCTCCAATCAGTGTTGGCGCTGAAAATCTAGAATGTCCAAAGGCGCCAAATACCAATGTACCTGAGGAGGCAAGGATTGGGCTTTAAATTTAGAATGCTAGGCAGTACACTGAAAAGTTTGGTCAATTTAAAACAACAGCTTTACTCAGAAATTAATTCTAAAAAAGGATTCAGCTGTTCACTTAGAATAATAGGCAGTGCAGTACAGGTCTAATAATCTTAAGACTCTACAGTTTTACACTCAGAATTAATGATAAAAAGGAATAGGCTGTAGTTTTAGGATATTAAGGACTGCATTAAAAGGTCAATGTAAAACTCTTCTGCCTTTCGCAGAGAATTAATTCTAAAGAGGGATGTAATCAAAGTGCATTCAGAGCAGGTAAATCTCTTGAAACAATGGCAGTGCAACACTGAATGGCCTAAACTGGATTGATGGATGAGGAGAGAAACAGTGCCGGGGTGTGGGACCTTTCGTGTCATTCTAGCTTTACAAAAAGAACAAATTCTTTACAAAAAAAAGAAAAAAATGAAATTCTTGCTTTCCAAAAAAGGATAGACCCAGGGTCAGCAGCACTGATAAATGTCTTTAATGAAGCAATTGAAATGGAGACCAGCAGGAAGAAGTCAATGAGGATGAGATCCTCCAATCAGAGTGTTGGTGCTGAAAATTCACAATGTCCAAATGTGCCGTATACCAACGTACCTGATGGGGTATATGGCTTTTGGCTGTTTCTGTAAATTTCTGGGCCCTGCAATGAACAGGAGTTAGGAGGATCCCGGGCATCAGTTTCAACAGGGGAAGAAAGCCTTAGGGTATGCTAATTTGCAGTAGCAGAATCGTGGGTTGCTTCCCGGGAAAGGCTTGTAGCTTTTCCTCTGGCACCATGGTGCGAACCCCTGCTGGGCACGACACACCTGAGGGGGTGTATGGCTTTTGGCTGTTTCTGTAGATTTCTGGGCCCTGCAAAGAACCGGAGTTCAGAGGATTCCAGGCGGCAGTTTCAACAGGGAATAAAGCCTCAGGGTCTGCTAATTTGTAGAAGCAGAATCATGGATTGCTTCCCAGGACTGGCTTGTAGCTTTTCCTCTGGCAGTGAGGTGCGAGCTCCAGGTAGACACAACTCACCTGATGGGGTATACAGCTTTTGGCTGTTTCTGTACATTTCTGGGCCCTGCAACGAAATGGAGTTCGGAGGATCTCGAGCGGCAGTTTCAAAAGGGGAAGGAAACCTCAGAGTCTACTAATTTGCAGTAGCAAAATCGTGGCTTGCTTCCAGGACAGGCCTCTAGCTTCTACTCTGGTGGTGAGGTGCGAGCCCCTGCTGGGCACAACTCACCTGAGGGGAATATGGCTTTTGGCTGTTTCTCTAGATTTCTGGACCCTGCAATGAACCAGAGTTTGGAGGATCCTGAGCGGCAGTTTCAACAGGGGAAGAAAGCCACAGTGTCTTCCAATTTGCAGTAGCAGAATCTTGGGTTGCTTCCCAGGACATTCTTGTAGTTTTTCCTCTGACAGCGAGTTGCGAAACCCAGGTGGGCATGACACACCTGAGGAGGAGAGGAAAGGAGATGGATTAAGTAGGGGCAAGCAGGGGAGGTGTGGTTAACTACAACAAAGAAACAGGGTGGTCACTATTATTTGGAAGGAGGAGGCTAAACTACAAAGCTGGTAACAGAAACAGGGAGGAGATGTAAGTGGGTTAGAGGGCAGACAGGTGGCAAAGCGAGAGGCAAGGATTGGGCTTTAAATTTAGAATGCTAGGCAGTACACTGAAAAGTCTGATCAATTTAAAACTACAACTTTACACAGAAATTAATTCTAAAAAGCATTCAACTGTTCACTTAGAATAATAGACAGTGCAGTGCAGGACTATTAATCTTAAGACTCTACAGATTTACACTCAGAATTAATAATAAAAATGAATAGGCTGTAGTTTTAGGATATTAAGAGTGCATTAAAAGGTCAACTTAAAACTCTTCAGCCTTTTGCAGAGAATTAATTCTAAAGAGTGATGTAATCACAGTGCATTCAGAGCAGGTAAATCACTTTAAACAATGGCAGTGTAACACTGAATGGCCTAAACTTGATTGATAGATGAGGAGAGACAGGGGGGGGGGTTCATGCCATTCTAGCTTTACAAAAAATAACAATTTTTTACAAAAAATATAAAAAAATAAAATCTTGCTTTACAAAAAGGAGAGACCCAGGGACAGCAGCACTGACAAATGTCTCTAATGAAGCAAGGTAAAATGGAGACCAGCAGGAACAAGGCAGTGAGGCTGAGATCCTCCTATCAGAGTGTTGACGCTGAAAATTCAGAATGTCCAAAGGCACCAAATACCAATGTACCTGAGGGGGTATACAGCTTTTGGCTGTTTCTAAAGATTTCTGAGCCCTGCAAAGAACCGGAGTTTGGATGATCCCGAGCAGCAGTTTCAACAGGGGAAGAATGCCTCAGGGTCTGCTAATTTGCAGTAGCAGAATTGTGGGTTGCTTCCCAGGACTAGCTTGTTGCTTTTCCTCTGGCAAAGAGGTGCAAGCCCCAGGTGAGCACAACACATCTGAGGGGGAAAGGAAAGGAGATGGATTAAGTAGGGGCAGGCAGAGGAGATGAGGTTAACTCAATCAAAGAAACAGTGTAGTCACTTTTATTTGGAAGGATGAGGCTAAACTAGAAAGTGGGTAATAGAAACAGGGAGGAGCCGTAAGTGGGTTAGAGGGCAGACAGGTGGCAAAATGAGAGGCAAGGATTGGGCTTTGAATTTAGAATGCTAGGCAGTACACTGAAAAGTCTGGTCAATTTAAAACTACAACTTTACACAGAAATTAATTCTAAAAAGGATTCAACTGCTCACTTAGAATAATAGACATTGCAGTATAGGTCTAATAATCTTAAGACTCTACAGATTTACACTCAGAATTAATAATAAAAAAGAATAGGCTGTAGTTTTAAGATATTAAGGAGTGCATTAAAAGGTCAACTTCAAACTCTTCAGCCTTTCGAAGAGAATTAATTCTAAAGAGGGATGTAAACACAGTGCATTCAGAGCAGGTAAATCATTTTAAACAATGGCTGTGTAACACTGAATGGCCTAAATTTAATTGATAGATTAGGAGACAAACAGTGGGGAGGGGGCATTTCATACCGTTCTAGCTTTACAAAAAAGAACAATTTCTTTACAAAAAAAAGGAAAAATTAAATTCTTGCCTTACAAAAAAGGATAGACCCAGGGTCAACAGCACTAATAAACATCTCTAATGAAGCAAGGTAAAATGAAGACCAGCAGGAAGAAGTCTGGGAGGCTGAGATCCTCTAATCAGAGTGTTGGTGCTGAAAATTCAGACTATCCAAAGGTGCCAAATACCAACGTACCTGAGGGGGTATACAGCTTATGGCTGTTTCTGTAGATTTCTGGGCCCTGCAATGAACCAGAGATTGGAGGATCCCAGGTGACATTTTCAACAGAGGAAGAAAGCCTCAGGGTCTGCTAATTTGCAGTAGCAGAATCATGGGTTGCTTACCAGGACAGGCTTGAAGCTTTTCATCTGGCAGTGAGGTGCGAGCCCCAGGTGGGCATGACACACCTGATGGGGAGAGGAACGGATATGGATTAAGTAGGGGCAGGCAGAGGAGGTGTGGTTAACTCAAACAAAGAAACAGGATGGTCAATATTATTTGGAAGGAGGAGGCTAAACTACAAAGTGGGTAAAAGAAACAGGGAGGAGACGTAAGTGGGTTAGAGAGCAGACAGGTGGCAAAGCAAGAGGCAAGGACTTGGCTTTAAATTTAGAATGATAGGCAGTACACTGAAAAGTCTGGCCAATTTAAAACTGCAACTTTGCACAGAAATTAATTCAAAAAAGGATTCAACTGTTCACTTAGAATAATAGGCAGTGCAGTACAGGTCTAATAATATTAAGACTCTACAGTTTAACACTCAGAATTAATAATAAAAAGCAATAGGCTGTACTTTTAGGTTATTAAGGAGTTCATTAAAGGTCAACTTCAAACTCTTCAGACTTTTGCAGAGAATTAATTCTAAAGAGGGATGTAATCACAGTGCATTCAGAGCAGGTAAATTTATCAATGGCAGTGTAACACTGAATGGCTTAAACTGGAATGATAGATGAGAACAGAAACAGTGTGGTGGGGGTCCTTTCATGCCATTCTAGCTTTACAAGAAAGAACATTTTCTTTACAAAAAAAAAAGAAAAAAATGAAATTCTTGCTTTGCAAAAAAGGATAGACCCACTGTCAGCAGCACTGATAAACGTCTCTAATGAAGAAAGGTAAAATGGAGAACAGCAGGAAGAAGTCAGTGAGGCTGAGATCCTCTAATCAGAGTTTTGGCACTGAAAATTCAGAATGTCCAAAGGTGCCAAATATCAGCGTACCTGAGAGGGTATACAGCTTTTGGCTGTTTCTGAAAATTTTTGGGCCCTGCAATGAACCAGAGTTTGGAGGATCCTGGGTGGCCCTTTCAACAGGGGAAGAAAGCCTCATGGTCTTCAAATTTGCAGTAACAGATTCATGAGATGCTTCCCATGACAGACTTGTAGCTTTTCCTCCGGCGGTGAGGTGTGAGCCCCAGATGGGCACGACACACCTGAGGGGGAGAGGAAAGGAGACGTATTAAGAAGGGGCAGGCATGGGCGATGTGGTTAACTCAAAAAAAGGAAAAGGGTGGTCACTATTATTTCGAAGGAGGAGGCTAAACTACAAAGTGTGTAATAGAAACAGGGAGGAGATATAAGTGGGTTAGAGGGCAGACAGGTGGCAAAGCAAGAGGCAAGGACTGGACTTTAAATTTAGAATGCTAGGAAGTACATTGAAAAGTCTGGTCAATTTAAAACTACAGCTTTACACAGAAATTAATTCTAAAAAGGATTCAACTGTTCTCTTAGAATAATAGACAGTGCAGTACAGGTCTAATAATCTTAAGACTCTACAGTTTTACACTCAGAGTTAATAATAAAAAGGAATAATCAGCAATTTTAGGATATTAGGGAGTGCATTAAAAGGTCAACTTAAAAGTCTTCAGCCTTTCATTGAGAATTAATTCTAGAGAGGGATTTAATAACAGTGCATTCAGAGCAGGTAATTAACTTTAAACAAATGCAATGGAAAACTGAATGGCCTAAGCTGGATTGATAGATGAGGAGAGAAACAGTAGGGGGGAACCTTTATGCCATTCTAGCATTACAAAAAAGAACAATTTCTTTACAAAAAACAGAAAAAAATGAAATTCTTGCTTTATGAAAAAGGATAGACCCAGGGTCAGTAGCACTGATAAACGTCTCTTATGAAGCAAGGTAAAATGGAGACCAGCATGAAGATGTCAGTGAGGCTCAGATCCTCCAATCAGAGAGTTAGCACTGAAAATACAGAATGTCTAAAGGTGCCCAATACCAAAGTACCTGAGGGGGTATAGGGCTTTTTCTTTTTCTTTAGACTTATGGGCCCTGCAACGAACCGGAGTCCAGAGGATCCCAGGCAGCAGTTTCAACAGGGGAAGAAAGCCTCACAATGTGCTAATTTGCAGTAGCAGAATCGTGGGTTGCTTCCCAGGACCGGCTTGTAGCTTTTCCTCTGGTGCTGAGGTGCAAGCCCTAGTTGGGCACAACACACCTGAGGGGGGAGGAAAGGAGATGGATTAAGTAGGGGCAGGCAGGGGAGGTATGGTTAACTCAAACAAAAAAACAGGGTGGTCACTATTATTTGGAAGAAGGAGGAGGCTAAATTACAAAGTTGGTAACAGAAACGGAGGAGACATAAGTGGGTTGGAGGGCAGACAGGTGGAAAAGCGAGAGGCAAGGATTGTGCTTTAAATTTAGAATGCTAGGCAGTACACTGAAAAGTCTGGTCAATTTAAAACTACAGCTTTACACATATATTAATTCTAAAAAGGATTCAACTGTTCTCTTAGAATAATAGACAGTGCAGTATAGGTCTAATAATCTTTAGACTCTACAGTTTTACACTCAAAATTAATAATAAAAAAGAATAGGCTATGGATTTAGGATATTAAGGAGTGCATTAAAAGATCAACTTAAATTCTTCTGCCTTTCGCAGAGAATTAATTCTAAAGAGGGATGTAATCACAGTGCATTCAGAGCAGGTAAATCACTTTAAACAATGGCAGAGTAACAGTGAATGGCCTAAACTGGATTGATAGATGAGGAGAGAAACAGTGTTGGGGGAGGGGGGACCTTTCATGCCATTCTAGCTTTACAAAAAAGAACAATTTCTTTACAAAAAAAGAAAAAAATGAAATTCTTGCTTTACAAAAAAGGATAGACCCAGGGTCAGCAGCACTGATAAACATCTCTAATGAAGCAAAGCAAAATGGAGACCAGCAAGAAGTCAATGAGGCTGAGATCCTCCAATCAGAGAGTTGGCGCTGAAAATTCAGAATGTTAAAATGCACCAAATACCAACGTGCCTGAGGGGGTATACGGCTTTTGGATGTTGCCGAAGATTTCTGGGCCCTGCAACAAACCGGAGTTCAGATGATCCCAGGCAGCAGTTTCAACAGGGGAAGAAAGCCTCAGGGTCTGCTAATTTGCAATAGCAGATTAGTGGATTGCTTCCCAGGACAGGCTTGTACCTTCTCCTCTGGTGGTGAGGTGAGAGCACCAGAAGGGCAGGACACACTTAAGGGGGAGAGGAAAGGAGATGGATTAAGTAGGGGCAGGCGTGGGAGGTCTGATTCACTCAAACAAAGATACAGGGTGGTCATTATTATTTGGAAGGAGGAGGTCAAAGTACAAAGTGGGTAATAGAAACAGGGAGGAAACGTAAGTGGATTAGACGAAAGACAGGAGGCAAAGCGAGAGGCAAGGACTGGGCTTTAAATTTAGAATGCTAGGAAGAATGCTTAAAAGTCTGGTCAATTTAAAACTACAACTTTACACAGAAATTAATTCTAAAAAGGATTCAACTGTTCACTTAGAATAATAGACAGTGCAGTACAGATCTAATAATCTTAAGACTCTACAGTTTTAAACTCAGAATAAATAATAAAAAGGAATAAGCTGTAGTTTTAGTATATTAAGGAGTGCATTAAAAGGTCAACTTCAAGCTCTTCAGCCTTTCGCAGAGAATTAATTCTAAACAGGGATGTAATCACGGTGATTCAGAGCAGGTAAATCACTTTTAACAATGGCAGGGTAACACTGAATGGCCTAAACTGGATTGATAGATGAGGAGAGAAACAGTGGGGCAGAGGGTCTTTCATGCCATTCTAGCTTTACAAAAAAGAACAATTTCTTTATAAAAAAAAGAACAAAATCAAATTCTTGCATTACAAAAAAGGATAGACCCAGGCTCAGCAGCACTGATAAATCTCTAATGAAGCAAGTTAAAATGAATACCAGCAGGAAGAAGTCAGTGATGCTGAGATCCTCCATTCAGAATGTTAGCGCGGAAAATTTGGAATGTCTAAAGGTGCCAAATACCAACATACCTGAGGGGGTATACGGCTTTTAGCTGTTTCTTTAGACTTCTGGGCCCTGCAAAGAACCGGAGTCTGGAGGATCCCGGGTGGCACTTTCAACAGGGGAAGAAAGCCTCACGATGTGCTAATTTGCAGTAGCAGAATCGTGGGTTGCTTCCCAGGAGAGGCTTGTAGCTTTTCCTCTGGTGCCGAGCTGCGATCCACAGGTGGACACGACATACCTTAGGGGTTGAGGAAAGGAGATGGATTAAGTAGGGGCAGGCAGGGTAGGTGTGGATAACTCAAACAAAGAAACAGGGTGGTCAATATTATTTGGAAGGAGGTGGCTAAATTACAAAGTGGGTAATAGAAACAGGGAGGAGACTAAGTGGGTTGGAGGGCAGACAGGTGGCAAAGTGAGAGGCAAGGATTGGGCTTTAAATTTAGAATGCTAGGCAGCACACTGAAAAGTCTGGTCAATTTAAAACTGCAGTTTTATACAGAAATTAATTCTAAAAAGGATTCAACTGTTCTCTTAGAATAATAGACAGTGCAGTACAGATCTAATAATCTTAAGACTCCACAGTTTTACACTCAAAATTATTAATAAAAAGAAATAGGCTGTAGTTTTAGGATATTAAGGAGTGCATTGAAAGGTCAACTTAAAATCTTCAACCTTTCACAGTGAATTAATTCTAAAGAGTGATGTAATCACAGTGCATTCAGAGCAGGTAAATCACTTTAAACAATGGCAGTGTAACACTGAATGGCCTAAACTGGATTGATAGATGAGGAGATAAACAGTGGGGGGGACTTTCATGCCATTCCAGCTTTACAAAAAAGAACAATTTCTTTGCCAAAAAAGGAAAAAATGAAATTTTTGCTTTCCAAAAATGATAGACCCAGGGTCAGCAGCACAGATAAATGTCTCTAATGAAGCAAGGTAAAATGGAGACCAGCAGGAAGAAGTCAATGAGGCTGAGATCCTCCTATCAGTGTGTTGGCGCTGAAAATTCAGAATGTCCAAAGGCACCAAATACCAACGTACCTGAGGGGGTATACAGCTTTTGGCTGTTTCTTTAGACTTCTGGACCCTACAGCGAACCGGAGTTCGGAGGATCCCGGGCGGCAGTTTCAACAGGGGAAGAAAGCCTCAGGGTGTGCTAATTTGCAGTAGCACAATCGTGGGTTGTTTCCCAGGACAGGCTTCTAGCTTTTTCTCTGGCGCCGAGGTGCGACCCGCAGGTGGGCATGACACACCTGAGGGGGAGAGGAAAGGAGATGGAAGAAGCAGGGCAGGCAGGGTAGGTGTGGCTAACTCAAACAAAGAAACAGGGTGGTCAATATTATTTGGAAGTAGAAGGCTAAATTACAAAGTGGGTAACAGAAACAGGGAGGAGAAGTAAGTGGGTTAGAGGGCAGACAAGTGGCAAAGCAAGAGGCAAGGATTCGGCTTTAAATTTAGAATGCTAGGCAGTACACTGAAAAGTCTGGACAATTTAAAACTGCAGCTTTACACAGAAATTAATTCTAAAAAGGATTCAGCTGTTCACTTCAATAATAGAGAGTGCAGTACATGTCTAATAAACTTAAGACTCTACAGTTTTACACTCAGAATTAATAATAAAAAGGAATAGGTTGTAGCTTTAGGATATTAAGGAGTACATTAAAATGTCAACTTAAAACTCTTCAGCCTTCGCAGAGAATTAATTCTAAAGAGGGATGTAATCACAGTGCATTCAGAGCAGGTAAATCACTTTAAACAATGGCAGGGTAACACAGAATGGCCTAAACTGGATTGACAGATGAGGAGAAACGGGGTGGCATTCATGGCATTCTAGCTTTACAAAAAAGAACAATTTCTTTACAAAAAATGGAAAAAAATAAAATTCTTGCTTTACAAAAAAGGATAGACCCTGGGTCAGCAGCACTGATAAATGTCTTTAATGAAGCAAGGTAAAATGGAGACCAGCAGGAAGAAGTTAGTGAGGCTGAGATCCTCCAATCAGAGTGTTTGTGCAGAAAATTCAGAATGTCCAAAAGGGCCAAATACCAATGTACCTGAGGGGGTATACGGCTTTTGGCTGTTTATGTAGAATTCTGAGCCCTGCAAAGAACCGGAGTTCAGAGGATCCCAGGCGGCACTTTCAGCAGGGGAAGAAAGCCTCAGTGTCTCCTAATTTGCAGTAGCAGAATCGTGGGTTGCTTCCCAGGAAAGGATTGTAACTTTTCCTCTGGTGATGAGGTGCGAGCCCAAGGTGGGCATGACACACCTGAGGGGGAGAGGAAAGGACATGGATTAAGTAGGGGCTGGCATGGGATTTGTGGTTAACTCAAACAAAGAAACAGGGGGGTCACTATTATTTGGAAGGAGGAGGATAAACTAGAAAGTGGGTAATAGAAACAGGGAGGAGAAGAAAGTGGGTTAGAGGGCAGACAGGTGGCAAAGTGAGAGGCATGGATTGGACTTTAAATGTAGAATGCTCGGCAGTAAACTGAAAAGTCTGGTCAATTTAAAACTACAGCTTTACACAGAAATTAATTCAAAAAGGATTCAACTGTTCACTTAGAATAATAGGCAGTGCAGTACAGGTCTAATAATCTTAAGACTCTACAGTTTTACACTCAGAATTAATAATAAAAAGGAATAGGCTGTAGTTTTAGGACATTAAGGAGTGTATTAAAAGGTCAACTTCAAACTCTTCAGCCTTTCGCAGAGAATTAATTCTAAAGAGGGATGTAATCACAGTGCATTCAGAGCTGGTAAATAACTTTAAACAATGGCAGTGTAACACTGAATGGCCTAAACTGGATTGATAGATGAGGAACGAAACAGTGGGTGGGGGGGGAGCCTTTCATGCCATTCTAGCTTTACAGAAAAGAACAATTTCTTTACAAAAAAAAAGAAAAAAAATGAAATTCTTGCTTTACAAAAAAGGATAGACCCAGGGACAGCAGCACTAATAAATGTGTCTAATGAAGCAAGGTAAAATGAAGACCAGCAGGAAGAAGTCAGTGAGGCTGAAATCCTCCAATCAGAGTGTTGGCGCTGAAAATTCAGAATGTCCAAAGGTGCCATATACCAACGTACCTGAGGGGGCATTCGGCTTTTTGCTGTTTCTTTAGACTTCTGGACCCTACAGCGAACCGGAGTTCGGAGGATCCCGGGTGGCAGTTTCAACAGGGGAAGAAAGCCTCAGGGTGTGCTAATTTGCAGTAGCACAATCGTGGGTTGCTTCCCAAGACAGGCTTCTAGCTTTTTCTCTGGCGCCGAGGTGCGACCCGCAGGTGGGCACGACACACCTGAGGGGGAGAGGAAAGGAGATGGAAGAAGTAGGGCAGGAAGGGGAGGTGTGGCTAACTCAAACAAAGAAACAGGGTGGTCAATATTATTTGGAAGTAGAAGGCTAAATTACAAAGTTGGTAACAGAAACAGGGAGGAGACGTAAGTGGGTTAGAGGGAAGACAGGTGGCAAAATGATAGGCAAGGATTCGGCTTTAAATTTAGAATGCTAGGCAGTACACTGAAAAGTCTGGTCAATTTAAAACTGCAGCTTTTCACAGAAAATAATTCTAAAAATGATTCAACTGTTCACTTACAATAATAGAGAGTGCAGTACATGTCTAATAATCTTAAGACTCAACAGTTTTATACTCAGAATTAATAATAAAAAGGAATAGGCTGTAGTTTTAGGATATTAAGGAGTACATTAAAATGTCAACTGAGAACTCTTCACCCTTCCACAGAGAATTAATTCTAAAGAGGGATGTAATCACAGTGCATTCAGAGCAGGTAAATCACTTTAAACAATGGCAGTGTAACACTGAATGGCCTAACTGGATTGATAGATGAGGAGTGAAACAGTGTGGGGAGGGGGCCTTTCATGCCATTCTAGCTTTACAGAAAAGAGCAATTTCTTTAAAAAAAAAAAGAAATAAATGAAATTCTTGCTTTACAAAAAAGGATAGACCCAGGGTCAGCAGCACTAATAAATGTCTCTAATGAAGCAAGGTAAAATGGAGACCAGCAGGATGAAGTCAGTGAGGCTAAAATCCTCCAATCAGAGTGTTGGCGCTGAAAATTCAGAATGTCCAAAGGTGCCAAATACCAATGTACCTGAGGGGGTATTCGGCTTTTTGCTGTTTCTTTAGTCTTCTGGGGCCCTGCAGCGAACCGGAGTTCGGAGGATCCCGGTGGTAGTTCCAACTGGGGAAGAAAGCCTCGGGGTGTGCTAATTTACAGTAGCACAATCCTGGGTTGCTTCCCAGGACAGACTTGTAGCTTTTTCTCTGGCGCCGAGGTGCGACCCGCAGGTGGGCATGACACACCTGAGGGGTTGAGGAAAGGAGATGGAAGAAGCAGGGCAGGCAGGGGAGGTGTGGCTAACTCAAACAAAGAAACAGGGTGGTCAATATTATTTGGAAGTAGAAGGCTAAATTACAAAGTGGGTAACAGAAACAGGGAGGAGACATAAGTGGGTTAGAGGGAAGACAGGTGGCAAAGCGAGAGGCAAGGATTCGGCTTTAAATTTAGAATGCTAGGCAGTACACTGAAAACTCTGGTCAATTTAAAACTGCAGCTTTACACAGAAATTAATTCTAAAAAGTATTCAACTGTTTACTTACAATAATAGAGAGTGCAGTACATGTCTAATAATCTTAAGAATCTACAGTTTACACTCAGAATTAATAATAAAAAGGAATAGGCTGTAGTTTCAGGACATTAAGGAGTACATTAAAATGTAATCTTAAAACTCTTCAGCCTTCGCAGAGAATTAATTCTAAAGAGGGATGTAATCACAGTGCATTCAGAGCAGGTAAATCACTTTAAACAATGGCAGTGTAACACAGAATGGCCTAAACTGGATTGATAGATGAGGAGAGAAACAGTGCGGGGGTGGGGGCTGCCTTTCATGCCATTCTAGCTTTACAAACAAGAACAATTTCTTTACAAAGAAAAGACTAAAATTAAATTCTTGCTTTACAAAACAGGATACACCCAGGGTCAGCAGCACTGATAAATGTCTCTAATGAAGCAAGGTAAAATGGAGACCAGCAGGAAGAAGTCAGTGAGACTGAGATCCTCCAATGAGAGTATTGGCGCTGAAAATGTCAGACTGTCCAAATGCATCAAATACCAACGTACCTGAGGGGGAATATAGCTTTTGGCTGTTTCTGTAGATTTCTGGGCCCTGCAACGAATCGCATTTCGGAGGATCCTGGGTGGCAGTTTCAACAGGGGAAGAAATCCTCAGGGTCTGCTAATTTGCAGTAGCAGAATCATGGGTTGCTTCCCAGAACATGCTTATAGCTTTTCCTCTGGCAGCGAGGTGCGAGCCCCAGGTGGGCACGACATACCTGAGCGGGTTATGGCGTTTGGCTGTTTCTGTAGATTTCAGGGCCCTGCAACGAACCAGAGTTCGTAGGATCCCGCGCAGCAGTTTCAACATGGGAAGAAAGCCTCCAGAACTCCTAATTTGCAGTAGCAGAATCGTGGGTTGCTTCCCAGGACAGGCTTCTAGCTTTTCTTGTGGTGGTGAGTTGCGAGCCCCAGGTGGGCACGACACACCTGAGGGGGTACACGGCTGTTGGCTGTTTCTGTAGATTTCTGGTCCCTGCAATGAACCGGACTTCTGATGATCCCAGCGACACTTTCAACAGGGGAAGAAATCCTCAGGGTCTGCTAATTTCAATAGCAGACTCATGGGTTGCTTTCCAGGACAGGTTTGCAGCTTTTCTTTTGGCCATACCTCTCAACTGTACCACATTATGAGGAACATTCCTCATTTTACTCCACAAAAGCTCCCTGTTCCACATTGTGAGGACTTGTCCCACAAAAATATATAATTCAATTAATAACAGACTTTCTTAACATAAATGCAAACATTTTAACAGTGTTCTAAGCTTGTTAGGTAAAGATTTGATTAAGTGTTCCACATTTTGCTCATTTGTTCCACATTTTGAGAGGCAATGTTCCACATTTGGGGAACAACAGGTTGAGAGGTATGCTTCTGGCTGCAAGGTGTGAGCCCCAGGTGGGCACGACACACCTGAGGGGGTATACGGCTTTTGGCTGTTTCTGTAGATTTCAGGGCCCTGCATTGAACTGGAGTTCAGAGGATCCTGGGTGGCAGTTTCAACAGGGGAATAAAGCCTCAGGGTCTGCTAATTTACAGAAGCAGAATTGTGGGTTGCTTCCCAGGACAGGCTTGTAGCTTTTCCTCTGGTGGCGAGGGGCGAGCCCCAGGCAGGCATGACACACCTAAGGGGGTATACAGCTTTTGGCTGTTTCTGTAGATTTCTGGGCCCTGCAATGAACCAGAGTTTGGAAGAACCCGGGCGGCATTTAATAACAGAGGAAGAAAGCCTCAGGGTCTGCTAATTTGCAGTAGCAGAATCATGGGTTGCTTCCCAGGACAGGCTTGTAGCTTTTCCTCTGGCAGCATAGTGCAAGACCCAAGTGGGCATAACACACCTGAGTGGGTATACGGCTTTTGGCTGTTTCTGCAGATTTCTGGCCCTGCAACGAACCAGAGTTCGGAGGATCCCGGGTGGCAGTTTCAACACTGGAAGAAAGCCTCACGGTCTGCTAATTTGCAGTAGCACAATCGTGGGTTGCTTAGCAGGACAGGCTTGTAGCTTTTCCTCTGGTGGAGAGGTGCGAGCCCCAGGTGGGCACGACACACCTGAGGGAGTATATAGCTTTTGGCTGTTTCTGTAGATTTCTGTGCCTTGCAATGAACCGGAGTTAGGAGGATAGAGGAGAGCAGTTTCATCAGGGGAAGAAAGCCTCAGGGTCTGCATATTTGCACTGACAGAATCATGGCTTGCTTCCCAGGACAGGCTTGTAGCTTTTCCTCTGGCGGCGAGGTGCGAGCCCAAGGTGGGCATGACACACCCGAGGGGGTACATGGCTTTTTCTGTTTCTATAGATTTCCGGGCCCTGCAATGAACCGGACTTCTGATTATCCCAGTGGCAGTTTCAACAGGGGAAGAAAGCCTCAGGGTCTGTTAATTTGCAGTAGCAGAATCGTGGGTTGCTTCCCAAGACAGGATTATATCTTTTTCTCTGGCAGCGAGGTGCAAACCCCAGGTGGGCACGACACACCTGAGGGGGAGAGAAAAGGAGATGGATTAAGTAGGGGCAGGCAGGGGAGGTGTGGTTAACTCAAACAAAGAAACAGGGTGGTCAATATTATTTGGAAGGAGAAGGCTAAACTACAAAGTGGATAACAGAAACAGGGAGGAGACGTAAGTGGGTTAGAGGGCAGACAGGTAGCAAAGCGAGAGGCAAGGACTGGCCTTTAAATTTAGAATGCTAGGCAATACACTGAAAAGTCTTTTCAATTTAAAACTACAGCTTTACACTGAAATTAATTCTAAAAAGGATTCAACTGTTCACTTACAATAATAGACAGTGCAGTACAGGTCTAATAATCTTAAGACTCTTTAGTGCTACACTCAGAATTAATAATGAAAAGGAATAGGCTGTAGTTTTAGGATATTAAGGCGTGCATTAAAAGGTCAACTTGAAACTCTTCAGCCTTCCGCAGAGAATTAATTCTAAAGAGGGATGTAATCACAGTGCATTCAGAGAAGGTAAATCACTTTAAACAATGGCAGTGTAATACTGAATGGCCTAAACTGGATTGGTAGATGAGGAGAGAAACAGTGTTGGATGGGGGGCCTTTCATGCCATTCTAGCTTTACAAGGAAGAAAAATTTCTTTACAAAAAAAAGAAAAAAATGAAATTCTTGCTTTACAAAAAAGGATAGACCCAGGGTCAGCAGCACCGATAAACATCTCTAATGAAGCAAGGTAAAATAGAGATTAGCAGGAAGAAGTCAGTGAGGCTGAGATCCTCCAATCAGAGTGTTGGCGTTGAAAATTCAGAATGTCCAAAGGTGCCAAATACCAAAGTACCTGAGGGGGTATACAGCTTTTGGCTGTTTCTGTAGATTTCTGGGCCCTGCAACAAACTAGAGTTTGGAGGATCCCAGGCAGCAATTTCAACAGAGGATGAAAGCCTCGGGATCTGCTAATTTACAGTAGCAGAATCGTGGGTTGCTTCCCAGGACAGGCTTGTAGCTTTTCCTCTGGTGGCGAGGTGCAAGCCCCAGGTGGGCATGACACACCTGAGGGGCAGAGGAAAGGAGATGGATTAAGTAGAGGCAGGCAGGGGAGGTGTGGTTAACTCAAACAAAAAAACAGGGTGGTCACTATTATTTGGAAGAAGGAGGCTAAACTACAAAGTGGGTAATAAAAACAGGGAGGAGACGTAAGTGGGATAGAGGGCAGACAGGTGGCAAAGCGAGACTCAAGGGCTGGGCTTTAAATTTAGAATGCTAGGGAGTACACTGAAAAGTCTGGTCAATTTAAAACTACAGCTTTACACAGAAATTAATTCTAAAAAGGATTCAGCTGTTCCCTTAGAATAATAGATAGTGCAGTTCAGGTCAAGTAATCTGAAGACTCTACAGTTTTACACTCAGAATTAATAATAAAAAGGAATAGGCTGTAGTTTTAGGATATTAAGGAGTGTATTAAAAGGTCAACTTAGAACTCTTCAGCCTTTCGCAGAGAATTAATTCTAAAGAGGGATGTAATCACAATGCATTCAGAGCACGTAAATCACTTTAAACAATGGCAGTGTAACATTGAATGGCCTAAACTGGATTGATAGATGAGGAGAGAAACAGTGGGGGCTTTCATGCCATTCTAGCTTCACAAAAAAGAACAATTTCTTTACAAAAAAAAGAAAAAAATTAAATTCTTGCTTTACAAAAAAAGGATAGATCCAGGTCAGCAGCACTGATTAACATCTCTAATGAAGCAAGGTAAAATGGAGACCAGCAGGAAGAAGTTAGTGAGGCTGAGATCCTCCAATCAGAGTGTTGGCACTGAAAATTCAGAATGTCCAAAGGTGCCAAATACCAATGTACCTGAGGGGTATATGGCTTTTGGCTGCTTCTGTAGATTTCTGGGTCCTGCAACGAACTAGAGTTCGGATAATCCCGGTCGGCAGTTTCAACAGGGAAGAAAGCCCCAGGATCTGCTAGTTTGCAGTAGCAGAATCGTGGGCTGCTTCCCAGGACAGGCTTGTAGCTTTTCCTCTGGTGGCGAGGTGCGAGCCCCAGGTGGACACCACACACCTGAGGAGGTATTCCGCTTTTGGCTGTTTCTGGAGATTTCTGGGCCCTGCAATGAACCAGAGTTCTGAGGATCCCAGGCGGCAGTTTCAACAGGGGAAGAAAGCCTCAGGGTATGCTAATTTGTGGTAGCAGAATCGTAGGTTGCTTCCCAGAACAGGCTTGTAGCTTTTCCTCTGGTGGCGAGGTGTGAGCCCCAGGTGGGCACGACACACCTGAGGGGGTATACGACTTTTGGCTGTTTCTGTAGATTTCTGGGCCCTGCAACGATCTGGAGTTTGGAGGATCCCAGGCAGCAGTTTCAACATGGGAATAATGCCTCAGGGTCTGCTAATTTGCAGTAGCAGAATCATGGGTTGCTTCCCAGGACAGGCTTGTAACTTTTCCTCTGGTGGCGATGTGTGAGCCCCAGGTGGGCACGACACACCTCCCAACCTCCTAAACCTCTGTTTGGGAATTCTAATTTGCAGATAGATGGAAAGATGATTTCTAAGTATTTCTGGCCTGATATGGGAGTGGATAAAGTTGTGGACCTCACTTTTAATCAAAGTTTGTTGCCCTTCCAACAGGCTTGCATTTGATATCACTGGCCTACCACCTCCTGTTTCCATTTTTTTCAGCTGTCACATATGCTTATGAAGTTTTTTGGCACAGGGTATGGGTTAGTCCACTGAGTACATCAGTTTTTCTTGTTGTCCAAGCAACTCCTCAAGGTCACCTTATATCTTATTACTATCATTCTTTAAAAGAACTCCTAGTTTCCAGTGAAGGTCCTTGTTTTTATTGGTGGAACCAAGCTCTTCCAGTTTTGATGCCCTCCAGAGATTGGTCACTCATCTGGAGGCAATTATATAAGTTGATAAAATGGAATCGTTACCCCCTTATGCAATTCTGGATCATCCACAATTTGTATTATACTCCGGTTAAGTTGCATAAGATGGGTCGATTACCCAATGATATTTTCTCCAGGTGTGGTAAGGAACCTGGTACTCTGTTTCATATATTATGGACCTGTCAAAAGGTGGTCCCCTTTTGGAACTCGATCTGTTCCCATTTAGACCCCTTGGGGTTATTTGACAGATTTCTTCCCAAAATCTGTATCTTATGCCAATACACGGATACCCTGATTGGCAACCATAGGGCTCATACGGGTTTGATTTCAGCATGTACTAAGAAAGTTATTCTTTGGCACTGGATGGATCAAGAAACTCCCCACTTCCTGGAATGGTACAAAGAGATCCTGTTTGCATTACAGGCTGAGCACCTGATAGCAAGCTTAACAGACAAATTGGCCCAATATAAACATATCTGGGAATCATTATATGTGTTACTTATTGCTTAATTACATGCCTCATTGTTTTTTATAACTCTTTTTTGTGCCAGACTTGTGCATTTTCAAGTCAAGTAATTGGAATGGTATTTTCTAGAGGGTCAGTTAAAGCTCCTGGTGGCAGGGTAGGTGGGTGCTGGAGGGGCGGGGGTGGGGAAAGGTTAGATACTTTTGTTGTTGTTGGAAGTTGTTGTTATTTGTAACATGTAAGAGAACATTAAACCTACTGTTTAGTTCTTCCAATGCCTCTTCTGTATCGATGCTTTTGACTTTATATTTGATTGTACGGGGTATTCCCCACTTCACTTGTTCTTATTTTTCTCTAATAAAGTACATTCAATTTGAAAAAAAAAGTTGTATTGGATTCATTGCACCATGACTAAGTTTTGAGATGCAGACATCTAGTATTTTGATAGAAATGTTTTCATACTAGGTTTTGCACATGATAAAATTATTTTTTTTTTGTGGGGTGGGGGAGGCCACTACACAGTCTTGCACTAGGGCCAAGTAAATCTTAGTGCTGGCTCTGAAATGATTAATTACTGCATATTGGAATTTGTACAAGAGTGGGGGGTAAAATGACAAGAAAACAATAATAGCTGATGGCACTACTGACAGCACAATATTAAAATATGTTGCTGCAAGTGTTACCATAATTGATTTACCACATTTGATATTTTGAAGTTAAATATAATCAGAATGGAATTCTTTATGAATCAGAAAGCAGTTTTCACAATGCAATAATGACATCACAGTTACCTTGAGCACGTGACAGGGTGTACAGTTATACAGGAATAATGCACACCTGTGGTGGTTGTTAGACCAGAGGTATAGCCGAGTGCCACAACTGCCCAAGATGTGCATTATTCCCTAATGACCACACACCCTGGCGTGTGTTGTCCCACTTAAAAAATGGGCTATTATTTTTTTAAAAATATGTAATTCTGGTGAAGTGTACGGTTAACAGAAAATAATCAAATGTCACATGATATGTTTCAACAAATGAAATTACTGGATTTTCATGGCCAGTTTTATAAAACTAGTAAACTAATGTATAACTCTCATATGCCATAGTTTTTTTTTGTTGTTATTTATTTTATTTATTGAAATGTTTCACCAGGAAAGTACACTGAACAACAAGTTGCTCATCTCCCGGTGCGACCTGGGGAGAGGGGTACAATGGAGTAACAACAAAATACATTCTAACTGAACATAAACACCTTATCATCACTTGTGAGAAGGCAGGACATTTATAACTCACTCATGGTTCCACCCTCTTAGGGGTTATGGTATAGTCCCACCGCATCAAACTGAAAAATAAATTGCATATTTTGAGTCAGGTCATTGCATATCCCTTTTCTTTGAGATAAGACAAAACAATTATTTTGCTACCTGCTTAACCACTGAATGCAAGTTTCTATAATAATTGCCCATCTGAAAATGAATATGTTTCTTGCAACTGACCTTCAACAGCATGAATTTCATGCAATATTAGGGGATTGAAAAATCTCAAATCACATACTGTAATTGAAAAAATGAAAATATATACCATAAATCACTTTACAAGAGTAATTAACTACTGTGTGGAGGATGTGAAACCTACAGTATGCTAACTGTGTAAACTGAGGATATATGTATAGCTTTCCACGGTACATTATCCATAATTTATTTAAAACACCCAGTACCGAATTAAGAATAAAAGGATATCTGAACAGCTTTCCACAGTACATTATCCATTATTTATTTAAAACATCCAGTACTGGAACAAGAATAAATGTTGCAAAGCAAATTTGTTTAGAAACCTACTTGTCCTGGGAAGCAGGGAGTGCTTTGCTAAATGAGTTAATTCTCATCCTCTTTCTCTCACTCTTTCTTGCTTTATCTGCCAACAGTGTCTGTTTCTAGAAAGCTTTCTAATATGACACTCTAGGGCAGGGGTGGGCAACCAAAGATAATCAGAGGGCCACAGGTGTGGCCCTCAAACATCCCCAAGGGCCACAAGACCCCTGTTTACCACAGTCACAAGCCAAATTTATATATTTGAATTAAAAATGAGCAATATATAACATGTTCAGCACAGCCTTCAGCCTATCTCCCTTGTCTAGCTTTGCACAGAGAGCCTCCTGGTGTATTTTTGGATGGATCAGGGGGCCACAGGTTGACCACTGGGGGGCCGCATGCAGCCCTCGAGCTGTGGGTTGCCCAGCACTGCTCTAGGGTTTACTAGGGTATAAAAGGCAGAAGGAGACTCATGAGGTCTATCTAAGCAGCTCCTCCTACCCCTTCTCAGTGGTAACTTTTCAAACTGTGCCCCAGCAAGAGTAAGGTGTCCAGTCTGGTTTTAAAAGTCAATTTATTAATTGAGTCAATAGCAGACTAGCGAAGATTGTTCCACATACTGACAATACTTTGTGTGAAGAGATTCTTACTCTCGTTCATTCGCAGTATGCCTATTAGATTTGTTTAATCATTCTCTGTTATATAAAGCTACTATACTGTAGCTCCCAGTTCCATTATAATGCAGCCTTTTTAGTAACACCTAAGGGTTACAACAACATACTGACCCATAAAAGCCTTACAGAGAGTGTCAGTGTAATATTATTTCAACACTGACATTTAAAGTGTTGACCTTGAAATAGGATTTCAGTCAAAGGACTCTTAGGTTAAAGTAACATTTTTGGAGGCAGCTTACAAAGGTTTTAAAAATGGTTTGGAGCATATAGTTACACACAGCTAATAATGACTCAGACTTGTCCAGAGACAAGTGCCAATTATAATTAATTTTCCCACAGCAACAGCTAGTGTTTCCTCAGCTAAGAACAATGGAGAACTGTCAAATCAAGAATGTGTTAAATGCTTCATTAAAGCATGTGCTATATAATTAATTTATATGCAATCTGTCTTAAAGACACAATGACTTTCCTGGCATTTGGATGAACAATAGTTGCAGTGAATGGTACCCAGAAATAAAGCACAAGTAACTGCACATTTACTATGCGTTTCTGTCTTATATGGTAGCAGGCAACACGCATGGGAATCTAGAAAATTAAGCTTGTTTCACTTGAAGAGATGAGAGGACAGTCTAGAATATGCAGTTCTTCACCTCTGAAACAAATGCAATCCATTAAAAAAAAACAAGCAGACATACTAGTTATCATCCCCTGTGGAGTGGTAGCCTCAATAGAGGGGGTACAGGAAAGACTTCAATAAGCACAGTACATTTGTATGCCACATTTACCATTTTTGTCTTCAGAAGTGCATGTTGGATTGCCACCAGTCATTATACATTCAGAATTTCTGAATGAGTTCCTGAGGATAATAGAAAGTATGCCCTGCCCTGGTGACCTGGTTATGCATGAGCTTTGTTTTCTGACTGGTATTGTGTATATTTCAAGTAGAGCTTGAGAACTGTTCAGTAAACTGCCATTGGACTCGGTATAATGATTAGATACTGCGAGTTATTTAAGCAATCATGCACAACAGGGAATGTGTTGTTGTGGAATTTACCCACACCTTGTGTGGTGTGTCATGAGGCACAGCCCAGTGCCCTTAACCACACAACAAGTGGGAAAGTGCCACTACTGCGCACACCCTGAAGTTTATTATTGCAATTATAAAGTGAATCTGTATGAAATTAAAAAAAACTGAAATGAGTTAGATCCAAAGAAGATAAACATTTGATCAGCAGGATCTTTACTTGTTGTCTGTTGCAGGATTTACTCATGGTTCAGTTTTTTTTCAGTTTTATTTTATGTTTTACCAAGATAAGACACTAGGCAAAGTCTATTTTCAGGGTCATCCTGCAGTACAAAAGTTTATACAGCCCTAAAACAAAAAACATAAACATTTATAAAATACAATTAATAAAACAATACAATTGATAAAAATCACAAGCATGAATTTCAGCCAAAACAGATGCATTTATAACAGCAAAAAAGCTCAACAGCAGATTTTAATGTTTGATAAGATGGCTTATTTCGTACAGTAGGTGGCAATGTATTCCAGTTTGTAGCAGCTACAGTAAATATTCATATTTAGTCTTAGTGTGTGGAATCTTGAAACCTATCCCTCTAATTTCCCTCAATGGATAACTTGAAATATTTGTAACCGATCTGCCTTTTATATAGTCTGGGACAGAACCATTAACACATTTGTATGTAAAATTACTCAATATTCTGTCTCTTCTTAAATCTAAAGGCACCCAGTTTATATTAGACAACAATTCACAATGATGATAATAAACGTAAGGGCCTTTAGTATCCAAGATGAATCTAGCTAGCTTATATTGCAGTCTGTCCAACTTTAACAAATTGCTTTTACTTGAGGTTCTATAGACCATGCATCCATAATCAATCAAGGGAACCATAACCAAATTTACCAAAATTTCCCTGGTTCCCTGGGACATACATTCTTTATGCCTTCTCAGGGCTCCTAGTTTTTGAGAGACCTTATTACAAATTTGTTTTATGTGAAGACCAAAATCTAACTGTGAATCTACCCTTAAACCCAAGTATCTGTAAGACTCAACTTGAGTTAGCTTCCCATTTGACCCTGTTTTTATGATCAGTTTTCCCACCGAGTTTCCAGATCCAATAACTTTTTTACATGTAAACACCATTGTGTTTGTTTTCTTTTTATTGAGTACCAATCTATTTTCGATTAACCATTTTTCTAGCTTAGTAAACTCCTGTTGCAAAACAGTTTCCGCTGTGGCACAGTCCTTACCAACACAGGGCAGTACCATGTCATCAGTGTACAACTTAATATTACTATCCACACATATTCTAGGGAGTTCGTCAATGAAGGTGATGAACAAGAGTGGCCCCAAGATCGAACCTTTGGGCACTCCTCTGTTCCCCTCCCTTAGATCTGATTATACACCTTGTATGCCTACTGCTTGTCTTCGACCATAGAGGTATGAATGAAGCCATTCTAAAGTCTCATTATCTATTCCCTTATGTTCAAGTTTTTTCAACAAAAGTGGATGATCCACAATGTAGAAAGCTTTTGATGATCAACAAACACCACTCCCATGCACAATGTGTTATCTAGTGCATGAGAGATGATGTCCATGAAATCTATCAAAGCCGTAATAGTGGAGTGTAAGGGTCTGAAGCCAGACTGCTCAGGGGCTAGAAGATTGTTTGAGTTCAAGTACTCATACAGTTATTTACGAACTTCTTTCTCAAATATTTTAGAAAAGATGGATAGTAGAGCTATAGGCCTATAGTTATCAGCCAATTGGGGGTCTCCTCCATTGAAAATTGGCATTATTTTGGCATCCTTCCACATATCAGGATATGTTCCAGAACACAAACTTTGATTAAATAATTTTGTCAATGGTACTGCCACTTTTCAGCACCTTCCCTCAGTAGTCTGGCCTCCAGACCATCCAATCACCCTGACTTAACTGGATTTAACCCTTGTAAATGTTTTATTATGTCTCTTATTTTTAGAATCCTAAATCTACATTTGGGGTATTGATTCCCCTGAGTTTTCCTAATCTGTTCACCTATATACGTAGTATTGTTATCACGGGACATGTCCTGATTCTGGGGTACAGTTGGCAGATTAACAAAATAATCATTCAAGAGCCCTGCCACCACCCTAGGATCTGTTATAACTTCTTCCTGTGTATGTAGGGAGGAGGGAAACGTTACTTCAACTGGGGTTTGTATATGTATAATAATTTTCCAAAAAATCTTTAACATTGGATGCAGTTTCAAATTTATTTTTATATTTTCCTTTTTCTTCCCTGATTAAGACATGATACCTATTACTCACAGTCCTATATCTGTCCCAGTCACTATCTCAGTTTGACTTTCTATCTTTTTTCCATAACCTGCTATGTATCCTTAGATGTTTTAGGATTTTATCATTTATCTATGGGAGACAATTTTGTTTTCTTTTTGTCTGTGTCCTCGGTGCATGAGTGTCACAAATTGTTAAAAATTCACTCACAAAGAATTTAACTGCATCTTCCAGGTCTGGGATTAAATCCATCCTGTAACATTTTACGTTTTTCAGTTTTCCCTTGAATGCTAACTGATTAAAATTTGTATATGATTTAACAAAGGTATATATGGTTTCGCTAGTGGTATGGTACTGGTTCAAATTAATTATGCATTTAATTAAACAATAGTATCCTAGTAGTGGGGTCCCTACCTGACTTTTGTACTCAGAGATGTTCTTAGATATAAATAGTAAATCAATAGTGGTTCTAGTATCACCCTTGTTGCTGAACCATGTGGGCTCTTGTATTATTTGCAACCTGTCTAGGTGATCCATAGTTTTGCTTAGTCTCTTTCCCATTGGGCCACCCCAATGAGCATTACAATGTCCCATACATACAGTGAACTCCAAATTAAGATGATTTCCCAGAAATGAGGCTGTTTCATCAAAACATTGTAAACTTATGTGTGGGGGAGAGTATATAACTACTACCATTAACTTCCACTTCTTAAGTTCTACAGCAATGCCCTCAATACCATTTATGTTAAAGGGAATGTTTTGACTATATGGGCCTAGGGACTTATTTATGTACAGTACCACACCACACCCTTTTCTGTTACGATAATTTCTTACATGGTCAAAATTCTGAATTAGTAATTCACTGATGTAATGTTCCTGTCCAGCCAAGATTCTGATATTCCCAGGATACCAGGATTATGAGCTTTGCACCATAATCTTAACTCATCTATTTTAAGGAGAAGGCTATGGGCATTTGTGTAAAAAATTTCTATTTCAATTCCCTTGTCTGGCCCTAGGTTACACTCTACGTCCCCTGCCAACAGTAACATATAAAAACGAATCCAGTTTTTAGCCTCTGTACCATTTAATTTTATCCCTTGTCCAATTATTATTCTAATGTAACCTGTTAAAATAATTTTCTTTCTTTTATATATCATAGCCCTTAAATGAACTACTGGCTCTTCAAGGGCCAATTTCACACTCTGTCTTTTTTCACACTGTTGAGCTATCTCGTCTGTTCATTGAACAAAACTTGAGTTTAAAATGGAGACTTGATAGGCCCATTCACTAAATATTAAAATCCCCAATACTGCTATTATTTTCCACATGGTTATATCAATCTCTAGATAAGATTTACCCAATAGTGAAAATAGAAACACAATAAAATAAATTCTATAAACAGTCAGTAATCTGGTCAGGGGGCAGTGTAGTTAATCCTAAACTTTAAAGTTTAGTCAATTTCTAGACCTTCAGTAAAACTACAAGTTCCTCTGGCCAAGCCCTTTAACCATACGTCTTAACAGGAATTTTACTGTATACTCTGATAAATAAAGCAAATAAGTATAATTACCCTTAAAACTTCTGTGAGATTAATGACCTTCGTGTGGCTAATGATTGTATTTCTTGTGGCACTCGTACCAATCATGGTTATGCAACGTTCGCTCTAGTGGGCGACGAGGGCTTTTAAATCAGAGAACCCCCCCCTCCAGTGATGTCACTTGGCAGCCAACTCACTCAAGCCCCCTACTCACCGAGGTTTAATTAAGTAGTGAACAAGCCCCACACACAAACAGTCCTCCTGTAGCAGATAAAGAAAATCAGCAGCAGGTGTAATGTATAAAGCTTACAGTCACTGGATATATGAAATAAAGTGGCAGTTCAGGGAGAGTAGGTTCTTGTGACTGCAGGCTGCTTCTGATGGTAAGGGCAGCAATCTCTCCAGCAGGTAAAATGTATAAAATGGACAATCACAGGATAAATGAAGTAAAGCAGCAGTTCAGGAAAGTCAGGAGCCTGTGACTTCTGATGGTATCAACAGCAGTCTCTCCTGGACATGTTAATGGATGGAGTGTGATCAGAATGGTTATGCGACATGTTTTGACCAATGAGGCTACAAGATTTTTGTGACCCATTTTATAATAGAGGTAACAACATTTTGGCAACAGTGACTTAATCAAGCATGAATTATAATAATAATAATAATAACTTTATTTAATTGAGTGCCTTTAACAGTATCAAGGCGCTTCACAAATTCACAGATAATTCAATAAAACATAGTTAAAATCACAGCAAATCAGGAAATGCCTTACTCCATAAGAATGTCTTCAGTGCCTGCTTAAAGCTCCCCACTGTCCTGCAGTCCTGCAGCTGATGGGGCAGAGAATTCCAGAGGGCTGGGGCAGCAAACATAAAAGTGCATGACCCAGATGAATTCAAACTAACCCTCAGAATCTCCAGCAACCCCTCGTCAGCCGCACGAAGCTGTCTCACAGGGGTGTAAGGAGTCAGAAGCACTTTCAAGTAGTCAGGACCAAGTCTGTGTAGGGCTTTGTAGGTTAGCAAGCCTACTTTAAAGGTGATCCACCACTGAACTGGCAGCCAGTGCAGATCACGCAGCACTGGGGTAATATGAGATCTCTTAGATACCCCAGTCAATAAATGTGCAGCAGCATTCTGCACTAGCTACAAGCAGTGGATATCAACACCAGGAAGCCCTAAGTAAAGGGAGTTGCAGTAGTCAAGGCGCGAGGTCACAAAGGCGTGGACCAAAACAGGCAGATCACTGGACGGAACAAGGTGCTTGATCCTGGCAATGTTCCTAACATGGTAAAAGGCTAACTTAATGACTGCCGACACCTGATGATGAAGGGTCAGCCCATTGTCAAGTATCACTCCCAGGTCATGCACCTGTTCAGAGGTAAGGATCTGAGTGCCCCCCAAGAATAAACCGGAAGGCGAATCAGTCCCCAACCCCTCTGTCCTGTGGCCCGGGTCCACTACCAAAACCTCAGTTTTACCTGTGCTCCACTTTAACCCACTGGAATTCATCCAATCTTGGATTTCAGTGAGGCAGCTGTTAAATACCGAGAGAGCACTAACCTGGTCGGGGGCAAAAGACAGGTAGAGCTGGGTATCATCAGCATTGCAGTGAAACCTCAGCCCATACCATCTTACAATGTCTTCTAGGGGCAGCATATACACTGCAAACAACATGGAGAACAGCACCAAGCCCTGGGGCACCCCACAGAGCAGAGAGAAAGACTTGGAGGGAAAAAATTCCCGAGACAACTCTCTGAGTTTTACCGGTGAGGAAAGATGAAAACCATCTGAGCACTGTACCCGTCAGTCCACAGGTGGACCTCAGGCACTCGAGCAGAACCCCATGGTCCACAGTGTCAAAGGCTGAAGAGAGATCAAAGAGTACCAGAATGGAATGGTTTCTCTGCTCTCTCGCCATCTGGAGAGCATCGAGCACCTGAACCAGAGCAGTCTCAGTACTATGCCTCTTACGACAACCAGATTGGACGGGTTCATATATATTATGGATGGTCAGATAGTTCTCCAGTTGAGTTGCCACAACTTTCTTGATAACCTTTCCCACAAAAGAAAGGTTCAAGATAGGTCTGTAGTTCACTAGAGTATCCAAGTCCAAAGAAGCTTTCTTCAGAAGAGGTGTCACCACCGCATCCTTCATGGAGCTTGTAAACTCACCTGATTCCAAGGAGTACCGGACAATCTGAGCCAAGACCGGGCCAATGATATCACTACAACCCAAAATCAGGGTGGTAGGGCCCAGGTCTAAACTACAGCATGTGGGGCTCATCCCCTGGACAATCCTCATAATATCAATGAACTCCAGCAGGTCAAAGGTACTCCAGGAAACAAGAGGCATGGTGGCCTGGCACCGACCAACAGCATCCCCATAGAGTGGGTCTGATGGATCTCCAACCTGATGTCGGCCACCTTATTCACAAAGAATCGAGCAATCTCATCACACTCCATTTGTGAAAAAACTCGATGGAGCTGTAGACAGGCTGGGTTGCACAGCCTGTCCACAGTTCAGAAGAGTTGGGCTGGTTGATTCCAAGTGGTAGAGATTTCTCTGGACAGGAATTCTGCCTTCTTACAGGATGTCACTGATCGGTAGAGCTGATAATGCTCCAACAAAATAAGATAGTTGGCATCCAAGGTGGATTTCCACCAGTGTCGTTCTAACCTATGTCCCAACCTCCGCAACTCCCTCAAAGACCCATCAAACCAAAGGGCCCGAGGGTGAAGTGGAAGGGGGTGAACACAGACTGGAGCAATCAGGTCAAGAGCCAAGGAAATGGCCTTATTATAGGCCAGAACCAATGGCGCTGGGCCTGGGCAGGCCTCATCGAACTCCAAGAGGTCAATCACTGCCGCCAGGTCTTCAGGGACCACGTCCTGCAAAGGGTGGAAATTGACCATCTCCACAGGAGCAGACCTACACAGGGGGGCAGAAAAATTGAACCTCACGGTAAGGTGATCAGACCAACCAACAGGTTCCACCCCCAAATCAGAGGCCTCAATCCCCAGGAGGAAGACCAAATCAAAAGAGTGACCACCATTATGGGTAGCTGAGGAAACAACCTGTGTGGAGCCCAGTGATATCATCAACTGGAGGAAGTGTTGTCCAAAAAGTGAGGATTCGTCATCGACCCAGGCATTGAAGTTGCCCAGAACCATCAATCTGGGTGACTCCAAAGCCATGTCGTGGGGGCGAAGTCTGCTACTTCCTGCAGGAACAGCTTTTCATCCCCAGGTGGACGGTAGATGAGAGCTATCCTGCACCCCACACCAGTTACCCCAGTGCACTCAAATGATTCAGCCTCCTCAACTGGTACACCTGTGAGACCCAATTCAGCCTTAAAACAGATCGCTACCCCCCCCCCCAAGATCCTATCTCGGGCGATGTATCACTGAGTACCCAGGAGGAATAGCTGCCTCCAAAACTGGAGCAGCGTTACCATCCAACCAGGCCTCAGTGATGCAAACCAGATCCGCTGTTCCAACAAAATCTGCAATAAGTGCAGTTTTGTTCTTAATGGATCTGGCATTGCATAACAATGATGTTCGTGAGCCGTCCCCGGCTATTTGCCCACCCAAAAAGGTTTTGCCCTTGGGTATGGGGACTAGGCATGGACTACCACGTTCCAGACACCATTTCACCCCAGGGCGTCTTCTGGTCCTAACAACCTCTATGGAAGAGAACCACTCATTCGAACGCCAATGTCCGCGCCCCGCTACCTGCCAATGCCCACCCCCCAAGAGCAATCCCCAGTGCATGACAGCGCGAGAAGTGGAGGTGAGCGGAGGGGAGAGAATGGGTGGAGGGCATGGAGAGAGGAGGACCCATAGCGCAGAACCAGAGGAGCAAAAAAGGCACACTCTACAAAATGCCACCAAACTATGGCAAAACAACAGCAAAAATCCTAATTTCCTCAAAACAATCGTAAATATAGTTGCAGTCAAGATTAAGACATAAAAACTCCCAAAGGAGCTTAAAAACAAAAACAAAATTCAAAAACAAACCACAAAATCCATGAACCCAACAAAAGCAAAGAATAAAAATAAAATAAAACAGAGCAATAAACAAACAATAAGATCCCCGGGCACCAGGAACTCTCACTAACCAGTGCCCAAAGAACTATTCTAGCACTCTCACTACTAAAATAGTAGATTAACAAAAAAGAGATGACTTAATCCAATACATTTCTACACTTATCTAGATACTACAAAAGAAAAATAGACCTAATAAAACAAATAAAACCCCAGGCAATAAAATACTCTCACTATTAACACCTGGAGAAACTAAATGGTACTCTCACTACCATAAGCGATTTTGATAAGAACGACCCACTTCACACAAGCCCGCAGATCGTCCACAAATCAACCAGATCCAAAAACAGAGAGCAAGAAACAATGATCAACGCTGGCGAACAGGTAAAACTAAAACAAAACAAAACGAAAAACAAAAAATAAACAATAAAATGTTCTAAAGTAAAAACTTCAAAGCGAAATAAAACCAAAACGCTCACTGCAACACTAAGTATTACAGAGTGATCGATAGCACACCCAGCCTGGTGGCCATCTTGCTCTCCCTTATGGCCTCTGATTCATGTTTTGTGACACATACTGTATGCATACATGCTATATGTATCCCATTTAAACATTTACCTACATCTTGAAAACTATCAGACTATAACAAAACTTGGCTATCAGATTATAACCAAACTTGGAACAAACATTTGGAATTGTGCATTCTTAAAGGGACACTGTCAACCCTTTTTGCATAACATTATCTCTGGAAACACAGACAAAGACAGCAGGAAAAGACCAATGGTTCATCTAGTCAGCCCATAATATCCTATAATATCCTAGGACCTATTGTTTTTTTGGGGTCTTTGCTTACCCTATTCTCCCATTTTTTACATTTTTTGTGCCTGAGCATCAAACATTTTGTCACCAGTGAATGGGATTACGGGGGGATGTCACTGCTGAGCCCATTGCAGTTCAAAATAGCAGGGGTTTGGCAGTTTTCAGCAATGTCCAGGCAGTGTGGTAGTGACACCACTCGCTGTTTGCTGGGCAGAAACATCTTGTACTTCAAAGGACGGAGCCACTCTCATCAGAGATGGCTTCGGTCCTTTGATTTGCATGAAACCAGTCAGCAAATAGCTGAGCGGCTTCCCACGTCAGGAGCCTGTCAGCCCGTAAAAGAGAAAACCGTCCACTGATGTCAGTTGTAGCCCCCACCAAAACAGCCCAACCCACATTATTATAACAACATGGGGGGGTGCCCAATCCCCTACCTGTTTTGCTTCTGTAGCACGGGGAGCTCACCCCCTGTGCTACCAAATATAACGGTGACACTGGGGGTGCCCAATCCCCCAGTGTCGCTACCTGTGGAAAAAAAACCACCCTCATCATTTTTAAATATGTTTAAACCTGTTAAAAAGAAAACTGCCCCATCGATGTCTATTGCAGCCCCCACCATAACTGCCCCCCCAAGCCCAGCCCACATTATTATAGCATGGGGTGCCCAATCCTCCATGCCAGCTGCTACCCCACACCCTGCCCTTTTTAATTATGCAGCACCAGGGAGCCCACCCCCAGTGCTGCCAAATATAACAGTGACACTGGTGGTGTCCAATCCCCCAGCGTTGCTACTGTACCCATAACAGAGAAAACTATCCCTTGTCATTTTTTTAAAATTTATTTTTTAAACCTGTAAAAAAGAAAAACATCCATCAATGTCTGCTGCATCATTATTTCCGCCCGACCCTCCCACTTAGTGCCAACCCACCACCAAGCCCTTACTTACCCGGGGTCAATGTCATAATCCTCTCTGGACTGCAGACACATCTTCACTCTTCAATGCCAGATCATGAACTGAGGAAATTAGGTATGCAGTTCAAAGTATTTCAATGGGGTTTTGAACTTGGTGGCATAACTTGGACATTTTTTAATATTTTTGCCCAAATTTTCAACACTTATTTTTTGGGACCCCACCTCATGAACAATGTAAGTGACATTAGGCAAATCTGTCCCGAAATGTGATTTCATGGTTGCTGTGGAAAATCACCTTTCTGGCAGGAGCTGAAAAGTTCCTCTGCAATTGTTCCTGAGGTCGGGTCATAAGAAGGCTATGTTGAAAATTTGGCAAAAAGCATAAAAAACCAACAAAGATATGAGCCTACATTGAAGTTTGCAATTGCTGGCTCTTAACCTTGGTCATTTTCAATATTTTGACCCCAAATTTTCAACATAGCAATTTTTTTACAACACCTCAATTTGTGACAGCTGTAATTTTTCAAATCCTGCCCAAAACATGCTTTTATATCCTGAAAGGTGATTTTGCAGTCACTGTGTGAAATCACCATTCAGACAGGAATTGAACATTTTCTCTGCACTTGTTCATGAGGTGGGGTCATAAGAAGACTATGTTGATAATTTGGTGCAAAATATTAAAAAACAAAAAAGTTATAAGCGTACATTGAAATTTCTGAATGCAGGCTCGTAACTTGGCATTTTTCAATATTTTGACCCCAAACTTTCAACATAGCCATTTATTCCTAGCACCTCATGAATGTGATAGCTGTCATTTTTCAAATTCTATCCAAAATGTGTATTTGTACCTGTGGCACAGAATGATGTTTTGGTGGTACAAAATGGTGTTTTGGCGGGAATTTAAAAATCTTCAATTACTGGGTTCATTAGGTGGGGTAATAAGAAGGCTATGCTAAAACTATGATGTACAAATGTGGTAAAATGCCCAGGTTATGAGTTAACGTTGCACAATTTCAGCATTCACTCATAACTTCGCTAATTTTCAATATTTTGACTCCAAACTTTCAACATGGCCATATTTCCACACCACCTCATAACTGTGATGTGTCATTTTTAAAATCCTGGATGAGATGTGTTTTCGCACCTCTGGTGAGAAATTACATTCTGGCCAATATACTATAAATGGCATAGTTCATGACTGTAAGGCATATCCTAACACAGGTATCTTCAAAAGTTGGGGTCAAAAAAAACCAAAAAACTGTACAAGCAGCAAATGTTCAGCATTGACAAATGCTTGTTTCTCTGTGTTTCTGCTTCCCTCATCCCTCTGAGTAGCTACTACACCATTGGCTCAATCCCAGTCATGTCTGAAGCCATTTATGGTTCTGGAATCCACCACCTCTGCTGGCAGACCATTTCGTGGCTCAGACACTCTTTCTGCAAAATAATACTTCCTTACATCCTTTTTAAACCTCTCCCCATTAACTTCAACTCATGGCCTTATGTTCTAGCTTTTCTGTTCCTGGTAAATATTTCTTCACAGTTCACTTTGTATATTCCTTTCAGGAACTTGAAGTTCTCTATTGTATCCCTATCTCTCGTCTGGTTTTGAGTGACTACATGTTCAGTGCCTTTGATCAGTCCTCATAGGAGCTGCCTTCCTGGCCCTGAAACATCTTGGTCATCCTGCATTGTACATTCTCTAGCCTGTCTTTTTGTTTGTTTGTTTGTTTGTTTGTTTGTTTGTTTGTTTGTTTTTTGTTAAGTGGGGACTCCAGAACTGGGTACAGTACTTCCAGTGTGGCCTCATCTGTGATCTATACAGAGGAAGCAGTACCTCCTGTTTCCTACAGTCAAACCTTTCCCAATGCACCCGAGTACCCAGTCAAACCTTTCCCAATGCACCCTAGCACCCTATTAGCCTTGTGGAAGGCCTTGTTACATTGGCTGTTTTGTTTAAGGAGACATTAATAATGACTCCTAGGTCCTTTTCCTCTGACGTTGTGTCCAGCTGTACCCCTGTCATTCAATACTCTGTTCTGTTTTTTTTTTCTCTAAGTGCATCACTTTGCACTTCTTGGCATTGAATTTCAGTTGCCAGACTTTGGACCAATTTTTCAGCCTTTGAGGGTCTTGCTGCAATTCCTTTATCCCCTCTACATTGTCAAACCTACCACAGAGTTTGGTGTCTTCTGTGAATAGACACAACCTGCCATGGATTTCCTCTCACATGTCACTGATGAGCATATTGAAAAGGACTGGACCCAGGATAAATCCCTCTGGTACTTTGCTGGTGACCTCTTTCAACTGATTTGACCACATTCACCACAACTCTTTGCTGTCTCCCCTTCAACCAAATCCCTACTCACCTTACTGTTTCCTTAACTGTTCTTAAATGCCCATCTTCTTCAGCAGCCTTCAATGTGGCACCAAGTCGAATGCCTTGCTGAAGTCGAAGTAGTGTAAATCTACAGCATGGACCTTATCAACCACCTTAATTACCTAGTCAAGGAATACTATCAGGCTGTGCTGACAAGACCTCCCTTCCCCAAACCCATGCTGCTTACTATCCTGAAGCCCATTTTTTCTCCTGGTATTCCACTAGGTCCTCTTTGACTAGTGTCTCCATCAGTTTCCCTACCATGGAGGTAAGGCCGATTAGTCAACAGTGTCCTGGCTTCTCAACATCGTCTAGTCCTTGGGAACCACCCCTTGCTGCAGACAGATATTGTATAGCCTCACCAAGGTTTTGGATAACACCAGTGCCAGTTTCCCCAGTTCCCTCAGATGCATCCCATCTGGCCCTGGGCCTTGTTTACTTCTGCTAACCCTTTTCTGACTCTTTTGCTACTGTATTTCAGCAGCCTCATTTCTGAGACCCCCAATCAGCTGCCTTTATGCTGCTCTCTGGCAAGGGCCTGCTGTTCTCCCTAGTGAATACTGAGTAGTTAATGTTCAGCACAGCTGCTTTCTGCCCCTTTTCCTGTATTACCCTGCACTCCCCCCTTTAACCTGACAATTCCCCCTACCATCTTTCTTTTTTCCCTTGTAGATATAAAAAAAAATGTTTTCCACTCTGTTGAACCCCTCCACAGTATGGAGTTATTTATCTGACTTTGCAATCTTGACTGCCTTCGTCTTCTCTATTTTTTTCCTGGTACTCATCCCATTCTTCATCGCCCTGTTTCTTTTAGTTGAAAAACACACATTTCATGATTGCTTACCTTCTCTAAAATTCATTGATTTTGCTGGTTGTTTATTTTCTCCCATTCTTAGTAGAACCGAAATGCATGCTAATAGTGGCAATTATACCCAAACAAATCCTTGCTCTACTCTTATTGCATATTTCCTGAACATTAGTGCATATATCTTGAACATTAGGAACATCCCCAAACAGTCCAGCCATCCATGATGCAATACTCTCCTTTGCTTCCTCACATCATGATTAGCTAGACTGTGTTGGGGGAAAGATGCAGTGGGAGTTGATCAAGGCCAGTAAACAAATGTTTTTGTGTGATAACATCAGTATGGTGGGCAGTCAGTGTTTTTCTTTTAAAAGAATAAAAGGAACCTTTTGTTTTTCTTGTTAATGAACCAGCAATGACTTTTTGACCTCTCTTTGAACAGCAAGCCTTTTCAATTTTTCATGCTTTAGATGCAGCTACCGTTAATATGTATTTATGCCAAGTTATGTTTACAGAAGTTATGTAAATAGTTGTCACTAGGACATTTTAGTTAGTATATGATTTTACATTCAGACACATACTGTAACCAGGTATCTTATCTATCTTAAGTCTTGTTACTTTGTGGTACTCTTTTTCTTTTCATTACAAAATGTGACCACACTGACCACTGGAAGGCACCACTTTCTGAACATCGAAGCCCTGTCTAACCTCAGGAACGGTACCTCCTTCTTGGTCCGGACCATAAGCCTTCAGAGCATTGAGGTAAGTGGCATAACATACCCACTTCAGACTATCTATGCTACCCTTACCAGTGCTTGGGCATTCAACTTGTCTAAACTATGAGATATGAATCATTCGTGGTCTCTGAGAGTGTAGTACCATGCATATACTGGTCATGTGATATTTTTTGTCTACCTACAATTTATCCATGAATGATACTGTTAATAATTTGCTAGTCTGCTTACTGCACCAACTATATTATGTATGTACACTTTGTCTTTCTTTTTTTTGTATTGGTTTTATCTATGAAAACTAATAAAACATTTAGCTTAAAAGAAAAAAAGGAATCAGAATTAAATTACCAGCTACATCAGCAATCTCTACAGAAGGTGATCAATCATAACATGTGTTTAGTAAACAAGAGAAACTTTAAGGCCAAAGCCATGGTAAGCTGTTATGTATGAGTTTTAGCTTGTTATTGGCTTTTTGTGTCAGACATGCATGTATACTGTATGTCACAGTAACATTTTTTCATTATATCTTGAGCACCATTTATCCTGTTGTCAACCAACTTAATATAGACATCAAGCAGCGTATCTGAAACTCATGCAAACACAGGCACTACGGTTATCCCAGGAAAATGTGCATACAAGACGATAGAAGGACTATTGCAAGAGGCACAGCTTTAGCATTCCAAGTGCAATCAGGAGTCCAGTATATCTCCTGTGAGAGCAATGCAGAGCACTAACTCATGCATAAGTATAAACTGCAGTTGTGACAACACTTACAAAGCACAGTAAGTTGGGCAGTTTGGGAGGTATATACCCGTTAGTGCTGCATTGCAGAACAGCAGTATTGATAAATAAAATGCTAATGAGCTACTCAACATGCAAGACCATACTAGTTGCCATCTTCATGTCATTATGAAGGTACAGTACATTGCTTCAAACAGTGGATGTAGGTTGTGGCCTGTGGACTACATAGTACAATAGGGTAATTAAGATCCACATGTGAGAGATGTGAGGCATGATGATTCGGCACAACTTTGACCAGAGTGAAATTAATGTATTGCTGTGTTTAGGAAGGCCAGCATCACATTTGTAATACTCTTGTTTAAATTCCTATTCATTAGTATGTCATCATATTGAGGTCCACTAAACATATGGGTTTCAAATCAAAGAAAGAAAGAAAGAAAGAAAGATAGATGGATGAATGGATGCCTTAACTAGGACTTGAACCCAGGCTGCCCAGAATACTGTTCTGGCTGCATTACCAGCTGAGCTACCAAGACAACTGGAAACAGGGACATCAAAGGCACCTTACAATTTCTCTAATGCACAACCTGCTGCTGCACAGATAATTACGTTTTCAATCACAAGGGTGAGAAGAAAGAAAGAAAGAAAGAAAGAAAGAAAGAAAGAAAGAAAGAAAGAAAGAAAGAAAGAAAGCAAGCAAGCAAGCCTTAGCTGGGACTTGAACCCAAGACACTCAGAATACCATTCCAGTTGCACTACCAGCTGTACCACCTAGGCAACTGGGAACTGGGTCATCTTGAGGCACCTTACTCTTTCTCCATAAATGTGCACACTGCACATTTGAGATTGCAGCTTAGGTTCCAGTCCCAGCCAAGACAAGTATTTCTTTCTCTCTTCTGTTTGTTTAGGTTCCATAAATGTGCGTACTGCACCCTAGTGATTGAAAATTCAAATCAAAGTACTCCACCCTCCGTAAGCTATACTGCTACATTACAAGTGGTTGTCCATCCCCTTGGTGCATCATTGCATAAATGGCTTTTGTATGGTACTGGTACAGTGTTTATATGGGCCATGCTAATTTTCCACTGTTAAAACATGCTTTTGTCAAGTGTTAACTTGTGCTGTATGAACAAACAGTTAGTGCACACCCTGGGCTTCCACTATACCATTCTACCATGTATGCATGACTCTGCCTTTCATAAGTATGCACTGCAGCCCTGTCTTTGTGCTGCTGCATAAACTGCAGCTTCCAGTACAGAGACTGGCATGCAACCTATCATCCAAGAGCTAACATCCCTGTCTGGACAGTGCAAGCTGTTTGAATATGTTGCTCATTCAGTATTACGAGTCCTTCATGATATTGCAATATCCAATCTGCTGACTTGATGATGCATGACTTTTGGATTGTGACTGGCTGTTTTCTTTTTGCCTTTATTTAGAAAACCACTAATCCACTTATCCTTTTTTTCATCCAGCATGGTACAGGCATTTGGAATTTTGAATCCTTGATGTTAGAATTCTGTTATCCATGCCAATTTCATTATGCCTGCATTCTGACTTACGGTTTTCTGCTGTATTCTTGATTATAGCTTGAAAGCCTGTGAACCACTTAGCCTCTGTTATGAAACCTGCAAGTTCTTTATAATATCATAGTGTTTGCCATATTGATATAATTATGCATAATTCAGACTTGTGATTGTCTCTTACATCTTTATTTATATTCTATTAATCCCCCTGACCCAGTGCTGCCTGTATTCAGTTCAGCTACTTCCCAGGCCTTTTCCCCCATTCTCTGTTATTTATTCCTCCATCCAGAGGGTCTACAGAACATCCTGCTCCATGGTGGATTCTGTTAGGGTTGGAGCAACTCTCTCACTGCTCCTGTAGTGTGTGAAAGAGGTGGCCAATCAGGTTGGCATGGCTCAAGAGTTCCTTCATGTTGCACGTCCCAAGCTCTTCTCCCTGAGATGCTGTTGGATACCAATGGAAGGACTCCAAGTAGCATGTGTGTATGCAACACAGAGAGTGTGACTGCATTTTGTAATCATTTGCACACCCCCATGAGCAACCATGAGTGCACCACCTGCTGTGATTACCCAGGTGGTGGTATGGCAGCAGAGTTTACTTGCCCTTCCTCCCAGGAGGAGGAGGAGAATGTCATCTGGAGCACTAGATGCTACTCACTTTGATTGGCACCTTATCCCAAACAGTGGTCATCAGCATCCCAAATGTGAACTATGGCACTGCCTGGTGGTTTGGCCTGTTACATTTTTTACAAACATTTGAGAACCACATAACCATTATTCAAAGAAGTGAGTATAAACATTTAAAGCTACACATTCTTTTTTCCCCCACAATACTTTTCCCCCTCAGGATAGATGGACAAGCTGTCAGTTGTATTCCTGTCCCTCCTAGCAAATTTCCTCCTTTACAAACCACTGGGGATTATCCACTTGGATTGCCACCCCCTCCCTGTGGTGGGGCCAGAAGAGGGAGGGACATCCTTCTCCCATTGAAGATATCCAAAATTCCCCCAAAGTCAATCAGCAGCATGGCACAAGAGAGGGCAGGCAGCACTTCTTGAAGCCTGCTTGCCCACATTTTCTGTGTTCTGGCTCCCTTTCCCTTGCCAAAGCAAAACTTAAGGACATGAGCATTCTCCAGAGCTATGGTCCCTCCCATAGAGCTGCTCGCAATCTCCACTATCAGTGGGTCTCCACCTGGTGGCACTCAAAGGCAGAGCTGGCTAGCCTCCCCTTCCACAGAGAGGATAGCAGTCCTTGGGATGCTCAGTCCTCTCCCCAGCCAACCCCCAGTGACTCGGGACATCTCCCAAACTCAGGTCATCAGTGTGGCATATGATAGTGCTACCACCATGCCACTGGGCCAGCTAATGCTACACATTTTTGAGGGTTTCTAAATATTATCTATACTTCTTAACTATGCATGAGTTCTGGCTTGTGATTGAATATTATTACAAAAAGAAAATGTAAAGATATCCTTCAGGTTTGTGAACAAAGCACAAAAGTCTAGAAAACTAAAGGATGAGGTTCTCTAGCGGCAGCATGGGGGCATATTTATTGACTGATCGAAACCTTCAGAGAATTACCTTTGAGCACAAGTGCTCATTTACAAAGGTTCCACGTCAAATATGTAGTCACAAAAAAAATTACAAGTATAATAAGCAGTTCCAGAGGTAATGCAGTCAAGTCAGACTCAAAGTATTTAAAGCAGAACAATTACACACAGGTTTGAAAAAATTAAAATCCATACAAATCATTATATAAAAAGTCACAGGTAATGCCCTGGACCGCCTGACACTGATCCACGTATGTCCACTGTTGTCACACCTTGGCTCACCATGGTTTGATGGTGATCTGAAAATGCTGGAAACCAGGGGGCAGAGGTTGGACAATGGAGAAGGTGCCAGAGGAAAACCAGGTCCCTGGAGGACAGACTGGTCCTGATTACTCATTATCATGAGTATCAGAATGCAATCACCCACAGAAAGGCAGCTTTTATGTCTAGGATGATTGCAGCTGGGAAGAACCGACTGACTTAGCTCTTTCAGGTTGAAGACAGGCTATTACATCCGGCCTGTCTGGAACCAATGAGAGCTTTTTCAGCTCACAAGTGTGAGGAGTTCACTCAGTTCTTCTCAGACACAGTGTCCTCTGTGAGAGCTGGGATTTCTCCAAGCTGAATGCCATTCTCCAACAGTGGCAGCCTCCGAGTGGGCGGATGCACTCAGTCACCCTGGGAAGAGTTCCGGCTAATGATGATGGCAGAGATCTGTGAGGTGATCTCTGGGCTAAAACCAATGTTCTGCAGCATTGACATTGGCCTGGTACAACTGCTAGTTGGCTGTCTCAAGGTCCTGTCCAGTTTTTGATGAGATTGTTGGGAGTTCTTGTCAGTGTGGGGTTTTCCGGAGTCCCTTAAACAGGGTTTGGTAAAGTCCCCGCTGAAAAACAATCATCTTTGTACCCTGAGGACTAGGTGAATTACTGGCCTACCTTGAACCTCTCCTTTTTGGGGATGGTTCTTGAGAAGGTGGTTGTGGAACAGCTTGAGAGTCACCTCACGGACTTCCAAATTTAATAACCATTCCAGTCCAGATTTAGGGCTTTGCACAGCCTGGAGACCACGCTGGTCAGAGTGCTGAATGACCTGCTCAGGGTGATGGATAGAGGAGAGCCATCGATTGTCATCCTCCTCGAACTCTCAACAGCACTTAACACTGTGGACCATGGGGTGTTATTGAACAGGCTGAGGGTGTATGTCAGACTCACTGGCAAGGTCATCAGATAGTTTGAGTCCTTTCTCTGGGGTAGGTCTTAGAGGGTGGTACTGGGGAATTATTCCTCAGGCCCAGTGGACCTGCCCTGTGGAGTGCCCCAGGGCTCTGTCCTCTCCCCCATGTTGTTCACAGTGTACATGCTGCCCCTGGGTGAGGTTATAATGTGGTATGAGCTGAGTTTTCATTGTTATGTTGATGATACTCAGCTCTACCTGTCCTTTGCACCTGGAAGATCTGACGCGGTCGACGTGCTGAATGACTGCTTGGTCGGGATCCGGGCTTGGACATCATCAAACTGGCTGAGACTTAACCAGGGGAAGATTGAGGTACTGGTGGTTGATCCGAGTCAAAGGTGAGGAGTGTGGGCCTCTGAGGATAGGTTGGGATATTTTATTGGTCTAAGTGAACTGGAGGCCTCCCCAAAGGTGAAGAATTTGGACGTTGTGCTGGACAATGAGCTGACACTTGACACTCAGGTGTCAGCTGTTGTCCAGACCAGATTCTGCCATCTCTGGAACATCACCTGAATTAAATTCCTTATTCACTCCAATGACCTGGCCACACTTGTACATGCCTTCATCACCTCAAGGTTTGACTAATGTAAGACACTCTACCTTGGGGTCAGAGGAGATGCGATGCAGTGCCTGCAGCACCTGCAGAATGCAGCAGCCTGGTTGTTGGCTGGATACTCGTGGTTCAGTCACATTACACTGATGCTGCACAAACCATTGCCTGCCGGTTTTGTAACATTGTAAAAAAACTATAGTTAGTAAATTATCAATTACAGATACTTAGAAAGGAGACAAACGGAGACGAGACTGATGGCGGGAGAATTTAATGATTATAATAATAATCACAGCGAAAAATTACAAGTGGTACATTCTTCAAAATAACAGGATATACAGGCTTACTTATATAGTAAAAAACAGTGTGTCTATTTTTAGAATTTTCTATGATTGGTTTAAAACAGCACAAACATCAACTTATAAGGTAATAAGGTACTTTTTCTTGGTATGCGTATGATCTCACCCTTGATCAGTACAAATACAGATAGTGTACATTCCATTACTACCTACGGCTAGCAACAACTGCTACTACCAGTCACCAAAGCCCAGGAGGAAGAGATAAGCTTTAGCTTAAGAATGTGCTAACAAGCATTCTGGACTGTTCATATACAGACAAACACTAAAATTAATTAAAAGGGGAATTTAGACACTGCCCTATATCCCTGCTTGCAATCAGGTAGGCCAAATATGTGCTATTACTTACATCTACAAAATTACAATGTTAGAAGGCACATTAGTATTGCAATTGTGGCTCAGCTCTTCTTGTGGCTTCATAAGCTTTATATAGCCTAGCTCCATAGGCCAGCATTAGTTATACATGCACAGAATGTTTTTAGACCAAAATAAGGTTAGGCTGCAATATGGGGACACACTTCTCTGCCCCCTGTTACAGGTTTGCTTGCATATCACCTTTAAAGTAGGTGTTTTGACTTATAAGGCCCTTCATGGGTTGGGTCCAGGCTACCTGAAGGAGCTTCTGCATACCTACTCACCATCTCGCTCTCTTAGATCAGCATGAGAGGCCCTCCTGGAGGTCCCTAGGACTAGGTTAAAATCTTCTGGGGGGACTGGTCATTTGAAGTGGCAGCCCCAGTCTTCTGGAATTCATTGCCGGGGTACCTCCGGGAGGTGCCATCCATAGAGTTCTTTTAAAAAAAATCTTAAAACCTTCCTGTTTGAACAGGCCTTTGGGACCTGAGGATTTTATTTTGGGATCATTAGACAACATGGGAATTAGTCTGTTTGAGATTTTAAATGCGGTTTTTGTATACATTTTACATATTGTATGTTGACTGTTCCTTAATGCTGTATTTGTATATTTTGCTGTGAGGGTGCCCTGAGCTAACAGGGAAGGGCACCTGAAATACTGTAAATAAACTCTACTACTATTACTACATCTACTACTACTGAGAGAAACCAAATAAAACTGCTTAGTGGTTACAATTGCATTGTACTGGAAAGGCAGACTGCAAAGATCTCGTAAAATGATTAAACCTGAGGAGATTCAGCAGTATATCAGGCAATTCATTTAACTAGTTAGCGGCACTGACAGCAAATGACCACTTGCCCAGCTGAGTACACCTGAAAAGAGGCTTAAGGACATTCCTGGCCATGCTCCTGGTGTTGTATTGGTTGGAGACAGTGTGGACGCAATTTGTTAACAAGAACCACTCCTGCAATTTTTAAAACTCTGCAAAAAACAAAAGGAGGCTCTCTTACCTCCATGGGATCTCCTCTGTGGTAAAAGCAGCCTTTGTAATTATACCCCCAAAGGAAAGGAGGGGATTGTAAATTGCCCCCCCAAGGGCTAGCAGAATGATCCCTTTCCACCCCCCTGTTGCTGGCCATGCCCTGTTTTATGACACGGCTATAAGGAGAGCATGGGGGCATGATCCATTGAAGTGTGTGGAGCAGGATTTTAAAACACAGGTTTTGACCATTTAAGTGGCCTTTTGGTAAAATCAAAGCCAGGGTTCAACTAATAAGACTCTTGTTAATTGAACCCTGGCTTCAGTTTTACTAAATAGCCACTTAAATGGCCAAAAACTGTATTTTAAAATCACACTCCATACACTTCAATGGACTCTGCCTCTGGTTTTACAAAATGCCCACTTAAATGGCCAAAAACTGTGTTTTAAAATCATGTTCCATACACTTCAATGGACTCTGGCTCTGGTTTTACAAATTGGGCACTTAAACGACCAAAAACTGTGTTTTAAAATCACGTTCCATACACTTCAATGGACTCTGGCTGTGGTTTTACAAAATGGGCACTTAAACGGCCAAAAACTCTGTTTTAAAAATCACGTTCCATACACTTCAATGGACTCTGGCTCTGGTTTTACAAAATGGGCACTTAAATGGCCAAAAACTGTGTTTTAAAATCACGCTCCATACACTTCAATGGACTCTGGCTCTGGTTTTACAAAACTGGGCACTTAAACGGCCAAAAACTGTGTTTTAAAATCACGTTCCATAGGCTTCAATGAAGTGTGCCTCCATGCTCTCCCTATAAAATGGTGGAGCATGGGGCATGGCCAGCAACAGGGAAGTAGAAAGGGATTTCACTGCTAGCCCCTTGGGGGGCAATTTGTGATCCCTTCCCTTCCTTTGGGAGTATAAATACAAAGGTTGCTTTTGCCACAGAGGAGCTCCCATAGAGGTATGGGGGCTTCCTCTTGTTTCTGTGCAGCACTGAGAATGGTGCCCTTTAAAGCAGGGGGTGTTAGGCCCAAGAATGCCTTTTTAGCTAGTGAACAGTTCTAGAGCTTTATTCTGCTGTGTAAAGGTAGCCAGTTAGAGAGTTTGTGAAGGGTACAACTGTAAAGTTGTCTCAGCTGATGATTAGTCCGTATTTTCTCTAGTGAGTTTGACTATTAATTTGGCAAAATTGCAATATTGATGTATCCTCTGTTTATCAATCTCCTAAATCACTTTCATGCTAGGCCTATTCTTAAGTGCTGCTGTTACCATCCATATGTACTGTTTGTGTTTCTAACATAATATTATGATTTCTGTACCTGAATCACTGTACCATATGTATATCAACTGTCTTGTGTGTATGTATATCAACTGTTCTACCCAGGACTTCCTTGTGAATGAGCTTGCTCAATGGAGCCTTTTCCTGGTGAAATAAATAAATTGAATTGAACTGAATTGAACTTAATTGATGAGTGTGGTTATCTGCACCAAGTACAAAGTGGCATGCTTCATTACAGATCAGCTTTACACTATTTAGCATCATGTCACCTGCAGCTGTGTAGAGAGGGAACCCATAATCTATAAGTGACAGAATGGAGCTGACCAACATTAAGGCATCTAGCATCCCCAGTGAGACTGTTCCTGTTCTGGTACAGGGCACCCAGTTTGTTTGTTTTTTAATGTCAGAGTTTTGCCTCCGTGGCCGGCACAGACTCGGTGGTGATCATACTGTGAATCTGTGGTGCCTATCCCAATCCTTGCAGGGGATCACACTGCATAGCCATGGGAGGGTTGGGGTTTTTATGTGGTTACACTGTAGCTGCATGAATCCCTGTACCCCACTCCTGAGGATGCCGGTACATAGGACCGAAGTCCAGACAGGGAGCAGTGTGGAGACACAGCTTTCTCCAAGCGCCTAACAGTGTCCTCCCCTCCCCCCACCACCCACTAGCCAAGACAAAGCCTAACACTCCCCAAGAGAGGAGAGCTGCCCAATGGTGGCTTAATCCAGCTCCTCCCTCCCTCTCCCCCAACCCCCGCTGACCCTGGCTCATTCCCAAACCCAGGTCACGGGCATAGCGTGAGGTGTGGCAATTAGCACCTCAACCTTCAGTACTACCAGGCCAGCTGGCACTGAGTTTTCTATTAACTATGGCCACCAGGTTGTCAACATGAGGTGCAAAAGATAACGTGTCATCCAAAGATACTCCAAGGTATTTGAAGGTCCACACCTGTTCAAAGTTATGTCCGTGACCAGTTCTAATGACAAAGGGTAGAATTTTCCTTTTCTGTGGGAAGATAGAAAAGTGCATGGTCTTTTCTTTTTTGTAATTGAGGACCAGTTTGCTGTTGGAGAACCAACTTTCAAGTGATCTAAAGTTACTTTGAAGAGTGGCAGTAAGGTTGTCATGGTCAGGGTTTTTGGAATTGATGACTGCATCATCAGCAGAGAGGGGTACTTTGGCTGCCTGACAAGCATCAGACATTTGATTTATGAAGAGGCTAAATAGGAGTGGGCCCAAGATGGAGCCCTGCAGGACACCAACAGATACTTCCTTAGTGTTGAACAAAGATTTCTCGATCTTCACCTGCTGGGAGTGATTGATGAGATAACTATAGAACCAGTCAGCTGTGTTCTGTGACAAACCCAGGCCTAGGAGTTTGCAAAGTAGGGGCTTATGGTTGATCAGGTCAATGACTTTAGTAAGGTCAATATATATATCTCTGAATAGGTCACCATTGTCTAGGCCTTGTGAACAAAGTTAGTGTATTCCAACAGCACTGTGATGGTGCTGTGGAGGTTCTGGAAGTCATGCTGCTGTACACACTGGACACTGTATTGTTCGAGATATGTGACAAGTTGATCAGCGACTATTTTCTTGAGGGCCTTGAACAGGAGGAGAGAATAGAAATGGGTCTGTAATTGGCAAGGCTACTTCAGTCTCTACTTTTGAAAACTGGCACAACCAATGCAGATTTCTATTTCTTAGGGAAGTGTGAGTAGCACAGGGAAAAGTTAAAATTGATGTGGGAAAGATCCTCTATTGCTAGGGCAAGATGTTTCATATCAACTGAGTCACTCCCATACCTAGTTTTGCCAAGTACCCTACTGATATACTGTATGTGTCTTTGACTGAAACAGCTAGTTAGTTAAAATACCATTTGATCTAGCTCTTAAACCTAACTACCCCATCTCTTTTGAGCTTTCTGCTGCCCTCACTCTTCTGTACTCCTCCAGACTCCTTTCTGGCTCCCCTTGTTACTTTTTCCATAAGCCATAACCACCCTTCATACTCCCCAGGTCTGTGCAGATGGCCAGTTCTGCTCTTTTGACTATGACATGTCTCAACTTTCATGCAGTGCTACTACCTACTATATCAGCTGCATAGTATACTCTAATTAATTAATAAATGCAATACATAACTCTGCTTTATACTACATACAGTACACCCATGGCATATACTCACTGTATAGTTTCCTTGTTTCATTTTGCATAATACATCTGCCTAGTTGAGACTGGTGAGGTACAGGAACATCACTTTGTGAGGTACTTCATGAAGTGTTCCCAACTTCACTTCGTGTGTGGTCACACTTCACATATTTTCACCTAGAAAAGTGCCCACCTTTACCTGGTGAAGTGTACATGTAGTAGCTCTTTACTGACAACAGCACTGATGAAGTGCAACTATGCACAGTTTTAGCTAGGCAAAGCAGCACTTTTAGGTGAAAATTATGCAGTGTTTACTTTCTAAAGAAAAACGTTTGTAAAGCTTTCATTCACCCACCACCCACTGTTTCAATAGTTCCCACCGCCTTCCCACCACCCAGACCATTTTTAAGATAGTATCCACCACCCTTCAGTGTCCTGCTCCCCAACACACACACACACACACACACACACACACACACAGTTCTGGTGATGTTTGTTAAATCACCATGATGGAGTGAAGGATGGCTTAGCATAGACTTTTAGGCCCTGGACACACTACAGAACTGTTTTTGATAACTGTTTTTAAAACCAGTTTAGTAAAACCATTTTGGTGCAGCCACACTACTCAGTAACCATTTTTGATAATGGTTTAGTGTGGCCACACTGCTAATGTTAAACCTGTTCACCTTGTAACTATTTTGTGTTAAGTCCAACACATAGAACTGTGCTTGCCTGGACACACTACAGCTAGAACTGTTTTTGTTAAACCATTACAGCTTAAAACATTTTTACTCCTGGACGGACCTGTCAGTAAAACCATGCTAGCTCTAAAACGTTTTTAAAAATGGTTTTAAGGCCCTGGACACACTGGGGAACTTAAAATGGTTTAAGTGCCTTAAAGCAGTTTAAATCCCCCTAGCACTGTTTGCAGACAGACTACAAGCCCCTTAAAATGTTTTAACAAAAGTGTTTTTAAACCCTGCTAGATACCTAGGCCCAGATAGTCAAAAGAGTTGAGCCATGCGCAATAGGGTTGCGCCTGCACAAGTCCGAAAATGCGCCATTCTGCAATATTCAGAAGGAGGCAGTTGAGCCCTCCAAATCACGCTGAGCAACAGCGCAATGATAATGAAGGCATGCACAACTGAAGGGGGCAGAACCATGCATAAATGGTGCAGTGTGATATTCAACAACTTGAGCCATGCACAATAGGGGAGCAAGCAGAAGTTGAGCCATAGCGGAAATGAGCCAAAATAAAAGGGAGCAAGGGAGAGGTGCAAGAACGCTACAGGGAAGCCACATATGAGAGCAACACACAGCGGGACACACTGGGTAGCAGGGACACACAGGGTCAGGCAGTAAAGGGCACCTGGAAGCAATAGCCACAGGAGAAGGTGTGGGAAGACAGTGCACAAGGGGGAGGTACACCACACAGCAGCGAGGCAAGCACAGGCAGGTGTTCCTGGTGCAGGGGAATTAGCAGTGAGGACAGCGGGGTGAATACAGTAACAGCTGCCGGGGGGGGTGAACACAAGCCAGGGACATGGCCAGTGCCAACTTCCAGATGGAGGCCTTTATGAGGGGTGTGAGAAGGCAGGTAGCAGGGGGGCATGGCCATGGAAGGGCCCATCAGCAGTATGCCCCCAACAGGCAGCACCGAGCCCACACCAGCTTTGAGCTGTACAGTGATACCGAGATTGTGGGCCAGTACCGCCTGAATCGGGCAATTCTGAGGCAGCTCTGTGAGCTGTGCAGTGATGTGATGCAGGCACCCACACGACGGAGCCATGCCCTGTCAGTGGAGACCAAAGTGACAGCTTGCACGTGCTTGCTCACCACGGGTACCTTCCAGAGACCAACTGGGGACACCACAGGCATAACCCAGTTGGTCACGTCACGCCACCTCACCCAATTCCTCAGTACACTGCTGCCACATGCTGTGGAGTACATCCATTTCCTCCACACACCAGTGGAGCACACAGCAAACATACAGGAGTTCCACAGGGTAGCACGTATGCCTGGCGTGCTAGGGGCAATAGACTGCACCCATGTGGCCATCCACACACCACCTGGCCCCGGGGGGGCTGCATACATCAATCGCAAGGGCTATGCCAGCATCAACTGCCAGGTGGTGTGCAATGCCAAGGGGCGCATAATCAATGTCTGTGCCACGCACCCTCAGCAGTCAGCACTGTGCCACAGATTCGAGAGTGGGGATATCCCCACTGGACACCTAGTGGGTGAGTATGCAAACCACATGGACAATCATAGGGCCTGGAGGGGCATGGTCAGAGGTGACATGGGTAGTAGCCTACATGGCGCGGGGCAGGCTGATGCTGATCACCAAACTAACCTCCACCCTCTACACACAGGTGACAGTGGATGCCCACTCCATCCCAGGCTGCTCACACCCTACCAGTGGCCTGCAACCCCATCGTAGCAACGCTACAATGAGGCACACACCACCACACGTAATATCATCAAGCGGGTGTTCGGGATGCTGAAGGCACGTTTCCGTTGTCTGGACACCTCCGGTGGTGCCCTACAGTACAGACCCTCAAAGGCCTGTGGGCTATTCCTGGCCTGTTGCATCCTGTGCAACATGGCCAACGAATGTGGGATAGCCATACAGGTCGAAGAGGGGGACAGCGATGGTGATGATGAGGACGCCGGTGACAATAGTGATGGGCAGCCCCCCTTGGCTGATGGGACCCCTGACTGCTCCGGCTGGCACAGCTGCACCAGGACACCATCATGGAGGAGCACTTCAGCCAACCCAGGTAAGTCATGGGGCCATGTGCAACCACCAGTGGCCAAGGCACAACCCACAACCCGCATGGACACACACAAGAAGTGGCCTGGCATCGGCACACACACAACCAAGGATGGTGAGGTCTAACATGCCACGCGGATGGACACACACACATGCACACACACACACACAACACACCAAACTTGCACAAAGGATAGAAGGCACACCGACCCAGAACGCCACCCCTAGCCACACACGTCCACAGACCACCACGCCCACTGCTTGTCCATGTGTGTGTGTGTGTCAGATGCTGAGCACCATTGCACATTGGTGTATACAGCGCAATGCAGGCATCATCATGCACATGCAACTGTGGACAGCAGCCAGGAGGGTGTGCAGATGGACTGTGTGTCTGCGTGCAGGGCCGGGTACCCACCCATGCACTGCCCACTGAAAGACACAATGCACACAGGGCAGCACCAGACAGTAGCCGCGTTGGGAGACAGGTCAGTCATGCGACACAGTCCCCAGCCACCACGGATGCGTGGGCGGCCCCGCCAAGACCCGCCAGCACTGACAGGCTGACCACTGGCCTCATGAGGTGGCACCGATGGTCCCCCAAGGGTTCCACTGTGTGAACGCGACTGTGCTCGTGCAGGGGTCTGCAGCACACCGAACATGCCTGCGCCAGGTGTGCTCAGGATGCCCATAGCTGAACCAGGTGTCGACAGGTAGGGTATCGCACGACACTGGTAACGGGGTGGACAGTGCACTGCGTGGTGTCCATGACACATGGGCACATGACTGTGTGCCCATTGTGGCGATGACAGCAGTGAATGCCTGTGCATGCCTGTCAATGGCAGCAGTCACATCCTCCCCCAACCGGTCCATCCCTGCCAGGATTAGAGCGGTGTCTCTGTTGCGACGCTCCTCTGCCCACTCCAGAGCCACACGCAGTGCATCCACCAACGTCGCAAGCCGCATCTGCTGCTGGACTGATGCTTGCAGTAGGCAGGTGTGCTCATCCAAGAGGTCATCTGCCTCCTTGGCATCCTGTCCCTCAGGGTGTGCATGGCCCTGATGCTCAGCAACCCTTTATGGTGGGTGCTGCGCACCAGGACCAGGTCTGGGCATGTCCACAGGTGGTGCACAGATGCCGCCACTGGACCCTGTACCCCCAAGCCCATTGGCTGACCACTGATGCTGCCCCTCCGGCTGCCGCTCCCCAGGGCTCAGTGGTGCTGCCACAGTGGCCACAACAGTCCCACTGTCCTGAACAAACACCAGTGCTGCCCCACTGGTGCTGACAGGCACAGGCTGGGACTGTGCTGACACACAGGCCTCCATGGCAGCACCACCCACAGCCATGGCCGTGATGTTACCTGCTGTGTGGCCATCCCATGGCACACACATGTCACTGCCAATGCCGTTGGCGACATCATCATCAGTGATTGACTCGGCACCGGCCCGTGTCACAGCATGCTGGCATCCGTGGAAGCTGTCACGCTGGGACATAAGCAGGGCTTCCTCCGCACCTGTTACAACAACATCAGTGTGGACAGCCAGGCGGGCCCACTGTCACACTGAGCCACGTATACCTGTTGAGGTGGATGGGTCCTCCTCCATCTCCAGCTGACTGTCCTCAGTGGACAGGCCCACCACCGCTGACCCATGCAGATGCTCAGGATCTGTAAGGGAAAACAAAGTCGCATTACTGCATGTGTGACCTACCCTGCCCCCCCATAGACAGACCATGACTTACCATGCAGTGATGGGCCATCACCCATCTGGAAGCCACCACCCAGAACACCCTCAATGGCACTACGCTGCATGCTTCCAGCAATACTCTCCTTCTGTGGGGTTAGGTGTACCACCTCCGGCTGTCCCCCCACCTGTCGCAGCTCATGCTGCCCTGATGGCAGCCACCTTCTCCTTTATCCTCCTCCTGTCCGTGCCCATCTTCTTCTTGCACTCCTGCATGGAGCGCTGGTGGCTGCCATGCAGGTTCACAGCACGTGCCACCTCCTTCCATGCAGCAGCACGGGCTTGAGGTGTTCCCTGCCGTCCTCTGAGAAGTGGCTCCTGATCCAGGTAGGCCTCAAACAGGGCTTCGGTCTCGGCCCTGGTGAAATTAGGCCTCCTCCTCCCACCACTGTGTTCCTCCTCTCCCACAACTTGCTCAGTCATTATTTAGCCTGTAAGAATGGCAGTTATTACCTGTGACTGTGCAGTCCCAGGCATGTCCCTAAATCCATAGTCCACACTCCCAAACAGCATGCAACTCACCAATAGACTGCAGTAACCGACTATGGACACTGTAGCCCAATGTCTCACTTTTATAGTGCAACCCATGCAAATGAGGTGAGGCGCAACTTTAAGTGGATGCAAATTGCAGTGCTGCGCCATTGCATGGCTGATTAGCTGTTTTGCAAATGACAGCTGAATATCGCGCTGTTGCACTTTGCGCAACTATGTTGAACATGCTGAGCCAATGGCGCAGTTCTGTGACATGCGTAGTACACGCCTCACTGTGCATGCCCGGGTTGCTGACGCAGGCTTCTGCCGCACTGCTGACGTGCTGTGCATGGGAAGCAATGCAGGGCATGGCCACCATTGTGCCAGTGGTGCTATAGCAATGTTCACCTACATGGCGCTGTGGCACTGGGCAAGCATAGGCGCACGGGGCAACAGCGCGGTAGGCCGCTACTGGTGGTAGCACACAGGCAGCCAATCATGCTACAAGCATTGGGTTCCAAAGGCACTGTGTGTGTCCATGCGCCAGAGACCCTTGACCCTGTGCCCAACCTTTGCCCCCTTGACCCTGTGCCCAACATGCGTCAGGCATGTTTGCACCACTATCGCGCTGTTCGGTGACAGCACAATAGGGAATGGCAGCGTTGTACCGTGCAGCATCTGCACCTGGAGAGCAGCGCTGCAGATCACCATATTTGCAGACTGAACAGAGAGAATGGCGGACAGGAGGGCTGCTCAGTGGATGCAGTTAGAACTGGCCAACCTAGTGGCCATAGTGGAGCCACACCATGGGCCACTGTTTGGGGAGGCACCCCTGGACAGGTCCAGGAGCCAGGTGTGGGAGGAGGTGGCCACTGCACTGGAGGAGGCCACTGGATGGGGGAGAAGTGCAGAGCAGTGCTGCCACAGGTATGGGGACCTGCGGTGGAGGGAGCCGGAGCTGCTAGCCCGCCCTCGGGGACGTGCCAGGAGGGGCACGGTGCCACAGCCAGGTAGATGTTACGTCAACACACTTTTATCTTCCATATGGGTATCACAGTTGTATGTGTCCAGCACATGGGGGAGGGACCATCTGGGGTTTGCTGTGGTGGTGTTATCAGGGTGTGGGGTGGGTGGGTCTGGCTGGGTGGGAGGGCACACACCTGGGGGTAGGGAGGGCTTTGCTACGGGATTGTACTGATGTTCCTCTCTCCATGTTTGCACCACAGGCCCGGAGGAATGGTGCCTGTCCCGTGAGCTGCAGCGCAATGAAGAGGAGAGGGAGGCCAGGCGGGGCAAGGGTCCACAGCGCCCAAGGGACCGGCCCGATGATGGTGAGTGCCATATATCCATGATTACTGTTGCATGCTGTGTAACAGGGTGGGCAGCGGGGCATGGTCACCATCCATCGACACCACTGCCATGCACACAACTTGTTACAGTCAACACTGTCCAGTGGCAATGCATGTCTGGGATGCATCGATGGTGGTCCATGCGTGCACCAGGTACATGGCTGTGCCACTGCCTTTGCACCACATAGCCATGTCACTAAATGGCCACAGTGGTGCTGTGCGTGACTTGGCCGATGGGTGTGTGCAGCATTCCACATGGCTGTATGCACCTGGGTGGGCAGGTCATGTGGACGTGATCACTGTAGGTGGTCACACACCATCACAGAGATATGTCCCACGGCCATTTGCCATGCACAGTGGGTGGGCTGTATGGGGTTGTACATTCACACCTATTGACTGTGCTCCCTTGTCCTAGGTACATGCCAGCTCCAAGACATCAGGGAGGCACTGCGGGAGATCCTGCAGGTGGTGAGGGCGTCACTCGACATCCTTCGCAGGATTGATGAGACCGGGGTCCTGAGGAGGCACAGGCAGTGAAGGAGCCAGAGTGGGGAGCGGCGCTCCTGTTAGAAGTCCCTCTGCCCTGATATCCCTACCCCCGGACCCACCCTCACACCCCCTTTCTTGTCCCAATTGTCACCCTGCCTCTTACCCACCCCCACCTTGTTTGTGGCCCTCCCCCCAACTTATATTGTTGTAAACAGTTAACTTTTATATGTTGTTTTAATATAGTTATTTTGATATGAATACTTTGGTGGTCTCTGATTTGCAGCGGGCTATAGGTGCTCAGCTGCAGTGGTGTGCATGGCGTCAGAGGTGGTGCAGTCATGGGTATGTGTGTGTGTCTGTGTGGAGATGACTATGGTGTGGGGGTAGCTATCAGTCAGTGTCTGTGTTGTGTGTGTTGTGCCCTGTGCACTGGATGACTGTGTGCAGTGGTCCATGGTGCATGCTCTGTGTCCATGGCACCCCTATCAGCCCATCCATGACCTGTGCAGCTGATGCCCATGCATGTCTGCGACCTGCACAGTCTGCTGGCATGTCAGTGGTGGCAGTCCATGCAGAGCAGCCACTGTACCTGTCACACTGCTGGGTTGCCTCCTGTCACTGGTGTGGTGCATGTCTGCCTCGGGTGACACTGTGGCCTCCACAGTTGCTGACCCACCTCCATGCTGTGGTTTGTGTGTGTTGCAGGGGATGTGCACCACTGTCTGTGACTTGTGCTCTGGGAAAATGCTGGTGGCGTACAGGTCCACAGTGCCTGCGCAGGGTGGCTGGCACTCCAGTGCCATGGAGGACTACAGGTTGTGTGTACACAGTTTACATGGGCCCACACTGGGGGCTTGGTTGCCCCGCCACTGTGTCCCTGTGTTGTTGTGCCCTTGGGTATGGGTGGGTGTCTGTCCATGCACTGTGTGGCATCCAGTGTGGTGCATGCTTCCACGCACCACTGTGGGTGTCTGTGCTGGCTGTTGTGGCCAGTGCTGGGTCAGGGTGTGTCATTGGAAGATTGTGCAGGGTGCTGTACCACTGGTGGTGGTGTCCGTGGCATGCCCTGTCCCCTGTGGGGTACCTCGTGTGCCGATGCATGGTTGGTCTCTCAGCAGTACCTCAGGAGGACTGTGCATGGTGGCACTGCGTATGCCTTTGTTGCATCGCTGTGTGCTGCCACCCGCTGATGGGTGCTCATGGTGGGGCTGCCTTGCATGTTTCTGTGGTGCACAGGGTTGCAGTGTCACAGTGGGGGTGGTGGCATGCATGGGGTTTCCTGCAGTGGTGGACACTGCTCCTGGGCAGGGTGTCTAGGGGTCACGGTGCAGGGGTGTGCTCTGCATTTGGGGGATGGTGTGGCATGGGGTGGTCAGCCCTCCTTGTGTGCCAGTCACAGCTTGCTGGGGGTGTGATGGGGCACCATGGCCCAGCTATGGGTTGGTTGCTTGTCTCCATGGGCCGGTGGTTATTCCAGCCATCCCCCAGTTGTGCAGTGCATGGGGTGTGGGAGGACGATGTCTGTTCTGCTGTGTGTTCCTGTGCCCATCTGTGGCATGGGTGGTGGGCCCCCTACTTCCCTGGTTGTGCAGTTGCATTGCCCTGCTGCTGGGGGGCATCCCTGGTTGCACTATGGTGCCTCTGGACTGCTCAGCTGCATATCCCTTGTTGCGCTATGGCGCATCTGATCTGCTCAGCTTCCCCTCCCTAGTTGTGCTATGGCGCAGGTGGTGTGATATTCAGTCGTCGGCTGTAGGCGCAGTTTGGCTGGCTCACTTTTTGAATATCGCGCCTCTTGTGCATTGGCGCAATGGACTTGCACTTGCTACTGCTATTGTGCACTTTTTGAGCGCAGTTTGAATATCTGGGCCCTAGTCTTAAAATCATTTTTAAAAATGTTTTGGAACTAGCATGGTTTTACTTACAGGTCTGTCCATGAATAAAAACGCTTTAAGCTGTAATGGTTTAACTAAAACAGTTCTAGCTGCTGTGTGTCCAGGCAAGCACAGTTCTGTGTGTTGGACTTAACACAAAATAGTTACAAGGAGAACAGGTTTAACACTAGCAGTGTGGCCACACTAAACCATTATCAAAAATGGCTACTGAGTAGTGTGGCTGCACTGAAATGGTTTAGCTAAACTGGTTTTAAAAACGGTTTCCAAAAACAGTTCTGTAGTGTGTCCAGGGCATAAGACTAGATATCTAGCAGGGTTTAAAAACACTTTTGTTAAAATGTTTTAAGGGGCTTGTAGCCTGTCTGCAAACAGTGTTAAGGGAATTTAAACCATTTTAAGACACTTAAACCATTTTAAGTTCCCCAAAGTGTCCAGGGCCTTAGTCTGAGACTGTTTGGCCCTGTCCACACTACACCACTTGTGCCCGGTAACGGATGCAATCCATTACGGCTGTAGAGCAGTGCAGTGCATCCACACCTCGGCGGTGTCCGTTACAGGACCGGCACCGCCGGTCCACACATCGGGATCCGGGCAACCGTTACAGCAGCGCCCGATCCCACAATGCAGCTCACACACGCTTTGTGCCCTGCAGGGGACCATTACTGGCAGTCCACACTACTGCGGTAATGGTACCAGGGCCGGACCGGTTTCATAACCGTTGTTGAAACCATCTCATATGTGGTTTCAACAATGGTTACGAAAATGCCTCCTGTAACGTTACCAGTGTAAACACACACTGTTACCGACGCAGTTTACACCCGCTGTAATGTTACAGAAGGGTTTTTGGGCTGCAGTGTGGACAAGGCCTTTGTGTCTGAGGCCCTGTCCACATTACACCTCTGTAACATTACAGAGTTCCCAAACCATTACCAAAACAGTTTGCGTTTACACCTGTAACATTACAGGAGGTGTTTTCCTAACCATTGTTGAAACCACATATGAGGTGGTTACAACAACAGTTATGAAATCGGTCCTGCCATGGTAATGTTACCGGCAGTAGTGTGGATGGGCGGTAACGGTCCCCTGCAGGGACCAAAGCGCAGCGCGAGCTGCATTGTGGGATCGGGCGCCGCCGTAACGGTCACCCGGCTCCGGATGTGTGGACTGGCAGTGCCAGTCCCATAACGGACAACACCGAGGTGTGGATGCACTGCACCGCTCCCCGGCTGTAGCGGATTGCATCCATTACCAGGCCAGAGCGGTGTAGTGTAGACGGGGCCTGAGGGTCCATGTGTATGTGTGTCTGTCTAAAGTGCCACATGTATCCAGGTATCAATCTGTATGTCAGTCCAAGAATCAGTGTGTTACTCCAAGGTTCAGAATGTGCCAGTCCAATGTACTACTTGTTCTTTCAAGAGTCTATGATTGCCCCAGGGTCCAAGTCTGTGTTTCCATCTTTTTTTTTACTTTTATAATTAGGTATTTTATTTTTTCCAGAATGTTAGAGCAATTGGAAAGTGTGTCAATTTGGGGGTGCATTATAGGGGTCTGATCCTGTTGGGGGGCATTGGGAGGATTATATGCACTGAGGTGGGTCTGTATATACTGGGATAAGACGGTACCAGCAGATTGAAATGTGGTGGTTCAGAGTATGTGTACTGGGATGGAGAATACAAAAGTATTTGCTTAGGATGTCTGCCTTTTCCTGGCCCCCTCCATGTGCAGTCCCCCGTTCCCTTCTTAATCTTACAATCCTACCCTTGGTCTTCCTGTTTTCACTTACATACCTAAAATGTCTTGCCCCCTTACATTACCTTCTGGGGTATTCTCTCTTCAGTTTGTGTCTTTACGCTCTTTACTGCTTTCCCTGCATTCAAAGTTAGTAGAGCGCATTCACCACTGCCTGTAACCTTCACAACAAACAATTCTTCACAAACTGTGGTTTAAATCATTCTTTCAATCCTCTTCCCAAAAGATGCACATAGCAGGTGCAGTGTTAAAACACTGCCATCTTACCTTTCACCCATACAACATGGGCTTCATCAGAGACTAGTGAATTAATCAATAACATGTGCTTCAGTACTTTTTTTACCCATGATTCACACAATGTTTAATGAAACACAGAAGGTGCTCTACCACCAATCCCCCTAACAAGTGATTTGAACATATTCATTACCAGTACCATTGAACAGTGAAACAACACAAGTTCTTTGCATTAATAAAAAGTCTTTCTTTTCAAAATATCTGCTTCAAAAAGGGGCAGTAGCAATAGTTTGCCATTCCTTCCCAGTTTTTGGTGATCATTTCATATACAAAACACATATTCCACCTTGTATCCTTGACCTGAAAGGAAGCAAAATGACGTAAAACATCCATTTTTTACTTTAGATTCAGTTCCCAAGTAAATCTGTAACTTAGTTCTGTTAGCATGAACACACGTATTATTAGAGTCTAAGCCCTGCACATTTTTATAGTCAAAATTGTGTGTGTGTGTGGGGAGGGTTATGTTGTTTATAAACATTAGACAGTTTAAGAATTGTGTGTGTGTGGGAGGGAGCACCTTTCCGCCCGAGTTATTCACCTTCTTTTTCTCAAAAATGGTTTTAGCTCAATTTTGTCATTGAGTCCTGAACCTTTCATAGCACCCAATTTATAGATGCAATGTTTCTTTCTCATTTAGTATGGCTTCTAGATCACCTCCCCTCACCTGTCTGGTTATACTTTCCGAACCAAAGGCCTTCACTTTATGTTTGGATTGTTTAACATGTGCTGCCATTGCATACTCAACATTTTCATTTTTAATGGACAAAATATGTTAATTTAATCTCAGTCTGAGCTTTCTTTTGGTCCGTTCTACATAACATTTTCCACAGCTACATGACAACATATTAATAACGGCTTCACTGTTTCAATTTATTCTGCCAATAACGTTTTCATTGTCACCAGTCTTAGGGTTTGTAAAGGTGTTCACTTTGTTCATTATATGACATGTTTTACAAAAACCACAAGGTTTGGAGCCCCGCTGTAATCTGGAATCCTGTCTCTGCTGTTTCGGCATATAACATTTTACAAGTTTATCCCTTAGATTATATCCCCTGCAATATGAAATCCTGAGTGGTTTCTCAAACAGTACTTGCAATGGTTTGAGACCCCTCAGGATTGGTAGATTGTTCTTTATTATATCTACCACATCTCTACTTCCTCCCCCAAATGTGGTTACATAACTGACAGAAGGATCCCCTGTTGTCTGATTCCTATCTCTGTTCTGTAACAGCTGTCCTCTAGACATGCTGGGCAGGATATTCAAAGCAGTTGTGCAATGCGCAACAGGGTTGAGCCAGCACAACCACGAAAATGCTCTGGAGAGCAATATTCAGCTGCAGCAACTGCACAGCGCAAATCGCCATGCGCCAATGTGCAATTGTAATGCATGCATGTGCAAGTGCAGGGGGCATAGCCATGAATAACCAGTGTGGTGTGATATTCAACACCCAACAGACGGTGCAAGCGGGGAGCAAATGGGAAATGCATGGAGCACACTTGAGCCCATAAAAAGAGGGAGCAAGCAGTGGAAGGACACTTGTGCCAGAGGGGAACAGGTGTGGGAGAGACACAGTGGCCAGGCTGAACAGCAGGAGTGGTGCAAGACAGGGACAGAGGCAGTGAGGGAGTGAGAGGGAGTGTGACAGTGGCCGTGTGGTTGTGTGTGTGCGCGTGCATGTTTGCGTGAGAGACTGCCAGGGAGGCCACAGTCTGAGTGTGCGCCAGTGACACCTGGCACAGAAGGGGCAGCACAGGTGCCCAGACAGGTGGGAGGCAGAGGCCACAGGCCACAGACTGCCAACTGGGAACTGATGAACCAGGTGTGCACCTAGCACAACCACACATGCAGCAGCACACAGCCAGGGTGACCCAAGGGGTTTGCCACCCAGGGGGATCTGGACAGCCGAGGCCATGGCCAGTGCCATCTTCCAGATGGAGGCAGTAATGAGGGGTGTGAGGAGGCAGGAGGCAGAGTGGCATGGCCATGGAAGGGCCCGTTGGTGGTACGCTTGGAACAGGTGGTACCGTGCCCGCACCGCCTTCGAACAGTACCATGATACAGAGATTGTGGCCAGTACTGCCTGAACTGGGCAATTCTGAGGCAGCTCTGTGAGCTGTGTAGTGATGAGATACAGGCACCCACCAGACAGAGCCATGCCATGTCTGTGGAGACAAAGGTCATGGCTGTCATGTGCCTGCTCACCATGGGAACTTTCCAGAGACCAACAGGGGACACCACAGGCATAACCGAGTCGGCCGTGTCACAGCTCCTCACACAATTCCTCAATGCACTGCTGCCACATGCTGCAGAATACATCCACTTCCCCAACACACAGGCAAAGCAGGAATTCCACAGGGTAGCACGTATGCCAGGCATGCTAGGGGCCATCGACTGCACCCATGTCGGCATCCGCACACCGCCCGGCCTGGAGGGGGTAGCCTACATCAACAGAAAGGGCTACTCCAGTGTCAACTGTCAGGTGGTGTGCAATGCCATGGGGTGCATAATCAATGTCTGTGCCACACACCCTGGGGGAGCACACGATGCCTTCATCTGGCACAGCTCAGCACTGTGCCACAGGTTTGAGAGTGTGGACATCCCCACCGGCCACCTAGTAGGTGAGTATGGCATGAACATGTGCAGCCTTGAGAGATGGGTGGTGCAACACAGACCACCATGCTAACCATATATCTATCCACACAGGTGACAGTGGCTACCCATTCCGGCCCTAGCTGCTCACCCCATACCAGCACCCGTTGACCCCAGCACAGGAGCAATTCAATGAGGCACATTCTAGCACATGGAACATCATCGAGCATGTGTTTGGGCTGCTGAAGACATGGCTCCGATGCCTGGACAGGTCTGGTGGTGCCCTACAGTACAGCCCCTCAAAGGCCTGTGGCCTATTCCTGGCCTGCTATATACTACACAACATGGCCACTGACTGTGGGATAGCTGTCGAGGTTGAAGAGGGAAACAGCAGTGGGGACGATGCGGCCACCAGGCCACGTGGTGGTGAGCAGCCCCCCCTGGGCGAAGGGAACCCCAGTTGCACAGGATGGCCCAGTGACACTGGGACATGATTGCAGAGGAGCACTACAGTGCATGCAGGTAGGTGAACATGTCCCCATGCATGTACAGGTGACAATGGCACAGCGCACAGGCTCAGTTGGGTGGCCCATATGACAGGAGCGGCTGGGGGGGAGCATGGATGGATGAGGGTCAGGATGCCGTGGAACTGCACAGCACAGCACACCCATGGCCCCAAGTTTTCTGCGATTCCACGGCTGAGGTTGATCATGAAATTAACCATGGAATTTGTGCCCACCTGCGGAAATTGCGGCTGCCCACGGAATTCGCGGCTCATCATGGAATTTGTAGCCGACCACCGCGGAAGGTACAGCTGATCATGGAACTCGCCTACAAATTGTCTCTGCCCAGCATTCAGGTAATCTCTTGTAGAAACATTCAGTGACCGAGACAGTTTTTGCTGTGTCAAGGTTTCACCAGATGCCAAAATATTGCTTGACAAAAGTGTTAGCAAGCTATCCCTTCCCAATTGAGATCCTGTAACCGTTGTCTGTCCCCTGGTGGTTGAAGCTAAAGCTTTTATGGAAGACAATAGAGGGTAGAGTGGAAAGCTCAATCCTTATGGTAAGGCCACAAAATAAAATAAGCTCCATTCTTAATATTGCCGCACACCGCTAAGATGCCTGTTTGATTTCTACATTTTGAAGGTTAGCCCAAGTGTCAAAGAACTACATCCCAGCAGCATTTCAACACTTGCCTGGGAGACCCTTGTTTCAATGTTTTATTGCCCATGCAGCACCCCTACAACTAAGTGCACCCTGCAAAAATACAACTCAGGATCACTGAGATTGCGGTGGTAGGAGCAACTCATGGTCCAGTAGCCGTAAGCTCTGCAGGGACAAAAACATCATTAACTGGAGGAACAGACTGATAGAAATTTAAGATTAAGATTATTCCTCTCCTGGTCCTCCATTGGTCCTCCATGCCTCCTGTTGATCCATGTAATATTCCCTTTTTTATTTCAGCACATTCCGTCATATTACCATGCTTGTAAAACATCTGTGTTTGTAAAACACCAGTGGCTGTCTGCGATTGTTATCCCTGTTCATTTTTAAAATATCACAAAAAAATATATTGGTGTGTTTTAGAAATGCATTCTCATATTTGAAACCCAGTCTTCCTCAGGTAAATGCTTTTAAGTAATTTGAGATTTTGTAACTAAGCCTGTTCTCGGACTGTGTTGTTGTACACCAGTAGCGTTCAATTGAGGAATTAGATTTTGACAAATGAGCGGCTTTTCAAAATCAAATCATACTTAGGCTCTGACTTATCTCAGTGGTCCATACTTTTTACTGTGAGTTTAATTGTGAATCTTTTTTTCCCTATTACTTGATTTCCACGGCCACAAATATAGATATTCTCAAAATACAAATACAAATGTACACATCATGGAAATAAAGGCAGACCCGATTAACGAACCAGCAGTATTCCTTGTGCTCTGCCTCATTGAGTAATTGACCCCAGGTGCTGACTTTTTGATTTTGGTATTGATTTATGCTGTACTTATCAATTATTACTACATATAAGCATGTGGTAAGTGGGATCAGCCAACGTCAAACTCATAAGCACGGTGAATAATTATATTACTTAATTGGGGCAAAATTTGTTATTAGGGCCCTTTAATTATTTGATCATTTACTATTAATAGGGAATGGCTGAACTAAATTGGGAGTTACACCTTGGGATGATCTGACTATAAAACCCCTCTCCCTATTTGATCGCAAACGTTTGCTGTCTCGCAGGAAGCAGGGCTGCACATTAGCCAGATCCGTAGATCCCAGTTTGGTAGTTGTTATTCCTATCTAGTTTACCATGCTCACTGTTTCTTCTTATCTGTCTTAAAAAGATTATAAGGATTTGTAAGGCATGACAAAAAGGGATTGCTTTTGCTTTGACTTAGTGCTTATTGCTGAAACTCTGACTTATCAGCGAGCATGTATTCTGCAAGCAGCTTGTTTTATTTATTTGTGTGTTCATATGATTCAGCGTCTCGGTTTGCTATCCATCTTGGAAATGCTTCTATCAAAGGCATGCTGAGAGTTATTAATACTAAAATACAAAGAAGCATTTTGTATGATGCTGAAATCTGGGCTCAAAAATCAGTTAAATCACTAGAAACACAACTTAAAGTGTATAGGTCCATTTTATGGATATCCAAATCAGTTCTAGCAGAAATTATTCGAAGAGACTTGGGTCAACACTCTTTGCTCTCCTTGGTCCAAGAGCAAAAAATAAAAGCTTCAGTCACAGTTTAAATCCCAGCTCAGCGATGGAGGGCATTGCTATTGTGAAAATTGCCACTCCCAGTAGGACTCGGCTCAGCCCTATTCCCAGTATTGGGGGGGGGTACTGTGGCCAGGTGCCAACCAGCTTAGGGACACAAGAAATGTGCACACTGTGTGTAACCAAAATGAGTTTTCTAACACTTGTTTTTCTTGAATTAATTTTAGTTATACAGACAGCATGAATATTTGGTGTGTCCTTGTCCTGCCTAGCACCATGCCACAGTAAATTGCCCCTCCTTGCTGGGACCCAGGGCTGAGCTAAGTCCTACTGGAAGCAAGGATTTTATGCCCTTTTGAGTTGAGTCCTCCTGCTCGGAACTGGGATTTAAATTTTAACCAAAGCCTCTGCTCTCCTGGGCTCCAACCCACTATACATCAGGCTACAGTAAATCTATCCTGATGTAAAACCATTCAAAGGAACCAACTGAACACCTATTGTGATGTAAAATAAATGTATTACTAGCAGGAGACAGGAGGTGTTGATGCCATTGTATAAAACAATGGTAAGGCCTCACCTGAGTATCATGGTAATACGTATGCTCATGAAACATACAAAAATGAATATTCTCAGCGTGTGTGTGTCAAATTCTAGCTGTGTGTGAGGCTTGTCTGTTGTTCTGAGCAATGCAGTAAAATAGTATGTTTTATGTGGCATGCATGAAACATCATGACTCTCATGAAGATATGTGAAGGTGGCATGCAGTGACTCTCACAGTATAAATAAAACAAACACACATAGTTGTGAAAAGGATTTATTAGCAGATGAAAACATTTTGTCATTCCTGTAAGTGAAAGTAAAACAACAGATACAAGATTTAGTGTAGGTGTTCGTGCACATGGGGAAGTAATCAGTTACATATCTTTATTTTATTTTATTTATTTTATTTTTTTCATAACTGTGATCTCACTCCAAAGTACTTCAAGAGGAAAACATATATATAATTAGTATGTTACATGACACCCAAAAAATAACAAAATTTTTACTTTTCACAGCATATGTAACACCACTGCTTTGGGCTCATGTGTTTATGTACTGAATGTTAAGGGTGAATGTTACAATATAAACACTTCACTAAGAAAATGAAAAATATGAAGAAAAACAACAAAGTATAAAAATAAAGGGAAGAGTGCAACAGATTTGTGCCGCAAAATTGCCGCAGAAATAGCCGTCCACCGCCGCAGAAGTTCTGCGGCAAATGGGAACCCTGTCGCAGAACTTTGCTCCAAAGTGCCGCAGAAAAATCAGGGCCCTGAGCACACCCCACCCACAACACACCCACACACCCCCGCACACACACACATGCACATGCACACAGGCACCTGCAGGCACACGCTTCAGAGGCTGGCATGAGGCATGTGTCAGACACTGAGCACCGGGGCACAGTGGCACCTGGCGCTGTGCTGGCATCATCATGCACATGCCGCAATGGCCAGCAGCCGGGTGGGTGTTCACATGGCCTGTGTGCGGAAACATGCACAGATGCCATGGCCATGGAACACACATGCACATGCCACACCAATGTGCACACAGGGCAGCAGCAGACAGCGGACAGGGTGGTGGGCAGTTCAGGACCACCGCACGGTCGCACAGCCACCACGGACATGTGGGCGGCTCCGCCGAGACCGCCCAGCAGACTCAGGCTATGCAATGACCACAGGGGATGTCTGAGACGGTCCCCCAGGAGTATTACTGTGGGACTGTGACTGTGTTCTGGCAGGGGTCTGCAGGCCCCATTGACACTGAGGGGGTAGCTCGATGCCATGACCGAGGGGTGGAGAATGCACTCCATGGGGTCTGCAGCAAACGGCCACTCACCAATGCAGACACTGTTGCTAGGCCTGCCGTGACCGCAGCGGTAAGTTGATCCAGGGCTGCAGTCATGTCCACCTGCATATGATCATTGGCTGCCAGGAACTGCACAAAGTCCCTGTTGCACTGCTCAGCAGCCTGGCGCAGCTTGGTGCAGAGTGCACGCACCCCTGCCACGATCAGTACCTGTTGCTCCATGGAGGCCTGCAGCAGATGGGTGTGCTCGGACAAGGGGTCAGCCCCCAGGGTGGCTGGGCATTGCACCGGCCCATGGGTGGTGTTCGGCCCTGCTGCCCAGCCCCCCGTGCAGGTGGGCGCTACACAGCGGGGCCCTCTTGGGGCTGTTCAATCACTGGCGCACCGTCGGCGGGAGCTGCACCCAGTTCCCCAATGTCCCCATCCAACAGCCGCTGCTGCCCCTCTGGCTGCTGCCTGCTGGGCAGCTCCTGTGCAGCTGCCCCACCACACCACCCCTATCGGCCAGCATCACACCACTGCCACCCACAGTGACACCAGGGGTGGTGGCAGGACAACTGCCACCAGGGCACCATCCGCGATGCCGTGGTGGGTGAGTGGTATGAGTACCTTCCCCTCGATGGTGACACTGCTGACCAGGACGATGGTCACATCGTCATCAGTGTTGGACCCCACCCTGATCAGTGTCTCAGCATACTGTACTCTAAGGCAGGTGTCAGGCCGGAACACAGCCAGGGCCTCATCCGCAACCACGCCATGGGCATCCAGCCTGTCAACGGTGTTGGGCTGCAGCCGTTCTGGCCGCCGGACACCAGTGGAGGTTGATGGACAGTCCTCCAGGTCCAGGTTCAGCCCCATGGCGGACACTCCCACCCCTGCCACTTCATGCAGATGCTCTGGAGCTGAAAGGGAATACAGTTGCATTACTGCCACTGTCACACCAGACAGCCCCCTGCCCCCCTTCCCCCCCACTCCTGTCACAGGTGTACCTACCATGCAGTGATGAGCTGCCACCCATCTGGAATCCACTGCCAGGCACCCCCTCAATGGTGCTGCACTGCATGGTGGCCGCCACCATCTCCTCCTGTGGCGTCAGCTGTGGCACATTGGGCTGTCCACCACCCGTGGCTGCATATGTGGCCCTGATGGCTACCAGCTTCTCGTTAATCTGGCACCTGTCTGTGCCAACCTTCTTTTTACACTCCTGCACAGTCCTCTGATGGCATTCCTGCTGGTTCGCAGCCCTTACAACACCCTCTCATGCTGCGTACCTGGTCCGTGGGGTGCCTGTCGATCCACTCAACAGAGGCTCCTGGTCAAGATACGCCTCAAACAAGGCATCCGCCTCAGACCTTGTAAAGTTGGGCCTATGCTTCTGTGCAGGCCCATGCTCCTCAACCTCCTCATGATCAGTCATGCTGCGTCCTGTGGGATGAGACATGTAGTCAGTGACTGCTACCATCCACACCACCCACCCAGACCACTGTCCCGTCTCCCCCTCAGCCTCAAGGCTTACCTCTGAAGAATGCAATACCAGTCCATGTCCTGTGCTTGCCCCACGGCACCTTTATAGTGCATTGCATGCAAATGAGGGGCTGCGCAACTGTAATGAGATGCAAATGCCCCCGATGTGCCGCAGATAGGCTGATGAGCTAATCTGCATAGTCTAGCTAAATATCACCTTATTGCACCTAGTGCAATGGAAATGCACCTGCTCAAGTCATGGTGCAACATTGTGATGTGCGCAATAGGCTCTGTAGTACATATGTGCACGCTTCCGGCACCTACGGCAATGGCTCAGCATACGCACACTTCGTAATGTGCTATACGGTACTCAGCCACTATCGGGCATGCATGTGGTGCTCAGGCGCTGTGAGGCCTACTGCACAGGGGTGCCATAGGGCCAATGGCACTCTGGCACCATTGGGCGTACAGTGCACAGGAGCTATTGCCCAGTACCCCGTGGTGTCCACATGCCTCTATTGTGCACATTGCATGGCGGTCCCAATAGCGCTGTCACACATGGTGCATGGGCCAACCCCTAACCCCAGGTCTGCCCTTTGCCCTTCAGGGTGCCCTGCACCACATGCCAGTAAGGCCATGCCCATCTCGCACATTTCCGGGAATGTGCGATTGCCGCTGGCAGTGCATCTCCGTGTTAGGCGTGCATCCACAGCACATGGGGCCCGTGTGCTACAGGGTGCCATTTTGGATTGCCCAACTGCAAAATAGCAATGCCACGCTGAAGCAGAGCAAGGGCACCTAACTGGTCCCAGATAGAGCTCATGAATCTGGTAGCCCTAGTGGAGCCACACACAGGCAGCCTGTTTGCGCAGGTGCCCGTGGGTAGGCCACGGACAGATGTGTGGCAGGAGGTGGCGGATCAGCTGGAGGAGGCCACAGGTGTCCAGTGCACCAGTGAACAGTGCTGCCACTGCTATGGTGACCTGCAGCGGAAGGACCCGAGAGACGCTCCAGGCACTGCAGGCACATGTTCAGAGGGGTGCCGTGCCACGGCCAGGTAAGTGTGCATCACACGTGTATGTGCCCAAACAGTGTTCTGTGGGGCCGGCTGGGTGGTACACCATGCTACGGGGGCACTGGGGCTGTGCACATCATAGCACGGGCCGACGCACCAGGTGTGCACTGCGCCTACACACTGGGGCCATGCTGGGCTGGGAAGCACACCTGGGGGGCCTTTGGTGAGGCCAGGTACTGATGTGTTTGTCTCTATGCTGCCTTTCTAGGCCCCAAGGACAGGAGGAGAGCCTGACTGGTGGGTGCTGTGGGTGGGCCAGGGTGGGCCACCGCAGGGGCTCCTACGTGGCTGCAGGCCACATGGGTGGTACAGCAGGACCGGTGCAAGGTGTCCCACAGCATGCAGGTAGGCACTGTTACATGCTACATTGCTGTGCAGGGTGGGCAGCGGGGGTGGGGGGTGGGACACAGCCCCCTGTGCGCATTGCCATTGTGGCTGTGCACTGCCCACAGTGGCCATTGCACTATGCTGTGGCTATTGCACATGTGTGTGGCTGCCACAGGTGGGCTGTGGGTGCATCCAGCCACTGGCTGTGCCACTGCCATCCTGCCGCTTCACCATGCTACCTGCCTGCCACAGTGGTGGTGTGTGGCCCATGGGCTGTGGTGGAGTGCTGTGTTCTACTTGGCTGTGGTATGCCATGTTGGTGGCACGTGTAGGCGCACCCACTGCGGCTGACTGACTGTGTGCCATCCCAGGGGCATGTGTTACCACTGTCTACTGCTCACAGTGGGTGGGCTGGGGTGTTCCAAACATACACTGATTCAATGTTCCCTACTTTGTCCTAGGTGCTCAACACCCAGCCGTGAACACCCACCTTCTGAGGAGGATACTGGTGGTCTCCACTGCCATGCTGCAGGTGGCGAGGGTCATGCAGAGGGCATTCGCAGGATACAGGGCCAGGCTGCAGTGGGGCATGGCCACCCATGGGGCCCCTTTGGCCTGTGACTGTTGTACAGCCCTGTCCCCCTCCTTTCCTTGCCCTCCCTTGTCCCCTTGACTTGCCCTGACCCCTGTCCCCATCCCTCCCTTCCCTGGCTTAACCTTCTTGTACATAGCTACCTCATTTCCCCTGTTCCCTGTTTTCATATCTGTATATAGTTGTGTTTCATTGATCTTGTAAATACACCTTTCTATGGTTACATGTCTGTGTCCAGGTCTGCTTTGCGGCTGGTGTGTGGAGCCATGCTGCAGTGGTGTGCATGGTGGCTGTGGTGTGTGCCCGGCATGGCCAGGGGGTTATGCCTGATGGTGTTCACCCATTGTTCGGTGACTGCGCCCTGGGGCGGCCATGGCCTTTCAGTCCTGGTTGTGTAGTGTGTGCGTTGTGTGTTGTCTGCCTGTGTGTTGCCAGCTGTGGTCCCGGTGGCATGGTGCATGTGTTTCTGTGGGGGATTGCCAGTGGCTGTTCACCAGTGGCTATTGGTGCCACCCTTCCCCCATGCACCACTGTGGTATGCGTAGCTGGGGGGCCTGCTGCCTCCCCATGTGCACTGAGCAGTGTTCCGCCATGTGCCTGCCGTGCCTCACTCCTGGCACCCTTGGCACCCTGGTGGTGGGATGCCCCACCCTAGTGGCTTGCTCCTTGCTGTGCCTGTTGCTGGCACATATGTGTCTTTGCACAGGCACCTCTTCCTCTTGCGCATCCCTGATTGCGCTGTTGCACATGTTGGGTTGCTCCCTGGTGCAGCACTGGTTACGCTATGGCGCATTTGTGCGATATTCAGCCAGGTTGCACTGGTGCATGCTGTCAAGCGCAACCTTTGAATATCGCACTCGGTGCACCATGGCACACTGGATTTGCACTGCGCAAGTCTTGTGCCTGGCTTTGGCACATTTCTAAATATCCCGTCCACTGTCTACTGTTTGTCTAGCTGTCATGATATCCATCTCAGTATTCTCTGCTTCTGAGTCTATCTGCCAACTCATCTGCTCTCTTGTGGTATAACTCCTCAGTTCCACACTTTCTTTTTATTCTCATAAACTGCCCTTTTGGCATGTTATGAACAACATGAGCAGGATGACAACAGGATGCTAACAACAGACTGTTCCTGTCTGTAGGTTTCTTAAATAAATCTGTAAGCTGGGCACCATCATTTTCCTCTGAGATAGCTAAATCAAGAAAGTGTATTGTTTTTTTGATCTGCTGAAACCTTAAATCTCAGATTATTATTAGAGCTTTCTAGATATTCCACAAACATGTTTAATTCATTTCTGGTTCCTTTCCATATTATCAAAACATCATCTATAAAGCATTTATATAGAGCCATCTGTTCATAGAAAGGATTACTGTCTGCATCAAAAATATACTCCTCTTCCCACTTAGCCAGATACAGGTTTGCCAAACTGGGTGCCAGTGTGGCACCCATGGCTGTTCCCTTAACCTGCCTATAGATGTCACCTAGGAACATAAAAATGTTGTTAGTAAGTACTATTTCTGTCATGTCAACCACCATATTGATTTTGGTTTGTGGTAGGTCTGTGTATTTTATTAAACTGTACTCTATGGCTTCCAATCCCCCTTGCTGTGGTGTGTTCATATACAGAGAGTCTACATCAAGTGCCACTAACCACCATTCACTCTCCACCTCAATTTCCTTCAGTACATTAAGTACACTACCGGTGTCCCTAATATAGCTACATGTGTTATGTACTATTGGACTAAGAACGCTATCTACATATCTAGGTACGGGTTCTGTCAACCACCCCAACCCGGATGCAATTGGGTGTCCAGGTGGTGTTGCAGGATTTTTACGAATTTTAGGAATTGTGTAGAATGCAGTTTTTTTTTTTATTCTGCACAGTCAGAAAAGACAATTCATTAGTAGTTATAAGATTATTCTGGTACTGATCCAAAAGAAACAGTTCTATATCTTTTTTCATCTGTGTGGTCGGGTCTGATGTCAGATGTGTATAATATGTGGTATCCGACAGTTGTTTTTTAATTTCAGCAACATATTGTTCCACATCCTGTATCACTATGCTGGCCCCCCTTATCCGCAGGCTTGATAACAATATCCTAGTAACTAGCTAGTTTATTCAGAGCCTCTCTTTCTAGGTCAGTTATATTACAATATTTTAGTCTAGGTGACTGTGAAAACACTTGCTCTAAATCTTCAATACAGCATTCCATAAAACTGTCTATACGTGAATGTAGATGGGGACAAAAAGTGGAGGCTGATCTAAATTCTACCTGGGGGGTACAGGTATCTGGTAGTACATTGTCTCATGTAAGTTCAGTTGTTCCTACATTTGTCTCACCACCCTGTGTGTCACTGAGTGTCTCCTGACGGTTCCCCTCATTTTATTTGCATAAAACATTTTTAAATTCAGTTTGCTTGCAAATTTTTGTATATCAATATATGCATCAAATTCATTTACTGAATATGAAGGGACAAAGGATAAACCTTTGCTCAGTACCTGGACCTCAGTATCAGTGAGCTTAGTCCATGAAATGTTTATCACAGTCAGTAGCAGTTCATTGCTCACTGAATGCGTTCTCTTCCTCCTCTGAACTTTCCTCTTACGCCTCCTCATCTTCCTCTTCTTGTTATTTCCCCTTCAAATTGGAATCACATTCTCCGAACACTCCTCCTGGGTAGGGGCTCACCATGAGGAGCCACCCCTTAAAATAGGCCCCTGTTCTATTTCACTTTCATGTTCAGAGGTGCTTTCTCCAGTGCAATAATCTATGGAAATATGTTCTATTCTTCTCAGTATGAATTGTGGCGTCTGGTGTTAATTATTTAATTTAAAGGGCCAGATCTTCTGTTGGAAAAAAGTTAAAACTGTGGGTTTTAAACAGACAACTGCTACTTCCACCCCAACTGTGAGTGGTACCAGAGAAGTAACTACACCAGATAATATGCCCAGTACCAGCACAAAATGTTACCAATAATGAACACCAGACACAACAATCCATACTGAGAAGAATGGAACATATTTCCATGGATTATAGCACCAGAGAACGCACCTCTGAACATGAAAGTGAAACAGAACAAGGGCCTTTTTTAGGAGTGGCCCCTCCTGGGGTCTTATAACTACTAATGAATTGTATTTTCTGACTGTACAGAATCCAAAAAAACCTGCATTCTATACAATTCCTAAAATTAATTAAAATCCTGCAGCAGCACCTGGATGCCCGATTGTATCTGGGTTGGGGTGGTTGACAGAGCCCATACCTAGATATGTAGATAGCTTTCTTAGTCCAATAGTACCTAACACATGTAGCTATATTAGGGACACCAATAGTGTACTTAATGTGCTGAAGGAAATTGAGGTGGAGAGTGAATGGTGGTTAGTGGCACTTGATGTAGACTCTCTGTATATGAACATACCACAACAAGGGGGGATTGGAAGCCATAGAGTACAGTTTAATAAAATACACAGAACTACCACTAACCAAAATCAGTATGGTGGTTGACATGACAGAAATAGTACTTGCTAACAACATTTTTATGTTCCAAGGTGACATCTATAGGCAGGTTAAGGGAACAGCCATGGGTGCCACACTGGCACCCAGTTTGGCAAACCTGTATCTGACTAAGTGGGAAGATGAGTGTATTTTTGATGCAGACAGTAATCCTTTCTATGAACAGATGGCTCTATATAAATGCTTTATAGATGATGTTTTGATAATATGGAAAGGAACCAGAAATGAATTAAACATGTTTATGGAATATCTAGAAAGCTCTAATAATAATCTGAGATTTAAGGTTTCAGCAGATCAAAAAAAATACACTTTCTTGATTTAACCCTCTCAAAGAAAAATGATGGTGCCCAGCTTACAGATTTATTTAAGAAACCTACAGACAGGAATAGTCTGTTGTTAGCATCCTGTTGTCATCCTGCTCATGTTGTTCATAATCTGCCAAAAGGGCAGATTATGTGAATAAAAAGAAACTGTGGAAATGAGGAGTTATACCACAAGAGATCAGAGGAGTTGGTAAACAGACTCAGTAGCAGAGAATATACTGAGATGGATATCATGACAACTAGACAAACAGTAGACAGCATGTCTAGAGAACAGCTGTTACAAAACAGAAATAGGAATCAGACGACAGGGGATCCTTCTGTCAGTTTTGTAACCACATTTGTGGGAGGAAGTAGAGAGTAGAGATGCAGCAAAATTAAATCCCGCTGGCAAAGTGAACACAAAGTGGCCACTTCGCATTGTCACGCCACTATGCAGAGTGGCCAATAGAAAAGGCTCTCTTCGCCTTGTAATTATCACTTTGTGTTGTAATTTCACCTTAATGCAAAGCAAGGCAGAGTGGCAACAATACTGGCAGCCCCTCAGTGCCCCCACACACACAGTCATCAGAATTAATGTGCATCCCCAAAATACTACTGTCTTGTGTACAGAAAACTCCCCAGTGCTGATGAAGTGAAATGAGAGCACAACAAGAAATACAAAGTCTCCCAGAATTAATGGCACACTAAGTCGTGCGTGCAGTGGATGTGGTCAGGTCACATCACACACAGACACCAGAATTAATGTGCATACCCAAAATGCTACTGTCTTGTGTCCAGAAAATTCCCCTGTGCTGACGAAGTGAAATGAGAGGGTAACAAGAAATGCAAAGTCTCCAAGAATTAATGGCGCACTCAGTCATGTGCACAATGGTCACACACAGTCACCAGAATTAATTTGCATCCCCAAAATGCTACTGTCTTGTGTCCAGAAAATTCCCCAGTACTGACAAAGTAAAATGAGAGGGTAACAAAAAATGCAAAGTCTCCCAGAATTAATGGTGCACTACAAATGCACGGACAGATTAAGATTGCGCTGTGCACTCAAGAGATGCAGAGTCAGACACAAAGGCACAACAACACCCAACCAGTGCTCACAAGTCACAAATCCAAATCTGGAAAAGAATACCTTTTGCTGGTTGGGGGGAGGGGGTAGTGTACGGCAATAACAGTCAACTACCAGTAAAGATACCACAAAGCAGTATAAAAAATTCATGCAGGTGCAGTGGATAGCAGGTTCACACTGCTGCAATTACTCTTGCACAATAAAAGTTGTCTAATTTAATGGTACACATCGCACACACACTCACACACTACAAGTATTGCTTAGCAAATTGAAGACCTTTAGCAATATAACCAAATGTTTTAAACAAACTGAAATTATACAGTGCTGCACCACAACAATCAGTAAAAAAATGTCAAGAATTACTGAAAATATTACTGTGTGTATATTAACACAGTTATACAAGAAAAATATATAACCAAAACAGAAAGACTGCCTTTTTCTCCCAGTTAATCTACCTACAGCACAGATACGCCCTTCTCCTAAAGCACACTTCCAGTGTCTGTCAGTACACAAACTAAATGTTGTACATTAACATTCAAAATCCACACAAACAATAAACACTAGATGATATGAGAACAGGAGGGTTTCCTACATTTGATGAACTAAAGTTTGAGCAAAAATAATGGCTCAAAAAGGCTTTTTTAACAGCTTTTAGAGGATTTGAATCGCAGATCCCAGGGAAAGAGTACACAATGGGGGGGAGGAGTTAATAACAACAACAAAAACCGAAAGAGACCTAGGAGTTATTATATCAGATGACCTAAAGGTGGGCAAGCAATGTGAGAAGGCAGAAAGGAGGGCTGGGAGGATACAGGGATGCATAGGGAGAGGCATCAACAATAGAAAACAGGAAGTTGTTATCCAGTTAGTGAGACCCCATCTGGAGTACTGCGTGCAATTCTGGAGACCCCATCTCTGCAAAGACATAGACAGAGTGGAGGCTGTTCAGAGGAGGGCAACCAAAATGGTGCAAGGTCTGCACCAGGAGATATATGAGGAGAGACTAAAACAGTTTATTATTTATACCCTTGAGGAAAGGAGGGAGAGGGAGGACATGATAGAAACTTTCAAGTATCTCAAGGGAATTAACAAGGTACAAGAGGGTAGTACCTTTCAGAAGAAGAGATGTGCAAGAACAAGGGGGCACAATTTGAAGATAGAGGGGGAATGGCTCAGAGGTAATGTTAGAAAGTATTTTTTCACAGAGGGAGTTGTGGACGCATGGAACAGCTTTCCTGAGGAGGCTGTGGAATCAGGAACAGTGGGAAAATTCAAGAATGCATGGGACAGGCATAAGGCAATTCTAGTGGGGGGTAGGAGGAAGTAAGCTGTTGATTAACTAGAATCTGCAGCTTATCCATCAGGTAGGGAAATGGGCAGACTAGGTGGGCCAAGCAGTCCTTATCTGCTGTCAAATTCTATGTTTCTATGTTTCTATGAGCTCTGAGAAGAAACTGTCTCCATCTTCCACTACACACACACTACACAGAACTGAGGCTATGCAGAACAATCTAGAGCCCATGTGACCTGCAATCTCATGAAGTACTGCAGATTCGCCTTGGAGCTCAATAACAAGGTGAAGGGATGCAAAGTACATTGATTTCAATGTACTTTGCCTTAAATTTGGTGGAGAAGTCGTTTGGGGAAGGCAGAATAACGCAAAGTCATTGTTTTCAATGGACTTCGCATTCCCCATTATGACACGAAGCACTCCACTTCGTGTTGTGGAGCGCTCCATAGATTTCACGTTATTCTGCGAATCACTCTGCAGAGTGAATTTCGGCCACTTTGCCCACCACTAGTAGAGAGGTGGTAGATATAATAAAAAACAATCTACCAATCCTGAGGGGTCTCAAACCATTGCAACTACTGTTTGAGAAACCACTCAGGATTTCATATTGCAGGGGATATAATCTAAGGGATAAACTTGTAAAAAGTTATCAGCCGAAACAGCAGAGACAGGAATCCAGATTACAGCAGGGCCCCAAACATTGTGGCTTTTGTAAAACATGTCATATAATGAACAAAGTAAACACCTTTACAAACCCTAAGACTGGTGGAAATGAAAAAGCTATTGGCAGAGTAAATTGTAACAGAGAAGCTGTTATTTATATGTTGTCATGTAGCTGTAGAAAATGTTATGTAGAACGGACCAAAAGAAAGCTCAGACTGAGATTAAATGAACATATTTTGACCATTAAAAATAAAAATGTTGAGTATGCAATGGCAGCACATGTTAAACAAAACAAACAGAAAAAGGATCATAAAGTGGAGGCCTTTGGTTTGGAAAGCATACCCAGACGGGTGAGGGGAGGTGATCTAGAAGCCATACTAAATGAAAAAGAACAATGTTGGATCTATAAATTGGGTGCTATGAAAGGTTTAGGACTCAATGACAAAACTGAGCTAAAACCATTTTTGAGAAAAAGAAGGTGAATAACTCAGGCCTATAAGTAGCTCCCCCCCCCACACACACACACACACAATTCTTAAACTGTCTAATGTTTATAAACAACATAACCCTCCCCACACACACACATACACAATTTTGACTATAAAAATGTGCAGGGCTTAGACTCTAATAATATGTATGCTCATGCTTGCAGAACTAAGTTACATATTTACTTGGGAACTGTATCTAAAGTAAAAAACGGATGTTTTACGTCATTTTGCTTCCTTTCAGGTCAAGGATACAAGGTGGAATATGTGTTTTGTATATGAAATGATCACCAAAAACTGGGAAGGAATGGCAAACTATTGCTACTGCCCTTTTTTGAAGCAGATATTTTGAAAAGAAGGACTTTTTATTAATGCAAAGGACTTGTGTTGTTTCACTGTTCAATGGTACTGGTAATGAATATGTTCAAATCACTTGTTAGGGGGAATGGTGGTAGAGCACCTTCTGTGTTTCATTAAACATTGTGTGAATCATGGGTAAAAAAAGTACTGAAGCACATGTTATTGATTAATTCACTAGTCTCTGATGAAGCCCATGTTGTATGGGTGAAAGGTAAGATGGCAGTGTTTTAACACTGCACCTGCAATGTGCATCTTTTGGGAAGAGGATTAAAAGAATGATTTAAACCACAGTTTGTGAAGAATTGTTTGTTGTGAAAGTTTCAGGCAGTGGCAAGTGCTCTCTACTAACTTTGAGAACTTTTAATATGCCCAATAGAGAGGCATCACCCCTGAGTGATCACCTCTATTGAAGTTTGATCGTTGCTTTCCCTGCTTCCCTGTGTTTCCCCTGATACACCTCCCTTTTCTTCTCCCTCTGTGTCTTCTTATACCTTCTGAATGCTACCCCTTTAGCCTTTACCATTTCAGCCACCTCTTTTGAGATTGGGAGGGCTGAAGCCTGTGGTTCAGTGTGAGGGAATAGCTCCTCCCACATCGCAAATGAAATCTAGCCTCTCCCAGATGCCCACGCATAGCATGTTTCCAACCACTCTGGGCTCCTGTGTGGCTCATGAGCTGGGCCTCCTTGTCTTTTCTGATGTTTGCTGCTGTTTTTCTCCTTATATTGCTCCCATCCTACCCCTTCTATTTTTGTCCGCTTGTTTTCCCACATCCTTTCATTCCTTTCCCCTTCTGCCTCTGTGGTGCCTTGTTCACACACACACTTTTTTTGTTTTGTTTTGTTTCATTCTTTGTGTTTCCTCTCCCTCCCTTCTGTCCCTTCCCTGCTCCTGCCTTCTGTTTTTAGTGGTTTCCCCAACCTCAGTCCTGTCCTCCAATTATCTTTTTTCTTTTGGGCACTATTTCACCCTCAGAGCCACAGCTATCCTGTCCAGTGCTTCCGGGCTGCATGTGCTCCTGTAGCACTTTGCTGCAATCTGCACCTGGAACACTGCTTCACATGCATTCTCTGACCTCCTACTCCTGCTGCTCCACATGGTAAGCATTATTCAGTCATTGTCCATCTGCCTTTACCTTGTACTCTGTACTGAAAATGTTTTGCTGTGCATTTTTCATCTTGGCTCTGCACACTAACCCATGCTCCTGGGTTGACATGCTCCTGAAGCGCTACTGTGCATGCCCAGGGCTTGGGCTTACTCTTTTAATGCTGTTTTTACCTGGTTATGGCCCTCATTTTACTAGGGGGGAGGCTGCATCTCCCTGCTCAGTACACTTTGTAATATCTACGCCTGGCATAATCTCATACAATATCATTTATATCACTGGTTGACTGGCACAGTGCTCGTGATCGCGCATGAGCAGAACCCGACACTGTGATTACCCTCTGGCACCTAAGGAGCTTTCTTGCTGTTTCCTGGCTTCAGGCAGTGCTGATGCCCAGGGTTTGAATTGGGCAGGAGCCCTCGGAACTCAGTTCCATCACTTCTTAAGCCATTGTTTGACAGATCCACCACTTCTGCCTTATTTCTCCAAGGGTTACTATAGGAGAGTTCCACCATCAAAAATGATAGCTCTACCACATAGAAATCTAGATGTGAAAATTCCACCACCTAAACTTTTCAAATTTAACCACTGTTAATGGGCGTCACATCAAAAGAGTGAGTGAATATGAGCAAATGCATTACAGCGAGTCTTTCAGATGAGATGTTAAACTGAGGTCCCATCTGCCTGTTCTGGTGGTAGCTCAGGCAGATGTTAAAGATCCCATGGCACTTCTCAAAAAGAGTAGGGGCATTTTTTATTGAAAAATTCTATGCAAAACATAAAGAACAAAATACATTACTTCATGTAAGCATCAGAAACAAAACCATAATTTAACAAACAACATTCCCTCATACCCCCCACACATACCCAATCATGCGGTTTGTTAAATGGAAACTTAACGTATATGATAAAAAAAAGGCAGGGAGAAAAATGAAAATAAATATACATATTATGTTTTTAAAGCTTTAAAAAAATTAAAACAGTGAAAAAGAAAACTTAATTTAATCCATGCATACTTTCATAGTGGTAGATACCTCAATTCCACCCAAAAATTCATTATCCAATCTCATAATATTATGTTAATATGACAGTAGGGTTCATAGCTGAGTACCCTCACTGCATTAGAATATTGTAATACCACTGTGCATAACATAACTTATCACCTGCGTCTGTCCTTTCCATAGATTATTTACTGACACCATTGAACATTTCTGAACATCCTTATTATACACTTTCACACATGCTGCTTCAATCAGTTTACGAACTGTTAAGTAAGTCATACATTGTTGCTTTGTAACATAATCAGCTTCTAGCTTGCCACAAGTAAACTTTTATATGGGCAAAAAAATCTTCCAGAGTGCTTCTATTACGTGCTGCACACCTACCATTATAGTACCCTAGGACCAGTTGCTCATAAGTTAACCTAGTTAACCATTGTAAGTTCCACGTATATGCTAAAAAGGATCAAAGCTGAGAAGAAAAACAACATTCAAACAGAAAATGCGCCATTGTTTCCTCTGGAGCTAGACAGTCCATACAAGGACATCCTCTTTCTTCGAAAGCCTTATAATTTACATTTCCTTTAACGTTTAATCTACAATTACATACAGTACATGGCCATAGATTATCCCACATTCAAACTGGAATTCTAGCATTGTTCAGTTGGGAAACCACACCAGAAACCAGGGCTGGGGAACAAGACTTAAATTCAAGAGTAACTGGACCTATCTGTCCCAGAATCATTTCATATAATTGTTTTCTTGTAGAATTCAGAATTTGTGATTTTGTTATCTGCCATATACACAATTTTCTTAATGTAGGTTTCATAAAAGCTGGTACTTTCATTTTAGGGAAAAGGCTTCACTGGTTCTTCCTGCCAGTGGCTCAAATAACCTCTCATCAAGACTTTAATCCACTCTTCCTCTCTGCCTCTCTTCCCCACTGGTAATAACGTTTTTTTTAATATTCCCTATTAAAAAATAACATGAAAAAACCAAAGGATGCAACATTCCCATTCCCCCTTGTTGTCTAGGTAAATATGGAAATTCCTTTTTAATGGGGTTAAGCCTATTCACCTATAACATCTGAAAAAAAATACTATAAATTCTGGTTTCTAAACTAAAAGGAATGGGGTATATCCACCCTACATATAATAATATGGGCACTAAAATCTGTTTCATAATAAATATCCTTTTTTGTTTAGATAGTATCCAGCTTTTCCATTTATCTACTCTTCAGTCACAGTTCTGTATAGCTTCTGTCCCATTTTTGTAAGCCATATCTCCATCTCCAAACTAGGTATCATGGATTTTAATTGGATTTGTAGATATTGTAATCCCTGCCACACTAGTGACACTTATTGGCTAACCTAGTGTAATCCCCACACTTTTCTCTATATTCAGGAGAGCACCAGACACTGTTCCATGGTGATGTGATTCTGAATTGCTAGTTTTACACTCTCTTGATATGTGACCAAAAGACAAAGATCACCTGCATATACAGAAAGTTTAATTTCAGAATCCTGTCCTGATAACTGCAGTCCATGAATCAAATGGTTTGCTGCAATATATCTGAAGCATGTGTCAAACACAAACATATATAGTAATGGAATTAACAGGCTTCCCTGCCGTACCCCCACCTTCAAGGCTAAGGGTAGCCCTAAAGTTTCACCTATCAGGGGAATCACATATGCTCTATTATACAAGGTTTGAATACACTGTACTATCATATCAGGTATTTTATACTGATGTAAAACCTGTAATAATAAAGTGGTGTATTACTCTGTCAAATGCCTTTCTTTGGTCAAGTGATACCAAAAAGTCAGATAAATTATTTTCTTTACAATATACATGACTATCCCTAATTAACTGAAGATTATCTTGAATTTCATGACCTGGCACCCCACAAGTCTGTGCCTGATGTAAAAAATCTGATAAATGAGGTTGTAGACAGTTATGGATTAATCTACCCAATATCTTCCAATCTGTATTCTATAGGCAGATGGGCCACCAATTTTTTATTAATGTCTCATCTCTAGATTTAAAAATAAATTTGATCAATCCTTGTGCAAAATCTTCCCTCATTGTATGTTGATCTATGATCTCATTATATACTAATAGTAAAAATTCTGTCAATTCTTCTTGAAAAATTGAGTAAAATTCTAAAGGTAGCCCATCCTGCCCAGGGGATACATTTTTTCTCATCCCCTTAAGAACTTATATCAGTTCATCATGACTAAATTGGGTGTCCAGATGCTGCAAAGTATATCATCCAACTGAGGACTATATTGTGTTATGTAAGTATGCATGCTAGAGTCAATAGGGAGAAGTTAATTGTTAAAGGAATCCAGATAATCATGTACAATGCATTTCAAATCATGTGGAGAAGTTTTTACCATACCATCAGTATCTTTTAAAGCTGTGATACAGGAATTCTCTATTCTACTTTTGCAGGCTGCACAGGGGTCTCCTAAAGGGGTCTTTGTAGTCCCTTACTGTAATGCAGCTGTAAGTATAGCTGCCCTATCATTTTGATAAGTTTTCAGTTGATTTTTAACCTGTGTAATTTGAGTACTGTAATCGTGTGTAGTGGTATTAATTAATAAGTACAGTAATTGTTGACGTAAAGATAAATAATGTAAGAACTTTTTGTTTTGTTGTTGCTTACCATATTTTATAAAACATTTGTGTCCTCCCACCATTCCCCCATGGTATCATATAGACATAATACTGTACTTCGAGCCCTTAAGAGTCCTCTAATAAGATTCTGGACTATTTTATCCTGTAATAATGCAATGTTCAATTTCCATCCATCCTTTGGGGCATGTAATGCCTCTTGAACGTGTACCTTAAATAATAACATGGAGTGATCTGAGAACTCCATAGGAGGTACTTGGAGATCTATACAATGTACATTATCAGAGAGAAGCCAATAATCTAATCTAGTTGCCAGTTGACCTCTAACATACAGTATGTTTTATCCAATTTATGGGGATATGATAATTTAGCTGCATCTTTCATGCCAGCTACCTTAAGACAATTCTGTAGTGCATGGGTGTCACAATACACTCTTTTACTAGTGAAAGACCCTTCTGGGACATCTAGGGGGCAATTAAAATCTTCTCCTACAATAACCTGTCTAGTGATCATCAAAAAGGGCTGTAATGTTTTAAATAATTCTACCCTGTCTGCTTTACTTTGAGGACTAAAAACCACAGTGAATATGCAGGCTTTGCTTTCTAGCAGGCCATCTAAAATAAATAAACAACCATGTATAATATCCATTAATTTCTGTAAAGTAAACTGTACTCCTTTAAAGAGAATCCCCACCCCATCAGCTCTATTGATGCCAAAGGACCAATAGGACAAGCCCACAACCAAGTTTTTTACATTGATTTATCACGGCAGATGTATTTAACCAGGTTTCCTGTAGAAAAATAACATTAACAGTTCGTTGCTGGAGGAACGTAAAGACTGCTTTTCTTTTGCCCTCATTGAGAATGCTACAAACATTAACTGTAGCAAAGGTCAAGGGTCCCCTAGGCATGATAGTTTAAGAAAAAGGCCATCAGTCCTCACTATCCCCTATGTGTTTCTTCTTTTTTTTCTTTCTGCCCTCTCTTTATTCAATTGGAGGAAGGGATTTAGATACAATGTCAGATTCTGAACCTTCGGTTCCAGATCCCCCCCCCCCATTCCTTTTGTTTGGAAAGCACCTCATATTTGTTACTAAGGACAGCATCAGGAAAAGAGGAAGTCCATAATCTGGCACTCTGTCATGTCACAGGGGTAGTCCAAGATTGCTGGGGTGGAGGTGGGGTGGCATTTCTTGATTTTCAGAATCCACACAAGCCATGGATCCCTGCTTGATTTCTGCCTCCTGAGGTGGGGGGGCAGGAAAAGTTTGCTGATCAGTGAGTGTCTGCTGAGAGGCTAGTTGATCCTGTTGTGGTTCTTCACTCATCTGTTCCTGTTCAGTTTCATTAGGTGTTGGAATCTCAGGGCCTTCTTGTGGCATAGCATCACCATTTTTATTCTTCATTTCTGGTCTCGTGGGTGCTTGGATAGGGGCCTCAGGGTGACCTTCAGCTTTCCTTTCTGCACATCTTATTATTATATCCTGGTGAACTCTGGCCTGTTATGCACTGCCCATAGGCACTTGTGGAACACATGGCCTCTAGCACCACAGAGATTGCAGCGTGTCACATTTCTGCACTCTATGCTAATATGGTTGTACTCGCCACAAAGAGTATATTTGACCTTATCACATGAGCTGACTAGGTGAGTCCATTCACCACATTTATGGCAGGTTTTAGGCCGACCAGAGTAAAAACACACACCACGATCCCTTCCAATAAAAAAACTGTTAGGCAGATGAATAATGCCTGCATCATTTTATCGTAGCTTGATTTTAAAGTGCCATCCACCTGTTCAGAATGATTCCAAATCAATAATGGGTTCAGGGGCACTGAGAACATTGCAGTGTTTTTGAAGCCAGTTCTGAATGTCTCCTATGTTAATGCTTTCAGTTCTAAACATTATAGTCATTGTTTTTATCACCAGTTTAGTCAGAGGGATGCCCATGAATGGCGTCCACAATGGGGAAAACTTTTTCTGATTATACAGTGTCCAAAATTTATCCAGTCCATGAGCAGTATGAAAACTAATATCAAAGTTCTCTTCCCCTGATATGTGAATCAGGACATGAACTTCAACAGGGACTAAGAGTAAGGATTCTTTAATAAGCTTTTAACCCCACATATTCCCTATCTGGGAAGAGCTCCAACCCTCCCTTATATTTAATTCACACAGCATGTCTGCACGGTATAGGGGGTGATTTATCAAAGAGATCAGAAAATTGTGTTGAACGTGGGGGGGGTTGAGTATCATTGCTAACACCAGGGCCATGGGTTGCACTACCCGGTTCATCTCTTGATCCATTCCTGTGTTCTGCTCCCTGTCCTGTATTAGCTGAAGGCCCTTCTCCCTCTGAACTAGTATCAGACTCCACTGAAATATTTCTACTGTTCGAATCCGCCCTTCCATGCTCAAGTTCCAAATCTGCAGGTTGATGCCCTAAAGGCACTGCTGTAATATCTGTTACTGGCTGCTCTGATGTTCTTCTATTTAAATCCTGTGTTGTTAAAGGATTGTCTTGCAATATCTGTGCCCCATTGCTCATGTCTAGCCCGGTGTCCACCATTTTACTTTGTTTTTTAATATTTGCCAAGTCAATATTACAGTTCTGGATTTTATCACTGGGATTAATGACCTGCTTCATTTGTACACCCCAACCACTTTGAGCTCCACATTCAAGGCACCCTTTGACTTGGCATTCCTCTGGCCCCTATCTCCCTGATGAGTGCCAGCTCCTTCCCTGAGTTGCTGCTGTTTGTGTATTTGAAAGTTAAAAAATTGGGTCGGAGACCCACTTACCCGAAGTGTCCTGCCGCGAACCAGCATTCTGCAGGGCCAGCTCCAGTGTCCATGTCTCCGCTGTCACTTCTGGGGTACTGATCAAAAAAGCTGCTTTTAATCTTTCTCTGGATGTTTGACATTCCTCAATAAAATTTCACCTGCTTTAGTTAGTGAAGGGTCTGCATGTCCTTCAGTAATGCTTTGATCTTCCATCTCTTTTTTTCTAATCTCTTTAGATTCTTTCTGCATGTAGCGTCTAAATTGAGCACCAAACTTTGTAGCCACACTTAGTCCCTGTCTGTTCGTATGTCTCCTCCATTGTCATAACCACATCCTAGAACTCCTCAGAAGTGGTATCCATCTCAGAATCAGTGTTATTATTATCCAAAGTAGCCATTTCAGTAGCAATGTCCAGTTTCTGCGAATACGCAGCATAAGGTAAAACATCCATGCCAATTACTGTTGTTGCTTCACTAGGAACAATCGCAATGATGTTCTCCCAGCTTGACTCAGCTGGGAGGGAGAACTGCTCCCCAGCCTGCCACACATCCTCCTCTGCCTTACCAAGAGTAGGGGAATTTTCTCGGCGCCCTGGCTAAATTTCCCCCATTCACTAAAAATACCACCAACTGCTTAATCTGGTTCAAGGTCAGCTGGCATTCATCTGTATCCCCATCCACCGGGTTGTGCCTGAAAATAGGCAGAATTTGTCTTGTGCAGTTACCTGGTCAACAAAATCTAAATAAATAGTGTCATATGAACCAGTTGGATTTTACAGCGCATGTTTACTTGAGTGCTGTGGGTAATGATGTTGACTCTAGACTTGAGCAGTGTGGATAATGAGGTAGAGTCTAGTTGTGTTTGTGTTGTACAGTGATGTTAGCACAGGGTGCTTTTTTGGGGGGGGGTTGTGCTTGGTTGTACTTGGTTTTTATCCATTTCATTTCATCTTCTTGTATGTTTATGTTTTTTACTTCTGTGTTTCAGTTCCTTTTACTCATACGGAGTGACTGTGTGTTTGGGTGGGTTGCAGACCATGTGGTATTTGTGGCATAGTGGGTAGAGTAGGGTGTTGGTTAGGTAGGCAGTGTATGTAGCAGTTTGTGGTACACGTTTCTGGTGGTTCGAGTCTGGCTGTTTCTGGAGTCTTTCATTGATGCACTGTGTAGACTGAGTGTGTTCTTCTGGGGATTTTCATTCTTTTGTTCTCCCTAATTTGTTTTTTGGGTTCCAATTTTCAGGTGTTTTATACTGAATTTTGTTTGTGTTCCTCTTTGCACATTTTGGGTTTGGTAATTTTGTGGGTGGTGTTCCTAATTTATTAATTACTCGGTTTATAAGAGTTTGTGTCTTCCTCATGTTTCCTTGGAAAGAGTGCTGTGATTTTCAATGGATGTGCTACTTCTTGTGCTGAGTTGTAACTGCATTTTATTAAAAGTCAGAAGGGGAAATCCCTTTTACTTTTTGATGGCTACCTTTATCGGAAAGGTAAGGCAGTTGGAAAGAAGGTTTACTGACGGTGTCTTGATTGTCACAAATGTCAGTGCTTGGTTCAACTGCACACTGACTCGGATAGTGTCGTTAAGATCCTACAGTGTCATAATTATGTAGCTGATGCTGGCAATGTAGCTGTTCACTGGGTGGTGTGTGAAATAAAAGATTGTGCTGTGGCTACTGTGGAGTTGATGCCGCAAGTCATTTTGGGGTGTATCTCTGGTGTTTCTGATACTGTAGCTGGCCATTTGCCCCAAATGCAGTATTTGAAACTATTCTTCAAAATTAGAGGATCATCACAAATGTTGGTATTTGGCTTGACTGCACACTGTCTCAGATAACGTCATTAAGATCCTACAGTGTCACAGTCATATAGCTAATGCTGGCAATGTAGCTGTTTGCTGTGTGCTGTTTAAATAAAAGATTATGCTTTGGCTACTTTGGAGTTGACGTCACAAGTAATTTTGGGGTGTATCTCTGGTGTTTCTGATGCTGCGGCTGGTCATCTGCCCAAACTGCAGTATTTGAAGCAGACTGTTCTTCAGGCTTGGAAGGTACTGTCCAAGCATCCTGTGTCACCATCCTCTGTGTCTGAGTTGAGTATTTCCAGATTACTATAGCCATACTGCAAGTGGGAAACGTTTCCTTCTTCATGGTGGTGGTGGTGACGGAGATCGTGACCTAATTTTTTCCATGGACAGGAACATTTGTTTTATGGAGGGGTGCACTGACTGGTATTTAGATGGGATCTTTAAGTGTTCCCACTCCATGTTTTTTCAACTATATACAGTGCATGGAGTGACGTTTTGTACTGTTATTCCCAGATGATTGCATGAAATGTCTTTTCTTATGAGTGTGTTTTCTCAGAGTTAAAAAAGCTGAATTCAGGTATCTGTCCCCATATATCTTTATCAGATTTTGAACAGCCTGCTTGGAAGGCATTTTCTACTGATTTCCTCAATTGTGAAGTTTGAGGATGCTTCTTCCATTTTTGTCAGTCAGTTTGGAGGAAGGTGCAGCAGTTTAATGAGCTTCATCAGAAGTATGTTTCTGATGAACAAGTTGCCCTCCACAGCAGGATGCTTCTGGCTTTGGCTTTTCTGCCTGTGATTGATGTACTGTCCCTTTTGGAAGAAATGAGGCAGTGGTTATTTTTGCGTGGACTATGATGAATTGTAACAGCCTCTTATAGACTATTATGAGGACACATGGATAGGTCGTCTCGTTGGTCAGTCTTGGAGAAGTCAATCTGTTTTCCCTGTTTTCTTCTGGAAATGTTATGAAGCTGCGAAGCAAAGTTTGCCTAGAACCAATAATGCTGTAGAGGGTTCGCATCATAGTCTCAGTAGGCAAATACATGCATGCCATTCAAATATCTGGAAGTGTATTGACTGCATGAAGAGGGAACAGTTCCTGTTAGAAATAAAGATTGAGCAAGGTGTTGCAGGTCAGGATTGAGCTTCCTCAAAGAAGAAATATAAGGTCTTGGCTAAGAGAATTACTTGTACTGTCTCCAAATATGGTACGAAGTCCAACTATGATTATTTGAGAGGGATTGCCTATAATTTTCAGTTGCAGGTTTAATTTGGTTTATATATTAAACAGTCGTAAATTTATGTGTTATGGAATTTAGCTGACATTGTACTTCATAGAGATGTTGTGTTTTCCTTCTGTTATAATGCATTTTGGATTGTTTTCTTGTTTGTTTTGTAAGACAATAAAATTTTAAATTGCTGTCTACATCTTCTCAACGTTGCCTTTATTTTTCTGGGTGGTGCGTTAGTTTGCAATTAGTTATTTTTTCTTCTGCTTTTCGCTACTTTGATGGTTCATTTTCATTTTCCTACACTGTGTTTGCTGGCGCTATTGTTAATGCACTTATATGATGGTTGCCATTTTTGTTTTACTCCTTCTACATAGTGCCCTGTTGACACCTATTCAGTGCTGGGGCTTTTCAGTTCCCTACCAAAGCTGTCAGTGTCCCCTTACATCCTTACACACCCATTTTGTCTCCTTAGTGCTGCTTTTCTGTGTTTTCAGTTTTTTCCTGTTTGTCTTTTGTTCAGCAGTTTCAGTTTTGTTTTTGATTTTGTTGTTCTCAGTCCTCCCTTACTGCCCCCTCTTCCTCCTGCTAACTATCCTGTATTGCTTGATTTAATCTGGCAGAAGCCACCCACTCTTTTCTTGCTCAGCTCATTCCAACAGTCTGACAGTCTCCATTCCTAACTTATACCTTTTGAGGTATTGGAGTGAAGGTAGGTTTGCCCTATCTACAGGGGATGGGAGTCCATGTCTCCATTCATCCATTTGCCAGTCTTACAATTGTACCAGCAGTCTGACAGTCTCTATTCCTAACTCATATCTTTTGAGGTATTAGAGTGAATGCTGGTTTGCCCTGTCTACCGGGGAATGGGAGTCCATGTCTTTCAATTTAATTCTCTAACAATTGCACTTTTATACCAGCTATTCAACAGTCTCCATCCCTAACTCTGTCTTCTCAGGTATCAAGTGAAGGTGGGCTTGCCCTGTCTGCCAGGGATAGGAGTCCATGTTTTCTGATACATTCTCTACCAACTGCACTTCTATTCCAGCAATTTGACAGTCTCTGTACCTAACTCTACCTTCCGAGGTATCGATTGAAGGTGAGCTTGACCTGTCTGCTGGGAATGGGTGCCTGTGTCTTCCAGCTACATTCTCTGCCAAATCCATTCTCTACCAGCAGTCCGACAGTGCCCTGGACCCTCAGTGACATATGCAGCATATTGGAATTGTGGCATCCTCCATATCTACTGCTTTTCTGCCTCCAGTTCCTGATGATGGTCCTGCAAAGTTTCCTTGGACTTAGTCCTCAGCTTCTCCAACCCATCCATGGGTTTCTGACTTGAACTCCTCTATTGAAGACAGGACTCTTCTTGCCTCATGGCCAAGCTCTGAATGATGGGCTCTCCAGTACTCAGCTCCAGCTTACACCTTGGACTTGTGTGATTTGTTCTGGCTTCTCAGGCTCATCACATTCTGGATATTGAACCTAACCAGCTCTTTCATTGACTGGACTTCAGGACTTCATGGCTCTACTTGCCTTCTTTTTTTTTATGCACCCACCCCACACCCTGGCTGAGCCCTCTTTCAAGCCTTTCATTGACCTGCTCACCCAGCTGCTCCCAACCCTACTACCCCACATCGCAGCCAGCCCAGGCAACCCCAATGTATCCCTTCATCGGGAGGGTCCTTTACCTTCGTAGGGGATAAGCCTTCTGGGCATGCCAATGATCCTGGGTGCTGCTGAGGTGGTAGATGGAGGGCCAGGAGCTCAGTGATGAGGGTCCGGGGATGCCATCACCTGATTGGCCAGGGCACCATTTTCCTGTTTTCTACCTGGGGGGGAGTGGCGTGCCACAGACATCAAGGCATACGCCAACATCCGCCACTCCCCAGTCATCTGCGTCCTGACTTCCTGCTGTGCTTCTGGCATCTGCCAGGAGCCAGCAGGCACCAGGCTGCATCCCCACCCTACCCCCCAGAGAAGGTGAGCTGTTGCTGGATGTTCCATCCTTCTCCCCGGTCAGCCCTCCAGTGACCTGGGTCTGTTCCTGAACTAAGGTCACCAGCATCACAGATGGAAATCCAGCCGCTGTGCCAACAGGCCAGTGGCTCGATTTACCCTTCTAGTTTCCCTACCTACTCTCCTGTATATCAGCACTTGTAGCTCACTTCCCAGCTCCACCTACTTGCCTCTGAATCAGTGGCTCCTGCTGCCATCTCCTCCCTCAGCAGTGCTCCAGCCATTCCTGATCTTCTGAGCTCTTGTCCATATCCATCCACCTAGGAGCCATCACCGCTCAGTGCCTCAGACCTCTGCTTTGTCTCCTGCAGTGTCATTTCTGAATTCTTGCTGTCTGAAGCTCCTGGACTCCCAATGTCTTGCTCATGTCTGCATTCATCCTGGCTTCTTGTCTGTACTGCAGTTGGATCTATTCCACTTCCCTTTAGCAGTGAGGCATTGCCTCTCATTTGTTCTGCTGCTTCTTCCATGGACTTTGCATTGCTTCCATCTGATGACCATTCTGCACCCTGCGCTCATCTCCATGGTGCCATGTCAATCTCTGGATGCTTTTTCCCCAGCTCCTGGCTTTCCATGGTTGCCTTCTAAGGCCCAGTTTGGCTGAGTCCTGCTTATACCTCTCTGCCATCTGTGGCATGTCTTGGACAGACTGCTGTCCTGTCATAGTACATTTTTTCCACTACCTCAGCAGCCTGGGACTTCGGCATGTTTGCTCCCTGGCTCTCCTTTTGGGCATTTCTCAATGTTTGTCACCATCCAGCTCTCAATCATCTTCTTGACTATTTCTCTTACTGATCTGGTAGATTCTTCTCCAACAGCTGGCCTTACTGATCCTGTCCAACTGTTCCAAGGCCTACCAGTTCCTTGGACTGTCAAGCAAAATTTAGGTTAAGTGATTTCCCTCAAAGTCCTCAGCATCTGATTGGATTTTGACTCTATAGAAGCCCAACGACCTCCTGATCAACTTCTTGGGATCCAAGCTTTGGTGGAGTTCTCTTCAACCAGATTCTGTACATGAACTGTGAACTTATTCCCTCTTGGGATTCCTCAATTTCACAATGCTACTACTTCCTCGAGGTTGATCCTTTAATTTCTTCTTTTTGGCACTGGCATTATCGTTTTCCGAATGGCACAATCGTATCCAAAGCTCAGCTGCAGCAAATCAGATCTAGCTATGTGGTCCTAATTTACCTTCCTGGAATTGCTTCTTCTGTTCTTCAAAGACTCTTCTTCCGTCCATCTCAAAATATACACTAACACATCTCCATGCATGCCTGTCCTGTTATGTATGCAATCCTGAATCTCAGCTCCCTGACTTCTGGGCACTACATTACTTCATGAAATCATGCCTGTTACCTTCCTTTGGGTCATCCATGGTCCCGTCTGACAGTACTCATCTTTACTCATACTCAGCCCACCATGCATACCATCCTTGAGGGTAGGTCTTTGTCCTATTCCATCATACCATTCATTCAGAAATGACTTGGCTACTCCTATCACAAATTCACACTGCAATGGTTTCAGATCAGGTTATGCAAATGATCCAGTTGATGTGTTCTCCCATTTCAAATTTTAAACCTTTCATCATTTTCATCCTTCAGTGAACTCAGTCAAGACCCATTCTTTTATCTAACGACCTCATAATATGTTTGAAAATGAATCGCCAGCATGTCATGCCATATGTCGACCACCCTAGCTCCCACTTCCCAAGCTGCTGATACTTCAGTGTAGAAAGTATCCCTCAATTTCCACATTGCAGTCCTTGCTGATAATTTAACTCATGTAAAATGTGTACTAGATCTCTAATTTATTATTAAGCCTTGAATCCATCATGTGGAGCAATTAAGTTATACCTATCAGGTATCCAGTCATCCCTCATAGCCTACTGTATCCTCATCTTCACTGTTGTCAATCCTTCTGTTACACTCCTTCTACAGGGTATCCAAAGAGCCTGAACAGTTTAAACTCCTCATCGTCTCCCTATAGATGGCTCCATAATAAAACATAATGGATTGCTGAACTTGGATACATTTGTATCTACCTCAAACATCATGGTTTCTTCCATTCATTTACCTAGCCTTCTTGGGTTTTATGTGATGTGAATGAGGATGTCTGGGTGAGTCCCCAAAGGACGACTGTTGAAGGGAGAATGCACATAGAATGACTTGGAAAAAGGGCCCTTGCTGCAATGGCGACACCACCGTGGTGGTACACAATGGGCGAACATAGAATGAGCGACCCTGGCAGGACAGGGACAACAAGGATGCATGGTCAAAAGAGTGACTTGCGGTGTGGCCAAATAACCATGGGCACCCATGATGTGGGTGACAGTGCATGACTGCAAGCCACACTGCCACAAGGGAAAACAACCCTGCCAACAGCCACCCCAACCCTGCTCACACATGGAATTGAAAGTTGTGAGCAAGGCCACAGAGGCAGTCAAAATGGCTGTGGGTGCTGTACTCAGCCACAATGGATGCAGTCCTGACATTCAGGTCATGGTTGCACTGGTAGACCTGAGCTGGCTCTGCCCCGGACAGCAGCTGCTCAATGCAGACCGCGGACATGTACTCCTCCTGCTGGAAGCACTGCAGGAGGCACCAGATGCTGGGGTGGCATGCACTGATGTGGCTATTGAGCACCCTGTGCCACCCCTCCACCAGGTTGTTTGTTCCAGTGAGACCCTGGACAGTTGCCTCATGGCAGTTCTACTGGGTCACAGAGAATGCTGGTCGCCACCTCCTGGATTGGCCCATCAGACAACCAATCCAGTTGTCATCAAAGTAATATAGAATGGGCTGGAGGATCTCTTCATTGGTCTCGAAGAAGAGCCACTCCCACATCTCCTCGAAGATGCCTGGCACGTCCTCGACTGGCATGAATGCCAACACCAGGAGCATGCGGAGATGCAGGGTCAAATTGGGGTCGGTCGTGTACTGGTCCAAGATCTCGGTGCTCCACTGGATTCACCACCAGATGGCCTGTGAGAAAGGGAAAAAGCAGCCTCTGATTTGTGTAGCAAGGAACACCATTGAGACCCCACACCAGCTGGTACATTCAAAATCCAGCAGGACTGTCACTGGGGCCAGTGTAGGGTAGTGGATTTTGAACTGGCCAAGCAGCCAGACATAGGTCTGTGCCCTCCAGGAGCATGTGAGAGCAAAGACAGCTGGCAAGACTGTCATGGACTGGACTGCATGGACATTGTAGAGCTGTTCAAACAGGGCCGGGCACAACTTGAAAGTGCTGTCCATGAGCCAGTCAAGGCAGTCGGCCAGGAACTGGAGACCCCTGTCTGTGGCATAAATCAACAGACAGTCCTGCTCACTGCTGCTGTCATCTGCTGTCATATAGCAGGAACTGGTCCCCCTCGTTGGTCACCATGAACTCCTCAGGTATTGTCAGCGCAGTCACAGACATAGATATTACTAGCCACCCCCACGCCACATGCCAGATCCACTGCACCATCCTCCACAGGAGCCGTAGGCCAAACCATGGCTGCTGGTACCCCCTCCATACTGTCCACCACCACCTGGGCTGCCATGTCCATACTCCACCTCACCTGGTCACACAGGTCCCTAAGCACCTGGTGCACACCCACATCAGTCACATCGGGGACATGACTATGGTCCCTCATGGTCCTCACTACTGTATCATCCACAGTTTGGAGTTGGGCCCAGCAATTGTACCACACACCACCAGTAGGTCTTTTCAGGACCCTCCTTGTCCTTGCAGTACACAAATCCATTGTGCATGGCAGGTGGCAAGCCTTTCTGGCTACACAAGAATTTGCACTACCATCATGCTGTCTAGCAGACAACTGTGTGTGGTCATCTGCCTGCACCATCCCTTTATCTGCCCATCCATCCTTGGTGATGTGCTGCACCTGTGCTGGCCATTGTCAGTGGTGCATAAGTATGAGGGATGCATGCCCCTCCCCCCCACTGGGACATCCCTGTGAGTGCTACTGGGACGTCCCCCTGTACCTGTCAGTTCACCCACATTGTGCACACTGGTCCTGCCTCCCCCCATCATGGCATGGTAACCATCCCCTCCCATGTGCATTCAGGGGGTGTACAGTGTGTGTGTGCAGGCAGTACCAGATGTGGGTCAGAGGCATATGGTTGTGTGGGCTATCGGAGGCACCGGTGCAGTGAGATTCATTCATGCAGCTCCCTGTCCCTGCAGGTGAGTGTACTGGTGTCTCTGACAAATGCCTCTGTGGGTTCTGCTTGCCCTTGCCTCTGGTGTCCGAGGAGGGGGGCCTGCAGGCATTGTGTTTGCACCGTGCATGAGTCCTCGGGGCAGTGGTCAGCAGTGGCATTGTGTTCGGGTGCAGGGCTGGCCTGGCTGCTATGTTCCCCATCACCCCCACATTCTGTGCTCCCTGACCCATTCACCCATCCATGTCAGCTCATGAGGGCCTGTTCCTTGCCACCATTGTCCGCTTCCACCTTTCTGAACACCACCCTGGGCCACTTCCTGCCCTCTCATTGGCATGTGCCATGTGGCCTCCCCATGCCATTCTGTGTCCCACTGTTGCCCTGTTATGCTGTGCCACCTGTGGGCCTCACCTGCCCAGCCCTTGCTTGCATGTGTCTAGCCGTGGAGGCCTCGCTCATAGTGGGCCTGCAGCATTACTCACTCTCACACTGCTGGGTGGCCTTACAGGCAGTCGCTCTTTCGGCGGCCGCTCTTCTGCAGTCACCCATTTTCATTTGCCAAGAAAAACACCTTTTGATCATGGTACACTGCCTTCTTTGGATTCCTGCATCCTGGAGAATACACTATCTCGTCCTCGTCTCCGACAAGTTCCTTAACATGGCCATTTTCCAAACGGGAGCAGATCATTATATCCTGCTGTTATCTTTTTCAAAGGATGACAGATTACATTAAGGAGTTCTCAGATCCCTTTTTCCATCCTGTACTTTCTGGAGTTCAGCAGCCCATCCAGACAAACTTATGCTCTTCCTCGTGTTCAGATCTATCATGTCCTCTGCATTCAGTGTCAGTGGCTCAGCAGGTAGCACACTCGCCTCTGAGGCTGGGAGATCAGAAGACTGTGGGTTCTATCCCTACACCAGGCACTTGAGTTAATATCCCAATACTGACACTGTAGTGCAGCATGAGGGGGGTGCTGCACTCCTGAGGTGCCGTCTTTTGGATGAGACATTAAACCGAAGTCCAATCTGTCTGTTCTGGTGGTAGTTTAGGTGGATCCCATGGCACTTCTCGAAAAGAGTAGGGTAATTTTTATTAATGCAATAATATAACAGCAAAACACTTTATGTATGCATATTTTCAATTCAGTTTGTTACTTTTGTTGTACCTTAGATATCGATATAGAAAAAAACAACTATTATGCAACCATTATTTAATTTACACATACTGTGAAATTCATTATTTTGTATACTGTACCTTTTTCCTCCTTATCTGTCCTTCTTCCTAAATACTTCCTCTCCCTTACACTTACTCCTTCCTTACCTCTGTAATATTTTTGCTAAGATTGAACACTGCTTTCCTAACAGCTGTCTCTATATACTCTCCTTCCTGTGTTAGAGGTGATTACTCTATAAGTGCTATAACAGTTTGCCATCTTTTGCTTAAACATCATTCATTCAAGTTACACCTTTGAAGATTAAAATGGGGAAAGACCTCCACCAATTATTAAGTGCTGCTCTTGGCATTTTGCCCTGTTCATATTTAAACGCCACAGCCCAGATATTCAAAAGGGTTGCGCATGGCGCAACAGTGTTGCGCCATGCACAACTCCACTGATGCACCCTGGTGCGATATTGAGGGGTAAAGGTGCTCAGACAGTTGCCTGATGCTCGGGCGCATCAGTAATGTATGCAGGCACAGGTGGGGGGGCGCCCATGCATAAACTGCACATCCTGATATTCAGCATGGGCCATGCAGAGTTATGCAGGCGCAACCCCTACCTGCGCCTGCACAAAGTTACGCTGAAAAAAAAAGGAACAAGTCGAGGGCCACCCACAGGTGAGCTGCCACATTGCAGGGAGCAACACAGCAGCTGCCACCTGTGGGTGGCCCTGGACTTGTTTCCGCCGCACCTGGCGGCACCCCCCCATGCCCCGATCGCAGGCTGAAGTGTCACCTTCGCAGCCCGATCGCGGGCATAATGTTAATCTTCCCCACCCCTCGAGTAGCCCGATTATGGACATAATGCATCCTCCTCCACCCCGAGTAGCCCGATTGGGGCAAAGGTACATCCTCCCCCACCTCCCGAGTAGCCCGATCGCGGGCATAAGGTCATCCTCCCCCCCCCCAAGTAGCCTGATCACGGGCATAATGTTTAATCCTCCCCCACCCCCGAGTAGTCCGGATCGCTGGGCATAATGTAAATCTTTCCCAGTAGCCCGACTGGGCGGCATCCACCCCCCACGTCCAGAATCAGGATCTATGGCCTCTCCCACCCTCCTGCTCCACGGAGCCCCACCACCCTGCTCCCCCTGTCAGCCAATCGGTGGCAGTACCCCACCTGCTCTGCCGCCCGCCGCCGCTAACTGACAGTGCTAGAGCGACGCTCATTGGTTCAGAGCATGAGCCAATGGCATGCAGCCTATACATAAGCCAAGTTCAGATATGGAATGAAAATTCATTCACGATCTGGATCTTCGACGAGATGTATGGGTTGCACGCCCATTGGCTCATGCCTGAACTAATGGGCGGCAGCCCTACCAAGCTGTCAGTGGGGCGGCGGGCGGCAGGCAGGTGGGTGCGCCTCACGGGCGCTGACGGGGAGAGGGTGGTGGGGCTTGGTGGGTGGGAGGGGTGGGGCCACCAGATCACCAGGGATTCTGGATGGGGGTGAGGATGCCACCCACGCATCAGGCTACTGGGGGAGATTAACATTATGCCTGCAATCGGGCTTCGGGGTGGGGAAGATTTACATTATGCCCGTGATCGGGCTACCGGGGTGGGGGAGGATTAACATTGGCGCCCGCGATGGGCTACTCGGGGTGGGGGAGGATGTACATTATGCCCGGAATGGGCTGCTGGGGGATGGAATACTGTTCTGCCCACGATCGGGCTGCAGGGGGCGCCGGTCCCATGGCTGCTGCCTGGCAGGACGCCAGGTGCAAGTCACCGGGGATCGGGCGACTTATGAGATGCAACAATATAATCAGATGCAAATGGCCCCTGCGCGCCTTGCATGAATTATGGCCCCATTTGCATGTCACCTTTGAATATCGTGAGGTGCTGTGCATGGCGCAATGGAACTTGCGCCACCGCATCTCAATGCTCCACTCTGACCACTTGCGCTAGTGCAGTTCCACTGTGTTACGTGCACAGTGGTGTAATAGGGGTTATTCAAAGAAGTTGCGACATAGCACAACTCCGTTGAATATTGCCCTGGCCACACCCCTGCACAACTATTTTGAGCGGCGCAGGGGCTTGCACCACAGAATGGCACAGTTTGAATATCTGGGCCCACGGCTACTTCATGGGTTACTTTTTCTAATAAAACCCCTATGGGCACATTTTTATTCTAAAGAAAGTAAAGACATCTGTTTTGCCATAAACACCATTTCAGAATTGCATTAACCACTCTTAATGTACTTGGGTGGAAACACTTCCATGCTAGATCATATTTCCCATATACAAATTCCATGTACGTCATTTTAGCCAACATAGGAGTCTTCCATTTTATAGCTAAAAGGCTCCAAAACAGGGGAATGTATGGGCAATCAAAAAAAAAGATGCTGCATTGTTTCCACTTGAACTATACACGACTCTCTGATACAGTACTGTTCTTCCATGGCTTTATGTGCATGATTAGCCTAACATTAAGCTTCCCATGGCAGCACATTCATAGGGTATCTCACATTTTCTAAGGTATTCCATTTTCTATTAATTGTTTTGTTAGGCACTGGGGTTCTGTTTCTTGCAGACTGTTAAAAATCGGCCCTATTAAGAAGTTACTATTTAGGACTGATGAATATAATACCTTTCTGTTTTGTGACTGCACCATTTGAATGGTAACACCCCACTGTTTTACTTTTTTTTTTTTAATCTATTAAATACTTCAGGATGCCCTGGGGTATTTATTTGAACACCCCCCATTTTGGTGCTACCCACTTATCCAAAAAATATTGACTACTTATTTTTATACTTTTTGTCCAGTCATGTTGGTTTCCTGCTATGATAGGAGATTTATTTCAATACAGGAAAACAGTAAAAAAGGAAAGTACCAGGTTTAACATGTTTAAGCCTCCCTGCTTTATTGGTCAATATGTGATAATTCTTTTCACAGGGTTCAAATGACTGCCCCTCAATAACTGGAAACAGGCATTATAAACTCTAGGTTCTAAATGTGGGGGTATTGGATAAATATAACTTATTGTTAACACCATTGGGAAAATAAAAGTTTTAAGCATATATATCCTCTTTTTCCTTGTCATGGGATAACTTTTCCATTTAGAAATTTTTTCCTCTTCAATACTAAGTTTCTGGATCCAGTTTTTCTCTGCTGGGTTTGTGTCTCCAAAAGATACCCCTAACATTTTGAAATTTCCTGAATTAAATGTGATTCCTTCTATTACCTCACCTAGGCTAGGATTCTGTTTTTTAAAAATTGTCCCTATACTTTTTTCTTTATTAAGGGAGAACCTGGAAATTACAGAGAACTCCTGTATAGTCTCTAGAGCTTGAACTACTGATGGTTTATCTGCCGTCAGAAGGCAGATTTCATCTGCATATGCCATTGCACAAGGGAACTGCATGTTCCCTGTACCAGCTATGTGTTTTATAGTTTGTAGACTATTTAGTTTTCTAAGTACTGGGTCTAAAGAAAAATATAGATTAAGGGGCTCAGGGGGCAGCCCTGTCTAACTCCTTTCCTTATCTTTACATGCGAGCCCATTAGTCCATTGACAAATGGCTTCATAGATGCTTGTCTATATAAAATCTGGATCCATGTATTAAATTCATTCAGGATTCTGTATTGCTTTAAAACATTGAAAAGATATTTGTGAGGCACTTGATCAGATGCATTTGACTGATCTAAGGGTATTGCATAGCATTCTGCCTGTGGGGAATCAAATACTTCTCTGACCAATTTTAAATTATCTAGCATTGACCTATGAGGAATTGCACGTTTGTGTTGTACTTATTACTGTGCATGCAATTTTTGCAAGTTTTATACATATACTTTTACAAAGAATTTTCCAGTCTGAGTTTATCAAACTAATGGGTCTCCAGTTGTTAATATTTTCTCTTTCATTTTTCTTATGTAGAGATATTAAAAGACTGTCTGCTAATGTAGGAGTTAATGGATACTGTACTTGGAGGATGCTATTAAATACTGCTGTGAAGTTTTTTATTAATATGCTTTTTGGTTTTTTTATAGAACTCATTCAGTATTCCATCTGGACCTGGGGTTACTGATTTTTTTTTTAATTATCTATCACCCTACTAACCTCTTCTTCTCTGATTGGTCTGATTAATTCTGTTTTATCTTCCTGTGTTATCTTAGGAATTCCTAAATCTTGAAAAAACATTTTTTTTTTCTGTTGTGGCTGTAGTTTCCTGCATAAAGAGCCATTTGGTGGGATCTGTTACTATTCTGAGAATTTCCAAATTGCTTTCCACACAGATGCCTTCATTATTCTGAAGTGTTGTCATGTATTTTGTATCTGTTCTTTGTTTACAGTGATCATACGGATTGATTGCCTTAGAGTTACCCTTCATGCCATATTTTTGTTCTAAAAAAAGGGAAGTAGCCCTGTCATATTGAAACAATGTCATTTATTTCTTTATCTGTATAATCTGATCAGAATAGTCTAGACCAAATTCTACCTTTAAAGAAATTAATTTCTGAAGCTGTTTCTGTTTTTCCAAGTATTGTATATATTTTTCCTTGTGCTGAGATTAAGCACTAGTGTAACCCCCCTGTTACCCGGGGTTACTAGAATCCCAGTAAGACCGAGTGGTAGGCAGGGAAGACAGCTTGTGAAACTCCAGTTAAATGGATTTCACACTGTCTCACTCTGTTCTCAGTCTCAGCTGAGACTGAGGGATGACATCACCATAGAACTATCGCAGCTGCGTGAGCCACACTGGAATCTGCAGTTGGGAGTTAGGTTAGAATGTTGGGAGTTTTTTGAAGGGAGTTGTGTGTGAGCAGTCTTGAAGAGAGGATCACAGCAGTCTGTGCACAGGCTCTTGGAGCCTAAGCTCTGTTATAGAGCTACTGTAGGGGAGGTGTGTGTTTCTGCCAAAAGAGGAACACAGTAAGCTGTTTGTGAAGTGGTGGAGACCACTGTTACTGGTCTCTGTGCCCCATCCCTGAGGGGATGGGGGAGGAAAGGTTTGCCTGTCCTTCCAGGGGCAACCCTCCTGGTTCCAGCTAGGGAAGAAGCTGCCTTATTTTTCAAGTTGTGCTGAGGCACCAGAATCTGTCAAGAATCACCTGTGGGGCACCTGCAACCAAAGGGTGAGTCTGCTCTTACATATGTTTATGTGAATAACCTTCCAAGGCAAATGGAAAACTGTGATGTCAGAATGTATGCAGATGATACTGTAATAGTTGCATCTGCTGATAATATGGATCAATTAACACATAAACTTCAACAGGATATAAATTTATTACAGACCTGGTTTAATAACCATGGTCTGTTACTAAATTCAAAAAAAACTCAAAGTATGGTATTTGAAGGGTCGAAAATAGAGGGAATTTGAACTCAATATTAATTTGGCAGGAATAAACAGATTACAGTAGTTGATACTTATAGATATCTGGGGTACAGATTGATTGTGGTTTACAATATTCAGAACATGTTAGTATACAAGTGAGAAAGGTAACTCAAAAATTAGGGGTATTAAGAAGAGTAGCAGGGAGCCTGACAAAGAAGGTAAGGGAGAAAGTGGTTGGGCAGCTATTAATCGCAGTTTTAGAATATGGGTCTATACTATATATGCATTCTGGCATTACAGTATTAAATAAAGTAAATCAGGTTTATTATAAAATGAGTAAATTTATAACACGAAGTAGGCATGGTGTGCATCATTGTGATCTATACAAAAAATTAAATTGGTTAGACCCAAAACAGAGAAGGGTCTATATTTGGTATAAACAGTGCTATCAAATTTTGAAAGATGAACCTAGACATTGTTTGGTTGACCATATTATATTTAAAGATGATAGGATATTAACTATGCAGACAAGATCCTTTGGTAAAGAAATCCCCATGACTAGATCTCAGAATAGGTATGGAAACGAAATGCTCCAGAATACCGTAGCTTATTATTGGAATAAATTGCCCCATAGATTGAAGGTAATTACAAATTCATCCATATTTAATAAAAAATTAAGGGCATACTTGCAATTATCATGTACCTGTTTTAAGTAAAATATTTAAATGTATTTGTGAAGTGATGTTTTGTATAATTGTATGTTATTTATTACCAGGACTTTGTTGAAAACGGGACTGATGTCCCAACAAATGTGTTCCTGTATAAAAATAAAATTTTACAAACAAACAAACATATGGCCATTGTTTCACTTGAACGGTTGTAAAGAGGGGATTGGCCTGCTTAATCAGCGGGAGGCCTAGAGGAATGGGCTAAGCCAAGTAAAAGTATGTTCAAGTCCAGCACAAGGGGAAAGCCAAGACATGTAGAGGAAATGTGCTATGCATTTACCCCTTAATCTACACTGCCAAGCTTTTCAGAAAGAGATGTTTAATGTCCAGATAAATGGCCGGGTATGAATTGTGAAAGTGAGAGGCGGGAGACCCCCCACCTGTAGTAACCAAATACACCTCTACGGATTTGCTCTGTGGCACCTTTGCTTTCTCTCAGGTACTTGGCCAGTGCCTGAGGAAAGTACCCAGACGTGGGATTAAATGGAAGTTTCCCTTATGGAGTTGAAGGCTCTTAGGTGGTTTAGGGAGCCACCAGAAAATGTTTCCATGACAAATGGAAGGTGTTCGAGTGGCCAGCAGGGGAGCCGAGCCAGGGAAATCCCAGATTAGTGTACAGGTTCAGGCTGTGTACCCAAAGCAGCGTGCAAGTCCGGGTTGTGTGCCTGGTGGGTTCAGAGCCTGAGGGCTGAAGTGTTGAGGAAGTGTTCTGATTCTTAATCTGCATTACCAGAAGTGTAGCCCTGTGGGGGTCCATCTATGCTTTGTTTTGTTCTGGTTGGATGTGAATAAAGCCACACTTTAGTATCCCATTCCTGGTATTGGACATTACAGTTATTGCTTCCTGTGTTCGGATTTACTTGGGTGCTCCTGTGCAGAGTAGCCAAACCTAGCCCTTGTGCCGAGTAATCTAGTCATCCCCGAACCCAGTCCCCACCTGGTACTGCTGTCAGCTTCAACAGCATACCACCTGTCATTTGCAAAAAGGCAGGGATGAGGGGTTACACTAGATTTACAGTAATTTTTAATTTTAGTTTTTGTTTCCTGCCACCACTGGGCACTGTTCTCATATAAGTCAAATACTGATAATTTATCTCTAATTTCTTCTGATAAAGCTTCCCACCTGTTTTCTTCTAACACTGTCGTGTTCACCTTCCAGTAATTATGTCCCCATGGTTTGTATTTGAGGAATCCTATACAAATGGTTAGTAAACAGTGATCTGAAATTTCTATAGGGGTTACAGTACACTTGTAACAAGGAACCCAATTTGAAATAAAAAATAATCTATCCTGGTAAATGATCTGCCTCTGTGAAATGTGTGTGGAGGTGGTCCTGTCCCAAATGATGCCCCATCTTTTAAATTTTCCATTTCAAACACTGAATTAAGAAAATGTTATTCAGAGTATAGTTTCTGGGTTTTCCCTGTCTTATCTGTAAGGTTCAAAATATAGTTCAAATCTCCCCCAAAGATTATTGATTTAGCTGTGTGTAAATATGGCTGGATTTTGTGTATGACTTCTGATCTTTCTGTTTTTATTTGCGGATTGTAGATGTTTATAATTCTCCACTCTTGATTTTGTATGACAATATCCAACATTAAGACACTGCCTTGTACTAAGTCTGTCAATTTTGTCATGGTTAGGGTTGTATCTTTGCTAAGAATGGCTAACCCAGAGTATAAGTCTTCTCCTAGCGACCAAAAAGATACCCCTCTTCTCCATTCTTTAGTTGCTTGGCTGACTTCTCTTAGGGTATGAATTCTGGCATCCTGTAATAAAATAATATGTACATTCAGGCTATCTAGAATAGAAAAAATAGTCTTTCTTCTTTTTTGCATTTTTGATGCTATTCACATTCAGGGAACAAAAAGACAAATTTTGAGACATTTTTCACAGTAAAAACCCTATCCTTTTAGGGTTTTTTTCCTTTTCCTGGAGATTTCATTTTACATCTTTTTTTGTTGAACTTCTTGAATCACTTGACACATGGGCCCAGATATTCAAAAGGGTTGCGCCAGCGCAAGTCCGAAAATGCACCATTCTTCGATATTATGCGGGAGGCAGTTGCGCCCCCCAAATCATGCTGAGCAATAGCGCAATTATAATGAATGTATGTGCAACTGAAGGGGGAGGAGCCATGCATAAACGGCGCAGTGCAATATTCAACAACATGTGCCATGCGCAATAGGGGAGCAAGCGGAAGTTGCACCATAGCAGAAATGAGCCAAAATAAAAAGGAACAAGGGAGAGGTGCAAGAATGCTACAGGGGAAGCCACAAGTTGCTGAACTATAGCCAGCCACACAGGCAACACCCACACACACACACACACAGGGCAGGATAGTGAAAGGGCACCTGGAACCCACAGGCTCAGGGAAGGTGTGGGGAGCCACAGTGCAGAAGGGGGAAGTGCCACACAGCACTGAGGCCAGCACAGTCAGGTGTTCCCAGTGCAGGGGAAGTAGCAGCCAGGACAGCAGGGGGAACACAGAAACAGCTGCCTGGGGGGGGTGAACAAAAGCCAGGGACATGGCCAGTGCCACCATCCAGATGGAGGCAGTAATGAGGGGAGTGAGAAGGTGGGCAGCAGGGGGGCGTGGCCGTGGAAGGGCCCATCGACAGTATGCCCCCAACAGGCAGTATCGAGCCCACACCAGCTTCGAGCTGTATAGTGATACTGAGATTGTGGGCTGATACCGCCAGAATCGGGCAATTCTGAGGCGGCTCTGTGAGCAGTGCAGTGATGTGATGCAGACACCCACATGACAGAGCCATGCTCTGTCAGTGGAGACTAAAGTGACAGCTTGCATGTGCTTTCTCGCCACGGGTACCTTCCAAAGACCAACAAGGGACACCACAGGCATAACCCAGTTGGCCGTGTCATGCCATCTCACCCAATTCCTCAGCGCACTGCTGCCACATGCTGCGGAGTACATCCATTTCCCAAGCACACCGGCGGAGTGCACAGCAAACATACAGGAGTTCCACAGGGTAGCACGAATGCCTGGCATGCTAGAGGCAATAGACTGCACCCACGTGGCCATCCACACACCACCTGGCCCCGAGTGGGCCACATACATGAATCGCAAGGGCTATGCTAGCATCAACTGCCAGGTGGTGTGCGATGCCAGGGGGTGCATAATCAATGTCTGTGTCATGCACCCTGGGGGAGCACACGATGCATTCATCTGGCACCAGTCAGCACTGTGCCACAGATTCGAGAGGGGGGACATTCCCACTGGCTACCTAGTGAGTGAGTATGCAAACCACATGGACAAACATAGGGCTTGGGAGGGGCATGGTCAGAGGTGACATGGGTAGTGGCCTACATGGCCCGGGGCAGGGCGATGCTGATCACCAAACTAACCTCCATCCTCTACACACAGGTGACAGTGGATACCCACTCCATACCTGGCTGCTCACACCATACCGGTGGCCCGTGACCCATTTGCAGCAACGCTACAATGAGGCACACGCCAACACAAGTAATCTCATTGAGTGGGTGTTCAGGATGCTGAAGGCACATTTCCATTGCCTGGACACCTCCGGTGGTGCCCTACAGTACAGCCCCTCAAAGGCCTGCAGGCTATTCCTGGCCTGTTGCATCCTGCACAACATGGCCAACGAATGTGGGGTAGCTGTACAGGTCGAAGAGGGGGACAGCGATGGGGACAATGAGGATGCTGCGGACAATGGTGATGGGCAGCGCCCCCTTGGGCGACGGGAACCCTGACTGCTCCGGCTGGCACAGCTACACCGGGACACCATGACGGAGGAGAACTTCAGCCAACCCAGGTAAGTCTTGGGGCCATGTGCAACCATCAGTGGCAAAGGCACAACCCACAAACACACATAGACACACACCAGGGGTGCATGCCATCAAGGGAAGTGGCCGGGCATGGAACCACACACACCACCAGGGATGGGTGAGGTCTAACATGGCACGCGGACAGACACGCACACACACACACAACTCACGAAACATGCACAAAGGGTAGGAGGCACACTGACCCAGAATGCCACTCCTAGCCACACACATGTCCACAGCTCACCACGCCCACTGGCTGTCATTGTGCGTGTGTCAGATGCTGGGCACCATTGCACATTGACATACAGTGTAATGCAGGCATCATCATGCACATGCAACTGCGGACAGCAGCCGGGAAGGTGTGCAGATGGACTGTGTGTCTGCGTGCAGGGCCGGGTACCCACCCGTGCATTGCCCGCTGAATGACACAATGCATACAGGGCAGCATCAGACAGTAGCCATGTTGGGAGACAGGTCAGTCACGTGCCACAGTGCCCCGGCCCCCACGGATGCATGGGCGGCCCCGCTGAGACCCACCAGCACTGACAGGCTGACCACTGGCCTCATGGGGTGGCACCGATGGTCCCCCAGGGGTTCCACTGCGTGAACGCGACTGTGCTCACACAGGGGTCTGCAGCACACTGAACATGCCTGTGCCAGGCATGCTTGGGATGCCCACAGCTGAACCCGGTGTCGACAAGGAGGATGTTGCACGATGCCAGGAACGGGGAGTGGACATTGCACTGCGCGGTGTCTGCGCCGCATAAGCAAATAACTGTGTGCTCCCTGTGGCCATGGCAGCTGTGATTGTATGTGTTAACCTGTCAATGGCAGCGGTCACATCCTCCCACATCTGGTCCATCCCTGCCAGGAGCAGAGCGGTTTCTCTGCTGCGACGCTCCTCTGCCCACTCCAGAGCCACACTCAGTGCATCCACCGCCGTCACAAGCTGCATCTGCTGATTGACTGATGCTTGCAGTATGTGGTGTGCTCATCCAAGAGGTCATCTACTTGATCGGCATGCTGTCCCTCAGGGTGTGCGTGGCCTTGATGCTCAGCACCCCTTGAGGGTGGGTGCTGCACACCAGGACCAGGCCTGGGCATGTCCACAGGTGGTGCACTGACGCCGCCCCCTGACACTGTACCCCCAAGCCCATTGGCCGCCTGCTGATGCTGCCCCTCCGGCTGCCACTCCCCAGGGCTCACTGGTGCTACCGCAGTGGCCACAACAGTCCCACTGTCCTGTACACATACCAGTGCTGCCCCACCAGTGCTGACTGGCATAGGCTGGGACTGTGATGACACACAGGCCTCCACGGTGGCACCACCCACAGCCATGACCGCGATGTTACCTGCTATGTGGCCATCCTGTGGCACACACGTGTCACTGCCCATGACGTTAGCGACATCATCATCGGTGACAGAGCCGGCACCAGCCCGAGTCCCAGCATGCTGGCATCCGTGAACACTGGCACGCTGGGACACAGGCAGGGCCTCCTCTGCACCTGCTCCAACAACATCAGTCTGGTCATCCAGGCGGGCCCACTGTCGCACTGAGCAGTGTATTCCTGTGGAGGTGGAAGGGCCCTCCTCCATCTCCATCTGATTGGCCTCAGTGGAGAGGCCTACCACCGCTGACCCATGCAGATGCTCAGGAGCTATAAGGGAAAACAAAGTCACGTTACTGCATGTGACCTACCCTGTCCCCCCCAATAGACAGACCATGACCTCCCATGCAGTGACGGGCTACCACCCATCTGGAATTCACCACCCAGAACACTCTCAATGGCGCAATGCTGCATGCTGCCAGCAACCCTCTCCTCCTGTGGGGTCAGGCTTAGCACCTCCAGCTGTCCCCCACCTGTCGCATATCTTGCTGCCCTGGTGGCAGCCACCTTCTCCTTAATCCTCCTCCTGTCTGTGCCCATCTTCTTCTTGCACTCCTGCACGGAGCACTGGTGGCTGCCATGCAGGTTTACAGCACGTGCCACCTCCTCCCATGCAGCAGCATGGGCCTGTGGTGTTCCCTGGCATCCGCTGAGAAGTGGCTCCTGGTCTAGGTAGGCCTTGAACAGGGCATCCATCTTGGCCTTCATGAAATTTGGCCTCCTCCTCCTCCCACAACTTTGTTCCTCTTCCTCCACAACTCGCTCGGTCATGATTCAGCCTGTGAGAGTGACAGGTGTTACCTGTGACTCTGCAGTCCCATGCATGTCCCAAAATCCACAGTCCACACTCCCAAACAGCATGCAACTCACCAATAGACTGCAGTAACTGACTATGGCCAGTGCAGCCCAATGTCGTACTTTTATAGCGCAACCCATGCAAATGAGGCGAGGCACATCTTTAAGTGGATGCAAATGTAGTGACTGCACCATTGAATGGCTGATTAGCCGATTTGCATATGACAGCTGAATATCACTTTTGCGCTTTGCGCAATTGTGTTGAACATGCTGAGCCAAGGGCGCAGTTCTGTGACATGCGCAGTACACACCTAACTGCGCATGCCCGGGTTGATGACGCAGGCGCCTGCCATGCTGCTGACGTGCTGTGCATGGGAGGCAATGCAGGGCACAGCCACCATTATGCCAGTGGCGCTACAGCACTGTTCACCTATATGGCGCTATGTTACTGGGGCATTGTAGGCGCACTGGGGCAACAGCGTGGTAGGCCCGCTACAGGAAGTGGCACACAGGCACCCAATTGAGCTAGACGCATTGGGTTCCACTCACGCTGTGGCTGTCCATGTGCCAGAGACCCTTGACCCTGTGCCCGACCTTTGTCCTTAGGCACCATGCATCAGGCATGGGTGCACCACTATCGTGCTGTTCGGTGACAGCGCAATAGAGAATGGCAGTGCTGTACTGCGCAGCATCTGCATGTGGTGGAACCATGCTGCAGAGGGCCATTTTGACTCAACCGAGCAATAGATATGGCGCGGAGGAGAGCAGGACAGTGAAGCCAGGTAGAGATGGCAAACTTGGTTGCCATTGTGGAGCCACTTGTTGGCCCACTATTTGGTGAGGCACCCCTTGACAGGTCCAGGAGTCAGGTGTGGCAGGAGGTGGCCGATGCCCTGGAGGAGGCCACCAGTATGGGGTGGACGGTGGAGCAGTACGGCCACAGATATGGGAACCTAAGGCAGAGGGACCCGGACCTGCTTGCCCACCTGCAGGCACATGCCAGGAGGGGCAGGTGCCACTGCCAGGTAGGTGCAACATCCATACACTTTTATCTTCCATATTGGTATCACAGTTGCATGTGTCCGGGAGGGAATGTCGGTGTTGGCTGTGGTGGTGTTATCAGGGTGTGGGGTGGGTGGGTCTGGCTGTGTGGGATTGCACACACATGTGGGCAGGGGGACTTTGCTACAGGATTGTACTGATGTTCCTCTCTACATGTTTGCACCTTAGGCCCAGATGAGCGACGGCTGGCGGGGGAGAGGAGGCGCCAGCAGGAGGACCGTCAGTCAGGGAGGGGCGAAGGTCCACAGAGGCAGAGGGACCAGCTTGATGATGGTGAGTACCTTACATCCATGATTACTATTGCATGCTGTGTAACAGGGTGGACAGTGGGGCATGGCCACCATCTACTGACACCACTGTCATGCACGCAACTTGTACAGTCAGCACTGTCCAGTGGCACTGCATGTCTGGGAGTACGTCAATGGTGGTCCATGAGTGCACCAGGTACCTGGCTGTGCCACTGCCTTCGCACCACATAGCCATGTCACTGAACAGCCACGGTGGTGCTGTGCAGGACTTGGCCAGTGGGTGTGTGCAGTGGTTCGCATGGCTGTGTGCACCTGGGTGGGCAGGTCTTGTGGACACGATCACTGTGGGTGATCACACACCATCACAGAGGCATGTCCCATGGCCGTATGCCATGCACAGTGGGTGGGCTGCATGGGGCTGTGCATTCACACCTATTGACTCTGCTCCCTTGTCCTAGGTGGACGGCAGTTGCAAGCCATCAGATGGATGCTGCAGGAGATACTGCAGGTGGCCAGGGCTTCCCTGGAAATATTGGAGAGGATTGACCGTGTGGGAGTCCGACAGCAGCATGGCGGGAGGAGCAGCCAGAGTGGGGAGCGGGGCTCCCAATGAGCATCCTAATGCCCTTGATTTTCCCTACCCCCTGGACCCACCCTCACACCCCTCCTTCCCTCTACCATTTGTTCACCCCTGCCCCTTACCCACCCCCACCTTGTTTGTGGCCCTCCCCCCAACCTTTTATATATGTCTGTAAATAGTTTTGTGTGTTTTTTACAATACTTTTGCTTTGATATACCTAATGTGGTGGTCTCTGTTTTGCAGTGGGCTATAGGTGCTCAGCTGCAGTGGTGTGCATAGCATCAGGGGTGGTGCAGTCATGTGCGTGTGTGTGTGTCTGTGGGGAAGTGACTATGGTGTGGGAGTAGCTATCAGTCACTGTCTGTGGTGTGTGTGTGTTGTTCCCTGTGCACTGGATGACTGTGTGCAGTGGTCCATGGTGCATGCTCTGTGTCCATGGTGCATCTGTCAGCCCATCCATGGCCTGTGCAGCTGACACCCTTGCATGTCTGTGACCTGCACGGTCTGCTGGCATGTCAGTGGTGACTGTCCATGCAGGACAGCCACTGTACCCGTCACAATGCCGGGTTGCCTCCCATCACTGGTGTGGTGCATGTCTGCCTTGGGTGACACTGTGGCCTCCGCTGTTGTCGTCCCACCTCCATGCTGTGGCTTGTGTGTGTTGCAGGGGATGTGCACCACTGTCTGTCACTTGTGCTCCGGTCAAATGCTGGTGGTGTACAGCTCCACAGTGCCTGCGCAGGGTGGCTGGCTCTCCTGTGCCATGGAGGAGTGCTGGCCATGTGTACACAGTTTCCATGGCCACACGCTGGGGGCTTAGTTGCCCTGCTACTGTGTCCCTGTTTTGGTGTGCCCTTGGGTATGGGTGGGTGAATATCCATGCACTGTGTTGAATCCTGTGTGGTGCATGCTTCCATGCACCACTGTAGGTGTCTGTGCTGGCTGTTGTGGCCAGTGCTGGGTCGGGGAGTGTCCTTGGGAGGGTGTGCAGGGTGCTGTACCACTGGTGGTGGGGTCCAGGGCATGCCCTTTCACGTGTGGGGTACCTCGTGTGCTGATGCATGGTCAGCCTCTCAGCTGTACCTTGGGGGGGATGTGCATGGTGGCACTGTGTATACAGTCATTGCATCGCTGTGTGCTGCCACCCATTGATGGATGCTCATGGTGGGGCTGCCTTGCATGGTTCTGTGGTACACAGGGTTACATTGTCACAGTGGGGGTAGTGTCATGCATGGGGTATCCTGCACTGGTGGATGCTGCTCCTGGGCAGGGTGTCTGGGGGTCACGGTGCAGGGTGTGCTCTGCATTTGTGGGATGGTGTGGCATGGGGTGCTCGGCCCTCCTTGTGTGCTGGTCACAGCTTGCCAGAGGCTGTGATGGGGCACCATGGCACAGCTGTGGGTTGGTTGCTGGTCTCCATGGGCCAGTGGTTATTCCAGCCCTCCCCCAGTTGTGCAGTGCATGGGGTGTGGGGGGACGATGTCTGTTCTGCTGTGTGTTCCTCTGCCCATCTGTGGCATGGGTGGTGGGCCCCTGCATCCCTGGTTGTGCTGTTGCATTGCTGCCCTGCTGCTGGGGGGCATCCCTGGTTGTGCTATGGTGCATCTGGACTGCTCAGCTGAACATCCCTTGTTGCGCTATGGCGCATCAGATCTGCTCACCTTCACCTCCCTAGTTGTGCTATGGTGCAGGTGGTGCGATATTTAGTCGTTGGCTGTAGGCGCATCTTGGCCTGCACAGTTTTTGAATATCGCGCTTCTTGCACATGGGTGCAATGGACTTGAGCTTGCTCCTGCTGTTGCGCACTTTTTGTGCGCAGTTTGAATATCTGGGCCATGGTCTGCATCTGTCATTGGATCTGGTTGAGATGATGCCACTGAAGACACATCAGAATCTTCCTCAGATTCAGCTCCTTGTTTCCTTTTAAACAGGGTGGCAAATCTATTTCTAGTGGGGATTTTTTCCTCAGGTTTCTGTTTCACAAGCTTATTCCCCCTTGTTGTTTTGCTCGTTTGTCTTCCTTGTACTATTTGAAAGCAGGGCATTTCCACCAGTGGTGGCATTGTTGCATCTAGGTTTACATTATTCAGGCCATCCTCTGTTGGTGCATTATATTAAGAAGTAGATGCTACTTCCTCTGCATGTTTCGACACATCAGTTGAGGCCTATTTCGCTGGGTTATTAACCTTGTTACTTTGTGCTGGGATATTTTCCTCCTCAGTATGTTTCTGCAAATCATGTTGTCTGGATTCTGAATCAGGTACTCCATTAAATATAGTGGTCAAGGACTGATTGGGAAAATCCTCCCTGGTTCTCCCTACATTATTAGTTGCATTCTGTTGTGCATTAGCAATCGTTTCTTCTTGTTCCTGTGTATTTGCAGGATTATTGTGTATGGCCCACTGGCAGTCTCTAAAGGAGTGAGAAGTTTCGTCATACATATTGCAGTATACAGGTTTTTGGCAGTTTATAATCCTGTGACCTATCCTTCCACACAAGGAACATTTTAGCTTATCACAGGCTCCACTCAAATGTATCTGTGCTCCGCATCTAAAACAAGATTTGGGCTGGCCCGAATAGAATATGAAATCTCTGTCCCTTCCAAGATAGAAGCAGCTGGGAAGGTGCTGTATTGTCCCATTTGCCTGGGGTAAGAGAAGAATTCTCCATCCTGCGGTCCATAACTGCTCCAAGTCAATTATGGGTTCTGGTAAACCTAGAACAGTACATTTCAGCTTTAACCACTTCAAAATGTCTGCCACTGCTACACCTTCATTCGTAAATAAGACTGTAATGTACCTGATTGCTGGTTTTGTTAGCGGAATTGCTATGAATGGTGCCCACAGGGGTGTATACTTAACTTGGTGGTACTGATGCCAGAATGCTTCTAGGCCTGAAGGTGTCTTAAAGCTTAAGTCAAAATTAGAATCCTCAGATGTGTGTATTAGGGCATAGATCTCTGTCAGGAGAAACTGTAAACTTTCCTTTATCAATTTTTTTCCTACATACACCTGGTCTGGGAATATTTCCAACCCTCCTCTATATCTGATTCTTACAGCGTTTCTAAGTTTAACTGGTTCTGGGTGGTATGAAAAAGACCTGCATATGTTCTTCCGTGGTTGTTCCCTTGGTTTCTTTCATTTCTTTCTTGTCCTCGTTCATTTTCCTGCTACGTTTTGTGTTTGGGGGGGCGGGTATTTTTTTCCCGGGACTCTGTATTTTCTGTGTTATTGTCCCCATTATTTTCACCTCCTTGCTCTTCTTGGATGTCTTCTCTGATGTTTTGAGGTATTTTAAGCTGCAACACAGGATTCTGTGTTAAACTAAAAGGAGAAGAAACTTCAAATGGGTCCGTTTGTCCTCCCACAGGGCTCTTAGGTGGAGGTGAAGAGGACCAGATTTGGGAACCTTGCAGCTTATCTCACCCAATGTTTTTTAAGGCCTCGGCTATGGTTACTCCAGTAGCTGACAAGTTCTCATCATAATTAAATCGACTAGCATCTTCCTGCTCTAACTCAATATCTTCAGACAGCTGGTACTCTGAAGCTCCCCCCCCTCATTTCTCCCTCAGCATCCACTTTCTTGCTAGGTGCTTTCCTCGTTACATCCTCACTGTCAAGCTTTACATTTTGACATACATTATCATTTTGAATGTTTCTTTGTATATTCTTAGTACAGTCATTACCTGAATCAAACATTTTAGAGTCTAGCTGATTCGTACCTTCTCCCTCTGGTTCTGTTTCAATTTTCTTTTTCTCTGTTTCTGTTTCTATTTGCTGTCCCAATTTTGTGTGAAAAACTGCTAAAACTTCTGCAGACTGTTCGTTATCTTCTGCAGCCTGTTTAATTCCTGCCTGGGTTTGTTTTCCAGTATTTTGACTCTTAACTGTTATCAGCTTTATAAACTTGTCCTTTTCTCCACATTTCTTTTCCCCACATTTCTTTTTCTGTTCACTTTTTCTTTCTAGCCCTTGCGACTTTTGGCACATACTAGCCTTAGCATTTTCCCAGCCAGTCGCTGTTACATCAATGGCTAGAATATTGACAGCTCCTATTTGTTTTAACATACCTAGTTTGGCAGCCACTGAGGTCTCAGCTGTTGCTGCATCACTGTTCAGCTGGGAACTGTCGGGCCTTACCTGACACATTTTGACAGCTTTCAATGCTGTGATTTTTTCTCTTACAGCTCGCTGTTTACACATTAAAGACATCTCTTCTTCTTCTAAATTCTGTAAAACTTGTTCCTTACCAGTAAATAGAGGTTGGGGAATTTCCTTTGCTTCTTTGTTTTGGTCAGTCTGGATTCCAGACACATTCTCTTCCTCAGCAATCTCCATACTTTCTCCTTCTTCTGTCTCCATCCATAAATCCACATTGTTGGCCTCTTGCAAAGGCTGAGCAAGGGAGGAGGTCCTCTCCCCTGCAGCCATAACTCCTTCCTCCTCTCCAGGCTCCAACAGGGCAGTCATCTTGCCAACCAACAACTGGACTGAGTTCCCCCTAGTGGAAAGTAGGGGTAAATTTTATTAAACAGAAAATTGGAACATAAACAAACAACAAAGGAAAATCAAAAAGAGAGGCATGGAATCAAAAACATAGTCAAGTTGACAAAAGGAAAAGTAATACTAAGGGTATCAGGAGTCACCAACAGCAAAACAAAAAAAATGACAGAAAAAAAAGTATGCCGTTCTAATAAGGAAAAAAAATAACCGGCAGCCAGAAACAGTACCCCATTCCCAGAAAAGGTAAGAAGCAAACAATGTATCCCCCAAAGAAATCATCATGTCACTACCGGCTAGAGATGGGCAAAGTGGCCCTAATTCACTCCACAAAGTGATTCACAGAGTGAAGGCGAATTTGCAGAGTGCTCCCCAATGTGAAGCGGAGTACTTTGCATTATAATGGGTAACACAAAGTCCATTGAAAACAATGACTTCAATATTTTGCGAAGTACATTGAAAACAATGTACTTCACCTCACTTCGTCTTGTTTTTAAGCTCCAAAGGCAAATTTTGCAGTGATTCATGGGATTTCAAGTCACATGGGCTCTAGATTGTTCTGCACAGCCTCAGTTTGGGGTAGTGTGTGTAGGAAGCTGTAGGAGACAATCTGCTCTGAGAGCTCACTGCGATTTAGATCTTCTAAAAGCTGCTAAAAAGCCTTTTTGAGTCTTTTTTTTTTTTTGCTGAAACTTTAGTTAATCGATTTAAGAAACCCTCCTGTGCTCATATCATAGAGCGTTACTGTTTGTGTGTGGATTTTGAATGTTAATGTACAACATTCAGTCTGTGTACTGAGAGACAGTGGAAGTGTGCTTTGGGGGAAGGGCGTATCTGTTGTGTAGGTAGACTCACCCCCCACAGCTAGCAGTGGAACCAGTGAACCAGAGGAGTGGCTATCTCTGCAAAGCAGTGTGCAAAAGATGGAGATTAGTGTTCAAAAGGTGGATAAGCAGAAAAGGGGCAAAATTCAGCAGAAGGGCAGACAGCAAGGAGAGCCAGGGCTAAATGACAACCAAGGAAGGGGCTGGAGTAGAACAGTGAAGCAGGTTAGGGAGGTCAAATCATGGAAAGCCATGTATGCAAGTGCCAGGAGCCTTAGCAACAAGATGGAAGATCTGGAGGCTGTCATGGTACAGTCAGACCTGGACATTGTGGCCATCACTGAAACCTGGTGTAATGATAACCATGACTGGGAGATGGCCATACCTGGCTACAACATATTCAGAAGAGACAGAGGAGGCAGGAAGGGAGGAGGAGTGGCACTGTATGTGAAAAATGACATAAGGGTCACAGAGATCCAGGAGGAACAAAATGGGGAGAGATACTGTGGGTTAGCTGGAAAGGAAAATGGGGCCAGCCATCAGCACAGGTGTGGTCTATAGACCACCAGCCCAGGAGGAAGAAACAGATAGGAGTTGATGCTAGCCATCCAAAGGATGGCAGACAAGGTGAGGTAGTACTGGTTGAGACTTCAATATTCCAGACGTGGACTGGAGCATCCCAGCAGCAGCATCAACTAGGAGCAGATTTATCCTGGACCCTTCAGGGTGCCTTCCTCAAGCAACTGGTCATGGAACCAACTCGGCAGAAGGCAATACTGGACCTTCTGCTCACAAACAGGGACAGTGTGATGGGGGTAACAGTGGGGGAGCACCTGGGTAACAGTGACCACCAGTCATTGTGGTTTGAAATCACAGAAAGAGCAGAACCAAACCACACAAAAACACGTATCCTGGATTTTAGGGGGGCAGACTTTGGGAAAATGGGGAGATACTTGAAAGAAGCATTAAGGGGAATGGGACAGGAATCAGGGGTTGAGGAACAGTGGGCAGTATTTAAAATGGGGATTATAAGAACAACAGAATTATGCATTAAGCAGGTTAGCAAGAGGAAAAGGAAGAGGAGACCATTATGGTTTTCCAAAGAGGTAGCAAGAAAGTGAAAGCCAAAAGATTGCATTCAGGCAATACAAAAGACAGGCAGAAGGGGATAGGGAGAAATACCAGGAGAAACAAAGGGAGTGGGGAAGTCAGTATGGAAGCCAGCTCAGACAGAAGAACACATTGCAAAATCAGTGGTTAAAGGGGACAAAACCTTTACAGGTACATAAGGAAAAAGAAAGACAAAGGGAGGGATATGAGACTGAAGGGGAGGATGGGAGTCACGTAGAGGATGACAACAGTAAAGCTGACATATTGAACAGGTATTTCTGCTCAGTCTTTACTGAGGAAGAGGGGGGTAATGGGTCTGAAGGGAGTACAAGGGGTGAGAATGGTGCAGAAATGGACACAAGTCCCTTTACACGAGAAAGGGTCCTGAAGGAACTGGAAGTAATAAGAGTTGACAAAGCAATGGGGCCAGATGGGGTGCACCCAGGGTCCTTAAAGAACTAAGAGAGGTGGTGGCTGAACCTCTGGCTATCCTGTTTAGCCAATCACTGGAAATAGGGGAGGTACCCAAAGACTGGAGGACAGCAGATGTAGTCCCTTATACAAAAGTGGGAACAAAGAGGAAGCAGGGAACTACAGACCAGTCAGCCTCACCTGGTAGTGGGAAAGATCATGGAAGCACTACTGAAGGAGAGATTGGTGGAATATCTGGTTGTCAATGGACTACAGGACCCAAGGCATGGTTTCACCAGGGGAGGTCATGTCAGACCAACCTCATTGAATTTTTGACTGGGTGACTAGGGAGGTGGATCAGGGAGGGCAGTGGACATGGCCTATCTGGACTTCAGCAAGGCCTTTGACACTGTGCCACATAGAAGACTATTACACAAACTGGGGAATATGGGTGTGGGCAGGACAGTAGTGTGGTGGTAGGTAACTGGCTGGGTGGCAGGACACAGAGGGTGGTGGTAAATGGCTGTCACTCCACAGGAGGAAGAGTGACCAGTGGGGTACCACAGGATCAGTGCTGGGACCGGTCCTATTCAACATCTTCATCAGTGACATTGCGCAGGATCTAGAAGGCAGAATTTCACTGTTCACTGATGACACAAAGCTCTGTAACAGAGTAGACACACCAGAGGGTGTAGACAGAATGAGAAGGGACCTGCAGAAACTTGAAGAATGGTCAAGGGTTTGGCAGTTGAAATTCAATGCAAAGAAGTGCAAGATAATGCATATGGGGCACAAAAACCTGGCACAATATATCAGTCGGGGGTGAGGATATAGCATGCACCAAGCAGGAAAGGGTTCTTGGGGTTGTTGTCATCCTGATGACCTCAAGGTAGGGAAACAGTGTGACAAGGCATCAGGTAAAGCAAATAGGATGCTGGGATGTATAGGCAGGGGCATCACCAGCAGGAAAAAGGAGGTCATAATTCCGCTATACAAGACACTAGTGAGGCCCCACCTGGAGTACAGTGTACAGTTCTGGAGACCATACCCACGTAAGGACATAGACAGGGTAGAGAAGGTTCAGAGGAGGGCAACAAAGATGGTGCATGGATTGCATCACAAGTCCTATGAAGACAGGTTGAAGGAACTGAACATGTACTCCTGGAGGAGAGGAGTGAGAGAGGGATATGATAGAGACATACAAGTATCTTACAGGGAGAAACAGGGTGCAGGAAAACACTATTTTAAGCTGAAAAAGATGTTCCAGGACTAGAGGGCATGGGATGAAGTTGGAGGAGGACGATTCAGAGGAAACATGAGGAAGAATTTCTTCACAGAGCGGGTGGTGGACAAGTGGAACACCCTGCCAGAGGAAGTGGTGGGGGCTGAAACAATCACGGGATTTAAGAATGCATGGGATAGACATAAAGGAATTCTAGAGGTCAGGGGTAAGGGGAAACAGACTTCTAGGAAAACAAACTGAACTTACAAGCTCAAATGGGCAGACTGGGTGGGCCATAGGCCCTTATCTGCCAACACTGTCTATGTATCTATGTATCTATGTATTAACTTGGAGAAAAAGACAGTGCTTTCTATTTTGGTGATATTTTTCTTGTATAACAGTGTTAATGTACACACAGTAACATTTTCAATAATTCTAGCCATTTTTTTCTGATTGTTGTGATGTACAAGTGCATAGTTTTAGTTTGTTTAAAATATGTGGTTATATTGCTGAAGTTTTCAATTTATTACACACTACTTAGTGTGTGTGAGTATGTGTGTGACACGTGTCATCAAATCAGACACCTTTTATTGTGCCACATAATAATTTCAGCAGTGTGAACCTGCTATCCACTGCAGCTGTGTGATTTTTGTACTTCTTTGTGGTATCTTTACTGGTACTAGTACTAGTGACTGTTACTGACAGTGCAGTACACTGCCCCCCCGCGCCCACCCCAACCGCAAAGTGTTTTTCCAGAATTGAATTTCTGATGGTGAGCACTGGTTAGGTGTTGTGCCTTTGCATCTGCATCTCTTCAGGTCACAGTGCAATCTTACTCTGTCTGTGCATTTGCATCTCTTTAGGGCCCAATCTCCATCTGTAACTTAAGTCACAGTTGTTTCTTTGACTTCCCTTCAGAGTATTGGACAAGTGTGGTGCATAATTCTGCATGAACATTGTACTCATTAATATGTGTTTTTAAGTCAGGACCATCATCATGAGTCACTTGTGATACAAATCACGTTCTTCATCATCACGGTCACAAATGCAGTCACAAATCATGATTCATGATCATGACACGAATCACAACACTAATTTTTTGACTAGTTACTTGGATGTATTATAAGCATGTTTTGTAGTATCTCTCCAGGCTTCACCACCCCACCATTGTACTCATTAATGAGCGTTTTTAAGTCAGGGAGTTTGTGCTACAGCTCATCGGGGAAGTACAGCCGTAGGCATTCGCGTTCCCAATACAGTTCCATATTGGTTATCTCACACCATTGACACCGAGTCATGTTCTTCATTATCACGATCACAAATGCAGTCACAAATCATGTCACAAATCACAACATTAATTGTTTTACTAGTTACTTGGATGTATTGTAAGCATGTAATGTAGTATCCCTCCAGGCTTCACCACTCCACCATTGTACTCATTAATAAGCATTTTTAAGTCGGTGAGTTTTGTGCTACAGCTCATTGGGGAAGTACAGCCATAGGCATTCGTGTTCCTTCCCGTATAGCATGTGAGTTACATTACTGTAAGTAGTGGTGGGTGAAGTGGCCCCAATTTGCTCCATGAAGTGATTCACTGAGTAACACAGAATCGGTGGAAAACTCCACAATGTGAAACGGAGTACTTTGGTTCATAATGAGGAATGCAAAGTCCATTGAAACCAATGACTTTGCATTATTCCACCTTCCCAAAACCACTTCTCCACCAATTTTAAGGCAAAGTACATTGAAATCAATGTAATTCACCTCATTTGCCCTGTAATTGAGCTCCAAATGACATTCTGCAGTTATTCATGGGATTGCAGGTCACATGGGCTCTAGATTGTTCGGCACAGCCTCAGTTCTGGCCTGGGTAGTGTGTGTGCAATGGTAGCTGGAGACAGTTTGCTTGCAGAGCTCTGTGATTCAAAACATCTAAAAGCTGTTTAAAATGTCTTTTTGAGAAAAAATGTTTTGCTCAAAATTTAGTACATCGATTGTAGGAAACCCTTCTGTGCTCATATCATCGAGTGTTTATTGTTGTGTGTGGAATTTGAATGTTAATTTAGAACAGTCAGTCTGTGTACTGTGAAGTGTGCTTTGGGGCAGGGGCATATTTGTGGTGTAGGTAGATTAACTGGGAGAAAAAGGTAGTCTTTCTGTTTTGGTTATATTTTTCTTGTATAACTGTGTTAATGTACACACAGTAATATTTTTAGTAATTCTTGACATTTTTTTGCTGATTGTTGTTGTGCAGCAGTGTATAATTTCAGTTTGTTTAAAACGTTTGGTTATATTACTAAAGGTTTTTAATTTGCTATGCATTACTTGTATTGTGTGTGAGCGTGTGTGCGAGGTGTGCCATTAAATCAGACACCTTTTATTGTGTTACAGAGTAACTGCAGCAGTGTGAACCTGCTATCCACCACACCTGCATTAATTTTTTATACCGCTTTGTGGTATCTTTACTGGTAGTGGATTGTTACTGCCGTGCACTAATCCCCCAACTGGCAAAATGTATTCCTTTCCAGATTTGGATTTGTGATTTGTGAGCACTGGTTAGGTGTTGTTATGCCTTTTCCTATGCATCCCTTGAGTGTGCAACACAATCTTAATCTGTCTGTGCATTTGTATGGCACTATTAATTCTGGGAGACTGCATTTCTTGTTACACTCTCATTTCATTTCATCAGCACTTGGGAATTTTCTGGACACAAGACAGTAGCATTTTGGGGATGCACATTAATTCTGGTGACTCTATGTGTGACCTGACCACTGCGCACATGACTGAGTGTGCCATTAATTCTGGGAGACTTTGCATTTCTTGTTACACTCTCATTTCACTTCATCAGCACTGGGGAGTTTTGTGGACACAAGACAGTAGCACTTTGGGGATGAACATTCATTCTGGTGACTGTATGGGTGAGATGCTGCCAATATTGTTGTCACTCCACCTTACTTCACGTTTAAGGTGGAATGACAATGCAAAGTAATAATAACAAGGCGAAGTGAGCTTTTCCTATGGGGCACTCCGTGTAGCGAAGTGCCAATGTGAAGTGGCCACTTCGCGTTCACTTCGCCAGTGGATTTTAAATTTGCTGCATCTCTACTGCTAGCAGTTCAGTAATCCAAGGCAACTCCTTCTGTAACTCAGCTATCTCATTACCTGATAAGGCAAGACATTCAGCAGCATAGACAGTTTTAACATCTTTCAGTATCTTGTTACTAAGCTCCAAATGGGAACATTCCTTTTGCTGTAAGGTAAAGGCACACCTAGCTAACCAAATATCCCACTGGATAATAGTAAATAAGAGGTGAAGAGTACTCTTATTCCACTTCCACCAATGAGGTGGAGCAAAACCATACATAAGGTGGTCATAGGTCAGGCGTGCAAATAAAGGCATGTCCCACAAATCAGCCAAGTAGACCCAAAAAGATTTAATAAAGGAACAATGAAAAAATAAATGCTCCATAGTCTCAGTTAGAGTGACACAAGGCAGTCTGCTACAAATCCTATCCTGTATCTGTTTATGCTTATGGTTAGCTTTAACACTAATCTTCCCATGCCAGGAAAGCCAATGGAAATCCCACATATGGATAGGTATCCTCGAATTATGGTAGAAAAGGCGCAAGGAGGAACGAAACTGGTCAGGGCAGCCTGAAAAAGCATCAGGAATGCCACAGAGCGATGACAACAGGGTTCTATAGAGTATCTTATGGGAAGCAGAAGACCAAAGTTGTTGGGGTGTAATCCTCCATTGCTCCAAATGAAGAAACGTCTCTCTAAGATATTGTAGGAAAACTGGGCCTTTTAGGGCCTTTAACGCATTTTGCTCCCATTGGTGGAACCAAGTCTCACAATTCCCAAATAACCAGGACTCCCACCCCTTACCCGTATTAACAAACAAAGGTTTCAAATTAGTCATAAAAAAAAATACTATTAAAAAATAAAATGGGGTTAACCATATCCAGGCCTTCCTCCCTAATGGGCAAATATAGCACATTTCATTTAATAGGGTTGAGACAGCTGCCCCAAATGGCCTGAAAGAAAACACTCAAAAGGGAGGTTTCCATTTTTTTCCGAATGGGAAACACATAACTAAGATATAAAAAGACCAGAATAAGAAAAGTCTTAACCAAAAAAACTATTTTTTTCTTCCCAATCCTACTTTTATTCTATTGCATGACTTTATGTTTCCTGAGAACAAGTTTCTCCGCCCAGTTTAAGGTAGCCATCTCAACAGAACCTCGCTTAATCCCAAGGATATTCAGAGGGACCGAGGTGAGAGAAATAGGCCCTAGAGTGGACTGGTGACCGGGGTCAAGACCCAGAGCCTTTCCACAAAATGTATTTAAATTCAAGGAAGCACCGGACACTTCACCAAAGGATGAACAGAGGTGAAGAGCCCGATGAACAGACTGGTGGTCAGCAACTAATAAACAAAGGTCATCAGCAAAAGCAATGACTCTGACCTACAGTAAGCCTGAGCAGATGGCCCCAGTATCAAAGCAATAGTAGAAAGGCCTTTAATGGACCACAGTAAGGGACCAATAAAAAAAAGTATATAGAACAGGGCTCATAGGACAGCCCTGCCAGACTCCCCTTTTAATAGAAACCATGGGGCCAACATGGTCATTCACAACCGGTGTCACAGTAGCAGTAGCATATAGGGACTGAATCCACCCTACCAGGAGAGGTGGAACATGATAGTGACTGAGAGTTTCCCATAAGAAGGTGTGGCAGATGGAATCAAATGCCTTCCTCTGATCAAGGAACACCACAAACCCATTACAGGAACCATTTAGACCATGGGAAAAGACTTCCTATGATAGGATCAAATGATCCTGGATACTATGGGTGAGGATGGCACAAGCTTGTTCCGGGGAAATAACCTGTCCAGCTATCAGAAGCAGTCTGTTAGTCAAAATTTTAGTAAGCAATTTACAGTCTGCATTCAACATGCAGATAGGTCTCCAATTATTCAGATCAGCCTTATCCCCTTTTTTATTCAAAAAAATCAAAGTTCCTTTATCAAAACTCAAAGGAATAGTATGAGTTCTAAGCATGGCATTAAATATAACAGTAAGTTCAGGGCACTGATGGTCACCAATACTGTAATTTTATATAATTCAAAAGCTAAACCATCTGGCCGGGGGAACATTCTTTTTCAAGTGCTGAAAAACAACTTCAGCCTCCTCTTGGGTAATCAAGCGGTCCACCTGCTGCACAATTCGAGAGGGAACTGATGGTACAGAGATGGTCCCTAAAAAAAACTCTCGAATCTCCCTGAAGTCTGAAGGTATGTCAGTGAAAGGGCTCTGGAGAAGTCAGCAGCTATGTGGGAAAGTGAGATACTAGAGGTGTGTAAGAGGCCAGAGGAGTCCCAGAGACTGGACATGGTGTAAGTCCCTACTCTGTGGGCCTGCTGAGCAAAGGGATCAACTTCCTGTGAAGTGCCCTGAGTGCCAAATTTATGTTGGGCATACAAACGGGTAGCTTGTTGAGAGGAAAACAGCATCATGTCTTTGTGAATTAATTGAATTTGGGAAGTAAGGTCTTGACCAGTAGTGTGAGCAATAGTCAGTAAATTCTGAAGGTGTCGCCTGTGCTGTAAATAGGTCAAGTAAGCAGTGTTACATTTCTGCTAACTATAATGTTTTAAAAGGAGAATTAAATCAGTCTTCGTATCCATCCACCAAGTAATAGGGTCATCATAAAAAAGTAACACAGATTTCCGTGCAGTAAGAAATTGGTGTAATGCAGACAATAACTCTGGGTCTATCAACAAAGACGTATTAAATTTCCAAAGTCCTGGACCCTGGCAATGGGAGGGGGTACCACCAATAGAGATGGATACCTTCCCATGGTCAGAGAATTCAACCAGGGAAGCAGTAGCATTTGAAATAGGCAGTGTTAAGGATGAAAAGATGAAGTCAATTCTAGTAGCCAAGTCACCTTTGAGAAATGTTGGGGTGTGCTGATTAGTAAGGTCCAAGCAGGTATCCCGTAGGCAAGCCATACGGATAACAGTGTGTAGAAAATGAGAGTCACAAAACAGTTTCTTAGTGGCAGCAAAAGAGCTTTTGTCCTGTAAACTCAGGCCACAGTTGAAATCCCAAGCAAACAGAATCTGCTTGTAGGTCACTAAATAAGGTTGGATATGAGAAAGAATATCAACACGACTCGATTTAGTTTATGGGGCAGAAATATTAATTAAGCGAAAGGGTATGTGATGAATGATGGCATAAAGAATAAGGACTCGGCCAGGCACGAAATCATAAAGTTTAAGCAACTGAAAATCAAGAGAATGGACTAAAATAACAACACCAGAGCAGGAATCTTGGCCTATGGACCAAAAGAAGGGGCCACATAACCAGTGTCTTTGAGCATGTTGTAGCTCATGCAAAGTATGGAAGCAGATATCCTGTAAAAAAAATCAAGCCTAGTTGTAAAGAAGCAAGAAAAGCAAAAACCGAATTCCTCTTGTCTATACGTTTAATGCTGTTCACATTCAACGTATGACAAGCAAAAGGTGTGAAAGTATCAGGCAGCATGAAAAAAAGAGCAGGAGCACAAAAAAATGACTGTAGAAAAAATTACTATTTCTTTCTGCCCGAACCAGACATAGTTTTCCCCTTCGTCTGGGCTTTCCTTTTCTGAGCATCTCTACCCTTAGTTCCCATCTCAGTGTCAGTGGTCCCATCAGGGTGGGAAGAAGGGATAGAGGAGGAATCAACTCCTCTCCAGAGTAAGCAGAAGTATCCTGCAAAACATCATAAGGATTAGAGACAGGAATAGGAGAGGGTCTGAGGGCCTTAGGAGGCGGTGGGCCAGCTTTTTGTTTGGACCTCATAGAGCATCTATAGCTCACAGGAAGGGTCTCGAGGGGGCATTCCAGTATCAGCTGGGGCCAATCCCAAGGGTTCGGAGCAACAACTGCAGGCACCAAAGAAGGAACAGGTGGAGTACAAGACCCCGGGCACTGCACAACATAGGACTCAGGTGCAGGTGTTGCCGATGTGGAGGGTCTGAGAGGGTCAAAATGCAGCTGTGGTGGAGTAATCCTGCTCCAAAGTTTAGGTTTCTGGGTTTGAGAAATAATAAAATGCTGATCAGCACCATCATCATGGTGCTCCTGATTGTGAGCTGCCCATGTGCAGTTCTGAAAAGTGTGCCCAGGTTCCTCACACAAATTACACTTACTTTCATTGAGGCACGTAGAGCTAACATGACCCAATTCTCCACAGGAATTGCATTTAACCTTATCACAGGCACTACTCAGGTGAGAGGGGTTGCCATACCTGTAGCAGGCTTTAGGCTGTCCGGAATAAAACAACACCCCCCTGTCACAACACAAAAAAAAAAGGAATTATACAAGTGGAGAAGTCCAGAGTCATCAGACTTGAGCAATACCTTGACTCTCTACCCCCAGTCCATATATTTTCAGAGTCCAATATGGCCTCAGGTTCCCCAATAACAGTGCAATGCATCTTCAACCAATAAATCACATCAGACACATCCACCCCTTCATTACGAAATAAAATCAAGATAGTTTTATAGGCAGGCTTAGTCAATGGAATGGCCAAAAAAGGTGTCAATAAGGCTGCAGTTTTCAGCAAGTGATATTTCTCCCAAAATCTGTCCAAACCCCAAAGCGTCAAAAGTAGTCTCCCCCAAGATATGAATAAGGGCATAAAGTTCATGGGCAAATAACTTCATGGAGTCCTTCAATAAAGTTCTGGCCACATAGACATGATCAGGAGGTTCCAGCATACCACCAACATAAGACAGACGAACAGCATTATGGCATTTAGCAGGCAGGATAGGGATCCGAAACAATGAGGAAAAAGTTTTCTTCTGTCTGTCAGGCATGAGATTCAAAGGCACTGCAGGCGGAGCAGGGTCAGGGCCAGCAGCAATAACTGGAACAGTTACAAGAGGGAGATGCAGGGCAGGGTGCTGGGTGAGATGTAGGCCATCAAGGATGACTAGTGGATCAGCCAGAACCCGCTCAGGGATCGCTTCTTTAGTGACAGCAGGGCGAGGGGGTAAAGCAGAAGTCACAAAGTCCATCTCCGTTGGCATATGGATAGGAGATTTACCAGGAGACCAGCATGCATCAGGAGAACACTTTTCCCAGCCAGCACCTTCCAATGCTGAGTCCATGGACCAAGGCCCAGTCCCTGGAATGTCAGTAGCCTAGATAGTCAGACGGGGAGGGATTAAGGCAGACTCGATAGGAACAGCAATAGAGTCACAAACAGTGGTTGCAGGCAAAGTAGGATTTGAAACACAAGAAGATTTACAGTGTCCATCGGCAGACGGCGGGTCCTGCAAGTGAGTAGAAGGATGACTCAGCAGGCAATTGACAGAAACGGCAGAGCTGTCAACACAGGACCACCGTATTCTCTGTGTAAGAGCAGCTTTCCTCACAAGGAACTTCCTTTCCTCAGATTCTAAAAGCAGCTGTAAGTCACGGGTTTCATCCAACCACTCACCAGAAGGAGCAGCCAAAGATTCACTTTCAGCCTCTTCAGAACTGATGATCAACTCAGAGCCCATGTCAGGTTCAGGAGCCAGCAAATCCAAAACAACATTATCTGCAGCACTAGGTTCCAAATCCAAACGATTCATTTCCGCCACGTTCTCCTCAACATCAAGTAAGCCAGTAGTCTCAAGCAAAGACAAGGCAAGAGGGGAGACCAACCCTCCCACCTCCATGGCTTCCACTACCACTCCAGGGCTCTCGTCCACCATCTTGGACGGCCAGAATCTCCCCCACAGGTGAGTAAGGGAATTTCCTCGGTGCCCTGGCCAAATTTCCCCCCCATTCACTAAAACTACCACCAACAGTTTAATCTGGTTCAAGGTCAGTTGGCATTCATCCGTATCTCCCTCCCCCAGGTCGTGCCTGAAAACAGACATAATTTGTCTAGGGCACTTATCCGGGCAACAAAAACTAAATAAATCAAATAAATAATTATTCCTCATAAACAATCGCCTATGACCACAAAATCTCTTCCTGAATAACTTCTAAACCTTTATTCATAACATAGATACATAGATACATAGACAGTGTCGGCAGATAAGGGCCTATGGCCCACCCAGTCTGCCCATTTGAGCTTGTAAGTTCAGTTTATGTTTTCCTAGAAGTCTGTTGCCCCTTACCCCTGCCCTCCAGAATTCCTTTATGTCTATCCCATGCATTCTTAAATCCCGTGATTGTTTCAGCCCCACCACTTCCACTGGCAGGGTGTTCCACTTGTCCACCACCTGCTTTGTGAAGAAATTCTTCCTCATGTTTCCTCTGAATCGGCCTCTCCTCCATTTCCCATCCCATGCCTCTAGTCCTGGAACATCTTTTTCGCTTAAAAATAGTGTATTCCTGCACCCTGTTCCTCCCTGTGAGATACTTGTATGTCTCTATCATATCCCCTCTCTCACTCCCCTCCTCCAGGGAGTACATGTTCAGTTCCTTCAACCTGTCCTCATAGGACTTGTGATGTAATCCATGTACCATCTTTGCTGCCCTCCTCTGAACCTTCTCTACCCTGTCTATGTCCTTACGTAGGTAGGTCTCCAGAACTGTACACTGTACCAGGTGGGGCCTCACTAGTGTCTTGTATAGTGGAATTATGACCTCCTTTTCCTGCTGGTGATGCCCCTGACTATGCATCCCAGCATCCTATTTGCTTTACTTGCTGCCTTGTCACACTGTTTCCTATTTTAAGGTCATCGAGATGATAACCCTAAGATCCTTTTCCTGCTTGGTACTGTATATATCCTCACCCACTGAATATATTGTGCCAGGTTTTTGTGTCCCATATGCATTATCTTGCACTTCTTTGATTGAATTTCAACTGCCAAACCCTGACCATTCTTCAGGTTTCTGCAGGTCCTTCTCATTCTGTCTACACCTCTGGTGTGTCTACTCTGTTACAGAGCTTTGTGTCATCAGCAAACAGTGAAATTCTGCCTTCTAGGTCCCATGCAATGTCACTGATGAAGATGTTGAATAGGACCGGTCCCAGCACTGATCCCTGTGGTACTCCACTGGTCACTCTTCCTCTGTGGAGTGACAGCCATTTACCACCACCCTCTGTGTCCTGCCGCCCAGCCAGTTACCTACCCACCACACTACTGTCCTGCCCACACCCATATTCCCCAGTTTGTGTAATAGTCTTCTATGTGGCACAGTGTCAAAGGCTTGCTGAAGTCCAGATAGGCCATGTCCACTGCCCTCCCTGATCCACCTCCTAGTCACCCAGTCAAAAATTCAACGAGGTTGGTCTGACATGATCTCCCCTGGTGAAACCATGCTGCCTTGGGTCCTGTAGTCCAATGACAACCAGATGTTCCACCAATCTCTCCTTCAGTAGTGCTTCCATGATCTTCCCCACTACTGAGGTGAGGCTGACTGGTCTGTAGTTCCCCGCTTCCTCTTTGTTCCCACTTTTGTATAAGGGGACTACATCTGCTGTCCTCCAGTCTTTGGGTACCTCCTCTGTTTCCAGTGATCAGCTAAATAGGATAGCCAGAGTTTCAGCCACCACCTCTCTTAGTTCTTTAAGGACCCTGGGGTGCACCCCATCTGGCCCCATTGCTTTATCAACTCTTATTACTTCCAGTTTCTTCAGGACCCTTTCTCGTGTAAAGGGGCTTGTTTCATTTCTGCACCATTCTCACCCCTTGTACTCCTTCAGACCCATTACCTCCTCTTCCTCAGTAAAGACTGATCAGAAATACCTGTTCAATATGTCAGCTTTACTGTTGTCATCCTCCACGCCCCCATCTTCCCCTTCAGTCTCACTATCCCTCCTTTGCCTTTCTTTTTCACTTATGTACCTGTAAAAGGTTTAGTCCCCTACCCACTGATTTTGCGATGTGTTCTTCTGTCTGAGCTTTGGCCCTTACTGAACTCCCTGCCTCCTTTGCTTCTCCTGGTACTTCTCCCATCCCTTCTGCCTGTGTCTTTTGTATTGCCTGAATACAATCTTTTGGCTTTCACTTTCTTTGCTACCCTTTGGAAACCATAATGGTCTCCTCTTCCTTTTCCTCTTGCTAACCTGCTTAATGCATAATTCTGTTGCTCTTGTAATCTCCATTTTAAATACTGCCCACTGTTCCTCAACCCCTGATTCCTGCCCCATTCCCCTTAATGCTTCTTTCAAGTATCTCCCCATTTTCCCAAAGTCTTCCCCCCTAAAATCCAGGATACGTGTTTTTGTGTGGTTTGGTTCTGCTCTTTCTGTGATTTCAAACCACAATGACTGGTGGTCACTGTTCCCTGGGTGCTCCTCCACTGTTACCCCCATCACACTGTCACTGTTTGTGAGCACAAGGTCCAGTATTGTCTTCTGCCGAGTTGGTTCCATGACCAGTTGCTTGAGGAAGACACCCTGAAGGGAATCCAGGATAAATCTGCTCCTAGTTGATGCTGCTGCTGGGATGCTCCAGTCCACGTCTGGAATATTGAAATCACCAACCAGTACTACCTCACCTTGTCTGCCATCCTTGGATGGCTAGCATCAGCTCCCTATCCTTTCTTCCTCCTGGGCTGGTGGTCTATAGACCACACCTGTGCGGATGGCTGGCCCCATTTTCCTTTCCAGCTTAACCCAGTATCTCTCCCCATTTTGTTTCTCCTGGATCTCTGGACCCTTATGTCATTTTTCACATACAGTTGCTCTCCTCCTCCTTCCTACCTGCCCTGTCTCTTCTGAATATGTGTGCCAGGTATGGCCCATATCCCAGTCGTGGTTATCATTACACCAGGTTTCAGTGATGGCCACAATGTCCAGGTCTGACTGCACCATGACAGCCTTCAGATCTTCCATCTTGTTGCTAAGGCTCCTGGCATTGGCACACATGGCTTTCCATGATTTGACCTCCTAGACTGTTTCTCATTGTTCTACTCCAGCCCTTCCTTGGTTGTCCTTTATCCCTGGTTCTCCTTGCTGTCTGCCCTTCTGCTGAATTTTGCCCTTTTCTGCCTATCCACCTCTTGGGCACTAATCTCAATCTTTTGCACACTGCTTTGTAGAGATAGCCACTCCTCCGTTCACTGGTTCCACTGCTAGCTGTGGGGGTGAGCAATGGGTACCCTCCTTGTGGCCTGCCACCCCTTTGCTAGTTTAAATGCTTGTCAATGTAGCATTTAAACTATCATTGAGTGCTTGATTCTCTCTAGGATGGATGCAGGTCGTCAGGCTTGAACAAACCTCCATCCCTCCAGGTGGGTCCCCAGTCACCAATGAATCCAAACCCTTCCTCACAGCACCAGTTCTTCAACCATGAGTTAAAGTTCTGTGCATGCACCCTATGTTTCCTTGCCTCTAGCAGGTAGTACTTCTGAGAAAGTGACAGAAGTAGCTACTTGCTTGAGACCCTCCCAATTTCCTAAACTCTTCCTGAACTTCCTTTGGCTCCCATTTGCCAGGTCATTAGTACCTAGGTGGATAATGACATCCAGCTCACCCTCCCGTCTTGTCTTCCCAGTGATCCCCAGGATCTTCCTTCCATCCCTCCAAGCCGTGGCACCTGGTAGGCACCTCACCTCCCTGTCCTCCCCCTCCTGTGTTCCTAGCTGGATCCCTCTTATGATGGAGTCCCCCACCAGGATTCGCTTCCTCCTCCTCTGGGGTCCACTGCTCTCCCCGCTGAGGTCACCTCCTAGGCTAACCTTCATATCCTTTCCTTCCACTTCTCTGGGTACCTCTATTTGGTTGTCCTCATTTGCCAGTGTGGCATATGAGTTCTTGAGTGGAATAGGATCTGGGATGTGCCTCTGTCTGATCGCTCTAACCTCCCTGAGCCCACTGTCATCCAAGTGCTCCTCGCTCAGCATCCTTGAGGCAGTTGCATTGGACTGGGTGGTCTCTGGATAGGGTGATGGTACTCCTGACCCAGTTTACTTCCGCCTGAGTCTGGCTACCTCATCCCACAGTCCAGAGAGATGCATGCAGATAGGGCAGCACCTCAGTGTCCAGAAGGTCTGCCTGAATATGGCTGCCCCACAGCCACTGCATTGCACCACTCCCCACTGCAATTATACTGCTATTCCACTATTTGTCTGCTACTGAAGCTCTCCTAGTTCCCTTTTTATTAATTTACTGTCCTAAAAATCCTGCCACTGATCCTCAGATACTTTTCTTTTTAAAAAAAGAAAATAAACCAATAAATAAATAAATGAGTCAAAACACTTGTCGTGCTGAGAGTGGGCTTCTTCCCCCTTATGCCCCTCCTACTCCACACCCCTTACTATCCCCTGTGTTTAGCTCCTGTCAATCAGATTTAACAGGGCATATAATTAAGAGTTGGGGGAAGGGGCAATTAAAGACAGCAAAGAAATACACCACTACATTTTAAATTTTCAACAGCCCAAAAACAATTCTAAGTAAAGACGGCAAAGAACTTACAGTGTCATTAAAAGCCCACAATCTAAGTTTAAAAGAAAAGTAACAATTACCAGTTACTGTAAAGCACTGAATTGAATATGTTTCCTTCCCCTTCTGGCTTCTTCTGAGAAAACAAAACTCACTTGCTACCTCAACTCTGACTAAGCCCCACCTCCAGTTATCACGTAGCTGAGGTCAGAGGCCAGACAATTAACACCCCTCACCCAAACTACAGGGCAAGTCAGACAAGCCAAGACTAAAATTGCAGCAATTAAAGACAGCAAAGAAATACACCACCACTACATTTTAAATTTTCAACAGCCCAAAAACAATTCTAAGTAAAGACGGCAAAGAAATTACAGTGTCATTAAAAGCCCACAATCTAAGTTTAAAAGAAAAATAGCAATTACCAGTTACTGTAAAGCACTGAATTGAATATGTTTCCTTCCCCTTCTGGCTTCTTCTGAGAAAACAAAACTCACTTGCTACCTCAACTCTGACTAAGCCCCACCTCCAGTTATCACGTAGCTGAGGTCAGAGGCCAGACAATTAACACCCCTCACCCAAACTACAGGGCAAGTCAGACAAGCCAAGACTAAATTTGCAGCATTTAAAGACAGCAAAGAAATACACCACCACTATATTTCAAATTTTCAACGTTTGGATTTAACCCATATTCTTATTAGGATTTTCATCCAGATTGGATTAGGATTTTCATCCAGATTGGAGCAGTAATATCAGCCTCAAGAATTAACAGTTCTGTACACATCACCATCAGATTCAGAAGATGGACTTTATCATAATGTGAATAATACATCCTAATCCAGAACCAGAACTTAGTGCACATATTTAGGATCATATCCTTTTAGTTTGCCCAGAGGACAGGCAGGTCAGTAGTCATGGGTCCTCAGAGGTTTCCTCCAAAAGGGTTTTTTTCCCTCTCCTGCATGCTACTGGTCACACTCTCCATGAGTTGGAGAAGGTAATCTTTTGGGGCCTTCTGTTCCCTACACACTACCTGGCTTATCTACCAAGGGTGAGGAATAGAGAAGGGCCAAAGTTTAAGCACTGCTCTATTCACCAAACACTGAATGGGAGGACTAAAGCCCATACTTCAATGTGGAGGAATAGCTCCTCCCACATCTCAAATAAAATCCAGTCTCTCCCACCAGTCCACACTTAGCATGTCTCCAAACACCCACCATCCTCCCTGACCCCCTCTGGCACTCTCCTCACCCTTGATGCTGGGTCTTCTATTACCTACATGCTACCAGGCTCATCTACTAAGGGTATGGAATAGAGAAAGGCCAAAGTTTAACAAGCATACACAAGCACTACTCTATTCACCAAACACTGAACCACAGCAGTTTCTTTTCCTCCTGCTTTTGGCCTTTACTATGCTCCCTTTTAGCTTTGTCCACTGTTCTTCCACCCCATCCAGGCCATACCCCCTGCCAGGTCATCCCTGAGGCATTCACCGATCTTTATAAAATCTGCCCTCCTGAAGTCCAGAACATTCGCTCTTGTGTGGTTTGATTCCTCAGACTTCCCTATATTGAACCATACCACATGGGTGATCACTACTCCCCAAGTGGCCTCCAGCCTTGACATCTGCAACACTGTTCCTGTTAGTGAATACCAGGTCCAGTATTGCCCCATCATGAGTGGGTTCGCTGACTGGTTGCTTGAGGAACACCCCCTGCAGTGGGTCCAGGATGTCCCTGTTTCTAGCTGAAGCCACTTCCAGGAGGCTCCAATTCATATCTGACAGGTTAAAGTTCCCCACCAGCAGCACCAACCCCTTTCTGCCATCCTGTCAGTGGCTCCCACCACTACCATATCTAATTCATCCCCCTGTACTAGAGGTCTGTAGATCACACCACTGTGCATAGTGGTTCCATTTCCCATCTCCATGGTGACCCACCATACCTCTACCTTTGCCTGTGTTCCCTGTACCTCTGTCACTTTTATGCTTTCCCTCACATAAAGCACTACACACCCTCCTTTCTTTCTTTCTCACCTAGTCCTTCCAGGACACAGTATAACCTGGTATGGAAATGTCCCAGTCATGGTTTTTAGTGTACTGTGACTCGGTAATGGCCACAATATCCAGGCTGGCCTATGCCATGATGGCCTCTAGGTCCAGAATCACATTTCCTAGACTTCTAGCATCTGCACACATGGCAACTTTGTACAAACTTCCCCAGTTGCAGGGCAAGGCATGAAAGTATTCACAACACTGCTGTACCACTTCCCTGGCAACTGGGTTCCTTCTTCTCCTCCTCTGCAGATGCAGTTTCTCTCATGTTGATGGTTGAGTTGTTGTAGATGTGGGGCAGTTCGAAGATGCTTCAGGTCTCATGTGCCTTTGCATGTAGCTCAGGCTGTTTGCATCTGCAGGGCTCTTCCTTTTTCCTCCTCTGCAGCATAGACCTGTCTAAGCAGCAGAGGCCACTGGGGCCAGAGTGAGCACAGAGACAGCAGGCAATTTCTGGTGGCATCAGGAGTCCAGATAAGCCCCCATTGTTTGGTGGGGGGGGGGTTACATGGGTGTTTGTCTATCCAACTGTAAGTGATTGTGTGCTAGCCTTGCTATCATACCTCTCAACTTTTTTACTACAGTAGAAACATAGAATTTGTCAGCAGACAAGAACCTTTTGATTCACCCACTCTTCCGAGCTGATCCCTGCCTAGTCTGTCTCTGCAGACCCTAACAGGCCTCTGGCAACCCTCCCTCCTTCCTGACTATTTATTAATATTTCCTTATATCAATCCCATGCATGTTTGAAGCCCCCTACTGGTTTTGCCATCAACATTTTGCATGTCAGTCTCTTGCAGGTGTCCACCACTCTTTCAGTGAAGTAGTACTTCCTTACGTGCCTCTTAAACTCCCATCACTAGCTTCATCGCATGCCCTCTGGTCCTAGTACTAATTCTCATTTAAAAGAGACCCCCCACTGCACCCTGTTCACTCACATGAGGTACTTGTAGGTTTCTGTCAAGTCCCCTCTTGCTCTCCTCTCTTCCACAGTGCACATCTTGAGATACCTCAGTCTTTATTCATAGGGCTTTTGATGCAACCTCTGCACCATTTTAGTTGCCCTCTTCTGGACCACCTCCACCCAGTCTATGTCCTTTCAGAGGTGTGGCCTCCAGAATTGGATGCAATACTCCAGATGGGGTCTCACAAGCGTGCAATACAGTAGCGACAACACCTCCATCCACCTGCCAGAGATACAGTACCTCCCCCTATGCATCCCAGCATTCCACTATCCCTACTGACTGCTTTGTCACACTGTCCTGCCACCTTGAGGTCATCATATATGATTACCCCAGGTCCCTTTCCTGCTTAATGATTGTCAATATGCCCCCCGCCATCTTATATTCAGCTCCAGGGTTCCTATGCCCTAGGAGCATGATTTTGCACTTTTTGGCATTGAGCCCCAACTGCCCATCTCTTGATTAAGCCTTGAGTTTCCCATGGTCCCCACGCAGTCTTTCCACCCCCTCCTGAGTGCCTACCCTATTACAGATTTTGGTGTCTTTTGCAAAAAAGCATACCTTCCCTTCCAGTTCTTCTGAACTGCCACTTATGAAGACACTGAAGAGGACCAGTCCCAGTATTGAGCCCTACAGCATCCTGATGGTCACTGACTTCACCTTAGAGTGAGTGCTGTTAACCACCATCCTCTGTCACCTGTTCATCAACCAGTTTCATACTCAATTCACCACTTTGGACCCACCCCTAGGTTGCCCACTTTTTTATCAGTCTCCTGTGCAGCACAGTGTTGAAGGCCTTTCTAAAGTCTAGATAGGCTACATTCACTGCCCTCCCCTGATCTAGTTCCTTGGTCACTTAGTCAAAGAAATCAGTCTGATTTCTCCAGCATGACCTTACTCCATGAATTCATGCGGCCTCTGGTCTTGTAGCTGATCGGATTCCAGATACTCTACCAACATTTCCATTAACAGGATATCCATTAATTTTCCCACCACTGATGTAAGACTGACCAAACTGTGGTTCCCTACCTTCTCCTTGCTGCCGCACTTATGAAGAGGGACCACATCTGATCTCCTTCAGTCCTCCAGAACCATGCCTGTTTCCAGTGAGCCTTTGAATAAGGCCATAGTGGGGCAGCTAGCACCTCCCTGAGTTCATTTTGTACCTTTGTGTTTACCCCATCCTGTCCCATAACCTTATCCATTTTCAGAGCTACAAGTTCTTTCAGGACTCTTTCCTCTGAAAATGGACTTGCAGCCAGCTCTGAGAACAACACAATATCTGTACACATTCAGGACATCAAAAGAGACAACCTCAGAAAATATGTGTAAACTCAATGTTTATTGTAGCAAAAACAGCAAGTGAGAGAGAAGCACGAAGACCCTGGTATTTCAGGACTGTAGTGGGTCCCTTCATCAGGGTGCATAGCTGCTCCCACACATAGAAACATAGAATTTGATAGCAGATAAGGACCGCTTGGCCCACCCAGTCTGCCCATTTCCCTACCTACTGGATAAGCTGCAGATCCTAGTTAACCAGCAGCCTACTTCTTCCTACCCCCAGCCCCCAGAATTGCCTTATGACCATCCCATGCATGCTTGAATTCCCCCACTGATTTTGACTCCACAACCTCCTCCGGAAGGCCGCTCCATGCATCCACAACCCTCTCTGTGAAAAAATACTTCCTTAAATTACCTCTGAGCTTCTATCTTCAAATTGTGCCTCTTGTTCTTGCACACCTCTTTTGAAAGATGCTACCTCTTGGACTTTGTTGATTCCCTTTGAGGTACTTGAAAGTTTCTATCATGTCCCCCTCCCTCCTTTCCTCGAGGCTATACATATTAAGCTCCTAAGTCTCTCTTCATATGACTTCCGTGCAGACCCTGCACCATTTTAGTTGCCTCCTCTGACGGCTTCCATCCTGTCTATGTCTTTGTGAGATTGGGTCTCCAGAACTGCACACAGTACTCCAGATGGGGTCTCACCAGCTGTCTGTACAGAGGGATAATAACTTCCTGTTTTCTACTGGTGATGCCTCCCTATGCATCCCAGTATCCCCCAGCCTCCTTGCTGCCCTCTCACATTGCTTGCCCACCTTTAGGTCATCTGATATGATTACCCCAGGTCCCTTTCCATTCTTGTTGTTGTTAGTATCTCACCCCCATTGTGTACTCTTCCCTGGGTTTTGTTTCCAGGTGCATTACCTGCACTCTTAGCATTGAATCTAAGCTGCCATACATTTGACCATTCCTCTAACCTTGCCAAGTCCTTCTCATCCTTTCCACCCCACCCTGTGCATCAACTCTGTTGCAGATCTTAGTGTCATCTGCAAAGAGACATATTTTCCTTCCAGTCCTTTTGCAATGTCGCTTATAAAGACATTGAAGAGGACCGTCCTAATACTGAACCTCACGGTACCCCACTAGTAACCCTCCTTTCTTCTGAGTGGACTCCATTTACTATAACTCTCTGTGTCCTATTCTCCAGCCAATTCTTTACCCAGGCTGTCATCTTGGGACCCACTCCCAGGCTGGCTAACTTGTATATTAATCTTTTGTGTGGGACTGTGTCAAATGCCTTGCTAACACATGCAGTAAATTTAGACAACAAATTTAAAACTACAGTTACAGTAGGAGAGCAACACATCAAACAGATACTGTCACAAATTTCTACATACTCAAGAGTGTCCCAAGTACAAACAGTGAAAATTAATGGGAATGTATGTGTAAAAAATAAACTGCACTGTGAACTGTAAAAATTAAAGGAAAGAGACAGGGGACAATGAAAGGAAGAAAATAGTTGTCTGATACAGACCTAGAAAAAGCTGCTAACCATAAGCACTATCCCAAATAGTAGCCCATGTGTACCAAAGTAAGCATACTGCTGCTGTAGAAGCACAAGCCACACTGTCATAGAGAATGCCAGTAGATAGGGGAAACCAAAATAAACCAAGAAAAGTCTAAGTAGAAAACACAGGGGGAAGGAGGTAAAAGGATGGAGACCACAATGGTTAACTGGGTGTGGGGGTTGGGCAGGGGACAGAAAAAGGGAAGGGAGTATTGGGGGGGTGAAAGGAGGTGGGAAGAAATGAAAAGAAGTATGAAGTATCAATAAAAGTAACTAGAGGAAATCACAGGACATATCAAGAAAAATGTGGAGAGCCAAAACACCAAGAGTAGACACCAATGACAGGCAGAACCCAAGAGTCAAGTTCACAAACTTGAAAGACACAATAGAAGCAAAATTAAACCATGTAAACATAGATTTAAGTTAAACCAATATCAGAAATGACATATTGAAGGAACGGCACAATATCACAGCTATCACTGAGACCAGTAGGAATCATGGCATCAAGGGTGTGAATCCACCTTGCCTCTTTTTGTAGCAGAGTGTGTACCCTGTCTCCACTCTTAGGTTTAATAGGGACATGCTCCAGGCTGGTGAAGGATCTTTCTCATGAAATTGTTCAAAATGGGAACCAAGAGGGGTATCCGGGGTAGCAGCCTGGACGGAATGCACATGTTCATGGATTCTTCTACGTAGAGGTCTGACCTATTATACGTAGATTTTGGGGCATGAACAAATAATGACATACACAGTGAAGAGAGTCGAAACAGATAATAAACTCCCTAATGTCCACTGCCATGTGTTTGGTAGGGTGTGCAGATCTGATGCCACTACTGTAATAGCAGCACACTGGCTGCAATGATGCATGCTGACAGGGGGTGCTAGTAGTCAGGTTTGTGGTGCTGATGAGGTATTTGGTCTGTAGGAGCTGTGAGCCATGATGTCTCCCAGGTTCTTACCCGTGATAAGAGATAGGAGGATTGTTACCAACAGAACCAAACAGGGCTGAATTCCAGTGTATCACATGCCAATAATATTTTTCAAAATCCCTACTATGCATGGTGAAACAACATTAAATTCTGTAATTAAAGTAATGACCTGGGATTGTTCACAGTCTCTAGTGCAAGGTACCAACATGATACTTCTTTTGTGGTTGCGCGCTCTATTCTGGGTTTCATCAAGGAGTGCACTGAAATATCCCCGTCTTAAAGAATAGTCAGTAAGATCTGCTGCCTGTTCATCAAATACTGCCAGGGTACCACAGTTGTCATATCGTCCATACTGAATTGCCAGAATAGTGTGGCAGGATGTGCACTTTGTGTCAACAAGAGTATTGACTGATGTGGATTTCCTAAAACTTTTGATTTGAATGGTGTTCTCCTCAGAAGTAAAATACAAAGGTTCACTTCTCCACCATTCCTGTTGCTCTCTGCTGGTCTGCACCCCCTCCGTCCACTGTGAAGACTGAGCAAAAATAGCTGTTCAGGATGCCTGCATATTCTTTGATCTACTTCATGCAGCCTCCCCTTGCTGCCCTTCGTATTCTCACTATCCCTTCCCTTGCTTTCTTCTTCTCATTTATGTACCTGAAAAAAGTCTTATCCCCCTTAGCTACCCCTTTGTCTATCCTTTTCTCTGTCTGCACCTTTGTCCCCCTCATTGCCTTTCCTGCTTCCCCCTGTTTTACTTGATATACCTACATGTCTTCCTCCCTCTGTGGATCCTTATAGCTAATGAACAGAAACATAGAATTTGATGACACATGTGAACTGATTGGCTCACCCAGTTGGTCCATTTTATTCTCTACCTGTACTCTCACCGCAGACCCTACTTAATGTCTGGCTCCCTTCCCTCTTGCTTCCAACTAAGATTCCCTTGCTTCCCACTAAGATTCCTTTGTGTCTATCCCATGCATGCTTGAAGCCCACCACCTCCACTGGAGAACTGTTTCAGGCATCCACCACTTTTTCAGTGATGAAGTACTTCTTCTAATCTCTCTTGAATTTACCACCTTCCAGCTTCATTTCACGTACCCTTGTTCCTGTTCATCTTTTCCTCTGAAATATACTCTTCTCCTACAACTTATTTACTTCCACTAGGTATTTATAGTTCTCTATTATATCCTTCCTCACTCTTCTCTCTTCCAGGGAGTACATACTGAGGTCCTTCAGTCTGTCCTCATATGGCTTCTGATGCAAACCCTGCACCATTTTAGTTGCCCTCCTCTGGACTTCCTCCACTCTGTCTATGTCCTTCCAGAGACATGGGGTTCAGTTCTCAAAGATCGACACAAGCTGCACCCACCATCAGTGGCAGCTTGTGCTGATCACTGGTGCACCAGGGATCCTGCATTCAATTCATGAATGGGTAGGGTCCCGGCACCAAAGTCCTGCAACTTGTGGTAAATGTTGCCATGCACCAAAGGCAAGGTGCACTGGAAGAGGTTAGCTGCAGGCAAGCTACAGTCTGGTCAGGTGACATTGGCACCCAGTAATGGGGACCAGTTTGGAAGCTGGCAATGTCAGGCAGGAAAGGACAGGAATCAGGGAGGGCAGGTAGGGCATGGATGGATGCCGGGGGAGTGGCAACAGGTCTCTAAAGGGGACATTGCAGGATGCTGTCATGCCTGTGCCATCCATGGGGGGTGGCCACTGCATGCCTACCACCATGGGGAGGGAACCTGCAGGTACTGTACCATTGAGTGTGAGTTCTTCGGGTGCCGTGAGGGCATGGGATACCACAGGCAGGCAGTGTCACAGGTTTCCTCCCACCACACAAAGACTCCAGCAGTGGTGCAAGGGCCATTTGACCACCTGTTGGGTGGTCTAAGGATCCTGCTGGCTATCAGAATTACATTTAAAGGGATGTTGCAGCCAGCATCTGCTACAAGCCCCCTAGCACCCTGACGTACCCCAACCATGGTGCAAGCCTGTTGCATGGCCAGTCTGGTGCAGGGGGTCTCCATTATGCCACAGCCAGCCTTTCAGGATCATAAACTCTGCTAGTTATGATGCAAGGTGCCCCTTGCATCACTTCTGTTTGACATAGGCACCTTACGTCAAAATCAGAGTTTTGAGAATCAAGCCCGTGATCTCCAGAACTGGACATAATACTCCAGCTGGGGTCTCATCAGCAGTCTACATGGTGGCAACACCACCTCCCTCCTTCTGCTGGAGAAATCACTCCCTGTGCATCCCAGCATCCCGCTGGCCCTACCCACTGCCTTGTCATACTTCCCTGACACCTTGGGATCATGATATATGATTATCCCAGGTCCCTTTCCTGTTTGGTGACTGTCAATACCTCTTCTCCCATGTTTTACTCTGCCTCTGGTGTTTCTGTGCCATAAGTGCATGATTTTGCACTATATTTGCATTGAAACCCACCTGCCACGTCATTGTCCACTCCTCAAGTTTTCTCAGGTCTTTCCACCTCCTCTGAAGTGTCCACCCCATAGCAGATTTTGGTGTTATCGGCAAAGAGGCAGACCTTCCCTTCAAGCTCAATTGAAATCTCACTTAAAAAAACATTAAAGTGGATTGGTCCCAGTACTGAGCCCTGTGACATCCCACTGGTCACTTTCCCTTCTCTGGTGTTAACTCTGTTTATCACCACACTCAGTTGCCTATCCCTTAACCAATTTGTTATCCAGTTTGCAACCTTTGGACCCACTCCTAAGCTGCCCAATTTCCTTATCAGCCTCCTATATGGTGTCAAAAGCTTTACTAAAATCTAAGTAGGCTACATCCTCCGCCCCAGTCGGGTCTATTTTTTGTGGTCTTCCAATCAAGGAAATCTATCAGATTTGTTTAACATGGCCTCCCCCCTCATGAATCCATGTTGCCTCAGGTCTGGCAACCTGCTGGATTCAAAGATATTTCACAACCCTTTCCTTTGGAAGTGACTCCATTAGCTTCTCCACTGCCAATGTCAGGATGACTAGCCTCCTCCATGCTACCAATTTGGTGAAACTGGATTACTTCTGCTCTCCTCCAGTTCTCTGGAACCACCTCTGTTTCCAAAAATATTTGTTCAATGATATCTGTTTTTTCTGTTCCTCCTCTGCAAAGTTCCCCTTTTCCCCTCACCACTTTGGCCACTTCCCTAGAGAACCATAATGGCCTCTTTTTTTTCTTCTGTGAGACACTGGCACTCAGAATGTGGGTATTGTTGGGCACTGACACTCAAAATGTGGATATTGTTGGACACTGACACTCAAAATGGTGGCATTGTTGGGCACTGACACTCAAAATGTGGGTACTGTTGGGCACTGACACTCAAGATGTGGGTATCGTAGGGCACTGACACTCAAAATGTGGGTATCGTAGGGCACTGACACTCAAAATGTGGGTGTTGTTGGGCACTGACACTCAAAATGTGGGCAATGTGGGACACAGGTACCTCAAATGTAAGGTACATTATCAAACACTGTGCTGCAAGTTCAGAACACTGTGGAAAGTAGTTGCTTTATTTGTGCAAGTTTAATTTTGATTTAGCTAGTTTAAAATGTGAGCCAGCACCTTCTCTGCATGAGACTGCACTTCCATGTGGCACAGAGCAATTCTGAATGGTAAGTGGGGTACAATATATAAGAAATATGCAGTCTGTGCAAAATTGTGGCATTTAGCAGTGAACGCTGTAACCAGCCATCAGTGGTGCTAAGTAACTGTGACATTCACAGTGACCTCTAGTGGAGGTCATCAGACAGCAAGTATATTAAGTTAATGAAGCATTCCAACCCCTAGCAAGGCTAAGTTTCCCTTTGCTAAATGCAATAATAGCCACTGTATTTGGAAATAACATAGAACAAAGTCATTCTGAATGTGCCCAAGTACAACAATCTCAAAACATACAGACAACAAGCCATGTATATAACCACAGCCCAAAACAAACTTAAATCATCAGCAGCCTTTCTAGTGGAAGCCTAAACAACTCAGTGCTTCAACCTGCACTAAGACTTTATTAGGCGGTGCAGGAAAGACCAATTCCTCACACTTAAATAGGACACCTTGCAAGGGATCATTCATAAATTACTGCTACTGAAGACAGCATACAGCATCCTTAACCAAGTTGCTGCTAAACTGCAGGAGTGAGGAGATATCACAACCCAATCATAAATCTTCTGTGTTCAACAAAGTGCAATGTGCAAAAATCAAACAAAACATTAGTTATTTCATGTAATAACAGTCTAGAATATTAGTTCACAAAGCAGCATAGCAGAATGTGTGTGGCCTTGAACCTACAGTATATTTGAAAATATCAATGCAATGAATCATAATTAGCAAGTAATGATATGCTTAAATTTTATTCACACACCAGTTCTGATATTAAAATACGTGACCACAACTAGGAAGGCAAATTGTCTCTAGAAGATTAGACACTTGAAAATAATTAGAAAGGTCTGGATGTCAAATTTCATTGCATCCAGAAAATACGGTGAAACATTTTGATTATATATAGTACAATTCATGACTGATTTAGAAGAGAAAAACTGTGACATGCTGCCCCTTATTCCAGAAGTAGAACGTGCATAGAGTTTCTTTCACAGTAAATTTATGTCAGTGTGTAATAATCATGCTCCTATCTGGTACAATACAGTGGAACACAAAAATGCACCTTGGTATACAAAGACCTTGGTCCAGTTATTCAAAAGAGTTGAGCCATGCGCAATAGGGTTGCGCCTCCGCAAGTCCGAAATTGCGCCATTCTGCGATATTCAGCAGGAGGCAGTTGCACCCCCGAAATCATGCTGAGCAACAGAGCAGTGATAATGAAGTCATGTGCAACCGAAGGGGGAGGAACCATGCATAAATGGCACAGTGCGCTATTCAACGACTTGCGCCATGCACAATAGGGGAGCAAGCAGAAGTTGTGCCATAGCGGAAATGAGCCAAAATAAAAGAGCAAGGAGAGGTAAAGAACACTACAGGAAGCCACATGAGGCAGAACTCTAGCCAGACAGACAGGCAGGAGGGACACACAGGGCAGGCCAGGAAAGGGCACCCTGCACACACAGGCACAGGGAAGTGTGGGGAGCCACAGCCAGTGCAGAAGGGGGAAGTGCCACACAGCACAGAGGCCATCACAGGCAGGTGTTCCTGGTGCAGGGAAAGTAGCAGGGAGGACAGCGGGGGGAATACAATAACAGCTGCCAGGGGGGTGAACACAAGCCAGGGACATGGCCAGTGCCCACCTTCCAGATGGAGGCCATTATGAGGGGGGTGAAAAGGTGGGCAGCAGGGGGCGTGGCCGTGGAAGGGCCCATCAGTGGTATGCCCCCAACAGGCAGTACCGAGCCCACACCAGCTTCAAGCTGTACAGCGATACTGAGATTGTGGGCTGGTACCGCCTGAATAGGGCAATTCTGAGGTGGCTCTGTGAGCTGTTCAGTGATGTGATGCAGGCACCCACATGACGGAGCCATGCCCTGTCAGTGGAGACTAAAGTAACAGCTTGCATGTGCTTGCTCACCACAGGTACCTTACAGAGACCAACTGGGGACACCACAGGTATAACCCAGTTGGCCACGTCATGCCACCTCACCCAATTCCTCAGCGCACTGCTGCCACATGCTGCTGAGTACATCCATTTCCCCAGCACACCGGCAGAGCGCACAGTAAACATACAGGAGTTCCATAGGGTAGCACATATGCCTGGCATGCTAGGGGCAATAGACTGCACCCATGTGGCCATACACACATCACCTGACCCCGAGGGGGCCGCATACATCAATCGCAAGGGCTATGCCAGCATCAACTGCCAGGTGGCGTGCGATGCCAGGGGGCACATAATCAATGTCTGTGCCACGCACCCTGGGGGAGCACACAATGCTTTCATCTAACACCAGTCGGCACTGTGCCACAGATTTGAGAGTGGGGACATCCCCCACTGGACACCTAGTGGGTGAGTATGCAAACCACATGGACAATCATAGGGCCTGAGGGAGGCATGGCCAGAGGTGACATGAGTAGTGGCCTACATGGCCTGGGGCAGGGCGATGCTGATCACCAAACTAACCTCCACCCTCTACACACAGGTGACAGTGGATACCCACTCCGTCCCTGGCTGCTCACACCCTACCAGCGGCCCACGACCCCATCACAGCAATGCTACAATGAGGCACACGCCACCACATGTAATGTCATCGAGCGGGTGTTTGGGATGCTGAAGGCACGTTTCCATTGCCTGGACACCTCCGGCGGTGCCCTACAGTACAGCCCCTCAAAGGCCTGTGGGCTGTTCCTGGCCTGTTGCATCCTGCACAATATGGCCAATGAATGTGGGATAGCCGTACAGGTTTAAGAGGGGTACAGCGATGGGGACGATGAGGATGCCAGTGACAATGGTGATTGGCAGCCCCCCCTTGGCCGACGGGACCCCAACTGATCCAGCTGGCACAGCTGCACTGGGACCCCATCATGGAGTAGGGAGCACTCTAGCCAACCCAGGTAAGTCATGGGGCCACGTGCAACCACCAGTGGCTAAGGCACAACCCACAAACATGCATGGACACACACCAGGGGTGCATGCCATCAAGGGAAGTGGCAGGGCACAGAAGCACACACACACAACCAGGGATGGATGAGGATTAACATGCCATGCAGATGAGAACACACACACATACACACAATGCACCGAATGTGCACAGAGGGCAGGAGGCACACCGACCCAGAAGGCCAACCCTAGCAACACACATGTCCACAGGCCACCACGCCCTCTGCCTGTCCATGTGCTTGTGTCAGATGCTGAGCACCATTGCACATTGGTGTACAGCACAATGCAGGCATCATCATGCACACGCAACTGCGGACAGCAGCCGGGAGGGTGTGCAGGTGGACTGTGTGTCCACGTGCAGGGCCGGGTACCCACCCGTGCACTGCCCACTGAAACACACAATGCACACTGGGCAGCACCAGACAGTAGCCATGCTGGGAGACAGATCAGTCACACGACACAGTGCCCCGGCCACCACAGATGCATGGGCCACCCCGCCAAGACCCGCCAGCACTGACAGGCTGACCACTGGCCTCATGGGGTGGCACCGATGGTCCCCTAGGGGTTCCACTATGTGAACGCGACTGTGCTCGTGCAGGGGTCTGCAGCACACCGAACATGCCTGCGCCAGGAGTGCTTGGGATGCCCACAGCTGAACCCGGTGTCGACAGGGTGGGAGTCGCATGATGCCGGGAACGGGGGGTGGACAGTGCACTGCATGGTGTCCACGATGCATGGGCACCTGACTGTGTGCCCATTGTGGCCATGACAGCAGTGAATGCCTGTGCATGCCTGTCAATGATAGTGGTCACATCCTCCCGCAAACGCTCCATCCTTGCCAGGATCAGAGTGGTGTCCCTGCTGTGATGTTCCTCTGCCCACTCCAGAGCCACACGCAGTGCATCCACTGATGTTGCAAGCTGCATCTGCTGCTGGACTGATGCTTGCAGTAGGTGGGTGTGCTTGTCCAAGAGGTCATCTGCCTCCTTGACATCCTGTCCCTCAGGGTGTACACGGCCCTAATTATCAGCACCCCTTGAGGGTGGGTGCTGCGCACCAGGACCAGGTCTGGGCATGTCAACAGGCAGTGCACAGATGCCGCTGCTGAACCCTGTACTCCCAAGCCCATTGGCTGACTGCTGATGCTGCCCCTCCGGCTGCCGCTCCCCAGTGCTCATTGGTGCTGCCACAGTGGTTGCAACAATCCCACTGTCCTGAACAGACACCAGTGCTGCCCCACTGGTGCTGACAGGCACAGGCTGGGACTGTGCTGACATGCAGGCCTCCATGGCAGCACCACCCACAGCCATGGGTGCAGTGCCCTGCTGTGTGGCCATCCCATGGCACACACGTGTCACTGCCCATGATGTTAGCATCATCATCATCGGGTGACGGACTCTGCACCGCCCCAGTCACAGCATGCTGGCATCCGTGGATGCCGGCACACTGGGACACAGGCAGGGCTTCCTCCACACCTGTTACAATGACATCAGTGTGGACAGCCAGGCGGCCCCACTGTCGCAATGATCAACGTATACCTGTGGAGGTGGATGGGCCCTCCTCCATCTCCACCTGACTGTCCTCAGTGGACAGGCCCACCACCGCTGACCCATGCAGATGCTCAGGATCTGTAAGGGAAAGAAAAGTCGCTTTAATGCATGTGACCTACCCTACCCCCCCATAGACAGACCATGACTTACCATGCAGTGATGGGCCACCACCTGTCTGGAAGCCACCACCCGGAACAACCTCAATGGCACTGCACTGCATGCTTCCAGCAAGCCTCTCCTCCTGTGGGGTCAGCTGTACCACCTCTGGCTGTCCCCTACCTGTTGCAGCTTGTGCTGCCCTGATGGCAGCCACCTTCTCCTTTATCCTCCTCCTGTCCGTGCCCATCTTTTTCTTACACTCCTGCACTGAGCACTGGTGGCTGCCATGCAGGTTCAACACGCATGCCACCTCCTCCCATGCAGCAGCATGGGCCTGAGGTGTTCCCTGACTCCACTGAGAAGTGGCTCCTGATCCAGGTAGGCCTCAAGCAGGACTTCCAGTTTGGCCTTGGTAAAGTTAGGCCTCCTCCTCCTCCCACCACTGTGTTCCTCCTCTCCAACATCTTGCTCAGTCATTATGTAGCCTGTAAAAATGGCAGTTGTTACCTGTGACTGTGCAGTCCCATGCATGTCCCTAAATCCACAGTCCATGCTCCCAAACAGCATGCAACTCACCAATAGACTGCAGTAACCGACTATGGCCACTGCAGCCCAATGTCGCACTTTATAGTGCAACCCATGCAAATGAGGCGAGGTGCAACTTCAAGTAGATGCAAATTGCAGTGCTGCGCCATTGAATGGCTGATTAGATGATTTGCATATGATGGCTGAATATCATGCTGTTGCGCTTTGCGCAATTGTGTTGAACGTGTTGAGCCAATGGCGCAGTTCTGTGACATGCGTAGTACACACCTCACTGCATATGCCCGGGTTGCTGACACAGGCGTCTGCCACGCTGATGACATGCTGTGCATGGTAGGCAATGCAGAGTACGGCCACCATTGTGCCAGTGGTGCTATAGCGATGGTCACTACATGGCGCTGTGGCACTGAGCCATCATAGGCACACTGGGCCAACTGCGCGGTAGGCCTCTAATGGTGGTGGCACACAGACAGCCAATCACGCTCCACACATTGGGTTGCAATGGTGCTGTGCGTGTCCATGCACCAGAGACCCTTGACCCTGTGCCCGACCTCTGCCCCCTTAGCACCATGCTTCAGGCATGGGTGCACCTCTATCACGCTGTTCAGTGACAGGGCAATAGGGAATGGCAGTGCTGTACCGCAGCATCTGTACCGGGGGAGCCATGCAGAGCGCCATATATTGCCATATCGGCAGTGAGAATGGCATGCAGAAGGGCAGCCCAGTGGTCTGCAATAGAGCTGGCCAACCTAGTGGCCATTGTGGAGCCACACCATGGGCCACTATTCAGGGAGGCACCTCTGGACAGGTCCAGGACCCAGGTGTGGGCGGAGGTGGCCACTGCACTCAAGAAGGCCACAAAATGGGGGAGGAGCACTGAGCAGTGCCGCCACCAGTATGGGGACCTGCCGCAGAGGGAGCCAGAGCTACTAGCACACCTGCGGGCATGTGCCAGGAGGGGCATGGTGCCATGGCCAGGTAGGGGTTACATCAACACACTTTTATCTTCCATATGGGTAACAGTGTTGTATGAGTCCAGCACATAGGGGAGAGACCATCCGGGTTGGCTGTGGTGGTGTTCACAGGGTGTGGGGTGGGTGGGTCTGGCTGGGTGGGAGGGCACACACCTGGTGGCAGGGGGACTTTGCTACGGGATTGTGCTGATGTTCCTCTCTCCATGTTTGCCCAACAGGCCCAGAGGAATGCCGCCGTGCCCATGAAGAGCGGCGGCAGGAAGAGCAGGATGCAGCAAGGTGGGTCGAGGGCCCTCAATGCCCACTGGACTGGCCCGATGAAGGTGAGTGCCATACCTCCATGATTACTATTGCATGCTGTGTGACGGGGGGCAGCGGGGCATGGCCACCATCCATCGACACCACTGCCATGCACATGACTTGTTACAGTCAACACTGTCCAGTGGCAATGCATGTCTGGGAGTGCATCACTGGTGGTCCATGCGTGCACCAGGTACATGGTTGTGCCACTGCCTTTGCACCACATAGCCATGTCACTAAACGGCCATGGTGGTGCTGTGTGTGACTTGGCCGGTGGGTTTGTGCAGGATTCTGCATGGCTGTATGTGCTTGGGTGGGCAGGTCATGTGGACGTGATCACTGCAGGTGGTCACACACCATCACAGAGGTATGTCCCATGGCTGTATGCCATGCACAGTGGGTGGGCTGTATGGGGTTGGGCATTACCACCTATTGACTGTGCTCCCTTGTCCTAGGTACATGCTATCTACGGGAAATAAGGGAGGTGCTGCGGGAGATACTCCTGGTGGTGAGGGCTTCACTGGACATCCTCAGAAGGATAGATAACACCAGGGTCCTGCGGAGGCACAGAGCTCGGAGGAGTCGGAGCAGGGAGAGGCGCTCCCACTAGGGATCCATCAGTCCCTGTATTCCCCTACTCCCCTGGACCCACCCTCACACCCCTCCTTTCCCATCCCATTTGTCCACCCCTGCTCCCACCCACCCCCACCATGTTTGTGGCCCCCCCAACCTTGTATATAGTTTGTACATAATATTGTAAATAGTTGAATTTTATATATTTTTTCAATACAGTTATTTTGATATGAATACAGTGGTGGTCTCTGATTTGCAGCGGGCTATAGGTGCTCAGCTGCAGTGGTGTGCATGGTGTCAGGGGTGGTGCAGTCATGGGTATGTGTGTGTGTCAGTGTAGAGGTGACTGTGGTGTGGGGCTAGCTATCAGTCAGTGTCTGTGGTGTGTGTGTTGTGCCCTGTGCACTGGATGACTGTGTGCAGTGGTCCATGGTGCATGCTCTGTGTCCATGGCGCACCTATCGGCCCATCCATGGCCTGTGCAGCTGACACACATGCATGTCTGTGACCTGCACGGTCCACTGGCATGTCAGTGGTGGCAGTCCCTGCAGGGCAGCCACTATACCCATCACATTGCTGGGTTGCCTCCTGTCACTGGTGTGGTGCATGTCTGCCTAGGGTGGCACTGTGGCCTCCACAGTTTTTGTCCCACCTCCATGCTGTGCCTTGTGTGTGTTGCAGTGAATGTGCCCCACTGTCTGTGACTTTTACTCCAGGTGAATGATGGTGGTGTATGGGTCCACAGTGCCTGCGCAGGGTGGCTGGCACTCCAGTGCCATGGAGGACTGTGGGCTGTGTGTACACAGTTTACATGGGCCTACACTGGGAGCTTGGTTGCCCCACCACTGTGTCCCTGTGTTGTTGTGCCCTTGGGTATGGGTGGGTGTCTTTCCATACACTGTGTGGCATCCAGTGTGGTGCATTCTTCCACACACCACTGTGGGTGTCTATGCTGGCTGTTGTGGCCAGTGGTGGGTCGGGGTGTGTCATTAGAATACTGTGCAGGGTGCTGTACCACTGGTGGTGGTGTCTGAGGCATGCCCTGTCCCGTGTGGGGTACCTCATGTGCCGATGCATGGTTGGTCTCTCAGCAGTACCTCAGGGGGACTGTGCATGGTGGCATTGTGTCTGCTGTTGTTGCATTGCTGTGTGCTGCCACCTACTGATGGGTGCTCATGGTGGGGCTGGCTTGCATGGTTCTGTGGTGCACAGGGTTGCAGTGTCACAGTGGGGGTGGTGGCATGCATGGGGTTTCCTGCAGTGGTGGTCACTGCTCAGGGGGGGTGTCTGGGGGTCACAGTGCAGGATGTGCTCTGCATTGGGGGGGATGGTGTGGCATGGGGTGGTCAGCCCTCCTTGTGTGCCAGTCACAGCTTGCCTGTAGGTGTGATGGGGTACCATGGTCCGGCTGTGGGTTGTTTGCTTTTCTCCATAGGCCAGTGGTTATTCCAGCCCTCCCCCAGTTGTGTAGTGCATGGGGTGTGGGGGGATGATGTCTGTTCTGCTGTGTGTTCCTGTGCCCATCTGTGGCATGGGTGGTGGGCCCCTACCTCCCTGGTTGTGCAGTTGCATTGCTCTGCTGCTGGGGGGTGTTTCTGGTTGTGCTATGGTGCCTCTGGACTGCTCAGCTGAACATCCCTTGTTGCGCTATGGTGCATCAGATCTGCTCAGCTTCCCCTCCCTAGTTGCACTATGGCACAGGTGGTGTGATATTCAGTCGTCGGCTGTAGGCGTAGTTTGGCCTGCTCCATTTTTGAATATCGCATCTCTTGCGCATGGGCGCAATAGACGTGCGCTTGCTCCTGCTATTGCACACTTTTTGGGTGCAGTTTGAATATCTGGGCCCTTGAGTCTACATTGTAAAATGCAACAAGGCATGGAAAGGAGCAAAAAAAAATGAATGAGAGAGATTTCTGGGATAGATAGCATCATCTTAGAAATTCATACCTTAAAGAAATAAACAAAGGTAAGAGATTTCTTTAAGAAACAGTTTAGTGTAGATAATGTTGGAACACCTATTCTTTTTGGAAAATATTTTATAAATTGAAGGGGCAAAACTCCCATGAACTTTCCAGTTTTTTAAAGATTTATGGAGAATTAGTACCTATTTCAAGTGATGCAGCTGACATATTTAATAATTTGTTACTTATTACCATGAGCATATCAACAGTAACAGGCACTGGTCTATTGACAGGAATTCATAGGATGGACTTAGCCTTTTTCTGGGGGAAAGCAGGAACACCCAAATTTTTCTTTGACCCAATTGTTTCAGGCTTAGTACAAAAAACGTACTAGAAAATGATATGAAGAAAGCAATGGAGTTGAACAGCATACTTTCCTATTTGCTTAAATTGGCATCTCTTGTAATTACCCCTTTCTTAGCTGACTAGAACTGTGCAGAATATAAAATTCACCCATGGAATTACCATTCTGCTTCTGTGGAATTCCATGGAATTGTCATGAAAATTCCATGGAATTTAGCAAAATTTTAAATTTCAGTTACTTCACTATAATTTTACAAGTACACATTCAAATAATACCAAATTTGAAGTGTAAGCAGTAACCAGTGACTTACAAATGTGCACCAAATTTCAGAGTCATAAATTGAAAAGGGGCAGAGTTATGTGTGGCCAAACATTTAATCAAAATTTAATTTTCAGTTATTTTGAGATCACTTTAACATTTCTTAGCCACATTTCTCCACAATATCAGGATTTAGAGAAGCACATAGAATGTATATATGCACAATGTTTTAAGTCTCAAGCTTTAATGGGAGCTGAGTTATAGGTAGCCAAATATTTTGCCAAATTTTGGATTTCTGTAATTTTAGTATAACTTTGATAGCATTCATTGAAATAATATGAAAATTGCCAGGTATACAGGTTATCACTACATTTGTATATGCACACTGTTTCAGATTTCTAGCATTAAATGGAACTGCATTACAGCCTGCCAAACATGTTGCCAAAATTTACATTTCAGTTAGTTCCTTCTAATTTTAAAATCACATATTCCAATATAACCAGAGCTGAAACATTTAAACTACTATACCACATGGTCATTTCTGAAAAAGTTCATATTTTTAGCTTTAAATGGAATTGAATTAAAAGTAGTCAAACTTTCACAACATTTAAAAATTTAATTTTGCAAAAATGTAAACTACAAATTTATAAACCCCTGAAACTTTAAAACTAGAGAATGCAATACCATTACATTTGGCAGGTTCTTAGACCTTACAAGGAGATGCTGTGTGCCAATTCTATTAATAGCTTGCTGCAATAAACTGCAAAATAACATCTGTACTTAAAGTCAAATCCCATGAGTCTTTATGAAAATTGCAGAATTTCATGAAAAATTCCATAAAACTGGACTTTCCTAATTTCACTCAGCCTTATCTGGGGAGTTATAATTAAAGGATAAGGGTATAAGAGACAGGTAGTGCAGGAGGTCTCCAGGTTCTGGAGTTAGATGCACAGTTTCACCAAGTAATGTACAGCTGAGCTGGGTAGCACAACAGTGGCAGATCCCCAGGTTGAAGCAAGAAAGCACAGAGTGTCAACAATTCCAAACTGAATGCAGGATATTTAAGGATCACATCCAGTAAATTTATGAACTCAAAAAGATGTAGTGGAGGAAGACAATGTCTTGGGCAGAGGAAGAAAGAATTATGGCTATTCCAACAGGGTAGGTCAATAAGAAAAGGAGTAGGTGACTCACATTTTATGGGAGTTTGTCACTGTAAAGAAAAAAAGAGGATATTAGTGGGATCTGTAGTTCTAATGAGTCAGTCTGGCTATGCCAAATAGTGGTGGGTGAAGTGGGCTCAATCCGGTCCGTGAAGCGTTTCGCGGAGCACAGGCTGATTCGCGGAGTGCTCCACAACATGAAGCGGAGTACTTCGCGTTATAATGAGGAACGTGAAGTGCATTGAAAACAGTGACTTCACGTTACTCCGCCTCCACTGGTCACTATTCTTTCAATTTTAAGGCATAGTACATTGGTGGCAGTTCACTTTGCCTCACTCCGCCTTGTTTTTGAGCCCCGAAGGCAGATTTTGCAGTGATTCATGGGAGTTCAGGTCACATGGGCTCTATACTGATCTGCACAGCCTCCGTATGGGGTAGTATGAGTAGGAAGGAGTAGGAGACAGTGTGCTCTGATAGCTGTCTGTAGGAATCTTTTAAAAGCTGTTCAAAAAGCATTTTTGCTTTTTTTGAGGGGTTTCAACTGTAGTTCATCGATTGTAGGAAACCCTCCTGTGCTCACATCATCGAGCGTTTTTGTTTGTGTGTGGATTTTGAATGTAAATTTACAACATTGAGTGTGTGTGGTGAAAGACAGTGAAGGGTGCTGCGTGGGAGAGGGGCGTATCTGTGTGCAGGTAGATTTAAGTTGGAGAACTAGTGATTTCTTTGTGTTTTGGTTATATTTTTGTTATACAACTGACTGTGTTACTGTACACATAGTAAAATTGTCAGTAATAGTACAAATTTTCTTGCTGTTTGTTGTGTGAATGTGGTGCAGCATTTCATAAGGTCAGGTTGTTTAAATTACAAATTTACATTACGTGGCAGTACACTGAACTTTTGCATTTGCATCACATTCCTCATTCAGCATTGTACACAAAGTGTTGTGTTGTGCGTGCAGTGTTGCGTGCATCAAATATAATACACCTTTTAAAATTTGTGACACAGATTAGTGTAAGTGCAACTAAACGCAGCAGTGTGAACCTGCTATCCACTGTAGCTGCCTGATTTTGTACTGCGATCATGTTCTCTGTTCTTAGTTTTGCTGCTTGTAGTACCGTAAAAATCAGCACTGTCTGTATTCAGTGCCCCCCCTACGTTGAAAAGGTATTTTTTACCAGACTGGATTGTTTTTGTGACCCCATCAGCACCACTGGTTACTGAAGTTGTTTTAATTCCATGACAGTGTCACAAAACAGTAGTCTCTTATCTGTTGCTGAAGCCACAGTTGTTTATTTTGCTTCACATCCAGCAAGCGACCCTCCAGTCAGAAAGTGAACTTATCAAAATCTGAATTTGGTAATAATATTTGTGGTTGATCCCTCAAATGCCTGCAAAGGGCGATGCAAGTAAAGCTATTTCTGGCCATGGCAATGTTGGCAGTAAGAGGGTCTGTGGGCGTGGTAGCAGCATGCGGACGGAGAAGTGCATTGCTGATGTGAGGAAAGGTATTTCTCCTGCAATTTTTTTTTACAGCCCAATCAGTAGCTTCACTGATAGTTGGAGGAGATGATGTTTTCCCAGCCGGTGGTGTTAGTGTTACTGGTGTTAGTGGTGGTGGAGGTAGTATTAGCATTGTTGCGTCAAGTTCTGTTTCTGACCAGTGTACCGTATCCAAACATATTGAGTGTGAAGCAGTGCAAGTGAGTGACAGCATAGATGATGTCATACTTCCCAGTAACATCCCATTAACTGAACCTGATTCTGATGATCATGTCAACGATAGCATACAATGTGATATTCCATCCACCGTGGCACTTAATGTCACGCATTTTCCATGCAGTGATTCACAGTGTGGTGAAAAATATCAGGTGATGGTGGTGTAGATGCTGATGATGAATGTGATGATGCTGATGATGATGATGTTGCTGTTGTTGCAACATGCAGTCCGCATGTTAGCATCCAAGCAGAAGATGTGGATGTGTGTGACAGTGACGTTGATGAATATGATGATGATGTAATTGACCCCAGTTGGGAACTGGAGAAAAAGAAATTAAAAGTGGCTGTGTCTGAATCTGTTTGCAGGAATCCCCTGCCTGTAAAAACGTGTGATTTACCAGTTTTAGTGGATGATGATGATGATGATGATGATGATGATGATGATGATGATGATGACGATGACCCAGTAATCAATATGATAGGTAGTCGTGATGGTCAGTTACAGTCCAGGTGTGCAGGGCCAGAAAAATCATGTGCCCCCACCCCACTTCAGTGCTTAAAATAACAGACTTAAATAAGCCACATCATCATGGACATGTTAAAAGCAGAGCATCACAATCCCTTGTTTGGGATTTTTTTGTCAAGATGCAAATGATGATTCAGTTGCAATCTGCCAGGTTTGCCATGTACGTGTAAGTTGAGGTAAAAAGGGGAGCCATCTTGGGACAGGAGGACAGCATATACATCTTAAGAATAGGCACTTGGCTCTGTGGACCCAGCACAAGCTGGCAGCTAATACCAGAATGGGGCATTCACCCGTATCACCGGCAACCATAGCCAGCGTGTTATCCCCTTCCATGACTGTTAAGCCCAGTAGGAAATTAAATATGTGCAGTAGTGCAGTAATAAGAGCAGAGGATTACCACAGACATGATGAGATGGAGGACCATAATGACTTTGAAATGTTGTCCAGTGCTGGTGAGAGTAGCAGTTTTTGTGGTGGTGGTGGTGGTGGTGAATGCAGTATGTCTAGTGCAAGTGGTACATCAACCCCGGTTGGCAGATCTGGAAAAATAACATCATTTCTGGGTTTGTCATCATTGCCTGTGCAACCGTCTTCATCAAATGTCCACGCTCCACCCCCTGCCAATACCATTCATCACAGAGCACAACCATTTGTGATCAATAACACACCCCATGTAAAACATTTAAGTCAGCCCACGTTACAGAGTGTTTTTGCGCATAAGCTGAAGTACCTCCCAATCATACAGTGTCACGTGAACTTAATACTGCTGTAGTAGAAATGCTTGCAATCAATCTTTGCCCTTCTACTTTGTGGAGAATTCTGGGTTCCAGCGGTTTGCTGCCCGTGCCTGTCCAAAATGGAAAGTCCCATCCAGGACATACTTTTCTACCTGTGCTGTTCCCGAGTTGTTCCACACTGTCTCACACTCAGTAAGGCATGCCCTTCAACATTCCTCCTCTCCATTCATCCATTTAGGTATGGATATGTGGACAAGTGGCAAAACAGTGGGGAGTTCATATCTGTGTATACCTGCACATTGGGTGCAGGTGCCGGGGGTTGTTTGTGATGCTGGTAGTGTGAATAATCAGTGCAGAAAGGTGGATTGCCGTGGTAGCAATCTTCCTGGAATTCGCCAGCATGCAACAATTGCTATGTGCAGTGTGACCTGCTCACACACTGGTGAGAACATGTTGGACATGGTACTGACTGAAACTGACAGATGGCTTAAACCCTCTGTCTCTGAGAGCTGTGTTCATAGCAAGTGACAATGGGTCAAATGTGGTGAAATGCATCACGGATGGTGTCTTTTTTCATGTTCCATGCATGGCCAACTGTTTAAATCTTGTGGTTCAGGAGTTTCTGCAGCACCCTGACATAAAGGAACTGCTAACCATTGCACGATGTATCTGCTCTCACTTTTCAAGATCTGGAAAGGCCCGTGACCAACTGCGGCAGTTGCAGATACAAAACAGCCTGCCTCAGCACCACTTGAAGCTGGAAGTTGTCACCCGACGGAACTCCATGTTATACATGGCAGAGAGGTTGTATGAACAGTACAAAGCCATCTCAGTATATCTTGTTATGCACACTAGCCGTGACAGTTCTGGGGCCTCCATGTCTATGATGACTGAACAGTGGCGCCTCATGGACTCTGTAATAACAATTTTGCGGCCTTTAGAACATGCCACACAGGCAGTGAGTGGTGAGTCTGCCTCCATTAGCCAATTAATTTCACTGCTGCGGGTGCTGAGGCAGACATTGGTGAATGTACAGCATAGCCTTGATGCTGCCGGAGATGGTGGTAGCAGTATGTTACTGCAACACATGCTGACAGTATTCGACCAGAATCATCACATTGTGAGCATTCAGCATAGTGACAACTTTGCCATGGCAACAATGCTGGACCCACGATACAAACGTGGAATTGCATCAGTACTGGAGGGAGGGCCTGAACAGGTAAAAAATATCAGTGGTCAACTGGTTTGCTTGGTTCATGTGGCACAGAAGTCACGTGCCAAGGTTTGCAAACCTCAGCAGCATAATCCAGCTGAAGGTGTAGCTGGAGAACCAGCAAGCCTATCATGCAAGCGTAAGGGGACTGTAGTTCCTGGTGGTCTGTCATCCAAAGTGGCTGGCATCAACCCGCTTTGGGAGGCTTTGTCCCAAGTGGGTATTTGTGAAATCAATGATTCCGGGGAACAGGCTGATGCATCAACAATTGGACTTAGTGTGGCACAGAGAATGGTTGAGTTATATTTGTCTGAAAACAGGCATCTGACAATAAGTGAGGATCCTCTTTTGTACTGGAGTGGAAAGGTCAGTGAATGGTCAGAGCTGACTGCAGTGGCACTGAAGTACCTCAACTGCCCACACTACAGTGTAAGTGTTGAGAGGGTATTCAGCTCAGCAGGTGCAATAGTCAGGGATCGTCGGACAAACCTGTCTCCTGAAAATGTTAGTTTGCTAACATTCATTAAAATGAATGAGAGGCACATACCAGCACAGACGGCAACCTCGGTATTCATACCCTGGCCTAGTCATGGTGGTCTTGCTGATGTGGAAATGGAGCATCCTGGTGGCACTGGCAGTGGCAGCCTGAAATGGCCCACCACTGATGTAGATGATGACACAATGGAGAAAGAATTTCCCAGCGGTCAGACTTCAGGTATCGATGACTGTGAGGGCAGTTTTCTTTATGAGGATGATGATTTGGTTAATGTTGGCAGGTTTTAACTGCAGTATTTAAAAGGCGGTGTGCCCCCCCCAACCCGGACCACCACCACCGGGACTGGGGACTGATGTTATCCCAGTCTGCTGACACCATGAGTCTGTCTGCCCCCCATGGACCACCACCACCACCGGGACTGATGTTATCCAAGTCTGCTGCCACCATGAGTCTGTCTGCCCCCCACGGACCACCACCACCACTGGGATTGATGTTATCCAAGTCTGCTGCCACCATGAGTCTGTCTGCCCCCCACGGACCACCACCACCACCGGGACTGATGTTATCCAAGTCTGCTGCCACCATGAGTCTATCTGCCCCCCACGGACCACCACCACCACCGGGACTGATGTTATCCAAGTCTGCTGCCACCATGAGTCTGTCTGCCCCCCACAGACCACCACCACCGGGACTGATGTTATCCAAGTCTGCTGCCACCATGAGTCTGTCTGCCCCCCATGGACCACCAGTCCACTAGTGCACCACCACCACCAGCTTCTTAATATTTAAACCATAAAGTGAGTATGTGCACTCATGTTTGTTATGCTGCCTCACTTCCTTAAGTCGTCTGTTTTGTTTTCTGTAGCTTTTCAGAGCCGCAGTGGCAAAACACATACAGTACACTTCTTTTGTTTCTTTTACAGGAGAACAAAAACAGGCTCCATCGCTAATACTCATTGGGAAATATGCTGTAGCTATACCGTACAGAGAGGAACCGATGTAATGTCCATGTGAAATCCATTCTGGTAAGTATGAAGATTTTATTTCATCCGTTTCATTGCTTTATAAAGACTGCTGCAAATATTGCACACAACAGGTTGTCTTAGTAGTTGACAAGATGTGTCTCTGAAATGTAACTTGACAATAGGGATTGAGATTTGAGAACCAGGGAGGGACACATAACAATGAAGTTGTAACTTTTAAGAAGTCATTCATTTCTTTTTTTAGGAAAATTCGCAATACTTTGTTGTTCTGTCAAAGTGGCCTTATCCAAAAAAGTTCTTCAATATTAGGCACACCCCTCCCCCAACCCGAGCTTGGGCACACATGCAACACGCAGAAGTCGTTTCATTCGATGACCATGACCATCATTAACAACCGGACTCCAGAAGGATGCTGATGAAATCTGTGAAGAAGTAAAAAAATAAGAAACCATTACAGACAAAACTGAAAATATGATTTCCCTCCATCCCCCCCACAAAAAAGAAATACTTACCTTCATGTGCTTAACAGTTATCCATTTCCATTTAAGTGCAAAAAATTCTCATTGAGCACTGGAATGTGCACAGCAACAGTTTGTAGTCACCTGTGTGATGCAGAACAATAGCATGAGTACATGTCCATGTCAAGTTCAACCCCCCTCATCATCACCTACAAAATACACAACCATATATCTATATATATATCTACTCACCAAGGCTGCTATTAGTGTACATCCAAAGGGCACCTTTAAATCCAGTTGAGATGATCACATTTCATTTGGTGGAATTGTCTCACACAACACATTGGACCAGCAACACGAACCTCACAGTCATCATTTTATACTGGGGACTTTGTATGTGCTGAAACAGTCTCTTTTCACTTCGTTACCACTTGTCAATTTTCTGCACACAAGGTGGATGCATTGTGGGCCTGCAGAAAAAATCTGGGGACTCTGTGCCACCACTGCGCGCATGACTGAGTGCTTCATTAATTCTGGGGGACTTTGTATGTGCTGAAACAATCTCTTTTCACTTCGTTACCACTTGTCAATTTTCTGCACACAAAGAGGATGCATTGTGGGCCTGAAGGAAAAATCTGGGGACTCTGTGCCACCACTGCGTGCATGACTGAGTGCACCATTAATTCTGGGGGACTTTGTATGTGCTGAAACAGTCTCTTTTCACTTCATTACCACTTGTCAATTTTCTGCACACAAGGAGAACACATTGTGGGCCTGCAGAAAAAATCTGGGGACTCTGTGCCACTTTTGTGTGTTCTGTGATTGTTGCTGTGAGCTCATAGTCATGATGTCATAGTGACATTTTTACAATTAAAGCAGCATTGCAAGAATGTCCTCACAGTTCTGAACTGTACTTTTTTATGCTACTTTAAATTGCCACAGCAACCACTACTTACGTGCCAGTCGTCAGTGACTTGAATAATACGATTCTTCTCACAATTTATGTCTGCTTCTCTTACTCCTACTTTTTTTCATGTATGAAAACAAAGTGAGCATGACTTCCAAATTTGCTCCGACCAGCTTTGTAGTTATTCACAGCTGCTTTTCAATAACTATTGTTCCATGGTGTTATATAAAACACTGACTGATGCATAACTGTTAGTTAACAACAGAAGTTATATATGACAACTACTTCATGTGATGGAGAAAAGCAGAGGAAAACAATGACAAAGACCTGGTCACATTCATTGTCAGCAGCATCAATTTAAAAGGAATGCTCCTTTTATTTCACACATGAAAAAAGGTAGTACAGCACACTCAACTACTGCAAATTATCGTATCATTCCAGTCAAAGGATGTAAGTAAAAGAAGTTGTAACATAGCATTAAAAAATATAGGTCAGAGTTATCAACAGATTGTTGTGCTGCTGCTTTACAGACAGTCACCACATTACATAGTTATGGTGATGCACATAAACTAATATGTGGGGCATTACTACCACTGGAATATTTCTTGCTCCAAAGAATGCAATATATGACTGTGAAAACCACCCATTATTTCATTACAGTGAGTTACATGATGGAGGAATTAACAATCTGAAAAGCAACCCACATTTGTGCCACACTTTCTCAGCAACGTTAAGACGTGAAGGCGGGGGGAGCGCAGGTGCATGCTCCACTATACTGAATGTCCAGCAGCTATCCCAAGCAATGTTTCCTAATGCTATAAGGTTCACTTTGTGGTGAAATGTGGGATGTTTCCACTACCAAGGCTCTTCTTACTGGAAACGTGGCCACACATTTCACAACAAACTGACCATTAACATAAAGAAACATTCGTAAACCTGCATATTCCAATATTCACTGTTAGGAGCACACACACACGCTTTCTCTGCCATCATGTCCTAATGTTGCTGAGACGAGAGGTAGAATGTGGGCAGATTTTTAGAATGGGAATGCCTCTGTCACATGACTCACTGTAATGCATTTATGCATTGTTTTCAAAAAAATGTATTGCACTGTGTGGTGCAAGAAAGATTCCCCTGGAAGGGAAAATGTATATGATTTAATAATAAACAAAAAACACACAACAAAAGTACAACACAGTAGTGGGGTGGGGTCAGGGGGTGGGGGGGCAGAAAACTATACCTGGACTTACTATGGCTGTAGGATGCCGTGGTGGTCCAGCAGCAGGTGTAGCACTGAAAGTATTTGCTGCTGCTGTGCTTCCACTCTGGTAACCTGCTGCTCCAAATTAAGTAAACACTTGTTGTTTTCCTCCAGTGCTGCCCACACCAGGAGGAGTTCAGACTGGCTAACAGGGACTGTGCTGGGGTCCACTGCAGCAGGTAATCCAGGTAGTGGGGCTGGTGGTGGACAGGGTGGTGCTGGAGGCTGTGGTGGCAGTGGTGATGGTGGTGGTTGGTGGTGGTGGTGGTGGAGCACCTGATGTAGCCCTCCTCCTCCTGCTGTGGTGGTGACTGCTGTGAGGCACATCTCCCACCCCAGCTTCACCCTCGGCCACTGCCATGGAAGGGCCAGAGGTGGACACATGGCCCCTTCCATGGCAGCCTGCCACTCTGCCCTGTGGTGATTCATAATGTGGGTGCGCTGACCACTGGTCCCCAAATGTGTCCCAGGGGGACCACAGCACACCACACATGGCACTGCACCACTGTGCTGTCTCCCCCCACACAATTAAAAAACTCCCACATTGGGGAGCTGCAGGGGGGGACCAGACACAGTACGCACTTGGCAGGCACGAGTCTCACCACCACCCACTATTGCCGGGGCCACCTCCTGTGGCTGTGGAGGGGGTGCTGCTGGGGCCCCAACATCTTCTGCTAGTGGTGGTGGTGGAGAAGGTGGATGAGCAACAGCCAATGGTAGCACTGGTGCTGCTGCTGCTGCTGCTGCTCTGTTGCTTCCATGGGGGAAGCAACACTGGACAGGAGTCTGGAGCCGTCCAACATAACATGACCACCCCGCCCCCCACAGGTCCACACTCCTCCCCTCCTAACGCTCCCACGTGCCAGCTACCCACCTTCCTTGACTCCAACCTGAGCCTCCATCCTCCTGGGTCCACAGGACAACACACACACACACACACAGTCAGTCACACACACAAAACAAAAACAAAACTTATACAAAAAAATTCACTAACCAAAAAAACACTAACACAATACAAACACTAAATAAAATAGCTTTTAAAAAAGCTGTTTGAAATAGCAATAACAAGAAACGACTCCAAGAGCCAAGCAAACTCCTCTCCACTCACAATTTTGCTTTCTCCCTGTACAAATGCAAAGGAGAAAGTGAAACCACTTCTCTGACTCACTTCCTTCCTGCCTGGCTAAAGCATGTGACTTACAGTACTGCAGGCCATGTGATGTGCCTATTTTCTTCTCACTTCGCCTTACTTCACGTTAAGGCATAATGAGAACGAGAAGTGGTAATGATAATGCGAAGTGAACACTTTACAGGGCCCACTTCGCGTTGTCCTCCACGGACGGATTTATAATTCGCTGCATCTCTAATGCCAAAAGAGAAGGGGGTAATAGTCACCCAGTGATGAACAGCAGAATTGCAAAAGCTCAGCCCAGCTTATCAAATGAAGTAGTGATGTGTTCATTGTTAATGACAGGTTCCACAAAAAAAAATTCTGGCTGCTTCATCTACAGAATATGCTATCATAAATATGTGAGCAAATGTTACTAATCATTTTTTTTCTTCTGCAAAATTAAAACTGCTTAACCAATTTATCCAGTTGTGTTAGGCACCAGGATACATAGACTATAGATATGCATGTCAAATGTTAATTCTATGAATGCAAGAGCAGAGCAGTTACAATCATTCACATTTTTGATAGTTTTCACAAAGTTTTGCAAATATTTACATAGACAAGTTTTGAACCCCTGTAACTTAAAAATCTCATCTAATTCTCTTCATATTTAGATCATTCTATAAGCATTACAAAAAGGTCATCCATACTAATTTACACATGTCTAGCTCCAAAGGTGCCTGAGTTATATGCAGATGAAATGTTTTCATGAAATTTCCTGAAAAAAATAAATTGACAGATTTTGAGCACACTTAATTTTGAGATGATGCATCATATGGTCATGAAATCTGGCACATTGTTAGAACACCTATCATTAAGAAATCATACAAAATTTAAGATCCATGACCCAATAGAGGTTAAGGTATATGCAGATAAAAAATGTTTATGACATTTCGCAGAAACAATAAAATGACAGCATTTGAGCACCTATAATTTTGCAACTATCCTACCAAATTAAATATTTGTTATGTTTGTGGCCCTTGACTCAATAAGTTCATATTTCAAATTTCAGCACTCTAGCTTGAACAGTTGCTGAGTTATAATGAAATTACTACATTTTAAAAATTCCACAAAATTCCGATAAAATTCCATGTAATTTCACGAAATATTGTGACATTTCATTGAAATTCCATAGATTCAGAATATTTGCATTCCACACAGCTCTATAGCTGACACTTTCAATCTATCCCTGAGCACAGGATCTTACCCTAAAGAAAGGAAATAGGACAATGTGATTCCTGTGTATAAAAGTGGTCCAAAAAAGGATATTTGCAGCTATAGATCTATATCCTTGCTCCCTGTAACATCAAACATATTTGAAAGAGTTGTTGACAAGCAGTTAAAAACTTTCTTAGAAGGACATAACATATACAGTTAAAATCAGTCAGGTTTTAGTGCAAATCATAGGACATCTTCTGCACTAGTAAAGAGAACAACAAATACCCACCTGGTCATAGACAGGGGCCACCTGGCTGGGGCTGTATTTACCAACTTGTCCAAAGCATTTGGTACTTTGGACCATGCTATCTTATTGAGAAAACTTGAAGTAGCTTGGTCTTGATCAGGTGGCACGCAATGCTTTGGGGGATACACATTGGCAAGAAGCCAAATGGTAACATTGGCAGATTTCAAATCACAGTTTGAAAATATTAAATTCAGTGTCCCTCAGGGATCAGTGCTAGGCCTGATTTTATTTAATCTCTGTACGAATTGTGTTGGACCTCTTATGACGGAAGTCCAACAGCATTTGTATGCAGATAATACCATTTTGTACGTACAGGGTGAATGGATAGTAGAAATTCAATCCAAGTTATAAAATGATTTTGATAGGCTACAGGATTGTTTCATAGAACATAGACTACAGCAGTAGCTACAGACATTGCCAGCTACTTCCAGATATTTCACAAAATTTCTAAAGAGTTTCTCTCTGCTGCTCCTACTGTGGAAATGCAGAAAGCAGGAGATTTCTCCAGAAATATCACAGAAATGTTGGGAAATAGCTGGCAACGTCTTTGGCTGCCACTGTAGTGTTAAATGACAAAAAGTCACAGGTTGGGTTATTAGGCAAGAAACACAGTAGTATTAGACAAACACTTAAAATAAAAACCAAAGATGACTCCAAATGAAAGGAAGTAGATTCCTACAAATACCTGGGAGTCTGGATGGCCTCCCAGCGTAAATGGGATGTGCACACCGATTGTCCAGCAAAAAAACTACATGCAATTCTAATGATACTATACAGGCTCAGGAAAACCATCCCTATGGGGGCCAGAAAATGTATTGTCAAGACATTGGGGTCCCTATTTTTATTCAGATCAGATATATGCGGAGGAGCATCCAGAAAGGAACTAGACAAACTGGAAGTGGTATACAACAGAGTTGTCAGGTTCATCCTGGATGCCTCCAGGATACTCACCATTGCTTTCTTTATTAATCCTTGGGCTGGACAAGCTTGTCTGAGCATAGAAACTCACATGTTTTACATCTGATTTAACAAAGCCGCCTTCAAAAAATTCCATTTTACAGCATTAAACTTATTTCAAAAATGTTCTGTAAAAAGTGGCCTAATGGTAATATAGAACTTAAAGTGCCAGTCATGAAAACTACTAAAGGGAACTTGACTCTTTGTAGCCAGGGACCAAGAGCCTGGAATAAATTAAAATGTTAAAGGAAAGTTTCATGTATTTTAATAAAATCAGGTTTTGTGTGAGAGGCTACCCTACCAAAAAGATGTTGCAATCATACAGAAAATTAGGATACCTAGAAATGTACAAACCAAGCTTTTTTTTAATTAAAATGCATTGGTCCCCAATGGACACAGTGATTTGGAAACAAAATCTTGAACTATTATAATTAAACAGTTTTCCAAGTCTTTGACCATTTTTTTAAAGCTACTGTAAAAAAGTTTCCTTTTTAGTGCAATACTGTAGAACTTATGTAAATAAGTGTGTGTGTTTATTGTTAGTTTTTATAATTTGTATAGATTCTGTAATGTGTGTATTACTTACACAATATGTTGAATTACTTTTCATCTTGTAACTGTGCTGGTACGATGGACTGCATTGTAAATGACCTAAGGCTCAACTGGGCAAACCTTTTCTTGATCTACAAGAAATAAAACTATTTACATCTACATTTTACACAAGAAAATTCCAAATTAAATGGGAAGGTCAAATTCTGATGAGAAGTCACATATGAAATACAGTCAAAAAGAAATCAAATATGAAAACCCAATAAAGTCTTATAGGATAAAAAAAAAGAAATCAAATATCAAGTCCATAGTGTAAATAAAGCACGTTATAAAATGAGTGCTAGAACATTGCATCCTGACTGGCTGAAACTTGCTCCTACCCATTGGATTGAGACAGTACAAGCAATGAAAAGTGTTGGTACCAATGTTGCTCAGTTACAGTCAAAACCACTTATAGTGACTTATTGCTGCAGATTTTTACTGCTGTATCCAATGTCCATCCAGTGTGGTGATAATGGTGCTAGCATGTTTTCAAAAGAAAAAAACAGTGGCTTTGACTGTATTCATTTGAGGCTGATGAGTTGTGTGCTTTTAGTGGCTAGAGTTGTTCGTAGGAATTTGTTTTCTATGAATGGGACACATGGGATACTTTATGTAGGGTAAGTGCTTTTGTGACTGCTTTGTGACATTTTTTAGAGCCTGTGCTTCTGTGTTAACTGTTAAAAATGTTTATTTATTCAATTACTGTAATTCACTAAAAGGTTTGTTCAGTACAGGAGGCTCTGGATCAGCTTTAAAGAACATTGCTATGGTTGCCTGTTTTGTTGCCAGGGTACCATATTTGCTGAAGCGCCTTTCAGTATTCTTCATTAGCTGCCAGTGCAGGTTGAATGTTGCCTCTCTGTTCTATTGCTTTTCTAAGCATGAGTAATGCAGTATGGATATTGACACAGGACACAACAGGTGTTTGGGGCTCCTCATCCTCCAAGTCGCTGTCATCATTCTCGTCATCAGAAACGTGCTCCGGTGCTGGATTGACAGCTTTGAGGACTCTAGTAATGCCACCCTTCAATTCCGGTGGCAGATCAGAGTCACCCAAGTGGCACAACATGTCAAATAGCCTCTGTCAAGTCTTTAGGTGGTGTGATCTCCTCAGTTTCAGTGGGGGTGTCATCTGACACTGTTACTTTGGTATGTACAGTAGCAGCAGAAAAAACTCTTTCTGGAAACAATTGGATATTGTCTCGTCTGTTACACTTTCCCAAGCTTTTTTGAGAAACTGACTGCATCGAGGAGAGTGATCTTTTTGACACACTCTGTGTCTGTTAGTGCTATACTTGAGTCCATCTCCACCGGTACTCTCTGACACATATCTTTTACATAGTGATATTTGAGAGAGTAGATAATGTCACCAGTTATCCAGGTGGCTCAGTTGCTGTGGTAAATAACAGAAAAATGAGCAACTCCTCTAAAACATCTTGGTTCTGCCTACTTTTCAGCCACTAGCAGTGTCTGTTTTTCTGTCCCTAACATGTTACAGCACACCATAACTGATATCCATTCTTTGGCTCTTTTATGATGCTGGGGCACCTTGGATTTAAAAGTGAGGGTCCCATACCCCTACATCTAAAAAAAGGTTGGTTTCATCAGCGTTACAAATATTGTTAGGGCTGTAGTCTGTGGGGATGTTGGATAGCACATCTTTAAGCCAGCCACTCACACTATTGCTGCCTGCATTGAGTTTTTCCCCATGTGCCCTGTTAAAATAAATGTTGTGCTTTCCCTTCTAGTGATTAAGCCAACCCTCAGTAGGTTAAAATCAGCTTTTCCCTCCCTTCTGCAAATTGTTTTGCTTTCTGCATTAAGAATAGCCCACTCACCAAAGCCTCTCACTCTGTAATGCTGGAAAACCACACTAGCTGAGCCTCCTCCAATGTCTCTGTCTTTTCATTCCGTTTTACGTTTTCAGTTCAGATTTTGGTTGTATGCCACTCATTAAACATATGCTGTTTGGTCTTAACAAGGATCTAAGAGCATGGATTTAGGTAGTGAGAAGTGAACTGCTAAATTTCAATAATTCATTTTGGGGAAAGATTTCATTTCTTTCAGTATCGCCATCTACTGAGTCAAAGGGATTACAGCACACCTGTCTGTCATCATTACAGGTAGGAAGACTCAAACAGGGATTAGTGACAGCAAACCATTTAGGAGCAGTCCAATTCAATGCTATTTAACTAGCTGCTAACTACCTGCTAGTGACCGTGATTACCTAACAGTGCAGTGACAGGTAGGCTGAAACCATACGTTATAGACAGCTGGTTTAATTCATTCTATCAGGAGAATTTAACATTAAAATGAATGGTGTTTGTTTGGGTTTCTGTTGATTGACCATGTCTGCATTAAATGGGTATGTTACAATGGTGTACCATTCGCACAGTGAAAGAAACACGTCAAAATCCCTTACAGCGACAATCTCAACCGGTTTCGAGATTGTCGCTGTAAGGGACCTGAGGGCGAAATTTCACTCTTTAGCCATCCTGCACCCCCCCTTTTGAAGTAACTCTGACTCTGAGTTAGTAATCTTAAGAAGGGGGGATGCGGGGGTGCAGAGCCCCAAGAAAAAACACACAATGGCTGACAGGTGAAATTTCACCTGTTGACATTGTGACATTCGCCATGCCGCACTTCAACATTTTCACTGTCATTGTGGCATGGTGGTACCTGTTAAAACTGGTTTTGACTGCACTACAAATATAAATGTGCAGCTCCTAGATGTTGCAGTCCCTAATACTAGTTTCTCTTTCATGCACCCTACTACCTTGCTGATCCACTTAGTCACTGAGCTAACACACCTGCAGTCAATTTGATCAAGGTTTTTTTTTAAGAGAAAAAAGTTGAATAAAACTGGCAGGGGAGATTTCAAGAGAGACAAGTCACACAAAAAGCACACACACTATAGTGACTCACACAGTGCAGCTTAGGCTACAACTGTGGGGAGACAGCCCATCTGCAGAGGGAGTATTTCACACAAAACTACTGATTTTTAAACATTTTTCAGTTTACATTTTCATGCATTTGTAACACAAAATCAATTTTATAGGCACAATGAGACAATCAAGGGAGTTAGTTGTGCTGCCACAACCACATTTGCAGGAGCTGAAGACACTCAGCCTGAAGCCATACACCGTACTACACAACTGGGTGTGTAATTGTGGAAGCACAGCCAACACACCATCATGTTGAATTGCTTACATAACATATGTTCTCAAGGTCTCATACTGTTAAGTAAAAGCCTCAACAGGGAAGTGTACTTGCAAACATCACAACTGCATGGTGGTATGGCACACAGTATGAAGAGTGTTGTCAACTATTTTCCAGGAAGGTCTCCTACTAAGTTTCCACAATATGGCAACCTCTAAAAACTGGACTGTGAAGCCAAGAGAGTCCATTCGGTACTGATAACAAAAACATTATAACAGCAGAAATGAAGACACAATAGTAAAAAGCCAGGTGGGTGCAAATTAAACAAAATACAGCTGATGAAATCTAACCCAGGAAGTTATTATTACAACCAGATACATGTCAAACTCATAGTACAAAATTTAAAGATTTTAGATAGCATAGATCATTTCATTTCATTTTTATTTATGTATCAGGTAATACACTTGAATATACATTCCTTTCTCAGGTACTATCTGAGGTCATAATTACGAAATAAAACATACGATACAAAGTGCAATGAAGGGTTGCAATAAGTGCAGCACTAAATACAATTTACATGAACACACACTAAGATTTTTAAAGTATACAAGGGCAGCTGAGGAGAAAAGTTTATTTATTTTTATTTTAGTTTTTGTTGACCGGGAAAGAAGGACTAGACAATTCTGCTAATTTTCAGCCTTGTCCCAGGGGAAGGGGATACAGATGCATGCCAATTGACATTGAACCAGATTAAGCTGTTAGTGGTACTTTTAGTGAATGGGGGAAATTTGGCCAGGGCACTGAGGAAATACATCTTCTCTTTTACAGAAGTGCCATGGGATCTTTAACATCCACCTGAACTACCACCAGAACAGGCTGATGGGACTTCGGTTTAATGTCTCATCTGAAAGACAGCACCTCAGGAGTGCAGTACCCCCCCCCCATGCTGTACTACAATGTAAGTATTGAGATTTAACCTAAGTGCCTGGTGTGGGGCTAGAACCCACAGCCTTCTGATCTTCCAACCTCAGAAGAGAGTGCACAACCTGCTGAGCCACTGACACTGAAAAGTTTAATAGATGAGTGATGCTTAAGTTGTGTTAACAAAGAGTTCCACAAAGCGGCTGCACAATGTGCAAAAATTTGTTTTAAAGCTGTTGTATGCACAAATGGTTTGAGCATTTGGAATTTATTTGAAAATTGTGATTCATAGGTAGGAGCATGTTTAAGGGTTTGCTCAAGGAAACAGGAATACCAGAATTAATAACTTTAAACACAAACTGAGAAAAAAGTAGCTTATAATTATTATGGAGTGATAGCCAGCCAAGATTTTCCACAGATTGACAGTGATGGGTGCAGTGCGGTGACAGGAGAGCAAATTTTCCAAATTTTTGTAACAATATTTCTTTGCTGGACATAGTACTAGCTGGTGCAGAATCAGTAACAATAGAAACGTAATTCAAACCTAGTAAGAGGTTTTGCTGTGATACAGCCAGGTGAGTTTCTTTAGTTAAAATATTACAAATTCAGTAAAGTGTACCAATTTCGAGTGAATCTTAGCAGAAGTTTTGTCCAAATGTATATTAAAATGTAAAGTCACATCTAATGTAACTCTGAGATATTTAATTGAGTCAACATGCTCAAGCAAACACCCATCAGTATAATAAACTTTGAAATCTTGAGAAAATTGTTTCTGTTTGGAAACATAAACCAGTAGTATAGTTTTTGGTTTTGTCCTGTTTAAAACAAAGTTATTCTGGCAAATTCAGACCTGTACTTTAGTGATTTCATAAGTCAATATAGAATTAATTTCATGTACATGTGAGATATGGGCTAGTAACACTGCGTCATCAACATATGAAAGTAAGTCACAGTTATGAGTGACATGAGAAATAGGATTAATAAAAACGGAAAAAAATGCAGAGGGGCCCAGAGGGACTCCATACTGAACTGTCCTGTAAGAGGAAAATGCAGCACCAGATTTTACTCACTGTGACCTGTGAGAAAGGTAATCACTAAACCAAGCCACATCAGAATTACCCAAGCCCCCAATCTTAAGATGGTTCATCAAAAAAAGAATGATCGACCAAGTCAAATGCCTTGGTTAGGTCCACAGACACAGCCTCTATAAGAAAACCAGACTCAGTAGCCCCAAAGACTGCACCCATGAACCTAACCAAGGCAGTCTCAGTACTATGACCACCCCCACACACACCCAAATCCATGTTGGTTGGTGGAGATTAAGTTGTGCATCTTAATGTTATCATTAAGTTGTTGGTAGACTATTTTCTCTTGCACCTTGGAATGGGCAGAAATAATTGAAATAGGATGATAATTACAAAAATCAAAATGGAAACCTGATTTATGTACTGGAATAACATAGGATTTTTTCATAGTTTCAGAACCTGTCCAAGTTGACAGGCCAAGTTCAATAAAATGCTAATAGGATAGGCTATTTCTGAAGCTGCAAGAGCCAAAAGTTTAGGAGACAATTCATTGCAGCCAGGAGATTGATCAGGTTTTAATTTCCTAAGTAGTGTTAGCATTTCTGCATGTCTCATGATCTTCAAGAAAAAACTGGACCTCTCTAGCCTGACATCTTGAATTGAGCATACTTTACCATTTAAGCCTTTCCGGTAAAGATTCAAATTTGTAAACTGTAGATTAAATTCCTCAGCAATTGTAACAGGACAGGTAAATAACTCTGCATTCCTAGACATGCAAGAGTTGTTTACAGTGGAAGGGGAGAGAAGGGATCTAATAGCTCCCCAGAATTTTTTAAGGTATGACAGGTTCTCCGCTTGTTGTTGTTTAAAGAAGTTAATTATAGCCGACTGTATTTCCCTTTTGCAATTATTTCTTCTTTTCTTATATTCATTTAGGTCATTAATAGATTTACTCTTTTATATGTAAGTCAGGTGGCATCTTTGTCTTTCATCAGTTTAAAAAGATTATCGTGTATGGACATTGCTTGTTATTGTCGCTTTCTAGTTAGCTTGAAGAAGTTGTTCTGCTGCAGTAATGACATCTGTACTGCAGCAGAATGACTTTTCTTTCTGCTGCACTACGGACACCACACAGCACAGATCACAAGCCAAATATTCAAGCAGTAAGGCTAGTTCCATAGTGCACATCAAACTGGCCAGAATACTCATGTCCAGCAATATTAAAAAATGGTTACATGGAACACACCAACAACAGCACTTTAGTTGTTAGGGGCTATTACTCTCTCTTTTTTTTTTAATCATTATCCAGTGACTAGCTGGGCAGGAGACAGGGAATGGTGGGTGGGGAAAGGGTAGAAGGGAGCTGCAAATTATGACAGCTTCAGCATGAGGTTAGAGGTCAAAGAGTAGCCAGCAAATCTTCAACACTCATGGTTACCACGATGACTGAGGACCTCGAGAGTGAAGCACTCTCAAGGTCTTCAGTCATCATGGGTAACCACTTGGTGAAGACCCATAGACTATCCTATATTCTATTTAATTTCTTAGAATTCCTTCCACTCACTCTTCTTTTAATGACTGGGACACATAAATTCACTATCTCTATAAAAGTTTCAATAAAAATGTCAAGTGCACAATCTACGTCTGATATTATTTTTAAGTATGACCAATCCACCTCTGACAGTCTATGCAAGAAGTCATAAATAACTAATTTAGAGTAGTCTCTTAATTCTAAAATCTTTGGGGAAGGCTTGCCCCTACCCCTACCTTTCCAAATTCCAAATATAGGATGGTGATCACTAATGCAATATGAAATCATACCACTGACTACAATGTGGTCATTTCAATTTGAAAGAAACCAATCAAGTAGTTTATGTTTATTTGATTTTAAGTTAAGTCAAGTAGTTGTAGTAAACAATTGTTGCAGTCCGGAACCAAGCAAGGCATTCTTGTATTTTATAATACTTTTTTCCTGCCAATTAAGATTAAAGTCTCCTACAACAATAAATTCCTTTATACAACAATTTGAAACAAAATCAACAAAATAAAAAAAATTCTTGAATGTTGTTTTTTTTTGGGGGGGGTTATATATGCAATAGATTGTCAACTTTTTGAAAGCACCTAGTCTAACCTGAATTCCAAGACACTCACAAAGATATTGACCAGAATAATCATTATTAAGCATTAAGAGGTTCCACAACCAGAGTGCTTTTAACATAAAACATCACCCCTCCCCATTTTCCCTTTATCCTATCCTTTCTAAAAATAGTATTATCTAAGATTGTTAATTCATTGTCTGGTATCCAAGGTCAAAGCCAGGATTCAGTGATGGTTAATATATGTGGCTTGTAATATGCAACCCAAGCCTCAACCTCATGCATTTTGGAAGCTAAACTATGAGCATTGAAGCGTACAATCTTTACGCCCCCTTTCACAACTTGAAAGTAATCAGCATGTGTTTCATTTTGATCTAAGGGTTCATGGATTTGATTCAACATCACCAGACAGTAGCAACAATCTAGAGATAAACACTGAAATAAAATTTAATTTGGCACCTACACAAGTAGAAAAATATTTTCTAAGACAAAAACCTGTATTAAACAGTATACCAACATTTTGTGATTTCATAAAAGCACCTTAACATGAGCTAAACAGAAGTCACCACCTGTAAAGAAACAGGGATAATTATCCCTGTCTCTCCCACATGGAAAAGACTTTGGATGGCTGTGAAGAATTAAAAAAATCTGTTAACAAAATAAAAACAACATAAGACAAGCCCAGAATTACTCCACCAAGGGCCATTATGATAAACAATAACATGCACTGAGGTTAAAATTATAGTTGTAGTGATGCTGTTAGAAAATTAGCAATGTCTCAGTTCAGTGTCCCAGGTAACATTTGGGTTGTAAAACACAAGAGACACTTTTTATACATGAAAGTTGCCTCCAGGGCAGACCTGCTTTCAATGCAAAACTTTACTCTTGCACTTAATCAATTTTAATTATGTAAACTCAGGGGAAAGACAATTACTAAAAATTCTTAAAGATCATAACCGTAGAATAGCAAATGGACGATTCTAGGGAGACATACTTGGACAATGGACTTTTCCCCCCCAAAAAAGGGTGGTAGTGTCCTCAATCTTTTCATTATTGACATATTTGTTTTCCATAAAATAATTAATTTCTATGTGCTACCAATATGGGATAGCGACCATCTCCAGGTCCTTCTGGAATTAAGTTGGGAATCTCTAAATATACCTCAGGAGGTGGGTCACAAGCTGGAGGCGGACTCACATATGGTAATGAGTAACTCTAAAAGGATCAAGTGGAATCCCTATACTGAATAGGCGCTATCACATAGGATGCAAAGTTTGAACATGGTTAAATGTTCTATTATCAAACAATTGAAGGCCACTGTTACCAATGGACACATAGATGAAAATCCAAAAGCTGTTAAAAAACTTTTAAATACTGTCCCTAGCCTAGAAAAAAATAATAAAGGGTCTAGGAGCAACCCACAGAGCATCAGGGAAAAGTATACACTCAGGAGCCAAGTGGTATGACCACAAATGCTATAGAGCAAAAAATATTATGTACAAACAGGACAGACGATTGCATAAATCTTTAAATTTTGCTGATAGAGTTGTGTTTTTTAACTTAAGACAAGAATATAGATACTTAATAGATAAAAAGAAGGCAAGCCACAAAAAATATCTGTGGACACTTTACATAATGAAATACTGGAGAAAGATGATACAAAATGTTGGTCATTATTTGCCAAAGGAGAGAACAAAAATAGAACAAATATTGAATCAATGATCACTCCAACAGCATGGGCACCCCATTTCAAGAAAATTTTCAGAACAGAACAAAGTTCTGATGCAAGAATGGACCCCACCAAGCAGCCATAAATAACTAAGTCTCCTGCCCCTAAATTAGATATCGAATGGCAGGATTTTTCAATACACAAAGTAATAGCCGCAATAAAAATGCAAAAAAAAAAAAAAAAGCACCAGGGGAGGATAAAATCCCAGCTGAAGTTTACCACACACATACTGAATGGTGGGTGGAGTTGCTCTGCCCATGTTATAATTTTATATGTAAAACAGAACGTATCCCTGAACACCGGTTATCCTCTATCATTGTCCCCATTCATAAAAAAGGCCTGAAAAATTACCCTGCCCAATATCGACCAATCTTATTACTTTGTATTATTCTAAAAATTATGTCACACTTATTATTGACTAGACTGGAAACATGGATAATTGAAAAGAGTATTCTATCAATGTTTCACGTGGGGTTCAGACAGGGGCGTTCTACATGTGATCGTATATTCACACTGCACTATTTGCTAGACAAATATGTTACCCAGAAGACTAAAACATTATATGTGGCTTTTATAGATATCTGTGATGCCTTTGATAGTGTTAATAGAACTATCTTATGGGGAATTACGGAAGATAAAGGGATACATTTGAAATTATTATCCATAATTAAGAAAATGTACACTAATACCAAGTACCAGATTAGATTTGGTAAAGAAGGCACACTCGTTTCTCTAGTAAGAACAGATTATGTGGTAAAGTAGAGGTGTATCTTGGCCCCTACATTGTTTAACATCTATATAGATACTGTCATTGAAGACATCTTGAATTGTGATACCTTCCCACCATATATCAATAAAATACCAACATGAATACTGATGTACACAGACGATGCAGTAGTCCTGGCCCATACCCCACTAGGAGTACAGTGAGGACTACATTCTATCTATAATTCATTATTGAATCTGGAATTAGAAATGAATATATCCAAAACTAAAATTATAGTTTTTGGGAGCAATGGTAATGATATCAAGGGTAGTTCTTGGAATGTCGCAGGCCAAAAAATAAAGGTGGTGAACAAATACAAGTATCTGGGCGTTACCTTCCATAAGACTACTTGCTGGAAGAAGCATATTCAGCTAACCACCTCACTGGCAAAAAAAAGTCTGTATTAGCAATTAACAGATTCACTGGCAAATATGAAGGCCATTCCTACAACGTGCAGAAAAGATGTCATGTGGCAAAAACAAGTGCCCAGATGGTGTATGCTGCAGAGGCCTGGGGACTTCTGGGAAAGATCCAGGACCTAGAAAAAATTCAAAGCTTATATTTAAAATTTCTACTAGGCCTCCCATCGTATACCCCCTAACTTTTTTATTCGTGCAGAGACAGGAACTTTAGATATTAACACTCAAATAATTATACATTCTCTGTCCTTTCTTTGTAAAATAATTCAGTCACCCAATGACAATTTGCTTTTGCACTGTTGGTGGGACAATTTGAACAATCAAGGTAAATTGTTTGGTTCAAGAAATTGAATTGCATATTGAATAACTTAGGGATGGAAAGAGACTATATGCTTCGAGATGAGAGTAATCTCTATAAATTTCTTGTATATGCAAAGCAAAAAATAACTAATAATGCTGTTAAAAAAGATATAGCTTATATTCATGAGTCAGACAAATTTAATAATTTAAAGTCATTAAAAACAGTATGGGGCAAGAAAAAGTATCTGTATTTTTGTGATAACATCAAGCAAAGACAAGCACTAGCTAGGATTAGATCTGGACTGTTATGGAAGACATGGATACCATCTCTAGTTAAAAGCAACTACCCATGTCTGTGTTCACAAGATATAAGGCTCACAATGCCCCATTTGATACTAGACTGTGATTCTCTAAAAGAAGTAAGACTCGGATGGATAAGTCCCCTGTGTAATAGTAGGCATTTGATGTCAAGAGAAGAGTTCCTTAAAAACGTTATGCTATTAGAAGACTCTGCCTGTATCTTTGCTATAGGAAATTTTGCTGTGGATTTAATCAGGAAAGTAAATATGATACCAGTTTAACATAACTATTTATAGTCTCCTGTATGTATTTTAACTGTCGCACAAGAGGCACTTCTGTGATTTATTAGAATATTTATATTTAAGTGTTAGTTTTACTGTGAATTTATTAAATGTGAATTTTTGTATGTGGTTTTATATGTATTGTTAATATGTACTTGTTAAATACACTTGACTTAATCTTTCTCACATAAAAGTCCCTTCTCCTATAAATTTACTATTCTTTTTTTTAAATTCAAGTTTATTTCCAAATATACAGAACAAGTTGCATATAGTACAATTACATCAAGATACAAGAAACAATCACCATACACAACTCATTCCTCCACCCCACCTCTCTCCCCTCTCCACGACCTTGCTTATGTTAAATTCAAGCCCTCTACATGAATCACCCCTCCTATGAACCCATAGTACAGGTCAGGGCCCGACTCTCCTGGATTGCCTAGTGGAGTCATCAAGAGGTTGCACTCCTGTTTGTAGCATATATAAAGTATATATTTTTCCCCAGATTCTTGTGTATCTGGGGGTACAATTTCTTAAGCTAGCCTCCATTTGTTCTACTCCCAAATTAGATAATACCTCTTGCAGCCACTCTTTGTAGCTTAACGGGAGATCATCTAGCCAATGTCTTAAAAAGAGCTTTTTAAGGGAGGAAGAAATGAGGGCCATATAATACCTTCTTGGCTTCACTTTCACACTTCTATAATCCTCTATTAAACAAATATCAGGAGTGAAGAGATCATTTATGCTGAGCAGTGGGTCAGCCTTAGCTTTAATCAAATGCCAGAGGGCCTTCACTGGTGGGCAGTCCCAAAATATGTGACGAAGAGTACCCTCTTCCTGATGGCATCTATTACAAATAGAACTGGATGCTCTACCTATTTTATGAAGCCGTCTTGGGGTCCAGAACATGTTATTTAAAAATTGAAATTGCATCACTCTTAATCTATCCTGGGTTATGTATTGATAGGTGTTTTTCCATATAGCAGACCATTCATTAGACATATATGTAAATTGCTCTGCCCAATACTTAGGTGACCAATCAAGTTCCACATATGCTTGGTCAAATAGAGAAATGTATAACTTAGAAACTGAGTGTGGGTCCCAGGCACCTCGGGATAGTTTCATAAAAAATCCCTCCCGTAATCCTCCCTCTCTGAAACCTTCTGGGTCTTGCATTAACATTTGTCATATTTGGTAAATTTTGAATAACTGGTTAGGTCCCACATTATACCTACTGTATTAAGGATAGATTCCATTGAACCAACCACTCCTTCCTGTAAGAGTTCTTTAATCCTCAATCCTCTCAATGAGGGCACCCAATTTTCCATAATCACCTTCACTACTATTTTCAAATCAGAGTTCCAACAGGGGTGCTGATTATGATCCTTCTGGCCTATATACTTGAGGAAAGAGCATAACTGTGCGTGGATCTTTAATGATGTAGCTATTGGCATAGAAGCAAGTTTCTTCTGGAGGCATTTCTGTGTACAATATACAAGAGCGGCCAGGTCAAGGCCTGTCTCTTCAATCAGTTCAATCTCTAACTTAACCCATGAAGGGACATAAGGCAGTGAGGCTTCTTCTTCCAGTGACGTTAGCCACTTTAGATATTTACTCGCACTGCTAGCCCAGTAGTACAGGCCAAAGTGCAGTAATTTCAGCCCACCCCCTTGGATTTAGGAGCAGCCAGTGTATGGTAAGCTTTTCTGGGAACCTTCCCTTGCCATATAAAGTCCAAAATCACTGTATGGATCTTTTTAAACCATTTCAAAGGTAGCCAGAGATTGAGCATGTTAATTGGGTAAAACACTCTGGGCAGGACATTCATTTTAATTAAGTTTATCTGGCCCCAAAGTAAGAGTGGGAGAGTCTTCCATCTAGATAGGTCCTGCCTAATAATATGGAGAATTGGATCCAAATTAAGTTGGACCCTTCTAGATTCACTACCGGCCAACATAATGCCTAGATATTTAAAGGAATGCAGACTCCACTGGAGACCAATTTCTGTAATTACACTCTTCTGTAACCTCGAGTTAAGTGGGAATACTGTGGTTTTTCCCACGTTGATTCTATAGTTGGATAATTTACTGTATCCCTCTGTTATCTCTAGGACCACTGTAAAGGTATCCGGGGGGTTAATGAGATGGAGGAGGATGTCATCCACGTACCCAGATACTTTGAACTCGTGGGTACCCAGTACCACCCCTTGAACCCCCAGATTGGACCTTAGGATGCTAAGGAGGGGTTCCAGATAGATATTAAAGAGAAGGGGTGACAGGGGGCAGCCCTGTCTTGTGCCTGAAAGCACTGGGAAAGTTGAGTAGAAAATTCCTTTACAATATAGCCGTGTGCTAGGATGATTATATAATGAAGTGAACCACTTGACAAAGGTAGGAAGGAAACCAAATCTCTCCATGGCAGAAAACAGAAACTGCCAATCTACTCTGTCGAATGCCTTCTCCACATCAGGGACATCAATCCATCTGGGATATCTGAGTCCCTGCATGCAGAGAAGATGTGAGACAACTTGTGCAGATGATCTGAAGACATTCTCCCAGCCATGAACCCCACTTGATCCTGATAAATTATATGAGGCATGACCTCCGCCAATCTATTCGCTGATATCTTGGCTAAGATCTTAACATCATAATTAATCAATGATATGGGGCAATAGCTAGTAACCTTATCTAGTTATTTCCCCAGCTTGGGAATGACTATAATAAGGGCCTCTAACAGGTGACTGTCAGTTGCCTCTGCTTCCAATATACTATGAAATAGTCCCTTCAATCCTGGGGTTAATTATTTAGCAAAAGATTTATAAAAGTTAGGGGAAAACCCATCTGGGCCCGGTGCTTCGTCTAGAGGCAGAGACTTAATTACCTCCAAGATTTCTAATTCCAAGATGGGAGATACCAACCCCTCCATTAACCCCTCCGGCACTGTTGGCAGCTGCAGAGAAGATAAATACTCTGTGACAGTATCCTTGTTAGGCTGTTGCTTCTTAGGGCTGCACAGTTCCCTATAGTAATATTCAAATTCCTGGATTATTCCTCGGGGATGTAATTTAAGGGAACCATCTCTCTGGGATCTAATACTCTGTATAAGTTTGGAGGATTCCTCTGACCTAAGTCTCAGTGTCAGAAAACAACTCTATTTTTCCCCTTGATCTAAATAAGTCACTTTTGTTTTGAGAAGAGCATACTCCGCCTTTTCTCTTAACAAATCATTATACTGGTTTCTGTATCCAACTAATTTTGTTCTGATCATTTCTGTGGTATTGGGTGCAAGATTTATTTCTATTTCCCTAATTTGGTCTAAAAGCTGTAAGGCTTTTTGCTCCCTGCTCTTCTTTCTCTCTGCTGCAATTTTAATTAGTTCTCCTCTTAGGACACATTTAAGGGCTCCCCATTCAATAGCCACTTTCCTAGTAGAATTGAGATTATCCCTTTTATATTGTTCTATTCTATGTATATCTTCTCTAATCCATTTGTCCTTAAGTAATTGGTTGTTCAATTTCCAAATAGTTTGACTGGGTAAGTTAGGACTGAGGCCTAGAAAACATCTGACCAAAGAGTGATCCGAAATTACCCGTGGCTCTATTACACATTCCGAAATTCCAGGGATAAGTGATTGACTCGCTAAGAAGTAGTCAACTCTTGATCTGGATTTATGAACCTCAGAAATAAAGATGAACTCCTTAAGAGTCAGGTGTTAAACTCTCCAGGGGTCAAACCCAGCTGGTCTGACATATCACGGATCGCTCTTTGGGATGGAGTCATCCCCCCAATCCACTTCCCCTCCTTGTCTAACTCCGGGGAGAAGGGGAGATTCCAGTCTCCACCCAGTATAATAGGGAGGGTTACGAAGGGTGTCAGGACATTCAGCAACTCCATAAAAAAATGGGAGAGTTGGCATTAGGCCCATACACACTTCCCACCAACTCCTTTGTCCTATCTAAAAGGCCCACAATTAGAACATAATGCCCGCTTGGATCTCTAATACATTGCTCACACACAAAAGGTGTGGATCTTGAAATTAGGATTACCACTCCTCTACTAGCTGTACTATCCCCAGCCATGAACACCTGTCCCACAAACTGTCTCCTAAAGAGATTTGCCTCAGACTCAAGCATATGTGTCTCTTGCAGACAAATAACATTCCCCTTCAGTAGTTGTATATGTTTGAGAAGTTTATACCATTTCATTTTATTGTGAGACCCCTTTACATTCCATGAAATCCAGACATAATTATGACCCATGTAACCTCTATTTAACTCGGATTTTATCTCTAACATTATACACTAAGCAGATCGGAAGCCAGTTTACTGATGTGATCCTGCTTGATGATGCCAATTGTCCACTATTAATCTGTAAGCAAGACACTCCCTCCCCCTGTCCCCTCTTCCCTCCCCTTTCCTTCCTTCCTGAAGAACGTATATCTCTGCACAGTGTGGTATAATAGCCCCCCGCCCATACCCAAGTAATACCTGGGAGACTCTAAAGAGAAAGGTGACAATCCAGAAAAAGGCCCCCCCACCCAACCAACAAAAACTTTATATGGTCCATGATCACTGGTCAGCCCACAACCCTGCTCCCACTCCCCGCCTCCTCATTATCCTATTCTCCCCCTTGCTAACAGCAACTAAAAGTGTAATGAACCAATAGTCATCTCTCTATCCTCATGAAGGTTGGTATCACATAAGCTACATAATCCCTCATAAAGCAAACATTATAATTCCCCAGAGGTCCTCCTTCCCTTATTTAAAGTTGGGAATAGCCCAACTGGTAAAAGTCCCTTTTTCCAGAGAGAACTTCACTTTGTCTATGCAGGATCCCTGATCATAGTCGAACTCCAGTATCACAAATCTATCCTTCTAATTGCAGAGACCTTAGCCCCTCCTTTAAAGCTGTTAAACTGGGCTTTGATAGCCCTTCAAAAAAGAAAATAAAGAGAAAATAAAAATGGGACCTTAAATAAGATTGATAATGGTCCCCGACACTCCCAGCAATGTCAAAGAACCCTGTATATGAAGCACCCTGTCTCCAATAATCCCTCAAAATAAACATTTGTCTGGAGTCTTGAGCAGTCTGTAGAAAGTGCTGTTTATACCCCTTAGCGGAGATACCCCCTTTTGGGAACTTTAAACAACAGGAACTAAAAAAGCGTGGGCCAGGACGCTCCCTTCGGAGCAATTTTCCCCTAGAACTCTAAAGCTTCTACATGCTGCAATTCAAAATACAAGAATTTTACGTCGAGGATACGGTGCCTTCGCTCCTCTCAGAACATGGTTTTAGTAACAACAAAAGTCATAATTTGCAGCCGAAGAAAAAGGAACACCAATACCAAGTCTTAATGTTGAAAACTTGACTGCTGCCAAACTGAGAGATCCATCCGGAAAAGAAATAACTTGAGAATACCCCTAGGCCTTCCATTACGCCCTCGGTTGAAAAAGGGGATAAAAACACCAACCTAGTAAAATGTCCTGGCGTAAGATGTCTTTCCACTCCAGATTCAATTAAGAAATTTGAAAACAATCTATTAAACAAACTCCCCTCCATATCTCTGGGAGCTACAATATCTCTCCCAGTGATCAGACTCCCTCTAGCAGGTGAACACGTACAATGCAGACCATGCCATTAAGTAGGAAATGCTGCACAAACATGCAAGGCTTCAACTCTCCGCAGCACCCCCTCCAGACTGCCGCTGAGCTCCTAGACAGTGAGCGAGGGAGGAGGATAAGTAAACCCGGAGGAAATCATAAAATTAATTTACTTAATCTTGCCAGTACCCGCTCCAAACTTGAAATGTCCAAAGTCTCCAAAAATAAGCCCCATGAATGCAGGAACACATTGCACAGTAGTCAACAAGGTGAGCCTTTTAAGAGCTAGTAGGCTACATCTAATTGCCAGTATTACTATTTTCAACTTGTCACTAGCTAGTAATATTGAACCTTATTTCTCAGAACTCTATATTCCTCAGCTTTCTTTGAAAAGGTCCAGAAGGGCCGTTCTCAGACCCACCGCTGCAGAGCTGGCATCCTCATAATTCACCCAGGTACCAGACAAGAGTACCTGTAATCTGGCAGGGTATCCCACATGAAATCAAACTCCTGCGGCAATCAGCTTGACCACCAGTGGGTGGTAGGTGGCCCTCCATTGGCACACCAAGGCAGGGAGATCCTGTGCAACCCTCAGAGTAGATTCTTCCCATTTAATCTCTTGGATCTCTAATTTTACTGAAGAAGTGCTACCTTTCTAGATAATTAAGGAAGTGGAAAATAAATGGTCAAGGTGGGGTGCCTGGTGGTGGCACAGCTCTTAACGCTCTGTGGGCCCGCTCAATAATGTAGTTGGGACCAAAAAAGTGGGGCCTGCAAGTTTAATCAGCAGCTTCTGTATGAAAGCAATCGCATTGGCCCCCTCTTCTTTCTCAGGGTGGCCTATGATCACCACATTATTCTTTCTGCTTCACCCTTCCAGATCTTCGATTTAGCTTTCCATCTTGCTAATTTTTTGTCTGAGTGCCACCACTTCTGGCTCCTGTTTGGCAATTTGTTTCTCTAAAGAAGTTATACAGGCTTCACTGTCCCCGGTTCTTCTTACAAGATCTTCCAATGTTTGGGTCACCAATTTCATCTCCTCGGTGATGGTGCGAATCTCCTCCCAGAATGGTTTGAATTCTGCCAGGAACCACACTAACATTAGCGGTTCATGTTCTCAAGCTGACTGATCCAATTCTGGGCTACGGACAGATGCAGAGGCCCTGGATTTTTTTGCGGCCTTTGCCAGTGATGAAGGTGGAGTGTGCCTGGGCGGTGCTTTCTTCATTTCTGTATCCATTTAACAGGATATCTCTCTGAACAGCCTCCAGTTATCTTCATATGGGTGAGAAGAAAGAAAAACCAGCTTAGTTGCAATTTTTAGGCATAATAATTGAACTTATATGGGTCAGGTGGCTGGAGCAGTAAAATCAGGCTGCTAGTTGGCTCCCTGCATCACGTGACTCCCTATATATTTACTATTCTAAAACCACACTGCCATGAATCACCACCCAAGAGAAATTCTAACAAAAGGAAACTGAGGTGATCTTGTCTGGGCTCAAACCCCCCAGGGCCCGATTCCAGAATGCATGGTGCAACTCGCAGGCGTATGTATCTCAGAACATATGCAAGTGGTTCCTAATATAAGAAAAATAATAGGGGTGATAGGGGACATTCCTGCTGAGTTCCTCTGTTCAGCTTAATTCTTAAGGAGAATTCCCCATATACTTTTATGACTGCCTGTGGGGAGGAAACATAGAAACATAGACTTTGACGGTAGATAAGGACCACTTGGCCCATCTAGTCTGCCCATTTCCCTACCTACAGGATAGGCCACAGAACCTAGTTAACCAACAGCCTATTTCTTCCTACCCCCCACAAGAATTGCCTTATATCTGTCCCATGCATTCTTGAATTCTCCCACAGTTTTAGACCCCATAACCTCCTCAGGAAGGCTGTTCCATGCATCCACTACCCACTCTGTGAAATAATACTTCCTCACATTGAGGAAGGGAGGAATATAGGTTGTGGAAAATATCTATAAATAACTGGGGAAGCTGACACCTAATAGGGTGTATTTCACAAATTTTCATGACATACGATCAAAGGTTGTTTTTTTTAACATTGAGGCTCAAAATAGCTGTAGGTATCTTTTTAAAGGTAATATGTTCGATTAGATGCAGCATTCTTCTAAGATTATCTGTTCTGTAATGTGAGATAAACACTGATTGATCTTTGTGAATTAAGTTCGGAAGTAGATGTTCTAATCTAGTGTCTAGAATGAATGCAAACATTTTCTCAGTTAAGTATGGAGATTGGATGAAGTGACTGACATAATACAGGGTTTTAAATAATTGATTAGCAGTTTTTTTCTTGGGACAATACTAACTGTATAGAAAGCATTTATATATGTTTTCTAGAAGTGTTATGTTTGTTAAACACAGTGAGGCAAGTGCTATGCATTTTCACAATGTTTTAGAACTTTTTTGAGCAAAACGCTAATCAATTTTTAGAGTTAAATAAAACCCTGTAATATCTGTTTTTTCCTTTTTCAATATGATAGAGATATTGGCATTTCTGTAGCTTACTGGTATGGGTTTTCCTTCCTGTACATCACTAAACATTGGCAATAGTTGTGGCAAACACAGTTACCACTTTTTGTTTATAAAACTTGGTGGTGTATCTGTCCAGTCCAGGGCTCTTCCCTGCTTTAAGCTTAATTATTCCTATCAGTACCTCTAATGCTATAATAGGTCTAAAAATACTGTTTTTGGTTCTCTGATGGTTGTGATAAATGTAGATTGGAAAATATCTCATTATGTTTATCTTATGGACATTCAGGTGTTTCTGAATATAAAGTTTTGTAATAATTCTGGAACACCGCTAGTATTTTTAATTTTTTTGTCATGTAATGGTGCTCTTCTATCTGCGGGTTCTTAAGTTTAGTAATATTTCCTGCCTCCTGTTGTTGATGAAGGTGGCATGCTAAGATTTCAGTGATGCCCTGCCCCTCCCCCATAATATTTTGTCAGATGTACATTAGAGCAATTTGTGTTTTGGCATCTAAGATCTTTTGGATTTCCACACATGTTTGAGTAATCAGGGGAAACAGTGTGGTAGCACCTTGCTTATTGGCAGCTTGCAAAAATTCTAAAGTATAAGACAGTTCTTTTATGTTCTTCTCTCTTTGTGCCTTTTTACTTTTTGCAAACTGAATTATTTGTCCTCTAATTACAGCATTCAGGATATCCCCGAGTATTCCCTCTGGGCTCTGTTCATTGTTATTATCTTGTAGAATGTGGGGGATTTCAGTGTTGGGTAATTGTATGAATTCTGGGTCTCTTAATAATATTGCATTAAATCATTGCCAATGTCCTGGTTCCTTATCTACTGTCACTGTACACTGTGTGGGGGCATGGTCGGAAAGTAACAGCTGCCCAATTTGGCGATCTTGTAACCAGTCCATATATTCTGCTGTAACCAAGAAGTAATCTATTCTTTATTAATATGAATGGGGGTGCAAATAGAATATGTAATCCCTGGTTTCATCATGGAAGTGTCTCCATATGTCAGCCATCCCCAACTCCTTAACTAACCTTTGGACAAGTTTCTGTTCTGAAGTAGCATGCAGGGGATGGCGAGTTGTAGTATTTTTGTTTGGGTCCATAAGCAAATTTAAATCTCCTCCAATTATTATTATAAAAATTAATAACATGAATATTATATAATATTAATATTAATAAATTATAGCTCCTTATTTTCCATCAGTAATTGCATTGTAAAGGAGTCAGACCCTGGGGTTAAATAAATGCTACCAATGGTTACATGCTTTCTCGGCATCTTTACCATGGCCAATGCTAGCCTTCCCTTCTTCTCTGAATATGTATTATCTATTTGGTATATCAAGGTTTTTGGCACCAGTATAGTGATACTATGTCTTCTGCCATGTTTATAAGAGGACACAATTATTTTTTTAAAGCCATATTTAGTTAATTTATTATGTTCTAGTTCCAAAAGGTGTGTTTTGTGGGGTAACAAGAGATCAGGTTTTAATTTCTTCAAGGCTGTGATCATCTTAGTCCTCCTTATTGGGGGGTCCAAATCATTTACAATCTGAGATACTATCTTAAAAGTAGACTTTATCGAGCTGAATTAAAGACGGTACATAACTAAACCTATAGCTATATTTCCTTTGCTGGTTATATATCAAGCTGTTTGATGGCTAAGAATAGTACAGTACCATTCAGAAAGTTGTGAAATAGTTGTACACATCCTTCTGCTGCATCTGAAAAGCCCCATTCATTCTTGTAATCTGTGGCCCAAGAACCAGGACCATGATAGAACAGGTGATGCAAAGAAAAAAATAACCTACAGTATTTAGGGAGCTATCAAGTGGACTGTCTGCCTAATTTATAAACCAGGTGGTGCTTTTGACTCACCCCCCCCCCAAAAAAAAGCTCCTAAACATAAGGAAACATAACTTCCTGAACATGAGACAGTTTTGTAGACCATTCTAGGTGCTGGAGATGCAACTGAAATATCACTTCCATGGCCCGGATATTCAAACTGCGCCAGGCTGTAGCGCAAGCCTGGGCGCAGCTCAACTTAGTTGTGCAGGGGTGTGGCCTGGGCAATATTCAACGGAGCTGCACTATGGCTCAGCAGCTTTGAATATCGCACCCTGGCCACCCCCACTGTGCATGGTGCAGTGGACTGTGCCAGCGCAAGTGGCCAGAGTGGAGCATGGAGATGCGCTAGTGCAAGTGCCATTGTGCCATTCACAGCACCTGCGATATTCAAAAGAAGACATGCAAATGGGGCCATAATTTATGCAAGGCACACATGGGTCCATTTGCATGTCATTATGGCCTCATTTGCATTCCATTAGCATGCAGGTGAGCTGATCCCCAACGACTTGCACCTGGCACCCTGCCAGGCAGCAGCCGTCGGGGACCTATACCCCTGCAGCCCAATCACGGGCATTTGTCTGAAAAAAGAAATCCTCGTCTAATATCCCTGGTGGACCAGTGGACCGCTATGTTCCTGATCACGGGCATCTGTATAATAAACCCCCCTGTTCAATATCTCTGGTGGTCCACTGGACCTAGTGCTGCCTGATCGCGGGCATCTTGTTAAATAAAAAAAAAAAATCCTATATCCCTGGTGGTCCAGTGGACCACTATGTGCCCAATCACAGGCATTGGTATAATAACACCCCACATCCGATATCCCTGGTGGTCCAGTGGACCGCACTCTTCCCAGTCGCGGGCATCTGTAAAACATAAAAATGTCCTATTACCCTGGTGGTCTAGTACCCCCTCCCCACCCACCCACTGAGCCCCACCGCACCACTACCCCCAGTCAGCCAGTTGGCAGCAGCACTCCACCCACCTGCCGCCCACCACCCATCGACTGACAGCTCAGTAGGGCTGCACCCCATTGGTTCAAAGCCCATACCATACTACATTCCAGATATGTGAATGATTCATTACATATCTGGACTGTAATATTATATGGGCTGCAAAACCGATGGCTCATGCTGCGAACCAATGGGCGCTGCAGCCCCCCCAAGCTGTCCAGCTGGCGGCGATGGGGTGGCAGGTGGGTGGGTGTTGCCACCTGCCCGGCTGACTGGGGGTGGGACGCGTGGGCTCAGTGGCCAGGTGGGAAGGGGGTACCCTAGACCACCAGGATAATAGGACATTTTTTATGTTTTACAGATGCCCGCAGTTGGGCAGAGTGTGGTCCACTGGACTACCAGGGATATTGGCCAGGGGGGGTGATTTAAACAGATGCCCGCAATTGGGCAGCGATCGGTTCACCGGACCACCTGGGATATTGGATGTTTTTTTTTTTTTTATTTAACCAGATGCCCGCGATCGGGCACATAGCTGTCCACTGGACAACCAGGGATATTGGAGGAGGGGTTTATTTAAACAGATGCCCACGATGGGGCATGGGGGGGCACCGCCAGGTGCAGCAGGAACTCGGGTGGCCAGCCACAGGTGGCAGCTGCCATGTTGCGCTCTGCAATGCGGCAGCTCACCTGTGGGTGGCCATCATTTGTTCCTTTTTTTTTGGCTTAACTTTTTGCAGGTGCAAGTAGGGGTTGTGCATGCATGGCTCTGCACATCCTGGGCTGAATATCGAGCTGTGCAGGTTATGCATGGGCATGCCCCCCTGCCTGTGCCTGCATACATTACTGATGTGCTGTGGCGCATCGGGATTTGTGCAGCACACTTTTCCCTTTTGAATATCATGCTGAGGCGCATCAGTGGGTTGCGCATGGTGCAACACTGTTGTGCCATGTGCAACCCTTTTGAATATCTGGGCCCATTTGTCTAGGACTGCGGTGTTTGTCAGAGAAATAACTCGCCTGAGCCTCCCAGGAGTTTGTCATACTCCTGTTAATGAAAAGGAGAGGGTGTGGTTGATATAAGAAAAATTTGTGGGTGAGATGTATTTAAAGAAAAAGGAAATAAACCAATGATGATATCATTAAGTTACCATGCAGTCCACCACTGCACCCCCCCCCCAGAAACTTAAAAACTGATACAATCCTCTGCCAGAGGTACTATTAATAAGTGAAATTAGATCTCAGTTCAAGAGATTATATTGCAACAGTCATGTTCTTTAAGTGATAAGTGCATGGCTATTACCTATGTGTAGAGTGTAGCACAGATAAAAGAGTGCATTTGACACTGTTCCAATAATAAAGTTAATGTTAGCTGTACTTTGCTGACACTCACTTAAATTAAATGGTGTTGAAAATATATAGTTGCAGTACATTTAGCTAGACCAATTCAACTACATCAAAAATATAAAAAAATGAGAGAATAACCAGATCTGTACTTTTTGGTGCTCGCCTAAAATTAACTGGTGTTAAAGCTCTATAGTTACAGTGCTTTTCTATAAGACTGGTGCAGCATGAGTTAATAATGCCCCAGTTAATTCCCAAAGGCTACTGCCCATTTTTAGTGCTCACTTTAAACAGAAAATTAAAACCTGAAATAGCAATTGATAAAATGATACTGAATATGGATGTTGAAGAGGAAATGACAACTGCAGAAAATAGACAAAATGGGTAGAGAGTAGTACAGATGACAGGTGATGAGGGTGCTACAAAAAATTGGCACTCACCTCAAATTTTGTCAATGTGTAGGAAATTTTTTTCATAATATTAACAGCACTAAAATTTAATAACGTTCTTTGACAACCAAATAACCTATTGCTGGATGTCAAAAACAGTTTCTAAATAAATATTGAATATAAGAAACGATTGAAAGAATGGAGTTAGGCATCTACGCAGGCTCATTTGAACTTTTGAAACGCATTCATTTCCATGTGCAGTGCAAGCTGACCAGCAGTTGAGTTACCCCTCCCAATAACAACTGAACCCCACATAGTTTGCAGCTGCGGCACCCAGGGCATGGATGTTTTATGTTATTATATATATGAATTTATGCCAAAAGCTGGCAGAACCAAACCTAACTTCCCATAAATAGGGCAGGTCGGGGTCAGGGGGCACAAAGATAGAAAGATGTAATTGGAGTAAAACAAAACACAGTGGATGCGATCGGAGGGAAGGGGCTGCCAGTAACCACCAGGAAAAATAAAACAAAACATGGAGAACATGACTTGAGGGAAAGGAGTGCCACTAGACACCAGGATTACACAAGCAAATATCGATTTACTGTTCACAGTAAATTTTGAACTGTTTGGAACTGATAAAAGGTGGGAACTTTTTTTTCCAACTGAACAATCTCTTCATAAGCAAAAGACAGGTGAAATGATGCACGCCACATAAACACATAATTCCCTTGTAAGTTTGGACATTCTAAAACAAAAAACAAAGTATGACATGATGACCAAAATACAGGGCTTTTCATTAGTTAACCATCACGACTTCTTTAGAAAACCATTTTTTTTAATGGAAAAAACACACAAGATTGCAGACAGCATGAACAGTATTTTTCAGAGCACAAAGAATACTTAACAATTAAATTTGATTGTGTTATTTTTTTTTTTACCTGCCTGACTAGCGGCTATCATAATAAAGTTAGAATTCGAGCTGGCCCAGTGGCACTGAGGGTTGAGGTGCTGGACGCCTTACCTCGTGGCACGCCGGCAATCTGGGTTCGGGAACGAGCTCAGGTCATTGGAGGTCGGCAGCAGGGGGGGAGGATGGAGCTGGATTGAGATGCTGGAAGGCAGGCTCTCCTCTCCGGGGAAGGGATGCAGCACCCCTCAGCCAATGGTGACCCATAGTGGAGGCTAGAAGTGGCACGGGCTTAGAGGGGGGCGGGTGTTAGGCCATGGGGTGGGGGAAAGAAGCCATAACCGGAGCTGTAGGGCACATGAGCTCCTACTGCTGGGGCTCCTGGATGATAAGGAGGCAGAAAACGCCAGCGGCAGCAAGATGATGACCGACTCCCCACAGGCTCTGCTATCCGGCCGGGCATAAGGTAGGTGCCGGCTATTCCGGGGATGGGGCTGGGGGGGCTGTCGGTCGGAATGGGGCGGCAAACCGAGGAGCAGAAATACAAATAATAAAAAAAAAGTTATAATTCAAAAATTGTATTATATTTTTCACCAAACATTCCAAAGGCACACCCTTGGCACAGACCCCATCATCAATTAAAATTTCAGAAAAAATGTCATTCTGTCTGGGCTGTAGATGAGGGCAAAAAATCCCATGTTAACCTATGGGAAAAAGTGTTGCTATTTTTTTCCTTTTTGTTTTACCATTTTATATCTCAAAAACTTTACAAGATGCTATCATGCAACTTTCCACATCTTCTTACATTGGCAGAATGACTGTGCATGCCAAACTTTGGGCTATTTCATCAAAAAATTCCAAAGTTGTTAAGGTACAATATTTTGAATTTAACACAAAAGTGAAGGTACTACCCTAACTATAAGGTTGCTACTGCTTCCCTATAATATACATACAAACATACTATATACAGTACACAGTATACACAATAGACACACAGACACACTCTATATCTGGACTGTCTAATCTCTTTCCATTATACTCATGGCTTCCTTACAAAAATGGTTTAAAATCTAAGTCAGAGTAGCCAAAGTGGAAAAGGAATAACTCTAATCAGTTCTCTGTTATTTTTTCTTATTATTTTAATCCACTGTACATGCTCATCTAACATTTTGTTGGTCCATGCTACTTCATTGGGGATTACAAAGAGCGGTGGGAATTTTCTTTAACAGCATCTTCGCTTTCAAAACTGTAGTTGATGTCTTTGGGCCAGATATTCAGAAATGCTCCAAAGGCCGGTGCAAGTCCAGTGCAGAGCAATTCCGATGCACCATGGTGCAACAGGAGCCATATTCAGAGGTTGCACTGGCTGTACTGCACCAGCGCACCCCAGCTGAATATGGCACAGTTGCGCCATGGTACAACCACAGGTTTCACCTTAGACAGACACAAAAGCCCAAGGGCAACCATGGGAGCAACAGAGCAACAAAGGGGGGCATAGAACAGAGAGGAGACCCAGAGACAGAGCCAGGGAAGCATAGTGATAGGCCACAGGAGGCCACCACCAGCAGGGCACAATAAGGCATACACAGGCACCCAGACCCCCACCCCAGAGCACAACAGTGGCACAGACAGTAGGCAACAGGAGGTGCCAATGGGGATGGAGGGCCAAGGTGGCCCCCCACAGGCAGAAAGCCATGCCCCCTCTGCACATCCAGACCAGAGCAGGCCACACCCAGGACCACACAGCCAAGTAGACACACCTGCCACACAACCCTGACAGCTTCCCCAAGGGCACCCCAAGGCACAGCCATCTACCAAGGGGAGGAACACCACCACCATGGGACACACTGTAGCACACAGCAGTGATCCACAAAAGCACAACATGCACCCCAACACATACACACCACATGGACTGGCACTGGGCCACTGCAGCATGGCTCCTCATGCCACCTGCAAAGCAGACACAGACACAGACAGGTAAGTCAGAAAAACATTTTGTCACAAACTATTTACAATAACCAGGGGCTGGGAAAGGGTAGGTATAGCAAGAGAAGGGGACTGGGAACAGGGACTGTACAGTAGGATGAGGGACTGAAGAGGGAGGAATGGCTGGGGAAACAGGGGAACACAAGGCCTGACCAGCGGCGGCCACGGCCTGCCACCCTCTGCTAATGTTGCCACCTCCTGTCTGCCAGGAGCAGTCTGTGGACCTGCAACACCACCTCCATCATAGTAGACATTATTAGAATCAGCTGCCTCAGGAGACGGCAGTACAGGGGCCTTCTGCACTGTTGGCGGACACCTAGGAGAAGGGACAGGACAGGTGATCAGTACAATGTCCCAAGGAACCAGGCCCAATCACAGTGCATACTGGGCAGGGGGAACACACACCCCCCGGAGGGCCCGTACAGGCTTCCCACAGAGGTGTGGGCCAATGCCCACCAGCAACATGGCACACCACATCAGCACACAGCGGTGGTCCCCGCCACACAGTGGTCATCTGACTGTGCCATGGCAGTCACATGTCACAGTGTTCTGGCAGCACCACAGCAACATCAGTGGTGGCTGTGTACACACCCACCCCACCAGCAGCTGGCACACATGCCCAAAGGATGCACCACAGTGGTGGGCACCAAGCACAGTGCGACACATACACAGCTGCCATAGCACATGGCACAGGCGGCCATGCCCACACCCATGCCCCTGCTACCCCCCAATAATACTGTGCAGGACAATGTTAGTGCCTACCTGCCTCTGTGGCCCCATTGGTGCCAGAGCTGCTCCTTCACCCTGGGCTGCTGAGGCCTGGTGTCCCACCAGTGCTGCCGTTTGGTTTTCAGGTCCTAGGAATGGAATAGAAACAGGTACACATCAGTAACCAACCACAGCAGCTGCCCACCACCCCCCCCATGCACAGGGTGAGCCCCTGCCTGACACATCCTACATAGTGGCAGCACAACACAAGTGGCGGAGGGTGATGCCACCCTGCAATGCGCACAATGGTAGTACACCACCCTGCAGGACATGTCAGGCAGCCTAGCCAACACCACAGTACAGTACCAGGGCACACATGCATGATGGGCCTACTCACCAGGCTGTGGCACAGCCCCATGCCTCACATGCACCTCCAGCCTCCTAAGATGCTCTAGGTCCCTCCGCACCAGGCCCCGTATCGTTGGCAACAATGCTCACTGGTCCTGTGTGCTGACCCAGTGAGGCAGCAATTGCCTGCCACACAGCCACCCGGGGCTGCTGCAGTGGCGCCTGCCCAAACAGCTGGGATGCATGAGGCTGGACACAGGCCACAAGGCTGGTAAGCTTGACCTGCATCCAGTTTGCCTCCTATCCACGTCGCTGCTATGCCATGTCTCAGGTGCGAGCCGCTGAGCAAAATTGCAGTGGAAGGCACACGTGGCCACTGCATGCGCCAGATGTGTGGGTCAAAGGGACATGCACTGTGTCCACCTGTTGCACACACATGAAGATGTGTGGCATGGGTGTGGCTAGGCAGGGTCACGGGTTCAGGGTCAGCCAGAGACTGAGGTCACAACAGGGGTCGGAGGTCAGCCGCCACACAGTGTACACATGCGCAATAGCAGGCATGGCTCACCATGCTCCATGGCCCCTATTGTGCAGTGTGCACACAGTGCACAATAGGCAATAGTACATAGTCCAGAGCATGCACAGTGCAGTCCTGTGCACCGCGCATGCATGCGCATTGTGCTGCGACTTGCTCCAGAGCAATCCCATTGCACACACAGCAAATACACGATATTCAGCCACCACATGTAAATGAGCTCATCAGCCAATGTGTAGTGCACTGGGGGAATTAGCATGTCATTAGCATTGTACCAAAGCTCATTTGCATGCAATGTGCCATAAATGCGCCACAGTTAGGCACAGGCCATGGACTGGTATTGCATCCTTTTCAGGTAAGTTGTGCATGCTGCTGGAGCACACTAAGCACAGCCAGCACAGCAGAGGTGACAGAAAAGGGTGCTGCTGCCACACTGACACACCGTGCTCTCCATGTCCACAGGAAGCATCATGTCAGAAAGGGAGGAGAGAGCGGAGCATGGGCCTGCTCGCAAGCATAGGCCCAACTTCATGAAGGTGGAATCAGAGGCCCAGTTCAAGGCCTACCTCTACAGGGAGAAGCTGTTGAGTGTTGCCACGGGCACACCACAGGCCAGGGCTGGGGCCTGGGAGGAGGTGGCGGCATTTGTGAACCAGCAGGACAGTCACCAGCGGTCAGTGCAGAAGTGCCACATGAAGGTGGGCACGAACAAGTGGTGCATTAAGGAGAAGGTGGTGGCCATTTGTACAGCCCGGAATGCCATTGGAGGGGGGCCTGCAGATGTGCCACAGCTCACAGTGCAGGAGGAGCTGGTGGCAGCCACCATGCACTGCAGCACCATGGAGGGTGTGTCTGGTGGAGGATTCCAGACAGGTGGCAGCCCATTACTGCATGGCATGTATGTTGGTCATGCACAGAATGCAGTGGCTGTGTTGGAGGGCACTTGTGGGCATTGCATCACTGACACACCTGTTTTCTGTTTCAGACTGACACTCCTGCGTGCAAAGGAAGGGGCACCGGCAGCAGCCATGGAGGCAGGACCAGCTCTGGACAACCAGCCATCAACCTCCATGGGCATCTGGGTGCCTAATCAGCTATAGCACACCACCACTGTCCAGCAAAATGTCCTGGGCATGGGGTCAGATGAGGCCCTGGATGTGTTTCTCCAGGATGCCAGTCTCAGTGTCCTGTATGTTGAGACACAGATTCTGTGTGTTGAGACACAGACAGGGGTCCAATGCCAATGATGACCTCACCTTAATCCTGGACAGCATGGGTGGTGTAGTGGAGGAGACGCCCATACCAGACTCCAACACAGGCAGCGTGCCCAGCGACCTGACGGTGGAGGAACATCTGCCAGCCACCACTATGGGTGCAGCTGTGTGCACTGCCAAAGCTGTGCCATGTAGTAGTGGTGGTGGTGCACCCTCACAGATGCTGAGCAGCGGTCAGTGGCAGGACAGACAACAGCAGCAGGCTGCAGGTGCCACAGAGCTGCTGGACGCAGGGTCTGCTGCTGGGGCACCAGCTAGGAATATGCCCCATGAGGACCCCACTGTGCAGCATCCACCTAAGGGGGAGCTGTGCAGCATGGCCAGTCATCACAGGAGGTTCGGCGTCCCACCTGGGAACCCCAGGACACCTACTCGCTGGCAGAGCACACCCATTTGCTGTGGGCCTCCATGGAGTAACAGGTACTGCCTGCCACTGGGATGTGTGCACTGCATGTGGAGGTGCACCAGGTGGCCAAGCAGCACGAGATGAGCACTACACAGCTCTTAGTGGTGATACAGCGCATGCAGGAGGCCATGACTGCATCCCAGGATCACATTGCCAATGCAATTGTGGATGGCCTTACACTGCTGGCTGCCACAGGGCATGACCAGGCACCACAGACCCCACACAGTGCACTGTCCACTCCACGATCTCGGCATCGGGCGACACCCTCACTGTTGATGCTGGGCTCTGCTGTTGGTATCCCAGGCATGCCTGGGCAGGTCTGTTTGGGCACCTATGCACCCCTGCACAGGCTCAGTCATGGTCCCACAGTTCAACCTTTTGGGGGCTGTTGCTGACACCCCCTGTGGCTGATGAGCAGGCTCTGGCTGATGATCAACCCTGGCATGACAGCCCTTGTGGCTGCTGTGGCCATGGTTCTGTGCGGCGGCCCTGATTTTCATGCCACCCAGACCTCTGCCTGCAGCTGCTGCCCTGTGCATGCATGGGTGGCATGTGTGTGCATACCACTGGTGTGCCACACACTGCCTGTGTGCATGCCTGCCCGGCCGCTGGCCGTGTGGTGTGGGTGTGATGAGGGCAGTTCAGCACTGGTTGCACCTGAGCACCAGTGCATTGCATCTGATCCCCACCACATATCAGTGCCTGGGGGTGTGGGTGTGTGTGTGTGTTGCTGTGTGCAATTGTGTGTGGTTGTGTGCCACTGCCTCCCCTACCCCTGCACCACACCACTGTGTGTGCATGCCCAGTGCCACACATGTCCCTGTCTGTGTGCTGTACCTGTGTGTGTGGCCTTTGCATGGGTTCTGTGCCACCTACCTGACTGCACCATAGTACTCCTATGCGATGGTGTCACAATGCTGCCATGCCATCCATTGCAGCTGGGGATCCCTTCACCTGGGGGGGGCTGTTCACCACCCACCAGCCCATTGCCCCTGTCATCCCCACTACTGTCACCCTCATCAACCTCGACAGCTATCCCACAGTCAATTACCATGTTGTGCAGTATGCAGCAGGCCAGGAACAGGACACAGGCTTTTGAGAGGTTGTACTGTAGGGCACCACCAGACCTGTCTAGGCAATGGAAAAGTGCCTTCGGCATGATGAATACACACACAATGATGTTGCGCGTGCTGGTGTGTGCCTTATTGTAGCGTTCCTCTGCTGGGGACGATGGGTGTTGATAGGGGGTGAACAGCCAGGGCTCTGTGGATATATGCTTTCTCCTGTGTGGATAATGACATGGTTAGCCCTCTGCCATCCTTTGCTGTGCCCCTTGCCTGTCTCTGGCACCCTCGCCAGCACGCCTGCCCTGCCCTCCCCTATCCTATGGTCTGCTCTGGCCATCACCCCATGCCAGTCCCATATTCACCCACTAGGTGGCCCGTGAGGATATCCCCACACTCGCACCTGTGGCACAATGCAGAGCTGTGCCAGATGAATGCATTATGTGCACTCCCAGGGTGTGTGTGGCACAGACATTGGAGATGCACCTCTTGGCATTGCACATCAACTGGCAGTTTATGCTTGGGTACTCCTTCCTATTGATATAGGCCATACCCTCAGGACCCAGTGGCATGTGGATGCCCATGTGGGTGCAGTCAGTGGCCCTCAGCATGCCAGGCATATGTGCTACCCTGTGGAAGTCCTTTGTGGTTGCTGTATGCTTCACCTGTGTGCCTAGGAAATGGATGTATTCCAAAGCACATGGCAGCAGAGCGCTGAGGAACTGTGTGAGGAGACATGATGTGGCCAACTGGGCTATACCTGTGTTGTTACCTGTTGGTCTCTGGAAGGTGCCCAAGGTGAGCAGACACATGACAGCTGTCACCATGGTCTCCACAGACATTGCGTGGCTCCGTCTTGTGGGTGCTTGCATCTCCTCACTGCACATCTCACAGAGCTGCCTCAGAATGGCCCTGTTCAAGTGGTACCAGCCTGAAATCTCTGTGTCGGAGTAGTTCTCAAAGGTGGTGCAGGCACGGTACCACCTGTTCCAGGCATATCACTGACTGGCCCTTCCTCTGCCACATTGCTGTTCCTCCTGCCCCCTCACACCCCTCATTACAGCCTCCATCAGGAAGTGCACACTATCCATGGCCCCTGATGTCCTATCTCCCCCTGGGCGGTCAGTTGCTGTGGGCTGTGTGCCACCCTGGTGCATTACCTGGCACTATGCATGCCTGGCCCTCTCACTCTATCTGCCCCTGACTCTCTCTCCACTGCCACCTCTGTCCCTCTCCCTCTGTGGCTGTCTATGTCAGTCTCTCTGTCTCTCACTCACTCTGTCTCTCTTGGTCTGTCTTTCTGTCTGTCTGTCTTTCCTTCTTTCTATGTTTTGGCACTCTCCCTCCTCCTTCCTCCCTCTAGCCTGATGCAAGTGCTGTCTGTGTGCTTGTGCCCTGTAGTTATAGGCTCAAATCTGCTTGGTGCATCCCAGTTTTGCTCTACACTTGCACCATGGTTCCACGGTTGAATATCACACTGCATTGGATATTCATGGGCACGCCCCCCTTCTCTTGCACCTGCATTCATTATAGTTGTGCATTGGTGCAATGGGATTTGCACTGCGCAGTGACTCCAGCTGACTATCACTCCTTGGCGCATGTCAGTAATTGCACCAGCACAACTCAATTGCGCCATGCGCAACTGCTTGTAATTTAAGGAAGGGTAATTTAAGGAAGTATTTTTTCACAGAGAGGGTTGTGGATGCATGGAACGGCCTTCCAGAGGAGGTTGTGGAGTCAAAATCAGTGGTGGAATTCAAGCATGCATGGGACAGTCATAAGGCAATTCTAGGGGGTTGGGGTAGGAAGAAGTAGGCTGCTGGTTAACTAGGATCTGCAGCTTGTCCAGTAGGTAGGGAAATGGGCAGACTGGGTGGGCCAAGCGGTCCTTATCTGCTGTCAAATTCTATGTTTCTATGTTTCTATCCTGGCCTTTGTGTTTGTATTCATAGATTTGCCAGCATTTTTTCTCAACTAATAACATAGTTTCTTGTCATGGGCATGGGGTCAAAATGTCGCACTGTAGAATGCTGTGCATCTTAATCATGCTGCACAATTTTCCAGTAACTTTTGCTCTGTGGGGGTATCTGCCCCCCACGCCCCCTGTTATGGGGGGCTGCACCCCCAGATCCCCCCACTAAAGGTTCTAATTCTGAGGAGTCCAACATGGAGAGCACACAGGACCGGGATTCACCATAATGCCGTACGCTATTAAGCATACGACATTATGACATGGTACGCTTGTCATGTGGGTGGTTTTGACATAAAGCCCAATGACTTTACATATCCATAAGGATCTGCTACTTGCCATTGTCTGAACACCTAGAAAAGACTCCAGGTTTTTGTTACTTAAAAATCTAAGTCATCATTGAGCCCCTCTGGCTTTAAAAATGCTGGTGTAAAAAGCCATCTAGCATCCTTCTGTAACACCTTCTGCGTCCTATTTCCTTCCCTTCTAAAAGGAACACTCTGTCCATGGCCATAAGTCCAAGACTACTGGGATGTGAACTGTGATGCTCACTGAAGTACAAATCCTGAGGCAGAAATACCCTAGCAAGTATAATATTCTTGATATGCTCCTGGCTGCACACCCTCAATTGCTGCACAGTTCTCCCAATATATACCTTTTCATATGGGAAACACAATGTGTATACCACAAAATGTTATATGCAATTTGTAAGCTCTCTTATTTCCACCATCTTGCTAGTACGTAGGTGCATAAACGCCTGTTCTTATCTGGTAAACTGGCCCACCCAACATCTCCCATGGTCATGAAATGTCTTTGGTTGTGTGAGAAGCAATTAGCAAGTCTTTCCTGTACCCTTTCAAAGTTAAAATGAAAAAGCTTATCTCTTAGGGTGTTACTTTTCATAAAGCTCATCCTGGGTGCATTCCCTACCAAGGGTGCAAGATTCAGGTCACTGCACAATATTGGCCAGTTTTTATGTATAACATTCTTGATGTGTCCTGCCAACTCATTGTACTCTTTTAAGAACATTATCACCCTCTCTTCAATATAGTTGATAGACTTTGGCATCAGTAGAGATGTTTTTGTCCATTGCTTGCTTAACTTTTGTCCTTTCATTGCCTCTCTCAAGAAATATTTTTATTTTAAAGGCCTGAATGTCAAATGCTTCAAAGGTGGAGCAATTATTTCTAACTATAAGAAACTGAGTATAGGGAATAGAGTTTAAGAGGTGTGTCGAATGGGCACTGTCTGCCATGACGAGCAGGTTTGTCACAGTTTAGTTTCATATTTTATCATTTGAACTCTCGTATATGCATCACTTAACAGTGTGATGCTGAAGAAGCTTCAAGTTTTGGCTGTTCAGTGAGTAGTTAAAACTCAAATTAAAATTACATTTAGCCATCTCTTAAATGCAATAACCTCCTACTCTGAACCATTCTACCACAAACTATGTCATCAATGAGCCTGTACCACTTTATAATGTGGTGTGCATATTCACAGACTTCTCTGCTGAAGATGGTATTTTCTTCCCAAAGGCTGAGGAAAATGTTTGTATATGAGGGGGCCATTGTGGCTTTTGGATTATCCCTCGGGGTGTTGACATAAAAAGTCAAGCAGACCCACTCTAGGGTCTTGTTAAAAGTCAAGAGCAGCCATATTTAGCATTGGGAAAGGTAACTTAGTCAATCCATATCTCCCCCCCACACACACACACACAGTGGAGCCTGACAGACCACAGCACAATAATGATGCCAGCCTCACACAGATGCAGCACATCCCCTGTGGCAGGTGCAAGCTTCCTGGTCAAGCCACAGGGGTCACTGCAGCATCAGAGCTTGCTGTTGGCACTCCTTGGCTGAGGCACACTGCCATGTGGCACTTACCCCATCCTGACCTGCCTCCCTATGTGGCAACTATTTTTTTTCTCCCAAACCCAGGTTACCAGCATGGCAGTGCATCAGCCACTGGGCTGCCTAAATGTGTTATTTTTTAAACTAATAGAAAGTGAGAAGGTCTAGATGTTTTACTTAAGTAAGATGGCTGCTAAAATGTTTTCCAAATTAAGGTTTTTGAAAGGTAGTCATACCTAAACGTGCTGCATCCTGGTTACCAGAAGTGCAATGCTATGGGTTTGTTTTCCTACACCACATTGCTTAGGAGCCTTTTTGACCAATCAGAATTCAACAAATTCTCAACCCATTTTATAATCAACAACAAACCCTACTTAGCATGTGTGTTAATGACTGACTGATTTACCTGGAGGTGGGAACAAGTCTACAACTAGGCCACCCTCCCAGCCAATGAAGAGTGATGCCATTATGGACCTAATCATTTGGATTGTGCTAAACAAGACTAAGACAGCCTGACTGGAGTCTTGCATTAACTTGTGATGCAATGCATTGTCATTAATGTGTCTTACTGTGACATTGGCTTACACACCAAAAACTAGGCAGCCTTTAATTAGACTTGCAGTAACTTAGGTTTTGTTAAAGGCCTGGCTTTGCATTTGTTTTCTGCAAATTTGTTCCCTTGCATTAATCTTTCATTGACTTTACCTTACACATTACTGTAACTGCATGGCCTTGCCTTGACTTGACCTTCAGATGCATACTGTGGATAAGTAGATGGGAATGGACAGAAAAAAAACAAAGCTCCATTAAGTCTGCCCTGTTGTTCCTACATAGCTTAGATCAAGTAGCCTTCAGTAAGATTATCATAACTTTAGGATTAGAACATGATCTGAGTTAGTCATCCATTGACTTTTATTACTGTAGCAGAGCTCCCTTGCATTAACCTTGGTTTGGATTGTAACCTTTCACTGTTAATTCCTTGTATCACGTTTGCTTTACAAAGCATTTGACAAAGTCCCACATAGGAAGCTAATTAATAAAATAAATAGTACGGACAGTTACTGTAGAGTGGTGGAATGAGTGCAAAACTGGCTGTGTGACGGGAAACAGAGAATAAGGATAAAAGATAAAGTTTCTAATAACATTGTAGTTACTAGTGGGATGCTGCAGGGTTCGGTTCTTAGACCAATTCTATTTACCCTTTACCTAAAGGACATGCACCCACGGGCTTACCTCAATTCCTGCCTTTGCAAGGCTAGTGCCTCACTATTTGTATCTTATCCCTGCTATTGTTAACTTTTACTATGGAAATTCCCTGTAATGTACTGTAACCCTGTTTTATTGTAACATTCTGTACCTGTATTGTATACTCTCCTGGGTCATGCATAAAAACAGGAAGGTCTTGTCAAGTGCACTTACCTGGTCATCAAAAGCACAATAACTAAATGGTAACAAGTTTGCAGATGATGCCAAAACAAGTGGACCAGAAATGACAAAGTTGGATACAAATCATATTCAGTCAGATTTAGATAGTTTGGATAGATGGGTCAGTGAAAGAGAAATGCAATTTAATGCAGAGAAGTATGTTGTCCTACACATGGGTCACAATAATCCTTGCACTAAATTCAAATTGGATAGGACTGATCTTAAATCAGTTATGGAGGAAAAAGATCTCAAGGATGTAATAGAATCCAACCTTACTTTTAAAAATAATAACAACTTGGCAGTCACTAACAAATGATACCTGGTTGTATCAAGAAAAATTTTGTAAGGCACCACAAGGATGTGAGAATTCCAATCTATTAGGCCTTGTCCAGACCACATTTGGACTACTGATCCCAGTTTGGGTCACTGCATTTATTTATTTTATTTTATTTATTTAGTTTTTGTTAACCAGGTAGGTGCACTAGCCATAAAATGACTATTTTCAGGCACGACCCGGGAGAGTACAACAAAAGGAGAACAGTTGAACAACAGCAACATGGGTACAATAGTACAAATAGAGGAACAGTACAGCAGTGCTACAAAAATACAATGGGTAGAAACAACAAAAAATAATGGCAAGCATTATACAGATAATGGCAGTAAGATATATAATAAGTGCAGAAACCATGGACCCGACCTGTGGAGTGAAAGGGTTAATAAGATAGTAAGGTTATATAGAGAGAAATGTGACGAATGTTCAAATATAACAAGAAAGACTGACAGAAGGAAGGTCAGGGGTGGTAATTGGCAAAACAGCAGTGGATGGTCAGCAACAAGGTTCAAGAGGAAGAGAGCTAGTAGTCAAGAAGTTATTTACAAAGAGAAGGAAAAATATGGGGAGGGGAAGAGGAGACAGTCTTGGAGCTGGATTAGAGCAGGGGTGACATTACTGGTAAGTCTCAGGAGCTTCAGGTTGGGTCAAAGCATGTACAAGCATCAGCTAAGGATAGATAACAACGATATTCACTTTTAAATCCAAGGTGAGACTGACACAGCTGGAGGTTGAGTGGAAGAGCATTCCATAGCCTGGGAGCAGAGAATTGGAAGACCCCTGTGCCTTTAGTCGTCCGACATCTCGGAACATAGAGCAAGGATTTGTCAGCTGATCGCAGGCCATGGGAGGATGGTTGAGGGACCAGCAATGCCGCCAGCTGGGACGGGTTTTTTTCCCGGATGATCGAGTCCATTAGTGATCCAAGGTAGTATTGTCTACTGGCAGAGGGTGAGAGCCAATTCAGATCCTTATAAAGAAGGCAGTGATGTTTGAGTCGAGGTGATGAAGAGGCAAATCGGCATATATTGTTATAAGTTATGTCCCATTTTAGTAGGGAGGTTTTATGGGCAGAGGTAAGAATAGAGGCACCATATGTAAGGGTTGGGAGCAGAATACCTCGGGCAATTGCTAAATTGGCCGAGGGTGTAAGCATGTAGCTCGTTTTGTAAGCTACTCCTAGTTTCGAGTTTACAGCTTTGCACGAGGACTGAATGTGAAGATTAAAATCCAGGGACTGGTCCAGGAGGATCCCAAGGTACTTGAAGGAAGTAACATTTTCAAGTGGAAATCCTCCTGCATCATAGTGGGGAGGTCCAACAGATGAAGAGGGTCCAAAGAAAATGTCTACAATTGTACATGGCTTGACAGATTTAAGTTATAAAGCTAGACTGGAACATCTGGAGTTACATAGCTTGGAAAGAAGGTGGGTTAGAGGGGACCTGATTCTAATGTTCAATCTCAATGTAAATTATTACGTATCTGCAGATATAGGATTCAAAAGGAGGGAGAAAATATATGATAATAGGGGACATAACAAATAAATCCTGAGTAGACCTTTTAAGACCACTGAGAGGGGCATTTTTTACTCAAAGAATGGTCATATTGTAGAATGATCTGCTACAGGAGTTAGTTGATGCACCCAATACTGAAAGTTTCAAGAAAATGCTGGACAAAAAGATGAACAAATGTGAATGTGTATTTAATACTGAGTAGTGTGTGTGTGGGGTGGGAGGACAGTAGAGACAAAGTGCTATAAGGTGCATTTTTATCTTTCTTCCATCTATGTATCTAAGTATAATAATGATGCAGTGATCATGAAAGGTTTACAAATGCTCTTCTGTGACTGGCCCGGTGGCACTGAGAGTTGAGGCACTGGACGCCACACCTCCCACCACGCCAGCGACCCATGTTCAGGAGCAAGCAGGGGTCATCGTGGGTCAGCAGGGGGAGATGGATTGAGCATCCAATGGACCACTCTCCATCTCTGGGGAGGGGGGAGAACCTTAGTCACTGCATGCCTGATCTCTACCAGAGGCTGGGGGTCAGTGACATGGTGCCATGATTGCAAGGGGGTGGAGCACAGGAGACACTTGATGTGGCATGCATGAGAGTGTGCGTGACCACGTCATTGACATCATTGCATGCCGTACCCCATAAAGGGGAGAAAATCAGGAAATTTTTTTTCCTTGGCCACTGCAGCTTGATGGCTATCCTACGGGTGCCCCAGGTTCAGGGGCATCACTGGAACTGGATCTGGACCTGGTGGGTGAGATGGGGGCTCCCCACCACCCCACCATGGGGGGAAAACCATGGGGGAAGAAGGTGAGGGCCTCACAAGAAGCTGGGGGACTGACCGGTCTGTGGCCGGATACAAGAGGGATGCGATGAAGAGAGCTGCCAACCAGAAGCCAGTGGAAAGAAAGTAGGCAAAAAAATGCTCTTCTGTGAACCTTGTAATACAAGACCCAATCTGATGGAACTGACTAGGTTCTTACAATATCCTGAATACACAAGAAAATTCTTGGCCACCCACTCTATGTCACCGAGCGATGAGTGTTCGCTTGGAATACTGGTGACCCAGGTTCATGCCCTGAGTCTGGATGTCAAGAATGGAGCCCAGCAGGGAAGGAGTTATAAGTGTCCTATGGACACTTCCCTCCAAGGGGGAGGTGATCCTGAACCACTTGTTAGATGGCTCCTGGTCGTGGTTTGTAGCTGGTGTGCATGGTGATGTGAGCCACGACATGTCACTGAATGCCCCTCCATGGCACATCTCTGCAGTTGAACCACTACATGGGGAGGGGGTTGGGAAGGAGAGAAAAGCAGGAAAAACACAGCTGTTCAGCTGACTGGATGATGGTAGCCAGTTCCCACTTGCCACAAAGCCCAGAAGTGGCCTTGCCGACCCCACATTGTGTGTCCAGCATAGAAGGAAGCCCTCAGGTAAGTCTTCTGACCCAGTTCCCTGCCCCAGGAGTTGGCCCTGCAGCAAAGTGAAACATCAGTTCAACCAGGCTGTGGCAGTAATGTGGGGCAGCAGGACAGCAATGGGGACTGGCAGTGGGCCCCTAGGCAGCCTGAAGGAGTGGTCAGCTGTGAATGTAGGGGTGCACAAAGATATAACAAAAAAAAAAAAGATGATTCTTGGCCAATACTCAACCTTTACAAAGCATTTTTTTCTAAGCAGACTCTTGAATACTCCATTCATAGTCTTAAAAGAATGTAAAATTGAAAAGTACAGTAATCAAGCATTCAGAGTTGGTATAAATTTATTCAAAGTGACTGCATTATGTTTGTTTTCAGGCTTAGCCTAGGTTTTTGCCATTAGTTCCATCAAAACTAAAAATGTGGGGGAACAATTTCAATTTTAAGTGACCTAATTTATATATTTCTGTCAAAAGATATTAAATGTGTGTCTAACATAATATTTGCTGCTTCAGTATCAATTAAAACTAAGTGGATATCTGGCTGGCAGGGAACTGTCAGCATTACAGACAGAAAGACACATGACATGACTAAATGATTCAGTAGCTTAAGTTTTTACACAAGAACTAGCCACGTACAGAATTATATTCACAACCTGTCAGTCAAAAGTCTATTGGAGCATTTGGAAGGCTTGTGAGATCTCTGAGAATGGTAGAACACTGGACAAGTATTTGGGAAGATGATCTAGAACTATTAATCCTGCTTTTTTCATTCATCAGTGTAAGACCAAACAGATCATAAATGTGACCTCTGGTAGGCACACCAAGCTTTACTTTGCTGCACTGAAGTTTATGTTTATCTTGTTGATCCCACCATCCCCTCACCCCAACATGTTGACAACATCACCACTCCATCAGCATTTTCGATCCACCATGGCTGACATCAGTGATGGAGAAGCCACAAGAGATTTGGTTCTATTGAATGTGCCCCATAGCTCTCTAAAACTCTAACTTGCTGGCTGCTGGTCCCACACTACTCCAGACGTTAAGTACTGTAACAGTTGACCAAAATGGAAAACATTGTTTTAGGCAGATATTTTGTACAAACAAGTCAAGTGAGGTGGGTGTGCCATGGTATAAAGCAGTGGTGAGACCACCCATGGAGTACTAGTCACATGTCTGGTACTACACCTGAAGGGGAAGGAGATCATTGCAGCATCTCCAGTTCATATTTGTGGTTCTTTTCTGTATATTTTGCTCTTTGTTTTTGTTTTTTTTCTGTCACCCTGGTCTTGCAAACCAGCTCTGTATGTAACTTCCCAAATTATGCCATTATAGGTGCTCCATTCAGTGGCATCAATGGTTGCAAGCAGTCATTGACTATTAATGCTGATACTGCTACTTGTATACATTGCTACTTCAGTGAACACTGTGTACAACAAGAGCTGATTCTAAACCCTGATTCATATTCTGTAGGTTTAGAACAAGATTCTCCTTCTTTCTCATTCTAATTTGGGAGGCAGTATAGTGCAGTGGTTTAAGGCTCTGAGCTGCAAATCTGGAGACCTGGGTTTGAATCCCACAGCCCCCACTTGCATACTGTGTGACCCTGAGCAAGTCACTTAACTTCCCTGTGCTCCCAGGTCACACCTATAAACAAGCTTTCAGTCTAGTGTGTCTCACCTGGTTAAACAATTGAAAAAAAAAATTAATCTCATGTCCATGTTCAACTATCAGGCTAGTAGGAGTAGCAGCTAGTAGTAGTGTATGGGTTGGGGTGGTAAGATGGGTGGGGAAGGCAAGAATGGGCTGAAGATGGTGATAGGAGGGTTTGTGGGGCTTGGTTCCCTGATAAACTAACAGAATGGTAAGCCAGCATTGTCTTGCACTTACAAATGTTGTAATGTGCTGGCAACCAGTAAGACATGAGAAGAGATTTCCTCAACATTTAGCACAAAATAGTGTCAGCCATTTCTATGGTGCACTGTTCTTTCTTATTCCCACATTGAGGAGATATTTTATTTTGCCTGTTCAGGTAGGACATCAAATAATTGTGCGTGATTTTTTTTCAGAGACCTTAAAAATAATTGACAAAAGAAATATAGGATTGCAGTTGCCTACTTTTTTTTTTTAATTCAGCTTTTCCCCTCATGACTGTCTGTCCAGACCAGTCCTCAGGCCAGAGGCTGAACCCCCTTGGCAGTGCTGCTAACCCCACCATCTCTTCACTGAGGGTCCACAGTGCAGGGCCCGAGAGCACCAACAGTCATCACACCAAGTGGGGTGTAGTTCTCCCCATTTTTCCTCTTAGCCTGCCCTCCTCCCACTTAGCATGAACACAGCTAGTATTAGCTTTCTGACCACAGAGCACATCCATATGATGAAGCGGAAAATGCCAGAAATTGCACAGTTAAAATGGGAATATTTTTCTTTAGTTTTAATGGAACTTACAACCACAGAAATCACTATTGTGTAACTTTCATGTTTTGCCAAATCATAGTTTTATATGAATTTTAGGCTAGTGTGAGGAATGAAAAGAATGGGTAGGACTGGGGAGGATAAATGGGAAGAAACAAAGGAGGCCATTCTCAAAGCAACTAAAACTTACTTGAGAACGATCTCAAAAGGGAACAAGTGCAAAAGACCAATCTGGTTCTCTAAGGAAGTAAAGAAGGCTATGAGGGCAAGGAAAAGAGCTTTCAACTATAAAAAGCACCAAGGGGATGAGGAGGAGGAAAATATCATTGCAAACTGAAGGGAGCTGAAAAGGTGATATGGGGCACAAAGGCAGCAACCGAGTTATGGATTGCAGAACTGGTCAAGGGAAGGGAAAAAATAATTCTTCCAGTGCATCAGGGAAGAATGAAAGACAAGGAGGAATTGTCAGGTTAGCAGAGGGAGGGTAGTAGAGGAAGATGAGTAGAAAATAATTGCTACGGTTCGTATTCATGGTAGAGGACAGAGGGCCTCTATCAGAAAGTAATACAAAGGCAGCAGCATGGCAGAGTCAGAAAATGGAGTGGGGAGAAATAACAGGATAACGAGTGAGGGGGCTTCTTGCCCAGAAAATAAAGTGCCAGGACCTATTGGGATGCACCCACAGGTGCTCAGGGAATTGGAATTGAAACTGGCTGAGCCCTTGACAGGGATATTCAGTAGCTCCCTGCAGTGGGGGGGGGGGAGTTGTGTGGGATTGAAGAACAAGGGCCATCATCCCGCTGAACAATGGACTGCTTGGGGGAGGATTCAAGTAACAACAGGCCCACAAATCTTGCCCTCATAGTAGGAAAGCTGATGGACACAATAGTCAAGGAGAACACAGTGGCCTACCTGGAATGCAGTGGAATCCAGGACAGTAAAAAGAATGAGTTCGTAGCAGGGCAGTCATGTTAGACCAAGGTGATAGTCTTCTTTGATTGGGTTGTGAGGGCTGTGGATAAAGGGCTGGCAACAGATTTACCTTACTTTGACTTCAGTAAGGAATTTGACTTAGTGCCACAGAGGAGGCTGGTAAAGAATCTAGAGGCATTAGGAGTAGGGGAAAAACTAGAAATGTGGGTGGAACATTGACTAGGGGGGAGACAGCAGTGGGTAGTGGTCAGTTGGGTCAAATCAAGGGAGAGAGGAGGGTCACAAGTAGGGTGCCACAAGGGCTGGTTCTGGAACCTATCCTTTTCAGCATGTTTATCAGTGGCATAGGCAGTATAGCGCAGTGGTTTAAGGCTCTGAGCTGCAAATCTGGAGACCTGGGTTTGAATCCCACAGCCCCCACTTGCATATACTGTGTGACCCTGAGCAGGTCACTTAACTTCCCTGTGCTCCCAGGTTGCACCTGTAAAAAAGCTTTCAGCTTAGTGTGTCTCACCTGGTTAAACAACTGGAAAAAAAAAATTGGAGAGGGTATGTAGATGACACAAAGCTCTCCTGCAGGAAGGACAGTGAATAGGGAGTGAGGGAGTTGCAAAGAGACCTGGAAAGATTAAAGAGGTGATCTAAATATGGCAGCTGAGATTCAGCGACAAAAATTGCAGAGAAATGCACATAGGGAAGAAGAAGAACACTAGGACAGAATACTGGATTGGGGGGGTTCAGACTGGTTACTGGCACCAAGGAGAGGGACTTATGAGTCATCTTAAGCAACTGTTTCAAACATGCTATCCAATGCAACATGGTGTACACTATGGCAACCAAAATGTTTGCGTTCACTGGGCCTGGTTTTGATAGCAAGAGGCAAGAGGTAATACTGCTTCTGTGCAGGTCACTGGTGAGGCCACCTTCAGAGAACTTTGCCCAATTCTTGAGTCTGTAACTAAGGAAAGTCAAGGATAAGCTAGAGCCAGTGCAGCAAAGGGTTACCAAATGATTCAGTGAGTACAGGAAAAACCTTATGAGGAAAGGCTGGAAGGCCCTAAACATGTAGTTTCTAGAGAACAGGAGGGAGAGGGGCAATATGAGAGAGACCTTCAAGTCCCTAAGAGGAATAAACTGGTTGGACTGTGGGGACATATTCCATAGAAATAGTGACTCAGTAATGAGGGGTCATGAGTGGACACCAACTGAAGGAAGGTTCAGGAAGGATGTGAGGGAGTTTTATTCCACAGAAAGGGTGGCTGAGCAGTGCAGTAGGCTGCCAGCAGAGGTGGTGGGAGGGGGGAGGTGTTCTGGTTGCAGTTCCTATACTTGGCTCCAATAAATTCAGCACCTTATTGCATGTTTGAACTCTGACTTGTAAGTTTTTATTTTGTGCACCATACTTGTTTCTCATGGCTTTGTTTATTATGGTTGCAGCAATATTTATGTGCAGGTAGCGCCCAGGTTTTTTGTTTCCCTTTCACAGAAAGGATGGTTGAGCTGTGCAGCAGGCTACCAGCAGAGGTGGGGGAGGGGGGCAAAGAGTATTAAGAGATTCAAGCATGATCGGGACAGAGATAGAGGATGGATAGTCAGCACCAAGTGGGATTTAGTCTAGAGGAAGAGGTGGGAAAGGATTGAGAGGGGCAGGAATCCAATCAGGACAGAAGGTTAGAGAGTGAGGTAGGGTATTACTTCAGGCAGATAGGGTAGACTGATGATCTTCATCTACCATCAGTATCTATGTTTCTATGTTTATGATGCAAATCAACCCCTCCCCAGCTTCACTATAGTCTAAAGAAAAGTGATCTGTGCTTTAGATTTACCTGTTTTGCACCAAGAAATAATGCTTAACCTAATGTGCCTGAGCAGCTATACAAACATGTATCTTCTGTCTCATAAACAGATGTAGATGTATGTTTTACGTCATTGTTTTGTTGACCCTCTTGCCATCCTGCCATCACTCTTATTTTTTTCCTCCAACCTCTTTTCTGGTTGGTTGCATTGCTCTGGATGACCATCTTAACACTGTTACTGACCATTGAACATCTGGTCATATGTCTTCAAAACTCTGCAAATCCAGCATCTTCCCACTTCCTGACGACACAAAACTCAGTGGAAGAGTGGACAGTATGGAGGGAGTTAGGCAACTGCAGGAGGACCTTAAGAAGTTGGAAAGGTGGTCAACAAATATGGCAATTAAACTTCAATGCTAAGAAGTATAAGATGATGCACCTTGGTAGGGCCAGCCCCAAGGGAGAATACTGGCTAAACGGAGTCCAGCTGAGCTCTTCTGCTGAGGAACGTGATCTGGGAGTCATCATTAGGGACAACCTCAAGCAACAAAGTCAGTGCAATAAGGCTTATAGCAGGGCTAGCAGGGTGTTAGAATGCATTGGCAGGGAGCTAGACAGCAGGGACAGGGAGGTGATACTACCACTTTACTGGTCATCAGTGAGGCCTCATCTGGAGTACTGTGTACAATTCTGGAGGCCTTACCAAAGAAATGACACTGATAGATTGGAAGTGGCCGAGAGAAGGGCAACAAAAATGATACATGGAGGAAATCACCTATGAAGAGAGGCTTGGGGCTCTGAAATTGTACTTGATAGAGACCAGGAGGGAGAGGGGGCATATGATTGAGACCTTCAAGTTCCTTAAAGGCATCAACAAGGTGCTAGAAGCATAGCGTTTTACCAGGAATGTCAATTCTATCACAAGAGTTCACGAGTGGAAACTGAAGGATGGAGTGTTCAAGAGGGACGTCAGAAAGTATTACTTCTCAAACAGCGTGGTGGAACCTTGGAATAGATTACCTCCCAAGGAGGTGGCTGCAAAGTCAGTGTCAAGCTTTAAGCATAGGTGGGACAAGTATTAGGAACAAACACATGGCACTGGCAAATGATAGGCTAGGTGTCTCGGAGGACAGAACACCAGTGCACAATAGGTCCCAGGACACCTCACTTGGGCAGACTTGATGGACCACAGGTCCCTTTCTGCCATCATCTTCTATGTTTCTATGTTTCCCCTCCCACTGCCCCCCCAACACCACACACACACACAAATACATGGCAGGGCCTCTTTTGGTATGAATTTTGACCTATGCAAACAGAAAAGTGTTTTTCCTCCCTGTAGGAAAGATATCGCACCACCTCTCTATTGGAAGATGCCCTCAGCAATACTTCTATAGGCAGAGGGATGGCTGATGTTGTGTTGTTCCTCCATAACACCAATGCCATCTAGCTACTTACCATAAGATATGCTCAAAAACTGCACAACCCTTGGGGCACATCACATCTTGAACCCCACAGCAGGGTGCAGGGGTGTCTAGATTTGAAATTGATCTCTGGTCTCCCTGTATGTTAGTTATACAGTATTTATTCAACTTCTATTGTCAATTTTCTTTAAAAAAAACTTTGTCTTTATATAGCAGCAGACAACCAAGAAAATTGTGTCTTTCTAGGTCAAGTCAGCCAACCCATATACATTTTTCTATGTGTCAACCACCCAATAATGTATGAAACTACAAAATCAGAATGTCACCGATATTGAAAAAAGTATTGTATCTAATAAAAGAACATTAGCACTGTTTAGGGTGGAGTCGTACTTGTTAAAACAATGGTCTTTTCAATGCAAATCTTAAGATTCTAAAAAGCTACACTTATGTTTTTAAAATGTAGATTATTACCCACTGAACAGCATTCTTCTCAAGGTTTTCTACTGTTTAGCACTATGACATAGCACTTTTGGACAAGCACTGTATTAATACATGTCTGCAACTTTACTGATGTCATAAATCTTTACCAAAATTCCACAGCCTGTGAAAATGGAATAATAAGCTAATGGATGGAAATAGAGGTGTGCTGTGCATCAGTGCTCTGTTAAGAACATGATCGTTTTATGATCTTCGGTCTTTCTGTTTTATTCACTTAATGATTAAGCCTCAAATATTCTTCTGCTATGGTTCTCTTCACTGATTGACAACAAAATGCTCATAGAAAGAGTGGAAGCCACACAGTAAGAATTTCATACAGAATGCTGCAGTCTGACAGAAAAGAGGAAATGTGAAGGTATAGCAGCAGTTTCTATATAACTGAGGAAAATAGATGCTTGATGCATAGTGATGTGTAACTTAAATCACAGAACAGATGCTCACTGCTGACTTTGATGTTCAATATGCAAGTAAACGAATTAACAAAAAATAATCTTGTGGATATCCATTAAATTAATGACTGTATGAATGCAAAAAAGATACTAAACATATTTATGTAATTCATCTTCCATTAAGTGAGAAAACAGCAGGTGTCATATGGTCATATGTGGGGGGGAGGGGGCAGAATTGTTTTTCCTCCGTATATGAAAGCTCTCCCACCACAAGTCTATAGGAGGATGCCCTCTGAAATGTTGCTGTAGGCAGAGGGGTGGTTGATGTTGTGTGGTCACCCACAATGTTAGTGCAGGGTTCGACCTTAACATAGCTTTACTAGTCCGGGGCATAGTGCAGATTGCCTCGGACTAGTGCAGATGTCTCCCTACCTGTCCGTGTGGGCTAGTGCGTTTTGCGTCAGACGTCAATTTCAGAGATTCCGCCTACTTCCCATTCCGAGCACGAGTACTCATCCGTGGCGCAAGGTAGAAAAATTACACCGAGGGCACGGAACTCTAATCGGCCACTAGTCAGTCTAAATAGCAGTGGGAGACCCCAGTACTTCCACAGTTCCTTGCAAGTTCCTGACCGGCTTTTGATAAGGCAGTCTATTGGCTAGCAAAGTCTGTTGCAGAAGTATCGTATGTTCTTATTGGCTTACCCTGTGTTTCACAAGCCGGCAGGGAGGGGGAAGCGTTGACAATGGGAGCAGCGCCAGGAGCTCACGTCACAGCGGAAGCCACCAATTATATTTTTAACTGCAGCAGCAGGGGGGAGTAGGGCAGGAGATTAGAAGACCACAGTAAATGTGGATGGGTGGGCACACAGCACAAGGCTGATCACAGGATTGGGCAATATCCTGAGTGTGCGTAGTCACTGGCACCAAATGGGGGTGGGGCGGGGCTTTACTGTGTTGGAATGGGGAATATAAGGTGGTGTTTGTAAGGCCAAAACCACGGAATATTTGAAAAACTGGATGATGAAGAAGGCGTGGTGATTGTGAAGGACTACACAGGCTGTTTGGCTTCTGAGGACCTTGCTACAGAATTTTAACTTCATGAAAGATTTGGAGTGTCAGCGGTTGCGGCGGTCTGTGATCAGATCTGTTTTGGGACTCAGGAGACTGCTGTTTGACTTTGGAGGAGTTTGGACTTCTCGTGGACTTGAAAATCAAAGATGAGAAGACTGGGAGCTGGTCACTCGACTCTCCACAGAATGCTAGGCTCAGTCATGTAAAGTCTATGTTTTTTTTTTTTTTTTTTTTACAGAGTAGATTTCTGAGGTTGTGGCAATGTGGTAGGCAGGGAGGAATGTGCCTTCAGAGTTTGCTGGCTGTTGGGCTGTATTTTAAATGTTGAAAAAAACATACCTTTACTGAGTGATTCTCTGGCTTTTTTAACTGCTTATTTTTCCAATTTGTTTAATACTAACTTGCAGTTAAAGCCCAGCCCAGTAATTGCAAAAGGGGGTGGCTGGGTGTGTAAAATTCTCCTATTTTTCTGTTCTCCTCACTGCCTGCAAAAAAAGAGGGGGGAGGTCTGTGGCTTGTTGTGGGGATGGCCATTTGGATTGTTGTGAGGATAGGTATGTTTGGCGTGCTGTGAGACTGGTGGTGTTGGGAAAGGGAAGAAGAACAACAAGCATTACATGTACTCAGTGCCTGCTGCAACAAGTATAATGAGGTGTGGCTTGTCGTTTTCCCAATTTTCTGCTGTTTACTGTGCTGCTGAATGAAAGCCCCAGTGACTGCAAAGGGGGGGGGGGGAGTCTGTGGCTGGCTGTGTGGCTGTTGGTTTGTAAGGGCCAGAAGAACAATTCATTTCCTACCCAAAATGTGCTCCTTAGTTAAATCATGTCTGCAGTTATAAGGTGGCATTTGTTTTGTGGGGTGGGGATGTGTGGAGTGCGGTGGTGTTTTTTTGTGAGGCTGTGTGTGGTCAGAGGGTACATGCACTTGAACTAGCAGTGCTCCACCACCATTTCTTTTCCTTTTTTGTGCGGCTTCAGACATTGATTGCGCTGAGCTCAGCTAAGTCATGGATTTAAATCACAGTAGATCTGGTTACCATTCTGAGGTTTTGTGGGGGCAGTGGGGAACTCTCTGAAAGTGTGTTTTCCATTCTGGGTTTGCTGATGCTCTCATCTGCTATGAAATATATTTTGCAGACAGTACAGATGTCACAGTGAATTATTGTGTGCTGCTTTACTGCTTTTTCCCAGTGGGGGGGCTGGAAATGCAGATTTTTCTATATTTATTTATGAGTTACTAAATGCTTATCTTTTGAAACAATTAGTTATTTGTGTTACTTCATCACTATATAAATGTAAATACATTTTTTAACTGTACTGCTTTCATTATTTATTCATTGTGTTGTGGGTTAAAAGCACATGGTGACTTTGAGTGCGGACTAGTGCAAATCACTGCGGGCTAGTGCAATTTTAGACTGACTTGTCCTGCTGGCTAGTGCAAAAAAAACTTAAGGTCAACCCCTGTGTTAGTGCCATCTAACTTCCTGCCATGGGAGGCACTACAAGAGTGAGCAAGCCAGGGGTATATCACCTCCTGAACCCTACCACCACAGGCCAGGGGTTTTGAGACTTTGGGCCGGATTTTCAAAGGTCAGAGAATAATGCATGGTGCTTCCATTACAAAAAGTGATGCAAGGAGTAAGCTGCATCAAAACTTGTGTCAATTCCAATTTTATAATGGTGCTTGTGTCAAAAACAGGTCTGCAAGCACCACACTGGCTGTGCCATGCTTGTGTCAAAACACTGGCTGTGCCATGCTTGTGTGAAAACAATGGCTGTGCCATGTTGGAAACTGGGACTGAATCAAAAAAAAATGATGCACCATCCTCTTATTTGGGATTTTCAGAGCGTGAAGGTCCTGCCAGTGATTAGATCACCCAGAGCTGGTCTAACTGACACTAGAGCATATAAAGAGGTCCACAGCAGGCAGGCAGACCTGACGATGTTAGTATGCATGGCATTCTGCTGCAACAGTCCTGCATTATATGCATTGTAATGCTGTCTCATGTACGGTAGCATGTAAAATATTGCTTCCAGAGAAAAGTCCATGTAGTACCCATCAGTACTGTCATGTGAGTGTCAGGGGAGTGTTAGGATTGGAATGGAGAGGGTAAATTAGGTAGAAGTTTGGTTATAGGGCCAATATGCTAGGAGACAGCATAGCGCAGTTTAGTGCAGTGGTTTAAGGCTCTGAGCTGCAAACCTAAAAACCTGGGTTTGAATCCCACAGCCCCCACTTGCATGCTGTGTGACCCTGAGCAAGTCACTTAACTTCCTTGTGCTCCCAGGTCGCACCTGTAAACAAGCTTTCAACATAGTGTATCTCTCCTGGTAAAAAAAAAAATATATATATATATATATATATATTTTACTGACTAACAAAGAAGGGATCACAGATCTCCAGGTAGAAGGTCACCTGGGGGCCAGTGACCATCACATGGTATGGTTCAATTTGGCTACTACATCTAAATCATCCCATTCCAAGGCAAAAATATGGGACTTCAGAGGAGCTGACTTTGATAAGATGGCCAACAGAGTTAAGCTAGCCCTGGCAAAAAGAAACACAGGTGAGGAGGTACAGGCAAAGTGGGCAAGCATTAAGGATACAATACTTGAAGCAACATCCCATTGTGTTAGACAGAAAAGGAAGTGCAAAGAAGAAGGAAACCACTTTGGTTCTCAAATACAGTAGCAGAAAAGGTCAGAGCCAAAAGGCTGGCCTTCAGGAAATATAAGGGAACACAGCGGGATGAAGATAGGGAGGCAACCAAACTGCCCTAAGGGAAGCAGGTAAGGCAGTAAGGCAGGCAAAGTCCCAAACTGAGGAAACACTAGCACGAACAGTAAAAGAAGGTGACAAGACTTTCTATAGATACATTAGTGAAAGGAGAAAGTCCAGAGGGGTATTGCTAAGCTTAATGGAGAAAAGGAGCATGTGAGGAGGAGGACCTGTAAAGGCATCTATCCTAAATAGATACTGCTCAGAATTTACTGAAGAGAAGGTAGGGCAGGGCCCACAGCTCAGCATCATGGACACAGGGGAGGGAGGTGAGCACTACTCCTTCACAAAAGAAAGGGTCCTAAAGAGCTTGCTAAGCTCAGGGTGGATAAGGCAATGGGACCTGATGGCATACATCCCAGGGTACTTAAGGAGCTAAAGGAGGAACTAGCAGAGCCATTAGCAGAATTGTTTAGTGAGTCTCTGAGCACAGGAGAGGTCCCAGAAGACTGGAGAAGGGCTCATGTGATCCCGCTCCACAAGAGTGGTAGCAGGGAGGAGGTGGGGAACTACAGACCGGTCAGTCTTACCTCAGTAGTGGGCAAGATTATGGAGGCACTCCTAAGGAAAGGATAGTGCAACACCTGGAATCCATAGGGCACAGGATCCAAGACAGCATGGGTTTACAAAAGGAAGGTCCTGTCAAACTAATCTCATAGATTTCTTTGACTGGGTAACCAGAGTGGTGGACCAAGGGGAGCAGTTGATGTCACCTACCTTGACTTCAGCAAAGCTTTTGACACTGTTCCACATAGAAGATTGATAAATAAGCTAGGTAGGCTCGGGGTGGGTCAGAAGTTGGTCAACTGGGTGGCAAACTGGTTGACTGGCAGAAAACAGAGAGTGGTGGTAAATAGTATACAGTCAGAAGAGATGCAAGTCACAAGTGGGGTACCTCAGGGATCAGTCCTGGGGCCAGTCCTATTCAACATCTTCATTAGTGACCTCGCAGATGGACTAGAGCAGGGTTTCTCAAATGGTGAGGCCAGCCTCCCAGGGGAGGCCCCAACCTGTTCCAGGGGAGGCTCAAGCAAGCCTTAAAATGTACTATATTTAAATGTCAGGTTTTGGATGCTTTGTGTGATAGGATGCAGCAAACTGAAGTGAATAATGGCATGCAAATTTATGTACAAAATGGGTGACCAGGAAAGTCACACTCAACAAGCACTTGTTTCCTGGTATGACATGAGGGAAAACTGAATGGAGAAAGTACAGTTCTTGGAAACTATGCAAAACAAAATGCAAAATAATACAAATGAATAGGTACAAAGTAACAACTGACTCATTATACTGACTGCAAAAAAAGCACAAATGCAAAGGCTAGGTTGAGATGTACTAGGAGCAAGAGCAGGACAAAGCAAAATGGTCCCTGAGAAGGTATTTAAAAACCAGGTAAAACTAACAAAGAAAGTAATCAGACTCATGGAGGTATTGCAACAAGGGGTACAGTAAAAAGGGTCCAAAACCCAGAAGTGTAGAGTGAGTAGGCTGATATGGGGAGGGGGTTATATAGATGGAGAATAATAAGTTTAATAAAATAAGAATAAACTCAACTACTCAATGGAGTGTCACTGTATTCCTTGTTTGCTGTGCAAAGTACAATAATTGTTCTAACTATGGGGAGGCCCAAAATTATTTCTATATTGGGGGGGGCTCAAGATCTTTTCCAAGGCTTGGGGGGAGGCTCACTATGACAGTGTGTGAGAACCAGTGGACTAGAGGGTAAGGCTTGTCTGTTTGCAGATGACACCAAGATCTGCAACAGAGTAGATGATCCAGATGGGGTGGGCAGAATGAGAAGAGATCTGGATAAACTAGCAAAATGGTCAGAAGAGTGGCAACTGGGTTTAATGCAAAGAAGTGCAAAATCATGCACATAGGGAAGAGAAACCCTGAAGCCACTTATAGGCTGGGAGGGGAGTTGCTAGCAGTCACAAAGGAAGAAAGAGACTTGGGCATCATCATCACTGATGACCTGAAATCATCCAAGCAGACAACCAAAGCAGTAGATAAGGCTAGAGGGATGTTAGGTGCATTAGTAGGGGTATCACAAGTCGGAAAAGGAGGTAATAATCCTCTTTACAAGACACTGGTTAGGCCCCATCTGAGTACTGCATGTAGTACTGGAGGCCACACCTTCACAAGAACAGTAACCAAATTGAGGCATTCCAGAGAAAGTCAACTAAAATGGTGCAGGGACTGCATCAAAAACATATGAAGACAGATTAACGGAGCTCAATATGTATACTCTAGAGCAAAGGAGGGAGAGAGGTGATATGATCGAAACATTTAAACACCTTAAGGGCATAAACAAGGTGAAAGAGTCTAACATGTTTAAATATAAGAAAAATAGCAGAACAAGAGGACACAGCATGAGAATAGAGGGAGGCCGATTAAGGGGAATGTGAGGAAATTCTTTTCACAGAAAGGGTGGTAGATGCATGGAATAGCTTACCACAAGAAGTGGTGGCTATGAATACAGTGCAGGGCTTCAAACAGGCATGGGATAGGCATAAGGGAGCAATACAAATGACTATGAATAGATAGGTCACTGACAGAGCAAAGGCCGATGGCACATTTATAAGGTAGAAAAAGAAATGGGCAGACTGGATGGGCCTTGCAGTCCTTATCTGCCGTCAACTTCTATGTTTCTATGTTTCTATGTATATATATATATTCCCCTGTGGGACTAGTTTAGAGCATTTTGGGGCTTAAAATGCCATTGTCTAGGTAATTTTTTCAGCAGTATTTTTTGACACAGCTCCGGTCATTCTTGTCCCATACCTCATATTTTTGACACAGCTTCCGTTGCTCTCATTCCATGGGTCATATTTTTGACACAGTTGACCTCTTGCATAATTTAAGGGGATTTGCCACACCGAATGCTTTTCTTGTGAAACATGGTGCACAGTATTTGACATACCTAGATTTGACACAAGCGGGATATTACCTTGCCTAGCATCAGTCTAAGGGCTCTTTGAAAATCTGGCCCTTGGAATTGGTCCATAGTCTACCAAAGTGTAAGATGTAAGTTATATGGTACCTTCAGCTTCTGTTCACAATGTTTTAAACAAAAGATTTCTTTTACACAACTGGGCTTGCAGCCAGGAAGATTATGTCTTGTTAGTTCCATCAAGTCATCCCATGTCCATTTTTTCTGTCTGTCGACCACCCAATAATTTATGAAACTGCTAAATCAAAATGATACAGATACTGAAAACAAAGAATTGTTTACATTAAAGGAGCATCAGCTCTGTTTAAGGTGGGGTCTTACTTTTTAAAATAATGTTTTTCTCAGTAGAAATTTTAGATTCCAAAAAGCTATATACATGTTTTTTAAACTGTGGAATACCCACCCACTAAACAGGACACTCTTCTTTTCTTTTACCAGGAAAATCTATCCCTCAATTGATACCAAAAATCTTTACCAGAATTCCATGACTTGTGATAATGGAATAAAAACTAGTGGGCAGAAATAGAGGTCTACAATGCATCACTGTTCTGTTGAGAAAATAATTGTTCTACGATGCTTTGTCTTTCTGTTTTCTTCACTTAATGTTTAAGCCTCCAGTATTCTTCTGCTATGGTTCTCTTCACTGACTGACAACAAAATACTCACGAAAAGAGCAGAAGTTCAAGCCATACAATAATAGTTTCATATGGAATACTGCAGTTTGACAGAAAAGAGGAAATATCAAGATGTTTCAGCATTTTCTATATAACTGAGGGTGATAGATGCTTGATGCATAGTAATATGTAGCTTCAATCATAGAAAAGATGCTCACTGCTGGCTTTGATGCACAATATGATGTAAATGAATTAATAGAAAATAATCTTGTGGATATCCATTGAATGAATACCTGTATGGAAAGTGTAGTTACACTATAACTATAGTGCAGTTAATAAGTGTAACCAAGGTATTAAACATATTTAAGTAATTCACCCTCCACTTAAAGAACAGCTGGAGCCAGATGTGCAAAAAATTGCCCATGTGCAAAGTTTGCACTGCCCGGCAGTTTGTACTTGCGCAAGAACATTGTGCACAATATTCAAAGGCATAGTGCCAGCACGAACACCATTGAATATAGGGTGCAATGGCAGATGCACAAAGCACAGCCCAGAGCACAGCACAAAGATTGCCAAGCACTGAATATAGCAAATAGGCAGTGCAGACCCCCACAGTAGCCAAGTGCCCAGTAGTAGGACACAGGGAACCCTGGCATGGAGCACATGACTCCATCACTAAATGGCAGACTGCTCAGGGACACAGAGGATGAAAGGCAATGATGCCCACATGGTCACAGCAAAAGACATGTCTCAGAGGTCACCTTGGCTAGTGACACAGGAGGGTGGTAGCCTGAATGACAGTTACTGTCCTACCTGCAATGGACAGGAACAGACAGGATGTGGGCCATCCCAAACAAGTGCTGTGCAGGGGGGCACCTGTGAGATGAAGCGTGAGCCAACAAGTCAGCATGTCTGACAGAAATGGAACCCTGCAAAGGTGGAAGTGCATCCACAGACATCCACAGGACTACTAGGGTAGACCCCATGGTAAAAGAAGGGGATGGATGTAGCCCACTAGAGGGTAGCAGGTGGGCAGGGAGGGCACCCCCATCAATCCACATCAAAATAGCAACAGCACAACAGATGCAAGACACAGGAGCATAAGATATAAAAATAGTTTACTGCGGAATATAACAAACAAGAACAAAAAACAGTATAACTATTTACAATAAACAATAACTACATGCAGTAAGGAGGAGAGGTGGACGACAAGGCAAAAACAATGGGGAAAGATGGACGGTGGGTGTGGGGGTGGTCCAAAATGGAATGGGGGAAGTCTAGGGTGCACTTGAGGAGTGGTGACTGCGTGTTCCTTTGTCACCTCCTGGATGGCCTCCACCAGCTGCCCAGCCAAATCTTCAATAGGGGCCAGCTGCCACATCATGACCCTCTACTGGTATACAACACTTTGGAGCAGGTCGTCTCTGCCCTCCCTCGCCTCCTGGTGATGGGCGTTCACCACAGTTTGATGGTCACCTGTGGGGAGAAAGAATACGTTGTAAATAAGCCGTATAGACACTGAACCATGTAGGTTCTGCTAGCACACATAGCCATCCCCCCCCCCAGCACCACTGCCACCAGCATGCCACATGTTGATACAGGTGGCACAGTCACCTTGTTGACTGCAGACACACCATGTCACCTAGATATCTGAACATAGGCAGCTGCTACACATGACCTGGAATGACACACAAGGGACATGGGCCAGCCTAGTGGGTGCAAGGATCAACCAAAGGCCAGAGATGCCGTGCACATGGGGTGGACTGGGCAGCTGTGTCCAATGTGTATGTGGTTACAATATGCGGTAAAGGAGGAGCACGGCATCACCACAGGATAGCTCAATGCACTAGGGCCAGGAGGCATGGCTGGGACTGATGGGATCCTCCACCCACATGCCCACCTCGTAGTGTTGCTTTTGTGGCATGCCAAAAGTGGCCTGGGCAGTGCATGCTGCTGAGCCACACAGGCACAAAGTCCATCACATGGAGTCATGGCTGCCCAGGTCAGCCATGTGGGCACTGCAGCAGCAAAATGTTGCAGACACATATATGGGACATGCAGATGCAAGGGTCAAAAGACAGTGGCAGATGAGGGCTGACGCAGAACAGCCTGCTGCCACATTGCAAGGAGAGTCTGAGACTGTGGAGGGCAGTGCAGTGCACAGGGCACCTGTAGCACCCTAGTCAGGTGGGCCTGGGGTACTGCAATGAAGCGTGGCAGGTCAAACAGGCAGATACAGGGAAACATAGCTGCAACTGACAGGCTGCAGAATGGCCTGCAACAAGCCGTGATGGACTGGTGTGCATGCCACAGAATGGGTGTGTGCTGTGATACAGTACTACATGCATGATGCACCAGAGTGGCAATGCACTTCTGCAGCAGGCGGTGTGGAATGCTGCCCTTGGGCTACCACCATACCCCCAACTGTCCCACATCACAAAGACAGTGCCCTCAGCACCACGGAAAAGCCCACCATGTCCCAAGACCAAGTTACCTGCACACAGGATACACTTTAATTAGAAGGCAACAGTCCATGAAATGGAAAGACACATATATGACTGCATGTAACAGACGTCTGACAAACCATGAAACACACGTATATACTGAGATCAGAGCCCAAAGCTGTGTGAGCTGCAGAGCTGTCCCACAAGCTGTCCAGCTTGACCTCAAACTGAAGTACAGTGATACACATTTGAGAGTGAAAAGGTAGAGAAGTACAATGATACACATTTGGGAGTGAAAAGGTAGAGGCACTAGGAGCAACATGCCTCGGGTGGTGGTCCACCATCAGTGGCAGCTAGGTCCCTGGAACCAGAAGAGGAGGCAGTGGCATCCATGCTGTGGCCTGTGGAGGTGACAGGGGTGCCAGGAGGTGAATTTGAGACCAATGTGGCAGCCAACCAGCCAGCCATGTAAGTACATGCTTGGTTCCCTCCCTTGTGTGCATGAGTACACATGCAGGTCCCACCACAGTTGGGGCACACTGCAGACATGGCCATAATGCCCATAGTGTGATAGGTAGTGCTCTGGCCACCCCGTGACACATTAGCCTGTGGTAGCCCTGCCCTGTGGCCCTCAATGGGGCATGTCAGCCAGACACCCTAATGGGTTGTGACCATGCACCCAGATCACTGGGGTGTGCCCCTACATGAATGGCAGTGTGCACTGTTGTTCTATCTGTTGATATGCAGGTGATGGGGCATGCTGTCATGTGTTCTGGGTGTGTGGGTCTTGTTTTTTGTTTGGTCTGCACTATGTGTGTTGCTGTGCATGTGTGTTGCATAGGTTTGCACCATGATTAGGGGGAACTGTCATGCTTGCACAGTCCACCTTCCCCAGGTAGCTGTATGACCGGTGTGCATCTGTGTAGGTTGTCCTGTTGACATGGGTTGCATGCTGACATTGTGTTGACTTATGGCACCATCTGTTGGGGCATGAAACATAGACATTGATGGTAGAAGGAGACCGCTATTTTCATCTAGTCTGCCCATTTGTTTTAGACCTATTTTGACACTCTAGTTGCCCTTTGTAGTTAGGGCTCCCTTGTGTCTATCCCATGCATTCTTGAATACCCCCACAGTGTTGACCCCCACAACCTCTTGGGGCAGGCTGTTCCAAGCGTCCACCACTCTTTCTGTGAAGAAAAACTTCCTGGTGTTGGTAGAGAACCTCCCTCCTTGCAGCCTGAGGTCATGTCCCCTGGTCCTGGAGCTGTTCATGAAGTGAAAAAGTTCCTGTGCCTGTACCTTGTTAATGCCTTTTATGTACTTGAATGTTTCAATCATGTTCCCTCTCTCTCTTCTTTGCTTCAGGAAGTACATATTCAGTTCCCTAAGTCTTTCTTCGTAGGACGTGTACTGCAGACCCTGAATCATTTTTGTTGCCTTTCTCTGTACTGTTTCCACCCGGTCAATGTCCTTCCTGAGGTGAGGCCTCCAGAATTGGACTCCATATTCCAGGTGAGGCCTGACCAGCGATCTATACAGTGGTAATACCACCTCTCTCTTCCTGCTTGTGAATCCCCTCCCAATGCAGCCCAGCATTCTGTTGGCCTTCATTGTTGCCTTCTCACACTGTTTACTCACCTTCAAGTCATCTGAGATTATGATTCCCAGGTCTCATTCCTGGTTTGAGGCTACCAGTCTTTCGCCTCCTAGGTAATACTCCTTTCTTGGATTTTTCTTTCCTATGTGCATGACCTTGCACTTTTGGCATTAAATCTCAGCTGCAACACTCCAGACCATTCTTCTAGTTTCTTCAGGTCAGCTTCCATTTTGCTCACTCCTTCTGGGGTGTCCACCCTGCTACGTATCTTGGTGTCATCTGACACACCTTTCCTTTCCTGTCCATCAATGATGTCTGCTATAAAAACATTGAAGAGCACAGGCCCTAGCACTGAGCCCTGAGGCACTCCACTGGTCACCCTGCCTTCCGTCGATTGCGCTCCATTAACCTGTACCCTCTGGGTTCTGCTTTGTAACCAGTTTTGTACCCATCTGACTACTTCTGGACCAACCCCTGTGTGATCAAGCTTCTCTACCAGCCTTCTGTGTGGAACTGAGTCAAAGGCCTTACTAAAGTCATAGGTAGACCACATCCACTGCCACACCGACATCCACTATTTTTGTAGCATAGTCAAAAAACTTGAGCAGATTTGTCTGGCATGACCTACCTGCTGGGAAACCGTGCTGTTTAGGGTCTTGTCAGCTGCTAGTTTCTAGAAATGCTATGATCCTCTGTTTGAGTAGTGTCTCCATTAGTTTCCCTACTATATACATGAGGCTCACCGATCTGTAATTACTAGCCTCTTCACAACTGCCTGATTTGTGAAGTGGAATCACTATTGACTTTTTCCAATCTTTGGGTACCACACCGCTCTTCAAGGATTTCATGGATAGAAGTGCCAGAGGTGCTGCTAATTCTGCCCCCAGTTCCTTAAGGTTTCTGGGGTACATCTCGTCTTGTCCCATGGCTCTGTCTGCTTTTAGTTTATTTAGTGCCTCCCATACTTCAGCTTCTGCAAAGGGACTCATGTCTACCCCTGGTCCTGGGGTGTTGTGTTTTTTCAGGGCTGGGTCATCCCCTGGGTCCTCTTTGGTAAATGCCGAGCAGAAGTATTTGTTGAGGATTTTGGCTTTCTCTGGGTCATGTTTGGTACATTTCCCTTCTTCAGTAGCAATCTTTACTATCCCCCCTTTTGTCTTCCTACATTTCCATATGTATCTAAAAAAATATTTGTCTCCTCTCTTTGCCCCTTCACTTCCTCTGTCTGGGCTTTTGCCTTTCTAATTTGTTTGTTTGACTGTCATTTTTCCTTGTACCGCTCCCAGTCTTTCTCAGTTTTGATTTCCTGGTATATGCCGTATGCCTTCTTTTTTTTTTCTTTGATTGTGGTAGCCACTTGCTTGGAAAATCATAGAGGATTTATTTTCTGCCAAAGAGCACCACCACCACCATGCATGGCATACTGTGAAGTGCATGCAACACTGATGGTTCACTCCTCTCTCTACAGCACAGGCCGTGGTGTCTGGATCTAAGGAGGAAGATGTTGCTAAGCCATCCAGACATCTGATGCAACTGGTGCAGCTACCATATGGCCATCCACACCACCCAGAGGACTGCAGTGTGGAGGCCTCTGAGGACAGCAATGAGAAGATGTACATTGAGTCCCAGGAGCTTGTGGCAGCCATTGCACAGATGGAATGCTAGTCCTCCAAAGCCATCCCCTTCAATCAGTGTCCATCAGAGGTGTAGATGGGCCCCCCTGCCATACATGGACCCCTCACACAGAACACTGGCACAGCCATAACTGGAATACCACTGCCCCTACCCATCACCACCCCCGCTGCAGCCACCTCCAGCTGCTGTTTTTGACAGAGGAGAATGTTGGTTTCAGAGCAAGAAACAGCAGTCTAGAACTACAGATTTTTTACTGATAAATCACTTCTATCTCAGCAGGAGTCAGTACCTGTTTGGATTAAGCAAACAGATACTTTATTAGAAGAAGGGGGTCTCATTTAAGTAAAAAAAGAAGAAAGTCACTGTGTGTTTCTCTGAGGAAGTGAGCTATATCAGCTTAATTTACTGAGTCAGAGCAGAGGGTGAATCTAATTGGGGTGTGGTTTAGCAGCTTAGGAGTACAAAAGCAGGTGTCTCAAATTACAGCTTCCTGCTGTTTTTGACAGAGGAGAACGCTGGTTTCAGAGCAAGAAACAGCAGTCTAGAACTACAGATTTTTTACTAATTGCCCTCCTTCCCACCCCTCCACCCTCCCACCCAAAGCCAGTTCTAGTTTTATAGCCACTGGATTTGACTGACAACAGGAACTTCCTCTTTGGCAGTAGGAAGGGAAGGATCACTGAGACACAGTAGTTTCATCAACCTTGAAGGAACCTAAAAGTAACTCTTTCTCCCCACCCCCACCCGGCTGCTGGAGGTCTGAATCCAAGCACGGAAGAAGGAGACTACTGAAGATTACAGGAAGTTCCTGTCCCAGAACAGGAAGGGCGAGAGTTGTAAGGGCACATAGGCAGTAGAAAGTAAGTGTAAAAATACATAGAGGGAGGAGACAGTAAGCATACAAAGCAACAGGAGAGGGGACATAAAATAAGTCAAGATGGGAGTGGTGCAGTGCAATGACTGTGGGGCAGCAGTGTTCTGGGAGACATTCTGGAGTCTGCGATGCTGCCCTGTTTGCAGGCACCTCTCTTGTCTGAGGGAGGAGGCTGTCCATCTCCAGGCTGACCTGGCTATGATTCATGAAATCTTTTCCCCCACCCAGGGACTACCAGGGCCACCACCGCTACCTCAGAGGTTGCCAAGAAACAGGAGCAGTTGGACCAAGGTGGTCTCAGGGAGGGAGAGGGTGGTGGAACAGAGGTGCATCCCTCCAGTTGTACCTCTCCACAATTCATATGCTGTTCTGGCAAAGAGTGGTTCCTCTATGGAGGCACCTGCAGTGGAGACCAAGGAGGATGCTGTGAACCTCCAAAAAGGAGACCCACAGGAGGGTGGCACGAGACCCCATGGGGAAGGAAACAACTCCTGGTGGGGGACTCTATCATTAGGGGGTAGAAGTAGGGGAGGAAGGGTATAGGGAGGTAAGGTGCCTGCCTGGCGCCACGGTTCGGAGGGACAGGAAGCGAATCCTCAGGATCATGAGAGCAGCTGCATGAGGGAGGGAGCTGGATATCATTGTCCACCTAGGGGCAAATGACCTGGCTGTGAATGGGATCAGAGCAGTGCAAGTGGAGTTTGTAGAGTTGGGGAGGGGCCTTAGGCAAGTAGCATGTACGGTAACCTTCTCGGAGGCTTGCTGTCTGTCTATGGCAAGGATGATGCTAGGGTATTCCACACCATGGGATTCAATAAATGGTTGAAAAACTGGTGTGGAGCTCAGGGTTTTGGCTTCATTGGGGACTGGGGAGCCAGCTGGAGGGATGCAAGCTTACAATGGTGTAATGGTCTGCATCTGTCCAGGGGGGGAACCAGAATCCTAGGTGACAGGTTTAAATGCTTCATTGGCAAGCATTTAAACTAGCCAAGGGGGGAGGCACTGAAAAGGAGCAGGGAACCCCCAGCCTTTGCACACAAAACACAGTAGTTAGAGAGGTAAACACCAAGGTAGAGAAGTCAGCAGGGAGCAGGACAGGGATAAATGCCGAAAAAGGCAGTAAGGACAGGGATGGGGCTAAAAGGGGTAAGGCCATAAAAAATAAATGGAAGGTGATGAGCACCAGTGCCTGCAGTCTGTGCAACAAGCTCCCTGAACTAGTGGCCTTAATGGAAGAGGGATGCCTGGATATTGTGGCAGTCACTGAAGCATGGTACACAGAGAACCATGACTGGGATGTCAACATACTGGGATACACAGTCTACAGGAGGGACAGGGTGGGTAAAAGAGGAAGAGGAGGAGTAGCTCTCTATATAAGGGAAGGGATTAAAGCAACAGAACTAAAGAGTAAACAGGAAGTTGATGAGTCACTATGGGTCACCCTGGAGACAGGAAATGGCACCACAATCCACATGGGGGTTGTGTACAGACCCCCATCTCAGGGGGAGGAAATGGACAAGGAAATGATAGAAGGCATCCTTAAAATGGTAGAAAAAGGGGAGATATTGTTGATGGGGGACCTGAATATGCCAGATGTTAACTGGAGTACCTTTGCTGCAGGCACATTCAAGAGCAGCATCATTCTTGATGCCCTACAGGGGGCATACCTCAGACATCTAGTGTTGGAACCCACTTGGGAGGGAGCAATCTTAGACCTGGTACTCTCAAATGGGGAAGGAGAAAGGATCTCAGATTTAGAAGTGGGTAGCCATCTGGGAATAAGTGACCACCAAACAGTGTGGTTCACAATAAACACAGCCATAGAGTCACGCCATAAAAAAAAAAGTGTAATGGACTTTAGGAAGGTTGACTTTGGGAAAATGAGAGAGTGCCTCAGAAAAGCACTAGCAAATGGGCAAGAAGGAGGGGTGGAGGAACAATGGGAAATAATCAAAACAGCTGTCGCAGAGGAAACAAGCCTTTGTGCAAAGCAAATCAACAAAACAAAGGAAAAAAACACTATGGTTCTCAAAAGAGGTGGCAGGGACGGTTAAGTAGAAAAGGATAGCCTTCAGGAAATATAAGGAAACACAGAAGGAACAGGACAGAGAACTTTATTAGTTAAAGCAGAAGGAGGCAGGGAATGCAGTCAGAATAGCAAAGGCATAAACTGAGGAAAAAATTGCCAACTCTGTTAAGAAGGGGGATAAAACCTTTTATAGGTACATTAGGGAGCGAAGAAAGACCAAGAGAGGGATACAGAGACTTAATGAAGGGGAAGGAATGTGGGCAGAGGGTGACAGTGAAAAAGCAGGGATACTGAATGAATATTTCTGCTCAGTATTCACAACGGAAGAGGAGGGGGAGGAACCTGAACCAAACAAGAGAGAAACTCTGAATAGGGTGTCGATACCAGTCCACTCACAGAAGAAGGGGTTTTGAAATATCTCTTGAAACTAAGGGTGGACAAAGCAATGGAGCCTGATGGGATTCACTCAAGAATTCTAAAAGAACTAAGGGTAGAGCTAGTAACACCACTGACTACTTTCTTTAACAAATCATGGGAGGATGGGGTGGTGCATGAGGACTGGAGGAGGGCAAATGTGATTCCACTTCACAAAAGTGGGAGCAGGGCAGAGGCAGAAAACTACAGACCAGTTAGTTTGACTTCAGTGGTATGGAAAATGATGGAATCACTTCTGAAGGAAAGAATTGTTGAGTACCTAGAGGTCAGTGGGGCACAGGACCCAAGGCAGCATGGCTTCACAGCAGGAAGGTCGTGTCAGACAAACCTAATAGATTTCTTTGACTGGGTGACCAAAGTAGTAGACCAGGGAGGGGCTGTGGATATGGCCTACCTAGATTTTAGCAAGGCATTTGACACAGTCTCACACAAACGATTAATATACAAGTTGCCAGCCTTGGAGTGGATCCCAAGGTGGTAGTCTGGATAAAAAACTGGCTGGACAACAGGATGCAAAGGGTAATAGTAAACGGAGTCGACAGTGAAGAAGGGAGGGTAACTAGCGGGGTACTGCAGGGTTCGGTACTGGGACCGGTCCTCTTTAATGTCTTTATAAGTGATATTGGAGAGCACCTGGAAGGAAATGTATGTCTCTTTGCAGATGACACAAAGATCTGCAACAGGGTTGATGCACAACGTGGGGTGGAAAGAATGAAAAGGGACTTGGCAAGGTTGGAGGAATGGTCAAATATGTGGCAGCTCAGATTCAAAGCAAAGAAGTGCAAGGTAATGCATATGGGAAACAAAAACCCTGGGGAAGAGTACACAATGGGGGGTGAGTTAACAACAACAACAAAAATCAAAAGAGACCTAGGAGTAATTATATCAGATGACCTAAAGGTGGGCAAGCAATGTGAGAAGACAGTAAGGAGGATTGGAGGGATACTGGAATGCACAGGGAGAGGCATCAACAGTACAAAACAGGAAGTTGTTATCTCTCTGTACAGACAGCTAGTGAGACCCCATCTGAAGTACTGCGTGTAATTCTGGAGACCCCATCTCCGCAAAGACATAGACAGAGTGGAGGCTGTTCAGAGGAGGGCAACCAAAATGGTGCAGGGTCTGCACCAGAAGACATACAAGGAGAGACTAAAGCAGCTTAATATGTATACCCTTGAGGAAAGGAGGGAGAGGGGGAACATGATAGAAACTTTCAAGTATCTCAAGGGAATTAACAAAGTACAAGAGGGTAGTATCTTTCAGAAGAAGAGATGTGCAAGAACAAGGAGGCACAATTTGAAGATAGAGAGGGGACGTCTCAGAGGTAATGTTAGAAAGTATTTTTTTACAGAGAGGGTTGTGGATGCATGGAACAGCCTTGCTGAGGAGGTTGTGGAGTCAGAAACATTGGGAAAATTCAAGAATGCATGGGACAGGCATAAGGCAATTCTAGTGGGGTGTAGGAGGAGGAGGTAAGCTGTTGATTAACTAGAATCTGCAGCTTATCCATCAGGTAAGGAAATGGGCAGACTAGATGGGCCAAGCGGTCCTTATCTGCCATCAGTTTTTATGTTTCTATATGTTTCTCCACCCCTGCTGCCCACACCACCTGCCTGCCTTCCCAGGAGAGGTTGGGCAGCTTGGCAGCACCCCTGTCATCCAGAACGCATCCTGCACAGAAAAACACAGCCATTGCAGTCCTGCCACCTACCCCCTCACCCTGGTAACAGAGTGCCCAATGACCACTCAGCACCCAGAGATGCCACTGGAACCCATCCACCCTGACACTGCTCCCGAGAAACAAGATGCATCAGTGTCCAGGCACCTGCTGTGGTCCGCCATGGAGTACCAAGTCACTGCACCGCTGGAACTCATGCAGTTCAGGCAATTCATGCACAATGATGACTCACCATGATGACCTGCAGAGGGCTGAGCAGCATGCAGAGGCCCATGAGGCCCACTTCCTCAATGCCCTATAGTATTATAGTACATATTTGGAGACCTCTCGGGAGCAATGTGGGATCTCATGTCCACAGTGCATTATTCTGTGTGATCATTCAAAGCCCTGGCATCTCCATTGTGCACAGCTTCAGTGGCCAAGGGACACCATGGCATGCACCAATGTCATTGGGTGGTGGGTCAGACACTGGCAGCATGCATGTGATCCCCCCACCAGATGCACTCCCCAGACACAAGGTTGCAAGCTATACCTCCCTGCCAGCACCCAGCATGGTCGCACATGGTCCAGGGGGACACCATCATCACGGGATTCCCCCCTTACCATCATCGCAGGCTACAATCCCCATATACAGTGGTTAGTGACAGGAGATGGCCAGCACATGCAGTGGGTGTTGACATACATAGGTGTCATGGCTTCTCTGCACCATCCCAGCACACATTTCTATTGCCTCTTGCACCCCCATCACCACTCCCTATGTCCAATGCTGTGTGTGTCTTGGCAGACCCAGACCCTCACCTCCCCCCACTGACATTCACATCCCATCCACACCCCTGGGCACTGTGGTGTGGGCATGTGTGGAAGGCTCCCATCATCTCACATGTTGATCCCCCTGCTGCACCACATCCCTTGTGCCCACCTCCACTGCACCCTCTGTGGTACATACACTTTGTCATGATTATTTTGACCTGCTACCACGTGATGTTTGTGCGCACAATAAAGTTTTCAAACATGTAGCAGTGTCCTGTGTCATTGTAACACATTGCTGCTACTGGGGAGGTTTTGTATGATGTGTGCTCTGTATTCCTGAGCCCTCCTGGCCATGCAGGAGTCATGCCTGTTGAGCTGCTCCACTATCCCCAGCTCCTCTGGTTCTGTGTTAGATGAACTATGTTCCTCTTGGACTGTCAGGCATATTCCATGGGAGAACACCATGTTGTGTAGCATACAACAGGTAAGGTATAAGGCACAGGCCTTCTGAAGGGTATACAGTAGGGCACTACCAGAAAAGTCCCGGAATCAAAACTGCATCTTCAACATGCCAGAAATACACTCTATGACATTTTGTGTGGTGGTGTGTGCCACATTGTAATTTTCCTCCACCACAGATGAGGGGTGGAGGACATGTGTAAGAAGCCTGGGGACAAGGGATAGGCACTGTCCATTGTAAAGGAAACACAACTCTGATAGCATTTGTTCACAGTGTAGCTACCTGCATCCTGACTATAGGTCATGGTCTGTGGCATGTTCTGTGCACCTGTCCACCCTCCCCTCCTGCAGTGAGGCATGTGTGTGTTTTTTTACATTTGTACACCCCCTATGGGGTGTTTGTGTTGTGGGGAATGCTGCATGGACTCACTGACAAGATGTCCACTGGGTATGTCCCCACCTTCAAATCTCTGGCACTGGATGAATTATGCCATATGATGGTGTAGTGGGTGTTGCCAAGGTACCGTGCCCAGACATTGGTGATGCACCCAGTTGATTGCACACCACTTGATAATTGTTGAAGTGGTACCCTTTCCTGCTGAGGTGTGTATCCACCCCATCACCAGTGGGTGCCCAGATGGCAACATGGATGCAGTCAACGGCAACGAATTCTACTGGTAGGTTCACAACCGATAGAGCTGCTGCACTGTTGCTCTTCCATCCACTGCCATGCTGGGGAATATGATAAACTTGCCAGTGTGTAGCAACAGGGCATTTAGAAATTGGGCCAGCATGCATGCGATGACAGACTGTAAGACACTGGTTGTATCCCCCACCAGTGCTTGGAATGACCCTGTTGCCAGGAAGCATATGGCAAAAATCATCTTCAGCTAAACTGTCATGGCATGGCTATACTTGGTGGCACTGCACAGCTGCTCATGCAGGAGGTCACACAGCTGCCTGAGCATGGCCTGTTAAGGCTGTATCAGCCAACAAGCTGGTCATCTGTGAGATTCTCAAATGTGAGTCATTGCTGGTACCGTCGGTGTGCAGCATAGCACCTCTGTTGCCTACAAATGGGCTGAGGGTGGGCAGCTGCCCTCTCCTCTTCCTGCAGAGTCTCCTTCAACATGTACAGTACATGGGGTTCCAGATCTCCATCTTGGCTGCTGGCTGCAGTGTCTCCTCCCACCTCTAGGATTTGCCCAGAGCAAGTAGACCTTTTTATAGGCAGTATTTGTGCTGTTCAAAGTGGCCTGTGCTAACCCTTTTGTGCAGCACAAATGCACTGAATATTGTGCTGCACCTGTATTCATGGCTCTGCCCCTCCATTTAACAGGTGCATGCATTACAGTGGCAGTCACAGACACTGCCAGCTATTTCCTCAAATTTCTGTGATATTTCCAGATATATCTAATGCTTTCTCCATTTCTACAGTAGGGGCAACAGAGAGTAACTCTTTAAAAATTTCGTAAAATATCTGGAAATAGCTGCCAATGTCTGTGGCTACTACTGTACCATTTTGCACACACGCAATCCATTATAGTGCATGCAGTATCCCCCTTTGAATACTGCACTCAGGTGCAAGCACCATGCAAAGAGCATGCAATCACTTTGCCCAGAGGCAAAGTTTTGAATATCTGTCCCCTGGTGTCATATGTCGGGGGCAGAATTGTTTCTGCTCTCTGTATGAAAGCCAGGAGGGCTTTCATACAGAGAGGTCATACCACAAATCGATGTTATGTGGTTATCCACAATGGCAATGCCATCTAGCTTCCTGTCATGGGAGGCACTACAAGAGTGAGCAAGCTTGGGATTCATAACCTCCTGAACCCCATCACCACAGGTCAGGGATTTTGAGATTTAGAATTAATTAGTCCATAGTCTACCAAAGTAAAAGAGTTATGTTAGTTATATCGTACTTCTTCAGTTTCTGTTCTCAATGTTTTAAAAAATATTTATTTTCCATGCAACCAGGAAGATTATGTCTTGCTAGTTCCATTAAGTCATCTCATGTACATTTTTTCTGTCTGTCAACCACCCAGTAATTTGTGAAACTGCAAAATCAAAATGTCAGTTTGACCTCAGTGGTAGGAAAAATGATGGAATCACCTCTGAAAGAAAGAACTGTTGAGTACCTAGAGGTCAGCGGGGCACAGGACCCAATGCAGCATGGATTCAAAGTGGGAAGGCCATGTCAGATGAATCTAATAGATTTCTTTGACTGGGTGACCAAAGTAATAGACCAGGGAGAGGCTGTGGACATGGCCTACCTAGACTTTAGCAAGGCATTTGACACAGTCCCACACAAAAGATTAATAAACAAGCTAGCCAGCCTGGGAGTGGGTCCCAGGCTGGTAGCCTGGGTACATAATTGGCTGGACAACAGGACACAGAGGGTAATAGTAAATGGAGTCCACTCCAAAGAAAGGGGGTTACTAGTGAGGTACCGCAGGGTTCATTATTGGTGATGGTCCTCTTTAATGTCTTTTTAAATGACATTGCAGAGGGACTAGAAGGAAAAGTATGCCTCTTTGCAGATGACACAAAGATTTGCAACAGGGTTGATACACAAGGGGGGTGGTAAGGATGAGAAGGGACTTGGCAAGGTTGGAGGAATGGTCAAAAGTATGGCAGCTTAGATTTAATGCAAAGAAATGCAAAGTAATGCACCTAGGAAACAAAAATCCAGGGGAAGAGTACACAACGGAGGAGGGGTGCTAACAACAACAAAAATGGTGGACCTGGGGGTAGTCATATCAGATGACCTAAAGGTAGGCAAGCAATGTGAGAAGGAAGTAAGGAGGGCTGGGGGGAATACTGGGATGCAAAGGGAGAGGCATCACCAGTAGAAAACAGGAAGTTGTCATCCCTCTCTACAGACAGTTGGTGAGATCCCATCTGGAGTACTGTGTGCAGTTCTGGAGACCCCTTCTCCGCAAGGACATAGACAGGATGGAGGCAGCCCAGATAAGGAACACAAAAATGGTGCCAGTTCTGCACCAGAAACCATACGAAGAGAAAATAAAGAAGCTTAATATGTAGACCCTCAGGGAAAGGAGGGAGAGTGGGGACATGATAGAAAATTTCAAGTACCTCAAGGGAATCAACAAAGTCCAAGAGGGTAGCATCTTTTAGAAAAAGAGATGTGCAAGAACAAGGTGGCACAGTTTGAAGATAGAGAGGGGATGGCTCAAGGGCAATGTGAGGAAGTATTTTTTCATGGAGAGGGTGGTGGATGCATGGAACAGCCTTCCTGAGGAGATTGTGGGGTCAAAAACAGTGGGGGAATTCAAGAATGCATGGAACAGACATAAGGCAATTAAAGTGTGGGGTAGAAGGAAGTAGGCTGTTGGTTTACAAGGATCTGCAGCTTATCCAATAGGTGGGGAAATGGGCAGACTGGGTGGGCCAAGTGGTCCTTATCCGCTGTCAAAGTCGATGTTTCCATCTTTATTGTTTACAATAAAAGAACATTAGCTCTGCAAAAGGAAGGGTCTTACTTTTTAAAACAATGTTGTTTTTTCAGTAAAAATATTAGATTCTAAACAGAGCTACATGCATGTTTTAAAAATGCAGACTATTTCTCACTAAACAGGGCATTCTTTTGACATTTATCAAGATAATCTATCCCTCGACTGATTCTAAAACTCTTTACCAGAATCCATGACTTGTGATAATGGAATAAAAACTAGTGGACAGAAATAGAGGTGTACAGTGCATCACAGTTCTGTTGAGGAAAGAATTGTTTTATGATGCTATGTCTTTTTTGTTTGTTTCTTCACTCAATACCTAAGCCTCTAGTATTCTTTTACCATAGTTGTCTTTACTGACAAACATCAAAATGCTCATGAAAAGGGCAAATGCCACATGGTAATGTTTTCATAAGATTCTTAATGTTGCAATTCGACAGAAAAGAGGAAATGTCAGAATGATTCAGCATTTTATATATAACTGAGGGAGCTAGCTGCTTGATGCATAGTGATTTGTGATCTGTGGTGCATAGCTGAAATCATAGAATATATGCCTAATGCTGACGAAGATGTGCAATAGGTGATGTAGGTCAATATATAGAAAATAATCTTGTAGTTATCCATTGAAAGAGAACCAACATAAATACAAAAAGAAAATACTAACCATATTTAAGTAATATATCCTCCACTAAGCATCATCTTAGAAAATTGTAATTTGCATTTCAAAAAGTAATGCACTTACATACAATACATACAATAAAATGTATTTAAATGAGAACAATTCTGAACTGTATCCCACATATTCTGAAAGTCTATGAAATGCTTGTTTAACTGAGAGATTAGGCTTACCTGTAGCTGGTTCCATATCAAAATGTCGACTGCAAAACAGAGCTGACAAATAACAGCAAATAAAAAAACAACCTGAAGCAAAACAACTAAGAGCACTACAGCATGCTCCAAAATCAGGGAAGATATATTTACTTTTTCTAGGGGGGTCTCCACCCCCCACACCCCCATCATTAATATAACTAACATGGAGGGGGCTGACATTGAGGGACAGTTAAAACTTTGGGAAGGGGGATACTCCACAGGGGAGACAGGTCAGGAAGGGGAGAACATTGGAGGGGGCAACCTGGGGGTTGATGGGAAAAAAGTCAGAGGGCAAGCATAACAGGATTTAAACAAACAAACAAAAAAAAACCATTTCCCAGCAGTCATCCTGAATCTGGGTCTGACAGCCACACAGGTGCTGACTGTAACCACTACACTATGCAGCCAGCCCGGAACTGGCATGTCGAACAAGTACCTACATCCTTCACACAGTCAGCACATCTATGGCTACCTGCTGAAACAGAAGTACTGCACTTTCAATTCACTATTAACAGTAAAACAAAAGAGTTGAGCTTTCAATCTGCTATTTAGAGCAAGTAGCTCATTTCCCACTCGCCATATTTACCTCCCCCAAATTTATTTGCTATAATAGGCTCCTTGTATTCATGGGATACCCCTGTATCTGACAGCAATGCAGTGATATTGATGACTAAGTCTGCCTGACTATACATTACTACATTGCCTCCATTTTTAAAACCTTGTAACAGCCATAGCCAGACAGAGCTGGTGTTAGTCACCTGCAAAACCCGCATCTGAGGGGGCCCACATACACAAAAACATAAACTGAAAGCCACTTCAGACACCTTTTTCTTTCTTCAAAGTGAAACACGGTGCAGTCTGTAGCACAGTACTGCCCCCGCCTCCCTCAACAATGCTGAGAATATCTATAAATGATAAATGGGGGGGTGGGGGCAGCTGGTGGACTGCCACAGAACTAGAAAATAAACATTTTATAGTTCTGTGTGGAAAGCACTGCCCTTCAGGACAGGTTGACTGAGAGTCTCTGAGGCATATTGTTTTTCTTGAGTGTCGGTATGTGAGTGTCAGACAGCTTTGTTGAGGGGCTTCTCCTATCCACACTTCCCAGTTCCCCCAACCAACCTGATCATCTTTTGGCTACCCAGCACCAACAGAGGCTCATCATCAGGCAACTTTGGACTTCCTTTGTAACTTCAATTTGCAAGCTGACAATAAAACTCTGAATAAAAGTTGGTCTATGTGAAAAGTAAGTCACAGGATTTTTGTTTTAAAACTTTTATTTCAGTAAAATGTTAATGCTGCTACCTTCTTAATTTATTAAGGAGTTTACAAATAATTTGGGGCTGCTGTCTTCCATGCCTTGTCTGTCATCTGGGAAGGCTAAGGTTCTGAGGTCACAGTCCGTAGTATTGCTAATGATCTGATATACAATATATTGGATGGCTGAGGCTCATTTTATTTTGCACACTGTTCTGTTTGTTGATTATATTCATTGAGCAGGCTGTGTTCACTGTGATCTATTAAGTCCTAATTGTAAATATTTTTTTTTCTTGAATATTTAATTTCTTAAGGGTTTTGGGAACATGCACTGGGATTTAGGATCGGTATACCTAAAGTAATGTGTACAACTGTCTTCTTTATTTGGCATTTTATTTCAAGTGCTTACAGTTCCAGAAGAGGCAATTAAAATTATTTTTTTCAGTGTAAAATAAAGCCCATTATCAAAAGCTGTTTGTAAAAACAATCCCCTGGCTGGTCTCACTGTGTTGTTTGTTTGTTTGTTTGTATGCAATCTAAGACCCTGCGTTTGTAACCTTTGGACCCCCCACCCACATGGCAGGGGTTTATCTGATTTCTCCTTTTTGTTCCAGGAACCACTAGCCCTCTAAATCATCAAATTGTGCCTTCTTATGTGTTGTCTGAAATATGCACTGCACTACGTGTTTATTTAATTAGTATGTTTGTGTTCTGAGTATATCATTAATAAAAGGCATCAATGACTGTAGGCCGCCAGGCAGAACTTCTAACCAAAACATAAATCTGGTACCAAGATCCACCAAGCACCATTAAGCATGCAATGAGAAATGCTTTGTAACATGTAGTTAGCTAGCACCAAGGTTGGAGGTCAGACATAATAAATATGACTGAGAAAACAAAGTTGTCTTACTCTATGTGAAAGCAGAGAATTCCACCTCATTAAAAAGATGTGTTCAGTAGTTTTTTGCTTACTAGTATGACATTGTGCTTTTTGGTTCTGCAAAGAATATGCAGTAAAGAAACATGTCCTATGAGCATATCATTAGTGGTAAGTTAATAATTGCATTTTTTTTAAATTGAAGGTTACACACTGATTTTTTATTTGTGCAGCGGAAACTATGGAGAGATGGGTCAGCACAGCATCCGAGGAGGGGGGGTAGTACCAATCTGACACCAGACTCACTTGCATTTTACTCTGGGTCGAGGCATCTTGGTAAACCTAAAATATCTTGATTTAAATCCCCTATTCAGGAAAATCAGAACCCATGCCTCTCAACTTTGTTTGAGCCCACAAGATAGGGGTAGTAATCACAACACCCACAGCAATCTGGTTACACTTCGTTTTTTAGGAGCCCTCAAACCATGTGCTTGTAGCCTGGATTAAATGTTGTGGGCCCCAAGGTGAAAAGGAATGTGTAGATCTTGTTTGTTAGCAAATTAAGAGACAGTGTGTTTGTAGTCTTTGGCCCAGATTTTCAACTGCGCCCAAAAAGTGCGCAATAGCAGGAGCAAGCGCAAGTCCATTGCGCCCATGCGCAAGAGGCACAATATTCAAAAACTGAGCCGGCCAAGATGCACCTACAGCCGACGACTGAATATCGCACCACCTGCGCCACAGCAGAACTAAGGAGGGGAAGCTGAGCATATCTGATGTGCCATAGCGCAACAAGGGATGTTCAGCCGAGCAGTCCAGAGGTGCCATAGCACAACCAGGGATGCCCCCCAGCAGCAGGGCAGCAATGCAACTGCACAACCAGGGATGCAGGGGCCCACCATCCATGCCACAGATGGGCAGAGGAACACACAGCAAAACAGATATCGTCCCCCCACACCCCATGCACTGTACAACTGGGGGAAGGCTGGAATAACCACCAGCCCATGGAGACAAGCAACCAACCCACAGCTGGGCCATGGTGCCCCATCACACCCCCTAGAAAGCTGTGACCGGCACACAAGGAGGGTGAACCACCCCATGCCACACCATCCCCCCAATGCAGAGCACACCCTGCACCATGACCCCCAGACACCCTGCCCAGGAGCAGCGTCCACCACTGCAGGGTACCCCATGCATGCCACCACCCCCACTGTGACAATGCAACCCTGTGCACCACAGAACCATGCAAGGCAGCCCCACCATGAGCACCCATCAGCGGGTGGCAGCACACAGCGATGCAATGATGGCATACACATTGCCATCATGCACAGCTCCCCCAGAGGTACAGCTGAGAGACCGACCATGCGTCGGCACACAAGGTACCCCACATTTGACAGGGCATGCCCCGGACCCCACCGCCAGTGGTACAGCACCTTCCACACCCTCCCAAGGACACACCCTGACCCAGCACTGGCCACAACAGCCAGCGAGACAACCACAGTGGTGTGGAAGCATGCACCACACCAGATGCAACACAGTGCATGGACAAACACCCACCCATACCCAAGGGCACAACAACACAGGGATGCAGTAGCCGGGCAACCAAGCCCCCAGCGTGGGCCCATGGAAACTGTGTACACACAGCCAGCAGTCCTCCATGGCACAGGAGTGCCAGCCACCCTGTGCAGGCACTGTGGACCTGTACGCCACCATCATTTGCCTGGAGCACAAGTCACAGACAGTGGTGCACATCCCCTGCAACACACACAAGCCACAGCATGGAGGTGAGACAACAACCACGGAGGCCACAGTGTCACCCAAGGCAGACATGCACCACACCAGTGACAGGAGGCAACCCAGCATTGTGACTGGTACAGTGGCTGCCCTGCATGGACAGCCACCACTGACATGCCAGCAGACTGTGCAGGTCACAGACATGCAAGGGTGTCAGCTGACAGGTGCACCATGGACACAGAGCATGCACCATGGACCACTGCACACAGTCATCCAGTGCACAGGGAACAACACACACACACCACAGACACTGACTGATAGCTACTCCCACACCATAGTCACTTCCCCACGGACATACACACATACCCATGACTGCACCACCCCTGACACCATGCACACCACTGCAACTGAGCACCTATAGCCCGCTGCAAATCAGAGACCACCACAGTATTCATATCAAAAGAACTGTAATCAAAAATATCAAACAAAACTATTTACAACTATGTACAAATGTGTGGGGGGAGGGCCACAAACAAGGTGGGGGTGGGTAAGGGCAGGGTGAACAAATGGGACAGGAAAGGAGGGGTGTGAGGGTGGGTCCAGGGGTATGGGAAATCAGGGGCATATAGATGGTCAGTGGGAGCCCCACTCCCCTCTCCGGCTGCTCTGCCTCCCACGTCTCCGCCAGACCCCCAGCCGCTCAGTCCTTCGCAGGATGTCCAATGATGCCCTCGCCATGGTCAGTATTTCCTGCAGTGCCTCCCAGATTGTCTGCAGCTGTCAGACACCTAGGACAAGGGAGCACAGTCAATAGGTGTGAATGCACAGCCCCATACAGCCCACCCACTGTGCATGGCATACGGCCGTGGGACATGCCTCTGTGATGGTGTGTGATCACCCACAGTGATCATGTCCACAAGACCTGCCCACCCAGGCGCATACAGCCATGCAGACTGCTGCACACACCCACCGGCCAAGTCCTGCACAGCACCACCGTGGCTGTTTAGTGACACGGCTATGTGCAAGGTCCCTAGAATTCTGCGGCCGCAGAATTTTGCGCAGAACTTGCAATCTACCACAGAACTTCTGCGGTGCCGCAGAATTCACTCTTCTAGGTGATTTTTTATTAATATTTCTGTTTATCCATAGAATCTGGTTCTCATCTCCTCTTTTTATATCCAAACCCCCCTATATTCTCAGAATGTGGTGTTATCATTGCTATAATATTATACATTAGCTAATGAAATGACTGCATTCTGCAACAGAAATGAATAGTCACTTATCTACCACAGCTCCCACTGACAGAGATGGTGGCACAGCACATCATGCATGGTGATATTTGCTCAACCTGCACTACAGCCTAATACAATTTTCAGTCTTACATTATTGCACCAGGGCCAACTTAAACAAAACCTTGTCAATAGCACAGACCTGTTAAGTCCATACCTCACTTTGTACAAACCTATTTGTGCCTTTAAGGTATAGAGATGCCATCTGAAATGAATAACTGGTAAAATGAATTTAACTGTCATTTTTAAGAAAAATAAAGTAATTATACCCGAAAAGTGGAATATAATAATGTGTAGACCTGTTGAAAGAATAGACCTGTTAAATAAATAATTGCCCTGTACGCATTTTTGCCAGGGTTATTGATTACATATCGTCATTGGTTGATAGAATCACCTAAAAGTTATGGAGAAATGTTGTGTGCAGGGACAGCTGTTGGGCCAGAGGGTAGCATGCTGTGTTTTTCCGTGCCGGCAACTCAGGTTCAGAGCTTAGCTCTGGGAGCTGGCTGGGCAGCACAAGGATTGGTGGAACACATCACTGATTGGAGCCTGGGAAGGTATGGTGCAGTGTTCTGTCACATGGTGGACACATTGTGATGGGCTGGAGAGCTCTATCTCACAATTGGTTCACATGCATGTCATGGCCTGATGGTGTTACGCAGTGTGTCAGGGTAAGCAGGTTGACATGAAAAATTAGTTTTGCAATAACTCCTCTATTCCATTTCCAATGGGACCTGTATGAATGAGGATGCAAGTTCATGGAAATAAAAAAAAATTATATATATATATATATATATATACACATACATACACACACACACACACACATACAGTATCTCTGTCTCTCTCACCACACACACACACACACACACATATATTTGTATGTATGTTACAGATTGCATACAAATATGTAAGTGATAGTGGAAACCTCATTAGTGGGATAGATAGCACGCATATAGAAATACCTTATTTATCACATAAGATCCCCTCTGCATATATCATTTATGCAACAGGCTAGGACCTTAAGGGAGAGACATTTGTTTTGCTTTTTTGGGCATAAAATTATTTTTATAAGTCTGTTATTTTTTGAACTAGTGTTACTGTGCTTTCCCCATCCTGATTGCTATAACCACTGCCATGAAAGTGAAGTCAGGATGACAAGCTGACACTGTAATGTGGTAGTTTGTTAGAGCCGCAGAACTTCCGCAGAAATTACAAATCACCGCCGCAGAAGTTCTGCGGCAAATGGTAGTCTTGCCGCAGAACTTGGTCCCACTGTGCCGCAGAAAAGTAGGGGCCCTGGCTATGTGGTGCGAAGGCAGTGGCACAGCCATGTACCCGGTGCACACATGGACCACCATTGACGCACTCCCAGACATGCAGTGCCACTGGACAGTGCTGACTGTAACAAGTTGTGTGCATGGCAGTGGTGTCAATGGATGGTGGCCATGCCCCGCTGCCCGCCCTGTTACACAGCATGCAATAGTAATCATGGAGGTATGGCACTCACCATCATCAGGCCAGTCCCTCTGGCGCTATGGACCTTCGCCCCTCCTATTGGCCCTGTCTTCCTGCTGGCACCTCTGCTCCCTGGTCAGCTGTCTCTCTTCTGGCCCTAAGGTGCAAATATGGAGAGAGGAACATCAGTACAATCCTGTAGCAAAGTCCCCCTGCCCCCATGTGTGTGCAGTCCCACCAAGCCAGACCCACCCACCCCACACCCTGATAACACCACCGCAGCCAACACCGAATGGTCCCTCCCCTATGTTCCGGACACATGCAACCGTGATACCCATATGGAAGATAAAAGTGTGTGGACATTACACCTACCTGGCTGTTGCACCGTGCCCCTCCTGGCATGTGTCCGCAGGCAGGCAAGCAGGTCTGGGTCCCTCCGCCTCAGGTCCCCAGACCTGTGGCAGCACTGCTCCACTGTCCTCCCCATTCCTGTGGCCTCCTCCAGGGTGTCAGCTACCTCCTGCCACACCTGGCTCCTGGACCTGTCAAGGGGTGCCTCCCAAAACAGTGGGCCATAAAGTGGCTCAACAATGGCAACCAGGTTTGCCATTTTGATCTGGCTCCACTGGGCAGCTCTCCTCCGTGCCATCTCTCTTGCTCAGTAGGTTTAAAATGGTGCTCTGCAGCACGGTTCCACCACGTGCAGATGCTGTGCGGTACAGCGCTGCCATTCCCTATCACGCTGTCACCGAACAGCACGATAGTGGTGCACCCATGCCTGACACATGGTGCCTAGGGGGCAAAGGTCGGGCACAGGGTCAAGGGTCTCTGGCGCACGGACAGGCACAGCACGATTTGAACCCAATGTGTGTAGCGCGACTGGGTGCCTGTGTGCTACCTCCAGTAGCTGCCTACTGCGCTGTTGCCCCAGTGTGCCTACGATGTCGCAGTGCCACAGCGCCATATAGGTGAACATCGTTGTAGCACCACTGGCACAATGGTGGCCGTGCCCTGCATTGCCTCCCGCACACAGCACATTAGCAGCGCAGCAGGCACCTGCGTCAGCAACCCGGGCATGTGCAGTTAGGTGTGTACTGTGCAAGTCACAGAACTGCGCCCTTGGCTCAGCACGTTCAACATAATTGCGCAAAGCGCAACAGCGTGATATTCAGCCGTCATATGCAGATCAACTAATCAGCCATTCAATGGCTCACCACTGCAATTTGCATCCACTTTAAGTTGCGCCTCGCCTCATTTGCATGGGTTGCGCTATAAAAGTGCGACATTGGGCTACACTGGCCATAGTCGGTTACTGCAGTCTATTGGTGAGTTGCATGCTGTTTGGGAGTGTGGACTGTTGATTTGGGGACATGAATGGGACTGCACAGTCACAGGTAACAACTTTCATTCTCACAGGCTAAATCATGACTGAGCGAGTTGTGGGAGAGGAGGAACAGAGTGGTGGGAGGAGGAGGAGGCCTAATTTCACCAAGGCCGAGACGGATGCCCTGTTTGAGGCCTACCTGGATCAGGAGCCGCTTCTCAGCAGACGGCAGGGAACACCACAGGCCCGTGCTGCTGCATGGGAGGACGTGGCGCGTGCAGTGAACCTGCATGGCAGTCACCAGTGCTCCGTGCAGGAGTGCAAGAAGAAGATGGGCACAGACAGGAGGAGGATAAAGGAGAAGGTGGCTGCCATCAGGGTAGCATGAGCTGCGACAGGTGGGGGACAGCCGGAGGTGCTACGCCTGACTCCACAGGAGGAGAAGGTTGCTGGCAGCATGCAGCATTGTGCCATTGAGGGTGTTCTGGGTGGTGGCTTCTAGATGGGTGGTAGCCCATCACTGCATGGTAGGTCATGGTCTATTGGGGGGACAGGGTAGGTCACATGCAGTAACGCAACTTTGTTTTCCCTTACAGATCCTGAGCGTCTGCATGGGTCAGCGGTGGTGGGCCTGTCTGCTGAGGCCAGTCAAATGGAGATGGAGGAGGACCCATCCACCTCCACAGGTATATGTGGCTCAGTGCGACAGTGGGCCTGCCTGGCTGTCCACACTGATGATGTTGGAACAGGTGCGGAGGAGGCCCTGCCCATGTCCCAGCGTGCCAGCGTCCACGGATGCCAGCATGCTGTGACTCGGGCTGGTGCCGGGTCCGTCACCGATGATGATGTCGCTAGTGCCATGGGCAGTGACACTTGTGTGCCATGGGATGACCACACAGCAGGTAACATCGCAGCCATGGCTGTGGGTGGTGCCGCCGTGGAGGCCTGCGTGTCATCACAGTCTCAGCCTGTGCCTGTCAGCACCAGTGGGGCAGCACTGGTGTGTGTACAGGACAGTGGGACTGTTGCAGCCATTGTGGCTGCACCAGTGAGCCCTGGGGAGCGGCAGCCGGAGGGGCAGCATCAGCAGTCAGCCAATGGGCTTGGGGTACAGTGTCAGGGGGCGGCATCAGTGCACCACCTGTGGACATGCCCAGACCTGGTCCTGGTGTGCAGCGCCCACCCTCAAGGTGTGCTGAGCATCAGGGCTGTGCACACCCTGAGGGACAGGATACCGAGGAGGCAGATGACCTCTTGGATGAGCACACCCGCATACTGCAAGCATCAGTCAACCAGCAGATGTGGCTTGTGACGTCGGTGGATGCACTGCTTGCGGCTCTGGAGTGGGCAGAGGAGCATCACAGCAGAGACACCTCTCTGATCCTGGCAGGGATGGACCGGTTGCGGGAGGATGTGACCACTGCCATTGACAGGCAGACACAGGCATTCGCTGCTGTCATGGCCACAATGGACACACAGTTATTTGACCATGCTTCACAGACACCATGCAGTGCACTGTCCACCCCCATTCCCGGCATCATGTGACACCATCCTTGTCAACACCGGGTTCAGCTGTGGGCATCCCGAGCACGCCTGGCGCAGGCATGTTTGGTGTGCTGCAGACCCCTGCATGAGCATGGTCGCGTTCATGCAGTGGAACCCCTTGGGGACCATCGGTGCCACCCCATGAGGCCAGTGGTCAGCCTGTCAGTGCTGGCGGGTCTCAGCGGGGCCGCTCACGCATGACTGACCTGTCTCCCAATGCGGCTACTGTCTGGTGCTGCCCTGTGTGCATTGTGTCATTCAGCGGGCAATGCACGGGTGGGTACTCGGCCCTGCATGCGGACACACAGTCCATCTGCACACCCTCCCTGCTGCTGTCCGCAGTTGTGTGTGCATGATGATGCCTGCATTGCACTGTACACCAATGTGCAATGGTGCTCAGCATCTGACACATGCACAATGACAGGCAGTGGGCATGGTGGTCTGTGGACATGTCTGTGGCTAGGGGTGGCGTTCTGGGTCGGTGTGCCTCCTACCCTTTGTGCATGTCTGGTGCATTGTGTGTGTGTGTGTGTCCGCGTGGCATGTTAGACCTCACCCATCCCTGGTTGTGTGTGTGATTCCATTCCCGGCCAGTTTCCTTGATGGCATGCACCTCTGGTGTGTGTCCATGCGTGTTTGTGGGTTGTGCCTTAGCCACTAGTGGTTGCACATGGCCCCATGACTTACCTGGGTTGGCTGAAGTGCTCCTCTATGATGGTGTCCTGGTGCAGCTGTCAGGGGTCCCGTCGCCCAAGGGGGGGCTGCCCATCACCATTGTCACCAGTGTCCTCATCGTCCCCATCGCTGTCCCCCTCTTTGACCTGTACGGCTATCCCACATTCGCTGGCCATGTTGTGCAGGATGCAACAGGCCAGGAATAGCCCACAGGCCTTTGAGGGGCTGTACTGTAGGGCATCGCCGGAGGTGTCGAGGCAATGGAAACGTGCCTTCAGCATCCCGAACACCCGCTCGATGACATTACGTGTGGTGGCGTGTGCCTCATTGTAGCGTTGCTGCAATGGGGTCACGGGCCGCCGATAGGGTGTGAGCAGCCAGGGACGGAGTGGGTATCCACTGTCACCTGCGTGTAGAGGGTGGAGGTTAGTTTGGTGATCAGCATCACCCTACCCTGAGCCATGTAGGCCACTACCCATGTCACCTCTGACCATGCCCCCCCCAGGCCCTGTGATTGTCCATGTGGTTTGCATACTCACCCACTAGGTGGCCAGTGGGGATATCCCCACTCTCGAATCTGTGGCACAGTGCCGACTGGTGCCAGATGAAGGCATCATGTGCTCCCAGGGTGAGTGGCACAGACATTGATTATGCACCCCCTGGCATTGCACACCACCTGGCAGTTGATGCTGGCATAGCCCTTGCGATTTAAATATGCTGCCCCCTCGGGGCCAGGTGGTGTGTGGATGGCCACATGGGTGCAGTCTATTGCCCCTAGCATGCCAGGCATATGTGCTACCCTGTGGAACTCCTGTATGTTTGCTGTGTGCTCTGCCAGTGTGCTGGGGAAATGGATGTACTCCGCAGCATGTGGCAGCAGTGCTCTGAGGAATTGGGTGAGGTGGCGTGATGTGGCCGACTGGGTTATGCCTGTGGTGTCCCCAGTTGGTCTTTGGAAGGAACCCATTGTGAGCAAGCACATGCAACTGTCACTTTCGTCTCCACTGACAGAACATGGCTCTGTCATGTGGGTGCCTGCATCACATCACTGCACAGTTCACAAAGCCACCTCAGAATTGCTTGATTCAGGTGGTACTGGCCCACGATCCATATCACTATACAGCTCGAAGCTGGTGCGGGCTCGGTACTGCCTGTTGGGGGCATACCACCAATGGGCCCTTCCACAGTCACGCCCCCTGCTGCCCGCCTTCTCACCCCCCTCATTACTGCCTCCATCTGGATGGTGGCACTGGCCATGTCCCTGGCTTGTGTTCACCCCCCCGACAGCTGTTTCTGTATTCCCCCCACTGTCCTGGCTGCTACTTCCCCTGCACCAGGAACACCTGACTGTGCTGGCCTCACTGCTGTGTGGCAAGTACTTCCCCCTTCTGCACTGTGGCTCCCCACACCTTCCCCTGAGCCTGTGGGTTCCAGGTGCCCTTTCCCTGGCCTGCCCTGTGTGTCCCTGCTGCCCAGTTTCTCTTGCTAGAGTTCAGCCTCATGTGCCTTCCCTGTAGCGTTCTTGCCTCTCCCTTGCTCCTTTTTATTTTGGCTCATTTCCACTATGGCGTAACTTCCACTGGTTTCTATTGCACATGGCGATGTTGTTGAATATTGCACTGCGCCATTTATGCATGGTTCCTTCCCCTTCAGTTGAGCATACATTCATTATCATTGCGCTGTTGCTCAGCGTGATTTGGGGGGCACAACTGCCTCCTGCTGAATATCGCAGAATGGCGCATTTTCGGACTTGCGCAGGTGCAACCCTATTGTGCATGGCTCAGCTCTTTTGAATATCTGGCCCTTTGTGTTTTAAGAGCCCTCAAAGCATATACTTGTAGCCTGGGTTAAAGCTAGTTGTAGAGCCATAGGGTGAGGATGAGGTAGGAGGAAGATGTATCAGTTCTATTGTTTGTATGCAATCCAAGACTGTGCGTTTGGATACTTTGTATATGACCACTAGGACTGTGTGTTTGGAGCCTTTGTGCTTGTGTATATGGGTGGTGAATCTTTTGTGTATGAGGCTTACCTCAAGCTGTGTGTTTGTAGCCTGGCTACAAACACATGGTCTGCAGTAGGCCTCCTATAGTACACAAAGGATCCACCACCTACCAACACACACACACACACACACACACACACACACACACACACAGTCACAAAGGGTACAAACACACAGTCCGAGGGATCCTATACAAAACTTGACAAACACATTTTAGAGTGCTTACAAACAAAAGATCCACATACCTTATCCCCCTTGGGTCCCACAACCTTCACCCAGACCACAAACACATGGGGATTAGATTCTGTGGTGGTGGTGAGGGGGTGGATCCTTTGTTTATTTATTTTTATTTTAATCTTTGCTAACCAGGTAAGGCCCACTAGGCACAAGTGCCTGTTTTCAGGAGTGACGGGGAGCACTGGGTGGTTAAGTGACTTGTTCAGAGTCACACAGTATGGAAGTGGAGGTTGTGAGAATCAAACCAAGATTTGGTCTGTTGGATGTACCAAGCTCATTCACAGCTCATTACTCTAACCTCTAGGCTATACTGCCAGTCCATTTATGTATGAGACCTACCTCAGACCATGAGTCTGTAGGCTGGTGTATTGTTTGTGGAAAGTGTTTGTGTGTGGACATTGTTTGTGTGTGGAAGATGTGTGAAAACTTTGTTTGTAGGTGTACTAGGACTGTCTATTTTAAGCCTGGGCAGAGTGTGTGTGTGTGTGTGTGTGTGTGTGACGTGCCTCATAAATTCTTTAACACAGCTTTGATGTATACTATTTCATTTATCAAAGGAATTGTTTCTAGGCTTAAAAATTAGATTTAGCACCTACATGTGCATTGATATTTTAATTCCATAAAATATGATTAAAACACCAGACTCATGTAAAATGATAACTGGGTGGGGTGCCCCATCATAAATTTCACTGGGTGCCCCCAAAATTCTAAAACTGTCCCTGTAGCCAGAGGTACTGTAGGTTTGAGTACATTTTTTAGATACGTCTGGATATGGCAAAGGAAATCCCTTTAAAATGAATAAGGATTTCCTATGTAATATTTTGAGGTACTGGGACTTACCTCTGGCTAACATTGCAGTGTCACACAGGGTGAAGTTGTGCCTAAGTTACAACTTAGTAAATGGTGACCTCAGCATGTGTCATGGCTGATCAAGTGTGTCATCTCCTCATGGCTTTCTGGTGTTTAAGAACCCCAAAATGAAGCTGAGGGGTTCTGGAACACTAAGAAGTTGTAAAGCAGCAATCTTGACCCACCCAGAGATGCACTGAGGTCTCCATTTACTTTTTAAACAGCATTTTTTGGTTTGCTGTTTACCTCATATTTTTCTACTCTTCTCATCAAATGCTCTGTGAAGATACTATGCCTGAGAGTACTCTCATCAGTTATACTTTGACAGTCACCATGACAAAAACAAACTATGTTCAGAGCCAATTCAGCTATGGAGAGCTGTTCAGAGTGTTAGGGAGCAGAATAAAAATAAAGAAAATAAATGTGCAGTTGGTGCACCCCAGAGTATGCCATTCAGAAGATGGCAGCAATGACAGAACTATGCACACACGATACTCGCGCATGCGCAGTCTGACTCCACAGCTATCTTGTGCATGGTGCCCGTCAGTTCCACAACTGTGGAAAAAAAAGAAATGCACCACGAAGTGGGTGTGTTTATGTGGCCGGCAGAGGGGAAGGGCTGCATAAACACAATCATTGGAAACTATGCCATGGCACTGTGGAAGCACACCAGTCAGCGGTCCGGTCATGTGCTTCTACAGTGCTATTCTGAAATGATGAACATGGCATAACATCTGCGGAGCTTAGCCCACGCAGCCATAATAAACCCAGAACAACTTGCATCAAATTAGAGTCCCAAATCCCAACAAATAATGTGGGGGGAAGGGTTGTCAGTAATACTGTAACACAATTAAATGAAGCACACAGTGACTATGACTCTAATGTCTTATTTGTTCCATAGATTACCTCGAGAATGAGTAGCTGGGCAGCATGTTGTTTTTGAACTAGAACTGTAATGTTAACTATTGTGTTGTGGAAGAGAGGATCATTGCTAATGCAATGGTAGTTTACTCACCTGGTAAAGGTGATTGTGGAGGTATACATCTCTGAGGCACTCCAAGATCCTTACATCTAGGGTTATGTTCACCTGATAGGTTGCTGATGCACATGTGACTTCAAGAGATGAAATCTGACCCACTTCTCCTGTAGTGTGATAAGGCTAGCCCAAGCTTGATGTCTTCCAAAGCAACAACTGGTTAGCTTATGTGTGATAACATAGTCAGCCCACAGGACAGTAATTTGGTTATTACGCATAATATTTATTACTTACAAGTACACTGTAAGTTGTATCCAGCCCATATGGTATGTAAGGACATGTTGTCATTTTTCATCCGAACATGAGTGTCCCCAAGGGAGGGATGTGGAGTGCCTCAGAGATGGATACCCCCACAATCACCTGTACCAGGTGAGAAACTACCAATGCAGAGGATAATCTCTGAGGCACTCTAGGATCCTTATATCTAGGGTCCTAAAAAGCAGTACCCTTGCCCTTAGGGTGGGGAGACAGACTGTGTTCTGACTACTTAGACATGGCTTCTTGAGGAACAGAACAGCCAGAACTGGTTTTAGCCTCGTGGGCAACATCAAGTCATAATGTCTAGTGAATGGATGGATGGATGGATGGATGGATGGATGGATGGATGTCCATGTGGTGGCTGTGCAGACTTCCTCTGTCGTAGCCAAGTTTCTTTCAGACCATGATGTGGCAACTGCACTTGTGGCATGGGCCTTAAGATCTGTGGGAGGTAATTTGGCACTTGCTTTGCATGCTTCCTAGGTAGCCATCTTGAGCCAAGTTGCTATGGTAGAGCAGGAAGCAGGTTGGCCTTTCCTATGTCCTTAGATGATGCCAAATAGTCTGTCAGTCTTGCAGAAGTTCCTTGTTTGGTTTACATATGTAGCAATGACTTTCCTTATCTCCAGGGTGTGTAATTTAGGATCGACTGAATCCACTGTGATTGGCATTTAAACTGGCTATTCTACTGTCTGTTTTCAGTAGAAATCTGAGGCAATTTTGCACATGAAAGAAGGGATTGTCCTCAGAGTAACCCTGTCTTCATTAAATATGAGATGCGGTTCTCTGAAGGACAGTGCCTGCAGCTCTCCTGTTCTCCAGGCTGAGCATATCAATTAAAAATACTGTTTTGATATTCATCCATTTAAGGTCAACAGTCATTAGAGGCTAAGATGGTACATTGGTCGTTGCTTTGCATACCATGTTGAGGCCCCATGGTGCAGTAGTTTGTTTGGTATTGGGCCGGATAATCTCTGCCTCCTTTAGAAAGCCAGTGTGTCGAGATGGGACCCTGGTGTTTTCCCATCTATCTAGCCTGTCGCTGCCCCAATTGCTGCCATTTGCACCCACAACAAGGAAGGGGAGAATCCCTTGTCTAGTCTCCCTGCAGAAATAACAGGATGTCTATAAAGGAGACTGTCTGCAGAATTAAGGACTTTGCTGAGCACCATTTTTCAAAAATTGACCAATGTCTTCTGCATGCTGAAGTGATGGACCCATCCTAGACATCATCATGGTACTTATGATGGATGAATGGTATCTGGCTTTTAGCAGTCTCTCCCTTTTAGGAGCCAATCTGTCAGCTTGAGGTTCTGATGACTTGGGAAACATACTGGACCTTGCTTTAGAATGCAATGTGTGACTGGGACCCTCCATGTGTGGTCCAGATCCATGGACACAACTGTCACAAACCATGACCTCCTGAGCCAGTAAGGGATGATCAGGATTACCATTGCTCAGGACTATCAAATCTTCCTTAACACTTGTGTGAGGAGGGGAAGTGCAGGAAATACATAAGCCACATCAAAGTACTATTCTGAAGACAGTGTATCCATCACCATGGATTGGTTGTCTTTGAACCTCAAAGAGAACTTGGGACTTTGAGCGTTCTTTCTGGTTGCCATTAGCTTCACTTCCACTGGATGCTAATGTCAGTTTATGCTGTGAAACACCTGTGGATGGAGCTTCCACTTGCCCGAGTGGATCTTTTGGCAGCTGTGCCAATCTGCCATGGTATTCAAATTGCCTGCTAGAGAAATGGCTGATATGCTGGCCAGGTGCTTTTGTGCCCATGTCAGTACTTTTTTGGCTTCCTTCATTGCTGTTCTGCTCTTGGTTCTGTTGTGTTTCACAGTGTAAACTACAGTTACTCTATTGTCTGATCTTATCAATATGCTCTTGTTTTTCACTATGTGACTGAAGTGTAGTACAGCTAAAAATACTTCCCTCATCTCCAGAACATTAATTGGTAGCCTTGATTATGTGCGGGACCATTTTCCCTGAGCCGACAAGTGACCTGTGGCTGCCCCCCTCCCCAAGTTAGGCTGGCATCTATTTCTATTACCATGTCATGCTGGATGCCCAGGAGCATTCCTTTGGACTGGTTGTCCTTGTTCATCCACAGTGTCAGGGAGTCTTTTACTATTGGTATCATGGTTGTGGATGATGTAAAATCATAATCCAGGAGTACCCCTTGTTGGATGGCCAACAGGAGCAGTTGTCTCATATGCCACCTGGCCCACGGGACCAACTCTATTCAAGATGACATTAGTCCCATTACGTGAGACACTTGTTTCACAGAGGACCACCTGTTCCTTTGCAGGCTGGATGCTTGTAGAAATATGCTGGTGATTCATAAGCCCAATGGTCGTGCTAGGCTTGTTGCTGTATCAATCAGAGTGCCCAGGTATTCTATGGACTGACTTGGTATGAGACTGCTTTTTTCCCAGCTGACCATCCAGGCATGGTTTTTAGTATTGTTATCACTGTTTGTGTCTCTCTTAAGGATTGTTGTGGTGATCTGGTTTTGATTAGCCATTTGTCAAAGTATGGAATGAGCTGTATGCCCTGTTCCTTCATTTTGGCCTCCAGAACAATATAAACTTTTGTGAATTATTTATTTATTAAAGTGTTTCACCAGGAAAAAACATACTGAGCTCAAAATAGCTCATTTCCAAATGTGTCCTGGGGAAAGGGGAGAGAGAAAGCATAAGAACATTCTAAAAAGATATATACAATTGCACAGGCTGACATATAGAGAAATATAATGAGTACTGAGGTGGATTAAATATACAGGCCTATATATTCAAAGCAGATGTGTGGTGCAACCTGAGATGCATCAGCACAAACCAGAGAATGCACCGTGGGGCAATACTGAAAGGACATGGATGCGCAGAGTAAAAACGGATGCACCCGGGTGCAAATATAACGTATGCAGCACATGTGGAGGGGCATTCCCATGAATGTGCCATGCAGCCACATATTCTGCCAAGATGTGTTGTGTATCCATGGCACATCATGCAGATGCCCCCGCACAAAGATGCATATAAAAGGCATGCCTAAGTCCAGTCCACCCACAGGTAGAGAGCAGCATAGCACCTCAAAGCAGCCATGGATGGGTCTGCATTCCTGATGGCAACAGTCATGAGAGGAGTGAGGAGACAGGAGGAACAACAACATGGACGTGGAAGGGCCCACAGGCTGTATGCCCAGCAGAGAAGGTACCGTTCCCCTGTCACATTCGAACAGCTGAGTGACATGGAGATTGTGGGCCAGTACCAACTCAACAGGGCATTGCTGAAACAGCTCTCTGAGCTGCTCCATGACCTGCAGGCACCAGCACACAGGAGTCACACCATGATGGTGGAGACAAAAGTGACAGCAGCAATGTGTCTGCTCACCACGGGCACCTTCCAGATGCCAGTGGGTGACACCATTGGCATCACACAGTCTTCCAAGTCCCATCTTCTCACCCAGTTCCTCACTGCTCTGCTGTCACATGCTTCGGAGTACATCAAATTCCCAAGCACACATGCAGAGAGGACAGGAACCATGTAGCACTTCCATAGGATGGCACACATGCCAAGCATGCCAGGGGCCATAGACTGCACTCATGTGGCAATATGCACACCACCTGGCCCTGAGGATGTTGCTTCTGTCAACAGAAAGGGCTACCACTCCATAAAATGCCAGGTGATGTGCAATGCCAAGGGGCACATCACCAATGTGTGTGCCACGCACCCTGGAAGTGCACATGATGCCAACATCTGGCACCAGTCAGCCCTCTGCCACCTGTTTGAGAGTGGGGAGATACCTAGCAGGCCCCTAGTGGGTGAGTGGGGCTGGACAATGGGCCCACACAGCACAAAAGTGGCACAAAATATAGCTTGCAGAACTACTGGGTGGGATACCGACAGGAATCACTATGGCCAAAAGGCATGCAGTGCCATGGCCCACATGTGCCAACTGCACCATGAACCACATGCGGCAAGGAGGTGCTGGACCCAGGGGGGGCAGGGCTGGAGACACACACATCACGCACACGTGTCCAGGAATATGGTGGCACAGGGCCTGTGCCTGACACAGGTGCCAAAGTGGCTCACAGAACCACAGCTGGACAGGACAGGGGCAGTGTGCCCACAAGGGCAGGGCATGTGTACAGCAGGGCATGTCTGTATGTGGCCATTGCATGCCAGGCACTCACCCTGCATGCAATACACATGCAGTGCACCCACTGATGTGACATTGTGGGCACGACTGGGGTGGCATGAAGTGGGAAAGCCAGTGTGGGGGTCGCACGGATCTGTGGCTGACATGCATGTGCATATGGATCTAGCACAGCTGGGAATACATGATGCACACTAAACACTGTTTCTCTCCCACAGGTGACTGTCCATATCCCCTATGGCTGTGGTTGCTCACCCCCATATGCCAGCCCTCATTTGAGGCAGAGAACAGGTACAATGAGGCACATGCCACGACATGCAGTATCATCGAGTGTGTGTTCAGCATATTGAAAATGCGATTTAGATGCCTGGACAGGTCTAGCGGTGCCCTACAGTACAGCTCAGAAAAGGTCTGTGGCATATTCCTGACCTGTTTTATGTTATACAACATGGCCATGGACTGTGGAATCCATGTCCAGGTCACAGCGGGTGACAGCTCTGAGGATGAGGGACCACCAGATGGGGTAGAAAGGACTGACATGAACATAGGGACCCACGACTGGCTGCCAGGGCATAGCGGCACAGGGATACAATTGTACACTTTGGAGACTGCAGGTGGGTAACAGAGTGGGACCATGGGGGATGTGCAGCTGTAAGTGGGAAGGGGGGAACACATGTGCTGATGCAGCATGGCTGACAGGTCCACAGTGATGGAGGAACACACCCATGCAGGTGTGGCTACTACAGTATCATCAGATACGGGGTACATGAGGTTACTGTGGTGTATGGCATGGATCAGTGAACACCACCTGCACACATGCACAATAGACACACAAGGCTGCAGTCATCATGCCCATGCCAGACAACATTACAGCAGTGCCCCAGCACAAGCTCTGATTACCTCACAGACAGCACGGACATGCAAGCCACAGGCACACACATGTGCCCCCGCATACAGACCTGGGAACAGCCAGCAGGGTGTGTGGGTCAATGACGCCTGGATGGGGACCATGACAACTGCACACAGGTGGCATCATTGTGTGTGTCCTACCAAGCTGTCACAGACACGTGGGCAGCAATGCCCACAATGGGTGACCCCCTCTAGGGTGTCAACCACCTTGACAGGGGACCCAACTGTTCTAGCAAGGGTAGACCCATGACACAGTGGCTGTATGCTCATGGGTGTCTCAATCACAAAGTCCAGATGGGACCCAAGAGTGTTGGGAATACCTGAGGTGGGGATGGCATAAAAAGCAATGGGGCCACGTGATGCAGTGAGGTGGGAGTGCTGGTGCCACTACATGGGGTGCAGCGGGCACTCCTGCAGCCGCAGGGTGCCAGGGTTGCACAGCCAACCTCAATGGCCTGTGCTATCCTCTCAAAGCCTGCAGTCAAGTCTGCCTGCAGTTGGCGAGTCTCACCAACCATGTCTGCCCAAAGTTGGCATTTCTTACCAACCAACCGGGAGCGCCCCACAGATACATGGCATCCAGGATGCCCACCTGTACATGCAGGCCCTGACACACCTCCCTGAGCGCACTCTGCTGCTCCACGGTTCCCCGAAGCAGCCGGGTGTGCTCGTTCAACCTATCAGCAGGGGATCTGTCCTGTGGGGGTTGCTGATAGGTGGGTGGTGTATCGGCCTGAAGTGCAACATCCACAGCCTGTGGACACTGCACAGCTGGCCGCTGTTCAGGCAAGGACAGTGCATGGGTAGGCACAGTGGGACCTGGTACAGGTGTGTCATGTGCGCAGGCAGCACGTTGCTACCACACAGGGCCCTACTGCACCAGGGGGATAGCCCCAGTCCCCACAGCTACACCCTGTACCTGGCTGCTCACAACTGCCACAGTTGTGGTCGGCATAGGGGCAACCTGGCTGGGAATATGTATGGTGGCAGGGTGCCCCACTGTGTCCTTCACTGTCCATGTAGCCACCTGAACTGTGGCAGTGACAGTGTTGTGTGCCGTCACTACTTGCTGTGTGGCATCATCCTCATCATCATCCTCCATGACAGATGCCAGCACCATGAAGTCATCAGTTAACTCTAAGTCAGACCCACAAAACTTAGGAGGTCCTGGACCATGAGTGCCCTGCCTGCACCTGCCACAGTCCTGACTGATGTTGATGGCCTGGGTTCCTCTTCCACCTTCTCCTCCAGCCCCTCCATCTGCGTGCCATGCCCTGCAGCACCCCTGAGGTGTGATGGTGCTGTAAGACAGCCATGAGTGCATGATCAGGGTATCATGGCCATGGTTGTCCATTGACTGGTGTACATGGGGCCATACGCCATGAAGCACAGGTGTGCTGGCACTGCCACTCAGGCATGTACCATCAGTGTGACCTGTGTCACTCACACCACCATATGGTTTGTGCAATTCTTGCCACTGGACTGGGACCACATGGTTCGGCATTGTGGACAGCCATTGGGCCTGGGGTGTGCACATGCCCCCCAGGGCAGGGGCACTGCAGCCAGCATGTGGCCACACTGGCAACAGTGACTGCCCACTGCAATGCATTGCACTGGCATGTGTGGTGAATGTACACAGATGTGGCACATGTACACAGGTGGCCATGGACTACCACTGGTGGCCCTACCCCAGCAGGCCTACATGCCCAGTGACATAGCCTGACACAACAGCACCCATGGGCTGCAACGGGTATACTGCATGCCCATGGGGGGAACCATACAATGGTGGGTGCACTGCACAGTGGCATGGCGACACAGTATGTGTCCATGTGTGGCATACCCTGCACACCAAGGAACACAGCACACAGCAATACAAAGTGACACATGCATACTCACAGTGCTGTGAAGGGCCTCCACCTGTCTGGAACCCGCCTCCAGGGACACCTTCCACAGAGGCACAGGTCAGGGTGGATGCAAGCAGCTCCTCACGGGCTGTCAGTGGTGGCACAGTGTGTGGCCCACCCCCTGTGGCCTGCAGGGATGCCTGCATGGTGACCAGGCACTCCCTGGCCCTCTCGCTGTTCATCCACTTTATGCACTCCTCTGGAGTATTCCCTATGAGCATTCACAGCCTGTGACACCACATCCCATCCCATCCCTGTGTCCTCTCCTGCTGAGTGCCTGTCTTCCCTGGCCTTCAGCGCATCATCCGTGAAGTTTGGACATCTCCTCCATCTCACTCCCTCCTCCTCTGACATTTTAGTGTCCGTGGGGTGGAAGAGTGACAGGTGTCAGCACACTACAAAGTTCTGCTGCACAGCTCCCAGGCATGGTGTCTGCATGGCCAGACACCCTTCAACAATGTAGCTGTAACAAACAAGCCTTCAAGCTGCAGTATCTGCCGGTCACCAGTGGTGCGTGGTGGCACAGAGCAGCCCATTTATGGCTCAGCAAATGCAAATGAGGCATGTGGAGCCTGTAGTGAGATGCTAATGTGGGGACTTCTGCTGTGATTGGGAATGGGGCAATTTGCATATCGTGGCTGAATATAGCAGATTTGCACCTAGCCCATCTCAATTTGCTCTGTGCATATATTTGTGCCGCACACTTCCACGTGGCATATTTCCGTGCATGCGCGGTTCACTGGCACATACCCACCATGCATGGCATCACATCCAGCTGTTCAATGGCAATGCATTGTGCATCACAGCACAGCACATCTCTACACATGTGTGATACGATGCACTGTGCATACCACATGCAGCGGGGCATGCGCCATGTCGGTGCCATGTGTGGCATACTGCAACCTCCACAAGATGGCCACCAGCCAGGTCATGCATGCACAATGCACAATGACATGACCCCATCCTCACCCCAGCATTGCAGCACTGCACATGTGCAGTGTTGCACCATTGTCTATGTATCGCACATCACCATTGCGCATCTGCGTGCTGCATGGGCCATTCGATGCAAGCCTATCACGCATCGGCCGCAGCAAGGCCAAATGGCGTGCAGTGCCACATGCTGCAAAACAGGCTGGCATACACAACACTGTGGACACCATGGCATGTGTGCAGGATGCTGGGCCATGGGTACTCAGCTGGAGTTAGACTGAGCTGGCCAACCTTGTGGTTTTGATGCAGCCTGTTGAGGGCCAGCTGTTTGGAAATGAGGCCTTTAAAAAAGGAAGACAGAGCCCAAGTCTGGGCCATGGTGTCTGAGAGGCTGGTCAGGAGGGTGGGGGTGCTTCACGTGGGTGAACAGTGCAGGCACTACTTTGGTGACCTCAGGAGGAGGGACCCTGAGAGGCTGCGAGAAAACATGCAATGCCTAGGTATGTACACATTTTGCGCAGTCTGCCATTGCCTGCATGTTGTTCCTACAGTTGTGGGATTGTGTTATTGTTTTCTGTGGATGCTGTGGGGTTCAGGGGGTGGGTTTGGTGGGGTTCTGTGTAGTGTAGCTTGGGGGGGATTGTGGAGTGGTGACAGCATGCTGCTCATGTTTCCCTTCCATTCTGTTCCCCTTGCAGGCAAGGGAAGAGCACCAGTGGATGGTGGACAGGGGCCATGCCAGAGAAAGGTCCAGGCAATTGTGGGCAGCAGGTGCTGAGGTGCTTTGAGTGCCATCATGACATGTGGAATGTAGGTGTGCCTTTCTGTTGTGGTTCTGTGCTGTTTGTGGTGTGGGTGGGGGTGTGGGTTTCCCATGCCCACCACAGCCCCTTGGCCGCTAGCTGTGTATACTCCAGGTGTGCTGGTCTACACACTGTGGATGTTGCTCTGTCACCATGTGGCAGTCCTGCTGTGCACCATAACCATGTGTGTCCACCACATTGTTTGTGTCCCATCAGGACTGTGGGTGCCCGGCATTGCACACACAGGGTTCCACTGGGCCTCCATACATGGAGCACATGGCAATTGGCCCTATACAGTGTGGGTGGGTGGGCATGGCATCATGTCCCCCGGCAACATCCATTGTATGCACATGCTGACCTTGCATCACCCTGGGTCACATTCAGATCACTGTGTGGTACTGTTGCACAGCATTCTGCCAGTCCGTCATGTGCATGGTGCGTTGTTGGGACTGTGCATGTGTCCCGTCAATGTTCAGCATGCGCGTCACTCCCAAGGGGGGAGGCATGGCCTGTGTATGATGTGGTACTGAGTGCATGTCCTCTTTTTCCCCACACAGGTCGTCCTGCTGAGGGTGGTGCCCATGTTTCAGGCCGAAGTGGTGGCATTAGGTAGGACCAGGGATGCAGCGCTCCAGAGCCCCCTATGGAGATACATCGGAGGCAGGGGGCACTTTTACGGAGGCTGGGAGCCATATTGAGCACCATTTGGGAGCAGATGGTGGTGCTATATGGGTTGGGCCTGGTGAACCGCCCTCCTGATGGGGACCAACAAGAGAATTAGTCTTGTGTGGCCACTGGATGTTCTTTGCTTTGCTGCTTTGATTGGCACCAGTTCATTCCTCCCCTTACCCTGTTTCCCACCCTGTATTTTATTGCCCCACCTGTATTCCCTTTTCCCTGTTCATCCCTTCCCCACACCAGTTTTGACTTTTGGTGTTTTTTTGTTGCTGTTGTTTCCTATTTGAAATCACTTTTGGATTTTGTTTTCCAGTAAAGCCTTTTGTACTGCACTTTCCCTGTGTCTGTGGTCATTCCTGTGCTGTGGTTGGAGTCTGCTGTTCTGTTGCTTATGTTGCTCACTGCCCCTTGGATTGCATGGCTTGCCTGTTTGTGACTTGTCACACATGCCCACCCTGTCCACCAACACAGGCCCACACTCTGCTTTCCATGGGCATCCCTATGCTGCATCTGTACTGTCACCCACTGTTGCCCACAGTGGCATGCTCACGGTGACTCTGTCCCAGTACTGTGCATGCCATGGGGTTTGCACTGTGTGCCATGTTGCACTGCTGTGCTGTTTGCCATAACGTGTGCCCCTGGACATGTGTACCCTGTGTGGCCTACACACATCTGGCACATTTGGCTCCTTGGCACTGTTGTCATGGTGCCTGGATTAGCCATGCTATCCATTGTCACCCCCAGTGTTGTGGCTTTTCGTCCATGCCCTCATTCCTGCTGTGCCATCAGCATCTGCTGGACACATTGCCTGCCTCTGTGTGTGTGTTGCCTTGTCCTGTGCCCCTGGTGTACTGAGCAGTGCACATCCTACAGCTTTGCAGTGCCACTCTGTTCACCATGGCCATGGCTGCTGAGGCCCCCTGTCTGTGTACTTGCATGCTGCTCATGTCCCACCTTGGGCACTGATATGTTGCTCCAGTCTCAGGCAGGCCTGCTTTACTTGCTATATTCAGTCCTACCCTTTTTCACAGCACATGTGCATTTGCGCTATAGCACATCCATGGTATATTCAGCCACAGTTGCACTGGTGCATCCTATGGCACATCTACTGAATATGGCATTATTTTGGGGTGGTGCATTTGAGTTGCACTGCACAGGCAGTTGCTCTTTGTGCCTGAGGACTTTTGAATATCTAGGCCACAGAATGTAACAGAAATACATAGGTATATACAATAAGTGCAATATACAGTGGTTGCAGTTAGGTAACCTTAGTTCATACAATGTTTAAGTAGGGCAATTAAGAGCAAAGTGGCAGAAGGAGTGGACGAGGGGATCCAGTCTGGCCAGGGTGGATTTAGGGGCAGCACCATAGACGATATCGCCATAGTCAAAGATGGGGAGAATCATCTTGGTAAGGATGTTTCAGCAAGCAGGGAGGGAGATACACCTATTATGACTAAATAGGGCACCCAGTTTAGGGTGGAGCATTTTATGAATGGTGTCTATGTGCTGGAAGAGGTGGACGTGACTGTCAAGCCAAACGCCAAGGTATTTGAAGGCAGGTATGTGGTTAATTGGGATACCATCTAGAGTGTGGAAGGAAGGTAGGGACGGGAATTTAGAGAGTCTTGGTCTAGTGCCAAAGCGCAAAGTGACCATCTTTTTGGCATTTAGAGATAACTGATTTCACTGAACACATTTCTAGGCTGAGACAAAATCAGGTTGGAGTTTGGATACTAGCTCAGTTGGCGAAGAACCAGAGAAAAATAGGGCAGTGTCATCTGCGTACATGTGTATGGATGCAGATGAACAGGCAGAGAGAAGATCATTTAGGAATATGGATAATACTGTCAGTGCCTAAGCTAGTCCAAAGGGTAGTGCCTGGTATGTGTAATATTTCACCAACATGTGAAATCTGAGGAATTTGAATTGCAGTGGCTGAATATTGACGTGTAGATAAGTGTCCTTCAGGTCTATGGACATGAAGAAATTCCCTAGTCATATGGCTCTTAGGTTGGACCTGATAGATTCCATCTCTTTATTTATTTTATTTTATTTGAATTTTTTTAACCAGGTGGGCCCACTGAGACAAGGTCCCTTTTTCAGGGGCTACCTGGAGAGGGGTAACAAGGGGAGCAAAAGGAAGTGTACACAGACACTTATCAAGAACAAGTACAAGAGGAGTGTGCACAGACACTTCTTCAGCGTTAGCATATAAAGCAATTAACAATTAAAAAGTGCAAATAAACAGTGGACAATAGACAATTAAAGTGCAGACAAAATATTAAATCAAACATCAAGTTCATACAGTACTGGTTGGGGAGTTTCAGTCTCCTCCTAAAGTATAATAGGTTGATACTCAGCCTGCAGCATAACAGAAGAGAATATGAGCCTGGGGGGGGGACAGTGGGGAGAGCAGGGGTGAGGAAGAAGGGAGAAAAGTGGGAAGGTAGTAGAGGTATCGCAAATTAGTGACAGCTGCAAGTAGGAGGAGGAAAGAAGATTTCCTTGTAGAGTCTCTGAAAGTGAGGAAGACAAGTGCAGGAGAGTAATTTGTGTGGGAGTTTATTCCATTTATGAGGTGCAGCAACATGGAAGGATCTGTTGCCTATGGCTAAAGCCGGGTTTGGGGTTATTTAATATGGAGAGATGAGAGGATCTAAGTGTCCTAGAGAAGGATTTCAGTGAGAGGAGATTGGAGAGGACAGGAGGAGAGGAGGGAAGGTGGATTAGTTTAAAGACAGTACATAGTACTGGGAAATCCATTTTGGCCTCGAAGGACGGCCAATTTAATATGCGAAGAACATCGCAGTGGAGTGCACAAGAACGGGAGCGGGCCACCATGCGGGCAACTCTGTGAAAGGCCTGCTTAAGTTTTGCCTGAATAGGGGTCCTGGCCGAGTGAGTGATAGGGGCTGCAGAGAAGAGCACAGGGAGAAGAGCAGTTGAGGCAATGGCCTTTCGAGCATGGGGTGAGAGACGAGGCAACACAGTATAACAGACCAAGTTTTTGGTTTGTTACCTTGATGACATTTATTGTGTGTGATTCAAGGGATAGATTCACATCCAGTGTCAGTCCCAGGTATTTGAAGGAGCTCACTTCTTCTAGGGGCTCACCAGAGGAGGTGTGGATTATCGGGGGGGAGGGGCTGTGAATTTATATTGAAGGAGGAGTGATGGAACAGCATGGTTTTAGTTTTTTTTTTTTTGCAGTATTCCAGCTTCTGGAAATAATATTGAAGGTCAGTCTTAATGGAGGAGACATCTGTGTTAGACCTACATATAATGGCATTGTCTGCATATAGCTGGGCCGAGGCCCCATCACAGTTCATAGGCAGCTCATTGATGAAGATGGAGAATAGGAGGGGCCGAAGGATTGTCCCTTGAGGGACCACATCAGTGATAGGAGATAAGGAGGAGTGAACACCAGACCATTTAACACATTGTGACCTACCGGATAGGTAGTTAGAGAACCAGGTCAGAGAGGTGGAATCAAGACTGAGACAGTGGAGCTTCAAAGAAAGGAGTGGGTGATTAACTAGATCAAAGGCCTTTGTAAGGTCAATAAAAACAGCCCCTGTGGCCTGTCCAAGATCCATGGCCTGATATAGATCTGAGGTGACCTTCAGAAGAACGGATTCAGTCCCGTGTGATTTTCAAAAGCCATGTTGGTGTTTAGTGAGGGCACTGGTTTGCTCGAGAAAAGAGTAGAGTTGGACATATATAATTCTTTCCTGTATCTTGGCAATAGGACAAAGGATAGATATAGATCGGTAGTTCCCCAGAAGATTTCTTGGGCCAGTTTTATGAACTGGGACAACAGTTGCAGTTTTCCATTTGTCGTTGATAGATTGTGTTAGGAAGGATCTGATAATTAACTGTGCGATCAGCCGAGCTAGCTCGGGAGCTCCAATTCTGAGGAATTTAGGTGGCAGGGAGTCAAATCCCGGAGAACTATCAGGGTTGAGGCCCAAGAGGAGTTTGAGTACTTCCATAGTTGAGGTGAGTTTTAAGTGGAAGAATGAATGAGAGGCTTCTAGAGGTGAGTGGAGTGGAGCAGACTGAGAAGTTGGTAAACCAGCTTTGTACGCTCCTAGGTCGGTGAAGAAATGATTAAAATCAGTGGTTGGGGGGCACTAATCAGCAGCTAACTGAGAGATCGCGTTTCCTTCTGGTCCGATGAGATAGCCAAAAAATAATGATTAATATACCGAATTTTCCACCCCGGAGCAAATAAAATGGTGGTTTTGAGTGACAGAGAGAGTAATGGATGAGTATATGACCTCGATGCCTTCCAAAAGTCAGCGGGCGACTGGGAAAACCGGGGGTTAAAAGGGGATGGCGGGCCCAGGAGGAGAAAATGCAGGCCTGGTTTCGCTCTCGGCGGCGGAGGTGGCGGCTCTGGGGAAGGAGCTTACAGGGCAGGTTACTGCAGCCCTAGAACCGCGCTTAATAAAGCTGGAGGACAAGTTGGATGGGAAACTGCAGGAGGTCCTGGAGCAGCAGGCGCAACAGAGCACTCGGCTGACCAAGGCTGAAGAAAGAATTTCCAGACTGGAGGATGAAGTGTTAGCAGTCCCAGGACAAGTTCGTGCTTTGCAGAGGGAGCTTGAGGAGTTTAAGGAGGCCTACGATTACCAAGAAAATTATCATCGGAGGTTAAACTTGCATCTTAGGGGGGCTCCCTGAGTGACTGGAGGGAAAGGATGCCCTTGATTTTTGCAGCAGGATACTACCTGAATTGTTGGGGCTGGAAATGAAAAATGGCAAGGTTAAACTGGAGCGAGCACATCGGGCGGTAATGCCACAGCCTGCGGTGGATCAGCCTCCATGCCAGATAATTATGCGCTTTCACAATTTCCAGGACCAAGAAGCGGTATTGAAGGCCTACAGATCCCAGGATACCCTGAGCTACGAGGGCCATAGATTATTCCTCTCGCAGGACTACTCAGCCCGTCTGTTGAAAAAAAGGAAGGCCTTCAATGGGCTGATGGCACAGTTGAGGGGTCTTAAGGTGGAAAACTTTCTGGTATATCCCGCCACACTGAGAATCAAACATGAGAGTGCGACCTACTCCTTCTGGGAGCTTGAGAAGGCTGAGGAGTTTGTAAAGGGCCTGAAGAGAAGAGTGAGTTGAATGATCGTGGGGAAATATAAAGAACTAGAAAGATGGCTATGAGAGGTCTGGACTTAAGTGTTCTGGTGGTGTGTTGATGTTATGACTATCGATTATGGACTGAATTATGGTGAGAGTGTTTCTTGTTTCTGGCTGGTGCCGTTGCGCCACTTTTTACCCGAGGAGGTTGGATACTGGAGGACATGGTGGTTGGCTTAGGCATGGTGGAAGAATCGTGGATTAAAGGGGCCTGAGCAGTTTGAAGACTGGACTCTGATGTGTGTTTCCTTTCGCCTGCATGGAGGGCCCTCTTCTATGGACTGACGGTGTGTGAAAGCTCAAATGGAGACCTGAGGGCCATGGAGATGAGGAGAGTTCCAACGCGGGTGAGGTAGGAGCGGGGGAGGGCCTAGCACGTGTTTGTTGATGGCACGGCCTAGCCCCCCACGCCCCCCCTCTGATACTATTAGATTCAAAATGTGCCCATCTGCTGTTGTTGATTAGAGAGCGAGGAGGGTAGGTTTGGGGGGGCTGGGGGAGAGACAGACGGAGTATCTAGTTGGAGGGGATGGGGGGCTGGGGATCTGGGGGTTTGTTTTTTCGCTGGGGGGAAGGCGAAGGTGTGACAGACTGGAGCGGGGGGAGGTTTCTTTTGAAATGGCTTGGAAGCCTGGGTCTTAAAGTTATGATTAGCACCCTCATCGGGCCATGTGGCTGGGAGTCTCCTTGGGATATTCTGAAAGATGAAGGCCGTGGGGATGGGGGAAGGAACGCACGAGGGGTGGAGAGTGAATTGGAGGGCGATATGTAGGTGGGTTCTTTTTCTTTATCTTTTCTGGCCTGATGGATGCAAAAACTGGATGCCGCGTGATACTCACGTTGGCAGAATCGAGGGGTGGGATTGGTAGAAAAGATGGGGGTATTGAGACCATAGATAGGATGGGTAGAGACAGAGGGAGGGGGACAGGTCGCAGCCGGGGCGATGTTGGGGTGGAGATAAAGGGAGCATGGAGGGGAGGTCAGATATGCTCAAGGGAGGGGATTTGGGGGGAAGGGGAGAGTGTTACTAACTTACTAACATACTAAAATGCCAGCAGAATAGGCCTAATGGTCTTTCGTGTCTGCTCGTTTGGTCAGTCCCCAACCTGGGTGCTGACCTTGCTGTCCCCCTCGCCTTCTCTGGCTTCTCCCTTCCCAGTTCCGGATATTCTTGCTGCATTGGATTTTGCTTCCAGAACCCTTCCCCTGTACCTGTCCCACCCCCTCTTGAACCCCTCCACTGTCTCTGCCTCCACCAGCCCCCTAGGCAGTGCATTCCATGGCTCCACCACCCTCTCAGTGAAGTAGCACCTCCTCCTTTCTCCCCTGAATCTTCCCCCCTCCAGCTTCCAGCCATGCCCTCTAGTGGCCCCTTCCTCCTTCCTTCAAGCACCCCGACTGTTCCTCCCTATTTACCCTCTTCATGTACCTAAGGCCTCTATCATGTCCCCCGGTCCCTTCGCTTCTTCCAATGTGTACATATTTAGCTCTTGAGCCTCTCCTCATAGGTCCTGTCCCCAAGCCCCAAATCATTTTGGTTGCTCTCCTCTGGACCCTCTCCAGGAGGTTAATGTCCCGCTTAAGTGTGGCCTCCAAAACTGCACGCAGTACTCCAGGTGCGGCCTCACCAAGCAGTTATACAGAGGGAGTATCACTTCCTCCTTCTGGAGGTGATCCCCTAGCGATGCATCCCAGCATCCTGTTGGCCTTGGCTGCTGCCCTCCCACAAGTCTCAGAGTTGTTCATCTTGACATCCACCACCACCCCAGGTCCCTCTCAGCCATCGAGACTTGTAGCATTTTCCCCAGGGTGTACACTTGACCTGGGTTTCTGGCCCCCAGGTGGAGTACCTTGCATTTCCCTGCATTGAACCTCAGCTTCCACTTTCTAGACCATCTTTCCAGAGCCTCCAGGTCCCCCTGTAGGGCCACCCTCCCCTCCTCCCCATCCACCACCACCCCAGTTTCGAGTCATCCGCAAAGAGACTCATCTCACTCCTGATTCCTGTCCTTATGTCAGCTATGTAGGCGTTGAACAGAAGGGGCCCAAGGACTGATCCCTGTGGGACCCCACTAATGACCCTCCTTGGGGATGAGACTATCCCACCAACTACGACCCTCTGGGTCCGGTCCTGGAGCCAATTGCCTATCCATCTGATCATCTGGTTCCCCACCCCCATTTCTCCCAGCTTATCCCAGTGTTTTTTGACAATAAATGAATATCTGGGATAGAAGTGAGATAAGGGCTGGGGTGAATAGGAGATAAAGGGTGGGGCAGTCAGGTGAGATGCAGATGTGGATCGGGGGGGACTCGTGAGATTAGGGCGAAGTAGGTGGGATATTGCTCCTGCTCGGGATGGAGATTAAGGGGAACCCCGGGAGTGGGAGAGTTCCAGAAGGAATATTCTGGCTGGTGGAGGGAGTGGCGGGACGTGCATCTTGGTTATGGTGGAGCAGTGTTCGTTTTTCATTGTCTTTAAATCTACACTTGTGCTATGTTAGCAGTTAGTGTGGTGGGAGGAAGATGGAAGAGGAGAGGTTATAATGGAAGGGCAAAGGGAGGAGTGGAGGGGTGGGATGGGGGTGCGGGGAGGGTTAGTTATAAGTGCTAAAATAGATAGTTCACTGATTGTTTTTGTTAGTAGTGTAATCACCTGGTTGTACCATAATTGTGACAGTCGAGTGTGCAGAAATCAAGGAAAGTGCATAAAGGTATATGCGAAATGTATGAAAGCTTGGAAGTATGTAATGCAATGTGGAGTGATAATACTCCTTAAAAAGGTAAAGTTGCATAGGACGAGATGGGTGACCCAGTCAATTTAAACGTTATATCTTGGAATGTTAAGGGTATTGTAAGCCCAGTGAAGAGGACTGCACTTTTAACGGTGCTCAGACGTAAGGGGGCACAGGTGACAATGCTGCAAGAGATGTATTTGACAGACTTGGAGCATGCCAAATTGGTGCGAAATTGGGTTGGGAAATGTTTAGCGGCCTCCTATTCCTCGCATAAAAGGGGGGTAGCAATACTCTTGCATAAGAATCTGCTCTTTGAAGTGAAAAGGGTAGTGAGAGACCCTAAGGAGGGCAGATACATTTTTGTTACTGGAGTTTGGAGAGGGGAGACAGACACTTACGTTTGGCTGTATCTATGCACCGGCAGTATATGACCTGGTTTTCTATACCTCTTTGCTGGGCCTGCTTGTGAGGGAGCAATTTCCGGGGCTCATTATGGGAGGGGACTTTAATTGGACTATGGACACGAAGATAGATCATTCGGAGGGCAAGGGGCCGGAGACGGAGGCTATGGGACAGTGGAAAATTGGGATTGCAGATCTAGACATGGTGGATGGTTGGAGGGTGGTTAATCCCACTGGGCAGGAGTATACATTTTATTCTAACCCCCATAAGACCTGGTCCCGGTTAGATTACTTTTTTCTACCTAGAAGTTGGGTGGGAAGGATAAAAGAGATAAGTCACAGCCCCATCTTCATTTCGGATCACACTATGGTCGTGTTGTGTATTGTGTGTGGGGGGGTGAGAGTAGGTCTTCAATATGGAGATTTCCCACATACTTAGCCAAGGACCATGCATTTAGGGAATATTTGGCAGAATAATGGAAGCTTTATGAAGAGGTAAATGATACGGGAGAGGTGTCCAGTGCTGTCTTATGGGAGGCAGGTAAGGCCTATATGGGGGGCCATAATAGCCTATGTGGCTAAGATTAAAAAGCAGAAAAGGGGTAAAAGGGAAGAATTAGAAAGGTGAAAGAGCTGGAGAAGCGAGTAGGTGGAGGAGAAAAGGGAGAAGCCCCCAAGTTGTTGACAGTGGCGAGGGAGGCCCTTAATTCTCTCTTAAAAGAGGAAGCAGGGAAGGCTTGTTTTTTTTGCCAGAGAAGGGTTTTCAAGTGGGGAAATAAGCCTGGGCCCATGTTAGTAAGATTGATGAAGAGGGGCAGGTGCCCAACTAGGATCTTGCGGATTAAGGGGGGGGTGGCAAGTCATTACAAGCTCAAAGAACATAGCAGAGTGTTTTGGGAGTTTTTATGAAAAGTTATATAGGGCAGAATATGCAGGGTAGGAAGAATATATCCAGGAGTTTCTGAGTGGGGTACCTTTACAGAGGATTACAGATGAGCAGAGGGAGGTGCTGAGCCAGCCCATATCAAGGCAGAAAATTTTGAGTGCCATACAGAAGCTGCAGGAGGGGAAGGCCAGTGGGCCTGATGGCTTCCCTGTCGAGTATTACAGGATCTTGGGGGGACAAATGGCGGATGTGTTGAGGAGGGTGTTTGAAAGGGGGGAGGAGGGACAGGTCCCGGTATTGCCTGACTCATGCTATGAAGCTAATATTTGCCTAATACATAAAGGAGGCCAGGATGAGCTTGAATGTTTCTCCTATCGACCAATCTCCTTTCTCAATGTTGATATGAAGATCCTGGCAAAGGTGCTTGCCACCCGGCTGAGAGAATATCTTGCCAGAGGTGGATTCACCCAGATCAGACTGGGTTTATTAAGGACGGCAGTCCTACCACAATGTTCACTTGGGCTGTTAAATATTGTATGGAGGCTGGGCAGGCTGGCACCAAGATGGGAGTGATCTCATTAGACGCTGAAAGGCATTCGACAGGGTGGAATGGGACTATTTGTTCGAGGTGATGAACCGGTTTGGTCTGGGGGACTCATTTATAGGGTGGGTAAGGGCCATGTACCGAAAACCGAGCTCACAGGTGTCGGTGAATGGGTGCCTATCTACCAAGTTCAGTTTGGGTAGAGGGACAAGGCAGGGGTGTCCTCTATCCCCTCTGCTATTTGCCCTGGTGATTGAACCGCTGGCGGCAGCGTTACACCAGCATGAGGGAGTGGTGGGAGTGAGGGATGGAGAAGGAAGAGTGCATAAGGTGGTGCTTTATGCTGATGATATGGTATTATTTTTAGGGGACTTGAATAGCTCTATGGGATGCCTAATGGATATAATTCAAAAGTTAGCTGGATTCTCTGGGTATAAGATTAATGTGAGAAAATCTGAAGTCATGGGGTTCCCAGGAGTTGGTCCGGAGGTTAGGCAGAGGGGATTCAGAATTGTCAGGTCGGATTTCAAGTATCTTGGGGTACATATTGGGCGAAGGTGGGAGGAGTTACATAAGCTGAACTATTACCCTATGATAAATTTGGTGTTGGCAGACCTGAAGAGATGGATGCAATTACCAGTATCTTGGATAGGGAGAATAAATCTTATAAAAATTAATATTATCCCAGTATCCTATACCCTATGCAAATGCTACAGTTGAGGCTTACGCTGAGGGATATGAAACGGTTAGAGAAAGAGTTCACGGACTTCATTTGGCAGGGGAAAAAGCCCAGAATAAGTTTAGCAAGGCTCAAGGCAGACAGAAATAGGGGTGGACTTAGTTTCCCGGATTTAGGGGCATATTATAGGGCAGTGCAAATCCGGGCAGTAGCAGATTGGGTCCATAAGCCTGAAGTGACTAGTTGAATAGGTCTGGAACAGGAGGGGACCCCTGGGAGGCTCACGGCATACCTCCATAGTAGGGGGCTGCGAGCGTATAGGGATACAAGTACAGGTAACCCTTTAGTCCGGGAGACGCTGGAGGCATGGCACCATTCTTGGTGATGGAAGGGGGTGGCCCAGAGGGAGACTGTCCTGCTCCCAATTGAGAGGAACCCCTTCTTTCTCCCTGGGATGGAGGATGGGGGTTCCTGGAATGGGAGAAGGGGGGGTGGTGTGTATGGGGATACTGTTGGAGAAGGGGGAATTGAGGGTGTTCAACAAGATTAGGCAGGAGATAGGGTTGGGGACCTCCCATCTATTTCGATATTTGCAGCTGAAAACATATGTAGGGAGACTAGGTATGGGGGAAGGGAGAGGATATATCCATACGGAATGGAGCAGATGGTCTGTCAGGCTAGGAAAGACATAAAAGGGTTTGTTGGAAAAATAGTTAAACAGGATAAACAGAATATGCCAGACCTGACGGGCCCTACGAAGACCTTGTGGGAAAGGGATCTAGGGCTCCAGATTTCGGAGGGAAATTGGGACTTGGTGTTAGGTATGCCGGAGGGAATTATGATATGTAATAAATTTAAGGAAGCTTTCTATAAGTTTTTACACAAAATATACTGGCCCCCAGTGGCTGTGCATCGAGCACGTCCTGCTGTGTCGCCAAACTGTAGAAGGTGTGGTAGAGGATTGGGCACCTTCTTCCATTGCTTTTGGACGTGCCTGGTTCTGATAAGGTATTGGGGGGGGGTGATCCAGGAGGTGAATATGGTGATGGGGGGAAGACTGGTCCGGGACCCTCTAATCTGCTTATTTGGTATGGAAAGAATAGAAGGAGAAAGAAGAGTGGCAACTATTACCTAGATGGGTAAGGGTGTCGTTGGTGTTAGCTAGGCATTGCATTCAGATTACCTGGGTTTCTGGGAGTGGGCCTACGCTGACTGACTGGCGGAAGTTAGTTATACGCACACTGGCTTTAGAGAGGCTCACATGGATAGTGAGAGATAGGGAGGAGATGTTTTTAAAAGACTGGGCCCCCTTTATGACGACTCTAAGCCTGTCTGAAAATTTAATGCTCTGCTCAGGGTTGAATATTTAAGCATCAGTGTATTGGATGGGCACGGGGGATGGTTAAAGGGGAGGATCAGTGGTTAAGCTTGGGTGTAGTAGATGTCCCTTTTTTTAGGGGGTTATAACATTTTAGTATAACATAAATGGATGGAGGCCGGATGTTCTCTGTTTGCGGTGCTTCCTATGTTGCATATAATAATGGGTAGTCATCTGGGAAGATATGAATGCATAGATGATGAAGGGATAATACTGCACACTTGACTGTATTGCACTGTATTGTATTTTATCTTGGTAAATCGACTGTATCATAAGTGAATGGAATGTATGAGATGTATTGTGGGGTTAACCAGGTTGTTTTTTGTATGTTTGTAACTGTGTCTGTTTTTTGTTGTATGTAGTATGTATAAGCTGTTTTTTTGTGTGTGTTAGAAAACTGTTAATAAACAGAACATTCAAAAAAAAATCAGTGGTTTATTCTGAACTGAATGATTTAAGAAATAACCGGTATATAAAAAAGCTTCTAAACAAGATTGTAGTAATTTTCGACCAATTATCCTGTCTTCAATCATCAGTAAGTTAATAGGAGGAATAATAAAAGGCCAGATACGTGAACACATAACAAGTATGGGTATCATGGATAAAAATCAGCATGGTTTCCGAACTGGTCAGTCTTGCTAGACAAATTTGTTGCACTTCATTAATGCAGTGAGCAGTGCTCTGGGCATGGGATTAGCTGCTGATGTCTTATGCTTAGATTTCTCTAAAGCATTTCGACACCTTTCCTCATAAGCAGCTTATTGAGAGATTGACAGACATAGGACTCGATATTAATACTGTTAAATGGGTTAAATCATGGTTGGAAGGAAGGAAACAGAGAATTTGTCTGGCAGGTCATCTGTCACCTTGGGCAGACATTACTAGTGAGGTCCTGCAGGAGTCGGTATTGGAACCAACCTTGTCCAGTATTTACGTGGCACCCCTTCAGACGTCATCTAATTGCTGGAACACAAAATTTGCAGATGATGTCAAAGTTGGCTGAATAGTTAACGATAACCAGGATAATCTCCAATTCCAAACAGAAATAAACCAGATAGGAGACTGGGTAATACTAAATCAACTAACTCTAAACCTACACAAGTGTAAGATCATGCATATTGGTCATAATAATAAAAAGGCCACGTATTATCTATATGGTAACCCTATTCCAGCATCCAGTTTTGAAAGGCACTTGGGATAGCTGATCACAGCTAATCTAACATCATCAGAACAATGTAAGGAAGCAGCTAGCAGGGCAAATAGAATAATGGGATGTATCTATAGGCATGTAAAAAGCAGAGACAGTAGAGTTGCAGTCCCCTTGTATTCATCCCTTGTGAGACCGCACCTAGAGTATTGTGTCCAAATGTGGGCACCACATAAAATCAAGGATATTAGGATGATTGAATGGGTGCAGAGAAGGGCAAGCAAAATATAAAGCACCTAAGGAATGTCGACTATGGGGACAGGTTGAGTCATCTTGGTCTGCACAGCATGGAATACAGGAGACTCAGGGGAGACCTGTGTCTGATATATGGAGCCCTAACAAATAATGAACTATGGGAAGCTATTGGTTTAGCCAGTAACAGAGAAAGATGTAGCAGATTCCACCAATACCAGCTTATGGGTGATTTTTACAAAACAAATGTAAGAGGTCAATGGTTAAGTCAGACAGTTATTAACTCATGGAATAAACTACCTAGTAATGTGGTGTCTAGTACTACTCTAGACAGCTTTAAGAAATCCCTGGACGACTTCATGGATAATAAAAAACATGCTTTTTTTTGGGTAGAAACTGATTGAGTCCACATGGCCTCTGGCTTCTGACTCATACTCTTTTGTTATTCTGTGATTCAATGAATGTTAAGTCTAAGACTGGGCAAAAGCCTCCTGTTTTCTTTGGTACTGTAAAGAAGATGGAAAATATTCCTCATCCTCCTTATCCTCTTTCCTGTGGTTGCACCTCTGCTATCACCCCATTTTGTATCAATCCTTGCAATATCTGCTGAATCTGTTGCAGGCAAACCTTGTGTTTGGGTACTGGTGAAATGATGAGATGGTTCATTAAGGGAATATCCTCCTGCTGTATGGCAGAACTCTTGTGAATTATTTTCAGCACCTACTTGTCTTCCATTGTTTTCCTCCATTCGTGTGCAAGCTGTTAAAGTCATGCTTCTATCAGTATGGATTCCATTTGTACCAGGAGGGCCATGACCGGAGGGGGTAGTCATTGTTTTGACTGTTGTTTATGGTTGAATCTGTTTTGGAACTTGCCTCTGTTTGATCCACCTTGGCCACCGAATTTCATGCTGTTGTTGGGGGGATGTGAGGGGCAAACATTATTCCCTCTGTTACCGTAGTGGTGCCATCATCTGTCATGAAAATTATTATTTGAATGAGACCTAGGCCTGAATGGTAGATATGTGGATGTTAGCAAGTGGTCTTTTCCCAGGGCTTTTCCCCTTTCCTTGCCTTTGAAATATTTGTCTAGGCCTTCTCCAAATAGTAGGGAACCTTTGAATGATGTTCCTTTGCAAAACTGTGGCACTCACACCCCAACTATGCACAGACACTGGAGCTCAAAAAAAACTTTCTTTTATTTTACATATATAAGACTACAGGAGACATTAGGCTAATGTCTGCTATAGTCTTATATATGTAAAATAAAAGAAAGTTTTTTATTGAGCTCCAGTGTTTGTGCATAGTTGGGGTGTGAGAGTCATAGTTTTGCAAAGGAATTCCTGCTTTTTTGCTGGATGTGCACCACTATCCAAGTGCAAACTCTTTTTGCTGTGGTTGAACCTTTGAATGGTAATTTGTGTAACATTGCCTTGGATTAATAATCTGGGTCCTGCAGTTTGACCCACAGTGCCCTTCTACTATGGATGACGAGTGCCACTGCCCTTACATTAATATGAATAAATTAACTGCCATATCTGCTAAGTATTTGGTGGATAACATTTCTTGGTCCAATAGTTGGGCATCTGCTGACTTGGTGGCCAGAGTCTTGTGTACGTCTTGTATCCAGGTTCATTGCACCCTGGTGGCATGGATGGTGGTTGTGGCTGCTGTAGCCCTGAGACCTGCCACTTTGTAAGTCTTTCACAGGATATCCTCTCATTTTCTGTCTGTCTGGTCCTTCAGACCTGTAGAACCCTCCGATGGGAAAACTGTCTTCTTTTTAAGCGCTGCTATCTGTGGGTCCACTGCGGGTGATGTACACTACAATTGCAGCTTGTCTGCCTGTAAAGAGTATATTTTGTTCCATAAGTGATGTTCTGGAATGCATGCTGGGTCTGCCAGTTCCCATTCTTTAGCCATGAGCTTGTTGATAGCCTTGCACACAGGAAAGGCATCATTGTACTTTGCTGACAGCACCAATGAGGTAAATAGCTTAGTTTAAGGAGGAGGTGCCAGTGTGTTGAACCCCACTGCCTCCATCGTATGGCATACCAGAGGTGGAATTTGATCTGAGAAACACCATTTAGCCATTAGTGACTGGGGATCTGTTTCCATGTTGACTTCATCCTCCAGTTCCTTACCAGAGTCACCTTCTGGCTCAGGGGTGTCCAAGCATGGGTCCACTGAGGATGTTGACTGGAGCATGGTTGAGAACCAGGGGTGGGAGTACATGCAGCTCACTAGTTGGATAAGGATTGTGTGGTCCAGCTATCTCCACCAGTCTTTCAGCATGACTGTCATGAAGTATTGCTGCACCTGTATTATTTGTTGGCTCTGCAGAATGATCAAGGCAGTGTCTGTAAGTTGCCCAGATATTTCCACTATTTGAGGAAAAGACGTAGGTGGCACATCAGACATGGGTCTACAGCTGGATGGCTCTTGGGATGTTCTAGTGGCCCCGCATTGGTATAGGATGCCTCTGACATTATTGGGGACTGTTCTGCACAGGATAGGCAAAAGTGTCACAAGTGACATGTCGGCAGTGGGATGTTGCAGGAGGTACAGGTCTTCATCCTAGGCATGGTGATCCTGTATGAAGACACAAAAGAGAGGGAATTGTGTGAGAGTGGACCCTTGTCTGCTATGTAACATCACACTTGTGCACTGTATGCAGGTTAATGTAGAAATCACTAGCTCTTGTGTCTGCCTATGGAGATTCTGCAATGGACTATGGGCTTAGCTATTACTGTAGTTTCTCCAGGTAGGATGGGAGCTGGAAGTGTGGCTGTGGCAGTAATGTGGGCCAGCTATATATGAAATGCATTGATTTTCCTTGCTAAGATGGCTGTTGGAAATGACGCAATTTGAATCACTTCATGTTGCTGCATGATCTCAGTAATACATCAGTAGATGTCCCTCATCAAGATGGCTGTCTGGAGTGATGTCAGCTCTGGAGGATGTTGATTTTCATCACTAAGATGGCTACTGGAAATGACACATTTCAGATCACTTCCTGTTGCTGGATGGCCCCCAACAATACATGAATAGGTGCCCCTCCCAATATGGCTTCTGGAAGTAATGTCAGCTCTAGAGAATGTCACTCACATATGTAACTCAGCAGACACAGGAAAAAGGGTGAGTAGAGGGAGGGGATTCTCTTAGAAAGAACAAGTGCCATAAAACCTTTAACATGTAGTGGGGACCATTTTCATTTCAGTATGTTCAATTTGCTTTTCGATCCCCCAGTGCTCTGCTCATGGCCCTGGAGGACCACACAAGCAAAAACAAGGCTCCCTGGTAGCTTTGTGATAGTAGCTGAACTTGGCATCACTCATAGGGATTCCAGGATGCTGCACTGTTCATCGAGTGGACTGACAGCCCTGCTGGGAGGGATGCTTTCTCCTGCTATGCAGTGAGCAGCACATCATGTGACTGCTATGTGAGGGATCACAGATGTGCACCAGCTTGCAGTCTTGGCATCTACCTGCATGCATGGCTGAGTGGCAATTTCAAATAGCTGTTTCTTTGTGTCTGATATACTGCTCACACTGTGCTGGATTAGAATTTACAATGGGTTTACGTTCAGAGGCACACAGAGTACCTTCCTTTAGGTGCACAATGCACTCTTATATCACCAGCCCTAGATAGAGTCAGTGGCTAGCTAAAAATAAGGATACATAAAATAGAGTAAGTTAGTATTCAAAAGGCCTCCATATTATATTTATTAGTTGCAAGCCTGAACAATAAAAACACATACCTTCTTACTGAAGAAGTCATAGCTCCAAATTAGGGTCTTTACAAACTGCTAAATAACAGGAGATCTGATCCTTTGCTGCAACCTGATTCAATTTTATATTTAAAAACTGGGCCAGCCACAGTACAGAAGTGGGTCAGATTTCATCTTTTGAGGTCACATGCACATCAGCAACCTATCTGGTGAACATAACCCCAATCCTGGAGTGCCTCAGAGATTATCCCTCGCAATGCCATACAACTTGATGCAACACTTTAGAAAAGTTATTGGTAGGCAACTGTACACCGAAAGGTTAAAGAGACAACATAGAAACATAGAAATATAGACTTTGATGACAGAAAAGGGCCACTTGGTCCATCTATTCTGTCCATTTCTCTACCTATTGGATAAGCTGCAGATCCTAATTAACCAACAGCCTACTTCTTAGTATCCCCCTCTAGAATTGCCTTATGTCTGTCCCATGCATTCTTGAACTCCCCCACTGTTTTTGACACCACAGCCACCTCGGGAATGCCGTTCTATCCGTCCACCACCCTCTACGTGAAAAAATACTCTACTTCGTCACATTGTCCATGAGCCGTCCCTCCTCTATCTTCAAATTGTGCCCCCTTGTTCTTGCACATCTCTTTTTCTGAAAGATGCTACCCTCTTGGATTTTATTGAGTCCCTTGAGGTACTTGAAAGTTTCTATCATGCCCCCTCCTTTCTTTGAGGGTAATCATATTAAGCTCCTTTAGTCTCTCTTTCTATGGCTTCTGGTGCAGACCCTGCATCATTTTAGTTGCCCTCCTCTAGACTGCCTCCATCCTGTCTATGTTGTTGCAGAGATGGGGGTCTCCAGAACTGGATTCAGTACTCCAGATGGGGTCTTACCAACTGTCTGTACAGAGGGCCAACAACTTCCTGTTTTCTACTGTTGATGCCTCTCCCTATTCATCCCAGTATCCCCCCAGCCCTCCTTACTGCCTTCTCACATTGCTTGCCTACCTTTAGGTCATCTGATGTGACTACTCCCAGGTCTCTTTCCATTTTTGTTGTTGTTAGACCCCCCATATTGTGTAATTTTCCCTAGGTTTTTGCTTCCCAGGTGCATTACTTTGCACTTCTTTGCATTGAATGTAAGCTGCCATATTTTTGACCATTCCCCCAACCTTGCCAAGTTCCTTCTCATCCTTTCCACCCCCTTCCCTTGTGTATTGACCCTGTAGCAGATCTTTGTGTCATCTGCAAAGAGGTATGCTTTGCCTTCTTGTCCCTCTGCAATGTCACCTATAAAGACATTAAAGAGGACCGGCCCGAGTACTGAACCCTGCGGTACCCCGCTAGTAACAGCACTGGGTCTAAATAGAGCTGACATGAATAGCTTTGGCATGGTGTGCACTGCAATAAGGGCACCGAATGTTCTTTTGTAGGGGGCTCTGCCCCCAACACCTCCTGGACGTAATGATTCCCACTCTGGGGGGGGAGCGGATCACAGGGCAAGTTAAATTTCTGAGGCCATGGAATACCATTTCCACGGCCCCTTATAAAAAAAAAAGTCCCGACCGGAGTAAAATGACTGGAGATTAGGATTAGAACCTTGTTTTTCAAAGCCACTGGCAGAGCTGCTCGATGCCCCAGCCTTCCACACCACAGAAGCAGCTTGGCCAGTCTCTTGGATTCTGGTGCCCTTGAGGTGTATTAGCACCATAGACAGTGACCAGGAGAGCGCTTCCTGAAAGCGCTGTATATTCCCTCTCACTGTCTGTTGTAGCACTACATGAACTAGCCCCCAGTAGACTGGTGCTATTCATGTAGCGCTCTTCTAACTGGGTACCCTAGTAACCCCCCTTTCTTTGAAGTGGACTCTGTTTACTATTACCCTCTCTGTCCTGTTGTCCAGACAATCTTTTTTACACAGGCTGCCACCCTGGGACATACTCCCAGGCTGGCTAACTTGTTTACTAATCTTTTGTGCGGGACTTTGCCAAATGCCTTGCTAAAGTCTAGGTAGGCCATGTCCACAGCCCTTCCCTGATCTACTACTTTGATCATCCAGTCAAATAAATCTATTAGATTCATCTGACATGATCTTCCCGCTATGAATCCATGCTGCCTTGGGTCCAGTGCCCCGCTGGCCTCTAGGTACTCAACAATTCTTTCTTTCACAAGTGATTCCATCATTTTCCCTACCACTGAGGTAGGGACAAGTGGAAGGGGTTCTGAAAATAAGGATAGCAGACTTTGAGTAAAGATTTGCAACTGTTTCTACAGGAACAGGTGGAAAGTGAGAAGCAACAAAAAAACCAGATGGACCTGAGTGAGAGAGTGATAGCATACTGCAACAGGCACAGCAAGTTGAGCTCCTCACACTATGGATATTAAAAAGAATTACTTTTTACTTAGTGACTACCTGGCCTGCATTGGTAAAATATACAGTACAGCCCCAATCTAATGAACCTCCATATACCAACCCGCCCTAACAAAGACAGTGTCCCCGACTCTTCATGCCTTTTTTCCCTGATCAACTGTTAATGAATCCCATCCATTTGTAATAAACTTTAATAATCTCTTCTAATCCCCTGTGTTTCTGCGTGTGTTGCAAAATGTGTGCAAAAAATGGCAACAAAAATGAAACAAAACATGCTTACCCTGGCAGACAAGCTCCGTGTTCTGGAGAGTCTAGAAAATGGGGAGGAAGCCGTACATATTGCCCAAGAGTACGGCACTGGAAAATGGACAATACTGGACATTAAAGAATCAAAAGATAAACTGTGGCAGTTCTTCATGACAATGGAGGGTTCCTACGGGCCACAAAATTGCAGCAACATGCGAATGTGTGCAGATGAGGCGCTGGATGCTGCAGTGTACCTTTAGTTCAAACAGGAGCATGAGAAAGGGGCTCCGATCTCTGGCCCCATTCTGAATGAAAAGGCACTTCAGTTCTACGTAAGGCTCAACAGTCAAGGTGATTTTATTGTCAGTGATGGCTGGTTACACCACCTTAAAAAGCGGCACAGTATATTGCAGCTCAGACTTTGCGGCGAAAAGTTGAGTGCCGAGGAAGAAAGTTTGCAGCCCTTTATTGATAAAGTCAATTTGGTCATTCAGTCAGAGAAATTTACACTTGACCAGCTTCTTTAATACAGATGAGACAGGCCTTTACTGGTGCTGTCTACCTGACAAGACCCTGGCACACGGTTCCGAAATGGAAGCTCCAGGCTTCAAGAAGGCTAAGACCATGTTATCCTACTGGGCTGTGTTAACACAGCCGGAACTTACAAATTGCCATTTCTTCTGATAGGGAAGTCCCAGGAGCCCGGGTGCTTCAAACACATTTACATGGGTAACCTCCCCACACTTTATGATAATCAGCGCAGTGCCTGGATGGATGGCACCATATTCACCAGATGGTACACTAAGGAGTTTGTTTCCAATGTGAAGCGTTTTCTTAGATCAAAGCAACTTCCGATGAAAGCTATCCTTTTACTTGACAATTCACCAGGATATGGCAACTCAGCCCAAAGCTGCAGCATTGCAGCAGAAAACCATAAGTGACTTCTTCAGTAAATAAAGGTAGTGGCATCAAGAACTACAGTAGTGACACTAAAGGCTGTGAGCGCACTGTGAGCACAAGCACAAATGCATAAAAAAACAAGCATTTGTCAATGTCGAATGTTTGCTTGCTGGCATTGGCATTAGCATTAGTAGTGTAGGAGTTACAGAGCCGCATAATAGTAATGGCAGTAAAGTATTGAACTGAAGCCAACCCCACCACCATCCTGCACATACTGACAGGCATTGGGGTGTGCCTTTGGGTCATCAGGCATAACGGCCACGTCATTTCACCACACCCTACCCTGCAGACACCGACAAGTGTCATGGTGTGCCGTGGGGTCTTTGGCCCTTATGTTCACCCCATTCCATCAGGAAATGCAGTGAGATGGGTGCTGTATAGGAGAATGGGGTGAACTTTGGAGACAAAGAGTCCAAGGCACACCTTAATGCCTCTCACTGGCTGCAGGGTGTGGGTGGGGGTGGAATGGTATGAGCATTACGGGCGACAATCCCAAGTCACACCCCTGATGCCTGTCAGTCTCTACAGGGTGGGACATTATGGTCAGAAACCCTAACGCCTCAGGTATTCATTGGTATTTTCACTCCAAATTTTCAACATGTTTTTTTTGTGACCCCCACCTCATGAACAGTGGCAATATCAGTTTGTTAGCCGAAAGCTGATTTTGCACAGCGACTACGCCATTTGGCACCACAGGTGCGAAAATACATTTCAAACAGGATGTGAAAAATGACAGCTGTACTGTTCATGGGGAGATGTAAAAAATGGCAATGTTGAAAATCTGCAGTGAAAATATTAAAAACTGGTGAAGTCATGAGCGATGCGTAGAAACTTTACTACAGCACACCATAATGTAATTAGTTTGGGGATTTTTACAGCAGATTGTCAACACAGGCATTTTGGACCTCCACTCATGAACAGTGTCACTGTGATTTTCTTAATCTGTCCCGAACAGTGATTTCACTCAGCGACCATGCATTTCCGCGCTGGAAGTGCGAAAACACATTTCGGTCATGGTGTAAAAAATGACAGCTGTACCGTTCATAAGGAAGTGTGGAAAAATGCCAGTGGTGAAAATCTGGACTGAAAATATTACAAATTCATGAACTTACGAGGGTGTGTGGAAACTGCGCAATGCTCGTGCGTAACTGTCATTTTATGGACTTTTGTCACCAAATTTTTAACATAGCCATTTTAAGACCTCTGCTCATGAACAGTGTCACTGTGATTTTCTTAATCTATCCCAAACATTGATTTCGCACACCGACTGCGCCATTTTGCGCTAAATGCACAGAAGCACATTTTGGGCATGATATGAAAAATGACAGCTGTACTGCTCATAAGGAGGTGTGGTAAAATGGCAATGTTGAAAATCTGGAGTGAAAATATTAAAAATTTGCGAACTTACGAGCGTGTATAGGAACTGCACAACACATGCTCGTAAACCAGTCATTTTGGGGAATTTTTTCACCCAATTTTCAACATAGGGTTTTTGGGGGGCCTACCTCATGAACTGTGACACTGTCTTTTCATAAATCGGTCCTGAAAGGTGGTTCCATGCAGTGACCGGGAAATCACCTTTCAGGGCTGATTAACACCATGACAGTGCCAGAATTCATGAGGAGGGGTCCCAAAAACCCCATGTTGAAAATTTGGTGCCAAAATTCCAAAAAATGCCTGAGCTATGCATCAAAGTTGAAAAAACCCTATTTATTCCATTATACAGCTTATTGGCATTTCTTCAGTTCGCGATCGGCTTTGAAGAGTGCAGGCATGTTCCTGGTCCACTGAAAATCATCTCACCGGCCTCGGAGGTAAGTATGGGGTGAGGTGGGGGTGGGGAGGTGGATGCGCAGAGGGTGGGCGTGGGTTTGGGGCAAAACAATCAACAAGGGACCGTTTTCTTTTCAGGTGATTGCTTTTTAGGAAGATGGCGGGACTTGTGCCATCACTGGGAGGTGGGCTCTGGCGTGGCAGTGGGAAGAGAGATTTTTGGGGTCAGTGGGTGGGACGGAGATTGGGCAACCCCATCAGCCATACAGACATGTGCCACGCTGGGGTGGGCTCCCAGCATGGCAACTGGCAATCTGTTTCTTTTGGGGGGGTTTAATTGAGCCGAAGGGGATTGGGCACCCTGTTGCCATTCTAACTTATGCCACGCTGGGGTGGGCTCCCTGCATGGCACCTAGAACTCTGGGGGGGGGGCATGTGGAGCCAACGGTGGTTTGGGCACCCCCGTCAGCCATATTGTGTGTGGCGGGCGGGGGGGGAGTGCTATTCAGAGACACTCAGAGGGTTGGGGAATATTATTACAATTCTGATCAGGTGTGCCAACAGACGACAACTGCGTCTACTTTTTCAGTCTCTTTGGGGTTCTGTTTCCCTGCTTTTGTCAATGCCGCTCCTACCCTGAACTCTGACTCAACATTCCAAGGATGGCAATTAGATCTTTTTTGGAAACATTCCAAGGATGTCATTTTAGTCACTTGCCTCTTCCCGGAAAGATAGTCCTAGGAAAAGTTAACTTCAAACTGAATTTATGTTCCAGGAAGAGAAAGTAGAGACATATACAAGCAGGATTGACGGCAATATGCTAATCAACACTATCTTATCGCTGCTTACTGAAGCAGTCTCTCCCTTTCAACTGTATGCCACTGCATTTTCAACTGCTGTCATAGACAGCTGCAGCATTCATTAGTGAACTGTGGCCACGCCTGCAAACACACTGACTGAATTGAAAGACAGGGTGCCACACCTACAAAAACTCAGATGATGGCACTATGTTTCTTGCATGTGCGTGTAAGCAAACATAAAAATCACATCTGCACTTTACTACTCCCCCACACTCAGTTTTCCCGAAGTTGTCCTGGGTGCAAAACAAATACAAATTCACATCTGCACTTTACTACTTCCCACGCACAGTGATCCCAAAGTTTTCCTTGGTCACCTGAAATAAAAAACATTTCTGCAGTTGACCATAATGCTGCAGTAAACTTCTCCCAGCATTAGCTGTCATAAGCTGTCACTACGGAGAGAGCATTTTCCTGTTCATTTATGCAGTTTACTACTCCCTTCCACACAGTTCAGAGTACAATAGGGTGTATATTACTGCATGACACTTCTGCCAGCATTTCCTAGCATTATGGCATTATGAACATAGCAATCCTGGTTGTCCAACTGCCCGAATATCCGAACCTATCAGGTGTCCCCCAGGCATTTCAGATAATTGGGGATCTACTGTAATCTGTTTCTCTCTCCAAATTCTCCTTCAGCCCAGCTACAAGCTCAGGATTCCACTCATACTGTAGCAGACACCAATGGCTCTCAGTTATTCACTGCATATCTCCTCATATACTGCCCTGACCTTTACCCTGTGGGTGGGGCTAGCCAGCAGGTGTTCAGCCAAGTGGAACCTTCCCGATGAGACAAGTGCATCAAGGGTGCCCTGAACGTGGAGAACTGCAACTGGACAGTAGGAGCATAGTTGCAGCATGTGCCTAAGCATCACTGTTATTTTTGTCTATTGTTTGGTTTGGGGCCTTCAGAGCACTCAGCGATAACATCTGAAGAGTCATTTTACAGGAAGATTATAAAATGGGCAAAGGATTTCAAGCAATCTGATTGGTTGTTAGCCATGCATTAGATGTGTCTAATGCACAGCTAAAACTAGAACCCCCATTTAGAATACACAGGCCCATTTTATAAGTGCAATAAGCCACTCCAGGGATGTGCTTTAGACAGTTCTAATGCACAGCTAGGGGACTGGAGTCACTTGGCCTGTGGCCTCGTGCCTCACTACATCCCCCTAGCCATGCATTAGAACTGTCTAATGCACACCTCATCATGTCTTATTGCTTACGTAGTGCATAGGATTTGTAAACAGATGCTAGCAGTAAAAAAATAGCTAAATTGTTTCATTTTTGTGCATGCCTCCAAACTGCATGCATACTGTATGCCAAAGCTTCAATTCCAAATTAAGGTATCTTGGGTAAGCAACATCTTGTGTAAGGCAGGCTGACAATGCCTCACTAGAACAGACATTGCCTTTTTTTAACTTATTTATAAATTTTGCAAACAAAACTTACAATAAAACATCCATGAAAGGTTACCACAATAGGTTATAACTCCACACATTCTCTTACTAAGGAAATCCTCAGATATCTTTCTTAGCATTACAACATGAGGGGAAGTAACTGATTTACTGATTACATTACATTTTCCCCAAGGTTAATTGCAGCACAGAGCCTAATAGGGTTACTGTATATCGGTAATGTAAAGACGATACCCTGTCACCATAATGCACCAAAGTGCACTGTAACGCCATAGGATTATTAAAGTTGAAACCTTTTATTTTCCCTGAGGAGGAGCTTAGTTATAAATTAAGGAATAGCAATAATGTGGAAGAAAAACATAACTATATATTTCAACTTGATGCTGTAGTGATATGAGTGTTGCAACAGTGAGATTATCCTCCCTCCCCGCAAATAGTCAGTATTACTACACAGCATTGGGGTGCAAAATACATCTTATAGAGAGCACCAGACATCTCAAATATGAATAACCTTTTAGTGTTGTATTCCATGTAACCTGTAGCCACATTCCTTAGAAATGAAACAGATCAAGTGGGCATTCTCTGGCATAGGTTGTAGGCATGACTCCCTCACTCCATGACACGGTCTTCTTATAGAGTGGTAATTTTAATATAAAAAAAAGTCATCATTCCCACTATACTAAATCATATTGATACATCTGTGAAAGCACCAAAAGGGAAGTTATTAAGACAAAAGTCCTTGACTCTTATTGAAAGGCATTCCCCACTACCGGTAGTCCGATAAACACTCCCGTCCGGTCTTTAAAAGCGGAGGGGGAAGAGATGAGCAAGGCACGCTTCCAACCCAGACATCGATTCAAAACACCACATATCATTCACAGTCACCATATAAACTTAAATTTAGGAGCATCAGACAGTAGGCAGTCTCATTGTGCAGTACTCACAATGAGACTGCACAATCTGGTTGACAGTGAGCCTTCAAGTAATGTCAATTTCATTGTCTGTTTCAGGATCTTCATGGCTCTCCTTTTCTTTCTCGATGCATTAGATGAACTTCTCTGCCTCTCTTGGCTCATTAAACAAATACATATGGCCACTCCATGTCACCTTCAGCTTTGTGGAATTCAGTAACTGATGTTGCATTCTTAACACATGAAGTGCCCCTGTGCCCGATTAAAAGCCTTCCGTCGCTGCCTTGTTCGGTAAGAGAGATCAGGAAAGAGCGATATGGGTGCATCACCATATCGAAGATCCCTCATTCTTCTGGCCAGAGCTAGGATTCTGTCTCTGACTCCCACGCCATTACCAACAATAAGAAAAGTTCTGGGACCTGTTGCACCAGAGGCTGCTCTTCCTGGGTAATCCTATATGCTTTTCCGAGGAGAAAAGCAGGTTCTTCTTCAGCGATGCCCAGTATTTGCGGAAGCAGAGTTACCACAAAGTCCACGAGTGACTCTCCTTCCGACTGTTCTGGAAGTCCAGTGAGACATTTATTCCATTCCCTGATTTGATTTTTAATGGGCTTCAGCCTCTGGCAGAGAAGGGCATTTTCTTTAATTAGTTTTGCAGTTGTATCAACAGCTTTTAGCACCAACCTATCCATGCACCGTAGCACCTGATCAGCACTATCCATCCATGTTTCTAGAGTAGTCACTATGGGGGTCAGTGTATCCAGTTTCTTGTTCATTTCTTGCACAGATCTGACCAGCTGCATGAGTGTGGCATTCACCATGCCCAAAGAAACATTCTTAGTCCCAGCACAACTTCTGCTTGCTGCTTCATCCTGGGGCACCGGGCCAGCATTTTGTGGCTTCCCTGTTCTGAGTTGAAAAAAGTCCATGACAGGAGCTCCCGCTCTGGATTCCCCCATGTTGATGCCTCGCCTGGTGTTCTTTAAAGCTGTTTAGTTTTGGCCAAAAAATAATTCAGTATTATACTGTTTTCAGTTACGAAATGGCTCATTTCCTAAGGAGCTCAAATTAGGAACATCTCCTCTGCTCTGCTGCTTAGCCATGCCCTGCAGACATTGCCTTTTAAACAGACTTGTATATCTAAACCAGAATTTGCTGAGAATGGCAAACTACAGACACATATTTCATCCTGCTGGGACTTTTAAGTGTAGTGCAGCTACTATTTCAGCCAAATACCAAATCAGATTCAAGGGCATTGGGCATTTAAAGGGGACATGAAAGAAAATGTGGGATTAAAAGATTTACTGTAGTATTATACATTGGCAAGAAAGAATGCTGGTATGTGATTTGTCAAACTGGGACTGGAACCAGGTAGTTATCTCAGCCTAACATTCTGGCTTTAGTCCCAGCACACTAACAACCACATTAAATGTTAAAAAAAGATTGCTCCATGCCACAGCCATCCCTACAAGCAACTTCAGTGGTCCCGCTCTGCTTGGAATCGGTGCTCTCCGTCTTGCTCAGAATCAGCACTCCCCCCTGACATAAAATCAACCCATTACTTCTTCCAAATTTAATGGCACCTAAAAAAAAGTTGAAGTAAATGAAAATGAAGTCCTGACAGTTCCTAGTTCATCAGCATGATCTTGCAAGTGGGTGCAGAGTAACTTAAGTTGTGCCCTCGCTCCTCATACTGCCGGGCTCAATAACTGCACTTTACCAGGCCAGCACCAGCCCTCCCCCCCTCAAAGAAAACACAAACAAAAATCCAAAACATTTCAGTAAAGCCGGTGAACCAGCACTGTTCATTAACAACACTAGCAGGGAGCCATCATGCACCTTGCCTTCCCTTGCAACTGTCCTCACTCTACTAGAGGTGAGCAATCGGCGAATTCCATACAACTTCTCTGATAGACACCAACTGTGTCTCACACTCTTCCAGCAGATAACATAAAGAAATGTCGGGGAAGGGGGCAAGACGATGCAACACACAGTGTAACACTAAGAAACAGCAATCCAGACAGAGACAAAGAGTAGACTAGCAGCAGCACTGGGATACAGGGCAACCATAAGACTGCACAGTCACCTGCTGGACAAGAGAAAAACCTTGGACTCCTTTTTCAAAAGACATACTGTACCTAAGCAAAATTAGAAAAAAAGTATTTTAAACATATTTTTTCCTTTTTTTTTTTTTAAAGAAAGGAGCCATTGTATAATAGGAATAATGCCCTCCAGGTTGGGTGTTATGCTGGGATAACATCCCTTCTCAGGTGTTAGACACCCTCAGCCTGCGGCCTTAGGCCCCACCAACCGAGGCAGGATGTTATCCCAGCATAACACCCACCCTGTCAGGCATTATTCCTTTAGTATATGTCAGTATACAGTATATTTAGGGTCAGTGTGCATCATCACAGTAGCATTTCTGTTTGTCATGTATCAGAACATACAAATTACAGATTACACTGTCATTCCAAAGGTAGCTGTTTATGTAGTCTTCTGTGCCTACTGCCTTTCTGTGGCAGAAAGGAGGTGTAGGTTGACTCAGACTGATGATGTTTCAGTATGTATGTGTGCAGGTTGGTATGCTGCTTGTGGCATCCCTCCCCTCCCCCATACACACAAACACAATGGTTAAATTGGAAATGCTTAGATGGGGGAACTTTCACCTCTAGATTGTAGGTATGGAACTCCTGTCATCCCCAGGTGGTGGACCACTCCTGTAGTAATAAATAAATGACAATGCAGGGCCACTCATCCAGTGTTACAAGGGGAGGGAAACTGACTGTCTGCTGAATTGTTCAGAACACAGTATGCTGTTCTGGTACCTTCATTCACCAACTGTTGCTGACAAGCTAATTATGGTCTAGCAAATTAACTATTTCTCTCTCTCTCTCTGTCCTCTATCTCTGTCTCTCTCTCTTCTCTTTCCCTCTCCCTCTCCCTTTGGCCTCAACAAAGGTAATCGAGTCAGCTTTATCATTTAAATGCTGTCCCAGTACCAGCCATGCTACACTTGCCCAGTTCAGAGAACATGGGTAATAAGGTAAGGTTTTAGAGTAGCCACCTGTCCTGATTTTTGTCAGAATCTAGATTTAGTAGTTGCCGTATTGGTCCTTGCAAGAATAGATCCAGAAGCAAATGATTTGATACCTTTCAATGGACCAACATAGATGTAACAACAAGAACAAAGTGCTCTAGCTTTCGGACCAACCAGTCCTTCTTCAGAAGCTCATGGCAGTTGTTTAGAAAATACAATACTTATAACAGCTAGATAATGCAGAGAAAAACAGAAAAAATCCCCATTGGTTTAAAATAGTCATTAAAAAAAAAAAACACAGAAGAAGATGTCAGAGTAGTTTAACAGTACAATACTGCCTTCAGTCCGAAAGAACCTTGGGTACAGATGTGCTTGGTGGAACATACATACAAAGAATCCTACTGCATATAAATTTAATTGACATAAGATAACACTGCTGAAGCAGATAACTCCTAAATCAAGCTATGAGTGTCACAGTTAGTATAAGGATGTGATTACTGAAAGGCAACCCCCACCCAGCTTAAAGACAAACTCGGATAGTTATAGTGCTCATGAAATTACAATGTTAGCATTAAAGACAAGAATTACCAGTAAAGTTATCTTAAAAATATCAGTGCACACTGTGTGATGTGTAAAACCTAGCTGGACCTGTCACCCAGCTGTATTCTCAAGCTAAATAAAAGGCCCAAGAAATTTCAAAAACCTCAGGACTATATAAATGATAATTTAAATATAAATTGATAATATTAGTGTCAAACAAAACACTCTAGTCGAGGAACCTCAAGGAATTAAGACCATGTAGCCTGATATGTGCTGATGTCAATATATACTGAGAATGTAGCAACTTGATGTACCACAAGTGTCTAAGGAATCTGAAAAGAGATAAAATGTAATTCTCTCCTCCTCTTCATACAAACAATACAACCTAACCCACCCCACATCACAATAATGTGGGTGGGGGAGATACATAGCTTAAAGGAGATGTTGTCTCTCTCTCTCCCCTCCTCTTTTTTCCCCCTCTCTCTCTCTGTCTCTCTCCCACAGACACACACACACACTCACTCTCTCTCCTAGTGAACCTATATTAACTTCAGTCACTGCAATAGTTCCCCAAAGGAATACAACTTGTCATGAAATCCTGAGTAAAGGTTTTATGTCTCATAATATCTACAGAGTAAAACAGTAACACTATTTAACCGTACTACTATCTGCAAAGTAACATTTCCAAGGATACTAGATAGAACTACCATGAAATAAACCTGTCACCCTCCCCAGGATAAGATAACTAGAAGTAAATATAAACTATATGTGTCAGACCAGAGGTCTAACATACCTACACATCCACAAATTACTACAATATTAGCCTAATGCAAAAAGATCTGTGCAGGACCCCCAAGCAAATGAGATCACACACCCCAATATGTACAGAGTTACAAAAATTATATAACAACAGTGTAAGATAACACTCCTGTATGTACACTAGCAGGCTGGGTAATCTGAATATGGTGCAATGGAATCAATCCCCCCCCCCACCCAGGCAAAGATAAAAATTAAGGAGAAATTAATAGTCATTATGTGTGTGAAATAAAAATAGTAACACATTATAACTCCATATAGCTAAATAGAGACTTACCTCAATGTGACAGCAAGCCCCACATCTGTTATATCACATACCTCACAACACATACCACACACATACACACACACGCATCCACATCCCACACATGCTGAAGTCCTATAATATGTCAGTTTGAAGAAGAAAAGGTCTGTGGATGTTGGTTTCTGTAGTGTCCCATAAAGCCAAGATCCACGTTCATCCCATCTGCTACCATATTGAGATGTAAAATAAGTTTAATCTCAAAAGCCCGTCTCTGTTGTGTGTATTTGAGATTTCCTTTTAAGACCATTACTGACATATCTGAGACTGAGTGGTCAGGCTGGAAGAAGTGATGCCCCACTGGTTTTTCAGTCTTCCTTGCTGTAATAGTATGTCTGTGTGAGTTAATCCTAGTGCAGAGCTGTTGACGTGTCTCTCCTACATAACCTGTTTGTGGACATCTCTTGCACTGAATGAAATAAACAACATGTCGTGACATGCATGTATAACTCCCATGCACCTGGAATTGTCTGTTTTGTGATGTAACCACACAGTCTGAGGTAGAAATGAGCCCACAAGTCTTACAGGGGCATTGATTACAGGGTCGTGTGCCGTTGTGTGACATGGTATTCTGTTCATCACAAACTTAATAATCTCCACCCTACCATAAAGCTTACCTTGGAGTACTCTACCACCAAGGTTAACTTTCTGGACACCACAGTCATCATTAAGGATGGAACCTTACATACATGTATTTACAGGAAGCCAACAGACAGACAGAGATACCTGCACAGGAAAAGTAACCACCCAAACCATACAAAAAAATCTGTCATATACAGTCAAGCACTTCGTTGTCAATGTATTTGTACAAATGAGGATGACAGAGATACACATTTGGCTATGTTGAAAAACACATTTATGGAGCAGGGACACTCTTCCAGGAAAATTGACAGGATAACAGAACGGGAAATGCAAGTACCAAGACAACAACTACTTCAATATAAAGAAAAGCTACAGAAAGAATACGTTGGTAGTCACATATCATCAGACCTTGAACGTCTCGTAAGATTATTAAAGATCTCCACCCAATATTCAGTGAGGATGACACCCTTAATTGTATTTTAAGGAACTCCACTACTATCTTTTAAACAACCACCAAATTTATCCAGCCTAATTATTAGAGCAAACTTTCACGGAACAGAATACCATGTCACTACAATGGAACACGACCCTGCAATCAACGCCCCTGTAAGACTTGTGGGCTATTTCTACCTCAGACTGTGTGGTTACATCACAAAACAGACAATTCCAGGTGCATGGGAGTTATACATGCATGTCACGACATGTTGTTTATTTCATTCAGTGCAAGAGATGTCCACAAACAGGTTATGTAGGAGAGACACGCCAACAGCTCCGCACTAGGATTAACTCACACAGACATACTATTACAGCAAGGAAGACTGAAAAACCAGTGGGGCATCACTTCTCCCAGCCTGACCACTCAGTCTCAGATATGTCAGTAATGGTCTAAAAGGAAATCTCAAAACACACAACAGAGACAGAGCTTTTGAGATTAAACTTATTTACATCTCAATATGGTAGCAGATGGGATGAACTTGGATATTGGCTTTATGGGACACTACAGAAACCAACATCCACAGACCTTTTCTTCTTCAAACTGACATATTATAGGACTTCAGCATGTGTGGGATGTGGATCGTGTGTGTATGTATGTGTGGGTATGTGTTGTGAGGTATGTGATATAACAGATGTGGGGCTTGCTGTCACATTGAGGTAAGTCTCTATTTAGCTATATGGAGTTATAATGTGTTACTATTTTTATTTCACACACATAATGACTATTAATTTCTCCTTAATTTTTATCTTTGCCTGGGTGGGGGGGGGATTGATTCCATTGCACCATATTCAGATTACCCAGCCTGCTAGTGTACATACAGGAGTGTTATCTTACACTGTTGTTATATAATTTTGTAACTCTGTACATATTGGGGTGTGTGATCTCATTTGCTTGGGGGTCCTGCACAGATCTTTTGCATTAGGCTAATATTGTAGTAATTTGTGGATGTGTAGGTATGTTAGACCTCTGGTCTGACACATATAGTTTATATTTACTTCTAGTTATCTTATCCTGGGGAGGGTGACAGGTTTATTTCATGGTAGTTCTATCTAGTATCCTTGGAAATGTTACTTTGCAGATTGTAGTACAGTTAAAAAGTGTTACTGTTTTACTCTGTAGATATTATGAGACATAAGACCTTTTACTCAGGATTTCATGACAAGTTGTATTCCTTTGGGGAACTATTGCAGTGACTGAAGTTAATATAGGTTCACTAGGAGAGAGAGTGAGTGTGTGTGTGTGTGTCTGTGGGAGAGAGACAGAGAGAGAGGGGGGAAAAAGGAGGGGAGAGAGAGAGAGAAACAACATCTCCTTTAAGCTATGTATCTCCCCCAACCACATTATTGTGATGTGTGGTGGGTTAGGTTGTATTGTTTGTATGAAGAGGAGGAGAGAAATTACATTTGTATCTCTTTTTCAGATTCCTTAGACACTTGTGGTACATCAAGTTGCTACATTCTCAGTATATATTGACATCAGTACATATCAGGCTACATGGTCTTAATTCCTTGAGGTTCCTCGACTAGAGTTTTTGTTTGACACTAATATTATCAATTTATATTTAAATTATCATTTATATAGTCCTGAGGTTTTGAAATTTATAGGGCCTTTTATTTAGCTTGAGAATACAGCTGGGTGACAGGTCCAGCTAGGTTTTACACATCACACAGTGTGCACTGATGTTTTTAAGATAACTTTACTGGTAATTCTTGTCTTTAATGCTAACATTGTAATTTCATGAGCATTATAACTATCTGAGTTTGTCTTTAAGCTGGGTGGGTTGCCTTTCAGTAATCACATCCTTATACTAACTGTGACACTCATAGCTTGATTTAGGAGTTATCTGCTTCAGCAGTGTTATCTTATGTCAATTAAATTTATATGCAGTAGGATTCTTTGTATGTATGTTCCACCAAGCACATCTGTACCCAAGGTTCTTTCGGACTGAAGGCAGTATTGTACTGTTAAACTACTCTGACATCATCTTCTGTGTTTTTTTTTTTAATGACTATTTTAAACCAATGGGGATTTTTTTCTGTTTTTCTCTGCATTATCTAGCTGTTATAAGTATTGTATTTTCTAAACAACTGCCATGAGCTTCTGAAGAAGGACTGGTTGGTCCGAAAGCTAGAGCACTTTGTTCTTGTTGTTACATCTATGTTGGTCCATTAAAAGGTATCAAATCATTTTCTTCTGGATCTGATTTTTGTCAAGTCACTTAACTTCCTTGTGCTCCCAGGTCACACCTGTAAACAAGCTTTCAGCTTAGTGTGTCTCTCCTGGTGTAAAAAAAAAAAAGGAGAGAGTGAGATTGTTAATTGATTAGGCCATAATTAGCTTGTCAGCAACAGCTGGTGAATGAAGGGGTCCTAACAGCATACTGTATTCTGAGCAATATGGCATACACTCTGTTCTCCACCCCTTGTAACACTGTATGAGAGTTCCAGCACCTCTGTCATCCTTATTGATTGAATCCTATATGGGGATGACATTAGTTCCACACAGGTACAAATCTTGAGGTGAAAGTTCCCCCTACCTATACTTTCCAACTTAACCACTGGGGGAAGGGGAGATCAGCAGCAGCATATTGGCCTACACACTTACATACTAAAACCTCATCACTCTGAGTCAGACCGTACCCCCTTTCTGCCCCAGACAGGAAGTAGGCTCACAAGACTAGGTGCCCAGTGCCCTTGGATCTGATTTGGTATTTCGCTGAAATAATGGGTGCACTACACTGGGACGTCCCAGCAGGATGAGTTATGTGTCTGTAGTTTGTGATTCTCAGTCTACTAAACTGCTTAATCTCATTTTTTTATGTTGTCTTACACCTGCACAAGAAACATGTTACCATAACTTTGGAATAGCAGGTTTTGGAGGCGTGATCGTGCTGTGGCCAGTGGTGCCACTGCTTTTTCAGGCTTGGCTCCATGGCACAAATTAGATCACATGCTGTCTAAGACAGCAGTGCAAAAACGTGCCACCACCTTCAAATGTTTTAGCCGCTGCAATGAGAGAGCTCCACCTCATTGTAGGGTGTGCCTTGTGTGGTGTAACATTTCAATAAACATGGTGGGCAGCAGGTTGCCACCTGCCCTCACAGTCCCTATGTAGCCAACTTCAGGGATGCCCAATCCCCCTGTCAGCATATGTGCCTCCTTTCCTGCTGTGGTGTGCTGAGGGGGTGCCCAATCCCCCTAGGCATCATGCCTCCAAATGCAGACATCCTTGCCAACGGGGGTGCCCGTTACCCCCTCATCATTTTCCTGGTGCTGCCCCCGATTGTGTGCCATGCCCACACTGGGAGCCCACCCCAGTGAGGCCACAACCTATAAAAATAACAGAAAACGGTCTGCGGTGATTTTTTTTTTTTAACCTGAAACAAAGGAAATGGTCCCTTACTGGCTGTTGGCAGCCCCCAACCCACAACCACCCTCTGTTCACCCTACCTCCCCACACCCTCCTCACCCCATACTTACCTCTGGAGCCCGGTGCAACGATCTTCAGTGGCCCGGGAACACATCTGCACTCTTCAAAGCTAACCGCGAACTGAAGAAATGCCGGTAAGCTGTATAATGGCATAAATAGGGTTTTTTTCAACTTTGGTGCATATCTCGGGCATTTTTTGGAATTCTGGCATCAAATTTTCAACATGGGGTTATTGGGACCCCTCCTCATGAGTTCAGGCACTGTCATGGCATTATTCAGTCCCGAAAGGTGATTTTGTGGTCACTGCGCAAAATCACCTTTCAGGACTGATTAACAAAATGACAGTGCCACTGTTCATGAGGTGGGCTCCCAAAAAGCCTATGTTGCAAATTTGGTGAAAAAATTCCCAAAAATTCCCAAAAATTACCGTGTTATGAGCTTGCGTTGTACAGTTCCCATGCACGCTTATAACTTAGAGAATTTTTAATATTTTTGCTCCAGATTTTCAACATTGCCATTTTTTCACACCTCCTTATGAACAGTGCAGCTGTCATTTCCCACATCATGCCCAAAATGTGTTTTTGCACATTCAGCACACAGTGGCACAGTCGCTGTAGGAAAATAATGTTCAGGACAGAGTAAGAAAATCACAGTAACACTGTTCATGAGCAGAGGTCCCAAAATGCCTATGTTGAAAATTTGGTGAAAAAATTCCCAAAAATGACTGTGTTATGAGTGTGCGTTGCGCAGTTTCCATGCATGCTTGTAACTTCAAGAATTTTTAATATTTTTGCTCCAGATTTTCAACATTGCCAATTTCACACCTCCTTATGAAAAGTACAGCTTCATTTTCCACATCCCGCCCAAAATGTGCTTTAGCACATCCGGCGCACAGTTGAGCAGTTACTGTAGGAAAACAATGTTCGGGACATAGTAAGAAAATCACAGTAATGCTGTTCATGAGTAGAGGTCCAAAAATGCCTATGTTAAACAGCTGGTCAAAAAATTCCACAAAATGACTATGTTACAAGCTTACATTGTGTAGTGTCCATGCACCATCATAAGTTTGAAAATGTTTAATATTTTCACACCAGATGTTCATCATTGCCATTTTTGCACACCTTCTTATGAACAGTACAGCTGTCATTTTTCACATCCTGCCCAAAATGTGGTTTTGCACATCTGGTGCACAATGGCACGGTCGCTGTGGGAAAACAATGTTCAGGACAAATTAAGAAAATCATACTGCCACTGTTCATGTCAGAGATCCCAAAATACCTATGTTAAAAATCTGGTGAAAGAATTCCAAATAACAAACTGTTACGAGCATGTGTTGCCTAGTTTTCATGCATGCTCGTAACGTCAAGCATTTTTAATATTTTCATTCCAGACTGTCAATATTGACATCTCTTCACACCTCCTTATGAATGGTTCAGCTGACATTTTTATGTGGTGCAGAATGGTGAGGTCACTGTGGGAAATCAACGTTCGGGACACATTAACGAAATCACAGGGACACAGTTGATAAGCAGAGGTCCCACATGCTTTCATGAGGTTATACTAGGAGTTATACTAGGAGGTATAGATATACAGAAAGCCGAGGCCCATTTTGGTATGTCTCCAGCCAAACTGGTAATTTCCATGTTTATTTTAACAGGATTGAATCGAGTTTATGCTTAAAGATTTCATGATCTCTATTATCAAACAAGGAATTAGGTAATGAGTTCCACAAGGTTATTATTCTCTGCCTAAAAAAGGATCTCCTTTTATTATTTTTTGGGTATGTTAGAGATAATTGATATCTGTGGCTTCATAAATTACAATTATGTTTATTATAAGATAGATTTAATAGTGTTAGTAACTCTTCCTCCCCACATAATTTATGCATAAAAAGTACATCTCCTCTTATTCTTCTCTGCCCAGGAATACATCTTTAATTCGTCCAATCTTTGTTCATAGCTCATGGTCGATATGTCTTCCACCATTTTGGTAACCCTCCGCTGCACACCCTCCATTCTATTTACATCCCTTCTCAGGTATGGATTCCACAAGGGGGAGCAGTAGTCCAAATGAGGCCTCACATAAGCCCTATAGAGTGGAATAATGCATTTTCTATTTCTGGATGTAAAGCTTCTTTTTATGCATCCTATTAGCCTGTTTGTTTTATTAATGATGTTATTGTAATGTGCATGAAATGTTAGAATGTTAGAAATGTCTATTATAATACCTAAGTCATTTTGTTGATTTACAGGTTTTATTATTTGTCCTTTTAATGTGTAACCATGATGCATGTTATTTTTTCCGAAATGCATAACAACGCATTTCTCATTGCTGAATGTCATTTGGTTTTTCGCAGCCCATAATTCTATTTTTATTAAGTCATTTACGAGTTCTTGGTAATCTTCCTTAGTATCTACCTGGGCTGTTAGTTTAGTGTCATCAGCAAATTTTATGGCTAAACTGTTTAAATTTGATGTCATAGCTGATATAAATATGTTAAACAGAATCAGTCCCAAGACCAATCCCTGAGGCACCCCACTCATCACCAGTCTCATGCCTGATACATGACCTTTTATACGAACACATTGAGTATGATTTTTTAGCCAATCAGTTACCCAATTTGTGATCTGATTGTCAATACCAAGTTTGTCCATTTTATCTATTAGTAGTCCATGTGGCACTTTATCAAATGCTTTACTTAGGTCAAGATAAATTACATCTATAGCTTTATTATCTTGTATACATTTACTTATGTGTTCATAAAAAAACATGTTACTTGTTAGACAGGATCTGTTTGTTCAAAAACCATGTTGGGATTTGTCTTCTAATCCTTTTACTTTTAGGGAACTTTCAATCCTAGTTTTAATATTGTTTCGAACATTTTACCTACTATACTTGTTAAACTAATGGGTCTATAATTTGAAATTTGTGATCGATTTCCCTTTTAAAAATAGGTGTGACAATTGCAGTTTCCAGTCCATTGGGACATGCCCTGTATTTAGTGACATGTTAAAAGTTTATGTAGTGGGTTAATTATCCATTCTTTAATTTCCTTCAATAACCTAGGATGTAACTTGTCTGGACCAGGTGATTTATTTATGTTTAGTTTGTTTAGGTTGTCCATAATCTCTTTTTTAGTTCTCATTTAAAGTATATTTTGGAATTTTATTTACTATTGATGGATATGTTTTAATATTGAAAACTGAACAAAAGTATTTGTTGAATTCATCTGTACTATCTTGAAGTGATATTTCACTATTATCTATCACCAGTGGACCTATATTTCTGGAGTTTGATTTTTTACTATTTATGTAGGAATAAAAACCTTTTCCACCATCTTTAATGTATGCAAGCTTTATTTCAAATTTTTTTTCACCATTCTAATTTTGTATTTACATTTTTTTGTGAGATCTTGTAATTCCAGATATTATAATCACTACTGTCTCTTATCATTGCTCTATACAGTCTACATTTTTGTTTAATTAAATTTGTAATAGTTGGGGTCATCCAAGGTGGAATTTTACCTCTTATTGTACAAGGTTCTATTTGGTATATATTTATTTTCTAAGTTTATAATTTTATTTTTGATTTTGTTCCATAATGCGTTACTGCAATCTATGTTGTTGTCCCATTTCCACTCTGATAGAATCTGTTTAATCTTAACAAAATTTGCTCTGTTATAATCTTTAACTACTGTTTTACCCCAGACTGGTTTAAAACATGTAGAGTTATTAAAGGTAATTATCATATGGTCACTACATAGTAATGGAGGTTTAACCATTATATTAGTTATTTTATCAGGCATGTCTGTCAATACTAGATCCAAAATATTAGGGGGGGAGATCTACCCTTAATGTCTGTCTAAATTTTTCATAATCCTCCTCGCGCCAAAAGTTCGTAACCTACCCCGCGCCAAATCGTCCTCCTCCTATCTTTTTCCTCCTGCGTACACCAAACGGTTTCTCTTATATATACTCATTCCTAAACTCTCTCCTCTCATTAGCGCTCCTGGTTTCCCTTTCTTTCTCTTTCTCCTTACCTGCTCTAACCTTATTTCCCGGAACCTAGCTCCAATTCTACCACTTCCCCAGCTTACCCCTGTAAAAACCTCTCAGCTGCCCATTCAAAAGTTGTTGTCACCTAAGTGTGAATCATGTCCTCCTCGCCTACACTAGCACTGTGTCCCCACGGCAGACTGAATGGGATTATCTTCCTGATCTTCCTCTCCCTCCTCTGGGGCATAAACGAAGTCTCTCTGTCAGTGCACTCCGAGACCCTCAGAACTCCCCCCTCAGCCACTGATTTCAGTTTCTCCAACCTCATGACTGCAGACCTTAGACCGAAACCCTCCTGGGAACACCTTCTCCTCCACAAAGGCTGCACTTATCGAGCTCTGTCCTCCCTCAGAAATAAATGGAGGAGTTGCAAGAATGCTCCAGACCTCCTTAGCACACTGCTTTTGTACCTAGCATCACTCCTGATGATACTTTCTGGGGATATTGAACTGAGTCCAGGCCCGCCCAGCAGTGGAGCTCCCCCGAATGGATCTTTCAACAAATCCAAGGGATTTCTCATATCGCATATGAACATCAGAAGTCTCTTAAATCACCTGCCTGAAGTAGAAACATGGCTCAATGTACACGATCCTGACATACTGTGCCTGTCGGAGACCTAGCTGAAACCTGAAACTCCTGATACCTTGTGCACCCTACCTGGCTACTCATTTATTCGGAGGGATAGACCGGGGTCAAAGAGGGGTGGAGGAGTTGCCCTCTACCACAAATCTTACCTGGACGTTAGTATCATCACTGACTCAAACCCCCAAACCATGAGTGAATCAATGCACATGCTCCTGTCTCTTGGCTCTAAAAAACTTCACATAATCTGTATTTATAACCCACCCTCTGGGGGAGTAAATGGGCTTCAGGAAGCACTCCAACTCACCCTAAAATGCATCAACAAAAATGAAGCTATCATCCTTGGTGATGTCAGCTTGAACTGGTTAGGTCCTTCTCACAATTCCCTGGCTTCACTAGTGCAAGGCCTAAATTTTCATCAACAAATAATGGAAAACACTAGACTGTCTGGGCCACAGTCTGGTACACTTATTGACTGGATCCTGACAAACAGACCTGAACACATGACTTGCTCTGGGATCCTGGCAGATACCATCACTGATCACTCCCCTATCTACTGCCAGTGGTGCGCCGGGCAGCCACCCCCCCACCTCGGCAGGTCACCTTTACGAATTTTGTAAACATGGATACAGACTCCTTCCTCCGGGACATCTCAAACATTGACTGGTCGGATATATACCATGCAGAGAATGTAGAGGCTGCCCTGAACACATTTCTACAGCATTATCTCCCTGTACAAAACAAGCATGCTCCAAAAACCACGCGAAGAGTCAGGGGAAAACAAACTAGATGGCTACATAAAGATCTCCTAAAACAACTAAGATACAGGGACAAGCTCTGGAAAACCTTCAAAGGCTCTAAATGGACTAGGGATTATGCAAACTACAGGCAAGTAAGAAATTCTTGCATGAAGAACATAAGGCTGGCAAAAAGTGCGTACTATCAGAACCTGCTAAAGAACTCAGCCCATGACCCCCGTAAATTTTGGGGCCACATAAAACCTTCCTGGGGACACCTCAATCAGTTACACCTCTGACATGGTAATAAGTGGCTCCCATTGCAATAACCCCATCACCATAGCAAACGCCTTCAATAGCATGTTCTCTGATCTCTCCCCTATACCAGCGCTCTGCCACCAGCAGCCTCCACTGCCAACACTGTGCCTCTTACTGACCTTGCCACCTTTGCCAGAGTCTCAAAACCTATACCACACCTCCTCTGTTTCAAAGCTATTACCAGCTCTCAGATTCTGTACCATCTAAAAAAATTATCGGAATACACCAGTCCTGGCTCTGACCAACTTGAACCTCGCCTTTTAAAACTAGCTGAGCATTTTATCTCCAAACCACTAGCTAGAATCTTCACCTTGTCCCTCACCAGTGGTGCAGTCCCAGAACTATGGAAAATGGTCAGGATCTCCCCTATCTTCAAAAAAGGGAACAAGAAAGATATCTCTAATTACAGGCCTATTGCAATACTATCCCCACTCAGCAAAATCCTTGAAAAACTGGTTGCCACACAGATCCAGGAATTCCTCGAAACTACTAAACAGCTCAATGATGCACAACATGGGTTCAGAAAAAACCACAGTACTGCGATGGCTCTAGCTAAGTTCACCACTGACATCCTCACTGGCATGGATCAAGGAAAAGCTCACAGGGGCTGTCTTTATAGACCTAACCAAGGCATTTGACCTTGTTGACCACCCCGTGCTCCTATCCTCCCTAAGGGAAATAGGCTGCTCCTCCCCTGTACTTGAATGGTTCAGGAGCTACCTGACCAACAGGTCCCAGACTGTTAAATTCAACTCAGCCATCTCCTCCACTGTGGTAACGAACATTGGAGTGCCCCAAGGCTCCATTCTGGGTCCTCTTCTATTCACTCTATTCATCAATAACCTACCAGACGAAATACCTACCTGTTCCTCACTCCTCTACACAGACGACTTAGTTATCTATACCAGCTCGCCCAATGTAGAGCACATTAACACCTCGCTAAATAGTGCCTACTCCAGTGTCCAGAATTGGTTAAACTCCCTCCACCTCATTCTGAATTCCTCCAAAACTAATGCCATGCTACTAGGCACCACTCAAAAGATCCAAATGTGTTCCATTCCCCCTGAGCATCCTAGATATAAATGGAAATCCTCTGCAGATAGTTACCTCCTTTCGTTACCTGGGCATCCTACTAGATCAATCGCTTGACTTAAACCTTCATATCCAAGCCACTTGCACAAACGTTAACTGCAAGTTAGGAGCAGCCTACAGAACAAGCTATATGCTTACCTCCTCCGCTAAGCTTGCCATAGCCAGGGGGATCCTGCTACCAATGCTTACCTACTGTGCGCCTATACTTACCTCTGCCCACAAATCTGCGCTGCACAAATGGGATGTTACATACAATAACATATGCCGATATGCCTCACAATCCCCACGACTTCTACATCACTGCCAGTTATATGAGGACCTTGGGTGGCTCTCCCCCTCGGCCGTCAGGAGCTACTTCCTGGCCTGCCTAAATGACTCTATATTGAGACAAAGTCAGCCTGCTGCACTTGCGAAGCTCCTTCTTCCTGCGATTCCAAACCGCACGCTCAGATCTGCTGACAAGGACCTGCTGGAAATTCCCCGCTGCCGCACCAACAAAGGAACAGGCTCCTTCCAACATGCAGCCCCTAAGCTATGGAACCAGCTCCCTCTGGACCTCAGGCATGCACCCTCGCATCCCTCTTTAAACGTGGACTGAGACTACACCTGGCTACCTCAGATCCATGCACCTGCTTTGATCCTGCCTGATCCCCGAATCTTCCCTGCCCCTACTCCCCACTCCCCTGCTACTGGTCTCCATACCACCCTCCTTTTGTTCTCTCTCCCCTAAATCCAACCCCTCTCCTCAAACTCACCTATCGTTATAATTATGTATAGGTTTTTATGAATGTTTGCACTTACTTACTACTACCTACATTACTGTTGTATTATGTATTATTTTTTATCCTCTGAACTACCTAGGCACTGCCCAAACTTGCTACAGGTGGATATTGGTACTGTAAGGCCTCACCTCCTCCCTCCCCGTCACTTGTCCTCCATTACCACTTGATGTCCACGGCCAGGGACTGCCACCTTGCCCTTATGCCCAGCCTCAGAACCATGAGCCCGGTGGCACCTTCCCGCCTCCTACCACTAAAGCTGTATTTTAAGCCGCCTTTACCTCCACCACCCCTCCCATTTTCTTCATCCCTGACAGTGGGGACATGAACAGACATCCCTCTAGCCCGCCGGGATGTCTCTGGCATCCTCTCTTACTTACCCTGGGCACCCTGTGGCTGCTTGGGCTGGCTGCTGACGGCTGACAGTTTACGGCACCTTTCACCCTTCCCCCCCATCTCTTATCCGCTGCGCTACCTGGGCACTGCCCAAACTTGCCACAGGGGCATGTTGGTATTATAAGGTCATACCTCCTCCCTCCCTCCCCTTCTCTTGTCTACCATTGCTGCAGGATGTCCAAGGCCTGGGACTGCCACTGGTCCTTATGCCCCGCCTCGGAACCACCAGCCCAGCTGCACCTACCTGCCTTCTACCGCCATAGCCGTATTTCAAGCCGCCTTTTTCTCCCGTCCACCCCTCCCCTTTTTTCTTCACCCCCGACTGTGGGGCCATGAACCTGGTGTCCCTCTAGCCTGCCGCCAGGATGTCCTCTGGCATCCTCTCTTACTTCCCCTGGGTACCCTGCTGCTGCTTAGGCTGGCTGTTGCCGGCCGCCAGGTTACGGCTCCTTCTACCCCTCCTCCTGTCTTTTCCTGATGCTGGGTGCTCCATATGTTCTCCCATATACGGCCCACCCCCCCTCCTGAGATGTACTGGCCGCCTATCTCTCCTGCTATTCCTGTTGCCCGCACCCTTCCCTGTCACTCTACAACATCCTGCCTGGTTGGGGAACCACAAACCCAGCAGTCTCCCTATGCATACCCCGGTAAAGCAGCAAGCATTCCTTCTGGCCCTATACTCCTTCCTTACCCGTTACCTGTACCAATACTCTCCTGAAACACCTCCTTGCTCTTGGCCTGCTGGTCATTGCTTAGTATAGCCTAAATCATGTTAGACTAGCTGGAACCACCTCTATATGTCTGGAATGTACTCTGTATGGTTGTTGCCTCAGTTGTATTGTTTGCTTCCATGTGTTATGCTGTATTGTACTCTCCCGGGTCGTGCCTGAAAATAGTCACCTGCTGGCTAGCTCACCTACCCGGTAAACAAAAACTAAATAAATAAAAATTATTGTTGTGGGTGGGCTGATTTATTACTTGGTACAATCCATTTGTTGCACATGTATCCACAAACAGAGTTTCAATATTGTTACTACCAATGTATTCATTCCAATTTATTCCTGGAAAGTTAAAGTCCCCCATTAGAATTATTTCGTTATAATTTGACTTATCATTTATACTATTTATTATATTCTGGTTTATTGTAAAGTTAGAGTCAGGTGGCCTGTATCATAGACCAATCAGTAGTTTCAGAGTATTGTCACATAATATTTCTACCCATATAATTTCACTTAATGTACTATTAATTACATCCACGGTTTGTTTTGATTTTATGTTTTCTTTAACAAATAATGCCACACCTCCTCCTTTTTTATCCTTTCTATTTTTGAAATATGTTGTATTCTTGATATATTGTTACACCACTCAGAGTTATCGTTCCACCATGTTTCAGTTACAGCGGCTATATCTATTTCCTCATTATTTAAAATATATTGAAATTCGGTCATTTTTGCACCATGTAGACTCCTTGCATTTCTTAGTAGAAAATTTAGACCTGTTTTCAATATACGTTTACTTACTTTCTTGTGTATTTGTTTAGTTGGTTTCGTATCTCTAATCTATTCTCAAAATGGTATCCCCTGCTCCCCCTTCCTGTTAGTTTTTTGAAACATTAATTGCATCGTAAATGTTACACCCCAGCAGTCTTGAATCATGTTTGTTTAGATGTAACGCATCATAACCATATACCTCATTTTTGTTCTCAAATTTCTCCCAAGTTTTAATGCAAAAGATATTATTTGTTAAACATCACCTGCTTAGCCAGTTGTTAAATGATTTAATATTTCTAGTTCTATAGTGGCTTGCCCTAGGTATTGGTAAAATTTCAGAAATAATGGGAGTTGCATCATGCTCTTGGATACATTTAATAGCGTTTTCCATATCAGAAATAATTTCTTGTGCGTCTTGCTTTCTGATGTTATTTGTTCCGACGTGTAGTACAACAGTTTTTTTCCCACTCACATTTTTCAGTATCCCTGGAATCTCTTTTGTTATGTCTTTTATCAATGCCCCACTATAACTACAACTAGTTACATTTTCTTTATTTCCTCTTGTTGTGTATTTATCTGTGTACTTTATTATTGAGTCACCTAGAATGAATATTTGTTCCGGTGGGTTTTGATCTAGATTTGATTCCATATCAATTGCTAGTAATTCCTGTTCATTATTTGGTTCTGATTGGCTTCCCAATAATGGATGTATAGCTAATGAAGCTGTTATCTCTGTATTAATCATAACGTTATTAGAAGAGGGGTTTTTGGGAGTGTGTGTTCCTACGTTCGTTTGTGCTTTGTCTGCTGATTTGGGTGCCATTGTCACTTTCTGTTTTTTGGAACATTCCTTGTTTGTTGTATTTTCTTGTATCTGAATTGATTCAGTTTGTGGTATGATATCCCCATCTATTAGTGTAATCAGTGGGACAAAACTATTCAATAGTGGTATAATAAAGCATTCAGCTTTCCTGCCTTTCTTTTTTTTTTTAGGGGTCTTCTAGTTTGGACCTCATATCATTCATTGTCTAGGTTATCTTGAATGTCCATATCTCTAGGTCTTTTCTTTGATGTATTGCTGTTTTGAATAGTTATGGTGGGTAATGACTTGGCAATTTGTTGTTGTAATGCTATGTTGTTTACTTTTGTATTCTTTGTCTCATTTTCACAGGATAAGTTGTCACATTCTTCATTAACCATTTTTGTTATTAATTTCTGTTGGCTGATTTCTAGGGCCTTTAACCTTGTGCTAAATAAAGATAGTTCAATACTCATTTCTGCATTCTGTTTACGCTTTAAGCAGGTAAAATGGAAGTCAATTATAGATATATCTGAAAACAGGTACATATCACATTCAATGTACTGAGTCCCTGCTTTACCTTCAAAAATTATGTTTTTCTCCATTTTTATTTCCAAACAATAGGCCAACTAAAGTTTGTGATCAAAATTTCACCTCAGAAAATAATCTGGTGGTGTTTAGTCGGTTTATCATACAAACTATCTTCTCTACACAGGATTACTAATTTACTGATTTTATATGATGTTTAAATCTTGCCCCAGAAGAATGCTTTACAACACGTAACACGTGTAACACGCGCTGACGCGCATGTCTCTGTGCGCATCGCTACGTGCCCTGCTCACAGGAGGGCTGGTTTTAACTGTAATATGACCCGGAAGTTAAAGATGGGGTCACAAATTCACTTGTGATTTAAATTGCATTTTTAAATGCAGTAAAACAGTTTATGCTGTAACAGGCACTTTTCTATGCAAGCCCCAGTAAGATTTTACCTTTAAAGTTTAAAATAAACAGTATTTGAAAACTGTAGTCCTCAAGACTATGCTGAGGAACTATAGTTTCAACTCTTCCTGGTCAGGTGACTTGTGATCTCAGGGCTCAGAATGACAATACAAACAAACTTAAAACTGAAAAAACTGGCAAGTTTGGTGCTAGAAATAGTATATTCTTACACACAGCAACCTTGTAGGGTGATGCAACAAGTTTTAAACCTGTGCAGTCACAAAAAGGCCATGTTGAAAATTTGGAGTGCGAATACCAACAAACGCCCAGGGCATTAGGGTTTCTAACCATAACATCCCACCCTGTACAGACTGACAGGCATCAGGGTGTGCCTTTGGATTGTTGGCTTATGCCATTGCACCCCCACTCTGCAGCCACTGACAGGCATCCAGGTGTGCCTTGGACTCTTTGGCTCTAAAGTTCACCCCATTCTCCTATGCTGCACCCATCTCAACATACTTCCTTATGAAATGGGGTGAGCATAAGGCCTGATGACCCTGAGGCACAATGCGATGCTTGTCAGAGTCTGCAAGGTAGGGTGAAGTGAAATGGTATTAGCGTTATGGCCAATGACCCAAAGGCACACCCCAATGCATGTCACTCTCTACAGGGTGGGCTGGGGTTCATGACGGTTCTATACTTCACTGCCATTCCTATTATGTGTCTCTCCAACTCTTGCATTACCAATGCCAATGCCAGCAAGTCAACATGCTGCATTGACAAATGCTTGTCTTTCATGTCCCTTCAATGCACTTGGAGGTAGCATACTGATGAGGAAGTTTGCAGGAAGAACAGTGCATATGACCTGTAAAAGGTTGATATGTGAGTACTATTCACATTGTTTGGATTATATGCATCTCTTCAAATTACACATACTGTATACTTGCATTTCTTCACATCCCTATGCCTCACCCCTTTCACATACAGTGGTGCTTAGTCAGGTTCCTTCTTGTCTCATCCTGTTGTGAAACTACTGTCATGATGCCCTGAGTGCTGACTAGGCATAATGATAAGAAACATGTAGTTATAAAGCAATTAGCAGTAAAGACTTGGCCCAGTCTTCAGTTTGTGTACAAAAGTGCTGATTGACATGACTAGATAAGACGAAATGTGACACTGAGCACCACTGTAGGTATGGCTTGAGACAAAAGATGCTTGCCTGTTAAAAGGAAGCTATGACCAGGCCCACCCACCAAACTCTTCAACCCACAGACATAGGGCTTGACATATGATACTACTCGGTACTTTGTCATGCAAAAGGCAGGATTTCACCACCCTGTCTGGAACTGTGCAGTCATGCCCACTTGGCTACCTCCCCAGGGCCACCATGTATCAGTTGTGTACTAACAGAAGCCACTCACCATCCCAAAAAAAGGAGGCATCAATGATAGACACTCAGTGATGCCTGTCCCACCCAGTGAGTAACGTTTCAGCTCAGAACACAATCCCAGGACTTCAGCATGCTACAGTGCCCTAAAAAGCTGATCACCATTAGGAAGCTGAGTGGCCCGATAAAAAAATCAAATATTTAATGAGTTGTACAAGTATCTGGTTACCCAGTAGTTGCACAAGGCACAACCCATTAGCTTACATCTCAACTTGAGGAACAGTTAGTATGAACAAGGTGCAGACACAGCAATTCCAGTACTTGCATGGTGTGGAGGCAGGAAGGAAACCCAAGGGAACATGAATATTTGGCCCCTAAAAAAAGAGAAGGTTGTCTCTTTGATACTATGAGATGCAAAAACATAGCACTATGTTCTTTAAAAAACTGAACATAGCAAAAATTAGAAGAAGTGAGGACATCTGGATAGTTGAGGTGGCCCCTTTGTTCCCAGGGCCAACTGGTCAGCAGTCTGAACTATAGGTTTATAAACTCTGTAAAGCAGTACTGTCTAGAGACCATGACTCTGCACTCCAACTGCACATGAGTTACTGTTCAGATTGCTAATGGAAAAACCTTCTTTAACAAATTATGAACCTCTGTGTAGCAAATGGATGTTACAGGCAGGGGCTGTAAGTTTGGAAATATACTAGTGATGGGTGGGTCACTTGCTACCGGATTCAAATCTATGTGATCTTTTTCCAAAATATTCTCATTTACTGTGCTCCACCTCCCAAAAATATTAATGTTCTAGAGCTGGCACAGAATAGGCTCGGTTGGGAAAAAAGAGCAGTGTCAGTGGTAGGACCAGTTTGATTCAAATGACAGAAGCTGGTTGCCCCAACTACCCCTTTTAAGATTTGGCCTTATATCATTTTGGTTTCTAAAATAATTCCCTCATATATTTTCACCATTTTGTTTGTCACTTGCAATCGGCATAGTAGTCAGATCTATGATTTACTGGAAAGGGAGTCGTGAAGCCTAAATAAAAGGTTATTTACCTTTTTTTCTATTAACCTTTTTTCCTCCCACTGTATCTGCCCTACAACACCACTAACCCCCCAGCCCTGTCATCAGCCTTCTCTTGGAACTACCAGTTATCCACCACTTACCCAGGACCACAATGTGATGGATGGCCAGCTGCGGTGGTCATGCAAGAACCTGCAGTGCTGCCAGCATAGAGTAGCCCAGCTTTTTCCATTTTCTCCCCATGGAAGTTGCATGCACTGGCACAACAGTGTATGCATGCTGCGGTGCATATTCATGCTAGATATCAAGTGTTGGCCACTTCCCTTGCATGTTCTTGCATCTATGCTGCCACCTGGCCTCCTGGAAGTGGCAGTTCTACAGCAGGAGGCAATCCCGCACCCCCCCCCCACAGAAGGAGAGCAGTCCCTGGGACATGAAATCCTTCCTCCCCAGTAGGCTCATGATGATCCTTGCACATTCCTGAACATGGGTTGCCGGTGTAGCAAATGGTAGCACTACCACTGTGCTGCCAGGCTGGTGAGATACTTACCTTCTTTAAATGGTTATTTAGAATCTCAGTTTTCCTCTACAAAGGCTATGCAAAGGTATACTCTGTGAATCACTAGCTTAGCTTTCCTTAGCTGAAATACTGCTTTGAAACAATGTTTCTCAAATGAGGCCACCATTGCCTTAAGCAGACGCCAACACATTATTCTGCAGCCACAGAGCTCTTATAAGCCCCAATTACAGAGGCAATAAAATGAACACTTTCATAGCTTTAAAAACATTGGAAAAACATTTTAAGTGAAAATACATCAGGGACTTGATTTATTGTATATTTTGTATAAATAAATGTGTTATATAAGAGGGGTTGTGGTTACAAAAAAAGGATTAAGGTCACCAGTAAGTTTTGTTGTCCAAACATCATGGTCCTTTGAGGCCACCAGGATTTAGAGTTTGAGAACCATTGATTTAAAGGATACATTCGTTTGTGTTAAAAAAAAGTCACTGCCTGCTTTTCTTTCAGTATAGAAGCATCTAGGCTTCCCGACTGAATTGCACTTTTGTAAACTTGTTAATAAAATGCTTTTAGTTCTTAAAAGAACATTAAGTATATTGGAACCAAGGATGAGTGAACCTGTTTAGTAGAAAACTACCCCCATCATTAACCCGGTGGGCAGCAGTTTTGAACAGAAATGGTGATCTTTGGCAGATTGGTTATGAGGTTGGCAAACAGTTTTGAGAGCTTCTCAGGTGCTACCGTTATGTATGTATAGAGACCTTCTGGGTTATATGGGGTTGCAGTAGAACACAAACAACTTTGTCTGGTAGATGCAAGGACGTACACTGACAAATGGCCTTAGTTAATACATGTAAGTAGAGGAGGAGAGCCATAACAAATGACAAAAAATAAAAACATTGTTTCATCTTCAGTGACTAAATTTCTGTATTGCCAACTGCACATAACCATTCAGTTTGGGACTACATTATTGATTTGTGGATCTATCACATCATCATTATTTATTACATTTCTATTAATGATATATAATTAGAATTAATGTATTTTCTGTTCTGGTGCTCTTTGTTACAGATGGGCCCATTTATCATTGCAATAAGGCACTCTAGGACAGGGTCATTGTGGGATTTGTACACTTCCTGTGTGTTTAAAGCACTTAGCTATGCGCTGTACCACCTGCACAAGGCAAGGGTAAATCCCACAAGGACCCATGATGACCTACAGTGACTTACAGCTAAAAAATCCATCTATACATGTTTGGATAGTACATTTTATTGGCCTAACTGAAGAAGTTTTACAAAAGCTTTCAGGACCTCTAAGGTCATGTCATCAGGTGTAGAAGAAATGTCATTTTAGACTACATGCAGGAGTTTCTGGATCACAGTTTAACAAAAGGAGAAGGATAAAGGAGGTAAAAACAATAGCCATAAAGATCATGTAAGCCAGTGTTGCCTCTGCCCTGGGTCAGTCCTATAAAATGTGTTATTTAGCTCGGTGCACTTACCCCTAACAAATAAATAAATAAAAATAGAAAAAATAAAGGAATAAAGGTGATTGCTAGGTAATGTTCCTAATATTCCACAAGAGATGTAGGGCATCATCATACAGTATAAATGGAGGGGTTACAAAACAGAGGTGTTGTTACAATATAAGGTGGCTTTAGTATGCAGATGCAGTAGAGGTACTTTCTATTAAGTATGCTGAACTTGTAGAATTAATGATTAAGAAAGTCAAGTGAACCATTTCTGAGTCAGTGGTTCTGTTACCAGTTGTGTTTCAAACACAGAGAGGGATCAGTGTAACATTTTCATAGTAGAACCTAGAGTGATATTGGGTATCCCAGATTTGAAAATGTAAGTGACATAAAAAATCAGTCCAAGTGAGCCTGGGACATCAGGGATCGGCAGGGGAAGAAGAGGATTGAACGTCCAGAGGACAGCTCTCCTCTCCTGGGTGGGAGGGGGATCCATACTCAGTGCCCGACTGGCCCCTGACAGAAGCCAGGGGCACAACAGGCACAGAGTTGATGTTGGGGATGGGGAGTGGCAATGCCGGCAGAAATGCCTTGGTGTACAGGCATGCCATTCCTCCTTAGGAAAGCACAAAAATGCCTGTGGACGTCGAAAAGATGGAGCACCCAGAGCATGCCCCCTATATGCCCTAGCCTGCCTGATTACCCCCAATTTGATGCCACTTGCAGTATCGGGGTGTCTGCTGCCCCACCTCATCCCTGCTTGGGGGGGAAGCCATAGCTCCATGGGGACTGGGTGGTAAGTATCGGGCAGGGCGAGTGAGGCAGGGGGATGACTCCTTGGTGCTCCTGAAGGGTCGGGGTCCACAGGATGTAGGAGGGCTAAAATAGATATTTCCCAAAAAAAAAATCAGTCCGAGACCTGATAATGCTTAAGAAAATCTAGATTTGTGTTCAATCCTTGTTTGTCTGTCCCAGGCATCCTCAAAGATTTCAGTTCCCAGTGTAGTCATTCTTTCAGAACTGTCTCTTTAAGAACCCTTAGGGAATGATTGCCCAGAAAAAGTGCTCGTCAACCAGTGTCTGTATGTCCAAAGGTGAATTTGCATCCATTTGTGTGCATTCGGAGTGTCCATCCCATTTAACCCACATGTCATCAATGTGGACATTTTGGCACTTGATTAGATGCTACAATAATAGTATTGCATGTGAAAGATCTTTTCATTTAGTATTCCAATTTGACAAATGTGGAGTGGACAGTCACATGTTTGATTCATAGTACATGTTTTGCTTTTTGGATGTCTGGCACTGTCTTGCTCCCTGGCTGTCCGTTGTATTCTGGGGGTGTTATTACATGCCAGTGTTCTTTCCAGATTTGGCAGTTGCCTATACAAAATTATACAATGGCAAGGAAATTTCCTGAACTCTGATTGGTCAGTGGTTGCCTGGAACAGTGATGTTATTACACAATAACATTACTGTATTGATTTGGAGCTTATTACTTTTCTTTTGTCTTAAGAAACAGAGATATATTGCCTCACTAAAAATCTACTGAAAACGTGTAAATTTTGTTTTAATTTTGTATAACTACGAGCCATTGTATAACAGCAATAAGGCACTCCAGGGTGTGTGTTGTTGTGTAATAACACATACCTTGGAGTGCCTTATTGCTTAAGTACAGGTGATTTGAGGAATATCGTGCATACAGTAGTTTGTCATTGCTGTGTAGGGCTGGCCATCATTTTCTGATGTTCTCCTGCAGTAGTCTGGTCTGATAGCTGAAATATCTGTAATAATCAGTGGTGCACCATTAGATTAATATTTTTTTGCTTGCATGTTACATGTTGAGGTATTTTTCAACTCTTGTGATTTTGCTATCAATTTTTTGAGGGGGTATATTTTATTGGTGAAGACGCTGACTCCTCCTAGTCTTTCCAAATTGCTGTAGGCAATTGAATGTTTTGAATGACTTGTGTGCATACCTAAATCATATAGATTTTTAAAGAGGTCAGTGGGGGATCCTACACTGGTGTGTTAATGTGGCTGTGTTGCAGTTCAGTTATGGCTTCCAGAAAGCTGATTGTTCCTTGCAAGTATTGTACCACATTTACAAATTGATAATTGGGTGGAAATTTTTGAAGAATGTGTGGCATTCTTGTAGTTTGTCTGCACTATCAATCCAGATAGTTTTATTTATTTAAAATACAGGGCTACAGGATAAACTGAGCTGAGAAATCATGTACTGTATATAACATTACTTGTCTGTCTCAAAAAAGCATTCAGTCACTTACTTTGCCTGTTTACAAAGGAGATCAGAACTGTGGCTTGGACTTTCATCATCTGCAGTTATTGCTGAGTCGCAGGCATCTGCAATAAGTGTTTCAGTTTCTTTATCATGTGTGCTTTTAGTACTGTTTGGTATTTCTGATTGTATTCTTCAATATTCCATTATGCAGATGTTCTGTTATAATGTAATAAGTTGATGTGCTCCTTAATTCTACTTCTGAGTTTTCTTTTGCTGTAGTGCATATTGAGTTTGTGGTTGTAGTAGCACAGTTCTGTACATACTGTACATAGCATGGTTGGTGTGCAAAACCTGTATTATGGATAATATACTTCCATCTTTAAAACAGATAGAAATAAAAGCAAAGGGACAAAGTTCATATCTGAAAGATGCTGCCACCAACATTTCTCTACCCTCTATCACCCACCCAATACAGCGCTGCAGTGCAAACTCTGCATATAAGCCCAGGTCCCAGTATGCAATTTGAACCCATGACTTTGTGGCCCAGTGGCATTAGTACAGTCAGTTGAACAAGTGTCTGGGACTGGATGTGAACCAATGAGTTCATATGTAAGTTACAAGCAATGTAGAAGATTATCTTACCCATTACCAAAGTAGGGAAGGCTGAGTCCATGTTTAGACTCTATTGGTTCATTCTGTCCAAAACATTTTACTAATTTCCAACCTAAGTGATTTTAGGACAATTAATTATTCATAAAAAATCTCTCTATTTTTAATGTTACTGCATTCTGGGAGACCCTAATTAGAATGCTTCTGCAGTAGTCTATTGTCTTGTCATACTCTTCACTCTCAAGTGGGACTACTGCAGACACAGCACCATCATAAATAAGAAAATGTAAAACACCTCTGCTCATTTGATTCTGCTGTGTTTTTGTACTGCATGCAAAACAATTGGAAACTGTTTTTCTGTGATTGTTTTCTAATCTTTTAAGCATTAAGGCTTGACCAAAAACTAGGTTGCCATGGGGTAATCTAACCCCTGTCTCTATGATAAGATTAATGATGGTAACCCAACCCCTAGAGTGACTTAATGCTGTGAAATGCTGCTGTTGCTGCTGCTGCTAAAACACTACATAGTTGGCCCAAAGGACCAGCTCATATTGTAATTACATTGGCTATAAAGCAAACAATATCCATTAATTCCTATGGCTGTGCACTCAGATTCGTTAGAAAATGGCAGCATGCTGGTGTACATCCATAGAGTGCTCCTGAATGATCCCATTCCCAGTCTTTGTCCTTTTGCAGGGTACTCACGCATGCAACAAAAAAAATTCTACTTAGCAGTGTTTCTATTCAGGTTGGGATGTGGGTGAATCATGTTAGAATGCCATGATTAGCATACTTTGCTACAGCAGAAGAATACAGTGAACACATAGATTTCCATCCTCTGCCCATATACCTGTATTAACTTATTGCCCAGAAATGTTTAGCCTTCCTTGAAACCCAGATGTTGACCTCTGTTGGTCCTCACCTTGGAAAAAAATTAGAAATAAATGTTGCAGAAGAAGAGAAGAGAAGAGTCAAAATGCTTCTTGGCCCAATGTAAGTTGTACCCCCTCTCTCTCCAGGCCTCTTTTGAGCAACTGTTGTCTTCACCAGTATGTCAGGAAAAAGACAAATCTGATTTGTAAAACCTAAGTAGCACTATTGGTTTATAAAGAATGCAGGATGTGAGAAAGGAGAGCAATGGATATCTCCACTGCAGAGCAGTTTTACAGTGTCAGTACCGGGGTGACATGAGCCAGGGGCACATAATCACAGCCAGCTACCATGCTGAACCTGCTTCCCACACAGCAGCAACTTCTCATGTCCTAATATACAGCTCTTCACGCTGGTTAATTTACAGTTGCCCAGTTACTGATGTTGCTTCCCCAGAGCATTTCATTACTTCAAAAACAAATTTAAATGAAATAAGAGTGTAGACTGTCCTGCCTTTTCACGCTGATGGCAGAACAGCTGCATGTATGAGACAGACTGATCTGCAAAGAATCACATTATTTTAGCCCCTTCCTTACAGACACAATGTAGCTAGATCCCATCTCTCATATCTTGAGTAAGTGTCGTAGTCTGATTCACTAGCTACTGGCTCTGTTTGTTTTTATTAGCTGTACTGTACTATACAACTCTGAGACCAGGGACCATGCTCAGTTGTACTGGTGTGTGACTTTTAGTAAAGTTTGTTTAGTTAAGTTTTAATGTTTTTATTTTAATTTCACTATGCTGACTATGCTGCTGTCTGCTGGCTGTCCCATCAGGTAATTCAGATGCCAATCTATGAGGCAGGGGACAGCAATATTAGAAGCTCAAAAAAATTAATAACACAGGAAACAAAAACCCAGGGGAAAAGTACACAATGGGGGTGGTAGTAACAACAACAAAAATGGAAAGGGACCAGGGGTAGCAGATGACCTAAAGGTAAGCAAGCAATGTGAGAAGGCAGTAGGGATGGCTGGGAGGATACTGGGATGTATAGGAAGAGGCATCACCAGTAGAAAACAAGAAGTAGTTCTCCCTCTGTACAGACAGTTGGTGAGACCCCATCTGGAGTACTGTATGCAGTTCTGGAGACCCCATCTCCACAAGGACATAGACAGGATGGAGGCAGTCCAGAGGTGGGCAACTAAATGGTGCAGGGTCTGCAACAGAAGCCATACAAGGAGAAACTAAAGGAACTTAATATGTATACCCTTGAGAAAAGGAGGGGGAGGGGGACATGGTAGAAACTTTTAAGTACCTCAAGGGAATCAACAAAGTCCAAGAAGGGAGCATCTTTCAGAAAAAAAGATGTGCAAGAAAAAGGGGACACAATTTGAAGATAGTGGGGGAACAGCTCAGGAGCAATGTGAGGAAGCATTTTTTTCACAGAGAGGGTCATGGACACATGGAGCGGCCTTCCTGAGGAGGGTGTGGGGCCAAAAACAGTGGGGGAATTCAAGAATACATGGGACAGACATAAGGCAATTCTTGTGGGGGGGTAGGAAGAAGTAGGCTGTTTGTTAACTAGGATCTGCAGCTTATCCAATAGGTAGGGAAATGGGCAGACTAGGTGGGCCAAGCCATCCTTATCTGCCATCAAAACCTATGTTTCTATGTTCTATGTTTCTGTGTTTCTATGTAATAAACTTTTGGACTCCACAATATGATCTGTCAATGAATGCTCTAAAGTGCCATATGTTCCCTTCCACACTGTTGCTTTTTCTAACCTGAGATCAGTTTGAAAATTCCAGTGTGTGGGTGGTACATATAGCACTTAAGAACAATCATTTAGAGATCATCTTATGGTGTCCAAAATGTTTATATTTTTGAACTTCTAACATTGCACCTTTACCCCGCTCTTAGCATTTTAATTATAAGATGGACAGTCAACCACAAGCAACTTCCTGATCAGAAAATTAAAATGCTCTACCATTTATTCTCCACACTGTCTGGGATATCTGGCATATAAAAATTGCAATAATGGGTCACTCATCTCAAGCTATGTAAACATTTTATTTCAGTAGCAATACAGTGAGCTTCTCATAATAAAACTTTTCCATCACAGTGGGCCCAGTGTGAAGAGGACTGAGGTGCCGTAGGCCCCTTACCTTTTCCTATGCTGGTGACCCACATTCAGGAATGGACATGGGTCACTCAGGGGTCAGCCAGGGAGGGAGGATTGAGCATCTGTCTGACTGCTGTCCTCCCTCAGGGAAGGCGGACTTCATGGCTTAGCAATCAACCACCACCTGGAGGAATCCTGGTGGAGGTCCACATGAGTCACCACTGTGGGGGCTCTGTGACAGAGCACCAGGGGGAGGCATAACACCGCAGATGTGAAGTATACACAGTGTGCTCATTACATGTCCTGTGAGGAGCCGAGGAGAAAATCTAAGAGGAAAGCCTGGGGGATGGGCTCCATGAAGCCCTGTCCATCAAGCTGTTGGCCCACCCACTCTCTCTGGAGATCCAGGACCTTCTGGACCGGATGGGGGAGGATGGCCCTCCTCTCCTGGCCCCGCCACAGGGGAGAATCTGTAGGGGATACTTTCCCCAGTCCACCAGAGAAGAGGTGGGATAGAAGCAGCTGACAGGACAGAGTGGAACCAGCCATCCATCCTGCAAAGAAGAAGCAAAAACTCTGTTACAGAAAAAAAAAATGTTTCCATCACTTGTAAGCTTTAATATCCTCCTAAAGATGCAAAATATATGGAGTTCGGCTCCACTGTGTCATGCTATGCATAAATCTCAAGTTCAAGCATAAAGTTTATAAGGTTTGCATTAATGTAGCAAAAGCATAAAACAAGGATACAAATACCCAATTCTCACTCCAGCCACACTGTCCCTTACTGCCCCAGCACTTTGTTCATCCTAGACTTTGCCAGGAAGCATAACTACCACCTGTATCCCATGTGTTTAAATAGTGGCTCATTACCATAGGAACTACCCCATAAAAAATCTTAAAGATGCAGTAGTGTAAATAGATCTTATTTACAAATTTGAACTATGAAACAAACTAGCCTTTCAACTTAATATCTATAGGAGCTGAACTGAGTATTCAATAAATGTCCATTTTATTTTAGGTATAGTCTGTATTGTTGATTTTTCTGACAGTCAACATGGAGACATTCATTAAGTTATCTTCCGACATCTTTTCATTCTGCTGGTAACAAAACATTTTTTCATCTGGTCTCCTGCTGTTTTCTTGTACACAGTGAGCTCCAGGCAAAGCACCATTTCAGAAAAACAACATAAAAACAATTAAATAAATCACAAAATGACTTGTTACATTTCGAGCTGCAACAGATTTATAATAACTGGCTTCCCCTTTTTCCCATAGGGAAACCGTGGCATAATTTGCCATTATAAAGGAGTGTTTATAACCGCAAAGCCATGCTAAGTCGCGCAAAGCCATGATAAGTCACGCAATGCTGTGCAAATAGTGCAAAACACCAGTAATTTTTAAAAATAAAATATGGGGTGTTGTGTGTAAACTCGAAGTTTACACACACCCTTGGGGTAAGATGCTTGCACAAACCCCTCGAGCTTTGCTCTTGGGGTTTATGTAGCATCTTACCCCTCGAGAGTGTGTAAACTTCTTGTTACACACACCACCCCATACATTATTCTATATATAATGCATGCAATATTACAGAGAGTTTCAATAACAATGATGGATCCAATACTTTCCTAATTTAAACAGCATTTGAGGTCCAATTCATCATCGTGATCTCCCAGTTTTAAACTCCTCAAGCGGAAAACCCATTCTACTTCCTTTTGGGCTAAGGTTTTCTATCTATCACCCCCTCATGGATCCAACTTCACATATTCTATACCAAAGCAAAGCCTCCTCTCAGGACTCCCTCCATGTACTTCTTTAAAGTGTAGACCTACATATTTGTCCATTCTATTCAAAACTATATCCCATACATATTTCTGTATTTGTGTTTTAAACATCTTTATTGAACGTCCAACATAGATTTTATCACACTCACACTTTATTCCATACACTACAAATGTTGTACTGCAGGTAATTAATCCTTTCACTATATCATTTCTGCCACTACATGGATCTTGAAAGTTCTTTGTTGTCCTGCAGTACTTGCAAATGTTACATTTTTTATATGGAAAGAACTCCTTAGGACATTGTGGTAACCAACTGCTATCACTCAGGGGTACCCTCGTAGCTGAAAACCTGGTATGAACCAGGCTATCTTTCAAATTCTGGGCTCTGCAGAAAGAGATCCTAAGCGTGTCACCTAATTGTTGCTTAAGCAGGTGATCAGACATTAAAATGCCCCATTACTTATGTATAATTGCTCCAGTCTTTCCCGCAACTGAATTATATTCAATTGATAATGCAACAAGTTGCTGCACTAATGGTAGTTTAGATTTTGTAACCAGCAGTTCCTGTCTTGATTTGTTCAAATCTTCTGCCTAGAAGTTTTTATAATTTGCTTTTCATAGCCCCTGCTGCAAAATATTTCCTCTAATTCATCTGCCTGTATATGAAATATTTCCTCATTACTGCAGTTTCTGTGCATCCTCAGAAACTGCAAATACGTTATCAAATTTTTTAACCTTCTGGGGTGCACACTACACGTCAAGAGTGAAGAGTTAACAGCTATAGGCATTCAATATTCCCATGTTTTAAATCAATGGTCGAATCTTCTGTTTTAGAGGTGAACTTCAGATTTGATGTCATTACTGTCTAACCAGTCAACAAAGGCTGCAGTCCCATCCCTGTTTCCCACTCCAGAAGCAAGCAATGTCATCAATATAACAATACCACATAACAACACTGTCTGCAAATGGGAAGGTTTCACAAAAGACAGTATTAAATTCCCATAGTCGCATAAATAAATTAGTGTACGATGGAGCCATGCAGGCCCCATCACTGTCCCACAAGTCTGTAAATAATACTTCTTATTGAATACAAAGACATTATTTGTCAAAATACAATTTATATCTTCCAATAAAAACACAGATGGTATATCAGTATTAACACTTTCTAGAAAAAATTTGCAGGCCGCAACACCATCTGAGTGCCATATTGCAGAATACAACATCTCCATATCAATTGTCAACCAACAGTAATCTTTCTCTCAAACCAGATCCCCGATTTTCAGAAAATTAAAAGCATCTATTTAATTTCTTAGTAATTTGCAAAGATTCTCACTTGAGGTAAGCACTGCTGCACTTTTATAGCATTCTGTGTTTGTCATCAGTGCAATTGAAAATTGGAGTGTGTGGCTACTGGTCAGTTAAAAATGGTACAGTTCATTATTCATAGTTTTGATTGTTGTAGTGCATAGATTATTTGTGCAACATTCATATCAGGAAACAGATTTGGTTTGAAGAGCAGGTATGTACAGAAGTTAGGGGTAGTAGGGGGCATTTAGGGTGGACAAAGGGGAGCAAACAGAGACAAATAGAGAAGAGCACAAGAAAAAATTGAGGCAGCAAAAGAACTTATTAGAACGTTAAGGACTAAAACTGAATTTAGAATAGAAGAGGGGATGAATGACATCAGAAGACCCTCTTCAGATATGTAAGAGAAAGATGAGGGATGGCACAGAGGGGAGAAAGATGGATTGGGAAAGTGTAAAGTGGGATGTGGGGACGGCTGTAACTCTCAATGAAAATTTTAGCTTAGCATTTATGGTAAAGGCTGCAGAACCCATTCATGCAAGGGGTTAAATTTGATGGTACCAGCTAAGAAAGTCTGGAAATGTGTGCAATGTCTATGAAAAGGATGGTAAAGGGGCTACTAAACTTTGAGGTTATGGATCCGTGGTGTAGGATGGGATGCAACCAAGGATACTGAAGGTGACATGACAGGTACAGGTGGCTCCCCTGGCACACCTGTTTAACATGTCTCTTGAAATAGAAGAAGGGCTGATGGATTTGATGGTTGCAGGCATACTGCTTCTCCACAAATGCAGAGACAAGGAGAACCCATAGATCTACTGGTGAGCCTGACTTCTACTGTGGTCAAGTAGCTAGAAACTAAAGGAGCACATAGTAGAATTCTGGAAGAAAAGGGGCTGCAAGATAAGAAACAATGAGTTTGCCAGTGGTAGTTGATATCAGATGAACTTGATAGATTTCTCTAATTTGGTGGTACATACTTTGGACAAATTTCTGGCATAGGATGGCATCAAGGGTCTTATTAACTAAGAGAGGATGTGGAATGACAGGGAAAAGGTGGGAGGGGTGAGAACAGTCATTTGAGAGTAAATCTAGATAGGGTTTACAATTTTGACAGAATGGACTTCAAGTCTTTTTCTGCCCTTACCCTCAGCTTTCCTATGTTTGTTGTCTATGATGCAAGAATGTTTTATGAACTTAATATAAACCCTACACAGCATTCTTTTTGTCATTCCATATTATTTCTTGTGTGATTTTTCTGGGTAGGGGGTGGCCCATGGATGGTAAGTTAGTACTGGGGGTAGTTAATTACTGAGCTAACATGCCCCACCATCCCAGATGATGGGAGTGTCCTACTGGATGCTCCACTTGACTCCTGCCAAACCACAGCAGTGTTCTGGTGTCAGGTGCAAACCTGGGTTTCCAGCATGGCAAGAGACTTCACAGATTCTGCGCCATCAGACAGCTGATGCACTGCAATACATATGCGCAGCCACCTCCCCCCCCACACACACATATGCATGTACAGACTAACACACATACAAAAGAGTTTTTCTTTCTCACCCTAATGTTCTGCTATGAATGATGTTACGTATATTATTTGGGGGAGGGTTTTTTGTATGTATTTATTAGTAACAGCCAGACAGTTAGCACAGTGGCTGGGAGACACTTTCCATGTATTGCTGAACTCACTCCTTTCTGTTTCCTACAACTGCATGAAGTAATCGCTATATCTGCTTCCCCAATTTAAAAAAACACCCTCCTATATCTAATGCAATCTGGCAGTCTCTGATCCAAACATAACAAGCAAAGTTGAAATGCGACCTAGAAAATATCAGATGAAATGAACTCATGGCCATGTTCCTTTTGTCTCAAGAATTAATAGCTCTAACTAAGCCTTGGGCAATTAAACAAAGAGTTTTGAGAAGGTGATGATGGCTAAATGATGTTTTTTCTGATGATATGTTAGTGTCTAATGAACTAGAACTAAGTGCTAAAGCACAGAATATGTGATCCTCAATGAATAATCATCACATCACTAACTAGTAAAGAACTATGCACATTTACAATATATATTAGCATGAAGACAAGCCCACAAGTCTAACTAGCCTTACACTGCCTTTGCATTACTAACATTCAGCCCCAAAAATACAAGAAAATGTAACATAGTAGGGTAGGAAGAGACTTTAGGGCCATCAAGTCCACGTCTCCCCCTCCCCCCCACACACACAGTTTATAATCAGGGACGAATGGTTATTCTATGTGGTATATGCATGGATATGTATAGTAGTGTATATACATGGATATATATGACAGAAAGTTGATTGGAGTTGTAGTTTATACATGTGGGTATTGTAGTCCATTATATATGTAAGTTCCTGTCATGCACAGTAAGCTTTTCTTTGTGTATGTCCAGTGATGTAAGACCACTATCTCTGAGTAGAATAAAAGATGGCCACTAACTGACACCCTGTGTATGAGTTTCTTCTGTACTGACCCACAATAGATCACATTGGCAACGAGGATTAACAACAGAACTTCTACGAGTGCAACTGAAGGGTCATGTAAACTAATGCATGTTTTTTTTAATTTAAATTGCCCAGTAAATCTTTCCAGCTTGTTGTGTCTAAATTCTGTTCCATCAGGGCTTCCTTGTCTGTCCATCTCTGCCTGGATACTTAAACCTCCTAAATTGCTTGCTTAGGTGCACAACTCTGGGTACAGATTTATCTGAAGACAGATAAAACAGAAACCGCCCTAGAGAGTTTGCTATAGTACTTTGATGTATTGAAAAAGAGAAAACACAGTTAATAGTAGGGCTCCACGAGGTACATGAATTATGGCTTCAGACTGAAAGCTAACATTCCTTTGCTTCATCTCGACTTGTGTATGTCCTCAGACACTGACCACAATAGCAAAGCAGAAGCCTCTTGAGGCACACTTCAGCAACTGCATCAAACACAAGAGATAAAAAAGCCAGAAAAAGACACTTTTTGTTTTTGTGTGTAGACACTAGTGGTGGACGCAGTGGACTCAATCCACTCCGAGAAGCAATTTGCAGAGCAAAGGTGGATTCGTGGAGTACTTCACGTTATAATGAGAAACGCGAAGTCCATTGGAAACAATGACTTTGCGTTACTCCGCCTCCCCAGACCACTACTCCACCGAATTTTCAGATGAAGTGCATTGGAAACAATGTACTTTGCCTCACTTCACCAAGTTTTTGAGCTCCAAAGGTGAATTTTGCAGTTATTCATGGGATTTCAGTTCACATGGATTCTATATTGATCTGCACAGCCTTAGTTCGGGGTAGTATGAGTAGGAAGGAGTAGGAGACAGTGTGCTCTGAAAGCTGTCTGTGATAGGAATCTTGTAAAAGCTGTTCAAAAAGCATTTTTGCATTTTTTGGGGGGGATCCAACTTTAGTTCAATTGTAGATAACCCTCCTGTGCTGATATCATTGAGCGTTTTTGTTTTTGTGTGGATTTTGAATGTTAATTTACAACATTGCGTGTGTGGTGAAAGACAGTGAAAGTGTGCTTTGGGAAGGGGCATATCTGTGATGTAGGTAGATTTAAGTTGGAGAAATAGTGATTTCTTTGTTTTTTGGTTATATTTTTGTTATATAACTGACTGTCAATGTACACACAGTAATATTGTCAGTAATAGTAGAAATTTTCTTGCTGTTTGTTGTGTGGATGTGGTGCAGCAGCTCATATGTTCAGGTTGTTTACATTACAAATTTAGAATATGTAACGTGGCATAGTACTGAACTTTTGCATTTGCTATGCATTCCTCATTCAGCATTGTACACAAACTGTTTCTTTGTGTGTGAGTGTGTGTGCAGTCTTGTATGCATCAAATAATACACCTTTTATTGTGCCACAGACTAGTGTAATTGCAGGCACAGCAGTGTGAACCTGCTATCCACTGCAGCTGCCTGTTTTTGTACTGCAATTGTGGTATCTGTTCTTAGTTTTGCTGCTTGTAGTGCCATACAAATCTGCACTGTCTCCATTCAGTGTCCCCCCACACCCATGTTCAAAAGGTATTTTTTACCAGATTGGATTGTTTTTGTGACCTCATCAGCACCACTGGTTACTGACTGAAGTTGTTTTAATTCCATGACAGTCTCAGAGTAGTCTCTTATCTGTTGCTGAAGCTGAAGTTGTTTATTTGGCTTCACATCCAGCATTCCTCCAATCAGAGAGTGAACATATCAAATCTGAATTTGGTTACAATATTGTGGTTGATCCCTCAAAATGCCTGCAAAGAGACATGCAAGCAAAGCTGTTTCTCGACATGGCAATGTTGGCAGTAAGATGGTCTGTGGGCGTGGTAGTAGTATGCAGATGCAGAAGTGCATTGCTGATGTGAGGAAAGGTATTTCTCCTGCAATGTTTTTTACAGCCCAATCAGTAGCTTCACTCATAGTTGGAGGAGATGATGTTTTCCCAGCCAGTGGTGTTAGTGTTACTGGTGTTAGTGGTGGTGGAGTTAATATTAGTATTTTGTGTCAAGTTCTAATTCCGACCAGTGTACCATATCCAAACATACTGAGTGTGAAGCAGTGCAAGTGAGTGGCAGCATAGATGTCATACTTCCCAGTAACATACCAGTAACTGAACCTGAGGATTCTGATAATCATGTCAGCGATAGCATACAATGTGATATTCTGTCCACCGTGGCACATAACGTCATGCATTTTCCATGCAGTGATTCACAGTGTGGTGAAAAAATATCAGGTGATGGTGGTGTAGATGCTGATGATGAATGTGATGATGATGATGATGATGTTGCTGTTGTTGCAACATGCAGTCCACATGCTAGCATCCAAACAGAAGATATCGATGTGTGTGACGTTGATGAATATAATGATGATGTAATTGACCCCAGTTGGGAACCGAAGAAAAAGAAATTCAAAGTGGCTGTGTCGGAGTCTGTTTGCAAGAATCCCCCCTGTAAAAACTTGTGAGCTACCGGTTTTAGTTGATGATGATGACCCAGTAACCAATATGATAGGTAGTCGTGGTGGTCAGTTGCAGTGCAGGTGTGCAGTGCCCAAAACATTACGTGCTCCCCCACTTCAGTGCTTAAAATAACAGACTTAAATAAGCCACATCATGGACATGTTAAAAGCAGAGCATCACAGCCCTTGTTTGGGATTTTTTTGTTCAAGATGCAAATGATGAGTCAGTTGCAATCTGCCAGGTTCGCCATGTGCGTGTGAGTTGATGTAAAAAGGGTAGCCATCTGGGCACAGGAGGACAGCATACACATCTTAAGAATAGGCACTTGGCACTGTGGACCCAGCACAAGCTGGCAGCTAATACCACAGTGCAGCGTTCACCTGTGTCACTGGCAACCATATCCAGCATGTTATCCCCTTCCATGACTGTTAAGCCCAGTAGGAAATTAAACATACGAACATATGAAATTTGCCAGCAGCTAAAGGCCTAGAGGTCTATCAAGTCTGCTCAAATGTGCAACTAGCACCCCTTATTCTGCAGCTGCCCCTCCCTTCCACCCTTCCCCTTCATTAACCCTCCCTCTTGTTCTGTCCCATCCCCTTTTGAAGCAGTCCACTGTTCTACTGGATACCACTTCTGCAGGTAACGCATTCCACCCAGCCACCACCCTCTCTGTAAAAGAAGAGTGTCTCCTCATCTCCCTCCTGAACCTTCCTCCCTCCAGTCTCATATCATGGCCCCTGGTGTCCCTTCCCTTCCTTACTTTGAACAGCCCCTCTGTAACCGTCTTATTTATTCCTTTCATGTACTTAAAGGTTTCAATCATGTTCTGTTTTTCCCTCCTCTTCTCCAGTGAATAGATGTTCAACTCCCTCAGCCTCCTCTTGTATAAGTCCCCAGTCCCCTGATCATCTTTGTCACCCTGCACTGCACCCCCTCCAGTAACTTAATGTTCCTCTTCAGATATGGGCACTAGTACTGCATACAGCACTCCAGGTGTGGACTAACTAATGACCTATACAGTGGCAGAATCACCTCCTCCCTCCTCGAGGATATACCCCTTGCAATACAACCCAGCATTTTGTTGGCCTTTGACGCTGCCTTCCTACATTGAGCCGAGTTGTTCATTGACCCTGTAATGAGCACCCCCAGATCCTTCTCCTCCTCTGTCTGGGCTAGCTGCACTCCTCTCAGCTGGTAATTCCTGGTAAACGTGTGCAGTAGTGCAGTAATAAGAGCAGAGGATTACTACAAGCATGATGAGGTGGAGGACCATAATGACTTTGAAATGTTGTCCAGTGCTGGTGACAGCAGTGGTTTTTGTGGTGGTGGTGGTGGTGGTGGCGGTGGTGAATGCAGTATGTCTAGTGCAAGTGGTACATCAACCCCGGTTGGCAAATCTGGCAATATAACAGCAGTTCTGGGTTTGTCGTCATCACCTGTGCAACTGTCTTCATCAAATGTCCACACTCCACCTCCTGCCAGTGCCATTCATCACAGAGCACAATCATTTGTGATCAACACACCCCATGTAAAACGTTTAAGTCAGCCCATGTTACAGAGTGTTTATGAGCATAAGCTGAAGTACCCCCCCCCCAATCATACAGTGTCACATGAACTTAATGCTGCTGTAGCGGAAATGCTGGCAATTGATCTTTTGCCCTTCTCCTTTGTGGAGAATTCTTTGTTCCAGCGGTTTGCTGCACGTGCCTGTGTAAAATGGAAAGTCCCATCCAGGACATACTTTTCTACCCATGCTGTCCCCGAGTTGTTCTGCACTGTGTCCGACTCAGTAAGGCATGCCCTTCAACATTCCTCCTCTCCATTCATCCATTTAAGTATGGATATGTGGACAAGTGGCAAAACAGCAGGGAGTTCATATTTGTATATAACTGCACACTGGGCACAGGTGCCGGGGTTTGTTTTGTGATGTTGGTAGTGTGAATAATCAGTGCGGTAAGGTGGATTGTCGCGGTATCAATATTCCAGGAATTCAATGGCATGCAGTGATTGCTGTGTGCAATGTGACCTGTTCACACACTGGTGAGAACATGTTGGATGTGGTACTGACTGAAATTGACAGATGGCTAAACTCTGTCCCTGAGAGCTGGGTTCATAGCAAGTGACAATGGATCAAATGTGGTGAAATGCATCATGAATGGTGTTTTTTTTTTGTGTTCCATGCATGGCCCACTGTTTAAATCTTGTGGTGCAGGAGTTTCTGCAGCATCCTGATGTAAAGGAAATGCTGACCATTGCACAACTTATCTGTTCTCACTTTTCAAGATCTGGAAAGGCCCATGACAAACTGTGGTAGTTGCAGATACAAAACAGCCTGCCTCAGCACCGCTTGAAGCTGGAAGTCGTCACCTGACGGAACTCCACTTTATACATGGCAGAGAGGTTGTATGAACAATACAAATCCATCTCAGACTATCTTGTTATGCACACTAGCCGTAACAGTTCCGGGGCTTCCATGTCTATGACGATGGAACAGTGGCGCTTCATGGACTCTGTAATAACAATTTTGCGGCATTTTGAACATGCCACACAGGCAGTGAGTGGCAAGTCTGCCTCTATTAGCCAATCAATTCCACTGCTGCAGGTGCTGAGGCAGACATTGGTGAATGTACAGTATAGCCTTGATGTTGCCGGAGACGATGGTAACAGTATGTTGCTACAACACATGCTGACAGTATTTGACCAGAATCATCACATTGTGAGCATTCAACATAATGACAACTTTGCCATAGCAACAATGCTGGACCCACGATACAAACGTGGAATTGCATCAGTACTAGAGGGAGGGCCTAAACAGGTAAAAAATATCAGTGGTCAACTAGTGCGCTTGGTTCATGGGCACAGAAGTCACGTGCCAAGGTCAGCAAACCTCAGCAGCATAATCCAGCTGAAGGTATACCTGGAGGATCATCAAACATATCCTGCAAGGGGAAGGGGACTGCAGTTCCAGGTGGTCTGTCATCCAAAGTGGCTGGCGTCAACCCACTTTGGGAGGCTTTGTCCCAAGTGGGTATTTGTGAAATAAATAATTCGGGAGAACAGGATGATGCATCAACAACTGGACTTAGTGCGGCACAGAGAATGGTTGAGTCATATTTGTCTGAAAACAGGCATCTGACAATAACTGAAGATCCTGTTTTGTACTGGAGTGGAAAGGTCAGTGAATGGTCAGAGCAGACTGCAGTGGCACTGAAGTACCTCACATGCCCACCCTCCAGTGTAAGTGTTGAGAGGGTATTCAGCTCAGCAGGTGCAATAGTCAGGGATCGGTGGACAAACCTGTCTCCTGCAAATGTTAGTTTGCTAACATTCATTAAAATGAATGAGAGGCACATACCAGCACAGACTGCAGCCTCAGTATTTGTACCCTGGGCTGGTCATGGTGGTCTTGCTGATGTGGAAATGGAGCATCCTGGTAGCACTGGCAGTGGCTGCCTGAAACGGCCCACCACTGATGTAGATGACAACACAATGGAGAAAGAATTTCCCAGTGGTCATGACTTCAGACATCGATGACTGTGAGGGCAGCTTTCTTAATGAGGATGATGATGTGGTTAATGTTGGCAGGTTTTAACTGAAGTTTTTAAAAGGCAGTGTGCTCCCCCGGATCACCACCACCCAGACTGATGTTAGCCACTGCCACCATGAGTCTGTCTTCCCCGGACCACCACCACCACTGGGACTGATGTTAACCACTGCCACCATAAGTCAGTCTGCCCCCCAGACCATCACCACCGGGACTGATGTTAGCCACTTCCACCATGAGTCTGTCTGCCCCCTGGACCACCACCACCGGGACTGATGTTAGCCACTTCCACCATGAGTCTGTCTGCCCCTGGACCACCACTACCACCGGGACAAATGTTAGCCACTGCCACCATGAGTCTGTTTGCCCCCTAGACCACCACCACCAGGACTGATATTAGCCACTGCAGCCATGAGTCTGTCTGGCCCCAGACCACCATCACCACTGGGACTGATGTTAGCCACTGCTACCATGAGTCTGTCTGCCCCCGGACCACCACCACCAGGACTGATTTTAGCCACTGCCACCATAAGTCTGTCTGCCCCCGGACCACCATCACCACCGGGACTGATGTTAGCCACTGCCACCACTGAGCCTGAGTCTGTCCAGACCACCACATCCATCAGCCACAGACACAAAGCTTCTTAATATTTAAACCATAAAGTGAGTATGTGTACTAATGTTTGTTATGCTACTTCACTTCCTTTAGTTGTATGTTTTGTTTTCTGTAGCTTTTCAGAGCCACAATGGTAAAACACATACAGTACACTTCTTTTGTTTCTTTTACAGGGTAACAAAAAAAGTCTCCATCGCTAAAAGCCATTGGGAATGGTACTGTAGCTGTACCGTACAAAGAGGAAGTGATGTAATATCCGTGTGATATCCATTCTGGTAAATATGAAGATTTTATTTCATCTGTTTCATTGTTCTGGAAAGACTGCAGCAAATATTGCACACAGGTTGTGTTAGTTGACAAGATGTGGGTTTGAAATGTAACTTGACTTTAGATTGAGGTTTGAGAACCAAGGAGGGACACATAGCAATTAAGTTGTAAGAAGTCATTCATTTCTTTTTTTAGGACACTTCCAGATGCTTTGTTGTTCTGTGAAAGTGGCCTTATCCCAAAAAATTCTTCAACATCAGGCACTCCCCTCCCCCAAGCCTGGGCACACATGCAACATGCAGAAGTCATTTCATTACATGACCATCCTAACAACCGGACTCCAGAAGAATGCTGATGAAATCTGTGAAGTAGTAACAAAATAAGAAACAATTAGAGACAACCCTGCAATTATGATTCCCCCCATGCCCCCCCAAAAAATATTTACCTTCATGTGCTTAAGAGTTATCCGTTTCCAATTTCAGTGCAAAAAATTCTCATTGAGCATTGGAATGTGCACACCAACAATTTCTGTGTGACCTGTGATGCAGAACAATACCATGAGTACATGTCCATGTCAACTCACCTACAAAACACACACACACACACTCACCAAGGCACACACACACACACACACACACACACACACACACTCACCAAGGCACACACACTCACCAAGGCACATGCACACACACACACATACACACTCTCACCCACACACACACACACTCACCCACACACACACTCACCCACACACGCACTCACCCACACACACTCACCCACACACACACACACACCCACACACACACTCACCCACACACACACACACACACACACACACACACACACACAGCACACACACACACACACACACACACACACACACACACACACACATACACACACATACACAAAAACACACATACACAAAAACACACATACACACATACACACACATACACACACATACACATACATACACACACACACATACACTCACCAAGGCACACACACACACACACACATACACATACATACACTCACCAAGGCTACTATTAGTGTACAGCCAAAGGGCACCCTTCAGTCCAGTTGAGATGATCACATTGCATTTGCTCGAATCATCTCGAAGAACACAGTGGCCAGCAACACGACGCTCACAGTCAACATTTTATACTGGGGTATGTGCTGAAACACTCATTTCACTGTGTTACCACTTGTCAATTTTCTGTACACAAGAAGAAAGCTTTTTGAGCCTACAGAAAAAATCTGGGACTCTGTGCCACTACTGCATGCATGACTGAGTGTGCCATTAATTCTGGGAGACTTTGTCTGTGCGTGCTGAAACACTCTCATTTCACTGTGCTACCATTTGTCAATTTTCTGCACACAAGGAGGATGCATTTTGGGGCCAACAGAAAAAATCTGGGGCTCTGTGCCACCACTGCACGCATGACTAAGTGTGCCATTAATTCTGTATGTGCTGAAACACTCATTTCACTGTGTTACTACTTGTCAATTTTCTGCACACAAGACAGATGTATTTTGGGCATGCAGAAAAAAATATGGGGACTCTGTGTGCCACTATGTGCATGACTGAGTGCGCCATTAATTGTGGGGGACTTTGCATGTGCTGTAACACTCACATTTCAATTTCTTGTCAATTTTCTGGACACAAGACAGATGCCTTTTATGGATGCAGAAAAATGAGACACCAAAACAGTGTGCGCACACACACACACAGACACTTAACAGAAGGAAGGGGGCCAAGAATACAAAGTGTCATGCATACAAAAGACAACTAAAAAAAGGGCATAAGTACATACAAGAGTCAGGGATGGTGGAGGAATACATTTTATGACACAGCAAGGAAGGTGTTGGGGGGGCACATGGTGTGAGGAAACAAAACTAATGTGGGATCCCATGGTGATCCAGCAGCAGGTCCAGCATGGCCATAATTTGCAGCTGATGTTCCTCTATGTGATCCAGCTGCTGCTCCACAGCACTCATCCTCTCACTGTTCTCCTCAACAGCACTCCAGAGAACTGACAAGTCAGCCTGTGTTACACACAGTTCTCTGGGGTCCACACGTTCTACAGACTGACCTGCTGCTGGTGGTGGTGGGGGTGCTGGTGGAGCAACAGGTGCTGCTGTGGCCCTCCTCTTGTTAGGGATGCCGCTATGCACAGCTGCACCTTCTGCCACAGAATGGCCAGCAGGTGCAGACATGGTCTCTGTTCTGTGGCAGCCTGCCACTCTAACTGGTGGTGATTAAGCATATTGGTGCACTGGCCCCCATTCCCCAGGTGACTCACCTGGGGGCCACAGTGCACCTCCACCTCACATAGGCAACACTTGACCACACTGCTGTCCCCCCTGACACAGTCAAAATACTGCCAAACAACAGCGGTGCGGGGAGGACCAGGCACAGGCAGGGAAGGGCCAGATGAACTGGCAGCCGACTGGTCACACTGCTGAACATGGATGGGATCCACACCTGGGCTTGGGGGAGCAGGCACATTCTGCTCCAGAGGACCTTGTGCTGGACTTGGTGGTGGTGGTGGTGGTTGAACTGCCTCAGAGTCAGGAGGTGGTGCTGGTCCTGCTTGTGGGGGTTGGACACTCGCAGGTTTCAAACGGTCCAACAGGAATGGGTGCCCATGCCCCCCATGCATGCACACGGTACAATGCATACTACCACGCTCTCCCAGAGCTACCCCCACCCCAGACATTCCCTCACCCTGCTCCATCTCTCTCTCACTGTGCTCCCTCAGTCTGAGCAATCACTACTCACGCTGTCACACAAGCACAACACATGCACACAGTTACACAGACAAACAACTAAGCTATAAAGGTAAGAAAAATAAAATTTACAGAAAGAACAAATTAAGTAAAAAAGAGTACAGAAAGACAAAACAAATGTAGCTTTTAAAAAAGTTTTTGGGTGACAAAGTTTAACTCTCCTCCTCACTCTGATCTCAAAGTATCAGCAGTCAACACACTCCTCTCTCTCAGTCCGCACAGGAGAAAGTGAAACTGTCTGCTTGTATGACTCACTTCCTTCCTGCCTGGCTGGCTAAACAGCACGTGACTTACAGTACTGTAAGCCATGTGATGTGTGGGGGGGCTGCCAAATCTGAAACACCAAGTGGATCACTTAAGAATCACAATGAGGAATGCGAAGTCCATTAAAAATAATGGCTTCGCCTTACTTCGCATTGAAATCTGCCTTAACGTGAAGTGGTAATGACAAGGCGGAGTGAGCACTTTGCATCACCCACTCCGCGTAGAGGAGTGGCAATGCGAGGTACCCACTTCGCGTTCACTTCACTGGCAGAATTTAAATTTGTTGCATCTCTAGTAGACACTGCAGCTACTGAGCACCTACCACAGCCGTCATGACTACAACTGGCAGAGTACCTGAATTTGATGAATCTAAGGAAACATTTGATTTATACCTAGAGCACTTCCAGCAATAGTTTAAGGCAAACAAAATAGTAGAAGATGAACAAGTAGATGTCTTCCTATCAATCTTACAACCACATATTTATGCCCTTCTATGGAATTTAACAGCCCCAGCTGACATCCTGACCCTGACATACATGCAAGTCACTGAGGTATTTGCAAAGCATTTCAAACCCTAGCCCCTTCTCATTGCTGAATGGTGCACCTTCTATCAGCACAACCAAGGGGAAGGGGAACCTATTTCTGACTACATCACATTAAAGCAGCTAGCATGCACTTGTGAGTTTGGCCAGTCCCTGGATGATCCCCTCTGGCATAACTTTGTCTGCTGTCTGAGAGGGGAAGCTTACAGAAAAAGGCTTTTGCAAGAAAAGAAACTAGATTTTGACATTGCAATTGCTATGGAGCTCACTCAAAAAGGCTCCCAAGCACTGGAGAGATATTCAGAACCCCAAAGAAGTGAAGTTCATAAGGTTACCCATACCCTACAACAAAAGGGACATGCCACACCACACAGTGGTCCATCACATGCTTGTCAGCAACCCCAACAATTTAGGAAGCCAGCACCACAGGGCACTTCCATTAAGTCAAAACTGTGTTACCAACGTGGTGGTAACAACCAGCAAGGCACATGCCTCTTTTGATATGAGAAATGCCGCAGCTGTGGAAAAGTGGGTCACTTACAAAGGGTGTGCAAAAGTACATCACGGACTGCTACTGCATGGTATGTCACAGATGGCACTGCAACCACTGAAACAGAGGATGAGGCGTTGTGTCTGTTCATGGTTTATGCAACACAGGCAACCGGAAAAGAAATTTACCTCCAGCTTGAGCTAGCAGGTAACCCAGTGAGCATGTAGCTAGGCACCAGAGCCTCAGTATCTCTTGTGCCAGAGAACATATACAGAGAGAAACTTAAGCAGTGCCCATTGCAGCCATCATCTATTCAGCTCTTGACTTACATGGGAGAGCAAATCCACGTGCTAGGGGAAATCCAAGTGCCAGTCAATTATGAGGGAGGAAAGTGGACCTTGCCTCTAGTGGTGGTACAAGGAGAAAGACCTTCATTACTAGGCAGAGACTGGCTAGTGCAGATCAGATTGAACTGGGAAAGATCTTCAGCTTAAATACAGTGACCAAAGCACCGCAAGATGCACTAAAGAAAATATTGGACAAACATGTTCCTATTTTCCAGGATGGTTGTGGCACAATCCAGGATTTCAAAGCAAATATCAGAGTCCAACCAAGAGCCATTCCAATTTTGCACAAGCCTCGACCAGTACCATATGCTTTAAGCATATTAGGAACTGGACCATCTTAAAAGCCATGGTATCATCTCACGAGTAGAGAGCAGTGGCTGGGCTGCCCCTATCATTGTGATACCAAAATGAGACAAAGCAGCGAGGTTGTGAGGTGATTACAAGGTTATAGTGAACCATTGTATACAGCAAGATCCATACCCATTACCCAATGTAGAGGACTTGTTTGCTACACTCTCAGGTGGCACGTTCTTTAGCAAGTTGGACATATCCTTTGCATACCAGCAATTGGAACTGAAACCAGAGTCAGAATCATATCTAACCATTAACACCCACAAGGGACTTTACCGGTATCAGCTTGGCGTATGGAGTTTCCACAGTGCCAGCAATTTTCCAGAACACAATGGACCAGATACTTCATGGACTGGACCATGTAGTATGCTTCATGGATTGATATCTTGGCAACTGCACCCACAGTGGAAGAGCATCTGACAATCCTGGACCACATTCTAACCAGACTGCAATGGTATGGACTGAGAGTAAAGCTAGCAAAATGCCAATTTCTGAAAAATTCTATCGAGTACCTAGGTCACCAGATCAACGCCCAAGGCCTATGCCCAACAGACATTAAGGTGAATGTGACAGTCAAGGCACCTGCACCAACAAATGTGACAGAGTTAAGATCATTCTTAGGCCTCTTGAACTATTATTGACAGTTCCTAGTTCATCTGTCCACATTGTTGTAACCACTCCATGACTTGCTACAGAAAGAAGTTCAATGGAATTGGTTCCCACAGTGTGAGGAAGCATTCCAGTCTTGCAAGAAACATCTTCTAGGCAGCAAATGGTTAATGCACTACGTCCCAGCCAAACTCCTGAGGCTGGTATGCAATGCATCACCATATGGAGTGGGGGGTTGTCATCTCACATGTGTTACCTTCTGGAGAAGAACACCCGATTGCTTTTGCTTCCCGGACATTGTCCCTAAGCGAAAGTAACTATGCTCAGATCGAGAAAGAAGCATTGAGCATACTTTTTGGTGTCAAGAAGTTCCATATGTACTTATACAGATGGAAATTCCCTCTACTAACAGATCACAAGCCTCTACTAGCAATTCTGGGGCCAAAGGCCACAATACAAACTCTTGCAGCACTCCAGATGCAGCAATGGGCCCTGATTTTGTTGGCATATGACTATGACATTGAAAACCGACATTCTCAAGATCACACAAAAGCACATGCATTGTCGAGGCTGCCATGCAAAGATGCTACCGTGAAGGAAGATGATGCAACAGTATTCCATCTTTCACATCTCGAGGAGTTACCAGTTGCTTCACAGGATGTCACAGCAGAGACATGCTGAGATCCTGTCCTCTCGAAAGTCCTACATTTCACTCTAAATGGTTGGCCTAACTTCATGAGAGACCCAATGCTCAGACCTTTCTTAGACAAGGAGGACCAGTTGTCCACAGAGCAAGGCTGTGTTCCGTGGGGAGCTCGAGTCGTGATATCTCCAAAGTTCCACAAGAGTTTACTTTCTGACTTACACGACAGTCATTCTGGAATCTCTCGAATGAAGGCATTGGCAAGAGGATACTTCTGGTGGCCAGGACTTGATCAAGACATCCAACATCTTGTCAATCAATATGCGCCATGTGCGGCTGTCTGCAATCAACCTGTTATTGCACCCCTGCATTCTTGGTCCTGGGCTACCACACCATGGGACTGCATCCATGTCAACTAAGCTGAGGTGGACAAACAACGCTTCTTGGTAGTAACTGATGTCCACTCCAAATGGCTGGAAGTATTACCCACAGAAATCACAACTGCTGAAAAGACTATAGACCATCTGAGATAACTTTTTGCCTGTTATGGACTACCATGGGAGTTAGTGTCCCCAGTTTTCTTCCCATGTCTTTAAACTGTTCTTAAAGCAGAATAGCGTTCAACATATTTTGACTCCTCCTTACCATTAAGAATCAAATGGCACAGCCAAAAGAGCTGTACAGACATTCAAATAAGCTTGGAATAAACCTGATTCATGACAAGGACCTACAGCTCAAAGGCTGGCTTGTTTTCTGTTTGCTTACAGAAGCACTCCTCACACAGTCATAGAGTGAACACCTGCTGAACTGTTCCTAAAATGTCAACCTCATACCTGTTTGTCATTGCTCAAGCCAGACTTGGCTGACACTGTTGCAAAGCATCAACTACAACATCAAAAGGGTCATAGCAAGTCAGCCAAGCCAGTACAGAGTTTTCATCCTGGGGAGAGGGCGATGGTTTGAGACTGTAGACATCCCAATGGTTCTTGGATTCCTGGGGTGGTGATTGAAACATGTGGACCATTGACTTATGTAGTTCATGTGGGACAGTGACTTGTTTGCGTACATGTGGATCACCTGCTGCATTACAAGGTTTCAGAAAATGCAGCAGAAGATGTCACTCCATCTGAGGACAAAGACACAGAGGATTTTGCTCCTACCCATGAAGTTCCACCAGAGCTGTTGCCAAATAATGAATCTCCTGTTCCATCAGCAGTGGTTATTCCAGCCTGCAGCTATCCCCTGAGGCACCAAAGACCACCACACAGACTTGATCTGTAAAGTCATGTAATGAACTTGTACCTCTGTGTAACTGAACTCTTACCTGTACTGTTACTTAGTTAGTGACAAGTTTTACCCAAGAGTAGAATAATCCCCTGAACTTGTTTCTGATTACCGAACAGTCTACTTCGGCCTGGAATTTCAAAATGTTACTGTTGAAGTATTTAGACAAGTTTCTGTCTAAGGGAGAGGAGTATAGTATATGCATGGATATGTATGGTAGTATATAAGAAGGTGACAAGACTTTCTATAGATATATTAGTGAAAGGAGAAAGTCCGTAGGGGGAAAGTCCAAAGGGGGTATGGCTACAATCAAAGGGGATAAGGGAGCATGTGAGGAGGAAGACCATGTAAAAGCATCTATCCTAAATAGATACTCCTGCTCAGTATTTACTAAACAGAAGGTAGGGCAGAGCCCACAGCTCTGCACCATGGACACAGGGGGGAGGGAGGTGTGCACTAGTCCCTTCACAAAAGAAAGGATCCTACAAGAGCTCAATAAGCTCAGGGTGGACAAGGCAATGGGACCTGATGGCATACATCCCAGGGTACTAAAGGAGCTAAGGGTGGAACTAGCAGAGCCATTAGCAGAACTGTTTAGTGAGTCTCTGAGCACAGGAGAGGTCCCAGAAGACTGGAGAAGGGTTCATGTGATCCTGCTCCACAAGAGTGGTAGCAGGGAGGAGGCAGGGAACTACAGACCAGTCAGTCTTACCTCAGTAGTGGGCAAGATTATGGAGACACTCCTGAAGGAAAGGATAGTGCAACACCTGGAAACCATAGGAACACAGGATCCAAGACAGCATGGGTTTACAACAGGAAGGTCCTGTCAAACTAATCTCATAGATTTCTTTGACTGGGTAACCAGAGAGGTGGACCAAGGGGGAGCAGTTGATGTTGCCTACCTTGACTTCAGCAAAGCTTTCAATACCATTCCACATAGAAGATTGATTAATAAGCTGAGTAGGCTCTGGGTGGTTCAGACGTTGGTCAACTGGGAGGCAAACTGGTTGACGGGCTGAAAACAGAGGGTGGTGGTAAACGGTATACAGTCAGAAGAGATGCAAGTCACAAGTGAGGTACCTCAGGGATTAGTCCTGGGGCCAGTCCTCTTCAATATCTTCATCAGTGACAGTGCAGATGGACTGGGGGGTAATGTTTGTCTGTTTGCAGATGACACCAAGATCTGCAACAGAGGAGATGATCCAGATGAGGTGGGCAGAATGAGAAGAGATCTGGATAAACTAGCAAAATGGTCAGAAGAGTGGCTACTGGGGTTTAACACAAAGAAGTGCAAGATCATGCGCATAGTGAAGAGAAACCCTGAAGCCACCTATAGGCTGGCAGGGGAGTTGCTGGCAGTCACAAGGGAAGAAAGAGACTTGGGCGTCATCATCACTGATGACTTTAAATCATCTAAGCAGACCTCTAAAGCAGTAGGTAAGGCTAGAGGGATGTTGGGGTGTATTAGCAGGGGTATCACAAGTCGGAAGAGGGAGATAATAATCCCTCTTTACAAGACACTGGTTAGGCCCCATCTGGAATATTGCGTGCAGTACTTGAGGCCACACCTTCACAAGGACATTAACCAAACTGAGGCAGTCCAGAGAAGTGCAACCAAAATGGTGCAGGGACTGCATCAGAAACATATGAGGACAGATTAACTGAGCTCAATATGTATACCCTAGAGCAATGAAGGGAGAGAGGTGATATGATTGAAACATTCAAACACCTTAAGGGCATTAAGGTGAAAGAGTCTAACATGTTTCAATATAAGAAAAATAGCAGGACAAGAGGACACAGCATGAAACATAGAAACATAGACTTTGACGGCAGATAAGGACCACTTGGCCCACCCAGTCTGCCCATTTCCCTACCTACTGGTTAAGCTGCAGATTCTAGTTAACCAACAGCCTATTTCCTGCAACCCCCCACTATAATTGCCTTATGTCTGTCCCATGCATGTTTGAATTTCTCCACTGTTTTAGACCCCATAACCTCTCCAGGAAGGCGGTTCCATGCGTCCACCACTCTCTCCGTGAAAAAGAATTTCCTCACATTACCCCTGAGCCGTCCCCCCTCTAACTTTAAATTGTGCCCCCTTGTTCTTACACATCTCTTTCTGAAAGATGCTACTCTCCTGGACTTTGTTGATTCCCTTGAGGTACTTAAAAAGTTTCTATCATGTCCCCTCTGTCCCTCCTTTCATCAAGGGTATAAATATTAAGCTCTCTCAGTCTCTCTTCATATGGTTTCTGATGTAGACATTGCACCATTTTAGTTGCCCTCCTCTGGACTGCTTCCATCCTGTCTATGTCCTTGCGTAGATGAGGTCTCCAAAACTGCACGCAGTACTCCAGATGGGGTCTCACCAACTGTCTGTATAGAGGGATATCCACTTCCCTTTTTCTACTTGTGATGCCCCTTGCTATGCATCCCAGTATCCCCCTGGCTTTCCCTACTGACTTCTCACATTGCATACCCACCTTTAGGTCATCTGATATGATGACACCCAGATCCCTTTCCATTATTGTTGTTGTTAGTACCTCCCCTGCTATTGTGTACTCTTCTCCTGGATTTTTATTTCCCAGGTGCATTACTTTGCACTTCTTTGCATTGAATCTAAGTTGCCATATGTCTGACCATTCCTCCAACCTTGCCAAGTCCCTTCTCATCCTTTCTACCCCCTTGTGTATCAACTCTGTTACAGATCTTTGTGTCATCCAAAAGAGGCATACCTTTCCTTCCAGACCCTCTGCAATGTCACCTATAAAGACGTTAAAGAGGACTGGACCCAGTACTGAGCCCTGAGGTACTCCACTAGTAACCCCCCTTTCTTCAGAATGTGTTCCATTCACTATTACCTTCTGTGTCCTGTTGTGCAGCCAGTTTTCTACCCAGGCTACCACCCTGGGACCCACTCCCAGGCTGGCTAACTTGATTATTAATCTTTTGTGCGAGACTGTGTCAAATGCCTTGCTAAAGTCTAGGTAGGCCATATCCACAGCCCCTCCCTGGTCTATTACTTTGGTCACCCAGTCAAAGAAATCTATTAGATTTGTCTGACATGACCTTCCTGCTGTGAATCCATGCTGCTTTGGGTCCAGTGCCCTGCTGGCCTCTAGGTACTCAACAATTCTTTCTTTCTTTCAGAAGTGATTCCATCATTTTCCCCACCACTGAGGTCAAACTAACAGGTCTGTAGTTTCCTGCTTCTGCCTTGCTCCCACTTTTGTGAAGGGGAATCACATCTGCCCTCCTCCAGTCCTCAGGTACCACCCATCTTCCCATGATTTGTTAAAAGTGTGTTTAGTGGTGTCACTAGGTCCTCCCTTAGCTCTTTTAGGATTCTAGAGTGAATCCCGTCAGGCCCCATTGCTTTGTCCACCTTGAGTTTTAGAAGTTCTTTCAGTACTCTTCTTTAAATGGACTGGTATCAAACCCACTATCCAGAGTGCTTCTACTGTTTGGTTTAGGTAACTCCTCCTCTTCTTCTTTTGTGAATACTGAGCAAAAGTATTCATTCATTATCTCTGCCTTGAGATTAGAGGGAGGCCGATTAGGGGGCAATGTGAGGAAGTTCTTTTTCACAAAGGGTGGTGGATGCATGGAACAGCCTACCTCAGGAAGTGGTGGATATGAATACAGTACAGGGCTTCAAACAGGCATGAGATAGGCATGAGGGAGCAATACAGATGAGTATGAATAGATAGGCCATTGACAGAGCAAAGGCCTATGGCACATTCATAAGGTAGAAAAATAAATGGGCAGACTGGATGGGCCTTACTGTCTTTATCTGCCGTCAACTTCTATGTTTCTATGTTAATGTATACATGGGTATATATGGTAGGAAGTTGATTAGAATTGTAGTTTATACATGTGGATATTGTAGTGCATTATGTGTAAGTTCCTGTCATGCACAGTAAGCCTTTCTTTGTGTATGTCCAGTGATGTAAGACCACTATCTCAGAGTAGAATAAAAGATGGCCACTAACTGACACACCATGTATGAGTCTCTTCTGTACTGACCCACAATAGATCACACTCTATGCAAATATTTACTAATTAATAAGAATACACCTCTCACGCTACCACTCAGGGTACAATGTGATTCTCTTAATGTGCAGAAATCTAGCCAGGCTTACTTTGAAACTGCATTGTCTTTATATGCACTGTCTCCACTGGTAGCATGTTTCATTGTTCCATATCCTCTGGAAGAAGGGTGGCCTCCTAATGTTACCCTATATTACGCACATCTGAGCTTCAGGGTGTGTTCCCAGGACTTGCTAGAGCACACCAGATCAAACATCTCCATCTATTCAAGCTTATTGATACCCTTGAATATGCAGAACACAGATCTTCAAGTGTCCCAGCATCTTCTTGTAGCTTTGCCCCAACTCCAAAATCATTTTGGTGGCCCCGCCCACTCCCCCTCCCGTTGCAACCCCTTGAGCAGCTCAATGTCATTTTTGTACTGAGGAGCACAGAACTGCACATGGTACTTCAAGCAGAGCCTACCCAACTGATCAGCATCCTTTGGTGCACTGCAGCATTTGGCAGGCCATTTTCAAAGTAGACGTGCACTTTTTGTTATGCCTCAACCCCATGTCTATTATGACTCCCAGGACCTTTTCCTTCTTCACTACATCATAAGCAGAACCACACAGTGTGCACTGTAGTTCCTGCCTCTGTTTTTTCCTCCACATGTTCATTCATTCATTTCATTTTATTTAAATACAGGAAAGATGCACAAACCACATGAGCAAGTTGTTCCTTTACAGTGGCTTCCTGAGTAGTCTGCACAGTTTATAATTACAGTTGCAATAAATACTAACTACAATAATACAGGACAATAAATGACGTACAGTACCGTCACTAAAAGGATGAAAAAAACAAAGGAAAATAAAACATAATACACATTCTCTGCAAAAAACTTTAATGCACCATTAGGGTTCTAGCAACAAAAGTTTAGAAATGTGGTCTTAAGATTTCCAATCCTAACACCTCACCCCCACCCTGGGTTTTCAACCCTAACACCCCACCCCCACCCTAACAATAACACCCACCCCACCCTAACACTAACACCACCACACCCACCCTGCAGGCAGGAACAGGTATGGGGCGGCCATGGGGTAATCAACCTAACTCTCACCCCATTCCATATGCAAGCAAGCTGACATGGGTACAGTGTGTGGGGAATGGGGTGAGCATTTGGGTTGACTACCCAATGGCACATCCCATGCCTTTTCCTGCCTGCAGGGTAGGGTGGGGTATTAGTGTTAGGGTAGGGGTAGGGGTAGGGGTGGGTGCTAAGGTTGGAAACCCAAGGTGGGGTGTTTGGGTTGGAAACCCTAAGACCGCATTTCCAAACATTTGTCACTGGAACCCTAATGGTACATGAACAAAGTTTATTGCAGAGAATTTCCTTCCTTTTAGTAGTAAACATCTTTATTTTTATACAAGAAACAATGTTGGTATGTTACACACCATTAGGACAGAAGTCTTATTTTCAAAGTGATCCTGTTTTAAAGATCAATTACAAATTGTTATTAAAAAGACTTAAGAGAAAATATAATTGTAGGCTTATTTGTTTGTGAAACTGCGCTCCCAACCATCCATAATTTTTAAGAGATTGTAATTGTATCCTTATTTCCCTGTGAAAGTGCAGGGCCTGTACTCATGACTCTAATCCTTGGCATATTTGCATGTGGGAGTGCAGGGCCCTCTGGGAGCTACATTGCCATGTATGCATAATACCTCTGCTCCCATCACTGTTGATATTACAATTTTCTACTATAGAAAACATAAGAAAATTTGAAATCTGTGTAACTTGACAGCAAAGCAATGTATTTTTACAAAACCAGCAAAAGGCACATAGGTGAGATGGCCTACCCTGAAAATTTCAAACCATTTCTCCACAGTGGAGTGACAAAGAAAATACTCTGCATACCTCCCATTACAATGTTATCCTTTGGGAAACAAATGAAAATTAACGTAACAAAACTCCAGAGCAAAATAATATGTTTTCACAAAACCAGCAAAAGGCACATCTGCAGTGCAAGCCCTTTGTACCCTGAAAATTTCAAACCAAAATCACAAATTGTTTGGCAACTGTACTGTGACAAAGAAACAGCTATCTAAAAAATCCTTTTTCACGAATTGTGAAAAAGAATCCTTTTCCACAGTTCCTTTTTTGGCAATTTGCAGTAAAAGAAAATCATTTTCCACAAATTGCAAACATGAATCCCTTTTTACAATTTGCTGAAAAAGTAAATCCTTTATTGCAAATTGTGGAAAAATATCCTGTTTCACATTTCTTGTCTGTGGGTTGCAAAAAGGATTTCTGCATCTACAAAAAAATATATTTCTGAACAACTTATGAAAAAAATAACTCCAGAATCTGACTCTACTGGCCCTGATTAGTAAACACAACTGTTGGTGTTTACTACAGCCCTCTATGTTTTAAGTCATTTAAGTTTGTTGCCACTGCTAATTGAAAACAAGATGTCTGCAGCATGAAAAAAGATTCCACATTTGTGGCAAAAGATGCAGTGTTTGGGAAAAAGGATTCTGCATTTGCAATAAAGAATTATTATTCAACTGGAACATCTGACTGGTCCCATAGGAAATAATGGGAAACTTTAAAATGTAATAACTTTGCAATGGATTAATATTTTCCCCAAACCTACGGCAAGCACATCTGTGTCCCAAGACCAATATACCATAAAAACTTTAGGCCAAAATTCCACACCATTGTTACACAGCAGTGTGACAAAGAATTTCGCCAAAAGTAGTAATTTTCAAATTTTGACAATCTGTATCTCCATACCCATACCGACCGGGACAAGACTTGCCATATCAAGAGAGTTTTGGTCCCAGATGGAGCATGCACAATTTCTTCCGAATCAGTTGTACAGCTGTGAAGTTATTAAAGTCCAACTTTCAGTTTAACATAGAAGTGAAGACTGAACTCTAATAAAGGGGAGTGACCATGCCCATATAATACCATTGATTACTCGGACACCAGACAGAAATTGTATTAGCCTGTGTAAGTTTCCCTAAACCCTTTTTTTAAGGCATTCAGAGAAGGAAGAGGCCCATTCGGGAGGCACATGTGTATCACCTTGCATTAGGCTACATTGAATCTGAGATTCCAGGAGTTTCACCAGTTGACAACTTGTTCAGTTCCTCTAGAACTTTGTCCCCATCCTCAAGGGAGTCCACCACTCTGGCCAGCTTAGTGTCATCTGCAAATGGAAGAAGCCTCCTGGAGACCCCAGCTTCAAGATCATTAATGGAAATGTTGAACAGCAATGGCCCCAGCCCTGATCCATAAGGAGTGCTGCCAAGTACTAACAGCAAGTCAGAGTAGAGCACCCTCAGCCACAGTCCTCTTTTTTCTGCTCTCTGAGCCAGTTAATAATCCCAACTGCATATGCCTTGTATACACCGCACTGGTGTACTTTGCCCAGAAACGTGTTATGCGCCAGTGTCTAATGCCTTGCTGAAATCCAGATAGACTATGTCTATTGTCCTACTCCTGGTCATCTCCCTGGTTACCCCCGCAAAGAATGTGAGCAGATTGGCTTGACATAATCACCCCTCATAAAACCATGTGAAGAGTGTGTGTGAGGACCTTGGCCTCGACCAAGTGTTCCATTATTGTGTGCTTAATAATGGTTCCCAGACCTTTGCTTAGCAATGATGTCAGGTGATGGGCCTATAGTTGCCTGGGTTCAACCTTGACCCTTTCATGAAGATGTAAACATCAATGGCAACTTAGCAGTCCCCTGGCATGACACCTGTCAGGACAGACAAATAATTACTGCAAGCAACCCATCAGTTATTCGTTTAACTCCACTATGAAGCTGTGATGCACCCCATCTGCCCCTTAGGACTTACCTGACTTGGTCTTTACCAGGTGGTCAACTGCCAGTGTGAGTTTAATGTCTACAGTCTACACTGTTGCTACCCTGATGCCATGGGCCTCCCCACTGAGCACCCCTACTACTGGGGGCCAATTTGGTAAGCACCAAAGTGATGTATTCATACAGTATCTCAACCAGTGCTCCTAGCTGTCTCATAGGTTCCTCACCATTTCCTGTTACAAAAGGCTCAAGTCCCTTCTTCACCTTTAATTTACCGAAATGGCTTTGATGTCATCTGCAGTTCCTAATACTATCCTGGGTTCTAGCCTCTGATAAACTTTCTTAAAGCTGAAAGTAAACAGTTTTTACACTTCAAGATCCCCTCCTGTTTAGGAGGCAGTATAGCACAGTGGTTTAAGGCTCTGAGCTGCAAACCTGGAGACCTGGGTTTGAATCCCACAGCCCCCACTTGCATACTGTGTGACCCTGAGCAAGTCAGTTAACTTCGTTGTGCTCCCAGGTCACACCTGGAACCAAGCTTCGGCTTAGTGTGCCTTTCCTGGTTAAACAATTTCCCCTTTCCCCCTTCACTTTCAGTGTCTATCAATATTGTGATACATTTTGACTTGTTTCTTAAATTATCTATTTTTTAACCTTTGTAATTACTCTGACTCCCCTTCTCCTAAGCATTTGCTGTTCTTTCTTTTCATACTGCCTGAACATTCTACAACATCAGCACCACAATTCCAAGGCATTCCAATCAATCGCATGAAATAGTATAAAATTGATGCCATGGGATGTCTTAGAAATATGAAGAGAAAGAACAGTAGCTGGAGAGGAGACTAACTCTATGTGCACCCCAAAGCTAGATTGTTTATTAATCAAACACTGGTCAGAACATGTTAGAATACATACTGTAACTTGCATGGAAAGGAAAATGGGACAGCAGTTAACTACATAAAAATAATTTACTATCACCTTTAATTCTAGCCTTGCAGCTCCTCAGTGCTGCTCTTTCCAGGGATCATAGACGTTTGTGTTCAGGATCAGTTCCTTTAGGTCTCTGTTGTGCAGGGGGTACTTTCTGGCCCATTTTCCCTTATTACTTAAAGGGATACAGACCTTCATGACTGCTTTGAGCACCTTCCTCAAAGAACCCCACATATAATCTGCATGGCCAAACTCGTGAAGCTGCTTCAAAACCTTGTTCACCAGGTACTTTAATCTATCCTTGTCCACACAAACATTTCCCATTGCATGGACACATTCCATGGTAATACCTTTGCACAAAGGAGGGCACAAAACTGTGACTGATAATTATTGTCCAGTTTTTCTCCTGCCAATAGTTTAACGAGTTAGGGAGAAGATTGTGTTCTCAGGTCAATGCTTATTTGACAAACTATCACATCTTAGACAATCATTAATTGAGTTGCTGACCCAAATTTTCAACCCAAGCAGTGCTAGTCGACTTTGATAACAGTTTCTGGTGCATTAGACTCAAAATGTTTTGTGGGCTCTATTTTTATCAATCTATTGAAAGCTTTTGATTTGATCAATTACTTTTTTCTTGTCTATCTTTTTATTTGGGTTTTCTGTTAATGTCACAAATTGGCCTTCCTTCTATCTGCACAGTAGATTATAATCTGTTCTCTGGAATGGCTGTCTTTCTCCATCTTTAGCTGTTCTCACTGGGTTTCTGCAGGGGTCTATTCTTGGTCCTGTCTCATTTAGCTTGATTTATCGGTACTCTATCTTCTGTTGATTCTTAATCTAAGCTGATGACACAGCCATTTTCTATGCTCTCAGATCTATTTCTTATCTTTCCTCATCACTCTAGGTGACTTTGAAAAAATTGTTAAATGGTTTTCTGACAACCTTTTGATCTTAAATAGTAAAAAGACCCAGACCATATTGTTTGGTCCCAATATTCTTTGTGTTATTTAGATTCAACTTTCTCCATTACTTTGAATAACTGTCCTTTGGAAAATGTGACTGGATTTAAATATCTCAGCCTCATTTTTGATCATTCCTTAACCTTTAAGATGCATATTGACAAACTGAACTCTAATATTCTCCAATGGCTGGGCCATTTGAGATACTCTAGGCACTATCTGTCCACTGAAGATAGAAAACCTACCATTGTCCAAAACTTCCTCCCCAAACTGGATTATTGGGACACAATTTACCGTCATGCCCCTGAGTTACATCTTGCCCCCAAATGTCACTTATTTAGAATTTCTATGCTTAATCCTTAAATCTGAAAGGGACGAACATCATTGTTCATTGTGTAACAATCTAAATTGGCTATCGCCTTCCTCTAGGCATACTCTAAACTGACTTTCTCTTACTTTTAAAATGGTAAACAACCAAACTTCCCCCTTACCTTTCAGAGAGAATGATGGTACCCACCCATAAATGCAGCAGCAGTATATGAGATGTAGCTCACCATAATATTTCATTCAAAACATTTGCTACGTGCTATGGTAAAGCTAACTTTTCATATGGTACTCTGTTTTCTTGGAATATTTTTAAATACTCAGCTGAGAAACCGCACCAGTTAAGGATCTTTCAAAAATCATGTAAAAGAAAATGTGCTAATAGAGCAATTAACTTGTACTTATTTTGTTAGCTGATATTTACATATTTATTGCTTTGTATGTTATTTATTGTAACTTTGTTCATCTGTAGTTACCATTGCCTTGAGATGTTCTGTAAATAAGACTCATTTCTCATAGAATCCATCCTGTATGTCTACAACTTTAAAATAAAAAAAGACCTGCTACCTCCTGTCCCTACTCATATCCATCCCCATCCGTACACTAGACATCATAGTCTCTGCCACCCTCCACCCTTTTTTTTTTTCACCGGTCCCTGCCATGTGCCCCTGGCTGCCTAATGCCCAAGTGCTGAGCCCCATCTTACCATCCTCATCTGATGCCTGCTCACCTCCTTGAATCTCCCATGGTGACTCCAACTGCCTGCCATATAGGTTTGCCAGTGTGCCCTTCAGAGTGTTAACCAGCTTGTAGTGGTGTAGATGTACCATCCATTCCCTCTATAAGCAGGATGATCTACATCACACAGTCCTGGTTGTATGCCAGTTGTGCTTTTCTCCCAGTGTTCTGCCCTTAGTCTTTGCAGATTTTTTGTGAGGCCTTCAACACCTTTCAGTCATGTACAAACCTAGTCAATTGTTTATAGTGTCTTCTACCCAAAACCTTTGAACTATGAGTGCCACTAAGACATTGCAATTCCAAGTTTTCAGGTGGAAGACTATTGTTCATCTGACAAGTAACAAAGCTACTGACATAAATTTAGGTACAGGACTAACTAAAGCATCAATTCTGGAGCGTGGGATGTGCTCACCTGCTTGGCTGGGTGGGGAGTTTGGTTTTTAAAGTGATTAAATAAAAGAATACATTTGAGATGGGAAATGAATATTTCAAAATTTTTATTACTGCCTAGAAATATAAAGCAATAAAAGTAGTAGAAGTAATAGATTACATTTTTTAGATGCCCTATTCCAGATGCTCAGGTCAGGGTACCTTACAAAAACTCCAAAGATCAAAGGACCCTGACAATTAGTTCTGGCCCTGATCATTAAGATTCCTCAGTGAATATGTTATGTTATTTTACTGCAATAGGGCTCGTATAACCCCGGTGTATAGCTCACCCCACACCAATGGCACCTGCCAGTGCCCACTGCACTCCCCTGCATGACATTCATGGTGCCACTATGCCCCTCAAGCACCCAAACCCCCTACCAAAAGCACAGCTCCATGATGTGGGAAAGTCACGGGCCAGCACAGGGGGTATGTCCGCATGCCATGCCAGTCAGGAAGGTGCAGAGGGCAATAGCTATGCCTTCTGAAGGCAGCCATAACTGTTACATGCCCCCCCATGATGCCATGGTGGGAGTCACTGGACCCCCCACTGAGGCCTCTCAAGCCATTGGGGCACACTGGATGGGAAGGGGGTGGATTGATTCCTTCCTTCCTTCCTTCCTTCCTTTCTTCCTTCCTCCCCTTTTGTCCATTCTACCTAAGTTGTTCTCTCCCATATTTTTTTAGACGTGGTAAACTTACTGTTAAGTGGCGCTTCTAATTTATCTCTATGTATTCCTATAGCCAACCTATTCTACATACCGTGATATCTCTGCTGTTTTGCTATGATGTACTACTTGTTTTGATTGTCTGTGATGATTTTTTTAGATGGTGGTAAACTTACTGTCATGTGATGCTTTTCACTTTACATATTTGTTACAACCAATCTACTCTGTGTACCATGATATACCTGCTGTATTACTATGATGTATCCTTGTACTGACTATCTGTGATGTTTAGTACTTTGTATCAGGGACTCCTGGTGAATGAGCGTGCTCAATGGAAGCTATCCCTACACAAAAAACTAAACTGAACTTCTGGGGAACACCCCACCCCATGCTGTTGGCACAATATGCACTGGCCACCAACATGGCACCCCACAGGTGTAGGAAATCCACTGAGGGACCTGGGTCGGGCAGTTGATTGGCCACCTGCCTGGGTCCACAGCTCCGCACCTGACCGCCCCCTGCGAACCTGCATGCCAGAGGGGTGGAGCCACAGATGGAAGCCGCGTGTTGGCTGGTGTTTGGGAATACGGCTGGTGCATGGATCTCCTGAGGGTGTGGAGCTACATGGGGGGATATGTTCCTTTTGCATGTAACCCCACCCATGTTAGTGAATAGGCACCAATAAGATTAGATCTTACACAGTAACCCATAAAAATCACTCATGGTATACCAAGGTAAACAGATGACCTTTAGGACCTCACTTAAAATGCTCTACAGAGCAAGCTTCCCTTAACTGGAAGGGTGGTGAGTTCCAAATACTTGGTGACACCACTGATAATATTTTGTCCCTAGACTGCCTCAACCATAATCTGGGAACATCAAGGAGGACCACTTCTTAGAAGCAAAGGGGGTAAGCCAAGAGCATAAGGATACAGGAGCTCTTTCAGTTAGCCTCGGCTTATATCATGCAGGGTTTTGAATGTTATCAGACTTATCCTATAGGTGACATGCCATCTCAGCAGCAGCCAGTGCAATGTCTGCAGAATCTGGGAGATATGTATGAAGCATGAAACTCAGGCCACAATCCTGACTGTGGTGTTTTATAGCAGCTGTAAGTGGTGTGTCAACCCTACAGATAACCCGAGATACAAAGAACTGCAGTAATCCAGCCTTAATGTAACAAAGGCATGTGCTAGTGTCATCAAGTCCTCAGAACCCAGAAAAAGTTTGATCTAGCTGATGTTTCTAAGGTGGAAAAAGTCACCATGGATCTCACCTGACATCTGATGTTCCACAGTCAGTCTGCTATCCATGGTGAATGATGCCAATATGTATCCTATCCCTGGCTGTGACTAGGGCAGCAAGTTGTAACCTAGCCAACAACCCTTCCAGTCCTGCCAATGAATGAGAATCAGAATTCACCCATAACACATCCATCTTGTCTCAGTTCATCTTTAACCAGCTGAAGGCTGTGCAATCATTCATATCTGCCAGGCATCTGTTCAGTCGATCAACTGCATTTTTTCTCCCCAGGGACAAATGACAGATATAGTTGAGTGTCACTGACATAGCTAGAACTCATTTGGGGTTTTGCAGTGATTATAAATGAAGCAAGCATCTAGGAGGTTGGCGAACAGAAAACTCAATGCTGTCATGAGCTCAGTGAGTCACATGAAACATTCAAAATACAGATAATACTAAGAGGCATCCAGCTTCCCCTAAGCAGAAGCAGGATTCCATTGGAAGTTAGATGTGGCATCTCAGCTATGCTATCTTGTTTAAATAAATTGCTTGTAAAGCACTTTAAGATGCAGTGCATGAACAGTACTACATACATTTCTAATGTGCAATACAAAAGGCTGCTCAGGATCCAGTGGTATCTCTATTGAAACACATAGTCACGTGGCAGGTAATGGACAGAAGCAGCCCTCACCTCCTTTCTCTGTACACTGAGGCACTCCTGAAACCCAAAATCATTTCAGGCTGAAAACTTTATCCAAGCTGCAACACAACCAGTGCAAACGCATTGACAGTTCAGTGTACTGCAATTCAAATGTACACATAATGGCACAAGCTGGCACTCTGTTTTGTGCATGCACACTTCATCCGAGGTATTCACTGCACAGGCAAACTTCCATTTTAAATCCAGCAATTAGCTGGTCAGTTAAGCTTAAACCAAACAGCAGGAGGGACTGAGTGACAGTAACTAACATAAATGTGCATTAAAGTGCAATAGTGTAAAATATCAGCAAGCATGGTTACTATTAAGAAACATATTAAAAAGCAGTAACTGCAGTAAAGTCCCTCTTTTTGATGTCAACAGTATTCTGGCTGATAATCTCCCATTCGTTTACTGGATCACACTGATCCTAAAAGGAGGTTTAAAGGCAAGCATTTAATGAATAACTGATACACATCTGCATCTGTAGCTATACATTCTCTGCATAACAAAGCTCAAAGTGTCAAGATATATGAACAGTGGCTGGAGTGGGAGGCAGGCAAACCATACATGATGAATTGCTGTCCCATTATTATCACAGTTCATTTAATCTCTCTAATCTCAGAAAAAAATAACCATAGTAACTAAAGGGATCTGTTATTGTCTCTGTAGAAAATGTGCAAACAAATCAACACTTAAAGTTAAGGGCAGGGATAACAAAACTCTATACTATTGCTCAGTCCTGATGGTGATCAAAGTACCAATTGTACCAAGGTGTGCCAAAGCTCAAATGGCTCAAAATGAACAGCATGTCAAACAAGAGTTGGGGTATAGGTATAGCCATAAAAGACTTATTTTCTCAGTGGCGCTATTTCTTGTTTATTATTCTGCAATAAGTGTTCATCCTGGGAACCTGCCAAATCTTTGTCTGAAAGTGTTCCTTTCCCTCCACAAAAATAAGACGTGGAGTGCTAGAGTGATTGTGCTCTAACCATGACAAGGAGGTCAAGAAATGAACTGCTGGATTTTGCACTAGCTGCCAGAGTCAGATCTGGCTGCTAGGAAGGCCTTTCTAGCACTCACTACAGTACTTAATGTACTAAGCATTGAAAGCCTGCACCAGTGTCATATTCATTGAGTGCTTCCTGATTATTGCAAACAGCAACCCCTAACCAGGGCTGCCAATGCCTGGGATTCAAGGTCTTCCAGATGTAAGCCTTTTCTAACATAAGCCGAACCCCACATCAGATAGGTACAGTATTTTAGCTTACTGGGGAGCATAGAACCAGACACAAAACAAACAGTATGCGTGTATTGAGCAGAACAGGTTAAACTAATTGAAATAAGAATAAATAAATGCATATCTGGCCCAAAGAAACAGATATTTACTACTTTGTGTAAACACATACTTCAAAAGCTTAAAACCCAGCACAAGGCATGATGGGTATGCAACTCTAGAGGGTAAGACAACTAGAACACAGTATGTGACCGTGTTACTATGCAGACTGCACCATAGCCAAGCTATGCACACTAAAGGTAACATTAACCTTCCTAAAATGCACATGGCTGAATGTTCTGAGCTCCTACCACAGGTGTATGTTCTGAATGTAGTGTGCGACTGTGGCAGGAAAAATGCAGCAAAATGTTTGATTGTTCTTTTTATCATATTGCTGCATTTATGGCAGTTGCATCCACTTTATGACAAAATAGTGATGCATGCATGCATCTTTAAAGGGCACCTAAGTCGCTGCAAGTCGTGACAGATGCATACACTTATTAGATCACCTTTTAGGCAGTCTAACATATTGGTGCAAATGTCAGAGATGTCTCATCATCGTGCCACAAATCCCTGATGAACAGCTGAAAATCCAGCCCACAACATTTTCTTCCTCTTAGAAAACCATAAAAATAAGATGTAAAGTACTGGAGTGAGGAGACAAGCTGCAGCATTTGGCACCAGCTACAAGTCTCTTATGTGGCCGAGTGCACTACACTACTTGAGGCAACTTAGGGCTCAATCATTGTTTTCATACCAGCAAGAAAGGGGTGAAATCTTGCAAGGGTAAAAGCAGCCCTGAGCTACAGCCATCTCCAATATTCCAGGATCAGGCTTTTATGAGGAATTACTTACAAATTGCTAACAACTCCTTTTTACCACAAGCTGAAATTAGCACAGGATAGGCAGCGGCTTTTGTTTCCATTCATAATTTGGAGCACAGAAGATACATTTTAAAGACAGTGAGGTGAAAGGGATGAAGTAATGTACAGTGATATAGTTTATTTGTATGCATATTTTTATGCATTGCAATGTGATATTTATTATTGTAATTAGTATGTGTTTTTTTTACTTTTTACTGTAACTGAAGAGTGATCAGCAGAATACTATTGCAAATGACCTGTGCTCAATTAAGCAATAATGCATGATAGGGTGTGTGTCGTGCTGGAACAACATCACGCCTGGAGTGCTTGGACTGAGGTACCCTGCCTATAATACTAACTTCCCCTTTACTCTGAGAAGCAACACCCTTTACATCACTGGGGAAAACAATTCCATGACTGGAGCAGATACATCTAAGTATTCCCATTATATACTGTAGATGCCTTTGAAAATGAATGAGAAATTGAGGTTTAGAACAAAAAAGTTTGCAATGCATCATTTTGCTGTATCTTAAAACATGTACACTCATAATCATCAGCCTTTATCAATTACAAGGCTTTCAGTTGTAGCTATCCTGAAAATTATAGGTCACTTTCAGGAAGAGTGTGAAGAGCAGTATAGACATTTGCCTAACAAACACTTTGCTGTAGTGTGGTTTACACATGAGTTGAAGAGACTGACTTCCCAGCACATATCATTGACAAGGAGAGCTGTGAAGGAAATCTGATTTCTCCTGAGAAAGGGGTCCCCATAGATGGTACTCTGTGACAGCACTCCATTTAAGTACTAAAAGTCAGCTTCTTTGTCAACAAAATCATTTATCTTAGGAAGGTCACTGCTCCCTCTTTGTGTCAGTATAGTCTAAATCACGAATAAGTTTGCTAGAATAATTTGTGGCAGACGCACTTTTTTGTAACTTTTGATTAACGACAAAAAATGTAAAGAAACAGTAAAGGAATGACTCATTTACTGTCTCACGGTTTATTCTGTACAAATATCCTTCATTGGCTTCTCATCAGATATACCATCCACACATATGAACTGTGGTTCCAACTTGAGGGAGGGGCATCCTGTGTCTCTGAACAGATTATTTCTTATTTAATTATTTTTTATACCAGTGTCTCCTCAGACTAAATTCCAAAATATTTTCCTTAGGGAAAAGAATGAACTACCCTTGGAGTGAAAGAGATCCCCCTTTGTATCAATTATTGTCAAAAATATTAGCAACATCAGTATGCTTGTCACCTTCCTTGTCTGATAAATCTAATTCACCAAGCCCTGCCATTTCGTCCTGACTGGAGGGAATTTTATAACCACTTTCCACTGATGATTTTCTTTGCAATGACTGTAATGGATACTCTATATATATATTTTTTCACTTTAGTACATTTAACATGTTGAAGGTTTCCTTGTAGTGGAGGGGACTGTCTAGTAAAATACCAATTTGTATTCATTCAGTCTTCCCTAAATCCTCATCCCAGTCCTTCCCAATATTTTCCCAGCAGATTACATGCACAAAATAAGAATATAGGAAGGAAGGAATCAGTAAAGTAAGTAAGTAATACTTCATTTCTATTTTAGCACCCAATCCTGGAGGCTCTGGGCACCATTACAGTCAGGGCAGGTATGGACAGTACAAACAATATTCTTACATTACTAAAATTCAGATAAATATAAAGTTCAAGCATATCTACAGACAATTATACATCATCCTGAACTGCCTTTTTAAAAAGATAGATCATCAGACCCCCCTTAAAATGTTTCCGCCACTGGGGCCTCCCTTAAAATCTTGGCAGAGAATTCCAGAGGGCCAGTCACCCCAAAGGAGTGATCCCCTGAAATTTTCTACCTGGCCCTTGGAATCTCCAGGAGGCTCTCGGTGGAGGAGCGGAGGGAACATACCAGGACAGCTAGAGTTAAGAGGTCAGACAGGTAACCAGGGCCCAGGCCTTATAGAGTCTTACAGGTGAGCAAGCCCACCTTGAAGATGACACTCCACCGGACAGGAGCCAGTGCAGATCCCACAGGACCGAGGTCACATGTCAGGACTTTGCCAAGCCCACCAGCAACCTGGCCGCTGTGTTCTGCACTAGCTGCAGTCGGCAGATGCTCCCTCCATTGACCCCAAAATACAGAGTATTACAGTAGTCCAGTCTGGAAGTCACAAAGGTGTGCACCAGTGATGGCAAGTTTTCAGGCAGAATCAGGGGTTTAATTAATGCAACATTCCTTGGATGGTAAAAAACACTTTTGATAACAGATGACACCTGGGCTTCCAGAGTCAATCTGTCATCAAGGATAGCAATCAGATTTTTCACCCTGGGGGAGGCTGTCAACAGGGTGGATCCCAGGACCAAACCTGTTACCCCCCCCAGAAGCCGTCCCATCACACAGTTGACCAAGCTCGATCACTAGTACTTCTATCTTATCGGGTTCAGTCTCAGCCAGTTAGAGGACAACCAATCCTGAATCTCGGCCAAGCACTTATTAAGCACTTCAATGGAATTTCCAGTTTCAGGGGCAAATGACAAATACTAAGCCAAATGGTACTTGCACTCCAACATATAGGTGGGGTGCAGACCAGGTTGCTAACCAAAGTTCCAGAGATAGAAGGCAAACATGTCTGCACAACCAATAACAGATTTTCCACACCAAAGTCAATACAAAAAGTAGAAATGTATTGTGGTATAGTACAAGTACAATTACAAGCAAACCTCAGCCAGATGCCCCATCTGGTTGAGGTTTGTCTGTGGTTGTATTTGTGCTATACCACAATAAATGTCTACTTTTTGCATTATTTTGGTGTGGAAAACCTGTTATTGGTTGTGCAGATACTTTTGTCTTCTAGCAAATGACAGATACAGCTGGGTGTCATCTGCATAGCAGTGAAACCCCAGACTGCATTGTCTAATGAGTTCTCCCAGGGATAGCATGTACACCACGAAAACAATCGGTGAGAGGACTGAGTCTTGAAGTACTCCACATGACAGGATCTTAGAGGAGGAGGAGAAATTCCCCATCACCACTTTTTGCTTCCTGTCAGAGAGAGGACTCAAACCACTTGACGACTATTCTGGTGAGTCCATAATGCACTCTAAGGTGATCCAGTAGCACAGTGTGGTCCATGGTGTTAAATGCTGAGGAGAGATCAAGAAGAATGAGACCTGACCGCTCTCCTCTGTCCCTTGCCCTGAGGAGGTCATTCTGCACCCGAATGAATACCATCTCAGTGCTATGCCTAGCTCTGAAGCCAGACTGGAATGGCTCATAGATGTCAAAAGCTGAGAGGTGCACCTTGAGATGCAGAGACACTGCTTTCTCAACAGCCTTACCTATAAATGGGAGGTTGGAGATAGGGCTATAATTCGCCAGGATATCTGGGTCGAGTGATGGTTTCTTCAGAAGGGGTCTCACCAGTGCTCCTTCAAGACACTGGGGAGACACCCCTGTGAGAGTGAGCACCAGACCATCCCAGTGAACATAGGACCAATGTCCTTGGCCCCTCCCACTAGGAGACAAGTTGGGTCAGGGTCCAGCTCGCAGTAAGTGGGCCGCAGCTTCGAAATCACCTCAATGACCTCAGCCAACTCAACTGGCTGAAACTCCTCCCAGACAATAGGAATGCCTCTGCTGGAACCAGGCCAACCCCTGCAGAACACATTTTGTCCCCCTTGGGAGATCCCAGTTCAAATGGAGGAAACCCTTTCTGAGAAGAATAGAGAAAACTCTTTGCACAATGTGGTCGAAATTGCTTTTTTTGACTGTAGACAGACCGGATGTAGCAGCCTGTCCACAGTCCGAAATAGGTTAACCGATCTATTCTTCCCAGCAGCAATCTCCGTGGACAGAAAGTCTGCCTTCTTATGGTTGATTGCACCCTGATAGTCATTGTAATGATTTCTCAGGGCCAGTCTGTCCTGTATGGACTCAGTCCTCTGTCAACAATGCTCCAACTTCTGACCCTTGGTCTTCATCTCCTTGGAAGCTCCATCAAACCATGGTGGTGTCAAGCAAGAAGACCTGGGTCATATATGGACTGGTGCGATGGCATCATGTGCTTTTGTAACAGCCCCATTATAGGCTGCCACCGCCTCACCCATGCCATTCAGACAGGCAGTGCTCATGCCAGAAAAATCCACTACTGCCAAAAGTCCCTCTGGGGACAGTCCCCTTATAGGGTGATAATAGATCATCTCAATGGGGAGGGGGGCCCAAACAAGAACTTCACCATGCAGTGATCATACCAAATGACCCAATCAATCTTTTTTTTTTGAAATTATCATTTTTACTACATTTTCATGAATTACAATGATACAGACATCATTCAGAACAATTGATATGTATACAACTTATAGAAAGAAAAATCAGTCTAACTTCCTGCAAACAGGGAGCACAACAAACATAAAAAATGTTACACATAAGACACAATAACTATAATCCCCCTCCACCAGAACAGCAAATGTTAAGTATCAAATTCATGATCAGCATAGTACAATTAAGTACAAGGGTAGGAAAATCTCACATCAGGTCTAAATGGACTCTCCAGTTAGCTTGAAAATCACCCCTCATAAGAGGGCGGCCCTCCACCCCTTCAAAAGAACCCAGTAAAGGGAGAGACACCCTAATCACTGGCCCAGGGCATCCCATGCCAGGATATCTAGGAGTGTCACCCCCTCTTGATCACTCTGGAATTCAAAGAAAGGGAGCCACCAGGCCTTAAATCTGTGTCTACAGGTGGAGATAAGCTGTCAGCTTCTCCATGTCCTTGATCTGTTGGCAGCAAGTTAGCCACTGCCCAATCCCCAGAGATTTGTCCGACAGCCACTGTCTGGTAATGGCCTTGTGAGCCACGGCCATAAATATATTAAACAAACATTTAATGCCCGCAGTATGTACCCCCAGAGGGAACTCTCCTAGTAGGAGAACCTGGCACTGCTCGGGGATTGGGATTTTCAAAATAGTGCCCATATGGCCAGAACATTTTTTCCAGAATTTTTTAATCTTGGGGCACCCCAAAAAATGTGTGCGTGGGTACCCACCTGGCCACTCCCTCTCCAACATCTGTCTGAAGAAAACTTCCCAAAATGCTTGGTTATGACCAGAGTCCTGAAAAATCTGGTGAGGACCTTCCACTTGAACTTTTTCCATGTGGGAGAAGCTGTGGTCTTATTCGCCTGCTCCCAGATTTGGTCTCATTTTTTAGGTGATATTATCACTCCAGCCTCAGCTTCCCACTTCTGTTGTATGGGCTCTCTGTGCACTGAGTAATCATCCCTGCATAAACCATAGAGCTGAGAAATCAGGTGTTTTTTTTTTTTTTTGCCGACTGCCTTCAAGCTTCTCCATAGAAAACTCTATCAGTGGGTGTCTATTGGGTGTCCCAAAGATCTCCCTCTTGCCATCAGAGGTCAGATAATGTCTGATATGCAGGTAGCAATAGAAGTCCACATGAGGTAGTCCAAATTCATCTTGAAGTTGGCTATCACTTTTTTAGGGTGTCTCCTGTAAATAGCTGTGCCATCCTAACCAGACCTTGTTTACCCCATTGCACGAATGTTGGATTAGAACTTCCTGGTGGAAAGTCTCTGCAAGCTCTAATTGCCACATGCTGGAGCACTTCATTATCTGGTTACAGGTTATGTGTAGTCTCCCTCCAAGTTAATACTAAGGTCTTAAGCCACGGAATGGGAATGGAAGCAGCAAACCTTATACATAGATACATAGACACTGTCGGCAGATAAGGGCCTATGGCCCACCCAGTCTGCCCATTTGAGCTTGTAAGTTCCCTTTAAGTTTTTTTTAGAAGTGTTTTGCCCCTTACCCCTGATCTCCAGAATTCCCTTATGTCTATCGCATGCATTCTTAAATCCCCTTGAATCCCATTTATTGAAAAGAATGTTGACCAAATCTGCAGTGCCCATTAAATCCTTCTCCATCTGTACCCAGCTCAAATAACCACCACTACTGTTATGGACCACCAGAAATTGTAACTGAGCAGACCTGTATAAGGTCTGTATTTCAGGGACCCCCAGTCTACCTTTTGATTTATCAAGACAGAGAACTTTCCACCTCAGTCTAGGTCCCCCACACCAAATGAATTTAGTTAGAATTATTTGGATAGTGGTCCAAAATGATTTGAGGGGATGTATAGGGACAGTGTCAAACAAAAACAACAGATGGGGAAGGATATTCATGCGCACTGATTCTGAACTTCCCATTATGGAGAATGGCAAGGCCACCCATCTATTACAATCCTGATGGATGCTATCTATTAATTTTAAATGATTGGCTTGGTTTAATTTACTCAAAGCAACCATAATCTGCACTCCCAAATACTTAAAACCCTGGACGGTCCATTTTAAATTTGTCAGTTTCTTGATTTCAGGGGTGACCGGCACTTCTGTTGATAACATTTTAGATTTAGATTCATTAATTTTAAAGTCCGATATATTGCCAAATTCTGTTAAAAGAGACAATGCTCTAGGTAGAGATATAGCCAGATTTTGTAAGTAGAGAAGGGTGTTGTCCACATAAAGGGAAATGTTATTTTCTACTGAGCCTAATTTGATACCACTAATATCAGGATCATATCTAAAGGCCTAAGCCAGAGGTTCAATGCTGAGTGCAAATAGAAGTGGGGAGAGGGGGGCATCCTTTTCTGATTCCTCTCTTTATTGGAAAACTGACCAATAAGACTGCGTTAAGCCTAATTTGGGCCATTGGTTTGGTGTATAGGGCTGAAATCCAAGCCTGGAATTTGTCTCCAAAATTAAACTTATGTAAAACCGCATCAAGAAATTTCCACTCAAGGCAGTCAAATGCCTTTTCAGCGTCCAGTGCCACTGCAACTCCTTGCCTCCCCCCGACCACCAAGCATACCCACAATGGTAGACAACAGCCTGCAAACATTGTCATGGAGGCGCCTTCCTGGCATGAACCCTGCTTGGTCAGGGTGTACCAGCCCTGTTATGATTGTCTGCAGGCAATTTGCTATCATTCTTGCAAAAATATTTACATCTATATTTAGTAAAGATATCTGTCGGTAACTGCCACAAGTAGAGGTATCCTTCCCGGATTTTGGAAACACTGTGATCAGGGCTCAAAACCATGAGCTGGGGCTGGCCTCAGGGACATGGGAAATATTGCAGACCTGAAGAAGCAATGGGGACAATTCAGAATGGAATTTCTGATAATATTCTGCCACAAAGCTATCCAGAAGTGGGGATTTATTGTGTTTAAGGGCTTTAATTACCACAGCCACCTCCTCCTGTGTGAATGGGCTATCTAACTGTTGGGTCTAATCCAAAGATAGCCTAGGCATCTGAAACTTTAAAAATTCCTTGGTCTTCTTAGGTTGGTCGGTCTGGGACTCAGAAGTGTATAACTCTGAGTAATATTGTCTGAATATTTTCACTATTTTGAGGGGAGTAAATTCAGCCTTCAGGCATCCCTAAGTCTTCTTAACAGCGGGGATATACCTGTCTGTAGCCTGCTTACATAGCCGATATGTGAGGCGGTGTCCTGCCCTGTTTCCTCCCTTATAGAATTTTTTAGCTACAAATTGAAGAGCATTCTCCATTTTAGCTCTGAGAATGTCTTCAAGCTGCAATCACAGCTGTTTAATTTCCAATAATAGGGCAGGTGTGGGAAGCAGCCCCCCCCCCCAGACCATTGTAACGTTTCTTATTCCTTAATTTTCTGTTCTAAATATTTTGTTTCTTGTAGGTTTCTTTCTTCTTGTGGGAAGCATATGAGATGGCCTCACCTCTAACTACTGCTTTCAATCCATCCCATATGAATTTAACCTGAGAGACTGAATAGTTTCTTTTATTTTCAAGTTAAATGTCTCATCTTTAAGAAGCCCCACATTCAGCCTCCAAACTGATTGCTTACCCAGTGGTCAGTGACAACTAATCTTGGCATAAACAGTCAGGTATATGGGATGGATCTCTAAATTTTTGATCATATGACCCCAGGACTTTAAACTCTATCTAGACGTGAGTAGGAATTTTGTTCATGGGACTAGAAAGTAAAGCTCCTACCAGAGGGATAAGAACATTTCCAGGTATCTACAAATCCTACCTCTTCTCTCAGGGATTTAAGAAGCTTCAAGGCTGCCCTACCCCCCTGTTGTGATCCAGGCGACCTATCTAGGGCAGGGCCCTTCACCCAGTTCAAATCTTTACCGAGTATTATCTGACCTTCAGGAAGGGAAGCTACATAACCAAAAATGTACCTAAAGAATTGAGGCCTCTTTGGTGTAGAAGAATATACGTTAACCACATGAACAATGCGGTCAGCTATTTTGCCCCAAAGAGTAACCAACCTGCCCTCCTGGTCAGCGAAGGATCCGTCTTTTCAAACCTCAGCCCTTCTGGACCAGAATGGCCAACCCTGCTTTTTAAGCTTTTGGATGCGAGGACAAAACCACCTCCCCCACCCAGGTTTTATGTAGTTTTTCATGTTCTATAGGGGAAAGGTGGGTCTCCTGAAGTAGCCCTATAACACAATTAACCTGGGCTAAGTTCCTAAGAACATTATACCTCTTGACAACTGAAGTTATCCCTTTTATATTAAGGGACATCACTTTAAGGGACCCCATGTTAAGATCTGTAAGTGGGAACACTGAACTTCCAGTGACCAGGGGGCCATTTGCATGACAATCCACCATCCTGCAGACTCAAACCCATAGCACAGCTTGTTAAATCTTAAATATTCTGCTTGACTACCCAAACAAGGCTCCATAACTGCTCCTTCCCAGCCCCGAACCCAACACAGCAAACTCCATTACCCCCCAATCCCAAATCCCAGAATTTCCCAAACAATATCATAACAGGGTTGTAAATGTATAAATAAAAATGATCAGTTTCACAGAACATATAACAAGTACAAACAAGTATGTCTCAGAAGGATGTTCCTTCAGACCTGAACCTTAGACCCCTGCCAGTGGGCCTCTCACCCAGCATCCTCCGAACCTGTCAAGCAGGTAGCTGAGAGTAGGGTGATCTCCAAGTTAAAGTGGGACAGGAAGGAACCACTCCCCCCATAAGTCAGGCAATTCCAAAAGAAAACCAACCCACAAGGATGGAGCAGGGTCAACTCTCAGTCCAAACCTCTGGTGAAATTCAAGTTAGTTATATTCATGTTTTGCTATCTGGCCATACAACTGTGAACTGGCTGGTTTATTTCAGCATGAAGTGCGATATACCGAATACCATTTTGGTCCCATCCTAACCACTTGTATGCTCTGTGTGGTCAGATATCTCACGAGGATAGAGAGCCTCGCAACCTTTCCCCCACCCCCCCTTAGTACTATATTCCAGAATCACAGACAAAGCCTAAAAATCTGGGATACCACTGATAACTTATTACCCCACCACTCTGATCTCTCAAATGATAATTTCTGTATGTCCCTGTCAGTAGCAGAGTAAAAGTAGAGCTATGTATGTAGGCTCACAGTTAATGACTCCAGCAGACTGCCGAAGAGCTCTGACCAAGCTAAATATTCCAAACAAATGTGAGTGAGGTCTGAAATTGGCACTGCCATGACCCAGCATAGTCAACTTATAGGACTGAAAATAAAGTATTGCGTATACTGGGCCAAAACAATTTCTTTTATATTTGGTGCCCTCTCTGTTTGGGGTTAAGTCAGAATCTTTCATGCCCCATACAGTCACGAAGCATGGTCCAAACGACAGCATATCTAGAGCAAAGTAGGCAAAAAATATGCTCATAGGTCTCCCACTGCTTTTTAATAAGTTCCAAGCAGAGTGGTATAATCAGTTATTTTGAACAAAACAACTCAGTCACTACGTTGAGGTGGGCAGAGCAAAAAGTTTTGCTCTGGACCAGCGTGTATACTAGGTGTGTGTCAAAAGGCTGTGAGTAAGGATTATGCAAACAGGATTAGATTTTACCACATAGAAGCCAAGTTCAGGAAAGAAGTTTGTTTTTAAGCACCTTGCAGAAATGTGCCAGATCTTTGTAGAGTAGCTCATCTGGACCAGAGTCTCTCTTCCTGGCTGCTGAAGCCGTTTTCCTGGCCAGCTCCCATTTAAGCTGTAGGACTGCCTGTTCCAATGCATCCTACTGAGTGTCCAGCAGAGTAATCCTGATCTTCTGGACAGGTTTGGCGGCATGTAGCAAGGTTTCATATAGCTTTTGCCTGTTTTCCCAAAATATCAGCAGTTTAGCAGGATACCCAAGTTGAGATTTTACATTTTTCTCCTTCAGTTGTTTTATCACTGCTAGAACCTGTTTACGCTTTTGCATAGTCGCTGATGAAAAGTTGTGGTTTACATATATTCGTTTCCCATCTAGGTTCAGATCTCATTTCCCCCAGGCCTTCTGCAGTACCATTTCCTTCACTGGGAATCTATTGAATTTGACCAAAATCTACCTTGGTGGGGCTCCGTGTTCTGGCTTTGGGCAGAGGGCCCTGTGAACACTTTCTAGCTCAATGGGTTCAGTATCTGGGATGTCTAGCTCTTTTCAGTGCCATGTTTTGACAAATTCTGTTGGGTTGTCCTGCTCACTGCCCTCAGGAAAGCAAAAAATGTGGACTGTTTTTCTCTGACCCCTTGATTCAGCATCCTCTGCTCTCATTGTAAGCTCCCTCTGTTTGTGAGGTATAGGGCAGCCCAGCTCAGCTTCAAGGTGTCTTCTGTCACTACATTCAGGCCTGTTTCCACCTCCGAAGTTTGGCGTTCCAGCCATTTTAGATCTTGTTTAATATCCTTGATGTTGGAATCTATTCATTGTAACATTTTCATGATACGTGTAGTTGCCCTACTGTTGATGGAGCTGCTGCAGGAGAGGGAGCCATCCTCCTCTCCCTCTGAGCCAACCACTGATTCTGATGCCTTCAATGGTGTTGCACTCAGGCTATGTTCTACCCAAGAAGCTCGGTGATTAAAGTCCTTGGTGCCACCTCTGCCCCTCGATTTGGCTGCTCGAGTCATCCTGAAGCACTGAAAAGCCATCAGTTTTGAGAAATAAAGCCTTTTGAAGTCAGATGTACTGTATGTTGATTTAATCACCACAGACTGGTAGCTGTGGGATTAATCCTCCATTGCCACGGTGACCTCACTGGAAGTCCCGACCCAATCAATCTTGGTGTCAGTAACATCAAGCCCCAGCAAGAATACCAAGTCCGAGATGTGGTTGAGTTGGTGGGTCGCAGAGGTTATTACCTGTGTCAGGCCCAAAGATGCCATTGTCTGGAAGAGTTTGTAACTGAAAAGTAAGGATTCATTGTCAATCCAGGCATTAAATACCCTAGAATTAACCACCTCAGGAATTCCAACACCCTGTCTGTGATGACGTCTGCTACCTCTTGAAGGAAATCTCCTCCCATTCCCTGCAGGAGGGAGGGAGGGAAGGAGGGAAGGAGGGAAGGAAGGAAGGATACCTTTGATCTGCTGATTTCTTTCTTCCAACAACTCCATAGACATAATCACTTATTCCTTTTTACCTCTCTGTGTCCATAACCACTTATTCCTTTTTCCCTCTTTGTTGACATAACCATTTTGTTTCCTTTTTTCCTCTCTATGGACATAACCACTTATTCTTTTTTTTCCCTCTAGAATTATCTAGCCTTACTTTGAATATAGAGACTACAGTCAATACTACTTTAGATGGAGGTATATTCCAATAATCTTTCAATTCTTTAGTTAAATAATATTTCTGGATATTTTCCTAAATCTTCCTCCCTTAAATGCCCACCTATATCCTCACTTCCTCTCATATTTCGGTACATTCAGTAGCTACTGTATATCTTATTAGTTGGATTTATTCCTTTTGCCAGTCTGTAGGTTTTCCCATTATCATTTTTATGACTACTGTATGTCTACAAAAGAGGTATTGATTTCCTGAATGTGCTGTATCATTGTACTGTTTTATGCTCATCTTTAATAAATGAAAGTTACAAAAAAGTATTGTTTTCCTTTTCTTGCCCTTTTTGATATATTAATAATTGGCCTGTCTGAAAATATGTATACATGCCCACCTAACTTGTCTAAATTATAATGCTTAACCTGTGTTTCCCAATTTTCAATGTAGTCTGCCTCTGCCAGATGGAAATGCAGTAGTAAAAGGCATCCCACCCCTTCCTTTTCAACAAAACAAAAGATGGCTTTTGCAATGATGGGGTGGGGGGGGGGATATGTACACAACTGATATTCCCTAAAGCATGCAGGACAAAAACACCTGTTTCCCTTGGGCAACAAAATACAAATACCATACTTTTTTGCCCTATACAAAGCTGTAAAGGCCCAATCCTCAGAAGGCTCATCACCCAACTGTACTTCTGGAGATCCAGAAAATGCCACAGAGTGCACCCTTTGTGCAGCATGCATATCATTTGGGCACTCCATCACATCCAAGATTATGGATGCATGCCCCCTCTGCTCCTGATTCCAAGCTGCGTACCTAGCTATACAAACAGCAAGGGTTAGGCATACTCCCCATCCACAAAAATGTCTCTGTGGTGCACACAGCCAGCAGAGCAGGCATACACTCAGCCATCCTAGAGGCTATAGTAGTACATATGCACCCCTTCTGCCTGGCCACCAGACCATTAATGGAGCCTGTTTGGTGAGCAGATCACCTGTGCCCAACCCTCTGAGACATTAAGAATGGCTCAAGGGCTCTGCTGGCACCAGGCCTTTTACATCATTAAACATCAGTTTTGCCCTTGAGGATACAAGAAAATCAACACTTACCTAGAGGACTGCCATATCTCTTCAGTCCCTGTACCCTTCCCAAGCAGGGATCCACAGCAGACTAGCAAAAGCATCTGATTGGATGACCATAGTTCAGACCAGATCTACCCACCCCAGGGTGTGACTCTGTACCAGCTGACCACAGGGGCAAGAGTTCTAGATGCTGACAGATGCACTGGCTACTGTGGCTGTGGGGCAATGCATCCCAGGTATGTGCAAGTCATTTGTATCTGGGGTGCTTTGATGATCATGCCCTAAATTTGTTTTATTTATTTTGTTGCTGTGTGTGTGTGTACGCACGCGCATCTGTTTTGACCAGCAAAGGATAGATAGCAAATACTTCTTATTTTCAGCTTTATCCCAGGGAAGGGGGGAATGATACAGGAAGTACTGATTGATAAAAACCTGGTTTATCTGTCATTGTATTAATCTCCTTCTCTTTCTGAGAAGTGTTATGAAATCTTCAGTACCCATCTGAACAACCACCAGAACAACCAGACTGGACCTCAGTTTAATGTCTCATCCAAAAGATGGTTCTTCATGACAGCGCATTATGTCCCGAACACCTTGCTGGGGCATTGGGATTGTTACTTATAACCAAGGGGGAGTGTGTCATCTACAGAGTTGCCAACTCCATTTTCTTCAGCCTGTGTCATTCAGTGGAGGTCTCCAATCCAACTACAGACCAGGCCAACCCTGCTTTGTTTGGACTTCACTGTGGTAACATCTTTAAAATATGGTCACTGATGGATAGGCTTTGGTAGACCAGGACTCCTAAATATTTGTAGTTTGTAATATTGTCCAGTGGGGTACTATCGCTACAAATAATGTGTACATTGGTTGCTAAAGAGCTCAGTGGTCAGTGAGTGACAAAGATCATGGATGTAGATATGCTTTCATTTATTAAGAATCTGTCTTTCCAATGCAGTTTTACAGATCAAAGCAAAACTGAGGTTTTGATTGACCACCATCACCAGTTTAACATTCTGGTACAGAACTGTATCATCAGCACCTGCAGTAAATGAAAATTTATTTGTAAGGAAAAAAAGGGGACCCAAAACAGAGTCCTGTGATACACCATCAGTGACTGTTAGAGTCCAGAAAACATCAGTTTTAATCACTTGAACATGGTTAAAAGATAATTTTTGAATAAGGACAAAGTTGGTATATCTTATCCATAGTTATGTGATCTCTTAATTAAACTGTTGCGACTGATCAGATCAAGAACTTGTGTCCCATTGATACATTTTCTCCAGTTAAATTCATAGGTCCTTGCCTTTCATACTTTTTCAGAAATATGTTAATTCTTTTAGAGCCAAAATTCAGATCCCAGCCTATAGGCTGGAGCCAAACTGTTTTATTTCTCACTTGAAAGTGATTCTTTTACTCTCTCCATGTTTAGTATAATTCAAATCCTGGCAGGTAATGATATCTTCTTTTTGTATTATTGCTTCTTTATAGAAAATCTGTGCAGCCGGTGGTACTCTGCAAAATTAAAATATTGTACCTCCATCTGATTCCATGGGATTTTATTTACTACTAGCTAATCATGCAGTAAAGATATACAGCTGACAGGCCAAGAAACAATTCTGTAAATTTTGGTGTCTAATAGTTATTATAACTGTGTTTAACCATATTTATTGCATTCTGTGAAACACCAGCATTTCTCTGGAGTAAAAGTTGTTTGGAGGCACTCCACAGAAAATATGTACATATAAAATATCTCAGGTGAGCATTTGTATCTGCCTTTATAGAATGGGGTCTGGTCAGTTCTCCCAACTGGCGGAAATCTAGTCACATGGGGCTAGTGTGTAACTTCAAAGTACAGCACACAGAACCTAAACATCCCAAGAATGCAAAGCAATCATAGAAAAACACAACTTTCACAAGGTAAACACACAGACCTCCCCAGCCCTGTCTGCTCTACACAAGAAACAAGCCTAGTTAAAACTTCAAATTCAGTTATAAATACAATTTCTACTAAATCACATGGAATCTTAATCTTCCCAAGAATGCACAGCAAAACAAACTACAAAAAGAAAAATTCAAACATATCTCAAATTGTAGAGAGAAACAAATAATGTGACCTACTGGGAACTGAATCCAACCACATGGAATACTATCCCCGGTGCTTTAGCCACTGAACTAGAGGCTCACACAGTTGCATCCGGGGTTCCCAGGCACTTTTCCTTTCTTTGTTATTGCATATCCTGTAACTAGAAATAATAGGGAGGAAGTATAGCATAGTGGTTAAGAGCACTGAGCTGCAAACCTGGAGAACTGGGTTTGAATCCCACAGCCACCACTTGCATACTATGTGACCATGAGCAAGACACTTATCCCAAGATGTACCTAGAAACAAGCTTCAGCTTAGTGTGTCTTTCCAGGCCAAAAATGGTAAAATAAAAAAATATGTAAAAAAACACTTAAATCTGTTGTGTCTCTTCTATATCAGTTCTCTAAAACTGACCTATTTCAAGGAGCAAGCAAACTGTTTGAAATGCATGATGCGATGTCATCATATTCAATGGCCAGACTAACAGTTCATGGTTTGGAGTTATCAGAACTAGTTTATGAAAGGTGTGTATCCTTCTAGAACCTGAAGCTCAGAGTTCTAATTCAGATTTTCAGTTGACTCAGTTCTTTTAGCCATTCAGCTTTAGGCCATTATGACAGTGCAATTAATATAAATACATGATACGATTAACATACGTCAATAAAATGTATCAGTTGTGTCCATGAAATAACCCCACATAATGCCTTAATAAACATAAAAAACTGTTACTGAATAATTTATTCAACCATATTAACTGGTTTCCATAATATTAATATCAGATATCACATGGTCTGATATTGGACATTGCAATTTTAACATTGATATTTGCCTACTTTATCAGGGCAAGTCTAAAAAACACTAATCAAATTATAGTAGTACCTTAAGCATAAGGAAAGTGACCTTATAAAAAGCCTCCAGGAAAATGTTACCAATTGTGACCATATGGACCAACAGTCCCGCAGGAAAAATTAAAGGACACACTTAGGAGTGATAATGAATTAGAGTAATCCTAAGCAAATACTTATGAAGATTCAGAAATAACCAAGAAATATTGGCTATTAAATCCTATTACGATGGGTTTGGGCCTGGTTATCTATATCCCCAAGTTACAATTTGGATAGTCTCAAATTTCAAAGTTGCATAGGATTTCTAGAATATAGCAGTTAAAAGAAAGCGGATTTAGCTAAATCAATATGCATTCTTATGCTGTATACAAAAAAAATGCATAATTACAAAATATGCATATGCACACAATCATAAGATTACCATATTTGAATGACTAACAAAAAAGCAGTACTTTAATAAGACAGTGTGTTATTAGGTGTAGTAAATAATTTGATTATAATTTCTTCTGGTAGAATATACATATCTGCCAATGGTTATTTTAGCCAGTAGTAAATTTTTCCATTATAAACTGGTCATTGCAGAACATACTTTAAATTATCTACCAACACTGGCAAGCATTTGCATAAGGGGGAAGTACATCCTTCACTCCTCTGTTTATAAAATACACTATTACTTTTAAACAGTTCAGTCTAAACTTAGTTTACAGGGTTCTCAGTCATCGTTCCTTTATTGCTACAAGATAATCCTCCTTACAGCATATTTTTAATGGTTTTGTAAGTGAGGCAAATTTTAGTTTCCCAGCATTCTGCCAGATTGTTCCTAATGTATTGCTTTATTACATGAAAAATTTTACCTTTTGACATTTTGTAGCCATCTGCCAGGACATGAGCTAGGCCAATGGGATATATTGTTTCTTTAATAAATTCTAAGTACAGGAAGGCAAACCCCTTAGTGGCATATTCAGATTGTTCCTCAGTATAGATCATAGGAAGCTGATTATCTGGCAGTAGGTGTGTTTCCATTATGAAAATTATTATTCTCTCTTTAATTAATATTGACAAGGAATACTTTATTAGTTCCAACCACAGAATTTGAGCTAGAATTCAGATGGGAATATTAAGAATGTATCTATGTAGCTTATTTATTATCACCTGCAGGGAGGAACCAGCCATACCCCATATTTCACATGCATATAAAATTGCAATTTTTATATTTGCATTCAACACAAATCCCAGACTGAATGACTGAATTTATTCATAAACCTCGTAATGCCACTATGTGTTTTAATCATTTTTTGTTTAATGTTATTAAATTGTTGATACCATTTTAAATTACTTGCAAATCAAACTCCTAGGTAATCATAAGTGAACACTGTAGCAATTGAGCCCCCTTTCAGATGTAACATTATCTCTGAGGACTAGCAACTGAGTTTGGTAGATTTCAAGATAGTTAGGTGAACAGAGTTCAGTAACTGTATTTACCTATTGTTGTCAACCAGGTAAGGATGTTGATATTAAACAATATTGTTTGCCTAGGCAAGTAGACTAAAACACTTATTTTTAACCTTCAGTGAATGGGAATCTGTGTCATACAGGTACATTACTACATCATTTACTGTATATACACATTGCACAACAGTGGGGCTAAGATTTAGCCTTGCTGAACACCTAAATTTGTATTAATATTTGTTTGATTATCCTGCCTGTTACAATGTACACTTCACCAAGTGTTTTTGAGTCATGACATAATTAGAAACCGTCAATATCAGTAGCAAAAAAAAATATCCATTGTGTGCTCTGGCTCACATTGTTAAATGCCATCTTCAAATCTATGAGGCAGCAAAACAATTTTAATTTTTTTTTATTGTAGCATATTTATGTATTAAATGGGTCTCCCACACAATGTGGTATTTTTGAGTGTGCTTTCCAGAAGCCATTTTGAGCTTAATCGGTTATCTGATTATTTTCCGCTCATGTTTCTATGCTTTCTAATATTATTCAAAGAAGCAATTTTTGTGTGGTACTAAAAATACTTATTTGATGGTGCATTTTCAGTTTGTTGAGTGGACCCTATTTATGTATCAGATATATTAAGTTTCTAGCCCAAGAAGATGGGATACTTTAATGTTAAATTACATGAGTGAATAAATAGCAGCACCCACCAGGTTTGAAAATGTTTGAATATATCAGTCATTACTTAATCAGGGCCTAGAGATTTGCCCAATTTAATCTTTGTGACTGCATTATTAATTTTTTCTTCAAATGTGAGATATATAGGAATAGACATGTTAATTAACAGTGTCAGTGGCTCAGTAGGTAGCACACTCGCCTCTGAGACCGGGAGATCAGAGGGCTGTGGGTTCAGTTCCCACATCTGGCACTTGGGTTAATATCCCAGTACTGACACTGTAGTGCAGCATGAGAGGGGTGCTGCACTTCTGAGGTGCCATCTTTCGGATGAGACGTTAAACCGAGGTCCCATCTGCCTGGATTGGTGATAGTTCAGGTGGATGTTAAAGATCCCATGGCACTTATCGAAAAGAGATGGGGAATTTCCCCGGTGTCCTGGCCAAATTTCCCTCATTCACTAAAAATACCACCAACAGCTTAATATGGTTCAAGGTCAGTTGGCATTCATCTGTATCCCCCTCCTCTGGGTCGTGCCTGAAAATAGACAGGATTTGTCTAGTGCACTTACCCGGTCAACAAAAGCTAAATAAATAAAATAAATAAATAAATAAAATTTCCAGAAACGTGATTCCTAAATATGCTGTAATATCTAAAACATGAAGATTCTAAAACATAATAGACCTCTGTGAATTTTTTTTCCCCACAACAGTGGTTTAATACACAATTTGATTGAATTTGCAAACACATTAAAACCCTTCACTACCAATTGTCAAAATCCTTTAACTTTCATATTTAAAACTGCCTGGTTTAATTGATTCCATAAGCTATTTGATGTTTTATTTTTACTTAAGTACATTATTGTATATTTTCCTTTGCTGTTTTAATGATTTAAGTTTGACTGGTTTTACTTTCCCTTCCCTCCCTCATGTCATCCGTAGTTGATCTTCCTCCATATGATAGTGATTTGTGGAGAGTTTAACAATGACTGGTTGTCCCCACACAAAAACAAGACACATACTACTGCCTCTGACATTAGCTTTGCCCAACATATCAAAGAACCCACTTGATGTAACTCCAGAACAGGTACCTTAACACTATTAGATTGGATTGTATCTAATTGCCCACAAAGGATCGAGTCAGCCGGTGTACTATCTGACTATATCAGTGACCACTCTCTTGTCTATTGTGTTGGCACAACAATTTCGAATCCCACCCCCATAATCCATGAATCCAGAGACATGACATGGTTTAATTTAGATGAGTTTTGAACTTCAATTAATAATGCTGACTGGCACCCATATGTACACCTCCCCACCATAGACCAAGCCCTAGACTACTTCATTGTTACCTTTAAGAACATTATCAACAGACATGCACCCCTTACTAAGCACAGATCCAAGGGCATCAAAGCCCCTTGGCTCTTCAGTGAAATCAAGTCCCTTATGAAGAAGCGAGATGCTGCCTGTAAAGCTTACAAAACCACCCTCCTACATTCTGACTGGTTAATCTATCGTCAGCTGAGAAATCAGTGCAAAAATAGGATCCAGGGTGCTAAAAGAGCCTTTTACCATTTTCTCCAAATGGATAACTAAGCAAGCCCAAGGTTTTCTGGAATCAGATTAATTCATTGATCAAAGGCAAAACTACTCAGTGTCCCAGTTTCATATTGTCTGGGGGTGACCTGTTACAGGATCCGCCCTCTATTGCAGAAGGAATTTATTATTTCTTCACTGACCTTGATAGGTATACTGCACATCTTACTCCCACCCAAGAGATCTACATCCCTACTCAGCCCCATGCTGCCCTGGACTCCTGCCCTGCCTTCCACTTAAAACTCCCTTCTAAAAATGAAGTTTGCAAGTTATTGTTAAAACTCAAGGAAGAGATGTCCTCCAGTCATGATACTTTAGAACCCAAGTTCCTCAAGCTTGGGGCTGCGGCACTAGCAGCAACTGTTTGTAGTCTTTTAAATAGGTTCTTCCTATCTGGAACTGTGCCTAGTCAATGGAAAGTGGCTCCTGTAGTTCCCCTCCACAAGGGTGGCTCATTTGCCATTGAAAACTATAGTCCCATCTCAATTTAATGTCCCCAGGCTGAGATCCAAGTGAGAATCTTGTATAATCAGTTGCAATCCTATTTAGATTCTCATTAGCTCCTCATGGTTTGCAAGCACAGCTTTAGAAAGGATCATAGCACTACTACAGCCCCAGTCAAGGTCTCTGACAACATCCTTAAAGCTAGTGATGCTGGCCTAGTTACTGGTGCAGTGTTCATAGATTGGATGAAGGCATTCGGCCTCATCAACCATAAGCTGCTACTAGCTAATTTGCACCAACTAGGCCTTGATTGCGTTGCACTAACATGGTTTATGGGCTATCTTACTGGGATATTGCAAAGGGTAAAATGGTCTGGATCTCTCTCCTCCCTCAGGCCAGTTTTACACAGCGTACCTCAGGGATCAATACTTGGTCTGTTAGTGTTTTTGCTCTTTATTAATGAGCTTCCCAACTTTGTGGTGGTGCGTCAGTGCAGCTTTATGCCGATAACACAGTCTTATACTGTTCATCCAACAACATGGGTTGGCTTACCCAAAGTCTTAACTCTGATTTTAACATGCTCGAACCTTGGTTCTCTGCTAACCATCTGATTCTGAATACAGCACAAAAAAACAAGGTTATAGTTTTCCACAATCCCTCTCCTAAATTATTCAAATTTGTCTCTGTGTCCTCTTCAAATCTGCTTGCATACAGGTGACACTACTGAAGTAGTCAAAACTTTTAAATATCTTGGGATGCACCTTGATGCCTCCTTCTCATTAGAGTCTCTTGTAACCCAGCTAACTAAAATCATAAACCAGAAGCTAGGTCTCATTTTCTCCACCCCCTCTTATGCTCCTCTGCACATCAAAAAATTGCTTCTACAGCCCTTCTCCCTATATTATTCTATGGTGCCCTCTCTTACTTTCCGCTCAACCCTCTTCCCTTGCTGGCTGCATCAAATTTATTTTAGGATTGGGCACTTTGCCCTAGGGGCTGACTTTAGAACACACCACTGTGACATCCTGGGTTCTCTACTTTGGCCAGATTATGACTCAAGATTACAGTACCTCACACTTTGTTTTGTATTCAAACTAGTTAATCTCTTTAATTCCCCCCCCCCTTGTCTAAGGGGTATTGTGTACCACAAAGCAACTGCTTGCCCACTCAGTTCTACTTCTCTTCTGCTATTAGCAATTCAGAAACCACTCCATCTCATGGGTAAGCATTCATTTGCCTATTCCGCCACCATGGCCTGGAATTCCCTCCCACCTGTTGTACTCTCCTGCCCTACCCTGTCACTTTTCACAAAAGAACTTACCTCTGACCTCCTTAAACCCCCACATTGCTTTTGCTAATCCCTACCTTTACTGTACTAGTTTCTGCTGAGAGTGTTTTATTTCTGAATCTACTATGGTGTTTATGTCTGTAAATATGTACATTTCATGATAGTAATCTGTATATTCACTCAAATTTTGTTATTTCTCAATGAATTTTATGGATGCATATTGATTCACTTAATTTTATAAATCTCTGTATTTCCGTTGTATCCTGTTTATCCTTTGCATATTGTTATACCTGATTAATGTATCAGTTATGTTGTGCTGTGCATTTCATGACATTAACCTGTATATATACACCCCAATTATGTTTCTTCTCAATGAATTTTTGTTTTACAGTTTCTTATTACTTCAATTAATTGTATGAGTCTCTGTATTGCCATTGTATCCTGTTTATCCTTTGCATATTGTTATACCCAATGTATGTTTCAGTTGTATTGTGCTGTATGTATCCCCCAGGTCATCACTGAAAAAGGGACTGCATGGTCTCAGTGGGCCTACCTGGTTACCAAAATTCAAATAAATAAGTAAATAAATAAAAGTCTATATAATAACTGGTGACCCCCTTTATCACACTGATAATCAGGGTGTTCATATGTCATAATAACCAGGTATGACATCATACTCAGTTATTATGACTTTTGGAGCAATCACACTTCACTTTCACTTTCATTACAACAGTGAGAAAATCACTCTGTAAGTCCCTGCACAAGTCATTATAAAAATTAAAACAAACACAATTGTGTGCTTCTGAAATTGTTTTACACACCCTCAGTGTGTGATGTCCATATAAGCCTCTCGAGATTCACTCTCAAGTTTTATGGGTCATCACACACCTCACGTGAGCAAAAAACTAAACAAAAAACAGCCATGCATGCATTGTTCTTTTTACTTTTTTTGTCTTTTTGCAGGTTCTGTTAAAGTTGTTTATTTATGGGATATTATTTTCATTTTGTAAAGTATTGGAGTCGAGTAGTCCATGCATTGTTGGAAAATCTGAATAGAAGAAACACAGAAACAGACTTTGATGGCAGATAAAGACCTCTTGGCCCACCCGGTTTATCCATTTTTCCCTATCTTCAATATCACCTCAGATCCTAATAGATCTCTGGGTCTCCCCACCTTTCTATAAAGATACCCTTATGCCTAGCCTATACATTCTTGAACCCCACTACTGTCTTAGCCTCCACCACCTCCACTGGAAGGCTGTTCCAGGTATCCAAAGAAAGTCAAAGATTGTGGCCATTCTGGCTTACAAATGAAGTCATACACACTGAAGGTTCAAAAAGTTATTTCTTTTATTTCATATTAGTGCCCCCAATGTTTTTCCTTATTCGGCTTCTTCTGGGAAGCTGTAATTAAGGCATAAATGTGAATTTGTAGTAATAGAGTAAATTACATTATATATATTAATACATCCCCTGAAGCGACTTGTGGCAGGATAAAAGTGTGTTTTCTTGCACATTCTGCTTGAGAGAGAACAGCGAAGTGAAGCTGAGCAGTTTTGGCTCAAGCAGAAGACAAGTGAAACCACTTTTACCTGCAATGAGTGGCAATGGGGAACGTATTAAAATAATACATATCAATAAACACTCAATGTCATTTAAAAGAAAAAATTGTCCTGAAACATGCCCATTTTCAGGGCATCTGTGAGTGAGACACTCTTCACAGAATAAGAGTGTCTCATGTGCAGGAGACAGGAGCACTCCGAATGGTCGGGAGCACTCCCTCAATCTATAATGTATTTTATATATTCTCTTAGTTGATGACTTAAACAATTCCGTTAAATCTCAGTTTCAAAACCTTTTCATTTTTCTTAAATCATATCTTACAGTTAATGACAAATGCTTGTAGCCTGTTCATTTATTAAGTCTTCCATATTCAAAATGTTCTAGCTTACAGTATTAAAGTGTGCACAGAAGCTACCTACTTTTTCACTTGGCTACTTGGCCTTCCTTGTTTGCCTTGACCTCTGTTAGAAATATGATTCCATATGATGAACTATCTTAAAAAGACACAAAGATTCATTCTTTAAATCATCATAAAGATATATACATTCAGTATGATTTCCATAAATGTGATGATAGTTACCTATTTTTATAGAGTTTTAAATATTCTTTTATTTTGAAAGTACTATACATTGTTGCCATTGTGGTATTCACCTCCTAATGAAGTTCATATAGATTCAAACATTAAAAATGTCACCCAAAAAACATTTTTGCATTTACAAATATTATCTCTTTAATTGTAATTTATATTAATGTTTGCAGGTTGATGTCATGCTGTTGAGTGTTTAATCATGTGGCATTTTAGTGCTCTCTTAAAAATGCCCTTCATGCAGTGATAACTGAAACTCTAACCTGCTAAAGATATGCAAGTGAACTGCAAACATTTTTACTTGCTCTTGCTAGGTTTATAATTATTGTTATATTTCATAGAATCATAGAATTGTACTGGCAGAAAAATACCTTACGGTCCATTGAATCTGCCCGATAGCGCCCCCCATCACCCCTTTATCTCCCACCCTGCCCCTCTCCCACACTTCTCCTTCCTAGTCCCATACAGCTATCCAATGCTCTTTTGAATTTCTCCACTGTAGTCACCTCCACCACCCATTCTGGCAGCCTGTTCCATGGTTGTACGATCATCTAAGTAACTCCCCTCACATTCCCCTTAAATCTGCCCCCTCTAGTTTAAATGCATGACCTCTGGTGGTTTTGTTTTCACTCAGTCTGAAGATAATATTGCCTTTGACCATATTTATACCCTTCATGTATTTGAAGGTTTCCACCATGCCCCCCCCATCCCACCTCATTTCCAGCGTATAATGACCAAGCTCCTACCAAGAGTGGAACACTCAGGACCCACTACAGAGGACATCAGGGAGATACAATCTAAGGAACAGGACAGGTCAAACAGAAGGAGTAGGTGGAGGAGGTATAGGACGAGGACAAAAGGGGCCCACACAAGGGAACCGAACCAGACAGTAGGTTTTAACCTCAGTAAGAGATCATTAACACAAGAATCAGACTTACTTAGTGTAGGACACTCATATTCAATGTCTGGCCCCCTTGTCCTGCTATGTCCATTATCTAAGCAGGTGAAGTGGAGCTGCTACATGATATAGGACCAAATCAAGGAACTTGACCCCCCCCCCTTGCCACTGGACCATTCAGTCAATGTAATCCCACTCTAGGCAGTTTTTATATGCCACAGAAATTCCTTGCAAGCTGTCTCAAATTGGTGGATAGACTTCCTACTGAGCTCCATTGTAACATCTATATAGGATAAAGCATCCAGGGGAGCACATTCATCTTAAGCAGATTTAGGTACCCCATTCAAGATACTGGTAATCCCCTCCACCTTGCCAGATCTGCTCTAACTACCTGAAGGATGGGCAAGCAAGTTTGTACAGTGAGGACAGATTATGTCCCACCTTAATTCTAAGATACGCAATGGCATGGTTCCCTCTGCTAAAGGGGTGGGTCCTTAGTACATGGTTCCCTCTCCTATCATCATAATCTGTGATTTGTAAAGGTAAACCTTGCTTCCTGAAAATCTGGAGAACTCCTCAATTATGTCAACCACCATCCTTGATGAGCTCTCTGTCTCAGTAAGAAAAAGCAGAATGGCATCTGTGTAGGGTGAGATTTTGTGAGAGGCCACTTCCCTTGTATCCCCCTAGTATCTTTGCGCTGTCTTACATGCTATGCAAGCAGATCAATCACAACAGCAAAGATATGGGGTGAAAGTGGACATCCCAGGCACATTCCCCCACTGAGTGTACTCTCCCCCAATAGCCCCCGGTATCCCTTTATAAGAGCACCCTGATTAGGACACTGATTTGGGTGAAAAAGTCATCTGGGTTTTTCCGGTTCTGTGTCTTTTGTACATTGAGAAACTTGTACGCACCTGCTGTTACTTATTAGAGCACCGCTTGTTTCAAGTGTCTGCAATGGTGCCATCAAGTACTGGTGTCTGCAGTGTTCTGATCTGTCTTGTTTATGTGGAGTGGTTTGTGAAGTATGTGTTCTTTCTCGTGGGTTTTGCCATGTTCCTGCGTGGTGCTTTGCCATGTGTGTCTCGGTGTTGCCAGCATACTGTTTTCATTGTTTCTGAAGAAAATGCCCTTAGAATTTGTGGACAGCCATAGAAGGAATTCTCTGCTGGTGTATGAGGGCTACATGTATCGGAGGGAGCGTGAGTGTGTTGGCAAGTGCCGTTGGAGGTGTGTGGCATACCATACTGCCAAGTGCCTCACATTCACACATACCTCCACTGCAGGTACATCTCAGAGTTGGTTATAATAATCTCTGGGGTGCAGGGGCTAAGGTATTAGTAGAAATTGTGACAGCTGGTGTGTTTTCGGCTATGTTTGCTTCATGTTGCTACCAAAAAGTGCACTGTACGGCTGTGTTGGTTTAATTGCGGTGCAATGTCCTCGAGTCATTTTGTATTTCCTTACACTCTATTTCCTTGTAGGATAAAGCCAGCACCCTAAAGGATGTTGCACTTGTTACCTGTGCACCATCATGGTTGAATGAACCATAGCCAACAGTTAACTACGATGCATGCTTTAGGCATCCTATAGAGCAACCACTCTTGACTAATGAAACTTTCCCACAGTCCAAACCTCTCCAACACTCTGAATAGGAAGTCCAACTCCACTCTGACAAATGCTTTCTCAGCATCCAAGGGACAGCATGAGTGCCATCCCTGGATGCTGAGAACCCAACAGCACAACATTTAGGAGATGGCTTACATTGTTATCGGAGTACCTCCCCTTGACAAACCCTGTATGGTTAAGCTTCACCAAGGATGGGAGGATTCCCTCCAATCTGCAGGCCAATATTTCAGCTAATATTTTGGTGTTGTAATTCACATGTGAAATAGGCCTATAAGAAGCACAGGAGGTGGGGTCCTTCTCCAGCTTAGGAATCCCTGTGGTAGTGTCCTGGTAATTTGTGACTAACAGTTCTCCTCCCTCCAATGCCTTATCATGCATTACCTTCAGAGATGTAATTATAACCCTTAGCTTAGGTCCCTATAGTACTCTGCCACTAGTCAATCCAAGCCAGTTGCATAGCTGGCCTTAAGGATAGGAGAACTAGGTGGCTGTCTAGGGTGCCATTCAGTAAGAGGGTGCCGTCACTGTCAAACAAAGTTGTTTTAAATTTTTTTTTGTGCATGAACTGAATGGACAGAAAATTAACATGGCCAAATCTTGCGTCTTTTTTTTGGGGGGGGTAGACTTATCCATCAAATTTGTCACTGTCTGCCAGCCTGCCTGAACTACCCATAAAAGAGTCACTTCCGTTTCTATTGGATCTCTGCTTCTCTCTGTTTTATGTTTGGCACCAGAGTGGCTGGAGTGCATGTGCAGAGTGGTGCGGACTGAGAGTGGCTGGCATTTGGCATAATCAGTTTTGGTGGCACGTGCCAACAGCTGTGAGGCAGTAAGGGACTGAGTGGCTGTGTTAATGAACAGTGAGAGAGAGCCGAGTTTGGTTTTAATCTTGCAAAAGAAAAGAGACAAACTCCAAAGAGGACTGGAGGTCAGTGTGTAGGGCAGAGAGCTGGTAGACAGGAGGGCACAGTGGCACTGTGCTGCTGAGGTCATCAGAGCTGGCTTGCTGTGACATGGTAGGGATGAGAGCCAGCAGAAGCAGGACTTCTTGAGTCCAGATAGAATCTGGGAGAGGACACGGTCCGAGGGGTTAGCACGCAGGGTGGCCAGACGGCATCGGACCATCGTGGATTTGCAGTCGAGGAGTGATTTCTCATCGCCATTGGGGTGGGGCTGTGCAGTGAACGGCCTGGGAGTTGGTCAGAAAAGCCAAGAGAGACCCCTAGAGAGCAGGGACTGGAGTGGTGGGAGTAAAGTAAAGTACCCATTACCAGTCTGAATACAGTCTGCGGGCCACTGACTGCAGAGAGAGTGAGCAGCAGCCAGCCAGCTTGGGGGGAGCAGGCCCAGGCAGCAGGAACAGCCCCGATTTGGCTGTGTGGAGATGACTGGTGCCCTCCCGGTATCCCAGAGGAGGGGATTTTCATCACAGGCCTGGGCCAGAGGAAAAAAAAAATTGCCTATTGTTGGAGTTAGGGGTCCTGTGAGGTCCACTGAGTGTATGTGGTTCTGGACTGGTGGCAGTCATGTTGTTTCTTGAGGGGTAGCCAGACCAGCAAAGCAGCAATTTGTCAAGAGGAAGAATATTTTGTCTAACAAGGTAAGCGACAGAGTGAGTGACGATTCTGAAGTGATGCAGCCAGTTAACTGAGCTAAAATAAAAAATTGCAATTTCCTGACATTTTGTTTCTTGTTTCTGAAATTCCTGGATTGTGGACCCTCATTCCCAGTTCTGACTTGGCCCGGTTCCACCACAGTGGAAACGCTGTGCAATATAAGATGATTATGTAGTACTATGTTGTGTAAAATAAATTTAAACCACCTGTGCCTTGTGGCAAGACCCAGTTGGGAAGTGCTGTATCAGTGCCTGCCTGGTAGAAAGGGGGAAGGAAAAACATTTTTTTTTCCTGGTGTGGTTGCTGTCAGAAAATTTATCACCTGCAGTAAACTTGGCCCAAAATAAAGCAAAATGCAAGCTCTTGCAGGCAAGTTGCAATTGCAGTTCAGTAAACAGAAATGAGCGCTAACTGGCCTGCTGAATCTAGCAGGGATTAAACAATGTGGTGTTTGAGACTGAATTGTTTTGTTAAAGGAAATAAATGTGTTGGAGGTATGGGTTTTCCAGTGTTTGGGTCTGTGACATTTTTTTCATAATCAAATATTTTTATTGTGAAGTAATTCCCTCCCACACTCACTTTAGTGAGTAAGATGCCCTTGAATGATAACAGAACTTTGGTTTGTCTTCAATATAAGCCTTAAAATGTACCAAACAGCATCTAAAACCCCAGAGCTTACCACCCCCCATACCCCCGGCTTTTTACAAACATTTTTCACACACTACATGTGCAACATATCTTTACCACTCACTAAAAGAATCCCCCCTGGAACAATCCAGGTAACAGGCCAGCCAGGGGTGGAGGGTGGGGAGGTGACGCGACACAATTTCTAAGTTTGCCTAGGGGCACCACATACCCTTAGGCCGGCCCTGACCAGCTGCTTTCCCTTTTTTCAAAGATGAAATAGCCACCTAAATTTCCGTCTCTGAGTTTGGTTCCTCTAGCATTTTAACAGGCTCAGTATGGGTGGGATGTTATAATCACTCTAGATACCTAGCAGCTTCATGAGCCCTTGTCTAACTCTCCCCAGTGCAAAGTGTGGTATAAAAGTTAAGAAAGGATTCTCTAATGTTGATCCCTTGATTCTGTAAAGTTCTGACATCATCCTTCATCCCTGCAATAATATTAGAGATCCTCCTGCTCTTTGTCACCCTAGCCGGTAGGGGACTATGCTTATTCTCCCACTCGTATATTCTCTGATTTGAAAAGAACACTGACGTATTAACCCCTTTAGTCAATAGTATATAGATTGCTTCCCCTGACCCCTCTAAGTTGCTCCCTGTGGCCTCAGAAGCATCTGTGTAGGATTTAATTGAAGGGCTTAAGCCCGTAGTTCAATGGGGGGACTCTGCCCACCAGCACTATATGAGCATGCCTACAAACTCACTCAGTGCCTAGTTCGTTCAGGACTGAGCTGCTGTGTGGTTCATGGTTGTGCTTTCCTGCCATTGCTGCTTGCTTCCTTCCCCATTTGCCTGCCTGCCTTCCTTTTCCCCTTGCTCTCTGCTAATTTTTTTTCCTGCTTTCTGCTTCATCCCCCTCCCTCCTGCCGGTGGCTGCCGGCTTCCTGACTGCCTCCCTCCCTTTCTTGCTGTTCCTCCCTCCTCTCTCATTTTGCCCTGAGTTCCTCTCTCCCTGTCTTTGCTCTGTCCTCCCTCCCCCATCTTGCCACTCTGCAGCTTTCAGCGCTTCCCTGCCCATCCCTTGTATCTTGTTCCCTCATTTGTGTCTTTTCAGGCTGGTTCCTCCTGCTGCTTCATCTCCTGCTCTGGGCTCGTTTTCCCCTGCTGCTTCTTCTCTCACTCCAGGATAGTTCCTCAGCCCCTGCTGTTCATTCCCTCTCCATCATCTTTGGTGTGGTGCATAGTGATGTCACTACTCAGCTGTCTTCTGTTTCTGCCAACTACTCCCTCTCGCTTCTGTCTTCTCCCTAGACATTAACCCACAGTGCTCATGTCCTCGCTACTTCAGAGGACCCATCGTTCCTTATCCGCTATGCCACCTGGGCATCTGTCTACTTTCAGCAATTCCTCCTCATCATTGACTCAGTGGTGGGGATCATCTTTCCATGGACTTACATCATTCCTCCTCCATGCATCGGATAAACATCTTCCATCTTCACTTGGACTACATTTACAGGCACAGTCCGGTTATGACAGGATACTCATCCTTAGCCCTCTCCTGCCTAGTGACTTTAGTTCCCACTCCTCACATCTGTGCCTGAGCCACTTTTGGTACCAGTACCTCTCCTAGGGATACTACCTCAGAACTGAGCCTCCTCCAGATACCTCTGCCCGCTCTCAAAGAGCTATATAGGTCTCTGAATCCCTGCTTTGCTTCCCTATCCCATGGAGGATAGTGTGCCACCTTGGACCTCCAAGGGGTCCACCTCGCAGTTGCCTTGTATCTCAGAAGTGAGTTCCTGACTAAAGATGTCATTCTGTACCATCACTATCATCTTGAAGCCTTACCAGACCTTTGCTACTCATGGAGATCTCCAGGCTCATTGCCCTTAGTCCCCACCTAGGATCTCGCTCTGCTGCTGTGGACTCTGTCTTAGCTTCCAGCACTCCTGATTCAACATTCTGCTATCTCTAGGCTGGCTTTCAGCCAGATGACACCATGCCTGACCCAGGGAGGGTATGTCTATACACTTTCCTCCTCCACCGGAACCACCGGCCTAACGAAAACGGCTGGCTAAACCCCACTACAACTTAAAGGACTGGGCCATTCCTCACCTCCTGACCAAACTTAAAAGACTGGGTGTCCCCCATTTGCCCTCCGCAAACAAGCAAGAGTTATTTGATCTACTCCTCCTGGCTGAGACCAGTCACAGCACTACTCCTTCTCCTGCTGCTTCACTGCCCCAGTCTGTTCTTGATGCCTATGGGGAAATCCACTCTCTCTTGACTCCTTTGGCTTCCTCCCTCTCTGATCTTCAAAATCACCTTATAACTTTGGAAGTGCACTTGTCTATCCAACAGCTGCCTGATCCTGCCTTAACGGACTTGCAGACCTGCCTGTCAGCTCTGGAGACCAGAGTGAGTTCACAGTCCATTCCCTCTGCTTCTGGAATGCCTCCATCTTTGTCTACCAGCCTCTCCAGTTCTTCAGCAGAGTTGCCTCCAGTCATCCTGCCATCCATATCTCCAGTAGTTTCAGCTTCACCATCTGCCCCAGATCTTGCATCTTCCAACACGACCACTCCTCTTCCTGTGATATCTGCTGTTCACCTGGTCCCTAGTTACTTGCGCAAAGACGTCATCGAGGGCAAGGACATTAACCTTTTCCTGATTTCCTCCCACAACACCCTAGAAAACAGGTTTGTCTCCTGTGAAGATGTCTTGGTGGTGCTAAATCTAAAGACCCTCAGCTCGCCAAGAAACTAATCATCCCAGAATTTGTGCTGGCCTTTAGCCTATACTGGGACATTCTATGCTCTGCTTTCCCTGCCCGATGCCAGGAGCTGGATTCCTACCTGTATCTATTAGTAGACCTGGGGGCCAGATACGGGGGCACACTTTTCTATGATTACCACCACTCCTTTTCTGCCACAGCAGCTGCTGCCTTAGCCCATTTTAATACCAGAATTGACTGGTCTACCCTGGACAGTGAATTGTTTTGCTGTCACTTCACCGGCCAACAAGCCCTGTCTTGCCAACTCTGCAGTGCATTTTCCCCACTTCCCTTCATTTTGTCCCTTATCAGTATCTCATTCTACGGATCCATCTTCATGAATCTCATCTGAGGACTCCACTCCTGCCTCCATGAGCATTACCCGCACCATACCCAATCCCTGAGCTCTTCCTCGATCAAGCCATGATAGCTGTGGTCAGCCAATGACCTTCATGGGACATCAGCCAATTTGCAATAACTACGATACCTCCAACTACTTCATCTACAGGTGTCGTTACCTCCATATCTGCAGCTCCTATAGTGAAGCCCATTCTAAGGTCAACTTTCCATGAGTATCTCAACAGTGATTGTCAGCACTTCCAATCCTTGAATCCATTTTTCCTACCAGCTCAGCGGCAGTGGACTTCCTTCACCCTTACTAATCATTCCACTTGCTTGATCCTCCCAATGGAGCACCTATGTTGGGGTTCCTTCCTCTCCAGCTCAGCCTACATGGAGGCCTTTCTCAAGACTCCCCTTCCTCCCTATCCCCTATGGTGGACCTGCGTGAGGGTCCTCCCATCCCTACTCTTGCCCACATGGGGGCCTTACTCATGACACAACTCTTCTACACTCTGATGGTAGACCTGCATGGAGGTATCGCCATTCCTGGGGGGGCCTCATTCATAACTCAACCATTCTGTGTGTTCTCTAGTGGTGGACCTATGTGGGGGTCCCACCATCTCTGGTTTGGTTCATGGGGAGCCTCACCTATGACTTGAATCACCTCTTCTCTGTCTATTGGCAAACCTATATGGGGGTCTCGCCATCCCTGGCTTGGCTCACGGTGGGAGGGCTCCCCTACAACTCTCCCTTTCTGCATTCAAACTTCTGGCATGCCCACGTGGGGTTTTTGCCATCCCTGGCTTGGCTTGCAGTGGTGCCTCACCTACAACTCACTCTTACTGTATTTGAGCTCATGGCAGACCCACATAGGGGTCTTGCCATCCATGGCTTATCCTGCAGGGAGGCTTCACCTACAGCTCACCCATTCTGCACTTGAACTCGTGGTGGACCTACATGGGGGTCCTGTCATCCCTGGCTTGGCTTGTGGGGCCCTCACTCACGATTTGGCCCTTCAATCCTCTATCTTGACAGACCTACATGGAGGTCACATCACATTTTGCTAGGCCATGTGGTGCCTACCTTCCCAGCCTGAACTTCTCAGATGCCTTCTTTGGCAGTCCACCACAAGGAACCTAGCCAATCCCAATCTGGTCCAAGTGGAATTTAGCAAAATGTGCCACTACTTGAGGATTCTTCTATTTGCCACTTTCATGAAGGTCATGCCATTCTGCTCAACCCTCGCTCAAGCCCAAAATCTCAAACACCTCTCACCAGGATTCTCTGCTCCATCATTTATCACTGGATAAAGACTTGTTCTGTCATCAAACTGATTTGTAACTGTCAGATTATTATACCCCCTTGAAGGCACTCAGCCGAGGCGCTAGGGGTTCTCACAATTGGTGGAATAAAGACAACAATTGGTTGTATTCAATTTTTCATTTTGCTGTGGTTTTTGAGCGCTACAATTTGGAGATATACTGGAGTTTTTGAGGGTCATCCTTAGTAGTGAACTCTCTTAAGCATGAGCGCAGGTATGGTGCATTTGGAACTGTAACTGTCAGATTACGCTGCTTGGAATCCACACTCATCATCCTCATCAAAAGAGATTCCTGATACAAAGACTTCAACGATCTGGATCCTTCCTGGGCTATAGTTCTCCAAAGTCAGAATATATATCTTAGTAATACCTCCTCTTTGTACGTGCAGAGGAAGGGCAGTCTGGCAACTATGGTTCCTCAGAGGTTTCCCCCACAGCTCCTGCATGCTGTCGTTCACACTCTCCAAGTTGGAGGAGGTTTTCACACTACTCTTTTTGAGCCTTTGTTTTCCCCAATCCTGGCCTTCCTTCAACAAGGGGTGAGAACGAGTAAAGCTACAAAGTAAACATAATCACAAGTTCACACAAGCACATTATTCCCTCACATTGAATTGAAGGGCTTAAGCCCATGGTTCAATGGGGGGATAACTCCACCCACCAGCACTATATAAGCATGCCTACAAACTCACTCAGCGCTTAGTACATTCAGGACACCCTCCATCCTCCCCACCTTCTCCCATTTGGCGCTCTTCTTATCGCCTCTCCAGGCCTGTGTTTTCCCCAATCCCAGCCTCCTGTCAGCAAGGGGTGAGAACGAGTAAAGCCACAACGTAAACATAATCACAAGTTCACACAAGCATGTTATTCCCTCACATTAAATCTCTAGTTCTTTTACCTTTCTTTCCAAATCTCGGTTTCTCCTTTCTTTTGTTGGTCGTGGCTGCCATGTATGACATTATCATTCCCTCTATGTAGTCCTTGTCTGCCTCCCACAGGATTAACTTTGTGGATGCTGTTGGTGCATATGTGGACATGCAAATGTCCCACTGCTCTGCCAGATACTCCCTAAATTCTGTCACCTGAGCCATCATCTAAGCTGGGAATCTACACGCAAGCTCCCATTTTCTTCATTATCCTGCTGGATTCTTAGCATAACCCTGACATGGTGTGACACTAATTGCACTTAGCTCAGAGAATATAATCCGTGAGTACCACCCACTATGGATAAAGGTATAGTCCATATGAGACTGATTTGTGGAGATTCAAGTATAATATATACTCCCTTAGACTGAGATTTGGCTCCCTCCACACATCCTTCAAGTTGAACTCCATCAGTCCTTTACTCCATCTAGCCACATCAGGTTCCTGTCTTGCACCTTGATATGATTTATCCAACACTGCATACAGGGCATAGTTGAAATCTCTTCTTGACACTAAGTTAGGAAACTGTTGCTTTTGCAGCAGGGCTGCCAACTGATCAAAGAAAACTAGGTTACATTGAGCAGGGGGTATAGATGTTACCAAATGTGAGTTCTTCATCCTGCATCCCACAGTGGATGAAAATGTATCATTCTCCAGAGGACTCCACCACCACTCATCTCTACAGATTAAAATGCATGGTGCAGCTGGATTGCACACCCATTTCTGGCTATTATTTGTTGCAGCAAAGCATTTCCCAATCCACTCTTGGATAAGTTTCATGTGTTCCAGGTCTGTAAAGTGGGTCTCACGCAGAATGGCCACCTGTATGCTATTCTGTTTTAGTACTGTAGGCACCTTCTCATGCATAGCTGGAGTGGAAAAGCCCTGGAAATTCCAGGTGCACACTGCTAATTCTGTCATTTAATCATAAAAGAGATCAGTCTGAGCCTGCACAAGGGTGGGGGGGGGTATGCCCCTTCCAAACCCAGCCCTGGTACACTATGCAAGCAGGTTCTACTCTTCATTCTGTACAAGATTAGTTTTCCCTCCCCATGGTTATTTGACCCACATTGGTCCCAGCAACAAGAACATTAAATCCCATTAAAAACATTTTGAACATGTAACCATTAACCAAAATGTGTCTAGGCCATCTCCCTTCTTCCCTCTGTGTTACAGTAGGCAGGCCCACTCTACTCTTGGAGCACTCCTACCTAACACAGATCCTCTTAGTGAAAAAAGATAAGTGAAGGTTTTGTGTCACGTTGAACCTAACCCCCACCCTACTCTTGTTTCCAACACATCTTTCTGCCCCATATGCTTCGTGCCTGCACATTCTTAAACCCCATTACAATTCCAGGGTCAGTTTCCTTAAGGCAAACAATAGTATCTTAGTGATCTGTGGTTATCTATAGGACAGGTCACAGCCATGGGTCCTCTCTCCCATGCCTCCCAGGAATCAAGTTCACCCCCTCCCCAAAAAGAAAAATTAAGCATGCAAGGATGATAACCACTGATCCCCCAGCACCTTTAGGATAGCCCATCAAAAGGGCAACTGAGATTGAATGACTCAAATATGAGCAACTCAGTCTCGGTGCCTGTGTTGTGGGCTACCCTGAATGGGTAGCAACAGGAAAGTGCAGGGTGAGAGAACAGTGACAGGATTCTGTAAGGTATCCATAAGGTAAGTAGGGGGTAGTGAGAGGGGAGGCCACCAAGCTGGTCTAGTGGTGCAGTGGGTAGGTTGGCTGGCTCTGGTGGGGAGGGTGCAGGGTTTGGAGCTGGGGTGGAACACAAAACTTTTGTGCTTTTCTGTGCCCATTTTTTTTTTGCTTTGGAGTTAGTTATTTTATTAAGGGGGTGCATAAATACTTAAGTGTGTTTTTCTTGCTGCAAATGTACATCACCGTTCTTATTTTCGGCGATGTACATTAGCCGTAACAGGCGATCACCATTATGACATAGAACCCACCTTTAGCATGCATTCACAATATCATTTATATAGAAATGATAATGGACTAAGGGAGAAAATATCCCATTTACAACACCAACTAAGCTGGTGCTCACCCCTTGCACCCACACTACCCCAGAGGTCCACTGGTTCAGGGGGATGGAGGGTGATGGGGAAGGGGAGGAGATCAGTTGGCAGGGACCAGTCACACAGCAGTCAGCCATACCCAAGAGATATGAATGGCAAATTGTTTTGCACCCCTACAAGAGGTACATGTGCCTGACTCTACAGAGGGAGGACCTCAAGTTATTTAGTGTTGAGGAGAAAGAAGACATTGTGACACCCAGGAGCAAGAGTGAGCAAAAGTTAATAAGGAAGATTCTGGTGATAGGGGACTGTATGGTTAGAGGCTTGTGCTGAATGACATCTGTACTTCTGCTCAGATTCACTACAAAGAACAGTGGGCCCTTGCCAGAGAATGTCATAAAGACAGCTGATAGAGGGATCCAAGAAAATGAGGCTGCAGAAGTATGCTAGAAAGAGTCAGAAAAGGGTTAGCAATCCTGAAGGTAAAATAGGCACCAAGGCCAATGGGATACATCCAAAGTCCCTAAGGAAATTGGCATTGGTGTTTGCCAAACCCATGGTGGGGCCATTCAGTAGCTTTTTGCAGCAAGGGGTGGTTCCCAAGGGCTGGGGGATGGCTGACGTAGTGCCACTACAAAAGGGAGGGGACAAGGAGCAGCTGGGAAACTATAAACTCGTCAGTCTTACCCTGTGGTATGGAAACTGATGAAGACACTAGTCAGAGAGGACCTAGTGGAACAGCTGGAGAACAGTGGGTTTCTTCAGGATAGTAAGCAGCATGGGTGCAGGGAAGGGAAGTCTTGTCAGAACAACATGATAGCATTCTTTGACTAGGTAGCAAGGTGGTTGATAAGGGCCATGCTGTAGATTTACTCTACTTCAGCTTCAGCAAGGCATTCGACTTAGTGCCATATCAAAGGCTGCTGAAGAAAACGGGGGATTTCAGAACAGTTAAGGAAATAAGGTGGGTAGGAAACTGGTTAGAGGGGAGGTAGTAGAGAGTTGTAGTGAATGGGGTCAGATCAGTGGAAATAGAGGTCACTGGTGGAGTACCACAGAGATCTGTCCTAGCACAGTCCTCTTCAGCATGTTCATCAGTGACACAGGAGAGGGATTCCAGGGAAGGTTGTGTCTATTCACAGATTACACTAAACTCTGTGGTAGTACTGGCAATGTGGATGGGATAAGGGAATTGCAGAGAAAGAGACCTGCAAAGGCTAGAAAATTGGCCCAAAGTCTGGCAACTGAAATGTAATGTTGAGAAGTGATGCACTTAGGGAAGAAAAAGCCGAGAACAGAGTATGGGAAGGGAGGGAATCAGCTGGACGCAATATCGGAGGAAAGGGACCTAGTAGTCATCACCAGTAACTACCTGAAACAAACCAGCCAGTGTAACAAGGCCTTCAGCAAGGCTAACAGGATGCTAGGGTGCCTTGGGAGAGGGTTCGACAGTAGAAAGTCAGAAGTACTGTTGCCTCTGTATGGCTATAACTCCCTTGGTTAAAGGTAGCTTAGGAAGAAGCCCGAAGAGGCGAGAAATCAGAAGATATCTGTGGTACGAATGAGCTTATTTATACCTCAGTCGGCAGCTGGCTGCGGTGGTGAGAGAAGGGCTGAGCCGGTCGCTGGCTCGATCCATGGATGTTGATTGGGATGAGCAGGGGACATCACTGCCAGGTGGGGGGAACCACTAGACCACCAGGGATATGAGTTTATGTTACTTGGAACAGGGTCAGGATCACGTGCTGGGGGGTGGGGGACCACCTAGACTACCAGGAAATGTATGTATTTTACTTCCAATGGGAGTCGGGATATGTGCTGGGGGGTGAGGGGACCATTAGACTACCAGGGATATGAGTGTGTGTTACATGGAACAGGGGTCAGGATATGTGCTAGGGGGTTGGGGACCACTAGACTACCAGTGAATGTATGTATTTTTCTTGCAACGGGAGTCAGGATACGTGCTAGGGGGTGGGAGACCACTAGACTACCAGGTAAACTATAGCAGCTATGGGGGTCAGGGATCAGGCCTGGGGGGGTGGGGGAGAGGGGACCACTAGACTACCAGGGTGTGCAACAGGCACACATGACAACAGGGACCATGATGGAAGAGTGGACTGCCTGTCCCAGCCAGTCTGCCCAGTTCCCTATTGCATGGATATGCTGCAAGCCCCAATTAACCTACAGCCTATGTCTTCCCACCCCCCAAGGCATGCCTTTTGCCTGTCCCATGCATTTGTAGGACCCTCCACTGTGTACCACCAACATCTGCCGTGGGGTACCTATGTTGTTGGGGGGCATCAACAAGGGCACATATGGCCAGTGGATGTCTCTCTACACACACACACACATGTTGTTTGCAGGTATTGTGGGACTTCTCTGTGTAATCACACACAATGTTCTCTACCTGCAACAGTGGCTTGCTCTAGGGTGTACTGGGATGCTGTTGCAGTGTGCACTTCCCTGTTGCTAATTTCAGTGCTGTCTTTTTCCTGGGCTATGTTTTCCCTGCACTCCCAGACCAGTTTGCCCGGCTTCCTTCGCATACTATATTCAGCAGGGTTAGCACTGGGCTATTCCTTTTGAATATGGCAGGCAATTTGGGCCGGGCACTGTTTGCATGCTGGGCAGTGCTACTTGTGGCTCGGGGCAAAGTTTTGAATATATGGGCCAAAGGGTCATAATTTCTGGACAATTGTCCAATATAGGTAAAGTTACAAGCAAGGTCCCACAAGGCTCTGTGTTAGGCTCCAGTGCGTTTCAAGCCTTTATAGCAGACCTTACGGATAGGTGTTTTTCCACTAATATAAAATACTCGGATGATGTTAAAATCGGCAGGCCTTGTTCAAATCCAGAGCAAATAACTTCCATACAAAAAGACCTAGATTCCATTACACAATGGGTATCCAAGTGGGAGATGAAACTAAATCATGATAAATGTAAAGTGATGCACTTAGGTCCAAATAATCCAGGTTTTTCAAATAAACTAGATGGGAAAGTTCTAATTACAACATCCATTGAAAAAACCTTGGAGTTAACATTTTGGATGATTTCCTACCAATTTCTCAAATTAATGGGGCTCTCCAAAAAGCAAATCGGGTAATTTGGTTAATTAAAAGAAACAAATTCCAGAGATCGTAAGGTGATGATGCCATTATATAGACCATACGTCCGACCTCACCTAGACTACGCTTCACAGCTATGGTGCCCTTTCAAGAAATCTGACATCTACATAGTTGAAAGGGTACAAAGAAAATTCACCCAATTAATATGGGGTCTCCAAGATATCTCGTGTGAATATAGAATTATATCATTAAACCTCATGTCACTTTCCACCAGACGTATTAGGGGGATCTCCTCACAATGTATGATATTATGCAGGACCCATTTTTACTTATTGAATTGGGATTTGAATTTAAAAACAATAAATATGGCATTCGTGGGCATCCTCTACAGTTATATGGCAAAAGGTTTAATTTGATGGCACAGAAATTTTCTTATACCTTAAGAATTATTAATCCCTGGAATGCACTTCCTATTGAAGTAATCTCTAGTAAATTGAAATTAGCATTTAAAAACAGATTATATATATTGATGCTCTCAGGTGCTAACATTAATTATTATTAATATAAGGAGCATCTATGGGCCTCTAAAGCCTTCTAGCTCCTATAAATCCTTAGTATGATCTGACACTCTATTCATAAAAGGGGTTTGAGTTCTAATAACAGATTAGAACCCTGAAGTTTTTTCCTTTTTTAAGTTCTAGAACAAAACCAGAATCTGGTATCACAGAGAGTTCTGTCAATTCTGTCATGTATAAATAACAACCACATCAGCATATGAAAATGCTATAGTCCCCATATGCAAATCTCCTAAAGACACACTAGCACTTTTCATATCCAATGGACCTGATTGATCAAAAACAACACTCATTAATTTTTCCAATGCAAAAAAAAACTTCTAAAAATGGAAAAAGACACTCAAGAGGGTGCGTTATACCCTGTCAACATCCCTCATGGTAATTGACTTCCCTCTGCCTTGACCCTGCACTTGGGATATTAACAGGGTATAACCCACCCTCTCATGTCTCATTCCTTAAGTATCAAACACCACAAACTGTCATAAGGCTAGCAGCAGAAAGCCACTAGCATACCCATACTGTAATACACAGGGAAAAAAGATGAAGGGATGTTTCTGGTGTGTTTTAGTTTGCGTGTAAGACCAATTCGCATAAAAGGGGACTCACGTGCAAAATCAGTCATCAGTTCATCATATTTCTCAATTTTATTAGACACTATGCAAGTTCATTAACTTCTTCACTTGATCCATGGTCAGTCTATCTCCAAAAGTAGCATTTTGAGAGGAAACTACAAAAAAAGTTCAAACAGGATTAGTGGCACCATAATGGGAGGGCTTTAAGCCCGTGGTTCGATGGGCAGAGCAGCGTCACTCCCCCATCGAGTTTAAAGGTCGCAACATCCTGGGTCTCACCAGGATTCTTTTTTGTTGCTTGCCGAAAGCGCTACGCTTCCTCGCTCCTCCTTGGTCCAGATTGGGTTCTTGTTGGAGCCAGAGTCGCTGTTCCTTGTTCCAGTGTCCTGCATCTTGCTCGTTTGTATTTTGCAGAGCCTCCAGTCACCCACTCCTCTCCCTTCCTAACTGCCTATCCTGTGGCTCACTCACTCCTACCGTCGCTCGCCGCGATTCTCTAACCTTCCCCCCCACCTGCCTATCCCATGGCCCATCTTCCCGTGGCCACTGGCTTTGCTGCTGTTGCCCTATTTCTCTCTCCTTGCAATTCCTGCTGGTGAGTTATGCTCCCCCTTTCCTGTTTGGCGGCTGGGCCACCCATTTGTCCCCTCTCTTTCTCGCCACTTTCCTGTTGCCCAGTGCCTCGGCATGCCCCTCCTGAGTTGCACTGCATACGGTGGGCGCTCCATTTTCCCGGTTCCTCCTGTCTCTCATTCTCCGGCTGGCCGGTAGCCGCTCTGGTTCAGTGGCCGCATCTTTCAATACTCAAGCCAGTCGCACAACATGGGGATGGGCTCCTTCATTTGTGCCGGGGGGCCCGACATTCCTGATGTTCTGGAAGCCCACCCTACCGGGTGTTCTGCACTACAATCTTAGACCACCTCTATGCTGCACGTTATGGTTAGACATCTCTGTATTTCCTGCTCCTTTGTGGCCTGCATCCTCTCACCATCACATGGGTTTTTCTTTCCTACATGTTCTTGGTTACAGGTGAGGGATTCAAACCGTTCTTTTCTTTTCTCTCCTGACATAGCGGTCGGCTACCAGTTTCATGCCCTCATTTCTCCTGCTGACCGGCATTTTGTTTCACCGCCTTCCCTTTCTTGAGGTACATGCTCTCTTCCCTCATAAGTAAATAAATAACTAGGAAGAATATAGTAAAGTAACTTTAACAGGTACAATACAGTATCTTAATATTTGTGTTGAACTGTTGCTTTAGGCCTTGTCTTCTATTGATATAACATATGGCTTTCTAGGAGGAACAATGCATGATGAGTCATGAAAAGGGGTTGGGCTAGAGGCGGAGCTTAGGATCTGGTTTTTGCTGCATTCAAAGGTGGCAACCCTACCCTGAGACTTATTCAACCTGATCTTCGTTTATGCCGTTTGAAGGTCGTTTTTGCTGGGGTGTGGGGCAGGTCCTGCTTAACATCTAGCTTACAAAAAATAAATATATAAAAACTAGATTTCTGGATGTCTGGACTCAGCCATTTTGCCTGCTACCCAGGCATTTGATATGCAGCCTGCGTGTGTGGGAGTTGATGTGCATTATGGATGCCACTCTGCTTTGTCACTTCGCTTCCAATCTAGTATTCTTGTGATGCGCTTTGGGACATGTGTCTGCAATCGGTCAGTCTCTCTATTCTGTACTGCTCTCTGGTGCCTTGGCCTTCTGATTTGGCCAGCGCCTTGGCCTTGGCCTGCTCCATCCACTCCTCTCATGGTCTACTGGGGTTCATGCCCTATCGCTACCAGTGTTCTAGGCTTAGCATTTCTCTAGTCTCTTATTCAGTATTCTTCCAGCATTCGCTTCTGCTTCCCAAGCTGCCTATCAATTCTTATGTCTGCTGCTCCTGGACTACCACCTCCCATCTCTGGCCTGTTACAGCCTGACCTCGTAGCTCCCCGTTGCTTCCCTCTCCTTCACACTCCTCCCATCTCTGTTGCCTTACCTCGCCGCCATCTCCATGTTGTTTTAGGCATCCCTATCATGGATCTTTTGCCATCTGCCCCATCTCGCCCTACTGCAGTTCTCATTCCGTTTTGGCGGAGTCCTATGCTACCTTATTGACTTCCCTACTATCCTTAGTCCTTTCATGCTTTGCTTTCCTGTTCCTGCCTTCATGGCATCAATACATCATCATACCTCATTCATGCCTCTGTTACCTTCCCCAGCCTAGCGCCTGTTCTCATCCTGGCTGTCAGTTTCTTTCAAACTCATGACTTCCCTCCTCATCATAATCATCTGAGTTTGGGTCTTCTCGATCTCCCACCCTGAGCTCGTACTCTCTGCTTCCTGGCTTGTCTTCTTGGCCTTGGAGACTGCCTTCTTTTGACGAATCTCATTGCCTGCGTCGCTATCTAGAGCATGATACTTCCACTCTTCACTTCACTCCTCATTGTACATCGTCCAGTTTTGCTAGCTCCTCATCGTACTTTGTCCAGTTTTGCTCCTCGTCTCCTCATTTTCCAATACCATACGGGCAGTCCTGGATTTCCTCCACTCATGACATGCTATTGATATTTCTCTTTCAGCATGTCTGTCATGACTCCTATGCTACCTAGTCTCCCTGTGGTCATCCTACCACATGTATCCATCCTGCCGCATGTATCGAGTTCCTATCTCCAGTCATCATTCATTCCACCTTCCCTCAGGATTTCTCTATGTACAGTACATTGTTTGCTCTACCATTCCTATACATTTATCCTATGCCATTCTATACCACCCATCTGACATTTCCTACAATCGAGGCCCACAATCAATATTTCTGTTGAGCCCTATCTATTCTGCCTTTGCTGCAACCTCCTCGACCCGAAGCACTAGTGCAGTATTCCTCTAGTTCCTGACTTCAGTCATCCCGTGTATACCTCTCCTGAATCCTGTGCACCCTCTTCAATTCATGTCAGCTTCGACTACTTTGTGACGACTTATACCAGTTGGATTCCATGCTACCCCATCAATTGCTAGCCTTGCCTCTTGTTTTGCTGACTCATGGTTCTCCACCCTGGTTCCCTGCCAGGTTCCATGCTGCTCCGATATTTGCACTCCTTCTTTCCACTCCTCCATCTGCTCCCCTCCTGTTCAGGGCACCGTGCTGCCCCTCTCCCACTACGAGCCAGGCGGGGTGCCTGCATTCGCTGTTTCTGGATTTTTCTTGCGGCACTCTAGCTCCCGCTGTCTGACCTGTGCCACGCTTCCACCGGGTCACTCCTGTCTCACTCTTCAGCTCCTGTTATGGCCATTCGGCAGGTGTGTGAACTTGTGCTGGCTTCGCTGTTTGTCTTCCTCATTTATTCCTGTTGCTCATTCGCTCATCCACTTCTTCCACTACAAAAAAAAAAGGGGGGGTGCTCCCTGTGGCTTTCAGTTTGCTTTGGTGCTTGGCATATGGCTTGGCACCATCTCTGTGTTTGTTGGACTTTGTTTCTTGGTCTCTGGATGGTGTGGGAGTTGGCCTTGCAGTTGCTGGTTGTTTGGGACTTTTTGGCCTTGTGATTCCTCCTCTTGCTACTGCTCTTTCTGGACTCCCCATCTCTGCTCTGCTTCAGGCATTTCATGGCCTGCATTTATTGCTCACATTGGGCATGCTTCTTGAGCCCTCGCATCGACCTGACCTATGCATTTGTCCTAGGGTTTTTTCCCCATCCAACCATCCCTTTCCCCACTCATACTTGTCACTTTGGTGCTTGTTCCTATGCTTCCTCAAACCACTGCTCTCTCGCAGTTCTTACTGACTGCCTTCCCTCATTCTGCCGTCCCCATCATTCAGCTATCTCTGGCTCATGTAGTTCTCATCCCGTCCTGGATATCGAAGATTCACTCCACTCATGGCCAATCAGTACCTATATGCTGGTTTCATCTGGCCTGCACTTGATATTTCATTTGGACATCTCTATTATGACTCATGTGCCATCTCATTGGCCCGCAGCCCTCCTGACGCATTCATCAAGTTCGTGACTCTGGTCATCATTACCCACCTCTTTGTGCTGTGGGCACATCTCTCCCAACTCATAACTCACCTTCCGTTCCAGCCTTCATGGCTTCCTCTATCATCGTATGATTAGCCTGTAATTCTCCTTGCTCACTCTATCAAGCTCATCGACCCGTAACTTGGTTATCTTGAACCGACTCGATATTCATTCGAAAACGTGGGGGTCCACAATATTTTTCCTCATCCTCTGTATCTATTTAATTCGCTTATTCAGTTGTCTCAGTTCAGCTCTATCTCCACTCATGGCTATGCCTTCCATCCATTGCCCTTTGCTACAGGCTGGCTGGCTGCTCTCCACCATCATTCTAGTTCAAGTTCAGCGCTTCATCACTCCACGGCCCTCACACCTCATGTATCAGGTTCCTGATTCTGTCCATCATCAGCAGTTTCGGTTTCACTCCGTTCAAGGCTTCTATATCTCTTCATGCCTTGGGTTTCTCTTAGCTTGCTCTGCTATTAGCATCATTGCATCATCTAAGGCTGATTGCATGTGGCCTTCCATCGACCCTGGATTGCGTGCCTCTTCATCCAGCTCGCCCTATTGCAGTTCTCGTCCTGCATCGGCTGGGTCCTGCTCTGACTCATTGATCTCCCTCCATCCTTCGTCCTTTCATACTTCACTTCTTTGTACCAACCCCCATGGCTTCAATCCCTCATCATGCCTTCTCTGTTTCTTTATTTGCCTAGCACTTTTTCTAGCACCAGCTATCATGGATCGGCTCCGCTCTTAGCATCCCTCTTCATCTTACTTCGTCCAGTTGTGGTCCTCGATTGTTCCTCTTGAGTTGCCTTTGGTTTCCAATCTCCTTCTTAGCCTCTGAGTCTACCTCCTTTCAAAGAGCCTGCTTCCTTTCATTCCTTCGTCCTGGTTCATTTTCAAGTTCATTTCAGTCTCTTCCCATTCTAATTCCTTATCGGCCATCCAGGATTCACTCAGCTTGTTGCCTGCTTTTGATATTCTTTTTGGGTGTTCCTACCATACCTCCTATGCCATCTATCAACTGCGGCTATTCTGATGCATGTATCGAGTTATTAACTATAGTCAAGGCCCCTAGAATTCTGCGGCCGCAGAATTTTGTGCAGAACTTGCAATCTACCGCAGAACTTCTGCAGTGTCACAGAATTCACTCTTTTTGTTGATTTTTAATTAATATTTCTGTTTTTCCATAGAATCTGGTTCCCTTCCGCTCTTTATATATCCTAAACCACCTATATGCTCAGAATGTTATGTTTTGTCATTGCTATAACATCATACATTAGCTAATGAAATGGCTGCAATCTGCAACAGAAATGAACAGTCACTTATCTACCACAGCTCCCACTGCCAGAGACGGTGGCACAGCACATCAGGCATGGTGATATTTGCTCAACCTGCACTACAGCCCAATACAATTTTCAGTTTTACATTATTGCACTAGGGCCAACTTAAACAACACCTTTTCAATAGCACGGACCTGTTAAGTCCATACCTCACTTTGTACAGACCTATTTGTGCCTTTAAGGTATAGAGATGCCATCTAAAATGAATAACTGGTAAAATTAAACATAATTTTTAAGACAAATAAAGTAATTATGCCCAGAAAAATGGAATATAAGAATGTGTAGACCTGTTAAAATAATAGACCTGTTAAAAAAATAATTGCACTGTATGCATTTTTGCCAGGGTTATTTATTACATATTGTCATTGGTTGATAGAATTACCTAAAAGTTATGAAGAAATGCGTGCAGGGACAGCTGTTGGGCCAGAGGGTAGCATGCTGTGTTTCCAGGCCGCCAACTCAGGTTCAGAGATTAGCTCTGGGAGCTGGCTGGGCAGCACAAAGATTGGTAGAAAACATCATTGCTCAGAACCTGTGAAGGTATGGTGCAGTGTTCTGTCACATGGTGGACACATTGTGCTGGTCTGGAGAGCTCTATCTCACAATCGGTTCACGTGCATGTCATGGTCTGATGGTGTTACGCAGTGTGTCAGGGAAAGCAGGTTGACATAAAAAATGAGTTTTGCTTTAACTCCTCTATTCCATTTCTGATGGGACCTGATTAATGAGGATGCAAGTTCATGTAAATTAAAAAAAATTTAAAAATATATATATATATATATATATATGTATATACACACACATACATACATACATATATACATACACACACACACACACACACATATATACACAGTGGGCCAGATATTCAAAAGGGTTGCACCATGCGCAATAGGGTTGCTCATGCTCAAGTCCAAAAATGCACCATTCTGCCATATTCAGCGGGAAGCAGTTGCGCCACCGAAAACATGCTGAGCAACAGCGCAATGCAAATGAAGGCATGCGCAACCGAAGGGGGTGGATCCATGCATAAAGAGCGCAATGCGAATTTAAAGGCTTGCGCAATGCGCAACAGCGGATCAGCCAGAAGGTGCGCCACAGTGGAAATGAGCCAAAATAAAAAGGCTCAAGGAAGAGGCGCAAGAACGCTACAGGGAAGCCACATGAGGCAGGGAGACAGACAAGGCGACAGTGGCAAACAGTTCAGGCCAGGGAGTGCACAGAAGAGAAGAAGGACAAGGGAGGGTGTGTGAGGCCACAGACTGCAGAGGCCAGTAGGTGTACCCAGTGCAGTGGAGGTAGCAGTCAGGACAGCGGGGGTAACAGAGCAACAACAGCCAGGGGGGGAACACAAGCCAGGGACATGGACAGTGCCAGTTTCCTCATGGAAGCTGTAATGAGGGGGATGAGAAGGCATGCTGCAGGGGGACATGGCCGTGGAAGGGTCTGTCGGAGGTACGCCCCCAACAGGCAGTACCGTGCCCACGTCAGCCTTGAGCTGTACACGGATGTAGAGATTGTGGGCTGGTACTGCCTGAACAGGGCAATACTGAGGCGGCTCTGTGAGCTGTGCAGTGATGTGATGCAGGCACCCTCACGATGGAGTCACGCTCTGTCAGTGGAGACAAAGGTAACAGCCTGCATGTGCCTGCTCACCACGGGTACCTTCCAGAGGCTGACAGGGGACACCACAGGCATAAAAGTTGGCCATGTTATGCATCCTCACCCAATTCCTCAGCGCACTGCTGCCACATGCTGTGGAGTACATCCATTTCCCCAGCACCGTGGCAGAGCGTACAGCAAACATGCAGGAGTTCCACAGGGTAGCACGTATGCCTGGCGTGCTAGGGGCGATAGATTGCACCCATGTGGCTATTTGTATGCCACCTGGCCCCGATGGGGCCGCATACCGAAACTGGAAGGGATTCTCCAGTGTCAACTGCCAGGTGGTGTGTGATGTCAGTGGGCGCATTATCAATATCTGTGCCACACACCCTGGCGGAGCACATGATGCCTTCATATGGTACCAATCTGCACTGTGTCATCAATTTGAGAGTGGGGACATCCCCACAGGACATCTAGTGGGTGAGTATGCATGTAGGAATGGCAAAGCTGGGGCAAGGGTGGGAAAGCCACAGGTGCCATGGTAGTGGCACACAGGGATATGGGCAATATGGACCTGACCATGATACTCATCTCCACTATCTCCACACAGGTGACAGTGGATACCCACTCTGTCCCTGGCTGCTCACACCCTACAGGCGCTCCATGACCCCATCGCAGCAATGCTATAATGAGGCACATGCCACCACATGCAACATCATCGAGCGGGTGTTTGGGATGCTTAAGGCACGCTTCCGATGCCTAGACACCTCCGGCGGTGCCCCTCAAAGGCCTGTGGGATATTCCTGGCCTGTTGTATCCTGCACAACATGGCCAAGGACTGTAGGATAGCCATACAGGTCGAGGAGGGGACAGCGATGGGGACGCCGGTGATGATGGGGATGAGCAGCCCCCCCTTGGATGGCGGGACCCCCGACTGATCCGGCAGGCCCAGCTGCACCGGGACACCATCATGGAGGAGCATTTTGCATGACACAGGTAAGTCAAGGGGCCATGTGCAACCAACACTGTCTAGGCACAACCCACAGGCACACAGGGAAACACACCAGGGGTGCATGACGGCAAGGGGAGTGGAAGGGTTCAGGTGCACAAACACACCATCAGGGAGGGGTGAATAGTCATATGGACACACACACACACACCAGGCACAAAGCGTACATGGGCAGGTGCACAGCAGAGCTGGAACAGATATGGCAAACACACCGATCAACGGACCACCACCACCACCTGTACTGTCCAGGTACGTGTGTCAGATGCTGGGCACCCTTGCACCTTGGTGTACAGTACAATGCAGGCATCATCATGCACACGCACCTGTGGACAGCAGTTGGGTGGGTGTGCAGGTGGTCCGTGTGTCGGCATGTTGGGCAAGGCACCCACCAGTGCACTGCCCACCATGACACACATTGCACACAGGGCAGCATCAGGCAGGGCCCACACTGGGAGACAGGTCACTCAGGTGACACTGTGCCACGGCCACCTCAGATGCATGGGCAGCCCCGCCGTGACCCAGCAGCACTGGCAGGCTGATCATGGGCCACATGGGGTGGCACCAATGGACCACCAGGGGTCCCATTGCGCGATCGTGACCTTGTCCGCACAGGGGTGTGCAGCATGCCGAACATACCTGCACCAGGTGTGCTCGGGATGCCCACAGCAGAACCCGGCATCGACAGGCTGGGTGTTGCACGATGCCAGGAATGGGGATTGGAGTGCGAGCTGTGTGGGGTGTGTGGTACAGAGGCACCTGACTGTGTGCCTCATGCGGCCACGACAGAGACCACTGCCTGGGTCAGCCTGTCAATGGTGGCGGACACATCCATCCACATTCTGACCATCTCTGCAAGAATCAATGCATTGTCCCTGCTGTTCCACTCCACAGCCATGCACAGTGCCTCCATGGACGTTGCAACCCGTATCTGCTGCTGTACTGATGCCCGCAGCAGGTGGGTGTGCTCGTCAAATGGGTCCTGTGCCACATCGGCATTCTGTCCCCCAAGGTATGGAAGGTCCTGATGCTCAACACCCCTTGAGGGTGGGCGCTGTTCACCAGGACCAGGTGTGGGCATGTCAACAGGTGGTGTGCATGTGCCACCGCTAGACCCTGTACCCCCAGACCTGGTGGGTGACTGCTGCTGCTGCCCCTCCAACTGCTGTGCCCCAGGGACCACTCATTCCACTGCTGTGGCCGCAACAGTGCCAGGGACCTGCACAGCCACCGGTGCTGCCCCACCGGTGCTGACAGGCACAGCCTGGGACTGTGCTGACGTGCTGGCACACACGTTGGAACCAGCTAGGTCCAGGGGCACGTGCTGGCCTGCTGTGTGTCCGTAATGTGACACACGTGTCGCTGCCCATTGCAGTCCTTGCATCATCAATGGTGCAGGTTCGTGCAACAGCCACAGTCACAGCATGCTGGCATGCTTGCATGCCAGACTGCTGGGACACAGGCTGTGCACCCCCCACACCTGACTCACCGACAACAGAGGTGGCAGCCAGGCGTGCATGCTGGTGCAGTGCATGCCGGCTGGCAGCAGAGGTGGATGGACCCTCCACCAACTCTGGCAGGCCTTCCACACTGCATGGTCCCACCACCACCATCCCCTGCAGACGAACAGGATCTGTAACAGAGAGTGAGAACATGTTAGTGCATGTGATCACCCCCCCCAACACCACCACCATGTCATACCGTGCCATGATGGGCTTCCACCTGTCTGGAATCCACCTCCTGGTACGCCCTCTATAGCACTATGCTGCATTGATGCAGCCAGACGGTCCTCCACCGGGGTCAGCTCCACCACCTCTGGCTGGTCCCCACCTGTGGCAGCGCGTGCCGCCCTGAGGGCTGCCACCTTCTCTTTGACCCGTCTCCGGTCTGTCCCCATCTTTTTTTTGCATTCCTGCACAGAGCACTGGTGGCTTCCGTGCAGGTTTACCACATGGGCTACCCCCTCCCATGCAGCAGCACGGGCCTGAGGGGTGCCCCGCCGTCCACTCAATAGTGGCTCCTCTTCCAGGTAGGCCTGGAAGAGTGCCTCTGTCTCTGACTTGGTGAAGTTGGGCCTCCTCTTTCGCCCACCATCTTCATCCTCACCTGGTCTTTGCTCGGTCATGTCGGTCTGTATGGGTGGAAGTGGACACCTGTCACTGTGCAGTCTACAGCGTTAACCCATGACCATTGCCCAGAACATCGTACAGCATGCAACTCACCTCTCACCTGCAGTAACCGAATCTGGCCAGCGCTGTCCACTGTCGCATATTGATAGCACAATGCATGCAAATTAGGAGTGGCGCAACTGTAATGAGATGCAAATCGCGCCACTGCGCCTTTGAATGGCTGATCAGCTGATTTGCATATGTCGGCTGAATATCGCGCCGTTGCGCTTTGCGCAATACGGTCGAGCTGGCTGAGCCAATGGCGCATTTCTTTGACTACGTAGTACACCACATTGCACATGCCCAGGTAGCTTACGCAGGTGTCTGCCGCGCTGATGACGTGCTGTGCGCGATCAGCAATTCAGGTCACGGCCACCATTGTGCCAGTGGCGCTACAGCGCTGGTCACCATATGGCGCTGTGGCACAACAGTGCAATAGTCCACTGTGGCACTGGCACACAGGTGACCAATCGTGCTGGATGTGTAGACGTCCGATGGCGCTGTGCGTGGCCTTGCACCACTGACCCATGACCTTGTGCCCGACCTTTGCCCCCTGGTGCTGTACGTCTGGCATGTGTACAGCTCTATCACGCTGTTCAGTGACAGCGTGATGTGGACCAACGGCGCTGTATGAACAGCGCGATAGGGACTCATGAAGTTGTATTGCGCAACATTTCCACGTGGGGTTGCCACGCTGCGGAGCGCCATATTGCCACTGTACAACTCTAGAATGGCACGCAGGACAGCTCCACAGTGGGGGGCCTTGGAGCTGGCAAACCTGGTGGCTGTGGTGGAGCCTCACCATGGGACACTGTTTGGGGGAGTGCCCCTGCAGATGGCACGCACCCATGTGTGGCAGCAGGTGGCAACTGCCCTAGAGCAGGCCACTGGGCGGAGGAGGACTCCTGAGCAGTGCAGGCACTGCTATAGTGACCTGCAAAGGAGGGAGCGTGCTATGCTGGAGCGCCTCAGGGCTCGTGCCAGGAGGGGCATTGTGCCTAGGCCAGGTGGGTGTGCTGTGTATGCACTGGTATTGTCCGCATGGGTGACACTGTGTAATGTGACCTGCGCATGGGGGTGGGTTGGGCTATGGTTTGCTGTGCAGGTGTTTACAGGTGTGTGCTGTTTGGGTCTGGTTGTGTGGGCAGGCACACTCAATGGGGCAAGGGGCTGTCTGCTTTAGGATCTCACTGATGTGTTTCTCTTCATTTGTCTCCCACAGGCGTGGAGGAGCGGAGGCGGGCCCAGGCTGAGGCATGGGATGGCGGTGCCGGGGTGGCTGGCAGAGGTGGTGTGCCACAGCCGCAGCAGCAGCAGCAGCAGCAGCAGCAGCCACAGCCACAGCCACAGCCGCAGCCGCAGCAGCACCAGCACCAGCAGCTTGATGAGGGTGAGTGTCATTACATCATGGATGCTATTGCATGCTGGGGGGGGCACGGCCACCGTCCATGGACTACACTACCATGCACGCAACATGTGACAGTCATCACTGTCCAGTGGCACTGCATGTGTGTGTGCGCGCGTCACTGGTGGTCCATGCATGCACTGGGCACATGGCTGTGGCACTAGCATCCCACCACGTAGCCACATCACTGGGCAGCCTTGGTTGTGCTGTGCTGGACATGGGCGGTGTGTGTGTGCAGTGGTACACATGGCTGTTGCTGCCTGGTTGGGCATGTCTTGTGCACGGTCACTGTGGGTGGGTGCAGTCCATCACAGTGGCAGGGCACTTGGCTGTATGCCATGCATGATGGGTGGGCTTCAGGGATGTGGACAGTCACAGCCATTGACTCTGTTCCCTTGTCCTAGGTATCCAGATCCTGCGTGGATCGAGTGATCCCTGCGGAGGCTCACGCAGGTGGCCATGGATTCACATGCCCTCCTTCTTGACATGCAGCGGCATGGGATACGGCGCCGGAGGCGGCCCCAGGCACAGCACCAGGTGGAAGGAGGGCAGGCTGCTGGCTGGTAGCTGACCGTCACCACACCCCACCTTCCCTCTCCCGGTTGTTCACCCCTGCCCCTTATCCACCCCTACCTTATACCCATACTCCCACCCCCTGCTTTGTATATTTGTACATAGTTGCTTTGTTGTTCTTGTTATTCTTGTTCATTACATTTATATTTTGATATGAATACTGTGGTGGTCTCTGATTTGCAGCTGGCTATAGGTGCTCAGTTGCAGTGGTGTGCATGGCATCTGGGGTGGTATGGTCATGGGTATGTGTGTGCATGTGTGTGGGGTGGTGTCTCTGTTGTGGGTGTGGCTTCCAGTCAGTATTGCCGTGTGCTGCCACCCACTGCTGGGTGCTCATGGTGGGTTTGGCTTGTCTAGTTCTGTGGTTCACGAGGTTGCAGTGTGCCGGGGGCCTGGGGATTCCTGCAGTGCTGGTCACTGCACATGGGTGGTGTCTTGGGGTCACAGTGCTGGGTGTGCTGTGCACAGGGGGGGCTGCTGGACACTGGGGTGGTCCGCCCCCATTGTGTGGCACTCTCAGCTTGCCAGTGGGTGTGCTGCAGTAACACGGCCGGGATGTGCTTTCTTTGCTTGTCCCCATGGTCCGGTGGCTGTTCCATCCCTCCCCCAGTTATGCTGTGCTTGGGTGTGGGGGTACATTGTTGGTTCTGCAGTGTGTCCCTGTGCCCATCTGTGGCATGGGTGGTGGGCCCCTGCCTACCTCCCTGGTTGTGCCGTTCCAGTGCTCTGCTGCTGGGGGTCTCTTTGCTTGCGCTATGGTGCCTCTGGACTGCTCAGCTGGGCTGCCTTTGTTGTGCTATGGCACATCTCTGCTCAGCTTCCCCTTCCTGGTTGCGCTATGGCGCAGGTTATGTGATATTCAGACGTTGGCTGGTTGCGCAATTTGTCTTGCTCCATGTTTGAATATCATGTGTATTGCACATGTGCGCAATTGACTTGTGCTTGCTCCTGCTGTTGCGCACTTTTTGGGCGCAGTTTGAATATCTGGCCCAGTATCTGTCTCTCACCACACACACATTTGTATGTATGTTACAGATTGCATATGAATATATAAGTGATACACAGTGGGAACCTCATGAGTGGTGTAGAAAGCACATACAAATATATAAGTGATAGACAGTGGAGACCTCATTAGTGGGATAGATAGCATGCATATAGAAATACCTTATTTATCACATAAGATCCCCTCTGCACATGTCATTTATGCAACAAGCTAGGACCTTAAGGCAGAGACATTTGTTTTACTTTTTTAGGCATACAATTATTTTTATAATTCTGTTATTTTTTGAACTAGTGTTACTGTGCTTTCCACCATCCTGATTGCTATAACCACTGCCATGACAGTGAAGTCAGTATGACAAGCTGTCACTGTGATGTGGTAGTTTGTTAGTGCCGCAGAACTTCTGCAGAAATTACAAACCACCGCCGCAGAAGTTCTGCGGCAAATGGTGGTCTTGCCACAGAACTTGGTCCCACTGTGCCGCAGAAAAGTAGGGGCCCTGACTATAGTCATATCTAATTTATAAATCCAGTCATCATTCACTCAAGCATAACCTCAAAGTTTAGTGTCTAATTGTTCCCATCGCCTATTTCACTCGCACCGCTCACCTCAGTATTACCTCAAAGTTTAATTATTTGCATCTCTTACTTGAACATTCCTATCACTGAATTCCATACTACTGCATCAACTACAAACTCTGGGTCTAATTATTCAGAATCTAATCGTTTACATCGCGTGACCAAACATGCCTCCTCAACCTCAGTGTCTATCAATCGCATCGCTCAGCCAAGCATATTGTTCAATCAAACCAGTATACATTATCATCTGTCTCCTCATCAGCACATCTGGAATCTCTTAAGCACATCTGGATACACCTTGCTTTGACCTATACATGGATCCACTTCCTCTCTCATACTTGCTTCTCTGATATACTATGCTTCTCTGATCTGCTATCTCTCATCAAATACTCGAGCATACCCTCCTTGGGTCCCCAATACCTCATGTTCCTTATTTTAATCCATGCTTCTTTGGAGTTTTTTCCCTATCCCACTGTTATCCTCTCTACTTATATCCCTCATCCATGAACCATTCTTACATATGTCCTCAAATCAAACGTCATCAGCCTGGAGGGAAGGTGACCTAGGCCTTGGATCCCCAGAGGTTTCCTCCTAAGGGGGAGGGTTTCCTCTCCTCCGTGCCAATGGTCATAATATTAGTTAGAGTTAGTGCTTTATTCTAGTTAGTTAGGTTCCGCTGTTGGATGGAGGCAGATAGTGGCCCTGGCTTTCCCCTCTCTCCTTAGAAAGTTAGCCCTTCTCTTCACAGAAATTATTCATCATCCCTGCCTCTTCGATGCTTGACATCTTTAGGTATTCTTTTTGGGCTTCTTCCTACCCTACCTTTAGCCGACGCATTAATGCCTGGCACCTATGGGGGGGGACCCTCTTCTAGGGTTCCTTGCATCGTACTCCTACAGGGTGGTATATCCCACAGATAGAGAGGTGGAAAGCCACAAAGAAAACTCAAGTTACACAAGCATTCCCATATTATCTCATTTTGTTGCGTCAGCACATCGAATGGGAGGGCTTTAAGCCCGTGGTTCAATGAGTGGAGCAACAATGTCACTCCCCCATAGAGTTAAAAGGTTACAACATCCTGGGTCTCACCAGGATTCTTTTTCATTGCCCACCATCCTCCCCTCCTCCTCCTCCAGCGGCATGTCTCTGTTACCCATGGGCTTCCTCCTACCCTACCTTTAGCCAACGCATTAATTCCCGGCACCTGTAGGGGGGAACCCTCATCTAGGGTTCCTTGCGTTGTACTCCTACAGCGTGGTATATCTCACAGATAGAGCAGAAAGCCACAAAGAAAACTCAAGTTACACAAGCATTCTCATATTATCTAATTTTGTTGCATCAGCACATCGAACTGCTGTTGTTCATAGTGGAATGACACTTCTCTTAGATAAAATGTTCAAACTGTGTATTCATCTACAAAGCATACAGAACAGTACCAATCACTTAAGGCCTGATCCACAGTCTGATCTGTACCCATGTAGGGGTGCAAGTAAGTAAGTAAAAGTAAGTAAAACTATTTATGTAGCACCTTTCCACAACCAAGGCACTGCACATTTAAAATACAATATACAAACAGAAATTGCAACAATAAAACAATAACTATAACTATAAATTAAAATTCATCTGGGAAGGCTAGATTAAGAAGATATGTCGTCACAGATTTAAAACTGTCGACAGTCAGGAACTCTCGTAACCAATGAGGTAGAGAATTCCACAGGGAGAGTGCTGCAAAAGAAAAAGCACGGGCACCAGAAGATTTTAAATCAACCCTAGGAATCTCTAGCAATCTCTCATCAGTGGATTGGAGAGGATGAAGGGGACAGTAGGGAGTCAGGAGAGCTTTCAGGTAGCTGGGTCTCTGTGTAGGGCTTTAAAGGTTAGCAAGCCAACCTTAAAGGTGATCTGCCACTGAACAGGCAGCCAGTGCAGTCCATGCAGCACAGGTGTAATATGACTGGTCCTTGATGTACCAGTCAAAAGCCTGGCCGTAGCATCCTGCACTAGCTGCATGTGGCAGATATCAACCTCAGGAAGCCCTAGGTAGAGGGCATTGCAGTAGTCAAGGCTGGTGGTAATGAAGGCATGGACCAGTGTTGGAAGGTCATCCAGAGGAACCAGATATGTCACCTGAGCAATATTCCTCAGATGGTAAAATGAAGATTTAATCACAGCTAACACCTGAGATTTCAGGGTCAGTCTGTCATCAAAAATAATGCCCAGGTTACGCACCCAGTCTGAGGTAGTGAGCTGAACAGCATCAAGCCATAAGCCTGACACCTGCCCAGCCCCTAAACCCACCCCTGGACCACCTGAGTCCACTACCAACACTTCAGTCTTGTCCAGATTCAGTCTCAGCCAGCTGATGCTCATCCAATCCTTGATTTCGGTGAGACAGTTATTTAGCACAGAGACTGCATCAGCTTGCCCGAGCAGAAAGACCATATACAGTTGAGTATCATCTGCGTAGTAGTGAAAACTCAAACCGTATTGCCTGATGATATCTCCTAATGGCAACATATACACTGCAAACAACATGGGCAACAATATGGAGCCCTGCGGCACCCCGCAGGACAGGGGGAGGGCATCAGAGGAATTCCAGTGACCACCCTCTGAAACCTGTCCATGAGGAAAGAGCAAAACCATTCGAGGACTGTACCCCATATCCCACAAAGGAGCAGCAAGGACTCCAAGAGCACACCATGGTCTACAGTGTCAAATGCTGCAGAGAGATCAAGAAGGACCAAGATGGTACAAGCCTTTCGATCTCGCTATTAGGAGGTCATTCAATACTCAGACAAGTGCAGTCTCAGTGTTATGTGTCTTCCTAAATCCAGACTGGAGCATTTCATAGACATTGAGGGTCACAAGGTGATCATGTAGTTGCAACGCAACAACCTTCTCAATAACCTTACCCACAAAGGACAGGCTAGAGACACGCCAGTAGTTAGCTGGACAGTTGGGAACCAAGGAGAGTTTTTTAAGGAGTGGCCATATGACCAGCTCCTTGAGGGGATCAGGGAAGACCCCCTCTACAAGGAACTCCAGACAATTTCCGCTAGGATTGGGCAGATAACAGTTACACTACCCACTAATAGGGAAGTAGGGCCCGGAGTCAAACTACAACTGGTTGGGTGCAAAGTCTGGATGACCTTCACAATATCCATGAATGCAGGCTGGCTAAAATCCGTCCAGACAGACCGAGTGCTCCCCACCTCCCGCTGAGCTCTGCAAACCCTCATAGGGAGAGCCAAGCTGATACCGGACCTGATACTGGCAACCTTATCTGTGAAGAATCGAGCAAGCTTCTTGCATTTAGCCTCAGAAAAGGCTCCCCCAGACTGAAGACAGTGCTTGTGTATGCTGGTAGAGTCTCACTTCATACATGTGGAGAACTACCCAGAGCTGGCTGTGCAGCCCCTCTGCACCCAGTCCAGTGCCATACAAATTTAGGCATGACAGTCTAAGTCTGGGGTGGGCAAGATTGTGGGCCATGTATGCACCCCATCCACAAATGATGTGCCACCATGTGGAGGGCTGGCAGAGGGGAGAGAAGCTATGCAGCCCTAAGAACAGAAGTAGCTGGTATGTACGCCTATCTGCCAATGTCACAGAGCATTCTACTGAACATGCTCAATAGTCAGACCAATGGCTCCCAGCCCTCAGAGCCTCTACAGAGGGCTGCAGCCATACTAGCACAGGCAGTGCAAGACTGAAATGTTAACATTTGTCTGGCAGGAAAACAGCAGTCCTTGGAAAACTGCCACATCCCTCACCAGCCCATGCTCCATGCAGAGACAGGGATCCAGTAGGGTGCTGGCCCAGGTATCTGATTGGATGCCCAGTGTTTGGTACAGCACCTCCTTCCAACCTGATCATTTTGTTGGACCTGTGTCATGCCCAGTCAACTGTCTCAATGTCCTTTGTATTCAGGAGACCAACAAATTGCATACAGTACTCCAGGTGGCACCTGACCAGGGACTTGTAAGTGGCAGGATTACTTCCTCTTCTCATCTGGTTCCCCTCTCTTTTTTGATGTACCCTACCATACTGCTTGTCCTTCTTCAGCCCCCTGTCTTTTATGATGCCCCCAAGTCCTTTCCTTCCTCGACTGCAGTTAGAGGAACCCCAGATAGTGTACAGATCCTACCTATGTTTTTTTTCTCTCTCCAAATGCAATACCTAGCATTTGGCTATACTGAATTTGCAACTCCAGGAGAAAAATCCATTGCCTAGCTTGTTTATATCCTCCTGAAGTTTGTCCCCATCCACAAGGGAGTCCAGCTTTGTATCATCAGTGAACTTGTGCAGCCTGCTAGATACCCCCCAGCTTCCAGATAGTTTATGAAGATGTTAAAGAGCACTGGTCCCAACACTGACCTCTGAGGAACACCACTGAGTATTTCTCTCCACTCAGAGTATGGCTCATCCACAACAACCCTCTGCTTCCTTTCCCCAAGCCAGTTAGCAAGCCATCTTCTGTATGTCTCATGTATACTGCACTTTGCCCAGAACGTTTTCATGAACCACAATATCAAAGGCCTTGTTGAAGTCCAGATTCTGTAAACTACGTCCATGACCCTGCCCCATCCACCTTCCTTGTCATCTCTTCAGACATGATCAATTTAGCTTGATCTGCCCTCATAAACTATGCAGAGAGGGGGCAGGAACTTTGGCCTCAATGATGTGCTCATTCTGTCCTTCATAATGTCTTCCAGGGCCTTGCTCAGCACTTTATCAGGCTGACCAGCCTGTAGTTGCTGGGACCAAACTTGCCTCCTTCTTGAAGACGAGGACTACATTGCTACTTTCTAGTCCTCTGCCACTATGTCTGTTGGAAGTGACTCCTATAAAACTGTTGTAAATGGCACTGCCAATTGTTCCTTTAGCTCCACTATGATACTGGGGTGCATCTCATCTGCCTATTGAGATTGACCTGCATTGATCTTTGCCAGGAGGTCAACTACCAGGACAGGTGTGATGTTCAATGCTGCATTATGGTTACCCCTGATGTTTTAGCCCTTCTAATAAGCCCTCTCCTCCAACCAGTGTCGCTTTGGTTAACACTGAAGGAAAGTATTCATTAACTGTCTCAGTCATCTCTTCCGATTCTCTCATAGTTTCCTCCCCCTACCTTTCTTTCAATCACTCCTCTCACCTTCCTCCTTCCATATATGCACTGAAAGAAGATCTTGGTTCTGTCTGCAGTTCATGCTGCTATCCTGGCTTTAAGACCTTCTTAAGCTGTCTTAATTCTAATTCTGCAGTCCCTTAGTGCTGCTCTGTATGTCTCTCTGGCTTGGAAGCAACATCTCTTTCTAGCAGTCATAGGCCTTTTTTCAGAGCCAGTTGCCTTTGTCCATGTTGAGCCTGCATGACCACATTTTAGCCCTTTTTCCCTTATTGATTACAATAAAGCAGACCTCTGCAGCGAACACCAAATATTCCTTGCAGTACCAGCCTCATGCAGTCAGTTGAAAGCCTTTAACATTTACTCCTTTGGCATGGCAAAGTCTGCTTTTCTAAGGTTTTTGGTCCTGGTGGTTCAGACTCAGCTAGTTTTCCCTGTTACCAGGAAGAAGATAACCTAGTGTTGGTCACTGACTCACACCAGCTCCTTGACTTTTACACTGGAGAGGATCCCATCACCACTGTTGAGAACAAGGTCATGGGTGGACTCAACCTTAGCACCCTGTTATTTTGCTTTTTTTGTTTAACAGGTAAGTGCATTAGACAATAAAATGCCTATTTTCAGGCACGGCCATGGAAATTACAGATAAAACAATAAATCAGTCATAGTAAAAATAAATGCAAATGGAGCAAAGCAATAAAAACACTTAATACATGGTATTGTGCTAAGTAAAGACAAAATGGCAATTATGAAACAAGACATTACATTTTATTTACATAAGAGACAATGCAGTCAAAAACATGTTTTACCCAGCCCGGTGGCACTGAGGGTTGAGGCGCTGGACGCCACACCTCATGCCACACCGGCGACCCGTGTTCGGAAATGAGCACAGGTTGCCGGGGCTTAGCAGGGGAGGGAGAGGATTGAGCATCTGGAAGACAGCTCTCCTCTCCTGGGAGGGAGGGGGGTTCCTGCTCAGTTGGCTTCTGGCAGAAGCTGGAGGCACAGCAAGTGCTGGAGCTTAGAGAAGGGGTGGGCAAGTGGCAGATGTCAGTGGCAACACCTTGACATCAGGGTGCTAGCCACTCCCTAGAACAGGGGAAAGTTCCCTTCCAGCTTGGGCAGAGATGGAGCACCAGAGCTTGCCCTCAATTCGCTGCTGCCTCCTGACTGACCAATGCCACCAGAGAAGTTTGGGGTGTTGAGGCCCAACTCATCCCCACCTGGGGGGGTAAACTGTGGCTACATGGGTGAAAGAGGGTTGACCTGGTGGAGCGGACCATAGAGGGATGACTCCAAGGTACTCTCGAGGAGATCAGAGCTAGAGGGGAGAGGAGGAAAAATAGAAAGTAAAAAAAAACATGTTTTAAAGAGAAGTAAAGGGACTTTGATACATTGATATGCAAGATAGACATTACTACCTACAGCAGGAGCAAGAGCAGGTAAACACACTGGCCCAGATTTTCAAAAGGATTGTGCATGGTGCAACAGTGTTGCACCATGCACAACCCACTGATGCGCCCTGGTGCAATATTCAAAAGGGAAAAGTGCCAAGAAATCCTGATGCGCCCAGAGCGCATCAGTATGTATGTAGGCACAGGTGGGGGGGGCGTGCCCATGCATAACCTGCACAGCCCGATATTCAGCCCAGGATGTGCAGAGTCATGCATGCGCAACTCCTACCTGCGCCTGCACAAAGTTAAACCAAAAAAAGGAACAAGTGATGGCCACCCAGAGGTGAGCTGCCGCACTGCAGGGCGCAGCACAGCAGCTGCCACCTGTGGGTGGCCACCTGAGTTCCTGCCGCACCTGGTGGCGCCCCCCATGCCCCATAGTGGGCATTTGTGTATAACAATAACCCCCCATCCAACATTCCTGGTGGTCCAGTGGACCGCTATGTGCCCGATCGTGGGCATCGGTATTATAACCCCCCCAGTCCAATATCCCTAGTGGTCCAGTGGACCGATCACTGCCTGATCGCGGGCATCTGTACAGTAAACATTCCCATTACTCCTGGTGGTTCAGTGTACCCCTCCCACCCGCCCACTCGAGCTCCACCGCCCCGCCTCCCCCACCCCAGTCAGCCACGGGTGGCAGCCATTCATGAATTCATTCACATATCTGGACTATAGTATATGGCTGCACACCCATTAGCTCACGCCGTGAACCAATGGGCGTGCAGCCCTACCGAGCTGTCAGTCAGCAGACGGTGGGAGGCGGGGCGGCAGGCGGATGGGGTGCCGCCGCCTGCAGGCTGACCGGGGGGAGCAGGGCGGTGGGGCTCAGTGGGCAGGTGGGGAAGGGGTACACTAGACCACCAGGGTAATAGGAATATTTTATGCTGTACAGATGCCCGCGATCGGGCAGCGATCAGTCCGCTGGATCACCAGGGATATTGGACGTGGGGGGTTATAATACCGATGCCCGCGATCGGGCACATAGCAGTCCACTGGACCACCAGGGATGTTGGAGGGGGGGTTATTGTAATACACAAATGCCCGCGATCGGGCACATAGCGGTCCACTGGACCACCAGAAATATTGGACGGGGGTTTCTTTTAGACGAATGCCCGCGATTGGGCTGCAGGGGGCGTCGGTCCCCGGCAGCTGCTGCCTGGCAGGACGACAGGCACAAGTCAGGGATCAGCGCACCTGTATGCTAATGGCATGCAAATGGGGCAATAATGAGATGCAAATGGCCCCATGTGCACCTTGCATAAATTATGGCTCCATTTGCATGTCCTCTTTTGAATATCGCAGGTGCTGTGCATGGCGCAATGGCACTTGCGCTAGTGCATCTCCATGCTCCACTCTGGCCACTTGCGCTGGTGCAGTGCCACTGCAACATGCACAGTGGGGGTGGCCAGGGTGCGATATTCAAAGCTGCTGCACCACAGCGCAGCTCTGTTGAATAACAGCCAGCAGGCAAGCAGTCAGGGACGGGATTGGACTTTGGAACTGGGAGTGAAGGGAAAAGAGACGACTGAGAGCTCTGCGGCCACCAGCTGCAATGTGACCTGTGGCTGCCGCACCACACAACACATAATAGAATCTGTCTGAGAGAGTCTATGGCTGTTTTTTTTTGTTTTGTTTTTTTAAAGTCCTGACCTGCTGCCATCCTCCTCGCTCACTCCAGCCAGATCATGAAAGACCATATTGGCATCACAGTAATAAGAGGTAAATAATTTAAAATTCATTCATCATGTAGGAGGAGTCTGACGTAATGCCTGGGACATGATGGGGATGGGTTGGTCGAGTCGCGATACAGACTCACTCTGACAGGAGGATTCAGGCAGACCAGGGCAGGCCATCGGGTTTCTTTCTGAGCAACTGCTGCAGGGACTCAGTAGCCAAATAAACAGACAGAAAAAAAATTCAAAGGGCATCTTAACAGGAGGGGCCAGAGTCAGGGTTGCTCCCCCCATGCATGCTCCTGATGGGGATTGGAGGGTGGGGGGTGCCACTGGACATCAGGGATACATAAAGGAGGGTGGGGGATACCACTAACAGCAACACATGAATTATTTTTATAAAATGAAATATGGGGATTGGAGGGTGAGAGTCCACTAGACACCAGAGAAACAGTGGTTCACAGCTGGCTCTGCAGCTAACAGCACGAGTTCCAGCTGCGGCTGCAGAAGTCAAGAAAGTCCTGCTGTTCTCATACAGAGAATATGAGGAAGCACTCCTCTCACTAAGCTGGGTACCCGGGATTTTGTGTGTCCAGTAAACACATATGCGGGCACAATATTTAAAAGCAAACACCAGAATCAGATTCTGATGTTTGTTTATTAAAATCACTACATTTTTGTGTTTTATCCACATTTGTCAGTTCGTGGAAGAAAAACAAGATGGTGGTTGGCATGGCACCAGAAATGTTTGGTGCCCTGTCATTTCAGTAGTGCAAAACCAAAAACATGCATTTGCAGCATCAAATATTTGCTTTCCCACAAAACGTTATCTCAAAACCCCTACTGCACATGTGTAAGTCGGAAAACATTAACATGTAAAGCCTTATAACTCTGGAACCCCCTGAAATTTTTTCACTGGCCCTATCAAAAGCATTACCATGGGACATGACACATGCCTTGTGAGTTTGGGACAACGATTTCTTTCCATGTCGGCTGTAGGCAAGAGAAAAAAAAACAATGTTAAGTACAGGAAAAAAATTAGTTTCTTTTTCTAGAAATGGCACGTGTATCTAAGAAATTGCCATCACAAAAATTTCCATACATCAAAGCCTTGCCTCCTAGACAACATACAAAATTTGAACTCATATTGTTAAAGGGAGCCAAAGATATTAATGTGCAAAATTTGAAGTTTAACATTAAACAGGCTACTCAACCCTAACTATAAGGGTGCTATTTCACATCCCTATAATATGGATAGATGGATAGATAATGTTGCAAAATGCATCATTAATGTTCCAATTAGGGTCAAAGTGACAAAAATTGGGAAATGAGCCATTAGGGTTTCCCAAACCAGGCCAGAGGGCAGGCGTGTGGTGTGCCTTGGGCTTCCCAAGCCTAACACTCACCCCATTCTCATAAAGTCTACACATCTGACTTTATTTACAGATGAAATGGGGGGTGAGCATTAGGCTGAGATGGTAGTTACTCCTTGGTGGCCACCAGTAACCCCCCCCCCCATCACATACTCCTCTTTGGGTTTTTGTGCCCCAAATGCATGATTTTGCACTTTTTTGCATTGAATCTTAGCTGCCATACTCTTGACCACTCCTCAAGCTTGCTTAGGTCCCTCCTCATTTCTTCCATCCCCTCTGGAGTGTCAACCCTGTTGAAGATCTTAATGTCATTTGCAAACAGGCATACCTTCCTTTTAGCCCCACTGCAATGTCACTTATGAAGACATTAAAGATGACTGGCCCCCAGAACTGATCCTTGTGGCACCCCGCTGGTCACTCTCCTCTCCTTGGATTGAACTCTGTTTACCACCACCCTCTGTGTTCTGTATTTCAACCAATTTCTAACCCAGATTGCCACCTTAGGATCCACTCCCAGGCTGCACAGCTCATTTACAAGCTTCCTATATAGAATGGTGTTGAAGGCTTTTCTGAAATCCAGGTAGGACACATCCACCGCTCCTCCCTGATCGAATTCCCTAGTTGTCCAGTCAAAGAAATCAGATTTGTTTGACGGGACCATCTTGCAGTGAATCCATGCTGCCACAGATCCTGTGATCAGCTGGATTCAAGATATACCACAATCTTTTCTTTTAACAGTGATTTCATTAATTTCCCCACCAGTACCCAGTGAACAAGGAGACTGCAATTGAGTGCTTACAAAAATGGCGACTCAATTACGGCGCCTGTGTTCAGGGCTAGCTGGCAGGGCAGCGACTGGATACCTGGGTGGGCAAGGCAGGGCGATGGGAAGTACGCGCATATAGTAGAGGGATGTGGAGGGGAAGACCCCCACAGGGGATGTGTGGGAGGCACAGCACCCCTCATAAAAAAAAAAACATCGTTCTCAGACACCCTCTTGCCGTTTGCTGCGCGTGTGCATCACCAAAATTAGTTTTCGGTGATGTACACTCTCCCAAATGGTGATCACTATTCCATGATCGCCATTTTGACATAGAACCTTCCCCACCACCGAGGTCAGACTGACTGTCCTGTAACTGCTAACCTCCTCCCTGCTCCTACTTTTGTGAAAAGGGACTACATCTGCCCTCCTCCATTCCTCTGGGACCACTCCTGTTTCCAGCAGCTGACTGAACAGGGCTGTCAATGGTGCTGCTAGCACCTCTCTAAGCTCCTTTAATATTCTTGAATGTATCCCATCTGGCCCCATTGCTTTGTCCACTTTCAGTTTTGCGAGTTCCTTTAGGACTCTCTCCTCTGTAAATGGACTGGTGTCCGCCTCCCTTCCATTGATGCTCCTGTTGCTTAACTATGGTCCCTCACCTTCTCTTTCTTTTATGAATACTGAACAAATATATTTGTTCATGATTTCTGCTTTTTCCAGGTTCCCTTCCATACAATCCTCTCCTTCCCTTTTTAGCCTTATAATCCCACCCCAGTCTTTCTCCTTTCGTTAACATACCTGAAAAATGTCTTGTCCCCTTTCATTACTGCCTGAGCTATTTTTTTCTCTGTGCCTTTGCACTCCTGACTGCTTTCCCTGCCTCCCTCTGCTTTTCCAGATACACTATCCTGTCCTCCTCCCTCTGTGTTTCCTTGTACCTCCTGAATGCCAACCTTTTCTCTGACCTTTTAGGCCACTTCTTTTGAGAACCATAGTGGTCTTTTTTTCCTCTTGCTTCTGTTTAATTGCCTAACACAAAGGTTTGTTGCCTTCACTATGGCTCCTTTTCGATTTGCCCACTGTTCCTCTACAATGCCAAGTCCTCCTCCTCCACCAGGGCATTCCTGAGACATTTCCCTAACTTTGCAAAGTCAGCCCTCCTGAAGTCCAGGACCCTCACTTGTGTGATTTTACTCTGCCACTGTCCACATATTGAACCATACTGTTCAGTGATCAAGGGACCCCAGGTGGCCTCTCACCATTGGCATTTGCTACACTGTCACCATGAGTACCAGGTTCAATATTACTCCCTCATATGTGGGCTGTACCACTAGCTGCCTGAAGTATGACCCTTGGAGGGAGTCCAGGATGTCCCTGCTTCTGGCTGAGGCTGCAGCCAGGATGCTACAATCAACATCTGGCAAATTGAAGTCTCCCACCAGTAGCAACTTCCCTTTAGTTGCCATCTTATGGATGGCTTCCATTAGAACCCTGTCCAACTCTTCCCCGTGTTGGAGGTCTGTAGATCAGTGAACAGTGGTTCCATTACCCATCTCTAGGGTGACCCAAAGTTCCTCCACCCCTCCCTGTATTCCCTGTACCTCAGTTGCTTTTATGTCCTCCCTCACAAAAATCACCTTTCCTCCTCCCATCTTATCAACCCTGTCTTTCCTGAATAGAGTATAGCCTGGTATGGCTATATCCCAGTCATGATTCCCATTGTACCATGTTTTGGTTATAGCGACAATGCCCAGGTCAGCCTCTGCCATCAAGGCCACTAGATCTGGGATTTTATTTCCCAGGCTACAAGCATTTGTGCATATGGCCTTCCAAATTTTGCCACCTGCCCTGCTGACAACCGCACTTCTATTCTCATGCCTTCCCTCTTTACCACTCCTGTCTTTAATCCCATTCCTCCTTTTTTCTGCCATTCTACTTTTTCCAGTTTTAGGTACTTTTGGCGATTTCCCAAGCTTAGGGTTTTCCCTACCGGCTGCTTCATCCTGTTGGGGGGGGCAGTTTGATTCTCCTTGCTTTCTTCCACCACCACCCTTGGCTAGTTTAAATGTTTGCCAGTGAAGCTTTTAAACTTCACTGAGGATCCTGGTAACTCACCTGGATAGATGCAGGTCATCTCTCCTGTATAGGCCTACCTCCCTCCCTCCCTCTAGGTGGGACTCAAGTCCCCAGTGAAGCTGAACTCCTCTGCTCTGCACCAATCCTTCAACCATCTATTGAAGCTCCTGGTGCAGAGTACCCTGTCCACCACCTTGTCATAGACAGGTAACACCTCCATAAAGGTCACCAAGTGTACCACTTTATAAGACCCCTCTCCAACTTACTGAACTCCTCCTGCGCACCCTAACCTTTTCTCTAGCCAGGTCATTTCTCTCCAGGTCAAGTGGAAAATGACATCTAGTTCACCCTTCCATCCTGCTTCCCCAGCAATCCTTAGGATGTGCTTTCCAGCCCTCCAAGCCATGGCATCTGGTAGGCACTTGATCTCCCTCCCGTCCTGCTCCAAAATCTACCCCCTAACAATAGAGTCTCCACCAAGAGTTGCTTTCTCTTCCTCTGGGGTCCTCTACCTTCCCCCCTTGGGTCTCTACCATGGATTACCCTTACATCCTCCTTGGTCACCACTGCAGGTTTCTCCTTGGGACAGTCGTGCCCTGCCAGAGTGGCATAGGAGTTGTTTGGTGGAACTGTAAGAGGGATGTGCCTCTGTCCCACATCCCTCACCCTTCCTGAGCCCACCAATGTCCAGCTGCTCCTCCTTCTTGGCATCCTTTGAGGTAGTGGGGATGGACTTAGTACTCCTGGGGGGGGCACCAAATTCTAGTCAACTCAGCCTGGAGACAAACAGCCTCTGCACTCAGACCAGAGAGGTGCACACAGATGGGGCAGCACCACAGTCTCCAGAAAGTCTCCCTGAAGATATTTCCACCCCACAGTTGCTGCACTGCACCACTACCTGTCATTGCTGCTCTCCTAGTCAAAGACCTTAACAGTCTTTTTACTTTTGTCTCTCAACCCAGACTTAGAACACCACAGTTTCACAAGTACCCCTGCACAAAGATTTTAGTATCAATCACAGCTTCACATGTACTCATGTAAAAATATTCAAGTAATCCTTGTAAAATGTTCCAACTTAAATCCCAGCTAAAGAGATTCTATTCAATCACAGCTTCGTCAGTACCCCTGTAAAAAAAATTCACGAACAATCACAGCTTCTCAAAAAGTAAACCCCATAGAAAAGGAAAAAAAAACATTTAATCAATCACAGTGATAAATATTCAGTACAATCACAGCTTCCTAGTAACCCCTATTCAGGAATCCCTGATAATCACTGCCTCAGCAGAATCCCCTGTTCAGGATTTAATACAATTCCTGCACACTATAGATTCAGTTCAATCACAGCTTCCCAGTAGCCTCTGTACAAGATCCCTAACAATCAGTCATGTCACACCTGGAAATGAGCGTTGGTTAAGGGTGTCTCTCCTGGTTACCAATTTTCAAATAAATAGTGCCCCTTTTGACATGAATAATTATATTACTATGTACTTTAAACAAGCATTGAAATCCTGTGGAGAAAAGCGTTTGGGGAGGATATTGAACCAATCTGATTTTATTATTTATTATGATGTTGATATTTATTCTACTGATTTTTATTATGATGTGTTATTTGGATGTATGTTAAAGACTGTTCTGCGCCTTGATTTTTTGAAAGGCGCATTAAAAATAAAGATGATGGTTATTATTATTATTATTATTATTATTACTAAGCATCTCCACTGTTTGCTTGCCAACCTTCACTCTCCCAATAACAAGTTTTTAAAATTCATGTATGTGCATAAATGTAGTCAACCCACCTTTGTGAAAACCGTGCTAAAATCAGACATGCTGGACACATCTTTTTCAAAGGCTGGTTAATCTTTGCTTGAGTCACATGTAACAGATTTACCATAACTGTTTTAAATTCTAGAAATTAGTTAATTAAGCAATAAGCCACAAAGGAGGTGTGGGTTATCAGGGGATTTACCACGGCTGGAGTGGTTTGCCCATGAGGCGCAGCCAAGTGGGTAAATCCTCGCCAGCCGTGGTAAATCTCCTGATAACCCACATCCTCCGAGTGGTTTATTGCAATTATACCAATGTTCATTTTTTTACTACAATAAAATATAACTTTTAAAGAGGTTGCTTTATGTTTTTAGTTTTATTCTATTTATTCCTGGGCTACAGATGATTTGGATATGGACCTTTTTTTTTCTCAGCCAGTAATTATCATAGGATTTACACTGGTGGTAAACTGCTAGTCTAACAATTCCATTGGCTGTTCACTTATGTGCATGGTATAATTTACCCTATCAAGCAGTCCAAAGATAGGGTCTGCTGTGATCTTGGATCAAACTAGTAAGTAGTGGAAGTTAACTAATCCCAAGATGACCATTTAAAACAAAAAATACAATAAAACTGTCTGACCACCCCAACATACCTATGAGTTTTTTTCCCCAATTCTGTTTTTGCTCCTATGTTCACCCCCCAGCCCCCTGGACTTGTCAACTGGGAAGCTGTGACTTTCCCCTTCAAGTGGGGCTCCACCCCCCCAACAGCCCTTCGGTGGAGAGAGAGGACACAGATATTAATCTGTTGATAGGTTCTGTGGTGAGCTATGCAACTACCAGTCAGATGTATAGATATATATGGTGTTATATTCTGTTATATTTTGTACATGTTTAAACTGCCACAAGGAAAATGGATGACAAGGTCACAGAGAGAGAGAAAGAGACTGGATTTTTAAAATGTTTTACCTTCCTCTGACCTGCGGGGGTAGCTTGCTGGGCAGGAAGCTAAATCACTTCAAGGGAGAGAACTGTCTTATAAATATATTTTGCATCCCTCTATGAACTTAGAAGGACAGGCTTTTAGTAACAGGAAGCCTGAAATTGCACTTCTAGGAGTGAAGATGCCTTCTGAGCTTAATTGAGGGAAGCAGTGGAAATAAAACTCTTAAAGGTATGGAGATAAGCCATCCCCTGTTGTAAAGTTGTCAATTCAGAACCAAGGATGTGTTAAACAGGATTTTGGGAAATAGCCATCCTTAACAGAAAACTAAATTGGCTTACAGGGTGTTATACTGAGACATCAAAGTTTTAACTCTGAAGTCATATTCATGACTATATGCGCCAGGAAGTTGTGATGTCAGAACCTTAATAAGACAATTTTGGGAAAATGCAAGAGTGACATCTACTGGCCTAAAAAAGAAGACCACCCTTTTAGGACAAGACAGATTTTGCAATGTGCGTCTGGCTATATAAGGAACTGAGGCAGAGCCACTCATTTTTGCTAAGCATCTGCAAGGGAAACTCTTCTCCTGACAATACAAGAAGCAAGACTGCCAGTACAAATGAAAATTAATCTTTACTTTCTTTGGACTTCAATTTACTACAGACTTAAGGTAGACTTTAGATAACAGTTATAGTGCATGTTTCATTTATATTTTTCCACTTTTATTTCTGTTATTCTGTGACCAAATAAGTGCTTCTTTTAGTTGTAACTGTATGATTGTAATTTGAGTATTTTAGCAAAAACATTTGTTTTTAAGAAAACTGCCTGGGTGAGATTTCTAAATTGTGTGTGAGTTGTGGGACAGTTAATCTGTGATGAACTGTTATTGCTAAGGGTGCCTCCATAAGCAACCAATTGAGCAAGGTTCTATAAGGGATATCTGGGTAGAGATAGGGAAAATACCAAAGTCTCAAAAAAGAGTCTGTAGGGATTTTGAACCAGGTCGTTGCATGTCCTGTTGGAAAAGATGAAATCAGGAGCACACTGCTACCCCAAAGAGAGTGTCATGCCTAGATCTTCCCCATTTATGTAACAACCAAGAAGGGTTCATATCTGGCTACAAGACTCAAGACTGGTATTGTACCCTTATCCAGAGTTCAGAGGAATTCTCTGGGTTCTCATAGCAAGTGTTAAGTCTTGGCTTCTGTAAGCATTCTAAAAGGACACAAGACGAGTATCCTCGTTTCCCCCTCCCTGTCACAGATTGCTCTTAGGGGTTGGCACTGTGAGCTCAGTGGACCTGACACACAGGAGTGGGTTTGTGACAGGCTCGACCTTAGGAGGCATGGAGAAGAGGCACTTGCAAGGGGTCTGGTATAATTCTGCACTGCCATAGGGGTTTTCTTGTAGCAGTTCACCCTGGCAGAGTGGATGTTCAGAGATGTCCTTGCAATGTCCAAAGCACTCCCACCCCTAATGTGGCTACATCCACCATTTCACCCACCTTACTTATGTGCACCACCTAATGGCATACTAGCCCCTACCCAATACCAAGGGTCAGACTTGCCAATTGTGTGTCCCTCCCCCTGGCTGACTAGCTGGTGCTCCAGGCTGAGGTTACATTTCCTCTGGATGCTAACTTGCTATTTCTCCATATAGAAATGCAAGCCTGAGAACAAATTTAGACTTTAAATTTTATTGTTTGGGAAAATACCTGTAGGCAACAAGTACCCATTTGCTGCTTATCTAATACATTCACAGTGTAGAGTTCAATGCCTTTGTTGCCCTATATTTAAAACATTTGTGTCCCACATTTGTTCTGTTACTGGGTATTATCAATTTTAAATTCATAGCTGATCTTGTAAGGTACAAGTCTGAACATTTCCACAGCACTGTATGCAATCCTTGAGTAAATAGTATAAAAGTTTCCAACAAACACCATCAGAATACATAATGCTAAAATCTGAGGGCACTAAATTTAGGCGTACTTTGCTTATTTTCTCTGTAAAACAGAGGAATCTCTGTATTGTTAATACAATCACATTTCCTTAATTTCACCGTAGATTTCCACAACTTTAGTGTGCCTTTCCTGAGCAACAATTATGGATAACTGAACATGCCTTTAAGGACCAGTTTCTGGGGTTGCTACAGTCCCCACCCCCACCAGAAAAGGTATATTCACTTATTTATTTATTTCAGTTTCAGATTAATACCTTTTAGCCATGCAGCTATTTTACAAAGGTTTCAAGTCAGTTGTAGCACAGTACAAACATAGGTTACAGAGAGATTCACAGGATAGTACAGTAAATTCACAGGAATACAATACAATACAGTTACATTTTCTGAAGTGCTAGGAGTTAATCAATAGCAACAATGTGTTCAGTACAGAGTGGTAGTCATAATGCTTTAATAAAACACTTGGTTTACTAAGTGCATGACGATAAGGTAGTAGCAGCCTGAGATAGGCTTTGTCAGGAGGGAGAGGGGGATAAGGTGAATAGTGGGGGTGGAAATGAAGGCTAGTAGAACAGGGGTGAGTCAGCCATTGGGGGGGCATGGGGTAGTGAGTGACTAGGATGGGTAGCTACAGTGGTTGGTTTGAGCCAGTATGAGGTGGAGTTCACTTTTGAAGGGGTCAATCTTACCACATTCTATGAGGGAGACAGGAAGGTCATTTAACCACTGAGGTCCCCAGTAGGATATGGCATGCTGAGCAAAAGAGGTGCATTTGAAAGGGACCTGGAGTACACCCTTGGAAGTTCTTCTTGTCACTTTGGTGGTTTGGACATGGAACCAGGGGCGTATCCTAGCAGGGCTTTTACCAATCAGGCAAGCCTAGTTTAGAGCCCTTAGGTGCAGAAGGAGCCAACCTGTCTTGGAGTATAGGGTACATGTGTGCGTCAGATTATTTGCACCTAAGACCAGTCTGCAGGTCTTCTTTAGGAGTATTTTAGTCCTTTTCAAGGCAATGTCACTGCCAGCATTGTAAATTACTAGCCCATAGTCGATGGTAGAAAGCACCGAACTTCTTTTTACAAGGCTCAGTGCCTGAATGGACATTGGCTGCCTGTTGCAATAGAGAATTCCAAGCTTGATGTTAGCAGTTTTAATTACATGATCAATGTGCGAGGATAAAGACAGGATATCTAGATAGATGCTTAGGTACTTGAAGGAGTTGACTTGTTCAAGAGCATCTCCTTTTTGGGTATGGAGGATCAAAGGGCCTTTTTTCTCTTGTTATGAGGAATAGTGAATTGCATAACCTTTGTTTTTTTATATTTAAGGAGAGGTCTGTTATTAGAGAACCAAGTCTCAAGTTTTTCAAAGCTATCCTGTAGTGTTGCTGTTATTTCAGACTGTTGTCTGCCTGTCATGGAGATAACGGCGTCATCTGCGTACAGCAGCATGTTAGATGGGCATGCTGAGGGTAGTCAGTTTATGAATAAGCTGAAAAACAGTGGGCCAAGTAGAGACCCTTGGGGGAACCCCAGTGTCACATCCCTTGGGCCGGATGCCGCATCATTTATTCTCACGCTCTGCGATCTGTGGGACAGGTAGCTACTGAACCAAGTTACTGTACCATGGGATAGGCCTATGGCTAGTAGGTTATCAAGCAGGATTTGGTGGATCACTGTGTTGAATACTTTAGTGATGACTATAAAAATAGATCCCACCACCTTATCGCTATCTAGAGCATCATATAGGCGAGAAATATACTCTAAGCGTGGTCATGGTACTGTGTTTTTTTCTAAATTCATGCTGTTGTGCACACAATAAGTTATATTTGTCCAGTTACTCTGTTAATTGACTGGATACAATCCATTCTAGGGCTTTTAGCAGTGGTGGTAGGATTGATATGGGTTTGTAGTTACACAGGCTGGCTCCAACTCCACTTTTAAACACTGGTGTGACAAGCAGTGTCTTCCACTTATCTGGGAATACTTCCGCTCTTCGGGATATATTGAATATTTTTGAGAGGGGCAGAGCTAGTTCATCTAGAGTGACGGCAACAAGCTTCATATCAATCATGTCACTACTGGTCTTAGTTTTTCCCAGGACCTTTTCAATATGCTTTATGGATTGAGTCCTGGATATTTGTTAGAAATTAAATGGGGGTAACCCGGTGTTTACATGGGGGGGAGCTTGGCTTAGAGGGCTTTCTAGAGGGCTGAGTTGTTAGGTATGCTGAAGGTACCTGTAGTACCATGCTTAAGTACATAAATGTATCATTGAAAGCATTTGCCAGGTCCTTTAGCTCTTTATTGTGCCAGATGTAGTGACAATCAGGTCTGATGGCGCTTTAAATTACCTACCAGTCAGAGTTTTTATAGTGCTCCAGAAATTCTTTTCACTTCCCCAATTACTATCCTATAGTTATTTATAGTAGTTGTCTTTTGCTTTCCTTACCAGTCTAGTTAGGGTTACCACCTTTTAAGGAGCCCAAAGTGGGACATTTCTTACTGAAACAGGATTTTTTGCAGGACAATATGTCATCTCGACCAATGCAACAGACATGTTTTCTCTAAATAATCAGAATTAAGACTAAGTGTTGTAGTTTTTTAGTTGTTTCTTGTGTTTCTATTATTTTAAGGTATTTTAATTAAGGTATTATAGTCTTTTGCAACATTTAGAGGAAAATTAGAAAATATTTTTTCTACTATAATGTCAGGACATTTAGTATTTTTCATGTTTTTCTACAGGACACAGCTGCCCAAATCAGGACTGTCCTGCAAAAATAGGGACAGGTGGTAACCCTAAGTCTAGTACATTTGTTTCTGGCTGCTTTATAGGGCTTATAGTCAGGCTGTCTACCAGTAGCCCTGGCCTTGTGCCAAAGGTTGCTGCAGGAATTCATTTGCTCATTGAGGGCTCCTGAGAGCCAGGATTGATAGTTTTTGATTTCTGATTATTTTAATGGTGCAAATATGTTACAGACATTGTTGACGGTTGATAGAAAGTAGCTGAGGGCCTGATTTGCATCATTTATGCTATCTAGTGGGGTCCAGTCAGGCCATTTTAGATATTGTTTGAAGCGTTCTAACTGCCCTTGTCTAAGTAATCAGTTTTAGGTGTATTGAGGGGAGTTCTTTGAGCCCTTATTTGTCCATGAGCACATCACTGGTGAGTGGTCTCTTGGAGTCTGGAAGGATTGCTACATCAGCTATGTGTTCTGGGCAAGTGGCGCATAGCCAATCAATAAGGGTGCTTTTGCCAGTACGGTACTTCCTCCTAGTTGTTTGGGTGATTATTTGAGTGAGGTACAGGCAGACTATTTAATCTCTAGTGGACACGTTATCTTGCGCTAACCAATTTGTGTTAAAATCGCCTACAATGACCTGTTCCCAATTCTGTTTAATACAGTATATTCAATAAATTGTTCCATACCTGTCACTTGCTTGACAGGGGGTATATAGACATGGTGAGTACCAGAGTTTTGCACTGGCAACCTATAGAAAGTTTGAGGGATAATATTTGTGCATCTTTTGGAGAGAGGATGTTAGGCAACATTTGGCCTTTAATTTCATTAAGCAGGTACACCAGGTATCCGCCCCCACATTTGGACAGTCTGTCCTGGTGGAAGGTTGTATAGCTAGCAAGGGAAACTACAGCATCTGGGATCTTAGGGGAGAGCCAGGTTTCTGTGAGTGAGATAATGTCTAGTTTGTGCTATGCTACCCAGGCCTGGAACTGTGGAAGTTTAGGCAGCAGGCTGCCTATATTAATCAATGAGATTTTGAGGTGGCCTTGGGCCTTTATAATCCCTGGTCCTGTTGGGCCTGGGTTGGGGTGCACATTTCTGGACAGGAGGAGCAGGGTCGTTATTAGCTGTTTAAGGTACTGCTTCCAGCAGACCCACAGTCTGTGGTTATACTTGCGTATCACGACTCTGTGGTTCTTAATACTATCTGTATGGGACTGAGTGCATAAAAGTGCAGCAATAAATGCAGGTGTGATGTTGGGTGACTTAAGGAGTTGTGGTAGGGATTTGTTCAGAGTTGAGCCAGCAAAGTTTGTATCCGGCCTCATCGTTGAGCCTGGTGACTGCATTATTGAGTTCAATGTACTTGGCTGGACAGGTCGAGTTGATGCCAAGGGTTTCCCCTCATCCACTCCATTTAGTGTGGACAGCACTATTATTACTAGGAGTCTGATGTAATGTTTCATATGTTTTGGATTAATTAGCCTGGTGTTTGGACACCTAATGAATGTGGAAGTATTAGTCCCGTTAAGAGAAGGAGGCATTCCTGCTCCTCTTTGACTGGTTGATTGGAATTGTTGGAGGAACTAGTAGGATAAGAAGTGGATTCAAAGAGTGTTGGGGTGGGGGTAGGAGGGCAGGAGAAAATTCAAGCAAGGCAGAGAGCAGCAAAAGAGCTTGGCCTAGCTGTCTGTTAATGCTGGACTGCCACAGCCAATAGAGTTCAGCAGAGAACAGAGAAGCAGCCAATAGTAAGCTTAAGCTGTGAGCTTAGTGCAAATGGTATTTGCTGCTGTGAATGCTGCCAAGATTGAAGAGGTGTACCTTGGAGCTGGAGGCTTGTGGGCAGTCAAACTCGGTTGGCAGCAGAAGGAGCCAGCCGTAACTGTAGGTCAGCAGGATGCACCTGGTCAGAGGCTGAGGCTTGGAGTTGGAGGCTTGTGGGCAATTGAGCACTGTCAATTGCAGAAGGAGCCAGCCACAAATGCAAGTCAATGGGAGGCACCCAGTCAGGGGTTGAGGCTTGGAGCAGGAGGCTTGTGGACAGTCTAGAGTGGTCAACAGCTGAAGAAGCCAGGCATAACCGTGGGTCAGTGGGATGCACCTGGTGAGGGGCTGAGGCTTGGAGCTGGAGGCTTGCGGGCAGTTGAGCACAGTTGGTGGCAGAAGGAGCCAGCCACAACCACGGGTCAGCAGGATGTGCCCGGTCAGAGGCTGTCTTGGAGCTGGAGGCTTGCAGACAGTAAAGCATGGTCGGTGGCAGAAGGAGCCAGCCACAGCCGTGGGTCAGTGGGATATGCCCAGTCAGGGGCTGAAGTTAGTATTTACAGTACCACCAGAAATCAAGCATCCACACAAATGAACAAAAGCAGCACTGTATGTTAGGGATTACTCCATTTCTGCTCATACACTTCTAGCTGCTACCAAATTCACTGTAAACGCAACAATCATTCCACTGAACTATCAAAAAGCAATCAGGGATACACAAGACAAGCAACTCATTCCCTTGACACCTTCCATCAACAGAGCGACATGGCCAGATTTCGCTCTGAGCACACAAACATCCTCAAGACAGGACACCATTCCCAATATTTTAATATTCATTTCCATATAAGCCACCTCATACACTGACTGCAAAGGGAAAGTCGGGTTAGGCCCTGGTTCGCACAAGGCAGATCTAGACTTTAAAGAAGCAACAATATTCTTCCAGCAAATACAACTGTGTTAGATATGGGGCAGTTTCAATCAGCTCTCTGCACCTTGCCTGCCATGGGGTGTCATCCATTCAACCGGCCAAGGCAGGGGCATGTCCGCTGTCCCCCACCACCATCACTCCTGTCCCCATGACTATACCACCAGACACCTTGTCAGCAATCCTCAGCTGCCTTCCCCTTACTGTGTGGCCATGCTCATCAGCCCAGGCTGGCAGGAGCATATTTACAGCAACCAACAGCAGCACCAGCCCAATTTCTGCTGTTCTCATACAGAGAAGGTGGGGGAAGTGCTCCTCTTACTAAGCTGGGCACCCAGGAGTTTGCGTGCACAGAAAAAGTATTTCTGGCCCTAATTGTGAAAAACAAACACCAGAATCTAGCCAAACAAAGCCTGTTTAGCTAGGTTCTGGTGTTTCATTTGTAAAATGAAAACGTTGATGTATTTTCCACGCTTTTTAGTTAGTAGAAAAACAAAACAAGATGGCGGCTGGCAAAATAGGATTTTTCTGTCATGAAAAAGGACTTTTCCTCATGAAAAAGGAATAGATCTTGTGAGAAAGAATCCTTTTTCATGAGGTCAATCCTTTGTTGAACTATCCCTCTGTCCTGGACAGTGAACTTCCCATTGAAAACAATGGGAATTTCGAAATTGAGTAACTTTGCAACAGATTAATATTTTTTCACCAAACAAAGCATGGCAATTCTGTTACCCAAACTGCATCTACCATATAAAAATCACACCAAAATTCCACACTGTCTGGATGCAACATGAGGAAAAAACTGCAAACAATGGTAACTTAAGGTTTTGACACTATCCGTGTCTCAGAATCCGTACATCCGACAAGCAGGAAACTTGCCATATGAAGAGAACTGCCCCATGGGACAGTGCATACCAAATTTTGTGCAAACCCATTGATCAGTTGCAGGTTATTAAAGTGCAAAATTTGCATATTTAATTATTGGATTGTAATACCTTTGAGCTGAAAGCTCATTTACAAAAGTTCCACATCATAGCTACAACAATCAGACAAACAATACAAATAAGAATCGAAACACTTGTCATACAGAGGAAAAGGCATATTTTTCTGGCTATGACAGGCAGAAGTAAATCAGTCTTAGCTGACCTTGTCTGGTTTAAAAAAATACAAGAGAACATCAGATAAACTGGTGCACAGAAAATCGAACTAAGTGAGCAGCATTTGCACATTACAGAATTGTTTCATGCAGGAGAGAATCAGTGTTGACCAAGACTGGTTAAGGAATAGGTGAAGGGGTGGGAGAAGGTATGACAATCAGGCAAAGGAAGGGTAGTGAAGTAGTGGAGAGGGGTGGTGACAGGGGGGTAATAGTGGGTGTGTGGGAAGAAAATGGTGGCAGGAGAGGATGGGTGTGTGGAGAGGGGGTGGAGACAGTGGGAGGTAGGGTAGAGGTAGGTGGGAGAAGGATGATATAGGGAGGAGGTGCGGGTAATGCTAATTAGAATTGGCAGTCACAGCTCCAAAGTGCAGTTAGGTGTTGGTGAAGTTCTCTTAAAAAGTCCTAGTTTAGGTTCAGACATTACGTCATAGGGGAGGTCATTTACCCAACAAGGTGCACAGTAGGCAACAGACCACTGAGTTTGTGAGGTTCAGCAGAAGGGAATTGTAGAGACTGTCTGGTCATGCCTTGCATCTGATGAGGATTGTTCACTGGAGTGAGGAGTTGCTGGCTTGCCAGAGGGGTTAGGACTAGGCAGGTTTTCTTCCCTAGGAGTCATACTTGGTAATTTGAGATTTAGCATTAAACAGACTACTCAACCCTAATTGTAGGGGTACTACCATGCCCCATAACATATATAATAGATAAACCACTCTGAGGTGTGTGGTCTCACTCTGCAGGCTGAGGGAGTCAACTGCCCAAGGCATGCATATATCAGAGTGCGACCACACACCTCAGAGTGGTTTATCTATCTTATAAAATGTCAAAACTGTTTTGGGGGGGTAAAAGTGCAGGTGTGTGGTCGCACTCTGATATATGCACAGTCATGTGATGTGTTTTATACAATCAGAAGTTTGGATTTGAACCATTTATGTTTACTCATTTTATATATATATATAGATATATAGATATATAGAGGCAAAAACTCAGTTTAATGCATCAGTTAGGGTTGTTCCACAGCGATAAAAGTGAGGAAATTTGATGTTAGGGTTGAAACCCCCTTTGCACCCCTCCAGCCCACCCCCCCAACCAGAATCGGGGAGCGCGTTGGGGTCCTCGGCCCTAACTCTCACCCCATCACATGTGGAAAGAAGCTGAGGAATAGGAAAATGGGTGAGAGTTAGGACTGATGACTCACCAGCACTCTTTATTCTGGTTGGGGGTGGGCTGAGGGGCAAGGGGTCTCAACCCAACATCGAATTTCCTCACTTTTGTCACTGTGGAACAACCCTAACTGATGCATTAAATGGAATTTTTTGCCTCTAATTTCCCTTCTTTTTGAGAATGATAACGAGAAATAATGAATGTAATGCGGCGGCAGGAGCGCGGGGTGATGTCTTGTCACATAGTAACATTGTGCCTGCAAACGCAAATCGTAATGCGCATGGTGACGCAAAGCAAAACAGAAAGAGAAACAGTACTGTAGACAGAAATGTTAAAAACAACGCAAATGCAACCGCAAATGAAAATGCAAAGGGTAATGCACATGGTGGCGTAGACGTGAACAGTAAGTGAAATGGATACAGAACCACAAGCGGAAACGGTAATGGTAACAGTAATGTAAGTGCACAGGCTGGTTTTCCCCAAAAGCTGCACAGAGACAGACAGTGAGTACAAAGAATGTATGCAAAATAATGACTCTCGGAACAGAAAATGAGGACTTGGAATAGTAAATTGCTTATATCTCAGGAACTGTACGACATAGAAAAAAATTTAAAAGACATATGAATTATCACTTTCCTGGCTAGTTTTGTACTTGGCCCCATTTTTCTGACGAAAAGTCTGTATTTCGCACCGTTTCCAAGATACGAGCCCCGAAAGGAGCGGCAAACGCCGTAATGTTATCCTATGGAAAAAAACAGAAGTTCACAGTGCCATAACTTTGCCTCCCTGTAATATTTTTTCACCAAACTACTGAAAGGCACATTTGTGGGATGTTGGCTGTGTTTCCTGCAAATTTCAGCCCAAAAGACCAAACCATTATTTTGCAGCAGGGCGCCAAACGATTTCTGCAATGCATCTTACGCCGTAATGTTATCCTATGGGAAAAAACATCAGTTGTGGTGTACCGTAACTTTGCCGCCATGTAATATTTTTTCAAGAAACACTGCAAGGCACATCTGTGAGATGTCGACTGCGTTCTATCCAAATTTCAGCCCAAAACTCCAAACTGTTCTTTTGCAGCGGGGTGCTAAAGAATTGCTGTCATTTTCCCACAGCCTAGAAAAGTACTGTCGCAATTTGCAAAAGCTTTCACAAATTCATTCAACAGTGTTGCAAGTGCGAAAGTACTTTGTGAAAGTACTTTTTCCAGAAATGTGAAAAAACATATTTCTGGGGTGTTTTACCCCAAAATAAAGACTTGGCTAGCATCCTCAGGGTCCAACTAGGTGAATACAAAAATAATTTGGTTGCTAGAGGGTCCCAAATTTAAATGCCAAGCATTTTTCTGATCAACTGAAAAAAAATGGTGGATTTGCAACAGTAAAAGGGTCATTTGCAAAAGTAAAAACTGCATTTGCGACACTGTCGAACATTTTGTTAACTTTTCCCATTGACTTATAATGGGAACTTGTTTTTTGAATAACTTTTGAACCGTTTAATATTTTTTCACGAAATCTTTGAAAGGCACATCGGGGACCCTGGCCACATGTTTCCTGAAGATTTCGGACTGGTCACACAAACTGTGTGACCTGTAGGTGCGACCATAGAATTCAAAAAAAGTGTAAATGCATGCATAGATCATGCTTAATAACTCCGCAGCTGTATATCCAACTGGTACAAAACTTTGGCAGATCCCAAGGCATATGGGTTTTGATTGTGTATTCCAAATTTCAGGCAAATCCATCAAACAGTTGCCAAGGTGCAAAATTTTTGGTTTAACATGTAAATGGCTCCTCAACCCTAACTATGGTAGCACTACCGTGATACCATAATATGTATGTATATATATATGTATACACACACACACACACACACACTGACTGCACCTTTGACTGCTTCCTTGTGAATGAAATTGCCCAACATTGTGCCCGATCATGGAGCAGCAGCAGTGGCACCCGGTGGCAAAGAAACACTATACATGATAGTGAATGTGGCCCACTTGGTACTTTGGCCCTGGATACACAAGCAGACTGTTAAGGACTTTACATGTGGTGGGCCCACAAAGGGTGTATGGACCTACAGTACATGAGCAGGTTGCCCTGTCAGTTACTGTGGGGCTGTGGGCATGATGCCATTGGTACACAACCAATACCTGCATGACTGTATTTTGCATGTACTGTATATACAAGTAAATGAACACAGACATTCTGCATTGTAGCTCTCACTGTGTCTGTACTGTTTAGTGGCAGAGCATGTGTGTGTGTGGCTCATGTGAACGTATGGTATGGACATGTTGATGGTGTTTGCATGTCTGCTGAGTTGGCCAGTGTTGTTGGGAGTCCTGTTGCAATGTGTGTGTGTGTGTGTGTGTGTGTGTGTGTGTGTGTGTGTGTGTGTGATGTTCAATGTTTGACCTTTTTTGTCAGTGCAATAGTGTTACATGGTACTAATGGTTACTGTGCTTCATTTATAGGGATGTGCATCACCTAATGCAGCCCTCGACTTGGCGCAATTGCTGTGTGGTCATTACACATGTTTCTATGCCTATCCCATTCTTTGAGTTGGAATATGTGTGCAATTCTCATGTATACCAGGACATGCCCCTATACATTTCAGTGCATGTCTGCATGCACCATGCACGTGTGCCATTCAAGTATGTTGTGGATGCGTGCCTTGGGCTCATATGCATCTTCTGGTGTATGTACCTCCAAAACAGCACTCTGCTGCACTTCTGCATGGCCTGACATACTGTGGATCAGGCCCAAAGATGTGATGATGTGGTGAGTTGAAATGGTGGTCCTATCTGGAGATGCTGGCCTGGGAACTGGAGCTCAGACTTCACCACGAAATAAACTTTAGCTACAGACAGTGCAATACATAGCTACATAGCTACATAGCTACATAGCTAGTGTTGGCAGATAAGGGCATATGGCCCACCCAGTCTGCCCATTTGAGCTTGTAAGTTCAGTTTATGTTTTCCTAGAAGTCTGTTGCCCCTTATCCCCGACCTCCAGAATTCCTTTATGTCTATCCCATGCATTCTTAAATCCCGTGATTGTTTCAGCCCCCACCACTTAATCTGGCAGGGTGTTCCACTTGTCCACCACCCATTCTGTGAAGAAATTCTTCCTCACGTTTCCTCTGAATAGTCCTCCCTCCTACTTCATCCCATGCCCTCTAATTCTGGAACATCTTTTTCGCTTAAAAATAGTGTATTCCTGCACCCTGTTTCTCCCTGTAAGATACTTGTATGTCTCTATTATATCCTCTCTCCCTCCTCTCTTCCAGGGAGTACATGTTCAGTTCCTTCAACCTGTCCTCATAGGACTTGTGATGCAATCCATGCACCATCTTTGTTGCCCTCCTCTGAACCTTCTCTACCCTGTCTGTGTCCTTACGTAGGTAAGGTCTCCAGAACTGTACACTGTACTCCAGGTGGGGCCTCACTAGTGTCTTGTATAGTGGAATCATGACCTCCCTTTTCCTGCTGGTGATGCCCCTGCCTATGCATCCCAGCATCCTATTTGCTTTACCTGCTGCCTTGTCACACTGTTTCCCTACCTTGAGATCAGAGAAAATAACCCCAACATCCCTTTCCTGTTTGGTGCATGCTATATCCTCACCCCCCAACTGATGTATTGTGTCAGGGTTTTTGTGCCCCATATGCATTATCTTGCACCTCTTTGCATTGAATTTCAACTGCTTCTTCTGAGTTTACTTACAGCCCTGTTGCTCCTGTGCTAGGATACAGGAGATAATCTTATGCACCTCACTGTGCCAGTGGTGGCCATCTCTGACTCTAACCTCTTCAGGTCTCTTTCTGGTCTGATTCTCCTGATTTGGCCTTGTCAGCTCCTCAGCTCAAACTGTCCAAGTTGTAGCTATGCTGTTCTTTAAATACTCCTTTCTAAATACCAGCCTTTTTTACTGAACTGGGTTAGTCAGTAGATGCTATGACCATTTTTGCAACCTGTCCTGGCTAGTCTGAGTGTTAGCCATTCCCCTATTGAATGGTCACAGCATCATACTCCACTACACACATCTGAAAGTTGATCAGATGGGTTGTATCCAAGGGTATTAAGGGGAAGCTCAGAGGGGTACAGCTGCTCCTCTAACAGTCCTATTTAACAGATCACTGGAAACCAGAGTGGCTCTGGAGAGCTGTAGGAGAACAGATGTAGTCCCACTTCACAAAGGTGGTAGATGGGATGATGCTGGCAATTATAGGCCAGTCAGCCAGGCATCTGTTGTGGGAAAGTTAATGGAAACACTCTTGAAGGAAAGGTTTGTGGAATAGCTTGAATCCAGCAGGTTACAAGATCTGTGGCTGCAAGGACTGGATTCACAGGGGGAGGTCATGTCAAACAAAACTGAGATTTTTTGACTGAGTGACCAAGGAATTAGATCAGGGAGGAGCGGTGGACATGGCCTACTTTGATTTCAGTAAGACTTTCAACATCGTTCCACACAGGGGAATAGCAAGCAAGCTGGTAGATTGGGGTGGGTAAAAAGATGGTAAACTGTATAAGAAATTGGTTAGGAGATAGGTGAAAGAGGGTGGTGGTAAACAGAGTTTGCACTGAGAAAGGAAGGGTGACCAGCAGGGTACTGAGAGATCTGTGCTGGGACCGGTCCTCTTTAATGTCTCTACAAGTCACATTGCAGAGGAGCTGGAATAGAAGGTCTGCATCTTTATGGATGACACCAAGATCTGCAGCAGGGTGGACACACCAGGGGGAGTGGAAAAGACGAGCAGTGACCTGAGAAACCTCAAGGAATGGTCAAGGATATGGCAGCTGGGTTTGAGTGTGAAAAAGTGCAAAATATTGCACTTGGGGTATGGAAACCCAGGGATGGAGTACAAGATGGGTGGAGTGGTTTTCATGACTACCAGTACATAAGATAGACTAGCTCTGGCAAAGAAAGTTGCCCACACCTTGTTCTTTCAGGCTGTTTTAATTCTTTTTTTATTTGTCATTCCCAACGTTTCACCTAGATAATAGGCTTCTTCTGGGGAACTAACAAATATATAAATATATTACATTCAGTATTCAGAAACAATTTCTGTTTCAAATAATTTACAGATCACTCCTGTTCTATACACCAAACAGACTTCAAAAACATCAAATATTCTCAAGATAACAAAATCCAGTTTTAAATCAACAACCTTAGTGAAAATCATCATATAAACTTTATTGTTAATTACCATGGTATATTTTCCATACTGATTATATCACCCTACACCAGCCACCAAGTTAATGTGCTTGTAAAAAAAATTGCCTTACTTTTAACTAAGTGATCAGGGAAAAGCTACAGCAAGTCTTGTTGTCCAAATCTTCTTTCACTCACTTAAGAAAGGTAAAACCCATTAATATCTTCATATTTATCTTAATTATAGAATAAATCTAGCTATTTTCATTTCTTTTACCTGTCTCATTCTGAACAAAGTACTACATTTTCATTCTTTTTAGTGAAAATGTATTTCTTCATGCTGTATGTTTCTCATGTAGGCCCAAAATACTGCAAAAATAAACATTAACGTGTCTATGTTATCTGTTAGCACCCTTTGCAAACTGTGTGAGGGGCCTTTCGGCACCATGCAATTCTGCTTAAAGTTGAACCAGCATAACATTCTGTGGTGATTTGCATATGCAGCCCATGATGCTTTGCACTGTGTGGGCATGTGTGAGTTTGTATTTTCTTGAAACTTGGCTTCCCAGCCAAATGCCCTTGGGGTAACCCTTGCCTCAGTGTTTGCGCACAGAGGTTCTTTGTACTTTGATTAGTTATTCTTTACTTTCTCTATGGAGCGTTCTTTTTCTAAAGCGCCAATCGTTTTAAACACTCTTGCTTCTAACAGATCTCAGCTTCACTTAAATGTTCTTTACTTTCTCTATAAAGGGCTTCTGTAAGTTAACATAATTCATTTCTAACATAGTAGCTCCTTCTAAGTCCTATAGTTTAGGCATAAAAAATAATTTGTTTGCTTACTATACTTAATTACCACAATTGAAAACAGTACCATTCTAGGTTTAGTAACAATAATGCAAAATGTGCTTTCAAAAGCATAAAATCTTTTCAGACAGACAGCTTACTAACTTACATGCTTCTAACAAATCACAAACATCACTCAAGTGCTCTTTACTGACTATGAAGCGCTTCTGTAAGTTGACAAGTCTTTTCAAACTTAGTGACTTCTGTGAAATCTTATCATTTAGGTACAAATGGTAATCATTTACTTGTTTAATTACCAAAACTAAAGTCAGTACCATTTTAATTTATTTATTTATTTATTAGATCATCGGTTTACAAACCTTTGAGTCATAGACTCTTTTACAAAGGCACCTCACTAAGCATGATGCACAAAGTGCTTTCAAAAGCATAGAATCTTTGCAAACAGAAGATTTACTTGGAGAAGTTCACAGCATGTTGCACCTTTCATGTCTGACTGGCAGCAACCATGCCTCTGCCCAGGTTACCTCTTTACGTGTGTGGAGGGTCATGTGATGACTGAGGTCATCACTCTCCAACAGGTGGAGCTGTTGCAAAGCAACAAAATTACTCCCCTCCACAGATATAGTTCGGCTGGGTCCTAACACCTGTAGTTACTTGAACACAATTTTGTAACATTACAAAGATTTAATTCTAGTTCATATCTGGCTGATCTATTCAACTCTTTTAAGAAATGTATTATACAATTAATTTATTGTTAACACTAAAATGATAAAGTAAAGTAAAAAAAAAAATATTTAAATTAACGCTCCCTAATCCATGATAGTTTTTTAAATTTTTATTTTATATTATGACTAGGCATGCTGAATTGTTCATGGCTTATTTATTCTAGTTACCTGTGGGTAACATTTTAATCCATAACATTCATTTATGTTCAAGTGTAATTACTCTGAAATTTTTAGGCAAGTCTAGTTAAAAAACAATATAGATTTCTTTAATTTTTATTCTAGCCATGAATGCTTGTAACCAAAGTAGCTGTTTTCTACTTAATTCAGTAACCAATATTAATCCTATTAAGCCTGAGAAACGCTAGGCTTAGATGAATAAAATATGCTGTATCTGTTTTACACTCATTATTATATTAAACTGTTTTGTACAAAAAATAAGGGACTAGGGAGGGGGGAGGTGGGAGGAAGAGTATCTCTACCTCATTCCCGATAGTGGTATCTTATTCATTTAGCATACACCAGCCAGTAAAAGTCTTCATTCAAACCCTATTTATTATTCCTAACTCCTAATTTGTATATTCAGAACAATTCACGTTGCCCCAGTATATTATTGTAATCTCCTCCTCGCTCGGGCATATGCACCTGTTCCAAACCCCAGAACCATATCTGCACTGGAGTGTGACCTCTCTGATTAAAATGGCTCGCTAAAGGGGAATTTTCATCTTTGTTTCTAATCCTACTGTTGTATTCTGATATTCTTGTTCTAAGTTCCCTAAGTGTTTTGCCCACATGAAGTTGATCACATGGGCATTGTACCACATACACTACTCCAGAGGTCGCACAGGTTATGTGTGATTTGATTAAAAATTCTTCACCTGTATGTGGGTGTTTAAACTTGCCTTTTTTGACATGTGTCCACAAGATACACATTTTCCAAACAGAAACATCCCATTCTTTAGTGGACCCAATAACAGTTGTGTTCCTGTGTGTTTAATCTTAACACGTTGTGCATGCACTATTTTATTTCCAATAGTAGACGTTTTTCTTGAGACTATAATCAGTATCTGCACGAAAATGTGTTCAGTCGTGGGGTCCTCTATTAGGACTCTCCAATTACCCACAATTATCTTTCTGATTTGTGCCATTAAGTTATTATGTTCCATGCTAAATACCATTCTACTTTCCTGTTCTTGTCTGGGGGGGGGGGAGTTCTTTGTTCATATCCAGTAATGTCTGTCTAGTAATCTGTGAGGCTATAACCACGGGCATATAAATGCAATGCAAATGTCCCATATCCCTGGTGGTCCAGTGGACCGCTCGCAGCCCGATTGCGGGCATGTGTTGAATTATAATAGTCCTATATCCCTGGTGGTCCAGTGGACCACCCGCAGCCCGATCATGGAAATATGTTGAATTATAATAGTCCTATGTCCCTGGTGGTCCAGTGGACTGCTCGCAGCCCAATTGTGGGCATCAGTAATAAATAATGACACACCAATCCAACCCTGGTGGTCCAGTGGTACCCCCTCCAACCTGCCCACTGGGCCCCTTCCTCCCCCCTGTCAGCGGCGGGCAGCACCTCCCACCTGCCCCACCCGCCCCTGCCTGTAGCTGACTCCATGGGAGGGCTGATGCCCATTGACCACAGTGTGAGCCAATGGGCATGCAGCCCGCATGCACTAAACAGTCTAGATATGTGAATGGATCCATTCACATAACTGGACTGTGTAGTATGGTACAGGCTGCATCCCCATTGGCTCACACCAGGACCAATGGGCACAGCCCCACTGTATGGAGTCAGTTGCGGGCAGCGGGTGGCAAGCGGGTGGAGGTGCTGCCCACTGCTGACCAGTGGGAATGGGATGGTGGGGCCCAGTGGGTGGGTGGAAGTGGGGGGTACCACTGGACCACCAGGGTTGGATTGGTGTGTCATTATTTATTACTGACACCCACAATCAGGCTGCAAGCAGTCCACTGGACCACCAGGGATATTGGACTATTATTGTTCTACATATGCCTGTGATTGGGCTGCGTGTAGTCCACTGGACCACCAGGTATACTGGACTATTATTTTTCTACATTTTTCCATGATCGGGCATGGGGGGGCACCATGAAGGTGTCGCCAGAACTCGGGTGGCCACTCACAGGTGACAGCTGCTCTGTTGCACCCTGCAATATGGCAGCTCACCTGTGGGTGGCCAGCTGTTGCTCCTTTGTTTTTTTGGCTCACCTGTGTGCAGCACAAGTAGGGTTGCACATGGGCCTGCATATCCCGGGCTGAATATCGGGATATGCGGAGTATGCATGGGCATGCCCCCCACCTGTGCTGCATACATTACTGATGCGCTCCGGTGCATCCGGATTTGTGCCAGGCTCAATCCCCCTTTGAATATCATGCCAGGGCACATCAGTAGGTTGTGCATGGTGCAACTGTGTTGCGCCATGTGCAACCCTTCTGAATATCCTGTCCTGTGTCTCCAGGAGGACATAGACAGATTGAAGGCAGTCCAGAGAATGGCAACTAAAATGGTGCAGGGTCTGCATCAAAAGCCATAGAAGGAGAGGCTAAAAGACCTCAATTTGTACACCCTGGAAGATGGGGGAGATGGAGGGCATAATAGAGATTTTAAATACCATAAGGGGGTAAATAAGGTGCAAGAGGGAAGTATATTTCAGAAAAGATGGTTCTCAAGAACAAGGGGACATACTATGAAGCTGGAAAGGGGTAGATTCAGGAGAAATGTGAGGAAATGTCTCTTCACAAAAAAAGTGGTGAATTCCTGAAACAGCCTTCCAGAGGAGGTTTTGGGGGCAAAACAGTGGTGGGGTTCAAGAATACATGGAATAGGCACAACGGAATTGCAGTGGAAGGAAATGGGGGAGGAAGAAAGAGCTATAGATCAAGTAGAGTCTGTGGTGAGAATGTAGGTATGGAAAAATGGGAAAACTGGGTGAGTCAAGTGGCTCTTATCTTCCATCAGATTCTATGTTTCTATGGACTGATCATTTGGAATGCTGAATATAAGGCTGCCTATTAGACTCTGCCTTCTTTTCTTCCCCTCAGAAAAAGGACATTTTTTGAAAGTTGTATTTCTCCTCTTAAAACAGCTATATTCAGACTGGTCAATTGGTGTAGGGGGCTGAGGCACTGGATGCCTTACCTCTTACCATGCCAGTAAGCTTGGGTTGCTGGTGGTCAGCTGGAGGGATGGGCTGGGAGAGAATTGAGTGGCCCACAGGCAGCTTTCCTTTACTGGATTAAGGAGGTGAGCCTTCTCAGCTCTTGGCTGCCACCAAGTGGAGGTTCAGTGGTAGCACCAAGCAAATGAGGGCTGACATTAGGCCAGGTGGGTGGAGTGGGGTCACCAGTTCCAGAGCGCATGTGTACCTCCATGCACATGTGCATCTGTGTCACTGAGGCTCGGGGGAGTAAAGGGAGAAAAATGGGAAAAATCATGTCCCACGTGGCCGTCAATGATGGCCCTCGAGGACTTTATGGTCTCATGCCATTCAGATCCCAGTTGGCAGGACTGGTTGGGGGAGTGGATGACAGGACTGGTGGACCATGGAACAATGGCCTGACAAAAGGTGCAAGGTGGTGACTATAGGCACAATAGCGGCCATAAGCCTCCAGACCCTGCCAAAGTGCAAAAAGAATATCCACCTTAATCTCAGCTGCCATTAATGTACAATAAAAACATTTCCTTTTAAGTCTCTAATTAAGCAGACCTGCAAGTGCTTAACCCAGGTATGCAGGCTCACCTCAGCACAAAGAAATCATTGAACAACATGAAACAAATCATATTCTCCAAGTTTTACAGTATTAAATAACATTTACAATGTTAAAAGGGACATATTCTTTTGAACTCAAACATTGTGAAAAAGCTGACAGTCCCAAAAGTATTTTAAAATCAAAGCTCAGCAATCTATTAGATCATCAGATCAGGCTACCAAAAAGCTAGCAACATATTTGAACCTGGATAACTAACTCAGGGACACGTTCCTTAAAAGGAAGATCTGCTACCACCAACTTCAGCCCTATAACCACAAATGACATAACCTCCATCACCTCATTTTTGAACATGCACAGTGTAAGGTCTTGTGGTTATAAGTCTATTAATTGTAAGCCGGCCTGGTGGCTCTGAGGGTTGAGGCACTGGATGCCACACCTCGCACCATGCCGGTGACCCAGGTTCGGGAGGGGAGAGGTTAGATTGAGCATCCCAGAACTGCTCTCCTTCCTCTGGGGTGGGCTCATGGGGTTGCGTCATGCTTGGACAGCCGTGGTGAAGACTGGGGGAAGCACAAGGCGTGGCATCAGCATGGGGGAGGAGTTCGGCAAGACACTTGTGTAAGCGCAGCATGTCATTGCACTGCCGGCTCCAGGGGACAAAATCAAGGTGGAAAAAGGGCTGGGTGCAACCGAGCAGCTTGATGGCTGTGCACCCACTGACCTGGAGGCCTGTTGTGGAATTGCGTTGGAGATCCAGTGATGGCTGTGCTTGGACCCTTGCATATCGAGTGAGCCTGCTGTCCTCCAGGTCGGTGGGGCCGGTGGCTGGATGCCCCTGCCGGAAGTGCTGTAGAGGTGTAAAAATCAACGTACGATAAGAAAAAAGTCTACTAATTGTCACTTCATGGACAAATTCAAGAAGACAATAGATAGGTTGCTGACAGAGTGCCTAATAAAATAAAAATACTCAGCACGTATGCTATAGACTTCTGACCCAGATAAGCCATTGTACAAATATGGCCATATCATTTCATAATCCGAAGTCATTTGTAAGGAAGAATTTGCCTATATAATGCATCTCCAAAGACCAACACATTGTGATTGCCATCTTGCTTCCTATGAGTCTGTGTTTCCTCACTGGAAGAGATCTCACATCAACGCAACCTCTGCTAAGCTTTAAAAACTATTATTCTACTAAACTTTAAAGACTTTTGGCCTTAGCCAAAAGCAAGAAACATTGAGGTTATAATAATAACTGCCATTTATTTAAGCCTCAAGGAAGAGAAAGAGAATTCACAGGAATCAGGAAACACCTTCTTTAATCCAGCCTCTCTAAGGATACTTCACACCACTAGATGAAAGGGAGGCAAGATACCACGAGAGACATTGGCTGAGTATACTCTAGAGACTCTAAGGTGCTTTTTTAAATATGTGTCATTTAAGAATCCTGGTTCCACATGAAATGTATAAAAATAAATTGCAATGAAATGTTGTTTAAATGCTAGCAGATTATTAGTACCAAGGAATTGTGTACTCATGTTAGTTAAGGTTATTTTTGGGAGAATACTACTTTAAATTGCCTCCTGATATGAGTTACATGGCTTTATGCGTATGTAGTGAAGATTGTGTAAGGAGATATAGTGCACAAACATGAAAAAGTCTGAATGAGATTTTCTAGAAATGCCTTGTACTGTTTGAATGTCAAAAGTGTTTTAAATGTTAACTGTATATTGAAATAAACAGCTTCTGATTGCACTGCATATCCAAGTTTAAATCTGTCATCTCAGGAAGTAACCATGATGGAAATAAGTAAACACAATTTACTGCACACCCTTCCTTAAACAGCCAACAGAGTTAAATTAATTACTAAGTAATTGTGTTTACAAAATTGCATCTCTCTAATGTGGGCCTGAGATATATGCAAATTCTAGCTATGACAGACTAGTTGGGTATGGACTGCAATTAAAATATTCTTAAATTGTAGCAAAGGTAAATGTTGTATAATTAAACAGAGAAATACATATTTTTTCTCCATTTTAAAAACAGCCTGCTGAGGCAAAAGGACCACTTCCCTTTTTTTCACACAGGGCTTAGCCATTCTAAAGAAAAAGCGAAGTCGTTTGTGACCACGAATTTGTTACCAGAAACACAAAAGATTTTAAAAGGTCTTAAACGTACAGAAGTACTTTCATAGTGCCCTGCTTTGTAGTGACAAAAAAAATGTTTTCATCAGGGTTTTTCCTAGGGGATCAAGAGGATGCTCCTCTAATACTTACCCCATGGGTAGTCCTCAGAAAGAGGAGATTAAAGATAACCTCGCAGAGCTAGAAATCTCCTTTAAATATCCAGGGGAGACCCTTTCTGCAGTTCAGAGAGAAATAAACAATTTTTTTCATAAAGCAATTTTTGATCAGAAACTCCCACTAGAGAGCATACCAGCTAAATAATTACACTGCTCAGAGCTTGATGATCATTTAAGCTCACTTTTTGCTGAAGCCAAGACTAGAGTAAAAAAGAAACAACTCAACCCCACCCTGATAGGATATATTTTATATCTCCAACATAAAATCTGCCATCAGGAAGCCCAAAGCAGGCATATACACTAGGGGAGCTTAGCTTTCAATTTGATCTATGCAGGCAAGACCAGACCACAAAACTCCAAGCCTTGTGCCTTGAATTAGAGTCAGAGAAGGCCAAATACTTGGGCATTCTTAAAGTAAATGAAGCTGACTGTGACAGTTTAAAAGCAATTAATTAGAGGTTGACAGAAGAAGTTGGGGATTTAAAACAGCAAATTATCCCTGGGCCTAGCGAAGTCAGGGACCTGCAACAGCAAATAAGGGTTTTAAAAGCTGAAAACATTGGGTTAAGACCAGAAAAATCTGAGTGTCAGGAGAGACTAGCCGAAACTGTGATCCAAATGAAAGCAGCTCAAGACGCAGCCCAGACAGCAGAACAGGCAAGTGCAGCTCATCAGGAGATAGACCGGCTGCATGAAGCATTTACTGAGTCCCTTGATGCTATTGGTCAACAGCTGGGGTCTCTACAACCAGCTAAGCCCTTGCCACCTCCTGTCACAGAAACCCCTCTAAAGCCAGTGGCAGAGAACCTTGCAGTCAAGGTCCAGGATTTAGTCAAAGAAATTCAAGACATAAAATTGGGGGGGGGGGCACAATCTTCAAATGGCCCTCAGACCTCTAATAGCCAAAACAGTACCCCTGCAGGGACAAGCCAACCATTGCCTGGTCCTACCACATCTGACCCCACTACCTCTAGTCCCACAACTCTGTACCAGTCATATCCAAAACAATTAATCCGAGTTATAAAGGCCATAGATACTAGCTTTGATCCCAAGACTAATACGGAAATAGAGGATCACATTTTTGATTTGAAATCTCAATTGGAATACTTTGGGATCCATAACCCTGAAAATCAGTTATGGGTCTTAAGGTTTTCTGTTGTATCAAAAGTTTAAGCCTGGACGGCTAGACAAAAACCTGAAATCAAAACCTATTTTGATAAATGTGCCCAGCCCTGATTAAGGAGTACACTACTTATCGAAGTCCCATAGCAGCTTTTAAAGAGACATGCCAAGAGAATTAAGCTCCAAAGGATTTTTACAAAATCCTGAGTAGAATGTTTTTCTCAAGAGGAGAGGCAAAAGACCCAGACCTGTTTCCTAACCTAAGAAGCCTTTGCAAAAGGCCTTCATCCCTCTGCTAGGGCATTAGTCCAGCCATGGGTAGAACCAGATACTCCCATGAATTATATTATAGAGCGGGGCCCAAAGAATGTTTTTAATTAACTCAGATGCAGGTAAGAAACCTACCATGGAACCTCAAAATAACCTTTTTGCCATTATGAGTGATCAGGCCTCCATCCAAATGGAAGAAAAGAATTGTACCTAAACATACCAAAGGCTATTTCCAGCCTTCCCAAAGGATAATAAAAAATTCCCAAATTAGGGAAGGGACAGTTGTAACCCTAGATCGCGTTGCCCTCACAGCCCAAACAAAAGGGGGTCAGAGGCTTCCAAACAACACCTGGATGCCTGGAATAATCAACCATGGCCTAGCTGAGCCAGAGATAATAACAGCTATGCCAATGACCAGCTAAAAAGGCAAATCTGGCAATTAAGAGAGGAAATCCATAAATATACTCCCAGGGCCCCATACTGGCACCAGGCACCATACCCTAATGCCACTCCTTACACCCCTAGGAGCACCTATTCCAACAGCTATCCACCAGCACCAGATCCCCACTCCTCTCCAACCTTGCATGAGGGGAAACAACTTTAGGCCAGTCAATACATTGTAACTAAGGTAAGTGTTAAAGCAGTTAAGATTTCTAAAATAAAGAGTACAGTTAAGGAACTTCGCAAAGATATGGGTAACATTAAGGCACAACTCACTACCCAGCAAAGGTTTCTATCAGACACAGGGAGGACTGTAGCAGATACAGTAGTTATGGTTAACCTCCATACCACCCTTCTCAATAATACCATGTAAAAACTCCATAAACTAGCTCAAACTGTAGGTGAGGACCTCACCACTATTCAACAAATTAGATCAATTGCACAAGAATTGCTGAGGGAAGTAAATAGTGGCATAGGAGATTTAATGGCAGGAAGAATTCCATGCTATTTAGTTCCCTCAGAATTAATGAAAGAAATTCTGAGTGTAGCCACTTTAGAGAAAATAGAGCCACTGTATGTGAATATCGCTTACAGCCTTGGAAGTGCTATTCCTGTTCATGTCGATTTAGAAGACCTGACCATTGCCTTTATATTAAATGTTCCCCTGGTAGAACAACAAAATGTTTACAGAATAAAGACCATTTATAATGTGGGTACCTGGCAAGGAGATACCTATGCTAAAATTAAAACTCAATCTATAGTAGTATACCATGAACTTAATCCAGGTTTATACTTAATCTCAAACTACTAAAGAACAACATTGGTTGTGTCCCAATAAACCTTTCCTAAAAGATATCACCGATGTTCTTTCTGGCCTTAGCAACATCAATGCCCTAGTAAAGTGCAAGGTTACTTTGACCCATGCAGGTGAAGCTAAGAAAACACTTGCTGAAATCGCAGGAGTTCAATGGCAAGTTGGTACAAATTTTACAAAAGTCACTGTTACTTATAACAGACATGGTACTAATACTCAACTCATTTTACCCAGAAACGTAGTACTCATCCCTATTCCTGCAGGTGCATATATCCATTTTGGACATATCACCTTGATCCAGTTTTCCAGGCAATGGAAATCCCTCCCATTAATGCATTCTAAGGTCATGAGTTTTCATTAGACAATGACCTTGAGCATCTTTTAGATGCCAAGGACCTTCATGAAATTAATATCACTGTCTTTGAGACCAACCTGGTTATCTCTGATAAACAGTTCAGTCCCGGTGATAAGGAATGAATTTGTACACCAGTACAGTGGCCTCTCTTTATCGCATTCCTTTGTATCTTAAATATCACCTTGGTTCTTCCTTTCTTGTGAATGTTATATTCCACCTGCAAGCAGCTCCTTGCTAATCACGTGAGAATTCAGGGTTTATATAACCATGCTTTGGGAATCAAAATGAGACCACGTCCTCCATCTAGATCGCTTAACAAACAACCCAACTCTCCAGCCTTACTCCTAATAAATGAAGAGGAAGAATATGCTGATATGGAACCCCACAGAGAAACCCCATAACCCTATGATCCGTAAGATCCACTTTTAGAAAAAAACAGAAAACAAGTAAAATGCTCCCTTAAGGAAATTGCTATGGCATAGCTTAAGAAACAACAAAGGCACAGCTTAAACCTTAAAGAGCTCACTTTGGTCTGTTTAGTTAAAGGAAAACATGGTGGGCAATGCTTGCATGCACGCACCCCTATAGGCCATGTTATAGTGTAGGAGTTGTGGCATTTACTTGCATTGAATGATTTTAGTATAGTTAGTAGTAATCTTCCTATATACTGAAAGGATGATATTTATTAGGTATAGCTTAATAGAAATATATCTTAGCATTTCTAGATATTTGCTTAGTAAATGTGTATTTTAGTTTATCTAAAATAGTTGCTTAAGATAGATACCTTTAGATTTCATCTTAAGATGTTGTTTACAGAATAACAGCTTTAAAGTCAAAGAATGATGTAACCATGATTCTCATAAGTTCATATTACTACACTTTGACAAGTCCTTAAGTGCCACATCCTTTTGCGACACACCAATGCTATGGCAGCACTGCCCCACAAAAGGGGGGGATATGTAGGCACAATAGCAGCCATAAGCCGACAGATCCTACCAAAGTATAAAAAGGATATCTACCCTAATCTCAGTTGCCATTAATGTACATTAAAAGAACTTGTAATAAAAACATTTCCTTTTAAGTCTCTAATCGAGCAGACCTGCAAGTGCTTAACACAGGTATGTGGACTCACCTCAGCACAAAGAAATCATTGAACAACCTGCAGAAAATCATATTCTCCCAAATTTTTCAGTCTTAAAGAACATTTAAAATGTTAAAAGGGACATATTCCTTTGAACTCAGACATTGTGAAAAATCTGACAGTCCCAAAAGTATTTTAAAATTAAAGCTCAGCATTCTATTAGATCATCGGATCAGGCTACCAAAAAGCTTGTAACATATTTGAACCCAGACAGCTAACTCAGGAACACGTTTGTCAAAATGAAGACCATCTGCTACTACCAACTGCAGCCCTATAACCACAAATGACATAACCTCCATCACCTCATTTTTGAACATGCACAGTGTAAGGTCTTGTGGTTATAAATCAATTAATTGTCACTTCGTGGACAAGTTCAAGAGGACAATAGGCAGGTTGCTGACAGAGTGTCTAATAAGATAAAAATACTTCCGCATGTACGCTATAGACTTCCGAACCAGATACGCCATTGTACAAATATGGCCATATAATTTCAGTCTCATGTAATTTGTAAGGAAGTATTTGCTTACTGTATATAATGCATCTTCAAAGACAAGCACATTGTAATTGCCATCTTGCTTTCTATGAATCTGTGTTTCATCGCTGAAAGAGATCTCACATATACACAACCTCTACTGAGCTTTAAAAACTATTATTCTGCTAAACGTTAACGACTTTTGGCCTTAGCCAAAAGCAAGAAATATTGAAATAGTAATAACTGCCATTTATGTAAGCCTCAAGGAAGAGAAAGAGAATTCACAGGAACCAGGAAAAGACCTTATTTAATTCAACCTCTCCAAGAACACTTTACATCTTCAGATGAAAGAGAGATGAGACACCACAAGAGACATTGGCTGAATATACTCTAGAGACTCTAAGGTGCTTGTTTAAATATGTGTCGTTTAAGAATCCTGGTTCCATATGAAATGTACAAGGATAAATTGCAATGAAATTTTGTTTAAATGCTAGCAAAGATTATTAGTAGCAAGGAATTGTGTACTTGTGTTAGTTAAGGTTATTCTTTAAAGAATACTACTTTAAATTGCCTCCTGATAGGAGTTACAGGGCCTTATACATATATAGTGAAGACTGTGTAAGGAGATAAAGTGCACAAACAGACAAAAGTCTGAATGAGATTTTCTAGAAATGCCTTGTACTGTTTGAACGTCAAAAGTGTTTTAAATGTTAACTGTGTACTGAAATAAACAACTTCTGCTTGCACTGCATGTTCAAGTTTAAATCTGTCATCTTAGTTAATAACCATGATAGAAATAAGTAAACACAATTTACTGCACACCTTTCTTTAAAAAGCCAACAGAGTTAAATTAATTACTAAGTAATTGTGTTTACATGATGGTAAGGGTAAAAAGCCGTACAAAAAACAACTTAAAACACCAATAGTCTTTTAACAAAGGGTTTTTCTATTAAACTGAATGAAAAGACAAATGTCTTGCTTCTTACTGAATATTTTCTTACAAAAATAGACTGTGAAAACCCAAAAGCACTACAATAAATGTCCAGTCATTTCTCTAAATGAATTATTTCATGTAGCATTCCAAGAAAAAACTGATAGAAAAATGTGTTTTAGTTCCCTGTAAAAAATCCTATATATCTACTTTAAATAAAAAAAGCAGTAAAGTCCTCAAGTATAAATTATGAAAGTTTATATTTACACTGTCATTTTGTTTTTATGATGTATTATCCCATGGGCCCCTTCCCTTGAAATTAGCCTTGGCTCATGGTGCCTTTTCTGGTCACTGATTTTAAATAAATTATGTGTACCTTTAAGAATCACTCTGTGTTTTGTTTACTTTCTTTTTCTTCTCTTACTAGATATGATTCACCCTGTCTCCTAAGCACCTCATCTGGGCTGGTCTTAGTCTGTCTTCCCTTAGAGACCTCCTTGTACTCTGGCTCTTCTTTAGCTAGGAGCCATTTCACTCTTCACACTTCATTTTGCAAAATGATTTCTGGAACTGGCTCTGCTTTTTTACTGCTCACGCATGTCACTCAAGCCACAATTGCTTCATAAATATCTTCATCTTATTGTTCCTCTATTTAACCCCAGGATCCCCATGGGTCACAGTACAGGTGCACATAAATTGCTCTTGTACCTATACGTTAATTCTTGGACTTCTCCTTGCTCCTTTATTAGTGAGGACACTGGTGCTAAGGTGGGAGGGGATGTCTGCAGTGGAGTATGTGCTGAGCAGCAGTGCTTCAAGACAGTCTGTTTGGAGAGACCAAAGGGAGGGGAGAGCTGGCCTCTCTTTCTGTCCAGATGATCCCATTTCTCTGAGAAATGGGAGAACATGAGGCCCCTCAGTGAAGTGGTGGAAGCTGTTTCTTGTACAGTTTAAAACTGGGGATGATAAAAACCCTTGAGTGTATGACTGTGTTTAGCCTAAGAGACTGTTAAGAATTGTCACTGAAAGTTCCTTGAAAGCAGCTCACTAATGAATCATGTAACTGCTCCTACATATGATTTATAATTGCCAGCTCTTAGATTCTGGAAATGCCAGATGTTCTTCTTCAAATGAGGTTTTTTTTGGGGGCTGTAACATCTCTGTTCCTGGACCAGAGGTAGATGGAGAACCCACACTCAACATAAGTAATCCTGCTGTAATTTTTTTCCATCAATGGAGTGTGGGATAGTAGACGGATGGCCACCTGCAGAGTGCCCCTTAACTGAGGGTTGAGCTCCCATGGAGATCCCTCCCATAGAAACATAGAATCTGTAGGCAGATAAGGACCATACAGCCCACCTACTCTGCTCATTTCCTTACTCACTGCTACAGCTCCAGTTCTTATTTGATCTGTGGCTTTCCTGCTCTGCACATCTCCAGGGTTCCCATATGTCTATTCCATGCACTCTTGATCCCTCATATTGTTTTCTCACCCACCACTTCTGCTGGAAGGCTGTTCCATGGCTCCACCACCCTCTCAGTGAAAAAGTTCTTCCTAACATTACCCCTGAGCCTTCCATCCTTCAGCCTCATATCATGTCCCCTTGTTCCTGTGCAGTTTTCTCTGAAATATGCTTTCCACCTGTACCCTGTTTAGTCCCCTAAGGTACTTGAAAGTGTCTATCATATCTCCTCTTGCCCTTCTTTCCTCCAGTGAATAGATATTAAGGTTTTTAAAGTCTTTCCTTATAGGGCTTGTGGTGCAGTCCATGTACCATCTCCGTTGCCCTTCTCTGGACTGCCTCTGTTTTGTCAATGTCTTTCTGGAGATGTGGTCTCCAGAACTGGACACAGTACTCAGCTGAGGCCTCATTAGTGATCTGTACAGTGGCATCACCACCTATTTCCTCCTGCTTGGTATGTCCCTCCCTATGTACCCCAACATTCTGTTTGCTCTCCCCACCACTTTTTCACACTGTTTGGTCACCTTCAGTTCATCAGATATGATTACCCCCCAGGTCTCTCTCTCTCTCTCCCAGCTTGTGCTGGCCAGAATTTCCCCACCCATCCTGTACTCCTCCCTTGGATTCCTGTGACCCAAGTGCATGATCTTGCACTTTTTAGCATTGAAACTCAACTGCCAGACAACCTACCACTCCTCTAATAGGCTTAGGTCCTTTCTCATTTGTTCCACCCCCTCTGGTGTGTCCACTCTGTTGCATATCATGGTGTCATCTGCGAAGAGGCATACCTTTCCCTCCAGATGTTCTGCAATGTCACTAATGAAGACATTTTATTTTATTTATTTAATTTTATTTAGTTTTTGTTGACTGGGTAAGTGCGCTAGACAAATCCTGTCTATTTTCAGGCATGAGCCGAGGGAGGGGGATACAGATGAATGCTAACTGACATTGAACCAGATTAAGCGGTTGGTGGTATTTTAAGTGAATGAGGGACATTTTTGGCCAGGACACCTGGAAAATTCCCCTACTCTTTTTCGATAAGTGCCATGGGATCTTTAACATCAACCTGAACTACCACAAATCCAGGCAGATGGGACCTCAGTTTAATGTCTCATCTGAAAAATGGATTAGGACTGACCCCAGCACTGACACCTGTGGCACCCCGCTGGTCACCTCCCTCATCTTAGATTTCATGCCATTTACCACCACCCTCTGAGCCCTGTCCCTTAGCCAGTTCCCAACCCACTTTACCACCATAGGACCCACTCCCAGGCTCCCCATTTTATTTAGCAATCTCCTGTGCAAGACGGTGTCACAGGCCTTGCTGAAATCCAGGTAGGCTACATCCACTGCCCCTCCCTGATCTACCACCCTGGTTACCCAATCAAAGAAATCTATCAGATTCATCTGACAGAACCTTTCCACTGAGAATCTATGCTGCCTTGGATCCAGTGCCCCACTATCCTCCAGAAGCTACATAGTCCTCTCTTTAAGTAAGGACTCCATTAGTTTCCCCACTACTGAGGTCAGGCTTACAGGCCTGTAATTTCATGCCTCCTCTCCGCTTCCACTCTTGTGGAGAGGGACCACATCTGCCCTCCTCCTGTCCTCAGGTACCTCTCCTGTCTCTAGTGATGCATTGAAAGTGCAGCCAGTGGTTCCACCAACACTTGCCTGAGTTCCTTTAGTATTCTGGGGGTGGATCCCATCTGGCCCCATTGCCTTGTCTGCTTTTATTTTCCTGAGTTCTTCTAGGACTCTTTTCATCATGAATGGGCTGCTGTCTACCTCCGTCTCCTGAATACCTCTCTTATCAAGTCTCGGTCTCCCACCCTCATCTTCCCTGGTGAATACTGAGCAGAAGTACTTGTTCAGTATCTCAGCCTCTTTTAGGTCATCCTCCACTCTTTCTCCTACTTCCTTCTTCAGCCTAATGATCTAATTTCTGGTCTTTTTCCTCTCGCTAATGTATCTGAAAAAGGTCTTGTCATCTTTCTTAATAGCCTGGTCTATACCTTCCTCAGTCTGTGCTTTAGCACTTCTAATTATTTTTCCAGATTCCCTCTGCTTCTCCAGATATTATTCTCTGTCCTCATCCTTTTGTGTTTCCTTGTATCTTCTGAAGGCTCTTTTCTTTTCTCTTACTTTCTCAACCACTACCTTCAAGAAACATAATGGCATTTTCTTTCTTTTACTCTTTCTGTGCATTTTGACACAGTGACATGTTAGTACTGTTATGACTCACTTGAGTCTAGACCACTGTTTTTTTTTTTTTTAATTGCTCTTTATTCTCCCCCCTTCCTTGCTGGTGCCCCGCTCTGTTGGGAGATGCACACACAACCCTGCTTCGCTGCCTTACCTGTAACCCGGTGGAACCCCATGGAGCCATGGCTGTACCCCCCAGGTGGGTATGAGGTGGGTCCTGTACACCCCAAGAATTAAACTTTTGGATCCCTCCAGTGGTCAGGCAGGCAGGAGTCATTAGGGTCTGCTTAGGCACTCCTTCCGCTCGGTGCTCCAGTGTGTTTTTGTCCTGTTTTAGAGTGGCACACACCCTGACGTCGTGGTATCACCACTGACGTCACTACCCCCCAACCCACTCTGCATGCATCAATGCTTGCTGTGCCTCTGGCCTCTGCCAGAGGCCAGTCAAGTGCTGAGCTTGGATCCCCCCCTCCCTCCTGGAGGAGAGCTGTCCTCCAGATGCTCAATCCTCTCCTTCCCCACTGACCCCCGATGGCCCGGGCTCGTTCCTGAACCCAGGTCACCACCGTGGCATGAAGTGTGCCTCAACCCTCAGTACCACTGGGCCAGCTTGTAGACCACTGTTTTTCCATTTCTCCCCCTGTACCTTCTGCTGCTAGGGCTCTTTTGAGATTTCTACCCATCACCTTAAAGTTAGCCCTCCTAAAATCTAGGACCTTTATTCTTGTATGGCTTGCCTCCTCCACTGTGGTTACCTTATATCACACTGTCCTGTGGTCACTAGTACCAAGGGGACTGCCCACCTCCACATCTGTGATCCTGCCCACTTTGGTCCAGACCAAATCCAGTAAAGCCTCCTCGCGGGTTGGTTCCCGAGTACATTAATTTGAACTTAGAGCAATGTTTATTACTTTCTTAATAGCATTGTATTGTAAATGGTCCTTTTACCGTTAAAGTTCTTTAACTTTATATACCAGTTTGTATCCCAGCTGTTTTTAAACCACACATTTAGTTGACTTTTGTAGTGGTGTTTCATTAAGAGGATAGCAGTGCCTCAGAGAGGTTATTTATATGTAGTGGCCACAAAGTATACTGAAGCACTGCATCTTCCACTGTTAAGTATGAAGTCCAGTCTGGAAACATTGTCTGCACCCTGCTAGAGAAGGGTCATGAGGATCCAAAGCATTGGGGTTTTGTGTTTGTCCTGTTTTAACAATAAACTGCACCTGTATCTATCAGCAATATTGTGCTTGTTAGAACTTCCTCCTTTACACAACCCTGTATCACTGTGGAGTTGTGGAGTTGTGGATATCGTTAAGATTGCTGCATGTTTTTTACTGTCTGTGCACCTACCTGCTCGGCTGAATTTCTTTCCCTCCTGAGTACTAGCCTGTGCCATGGCCAGTGGTCAGTGTTTTAGTAATCTGAACTGGGACCAACAGACATTTCAGTTACCAGTCCAATACTGTGAGGCATCTTAGAGTGTGCCGGAGTTTCTTGCCAGAGCTTTGAAGATGGGTTTATTATGCAGAGTCTTTTGCATGACCCAGAAACAGGTATCCCTGGAACCTTTCATACAGTAAGGGCTACCAGTGTGGAAGGGAGTGGCCTGGCACCTGTCTCCACTGTCTTCTCCCAGTGGGACCTAAATACACAGTAATTATATGATGGCTAATCACGACATGCACAATGTTCCATGTTCTTACTGTGAAAAGTACTTCTGCAATTTCTGCTGAAGCTGCATTGGGCTCCCCTGTGTGAGGGTGTAAGGCAATAAAGGCCAGCTACCTGACTCGGCTTGTGGACATTATGTGTTTCGTGGCTCACCCTCATGTGCTTGCTCTCTGTAGGCCCCACGTCCCCAGACTCAGGTCAAATATAAATATCCATGGTGTGCACCTTCCCCCCCCCCACCCCCCAGAGCCAATCCAAATACAAACTCTAACAGGGGCAGGGTCCATCTAGAAAACCTGCTACCTGGTAAAGTGTGTCCACCCACCTCATTAGATCATCGGACCCACAACTCATTCTCAGAGGTTACACTGTAAATGAGTTCCTTGCTTCAGAGTAAGCCTCTTAATTTATTTAGAAAATAATATGGGTTGCTGATAACTTTGATCCAAGTGTTTTCTCTTCTGAAATGTTGTGTTTCCATGCCTACACAAGGTGCTGCCTTCCCAGACTTTCATGAAGTCCATGAGTGTTCTTAGATTTTTGTATTAATTAGGCCTGAAAGTGAACTGCTGTCAGCTTTGTTTCCTCCCACCTTGTCTCAGCCTTCATGGCAGCATTAATTTGTCAATCTGTTATGAGAAAAGGCAGCACCACATATTCTGTCTCTCTCATTGTTGGCCTCAGCCTGCAGATTAGTGCCATAGTTCACATTAGTGGGAAAACTTGTTTGCTCTACTCAGTGCAACAGCCCCTTCATGCACAGCATAATTGGGACATTCAGGCCAGAGGAACCTTTTTCTACAAATTCATTCATGCTAAGTCACTTAGGCATAAATGCCAGTTTTAAACCTGTACTGACATGCGCATGTGTGTGTGTGTGTGTGTGTGTGTGTGTGTGTGTGTGTGTGCATCCTTTTGTACCCTATAGATCCTGGCAGGCTATTTCTTACGTCCTGTCTCCTGGAAGTTATCTTCTTCCCTGGGACTGCCAAGTACAATCATGTGGGTATTTTTTTTTTGGGGGGGGGGGTGTTTGGATTTTTTTGTGTTTTAACACATAAATTGGGTATAGCTATAATAGGAACAGTCTATGTCTGTTATATCATATACCTAGATAGACAGATGGATAGACAGACAGATACAGATGGATGGATGGATGGATGGATGGATAGTATCAAATTTATCTGTTTCTACTTCTACTGACCTTACAGAGTATATAGCTCTTTAAGGCTAGTCTAAAAAAATACATTTCTGCTAATCCTATAAAACGAAATACCTATAATCTACTGGTTGTTTTTTCCTATATCTTCAACTGGGCTAACATGGCAATCACATTTCCTTGTACAACACTGAGTTCATCTAGAGTCTGCATACAGGAAGAAATGTTTTGTGACAGGTAGATACATGACAGTTCTGTAGAGATGGTTGCTAGCAGAGAGCATACTGTGATGTAAAGCTAAATCATTAGGGCTTATAATAAACAAATACTCCACCTGGAAAAAAACAAAGGGAGGGCATAGTCTGTCATTCAGATTCAAATACAGACACAAAAAAAATTTACAGAAATGCTGAAGGTAGAAGTTCTATTCAAATATTTCAGGGGTTCATCCATGGCAATTATGCATGATTAGCTTGAACAGACTAGAAAAAAAGTTTGCCTTTGTGAAGAAAAGCAAAAGCAGCTCCTAGGGCACACCATACATGGCATATTGCAGTCTACTAAAAAGTAGAAATGGTGCATGTTATTCATTTATGCATCTCCTCTTAAAACTCAGTATTTAACCATGATTGCATAAATGCAGGCACATCTGAAATTCTGGGAATGTAAAAATGCACAGAAACCCACGATTGCCCAAACAAAGAGGAACTTCCCAATGGATGGCACTATGGGGGGTGGGGGGCGGGGATTGCACACCCCTCAACTAACTATGTAGGTGCTAATCATATATTTTAGTTAGCACAGCACTGCTATTTTTAACAAGCATTTGTGAATGCCGAATGTTGTCTCGCTGGCATTGGCATTGGAAGTGCAGGCATTAGAGATGCATAATAGGAATGGCAGTGAAGTATTGAACTGATGCCAACCCCAACCCCACCCTGCAGAGACTGACAGGTGCTGGGGTGTGCCTTTGGGTCATCGGCTATAACGCTCATGCCATTTTACCTCACCATACCCTGTAGACACTGACAAGCGTCATGGTGTGCTTTGGGATCTTTGGGCCTTATACTTACCCCATTCCATAAGGAAATATGCTGAGATGGGTATAGTATAGGAGAATGGGGTGAAATTTAGGGTCGAACACTCCAAGGCACACCTCGATGCCTGTCACTGGCTGCAGGGTGGGGGTTGAATGGCGTGAGCATTACAGCCAATGATCCCAAGTCACACCCCTGACGCCTGTCAGTCTCTACAGGGTGGGGTGTTACAGTTGAAAACCCCAACACCATAGGCGTTTGTTGGTTTTTCACTCCAAATTTTCAACATGGGCTTTTTGTGACCCCACCTCATGAAGAGCAGCACTATCAGTTTGTTAGCCAAAAGGTGGTTTTGCACAATGACTATGCCATTTGGTGACACAGACACGAAAACACATTTTGGTCAGGATGTGAAAAATGACAACTGTATTGTTCATGAGGAGGTGTAAAAAAATGGCAACGCTGAAAATCTGGAGTGAAAATATGAAAAATTGGTGAAGTCATGAGCATGCATAGAAACTGCGCAACACACGTCCGTAACCCAATTATTTTTGGGATTTTTTTAACCACATTTTCAACACAGGTGTTTTGGGACCTCTCCTCATGAACAGTGTCACTGTGATTTTGTAAATCTGTCCCAAAGGTTGATTTCCCACAGCGACTACGCCATTGTGCACCACAGGTGTGAAAACACATTTTGGACAGGATGTGAAAAATGACAGCTGTACTGTTCATAAGGAGGTGTGAAAAAATGCCAGTGTTGAAAATCTGGCATGAAAATATTGCAAATTTGTGAAGTTACAAGGGTGTGTGGAAACTGCGCAATGCATGCTTGTAGCACAGTCATTTTATGGACTTTCATCACCAAATTTTCAGCATAGGCATTTTAGGACCTCTGCTCATGAACAGTGTCACTGTAATTTTCTTAATCTGTTCCTAAACTGATCTCCCACAGAGACCATGCTATTCTGCGCCGGCAATGCTAAAACACATTTCAGTCAGGATACATAAAATGACAGCTGTACTGTTCATAAGAAGGTGTGGAAAAATGCCAATTCTGAAATTCTGGAGTGAAAATATTACAAATTCTCGAAGTTACGAGTGTGCGTGGAACCTGCTCAATGCAAGCTCATAAAAGTAATTTTTTGGATTTTTTTTTCACCAAATTTGCAACATAGGTTTTTGGAGAGCCCGCCTCATGAACAGTGGCACTGTCATTTTAACTGGTCCTGAAAGGTGATTCCACGCAGTGACCGTGAAATCACCTTTTGGGACTGAATAATGCCATGACAGTGACTGAATTCATGAGGAGGGGTCCCAATAACCCCATGTTGAAAGTTTGGTGCCACAGTTTCCCAAAATGCCCGAGATATGCACCAAAGTTGAAAAAACTCTATTTACACCATTATACAGCTTAACCGCATTTCTTCAGTTTGTGATCGGCTTTGAAGAGTGCAGACGTGTTCCCAATCCACCGAAGGTCATCGCGCCGGGCTCTGGAGGCAAGTATGGGGTGAGGGGGGTGTGAGGAGGCAGAGAGTGGGTGCAGGTTGGGGGAGGGGGCAGGAAAGGCCACAAGGGACCATTTTCTTCTTTTACAGGGGGGAAAAAAAAAGACAATGAAGGTCGGTTTTCTTTTTTTGCAGGTGTTTGTTTGGTACACTGGAGTGGGCTACCAGTGTACCATCTGCATTATGGGGAGGGGGACTGCAGCTGACAGGGATTGGGCCCCCCATCAGCACAGAATGGATGGGGGGGCACGCATGATGCTGAGGGGGATTGGGCACCCCCTTAGCACACAGCACAAATCAGGGGTTGGGGACATTATGCCGACAGGGAGTGGGCTCCCCCATTGGCAAATTAAACTGGGCAGAGGGGACTGAAGCGGACGGGGATTGGGCCCCCTGTCAGCAAGGAAAGACTGTTGGGGTGGTGCCTGATGCCGAGGGGGATTGGGCACCCCCTCAGCACACAATTGGAATGGGAGGGAGGCATTATGCTGACGGGAAGTGGGCTCCTCCGTTGGCAAATGAAATGGGTCAGGGCATGCTGACAGGGGATTGGGCACCCCTGAAGTCAGCACTCTGCATGGCAGCAGTCAGTGCCGCCATGTTTATTGAACTGCTTCACCAGGAAAGGCATGTCAGGAGTCATGTTGTTGTGCTGCTGCATGACGAACTTGGCTCTCATTGCAGTGGCACTTTTCTTAGATCTGGTGGCCACTTTACGTACTGCTGGTGTCAGTGCCTGCATGCTGGCTTATTGGGGAATGAGGGACGCACCTACTGATGCGTGCCCTGCATTCACCCACAGTGACCACACCTCCAAATTTGTTACTACTGCAATATGTTTGCTGGCGCGTAAGCCAACATAAAAAGGACAAGCAGTTGTAGTAGGGGTGAAAGTCAAATGTTTCTAGATCTCCTCTTTTTAAAAGTGAGTGACTGGTACAATACCAATCCTTGGCAAAGGTGGGGGATCAGTAACGACCGGAACTGGCTTTGTGGGGAGGTGTGACAGACACTGCACTATGAGCACCCACATCATTGCAAGTCACACCTCCCAGGGGGTTACAAATGGAAAAATCGGAGGTTCCACTTCCACCAGATATCCACCCCACAGAGTGAACCTTGTGCTGCTGTCTGGACTCCTGGTCCAGGGATACCAACCTGCCTCCACTGGGGGCATAGGGTGACCCCCTGGCAGCCCCATCCTGGAGGAGCAAGCCAGGGGTGTTTGGGAGCCGGAAGCTGTGGTGGCAGCACGGTGCAGAGCAATGTGTGGCACACACCATTATTTATCGCACCTTCTTACAGCACTCCGAGTCTCAACACATGGGTAGTTAGCACTCTTCTCATAGGCTGATGCACAAAGGAATCCCAAAATTTCGAAATCCAATCCCTCTCCTATTCTTGCTGTTCCCAGAATCCTCAGTTTTTCTTTGTGCATCTTCCCAGGCTGGTCACGTTTTCATCTGGCTCTGTGCCAAGCCCTAAGGTAAGCTAAATATTTTCGGTATTTTTACAGTTATATTGAACTCCTAGAGTGCCGGTTATGGCACACATAGCATTCAGGTCCCCTTTTTAGTAAAGGGACTACAAATCCTGTTAATTTGGCAGCCTAAACTTTTTAGACACAGGCAGTCTCCGAGGCGCAGGGCCTAGAAGTAGCAAAGTTGTAATGATATTGATTAATCCTTGTTTGTTGTTTACCAAGAAAAGACTCTAGTGATACATTCAGTCCCCCCCCCTCAGTTCACCTTGCTCAACTGAGGAGGGGAAGGTAGTGCCTTGTCCACTAGTGACCGGAGCCCCCCCCCGGTTGGTTTAGCTTTTGCAGCCGACGAAGGTTTGAGGCTGTCTCCTTTCCCATGCGGGTGCTCCGATTGCCTGAGGGGTCGCAGTTTACCTTGCTCAACCGCGACCGCCTCCGGGGCATTCCAATCTCACAAAGGCATTTTTACTGTTGTGCCCAGGGGGTCGCGGTTCACCTTGTTCAACCACGACTGCCCCGGGGCATCCCGATATCTAATAAGGTGTTTTTTGTGCCGGGGGGGTTGCGGTTCACCTTGTTCAACCGCGACCACCTCTCGGGCCTCCCCTTCAATTGCCTCAGTTGATTCCTGCCTAATTTACCAGAGCTACAGCCATTTTATCGGCTAGACGCTAGGAGGGGCTCACCTGACCTTCAATGGAGCCCTCGGGTCCTCATGTTCTGATTGCAGGTCCTGCCTCCCTGGAGCCCCTGGCAGTCCGTTCAGCTCCCCGATGTGCCTCCAGAGCGTCTCTGCCCTCTCCATCGCCATCTTTATCGGGGCCATCGCGAGATTTCACCCGAGATCTCGCGCCTTCTCGAGGGAGCTCCTCTTGGAAGAAAGACCTTCCCAAAATGGCGGCGTCATCCTCCCCATCTCAAAATGGCACCCGTATCTGGCCACACTTCTCTTAAAGGTACAGTACACCGACTATAGCTAAACAGTACAAAACTAATTTTTAAAGGCATCTGACCCACAGATTACCTAGTGGACACTGTTTAAGGCCCAGATATATGCACCTACTCACTTGATAACTTATTAAAGTGCTACTATTTAAAGAACCAGGGTGGAGGTTACCCCAGCGTTCTTAAAGGGCCCGCCAGGGGGAACGAAGTCAATTTTTTTCTGTATTGATCTGTTGACTATGATTTCTAGCACACGTCCCCTGAACAACTCCAATAAATTATGTTTTTACAGAACCATGTCCACCGCAAGACAATTGTGCAGAAAGTGCCCCAACATCTTACTCTCCTCGGACTGGGGAGAAATTTGCTCTCTATGCATGGTAGACTCTGAACCCAGAGAGTTCACTCATAACTCGACCTCCACAGACGAAGATCCCCTAAACGATAATGTATCCACCGCTTCCCAAGGCATCGTACTGCAATTATTCCAAAAACTACTTGACAGAATCGATTCCCTGGGAACAAACAAAAGACCCAGGTCACCCAGCAACATCCCCTTCCTAAGCACCCCAGGGGCGAACCTCCCTCACATGACTTGCCGGATGCATCAGAAGATGAACACTCTGACGAAGGGGAGGAGGAACAAGAGGAGGATATGGCCGCACGTCTATGCCCCTTTGAAGCCATCCCCAAACTTATGAGAGTTGTATGTCAAATGCTCAGAATGGAGGAGCTGGTGGAATAGCCGGACAACAGATTGGATCCCCTGGTAAGGAAGAGAAAGCAATCTTCCGCTTTCTTCCCAGTATGCCAAGCACTAGAGAGCATACTAGCCAAGGAATGGGATGCCCCACATCCCATTAAGACTAGGGAGAAGGGGACCTTTGAGAGATGGTACCTACTTCCAGCAGACAGAGACAGAGAGAAGCTCTGGGCAACTGCCCCCAGAGTGGATGCAGAGGTCGCGTACCTTAGCAACAAGACTGTTCTGCCCTCAGAATCAGCCTCAGCCCTAAAAGACCCCATGGATAGAAAGGTCAATGAAATTGTGAGAAAAGTTCATGATATGATGATCATGAACATGAGAGCATCCATGGCCGCCACTTATTCAGCAAGGGCTGTACTCAGATGGTTAGAGGCAGTCCAGCTCGACATACCCGAAACAAGTGCCCATGGAGCCACCATGGACTATGCCATCCAAGCAATAAAATACGTAGATGATGCCACAATCGACAGTTTTAAGATGGCATCCAGATCAGCAGCTTCCATCAATAGAGCCAGAAGACAGGTATGGCTGAAGCTGTGGAACGCAGATCAAGAGTCAAAGTCTAGGGTCATGAAACTGCAATTCTCTGGAAACAAGGTGTTCAGACCCGGAATAGAGGAGTTCACAGTAAAGAAAGGGGATGACAAGGATCAAGGGGGGCGAGCCACTCTACCGTCCTTTCGAAACAATAAATTCCGACATTTTTCAGCAAGACCCAAAAGAGGGCACGGTCACCAGGGACAGGATAGACGTTCCTTTGGATTCAAGCCCTATTTTTTCAGCAACAGACAGAACTTTCAAAGCAACAGGGGAAGAGGCTCCCACTTCAATGGAAAGCAAGGGTTCAGGACAGTCAAATCGAACAGAGGCTTCCGCCAATGAGAATCCGCCGGTCCAGGGCAAATCGGACGCAGTGGGAGGAAGACTACAGCAGTTTGCAACAACCTGGGCCAACTCAATCAGTGATGAATGGGTCAGGGAGATCATCTCACAGGGCTATGCCATAGACTTTAACTCAGTCCCAAGAAGGGACAGATATATAGACTCTCACGTTTCCAGGGACAAAGCAACCTCGCAACAAGTACAGGCCATCCTTCACCAACTGCTACACAGAAGAGCCATAAAGCCCATCCCAATTCAAGAGAGATTCTCTGACATCTACTCCATATTCTTTCTAGTCCCAAAGAAGACCAGAGACCTCAGACCCATCCTAGACCTAAAATTTGAGAACAACTTTGTCAGGTACCAGAGGTTCAAGATGGAAACCCTAAGATCCACCATCGCAGTGATACGCAGGGGAGACATCTTAACCTCAATAGACCTGAAGGATGCCTATCTACACATACCTATCAGACCTTCCCACCAGAGGTTCCTCCGGTTCAGCATTCTGGGATATCACTTCCAATACCAATGCCTGCCATTCGGGTTGGCGTCAGCCCCACGGCTATTCACCAAGGTAATGGCACCCCTGGCAGCAAAATTATGCATGGAGGGCATTCATGTGATCCCATACCTGGATGACTGGTTGATACGGGTGAGAACAGTACAACAATCAAGGACAGCAACACGCAGGGCTCAACAGTTACTGTCCGAACATGGGTGGATCATCAACAAAGCAAAGAGCCACCTGACTCTGACCACAGAATTGGATCACTTGGGGGCAACGTTCAACACAGTAACCGGCACAGTAAGACCATCTCAGACACGCATCCGCACATTAACAGCACACTGCCAGACAGTTATGCAGAAGAAGGAAACAACCATTTGGCACCTCATGCAGCTACTGGGGGTCATGGCAGCTTGCATAGACTTACACAACTGGGCCAGATTACACATGAGACAGTTACGATGACTACTCCTAGACAACTGGAGTTACAGTCAACAAAATTACAACCAGAGAGTAACTATTCCACTGGCAGTGTGGAAATCTCTACGTTGGTGGGCGGACCCACACACCTTCTCTCAAGGGGCACAGTTGGAGAGAGATACAACAAGAACCCTCGAAACAGACGCAAGCCTGCTAGGTTGGGGTGCTGTGCGGGACAGACAGACCATCCAAGGGAAATGGTCAAACAGGGAGGCAAGACTCCCAATCAACATGCTAGAGACAAGAGCCATCCGTCTGGCTCTCATACACTTCAAGGATCAACTTCAAAGACATCACGTAAAGGTGCGCACTGACAGCCGAGTAGCAATGGCATACATCAACAAGCAGGGAGGAACAAGAAGCAGAACCATGGCTCAAGAGGCAGACATACTACTGCAATGGGCAGAAAAGAACCTGCTCAGTCTCATAGCAGTCCACCTAGCAGGCAACCTGAACACAAAGGCCGACTGGCTGAGCAAACAAACGCTACAACAGGGGGAATGGCAACTCCATCCAGAAATTTTCCATGAACTTCAGAAAAAATGGGGCCCCTTCGACATCGACCTCATGGCCTCAGCAACCAACACCCAACTCCTGATCTACATGTCCAGATTCAAAGACAAGAGAGCAATAGGTGTGGATGCCATATCGACCCCATGGACATTCAGGAAGGCATACGTATTTCCCCCAATAGCCATGCTACCCGCAGTGCTACAGAAGATCCGAAGCACAGGCAGCAATGTAGTCCTCATAGCCCCAGACTGGCGAGGAGAACCTGGTACACCCTAATCAGAGAAATGTTAACGGACAATCCCATGAGATTACCTCACCAACACAATCTACTCAGACAAGGCCCGATCTGGCATGAGAACCCTCTACCACTGAAACTGATGGCTTGGTCACTCAAAGGGCTAGACTGTTAGGACTAGGGGTATCAGGTACAGTGGTAGACACCTTACTACAAGCCAGAAGGAACTCCACCAACAGGACCTATAACAAACATTGGTGGGCTTTTGCTTCTTGGTGCAAGAGCCAGGACCTGAACGCTTCGCAATGTAATATTATGAACGTATTAGAGTTTCTGCAGAAAGGGTTGGAAAAGGGGTTATCAGCCTCATCCCTGTGGGTACAGACGGCCGCAATAGGGGCCATAAGGGGACAGACCGATGGACATTTGCCTGGAGCCCACCCCTTGGTTCAAGCTTTCCTAAAAGCCGCAACTCTTATCAACCACACCCCAAGACCCCTGACAGCCCCATGGCACCTCAATTTGGTACTGGACACTCTCGCCATCCCACCTTTTGAGCCCATTGAGTCCATTCCCTTATCCGTACTTACGATGAAGACCGTATTCCTAGTAGCTATCTCATCAGCCAAGAGAACTAACGAATTACAGGCCTTGTCTTGTAGAGAACCCTATCTGTTTCTTCCCCGACAGGGTCGTACTCCAACCCATTCCGTCATTCATCCCGAAGGTGGCCAACGCCTACCACATGTCCCAAGAGATCTCAGTCCCTATCTTCAACCACCAGCTAGGGGACCCCCACAGGGAAACCCTACTCGGCCTAGATCCAGCCCAAGCAATTCAGACATACCTGACCAGGACGGAAAGTCTTTGTCAGACGGACAGGCTGTTTGTTTTACTCCAAGGCAATAAACAGGGTTTGGCTGCTTCCAGATCCACTATTGCTAGCTGGCTACGGGAAGCTATAACAAGGGCTACAGGAGTGGAGGTAACACCCTCCAGCAACATCAGAGCCCACCCACTGAGCAGTTGCCACATCTGGGCGGAACGCAACTCAGCGTCTGTCAGAGAAATTTGCCAGGCAGCAACCTGGGAATCACCACACACCTTTCTCAGGTACTACCGATTAGACACAGGTCTTACAGGTAACTCAGAGTTTGGCCACAGAGTGCTTCAGACAGCATTGATCCCAGTTCCTCCTCCCACCCAGGACAAAGCCTAATACTGCTGTACAATCTTCCCATGTGTTGAGACTCGGAGTGCTGTAAGAAGGTGCAATAGATAATGGAAGTTTACTCACCTGGTAAAGGTGATTATAGGAGCACCTTCTTACAGCACTCCGTATCCCACCCATTGCGGAGGAACATATGTATGTATATATGTATGTGTATATATATATATATATATATATATATATATATATATATATTAATACAGTTAAGGTAAACATATAGAATGTATCTGAAACTTCCGTGTTTTTTCCTAAATGTACACAGTTATAGCACATACATCCCACACAGTCAGTTGCTGTGTATCAGGGTGTCAAAGATTTATAACAACGATACGTAGTAAACACTAGAATTTGACATAACATCACCGTGTTGTGTCTTATTCCACCTGGAAAACAGGGTGCCCTCTGTTTTTTCTTGTTTACATAACAATTTACTTTCAGGACAAACGAACTTTGGAAGATATCACACCGAGTATTCTGGGAACAGCAAGAATAGGAGAGGGATTGGATTTCGAAATTTTGGGATTCCTTTGTGCATCAGCCTATGAGAAGAGTGCTAACTACCCATGTGTTGAGACTCGGAGTGCTGTAAGAAGCTGCTCCTATAATCACCTTTACCAGGTGAGTAAACTTCCAGTAGGTGCAAACGCAGAACCTGAGCAAAAAAAAAAAAGTATTGTTTATTTTAAATAGGAACAGTCAGCACTAAAAACCCCACACCCAAGTGTGGGGCAGGTTCTAATTTGCTCTTTGTGTGCAGAAAACATTTTTACCGACTGTTTACTGTTGTCAAGTAGATTGTATTAGGTTTATTCTGTTGATTTCTAAGGTGACATTTGCTAACCAGAAATCCCAGAATCCCCTGCAGCTGACATCAGAGCAGGACTGTAGCCATAGAAATCTTAGGAACTAGAACAGAAATGGACTCTTGCTACGTGATGCCTTTCAGGATGGCGATTCTATACAGGCACACAATCTTCCTAGAATTGTGTGTCTGTATAAACAATCACACTCATTTCCTGAGGATTTCAGTTCTGCAATGTGGCTGTGGATCAACAGCCTGGATCCAGTATTAAAAAAAAATCACACACTTTATTCAAAGAACTTACAAATAAATATTAAAGAAAACTAGCACCAATTAAACTGGAACCCACAACAGCCCTCCCAAAAGAAAAAAACGAATAACCACGACCTTACATTTAAACCAGCTATTGTTCTTTCCATTCACTGTGCGTTCCCCCAAATCGACGGATACATTTTAAGAGTGCTCACATATACTGGCATGTCAAGAAACAGAAATATGTCTGCCTGCACACAGCAGACTTGTATCAAAGGTATGTTCCCAGATGTCACAAAGATTGTGGCTTTTCATTCTAGTGCCTAAGATTTCTATGGCTGCAGCGAGGAGAGTCAGCAGTAATGCATGACATGATGGGTCTGATTTTCAAAAGTGTTAGAATGATGCAAGTGACTTGTGTCAGGCATGTTGAATGCAAAATGTGAGTTGCATCTGAAGTTGCAGCAAATGCCATTTTCAAATGCTAATTGCATCTGGTACAGAGCCACTGTATCCAAAAGCATTGTGTCCGAGAATGCATCCAAACATGAGTTGCGCCTGAATGCAAATGCTATTTGCACCGATGCAATGCAGTTTGCATTGACGCAAACCATGTTTGACATAGCCAGTTGCCACATCCCCCAAATGGTAATTTAGAAAGGCAAGGACACAGATAAACATCCAACATTAGAGGCACCTGTTAGACCATGGAAGAGCTGGTCTCTGACATATAAAAGGGCCCAGCACTGAAGCCTGTACTGAGCCACTAGTGAGGAGCTTTAGCAGCAGCAAAAGTACCAGTGAAGTGACAGTGACAAGAATGCCTGAGCTAGCAAACCTTTGACCATACACCTGGCATTATGAATGCACCGCAGCGTGCTCAACAGCTGCACCAGTGTACAACATCAACAGCAGGCACAACATGCTGACCATCCAAGGGGTTGCACAGGCCACGGAGATGGTACACAGCCAGGGTGTACAGGTGGAGAACATCATACAGAGACCTCACTGAGGAGCAGTGCCTGCACAGTACCGCCTGCCCCAGGATGCCATTGAGGAGCTCTGTAATGAACTTAGGGAAGAACTGTACACCTGTGCACAGAGAGGCAACCCCATATCTGTCAGAACAATGGTTTCTGCAGTACTGTGCTTCCTGGTGACAGGCACATTTCAGACACCAACTGGGAACACAGTGGGCATTTCACAGTCTGCTGTGTCAACATGCCTGAAACAGGTAGTGGAGGCCCTGCTACATCGGACAGCTTAATATATCAGCTTCTCTGTGGAGCCAGAGCAGCAACTGCCCATAAAACAGGGTTTCTATGGGATTGCCCACTTCCCCCATGTGCTGGGAACTGTAGACTACATACATGTGGCAATACGTGGATCCACCCATGACTCTGATGTGTACAGGAAGGCCACCCCTGAACATACAGGTTAGTGTGACAACCAGTGTTGTATCCAAAGATTTCATGGCCATGTACCCAGGGTCCTGCCACAACACCTATATATTCAAACAGAGTGGGTGTGTGAGGCCTTCCAGCATGGAGATCTACAAGGACAGTGGTTAGTAGGTGAGTGAAGTGTTGTGCTGAGTGGACATCACCATGGGAAGGGCAGTGAGAGGAGGGGTGCCAGGGCTGCATGTGCAATACAGTACACACTGTAACTGAAGCAACCTCCTAGGAATACCATACCAAAAAGGAACACATGCACAGTCCCCTGTGGGAGAGGCCAGCCATGCAAAGTCGGCACTCTCAGCATTGCAATGAGAGGATAACTACCACAGGCGTGTCATTTTTTTGGGGGGGGGAACGGGCAAGCACGAAGGTCCACCACAGAACACCAATGAGCATGGCACCGGCAACGCCAGGTGGAGCAGTGACAGTCAACACAATGTGTGGACATGGTGCCAGCAAAGGTGGGGGCTGCATGACATGTGCAGCTAGAATGACACAACCGAGGACCACTGCAAATGTGCCATGTGTATTTGGCCCACCAATGTGTGTTGCTATGGCAATGCGATGTCCCACAAACAAAGCACATGAGGTGTATGTGGCTCACTGTGGATGGTATGGTGTACACGGACAAATGCATGTTTGTGAGGGTAGAGGATGCTGAGTGATGCTGTGCCATGTGACCGTGTGTAACTGTGCTGTATCCCCAAACAGGAGACGGTGGCTATCCACAGCAGCACTGGATTATGACACCAGTGAGGAATCCCCAAACCAAGGCTGAGGAACAGTACAACTAGGCCCATGCCAGCACCAGGGTTGTCATCGAGAGAACGTTTGGCCTCCTGAAAAACTGAGTCAGATGCCTGGACCACTCCAGGGGTCACTGCAATACTCGCCAGAAATGGCCTGCAAAATCTTCGTCGTTTGCTGCATACTCCACAACATAGCACTGGCACATCATGTGGACATGGATGATGACACACAGGAGCAGGACCCTGGAGGGGACTGTGATGCTGATATTGCCACCAACAGCAGCCAAGGCCATGGATGTGGCAGCATAGTGGTAGCTGGATACCGGCAATGGACTAAACTCATCCACGGGTCACTTCACCTGATGGAGATGAGACACAGCAGACAACACATCAGGGCAGCCAAAACAACATCATGGCCCCAGGCGGCATATGCCAACCACAACCCGCCACCTGGGGGAGCCACCAAGGAGTGTTGGTGCATGGCATGGAGTGTATACCCTTATGGGTGGTCCCCCCTGGTGCAAGGAACAGCACTGCCAGGGGGAACACAGTGGAGTGTGCAGTATGGCTGGTAGTGATGTACAGGAACACCACCTGCACAGTGTGTGACACACACCACCCTGAGCCCATCCCCACAGGCACCAATGTGTACAGTTGAGCCCTGTGTCCAAAACACACATTAACGCAAAGGTACAGTGTGTAAAACAATGGGATGTGCAATCTGCGTATCAACATTACATGTGTTGAGTATTTATGTCAAGTTCAGTAAGTGATTTACTTACCACATGGGCCACAACCGCATTGTGCGTATACAACATCCAAACCTGAAAGTAAGCATTGTGTCCACGTGCAGAAAGCACAGAAAGCAGCAGCAACACACACAACTGCTCAACAGGCACTAAACAAAGCCAGATAGGAAACACACATGTGGGGAAGGCACAAAATGCCAAGGCAGAGAGGCAGGGCACCAAACTTTAATGAGGAGGAGACTGTGTTGCTAATCGGCTTAGTGGGACGATAGTCCAGGGTGCTACACCTTAGACATGAGGGAGGCACAGCAAGGAGCAAAAGGAGAGGGCATGGCGCATCATTGCCGCCAAAGTTAGGGAATTGTCTGGTGTAAGGTAAACAGTCAGGCAACTGCAGCACCATATCAACAACATGGCCCAGTGCACACTGGACACACTGGAGAGTCTGAGGAGGATCACTGAGCAAGCAGAGAGTGCAATGCATGGCAGATATCACTGTAATACAGGTGAGTGCTTGGTGCAATGTCCAATGTGTGCCCCTCCCCAACAGTATACCCATAACAGTGTTGATGTGTACTAATGTTGCCCCTCCCATTGTATCCCCCCACAGGCAGGAATGGGAATCATAGTGAACAGGAGCAAGCCAAAGTGGGAATCAGGTCTGCTGGCAGAGGTCACGCCACTGCCACACCAGTGTCAGGTAAGATACATGTCCACATACATAATATGCTGACAGTCCCCGACCACACAGAGGTCTCAGGTGGTCACCTGCTATATGAGGACACAGCTGTACATAGCAGGGTGGGTGCAGGTGGACACATACAGCAGCGCCATGACCGCTGTGCTGGCAGGATACTGACACAGATGCGGTGCCATCTCCCACAGCTGTAGGGTGCTGATAGGCACATCATATCTGCCTGCAAGCTGGACACCCCAATACAGCCTGTGACCCGACTGGTACAGCAGTTGTCATCACCCCTGGACACCCCAGTGAGAGTGGTATTCTTATCCCAGGAATGCCCATATCCCTCCACTGTGCCTGCACCCACCAGCCGTAGTGCACATGCATGCCATGTGTCCACCACCTGCATTACAGCAACTGTAGGTATCACATGTGCCAGTGTAGAGACACCCACCAGAGCCATTTTGTGGCCCCCTGTGTTGAAACACTGCCATGTTAGGGGTTGCCCCCCTGCACCCTATGTGTGGCCATATGGCACCTGTCTGCATCCATCGTGGCCTCACCATAACCCCACCATCACAGTGAGCACAGATCAAGACATGGCAGACACCACACAATGTGTGGGCGAGCACATTTGATGGTGCATAGCATGGACAGGTGCAAGGCATACCTAGAGGTAGATAGTTGCACTGTGCAGCTGCCCACAGGTGTGGCTCTGCTGATACACACAGTCACTGGGCCTTGGTAAGACATGCTGTGCCTGTCAGTCCTATCATGCTGAGATGTCACATATGCCAAGCTGCAGATGTCACACTGCTGACGGACACACACCACCGGTCTACATGTCAGTGTGCCATATTGGCACACATGTGACACTGCATGTGTGTTGCCCAGTGGGCACTACCCCTGCAGGGGGGCGGTGGTCAGTACAACAGCATGATGCAAATGTACCTACCCATACTGTGTTGTATGTCCCATGCTGTGCAGTGACACTTTTCCCCCTTGTTCGTCCGCAGGTGACGGAACACATGAAAAGCCCCAGGAGAGGACACCTTCACCCTGATGGAGGGCGCTGGAAAGGGCGATGCACTGACTGAAGCACTGTGATGCACTGGCATATGCTGCACGGACCAGGAGGCACCTGGGGAGTTCATGATAGGGTGTTGGGCGGATGGCACATGTGGGATCAGCAGCCAGGGCCATGGGTGGAGTGCTACATGGTGGACATGCACGTCCAGATGGACAGCAGGGGTCTGCAGGTGCTGTCAGTGAAGTGCAGAGTACCAGCACTGAGGTAGAGTAGGCAGGTGGTACTGTACATCTCTGTAGGGACCGCACATAACACCATGAGGATGCTGATGTGAACATTACACAGGATGTGGATGTGACAGTGGGTAACAGTCAGTGAAAGTGTGCAGATGGAAGACCAGCCCGAGGATGTTGATGTGGAGTGGGAACGGTCAGCAGCTGGACAGCAACACCACAACCTGGCCACAATCCTGCAGGACAGCCTACAGGGACTTGCATCTGATGTCCGCCGTATGCTGGGCAGGTTGGAAGCCATGGATGAGGCCATCCAGTGCTACTCTGCAGATGTGTGTGCAGACAGGCAATGACTCGGACACATCAAATGGGGTGGAACTGTTCACCGTTATCAGACAGACACTGCTCTTGCCTCAATAACTAGCAAACCTGTACCGATGTATTATACCTCCCTGTTACTGTTCCAATTCCCTGTTCCCTTCACAGCGTTCATAGTGTTCACCTGTTGCACATTTATATTGTTATAACTTTCTATTGCTGATTGTGGTTTTAATGTTTACTATGTTGCCAGTTATTCCATTGTTATTTATATTGTTATTGATATTGATAGTAGGTGTAATCATTGTAGTTGTTCTTGTTTGCCCACATATGTGGCTATTGTTGTTGTACCCTAACCATTGGACTACACATGTTTACTGAAGAACACCTGTGTCACATGTTCTTACTGGGTATGATTTGTGTGGGCCTGATGGGGTGGGACAGTCATAGCAGTGTTCTGAATGTGGCAGTAGGTTAATGATGACATGTGCAACAGTCATCTTTGCACATATGCACCACAGCCATGCTTGGCTGCAGTGTTGTGTCACACGAGTGTTAATGCCACTGGTGTGTGCGGAATCAGGCATGGCAGGGGTGTACATATATGGACCCAGTTCTGCATGCACAGCATCCCATCCTACACAGGTTTGATGGAACCCATCTGTGGTTGACACATAGGCGTGTGGTCCAACATGCAGTGGGTGATGTATGTGCAGGTACAGATGCCTGCTGCATGGTGTTGCACATGAGCTGTCACCACAGCACACTGTTCTGTGGACATCTGTCCCCCTGGTAGGGTGTTGTACATCCAGGCCATGCGTTACTAGTAGTGTTGCACAGTACAGTGGCTGTGTGCATGGAACGGTGTCCCTGTGGATTCTGTTAAAATATCATGGAATGCATGGGACAGACTTGTGGAACCATGGCATTTGGGCAGGATGTGTAGGCCTCAGTACATACAGGTGCTGCAGAACACATTATAGAGCGAGGGAGCTCTCCTGACCAATCGGAGTGCTCCTTTCCTCTGCGCATGAGGTACTCTTATTCCATGAAGACCATTTCACACGCAGATGCCATGGAAACGGGCACATTCTGGAAAGTTTATTTTTAAAGAAATATATTATTGATCACTCTCAATCAATAATATATTACTACGTTCCTCGTCGCCACTCGTTGCTGAAAATGAGTGGTTTCACTTGCCTTCAGCTGCAGCCAGAACAGCTCAGCTTCACTTCGCTGTTCTCACTCCAGCTTGCTTACGCAGAAACCTCTCATTTTCAGCAATGAGTGGTTCTGAGGGACGAGCAAATAATACAGGTAGGTTGGATGTCATGTCTGTGTTTGTAGATGTGTACCCATGTAATGGCCTGACACGGGTGGGATGGGTGGGGAACACCTTGGCACCAGACATGCCTTGGGCAGGCAGATGTGCAACCTACAGGTGTGTGTCCACATGTGTGCTGGGCAGGGAACATGCTCCTGTACATACATGAGCCAGTGTGTCAATGTGTATATCAGTGTGCCCATACAATGCACCCGTGATGCACCTGACAGCCTATGCCTGCCTAGGATGTGACATAACATTGCGATGCATACAGGCCATAACGTGCACACATGATGTACAGGTTGTGGACAGGGCCATGTTGCATGCCACAGCTGTCTGTGTTGCCATCAATGGCCACACACCTGGGGGGGCATCTGCTTCCTGTCCGTCATTTTATTGTGTACTGTAGAAACGCTGTGGCACACCTGCCGTGGTGTGCAGCAGTGTGTTGGATGGCAGGTACAGGAGACACATAGCAGCATTGCATCACACATTTATTGGTACAGTAATATAATTCCACACGGCACCATAACACACCCTGTGCCCAAACACACACTACACAATGATGTCACCCATGATAGCACACAACCCAAGACAGCCCACATGATGTCACCCCACCCACCATGTGCACTTCAGTGTTGTGTTGTGACCACCTCACCACTGGCCATTGCCACGGTGCGGACTCCATACACACATGCCAGGATATGAATCCTGAAGTGTAAAGTGTCAAAGGCAGTCATGGCTGGAGGCATTAACTTCACCATTCCTGACCACGTGAACTTGCCAAGTGTGGGGAAGCAGGGACAGGGTCAACCAGGCAGCACCCACATACAACGGACACTACCTACTGTAGGGTTTGGGCAGGTCTGTTGAGTCTGGAGTTCCTTCTCTGTGTCCATGTGTCAATGGTTCTATGCTACACTGTCACTTGCCCCTCCCATGTCCTGTGCTTGCCATCCTGTTTATTCAATGTCCACCCTGGCCCGCAGGTGGGCCAATGGCACCACTGTTACCTGAGGGTGGATGCTAGTGACTGCCACTCTGTGCAGTGGCTGTCGATTGCTGGACAGGGTGTCTGGCTGAGCACCATAGCTCTGGCATTGCACCCAACTGGGGATCTACGTGGGGGTCTGTTGCAGTGACACCGAGATGTGGCCTACGTCGCCTTGGCAGTCACTGAACTGTTGCCTGAGGCAACATGTCTGGTGCCACCTGGTGGTCCACCGCAGCCCCCTGTGTTGCTGTGTTGTCCGGCACTGCCACAGTGGCTTTGGCATAGTTGTGGTCAACACTGGTCCCTTGCTGGCCCTGTGTGTCAGGGCTGGACACTGTGGATTCTGTTGCATGGCGGTGGCTGAACAGCAGGCACCCTGTGTTTATATCAGATGCCACACACCAAGGCCTGTGTGTGTGCACCGGTGGCTTGTGCTGTCTCAGGTGGGACCACCCATGTCCCCCGCAGACTGCTCAGATGGTGCACAGTCCTGGGACACCTCCATGGCTATGGGTGGTGTCTGTATCAACATTGTTTGTGATGGAATACCATGGTGACATGCCCATGTCCTCTGCCATATCCATGTGCATGGCATGCAGCATCTTTGCACACCCAGCAAGTTGCATGGCAGTGTGCTGTGTGACAAACACGAATGTGTTGTGTGCACTGTCCAGCATAGGTGTGGCCCTACTGTTTTGCTGGCATGTCAATGTTCCACTTCCAGCCACTGTCTGCTGCGGTGGGAGTACTGGCAGGTGCATGTCTGCTACATCCTCCATTACGTGTGTTGCACTTTGTACTGCAGTTGTGCATGGGGCACTGGGGCCTGCAACCACACCATCCTGCCAGACTGGGGCCATTGTGGCCTGTGTTGTGCACATTGATAGGGTTGCATGTTGTGACTGTGGCCCAGCCATGTGTCCCTGCCCGATGGGGTGGGTGCATGCCGCACTCCACGCATGCATCGCATTAGTGGGCCTGTTGGATGGGTCAGACATGGGCATGGAGGGTGGTGCCCACCCATGGTGTCACTGCATCCTGAGTGGGTACTGTCAGGATACTTGTGCCTGACTCCTGTATCCATGCTACGTGCTCTAGGGCACCTGATGCCTGCTTCAGTATTGCAGTCTGGTGTTCAGTGACCATCTGCAGCCCCTGCAGAATGTCCACCTGCCACTGCCACTGGTTTGCAACACTCCTTAGTCCCTGGATGATGGCATCCCTGACCCCTGCCATGTCATCATGCATTCGCTGGTAATGCACCTGGGCAGCGTGGTGTGTCTGCCCATCAGATCCCGTATGGTTGACAGTTCATGGAAAATGGTCTCCTCGGATGTCAGCATGTTGTGGCATAGTCGGTCCACATCATCCATGCTCATGACCATTCCTGAATTGTTTGCCTCGCCAGTCTCCTTCTCCCCCCACCCCAGCATGGATGGTGTTGGGGACAAGTACTGGGCAATGTTTTCTTGGATATCCTCTACGCTACCCCCTGTGGTACTGTTTCCATCCTTCTCAACCTCCTCCTGCCCCTCTTCTCCCTCCACATCTACCATCTCCTCCTCCCCTTCTTCTCCACCCCACCCTCCACTTCCCCTCCCTTCCCACTGGTGGATTCAGCAGCATCCTCCATGGTGGCATCTATTGACTGATCAATGGTGTCATCAGGGCTGCCATCTGTGTCACTGTCTCCGCCACTTGTTGATGTGTCCTCAGCAGGTGCATCCATGTCAGCTGTCTGTGTGTCCACTGTGTTGTCCTCCCGCAGTGGATCCATATGTGTGTGCCCCCACAGCTCCTGACATTCCACTGGTACCTACAACACAGGGGAGACAGCAGTCAGTGATGACAGTGGCTGTGGTAGTGGTGCATTTCAGCCCATACCTTTACAGCAGTGCCTGCCCAACATGGGGCTGTGGGCCAGTTGGGCTACGGATGTGTGCATTCACCCTCCCAGCACACTGCACAAGCATCCATGGCCCTATGTAGGCCTCTGTCCTGTGTGTGTCATCCAGCAGCAGGGCATAGTGGTGCCTGTGGTGTGTGCCTTCCATGTGTCCAACATGTATGTGCACATGCATTGTGCAGCATGTGTTGTGCACTATTGCGGCGTGCTTCTGCCCCAGTGACACACTGGTGGCAGGTCTTAGCCCTGCCTCCCCACTGTGCCAGTGTCTCCCCATCATATGATTTGCACAATGGCATGTTATTCACATGTGCACTGTGGCAGTGATCATACCCCTGCACCCACACAGTTGATGTACCCTAACACTCATAGCCCCATACCATCCACCATTTGCTGCCATGGGGGTGGTTCTGTACGCCATCGCCCCTGCCGCTTCCCCACACCCACACCCACACTCATGTTGGTTGTGGTATGGCACAATGTGGCCCCTGCATGTCATGTGTGTTGCACTCATACGGGTGTCACTGGCAGTCTGGCCTCGCCCGTACTGTACACCACACACATCATCCGGCTACTGCTATGCATCTTTGACCTGCCCCACTCAGCAGCCAGAACAAGTCAAGATTGCTATCCCCCTCGATGCTCCTCCTGCTTATCTGGGATGGCACCCCATCTTCCTGGCTGGTGAGCTACACCGGTTCATGTGGTCATCCTCATCCTACGGCAGTGGTGTTTTGGTGGATTTTGGCCATTTTCTCTTTGGAATGCTGTGTCAGGTCATTGTGCCACTTTTGGAGCTCATGCACTGTCCACTTCACTCTACCGATGGCATTCACCTTGGTGGCCACAGCCTCCCATGCTTCTTCACGCCAGTCTAAGTGCCTTGTTCCCACCTCTACTGAGGAGGAATGCACCATTGGCTTCCATTGCCTCTACTAGCACATCTGTCTCCTCGTTTGTGAAGTTTTTTCCTGTGGCTGCTTTGTCAGTTGCTGTGCTGCCATTCCCAATCTTTGTGTACTACAAGATGTGCTTTCAGGGGTCTGTGTTGCTGCAAGACAAAAACAGACATTAGTTCAGTTGCAATAGCGTTGGAATGTGTGCAGTGGTTCTGTGGTCAGCACTGTAGCTACCAATACAGTCATGCGTATATTCAGGGCACCTGCTTGGGGGGGGCTTCCACTCCAACAGTGGGTTGTCCCAGGGGAGGGGGGCTATGGTGCTGTAATGCACAAACGCAGATATTAGTATAATTGCAGCAGTGCAGGCATGTGTGCAGCAGTTATATGGTCAGTCCTGTGCATGTTAGTACTTACATGATTGGTTTTTGCTGTGTTTTCTGCCTGGATTTGCCTCTGTCCCGCTATTAGCACTGTGTCCTTGTTTCTGTCAAGATCTGCATCTTAGATGTACTTTGCGCACCTTTTTACATCTCATTTAATGTCTGACGTCATCTTCCTGTGCCAGGATACAGATAGTTTTTTATAAACTACTGTGCATTTACATGGACGTAGTTGTGTTTGGTATAAATTGGCTTGGAAGCATTTTGTGTCTTTCCTGACTACCTTTGAAAATCGGGCCTGATGTGTCTTGTGCTGGGAAAATGTCACAGCTTTGATGGTTGGGCAGAATGTCCACACACCCAAGTGACAATATCCCAGCATCCCAGCATGACATATACCTTGGAGTGCCTTATTGCGGTTTTAAAATACATTTTTAGATTGTTTGCATTGGATAAGCATACATATAAAAAGATTTTGAAGTCCTGACGTGGCCAATACGTGAGGATGCAGGTCTTTGTCTGTGCCTCTCTCACTCCCACTTCTGTTTGTGTGCCATCCCCCATCCCCCATTCTTTTTGCAGGTCCCAGTGAACTTAAACTTGATGGTCTTTGTTTCTCTCTCGCACCCCTCTCCCCCCCTGACCACCACCATCATTTGCTTGTGTGTCTTTCTGATTCTTTCACTGTCAGTCCCTGCCCCCATTTTCTCTGCAGGTCACATGTCTTCCTTTCTGTCCCAGCCCACCTCACACACACACACACACACACACACACACACACACTCTCTTTCTGCATGTTTTGATTTTACTGTTCATTCTCCCAGTACAGTCAGGGGTGCTAAGTGTTTGTACTGGGAGAACAAGTGTGGCGAACAATGAATTGAACTGCCGACAGAAGATAAGTCACCAACCCAACACTGCATTTTGGGTAAAAAGCGGGACTGCACTCACACTATGAAGCCAATCAGAGTCACAGCTTTATATCAGGTTTCATTCTGAGGACTTATTAAAAAAATGTAATGCATCGTATGCATTTGGAACATACGGAAGGGTGTTTGGTGTGTTATAATTTAACTAAAGACACTAATAGAAAATGTGCTCGGGGTGAAAGTGACTGTGACTGTGCCCACTCTGGGCCAGGTGAGGACAGCTTGAATACTGAAGCCAATTGCAGTGACTGCATCATGTTTTCATTTGGTTTCCAAAATACTGTAGAAACTTTGTAAATTGCAAAACTAATATGTTCATGTGTCAGGTGGGATGCATTATATTTATTTCATGTGGTTTGGGGGCTGTTTTATGACAGTGGGAGGGAGGAATTAATGTTTTAAAAATTATTGAAGTACTGGCAAAGTGAAAAGTGGCCATGTCAAGTAAGGGCATGACACATGGAGTAATTCATTTAACATGTTATACAGTCTTGTGTGTGCTGGGACATGATCTGTGATGTTGTAATGGGATAACATCATGGGTTGAGGTCTCAGCTGACCAATCAGGTTTCAGGATTTATTCTTGCCATTGTATAATGGGTGTTTACTCACCTGGTAAAGGTGATTGTTTTGGTTGACATCCATGGCACTCAGACCTTACTCATGGGTTTTAGCCCATCTGATAGGCTAGTGACACACATGACCTAGGATCAAATTTCTAGACCCCAGGTCCCAGAAGCCCCTGCTCTACAGTTCAAATCTTCCATAGCTGAAAATAAGGCTAATAATACTTCAACATGCTTATATATGTTAAAAACATACACTGAGCGCCTTTTGAAAACTGGCAGGAAGGCCCCTTTTATTTATCTCTTTTTACAATACTAATACTCGGCCTCCTAAACTGCCGACAGTCATCCTGGATGACTCAATCAAGAAATTCAAAGAAAAAAAACACCATGAGATATCCCTCTGTTCCCTTTTTCTACTGACCCAGATATTTTACTGATCACTCTGTGGGAGGGCTGTGGAGTGCCATGGATGTCAACCAACACATCACCTTTACCAGGTGAGTAAACACCCATTGTGATTGGTTGACCATCCATGGCACTTCAGACCTTACCTCATGGGTTGATAATCAGCAGTACTGCACCCAAACGGGTGGGACAGGGTGATCTCAGAATGGGAGGAAGAGGATCTGGCTGAGAGAACTCAAGGACAAACAAGGTCTGAAGCTCGTAAGTAATCCAACCTATAGTGTCTTGCAAAGGTATGAACTGAAGTCCAAGTGGCTGCCCTACAAATGTCCTCCATAGACTCATTGGCCCTTTCTGCCCAGGATGTAGCTATTGCCCTGTAGAATGGGCTTTAATACCTCTAGGGGAGTTAGATTCTTTGCCTTGTAGGCTTCTAAAATAGTTCTCTTGAGCCAGCTCACTATTGTGGTCTTAGAAGCAGCCCTACCCTGCTATTGCCCCTTTGATACCATAAACAACCTTTTGGTTTTACGAATGGACTGGGTTCTAGAAATGTACGTGGCTAGAGTGCCTCCCACGTCTAAGTGGTGTGGGATTGCTGTGCCCCCTGGTGCTGTATCAGATAGTGTGGGCAACTCAATGGGTTGCTCCCTATGGAAAAGGGATGCGAATTTAGGTTGGAAGAATGGTACCATTCGTAAGTGTACCCCCTGTGGGGTAAATAGTGTGGTTCCCTACAGGATAGAGCCCCCAGCTTGCTAATCCTGCAAGTGGAGCAAATGGCCACAAGGAAAGAGGCCTTCAGTCCTGCCCAGAAAAAGTTCACCTGACTGAGGGGTTTGAAAGGCGCTGTGCTGAGCAAGTCTAGGATGAGAGTTGGATCCCAAGAGGCAATCAGAGCATGGACCCTGGGGTGCAGTACTTCTACTGCTCTGAGGAAGCGTACGGCATCAGGGTGTGCCCCTGGGCTATGTTGGCCTATGGGGCCGATGGCGGACAGCTGTACACGGAGTGAGAGAAGCCTTTATCTACACCCTGCTGCAAGTAAAGCAGAATAGTCGACATGTCGACCTTCTCAGGCTCCGTACCCCTATCCCTGCACCATGCCATGAAGATGGACCATTGCCTGCCATAGGTGGAGGTGGTAGAAGGCCTTCTAGATTGCAGTAGCATAGATATCACTGAAGTGTGGTACCAAGCTTTCAGCAGTCTCTGCCTCTCAGGAGCCAAGCCATTAGCTTCATGGTGCCCGGTGCGCGCACGGGTCCTTGTGTCAGCATGTCCGGTTGGTATGGTAGCCTGCATTTGTCCAGTGCCATGGCTACCACTCCTGAGAACCAGGCTCGACGTGGCCAGTACAGTGCTGCTAGGATTATGGTTCTCTGCGATTGTCGAATCTTGAAAAGAAACTGCAGGTGTAGGGGGATGGGGGAAAGACATATGACCGATCCCACGCCCAAGTTTGAGATAGGGCATCGTTCCCCCGGGAGTGACATTCTCTGTATCTGGAGAAGAAGCTCCCCACTTGAGTGTTCTCTGCTGTTGCCATAAGGTCCATGGAAATGGGACCCCAAGTCTCCCATATCAGTTGGAACAAATCGGGGTGTAGGTGCCACTCTCCCGGTGCACCTGCTGGTGGCTGAGCCAATCCACTCGCATGGTGAGCTTTCCTGCTAGATGGACCATGCCAATGTGTCTAACATTGGCCTGGGCCCAATCCAGGACCCTTGTCACCTCTCTGCATGGCTCTGCTCCTGGTGCCCCCGTTTGGCAAATGTAGGCTGTAACTTGATTGTCGGAGTGAATTAGAACTGACTGACCGAAATGGTCATTGAAGGATCTGAGGGCACAATATACTGCCTCATCTCCAGAATGTTGGACAGTCTTGCTTCTGTCGTGGTCCAGCGGCCCTGGGCTGACAGAGGAGCCCAAGCATGCTCCCCATCCCAGGAGACTTGCATCTGTTTCGATGGAAACATTATACTTGGCCTCCAAAGGAACCCCTCGTGTGAGGAGCTGGCTCGCAGTCCACCCAGACTAGTGAGCATCCAATTGGGTCTGGTAGGAGTATCCTGACCTTCAGGTTGTGCTCGTTTGGGGAACCCTGGGTCAGCATATAGTTTTGCAGTGGTTCCATGTGCCATCGGGCCCATGGGACCAGATTGATGCATGACGCCATGCAGCCTAACATCTGGGCTATTTGCCCTATGGTTGGAAGGTTGTTGGCCTTCAGTTGGTAGGCTAAGGCTCTCACAGTTTCAACCCTCTTCTGGGATGGCCTGGCCCACCCCTGGGATGTGTTTATCTCTGCTCCCAGGTGCTCTAGTTGCTGTGTGGGCTTCAGGTAACTTTTTTCTTGGTTCACCACCCAGCCGTGTTCCTCGAGGGTGACAAGAACAACGGACGGCTTGGTGAACACTCTTGGAGCTGAGAAGACTGAAGGGCAGTGCCTGGTACTGAAAATGTTGCCCTAGAATATGGAAGTGTAGGTATTGCCTGTGACTTGGCCTGATGGGGACGTGCAGGTACGTGTCCTTCAGGTCTATCGAAGTCAGGTAGTCGCCTACTCGTATGCTGCAGGGAGTAGACCTCAGTGTCTCCATTTTGAACCTCTGGGTGAACACGTCATGGTTGAGGTGTTTGAGATCTAGGATGGGGCGGAGTTCCCCCATCTTCCTGGGCATGAGGAAGAAAATGGAGTACACTCCCTGTTCTTGCTCATGAGGCAGAACCTGTTGGATCGCCTTGTTCTGCATCAAGTCCAGCAAGATCTGTTGGACCTGATGGGCCGACGCATTTTTCTTTGAAATGGGGGAGCTTACAAATTTGTGTGGTATCTGAGAGTGGGACAATTCTATAGCATACCCCTGGGACACCACATCTAGTACCCATTTTTCTGAGGTTGTACCCTGCCACATGTGTTGAGACAGCATTAGTCTTTTGCCCACTGGCGGGCATGTGCTCCACGCCCGAGTGGGTGGGAGAGATAACCAGTAGTCATTGTTTATTTCTGTTCCCTCTTCCTCTGCCTGTGAACTTGGAGCCTCAGCCTCGAAAGGAGGAAGTCTAGTAACTGGAGTTAAAGGAGCTGCTCGCTCCTCCTTGCGCTCCTCTACCACAGAAGGAATTGTTCTGGTAATAGTTGTCTCTATGTGGCTGTTAACTGCTCCCCCCTCAATCTCCATCTGTTTGACGGGAGGTGGGTGGGTCTGCTCTTGTTCTTGAGGAGATCCTTCCCTCCCTCCTTGTGCTTTAGGTATTCTTGTAGACCTTCCCCGGAAACATGTTTGCCCTTCATGGGCAAGTTCTGTAGCAAAGCCTTGGACTCGTTGTCTGCTTCCCACAGCTTGAGCCACAAGGCTCTCCTGGCATGGTTCATGATGGCTGTAGCCCTGGCTGCTCAGTTTTAGAGCATCTACCACCATGTCTGCCAAGTATTTTGTGGCATCGAGCATGCATTCTAGCAATTCTGACTCCTGGTCTTGGGGTCTGCCTTGTTCAAGAGCTCCTCGAGCCATCGAATTTGTGCACGTGCAGTGTAGACTGCAGTTGTGAAGGCCTTGGCCACTGTGCCTTCTATTTCAAATAACTTTTTGAGCATGTCCTCCACCTTCTTATCTCTAGGGTCCTTTAGTGATGTGGTACCACAGGGTAGTACCGTCTTCTTGCTGAGTGCCACCACCTGGGGGCGAATAATGGGGGCAGTGCACCAGGCGCTAGCTTTGTCGTCCTGAACAGGGTACATGCGGTCCAGATTTAATTTGTCTGACATTCTACCAGGTTCTGTGGACTCCCATTCCTTAATGAAGATGTCATCGATTGCTGGGAAAACTGGAAATGCCTCCTTGGTGGCCATTCTCTGCTGGATCATGGGGTCGAGCTTTAATTCAGGTTGACCCACTTCCAGCTCAAACCCCATGGTGGACTTGATTATCCTCATGAGACCTGGGATCAAGTCGAAATAGCACAACTTGGATGTGAGGGACGGTACGGACTGTGTCTTCATTTCCTCATCATCAGATGGGACACCCTCCCCATCATCGGGAGGGTCTTTATCGTCCGAGTCGTCTCCTAAGTCTGGGAGCGGGGTGCTTGGGGGTGGCTCGATTGGGTTCTGATGGGTCCCCGATGTACCACCTGGAGTCTCTTGTTCTGGTTGTGGCTTCGGGTCAGTGGTATCTTAGGCTGGGTCATGGCCTCCAGCCTCTCCATGATTTTTAACAAAGTTCTGTTGGCTCTCCATCATGGCCACCACTGTTTGCTGATTCTGTAAAGGGATGGCCCCTGGGTCCATCCAGTTAGCCTCTCTGGGCCCTGGAACGTCCAATCTCAGTCCTTGAGATTTCTCCAAAGATAGGTTGTCCTCATCATGGAGGCATGCGGGGCATTGAGGTCCCACGTTATGGAGCATCATATTGGTGCTACAAGTAGAGCATTTCCTTGCCTTCACCATCTGTGGAGACAGAAGACAAAAAACGGAAGAATCGTTAGGACCTTAGATATGGTGGGCTTCCAGAGAAAACTGGATGCCCCAAGCAAACATGGCAGGTACTGTCTCTGCCGACAATACTAGAAAACTATGATATGAAGCAGGCGAGCCTCCTAGGGGTGAATTCACGGTCCTGCATATGTCCCCCCAGCGTGCGACTACCTCGCTTCCGGCCTAAGAGTAAGGCTAGAAGCCTACAAAGTGGAGGACCCTTTCAAAATGGTGGACTGAATTTTACAAAATGGTGGCCCTGTTTTCAACATGGTGGCGAGTAAGCCTCATGGTAGGGGTGAGCAGGTGATCCTCCTGTCGACGACAGGGCCACTGTAGAGAGGTGCCCTGAGGTGCAGGAGGAGAAAACAGGAACCGGATAAGCAGTACTCTGAACCAGGCAGGCCACTGGGACAGGGGCCTGTGCTTGATGGACTGAGGGCTCTACTAGGCTGGCCGCTGAGAGGGGCCTGGGCCTAATCTCAGATGCCCCTTGGACACCAAAGATAGATCTATCCTCTGTGGCTATGGCACCTCGTGGTTTCTGCTTGGGAGGGGATCCCACTGAGGGGCATGACAAAAGTAGCCTTAATCCCCACTTGTGGAACTTTCTAGTGGCACCACTGAGCTCGAGGGTGCTCAAGGAGGATCCCCCCACTGTAGTCCGTGGAGAGCAGATACAAACGCAGATCTGGTGCCCCAAACATTATTCTCCCCCTCTCTATCTCCATGTATGCCACCAAACACTTCTTCTCTCTCCTTCTTTTAACAAGGGAAACCGGCGCTTGAGCAGAAGCTGCTGCCGACGCCGCTAGGCAGAATGAGGTAGTCGGGAGCATGAGAGAGAGACAGAGAGAGAGAGAGAGAGAGAGATGAGGAGAGAGGGGAGGTGAGGCCGGGCCGCTCCCTAGATGCAATACTTCAGAGGCCTGGCCGAATGCTACCGCATCGTGCAGCTCACGTGGAGCTGGGATCCACTGTGCTGCCATGAAATGCAGTGACCACACGAAACACCAATGGATTTCTGGTACTTCTGCCTCTGTCGAGTCTCTTGAGTGAGGGGAGCGGGGGGGTAGCGTGAAGCCACGCCACGCTAAGCCAGTGTTGTCTCATGGATAATACAAGGCAAGGGAGCGCCTCGCAGGTGCTGTTCATTTGGGGTTAATCAAGGCCGATGCAGCAGAGGACTGCGAGATGCCTGAGTGTGTCTTCGCTCACGGTGACCTCTCTGTTTTCAACAAACAAAACCATACTAAGCCCAAAGCGTCCCCCTCACAAAAAGCCAATCTAAGCCAAAGCCAAACGGCAGGATCTATTAAAAACCTCGGAGCCATATTGAAACAGCATAATTTGTTCCAAACATCCCAATAAAGTCTCCCATACACTGAGACACCAAACAAACACCATAAAACCTAGGCTGGCCTTGAGTAGACCAGCCCTCTGCTATTGCAATGCCTAGACAAAAAATATTCTACGTCTTCTAGATCATATGCAGTATATACTGATAAAAAAGCTGTTTTAGGCAGGCTCAGATGCCATGTAATTAACAATATATTTCTTTCTGTGGGAACCACAGGCCTACCTTTTCCTGGAACAATACAGGGACTTCTGGAGTGTTCGTAGACTGATCAGATGCATGATTTGAACTGGAGAGCAGGGGCATCAGGGACGTGGGGTCTAGAAATTTGATCCTTGGTCATGTGCATCACTAGCCTATCAGGTGGGCTAAAACCCATGAAGTAAGGTCTGGAGTGCCATGGTTGGTCAACCAATCACAATAGAGCTTTTGTAAGCTTAGAACAGATGTTTGCCTGTTCCACTGTTATCCCGGTGCTAAGTTCTCTGTGACTGTACATTGCCCTGGAGGTACAGTGGGACTAGCAAACAAAAAATCAGGGTCTCAATTCACAAAACATTGCCCTGGCACAAACCTGGTTTGCGCGGTACAAACTGGATTTTGCCCCAGTTGGTATTCATAAAAGCCTAGTTTGCACCCACAAACCGGGTTTGCGCCCGGGAAAAGTGTGAAAGGGGGCATTATCCAAATGAAGGGGAGGGGATGTGAATATTTGCGCTGCCCGATTCACAAAGCATTTGCCCCACACAAGGGCCTCTTGAGTGGTCCTCTTGCACAGACAAATACTGCTGACTGAGACCTGGCAGTATTCTGCACAACCCTAGTGGCTGGCAGAGGTACTGCAGTGCCCCCCCTGTGAACCCCAATCACCAGCCCAAGTAAAACCCAAAATGTTTCCCCGGTGGCTAGCAGTCCCTCTCCCCAACGATCACCATCCTGTGTAGAAAAACACATATCACCCTGTTGATCTGGTGGTCCCTCTACTTCACCGATCGTTGTCCCGTTGATCATTAAAAATATGCCCCTTGTCATCTAGTTTGTCCCTCCCCTTCACTGATTGCCACCCAGTTGATCATTAAAAATATGTCCCTGGTAGTCTTCCCTTCCCTTCCCTGATCGCCAATCGCCATCCCATTGATAAATGAAAACATCTCCCTGGTGGTTCAGTGGTCCCTCCCCTTCCCCGATTGCTGTCACTTTTAGAAAAAAAATACCTCCTTGGTGGCTAGTGGTCCCTCTCCCTGACAACTGCTGTCCTGTGTAGAGGAAAATGCATCTCCCTGGTGGCTAGCAGTCTTTCCCCCCACCCAATAGATACAAAAAAATTATCCCAGGTGTCCAGTGTAACCCTCATCCCAACTCCTTGTATAATAATGTGACACATTTCCCTGGAGTTCTAGTGGACTTCCCCCTCACCCTATCCCTGATTCCTATTTGGGACCATAAACTATACCCTGGTGGTCTAGCTGACTCCCTACCCCCCATCCTGGCAGGGAGTGACCCTGTCGCTCCCCAACCTACCCTCAGTTGGTGACAGCACAGCTCTCCTCCTCAAGCATGGTTGACCGCTGACTGAGCTGTCACTGAGCATTTACTGCATGCAGTACGCACTCAGTGACATTGATTGACAGCTCAGAGGAGCTGTCATTCAATGAGCATGTACCGTATACAGTATGTGCTCATTGAGATCTCAGTCGGTGGCCAGCCATGGTGGAGAGGAAGGCTGTGCTGGTCACAATCTTTGGTTCAGGATGGGGAGGGCGAGCGGGATGGTGGGACACTACCTGCCGGAGTGGGGGGTGCACTAGACCCCCAGGGAAGAGATGTTATTTAACACACTGGGGCTCAGGAATAGAGGAAGGCTCACTAGACCACCAGGGATATAGTTATATTGATTACACTAGAGATCGGGATGGGGGAGGCATACTTGATACCAGGGCATATGATGCAGCATCAGGCAGGTGATTGGGTATGGGGAGGCACCGCTAGCCACCAGGCAGGGAATACTATTATGATTTGGGGCATGCCTTCTGGTAGGGGTGTGACCACTGGACACCAGGGATATCTTACAGTATTGTTATTGGGCAGCGATCAGCAACCATCGAGGTGAGGGACCACTAGACCACCAAGAAATATATATTTTGATACAACAAGGTGATTGAGACAGTGATTGGTGGGGGAGAGGGACCACTAGACCACCAGGAATATATATTTTAATAGAACTGGCTGATCGGGATGGCAATCAGCGGGGGGGTCCACAAGCCACTAGGGAATATATTTCTTTGGCTCGGGGGGTGGTCAGTGAGGGAGGGGACATCTAGACCACCAGGTCATGTATTTACTTTAGATGGGGCTGGCAATCAGCAAGGGAGGGGACCACTAGGGAATTTATTTCTTCAGATCGGGGTTAATCAGAGAGGGAAGGGACCACTAGACCACCACGGATTATCCATATGTTCTATTAGGCCAGCAAATGGCATACTGAGCGGGGGGGCTGCTCTCCTTGCAGCGTATGCAAATGGTCTCATAATGGGCATGAAAATTGTCACTTAGCACTTTGCATGCCCAACGGATTCATTTGCATGGTTGCCTTTGTGAACTGGAAATAGTGCCCCTGCATTATTCCTTGCAGGCCCATGCTCCTAGCTGCATGTCAAGGTGGCACCACTGGGGTAGCACTGGCGATACTGGGGTTACCGCTGCCTCAGACTACCCCTATTCACAGCTGGATGGTACAGAGAGCAATCTGACTGTGAATAGCAAATTTGGATGCCGGGCAACCGCAAAGCGCAATGCTAAATTTTGCGTTGCCTTTGCACAATTTTTTGTGAATCTGGCCCCAGAACTTATAAAATCTGTAACATGCATTGCAGGCTATTGAATCTCCCAGTGCTGTAGCCCTACTCTGATGTCTGCTACAGATTATTCTGGGATTTCTGGTTAAAGTAAATGTCAGCTTGTAAATCAACAGAATTAGCCTGATACAATCTACTGTACTGCAGCAAACAGTAAGTAAAAAAATGCTTTTACATACCCAAAAAGTGCACATTAGGAAGAGTCTCATGTCATTGAGGGGCTCTTGACTCTTCCCCTTTAAACAAGAGCTTGAAAAAAGTTGGTTAAAAACTCATTACTTCCAATAGCTTTGTATGAAGTCCATACTATCCATTTCTAACCTGACACAAAATGGTTGCCAGGAGGTAATGAGTTAAAGTTCATTTAAAACACTAACACCAATGGGCAAAGATCCTCCCCCCAACAGAAAGTAATCCCCACACTCTGTCAAAGTTTTTTTCTTTATTTTCAATAAAAAACGCAACCCAAAGAGTTTCGTAAATAGGTGGGACAGTAGTCCAACATTTTCCCAGCTACCCTTTTTTTGTGCACGTCTGCCTCAGTTTCTTATTTCTGGACTGGTGTAATGCAAAATAAAGGAATGCCTCCTTCTCCTAGGCTGTGAATACATATTTCCATTTGCATGTGCAGACGTGCCTGACTGAATACAAATACACATCCCCCCTTTTCAGTCCTTGTGCTCACAAATAAATCATAAGATCTTTCCATGGGTAAGTGGCTTGACTACTTCTTAATATTGATTCCTAATGTTTTTTAAGCCTGGATGCATATTCATATGGGGAAGCAATTAGTTGTTGTCACATTTTGAATGATATCTATGTAGGAATTCAGTCACTGTATCCTCAGTAAACATAGTTTAACAAGATGCTGAATGCATGTATAGGCAGCACTATAGTGCCATATGTAGAAGACAGAGGCATTGCATAACATTAAAATGTTTTATGAAATCAGATATGTGAGCATCGAGTTTTACAAGATGTGTGAGATGTAAGCAGATAACAAGGAAACTCAAATGTAATCATACATGTGTACCTATTTTTGTTTTGCTTATCAGCATAGCCTAAAATCCACCAACTCCTTTTAGGGCTACAGCGGGTGGAGCCCTGCAGACCTCTTGATCAAAAAAGGGCTCCTCATTCCTTGCATTCTTTGTGACCGAACAACCTGTTAGAGTTCCACCACAGTTGCTTCCATGTCCGTGGAGCACTCCGCTTGCACTGCACTATTTTGGCAACATACTGATCGCGACCCTGGAGGATTGCACACCCCCAGTATTACTCTTATGATGTTTCTTGGGGCAAGGGTTGCTGAGAGGGAGGATTGGGTGAGGGAATATCTGTAATTTTAAAAAGGAAAAATTAACAGCGGTCACGACAGAACATGGTACACTCCACCATGCCCAAGATGGCCGCCACTCTCTGCTGTGCATGTGTGACGTGCAGTAGAGTGTGGTGGCCATCTTGGACATGGCAGAATGTGCCATGTTCTGCCATGACTGCCGTTAGTTTTTTTCTTCAAAATTACAGATATCCTCTCACCTGACCCTCCCTCCCTCTCAGCACTCACCACCCCACACCCCCCCTAGAAACATAAGAGTGACACTGGGGGTGCCCAGTCCCCCAGTGTCCCAATCAGGAGGGAACCAATTTTTTTCAAATTAAATTATACATAACCCCCCACCTGACCCTCCCTCTCAGGACCTACCACCCCACCCCAGAAATATAAAAGTGACACTGGGGTACCCAATCCCCAGTGTCATGATCAGGACACTCCCATTTTTTTTCATATTCCCCCCCCGACCCTCCATCTCAGCACCCACCACCCCACATCCCTCCCCCAGAAATATTACAGTGGCACTGGGGGTGCCCAATCCCCTAGTGTCACGATTAGGATTTCAATCCCCCCACCTGACCCTACGTTGACACTGGGGGGTGCCCAATCCCCCAGTGCAGAAATCCTTAGTCTTTTTTCTTTTATTTTCATTTTTGTACCTGTAAAAAGGAAACCATCCATCAATGTCTTTTGTGGCAAAGACTCCCCCCACTTGACTCTCCCACTCAGCACCCACCACCACACATACCCCCAAACCCTTACTTACTTACTGATCAGAGGTCCAATGCTGTAGTCATCTCTGGACCGCAGACACATCTTCACTCTTCAAAACCGGACTGGGAACTGAAGAAATGGGTTTGCGATTCAATGTATTTCAATGGGGTTTCAATCTCAGTATCATAACTTGGGCATTGTTGCATATGTGTGGCCCACATTTTCAACATGCCGCCTTTGGGACCTTACCTCATGAACAATTTAACTGTCATTAGGCAGATCTGTCCCGAAAGGTGATTTCATGGTCCCTGAATGAAATCACCTTTCGAGCAAGAGTGGAACATTTTCTCTGCCCCTGTTCATGAGGTGGGGTCATAAGAAGGCTATGTTGAAAATGTGGTGTAAAAATATTAAACAACAAAGTTATGAGCCTACATTGAATTCTGCAAACGCAGGCTTGTAACTTTGGTACTTTTTAATATTTTTACCCCAAATTTACAACATAACCATATCTTTACAGCACCTCATGAGTGTGACAGCTGTTATTTTTCAGATCCTGGCCAGAATGTTTTTTTTTTTCACATCCCAGAAGATGATTTCATGGTCCCTGCACGAAATCACCTTTTGGCCACTAGTTGAACATCTTCTCTGTCATTGTTCATGAGGTGGGGTCATAAGAAGACTATGTTCTCAATTTGGTGTAAATATTTAACAACAAAAAAAGTTATCAGGCTATGTTGAATTTTGCAAACACAAGCTCATAAGTTTGGTAATGTTCAATATTTTTAACTCAAATTTTCAGCATAGCAACTCCTTTACAGTACCTTATGAATGTAACAGCTGTCATTTTTCATTTCCTGCCCAAAATGCATTTTTTTGCATCCCAAAAGGTGATTTCACGGTCCCTGCATGAAATCACCTTTCGGACAGGATTTGAACATTTGCTCTCCCTTCTTCATGAGGCAGGGTCATAATAAGGCTATGCTGAAAATCTGGTGTACAAATATTACAAAACAACAAATTTAGGAGCCCACATTATATTTTGCTAATGAAGGCTCATAACTTTGGTAAGTTTCAATATTTTTGCACCAAATTCCTCACCTGTAGCCCTATCAGCTCTGGCCAGAGTTTATTTCATTGTTGCTCCTAGTAAATTATTTTTTTTTCTTAAGATGACTGAAGCACAGAGAGGCCACATGATTAGCTTACTGGCTGTGCTGAGATTTAAACCTGATTTCTCTTGTTCGGCACTACTGCCCATTTACCTTCTGGACCACGCTACCTTCCACCACGAAAGTCAAAGGTTACAGTCACTTGGTTTCATGACTGATGTGTATAACAGAAGAACTATCACTCCAGTCTCATAAATACTATTACTTTATTTGCATATGTCAACATGAATTCTTTCAAAATCATGTATGCTTTTTAGTCTCTCTGATACAGACTGCTGGAGTCCCATACACTGCAAGGGACTGTCACTTCACCACTTAGCCGCAGATCTTTGAGTTGTGCCCCATTTTACTGTGCACAATGGAGCTCACAAGCCTTCCATGCACAGTCCCTAAACAGTGACCATATGAAAAAGGGGTAAGGGAATGCAAATGCATGGTAGTCCTTGCATTCCTGGTTGCAACCTGCAACTAGAAACAGAGGAGTCGACGAGTGATGATTACTATTGTTGGACCAATCACTCTGTAGTATGTTGTGGGGACAGAGGGTATACACGGGGGATCTACTGGATGCCAGACAACAGTGTCTTCAGGGATCCGTGTGGAGAGTCACTGGACCACCAGGGATGATTCAAGGGCCATTACAAAAATGATGAAATAACAGTCCAGAAGCAGGACTGAAGGTGAGGGTCAGGCAGTGGGGGAACACTACAACAGCAGTGTCACTTCCCATAAACTATTTATGTGGGATAGCACCATGCAACTGGCCCTATACCATACCCAGACTTCCATGAACATCGGAACCCAGCAGGTTAGCAGATGCAAACTTGGTTTATATCAGCTAACATAGGGCCAAGTTATATGAATTTCAGCTTAGTCACAGGATAACCCCTAGAATACAGGGGGTTCCTAAATTTGTTGAGGTTGTCTGCTGGCAGCTGAAGGATTAAAGTTTGAGCGCTCCTGCTGCCATGCACCTTGTTGCATGTGTAGGGGAGGAGCCTGGTAAGCTATGTCTGCCACTCAAGGAAGCAGCAGTCAGACTTTGTTTTTGTTTTTTTGGCCTGCGAATTCAGAAGAAAATCACCTGTGCTACAGCTGTGAAGGAGGTTCCCTCACTTTTATTCTTGTCATGTTGCCAGTGATCCATACTGCCTTTAGTGAAGTGGCAGAGGTCATTATTTCATTTAGGGCTACAAGTTTGTGGTTCAGCCTTAACTCTAAAAAGGTCAAACCCCAGCTGTTCGCAGGGGTGAGGACACCCATGCATTTTCTTTTGTTTTGAGCGGACTTTGCAAACTTTGATCCCACAAATGCAGTGATAATAATTAAGCTGGAATCAGCTCCTACTGCAATGCAAGTAAGTGCTGCTGCTTGGGAGTGGAAAGGGTGGAACCCTGGTTTGGGTATAAGGTCCATCAAGCAAAAGCAGACAGATCAAGATTTGATTTGCGCTTTGGGCTGCCCAGCTCCGAAGTCCACTCACTCTTCATTTTAACTTTTTTTCTTTCCAGTTTCCAGCCACACACACTATCTGCATGAGCACAGGAGCCAGCACTTGCAGTCAGGGGCCAAATGCCATTTTTATGTTGATTGCACGAGTGCAAGAAACATATTGGGACAGCTTGTTCAGAAGCAGGTTGTGGAGGCATGGCACTGTTGTGGCCAGTGCCCCTACAGCCTGCAAAGGCTTGTCCCACTTCATCCAATGCTGTTGCATGCTGCTGGTGACACGGGTTTGGAACCTTGCTACCAACTTCTGACAATTTCGCCGCTGCAATCAGGGGCTGCCTTGTCATTGCAGTGTCAACCATCTGGTGCAATGAGGGAGCAACCCGTCATTGCAGGGCGGAACTTCCAAACCCTGATATTGTTTGTGAACATGGCGACGACTTGCTGCCATGTTCACAAACAATATAACCCCCCCACCATGTGTTTTTGCCAATGGGGGACCCAATCCCCACTGGCGTCAGAGCCATACTGTTGATTTTGCTGACAGGGGAGCCCGCTTCATAGGGCATTCTGTAACCCCCACTTCCATTGTCTGCTGGCAGGTGCCCAACTCGCCAGCATAATCTGAACCCTTTGTTGTGTGCTGATGGGGGCCTAATTCCCATTGGCTACTGCTGCCCCAAAGAAGGTCCTTTGGCATGCTGGGAGCCCACACCAGCATGACACATGCCACTGTGGAAAAAAAGAACTGTCCCATGACACGTTTTTACCCTGAAAAAAGGATACTGTCCCTCAGAGGTCTCCCTGCCCCTCCCTGCAACCCATGCCCAACCACTGCGCACCTGCCTCCCCACCCCTCACCCCATGCTTATCTCCCGAGCTCGCATGACGATCTTCAGTGGACCGAGCAGGTCTGCACTCTTCAAAGCCGACCGAACTGTATAATGGAATAAATAGGGTTTTGTCAACTTTAATGGATATTTCATTCATTTATTGGAATTTTGGCACCAAATTTTTAACATGGGGGTTTTGGGACCCTCCTCATGAATTCTTGAACTGTCATGGCGATCGCCCGAAGGTGATTTCGCACTCACTGCATGGAATCACCTTTGGGGCAGTATTAATGAAACGACAGTGCTGTTGTTCATGAGGTGGGTTTCAAAAGCCTCATGTTGCAAATTTGGTGAGAAAAATCTAAAAAATGACTGTTTTATGAGTGCACTGTGCAGTCCTATGCACGCCAGAATTTCCGTGAATTTGCAATATTTTGGCACAATATTTTCAACATTGGCATTTTTCACACCTCCTTGTGAGCAATACAGCTGTCATTGTTCACATCCTAGCGAAATGTGTTATCGCACTTCCAGTGCAGAATAGCCTGGTCGCTGTGGGAAATCAGTGTTTGGGATAGATTAAGAAAATGACAGTGACACTTTTCATGAGTAGAGGTCCTAAAATGGCTATGTTGAAAATTTGGTAACGATACTCCATAAAATGACTGTTACGAGTGTGCATTGCGCAGTTTGTATGCACGCTCGTAACTTCGCAAATTTATAATATTTTCACTCCAGATTTTCAACATTGCCATTTTCCCACACCCAAAAGTGCAGCTGTCATTTTCCCATCCTGGCTAAATGTGTTTCGACTCCGCGCATAATAGAGCGGTCGCTGGGAAATCACTGTCCAGGACAGATTAAGAAAATGACAGTGATACTGTTCATGAACAGAGGTCCTAAAATGCCTGTGTTGAAAATTTGGTGATAGCCCATCAAATGACTGTTACAAGTGTGCATTGCACACTTTCCACACACCCTTGTAACTTTGCAGATTTGTAATATTGTCATGCCAGATTTTCAACAGTGGCATTTTTTCACACTTCCTTATGAGCAGTACACCTGTCATTTTTCACATCCTGACTGAAATGTGATTTCACAGTTGCGGACAGAATAACACGGTCGCTGTGGGAAATCAGTGTTCGGGACAGATTAAGAAAATGACAGCGGCACTGTTCATGAGCAGAGGTCCTAAAATCCCTATGTTGAAAATTTGGTGACGAAACTCCATAACATGACTGTGTTACAAGCGTGCATTGAACTGTTTCCACGCACCCTTGTAACTTCACAAATCTGTGGCATTTTTTCACACCTCCTTATGAACAGTACAGCTGTCATTTTTCACATCCTGGCTAAAATATGTTTTTGCATTCCTGCCGGAGAATAGCACGGTCACTGTGGGAAATCAGTGTTTGGGACAGATTAAGATCGAACGAGTGAGAGGGGGGAGTGACCATGCTCAACTGAGCTGTGTCAGGACTGCTGCAGATTTGTTTGTGGGCAGAAAAAGGCCCCAACGCAAGAGCCCAGTACGAAAGGGCAGCCTGCAGCACTGGGAGAAACAGAACAAGAGAGCGAGTGAGGGAGGAGGCGTGAGCAAACTCACCGGAGCGCTATCAGGACTGCTGTGGATTTCTTTGTGGGCAGAAAAAGGCATCAATGCAGGCAGGGGCCCAGTAAAGGGCAGCCTGCAGCAGTGGGAGAAATGAGTGCAGTGAGTGAGACAGGGGACTGGAGTGAGCTCAGCGGAGCTTTATCAGGACTGCTGCGGATTTTTTGGCAGGAAAAGGCACCAATGCAGGCAGGAGCCCTGTACAAAAGGGCCGCTTGCAGTGCCAGGACAAACAAAATGAGTGCATGACAGAGGGAGACTGAGTAACCTCAATGGAGCTCTGTTGGGACAGCTGTGGATTTCTTTGTGGACAGACAAAGGTGCCAATGCAGCCAGGAGCCCCGTACACAAGTGCAGCCTGCAACGCCAAGAGAAACAGAATAAGTGAGTAACAGAGTGGTAGTGAGAGCTCAACAGAGCTCTATTGTGACTGCTGCAGATTTCTTTGTGGGCAGAAAATGCGGCAATGCAGGCAGGAGCCCAGTACAAAAGGCCAGCTTGCAGCCAGCAGAATGAAATGAGTAAGTGAGAGAGGGGGAGTCAACAAGCCCAATGGAGCTGTGTCGGGACTGCTTCAGATTTATTTCTGGCCAGAACAAGCCACCAGTGCAGGCAGGAGCCGAGTACAAAGGGCAGCCTGCAGCAGCAGGAGACACAGAACAAGTGGGTGAGGGAGGGAAGTGAGTGAGCTCAACGGAGGTCTGTTGGGACTGCTGCAGATTTGTTTGTGGTCAGAAAAAGGCAGCAATACATGCAGGGGCCCAGTACAAAAGGGCAGCCTGCAGTGGCGGGAAAGCCAGAATGAGCAAGTGAGAGAGGGGGAGTGAGCGAGCTCAACGGAGCTCTATTGTAACTGCTGCAAATTTCTTTGTGGGCAGAAGAAGGCGGCAACGTAGGCAGGAGCCCAATAGAAAAGGGCAGCCTGCAGCGCCGGCAGAAACGGAATGAAAGAGTGAGAGAAGGGGAGTAAGCTTAGCTCAATGGAGCTTTGTCCGGACTGCTGCAGATTTCTTTGTGGCTGGAAAAGGTGCCAACAGAGGTAGGAGCACAGTATGAAAGGGTAGCCTGCAGCACCAGGAGAAACAGAATGAGTGAGTGACACAGGGGGAGTGAGTGAGCTCAACAGAGCTCTGTCGGGACAGCTGTGGATTTCTTTTGTGGGCAGAAAAAGGTGACAATGCAGGCAGGAGCCCAGTACAAAAGGCCAGCGTGCAGCGCCGGCAGAAACGGAATGAGTGAGTGAGAGAGGGGGAGTCAGCAGGCTCAACAGACCTGTGTCGGGACTGCTGCATATTTCTTTGTGGGCAGAAAAAGCCACCAACAGAGGCAGTAGCCCAGTACAAAAGGGTAGCCTGCAGCACCAGGAGAAACAGTGAGCGAGTGAGAGGGGGGAGTGAGCCACCACAATGGAGCTCTGTCGGGACAGCTGCAGATTTCTTAGTGGGTAGAACAAGGTGCCAATGCAGGCAGGAGCCCAGTACAAAAGAGCAGCCTACAGCACCGGGAGAAACAGACTGAGCGAGTGACAGAGGGGCAGTAAGCGAGCTCAACACACCAACGCAATCAACATTCGGCATTAACAAATGCTTGTTGGTATTGTGAGCATGACAGTCTCCCGAGCACTCAGTCAACAGTATTGGGGAAGCCGTGGATGCAGAATGCTCATCTGACCCAACCTGCCCTGTCGCAACTTGTCCCATCCCAGTCCAATTGCTGAGAAGAGGACAAGTCAAGGACCAGAACAAGAGACTCACTGAGGATGATTATTTTATTTGGACCACAGGAGGTCTAGGTCTTCAGGGATGGTTACTGGGGCGGTGTGTGAAGCAGAGAGCATTGCTAGGGCCAGGGTAGCCTAGGTGCAGTCCACCAATGTAATGAGTAGTGCTTTTCATGTTTATAGTTTTCTTTAATCTAGTTAGGTAATGAAATAGAACACTGCAGCTAGGCTTGATAGTCTATTGAGTTGTATTGCATTTTGTGAGTGAGCTAGCTAACTATAAATTAATGAACCCCAACATCTAGAATTGTTTGTGTGTGGGTGAGAGGACTGAGTAAATTCTCCAGGACCAGGGTTGCTGCTTTTCTTTCTTTTTTTAATTATTTTTTATTTTTGTTATCATATAGCAATAGGGTGCTAAACCATTTCTGATAGGGTGGGGGTAAGCCATGGTATGGGGGGTGGTTAAGGTGGGATCTTGTCTTAATGAACAGCACAGTGAACTCACACTTACTGTACTTGATGTTGGGGGTAACTTGATTGGTGTGGTCCTCCAAGATGCACTGCATGATGGTTGATTCCTACTTCCTGGAGTCACTAGACTATAAAACAAAATCTGTTAGCCACAACCTCGGGAGGTACTGCTGTTTGTGCCCATCAATTGATCACCCAGCCTTAACTGTCCATTCCAAAAGCTAGCACGATGTGCACCATTAGGTGGTGGGGAGAAGTATGGTATTAAGCTTGTGACCAGTTTTATGTACAGTATGTCATGTTTGCTGAGTGATAATGTAGTTTGGGGTGGTACTTGCATCAGAGTGTCTTTCGAAATTGACACCCTGATGCAAATCCCATCCCAGTCTGTACTGTTACATTCAGCACAGCATGAATTGTGGTCTCACATATTGGATACTACAGTGTTCACCTCCCTGCACATAACATGGCAGCATCTGGCTAGCCTGGTTTTTAGACGAGGGTGGGGGAGTGAAGGATAGAGTAAAAGCTGTGCCCTTTAAAGACTGGGCCAATGGATGTCTTTTCATAGTCCAGCATCCACTCTGGGTACTAGAAGTCCATAATAGGATGACCACAGGCACACAGTTGAAAGTTGAGCCTCCCCCACCACAACCACTACCACTATCACGTGATGGAGAGAAGCGGCTAAGGACTGGGGAACACAATACTGCAGAATTTTGAAGACTTAATTCTGGTAAGGGAAGAGACATGGGAGGGGGATGGATTTGGGTGGGGTAAAAGTTTGTAATGTACTGTGTGGCTTGGACCAGGCAGAACTTGGTTCTACCTGTTAGAACGAGGTTGACTCTACTAGAACGTTTGTATCTTGTGCTCGTTAGTTTGAACCAGGCAGAACCTTGTTCTACCAGTTCTGTCTGGTAGAACCAAGTGGAACTTGACAAAACTTTTTCAGGTTTGATCCTTAAAGATCACAAGGTAGAACTTTTAGAGGTTAGCACAGCCCTAATTTTGATACAATGAGTGCAGTGTTCATCAGGGGGTGAACAGTAACTGTATTCCCCAGACTATGTTATTATGTATTTATTCAGTTATGGTGTTAAAATGTGTGTATAAAAACTGGGCTGTGCTTTTGGCCGAGATCACGGGGATTGTGGATGGGATGAGCAGAGGTAAGGTTCCAAAAAAACTAATATTGCATTTCCTTTAGTCACTATAATAATAAACCCCAACTTATGCAGTAATGTAGGTTTTTTTAATGACTTTTCTGCCTTTTTAAGATACATAACCATAGTGCCTTGTCAGGCACATCCCAGAATATTGTGCCAGACTTTGCTCCAGTCCTGAATGCACTCCAGGAGTGGAAGCAGCTGCATCTTCAAACACATTGCACCCCCACAGGTACAACACTGAAAACAGAAGTTGTCACTTGTGGACATGATTAGTGAAATTTGTGTTACAAAAACTGAATAAAACAGAATTGAAGATGAAAAAACTAAGTCACTGCACATGTGCAATTTGTGTTTTCTTATACTAAGTTTGTCTCTGCATCTTTTTGAAAAGACTCAAAGATGATTTAGTCCAAAAAATCAAACATGTGCAGGGATTTCAGTTTTTTTTTACTTCAGTTTTGTTATTTCATTCATTTACAAGTTACCACCATCCTTCATGACCTTGTACATGGTAGCTTGTAAATCTCACCGGAAATGGGTTTTTGGTGAACAGTGAATTCCCCAATTTTGTGACCACTAAGAGTCACATAAACAGTGGAATTCATACATTATCGGAGGTATGAGTCCGTAAATGGTGGAGTCAGTTTTGTGAAACAACAATTATTGAAAACATTGCACAAAATGGAACTGCATATGCGTGATATCTTCATTTGTTTTGTTATAATTTTACATTTATACATTTTCTCAATTAAGCCACCTAGTGAAGAATCATCCTTGGGTCAAACTCTAACCTGAAAGTTTCAGGTTTTAGCTCACAGCCAGCTGTGTCCTACTGGGGCCCTGTGCACTAATGGGCCTGTTACACGTGTCAGTGCCATGTAAAGCAGGTGCACAACTACAAGGGTTGGAAATGTGTAGCCCACCATGGCATGCACTATGGAGAGAGAGGTGGCCACTGGAGCGGCACCAGCTTCAATTTATACACATTGTTGTGTGCATGGGAGGGTCAAGAGGTGGTGCAGAGCCAGGGACGCTCCAGGATTCCCCATAAATGGACAACCACAGGCTGGGATGGACACCTACAGTGGAGGTATGGTAAATACTGGTGGTGCGGAGGCTGACAGAAGTGGCCATGGAAATGTTCAGCAGCCAGATGGTAGGGGGCAGGAACAATGAACCTTACCAAGAAAAGTACAGGTTCCCAGGATGGAAAAGGTAGCAGAATGGAGGAGCGGATGGGGATGGAGACACTCAGGCATGGCACCCTCAACCTCAACCTGTGCAGTGGGCATTGGGACAGCCTGATCCCATGGCCAAACAGGGTGCAGGACAGGCACCACTGGGGGTCCTTGCAATGGAATGCAGCTGCAATACACCAAATAATAAAATAAACCAAAGTTGCACATGTGCAGTTCCTGCTGTCTTCATACTTAAGTAACCCCTTGTTACCCGGGTTACTAGAATCCCAGTAAGATCTAATGGTAGTCAGAGGCAGCTTGTGAAACTCCAGTTAAATGGGTTTCACACTGTCTCACTTGTTCTCAGTCTCAGCTGAGACTGAGGGATGACATCACCAATAGAACTATTGCAGCTGCATGAGCCACATTGGAATCTGCAGCAAAGGAGTCAGATAGAACACTGGGAGTTTTTGAAGTCAGTGAGTGAGTTTGGCAGGAAGCTTGCTGAGAAAGCAGCTCAGTGAAGGCTCTAGGAGCCTCAGCCCTGACAGAGGGCTAGTTTTAGTTTAATAGGTGTGTGTCTCCACCTTAAAGAGAGACACAAAGATAACTGAAGTGGTGGAGACCACTGTTTTCGGTCTCAGTGCCCTCCCTCGGGGGCAGAAAAGTTTCCTGCAGATTCCTGGGGCAACCCCCTAGTTCTGCTTGTGAAGGAAAAGCTGCCTATGTGTTCCAGTGTTTATTTGGGAGAAAAGATTTGTGAGTCGCCTGTGGGCACCTGCAATGTGAGGGTGAGTATCTGCTCTTGCTAAAGAGCCTATGTTTTTCACCCTGGGACTTGTGTGACAATGTGGGGATTGAACTACTAAATATTGGGAAGCCTAGAGTAATGGGCTAAGCAAAGTAAAAGTAGGTTCAAGTCCAGAGCTTGTTGGGATGCAAATGTTATGTAGAGGAGATGTGACAGATGTCTACCCAGAATCTACATTTGAAAGTTCAGTAAAGGAATTGTTCAGTTTCCAGAGAAATGGCTGGGTATGGGCTGTGGGAGCTGGAGGTGGGTGGCCCCCCATCTTTAGTAACCAGGTCCACCTCTATGGATTTCTTCTGTGGATTTCTACTTTGCCTCAGGCACTTGGCCAGTGATGGGGGAAGTACCCAGACATGGATTTGTAAGGAAAATTCTCTCTAGGAGTCAAGACTCTAGTGTGGTTTGGGGAGCGATAACAGGATAATTGGTTCATCCTCAAATGGACTCATGGATCAAGGGTCATGGGGAGCTGGGCCAGTGGGGAAAACCCAAGTAGTGTACAAGTCGGGCTGTGTACCCAAAGCTGCGTGCAAGTCTGGGCTGTGTGCCTGGTGGGTTTAGAGCCTGAGGTCTGGAAATAGTGATAAAGTGTTCTGTTGTATCTAATCTGCATTACCAGGAAATGTAGCCCCATGGGGGTCCGTCTATGCTTTGTTTGTTCAGCTTGGAGGTGAATAAAAGCCACACTGAAGAATCCCATTTCTGGCTCTGGACATTACAGTTATTGCTTCCTGTGTTCGGATTTACTTGGGTGCCCCTGTTCAGAGTAGCCAAACCTAGGTCCCCTGTGCCGAGTAACCTCATCCTCCCCGAACCCAGTCCCCACCAGGTACTGCTGTCAGCTTCAACAGCATGCCACCTGTCATTTTGCTAAAAAGGCAGGGGTGAGGGGTTACACTTACTTTTGCATCTTTTTGAAAAGGCTCAAAGATGACTAACAATTTATGAAACATTTGTGCAAAATACAACTGCATATGTGCTGTCTTAATTTTTTGTTATAATTTTAAATCTGTACATTTTCTAACTTAAGCAATCTAGTGAAAAATCATCCTTCAACCAAACTCTAACCTGAAAGTTTTAGGTTTCAACTCAGAACCACTTGTGCACTATTGGAGCCCTATGTATAATTTGGCCTGTTACACATGACGGTGCCACATAAAGCAAAAAGCAGTCACTAACTACACAGGTTGGAAATGCATAGCTCAACATGGCATGCATTTTGGAGATGGAGTTGGCCACCAGAGTGTGCACTGGCCACAAAAGTACACACATTGCTGTGCACAGGGAGGGATGGCAGGCTGTGCAGAGCCAGAACACCTATGACTCCACCATAACTGGACAACTGCAGGCTGGGGCACACCTACTATGCAGACATGGTGAATACCTGCAGTGCAGAGGCCAACAGAAGTGGTTGTGGAAATGTTAAGCAGCCAGAAAGTTGGGTAGAAATAGCCCACCATACCGAGGGGTGAGGGCACATAGTCCCAGGGATGGGTGCATGCTGCAGAATGGAGGAGTGGTTGGGGAAGGGACACCCAAGTATGGTACCACTGATCTGTGCAGTGTGCATCGGGGTCAGCCTGACCACATGGTTGACAATGGTGCAGGATGAGCACCACAGGGGTCCCCCCAGTGGACCACAACAGTCACGCACTAGCGGCAGTGTCTGCATTGGTGGTGTTAGGTGCCACTGTGCAAGGAACTTTATGGGTGAGCACCACTACATTCAACATACAGAACAATTATGCCTTGCTGTACAGGTGGCCATCACTCTGTGCTCTGCCAGTCATCAAGGTCCACATGTGGAAGGCCATCTAGACAGTGGTCAATGTGCCAGCTGGTACCTAGATCCATCAAGGCCATAAACCACAAGTGGTGTGACCTGAGGATGGCCATCCAGGAGAACCTGGCAGGCAGGTAGTGGTCAAGGAATACCATTGGCAGGGGCCCATCACCCCTTAAACTCACACTGGTGGACAGCATGGTGGCAGATAGCATTAGCCAGGTGACTGTGGATTTCATTTCATTTCATTTTTCTTTTTTATACTTGTTAGCTAGATGAGCAAACTGCCGATTTTCACAAATGACAAGTAAACAGTTAATATAAAGCATACAAAAAGACATTAAAACATGAGACTTACAATATAAAATATGATACATATTGGAAACAATTACAATCATTGAGACTGTTTAGCCATTCAGAAAACTTTTCTTAAACATTTGTACTGTCCCAGCATTAACGATTTTATGTGGGATACCATTAATGATTTTTATTGCCCTATATACCACACTTTTGACCAGTCAGATTTTTGTAGAGGGGATTTGAATAAGCCCTGGACTTGAAACCTAGTTTCAATATAACTTTGCTGAAAGGGATAAGATGCTGAATTAACTGGGGAGTAGACTTGGTTCTTTTTAAACAGAAAAACTCAAGAGTTTCAGATTTATTCTATCAGAAAGAGAAAGACAGTTAGCTTCTTTAACAGAACACAATGATGTGTTCTCATTGGAAGACCTGTCATGAAATGTAAAATGCTATTGTATGTTACCTGTAGTTTCTGAACCATTTTATCACTTATACCAGAATAAATCAAAAGACCATAATCAAATATGCTTAATAAGAGACTGTGACCATGAATCTGCCAGATTCAGGAATGAGAAAGGATTTAATCCAGAATAACATCTCAATTCTCTGAATTTTTTAATAGTCTTGGCCACATGTTGATCAAATGAAAGGTGAGAATCAAGAGTCACCCCAGGTAATTGAAAGTATCTACAAGTTCAATACGATTCTCCACTAAATCAGTAATCTGAGTATTTATGTCTTTGTTTTCCTAAGGCCAGTAAAACCATGCATTTTGTTTCACTGAATTCGCACAAGGTGGATGGAAAGACTATTTTTGAAAGTTTTCAAAGTCCTGCTGGACTATATAAAGGACTTGATCTGGAGTGTTTCCTTCAGAAAAATTACCGCATCATCTGCATACATAATAAGACTAGACCCGAGACAGAAGAAGGATTAGCGTTGACAAAAGGGAAAACAATAAAGGGCCCAAGATTGAACCTGGGAAACCTCTACAGGATATCAAATGAGAATCAGAACTACACTGACCAATAATGGTTTTATGCTCCCTGTTATTAGAATAGCCTCCGATGATGAGGAAGGCCTGGACACTATGCCAGGTGAGCAACAGCACTATACATGTGGCACACTGCACACTAGAGTGACAGTGACTGTGGTATCCTTCTACCACTGCAGCAGACCTGCTCATGTCATCACCAGAGGAGGATGACATGACTGTGGTGACCAACGTCACATGGATGATCTGCTGAACACCACCAATCAGGACAGTGCCCTGCCAATGTGTGATGGTGAGTAAACTGATGTCACACTGCACTGACCTCAACAGTCCCTAACCCAACCGCTAATTAAAAGGGAAAGCCTGCAGTTTGATGGGTGGAGCAACCAGCCACACCTTCTTTATGGGCTAAATAAACCAGCTTCCTTCAGCCTCCACAAAGGCGGCTTCATTCTGCTTCCACAAAGCACATCTTCTTGACCTGAAGGACACTACTTTATTCAGCTGTGAGCTGTGTGGGAAATTCTATATTTCACTTGATATCTGCAACAACGTGCACTTTTGCTCAATTCTGTGGGAGGTGAAACTAACTACCCTTGGTAATTGCTTTTTATTTACATATTTATTTAGTGTTTAACCAAGAAGGGGCTTGCAAACTCTGTTTATCTTGTGAGTAACTTCAGAAGGATTTAAACACTGCATTTGGGTAGACCCTTGGAGGTAGCTAGATTGTCTACTAGGATTTTCTGACAGTTAAACTATTTTTAAATAAATTACAGGTGGCTGAGGAGTGAATAAGGAGCTTGTAAACTCTGCTTATCTTGCAAGTGACTTCACAAGGGTTTGAATACTGCATTTTGGTTGTTCCTTGGGGGTAGCTGGATTGACTACTAGGATTTTGGGACAGAAACTATTTTTAAATAATTTACTGGTGCGTAGGATTTTGTGATAAACTATTTTTAAATAAGTTACTGGAGGTTAGTTGAATTACTATAAAGGGCGGTACTCACCAGGGTGGTGGCGCAGTGGTGTATTTGATTGTTTCTAACAGTCACCTGTGGTTGTGGACTACCCCCCCTTCCCCACACCCCTTTGATTGTTTCTAACAGTCACCTGTGGTTGTGGACTAACCCCCTTCCCCACCCCACCCCCAGGTGTGGTATTTCCTTTATAGCCAAAGTTCTGGCATCACTTTTTCAACAGGTCTTGGGGCAGAACTGTCATATTCTTAATAACCCATCACAGTGCATAAAGGGTAAGTACACACCACCAAAAAAATGCATTGGCTGTGGGGCAGCAGTTTTCCGGGAGACATTCTAGAAACTGCATTGCTGTCCTATTTGCAGGCAACTGTCAGCTCTGAGGGAGGAGATTGCCTACCTCCAGGCTGAACTGGCAAGAACTAAGGAGGCCTCTCCCACCCAAAGAGCACCACTGCCACAACCACTGCCTCAGAGGTTGGCAAGTATGAACAGCAGTTGGACCACAGTGGGTTCTGGGAGGGTGCGGGTGGTGGAACAGAGGCGAAGACCCCTAGTTGTACCTCTACACAAATCATATACCAGGCTGGCAGAGCAAGGTTCCTCTATGATGGCACCCTCAGTGGAGACCAAGAAGAATGCTGAGGACATCCACAAGGGAGACTCACAAAAGGGTGGCAAGGGACACCACAGGGGAAGGAAACAGCTTCTGATAGGGGACTCAGTTGTTAGGGAGGTAGAACTGGGGAAGGGAGAGGAGAGGGAAGTAGGGTGCCTGCCTGGTGCCATGGCTTGGAGGAACAAGAAGCGAATCTTCACGATTGCAGAAGCAGCATCACAGGAGAGGGAACTAGATATCATTGTTCACCTTGGGACAAATGACCTAGCTAGGCATGGAATCAGTGCAGTGCAGGATGAATTTGTGGAGTTGGGGAGGGGTCTCAGACAGGTAGCAAGGAAGGTTACCTTCTCAGAGGTGCTGCCAGTCCATGGCAGGGGTGAGGCTAGGGTACTGCACACCATGCAGTTTAATAAATGGTTGCAAAACTGGTGCAGAGCACAGGGCTTTGGCTTCATTGGGGACTGGGGGTACACCTGGAGAGATGAAGGTCTATACTGGCACGATGGTCTACATCTGTCCACGAAGGGAACCAAGCTCCTAAGTGACAGGTTTAAATGCTTCCTTGGCAAGCTTTTAAACTAGCCAAGGGGGGAGGTGCTAAGAGGCAGGAAATTTCAAGCCTTCCCCCACAAAACATGGCAGGTAGTAAGGTAAACACTGAGATACAGAGCTCAACAGAGATCAGGACAGGGGTAAATGGAAAAATAGACAAGGGCAATAACAGCAGGAATGGGAGAAAAAAGGATAAAGCCAACATTAAATGGAGGGCAATGAGTACCAATACCCATAGTCTGGGAAACAAGCTCCTGAGCTAGTAGCCTTGATGGAAGATGAACAACTGGATATTGTGGCAGTCACAGAAACATGGTACACGGGGAACCATGACTGGGATGTCAACATACCGTGTACATAGTCTACAGAAGGGACAGGGAGGGTAAAGGAGGTGGAGTAAGCTTTGTACATAAGGGAAGGGATTAAAGCTACAGAACTAAAACATAAAGGGGAGGACAAGAACCACTCTGGGTCACCTTGAGACAGGGAATGGCATCACAATCCGTACAGGGGTTGTATACAGACCCCCATCTCAAGGGAGGAAACTGACAAGAAAATGATAGAGGACATTCTCAAAATGGCTGAAAAAGGGGCGATACTGTTGATGGGGGACCTGAATATGCCAGATGTTAACTGGATGACATCTACTGCGGCCACATCCAAGAGCAGGGTCATTTTTGATGCCCTGCAGGGGGCAGGCCTTAGACAGCTAGTGTCAGAACCCACTCGGGAGGGTGCAATACTAGACCTGATACTCTCAAATGGAGAGAGGATCACAAATTTAGAAGTCAGTAGACATCTGGGAACAAGTGACCACTGCACAGTGTGCTTCACAAAAAGCACAACCATGGAGACAAGCCATACAAAAACAAGGATATTGGACTTTAGAAGGGCTGACTTTGGCAAAATGGGTGAATACCTGAGGAACGCACTAGCAAATGGCCAAAAAGGAGGGGTAGAAGAACAATGGAGAAAAATCAAAACTGCTATCATAGAGGCAACAAGCCTTTGTGTGAAACAAATAAAGAAAACAAAGCAGAGTAAAACCACTATGGTTCTCAAAAGAGGTGGCAGAAGGTGAAGAAGAAAAGGCTGCATTCAAACAGTATAAGGAATCACAGAAGGAGCACAACAGGGAACTATATCAATTAAAGCAGAAAGAAGTGGGGAATGCAGTCATAATAGCAAAGGCCCAAACCGAGGAAAAAATAGCCAATTCAGTCAAGGGGGATAAAACCTTTTATAGGTACATTAGGGAGCATGGAAAGGTTAAGGGAGGAATAGTGAAGATTAATAAAGGAGAGGGGAGGTGGGCAGAGGGAGACAGTGAAAAGGCAGAGATACTGAATGAATACTTTTGCTCAGTATTCACAAAAGAAGATGAGAAAGAGTTACCTAAACCAGATAATAGAAGCACTCTGGGTAGGGGGGGTTGACACCAGTCCATTTACAGAATAAAGAGTCCTGAAAGAACTCCTAAAACTCAAGGTGGACAAAGCAATGGGGCCTGACGGGATTCACCCCAGCATCCTAAAAGAACTAAGGGAGGACCTAGTGACACCACTGACCACACTTTTTAACAAATCATGGGAGGATGCAGTGGTACCTGAGGACTGGAGGAGGGCAGATGTGATCTCTCTCACAAAAGTGGAAGCAAGGCAGAAGCAGGAAACTACAGACCTGTAAGTTTGACCTCAGTGACACGGAAAATGATGGAATCACTCTAAAAGAAAGAATTGCTGAGTATCTAGAGGCGCAGGGGCACAGGACCCAAAGCAGCATGGATTTACAGCAGGAAGGTCATGTCAAACGAATCTAATTGATTTCTTTGACTGGGTGACCAAAGTAATAGACCAGGGAGGGGCTGTGGATATGGCCTACCTAGACTTTAGCAAGGCATTTGGACACAGTCCCACACAAAAGACTAATTATCAAGCTAGCCAGCCTGGGAGGGTTCCAGGGTGGTAGCCTGGTAGCAAACTGGCTGCACAACAGGACACAGAAGGTAATAGTAAATGGAACACATTCTGAAGAAAGGGGTTACTAGTGGAGAACCTCAGGGCTCAGTACTGGTCCAGTCCTCTTAATGTCTTTATAGGTGACATTGCAGAGGGTCTGGAGGAAAGGTATGCCCTTTGCAGATGACACAAAGATCTGTAACAGAGTTGATACACAAGGGGGCTAGGAAGGATGAGAAGGACTTGGCAAGGTTGGAGGAATGGTCAGACATATGGCAATTTAGATTCAAAGCAAAGAAGTGCAAGTAATGCACCTGGAAACAAAACCCAGGAGAAGAGTACACAATAGCAGGAGGTACTAACAACAACAAAAATGGAAGAGGACTTGGGGTAGTCATATCAAATGACTTAAAGGTGGGTAAGATGTGCACAAAGTGAAGTCAGAGCCAGCAGGATACTGGGATGCATAGGAAGCAGCATCACAAGTAGAAAAAGGGAAGTGGTTATCCCTCTGTACAGACAGTTGGTGAGACCCCATCTGGAATACTGTGTGCAGTTTTGGAGACCCCATCTACGCAAGGACATAGACAGGATGGAAGCAGTCCAGAGGAGGGCAACTAAAATGGTGCAGGGTCTGCATCAGGAACCATATGAAGAGAGACTGAGAGAGCTTAATATGTATACCCTTGATGAAAGGGAAGGACAGGGAGGACATGATAAAAACTTTCAAGTACCTCAAGGGAATCAACAAAGTCCAAGAGGGTAGCATCTTTCAGAAAAAGAGATGTGTAAGAACAAGGGGGCACAATTTAAAGATAGAGGGGGGATGGCTCAGGGGTAATGTGAGGAAATTTTTTTTCACAGAGTGGTGGATGCATGGAACCATCTTCCTGGGGAGGTTGTTGGGTCTAAAACAGTGGGGGAATTCAAACATGCATGGGACAGACATAAGGCAATTGTAGTGGGGGGGTTGCAGGAAGTAGGCTGTCGGTTAACTAGAATCTGCAGCTTATCCAATATGAAGGGAACTGGGCAGACTGGGTGGGCCAAGTGGTCCTTATCTGCAGTCAAAGTCTATGTTTCTATGTTTCTCATTCAAAGCTCCTTTTCTTTCCTATGGCCAGAGGCTGTGCTTCCCTCTCTCCCCCATGGTTGCTGCTTTCCTCTCAGTTGTTTTGGGCCTTTCTGTTGGTTTTTTGCCTTCACTTTCTGTTCGGTCTGTCTTCTGCAACTTTGATTAGTATATTTGGCCTTTTCTGGCTGTGGCTTATGCTCCCTGCCTTCTCTGGGCAGCCACTATTGCTGCTCATGTCCTAATTTACTCTGTCTAGTGCTTACCTGCAGTGTGCTTTCAGTGTGCTGATTTGATTTTTTTTTCTTTGTATTTATTTAAAATTTTGTTAACCAGGTAAACAGCACTGGGCCACATGGCCCTGTTACAGGCTCTACAAGGAGCTAAGAAAACATACATTAAAACTATAATACAATAGTTAGTAAACAAAACTATCCAATTTCACATATTCTCTACACATATGCAAATTCTATGTCTTGCCTCTGTCATGCTCCTGTAGTTCATGTGTTTTTTCAGTCTGTTTTACTTGCATTCATAACCAGTACTAGTAACCTTTTCACTGCAGTCTCTTATATAAGACCATGGTCAGACCACACCTGGAGTACAGGGTACAGTTCTGGAGGCCTCATTTAAGAAAGGATATTGATGGGTTGGAGAGGGTTCAGAAAAGGGCAACAAAGGTGGTGCAAGGTATGCAAGAAAAGACATACAAAACTAGATGGAGAGAATTAAATCTATTCTCGCTGGAGGTTAGAAGAGATAGCGGTGACATGAGAGACTTAAGTATATGAAGGGAATAAAATTGAATGAAGGTAAATTATTCAAAAGGAAAGTAGGAGTTAAAACAAGGGGTCATAATTTAAGGTCAGAAGGGGAAGATTTAAGAGCAGTGTAAGGAGACGTTATTTCACTGAGGGTGGTGGAACCCTGAAACAGATTACCTAATGAGGTGGCATGTGCAAAAACAGTGGAGGAATTCAGAGGGCATGGGACAGTTACAAGGGGTTGGCTAGTGGGCAGAGGAAAATATCCTGGGAAGTGGAGACAAGTAGGGCAGGTGGGAAATGGGCAGAATAGATGGACTAGGATAGTGCTTTTCTGCTGACACATTACTATGATGCTATGATTAAGCAGTGCCTCTGTGATCTTACCCACCCTGACGCAAGGCTGACTGGCCTATAGTTCCTACCTCCTCTCTGCTACCACTTTTGTCTAGAGAGACTACATGTGCTCTCTTCCAGTTCTCTGGAACCACTTCTGTGTTGAGTGACTCAGTGAACATGGCTGCCAGAGGCTCTGCTAGCTCTCTTTGCAGCTACCTTAATATCCTCTGGTGTATGTCATCTGGCCCCACTGCTTTGTTCACCTTCAGTTTTGTGAGCTTCTCCAGGACTCACTGCACTGTGAACGCATAGCCGGCCTTAAGGACAGGCGAACTTGATGGCCTCCTAGTGCGCCATTCAGTAGGGGGGGTGTGCTGTCACCATCAAAAAGTTAAATTTTTTGCAAGTATCTGATGGACTGAAAATTAACATTGCGAAATCTTGTGTCATTTTGTGTGTATGTGTGTGTGGGGATGAAGAACTGTCCATCAGATTCATCGCTGCGTGCCTGCCTGCCTGACCCACCCACCAATAAAAGAGCCACTCCTGTTACTATTGGATCTCTGCTGCTGTCTGTTTTATGTTTGGCACCAGAGTGGCTGGAGTGCAGTGCACAGAGTGGTGCAGACTGGGAGTGGCTGGCATTTGGCATAAACAGTTTTGGTGGTGCATGCAGACAGCCATGAGGCAGTAAGGGATTGAGCGGCTGTATTAGCGAGCAGTGAGGGAGAGCTGAGTTTGGTTTTAAACTTGCAAAAGAAAAGAGACAAACCCCAAAGAGGACTGGAGGTCAGTGTGGAAGGCAAAAGGAGCTACTAGGGTAGAGGGTACAGGGGAGCTGTGCTGCTGAAGGCACCACAGCTGGATCGCTGTGACACGGGAGAAATGGGAGCCAGCAGCAGCCAGGACTTGCCAAGTCTAGATAGAAACATAGAAGTTGATGGCAGATAAGGATCACAAGGCCCATCCATTCTGCCAGTTTCCCTATCTACAGATATGATCAGAGAGAAAGGACAAGGTCTGAGGGGTTAGCACGAATGGTGGCCGGATGGTATCAGACCATCATGGATTCACAGTTGAGTGATTTTTCGTCACCGTTGGAGCGGGGCTGTGCAGTGAGTGGCCTGGAAGTCAGTCAGAAAAATCAAGAGACCCCTCGAGAGTGAGGATTGGAGTGGTGGGAGTAAACTAAAAGTACCTACGGTCTTGAATAGGACCTGTGGGCCAGTGACTACAGAGAGTGAGCCACAGCCAGCCAGCTGGGAGGGAGCAGAGCAAGCCCAGGCAGTAGGAACAGCCTGGAGTTGGCTGTGTTGAGGAGACTGGCAGTCCCCCAGCATCCCAGAGGAGGAGATTTTCATCTCAGGCTCAGGCCAGAGGGGAAAAAACCCACAACTGCCTATTCTTGGAGTCAGGGGTCCCATGGGGTCCACTGAGAGTACATGGTCCTGGACTGGTGGCAGTCATGTTGTTTCCTTAGGGGTAGCCAGACCAGCAGAGCAGCAATTTTGCAAGAGGAGGACCATTTTGTCTGACAAGGTCAGTGACAAACTGAGCAATGATTCTGAAATGATGCAGTCAGTTAGCTGAGCTAAAACAAAAAATTACAATTTCCTGACATTTTGTTTCTTCTTCCTGAATATCCTGGACTGTGGACCCTCAGCCCCAGTTCTGACTTGCCCCAGTTTTCCCATGGTGGAAATGTTCAATACAAGATGATTATATAATATTATGTTGTGTAAAATAAATTAAAGCCGCCAGTACCAAGTGGCAAGACCCAGTTGGGAGGTGCTGATCGGTGCCTGAATGGTAGAAAGAGGGAAAAAAAACAAGTTTTTTCCTGGTGTAGTTGCTGTCAGAAAGTTAATTACCTGCAGCAAACTTGGCCCAAAACAAAACGCAAGCTCTTGCAACCAAGTTGCAGTGGCATTTTAGCAAACAGAAATAAGCGCTAACTACCCTGCTGAATCTAGATGGGATTAAAGAGTGAGTGTTTTGTGAGTAATTATTTTGTCAAAGGAAATAAAATTGTTGCTGAGGTACAGGTTTTGCAGTGTTTGGGTTTGTGACATTTTTTCATAATCAAATATTTTCATTGTGAAGTAATTCCTTCCCTCCACCCACTCTAGTGTATAAGATGCCCTTGAAAGAAGACAGAACTTTGTTTTATCTTCAACATAAGCCTTAATGCACCCAAAAACTCCTAAAACGCTAGAGCTTCTTGGGGCCCACTGGCCCCCAGAACCCCCAACTTTTTACAAACATTTTTCACATACTAGGTGCGCGACATACCGTTATCACTCACTAAAAGAATCCCTCCCCAAAAAATCCAGGTAACAGGCCTGTGGGGGCATTTGCAAGTTCACCTAGGGGTGCCACATACCCTAAGGCCAGCCCTGCATGAATGGACTTGTGTTTACCTCTCCCCCCTTTGTATCTGTTACCCAACTGTGGTCCCTGATCCTCCCCCTCTTCAGTGAATACTGAACAGAAGTATTTGTTCAGTATTTCTGCCGTTTCCAGATCTCCCTCTACACCCTCCCCTTCATCTCCTCTGAGCCTTACAATCCCTCCCCTAGTCTTCCTTCTTTCACTGATGTACCTATAGAATGTCCTGTCCCCTTCACTGTATAAGCTAGTCTTTCCTCTGTGCCTTTGTGTGCCCAACAGTTTTCCCTACTTCCTTCAGATGATTTACACATCACCTGTCCTCTTCCTTCTGTGTCTCCTTATACTTTCTGAAACCCATCCTTTTAACCCTTACTTTCTCTCCACCTCCTTTGAGAACCATAGTGGTTTCCTCCTTTTCTTGCCTTTGTGCCTCATCCTGATGTACTGGTTTGTCACTTCCACTATGGCTCCTTTTAGGTTCCTCAACCCCCACCCCCCCAATCTCCCTCTCCGCTAAGGCTTCTTTAATATTTATCCTCATCCTTGCAAAGTCCGTCCTCCTAAAATCTAAGACCTTTGCCTTTGTGTGGCTTGATTGTGACCCAATAGCCATGTTAAACCACACTGTTTGGTGGTCACTGGACACTAGGTTACCTTCCACCTGGACTTCCATGATTCTGTCTCCATTGGTCAGCACTAGGTCCAGAATCACCCTGTCCCTGGTGGGTTCAACAGTTGCCTGAGGCCTGCTCCACAGGAGTGCAAGATGTCTCTACTACTGGCGGAAGCAGCTTCCGGGATGATCCAGTCTACATCAGGCAGATTAAATTTCCCCAGCAGTAGTGCCTCCCCTTTTATCACCATCTCTTGTATTTCCTCTACTAGCCCCCCGTGGACCACCTCCCCTTAAGCTGGAGGTCTGTAGATCACCCCTGTGTGGATTGCAGTGCCATTGCCTGGCTCCAGGGTGACCCACAGTGCCTTGCCCTTCCCATGCCTATCCTGTACTACTATAGCCTTTATTCCTTCTCTGATGTACAAGGCTACCCCCCCCTTCCTTTTCTATCTTCCCTGTTCCTCCTGACTAGAACATAACCCCCCAGGGGACAGTGTAACTGGCCAAAATAACTACAAATGACAGTCAGCTTTTAACCACTCAACTAACCTTTGGCTATTTCCTATTTTCAGTAACTTGTCATTCAGTACATTTACTATCATACCTGTCATTCTTCAGCAGTCCTCATTCAGTCCAGAGCAATCTATCATTTGTTCTCACTGCATCATCATGCAGTCAGTCCATTTCTGCATCACGCCATCATTCCCTACAAATGCATTCCTACTGAACATTATCATATTGCCCTTTCCTTCTCACTGGCTCCCCATGAATTCCACATCTTGAGGATGAGTCCCTTGCCAGGTGGAGGTCCTTTTCAGGACACTTGTCTTCTGTGACAGTTCAGCTGTGTGGTGAGAAGGTCCAGTGCTCAAGAGCAGGCTTCAGCTGTGCAGACCCATGGTCAGCAGCAAAGATATGGTGTGTGCACTCGCAGGTAGAAAAAAGTCCATGAAGCCTTTTTCAAATTGAAAATTCAAGCTTTTTATTCTCCACAAGTAGACGCTACAATAGCAACCCCAGTGCTTCGACTGCAAGGTCTTCCTCAGGGAGCTTGTCACAAAGAGGGGAAACCCCCTATTTATACTGGTATAGCATCACATGTCATCATGACATCACAGATAATTCATTATTCCAAATAACTTAATTGAAAGAAAAAATAATGAACAGACATGTGTATAGTATATACCAACAATATGTTGTAACCTACACCAACATAATCTTACTATTAAGTAAATAAATTAATATCTTTAAATCACTATATATGTATAAACAAATAAGTGAAAGAGAGCATATAGGGAGCGCATAATTTCAGTTATATCAAAGTTAATTATATTTTTAAAAATATTTTTTCTTAAAGATATTACTTCAGAAATATCTTTAGATGAAACTGTCTACTATAAATAGTATTATTTGATCCAGAATACTAAGATTATTTAAGATAAAAAAGGGTAATTTATGCAAGGAATAATAGTAGACAGAAAAAAAAATTAAATTACTGTTCCTAATGTCCCAACCATAAAACGGTGGTGATGATATTAATAAAAGTATTGCTACAAAAAACTTAGCCATAAGAGAACTGGAACATTAAAGTTGAAAAATTGTCAAATAGGAAGCATTTGAGTGACAACATTGTGCAGTTTAACTCTGACCTGATTGAAAGCTTTAATCAAAGTAGTAGTCCCGAGGCTTTGGATTTCCTTATCACAGCCATTGATCAGCGTAATTTAGATGAAACATCTACTAATCTGGATACCCCTCTTCCCCAGATGACTTATGAACCAGATCATACGTTGGAATTTAATCTATTGGATGAAGTGGATGCAGAACTGTTGGGGGACCTTGATGGGAGTTTTGAATCTTTCAGCTTACCTACATGGACATGATTTAAACCTAAATCAGTTTTCTACCCGAATGTGATTAATAACACCCTGACAAGTTTTGAGAAGTTAGTTAATTGGGAACTTGAAAAGGTTGTCAGTAATCAAAGGGTAAGGTTTAATACTAATTTGTAACCTGTGGAGCAGGATGCATTGAAGGAACTATGGGAAATCAAGGGACTCATAATCAAGCCGTCCAATAAGGGGGGCAACATCATGCTTTTAAAGGAATCTATGTATGTGAATATGTGAGGACTTATTAAATAATGAAGTCCATTATAAAAGGCTTAAGACAAATCCAATGGCTACTTTCAAAATGAATTATTTGCTTTTGTTGACACTGGATTAGAACAGGGATTTTTCACATTTCAAGAAGCTAGATTTCTGAAGAATGAACATCCCATAGTAGCAACATTTTACACTCTCCCAAGGTCCAAATAATACTATTTTTAGATGAAACTGTCTACTATAAATATTTCTAACGTAATATCTAAGAAAAATATTTTTGAAAATATAATTAATTTTGATATAAGTGAAATTATGGGCTCCATATATGATCTATTTTACTTATTTGTTTATACATATATAGTGATTTAAAGATATTCGTTTATTTACTTAATAGTAAGATTATGCTGGTGTAGGTTACAACATATTGTTATATACTTTACACATGATGTCTTTGTTCATTATTTTTATTATTTTTTCTTTCAATTAAGTTATTTGGAATAATGAATTATCTGTGATGTCATGATGACATGTGATGCTGTACCAGTATAAATAGGGGTTCCCCCCTCTTTGTGACACACCCCCTGAGGAAGCTCTTGCGGTTCGAAGCGCTGGAGTTGCTATTGCAGCATCTACTACTTGTGGAGAATAAAAAGCTTGAATTTTCAATTTGAAAATGGCTTCATGAACTTTTTTCTACCTGCGAGTGCACACACCATATCAGCTTTATGATTGTTTTGGGCTTGTTACCCTTGTGTGCACAGATTGTCCTCATCCAGAGTGCACTGCCTTACTAATGTACCATGGTCAGCAGCACCTCATACTTTAATATTTAAGACTTCTGCTGCACAGGGTGGGGCTCCAAGTCCACATGGGTTCCTTTAGCTGTGAAGACTGTGTAGGCAGCACTTCTGAAAGATATTCTCCCTGCATGTGCCTAAGGTCCACTTCTTTTCATTCTCTATCCTCTTCCTTTAGTTTCCTTTTTAGGCCTTCTCACACACTCAAGGCTGGGTGCTAACCTTTCAGCAATCAATCTCTCCTCAGTCCACATTTTGAAGGGGGCCTACTTCCCTGTGGCACCTATTTAGCTTTAAGAGCTACTCACAGCATTTCCACTACATTACCCCATTAGAGAGCAAGAGATGTTCCTCCAAATATTCTCCTGAACTGGAATTACAAATTAGCACAGAGAGCCTAATAATAGTACCAAAACCAGGAGAGATGGCTGTGCTATCACTCATCACCATAACTCAGCTGTCTATACCATCACATTGCTCATCTGAGTTGGCAGCTCTTGCTGCACTGTTCTTTTGGGCTCCTTCCAAAGGTAGCTTTCACCAAAGGAATAATATTCCTGTGGTACCTCCATGGGCTGAACCCTCCTCAGGAGGGTTCCTTTACCTTTCCGGTACCCAAACAAGGTGGTAGTCCCTCAAGGGACGGAGAGTGCGATTGCCCAAAGTAACTACAAATGACAGTCAGCTTCCAACCATACAATTAACCTCTGGCTACCAACAAGTTGCAGAAGCATTACTCTACATTGTGGTTCCATACACCCATTAAACCATACATTATCCCCCCACAGATGTCACCGATGCCAGCACAGGGAGTAACCAGAAGGATGAAGAGGAGAACAGAATTGTGTGGAGGGGATGGCCAGCCAGATCACAGGACTCCATGTCCTGACCCCCATGCAGGGTTTCCCCTACTCTTCAGAACCATGGTCCCAGAGCGCTGTGCACCATCTGCATAGAAACATAGAATCTGTTGGCAGAAAAGGACCAGTAGGCCCATCTAGTCTGTTATATTTTTTCCTCCCTATTCTGATAAATCGGACCCTATTTGGTCACCAGTGTCCCTACCTCCTCCCTTTCCTCTACTTATTATGCCTGTTTGTGTCTATCCCACATGTACTTGAAGCTCCCCACTGTCTTCACCCCCACCACCTCTTCTGGCAGGCTGTTCCAGGCGTACACCACCCTTTCTTTGAAGAAGTATTTCCTCACATCCCTCTTAAAGATCCTCCCCTCTAGCTTCATTGCATGCCCCCATGTAATGGTGCTTTTCCTCCTCTGAAAGTGACACCCCACCTGTACCTTGTTCACCCCCGTGAGGTACATATAGGTCTCAATTATGTCCCCTCTCACTCTCCTCTCCTCCAGGGAGTACATATTGAAATTCTGCAGCCTCTCCTCCTATGGCTTCCCGTGCAACCCCCCGCACCATTTTTCCTCTGGACTGCTTCCACCCTGTCAATGTCCTTACAGAGGTGCAACTTCCATAACTGGACACAAACCTCTAGTGGGGTTGCACTAGTGAATGATACAGTGGCACACCACCTCCCATCTCTTGCCAGAAATCCTCCTATGCAGTCCAGCATTCCACTAGCCATGCCTACTGCCTTGTCATACTGCCCTGCCACCATTAGATCATCAGATTTGATTGCTTAAAGGTCTCTTTCTTGCTTAGTGACTGTAGTGCAATCCCCATATTATACACAGTTCCTGGGTTCCCCATCCGAGGTGCATGACTTCACATTTTTGGCATTGAAACCCAGCTGCCTCATCATAGACCACCCTAGTTTTCCTAGATCTCTTTGCATTCTCCATCCCTTCCTGAGTGTCCACACTGTTGCAGATTTTTGTCATCCACAAAGAGACACACTTTCCCTTCAGTTCCTCAGCAATGTCACTTATGAAGACACTGCAGAGGACCTGACAAAGTACTGATCCCTATGGCACTCCACTGGTCACACTCCTGTCCCCCGAGTGTCTGCCGTTTACCACCACCCTCTGTCTCCAATTCATCCTTCAACCATTTTTTTTTATATTTGATATGTTTTAGTGAAAGATAAAAACATTACAGTATTACAGTACAGCAACTTAGTGCAGTAAGGAAGATGCTACACAGAGCCTGAGACACGTGTACTACCAGCATTGCAGTACCATGGCTAAGTTAGTCTAGTCAGATATTTTTTTTCCATAGGTAATTTGTATGTTTTTTCATTTTCTCCCTAGTTCCCAAGTCCTCGCATCCCTGATGTGATGCACATGTGTGGAGGCATGCGCATGTCACACACTACAGGACACCCCACCCTGCTTGTCACTTTGTTGCCACCTATGTCTGTCTCTGGACCTCCATCTGGTGATGTCAGGACTACGGGTGGGTGATCCACCCACAGAGAGGCAGGCAGCAGTCCTGCTCCCACCCTACCCCCACGTGCCAGCCCCCCGACTTCCTCGGGTCACTGACAAACCCAGGTCACCGGCGTAGCATGAGGTAAGGCATCCAGTGCCTCAGTCCTCAGTGCCACTGGGCCGGCTCAGTCTAGTCAGATATTAATAAACATAAGAGGTATAATGTGAAATACCTGAACTGCCTTGTGAATAAATGTTAATATGATTAAACAGAACAAAACAAACTGTACTGTTTTCTGTTGATTATTATGGCAGTCTAGTCCATGAAGTATGGCATGCATATTGATATAGTTCATAAAATGGGTAGGGAGAATCCTGGCTTCTTATTTTATTTTTTTTGTTGACCGGGTAAGTGCATTAGACAAATCCTGCCTATTTTCAGGCACGACCCGTGGGAAGGGAATACAGATGAATGCCAACTGACCTTGAACCAGATTAAGCTGTTGGTGGTATTTTTAGTGAATGAGGGAAATTTGGCCAGGACACCGGGGAAATTCCCCTACTCTTTTCGATAAGTGCCATGGGATCTTTAACATCCACTTGAACTACCACCAATCCAGGCAGATGGGACCTCGGTTTAACATCTCATCTGAAAGACGGCACCTCAGAAGTGCAGCACCCCACTCATGCTGCACTACAGTGTCAGTACTGGGATATTAACCCAAGTGCCAGATGTGGGAACTGAACCCACAGCCCTCTGATCTCCCGGCCTCAGAGGCGAGTGTGCTACCTACTGAGCCACTGACACTGCAATTCTGATTGGCTCATACATGCTGGCACACATACATTTACCTCAGCCTAATGCCCAGATATGGAAAAGTCCCAGTGCCAGCCTTCCAAGATGACAACAATATCCTTGAGCCACCTCAGATTGTTCAGTTTTAAACTAGGCATAGGCAGCTAATGAAATACCCAATCTGAAATACTACCTGTGGGTACCTCTAAACTACTTGAAATTACCCTAAAATACCCTAATGAAAAATGGGTAGTTGGTTTGGTCAGGTAGTTACTAAATATATTTGACTTAGCCTAACTGTCACTGGTGTGAATTTGATTGACTTCTTGATTGTGTCACTAAGACAGTAGACAGGGCCAAGCGGTAGACATCTCCTATCTTGATTTCAGCAAGGCCTTTGACTCTATGCCCCACAAAGCTTGATAAGGAAGTTAGTGGATCTTGGGGTTGGGAAAAAGATGGCCAGATGGGTGGAAAATGGAGGTGGGCGAAGTGGCTAAAATTCGCTCCGCGAAGCAATTCGCGGAGTAATGCAGAATCCGCTAAGTAATCCGCAACGTGAAGGAGTACTTTGTCATAATGAGGAATGTGAAGTCCATTGATAACAATGACTTTACATGTACTCCACCTTCCCCAACCATTTCTGCACCTATTTTAATGTGAGTACATAGAAATCAATGCTAGCATTACTCATATGTTATTGAGCTCCAAGGAGAATTTGCAGTGATTCCTGGGATTGCAGGTCACATGGGCTCTAGATTGTTCTGCACAGCCTCAGTTCTGTGTAATGTGTGTGTAGTGGTAGATGGAGACAGTTTCCTCTCAGAGCTCTGCAATTCAACTACTCTAAAAGCTGTTAAAAAAAGACTTTTTGATCCATTTTTTGCTCAAAACTTAGTACATTGATTGTAGGAAACCATCCTGAGCTCATATCAAGTGTTTATTGTTTGCGTGTGGATTTTGAATGTTAATTTAGAACATTCAGTCTGTGTACTGACAGACCCTTGACGTGTGCTTTGGGGAAGGGGTTGCACAAAGACAGAGGTAACAGACTTCAGGGGGGCAGATTTCAAGGAAATGGGAAGGATCCTTAAGAAGCATTTGGATGGGATTGGGCCAGACATGAATGCTGATGGTAGGTGAGAATTCATCAGGGGGGGGTGCAGGATGCTACCAGCACCTGTGCAAGAGTAAGACGAAAATATGGTAGGGCCCGTAAACCCTGCTGGTGGACCAGGGAGGTTCAGGAGGTGGTGAGGGGAAAGAAGGCAGCTTATAGATGTTTCAAGTGCTCAAGAAGTGAAAGGGATAGAGGGGAGTACGAGCCGATGGCCAGAAGGCCCACTAGGGTGGTGAGGGTGGCTAAGGCAAGGAAGGCACAGAACCTGGCCAGGGAAATTAGGAGAGGGAATAAGGGGTTCTTTAGATACATTGGGGGAAAAACAAAGGGTGAAGGGGCAGATTAGCAGGATTAAAACAGGAGAGGAATGGACAAAGATCTGGGGGAGCAGGCTGAGGTACTAAATGAGTACTTTGCCTCAGTTTTCACCAAGGAAAGGGGGGGCTGCATCATACATGGGAGGAGATGGTGAAACTGAGGGGGGGACCCTTGCCGATCGTCTGGTCTGGGTAGAGGATGGGCCATCATTGTCAGGAGGGAGAAGGCAAGGCAGGGGGACGAGGTAACGGGAGGGAAATCACAGCACAGAGAGTGAGGGAAGCCCTCAGGTCCCTTAAGACAAAGAACGACTGGGGCCAGATAAACTACATCCCAGAGTGCTGAAGGAACTGGCAGATGTCCTGGCAAACCCCTGGCAGAGCTTTTCAGCATCTCTCTGAGGACAGGGTGGGTGCCCCAGGACTGGAAGGTGGCACATATAGTGCCTATCCTCAAGTGGGATCAAGGGAGGTGGCAGGGAACTACAGGCCCATCAGCCTGACATCGGTGGTGGCCAAGGTGATGGAGGGCATTGTCAAGGAAAGGCTGGGGGACCTGAAAAGTCGAGGTGCCTGGATGATAGACAGCATGGATTCATCTCAGGGAAATCATGTCAGACAAACCTTGTGGAGTTCTATGACTGGGTGACGAGAGCCTTAGACCTGGGTAAGACCGTGAGACATCTTCTATCTTGACTTCAGCAAGGCGTTGACTCTGTTCCTCATGGGGCCTGTTGAATAAAAAAACTAAGGAATGTAGGAAGCTGCTGGTCTCTAAAAAGAAAATGTATAAAAGGAAACTGTGGGAACAACTCCAAAATTGCATCCTTAGGAAAGACTCTAAGGCTTTTTGGAATATGGTGGCCATTGGTTATAATGATAATGATGTACGTTATAATATGTTTGGTTTAATTAGTGCTGAGAAATGGGTCACCCATTTTAATAAAATATATAAGAATATGAGTGGAGTTTTAGATAGCCATCATAAAGTCCTAAGCCTTGCCGAACTTTCTGTAGGTGAAAATCCTCTAGGGTTCTCTGTGAAGGAGGTTGAATTAGCCATCCGAGCCAAAGAAATAAGGCAGCCAGGGTAGACTGCCTTCCGACTAGATTTTTTATATAACCCAGAATTTTGGGCTAATATTCTCACTCCAGTATTCTGTGCAATCTGTTCTCAGTAGAAACTTCCATTAGACTGGAATAAAGAAATTATTGTCCCATTGCATAAAAAGGAGACAAACAAGATCCTAAAAACTATAGGCCTATTATGCTCCTCCTGTGGTCCAAAGGTGTTCTCTAGACTAATCCTTTCAAGACTGGAGACATGGGTAGAAGAAAAGAAGTTGCTTTCTAAATTTCAATGTGGGTTTAAAAAGGATGTAGTTCTTTGGATCTGCTCTTTACCCTGAACTACCTGGTGGATAAATATGTTCACCATAAAAAGGCACCTTTATTTTGCTTTTTAAGACATAAGGACTGCTTTTGATTCAGTGAACAGATGGAAGTTGTGGGTTACATTGAAAAATTAAATATTGCCCTCATTTGTTATCTATTTTAAAACTTTTGCATCAAGATACAGTAGCAATGGTACGGTATAGGAGGGACTGAGCTTTGTCTAAAGAAATATCTATAACTAGTGGAGTAAAGCAGGGCTGTTTATTGGCCCCTATTCTATTTAACCTATATATAGAAAAACTTATTAATATTTTAAGAATAGATACATTTGCCCCTACTATAAATAATGAGAAAATTCAGGTATTTATGCTGACGATGCATTTATTATCTCTCAGACCCCTTTAGGTCTTGGACAAGGTTTAATGTTATGGATTCATTATCTGAACTAGACCTTGAGTTAAACATAGATAAATCTAAAGTACTAATATTAGGAAAATCTAAAATGGAGAGAACCCTGGAATATAAATGGGAATAAATTTGAAGTGGTTTCAGGATTTTATTACCTTGGGATAAAAATTGACTCCAAATGGTCAAGGAAACCTCTCCTATTCGATCTTAAAAATAATTCATATAAATCCATGGAAGCCATAAGAAATTTTGCAAATAAATTAACAAATAATTCCTTTTTGGCCCTTAAAAGAACTTTTGAGGCCAAATTAATGTCTCAAATTCTTTATGGTTCTGAAATTTGTGGTTTATCCCTGTCCCTGGTGAAGTTAAACATTGAATGTATCCAAAATCAATTTTTTAAAATATTGAATTTACTTTGAGATACCCCATCCTCTTTTCTTAGACTTGAATCGGGTATGCTTTCTATCAATACCAAAATATTGCTAAGGGTGATAAACTACTGTGGTAAAATAATCCAAATGAATAGTGAGAGGTTACCTAAAATCTGTTGGGTGGAATTCTATAAAAATTTGTGATTTGGGTCTGAGGAACTGTTGGTTTTCTAACTGAAACAATATTCTGAAAAATATAGGCTGTGGAGACCTATGGTCCCTTATCACATTAAAATCATCTTTAGTTTATCTGAATAATTCTAAGCAAAGGATTAAAGATATAGCTATCCAAACAGATTTTAGTACCATTCACGATTTAGATACTTTAGGTTATACTCAAAGGTTAAATTGATCTGGGGACAAGAAAATACTTAGCTCTATGTGAAAATTACATAGAAATATGCTTTGTAAAGTGAGGCTAGCTTGTATGGAAATACTTATCATAACCTTAATAATTATTTTATAAAACTGAAAATGGAGGCTGCACATGTTTGAATATCTCTAACCCAGGGTTTATGCATATACTATTTGATTGCAAAAGTTTGTCAGAATGAAGGGCAAAATATCTCAAGGTCCTTTTTTAAGTCTATGGTTGGTCAAATGAACATTATATCAATCAAATTTAACAAGCATTTGTCAATGCCAATGTTTGCTTGCTGGCATTGGCAGTGGTAGTGTAGAAGTTACAGAGCTGCGTAATAGGAATGGCAGTGAAGTATTGAACTGAAGCCAACCCCACCACCACCCTGCAGAGAGTGACAGGCATTGGGGTGTGTGTTTGGGTCATCGGGTGTAACGGCCACGCCATTTCACCACACTCCACCCTGCAGACACTGACAAGTGACACGGTGTTCCTTGGGGTCTTTAGCCGTTATGCGCACCCCATTTCATTAGCAAATATGGTGAGATGGGTGCGATACAGGAGAATGGGGTGAAGTTTGGGGCCAAAGAGTCCAAGGCATACCTCGATGCCTCTCACTGACTGCAGGGTGTGGAATGGTATGAGCATCACAGGCAAGAATCCCAAGTCACACCCCTGATGCCTGTCATTCTCTACAGGGTTGGGTGTTATGGTTGGAAACCCTAATACCTCAGGCATTCATTGGTATTTTCACTCCAAATTTTCAACATGTTTGTTTTGTGACCCCACCTCATGAACAGGGGGAATATCAGTTTGTTAGCCGAAAGCTGCTTATGCACAGTGACTACGGCATTTAGCACCACAGGTGCAAAAACATTCGAACAGGATGTAAAAAATGACAGCTGTACTGTTCATGGGGAAGTGTAAAAAATGGCAATGTTGCAAATCTGTAGTAAAAATATTAAAAAAATGGTGAAGTCACGAGCGTACATAGAAACTGTGCAACGCACACCCGTAATATAATTAGGTTGGGGATTTTTTACAGCAGATTGTCAACTCAGGCATTTTGGTGCCTCCGATCATGAACAGTGTCACTGTGATTTTTTTATCTGTGCCTAACAATGATTTCCCACAGCGACCACGCATCTCTGCGCTGAAAGTGTGAAAACACACTTCAGCCATGTTGTGAAAAATGACAGCTGTACTGTTCATAAGGAAGTGTGGAAAATGCCACTGGTGAAAATCTGGACTGAAAATATTAAAAGTCATGAACTAACGGGGTGCGTGGAAACTGTGCAGTGCTCACTCGTAACACAGTCATTTTATGGACTTTTGTCACCAAATTTTCAACATAGCCATTTTAAGACCTCTGCTCATGAACAGTGTAACTGTGATTTTCTTAATCTGTTCTAAACATTGCTTTCAGACGCCAACAGCAATTATTGAGCGCTACATGCAAAAACACATTTTGGGTGACATATGAAAATTGCAGCTGTACTGTTCATAAGGAAGTGTAATAAATGGCAATGTTGAGAAATCTGGGTGAAATATTAAATTTGCAAACTTACAAGCATGCATAGGAACTGGTGTAACGACCAGAAACAGTCATTTTAGGAATTTTTTCACCAAATTTTCAACATAGCCATTTTAAGACCCTCTGCTCATGAACAGTGTCACTGTGATTTTCTTAATTTGTCCCGCACATTGATTTCACGACGCCTAACCGCGCCATTGTGCGCTAATGGGCAGAAACACGCTTTGGGTGAGATGTGAAAAATGACAGCTGTACTACTCATAAGAAGGTGACAAAATGGCAATGTTGGAAATCTGGAGTGAAAATATTGAAAATTCATGAACTTACACGCGCATAGGAACTGTACAACGACGTCAGAAACAGTCATTTTTTGGAATTTTTTCACCAAATTTTCAACATAGCCATTTTAACACCTCACCTCATGAACAGTGTTACTGTGATTTTCTTAATTTGTCCCGTCACATTGATTTCGCGACAATCGACTGCACCATTGTGCGCCATATGGGCGGAAACACATTTTGGGTGAGATGTGAAATGACAGCTGTACTGCTCATAAGAAGGTGTGGTAAAATGGCAATGTTGAAAATCTGAGTGAAAATATAGAAATTCGTGAACTTACGAGCCTGGCGAGGAACCGCGCAACGCATTGACAGTTTGGCTTTTTTGATTTTATACCACTTCAACATGGAAGATAGCTTTTTCTGACGATGTCACTGTCATGGTTAATTAGCCTGAAGGGGTGATTTCGCGCAGTGACTGCGAAATCACCCTTCGGGCCCGAATAACGCTATGACAGTGACATCATTCATGAGAAGGGGTCCCAAAAACCCCATGTTGAAAATTTGGTGCAAAAATTCCAAAAAATGCCTGAGATATGCAACAAAGTTGAAAACCCCTATCTAGCCCATTATACAGCTTACCGGCATTTGCTCAGTTCGCAGTCGGCTTTGAAGAGTGCAGACGTGTTCCTGGTCCACCGAAGATTGTCGCGCCGAGGTCCGGAGGTAAGTATGGGGTGGGGGGGTGTGGGGAGGCAGGGTGCACAGTGGGTGGATGCGGGTTGCAGGAGAGGGGCTAGGAGACTACGCGGGACTGTTTTTTCTTTCCAGGTAAAAAAGGACAACGTGATGTTTGCCATGCTGAGGTGGGCTCCCCAGCATGGCACAAGGATGGTTGGGGGGCGTTCAGCCGACGTGGGTGATTGGGCACCCCCATCGCTATATTAGTTGCCACACTGGGGTGGGCACCCAGCGGGCATTTGGGAAGGCTTTGGGGAGGCGGGGAACGCAGCACAGCCGATGGGGATTGGGCACCCCGCCGGCTATACAGTGTGTGCATGGGGCGAAGCGCACGCCTGCATGGGCGTAGGTGTGAGGGAGCCGCGCATGAGCAGGCGACATCTTATCGCTGCTCACTCAAGCGTAGCTCCCCCTTTGAACTGTATGCCACTGCATTTTGGAGCTTGTCATAGACAGCTCCAGCATGCATTGGCTTACAGGTGCCGCGCCTGCCAACACACTGACTGAATTGGAGGAGGAGGTGACACACCTCCGAAATCTCCGATGATGGTACTATGTTTCTTGCACATGCGTGCAAGCAAACATAAAAATGGAGTCAGTAAAATTAATGTTTGGCTTGGCCAAATTTTTTTTGATCAGATAATGATCAATTGATAACTCCTATGTATTGCTGATAAATTGTCTTGTTTTAAATATTATGATATTTTGTTAATTTATAAGTGTAACAAATTGTACTGATTTTTATATACAGTTTTTACTAAATAAACTGAAACTGGAACTGAACTGAACTGAAACAGATGATCAGATGGATAGGCAATTGACTCCAGGACTGGACCCAGAGGGTCATGGCTGGCGGGATAGTCTCATCCCCAAGGAGGGTCATTAGTGGGGTCCCTCAGGGATCAGTCCTTGGGCCCCTCCTCTTCAATGCCTATGTCTCTGACATAAGGAAGGGTATCAGGAGTGAGATGAGTCTCTTTGTGGATGACTCAAAACTGGGGGTGGTGGTGGATGGGGAGGAGGGGAGGGTGGCCCTATGGGGGATCTGGAGGCTCTGAAAGGTGGTCTAGAAAGTGGAAGCTGAGGTTTAATGCAGGGAAATGCAAGGTACTGCATCTGGGACCCAGAAACCCGGGCCAAGAGTACACCCGGGGAATGCTACAAGTCTCAATGGCTGAGAGGGACCTGGGGGTGGTGGTGGATGTCAAGATGAACAACTCCGAGACTTGTAGGAGGGCAGCAGCCAAGGCCAACAGGATGCTGGGATACATCGCTAGGGGGATCACCTCCAGAAGGAGGGAAGTGATACTCCCCCTGTATAACTGCTTGGTGAGACCGCACCTTGAGTTCTGTGTGCAGTTTTGGAGGCCACACTTAAAGAAGGACATTGAACTCCTGGAGAGGGTCCAGAGGAGGGCAACCAAAATGATCTGGGGCTTGGGGGACAGGATCTATGGCGAGAGGCTCGAAGAGCTAAATATGTACACATTGGAAGAGAGAAGGGACCCGGAGGACATGATAGAGGTCTTCAAGTACATGAAGGGATTAAATAGGGGAGAAGCAGTCAAGGTGCTCCGAAGGAAGGAGGGGGAAACTAGAGGGAATGGGTGGAAGCTGGAGGTGGGGAGATTCAGGGGAGAAAGGAGGAGGTGCTACTTCACTGAGAGGGTGGTAGAGCCATGGAATGCACTGCCCAGGGGGCTGGTGGAGGCAGAGATGGTGGAGGGGTTCAAGAGGGGGGGGGCAGGTACAGGAAGGGTTCTGGATGCAAAGTCCTGTGCAGTGGGAATATGATCAGTTACCAGTGGGGCTGACCAAACGAGCAAGACACGAAAGACCATTTAGCCTATTCTGCTGGCATTTTAGTATGTTAGTATGTTAGTATATCTGTGGTGGAGGTAGGTTAAAACTGGAAGAAAAAGGCAGTCTTTCTGTTTTGGTTATATTTTTCTTGTTTGACTGTGTTAATGTACACACAGTAATATTTTCAGTAATTGACTTTTTTGTTGATTGTTGTGGTACAGCAGTGCATAATTTCAGTTTAAAAGATTTGGTTATATAACTGAAGTTTTCAATTTGCTACGATTACTTGTGTAGTGTGTGTGCATGAATGTGTGCCATCAAATCAGACACATTTTATTGTGCCACAGAGTAATTGCAGCAGTGTGAACCTGCTATCTGCCGCACCTGCATGATTTTGTACTGCTTTGTGGTATCTTGGTTTTGGACTGTTTGCACTGCACCCCCCACCACCACCACCAAACTGGCAAAGGTATTCTTTTCCAGACTGGATTGTGACTTGTGAGCACTGGTTAGGGTGTTGTTGTGACTTTGAGTCTACATCTCTTCTTGATTGCACAGTGCAATCTTAATCTGTCTGTGCTTTTGCATTTGTTTAGTGCCCAATCTCCATCTGCAAGCCACAGTTGTTGTTTTTTGTTTTTTTTTTTGGCTCCACATCCACCGGCCCAGACTGAAAGTTCAGAAATCTAAATTTGTTTAGAATTTTCTTGGTGCTCCCCCAAAATGCCTGCAAAGAGACATGCAAGCAAAGCTGCTTCTGGCCATGGCACTGCTGCCAGTGGCAAGATTGTCCGTGGGCATGGTAGTACACAGAATTGCATAGCTGATGTCAGTAAAGGGATTTCTCCATCAATGTTTTTTACAGTGCAATCTGTAGCTTCTCTCATAGTTGGAGGAGATGATATTGTCCCAGCTGGCGGTGTTAGTGCAGTTTCTGCTGGCATGAGTATTGCTGCCTCAAGTTCCACGTCTGACCAGTTAACTGTTTCAAAAAATATAGTTAAGTCTAAAGCTGTGACTGACAGTGCAGATGATGTGTCATACTCCCCATTAACATCCTCTTGGTAGTTGAACATGAGTCTGGTCCTGGCAACGATAACTCACAATGTCACATTTCTTCCAGCGCTGTTGACATGATGCCTATGCCATCCAATGATTCAAAGTGTGGCGCAAAATATCGGGGATGATGATGATGCTGCTGTGGTTGGAACATGTTCTCCATATGACAGCATCCAAGCTGAAATGTGGATGCGGATGATAATGAATATGATAATGATGTCAGTGACTCTTGTTGGGAACCAGAGAAAAAAAGTCAGGGTGACTGTGCCTGGGTCTGTTGTCATTAAATTCCCCCCTCTAAAAAGTTGTGATTTAGTGGTTCCTGTTGATGATGATGACCCAGTAATAATCACAGGTAGTCATGGTGATCAGTTGGAGTCCAAGTGTGTCCAGCCTGAAAAATCATGTAGCACACCCCCATTTCAGGAGTTAAAACAACGGAGTCCAATGAGCAGCATCAGAGACATGTTAAAAGTAGGGGATCACAATCCCTTGTTTGGGATTTTTTTGTCCAAGATGCAAATGATGAGTCAGTTGCAATCTGCCAACTTTGCCATGCGTGTGTGAGTCGAGGTAAAAAGAGGAGTCATCTGAGCATGGGGTGCCAGCATACACATCTTAAGAATAGGCACATGGCACTGTGGAGCAGGCACCAGATGGCAACTAATGCCATAGTGGGGCATTCACCCTCATCAACCTTACTGAACATGTTATCCTTCCATGAGTGTAACACCAGTAGGAATGTCTGCAGTAGCAATGAAATAACACCAGAGGATTACTACAGGCATGATGAGGGGAAGATTATGATTTAGAAATCTTGTCAAGTGATGGTCAGAGTAGCAGTGGTGGTGGTGAATGCAGTATGTCTAGTGCAAGTGGTACATCAACCCTGTACATAAACGGGTAAAATAACTTCATTTGTGGACTTGTCACTTGTGCCCCCTCTTCATCACACGCCCACACCCCACCTCCAGCCATTCACAGAGCCGAGCCATTTGTCACACCCCCCATGCAAACGTGTAAGTCAGCCCACGCTGGAGAGTGTTTTGCCTGTAACCTCCTGCCTGAAGCATGTGACCTACACTGTGTAAGCTATGTGATGTGTGGGCTGCTCAGGATTCTCACCCACCTTATAGTGAATAAGGTGGAGTGCACAATGCTAAGTCATAATTACAACATGAAGTAGCGAAGTGATGGTTTAAAATGGGCACTCTGTAGCTAGAATTAACGAGAAGTGGCCACTTTGTGACCACTTCATGGGTGGAATTTTACTTTGCTGCATCTCTAGTGGAAAACTGGCTGAGGGACAGAACCCAGAGGGTGGTTATGGGGACAGTTATCTGGTACCAGAGAGGTAACCAGTGGGATCCCAAAGGGCTATGTGCTGGAGTCAGTGTTGTTCAATGTCTTCATCAGTGACATTGGGATGGCATTATGGAAAAATGTGCCTATTTGTGAGACACCAAGCTCTGCAGAGAGTGACGAGCTAAAGGATACAGGACCTACAGGAAGATCTGGAAAAGCTGGGGAGGTGGTCCAGGATCTGGCAGCTTGGCTTCAATGCCAAGAAATGCTAAGTTATACATACTGGAGCAAAGAATCCTAGGACAGAGTACTACCTGGGTGGAGCCCGAGTATCTGCATCAGAGGACGAAGGACCTGAAGTGATGATTACTAGTGACCTGAAGCACTCCACACAGTACAAGAAAGCAGCAGCAAAGGCAAACAATATGCTGGGATGCACATCTAGTGGGATCAGTAGTAGGAGAGAGGAGGTTATACTGCCCTTGTACAGGTCACTGGTAAGGCCACATCTAGAGTATGGAGTTCAGTACTGGTGTCCACACCTCAAAAAGGACATTAACCTGCTGGAGAAGGTCCAGAGAAGGGCTACAAAGATGATAGTGGGTCAGCAGGGTAAGGCATATAAGGAGAGGTTGTGGGTATTGAACATGTACTCCTTGGAAGACAGGAGAGAGAAAGGGGACATGATTGAGACCTTGAAGTACTTGAAAGGGATAAATAAGGTTGATAAGGAGAGTCTATTTAAGCTGAGAGGCAACCATAACACTAGGGGGCACAGTCTCAAGATGGAGGGTGGGAGGTTTAGGAGGGAGGTCAGGAAGCACTTCTTCACAGAGAGGGTGGTGGACACTTGGAATGCACTGCTGGAAGAGGTAATCTCATTGAAGACAGTGGGCAGCTTTAAGAGGGCCTGGGACAGCCATAGGGGGAAAGTAAGGATCATGGGTAGGGAGGATGGGAGGAGGGAGGGCAGGGACATTAGCTCAAGCTGTGGACCCTGAAATATGAGCAGACTTGATAGACCAAATGGCCTTCTTCTGCTGGCTTCTTCATATGTTCGTATGGTGTCTAGTGATCCCCCACCGATTGCTGACCAGATAATGATCATTACCTGGTATCTAGTGCCCTCCCACTACTGACCAGCCCAATGTTATAATTATTCCCTGGTGTTTAGTGGCCCCCACTGATCCCCAGCCAAATGTAAAATACAACTCTTTCCCTGGTGTCTAGTGGTCCACCACCAATTGCCAGCTATATGTTAAATAATTTATTTATCTTTTCCTGGTGTCTAGCGGTCCCTCCCCCCAGCCACACCCATGCCCGAGGTTATCTGTAGTATTCCCTGGTGTCCAGTGGTCCCTCCCCCTACCTGATCACCCACCCGACATAATGTCAGTTTCCCTGATGTCCAGTTGTCCCCACATCCCATTCTCCTGTATTAGGAAATTACAATTCCTTAGTGTCTAGCAACCACCCCCATCCCTGATCCCTTGTTAAAGGTAGTCCTCCATTCCCTGATGTCTAGCAGACCCCCACCCCACCCCAGCAAGTAGTGTCCCACCACCCCACCCCTCCACCCCGACCTGATGACAGGCACAGCGCTCTGTGCTCCACCATGATCAGCTGCCGACTGAGCTGTCAATGAGCGTATATTTGAACAAGACAAGTATCCGTTCACTGACAGCTCAGTTGGCAGCTGCCGTAGTGTAGAGCGGAGGGCTATACCGGTCACCAGGTGGGGGTGAGTGGGGTGGTGGGTGCCACAGGGATTGTACATGGCAGGTGCAGTTGGAAGAGCCTTTGTATCTTAAAACCAGGCTCTGTTTTTTTTTCCCTTTTTTATTCCTATTTATGCTCCTCTGGACGGCCGGCCCCATCTGACCGACTCCCCCAGCCCTATCCTCCCGAAGCGCTGGCGCTTACCTTGTACCTGGCCCAGGAGCAGAGTCTGCAGGAGTCGGTCATCATCCTGCTTGCTGCCAGCTTTCTGCCTCTTTTTCATCCAGGAGCCCCAGGAGTAGGAACGCATGCGTATGTAGGTGCGTGTGCCTACAGCCCCGGTTACAACCCCTATCCCCACCCCATGGCCTAACGCCCAGCCCCTCTGAGCCTGTGCAGCTCCTAGTCTCCACTAGGTTTCACCATTGGCCAAGGGATGCCGCATCACCTCCCCGGAGAGGAGAGCCTGCCTGTCAGCAGCACAATCCAGCTCTGCCCACCCCCCCACTGCCGATCTTCGACGATCCGGGCTCGTTCCTGAACCCGGGTCGCCGGCATGCTGTGAGGTAAGGCATCCAGTGCCTCAGCCCTCAGCACCACTGGGCCAGCAGCCATAAAACCAGACTCTTTTGTTATCAAAACTGATAGCTCGGGGTGAGAATATGCCACACTGACATTCAATGAGTCTACAAAAAAAAACAACCCACAAGGACTATGCTGAGGTAAACAAGCACCAAAACAGTCATTTCATCTACCAGCAGCCTGGGGATCCCCTATGACCAGTCTTGCAGTTAATCTTTTTATTAGGAATTTTAAGTATTCAACAAGATAACATATGTCTTCCAAATACATAAATACATATGAGCACAAAGAAGAGATAAAACAGTTTGTGATCACAAACATTGTAAGATAATTGACATGGAATCTTATACTATAAGTGCTGAATAAAATATTACAAACCATGAATTAGAGGAAGAACACACATTATTCAGACTAGGAAGGAAGTATAACGTATAAATTAAGATAAAGATGTATACAGTCATATTTGTACAATATCATAGTATAGATATATTACAATGCAGGGATCATATATAAGCCAGGAAGACTTGGAAAAATAATTAAGTATTACAGAGATAGAACATATTGAAGAGATAAAGAGAAGAAAGGAAGATAGATAAGAGAGTGAGAAAAAGAGAAAACGAGAAGCGAGACTACAATAACAGAGTTGAAAAAATTAATAATGGAAGAGATTGCAAAGTATGTCAATCCATACGTTAGTTAACATGGGGCTTAAACGTATCCAGGTAAATAAAATAGTCCTGCCAACATTTATTATATCTGAGTCGATCGGAAGAAATATGTGACATACGGTCTAAAGAAGCATATTGAGATAATTGTTTGAGGGTTTCTGGGAGATTGGGAATTATACTGGATTTCCAATGCATAAGAATAAGGTGCTTAACTTGAAGGAATAATATGGTCAACCATCTACTCTGAAATTGAGAGATTTTATAAGAGCGGAAATTAAAGATGCCAATTATACAATGCTTAGGATCTAACGGAAATGACTGACCAATCACTTGTATTGCAAAATGATGGATATTGCCCCAAAGGTTATCTATGGGGAGACAATACCATAAAATATGTAATAAATCTCCATTGGGAGAATTACAGCGCCAACAATTGTTATTGTTCATAAGACCCATTTTTCGCAACACAGCCAGAGTTCTATACCATAAATGGAGAATTTTTGTCTGTATTAGAGAACTACGCTGATCTTTAAAAGTCTTATGACATGAGAGCCAACAACTATGCCATTGTGTATTGGATATATTAAAGTTTAAAAGTTTACCCCCTTTGTTTTTCACGTTGATGGATTGATCTGGAAGAGAGTCTCTGATTTCTTTGTAGATAATGCTATTCAGATTAGAAGTTGACTTGATCCATTTAGAGAAGCTGATTATATAAGGGCTGAGTGGTCATATGTAAAAAATAAGAGTTACAAGCAGCACGGAGCTGTAGATATTTCCAGAAATCATGATGGGGGCTGTTCCAAAGGGAACGGAGTTCTGAGAAGGCTTTGAGTTTAAATTCATGAGTCTCTAGTATGTCACTCATGAAGAAGATACCCAAGTTTTTCCAGGACCGGCAAAAGATTGGGTGGTTATCAAGAGAGATAAGTCAGTTACCCCAAACAGGGACATATGCAAGTGGAGTTGGATTTAATTTAAAATGTTTATGTATTATTTTCCAATAAAATACTGAGGATGCTATAGTGTGGTGAGATTTTAAGTTGATGGGGAGAGGGTTATAGATGAAGGAGGTAGAAACATTACCAGAACATAAGGAGGCTTCCATATTGACACATAGATTTATTGTTGGGTTCACAAAACCATTTGATAGTTTGAGCTGTGCAGAAAGCCCAGAAATAGGCCTGAAACCAAGGAAGCCCCAAACCACCTCTAGACCAGTCTTAAGTTTGAAAAAATACCAGAGTAAAATCCCAGCAAATGTAACGTGTTATAACCTGCACCTTAGAAAACTGCCACAAATGTATCTTGACAGTCAAGCTATATGGTACATCCATGAGCTTATGGGTAAACACTTCCTGGGAGCGTCACTGCCAAACCTGTCTGTGGAAGCAACGTTATTGTGCAGGTACACCAATCACTCAATTTGTGCCACTGTTATACAAATATTAGCAGATGCTGACTTGGAGGGCAGGAAAATTATATCTGTACTGGACATAAAGCAGAGTCATCATGAAGATGTTGCTGGGCACCCACAGAAGATGACAGATATAGCTGGACACACATTCTGTCAACTGCTGCTGCTTTAAATGTACATACCAACACAAACAGTGAAGCTTCTGTTGCCATACTGAAACCTACTCAGAATACTGCTGCTGCCAATATGGTCTCTAAGCACCCTCCTAAAATATTATTTCATCCCTTGTGATCCCAGCAGCACGGCAACAGGATCAGAACTAGCAGACTTCATTGAGCCTGCAGGAGCTGCTGACAGCAACTTCTGGTCCACCACCAACATCCCTGCAATCCTCACCTTTCAGGAAGTGATCGGGTGACACAACAGCAACCGTCGCTCCACCAAAGAAACTGAAGAGCAGCACTGACCTCCTGATCTCTGCAAGCAGCAAACGGAGCTCCTAAGGATGATGGTGCATTCTACTGCAAAAGCCTCTTGTTCCTGGGCCTTACATGCTGACATCACGCTGAGAACAAAATTTGAAACTGCCTGATTTCTGCCACAAACAGCCTTCAAGATCAGACCACCCAGAAAGATGAAAACAGAAATGTACAATGGATGCCAGCAGAACTCTCACGTTTCCAGGGACAAAGCAACCTCAACAAGTACAGGCCATCCTTCACCAACTGCTACACAGAAGAGCCATAAAGCCCATCCCAATTCAAGAGAGATTCTCTGACATCTACTCCATATTCTTTCTAGTCCCAAAGAAGACCAGAGACCTCAGACCCATCCTAGACCTAAAATTTGTGAACAACTTTGTCAGGTACCAGAGGTTCAAGATGGAAACCCTAAGATCCACCATCGCAGTGATACGCAGGGGAGACATCTTAACCTCAATAGACCTGAAGGATGCCTATCTACACATACCTATCAGACCTTCCCACCAGAGGTTCCTCCGGTTCAGCATTCTGGGATATCACTTCCAATACCAATGCCTGCCATTGGGTTGGCGTCAGCCCACGGCTATTCACCAAGGTAATGGCACCCTGGCAGCAAAATTATGCATGGAGGGCATTCATGTGATCCCATACCTGGATGACTGGTTGATACGGGGGAGAACAGTACAACAATCAAGGACAGCAACACGCAGGGCTCAACAGTTACTGTCCGAACACGGGTGGATCATCAACAAAGCAAAGAGCCACCTGACTCTGACCACAGAATTGGATCACTTGGGGCAACGTCAACACAGTAACCGGCACAGTAAGACCATCTCAGACCGCATCCGCACATTAACAGCACCTGCCAGACAGTTATGCAGAAGAGGAAACAACCATTTGGCACCTCATGCAGCTACTGGGGTCATGGCAGCTTGCATAGACTTACACAACTGGGCCAGATTACACATGAGACAGTTACGATGACTACTCCTAGACAACTGGAGTTACAGTCAACAAAATTACAACCAGAGATAACTATTCCACTGGCAGTGTGAAATCTCGTTGGTGGGCGGACCCACACCTTCTCTCAAGGGGCACAGTTGGAGAGAGATACAACAAGAACCCTCGAAACAGGCGCAAGCCTGCTAGGTTGGGGTGCTGCGGGACAGACAGACCATCCAAGGAAATGGTCAAACAGGGAGGCAAGACTCCCAATCAACATGCTAGAGACAAGAGCCATCCGTCTGGCTCTCATACACTCAAGGATCAACTTCAAAGACATCACGTAAAGGTGCGCGACAGCGCCAGTAGCAATGGCATACATCAACAAGCAGGGAGGAACAAGAAGCAGAACCATGGCTCAAGAGGCAGACATACTACTGCAATGGGCGAAAAGAACCTGCTCAGTCATAGCAGTCCACCTAGCAGGCAACCTGAACACAAGGCCGACTGGCTGAGCAAACAAACGCTACAACAGGAATGGCAACTCCATCCAGAAATTTTCCATGAACTTCAGAAAAATGGGGCCCCTTCGACATCGACCTCATGGCCTCAGCAACCAACACCCAACTCCTGATCTACATGTCCAGATTCAAAGACAAGAGAGCAATAGGTGTGGATGCCATATCGACCCCATGGACATTCAGGAAGGCATACGTATTTCCCCCAATAGCCATGCTACCCGCAGTGCTACAGAAGATCCGAAGCACAGGCAGCAATGTAGTCCTCATAGCCCCAGACTGGCCGAGGAGAACCTGGTACACCCTAATCAGAGAAATGTTAACGGACAATCCCATGAGATTACCTCACCAACACAATCTACTCAGACAAGGCCCGATCTGGCATGAGAACCCTCTACCACTGAAACTGATGGCTTGGTCACTCAAAGGGCTAGACTGTTAGGACTAGGGGTATCAGGTACAGTGGTAGACACCTTACTACAAGCCAGAAGGAACTCCACCAACAGGACCTATAACAAACATTGGTGGGCTTTTGCTTCTTGGTGCAAGAGCCAGGACCTGAGCACGCAGATGTAATATTATGAACGTATTAGTTTCTGCAGAAAGGGTTGGAAAAGGGGTTATCAGCCTCATCCCTGTGGGTACAGACGGCGCAATAGGGGCCATAAGGGGACAGACCGATGGACATTTGCCTGAGCCCACCCCTTGGTTCAAGCTTTCCTAAAAGGCGCAACTCTTATCAACCACACCCCAAGACCCCTGACAGCCCCATGGCACCTCAATTTGGTACTGGACACTCTCGCCATCCCACCTTTTGAGCCCATTGAGTCCATTCCCTTATCCGTACTTACGATGAAGACCGTATTCCTAGTAGCTATCTCATCAGCCAAGAGAACTAACGAATTACAGGCCTTGTCTTGTAGAGAACCCTATCTGTTTCTTCCCGACAGGGTCATACTCCAACCCATTCCGTCATTCATCCGAAGGTGTCGCATACCACATGTCCCAAGAGATCTCAGTCCCTATCTTCAACCACCAGCTAGGGGACCCCACAGGAAACCCTACTCGGCCTAGATCCAGCCAAGCAATTCAGACATACCTGACCAGGACGGAAAGTCTTTGTCAGACGGACAGGCTGTTTGTTTTACTCCAAGGCAATAAACAGGGTTTGGCTGCTTCCAGATCCACTATTGCTAGCTGGCTACGGGAAGCTATAACAAGGGCCTACAGGAGTGGAGGTAACACCCCTCCAGCTAACATCAGAGCCCACTCCACTCGAGCAGTTGCCACATCTTGGGCGGAACGCAACTCAGCGTCTGTCAGAGAAATTTGCCAGGCAGCAACCTGGGAATCACCACACACCTTTCTCAGGTACTACCGATTAGACACAGGTCTTACAGGTAACTCAGAGTTTGGCCACAGAGTGCTTCAGACAGCATTGATCCCAGTTCCTCCTCCCAACCAGGACAAAGCCTAATACTGCTGTACAATCTTCCCATGTGTTGAGACTCGAGTGCTGTAAGAAGGTGCAATAGATAATGGAAGTTTACTCACCTGGTAAAGGTGATTATAGGAGCACCTTCTTACAGCACTCCTATCCCACCCATTGCGGAGGAACATATGTATGTATATATGTATGTGTGTGTGTATATATATATATATATATATATATATATATATATATATATTAATACAGTTAAGGTAAACATATAGAATGTATCTGAAACTTCCGTGTTTTTTTCCTAAATGTACACAGTTATAGCACATACATCCCACACAGTCAGTTGCTGTGTATCAGGGTGTCAAAGATTTATAACAACGAGACGTAGTAAACACTAGAATTTGACATAACATCACCGTGTTGTGTCTTATTCCACCTGGAAAACAGGGTGCCCTCTGTTTTTCTTGTTTACATAACAATTTACTTTCAGGACAAACGAACTTTGGAAGATATCACACGAGTATTCTGGGAACAGCAAGAATAGGAGAGGATTAGATTGAAATTTTGGGATTCCTTTGTGCATCAGCCTATGAGAAGAGTGCTAACTACCCATGTGTTGAGACTCGATTGCTGTAAGAAGCTGCTCCTATAATCACCTTTACCAGGTGAGTAAACTTCCAGTAGGTGCAAGCATGAGAACCTGAGCAAAAAAAAAAGTATTGTTTATTTTAAATAGGAACAGTCAGCACTAAAAACCCACACCCAAGTGTGGGGCAGGTTCTAATTGCTCTTTGTGCAGAAAACATTTTTACCGACTGTTTACTGTTGTCAAGTAGATTGTATTAGGTTTATTCTGTTGATTTCTAAGGTGACATTTGCTAACCAGAAATCCCAGAATCCCCTGCAGCTGACATCAGAGCAGGACTGTAGCCATAGAAATCTTAGGAACTAGAACAGAAATGGACTCTTGCTACGTGATGCCTTTCAGGATGGCGATTCTATACAGGCACACAATCTTCCTAGAATTGTGTGTCTGTATAAACAATCACACTCATTTCCTGAGGATTTCAGTTCTGCAATGTGGCTGTGGATCAACAGCCTGGATCCAGTATTAAAAAAAAATCACACACCTTATTCAAAGAACTTACAAATAAATATTAAAGAAAACTAGCACCAATTAAACTGGAACCCAACAGCCCTCCCAAAAGAAAAAAACGAATAACCACGACCTTACATTTAAACCAGCTATTGTTCTTTCCATTCACTGTGCGTTCCCCCAAATCGACGGATACATTTTAAGAGTGCTCACATATACTGGCATGTCAAGAAACAGAAATATGTCTGCCTGCACACAGCAGACTTGTATCAAAGGTATGTTCCCAGATGTCACAAAGATTGTGGCTTTTCATTCTAGTGCCTAAGATTTCTATGGCTGCAGCAGTAGGAGAGTCAGCAGTAATGCATGACATGATGGGTCTGATTTTCAAAAGTGTTAGAATGATGCAAGTGACTTGTGTCAGGCATGTTGAATGCAAAATGTGAGTTGCATCTGAAGTTGCAGCAAATGCCATTTTCAAATGCTAATTGCATCTGGTACAGAGCCACTGTATCCAAAAGCATTGTGTCCGAGAATGCATCCAAACATGAGTTGCGCCTGAATGCAAATGCTATTTGCACCGATGCAATGCAGTTTGCATTGACGCAAACCATGTTTGACATAGCCAGTTGCCACATCCCCCAAATGGTAATTTAGAAAGGCAAGGACACAGATAAACATCCAACATTAGAGGCACCTGTTAGACCATGGAAGAGCTGGTCTACGACACATATAAAAGGGCCCAGCACTGAAGCCTGTACTGAGCCACTAGTGAGGAGCTTTAGCAGCAGCAAAAGTACCAGTGAAGTGACAGTGACAAGAATGCCTGAGCTAGCAACCTCTTTGACCATACACCTGGCATTATGAATGCACCGGCAGCGTGCTCAACAGCTGCACCAGTGTGCACAACATCAACAGCAGGCACAACATGCTGACCATCCACAGGGGTTGCACAGGCCACGGAGATGGTACACAGCCAGGGTGTACAGGTGGAGAACATCATACAGAGACCTCACTGAGGAGCAGTGCCTGGCACAGTACCGCCTGCCCCAGGATGCCATTGAGGAGCTCTGTAATGAACTTAGGGAAGAACTGTACACCCGTACACAGAGAGGCAACCCCATATCTGTCAGAACAATGGTTTCTGCAGTACTGTGCTTCCTGGTGACAGGCACATTTCAGACACCAACTGGGAACACAGTGGGCATTTCACAGTCTGCTGTGTCAACATGCCTGAAACAGGTAGTGGAGGCCCTGCTACATCGGACAGCTTAATATATCAGCTTCTCTGTGGAGCCAGAGCAGCAACTGCCCATAAAACAGGGTTTCTATGGGATTGCCCACTTCCCCCATGTGCTGGGAACTGTAGACTACATACATGTGGCAATACGTGGATCCACCCATGACTCTGATGTGTACAGGAAGGGGTACCACTCCCTGAACATACAGGTTATGTGTGACAACCAGTGCTGTATCCAAGATTTCATGGCCATGTACCCAGGGTCCTGCCACAACACCTATATATTCAAACAGAGTGGGTTGTGTGAGGCCTTCCAGCATGGAGATCTACAAGGACAGTGGTTAGTAGGTGAGTGAAGTGTTGTGCTGAGTGGACATCACCATGGGAAGGGCAGTGAGAGGAGGGGTGCCAGGGCTGCATGTGCAATACAGCACACACTGTAACTGAAGCAACCTCCCAGGAATACCATACCAAAAGGAACACATGCACAGTCCCTGTGGGAGAGGCCAGCCATGCAAAGTGGCACTCTCAGCATTGCAATGAGAGGATAACTACCACAGGCGTGTCATTTTTTTGGGGGGGGGAACGGGCAAGCACGAAGGTCCACCACAGAACACCAATGAGCATGGCACCGGCAACGCCAGGTGGAGCAGTGACAGTCAACACAATGTGTGGACATGGTGCCAGCAAAGGTGGGGGCTGCATGACATGTACAGCTAGAATGACACAACCGAGGGACCACTGCAAATGTGCCATGTGTGTTGGCCCACCAATGTGTGTTGCTATGGCAATGCGATGTCCCACAAACAAAGCACACATGAGTGTATATGTGGCTCACTGTGGATGGTATGGTGTACACGGACAAATGCAGCATGTTTGTGAGGGGTAGAGGATGCTGAGTGATGCTGTGCCATGTGACCGTGTGTAACTGTGCTGTATCCCCAAACAGGAGACGGTGGCTATCCACAGCAGCACTGGATTATGACACCAGTGAGGAATCCCCAAACCAAGGCTGAGGAACAGTACAACTAGGCCCATGCCAGCACCAGGGTTGTCATCGAGAGAACGTTTGGCCTCCTGAAAAACTGAGTCAGATGCCTGGACCACTCCAGGGGTCACTGCAATACTCGCCAGAAATGGCCTGCAAAATCTTCGTCGTTTGCTGCATACTCCACAACATAGCACTGGCACATCATGTGGACATGGATGATGACACACAGGAGCAGGACCCTGGAGGGGACTGTGATGCTGATATTGCCACCAACAGCAGCCAAGGCCATGGATGTGGCAGCATAGTGGTAGCTGGATACCGGCAATGGACTAAACTCATCCACGGTCACTTCACCTGATGGAGATGAGACACAGCAGACAACACATCAGGGCAGCCAAAACAACATCATGGCCCCAGGCGGCATATGCCAACCACAACCCGCCACCTGGGGGAGCCACCAAGGAGTGTTGGTGCATGGCATGGAGTGTATACCCTTATGGGTGGTCCCCCTGGTGCAAGGAACAGCAGCACTGCCGGGGGAACACAGTGGAGTGTGCAGTATGGCTGGTAGTGATGTACAGGAACACCACCTGCACAGTGTGTGACACACACCACCCTGAGCCCATCCCCACAGGCACCAATGTGTACAGTTGAGCCCTGTGTCCAAAAACACACATTAACGCAAAGGTACAGTGTGTAAAACAATGGGATGTGCAATCCTGATATCAACATTACATGTGTTGAGTTTTATGTCAAGTTCAGTAAGTGATTTGCTTACTGCATGGACCACAACTGCATTTATGTATGCAACATCCAAACCAGAAGAAAACATCATAGTCATGTGCAAAAGCTCAGAAAGCATCACGCAACACACACAACTGCTCAACAGGCACTAAACAAAGCCAGATAGGAAACACACATGTGGGGAAGGCACAAAATGCCAAGGCAGAGAGGCAGGGCACCAAACTTTAATGAGGAGGAGACTGTGTTGCTAATCGGCTTAGTGGGACGATAGTCCAGGGTGCTACACCTTAGACATGAGGGGAGGCACAGCAAGGAGCAAAAGGAGAGGGCATGGCGCATCATTGCCGCCAAAGTTAGGGAATTGTCTGGTGTAAGGTAAACAGTCAGGCAACTGCAGCACCATATCAACAACATGGCCCAGTGCACACTGGACACACTGGAGAGTCTGAGGAGGATCACTGAGCAAGCAGAGAGTGCAATGCATGGCAGATATCACTGTAATACAGGTGAGTGCTTGGTGCAATGTCCAATGTGTGCCCCTCCCCAACAGTATACCCATAACAGTGTTGATGTGTACTAATGTTGCCCCTCCCATTGTATCCCCACAGGCAGGAATGGGAATCATAGTGAACAGGAGCAAGCCAAAGTGGGAATCAGGTCTGCTGGCAGAGGTCACGCCACTGCCACACCAGTGTCAGGTAAGATACATGTCCACATACATAATGATGCTGACAGTCCCCGACCACACAGAGGTCTCAGGTGGTCACCTGCATATGAGGACACAGCTGTACATAGCAGGGTGGGTGCAGGTGGACACACAGCAGCGCCATGACCGCTGTGCTGGCAGGACACTGACACAGATGCGGTGCCATCTCCACAGCTGTAGGGTGCTGATAGGCACATCATATCTGCCTGCAAGCTGGACACCCCAATACAGCCTGTGACCCGACTGGTACAGCAGTTGTCATCACCCCTGGACACCCCAGTGAGAGTGGTATTCTTATCCCAGGAATGCCCATATCCCTCCACTGTGCCTGACCCACCAGCCGAGTGCACATGCATGCCATATGTCCACCACCTGCATTACAGCAACTGTAGGTATCACATGTGCCAGTGTAGAGACACCCACCAGAGCCATTTTGTGGCCCCCTGTGTTGAAACACTGCCATGTTAGGGGTTGCCCCCCTGCACCCTATGTGTGGCCATATGGCACCTGTCTGCATCCATCGTGGCCTCACCATAACCCCACCATCACAGTGAGCACAGATCAAGACATGGCAGACACCACACAATGTGTGGGCGAGCACATTTGATGGTGCATAGCATGGGACAGGTGCAAGGCATACCTAGAGGTAGATAGTTGCACTGTGCAGCTGCCCACAGGTGTGGCTCTGCTGATACACACAGTCACCGGGGCCTTGGTAAGACATGCTGTGCCTGTCAGTCCTATCATGCTGAGATGTCACATATGCCAAGCTGCAGATGTCACACTGCTGACGGACACACACCACCGGTCTACATGTCAGTGTGCCATATTGGCACACATGTGACACTGCATGTGTGTTGCCCAGTGGGCACTACCCCTGCAGGGGGGCGGTGGTCAGTACAACAGCATGATGCAAATGTACCTACCCATACTGTGTTGTATGTCCCATGCTGTGCAGTGACACTTTTCCCCCTTGTTCGTCCGCAGGTGACGGAACACATGAAAAGCCCCAGGAGAGGACACCTTCACCCTGATGGAGGGCGCTGGAAAGGGCGATGCACTGACTGAAGCACTGTGATGCACTGGCATATGCTGCACGGACCAGGAGGCACCTGGGAGTTCATGATAGGGTGTTGGGCGGATGGCACATGTGGGATCAGCAGCCAGGGCCATGGGTGGAGTGCTACATGGTGGACATGCACGTCCAGATGGACAGCAGGGGTCTGCAGGTGCTGTCAGTGAAGTGCAGAGTACCAGCACTGAGGTAGAGTAGGCAGGTGGTACTGTACATCTCTGTAGGGACCGCACATAACACCATGAGGATGCTGATGTGAACATTACACAGGATGTGGATGTGACAGTGGGTAACAGTCAGTGAAAGTGTGCAGATGGAAGACCAGCCCGAGGATGTTGATGTGGAGTGGGAACGGTCAGCAGCTGGACAGCAACACCACAACCTGGCCACAATCCTGCAGGACAGCCTACAGGGACTTGCATCTGATGTCCGCCGTATGCTGGGCAGGTTGGAAGCCATGGATGAGGCCATCCAGTGCTACCTGCAGATGTGTGTGCAGACAGGCAATGACTCGGACACATCAAATGGGGTGGAACTGTTCACCGTTATCAGACAGACACTGCTCTTGCCTCAATAACTAGCAAACCTGTACCGATGTATTATACCTCCCTGTTACTGTTCCAATTCCCTGTTCCCTTCACAGCGTTCATAGTGTTCACCTGTTGCACATTTATATTGTTATAACTTTCTATTGCTGATTGTGGTTTTAATGTTTACTATGTTGCCAGTTATTCCATTGTTATTTATATTGTTATTGATATTGATAGTAGGTGTAATCATTGTAGTTGTTCTTGTTTGCCCACATATGTGGCTATTGTTGTTGTACCTAACCATTGGACTACACATGTTTACTGAAGAACACCTGTGTCACATGTTCTTACTGGGTATGATTTGTGTGGGCCTGATGGGGTGGGACAGTCATAGCAGTGTTCTGAATGTGGCAGTAGGTTAATGATGACATGTGCAACAGTCATCTTTGCACATATGCACCACAGCCATGCTTGGCTGCAGTGTTGTGTCACACGAGTGTTAATGCCACTGGTGTGTGCGGAATCAGGCATGGCAGGGGTGTACATATATGGACCCAGTTCTGCATGCATCCCATCCTACACAGGTTTGATGGAACCCATCTGTGGTTGACACATAGGCGTGTGGTCCAACATGCAGTGGGTGATGTATGTGCAGGTACAGATGCCTGCTGCATGGTGTTGCACATGAGCTGTCACCACAGCACACTGTTCTGTGGACATCTGTCCCCCTGGTAGGGTGTTGTACATCCAGGCCATGCGTTACATAGTAGTGTTGCACAGTACAGTGGCTGTGTGCATGGAACGGTGTCCCTGTGTGGATTCTGTTAAAATATCATGGAATGCATGGGACAGACTTGTGGAACCATGGCATTTGGGCAGGATGTGTAGGCCTCAGTACATACAGGTGCTGCAGAACACATTATAGAGCGAGGGAGCTCTCCTGACCAATCAGTGCTCCTTTCCTCTGCGCATGAGGTACTCTTATTCATGAAGACCATTTTCACAGATGCCATGGAAGCGGGCACATTCTGGAAAGTTTATTTTTAAAGAAATATATTATTGATCACTCTCAATCAATAATATATTACTACGTCCCTCATCGCCACTTTCGTTGCTGAAAATGAGTGGTTTCACTTCCTTCAGCTGCAGCCAGAACAGCTCAGCTTCACTTACGTATTCTCACCCAGCTTGCTTACGCAGAAACCTCTCATTTTCAGCAATGAGTGGTTCTGAGGGACGAGCAAATAATACAGGTAGGTTGGATGTCATGTCTGTGTTTGTAGATGTGTACCCATGTAATGGCCTGACACGGGTGGGATGGGGTGGGGAACACTCCTTGGCACCAGACATGCCTTGGGCAGGCAGATGTGCAACCTACAGGTGTGTGTCCACATGTGTGCTGGGCAGGGAACATGCTCCTGTACATACATGAGCCAGTGTGTCAATGTGTATATCAGTGTGCCCATACAATGCACCCATGATGCACCTGACAGCCTATGCCTGCCTAGGATGTGACATAACATTGCGATGCATACAGGCCATAACGTGCACACATGATGTACAGGTTGTGGACAGGGCCATGTTGCATGCCACAGCTGTCTGTGTTGCCATCAATGGCCACACACCTGGGGGGGCATCTGCTTCCCTGTCCGTCATTTTATTGTGTACTGTAGAAACGCTGTGGCACACCTGCCGTGGTGTGCAGCAGTGTGTTGGATGGCAGGTACAGGAGACACATAGCAGCATTGCATCACACATTTATTGGTACAGTAATATAATTCCACACGTGCACCATAACACACCCTGTGCCCAAACACACACTACACAATGATGTCACCCATGATAGCACACAACCCAAGACAGCCCACATGATGTCACCCCACCCGCCCCATGTGCACTTCAGTGTTGTGTTGCTGACCACCTACCACTGGCCATTGCCACGGTGCGGACTCCAATACACACATGCCAGGATATGAATCCTGAAGTGTAAAGTGTCAAAGGCAGTCATGGCTGGAGGCATTAACTTCACCATTCCTGACCACGTGAACTTGCCAAGTGTGGGGAAGCAGGGACAGGGTCAACCAGGCAGCACCCACATACAACGAACACTACCTACTGTAGGGTTTGGGCAGGTCTGTTGAGTCTGGAGTTCCTTCTCTGTGTCCATGTGTCAATGGTTCTATGCTACACTGTCACTTGCCCTCCCATGTCCTGTGCTTGCCATCCTGTTTATTCAATGTCCACCCTGGCCCGCAGGTGGGCCAATGGCACCACTGTTACCTGAGGGTGGATGCTAGTGACTGCCACTCTGTGCAGTGGCTGTCGATTGCTGGACAGGGTGTCTGGCTGAGCACCATAGCTCTGGCATTGCACCCAACTGGGGATCTACGCGGGGGTCTGTTGCAGTGACACCGAGATGTGGCCTACGTCGCCTTGGCAGTCACTGAACTGTTGCCTGAGGCAACATGTCTGGTGCCACCTGGTGGTCCACCGCAGCCCCCTGTGTTGCTGTGTTGTCCGGCACTGCCACAGTGGCTTTGGCATAGTTGTGGTCAACACTGGTCCCTTGCTGGCCCTGTGTGTCAGGGCTGGACACTGTGGATTCTGTTGCATGGCCGGTGGCTGAACAGCAGGCACCCTGTGTTTATGTCAGATGTGCCACACACCAAGGCCTGTGTGTGTGCACCGGTGGCTTGTGCTGTCCCCCAGGTGGGACCACCCATGTCCCCTGCAGACTGCTCAGATGGTGCACAGTCCTGGGACACCTCCATGGCTATGGGTGGTGTCTGTATCAACATTGTTTGTGATGGAATACCATGGTGACATGCCCATGTCCTCTGCCATATCCATGTGCATGGCATGCAGCATCTTTGCACACCCAGCAAGTTGCATGGCAGTGTGCTGTGTGTCAAACACAGATGTGTTGTGTGCACTGTCCAGCATAGGTGTGGCCCTACTGTTTTGCTGGCATGTCAATGTTCCACTTCCAGCCACTGTCTGCTGCGGTGGGAGTACTGGCAGGTGCATGTCTGCTACATCCTCCATTACGTGTGTTGCACTTTGTACTGCAGTTGTGCATGGGGCACTGGGGCCTGCAACCACACCATCCTGCCAGACTGGGGCCATTGTGGCCTGTGTTGTGCACATTGATAGGGTTGCATGTTGTGACTGTGGCCCAGCCATGTGTCCCTGCCCGATGGGGTGGGTGCATGCCGCACTCACGCAATGCATCGCATTAGTGGGCCTGTTGGATGGGTCAGACATGGGCATGGAGGGGTGGTGCCCACCCATGGTGTCACTGCATCCTGAGTGGGTACTGTCAGGGATACTTGTGCCTGACTCCTGTATCCATGCTACGTGCTCTAGGGCACCTGATGCCTGCTTCAGTATTGCAGTCTGGTGTTCAGTGACCATCTGCAGCCCCTGCAGAATGTCCACCTGCCACTGCCACTGGTTTGCAACACTCCTTAGTCCCTGGATGATGGCATCCCTGACCCCTGCCATGTCATCATGCATTCGCTGGTAATGCACCTGGGCAGCGTTGGTGTGTCTGCCCATCAGATCCCGTATGGTTGACAGTTCATGGAAAATGGTCTCCTCGGATGTCAGCATGTTGTGGCATAGTCGGTCCACATCATCCATGCTCATGACCATTCCTGAATTGTTTGCCTCGCCAGTCTCCTTCTCCCCCCACCCCAGCATGGATGGTGTTGGGGACAAGTCCTGGGCAATGTTTTCTTGGATATCCTCTACGCTACCCCCTGTGGTACTGTTTCCATCCTTCTCAACCTCCTCCTGCCCCTCTTCTCCCCTCCACATCTACCATCTCCTCCTCCCCTTCTTCTCCACCCACCCTCCACTCCCCTCCCCTTCCCACTGGTGGATTCAGCAGCATCCTCCATGGTGGCATCTATTGACTGATCAATGGTGTCATCAGGGCTGCCATCTGTGTCACTGTCTCCGCCACTTGTTGATGTGTCCTCAGCAGGTGCATCCATGTCAGCTGTCTGTGTGTCCACTGTGTTGTCCTCCCGCAGTGGATCCATATGTGTGTGCCCCCACAGCTCCTGACATTCCACTGGTACCTACAACACAGGGGAGACAGCAGTCAGTGATGACAGTGGCTGTGGTAGTGGTGCATTTCAGCCCATACCTTACAGCAGTGCCTGCCCAACATGGGGCTGTGGGCCAGTTGGCCTACGGATGTGCATTCACCCTCCCAGCACACTGCACAAGCATCCATGGCCCTATGTAGGCCTCTGTCCTGTGTGTGTCATCCAGCAGCAGGGCATAGTGGTGCCTGTGGTGTGTGCCTTCCATGTGTCCAACATGTATGTGCACATGCATTGTGCAGCATGTGTTGTGCACTATTGCTGAGTGCTTCTGCCCCAGTGACACACTGGTGGCAGGTCTTAGCCCTGCCTCCCACTGTGCCAGTGTCTCCCCATCATATGATTTGCACAATGGCATGTTATTCACAGTGCACTGTGGCAGTGATCATACCCCTGCACCCACACAGTTGATGTACCCTAACACTCATAGCCCCATACCATCCACCATTTGCTGCCATGGGGTGGTTCTATCACATCGCCCCTGCCGCTTCCCCACACCCACACCCACACTCATGTTGGTTGTGGTATGGCACAATGTGGCCCCTGCATGTCATGTGTGTTGCACTCATACGGGTGTCACTGGCAGTCTGGCCTCGCCTGCACTGTACACACACACATCATCCGGCTACTGCTATGCATCTTTGACCTGCCCCACTCAGCAGCCAGAACAAGTCAAGATTGCTATCCCCTCGATGCTCCTCCTGCTTATCTGGGATGGCACCCCATCTTCCTGGCTGGTGAGCTACACCGGTTCATGTGGTCATCCTCATCCTACGGCAGTGGTGTTTTGGTGGATTTTGGCCATTTTCTCTTTGGAATGCTGTGTCAGGTCATTGTGCCACTTTTGGAGCTCATGCACTGTCCACTTCACTCTACCGATGGCATTCACCTTGGTGGCCACAGCCTCCCATGCTTCCTTTCACGTCAGTCTAAGTGCCTTGTTCCCACCTCTACTGAGGAGGAATGCACCATTGGCTTCCATTGCCTCTACTAGCACATCTGTCTCCTCGTTTGTGAAGTTTTTTCCTGTGGCTGCTTTGTCAGTTGCTGTGCTGCCATTCCCAATCTTTGTGTACTACAAGATGTGCTTTCAGGGGTCTGTGTTGCTGCAAGACAAAAACAGACATTAGTTCAGTTGCAATAGCGTTGGAATGTGTGCAGTGGTTCTGTGGTCAGCACTGTAGCTACCAATACAGTCATGCGTATATTCAGGGCACCTGCTTGGGGGCTTCCACTCCAACAGTGGGTTGTCAGGGAGGGGGGCTATGGTGCTGTAATGCACAAACGCAGATATTAGTATAATTGCAGCAGTGCAGGCATGTGTGCAGCAGTTATATGGTCAGTCCTGTGCATGTTAGTACTTACATGATTGGTTTTGCTGTGTTTTCTGCCTGGATTTGCCTCTGTCCCGCTATTAGCACTGTGTCCTTGTTTCTGTCAAGATCTGCATCTTAGATGTACTTTGCGCACCTTTTTACATCTCATTTAATGTCTGACGTCATCTTCCTGTGCCAGGATACAGATAGTTTTTTATAAACTACTGTGCATTTACATGGACGTAGTTGTGTTTGGTGCATAAATTGGCTTGGAAGCATTTTGTGTCTTTCCTGACTACCTTTGAAAATCGGGCCCGATGTGTCTTGTGCTGGGAAAATGTCACAGCTTGGATGGTTGGGCAGAATGTCCAACACCCGAAGTGACAATATCCCAGCATCCCAGCATGACACATACCTTTGGAGTGCCTTATTGCGGTTTTAAAATACATTTTTAGATTGTTTGCATTGGATAAGCATACATATAAAAAGATTTTGAAGTCCTGACGTGGCTAATACGTGAGGATGCAGGTCTTTGTCTGTGCCTCTCTCACTCCCACTTCTGTTTGTGTGCCATCCCCATCCCCATTCTTTTGCAGGTCCCAGTGAACTTAAACTGATGGTCTTTGTTTCTCTCTCGCACCTCTCCCCTGACCACCACCATCATTTGCTTGTGTGTCTTTCTGATTCTTTCACTGTCAGTCCCTGCCCCATTTCTCTGCAGGTCATGTCTTCCTTTCTGTCCCAGCCCACCTCACACACACACACACACACACACACACACACACACACTCTCTTTCTGCATGTTTTGATTTTACTGTTCATTCTCCCAGTACAGTCAGGGGTGCTAAGTGTTTGTACTGGGAGAACAAGTGTGGCGAACAATGAATTGAATCCGTCGACAGAAGATAAGTCACCAACCCAACACGTACTTTGGGTAAAAGCGGGGACTGCACTCACACTATGAAGCCAATCAGAGTCACAGCTTTATATCAGGTTTCATTCTGAGGACTTATTAAAAAAATGTAATGCATCGTATGCATTTGGAACATACGGAAGGGTGTTTGGTGTGTTATAATTTAACTAAAGACACTAATAGAAAATGTGCTCGGGGTGAAAGTGACTGTGACTGTGCCCACTCTGGGCCAGGTGAGGACAGCTTGAATACTGAAGCCAATTGCAGTGACTGCATCATGTTTTCATTTGGTTTCCAAAATACTGTAGAAACTTTGTAAATTGCAAAACTAATATGTTCATGTGTCAGGTGGGATGCATTATATTTATTTCATGTGGTTTGGGGGCTGTTTTATGACAGTGGGAGGGAGGAATTAATGTTTTAAAAATTATTGAAGTACTGGCAAAGTGAAAAGTGGCCATGTCAAGTAAGGGCATGACACATGGAGTAATTCATTTAACATGTTATACAGTCTTGTGTGTGCTGGGACATGATCTGTGATGTTGTAATGGGATAACATCATGGGTTGAGGTCTCAGCTGACCAATCAGGTTTCAGGATTTATTCTTGCCATTGTATAATGGGTGTTTACTCACCTGGTAAAGGTGATTGTTTTGGTTGACATCCATGGCACTCCAGACCTTACCTCATGGGTTTTAGCCCATCTGATAGGCTAGTGACACACATGACCTAGGATCAAATTTCTAGACCCCAGGTCCCAGAAGCCCCTGCTCTACAGTTCAAATCTTCCATAGCTGAAAATAAGGCTAATAATACTTCAACATGCTTATATATGTTAAAAACATACACTGAGCGCCTTTTGAAAACTGGCAGGAAGGCCCCTTTTATTTATCTCTTTTTACAATACTAATACTCGGCCTCCTAAACTGCCGACAGTCATCCTGGATGACTCAATCAAGAAATTCAAAGAAAAAAAACACCATGAGATATCCCTCTGTTCCCTTTTTCTACTGACCCAGATATTTTACTGATCACTCTGTGGGAGGGCTGTGGAGTGCCATGGATGTCAACCAACACATCACCTTTACCAGGTGAGTAAACACCCATTGTGATTGGTTGACCATCCATGGCACTTCAGACCTTACCTCATGGGTTGATAATCAGCAGTACTGCACCCAAACGGGTGGGACAGGGTGATCTCAGAATGGGAGGAAGAGGATCTGGCTGCTGAGAGAACTCAAGTGACAAACAAGGTCTGAAGCTCGTGTAAGTAATCCAACCTATAGTGTCTTGCAAAGGTATGAACTGAAGTCCAAGTGGCTGCCCTACAAATGTCCTCCATAGACTCATTGGCCCTTTCTGCCCAGGATGTAGCTATTGCCCTGTAGAATAGGCTTTAATACCCTCTAGGGGAGTTAGATTCTTTGCCTTGTAGGCTTCTAAAATAGTTCTCTTGAGCCAGCTCACTATTGTGGTCTTAGAAGCAGCCCTACCCTGTCATTGCCCCTTTGATACCATAAACAACCTTTTGGTTTTACGAATGGACTGGGTTCTAGAAATGTACGTGGCTAGAGTGCCTCCCACGTCTAAGTGGTGTGGGATTGCTGTGCCCCCTGGTGCTGTATCAGATAGTGTGGGCAACTCAATGGGTTGCTCCCTATGGAAAAGGGATCGAATTTAGGGTTGGAAGAATGGTACCATTCGTGAAGTGTACCCCTGTGGGGTAAATAGTGGTTCCTTACAGGATAGAGCCCCAGCTTACTAATCCTGCAAGTGGAGCAAATGGCCACAAGGAAAGAGGCCTTCAGTCCTGCCCAGAAAAGTTCACCTGACTGAGGGGTTTGAAAGGCTGTGTGCTGAGCAAGTCTAGGATGAGAGTTGGATCCCAAGAGGCAATCAGAGCATGGACCCTGGGGTGCAGTACTTCTACTGCTCTGAGGAAGCGTCACGGCATCAGGGTGTGCCCTGGGCTATGTTGGCCTATGGGGCCGATGGCGGACAGCTGTACACGGAGGAGAGAAGCCTTTATCTACACCCTGCTGCAAGTAAAGCAGAATAGTCGACATGTCGACCTTCTCAGGCTCCGTACCCCTATCCCTGCACCATGCCATGAAGATGGACCATTGCCTGCCATAGGTGGAGGTGGTAGAAGGCCTTCTAGATTGCAGTAGCATAGATATCACTGAAGTGTGGTACCAAGCTTTCAGCAGTCTCTGCCTCTCAGGAGCCAAGCCATTAGCTTCATGGTGCCCGGTGCGCGAACGGGTCCTTGTGTCAGCATGTCCGGTTGGTATGGTAGCCTGCATTTGTCCAGTGCCATGGCTACCACTCCTGAGAACCAGGCTCGACGTGGCCAGTACAGTGCTGCTAGGATTATGGTTCTCTGCGATTGTCGAATCTTGAAAAGAAACTGCAGGTGTAGGGGGATGGGGGAAAGACATATGACCGATCCCACGCCCAAGTTTGAGATAGGGCATCGTTCCCCCGGGAGTGACATTCCTGTATCTGGAGAAGAAGCTCCCCACTTGAGTGTTCTCTGCTGTTGCCATAAGGTCCATGGAAATGGGACCCCAAGTCTCCCATATCAGTTGGAACAAATCGGGGTGTAGGTGCCACTCTCCCGGGTGCACCTGCTGGTGGCTGAGCCAATCCACTCGCATGGTGAGCTTTCCTGCTAGATGGACCATGCCAATGTGTCTAACATTGGCCTGGGCCCAATTCAGGACCCTTGTCACCTCTCTGCATGGCTCTGCTCCTGGTGCCCCCCCCCGTTTGGCAATGTAGGCTACCGTAACTTGATTGTCGGAGCGAATTAGAACTGACTGACCGGAAATGGTCGATTGGAAGGATCTGAGGGCACAATATACTGCCCTCATCTCCAGAATGTTGGACAGTCTTGCTTCTGTCGTGGTCCAGCGGCCCTGGGCTGACAGAGGAGCCCAAGCATGCTCCCCATCCCAGGAGACTTGCATCTGTTTCGATGGAAACATTATACTTGGCCTCCAAAGGAACCCCTCGTGTGAGGAGCTGGCTCGCAGTCCACCCAGACTAGTGAGCATCCAATTGGGTCTGGTAGGAGTATCCTGACCTTCAGGTTGTGCTCGTTTGGGAACCCTGGGTCAGCATATAGTTTTGCAGTGGTTCCATGTGCCATCGGCCCATGGGACCAGATTGATGCATGACGCCATGCAGCCTAACATCTGGGCTATTTGCCCTATGGTTGGAAGGTTGTTGGCCTTCAGTTGGTAGGCTAAGGCTCTCACAGTTTCAACCTCTTCTGGGATGGCCTGGCCCACCCTGGGATGTGTTTATCTCTGCTCCCAGGTGCTCTAGTTGCTGTGTGGGCTTCAGGTAATTTTTCTGTGTACCACCCAGCCGTGGTTCTCGAGGGTGACAAGAACAACGGACGGCTTGGTGAACACTCTTGGAGCTGAGAAGACTGAAGGGCAGTGCCTGGTACTGAAAATGTTGCCCTAGAATATGGAAGTGTAGGTATTGCCTGTGACTTGGCCTGATGGGGACGTGCAGGTACGTGTCCTTCAGGTCTATCGAAGTCAGGTAGTCGCCTACTCGTATGCTGCAGGGAGTAGACCTCAGTGTCTCCATTTTGAACCTCTGGGTGAACACGTCATGGTTGAGGTGTTTGAGATCTAGGATGGGGCGGAGTTCCCCCATCTTCCTGGGCATGAGGAAGAAAATGGAGTACACTCCCTGTTCTTGCTCATGAGGCAGAACCTGTTGGATCGCCTTGTTCTGCATCAAGTCCAGCAAGATCTGTCCCAGATGATGGGCCGCGCATTTTCTTTGAAATGGGGGAGCTTACAAATTTGTGTGGTATCTGAGAGTGGGACAATTCTATAGCATACCCTGGGACACCACATCTAGTACCCATTTTCTGAGGTTGTACCCTGCCACATGTGTTGAGACAGCATTAGTCTTTTGCCCACTGGCGGGCATGTGCTCCACGCCGAGTGGGTGGGAGAGATAACCAGTAGTCATTGTTTATTTCTGTTCCTCTTCCTCTGCCTGTGAACTTGGGGCCTCAGCCTCGAAAGGAGGAAGTCTAGTAACTGGAGTTAAAGGAACTGCTCGCTCCTCCTTGCGCTCCTCTACCACAGAAGGAATTGTTCTGGTAATAGTTGTCTCTATGTGGCTGTTAACTGCTCCCCCCTCAATCTCCATCTGTTTGACGGGAGGTGGGTGGGTCTGCTCTTGTTCTTGAGGAGATCCTTCCCTCCCTCCTTGTGCTTTAGGTATTCTTGTAGACCTTCCCCGGAAACATGTTTGCCCTTCATGGGCAAGTTCTGTAGCAAAGCCTTGGACTCGTTGTCTGCTTCCCACAGCTTGAGCCACAAGGCTCTCCTGGCATGGTTCATGATGGCTGTAGCCCTGGCGTTCAGTTTTAGAGTATCTACCACCATGTCTGCCAAGTATTTTGTGGCATCGAGCATGCATTCTAGCAATTCTGACTCCCTGGTCTTGGGGTCTGCCTTGTTCAAGAGCTCCTCGAGCCATCGAATTTGTGCACGTGCAGTGTAGACTGCAGTTGTGAAGGCCTTGGCCACTGTGCCTTCTATTTCAAATAACTTTTTGAGCATGTCCTCCACCTTCTTATCTCTAGGGTCCTTTAGTGATGTGGTACCACAGGGTAGTACCGTCTTCTTGCTGAGTGCCACCACCTGGGGCGAATAATGGGGCAGTGCACCAGGCGCTAGCTTTGTCGTCCTGAACAGGGTACATGCGGTCCAGATTTAATTTGTCTGACATTCTACCAGGTTCTGTGGACTCCATTCCTTAATGAAGATGTCATCGATTGCTGGAAAACTGGAAATGCCTCCTTGGTGGCCATTCTCTGCTGGATCATGGGGTCGAGCTTTAATTCAGGTTGACCCACTTCCAGCTCAAACCCCATGGTGGACTTGATTATCCTCATGAGACCTGGGATCAAGTCGAAATAGCACAACTTGGATGTGAGGGACGGTACGGACTGTGTCTTCATTTCCTCATCATCAGATGGGACACCCTCCCCATCATCGGGAGGGTCTTTATCGTCCGAGTCGTCTCCTAAGTCTGGGAGCGGGGTGCTTGGGGGTGGCTCGATTGGGTTCTGATGGGTCCCCGATGTACCACCTGGAGTCTCTTGTTCTGGTTGTGGCTTCGGGTCAGTGGTATCTTAGGCTGGGTCATGGCCTCCAGCCTCTCCATGATTTTTAACAAAGTTCTGTTGGCTCTCCATCATGGCCACCACTGTTTGCTGATTCTGTAAGGGATGGCCCTGGGTCCATCCAGTTAGCCTCTCTGGGCCCTGGACGTCAATCTCAGTCCTTGAGATTTCTCCAAAGATAGGTTGTCCTCATCATGGAGGCATGCGGGCATTGAGGTCCCACGTTATGGAGCATCATATTGGTGCTACAAGTAGAGCATTCCTTGCCTTCACCATCTGTGGAGACAGAAGACAAAAAACGGAAGAATCGTTAGGACCTTAGATATGGTGGGCTTCCAGAGAAAACTGGATGCCCCAAGCAAACATGGCAGGTACTGTCTCTGCCGACAATACTAGAAAACTATGATATGAAGCAGGCGAGCCTCCTAGGGGTGAATTCACGGTCCTGCATATGTCCCCCCAGAGTGCGACTACCTCGCTTCCGGCCTAAGAGTAAGGCTAGAAGCCTACAAAGTGGAGGACCCTTTCAAAATGGTGGACTGAATTTTACAAAATGGTGGCCCTGTTTTCAACATGGTGGCCGAGTAAGCCTCATGGTAGGGGTGAAGGTGTGATCCCTCCTGTCGCCGACAGGGCCACTGTAGAGAGGTGCCCTGAGGTGCAGGAGGAGAAAACAGGAACCGGATAAGCAGTACTCTGAACCAGGCAGGCCACTGGGACAGGGGCCTGTGCTTGATGGACTGAGGGCTCTACTAGGCTGGCCGCTGAGAGGGGCCTGGGCCTAATCTCAGATGCCCCTTGGACACCAAGATAGATCTATCCTCTGTGGCTATGGCACCTCGTGGTTTCTGCTTGGGAGGGATCCCACTGAGGGGCATGACAAAAGTAGCCTTAATCCCCACTTGTGGAACTTTCTAGTAGGCACCACTGAGCTCGAGGGTGCTCAAGGAGGATCCCCCACTGTAGTCCGTGGAGAGCAGATACAAGCGCAGATCTGGTGCCCCAAACATTATTCTCCCCTCTCTCTATCCATGTATGCCACCAAACACTTCCTCTCTCCTTCTTTTAACAAGGAAACGGTAGCAGAGCAGAAGCTGCCCGGCCGCTAGGCAGAATGAGGTAGTCGGGAGCATGAGAGAGAGACAGAGAGAGAGAGAGAGAGATGAGGAGAGAGGGAGGTGAGGCCGGGCGCTCCTAGATGCAATACTTCAGAGGCCTGGCCGAATGCTACACATCGTGCAGCTCACGTGGAGCTGGGACACTGTGCTGCCATGAAATGCAGTGACCACACAACACCAATGGATTTCTGGTACTTCTGCCTCTGTCGAGTCTCTTGAGTGAGGGAGCGGGGGTAGCGTGAGCCACGCCACGCTAAGCCAGTGTTGTCTCATGGATAATACAAGGCAAGGGGCGCCTACTTGAGTGCTGTTCATTTGGGGTTAATCAAGGCCGATGCAGCAGAGGACTGCGAGGATGCCTGAGTGTGTCTTAAGCTCACGGTGACCTCTCTGTTTTCAACAAACAAAACCATACTAAGCCCAAAGCGTCTCCCTCACAAAAAGCCAATCTAAGCCAAAGCCAAACGGCAGGATCTATTAAAAACCTCGGAGCCATATTGAAACAGCATAATTTGTTCCAAACATCCCAATAAAGTCTCCCATACACTGAGACACCAAACAAACACCAAAAAACCTAGGCTGGCCTTGAGTAGACCAGCCTCTGCTATTGCAATGCCTAGACAAAAATATTCTCGTCTTCTAGATCATATGCAGTATACTGATAAAAAGCTGTTTTAGGCAGGCTCAGATGCCATGTAATTAACAATATATTTCTTTCTGTGGGAACCACAGGCCTACCTTTTCCTGGAACAATACAGGGACTTCTGGAGTGTTCGTAGACTGATCAGATGCATGATTTGAACTGGAGAGCAGGGGCATCAGGGACGTGGGGTCTAGAAATTTGATCCTTGGTCATGTGCATCACTAGCCTATCAGGTGGGCTAAAACCCATGAAGTAAGGTCTGGAGTGCCATGGTTGGTCAACCAATCACAATAGAGCTTTTGTAAGCTTAGAACAGATGTTTGCCTGTTCCACTGTTATCCGGTGCTAAGTTCTCTGTGACTGTACATTGCCCTGGAGGTACAGTGGGACTAGCAAACAAAAAATCAGGGTCTCAATTCACAAAACATTGCCCTGGCACAAACCTGGTTTGCGCGGTACAAACTGGATTTTGCCCCAGTTGGTATTCATAAAAGCCTAGTTTGCACCCACAAACCGGGTTTGCGCCCGGGAAAAGTGTGAAAGGGGGCATTATCCAAATGAAGGGGAGGGGATGTGAATATTTGCGCTGCCCGATTCACAAAGCATTTGCCCCACACAAGGGCCTCTTGAGTGGTCCTCTTGCACAGACAAATACTGCTGACTGAGACCTGGCAGTATTCTGCACAACCCTAGTGGCTGGCAGAGGTACTGCAGTGCCCCCCCTGTGAACCCCAATCACCAGCCCAAGTAAAACCCAAAATGTTTCCCCGGTGGCTAGCTGTCCCTCTCCCCAACGATCACCATCCTGTGTAGAAAAACACATATCACCCTGTTGATCTGGTGGTCCCTCTACTTCACCGATCGTTGTCCCGTTGATCATTAAAAATATGCCCCTTGTCATCTAGTTTGTCCCTCCCCTTCACTGATTGCCACCCAGTTGATCATTAAAAATATGTCCCTGGTAGTCTTCCCTTCCCTTCCCTGATCGCCAATCGCCATCCCATTGATAAATGAAAACATCTCCCTGGTGGTTCAGTGGTCCCTCCCCTTCCCCGATTGCTGTCACTTTTAGAAAAAAAATACCTCCTTGGTGGCTAGTGGTCCCTCTCCTGACAACTGCTGTCCTGTGAGGAAAATGCATCTCCTGGTGGCTAGCAGTCTTTCCCCCACCCAATAGATACAAAAATTATCCCAGGTGTCAGTGTAACCCTCATCCCAACTCCTTGTATAATAATGTGACACATTTCCTGGAGTTCTAGTGGACTTCCCCTCACCCTATCCCTGATTCTATTTGGGACCATAAACCATACCCTGGTGGTCTAGCTGACTCCCTACCCCCATCCTGGCAGGGGTGACCCTGTCTCCAACCACAACCCCAGCTGGTGACAGCACAGCTCTCCTCCCTCAAGCATGGCTGACCGCTGACTGAGCTGTCACTGAGCATTTACTGTATGCAGTACGCACTCAGTGACATTGATTGACAGCTCAGAGTGAGCTGTCATTCAATGAGCATGTACCGTATACAGTATGTGCTCATTGAGATCTCAGTCGGTGGCCAGCCATGGTGGAGAGGAAGGCTGTGCTGGTCACAATCTTTGGTTCAGGATGGGAGGGCGCGCGGGATGGTGGGGACACCACCGCCGGAGTGGGGTGCACTAGACCCCCAGGGAAGAGATGTTATTTAACACACTGGGGCTCAGGAATAGAGGAAGGCTCACTAGACCACCAGGGATATAGTTATATTGATTACACTAGAGATCGGGATGGGGGAGGCATACTTGATACCAGGGCATATGATGCAGCATCAGGCAGGTGATTGGGTATGGGGAGGCACCGCTAGCCACCAGGCAGGGAATACTATTATGATTTGGGGCATGCCTTCTGGTAGGGGTGTGACCACTGGACACCAGGGATATCTTACAGTATTGTTATTGGGCAGCGATCAGCAACCATCGAGTGAGGACCACTAGACCACCAAGAAATATATATTTTGATACAACAAGGTGATTGAGACAGTGATTGGTGGGGGAGAGGGACCACTAGACCACCAGGAATATATATTTTAATAGAACTGGCTGATCGGGATGGCAATCAGCGGGGGGGTCCACAAGCCACTAGGGAATATATTTCTTTGGCTCGGGGGGTGGTCAGTGAGGGAAGGGACATCTAGACCACCAGGTCATGTATTTACTTTAGATGGGGCTGGCAATCAGCAAGGGAGGGGACCACTAGGGAATTTATTTCTTCAGATCGGGGTTAATCAGAGAGGGAAGGGACCACTAGACCACCACGGATTATCCATATGTTCTATTAGGCCAGCAAATGGCATACTGAGCGGGGGGGCTGCTCTCCTTGCAGCGTATGCAAATGGTCTCATAATGGGCATGAAAATTGTCACTTAGCACTTTGCATGCCCAACGGATTCATTTGCATGGTTGCCTTTGTGAACTGGAAATAGTGCCCTGCATTATTCCTTGCAGGCCCATGCTCTAGCTGCATGTCAAGGTGGCACCACTGGGGTAGCACTGGCGATACTGGGGTTACCGCTGCCTCAGACTACCCCTATTCACAGCTGGATGGTACAGAGAGCAATCTGACTGTGAATAGCAAATTTGGATGCCGGGCAACCGTAAAGCGCAATGCTAAATTTTGCGTTGCCTTTGCACAATTTTTTGTGAATCTGGCCCCAGAACTTATAAAATCTGTAACATGCATTGCAGGCTATTGAATCTCCCAGTGCTGTAGCCCTACTCTGATGTCTGCTACAGATTATTCTGGGATTTCTGGTTAAAGTAAATGTCAGCTTGTAAATCAACAGAATTAGCCTGATACAATCTACTGTACTGCAGCAAACAGTAAGTAAAAAATGCTTTTACATACCCAAAAGTGCACATTGAGTCTCATGTCATTGAGGGGTCTTGACTCTTCCCTTTAAACAAGAGCTTGAAAAAGTTGGTTAAAAACTCATTACTTCCAATAGCTTTGTATGAAGTCCATACTATCCATTTCTAACCTGACACAAAATGGTTGCCAGGAGGTAATGAGTTAAAGTTCATTTAAAACACTAACACCAATGGGCAAAGATCCTCCCCCCAACAGAAAGTAATCCCCACACTCTGTCAAAGTTTTTTTCTTTATTTTCAATAAAAAACGCAACCCAAAGAGTTTCGTAAATAGGTGGGACAGTAGTCCAACATTTTCCCAGCTACCCTTTTTTTGTGCACGTCTGCCTCAGTTTCTTATTTCTGGACTGGTGTAATGCAAAATAAAGGAATGCCTCCTTCTCCCTAGGCTGTGAATACATATTTCCATTTGCATGTGCAGACGTGCCTGACTGAATACAAATACACATCCCCCCTTTTCAGTCCTTGTGCTCACAAATAAATCATAAGATCTTTTCCATGGGTAAGTGGCTTGACTACTTCTTAATATTGATTCCTAATGTTTTTTTTAAGCCTGGATGCATATTCATATGGGGAAGCAATTAGTTGTTGTCACATTTTGAATGATATCTATGTAGGGAATTCAGTCACTGTATCCTCAGTAAACATAGTTTAACAAGATGCTGAATGCATGTATAGGCAGCACTATAGTGCCATATGTAGAAGACAGAGGCATTGCATAACATTAAAATGTTTTATGAAATCAGATATGTGAGCATCGAGTTTTACAAGATGTGTGAGATGTAAGCAGATAACAAGGAAACTCAAATGTAATCATACATGTGTACCTATTTTTGTTTTGCTTATCAGCATAGCCTAAAATCCACCAACTCCTTTTAGGGCTACAGCGGGTGGAGCCCTGCAGACCTCTTGATCAAAAAAGGCTCCTCATTCCTTGCATTCTTTGTGACCGAACAACCTGTTAGGGATTCCACCACAGTTGCTTCCATGTCCGTGGAGCACTCCGCTTGCACTGCACTATTTTGGCAACATACTGATCGCGACCCTGGAGGATTGCACACCCCCAGTATTACTCTTATGATGTTTCTTGGGGCAAGGGTTGCTGAGAGGGAGGATTGGGTGAGGGAATATCTGTAATTTTAAAAAGAAAAAATTAACAGCGGTCACGACAGAACATGGTACACTCCACCATGCCCAAGATGGCCGCCACTCTCTGCTGTGCATGTGTGACGTGCAGTAGAGTGTGGTGGCCATCTTGGACATGGCAGAATGTGCCATGTTCTGCCATGACTGCCGTTAGTTTTTTTCTTCAAAATTACAGATATCCTCTCACCTGACCCTCCCTCCCTCTCAGCACTCACCACCCCACACCCCCTAGAAAATAAGAGTGACACTGGGGTGCCCAGTCCCCAGTGTCCCAATCAGGAGGAACCAATTTTTTCAAATTAAATTATACATAACCCCCACCTGACCCTCCCTCTCAGGACCTACCACCCCACCCCAGAAATATAAAAGTGACACTGGGGTACCCAATCCCCAGTGTCATGATCAGGACACTCCCATTTTTCATATTCCCCCACCCGACCCTCCATCTCAGCACCCACCACCCCACATCCCTCCCAGAAATATTACAGTGGCACTGGGGTGCCCAATCCTAGCAAGTCACGATTAGGGATTTCAATCCCCCACCTGACCCTATTGCTGACACTGGGGGTGCCCAATCCCCCAGTGCAGAAATCCTTAGTCTTTTTTCTTTATTTTCATTTTGTACCTGTAAAAAGAAACCATCCATCAATGTCTTTTGTAAGAACTTCACTTGACTCTCCCACTCAGCACCCACCACCACACATACCCCCAAACCCTTACTTACTTACTGATCAGAGGTCCAATGCTGTAGTCATCTCTGGACCGCAGACACATCTTCACTCTTCAAAACCGGACTGGGAACTGAAGAAATGGGTTTGCGATTCAATGTATTTCAATGGGGTTTCAATCTCAGTATCATAACTTGGGCATTGTTGCATATGTGTGGCCCACATTTTCAACATGCCGCCTTTGGGACCTTACCTCATGAACAATTTAACTGTCATTAGGCAGATCTGTCCCGAAAGGTGATTTCATGGTCCCTGAATGAAATCACCTTTCGAGCAAGAGTGGAACATTTTCTCTGCCCCTGTTCATGAGGTGGGGTCATAAGAAGGCTATGTTGAAAATGTGGTGTAAAAATATTAAACAACAAAGTTATGAGCCTACATTGAATTCTGCAAACGCAGGCTTGTAACTTTGGTACTTTTTAATATTTTTACCCCAAATTTACAACATAACCATATCTTTACAGCACCTCATGAGTGTGACAGCTGTTATTTTTCAGATCCTGGCCAGAATGTTTTTTTCACATCCCAGAAGATGATTTCATGGTCCCTGCACGAAATCACCTTTTGGCCACTAGTTGAACATCTTCTCTGTCATTGTTCATGAGGTGGGGTCATAAGAAGACTATGTTCTCAATTTGGTGTAAATATTTAACAACAAAAAAAGTTATCAGGCTATGTTGAATTTTGCAAACACAAGCTCATAAGTTTGGTAATGTTCAATATTTTTAACTCAAATTTTCAACATAGCAACTCCTTTACAGTACCTTATGAATATAACAGCTGTCATTTTCATTTCCTGCCCAAAATGCATTTTTGCATCCCAAAGGTGATTTCACGGTCCCTGCATGAAATCACCTTTCGGATAGATTTGAACATTTGCTCTCCTTCTTCATGAGGCAGGGTCATAATAAGGCTATGCTGAAAATCTGGTGTACAAATCTTACAAAACAACAAATTTAGGAGCCCACATTATATTTTGCTAATGAAGGCTCATAACTTTGGTAAGTTTCAATATTTTTGCACCAAATTCCTCACCTGTAGCCCTATCAGCTCTGGCCAGAGTTTATTTCATTGTTGCTCCTAGTAAATTATTTTTTTTTTCTTAAGATGACTGAAGCACAGAGAGGCCACATGATTAGCTTACTGGCTGTGCTGAGATTTAAACCTGATTTCCTCTTGTTCGGCACTACTGCCCATTTACCTCTGGACCACGTTACCTTCCACCACGAAAGTCAAAGGTTACAGTCACTTGGTTTCATGACTGATGTGTATAACAGAAGAACTATCACTCCAGTCTCATAAATACTATTACTTTATTTGCATATGTCAACATGAATTCTTTCAAAATCATGTATGCTTTTTAGTCTCTCTGATACAGACTGCTGGAGTCCCATACACTGCAAGGACTGTCACTTCACCACTTAACCATTGAATCTTTGAGTTGTGCCCCATTTACTGTGCACAATGGAGCTCACAAGCCTTCCATGCACAGTCCCTAAACAGTGACCATATGAAAAAGGGGTAAGGGAATGCAAATGCATGGTAGTCCTTGCATTCCTGGTTGCAACCTGCAACTAGAAACAGAGGAGTCGACGAGTGATGATTACTATTGTTGGACCAATCACTCTGTAGTATGTTGTGGGGACAGAGGGTATACACGGGGGATCTACTGGATGCCAGACAACAGTGTCTTCAGGGATCCGGTGTGGAGAGTCACTGGACCACCAGGGATGATTCAAGGGCCATTACAAAAAATGATGAAATAACAGTCCAGAAGCAGGACTGAAGGTGAGGGTCAGGCAGTGGGGGAACACTACAACAGCAGTGTCACTTCCCATAAACTATTTATGTGGGATAGCACCATGCAACTGGCCCTATACCATACCCAGACTTCCATGAACATCGGAACCCAGCAGGTTAGCAGATGCAAACTTGGTTTATATCAAGCTAACATAGGCCAAGATTATATAATTTCAGCTTAGTCACAGGATAACCCCTAGAATACAGGGGTTCCTAAATTTGTTGAGGTTGTCTGCTGGCAGCTGAAGGATTAAAGTTTGAGCGCTCCTGCTGCCATGCACCTTGTTGCATGTGTAGGGGAGGAGCCTGGTAAGCTATGTCTGCCACTCAAGGAAGCAGCAGTCAGACTTTGTTTTTTGGTTTTTTTTGGCCTGCGAATTCAGAAGAAAATCACCTGTGCCACAGCTGTGAAGGAGGTTCCCCTCACTTTTATTCTTGTCATGTTGCCAGTGATCCATACTGCCCTTAGTGAAGTGGCAGAGGTCATTATTTCATTTAGGGCTACAAGTTTGTGGTTCAGCCTTAACTCTAAAAAGGTCAAACCCCAGCTGTTCGCAGGGGTGAGGACACCCATGCATTTTCTTTTGTTTTGAGCGGACTTTGCAAACTTTGATCCCACAAATGCAGTGATAATAATTAAGCTGGAATCAGCTCCTACTGCAAATGCAAGTAAGTGCTGCTGCTTGGGAGTGGAAAGGGTGGAACCCTGGTTTGGGTATAAGGTCCATCAAGCAAAAGCAGACAGATCAAGATTTGATTTGCGCTTTGGGCTGCCCAGCTCCGAAGTCCACTCACTCTTCATTTTAACTTTTTTTCTTTCCAGTTTCCAGCCACACACACTATCTGCATGAGCACAGGAGCCAGCACTTGCAGTCAGGGGCCAAATGCCATTTTTATGTTGATTGCACGCAGTGCAAGAAACATATTGGGACAGCTTGTTCAGAAGCAGGTTGTGGAGGCATGGCACTGTTGTGGCCAGTGCCCCTACAGCCTGCAAAGGCTTGTCCCACTTCATCCAATGCTGTTGCATGCTGCTGGTGACACGGGTTTGGAACCTTGCTACCAACTTCTGACAATTTCGCCGCTGCAATCAGGGGCTGCCTTGTCATTGCAGTGTCAACCATCTAGTGCAATGAGGGAGCAACCCGTCATTGCAGTAGAACTTCCAAACCCTGATATTGTTTGTGAACATGGCGACGACTTGCTGCCATGTTCACAAACAATATAACCCCCCCACCGTGTGTTTTTGCCAATGGGGGACCCAATCCCCACTGGCGTCAGAGCCATACTGTTGATTTTGCTGACAGGGGAGCCCGCTCCCTATAGGCATTCTGTAACCCCCCCCACTTCCATTGTCTGCCGGCAGGGGTGCCCAATCCCCGTCAGCATAATCTGAACCCCCTTTTGTTGTGTGCTGATGGGGGGGCCTAATTCCCCATTGGCTACTGCTGCCCCCCCAAAGAAGGTCCTTTGGCATGGGAGCCCACACCAGCATGACACATGCCACTGTGGAAAAAAAAGAACTGTCCCATGACACGTTTTTACCCTGAAAAAAGGATACTGTCCCTCAGAGGTCTCCTGCCCCCTCCCACAACCCATGCCCAACCACTCGCACCTGCCTCCCCACCCCCCCTCACCCCATGCTTATCTCCGGAGCTCGGCATGACGATCTTCAGTGGACCGGGAGCAGGTCTGCACTCTTCAAAGCCGACCGGGAACTGTATAATGGAATAAATAGGGTTTTGTCAACTTTAATGGATATTTCATTCATTTATTGGAATTTTGGCACTAAATTTTTTAACATGGGGGTTTTGGGACCCTCCTCATGAATTCTTGAACTGTCATGGCGTTAATCGGCCCCGGAAGGTGATTTCGCACTCACTGCATGGAATCACCTTTGGGGGCCGATTAATGAAACGACAGTGCTGTTGTTCATGAGGTGGGCTCTCAAAAAGCCTATGTTGCAAATTTGGTGAGAAAAATCTAAAAAATGACTGTTTTATGAGCGTGCACTGTGCAGCTCCTATGCACGCTCGTAACTTCGTGAATTTGCAATATTTTTACACAATATTTTCAACATTGGCATTTTTTCACACCTCCTTGTGAGCAATACAGCTGTCATTGTTCACATCCTAGCGGAAATGTGTTATCGCACTTCCAGTGCAGAATAGCCTGGTCGCTGTGGGAAATCAGTGTTTGGGATAGATTAAGAAAATGACAGTGACACTTTTCATGAGTAGAGGTCCTAAAATGGCTATGTTGAAAATTTGGTAACGATACTCCATAAAATGACTGTTACGAGTGTGCATTGCGCAGTTTGTATGCACGCTCGTAACTTCGCAAATTTATAATATTTTCACTCCAGATTTTCAACATTGCCATTTTCCCACACCCAAAAGTGCAGCTGTCATTTTTCCCATCCTGGCCGAAATGTGTTTTCGCACTTCCGGCGCATAATAGAGCGGTCGCTGTGGGAAATCACTGTCCAGGACAGATTAAGAAAATGACAGTGATACTGTTCATGAACAGAGGTCCTAAAATGCCTGTGTTGAAAATTTGGTGATAGCCCATCAAATGACTGTTACAAGTGTGCATTGCACACTTTCCACACACCCTTGTAACTTTGCAGATTTGTAATATTGTCATGCCAGATTTTCAACAGTGGCATTTTTTCACACTTCCTTATGAGCAGTACACCTGTCATTTTTCACATCCTGACTGAAATGTGATTTCACAGTTGCGGGACAGAATAACACGGTCGCTGTGGGAAATCAGTGTTCGGGACAGATTAAGAAAATGACAGCGGCACTGTTCATGAGCAGAGGTCCTAAAATCCTATGTTGAAAAATTTGGTGATATAAACTCCATAACATGACTGTGTTACAAGCGCATTGAACTGTTTCACGCACCCTTGTAACTTCGCCAAATCTGTGGCATTTTTTCACCTCCTTATGAACAGTACAGCTGTCATTTTTCACATCCTGGCTAAAATATGTTTGCATTCCTGCCGGAGAATAGCACGGTCACTGTGGGAAATCAGTGTTTGGGACAGATTAAGATCGAGCAGGTGAGAGGGTGACCAAGCTCAACTGAGCGTGTCAGGACTGCTGCAGATTTGTTTGTGGGCAGAAAAAGGCCCCAACGCAAGAGCCCAGTACGAAAGGGCAGCCTGCAGCACTGGGAGAAACAGAACAAGAGAGCGAGTGAGGGAGGAGGCGTGAGCAAACTCACCGGAGCGCTATCAGGACTGCTGTGGATTTCTTTGTGGGCAGAAAAAGGCATCAATGCAGGCAGGGGCCCAGTAAAGGGCAGCCTGCAGCAGTGGGAGAAATGGTACGAGTGAGTGAGACAGGGGGACTGAGTGAGCTCAACGGAGCTTTATCAGGACTGCTGCGGATTTTTTTGTGGGCAGGAAAAGGCACCAATGCAGGCAGGAGCCCTGTACAAAAGGGCAGCTTGCAGTGCCAGGACAAACAAAATGAGTGCATGACAGAGGGAGACTGAGTAACCTCAATGGAGCTCTGTTGGGACAGCTGTGGATTTCTTTGTGGACAGACAAAGGTGCCAATGCAGCCAGGAGCCCCGTACACAAGTGCAGCCTGCAACGCCAAGAGAAAACAGAATAAGTGAGTAACAGAGTGGTAGTGAGAGCTCAACAGAGCTCTATTGTGACTGCTGCAGATTTCTTTGTGGGCAGAAAATGCGGCAATGCAGGCAGGAGCCCAGTACAAAAGGCCAGCTTGCAGCGCCAGCAGAAATGGAATGAGTAAGTGAGAGAGGGGGAGTCAACAAGCTCAATGGAGCTGTGTCGGGACTGCTTCAGATTTATTTCTGGCCAGAACAAGCCACCAGTGCAGGCAGGAGCCGAGTACAAAAGGGCAGCCTGCAGCAGCAGGAGACACAGAACAAGTGGGTGAGGGAGGGGAAGTGAGTGAGCTCAACGGAGGTCTGTTGGGACTGCTGCAGATTTGTTTGTGGTCAGAAAAAAGCAGCAATACATGCAGGGGCCCAGTACAAAAGGGCAGCCTGCAGTGGCGGGAAAGCCAGAATGAGCAAGTGAGAGAGGGGGAGTGAGCGAGCTCAACGGAGCTCTATTGTAACTGCTGAAAATTTCTTTGTGGGCAGAAGAAGGCGGCAACGTAGGCAGGAGCCCAATAGAAAAGGGCAGCCTGCAGCGCTGGTAGAAATGGAATGAAAGAGTGAGAGAAGGGGAGTAAGCGAGCTCAATGGAGCTTTGTCCGGACTGCTGCAGATTTCTTTGTGGCCAGAAAAAGGTGCCAACAGAGGTAGGAGCACAGTATGAAAGGGTAGCCTGCAGCACCAGGAGAAACAGAATGAGTGAGTGACACAGGGGGAGTGAGTGAGCTCAACAGAGCTCTGTCGGGACAGCTGTGGATTTCTTTTGTGGGCAGAAAAAGGTGACAATGCAGGCAGGAGCCCAGTACAAAAGGCCAGCGTGCAGCGCCGGCAGAAACGGAATGAGTGAGTGAGAGAGGGGGAGTCAGCAGGCTCAACAGACCTGTGTCGGGACTGCTGCATATTTCTTTGTGGGCAGAAAAAGCCACCAACAGAGGCAGTAGCCCAGTACAAAAGGGTAGCCTGCAGCACCAGGAGAAACAGTGAGCGAGTGAGAGGGGGGAGTGAGCCACCACAATGGAGCTCTGTCGGGACAGCTGCAGATTTCTTAGTGGGTAGAACAAGGTGCCAATGCAGGCAGGAGCCCAGTACAAAAGAGCAGCCTACAGCACCGGGAGAAACAGACTGAGCGAGTGACAGAGGGGCAGTAAGCGAGCTCAACACACCAACGCAATCAACATTCGGCATTAACAAATGCTTGTTGGTATTGTGAGCATGACAGTCTCCGAGCACTCAGTCAACAGTATTGGGAAGCCGTGGATGCAGAATGCTCATCTGACCCAACCTGCCCTGTCGCAACTTGTCCCATCCCAGTCCAATTGCTGAGAAGAGGACAAGTCAAGGACCAGAACAAGAGACTCACTGAGGATGATTATTTTATTTGGACCACAGGAGGTCTAGGTCTTCAGGGATGGTTACTGGGGCGGTGTGTGAAGCAGAGAGCATTGCTAGGGCCAGGGTAGCCTAGGTGCAGTCCACCAATGTAATGAGTAGTGCTTTTTCATGTTTATAGTTTTCTTTAATCTAGTTAGGTAATGAAATAGAACACTGCAGCTAGGCTTGATAGTCTATTGAGTTGTATTGCATTTTGTGAGTGAGCTAGCTAACTATAAATTAATGAACCCCCAACATCTAGAATTGTTTGTGTGTGGGTGAGAGTGACTGAGTAAATTCCTCCAGGACCAGGGTTGCTGCTTTTCTTTCTTTTTTTAATTATTTTTTATTTTTGTTATCATATAGCAATAGGGTGCTAAACCATTTCTGATAGGGTGGGGGTAAGCCATGGTATGGGGGGTGGTTAAGGTGGGATCTTGTCTTAATGAACAGCACAGTGAACTCACACTTACTGTACTTGATGTTGGGGGTAACTTGATTGGTGTGGTCCTCCAAGATGCACTGCATGATGGTTGATTCCTACTTCCTGGAGTCACTAGACTATAAAACAAAATCTGTTAGCCACAACCTCGGGAGGTACTGCTGTTTGTGCCCCATCAATTGATCACCCAGCCTTAACTGTCCATTCCAAAAAGCTAGCACGATGTGCACCATTAGGTGGTGGGGGGAGAAGTATGGTATTAAGCTTGTGACCAGTTTTATGTACAGTATGTCATGTTTGCTGAGTGATAATGTAGTTTGGGGTGGTACTTGCATCAGAGTGTCTTTCGAAATTGACACCCTGATGCAAATCCCATCCCAGTCTGTACTGTTACATTCAGCACAGCATGAATTGTGGTCTCACATATTGGATACTACAGTGTTCACCTCCCTGCACATAACATGGCAGCATCTGGCTAGCCTGGTTTTTAGAGCGAGGGTGGGGGAGTGAAGGATAGAGTAAAAGCTGTGCCCTTTAAAGACTGGGCCAATGGATGTCTTTCATAGTCCAGCATCCACTCTGGGTACTAGAAGTCCATAATAGGATGACCACAGGCACACAGTTGAAAGTTAGCCTCCCCACCACAACCACTACCACTATCACGTGATGGAGAGAAGCGGCTAAGGACTGGGGAACACAATACTGCAGAATTTTGAAGACTTAATTCTGGTAAGGGAAGAGACATGGGAGGGGGATGGATTTGGGTGGGGTAAAAGTTTGTAATGTACTGTGTGGCTTGGACCAGGCAGAACTTGGTTCTACCTGTTAGAACGAGGTTGACTCTACTAGAACGTTTGTATCTTGTGCTCGTTAGTTTGAACCAGGCAGAACCTTGTTCTACCAGTTCTGTCTGGTAGAACCAAGTGGAACTTGACAAAACTTTTTCAGGTTTGATCCTTAAAGATCACAAGGTAGAACTTTTAGAGGTTAGCACAGCCCTAATTTTGATACAATGAGTGCAGTGTTCATCAGGGGGTGAACAGTAACTGTATTCCCCAGACTATGTTATTATGTATTTATTCAGTTATGGTGTTAAAATGTGTGTATAAAAACTGGGCTGTGCTTTTGGCCGAGATCACGGGGATTGTGGATGGGATGAGCAGAGGTAAGGTTCCAAAAAAACTAATATTGCATTTCCTTTAGTCACTATAATAATAAACCCCAACTTATGCAGTAATGTAGGTTTTTTTAATGACTTTTCTGCCTTTTTAAGATACATAACCATAGTGCCTTGTCAGGCACATCCCAGAATATTGTGCCAGACTTTGCTCCAGTCCTGAATGCACTCCAGGAGTGGAAGCAGCTGCATCTTCAAACACATTGCACCCCCCACAGGTACAACACTGAAAACAGAAGTTGTCACTTATGTGGACATGATTAGTGAAATTTGTGTTACAAAAACTGAATAAAACAGAATTGAAGATGAAAAAACTAAGTCACTGCACATGTGCAATTTGTGTTTTCTTATACTAAGTTTGTCTCTGCATCTTTTTGAAAAGACTCAAAGATGATTTAGTCCAAAAAATCAAACATGTGCAGGGATTTCAGTTTTTTTTTACTTCAGTTTTGTTATTTCATTCATTTACAAGTTACCACCATCCTTCATGACCTTGTACATGGTAGCTTGTAAATCTCACCGGAAATGGGTTTTTGGTGAACAGTGAATTCCCCATTTTTGTGACCACTAAGAGTCACATAAACAGTGGAATTCATACATTATCGGAGGTATGAGTCCGTAAATGGTGGAGTCAGTTTTGTGAAACAACAATTATTGAAAACATTGCACAAAAATGGAACTGCATATCGTGATATCTTCATTTGTTTTGTTATAATTTTACATTTATACATTTTCTCAATTAAGCCACCTAGTGAAGAATCATCCTTGGTCAAACTCTAACCTGAAAGTTTCAGGTTTTAGCTCACAGCCAGCTGTGTCCTACTGGGGCCCTGTGCACTAATGGGCCTGTTACACGTGTCAGTGCCATGTAAAGCAGGTGCACAACTACAAGGGTTGGAAATGTGTAGCCCACCATGGCATGCACTATGGAGAGAGAGGTGGCCACTGGAGCGTGCACCAGCTTCATAATTATACACATTGTTGTGTACAGGGAGGGTCAAGCAGGTGGTGCAGAGCCAGGGACGCTCCAGGATTCCCCATAAATGGACAACCACAGGCTGGGATGGACACCTACAGTGGAGGCATGGTAAATACTGGTGGTGCGGAGGCTGACAGAAGTGGCCATGGAAATGTTCAGCAGCCAGATGGTAGGGCAGGAACAATGAACCTTACCAAGAAAAGTACAGGTTCCCAGGGATGGAAAAAGGTAGCAGAATGGAGGAGCGGATGGGGATGGAGACACTCAGGCATGGCACCCTCAACCCTCAACCTGTGCAGTGGGCATTGGGGACAGCCTGATCCCATGGCCAAACAGGGTGCAGGACAGGCACCACTGGGGGTCCTTGCAATGGAATGCAGCTGCAATACACCAAATAATAAAATAAACTCAAAGTTGCACATGTGCAGTTCCTGCTGTCTCATACTTAAGTAACCCCCTTGTTACCCGGGGTTACTAGAATCCCAGTAAGATCTAATGGTAGTCAGGGAAGGCAGCTTGTGAAACTCCAGTTAAATGGGTTTCACACTGTCTCACTCTGTTCTCAGTCTCAGCTGAGACTGAGGGATGACATCACCAATAGAACTATTGCAGCTGCATGAGCCACATTGGAATCTGCAGCAAAGGGAGTCAGATAGAACACTGGGAGTTTTTGAAGTCAGTGAGTGAGTTTGCAGTAGGAAGCTTGCTGAGAAAGCAGCTCAGTGAAGGCTCTAGGAGCCTCAGCCCTGACAGAGGGCTAGTTTTAGTTTAATAGGGTGTGTGTCTCCACCTTAAAGAGAGACACAAAAGATAACTGAAGTGGTGGAGACCACTGTTTTCGGGTCTCAGTGCCCCCTCCCTCGGGGGGGCAGAAAAGGTTTCCCTGCAGATTCCTGGGGCAACCCCCTAGTTCTGCTTGTGAAGGAAAAGCTGCCTATGTGTTCCAGTGTTTATTTGGGAGAAAAAGATTTGTGAGTCGCCTGTGGGGCACCTGCAATGTGAGGGTGAGTATCTGCTCTTGCTAAAAGAGCCTATGTTTTTCACCCTGGGACTTGTGTGACAATGTGGGGATTGAACTACTAAATATTGGGAAGCCTAGAGTAATGGGCTAAGCAAAGTAAAAGTAGGTTCAAGTCCAGAGCTTGTTGGGATGCAAATGTTATGTAGAGGAGATGTGACAGATGTCTACCCAGAATCTACATTTGAAAGTTCAGTAAAGGAATTGTTCAGTTTCCAGAGAAATGGCTGGGTATGGGCTGTGGGAGCTGGAGGTGGGTGGCCCCCCATCTTTAGTAACCAGGTCCACCTCTATGGATTTCTTCTGTGGATTTCTACTTTGCCTCAGGCACTTGGCCAGTGATGGGGGAAGTACCCAGACATGGGATTTGTAAGGAAAATTCTCTCTAGGAGTCGAAGACTCTAGTGTGGTTTGGGGAGCGATAACAGGATAATTGGTTCATTCCTCAAATGGACCGCGGATCAAGTGGCCGGAGGGGGAGCTGGGCCAGTGGGGAAAACCCAAGTAGTGTACAAGTCGGGCTGTGTACCCAAAGCTGCGTGCAAGTCTGGGCTGTGTGCCTGGTGGGTTTAGAGCCTGAGGTCTGGAAATAGTGATAAAGTGTTCTGTTGTATCTAATCTGCATTACCAGGAAATGTAGCCCCATGGGGTCCGTCTATGCTTGTTTGTTCAGCTGGGTGAATAAAGCCAACTGAAGAATCCCATTTCTGGCTCTGGACATTACAGTTATTGCTTCCTGTGTTCGGATTTACTTGGTGCCCCTGTTCAGAGTAGCCAAACCTAGGTCCCCTGTGCCGAGTAACCTCATCCTCCCTGAACCCAGTCCCCACCAGGTACTGCTGTCAGCTTCAACAGCATGCCACCTGTCATTTTGCTAAAAGGCAGGGGTGAGGGGTTACACTTACTTTTGCATCTTTTGAAAAGGCTCAAAGATGACTAACAATTTATGAAACATTTGTGCAAAATACAACTGCATATGTGCTGTCTTAATTTTTGTTATAATTTTAAATCTGTACATTTTCTAACTTAAGCAATCTAGTAAAAATCATCCTTCAACCAAACTCTAACCTGAAAGTTTTAGGTTTCAACTCAGAACCACTTGTGCACTATTGGAGCCCTATGTATAATTTGGCCTGTTACACATGACGGTGCCACATAAAGCAAAAGCAGTCACTCAACTACACAGGTTGGAAATGCATAGCTCAACATGGCATGCATTTTGGAGATGGAGTTGGCCACCAGAGTGTGCACTGGCCACAAAAGTACACACATTGCTGTGCACAGGGAGGGATGGCAGGCTGTGCAGAGCCAGGAACACCTATGACTCCACCATAACTGGACAACTGCAGGCTGGGGCACACACCTACTATGCAGACATGGTGAATACCTGCAGTGCAGAGGCCAACAGAAGTGGTTGTGGAAATGTTAAGCAGCCAGAAAGTTGGGTAGAAATAGCCCACCATACCGAGGGGTGAGGGCACATAGTCCCAGGGATGGGTGCATGCTGCAGAATGGAGGAGTGGTTGGGGAAGGGACACCCAAGTATGGTACCACTGATCTGTGCAGTGTGCATCGGGGTCAGCCTGACCACATGGTTGACAATGGTGCAGGATGAGCACCACAGGGGTCCCCCAGTGGACCACAACAGTCACGCACTAGCGGCAGTGTCTGCATTGGTGGTGTTAGGTGCCACTGTGCAAGGAACTTTATGGGTGAGCACCACTACATTCAACATACAGAACAATTATGCCTTGCTGTACAGGTGGCCATCACTCTGTGCTCTGCCAGTCATCAAGGTCCACATGTGGAAGGCCATCTAGACAGTGGTCAATGTGCCAGCTGGTACCTAGATCCATCAAGGCCATAAACCACAAGTGGTGTGACCTGAGGATGGCCATCCAGGAGAACCTGGCAGGCAGGTAGTGGTCAAGGAATACCATTGGCAGGGCCCATCACCCTTAAACTCACACTGGTGGACAGCATGGTGGCAGATAGCATTAGCCAGGTGACTGTGGATTTCATTTCATTTCATTTTTCCTTTTTATACTTGTTAGCTAGATGAGCAAACTGCCGATTTTCACAAATGACAAGTAAACAGTTAATATAAAGCATACAAAAAGACATTAAAACATGAGACTTACAATATAAAATATGATACATATTGGAAACAATTACAATCATTGAGACTGTTTAGCCATTCAGAAAAACTTTTCTTAAACATTTGTACTGTCCCAGCATTAACGATTTTATGTGGGATACCATTAATGATTTTTATTGCCCTATATACCACGACTTTTGACCAGTCGATTTTTTGTAGAGGGGGATTCTGAATAAGCCCTTGGACTTGAACCTAGTTTCAATATAACTTTGCTGAAAGGGGATAAGATGCTGAATTAACTGGGGGAGTAGACTCTTGGTTCTTTTTAAACAGAAAAACTCAAGAGTTTCAGATTTATTCTATCAGAAAGAGAAAGACAGTTAGCTTCTCTTAACAGAACACAATGATGTGTTCTCATTGGAAGACCTGTCATGAAATGTAAAATGCTATTGTATGTTACCTGTAGTTTCTGAACCATTTTATCACTTATACCAGAATAAATCAAAAGACCATAATCAAATATGCTTAATAAGAGACTGTGACCAAGGAATCTGCCAGATTCAGGAATGAGAAAGGATTTAATCCAGAATAACATCTCAATTCTCTGAATTTTTTTAATAGTCTTGGCCACATGTTGATCAAATGAAAGGTGAGAATCAAGAGTCACCCCCAGGTAATTGAAAGTATCTACAAGTTCAATACGATTCTCCACTAAATCAGTAATCTGAGTATTTATGTCTTTGTTTTTCCTAAGGCCAGTAAAAACCATGCATTTTGTTTTCACTGAATTCGGTACAAGGTGGCGGAAAGACAACTATTTTTGAAAGTTTTCAAAGTCCTGCTGGACTATATAAAGGACTTGATCTGGAGTGTTTCCTTCAGAAAAAATTACCGCATCATCTGCATACATAATAAGACTAGACCCGAGACAGAAGAAGGATTAGCGTTGACAAAAAGGGAAAACAATAAAGGGCCCAAGATTGAACCTGGGGGTACCCCACAGGATATCAAATGAGAATCAGAACTACACTGACCAATAATGGTTTTATGCTCCCTGTTATTAGAATAGCCTCCGATGATGAGGAAGGCCTGGACACTATGCCAGGTGAGCAACAGCACTATACATGTGGCACACTGCACACTAGAGTGACAGTGACTGTGGTATCCCTTCTACCACTGCAGCAGACCTGCTCATGTCATCACCAGAGGAGGATGACATGACTGTGGTGACCAACGTCCACATGGATGATCTGCTGAACACCACCAATCAGGACAGTGCCCTGCCAATGTGTGATGGTGAGTAAACTGATGTCACACTGCACTGACCTCAACAGTCCCTAACCCAACCGCTAATTAAAAGGGAAAGCCTGCAGTTTGATGGGTGGGAGCAACCAGCCACACCTTCTTTATGGGCTAAATAAACCAGCTTCCTTCAGCCTCCACAAAGGCGGCTTCATTCTGCTTCCACAAAGCACATCTTCTTGACCTGGAAGGACACTACTTCTTTATTCAGCTGTGAGCTGTGTGGGAAATTCTATATTTCACTTGATATCTGCAACAACGTGCACTTTTGCTCAATTCTGTGGGAGGTGAAACTAACTACCCTTGGTAATTGCTTTTTATTTACATATTTATTTAGTGTTTAACCAAGAAGGGCTTGCAAACTCTGTTTATCTTGTGAGTAACTTCAGAAGGATTTAAACACTGCATTTGGGTAGACCCTTGGAGGTAGCTAGATTGTCTACTAGGATTTTCTGACAGTTAAACTATTTTTAAATAAATTACAGGTGGCTGAGGAGTGAATAAGGAGCTTGTAAACTCTGCTTATCTTGCAAGTGACTTCACAAGGGTTTGAATACTGCATTTTGGTTGTTCCTTGGGGGTAGCTGGATTGACTACTAGGATTTTGGGACAGAAACTATTTTTAAATAATTTACTGGTGCGTAGGATTTTGTGATAAACTATTTTTAAATAAGTTACTGGAGGTTAGTTGAATTACTATAAAGGGCGGTACTCACCAGGGTGGTGGCTGATGGTGTATTTGATTGTTTCTAACAGTCACCTGTGGTTGTGGACACCCCTTCCCACACCCTTTGATTGTTTCTAACAGTCACCTGTGGTTGTGGACTACCCCCTTCCCCACCCCACCCCCAGGTGTGGTATTTCCTTTATAGCCAAAGTTCTGGCATCACTTTTTCAACAGGTCTTGGGGCAGAACTGTCATATTCTTAATAACCCATCACAGTGCATAAAGGGTAAGTACACACCACCAAAAAAATGCATTGGCTGTGGGGCAGCAGTTTTCCGGGAGACATTCTAGAAACTGCATTGCTGTCCTATTTGCAGGCAACTGTCAGCTCTGAGGGAGGAGATTGCCTACCTCCAGGCTGAACTGGCAAGAACTAAGGAGGCCTCTCCCACCCAAAGAGCACCACTGCCACAACCACTGCCTCAGAGGTTGGCAGAGTATGAACAGCAGTTGGACCACAGTGGGTTCTGGGAGGGTCGGGTGGTGGAACAGAGGCGAAGACCCCTAGTTGTACCTCTACACAAATCATATACCAGGCTGGCAGAGCAAGGTTCCTCTATGATGGCACCTCAGTGGAGACCAAGAAGAATGCTGAGGACATCCACAAGGAGACTCACAAAAGGGTGTCAAGGACACCACAGGGAAGGAAACAACCTGATAGGGACTCAGTTGTTAGGGAGGTAGAACTGGGAAGGGAGAGAGAGGGAAGTAGGTGCCTGCCTGGTGCCATGGCTTGGAGGAACAAGAAGCGAATCTTCACGATTGCAGAAGCAGCATCACAGGAGGGAACTAGATATCATTGTTCACCTTGGGACAAATGACCTAGCTAGGCATGGAATCAGTGCAGTGCAGGATGAATTTGTGGAGTTGGGGAGGGTCTCAGACAGGTAGCAAGGAAGGTTACCTTCTCAGAGGTGCTGCCAGTCCATGGCAGGGTGAGGCTAGGTACTGCACACCATGCAGTTTAATAAATGGTTGCAAAACTGGTGCAGAGCACAGGGCTTTGCTTCATTGGGGACTGGGGTACACCTGGAGAGATGAAGGTCTATACTGGCACGATGGTCTACATCTGTCCACGAAGGAACCAAGCTCCTAAGTGACAGGTTTAAATGCTTCCTTGGCAAGCTTTTAAACTAGCCAAGGGGGGAGGTGCTAAGAGGCAGGAAATTTCAAGCCTTCCCCCACAAAACATGGCAGGTAGTAAGGTAAACACTGAGATACAGAGCTCAACAGAGATCAGGACAGGGGTAAATGGAAAATAGACAAGGGCAATAACAGCAGGAATGGGAGAAAAAAGGATAAAGCCAACATTAAATGGAGGGCAATGAGTACCAATACCCATAGTCTGGGAAACAAGCTTCCTGAGCTAGTAGCCTTGATGGAAGATGAACAACTGGATATTGTGGCAGTCACAGAAACATGGTACACGGGGAACCATGACTGGGATGTCAACATACCGGTGTACATAGTCTACAGAAGGGACAGGGAGGGTAAAAGGAGGTGGAGTAGCTTTGTACATAAGGGAAGGGATTAAAGCTACAGAACTAAAACATAAAGGGGGAGGACAAGAACCACTCTGGGTCACCTTGGAGACAGGGAATGGCATCACAATCCGTACAGGGGTTGTATACAGACCCCCATCTCAAGGAGAAACTGACAAGAAAATGATAGAGGACATTCTCAAAATGGCTGAAAAAGGGCTGATACTGTTGATGGGGGACCTGAATATGCCAGATGTTAACTGGATGACATCTACTGATCACATCCAAGAGCAGGGTCATTTTGGATGCCCTGCAGGGGCAGGCCTTAGACAGCTAGTGTCAGAAACCCACTCGGGAGGGTGCAATACTAGACCTGATACTCTCAAATGGAGAGAGGATCACAAATTTAGAAGTCAGTAGACATCTGGGAACAAGTGACCACTGCACAGTGTGCTTCACAAAAAGCACAACCATGGAGACAAGCCATACAAAAACAAGGATATTGGACTTTAGAAGGGCTGACTTTGGCAAAATGGGTGAATACCTGAGGAACGCACTAGCAAATGGCCAAAAAGGAGGGGTAGAAGAACAATGGAGAAAAATCAAAACTGCTATCATAGAGGCAACAAGCCTTTGTGTGAAACAAATAAAGAAAACAAAGCAGAGTAAAAAACCACTATGGTTCTCAAAAGAGGTGGCAGAGAAGGTGAAGAAGAAAAAGGCTGCATTCAAACAGTATAAGGAATCACAGAAGGAGCACAACAGGGAACTATATCAATTAAAGCAGAAAGAAGTGGGGAATGCAGTCATAATAGCAAAGGCCCAAACCGAGGAAAAAATAGCCAATTCAGTCAAGGGGGATAAAACCTTTTATAGGTACATTAGGGAGCATGGAAAGGTTAAGGGAGGAATAGTGAAGATTAATAAAGGAGAGGGGAGGTGGACAGAGGGAGACAGTGAAAAGGCAGAGATACTGAATGAATACTTTTGCTCAGTATTCACAAAAGAAGATGAGAAAGAGTTACCTAAACCAGATAATAGAAGCACTCTGGGTAGGGGGGGTTGACACCAGTCCATTTACAGAATAAAGAGTCCTGAAAGAACTCCTAAAACTCAAGGTGGACAAAGCAATGGGGCCTGACGGGATTCACCCCAGCATCCTAAAAGAACTAAGGGAGGACCTAGTGACACCACTGACCACACTTTTTAACAAATCATGGGAGGATGCAGTGGTACCTGAGGACTGGAGGAGGGCAGATGTGATTCCCCTTCACAAAAGTGGAAGCAAGGCAGAAGCAGGAAACTACAGACCTGTAAGTTTGACCTCAGTGACACGGAAAATGATGGAATCACTTCTAAAAGAAAGAATTGCTGAGTATCTAGAGGCCAGCGGGGCACAGGACCCAAAGCAGCATGGATTTACAGCAGGAAGGTCATGTCAAACGAATCTAATTGATTTCTTTGACTGGGTGACCAAAGTAATAGACCAGGGAGGGGCTGTGGATATGGCCTACCTAGACTTTAGCAAGGCATTTGACACAGTCCCACACAAAAGACTAATTATCAAGCTAGCCAGCCTGGGAGTGGGTTCCAGGGTGGTAGCCTGGGTAGCAAACTGGCTGCACAACAGGACACAGAAGGTAATAGTAAATGGAACACATTCTGAAGAAAGGGGGGGGTTACTAGTGGAGAACCTCAGGGCTCAGTACTGGGTCCAGTCCTCTTTAATGTCTTTATAGGTGACATTGCAGAGGGTCTGGAGGGAAAGGTATGCCTCTTTGCAGATGACACAAAGATCTGTAACAGAGTTGATACACAAGGGGGGCTAGGAAGGATGAGAAGGGACTTGGCAAGGTTGGAGGAATGGTCAGACATATGGCAATTTAGATTCAAAGCAAAGAAGTGCAAAGTAATGCACCTGGGAAACAAAAACCCAGGAGAAGAGTACACAATAGCAGGGGAGGTACTAACAACAACAAAAATGGAAAGGGACTTGGGGGTAGTCATATCAAATGACTTAAAGGTGGGTAAGCAATGTGCGAAGTCAGTAAGAAGAGCCAGCAGGATACTGGGATGCATAGGAAGCAGCATCACAAGTAGAAGAAAAAGGGAAGTGGTTATCCCTCTGTACAGACAGTTGGTGAGACCCCATCTGGAATACTGTGTGCAGTTTTGGAGACCCCATCTACGCAAGGACATAGACAGGATGGAAGCAGTCCAGAGGAGGGCAACTAAAATGGTGCAGGGTCTGCATCAGGAACCATATGAAGAGAGACTGAGAGAGCTTAATATGTATACCCTTGATGAAAGGGAAGGACAGGGAGGACATGATAAAAACTTTCAAGTACCTCAAGGGAATCAACAAAGTCCAAGAGGGTAGCATCTTTCAGAAAAGAGATGTAAGAACAAGGGCACAATTTAAAGATAGAGGGGGGATGGCTCAGGGGTAATGTGAGAAATTTTTTTCACAGAGTGGTGGATGCATGGAACCATCTTCCTGGGGAGGTTGTTGGGTCTAAAACAGTGGGGGAATTCAAACATGCATGGGACAGACATAAGGCAATTGTAGTGGGGGGGTTGCAGGAAGTAGGCTGTCGGTTAACTAGAATCTGCAGCTTATCCAATATGAAGGGAACTGGGCAGACTGGGTGGGCCAAGTGGTCCTTATCTGCAGTCAAAGTCTATGTTTCTATGTTTCTCATTCAAAGCTCCTTTTCTTTCCTATGGCCAGAGGCTGTGCTTCCCTCTCTCCCCCATGGTTGCTGCTTTCCTCTCAGTTGTTTTGGGCCTTTCTGTTGGTTTTTTGCCTTCACTTTCTGTTCGGTCTGTCTTCTGCAACTTTGATTAGTATATTTGGCCTTTTCTGGCTGTGGCTTATGCTCCCTGCCTTCTCTGGGCAGCCACTATTGCTGCTCATGTCCTAATTTACTCTGTCTAGTGCTTACCTGCAGTGTGCTTTCAGTGTGCTGATTTGATTTTTTTTCTATTTATTTAAAATTTTGTTAACCAGGTAACACACTGGGCCACATGGCCCTGTTACAGGCCTCTACAAGGAGCTAAGAAAACATACATTAAAACTATAATACAATAGTTAGTAAACAAAACTATCCAATTTCACATATTCTCTACACATATGCAAATTCTATGTCTTGCCTCTGTCATGCTCCTGTAGTTCATGTGTTTTTTCAGTCTGTTTTACTTGCATTCATAACCAGTACTAGTAACCTTTTGACTGCAGTCTCTTATATAAGACCATGGTCAGACCACACCTGGAGTACAGGGTACAGTTCTGGAGGCCTCATTTAAGAAAGGATATTGATGGGTTGGAGAGGGTTCAGAAAAGGGCAACAAAGGTGGTGCAAGGTATGCAAGAAAAGACATACAAAACTAGATGGAGAGAATTAAATCTATTCTCGCTGGAGGTTAGAAGAGATAGCGGTGACATGAGAGACTTAAGTATATGAAGGGAATAAAATTGAATGAAGGTAAATTATTCAAAAGGAAAGTAGGAGTTAAAACAAGGGGTCATAATTTAAGGTCAGAAGGGGAAGATTTAAGAGCAGTGTAAGGAGACGTTATTTCACTGAGGGTGGTGGAACCCTGAAACAGATTACCTAATGAGGTGGCATGTGCAAAAACAGTGGAGGAATTCAAGAGGGCATGGGACAGTTACAAGGGGTTGGCTAGTGGGCAGAGGAAAATATCCCTGGGAAGTGGAGACAAGTAGGGGCAGGTGGGAAATGGGCAGAATAGATGGACTAGGATAGTGCTTTTCTGCTGACACATTACTATGATGCTATGATTAAGCAGTGCCTCTGTGATCTTACCCACCCTGACGCAAGGCTGACTGGCCTATAGTTCCTACCTCCTCTCTGCTACCACTTTTGTCTAGAGAGACTACATGTGCTCTCTTCCAGTTCTCTGGAACCACTTCTGTGTTGAGTGACTCAGTGAACATGGCTGCCAGAGGCTCTGCTAGCTCTCTTTGCAGCTACCTTAATATCCTCTGGTGTATGTCATCTGGCCCCACTGCTTTGTTCACCTTCAGTTTTGTGAGCTTCTCCAGGACTCACTGCACTGTGAACGCATAGCCGGCCTTAAGGACAGGCGAACTTGGTGGCCGCCTAGTGCGCCATTCAGTAGGGGGGTGCTGTCACCATCAAAAAAAGTTAAATTTTTTTGCAAGTGACCTGGATGGACTGAAAATTAACATTGCGAAATCTTGTGTCATTTTGTGTGTATGTGTGTGTGGGGGGGATGAAGAACTGTCCATCAGATTCATCGCTGCGTGCCTGCCTGCCTGACCCACCCACCAATAAAAGAGCCACTCCTGTTACTATTGGATCTCTGCTGCTGTCTGTTTTATGTTTGGCACCAGAGTGGCTGGAGTGCAGTGCACAGAGTGGTGCAGACTGGGAGTGGCTGGCATTTGGCATAAACAGTTTTGGTGGTGCAGACAGACAGCCATGAGGCAGTAAGGGATTGAGCGGCTGTATGAGCGAGCAGTGAGGGGAGAGCTGAGTTTGGTTTTAAACTTGCAAAGAAAAGAGACAAACCCCAAAGAGGACTGGAGGTCAGTGTGGAAGGCAAAGGAGCTACTAGGGTAGAGGGTACAGGGGAGCTGTGCCTGGAAGGCACCACAGCTGGATCGCTGTGACACGGGAGAAATGGGAGCCAGCAGCAGCCAGGACTTGCCAAGTCTAGATAGAAACATAGAAGTTGATGGCAGATAAGGATCACAAGGCCCATCCATTCTGCCAGTTTCCCTATCTACAGATATGATCAGAGAGAAAGGACAAGGTCTGAGGGTTATACGAATGGTGGCGGATGGTATCAGACCATCATGGATTCACAGTTGAGTGATTTTTCGTCACCGTTGGAGCGGGGCTGTGCAGTGAGTGGCCTGGAAGTCAGTCAGAAAAATCAAGAGACCCCTCGAGAGTGAGGATTGGAGTGGTGGGAGTAAACTAAAAGTACCTACGGTCTTGAATAGGACCTGTGGGCCAGTGACTACAGAGAGTGAGCCACAGCCAGCCAGCTGGGAGGGAGCAGAGCAAGCCCAGGCAGTAGGAACAGCCTGGAGTTGGCTGTGTTGAGGAGACTGGCAGTCCCCCAGCATCCCAGAGGAGGAGATTTTCATCTCAGGCTCAGGCCAGAGGGAAAACCCACAACGCTACTTCTTGGAGTCAGGGGTCCCATGGGGTCCACTGAGTACATGGTCCTGGACTGGTGGCAGTCATGTTGTTTCCTTAGGGGTAGCCAGACCAGCAGAGCAGCAATTTTGCAAGAGGAGGACCATTTTGTCTGACAAGGTCAGTGACAAACTGAGCAATGATTCTGAAATGATGCAGTCAGTTAGCTGAGCTAAAACAAAAAATTACAATTTCCTGACATTTTGTTTCTTCTTCCTGAATATCCTGGACTGTGGACCCTCAGCCCCAGTTCTGACTTGCCCCAGTTTCCCCCATGGTGGAAATGTTCAATACAAGATGATTATATAATATTATGTTGTGTAAAATAAATTAAAGCCGCCAGTACCAAGTGGCAAGACCCAGTTGGGAGGTGCTGTATCGGTGCCTGAATGGTAGAAAGAGGGAAAAAAAACAAGTTTTTTCCTGGTGTAGTTGCTGTCAGAAAGTTAATTACCTGCAGCAAACTTGGCCCAAAACAAAACGCAAGCTCTTGCAACCAAGTTGCAGTGGCATTTTAGCAAACAGAAATAAGCGCTAACTACCCTGCTGAATCTAGATGGGATTAAAGAGTGAGTGTTTTGTGAGTAATTATTTTGTCAAAGGAAATAAAATTGTTGCTGAGGTACAGGTTTTGCAGTGTTTGGGTTTGTGACATTTTTTCATAATCAAATATTTTCATTGTGAAGTAATTCCTTCCCTCCACCCACTCTAGTGTATAAGATGCCCTTGAAAGAAGACAGAACTTTGTTTTATCTTCAACATAAGCCTTAATGCACCTAAAACTCCTAAGCTGGTAAAGCTGCGTGGGTCCCACTATTTAGAACTAACTTTTTACAAACATTTTTCACATACTAGGTCGCGCGACATGCCGTTATCACTCACTAAAAGATCCCTCCCAAAAATCCAGGTAACAGGCCTGTGGGGGCATTTGCAAGTTCACCTAGGGTGCCACATACCCTAAGGCCAGCCCTGCATGAATGGACTTGTGTTTACCTCTCCCCTTTGTATCTGTTACCCAACTGTGGTCCCTGATCCTCCCCTCTTCAGTGAATACTGAACAGAAGTATTTGTTCAGTATTTCTGCCGTTTCCAGATCTCCCTCTACACCCTTCCCTTCATCTCCTCTGAGCCTTACAATCCCTCCCCTAGTCTTCCTTCTTTCACTGATGTACCTATAGAATGTCCTGTCCCCTTCACTGTATAAGCTAGTCTTTCCTCTGTGCCTTTGTGTGCCCAACAGTTTTCCCTACTTCCTTCAGATGATTTAAGTACATCACCCTGTCCTCTTCCTTCTGTGTCTCCTTATACTTTCTGAAACCCATCCTTTTAACCCTTACTTTCTCTGCCACCTCCTTTGAGAACCATAGTGGTTTCCTCCTTTTCTTGCCTTTGTGCCTCATCCTGATGTACTGGTTTGTCACTTCCACTATGGCTCCTTTTAGGTTCCTCAACCCCCACCCCCCCAATCTCCCTCTCCGCTAAGGCTTCTTTAATATTTATCCTCATCCTTGCAAAGTCCGTCCTCCTAAAATCTAAGACCTTTGCCTTTGTGTGGCTTGATTGTGACCCAATAGCCATGTTAAACCACACTGTTTGGTGGTCACTGGACACTAGGTTACCTTCCACCTGGACTTCCATGATTCTGTCTCCATTGGTCAGCACTAGGTCCAGAATCACCCTGTCCCTGGTGGGTTCAAGCACAAGCTGCCTGAGGCCTGCTCCCTACAAGGAGTGCAAGATGTCTCTACTACTGGCGGAAGCAGCTTCCGGGATGATCCAGTCTACATCAGGCAGATTAAATTTCCCCAGCAGTAGTGCCTCCCCTTTTATCACCATCTCTTGTATTTCCTCTACTAGCCCCCCGTGGACCACCTCCCCTTAAGCTGGAGGTCTGTGGATCACCCCTGTGTGGATTGCAGTGCCATTGCCTGGCTCCAGGGTGACCCACAGTGCCTTGCCTTCCCATGCCTATCCTGTACTACTATAGCCTTTATTCCTTCTCTGATGTACAGACTACCCCCCCTTCCTTTTCTATCTTCCCTGTTCCTCGGACTAGAACATAACTTCGAGGGACAGTGTAACTGGCCAAAATAACTACAAATGACAGTCAGCTTTAACCACTCAACTAACCTTTGGCTATTTCTATTTTCAGTAACTTGTCATTCAGTACATTTACTATCATACCTGTCATTCTTCAGCAGTCCTCATTCAGTCCAGAGCAATCTATCATTTGTTCTCACTGCATCATCATGCAGTCAGTCCATTTCTGCATCACGCCATCATTCCCTACAAATGCATTCCTACTGAACATTATCATATTGCCCTTTCCTTCTCACTGGCTCCCCATGAATTCCACATCTTGAGGATGAGTCCCTTGCCAGGTGGAGGTCCTTTTCAGGACACTTGTCTTCTGTGACAGTTCAGCTGTGTGGTGAGAAGGTCCAGTGCTCAAGAGCAGGCTTCAGCTGTGCAGACCCATGGTCAGCAGCAAAGATATGGTGTGTGCACTCGCAGGTAGAAAAAAGTCCATGAAGCCTTTTTCAAATTGAAAATTCAAGCTTTTTATTCTCCACAAGTAGGCGCTACAATAGCAACCCCAGTGCTTCGACTGCAAGGTCTTCCTCAGGAGCTTGTCACAAGAGGGAAACCCCTATTTATACTGGTATAGCATCACATGTCATGACATCACAGATAATTCATTATTCCAAATAACTTAATTGAAAGAAAAATAATGAACAGACATGTGTATAGTATATACCAACAATATATTTGTAACCTACACCAACATAATCTTACTATTAAGTAAATAAATTAATATCTTTAAATCACTATATATGTATAAACAAATAAGTGAAAGAGAGCATATAGGGAGCGCATAATTTCAGTTATATCAAAGTTAATTATATTTTTAAAAATATTTTTTCTTAAAGATATTACTTCAGAAATATCTTTAGATGAAACTGTCTACTATAAATAGTATTATTTGATCCAGAATACTAAGATTATTTAAGATAAAAAAGGGTAATTTATGCAAGGAATAATAGTAGACAGAAAAAAAAATTAAATTACTGTTCCTAATGTCCCAACCATAAAACTGTGGTGATGATATTAATAAAAGTATTGCTACAAAAACTTAGCCATAAGAGAACTGGAACATTAGTTGAAAATTGTCAAATAGGAAGCATTTGGTGACAACATTGTGCAGTTTAACTCTGACCTGATTGAAAGCTTTAATCAAAGTAGTAGTCCCGAGGCTTTGGATTTCCTTATCACAGCCATTGATCAGCGTAATTTAGATGAAACATCTACTAATCTGGATACCCCTCTTCCCCAGATGACTTATGAACCAGATCATACGTTGGAATTTAATCTATTGGATGAAGTGGATGCAGAACTGTTGGGGGACCTTGATGGGAGTTTTGAATCTTTCAGCTTACCTACATGGACATGATTTAAACCTAAATCAGTTTTCTACCCAAGTGATTAAAACACCCTGACAAGTTTTGAGAAGTTAGTTAATTAGGGAACTTGAAAAGGTTGTCAGTAATCAAAGGGTAAGGTTTAATACTAATTTGTAACCTGTGGAGCAGGATGCATTGAAGGAACTATGGGAAATCAAGGGACTAATAATCAAGCCGTCCAATAAGGGGGGCAACATCATGCTTTTAAAGGAATCTATGTATGTGAATATGGTGAGGGACTTATTAAATAATGAAGTCCATTATAAAAGGCTTAAGACAAATCCAATGGCTACTTTCAAAATGAATTATTTGCTTTTGTTGACACTGGATTAGAACAGGGATTTTTCACATTTCAAGAAGCTAGATTTCTGAAGAATGAACATCCCATAGTAGCAACATTTTACACTCTCCCCAAGGTCCAAATAATACTATTTTTAGATGAAACTGTCTACTATAAATATTTCTAACGTAATATCTAAGAAAAAATATTTTTGAAAATATAATTAATTTTGATATAAGTGAAATTATGGGCTCCATATATGATCTATTTTACTTATTTGTTTATACATATATAGTGATTTAAAGATATTCGTTTATTTACTTAATAGTAAGATTATGCTGGTGTAGGTTACAACATATTGTTATATACTTTACACATGATGTCTTTGTTCATTATTTTATTATTTTTCTTTCAATTAAGTTATTTGAATAATGAATTATCTGTGATGTCATGATGACATGTGATGCTGTACCAGTATAAATAGGGGTTCCCCCCTCTTTGTGACACACCCCCTGAGGAAGCTCTTGCGGTTCGAAGCGCTGGAGTTGCTATTGCAGCATCTACTACTTGTGGAGAATAAAAAGCTTGAATTTTCAATTTGAAAATGGCTTCATGAACTTTTTTCTACCTGCGAGTGCACACACCATATCAGCTTTGCGATTGTTTTTGGGCTTGTTACCCTTGTGTGCACAGATTGTCCTCATCCAGAGTGCACTGCCTTACTAATGTACCATGGTCAGCAGCACCTCATACTTTAATATTTAAGACTTCTGCTGCCACAGGGTGGGGCTCCAAGTCCACATGGGTTCCTTTAGCTGTGAAGACTGTGTAGGCAGCACTTCTGAAAGATATTCTCCCTGCATGTGCCTAAGGTCCACTTCTTTTCATTCTCTATCCTCTTCCTTTAGTTTCCTTTTTAGGCCTTCTCACACACTCAAGGCTGGGTGCTAACCTTTCAGCAATCAATCTCTCCTCAGTCCACATTTTGAAGGGGGCCTGCTTCCCTGTGGCACCTATTTACACTTAAGAGCTACTCACAGCATTTCCTACATTACCCCATTAGAGAGCAAGAGATGTTCCTCCAAATATTCTCCTGAACTGGAATTACAAATTAGCACAGAGAGCCTAATAATAGTACCAAAACCAGGAGAGATGGCTGTGCTATCACTCATCACCATAACTCAGCTGTCTATACCATCACATTGCTCATCTGAGTTGGCAGCTCTTGCTGCACTGTTCTTTGGGCTCCTTCCAAGGTAGCTTTCACCAAAGAATAATATTCCTGTGGTACCTCCATGGGCTGAACCCTCCTCAGGAGGGTTCCTTACCTCTCGGTACCCAAACAAGGTGGTAGTCCCTCAAGGGACAGGAGGAGTGCGACCAAAGTAACTACAAATGACAGTCAGCTTCCAACCATACAATTAACCTCTGGCTACCAACAAGTTGCAGAAGCATTACTCTACATTGTGGTTCCATACACCCATTAAACCATACATTATCCCCCCACAGATGTCACCGATGCCAGCACAGGGAGTAACCAGAAGGATGAAGAGGAGAACAGAATTGTGTGGAGGGGATGGCCAGCCAGATCACAGGACTCCATGTCCTGACCCCCATGCAGGGTTTCCCCTACTCTTCAGAACCATGGTCCCAGAGCGCTGTGCACCATCTGCATAGAAACATAGAATCTGTTGGCAGAAAGAGACCAGTAGGCCCATCTAGTCTGTTATATTTTTCCTCCCTATTCTGATAAATCGGACCCTATTTGGTCACCAGTGTCCCTACCTCCTCCCTTTCCTCTACTTATTATGCCTGTTTGTGTCTATCCCACATGTACTTGAAGCTCCCCACTGTCTTCACCCCACCACCTCTTCTGGCAGGCTGTTCCAGGCGTACACCACCCTTTCTTTGAAGAAGTATTTCCTCACATCCCTCTTAAAGATCCTCCCTCTAGCTTCATTGCATGCCCCCATGTAATGGTGCTTTCCTCCTCTGAAAGTGACACCCACCTGTACCTTGTTCACCCCCGCTGAGGTACATATAGGTCTCAATTATGTCCCTCTCACTCTCCTCTCCTCCAGGGAGTACATATTGAAATTCTGCAGCCTCTCCTCCTATGGCTTCCCGTGCAACCCCCCGCACCATTTTTCCTCTGGACTGCTTCCACCCTGTCAATGTCCTTACAGAGGTGCAACTTCCATAACTGGACACAAACCTCTAAGTGGGGTTGCACTAGTGAATGATACAGTGGCAACACCACCTCCCATCTCTTGCCAGAAATCCCCCTCCCTATGCAGTCCAGCATTCCACTAGCCATGCCTACTGCCTTGTCATACTGCCCTGCCACCATTAGATCATCAGATTTGATTGCTTAAAGGTCTCTTTCTTGCTTAGTGACTGTAAGTACCAATCCCCCATATTATACACAGTTCCTGGGTTCCCCCATCCGAGGTGCATGACTTCACATTTTTTGGCATTGAAACCCAGCTGCCTCATCATAGACCACTCCTAGTTTTCCTAGATCTCTTTGCATTCTCTCCATCCCTTCCTGAGTGTCCACACTGTTGCAGATTTTTTGTCATCCACAAAGAGACACACTTTCCCCTTCAGTTCCTCAGCAATGTCACTTATGAAGACACTGCAGAGGACCTGACAAAGTACTGATCCCTATGGCACTCCACTGGTCACACTCCTGTCCCCCGAGTGTCTGCCGTTTACCACCACCCTCTGTCTCCAATTCATCCTTCAACCATTTTTTTTTATATTTGATATGTTTTAGTGAAAGATAAAAACATTACAGTATTACAGTACAGCAACTTAGTGCAGTAAGGAAGATGCTACACAGAGCCTGAGACACATGTACTACCAGCATTGCAGTACCATGGCTAAGTTAGTCTAGTCAGATATTTTTTTCCATAGGTAATTTGTATGTTTTCATTTTCTCCTAGTTCCCAAGTCCTCGCATCCTGATGTGATGCACATGTGTGGAGGCATGCGCATGTCACACACTACAGGACACCCCACCCTGCTTGTCACTTTGTTGCCACCTATGTCTGTCTCTGGACCTCCATCTGGTGATATCGGACTACGGTGGGTGACCACACAGAGAGGAGGCAGCAGTCCTGCTCCACCCTCCCCCCTGCCAGCCCCGCCGACTTCCCTCGGTCACTGACAAACCCAGGTCACCGGGCGAGGCATGAGGTAAGGCATCCAGTGCCTCAGTCCTCAGTGCCACTGGGCCGCTCAGTCTAGTCAGATATTAATAAACATAAGAGGTATAATGTGAAATACCTGAACTGCCTTGTGAATAAATGTTAATATGATTAAACAGAACAAAACAAACTGTACTGTTTTCTGTTGATTATTATGGCAGTCTAGTCCATGAAGTATGGCATGCATATTGATATAGTTCATAAAATGGGTAGGGAGAATCCTGGCTTCTTATTTTATTTTTTTTGTTGACCGGGTAAGTGCATTAGACAAATCCTGCCTATTTTCAGGCACGACCCGGGGGAAGGGAATACAGATGAATGCCAACTGACCTTGAACCAGATTAAGCTGTTGGTGGTATTTTTTAGTGAATGAGGAAATTTGGCCAGACACCGGGAAATTCCCTACTCTTTCGATAAGTGCCATGGGATCTTTAACATCCACTTGAACTACCACCAATCCAGGCAGATGGGACCTCGGTTTAACGTCTCATCTGAAAGACGGCACCTCAGAAGTGCAGCACCCCACTCATGCTGCACTACAGTGTCAGTACTGGGATATTAACCAAGTGCCAGATGTAGGAACTGAACCACAGCCCTCTGATCTCCGGCCTCAGAGGCGAGAGTGCTACCTACTGAGCCACTGACACTGCAATTCTGATTGGCTCATACATGCTGGCACACATACATTTACCTCAGCCTAATGCCCAGATATGGAAAAGTCCCAGTGCCAGCCTTCCAAGATGACAACAATATCCTTGAGCCACCTCAGATTGTTCAGTTTTAAACTAGGCATAGGCAGCTAATGAAATACCCAATCTGAAATACTACCTGTGGGTACCTCTAAACTACTTGAAATTACCCTAAAATACCCTAATGAAAAATGGGTAGTTGGTTTGGGTCAGGTAGTTACTAACATATTTGACTAGCCTAACTGTCACTGGTGTGAATTTGATTGACTTCTTTGATTGTGTCACTAAGACAGTAGACAGGGGCCAAGCGGTAGACATCTCCTATCTTGATTTCAGCAAGGCCTTTGACTCTATGCCCCACAAAAGCTTGATAAGGAAGTTAGTGGATCTTGGGGTTGGGGAAAAGATGGCCAGATGGGTGGAAAATGGAGGTGGGCGAAGTGGCTAAAATTCGCTCCGCGAAGCAATTCGCGGAGTAATGCAGAATCCGCTAAGTAATCCGCAACGTGAAGGAGTACTTTGTCATAATGAGGAATGTGAAGTCCATTGATAACAATGACTTTGCGTTACTCCACCTTCCCCCAACCATTTCTGCACCTATTTTAATGTGAAGTACATAGAAATCAATGTACTTCGCATTACTTCGCCTTGTTATTGAGCTCCAAGGCGAATTTTGCAGTGATTCCTGGGATTGCAGGTCACATGGGCTCTAGATTGTTCTGCACAGCCTCAGTTCTGTGTAATGTGTGTGTAGTGGTAGATGGAGACAGTTTCCTCTCAGAGCTCTGCAATTCAACTACTCTAAAAGCTGTTAAAAAAAGACTTTTTGATCCATTTTTTGCTCAAAACTTAGTACATTGATTGTAGGAAACCATCCTGAGCTCATATCAAGTGTTTATTGTTTGGTGTGGATTTTGAATATTAATTTAGAACATTCAGTCTGTGTACTGACAGACCCGTGACGTGCTTTGGGGGAAGGGGTTGCACAGCACAGAGGTAACAGACTTCAGGGGGGCAGATTTCAAGGAAATGGGAAGGATCTCAAGAAGCATTTGGATGGGATTGGGCCAGACATGAATGCTGATGGTAGGTGAGAATTCATCAGGGGTGCAGGATGCCACCAGACACCTGCAAATAAGCAAGAGTAAAATGTGTAGGGCCGTGAAACCCTGCTGGTGGACCAGGGAGGTTCAGGAGGTGGTGAGGAAAGAAGGCAGCTTATAGATGTTTCAAGTGCTCAAGAAGTGAAAGGGATGAGGGAGTCACGAGCCGATGGCCAGAAGGCCCACTAGGGTGGTGAGGGTGGCTAAGAGCAAGGAAGGCACAGAACCTGGCCAGGGAAATTAGGAGAGGGAATAAGGGGTTCTTTAGATACATTGGGGGAAAAACAAAGGGTGAAGGGGCAGATTAGCAGGATTAAAACAGGAGAGGAATGGACAAAGATCTGGGGGAGCAGGCTGAGGTACTAAATGAGTACTTTGCCTCAGTTTTCACCAAGGAAAATGGGGGGGCTGCATCATACATGGGAGGAGATGGTGAAACTGAGGGGGGGACCCTTGCCGATCGTCTGGTCTGGGTAGAGGATGGGCCATCATTGTCAGGAGGGGAGAAGGCAAGGCAGGGGGACGAGGTAACGGAGGTGGAAATCACAGCACAGAGAGTGAGGGAAGCCCTCAGGTCCCTTAAGACAAAGAACGCACTGGGGCCAGATAAACTACATCCCAGAGTGCTGAAGGAACTGGCAGATGTCCTGGCAAAACCCCTGGCAGAGCTTTTCAGCATCTCTCTGAGGACAGGGTGGGTGCCCCAGGACTGGAAGGTGGCACATATAGTGCCTATCCTCAAGTGGGGATCAAGGGAGGTGGCAGGGAACTACAGGCCCATCAGCCTGACATCGGTGGTGGCCAAGGTGATGGAGGGCATTGTCAAGGAAAGGCTGGGGGGGACCTGGAAAAGTCGAGGTGCCTGGATGATAGACAGCATGGATTCATCTCAGGGAAATCATGTCAGACAAACCTTGTGGAGTTCTATGACTGGGTGACGAGAGCCTTAGACCTGGGTAAGACCGGTAGACATCTTCTATCTTGACTTCAGCAAGGCGTTTGACTCTGTTCCTCATGGGGGCCTGTTGAATAAAAAAACTAAGGAATGTAGGAAGCTGCTGGTCTCTAAAAAGAAAATGTATAAAAGGAAACTGTGGGAACAACTCCAAAATTGCATCCTTAGGAAAGACTCTAAGGCTTTTGGAATATGGTGGCCATTGGTTATAATGATATGATGTACGTTATAATATGTTTGGTTTAATTAGTGCTGAGAAATGGGTCACCCATTTTAATAAAATATATAAGAATATGAGTGGAGTTTTAGATAGCCATCATAAAGTCCTAAGCCTTGCCGAACTTTCTGTAGGTGAAAATCCTCTAGGGTTCTCTGTGAAGGAGGTTGAATTAGCCATCCGAGCCCAAAAAAGAAATAAGGCAGCCAGGGTAGACTGCCTTCCGGACTAGATTTTTTTATATAACCCAGAATTTTGGGCTAATATTCTCACTCCAGTATTCTGTGCAATCTGTTCTCAGTAGAAACTTCCATTAGACTGGAATAAAGAAATTATTGTCCCATTGCATAAAAAGGGAGACAAACAAGATCCTAAAAACTATAGGCCTATTATGCTCCTCCCTGTGGTCCAAAAGGTGTTCTCTAGACTAATCCTTTCAAGACTGGAGACATGGGTAGAAGAAAAGAAGTTGCTTTCTAAATTTCAATGTGGGTTTAAAAAAGGATGTAGTTCTTTGGATCTGCTCTTTACCCTGAACTACCTGGTGGATAAATATGTTCACCATAAAAAGGGCACCCTTTATTTTGCTTTTTAAGACATAAGGACTGCTTTTGATTCAGTGAACAGATGGAAGTTGTGGGTTACATTGGAAAAATTAAATATTGCCCCTCATTTGTTATCTATTTTAAAACTTTTGCATCAAGATACAGTAGCAATGGTACGGTATAGGAGGGACTGAGCTTTGTCTAAAGAAATATCTATAACTAGTGGAGTAAAGCAGGGCTGTTTATTGGCCCCTATTCTATTTAACCTATATATAGAAAAACTTATTAATATTTTAAGAATAGATACATTTGCCCCTACTATAAATAATGAGAAAATTCAGGTATTTATGCTGACGATGCATTTATTATCTCTCAGACCCCTTTAGGTCTTGGACAAGGTTTAATGTTATGGATTCATTATCTGAACTAGACCTTGAGTTAAACATAGATAAATCTAAAGTACTAATATTAGGAAAATCTAAAATGGAGAGAACCCTGGAATATAAATGGGAATAAATTTGAAGTGGTTTCAGGATTTTATTACCTTAGGATAAAAATTGACTCAAATGGTCAAGGAAACCTCTCCTATTCGATCTTAAAATAATTCATATAATCCATGAAGCCATAAAATTTTGCAAATAAATTAACAAATAATTCCTTTTTGGCCCTTAAAAGAACTTTTGAGGCCAAATTAATGTCTCAAATTCTTTATGGTTCTGAAATTTGTGGTTTATCCCTGTCCCTGGTGAAGTTAAACATTGAATGTATCCAAAATCAATTTTTTAAAATATTGAATTTACTTTGAGATACCCCATCCTCTTTTCTTAGACTTGAATCGGGTATGCTTTCTATCAATACCAAAATATTGCTAAGGGTGATAAACTACTGTGGTAAAATAATCCAAATGAATAGTGAGAGGTTACCTAAAATCTGTTGGGTGGAATTCTATAAAAATTTGTGATTTGGGTCTGAGGAACTGTTGGTTTTCTAACTGAAACAATATTCTGAAAAATATAGGCTGTGGAGACCTATGGTCCCTTATCACATTAAAATCATCTTTAGTTTATCTGAATAATTCTAAGCAAAGGATTAAAGATATAGCTATCCAAACAGATTTTAGTACCATTCACGATTTAGATACTTTAGGGTTATACTCAAAGGTTAAATTGATCTGGGGACAAGAAAAATACCTAGCTCTATGTGAAAATTACATAGAAATATGCTTTGTAAAGTGAGGCTAGCTTGTATGGGAAATACTTATCATAACCTTAATAATTATTTTTATAAAACTGAAAATGGAGGCTGCACATGTTTGAATATCTCTAACCCAGGGTTTATGCATATACTATTTGATTGCAAAAGTTTGTCAGAATGAAGGGCAAAATATCTCAAGGTCCTTTTTTTTAAGTCTATGGTTGGGTCAAATGAACATTATATCAATCAAATTTTAACAAGCATTTGTCAATGCCGAATGTTTGCTTGCTGGCATTGGCAGTGGTAGTGTAGAAGTTACAGAGCTGCGTAATAGGAATGGCAGTGAAGTATTGAACTGAAGCCAACCCCACCACCACCCTGCAGAGAGTGACAGGCATTGGGGTGTGTGTTTGGGTCATCGGGTGTAACGGCCACGCCATTTCACCACACTCCACCCTGCAGACACTGACAAGTGACACGGTGTTCCTTAGGGTCTTTAGCAGTTATCGCACCCCATTTCATTAGCAAATATGGTGAGATGGGTGCGATACAGGAGAATGGGGTGAAGTTTGGGCCAAAGAGTCCAAGGCATACCTCGATGCCTCTCACTGACTGCAGGGTGTGGAATGGTATGAGCATCACAGGCAAGAATCCCAAGTCACACCCCTGATGCCTGTCATTCTCTACAGGTTGGGTGTTATGGTTGGAAACCCAATACCTCAGGCATTCATTGGTATTTTCACCCAAATTTTCAACATGTTTGTTTTGTGACCCCACCTCATGAACAGGGGAATATCAGTTTGTTAGCCAGCGCTTATGCACAGTGACTACGGCATTTAGCACCACAGGTGCAAAAACATTCGAACAGGATGTAAAAAATGACAGCTGTACTGTTCATGGGGAAGTGTAAAAATGGCAATGTTGCAAATCTGTAGTAAAATATTAAAAAATGGTGAAGTCACGAGCGACATAGAAACTCTGCAACGCACACCAGATATATAATTAGGTTGGGATTTTTACAGCAGATTGTCAACTCAGGCATTTTGGTGCCTCCGATCATGAACAGTGTCACTGTGATTTTCTTTATCTGTGCCTAACAATGATTTCCCACAGCGACCACGCATCTCTGCGCTGAAAGTGTGAAAACACACTTCAGCCATGTTGTGAAAAATGACAGCTGTACTGTTCATAAGGAAGTGTGGAAAATGCCACTGGTGAAAATCTGGACTGAAAATATTACAAAGTCATGAACTAACGGGGTGCGTGGAAACTGTGCAGTGCTCACTCGTAACACAGTCATTTTATGGACTTTGTGCACCAAATTTTCAACATAGCCATTTTAAGACCTCTGCTCATGAACAGTGTAACTGTGATTTTCTTAATCTGTTCTAAACATTGCTTTCAACGCCAACAGCAATTATTGCCAGCGCTACACTAAAAACACATTTTGGGTGACATATGAAAATTGCAGCTGTACTGTTCATAAGGAAGTGTAATAAATGGCAATGTTGGAAATCTGGGTGAAATATTAAATTTGCAAACTTACAAGCATGCATAGGAACTGGTGTAACGACCAGAAACAGTCATTTTAGGAATTTTTTCACCAAATTTTCAACATAGCCATTTTAAGACCCTCTGCTCATGAACAGTGTCACTGTGATTTTCTTAATTTGTCCCGCACATTGATTTCGCAACGCCAACCGCGCCATTGTGCGCCATATGGGCAGAAACACGCTTTGGGTGAGATGTGAAAAATGACAGCTGTACTACTCATAAGGTGTGACAAAATGGCAATGTTGGAAATCTGGAGTGAAAATATTGAAAATTCATGAACTACGGCGGCATAGGAACTGTACAACGACGTCAGAAAACAGTCATTTTTTGAATTTTTCACCAAATTTTCAACATAGCCATTTTAACACCTCACCTCATGAACAGTGTTACTGTGATTTTCTTAATTTGTCCTCGCACATTGATTTCGCACAATCGACTGCACCATTGTGCGCTACATGGGCGGAAACACATTTTGGGTGAGATGTGAAAAATGACAGCTGTACTGCTCATAAGAAGGTGTGGTAAAATGGCAATGTTGAAAATCTGGAGTGAAAATATAGAAAATTCGTGAACTTACGAGCCTGCGTAGGAACTGCACAACGCACGCTCGTAAAACAGTCATTTTTGGAATTTTTGCACCAAATTTTCAACATAGGTTATGGGACCTTCTCATGAATGATGTCACTGTCATGGTGTTATTCAGGCCTGAAGGGTGATTTTGCACAGTGATGCGAAATCACCCTTCGGCCCCGAATAACGCCATGACAGTGACATCATTCATGAGAAGGGGTCCCAAAAACCCCATGTTGAAAATTTGGTGCAAAAATTCCAAAAATGCCTGAGATATGCAACAAAGTTGAAAACCCCCTATCTAGCCCATTATACAGCTTACCGGCATTTGCTCAGTTCGCGGTCGGCTTTGAAGAGTGCAAACGTTTCCTGGTCCATCAAGATTGTCGCGCCGAGGTCCGGAGGTAAGTAGGGGGTGAGGGAGGCGGGAGGGTGCACAGTGGTGGATGCGGGTTGCAGGAGAGGGGCCAGGAGACTACGTGGGACTGTTTTTCTTTCCAGGTAAAAAGGACAACGTGGATGTTTGCCATGCTGAGGTGGGCTCCCAGCATGGCACAAGGATGGTTGGGGGGCGTTCAGCCGACGTGGGTGATTGGGCACCCCCATCGGCTATATTAGTAGTGCCACACTGGGGTGGGCACCAGCGGGCATTTTGGAAGGCTTTGGGAGGCGGGGAACGCAGCACAGCCGATGGGGATTGGGCACCCCGCCGGCTATACAGTGTGTGCATGGGGCGAAGCGACGCCTGCATGGGCGTAGGTGTGAGGGAGCCGCGCATGAGCAGGCGACATCTTATCGCTGCTCACTCAAGCGTAGTTCTTTGAATGTATGTTACTGCATTTTGGAGCTTGTCACAGACAGCTCCAGCATGCATTGGCTTACAGGTGCCGCGCCTGCCAACACACTGACTGAATTGGAAGAGGAGGTGACACACCTCCGAAATCTCCGATGATGGTACTATGTTTCTTGCACATGCGTGCAAGCAAACATAAAAATGGAGTCAGTAAAATTAATGTTTGGCTTGGCCAAATTTTTTTTGATCAGATAATGATCAATTGATAACTCCTATGTATTGCTGATAAATTGTCTTGTTTTAAATATTATGATATTTTGTTAATTTATAAGTGTAACAAATTGTACTGATTTTTATATACAGTTTTTACTAAATAAACTGAAACTGGAACTGAACTGAACTGAAACAGATGATCAGATGGATAGGCAATTGACTCCAGGACTGGACCCAGAGGGTCATGGCTGGCGGGATAGTCTCATCCCAAGGAGAGGTCATTAGTGGGGTCCCTCAGGATCAGTCCTGGGCCCCTCCTCTTCAATGCCTATGTCTCTGACATAAGGAAGGGTATCAGGAGTGAGATGAGTCTCTTTGCGGATGACTCAAAACTGGGGGTGGTGGTGGATGGGGAGGAGGGGAGGGTGGCCCTACTGGGGGATCTGGAGGCTCTGAAAGGTGGTCTAGAAAGTGGAAGCTGAGGTTTAATGCAGGGAAATGCAAGGTACTGCATCTGGGACCCAGAAACCCGGGCCAAGAGTACACCGGGGAATGCTACAAGTCTCAATGGCTGAGAGGGACCTGGGGTGGTGGTGGATGTCAAGATGAACAACTCCGAGGACTTGTAGGAGGGCAGCAGCCAAGGCCAACAGGATGCTGGGATACATCGCTAGGGGATCACTCCAGAAGGAGGGAAGTGATACTCCCCTGTATAACTGCTTGGTGAGACCGCACTCGAGTTCTGTGCAGTTTTGGAGGCCACACTTAAAGAAGGACATTGAACTCCTGGAGAGGGTCCAGAGGAGGGCAACCAAAATGATCTGGGGCTTGGGGACAGGATCTATGGCGAGAAGCTCAAGAGCTAAATATGTACACATTGGAAGAGAGAAGGACCGGAGGACATGATAGAGGTCTTCAAGTACATGAAGGGATTAAATAGGGAGAAGCAGTCAAGGTGCTCCGAAGGAAGGAGGAAACTAGAGGGAATGGGTGGAAGCTGGAGGTGGGGAGATTCAGGGGAGAAAGGAGGAGGTGCTACTTCACTGAGAGGGTGGTAGAGCCATGGAATGCACTGCCCAGGGGGCTGGTGGAGGCAGAGATGGTGGAGGGGTTCAAGAGGGGGTGGGGCAGGTACAGGGGAAGGGTTCTGGATGCAAAGTCCTGTGCAGTGGGAATATGATCAGTTACCAGTGTGGGGGCTGACCAAACGAGCAGACACGAAAGACCATTTAGCCTATTCTGCTGGCATTTTAGTATGTTAGTATGTTAGTATATCTGTGGTGGAGGTAGGTTAAAACTGGAAGAAAAAGGCAGTCTTTCTGTTTTGGTTATATTTTTTTCTTGTTTGACTGTGTTAATGTACACACAGTAATATTTTCAGTAATTGACTTTTTTTGTTGATTGTTGTGGTACAGCAGTGCATAATTTCAGTTTAAAAGATTTGGTTATATAACTGAAGTTTTCAATTTGCTACGCATTACTTGTAGTGTGTGTGTGCACGCAATGTGTGCCATCAAATCAGACACATTTTATTGTGCCACAGAGTAATTGCAGCAGTGTGAACCTGCTATCTGCCGCACCTGCATGATTTTGTACTGCTTTGTGGTATCTTGGTTTTGGACTGTTTGCACTGCACCCCCCACCACCACCACCAAACTGGCAAAAGGTATTCTTTTCCAGACTGGATTGTGACTTGTGAGCACTGGTTAGGGTGTTGTTGTGACTTTGCGTCTACATCTCTTCTTGATTGCACAGTGCAATCTTAATCTGTCTGTGCTTTTGCATTTGTTTAGTGCCCAATCTCCATCTGCAAGCCACAGTTGTTGTTTTTTGTTTTTTTTTTTGGCTCCACATCCACCGGCCCAGACTGAAAGTTCAGAAATCTAAATTTGTTTAGAATTTTCTTGGTGCTCCCCCAAAATGCCTGCAAAGAGACATGCAAGCAAAACAACTACAGCCATAGCACTGCTGCCAGTGGCAAGATTGTCCGTGGGCATGGTAGTACACAGAATTGCATAGCTGATGTCAGTAAAGGGATTTCTCCATCAATGTTTTTTACAGTGCAATCTGTAGCTTCTCTCATAGTTGGAGGAGATGATATTGTCCCAGCTGGCGGTGTTAGTGCAGTTTCTGCTGGCATGAGTATTGCTGCCTCAAGTTCCACGTCTGACCAGTTAACTGTTTCAAAAAATATAGTTAAGTCTAAAGCTGTGACTGACAGTGCAGATGATGTGTCATACTCCCCATTAACATCCTCTTGGTAGTTGAACATGAGTCTGGTCCTGGCAACGATAACTCACAATGTCACATTTCTTCCAGCGCTGTTGACATGATGCCTATGCCATCCAATGATTCAAAGTGTGGCGCAAAAATATCGGGGGATGATGATGATGCTGCTGTGGTTGGAACATGTTCTCCACATGACAGCATCCAAGCTGAAAATGTGGATGCGGATGATAATGAATATGATAATGATGTCAGTGACTCTTGTTGGGAACCAGAGAAAAAAAGTCAGGGTGACTGTGCCTGGGTCTGTTGTCATTAAATTCCCCCCTCTAAAAAGTTGTGATTTAGTGGTTCCTGTTGATGATGATGACCCAGTAATAATCACAGGTAGTCATGGTGATCAGTTGGAGTCCAAGGTGTCCAGCCTGAAAAATCATGTAGCACACCCCATTTCAGGAGTTAAAACAACGGAGTCCAATGAGCAGCATCAGAGACATGTTAAAAGTAGGGGATCACAATCCCTTGTTTGGGATTTTTTGTCCAAGATGCAAATGATGAGTCAGTTGCAATCTGCCAACTTTGCCATGCGTGTGTGAGTCGAGGTAAAAAGAGGAGTCATCTGAGCATGGGGTGCCAGCATACACATCTTAAGAATAGGCACATGGCACTGTGGAGCAGGCACCAGATGGCAACTAATGCCATAGTGGGGCATTCACCCTCATCAACCTTACTGAACATGTTATCCCCTTCCATGAGTGTAACACCAAGTAGGAATGTCTGCAGTAGCAATGAAATAACACCAGAGGATTACTACAGGCATGATGAGGGGGAAGATTATGATTTAGAAATCTTGTCAAGTGATGGTCAGAGTAGCAGTGGTGGTGGTGAATGCAGTATGTCTAGTGCAAGTGGTACATCAACCCCTGTACATAAAACGGGTAAAATAACTTCATTTGTGGACTTGTCACTTGTGCACCCCCTCTTCATCACACGTCCACACCCCCACCCCCAGCCATTCACAGAGCCGAGCCATTTGTCACACCCCCCATGCAAAACGTGTAAGTCAGCCCACGTTGGAGAGTGTTTTTGCCTGTAACCTCCTGCCTGAAGCATGTGACCTACACTGTGTAAGCTATGTGATGTGTGGGCTGCCTGTGAATTCTCACTCCACCTTATAGTGGAATAAGGTGGAGTGCACAATGCGAAGTCATAATTACAACATGAAGTAGCGAAGTGATGGTTTAAAATGGGCACTCTGTGTAGCAGAATACTAACGAGAAGTGGCCACTTTGTGACCACTTCATGGGTGGAATTTTACTTTGCTGCATCTCTAGTGGAAAACTGGCTGAGGGACAGAACCCAGAGGGTGGTTATGGGGGACAGTTATCTGGTACCAGAGAGGTAACCAGTGGGATCCCAAAGGGCTATGTGCTGGAGTCAGTGTTGTTCAATGTCTTCATCAGTGACATTGGGATGGCATTAAGGGAAAAATGTGCCTATTTGTGGATGACACCAAGCTCTGCAGGAGAGTGGACGCAGCTAAAGGGATACAGGACCTACAGGAAGATCTGGAAAAGCTGGGGAGGTGGTCCAGGATCTGGCAGCTTGGCTTCAATGCCAAGAAATGCTAAGTTATACATACTGGAGCAAAGAATCCCAGGACAGAGTACTACCTGGGTGGAGCCCGAGTATCTGCATCAGAGGACGAGAAGGACCTGGAAGTGATGATTACTAGTGACCTGAAGCACTCCACACAGTACAAGAAAGCAGCAGCAAAGGCAAACAATATGCTGGGATGCACATCTAGTGGGATCAGTAGTAGGAGAGAGGAGGTTATACTGCCCTTGTACAGGTCACTGGTAAGGCCACATCTAGAGTATGGAGTTCAGTACTGGTGTCCACACCTCAAAAGGACATTAACCTGCTGGAGAAGGTCCAGAAAGGCTACAAAGATGATAGTGGGTCAGCAGGGTAAGGCATATAAGGAGAGGTTGGGGTATTGAACATGTACTCCTTGGAAGACAGGAGAGAGAAAGGGACATGATTGAGACCTTGAAGTACTTGAAAGGGATAAATAAGGTTGATAAGGAGAGTCTATTTAAGCTGAGAGGCAACCATAACACTAGGGGGCACAGTCTCAAGATGGAGGGTGGGAGGTTTAGGAGGGAGGTCAGGAAGCACTTCTTCACAGAGAGGGTGGTGGACACTTGGAATGCACTGCTGGAAGAGGTAATCTCATTGAAGACAGTGGGCAGCTTTAAGAGGGCCTGGGACAGCCATAGGGGGAAAGTAAGGATCATGGGTAGGGAGGATGGGAGGAGTGGGGATGGAGGGCAGGGACATTAGCTCAAGCTGTGGACCCTGAAATATGAGCAGACTTGATAGACCAAATGGCCTTCTTCTGCTGGCTTCTTCATATGTTCGTATGGTGTCTAGTGATCTCCCCCCCACCGATTGCTGACCAGATAATGATCATTACCTGGTATCTAGTGCCCTCCCCCACTACTGACCAGCCCAATGTTATAATTATTCCCTGGTGTTTAGTGGCCCCCCCACTGATCCCCAGCCAAATGTAAAATACAACTCTTTCCCTGGTGTCTAGTGGTCCACCACCAATTGCCAGCTATATGTTAAATAATTTATTTATCTTTTCCTGGTGTCTAGCGGTCCCTCCCCCCAGCCACACCCATGCCCGAGGTTATCTGTAGTATTCCCTGGTGTCCAGTGGTCCCTCCCCCTACCTGATCACCCACCCGACATAATGTCAGTTTCCCTGATGTCCAGTTGTCCCCACATCCCATTCTCCTGTATTAGGAAATTACAATTCCTTAGTGTCTAGCAACCACCCCCATCCCTGATCCCTTGTTAAAGGTAGTCCTCCATTCCTGATGTCTAGCAGACCCACCCCACCCAGCAAGTAGTGTCCCACCACCCACCCCTCCACCCCGACCTGATGACAGGCACAGCGCTCTGTGCTCCACCATGATCAGCTGCCGACTGAGCTGTCAATGGCGTATATTTGAACAAGACAAGTATCCGTTCACTGACAGCTCAGTTGACAGCTGCCCAGTGTAGAGCGGAGGGCTATACGTCACCAGGTGGGGGTGGAGTGGTGGGTGCCAGGGATTGTACATGGCAGGTGCAGTTGGAAGAGCTTTGTATCTTAAAACCAGGCTCTGTTTTTTTTTCCTTTTTTTATTCCTATTTATGCTCCTCTGGACGGCCGCCCCCATCTGACCGACTCCCCCAGCCCTATCCTCCCGAAGCGCTGGCGCTTACCTTGTACCTGGCCCAGGAGCAGAGTCTGCAGGGAGTCGGTCATCATCCTGCTTGCTGCCAGCTTTTTCTGCCTCTGGTTTTTCATCCAGGAGCCCCAGGAGTAGGAACGCATGCGCATGTAGGTGCGTATGTGCCTACAGCCCCGGTTACAACCCCTATCCCCCACCCCATGGCCTAACGCCCAGCCCCCTCTGAGCCTGTGCAGCTCCTAGTCTCCACTAGGTTTCACCATTGGCCAAGGGATGCCGCATCACCTCCCCGGAGAGGAGAGCCTGCCTGTCAGCAGCACAATCCAGCTCTGCCCACCCCCCCACTGCCGATCTTCGACGATCCGGGCTCGTTCCTGAACCCGGTCGCGGGCATGCTGTGAGGTAAGGCATCCAGTGCCTCAGCCTCAGCACCACTGGGCCAGCAGCCATAAAACCAGACTCTTTTGTTATCAAAACTGATAGCTCGGGGTGAGAATATGCCACACTGACATTCAATGAGTCTACAAAAAAAAACAACCCACAAGGACTATGCTGAGGTAAACAAGCACCAAAACAGTCATTTCATCTACCAGCAGCCTGGGGATCCCCTATGACCAGTCTTGCAGTTAATCTTTTTATTAGGAATTTTAAGTATTCAACAAGATAACATATGTCTTCCAAATACATAAACATATGAGCACAAAGAAGAGATAAAACAGTTTGTGATCACAAACATTGTAAGATAATTGACATGGAATCTTATACTATAAGTGCTGAATAAAATATTACAAACCATGAATTAGAGGAAGAACACACATTATTCAGACTAGGAAGGAAGTATAACGTATAAATTAAGATAAAGATGTATACAGTCATATTTGTACAATATCATAGTATAGATATATTACAATGCAGGGGATCATATATAAGCCAGGAAGACTTGGAAAAATAATTAAGTATTACAGAGATAGAACATATTGAAGAGATAAAGAGAAGAAAGGAAGATAGATAAGAGAGTGAGAAAAAGAGAAAACGAGAAGCGAGACTACAATAACAGAGTTGAAAAAATTAATAATGGAAGAGATTGCAAAGTATGTCAATCCATACGTTAGTTAACATGGGGCTTAAACGTATCCAGGTAAATAAAATAGTCCTGCCAACATTTATTATATCTGAGTCGATCGGAAGAAATATGTGACATACGGTCTAAAGAAGCATATTGAGATAATTGTTTGAGGGTTTCTGGGAGATTGGGAATTATACTGGATTTCCAATGCATAAGAATAAGGTGCTTAACTTGAAGGAATAATATGGTCAACCATCTACTCTGAAATTGAGAGATTTTATAAGAGCGGAAATTAAAGATGCCAATTATACAATGCTTAGGATCTAACGAAATGACTGACCAATCACTTGTATTGCAAAATGATGGATATTGCCCCAAAGGTTATCTATGGGAACAATACCATAAAATATGTAATAAATCTCCATTGGGAGAATTACAGCCAACAATTGTTATTGTTCATAAGACCCATTTTTACAACACAGCCAGAGTTCTATACCATAAATGGAGAATTTTGTCTGTATTAGAGAACTACGCTGATCTTTAAAGTCTTATGACATGAGAGCCAACAACTATGCCATTGTGTATTGGATATAAAGGTTAAAAGTTTACCCCTTTGTTTTCACGTTGATGGATTGATCTGGAGAGAGTCTCTGATTTCTTTGTAGATAATGCTATTCAGATTAGAAGTTGACTTGATCCATTTAGAGAAGCTGATTATATAAGGGCTGAGTGGTCATATGTAAAAAAATAAGAGTTACAAGCAGTACGGAGCTGTAGATATTTCCAGAAATCATGATGGGGGCTGTTCCAAAGGGAACGGAGTTCTGAGAAGGCTTTGAGTTTAAATTCATGAGTCTCTAGTATGTCACTCATGAAGAAGATACCCAAGTTTTTCCAGGACCGGCAAAAGATTGGGTGGTTATCAAGAGAGATAAGTCAGTTACCCCAAACAGGGACATATGCAAGTGGAGTTGGATTTAATTTAAAATGTTTATGTATTATTTTCCAATAAAATACTGAGGATGCTATAGTGTGGTGAGATTTTAAGTTGATGGGAGAGGGTTATAGATGAAGGAGGTAGAAACATTACCAGAACATAAGGAGGCTTCCATATTGACACATAGATTTATTGTTGGGTTTACAAAACCATTTGATAGTTTGAGCTGTGCAGAAAGCCCAGAAATAGGCCTGAAACCAAGGAAGCCCCAAACCACCTCTAGACCAGTCTTAAGTTTGAAAAATACCAGAGTAAAATCCCAACAAATGTAACGATTTATAACCTGCACACCTAGAAAACTGCCACAAATGTATCTTGACAGTCAAGCTATATGGTACATCCATGAGCTTATGGGTAAACACTTCCTGGGACGTCACTGCCAAACCTGTCTGTGGAAGCAACGTTATTGTGCAGGTACACCAATCACTCAATTTGTGCCACTGTTATACAAATATTAGCAGATGCTGACTTGGAGGGCAGGAAAATTATATCTGTACTGGACATAAAGCAGAGTCATCATGAAGATGTTGCTGGGCACCCACAGAAGATGACAGATATAGCTGGACACACATTCTGTCAACTGCTGCTGCTTTAAATGTACATACCAACACAAACAGTGAAGCTTCTGTTGCCATACTGAAACCTACTCAGAATACTGCTGCTGCCAATATGGTCTCTAAGCACCCTCCTAAAAATATTATTTCATCCCTTTGTGATCCCAGCAGCACGGCAACAGGATCAGAACTAGCAGACTTCATTGAGCCTGCAGGAGCTGCTGACAGCAACTTCTGGTCCACCACTCAACATCCCTGCAATCCTCACCTTTCAGGAAGTGATCGGGTGACACAACAGCAACCGTCGCTCCACCAAAGAAACTGAAGGCAGCACTGACCTCCTGATCTCTGCAAGCAGCAAAACGGAGCTCCTAAGGATGATGGTGCATTCTACTGCAAAAGCCTCTTGTTCCTGGGCCTTACATGCTGACATCACGCTGGAGAACAAAATTCTGAAACTGCCTGATTTCTGCCACAAACAGCCTTCAAGATCAGACCACCCAGAAAGATGAAAACAGAAATGTACAATGGATGCCAGCTTTTCTGCAGCCATTCAGCCTAATGCAGCCAACCTTTAATGCTCCTGTATAGTTAATAAATTATGGTAACAAACCTTAAACAGACTCTTGCCCTCAAACCTGCACCAACAAGCCTTTGATCAAGGTATCATCGCTTTTGGCAAAGTCTGAAAAAACATCTCAAAGAAGAACAAAACAGTATACTGTGTTATAACACTTAAAAACATGCTAGGAAAAAAGTAAATCTCTGCAGTTAGTTTACTTGTTTTGCTCACCCCCAGCAGAAGTGCACCATAAGGTGAACTGCACTTTTTTGTTTTGCCCCACTCCCCAGTTTGGGACTATTTTTTTCCCTTTCATTGCCTTAAATAAATTCTGAAATATTACAAATCTGTCAATTTATTTTTTCTGAGGCAAAGACAGATAAACATTTTACCCATTTTATAAGCACAATGACACTCTATGGTTGTCCTCATGCTGAGATAACTGCTCTTCCAGGAGCTGTAAGGGTCTCTGCCTGTGGCATTTGGCCCCAGAACGTCTCTGGGTGAGCAGTTATTTAAGCAATAAGGCATGACAAGGTGTGTGTTTTTGTGTATCTGCGCGTCACTCTAGGGTGGGTTGAAGCCCGAGGCGAAGCAGAGTGCTTCCACCACCCAGGAGTGATGTTATTACACAATAACACATACCTTGGCATGCCTTATTGCAATTACACAATGGCTTGATGTTATACAAAATAAAAAATTATTTAAAAAATGTTTTAGTAGATTTTTAGTGTGGCAATATATCTTTGTTTCTGAAACGTAAGAGCCAGACATGTGCCAAATCCATACAGTGATGTTATTGTGTAATAACATCACTGTCTCAGGCACACACTGACCAATCAGAGTCCAGGAAATGTTCTTGTCATTGTATAATTTAGCATGAGCACCACCCTGTCATGTCTTATTGCTTGCTTAAAGGGGCTCAGATTATGCTGACTTTTGTCTATGAATGCTCAGAATTGTTCAGGTTGTCCAGATACTTTTAATGTGGTTCTTCCATCCTTGCTTATGGAAGAAGGGAGTCATCTATCTCTACACTATGTAATACCAATGGGGTCCATTGCTCTAGACACTGCTGTTCCTTATTTTGTAGGTCAGAGGAAATGATTTCCATTCTGTAAATTTGGTGCACCTGAGAGTGTCACATCATGACAGAAGGCATAGTTGTAGAGAGCCAATGGCATGTTATACATGTTTATGCTTCTGTTAGAAAATGTCTAGGTGATATTTTATTACCTTATCCCTACACTATGTCAGATACTATAACAAGGCCGGCCCGTCGGCGAAGAGCGGATTTCCGCTATGACGTCATGACCCGGTTCGGGAACAGATCCGGTTGTCGGAGGGCCGGGCTGGGGAGTAGGATCGAGCATCCGATGGACAGCTCTCCTTCTCCGGGGAGGGTGTGGGTAGCGCCAGAGTGCTGGGGACTCCTGGTGGTGGCGGGAGTTCTCATGTAACCGGCGGCTAGCGTGGGGAGAGGAGGTGGGGCAGATGCTGCGCATCATTGCACATCCCTGCCTCCTCTGGGAGAAAAAAACAGAAAAAGGCGGCAGGACCACCGTAGGATGAAGCCCTCCCGGAGATCTCACTCGCCACCGCCGCTGTGGGACCCCAACCAGTCACAGTTCCGGGGTCACGAAGGTGGCCTGTGGCCCCACCCTCCGGGGGGTAAGCCGGGGGTGACCGAGGGTCCTCTGCAGCTATAGGCGGTGGTAGAGGTCTCTGGGGGCCATGACCAGGGTGGAGGAAGTAGACGGTGGTCCAGCCAGGATAAAAAAGGGTAAAATAAAACAAAAAAGATACTATAACAAAACAAGCATTTATCAATGTCGAATGGTAGCTTGCTGGTATTAGCATTGAAAATGCAGGAGTTAGAGAGATGCAGAATAGGAATGGCAGTGATGTATTGAACTTCACGCCAACCCCACTTCCACCCTGCATAGACGGACAGACATTGGGGTATGCGTTTGGGTTATCACCCATAATGTTCATGCCATTTCACTCCACCCATTTCACTCCACCCTGTCATGCAGACACTGACATGTGTTGAGGTGTGCCTTGGGGTGTTCAGTTTTATAGTCACCCCATTCCATAAAGCCATACACTGAAATGGGTGCAATATAGGAGAATGGAGTGAACTCTGGGGCCGAAGAGTCCAAGGCACACCTCAATGCCTGTCACTGGCTGCAGGGTGGTGGGATGGGGGTGGAATGGCATGTGCATTACAGTTGGCAATCCAAAGGTACACCCCGGATGCCTGTCAGTCTGTACAGGGTGGAACGTTATGGTTAGAAACCCTAACACCCCTGATGTTTATTGGTATTTGCACTACAAATTTTCAACATGGCCTTTTTGTGACCCCCATGTCATGAAAGCATTTGGGACCTCTTCTCATGAACAGTGGCACTGTGATTTTGTATGTGCCCTGAACTTTGAGTTCCCACAGCGACCATGCCATTCTGCACCAGATGTACGAAAACACAGTTTGGGAAGGATGTGAAGAATGACAGCTGCACCATTCATAGGGAGGTGTGAAGAGATGGCAATGTTGAAAATCTATAGTGAAAATATTAAAGATACTCGAACTTCCGGGCTTATGTGGAAACTGCGCAACGCATGTGCGTAACAGTCATTTAGTGGAATTTTTTCACCAGATTTTCAACATAGGCATGTTGTGACCTCTGCTCATGAACAGTGTCACTATGATTTTCCTAATCTGTCCCAAACATTGAATTTCTACAGCGACCGTGTTATTCTGCGCCAGATGTGTAAATGCATATTTTGGGCAGGATATGAAAAATGACAGCTGTACTGTTCATAAGAAGGTGTGAAAAAATGCCAATGTTGAAAATCTGGAGTGAAAATATTACAAATGCGTGAAATTACAAGAGTGCGTGGAAACTGCGCAATGTACGCTCGTAATCCAGTCATTTTATGGACTTTTGTCACTAAATTTTCAACATAGGCATTTTAGCACCTCTGCTCATGAACAGTGTCACTGTGATTTTTTTTAATCTGTCCCGAACACTGACTTCTCACAGTGAACGCACTATTCTGCACCGGAAGCACAAAAATACATTTTGGCCAGGATGTGAAAAATGACAGCTTTACTGTTCATAAGGAGGTGTGGAAAAATGCCAGTGTTGAAAATCTGGAGTGAAAATATTACAAATCCGCCAAGTGCACTCCCTCAGCACACAACAAATGGGGGAGGGGGTTACATTATGCCGACAGGGAGTGGGCTCCCCGTCGGCAAATTAACAGGGTCAGGGGCATGCCAATAGGGGGATTGGCCAGTCCCATCAGCTTTCATGGGGCTGTGAGGCAGTGGCTTGCCACTGCCATGTTTACAAAAAATGTTACACTAGGCAAAGTACTGCCCTGCAATGATGGATCACTCCCTCACTGCAGCGGAATGGCTGATGCTGCAATGACGAGGTGGCCCCTCATTGCAGCGGCGAAATCATTTCAACTTGGTGGCATTTTTGGAAACCAATGTCATCAGCACAGTGTGTCCGCATTGGTCCACCAGTGGCAAGCCTCCATATGCAGTGCCGCCGTTGGCTGCCACAGTGCTGCACCTCCACAACCCGCTTCTCTCCTAAGCTGGCACATAATGTTTCTTGCACATGCGTGCAAGCAAACACAAAAAAGTGAGGATGAAATGGTGAAGAGCTGAGAAAAAATTATGGTGAGTTTGTTTTCGGGTGCTGATATGAATGGGTGGAGTGCTAGGCATGTCTAAAGAATGTGGGAGTGTATGGCTTTTTGCTCACCACAATCTCTCCAGCAGGAAGAAGTGGCTGCTGTGTCTCTATGAACTTGAATAATTGAGTAAATAAATAATCAAAGTAAATGATTCCAGGCATATTCCTGCCATTCAGAAGAAGAGGTCGCCTTATGGGCATTCATACAATATCTTTTCCATTGTGATGAAGTTATAGGGGTTTTGAGCTCCTGACTCCACCTCCCATATGCTAATAAAGTTTCCTCTGAGGTAGAAGATGCCAAGGGTTTTTACCAGTCTGAGACACTATATCCCACTGCACGTTGCAATATCAGGGAACCTAATATGTGCAGAATATGGGGTAACTTCTCCATTCTAGTACAAGGAAGGTTCAATGAACAAAGACTTGAAAATATCTAAATTGGTTGGCACTTAGTATTTGTGAATCTAATGGGTCTTGAGAGGAGCAAAAGCCCATAGAGGAAAAAAAAACTATATTGGGAAACTGAGGACACTCCAAAGCAAGAATCTTTAGTTTAGTTTATTTATTTGTTTAGTTCTTGTTTGACGGGTAGGTGCACTAGCCAACAGTATGACTATTTTCAGGCACAACCTAGGAGAGTACAGAGCATAAGTGCAAGTACAGACTTGTAACAGGCGAGCAAAGCAATACATATTACAATAATGTGTACATTGCACAGTAATGCGAAACATTTAAGATATAACATAAAAGAGGCTGTGCAGCATAACAGTTTAGAACATTTTAAAACAAACAGGTGGTAGCCAGTACCTGGAGCAGGAGGAACAGTGGAGGTGGAGACAGAAGTAGGCGAGTGGTTAGAGACAGTAGGATAGCATAAGAGGGGAGTGCTAGGACAGAAAGGAAGAGCAGAGAAGAGGAGAGAAGTAAGGAGTAGGTCTAAGCAAAAGAATAAGAAGCCAGCATAGAGGAAGAAAAGAGAGAAGAGTAAACTATATGAAAGGGGAGGGGTAAGAAGGTGCTATCAAGGTTTAGGAAGGCAGGTAAAGATAAGTGTAGAGGTAAGCAAGGTGACGGGCTTTTGTGGGTAGGGCAACACAAATGTCATCAAGTAGGGTTGAAGCATGTATATGGGTCAGCACACAGTAGATATTGGTGAAGATCCTTCTTGAAGCATTAGTGGGATTCAGACAACATGAGTTCTAGGGGAAGGGTATTGCAAAACTGAGGAGCCGTATGTCTAAAAGCACCAGAGCCTTTGGTTGTGGAACATCTGGGAACAGTTACTAGAGATTTGTCTGCAGATCTTAAAGGCAGACACCTTAGCAGACCAACTTTACTAGGGGGGAGTACCATGTGGAGCCCAGGGCCTGAACACTGACATCAGTATGCTTGGTAAATGCCCAAAGGAATCCCTTCTCAAATAGCCAACTGGTTAGAGGATTGTCTGAAAGAAGATCTAACTCAATGGATACTCAACTTTGGGTTTCAGATGATAGGAACCAGTGGGAGCAAGCAGGGAGTGTCACAGCTGCATGATGTAATTCTAAGTTAGGGAGAAAGTCTCCCTGATTCTTAAGTAGTTGGACAGTTTTATTCTGTGAGAATGACCACACCAGATATAAGTAGACAGTTGACAGAGCCATGTACTCCAGTCCTTACAAGAGATATGATGCTACAATCATGCATATAGCATCGACTCGACAAACAAATGAAATCGTCCATAAATGTCAACGGTAGAAATCTAGCTGCATTTGTAATAAAAGAAGAGAATAAAATGGCTGAAAAAGACATCTCAAGTCCAATGGTAACTGGACCCCTAAGTATTTAATGGATTATTGAGTCAAATGTAAGGGATATGTCTGTTGGAATTCTATAGAGGGAGTCCAATTGAACGCTAGAACATCATTCTTTGTCTGATTAATTTTGCAGCCAGATAGCTGGCCAAAATATTTTATTTTTTCTACTATAATGGATAATAAATGCCAGGGTTAGTAAAATAAAGAAAAATATCATCTGCATATAGGGTGAGCCATTGTTCCATTCCTCCTCCTGCAAAACCTGTGATTAGTGTTGCTCAGATAGTATCCTAGAAACTAAGATACCGACAGATACCTCCCATTTGGCCAGATAGTTGCTGTGGTAGGATAACAGTGCTGTCTAACCATGGATCCTACAAATGTTGTGGATCCTGTGGCTCCTAGCAACAAATGTTGTGGATCCTGTGGATCCTAGCAACAGATCCAACTTGGATCCTAACTATCTGACCTAGGATTCCTGGATCTGACCTAGGATCCATTACTGTCTGACCCCGGATCCTAACTATCTGACCTAAGATCCCTAGATCTGAACTAGGATCCCCAGATCCTAACTAGGATCCATTGCTATCTGACCCTGGATCCTACATCTGTCTTTGGTAGGATTTCTGGCAGGTTTCTAGGTGGGATACCAGCACTATCTGACAGTTCCACAAAAGCACTCTCTGAGCAACACTACCTGTGATGTCAGTTGCCTGGTGCATATACTGAGCCAGAGAATCAAAATAAAGAGAAGCGAGGGAAGGGACATCCCTGTCTTGTCCCACGTTGCAATGTGAATGGAAGGGAAAGGTAACCATTTGCTCTGACTCGAGCATGAGGAGAGGTGTAGAGTTGAGATTATCTGCACGAAACAGATCAGAAATCCAAATTTCCATAGAGAGGCATGGAGAAAGCCCCATGACACATACTTGAAGGTCTTCACCACAACAAGACTGGCTAACAAAAGATGAGTGCAGTGAGAAATAGCACTGTGTATTATGTGAAGTGCCCGCTTGATTGAATCAGAGATCTGCCTGCATCTCACTAATGCTGTTTGGGAGCAATGATTCCAGGTAGCAAGATATCAAGCCTCTGTGCCAGCACAGATGAAAAACAGTTTATAATCTGTGCTGAGCACAAAAACTGGATGATATGATGAGCACAAAGTCGCATCTTTCCCTGGTTTTAGAATGAATGATATAATGGCATATCACTAGAAAGCGGGAAGGGCTCTCCCTGGAGTACAGAATTACATACTCTACGAAATAGTGGGAGAATGGATTAACGAAATGTTTTAAAGAATTTCTCTAGATACCCATTAGGGCCAGGGGATGTAATCAATGTATTCAATTTCATTTGCTGCAAAGTGAATAAAATTTTTCCTCAAATATAATGTGTTGTATAAGGATCTGGACAGATTCCTCAGATATGCTGGTGAGATGAAATCTGTTGAGGAATGATTGCTGTTCCGTCAGAGTAGGTTTGTGAGTTTGGGCATATAATTCTTCACAAAATGAATGAAATGCAGGACAGATGTCATCTATGCCTTTTACTGGGTTCACTCCAACAGTGGCCCATTTCTAAACACCTGTAAGCTATGTGTCAACAATTTGGCGGCACTGGTACCTCCTTATGCTTCAGATAACGAAGTGCCAGTTCAGTCTGGAATCCAATTTCTTTTTAATATGGGTAAGATGTGAGGGGTCTGCTAAGGTGTCTGCCTTATGTTGGATTTGAAGGAAATAAAGGGTGCCTTCTAAATCTTTTCTCCCAGTCAGTCGTTCTTTTCATTTTTGGGAGGTAAGTGCTATTAATTCCCAGTGTATAACTGTTTTAACAGTATCCCACAGGATACTGGGGGAGATCACAGGGCTATCATTGAACTTCAAACAGTCTTTCATTTTCTGTTCAGTCAAAGCAATAAATTCAGGGTCTTTTAAATAATTAGTTACACCGCCAAGTTGTAGATTTATGAAGTAAGTCAAAATCAAGAAATGTCATTACTGGGGCATGATCATAACATGAAATTGGACCAATATTACAAGACCTGGCCCTGTGAAAATGCTCTTGGGGAATAAACACATAGTCAAGTCTGGAGTAGATGTGGTGGGGGGCAAAAAGTTAGTATGGGGGTGTGGCTTAGGTAGAAGTGAAGCAGTTGTCTGCATTTAGGCTTCCTTAGCCTTCTTACAAGAGCATCATAAAAGGACTCCCTCCTAATGTGTCCAGCACATATGTGTCCAGTGAGTGAGTGGAACAGTGAAGGAGTGGAACAGGAGCAAGACTGGCATCAGCAGGCTACAGCAGGTGACAGGTGGCACACAGGGAACTCTGCTGGTCCAGCAACGTAAGGTAGACTACCTGTGTACTAGTTGCTGCCTGTTTAAAAAGGCTGTAGTGTCAGTGGGACAGGGGTAAACAACGGTGTAGGGTAGGGAGGGTAAGACCTATAAAGGACAAGCAAAGAGCAACTGAAAACACACAATAATGGTGAAATAGGGCAACACCCCATCTAGGGAATGGGGAGAAAGTGAGTATAAGAAACCAACTATCCTAAATTACCAAGAGACTAAAAAAAGGGAATTGAAGAAAAACCCTGTCTAGAGTAAGGTACTGAACATGGACTTAGAAGGGAACATGTAAAGGGAAGCCAAGAGGGAGATTGGTGATAAGGGAAGCCTACAGGCAAGGAAAAGGCAGGGAAGCAAAATGTTTTATTTATTTTTATTTATTGGAATCTCGGATTATAACATCTTTGAGACTGAGCTCTTTTACATAGGTTCCATGTCAAGAGGAATAACATAGGTATTAACACAACACAAGGAATGAACAATTTAACATGGACTTACAAGAAACAAGCAAACAATTTGACAGGCATTGTACAATGTATGCCAGTAAGCAAGCTATACCTTTAGGCATATAAACTCGCACTGTAAGTATAAACAAGGTTAATCAGTTAAGGAGGCCTTGTCAAACAATGGCTAAATTAGTGGGGGAGGGGGTTAGGTATGGAGTGGGGATGTGAAGAAGAGCATTGGGGGAAGGGTAATAGAGAGGAGTGGGAGAAGAGACAAGAGTGGAACAAGAAGAGGGGAGTTCTAAGTGATAGGGAGGTGAGGTCAGTGCTCGGAGAGTGGGGCAGTATCTTAAGTGCTAAAATGAGATGGTTGTAATGTCAGGAGGATAAAAAAAATCATCAGGCACGGTAGTGGTGCAGTGTAATGGGTGTGGAGCCACAATCTTCAGAGACATGTTCTGGAGACTGAGGTGTTGCCCCCATATGCAGGAACCTCTCTGGGATAAGAGCAGAGGTCGCTGAACTCTGGGCCAAATTAGCATGAGTACAGAGCACCATCTGCCTCACCTAGTTTATGTCTCTCCCTCAAGGAATGCCAGAAAGGAGGCAGAGCAGCTGTACCTTGGTGGGCCCTGGGAGGGTGGGGGAGGAAGGAGGGAGAGCACCTCTCAGACCTTGCTGCTGGACAATTCCTTTACCATTCTGGTGGGATGAGGAATCCAAGAAGAGGCACCCAAGGTAGGAGTAAGAGAGGAGGTGGGGGTCCTGAAGAGATTAGGCCCAAAGTAGGGTGGGAAAGCCCCTCAGCCAAGGAGGAGGCAATTGCTTGTGGGAGACTCCATAGTTGGGGGGGATTGAGCTGGGGGCAAATCTGGAAACCACATCTCCAGAAAGACATAGACAGAGTTGAGGTTGTCCAGAGGAGGGCAACTAAAATGGTGCAGGATCTGCACTAGACACCCTATGAGGAGAGACTAAAGGACTTCAATATGTACACCCTGGAAGAAAGAAGGGAAAGAGGGAATATGATAAAGACTTTCAAATACCTCACGGGTATAAATAAGGTACAGGAGGGAAGCATTTTTCAGAAAAAAAGGTGCTCAAGAACAAGAGGGTATGCTATGAAGCTGTAGGGGGGTAGACTCAGGGAAACATGAGGAAGTACTTCTTCACAGAAAGAGTAGTGGATGCCTGGAACAGCCTCCCTGTGGAGGTGGTGAGGGCAAAAACTATAACAGGATTCAAGAATGCATGGGATAGGCATAAGGGAACCTTAATGGTTAGGGAGTGGAGGGCTAAGCTGGAGATCAAGTAAGAACTGTGGTATTACAGTAGGTAGGGAGGATGGACAGACTAGGTGGGCCAAGCGGTCCTTATCTGCCGTCAAAATCTGTTTCTGTGTTTCTATGATGTTGGTTACTTTGCATGCTGTTGCAATAAGATTGCTAATACTTGTGCCCCTGTCTAAAGCATGGCAGACAGCTAAATTAATGTGCATGCAAAGCAGTTGACATTTACTATCTCCTGCTTGTCACCACTGTCACTGAAAGTCTTTATCATGTTAGTCCCATTATCGGTCACTGTCATGCTTACACATAATCCATTTGGGAGTATCCATTCTTCCCACAGTTTTTCTAGGGTGTTCCATATATTGACTGCAGTGTGTTCACCATCCATAACACTGGCACTGAGTAATGCCATTCCCCTGTACTGCCCTTTTGGTGTTTTGATGTCTCACGGTCACAAAAGACTACTTTTGCGACTGTGAGAAAAACTCAGTGTGAGGTCAGAGAAATATGCCCATGAATTGATGTGTTTGTCCAAATACCTGTTGTGAAGTGTACAGTCCCACCCTCTGCCTCTTCGAGTACATGCACAATGCAGGTTTTGACTGCTTGGTAAATCTGGAACTACTCTGCGGGTAAATGTAAACATGGATGATATTTCATATCTCAGGTGTAAAAAAGCAAGCAGCCTTAAGAATCCAACATTTTCCACAATGGAAAAGGGCTGCAAATCTGCCCTATCATTTCACCATTAAGCCCTATAATTTGGGAAGTAGTCGGATGCCTGGAGTCAAATTTGGTCTTGTGATCAATTAACCTAGCTATAGTTAATTGCTCATCTTTTGAAAAAGGACTGGCCAAGAAACCAGTGCTGCTGCTGTGCCATGGCAAGGATGTTAGCAATAGGACTACTGTATCAGCTGATGCTGCTGAGTCCACAGAAGTAAACCTACATCTTGTATGTGATGGAGATGGAGGCCACGTAACTGATTTCCTGTGCCACACTTATTGCGTGGGGGGACTGACTGCTACTGTCATGATCCAGCTCTGACTCATCAAAATTGTCACCATCATATTTATTTAGCTTTTGTTGACAAGGTAAGCACACTAGACAAAAAATGCCTATTTTCAGGTACTACCCGGTAGATTACAGAGGAAAATAATGTACAAACATTGTAACAAGGAAAGGATAGTAATGTACAAATATACAAATATAAAGGGTATTCAAGCATAAAGATTAATACTGTATAGTACAGTACAGAAGATTAGCATTTAACAAGCTTGTAAAACATCAGTAAGCTAGGGCAAAGACAAAGAAACTTACAGAATCTTAGGCACAAAAAAAACAAGGGTACAATGAGTTAATAGAGAATACTTGCCTGGATATCAGAGTGCCGTTAAATTTTAGAAAACACTCATTATGTCAGAGGCAAAGGCCAGGTATAATACAAGATATAGTACACCAAGTCCTATTTTTATTTGGAACACTTGCAGACTGAGACAGACTTGAGATGCTCCCATAAGGATCTTTGAAATTTATAGTGGGTGGTAGCACACCAAGTAGTAACTGGAAGGGGGTCACAGACAGCAAAGGCCCGGTCACCTATTTCAGTATGGGATTTGGGGACAAAGAAAGACTGTGAGTCAGTGAATCTAAGTAGATATGAGGGCTGAGCAGGCTTAAGGAGTTTAGCCAGAGTGGGAGGAGTGGCAGTTTTGGTGATGTTATCAATAAAACAGCCCAGGGCAAAGGAATGATAATTGCACAAAGACAGTCAATGGAGCTTTTCATATAGCTCACAGTGATAAGTGAGCTGAGGGACAGCAAGCACAAAGTGACAGACATGATTGTAAACCACATCCCATTTCACTAGACAAGTTTTTGTAGCAAGGGAAAAGGTCATAAGCCCATAGCTAAGAGTAGGAAGGAGGATGCCTTTGGCCAGGGCATGACGTGCAGCTGTTATAAGTGCCCCTCAAGCTCTATAGGCTAAACCCAACTTAATATTCGTAGTCTTACACACATTTTGAATGTGCAGGGAGAGGTCTAACTGGGGGTCAAGAGCAGCTCCCAGATATCTGAAGGAACATGTAGTGTCCACCGGGGACCCATCTTCACTAGTATCCCTCAAAGCTACAGGACACAGCCTAAGATTGGCAGAAGAGGTAAAGAGCATAGTTTGTGTCTTAAGATTTAAAACAAGCTTGTTTGACAGGAGCCAGGTTTGTAGTTTATAGAAATCAGCTTGTAAGTGGTGATTAATGACACTGATATCCTGCGAGCTGGACAGAAGAATCAAAGCATTAGCATATAAGGTGGCATTACTGTAGGTAGGGACCAATGGGAAGTCATTAGCAAATAGGAAGAATAAAATGGGACCCAAGATGGATCGTTGAGGAACACCAACAGAAACAGGAGTAGGTTCAGAGAACACGTTGTTATACTTCACAAGCTGTTGCCTACCATCGAGGTAGTTGATGAACCATGTTAGGGCCGGATGAGATATGCCAGGAGAGCAACATTTTTCCCAGAGAAGGGTATGATCAACTAAATCAAAGGCTTTGGAGAGGTCTACGAAAGTTGCTCCAGATAACATGCCATGGTCAGTTGCTGTCCTGATTTTGGACATAACCTTAGCTAGGGCCGTAACTGTACTATGACCCTTATGAAAGCCATGTTGCTCTGGGGACAGTCAGTTATCCCTTTTCAGATACTCTGACAGCTGTACTTCAACTACCTTCTCCAGTAGTTTACTAGCAGCTGACAGGATAGCTATGTGCCGGTAGTTTTCAGTACATTTTCAGTCCCCTTGCTTGAAAACAGGCATGACCCTGGCTGCTATCCATACCAGAGGGAGCATCCCAGTGGTGAAGGATAGATTAAGAATGTGAAAGATTGGTAGTGCAAGGAAGGGGGCCCCCAACTTTAGGAGCTTAGGCTCCAGGTTGTCATGACCAGCACTGGTTAAAGGAGAGAGGCCAACAAGCAGCTTGTGAGTCTCATTCATCAAGACAGCTTTAAGATAAAAGGGGGGGTGAGGCAGGGGCTTAGGCAAGAAGGTGTCAAATGGGATAGAGGAGTGGGTATCTATCGTGGTGAACAGGGAGGTGTAGGCTGAGAGGTCAGAAAATTGATCGTTAAAGGCATTAGCGATGGTAGCAGCCTTATTGCAATTTTTGCCTTCAACAAGCATGTCAACTTCATTACACCTGTTATGGCCACCAACTACATTTTTGATTGTATAGCCAAAACTTTGTGGGTCCCTCACTGAGCACTGAAGGGCAGTTCTACCAGTATTCGCTCTTGGCAGCGCAAATGGCTTTTTTTACAGGCATTGCGAAGACATCGGTATTGACTGTAGATAGATGAATCGCTAGTGGCCTTAAACGTCTCTCAACATTTATCTCTGGTTCTCATAAGAGACAACAAGCCACCATGCAACCATTTGGTAACAGTTCCTCTAACTCGCTTTCTGATAAGAGGGACATGTTTGTCCTGCAGGGAGGGAAGTATATCAAGGAAGTTATTTAGGACAACTGCAGCATCAGTGGCTGATAGCACCATGGTCCAGTCCATGAGGGCAAGGTCTTGGAGAAAGAGTTCAGGGTCAAAATGAGAAAAATCTCTCACTTGAATAACTTTATGAGGCACCTTGGAGGAGAAGACTATCCCTGCACAGTAGGTTGGGGAATGGTCGGATATTGGGTCAGGGAAGATTCCAGCCTCAATAATCTTCTCAGGCCAGTTTGTAAGAACCCAGTCCAGGAGTGATCCTTTATCCTGGGGGGGAAGGTGCACATGGGTACTTTTATAAGTTGGGTAAGACCAAGTGCAGTCAGTGGTGATTCATATTGCTTGATATTTCCCCAAGACCAGTTTAAGTTAAGGTTCCCTAGTATAAGTGCCTCATTAGTGAAGACCCGAGGGCCAATACTGTTAAGTAGATAGGAAAGCCCATTGACACCCTGTTTAGGGGGGTTGTAAACACAAACAATCTGGACATTTTAACATTACCCAGGAGGAGTAACACATGAAGATATTCATAATTAGCAGAAGGAGGATAAACATGTGGGACTAGCAATATGTTTAGATGACTTTTATAGTATATTAGTAGCCCTCACACATGCTTCTGACCAGCACGGTCATGTCAGATAAGACTGAAGTTTGGGAGGGCACATGCAGAGTCAGGAAATACAGGTTACTCACCTGTAACAGTAGTTCTAGGAGTGGTATATGTTGTTCATCCACACATTCTGGCATTGTCCCTTCCCATTTAAATGTTGCCAGAAAGTCTTCAAGCTGGTTCCTCCCACCCAACCAGGTGGTATAACCCTTGGCTCCACCCCAGGACACCAGATCTTGCCTGCTGGAAGCAGTGCTGTGCACTGAAGGCAGGGGAAGTCGGGTGGATCCGTGTGGATGAACAACATATACCACTCCTAGAACTACTGTTACAGGTGAGTAACCTTTATTTCTAGGGACGTGGAGATGTTGTTCTATCCACACATTCTGGCAGACTCCTAGCAGTTCTCCAGGAGAAGGGAGGCAAGGTGCACACCCCCTACTTAGGAAATAGAGATTGGGGAACTGAGGCCCCAAAATCAACATCCCAGTGTGACTCAAGGTCAATGTGGTAATGGGAAATGAAGGTGTGTGCTGACTTCCAGGCAGCAGCCTTGCAGATTTCCTGGATATGGATGTCCCCAAAAGGATGCAGTGGTATGGTGGGTGGAATGAGCCCTTAGCCCTCCGAGAGGCTCCCTACCCACCAACCTATAAAAGAGATCAATGCAGGATGTGATCCACCTGCCAACTGTCTGCTTGGCTGCTGGTCTGCCAGGTGTGATTTCAGCATAGCTGACAAACAGCTAGAGAACCTCTCCCCAAACTCCATCCATGCGCTCTTTGTAGTAAGCGAGTGCTTGCCTCAGATCCAAAGTATGGCGCCTGTGTTCAGCCTCCAAGGTGTGATTTGGCAAGAACACCGGAAAAGTCATCACCTGATTCAGGTGAAACTCTGACACAACCTTCAGGAGGAACTTCAAACTGGGGCACAGGACAATCTTGTCCCTGTGGAAGACTAGATAAGGAGACTCCACCGAGAACGTTTGGAGCTCACTGATCCTTCTGGCTGACGTGATAGCCACCAAGAAGGCAGTCTTCCACAACAGGTGAGACATGTCACACCTGTGCATCGGTTTGAATGGCTTTCCCCATCAGTTTTTCCAAAACCAGCAGCAAATCCCACAGTGGTGGTGGTTCACGCACGGGAGGAGAAATGTGATCTAAGCCTGTGAAAAAGCGCCAGACCACCTTCTCCTACACCACCGACTGCTGATCATCACACGCCCGGTAAGCAGAGATGGGTGCCAGGTGCACCTTAAGAGTCATCAACTGAAGTCCCCCTTTGAAGACGGACCACAAATAATCCAAAATGCTAGCCACTGGACAGGCCAAAGGGTCCAGCCCCTTGCCCTGACGACACCAAATGGAGAATCTCTTCCATTTGAAGGCTTAGCATTTTCAGGTCGATTCCTTTCTAGATGCCTCCACCACGGTAAGGACCTCTTCATAAAGATCCAAAGCTTGGAACTTTAGCCACTCAGGAACCAGGCTGTCAGGTGCAGGGATTGAAGCTCTAGGTGGAGTACCTTCCCCTGACTGATGGAGAGCAGGTCCGGGCATATTGGAAGACACCTCAGGAGCCTGTTGCTGGGGCTAAGGAGATTGGGGTACCAGAACTGGTGTGGCCAGTCTGGAGCCACCAGAATCACCCCATGCCTTGTCCCTCCTGACCTGGAGAAGCACCTTGTGGACCAAGGGAAGTGGAGGGAAGGCATAGAAGAGGTCTGGGATCTACGGCCTCAAGAAGGCATCCCCCTGCAGTGAGCCCTGCTGAGGGGGTGGGCACAGAACAGTCTCAGCTTTGCATTCACCCTAGAGGCTAACAGGTCCACCTGAGGGGTGCCCCACTGAGAGAACAGACTGTGGACTACCTCTGTATGGAGGGACTACTTGTGAGACATCTCGCTGACACAGTTGAGGGTGTCCTCCAGCTGATTGGAGGCTTCTGCCACATGAAGGGCTAGGAGATCCACCTCCAGGTTGCGCACGAGGGTCCAAATGTGGAGAGTTTCCTTGCAGAGAGGCAGGGAGTGCATCCCACCCTGCTTGTTGAGGTAGTACAAGGTCATGGTGTTGTCCATCTGGACTTGGACTACTTCATCCCAAACATACGGAGTGAATGCAGTCAGTGCCAGCTGAACTGCCTGGAGCTCCAGCAGGTTGATGTGGCATCAGGACTCCTCGGGGGTCCAGAGCCCATGGACTCTGTGTTCCCCAAGGTGGGCTCCCCAACCCATGAGAGAGGCATCAGTCATCAGTCATCAGGATGACTGTTGACTCAGGGTGGACAAATGAGATCCCTTCCTGCAGATGCTCTCAGATTAGCCACCACTGGAGAGTGTCCCACATCTTCTGGATCACAGTGACCAGCTGGTCAAAGTGACCTTTGTGCTGAGACCACTGGCTGGCCAGCTCCCATTTCTGGGAGCGCATATGCCAACAAGTCCATCAGACCATGCTGGTGCAGGCTGCCATGTAATCCAGAAGGCACAAGAAGTCACGGGCAGGGCGCAAGTGCCCAACCAGAAATGATCGGGCAAAGGAGGAGAGAACCTCTGCCCTGTATGCCAGAAGCCGGGCTCTGTCTTGACAAGAGTCAAGCTCTGCCCTGATGAAGATGATCTCCTGTGAGGGCATGAGTTCTGACTTAGCATTGTTAACTAGGAGGCCAAGTTCAATGCAGGTCTGGAGGGCCAGGTCCCTGGACCACTCCACCTCCTGCCTGGAGGGAACTGCAATCAGCCAGTCATCCAGGTAGTGGTACACCCAGACCCAATGGTGCCTCAGGTAAGCTGCCACCACTGCTATGCATTTGGTGAAGACCCTGGAGGCCAAGGAGAGGATGAATGGCATGGTCTGGAACTAGTAAAATGTTCCCTCTGCCAGAAAGCGAAGGAGCCTTCGATGGATGGATTGGGACATGAAAGAACACATCCTGAAGATCCAGGGAGCAAAACCACTTGTCTTGCTCTAGAGATGGTATGATCTGGGACAGTTACCATCCTGAAGGTACAGGACCTGAGAAACTTGTTCAGGTCATGCAGATCTAGAATGGGGCACTAGCTCCCCATCTGTTTTGGCACCAGGAAGTACCTGGAGACAAACCCTGGGAGTTACAGAGGCTCTGCTATCCTGACCATGACCTCGTTTAGGAGGAGCTGGGCTATGTCATCTCAAAGAGTGGCCGGGTGTCTGCGGAGAATAATGCCTCCCATGGGGTGCAGGCTTGGAGGGTACTGCTCAAATTCCAGAGGCAGACCCTGACTGACCACTTCCAGAACCCACCTGTCCGTGGTGACAGCGGACCAGGCGGAAAGGATGTAGTGGAGCCAGCCCCCCACAGGAGGACCCAGGGGAGGTGTGACAGACATAAGGGTGGCAGCCCTCATCCCATCACTGAGCAGGCTTGGAGGAGGAGGAGGAGGATCCGGTAGAGGAGCCACCGTGTCCCTTCCCTCTGGGATTTTGGACCGCCAAGGCTACAGACTTGGGCCAAGGTTGCCAGGACTGAGCATGCTGGCCAGACTGATGTTGGGCTGGTTTTGCCACAGGAGTGGAGGATTGGAAGGGATTGTGCTTCTGTTGCTTGGAGCCCTTGGGATCCTACTGGGCAGATGTAACAGAGTCCAAGGTGGCATTGGACTTCTTGATACGTTGGAGGTGGCCCTCCACACCAGGCCTGAGCAGGTCGGTGCCTATGAACAGAACATCTGCCAGCTTGTGCTGAGTGTCTGCTGTGAAGGTCGAGATCCACAGCCAAGCCCTAAGGCACATGGCAACTGTGGCTGCCACTAAGCAGGCACAGGAGTCTCCAATATCCAGAGCCATCTGCAGCTGCTGCTTGGCCACTGCCAGACCCTGGTCTGAGACCTGCTTGACCATTGTCTGGAGCTCCACAGGAAGGTGACGTATCACCTCATTCAGAGAGCCAAAGAGGGCATGGGAGAAGTGTGCCATCAGGATGGCCAAGCTCACTTGGCAGAGGCTGAGCAAGAAGGCAGCATAGACCTTTTTGGCCGAGTGGTCCAATTTCTTGGACTCCTTATCTGGCGGTCTGTCAACATCCCTGGTGTTGCCCAAGCACTGAAACACAGAGTTGACCACCAATCCCTTGGCCATGGGGTGCTCTGTAAACCCCAAGAGGGTACCGGTGGGCACCGAGTACTTGAGGGCCATCCAGGCTGAAGGCACAAGGCAGGAGGTGAGGTGCTGTCAAAGCTCCAGGGCAGGGCAGACAATGGCCTCGGCCACTGGGAAAGCCTCCATCAGAGAGCCCTCTTTGTCCAGAATCTCTGCGGGAATAGCGAGCCCGGTTCTGGATGGGCTGCAGTTTCATCCCCATAGACTCGGAGATGAGATGGAGAATGCCCATGATGGATGTGGGCCCTTGTTCCATGAAGAGGCCCTCACAGACTCCACATCAACCGGAGGAGAGTGCAGGGAGGAATCCTCAGAATCAGAAGAATCCACGTAAAGTGGCCGATCACCCGAGTCACTCTCAACCCACCCTGGATGGTTGGGTGTGAGAGTGACTGACAGCCAATGGGGAAGCCCCTTGGCCAGCCGAGACTCCTTGGTTGGAGCCCCAGTCGACAACTGCTTGAACAGCGGCTCGACCATAATCAGTGGAGAGGCCAGCTTTGGCTGAACCGAGATGGTCAGAACCAGCTCTGCAGGCGGAGGAATGGTGTTGACCAGCCACGACGGGAGCATCAGAGTTGGCTGTTGGTTGACAACCAAGTGATGGCTGGTGTGGGATCTGGGGTCAGCCATAGACCAGCCAACATCAACTGTTGCCACATGAGATCTTCGTAGCATCGAGTCAACTTCTGCTGAAGTCTCTCCTCACCTGAGGAAAATTAAAGACGATAAATAGCAGCGGCGCCGCTCCTGTGGTGTTGAGAGTGGGACCACCGACATCAGCGGGATCTGCTTGACCCACTGGATGAGGAAGATCTAGACCTTGACCTCAGCCACCGGTGGTGCCGACAGGTAATCTCAAAGACAGCCAGGGAGTGCCGTGGCTCCTCCTGGTCTGGGTCAATGACCGGAAGGTCAGGCTCAGCGGACTGGGCTGACCCTTCGGTGGTCACTGGCAGGACCAGAGTCCTGAATAGAGAATTATCGGCCTCATCTAATGACAATGGGTCAACAGGGTCAAGAAAAATCTTGACCACATCGTCAGCCTGCGTCTTGAATGACTGGCCTGACGGGAGCTCTGTGAAGACAGTGGCTAAGGCCACGGTTTCGACCAAGATCAAAACTGGGGATTTCTTAGCCTGAGGGTGTTCTTGATTCCAAGAACGTCAATGGTGAGTGTTTTCCTTGCCATGTCTGGACTCCTTCTTGCGAGAATGCAAGCTGTGCGAACCCAAAGGGCCCTGTCCCTTAGTAGGGAGAGATTGTCACAGCTCCTTGAAGGAGCCCGGAAAGGTGGAGCCAAATTTCAGTGGAACAAAGGTCAAAGCCAAAAAGGACTATGCAGTGCTCCAAGCTGCCTCTGCCTAGAAGGCCGCAAGTTGCTCCAACTGCTCGGTGGATCCCCACAGCCGCGGAGACCACCCAACGGGTGTCCCTGGAATTGACCGGCAGATTCCATTTTTCCGGGTGGCCCAACTTCAGGCAGGCAAGGCAATCCTGCAGGACCGACAGCTGAAACGACTGGCAAATGTCGCAGGCCTGGTGATCATGCTTATGACTCAGGCAGTAAACGCACGTGGCGTGCATGTGCAGTCGCGCAACATCTTCTGCCCGCATGGGCACCGGTGAAATCCAGGTGAGAACTTTACCTCCATCGCGGTCATGATCAAAGATCATACTGAAGACGGAACCCTAACAAGTTTAAGATTTGGAAGTAAATCCAATGATTTGAGCAGCAGGGTCTACTCAATGCAGAAGCGGTAAGGAGGGAACCTGCTTCTTCCAGCAGAAAGGAAGATCTAGTGTCATGGGGCAGAGCTGAGGGTTATACTACCCAGGTAAGTGGGAGGAGCCAGCTAGAAAACTTTCTGGCAACATTTTTAGGAAAAGGACAATGCCAGAATGTGTGGGTAGAACAACATATCCACGTCCCTAGAATGGCAGGTTTTAGCAATGTTTCTGTGAGGCACAGTATATCAGGGTTATAATGGGAAACTCAGGCAGTGAGCTAAACATGATTGTGTAGGATACTACAGACATTTAGATGTGCAAGTTTAAGGCCCTTTAGGGAGGACTAGGAGGGGGTTGGGGGTAAGGGACAGAGAGGTTGTTGGCCCAGGGTTTGTCTTAATGTCATCGGCAAGTAGGATAATAATGATGATGAACCAGAGAAAGCACAACACCCAGATTTTCTTGCCATGTGCCTTAGAATCATAATGTGAGCATATGAAGAAGAGTTGAACAAATCTCATGGGTTTACATGGGAAGCATCAAAGGGGACATAAATATATCTGCCTTGAGGCGATGTAATTATAGAAAGTACAGTCATTAAGAACTGAGACCCTGGGGGGGCCATCAGATCGGGGAAGATGGCTAAATGCATAATACAATGCACAAAGGGAAATAACAAGGCTAGGTAGACAATACTTCATAGCCCTAAGGACACTATGAGTTACACTTATGGAGAACACATAGGACACTCATTGTGTCCCTCACTATCTCGCTGCCTCATGATCTCACTTTTCCGACCTGTTGTACATTCACCATTTCACTCTTTACTCTCTCCTAACACAATTACCTGCCTAGGGACTACAAGAGCCTAGCTGGTCCTGTTGCCCTCCCTCCCTACACTGTTTTTTACTAGCACAAACATTGCGCCTGACATCACAAATCTGCTAATACTCACGCTTCTTGCTGTTCTACTGCCAGCTTGCCTGGTACTAACAGACTCCTGTGCTCACCCGGGACCGAGAGCACCTTGTGTTCTTCTCTGCCACCCACTCCTCCCTTCTATGCCCTACACCTTACTCTACATGGGAACTATCCTCACTAGGGCCTATCATACTCTCCTTTCCCTCAAATCTGGAACGCCGCCTACTCAGCCACCATCTGGCCTCCCTCTCCTGCTCTCCCTCTGCTCCCTCCCCCCCCATATACACATGCTATCCCTCCTCTTCCTTGTTGGAGATGAATGTAATCCTGGGCCACCAAACACCCACATCACTCCCTCCTCCAGCATCTGGGCAAATGCCCCTGGTCTAAAGTTTGCTCACATCAACATTTGCAGTCTTCCCTCCAAGTTCACGGACCTGGAGGTGTGGATCACATTATACAAGCCCCATGTCCTGGGACTTTCAGAAACATGGATAAAGCCCCACCATGCCTCCTCCACTTATTAATTACCTGGGTATTCCTCCCTGCACCTTGATAGGCCAGGCAAAAAGAAGGGAGGTGGCATTGCTCTCTTCATTAGGGAACCCCTCTCCAATATTGTCCTCTGCTCTGACCCCTATTAACCCAGAGAATGGCTCCTCTTGGAACTTACCCTTGGCAATAATAAGAAACTGTTCATAGGCTGCTGCTATAACTCTCTGACTGCTGGAACTGAGGGTCTAAATAGTTTCTCTCAGGACTCTGCTCCTTATCCCCTTCAAGAGACTCCATCCTCCTCAGTGACTTCAACTTAAACTGGTGGTGCACCACCAGCCAGACTATGCTACCCTCCTAAAACAATACAATCTAGTCCAGACTATCACACTCCCCACCAAACAAAATTCATGGGCGGCCACCCAGACCCTTCTGAACTGGATAATTACAAATAGGAACAATTGTGTACTGCATATTGGTACCATGGCGGACTCCATCAGTGACCACTCCCCTACATATCTCCTCTGGTCATCCAAACTTAAATGTACCCCCCCACGAAGTACCTGTCCTTACAGAACTTCAGGAACCCAATCACCTTCAGCCTGCTCGAGGAGGCATGGTCTCTGGTCTGGTCTGCTCTTTACTCCACTACCAATGTGACTCTGCCAGTAACCTTATTTACCCAGACCCTTATGACCCTCCAGGACAGGCACTTTCCTGTCACTAGAAGAAGGATTAGAGGGGTTTGCTAGCACTGGGTCACAAAAGGCCTCCTTACCCTAATGAAAGACAGGGATTGTGCTTGGTCCACCTACAAGGCCTCCCCCTCCCATGCTCTCTGGGATGCCTATAGGTGTCGGAGAAATCTGTGTAAACACTTGGCCAAGTCTCTTAAACAGAACCATTTCCGCCATCTCCAACAGGCTAACCTTGGTGACCCCAAGGAAGTTTTTGTCATCCACTGGCTCCCTCCTTAACCCCCACTCCAGCAAGGCACCACTGTAACTACATTCTCCCGATGGCCTCATCACAGACCCCCTGGAAGTGGCCAGGGCTTTGAATGACAAGTTCACAGATCTAACCATGTATCTAAGTAAACTTCCAAATGGCCTGCCAAATTACTCGGTCCCCCTTCCAAACATTTGGGTGACTCCTGCCAGGCCTACCACCCATCCTGTCACCCCTCCTTTCTATTTTAAAGCCCTCTCAACTGCTGACACCACCAAGCTCCTTAAATGCCTCCCAAATCATGGTCCCCTGGGGCTGATGATCTCTCTCCAGTTTTCCTCAGACTCATCTCCCCAGCCATCATAGAGCCTCTCAGTTGCATCTTTAACCTTGTCCTCTCCTCTTCCATGCCTGAACCCTGGAAGACTGCCAAGGTGATTCCCATCTGTAAGGCTGGTGATCTCCAATCCACGGACAACTTTCAACCTATCTCCATCTCCCCACCTAAGTAAATTACTAGAGAGGGCCATCCACCACCAGCTCACTGAGTATATGGGTAATCATGACCTTCTGTGAAGCCAACAGCATGGCTTCTGCAAAAACCATTCCACCACCATGGCCCTTGCCCTACTGACTGACCACATCCTATTAAACATGGACCACGGAAATGCCACTGGTGTGGTCTTCATCAACCTCTCAAAAGCCTTTGACATGGTCAACCATACCCTCCTCCTACTCAAACCATGGAGTCTTGGCTGCTCCCAAGAGGTTACTAACTGGTTCCAGAGCTACCTCTCTGGTCGTACCCAATTCGTGAGTATTGGACCCGCCAGCTTCCCCCCCCCACCCATCTCGACAGGTGTACCCCAGGGCTCTATTCAAGGCCCATTTCTCTTCTCTTTATTTATCAACTCCCTTCCCTCTGACAGCCTAAACTGCCACTCTCTTCTCTATGCCAATAACCTTGTAATCTACCACAGTGGCAAATCTCCTGCACTTATTTCCTCTGTTCTTAACCAAAACTGTGCTGCAGCCCACAACTGGTTTGTGGAAAACCTTCTTCTGGTTAATGCTAAAAAAACAAAATCCATGCTGCTCAGATCCAAGCCATTCTGAGCCAAATCCAACACTTTCCCAGCTCTCAACATTATTCCCCCCCCCTCGACAGCCAAGCCCTGGAAGAAGTTCTCACCTTTAAATACCTTGGAGTCTTACTTGACCCCTCCCTCTCTTTTGCTAACCACATCAACTCTCTTATTCAAAGATTCCACCAAAAATGAGGTGCTGCATACAAATTTCAGCAATACCTCACCCTGGCAGCATGACTTGCCATTGTCCAGGGGAATCTACTCCCCATACTGGACTATTGCACCCCCATCTATTCTAGGACATCCTCAACCCTTATGTCCAAGCTCTCTTCTGCCTACAATAGTGCATGTCGCTTCGCCCTGTTGGCACCATTTCCTACTCACCACTGTGTCATCTATAATATGCTAGGATGGCTCCTGCTGCAGGGTTGCTTCGACCTCGTACTTGGTAACTTGGTTGACTCTGCTATCTGGATGGGAAAGGAGTCCCTCCTCGCAGCCATCCTCACGGCCTGTACTATTCACCGCTGCCTCCGCTCACACAGTATCCCCTCTCTGAATATTCCTAGGGTGTCCACAAACATGGACAGTGGAGCCCTGTCAGTGGCTGCCACTATGTTTTGAAATAAACTACCTGCCAAGCTCCGCTCCATTGACACCCACGGCCACTTTAAATCCCACCTCAAAGAGTGGCTCCTGGCAACCTCCACGTGCCACTGCTTCCCGGGGTAGTCCAATCCTGCTGTATATAGTATGTAATTTATGCACTTATCTTTTTCACTAACCTGCACCAGCCTAGTAGGATATTTGTATTACATAATCCCTGTATCATTGTGGAACTTGTGCTCTCAAGTAACCCTGTATCCTAGTTTACCATTGTACCTGTTATTCTATTGTCTACTGTACATTACTGTAACCTGTATAGTTTATCTGTCTACAGTTTTATGCATTTCTGTTTGTTAACTCTATGTCACTGTATGATGGCCTGTGTCGTGCCTGAAAATGGTCCCTGGGATCAGCGCACTTGCCCGGTTACCAAAGTCATAAATAAATAAATCAAATAAATAAATAAATAAACACAAGAATGGAGATAGTTTGCACTAGGAATAGAGATCAAGAAATACACAAACAATCTTATTAGTTATCAGCTGGTAGCCACAATGTAGAGTTGAGAGGGATGAATTACTAACATAGTGAAGTATAGGCTACAGGGCTAATAGTACAAGAGATACATATCAATTAGTTAGGCACAAGTTAGTAAATAAGTCGCTTCCATGTGGGAGTGAAAGGAGTGGGAAGACCAAAAGACATTATCACAGGGATGGAAAAGTGGGCTGATTGTTTCCAGTAGACCATTAATAAAGGGAACACCAGCTAAGGATGGGGGGGTGGCTGTGGAGGGAGGGGGAGACCTGAAGGAAGCTATGCAGTGCGTTGCAGCTAGAGGTCATGTAAGGGGTTGAGAGTACCTGTGCAGGCTGTGTTGTATTGTGGGACAGGTGGAACACTGGAAGGGTGGGGGGAGGTTTCCTGATACCACCATATGCACTCTAGTCCCTTGGTCGGCATGGTGCAGCTAGAGAGCTGGGAAGGAGCTGAGAGTACCTGTGCAGGCTGTGTTCTGTTGTAGGGTACGAGAAACACTGGAAAAGTGGGGGAGGTTTCCTTATATCACTGCCTGCCCTGTAGTCCCTTGGTCAGTGTCCCAGTGCTGAACGGTGAGTCCAGTAATGGGTCGAAGCAAAAGCAGGTAGTAGAGGTGAAGAAAGAGTGCTGGGGGTGGGTTCTGGGTCCCTTCTGCCCTCAAAGCCCCTAGCTGGCAGACGAGCACTGAGACTGGGATCCAGGGAGCAGAGAACTGTGGAGAGAAAGACAAGGGTTATATAGGGGGAGAGAGAAGGGCAGCAGGAGGTAATTTGAGCTACAGGGGAAGTGGGGTGGGGACACAGATTAACACAGCAGATCCACTGGCTGCTACAGAGCACTACATTAACTGATACAGGTATTCCCTACAGGATACAGCTCCAATTTAAACGGCACTGGGCACAGAACACTATCTATAGTACAGCTAGGCAGTTAAAATCAGCACCTTTAAATGAATAAAGAATACCACAGTGTAAAAACAAATCTAGGAGCTACAAGCTATAAGACTGATTATAGGAATAGGCACACAATGCATTTACAGGAAACAAAATAGGACAAAAAAAGCACAGAATATGCAGTTAAAGGCAGTAACAGTATATCAGAAAATGAGTATAAAATTAATTTAAAGGAAGCATCTAAAGGCAAACATAACATAAACTGCAATTAAAGACAGTGGTAACATTCAAGGGAAACTAAGTTACACAAAAGGTCAAGGCCAGAAAAAAAAAACAATCAGTTGCAGTCTGTTGACTGCCCCACCCTCCACAGAGACCACATGATCTGGTGCAGTACAGAAATGCACAGGGTGCTACCCCCCACCAGAGAGCCGGTAAGGGGTTCAGAGTACCTGTGTAGGCTGTTTTGTGTTGTGGGGCAGGAGGAACACTGGAAGGGCATGGGGAGGTTTCCTGATATCACCCTCTGCCCTCTTGTCCCTTGCTCAGCCCCCGAGCACTGAACGGTGGGTCCGGGAATGGTTTAGAACAAAAGCAGATAACAGAGGTGAAGAAAGAATACTACTGGGGAGGGGGGAAGGTTCCTGGGACCTTTCTGCCCTCAAAGCCCCTAGATGGCAGATAAGCACAGAAGCCAGGATTGGGGGGGGGGAGCTGGGATCCGTGCAGGCTGTGTTGTGTTGTGGGGCAGGAGGAATGCTGGAACAGCAGGGAAAGGTTTCCTGATACCACCATCTGCCCTCTAGTCCCTTGGGCGGCATGGTACAGCTAGAAAGCCGGTAAGGAGTTGAGAGTACCTGTGCAGGCTGTGTTGTGTTGTGGGGCAGAAGGAATACTGGGAAGGAGGAGGTTTTCTGATACCACTGTCTGCCTTCTAGTCCCTTGGTTAGGGTCCGAGCACTGAACGGTGGGTCCCGGAATAAGTGAGAGCAAAAGCAGATAGCAGAGTGAAGAAAGTGTGCTACCAAGGGAGGGGGGAAGGATCCTGAGTCCCTTTTTCTCTCAAAGCCCCTAGCAGGCAGACGAGCACAGAAACTGGGATCCAGGGACATGGGAATTGTGCAGGTTGTGTTGTGTTGTGGGGCAGGAGGAATGATAGAAGAACGGGGGGAGATTTCCTGATACCACCATCTGCTCTCTAGTCCCTTGGCCAGCGTGGTGCAGCTAGAGAGTTGGTGAGAAGTTGAAACTACATGTGCAGGCTGTGTTGTGTTGTGAGGCAGGAGGAATGCAGAAAGGACAGGGGGAGTTTTCCTGATACCACTGTCTGCCATCTAGTCCCTTGGTCAGTATCCAAGCATGGAACGGTGAACCTGGGAATGATTCGGAGCAAAATCAGGTAGTAGAGCTGAAGAAAGAATGCTACTTTGGGAGGAAGGGTGGTTCTTGGGTCCCTTCTTCCCTCAAAGCTCCTGGCTGGTGGATGAGCTCAGAAACCAGGATCCCAGCAGCTGTGAACTCTGCAGGCTGTGTTGTGTTGTGGCGCAGGAGGAACACTGGAAGGGTGAGGGGAGGTTTCCTGATACCACTGTCTGCCCTTTGGTCCCTTGTTCAGTGTCCGAGTGCTGAATGGTGAGTCTGAGAATGGGTCGAAGCAAAAGCAGGTAGCAGAGGTGAAGAAAGAGTGCTACTGGGGGAGGGGAAAGGGTTCCTGGGTCCCTTCTACCCTCAAAGCCCCTAGATGGCAGACAAGCGTAGAAGCCAGAATGGGGGAAGCTGGGATCCGTGCAGGCTGTGTTGTGTTGTGGGGAAGGAGGAATGCTGGAACAGCAGGGGGAGGTTTCCTTATACCACCGCCTGCCTTCTAGTCCCTTGGTCGGCATGGTACAGCTAGAAAGCCAGTAAGGAGTTGAGAGTACCTGTGCAGGCTGTGTTGTGCTGTGGGGCAGGAGGAACACTGGAAGGGAAGGAGAAGGTTTTCTGACACCACTGTCTGCCTTCTAGTCCCTTAGTTAGGGTCTGAGCGCTGAGCGGTGGGTCCCGGAATGAGTCTGAGCAAAAGCAGGTAGCAGAAGTGAAGAAAGTGTGCTACCAAGGGAGGAGGGAGGGTCCTGGGTCCCTTTTTCTCTCAAAGCCCTTAACAGGTAGATGAGCACAGAAACCGGGATCTGGGGACTTGAAAACTGTGCAGGTTGTGTTGTGTTGTGGGGCAGCAGGAATGATAGAAGGGCAGGGGGAGGTTTCCTGATACCACCATCTGCTCTCTAGTCCCTTGGTCAGCGTGGTGCAGCTAGAGAGCTGGTGAGGAGTTGAAAGTACATGTGCAGGCTGTGTTGTGTTGTGGGGCAGGAGGAATGCAGAAAGGATGGGGGGAGTTTTCCGGATACCACTGTCTGCCCTCTAGTCCCTTGGTCGGTATTCGAGCATGGAACAGTGAATATGGGAATGATTCGGAGCAAAAGCAGGTAATAGAGCTAAAGAAAGAATGATACTTTGGGAGGGAGGAGGGTTCTTATGTCCCTTCTGCCCTCAAAGCTCCTGGCTGGTGGATGAGCTCAGAAACCAGGATCTGGGGAGCTGTGAACTCCGCAGGCTGTGTTGTGTTTTGGGGCAGGAGGAACACTGGAAGGGCAAGGGGAGGTTTCCTGGTACTACCGTCTGCACTCTGGTCCCCTGGTTAGTGTCAGAGTGCTGAATGGTGAGTCTGGGAATGGGTTGAAGCAAAAGCAGATAGTAGAGGTGAAGAAAGAGTGCTACTGGGGGGACAAATTCCTGCATCCCTTCTACCCTCAAAGCCCCTAGCTGGCAGATGAGAGCTGAAACTGTGATCGGGGAGCTGAGTACTGTGGAGAGAAAAACAAGAGTCATATAGGGAGACAGAGAAGGGCAGCAGGAGGTAATCTGAGCTATGGGGGACGTGAGGAGGGGGGGAACAGAAATTAATACAGCAGATCCACTGGTTACTACAGAGCGCTACACTAACTGATACAGGTATTCCCTACAGGCTACAGCTCCAATTTAAACAGTACTGGGCACAGAACACTATCTATAGTACAGCTAGGCAGTTCAAATCAGCACCTTTAAATTAATAAACTCCACAGTGTAAAAATAAATCTAGGAGTTACAAGCTATAAGGCAGATCATAGGCATAGGTATACACTGCATTTACAGGAAACAGAATAGAGCAAAAAAGCACAGAATATGCAGTTAAAGGCAGCAACAGTATCTAGGCAAATGCAAGGGTGTAGCCAGGCATACTCCAAGTACTCCATGGCGTGCAATTTTATTTAAGGGGGTAGCAAATAGGCTCAGAACTGCTTCCTTTCTCCATGAAAACTAAAGAAAATGCTGAACCTTTCTGTAATTTTATTCATAGGAGATAAAACTACAAGGACTGGTCACTAATACTGTCTTTGCATTCCAAGAACAATAGAACTTTACAGGCTGTGGGCTAGTATGTGGGTGTCTTAGGGAGCAATGCATGGCATTTGTATTTACCCATGCATGGCAACAACCATTGTCATGAGATACAAAAGTTGTTTTTATTGTGCCAAATGAGGCAACAAACACAGTCCTAGTGTACATTTGTATATTGTCTGGCTACACCCCCAGTGTGGGGGGGGGGTTGCACACCCTAACAGGGGGAGAGGGGTAGCAGTGAGTTCACTTGATGTGCAGATCTGAAATCCCTGGCTACACCCCTGGGCAAATGAGTATAAAATGAATTTAAAGGAAACAGATGAAGACATGCATAGCATAAACTACAATTAAAGGCAGTGGTAACATCCAAGGGAAACTAAGTTACATACAAAGTCAAAGCAGAAAAAAATAATCTGTTGCAGTACGCTGATTGCCCCACTCCCCACAGAGACCACATGGTCTGGCACAGACGCAGTACAGAAATGCACTGGTCAAGATGGCACTGCACCCCCAGATTGCTGGTAAGAAGTCAAGAGTACCTGTGTAGGCTGTGTTGTGTTGTGGGGCAGGAGGAACACTGGAAGGGCAGGGGGAGGTTTCCTGATACCACCGTCTGCCCTCTAGTCCCTCGGTCAGCATGGTGCAGCTTGAGAGCCAGTAAGGAGTTGAAAGAACCAGTGCAGGCTGTGTTGTGTTGTGAGGCAGGAAGAATGCCAGAAGGGTAAGGGGAGGTTTCCTGATACCATCACCTGCCCTCTACTCCCTTAGTCAGCATCTGAGTGCTGAACAGTGGGTCTGGAAATCAGTCCAAGCAAAAGTAGGTAGCAGAGGTGAAGAAAGAATGCTACTGGGGAGGTGGGAGGGTTCCTGGGTCCCTTCTGACCTCAAAGAACCTAGATGGCAGGTGAGAGCAGAAACCAGAATCTGTGGAGCTGGGAACTGTGCATGTTGTGTTGTGTTGTGTTGTGTTGTGCTGTGCTGTGCTGTGCTGTGTTGTGTTGTGTTGTGTTGTGTATGCTGGAAGGGCAGGGGGATGTTTCCTGATACCCGTCTGCCCTGTAGTCCCTTGATCAGCATGCTACAGCTATAAAGATGGTGAGTTGAGAGTACCTGTGCAGGTTGTGTTGTGTTGTGAGACAGGAGGAATGCTAGAAAGGTGGGAGGAGGTCTCCTGATACCAGCATCTCCCTTCCAGTCCCTTAGTCAGGGCCCAGGCTCTGAACGGTGGGTCCCAGAATGGGTCACAGCAAAAGCATGTAGCAGAAGTGAAGAAAGTGTGCTACTTGGGGAGGGAGAAGGGTTCCTGTGTACCTTCTTCCCTCAAAGCCCCTAGCTGGTGAATGAGCATGGAAATTGGGACATGGGGAGCTGGGAACTGTGCAGGCTGTGTTGTGGGGCAGAAGGAACATTGGAAGGGCGGGTGGGTTTTCTGATACCACCATCTGCCCTCTAGTCTCTTGGTCAGCATGATGCAGCTAGACAGCTGGTAGGGAGGTAAAAGTACCTGTGCAGGCTGTGTTTTGTTGTTGGACAGGAGAAATGCAGGAAGGGTGCAGGGAGTTTTCCTGATACCACAGTCTGCCATTTAGTTCCTTGGTCGGCGTCTGAGCGCTGAATGGTGAGTTTGGAAATGGGTGGGAACCAAAGCAGGTAGAAGAGTTGAAGAAGGAGCACTACTTTGGGAGGGAGGAGGGTTCCTTGGTCCCTTCTGCCCTCAAAGCCCCTGGCTAGAGGATGAGTGCAGAAACCAGGATCCAGTGAGCTGGAAACTCTGCAGGCTGTGTTGTGGGGCAAGAGGAATACTAGAAGGGTGGGTGGAGGTTTCCTGATACCACCGTCTGCCCTCTAGTCTCTTGGTCAGCATAGTGCAGCTAGACAGCCGGTAAGGAGATGAGAGTACCTGTGCAGGCTGTGTGTTGTGTTGTTTGTTGGGTAGGAGGGAGGGAGGAGGGAGGAGGTTTCCTGATACCACCATCTGCGCTCTAGTCGCTTAGCATCCAAGCACTGAACGGTGGGTCCCAGAATGGGTCAGAGCAAAAGCAGGTTGCGGAGGTCGAGAAAGAGCAGTACTAGGTGAGGGGGAGAGTTCCTGAGACCCTTCTGCCCTCACAGCCCCTAGATGGTGCACGAGCACCGAAAATGGGATCCGGAGAGCTGGGAACTGTGCAGGCTGTGTTGTGTTGTGAGGCAGGAGGAATGCTGGAAGGGCAGGGGGAGGTTTCCTGATACCACAGTCTGCCATCTAGTCCCTTGGTGGGTGTAGTACAGCTAGAGAGATGGTAAGGAGTTGAAGTACCTGTGCAGGCAATGTTGTGGGGCAGGAGGAATGCTGGAAAGGTGGAGGGAGGTTTTCTGATCCCAGCATCTGCCCGCTAGTCCCTTGGTCAGCATGCTGCAGCTATAGAGACAGTAAGGAGTTGAGAGTAGTTGTGCAGGATGTGTTGTGTTGTGTGGCAGGAGGAATGTTGGAAGGGTGGGGGAGGTTACCACCATCTACCCTTCCCTTACCAAATGTGACACAATGGCAACACCATGGTGAGCTACAAAATGTGCAATGGTACTAACCAGTGGTACCGTGGTTGTACAATGGTAGTTTACATTTTGATTATTTTTGGTGCAGTGGTAGGACAGTGGAACAATGGTATCACAATGGAATTGAAACAAACCACTGTGATACCATTAGAACCTTAATGGTAGTACAGTGATAATCATAGTGATATTGCAATGGCAAATGAATGGTATTACAGTGGTATTCCGAAGAACTTTCTGTAAGGGTTTTGTCCTTTGGTTCATGTCCAAGCACTGTAAGGTGGGTCCAGTTATGGGTCGGAGAAAAAGCAGGTAGCAGAGGTGAAGAAAGACTAGTACTATGGAAGGGAGTAGGGTTATTATGTCCCTTCTGCCCTAAAAGCCCCTAGCTGGTGAATGAGTGCTGAAATAGCAATCCGGGGAGATGGGAACCGTGAAGAGAAAGACAAGGGTTGTGGAGGGAGAGAGAAGTTCAGCAGGAGGTAATTTGAGCTATAGGGGAAGGGGGAGACAGAGATTAGCACAGCGGATCCACAGGCTACTAGAGAGCACTACACTAACAGATACAGTTATTCCCTACAGGCTACAGCTCAGTTTTAAACAGCACTGGGCACAGAACACTGTCTATAGTACAGCTAGGCAGTTAAAATCAGCACCTTTAAATTAATAAAGAATACCACAGTGTAAAAACAAATCTAGGAGCTACAACCTATAAGATAGATCATAAGCATAGGCATACAATGCATTTACAGGATGCAGCATAGGGCAAAAAAGCATACGAACATACGAAATTTGCCAGCAGATAAAGGCCTAGAGGTCTATCAAGTCTGCTTGAATGTGCAGCTAGCACCCCTTATTCTGCAGCTGCCCCTCCCTTCCACCCTTCCCCTTCATTGACCCTCCCCTTTGCCGTTGCTGCCTTTAACTGCACATAATGTGCAGTTAAAGGCAGCAACAGTATCTAGACAAATGACTATAAAATTAATTTAACAGAAGCAGCTAAAGTCAACCATAACATAAAATGCAATTAAAGGCAGTGGAAACATTCAAGGGAAACTATGTTACACACAAGGTCACGGCCAGAAAAACAATCAGTTGCAGGCCACCAACTGCCCCCCTCCCCCCCCCACAGAGACCACATGGTCTGTTGCAGTACAGAAACACATGGCAAAGATGGCACTGCACTCCTCAGAGAGCTGGTATGGAGCTGACAGTACCTGTGCAAGCTGTGTTGTGATGTGGGGCAGAAGGAACACTGGAAGGGCAGGGGGAGGTTTCCTAATATCACTGTCTGCTCTTTAGTCCCTTGGTCTGTGTGATGCAGTTAGAGAGCTGGTAAGGAGCTGAAAGTACAAGTGTGGCTTGTGTTGTGTTGTGTTGTGTTGTAGGAGGAACACTGGATGGGTGGGGGGGGGTTCCTGATATCACCATCTGCCCTCTAGTCTCTTGGTGGGTGTCTGAGTACTGAACGGTGGGTTCAGGAATGGGTCAGAGCAAAAGCAGGTAGAAGAGGTGAAAAAAGAGCACTTCTTTGGGAGGGAGGAGGTTTTCTTTGTCCCTTCTGTCCTCAAAGCCCCTGGCTGGTGGATGAGTACAGATACCGGGAGCTGGAAACTCTGCAGGCTGTGTTGTGTTGTGGGGCAAGAGGAATGCTAGAAGAGCTGGTGGAGGATTTCCTGATACCACCGTCTGCCCTCTAGTCCCTTGGTCAGCGTAGAGCAGCTAGACAGCTGGTAAGGAGTTGAGAGTACCTGTGCAGGCTGTGTTGTGTTGTTCGGCAGGAGGAATGCTGGAAGGGAGGGAGGAGGTTTCTTGATACCACCGTCTGCACTCCAGTGTTCGGACTCAGACAAAGGGACTAAACGGTGGGTTCCAGAATGGGTCTGAGCAAAAACAGGCTGCTGAGGTGAAGAAAGAGCAGTATTGGGGGAGGGGGGAAGAGTTCCTGTGACCCTTCTGCCCTCACAGCCCCCAGATAGTGGACGAGCGTTGAAACTGGGATCCGGAGAGCTGGGAACTGTACAGGTTGTGTTGTGGGGCAGAAGGAATGCTGGAAGGGTGGGGAGTGGTTTCCTGATACCACCATCTGCCCTCTAGTCCCAGGGTGGGTGTGGTGCAGCTTGAGAAACAGTAGGGAGCTGAGAGTAGCTGTGCAGGCTGTGTCGTGTCGTGTGGTAGGAGGAACGTTGGAAGGGTAAGGGGAGGTTTCCTGATGCCACCATCTACCCTTTAGTCCCTTGGTCCATGTCCAAGAGCCGTAAGGTGGGTCCAGGAAAGAGTCAGAGCCAAAGCAGGTAGCAGAGGTGAAGAAAGACTACTACTACGGAAGGGGGCAGGGTTACTGGTTCCCTTCTGCCCTCAAAGCCCCTAGCTGGTGGACAACTGCTGAAACAGTGATCCGGGGAGACGGGAACCGTGGAGAGATAGACAAGGGTTGTATAGGGAGAGAGAAGGGCAGCAGGTGGTAATTTGAGCTACAGTGGAAGAGAGAGGGGGAAACGGAGATTAACACAACAGATCTAAAGGCTACTAGAGAGCACTACGTTAACTGATACAGGTATTCCCTACAGGCTACAGCTTAGTTTTAAACAGCACTGGGCAAAGAACACTATCTATAGTAAAGTTAGGCAGTTAAAATCTGCATCTTTAAATTAATAAAGAATGCCACAGTGTAAAAATAAATCTAGGAGTGACAAACTATAAGGCAGATCATAGGCATAGGCATACAATGCATTTTCAGGAAGCAGCATAGGGCCAAAAAGCACATAATTGGAAGGCTTGCCTGGAGTTCAGTGGACAAGCAGCCAGTCATTCCCACTTCCTGAGCTATATAAGCAGTTCCTCTCAGCCTCATTGTGAAGCACTTTTTCTTTGTAGCTGAAGGCTCTGTCAGTCTGTCCTCTGAGCTGTTTGCCCCCCACCAACCTTGCTGCTCCTGCTTATCTGCTGAATTTCTGTTTCTTCCTGCTTCTGGTTTGTATTTTACCTTCGGCTGTGTGTGTTTCTTCTGTCTTTCTTCCCTGTTTCCTGTGTTTGTATGTCTTTGGTTTGGTTTTTGGTTTTTTTTGGTTTGTTTTTTTTGGGGAGGGGCTTTGTTCTTAGCTCCTAGTATATTGCTCCAGTGCTCCTACTATTTGCTCTGTTACTCACAACTCACATTACTGCAAATCACCTGCAATCATCATCTGTGTTTCCTCTCAACCATAGCTGCTTCCATGTTGCATATTCAATTGTTTTCACCTGTCTCAGGCTTAATCTGAACCTAGCTATGCAGCTCAATCATGCTCTCTCATTCTACTTACCTCATTGCAGCAGCTTCCTGCACTGCCTGGTTACACCTGCTTTCAGAGCATTGTGCCTCTTTTATTTATGTTTATTGAAGCTTTACAACTCAATATACTCACGACAGATGCTCTATGTTCATACATCCTGTTATATTCAAAGGTCAGCTAAAGCTACTGCTGAGGCTGTTACTTAGTTTCAAATCTTGTCACTGCCGCCGACAAATCCTCTGAGTATGTGTCACCTCTTTTGGTTTTGGATGCCTGGCTGGCTTGCCTCACTATTCACAGTGATGTTTCATTGTTACTGTATTATGCAGACCTACGTGCAGGTCCACATATCACTACTACTACTGTTTACCGACCTACGTGCAGGTCCACTCTTGCTTATGCAATCGTTGCTTCATGCCTACTGCATCCCCTCGGCTTCAGCCTCTGGGATGTCTGCTGCACTCAATCTGCATTTGACCTGCAAGGTCTGAGCACTCACCACTCATTACGTTTCAGCATACCAGTGCTCATTCAGCTGATCAACAGCTTTTCATCTCTCTATCAGTTTTTGGGGCATGCCAGCCATACCATTCTGGTGCAGGTTCCCTGCAGCCAACTGTCTCGCTCTGCATTTAGTTTGCATCTCGAGCGTGTCCAACTTGGGGTGGGCTCCTTTTCTCCTGGCCCATGGCTGGGAATGTCCTCACTCCAGACTTGGCTTTAGCTGTTCGCTACGTGACAGCAGCTCCTGGTGTAGAATTTAAGACTAGCTGTGAAGGGTGGTTACTCCGATCTCCTTTTGCTCTAGTGTTCCATTATAACGGTTATCCATTGGCTTTAGTGGTTTCCCTGGCAAGGCACCTTAACGCATTCTCCCTATGACTACCTCTGGTTCACCTGGTTTGAGTTTAGGGCAAGTAGGCCAGGTGAGTGCCTCAGCAGTCATTGCTCTCCTCCTCCCACCTTGGTTGTCTATTTGTGTTGCAGAGAATGCTCACAACCTTCCACGGTGTTCTGGCTAGAGGGAATTTAGTGAGAGCCTTCCTCCAAATTGGAATATTTTCCACCTCCCTTAATTGGTTTTTCCAAATTGCACCTGCAGGGCTGTCACTAAACAAAATATCCCAAGTCTGGAGGGAAGGCGACCTAGGCCTTGGATCCCCAGAGATTTCCTCCTCAAAGGGTTTTTTTTTTCTCTCCTCTGTTGCCTCAGGTCACAACGGTTAGTTAGCATAGTAGTGTCCCCTAGTTTCTTTAGGTAGGTTCCACTGTTGGATGGAGGTGTCCCTGCCTTTCCCTCTTTCTTTAGAGGATCCTCTCGTTCTCAATGCAGACCATCAGAATCATGCCATGCAAACCTGGCTTTCATCATATTATCAACCTGAGCATCTCATTACATCATCAAACTGTCTGATGCTTATCTACTACTACTATGTCACAGTTACAGCATGCTCACATGCTTTGTACTTCATTCTTTTTGGGGAGCCTTCCTAAGGTACCTTTAGCCACAGGAATCATTCCATGGCACCTCTAGGGGTGGAACACTCTTTGAGGGTTCCTTGCCTTTAGTATACCTACAGGGTGGTAATTCCTCTGGAATAGAGTGTGAGTGGCCAAAATCAAACTAACACAGTTGCACAAGCATAACACTATACTGGCTGCGTAGACCATTGAATATGCAGTTAAAGGCAATAACAGTATCTAGATGAATGAGCATAAAATTCATTTAAAGGCAGCAGCTAAAGGCAAACATAACATAAATGCAAATAAAGGCAGTGGTAATATCCAAGGGAAACTAAGTTACACACAAAGTCAAGGCCAGAAAAAAACAATCAGTTGCAGTCTGTCGACTGACCCCCCCCCACAGAGACCACGTGGTCTGCAGCAGTACAGAAATACTGAGGGCAAGATGGCACTGCACCCCCCAGAGAGCCGGTATGGAGCTGGGAGCACCTGTGAAAGCTGTGTTGTGTTGTGGGGCAGAAGGAACACTGGAAGGGCAGGGGGAGGTTTTCTGATATCACTGTGTGCCCTCTAGTCACTTGATCGGTGTCCGAGAGCTGAATGGTGAGTCCGGGAGTGGGTCAGAGCAAAAGCCGATAGCAGAGGTGAAGAAGGAGCACTACTGGGGGGAGAGGGTTCCTGCGTCCCTTCTACTCTCAAAACCCTTAGCTGGCAAATGAGCGCTGAAACTGGGATCCGTGGAGCTGGGAACTGTATAAAGAAAGACATGGGTTATATACAGAGAGAGAAGGGCAGCAGGAGGTAATTTGAGCTACCGGGGAAGGGGGAGACAGAGATTAACACAGCTGATCCACAGACTACTAGAGAGAGTTACACTAACTGATACAGGTATGCCCTTCAGGATACAGCTCCAATTTAAACAGAACACTATATATAGTACAGCTACAGTAGGCCGTTAAAATCCACACCTTTGGCCTCTTACCCCAACCACCCCAACCATGGATTAATTCCATAGTAGAACCATGGTCTGTCATGGTTTAATGCTTACCTGCCACAGTGTAAAAACAAATGTAGGAGCTACACGCTATAAGGCAGATCATAGGCATAGGCATACAATGCATTTACAGGACGCAGCATAGGGTAAAAAAGCACAAAATGTGCAGTTAAAGGCAGTAACAGTATCTAGGCAAATGAGTATAAAATTCATTTAAAGGAAACAGATAAAGACAAACATAACATAAAATGCAGTCAAAGGCAGTGGAAACTTCCAAAGCAAATAAAGTTACATACAAGGTGGAGGCCAGAAAAAAACAATCAGTTGCAGTACTCCGACTGCCCCACCCCCCTCAGAGATGACATGGTCTGTTGCAGTGCAGAAATGCACAGAGCAAGATGGTGCTGCACACCCCAGGGAGACAGTAAGGAGTTCAGAGCAGGCTCTGTTGTGTTGTGTTGTGTTGTGTTGTGTTGTGTTGTGTTGTGTTGTGTTGTGTGGCAAGAAGAACTCTGGAAGGGCAAGGAGAGCTTTCCTGATGCCACCGTTTGCCCTCACATCCCTTGGTTGGTGTGGTGTGTGATATATTGTGGGTCAGTACAGAAGAGACTCATACACGGTATGTCAGTTAGTGGCCATCTTTTATTCTACCCAGAGATAGTTTTCTTACATCACTAGACATACACAAAGAAAGGTTTACTGTGTGTGACCGGAACTTACATATATAATAGGCTACAATACCCACATGTATAAACTACAACTCTAATCAACTTCCTACCATATACACCCATGTATATACTACACTCCTCCCCCTTAGACAGAAACTTGTTTAAATACTTCAACAGTAACGTTTCTAACTTCCGGGCCGAAGCAGACTGTTTGGTACCCAGAAACAAGTTCAGGGGATTATTCTGCCCCTTGGGTAGAACTTGCCACTAACGAAGTAACAGTACAAGTAAGAGTTCAGTTACACAGAGGTGCAAGTTCATTACATAACTTTAAAGGTCAAGTCTTTGTGGTGGTCTTCGGTGCCTCAGGGGATTTCTGCGGGCTGGAATAACCGCTGCTGATGGAACAGGAGATTCATTATTATTTGGCACTGGCTCCAGTGGAACTTCACGGGTAGGAGCAAAGTCCCAATGTCACTGTCCTCAGATGGAGTGACATCTGCTGCATTTTCTGAAACCTTGAAATGCAGCAGGTGAACCACATGTAAGTGAACAAGTCGCTGTCCCACGTGAACTGCATAAGTTAAAGGTCCACATGTTGCAATCACCAGCCCAGGAATCCAAGAACCCTTGAGATGTCTACAGTCTCGAACCATCACCCTCTCCCCAGGGTGAAAAATTCATACTGGCTTGGCAGACTTGTTGTGATCCTTTTGCTGTTGTAGTTGATGCTTTGCAATGGTGTCGGCCAAGTCTGACTTGAGCAATGACAAACAGGTATGACGTTGACATTTTAGGAACAGTTCAGCAGGTGTTCGCTCTGTGACTGTGTGAGGAATGTTTCTGTAAGCAAACAGAAAACGAGACAGCCTTTGAGCTGTAGGTACTTGTCATGAATCAGGTTTATTCCAAGCTTTTCTGAATATTTGTACAGCTCTTTCAGCTGCAACATTGGATGCTGGATGGTAAAGTGGAGTCACAATATGTCAGACACCATTCTGCTTTAAGAACAGTTTAAAGACATGGGAAGAAAATTGGGGACCATTGTCCGACATTAACTCCTGTGGTAGTCCATAAGAGATGAAAAGTTGTCTTAAAAGATTTATAGTCTTTTCAGTAGTTGGACTTGCGTGGGTAATACTTCCAGCCATTTGGAGTGGACATCAGTTACTACCAAGAAGTGTTGCTTGTCCACCTCAGCATAGTCAACATGGATGCGGTCCCACAGTGTGGTAGCCCAGGACCAAGGATGCAGGGATGCAGTAGCAGGTTGGTTGCGGACCGACGCACATGGTGCACATTGGTTGACAAGATGTTGGATATCTTGATCAATTCCTGGCCACCAGTGGTATCCTCTGGCTAATGCCTTCATTTGACAGATTCCAGGATGACTGTCACGTAAGTCAGAAAGTAACCTCCTGCGGAACTTTTGAGGTATTACAACTCAAGCTCCCCATAGAACACAGCCTTGCTCTGTGGACAACTGGTCCTTCTTGTCTGAGAGGTGGAAGGGTTGGGTCTCTTGTGAAGTTAGGCCAACCATTTAGGGTGAAATCTAGGACTTTAGAGAGGACAGAATCTCGCCATGTCTCTGCTGCGACATGCTGTGAAGCAGTTGGTAAGTCCTCTACCTTGGGTAATGGGTACGGATCTTGCTGGATACAACGGTTCACTGTAACCTTGTAGTCACCACACAACCTCACTGCCTTGTTTCGTTTTGGCAGCACAACGATAGGGGCAGCCCAGTCACTCCTCTACTCGTGAGATGATACCATGGCTTTCAAGACGGTCCAGTTCCTTCTCTACTGCTTCCCTTAAAGCATACAGTGCTGATCGGGGCTTGTGGAAAATTGGAATGGCTCCCAGTTGCACTTGGATCTTTGCCTCAAAATCTCGGATCATGCCATAACCATCCTGGAAAATAGGACAATGTTTGTCCAATATTTTCTTTAACACATCTTGCGGTGCTTTGGTCACTGTATTCAAGCCGAAGATCTTTTCCCAGTTCAATTTGATCTGCATGAGCCAGTCTCTGCCTAGTAATGCTGGTCTTTCTCCTTGTATCACCATCAGAGGCAAGGTCCACTTTCCTCCCTCATAGGTGACTGGCACATGGATTTCCCCTAGCACCGGGATTTGCTCTCCCATGTAAGTTGAGAGCTGAATAGATGATAGTTGCAATGGGCACTACTGAAGTTTCTCTCTGTAGATGTTCTCTGGCACAAGAGATACTGAGGCTCCGGTGTCTAGCAACATGCTCACCGGGTAGCCTACTAGCTCAAGCGGGAGGTAAATTTCCTTTCCAGTTGTCATGTTGCATAAACCATAAACAGGCGCAATGCCTCATCCTCTGTTTCAGTGGTTGCAGTGCCATCTGTGACATACTGTGCAGTAGCAGCCTGTGATGTACTTTTGCACACCCTTTGTATGTGACCCACTTTTCCGCAGCTGCTGAATTTCTCATATTGAAAGTGGCATGTGCCTTGCTGGTGGTTACCTCCACATCGGTAACATGGGTTTGACTTTGCAGAAGTGCCCTGTGGTGCTGGCTTCTTAAATGTTTGGGGTCGCTGATGAGCATGTGACTAACCACTGTGTGGTGTGACATGTCCCTTTTGTTCTAGGGTATGGGTAACCTTATGAACGTCACTTCTTTGGGGTGTTGAATGTCTCACCAGTGCTTGGGAGCCTTTTTGAGTAAGCTCCATAGTGACTGCAATGTCACAAGCTGTCTTAAAGTCTAGTTTTTTTCTTGCAAAAGCCTTTTTCTGTAAACTTCCCCTCTCAGACACAGGCAAAGTGATCTCAGAGGGCATCATCCAGGGACTGGCCAAACTCACAAGTGTGTGCTAGATGCTTTAATGCAATGATGTAGTCAGCAATAGGTTCCCCTTCCCCTTGATTGCACTGGTAGAAAGTGTACCATTCAACAATGAGAAGGGGCTGTGGTTCGAAATGCTTTGCAAGTATCTCAGTGACTTGCTCATATGTCAGGGTCAGGATGTCAGCTGGGGCTGTTAAATTCCGCAGAAGGGTTGGCCGGCCACGTCGGCGCAGTGGTGGGATTTCGGGCCATGGCGTCGGGTGACCCTGGTTCAGGAACGGACCCAGGCCGTCGGAGGGCTGGCTGGGGAGAAGGATTGAGCGTCCTATGGACTGCTCTCCTTCTCCGGGGGGAGAGTCGAGGCAGCATCCGGAGCGATGGGGACCCCTGGCGGAGGCTGGGGGCACTCACGCTGCCGTGCTTACATCAGGGAGGAGGCGGGGTGGACGCTGGCGTCATTGCATGTCCCGCCTCGGGAGGGAGGAAAAAACCGAGGAGTAAAAGAAGGAGGGGAGGTCTCCTCTAGTGAAGCCTCCCGGAGGCTTCAATGCACCCTGCCCTGCACTCCCAACCAGATGTTGGTTCCACAGCACTGGAATTGAGGGGTCTGATGTCGTGGCCCCGCCCTCCGGGGGGAAAGCCGGGGGTGACCGGGAGGGGCGGCAAATGGGCAGGCGGTGGAAGCTCCGGGGGCCGTGACCAGGCTGAAGGAGGACGGAGGACCCCCACAAAAAAAAAATAAAAAAAAAAAAAAATTCCGCAGAAGGGCATAAATCTGTGGTTGTAAGACTGCTAAGAAGACATCTACTTGTTCACCTTCTGCCACTTTGTTTGCGTTAGACCAGCATTGGAAACGCTCTAGATATAAATCAAATGTTTTGGCCCGGTGGCGCTGAGGGTTGAGGTGCTGGACGGCACACCTTGCACCACGCTGGAGACCAGGGTTCGGGAGCGGACTCAGGTCGCTGGCGAGTCGGCCGTGGGGAGATGGGCTTGAGTGTCCCATGACAGCTCACCTTCTCCGGGGAAGGAAGAGGCCAATGCCCGCACACTTACCTGACACCGAGCAGAGGCTCGGAGTACTACAAGCCCCAACTATAGGGGATGGGTGGCCGTTGTGCAGCGTAGACATAAGTGCTCATGCCATGACATCTGGGATTTCATGCTGTAGGGGAGGGGAAGGGAGAAAAGGAGAAAAGAGCCTGCCACCACCAGGGAGATGGGGAGGCGGGGGAAGTGCCCATGATGTGCCTGTGCCCACCCGACCGACCGGAGCTGACACTACGTAAGTTACGGGGTGTTAGCACCCCCACCTCATCCCCATCTGGGGGGGGTTAAACTGCGGCTCCATGGGGTCTCGGGGTCTGTTCAGGGCAGGGAACTGGCAGTGAGATGTCTGCCATGTCTCCCCTGATGGGTCGGGGGTTGCAGGCTGGGGTAGGCAGACAAAAGAGTAATTTAAAAACAAATAAATAAAATGTTTCATTAGATTCATCAAATTCAGGTACTCTTCCAATTGTAGTCATGGTGGCTGTGGCTACAGGTAGGTGCTCAGTAGCTGCAGTGTCCACACACAAAAACAAGAAGTGTCTGTTTTTTTATCTCCGTGTGTGATTCAGGCTTCTGCTGTGCTACTGTAGGCAGTGTCTGAGGACATACACCAGCCTAGATGAAGCAAAGGAATGATAGGTTTCAGGTTGAAGCCATAATTCATGTGCCTCATGCAGACCTGTTATTAGCTGTGTTGTCTGTTTTTTAAAACATCAAAGTAGCAAATAGCTCTTTAAGTTTCTGAACGGTTGGACCAAGGTGGGCTCAGGGAGGGAGGGAGAGGGTGGTGGAACAGAGGTGCATCCCTCCAGCTGTACCTCTCCACAATTCATATGCTGTTCTGGTGAAGAGTGGTTCCTCTGTGGAGGCACTTGCAGCGGAGACTAAAGAGGATGCTGGGAACCTTCACAAAGGAGACCCACAGGAAGGTGGCATGAGACCCCACAGGTGAAGGAAACAACTGCTGGTGGGGGACTCAATCATTAGTGGGGTAGAAGTGGGTGAGGAAGGGGAGAGGGAGATAAGGTGCCTGCCTGGTGCCATGGCTCGGAGAGACAGGAAGTGAATTCTCAGGATCATGGGAGCAGCTGCACGAGGGAAGGAGATGGATGTCATTGTCCACCTAGGGATGAATGACTTGGCTGGGAATGGGATCAGAGCAGTGCAAAAGGAATTTATAGAGCTGAGGAGGGGCCTTAGACAGGTAGCACATACAGTAACCTTCTCTGAGGTGCTGTCTGTCTATGGCAAGGATGAGGATAGGGTACTCCATACCATGGGATTCAATGAATGGTTAAAAAACTGGTGTGGAGCTCAGGGTTTTGGCTTCATTGAGGACTGGGGAGCTACCTGGAGGGATGCAGGCCTATACAGGTGCGATGGTCTGCATCTGTCCAGGGGTTGAACCGGGATCCCAGGTGATAGGTTTAAATGCTCCACTGGCAAGCATTTAAACTAGCCAAGGGGGGAGGCACTGAAAAGGAGCAGGGAAATCCCAGCCTCCCCCCTCAAAACACAGTAATTAATAAGGAAAACACCAAGGTAGAGAAGTTATTCAGGAGCAGGACAGGGGTTAATGTAAAAAAGGCAAAAGCAGTAAGGACAGGGATAGGGCTAAAAGGGGTAAGGCCATCAAAAAATGGAGGGTGATGAGTACCAATGCCCGTAGTCTGTGTAACAAGCTCCCTGAACTAGTGGCCTTGATGGAAGAGGGATGCCTGGATATTGTGGCAATCAATGAAACGTGGTATGCAGAGAACCATGACTGGGATGTCAACATACCAGGATATACAACCTACAGGAGGGACAGGGAGGGTAAAAGAGGAGGAGGAGTAGCTCTCTATGTAAGGGAAGGGATTAAAGCAACAGAACTAAACAGTAAACATGAAGTAGATGAGTCACTATGGGTCACCCTGGAGGCAGGAAATGGCACCACAATCCGCATGGGAGTTGTGTACAGACCCCCATCTCAGGGGGGAGGGAATGGACAAGGAAATGATAGATGGCATCCTTAAAATGACAGAAAAAGGGGAGATATTGATGATGGGGGACCTGAATATGCCAGATGTTAACTGGAGCACCTTTGATGCAGGCACATCCAGGACCAGGGTCATTCTTGATGCTCTACAAGGGGTATGCTTCAGACACCTAGTGTTTGAACCCACTTGGGAGGGAGCAATCTTAGACCTTGTACTCATAAATGGGGATGGAGAAAGGATCTCAGATTTAGAAGTGGGTAGCCATCTGGGAACAAGCGACCACCAAACAGTGTGGTTCACCATAAACATAGCCATAAAGTCAAGCCATACGCAAGCAAGAGTATTGGGCTTTAGGAGGGCTGACTGGGAAAATGAGAGAGTGCCTCAGAAAAGCACTAGCAAATGGGCAAGAAGGAGGGGTAGAGGAACAATGGGGAATAATCAAAACAGCCATCACAGAGGCAACGAGCTTTTGTGTGAAGTGAATCAATAAAACAAAACGAAGGAAAAAAACACTATAGTTCTCAACAGAGGTAGCTGGGAAGGTTAAGGAGAAAAGGATAGCATTTGGGAAATATAAGGAAACACAGAAGGAGCAGGACAGAGAACTTTATCAGTTAAAGCAGAAGGAGGCAGGGAAGGCAGTCAGAATAGCAAAAGCCCAAACCGAGGAAAAGATAGTCAATTCTGCTATGAAGTGAGATAAAACCTTTTATAGGTACATTATGGAGCAAAGAAAGACCAAGGGAGGGATACGGAGACTTAATAAAGGGGAGGGAATGTGTGCAGACAGTGATAGTGAAAAAGCAGAGATACTGAATGAATATTTCTGCTCAGTATTCACAACAGAAGAGGATGGGGAGGTACCTAAACCAAACAAGAGAAACACTCTGGATGGGGGTCGATACCAGTCCATTCACAGAAGAAAGGGTTTTGAAAGAACTTCTGAAACTGAGGGTGGACAAAGCAATGGGGCCTGATGGGATTCACCCCAGAATTCTAAAAGAACTAAGGGTAGAACTAGAGACACCAGTGACTACTCTCTTTAACAAATCATGGGAGGATGGGGTGGTACCTGAGGACTGGAGGAGGGCGGATGTGATTCCACTTCACAAAAGTGGGAGCAGGGCAGAGGCAGGGAACTACAGACCAGTTAGTTTGACCTCAGTGGTAGAGAAAATGATGGAATCACTTCTGAAGGAAAGAACTGTTGAGTACCTAGAGGTCAGTGGGACACAGGACCCAAGACAGCATGGATTCAGAGTGGGAAGGTCATGTCGGACGAATCTAATATATTTCTTTGACTGGGTGACCAAAGTAGTAGACCAGGGAGGGGCTGTGGATATGGGCTACCTAGATTTTAATAAAACATTTGACACAGTCCCACACAAAAGATTAATATACAAGTTAGCCAGCCTTGGAGTGGGTCCCAAGGTGATAGTCTGGATAAAAAATTGGCTGGACAACAGGATGCAAAGGGTAATAGTAAACAAAGTCCACAGTGAAGTAAGGAGGGTAACTAGTGGGGTACCACAGGGTTCAGTGGGAGGTCTCCTGATACCACCGTATGCTCTGTAGTCCATTGGTCAGCATTCGAGCACTGAACAGTGGGTCCAGAAATGAGTCAGAGCAAAAGCAGATAGCAGAGGTGAAGAAAGAGAGCTACTAGGGGAGAGGGGTGGGATCCTGGGTCTCTTCTGCCCTCAAAGCCCCTAGCTGGCAGACGAGCACTGAAACCGGGATCCAGGGTGCTGGTAACTGTGGAGAGAAATGCAAGGATTATATAGGGAGAGAGAGAGACGGGCAACAGGAGGTAATTTGAGTTACAGGGGAAGAGAGGAGGGGGAACAGTGATTGACACAGCAGATCCACAGGCTACTAGTGAGCGCTACACTAACTGATGCAGGTATTCCCTACAAGCTACAGCTCCAATTTAAACAGTGCTGGGCACAGAACATTACCTATAGTACAACTAGGCAGTTAAAATCTGCACCTTTAAATTAATAAAGAATGTCACAGTGTAAAAATAAATCTAGGAGCTACAAGCTATAAGGCAGGTCATAGGCAGAGGTATGCAATTCATTTACAGAGAGTAGCATAGGGCAAAAAAGCACATAATATGCAGTTAAAGGCAGTAATAGTGTCTAGGCAAATGAGTATAAAATTTAAAGGAAGCAGGTAAAGGCAAACATAACATAAAATGCAAATAAAGGCAGTGGAAACATCCAAGAGAAACTAAAATACATACTAGGACAAGGCCAGAATAAACAATCAGCTGCAGAACGCTGACTGCCACAACTCATAGAGACCACATGGTCTGGCGCAGGTCAGAAATGCACAGGGCAAGATAGTGCTGCACCCCCAGAGAGCTGGTAAGGAGTTGAGAGTAGCTGTGCAGGCTATGTTGTGTTGTGGGGCAGGAGAAATGCTGTAATGGTGCAAGGAGGTTTCCTGATACCACCGTCTGCCCTCTAGTTCCTTGGTTGGCATCTGAACACTAAATGGTGGGTCCAGGAATGGGTTGGAGCAATAGCAGGTAGCAGAGGTGAAGAAAGAGTACTACTAGAGGAGGTGGGAGGATTTTTGGGTTCCTTCTGCCCCCAAAGCTGCCAGCTTGAGGATGAGCACTGAAGCAGAGATCCAGGGAGCTGGGAACTATCAAGAGAAAGACAAGGGTTGTATAGGGAGAGAGATAAGGGCACAGCAGGAGGTAATTTGAGCTGCAGGGGAAGAGAAGAGACTGAGAACAGATTAACACAGTGGAGCTACAGGTTACTAGAGAGCACTAGTCTAACTGATACAAGTATTCCATACAGGCTACAACTCCAATTTCAGCAGCGCTGGGCACAGAACACTATCTATAGTACAGCTAGGCAGTTAAAATCAGCACCTTTAAATTAATAAAGAATGCCACAAAGTGAAAACAAATCTAGGAGCTACAAGCTATAAGGCAGATCATAAGCATAGGCACACAATGCATTTTCAGACAGCAGCATAGGGCAAAAAAGCACATAATATGCAGTTAAAGGTAATAACAGTATCTATGCAAATGAGTATAAAATTCATTAAAAGGAAGCAGCTAAGGGCAAACATAACATAAAATGTAATTAAAGACAATGGTAACATTCAAGGAAAACTAAGTTGCATGCAAATTTAAAGTCAGTGCTAACATCCAAGGGAAACTAAGTTACATGCAAGATTAAGGGTAAGGGTAACAGCCAAGGGAAACTAAGTTACATAAAAGGTCAAGACCAGAAAAAGCAATCAGTTGCAGTATGCCACCTGCCCCACCCCAACAGAGCCCACAATCTCTTCAAAAGGCCGTTCCACGCATCCACCACCCTCTCTGTGAAAAAATACTTCCTCACGTTGCCTTTCAGCCATCCCCCCCATCTTCAAATGGTGCCCCCTTGTTCTTGCACATCTCTTTTTCTGAAAGATGCTTCCCTCTTGGACTTTGATGATTCCCTTGAGATACTTGGAAGTTTCTATCATGTCCCCCCTCTCCCTCCTTTCCTCAAGGGTATACATATTATGCTTCTTTAGTTTCTCTTCGTATGGTTTCTGGTGCAGACCCTGCACCATTTCAGTTGCCCTCCTCTGGACTGCCTCCATCCTGTCTATGCCCTTGCAGAGATAGTGTCTCCAGAACTGCATGCAGTACTCCAGATGGGGTCTCACCAATTGTCTTTACAGAGGGATGACAACTTCCTGTTTTCTACTGGTGATGCCACTCCCTATGCATCCCAGTACCCCTCCAGTCCTCCTTACTGCCTTCTCACATTGCTTGCCTACCTTTAGGACATTTGATATGACTACTTCCAGATCCCTTTCCATTTTTGTTGTTGTTAGTACCTCCCCCCCCCCATTGTGTTCTCTTCCCCTGGATATTTGTTTCCTAGGTGCATAACTTTGTACTTCTTTGCATTGAATCTAAGCTGCCATACTTTTGACCATTTCTTCAAACTTGTCAAGTCCCTTCTCATCCTTTCCACTCCCTCCCTTGTGTATCAACCCTGTTGCAGATCTTTGCATCATCTGCAAAGTGGCATACTTTTCCTTCCAATCCCTCTGCAATGTCACTTATAAAGAGGATCGGCCCCAGTACTGAACTCTGAGGTACCCTGCTAGTAATCCCCCTTTCTCTGGAGTGGACTCCGTTTACTATTAACCACTGCGCCCTGTTGTCCGGCCAGTTTTTTACCCAGGCTATCACCCTGGGACCCACTCCCAGATTGACTAACTTGTTTATTAATCTTTTGTGTGGGACTGTGTCCCACACAAGAGATTAATAAACAAGTTTCACAATTTCTATGCCTCTTGCTACATCTCTGCCTTCACTTGCTGTTCTGTCTTTTCTTCCCCCTTGCATATCTATCTTTTCTTCCCCCTTGCATATCTAAAGGTATAAAAATATATGTGAATCTTTATGTGGAAAAGTCACTGATACTGGGATCCCTTTGTTTAAAACTGTATATAGTTTTACTGTTTAAATGATTGCAAAAAGCTATTTGGAACTCAATTGGTAAACCTGAAAAGCAGTTTTTAAGCCTCTTGCAGAGATGTAAACAAGAGGTCAGTTTTGGGTCGTTATGTACTGTTTTGCTGCACCTGTTGAAATTGACACAAACACTGTGTGAGAAGCAGAATGTTCTCTTAATGAGCTCCTGCAAAGACTTATAGGTTCATAAGTTCATAGAAGAAGTATCACATTCGTAAGGCCGAGGTCCATAACTGAACTTGCCACCATTAGGTTTTTACGGTGGAACATAAGAATTTCCTTTCTCCCATAAAACAATCTAACCTTTTTTTAAAGACTGCAAAACTATTATTTTCCACCACGTTATTAGGCAGAGTATTCCAAAGGGTGACAATTCTCTGATTATACCATCGGTTTCTCATATATGTTATATTAACTTCACCTTTCAATTTCAGGTTATGTGACCTTGTATCTCTGGTGTGGTCAGTATTTCTCACTAATCCAATTGTTTCAAAAAGTGCTTCATCATGAAAGGCTCTATAGGTTAAACATAATTCACCCCTCAATTTCCTGTATTCCAAGGAATATAAATTTAAGTACTTTAGTCTCTCATGATATTGGAGTAACTTTATGGACTTAATTTGTCTTGTCACCCTTCTTTGAAATTTTACTAATCTATTTGTCCCATCAATAGAATTAGGGGCACAAAAGACTTGTCATAAAGAGTTGCAATGTTTTGCAAGAGGGAGAGACAGAGACTGAGAGACTGAGATTTAAAATTGAGAAAAAAACTCAGAAGGGCTCTGCTTTCTATGTTTCTACTGCCATTGTAAATAGTTACACTGAACAATTTTTAATTTTTATTTTGCTGTTATTAATAATAAAATGCTACTTGGGGAATTTTGAAACTGCTTCTGGTTTTCCTATGCTTTCTGACCTGTGCCTCGGTGATGGGGGGGGATAAGAGATTAACAGCAGAGCCATAGGTTACTAGAGAGCACTATGCTAACTTATACTGGTATTCAGTATAGGCTACAGCTCCGATTTAAACAGCTCTGGGCACAGACCACTATTTATTGTACAGCTAAGCAGTTAAAATCAGCACCTCTAAATCATTAAAGAATGCCACAGTGTAAAAACAAATCTAGGAGCTACAAGCTATAAGGCTGGCCATAGGCATAGGCATACAATGCATTTACAGGAAGCAGCATAGGGAAAAAAAGCAAATAATATGCACTTAAAGGTAGTAACATTATCTAGGCAAATGAGAATAACATTAATTTAAAGGAAACAGTTAAAGGCAAGTGCAAGTTACATATAGGGTCATGGCCAGATAAAAAATAATCAGTTGTAGTGTGATGACTGCCCCACCCACCACAGAGACCACATGGTCTAGTGCAGTACAGAAATGCACAGGGCAAGATGGTGCTGCACCCCACAGAGAGCAGGTAAGAAGTCGAGGGTACCTTCATAGGCTGTGTTGTATTGTGGGGCAGCAGGAACACTGGAAGGCCGGGGAGGTTTCCTGATATCACAGTCTGCCCTCTAGTCCCTTGGTCAGCATGGTGCAACTTGAGAGCCGGTAAGGAGTTGAAAGTACCAGTACAGTCTGTGTTGTGTTTTGGGGCAGGAGAAACACCTGAGGGGCAGGGGGAGGTTTCTTGATACCACCGTCTGCGCTCTACTCACTTGGTCAGCATCTGAGCAATGAACGGTGGGTCCAGGAACAGGTCAGCTCAAAAGCAGGTAGCAGAAATGAAGAAAGAGTGCTACTAGTTGAGGGGGGGAGGGTTTCTGTATCCCATCTGCCCTCAAAGCTGTAACTGGTGGATGAGCACAGAAACAGGGATCCAGGAACTGGGAACTGTGCAGCCTGTGTTGTGTTGTGGGGCAGGGGGGATGCTGTAAGGGCAGGAAGAGGTTTCCTGATATCACCATCTGCCCTCTAGCCCCTTGGTTGGATTGGTGCAGCTAGAGAGCCAGCAAGAAGTTGAGAGTACCTGTGCTGGCAGTGTTGTGTTGTGGGGCAGGAGGAATGCTGTAAGGGTGGGGCGATGTTTCCTGATACCACCATCTGCACTCTAGCCCCTAGGTCGGCGTGGCGCAGCTAGAGAGCCAGTAGGTAGTTGAGAGTACCCGTGCAGGCTATGTTGTATTGTAGAGCAGGAGGAACTCTAGAAGCCCAGTGGGAGGTCTCCTGATACCACCGTATGCCCTCTAGTCTGTTAGTTGGTGTCTGAGCACTGAGCAGTGAGTCCAGGAATGTGTTTGGAGCAAAAGCAGGTAGCAGAGGTGAAGAAAGAGAGCTACTAGGGGAGGGGAGGGGTTCCTGGGACTCTTCTGCCCTCAAAGCCCCTAGCTGGCAGGAGAACAATGAAACCATGATCCAGGGAGCTGGGTACTATGGAGAGAAAGAGAAGGATTATATGGGGGGAGAGAGAGAGAGAAGGGCAACAGGAGGTTATTTGAGCTACATGGGAAGAGAGGAGGGGGGGAACAGAGACTGACACAGAGGATCCACAGGCTACTAGTAGGTGCTATGCTAAATGATACAGGTATTCCTACAGGCTGCAGCTCCCAATTTAAACAGAGCTGGGCACAGAACACTATCTATAGTACAGTTGGCAGTTAAAATCAGCACCTTTAAATTAATAATACCACAGTGTAAAAACACATCTAGGAGCTACAAGCTATAAGACAGGTCATAGGCAGAGATACAATTCTTTTACAGGTAGCAGCATAGGGCAAAAAAGCACATAATCTGCAGTTAAAGGCAGTAACAGTATCTAGGCAAATGAGTATAAAATTATATTTAAAGAAAGCAGCTAAAGGCAAACATAACATAAAATGCAAATAAAGGCAGTGGAAACATCCAAGAGAAACTGAAATGCATACTAGGACAAGGCCAGAATAAACAATCAGTTGCAGTACGCCGACTGCCCCACCCCCATAGATACCATATGGTCTGGCACAGGTCAGAAATGCACAGGGCAGGATGGAGCTGCATGCCCCAGAGAGCTGATAAGTATTTGAGAGTAGCTATGCAGGCTGTGTTGTGTTGTGGGGCAGGAGAAATGCTGGATGGGCACAGGGAGGTTTCCTGATACCACCGTCTGCCCTCAAGTCCCTTGGTTAGCATCTGAGCGCTGAACGGTGGGTCCAGGAATGGGTCGGAGCAAAGACATGTAGCAGAGGTGAAGAAAGAGCACTACTATGGGAGGGGGATGGTGTCTGGGTCCCTTCTGCCCTCAAAGCCCCTAGCTGGGAAACAAAAACAAGGGTTATACAGGGGGAGAGAGAGAAAGGCACCAGGAGGTAATCTGAGCTACAGGGGAAGAGATGAATGGGAGGGATAGATATTAACACAGCAGATCCACAGGCTACTAGAGACCACTACGCCAGCTGATACAGGTATTCCATACAGGCTACAGCTCCGATTTAAGCAGCGCTGGACATATAACACTATAGTACAGCTAGGCAGTCAAAATCAGCACCTTTAAATTAATAAAGAATGCCACAGTGTAAATACAAATCTAGGAGTGACAAGCTATAAGGCAGATCATAGGCAGAGGCATACAATGCATTTACAGGAAGCAGCATAGGGCAAAAAAAGCACATAATATGCAGTTAAAGGCAGCAACAGTATCTAGGCAAATGACTATAAAATTAATTGAACAGAAGCAGCTAAGGGCAAACATAACATAAAATGCAGTTAAAGACAGTGGTAACGTCCAAGGGAAACTAAGTTAAATACAAGATTAAGGGCAGAAAAAGCAATCGGCTGCAATATGCCGACTGTTCCATCCCCCACAGAGACCACATCTTCTGCAGCAGTACAGAAATGCACAGGGCAAGATGGTGCTGCATCCCCCCAGAGAGACAGTAAGGAGTTGAGAGTACCTGTGCAGGCTGTGTTGTGTTGTGGGGAAGGAGGAATGCCGGAAGGGTGGGTAGAGGTTTCCTGATACCACCAACTGCCCTCTAGTCTCTTGGTCAGTGTCCGAGCACTGAATGGTAGGTCTGGGAATGGGTCATAGCAAATGCAGGTAGTAGAGGTGAAGAAGGGAGGGGGAAGGGTACCTCCCTTCTGTACTCAAATCCCCTAGCTGGCAGATGAGCGCTGAAACCGGGTGTGGGGGAGCTGAGAACTTTTCAGGCTGTGTTGGGTTGTGGGGTAGGAGGAAGGTTGGAAGTGTGAGTGGAGGTTTCCTGATACCACTGTCTACCCTCTAGTCCCTTGGCCAGCGTCTGAGCACTGACTGATGGATCCGGAATGGGTCAAAAGCAGGTAGCAGAGATAAAGAAAGAGCACTACTGGGGGGGGGAGGGTTTCTGGGCCCCTTCTGTCCTCAAAGTCCCTAGCTGGAGGATGAGCACTAAAACTGCGATCCAGGGAGCTGGGAACTGTGGAAACAAAGACATGGGTTATTTAGGGGGAGAGAGAAGGGCACCAGGAGGTAATTTGAACTGTAGGGGAAGAGATGAAGGAGGAGGGGACAGAGATTAACAAAGTGGATCCACAGGCTACTAAAGAACTCTACGCTAACTGATACAGGTATTCCATACAGGCTACAACTCTGACTTAAGCAGCGCTGGGCACAGAACACTATCTATGATACAGCTAGGCAGTTAAAATCAGCACCTTTAAATTAATAAAGAATGCCACAGTGTAAATACAAATCAAGGAACTACAAGCTATTAGGCAGATCATAGGCAGAGGCATACAATGCATTTACAGGATGCAGCATAGGGCAAAAAAGCACAAAATGTGCAGTTAAAGGCAATAACAGTATCTAGGGAAATGAGTGTAAAATTCATTTAAAGGAAGCAGCTAAGGGAAAACATAACATAAAATGCAATTAAAGACAGTGGTAACATCCAAGGGAAACTAAGTTACATATAAGGTCAAGGCCAGAAAAAGCAATCAGATGCAGTATACCACCTGCCCCACCACCACAGAGACCACATATTCTGCCGCAGTACAGAAATGCACAGGGCAAGATGGTGCTGCATCCCCCCAGAGAGACAGTAAGGAATTGAGAGTACCTGTGCAGGCTGTTGTGTTGTGGGGCAGGAAGAATGCTGGAAGGGTGGGGGGAGGTTTTCTGATACCACCGACTGCCCTCTAGTCCCTTGGTCAGTGTCCGAGCACTGAATGGTGGGTCTGAGAATGGGTCATTGCAAAAGCAGGTAGCAAAGGTGTAGAAAGAGTACTACTATGGGAGGGGGAAGGGTTCCTGGGTTCCTTCTACCCTCAAATCCTCTAGCTGGCAGATGAGCACTGACATCGGGATCCGGGGAGCTGAGAACATTTCAGGCTGTGTTGTGTTGTGGGGCAGGAGGAAGGCTAGAAGTGTGAGAGGAGGTTTCATGATACCACCGTCTACCCTCTGGTTCCTTGGTCAGCATCTGAGTGCTGACTGGTGGTTCCAGAATGAGTCAGAGCAAAAGCAGGTAGCAGAGGTGAAAAAAGAGCACTACTAGGGGAAGGGAGAGGTTTTCTGGATCCCTTCTACCCTCTAAGCCCCTAGCTGATGGATGAGCACTGAAACTGGGATCTAGGAAGCTGGGAAGTGGGGAGAGAAAGACAAGGGTTATATAGTGAGAGACAAGGGCAGCAGGAGGTAACCTGAGCTATGGGGGAAAGGGGGCAGAGATTAGCAGTGGATCCACAGGCTACTAGAGAGCGCTACACTAACTGATACAGTCCAGTCTGCTGTCAAAGCCCCTATCTGAGAAACAAAAACAAGGGGTATATAGGTGGAGAGAGGGCACCAGGAGGTTATCTGAGCTACAGGGGAAGAGATGAATGGGTGGGATAGATATTAACACAGCGGATCCACAGGCTACTAGAGACCACTATGCTAACTGATACAGTTATTCCATACAGCCTACAGCTCAGTTTTAAACAGTACTGGGCAAAGAACACTATCTATAGTACAGCTAGGCAGTTAAAATCAGCATCTTAATTAATTTAAAGAATGCCACAGTGTAAAAACAAATCTAGGAGTGACAAGCTATAAGGCAGATCATAGGCAGAGGCATACAGTGCATTTACAGGAAGCAGCATAGGGAAAACAGCACATAATATGTGGTTAAAGGCAGTTACAGTATCTCTGCCAAGGAGTATAAAATTAATTTAAAGGAAACAGCCAAAGGCAATTGTAACATGCAACGCAATTAAAGGCAATGGTAACATTAAAGGGAAACTAAGTTAAATATAGAGTCAAGGACAGAAGAAATAATCAGTTGTAGTGCGCCAACTGCCCCACCCCACTCCCACAGAGACCACATGGTCTGGCGCAGTACAGAAATGCACAGGGTTAGATGGCACTGCATCCACCCCCTGAGAGCCAGTAAAGAGTTGAGAATAACTGTGTAGGCTGTGTTGTGTTGTGGGACAGGAGGAACACTGAAACAGAAGGGGGAGGTTTCCTGATACCGCTATCTGCCCTCTTGTCCCTTGGTTGGTGTGGTGCAGCTAGATAGCCGTTAGGTAGTTGAGAGTACCTATGCAGGCTGTGGTGTGTTCTGGGGCAGGAGGAACATTGGAAGGTCGGAGGAGGTTTTCTGATACTACCATTTGCCCTCTAGTCCCTTAGTCAGCATCCAAGTGTTGAACGGTGGGTCCCAGAATGGATCAGAGCAAAAGCAGGTTGCGGAGGTGAAGAAGGAGCACTACTAGGAAACGTGGGAGGGCTCCTGGTTCCCTTCTGCCCTCAAAGTCCCTAGCTGGTTGATGAGCGCTGAAACCGGAATCCAGGAAGCTGAGAACTGTGCAGGTTTTGTTGTGTTGTGGGGCAGAAAGAATGTTAGAAATGTGGGGGTGGAGGTTTCCTGATACCACCATCTACCCTCTAGTCCCTTGGTCAGCGAGGTGTAGCTAGAGAGCCGGTAAGGGTGGAGAGTACCTGTGCAGGCTGTGTTGTGGGGCAGGAGGAATGCTTGAAGGGCTGCTAGAGGTTTCCTGATACCACTGTCTGCCCTCTAGTCCCTTACTTGACATCTGAGCACTGTACGGTGGGTCCTGGAATGGATCAGACCAAAAGCAGGTAGCAGAGAAGAAGAAAGAGTGCTACTGCGGTGGGTGAAGGGTTTCTGGGTCCCTTCTGCATTCAAATCTCCTAGCTGATGGACGAACACTGAAACCAGGATCCAGGGAGCTGGGAACTGTGGAGGCTGTGTTGTTTTGAAGGGCAGTAGGAAAGCTGGAAGGGCAAGGGGAGTTTTTCTGATACCATCTGCCCTCAAGTCCCTTTGTCAGCATCTGAACACTGAACTGTGGGTCCGAGAATGGGTTGGACCAAGAGCATTTAGCAGAGGTGAAGAAAGAGCACTAGTAGGGGATGGCGGAGGGTTCCTGGGTTCCTTTTGCCTTTATAGCACCTAGCTGGCAGACTAGTGCTGAAACTGGGATCTGTGGAGCTGAGAACTGTGGAGAGAAAGACAAGGGTTATATAGGGTGAGAGAAGGGCAGCAAGAGGTAATTTGAGCTATAAGGGAAGGGGAAGGGGGACAGAGATTAATTTAGCAGATCCACAGGCTTCTACAGCACGCTACTCTAACTGATACAGGTATTCCCAACAGGCTGCACCTCCAATTCAAACAGCACTGGGCACAGAACACTATGTATAGTACAGTTAGGCAGTTAAAATTAGCACCTCTAAATTAATAAAGAATGTCACAGTGTAAAAACAAATCTAGGAGCTACAAGCTATAAGACAGATTATAAGCATAGGCATACAATGCATTTACAGGATGCAGCATAGGGCAAAAAAGCATATAATGTGCAGTTAAAGGCAGCAACAGTATCTAGGTAATTGAGCATAACATTTTTATTATTAATTTATTTATTTCAGATTCAGATTAATACCTTTGAGCCAAGATGGCTCTTTTACAAAGGCTCCAAGTCAAAACAAGTAAGACACCACATAACAAAAAACGACAAATATTACAGTATCAAATAAACATAATAGACAAGGACTTTGATTACATAAGTGCAAATGATATGAACGTCATCATTACAAGACTGTGCAGTAAAAACGTCATTATCAGTTTGGTTACTAAGTGCAAAGTATTAAGGTGGTAGCAGCCAAGGAGGGCTTTATTTAGGGAGGAGGTAGAGGTGTTATAGGAGGGGTAAGAGGGGAAGGAGGTAGGTTGGAGGGTGTAGGAGGGGAGTGGGGAGTAATCATGTAATGGGGCAGAGAGATGACGTGTTTAGGTTGGGCAGTCACAATGGTTAGATTGGTCAAGGAGGAGAGTGAGGTCTTCTTTGAAGGGGTCAATCTTTCCATGCTCTAGAAGTGGAGAAGGGAGGTCATTTAGCCACTGAGGCTAAGCAAATGAGCACTGGGCAAAGGAGGTACGCTTGAAGGGGACATGTAGTACACCCTTAGCCAATCTTCTGGTCAATTTTGTAGTCGTATTGTGTTGGAACATAACTGCCATAGAATCCAGTGTTAGGTCTAGGAGAGCTTTTTCCCCTGATCAGGCAGGCCTGGTACCTAGTCCTTTGGTACAGAGGGAGCCAGCCAGTTGAGGAGTAAAGGCTACAAGTGTGTGTAAGGTGTTTATCCCCTAAGACCAAATGACAGGCCTTGTTAAGTAGTACTGTAGAACTAGTTATTTTCATGGAAAGTAAATTTAGCGAAAACACAAATGCAACCATAATTGCATAAATTTATTTTAGCGCTAAGTCGCAATCACCACATTCTCAATAATGGAAAAAATACCAAAAGTGCTAATTAGCTCAAATGTATTTTCACTCAAATTGGTGCTTCAGCGAAAATAGTGAAAGTTATTTGACAGTGAAAATTTCAAGTTCTACAGTAATCTGACCCTTTCCAGCGCAGTTTCAGTGGCAGCACCATAGATTACTAACCCACAGTCTATAGTAGACAAAATTGAGCTCTGTGTTTCTAGATTCCACGCACCTTATGTCATTGCTTGCTTGTGGCAATATAGGTTTCCAAGTTTAATATTAGCTGATTTGATAACATGGTCTATGGGAGAGGTGAAGGATAGGTTGTCATCAACGTGAATGCCAAGATATTTGACTATTATCTGTTCAATGGTATCTCCCTTTTGACTAAGTATGGTCAAAGGGTTGATAGTCTTTTTTGGGGGGGTTAGGCAGAGTGAAGTGCATAATTTTGTTTTTTTAATAGTTTAAGAGCAGTCAGTTTTGAGAGAACCTGGACCCAAGTTCTTTGAAGCTATCTTGTAGGATAGCTGTTATTTCAGTTGGATGAGTGCCTGGTATGGAGATTACTGCGTCGTCTGCATAAAGCAGCATCTTAGCTGGGCAAGCGTTAGGTAGTGAGTTTATAAAAAGTCTAAAGAGTAGTGGTCCTAAAATGGATCCTTGGGTGACCCCCAAAGTTACATTCCTTGGGTCAGAGGTTACCCCTCTAATTTTCACATATTGTGATCTGTGAGCCAGATAGCAACTAAACCATGACACAGTGTTGTTGGATAGTTCTAGTGATACAAGGTTGTCTAGTAAGATCTGATGATTCACTGTGTCGAATGCTTTAGTGAGGTCTATGAAAATAGATCCCACTGTCTTTCCAGAGTTCAGCACATTATACAGGTGAGAGGTAAAGTCAATGAGTGCTGTGATGGTACTGTGGTTTTGATGAATACCATGTTGTTGCTAGCAAAGTAGAATATATTTTTTCAGGTACTTGGTCAGTTGATCAGATACAATTCTTTCTAGAGCTTTAGAGAGTTTAGGTAATAGAGAAATAGGTTGGTAGTTACCCCAGTTGGTTCTGGCATCTTTTTTGAATACAGGAGTGACCTGAGCTGTCTTCCACCTGCCCAGGAACACTCCATTTCTTAGGGATATATTATATTGTTTTGTAAGTGGAAGAGCTAGTCCGTGCAGAGAGAGGGCAACTAGCTTCATATCGATCATGTCACTGGTGATCCTGGTTTTGCCTAGGATCCTTTTAACATATTTAATGGTTTGTGATCTTGTGATTTCCTTGGAAGTAGAATAGGGGTTGTCCGGTGCTATGGGTTGGAGGAGGGTTGTTCTTAGTGGACTTACAGGTGTGCTGAGTTTTTAGGTACTCAGATGGTAGAACAGCACTTAAATCCATGAAGGCATGGTTAAATGCATTTGTCAGGTCCTTAGGTTGTCGAATTGGACCCGATGGAGTTACAATGAGGTCTGGTGGTGCTCTGGATTCCTTACCAGTCAGAGAGTTAATGTTGTTCCAGAACGCCCTCCCATTCCCCCAGTATTTTTCCATTTGTTCTTTGTAGTAGCTTGCCTTTGCATTCCTCACTAGTTGGGTGCACTTATTTCTAGCTGCTTTGTAAGCAGAGAAATCAGCCTGATTACCCGTCACTCTAGCTTTGTGCCCGATGTTGTCCCAAAGGTTAATTTGTTCTATGAAGGAGTCTGAGAGCCAAGGGTTTATTGAGCCTTTGACTTTGGATGTTCTTACAGGGGTGAATAAGTCGTAGGCATTTTTAAAGATTGTGATGATGTAATCAAGGGCCTGGTTAGCATCATCACATTCTTCCAATGGTGTCCAATTACTTAGACACCTTCTGAAGTGCTCCAGGTGCCCTTTTCTCAGGGATCGGCTTTTGTCTGGGGGGGTCTTTTTTACTCTTGTTTGTCCATAAGCAAACTACAAGCGAGTGATCGCTTAGGGTATCAGGTAGAACAGAAACACTTTTTATATGTGCAGGGCTGGAAGAGAGAAGCCAGTCTCTAAGGGTACTTGTACCAGTGCAGTAGTACCTTCTGGTTGCTTGTGAGACCATCTGTGTAAGATATAGGCTGTGGATTTTATCTCTGGTAGCCTTGCTACCTGCACGAACCAGTTGGTATTAAAATCCCCTAGACTTATCTGTTCCCAGCCCTGTTTGGTCTGACTAAAGTGGTCATAGAATTGTTTTAGACCTAGTCCTTGCTTTCCTGGAGGCAAGGCAAACAGGATGTTGGGATGCATCGTAAGGGGGATCACTTCTAGGAGCAGGGAAGTGATTCTACCGCTGTACAATGGGCTGGTTAGACCACACCTTGAGTACTGTGTACGGTACTGGAGACCACACTTGAAGAGGGACATACAGCTCCTGGAGAGAGTACAGAGGAGGGCAACTAAGATGATATGAGGACTAGGGGATTTGACGTATGAGGACAGACTTGAGGAGCTCTGCCTGTTTTCATTGGAGGAGAGGAGAGACAGGAGGGACATGATTGAGGTCTTCAAGTACCTCAAGGGAATAAATAGGGTAAACATGGAGGGGATCTTTAGATTAAAGCAGAAAGGCATCACCAGAGGGCATGGCTTGAAGTTGGAAGATGGAAGGGTGAGGTGGGAAAAGAGGAGGAGGTTTTTCACTGAGAGGGTGGTGGACCCTTGGAATGCGCTGCCTGGCAAGCTGGTTCAGAGATCCACAGTGGAGGGCTTCAAGAGAGGGTGGGACAGACACAGAAAGCAGATGTATCAGATGATGGCCTGGCCCAGGGGGGTGGGGATGGATGATAGGGGCTTCTGGAACACAAGGGGGGGGAGGGCCTCGGCACCCAACTAGGGATCTGAGGTTCGAGCAGACTCAATAGACTGTAGGGCCTAATCTGCTGGCAATTAGTATGTTAGTATATAAACTGTAGTTAGCAGGAGGGTTTTATTTTGATGGCCTATTGTGAGCTTGATTGATAGTATTTGAGCTTCCTTAGTGTTTATATTATTAGGCAACACCTGCCTTCTAATGTTGTTACTCATATAGACAAGGCACCCACCCCCTCGTTTGGTCAGTCTGTCAAGTTGAAAGGTGATATAGCCATCGAGCGAGACTGAGGTATCTGTTATTTTGCAGGAGAACCATGTTTCGGTGAGTGAATTTATGTCAGGCTTATGCAGTGCAACCCATGCCTGGAACTGGGGAAGTTTAGGTAGGAGGCTGACAATATTAATTGATGAGATTTTCAGAAGCCCTTGTACCTTGGTATTCCCAGTGGTGATTGGGGTGTACATTCCCTGACAGGAGTAGCAGGATGATAATAACCCTTTTAATGTAATGATTCCAGCAGGTTTTCGGCCTGCATGCTTGTCTGCGCCAGCCATGGCTATGTCTCCAGGTGGCTTTTGTGGTGGCATGTGTGCATATCAATGCCAAAACAGTAGCGGGTGTGATGGGCAGAGGTCTGTTCTTCTCTTTGTGGTGGTTGCACAGAAGGGACTTTTTGGATTGGCAACCTGATTCACCAAAGTGCCATATTTTTGTTCTTGTGGGCAGCTAGCCAATGGCAGGTCACTGTGGGGGAATTTCGCAGTCATTCCTTCATACACACCTACTAGTGAGGGCAGGAGTATGAGTGCCATAATCCTGAGGTGCATGGATAATTCCCTTAGTTTGCCAGTTAATTGTGTACATGATGTCTTACAGGGAGTCAGTCCCTTTAAGAGAGGGAACAAGGAAGACAGCTGCATTAGGGAGTGCTGGCCCAGAGTACAGAAAATTGTATTTATGGAGTCATGGGGGTAGGAGAAAATTCTTCTATGCTACAAGTTCAAAACCAAAACAGAGAAAGAAGAAGCAGTCTTTTTTTCTGGCCCTTTTGCTTGCCCAATCACCGTGGCAGTCTGATCTCTGTCTACCAATGGACATGAGTAGCCAGCCGGGAGCCAATCAGATCTGTGTCTTCCAAAGCTACAGGCTGAGAGGGAGCACGGGGTCAGTCAGAGCCACATACCTTGTTCAGTAGTCCTGTGCTGTGGCAGCCTTGAAGCATGGTCTGAGGTGACAGTGGACAGAAAGCTGGCCGCACCCCAAGGAGTCTTCCTTGGAGAACCCAGTCAGGGGCTGGAGCTAAGGGAGGAAAGGAGAGTGGGGTTAGTTTATAAATAGTGGCCATTGCAATTAGCCAAGGGCTTACTCAGTGGGACGGTCAGAAAGACAAAAAGCAGGGTGAGGGCTGTGTAGCACAAAGGAGCTGCTCAATGGGGGTACTGCGGCGCCAGTGCAGGGCCAGACCAGGAGGGGATCTGTGGTCTGTAGATTGGGGAGGGAGACACTTTAGCAGCTATATAGAGATAGTAGGAGGCAGCTAAAAAGAAAAAAGTTAAGGTATTAGTGGGGTGGGGGTGGGAGCAGCATATGCAGCTGCACAGAGATAGAGGGGGTCAACAGAGAGAAAAAAAAAAGAGTTAAAGTTTAAACCAGACACAGTCGGCAGCTAGTTTGAGAGCTTGGAGGGGGTAAGTGGAGGAAGAGAAAAATAAAGAAGCTAGGTTTTAGCGGAATACAGTAAACAGCTAGATATACATATAGAGGCAGGCAGAAGGCAAAAAGAAAAGCTACGGTTTTCAACAAAAATAGTCAGCTGTGGCAAAGCTTAACCAATTATTTTCTGGCAGGCTAAGCTAGCTTGGCAGTACATGTTTCAATTCCAGAAGCTAGCAGTACTCATTTCAGATCCATACTGTTTAAAAATTCAGCCTCACTACAAGTTCAAAACCAAAACAGAAAAAAAAGAAGCAGCCCTTTTGCTTGCCCAATCACCGTGACAGTCTGTGCTCTGTCCACCAATGGAGGTGAGGAGCAGTCGGCGGGGAGCCAATCAAATCAGCAGCTTCCAATGCTGCAAGCTGAGAGGGAGCAGGGGGTTGATTGGAGCCACATACCTTGTTCAAGAGTCCTGTGCTGTCGCGGCGTTGAAGCACGATCTGCAGAAGGTGGCAGAAAGAAAGCTAGCAGCACTGCAGGGAGTCTTCCTCACAGAGCCTGGTCAAGGGCTGGAGCTTGTTCAGGAGTCCTGTGCTATGGTGGCATTAAAGCATGGTCTGCAGTGGCAGAAGAGAGAAAGCCAAATGCACCACAGTGAGTCCTCCTAGCAGAGCCTGGTCAGGGGCTGGAGCTTGTTCAGGAGTCCTGTGCTGTGGCAGCCTTGAACACAATCTGCGGTGGCAGTGAAGAGAAAGCCGGCAGCACCACAGGGAGTCCTCTTTCACTGAGCCCAGTCAAGGGCTGAAGCTTGCTCAGGAGTCCTGTGCTGTGGCGGCTATGAGGTGTGGTCTGCGGTGGTGGCAAAGAGAAAGCTGGCCGCACCACAGAGAGTCCTCCTCGTAGAGCCCAGTCAGGGACTGGAGCTTGATCGGGAGTCCTGTGCTGTGGTGACCTTGAAGAGTGGTCTGCAGTGGTGGTGGAGAGAAAGCCGGCCACACTGCAAGTAGTCCTCCTCGCAGAGCCTGATCAGGAGCTGGAGCTTGTTCAGGAGTCCTGTGCTGTGGTTGCCTTGAAGCACAGTCTGCAGTGGCAGTGTAGAGAAAGCCAGTTGCACTGCAGGGAGTCCTCCTCATAGAGTCCAGTCAGGAGCTGGAGCTTGTTCAGGAGTCCTGTGCTGTGGTTGCCTTGAAGCACAGTCTGCAGTGGCAGCAGAGAGAAAGCCAGCCACACCACATGGAGTCCTCCTCGCAGAGCCCAGTCAGGAACTGGAACTAAAATTTATTTAAAGAAAACGGCTAAAGGCAAGCAAAACATAAAATGCAATTAATGGCAGTGGAAACAGTCAAGGAAACTAAGTTACAAAAAAAAGTCAAGGGCAGAAAAAACAATCCGTTGCAGTATGCTGACTGCCCCACCACCCACAGAGAACACAAGGTCTAGTGCAGTACAGAAATGCACAGGGCAAGATGGCATTCCATCCGTCCCCCCCCCCCCAGAGCCAGTAAGGAGTTCAGAGTACCTGTGTAGGCTGTGTTGTGTTGTGGGGCAGAAGGAGCACTGGGCAGGGCGAGGTTTCAGGATGCCACCATCTGCCATCTAGTCCCTTTGTTGGTGTGGTGCAGCTAGAGAGCTGGTAAGGAGTCGAGAGTACCTGTGCAGGCTGTGCTGTGTTGTGGGGCAGGAGGAATGCTGGAAGGGTGGGAGGAGGTTTCCTGATAACACCGTCTGCCCTCTAGTCCCTTGGTTGGTGTGCTGAAGCTGACTGTGTTGTGGGGCAAGAGGAATGCTGGAAGGGCAGAGGGAGGTTTCCTGATACAACTGTCTGGCCTCTAGTCTCTTGCTCTGCATCTGAATGCTGAACGGTGGGCTGGGAACAGATTTGAGCAAAAGCAGGTAGCAGAGAAGAAAGAACACTACTAGGTGAGGGAAGAAGGTTACTGAGTCCCTTCTGCCCTCAAAATCCCTAGCTGGCAGACAAGTTCAGAAACCGGGATCCAGGGAGCTGGGAACTGTGGAGAGAGAGACAAGGGTTATATAGGGAGAGAGAATGGCAGCAGGAAGTAATTTGAGCTACGGGGAAAAGAGAAGGTGAGGAACAGGGTTAACACAGTGGATCCACAGGCTACTAAATAGCACTACACTAACTGATACAGGTATTCCCTACCAGCTACAGCTCCAATTTAAACAGTGCTGGGAACAGAACACTGTCTATAATACAGCTAGGCAGTTAAAATCAGCACCTTTAAATCAATAAAGAATACCACAGTGCAAAAACAAATCTAGGAGCTACAAGCTATAAGGCAGATCATACACATAGGCACACAATGCATTTACAGGAAGCAGTATAGGGCAAAAAAGCACATAATATGCATTTTTTTATTTTATTTATTTATTTTAGCTTTTGTTGACCGGGTAAGTACACTAGACAAGTAATATGCCTATTTTCAGGAATGACCCGGGAGAGTACAACATTGGGATACAGACAATTGTATACAGTAGCGAGTAAGTACAGCTTAACAACATGAGTGAGATAGTAACATAGTCCAGGGGGTAGGGACGGACATAATACAACTTATATCCGCTGAGGTAACGAACCCCCGGGATGAGTGGGTCACACAAATTTACAACAGAAAGCATTTAAAGGCAGTAACAGTATTTAGGCAAATGAGTATAAAATTTATTTAAAGGAAACAGCTAAAGGCAAACATAGCATAAACTGCAATTAAAAGCAGTGGTAACATCCAAGGTAAAATACATACAAGGTCAAGGACAGAAAAAACAATCTGTTGCAGTACGCCGAATGCCCCACCCTCCTCAGAGACCACATGTTCTACTGCAGTGCAGAAATGCACAGGGTTAGATAGTGCTGAACACCCCCAAAGAGACGGTGAGGAGTAGAGAGTACTTGTGCAGGCTGTGATATGCTGTAGGGCTAGAGGAACACTGAAAGAGTGGGAGGAGGTTTCCTGATACCACTGACTGCCCTCTAGTCTTTTGGTGAGAGTGATGCAGTTAGACAGCTGGTAAGAAGTTAAGAGTACCTGTACAGGCTGTGTTGTGTTGTGGGGGAGCAAGAATGCTATAAGGGCGAGGGGAGTTTTCCTGATGCTACCATCTGCCCTCTAGTCCCTTGGTTGATGTTTGAGTGCTGAACGGTGGATCCTTGATTGGGTTGGAGCAAAAGTATGTAGCAGAGGTGAAGAAAGAGCACTACTAGGGGAGGGCAGAGTGTTCCTGGGTCCCTTCTGCCCTCAAAGCACCTAGCTGGTGAATGAGCTCTGAATCTGGGATCTGGGGAGCTGGGAACTGTGGAGAGAAAGACAATTGACCATACATGGCTCATTGAGATCAGTAGGATGAGCTAGTACATGAGGGTGCTGCTGCATTAGGTGTCACCTGATGGCAGTGGTTCCCATGCCAAAGAATTTCTTTCCCTACTAATGGTTGTTTTAATGTGTATGGATAATGCTTTATGTTAATCAGAAAGTGATTCCACACAATGCTGGTACATTTTGGGGGAGATTTTAAAGCCAGACAAGGAATATGACTGTGCTCTGAGTCTTAATGGAGGTACAGGAGGAGGGACAGGAACTAAACTGAGGCTGGCAGTAGCAGTAGACAGGGGCCTTGTAGAGATGGTGGCAGGAGGAGACAGAAGAAGGGAAGCTGTGGAAGTAATAGTAGTTTGGTTACTGTACTCACTATGGCACTGGGCGAGGAGGCAGAGGAAGGGGTTTTACGCTTGTAAGAGCTATGTGTGATTGTGGCATTATTTTTGTCATGTGACAATGCATCACCATCATCGGCAGCAGCAGCAGCACTATAATGGAGTCAAAATCAATAAGCATATAGTCTCTCTCAGACATGTGAGGAGTCAGCATCACCATCGGAGAAATTCTCACCCTGCTCAGGATGGGAATCAGAATCAGATGGAAGATTTAGCTCAGCCTCAGCCACTGCTGACACCAAATCTGTATGTGGTAGAACTGGAGAATAGGGCACCTGAACCGAAGCAGGAAGCTGGGATGATGCAGAACAAACTGTAGTTTGACTCTGCATATGTGGTGTTGGACTTCTCACTTCTCAATTTGATGATGATGAGGAGGAGGAGGAGGATGTGGCAGTGGCACCTAATGTCATTGGCAGTCCTGAATGTTTCACAGGGCTGAAGCTTTTGGGCTTTATAACCCTACCTGACCTGTTACATTTCATCAACTGGAATAGACTTGAGATTGTCTTCTTTGCTGCTTGTGATTGTTTTGTTGAATTAGCCTCCAAATGCCTTTTATTTTGGTTTGTGGCTCGGGGTATAGGCCCAGTCGAGCATCCAAGGCACCCGGGTGCCTTACCTTTAACTTTGCCTCTACAAGCTCTAGTGTTCATATATTCTTACTATTGATTGCATGCAAATGAAAGAGCAGTACACAAGTGAACATGACAGCAGGCAGCCAGGTATGCAAGGTGGCAACAAGCAGAGGTGTACTACATTGACTGACTGGTCCTCAATTTTTTTTTTATTTTGTTTCATTTTTGGTTTGTTTTTAGAAAAATAGCTAAACAAGGAAGGGATCGGAGACAGGTGCTACAGAAAACTTGTACATGTTAATGAAAAATCTCCAAGAACAGTGAGTTCTGTATATAGTGAATTACAAGCAATACATTCTCACAAGATGCCATATCTAATTTCCTGTTGGGGCAGTTTTCCGCTGCTTAGTACCACTGCTACTTTGAGGCCCTTTTCCTTCCAATGCTTAAATCTGTTGTTCTTATGGCTACTGTTATCTATTATAAGTTTAATTTTTTAGGAACCTTGTCACACTCCTGATTGGTTATCAGTCAGTCATTTAATGTCTCAGAAATGACCGATCCTGCTGCCAACTGATGGTATCTACTCACCACAGAAGAGGGGCTTCAAAATAAACACGGAGGGAATGAGAGCTATGTACGGCAGAAAAATTGTACATTTTAATGAAAAATAACCAAGAACAGTGAGTTCTGTGGCACTAATATTCTGCCATAGATGCACGTTCTATGGGAAATTCCATGGTCGTGGAATTGTGGAGTTCTAAGAGCCTTGTTTATTGCTGTCTTGTTCCAGTCCCCATCTGCCATTGCCCCCCATGCCTCTATAATTCTTTTGTCCAGTTCCTCTGTGGGGATCCGTGTCTCCAAATGTCTTTGATCTGTCTTTTTTTTTCATTTTGTATAGTTTTATGTACATTTTTATGATGTATATTTCAGTGGTATTAGATTAGATTGCATAAACTTAGACTATTTTAGATTACAGTAATGTAACTCCTGTATTTGGTCGCACCCTGAGGCATCACTGTAAATGAACTGTTCTGGCTCAATTAATCCATCCTGGTCAACAAAAAAAATGAGAGGTAATAATTAAATGATTTCCTCCAGGTTCGTTCCTTAAGCTGCTTGCATTGCTATTCATAGTCTTTGGTTGCTCTCTCGTTTCTTGGTCCTCCTCTTCACAGACTCTGCTGTGCATTGTCAATTTTATGTCTCTCTTTTTGATTATAGATTGAGAGGGAATTTCTATCCAGTCAGAGGTCTCCTTTCCTCTGCACATGGGACACTCTTATTTTGTAAATAGTGTCAAACACACGTGCCCTAGAAATAGGCATGTTTGGAGCAGGGGTTTTAAATCTTTGCTATGTTATTTGATTGATCTTGATTAATAATATATTGACATCACTGCAGAGCCCACTCTTACAGTTGCAAGAGTGATCTCACTTACATACTTAGGGTATCAGAACTGCTTACCATCAGTTCACCATTCCCTATCTACTGTTTCTTCTGAAAGCAATGTGTGTACCTGTGGTTGACTAATGAGCTGTGGGGTATCTACCACCAAATGGCATTTGTTATTAATCCCTGTCTGTTCTTTTATTCCCACTATGTAAAAGTGCTTACTGTGTATACCTAATAGTATAATTGTCTGTACAGTATTGTTACCCTATAACTGTTGATTAATTCCAGGTCGCCCCTGAAAAAGGGACCCTGGTCGCAGCGGGCTCACCCAGTTCACTAAATGGAAATAAATAATAATGCACATGCGACCACATGTACAGCCATAACAGTGGTCTCCATGCAACAGCTGTCCAAAAGTATGTTTTCCATTAGTTATCCTTTTCTTTTTGACTTTACTAGCTTCCTCAATTGTCTCTCCCTGCCACTGGATCAATTTAAAGCCTTCTTCATGGTTGCATTTATGTGGTTCTTCAGTATGTATACTCCCTCCACATAGTTACCGGAGTGAAAATGTCAAGTTTTATTTCACAACCTCCCTGTCACTCACAGTATAAAAGCAACTACACAAAGAAACCACTCTAACACAATCACCAGGAAATTCCTTTTTTATGCATATGGGATATGTACTCTTTTGAGAAGAGTGACCTGTGTTGGTTTGCTTTTATTTTTCAACACATTTTATTTATTTTTCATTCATACACAAGAAAAGAACATAGCACTCACCCCCTACCTCTACTTCCTAGCTACAGCCGTTTACCCCATACTCCCCTCTAGTTTGTCCCTTGCTTACCCTCTCCCACCTTATACATTTCAATGCTTGTCACATTCAACTTCTTCCCCTTGGTCTGTTTGCTCTCCTCAACCATCCCCGGCTCTCCGGGCTTCTGTTAAGGCCTCTTGGCTGTGAAGCTATAGCGAGAATTGCTTAAAGTAATATGTCTGATATTCCTAGTCTTCATAGTATGTAAGAATTATCACCTAAATTGTAACACTTCAAGTTTTTTTTTTTTTGTTGATTTCTATGAACTCTAATATGCTGTATTGATTCCTATGACTGACCTAAATGTATTGTAACTAAACAAACTGTTCATTATCCACTGTCTTTCCTAATCATGTATGTTGTGTCCTGTTACTCACTGATGTGGAACCTTTGTAAAAGAGACCCTGGCTCCAAGGTACTTGTAATCTGAGAATTTAATAAATAAATACAATAAATAAAAATCAAAAGATTCCTAAATGATTTATAGGCTTTTAAAAGTGAGAGATGAAGAAATCAATCATGCTTAACACCAAACAGGGTCAACTGAAAAGGAAAGGACATAACCTCCCATGAAGACAGTCTATATTTTATAGAAAATACATTAGTGGGAGGATCCAGGTGAGTTCTATAAATCTGAAAACAAAATGTACAATAAAATATAATCAGTACTTGTATTAATATATACTAAGTCACTTCACTGCCCTATGCAAGCTAGGCTTAAAAAAACAACCCACAAATAAATTCAAATTGGATAGTGATTAAGCGGACATTTTAAGTTATAATACAGTAGTAACAGAACTGCCACAATCAGAATTGGTAACAGCAATTATTATGATATGAATTAAAAATTAGATGAATGCTATCAGACTTTCTTAATTAATAGTTAAAGGGTACCTAAACAAGCAGTTTTTTAAAACTGCAAACTCAAATCTAGCTTCATGGTGAGGTAAAATAAATGCTGCTGTTTACATTTATGATAAAACTGCATTTATGTGAATAACATAAATGCAGTTTCATAGCTTTTGAAAAATGTAAACATCAGCCTTTCATTTTCAAAAAACGGCCTTACTTGCTTCCTAAAATGTCTGCCAAGTGTGTTAAGTGATGAATCATGATGACATCATTGGATCCAGAGGCAGAGACTCACATAGCTCCCTATAGTGCTAACTAGTTCTTCTTTCCCCCTTTGTTTTGAATTGTTTCACCAGAATGATCATCACCATGTGTTAACACGTGGATTATTTTGGTCAGTACACATGTTAGGCTACGGTTTTATTCATTTTGTTTACTTTAACTTGTTGAAATGTTTTGTAATCCAGCTGATTTTCTCTTTGGCAAACTGCAGTACAGTACAACATTTCAAATACCTGATGATCTAGTGGTTATGTGATGCCCTGAAATTTGTAGCGAAGTACTGGTCCAATTCCAAAGCTCGTGCTTTCTTGGTAATCCCCAAATAAGCTTCTCTTGTAGTCTTTTTTTCACGCGAACCCCCTGCTTCTAGCCTGCCTTCTGTTGAACACCCCCACCATCCATACTCTGTCCTTAGTATTGCCTGAGGCCGCATATAAGCTTGCGGTCTCATGAAAAGAATTATCACACCTCAGATTGTAATCTTGTACCTCAGAGAGTTGTGCACACCTATACCAATATGCATCATCAGCTGGTACTGTTTAAAAAATGCCTCCCAAATCACTTCCATTCCATTTTCTTAGTGTTTGGCTTCTGCTCCTACTGTAAACATTGAGTGGCTCACCACCATTCTGCAAAGTGAAGGCAGTATATACAGTCCCCTATTGGATTTTTCCCACTTCATTAGTCAACAACTAGGTCTTCCTGGAGGGCCACATCAGGAAACTGCTGTTCATACCCTTGTAAGGGCTGCACTTACTATGGATAACAATATTATTAGCAGGAGAGGCATACTAATGCCTTGAGTGAATCCACCTGACTTCCAGTGTTGGTCTTCTCATATACCTGTGATCTGCAGAACCCCACAGGACAGTTCCTGTAAATTCTTCTCCAGTACTTTTCTGTGCTGTACTCCATAATGCGAGTTGGCTGACTACCACCCTTCCAAATCTTGAATGAGCTATACACAGCTCCCTCGATGCTGTCCTAACAAACGTCAACATCTCCCCCACCCCCACACCAGAGGGTAATCTCCCTACACTGAATTCAAGTAACAGTTTTGGTACAGCCCTGTCACTCTGAGTATTTGTCATCACTGGCTACTCTCATCCACAGTCAGGTAGTGATCATGGTGCTGGCAGCCCCACATCTCAGATCTCACAATGATCTACTCAACTTCCCCCTTTCTGTCTTCCCCTAACCTGAATATAGCTGTACCCTGCTGGAATATCCTCCTCACTCTCTCTCTGGCATTCATTCTTCTCACCTGCACCCAACACCAGAAACTGGTGATCTCACTACCCTTCTGCAACATGATGCAGTTAGCACAGTCTCCCGTGTTATTTTTACATATTAATAATAAATTTGATTGTCTAGTAAACCAGGCTGATAGCAGCAGGGCACAAGGGGAAAAATAGGCGTTATTATCCATATAAGATCTAAGCCACCTATGATTAGGCACTATGAAATGACGTGCATAATGATACACACTCCCGTCATTTTATAGTGCCTAATCAAAGGTAGCCTCAGAAACCATATGAAGAGAGACTGAGAGAGCTTAATATGTATACCCTTGATGAAAGGAGGGACGGGGGGACATGATAGAAACTTTTAAGTACCTCAAGGGAATCAACAAAGTCCAGGAGGGTAACATCTTTCAGAAAAAGAGATGTGTAAGAACAAGGGGGCACAATTTAAAGTTAGAGGGGGGACAGCTCAGGGGTAATGTGAGGAAATTCTTTTTCACAGACAGAGTGGTGGACGCATGGAACTGCCTTCCTGGAGAGGTTGTGGGGTCTAAAACAGTGGGGGAATTCAAACATGCATGGGACAGACATAAGGCAATTATAGTGGGGGGTTGCAGGAAGTGGACTGTTGGTTAACTAGAATCTGCAGCTTATCCAATAGGTAGGGAAATGGGCAGACTGGGTGGGCCAAGTGGTCCTTATCTGCCATCAAAGTCTATGTTTCTGTGTTTCTATGTTAGCCTAGCTCTTTTAAGGACAGGAAAGCCCATCTTTCCCCTTGTTCCCTGTTGCTATCAGCCTGACTTACTGGTAAGATTTGTTTATTTTTGATATGTCAAAAAACCCGAGGACTGTACTACCTGCATTCATGAGGCGGAAGGGTGATGAGCTCACCAGTTTTTGGTGTGGGAAAAAGGCGTGAAGAATGAATACCAGAGGGGGACTGAGAAGGCAACTCCTGCAAGGTACTGCTATATTCAGGGGAGGGGGAAGACAGAAGGGGAGAAATATGAGCAGATCACTGTGAGATATAAGATGTGGGGTTGTCAGCATCATGATCACTACCTGACCCCATTGTCCTGGCCAACATTCCACTTCCCATAAAACCAGTTCATGCAATTGTCCAAGTCTGTGTGTGGGTATTAATGTGTGAAATGGCTGCCACCACATGTTCAGTCACTTCACTACCAGACTAGCATTGCATGTAAAGCATTTTGGGTTATAATGGATATGAAAACCACTATATAAATGCTGATTCTTCTTCTTATTATTATTTTCCATGAAAAAAGAAAACAAGACAAGCATATTTTTAATTTCCAAGAAAGTATGAACTCTCTACACAAGAACTTTGCTACAAACAAGTGGTGGATCTAGGGGGTGGTGAAGGGTACGGCTGCACCCTCCCCCCTCCATTGTAACTTACTTGAGTGCTGCTGCTGCATTTCACTTTGTTGAAGAAGTCTGATTTATTGATTGCACAAATGTTTACATACAAAACTATGGATTACATTTGTAGGTTCTGTCAAAAACATACTAAAAAAATAATAGCAGACAATATAAAGGTTTACTACAAATGTTAAAAAGTGTATATCAAGTATGCACACCACCCCAGCACCCCCCATTGTAACATCCTGGATCCGCCATAACCACTAGACCACCAGGTTATTTGATTTGTACTGCACTGTGGTTTGCCAAAGAGAAAGTCGGTTGGATTAAGACACAATTTCATCATGTTAAAGTAAACAGAATGAACAAAACCATAGTCTAACATGTGTATTGATAAAAATAATGCACATGGTTTTGACCATTTTCGTGAAACAATTCTAAACAAAGGGAAAAAAGAACTGCAGTAGTTAGCACTATAGAGAGCCATATAGCTCTCCGACTCTGGCTCCAATGATGTCATCACTTACCACATTTGACGGCTATTTTAGGAAGCAGGTAAGGCAGTTTTTTATGTTGTCTTGCATGTGCACAAGCAATATTTTGTGGTAGTAGGAGAAATGCAGAGGTGTGTCAGTGTTGGAAAATGCAGGGCACGCTTTAGAAGGTGCGTCTCTCATTCTCCAATTAGCCAGCATGCTAGCTCTGACATAAGTATATGCAGTGTGCCACCAACTTGAAAGAAATGTGCCACTGCAATCTGAGAAGGGCTTGTCATGCAGCAGCACAGATGACACGCCTCCCATACGTGCCTTTCTTGGTGAAACATTTCAATAAACATGGCGGCGGCTCTCACTGTCCACCACACAAATCCAAGAAAGCTGACTTTGGGGGTGCCTAATACCCCTGTCAGTGTGCCCACTCCCCAGTTCAATTTGTTTGCCGACAGGGGTGCCCAATCCCTGGTCAGCATAATGCCCCCCAGTTTAATTTGTTTGCCAATGGTGGTGCCCAATCCCAGTTGGCATAATGATGCCCCCCAGTTTAATTTGTTTGCCAACAGGGGTGCCCAATCCCCATCGGCTTTAGTCCCCCCACACACACACACTTTTTGCCAATGTGCCCAATTTTATTGGTTTGAGTTCCTCCCCAAAAAACATGTGGCAACTGGGAGCCCACCCCAGTGTGCCCAAATGTATTTTTTGCAAACCTGTAAAAAAACCTTCCTCTGACATATTTTTTTTGTCACTGTAAAACAGAAAATGGTCCCTCGTCATCAGAATTGCCCCTCTTCCCCAACCCGCACCCACCCTCTGCACATCCCACCTCCCTGCACCCCCTTCACCCCATACTTACCTTCGGAGGTCTGGCACGTGATCTTAGGTGGACTGGGAAATGTCTAAACTCTTGAAAAGCCAACTACGAACTGAAGAAAATCACAGTAAGCTCTATAATGGCATCAATGGGGGGGGGGTTCAATTTAGGTGGACATCTCAGCCATTTTTTTTAATTTTGGCTCCAAATTTTCAACATGGGGTTCTTGGGACCCCACCTCATGAACACATGCACTGCCATTTCATCATTCTGTCCCAGAAGGTCATTTTGAGGTCACTGTATGGAATCACCTTTTAGGACTGATTAATGAGATGACAGTGCCACTGTTCATGAGGTGGTGTCCCAAAAAGCCTATGTTGCAAATTTGGTGAAAAAATTCCAAAAAATTGCTGTGTTATAAGTGGGTGTTGGCAGTTTCCACGCACACTCGTAACTTTGGCAATTTCTAATGTTTTCACTCCAGATTTTCAACATTGCCATTTTTTCACACCTCCTTATGAACAGTACAGCTGTCATTTTTCACATCCTGCCTGTAATGTGTTTTCGCAAATGTGATGCACAATGGTGCGGTTGCTGTGGGAAATCAATATTTGGGACAGATTAACAAAATCAAAGTGACACTGTTCATGTGTGGCGGTCCCAAAATGCCTACATTGAAAATATGGTTAAAAAAATCCCCCAAATAATTGCGTTATGGGCGTGCATTGCGCAGTTTCTATGCATGATTGTGACTTCACCAATTTTCCAAATTTTCACTCCAGATTTTCAACATTGCCACTTTTTTTTACACCTCCTCATGAACAGTACAGCTGTCATGGCTCACATCCTGCCCAAAATGTGTTTTTGCACCTGTAGCATCAAATTGTGCAGTCGCTGTGCAAAATCACCTTTCCGCTAACGAACTGATACTGCCACTGTTCATGAGGTGCGGTCACAAAAAGCCCATGTTGAACATTTGGAGTGAAAATACCAACAAATGCCTGGGGCATTAGGATTTCCAACTGTAACGCCCCACCCTGTAGAGACTGACAGGTGTCAGGGGTGTGATTTGGGATTGTCGGCTGTAATGCTTATGCCATTCCGCCCCCAACCCCATCCTGCAGCCATTGACAGGAATCAAGGTGTGCCTTGGACTCTTTGGTCCCAAAGCTCACCCCATTCTTCTATACTGCACCCATCTCAGCGTATTTTCTTATGGAATGGGGTGACTGTAAGGCCCAAAGACCCCAAGGCAAACTGCAACACTTGGTGTCTGCAGGGTAGGGTGAGGTGAAATGGCTTGAGCATTATGGCTGAAGACCCAAAGACACACCCCAATGCCTGTCAGTCTCTGCAGGGTGAAGGTGGGGTTGGTGTCAGTTCACTACTTCACTGCCATTCCTATTATGTATCTCTCTAACTCCTGCACTACCAATGCCAATACCAGCGAGACAACATTCAGCATTGACAAATGCTTGTTTGAAATTGGAAGGCTGATTTTATATTTTTCAGATGCTTTGGAACTGCATTTAGATTAATTATATAACTGTAGTTTTAGCATTAATGTGTACAGCAGCCTTTCCTTTAAACCCCTATGAAGTCAGATTTTTGAACAGTTTGTTGTCAAAATATTGTTTAGGTATCCTTTATTAGTAGAAGGATAAGTCACATTGAAAACATCATTCCAACTTATAAATGTAACAATATTTATATATTTATATTTAAGCATATGCAGCCCATGATGCTTTGCATTGTGGGGGCATGTGTGATTTTGTATTTTCTTGAAACTTGGCTTCCCAGCCAAATGCCCTTTGGGGTAACCCTTGCCTCAGTGTTTATGCACAGAGGTTCTTTGTCTTTTAAATAGTTTTTTATTTTAATGGGTTCACCACAATATATCCCAGGCACACTGCCTTAGGGGTAGCTGGTCCATTCCACTGGGGTGTCAAACAGACGAGGCATACTGATGAGTCCTGGTAGGATGAAACACGTGTCTATGTCTTCTGTTAGCACCCTTTGCAAACTGTGTGAGAGGCCTTTAAGCACCATGCAATTCTGCTTAAAGTTGGACCAGCATAACATTCTGTGGTGATTTGCATATGCAGCCCATGATGCTTTGCATTGTGGGGGCATGTGTGATTTTGTATTTTCTTGAAACTTGGCTTCCCAGCCAAATGCCCTTTGGGGTAACCCTTGCCTCAGTGTTTATGCACAGAGGTTCTTTGTCTTTTAAATAATATTTATAGAGTGCCTGGTGGTGTAAAGATGCTGAAGATATTCCTGTATCACAGTATGGCCATGCCTTGGGCAGAAATCTCAGAATCAGTGCTCATAATAAAATATGTATCTCTTGAGTCCACAGAAGAATTTGTTCAAGTATTCGCACATTTTTTTTGCCTTTTCTGCTCCTTAGTAAAGACTAGTAGCTGCTCATTATAACAAACTCTTGTCAGAGTCAATACGGCTGTGGAGAGCTTTTAAGAGCAGCAAGAGCAGTGAACAGAATATGTGTTGCTCTCGCTGCACCAGAGTCGGCCGTAACACTGCAGTGATAACAGTACTGCACATGTGTGATACTTGTACTTGTGCAGTTTGCCCTGGAGTCAGCCTTGTGCAACATGGCGGTGCTGACATAACTATGTGTAACAACCCAGTTCCCTTGGGTTACTAGAATCCTATTAGTACTATCTTAGTCAAGTAGGAAAAGGCAGCTGGTGAGCTCATTAGGGGCTTTCTACATAATGACATTATTGTTTACTCAGCTAGCCTGAGAGAAGGATGCCTTAATGAAAAACAATGAGTAGAATCTGACAGCTACCAGAGAAAGAAAGGGCACCCCCTTAGATGAACTACTGCCAACTACATGGCATACAATTTTCTTTTGGCAGAACTACACTCATGGTACCACCCCTAGTATTGGTATTTGTTCTTGCTATGACTGGGAGGAAGGAACAACTAATCTTTGAGTACAGAATTTGAAACTGTTCTCTGAGGGAGTTGTCTGAGATGTGTGTGCACTAGATAAGGCTAGAGCACACCGGTCAGGACCCCTTTCACCACAACTGTGCCAAATTTAAAGTTAAAGTTGGGAGTCTTTAGCAATTCATTGGGAATTGGATACTCATTTGGCGTAACCCTGAATGAATGGCAGAGGCTGTTTGGAGCAAAGGGTGAGAGGAACGCCATCTGGAGTTTCAGGCAGGGCTAAGTGGTTCATGGATGGGCACCACTGTTCCCTGTGCAAAGACCATGCACCAGGAGGATTTTAAAGTGTGTGGCACATCCCACAGATATACACTTTGGAAGAGAGATAGAGATGTTTTTGTGGAAGACAGTACTGCCTAGCAAAGTGTCCTGCAAAAGAGAGTGTGCCTGTATTGCAATGACAAACCTTTGGGGGACCACCCTTGCTTTAAGTAACATCTGTAAATAAAGCCATACTGCAAAATACCAGCTACTGCTTTAGACATTCTGCCTGTTGCTTCTACTGTGAACGTTATTGGGGACTCTCAGCAGGTAGGTCTAGCATATGCCTAGCATCCTCTCCCCTGGACCTGGTTGTAAATAAAAAGGTTAATTTTAGTATGTACCCCCCCCCGTATAATGAGCCTGGTATATGCTCCAACGCTAGGGCGGTACCATGAGTGTAGTTCTGCCAAAAGAAAATTGTATGCCATTTAGTTGGCAGTAGTTCTTTTAAGGGGGTGCCAGCTAGCCAAAGGTGGCATGGAGGTTACATACATATGTTCAATACTCGTGCATGCACACTTTGTCAGCACCACCATGTTGCACACAGTGGCTGTCACTTCCACAGTTGTGGAAAAGAAAAGTAGTGCACCAGGAAGAAAGTATGTTTAGTGGCATGCAGAGGGGGAAGGGCAGCATAAACAGAAACACTGGAAACTATGCCAGAGCACTGTGGCAGAACATCAGACAGCAGGTTATGTGCTTCCACAGTGCTCTTCTACAAATCTGATGATGGCATAACATCTGTGGAGCTTGGTCCACACAGCCATAAAAATCAGACTCAGGAGGAAACTATTAACAAACTAGAGATCTGGTCTGGGATTTCCTCGTCATCACAGTCACTTTCTCATTCTTTTCTAAGCAGCAATTTCTGGTAAATGTGCTTTAACCATATTGATCTCAGTGCTGGTAGACTACTTCTGGGTTTCCCCTGATTGTATTAGGTGGGGGTAGTAGCAGTCTTGAAGCGGTAGTTGCTGGTGGTGGCATGCTGCGATAAAAAGTGGTCCTCATGCTTGTCTGCACATTTTAGAAATGACCCCTTTCCTTGTTTTTGCTGTAAAAAAAAAAAAAACTGACCCCTTTAACACAAAAACAAGGAGTCAGTTATGACCTCCACCCCCACCCCTTTTTGTTTCAGTTGAAGAATGTGATTATGGGTTTGCATAAGATATTGTTAAACAGTAATCAACTGTATGTAAAAGTTTTTTTTTAATGTGTGCTTTCTTAATGTTGTCAACACCACTCCACCCATTTTGTACTCTGCCCCTGGATTTCTGTGCCACAAGTGCATTATTTTACATTTTCGTGTTCAGGACAAAAAGGCTTTTCAAATGAGGGTAGTCACTAATCTAAATTCTTGATAGTTTTTTTTTTTATTGCCATCAGAAATGTGTATTTTGTAAAAACCAAAATGGAAATACAGGTAATAAGATTACCATATTTTACAAAATATAAGGAATTCAGATTAGTGGCTACCCTCATTTGAAAGGTCTTTTTGTTCTGAACAATTTTCAGACTGGTTGTTTTTGTGCACCTGGAATAGTTTTAAAGATATTTAGATTTGTTTGGAATGTGTGCACATTTGCTAAGAATTCTGCACAATGCCTTAGGAAGATTCTCAATGCAAAGCAGTCTGGAGTTCTGTCACCAACGTTCTAAACACACAATGGGCCTGAATGAGTTAAAGGGGATGGGAATTGATAACTTATGTGCGGGTGTTTGTAATGTCTCTACTTTCATAACTTATATTAATTCATCTAAAGGATCCCTATTTAATTGTGCCTGAATAAAAGCTGAAGCTGTCAGTTGTGTTTTTTTCGGTTTGGTTTTAGATTTATAGAACTGTTATTTAATGCAACAGCAGATTAGGTAGATATGGACACATGTTGATACATGGATATATTAAGATAACAGTATCTCAATTATAAGGGGGTCTGTGTTAGGTTTGGGTTTTGAATATACACATACACTAGTCACTTGTTACAAAATTGCAGCTATATCATATATGAGACTGCATAAGTCTGACTATTCATGAGTAATATGTACTTGTACACAGAGTTTAAGAAAAATGTATCTGAAAAGTACACTGTGTAAAATTTGACACCACTGTGTGAAACAGCTGGTGAATGCTTAATTTATACTAGGGCAGGTTGTCTTCTAACCTATTTCTTACTTAACACATATATTTTCATATTTATAAGACTTTTACCATTATTTTCTATGTATTGCTGAAAGAGCTACTGACGCCTGAAAGAAAACTTTGAAAAATATAATAATTAGGTAAAATTCTGCTTGTATTCAATATATATTCAAAATTTCTTCTTCTCATTATTTTTTACTGAGAAAATGTGCATGAATACATGATTTGTATCCCTTACAGTTACTTTAAAGTTAATCTGTCTCTATAGATTACTCCCCACTTCAAGTCATAATGCTCTATTGTGACATCACAGTCTGTTGCCATGAGAGTAACTGATGTCACAAGCAGTGCATTATGACCTCAGGTAGGGAGACTGCAACAGAAATAGATGAACTCTTCAGTAGTAAAATTCCTGTTTTCATGCAAATGACCTCAGCAATAAATAATGGGGAGGAGGAATAAAGAACTAATGTGAAATACAAGCTGAACTTTATCTAAATATTAAGTTTGGCTAAAGTTCTCCAGAAGTCGACAACTGCTCTTTAAGCTTATTTTTCCTTGATGTTTTTAATCACTGTCATTTACTAATGCTAGCACAGAAACACACAGAGGATTTTAAAATGAAGCTTCAGTTGGTTTATAACTTTTCTCTGGGAGTGAACTTTCAAGTCAGTGTCATTTGACCTTGGGATAGCTTTCTTTTGATGGAACTTTTGCTGTCTTTATATGGGTATGTTGCTTTTTGAATGCAGTTTTAACCAATGGGATCCTTAGCAAATTTTCATCTGTTTTTTTTTGTTTTAATTTTTTTTTTGTATTGTTTTGTTTGGTATGATCTGGGTTTTGAGAAAGTTTATTCTTCTAAAACAACTGCCAGTGTTTTCTGACAAAGGAGTCTGTGTAATCCAAAAGCTAAAAGCACTTGAGTTCTTTGGTAACAACTCTGTTGGTTCAATAAAAGGTATCAAATCATCTGTTTCTCTGGATCTTGTATTACAACGATCAATATGGCAACCTGTTTTTCTGTGGCTTCACAATTTCAGAAATGTTAGCAGGAACTTCCTGCAAGTTAATGCCTGCAGTCTCCTGAAACAATGTGATGCCTTACAGGCCTGGATCTGTTATACTAAACCCGATGTTTTTGTAGTCACTGAAACATGGCTCAGGGTGTCCATCCAGGATCACACCATCAACATTCCTGACTACAACATCTTCCAGGCTGATAGACCCTCTCGAGGGGGAGGAGTAGCCATGTATGTAAGGGACAAATACACGGTAGTAGTGGTTGAGTCTACCTTTGCTCCCAAGGAATACGAGTGCCTGACTCTAAAGATCCAGTTCTCCAAAACAATATCTCTATCTATCATAGGCTGCTATAGACCTCCTTCAGCAGGTCTCCTGATAATGGACCATCTACGTAACCTACTATCTCAGACTACCTCAGAACTCATCATGTTAGGCGGCTTCAATCTGGACTGGTATGCGAGCACTTCTAATCCACTAAAAGATTTCTGCAGTTGCTTTGGACTTAATCAACTTGTCACAGAATTTACACGCCTGAATACTAAAAATCTGGAAGATAGCACTCTGCTGGATATAATACTTGTAAATAAACACCACCTATATAATCATTCTGGCATCTTCTTCAATGACCTCAGTGACCACTGCCTCACTGCTTGCATTGGGTCATTTTCCAAACCTACCACATCCTCCAGGTTTGTCTTCAAAAGAAGCCACAGAAACTTTAAAGCAGATTCCTTCCTCTCTGACCTACAGAATGCCAACTGGTAAAATTTTTATTTGGCCACCACAGTGGAGGAAGTGTATGAGTACCTACATAGCATCCTGCTTGACACCATTAATAGGCATGCACCACTGATCAAAACCCACATAAAAAAAGATCTTGCCCATGGTTTACCCCTGAGCTAAAGGAGATCTTACTCAACAGAGACGCCTTATGGAAAAAAGCTAGAAAACAAAGAACACAGGCAATTGGGCAGCCTTCAGAGCAGCGAGAAACATTAGTACCAAACTAGTCAGGAATGAAAAGGCTAGTTATTTCCGCTGTCAATTGGAAGACTCTGCTAAATCCCCTTCCAAATTCTGGAGAATGCTCAAAGACCTGGAGGGATACAGCCCTGCCAACTCACTACCCTCCAAAATATGTTCTGAGGGGGTTGACTGTACAGAAAAACACAGCATACAAAACTTAATAACCACTTTGCCACTGCGGGGCTTGCCTTTGACACCTCATCAGCCAGTGCCCTTTGGGATCGGCTGCTCCCCTCTCCAACAGAACCAGCCATAAATCTTGAAGCTCATCCCATCTCCTTCCCCTTCACTCAGGTGTCTGTAAAAACTGTGGAAGACCTCCTCAAGGAGCTGGACATAAAGAAAAGTGCAGGTGCAGATCTCCTAGAGCCCTACTTTCTAAAACTTGATTATTTTGTCTTATCCCCACCAATTATTCACCTATTCAACTTATCCCTGTCCCAGGGTACTCTACCGGCAAACTGGAAAATGGCGCATGTCATACTCTTATTCAAATTGGGCTGCAGGAGTGATTTAAATAATTGCAGCCCTATCTCACTGTTACCAGTTCTATCCAAATTACTAGAAAAAGTGATTAACGCACAGATTAGGAGTTTCCTTGAAAGTAATAATCTCCTTAACACTATTCGGTCTGGATTTAGGCCCAAACATAGTACTACTTCTGCACTAGCCAAAGTCTTTAATGATTGGTTAACATCCCTGGATACAAAAATGCATGTATGCACTCTGTTCTTGTATCAGAGCAAAGAGTTCAATACAGCAGGCCATGATCTGCTCCTGACTGCTGTCCAGAACCTTGGTCTTGACCGCATGGCAATGTCCTGGTTTACAAGCTATCTCACTGACCACCAGTAGTGTGTCAAAGTGGGCGGTGACCTCTCTCCACCTAAATCACTACTAAGGGGAGTATGACAAGGATCAATCCTAGGCTCCTTACTTTTCACCATCTATATAAACAATATCGATGCCAGAATAAAATCAGCAAATATACATCTCTTTGCTGACGATACGGTCTTGTACCTCGAAAGGCCCACCCCTGCACTACCATGCGCCAAATTGCAAGCTGACTTTATTATGCTACAGAACAATCTCCTGACTCTAAAGTTATTATTGAATGCCAAGAAAACCAAGGCAATCCTTTTCTCACCCTCTGCCAGGTCACGGAAAGTGCCCACTTCCTCTATGGCCCCCCAGATTATCACCCTCCTAGGGGAGTCCACAGAGTTTGTGACAAAATTTAAGTACTTGGGAATGTGGTTCAACCAGAAACTTTCATTCTGGGTCCATGTGGATGAACTGGCAAAGAAACTGAATATGAGACTAGGCCTATTTTTTAGAATAAAAAATCTACTTACACATGATGCAAAGGTTAGGCTAGTCCAGTCAACATTCCTACCACTACTGGACTATGTTGACATTATTTGTGGTCAATGTGTTACCTCTTACCTGTCTAAATTGGACACATTATATCATCGGGCCATCAGATTCATCACAGGAGCACCATACCGCACTCATAACTGCGCTCTCTATGCCACCTTGGGGTGGCCTTCACTCATACTCAGGTGACACAGGAATGCAGTACTTTGGACATACAAAGCTATAACCAATAAATTGCAGCAGTATATCTCTAGCTGCTTGCCTGTCTCTCCAGCAAGTAGCTATGCTCTAAGGAATCTCTCCTACATTTTACTGGTAATCCCAAAGATCAGGATGCACTTCGGAACCGCAGCCATAAGCCATTCTCTGCCTGTAATTTGGAACAACATACTAAAAACACTAAAACTAGTATCTACAGTAAACATGGCCTTATTTAAGATTTTGACTCGGTGTATAATTGCAGAATCTTGCAACAGTCAACTTTAAGCACAACTTGTTTGAACCTCACTAATGCTGCGCAGATGGGTATGCTTCTACTGTAACTCCCACTCCATAGTCGTATGAGCCCAAGTGGCTCCCTCGTTCGGTCTCCACCTTATCTTTACTTACCCCACCTTCTCCTCTCCCCCCTTGCAAATCTCTTGTCACTCCTCCCTCTCTCCTCTCCTCTCTATCCTCTCTCACCTTATTTACCACACCTCTTCACTCCATCACCATATTCACTACACCTCCTCACTACACCTCCTCCTGCTACAAGTGAATAATATACTGTCCCTAAACAAGCATCCTGCAAGCTTATTCAAATGTGTTAGTTACTGCTAACTGTCTAGTCCATAATTTTGTTGATGAACACTGTATTTTTGCATCTACAATGCATCTGAGTATCTACCACACTGAATTATGCACTTTGTAGTATTATTTTTTTTTTCCTTCTTGTTCTCTGTATTATCTTTGTTGGCCTCCCCAGGTCCACCTTGTAAATGAGCTTGTCCTCAATGGTGTTGTTGCCTGGTAAAATAAAGATGATTGACTGATTGATGGAGCTTATCAGTACAGTGCCCATGGTTCTGAAACCATGAAGTGACATAGTCAAAACTCCAAATTCCTGACTCCATGAAAGGAACTGCACAGAATGTTGCCCATACAAGGAAAACAATACAAAACACAACAGACAGCTTCGGCTTTTTTATTCAGGCACAGTTAAATAGGGATCCTTTAGAGATATACATGTAATTTATGAAAATAGAAACATTTCAAACAGCTGCACATAAGTAATCAATTCCTGTCCACTTTAAATTAGGCATGACAAGAGATGAACAGGGTGGTCTGGTTTAGAATTTCACTTAAGTGGCATAGTAATTTGCAAAACTGTGGCTGTTTAGAAGTACAATAGGAGTTATGCCAAGCAAATGTAAATATTTCTAAAAGTTTACAAGTTACAGATAAAAAAAACAGTATGAAAATTGTTCAGGACAAAAAGACCTTTCAAATGAGTCTATTCAGTAAGCTGCACTAATTAAACTATGGCCATCTGGTTACCTGAATTTTCATTTTTCTTCACAATTTTCACCTTTCAGATGGCTATATTCAAAAAATATAATGAATTCAGATTAGTGACTACCCTCATCGGAAATGTCATTTTGTCCTGAACAACTTTCATGTTGGTTGTATAATGGTAACTTGTATACTTTCTGAAATATTTACATTTGTTTAGCATGACTCCTACTGTGTTCACTCAGATAGAAAAATAAAGAATGAGGTTGTTTGCATTACCATATTTTACAAAATATAAAGAATTCAGATTAGTGACTACCCTCATGTGAAACATCTTTTTGTCCTAAACAGCTTTCACTATGGTTGTTTTTGTGCCCCTTGACTAGTTTTAAAGATATTTAGATTTGTTTGAAAGGTGTGCACATTTGCTCTCAGAGAAAGCAACTTGGAGTTCTGTGTCCATCATTCTAAAAAGAAAGAAGGGAGTATTTTTTAACTGCCATAGGGATTTGCAGTGTTGTGGAAGGATACACTGAAAGCTATTAAAAAATGCTAAGCAATATGGCTGTATGCTCTGCCTACAGCCATATAAAGCGGACCTCTTGTTACTATACAGAGTTTTTCCCTTTCAGGGGAAATGAAAATTGAAAATAAAGCCAAACTCCTAAACATCAGCTTTTAAATTACAAAAGCAAATTTGTCTCACCTGGTGGTGATGCATACATGAAAATATCTCAATCCCCCAAATGTTGGGTTCTAACTTATATTATTGTAACTTTACGTAGTGTGTGTGTGTGTGTGAGACTCAAATACTAGTCAGAAAAGGATTGTTACCAGTTTCTCCTGTTCTTTAAAGCTGAAACCTATGTTGCTCCTGGGCCAGTTTCCACCATTTTTGCACTGCTTACCATCTTTTGTTGTCCTGCACTACATGGAGTTTTTGGCTGGTACCTTAAAACTAACTTTGTAATCATGAGGGCTAAAAATTTATTTTTTTAATTGAAGGCTTGTAGACAGGCCAACATAATTATGTTCTATTGATACAGTTTCTATATACATGTGTTGATATAGCAACATAATAAAAATTACATGATGACAGTTGAAAAAAAACACACAAACTAAATGAATAAAAGTGACATTTGCCTGAATGACTGGCATAAAATATATAGGAAAAAATAGTCTTATTCTGTCAACAAGAACCACAACTTTTTTCCTGATAATTTTTTATTAGTTTTTGCTCTTACTGCCCTAGATACCCACTTTTATTGGCATCCCGTAAGGCACACCATGCCAACGGGACTCACCCTGCATTGCTGGACTCTTCCCCAAGAACTCTGACACCTCTGTCATCAGGTGACTCTGAATTATCCCTGTTGGAGGTTCCTCCTACTGCCAGAAGGAAAGAAATTCCTTACTTCTGCCTGTGGTGTCCAGAGGTGGAAGGGACAACCCACGTTTGGGGCCTAGTAGTATAGGAGGGGCTGCTAGAGAAGCAATCATCTAGGGTGACCTGCACAACCTTTTTCTGTGGTCAGTGCCCCACCCACCACCCACATGTGTGCTACTGCAACTTATACCATCTCCACTAAGAAAGGTTGACAGCAAACTACATTACAGCGACAATTCATTGTTGCTGCTGTAATGCTGCCACGGGACCCCAGCACTGCTTTCTTGGTGTTTTTCTCCCACTCCCTGAATCAACTCTGACTTGAAGCCCCCTGAAAAAAAACAGAGTTTTCTTGGATGGGTTTATGCCAACTGCAATTATGATTGACATAAATCCCTTGCTGCAAGGTTGCGCTGCAGTAAGGTGGTTGCTACAGAGTCTTAGATCCATACTGTAGCAGCGTCCTGGGGTTGGGATGCTCAGCAGCAGGAGCATTCTACCTGGAGCACCTCTCCAAAGCCAACACCAGGAGTCACTGTCACAGTGGAGCACAGCCACCCACCCTGCAGGAGGGAAGCCTCCAATGGACACTCTTAATCCCTCTCTGCTGGCCTCCATGCCTGATTTCCCCAGCGAGGGGCATGCACCTAGATTGCTAGCATGCCAAAGTTTGGGGCATGAAACAAGATTGTTAACATACCAAAGTTTGGGGAATGAACCCAGATTGTAGCATGCCAGAGTGATGCCCCATTATTCAGCAGTATAGAACCAGCCTTTCCAATGTTTTTAATTAGATTTACACAAATACAACAACAGGAAATTCAAACACACACACATTTCTAAACCTAGATTTACAAAATCTTACAAAAACTGTACCTTCTTATCATTTAAGGGCACAGTGAGGGACTGTGGCATTTTGGAAGGTGCATGTGGTGTTTAGCTCAAGAGAAGCATAGATTGTTTTTCTAGTTATTGCTATGGATGGAGCCTACAGCCTATTTGCGATCTGTAGCTTGAAAATGGCTGATCATGGCATGCTTCCATTGGACTTTTGGAAGTATCCTTCTGAAAGTCCAGCAGAGCTGGGAGCAATCCACCAGGGTCAGCCACTATGGAGTAACAGCTATACTATTTTGGCTGTTATTTCCGCATTCCAGTACAAGAACTGCACGTGTAGTTCTGCTGGCGCCACCATCTTGGGAATGGCAGAATGCCATTCACCACAACTACGATTGTGCAAATGCTGTACATGCACAGTTGCATCACCGCTGCCATCTTGTGGATGGCACTCCTCCCACCCCCTCCCACTGCCACTGCTGCTGTCCTCCCCACTGCCTCCATTCTGTCCCAGCCCTGGCGGCAAATAAAACCCTCCCATTCCCTTCCACTGCTGCTGTCCTCCCCACTCCCTCCATTCCCATCCCCACACCAACATCAGGGTGACCAATCCCCATGTCAGAGTCATGTACCCCCCAACTCATGTGGCACACTTGGAGCCCACCCCAGTATACCCAAATTTATGGGGTTTTTTTGTGCTCCCTCCAACTGCTACTGTCCTTCCCATTCCTTCCATTCTCAGTCCTTGTGCTGACATCAGGGTGACCAATCACTGTGTTGCCATAATGTACCCCCCCCCAACTCATGTGGCATACTGGAAACCCACCCCACTGTACCCAAATTTATGTTGTTGTTTTTTTCCTGTAAATAAAGAAAACTGTCCCCCAACGTCTTTTGTTTTTTTACCTGTAAAAAAGAAAAATGGTCCCTCGTCATTGCTCCAGTCCCCCTCTTCATCCCCATCCCCAACCTTCCACTGAACACCCACTTCCCTGCATTTCCTCTTACCCATACTTGCCTCCGGAAGTCAGGGCTGTCATCTTCTCTGGACTGGGACACATCTGCACTCTTCAAAGCCGAACCGCAAACTGAAGAATCAAAGGTAAGCATGATATAATGGCAGTCAATTGGGTTTTCAACTTATGTTGATATATCAGCCATTTTTTAGGAATTGTGGACCCAAATTTCAACATGGGGTTCTTGGGACCCCCACCTTATGAACGCTGTCACTGTCATTTTGTTACTCAGTCCCAAAAGGTGATTTCATGCTTGCTGCACAGAAGCACCTTTTGGAACTGATTAATGAAATGACAGTGCCACTGTTCATGAGGTGGGGTCCCAAAAAACCCATGTTGCAAATTTGGTGAAAAAATTCCAAAAAGTGATTGCATTATGAGCGCGTGTTGTGCAGTTTCTATGCACGCTCCTAACTTTGCCAATTTTTTATATTTCACTCCAGATTTTTAACATTTCCATTTTTACACGCCTCCTTATTAAAAGTGCAGTTGTCATTTTTTACATCCTGCCCAAAACATGTTTTCACACTTGTGGCACAGAATGGCACAGTCACTCTGTGAAATCACCTTTTAGTACAAGTGAACAAAATGGCAGTGGCACTGTTCATGAGTTTGGGTCCCAAAAAGGCCATGTTGAAAATTTGGTGAAACAACTCCAAAAAATGGTCAAGTCACACCCAGTCATTCAAAGTTTTCTACGCACGTACATAACTTTGGTCATTTGGCAGCTCACCACAGCCATATCAGCTCTGGCTAGAGTTTGCTTTAGTTGTAACTGCAGCTCTGTACAATGACTCCTTATGTGGCAAATTTTCTGAATTTCACTTTGCAATGCTATGGGGTCATTTGCATCTCATTATGGACTTGTTACAAGTCAGGAGCAAATAAAGTTTGCTATGCACCCACAGCACCTGTCAAGGCTGCTTGTAAGCCCCCTGAACACTCTTTCCCTGGATTGTAGTGGTTACCTCCCACTGTGGTCCAAACACCTGCCCATTAAGAGTGATCAATTCCTTCATGTCCAGTAGTTCCCCTGACACCCAAACACCAGCCCATTGATATTCATAAATTCCCTGGTGTCCAGTGGTCCCCCCACCCCACTGCCCAAATATCCCTTTAAATAGAGATAGATAGATAGATTGACAGACAGACAGACAGACAGATAGATAGATAGACAGACAGACAGATAATCACCCTGGTGGCTAGTGGTCCCTCCAACCCCCCCATTCCTGGGTTCAATTTTCCCCCTCCACCCAGTTCTGGTGTACCCCCAGGTCTGACACCTCCTCCTGTCCCACCAGTACTGCCCCCCAGTGACTCTCACACATCCTTAGCTCACCTCCATGGCCAGAAAGTTCATGATCACATTACTGTAACCTGCTGTGATTACTGTAGCACAGTCACAAACTGTTAATCAGCAGCTGGACATGGAGGTGAGCGGAGGGTCTGTGCCATCCAGTACAGGGGGTGGTGATACTGCCAGGTCGGGGAGGTATCAGCCCTGGGGGGGGTGCACTGGGATTGGATGAGTAGGTGGATTCGAACCCGGGGAGCACGGGGAAGCAGCAGCCACCAGGGCAGTTTTATATAGATATAGACATAGATGTCGACATAAATATTGATTTATGAAGGGGTGTTGGGGCAGTGGGGAGGACTACTGCACACCAGGGAAATTATTTATTTATTTATTTAATTTATTTAAGCCTCGGAATTACAGTACCTTTAAGTCAAGAGACTCTTTTACAAAGGCTGTACATCAGAGGGTGCTCATACAGAAAATACAATACACAAAGGTTTCAGGCAAGGAATACGAAATGGGAGCTAGGATATACATAGTACAACATGAATATAATGGCAGTGAAATACAGACTTTGGCAAGAATCACAGCAACACACTAGTTAACTTGCTACAGAAGGAGAAAATTTGAGGAAAACACATTAAATGGCAGTAGGATATTGTGAGAGCAATCCGAAATTAACTTTGTTAAATACAGAGGATTAAGAAATAAAGATGGACAAAATGCAGGACATAAGAAGGGAAGTACTAGAATAGTCAATGCACAAGGTAGAGTAGGGGAAGTACTTGGCTAAGCAGAAACTGTCTGAGTTGACTTAGTGACCAGTAATAAGTAGAGAGGAGAAATGGGGGTGGGGTGAATGTTAAAGGGCAGGGGGTCAGGCAGTGGGAAGGGAACAACTGAACACCAGAGAATTTATGGCTATTAATGTATGGGTATACACCGGTGGAGTGTGAACCACTGAACACCAGGAAATTTATGATTTTAACAGATGGGTGAGTGGGGTGGATTGCAGTTATGGAGCTCAGCATGTAGGACATAGTTTGGGGAGGTTCTAATTAGCGTGGCACTGATGGCCACTTTTCACCTCTCCAAACCTACCAACATCCTGGTGCACCTATACGCAAGGCCCTATCAGCTGCTTTACATAGTTGCACTGGCATATTTAAGGGCCAGTCGCAAATGGGTTAGCGACTCATTAACCATGCCATCCACTATGGTGTCAGTGTCAGTGGCTCAACAGGTTGCACACTTGCCTCTGAGTCCGGAAGATCAGAAGGTTGTGGGTTCTATCCCCTCACCAAGTACTTGGGTTAAATCCCAATACTGACAGTGTAGTGTAGTGTAGCATGAGGGGGGTGCTGCTCTCCTGAGGTGCCGTCTTTCAGTTTGAGACATTAAACCGAAGTCCCATCTGCCTGTCCTAGTGGTAGTTCAGGTGGATGTTAAAGATCCCATGGCACTTCTCAAAGAGTAGGGGAAGTTTTTATTTAAAACCAAAAACATACTTTACATTTTATCAACTTTTAAACAGTATTCCACTAGTTCAGAAACATTTCATCAGGCCACTAAATTTAGTATTACCCTATACAATCAACATTTTTCCACAGCAATTTATCTCGTTCCTCCCCATTTACTTTACATTCATTTTGACACACTTCATCTATTTCTGCTTGAATTTTGAATAGTAGATCATTTAAAGTAACATCTTTGTTCTGGATAAGTCTCTGGCATCATCTGCCAAATCAATCATTTCAGTACTGCAAAAATCACATAAACAGTGTATTTATTCCATTTCATTCAGTCTTTAGTTAATTGCCCATATATTAAAACCTCATATGTTAGTTCATTAAAGCACTCAATTCACCAGAACTGGGCTAGCAATTTCCAGAAGGATTTTATAAAATTATATTCAAAAAACATAAGAACTATTGTTTCCTCTTTGCTACTGCAATTTTTATCTAAACAAGTTCTCTCATCTGTCTTCTTATGTTTGTGATTTCCTCTAGTATTTAATTTTCCATGGCTACACATCCAAACTGTCTCCCTCATTTATTTTTGGTATTCTTTCCTTTAAGGTTGATTCTAAAATCAAAGAAGTATCCACTTTCTGAGTTACATTAAAAACTAGGGTTTCATGATAATTCTGCCTTACAATTTCTTTATAGGTCTGATTTCTACTTTTTGTTTTCAACACATCCACTGTTATCTTCCACGCCTTTAAATATTTTCCAGTGGTATTATGATACTGGTAATAGTGGTAATATAATCTGGAAGTTTCTTTTGCTTACTTATAGTACTTTTTTCCCCCAAATTTCTCAAAAGTACCTTACTCCACTCTTTAACTAAAGGTATCCACAATTTCTCCTCTGCCTCTAAGATAGGTCTTATATTTGCATAAATAAATATGTTTAAGAAAAAACTATAGGATGTATCATATTTAAGTGCCAAATAATGTAGCTCCAATACACCGCTGTGCTCAGTAAATATTATTGTTTTTCTGCTGGTTACCTGTTAATGGAGCACAGGTTTCTTCAAGTAGAAGAATAAAAAGTCAGTCAGTGAGCACTGTTGAATTGGTTCACATTTAAGAACTATAGTTGAACTTTTAACAGCAACATTGCACCGTTTGTATGAATGGATGACAATCTGACTGATTCCTGAGTGTTTTATAAATTAGCCTGTCTCAAGCAGTTGGTTTTCGGGATGAAATGGCGAATCAAGAACGAGTTAATGAGAAGGCTACCACTTCTATACCCATTGGCGGATTTGCTGATAGAATCTATTCTGGGACTGGACATGGAAACCCCATTTTGGAACAAGGAACAGAAGTAGCTGCTCCGACCACAGAGGTTCAGACCAAAATACTATTTTAGAACTTGGAGGGACTTGTTCTAAAAGGTAGGATGATGTTTTGGCATAAAACTACCTTAGAAGCATATTTATCTGTTAAAAGAGCACCACGGGGTCTTCGGATTTTACAGAAGCCGGCTCATGGCAGTGATGATTTAACATTAATGACTAAATGGTGTCTTAACATGGAGGAGGCATCTTTGAAAAATATAAAATTAATTTTGGACTATGCTAAACCAGCTCGGGAACAATTGACTTCAGAGATAGCTAAGGCAGAAAGTAATTTGCAATCACAGGCTACAACTGAAGAATTTGCTAGATACAATAAACTTTTTTTTAATTTATTTATTTTTAATTTACTATGCTTTATAGCCAAGCCGGACCATCAGGATCCGTCCCTGGTCACGGACCCCCAATCCTCCACCTCTGAAATTGCCAGCGTTCCCCAGTCGCCCCTAGTTTGCCCCCAGAGGGTGGGTTACAGCTCCATCCCCATTACTGGGGCCACACTACTAGTATCTGGTTGGGGAGCCGGCTTCAGAAGTTGATAGATGCTAGGGGCTGGGCATCAAAGAGATGGCCAGCTCAGTGATTTTTGCCCATTAGTAGGGGCAGGGACATGCAATGATGCCAACGTCCACCCCGCCCCTCACGCATGACAGTGCTGGGTGCGTGGGATCTCCCAGCCTCTGCCAGGAGTCCTCAGAGTGCCATCACACAACCCCACCTCCCCCCAGAGAAGGAGAGCAGTCCATAGGATGCAAAATCCTTCTTCCCCCTGCCAGCCCTCTGGTTCCCTGGGTCCGTTCCCAAACCCGGGTCACCAGCGTTGCAAATGGAAATCTAACTGCTGCGCCAGCTTTACAATAAACTTTTATTTGATAAAGTAACACAATATGACATCCAATTGAAAAAGCATAAATAAAAAAAGTTTACAAGGGATGAAAATGATTACAAATTAAATCAAGTTTATGATTGGCATGCAAAAGAAAGAACACAGAAAAACTACAAATCCATACTGAAAAAGGGAGCTGGTATGAAGAACAAGGAAGGGGACACTAACACTGTATTAGATTATACTTCTGGGCCTTCAGACACTGATGGATCAGAAACAGATCCTGTAGCAGAGGAAGATCTGGGTGATACACAACAGAGCCCCCCATGGTTACAGAATTTGTGAAATACAAGAAGTAATAAACAAGTGACCCGTTTTCAGGATTTTCAACCACCGAGGGGAAGAGGACGAGGAGTGGGGAGCTGGCGTGGAAGAAAAAGAAAAACAGACTATCAGTACATCAATAGATGGAATCAGTTAGTTCCCCCCCCCCCAAGGAAAAGAAACCCGTGATTAACATCTCAGATAATGAACTGTCTGCTAAATGAAGAAAAAGTACTTAGTAAAGAATTTTCATTCAGTCCAACTTCTGATGTCAATTTTTCAACACTAATGTTGATTTACATATTTTTTCTAGGAACTTAACTCTCAGATGTCTGTACTCTGAGAAAGCTAATGAAGAGTTAGATGGCACAGCGGTGATAACCAATGTTGTTCAGAGCAATTTCCAGGCTGATTCTTTGTACTGCCCTGAAACAAACCCTGTAGTTTCTATGTTCATCAACAAATGTGAGTTAGACCTTGAACAGATTCGTAATATGGGAGCAGTGAAAGGTTTCATAAACTGTAGTCAGGCAGAGTTCTTGACCATTAAATCCCTTTCAGAAAATAAATTTATAACTATAAAATCAGCTGACAAGGGAGGAGCTATTGTGGTCATGAACACAGCAGACTACATCTGTGAAACTGAACGGCAGCTCTCGGATACTGATTTTTATCAGAGGGTGAACAGGGAATGCATTTGCACTTATAAGAATGACATTGATAATATGCTAAACTCTCAGTTTTTGAAAGGTTACATTTCTGATACTAAATATAGAGCTCTAACAGTCAGCAATCTCATTATTCCCTCTATTTACATTTTGCACAAAATCCATAAGAGTTTAACCAATCCACCGGGCAGGCCAATTCTATCGGGTAGGAGGTGGAAGACTGAGCCACTATCGATTTTTGTGGACCAGCGCTTACAGCCCCTAGTGCAAAATCTTCAGTCTTATATCTAGGACTCGACAGAGATGGTACAATTGATGGAGGACCTGGATATGGACAAAGATCGGTACTTTGCAACTATTGATGTAAACTCCCTTTATACAGTTATACCAAATGGTGAAAGTTTGCAGCTATGCAGTACTTTGTAAACACTAGACGCGAAATACAAGAGGAAGTTCCTACTGCTTTTCTGGTGCAATTAGCTGACAAAGTGTTAAAAACAATGTGTTTTTGTTTCAGCAACAAGTTTACCACCAAATAAGATGGACCACGATGGGAGCCACAATGGCCCCATCCTATGCCAATCTGTATGTGGGACATTGGAAATGTTTTCATCTCTACGGAGCCACCACAAATCCATTCTTAGATATGGTGGATTTGTGGCGGCGCTTTATAGATGATATACTTGTAGTGTGGAGAGGGACAGTGGAAGAATTTCATGATTTTGTGCAGTGGATGGAAAATACAAGCAGTAGTTTATGTTATAAATATGAAAAACAGTCGTCTGAGATTACTTTCCTAGATTTGAAAATTTATAGGAATGGTGATGTATGTACAACATTGTTTCAGAAGGAAACAGATTGAAATAGACTTTTAAAATGTGAAAGTTGCCATCCATATTATGTTAAGTACAACAGTCCTAAGGGCCAGTTAATAAGTACTTTAAGAAATTGCACAAAGAATTTGAAATAAAATGTACAACACAAGTAAAAAGATTTAACGATCTCGCCAGGCAGTCAGTTGTGGAGACCAAGCAACACCTAACCAGGCTGGGTGACAAACTATCATCCATTTCATCCGGCATCTCCTTCTCTGAGATCCTGCCAGTCTGGGAGAGGGGGACAGATGGACGGAAGGTCAGAGAAGGGGAGATAGGGGAGCTAAACATGTGGCTCAAGGGCTGGTGCCAGGAAAAAGGACACAAATCTGTAGGGAACTGGCAACAGTTTTGGGAGCGAAAGTTCTTTAAATTTGATGGACTGCATCTGACTAAGGAGGGAGTCAGTGCATTGGGGCAGAAGTTTGCTGTCTTTGCAGAATATTTAAACTAGTAAATGGGCAGAGGGGTGCAGCACCTGAAATGTCGAATGGGAAGAACACCCCTCCCCTCTCAGCAAGTGGTCAAACAGGAGTTCAGCATGTCTGTAGTTCATTTGTATCACTAGGTAAAGAAAAAGGTCCGTCTCCCCATATGACGCACAGGAGAAAGCAGCAGACCTAAGCCCAACAACTAACACCAAATCTGACCAATGGAAAATCATGTACACAATGCTCGCAGTCTGGGAAACAAGATCCCAGACCTGCAGGCAATAATGACAGAGGCTAAACTGGTCATAGTAGCCATTAGTGAGACATGGTTTACCAGTAACCACACTTGGAGACTTCAGTACCTAGCTATGTACTGTTCAGAAGAGACCGAGCTGCAAAAAAGGGGGGTGGAGTGGCCCTTTATGTCAAAGAAAATATTAAAGCTACATAAATTCAGAATACACATAAGGAGCCAGAAGAACTGTGGGTCACCTTGGAAACAGGAAATGGGACAGCCATACGAACTGGGGTTGTTTATAGGCCTCCAGACCAGGGGGAGGACATAGACATGTTACTGTTAGAAGATATACAAAACATGACAGTTAAAGAGGAGATTCTGATAATGGGAGACTTCAACATGCCAGATACAGATTGGTCAATACCAGCAGGGACATCTGCCAGAACTAGACACATGGTGGATTTCATGCAGGGGGAGGGACTCAAACAGCTGGTACAACAGCCCACAAGAGACAGGGCTATCCTAGATCTAGTACTGACTAACAGGGAAATGATCACAGATCAGCAGGTAGAAGGACACCTGGGGGCCAGTGACCATCACATGGTATGGTTCAATTTGGCTAGTAGAACAAAATCATCCCATTCCAAGGCAAAAATATGGGACTTCAGAGGAGCTTACTTTGATAAGATTGCCAACAGAGTTAAGCTAGCCCTGGCAAAAACAAATACAGGTGAGGGGGTACAGGCAAAGTGGACAAGCACTAAACTTGCTATACTTGAAGCAACATCCCATCGTATTAGTGAGAAAAGGAAGAGCAACAGAAGAAGGAAACCACTTTGGTTCTCAAACACAGTAGCAGAAAAGGTCAGAGCCAAAAGGCTGGCCTTCAGGAAATATAAGGGACTGCAGCAGGATGAAGATAGGGAGGCATACCAAACTTCCCTAAGGGAAGAAGGGAAGGCAGTAAGGTGGACAAAGGCCCAAACTGAGGAAACACTAGCACGAACAGTGAAAGAAGGTGACAAGACTTTCTATGGATACATTAGTGAAAGGAGAAAGTCCTGAGAGGGTATTGCTAAGATCAAAGGGGATCAGGGGGCGTGTGAGGAGGAGGACCATGTAAAAGCATCTATCTTAAATAGATACTTCTGCTCAGTATTTACTGAAGAGAAGGTAGGGCAGGGCCCACAGCTCAGCACCATGGACACAGTGGGGAAGGAGGTGTGCACTAGTCCCTTCACAAAAGAAGGGGTCCTACAAGAGCTCAATAAGCTCAGGGTGGATAAGGCAATGGGACCTGATGGCATACATCCCAGGTTACTACAGGAGCTAAGGGTGGAACTAGCAGAGCCATTAGCAGAACTGTTTAGTGAGTCTCTGAGCACAGGAGAGGTCCCAGAAGACTGGAGAAGGGCTCACGTGATCCCTCTCCACAAGGGTGGTAGCAGGGAGGAAGCAGGGAACTACAGACCAGTCAGTCTTACCTCAGTAGTGGGCAAGATTATGGAGACACTCCATAAGGGAAGGATAGTGCAACACCTGGAATCCATAGGAGCACAGGGTCCAAGACAACATGGATTTACAAAAGGAAGGTCCTGTCAAACTAATCTCATAGATTTCTTTGACTGGATAACCAGAGTGGTGGACCAAGGCGGAGCAGTTGATGTTGTCTACCTTGACTTCAGCAAAGCTTTCAATGCTGTTCCACATAGAAGATTGTTTAATAAGCTGGGTAGGCTTGGGGTGGGTCAGACATTGGTCAACTGGGTGGCAAACTGGTTGACGGGCAGAAAACAGAGAGTGTTGGTAAATGATATACAGTCAGAAGAGATGCAAGTCACAAGTGGGGTATCTCAGGGATCAGTCCTGGGGCCAGTATGGGACAATTATTAGTTATAATTTCCTTTATTTTGTCACTTCGTTTGCAATATATGGTCACAAAAGGACAGTGAGCACCTGCTTTTATCTTTGTGCTCCTATCTCTATACTGAAATGTCTCTTCACGTTTCATAGAGTTTACACTTACTATGGCATCTACTATACTCTGATTGCTGTACCCTCTTTCATAGAAACATAGAAGTTGACGGCAGAAAGGGACATGAGGCCATCAATCTGCCATTTCTTTTCTACCTTATAAATGTGCCAGCTTCATTGCTCTGTCAGTGGCCTAGATATTCATACTCATCTGTATTGCTCCCTTATGCCTATTCCATGCCTGTTTGAAGCCCTGCGCTGTATTCATAGCCACCACTTCCTGAGGTAGGCCGTTCCATGCATCCACCACCCTTTCGGTGAAAAAGAATTTCCTCACATTCCCCCTTAATTGGCCTCTCTCTAATCTAATGCTGTGTCCCCTTGTCCTGCTATTTTTCTTATATTGAAACATGTGAGACTCTTTCACCTTGTTAATGCCCTTAAGGTGTTTGAATGTTTCAATCATATCACCTCTCTCCCTCCTTTGCTCTAGGGTATACATATTGAGCTCAGTTAATCTGTCCTCATATGTTTTCTGATGCAGTCCTGACCATTTTGGTTGCCCTTCTCGGACTGCCTCAATTTGGTTAATGTCCTTGAGAGGTGTGGCCTCCAGTACTGCCATGATACTCAGATGGGACCTAACCAGCGTCTTGTAAGAGGATTATTGCCTCCCTCTTCTGACTTGTAATACCCTACTAATACACCCAGCATCCTTCTAGCCTTACCTACTGCTTTAGAGGTCTGTTGGATGATTTCAGGTCATCGGTGATGATGACACCAAGTCTCTTTCTTCCCTTGTGACTGTCAGCATCTCCCTCCCAGCCTATAGGTAGCTTCAGGGTTTCTCTTCCTATGTGCATTATCTTGCACTTCTTAGCATTAAATCCCAGTTGCCACTCTTCTGACCATTTGCTAGTTTATCCAGCTCTTCTCATTCTGCCCACTCCATCTGGATCATCTACTCTGTTGTAGATCTTGGTGTCATCTGCAAACAGAAAGCCTTACCCTCTAGTCCATCTGCAATGTCACTAATTGAAGATATTGAAGAGGACTGGCCCCAGAGACTGATCCTCGAGGGTACCCAACATGTGACTTGCATCTCTTCTGACTGTATACCATTTACCACCACTCCCTGTTTTCTGCCCGTCAACCAGTTTGCCACCCAGTTGACCAACTTCTGACCCACCCCGAGCCTACCTAGCTTATTTATCAATCTTCTATGTGGAACAGTGTCGAAAGCTTTTCTGAAGTCAAGGTAGGCAACATCAACTGCTCCGTCTTGGTCCACCACTCTGGTTACCCAGTCAAAGAAATCTATTAGACTGGTTTGACAGTACCTTCGTTTTGTAAACCCATGCTGTCTTGGATCCTGTGCCCCTATGAATTCCAGGTGTTGCACTATCCTTGCCTTAAGAAGTACCTCCATAATCTTGCCCACTACTGAGGCAAGACTGACTGGTCTGTAATTCCCTGCCTCCTCCCTGCTACCACTCTTGTGGAGCGGGATCACATGAGCCCTTCTCCAGTCTTCTAGAACCTCTCCTGTGCTCAGAGACTCATTAAACAGTTCTGCTAATGGCTCTGCTAGTTCACATAGCTCCTTAAGTACCCTGGGATGTATGCCATCAGGTCCCATTGCCTTCTCCACCCTGAGCTTAGCGAGGCTCTTGAAGGACCCATTCTTTTGTGGAGGGACTAGTGCTCACCTCCCTCCCCCCGTGTCCTTGGTGCTGAGCTGTGGGCCCTCCTACCTTCTCTTCAGTAAATACTAAGCAAAGTATCTATTTAGGATAGATGCTTTTAAGGATCCTCACTTCTCACATGCCCCCTTTTCTCCTTTGAGCTTAGCAATACCCCTCTGGACTTTCTCCTTTCACTAATGTATCTATAGAAAGTCTTGTCACCTTCTTTACTGTTAAGTGCTAGTGTTTCCTCAGTTTGGGACTTCCTGCTGCCTGCTTTCCCTGCTTCCCTTAGGGCAGTTTGGTATGCCTCCCTATCTTCATCCTGCTGTGTTCCCTTATATTTCCTGAAGGCCAGCCTTTTGGCTCTGACCTTTTCTGCTACTGTATTTGAGAACCAAAGTGGTTTCCTTCTTCTTCTTTTGCACTCCATTTTCTGTCCCATAACACAATGGGATGTTGCTTCAAGTATTGCATCCTTAATGCTTGCCCACTTTGCCTGTACCCCTCACCTGTGTTCTTTTTGCCAGTGCCAACTTAACTCTGTTAGCCATCTTATCAAAGTCCAGCTCCTCTGAAGTCCATATTTTTTGCCTTGGAATGGGATGATTTAGATGTAATGGCCAAGTTAGACCATACCATATGATGGTCACTGGCCCCCAGGTGACCTTCTACCTGGAGATCTGTGATCCCTTCCCTGTTAGTCAGTACTAGATCTAGGATAGCCCTGTCTCTTGTGGGTTGTTGTACCAGCTGTTTGAGGACCTCCCCCTGCAGGGAATCCACCATGTGTCTAGTTCTGGCAAATGTTCCTGCTGGTAGTGACCAATCTGTATCCGGCATGTCAAAGTCTCCCATTATCAGAACCTCCCCTTTAGCTGTCATGTTTTGTATATCTTCTAACAATGTGTATATGTCCTCCCCTGGTCTGGGGGCCTGTAGACAACCCCAGTTCTTATGGTTGTCCCATTTCATTTCCAGGGTGACCCACAGTTCTTCTGGCTTCTTATGTGTATTCTGAATTTCTGTAGCTTTAATATTTTAATTGACATGCAGGCCCTCCACCCCCCTTTTTGCACCTCTGTCTCTTCTGAGACAGTACATAGCCAGGTAAAGTCTCCCAAGTGTGATTACTGGTAAACCAAGTCTCACTAATTGCTACTATGTCCAGTTTAGCCTCTGACATTTGCCTGCAGGTCTGGGATCTTGTTTCCCAGGCTGTGAGCATTGTGTACATGATTTTCCATTGGTCAGATTTTGGTGTGTTAGTTGTTGGGTGAGGTTTGGCATTTCCCCTGTGCGTCATATGGGGAGATGGACCTTTTTTCTTACCTGGTGATGCAAATGAACTGCAAACATGCTGAATCCCTGTTTGACCACTATCTGAGGGGGGAAGGGTGTTCTTCCCATTCGACGTATGGAGTGCTGCATCCCTCTCCCATTTGCTAGTTTAAATATTCTGCAAAGATGTCAAACTTCTGCCCCAATGCACTGACTCCATCCTTAGTCAGATGCAGTCCATCAAATTTAAATAACTTTCACTCCTAGAACTGTTGCCAGTTCCCTACAAATCTGTGTCCTTTTTCCTGGCACCAGCCCTTGAGCCACATGTTTAGCTCCCCTATTTCCCCTTCTCTGACCTTCCATCCATCTGTCCCCCCTCTCCCAGACTGGCAGGATGTCAGAGAAGGAGATGCCGGATGAAATGCATGATAGTTTGTCACCCAGCCTGGTCAGGTGTTCCTTGGTCTCCACAACTGACCGGCTGGCGAGATCATTAGTCCCTTTGTGTACCAGGACATCAATGTTTTCTCCTGCTTTGTGAACAATTTTAGCAATGTGGTCAGTGTCTCTCCACACTGATGTACCTGGGAGACATCTGACCATTACCCCTGGCTGGAGATGGGTATCAACTCCCCGAATCATGGAGTCCCCTATGATCAGAAGTTTTTTTTATTTCCTTTTTGCTTTTTTTTGTTTTGGTTCCTGATTTTGGCGAGTTTTGTTGTGCTAGCTCCTGTGCTGCAGTGTCCTGCTCTGCAGTGTCCTCTGCCCCTTTGTTTGATTTCAGAGATAGAGGCAGATACCTGTTTGTAGTGGTTATATGGTTTTTGGAGGTAATATGTTGGAGAGCACAGAGTGATGGGGCACCTGATTTGCCCCTCCTAACCACCTGCCAACCTCCTGGACCAACTACCCTCTGCGGTCGAGGTTCTTCTGTTGGATGTTGGGGAAATGACGGGTGGTTCTTATAATGTATGTCCTCTTGAATATGAAATTTGAGGCGCGCAATCTCTGCCCATGCTGCCCGGAGCTGAGCCCTAAGACCTCCAATGGCCCATCATGTAGGACAGTGTCCTAAATCCTGTAAGACTGTCCTTCTGAAAAGTGTTCCACAGTACCTGCAGTTAATGATATCCATTCCAGATGAGTTGCTGGGTTTATAACCTTGTCAGAGTAATTAGAAGGAAGAAAATGCTAGTGATACTTTGATTTTGTATTTTGTTTTCATATAACTTGTTATAACAAGTTAAATTACTAGTGCCCCTGTAAATGAGCTCACCTTGTGGATGCCCCACTGATCCACCCCTTCCTGCTTTGCCACAGGAAATGTCACAGCTGTGGTACCCTATAAAAGGAGTGCAGTGTGGGGTAGTTGGAGATGGGGTTGGTGGCTGGGCCCTTCCCCTGCCGAAAAACAACAACCATTGATGAAAAACAAGGAGATAAGAGCAGAAACAATCAGTCAACAACAAATGCAGTAACCCTGAAAGCTTATCCTAATGTTAGAGAAAACTGTAAAACCTGTAAAGAACCACCTGTAATAATTTCAGAGAAGATATACCCTGTAAGAAACACTTTGCTACAGAGAAAATAAAAGCAGTAACAGAAGACATACCTTGCAAAGACAATTTGGATCAAGAAGATTACAGCAGTAATCTGTTGTTGCACACACCTGTAGGCACCCTTGTAATAATGCAGAAGAAGGTATACCCAGCAACAATAATTTGAATCAGAGAAAAATAAAGCAATGAAATGTTAGCAGCAAACAGTAGCAATCCCTGTGAGTACAAAATAAAAATAACACACAGTAAATCTGCTTAGCCAAAAGAAGTCTTAATCCTTTTCCCTTGCTCTGGTAAGGTTCTCTGCTCTGTCCTTTCAAGCAATCTCAGAAGAAAAGAGCTCAGGTGAAGCTAAGTGCCTTGGCCAGCACCTAGCCGATGTACCCAGGCACCAATATCCACTATGAACCTTACTGTGTCACTGGGCACTATTCCGTGCATGCTAAAGGAGCCTGGTGCGCTCACTGGCTCCTGCTACCCACGCAATGGTGGCTAACACTGAGGACTTGCAACCTACCCCTGCCTTCATTTTATGTACCAAACCTTCATGGCTCTCAACATCCTGCACACAGTGTACTCACAGGCAGAACAGCAATTGCCTCTGTAATAAGTTATGTGGCTACCGGCTAACAGCCCACTGATTGATATTGCTCAGGGCTGGGGATGTGCACCCAAATCCTGGCCCATCTAGTCCACTTCACTCCTCTAACCACCCAACTCAAGGAACAATCAAGATAGCATCAATAAACATTCATACCCTCCCAAGCAAATTGGATCAACTACAAGCCTGGTCCTCACAGCACAACCCCAACATTCTGTCGGTAGTTGAAACCTGGCTTTCAGCCAAGATCCATATAATGAGGTTGCTCTTCCAGACTTTAACATTTTCAGGCTTGACAGGACTATCAAGAGAGGTGGTGGATGTGCAATCTACATTAAGGACTCCATCAAAGGGCACGTCCTTCCCCAGGGGGACCTAAGACCTAATGCACAGGTGCTAGCAATCAAAGCCCTACTCGGGGCACACAACAAATCCCTAACTATCGTCTCTGCCTATGTTCCCCCTAATGAACACAAAAGGGGCTTCAAGTGTATCGTGGACTTCATCCATGGTCTGCCCTCTAACTCTGAGATCATCTTATTAGGGGACCGCAACGTCAACCGGCTTTCACCTGATGCAGGCCCTTACAGGGGCAATATCTCTGCAGTCCATCTGACCCAGCTTGTCTCCTCCCCCACCAGGGTTAACAACAAAACTTGCACCAGCACCCTGCTAGACTGGATACTTTCTAGCAATCCTGAATGACTCACCAATGTGACAGTGCACCTGGACGCAATTAATGACCACTCCCCAGTCTCCTGCAGCTGGACTAACAAATTCTTCAAGCCACCACCCCACTTCACCTTTAGTAGGGTACTAAAGCATGAGCATCTGGAGTCCTTGAAGTATGATCTTGCCAACACCAACTGGTCACAAATTGACAATGCTACAGGCATCAATACTGCCTTGGAATACTTTATACAACAGTTCACGAAGGTCTGTGACATGCATGCACCCCTCAAAAAGGTCAAAGCATGGGGTCAGTTAACCCCTAGTTATCATCTGACCTCATAAACAAACTGAAGAATGCATGATCACTGCTGGCACCTAGCTAGAGTGGATGGAAACCCTCCAGCTATACTAGCCCTACAAGCAAGCCAAGTGCCTGCACCCTGGAAATAGGCCAGGGTAAATCCAACCACCACAAGGAGTTGCTTACTGCCTCCTGGGGTGATGGGAAAAATTTCAGGACTAACATGTAGGAAGTCTTAGGGAAGGATGTAAAGTTGTCACCAAACCTGATCAACATTCAGGGTACTCCTACCCAGGACCCTCGAATTTTAGCCAATGCCTTCAATGAAACATTCTTGGACCTCTCCAGGATACTCCCCCCAGACTTCTTTGAGGACTCACCACACTCCAACACCTCTACCACTGATGGTCTCCATCAGCCTGTCCCCCTTTATATTTCAAGATGCTAACCCCTTCGTTAGTAGAAAATACCTTCATAAAGTGCTTGGAAAATCACGACAAAGCGCAGACACGCTGGACTTCAAACTTATTGCACTCACTGTTGAAGACGTTCTCCTCCCCATAACTAAGATCCTGAACCTGTCACTCTGCCACTCACAATTCCCACAGGTGTGGAAATTGGCCATCGTGATTCCTGTCCACAAGAGTGGAGATCGGGCATCGCTGTCAAACTACCGGCCCATCTCAATTTAACCACCGCTCTCCAAAGCACTAGAACGCATAGTGGCTGACCAGTTGGTCGAATACCTTGAAAAACACTCAATCAAAAGCCCTGAACAGCATGGCTTCCATAAAGATCATAGTACCTCTACGGCACTACTGGAACTCATTGGTTTCATACACCGGTCATTGGACCAAGGAACCCTAGCAGGAGCAGTCTTCATTGACCTCTCAAAGACCTTTGATACTGTCCACCACTCCCTCCTCCTAAACCAATTAACTTATATCGGCTTCTCTGCAAAATCAACAGTCTGGTTCAAAAGCTATCTAGGACAATGCACACAAAGGGTGAAAATCAACAATGTCCTCTCCAACCATCTGCTTGTAAGATCTGGTGTCCCTCAAGGCTCCATTTTAGGACCGCTCCTTTTCAGCATCTTTCTAAACAATCTACCGTGCCACTGCCCACAACAGATGCTACTCTATGCAGATGATGCAGTAATTTTCACAAGCTGCTCAGACCCAGAGGAGGAACTTGAGGGCAATCTGCAATGAGGCTTTGGGATAGTTGAGGAATGGTTCAATAACCATAAACTAATCCTAAACAGCAATAAAACCAAAGTCATGATGTTCTGCAGCACTTGGAACAAGCACAAGTCCCATGCACTTAACATCAGTACCTGCTCTGGAGCTCTGCTAGAACATGTCCAGCACTTTAAATATCTTAAGATCACACTTGACAACAGTCTAGCCTATGACCAGCACATCAGCAATGTTTCTAGGACCGTCGACTACAATATCGGTCTCCTCCACAGGCACAAGCACTGTCTCACTTTGGACGCCCTTTGACAAGCCATCAACAGCTCCATCCTTTCTGTTGTAGACTATGGCTTGGTAATCTATGGTGCTGCTTGCCACACTGCTCTCCGTAGAATATCAATTGTACTGAACAAGCCCTGCAGACTGCTCACAGGGGCTGAACGTCTCACCCATACTTGTGACCTCTATGCTCAAACGGGCTGGCTCCCACTCAGTGGGAGGTTACACTACCTAACCTGTTTGCTCACCAAAAAGGACCTACTTGGTATCCTTCCCCATGGCACAGCTAACCTACTTCAACTTCACAGCAGCAGCTCGCAATGGACAAGAAGCTCTAGCACTCACTTCTTCCATGTTCCTCATCTTCGAACAATGCAGGGTCAACGCTCCCTTGCCTACAGAGCACCTCTCTGGTTTAATGCTCTCAGCCGGAACATCTACAACCAACCTACTCTGGACCCTTTTAAAAGATTGCTTCGCCAACATCTTTCTGCATCCAGCACCAGTGACTGCTACCCCTAGTCCCCATTGCCTATAGTCTCTGCCCTGCCTCTTAGTGGTTCCCTGCATTGGCATGGCCCTTGCCTCCTCTACCCACCCCCCTCACTCCCTCTCACCCCCTCACTGTCCTGCCACTTAGTGGCTCACTGCACTGGCATGGCCACTAGCCTCCTTCTACCCACCCCCACTCCCTCACACCCTCTCACTATGACAATGTATATGACTGCTGCCACTTTCTTTCTCACCTCACTCACACACCCCTCTCCTACCCACTGCCACCTTTAGCCCCTCTCTAACTCGTTTCTGCCTATCTCCAACTATTTTCTTCGCCAACTTACGATGTACTCAAACCTAGGGTATCTTGCCTATTATTGTCATGTTTTTTAAATGCTTGCTTGTATAAACCGTTGTAATTATTGTCCATGTGTTATACTCTCTTCTTTGTATAATCCTTTGTATTATTGTCTTCCCTTCCACTGACGTGGAGCCTTTGTAAACGAGCTCCTAGCTCAAAGGTGTTTAATCCTAGATCTCAATAAATAAACAAAAAACTAGCAATGTATGAGCGTGGTAACCCATGTAAAGGACAACAGTGTGATTTAAATATGCAGTTTAACGTTCCACACAAACCTTGCTGCTATTTCAAGTCCGAATTAATGGTTACTAGTGTTGTTTATTGAAAACAGCTTTTACTAATAAAACTAAATTGTTTTTAGTTCATGATTGGTTAGAATTAATTAGTAACATGTAATTTTGTCACTATTTATATGGAGGCAGTGTTGTGATGTTTTAGATTCACTTTGGTGATGCCTGACAGTGGTCAGGGGAAACGTTAATGTTGGTACAGCTTTTACCGCTTATTTTTGGGGCTTGGTGCACATGTAAAATGCAGTTTTGTATTTAAATAAAAGGACTTCATTTTTTTCATCAAAGTCCTGTGCTCTCTGATTTTTGTGGGTGCTCTTACTACTTCTTCTGAAACATTACTTCATGCAGTCCAAAAATATGAACACCAGCCAGTAGTATATTCAAAATTTCTTTACTTCTGCAACACTGCAGGTTCGAATGCTTTACCAGAGAGAAAACAACTTCTAAAGGCCCCAACCGGTTTTGGCATGCATGCTTCCTCAGGAAGGCCAGTCATGAGTACACACAAAACTTTTATACCCCATAATTAATTTCAAACGCTTGTCTTGAGTGATTTCATCCACTCGTTAGTCATAGTGCATACATAATAAAGTGCTGTGTAATGATCTAAAACTAAATCAAACTGTTAAAACAAAAATTGTTAAAACAAAAATGTAAAAAATAAAAATGTAACCAGCCTTGTTCACTCAGTTTAAACACATAAATCATACAAGGTGAATTATTTTTCATTGGTGTGGTGTAAGGGTCATTTTAAACTCCACTATGCTCTCAATACAATATAGAGGGTTACCCACTGGTGGGACTCAAACCCACAACCTTGATTACAATTTCCAATACCCTATTTATAAGGAATACATCTAAACTGCTGGCCTATTCAATTTCACACTGTCAGTTCATTTAATACCACTATTTACTAAAACTCCACCTAGGTGCATAATGAATACTGATGGTGAGGTAATGTAAATGAATTTTATATACTTAGTATACACCCCATTTGCCAATTGTTCTAGTTATGTTGTTATACATACACTAGAAAGCCCCCTATGTCTAAGACAAAATAATTAAACAAAAAACTTCTTTAGGGGCCCATCCAGTTGCCTAGGCATACAGTACTATGGAATTACTGGGAAGTGAAAAGGTCAACCTAATATGCTCTCACATTTTTTCATACCTAGATCTACTCATTACTTGGAAGTGAAAAAGAAGAAGAAGAAGAATCAGTATTTATATAGCGCTTTTCGTACATCCAAAGCGCTTTACAAGTAATGCTAGACTGGTAGTGAAGTGACTGAATGTGTGGTGGCAGCCATATCGCACATCATCACCCACACACAGCCTGGATAATTGCATGAACCAGTTTATGGAAAGGGGAATGTTGGCCAGGACACCGGAATGTTCCCTACTCTTTGCGAAGAGTGCCCTGGGTTCTTTTACTTCCACCTGGACACCCACCAGGATGGGTAGAAGGGACCTCAGTTTAACGTCTCATCCGAAGGACGGCACACCCCAGCAGTACAGCACCCCCCAATACTGCACTCGGATGCCAGCGATTTTTAGGTGCAAGTCCAATCCCGGTGTGGGACAAGAACCCACAACTTTCTGGTCCAGAGGCGGATGTGCTACCAACTGAGCCACGCTGACACCTAAGGTCAGCCCAGTGTGTTTTCACATTTTTCTTTGGCTTTATGCCTAGATCCACTTTACAGTTCATGTCTTTTATACGTATTGAGTATGCAGCCATCTAATGTTATATTTCAATACTTAATCACAACAACCATAATTCAAACCATCTTCTGAATCGTACCCCTTGGTTCCGTTCTTTTAGAAGCACAACCCTCATTTCTTCTTCAAAAATGGGGTCAAATTGATCTCATCATTTAATCCTGGTTCCTTGAGGCTTTGTAATTGAAACATCCAAAATGTTTCCCGCTGTAAAAGCAGGTCATCCAAATTATCTCCTGTTTCTCCTAGCCTCACCTTTTACAATCCACAAAAATGAAATCCACATTCATTTCTATTCCTACTAATGTGTATATGCTTCGCAAGTGCATTCTTGAGGTCTGTATTTCTTATGGCACCTTTGTGCTCACCTATGCATATTTTAAAAACCCTACTTGTCTTTCCAATATAGCAGGCCTTGCATTTACAGGTGGCCATGTACACCACCCCAACCGTAGAGCAATTAATACACTGCTTAATCTAAAAATATTTCCTGCAGTTTATTGATGTAAATGTATCTGTTCTATTTATTGATTCACAGTGGATGCAATGTCCACACCTATATGTGCCCATGGGTGGTTGTGGTAGCCATGTATCCTGCTTAGGGGTGGGTTGTAGACTATGCACCAATCGGTCCCTTAAATTACAACCACGCCTGTACACCATTCTTGGTTGTTTGTTTCTGCGTGACCTGTCCAAGTAAGGGTTCAGTTTTCCATATTTCCCAGTCTTTATTTATAATGTCCCTTACTAAATGGGATTTCTTGGTGTATGTGGAGATGAAATTGATGGTGCCATCCTGCCTTTTTCTATCTCTGTGCCTGTATACCAACAAATCTGATCTATTTGCACTTTCTGCCTTCGTTCTAGCCTCGTTTATACACTCTTGTCTGTATCCCTGTTCAAAAAATCTGGCCTCCATTTCATCTGCTCTCATCCTAAACATGTCTTCTGGAAAACGGTTCCTTTTTAATCTCAGGAATTGTGCTGTGGGGATATTTTCAATCATGTGCTGAGGATGACAGCTTGATGAAAGTAAAATCATGTTTTGATCATTCGGTTTTCTGTACAAATCAGTTTTTAGCCTTCCCTCAGTGTCTTTTGTAATCTGCAAATCCAAAAAGAGTATTGTGCGATGACTACACTCCATCTTGAATTTTAAGTTGGAATTTGTACTCTCCAGGAATGACACAAAATCTCTAAGCTCACCCTCATCACCCTTTCAGATGAGAAAAATATAATCTATAAAGTGTTTCCACATGCATACCCGATGAAAATAGGGGTTGGCCTGTTGAGACAGCACCACATCTCTTTCCTATTCCCTCAGGTATAAATTAGCATAATTGGGGGCAAACAAAACTTGCCTCCATCACTGTACCCTTTATTTGCTGAAACACTGACATCTGAAATGAAAACACATTGCATTCTAACACTTTTCTCGTACACTCTAGGATAAATTCATGTAATTCCATAGTATGCTAGGCAACTGGATGGGCCCCTAAAGAAGTTTTTTGTTTAATTATTTTGTTTTAGACATAGGGGGATTTCTAGTGTATGTGTAAATCATAAATAGAACAATTGGCAAATAGGGTATTGGAAATTATAATCAAGGTTGTGGGTTTGAGTCCCACCAGTGGGTAACCCTCTATATTGTACTGAGAGCATAGTGAAGGTTAAAATGACCCTTACACCACACCAACGAAAAATAATACACCTTGTCTGATTTATGTGTTTGAACTGAGTGAACAAGGCTGGTTACATTTTTGGTTTTTGGTTTTTACATTTTTGTTTTAACAATTTTTGTTTTAACAGTTTGATTTAGTTTTAGGTCATTACACAGCATTTTACAGTGTATGCACTATGACTAATGAGTGGATGAAATCACTCAAGACAGATGTTTGAAATTAATTATGGGGTACAAAAGTTTTGTGTGTACTCATGACTGGCCTCCCTGAGGAAGCACTCATACACAAAACCGATCGGGACCTTTAGAAGTTGCTTTCTTTCTGGTGAAGCATTCAGACCTGCAATGTTGCAGAAGTAAAGAAATTTTGACTATACTACTGGCTGGTGCTCGTATTTTTGGACTGCATGTATCATATTCAACCCACCTTCTGAAACTGGCCTATAGGTATGTCCTCTTTTTATTGGGTTTAATCTACTCCCCCAGAGTAACTGAAAGAATAGTCCTAATATTTTTGTTTGCATTTGTGTTGGCATCAGAAGGACATAAGCTATGTATAAAAAGATAGGAACAGTAAAAGCTTTCAGTATATAAATTATTTTCTGTCTTGTCATACTCTGTGCCTTCCATCTGTTAACCTTGTCCCGGGCTATCTTAAATTTTTTGTTCCAGTTTTCTTGCATTGGGTCCTGCCTTCCAAATGTTACCCCTAAAATTCCTATACTGCCTGTTGCTATTTCTATACTTCCTTGTTTTGTTTTGTCTTGTCTGTCTTCCCTAATGGAAGTATCTTGCTCTTCTTTTTATTTGTAGCTATGCTCATACTTTGTTTATTGTTTTCAAAAAAACCTCTATCATCTTCTCTCCTGAAAGCTGGTCACTAACCCAAAACATACAGTCATCCGTACATGCATTTGTTTTTTGTATAGGGCTGTTTTTCCATTCAGTTGCTTTTACACCTTCATCTTTCTTTATCAAATGCAGCATTGGATCTAGATAGAACACATACAACAGCAGGCTCAGGGGACATCCTGTCTCATTCCATTATATATATACATATATATATATATACACATTGGGGTCCCCATATGCCCATTTCTCATAGGACATACTTGTGCTTCCTTATATAGACTTTTTATTAATCCAATGAACTCTTCTGGAACATTATAATTTGCCAATACTTGCCACATATATTGATTCCTAACTGCATCAAAGGCAATTTCCTGGTCTATCATATACAAGTAATCTTCCAATTCTTATTCTTTCACCTTGTTTATTATCGCTCTTAAATATATTAGGTTTTGCCTAATATCTCTCCCTGGTATTGCACATGTGTGTGTCTGCAGTATTAGATTTTGTGCATATTCCATCAATCTTTCATTAATGATTTTTGCTAATATTTTGTAGTCCGCTGTTAACAGGTTTATAGGTCTCCAGTTCTTCATGTTTGCTTCATCTCCTTTTTTTGTGCAAAAATATAGTAATGCCTTGTTTCATACTGTCTGTTAAATTTCCATTTTCAAATATGTGATTGTATACAAGTGTTATCATTGGTGTCAAAAGGTTTTCAATTATTTTGTAAAAGAAGTGAGGAATTCCATCTATCCCTGTAGCGGTTTTGCTTGTTAAAGAGTTTATTGCCTCTTTTACCTCTATTTCTTTTATGTGCTCTTTAAAAAAAAGGCTTCATTTGCCTCAATTTGTGGTAAATCTATCTGTTCTAATATTTTGTTTGAAATTTCCAGTCTATCTTTTTGAAACTTGCTCTTTAGATGTTCTTGCACAATACGTTTCATCTTACCAATATCTGTGTGTGTTACCCCATTTTTATCAATAGTTCATACATAACCCTATTGTCCAGTCTGTCTTTATTGCTATCAAAGGGATTTGTCTGGGATTTTGTCCCTTGCGTACCACTTTTTTGTTTCATTATTAGTGACCTTTCTCTTTTTATGCTGATTCTCCCACATTTGTGTTTTTACGTTGCCAATTATTTCTGAGAGGTCGCGTCAAGTTTTATTTTGTCTTTTATTTCTTTCTATAACCTAGCTCTGAAGCCAAGATATTTTTGATATTTCGTTCGTTCTTTTTTTTTTTGCGACTCTAAAATCATGGCCTGTTTAATATTCCACTTTGTATCCTCCCACCAGTCTAATATACTGTCATATAGGTCCAATACTTTCCCTCTTGCAGCTAAAATTCCTTTATTAATTCAGTAACCAGTTCTTCTTGTAAGTTTTCTGTGTTCATCCTCCAATACCCTTTACCAAAAGATATATTCTCCCTTAAATCTATTTTTAATAGAACTGCCATATGATCTGATATTTCCAAAGGTTTAGTTTTAATATTTTTAACCTTTGTGTTTTTCGAAACAAACCAAAAGTCTGTCCTTTTTGACACTTTGCCTTTAAAGAAGGTGTGCTCTGATGGTCTCCCTATAATTTTATATGCAACTTCCATCTGTGAACTTGTTAATATTTTTTAAGTTGGTTTGAATCACAAAAACCTTTATTCAATTTTCTTCCCCAATCCCTTTTTGTCAATCAGCAGTTGAAGTCTCCTCCCCATAAAGTAAGCTTGGGAGTATGTAAAAATGGCGCTGTTAGCTCCATTACCTTATTTCTGTCTGTTTTAACTTGTGGATTATATATTACTGTCAACCTTACTGTCTTCTTAACTACTGCATCCACCACCACTGCCCTCCCTGGTATTATGTCTATTATTTTAAGTATTTTAACATCAGATGTTGAAAAGACTATACCTATCCCTGAACACCTTTCTTCCCCAGTTGATCCAATCGATGGTCCCCACCTCCAGTCTTTCTGGGATTGATTTATTTCTGCAGTTGTGTGTAATCTTGTGTCTTGTAAAAAAATTATGTCCTCCTTTAAATCTTTTATCACAGAAAAGTTAGTAGCCTTTTGGATCTGTTTTTAATACTGTTCACATTGCATGTAATGCAGTTTAAGGAGGCCATCCTAGTTAAAAAAATAAAAGCGTTTTTTATTTTTTAAATGTCCTTAGTTTTTTTTTTCCTTTTTTTTGGAGGCTTGAGTGTCTGTTTCATATTCAGATGAATCTTCATTTCCTGAGAAGTCTGAAAGTGTTGAGTCAGTGTCCTCATCCATTGTAGCATGTTCTTTGTCTTCTAAAACTGTGTATTTGTTTATTAGTTGTAATGGTTCTTGTTCTTTTCTGGTATGTTTCCACTTTGGAGGTTTAATGCTTTTTTTCTTAGATCTAATCACCTTTGTAAACTTTCCTTCTTGGTTCTTTGTAACAATTTTCCTTTTCCTATCTTGTTTGTGATCCCCCACTTTCTTCTACTTGTTTCACTGATTCACTCTGATTGTCTTGTGATAAAACATTTTCCTCAGGGGGGCAGTTTGGGTCATGTGGCGGGTTTCACCAGAGGCTTTCTGATCCCCCTCCTCCATCTCTTTTGCTTCAGTGAATATGTTTTCTTTTTTTGCCTTTTCCTTCTGTGCCAGAGCTAAATAGATGTCTTGCTCTGCTTTATCTGCTGGATCAGAACTTTTGTGCATAGCCCAAGGACAATTGCTGAAAATGTGACCAGTCTCCTCACATAAACTACATTTTATTAGATTTTTACAGATGGCCCCAATGGTGTCTAATTTGTCCACATAACCCACATTGTATCATTTCACAAGTACTGCTTAGATTGCCTTTTACCCCACACCTGTAGCATGTATGGGACTGTCCTGCATAAAAGACTACCCTTCTGTCTTTTCCTAAAAAAAAAAAAAAAACAGTTTGGCAAGTATTGTATCTCTCCATTTTGTTGCTTTAATGTTATTTTAAATCTCCAATCACCTATTCATAAGCTTTCTTCATCCAGTATTGGTCGTGGAGGTCCATTTAATACACATTTTTGTTTTAGCCAGAAATAAATATCTGCCACATTTACTCCCTTGATTTTGAAGAGCACTGTAACCACTTTGTAGGCTGGCTTGGTTAGGGGTATTGCTATAACATCTCTCCATAGTGGGATGTTTTTGATCTGGTGATAGAATTTCCAGAATCTTTCCAGTCCTACTGGGTGTTTGAAGCTCACATCATATGCTGTATCTCCTGGAATGTGAATTAAGGCATACATTTCATAAGCATAGTATTTCATGCTGTTTTTCAGTATCTGTCATCCTACAAATAATCTATCTGAGGCATCTGCAGTTGCACCCCTAAATTTTAACCTGACCACATTCCTTCTTTTTGCAGGCTCAGCCAGTTTCTTTGCCCCTTCTAGAAATAACTTTTCTAACATTGCCCCCCATACTTTTTCCTCTTTTGTTTTTTCATTTTCACTTGCCCTTCTCTGCAAGGTTTTTCCTCAATTTCCATTGAGGTATCTAGGTCCTCATCCCTGTTAGACCCTCACTTTTTATGTCATTTTCCTCTTCTGACATTTTTTCCTCAGTCTCTTTATCTTTATGAACTTTTTTCTCCATTCTTGGGTTAGAAGCTTCTGTTTGCATTTTAGCATCTTTATTTTTTTCCTCAAAGTGAGATTTTTCCTGAGACACCCGTTCTGTGAACATACTAGGCCTATTCGGATCCCAACCTTTCCCATTTGCTCTTTTTTCCAGCCTGCTTTTGAAAGTGCTTCAGCTACCCAGTCTGGTGTGTCTCTAAATTCAATTGGTCCTGTATTGTTTGGGTCATCATTATCTTTTTTTATTTTTATCAATTTTGGGAGCCCCCTTGTCAGATTCTGATAAATCTTCTTGATGCATGTCTTTTTGCTTATGTTCACTATGTTCCTCCTCACTGTTTTCCTCCTTTTGAATACTTTCTTTTCCTTTACTAATAACTTGCTGAGTCCATCTTAGGCTGAGCCATTTCTGACTATTTTTGGCCATTCCAATAATGGCTTCACTATTGCTCTTTTTTAGAGCATTTTTCTCTTTTTCAGCTGTCTGCTGACTACAGGGCATGGCTGTCTTTGATGATACTATGTCAGTTTCCACTGGCTGACTCTGACAGGCTGCCACCCAATCAGCTTGTTTTGTTTGTTTTTCTACTTCCCTCTGGTTCATGTAACTTTTCATTTTACTTTTTATTTTACTTTTACCACTTTCTTTTTGCTTTTGTACAGTATCCACTGCTCATTATTCTTAAGTAGCTTACCTGCACTCTCCATCTCCACGGAGTGTGCCCTTTCTTTTTTGTTTCTGTCTGCCACCAAAATCTCAAGAGAATCATATGCTCCCAACCATTTTCTGGTTCTGCCCTGCTTTCCTTCATGTTTTCCATCTCCAGCATCACTTTTTCTTGCATACTGGTCTCCAGCAACTCAGAGGCAGGGGATGAAACCCGCCCACACGTCCTTCCTCTCACCTCACTGAACTGAGTCTGACATCTGTCAGCACTCCAACATGAATCCCCCTACTGGCAAAGTAGGGGAATGTTTTAGTGAAAGAAAATATATCCAATTTTCACAAATTCATCTTCATATCCATAAATACATATAACATTTCAGTCAGATACAAGTCATGTTACCAAAAGGTATATAATGAGAAGAAGAAAAAAACAATGAATATTAATCAAAAATCCATGTGCAATGTTTCCAATAATTTTAAAATTCACCGGTAGACATTTTATCCTTTTCTATCCCATACACATCTTGCAAGTTCTGCTGTATTTGGTTGACAATCTGTACAGGAGCATATATTTTTTGCTGCATAATGTATGCACATCTGACTTGCCACAGGTAAAACCTGCATAAGGCTAAAATCAGCCACAAAGTACTGGGGTGGTAAATTCCTAAAGCTGGTGGATATATTCCATATATCAGAATGTCATATGTAAGAAAAGTAAGTGCCTTTTCTCTCCATTTATGTAATAACATTGTCCATACAGAATTGCTGAAGGGGCATTCCATGAAAAAATGATTAATGGTTTCGGGTATCATGTGACAAGTATCCTGTGGGCACAGCCTTTCCTTAACTGCCTTATGTTTTAAATTGTTGTGAACCCCCCAATCTGCCATAACAGGTTAACCATGTAATGTCCCAAACTTTCTTAGGAATTCTACAATCGGTTAGTTGTTTAAAAACCGTTGTCTGATCAATTATATTTCCATACACATCCACTGAAGAGGAAAGGTCTGAAAACTTGGTACTTATACATTTTGGGTATAACTGCTTCCTGTTGGATGTAAGAATAGTGTTGGGGAAAGCTCCCATTGTCAGATTTTAGGAAAAGTGGGGATTAAATAGTATGGAAGCTTATATTTCCTGAAATGCCTTGGGACTTCATAAGGGGGTTGTTGCCATGTCTGACATAAAGTGAAAGAATAAAAGTGAATCAAAGAATACCAAAAAGGGGGTTGATGCTGCAGGGGAAATGGAATGTTAAATTTACAAAATAAACTGTGAAAAAATACTAAAGGATTTAACATTTTAACTCCACCATGGCAGTAATCATGGTATGTGTAAGTCCTCTTAACTGGATTGAGGCGGCTTCCCCCAAAACCTTGGAAGAAGATGTTGTTTACTCTAGCCTCTAGGGAAATAGTACTGGAAAAATTGCTGCAAGATGTAAAAATAATGGAAGAATTAAGGTTTTTAGTAACATCACTTGTTTCTGTTTAGAAATTAACTGTCCTTTCCATGCAGAAAGGGTGTGTGAAGCCTTATCCAAAGTCAGTTCCCAGTATGAATAGCATCATCCATGCTTCCAAAAACTAAACCAAGGATTCTTATTGGAGATGAGGCTACTGGAATATCTGCTATTTGTGTTACAGTGTATGGAGTGTTCAAAAGAGGAAGATGAATAATTATACTTTTCCCATAATTTAGTTTAGACCCAGACATAGCTTCAAATTCCCGAAGTACTGGAACTAAATCATCTTTTTTGAATAAAGAGGTGATATGTATGCAGAGGTCATCTGCATAGGCCAAAACAGAATGTATAGTAGAGCCTGAAGGTAGTAGTATTCTTGGAAGGGAGGGATGTTGTAATAGACTCCTAAGTAAAGGATCTATCTGGAAAGCATAAAGAGGACTCAATGGACAGCCCTGTCTGACTCCTCTCTTACCTAAATATGAAGAACATGGGAAGCCATTAATATGTGGTTGTATCCAGGCTGAAGTATATAATAACTTAATCCAAGCAATAAACTGTTGGGGAATATGATAACGAGATAATGTGGAAAATAAATAGTTATGATTTACACGGTCAAAGGCTTTTTTCTGGTCTAAAGAAATCAGAATAGAGGGTGTGACTGAAGTTCTGAAAGTTATGATATCGTTAAGTAGCGTCAAGTTAGATGTAATTGTTCTGAGGAATAGCACATGTTTGTACTTCTGCTATAACTTGTGTAGTTATGGGAATAAGTCTATTTAATAAAATGGCTGCAAAGATTTTATAATCTACGTTTAGCAGGCTTAAGGGCCTCCGGTTATGAATATCTGACCTATTTCCCTTTTTAAACAGAAGAATCCAAGAAGCTTGAGTATTGCTGATATAATTCTGCAATAAGTCCATCAGCTCCTGGAGAAGTGCATTTTATTGTTTCTTTATAGCTGACAGTGTCTCTTCCATCGAGATAGGTTTAGTAAGATTTGTCAACTGTTCTGTGGGAACTACAGGGATAGTAATACCTAAAAAAACTCAGAATTAAAAGAAACAGAGGTGGAAGTTCCAAAAATATTTTCCAAATATACGTGCGCCTTCCTTTTAATCTCAGGCAGAGTTTTAAAAATATTATTTGTGTCAGGGTCTGCAAGTTGGTCAAAATGTGTAGCAGCCACCCTGTCTGTATAGCTTTTCTAGATATCCAATGAAGCTTTAGAGCCTTGAGTGCCGTATTGTGCCTCCATCTTTAATGAGTGTGCTCTGTTATACTGATATTTTTCCATCTCCATTTTTAAAGTTCTAATTTGTAGTGAGTAATCTAACCAAGACCCCTGTGCTCTAGAGATTATATTCATTAATTTATGCCTTAAAGCTAAATATTTCATGTAGGAATTGTGTGTCTTGTTTTTCGCTTGTTTAATAAAAAGGGATTTTAAATCCTTTTTAGTATCCTCCCACCACCTCAGGGAGGAGTGGTAAGCTTCATATACAGAGGCTCTGGCTCTCAACATCTCCTGGCAGGCAGCTGAAATACAGGTATCAGAAAGTAAACTGCTGTTTAATTTCCATCGGGAATAAGGCTTATGTGTAAAGGACCCTTTAGAGGGGGAACACAACACTAAAACAGCCAAATGGTCTGAGGTTTCACACGGGAGTGTTTCAGCCTTTTGTACTTCTACATTTTGAGAAACAAATATATAATCTATTCGTGTAGCTAATGTCCCCCTATAGTATGTTCCTGCCCCATTTGGGTTAACCTCACAATATCCATTTTTAAGCCTCACATTTTTGATAATGGTTCCCAGAGTGGCCATATCTCCAAAAATGTTTTGCATAGAGCCCCCTCTGTCCAAAGGTGATAACCCATAGTTCAAATCTCCTCCCATATAAATATGTCTCTTAGTGTAGAGGTATGGTTGCAATGACTTAAATAAAGCTGTTCTGGCTGCTATGCTTTGTAGTGCATAAATATTTATTAATCTTAGTTTTAAATTCTTGTAATTGCAGTCTAGCAGTAAAACTCTTCCAGGTGAAATGTCTACTAGTCTGGTTACTTGAATGTTATACCCAGAGAACAATATGCCAAGGTCATCACACCTACCCTCCCCAGCAGACCAGAAAGAGAGCCCTTTTTCCCATTGTTTCTTAACCTGGAGGAATTCAAAGTTGTTTTTAAGCCAAGTGTCCTGAATTAAATAAATGTCTTGGTGTAAATCAGCCAAATACTGCATTGTGACCATCTGTTTCCTATAAGATTTTATACTACACACATTAAGTCTGAGACACCGCAGTAAAGGCTCAGATTGCATAAAAAGCAGAAAGGAGATAGATTAGGTGCTAACATATAGTAACTCTAGACACTAAGTAACTGCAGACTGACCACCTGGCAATTTCTTAGGAGGAGTGGGATCCAGATGGGAATCAGATGAATAATCCATTCTGGAAGATGAAGCGTGAGATGAAACTGAATCACCTTCCTCCCCTTCTGTGTCATCCCATTGCTTCCTCTTCACTAGAGCCTGATATTTATTCCTTGTAAGAATAGTTTTTCATGGGGAGGGACCCTGTGCCTTTCATTTCCCTTTTCCTCTCTTTGTAGGGAGGACCTCCATAAACAGGTGTTCATCCTGTACAAGGGGTGGAGGGGGGCATAGTACTTGTACAGTTCTCTTGGGATGGTTCTGTAGTCATATTACAGCAAGGGGTTTACTGAGTTTCAAGTGTGGGGGAGGCTGCCTGGAGACATGAACCAGAGGTCCCTAAACTAAAGGTGTCTGCTGAAACTGGGGGGGAGCATTTGTAAGTTCTTCTTCCTGCTGTTGAAGTGCTTGAGTTTGAGAGTCTGTGATTAAGGCTACCTGATCTTGAGGAGGGAGGTCCATTCTATTATGGTCTGCCCAAGGGCATTGATGGTAAAAGTGCCCCAATTCATCACATAAGTTACACTTCAAGGGCACAGAGTCATAATGTCGCATGGCAGAATGCCGTGTGGCACAATCGCGTTCTGTAGATTCCGGGATATTTTCTTTTCTGTTGGGGGGTCGCCCCACACCCCGGACCCCCATAGGATTCTAACAGGGGGCAGTCCAACATGAAGCGCACAGATCCGGGTTTGGCCATAATGCCATATGCTATTAAGCGTACAATATTATGACCCGGTATGCACTTCAAGGGGTTAGGGCATCCTAAACTTACATGTCCATAAGCTAAACATAAGCTGCACCTAGGTTTGTGACAAGTGCTACTGGGATGTGTTCTTGCCCCACGCTTGTGACAAGTTCTAGGCTGACCAGGGTAGAAACACAATCCACGATCTCTTCCTATATAGAAACTACCTGGCAAGTGAATGATCCCCCTGTCTGACTGTTTCAGTTGAATTTTCACCTTCCACACCCTGTCCAGATGAGGTCTTCATCTAAAATAAGAGGAGGAGCCGCAAGTATGTTGCAACGCTGCTTTAGCTAGTATTGAGCATCAGCTATGCTTACCCCTTCACTACGAAAAAGTAATGTAACAGCTTTTATTGTAGGTTTCATGAGAGGGATGAGCATAAAGGGTGTCCAAAGTGGCTAATTTACGAATTAATATTTTCCCCAAAACTTTTCCAACGTGTATACAGTTTTAAAGCTGATATCATATATAGGCTCCCTGTGGACATGAATGAACACAATCAGTTCACTAGCCCCAATTCCTAAAGAGTCCAGCAGCATTTTATGTGGTACAGTTTTACGATCTGGAGTGTTTGCAATATCCCCACAAAATTTCAAACAAATGGTGTTCCTGCATTGTGCAGGCTCGCCTAGATTTTGAAAAAGGTCACTGAATCTGAAAGAGTTAGTGGCTGATGCCTCACCTTCAGTTCAGGGATTTGGATTAGAAAGTTCTGTAGTTAAGGTACTGTAGGTTCTTCAGAAGAAGAGAGCTCAGTAAGATCCCGTTGCTGCTGTGCATCGTTGGGGCCCTGGGTGCAGTCAGCATCCATAGCTGTAGAAATAGACCTGTCATTATCCAAGCAGCTGGTTGGTTGGTCGTTTGGTGTAGCTCAAGTGCAAGGTTGTCCTCCTTGACTTTTCCCTGTGTCAAAGCGTGCATTTCAAAGTATCTCTTGTGCACTAACCCGTCCTGGGGAAACCCAGGTAGTCTCAGAAGATGAGCGGTCACTGTGTTACAGCAACACTCTGTGACCACAAAGCACAAATAATGCATTGGTTTTGGTGGTGCTGCCTTAAAGAGGAACTCAGGACGGGAGGTGAGAAGTAATTTGGGCTACAAATGTAGCCCAATCCATGAGTTACTGCTCCAGGCCTGAAGGAGTCTCATAGGTACAGGATATGCCACTTGACCATTATCACGGTGGCCAGCTGTGTCTCATATGGGGAAGACTGTTGGAAAAAAAAAATTAGTTACCAAAGCATAATTAACATGGGAAAAGTAAGCACTTCAGCACATCCTTAATGCCCACCCAATTTATATTCCTTCAGATTAATTTACATTCATTCCTCATGATGCACTGTGTTACTATAGGAGATACTGTATGTGTAATTGTGTTCTGCTTTTAACCTTGGCAATCTGTGAATATGCTTTTTACTTAATGCTTGCCATAGTGCTTCTCAACTTATCTTTCTTTTAAATATGACTTTAGCATATTGAACTATAACGGTTTTAGGCATAATCTTCTACTGTATACAGTAATAACATGAGACATTTGTGAATCTAACTTTGAAGAGCCAGTGGAGTCAAAACAGGCAGACATGAAAACAATACACATTTTAAGAAGTAATCAGCAGTAACTTGTCTATTTCTGAAGTATTTTTCTTTTCCTTTTGCTCAATAGAAAGTTTTCTAGGTGATAATTTGGGGGGCTATGCACAAAAGCATGTAAATTACTCTGAAAACTATTGGATCGTCGTGCGCTCCCCATGCAGCCCCAAACAGGCTCAGGGTGCAGGCTTCTGGACTGCAAGCACCTGCAGGGCACCTGTCTGGGGCCCCACCCCAACCCTGGTGTGCTGCTGCATGGATCTGGAATAGGGCTGAGCAGGGGTGGAGTAGGGGTTGCAGTTGGGCATCTAATAGGATGTCTGACCTTGGTCCCAATGTGGATCACTTGTGGTATTAGTCCTGGTGCTGCCACACCAACAGATGTCCATTGGAGGCCATGCAATGTTTTCAGCAGGGTCCCTGGGGTGTACTGTCTATGCGCCATCATGAATGGCCCTGAGTGTAGGCACGCCCCCTAGCATGCCCCTGGAGTATCCCAGGTGCATAGCTGTGGGAGCGGTTGATGGATCGAGTGCTACGGTGCCTAACACACCAGTCACGATTGCCGCAGGGGCTCCACTGGATCCCCACTGTGCAGCATTCCAACTTAGGTTAGCCTACACACTGCACATATGTGGCATGTAGGCTTTGTGCATAGGGCCCATTGTGAAATGACTCTTAGCCTGGCAGCTGACTTATCTGTCTCTGTCCCCCAACCCACCCCACTATATCATCAGCATTGTGATCTCACTAACAGTGATATCACAGGTGGCTGACCTGGCATCCACTAACTGGCTGTTTCTAAGCAGTAGTCATATCACAGTCAGTGAGGTCACAGTGCTGATGATATAATGGGGAGGGAATTGAGACAGATATACCATCTGCCTGGCAGAGTGCTGTCCCACACATCACACCTACTAACATCAAGTAAGCAATCTTCTAATTAACCAATGGGAGAAGAGAGTGTACCTCAGATATATAAGGTAATGGTTGACTGCTTATAAAAAATAATATTTGTAGGCAGTACACTAGATCTTTGAAAAGACAAAATTGATGTGGGATATGAATCATACTGAAGAATGGCAAGAAAGTCATCCAAGTATAAGACAGTCTGATTTCCTATCATTCAGGCACCTTGTGAGCCTTTGTTACCCTTTCCTTTATTTCTCTGGAATAACGTTATGCCATGAAGGGACATCTTATTAAACCAAACATGTAGGCCCATGTGCTAAAAAAGAAAAGCCCTTGTACTGTGTAAATTGTTCAAAGTTCCAGAGAAAAACTCAAAGATAAAAAGAAATCTTTGTTTTTGACAAGTCCTACTGTTTTTTTGTTCACGTCAGTTGAACTTTATTCTTCTTCAACTTTTTCTAGGGATGTTCCCACTGGGGTGTTAAGCTTCTTTCACCTTCTTCACCTCAAGCTGGTTAAAACTACTGCTTTATTCTCTCAGACCGCTGGAAGCTACTGGAATTGTTACTGTCCTGTTAAAGGGACGTGAAGTACATCCAATAAAGTCCTACCGCATTTTTAATGATAACAGACATGATAATAAGAGAACATTCAAACAAACGAAATGAGTAACTCTCTAAATCCTCAAGGCCAAAAACTGATTTTATTATTTATTAAGTTAGTAAGTAAATTAGTTAGAAAGTGATGACCAGGAAGGCACAATGAACCAAGGTTCATTTCCAGGTGCAAGCCAAGGGAGAAGTGCATGGCAGAATACATCCTATACTGTAGGTGCAAACAAAATAGCAGTATAAATACAGTGCAAACAAATACATGTTAGTGCAAATGGAAAATACTAAAAGATGAACAACAGGAGAACTATTTTTCAAATGTATCATATGACTGTTTTTTTTTTTTATTTCTTTCCCCACTTTTCTAATTAAGATTGGTGCTTCCACAAGACGTGAAAGGCATTTAAACATGACACCTTAGCAGAAAGGAAGCTATACCTACTTTTTGTCTTTAGGGTTTTTAATCCCCCTCACATGGCACTGTACTGCCCTCTTGAACTCTGGCAGCCTCCCAGCCCTAACACCATGGGTCCAGAGGATCACTTGTACTGGCACCGGCATGGGGCCTGAGAGTACTGGTGGCCATCATTTTGAACAGGCCAGTTGTTTTTTTAACCTGCTAATATTACATGCCTCCCTCGGCCCACCTGGCCCCACACTACACTATGATGGCCTCGCAAACCATACCCTTTCTGTGCCTGAATCTCAGTTATTATGACACACTGCTATTGGGCTGCTGGGTGGAATTATGACAGTGAATGCACTGAATTTTTTTGTGTAGGCTGTTTTATGATTTTGGAGGAGTCTGGCAATTTCTTGGAGGAGGGGTTCAAGAAAATTTCTGAAACAAGCCTACAAAATTTAACTACAAGGCCTTGCTGCTCTAAACACATTTTTCCCTAGGTGGCCACTTTGTATGAAGTCAAGCAATGGAATGTTCAGAGCGCAATTAGAAGTAATGTTAATGGACCACCTACCTTCATTTAGATGGTTGTGCTCACTCTCAATCCTTTTGCACAGTGGTTTGCAGCAACCCTTATGGTACATACTGTATCAAGGGGATAGCTTATAGGCTATCCACTCTGGCCTGGCTGGTAACCATGTGCCACCGTACTTGCTCACCCTTCAGGATAAGGCTCACCTGCTTTAAGGTTGCCAACACTAACTCAAAACTTTTCTCCTCTTGATGTCCCAGACTGTCTTTGGTAGTCATGTCTTGGGTTAGCAGTTGCCACTGTATGGAATTTAGTCCACACACCACATATATTATATGAAAAATATATCTCTTTGTTTGCTATTCAAGAGTTGGGTCCCAATACTTTCAAGTTTGCAGATAGAAACAGAATTCACTGTACCCCCAGGTGACTATGAGCACCGGGTAAAATCTTGTTAGAACAATACTTCCCACATGAGTTCCTTAAATTCAGACTAACCTTCTCCCCTTAAAGTTACTAGATTTATCTCATTTTGTCTCATCATAGGTTTAAAGAAGCTCTTTTAAGTTTAAATTCTAGTATATCCCTCTCTGGTCTACATTCTGTTCCTGTGACTGTACAGTCAGCTGCCTTCTCAGACTTTCCCAATTTTCCCTGAAGAAATAGAAAAAAACAAATATCTCTACAGTACTATTTGGGCATAGCTCATGCGCCAGTGACCCAGGGTATCACACATCGTCCCTTCCCTGAAAAATCAAAAGGCTTGGGTCTTATAACCCATGTACTTTTTATTCTGATCTATGACATGTACAGTGAAGTTAAGCATTCACTATCTCTTGGAGCAATAACTCCAGACCAACTATTATAACATCAAAATGACTACATTTATTGACATAAAAACAAGAAAAGCAAGTGATGCAGGCAACTACAACCTAACATATTTCAGTACTGATGTTCCTTATCAAAGGCGTTTTGCAGTTATTCTGATCTATGTAGACTCTGTCCACACTATCACCCAAAAATGGTTCCCAAAATGGTTTAAACAGGTAATGTTACAGTGCATCTACATTACCTGTGAAATATTTTGGAAACCATTACAGTCCGTCCACATACTGGGTGAAGTGTGACCATGACGGTCAGTTACCTATCCCGCAATACAGTTCGTGCTGCACTGAGGGCAATGCCGGAGCTACACACTCACACATCCACACTGCCACCAGTAACGTTACAGCAGTGAAACTGTTTTCTGAACCATTGTTGAAACCACCTCATAAGTGGTTTCTGTAATGGTTCAGAAAACGCCTGCTGTAACATACCGAACATCTAACTCCGCTGCAGACCTAGGGGAACACCTCCAATCCAACTTTGAAACACTGGAATCCTGGCTCACTGAAAACAGACTAGTCCTGAATCCCACAAAAACATAGGCCATGGTATTTGGCCCAAGAGCTCTTGGGCAGGACCGAGGCTCCCTGATCCCACTAGTCTCCACATCAGGTTCCACAATAGCTGTGGTAAAATCCTTAAAATACCTAGGACTCACTTTGGACCAAGGCCTTACACTGAAGCCTCACATCGATCAGGTTACAAAGACACTACACCAAAAACTAGGTCTACTATACTGACTGGCCCACCAGCTGATTCCCGAATCCAGGGTCACCATTGCAAACAGCATCCTGCTCCCAAACCTGACCTATGCTGCCCCAGTTATGCAAGGTATGGCAAAACAAGAACACAATGGAATACAAGTTTTGTACAACAAGATTGCTCAATTTGCCACCTTCTCTCACAACAGGATGCACCACTGTGAGGCATTAGCCTCCCTTAACTGGCCATCATGCTCCAACCGCCTACAGTACCTATTATTGTGCAACACATACAAACTCATCAGCAGCCCACCAGACAGCATGACTGGGCTGCTAGTCCCCTAAGAGGGCAGGCAGGCTGCTCCGTACCAGTACCACAGGGAGAAATCTCCTGGAGGTACCCAGGGTACGGACCACAGCGGGCACCAAGTCCTTTGCCCATGCAGCTCCGTTGCTATGGAACAAACTGCCACCAGACCTTCAGGAGGCGACCTCCCTGGGAAACTTCCAAAAGGAACTCCGGGCTCATCACCTAACAAATAGTGCATGTGATGTACGTGCAGGGATACGAACCTTAACAACTAGTCCCCCAGCTTACTTCTTGCACAGCCCAGTCCTAAACAAAAACTTAACCTTGGAAGAATCAGGCTGTCTCTCAGTTTGAATGTACACTAATACTACTTCTGGTACAAGCTCTATTGATTCCTAATGTATCATTGTGTAATTCCAAATTAGTCAGTACAATGACCAGAATTTAACCAAAATGGTCATCTCACCGTACTGGCATGTATGTGAACTAATTGTACTCTGTAACTAAATGTGGGTCACCCCTGAAAAAGGGACCTTCGGGGCTCAGTGGGCCTACCCTGTTATCAAAATTGAATAAATAAATGTGGACACAAGCCATTTTGGTAACAGTTTGAGACCACTTTAACCCTCTGTAATGTTACAGAGCCAGTAGTGTGGACAGGGCCTATGTCAAAGGTCTATTCTGGCCGTTAATCTAGATTTTGTGATTTTGCATCCACATCCACATCCACATCCACATCCACATCCACATCCATTCACATTCACATCCACATCCACATCCACATCCACATCCACATCCACATCCACATCCATTCACATTCACATCCACATCCACATCCATTCACATTCACATTCACATCCACATCCACATCCACATCCACATCCACATCCACATCCATTCACATTCACATTCACATCCACATCCACATCCACATCCACATCCACATCCACATCCATTCACATTCACATCCAGATCCACATCCACATTCACAACCACATTCACCTTTTCTATGCGATGGGTAACAGGCAGTGTTGAGCTCCACCTTAATAGTCTGCCTTTCTTTACATTTATTTGTTTAAACCACTTCAGAGGGTTCAAATCAATCAAATCAAACTTTATTTTTAAAAAAGGCGCTTTTCTTAAAACCAAAGCGCCTGTACAATTTCATAGAACAATAAATAAACAAAATCGAAAACTATTATAAATCAATAAAAGCTATGTTAAAAAGATGGGTCTTCAAGGCTCCTTTAAAACTCAGGACAGTCGGACTATTTCGCACCTGACGAGGTAGAGAATTCCCACAGGGTCGAGGGCCATAAACTAAATGATCTAGCCCCTGACATTTCAAAGCGGACCTCAGGAATCTCCAGCAATCCCTCATCAGTGGATCGGAGGGCAGAAGGGACAGTAGGGGCAAAGGAGCTCTTTCAGGTAAGTGGGTCCCTGGTCATGTAGGGCTTTATAGGTCAGCAAACCGACCTTGGAAGCGATTCGCTAAAATACTGGCAGCCAGTGCAGTCCAGCGAACACAGGCATTATATGACTGGATCTAGAAGAACCAGTCAATAATCTAACGCGCATTCTGCACTAGCTGCAGATGACAAGCTCAACCCCGATAGCCGTTACAGGAGTTGCAATAGTCAAGGCAGGGAGGAGTAACGAAGGCGTGGATCAATGTTGGAAGATCTTCTGGAGAAACCAGATGCTTCACCCTGGCGATATTCCTCAGATGGAAAAAGGAAGTTTTGACCACCGCTGACACCTGAGCTTTAAGTGTCAAGCGGTCATCAATTATTACGCCAAGATTCCGCACCTGATCTGAGGTCGTCAGATGAACGCCTGCAAGCCTTAAGCCTGAGTGCGATCCAGCCGGCCAACCCGCCTCACAGCGACCTTTGTCCACAACCAACACCTCAGTTTTCTCCGGGTTTAACCTCAACCAACTCCCATTCATCCAATCTTGGATTTCTGCAAGGCAGTTATTAAATACCGACAAGGCAGCATCCTGGCCAAGTACGAAAGACATATACAGCTGGGTATCATCGGCATAGCAATGGAAGCCCAGACCGTATCGTCTTATAATCGCTCCTAACGGCAGCATATACACTGCAAATAACATAGGCGCTAGAATAGAGCCCTGCGGTACCCCACAAGATAGGGAGACTGATGCCGAGGAAAAAATTCCTGACACCACCCTGTGAGTCCTACCTTTAAGGTAGGGTTGTGATATGTGATGATATCTGTAGAGGTACAGTAGGGTTCCATTTTGTTCACAGTCCATAGAATGCCAAGGTACTCCTCTACTGTGGTATACCCTTTCTTTGGTGCATTCAGCTTCCCACTGAAACATGCAGTGGGGTGCTCCACCCCATCACTTGCCTCTTGGCTGAGTACTGCTCCTAAGCCTCTGTCTGATGCATCAATGTCGACTATTCTAATTCTCATAGTCTGTGCTAACAAGAACAGGACTTTGGCTTAAGGCACTTTTGAGCTGCTCAAAGGCATTTTCACAATTCTTAGTTTATATCACTCTGTAAGGTGCTCGTTTGGCTATAAGGTCAGTTAGGGGTGCAGCCAAAGCACTGAAGTTTGGCACACACTTCCTGTAGTAGCCTACTAACAACATGAAAGCTCTTATATTCTTTTTTAGTGGTGGGTCTGCCCCAGATATTAATGGTCTCCATTTTGCTGGTGCGGGTTTAATGTGCCCACTCCCGGCACATTGTCCCAAGTACGTCACTTATTTTTTTTTTACTCTTTATTTATGGATTATATGAAATAAAGCGTATACCATATAGCATACATCACAGTTAGAAACAGCTGTCATGATCACACCAAGGTACAGGATATAATTCACAGAGGTATACAGTATTCAGTGTTTCACCTAAAAGTGCGACTCAAAACAGTAGAGTATCATAGGAGTTGATTCTCTGGCATGATAATAACGTAGGATATACCACTCTCACTGGCATATAGCAAAAACAAGCTATTTGCCATTATTTCTGCCCCTCGTAGGTGATCTAAGTAGTAGTGGGCGAGGGCTGAACAAACCTAAAGAGTGGAGACTAAGCAAGGTTAACACATAAAGAATGCCTTGACTCAATTAAGTTGCATTGCATCCCTACCATAATTCACTGCTAACAGGCAGGGAGGCAGGCTATTAAAAGAATAGTGCAGTAAGTTCACAAATTGAGTGGGGTAAAAAATTCCTAAATGATGAGGTTTCCCTCAATAGGCAGGAAAGGTAATAACAGACTTAAACAGTAAAGTCCCCAACATGGCTTACAGTACTATCATAAATTCTTGACAGTAAGTCCCAATCAGAAGCACAGTCTTATCGAGACAAACAAATTTAGCCTGGGGAAGAAAGGCTCCATTCAGATTTCTTTATTTATTGAAAATATTTCACCGGGAGAGGCACACTGAGCAACAAGATGCTAATCTCAAGTCACGACCCAGGGGGTACAAAGGAGGAGGGTATACATAAAACAATCAGTAGGTTGAACATTGGAGTCAAGCAATTCGAACAATTGTTACATAGTTAAGGGTGGCTTTAAAAACTTGCTACATGAGGAGACACTACATACATGTGCCACAAAGAGGGTGACATAACATCCTTGATTACACATCTAGAACTATTCATACTTACATAAGTGCCTATTATCTAGAGATTAGTTTGAAGTATAATGCACCAAGTTGACTGATAGAACTGGAAGCCTGAGCTTGGGGCCAGGGAGAGGTGACTGGTCTGTGTAGTATACACAGGGAAAGGTGAGAGGGTTAACTTAGGGAAGATCTTGTCGGGGTAATAAGAAGGGTAATAAGAAGATGTCCCACTAACAGTCATTTGTGTCCGATTCGGAGCCTGAATCTTCTTAAAATCTTATTTTTGGGCCTCAATTAATTTCTGCGCTAAAGCTGCAGCTGCTTCAGGGTTATTTAGTAAGTGGATCTTACCCGGAGCTTTGCTGGGACCAACAGCTGGGCCTCAACCCCATTCTCCAGAAGCAGTTTCTCTGTAATTTGTAGTGCTTTTTTCCTAGTTTGGGACTGGGATGAGATATCCAGAAAAAAGGCGATCTTGCTTCCTTCTCAAATTATATCACCCCTTTGTCTTGCAGCACGCAGTAAAGGAATGTGACTCTCTGGATTAGATAGGATGATAATGGCTGTTAAAGGTCGCACAGTCCCCTGGCCTCTTCTGGAATGCATAGGTATGGCAAAGGCCTTGATTACTGTGGTCCCAGACTCAGCAGGCAGTAATGCCAGATCAGAAAAAAAGCAGTCTGTTTACCGCTGGCAAGATTTCCGTTGTCAATGCAAACCTTGGAGGAAACCCACTATGCGAACGTTCGGTTGCCTCTTGGCATTTTCCAGCACTTCAATCTTAGCCCTTAGAAAGATGAGATCCCCCACAAATGTGGCATTCCTCGCACTCTGGGCTTCTTTCTGACTTGAGCTCCAGGACATCAGCCTCATTAGCTCGCACTTTATCATCAGTTTCAGCAAAGCGAGCCTCCACTGCTGCAAGTCTGTAGTTTGTTTCCTCTCCGGGCTATTGTATTTTTTGAAGGAGAGCCATAATTTGAGGATTCAGTGCTTCACTCGCTTTTAGCTCCACTGAGGAAGATATGGCCCCGATCCTGCACTCCTCAATGTTTGTGGCAAGGAGAGAAACGCATCGATATTGTGTGCAGCATGCCTGTGGTCTTCTTTTGGACACATCTGATAGTCCACACTTCCGACACCAGACTATGCTATTTTGGGCTACCAATTTACTCATAAAATATCAAATTGAGGCTTTTAATTACCGTCAAGTCAGGAGCCGAAAATTAAGCATCCGACATGTTGGGAGCTCAACAGGCCCCATTATGTCACTTCTGACATACGTATATAGCACTCTTCATCTTTACTGTCAGGGTCTGCTTTTTGCAGTCTGGACAATACCTCCCAGACTTGCTAAACATGTCCCACCCAGGTATGGCTATAAATTGCAATATCCTTTATGTATGCAACTGCAAATTCCTTAGTACCATTCAAGATTTTGTCTGCCTAATTTTGGGGATTTGCTGGAGCACATTCCATCCTAAAGGGCAGGAATGTGTATTCAAATAGACCAAAGGGTGTGCCAAAAGCTGGCACTCCAAGACTTCCTCAGTTCTTGGCATGAGCTATGCATCACTTACTGTGACAGAATTAAGTCTGCAGTAATCCACACAGAACTGGGTTGTCCCATCCATTTTAAAGATTAAGACAACTGTGGAAGCCCAAGAACTTTTAGATTCCTGTATCACCCCTAGTTATCACCTCTCTGCAATCTCCTCCTGAATCTGGTCTCTTACATTAGCTGGGATACTGTAAGCACTTTGTCACATTGGTTTCCCTGAGGCATTCTTAACTTCATTCTCCACCAATCTAGTATAACACAAATTGAAAGGGAACAGTGCCTTAAAGGTTTACAGCACCTCTGCAATTTCTTCCCTTGATCTGGGTTCAACAGTGTGGAAAGATTGACTGCATCCAAGGAATCATAGAATTATAGAATCAGAGAAATTTGATGGCAGAAAAGGACCCTTCCAGCCCATCGAGTCTTCCCCTTTACCAACCCACCATCTCTACTCGACCTCTGAATCCCGAACCCTCCACTTCTGCCCTCTGTCCAACCCTTTGTATCTGTCCCATGTCTGCTTGAAACCTTCCACAGTTACGGCTCTCACCACCTCCTGCAGCAGTCTGTTCCAGAGATCCACCACCCTCTCTGTGAAGTAGTGCCCCCTCCCATTAGTCCTAAATCTTCCTCCCTCTAATCTTTGACTGTGACCCCTTATTCTGTCACATAATTTCCTTGTGAATAAGCTCCCCTTCCCTACCTTATTTATCCCTTTCAAGTACTTAAACATCTCAATCATGTCCCCCATTCTCTTCTAGTCTCCAGTGGGTACAGGTCCAGCTCCCTCAACCATTCTTCATAGGGCTTCTGATGCATGTTGTGCACCATCTTAGTCACCCTTCTCTGAACTCTCTCCATCCCTTCTATATCCTTGTGCAGGTGAGGCCTCCAGAACTGGACCCCGTACTCCAGGTGAGGTCTTACCATGGACTTATACAAGGGTATTAGCACCTCCCTCTTCCTGCTTGTTATCCCCCTCCCTATGCATGCCAACATTCTATTCACCTTGCCAGCTGCTTTGCTGCATAGATTCAGCACCTTAAGGTTATCCAAAATTATAATCCCCAGATCCCTCTCCCACTCTGCTGCCTTTATTTCCTCCCCTCCCAGTGTATAGCTGGCTTGTGGGTTCTTCTGCCCCATGTGCATTACTGTACACTTTGTTTTGTGTTAAACTTCAGTTGCCATGTATCTGACCAACTCTCCAGGATCTTTAGGTCCTCCCTCATAACCTCTACCCCTCCAGGGGTGTCCACCCAGTTGCAGATCTTTTTATCATCTGCAAAGAGGCACACCTTCCCCTCCAGTCCCTCCACTATATCACTGATATAAATGTTAAATATGATGGGCCCCAACACTGACCCCTGGAACACCCGGCTCATCACACTTTCCTCTCTGGAATGCACCCCTTTTACCACCACCCTCTGGCTTCTGTCCCTCAACCAGTTTTCCACCCACCTTGTTATTTTTGGTCCCACCCCTAAGCTTTCCAACTTACTCACCAGCCTTCTGTGCAGGATGGAGTCGAAAGCCTTCCTGAAGTCCAGATAGGCCATCGTCCACCACCCCCCATCCACCTCCCTGGTCACCCAATGGAAGTATTCTAAGAAGTTCATATGGCACGATCTTCCTTTGGTAAAGCCATACTGCCTGTCATCCTGCAGTCCACTGTCTGCAAGGTAACTGACCACCCTTTCTTTCAAGAGCACCTCCATCACCTTTCCCACCCCTGAGATGAGGCTGACTAGATGGTAGTTTTCTGCCTCCTCCCTGCTGCCACTTTTGTGTAGCAGAACCACGTCTGCCCTCTTCCAATCCCTAGGCACCCACCTCATATCCAGGGACTGGTTAAACAGTCTCGCAAAAGGTGCTGCCAGCTCCTCCCTTAATTCCCGGAGTAACCTGGGATGGATAGTGTCCGGACACATAGCCTTATCCACCCTCAACCTTCCTAGTTCCTCCCTTACCCTGTCATCACTGAATGAGCTGTGATCTACCCCTGTGTCTTCCATTCCCCTCCTCCTTAACTCTGGTCCTTTTGCTTCCCCTTCTATCATGAAAGCCGAGCTGAAATACTTATTTAGCACCCCTGCTCTCTTTGAGTAGATCAAATATATATAAATTACTGATGACCCCCTTTAAAGCATTGTCTCGACCTGTGTTTCAAACACCTTAATAACCGGCCTACCCAGTTATTACAGCGTTTTCTTTTATCTCTCCCATCCGTTACCAAGGACCCGCACTGATCGTTTGCCTCTCAATGTCATCACAAGTAAATTATTGAACTTTTTCAATATTTATCTGGTTGATCCTGCCTTTACAACTTTAAAAATCTAGCTGGTTGATCCTGCTGTTCGTACCCTTCATGCGGGGCTTCAGGAGACAGTGGCTATGATCAGGAATGGACCGTGGCTGACTCCTGGGGCTGACTACTCTCACTCGGTATTCATTGCAGTTCCACAGTTTAAATTATCAAAAAAAAAAGAAAAGAAAGCATGTACCGGAAAGGAAGAAACAGACAGTGTGTGTGTGTGTGTGTGTGTGTGTGTGTGTGTGTGTGTGTGTGTGTGTCACTGTGTGTCTGACAGCCTGCTTCACTAATTTTGGCACTCGCTCCCTGCACCAATAATTATAAAAAACAAAGGAGGAAACAACTGTGTTCTTATGGATTTATTTTTACACACCCTTGGTGTGTGATGACTCATAAACCTCTTGAACTTCCCTCTCAAGGTTTATGAGTCATCACACACACTGAGAGTGTGTAAATAAAATTCACAGCACACACTTGCCTATCCATTATTCTTGTATAATCCTCCTTGTTCTCAGCTGGAGACAATATTACTGCCAAATCCAGTTCTTCTAAGCCATGATCTGGTTTGAGCATAATAACATGATAGGTTTGGCACGTGCATGTTCAGCCTGGCAGTTTGAGCACCTAATTCACATCATTCATTTTCTCAGTAATAACAAACCGACCCTGCCAGACTGTCTGCAATTTATTGTGTTTCACTGAAAAGATGTCATTACTCTCTGCCAAACCTGATATGCTTGAGCTCTCACACAGGATCATACCATGTTTTCTGTTTGTTCTGCACTTGCAGGAGATTCTCCTGTGCAATGCCCCCGTACTCTATTAACCTCTCCCAGATGTTCAGTACATACTCAACAATCCTTTCTTTGCTTGTGGAGGGCTTCCCAGCCTTATCCTCCTTGGTCAAATCAAGTAGACCTCTCCCCCTGCATTTAATTGTGCCTTCCTGTAAGCAAATAGCAAGTGGGGCAAATATTTGTTCCATTCTCTGGGGTGTTTGTCTGCAGTGATGCAAAGCATGCATTTTACCATGGAGTTAAAACATTCATACAAACCATCCCCCTGTAGATAGTATGATGACATTTTTAGCTATCTCACCTTGGATTTTTTCCCACAGGATAGTTACCAGAGCTGATATGAAGTGTGTGCCCCATCTGATAGTTTCCTCAGGGAACCCCACTCTGTAGAAACTTCCCGTAAGCTCATCTGTCACCTTTTCAGCTTCTACAGAAGACGTGGTAATTGTTTCAGGATCTAGTTGCAAAATCTACAACTACCAAATATTTTCCATTCCCACAAGAGTTACTTAAGGGTTCCACAATATCAATAGTCACCCTCCTAAATGGTTTTTCTATGACAGGCAATGGTGTATGGGGAGTTTTTGCCTTATCTCCTGCCTTCCCTGTCTTTTGCATGCTAAACAGATTTGACAGTACCAGGCCACATCTGAGATGATGGTAGGTCAGTAAAAGTATTACAAAAGTGCACTGTTTGTCCTGTTTATCCCTAGATGCCAGAAGTTGGAGATGGGATGTTATGAGTCAGCTGTAGCAGCTGTCTACTGTATTCCTGTGGCACAACCATCTGTTAGAAAACTGTATGTCTCCCTTCCTACTCCTATTTTTGCACACCACATCCTCACCAATAGCCAATCCTGTATCTTCAAGTATCCAGTTTGTGGTGTTTTCTCATTGCTGTTAAGGGTCTCTGCCAACTCCCTTATTTTACTAAAACTCATATCCTGCTGCTGAGCCTTTGTTGCCATATTTGTGAACATACCACCCAGCTGACCCCTCTCTTTGTCTCCTCTCTCACACTCTGTGCTTGGCTGCAGTTTACTCTCTATGGCAGGGGTTCTCAAATGGTGAGGCCAGCCTCCCTTGGGAGGCCCCAACCTGTTCCAGGGGAGGCTCAAGCATGTCTTGAAAAGGTATTATATTTCAATTTTGAACTTTATAGATTTTGTGTGAAAGGGATAAGGCAAACTGAAAGAGGATAATAGTAGGTGAATTTATGTATTTATTCACAAGTCTGTGACCAGGGAAAGTACTGTACACTGAGCCATGGCTTATTTCAGGTGTACCCAGGGAAGGGTAGTGATAGAATACAATTCAGAATGTAACTGCAAAACATTCAAGTGATACAAAATGAATAAATATGCAAATAAATTAAGAACAATAAACTAACAATGCGAGGGACAATTGATCAAATAGACTGGCAGCAGAACTGTCCAAATACAAGAGTTAACCATACAGGTACTAGAAATAAGCGCAGGAGGGAGCAAAGTGATCCCTGAGAAGTTGCTTAAGAGCAGGGTGAGAGGGGTGAGGCAGAGGTCGGCAGGAAGGTTATTCCAGATAGAGGGGAAACAGAAAAAGCAGTCTGACCCATGAAGGTATGGCAGTAAGGGTTAACAATGGTTCAAGAGTCAAAATATTGGAGCAAGTAGGTTGTTCTGTTTGGGGGGGGGATTACAATAAGCTTAATAACATGAGAGCCAGCTATGCAAAGAGGTTTCAATTTATTCCTCATGTACTGTGAAAAGTAGGCTATTTTTCGATGGGGAGGCCCAAAAATATTTCATTATTTTGGGGGAGGCTCAAGATCTTTTCCATGGATTAGGGGAGGCTTACTATGACAAAGTTTGAGAACTGTTGCTCTATGGTATCGTCCTGCAGAGATGTGAGAATATGTAGCATTACTGGCTGGCTGACTGCTGTGTCATCAGCCTTCCAAGCTGGCTACTGTTGGAAAGCTTCCTGAGCCACTGACTGCCTCTCCTGGTGTGCTGGCTGGTTTGCATCTGGATGGAATCTTGGAGTATCTCCGATTGTGTTCCTAACACACTGAATTCCCCTTCACTTTCAAACTCTGGGAAACTTTCAAAATCTTTTACATGTACACCACCTCCACTTTCCTTTTAGTCACAAACAGTAACTGTCTCCTACTGGAGTTGATGGGTATATCATCATCATCAGCATCATCAGAAATGTTATTGTTCAATAAAAAATCTTTACAAATTTAAGAGTGTTAAAATACAACTATTGCACAACTGAACCATTAAACATAGCTAAAATACAAACACTATATGTTTCTCATTTTATAATATTAATGCATCATTTCTTTAAAGAAGTCAATAACTTGACAAGTCTTTTCAATATCTCCTGGTCTTTTGTGTTGAACAGGGTGCTGATCAGTTGATCTGAGGGAAGACCAAGTGTAGCCAAGACTGGCCCTATCCAAATTTTCTTTGCTGCTCATATAATAAACAAAATAATACCATGGCCCAGATATTCAAACTGAGCCCAAAAAGTGCGCAATAGCAGGAGCAAGCGCAAGTCCATTGCGCCCATGCGCAAGAGGCGCAATATTCAAAAAGTGAGCCGGCCAAACTGCGCCTATAGCCGACAACTGAATATAGCACCACCTGTGCCATAGCGCAACTAGGGAGGGGAAGCTGAGCAGATCAGATGCGCCATAGTGCAACAAGGGACGTGCAGCTGAGCAGTCCAGAGGCACCATAGCGCAACCAGGGATGGCCCCAGCAGCAGAGCAATGCAACTGCACAACCAGGGAGGTAGGGGCCCACCACCCATGCCACAGATGGGCACAGGAACACACAGCCGAACAGACATCATCCCCCCACACCCCATGCACTGCACAACTGGGGGAGGGCTGGAATAACCACCGGCCCATGGAGACCAGCAACCAACCCACAGCTGGGCCATGTTGCCCCATCACACTCCCCAGCAAGCTGTGACTGGCACACAGGGAGGGCTGACCACTGTGTGCCACACCATCCCCTCAATGCAGAGCACACCCTGCACCGTGACCCCTAGACACCCTGCCCAGGAGCAGCGTCCACCACTGCAGGAAACCCCCTTGCATGCCACCACCCCCACTGTGACACTGCAACCCTGTGCACCACAGAACCATGCAAGGCAGCCCCACAACGAGCACTCATCAGCGGGTGGCAGCACACAGCGATGCAACAACAGCATACACAGTGCCACCACACACAGCCCCCCCCCCGAGGTACTGCTGAGAGACTAACCATGCGTCGGCACATGAGGTACCCCACACGGGACAGAGCATGCCCCAGACACCACTACCAGTGGTACAGCACCCTGCACAGTCTCCCAGTGACACACCCCGACCCAGCACTGGCCACAACAGCCAGCACAGACACCCACAGTGGTGCGTGGAAGCATGCACCACACCAGATGCCACACAGTGCATGGACAGACACCCACCCATACCCAAGGGCACAACAACACAGGGACGCAGTGGCAGGGCAACCAAGCCCCAGCGTGGCCCATGTAAACTGTGTACACACAACCCGCAGTCCTCCATGGCACTGGAGTGCCAGCCACCCTGCACAAGCACTGTGGACCTGTACGTCACCAGCATTTTCCTGGAGCACAAGTCACAGACAGTGGTGCACATCCCCTGCAACACACACAAGCCACAGCATGGAGGTGGGTCAACAACTGTGGAGGCAGACATGCACCACACCAGTGACAGGAGGCAACCCATCAGTGTGACAGGTACATTGGCTGCCCTGCATGGACTGCCACCACTGACATGCCAGCAGACCGTGCAGATCACAGACATGCATGGGCATCAGCTGCACAGGCCATGGATGGGCTGATAGGGGTGCCATGGACACATAGCACGCACCATGGACCACTGCACACAGTCATCCAGTGCACAGGGCACAACACACACACCACAGACACTGACTGATAGCTACCCCCACACCATAGTCACCTCCACACGGACACACACACACATACCCATGACTGCACCACCCCTGATGCCATGCACACCACTGCAGCTGAGCACCTATAGCCCACTGCAAATCAGAGACCAGCACAGTATTCATATCAAAATAACTGTATTAAAACAACATATAAAAGGTAACTATTTATAACAGTATATACAAGGTGGGGGCCACAAACAAGGTGGGGGTGGGTAAGGGGCAGGGGTGGACAAATGGGACAGGAAAGTAGGGGTGTGAGGGTGGGTCCAGGGGGGTATAGGATATCAGGGGCAGAGGGACATTTAACGTAAGCACCACTCCCCACTCTGGCTTCTTCTCTGCCTGTGCCTCCTCAGGACCCCGGTCTCATCTATCCTGCAAAGGATGTCCAGTGACGCCCTCGCCACCTGCAGGATCTCCCGCAGTGCCTTCCTGATGTCTTGGAGCTGGCGTGTACCTAGGACAAGGGAGCACAGTCAATAGGTGTGAATGCACAGCCCCATACAGCCCACCCACTGTGCATGACATACGGCTGTGGGACATACCTCTGTGATGGTGTGTGACCACCCACATTGATCACATCCACATGACCTGCCCACCCAGATGCATACAGCCATGCAGAATGCTGCACACACCCACCAGCCAAGTCACGCACAGCACCACCGTGGCCGTTTAGTGACATGGCTATGTGGTGCAAAGGCAGTGTCACAGCCATGTACCCAGTGCACGCATGGACCACCATCGACGCACTGCCAGACATGCATTGCCACTGGATAGTGCTGACTGTAACAAGTTGCATGCATGGCAGTGGTGTCGATGCATGGTGGCCATGCCCCGCTGCCCACCCTGTTACACAGCATGCAATAGTAATCATGAAGTTATGGCACTCACCATCATCGGGCCGGTCCCTTGGGCGCTGTGGACCCTCGCCCCACCTGGCCTCCCTCTCCTCCTCGTTGCGCCACAGCTCATGGGCCAGGCGCCATTCCTCCAGGCCTGTGGTGCAAACATGGAAAGAGGAACATCAGTACAATCCCATAGCAAAGCCCCCCTGCCCCCAGGTGTGTGCCTCCCACCCAGCCAGACCCACCCACCCCACACCTGATAACACCACCACAGCCAACCCCGGATGGTCCCTCCCCCATGTGCTGGACACATACAACCGTGATACCCATATGGAAGATAAAACTGTGTTGACATAACACCTACCTGGCTGTAGCGCCGTGCCCCTCCTGGCACGTCTCTGCAGGCGGGCTAGCAGCTCCGGCTCCCTCCGCCGCAGGTCCCCATACCTATGGCGGCACTGATCTGCACTTCTGCCCCATCCAGTGGCCTCCTCCAGTGCAGTGGCCACCTCCTCCCACACCTGGCTCCTGGACCTGTCCAGGGGTGCCTCCCCGAGCAGTGGTCCATGGTGTGGCTCCACTATGGCCACTAGGTCAGCCTGTTCTAATTGCATCCACTGAGCAGTCCTCCTGTGTGCCATTCTCTCTGCTCGGTCTGCAAATATGGCGCTCTGCAGCGGGCTCCACGTGCAGATGCCGCGCGGGTACAGCGCTGCCATTCTCTTTTGCGCTGTCACGAACAGCGGAGTAGTGGTGCACCCATGCCTGCTGATGCATGGCGCTTAGGGGCAAAGGTCGGGCACAGGGTCAAGGGTCTCTGGCGCACGGACATGCACAGCGCCATTGGAACCCAATGCGAGTAGTGCAATTGGCTGCCTGTGTGCTACCGCCAGTAGCAGCCTACTGCACTGTTGCCCTAGTGCGCCTATGATGGCCCAGTGCCACAGCGCCATGTAGGTGAACATTGTTATAGCGCCACTGGCACAATGGTGGCCGTGCCCTGCATTGCTTCCCGTGCACAGCACGTCAGCAGTGTGGCAGGCGCCTGCGTGCAACCCGAACATGCGCAGTGAGTGTGTACTATGCATGTCATGAATCGTTCCATTGGTCAGCACATTCAACACAATTGTGCAAAGTGCAACATCGATATTCAGTTGTCATATGCAAACAGCTAATCAGCCATGCACGGCGAGCACTGCAATTTGCATCCACTTAAAGTTGTGCCTTGCCTCATTTGAGCATGTGTTATAAAAGTGCGACATTGGCTGCAGTGGCCGCAAGTCGGTTACTGCAGTCTATTGGTGGGTTGCATGCTGTTTGGGAGTGTGGACTGTGGATTTAGGGACATGCATGGGACTGCACAGTCTACAGGTAACAACTGCCATTCTTACAGGCTAAATAATGACTGAGCAAGTTGTGGGAGGAGAACAGTGGTAGGGGGAGGAGGAGGCCTAATTTTACCAAGGCTGAGACTGAAGCCCTGTTTGAGGCCTACCTGAATCAGGAGCAGCTTCCCGGTGGATGGCAGGGAACACCTCAAGCCCGTGCTGCTGCATGGGAGGAGGTGGCACGTGCTGTGAACCTGCATGGCAGCCACCAGCGCTCCATGCAGGAGTGCAAGAAGAAGATGGGCACAGACAGGAGGAGTAGGATAAAGGAGAAGGTGGCTGCCATCAGGGTAGCATGAGCTGCGACAAGTGGGGGACAGCTGGAGGTGGTACACCTGACCCCACAGGAGGAGAGGATTGCTGGAAGCACACAGCGTAGTGCCATTGAGGGTGTTCCAGGTGGTGGCTTCCAGACGGGTGGTGGCCCATCACTGCATGGTAAGTCATGGTCTGTCTATGGGGGGGGGAGGGTAGGCCACATGCAGTAATGTGACTTTGTTTTCCCTTACAGATCCTGAGCATCTGCATGGGTCTACGGTGGTGGGCCTGTCCACTGAGGACAGTCAGCTGGAGATGGAGGAGGGCCCATCCACCTCCACAGGTATACGTGGCTCAGTGCGACAGTGGGCCCGGCTGGCTGTCCACACTGATATTGTAACAGGTGCGGAGGAAGCCCTGCCCGTGTCTCAGCATGACAGCATCCATGGATGCCAGCATGCTGTGTCACAGGCCAGTGCCGAGTCCGTCACCGATGATGATGTCGCCAATGGCATGGGCAGTGACACGTTGTGCCATGGGATAGCCACACATCAGTTAACATCGCGGCCATGGCTGTGGGTGGTGCTGCCATGGAGGCCTGCATGTCAGCACAGTCCCAGCCTGTGCCTGTCAGTGCCAGTGGGGCAGCACTAGTGTTTGTTCAGGACAATGGGACTGTTGCGGCCACTGCGGTGGCACCACTGAGCCCTGGGGAGCGGCATCCGGAGGGGCAGCATCAGTGGTCAGCCAATGGGCTTGGGGGTACAGGGTCCAGGGGTGGCATCTGTGCACCGCCTGTGGACATGCCCAGACCCGGTCCTGGTGCGCAGCGCCCACCCTCAAGAGGTGCTGAGCATCAGGGCCGCGCACACCCTGAGGGACGGGATGCCGAGGAGGCAGATGACCTCTTGGATGAGCACACCCACCTTCTGCCAGCATCAGTCCAGCAGCAGATGTGGCTTGCTACATTGGTGGATGCACTGCGTGTGGCTCTGGAGTGGGCAGAGGAGCTCCGCAGCAGAGACACCACTCTGATCCTGGCAGGGATGGACCGGTTGCGGGAGGATGTGACCACTGCCATTGACAAGCATGCACAGGCATTCACTGCTGTCATGGCCACAATGGGCACACAGTCATGTGCCCATGCATCATGGACACCACACAGTGCACTGTCCACCCCCCATTCCCAGTGTCGTGTGACACCCTCCCTGTCGACACCGGGTTCAGCTGTGGGCATCCCGAGCACACTTGGTGCAGGCATGTTCAGTGTGCTGCAGACCCCTGCATGAGCACAGTCTCGTTCACTCAGTGGAACCCCTGGGGGACCATCGGTGCCACCCCATGAGGCCAGTGGTTGGCCTGTCAGTGCTGGCGGGTCTTGGCGGGGCCGCCCACGCATCCGTGGTGGCCGGGGCACTGTGTTGCATGACTGACCGGTCTCCCAATGCAGCTACTGTCTCGTGCTGCCCTGTGTGCATTGTGTCTTTCAGTGGGCAGTGCACGGGTGGGTACCCGGCCCTGGACGCAGACACACAGTCCATCTGCACACCCTGCCGGCTGCTGTCCACAGTTGCGTGTTCATGATGATGCCTGCATTGTGCTGTAAACCAATGTGCAATGGTGCTCAGCATCTGACACATGCATATGGACAGGCAGTAGGCGTGGTGGTCTGTGGATATGTGTGTGGCTAGGGGTGGAGTTCTAGGTCGGTGTGCCTCCTACCCTTTGTGCAAGTTTGGTGCGTTGTGTGTGTGTGCGTGTGTGTGTGTCCGTCCACGTGGCATGTTAGACCTCACCTATCCTTGGTTGTGGGTGTGGTTCCATGCCCTGCCACGTCCCTTGATGGCATACACCCCTGGTGTATGTCCATGCATGGTTGTGGGTTGTGCCTTAGCCACTGGTGATTGCACATGGCCCCATGACTTATCTGGGTTGGCTGAAGTGCTCCTCCATGATGGTGTTCCAGTGCAGCTGTGCCAGCCGGAACAGTCGGGGGTCCCGTCGCCCAAGGGGGGGCTGCCCATCACCATCGCCACCGGCGCCCTCATCATCCCCATCGCTGTCCCCCTCTTCGACCTGCACGGTTATCCCACATTCATTGGCCATGTTGTGCAGGATGCAACAGGCCAGGAATAGCCCGCAGGCCTTTGAGGGGCTGTACTATAGGGCACCGCCGGAGGTGTCCAGGCAATGGAAACATGCCTTCAGCATCCCGAACACCCGCTTGATGACATTACGTGTGGTGGCATGTGCCTCATTGTAGTGTTGCTGCGATGGGGTCATGGTCCGCCGGTAGGGTGTGAGCAGCCAGGGACAGAGTGGGTATCCACTTTCACCTGTGTGTAGAGGGTGGAGGTTAGTTTGGTGATCAACATCAGCCTGCCCCAGGCCATGTAGGCCACTACCCATGTCACCTCTGACCATGCCCCCCAGGCCCTATGATTGTCCATGTGGTTTGCATACTCACCCACTAGGTGTCCAGTGGGGATATCCCCACTCTCGAATCTGTGGCACAGTGCCAACTGGTGCCAGATGAAGGCATCGTGTGCTCCCCCAGGGTGCGTGGCACAGACATTGATTATGCACCCCCTGGCATCGCACACCACCTGGCAGTTGATGCTGGCATAGCCCTTGCGATTGATGTATGTGGCCCCCTCGGGACCAGGTGGTGTGTGGATGGCCACATGGCTGCAGTCTAATGCCCCTAGCATGCCAGGCATACCTGCTACCCTGTGGAACTCCTGTATGTTTGCTGTGTGCTCCGCTGGTGTGCTGGGGAAATGGATGTACTCTGCAGCATGTGGCAGCAGTGCGCTGAGGAATTGAGTGAGGTGGCATGACGTGGCCGACTGGGTTATGCCTGTGGTGTCCCCAGTTGGTCACTGGGAGGTACCCATGGTGAACAAGCACATGCAAGCTGTCACTTTGGTCTCCACTGACAGGGCATGGCTCCATCATGTGGGTGCCTGCATCACATCACTGCACAGCTCACAGAGCCACCTCAGAATTGCCCAATTCAGGCAGTACCGGCCCACAATCTCGGTATCACTGTACAGCTCAAAGCTGGTGCAGGCTCGGTACTGTCTGTTGGGGGCATACCGCCGACGGGCCCTTCCACGGCCACACCTCCCCTGCTGCTCACCTTCTCACCCCCCCATAATGGCCTCCATCTGGAAGGTGGCACTGGACATGTCCCTGGCTTGTGTTCACCCCCCCGGCAGCTGTTACTGTATTCCTCCAGCTGTCCTCACTGCTACTTCCCCTGCACCGGGAACACCTGCCTGTGCTTGCCTCACTGCTGTGTGATGTACCTCCCTCTTGTGCACTGTCTCCCCACATCTTCCCCTGTGGCTATTGCTTCCAGGTGCCCTTTCCTGCCTGGCTCTGTGTGTCCCTGCTGCCCAGTGTGTCCTGCTGTGTGTTGCTGTCAAATGTGACTTCCCTGTAGCGTTCTTGTGCCTCTCCCTTGCTCCCTTTTATTTTGGCTCATTTCTGCTATGGCACAACTTCTGCTTGCTCTCCTATTGCTCATGGCACAAGTTGTTGAATATCGCACTGTGCCATTTATGCATGGTTCCTCCCCTTTCAGTTGCACATGCCTTCATTATCATTGTGCTGTTGCTCAGTGTGATTTGGGGGGCGCAACTGCCTCCTGCTGAATATCGCAGAATGGCGCATTTTCAGACTTGCGCAGGTGCAACCTTATTGCGCATGGCTCAACTCTTTTGAATATCTGGGCCCAGGTATTTTTTTGTCTAATGTATATATAATTTGCCACATATAGTTCCATCCTATATCTTACAATAGCCTGTGTTCTACCGGGTTAGTCAGGGTTGTCAGATAGTATTCTAAATATTTTTCTGTTTTTAATTTTTTATACCATCTGAAATGGACTCATTGGTAAATTTTTATTTGATCATTAGCAAATGTTAAATCCTCTAATCTGATTTTGGCTTGTATAGTTATTTCCTGAAATGGTTTCATATAGATTTCATATAATAGGTATCCTAAGACTGCCAGAAGTATAATTCATTTTATTGTTTTAATTGTAGGGAATACAAAGTTCCTATCATTATAATTCAGTTCTTCCTCAAGACAGTCTTGAAAAGGATTTCTCTGGTCCCAGAAATAACTTTAAAACAAATATCACTCTTCTCTTTTGTATCAGAGTTGCCAAAGGAATCTGTTCAAGTTCTCGTCTCACCATCTCAGCTGGGGTAGACTGGGGGAACCTCAGCAAATATCTACACATTTTATTAATGAGTGTCTCTAGGGGTTTGATATTTGAATCATGTCAAATTTCAGCTGCATAAAGTATGCTTGTTTTAGTTTTGGCATTAATAACTTTTAACAGACCCAGATTTTAACTTTGTGCACATTTATTATGAAATTGTTTAAAAGCGTTAAATGCTGTATTTAATTTTGAAGTCATTTGGGTTATGTGTAAAGTCCAGGCTGTGTTTTGTGCAAATCTTACACCTAAATAACCATAGTATCTGACTATATTAATGTTGGCTCCCTCTAGGTATATTATTGGATCTAGTTTTATTTCCAAATACCACCATGTTTGTTTTATCTCTATTTATTGTAAGTTTGTTTATTTTACATTGTTCTGCAAAGTGATTTAATTGCCGTTGCAATGCCAGTTTTGATGTGGAGATTAAAACCACGTCATCTGTGTAAGCCAGAGATGAGATTTTAGCATTTGATATAGAAGGTAAGTGAAATTCTAAAGGACATGTATGGCCAAAGCCTCTACATTATTGAAGTGCACTCATAAATTAGCATAACAGCTTTCTACATCCTATGTAAGATTTATGGTGCCTTGGTGCCATGCATGTTCCTCGCTTAGTGATACTGTCACTAAGTGGGCAGCAGTGCGAGAAAACTGAGTAAGTTGTCATGTCTTGCTTTTCCCAGCACCTTCGAGAGAGCCACACAGTGACAAGGAGCAAGAGACCAGCAGCGTGTGGTGGGATTGCTGCAGTACTGAGGGAATCCATGGCCCTGCCTGTAATTTCAGTGGCACAGTGCCGGACAGACAATGTGAAACAGGAACAGGTCAATGTTTCTGTGTGCAGTCCAGCAAAGGGAAAGAAAATGAGTTTCAGCGGTGGCGAGATGAAGAACCTATTCCTGTTTGTTCCGCTTTCTCTCTCCTTTGTGATAACTGTATCAGTGTCTAGCTCCGAACAGTGCCAGCCACCCCCCCCAAACCCCAGTCCTCCACAGCCAGGATTATTGTGTCCTAGTGGGTGGCAAAGTCCTGGCACAAGGGACAAGAGAAAGTGCTTCACACACAAAGTGCTGCACCTTGCATTTGCCAGTACAGGTGGCAGCAGGACGTGATGTGTATGTGTTTCTCTGTGCAATCTTGTTAACAAGCACTGTTGTGTGAGTGAGAGAGAGAGAGAGAGAGAGAGAGAGAGAGAGAGAGGACACGATCAATTACCTTGTTTACATGAGCACATCAGCCCGGTTCAAACAGTGAAAAAAACCGGGATTGAGGAACAAATTGTGGTTTATGTAAACCCGACTGATGCACTAACCCAGTTGCTTTTGAAACCGGGTTGAAAGTATTTGGTTCACAGGAATTGATGCCTGTTGAACCCGATCGTGCTCCACATGTAAACGGCATCAGTTGCCAGATTGTTCCTGGATGCATGCACTTTTAATACATCCTTTCTTGTCAACCTAAAACTGCATGTACTGAGCATGCTCACCTTAAGTTTGCATCCATTGCCTGTATTCCAGAGATGTAAATGTAAACTCAATCACGTCTCTGGAATCAGAATAAGCTGATCATGTATACTGAACAGCGTTGAAACCGGAATTGCCAGCACTGTTCCCCGGTCTCATGGTATATGTAAACCAGGTAACTGTCAATAGCACTCTGGATATCAAAAGTTGTGCTGTGTCCTCTCACTATCTCTTTGCCTGTGAGGTGGTGGCTGAGATCCATGGCTAGCTAGCTTGAACCTCCCCCCAAGACAGACAGAGACTGAAACATTCACCTTCTGTCCCCATGCAGCTGTCCTTACCTCGAGATTTTTTTTTTTGCAGGTTGTTTGGCCTGTCCCTTCCTGCTGCATTCGATCCCCAACTGTGGTAAATCCGTGTCCCACATAGAACCCCCCGGCAGTGCTGAGTGAAAGAGACAGAGAGACACATTCACACACAGTGACAATGCTGTCAGGACTGCAGAATTGCGACTGCGTTGTGTATGTCTCTGTGGAATTTGGAGGGGACGAGTAACACTTTCTGGAGCAGTTTAAGGGGGAAGCAGTGGTGCAATGGGAGAGAGAGAGTGAGGCTTCGCTGGTGGCCCTGCCCCCTCCCATGCACTGAGTAGCTGCATGGAGCCCTGCACCTCCTGTTCCTGAGAGACAGAAAGACAGACACAGTATTTAAATCTGAATGGCTGCAGTGCATTTACCATGTTTCTCTTTCTGTCTGTCTGTCTGTATCTGTCAGTCTCCATGAGCATACAGATCCAGAGAAAGTGCCGGGATAATGCAGCTGTGTAGAGAAGAGAGGGACCTAACTGTGTGTGCTTCGTGACTTCTCATTTGGGGGGGAGCATCAATGCCATCCTGGTGACACAGTAGAAAGAGAGACAGAGAGAGAGACAGAGAGAGAAAACTGACACACAGTGAGAGAGACAGAGAGAGGAGAACACCGACAGAGAGAGAGAACACAGACATACAGTATGATGGGGGTGTTGTAAATGACATATGGTATGCATGGTGGCAGAACATGTTATGCACAAGAAATGTGACAGATCATGTCAGTGGTGTATCTGGCACATTTCTATGTACATAACTACAGAGATATGTGTTTTTTTTTCCTTAGGGACTATTTTGCAAGGTTGAGCTGGGTTCCATAAATTGGCAGCAGTTTTATCATGTCAGTACAATCCATGAAGCAACCAAGATTTTCAACCAACTGGTGCTTGAGGTCATAAATAAACATTCACCACTGATGAAACATAGGGTCAAAATGATGTCTTACCCATGGTTTAGAAAGGACCTAAAAGGGGCATTGCATAACAGAGACATTTTCTGGGGAACAGCCAGGCGTACAAAAGCTGAAGCTGACTGGGTTTTATTTAGGAAAGGAAGGAATGCATGCACAAAATTTATAAGGGAAACAAAAGCTAACTTCTACTTAAATGCATTGGACAATACAAATGGTAATGCGACCAACATGTGGAGGGTCCTAAAGGAAACAGAAGGACAAAAAGACCCCTCCCTCCCATTCAAGATCAATTGGCAAGGTGAAACTATAACAGACAGACAAATTACTTTAGAAAAATTGTATATTCACTTTGACACAGCAGGAATGGTATTTGACAATTCCCCTGCAGCTCAGTTTCCTATTCCTACCCTTAATTAGAAACTATGAATCCTGATAAAAGGACAAACAATTCACTTTCTTTCCAACCCATTACATTCAAACAAGTGGAGGATCTGTTGTTAAGCCTGGATGTCAAGAAAAGTGCTGGGGCCAATGGGTTAGACCCCATATTTTTGGAAACTGGTTATTGTCAACTCACATCACCTATAATACATCTCTTTCATTTATCACTTGCCAGCAATGAAATTCCAGTTATTTGGAAAACTGCACACATTATCTCCTCTTCAAAGCTGGTGATCCTTACTATTTACATAATTATACACCCATTTCAATACTCCCCATTTTATCCAAATGATTAGAAAAACTAATAATCAACTAAGGGACTATTTCAAGGCTATTAATAACATAAACCCTATGCAATCAGGATTCAGGCCTTAGCATAGTACTATTACAGCACTAGCTTTGGTAACTAATGATTGGCTAACATCTCTGGATTACAAGTATCCCACTGGAGCTGTGTTTCTTGACCTGAACAAAGCATTCATCACAGTAGAACAGAATATGCTGTCACTTAAGCTAAAAGTCACTTGTCTGGGCTCTTCCACACTTTCATGGTTTGCAAGCTATCTTATGGATAGACATCATCAAATCAAAGCTGAAGGGGACTATTCTTCTGTATCAAAGTTAACAGGAGGAGTACCACAATGCTCTATCCTGGGTCCCCTGCTGTTTACGATTTATGTTAATGATCTTAGTAAGAATATTGAAAAAGTCAAATTACATTTTTTTGCTGATGATAGTCCTAAATTTACCCAGATGAACTCTTGAAACTGCATGTACGAAACACCAAGTGCAATTTAATCTTTTACAAATGAGTCTTTTTCATTCTGAATTGCTATTAAATGCTAAAAAGACAAAACTAATGTTCTTCCAGTCCTCAGACATGGCAGTCTCCTCCAAAATTGACCATCCCATTTCCATTGCCATGCTGCTAGGTGATACACTAGAAATAGTGGCCAATTACAGTTACCTGGGTGAATGGCTTGACCAATGCTTATCTTTCACTACTCATGTAGATAATAGCTGAGAAAAATTAAGAATGAGGTTGGGATTCTTCTATAGAATTAAGAATTGTTTTCCACTTGACATTAGAAAGAGGCTGGTGCAAGCTACATTCCTTCCTCTTTTGGATTACACAGACTTGATTTATAGTCATTGTCTTATTACACTCCTAAGTAAGCTTGATGGATTGTACCATAAGGCCCTATGATTTGTTACAAACTCTCCACCCAGAATGCACAGCAATAGGGCGGACATCATTTGCTACAAGGAGACTTAGAAATCTCTATATAGGAGCCTATAGACTTTCAACTGACAGACTGTCACAGTATATATCATAGAGCTATTTTCTTACTCCTATAGTAATTACTCATTGAGGAGTTCTTATGTGTTACTAAAAACTCCAAGGTTCTTTACACTTTTTGGATAATTGGCCATCAGTAGCAGCATCCCTAAGGCTTGGAACAAACTCCAATATTACACACAAACTTGCCAACTTAGTAAGCCTAAGGCCCTGGACACACTGGGGAACTTTAAACAGTTTAAGTGCCTTAAAACAGTTTAAATCCCACTAGCACTGTTTGCAAACAGACTACAAGCCCCTTAAAATGTTTTAACAAAAGTGTTTTTAAACCCTGCTAAATACCTAGTCTTAAAACCATTTTTAAAAATATTTTGGAGCTAGCATGGTTTTACTCACAGGTCTGTCCAGGAGTAAAAACGTTTTAAGCTGTGATGGTTTAACTAAAACAGTTCTAGCTGCAGTGTGTCCAGGCAAGCACAGTTCTGTGTGCTGGACTTAACACAAAATAGTTACAAGGAGAACAGGTTTAACACTAGCAGTGTGGCCATACTAAACCGTTATCAAAAATGGTTGCTAAGTAGTGTGGCTGCACTGAAATGGTTTAGTTAAACTGGTTTTAAAAACGTTTTTCAAAAACATTTCTGTAGTGTGTCCAGGGCATTAGTGTCTTTAAATCACTTCTGGAAATTGAATGTCAAGTAAAATGTTCCTGCAACTAGAATAATGTATAAACATTGATGTAACTGTTGATGAATTTCTTGCATATTTACCTATATTATACTAAAATTCTTCCTTTTTCTGTGTTCCTTATTCACCTCTGGACTTCATTTATATTCTCAATAGTGTATTTATTATAATCTAATAATTAATGGTCTCCGTTTTCACCCATTGCCAAAACCGTGTGTTAAATGCCGTAACACCTGGTAGGTGTTCACGGCATTCCTGTATCCCTTTGAACAACAAAGCGCCCGAGACAAACATAGCGAGTTCAAACCCTCCGCCACCCCAAGCGGCACTGACTAAAATACACACTCTCGGGTTGCCTCTATACCAAATAGCCTCCTGCAGCCTCGCATAGCCTGAAGTTAAAAAAAAAAAGCCGATTCCAAACACCGAACGAAACCGAAAGACAAGAGCAGGAAAACCGCAACACAATTCAAAAAACAAAAGCGACCTCGGACTTTTCAGACGGAGCTCTTCAATTATATAAAATAATATGTAGAATCTTGACTTATTACATTTTTGCTGTTGGCTGATATTCATAAACCTCTGTGATTTGCCCTCGGGGTTTATGTGCCATCCAACAACTCAGGTGTGTGTTAAATTCTCGTAACACACTTCTCCCCATACTTTATCCTATATGTAATAATGACATTGTATATTTTGTTCATCAAATATGGCACTGCACTTGTAACTCTTTGCTTCAACTCTACTGTACTTTCTCAATTGTGTGTATTTATTCTGTATGCTATCCTACCCACGATCTCCTCGAAAATGAGCTTGCTCTATGGAGTAATTTCCTGGTAAAATAAACTTGAAACTATGAAGAAGCAGTGATTGTGGTTGCACCATCCTTGGTGACTGAGGAGACAATAAACATTTCACTTTATTAGAGGAAGAAGATTCTTGTTGTTCTCTTTTAGCTCTTTGGTTGAATAGGGTTACCACCTTTTATGAAGCCCAAAGTGGGACATTTCTTACTAAAAAATATTTTTTGCAGGACAATATGTAACCTCGACCAGTGCAACAGACTTATTTTCTCTATATAATCAGACTAAGTGTTGTAGATTTTTTTGTTAGTTTAAGGTTTTTCTATTGTTTCTTATTTTAAGCTATTTTAGTTAAGGTATTATAGTTTTCTGGAACATTTAGTGGAAAGTTAGAAAATAGTTTTTTCTACTATAAGTTCAGAACATATAGTATTTTTCATATTTTTTTGCAGGACACAGCAGCCCAGATCAAGACTGTCCTGTGAAAATCAGGACAGGTGGTAACCCTATTTGGGTGGTTAAAAACTCAGAAAGTTGGTCAGAGTCAGGATGTACATAGATGACAGAGTCGATAGTAATGCAATCATTACATAGATGCATCAAGGAACATTTTCCTCCCAGTTGCTGAACCTCTGATCTATACTGCATGAAGTGCCCTCTAAGAGCTTGGGTCTGGGGACTCATATCGGGGTAAATATACACTTTTGTATTGTTGAAAGTTACTGCTCCTTTACTTGCGCTTGTTTAATAACAAGCTCATGATCACTCTCTAGTGCAAACTGCACCAACACGGTCAGTGGTTTCAAGAGAGGAATAGTAGAAATAGAAACAGCTGCAGCATTAGACTTAGTTTTGTGCACAGGGAGCTGGAAGGTTTTGATCAGCAGATGCATGCCCTCAGGTGTATAAACATGTAGAAAAGAGCTGCTTAACAATGCCCCAAGTTAATATTATAATAACTGGTGACCCCCCCCCATAACGACTTGATATCCAGTCTTGATAAAATGCCATAATGACCCACTGAATTCTGTTATAACTGGATAGTGGGTTATGGCATTTTCTTCCTTGCACTCTCACTTTACTGAAGCGCAAAGAAAACATACTGTATTTGTGTGACTACAGTGGCTGCTCAGAGACACACTCTCTCACACAAATACAGTTTATAGAGGATTGTGAATGAGCAATCATACACAACAAGGTTGTTTTTTGATCAAGAGGTTTCCGTGGTAACAAGAGACCTTGAGAGCTCAGCTCAAGAGGGCTCGTTACTATGGAAACCTCAAGACTGAAAAACAGCATTGTATGTGTATGGTTGCTCATATACAATCTTTCATAGTGTATGAGAAACCATTATTCCAATCCTGTGTCCAAAAAACATCCCCCAGTATTTAAAAGTGCCTTACTGTGGCATGACTCTTTCCAGCTCCACTCACTTCCTGGCCAGCTCTCACTGCCACGGCCATTTCATCATGCATGTGTGAAGACATTCTAAATTCTTGTGCTGCAGCAGTGACATAGCTAGTCCAGAACAACAACAATTTGATGTCACTACTGCAGCACAATAAGCTGATTCCAGTAAGCGTAGTTCATAATCACGTTCTACCATACATTACAGTTTTTGTCTTTGTCTAAACCTTGCTGCAGTTATTATAAAAAATAATGCCTGTGCAAGGTTTGTCTTGTGAGGATTTTTCTCACACCCTCGGTGTGTGTTAATCTCATAGACCTCTCGGGCTTTGCTGCCTGCACCTGTACAGGCATTATTCTCTGTTTAGCATTCTCCATTAAAGGAAGCCCACAACTTAGCAACATATTCTTTTTGCGTGTTATATTCCTTATTAGATTTTCAGTTTTCCTCACTTGAAATACATTATCCCTGAATATTACTGGTACCAAATAGGAAACAGATTCTACTTTATTTACAGCTACAGTTTGTTCTTTCTGCACGACTTCTAGTTTGTTTTCATTTGCTGCCACACAGCACTCCATAGCATCACAACATACCACAAGTGAATCTAGCTTTTCATCAGACTTTTTGAAAACTTGTAAAAGTGCTTTATAAGACTTGCTTACCTCTGCAAACAAGTTTAGCTCAGGTGGTAGAACCTCTTTAGGATTTGTAGGTGCAGGAGATGGTGTCAATGAAGCAAACAGATTTTCGGATCCGGGACTTATAGCCTCAATTGTGCCTGACAAGTTAGTTTTCCTGGGGCTGCCCAAGACTGCAGAGGACAGGAAGCGATGCAGAGGCCCAACATATTCATGTTTATCAGGATAGATGGAATTGGAGGGTGAAACACTAGGGTTGATGAAATCAGATGGTGAAATACTCGGTTGTTTCCTCTTTTCTTTTCTTTCTCTTCCTGAAGTTTTTTTTTTTACATTCTGTTTTACTGTTTAGTTTGCTCAGTTTGTTAGGTTGCCATGTGTGGATTTTAGTTTGAACAGAACCAAGTTAGTTCATGTTTACGTAAGTTATTTTATTGGTGTGCTGAAGAGCAGCTCAAGCGTGCAGTTACCCGTCGTTGGACATCTTGCTCCCAACTGTGGGATAGCCTTGTGCTGCCATGACTGCACATTCATCTCATAACCTCCAGACTCTGTGGGAGAGTTCTGTGCTGTTTTATCTACCCTCCTTTCTCGTGCTTCTGTTCAGTACAGGGGTTTAGCTCCTTGTGGTAATATTTTCACACAGGTCAAAATCTTGTCTCAGAATGAAAACAAAGGACAAGTCTGCAAGCACCCCATTTCTAACAATCCCTCATATGTTACAGATCTAATTCTAGCAGTCTCCTTTGTCAGAATTTATACTATTTAACACCAATGATTGTTTAACCAGCAGCAGTGGCAGGCATGCTTCAGTATCACACAGGCCTGCAGCTTAGGCACCATTTATCAACATCTTATGCATATTTGCCAAAGAACTGGGTGAAGATCATCTGACAGAGCAGTTTGCTATAAGCTCACTATCCTGAGTTAAAATCTGTCTCCCAGTTCTACTGTACCATGACCAGTTCCATTTTTCTTGCACTGCCTTGCCAACTGCCCAGTTTTGTTACAGAGATCAGATATAACATCGTTTCATCTTCTCCTCTGTTCCCTTTGGGTCAGAAACAGTTGGAGTAGTGGTATAACTATGTAGCTAGGTAACTTTGAGATGATCAGTTTGTGCCTCAGTAAGTCTGCTTGCTAGATTCCCATACCCTTACCTCCTTTTAGTCTCAGGTCTTCCTGCCACATACTGATCAGCCCAGTCTGCAGCCCGATTCATGGTTTGTGGTGATCTGTCATGCAGGCAATACCTGAACTCCTCAGGTTTATTCTTAAAAAACTGCTCCAGTAGTATAAGGTCAGGGAGCCTTTAAAAGGAATGTACCCCAGACAAGTCCACCCAATGATCAAAATACTTGCACATTTGAATAGAAAATTCAGCATAGCTAACATCATGTTGCTTTCTAATACAGTATTTCATGGCTTCTGTCTGTAATTTTCTGGTATCATTTCATATCTCTTAAAATAAAACAGTGTTAATTATTTGGTATGAATTGGAGTCCTCATCACTTAACCTGGCATAAGCTTGTAGTGCTTTTCCTGTAAGTAAGGGCACAAGATGAGTAGTCCAAGTATCCTTTCCAAGTTTATATTTCTTACAGAATTTCTCAAAATGCCTTAGAAACTCTTTGACTTCATCATTTTCTTCAAACTTTAAATTTAGTGACTAAAGAACCTAAGGTTAACTCATTTGTGTGACTGCTGTCAAGGTCTGGCATTTTCAGATCTGCAACTTCAAGTTAATGGTAATGCTCCTTCGCTTTCTCTGCCAGTCCCAGTTGCTTTGTCTCCATTTCTGCCTCCCTTTTCCACTCTCCACCCTCATTTTCTCCATCTAAGAGTGCTGCTGCCATTTTAATGTTTCCTGTACATGGTCACTGAAGTCTCCTAATGCAGATTCCCTAATGCTATTTGTTCTTACCTCTCTGGTGCGCTCCTGAATCTCTGGTCCCAACTGCAGCTCTGATGATTCACTATTTGCCACCCCTGCTCCTGCTTTGTCAGCTTCCATCAATTTCCGTGCCAAGTCTGCTTTGAGTGACCCTTTAGGTCCCACTCCTTTTAAACCACACAAGTACTACAGTGCAGACACTGTCAGCTTCTCATATCTTGCACCATGCTGCTGCTTTACAAACACTTCAGTAGTAACTGTATTGAGTTCTTGGTTCTCTTCCTTCACACATTGACAAATCCAAGCCACTGTGCCACTGATATGTGATGATGGTCATGCTCAAGCTCACTCTCAAGCCTTTTGCACAATGGTATTCTGATACCCTTGCAAAACATATCAAATGGAATGCTTACAGGCTCTCCACTCTGGCCTGGTTACCTTATGCAACCTTCCTTACACACCTTCCAAGGAAAGGCTCACCTGCTTCAAGGTTGCCTATGCAGTTCCACAACTTTTCTCCTCTTGATGTTCCAAACTGCCTTATGTAGTTGTGTCTTTGGTTAGTGGTTGTCAGTATCTTAATTATGAAATTTAGTCCTCAGGCTCATAACACAGATATTATAGGAAAATAATGTCGCTCTGCCATTTATAGAGGTTGGTACCAGTACATACAAGTTTGCAGATGGAAACAGAATTCAGTGTACCCCCAGGTGACTATAAGTATAGGACACTATCTTCTTAGAACAATGCTTCTAGTGAGTCCCCAACTTCAGACTAAACTTCTCGTCCTAATGTAACTAATGTTATGTCTCTTTGTCCCAGCACAGGTGTGAATAATCTCTTTTTAAGTTATAAATTCTACTACATCCTTCTCTAGTCTACATTCTATGCCCCCTCCCCCACTGGGTTATGCTATCCCTGCAATAAGTGTTAGTGGTAACACTTTTTTCCTGTCAGTCAGCCTACAGCCAGCTGCCTTCTCATACCCACAGCATTTTCCCTGAAGAAACAGGAAACAAAATACTGTATCTCTACAATAGCATGTGGACACAGTTTGTGGACCTGACAATATACTGCAGACTGTCAGCACTGCTCCAGTAAGGTAGTTTTTTTTTTTTCAGTCCCCTGTATGTGGCATTCACATTTGCTACCCCAACCCCTTGGAATTCACTTACTAGGCAACTGTAGACCTGCAAATTAGTGCAATGATTTAGGTGAGAGCTACAGACGTTCCTGTTTCATAAGGCATACCCAGAATGTATGTGACCATCTCAGGATCCACTTTACCATGCACTGTATTATTCTGACTGTTTTACTGCATTTATTCTGAAATCTTCTATGTAAGCAATAGGACCTGATAGGTGGTGGGGTATTGGTTAATACCCACATGTCTAGCAGCATGATGAGGTCTAGTGTCACAAGTGGGAGCCTTACAACCCCTGAAAGTACAGGTATCCACCAATACACCACACCTGAATGGTCTTATTGTACATAGAAAAAGGGTTGGGCAAATTAAAAAAAAAAAAAATCGAAAATGTAAAAAAGACACCAACAATACAATAAAATATTGCTTAGAAAATGGCAAATAGTATCTCCACCGAAGGTTTCTACCTACCAGTCACGCATCTTTCTAAACATTTAGTAGAAGGTTTGTTTGTTTAGTTGTAACCATGTAACATAAGAACACATTACTCTGCAGTATTCCTCTAGTAGAATACTTGCTCCACTACAAAAGCATGGAATGTTAACATAGAATGCATGGATTCAAAATTCTGCAAAATTCCAATGGCACACACTAACACAGATACACAGAGGCTTCATATGGAACCACGAGCACAGTTTTATCTGGGGCAGGGTTAGCAGCAGAGATTGCTCTGTCAAAACTGGTTAGGCAGGCTGGTCCGATTGCGCTGAGGGCTGAGACGCTGGATGCCGTACCTCTCGCTACACCAGTGATCCGAGTTCAACAGTGTTCTCATTCTCCAGGGAGGGGGGTCACCAGCAGTCAGTGCTCCACTGGTCCCTAGCAGTGGCTGGGGGGGCAGTGCACTGATGCTGCAGAAAGGGGAGCAGATGGGGCAGATACTTGGAGGAGCACATGTGGATGTGTACACGCTCTCTCAGTGGGCGTCACTGCACACCTCACCTCCTAAAGGGGAGAAAAGCAGAAAAAGATCCTGGCCATGCAGCATGAAGCTGTCCCTTGCAGGTGTCACCCCTGAGAAGGCACCTCCCTGGCTGAATCTGTGTTGGGTGGGTTGAGACGCTCCCCACCACCCTGCCATGAAGGGTAAGTCATGGGGCACAAGGGAGGAGGTCTGATCCTTGGGGGATGACAGCACTGGAGGGACAGTGGAATAGGATGAAGGAGTACCAGCCAGGACAAGGAATAAATACCAGTATTTAAATAAAAAAAAACAACTGGTTTGGCTATGAGGGGGATTTTATCATGATCATCAAAGAAACACTAGAAATAAGAAATCTGAATAGTGCTTGATTTTTTTTCAATTTGCTTATGTGTATAAGAAAGGGATCATGAGTTGAAAAAACATTCAGTTATTTATGTTTTGTTTTTAATTTAAGGGAGTTTTATTTTGGGGCCTAGTTGAAGGTCGGTATGTAAGTGTAAATGTGACTCCCGTGTTTGAATCCTGTACGTGATTTGTCCAAATTCCAGATCACATGTTGGACCTTTTACTTTACAGGAGGATATTGACTTATCAATATATGCCAATGGAATGGCAATAGCCAATCAGAATACAGTATTTAACTTGCTAATTTTCTAACACCTGTTGTAATGTTCTACAATCTGATTTGTTATGTACAGCCCTCAGAGTCTTTGAGATTGGCCACTATAAATAAGAAAAATTGTTTTGGAGGAAAGAACAAAACAACTAATTTTAAAGGATGGCACAAAAAAAACACAAATGTATTCATGTATATAAAACTCAGTCTACAAACGATAACATGGATGAACAAATACATTATCAGTGGCAAGAACAGACTCCTTGACCTACCTAGACTTCAGAAAGGCATTTGACACAGTCCCACACAAAAGATTAATAAACAAGTTAGCCAGCCTGGGAGTAGGTCCCAGGGTTGTAGCCTGGGTAAAACATTGACTAGACAACAGGACGCAGAGGATAATAGTAAATGGAGTCCACGAGAAAGGGGGGTTACTAGTGGAGTACCACAGAGTTCAGTACTGGGACCAGTCCTCTTTAATGTCTTTATAGGTGACACTGCAGAGGGACTGGAAGGGAAAGTAAGCCTCTTTGCAGATGCCACAAGGATCTGCAACAGGACTGATACACAAGGAGGGATGGAAAGGATAAGAAGGGACTTGGCAAGGTTGGAGGAATTGTCAAACATATGGCAGTTTAGATTCAGTGCAAAGAAGTGCAAAGTAATGCACCTGGGAAACAAAAACCCAGGGGAAGTGTACACAATGTGCGGGAAGGTACTAAGAACAACAAAAATGAAAAGGGACCTGGGGGTAGTCATATCAGATGACTTAAAGGTAGGCAAGCAATGTGAGAAGGCAGCAAGGAGGGCTGGGGTGATACTGGGATGCATAGGGAAAGGTATCACCAGTAGAAAACAAAAAGTTGTTATCTCTCTGTACAAACAGTTGGTGAGACCCCATCTGAAATACTGCATGCAGTTCTGGAGACCCCATCTCCACAAGGAAAGACAGGATGGAGGCAGTCCAGAGAAGGGTAACTAAAATGGTGCAGGGTCTGCACCAGAAACCATACAAAGAGAGACTAAAAAACTTAATATGTATACCCTTGAGGAAAGAAGGGAGAGGGGGACATGATTGAAACTTTTAAGTACCTCAAGGGAATCAACAAAGTCCAAAAGAGTAGCATCTTTCAGAAAAAGAGATGTGCAAGAAGAAGGGTGCACAATTTGAAGATAGAGGGGGGACGGCTCAGGGGCAATGTGAGGAAGTATTTTTTCACGGAGAGGGTGTGGATGCATGGAACAGCCTCCCTGAGGAGGCTGTGTGGTCAAAAACAGTGGTGGAATTCAAGAATGCATGGGACAGACATAAAGTAATTCTAGTGGGGGGTAGGAGGATGTAGGCTGTTGGTTAACTAGAATCTTCAGCTTATCCAATAATTATTGAAATGGGCAGACTGGGTGGGCAAAGCAGTCCTTATCTGCCATCAAAGTCTATGTTTCTATGTTTCCTTGATAGAGCCTAAACATATATGCAAACCGTTGCATAACAAGAGCTTTTTCAACCTAAAGGATTTTTTAAGGGCTGCATACTGTACATACATCAAGACTTTGGATTTATTGCTCATAAATTCTGCCTAAGAACAGCTTTACATGTGTCTACTGAACTGTTTAATTCTACGACAATGAAATGGTAAATCATAACTGGATGAGTAAACATGAGCTGCTAACAGGACAAACAGTGATCTTGAAACACATAATGCAGGGACCGTATGAAAGCAAACAGCAGCCATGAAGTTAATACTAGATAGGAATGTACTGCTTATATCTTAAATTAGAAATGGATTGCTTATATCTTACATTTTGATCTAGACTAGTTATAATAGTCAACTATGCCATATGCATGTGCAAATGTATTTTTTAATTGCATTTTATGTATCTACAATAATTATTGTTTATGGACACACATCCATGCTTAACAATCATTATAAAATCTGTCTCTGAAATGCTGCAATCTTTATTTCAAATTGAAGGAGGGATTAACCCACTCCATAGTATGAGTTTAGTAAGCAATAAGGCATGATGGGGTGTGCATGGAACACATTTTACCGCATGGCCAGGGACGTAATAAGGCATGAGGCCGCAGGCCAAGTGACTTTAGGCACTAGTCGTGGTGGTAAAATGTGTTCCACTATCCCAGAGCAGTCTTTACAGTTTTATAAAATGGGCTCCTTTTTTTTAAAACTTTTTACAGTTGGGAAAAGCATGTTTATAAGTAGAAACAATAGATTTACTTGTGTACGTTTATGATAAAATAGTCCTTCCACCCACTACAAATTATGTCATTGATGATGGTGTCATTGTATTATTGCCTACTTTCTTCTTCCTGTTTTTTTCCCCACATACAAGATATGGAATGTTTATCATAGAATGCTTACCATGGAATACATGGATTCAAAATTCTGCTCAGTTCCATTGGCAGAATGTTTCTCTCCTAACACTCTGTACACAGAGACAACAAAGGCCTCTGTTATAGCCAGAGACTCAATTATCTCACTGTCAGGGCAAGAGGAAAACAGTTCCCTGATGAGCAGGTAAAGACAGAAGGGGGAATTTTCACTGTCAGCAAAGAAACAGTTGTAGTGAAAACTATAAACAATACTTATTGTTTCTAATTTGTTTATGTACAGAAGGAAATCGTGATAACCAAAGAAACTACAGTTAATTAATTTATTTTATTTTTTATTTAAGGTAGTTTTATTTTTAGGGCTCAGATGTAGTTTTCTTTTACAATGTAAAGGTAGCAGCTATGTTTGTGGTGGAAGATCAGTTCTGGCTGTAGGGGGCTAACTGAAATGCCTGTGTTCCAAATGCCCATTGATCTGGTTTCTAGACTCTTTGCAGTCCTTTTTTTTTTAGCCATATGTAAACCATATTTTACACATAAATAACAGCCAATCAGATTCCATGATTTTACCCTGCCATTTCATAACTGAGCATTAATCCATGCTTGGAGGATTTGGAATCACAAGGCCACAGGCTGAGTGATTTCAACCACCCAGGCATGGATTAATGCTCAGTAAACCCATACCCTGGAGTGGGTTAATCCTCTTATAACATGAGCTGCATTATATTAGAGATTTTTGTAAAGGAATATTAAAATATATGTGTTTGAACATGGATTTCTACTAAAATAGTCCTTCTGCCTAATGAATAATGTGCATAGAGGATGCTGTCTTTGTAGTTGTCCACTTGGTGGATTTGTTATGAAGATGCGGAATCTGCCTTTGCAAGGTGGAATCTGCCTTTGCAAGGCAGAATCAGTCTTCTCTTTTTCAATATGTCTATGGTGGAGTGATTTCTCTAAGTCAGTTTACATTGCTGTCAATTAGGATGTTGTGGAACGGCAAGGCAACTGTGGGTATATCGGGGATTAATCAATGGTCAAGTGATGTGTTCTGACCAATGAAATGATTGTATTTTAGATAGCCATGTTATAATATGCTATATTAAATTTTTAACACCACAATAGTAACAAAGGAATACAACACAATTGAACAGTTGAACCGGATTCCAAAGACTTGAGTATATATAATGCAAACAAGGGTGCCGGAAGATGGTAAAAGCTGAGGGGGTTGAGAATCAAAAGGGCACTTATGAGGGTACAAAGGGCACTTTTTCTATATTAGTTTTTACCATACAGAAATAAAAAGTGGAGGGCTACTGCCCCTTCTGCCGGTTCCGCACCTATGAATACAAATATGAACATGTGGAATAGAGCAAAATGGAGAACCCAAAAATAAAAATATAAGCAAAATTCTGAATAAAATGCAAAAATAGAGAAATAACCCATGTCTCAAAAATTATCCCACTGGCCCAAGCCGAAATGGTGCAAGAGCATATGTGTAAGTTGAAAGTATTTAACACAGGCCGAAGAAGGCAACCGGAATTTAGCTGTGCTTCCGTAAGGGGGAATAAAACCCAGTCCTTGACCAAGTCCATAATTGTTGTCACCATATTGAAGGGCCAGAAGGATGCACTAAGCAGACGACCCCCAATCTTGAAATTGGGATTCCCAACTAAAAGCTGGGAAGTGTCTTTGAGTGGAGAGGTACTTAGTGCAGCACACAGCTGTATATGGGCTCGCATGGACTCAGCAATCAGGGTACCATGTAGTGACCTAGGGACTTTTTTAAGAGGACTGTAAAGCACCACTCGAATATCCACACCAAACTGGGAACAGAGGACTCATTCTATTTCTAGCCACAAAGGGATATAGGTGTGGGGGTTGTCTACAGATGGGGGTTTGAGCCATTGGGAATGTCTAGAACAATTAATGGACAAACAGTAAAGGTAAAAATGAGGCACCTACAAGTTTCCCCACTCCCTAGCATGCTAAGCTTGAAAAGCACTCTCCTGTGAGTCTTACCACACCATATGAAGGAATATATTAATCTGTCAATTTGAAAAAAAAAAAAACAGGATTTTAGAAGAAAATAGTTATACATCTGCAATGGGTATGGAAGGCAGGGCAAAACATTCATTTTCACAATGTTCAATTGACCCCAAATGGAGATGGGCAGAAGGGACCATCAATCTAAATCTACTTTAAGGTGATTAATGGTTGTATCAAGGTTATACTGCTTCATCTTGGTCAATGACAGAGTGAGGTACATACTCAAGTACTATAGTTTGTCCAGGACCTAAACAAAACCCAGATGTGCTATGTCAGACTGTAAAGTACTGGTATTAAGCGGCATGACCTCCATTTTAATTGGATTAAATTTATAGTTGGATAAGGCTTTGAAATCCTTAATAATATCCAGAGCAGCAGGAAAGGACGTAATGAGAGAAGCGACATGTAAAAGGATGTCATCAGCATAAAGCGAAAGTTTCTACTGACAAAGTCCTATAGAAATGCCTGAAACAAGAGGGGAGAAGTTAATTTTTCTAATCAGGGGCTTGAGGAACAAACTGAAGAGAAAGGGTGACATTGGACAGCCCTGTCAGGTGCCCTGTTGTAAAGTGAAGGGGGGGCCAAAATGCTGTTGCATAAAATGCGAGCAGAGGGGTGGGTGTAAAGTACTTTCACCCATTGAATAAATTTAGGGAGAATGTGGAATCTAGACAATAAATTAAACAGGTAGTCCCAGGAGACACTGTCAAAAGCTTTCTCTGCATCCAGGGATGCCAAAACTGAAGGACCACAGGAGTCCTGAATGCAGAGATTAAGTGAGCTAATTTCCATAAGAGATCAGCAGAAAGCCTCCCAGCCACAAAACCTACCTGCTCTTGGCTGATGAGGGAGTGCAAGACCTGGTTCAACCTACTGGCCAACATTTTTGCAAGAATCTTGAGGTCCACATTAATAAGGGATACTGGCCGGTAATTTGACACCAGCGAGAGATCCCTACCAGGTTTCGGGAGCCCCACGATAGTGGCTTCTGTAAAGGTGAGATCAGAAAGACCCTAATGGAAAATAAAATTCAAACTGTTAAGCAACATAGGGGCTAACAACTGTTTAAAGGGTTTATAAAAATTAGGTCCAGTGGCGTTGAGGGTTGAGGCACTGGATGCCACACCTTGTGCCACACCGGCGATCTGCATTCGGGAACAAGCACAGGTTGTCGGGAGTTGGTGGGGCGGAGATGGATCGAGCATCCAATGGGCAGCTTCCATCTCCGAGGAGGGGGGAGATCACCTTCGGTCAGTGCACGCCCAACCCCGGTGGTGACTGGGGATCGATGTTGTGCCACTGTGAAAAAAAAAAAAAGACCTGAGGGGCGAGAGCATGGGTGACACTGGTGGAGCTGTGCACAGGAGTGTGCATGAGCCTGCTGTGGTGTCATTGCATGCCGGCTGTTGTGGGGGACAGAAAAAGAGAGAAAAAAGACCCTGGTGGCTGGTCATAGAGGCTTGATGGCCACGCCGTTGCACTCCGTCCCGGAGGTACCACCTTCAGCCTAGATCCTTGTAGGTGGGTGGGGGTCCCTGCAGCCCTGCCACAGGGGGTAAGCCATGGGAGCTTCAGGGGTGAGGGCCTGATGGGACGGAGGCAATGGGTGGCAGCCGGAAGAGGGCCTACCAGGGCCCGGGTGGGGGAGTAAATAGATAACAAAAAAATAAAATAAAGACTTTATTAAAATTAGAAGTGTAACCATCTGGACCTGGAGATTTATCCAAAGGTAGGGCATCAATAGCCGCCAAGACTTCCAATAAAGTCTGAGGGGCCTGGAGGAGCTCTATTTCAAACAGGTCCAAATGGGGTAGGTGAATATCCTGCAAAAAAGCCTTGAAATGGTCCAAACAAAAGGGTACAGAGGGCTGGCTATAGAGTGCTTGATAATATTCCTGGAAAAGGGAAGCAATTTCCTGAGGGGGAAGTAATAAGTTGAAAAGAGGGCCTGGGGAGAGAAGAAACTATTCTGTCCAAAGTCTGTGCCAGACGTAAGGCAAGAAGCTTCCCCACCTTCTCTTCCTGATCAAAATATTTAATTTTGGAATGTAAAATAAGATGCTCCACCTTTTCACCCAGTAAGGCGTGGTATCATGACCAAAGAGCTTCCAAGTGTTCCCAGTTGGAAGGAGAAGAGGCCAGAGAGATATTCCTTTCCAGTGTTCTAATCCTATCCAAAAGGGAAGACATCTCCCAGGAAGCAATTTTTTTCCTATTCAAGGCCAAACAAATAATTTCTCCCCTTATGCAGCATTTCAGGGCACCCATAAGATGTCCAACCTCGGCATGGAGGGATAATTAGTCTCAAAAAAGGAGGAGATAAAGGCCTTGAGATGTTCCACCAAAGAAACCGATTTAAGTAATTGGTCATTAAATTTCCATACCTTATCTCGCTCCAGAGAGGAGGCAAGGCACAAATGAAGCAGAACAGGGTGATGATCAGAAATCACTTTGGCCAGATACTGGCAAGACAATACTCCGGGAAGATGCCCAACAAGAAGTAGTCAATCCTGGAAAATGTATTATGGGGAAGTGAGTGGAATGAGAACTCCCAATGGTCAGAGGGAAGGGCCCGCCAGGGATCCAAAAGCCCCAGAGAGTCCATCATGTCACGGAGAGTGAACTGAGCAGGGGAGAGGGAGTGACGGTTAGAACTTGACCTATCAAGACTGTTACAGTAGACCAAATTCCAGTCACCCCCAAGGATCATGGGTAAAGAAGCCCCGAGTGCTATATGAGCCATTAAGGTGGTGAAGAAATGAGGATCCTCTGCCGTAGGACCATATATAGTGCCCAGATCAACTTCTGAGTGACAGAGTATGACCCGTAGGAGAAGGAACCTACCTTGGGGATCTGCAATTTCTTGAAGCAGCTAGAAGGGCACCGGTCGAGCCACTAAAATGGCCACACCTTTCTTACGTGAATTAACACCCACCCCAAAAGCCTGTCCCACCCAGAAACGGCAAAGCGGGAGAACCTGGGAGGAAGGCAAGTGAGTCTCCTGTAAAAAGGCAACATCCACCTCAAGTTGTCAGAGGTGAAGCAGAATCTTAGCTCATTTTGTGGGGGATTGGGCACCTTTTACATTCCAAGAACACAATTTAAAAAGAGATGTCATAACATATGAAAACAATAATGGAAAGGAACCTCCATTGTAAGAAACACACAAATAAGCTGTTCCTGAAACCTGGTGTAGGCTCTCTGGTGGTGGCACCCACCCTTCCCACTCTACCCGAAATATGAAACAAGAACTAAAACCCTTGTAACATACCAAGTCATCATCAAAAGTGCCCTCCCCACCTCCCAACCCAACCAATTCAACCCACCGACTCCAAAAGTGGAAATTCTTCCACAATCTTTTAGAAAAGTACCAAAAAACACAATAACATGTAAACCTTCAAGAAAAAGGTAATCCCTCCCCATCCCTAATCACTCCCCTGAAGGAAACTACCCTCCGGACTCACCCACCCAGGTACAACCCAGGTGAACAGAGCAGAAAGACAAATATACTGGTGGTAAGTCCACCTACCCCCAAAGAAAAACCTTCTGAACCCCCATAAGCCCCATACACCCCTCTCCAAAACACTCAGTTTGCACCAAAAACCAGACGGCAACAAAAAAAATGTAAAAATAACCAGTGGGCAAGATATATCCCTTCCCAAAACAGGCTTGCAATACCCATCCTTGCTAATAGCCCATATCATCCCCAGCCCGCCCCCGTTCCAAACAACCTCAAAAAAGTAAAGAAGAAAGCTGTGCTTTGCCAAGATGTGGTATTGCATCTCCAGTACAATAACATTACTACAGCCTAGAGATAGAATGTACTAATGATCTCTTATTAAAATCTTATTATGAAATCTCAAACAACCTACTACAGAACAGCGTAAAATGGATTAAAAGAGTAAATATGTGAAACATTGCAACAATTAAACAATATAAACACAGTAAACAAAGGTTCCACTGAAATATCCCCAAGAGCTAATAGTAAACTCAATGCCCCATATTCCATGAAAGAGTCACTGTGTGTATGTCCAGTACTTAATATGGGGCAATACCCTCCAGAGTTCCCAATTATAAATAAAACTAACCATCCAAAACAAAAATCTTACTAAAGGTAGACCAGACAGTGTCTCTGAACAAGTAACACAATCCTGGAGAAAAACCAGTCGCTGGTGTGGGGGAAGTGGAGAAAATGGTACAGTATCCAATGTGGAACAAACAGATGAGAAACCATATAATCGGTAACAATATGCAGACCCTCAACCAGCATAAACTAAAGAATAAACACAGAGTATCCGGCGAGAGTAGTAGTCCTTCCAAGCAGGCATAACTATCCTAAACCATCAAAAATCATCAAAAAGAAAGGAAGAAGAAAGGCGGCTCAACAGTCAAATCAGGGATCCAAGCAGTATAAGATTACTGACCTGTTATGTAGCAAAGGCACTCTGGATCCTTGAGAAGACAAGCTGCAACACAGATATGAAGGACAAATCGAGCCAACCTGAGCATAGTGTGATCACATTCCTGTTGACATACGGTTTCACAAACCCACTCAGCAGGTCAGCCCTCTACTCCCAAAGTGCTAACCCCCAAGCGCAGTCTTGTGAACAGTTTGCAGAACAAGTTAACTCTCTTGTCTGTTTTTGTGGGTTTGAACCAACCTTTGGTCTCAAGTCTTGGAGGGATTCAAACTGCGAACATCTTGTTAGCGTACCCAATGCACAGGCTCAGATATTTCTGTCTTCAGGGGGCCAGATATTTTTGCCTATGGGCACCTAACCAGGAGTACAAAAATGAACCCTTAAAACTTAAATAAAGACCTCAGATTATTCTTACCTTTTTTTCCAGTTTGGTATCACCATTCAAGCTTATGCACAGTGTCTGCTGTAACCGTATATACTCCACTAACAAAAGGAAAGAAATTCAAAGATAGACCAAGTATGCTTTAAAAAGAGTTTTACTAAAATAGATAAAAATATGTAAAACACAAAATACAGAACTATTATATCATAAGACATACAAATCTATTAAAAGAACAAGGTCCCGCCGGAGCAGCAGTTGGATTTCCGCTTGTGTCGCCAGTGACCCGGGTTCAGGAATAAACTTGGGTCGCTGGAGGGCCGGGGGGAGACAACTTGAGCATCCCACGACTGCTCGTTGTCTTCAGGGAGGGAGGGAGGCTGCAACCCAGTGTTGGGTGACCGCTGGTGGAGGCCAGGGGTAGGGCAACATGTCGGGGTTCACTGCTGGGCGGTACGTGACAGATGTCGGCTAATGCCTTGACGTCCGGATGTCACACACCTCAGAAACCAGGAAATACCGCTCGCTGGCTGCTGGATGATGGCTCTCTGTCCCCAAATGCCTCCAGTGCCTTCCTGGGGCCTCCTTCTCTGCTGCAGTATCCCCAGGCCCTAAGAAGAGAGTGTGCTGGGGTCATCCCTCTCCCCCCAGTGCCTTCCCCCTAGGAGGAGGAGGGGGACCCACCCAGCGAATGGATATGCTGGATTATCCTGGGGATCGGCTGCAATACGAGGAGTTAGAGGAGGGAAGAGTTAGGACAGTGGGGCTAGCGGGAGACTTGTGGAGCCTGAAGGAGTTGGGGCCAGCGAGCACGAGGATGGCAGAAAAAAAGAATAAACAACAAAAAAAAAGAACAAGGTTTTAAACAGTGCAATTCTTACTACCGTACTTAGTTTTGTCTGTCTCTCTCTCTCTCTAAATACCTGCTTAAAGTGCTCCAAGGATGTTTCTTTGTCAGAGTCTAGATAGAAGTGTCTGTGTAGTAAAACAGAATATTCCTTAACGCAAACTGTATTTGCCAGCCCCTTTGTGTGAGGTTACCTAGCTCCTCCTCTGTCAGAATGTATAAAAAAATATATCTATACAAAAACAGGATGTCTTTTCAAAGTATTAAATTCTGTAATCCTCAGCGCAACTTATTTTCTCTTTCAAATGACATTTCTTTGATCTATTGATCAGCTTCCCCTCTCACACAGACATCAGCATTTATGATTTTGCACCAGTTTGCTAAAACTGGTTTCCTCCTCTTGAAACGTCAAAAAAGGGATACTGATTTCCCTTTAGCAGCTAAAGCTATAATTAACTTGGATAAAACAGGAAATCCTTGATCAAGGCCTGTTCTACTCTATAATTAGCTTCAGGCCTTCCAGGTCACACCTTGTCTCTAAAACCTGTGTGTGTGTGTGAGATTTCACATGCTGTTTCAGCCTTTCTCATGGGAGACAGTCCATACACATTTTTATATATTACAAAAAATGATCATACAGCACTCAGAACTGGCTATCCACGTCACATACGGCATTTGCTGTAAGCAATACAATTGGAGATAATAAGGCCGTTCGAAGTGAAAATGTAATCACACGGTCAGTGGGAGATACGAAGAAAAGTTAGGGGTCTCCCAGCAGTGTTAGTCCCTGTCTCACAATGAGTCCAGTTGGCTGGCTGGTAACCATGGGATGCTAACATAAGCAGCAGAAGGGAGCAGGTAAACAGATAAAATGAGCAAAAACTCTGGACCCGGTATGGTAGAGAAACAAGGAGCTCTGCTGATCCAAGTAGAGTAAGAGTGGGGTCGGACCCAGGCTGGCAGAGAAGACAATAGCAGGCATTAAACTGAAATAAAAACAACTAACCTGCACCTCCCCAAACCCAAGTGCAACCCCAATAAACCCCATTAATGGACAGTCCACACACAGTGCTGCAGGTTCTCACTGATGGCAAGAAAAGAAGAGTCAGTCCACAGTCATCTCTCCCCGAGCATATCTGGCAGCATCTTTTTAAGCTCAGGGGCTGCCTGTTCCATCAGTTCGAAAGTCGACCAGGAGTTTTGGTGGAAATCTGACAGGCGGGCAGGATAGAGAACTCTAAAACGGACCCCTGCGGTGATCAATTTAGTCACAAATGGGTGATATGTCACCCTTTGGTGTCGGGTAACTGCAGGTAGATCCTGAGAGACTCAGAGCCAGAAGCCCTCCCAAGTGACTTCACAAAGCTCCCAGATTTTATTCAGGACATGTTTGTCCAGAACTTTGAGAAGCCGCATGATGAAGAGCTGTGGGGGACAGCCCACAGGAGGTCTTGCACAGAGGGGTCTGTAGGGTCTCTCTACAATGTAAATAGGACTGTTAGGTGATGGTCTGGCCAGTTTGGTGAGTAGCTTTTGAGCAAATTGCACCGGAGAGGTCCCCTCTGCTTCCTCTGGAAGGCCGAAGACCACCAGGTTATTACGCCTGCTTCGGCCTTCCAAATCCTCCAATTTATGTTCCATTTGTGTCAGGCATTGGTGGATGGAGGTAACTTCAGGATCCAGTTTATTTTTTCCAGTTTTCTAGGAATAAGGTGCAGACCGCCACATCGGAAATAGCCCTACTGGCATCAGACAGGTACGATCTAATGGACTTGAGTTCCAAGATGAGTTCTTGAAGGGCAATTTTAAAGGGTGTCAGTTCTGCCAAGAAGTGTTTCTCAGTGAGAAGATTGGGCCCTGTGGTAGCAGTTGGGGTCTTGCCGCAAACCGATCCATGACCCTTGGTTCTCTTGGAACTTTTATCCAGGGTCATGGGAGATGTATGTGTCGGTGGAGCTTGGCACATCTCTGCATCCATGGTGGCCAAAATCAAGGTACAGTCTTCAGGAACACAGAGAAATGCATGCAATCAGAAGTCCGGAGTATACAGTAACAGCCCAATGAGAAAAAGAATTAGTAAAAATGTCAGGGAAAAATACATTTTTAACGTTCAGAGCGGGAGTGCTGGAGGAGAGCAGCCACCTCAAGGATGCAACATGTGACTCCCCTCAGAAATGCTGCAATCTGATTGGCTGTTAGTGTTTTGACAGCCTTACATTAATCCCTGTTACACCGTCATGTACAGCCTGATCACCATGGTGCATGAATTCTTCCTGTCAGCATTTCATCCTCTAGCACTGCTGAATGACTGGAATGATGCATTTTGATTCTGAACCAGCATTCTTAAACTGTTGGTGGAAGAGTTATTTTATAAAAAACCTCCCTCTCAATAAAGAAAACATTAAAAAGTACACTTAACACTTTTCTTTTGGAATAATTTTTGTAACGGCAATATGGCACTCCCAGGAGTTAGATTAACAGTCAATCACCCCCTAGTGGCAATGTGGCACTCGACTGTGACTCGTGCCACATTACATCCCTAAGCGGTGATTAACAGACTGTTAATCTAACCTCTGGTCATGCGTTATTGCTTAATAATGCAACCCTTACTTATGCTGTGCAATTCTCAATGCTCTGTTCCATCAGAAATTTGTGTATTCCCCTTTTGAAAGCCTGAATGGTGCTAGCGTCAACAATATCACCAGGTAGGCTATTCCGCATGTTAACCATCCTCTGTGTGAAGTAATGGTTCCCCATATTTTGCCCCACACCTCCAGTTTGAGCTCATATTCTCTAGTTCCGTTTGCACTCACCAGCTCCAGCATCTGTTTGTATTCAGCCTTCTAATGCATTTGCTGTTTGGGACACAGTTATCATGTCTCTCCTCAGCCTTCTCTTCTACTAGATGAATAAAGTTTATCTAATCTCTCCTCATATTTCTTCCCACGAAGCCACTAATTCAGCTTGGTGGCCCTGTGGTGGACACTCAGAAACATCTGCAGGGACCAGAACTGGAGCTTTCTAAGTGTGCTCAAACCAAGGCCTTCTACAGAGGAGGATCCCTCCCAGTTTCTTATCCCTTGCTAATGCAACACAACATTGTGTTGCTTTCCTAACTGCAGCAACACACAGTCTGCCTGGTTTCTTTACTACCCACAGTTGCTCCGGAGCCCTCTCCACTGTTTTACTGTCCACCACTGCAGCACATAATCTGCATGTGCAACCTAGTTTCTTTAACCATTCGTTGGTAAGAATTGTAGATCTGGAATTGCTGGGTCACTTTCCTTACTGCTGTACTTTGTGCTTACCTTATTGGTCCCTCCTGCCCTACCAACATTGCTTAACAGTGTGTATAGACTTTGCTCCCTCACAGGTCCTCCTGTGCATTTTACCCTCTACCACAGGACTCACACTTGAACCACTACACTTGAACTTCTACCTCTGCACTGTTATCCAAGCTTCTATTTCCCCTTGAACTCTTTCTTAATTTCTGCTTTCCTCACCTTAGCGTTTGATCTTTTCTAAAACTGCTTTTCCTCCCCTAGTCTTTATTTCTCAGACACCCCTGAGAGCTCTGCTCTGCCTCTCTGATCTACTCTGCCTCTCTGCTACTCTGCTCACCATGAGGGCTCCCAGTCTCCTGCTCTGCTCTCCCAGAGGGACATCCATACTGCTAGCTCTCCTTTTCTCAGCTGATCTATTCCTCTCCACCTCAGAAGCTACCGACTGCCAGCACACCTCTGATGGCTGAAATTTCTTCTTTTCAAACTTGCTGGTTAAGGGGGATATGCCTCTGTCTCTGAAACCTGGCTCCTAAAATGTATCCTTTTCGCTAAAATTGCACACTACCTAACCCTCTCCTCCTCTTCCTCCTGTGGGCCTCTAAGGGTCCATCTTCTTACCTCCCTCTCAGAAGTTACCTGTATGGCTGCTTACTGTTTCTGGGGACATCGAACCCACCCCTGGCCTCCTCGCCGGGGCAGCTCCTACCTACCCCTCCATCTGATTTTCTAGTAAGGGTTTAAAGCTTGCTCACATGAATATCAGAAGCCTTACTGCCTGGATGGCTCATTATTCCCGCGACATACTAGGTCTGTCAGAAATCTGGCTGAAACCCCACACCCCTGACTCTATATGTGCAACCAAAGGCTATAAGCTCTACCAATGTCACTGACCTAACGCAAAGGGGGGGTTATGTTCTATACTAGGGAGAACCTTGAACTCTCTGTTCAGTCTGTTAACTCAAGTTGTATATGTAAAACTATTCATATTGTTGTTACCCTGGGTTATACTTAAAAGCTGGACATTTTGTGCTTTGATAATCCCCCCCCCCCCAAAAAAAAAAAATGATCCGATTGGTCTGACTAATGTGCTTAGCTACTTTGCTGCGCTAAAAGGCAAACACAAATTTGTTATTATGGGTGACGCAAACTTGGACCGGATGTGCAAGAGGTCCAGCCAATATGCTGCTGAGCTTGGACGACTCCACCTGACTCAGTTGGTAACTTCCCCGACCAGGATGTCAAATGGTAGCAGTCATCAGTCCCTGCTAGACTGGATTTTCACTAATAGACCTGATAGGATCAGTGCCGTGGGTGCCTTGCCAAACTATCAGTGACCATTCTCTGGTCTACTGCATCTGGCAGGCTCATGCCCGCAAACTCCCATGCAGGGAAATACAGTTCCGGAACTTTTCAAAATTGGACAAGAGGGCTCTTACCTCAGACCTTCACAAAACTGATTGGGTGCCCATGTACCAGACCTCTGACACTGAGCTTGCTGCACAATACTTCATCTCCACACTCCTGGTCTTGCAGAACAAGCACGTACCAATAAAAAGATGCAGAATTCGAGGAGCTGCTACCAGTTGGCTAACTAGCGAGCTACTGGCCTCTTTCAAACTAATGTACAAAATCTGGCCACAAGCAAAACAGACCAAGTGCAATGCTGACTGGGCCAAGTAAAAAAAAAAAAAAAAGGATCAGAAACCTCTGTAAAACATCAATCAAAACTGCCAAGAGCACATACTACCGGCAGCTTCTCCACACCTGGTAAGTGACTCTCGTGGTTTCTGGAGTCACATCAATGCTACCATGGGGAGAGACAAAAGTGAAACTATTACTGACATGGTCCTAGATGGGATAAATTGCAGCATTCCTCTCACCATCGCTGATGCTCATAATTTTCAATTCTCGGATCTCTCTGAATATGCATTGCCTCATGCACCATCAACTGGACCACCTCTGGACATCAATGAACAAATCAACCTTACTTTTAACCTCTGCCCAGTCACCATATCTGAAGTCCTACACCTCCTAAACTCCATTCCTCCCTATGGCTCGGCTGAGGCTGATGGGCTACTACCCAAATTCTTGAAATTCATTGCCTCCCTCATTGCTACTGCTGTTACACAACTCTTCAATCTGTCACTGTCCACTGACCATGTCCCCTCCCCCGGAAGACTGCACAAAAAGAGGGACTCCATGAATATGGAAAACTACTGCCCTATTGCTATTCTGTCAACACTATCCAAAATCCTCAAGAAAATTGTGGCTGCCCAGGTCTCAGAGCATCTCAACCTCCACAACTTTCTCTCTACTGATCAGCATGGTTTTTGCTGGAGGCACAGCACTTCTACTGCCTCATGCAGTTCACCAATTATGTCAGGCTAGCCATGGACAAAGATTCTCTCACAAGGGCTATCGTAGTAGACCTCATGAAGGCCTTTGACTTGGTGGACCATTGACTGCTCCTATCCAAGCTGTCTACCCTTGGTCTCTCTACCTCCACAACCTCATGGTTCTACAGTTATCTTTCAGAGCATCAGCAATTTGTGCAGATTGGCACTGCCAAATCAAATCCTCTCTCTCTCTCTCTCTTCCACACCTGGATAGGAGTTCCTCAAGGATCCATCCTGGGACCCCTACTTTTCTTGATCTTTGTTAATGAACTCCCCCATGCCCCTTGTCTGGCTCATGTTCTTCTATTTTGTATGCTGATGACATGGTGCTATATTGCAGCTCCCCTGACCTATCTGACATTAACCAGAACCTTAACACCAGCTTTAATATCTTCCAGCACTGGCTGTAGCAAAATAGACTCATCCTTAACAACAAGAAGACAGTTTCCATGTTTTTTGGCTCCGGACCCAAAATTTGAGCCTGCCACCTGCCTTTAAGCATAAGTGCATCTGATGACTCCCTTTTCACCTCTGTCTCCTCTTTCAAACACCTTGGGGTCACTTTGGATCTGGCCCTGAACTTTGACCTGCATCTCTCTACAACTACTAAATCTATCAACCTCCAACTTGGTCTGGCGTATAAAGTTAAGCACAGCCTCACCTCTGTGGAAGGCTAGCTATCGCACAGGGGGTTCTGAGACCTAAACTGGCCAATGGGTTGACTGTCCTTCCGGAATCTTCAAAAGGTCTCCTCCACAAGTGGGATGTCTGCTATAATAACGTATGCCGCTTTGCTCTGTCATTACCCAAGCTCACTCACCACCATTAACTCTACTCCAGCCTGGGCTGGCTTGCCCCCACAGCTAACCATCAGTACACTACCACTTGCTTTGTTGACAACATCACTTCCCATAAACTGGACAAGCTGGCCCTACTTCTAAAACCTGCTCACTCTGCTTACCACTTGAGATCAGCTGACAAGTCCTACCTTGCTCTACCCAAGAGCAACACCAAGATGAGTGAAAACGTCTTCTCTGTTATTGCTCTGAAATTATGGAACTCTCTCCTGCTGGTTCTCAGGAACTCCCGAACTCCCTGGAGTTCCAAGCATGAACTCTGTATGGTTCTTGCCAGCTCTGAGCTCTGTTCCTGTGGTGGGTGCTAAGTCATTTCCTTGCCTGACCTTCTTAGCCCTTGCCCTGGGCCTGGTACTTAATCCTATCGCTAGTCCTGCTCTCCCAGAGCTTTACTCGAACCAATTATCTCTCATACTCATCTTGTATTTGTACAATGTCTTATTCCCCATGTGGGACAACTGTATCTGCCTATTTTATTGTCTATGCCACTGTTATATGCACTTTGTTCTAATCCCTTGCTTGACTCATTGCTACATCTGTAGTTACTGTACTTGCTTAATGCTAGCTTATTGTACTGCTAGTTATCGCTGACTTTAACTCTGTAGTCACTGTTGTTTCTTACCCCATTGTATGTAACCTCCCAGGTCATGCCTGAAAATAGGCAGCTTTGCTGTCTAGTGTACTTACCTTGTCAACAAAAACTAAATAAATATTGCACTTACCTATATTAAAACTAAGGCACTATTTCTCTGCCCTAATCCATAATGTGTGTAGGTCCCCCGGTAGTGCATCCACACACACACAGCCGTGTCAACTCTTCTTACCAATTTATTGTTTTTAGCAAATATAAAGAGCCTGCTGCCGACCCCCTCCTCCAGGTCATTAATAAATATGTTAAACAGCAAGAATCAAGAGCTGATCCCTGTGATGCTTCAACCAGAACACCCCTCCTCTCTGAGCGGTAATCATCAACCACCACTCTCTGCTTCCTACGTGTCAGCCAATGGACTATCCACTTCCTTTTACATTTTGTGGACTCTTAATTATGCTTCTTTCTCCATGGGTTTTCCATAAGGTACAGTGTTAAAGACCTTGCTGAAGTCTAAAGAACCTACATCCACAGCATAGTCATTATCTACCTCCCTCATTACGTCTTCAAAGAAGGCAATATTGGGTTGCTTTGGTAGGGTCATACTTTTGAGAACATGGTGTGTGCTAGTGAAAAGTTCATTTTCTTACATGTGCTGAGACACCACATTTTATTTAAATTTTATATTTCATGATCCCATGCCCCAATCTATCCCTTGTATCACTGATCAATGTCACTCCAGTCTAAACCTGCTCCTTCCAACCACATGGCTTGCAATGACTCCTTCTGGAATTATATGTGCTGCCTTACTTACAACTTTGTGCATAAACGCATACCTCCCTGCCTCACAGACATCGTCCAATGTAAACCCATGATGAGGTCTCTAGACTCATCTGACCTTCCTCTCTTATCCATTCTGAAACCCCTATATACAAGAAAAGGCACTCAGGCAGTAATAAATCTTTTAAGAATCATTTTATTTTTTCATATTTGTCTCAAAATAAGACAAAAGCATATTCTTAATAAAAAATCAGTCTTTAAATAAATACATACATACATATAAATATGTGATCAGAATTCAGAAAACTTAATGTGCAAGATTCACATACCATTTTAGTATAAGCAGCCCAGTGCTTCTAGGCCACTAAGACCTCATCGTCAGGGGTGTCGCCTCCTATTGGTATACAACTTTATGTAGTGTTTAAATCCCAGCTGTGTTCAATTATTATCCCTCATAATCTTTAAAGCCTAATTAAAACACTCTGTGTTCCATAGTTACCAATGTATAGCTAAGTTACTTTTTTATACTAATTGACTGATTACTAAAGTGCTAAACAACCATCTTGTGCATAAGGAGTAATTCAGTTCCTTTTGGAAAAATCCTTAGTTTATTCAAAGGGAGGTAGGCATGTCCACTGTGCTGCCAGGCTCTCCTTAGTTCCTCTGGAGCATAATTTAATGGAATATTTCCAAACTTGAAGCCTCAGATTGAACTGCCTGACAGCACACTGTACACTCTTACCCCACCTAATGAGACAGACTTAAAAGGAAAAACAATATGTAAATAAAATACTAAATATAAGCATCAAAACACACCTTCTGTTCTTTTTCATACTCCTAAAGAGCCTTACAGCCTGCTCTTAAACAGAGTCAAAATATAATGCTCCATGAAGAACTATCCACTGCCCCTGCTAACTTTCACAAAAAGGGTTTCCAGTCCATGTAATCATTAAATCCTGCTGGTTTTAATGTTTTTAAACAAAAATGAGTCTTGATTCTTTTGATCCAAAATCTCTCCTCCCCGCCCATGTAGAGGGATACATGTTGTAACTATTAAAAGCACAGGATACACCTTTTTGGAATCAGTTAACATAATTTTTTTAATTTTTACTGCTTCTACACCCTGGTCATGATCAATACTAGCGTACAAAGTGTAGGTAGGTTGCCAAACAAAATCCTGCAACTTCTTAAGTACTGCAGTTGTATCTTTAATATAAGATTTCAAAGATATCACTTCCTACTGCAAACATTTGTCCACATATTTTCCCAAAGGTTCATACAATCAATTGTTCCCAGATATAATGAGGCATCGGGGGGGGGGGATTATCTTATTTTTGTGGAGTTTTGAGAATGATAAAAAACAGGGGCTCTGGGGTGTTCTGGACATAGAGCAATCAACTCACTCTGCAAAATTCATCTTTTCTCACTGGCTCCACTAAAAACTCACTTAATTTCTCTCTATACTCTCTTATTGGATTCCTTGATAGCCTCTCATATGTATTTATATCACCCAATTGTCTCATTGCTTCTGCATAATAGGCTTCTTTATTCTGAATTACAATGTTACCTCCTTTGTCTGAGGGCTTGATCTCGATGTCCTTCCATTTCTTGAAGCTCATTTAATGCTACCCTTTCAGGTCAACTCAAATTATCCCAGGGAAGTTGTTTTTTTATTTAATGCTATCATTCTATCCACATCTCTCAATATCACTTCTTGAAAGACTCTAGTGGCGTCACTATTAGTGTTTAGAGAAAAAACTGATTTTGCTTTTGGTTGTGGTTTTGCTAAGTCCTTAATTGCAGTATGTTCGTGACCCATCTCCTCCTTGGATTCCAATTCCCCACCCAGAGCTCCCATTAATTCTTCTTCATTGGCTAATACCAACACTTGCTGCAGCTCTTCAATTGTTGACATTTATTATACAATGGCAAGAAAGAATCTTGGACTGTGATTGGTCAGTTTGGGGCTGAACCCATGGCGTTATCCCAGCACGACGCCACAGGTCTACTGTCATCATTATGGCCACTTTCCATCCCTTTTTTTGCATCTCCTCTTAAGAAACAAAAATATTTTTCTAATAAAAACATTCTTTAAAATTATTTTTTATTTTATATATAACAAAGAGCTATTGTATAACAGGAATAATGCACTCCGGGGTGTGTGACGTTTGGGATAACGCCACACCTGGGGCTTGATACACTCCCCGGCCTGCGGCCTCGTGCTCAAGCCCCAGGCGCATGCTATCTCAGCACAACACACACCCTGTCATGCATTATTCTTTATTTATTGGAATCTCAGATAACACCTTTGAGCTAAAAGCTCGTTTACAAAGGTTCCACGTCGTAAGGCAATAGACAAGGTACGTAGACATCACAAAACAGATAGGGGTATATACCGCAGGCAAGTACATTATGGTACATACAGATACAAATTCAAGCAAGTACAGTTAAAATACATCAGGTAGGAGAGGTCAACTTTCTTGCAACAGTACTAAGAGCATACCTATGATGGACAAGCAATTGATAGTGGTAGCTGAGCTGTAGAGCGTGCAGGTAGAGTTATGGATGGTCAGTAGTGGTGGTGACCAAATGAGGAGGAGGACAGAATAGATGAGAGCAGGGGGAAGGTGGGGGCAGAGACAAAGGGGGTCAATCATGCAGGTATCCTGAATTTCAATTCTGTGCTGCGACAGCACATCCATTAGTGCTGTGTCAGTAGAGAAATGCTTTCTGAGGTTCAGTTTCCTAAATAACTTGTACAAATCACAGTAAATATCAAACTCATCTACAGGTTTAACAAGAACAAAGGATAAACCATATTTCAGCACTTGCAATTATACACTTGTAAATACTTTTGTGGACAAATTAACCACTGTTAAATCCCGTGAAGAGAAACATTACTATAACTGTCACATAATACATTATCACCAGTAATTTGGCTAGAAGCAGTCAGTAAAGTTCTCAGTCTATTGAGACTGCGCTCACCTCCTCATCTGGTGATTTTCTTTTTTTTTAAAGACTTCCAACATTGGGGGCCCGAAACCATGCCTGACTGTGAGTCAACGCTTATTTCACTGCTCCGGAACCTCCCTCTGGAATTCTCTTCTTGCTGCAGTTCTTACTTGCCCCACTATCCAATCCTTCAAGAGTTCTCTTACCTCGCTCCTGAATTTGACACAGTATCTGTGCATGGAAGTGAGGCAGATTTTTGGCTTATCTGCTCCATTACTAAAGTCACTCCACCCTGTTCTCCCCTTTTATCCTTCCTCCTCCCTGCCCCACTTCTGCCCCTCCCAGCTGGGTCTTTCCTGCTCAGTGTGCTTCCTAATCTGCTTTGTCCCTCTCCCACTTCAACGTGACTCAGTGTTTTGATTTTTTATTGCCTCAGTACCAGTGCCCACTGTATACTTGCAACCGACTGTATGAAAAGTTTTTATCTCTGCCCTTGCACTTTGTACAACTGTGTTAACTTACCACTGTGCATGCCTATACTGTATAATTTTGTAAATACTGTATATACATTTTTATTTTGTTCCTGTGAATTTATTGAGATATACAGACTTTTGTTAAGTGCTTTGCACACTGATCTATTGCAGTGTTGTATTGTTGTTCACCGCACTTCCCTTGTTACCCTCCCCTGGGTTGCCTCTGAAAATGAGACATTCTGTCTCAGTGGGCCTACCCAGTTATCAGAATTCAAATAAATAGATAAATAGAGTGACAGGAGGATGTGTGGGGCCAAGTGAACTCAATCTATTCTACTACCATCCAAGACACTTTTCCTTGTTCTGCTTCCCTGCCTAATGGAAAGGATGTGGCAGGTGGTGCCAAGTGCATGTAGGCAAATGCATAGTAAAGGGGATCTGTTAATGTCCCCTCCCTGCTCGCTCACTGTAGTCATACAGGTGTCAGTGTTACTGTGACATCAGCTACCCACCCTCCCAAGGACAGAGAGCATCCTCTGGCACAGTCAGTCCTCCATCCCCATTGACCTCTGACAGCCCTGGCTTATTCCCAGCCCAGATCACCACTGTCACAAGTGTCAGCATCACCACTGTGCATATGTACAGCCCTAGCCAATATCTTTCATCACTGACTCATACCCTTGGTCAAGCATTAAGGTAAGGGTCACAGGTCTGTAGCTGTCAGAGTCTGACCTCACCCTTTTACTTATTAGAGGGACAATACTGAAAACTTTCCAGTTCTCCAACACTGTCCCTACCTGTAAGGAGTCTTGAATGTATAAGTGATTCCTCCACATTTTTCAGTAATACCCAATATTCATCTACTATAGAAGATTTTTATAAGTTGTTCTGATAGGGACTGTACGTACATCAAGAGTATACATATAACAACATAACAGACCCAATTTTCAATGGGCCCAAGAATGTTGCAAGCCCCAGTGTGCTAAACATATGCCGCATGGTACCCCCCAGCTCCTTCACAGGTCAAAGTGCTCTAGCACTCAAGTATAAACCCATGGTCCCCTGCAGCCAGAAGACCCCACTTGATGGGGGGGGCGCTTAGCAAGTTCCCCACCTGGCTCTGAGTAGCTATGCCAGAGTGAGCCTTCTGCTGTTTGGATTGAGTGTTCCATTTAGAATGCTGATAGTCTGTTTGCTGCCATGCACTTTAAAGTCCCTTATAAGTAATCCTTCTCATTAATACTTATTTTCTTATTTGCGAATTAAATAAAGGACTTTATTTATAACGATATCTCCTGTCATTTTTCCTCATTATTTATTATTTACAGTATTAAAAATAATTTAAAAGCAAGCTTTTTATGACTTTGGGTGGAGCCAACAGGAGTATTGCATGTACAAAAGGAGTGATGTCATGTTTTCGGTCCGTGGAACTGACTGAAGGTGTAAATAGTCTCCTCCACCTTACCCTACTCCAAGAAATGTTTTCCACCCTCAAATAAATATGCTTTCAAGTTCGTTAGTGGTTGCAGGGTACTATTTTCTTTCTTAAATGGGTGGTACAAGAACTGGAACCTGAGTAGTGGGAGGCAGCATTGTTTTTTGGGGGGAAGTAAGATCCAACCCACTCCACCAAGAAGTTCAATACAGCCCACCTTTTTTTTTTATTCATGTGGGAGGGGCATGAGGTGGATCCTATCATGCTGAAAGAAGAGTCACTAGTTTGGTATCTGGCCAAGGAACAGAACAAATCTGTGCAGTTTCTGCATTTTGTTAAGGGTTAGAAGAACAGATACTACTTAATGCATTCAAACTGACTTAAAAACCCTTGGAACAAATGATTATCAGAGTCACCTGGTGTCTCAAAAGGAAAGACTCAGCTTTCAGGTATTTCTTAAACATTTACATACTAAAAAAAGTTCAGCTTTTGGGATTAACAATATTTGTTTACCATATTCTATCTATCTATATACATATATGTGTATATATAGTTTGTCTTTTTAGTAGTTTCAAACCTTGAAAGCACTGGTTTCAGTAATGCATTTAGAAATACATTTTTAATTGTCTTTACAGATAAATCATGAAGGTTCATGTACTTGGTGTAAACAGTCTGTGATGAAATGTATTTTACTTTTTTCCTGGCTCAGTTTCTATCAGTGAAAAGAACGAATGGAACAACTATCAGAACTGCCATCCCCCTGACATTCCTGCTGAGTTTATACTCCTTGGAACCTGTTATTCTAGTTTCTGTGCCTGTGTGTAGTATACAGTAAGCTTTAGAGCATTATTTTTCTTCTGGCTTGAGGAGTTAATTGAGACCACAGAAAGTTAAAGGAGTAGTCCACCCAGAATGTGCAAAAAACATATGTTATGTAGAGTGTTTTGATATGTATGTTAAATCCTAGTGTGTCCTTCTGTCTGTCTGCTAGTAGGAGTGTTTCCTAAATTAGCTTGCTAGCTGTATAGTAGTTTTACGACCCCTGGGGATCTCCAAAACAAATAGTTTTATTGGCTTTCTTTCTCCTACAGTGCCCCCTGTCTCATGTGACAGTGATGTAGCCATGCCCTTAGATTCAGCATGTGTACTGCTTTAAAATTAGTTTAGGAACAGCACAGCCTTGTAACTGTTCTTATCTAGGGAGCACAAATGTCAACAGTTAGTTTAGCAGATACCTGAGAGCAAGCTAACTGGGGTTTCTGTAAGACAACAGCTACTAAATAACTTTAATTCACTACTTTTTCTTTCTCTGTGCATCAGATCTAGCTAGCATGAGTGTTTTAACATCAAAAACACAAATAATGAATTAGAGCTATTTAGCAGTTGTTTTCTTATACTAGATCCACAGAAAGTTTATGGTGTAAAGAGCTGCTCCCTGGAAAATTACCTGGTTTTGGGGGTTGGGGTTGCCACAAGTGGAATGGGACTTTATGGATTGGGAGCTCATAACAGCAGAAGTGGTATGTTGGCATTAAAAGCTTAGTGGTATGGACGTAGAAGCACCAGTATTTAATCATTACTTTAACAGAGGATTAATTGTGATTGGGGGGGGGAGAGTGAGTCTTGGTATTTTAAACATAATGATTTTCTAAAACTTTAGCCTTCAATGGATTAGACTTTGTAGCAATCTGTACAGTATATCACTAAGCCACATGCAGTGGGGTATGGGTAAAACCCAGATCACCAGACCCAGGCCAGAGCTGTAAAATCTGGACTGGGCACAGCTTGAGCAAATATTGCTGGTCCGGTGGAGCAGCAATAAAAGACAAACTATGCAATACCCTCAATAACACACCTACCCCAGTTTACATTTACCTGACGCCCAATTTTAGGCCTTATATAGTAATATCTTCCTTCAAGAGAACAGCTTGTAATGAAATGTGGCATTTGGGCATATGCACTTTTATATTATATGAATTTTGTGTGTGAACTGTATATCAGTCTCTAAAAAAAACAACAATCAAACACATTAAATGTCTTCAAAAACTTGTCTCAACATTGTGCTTATCTTCCATGTTGTCACAACTTATAGTTGTCTCAGCAGTGTTTTCAGTTAGGGCACAGTACCTTCATGTATATGATGGCCTGGTTCTGTTGAGTTGATTGCTATAACAGTGCATAGAATAAATTGCAAAACATACAGGTAACTATAATACAGATGGTGGCATTATTTTTAATTATACAATGGCAAGGAAAAATGTAAGAAGCCGATTGCCTGCTGACCCATTGAAACAGTGATGTTATTACATAGTAACATCACCGTAGCTTTGGATTTGGATCATTCCTTGCATTTTCTCTTAAGAAATATTTTTCCACACTAACAAAAACATCCTTTAAATTCTGCATATAACAACAAGACATTGTATAGTTGCAATAAGGCACTCCAGGGTGTGTGTTATCGTGTAATAACGTCACTCCTGGGTGGTGGAAGCACTCGGCTTTGCCTCTGCTTAAATATGCCCTTTCTCACTTACTGTAATGTACTTTGATTCAGTTAGTATATATGCAACAGCCTTCATGTGAACACTCTGGGCTTCTCTTTGACTCCTGATGTCTATTTGCTTTAGCTATTGTATATTGTTTGAACTCCTTTGGTCTTCTTGATGTGGTGCCTGTGTAAATGAGTATCTGACTCAAAGGTTTGTAAATCTGATATTTTTAAAATAAATAAATAAATGTTTATGTTTAAGCCCATGAAACACCCTTATCTACTTAATGCATTCACAGTCGTAGTGGCTCTGCCAGAGCTTGTTATAGTGTGTGGTAGCCTCCCACATTGCTATCTATCGGGAGCACTGGAATTCAGGATTGCAGTTGCATCAAGTACTTTACCTACTGTGCTTTGTTTTTTGGTTATAAAGAGTCAGAGAAGCACAAAACCACATCATGCATGGTATCATTCAAAAGCTCTGACTCTCCACAACACCCTGCAGCATTTCTCTTACATTTCGCACCAGTGTGAGCCAGTATATAAGCCAGTGATCCTAACAACCACCATTTTACTATGAAGAAGTGTTGAGCTAAGGATTTTTGGACTGTGACTAGGAAGTATGAAGTGTTGTGTTCATAATTCTCAAATTTGGTATATTTCCTTTCAACACAAGTCCAATTATATGGTTTTTAAAATGGGATGGTGTGAACTACTGCAGATTCTTCACGTCTGTTGTTAGAATTTGAGACCCCAAGTCATTGACGGCAAATCGCGTTTGCTGTGAGGAGAAATTCAGTTCCTTTTTACTCCTGTCAGCTCTGTAGTTCCTTTATACTGATCAACCTAAAAGGTGGAGTTTAATATTTCTTACAAATCTTTATTTTGGTCTTACAATAAAATGCCACCCGGTTTTTCAATTTTTCATTTGGCATCTGTTCTATACTCAGCCTTCTGTTTGCTGGCTTATGGGGATGCCCAGTTATGCATTGGTAGTGCTGTTCGGACAAAGCTCACCTCCCTTGCCACTTGCTGCATCACTTGACTTTCCCAGCATTATTGGTACTGTAAACCTCTCTCCTGTTTCCCACTACTCTGATTCCTCAGCACACAGCATCTCCTTTTTTGAGACTGACACTGCAATTAGTGCCCCCCCGCTTTCACTGACCCCGTGTTACCTGCTGCTTCATACCCCTGATGCGCATCACTGACTTGCTCACTGCAGTGTCTCGTTACAACTCTCTGTTTTCCACTGCTCATTGTAGGTACCCTGTGTCTCAACTAATGGTTTTAAACACTGACCTTGCTTGCAAATCTTGTGATTTACCCCCTCCCCCCCACTGCCACTCACTCCCATGTCCGCCCGCTGCCTCTTTGCACCCCTGCCACTCTCATCCATGTCCAGCTTGCAATCAAGCTCTGGTCTAGATGTGAGATGCTGCAGCAGGCTGTCATGAATTGCGCAACCTCCAGTAAAAAAAAACATGGACTTGCTTTGTACTCCTCATTGAGAAATTCCTGGTGGAGAGATGAAGCAAGACGGTGGCGGTGAGGCGCTAATGCGGTGAGTGGGGATCATTTGTCGTTATGTCCTTTGGTGTGTGAGGAGGATAGTAAACATGAAAGAAGGTGGCAGTGGTGGTATGGGGTTGGTGGTACAGTGTTCTAGTATCCTTGGCACTTTTGGAGGAGTAGTGCTGAAGCTGTGGACAGTGATTAAGGGTCTGCTAATTGCAAATGTTATCTGTTTGGCTGTCTGTCATGCTTTAGGTTATGTCCATGTAGCAGTGAATAAGCCTTTGTGTCCCATTGGAGGATGGATGGCTGCCTCCATTATGGATGTTTATGTAGTGTGGTGTTAAAGTGGTGGGCTTTAGTATACTAGTACGTAGTTGTGGCTGTACCATGTCAAGCCCAGTCGGATGGTGGGGGGAGGTAGTTTATGGGCTGTGCAGTCCATTTGTGGCGGTGCTGGGGCTTATCCTATAGGTCTAAGGGGGAAGGGGAAAACTGACAGGTACAATTTGGAGGGCAGTGCTGGAGCCATATGTTAATGTGTGGTTTGTAATATGTTATGTCCTCTGTTTGCAATTTGTATTCTGGTGCAAGGGTTGTATGCATGCTGTCTTCATATGTACGGGATTTAGTGGTTTAGAGTATAATGATGACTGATATTTTTTGCATGTTATCTGTATTGGTGATGTTTTGGGGGCTGGTGTGCATGTTCAGATGTGCAGGTGTGTGGGACATAGTGTGAAATGTGGCTGGAGTAGTGTATGCATGTTCACTGGTGGGGTGTGGTGCTTCATGTGTAATTTGGTTGTGTGCTTTGAAGTGATGAAACAGTGTGAGGTATAAGCATGTGTGTGTGTGAGTGTGTGATTTCGTAGCCTGTAATGTAATGTGACTGTTATGTTGTTTTGAGAGATGCATGCCTGCTGTCCCACTGTGGGGTGGGGGCCCTTGTGTTGTAATATGGTGGCTGGGGTGAGGACGTAGCACAGTGTGCATTGAGGTTTGAGCTTTTAACCTAACATAAATCTCTGTTAGTCTAGTGGTCTCTCCTTCCCCCTTCCCCCTGCTCTGTCTCTCTCGTCCTTTAACATATAAATCATTGGTAGTCTAGCGTACTGGTCCCCCTCACCAATCAGTGGTCTCTTCCCCCCCAAAACAATCTTAAATCCCTGCCAATTACACATCACACTTCTCCACACTCTCCACTATCTGTACAGCTCTCCTCTCACCACCCTGGTGGCTGCCATATGAGCTGTCATTGTGTGCACTCACTGTAGAAATGGCCTTTAGTGGCCATCGGTAACCGAGCTTAGTGGGGTTTGGGGAGGTGAGATATGAGCAGGCAGGTCAGGTGGGGGTAACTATGAGACGGTACTGAAGGGCAAGGTATTTTTTTTTTTTTTTACACAGACCACAGTTACTTTTGGGGGTATGTGGGGACCACTAGACTACCACTGTAATCTATGTTAAAGTACTGGAGGGACTGATGGGGAGGGGGGTAGGGAACCACTAGACTACCATGGAATTTTATGTTAAAGGACTGGAGGGACTGATTGTGGGGGCCAGGATTAGACTTCCAGGGATTTCTTCAAAAGGACAATTGTGGCTGTCCCATCAGTGCAGCAGTATAGCCACAGGTCGCAACGCCGCCGACCCATGTTTGCCCTCCAAGCCTTGGTTGTTGGTGGAGGATCGAGCATCCAATGAACATAGTGGACCTGATTCCAGAAGGCGTTACGCCTGGCACAAGGTGATTTATGCCGAACCGATGGCGCAAATCGCACCTTACGCCAGGCATAACACACGTCGCGATTCCAAGTCACAGCTTGTGCCATGCCATATGCAGGTTGTGCCAAAGATGGGCTATGCCACCCACTATGCCCTCAACCCACACTGGCATGGTGCAAGGGTGGGTTACGGCAGCAACTATGCCCTATTCCAGAAGAGAGGCTGCCGTAACCCACTTACGCCATTCCAGAAGATGCAATGGATTAGCGGGGTTAGACCAGCTAGGGAGGTGGTCTAAGGGGCATCTGTCCTGGCACAGCAATGGATGCCCCCCTCCGCAGCACTGTGGAAAACACGTGTGTTCTCCCTGTGTCCTCCCCTGCACCGTCATGCCCCCCACCCCCGAACATCGTGAACCTCGGGTCCGAATTCTGTTGTGCCCCCCAATCACCAGTGCCAACTGGCCAGCCCCCCAATGCCCCCAGGTGTGCCTGGGTGTGTTACGGGGCAAGGGAGCTCCAGGGGACAGTAGATTGTGTGCCACAACTTGTGGCACCCAGGTCCAGTGTGCCATTCCTTTGGTGCTAGCCTGCGGCTGCCACAAGTCATGGGCATAGGTGCCAGGGACCCTGCCTGTCTTAGAATAGGGCACAGGGTCCCCAGCATACCACGGCATGGTGCAACTCACATATGCCCATGAGTTGAGCCATGCATTTTGAAATCAGGCCCCGTGTGTGCATTTGATTTAGCATGTGTGTGTCGGGTGAAGGGGTGTGTGTGTGTGTGTGTGTGTGTGTGTGTGTACTGCACCTTACAATACAAGGTCACTTTCTGCATACTATGCCTCATTTTGCAGAAATTCAGAACATAGTGAAAAGTGGTGGTTATGATGTTTAAAATGGTACTGAGCAAAAAAGTTTCTGAAAGCAAAGGGGAACATTAAATACTCACAAGTAAAATTGAGGGTTCTGCAGCACCCCTTGTGTCCATATTTTCTGGCATCCACCCCTTCTTGATGTGGCCCTAACTGTTGCACACTCGGGCTCTGCTAGAAGCCAGTGAACCACAACCCACCCTCCCCAGAGAGGAGAGGAGAGGAGAGTAGTCCTCTTGACACTCAATCCTGTTTTTATCGTCCAATTCCTGGCAAACCAAGCTCGCTCCCACCCCTGGGTCAGTGGTATGGTAAGAGGTAAGGTGCTATGTGCCTCAGTCCATTACACCACTGTGTCAGGTGATTGCATGCTGTACTAGTGGGTTAGGGATAGTGCTGGTGTAGCTTGGCATGCTGGTGGTGTGCTTTAGTGGTGCTAGTGTACCTGAGGTTAGCCTGCTTAACTTGGGATGGGGAGCAGGAGTGTAGCCAGTAGACCTTGTTGTCAGGATGGGGGTGGGGGCGGTGGCATGAGTTGTGCCACATGACTATCATGTCCGGATGCCCCGATTGGTAGTGTGCATGAGGGTTGACCCCGTGTTCCGTGATTTCAGGATGCACTGGTATCCAGTCAGGCACACCACCAAAATGGCATCCTGACCAATGGGGAAACAAATCCATTTGTTAGTTGGTTGTCTGTTTGGCCACTAGTTTTCAAACTCAGATACCACAGCTCTTGAGTGAGGTGAATGAGGTGTGTGTGTGTGTGTGTGTGTGTGTGTGTGTGTGTGTGTGTGTGTGTGTGTTGTGTTTTGGTGGGGGGAACCCACTGGTACCACCAGGGGATAATCACCTTGGTCATTGTGTGTGACGATCTTGGTAGGCAAGGACAGTGAGTCAGTGAATGGCAACATAGAGGACTCCACAGTGGGCCTTCATCTGGCAGCCCAAGATAAGCCATTTCCCTCCATCTATTCTCTCACCTGCCATGTAATGGATGCACGCAATGGCGTCCTGAGGAAGTCAGCTGCACCTTCTGCCACCAACCACCATGAACCAGTCAAGCAGGGATCTTGGTAGTTTTTTTTCATTTGGTGGTCCGGGATTTTCTTTTTAAAAAAAATGGGTTCTACAGCCTGAAAGATGGAGTCCCTGGTAAAATTTCAGGGGGTCCTCATGTAAATGCATGTAAGCCACTCCCCCGAGCTCACAAGTCTCGTAAGTAAGAATATGTATAGTGTGGGGGCATGCTCCTTTGGTTTCTATGGGGCTGTGTCTTAAACTAGAATTTATACTGTTTCGGTCACCACTCATCTAACAAGACCCTTGTTAGTTACATGGTGGTCGTAATTTATTTGAATCCCCCCTCTAAACATAAAGAATTGTAGTTTAAAACATGGCCCCATAGAAAGCAATGTAGTGAGCCCCCGCACGCTACAGATTCTTACACTACAAGCCATGCAGGCACGGGGGCTTAGCTCTCTCTACGGACTTCTGGGACTTGGTGGCTAAGCTTCTTGGGGACTTAAAAAAAAAAACGTAGTGTCCCGATGCACAAAATGTATGTAAAGGACATGGGTACCCATGCCCCTGAGAGCCCTGTCAAATGTAGAGCAGGACAAGCCCTTCTGGGAAGGATAACGTTCTTGCAGACACTCCTAACCCTCACCACCAGTCTCCAGTCCTAGTGTGGGACACTGATGCAGCAATATGCAATGAAATTAATTTTCCTGCCTTTCACTGCTCGGCACATTCGGTACTGGTACAGTGTGAAACATGCCTTACATTTTATTGTAGCAGTACAACTGATGCTCTGTCATGTGGACTATGACTGCATCTTAGCTCATTGGCGCATCAGAGGGCTTGCTATGTGGAACACTGTGAGTGATATGGTATGCAGGTGGGGGGTTTGCAGGATCAGCCAGTTATTGCTATGAGTAAGGGTGGCTGGGGGGGGGTGTAGAGTTGAATCAGTTCAGTTCTTAAGTTCATAAGGTATGTGTGTGTGTGATGTTTGATGGTATGGGAGCACTGTTTGAGAGATCTGGGAAAACTCATGGCCCCATTGTGTGTACTGATGGTGATGGCTGGGCACACTCTGTGCATGTGTGTTAGATTGGGGGAAATCCTGTGTTTTGGCAGAGGATGAATGATACAGATGGTCACAGTGTGTGCCAGGAAAGGGGGGAAGGTTCTGTTGTGCAAGGGTATACATTTTTGCAGCTACTAAGTTTTTGCGAGCAGGACCTGCCATCTGACCATTGGTGCAAAGCTGTATTTGTTTTTTTCAAACTGGCAACTGTATCGGTATGAACTGCCTCCAGACACGGCGACCAGAGCTTGCTCCTGAACTCAGGTTATCTGCACAGCAGCACACTGCAATGCTGCTAGACCAGTGGGGCAGCAAGATAAATCTGCTTAAAAGTGTTTACTATTTAGTATACGGGATGTCATTAATCACATTGTCACAGTGGCTTTATGGCATTAATAGCACCTTCACTCTTCTTCTTCTTCTCCTGAACTTACCCTACTACTCTCCAGTATGTTGGTTGAAGTGGAGTTCCCCATCTCCATTGCAGGCAGGATCCATTTGGACAGGTGGCCAACGTCACCAGATACAGAGTGAAATGTATAATTTGATGAGAGATACTGACCGCTTGACTCACCAAGTCTGTCCATGTTAACTCAATGTACTGTATCACATTAGACCCTACCTGATCTCTGGATCTGCCAGGGTGGGACACATTTGGGTAGCCAGGTGGCCAACAGCCACTTAAAATTTGATTTGGCTACTAGATTTTTAAAGTTACTGGCCAGCTGGCTGCCTGCCCACAAAGTTATTTTTTTAACTTTATTTTATTCATTCTAATATGAACATGCCAAGGCAATTACATTCGTTGGAGCAAGGTTACAGTGGCTCCTGCATTTAAAACATTATACATATGTCAGCATCAGTATTAGTTATCCAAAGACCTGTGATTAATCACATAGGGTACTATCCTTGGATACAATTTTAAACTCAAGACAGACATTTAAGATGGCCAGCCACGTTAAACCAGTGAGATAAAGACATGTTTATTTAAACAGTTAAGGCATTCTTATCTGTGACCTAAGTAGTCCCTGTTCTGAATTATTTAATATCGATATTGCAGTTAAATTTCTTCTCCCTGATGCTACCTCGGCTCAATATCAAACCTGTGTCAATTTAAACATACATAAACTTCTAACTAAAAATGTGACCTACACTGTATAGGCTACAGATTGTAATCAGCTGTAGGCTTGTTAGCTTACGCTTTACTGTACTGAACTATAAGATTTTTTACTGCAGCCATCTGTTGTGCCCCATTTTAACTGCTGTGCTCGATGAACACACCTCCAGCATTTTCTCTCACCTCTTGAGCACCAACATTCTTACCCCTACACTGGTGTGCACCACATGGCCAACACCATTTAAAACATATGGTGAATTAGTTTAGTTTACAGCGAAGAAAAATAACAGTAGAACAAACAACCAGTGGCACATGTGAGAGTGTCATTTTTGGAGGGGAACCACTTGAGTAGGTAAAGACTCCCTCTAAGTCCAATAGTTAAGGAAGAAGTACCAGAGTTATTTATGTGGTGTCCCAACCACAAAGATGACCACCCTCCTGTTCAGCTCATGGAAAGTCCGTCGATTTAGCCACTATACTTCAGGTATCTTCTTCAGAGTCCTGTGGTCCCCCTGTGTCTCAGGTGTTCGTTGTCAATATTCCAGTGCAATGGCATCTGCCCATTTCTTTGCATCCTCCGAGTCATTAAACTAAAAAGTTTTTCCCGCATAGGTAATATGGAGACATTCTGGAGCCAGGAGGGAGTGGGCCACCCCCAGGCCTCAGAGTTGCCTCCTCATCGGATCAAAGAGCTTCCTTCTCGATCTGGTAGCAAAGGACCAGTCTGGGAATATCTTTATTTCGTGCCCTTCCATGGACGCCAGATAGTTGGCTCTCTCCCACTGGAGGATCATATCTCAAATGTCTGCCCCAGTTGTTATCAGCATGACGGTGCAGGATGTTGGCTAATTCAGAAGGTAATTTTGAAAGATTCCGGGTCCAGCTGCAGCTCGGAGGGGAGGCTGTTTGCAAGCGATTGTTTAAGATGAGTTAGAATATTCTCTCCCTCTAAACCGTCTGGAATCCCAACCAATCACAAGTTCATTGCTCACAATATGTTTTCCTTGGTTTCCATGTGTACACGGACATAATTGATCTCTGTGGTGGATTTGGCAAAAGCAGCCTGGGTCCTCTGGGACCTATCATTGGCTTCTGTGGCGACCTTGGCTGCTACCTCAATTTTTGAGGCCTGTACCACAAGTCTCACCAATACTTTCTCCAGCTTGTGGTCCATTTCCCTGACTGAACTTAGGACGGTATCCCATGGCAGGGGAACTCCCAAGCCTCTCAGGCCTGCTGATCATTCCTGTTCCCCATGTGGGGTCTGTGCTGGTGGGATAGTAGATTTTTGGCCCGAACCTCTGGGTGTTCCCTTCAGTCACCCATATTTTTTTTGTATCCTTCTCCTCCTTAGTCAGTAAGCTACCAGAAGCTATAATTTATATTGCTCAAAAGTCACTTTAGATCTTATATATTTTTTTGCTTTTGTTGAGCACGATGCAGAGTGACAGAGAAAAGCTTCCAGTCAAGAATGTGGCTCTCTAGTGCCCCCCACAAAGTTATTTTTTGATAGGAATCTCAGGATACACTGGCACCACTCACACACACCAAACTGACATCCTGATGTCCTGGTCATCTTGCACCCCCTCCCCCCACAGCCCCTAAAATCATGCATGTTGACATCCCGATACACTGCCACCACTCATGCCCACCACCTGCCAGTATGCTTACACCACTGAAGCAGGACAGAAGCATCATCAAGCACATCAGGGACTAGCTCCCATCCTGTTTCAATGGTGTAAGCATGCTGGCAAAGATGAGAGGGGAATGAGTGTTGCTGGTCGAGCATGACATCAGGATGCCTAACAGGTGGTGTGCATGAGTGGTGGCAGTGTATTGGGATGTCAGCATGCATGATTTGGGGGGCTGTGGGGGGATACCACTTGACTGTGATGTCAGGATGTCCATTTGGTGTGGTTGAGTGGTGCCAATGTATCCTGATATCTGCTAGCTTTTTTCAGGCTGTGGGGGACCGTGGCATGCAGTGATGCTCAGTGGAAGATGCCACGTGTCTTACGACAGCATCTTGCCACCACGTGTGTCCTGCTTACCCCCCCCACACATACAAACACACACTTATTGGCCTGAAGTGATCCACTAACTTTGTAATGTCCCTTGGTGCCCTTTCCTTATGTACCTATTCTGTCAGCCACCACTGTGTTATTTGCATGTATCATCTCCCACACTTGTGCCGTCATTCATACATCTCAACTGTTCCATATTTTCAGTAACTGATGAAAAAACAAGTGGTCTGTAAACCCTTGGGCTCAGACTGCATATGATTGTAGCCTGGGAATCTTTATAGGTTGGTGTGTGTGTATGTATGTGTGTGTGTCTGGGGTGACGACTGGGTGTGTGTGTGTGTGTGTGTGTGTGTGTGTGTGTGTGTGTGTGTGTCTCCTGTGCAGGTGTAGAAATTTTTGCAGAGACTACTACCCAGCATGGCGATTGACTGGGATCAAGCATCCGATGAATTGCTCTCCTCCTCCTCTGTGGTGGGCAAAAATGGTGCCTAGTAGTGACTGGGAGACAGACTGCTGGAATGGCACAGTGTGTGCATCTGATTTAGCTTGAGGGTGTGTGTGTTTGCTGCCATCTCTAGTGGAGAAATTGGCAGATGAGGCATGCTTGATTCCAGCTGCTCAACGTCAGAGGAGGTGAGCAAGGAGAAAAGCTGAAGAAAAATGTGACACATCACCCCCCAAAAAAAAACTGCACTATTCAGAGTATCCTTTGCTGTTATTTCTTTGATGACAATGAACCCCCCATCCCTACCAGATAACACCTGCTCCTTACCTGAAAACAGATCAAATTGAGTTCTGGCTCCACTTGAGACCTGTGTATGTGTGTGTATGCCAATGGTATTACTAAGAATTTTGAATTCATGTAATCTATGCTATCATTCCGTGAGTGTGTTGGGGGCATTCTATCACTAGAATAATGCAGAGCTTCGAATTCTGAACTTTTAATTCTTCTGTTTCATGGTAAACAATCGCACAATGTATTGAATAAGAAGATAGATGACTGGTGAAAAACATATGGAGAGACTATTATAAATTATTTAGCAATGATCTCACTTCAAGATTCGCTCTTGCAGCAGGTAACACCTATAGGACTGAAGCCAGCAAACATCTAGCCAGCAATACTGAGCAGGGGACCGACCCCTATGTTGGCCCACCCCAGACATCACCCATGCTATAAGAGGGGTGGTCCCCAGACCAACCTCAGTTTTCTTCCCGCCGTCGACTGCATTAGTCGGACCTCCCACCAAGAAGCCCCACCTCCAATGCTCCACATAGAAGCCCCATCTCCGATCCTCCACATAGAAGCCCCACCTCAAGTCCATAACATGGAATCCCTACCTCCAATCGCTACCTAGAAGCCCTGCCTCCTATCCCCACACCTAGTAGCCCCACCTCCAATCCCCCACATAGAAAGCCCACCTCCAGTACTCCACTAAGAAGCCCTGCCTCCAAAACCCAACCTAGAAGCCCTGACTCCAACCCCCACCAAGAAGCCCCACCTCCAATCCCCCACCTAGAAGCCCCACCTCAAAATACCCCACATAGAAGCCCCACCTCAGATGCCCCACATAGAAGCACCACCTCTGATTCCCCCACATAGAAGCCCTGACTCCAGTCCCCCACATAGAGGCCTCGACTCCAATCCCCCAACAAGCTCCACCTCCAATCCCCCACCTAGAAGCCTCACCTCCAATCCCTGACATGGAAGCCCCACCTCCAATCTCCCACCTAGAAGCCCCACCATGATCCCCCATCTTAAAGGCCCACCTCGATCCCCCCTCTTGGAAGCCCCACCTCCAATCCCTTGGAAGCCCCACCTCCAATCCCCCCACCTTGATGGCCCACCTCAGATTCCCACACAGAAGCCCCATCTCCAATCCCCCACATAGATGCCCTTCCTCAAATCAGCCCACCTAGAAGCCCCATCTCCAATACTCCACATACAAGTCCTGCCTCTGATCCCCCCACATAGAAGCCCTACCTCCAATCCCATTGATAGAATTGACTCCAGTCTGCCTGGAATATGGTTCAAATAATAAATCAGCAATTGTCATAGATTATGCAGTGGCTATAGGCATGTTTTTACCATCTGCCATCCCCTTGCACTTATTCTTCCTATATTGTATACTTAGCCACAAACTATATGGTCTTAAAGACTTGAACAGCCTTTGAGCCAGGGCCTCAGGATGTACACTGGATATGTTCTCACCTTACAAGCCAAGAGTCACATGTTTGATTCCCAGGGGAGGACATATATCTGCCATCTCATTAAGATAAGGGGAAAAAACAGTTTAATTTTGAACAGGGACTTAATATTTTAAACAAAGTACTTATTCTTCCACTTGAAGAAAGAATAATTAAAATAGTGATGAAAGCAGTCTTTTTTGAAGACTAAGATATGCTTTTAACAGCTACCAACCCCTTCTCCTTAGTACAGAGGAACTGGAAGGAAAAGTATGTCTCTTTGCAGATGACACAAAGATCTGCAACAGGGTTGATACACCAGATGGTGTGGAAAGTATGAGAAGGGACTTGGCAAGGTTGGAGGAATGGTCAAATGTATGGCAGCTCAGATTCAATGCAAAAAAGTGCAAGGTAATGCACCTGGTAAACAAAAAACCCAGGGCAAGAGTACACAATGGGGGGTGAGATACTAACAACAGTAAAAATGGATTGGAACCGGGGAGTAATTATATCAGATGACCTAAAGGTGGGCAAGCAATGTGAGAAGGCAGTAAGGAAGGCTGGGGAGATATTGGGATGCATAGGGAGAGGCATCAATAGTAGAAAACAGGAAATTGTTATCCCTCTGTACAGACAGTTGGTGAGACCCCATCTGGAGTACTCTGTGCAGTTCTGGAGACCCCATCTCCACAAAGACATAGACAGAGTGGAGGCTGTCCAGAGGAGGACAACCAAAATGGTGCAGGGTCTGCCCCAGAAGACATACGAAGAAAGACTAAAGGAGCTTAATATGTATACCCTTGAGGAAAGGAGGGAGAGAGGAGACATGATAAAAACTTTCAAGTAACGCTAAGGGAATCCAACAAAGTCCAAGAGGGTGGCATCTTTCAGAAAAAGAGATGTGCAAGAACAAGGGGCACAATTTGAAGATAGAGGGGGATGGCTCAGAGGTAATGTGAGGAAGTATTTTCACAGAGAGGGTTGTGGATGCATGGAGCAGCCTCCCTGAGGAGGTCGTGGAGTCAAGAACAGTGGGGGAATTCAAGAATGTATGGGACAGACATAAGGCAGTCCTAGTGGGGGTAGGAGGAAGTAAGCTGTTGGTTAATTAGGATCTGCAGCTTATCTGTTAGGTAGCAAAATGGGCAGACTAGGTGGGCCAAGCGGTCCTTATCTGCTGTCAAATTCTATGTTTCTATCTACTTCCAATACTGTAGTTTGTCCTGAACTACACATTGTAAAAGACTAGGACAGCTGTAGGAACAACGGTTTCAGGTGACACATTGAATGTGTTTTGGCTTTGCATGGTCTGATTCAAAGTGAGAAGACATATTTACCATCGTAATAAGAATATTCAAGAATTATACATTAGCCATATTCATGCTTTTACGATACTCTTCCCCTTAACACTTCCTATGGGCTACAACTATAAGTCCCAAAAAATCTGATAGTCAGTTATGCAGACAGTATAGCCTACTGGTTAGAGCACTGAAGTACGAACTGAATGACCAATGAGCCATGGGTTTGAATCCAATGACCGAGACAAGAACAATGATGTTGAATAAATCACTGCATACACATCAGACCCCTACACTCCCACTACATTGATTGTACACCTCCCCACATAAATGCCCCAACTTCAATCTCCACATAGAAGCACCACACCCAATCCTCCCACCTAGAAGCCCTGCCTCCAATCCCCCACATAAAAGCCCATTCTCCAATCCCCCACCTAGAAGCCCAACTTCCAATCTCCACATAGAAGCCCTGCCTCTGATCCCCAACTAGAAGCTCCACCTCCAATCCCCCACCTAGAAGCCCCACCTCCAATCCCCCACCTAGAAGCCCCACTTCCAATCTCCACATAGAAGCCCTGCCTCCAATCCCCCACATTGAAGCCCCAACTTTGATACCCCCAACTAGAAGCCCTGCCTCCAAATAGATACTCCACCTCCAATCCCCCAATCCCCCACATAGAAGCCCCAACTCCAATCCCCCACACAGAAGCCCATCTCCAATCCCCACGTAGAAGCCCTGCCTCTGATCCCCAACTAGAAGCCCCATCTCCAATCCCTCACCTAGAAGCCCCACCTCCAATCCCCACCTAGAAGCCCCACCTCCAAATACCCACATAGATGCCCCACCTCCAATCCCCCACATAGAAGCCCTGCCTCAGATCCCCCACATTGAATACCCCACCTAGATACCCCACCTTGAATCTCTGACATTCCTTGAAGCCCCACCTCTGATCCCCTCACCTAGAAGCCCAGCCTCCAATCCCCAAATAGAAGCCCTGCCTCTAATCCCCCACATAAGTGCCCTGCCTCAGATCCCCTAGAATCCCTGCCTCCAGTACCCCACGTAGAAGTCCCACCTCCAATCCTCCACATAGAATCCCTGCCTCTGATCCCCAGCATAGAATCCCCACTTCCAATCCCCCACATAGAAGCCCCATCTCCAATCTCCCACATAGAAGCCCCGCCTTCAATCCTCCACATAAAAAACCCACTCCAATCCCCCACCTAGAAGTCCTGACTCTGATCCTCTCTCCTAGAAGCCCCACCTTCAGTCCCCACCTAGAAGCCCCATCTGCAATACCCCACCTAGAAGCCCTACCTTGAATCCCCAACATAAAAGCCCCACCTCCAATCCCCCCACCTAGAAGATCCACCTAGAAGCCCCACTTCCAATCCCCACATGGAAGCCCCACATCCAATCCCCCATATATGGACCTTCAGAGATGTCACAAAAAAGCTTCCCCAATATATTATTGACTGCCTCCCTTTAAGTATGCCTGGAATCTATGTTCTGAGAAGTTCCTCATTTATCATACTGAACATTCCCAAGGTTACATCCAGCTCTGGTAGTGCGGAGATAAGCTTCCCCATCAGTTTGGATTCCTTCAAGACCTTATATGCTCGAACTGTGAGGGAACCCTGTAATTGCTTCCCCCGTTCTTAGGCTGCATCTGAATCCTAGGCATTCAGCTCTCAGTGGAATAAACTACAAAACTGCTGTTACTATGTAACCCCATCAGTTTGGATTAGTTCAAGACTTTATATGATCATTCTGTGAGGGAGCCCTGTAAATTGTATCCCACACCCTTAGCCTGCCTCTAAATCCTAGGCATCCAGCATCCTACTTGACTGTACATCTGGTCATGGCCACCAGTTCCCTTCCCCCCACATCCCTTTGTGTATGTACTATACTTCCCCTCCCCACACTACATCTTCCTCCTCTCTGTTCTCTTGCCATAGTCTCTCTGGTAATTCTCTCCCTCCCTTCAACTTAGCTGTGTCTCTCTGGCTGGGGCTAGGTATTGTAGTTGTTACATATCCTTGCCATTCACTCACCAAGTTGCTAACCTTGCACCCTTGCCAATATTTCCCCAAAAGTATCTTTGTACTAGTTATATATACTATAAATTCACCCTCCGATCTGTTGTAATCCTGCCATGTCACTGGTTTGGTCATTTGATATGGCTTTTATTGTATTTTTATTTTGCTGATTGTACAAGTATTTATGTTATTTGTCTCTATTGATTATAATTTTTATGAACTGTATCTTGACCCGGCTCTAACCAGGTCCATCTTGTAAATGAGCTTTGCTCAATGGTGTTCACCTGGATAAATAATTATGTTGATTGATTGATTGATTGATTAATTGATATAAATGCCCTGCCTCAGATACCCTACCTAGAAGCACCGCCTCCAATATCCCACTTAGAACCCCAGCTCAAATTCTCTACATAGAAGCCCCACCTCTGATGCCCCACAAAGAAGCCCTGCCTACAATCCCCCACCTAGGAGCCCACCCCAACCCTCCACATAGAATCACAACCTCCGATTCCCCCACATACAAGCTCCACCTCCAATTCCCCACAAAGGATCCCTACCTCTGATCCATCAACCTAGATGCCCCACCTCAAATACCCCCACCTTGAAGCCCTGCCTTGAATCCCCGACATGCATAGAAGCCCCACCTCTGATCCCCCCACCTAGAAGCCCCCATCTCCAATCCCCAAATTGAAGCCCCATCTCCAATCCCCCACATAGAAGCCCTGACTCAGATCCCCACCTAGAAGCCCCACCTCCAGTCTCCCACATTGAAGCCCTACCTCCAATCTCCTACCTAGAAGCCCCACCTTCAGTCCTCCACATAGAAGCCCTGCCTTTGATCCCCACATAGAAGCTCTATTCTGATCCTCTCACCCAGAAGCCCCACCTCAAATGCCCCACCTAGAAACCCCTCCTTCAATCCCCAACATGGAAGCCCTGCCTCCAATCTCCCACTTAGAAATCCTGCTGTGAATCCCCCACCTAGAAGCCCCACCTTCACTCCCCCACATAGAAGCCCCACCTCTAATACTCCACCAAGAAACCCCACCAAGAAGCCCTGCCTCCCATCCCCAAAATGGAAGCCTCACCTCCAGTCCCCAACCTAAAAGTCCCACCTCCAATCCCTCACATAGAAGCCCTGCCTTCAATCCCCACATTGAAGCCCCTCCTCTGATCCCACACAGAAGCCCCTCTTCCAATCCCTCACATAGAAGCCTTGACTCTGATCCCCCAACTAGAAGCCCCACCTCCAATCCCCCACCTAGAAGCCCTACCTCCTAATTCCCACATAGATGCCCCACCTCCAATCCCCCACATAGAAGCCCTGCCTCAGATCTCTCCACCTTGTAGCTCCACTTCCGATCCCTGATCTAGAAGCCCTGCCTCCAATCCCCCACATAGAAGCCATGCCTCCAATCCCCCACATAGAAGCCATGCCTCCAATCCCCAACATAGAAGGCCAGTCTCCACCTCCATTCCCCCACATAGATGCCCCACCTCTAGTACCCCACATGCCCCACATGGAAGCTCCACCTCTAATGCTCCACCTAGAAGCCTCTACTCCGATCCTTACATGTAGATGCCCTGATTCCAATACCCCACCTCAAATCCCCACCTCTTTCTACAAGGGAAAATATTCTTTTACCTGCTACCAACAATTTTCCAGATTACTTTTAATACTTTATATACTTGGCCTCAAACTGGAAGTCTCACCTCCAATCCCCCACATAGAATTGACCCCCGTGTGCCCGGAATACATTTCACATAATAAATCAGCAATAGTCAAATATTACGTAGTGCTATAGACATGTTTTTACCAGCTACCATCCTGGAGGCCCCGCCTCCATTATCCCCACTACAAGCCCCGCCTCCAATACCCCACCTTGAAGCCATGCCTCCAATCCCCCACATAGAAGCCCCACCTCAGATCCCCCACCTAGAAGCCCCGCCTCCAATACCCTACATGGAAGCCCCACCACCCGATGGAGCACCCTCTAGTGTATGGTGCTGATAAACTGCAGATGGGAAAGTGGTCTGATAAAACATATATTTGTTGCCATCTTATTTAGATAAAGAAAAAAAATACCACCCATACTCCTCCACAAATAAAGTATACCTCCAATCCCTTCTGAGTTTAGGATCGGAGCTTCAGGTCATTCTCCTTTCTCTTGATAACCAGCCATGGTGTGTGGCCAAAATAGTTTCTGTTACTTCCCTGTATCTCAAGCTCTGGGGAGCAATGTAAAGTCTGAAATTCCAGGTTCACCACAACAGTTTCTTTTTTTAGCTGCATTTCAGGAGCAGGAAGGCACCTGCCCATCCTTCTGCTTCCACAGTCTCTCAACTTCAACACACCCACCATTCTTGCTCCGGCTCATACACAATTAAGAAAATCAATCTCTCTCTCTCTCTCTCTCTCTCTCCCTCTCTCTCCCTCTCTCTCTCTTTCTCCCTCCCTCTCCCTCTCCCTCTCTCTCATATCCAGGGCTTCTCTTAGCCCCGCTGATGCAAAACAAATATTTCTCTCACCATGCAGGTGCAGATGAACACTGAAGAGGATCTCTCTTCAACCTTTTCAACAGAAAACAGTCCATTTCCATTATTAATTTTCCAATAACCAGTGCTTAAGCCTTTTGTCCTTCCCTTTCCTCTTTAGATGCTTTGTCTTTCCTAGGGTTGGACAGAACCCTTTTTTTCTCTCAATTCTCTCATCACCGGTGTCTCTCTGTTGAGGTGCAGATGAAGCTGAAGAGGGTCTCTCCTCATTCTCTTCTCACAAAATAAAAATCTGTTTTCATAATCCATTTTTTAATTCCAGTCATCCTTTTCTCTAAGAACTTTCACCGCTGTGGTGAAGCTTCATACACAGCAGCCTATAGCAGAATCCTGCAGCTCTCTGTCTCTCTCTTTCTCTGCAGAGCTGCTTGAACAACCTTCCTTTTTTACTCTCACAATGGGGAAAGGCATGACCAGCCCTGAGAGACAAATTGTTGGCAGCATCCAGGAAGCCCCTTTCCCAGACTTGCAGCCCCCTCCTCTGCTCTGGGGCTGGAGCTTCCGTGGAGGGGCTCCTGCTGTACTGACTCAACAATCAAAAGTTCTGCTCTTTTGGGAGCTCTTTGGCAGCTCTCCATTGACTGGAGCCACTGTCCTTCTCAGAAATTAGTATGTATGAAGCTCCCTCGATGCCTTATTGGATGCAGAAAAAGGTGCCTAAACTTTCCCCAGTACTTTGCCCCCAAAGTCTTTTCAACAGTCCCACAGTCCTCCTGGCAGATCCTAGCCCTTTGGTTGATTGTATTGGGATCACATGACCACTATCATGGCTTCAGAGTAAACAGTCCCACTGGAGTCCACACCATGTTTTAAACTATATCCACATGGTGCAGCCAAAACATTTACTCTCATTTCATAACTACCCCACAGATATGTAGCAGTCCCTGTGCCCTGTCATGCAACTGTGCATTTTAATGTTTTTATTTAGCCCTCTTCCAGTTGTTGGGGCCATTTTGGACTGCCCCCAGGCAGCCACACATAGACCCAATACAGTCCATTTATTTGCCCCAACTTTAACAATCATCCTGCAGCCAGTATGCACATTTTTATTACATTAATTCCCTACAAATCCATAGCCTCTTCTTCCCTCTGTTGGACCACTGAACCACTATAACATTTTATTCATTTTCTAACCTGTCACTAGCACTGAAAACTTCTCCCCCAGAGCTAGACAGGCTCTTTATATTGATATTCATGAGCAGCCTCATTAATATGCATGAGGTGACTCCCGGATCCTTGAGCGCAATTAGCACTCCAAAAAACTACTTTTATACACCATGCATTGTCCCTACGGTATCCTGCAGGTCTCCAGTCCCCATTTTGCTTTTCAAATGGACCGGAACCAGTGGAGAGGCATTCCAAGAGGCTGCCGAATGGCCAAAATCGAAATCTGCTACTGCTCATGCACAGAGTGCCGGGATGCACTCACAGTGCAAATACAACTGGTGGCTCTGATTTTCAGCTCCTTCGGCCCCGTTCTTGAAAAAAAACTATGCGGGTGCCAGAGATAGGAACCAGGACACTAAGGGGACAGGCCAGGAGCAAGGGACAGACAGATGAAAATGGGAGAAACCAGGGCACTAAAACAGGGACACAGCAGCCCTAAAGGGGCAGACAGGTAAGTCCCCGAACAGGGGGGTTACAGTAGAATTCAATATTTTATGCAATTTTTCCCAACAGTCCAAACAAATTATTCTTGCAGTCATTTTATGCAGTAATGTACCTCAAATGTTGTGTGTATGTGTTAGTTTTGTCAAAGGTTTACTCTTCTTTCCATATTTTGAATTGTTTTTTAAGCCCTGCTACACTTACATTTGCTGTTCAGTTGCTGGGCTGCTGGCTCCTGCTGATGACATTGTATGCAGTAGGAGTGAATCACATTGTGCTGTACAATAACGTTACAGCAGTTTCATTAGGGAAAACTTCCATAACTTGGTGTGCATACTAGAGTAGTAGTGCCAAATTAGTCAAGGACTTTTTGAGGATTCAAAAAAAAAAACTATTGATGTAGCCCCCCCAGTGCCATGTGCCACTGGGCTACCCCCGCTGACTGTCTCTGGTATCCAGCAAGGGTTCTGGGTCCTGCTATGATGACTATTGGGGGTTTGTTCCTAGAAATAGTGAGAAATAGCATGGTGCCTCCACCCAGAGTAAGGTATTAGTGGGCCTGATGGCTGTTTGGCACAGTCCTCTGGGATACTGTGGCTACCCACCTCCCCAACCAACCAACCACTCTGCACACGGTGTCCCCTAATACCTTGTCCCACCATAAATCACATATTTCAGTGATAAATGCATGCAATGGAATTCACGAACACAGCAGATTCAAACAACAAATTCACAGGTTTATTTGGGGGGTTAGGAAAAGGGAAAGGGATACCCGGATGTAGGATTTGCTGTGACAGCAAACAGTGTTAGTGAGATATGCAGTTTTTAAACATGTGGGCCAGCAGGCCAAGCCCTCCCCAACTTGTACCAGTGCCCCCTGAATTGTCCCTAGGGGTACCAACTAGGTGCAGGCCTGATCAGTGCTACGGGTTGGACAGCTGTTGGGGCCCTGAAAAATTTGAGAAAACCTGCAAAGTGAAAACAGAACACTTTCCCTTTTTTTCTCTCCCGGGAACCAAGTCCTGGGTACTCACAGTTTGACGACTTCAACACCAGGGAACATGGAGCTCCTTGATTCAATGCAGCAAACACAGGCCGGCCAGGATCCCTCCACCCAGAGGGAACTTGCTCAAGGATCTTGTAGCTGGTCACCTTGATTGCAGTTCTGGCCACTTGTCACCTTCAGCTGCTTCTGACCCAGTGAAGAGCACTGTGGCAGGACAACACCAGCCCCAGATGGTCCAGACCTGGGAGTGACTCCAGAGCCTGGCTCCCCAATCAGAGTGCCCTAGCACTCAGGTGCAAGACCTGTGACGTCCTGAGACAGTGAGTCCCACTTGGGAGGGGTTAGAGAGTTCTCCCTGGCTCTGAGTGAGGACTTCTAAATAGTGGGGGTCCTCCTGCAGTCCCTGCACTGAGCTCTCACAAGAAATAATTATAGACGGTCACTCCATTGAAGTCCAGTGCCAGATTCAGCAGGTGCTAGGCATCAATTCAGTCCATGTCAGTGCAATCCAACAGGGGGGATTCAGCAATAACAGCCCCCCCTGCACACCAGTCTGCACTTTCAGCTTAGCAGTGTCCAACCCTTTCATTTGGCTGCGGCAAGTCCACCAAGCTCAGCCTCTTTAACCAGTTCATTCAGGACACACACACACTTTCTGGCTAGCACTACATGACCTGAGACATTCTGCCTCCTTGAAGAAAATGCAGTTGCAGTCCACATACACACGTGACTTCTCAGCAGCAACTGTAAAAACTCAGATAATCTACTCAGTCTTTTCGGTTAGCTCAATCTCCCAGTGCAGGGTATCTGCCACTTTAAGATTCTACCAACACTCATTCAGCAACTTCTCAGTACCTGGGGAAACAATATCTTGGTTCAATCTCTCTTTCTTTTTGTTTCCCCTTAGTGATCGAGTTCTGCTTCCAGCAACTGGGGAATCCTTCAGCAACCCCACACTTTAGATTAGGGCCTAGGTAAGCCCCTGAAGGTCACAGTCTGCTCTCACACCACAGTCCTGACTCATACAAAGCCCAGCAATAGACTCGCTTAGCCCCAGAAAGTCCCCACTGTATCAGCCGAAATCCCAGTCCTCCAATTGGCTGTTGAAGTCTTTCAATAACTGATATCCATAGTGATCAATATTTCCTCCTTGTTCATTGGGGCATGATCTAGGCACCAGAATTAATCCCCTCCTTTTCCCCAAGAGTCCCTCTGACACAGTTTTGGGTGTCTAGATCACTGATTGACTAAGAAGCAAGGGGTTAGATGTCACCAACATGTCAGCTCCCATTCAGGTTAATGGAGTCCAGTCCTATTCATATCCTTAATGGCACAGTAAACTTAATGGACTGTAAGCACACTCACATGCTTGCACACACACACACAAAAAAAAAAGAAAACATCTTAAACAGGAAGGGAGACAGATATGTGAGGAGTGGTGCAATGCACTGGCTGTGGAGTGGCAGTCTTCTGGGAGACGTTCTGGAGGCTGCGTTGCCACCCTATCTGCAGGCACCTCTCTGGTCTGAGAGAAGAAGTTGCCCATCTCCATGCTGACCAGGCGAGGATTCGGGAAACCTCCTCCCCCACCCAGGAACCACCCAGGCCACCACCACTGCCTCAGAGGTTGCCAAGAAAAAGGACTGGTTGGACCACAGTGGGCTCAGGGAGGGTGAGGGTGGTGGAATGGAGGCACATCCCTCCAGTTGTGCCTCTCCACAATTCATTCACCTTTCTGGCGGAGCATGGTTTCTTTATGGAGACACCTGCAGTGGAGACTAAGGAGGATGCTGGGATCCTTCACAAAGGAGAGCCACAGGAGGGTGACATGGGACCTCATAGGGGAAGGAAACAACTCCTGGTGGAGGACTCAATCATTAGGGGAGTAGAACTGGGTGAGGGAAGGGAGAGGGAGGTAAGTTGTCTACCTGGTGCCATGGCTTGGAGGGACAGGAACTGAATCCTAAGGATCATGGAAGCAGCTGCATGGGAGAGGGAGGGAGCTGGATGTCATTGTCCACCTAGGGACAAATGACTTGGCTGGGAATGGGATCAGAACAGTGCAGCAGGAGTTTGTGAAGTTGGGGAGGGGCCTTAAACAAGTAGCATGCACCGTAACATTCTCGGAAGTGCTACCTGTCTATGGCATGGGTGAGGCTAGGGTACTCGCAACCATGGGATTGAATGACTGGTTGAAAAACAGGTGTGGAGCTCAGGGATTTGGCTTCATTTGGGGACTGGGAGTCCACCTGGAGGGATATAGGCCTATACTGGCATGATGGCCTGCATCTGTCCAGGAGGGAAACCAGAATCCTAGGTAATAGGTTTAAATGCTTCATTGGCAAACATTTAAAATAGCCAAGGGGGGGGACACTGAAGAGAAGCAGGTAAATTCCAGCCCCCCCACCCCACAAAACAGGGTAGTTAGTGAAGTAGACACAAAGGTAGAAAAGTCAATAGGGATCAGGAAAGGGGTATATCCAGAAAAAGGGAGTAAGGACAGGGATGGGCCTAAAAGGGGTAAGGCCATCAGAAAATGGAAGGCGATGAGTACCAATGCCCATAGTCTGGGTAACAAGCTCCCTGAACTAGTGGCCTCGATGGAAGAGGGATGCCTGGATACTGTGGCAGTTACGGAAACATGACACACAGAGAACCATAGCTGAGATGTCAACATACCAGGGTACACAATCTACAGGAGGGACAGGGAGGGTAAAAGAGGAGGAGGAGTAGCTCTCTACATAAGAGAAGGAATCAAAACAACAGAACTAAAGGGTAAACAGGGAAGGGAGGAGGCACTGTGGGTCACCCTGGAGACAGGAAATGGCACCACAATCCACACAGGGGTTGTTTACAGACCCCCATCTCAGGGGGTGGCAATGGATAATGAAATGATAGAAGGAATCCTTAAAATGGCAGAAAAATGAGAGATATTGTTGATGGGGGTCCTGAATATGCCGGATGTTAACTGAAGCACCTTTACTGCAGCCACTTCCAAGAGCAGGGTCATTCTTGATGCCCTACAGGGGGCATGCCTCAGACAGCTAGTGTTGGAACCTACTCAGGAGGGAGCAATCTTAGACCTGATAGTCTCAAACGGGGATGAGGGAGGATCTCAGATTTAGAAGTGGGTAGCCATCTGGGAACAAGCAACCACCAAACAGTGTGGTTCACAATAAACACAGCTGTAGAGTCAAACCATATAAAAGCAAGTGTGTTGGTCTTTAGGAGGGCAGACTTTGGCAAAATGGGAGAGTGCCTTAGAAAAGCACTAGCAAACAGGCAAGAAGGAGGGGTTGAAGAACAATGGGAGAAAATCAAAACTGCCATCACATAGGTAACAAGCCTTTGTGTAAAGCAAATCAGCAAAACAAAATAAAGGAAAAAGCCACTATGGTTCTCAAAAGAGGTGGCAGGGAAGGTTAAGGAGGAAAAGATAGCATTCAGGAAATATAAAGAAACCCAGAAGTAGCAGGACAAAGAACTATATCAGTTAAAGCAGAAGGAGGCAGGGAAGGCAATCAGAATAGCAAAGGCCCAAACTGAGGAAAAGAATGCCAACTCTGTTAAGAAGGGGGGGTAAAGCCTTTTATAGATACATTAGGGGAGTGAAGAAAGATCAAGGGAGGGATACTGAGGCTTAATAAAGGGAAGAGAATGTGGGCAGAGGGTGACAGTGAAAAAGCAAGGATACTGAACGAATACTTCTGCTCAGTATTCACAAAAGAAGAGGAGGGAGAGGTACCAAAACCAAACAATAGAAACACTCTGGCTAGAGGGGTTGATACCAGTCCATTCACAGAAGAAAGAGTTCTGAAAGAACTCTTAAAACTGAAGGTGGACAAAGCAATGGGGTCTGATGGGATTCACCCAAGAATTCTAAAAGAACAAAGGGTAGAACTAGTGACACCACTGACTGCCCTCTTTAACAAATGATGGAAGGATGGGGTGATACCTAAGGACTGGAGGAGGGTGAATGTGATTTCACTTCACAAAAGTCTGAGCAAGGCAGAGATAGGAAACTACAGACCTATTAGTTTGACCTCAGTGGTAGGGAAAATGATGGAATCACTTCTGAAGGAAAGAATTGTTGAGGACCTGGGGGTAGTCATATCAGATGACCTAAAGGCAGGCAAGCAATGTGAGAAGGCAGTAAGGAGGGCTGGGGGGATAATGGGATGCATAGGGAGAGGCATCACCAATAGAAAACAGGAAGCTGCTATCCCTCTGTGCAGACAGTTGGTGAGACCCCATCTGGAGTACTGCATGCAGTTCTGGAGCCCCATCTCCACAAGGACATGGATAGGATGGAGGCTGTCCAGAGGTAGGCAACTAAAATGGTGCTGGGTCTGCACCAGAAGACATATGAAGAGAGACTAAAGGATCTTAATATGTAAACCCTCAAGGAAAGGAGGAAGAGGGGGGGACATGATAGAAACTTTCAAGTACCTCAAGGCAATCAACAAAGTCCAAGAGGGTAGCATCTTTCAGAAAAAGAGATGTGCAAGAACAAGGGGACACAATTTGAAGATAGAGGGGGGATGGCTCAGAGGTAATGCGAGGAAGTAATTTTTGACAGAGAGGGTTGTGGATGCATGGAACAGCCTTTCTGAGGAGGTCATGGAGTCAAAAACATTGGGGGATGGATTTCAAGAATGCATGGAACAGACATAAGGTAATTCTAGTAGGGGGGTAGGAGGAATTAGGTCATTGGTTAACTAGGATATGTAGCTCATCCATTAGGTAGGGAAATGGGCAGACTAGGTGGGCCAAGAGGTCATTTTCTTCCATCAAATTCTATGTTTCAATATTTCTATTTATACAGTCACTCCCCTTCTCATGACTGGGGCAACCCAACACTTTACCCCAGCTGCACCATCCTACCACCAGATTGTAGCCCCAACGTTGCCCTTTCTTTTTTTTTTCCAACTCTTTTTTTTCTCTCTGACCCATCCTGAACTCTCTCTGGCTCCCAGCTTGCCAGACCGCTCTACTGCCCACTGTGTCCCCTATCATCTTCAAAGATGTCACGACTACCCGGGGCGGGAGGGGCTACAGCCTCATGGAGATCGAAGGGGGCAGTGATGGGGAACCAGCATTGGGCGTGTGGCGGTGGCACTGGAGGAGCCATCGCCTATCTGGTGGGTGGGGACTTTTTTCCCCATTACGTGCCCTCAACCCCCACCCCCTGTGTGTGGTGCACACCCCCGACTTCTCAGCACATGGCAACAATGCCAGCATCGGCCCACAGTGTGAACGTGCTGCCCAATGCTCTGCAGCACCCCCGGTCTCCACCAGGGGCCGCCAGAATGCTGGATATCCCCAGAACCCACTCCCAAGAGAGAAGAGCAGCCCAGCGGGTGCTCAATCCAATCCCGCCCCTGCCGGCCCCCGACACCCAAGCTCGCCCCCGATCCCAGGTCACTGGCATGGCGCGAGGTGTGGTGTCCAGTGCCTCAACCCTCAGCACCACCGGGCTGGGCAATGTTGCCCTTTCAAGAGTGCCCACTCTCCTCTTCTGGCTCCTAGCAGTTTTGTTATCACTGCCACCGCAACACTATGCCTCTAGGCGGCAGGCAGAGGCCTCATTAATGTTCATGAAGGCTCATGAATAATTCACGAGCCCTCGCCAAAGGCCCCTTTTCAAACTCAAGATTGGGCTCCCAGGGCGGCGTCTCAAACGCATCCTTCAGGTCACCGGCCCTCAAGTAGCTGGGACAGGGGCCGGGACCACTGAATGATCCACCCCGTTCACCCACCAGATCGCGAGTTGGCACATCAAAGCATCAGCGCAAGCGTCGGACCAGACAGCATACCTTCAGCTTGTGGTCGCAAGATCCATGCCCAAATGGGTAACCAAAGGATTAGGGGCATCCAGAACGGGACAACAGGGAAAAATTCAGGTAAGCCCCCAAAGAGGGGGTTACATTGAGAATTGTGAAAACTTTTGTTAGGAATTTTTGTTGTTGTTGTTTGGCAGTGTGTTCACTGTTACCAGAAGAAGCAGGCGTCAATTTTAACATTATTTTACTAGCCCAAGACCTAGTGCAGATTGACAAGGGCTAGTGTAGCTTACTCTCTACTTGTCCATCTTGAATAGTGTAGGTTTTCCTTGGCTGAAAATGAAGTTAAAATGTTCCTATGGTACTAGTCCCTACTCTAGTCCTTATGCTACTCTCTCTCAATATTCCAGATGATCTGGTGTGATTAACAGCTCATTAAGAGTTGCTGCAGTTATCTGGTAATTAAAGGACAAAAGGATCAAAGGGAGTCATCATTAGCATTCCACTGTTAGGCTATTCAAACAGTATCTACGGTGTGATCAAGGGTAACTCCTAGTTTTCTGAATGTATCTCTGACAATTTGTCCCACATTATTAAGGCCAGTGCCTCTCATTTCCCTACATGTTGTGTCTGTATCCAACATTTCAGTGACAAAATGCTATGAGGTATACATGGAACTTTGTACAGATTACAAAAGCATTAAACACAGATGAAAAACTGACAGCGAGCTGTCTAAGTTTACAGCAACTCTCTTTAATTCACTGTGCTTTGCTACTGAGGCATGAAATAAATCCACTTTATAAAATGAGATACAAGGCATTCATTAACCACTGGAGCTGGCATATTGCAAAAATAACAGAGTGTCTTGGGGAAGGGGGAACAATGTTGAACATAGTATGTACACGAAGTTATGGAAGTTTTCCCTAGTGAAACCACTGCATCTTCATTGTACAGCACAATGTGATTCACTCCTTCTCCATACAGTGATGTCACCAGTACAGCCCAGAGTCTGCAGCAACACCAGGCCTAGTGTAGAAGCACTGGTGCACAATACAGTTTTTAGCAGTTCAGAATGCAAAAACTAATTGCAGAGAACATTACAGAAATATAAAACATGAATCAATGCAGAAAGGTGAATTTTATGCATGAATGTTAAATTGACTGGGGAAGGTCCTCTTTAAAACATATTGTTGTTGCATAGTCCCTATCTCCTTTCTACTCATTGTTTATCCTGAAGCCCCTCCTCCATGCTCAGATGCTGGTGTCATTGATGACATCACATGATACTTTTGTCAATGGGTGGACTGCAATCTGCTGCACTTTCTGCCACAGTTCCTGAATGGATGCCCTACAGGCCTTCACCAGCCAACACTGCCCTGACATCATGGCAGTTGTCAAAACCTGACTCACGCCATCAGTACCAGACCATGCAATCAGCCTTCCTGGCTACAACATCTTTAGGCTGGATCGCCTCTCCAAAAGAGGCGGGGGCTGCGCTCTCTACCTAAAAGACTCCATACAGGGGCACCACATCATTATCTCACGCCAACCCACAACTGCTCAGATACTGCCAGTGAGAATCCTCCTTGAAGCCCAAAACAAAACCCTCACTGTTGCCACCATCTACATCCCTCCCAAAGAACAGGGAACTGGTCTAACAGCAGTTCTTGACTTTGTAAAGTCACTCCCACTGGACACCAAATCTATCCTCCTAGGCGACTTCAACATCAACTGGCCTGTGGCCGATGCTGGTGCACACAGGGATACCATTGCTGCGGCGAACCTCACACAAATGGTTGACTCACCAACCAGGAAAAATTACAGGACCGCACCAGCACACTCTTGGACTGGATCCTCATAAGTCACCCATCGCGGATATCTAACACTAATGTCCTCCCTGACTCTCTCAGCGACCACTCCCCTGTTAGCTGCACCTGGTCAAATAAATTCATCAAACAACCACCAAAAACTATCACCAGCAGGGTTCTACCCAGTGGTCACCTTCCTTGACACAAATCCCACCTCCTCTATCAAGACTGGTCCCCTATCTTCAATGCAACCAACGTAAACACTGCCCTTGACCACTTCATAAACATCTTCACTGTGGCCTGTGACACGTATGCTCCTATTAAGAAATGCAAAGTTAAATCACTCAGTAACCCTTGGCTCATGGGTGACCTCCTCAGGATGCTAAAAACAAGAGACCACCTATGGGAGCTGGCCAGAAACTCTGGAAGGCAAAACAACATCCAAAACTACAAACGCTACTGCAATGACTGCACCAATACCATCCGGCAAATGAAGTCCACCTACTATAAGCATGCCCTCATTGCCCTCCTGGGGCAATGGTCAGGAATTCTGGAAGAACATAAAGGAACTCGATGAGAATCCACCCAAACCCCCCCCCCCATCAATACTCAACATCAACGGAACCACAACCCTCAACCCAAAAACCATTGAGGATACCTTTAACAAAGCCTTTACCGACCTCAACGCTGTCCTACCCAGGACTACTTCAAAGATGGTGAAGCCCCTCTGTCTGCAATGAACACTACTCCCACCAGCTCCCCCCACTTCTACTTCAAAGCAGACAAGGCTCACCAAGTGTGCAAATATGTTGCCAAAGCCCTTGGTAAATCAAGATTCAGTAATGACTCCCTCGATCTCAAAATCCTGTCTCTCACACTTGATGAAGTGCTTAGTCCTCTGACCAGAATTTTCAACCTCTCCCTCAGCCTTAGCCAGTTCCTGGACAGATGGAAATCTGTCACTGTCACCCCAATCCATAAGAGTGGTGACAAATCTGCCCACGATAACTACAGACCTATCTCCCTACTACCCCCACTCTCCAAGGCACTAGAACGCATCGTCTCGGACCAGCTCACAGAATACCTGGATACATACAACATCCCGTGCAAGCAACAACACGGGTTCTGCAAAGGTCACAGCACCTCCAAAGCCCTACTTGAATTCACCAGCGCAATCCATAATGCACTTGACTCCGGTGAACTACTAGACTCAATCTACATTGGCTTAACTAAAGCCTTCGACACCGTCAATCACCACCTCCTGCTTGTCCAGCTTCAGAACACTGGGCTGTCAACCAACTACATTGGCTGGTTTAAGAGCTACCTTGAAGAACAGTCCCAAACAGTAAGAATCGCTGATACACTCTAGGACCCTAGACCGGTCCACTCGGGAGTCCTCCAGGGCTCCATTCTGGGACCCCTCCTCTTCAGCCTATTCTTAAACTCACTACCGGACAGCCGCCAAGAACAAATAATTCTCTATGCTGACGATGCTGTGATCCTCATCTCGGACCCTGATCTATTCCAATTACAAAATAAACTTCAGCGGGCCTTCTCCTCCATCAAATCCTGGTTTCTAAATCATAAACTGCTTCTCAATCAGAAAAAAAACAAGTCTATGGTCTTCTGCAGCCCCCACAGCAAAAACAAACAACTCCGCCTCTCCATTGCAACCGAACAAGGAGCCATCCTAGAACAAACACAATCATTCAAGTACCTCAGCATCACCCTTGATCCCCACCTCTCATACGCTGTCCATATCAGTAATGTTGCAAAGTCTGCCAATGCGAGGTTAGGCATATTATTCTGGCACAGGAAACACCTAACCCCAGAAGCACTGTCAGTGGCCATCCAAAGCTCCATCGTCAGCATCATAGACTATGGTCTTATCATATATGGGTCTGCAACTACCACTGCTCTCAAATGTATTGCGACCTCCCTGAATAAGGCCTGTCGTCTCATCACTGGCTTACATTGCCGTACCCACACATGTGACCTTTATTCCCAATCTGGATGGCTTCAACTGGACAAACACATAAAATACCAAACCTGCATCACGGCCAAGAAAATTATAATGGGGCTTGCCCCACCTGGTGTCTGTGCCCCTCCTTAAGCCTAGACATAGGAACATCACTACAAGGAGATCCAATTCCATTTTATTACATATTTCACGATTTTGCACGTCCCAAGGACAAAGATCATTCGCCTATCGGGCATCCAACTGGCTCAACTCTCTTGGCAGTGACATAGCGACCGCTCCAACATTTGGCCTCTTCAAGTCCAAGCTGCGCCTCTTACTGCTTGTATCCTGCAATTGCCCATCTTAATATTTCCACCGTTCCAGCTGTGCATGCCCCAGCACCCAACACTTACAATCAGTCTTTGCACCCCTAGCACCTTACCTGTCATATTCCCTCTACAAGGCCCCCTGGCTGCACTGTCTCCCGCCCTCACCCACCTCCCCCCCATATCTCCACTCCTGCCCCTGCCCCAACCACCTCCTGTACTCCCTTAACCCTGCACCTCCTTCCCTCAATCTCCTACTCTCACTTCTCCCCACCCACCCCCTTCCTTTGTCTTGCTCATAGCTCAAGTCTTTGTACTGGTTATTACATGTCTGTAAGTCAATGACTACATGTTTGCAACTAAAAATGATGACTGTTGCACATGCTGACGTGGAACCTTTGTAAAAGAGCCTCGGCTCAAAGGTATTGTAATCCTAGATTGAAATAAATAAAAAAATAAGAAATGAACAAACAGAAACATATTACATATAGAATGTATCAGTAGAAAAGGACCATTTGGCCCACCCCGTCTGCCCAGGTGTTACCTGACTAGTCTGTGACCGCAGACCCTAATTGGTCTCTGGCAACCCTCCCTTTTCTCTGCCTATTTACTAATATTTCCCTGTTTATCACAGGTGTAACCCCCCTGTAGGGGCTTACCTTATTTGCCCTGTTACTTATTTTTTCTCCCCGAATGTGCACTGCCACATAGCCCAAGTTCTTTGTTCCCCTAAATCCTCCTTTCACCCACTCCATGGTTTGGCAGTTGAAAATGGGGCCAGAGGAACCAAGCCGCAGAACCACCATGCTGCTGCTGCACAAATGTGCGAGCTGGTTGTCTGCGCATGCACAGAAGAGCATTGATGTTTTCTTACTGCTGTAATGGTAAAACTAAAACCTCTTCAGTGGTCTCAGTCCCCAAGTTCAGCTGTTCTGGGGCTCGAGACTTGTAGGAGGCACAAGAGGAGCCTCTAACTGTTTTATTTAAAGAGCATCTATTAAGCATGTGCGGACCGGTCAGTTGAGAATCAGAACCCCCCCGGATCCCATGATGCCCGGCTGACGCGTGTAAATAAGAACCCTGCCGTGAAGTGTACCGGGTCCGTAAAAATACCGCTCCCATTTGCAAAAACCACCCCATCCCCTGTAAAATTCCAAAAGAAATGCCCCAATAGTAATAATAAATAATAAAAAAAAAAATTTCATTTATTTTATTTCTGGACTGGATTTGATTTCCTATTTCCTGTATCCGCTTTCTGCATTAGCACTTCAAGTGCGCTGAACATCCGTGTCTGCGTACTACGGGTTTAGGTTCAGAATTCAGATTAGTTTGAGCGGGCAGAGGTGCAGATTGCGAGGCTTCCCTCTAGATCTTTGCCTCAGTCACCACATTGGGGAAAAAGTTTTTTTTTTAAATAAATAAATAAATGAAGTCTGAGAAGGACAGTCCAGGTGAGCCGCCGGTTGTTGAAGCCAATAAAAGGAGCAGCAGTCCTGGAAAAGCGAGGTGTTCAGTAAGGCCAATGAAAATTGCTGCTCAGCTATTAAACAGTGATCTCTTGTCTTGGGCCATATTCAATGGGGAATGCTGGCTAAGAACACCTGGTATTAGTGTCTGTGCACTCAGCGGTTAAAAAAAAAAGGATCGATGTATTGTAAGAGGTGGTCTGATCTGCCATTGTTTGGGGGGGGCCATCGGGGAGAGACCCGTTTGGCAGACAAACTGGAGTCACTTAAGTTAATGTAGTGCAGCTCCTCTGCTCCAGCACAGACTAGAGGGATTTGCTTTAATAGTCAGACTTTACTCTCTGTTTTGCACTAGGACGTGGGATATACAGAGTAAAAAAATGTGAACAGAAGGACAAATGAAAATATTTAACCTTAGTGAACAAGCAAGCTGCTGATTCTTTGACTTGGCTTGGGTAAAAAAAAAAAAAACATTTTCATGAGGCCCCCTTCTAGCTGATTCAGCTGCAATACCTTTAGTTAAAAAGTAAGCTGGAATGGAACGCTGGCAAAATAAGGGGGGAAAAAATTGTTCTTTTTTTGTCTTTACAAGCAAGCTATATTTGATGTGGTGTGGTGTATAATCCTTTCTATTTATTTGGGGTGGGGGGATCCGGGATGCATCCTTTATGAGGAGGGGCAGCTGCCCACTCTGCTCTGCTGCAGCTGGACCAGCATTCCAGTTGATGAAACTTGGGACCAATGCAATCCATCATGGTAGGTCGGTCCATCGCAGTTGGTCGGTCCATTGCGGTCAGTTGATAAAGAGATCAGAAGTCGTCAGCCAGCCAAGGAAGTGGATAGTCAGTGGTTACACTGGGCAAATGGGGCAGTAGTTGATTTCTGACTGATATAGCAGGCAAGTAGTTGATGGCAGCAGCATGGCAACAGACGAGGACCAGCCTGACCAGAAGATAAAGATTTGTTTTTCAAGTTAGCAAAATTGCAGTTTGTAGTGTGTGGTGAGGGTATTACCTGCATTACAGTAAAGTTAGACATGGATATGAAACTTGTGGGGGAAGGAAATAGGGATGCTATGCACTGCAGACAGCAGTCCGTTGTCAGAAATGGGCTAGGGAAGGGGGCCAGTATGTTATAAATAAGGCAGAGAAGGGGGAAGAAATTTCAGAACTAGGGCAGGGTGTGGGCAGAAATGGGAAATATGGGTCAGGGAAGGGGGCTGAGAAATCCTGGGTAGGGAGGTGGCATAAATGGGAAGTACTGGGTAGGGGAGGGCAGAAATGAAATCCTAGGACAGGGAAGAGGCTGAAATATGGAAACAGGGAAGGAGGAGCAGAAATTTAAGAAGTGGGACTTGGAGGGGATAGATATGTGTGTTTATACTGGGGAAGGAAGGTGACCTAAGATATGTTTATCCATACCCACACAGAAGGTAAGGGATGGGAACAAAGAACAAGAAAGAAAAGACAGAGCAGAAGAATGCATAGAAGAGTCAAAACACAGACCAGCACACATGTTAGAAAAAGTATTTATTTTTAGTGCATTTTGTGAATGTTTTGGTATTTCCTAAAGATTTCCTAAAGGTTCTGATTTGAATCAGAACCAATCAGAACTAATCAGGACTCTGACCTGGATCCTGGTCCTGATAATAAGGGTCAGGACTTTTTCAGGTCTGCCCATCCCTAGCGCCTATCAGAGTTAGGATTGGCCTCATGAATGTTAATGAGGCAATCTGAATATTAATGAGCAAGCCTGCCTAGTGCCTGGGGACAGTGTATTTCAGCACTAGCAAAAGACTGGGAACTGAATTCTTACAGTTAACACTGCAATAGTTCATTAGGGCACTGAAGCTGCTTTAAGACTGTGGGGACATTTAATAAATAAAACTATGTATTCGGATTGCTTGGTTACACTAACATCCCTCAGGACGCATTAGTACCAGTCCCCTTCACTGTAATTTTTTTTTTTTAAACTATTCCTAATTAGTTAATGAAGGGCAGCTTCACCTATTACAAGTTCTTCTATACAGCAGAGCTGGATGCCTCCTACCTTAACCCAGCCAGATTCTGGGGCACTATCAAGGGGATCCTAGGGCAAGATTCTAGCACTTCTTTACCACCCCAAGTGCACCTCAGTAATGTGGTTATCACTGACAAGCATGAGATTTTAGATGCTTTCAATAATCACTTCACTACAGCCGGCCTAGCTTTCGACTCCTCTCCAGCAAATCTAATGCGTTCACAACTTAATTTCCAGTCTACTGAGGGTCAGAAGGCTGCTTCTACATTCTCTTTCAAGCCAATATTATTAAAACAAGTAGAAGACCTGTTGCTCCTTCTGAATACCACTAAAAGCGCAGGTGCAGACTCTCTGGACCCCTACTTTTTAAAAATTGCACTGCATGCCATTGCAGCCCCCCTAACTCACCTTTTCAATTTGTCCTTATCCACTGGCTCTATTCCTTCATTGTGGAAAACAGCACAAGTGTTTCCCCTCCTTAAAGCACGGGACCCCATGGATCTCAACAATTATAGGCCTATATCCATCTTACCAGTGCTGTCCAAAATGCTAGAAAACTGGTGAGCATCCAACTAAGTGACTACCTCGATGCTAATAACCTCCTTAATCCTGCTCAATCTGGGTTTAGAACCATGCATAGCACCATCTCTGCCTTAGCAAAAGTTACAAATGACTGGCAGACTGAATTAGACAAAAAAAATAATATCTGTGCTGTATTTCTGGACTTAAGTAAAGCCTTCGATACTGTGGATCATGATCTACTAATCTCCTCACTGCATTCCTTAGGCCTTGACCCAACCTCTCTTATGTGGTTCAGATGTTACCTCACTGGTAGAATACAGCAGGTAAAAAATGAAGGTGACCTATCTTCCTCAAACCACTCCTAAGAGGAGTACCTCAAGGTTCCATCCTGGGCCCTATCCTCTTTGCCATCTACATCAACAACATTGATTCCAGCCTCACTAAAGCCAATGTTCACCTTTTTGCAGATGATACTGTCCTATATGTCAGCAATCCATCACCAACAAAGGCTTGTGAACTATTACAATCTGAGTTCTCCCTGCTGCAACACAAATTACTTGAAAAGAAACTCCTATTAAATGCCAAGAAGACTAAAGTTATGTTCTTCTCCACCAATATACATTCTACCACTCTCTCACCGAACCTTCTTCCCCAACTATCTACCATCCTTGGAGAAAGCCTTGAATATGTTGATAAATTCAAATATCTGGGGGTTTGGATTGATAACAGGCTTGATTACACTCAGCACATTAACGAGCTCCTGAAAAAACTCAGACAGAGACTCGGCCTATTCTTCAGGATCAAACATTATCTAACCAGAGAATCTAAACAGAGACTAATCCAGGCCTCATTTCTATCGCTCATCGACTATGCAGACTTCCTATATGGCCACTGCTCTCTGTCCTACTTAAATAAACTGGATACCTTGTACCATAGAGCTCTAAGATTCATCACAGACCTTCCTTTCAGCACCCACCACTGTTCTCTCTATACTGCAGTTGGCTGGACATCCCTACATCACAGAAGGAACAAAATGCTGCTTTATGGATCTACAAAGCTCTGACAAACAAACTACCATCCTACATCTCAGATTGCTTTACTCTGGTTACACCCAGGCCATATGCCCTAAGAAGCAATAGCCTCATCACTTTGAAGGTACCAAATGCCAGTACCCGGCATGGGAGGGCTGCAATCAGCTACATTCTAGCACTTATCTGGAATTCCCTGCAGAAGACCATGAAGTTGAACACCTTCATTCCTATAACAGCCTTTAAAAAGCTGTATATAAGTCTCTTCCCAGAGATATGCAACTGCTTCCACAAGGCCTAGTCCTTCATACCCTTACCCCCGCCCTTTTATTCCCCACCTTTACTTGTTTAAGCATTCATCCACTTACACCTTACCAGATTATCTCCAAAATCCCAATACCCTACCTTTAGTTAGTCAAATCTGTCTCTTTTTCTTTTTGCTTTGGTGCCCAAATTCACTGGTTAACCGCCTTGTATATATGTGTTTATTACTGTACCTGTTCATTTATAAAGTCTCTGTTCTTGTACTCAATTTGTATTTGTATATATGTGAAATTATAACTTTATTTTGTTTCTAACCAATCAGGTCCATCTTGTAAATGAACTTTGCTCAATGATGTTCGCCTGAATAAATAAAGATTTTGATTGATTGATTGATTGGTTGCACCAGGACTTCGAAGTTGGAACACTGTATTGACTGCATGTAAACTGTTGTGTCAGCAGACAAGTTTAGCAGCCTTTGACCTCAGCCTAGACAACTGGAAAGTTAGGATTTTTGCCAAGGATTGCTGGGACTGTGCAAAAGACTTTTAGGGGAAAAAGCTGGGGAAAGTCTGGGTGCCTAATTGAAGGACCAATTAGGCATAGAAGAATCCTGGTGAATATTAATTTTGCTCTCACACCACAGTTCTGATTCGTACAGAGCCCAGCAACAGACTGACTTAGTCCCAGAAAGTCCCTACTGTATCAGCTGAAATCCCAGACCTCTGATCGGCTGTTGAAGCCTTTCAATAACTGATATCCATAGTGAGCAATATGACCTCCTTGTTTATTGGGACATGATCTAGGCACCAGACTTAGTCCCATCCTTTTCCCAGGAGTCCCTTTGACACAGTTTTGGGTGTGTAGATCACTGATTGGCTAAAAACCAAGGGGTTAGGGGTCACCAACATGTCAGCTCCCATTCAGGTTAATGGAGTCCAGTCCTATTTATACAGTGGCTCTCCTTCTCATGACTGGGGCAGCCCAATACTTTACCCCAGCTGCACCATCCCACTACCCAATTGTAGCCCCAACAATGCCCTTTCAAGAGAGCCCACTCTCCTCTTCTGGCTTCCAGCAGTTTTGTTATCACTGCCACCACAACGCTATGCCCCAGGTGGCAGGAAGCAGCCTCATTAATATTCATGAGGACGCATGAATAACTCATGAGCCCTCGCCAAAGTCCCCCATTCAAACTCAAGATCAGGCTCCCAGGGCGGTGCCTCAGCTGCATCCTTCTGGTCACCAGCCCTCAAGTAGCTGGGAGAGGCGCCAGAACCACTGAATGATCCCGCCTGTTAACCCACCAGATCACGAGTCAGTACATCAAAGCGCCAATGTGAGCGCCGGCCCAGACAGCATGCTGGCAGCTCGCAGTTGCAAGATCCACACCCAAATGGAGCAACCAAAGGATTAGGGGCATCCAGAATGGGACAACGGGGAAAATTCAGGTAAGCTCCCGGGGAAACGCTTGGCTTCCATGGCAAGTCTAGGGTAAACTCAAAGTTAAGCATCAAACATTAATAACATTTCTATCTATACACCTGGTTCCTATCTAGTATGTAATAACCATAAAACATTCAAACACAGAACAGTATATACATTTTAGCACAAAACTCATTTTCTCCTTTTTTTAAATCCTTTGGCCACATGAAAAGTAGCACTCATCAGATCATCTCATCCAGAATTAGATACTGAAACCCCACAAGGAACACTCCATTTTCCCAAACCTATGAGGTACCCTGTTCACCTCCTTCTCTTTCTGTGGGTCACCTGTTACTCTGCCCTAGGGGGCTTAGCATCAACAGGGCACATGACCACCTTCTGTAAGGATCTAGGAGTATTGTACACTCCTTTATGCACTACAAACAGGGGCAAACCTGTGGGAACCCCAGGGGCATAATACATTAGCTTAAGGACAGGCCTTATCATCCTCCCTGTCCTATGAGGGGGTCTCCGAAATACCTGCACCCCTACCTACCCCTGGGTCATCAATATCTCCCTCATCCTCTTCACCCTCTTCCTGGTCATCTGGGTCCTCAACTAGAGGTGTGAAGGACTCTAACACTGCATTATCATAAGGCATAGCTCTAGGGGGATTAACCCTGGCTCCTTAAAAGGGCACAGTTGGATCAGTGTTCGGTTCCAATGTGGGCCCTTCAAAAGATGCATCTTAACCCTCCTCGTCCTGATCACCAGAAACGCCCTGTGTCCATTCCCTGGGTGTATTTTCCAGGGAGCTGCTCCGGTACCACTCAAGCGGCTCAACCAGATCAGCATTCAGGTCCAGAGTGGTCCCGCTGAGGGGCTCAGCCAGAACAGGCTCCCCACCCCTACCCTGCCTTCTAGGCACATCCTTAACCAGGAATGATCCCAGGCCAATTCCCAGGTAGGGTAATGACTATGAGGAGTCTCTCTATCCTCCTCCTCAGACTCGTCCTCTGTGTCTCCTTCACCTAAAACCTCCACACCCTGGGCAGACCCAAACTCCATGGCATCACTGTCTCTCTGCCTCTATCTTCTGTGTGCAGCAGCTCGAGTGTTGGGGGGTGATGGAGGGTCTTCTGCAATGTTTTCGGCATTCACTACCTTGTCCCCAGTGGCAACAGATGGTTACGATGAATAACCTTATGCCCACAAGCCTCTCCCTCAGGTAGAATCTTGTACACTGGCAGGTCTGCAAGGTTCTCCACTACAAAATATGGGGTGTCTCCCCATCTGTCAGCTATCTTGTGCTTTCCCTGTATGCACAACCTGCGTAGTAACACTCTGTCTCCTGCTTACAGATCTTGTGCCTCCAATCTCTTGTCATAGCGCTCTTTATTTGCCTGATTCCATTTGTTGGCCATCTCAGAAGTGAGCCAGTATGCATCATCTAATTATTGTCTCAGAGTTTTCATATACTGCAGGTAGTCTCCTGCTCCCAGTCCATCCGAGGAGACTACATAACACAGGTCCACTGTCAGACAGACTTCTCTCCCAAACATGAGGTGGTAGGAAGAGAATCCCATAGCATCATTCCAGGTGCAGTTGTAAGCATGAACCAAAGCGCTCACCTGTTGACTCCAAGTACGCTAGTTCTGGGGGTCCAAGATGCCCAACATGTCTAGCAAAGTCTGGTTGAATCTTTCAAGTTGGGGGTCGCCTTGGGGATGGTATGGCATGGTCCAGGACTTCCTGATGCCCCACAGTGACAACAATTCCTTGATGAGCCGGCTCTCAAAATCATGGTCTTGATCTGAGTGGATCTGCTGGGGGGCACCATAGTGCACAAAAAACGTCTCCACTAATATCTTAGCCATGGTGTTAGCTCACTGATCTTTGATGGGGTAGGCTTGAACGTAGCAGGTGAAATGGTCCTTGACCACCAATATGTTGGAGATATTTTGTGAGTCAGACTCCAGCATAAGGAAGTCTATGCATACCAGCTCCATAGGGCTGCTAATTTTGATGTTGAATAAAGGAGCAGCCCTCTGGGGAAGTCCGTTCAGCTTTATGCACCTCATGCAACATGCCTCTACATCTTTTCCTATCTTCAGCCAATAGAAATGTTTCTTGACCAGATCCAGAGTGTGTTCAGCTCCCAAATGCCCCATGTCATCATGCAGGGCTTTCAGCACAGTCTCAATATGTTTCTCCAGGAGTACCAGTTGCTCTTGGGGAGCCCCCTGCTTATCCTGGGTATCTCGGTACAACAACCCCTTCTTTAAGCATAGTTTAGGCCACTCACATAAGAACAGCTGAGCATGAGGAATGAGGGTGTCCTCATGCTCCTGGCTCCCTTGCCGCTTCAACACTTGTACAATCTGCCCTGTGACTGGACTGGCCTTCTGATCCCGCTGCAGGTCCTGGGTAGTCAGTTGCTGGAGGGATCTTGCATCTGAGGTGGCCAGCCAACAGTAGGCAACTAGAAGACAATCCCCCAAAGCTCCCAAGCAGTCCACCAGACAAGGAGTGTCTTCCGTGGTAAAAATCTCCTCACCATCATGCTTCTTACATAGGGCCTTGACAGTCTGCTCTGAGATGTGCACCCAGTTTTAGCCCTTATCATTACCGACTTGGGACCGCTGAGACAAGGTGTCCACATCGATATGGTTTAGACCAGGGTGGTACTCCACGCAGTAATCATAGGTGGACAAGGCTGACAGCCACCTATGACCAGCTGCATCCAACTTGGCCATGGTCTGTACGTAAGTTTGGGGATTATTATCCATCTTCACAGTAATCTTGGCCCCATATGATAGTCATGGAACTGATCAGCTATGGCCCACTTCAGCGCCAGGAACTCCAACTTATGGACGTGATACCTTCGCTCTGAAGGGTTCAAGCTCTGACTGGTGAATGCAACTCGACAAAAACCTTTGGGGTGCTCCTGATACAATACAGCCCCTAATCCACTGAAACTGGCATTGGTGTGAAGGACGTAGGGTTTCTGCTGGTCTGCATAGGCAAGTACTGGGGCATGGGTCAGGCAATAAATGATGTCCTCAAAAGCTCTATCACAGTCCGCATTCCACTTCCCCGAATGGTTCATATGGGCGGAAATAGCTGGCAGGTTTGGCAGTCTTCTTGCTCTTGTTCGTGGTCAGATACCCCTGTAGCAGATTCAAAAGGGGCAGCACCACCCTGGTGTAGTCCTTTACAAATCTCCTGTAGTACCCGTAGAAACCCAAACGTTGCTGTAAGTCCTTCAAAGTGCCAGGCTTGGGCCAGGTGGTGAGGGCCTCAACCTTGCTGGGATCAGTCTGTACACCCTTTTCGGAGTCGATGTGCCCCACATACTTGATCAAAGTCTGGAAGAGCTGACACTTGTCAATGAACAGCTTCAATCCAAACTCTTCCAAGCAGTCCAATACCTTCATCAACCAGGCCTCGTGCTCCTCCAATGTCTTCCAGTACAAGACAATGTCATTCAGGTAGACCAAGCATTCCAGCAGGTTCATATCCCTGATGGCCTCCTCCATAAGGCACTGAAAGGTGGCAGGAGTGCCCAAGATCCCTTGGGGCAGTCTTTGAAACTCTTAGAACCCAACGGGACATATAAAGGCCATCTTCTCCCAATCCTGTGTGTCCATCGAGATCTGGTAATAGTCACTCCACAAGTACAAAACTAAAAACCATTGGCTTCTATTTAAACAGTCCAATGTGTCCTGCACTCTGGGCATAGTGTACTGGTCTGGCACCATCGGCTTGTTCAGGGTGCGGTAGTCCACGCACATGCGTATAGACCCACTCTTCATTCTCACCATCACAATGGGTAACACTTAGGGGCTCCAGGACTCCTGGATAATACCCATGGCCATCACCTCCTGCAAGTGCCGCCGGATGTCATCTATATCCACTAGGGCCAGCTGCCTTGATCTCTTCTGGAAAGGCTTATCATCAGTGAATCGTATCTGATGCTGCTCTCCACTCACTCACCCTACATCCCATTCATGCAGGGAGAATACATCTGTCTGAGTAGCCAGCTTCTTCCCCACTCTCTCTTTCCATTCCTCTGGAGTGGGGAGTCACTTAAGTCTAATAATCCGAGGTCAAGTCCCACAGAGGTGCCTCTTCTTGCTGCAGTGCTATGCACTGCCATGTCGCCACGATATATCTGAGTCAGTGTTCATCCTTTCCATACCACCACCTCCTTATCTGTAACATTCTTCACTTGTACAGTCACCCTTCAAATGTACGCATACGCCCCGGCTGGCAGGACACTAGGCTTCACTAACAGTCCCACCGGCAGTCCAGGTTCACCCGGAGCATCCAACATTAATATCTGATCCTTGACATCCTTTTTCAGTCTCACTACACTGGCAATGTTGCATTCTGCGTTTGGCCAGGGCACAATCTCATCTCCATCCCTTCTCCACACTATTCCCACTGGATCATCAAGTTCCTCAGCAGGGGGTTGCCTCTTCCTTTGATAGGCCTCCCAGACCAGGGGGGTGCAAATGGTGCTCCATTCCTCTTTGTTCTGCTACTTGAGCATTACACAGTTGGGCCAGACATCCAAACATATGGGCATTTGTGCCCACCAATACCAACACTCCCTCAAAGATGTTAGCTTCAGGGCAAATCAATGCTAAAGTCTCTACAACTTCCCTCACTTCAGCCACTTTAGTAGGGAATGCCATCCATACCTTGATGTAGCCGAGGTAAGGGTATGCTTTCTCACTGAGGCGCCACATGTGCAGTCCCTCAAGTGGCTGTATTTCCCCATCTGACAAATACTGATCATACCAGGGTTTGAAGATGATAGTAACCTGTAGGCCACTATCCAGAACAGCTCACATGGGGATCCCGTTTGCAGTGATTTTAGTTTCAGTTGTCAGCCCAATAACTTCCGTATATCCACTTACGTCTTCGTGTTGGCTCTACCAGATAAGGCTCTTGGGTGAGCCATGGAGTTGGACCTGCCAAGGGCCCCAGAGCACTCCTTTACTGGGACCCTCCTTAGTTTCCCTGCTTGTGGGCTGTGTTAGCAGATGCCCTAGATCTATTAGCTAACTGGTCTAAGAGTGTCTTACATCCCTTTCGTAGATGGACCTCGCTCCCACACCTGTAGCAAATAATCGGTTCCTGGGGCCACCACCAGTCAGATGGCACTGGGTGAGCCCCAGACATTCCCATGGGGGCATTCTGAGCTACAGGACTCCATTCCACAGCCCCCCAATTTCCTTGGGCAACAACCAGTGCCCCCACCCTCTCTAACTCAGCCACCCTCCGCACCAATTCCTTCACTTGGGCCTTAACCCCATGGTCGGGGGGTGTCTGGACAGGGGGTCCAACACCAAACATCTTGGGGCTTACTTTAAGGACTATGCTACTCACCCCAGGATCTTCCACAGGACCTGAACCCGCAACCAGCTAAGTGGAAGTGACTAACATACTAATTGCCAGAAGATTAGGCCTTACGGTCTATCGAGTCTGCTCAAACCTCAGATCCCTAGTTGGGTGCCAAAGTCCTCCCCCCACTTGTGTTCCAGAAATCCCTATCATCCATCCCCAACCCCTGGGCCAGGCCATCATCTGATACATCCGCTTTCTGTGTCTGTCCCACCCTCTCTTGAAGCCCTCCACTGTGGATCTCTGAACCAGCTCACTAGGCAGCGCATTCCAAGGGTCCACCACCCTCTCAGTGAAAAACCTCCTTCTCTTTAACCCCCTCACCCTTCCACCTTCCAACTTCAAACCATGCCCTCTGGTGATACCTCCCTGCTTTAGTCTAAAGATCCCCTCCATGTTTACCCTATTTATTCCCTTGAGGTACTTGAAGACTCCAATCATGTCCCCCCTGTCTCGCCTCTCCTCCAATGAAAACAGGCAGAGCTCCTCAAGTCTGTCCTCATATGTCAAATCCCCTAGTCCTCGTATCATCTTAGTTGCCCTCCTCTGTACCCTCACCAGGAGCTGTATGTCCCTCTTCAAGTGTGTACACAGTACTCAAGGTGTGGTCTAACCAGTCCATTGTACAGTGGCAGAATCGCTTCCCTGCTCCTAGAGGTGATCCCCCTTATGATGCATCCCAGCATCCTGTTTGCCTTGCTAGCCGCTCTCCTGCACTGCTCAAAGTTTTCATACATGCATCCACCATGACCCCTAGGTCTTTTTCCCCTGTTGAGGCCTCCAGTGCCTCCCCTCCCAGGGTGTAGCTGTGTTTAGGGTTTCCCTGCCCAAGATGTAACACCTTGCACTTGGTGATATTGAAATTTAATTTCCATGTGTGAGCCCAGCTTCCAGGGTGTCCAGGTCCTTGCAGGGCCAACCCTCTTCCCCTCAACTACTGCTCCCATCTTGAAGTCATCAGTAAGAGACTCATTTCACACCCTATACCCTCCCTGGTGTCCGATATGTATGCATTAAACAGGATCGGACCCAGGACCGAGCCCTGTGGTACCCCACTACCGACCTCTATAGGGTTCGAGAGCACCCCACCGACCATTACTCTCAGGGTGCGTCCAGCTAGCCAGTTTTCAATCCATCTGACCATCAAAGGGCCTACTCCCAACCCCGTCAGTTTCTTCACCAAACCATTGTGGGGGACAGAGTCAAACACCTTGCTGAAGTCCAAGAATAATACATCCACAGGCTTTCCCCTGTCCAGTTCTGATGTTACCCATTCATAGAACTCCACAAGATTGGTTTGACATGATCTACCTGGCACAAACCCATGTTGCCGACTATCCAGACCTCCCACCTCCTCCAAGTACACCCCCAATTGTTCCATTAGTATACTCTCCATTAATTTTCCCACCACCGAGGTCAAACTGATGGGTCTATAGTTACCTGGTACTTCCCTCAACCCCCCTTTATGTATTGGCACCACATGTGCCTCTCGCCAATCCCTAGGTACCCTCCCTGTATCAAGCGACCTGTTGAAGAGCTCCACCAGGGGTGCAGCCAGTATATCCACCAATTCCCATAGTACTCTCGGATGAATGCCATCCGGCCCAGGAGATTTATCTTTCTTTAGGGACTTGAGGGCTAACCACACCCTTTCGGTGGAGATAGCATCATCCGTCCCCTCCACCTTTACTGGCCTTTTTATCCTTATCCTGATGTGACACCCCTGGGGTACCTCTCCCTCCCTCTTGCTCCATTTCTGTTGCTCCCCTGATCCCACTCACTACCACTTCTATCCCCAACGTGCCTTGCTTTGTAGATATCCCATCCCCCTCCCTAGTGAACATAGAGGTGAAGTACTCATTTAATACCTCTGCATGGTTCCTCGCCTCTTTCACCCACCCTCCTTCTGATCTCAATCTGCCAAGATGGCCCTTAGTTTTTCTCCACTCCCCAATGTACCAGAAGAACCCCTTTTCCCCTCCATGTATCCCCTGTGCCAGCCGTTGCTCTTTACTGGACTTTGCCCCCCTCACCATCTGAGTGACTTTTCTAGATGCAAGATGGTACATTTCCTTTTCCCTATCCCCTCTTGTTGTTTTATACTTTTTGTAGGCCACCTTCTTTTCTCTGACCACTACCTGAACCTCACTGGACCACCAGCATGGTTTATGTGACCTTGCTCCCTTTCGTTTCACCTTAGCGCAGATCCTGACTGCCTCATGAAGTCCCCGTTTTATGTCCTCCCATCTATTTTCCACATTTGTCATTGATGTAATCCCCTTCAAGTGATCCTTGAGAATATTTCCCATGCCCACAAAGTCTGCCCCCCCTGAAGTCCACTGCCAGTGTCCTAGATCTCTCCCCCCCCTTCCCCATGCTTATTTGAAACCAGACAGTATTTTGGTCACTCCCAGTCAGGGGATCCTCTACAACCAGGTCCCTTACCAGATCCCCATCTGCCAGAACCACATCCAGGACATGCCCCTCCCTTGTGGGCTCCATCACATGCTGTGTTAAGAACACATCCTGGAAGCCGTTCAGCAGCCTCTGCTCCTACATACATCCTTGTATTACCTTAATGAGGTCTGCAATTCCCTGACCCCACTGGGGGGGGCACCTCTTGCTCCACCTGCATCACTGCAGTGGATACTTCATACATCCCCTAATGATCCTGCTCTTCTTCAGCCTCCTGGAAATATCATACCAAAACCCAATAGGGAGAAGGATTACCTTTCCTGTCTGCTAAATGCATTTGCAGCACTAGTAATAGGGAATAACAGGTGGCCTTCACCATATGCTCTAATCTGATCCGATTTAGATCTTGGACCACTACTCCGCCCTTCCGGAACACCTTCTTCAAGGCCCTCTCTACCTGGGCCAGAAAAGCAGACAACTGTTCCTCCTCCCACTGCCTAGTGGTTTTGAACTTCCACATGAGGTCCTCACAGGTTTCAGGGCTCCCAAATACACTTTCTAAAGCTGAGATATATACCTGGGCTGGAGCTTTGGGGTATTCTGCTTGTAAAGCATGTATTACTTCTAAAGTGGAACCCTATAGACTCTCTACTAATTGTTTCCACTTCTCAACTTCAGAGCACTGCCAATGTTGGACTAATGGGCTGTCACCATCCATCCAGGCCTCCAAGTCATCCGCACTATTCAGGGTGGGTTTTGCCCCTGAAAACATTCTTAGCCTACGGTATGACTCAAAGGCCACAGGCATGGAACAAGGCTGAAGTCTCTAAAACTTGGACATCTTAGGAAAGGACCCCGCTCCTCGACCTCCTCCCCCCAAGGAGATCACACTGAAAGACATTACTACTGGTAGACCCACAGTCAACCCCTTCACTACCAAAACTTCAGGCATCCAACTGGCTTCTATAGGTTGAATGCTTTCTATCAACATGGATAATGTACCTCTAGCTGAGTCAAACATTTCCCTGGAACTTTAACTTTTCCCAATCTCTTTATAGTGGGCACGTAATTTTCAACCTCCCCCTCTTCCATCTCAGGGGGCACCCCCATCAAGTGGCTCCACAGTCCGGCTTCCCGATTGGAGTGCCCTAGCATTCAGATGTGAGATCTGTGACCTCCTGAGACAGTGACTCCCACTTGGGAGGGGTTAGCGAGTTCCCCCTTGGCTCTGAGTGAGGACTCCCAAATGGTGGGGGTCCTCCTGCAGTCCCTGCACTGAGCTCTCACAAGTAAAAATTATAGACAGTCACTCCACTGACTTCCAGTGCCAATTTCAGCAGGTGCTAGTCTCCAGTTCAGTCCATGTCCGTGCAATCCAACGGGGGGGATTCAGCAACAACAGCCCCCCTGCACACCAGTCCGCACTTTCAGCTTAGTAGTGTCCAACCCTTTTACAGTGGCGTGAAAAAGTATTTGCCCCCTTCCTGATTTTCTCTATTATTGCATATTTGTCACATTGGATGTTTTCAGGTCTTTAGACAAAATATAATATTAGATAAAGGGAACCTGAGTGGACAAATAACACTTTTTTTTTTCACTTATTTCATTTATTTAATGAAAAAAGTTAACCAACACCAACTGGCACTGTGTGAAAAGTAATTGCCCCTAGTTAAATCAACCCAATTAAAGGGATAATTAGAGTCAGCTGATTGAACACAGCCAGGCTTGATTACAGCCAGCCCTGCTCAATATAAACCTCACTTATTTTGGCCCTTACCATCAGAGTCACATTGTCAGGACAAAGATTCAACAAGCACATTATGCCATGATCAAAGGAAGTTCCTGAAAAGATCAGAAAAACATTTTGTTGCCCTCTATCAGTCTGGAAAGGGTTACAAAGCTATTTCTAAGGCTCTGGGACTCCATCGAACCACAGTGAGAGCCATAATCTCAAATGGAAAACACTTGGAACAGTAGTGAACCTTCCCAGGAGTGGGCGGCCTGCCAAAATTACTCCAAGGGCGCAGTATAAAAATCATCCAAGAAGTCTCAAAGGATCCTAAAACAACATCCAAAGAACTGCAGGCTTCTCTTGCCTCAGCTAAGGTCAGTGTTCATGACTCCACAATCAGAAAGAGACTGGGCAAAAATGGGCTTCATGTGAGAGTAGCAAGGCGGAAACCACTGCTAACCAAGAAGAACATAAATGCTCATCTCTCATTTGCCAAGAAGCACCTGGATGATCCACAAGCCTTTTGGGAAAATGTTCTATGGACAGATGATCAAAGTGGAACTTTTTGGACAACATGGATCCCATAATGTCTCAGTAAAGCAAACACAGCATTCCACAGTAAGAACACCATACCAACAGTCAAACATGGTGGTGGTAGTGTGATGGTGTGGGATGCTTATGCCTAAGGACCTGGATGACTTGCCATAATTAAAGGAACCATGAATTCTGCTCTGTACCAGAAAATTTTAAGAGAATGTCCAGTCATCCTTCCATCAGCTGAAGCTGAAGCGTAGTTGGGTCATGCAGCAAGACAATGATCCAAAACACAAAAGCAAGTCCACATCAGAATGGCAAAAGAAGTAAAATTAAAGTTTTGGAGTGGCGGTCAAAGTCCAGACTCCAAATCCGATAGAGATGCTGTGGCAGGACCTGAAACGAGCAGTTCATGCTCGAAAACCTACCAAATGTTACTGAATTAAAGCAGTTCTGCGAGGAAGAGTGGGTTAAAATTCCTCCACAGCGATGTGAAAGACTGATATTGAATTATAGGAAGTGTTTGGTTGCAGTCATTGCAGCTAAATGGCGTAACCAGTTATTAAGTGTAAGAGGGGCAATTACTTTTCACACAGTGCCAATTGGTGCTGGTTAACTTTTTTTCGTTAAATAAGTGAAATAAAAAAAACAAACAAGTGTTATTTGTTCACTCAGGTTCCCTTTATCTAATATTACATTTTGTCTAAAGACCTGAAAACATCCAGTGTGACAAATGTGCAATAACAGAGAAAATCAGGAAGGGGGCAAATACTTTTTCACACCACTGTACTTGTTTACTTGGCTGCAGCAAGTCCGCCAATCTCAGCCTCTTTGACCAGATCACTCAGGACACACACACTTTCTGGCTAGCAGTACACAACCTGAGACGTTCTGCTTCCTTGAAGAAAATGCAATTGCAGTCCACACACACAAGTGACTTCTCAGCAACAACTGTGAAAACTCAGATAATCTGCTTAGTCTTTTTGGTTAGCTCAGTCTCCCAGTACAGGGTATCTGCCACTTTAAGTTTCTCCCAACACTCATTCAGCAACTTCTCAGTACCTGGGGAAACAGTATCTTGGTTCAATCTCTCTTTCTCCCCTTTGCGATCCAGTCCTGCTTCTAGCACTCTGGGGAATCCTTCAGCAACCCCACACTTCGGATTAGGGCCTGGTTAAGCCCCTGAAGTCTACAGTCTGCTCTCACACCACACTTCTGACTCATACAGAGCCCAGCAACAGACTCACTCAGTCCCAGAAACTTCCCACTGTATCATCCGAGATCCCAGTCTTCTGATTGGCTGTTGAAGTCTTTCAATAACTGATATCCATAGCGATCAATATTTCCTCCTTGTTTATTGGGACATGATCTAGGCACCAGAACTAGCACTAGTCCCTCCTTTTCCCAAGAGTCTCTCTGACACAGTTTTGGGTGCCTAGATCACTGATTGGCTAAAAGGCAAGGGGTTACGGGTCACCAACATGTCTGTTCCCATTCACGTTAATGGAGTCCAGTTCTACTTATACAGTTGCTCCCCTACTCATGACTGGGGCATCCCAACATTTTACCCCAGTAGCAGCATCTCACCACTGGATTGTAGCACCAATGATGCCCTTTCAAGAGAGACCACTCTCATGTTCTGGCTCCCAGCAATTTTGTTATTGCTGCCGCCATAATGCTATGACCCCAGGGCAGCAGGCAGCGGCCTCATTATTGCTCATGAGGGCTCATGAATAATTCATGAGCCCTCGACAAAGGCCCCATTCAAACTCAAGATTGGGCTCCCAGGGGTGGCATCTCAACCACATCCTCCAGGTCATCGGCCCTCAAGTAGCTGGACTGGCACTGCGACCACTAAATGATCCCCCCATTCACCCGCCAGATTGCAAGTTGGCACACCAAAAAGTGACATGAGCGCCGGCCCAAACAGCATGCCGGCAGCTCACAGTCACAAGATCCATGCCCAAATGGGGCAATCAAAGGATTAGGGGCATCCAGAACAGGACATCAGGGAAAAATGCAGGTAAGCCCCCAGAGGAGGTTTACTGTACATTGAGAACTGTGAAAACTTTTGTTAGGAATTTTTGTTGTTGCTGTTGTTTGGTAGTGTGTTCACTGCTACCACAAGAAGCTGGGGTCAATTTTTTTCTAGCCCAAGACCTAGTGCAAATTGAAAAGCACTAGTTCAGCTTACTCTCTACTTGTCCATCTAGAATAGTGTACATTTTCCTTGGCTGAAAATGAAGTTAAAATGTCCCTATAGTAGTAGTCTCTACTCTAGTCCTTATGCTACTCTCTCTCTCTCTCAATATTCCAGATGACCAGGTGTGACTGACAATCATTAAAGGAAAACTACACCCAAAACTTGAAAAAATATATGTTGAGCGGAGTGTTTTAATTTGTATGTGAAGTTCTACTGTTTCCTTCCCTCTGACTGGTATTAGGAGTTTTTCCTAAATTAGCCTGCTAGCTTTAGGGTAGTTTTACGACCCCTGGAGATCTCCATATCAAAAGTTTTATTGCATGTCTTTGTCCTACAATGCACCTTGTTTCATGTAATGGTGATGTAGCAGAGCCCATAAATCCAGCAGAAAGCATTGCATTACAATCAGTTCACAACAATAGAGGTGGCTATATTTTAAAATCTGTAGAATTCAGCTTGGTGACCACCCTCATCTTAAAGTTTTTACTGTCCTGAAAAACTTTGCTGTTGGTCATTTTTGTGCAGCTTGTAAAGCTTCCAAGATATTTAGTTTGTTTGGCAAGTGTGTGCTGAATGTTGGGTCTCTCTTACATCACAGTCACATGAGACAAGATGCACTGTGGGAAGAAGAAATACAATTACGCTGTCAGGTATGAAGATCCCCAGGGGTGGTAAAACTAGCATAAAGCTAGCAGGCTAATTTGGGAAAAGCTCCTAATATCAGTCAGAGGGAAGCAAACACTAGAACTTCACATACAAATTAAAACACTCTGCACAACATATATTTTTTCAAGTTTTGGATGTAGTTTTCCTTTAAGAGTTGCTGTAGTTATTTGGTAATTGAAGGACAAAAGCATCAAAGGGAGTCTTCATTAGCACTCCACTGTTAGGTTATTCAGACAGTGTATAGGGTGTGATCAAGGGTAACTCCCAGTTTTCTGAATGCATCTCTGTCTGACAATTTGTCCCACATTATTAAGGCCAGTGCCTCTCATTTCCCTACATGTTGAGTCTGTATCCAACATTTCTGTGACAAAATGCTATAGGTATACATGGAGGCATTACTTTGTATAGATTACAAAGGTATTAACACAGATAAAAAACTGACAGTGAGCTGTTTAAGTTTACAGCAACTCTCCCTAATTCACTGTGCTTTGCTACTGCAGCATGAAATAAATCCACTTTATAAAATGAGATACATGGCATTCATTAACCACTGGAATTGGCATATTGCATTAATAACAGGGTGTCGGGAAGGGGGAACAATGCTGAACATAGTACCATAATACCTTATGATGGCCACCGGGCTGGGCACATTGTTGGCTGCTCCAGCAGCCTAGTGTTTTTGCTCTTTTACTTTGTTTGTTTTGCCTATTAGCTACTGCCATCATCGACACTGATTTTACCAGTGTGTCCATTCTTTTCTGTTTGTCCCAAATTTTATTTTAATTTTCCTACCTCGCTGCTTTTTTCTTCCTGAGTTCTGCTGGAGTGAATTTGTTAGTGGAGTGTACCGAGTCCACAAGCGATACCGGGGTGATTTTCGGGACCACCTCATAGTGTGCACTGGGGCCGTCTCGTCTTGGCCCTGTTACCGCTCCCTGCACCCTCGGTTTGCCGAGCCTGCTACCTTTTCTCTCTAATGGACTTGGTTGGACCTTTCATTGCTGGGGGTTCTTTCTTTGAACCTCTGGACTTGGGTTTACATCTGTTGGTGTTTGTGGTTTTATGTTCTGTCTGAGTTAGTCGATAACCAGCTGACGAAGATCCCAGGAGGCTGTGAGTGAGGGGAAGGCGAACTGTAGAGAAGGGGATCTGTGAACACACAAGAGAAGATTTTGGATTACTGGCAGTGGACTCTTTCTTACAGAACATTTGCAGTCTGGATTGAGGTCACCAGGTTGGTGGGCACAAGAAGAACATCTTTGATTTGGAGCAGTGAGCTAGCGGTCATGATCCTGTGAGTGGGTTTGACCGTGGCTCTGCAGCTGCACGGGGGTCCTGGGGCCTCTCTCTCCCAGTAGTTGGCAACTTGGGCCAGAGTCCCTTGGGATTTTCTATGGGGCCTACTGGTAGGTGGGCCTGGGCGGGGACCCATAGCAGTGGCCATAGGCTCATGGTTTGGCCTCCCGACTGGATTTTTCCAGGCCCACTCCAGGTTCAGAGCAACCAACTATTGAAAAGGACTATTTTGGACTCCCCCTCCTTCAAGCATGGTCAGACTTTTTTATACTTATCATTTAATTTCTGTTTAAGAAGGTAGTGAGAATGCCTTCTTTTCTTTCAACCCCGGGACAGTGAGAGTGTTACGGGATTGTAAAGTATTTGGTAATATTTTTTCAGCAAGTCCCCCTTTCAGTGAGAGTGTTTTGTGGACCAGGGAAATCACCGAGACATTTAACACTGAGACATTAACATCTGTCTACCCAGGAAGTGAGAGTCCCTGGGGTTTTTTGGTCTCCTCTGGTGGTGAGAGGCCCATTGGGGACTGGAAAAACTTGATTTCTCCTGTTATTTGATTAACATGTAGTTTTTCTTTTTTGTTTCCAGTTATGATTTGAAGGACTTATTAATTATTTTGTGTCCAGCTTCTTGATCCACCTAAACCTGCTGTCCTGGACTCAATGACTGTGATGTCATATTTTGTTTATTTGTTTTAGTATATTTGTTGTTATTGGGGGGGGGGTTGAGTTTGCTCTGTTGATTATATATTTCAAGTTTTTAGTTTATGATAGTTTACCTAGGTTGTAGGTTTGGTTTTATTTCTCCCCAAGTGAGAGTTGAGAGAGTATTATATTTTGTTTAATTATTGTTAATTTTCTTTTTCATTTTATTTTATTAGTATACCTTAGTTGAATTAATTGAATGGGGTTGTTTTGTAACTGTTTTTATTTTTTTCTGTAAGTTAATGTATTTTTTTATTCGTGGCTACCAATATGTGCAGGAGGTCTGCCCCCACAGTCGTACGCTATTCATCCTCCACCCTTCGCACCCTCCACCCTTTTATCTCCCCCTGCTGCAGTTTACAACTTCCAGTGCTGTAGAGCTGGGTATTGCTCACCGAGGGGAGGGGGGTCAGGAGGTTGGAATGGTGGAGGGTGAATGAGCAGAGCCACCGCATCAGGGTCGTAAATTCTAGAAGACACCCTAGGGCAAAATGGAACCCAGATCATGGCTTGCCATGCCTGGTTTCCATACCCAAGGGCACCACCAAAATTGGTGGGCAGGCAGTTCGGGCAGCCCTGGAAGTCCATCCAACTCGAGCAGTGTTATGCAATGCCAGATCCATTAAAAACAAGACTGCAATTATCACAGATCTTGTTGGGACAGCAGACCTGCCATGCAGCACTGAGACCTAGCTGGATGAGAACTCTGGCCCTATATTGGAGGCTGCAATTCCAGCTGGGTACTCGGTGATACACCACTTGAGATTGGATCATGGGGGTTGTGGTCTGTTTCAAGACTGAACTGGGCCTCACGAGTGTACCGGTTGAGGAGACTGAGTAATTTCAGTGTACTGTAGTAGCAGGTGTAGGTTGTAGGATCGCTCTCATCTACCGTCCACCCGGGGATGAGAAGCGTTTCCTTCTGGAAGTGGCAGACTTCTAGATCGACATGGCATTTGAGTTGCCCAGGCTGATGGTCCTGGATGAATTCAACGCCTGGGTCGATGACGAACTCTTGCAATTTGGACAACACTTCCTCCAGTTGATCACATCTCTGGGCCTCACATGGATTGTTACCACTGCTACTCATAAACACGGTCACTCCCTTGACCTAGTCTTCCTCCTGGGGATAGAAGCTTCGGATTTTGGGGGTGGAATCTGTCAGGTGGTCCGATCACTGCACCGTGGGGTTCAGTTTTCATGCCCCCCTTCATAGGCCTACCCTTGTGGAGATGGTCGGGTACCACCCTTTATGAGATGTAAGCTCTGAAGGCCTGGCAGCGGTGCTTGACCTATCAGCCCTACCAGTGGCAAGCAATGACCCAGAGGCCTTAGTGGTGGCCTATAATAAGGCAATTTCTGTGGCCCTGGATGTCATTGCTCCTGTCCGAGTTCATCCTCTCTCCCTTCACCCTTGGTCCCCCTGCTTTGATGGGACTTTGAGGGAGATGCAGCAATTAGGACAATGGTTAGAGCGTTGCTGGTGGAAATCCACCCTGGATGCTGACCACCTTAGATTGATGGATCATTACCAAGTCTATCAATCTGCAATCACCCGTAAGAAGGCAGAGTTCCTGTCTGGGGAGATTGTGGCTGCTCAGAACCGACCAGCTCAACTCTTCCAAACTGTAGACAGATTGTGCAACCCAGCCTGCCTGCAGATTCAAATAGCCTTTTCCCAAGTAGAGTGCGATGAGCTTGCTCAATTCTTTGCAGCTAAGGTATCTGATATCAGGGCAGAGCTCCAACCAGTACACTCTATGGGCATTGCTTTGGATGGGCGCTCGGTCGCTGCCCCTCAATTTTTCTGGAGTATCTTTGACTGGCCAGAGTTCATGGATGTCATGTGGATTGTCCAGGGTATGCACCCTACATGCTGTAGTTTGGACCCAGGACCAACTGCCCTGATTATGTGTTGTAGTGACATCATTGGCGCAAGCCTAGCACAGATAGTCTGGTGCTCCTTGGAAACAGGTGAGTTTCCTAGCTCCCTGAAGGAGGCGGTGGTGACACCCCTCCTGAAGAAAGCTTCTTTGGACCCAGACTGCCATGCTAACTACAGACCAATCTCAAACCTTCCCTTTATAGGAAAGGTGATTGAGAAAGTAGTGGCCCTACAACTGGAGAACCATTTGACCATCCATGACATCTATGAACCTCTCCAATCCAGTTTTCAAAAGAGGCACAGTACTGAGACGGCGCTGGTTCGGGTGCTCAGTGATCTCCTGATGGTAAGGGATCAGAAAAACCATTCCATCTTGGTTCTTCTAGATCTCTCATCAGTATTTTGACACTGTGGACCATGGGGTCCTTCTCGGTCCCTGAGGTTCATCTGTGGCCTGTCAAGTACAGTCCTCAGGTGGTTTACATATTTCCTCACTGGAAGAACTCAGAGGGTGATGTTGGGGATTCACTCCTCTGACCCAGCTCCTCTGTCATGTGAGGTCCCTCAGGGTTCAGTGTTGTCCCCCATGTTGTTTGCAGTGTACATGCTACCCCTCGGAGACATTGTAAGTAGGTATGGACTGAGGTTTCACTGCTACGCTGATGATACCCAGCTCTACCTTTCTTTTGCACCTGATCAGGATAGCGCTGTCTCGGTATTTAACAACTGCCTCGCTGAAATCCAGGATTAGATGAATTTGAGCTAGTTGAGGTTGAACTCGGAAAAGACTGAGGTGCTGATTGTGGACCCGGGGCACTGAACAGGGGGGTTGGGGGTACGTTCGCCTTCGGGATTTTTCCTTGGGGGTCCTACCACTCCTTACCTCTGAATGGGTACAAAACCTGGGGGTGGTTTTTGATGAAGGGCTGACACTGCATTCGCAGGTGTTGGCAGTTTTTCAAATCCTCTTTTTACCATCTGAGGAACATCTCCAGGGTTAAGCATCTTGTTCCGTCTGGCGATTTCCCCACGTTGGTCCACACCTTGTGTCCTTGCACCTTGATTATTGCAATTCCTTCAACCTAGGGCTACCTGGGGTGGATATCCGCTGCCTGCAGCTGGTGCAGAACGTTGCAGCCCAGGTATTGAAGGGGACTCCCCAATCCTGTCATAGTTCTCCTGTGCTGCACGAACTGCACTGGCTGCTAGTACAGTGGCAGATCACCTTTAAAGTCAGACTTCTGACTTACAAAGCCCTACACAGACAGGACCCAGACTACCTAAAAGAGCTTCTGGTTCCTTACTGCCCTGGGTGATCACTTGGCTCTGCTGACAAGGGGTTGCTAGAGATTACATGGGTTTGTTTAAAATCTTCTGGGGCCTGGGCATTTATGCACACGGCCCCAACCCTTTGGAATTGTCTACACCATCAGTTAAGGGAGTGCACGACCGTGGAGGGATTCAAACAGGCTCTCAAAACTTATTTATGGAATCAAGCTTATCTGAATGATTCAACTCTGCCTTTTATCTGGATTGTATTAGTAGTTATAGTGTGTTTGTATTTATTATTTATGTGTTATTTAATTGATTGTTAGGCGCCTTGGTTGTTGAAAGGAGCATTATTAATAAAGAATTATTATTATTATTATGTACACAAAGTTATGGAAGTTTTCCCTAGTGAAACCACTGCATCTTCATTGTGTAGCACAATGTGACTCATGCCTTCTCCATACAGTGATGTCACCAGCATAGCCCAGGGTCTGCAGCAACACCAGGCTTAGTGTAGAAGCTCTGGTACACGACACAGTTTTTAGCAGCTCAGAATGTAAAAACTACAATAGTAGCCACAGACATTGCCAGCTGTTTCCTGAAATTTCTGTGATAGTTCTAGAGAAATCTAGTTTCTGCATTTCCACAGTAGGGGCAGCAGAGAGAAACTCTTTAGAAATTTCGTGAAATATCTGGAAATAGCTGGCAATGTATGTGGCTACTACTATAATTGCAGAGAACATTACAGAAATACAAAACATGAGTCAATGCAGGAAGGTGAATTTTATGCATGTTAAATCGACTGGGGAAGGTTCTCTTTAAAACATATTGTTGTTCTATAGTCCTTATCTCCTTTCCATTCTTTGTTTATCCTGAAGCCCCTCCTCCATACTCGGATTGCGGTGTCATCAATGACATCACATGATATTTTTGTTAATGGGTGGACTGCAGTCTGCTGCATTTTCTGCCATAGACATGAACAAATGGAAACATAATAAACATAGAATGTGTCAGCAGAAAAGGACCATTTTGCCCACCAAGTCTGCCCAGTTGTTCCCAGCCTAGTCTGTCACCACATACCCTAATTGTTCTCTGGTGACCCTCCCTTTTCTCTGCCTATTTACTAATATTCCCCTATATTTATCACAGGTGTAACCCCCCGTAGGGGCTTACCTTATTTGCCCTGGTTGCTTATTTTTTCCTCCCCGAATGTACACTGCCACCTGACCTGAGTTCTTTGTTTCCCTAAATCCTCCTTCCACCCCCTCCATGGTTTGGCAGTTGAAAATGGGGCCAGAAGAGCCAAGCCGAGGAACCACCGAGCTGCAGCTGCACAAATGTGCGAGCTGGTTGTCCGCGCATGTGCAGAAGAGCAATGATGTTTTCTTACTGCTGTAATGGTAACACTAATGCCTCTCCAGTGGTCTCAGTCCCCAAGTTCAGCTGATCAGGGGCTGGAGACTCAGAGGAGGCACAAGAGGAGCCTCTAACTGTTTTATTTAAAGAGTGCCTGTCAGAGTTGGGATTGGCCTCATGAATATTAATGAGACAATCTGAATATTGAGCAAGCCTGCCTAGTGCCTGGGGACAGTGTATTTCAGCACTATCGACAGACTGGGGACTGAATTCTTGCAGTTAACACTGCAATAGTTCATTAAGGCACTGAAGCTGCTTTAAGACTGTGGGGGCATTTATTAAATAAAACTATGTATTCTGGCTGCACAGAACTTTGAAGTTGGAACACTATATTGACTGCATGTAAACTGTTGTGTCAGCAGCCATGTTTAGCAGCCTTTGACCTCAGCCTAGCCAACCGGAAAGCGAGGATTTTTGCCAAGGATTGTTGGAACTATGCAAAAGACTTTTGGGGGAAAAAGCTGGGTAAAGTCTGGGTGTCTATTTGAAGGACCAATCAGACATTGAAAGAGCCTGATGAATATTAATTTTTCATTGGGGTGGGTGTCTGTCTGAAGGAATGACCATGGACGGTCCTGGTTTATAGTAAGTGGTATGGGAGTCGCCCTGGAAAAAGGAGCTCCAGTTATTGCCTTTAAGAAGTTTGACGTTGTGCTTGGGGCTGCAGAGCCATGCCTGCAAAGTTGAATTGTTATGCATGTGTCTCTGCTTATGGAAGCTAACATGTAAAGGGTACTTGCTACAGGGTGAGAAGCATCTATTTTTGTCGGGAGACTTGCCTTAATCTCCAGTGTGTTTCTCCAGCAGTGAGAATAGAGACTCCCTTCTGTTTTGTGAGTACCTGCACAGCGAGGAAAGTGATGTCTGTTATCATGGGACTTTTCAAGCAGAAGGTGTGTGCCTTAAGTACAAGTTTAATGGTCTTCTATGAAACCAATTCAATGTGTCTGAGTCTTATTGAGACTGTGTCTAGAGGAAATCCAGAGACTGTGTCCTGATGTAAAAGAACCATGGCTGTTGTACTGGCTGTGTGGCTGAAATGCAAGGTCTAGCCAAATGCATCTAAATGTGTGAGAGAGAGAGAGAGAGAGGGAGAGAGGGAGAGAAAGAAAGAGAGAGAGGGAGGAGGAGGAGCAGGACAGAGAGATAGAGAGAGATTGCCATGAAGGTTAGCTTGAGGAATCAGCCTAGCAGTGTTGCCAGTTATGCAATGCCTGGGTCATGCCTAGATGTAGGGGTCTGAGGCATGCTAGCCCAGGTCCCTGTGCTGGTCTGTTCCAGATGTGATTTCAGCCTTAAAAGAAGGTTCAGCTGCTAAAGAAGCTGAGAGATGTTCCAGCCTGTTAAAGCTGCACGAGCCTGCAATTTGGAAGGGGGGCCCTGCTGCAAGCCCTTGCTGTGCACCTCAGCCAAGTCAAGTTCTACCAATTGTGTCTACCTCAAATATACCTGTTACAAGCCTTTGCTGCATTTGCCAAAGACTGACTACAAAACCAAGAGTAGAGCAGGAATTGCTCTGCACACCAGAAACCATAAATAGTTGCTTCAAGGGTTTTTTCCAAGTTTGATAGCAAAGTTAAAATGTTGCTACAGTGTTGAATTTACCTGCCTAGTTACAGTATCACATTTTAGCCCCGTTTACACTGTGGCAGCAGTTTGAATTCTCCGCCACTCCTCACAGGCTGCACTGTGTGCCAACTTTCAAATGAACTGTTTACACAGCACCCCATGCTGCGCCACAAGTCGCACCACAGTGGGACTGTTCCTATAGTGGGAGCATGTTTCCCCAAGACTGTAGGTGTTGGGAAGAATGGTCAGCATAGCAAATCTAACGCATAAGTGAGATTACACTGCAGGGAAATGTGCTTAATCCGCTAGACGTCCCCTCTCCTGTGTCAAAACAGAAACAGGATTCAAATGGCTCCTGAAGCACTCCCGTAAGTGTCCACATCACAGCATTTGCAGCACATCAACCTGTACGCATGGGTTGATCTGCTGCAAATAGGGCAGTGTAAACAGGGGCTTTTGTTAAGTAATCAGTGCATCTATGAAAAGGGTTAACTGTCTGCTTTAAATTAAGCGTGCCAGTGCCGGACAACCAGCTGCTTCTTAACAGGCCTGCAACGTTTAGTACTGGGTACCCAGATAAAATTGCATGGTTCGTATCTGGACTGGGGACTGATATTAGTTGGGGGTTTGTGTTTCCAAGTTTAAGCAGCTAGAAAGCTAGAAAGTTACCTAAAATCCATTAATGGGTTGGTGGGTGGTCAATCTTAAAAGATGTTTGAATTTAAAATGTGAAATGTTTGTTTCTGATGCTAACTGCCAAATTCCAAGCTAACTGTTGCCTAATCTTTACTTCCAGCCTCCATTTGCTACCCCTCCCCCCTTGTAAATAAATTGTTGGAACAGTGTCGAAAGCTTTGCTGAAGTCAAGGTAGGCAACATCAACTGCTCCCCCTTGGTCCACCACTCTGGTTACCCAGTCAAAGAAATCTATGAGATTAGTTTGACAAGACCTTCCTTTTGTAAACCCATGCTGTCTTGGATCCTGTGCCCCTATGGATTCCAGGTGTTGCACTATCCTTTCCTTAAGGAGTGCCTCCATAATCTTGCCCACTACTGAGGTAAGACTGACTGGTCTGTAGTTCCTTGCCTGCTCCCTGCTACCACTCTTGTGGAGCGGGATCACATGAGCCCTTCTCCAGTCTTCTGGGACCTCTCCTGTGCTCAGAGACTCACTAAACAGTTTTGATAATGGCTCTGCTAGTTCCACCCTTAGCTCCTTAAGTACCCTGGGATGCATGCCATCAGGTCCTATTGCCTTGTCCACCCTGAGCTTAGCGAGCTCTTGTAGGACCCTTTCTTTTGTGAAGGGTGTAGTGCTCACCTCCCTCCCCGTGTCCATGGTGCTGAGCTGTGGGCCCTGCCCTACCTTCTCTTCAGTAAATACTGAGCAAAAGTATCTATTAAGGATAGATGCTTTTACAGGGTCCTCCTCCTCCTCACACACCCCGTTTTCTCCTTTGAGCTTAGCAATACCCCCTCTGGACTTTCACATTTCACTAATGTATCTATAGAAAGTCTTGTCACCATTTTTTACTGTTCATGCTAGTGTTTCCTCAGTTTGGGACTTTGCCTGCCTTACTGCCTTCCCTGCATCCCTTAGGGCAGTTTGGTATGCCTCCCTATCTTCATCCCGCTGTGTTCCCTTATATTTCCTGAAGGCCAGCCTTTTGGCTCTGACATTTTCTGCTACTGTATTTGAGAACCAAAGTGGTTTCCTTCTTCTTTTGCACTTCCTTTTCTAACATAGAAACATAGAATTTGACGGCAGATAAGGACTGCTTGGCCCACCCAGTCTGCCCATTTCCCTACCTACTGGATAAGCTGCAGATCCTAGTTAACCAGCAGCCTACTTCTTCCTACCCCCACCCCCCAGAACTGCCTTATGACTATCCCATGCATGCTTGAATTCCACCACTGATTTTGACTCCACAACCTCCTCCGGAAGGCCGTTCCATGCATCCACAACCCTCTCTGTGAAAAAATACTTCCTTAAATTACCTCTGGGCAGCCCTCTCATTCTCTCAAATTGTGCCCTCTTGTTCTTGCATTTTTTTGAAAGATGCTACCCTCTTGGACTTTGTTGATTCCCTTGAGGTACTTGAACGTTTCTATCATGTCCCCTCTCCTTCTTTCCTCGAGGCTATACATATTAAGCTCCTTAAGTCTCTCTTCATATGTCTTCCGTGCAGACCCTGCACCATTTTAGTTGCCCTCCTCTGGACAGCTTCCATCCTGTCTATGTCTTTATGAGATTGGGTCTCCAGAACTGCACACAGTACTCAGATGGGGTCTCACCAGCTGTCTGTACAGAGGGATAATAACTTCCTGTTTTCTACTGGTGATGCCTCTTCCTATGCATCCCAGTATCCCCCAGCCCTCCTTGCTGCCCTCTCACATTGCTTGCCCGTCTTTAGGTCATCTGATATGACTACCCCAGGTCCCTTTCCATTTTGTTGTTGTTAGTATCTCACCCCCATTGTGTACTCTTCCCTGGGTTTTGTTTCCCAGGTGCATTACCTTCACTTCTTAGCATTGAATCTAAGCTGCCATACATTTGACCATTCCTCTAACCTTGCCAAATCCCTTCTCATCCTTTCCACCCCACCCTGTGTATCAACTCTGTTGCAGATCTTAGTGTCATCTGCAAAGAGACATACTTTCCTTCCAGTCCTTCTGCAATGTCGCTATAAAGACATTGAAGAGGACCGGTCCTAATACTGAACCCTGCGGTACCCACTAGTAACCTCCTTTCTTCTGAGTGGACTCCATTTACTATTACTCTCTGTGTCCTATTCTCCAGCCAGTTCTTTACCCAGGCTGTCATCTTGGGACCCAGGCTGGCTAACTTGTATATTAATCTTTTGTGTGGGACTGTGTCAAATGCCTTGCTAAAGTCTAGGTAGGCCATGTCCACAGCCCCTCCTGATCTACTACTTTGTCACCCAGTCAAAGAAATCTATCAGATTCGTCTGGCATGACCTTCCCGCTGGAATCCATGCTGCCTAGGGTCCTGTGCCCCTCTGGCCTCTAGATACTCGACAATTCTTTCCTTTAGAAGTGATTCCATCATTTTCCTATCACTGAGGTTAAACTAACAGGTCTATAGTTTCCGCTTCTGCCTTGCTCCCACTTTTGTGAAAGGGAATCACATCTGCCCTCCTCCAGTCCTCGGGTACCACCCCATCCTCCCATGATTTGTTAAAAGGGTAGTCAGTGGTGTCACTAGTTCTACCCTTAGTTCTTTTAGAATTCTGGGATGAATCCCATCAGGCCCCATTGCTTTGTCCACCTTCAGTTTTAAGAGTTCTTTCAGAACCCTTTGTTCTGTAAATAGGCGTATCAACTTCTGTATCCAGAGTGTTACTACTGTTTGTTTTATGTACCTCCCCTCTTCCTTTGTAAATACTGAGCAAAAATATTTGTTTAGTGTCTCTGCCTTTCACAGTCTCCCTCTGCCCACCCTCCCTCCCTTTATTAAGCCTCACTATCCTCCCTTGGTCTTCCTTCGCTCCTGATGTACCTATAAAGGTTTTATCCCCTTCTTAACTGAGGTTGGCTATCTTTCCTCGGTTTGGGCCTTTGCTGTTCTGACTTCCTTCCCAGCCTCCTTTGCTTTAACTGATACAGTTCTCTGTCCTGCTCCTTCTGATTCCTTGTACTTCCTGAATGCTTTCTTTTTCTCTTGAACCTTCACTGCCACTTCCTTTGAGAACCATAGTGGTTTCTTACATCGTCTTGTTTTGTTTATTTGCTTCACACAAAGGCTCGTTACCTCTGTGATGGCAGTTTTTATTATTCCCCATTGTTCTTCCACCCCTCCTTCCTGCCCATTTGCTAGTGCTTCCTTAGGCACTCACCCATTTTGGCAAAGTCAGCCCTCCTAAAGTCCAGTACTTTAGTCTTTGTATGGCTTGACTCTATTGCTGTGTTTATTGTGAACCATACTGTTCGATGGTCGCTAGTTCCCAGATGGCTACCCACTTCTACATCTGTAATCCCTCACCATCTCCATTTGAGAGAATCAAGTCTAATATTGCTCCTCTCGAGTGGGCTCCAGTACTAGTTGTCTAAGGCATGCCCCTGTAGGGCATCTAGAATAACCCCACTCTTCAAGTGGCAGCTGCAACTGCACTCCAGTTAACATCTGGCATATTCAGATCACCCATCAGCAATATCTCCCTTTTTCTGCCATTCTAAGTATACTTTCTATCATTTCCCTGTCCATTTCCTCCCCTGAGAAGGGTCTGTATCTAACCCCTGTGCGTATTGTGGTGCCATTGCCTGTCTCCAATTACCCACAGTGCTTCTTTCCTCCCTGTGTACCTTTTGTTCTGTTGCTTTTATTCCTTCCCTTATGTAAAGAACTACTCCTCCTCCTCTTTACCCTCCCTGTCCCTCCTGTACTCAGTGTATCCTGGTATGTTTATGTCCCAGTCATGGTTTGTGTGTACCATGTTTCTGTGACTGCCACGATATCCAGATGTTCTTCCTCCATCAAGGCCACTAATTCAGGAAGCTTGTTACCCAGACTACGGGCATTAGTACTCATTGTTCTCCATTTTTGATGGCTTTACCTTCCAGTGCAGCATCCCCCACTGACCGTTCTACCTCTGTCTTTTCTCATTTAGTACCCTGTTTTTGTAGGAGAGGCTGGGATTTTCTGCTGCTTGTCAGTGCCTCCCCTTTGACTAGTTTAAAAGCTTGCCAATGAAGCATTTAAACCGATTGCTCAAAAGACTTGTTCCTTCCTGGACAGATGCAGACCATCCTGCCAGTATAGGCTGGTGTCCCTCAGGTGGAACCCCAGTCCCTCAATGAAGCCAAATCCCTGTGCTCCACATCATTTTTCAACCATTCATTAAACTGCATGGTGCCAATTACCCCGCATCCCCATGCTTTTGACAGGCAGCACCTCTGAGAAGGATACTGTGTGTGCTACTCGTCTTAGGTCCCTCCCCAACTCTGCAATGTCCTCCTGCACTGCTCTAATCTCATGATGAGCCAAGTCATTTGTCCCTAGGTGGACAATTACGTCCAGCTCGGAATCCTTTGCAGCTGTTCTCGTGATCCTGAGGATCGCTTCCTGTCCCTCCAGCCATGGCACCAGGCAGGCACCTTACCTCATTTTTCTCATCTCCCCCAGTTCTATACCCCTAATAATGAGTCCCCACCAGGAGCTGCTTCTTTCCTTTGGTGTCCTCTGCCTCCTTTCTGTGAGCTCCTTGTGACAGTTATCATCAGTCTTCTCTGCGGGTACACACCCATGAGAGCTATGCTCCCCAGAAGAGTATGGATTGTGAGTGGAACAATTGACTGGGTGTGCCTCTGTTCCACCCTCCTCACCCTCCCTGAGCCCACTGTGGTCCAACTGCTGTGCTTTCTTCGCAACCTCCTGAGGTAGTGGTGGTGGCGTTAGTGCTCCCTGGATGGGGAGGTTCCTTTCTACTGTCCAGTGTGGGCCTGGGGAAGGTTTCACTACTGTCCAGTGTGGCCTGAAGACGGGCAACTTCCTCCCTCAGGGCAGATAGTTGTCTGCAAATAGGCAGCATCTCAGCCTCCAGAAAGACTCCGGAAGACTGCTGCCCCACAGCCATTACATTGCACTACTCCCCACATGTTTATCTAGTTTTTTTTTATTGTATTTGTATGTGTGCATGCAGATTTGATTATATAGAAATATATATATATATATATATATTATACAACGTAAGCTTATATTATCAGTGCAGTGTGCTAGAGAGGATATGACAGTGAAATGCACCTTGCACTCGAGGAAATGATGTCGAACCTCAGGTATAAAGGAATTATTTCCAGGGTTGGGCCTAAACTGTGTCCTCACAAAACAATCGACTAAAAGCTCTAACCCACGCTGCGATGAGTGCCTTCCTGTCAGCAAGATACCCTACACAACAATTTGACAGAGAAAGTACCTGCTAATCAAACAGAGAAAATCCAGACATCCAAGAGAGAGAGATTAGTTACAGATAATTCGTCCAAAATAGTATATTCCACGCAGCTTCTCAGTTGTTCCCAGCACTCCTGTACACAACCTGGAAGACGATGGACTTCTGGCTCATACAGGAGCACACCACTAGTTATAGTAATTGAATAATGCTGACAAATGGTCTAGCTAGACAAATGGCTATGATGCTGAGCTCTGACTTGTGAAGACAATTACCCCCACCTCAGGCTATGTTTGGCATCCAGTTTCAACCTGCAGCTTTTGCTATTTTGAATCACAGAGCCCCACCAAAGTTGCAAAATATATTGATGCAGATTCACACAGAATTCTAGTAATCAGTCCAGTTAGCCACAAAGGAAAATCAAATATGCAGAAGATAAGCAGTTTTAAAAACCCCCTTTCTGAATTAAAAACTAAAATACCAAGCTCTGCCACTTTAAAAGTGAGGAAAACTTCTCTCAGATGTAAGCAAGAGAGAGAGAGAGTTTAGTTACAGATAATTCGTCCAAAATAGTATATTCCACGCAGCTTCTCAGTTGTTCCCAGCACTCCTGTACACAACCTGGAAGACGATGGACTTCTGGCTCATACAGGAGCACACCACTAGTTTATAGTAATTGAATAATGCTGACAAGTGGTCTAGCTAGACAAATGGCTATGATGCTGAGCTCTGACTTGTGAAGACAGTTACCCCCACCTCAGGCTATGTTTGGCATCCAGTTTCAACCTGCAGCTTTTGCTATTTTGAATCACAGAGCCCCACCAAAAGTTGCAAAATATATTGATGCAGATTCACACAGAATTCCAGTAATCAGTCCAGTTAGCCACAAAGGAAAATCAAACACAAACACGGCATCCTAACACAATGGGATGTTGCTTAAGTATTGCATTCTTAATGCTTGCCCACTTTGCCTGTACCCCCTCACCTGTGTTTCTTTTTGCCATGGCTAGCTTAACTCTGTTAGCCATCTTATCAAAGTCAGCTCCTCTGAAGTCCCATATTTTTGCCTTGGAATGGGATGATTTAGATGTAGTGGCCAAATTGAACCATACCATGTGATGGTCACTGGCCCCCAGGTGACCTTCTACCTGGAGATCCGTGATCCCTTCCCTGTTAGTCAGTACTAGATCTAGGATAGCCCTGTCTTTTGTGGGTTGTTGTACCAGTTTTTGAGGCCCTCCCCCTGCACAGAATCCACCATGTGTCTTGTTCTGGCAGATGTTCCTGCTGGTATTGACCAATCTGCATCCGGCATGTTGAAGTCTCCCATTATCAGAACCTCCCCTTTAGCTGTCATGTTTTGTATATCTTCTAAAAGTAATGTGTCTATGTCCTCCCCATGGTCTGGGGGCCTGGTGTACTTGGGAGGGAGACAAGCCAGGAGTTACAAGCAGTGGAATAGTTGTGGGCATACTGAAGGTGACTTGTAGGGACCCACAGGTACAACCTATCCACAGCATCCTCCTGACCCAGACCACCAGTGTCAGTCTTCAGGCACTGACCCACGTCTGCGGGTGCTTCCACCACCACATCTCAAGTGTGCTCTGTCACAAGGCCAGTAGGGTGCAACACAGGATAGTGAGGCTGCTGTGCTGTCTTGGACCCCCCCAGCATGTCCCTGCAGTGTACTACTGAACATACCTGGCACTGTATCAATGCCTTCCTCCTCACCATGCAGGCACACCATTCTGAGGGTCGCTGCCACCATCTACTCTATGTGGCACAGGCAGTGCTCCTTTGTGGGTGGGCTACTGCCTGCGGTGGTCTGTGAGTGCTTGACAGCTGCTAGTTTTTACTTGACAGCAGGCAGGAGGTCACACCACTTATATTTGATGGCTTCCAAAATGCATGCCTCTGGCCCAGCAGCATTCATGGCATCCTAGATATCAAGTTACAGCATGGCTTTTGTCTCTGATAATACCTTCAGGGACTGTGCCCTGTACAGGATGCCATAGTGCTCCCTTATGTCAGCAACCACAGCTGCCACCTGTCCACTTGAGAAGCTTGAGGACCATGATTAGCTGGCCCTGTGTGTCTGTCCACATTCCTGTGTTTCTGTCTGACCATAATCCAATCCTTTGGTGTCTGGTTGTTGATCGGGTACCACTGGCAGTTCCCCTTCCCTGCCGACCTCTGACACAAACATCCCTTAAGCTTCCATGTTCGTATGCATTTCCACAGATGTGCACTGTGTGCTGGCGGGGTGGTGCAAATGTCCATATATGGCAGGGTCAATGAGTGTGGCCATGTACTATAGGCCCACCCAGTGTCTGCTCCACGTGGTCCTCTGTACACCCCATTCATGCCTCCATCTGTCCTGCATGCATGTTTCTACATAGCACATACCTCCATCTGCTGTCACCTACGGGCATAGTTCACACATGGTCCTTCATAGGACCTTATATGAGCATGTAGACTGCATATGCATGAGCAGGAACAATGGAAACTATGGTGGGAAAATTCTGCTTCAACTCTTATAGTCTTAATTTGCAATAGGCAATAATTATTTTATCATTTGTTATTTACTTTGTTTATTACCATCAGGCATGTATTCTTGATGGAGCCATGCCCCAGCTCCCATGTACAGTCTCCTCCTAGTCACTGCCATTACCTTCCTTGAGCCACAGTTTCTTTCTCACCAGCTTACCCTTCCGGGGGGGGTTCCCCATTTCCAGTTGCTCCTCTTTCAGTGTACTCCAGGCAAAGTACAGGATCACTGAGCCATGGTTGCCATGAGGGCTGCTCTTTTGAAGTGCCTGGTGGATGTGGGTTAAAGCAGGTCCTTCTGTCATTCAGTCCTTAATGGTTGTTCCCCCGCCACCCCACCCCCCCAGTTTTGCACCTGTCCACTTCTCTCGGCAAGATTGCACACGCCCTCAATGTTCCTGGATGGAGACGCCTGCTAACATGTAGTCACCCACACTGCCAGTGTTGTCTCCCCTAAATCACAGCTAGGTGTTGCTCAGAGAACTGTGCAGCACTGAGCCCTCAAGAGGAGCATGTTTATGCAGATGCTCTGCATCCTCCCTGCCAGCTTCCACTCCAGATATCCCGGTCTCCAGCATGCCACTACGGTCCCTCATGGCCCAGCACCAAGAGACAGCATTATTTTATCATTTTAGAAAAGAAGTTGCAATGCTTTCATGCATGGCATTAACACATGCATGACAGCTAAAACTAATCCTATAGTTTCATGACAATTTTACTGAATGACTCAGTGGTTTGTTTTAAATGCAATTTACTGCACTGCATTACCTTCATAGAACTGTCCCAGTAGACTAGCATCTTCCTATGCTATTTGGACATGTTTCACAAGATTAAATACTTTTTTAATCAATTTATTTACTCTAGATTTGCTAAATTACACAAACTGAATTGTCATAGTTGGCAACTAATACAAACCATTTTCAGATTAAACTGACTACAAAATGTGTCAAACTGCTGAAGGTGACCTTTTTATGCCCATAAAAATAATTTCTTGTCAAGTTGCAGTACATCTCATCCATTTTAATCAATCCAGCATAACATTTTGTTCTTTTTATTTCATTACACTCTTCTTTAAAAAGTATTTCAGCAAATCAATATTATCACCACATTGACCTTATATTATATAATTATATTATATTGTTATATTAAATTATATGCATACATAAAATGACTGTAAGTAAGTAAACCTTTCACAATCCCCAGCTGTTCCTCTGTCTTAACTTTCAAATATAGATTGAAATCATGGCTTGATACTATAAATGATTGTATTTATAATTCAATCTAAATGAAATCTTACCTTGAAGATGATCCTCTACCTGACAGCCAGCCAGTAGAAATCTTGCAGGACCAAGGTTACTTGACAGGACCTGGGCAGATCCGTCAGCAACCTGACCACTGCATTCTGTACCAGCTGTAGTCGTCAGAGGTTCCCTCCACTGACCCCGAAGTGTAGAGCATTACAGTAGTACAGCCTGGATGTCACAAAGGCATGTACCAGTGAGGGCAGGTCTTCTGGAGGAATCAAGGGTTTAATCCGGCATTGTTCCTTAAGTGGTAGAAGCCACTTCAAACCATAGATGACACCTGGGCATCCAGTATCAGTTTGCTGTCAAGGACAACACCCAGATGTTTCACCTTGGGGGATGCCATCAATGGAGTAGATCCCAGGACCAAACCTGTCACCACCCCAGAGGCACTCCCATTATGGCAGCGACCAGGCTCAATCACCAGTACCTCATCTTGTTGGGGTTCAGCCTAAGCTAGTTAGAGGATATCCAGTACTGAATTTCGGCCAGGCACTTATTCAGCACTTCACCTGCACCATTTGTTCCAGGGGCAAATGACAGATACAGTATAGCAGTGGAAACCCAGACTGTAATGTCTAATGAGTGCATCCTGGGGCAGCATGTACACTGTGAACAGCATCGACAAAAGGACTGAACCTTGAGGAACTTTGCATGATAGGGGCTTCGAGGTGAAGGAGAAATTCCCCTTCACCATTCGTTGCCTCCTATCAGAGAGATAGGACTCAAACTTGGATGACAATTCCAGTGAGTTCACAATACACTCTAAAGTGATCCAAAAAGCATGATGTGGTCCACAGTGACATATGCTGATGAGAGACTGAGGAGGATGAGAACTGCCCATTCCCCTCTATCCCTTGCCTTAAGGAGGCCATTTTACACATGAACTAGTGCCATCTCCATGCTATTCCTAGCCCTAAAACCAGACTGGTATGGCTCGTAGATGTCAAAGGTCACAAGGTGTACCTTGAACTACAAAGCCATCACTTTCTCAACAACCTTCCCTAAGAATGGGAGGTTGGAGATAGGTTTATAATTTACCAAGATGTCAGGGTCGAGCAATGGTTTCTTCAGAAAAGGCCTCAGCAATGCCTCCTTCAAGGTGTTGGTGAAAAGCCCCTCTGAGAGTGAGAACTGGACTATCCCGGTGAACACTGGACCGATGGCCTCAGCACATCCCTCTAGGAGATGAGTCAGGCCAAGGTCCAGTTCACAAAAGATGGGCTGCAGCTTTGAAATCACCTTAACAACCTCAGCAACCTCCACCAGCCAAAACTTCAAATAAAAGGAGTACCCCTGCCCCAGCCAGACCTAATACTGCAGGGCTGGACTTACCCCACTGGGGTGATCCCGGCCAGAATAGAAGACACTCTGTCCAAGAAAAACAGAGCAAACCCTTCACACAGTGTGATTGAAAATGCCCTTTTTGGCTGTAGACAGACTAGGCGCAATAGTCTGTCCACAGTCCGAAAGAACTGAGCTGGTCTGTTCCTCCCTGCAGCAACCTCCCTGGACAGGAACTCTGCCTTCTTATGGTCGATTGCCCCTTGGTAATCATTATAGTTATTTGTCAAGGTCAATCTGTCCTCCATGGACCGGGTCCTCCACCAACAACACTCTAGCTTCTGACCCTTGATCTTCATCTCCTTGAGAGCCCCATCACACCATGGGGGTCTCTAGTGAGAAGACTTGGATCATATATGGACTGGTACAATGGAATTGAGCACCTTGGAAACAGCCCCATTATAGGCCACTACCACCTTGCCCATGCCAATTGCACATGTAGCACTCACACCAGACAAATCTACTACTGTCAGCAGTCCCTCTGGGGACAAACCCCTTAAAGGTTGGTGGCTGACCATCTTAACGGGGGGGGGGACTATCAGTGGGGGCTGCAAATAGAACTCCACCTTGCAATGATTGGACTAAGCAACCCAATCAGTCCTAAGGTTGGTGACCTCAAGCCCCAGCGAGAATACCAAGTCCAAGGTGTAGCCATAGTGATGTGACACAGAGGCAACTGCCTGTGCCAGGTCCAGAGATGTCATCATCTGGAGGAGGTCATATCCAAAATGTGGGGATTCATTGTCAATCCAGGTGTTATTGTCCCCCAGAATCAACCATCTAGGTGACTCCAACACCCTCTCGGTGACAAAGTCCACCACCACCTGCAGGAATTCTCCCCCCTCCTGTCCCGGAGGATGGTAAATGAGGAGAATCCTGCAGCCTGCACCTGAACCCCACACACCACCACACATTCAAACAACAAGGTAAAACTCATCGGGTGCATGGAGAAGTTCAAGCTGGATCTAAAACAGATGGCCATTCTCCCACCCCTGCGTTCCCTCCTTGGGCTGTGCACCACCGAGTAACCAGCGGGGACCAACACCTCCAAAACTGGACCTGCATCATTCCCCAACCAGGTCTCCGTGATGCAATTCAGGTCAACTGAGGAAATCAATCGTGCCATAATGCAGTCTTGTTCCTCATTGATCTAGCATTGCACAGTACAGCTCAAAGGGGACTAGCAGAGACTACAGGCCCTCTAGCTACCTGCCCATGTGGCCTGGTGGGAGATCAGGGGATGGGAACCAACTGCATTGGGCCTCTCTCATGGCACTGTTTAACCCCAGGGCGCCTCCTGCTCCTAACCACCCTAATATTGTTCACCTCCGCTGTACACACAGCACCCTGATGTTCGCCCATCCACCCCCCTACTAATACCCACCTCCCAACAGCATCTCACTGCTACAACTAAGAGGTGGAAATCCATAAAGGCGTGGAGGTCATGCTGCAGGGCTGCTGTGTAGATGGTACGAAGGGGCCTGCAACTCAAACACATTCTGTTAAATCCTACTGAAAAGCAAGGTATAGATTTAAAACTATAACTAAAAAAACTTAATATAAGAAAAAAAATCTAACCTAAACATACATTCAACATCCACACAATAAATACAAAATAAATAGCCTAACCACAAATGTACCACACTCGTACACAACCTAAGCCCACATACCACCCCCAAAAGCAAAATCAGTTTTAATTTATGAAGAATCCTATTACAGAGGGCTTACAGATAGCCTTTTGGAAACAATAAATAATAGCTTTGTTCAGAGCCAGAAAAAGAAACACAGGGTTCAAGTACAGCAGTACTCTCACTACTGCTAAAGGGCAGTGCAGACCAGAAATAAGACAGTGCTCTCACCACTGACTTTAGTTGGAAAATGATGGAGTCTGTGGCATTAAATTGACGTTGCTCTCACCAACACCTTTCCCCTTGAAAAGGGCAGACACAGACATAGACAGTGCTCTCAAGTCTCACCACTGATGTTAGTTGGAAAAAAGTCAGGTCTGAGGCATTGAATGAGTGTTGCTCTCACCAGCACTCACTAAGATGATGTCTGTGAAATTCATAGCAAAAACGGTCTGAGATGGAAAGGGGGGAACAAAAGAGGAGGAGGTTGGCCACCAGAAACAAGTAGGTTGCAACTACAGTTCACAGATTCTTCACTCACCATGCCAGTCCTCTATAGTAGTCCACCAGCCAAACTAGATAGTGCTGAGCATAGGGGAAACAGGGCAACTACCCCGGGACTCAGTTGTCCAAACTCCGTACTCCAGTCCACAGCCTAATCTTGAAGCTTGCACCCAGCTAAAATCTTACAGGGCTATCCGGCCCAGGCTGATGATTTTTCCAAACATTTTAAATCACTGGAAATGTTAAATACTGTATATGGGCCCTGTTCTCAGTCTCAAAAGGTGCAACTAAGTGATCGCTGTGACTGCTTAGTGCCATCAGCAACTGTTTTCAGTGGAGGTTGCAACAGCATCCTGCATTTACCATGCAGGAAATGGGTGGGGCCACCACGGAATTGCTCTGCTGGACAATTGCCAAAAGAGGGCCAGCCCTTGCACTACTGATTGCAACCTCCTCTGATCCCTCTGCCTGCAGCAGTTTTAGAGCCAAGTGTTATGGGTGGGGGATCACAGTGCTATGACTTGAAGGATGAAGACAGCAGGGGAAGCAATAGGGGGGCAAGGCCACCAAAGAGTGGCTGTTGTGAGTGACTGGAGCTAGGGAGGAGAGCACCACTTAACTAACAAGGAGACAAATTTTTGAGGTGAGCCGGGGGGGCGGGGGGCTTGTGGACCAAATGGATTTCGGGCCATCAGACCACAGATTACTTGAATGCCTGAGCCACTAGGAAAATCAAGGTGTGGTGAGCTAGGAGGATTTGAGACATCCGGGGGGCTCACCTGTTAGAGACTGGCTGGCAGCATGACATAGCACCTTTCAACTTGAGCTATTCATGCTGCAGCTTAGTTTATATTGTTTACCAGAATCTTAGCAGAAGAAATCTGTTTGTGCCTAGTAACAGCTGGATCACTAATTTGCATAAGGATACTGGAACTTGCAAAATCCTGTGTGTATAGTGCAAATGAGTAGAGGTGCTAGAGGATGACTGTAACCCTCCCCAAGTGTTGCACTGCCTCCCACTGAAGCTATGATTAAGGCCCCAGTTGTTTTATGTGTACTGATTTAAGTTAATAGCAATACAAACTCATATTTAATAACATAAATGCTGTTAAGACATATTCTGGGGGTCCGCCGGTGCACTTTTTTCCACTGCTGCTCTTTTCCTGATCTCCGTGACATGCCCACAGTATTCTAATGATTGAAGTTTAGTCAAAATTGTTTCTACCTGCAGCCCTTTGTAAGAAGTTTGAAAAGATAGTTTTACTAAACACTGACAGTAGACAAAATCTCAGTAGCATTAGGGGATGAGGTCAACATAAAAACTTGGTGAATAAATTACATTGATAATATCAAACTAGAGAGTTCTATCGAAACAAAAGTCCAACAGGCAAGTATCCAAATCTTTTTGGATAAGATTGCAGTCTGGGCCCTTAAAAAGAGAATGAGATTCAGCATGATACCAGAGCTGGCAACAACAACTACCCATATCTCTCAGCTGTTCCTCATAAAACACCTCAGAATTGCTTTGCCCCTTATCTGTCCATCATGAAAAAGCTGCTGCCAACACACAGAAGGTGCTGTAAGCTCAGACTTTAAAGCAGAAATTCATAACACCCTGTGATACTAAAGCAAAAATGAAACTTGCACACAGAAAAGCATTGGTTCCCACAGTGTTCAGAGCTTGTATCTCCATGTTTGACGATGTGTCCCAAATTCTGAGGGCCAGGGTCCCTCATTTTTCCACATTTTGAGTGTCAGTGTCCCATATTTCAGTGACACTAACTTGAGAGGTAGGCAACCAACACCAGTTGTTTTTGTGTTGTCTTGTTTTTAGTGAGGTACTGCTTATACACATTTCTAAAAATGCATGCATGCATGATAACCAGACTCAGGTGCAGCAACTCATTTTCAGTAGAGTCCAGGTTTCATCCTTGTCTGCAATGGATTTCCCAGGGTCCAGCTAATATGCAGGCTGCCATTTCCAATGTGGTCCTGCTTTTGCTCATTGTTAAGCTGTATTCACTCAGGATATCCCAGCTAAGATGTAATATATTATTTTCACTGCAGTCCAACCTTCACCCATTTGCATACAGTATTTGCCCTGGGTAGCCCAGCAGAGATACAAAATTTAGTGTTTAGTGGGGTCCTACTTTAGCCATTTGCATATTGTATTTAACCAATATAGCCCAGACCAGATAAACCGCAATATCTTGTTTTTAGTGTGATCCTGCGTTTACATATTTTTTTAACATACCTGTATTTACTTATGATAGCACAGTTGAAATAAAACATTTTGTCTTTACTGGTGTTCTGCCTTGAACCATTTTACACAGCACTTTCTGAGAGTACCTAAGCAAAGATGTCATATCTCAATTTCAGTGGGAATTTTTACAGTGAAGGTATACTGGATAACCCAGCTGAGCTGCAATATCTCACCTTCACAGGAGGTCTGGATATTATCCAGTTTTACACTGTATTTACCAGATATAACCCAAATATAGCAGCTCATTTTCAGTGAATTCCTGCTGTCACACATTTTTGCAGTGTATTTTATCCAATATAGCTCAGTTGTAATATATCTCATAACATGTTATAGTGTGTTCCAGATATTATCAACTTTTTCGGTGCATTCATCCAAGATATCCCAGGTGAGATACATCTCATTTTAAGTGAGGTCCTGCTTTCACCCATTTTTTTTATACTTTCTGTTTAGACCACAATTTCTTCATCCCAGATTCCAGGTCTTTCTTACATCTGCTCAAACCCTTCTGCATGTGGTAGAAGTCCACTGAGAATCCAACTTGCCTCCGCTCAGCAACCTCTCTGGACTCCCTGAGGGTGGGACCCCAAGTTCCCCAAGCCTGGATAAGAATCAGCATTCAGTGGTTGACGTGTTGAAGGAGGAGGAGCCAGTGAGACGTGAGAGGAGTCAGCAGGGCCTTACTGTGGTTTGGGGTTATGAAAGCTTCATCTACTTAGGACTGCTGTGGTATTTTGTCCTTCTTAAGTCCTCCTTTATCACTTCCCAGGGTGTGATGTTGTGGAGCAACCCATCAGATTGCCTATTAGGGCCATCAGAAAGGTGGGAGTGAGCCTCACTTTAACTTTGGAACTCCACTGCTGGACCCATTTAGGGCACACAACACTTCCACGTTGCTCACCAGGCAAGCAGGTCCATGCCAATGAGCCACTCCACTCCACTCCAGAGGGACCATGTAGTCCTTCCAGCATATCATGTCCTCCATCTTGACCACAAGGGGCAGTTGTGCAGTAGAAAAGAGATGTTCTCCATCATAGAGGCAGGAGGCGCCTGTGACAAACAGCAGAACCCCGCCTTGCTGGTTGGCACCAGACATCTCAGGCTGAGGGTATGAGTCCAGGTTTTCTGTGTGACAAGCAGTAGTGCTACCAATGCAAAAGCAATCTGGCTTTCTGCATTTGTACATTGTATTTACCCACGGGTGCCTTATCTAGGTGAGATGTAATATCTCCTTTTCAGTATGCTCCTGCTTCTACCCATTTTTACACTGTATTTATGCAGGCTAGCTTAGTTGAAATGCAATACCATTTTCAGTGTGGCATGTCTAACCCCCCCCCTGCAAATGGGGGTTCCCAAAAAGTCTCCCAGGAGCTTGCCTGAATGCTCCATGTCTGGGCGGTGTTCAGCGTTTAAGCTGTTTAAATGTGATTAAAAGTGAGTGCTATTTGAGCCTCCATGTACTGTCTCTTTGAGAGTTGTCTGCTTGCAGACTTAATTGGTTTGTATGGGGGGGACTGTGTATTTAATGCTTGAATCCCACCCGAGCTGCTGTCAATTCGCTCCATTTCTGCCGTCACTACATGTGCAGAGGGAGCCTTGTTGAAAGATATAACTACTTGCCAGAAATCATTTGGAATGACTGAGAAAATGTAGTTTGTCTAACCTGTCTTCATTTTAGCACAAACTGTTTCAGTGTAGCTCTTTCATTTTGGTCCTGAACTGTTGAAATGGACCAATCAATGGGGAGGGGTTCCCTAAAATGGAGCCTGTGGATGAATCAGAACTTAGACTCTTAATTTTGAGCCAGCCACAAGGGGATTGTATGGGCAGTGACTCTGGGAAATGTAGTTTTGACCTTGGTGCCTTTTTTCCACCAACAGAGGGAGTCTTATTGTGAGTGACAGCCGAACCAGCCAACAGAATGGTGTGGAGCTAAAGGAAATGCTCTGCTCTGTGACTGGAAAGATCAGATCAGTTGTGACACTGAAGAGAGAAGGAGCTCTGTGCTTCTGCGGTGTATAGTTTCGCGCAGGAAGCGCGTGTGAGGACCTGAGGTTTGGCCTGCAGCCGTGGCGAGTGCCAGTTTGGTCTGAATCTGAGTTGTGAGGAGAAAGAAGCACCAGAAGTGTAGAAACCAGGCTCACCCTGTGGAAGACTGGAGAAATTGCTGAATCGTGCTTGGTCTGTCAGGAACTTAAGCTGCTGTGTGTGCTCCCAGGTATTTTGCAGTAAGTGCAATCGGGATCAAGGAGCAGCCTGCCTGGTATAGTACTTTCCTTTTACATATGAATGTGCATAGTGCGTATACGTGGGGTACTGGGACTGTAACTCCTGTGTACTGTGCGAGTCACTAGAGGGAATAAAAGGGGTTCTCAGTGTCCCAGAGGGCTGTGACCAAGCTAGTCTACCCTCTACAAACCCTGACCTCTGGGTAGAGGCACCCGCCATAGAACCTAGGCCCCTCAACCTGTTAGTAGTCAAGCAGGCTGGGGTAGTATCCCTTGGGATAGCGCCACCTGGGGGTTACACATAGATATTACAAGCCTTTACAGTGCATTTAACCAGGATAGCCCAAGTGAGATGCAACATCTTATTTTTAGTGGGGTCCTGCTTTCACCTATTTTTATGTTTGCTCACTTGCTTGCATTCTTGAAGTAAACATATTGTGGCTAATCAGTAGAGCATGGGCTGCAGAGGTGTGACATTGAAGCATCCAATGCAACTCAGGCTGCAGGAGGCCTCACACTAACAGTCCAACCAGGAGCAGACTGATAGTAATGCTGTACCGTCTAGCTGATGGGTGAAAACTTTGTGTAGTTGAAAGTATACAGCTGCCGCTCTCAGTGTGTGGCTGCAAGCTTTCATCTTCAGCATGTCATCCAGCAGTCAGATGAGTAGTGTCACAATCAGCCTGTTGCTTGTCCTCCCCCCATCCCAATCACTTCCACCAGTGCTCATCTGTAAAATACAATCCCACTTTCTGCAGTTTAGCCTGCCCACCTTCTGATCATTTCCCTTGGTGCTCTGTCAGTAAAAAAACAATCCTACCCTTTGCTATTTAGTCCATCCACATCCTGATCGCTCCCCCCTCCCAGTGCTCTGTCCATAATAAAAAATCCCACCCTGTGCCATTCAGCCCACCCACCTTCCAGTTGCTTTCCCCAGTACTCCATCTGTAAAACAATCCAAGCCTCTGATGTTTGGCCGCCCACCACCTGATCACTTCCCTGATGCCCTGTCTGTATAAAACCAATCCCACCCTCTGCCATTTAGCCCACCTACCTCCCAACCACTTCCCTGGTGTTCTCTTTGTAAAAGAAAAGCCACCCTCTGCTGTTTTGCCTACCCTCATTCTGATCGCTTCCCCCAGTGAACCCACCATCTTCTGTTTAGCCCGCCCACTTCCTGATCATGCTCCCTTTGTAAAAAAATACAATTCCACCCGTAGTCATTTAGCCTACCCACATCCTGATCGCTTTCCCTGGTGTTCCATCTCTAAAAAAATCTACCCTCTACCAATTAGCCTGCCTACCTCCTGGTCTCTTCCCAAGTGGCCTACTTCCTACAACTGAAAAAAATAAAATGGTCAAGTGATAAATTCTGGCCCATAACCCCACCGCAGCACCTCCCCACAGCATCTACCATCACACCCCCACCCCTCACCCATCTGGTCCACTGACATGTTCTACTGCTTCCACTGGCACATACTGCTGTTTCACGGCAAATTCAGGAAGTGATTGAAACAAGGTGAGTTTGGTTAATGACTTTTTAATGCATTTTGCACTTTTACTCATAACTTTGTTATTTTTAAAGAGCCTCTGACAGCATTAGGAAAACACTAAACAAAAGTAAGATTTAAGTTCAACACCATACCATTTTCTTTATAGCTTCATAATGTATATTTTCAGTAATGAATTCCCCATTTTAGATATTACTGAAAACAGTTGCATGAAAACAAGATCTCTGCCCCTAGACTATATCTACTCTGGCTGCTTCTCTACACTTGACAACACTCTCCCCTGTTTACGACATCATATTTATCTCCACAGCAACATATTTTGATGTCATAAACAGAATTATGATGTCCGGTGTAATCTGGCAGCCAGAACTCAAAGGGCAGAGATACTGTATTCATGCAAATATCCTTAGCAATAAGGAAACAAGGGTGAGAATTACAGAATAAAATACAAAATATAAGCTACATTTATGCCCAAATGTTACATTTTTTCAAAGCTGTCTCAGCTGTGTCAGGAGCTCTTTAATATTATTGCCCCAAATGCAATATAGCCTTTTTTTTTACCCTACCTCCTGAACCATGTAGGTTAAAATTTTTTGAATCCCCCAAATGTATTATATGAAGTTGCTCTGTGAAATCATATTATAGGTAGGATTTAAACGTTTCACCTGTCTTGATTATAAGGTGTGTAATAAAAAGACTATCTTGAAAATGTTAGTTCAAAATCTCAAAAAAAACATTTTTGAAGAAAAGTTGAAATAATTCAGTGTTTACTCATGACTTTGCTAGTTACAAGATTTTTATCTATTGGGTCAGGATCTCACATGCTCTGCTGCGCATGTCAAAACCACGGAACATGAACAGCGTGGATGGGAAGAGCGAGAGGGTGCAAAACCGTGAAAGAGTGTCTGTGCGGTAGTGCACCCTCTCACTATTCCCAGGCCGAGGATAAGACCTCTGCTGGGAGGAGAGGCCAGCCAGCAGCTGCTGTGGCTCTATGGGATGAGCCACAGGCAGCAAAGGAGGTAGTGTGTCTGTGGACTGGTTTCGATTCCTGGTCCCAGACGCATGCCATTTTTTAATTTTTCGTGCTTTGTGCAATTTTAATTGTTACCCCCCCCCCCGAGTTGGTTAATTAAGTCGGGGTGGGTTTGGGGTGGAGAACCCCGCAAGACATGCAGTAATCAAGTTGGCAATGTACCGCACTGTATTGGCAGTGCAGTATATTGCTGCACTGTAATGCCTTGAGACATTATGACCCCGTGCCGATTTTTACACCACATTTCAACATAGCCTTTTTCATACCCCACCTCATGAACCAGGTGGATGAAAGTTTTCAAATTCCCCCCAAAACGTGTTTTGCAGTCACTCTGCAAAACCACATTATGGATGGGATTTAGAAACTCCCCCTTGACTCGATCATAAAATGGAGTACAAAAAAGACACTTGAAAATTTGGTGTCAAAAATCTCAAAAAATAACAAAGTTATGAAGAAACGTTGAAATTCTTCAATGTTGAGTCATGAGTTTGCTAGTTTTCCAGATTTTGACCTTACATTTACAAGGAAGTATAGGAACTTGTATGAGCAAAGATAAGCCTATAAAAATGCTTAATATGCTCACCATTTCTCAATGGTTGTAAACAGAGACACAATTTGTTGCTGAGTAATTGTCTAGATTTATTTTGAAGCTACCCACTGTTTTGCAGGAAACTAGATTCTGGTAAAAAGTTTTACACAGCAACCACCTTCTGTGTGAACCATGTTCCTGGCTTGTTTGTTTTACAGAGTTCTTCTTTTTATTTGTTTACTATTTCTTTTGCCTTCATACTGATGTTCTTTAACTTGTAGACCTCCTGTACACACTTCTATTGATCCCTTATTTCAGAAGGATTAAAAAGCAAACGCATATCCCCCTTCAACCTCATCTCCAGACTATCCATGTTCATTTCCAGTCTACATTCATTATAATCCGTGCCCTTCATACCTGTAACCATTCTAGTGACATGTCTCTGAACACCCTCCAATAACCTGAGGTCCCTCTTGCATCATGGTGCCCAAAACTGCCCACAGTACTGAGTGTGTGGCTTCACCAAGGCCTTCTACAGCAGCATCAGAACTATTCTATTTCTACTAGTGATGTCCCTGCCTATGCACCCCTATGCACAGATTTTATAACACTGTTTCACCACCTGTCTACATTGGTCCTGAAAGTGTATGTCATTGGAGACCATCACCCTAAAGTCTTTTTTCTCAGTACTTTCTTTAAGGTCCAACTCACACAGCTAGTACTTGTTCTTATCATTCCTATTTCCCAGATTCATCATGTACATTTATCAATACTGCAGCTCAATTTAGACTTTTTGTCCATGCTTCAATATGCTCCAAATTATTATATTTTCATACTTTCTTCAGTATCCACTCTGGCACCTATTTTAGTATCATCAACAAACTTGAACATCCATGCTCCCTGTGTGCACTGCATTGTGGAGACAGAGATGTTAAACAGCACAGGACCAAGCACTGAACCCTGAGGAACATCACTTGTCACTGAGCCCCAGTTTGAGACATAGCCCTTTAGACTTATCCTTTGCCTTCTTTCCTACTGGATCAAAATGTTGCACACTCTACAGCGCATGACATGACCATGAGGTAGGAACAGCGTGGCAGGTAAGAGTGAGAGGGTGCAAAACCGCAAAAGGAAGTATGCGCAGTAGTGCACCCTCTCACTGTTCCCAGTGCTGTATAAGAATCCTGCTGGGACAGGAGTCTGCTGAGCAGCTGCTGTGGCTCAACGGGATAGCCACCCGCAGCAAGGGATGCAGGCAGTGTGTCTGGAACTGAGTTTCGATTCCCAGCCCCAGATGCATGGAATTTTATTTATTTATTTTTAATTTTTTTGCACATTGTGTGATATTTACTAACAACCCCCTCCCCACCGAGTTATATAATTTAGTTGGGGGGTTCGGGGGTGCAGCCCCTTGTAACAGGGGGGGTGCAGGGGTAAAGCCCCCTGCATAAACAAGAATTATGCCATTTGCAATATATTGCGCTGCATTAGCAGCACGGTATATTGCTGAGGCATAATGTCTTGCGACATTATGACCCTGTGCTGCCTTCTTTCACTCAACCATGATTGAATCCATTTTACAAGCCTTCTATTGAAGCCTCTTCTGTTTTATTAACGACCTCAAGGTGTGTCCCAGTATCAAAAGGTGGCTGAAATCCAGGAATACAGTGTCAACAGGTTGTCCTTTGTTGAGACCAGTATTACCAGGCTCAAAAAATCTAATCAGGTTTGTTTGGAAGGCCCTTTCCCCATGAAAGCCATGCTGGGCATTATCCAACAAGTTATTGTTGTTTATGTGTATTTCAGTTTCTGCTTTTACAGTGCTGTCTAGTACCTTATCTAATATTGAGGTTAGATTAACTGATATAGTAGGTAGAAGAGATAAACTCACTGGGTGGTAAGGTGGTTCTTTGACTATTTGGCTACGTGATGTTAATTTCACTAAAATGGAGAGGCAGGAGGCACAACTCACAAAAATGACCAGTTTATTAAGCAACTGACCACAGAACTCAGATCAGGAGAAAAAAGGGTGATATAACATTCACTTTCACTTCTTATTGCTACTATAACTCTATAGAACCCATACTATAACTATAATTACAAAGATTACTATTATCACTAAATGCATCTATTGCAAGACTCTAAGGGCAGGATTTTCCAAAGGTTGTGAATGCCACAAGTCCCGGGTAAGCCATATATACGGTGTATGGAGATTGTGGCATTCACCCACCGGCAATCGGATTATTCTACCCCAATCTGCAATTTCCACAAGCTAGACCATCTTTTTGTGGTCTAGCTTGTGGCAATCCCAAGGACCTTCTTCACGGAGCTTCCACCAGATATGTGGCACAAGCTGCCATAAATCCTAGAAACCGTTGTAACTGTGCCCGCGATTGTTACATCTGGCACAGCTACAATGAACGAGTTTGGTGCACTGCCAAAACCCAAGTGTGGTGACACAGGGCTTGATATAAGCCCTACACCACCTTTTGAAAATCCAGCCCTAACACTCTAAGACTGTGACATTTACACGGTTTACACAGTATTCACCCCAGAATACATTTAAGTTTGTTGGGTGCCATAATTGGATGTTACATAGGAATGTGGACAAGAAGCCTCTGCGTACATGCTTACATTGACCAGCTTGTACACCAGGTGAGGCAAAGACTTGGCCACTGGGCATCGATCAGACCCAGTGATACTAGCAAACACACTTGTATTCCAAAGGACTGTTGCAAACTGAAAGCTTCTGGGCTGTCACTGCTAACCTGTGAAAAGGCTTGAAGACTAAATATTGAAGCACTGGCCACAAGAACACTTCCAGGCTATCATCACTGACCCGGGAAATTTGAAAAACTGAAGCTGAAGACTTGATGAACTGAAGAACTGTAGCACCTCTGGGCTGTCACCACTAACCCGGGAATAGCTTGAAGATGGAAATGGATAAACTGAAGTATTGTAGCATAAGAACACCTCTGGGTCATCACCACTGACCCAGGAAACTTGAAGAACTGAAGTTGAAGACTTGATGAGCTGAAGAGCTGGAACACTTCCACTGAAGAACCTCTGGAAGGCTGAAGACCTGCAACAAAAAACCCAACCCACTGGGTGATGGATCCCAATATGTGAACCAGTGTGGTTCCCAGCACTAGTACCTAACTCCCTGTTAGGGAGGGATTGGCCTGAAGATCTAACGAAGAAGCAAGTGACAGGAAGTTCCTTAGCTGTCTACACTATTCCAGTACTGATGACTGGCCCCAAATTGTTCATACGCAGATGGCTGTAGCAGTCTCTGGGTGATCCCTGTTAGTGACAGTCTTTGGTCAAGCAATCATTAAATATGGTAGGCATTAGGCAGAGAAGTCCATAAATATGCAGGCAGCTCAATGGCATGCAGAGCAGTTTATCACATGTAGGGCAAGTTCTGGGTTAATCCAACAGACTTTGGAAAAGACGGAGCAAATTCGAGCAAGTAGGGTGATTGGTGCATGCAGCGTAATTACACTGTTACATTTCAGGCACTGTTCATTTAAATGCAGTCTTAAGTCAGTAACAGTTTTGAGCTTTCTCACAATTTACATTTGATTCAGCATTTTCACTTCAAAACTGTTCAGCAGAATCACTTCCTATGATATAGTATGTGCACTAGGAAAGTTGGTATATAAGGGGAAAACCTGACTAATGCTGTATATACCTAGCTACATGGGGACCCTGAGGTACCTCCTCCTTCCTACAGGCATTTAGTTGGGTTCAAAGAACTTAACAGGAGGATTACCCTATTGGCTGAGGGTAATCTTTCTAGCATACATGCTAGGGATCCCATGCTAACTGTCTCTCCCAGGCTTAAGGGGCTACAGGTCAGTAACTCAGGCTACTAGTCTTTGGCTAGGGCTGTGGAAAATACGCTACTGGGGTGGCTAACTGACTGGTCCACTCCTTCCCCTTGCTTCTGGCTGAAGTTGACACTAATGTACTTTAATCAGCAGAATTTTGCACTTTTCATACACCAGCCTTAGCTTGACTACTGGTGGCCACTTGGCTAGTAGTCACCTTTACCACTTTGGGGCGCCATTCTCTTATAACTAGGGGCTTGCTTCCCCTAGCTGACCCACCTGGAGATTTTCCTGAATAAAATAATAAAACAAAACAACTTTTGGCTAACTAGCCTTTCTTCGTGTAGCCCAACTGACTGGCTTGGCTATAATCTAGGTTTTTTCTTTCCCCTGCTCCTTGCTGGAGCTTTCTATACTATTCACTTTAAATAGGGTCTGCCCTGCCCTAGGCTCCACCTCTGGGAGCTTCTTAATCTATGTGCAGCCCACCCCTGCTGAAGCTTTTATTTTTATTATTTTATTGTATTACAATAAAATGCTGTGTAAAGTTATATCTGTGAACTTTGTAATAACCTATTAAATAAGACAGTGCTTTCCTCTTCACCAGTGGGTCCTGTTTTTGATAATGGCATTATATTGTTGTTTGACTTTAACATATGTTGTATCCATAAAGGCCCCTGAACATTTTTTTTTCTTTTTAACATTTATGCCACATTTAATAACAATACATTACAGTGGGGATTTAACACTTTACTCGTGTGCCTTTTCCCCAAGGACCCCTCTGTAAAGAAGCTGTTTGAAGCTTCAGAGAAATTTGCTGTACTATTCCACTATTTGCAGGGAATGTATTTGGAATAAGATTAGGAGTGGTAAGATTTGAGCACCCCACCTAACGTTACATAATTAAGAGGTACTGCATTAATGCCACTAAACAATACAACATGGGACAACACTCTCTATAACTTAAGTGTACTATGTTTACACACATGTGGAATTTTGACATTGGTAGATCGCAAGTGTTTCTGGAGCTCGGTGCTGTAGCCATTTCTAGTTCACTTAAGCACACTGTTGTTCACAGGCAAACTACATGACACAATGTTTGTCTAGTGGGCTTAGAGTATACAAAACATATAAAGGATGTAAGTGGTACTGGAAGGACTTGAGCCTGGGTCTAAAAGGATGTACATAGTACCGGAGAAACTTGAACATGGGTCTAGCAGGGTGTAGGCAGTACAGGGAGGAACTTACACTTGGTTCTCACAAGGTATAAGTGGTGCTGGACAGAGCTGAATCTGGGCCCTACCGAGTATGAATGGTGCTGGAGAGGATTGAACCTATATCTCACTGGGTTTAAGTGGTGCTGGAGGGACATGACTCTGGTTCTCACAGGGTGTAAACGGTGCTGGAGATGCTTGAACCAGGGTCTAACAGGTGATGTGGCAAGGAATTGAAACTGGGTCTCACAGGAAATAAGTTATGGTGCTGTAGTTTGCTGTGTGGTGGAAGTGTTTGTAAACTTATCTAATCTACATAGACCAATTCATATTGCGATGGAAATTCTGAAAAAACTAATTAAGGAAATAAAGTCCTTCCTCATGGCTAGATATTGGCTGGATACTGTTCCCTAGTACATCTCCTTTCTCCTTACCCTTCTATCCCATCCTGTTATTCCTTCCATTCAGCAGCACTCACCAGGGTGGTGATTCAGAGGTAGTTGATTGTTTTCTGACAGTCATGGGTTTGGTGGGAGGGGAGAGGGAGGTAAGGTGCCTGCCCGGCGCCATGGCTTGGAGGGACAGGAAGCGAATCCTCAGGATCATAGAAACATAGAATACAGAAACAGAATTTGATGGCAGATAAGGACCGCTTGGCCCTCCTAGTCTACCCATTTCCCTACCTAATGGATAAACTGCAGATCCTAGTTAACCAACAGCCTACTTCCTCCTACCCCCCACTAGAATTGCCTTATGTCTGTCGCATGCATTCTTGAATTCCCGAACTGTTTTTGACTCCATGACCTTCTCAGGAAGGCCACTCCATGATCCAGAACCCTCTCTGTGAAAAAATACTTCCTCAAATTACCTCTGAGCCGTCCCCCCTCTATCTTCAAATTGTGCCCCCTTGTTCTTGCACATCCCTTTTTCTGAAAAATGCTACCCTCTTGGACTTTGTTGATTCTCTTGAGGTACTTGAAAGTTTCTATCATGCCCCCCTTTCCTCGAGGGTATACTTATTAAGTTCCTTTAGTCTCTCTTTGTATGTCTTCTGGTGCAGACCCTGCACCATTTTAGTTGCCATCCTCTGGACAGCCTCCATCCTGTCTATGTCCTTGCGGAGATGAGGTCTCCAGAACTGCATGCAGTACTCCAGATGGGATCTCACCAACTGTCTTTACAGAGGAATAATAACTTCCTGTTTTCTATTGGTGATGCCTCTCCCTATACATCCCAGTATCCCCCCAGCTCTCCTTACTGCCTTCTCAGATTGCTTGTCCACCTTTAGGTCATCTGATATGACTACCCCTAAGTCCCTTTTCATTTTTGTTGTTGTTAGTATCTCACCCCCCCATTGTGTACTCTTCCCCTGGGTTTTTGTTTCTCAGGTGCATTAATTTACTTTGCGTTGAATCTAAGCTGCCATATATTTGACCAGGATCGTGGGAGCAGCAGCATGGGAGAGGGAGCAAGACGTCATTGTCCACCTTAGGACAAATGATCTGGCTGGGCATGGGATCAGAGCAATGCAGGAGGAGTTTGTGGAGTTGGGGAGAAGCCTTAGAGAGGTAGCATGCACAGTAACCTTCTCAAAGGTGCTGCCTGTCTATGGCATGGATGAGGCTAAGGTACTCTGCACAGGGTTTTGGCTTCACTGGAGACTGGGAGTCCACCTGGAGGGATGCAGGCCTATACTGGCACGATGTCTGCATCTGTCCAGGAGGGGAACCAGGCTTCTAGGTGATAGGTTTAAATGCTTCAATGGCAAGCTTTTTAACCAGCCATGGGTGGAGGCACTGATATGAAGCAGGAAATTCCCAGCCTCCCCCCACAAAACAGGATAGTTAGTAAGGTACAGAGGCTGATGGGGAGCAGGACAGGGGTAAATAGAGAAAAAGGCAAAGGCAGTAAGGGCAGGGTTGGGGCAAAAATGGCTAAGGCCATCATAAAATGGAGAGCTATGAGTACCAATGCCCATAGTCTGGGTAACAAGCTTCCTAAACTACTGGCCTTGATGGAAGAGGGACACCTGGATATCGTGGTAGTCACAGAAACATGGTACATGGAGAACCATGACTGGGATGTCAACATACCAGGGTACACAACCTATAGGAGGGACAGGGAGGATAAAAGAGGAGGAGGAGGAGGAGTAACTCTCTATGTAAGGGAAGGGATCAAAGCAACAGAACTAAAGGGTAAACAGGGAGGAGAGGAGGCACTGTGGATCACCTTGAAGACAGGTAGTGGTGCCAAAATCTGCACAGGGGTTGTATACAGACCCTCATCTCAGAGGGAGGAAATGGACAAGGAAATGATAGAAGGCCTTCTCAGAATGGCAGAAAAAGGGGAGATATTGTTGATGGGGGACCTGAATATGCCAGACGTTAACTGGAGCACATTTACTGCAGTCACATCCAAGAGTAGGATAATTTTCGATGCTCTACGGGGGACATGCCTCAAACAGCTAGTGTTGGAACCCACTCAAGAGAGAGCAGTCTTGGACCTGGTACTCTTAAATGGGGATGGAGAGAGGATTACAGATTTAGAAGTGGGTAGTCATCTGGGAACAAGCGACCACTACACACTGTGGTTCACGATATACACAATCATGGAGTCAAGCCATACAAAAGTGAGGGTACAGGACTTTAGAAGGGCTGACTAAGAAATGCACTGGCAAATGGGCAGGAAGGAGTGGTGGAAGAACAATGGGGAAAAATCAGAACTGCCATCATAGAGTCAACCAGCCTTTGTGTGAAGCAAATAAAGAAAACAACACGAAGTAAAAAAACACTATGGTTCTCAAAAGAGGTGGCAAGGAAGGTTAGGAAGAAAAAGATAGCATTCAGGAAGTATAAGGAATCACAGGAGGAGCAGAACAGAGAACTGTATCAGTTAAAGCCGAGGGAAGCGGGGAAGACAGTCAGGATAGCAAAGGCCCAAACCGAGGAAAAGATAGCCAGCTCAGTTAATAAGGGGGATAAAACCTTTTATAGATACATTAGGGAGCAAAGACAGACCAAGGGAGGGATAGTGAGGCTTAATAAAGGTGAGGGGAGTTGGGCAGAGAGTGACAGTGAAAAGGCAGAGGTACTGAATTAATACTTTTGTTCAGTATTCATAAAAAAAGAAGATGAGGGTGAGGTACCTAAACCAAACAGAAGCACTCTGGGCAGAGGGGGTCGATATCAGTCCAATCACAGAAGAAAGGGTCCTGAAAGAACTCTTAAAACTCAAGGTGGACAAAGCAATGGGACCTGATGGGATTCACCCCAGAATTCTAAAAGAACTAAGGGGAGACCTAGTGACACCACTAACTACACTTTTTAACAAATCATGGGAGGATGGTGTGGTACCTGAGGACTGGAGGAAGGCAGATGTGATCCCCCTTCTCAAAAGTGGGAGCAAGGCAAATGCAGGAAACTATAGACCTGTTAGTTTGACCTCAGTGGTAGAGAAAATGATGGAATCACTTCTGAAAGAAAGAATTGTTGAGTACATGGAGGCCAGCAGGACACAGGACCCAAGGCAGTGTGGATTCACAGTGGAAAGGTCATGTCTGATGAATCTAATAGATTTCTTTGACTGGGTGACCAAAGTAGTAGACCAGGGAGGGGCTGTGGATATGGCCTACTTAGACTCTAGCAAGGCATTTGACATGGTACCACACAAAAGATTAATAAACTAGTTAGCCAGCCTGGGAGTGGGTCCCAGGATGGTAGCATGGGTAACAAATTGACTGTCCAACAGGACACAGAGTCAGTGGCTCAGCAGGTAGCACACTTGCTTTTGAGGCTGGGAGAACAGAAAGCTGTGGGTTCTCTCCCCACACCAGGCACTTGGATTAAATACCAATACTGACACTGTAGTACGGCATGAGAGGGGTGCTGTACTCCTGAGGTGCCATCTTTAGGATGAGACATTAAACCAAGGTCCCATATGCCTGTTCAAGTGGATGTTAAAGATCCCATGGCACTTCTTGAAAAGAATAGGGGAATTTTTTATTGGACAGAACTGCAACAATACTCAAAGTAAATATATTATATAACACATAACATCACATTCCCATTAAATTCAGTGACAATATCAGAATATTCCCATACCTAAGTACCTGCTATTTCAAGAAATGCAATTTTAGCACTAAGATCTGTAGTGACATCAAGTTAATACCTCTCTGTACAGTGTTTCCATGAACTCACCCCACACTCACCTCCCCGTGTCCCCTAATATGGAGGAAACACATCCATACATGATCAAGGCTATACTATCTGTCTACAAACAGAATGTTAAATGGCAATATGTTCCTAAAGACCCACAAAGGAGATCTCTGGGGTATAGTAATACCATAGTTGCCTAACTCTATTACCACTATAGTTTAACCATATAGTCACTTAGAAACACAACATTGTTACATATCATCATTCACATTCAAAGGGTTACCCATCAAACTGCCATACCTTAATACCTTGTTACCTAAGAACTCCTCCCTTATACCCCTTTTATGAAATGTATGGTACTCTTCAAAAACAAAAGGAGACCACCTAAATACTATACCTAAATTTACCTTGCCAGTAAATTTAAAAAAGGAGCACCCAGCCATCCCCTCTACCACACTTTAATCAAAGATTGAGGTAAAGTAGAAAACTCTTTTATACAGAGAGTGCAAATTTCCTGTTCCATTTTACCTTTCATGTTTAATAGAGATATTTGTTTCTGCTGCAACACATATTGACATCTGGATTGCCATATCACCCATTTTAATATGGCCATTATTACTCTAAGTGTATCTTTATGATAGTCCTTCCACTCTCTCCCTCCGTAGTGCCCATAAATTAATGTCTTGTATGTCACTGTCTGAAGCTGGGGAATACCCCATGTGCTAGTCAACATTGCCCAAACCCCCCACCATATAGGGGCAGTCGCAAAATAAATGGGGCATCATTCCTATTGCTGCTCCACATCTCTCCCTTAAGCAAGATCAAGCTTGAGTACTTTTATGGAAATGATTTCCCCGAACATTAAGTCTGGAGTGGCAACTAAGCCAAAGAGAGTCCCAAATCTTTGGTGAGGTTCTGGGCTCCATCAGTTGTGCTGTTACATCTGAAATTTTAGTATTTTCAGGCAAAGAGAAACAGGGAGTCCCAAAACAGTCAGTATGCAAAATCCTATTATAAAGATTCCTCCTAGTGGTATGCAAAACTTCCATAGTGGTTACATTCCAGCCCTTCAATTTCCTGCTAACCTCCAGTAAATATCTAGACATATCCTCAGGGACTGCTCAAAACCACCTCCACTGTTGGGCTCCCCATCTCTGCCAAAAGTAAGAACATCTCTCCTGACACAAGGTTACCCAATCCATTTGCCTCCCGACTAATACGGGCAAAAAGTTGGATTATACAAACATGGAGAAAAAAAATATTACTGGGTTTAATATATTGAGCCCCCCGCATTTAATTGGCCAATAAATAATCCTTCTTTTTATGGTGTTCAACCGATTACCCCATACTAACTGAAATGCTATGCTATATATCTTAATTTCCAGTTTCACTGGCAGGAGAAAAATTTGACTAACCAACAAAATAAGGGGAACAATAAAAGTTTTGAACATGTAGACCCGCTTTTGTTTAGTCATAGGGTAACCCTTCCATCGACCAACCCTTTCCTCAGAATGGATTATAGTCACCTCCCACAGACACTTGCCGCATCCATGGTCCCAAAAAGAATACCCAAAATCTTTAACGGTGGATCAACCAACTGCACCCCCTCAATCTCATGCCTATTCCCCGGCTATGGATTCACAGACTTTTACTTTTTTGTTTATTTACCCTAGATCCTGAAATATCTGAAAAGGAGTCAACAAGTTCTGTAGCCCTTTCCCCCAAGGCTGCATCAGCAACCAAGATAGTAATATCATTGGCATAAGCCAAGGCTACCGGAAAGGTCAATGACCTAGGTCCTAAAATGAGTGCTATCCCACCTTCTCCATTCAGCCTCCACAGCAGAGGGTCGAGAGATAAAATATACAGCAAGGGGCGCAAAGGGCACCCTTGCTACACCACCCTACGAATCCTAACATGCTTCCCAATTCTACCATTCACCAATGGGCTAGAAGAAACCTATTTGTATAAATTCTGAATTCATAGGATAAATGTCTCAGGGAACTCATAATGTGTCATTGCTTCATATAGATAATCATGTGGGACACCATCAAATGCTTTAGCCTGGTCAAGTGAGAGCAAGTAACCAGATGTTTCTGAACAATCAAAAGTCTCCCTTATTGTTTTCAACAAATCCCCCATAGAACATTGGAGAATGGCACATGCCTGGGCATAAGAAATTACAACCTGTGCCACCTTAGTTAATTTTTTGCACAATATCTTACATAATATTTTCCAATCAACATTAATGAGACTTATTGGTCTCCAATTCCATAAATCCAGCTTGTCCCCTTTTATACAAAAAAAATTAAAAAAAACTATCCACCAATGCGGCCAGGAAGGGGATGTTCCCTGCTAAAACAGCATTAAATACAACCACCAGAAGATCACTTAACATATCCATGCTTTTTTTTATAAATTCTCCCAGCAACCCATCCGGGCTGGGTGAGACTCCATTCTGGAATTGCGAAATAACATTATCCACTTCTGCCCTAATAATGGGAGAAACCAGCTGCCTTTTGTCCTCCTCTAAAAGTCCAGGAATAGCCAACTGCTGGAAAAACTCAGTTACAGTCACTGGATTCAGAACATGACTGCCAAACAACTGTTCAGCATAATTATGGACTACTTTTTCTATCTCTTGTCCTGTGTGGACCATTAAACCTGCATCTGTTTTAAGACTAGCCATGTATTTCAGTTCTACTCATTGTGCACAACTATTGTATGGATTTACAATCTGTGCTTTACCCTGAGTTCCAGAATTTTGCTCAATAAAAAAGGTTTGGGCTCGATCGTATTGATGATTACACATCTTGGTTTTTATTTCCTGAATAGGGCCATTGAAGTCCCCCCATCTCTATCGCAAGAAGACATTACCTGAAGCTCTCTCAATCTCAGGTAACTTAGGTATTCAGTATTTGATGCTTTTTTGCCTGGAAACTACACAGTGACTTAATATATTTTTTGGTATCCTGCCACCAAAATAACGAATTGTCATAAAGCTCAAAAAACTGTTCACCTAGCTTCCAACTCGGACTGAATCACAGACCACATCTCAGCATCTTTCAATGCGGAGACGTTAACCCTCCAGACCAAGTTTGACCTAGGTTTATTTTATTTACTGGTTCTCCTACTGTTGTCTTAATAAGCCTATGATCTGAATTTTCAAAGGTAGAGACAGAAAAAGTTACCACGGGTATCCATTGGGAGGCAAACAAAAAGTCAATACATGTTGACAACCTTCCTTTAAAAAAAGTATGGCCCAGGGCCTGACCAAAGTCAGCTGCACAGTCTGTAAGCCAAGTTTGTTTATATAATCTATTTTAAAATTTTTTATTGTTATACATGTTCTGCGTAAACCCCTGTTTTATCCGATAATTAAAGAATACAATTAAAATCTCTCCCTAGAAAAACAGACTTAGAGGTATACAAATATGTTTTTTTTTCATAAGTTCAACCCTTTGATATTACATAGAAACATAGAATTTGACAGCAGATAAGGACCGCTTAGCCCACCCAGTCTGCCCATTTCCCTACCTAATGGATAAGCTGCAGATCCTAGTTAACCAGCAGCCTACTTCTTTCTACCCCCACCCTCTAGAATTGCCTTATGACTGTCCCATGCATGCTTGAATTTCGCAACTGTTTTTGACTCCACAACCTCCTCCGGAAGGCCGTTCCATGCATCCACAACCCTCTCTGTGAAAAAATGCTTCCTTAAATTACCTCTGAGCCGCCCCCCATCTATCTTCAAATTGTGCCCCCTTGTTCTTGCACACCTCTTTTTTTGAAAGATGCTACCCTCTTGGACTTTGTTGATTCCCTTGAGGTGCTTGAAAGTTTCTGTCATGTCCCCTTCTCCTTCCATTCCCGAGCTATACATATTAAGCTCCTTAAGTCTCTCTTCATATGTCTTCTGGTGCAGACTCTGCACCATTTAGTTGCCCTCCTCTGGACAGCTTCCATCCTGTCTATGTCTTTATGGAGATTGGGTCTCCGAACTGCACACAGTACTCCAGATGGGGTCTCACCAGCTGTCTGTACAGAGGGATAATAACTTCCTGTTGTCTACTGGTGATGCCTCTCCCTGCCATCCCAGTATCCCCCAACCCTCCTTGCCTGCCCTCTCACATTGCTTGCCCACCTTTGGGTCATCTGATATGACTACCCCAGGTCCCTTTCCATTTTGTTGTTGTTAGTATCTCACCCCCATTGTGTTTCTTCCCTGGGTTTTGTTTCCCAGGTGCATTACCTTGCACTTCTTAGCACTGAATCTAAGCTGCCATACATTTGACCATTCCTCTAACCTTGCCAAGTCCCTTCTCATCCTTTCCACCCCACCTGGTGCATCAACTCTGTTGCAGATCTTTGTGTCATCTGCAAAGAGACATACTTTTCCTTCCAGTCCCTCTGCAATGTTGCTTATTAAGGCATTGAAGAGGACTGGTCCTAATACTGAACCCTGCGGTACCCCACTAGTAATCCCCCTTTCTTCAGAGTGGACTCCATTTACTATTACTCTCTGTGTCCTATTCTCCAGCCAGTTCTTTACCCAGGCTGTCATCTTGGGACCCACTCCCAGGCTGGCTAACTTGTATATTAATCTTTTGTGTGGGACTGTGTCAAATGCCTTGCTAAAGTCTAGGTAGGCCATGTCCACAGCCCCTCCATGATCTACTACTTTGGTCACCCAGTCAAAGAAATCTATCAGATTCATCTGGCATGACCTTCCGCTGTGAATCCATGCTGCCTGGGTCCTGTACCCCTGGCCTCTAGATACTCAACAATTCTTTCCTTCAGAAGTGATTCCATCATTTTCCTATCACTGAGGTTAAACTAACAGGTCTGTAGTTTCCTGCTTCTGCCTTGTTCCCACTTTTGTGAAGGGGAATCACATCTGCCCTCCTCCAGTCCTCGAGTACCACCCCATCCTCCCATGATTTGTTAAAGAGGGTAGTCAGTGGTGTCACTAGTTCTACCCTTAGTTCTTTTAGAATTCTGGAATGAATCCCATCAGGCCCCATTGCTTTGTCCACCTTCAGTTTTAAGAGTTCTTTCAGAACCCTTTCTTCTATAAATGGGCTGGTATTAACTTCTGTATCCAGAGTGTGTCTACTGTTTTTTTAGATACCTCCCCCTCTTCATTTGTAAATACTGATCAAACATATTTGTTCAGTATCTCTGCCTTTCACAGTCACCCCTCTGCCCACCCTCCCTCCCATTTATTAAGCCTCACTATCCCTCCTTTGGTCTTTCCTTCATTCCCTCATGTACCTATAAAAGGTTTTATCCCCCTTCTTAACTGAGTTGGCTATCTTTTCCTCGGTTTGGGTCTTTGCTGTTCTGACTGCCTTCCCAGCTTCCTTTTGCTTTAACTGATACAGTTCTCTGTCCTGCTCCTTCTGTGATTCCTTGTACTTCCTGAATGCTTTCTTTTTCTCTTGAACCTTCACTGCCACTTCCTTTGAGAGCCATAGTGGTTTCTTATATCATTTTGTTTTGTTTATTTGCTTCACACAAAGGCTTGTTACCTCTGTGATGGCAGTTTTTATTATTCCCCATTGTTCTTCCACCCCTCCTTCCTGCCCATTTGCTAGTGCATTCCTTAGGCACTCACCCATTTTGGCAAAGTCAGCCTTCCTAAAGTCCAGTACTTTTGCCTTTGTATGGATTGACTCTATTGCTGTGTTTATTGTGAACCATACTGTTTGATGGTTACTAGTTCCCAGATGGCTACCCTCTTCTACATCTGTGATCCTCTCTCCATCTCCATTTGAGAGAACCAGGTCTAAGATTGCTCCCTCTCGAGTGGGCTCCAATACTAGTTGTCTAAGGCATGCCCCCTGTAGGGCATCTAGAATAACCCCACTCTTCAAAGTGACTGCTGCAACTGCACTCCAGTTAACATCTGGCATATTCAGATCACCCATCAGCAATATCTCCCCTTTTTCTGCCATTCTAAGTATACTTTCTATCATTTCCTTGTCCATTTCCTCCCCCTGAGAAAGGGTCTGTATACAACCCCTGTGCGGATTGTGGTGCCATTGCCTGTCTCCAAATTTACCCACAGTGCTTCTTCTCCTCCCTGTTTACCCTTTTGTTCTGTTGCTTTGATTCCTTCCCTTATGTAAAGAGCTACTCCTCCTCCTCTTTTACCCTCCCTGCCCCTCCTGTAGATAGTGATATTTAGTTTGGAAATTATGCATGTTAATCAATCAAAGATCCTGGGATCTTATCCTTGCATCCAGAATACAAGCCCTACCAGGTACCAGATTGATCGGATGCGATACTCTGAGATTGGGTGTCATAATGACAAACCCGGCCCCAGTGCATGGGTCCTCCCCCAGGGACCACAATGAGGAACCTCTGAACCAGTCCTTAGATGTCCGGTGAGCCTCCTAAATGTGTGGATTCTGGTGTCCTGTAAGAAACAGATGTCTAGCTGGTGATCTTTGAGAATAGCAAAAGTAGTTTGTCTTCTTTTCTGGTTCTTTATGCTATTCACATTGATGGACTCGTGAGTAAGATGGAAACCCATAGTTATGTGACAGAGCTTGCTCGACCATCAATATCTTCATCCATCAAGGACTTTGCAGCTGCTTTTTTTTTTTATTTTATTTTTTGTTTACCATACTGGTGTCCTTTAAGGTAACATCCGAGTCAGTTATAGTCTCCATTTGTGAGGAAATTAGTGAAGAAGCATCTGATTCCTCTCCATCATCTTCCCATTGTTTTCTCTTAACCAATGGTGTAAATCTGTTTCTAGTGCAAATGTCTCCTCCCTTCTGCAAAGTTGGAGACCCTCCCATTTTCTGGGAACTACTGTGGGTCACACATCTGGATTTTTGTTGCTTCCACTCAGCTGTCTGTAGAGTTGGCATAACTTGTGAGTGGGCACTTGATGGTTCCATTTGAACTTCGGCTTCTCCTAGCTCAGCTCCAACTGATGAATCTTGTTGCTGTTGGGAATCTTAGATATTGACCAAGGTATTCCCTTCTGAAGTTGCCATAATGTACGAGTCCCCTGTGGCAGTGGTAGGGGGCTGAGTGTGTCATGCTTCTTCAGAGTTTTGTTGTAAGGGAGTCAGGCGTCGAGGTGGTGGAGGGGGAGTTTGTCGTGAGTTCCTCTGTGTAGATACTGAGGGCATCTCAGAACTATGTCTAGCAGAGAGAGTGCTATCTTCACCTTCAGAGGCCTCTTCCTCAGCATTATGCAAAGTCCATGGGCAATCTTTAAAGTTGTGACTCATTTCTTCACATAAGTTGCACACTACTGGAGTAGGACAATTAATGGCAACATGCCCAATGCCACCACACAAGGAACACTTCATTTTATCACATACATTACTGAGATGGCTGTATGCTCCACATCAAAAGCAGGATTTTAGTTGTCCAGAGTAAAAAATAAATCCCTGATCCCTCCCCAAGTAGAAGCAGCTAGACAAGTGTTGAATCGCCTCATTAACTTGCAGCAAACAAACCAGGATGTGCCACCCCCCGTCCAGATGTGTTCAGCATCAATAATAGGGTCAGCGATTCCAAGTACTGTACACTTGGCCCGTAATCAGAACAGAATGTCCGATACTGCAACCCCTTCATTTTTGAACAGCACAGTTATTGTACGGTAAGCAGGTTTCGTAAGTGGAATCACCACAAAAGCAGTTCATTCAGGGTTTTTTTTTTACACTTTGATACTTTTGCCAGAATAATTCAAGGCCAGCCACTGTTTTAAAGCTGGTATCAAAGTTGGGGTCCCCAGAGGTATGTATCAGGGTGTATATTTCCTGAGCAGAAAAACCCAAACTCTCTTTAAGCAGTGTGCGGCCAACATAGATGCAGTCAGAGTATGTATCTAAGCCACCCTTATACTTTATGCATACTGCATTCCATCATTTAGCAGGTTCTGGGTGTGAATGAAAAAGTCCCGCATATGTTCTGCTAGTAGAGGGGCAGCCCCTGACATCTGAGGGCTGAAAACCATTATTGTTAAAGATCTGCTCTCTCAAGGTTGATGGGTGGGGTTCCGGTGGGAGGGATACTAGCTCAGGGGATATTTGCACCCTGGATGGTCCTTTTACAGCTACTTGAGGACCCTGTTCCAAAGTACTCCAGTTAACACTTGGGGAAGTTGGGGACAGCCTGTGTTGGTTGGGAAACTGCTCAGGGGAGTTTGTGAGTTCCAAAGAAGAGGGAAGTTCTAAAGGGTCCACAACGTCCATACAAGGCCTCTCGGGGGATACCCATGGTTGATTCTTTGATTGTCTTACCCACCCTGCTGATCTTAAGGCCTCAGCCACAGTCACTCCTGAGATTAAAACATTTTCATCATAGTCTGGCCTTTCTGCAGTATCATTTTGCACTTGTCCCCCTTGCACATCAGTGGAGCATAGCAATACATTCTCTGACCCTGGCAATCAGTTCTGGTAATTACATTTGCTACCGGACTCCTGTCTTCAGTTCCTTCTGAGTTCATCTCATGATCCATCACCACCTCTTTATCTTGTAAAATTAAAAACACTTTACTTCCCTGATCCAGGTGTAGATGTTCCTTCCAGGTGCATCCCTCAATAGGATGAGTTCCGTCCGATGGCCCCACTGCCCCGATTTCATTCATCAACTTCGCGTTCAGCAAGGGTGCCTCAGAAAATGAAAAACTTCCCCCAAGCGTCTCAGTTTTCATTGATACTGACTGTGCATTTGGGCCACAGGCTCCTGTCATCTGCTCTCTGCGTTATTCCTCCTCCAACAAAACCCGCAAGTACTCACTTCTGGATCGGAAATCTTTTTCATGTAGCCAGCTTTCTGTTATAGACTCACACTGCACAGGAGATGCAGAACTGCAACTCTGTTTGACTGCCATAGAGTCCCGTGCTGGCAGACTTAAGTCCTTGATAACATCAGTAACAATATTTTTAGCCTCTAGCATTGTTGGGGCAGAGGAGGAGGCCAACTCCTCTACCTCTCCGGCACACACACTCCCATCTCCTCCTGGATCCACAGGGGCAGCCATCATGGCCAAGGACAGGATGTCGAAGGTCCCCCTACCATCGAGTAGGGGAGTTTATCAGGAAAAGAATCAATTCAACAGTACAGGTACAAAACAATCAGTAGAATCATTTCATGCTTGGTACAAGTAAGGGGTAAAAAGGCAAAACAAAATCAGGAATATTCAGACATAATCACACAAAGTACATTAAAGGAATCACCTAGGCTTCTTTATCCTGTATACAACTCATAAGATTTCTAAATTAGCTAATATGTTTAGTTTCTTCACTAAAGTTATTTGAAATAGAATAATGCTTAGGCCATAATTTATGTAACTGGAGCATCCGAATCAGTGATCCATGGCATATTTTTCCAGTGTGCCTCTACAATATGCTGTGGAAATATCCTGACTTCAGACTGGTATAAAGCCTGCAGTTCAACACAAATTTTTTGAATTAGTTGCTTATGCTCTGTCTGTTTCTGCTGCAGGGTGAAAAGTGTTCTCACATTCCAAATGTACCATTTAATGACTAACAATGCTATATGTAAAGTACTTTTATGCCATTGCAGAGCTCGTCCCTCATAATATCCTTTACATTAAGTTTTCATAAGTAACTGTAGTAAACCATGGTGTGTTCCACGTCTGTGCTAATAACTTCCAAAACCCTTGTATGTATGTACATGTAAAAAATAAATGTTCGATTGTTTCTAATTCTTGAATACATTATGGTCTACTACACTGCCTCTCTTCTAATTGTTTATGATTTTGATTAGATTTCACATTGATTTTCTCGTAACAGCTTAACCTGTGAAAATACCACATTTTCTGAGGTATTCTGGGCTCTTTTATTAGCTGTGTTAAAGCTGGTGTATAATTTAAAGGACAACTGGAGAAAATAATTGCTTCTTTGAAAAGCTGTTCTTGAATCCATGTATAAACTTTTGTTTTTTAGTGGTAATTAACATTGTACTTGTAATTTTCCAGTGTTTTACTTTAAGAAAGATCTCTCTAAGATACTCTGGAATAAGAGCCGATCTTCTTACTACAGTCAGGTGTCCCTGTTCGCGTTGTGACAGCCATGCTGAGCATGTTAGTTTAAGGTATATGGGCCATTCTTGTCCTGTAAACACTAATATTGATCTAATGTTAGTGCATAGAAAAGTACTAAAAAAGAAAGAGATAGGGTTAATCATCCCTAGTCCGCCCTGATCAATGGATAAGAAAGTCAAATTCCTTTTAATGGGATTTAGCCTCCTTCCCCAAACAAACTGAAAAAAAATGCTCAGATTAGTCATCTGCAATTGTTTGGGAGGTGGAAATATATGACTAACATAAAGAAATAAAGGAACTAAAAAAGTTTTTACTAGGTATACTCGCTTTAGTTTGGTATATGCCCATTTATTCCATCCTGTGACTAATTGTTGTCCCTGCTGTATTTTTGGTTGCCAATTGGCAAAATCATCCTGGTCTGATTCAAAGGTCATACCTAATATTTGGACTGCCTCTGTGCTCACTTTTATTCCACTGATGTCTGTTAAGCTTGGGTTAATGCCACATATCTGCCTTGCTACACTTTTCTCAATATTTAAGGTGATTCCTGCATATTTCCCATAGAGACATTGCATGAAAAGGGGCTACCAATTTGTGACATCGGTGACATTTTTTAAAATGCTTAATTTATCAAAAGATTTTATTGTTTTTGTATGCTGGTACTCACCTAATGAATATTCCTTATGTTGCTAGATAACCCACTCACTGTCACCAGAGAAAAAAACATTTAAAAAGATGTGCATGTAATGGGGGACATAACCTCTGGGGATGCGCTTGTAACAGGGGACGTTACCTCTGGATGCACATGTAACCGGGATATAACCTCTGGATGCACATGTAACATTTACCTAATGCTACAATGTAACAATGAACCTTGAATTACCACAGCACATGCAATAAGAGATGGGAAACAGCAGCTGAAGTTTCAAAAAGTTTTTACTGTACATTTAAATGGGTTACACAAAAAATTAAATTTAAAATAACTAATACATCTAGTCGACAAAACACCACTAACTAAAGCCAAATTATAAACTAGAACACTCACATATTTACATATTTAATAATTACAAAAACATTTTTGGTACTGCATCATCCTTGATTACAGAGTGAATGACACAAACTAAGCTATAAGACTAACTACAGAATATACCATGATGACAGACTATACTATGAGAATACAATATAAGTATGGATTAAACTATGGCTATGGATTAAACTATGGCTATGGATTTAACTATGCACATAAATTACAAAAACTACTGCAGTGCACCAATAAATGATTTCCCCAAAGTCCATCTTAAATCCATTATACTGTAGGGTCAGCATAGTACAATATAGTGTCCCGAATTCCACCTCTGTTGAAGCATGATGAACTTTTTGAGATTATTTGTAATTCACCAGATTTCATAACATACTGCCCATCTCCTTCCTCAGACTTTATTGGTCCATGAAAAATTATTTTGCTTGCCACGCGGTCATTATCCTGCCTTCGAGGCCAAGCAAATACACTCCCACGCTTCTGTAGGAGCTTCATGGAGTACCATTTTTTCATTTCATCCACCGCAGTCACTTGCCCAATGAAAAATTATTTGGAACAGTACACTGCATAGTAATGGTTTATCTCTACAAGTTCTGTGCCTAATGATGTTTTCTTCTTTTTAGGAACTGTGGCGATGCTGGTTGATGATGGTGCAGACATGAGTGATTGTGGAGCTGGGCACCAAGTTGATGTGGGAGCATTGTTTCCCATACCTGTATCTGGCAGCATTTCAGAACTGTAGGCCATGGTGGCTGCTATTGTGGTGTCAGGAGCTAGTGGAGCACTGGAAGCATCACCAGGACAAGGACTGACATGGGAAGCTGTGTAGTGTGCCTGTCCTGATACAACATTCACAGCTGTGGAGTAAGCAGGAACTTCAGTGGCCACTGTGGTGCTGAGAGGATCTTCTGTGGCTGGCACAAATGCAGATGAAGTGGTTAATCTCTTTATTTTCCAGTCTTCAACATGACTACGGTTCTCGCATGACCCATCTTGCTTAATACAGTGTACGCAGAAGCATGTTAAGTTTCTTGTGGCCACCACACCATCCACCACTGCCTTCATGCTTTGCACAAGGCGTGTCCCAGGCACAGCTTTTATATCTCCTCTTGGCTGTCTTTTTACATTGTTTTCACCCACCCAGAAAAATGTTCATCTAAAGTGAGTGCACCCATCAGTGGATTGCTGTTTTTTCAGTTTATTGCAGCAGTATTTGTACAGTTCTTTTGCATTCCTAATAAGAGCTTGCTGTGTCTGTACTGCCATGCTTGCTGCAAACTTTACCACTGCACTTTCACAATCTGAGGGGCCCTTTCCATGTCATGACCAAAGAAAGCCCGCTCGACTTGGAATCCGTACTCTCTGGTCACCAAGGAAATATCATAAAATGCCTATCTGGACTTGTACCAGGCCCCACATCCATCAGTGAAGTGCACTTGCTTAATTATGTCTAATGCCCGCACAATCATAAGGTGAGAGGTTGCAATTTTCACAAAATGATGCATGGCATAGTGATCATGCTTCAGATCACTGGAGACGAACACCTGCAACTCTGTGACAGTGGCTTCACAATGTTCACAACAGTAGTACATTACCACAGGATGAAGTGTTGCCTGCTCATGATGCTAATGTGCTGACTGCACTTCATCCTGTAGTTTGCAGGTGTAATTCTCTGCAAAGTCCAGCACCACCACAACCCATTCCTTTGGTGTGAATTCCTTAATTAATCTAAGCTGATGCTGCTGCCATGCTGCCACATGCAAGTGCCGTCCCAGAATCAAAAGATCTTCTTTTATTACTTGTACTAGCTGACGGACTGTACAGCGTTTAATTTTTAACACTTTCCGTGACTTTTGCACTTGAATGCCATTAACAGTGTGCATCACTTTGATTGTGTCCCATTCCTGCCACTTTGCATCTTCTTGTCCATGTTGCAGGACCAGTCCCTCCACTGCTTTCACAAAATTGTCTGTGCTGCACTTTTCGCAAGTTTTTTCTGTGCAGTCAGACTGGTAGAACTTTTCAAATGGTGCTTTTGGACACATAGTTATTTCTAATGCCCTGCAAGTATTTGTAACTTTACAGCCTGTCAATTGATATTTGTCTGCAAGATGACTTAATGCCTGAAGCTGCAGTGAAGCATTTGTACAGTGCTCACACAGGCATTGGTCAAGTTTCTGCTCCGCTGCCAGTTTAATGTGCCTTGGCCGCAGTTTTCCAAATTTCCTCACTCCTGTTTTGCTGAACCTTTTAGAGAAAGCCTTTTTGTGTGGCAGGGGTGTGGCACAGTCTTCAAAGAATTTTTCCACTCGACTCACAGTTTCTTGTGGCAGTGTGGACTTGTGTCATTTGCTCAATTCACTTTCACCTTGAGATGCCCTCATGAGCCTTTTCCAACTCACCCCTATGTTGAGCTCACAGTCCTAAGCAGCTTATATTTCTTTAATATAACCACTGTTTTTAAGAACTCTTTACTTATCTGACGTTCTCTTTTCTTGTGATGGTTTTTGATCTCAGCCAACTTTTCTGTGAGTACATATATCAATTTGTCTTCAAGTTTGCTTTGGGGAAGCACACTGTGGTCGGACAGAGCAGCTTTCTTTGATGGCGAACACTGATGCAAGACTTTCTGAAGTGTGACCGCAAATTTATTGGGTGATTTAGGTAATGCTTTTAATGCTCTTTGAACAGCCTTTCTTAGAGAAGCATGATATTGAACAGTCAGTGTCACACATTGCTCTATTTCTGATATGATTACTGGTAAGGTGGTGGTGGTGGTGGTAGTCACTGGTAAGGCAGTGGTTGTGGTAGCAGTGGTTGCAGTGGCAGCAGCAGCTCATTTATCATGGTACATTCTTAGTTGTTTCTCATTTATTCGTCTTCTTTTTTGACTAGTCATGTTGGCTCGCTGTTGCCTCTTTTTCTCCCTTCAGTACTCCCTCTGTGACAAATTCTCCCATTTTTTAGCTATTGATTTTTTGTTGGGCCAGTACTTCTTTCAGCTGTTGACTGCTTCAGTTTTTGTGCTTCCCTGTACCTTTTCATTCTCTCCTTGGCCATCATGTAATGTTTCCGTTGCTCGTCATTCATGTTCTGCTGTTTTTACGTGTATGTGTGGCATTTTTCTCCAAATATGCTGTATAGCATGTATCATCTGTCTTGATATTGTCTCAGTACAGCTGACTGTTTTCCTTTCGGGACAGAGGAGTATGAGTATTGCATGGCATCTCATTGAGCAATGCTGTAGCAGATATACAGGGCCTTCTTCTTGATTCCATTCTTGAATAGGTGATTCTCAAAGTCTGTTGGAACACAAGCAGATGGAAAAATGCAGAGTTACAAGAATGCTGCTGTCACTGGACTTCTTATGACATGACGGAAGAGACATGTCCAGACAAGAAATGGTTAATGGCACTATGGCCAGGACATGTACTCAAGAAAAGGTTACCTGCACTATGGCCAAGACATAAGACACACAAAGTGGTGACCGGCGCTATGGCCAAGACATGTACTCAAGAAAAGGTTACCGGTGTGATGGCCAAGACATGAACTCAAGAAAAGGTTATCATCATGATGGCCAAGACATATTATGCACAAAGTGGCCAATGGAACGATGAAAAGGTTAATGGCGCAATGGCCAAGTGATGACGCACAAAATGGCTAATGTGGTGCTGGCCAAGACATGCAATGCAAGAATTGCTTTTAAACAGCACTAAGGTCAAAACATTTGAGGCAAGAAGTGGTCAATGTCACTATGGTCATAATATATTTACCAGAAAGCAAACAAAATGGAGACACACATCCACCCACCTGCAAAACAAATGAAGGCCTGAATCCACCTTGCCTACAAACAAAATGGAAGCACACATCCACCCACCTGCAAACAAAATGGAAGCCTGCATCCACCCGCCTGCAAACAAAATGGAAGCACACATCCACCCGCCTGCAAACAAAATGGAAGCCTGCATCCACCTGCCTTCAAACAAAATGGAAGCCTGCATCCACCCGCCTGCAAACAAAATGAAAGCACACATCCACCCGCCTGCAAACAAAATGGAAGCACACATCCACCTGCCTGCAAACAAAATGGAATCCTGCATCCACCCACCTGCAAACAAAATGGAAGCACACATCCACCCGCCTGCAAACAAAATGGAAGCCTGCATCCACCTGCCTGCAAACAAAATGGAAGCCTGCATTCTCCCGCCTGCAAACACAATAGAAGCCTGCATCCATCTGCCTGCAAACAAAATGGAAGCACATATCCACCCACATGCAAACAAAATGGAAGCCTGCATCCCCCGCCTACAGGTAATCACACAATCAGAAAAAAAAAAGAGTTCAGCATTGGGATTAGGTAATGGCCTTATTTAGTACAAGATGTTACAAATGCTTGCATAGCTTGTTAGTCCCAAACAAAGAAACAATGCCCCTCAAACCAAAAATATCAACTAACATCAGCTTCCAAACAAAAGGCCTAAGCTATGCAGCATGAACACCCCCACCCCACCACACACACAAAAGACAGGCAGCATGATACATTTTGTCCAACAAAGAATCACAAGAAAAAAACATTTATGTGTTCTAAAATTTGTGCTGAGACAACTTCACATAAAAAACATCAGGCCGCATAGCCTGGGCCCTTGTTTGGAAGCCAACTGTCGTGTGTAGGCCTTTATTAGACCATTTGGAACCCAAAAGTGGATCTTTAGGTTTCCAAATGGTCCAATCGAGGCCGACACCCCACAGGTGGCTTTCAAATAAAAGGCCTAAGCCATGCAGCATGAACACCCCCCCATCACACACAAAAGACAGACAGCAACAAAGAATCACAAATTTTGTGTCCAACAAAAGCAAGCAACCCCCAAACAAAACAGGCAGCAGAATATAAAATAGCTAAAGACACACCTACCCTGCTGCAGATGGCATCATGGAAAACTGTAGATCAGGTCAAATGAATGTAAATGTTTCAAGTTGACTAACCCCCCATCCAGTTGTGCATGATTACTGCCAGAATTGGATTCCCCAGGTCTAAAGATTTAGAACTCACTTTTTGGCCCCTCCTTTACCTGCAAAGTGAGCAATAAATTATATGGGTACTTGCAATGTGCTCCCCAAAGACAAAAAGACATGTATTAGGAAACTGCCGTTCCCAACAGAAGGTCAGCACAAAATAAAAAGAAACCAAAAAGTCTTAATAGGCAAGTAGAAAAATCATAGTTTAAAACAAGTTATACAGCTCACCACCTTTACAGTTCAGATGTTAAGCAAGCAGCTTGCTTGTAATGAGCCCCCCTTCTGGTCAGTAAATCAAGCTGATTTTTGTGCTCCCGGAAGACTTGATGCTCACTTGTCCCTCAATCCTCCAATCTGCAAGAATTTCCCACATTTGAGCCCAACAGTACCAAGGAGATATTCCCTGCTCAACCATGACCACAACCGCTCATGGAGTTTTGCTTACCTGTTTGGCCACACCACGTAACCTCGGTCTCTCTCCCTTGGCTGAATTGCAACGTTACTGGGTCTTTTCTCTGGGACAAAAGATATTTGCCAGACATTAGCTACCAAAGAAAGAGGCTTGGGACTGCGGGCATGCTCGTTTTAAGGTGCCTACAAGTCCAGCCCTTTTTTCACAAGTTACACTGAATACGCCCGGTACGCGAGGCCACCTGCCCAGCCCCCCAGAGACTCATATGAACATCCCGGGGGGTTGGACATAGCGCGAGCATCAGTGTTACCTAATGATATCACGATCCTCACTTGGGAACGCCAGAGAATCTCACAGCAGTGTGGCTTCTGGCACAGACTAGACGAGCCTACCAGACAGTAAAATTAGGAAAATAGCAATTACATGGCAAGCTATGGGGGGAGATGTGAATGTAACATACTTGGACTTAATGTGTTACATTTAAGTCCTAATTTTTGGGGCCACCGGGGAGGACATGGTGGTGCTGTAGCACACTAAAAGTAATTTTAAATAAAATTCAGGAGCCCATAATGTATTAACAAGCTGTTTATTCAGGGTCATACCACAATTATGCCACATCAAACACAGTTTTTTGAAACCTCCCTTGCAATGTCACAAATATGGTCAACCAAAATGGTGGATTTTGTCCTGAAAAAAGTGTATTTTCCATGATACACAAGCATGTATTACAATAAGGTTTTTTTTTTTTTATCACCCTTCATGGCTCACAATCAAAAAAGACATCACCCACTGCATAGCAGCAATTCTTCTTAGTTTATCATGCTTGAGAAGTTAGTCAGTCCAGTGGTATCCCCTTTATGCACTGGCTCCATACTGATTACAATAATATACTGCTTTCTCAGTCTCAGCTGCATTTTGTACCAGAATACATAAATCATCTGTGTATGCCATCGCTATAGAGCTAAGAGGTCTGTTCATAAGACTGATGTGATGTAGTTCAGTGGATTCATTAAGCAGACGCAACAAACAGTCTATGCAAAAGGTAAATAGCAAGGGGCTTATGGGGCAGCCCTGCCACACACCTCTACCTATAATGACCATAGGTCCCTTCCTCCCATGAACAACTGGTGTGACTGTTGCATTTTTATAAAAGCTTTTGACCCAATTAATGTAAATCTTAGGTATACCATATTGTTTTAATACAGCCCATAAGAAATTATGATTAACTGAGTCAAAGGCTTTTCTTTGATCTAATGATAGGACTATGCCTGATGCATTTTTCCTCTGGCTTTACATAAATAGTTCTCTAAGTAAAATCAAGTGGTCTGTAATTTTCCTACCAGGTGCTGTACGTTTGGGCAGGAGTAATCAAATATTCTGCCATTTTTAGAAGTCATGCATTTAAAATATTTGCTAGAATTTTAAAGTCGGTATTTAATAAGGAAATAGGCCTCCAATTCTGCATGTCCTCTTTATCACCCTTTTTGAAACTAGAAATAACCTGACCAGAGGTCAGTCTTAGGAAGGATGAATGATTAGTTAGAACATATGTAAAAACGTGTGCTAACTCTTCTAAAAGCTTATAACCTATGTATTTATAAAGCTCATTAGTGAGTCCCTCACGTCCTGGTGCTTTGTTATTCATCAGTGTGCCTAAGGCATGAGCCACTTTGTCAGGTTGAATGTCTTGCATTAGATACTCTGTGTGCTCCTTAGAGCAGGTTGGATTATCTAATCTCATGAAATATTATACATAATCCTGATGAGCTAAATTTTCTGCTGCATGTTGTCCCTGTGTATGTTTCCTAACAATATTCATGATTTCAGAGGGGTCTGAAAAAGAAATTAATTGCTCATTTTTCAAACTGTTGATTTTTTTTTTTTTTAACCTGGCTGTTACAAGTATCATAAGGACAAATGTGTTCCTTTTTGCCTTGTGTTGTGGACCTCTGCTGATTTTGTAAATTTGCGCTTGTGTTTGATGAAAATCTCTAATTTTTTGTTTTATGATTTGGATTTGGTTATTGAAATCTTGACCTATTGTATATGAAAGGGATACTAATTTCTGAAGCTACATCCTATTCTGAAGATATTGGTCATATTCTGCACTTATTTTGGTTTTATTGTAGGACTTTAACAAGGAAGTCGGATCCATAATAGTGTTTTCCCACCACTGAGGGTGTATCATACAAATCAACCACAGATTTTCTGGCCTCTCTGAATAATCTAACTCTTGTTTTAAACCAGAGAGATCCAGAAGTGATGAATTAAATTTCCAGGTGCCAGGACCATGGCTAGTTTGAGTTGCATTTCCTATTACAACCCTTAACATGTTGTGGTCTGAAAATTCTGAGACCAATGTGTCTGTTGACTGAATCTGAACATGCGAAGAAATAAAAAAAATAATCAATCCTTGTGGTTAATGTGCCTTTATGAAAGGTAGATCTAGGCATTCCTGAAACTGTATTATGAACATCAACTAAGGTAGCTGCTTGTGGCATTTTAAAAAAAAGGCCATATCACTAAATATTTTTTTTGTTGTAGTGTTTCTTCCTCAATCTGACAAAGATATGCTACAATTAAAGTCCCAACCTAGAACCACAGTCTGGGAAGAACGAAGGTACGGCTGTATGAACTGAAATAATGCAACTCTTTCTGCCTTTGATTGCACTGCATACACGTTAATTATTCTAATTAATGTATTTTTGACCTTAATGTCTAAAAGGAGTACCCAACCTGGGGAAAGATGGAATACCTTGATTAATTGAAAGGTTATTCCTGTACTTAGTATTGCTACTCCAGAACATGGCTCAGGGCCTAGAGACCGGTAAGATGGTCGTGCATGCCATGTCTCAGTAGCAGCTTTTAGATCCTGCAGTGTGTGCGGCCTGGTGTCCTGTAATAGGAAAAAACCTTCCTTAAAAGATTTAAGTGCTGAGAATACTGCATGCTGTTTCACATGGTTCTTAACACTATTTACATTCAGGGAATAAAAGGGTACAGGATCTAACAACAGAGATAGAAGAGTAAAGTTCAAGGTGGTTGTCTAGATGAACGTCTGGTCTGCCTAACATATTTGGTTTGAGCTGCAACTTTCCTGGGAGGTTGTGGAACAGCAAGGTCAGTGATGCTTTCAATTGCTATGTCATCCTTGTCTGAACTGCCTTTGGGTATGGAAGAACGGACTGAAGAATCTGACTCATACTCAGATGCTTCTGGTCCCTCTGAAAAAATTTCAAATCTTTTTGTAGTAGGAATCCCTGTGGTTTTGGTGACTTTTAACTTGGGGTTGGCCCAACTCTGTCACCTTCTAACTGCTTTTTTGGATTGTTCACCTCCCTGTGTAGGAACAGTGGGGGGAAGGGGCATGTCAATCTGCATTTCCTATTCATTTGTCTGTTCTACCACTTCCTGTTCTACTCCTGAATGTGCTGGGGGGGGGTGTCTGAAAGTGTTTATGGGAGGTCACCCTCCACTGGTTCAGTGTTCAACTGAGTTTCTTCTTGGGGCTATGTAACTTGTCTTCCCTCCATTTGAACGTTAGAACTAGGGAGGGGTGTAGTGGGATCAAATGTGTGTCTCCCTCTTGTTCTTTGGGCAATAGCAATCAACAACCTTTGTTCTTCAGAATCATCTTGATTGGACTGGTTGTGAGCTGCCCAGGGGCAGGAGTGATATGAATGCCTTTTAGTATCACAGAGATTGCATAACTGCTCACTTCGACAATGTCCACTGGTGTGCCCCAAATCACCACATAAATTACATTTCAATTTATGACATAAGCTACTTATATGTCCAGTCTCCCCACACCTGTAGAATGCCTTGGGCTGTCTTTGATAGAATAGGACACCTCTGTCCCGACCTAGAAAAAAACTGTTAGGCAGGTGTTGAAGTCCTGTTTCTGTGGTATCTAAGACAACCCATATCCTCCACCCCCCAAGTCCATATCTTTTCATCATCGAAAATTGCATCTGGGTTTCCCATTACTGTGCATCTCTGTTTGAGCCAATACAAAAAGTCAGTGACACTAATGCCCTCATTCCTAAATAAAACAGTGATAGTTCTGTTCACTGGTTTTGACAGAGGAATGGCTTTGAAGGGGGACCACAGAGGTGTCATTTTCAGCATCTGATAACAGGGTTTTAAATAATTGATTAGCTATTTTTTTTCTTGGGATTATGCTAACGATACAGAAAGTATTTATATAGATTTTCTAGAAGTGCTGTGTTTGTTAAACACAGTGAGGCAAGAGCTATGCATTTTCACAAAGATGTAGCACTTTTATGAGCAAAACGCTGATCAATTTTTAGAGTTAAATAAATCCCTGTGATAAAGTTCCCAAAACTTATGCAGTCTGCTGGTAAATTTAAAGTTGATGTCGAATGATTGTTCACCTGAGATATGGATTAGTGCGCAAATTTCAGCCAAAGAAAACTTCATGGAGCCTTTTATCAGCGACCTTGTTACAAAGAGACGATCAGGGAAATTTTCCACTCCACCTTTGTAAATAAGGTGAACTGCGTTATGCCTTTTGGCTGGAAATACAGGCTCTCGAAAAAAGGAAGCATACTTTCTGTCTCTTCATGTATTGTGGTTACTCTCAGAATGTTCTGTTTGGGGTGTGGTATCATTGCTGGACGTTGCTCCGTTTGAAACCTCTGCAACTTGTTCCACTGATGGGATATTAGATGCAGAATTTCTGTTAGTGCAGCTATCATCAGGTTCTGCTGTCTTAAGATTCAGTCGTGGATGCTGTGTAATTTTTAACAAGGCTGGGATATGCACTGGGGAAATTACACTATTTTCCCCTGATTGTGATACAGTTCATGCCAGGCTATTATCAACTTGACTTTTGGCTGCATGCTGACTAATCCGTGAAGAGGAAGTGCCTGAGACCCAGAGCCCCACAGCACCCTGCTCCCAACCTGCTCTCTGCAAGGCCAAATCCACAGACCAGTCTGACACAGGGGTTACAATTGACTTTTGGCTGATACTAGGCCCAGAAGCTGAGTCATCTACTACTGTCTGTCCCAGATTAGCCCCCTCCTTCATTGTCACATTTGCTGTATTTCCTTTAAAAGTAAAAAGTTGTGATGTATAAGTACTTGCCCCAAATGAAACAGAGAAATTCCATCTGATATCTGCATCTGAGCACTCTGCAAGTGGTACCGATGCTGCTGTCTCCGGTTCCTGATCTCCAGCTGTGTGCAGGATTTGCATCTGGGCCTGTATCTGGTTGCCATGGAGTGACTCACCAGTAGGTGGTTTTTCTGCAAGGCTAGAATGCTTTTGCAAGTCAATAGCGGCTTTAAGTTCCTTTTTCCTTTTAGCAAAAAGCTGTTCTTCATGTAGGAGCTGTGCTTCCAGCTCTTTCATAGGGATACTCTCCTCATTCTCAGTAGATCCTTGGTTGCATTGCATTGCGATTTTTTCTGTTGATGTCTGCTGTATTTCCTCCTCAGTCTACATTAATTTGTCCTCCACATCTCCTATTCCAGGAGCTGCCCTAGAAGCATCAAAAAACATGTTGATTTCTTGAGATTGCTCAGCAGTGGAGGAGATCAGCTCCACTAGCTTCTGCACATCCATCTCCTACCAAGGCTCAGGAGTAGTGGCTATCTCAGAGGCCAAAGGTTCCCCCTACATGTGAGTAGGAGAATTTCCCTGGTGCCCTGGCCAAATTTCCCCCCATTCACTAAAAATACCACTAACAGCGTAATCTGGTTCAAGGTCATCAATGTCACTTGGCATTCATCTGTATCCCCCTCCCCCCACGTCGTGCCTGAAAATGTGCAGAATTTGTCTAGTGCACTTACTTGGTCAACAAAAACTAAATAAATAAAGAGGGTAATAGGAAACGGAGCTCACTCTGGAGAAAGGGGAGTTACTAATGCGGTACCGCGGGGTTCAGTACTGAGACCAGTACTCTTTAATGTCTTTATAGATAACATTGCAGAGGGGCTGGAAGGAAAAGTATGCCTCTTTGCAGAAGACACAAAGATCTGCAACAGTGTTGATACACAAGGAGGGGTGGAAAGGATAAGAAGGGACTTGGCAAGGCTGGAGCAATGGTCAAGAGTATGGCATCTTAGTTTCAATGCAAAGAAGTGCAAAATAATGCACCTAGGAAACATAAACCCTGGGGAAGAGTAGCAAGCAAACAAAACTTTATTTATGAAACGCTATTCCGAAACGATCATAGCGTTGTACAGATATAATAAAATGATCATAGCTTTCTACAGATGTAATAAAACATCAATAAAACAGATAAATACATACAGGAATGTAATGGCAGAAAAGGACTGCCAGGCCCATCTAGTCTGCCCAGGTTACCTAGACCTCTGCTAGGTCTTTCCTGTAATCCACTCCCCCATGCCACTAGCCCCCTGTGCCTGTCCCACTCCATTTTGAAACCTCCCACCATTTTCTCCCCACCACCTCCCTCGGCAGACCGTTCCACTTGTCCACCACCCTTTCTGTGAAAAAGTGTTTCCTAATGTTACCTCTGAATCCCCCCCCCCGCACACACACACACACACACAATTTACAATTCATGGCCCCTTGCCCTAGGTCGCTCTTTTACTTGGAAAATGCACCCCACCAGTACCTTACTGATTCCCTTTAAGTATTTGAAAGTCTCAATCACATCCCCCCTTTCCCTCCTCTGTCCCAGAAAGTACATGTTTAGGTCTCTCGCCTCTCCTCGTATGATAAGTGACTGAGTCCCCTTACCATCTTTGTCACCCTCCTCTGGACCTGTTCTACATCCTTCTTGAGGTATGGCCTCCAGAACTAGACCCCATACTCCAGATGCGGACTAACCAGTTGGGTGTACAGGAGAATTATGACCTCGCTCCTCCTACTAGTGATCCCCCTTCCTATGCAACCCAGCATCCAGCTGGCCCTTTTCACCACCTTCTCACACTGCTTCGCCACCTTCAGGTCCTGTGAAATGGTGATGCCAAGGTCCCTTTCCTGTTTGGTTACCTCAAGGGGCCACCCCACCTTCCAGTACCCCACTTTCCCATTCTTCTTGCCCAAGTGCATGATCTTACACTTCATCGTACTGAATGACAGTTGCCACTACCTGGACCACTCCTCCAGCTTCCTCAGATCTCTACACATCATCTCCGCCCCCTCCTGTGTGTCGACTCTACCGCAGACCTTTGCGTTGTCCGCAAATAGACACACCCTTCCTTCCAGGCCCACTGCTATGCCCCCTATAAATATATTAAATAATAGTGGCCCCAATACTGACCCTTGAGGAACCCCACTGATGACCCCAGCCTCATCTGAGGGTACCTCATTTACTAATACCCTCTGTTTTCTGCCTTCCAGCCAGTTCTTCAACTACTGTATTACTGTCTACCCCAGTCCCAGACATCCCAACTTATGAAGTAACCTTCTGTGCGGCATGGAGTCAAATACTTTCTTGAAATCAAGGTATATGCCCCCCGATCCACCACCATTGTAACCCAGTCAAAGAACTCTATCAAGGTCATTTGACAGGATCTTCCCTCAGTGAACCATGCTGCCTTTGATCCAGCAGGCTATTTGCCTCCAGGTAGTGGTGATTCTGTTTTTGAGCAGTTTCTCCATGAGCTTTCCATCCACAGACATCAAGCTCACTGGCCTGTAATTTCTCACCTCCTTCTTCCCCCCCTTATGAAGGAGTACCACATCCGCCCATTTCCAGTCTCCTGGTACCACCCCTAATTTCAAGGATCAGTTGAAGAGAGCGGTCAAGGGAGCAGCTAGTATACCCCTCAGCTCCCTCAATACTCTGGGATGAACCCCATCCAGCTCCATAGCCTTGTCCACCTTCAGGATATCCAGTTCACTCATAATCTTCCCTACCCGAAAAGTACTCATGTCCACCCCTCCCCCACTACCTCTTTTCCCCTATGTTACTACCCTCCCACACCTTCTCTTTTGTGAATACTGAGCAGAAATAGCTATTCAGCAATTCAGCTTTCTTCTAATCCTCCTCCAGCATCTCCCGGTATTGTTTTTTAACCTTTGTATCCCCTTTCCTGTTTTCCTCCACTCACCTATATACCTGAAAAAGGTTTTATTTCTTTTCTTGACCGCATTGGCAATTCTCTCTTCCATTCTTGCCTTAGCTCATCTTACCTCCTGTCCTGCCTCCCTCTGCCTCACCTGATACGCTTCACAGTCTTCCCCTCTCAGCAGTGTTTTAAACCTCTTGAACGCTCTCCTCTTAGCCCTGATGCTGTCAGCCACTTCCCTGTTAAACCACAGGGGCTTCCTTTTCCTTTTATTCTTACTCACCCACCTTGCACAAAGGTCAGTAGCCCCCACAATGGCCCCCTTTATCATATCCCACATATCGTCCACCCCCCAAGTTCCCCACCCCACTAGTGCTCGATGAACATATTCCCCCATCTTGTTCAAATCTGTCAGTCTGAAATCGAGCACTTTCGCCTTAGTCTGGTGCACAACAGCTGATGTGTGTACCGTAAACCATATGGTGCTGTGATCACTCGTACCAAGGTTCTCCCCCACAGATGCCTCCCCCACTCTGTCTCCATTTGTTAGTATCAAGTTTAACACCACACCTTCCCTAGTTGGTTCCCTGACCATCTGTTTGAGTAAGGCTACATGCAAAGAGTCCACAATTGCGCTGCTACTGGTGGAGGCTGCTGATAGTGTGCCCCACTCCATGTCCGGCAGGTTGAGGTCTCCCATCAGCAGCATCTCAGCCCTATTCGCCACCCTCAGGATGTCTTCCACCATCTGCTTATCTACTGATTCCTGTTGCTCTGGTGGCCTGCATATTGCCCTAGTGCACACCACCTCCCCCCTTCCCGTGGTCAACAAAACCCATAAGGCCTCAGTCTCCCCCCATCTGCCCTGTATTTCTGTTGCTCTAATCCCCTCCCTCACATAAAGTGCCACTCCTCCCCTTCTCCTGTCCTCCCTGTCCCTCCTAAACAATGTGTACCCCGGTATTGTCATGTCCCAGTCCTGCCTATTGTGACACCAGGTCTCAGTGATCCCCACTAAGTCCAGTTCTGTCTCAGCCATAACTGCTGCCAGGTCCAGGATCTTGTTTCCCAGACTCCTGGCATTGGCGCACATGGGTCTCCAGGCTCCTTGCTACCTCTCCTTGTTCTAGTTTGCCCACCCACTCCCCCATCTAGGCTCTTCGTGATCTGGGGGGGCTAGGTTCTCCCCTTATCCCCTGCTCTGTGGCCCGACTCTGCCTGCAACCCCCCCCAATTTAGTTTAAATTGTAGTGGTATTTTATGTAGTCTGCCAGTTTACACTTTAGCACCGCCTTCCCTAGTTAGGTGTAACCTATCTGGGGCATAGAGGCTGTCATTCTTCCACGTTGTTCCACAATATCCCACCAATCCAAAGCCTCTCTGGGCACACCAGTTGGTGAGCCAGTTGTTAAACTCTGTTATTCTCTGCTTCCTGTCAGAGATAGCTCTAGAGACTGGCAGCACCTCCGAGAACACCACCGATCAGAACCGCAAACTGCTACAGAACCTTGCCAGTTCCCCAAACCTTGTCTGCACCTCCAGCAAACTGTTTGCTGAGAGGTCATTTGTTCCCAAGTGGAACAACAAGTGGATTTTCTCATTCTGCCGTTGTCCCCAGGAGGGGATGTGATTAGTGTTGCTCATATAGTGCTTTTGTGGATCCTACCACTATCTGTCCGATAGTGCTGGTATCCTGACTTGGATCCTACCAGATATCCTGCCAAAGGCAGATGCAGGATCCAGGGTCAGATAGTGATGGATCCTGGTTAGGATCCAGGTATCCTGGTTAGGTTCCATGTTTCCTAGGGCAGGTAGTTAGGATCCTGGTTAGGATCCGGGTATCCTAGTTAGGATCCATGGATCCTAGAGCAGGTAGTTAGGATCTGGGGTCAGATAGTGATGGATCCTGGTTAGGATCCAGGTATCCTAGCTGGTAGGATCCATGGTCAGATAGCACTACTATCCTACCACAGCAACTATCTGGTCAAATTGGAGGTATCTGTTGGTATCCTGATTTCTAGGATACTATCTGAGCAACACTAGATATGATGTATGACCTCTGCCACTGTCATGTCAGGCAAACATTTAACCCAGACCTTACTTCCTTTACCTCCTACCACCCCAGCTAATGCCCTTAATAATGGCATCCCCAACAATCAGTACCCTATCTTCCACCCCCTTTGGACTGGCCCTGTCCCGTGATGGTCTTTCTGTGTCCAACACAACTACATTATCCCTATTGTATCTACTACCGCCCACCCCCAATGCATCTCCCTTAGTCTGGGACTCCCCCTCTGATACCCTACACTCTGCCCCACCCCTCCAGAGCCCTACCCCTGGACTCTTCTCTTCAGCCACCCACTCCACAGACTCTGTGCTCACCCCCTTCCACACTTTCTCTTGCTCTGTGACAAACCCCTTGTCCTTCCCCTGCCATGCATTTACCTGTCTTGCATCTGGAGTTCCTGATGCCCCCCTCAACACCTCCTGCCCATGTATATCATGTCTGGCATCCCACCTTTCATCTCCAACCCTTGCTTCCCACCCTGGGCTAGGACTGTTCTGCACTGCCTTGGCCTACTTTGTGCTTGGCAAACCTGATAATTTAGTATCTTCTCCACTACTTTTCCTCTTGCTCCTAATGGACCCTTCTGGTTGCCACTGTCCTGGGTTGACTTCGGCCTTGTGCTCTTGTCTTCCTGCTTGGAGTTTACCTCTGCTTTATTTGCTTTATCCGGGGTAGGGACCTCTATCTTCCCCTCAACTGTAGGCTTTGACAGACCTACCCCCTCTGCTCTCCCTTGATCTGCCTTAATATTAACTTCTTTGTTCCAACTCTCATCCTGGGACTCTAATTCAGCAAACCTATTTTTGTGCACAAACCTCTTTAACTGACCTTTCCCTACTAGGGCATGTCCCTCCTTTTTTTCCATAAAGTTTGTCCTAGGCCTCTTGCTTCTAACTAACTTCCATCTCTCCCGCTCATGTTCCTGCCCTGAACTCACACCAGACTCACCTTCCTTCATATCCCTACTACCCCGCTCAACCACTCCCCTCCATCCCTTCCTTGGCCAAGGCATGCCTACTACCTCCCTGCCCCCTGCTGCCCTGAGTGAATTTCCCCTTCCACCCCAATTTTTGCTTCCTCCCTCACCAAGCCCCTGCCAGTCTTATCCCCTACCCCTCTCCTCTGCTCTCCTGAAAGTCCATCTCAGACCTCTCACCTCTTCCCTGATCAGAGCCAACTGCCCGCACATCATGCAGCCCCTGAGCCTCCAAGCCATGTCCTGAACTATTGCAGACCCACAACCAGTGCACCCCACAACCCTTCCAAAGATGCTTCCTGTCCTTGTAGCCTGGGGGCCTGGCCCCAATCTAGTTTCCCTAATGTTCCATACTCCCCCAGCCCCTATTCTGCCCATCCATTCTCTCCACAAACCACAGTCACTGGCTCTCTCACTGCCTGATCTGGCCATTGGCCACTAGAGTGGACCCTGTGAGGGGCGCTTGCTAGTTACCAGAAGAAGTGAAGGTGTGACTCCTAACCTTTAGTCCAACCGGCCCTTTGGAGCCTCGATTTTGCTGTGTATCAGACTATGATAGTCTAAGTATTACATTTGTATCAGCCCTGCAGAGATGGCAAAGTGGCTACTGTCCCTACCTTGGTGTAGAAGGTCGTGGGCTCAAAACCCGGGTAGGGCTAGTCAGAATTCCTAGAAGAAAACTGTGTTGGGACCCACAGGTTTGACAACAAGGATGGGTAGTGCAGGTCAGGAAGGACTTTAGGAACTAAGGGGTGAGCTTGAGTAAGCAGGTGCCTCACTAGCACCTCCTGGTGGCCAGATTTTATAACCTGCAAATTGTAAAGTGGGGACTTAAAAATTTGTTTTTTGGCCAAACCAATGTAACGTGACCTTGCACACTAATAAATTAAGGGCATGTCCAGGGTGGGAAGGGCAGTCAATGCCAAGTGTCAACAGGCTAACACCATTCACTTGTAGCCCTTGGTGATGGTCTGCCTTCTCTGTCCCAGCTGCTCTGTTCCTCACCTGAACGCCAGCTGCTCCTGCCGTTTCTGTGGTGAGGAACTGCTCCTGCTGCTTTGGCTGCAGCTTTAGAGTGGGAAGGGAGGGCTTTGGGCAATTGTGCCTAAAGGAGAGCAAACAAAGACAGCTGGGTGTTAGTACCTAGCCAGACAATAGGATCAGCGAACAGGCAGGAAGACTGAGAGAGGCTGGGGGGCTGGAGAAACAAACTGAGCATGCGCCAGGTCCATGTTCCAACTCCCAAATTGGTGAAGAAGGCAGTGAAGAAAAAAAGGAAGAAAAACAGGAAGATTCACAGTACAGTCCAAGCATTTTCCCTCAGTCATTAAACCCCTGCAGCAGTTGGTAAGTCACAACAAATCCCAACCCCTTTGTTCAAGCTCTTAAAGATTCTTCCATAACACATATACTATCCCCTTGCTAAGCAGAGCAGTGCACAACAAAAAAAAACAATCTCCTACTGTTAGCCAACAGAAAAATAAGCAAAACAATTTTTGAAGTCCGTTTTGGAATGTCCTTTTTTAACACCGTTCACTTGTAGCCCCTGGTGATGGTCTACCTTCTCTGTCCCAGCTGCTCTGTTCCCCCACCAAATGCCGGCAGCTCCTGCCATTTCTACAGTGAGGAAGTGCTCCTACTACTTTGGCTGTAACTTTAGAATGGGAAGGAAGGGCTTTGGGCAATCTTGCCTTCTCTGTCCCAGCTGCTCTGTTCCCACACTGAACGCTGGCTGCTCCTGCCATTTCTGTGGTGAGGGAGTGCTCCTGCTGCTTTGGCTGAAGCTTTAGGTAATTTAAAAAAAAAACATAAAACAATCAGCAGGATTTAGATATTCAGGAAAGCATAATTAAATAAATACAACTTCAGGGCAGATTTAAAGGCCTTGATGGATGGGTTTTCTCTAATCTAGCGAGATAGAGAATTCCACAGGGTCGGGACTGCAAAAACAAATGATCTCACTCCAGATATAGTCAAACGAACCCTGGCAATCTCTAGTAATCTCTCACCAGCAGAACGGAGAGGGTGAGGGGGTGGTAGGGATAAAGGAGGTCTTGCAAATACTGCAGTCCCTGTCCATGTAGGGCTTTATAGGCCAGTAATCCAACCTTGAAGGTGATCTTCCATTGCACCAGCATCCAGTGCAGATCACAGAGCACAGGTGTGACATGGCAAGATCTTGACAAGCCAGTCAACAACCTGGCAGCCGCATTCTGCACCAGCTGCAGACGACGAAGGTCCACCCCCGGCAGCCCTAGGTATAAGGCATTACAGTAATCCAGGCATGAGGTCACAAAGGCATGGACCAACACTGGAAGATCGTCAGGCGGGACCAGGTGTTTTATCCGGGTGATGTTCCTTAGATGGTAAAATAAAGTCTTGATGATCGCTGACACCTGAGTCTTCAGAGTCAGCTCGACATCAAATACAATGCCCAGATTCTGCACCTGGTCAGAGGTTAGTAGCTGGTTACCTCTCAGTCATAATCCAAAAGGTTGCCCAGCCACCCGCCCCTCTGCCCAACAACCCGGGTCCACCACCAACACCTCAGTCTTATCCGGGTTGAACCTGAGCCAGTGTGCACTCATCCAATCTTGAATCTCAGAAAGACAGTTATTAAACACCGAGATAGCATCATTATGCTCAGGTATAAAGGACATGTACAGCTGAGTATCATCTGCTTAGCAGTGAAACCTCAGTCCATACCACCTGATAATGCCTCCCAATGACAGCATGTACACCACGAACAACACGGGGGAAAGCACCGAGCCTTGCGGCACCCTACACAGCAGGGGATGAGAGGCCAAGGAAAAAAAAACAGTCTCCACTCTCTGCACCCTACCTATGAGAAAAGATTGAAACCATCTGAGGACTGTACCACACAGTCCGCTGAATAGCCGCAGTTGCTCTAGCAACACCTCATGGTCCACGGTGTCAAATGCTACAGAGATCAAGGAGGACTAAGAAGGAACAATGCCTCTGATATCTCACTATCACAAGGTCATTAAGTACCGGAATCAATGCCGTCTCAGTACTATGCATCTTCCTGAAACCAGACTGGAGAGGATCATAGCTATCGTGGGTGGTAAGATGCTTCTCGAGCTGCAACATGACTACCTTCTCAATAACCTTGCCCACAAAAGGCAGGTTAGAGACACACCTGTAGTTTGAGGGACAATTGGGGTCAAGAGAAGAGTTCCTTAAGAGAAAGCAGACAACCGCCTTCTTCAGGGTGTCCAGAAACACCCCAGACTCTAATGAACACCGACAATCTCTGCCAGGACCGGTCCAATCACCTGCACACACCCCACTAGGCGGCATGTTGGACCTGGATCCAAACTACAGTAAGCCAATTGCAAGCCCTGGATTATGTTCACAGCATCTCTGATCATCAACTGGTCAAAGTCAGCCCAGACCAACTGGATGTTTGTAATCTTCCACCGATCACTGCTCTGCCCATTTGAGTGAGCTGTGTGGATCTCTGAACTGATGATGCCAACTATATCTGTGAAAAACTGAGCAAACTCCTCACACTTCAATTCAATGTGCTTATGCAACTGGATGAGATGATATGAGATGATGCTTGTGTAACTTGATTTGCTTTGTGGCTTTCTGCCTGTCTATCCATGGGATATACCACCCTGTAGGGGTACAACACAAGGAACCCTAGAGGAGGATTCCCCTACAGATGTTGTGGGAATGAATGCATCGGCTAAAGGTACATTAGGAAGAAGCCCACGGGTAAAAGAGACGAGCCACTAGAAGAGGAGGGGTGGATGGTGGGCAATGAAAATGAATCCTGGCAAGGCCCGATGTGTGACCTTTTAAGCCTGATGGGGGAGTGACGTTGTTGCCCCGCCCATTGAACCTTGGGCTTAAAGCCCTCCCATTCAATGTGCTTACGCAACCGGATGAGATGATATGAGATGATGCTTGTGTAGCTTGATTTGCTTTGTGGCTTTCTGCATCTCTATCTGTGGGATATACCACCCTGTAGGGGTATGACACAAGGAACCCTAGAGGAGGGTTCCCCCTTACAGGTGCTGCGGGAATAAATGCATTGGCTAAAGGTAGGTTAGGAAGAAGCCCAAAAAGAATACCCAAAGATGTCGAGTTTCGAAGAGGCGAGGATGATGAATGAATTCTGAGAAGATGATAAGGGCTGACTGCCTAAGGAGAGAAGGGAAAGCCAGTGTCACCATCTGCCTCCATCCAACAGTGGAACCTAACTAACTAACCAAAGAAGCACTAACTCTAATTAATATTATGACCATTGGCATGGAGGAGAGGAAAAACACCCTTTGAGGATGAAACCTCTGGGAATCCAAGGCCTAGGTCGCCTTCCCTCCAGGCTGATGACGTTTGATTTGAGGATGTATGTCATTACAGAGAAGGGTTCGGTAATGAGAGGGATATGAGTAAGGAGAATGATGATGACGGAATAGAGAAAATCCCCAAAAGAAAGCACAGAGTGAAGAGGGAACATGAGGCTGCACACAGATCAAAGAAGGAACATGAGTCAACGAGGAATACTGATGGTGACAATTGTCGCAGGAGAGCGGCAGTTCGATGAGGTAGCATAAGATCCAATGAGAGGTATGCTTGATTGAGCAGGCAAGTAAGTAGACACTGGGGCTGATAACGCATGATTATGCAATGTGAACGATGAGACCCTGATGTTGTGGTCAGAAGTAGCATGGCATAGGAGTCAAGATAGGGCGCTCAAAAGAAATATCGATTGCAGACCTCGATTGGAGTGAATCCTTGATGGCCGGTACAGGATGTGAATAAGAGGAGACAGGAACGAACTTGAAAATGAACTTGTATGAAGGTAGAATGCTCGATAGAGTGATGGAAGTAGGCTCCTCAAAAGGAGGGAGACTCCGAGGCCAAGAAGGATGTCTGGACCCAGAGGGTATGTGAACCAGAGGGTACACTTAGGTCGAGCGATCGAGAGGAGCAAAAATCGGATGATGTACGATGAGGAGTGAAGCCATGAGTGGAGTGAATCCATGCTGGCTGGGACAAAAAAGGTGCTAGGACTAGGAAGGTAAAATAGGAAATGGATGAGGTACAATAATGGATCGAAGCCAAGGAGGCTGGTACGGGAAAGCGAGGTATGAAAGGATGAAGGACGGTAGGGAGGTCAATGGAGTTGCATGGGACCCAGTCAGTACAGGATGGGAACTGCAGTAGGACAAGTTGGATGAGGAGGCATATGAGCACATGACCCATGATAGGTATGCCCAAAAGAAACATCGAGAGCAGATCAGACTGAGCAAGATGAAGATGGAGAGAAGCCATGAAGGCTGGAACAGGGAAATATCAATTGCAGGCTTGGATTGAAAGGATGAAGGATGATGATGGAGGGAAAGCCTTGAGCAAGGGAGTCGATGAGAGGCAGGATGAAACAGAGGCTAATGGAACGAAAGCACATGCCACAAAGGCAAAGCAAAGGGGTACGAATAGGGAAGGAAAGGGCTGGATGGGGAAAAAACAAAACAAAGAAATGCACAGGGCACAGCCTGTAGAGTATAGAAACACCTGACACTTGCAGGATCCCTGGAAACGTGCAGAGACAGGGAGAAACAGCACACAGCAGGCAAGGAATTACAACATTGAGGCCAGATAAGATGTACCTGCTCACCTCCAGCGGATTTATGTTTCTACGATATGCACCAAACACCTGGATAGACTCAAGCAGGCAAGGCTATGCGACTAGCAAATGGTCCCATGGTCAGCCAGGGATGGTGGTGGGATAGGAACCAGCAAAGCCCAGGCCCTGGGTCTTGCAGAACTGTGGAGGAAACAAAGTCAGGGCTGTTGTGAAGTAGGTGAAGTCTGAGTCAGGAACAAAGTCCATTAAGAACTAAGAGTCGGTTAGGGAATGCATGCAGCAGGGGGAAACCCCAAGAAGGGTAGATAAGACTCTGAAGCACAGTAACAGAGCTCCTAGGGACAGAACGACCGGGTAGACAATTGCAGAAACACAGTCCCCCATCCACCATGGGCCCTACAGAAAATAAGAACAGAATGACAGGACACTGAGAGCGACGTCATACTCCGCAGACAAGGTGGAAGAGTGAGGAAGACAACTGAGGATAGCGCAGCACTTGCCGTTCTCGGAATGGAGTGACAAGCGGGGCCCATGACAGGCACACAACCTGCAAGGCGTTGCTAGGCATACCACTGCAAGAAAGAGGGCTCAGGAATGCTTGTCTGAGGAGCAGACCCACCAGCACAGTCGGAACAGATCCAGAGACAATGCCAGGGTCGAGTGACAGCCTCGAGAGAGCCAATTCACCGGGCAACCCCCAACAGGCGCGACAGCAGCAGTCCAAGCTCGGAGGAGACAATCGAATATGCAAGGAAGTATATGTGCTGCATGGAGAGGCAGGCAGGAAAATGAGCGGGGAATAGGACAGCAAAACCAGGGGCCGATGGAGGAGTAAGGGAGGAGGAAATGGGGCCGCGGCAGCAGCAGGCGGGAGGCGTTAATGGAAAGGAAGCAGCAGGAGCTGCAGGAGGAACAGAAGCAATGGAGCTGAAGGAGGAGGGAGCCACAAGAGAGGTGACAGGGAAGGGGATAGAGTGGGGTGCCGGAGGTGCTGCAAATGAGATGAATTGAGGGAGAGACAGACAGACAGGTGGGACGAAGGAGGAGGAGTAGTGCCTCCGGCCACAATGGAAAAATTAATCCTGGTGAGGCCCAGGATGTGTGACCTTTTAAGCCCGATGGGGGAGTGACATTTTTGCTCCACCCATCGAATCTCGGGTTTAATGCCCTCCCGTTGTGAAAAAGCTCCCGGTTTTAGAGACAGACTGGATTGCACAGACTGTCCACAGTCTGGAAGAGCTGAGCCGGTCAGTTTCGTGCTGCCACAATCTCCCTGGACTGGAACTCTGCCTTCTTACAGGAGATTGCAGATTAATAGTCCTGATAATGGGACATCAATCTAAGTTTGTCATCAATCAGGCCAGATTTCTGCCAGCATCGCTCCAAACTTCTCCCTGCTCTCCTCATCTCCCTCAAGGTCCCATCAAACCATGGGGACTGAGGGCGAAGCATGAGGGGGCAAATATGGACAGGAGCTATAGAATCCAGAGCAGTCACCACTGCCCTATTATAGGGCTGAAGAAGCTCCTCTGGATCCCTGCTTACACTCAAACTCCTCAGTAGGTCCAGGACCACCATAAGAAACAAGCTGCACACCCTTCACCCCTCATCTCGCACACCCTCTGACCCCACCCTACCTTTCTAGCCCTCCCCCATCCACATTTACTCAGACTACCCTGCCCACATCTCCCACTTCTCCCTCGCCCATCTAGCCCTCACCTCCCATGTATACTTACCCTGCTCTCACTACCTCTCTCCCCTTTTCTTTGCTGCATTCTGCAATATGAATATTGTATTAGTCTGTCTGTTCTATGTAGTTCTGCTTATCTGCCCTTACCATGCTATGTACTGATGTAACTAATGTATAATTAAGTACTGCTGTAACCACTCTCGTATGCACTTTGTAACAATTATGTATCATGTCTTGTATAGCTTGTATTGTTTTGTGCTCTGTACACGTTATATGTTCAGGACCTCCTTATAAATGAGCCTGCTCAATGGAGTATTTCCTGTCAACAAACTTAAAACTTGAACTTGAAACTTGAAGACCATCGGGGTCAAACCCCACAAAGGGCAGTACAGGTCCATCTCCGTAGGGGCAGGTCTATTTGGGGTGTAGCAAAACTGAACCCTATAATGTGGTGAGCAAACCATCCAATGGGCTCTACCACCACGTTGGAGATCTCCATCCCCAGTTGGAACACTAGGTCCAATGAATGACCTTGAGAATGGGTTGCAGAGGTAATCACCTGTGTGAAGCCCAAAGAAACCATCAGTTGGAGGAAGTCTTGTCCAAAATGTGAAACTTCATTGTCAACCCAGGCATTGAAGCCCTCCAGCACCAACCACCTGAGGAACTCCAACACCCTTTCGACGATGAAGTCCTCGACTTCCAGTAGGAATTCCTTCTCACTCCTGGGTGGACGGTAAATGAGAAGTATCCTACAACTCACACCTGTGCCCACAATACATTCAAAGGATCTAGTGTCTCTCACTGGCACATCTACAAGGCCCAGTTCTGTCTTAAAACAGATGGCCACCCCCCCCCAACCCCTACAATCCAACCTCAGGCAGTGTATCACTGAGTACCGAGCTGGAATGGCTGACTCCAGAATGGGACCCGCATACTCATCCAGCCAGGTCTCAGTGATGCACAACAGGTTGGATGTTCCAACAAGATCAGCAATTACTGCTTCCTTGTTTCTAATCGACCTGGCATTACATAACACCGCCCAGGTTAGATGAGCAGTCGAAGCTGACCGCACTATTTGGCCACGCAAGGTGGAGCCCTTGGTTAGGGGTACAAGGCAGGTTGGACTCCTCTCCTGAATCCATTTCACCCCAGGGCACCTCCTTGAAACCACCACTCCAATTAGCCCCCCCCCCGCTCCACTCCCCCAACAGGTTCACACCCCCCCGATGCCTTCTTGCTATACCCAAGGCATGACAGCACCTATACACTTCCACCGGAGCTCAGCGGAGGAGTAGCGCCTGCCCACTGAAGACAGACTGCCAACACATCCTGCCGATATCCACAAATTAGCAGTTACCAGTCAGTTCACAATCATACACTCACACAGACAATCACACACTATAAAACACCCCTAAACCAGCCTAATCAATACCCCAAAATCCACAAAACAACTACCCCCCTAAAATTCCCCAAAGCAACCCAACAGCAATACAAATTTACACAAATAACCATACACCAAAGGAGCTGTAATGCACTAAGTCTTTGAAGTATTGTCCAGAAAGAATTTTAACAGTCCAGTATAAGCAAACTTATATAACACCGTTCACAAAGGCTTGCCAAGTCCTTCCAACGATTTGAAAAGCAGAGGGGAAGCTCTCACCAGCCCCTCACCAGGACCATATGTCCAAGAAGTGTGGCCCTTTTACTGCCACAGTCACAGTTCCACAGCATTTGTAAGTTAATAATGAGGCCCTCTCACTGCCTCCCAGCATGAAAATGTAAGGTTACAGTACCTGCCACAGGTCTTCTAGTAAAAAGAAATCACGGAGAAAGCTCACATCACAGTTACTCTTCCTCATGCAGGAGATCCTTTAAGAGCTACTCCAACTGGAAAACCACCTCTAAGATGCCAGAATTACCAGGCCCCAAATCCAGCCAGAAACAGGTGCCCCATTCCAGAAGAACTCCCCACCTAGACCACTACACAATCGTGGGGAGGTACTAACAACAACAAAAATGGAAAGGGACTTGGGGGTGCTCATATCAGATGACCTTAAGGTAGGCAAGCAATGTGGAAGACAGTAAGGAGGGCTAGGGAGAATTCTAGGATGCGTAGGGAGAAGCATCACCAGTAGAAAGCAGGAAGTTGTTGTCCTTCTGTACAGGCAGTTGGTGAGACCCCATCTGGAGTACTGCGTGCAGTTCTGGAGACCCACCTCTGCAAGGACATAGACAGGATGGAGGCAGTACAGAGGAGAGCAACCAAAATGGTGCAGGGTCTGCACCAGAAGCCATCCGAAGAGAGACTATAAGAGCTTAATATGTATACCCTTGAGGAAAGGAGGGAGAGGGGGGACATGATAGAAACTTTCAAGTACCTCAATGGAATAAACACAGTCTAAGAGGGTGGCATATTTCAGAAAAAGAGATGTGCAAGAACAAGGGGGCACAATTTGAAAATAGAGGGGGGACGGCTCTGGGACAATGTGAGGAAGTATTTTTTCACAGAGAGGGTGGTGGGTGCATGGAACAGCCTTCCTGAGGCAGTTTTGGGTCAAAAATAGTAGTTGAATTCAGGAATGCATGGAACCTACATAAGGCTATTATAGTAGGGGGTATGAGGAAGTAGGCTGCTGGTTAACTAGGATTTGCAGCTTATCCAGTAGGTAGGGAAATGAGCAGACTAGATGGGCCAAGCGGTCCTTATCTGCCATCAAAGTCTATGTTTCTATGTTCTGTTTCATCTGTTTATACCTTTCAAATCCCTCCCATAGAAATCTGTGATGAGCCTGTCCATGTTCTGTCACCATCCATCCCTATATCACTGTCTCTCTCTATTCATTACCATGGAATAGCCTCCCTCTCTATATGTTCCATATTCTGACAGGGAGCTACATCAAACCAGTACGGTCAACAAGAATGTAATCAGAACGGCGTGTGGAAAGACCGCGACAGGGAAAAAAGTGAGCCAAAGGAGCGCTCATTCCAGCAAGCAGCTCTGCATGCTCGCCCACACCACAAACCACATAACACACAAGATGGAATATCAAAATGTTATGCGGGGGTCTATGCCCCCTGCACACCCCTAAAAAATATAATCAACTCTGAGGGAGGTCCAAACTCAGGGAAGGGGGATAAATCAGGATGAGGGTGGATTTTGACTGCAACAGTAAAGGTGGTTTGGGACCAGCAAGGGTTGAGCACAAGATTCAAAATCGAAAAATAAATAGAAGATATCCAACCAAAAACATGCATAATGTATGAGTCGGGCTCAAACTCCTGACAGTTTGACCTATACTGCCTTTCCCATACTGTCACTCTATCTGCTGAGCCACAACAGTAGTATGCTGCTTCAGCACACAGTCGTTTACTTCAAGTAGTCAGCATGAGTGAACACAGCTACAGGTACAGCGCTGTAATGTCCGCGTAACGTCTGAGCTCATGCTCAGATCTGGGAAAGACCACCTTTCCTTGTTTTGAGAAAAAATCCACCCCTTTTTCTGCAAATTTATGGGGAATATTATTTTTGGTTAATTCACTCCCTTTTAAATAGAAGCATAGAATCCAACGGCAGACAAGGGCCTCTTGGCACACCCTGCCTACCCACTTTTGTTTTATATTTGCTGCAAACCCAAACTGGTTTATGGTGCTGTCTCTCCCCCTTTCATTACCCCTACGATGCCCTTTTATCTATCCCAGGCACTTTTGACCCCCCCCCCACACCACTACCTCTGCCAGAAGACTGTTCCAAGAATACACCACTCTTTCTGTGAAGAAGCTCTTCCTCACATCTCTCCTGAATCTACCCCCTCTAGCTTCATAGCATGTCCCTTTGTTCTAGAGCAACTTTTTTTCTGAAAAATATTTCTCTCCTACACCTTATTAACCCCATGAGATATTTAAAGATCTCTGTCATATCCCTCGTCTCCCTCCTCATCTCCAGAGATTACATATTGAGTTCCTTTAGCCTCCTATTGTATGGCTTTTGATGCAGATCCTGCACCATTTTGGTACCTCTCATCTGGACTACCCCCGTTCTGTCTATGTCTTTCCTGAGATGTGATCTCAGAACTGAACACAGAACTCAACGTTTGGTCTTACTAGTGATTTATAAAGCGGCAACATCACCTACCTCTTTCTACTGGTGATACCCCTTCCTATTTATCCCAGCATCCCACTAGCCCTCCCGACTGCCTTGTCACACTGCCTGGCCACCTTCAGGTCATCCAATATGATTACCCCCAGGTTTCTTTCCTGCTTGATCATTGCCAGTAATACTCCACCAATTTTGTACTCCACCTCTGGGTTTCTATGGCCCAAGTGCATTATTGTGCACTTTTTTGCATTAAAACCAGCTGTCATACCCTTGACCACTCCTCCAGTTTTCTTCAGATCCCTGCCCATTATTTTACCCCCCCACCCCACAAGTGTACACTCTGTTGCAGATCTTGGTGTTATCTGCAAGATGCAGACCTTCCCTTCCAGTTCCTCTGCAATGTTGCTTATAAAAGCATTAAAGAGGACCGATCCCAGCACTGAACCCTGAGGCAACCCACTGGTCACTCCCCCTTCCTGGTAGTGAACTTGTAGACTTGCCTGATCGGCAGTCCCTAATGTGGACCATCATCTTTCTGTGTTACAGTATAAGGGATATCAGTATCTGCTTATGCTTGCTATGATGTGGGATTCAGTATTCTAAAATGGGCAGAAACAATCCTAAAAGCTGATTGGCTGAAAGACAATCTCAGCCGTGTCCTTATCAAGCCATAGCCATAAAACCGGCACTACTTGTGCCAACCAAAACTCAGCACATAGTAAAATCATTCCATGCCACCAGTCCCAGGCTGCAGCTTCTCTGGTATGATGTGAGGGAGCCACGACACTCTGGGAGAGTGATGGCACAGTACTGCAACAATCATGAATTCCATCAAGAGTGCCATAATTTCCACAGCTCAGAAAACAAAAGTACTGCATTAAATAAAAGCAGACCTCACTCTGACCTTCATTTTACTTTGTAGTAGCTGCTGACCTGCTGCTCTACCGCTCACTACTGTACATAATTCCAGCAGCTTGTCTCCATTCCCATTGGTCCCCACAGCATTCCTAAGAGCTGCCGCAGCCTCTCTCCATGCAACCAACTGCAACCTGAAGTGAGACTGACTGTAACCTGAAGTGTGACCCACTTTTAAAAAAAAATCAAATGGTCACTTCATACACACTCCAAATCCTCTTGCTTTCCCTTTGAATATCGGGCTCCCGAGATGTGTTGTAATGGAACGATAAGCACAAGTACAGCTGCTGAGGAAGGACATGCTCACTCCATACAGAACCGCCCTGCTGAGTTTAAAAACTCAAAATCTGAAGCTATACACAAAATAAAAGACATGCAGTGTGTGTGTGTGAGACTTTGGGGGGGGACTAAGCCAAGCAGTATGTGTAGTGGGAGGCGTAAGCTAAATAACATTGTACTATACAGTACAGTACAGTACATCGAGGAACTACTTTATTTCTCTGACTAAAAAAAAAAACTCCCCTTTTCCTAATATTTTTCTACTCTGATAGCTCTTTTCTTTTTTTTAATTTTTAATTTCTACTTGGGGGCCCATTTTATAAGTGCAATAAGACACTCCGAGGAGTGGGTTGTGGCCTGAGAAGAGCACTTCCCTGGTGCTAAAGGCAATGCACCTGGGGCGTGCTCTTATCAGGCCATAACCCACACCTCGGAGTGTCTTATTGCTTGCTTATATTTGTGGTCTTAGTGTGCCACCTACAGCTATTAGCCATAATGCTATGATTAGCACATTATGTTAATGATTCTATTGTAATTCAAAAGTAGTGTTAGTCAGCAGAAGATTTATCAGTGTGTACATGCAAACCTAACGGCCTTGGGTGCGAGCTTCCCACCATACCCACCAAAAGAAATGCTTTGTTTAGCTTTTCTACTATGCAGATGAGCCCGTTATCAGGTAACAGACCTTCTTATCTCTGAGTATATAAGTTTGTGTAATCCTGTTTTTCACTGACTTTTCCTATGATGACACCGGGTGTTCAGAGGTCCCAGACTCCCAGCTGTGGTAAGCTGTCCTTTTTACATGTATTGGAGAATAAACCCTTGTTCTGCAACACCTGTCTTTGTGTCATGTTTTTCCATCAGGTTTAGATTCTGCCAGAACCCAACAAATGGTGACTGTGACATGGGCCTGACTGGTCAGACCCGACCCAGTACACAAAAGGTGCACAGACAAATGGGCATGGGAATCATGAAGGTGCTCGAACCTATGCCAACCTGTTCAACCCATATGGATGATTTACAGGCCCTCCATGCCCTGAACGGCACTGGTAATCACAATGGTGTTTGAACCTACACCCCCTTATTCAACAGTGGCACTGGTCTGTGGGATTCTGTATCCCAAACATGTAACTGTCTAGTTGTAGAGCACAATGTGAATTGATACACCTTGGATTCCTAGCTAGCTCAGAAAAAAGGGAACCTTCCAAAATGGTCATTAGAGCAGATTTTAAGTTAGACGTCTCAAACTTTCTAGCCTTCCATGGAGGTTGGGGGATTTCTCACTGGATGCGAAGTCGCACAGTCATCCAATACAGTATGTGTGCACGCTGTACGTGGAGACCAAACCTACAGTAAAGAAACATGACCAAAAGGGTGTAATGGTTGCCGCCCTATATGTGCACTACAGACAGTAGAAATGGAGGTCCTAGCTCTGAAAAAGGAGTTGGGCTCCAAATCCCAAGAAATGGGTGAGTATTGGAGGGAGTTGGAACAAGAAATTTAAAAGCTCAGAAATGAAACTCAGAATGAACTGCAATTTATTGTGCAGGACAGGGACAGAGAAGTTGTTAGACTGAGGGAGGATTGTGAAAGGCTGCAGCATGATAAGAAGCATATGTTACAGTTGAATGATTTGCTTACTGGTATGAATTATATGTTGCGGAGTGAGAGTGAAGAGTTGTATGAAGAGTTGGGAAAATGCCAGGAAGCACTGGACAGGGAGAGCAGGGAAAATCATGAAGTGAGTGCCACATACAGAGTTTTGTAAGAGCATGTCAGTAAGGAACAGTACAGAGGCAAAGTGAATCATTCAATGTGTAGAGCCAAGACAGCGAAATTACACTAGCAGCTGACAATTCTGAAGGATCATGTGAAAATGATGTCATATGCCACACCAATCAACCTGGCGCCATTGGAAGATGATGAAGGCGAAGACGAAGAAATCCAAGATGGCAGTCCTTGGGACATTGGAGGGTGTAGGCCTTGCCCACCACTGGTAGCCATCTTAAGCAAACAAGACAAGGGCAAAGTGGAAGCCCTGATTGAACAAGCGGTCATGAAAGCTGGAGTCTCCAAGGCACAGTCCTCAGCAATCAGACAGGCCATGGCCGACCTGTTGAAGAAGGAGGTGGAACAACAGACCCTCTTTCAGGGTGTGGGGATCCCTATGGCCAAGGTGGTTGTCAAGTCCATGACAAGGCAAACAGGGCCCACCCCGAATGCTCTGCAGTCCACAGAGGCCATCCAGACCATCGTGGACAAAGTAGGCCGCGTGGCCTCTGGCGACGATCTTGGTTGCCTTTTGGAAAAGGTATGAAACCAATGTAAAATGCTCAGCCTCCCAGCCAAGCACAGAGTCCAGGTTTTGAAAAAAACTGTGGACCCCACGTTGTGGGCCAAGTTACTGGAAGTGGTACATAATAACATCAGAGCCCCATTCAATGTAGTCACAGCCAGCCTCCTGGTGATGCACAATTCCAATATGGTTGACATGATGCTCACCCATCCAGTGAAGCAATATGCCAAAGAGACCCCAGCACAGTTTGACAATCACCTGTGGCTTCCCTACTCAACAGGCAAGAAGCTGGCCAATAAGGCTGCCAAACGAGACTCAACTGAGTATAAATTCCTGTTTCTGAAAAATCTGTAGTCAGCCCTTCACAAGAAGGTTGAGACAGTGATATTCCTGAGATGGGAATGCTTCCATGCAATCATTGAGAAAGTGGAGTGTCCTTATCAAAACAACGCACGGGACCTTTACTCAGGTTCCAAGGCCAAGGTGGCCAAGGTGGAGAACAACACTGATCGATCCACTCAGTACGTGATGGATGGGAAGTCAAAGGATTCCAAACAGGACAAGCCATCCTACCAAAACTGAGGAGGATCAAATAAGAACAAACAGCAGTATCGGCCAAAGCCGAACCAGCAAAATGGAAAAGGGAATAATGGACAGAAACAGCTGTCCAGCCCTTCGTACCAGGATTTGGCTGAGAAAAACAACTGGCTCCAGGAGTTTAAGGCCAAAGTCCAATCATTGATGGCAGCAATCCCAACAAGAACCATGACTGCCATCCTTTCCGCCCTTCCATAGAAGGAATCTGATGAGGGCAGGCAGTCCAAGTCTCCATACTCCAAAGTGGTACAGATACTTCAGGAGATAGACTCTTCATCTGACGACACTAACCAGAAGCACTCTGAATCAGATTGACGTTGTCAGGCCTCGGTTCACATTATCACCACCCTGGCAACCAATGATTCCAGATGTCCTTGTGTAGAAGCACTGAGTGGGGGCTGCCAGCATGACTTAGTTCTGGATAAGGGCGCCATAGTTTCAGTGCTACACCAGGATGACCCACAGCTATCTCGTTGGTCAATTGAGAAGCCCACTTCTGCTCAGACCTTCGAGGGGACTGTGGTCACAACGTACCAGTCCAAACCAATACCAGTCATCATCAGTACCTTGGAGGTGACACACCATTTTGATCTCATGATACTACGTCATCAGCAGAGCATCTTGGGAATAGATTTTCTCTCACGCTATGGTTGCATGGCGGATTTAGCCAATAGGCTATTGCTTCAGATACCTAGCCAGTACCATATGCTTCTCATCTCTGACTTGTATGTGGTAGTAGCAGTAAAGGCCAACGACATGGAATATGATGTCATCCTCATGTTCCAGCACTATGAGCTATTCCCTCAACTGAAACCAATTTTGGAAAGGCATCAAGAGGCCTTTGCCAAACACAAGCATGATTGTGGGAGAATGTACACTCTCATACAAATCACTGGAGATGAACCCCTATTCCAGAGAAAATATCCTTTTCCATCAGATGCAATCCCCTCCTTGAGGGCAGCCATTGACTCACTTTTGAAACAAGGGATCATTAGATCTTATGTGTCCACAGTCAACTCCCCCATCTGGCCAGTAGAGAAGCCTAACAATAACTGGAGACTCACCATCAACTACAGGAGACTTAACCAAGTCACCCCCTGTTGTGCACTAACCTTGGCATGTACTCCAGACATGCTAAAACTTCTGAAACCTGAACACAAGTGGTTCAGTACACTGGATATCTCCAGTGGCTTCTGGTCACTCCCATTGGCCCCTGAGAACCAATACAAGTTTGCCTTCACCTTTGAAGGATGTCAGTACAAGTGGAACTGCCTCCCACAGGGGTTCCACAACAGTCCTTTCCTATTCCACATCCACATGAGGGATGCCATATGTGGCTTCTCCACACCAGAGTGTCTCTTGAAATATGTGGATGACCTTCTCCCGGCCACCACAGGCTTGGAAAAAACACCTGGAGCACCTGGACAAGCTCTTGACACTCCTACTGAAGCCAAGCCTCAAGTGCAATTCTGCAAAGGTACAACTCTGCCTCCCAGAAGTTTCTTTTCTGGGCCAGCGCATCATTGCAGAGGGCAGAAGACCCACCCTGGAAAAGGTCCAAGGCATTCAGGATCTGCCACTTCCTACCAGTGTGGCTACTATGAGATGTTTTCTGGGTATGGTCAACTACTCCAGAGATTTCATATGCAACTTTGCACAGAAGGCTGCACCCCTGTATGAGTTACTGAAGAAAGATGTTCCCTGGCAGTGAGGAAAGGAATACACAGCTATCACTTCTGTGAAGAAGGCTTTGGCCTTTGCTCCAACTTTGCTCAACCCAAATCCAGAACTGCCATTCCATCTGGAAACTGCCACCTCTGAGGTGGGCATGTCAGCAGTCCTTGCACAAAACGGAAATGCCACCCTGAGGCCTATTGCCTATGCCTCACACATGTGCTCCCTAGTGGAGCAGAAGTACTCTCTGTGGGAGAGAAACCTCTTGGTGACCTTCTGGACCATCAAACACTTCACCTACATTATAGGGTTTTCCCCTATTGTGTTGCAAACCAACCACATCTCTACCAACTTACTACTGACAGTCAGAATCAAAGATGGAAATGTGTCTGACTCTAGACTCACCCATTGGTCTCTCCTCTTAAAGGATCAAGACATCACTGTGCTTCCCGCCAAAATGCCCTTCATTTTGGCACATGGACTTTCATACCAAGAAGATCCACATGAGTGTGGCCTAGAGCCACCCACCCTGCCTGTACCAGGCCCATTACTGCCCACCACAGAGCGCATTCTAAAAGAACTTGCACTCTGCTGCATCTTTACAGATGGATCTTCTTCCTACCATGAGGGGGAACAAATTGCAGGCTTTGGGGTCCTGGTCCTGTACCCAGCAGGTGACACCTTTGAGATGTAAAGGAAGTGCACTACAAAATCCTCTCAGTATGCAGAGCGTGCTTCAGTAGCCCGTACCCTGGAATTCATCCATGATCACGGCACAGAGGACACCATTATCTTCTCTGATTCTTCCTGGGTGTGCAGTTCCTTGACTGAATTTCTTTCCTTCTGGAAGACCCATAATTTTGCCTCTTCAGAAGGCACTCCTGTGAAGTACAGGGACCTGTTTGTACACATTGTCAGCCTCGCTGAGCAATTTGTTTTCAGGCTGTACATATATAAGGTTAAGGCCCACTCCAAGGCTGAACCTTTCCATGAGTACAATGATCGAGCAGACACCTTAGCCAAAGATGGTGCTCGGGGGGGGGAAGGTATGGTCCATGCAACCCCCCACTGGGCTACATATAGTGGCCACCCACAAGAGTACCAAAGTGGTCCCTCTGGACCTGACTGCAACACAAATGGCAGATCCAGAGATAAAAGAGGTATATGAATACCTCTCAAAGGAAACAGAAAAAGATGTGTTTCTGAATAACCCATTCAAAAGACATTCTGACACCCTTCGTCCCTCTGTAGACCAGAAGTTGGTCCTGTATCACTCTGGTGATCAAAAGTATGGGTGATTTCCAAATCACTCAGACCAGAATTCATTCATCAAGTCCATGATACCCCACCAGGTGGACACCAAGGGGTAGACAAAATCATGCAGAAACTGAAAACAGTAGGGGTATTGAACAGGTCATACAATATGCACAGGGGTGATCTACAGACCTCTGGCACAGCAGGAGGAAGTAGACAGGGAACTAGTGGTGAACATACATGACATGGCAGCTAAAGGTGAAATCCTGCTACTGGGGGATTTCAATATGCCGGACATGGTGGCTGCTTCAGTCAGAAGCACAGCCATCCTGGAATCCCTGCAGGGGATTCAACTCAGGCAGTTAGTGCATGAGAAAACCAGGGACAAGTCAATTCTGGACCTGGTATGGACCAATGGGAATAGAGTCAAAGAAATACAGGTGGAAGGGCAGCTGGGGTCCAGTGACCACCATGTGGTGTGGTTCAGCATGGAGACATGGACTCAATTAAGCAACAAGGGCAAGAGTATTAGATTTCAGGAGGGATGATTTTACTGAAATGGGTAGATGTGTACAAGCAGTTCTGGGGAAAGGAGAGGTAATAGAGGAGGTGGAAGAACAATGGGAGAAACTGAAAGGAGCCATAGTGAATATAACAACCAATGTATTAGGATAGTGGCCAAAGGAAAAAGAAGAAGGAAACCACTATGGTTCTCTAAAGTGGTGAGGGACAAAGTCAGGGCTAAAAGGCTGAGTTTCAGGAAATATAAGGGGAGCCAAAGGGAGGAGGACAGGGAGGTGTACCTTGTATGTCTAAGGGAAGCAGGGAAGGCTATTAGGATGTTGAAGGCGCAGACAGAAAAGGGTTTAGCTTGGTCTGTAAACAAAGGGGATAAGGCATTTTATAGGTACATCAATGAAAGAAGAAAACCCGGGGGGTTGGGGATTGTTAGGCTCAAAGGAGAGAAGGGAGAGTGCAAGGAGGGGGATGTGGACAAGACAGAAATACTGAACAAATACTTCTGCTCGGTATTCGCTAAGGAGGGGGAGGGTCAAGGACCACAGTTGGTTTGCAGAGATGATGGGGGGGGGGAGAGAAGTGGATACCAGTCCATTCACAGTGGAGAGAGTTCTGGAAGAACTCACAAAGCTGAAGGTGGATAAGGTCATGGGACCAGACGGCATCCACCTGAGGATATTAAAGGAGCTGAGAAGGAAACTAGCAGCACCTCTGGTGGCCCTGTTCACAGAGTCACTCAACACGGGTGTCATTCCAGAGGACTGGAGGAGGGCACATGTAATCCCACTGCACAAAAGCGGCAGTAGGGAGGAGGCGGGGAACTACAGGCCAGTCAGCCTCACCTCAGTGGTGGGGAAGATCATGGAGACACTGCTGAAAGAAAGGATAGTGGCACATATGGAATCCAGTGGTGCTCAGGATCTGAGGTAACACAGATTTGCAGCAGGAAGGTCATGTCAAATGAATCTAATAGATTTTATTTATTGGGTGACTAGGGAAATAAATCAGGGAGAGGTGGCAGACGTCGCCTACCTAGATTTCAGCAAAGCCTTTGACACCGTCCCACATAGAAGGCTGATTAACAAGATGGGTAATCTGAGTATTGGAAACAAGATAGTGAACTGGGTTAGGAACTGGTTAACAGACAGGAGACAGAGGGTGGTGGTAAATGAGGTACAATCTGGGGAGAGGGGGGTGACCAGTGGGGTACCACATGGATCAGTACTAGGACCAGTCCTGTTCAATGTCTTCATTAGTGACATTGCAGAAGGACTAGAAGGAAAGGTCTGCCTGTTTGCAGATGACACCAAGATCTGCAACAGGGTGAATACTCCAGAAGGGGGTGCAGAAAATGAAGAGGGACCTGAAGAAGCTTGAAAGATGATTGGAGATGTGGCAACTGAGGTTCAGTGGAAAGAAGTGTAAAATAATGCACTTGGGTAGAGGGAACCCTGGGGAGAGCTACAGTTTGGGGGGGGGAGTTGACTGTCACCAAAGAGGAAAGGGACCTAGGAGTTATCATCTCTGATGACCTTAAGATATCATAGCAGTGCACAAAGGCGGCAGGGAGGGCCAGTGGCATGCTGGGGTGCACAGGCAGGGGTATCACTAGCAGGAGGCGGGAGGTGGTGATGCCATTATATAAAACATTGGTAAGGCCTCACCTGGGAGTACTGCATGCAGTTCTGGAAGCCACACCTGAACAAGAACGTAGATAAGGTGGGGACTATCCAGAGAAGGGCAACAATGATGGTGCAGGGCTTGCATCACAAAACATATGAGGAGAGACTAAGGGACCTCAATATGTACTCACTGGAGGAGAGGAGACAGCGAGGGGACATAATTGAAACTTTCAAATGGGCATAAACAAGGTGCAGGTGGGTGACCTTTTCCAATGTAGAAAAAGTACTAGAACAAAGGGGTACAATATGAAATTGGAAGGGGATAGATTAAGAGGTAATGTGAGGAAGTTTATTTTACACAGAAAGGGTAGTCGACGCTTGGAATAGTCTGCCACAGAAGGTAGTGGGTACAAGCACAGTGGAGGGGTTTAAGCATGCCTGGGACAGGCACAAGAGAGGTTTGAGAGGGGAGGAAGTGATGAAAAGCCATTGATCACATAGGGTCAGTGGCCCCATACAATGTATAGGGCCTATGGGCAGACTGGATGGGCCTAGTGGTCCTTATCTGCTGACAATTTCTATGTTTCTAGGCTGGTGACCTTGTATGGCAACCAAGGTCCAACGCTATTTGGACAATTTCATTGCCTGCACTCCGAATAACCCTATTCCTGGCAAGAAAATGCCAAACTGCTCCCCCAGAGACAATCTGGTTCCTGTAATGCAATTCAAATTGATTTCAAATCAAATCAGATCAAATCACAGTTTATTTATATTGTGCTTTTCAGATACCAAAGCGCAAATACATAACAAAAACATACATCAATAATACATAAAAATATAAAAATATAAAAACAGTTAAAAGACAGCAAAATAAATTTATTCATAGGCTGAGTCAAACAAAAAGCTCTTCAGAGAAGCCTTAAATGACTCTGTGGACAGGCACTCTCTAATCCAACGAGGTAGAGAATTACACAGGGTTGGGGCCACAAAAGAAAAAGCTCTGTACCCCGAAGATTGAAGACGAACCCTGGGAATCTCTAGCAATCCCTCTTCGGCGGAACGGAGTGGGCAGAGGGGGCAGTAGGGCCGAAGGAGATCTTGCAGGTAGCCCGGTCCCAGTCCATGTAGGGTCTTATAGGTCAGCAATGCGACCTTGAAGGTAATCCTCCAATGCACCAGCAGCCAGTGCAGTTCACACAGAACAGGTGTGACGTGGCAAGTTCTTGGTAGCCCAGTCAACAACCTGGCTGCAGCGTTTTGCACAAGCTGCAGGCAGTGGAGATCTACCCCCGGCAACCCTAGATACAGAGCATTACAGTAATCTAGACGTGAGGAAACAAAGGTGTGAACCTACACAGGAAGGTCATCATGTGGAACAAGGTGCTTTATCTGGGCTATATTCCTCAGATGGTAAAAAGAGGACTTGACAATGGCTGACACCTGAGTCTTAAGCGTCAACTCAAAATCAAGTATTACACCCAGATTCTGCACCTGTTCAGAAGGTCTCAACTGGTTACCCCCAGGACAATCCCAAAGGGAGACCCAGGAGTCAACTTCTCTGCATGGTGACCAGGGTCCACCACCAGCACCTAGTCTTGATTTCATCAGGCCACTGCCAACCAACAGCAAAAACAACAAGTATGCACTTGTGATCGCTGACCTTTTCTCAAAATAGGTAGAAGCCTTCCCATGTAGAGCAAATACAGCGAAAGCCACTGCCAAAATCCTGGTAGATCAGGTATTTACCAGGTGGGGGCCACCTCTTAAGGTGGACTGTGACCAAGGATCTAGTTTCACAGGAGAACTGATGCAGGTATGCCTGCAGTTACTGAGAGTTAGCCAAAAATGTCACTTTGTAGACCATCCTCAGTCATTTGGACAAGTAGAAAGAGCCAACAGACAGCTTGCATTGATGTGTAAATTTGCAAATGAAAATGCTAAAGGTTGGGGCACTTTGTTGCCCTTACTCCTAATGGCAATCAAAGCTATCCCAACTACAACAACCTGGTCACCCTTCGTGGTGATGACTTGACAGACAAATGAGACTATCTGAACATTTGTGGATTGATCTGAATGTCCCTACTGCAGACAGAGTGTCAGCAGACACTTATGTCATACAACTGAAAGACAGCCTGGTACAAACATACCTTTTTGCTGCCACAACTCTGGGTCAGGCCTAGCAGCAATCCAAAATGTACTTTGAGAAGAAGGTCAAAGAAGTTGATTGGCAAGTAGTAGGCAAAGTAATGGTACTGAAATTCTCCACCCCTGCCCACCCATTTGCAAACAAATGGGCAGGCCCCTATGACATTATCAGCAAATTGAGCCCTGCTGTCTACCAAGTGCAGATCAAAGACCGCAAGAAACCCCTTCACAATTCGTACCATGTCAATCAACTGAAACTGTACAAAGGTGATTAATGCTCCTTCCCCTAGCCAGGGGAGGAAGATCTGTAAGTTAACCTTTTTGTTCTCTTCTTTTTCAGAAATGATGATTATTTTCATCTACCTTCTGCCATGCATACTGGCAAGCATGTTCGAGTTCCACCAGATGGATACCAAGAGACTTCTCCATGTCCTGAACCATTGGGATATAACCTACTTTCCAGACCCGCTCTTATCACCTTCCCCTAAAGGTGTAGCCATCAACCTCCCATCCTCAACCGTCATTGTTCGTGAAGGAAAAGATGCTTATCTGAATGCCATGGTGGTGTCTCCAGACCAATCCAATCTATAGATAGAATGGAAGACTGATAACCCTAATTGACAACAGATTCCAGTAGCCCACCTTTCCAAAGGAACTTTCCAAGGCTGGCCCAATACTCGTATCTGCCCCAATGGAACTTTGTGCATACACCAAGTTCAGCAGCAACATACTAGTCTCTACAACCTCACGGTGATGATGAATCCAAACTTTTGTTCCAAATTCCCTAGTACTGCCATGAGCCAATTTTGTTCCAGTCATTCCATTGCTACAGCTGCTCTTTTCCATACAGTCATCCCAGCATCAAAGAACAATCCTTTGCAATGCCCAACATTGGAGTCAGGCCCTCCCAGTGGCCTGGCCTCTACTTCTGTTCCTGGAACTCACATCAATAATGTTCAATTTATGTATGTTCCTGTTGTTTTGAACCTGACGCACTAGAACATGGCCAAGTTCGGCCACTGTTAATCAATGTTTTTAAATTTCACACTGCAAAGTTCTTAGACTTAATGGCAGCACATTAAGCACATGCACAAGATCCTGTAGCTGGTGACACACTATGAAACACCAAGGGGTGTTCCATCCATGACGTCCAAAGCGGAACATGGGATCTGCTGACATATCAGGTGCAACAGGCACTGTTACAGGTTTACTTGGCTCAGGAATGTGAATTTGGAACCAAGTCAATTTGGCTAAAATTCAAACTAGAATTTTCAATAGTAAATTAGTTTAGAATGTGCTACAGCCCATGCTACATGGTATTGATGGAGTGCCCAAGAGGAGAGATTCATGGTGTATAACATGTACGATATTACATGTTTATTCAATGAGATCTGAAACAAACTAGTCAAGGGGGGAGGCACTGATAAGCAGCAGGGAATTCCCAGCCTCCCCCTACAAAACAGGATACTAAATTAGGTAAAGACCAAGGTAGAAAGGTCAGTATGGAGCTGGGCAGGGGTAAATGGAGAAAGCAACATCAATGAGGACAGGGATGGTGCTACAAGAGGGAAAGCCATGAAAAAATGGAGAGTAATGAGTAGCAATGCCCATAGTCTGGGTAACAAGCTTCCTGAATTAGTGGCCTTGATGGAGAAGAACATCTGGATAGTGTGGCATTCACAGAAACATGGTACACACAGAACCATGACTGGGACATAAACATACCAGGATACACTATCTACAGGAGGGACAGGGAGGGTAAAAGAGGAGGAGTAGTAGCTCTCTACATAAGGGAAGAAATCAAAGCAACAGAACAAAAGGGTAAACAGGGAGGAGAGGAAGCACTGTGGGTCAATTTGGAGACAGGCAAAGGCACCGCAATCCGCACAGGGGTTGTATACGGACCCCCATTTCAGGGGGAGGAAATGGACAAGGAAATGATAGAAAGTATCCTTAGAATGCAGAAAAAGGAGAGATATTGCTAATGAGAGATCTGAATATGCCAGATGTTAACTGGAGTGCATTTGCAGCAGCCACTTCTAAGAGTGGGGTCATTTTTAGATGTCCTACAGGGGACATGTCTTAGACAACTAGTATCGGAACCCACTCGAGAGGGAGCAATCTTAGATCTGGTACTCTCAAATGGAGATGGCAAGATGATCACAGATTTAGAAGTGGGTAGTCATCTGGGAACTAGTGACCATCGAACAGTGTGGTTCACGATAAACACTGCAGTAGTCAAGCCATACAAAGGCAAAGGTACTGGACTTCAGGAGGGCTGACTTTGCCAAAATGGGTGAGTGCCTATAAAATGCACTAGCAAATGGGCAGGAAGGAGAGGTGGAAGAACAAGGGGAAATAATCAAAATTGCCATCACAGAGGCAACAAGCCTGTGTGTGAAGCAAATAAAACAAAACCATGTAGGAAACCACTACAGTTCTCAAAGGAGGTGGCAGGGAAGGTTAGGAAGAAAAAGAGAGCATTCAGGAAGTACAAGGAATCACAGAAGGAGCAGGACAGAGAATTGTATCAGTTAAAGCAAAAGGAAGCAGGAAAGGCAGTCGGAACAGCAAAGGTCCAAACCAAGGAAAAGACAGCCAACTCAGTTAAAAAGGGGGATAAAACCATTTATAGATACATCAGGGAGCGAAGGAAGACCAAGGGAGGGATAGTGAGGCTTAATAAAGGGAGGGGTGGGCAGAGGGTGACTGTGAAAAGGCAGAGATACTAAACAAATATTTTTGCTCAGTATTCACAAATGAAGAGGGGGAGGTACCTAAACCAAACAATAGAAACATGCTGGATACGGGGTTTGATACCAGCCCTTTCACAGAAGAAAGGGTTCTGAAGGAACTCTTAAAACTGAAGGTGGACAAAGCAATGGGGCCTGATGAGATTCATCACAGAATTCTAAAAGAACTAAGGGTAGAACTAGTGACACCACTGACTATCCTCTTTAATAAATCATGGGAGGATGGGGTGGTACCTGAGGACTGGAGGAGGGCAGATGTTATTCCACTTCACAAAAGTGGGAGCAGGGCAGAAGTAGGAAACTACAGACCTGTTAGTTTAACCTCAGTGATTGGGAAAATGATGGAATCACTTCTGAAGGGAAATAATTGTTGAGTACCTAGAGGTCAGAGGAGCACAGGACCCATGACAGCATGGATTCACAGTGGGATGGTCATGCCAGATGAATCTAATAGATTTATTTGACTGGTGACCAAAGTAGCAGATCAGGGAGGGGCTGTGGACATGGCCTACCTAGACTTTAGCAAGGCATTTGACACAGTCCCACACAAAAGGTTAATATACAAGTTGGCCAGCCTGGGAGTGGGTCCCAAGATGGTAGCCTGGGTAAAGAACTGGCTGGAGAACAGGACACAGAGGGTAATAGTAAACGGACTCCACTCTGAAGAAAGGGGGGTTACTAGTGGGATACCGCAGGGTTCAGTACTAGGACCAGTCCTCTTTAATGTCTTTATAAGCAACATTGCAGAGGGACTGGAAGGAAAAGTATGTCTCTTTGCAGACGACACAAAGATCTGCAACAGAGTTGATACACAAGATGGGGTGGAAAGTATGAGAAGGGACTTGGCAAGGTTGAAGGAATGGTCAAATGTATGGCAGCTTAGATTCAATGCTAAGAAGTGCAAAGTAATGCACCTGGGAAACAAAAACCCAAGGGAAGAGTACACAATGTGGGGTGAGATACTAACAACAACAAAAATGGAAAGGGAACTGGGGGTAGTCATATCAGATGACCTAAAGGTGAGCAAGCAATGTGAGAGGGTAGTAAGGAGAGCTGGGGGGATACTGGGATGTATAATGAGAGGCATCACCAGTAGAAAACAGGAAGTTGTTATCCCTCTGTACAGACAGCTGGTGAGACCCCATCTAGAGTACTGCGTGCAGTTCTGGAGACCCAATCTCCGCAAAGCCATAGACAGGATGGAGGCAGTCCAGAAGAGGGCAACTAAAACAGTGCAGGGTCTGCACCAGAATACATATCAAGAGAGACTTAAGGAGCTTAATATGCATAGCCTTAAGGAGAGGAGGGAGAGGGGGGACATGATAGAAACTTTCAAGTACCTCAAGGAAATCAACAAAGTCCAAGAGGGTAGCATCTTTCAGAAAAAGAGGTGTGCAAGAACAAGGGGGCACAATTTGAAGCTAGAGGGGGGACAGCTCAGAGGTAATGTGAGGAAGGATTTTTTCATGGAGAGGGTTGTGGATGCATGGAACAGCCTTTCTGAAGAGGTTGCGGAGTCAAAAACAGTGGTGGAATTCAAGAATGAATGGGACAGGGATAAGGCAATTCTAGGGGGTGGAGATAGGAATGAAGTAGGCTGTTGGTTAGGTAGGATCTGCAGCTTATCTGTTAGGTAGGGAAATGGGCAGACTGGGTGGGCCAAGCAGTCCTTATCTGCCGTCAGATTCTACGTTTCTATGTAATGAATTGATATTCCAGAACAATAAAGAAGCTTCAGAGCAGCACATAGGCAGGGAAATTGTTTGTTCAGCTTATGGCACTTTTGCTATAACTACTATCACCAATCTTTTTTGAGATCTGGAATCAGGGCAGATCCCGGATTTGATTCATGACAGATGTATGGCTAAATGGTATTGCTCCTATTGCAGAATCCTGACATGCACTACCTGGTGCATGGACAGGCCTGTGTCCTTTTCTTTGGCCACGACACGGAACTTGGGCTATGTCACACCACACCCAAACATGGGACCCTGCTATGCTATGGGTCAATGTACTCTGTGCGACACTATGTACATGACCTTCACTGTGTCCCTTCCACTCTTCAACAAGGATTCTTCAGTCTCAGACAAGCCAATGAAAGTCCACTCTCTGGGTCACCTAGAGGGCAGCATCTATCAAGAACAGATCAGCTTGCCTCCTCTGCTGGTGCTTCATTCTCAACTGGATGCCTCAGTAGCCCCCCATACTGACTATTGTGCCAAACAGTTACCACTGTTTGTTCAGATGTGACATCTTTGATGTAACCACACCTGTTTGTGGTTACTCTCCAAACTCTATGGACTGGTCATATACGTTTGATAATGACCTCTGCAAACAAAACTGTTCATGTCACATCTCCTTTTGACAAGCCAAATGTCACCTTTGCCTCAAGAGAAGCTGTACAATGCCTCACCAGCTGTATGATGAATGCTTCCATCACCTACCCTGTCCAGCTCACGAAGTGGCACCTTCCTCAAGTTCTAGTTATCTATAATTCTGATGGACACTATTGTGTTGTGACCAACTACAAGACTTTTTTCCTATGGACCTCTGGTGTGTGGCATCACTATGCTCAGCTTCTGTTTTGTACCCCAGCAGCACACTGTCATTGGCCATACAGTTATCACCCCTGTCCCCACCCCAGAACATGACTCTGGAACCATGACAGTTTCCAGTGATCTATTAAATATTTCTGTTAGAGGTGCCACCACCACCTCCCTGAACTCTCTCAGCACTCTTGGATGCATCCTGCTGCTTTGTCCACCCTCAGGCTAGGAAGTGCTTTCCGAACTCTCTCCCCCAGAAAAATGACTTGTGTCCATTTTCCTCCCATCAAAGCTCCTGGTGCCTTTTCATGTTCCCTCTCCTTCCCCTTATACTGTGAGCACTGAGCAGAAATATTTGTTCAAGATGTCTGCATTTTCTTGATTCCCCTCCATACTTCCCCTTCCTCTTTAAATGTACAATCCGTTTGTCTTCCTTTTCTCACTAACATACCTGAAAAGTGTTGTGTCCCTTTTTGATACTGCCCGAACTCTTCTTTCCCCAGTTTGTGCTGCTGCACTTCTTGCTTCTTTCCTAGCCTTGGTCTGTTTTCCCTGATATACTTTCCTCTTCTTCTCTCTCTACATCACCTTAAACCTTCTGAATGCTACTCTTTTAGCCTTTATCTTTCTGCCACCTCTTTTGAGAACCATTGCTTTCTCCTCTTCCTTTTGTTTTTGCTTACTAGCTTGACACAGTGGTTTGTTGCCTTCGCTATGCTCTCTTTTAGTTTGCTCCACTTTTTCTCTACTCCTCCCCCTCCCACACACACACACACACACACACACACACACACACAGAGTCCTCTTCCCTGCCAGATCATTCCTGAGGCATTCACTCATCTTTATAAAATCATCCCTTCTGAAGTCCAGGACCCTCGCCATTATGTGGTTGCATTCCACAGTTGTCCTTATGTTGAACCACACTGTACACTGATCCCCAGATGACTTCTCACCTTGATGTCTGCAATGATGTACCATCACAAGCACTACCTCACTCCCAAGGCCCTATGGCTCACTGTAAATTCCTCTGTCCTCTCTCTACTAGATTATGGTATCACCACATACAGTGCAGCCCATACTTCTCTGCACTAAACAGTCTCCGCCTTGTACTCAACAAAGCCTGTCGCCTCATCCTTGGGTGTGATCGTCTCACGCACACCTGCTCACTCTATTACTCCACAAACTGGCTAAACCTAGATAGCAGAATCAAGTATCATACCTGCCTTCTAGCAAAAAAGATACTCTTAGGTCTAGCCCCCCCCCCACCCTCACCACTATTATTCGCCCAGCTACACCTTCAAGATCCACAGGAAACTCGGACATTCCGTTACTATGGGTACCCTGCCCTTGTACCTCTCACTTTCAAAGATCTTTTTTCCTACTAGCCAAAGAAACAAGGCTAGGTCCCTTTCAATCTAGATTAAGGGAGCTCCTCCAGGAATCAAACGTATGTGACTGCCCCTGACACTGCTCTACAGCTTGAGGCCCTATACCCCCAAACTGGTCTCTTATTTCCTCCCCATTTCACTAAATGACTATCAGCCTGTTTCAGTTTCTCCTGCAACAATGTGGCTATGCTATAATGCTCCTCCTTACTATCTCCCATCTGATTGCTTCCTGCTGTTTCTTTATTGGACTGCTATGTACACTAACATAATAATACGTTTCCAATTCTGTACTATATTGTTACCACCAGCTCTGCCTCAAATGTCTATCAGTTACTGTAATGTAATGTTAATGTAATGTATTGTAACATGTGCTGTACTGTACCGACAACTTCAACATATGTTACTCTGTACCTAAATGTATGATGTGGAACCTTTATAAATGAGTCTATGACTCAAAGGTCTTTCTGATTATCTCAATAAATAAATAAATATGCAGAACTCTGCATTGGCACAAACCTGTGGCTGCATGCAGAAACTGGGGTTTATGCCAGTGTGCCATATTCAAAGGGCTGCAGTGTGTTGGCAAACAGGGTTAGTGCCTGCGCAAAGCAAAAAGTGTGGGGGGGTGGAGATAGGAATATTGGCGCAAGTCAATATTCAGCAGATCTGCACTGAGCAAAGGGGTGTAGCAAGGTCCCTTTGCGTGACACAAATGCTATCGAGGAAGACTTCCTCATAAATCCGAGCAACCCTAGTGATTGCCAGATATACTGCAGCTGACAAACCACTTGTTGGGTGGGAGAGCACACCTGCACCTGTGGTCCACAGAACCCAACCTCCAATTGCCAGCCCAGTAGACAAAACACTGGTCTTTGGTGTCTAGTGGTCCCTCCCCTCCAATCACCAGCCTAGTAATAAAAACACGTGGCACTGGTGGCTAGTGGTCCCTCCCTTCCTCTCCTGCACAGAGAAGCATCTTGGAGGATGCACAGGCAAATGACAAATTGTTCAGAAAAATGTTGAAAAGCAGAGGACCCAAGATTGAACCCTGGGGGGCCCCTCTTCCCACACAATAAAAGCCAGATCTCTAAGAACCAATTTGTGTACACTGTTGCTGGGAAAGTAAATAAATACTGACCCAACAGATCACATCCTCTGAGATACCAACACCAGTCAGACAATGCAGAAGGAGAGCATGATCAACCAAATCAAAGGCCTTGATGAGGTCCCCAGAAAGGGCCCTGACACAGTCGCCCCACTGAAGACATGATGGGTGTAACTGATGAACCTCACCAAGGTTGTTGTGGTGTTGAGTTGGGACTTAAAACTGTGCTGAAAAGCATAGATGAGGTTATAAGAAAAGAGAAATTCAAACAATCAATCATAAACAATCCTCTCCAAAATTTTAGAGGTTTAAGAAGGGCAATTGGCTTGTAATTTTTAGTAACAGGTGGATTTTCAGATTTACAGATAGAACATAAGACCTCTTGTTTCCAAATCCAAGGGAATACGTTATTGCAAAACATGTACTCTCCTCTCTCTTTACTCTTCTATGCAATCCTCTTATTCCCTCCACTCATCTGTTGTTTGTACCTTTCAAATCCCTCGCTTGTAAATCTGTGGTAGACCTTTCCAGAGTCTGTATCATTATCCATCCCTTTATCACTATTTCAGTGTATTCATTACTGTGGAATAGCCTTCCTCTTTAAAAGGGGTAGACTGGGTGGGCACAGCGGCCCTTATCTGCCATCAAATTCTATGTTTCTATGTTTAGTTCTATATCTGTACTGCACTATCTCAAAACCCCTGTTACTGGTTACTGTACTTCACTTAAGCATATACCTGGGCTTGAGCGACTAGTGGCGATACTCTGTAGTTCCAAAGTCTGAGAAAAGGATGCGCTGGTGCATGTATCAGCTGGTGGCTGGATCCCCCTTTGGGGCTGTTATTACCATCCACATTGTGGTTGTCACTTGGTCCCTCACCCCCCCCCACCCCACCAAACTATTTTTTCCTATAGGTTGCCATGCACAGTTTATGGATTCTCTGGGTTGTCTCTCTCTCTCTCTCTCTCTCCTCTGTCCACTTTCTCTTTCAGGGATGGAGGGACAGTATTTGAAGGAATGCTGCAGGGCCTGCCTCTAGAATTGAAAGGCATATGCCTGTAGTTCTATGGGGGGATAGCTCCTCCCCATCTACTACTTAAACAATCAGGCTATCACTGCTCTGCTTAGAACAAGTCGCACTCGCTGCGCTCACTCTTGTGCTGCGGCTGGTCTGTTGCTGCATCTCATTTCTTCTGTCTGTACTTTGTCCCCCCCCCGCTGTTTGTCCTGTCACTTGTCCTCATTTGCCCCCTCCTTTCATTCCCATTGCCTTGTTGTTGTTTTTTTCTCTGCCTTGTCTCTTATTGGGGTTTCTGCCGCCATGCTGGTGCCAAAGCCTTTCTCCTCTTCCTGCTACGCTCCGTCCTTGCGGCCGTTCACCCGGCCACTGCTTTCCATGTTTCCTGCTTATTCTTACCCCCCCCTTTTGCTATTGTCTCATTTTTCATCCTCCTGCAGCCACGCGCCTTGCCGCTATGCAGTTCGTTTGTTTCTGGGATAGCTAGCTCCTGCTGCCTGCTTGGCCTCATTTCCAGAGCCCCTCGACTGCTTCTCCTGCCGCAGCTCTGGCCGCTCTTCCTGCTGCCTTTTGCTTCGCTTCATTGCCATGGATCTCCGGCTTTGACTTCTTCCTGGATGCTTGTTCCTGCCTTCTCCAAGATTCCAAGCAGGGTGGATGGCAGTTTGCTTCTTCCCCTCCAAGAACCTCTGCAGCGCCTCTGTCTTGACCACCATTTTCATGGCTCTCAGCTAGCTGCTGTTCTTCTGCACGGCACAGCCTGGAACGACAGTGCACGTCTGCTGCTCAGCCCTGTTCTCCTGTATCAGTACCAGGGCTTTCAGCCTCTCCAGGACACGAACCACGTTCCTGGACACCTCTTTCAGATTACACACATCCACCCGCACCGCTGGTGCACTGTGGGGCTTGGTGCAACTACATTTCTACAGCCATGCACATTTGCAACCTTCCTGCTGGGCATTGTTATGTGCTTCCTATACTCAGTGTTTCACCATGGAACCTAAACTTTTTATTTTTATTTATTTATTTATTTGTTTGTTTATTTATTTATTTTGAAAGTTGGATTTACAACCTTTGAGTCAGGGACTCATTTACAAAGGCACCTCGTCACAGGGAGGGTAGACATGGTTACAGTGTGAGATACAACACTGGTAACATACAGGTGCAATATAGGATAACAAAAAGAACACAATGTAACAGTGGTTTATGGAATAAAGTTACATGCAGTAAATAACAATCATATAAAAAAAAAAAAGAAAGGGGGGGAGCAGTCCAACGGACATTGTTAAGGCTATGGGCAAGAAATGGGCAGGGACCCCAACATTAGGTTGATTAACGGCAACTACAGCTTCGGGCACCAAAGAAGTGGTTATGAAGAGCGACTTTAAAGGGACCAATTCTGGTAGACTTAGTGATAGAGAGTGGGAGGGAGTTGAACCATGTGGTGACCCCTTGGAGGGAGAGTCCTAGCAGGGATTTGTTTGGCAAGTAAGCAGGTTTGGTAGTGCAGACGCTCCTCCAAGGTGAGCAGGTTGGCGGTCGAATAGAGCAGGCAAGTATGGATGCAGAGGGATACACCAGTCAGGAGCCTGCAGGCCTTGTTTATTGAGGTCTGAATTCTGGTGAGAGTGGTATTGTCGGCCGCAGCATAGATAGGTAGGTCGTAGTCTACTAGTGACAGGACGGAGGAGTTGATGGCCAGTCAGAGAACGGTTTTGGGGGAGGCAATCTCTGTGGCGATAGAGAAGGCCAATCCGAGAGTTTATGGCTGAGGACAGGGTATTGATGTGGGTGTGGAATGTAAGCACTGAGTGAAGGTGATGCCCAGGTACTTGCAGGATGACACTTGCTTGAGAGGGTGAGCATTACTGGGGAGAATGTAGAGGGGGGCAATTTTGGCCTTATTCTGGTGATGTGAAAAAAGCATAGATTTGTTTTTTTTGAGGTTAATGACCAGCCAGTGGTCAAGGAACCACTTTTCAGCCTGGTTGAATGTGTGCTGCAGGGATTCCTGTAGAGATGCGGGGTCAGGGTGGGAGGCAAGGAGAACCGCATCATCGGCATAGAGTACCATATTGCCCGAGCAGGAGCTGGGGAGGGTAGTGAGAAATAGGATGAACAGAATGGGGCCCAGGATGGAACCCTGGGGTACCCCCGCGAGCGAATGGGCAGGGTATTGGACAGGGTGCCATTTACCTTCATGTGCTGTGATCTGGCTGAGAGGTAACTGGTGAACCAAGCCAGTGGGCCAGGGAGAAGCCAAGTTGGTGGAGAGAGTCAAGTAGGAGGGGGTGACAGACAGTGTCAAAGGCCTTGGAGAGGTCAGTGAACATTGCACCCGCAACATGACCAGAGTCGAGAGCAGAGTGGAGGTGCTGGGAGAACTCCAGGAGAGCTGTAGTGGTGCTGTGTCCAGGGCAGAATCCATGTTGTTCTGGACACAGCAGGTCGTATTTGGTATTTTGGTGGGACGGAGAATGCTTTGGGCTTCTTCAGGGCTGCCCCTAGGGTCAGGGCCACTTGATAGGTGTGCTGTGTGGTTTTTTCATGGCATGTTACCAGGACCAGGATAGCATTGTCTCCATGGTGCTTCATGCACCTTTCTTGTGGTCTGTATTCAGAGCTCCTGAAGATTCAGACTGTGCCACACCTGCACCTTTCATGGCACACAACTTTCAGCTCATTTACTTGCTCCCTGCTTGTTTAGGGGCCTACCGTATTTCAGTTCCTGTTAGCCAGTGTTGTCTCCTTTAACCAGCTGCAGACCTCCATCTCATTGCTTCCTGGCTCTTCAGCCATGCACTCCATCCTACTACTGCAACTGGGATCTTACTGACTGCTATCTGTGCTTGGTCTGCCATTCTGGTGTAGCTAATCTTCTCTCACTCTGGGACTTGAAAGGCATGGACTGCACCTCTATTGTTCGGATGCTCCCCCAGCAGTTATCCTGCTTCAGCTCCACATTGCTGCTCTCCATTTTGCCCTTCATCATTCACCTCATTTTGCTCCTTGTTCCCTAGCTACACTGCTCCTCATTTCCTCAGCTCACTACCTGTTGTTCCTATGTCATGCGGACCTCCATGCAGGTCCACCTATTACTACTCCGTTTGCTGCCCGTCCTGGTCCCCTCTTGCTCATGCATTAGTTGCTGCATGCCTCGGCCAGCCTATTAGCTTCAGCCTCTGGGATGTCGGCTGTGCCAGGCTGCCCTCCATGGCGGCATCCCCGGTCGTGTTAACCTTTGTGGGGTCTAGCTTGGCTCTCTCTCTCTATTTCTCCCCTTCCTGCCTGACCTATGTGGGGTCTGTTCATTTTCTGCTGGCCATGTGGGGGCTTAGCCTGGAAAGCTTCACTGCTCCTATGCAGTCCTGCATGTGGGTTTGCGGTTCTGCTAGCCTTCATGGGGTCTAGCTGCCACTGTCTACTTCTTCCTCCGGCTGCCCTACGTAGAGGTCCAGCTGCTCATCCTACCCCATGTTGGGCACTAGCTGGTTACTTTGCCTTCATCCTTTGGACTCCTGACATGCATTTCAGCCATGCGCTCTATCATGGTGTTCAGTGCCCTGCTCCAGATCCTTCCTGTTGGCCGTCATCTGAGCTTATCTACTGCATCCTTCGTTCCTGCTTTCCTGTGTCCCTCCAGCACTGGTCTCTACCAAGACATTCCTGTGGTTCTCCATTCCTGGCTCTGGATGATCATTTCTCCTGCCTTGTGCTTCTCCTGAGCACTGGATTTTGGCTCTGTGCAAGTTTTCTCTCCTGCAGTTTTCCAACCAGGATCAGCTGGTTCATTCCTTCCCGTACTTGCAGCTTGTTGGATCTCCTTCTGCAGACCATCTGCTCCAGTCATGTCCTCTGCTGTTCACCTACTCTCTGGATCTGGACTTGTCTGGTCCTTCATTCATCTGCCTACCTTGTCCCAGTGCCTCTGCGGTGTCTCCTTCTCCCTAGCCTGATCCCGGTCTGCTCTGCTGCTTCTGTGCCTGCCTATTTTGGATTGTTTTTCTCCATTGTGGGCATTTTCATCGGCTCTCCATCTGCTAGAAGCCTTCATTCCATGTCACTTACTCATCTCTGACTTTTCCATCAGGATTGGATGCACTGCCAAGATGTCTCACCTTTAGTTGTACTACACGAGGTCTGGACACTGCTGCCCTCACCTTGCCTGCTCACACCTACTTCCACTCATCAAGGATATCCTTCTTCACTCCATTGTGGACTTACATCTAGACTACATCTCAGGACATGAGCAATCAATTCACTTGGATGTTTCTTGCCATGCTGCTTCAGTTCATTTGGATTTACTACTACTACCGTTTCCTGCCAGAACTCTCAGCCGAGCTCTGTTCCATAGTGCCATTACTATCTCATGGCTTGGGCCTCAAACATTAACCCACTCCAGTGCCATAGGCTCACTAAAATCTGGCTGAGTTGCCAACTCATCCAACTCAGTTCTCTTTTCTGCATTTTTCTGCCATCCTTGACCATCAGAAACATGACATTTCTAGAGGATCATCTTACTGCACTCATAAGTCTGCCTTTAGCTGCTACCTACATGCCTGCCTCGCCCAGCATCGGGGTCTGGAGGTTTGAATATTTCTACTACACCTGCCTCGCCCAGTATCGGGGGCCTGGAGGTTCGACTATTTCTACCCTATACCTCCCTCACCCTGCTCAAGGCGTGGAGGTTCTCATAGCACCAGTGACCTGCCCACCTAGCTCGGCACGTGGAGGTTCTGTTCCTTACCTTACTTGCTTTGCCAGACGGGTTGGAGTTTTTCTGGGCTTTCCAGCCTAATGTCCAATTACTGCTTCGCTCACTCAGGATCAAGAGTTCATGTGCTCTGCCTTCTTCAGCTTCACAACTTGCACCCAGCTTACTCGCCTTCCCTTCCAAGACTCTATGCTTTCCATAAACTCCTATATCGGAATAGGGACCACCACTTCAAGATCGACTATGCTTTCAACTAGATCTGAAATTAATTTCTATCAATTTTGCCCTGGACATTGATGTCTCAGACTGAGAATTTGCTAAGGATATGCTACCATCTTCTCGCCAGACATGCAACATAAGTACTGGATTCCATTTGCTCTTCATCAACCCTAAGATCTTCATCGACTGGGTTTCAGACTAGCCAACAACTTAATATTTGTTCATTTAGGATTACTCTCTTTTAGTATGCCCTGAAGAATGGGCAGGTCAGTAGCCATGGGTCCTCAAAGGTTTCTCCCCAAGGGGGGATTTCCTCTCCTACATGCTCCTGGCCACGCTTTCCAGAGTTGGAGGAGGTAATTGTACCTGTGATTATAATTCTCTTTTAGGGGGTTTCATCCTACTCAACTAAGCATCCTTCCAAAGGTGGGATACAGAGAAAGGCCATTCTGGCAAAGTGTGGTTCCTCTATGGAAGCACCCACAGTGGAGATCAAGGAGGATGCTGGGAAGCTCCACAAAGGAGACCCACAAGAGGGTGGCACGGGACCCCACAGGGGAAGGAAACAATTCCTGGTGGGGGACTTCATTGTTAGGAGGGTAGAACTTGGGGAGAAAGGGGAGCGGGAGGTAAGGTGCCTGCCTGGCACCACGGCTTGGAGGGACAGGGAGCAAATCCTCAGGATCGCTGGAGCAGCTGCACAGGGGAGGGAGCTGGATGTCATTTTCCACCTAGGGACAAATGACCTGGCTGAGAAAAGGATAAGAGCCATGCAGGGAGAGTTTGTGGAGTTGGGAAGGGGCCTTAAACAAGTAGCATGCACGATAACCTTCTCGGAGGTGCTGCCTGTCTATTGCATGGGTGAGGCTAGGGTGCTCCACACCATGGGATTCAATCAATGGTTGAAAAACTGATGCAGAGCTCAGGGGTTTGGCTTCACTGGGGACTGGGGTCCACCTGGAGTGATGCAGGCCTATACTGGCATGATGGTCTGCATCTGTCCAGGAGGGGAACCAGGATCCTAGGTGATAGGTTTAAATGCTTCATTGGCAAGCATTTAAACTAGCCAAGGGGGGAGGTACTGGTAAGGAGCAGGGAAATCCTTCCCCCCCAAAAAATCAGGGTAGTAAGTGAGGTAAACACCAAGATAGGGACGTCGATAGGGAGAAGGGCGGGGGTAAATGGAGAAAATGACAAAGGCAATAAGGACAGGGATGGGGCAAAAAGGGGTAAGGCCATCAAGAAATGGAGGTTAATAAGTACCAATGCCTGTAGTCTGGGCAACAAGCTCCCTGAACTGGTGGCCTTGATTGAAGAGGGATGCCTAGATATCAAAGCAGAAACATGGTACACAGAGAACCGTGACTAGGATGTTAACATACCAAGGTACACAACCTACAGGAGAGACAGGGAGGGAAGAAGGGGGAAGGAGTAGCTCTCTATGAAAAGGAAGGGATAAAATCAATGGAACAAAAGAGTAAACAGGGAGGAGAGGAGGCACTGTGGGTCACCTTAGAGATGGGAAATGGCACCACAATCCGCACAGGGGTTGTATACAGACCCCCATCTCGGGGGAATAGACAAGGATATGATAGAAGCCATCCTTAGGATGGCAGAGGAAGGGGAGATACTGTTGATGGGGGACCTGAATATGCCAGATGTTAACTGGAGCACCTTTGTTGCAGCCACATCCAAGAGCAGAACCATTCTTGATGCCCTACAGGGGGTATGCCTCAGACGGCTAATTTTGGAACCCACTTGTGATGGAACAATCTTAGAACTCATACTCTCAAATGGGGACAGTGAGAGGATCTCAGATCTAGAAGTGGGTAGCCATCTGGGAACAAGTGACCACCAAACAGTGTGGTTCACGATAAACTCAGCTACAGAGTCAAGCCATACAAAAGTGAGGGTACTGGACTTCAGGAGTGCTGAATTTGGCAAGATGGGAGAGTGCCTTAGAAAAGCATGAACAAACAGGCTAGAAGGAGTGGAGCAACAATGGGGAAACATCAAAACTGCCATCACAGAGGCAACAGGCCTTTCTGTGAAGCAAATAAACAAATTAAAATGAAAGAAAAAGCTACTATGGTTCTCAAAAGAGGTGGTGGAGAAGGTTATGGAGAAAAAGATAGCATTTAGGAAGTATAAGGAAACACAGAAGGAGCAGGACAGAGAACTGTACCAGTTAAGGCAGAAGGAAGGGAAGTCAGAATAGCAAAGGCCCAAACTGAGCAAAAGATAGCCAACTCGGTTAAGAAGGGGGATAAAGTCTTTTATAGGTACATCAGGGAGCATAGAAAGACAAAGGAAGGGGTAGTGAGGCTGAATCAAATGGACAGTGGATGGGCAGAGAGGGACAGTGAAAAAGCAGGGATACTGAACGAATACTTTTGCTCAATATTCACAAAAGAGGAGATGGGGGAGGTACCTAATCCAATTAGCAAAAGCACTCTCGATAGGGGGGTCAATCTCAGTCCTTTAACAGAAGAAAGGGTTCTGAAAGAACTTCTAAAACTGAAGGTGAACAAAACAATGGGGCCTGACGGGATGCACCCCAGAATTTTAAAAGAATCAAGAGGAGAACTAGTGACACCACTGACTACCCTTTTTCACAAATCATGGGAGGATGGTGTGGTACCTGAGGACTGGAGGAAGGCAGATGTGATTCCCTTTCACAAAAGTAGGAGCAAGACAGAGGCAGGAAACTACAGACCTGTCAGTTTGACCTCTGTGGTAGGGAAAGTGATGGAATCACTTCTGAAGGAAAGAATTGTTGAGTACCTAGAGGCCAGTGGGGCACAGGACCCAAGGCAGCATGGGTTCAGAGCGGGAAGGCCATGTCAGACGAATCTAATTGATTTCTTTGACTGGGTGACCTAAGTATTAGTCCAGGGAGGGGCTGTGGACATGACCTACCTAGACACAAGGCATTTGACACAGTCCCACACAAAAGATTAATAAACAAATTAACCAGCCTGGAAGTGGGTCCCAGGGTGGTAGCCTGGGTAAAACATTGGCTGGACAACAGGAAACAGAAGGAACTGTAAACAGAGTCCACTCTGAAGAAAGGGGGGGTTACTAGTGGGGTACCGTAGGGTTCAGTACTGGGTCCAGTCCTTTTTAATGTCTTTATAAGTGACATTGCAGAGGCACTGGAAGGAAAAGTATGCCTCTTTGCAGATGACACAAAGATCTGCAACAGGGTTGATACACAAGGAGGTGTGGAAAGGATGAGAAGGGACTTGGCAAGGTTGGAGGAATAGTCAGAAGTATGGCAGCTTGGATTCAATGCAAAGAAGTGCAAAATAATGCATCTGGGAAACAAAAACCAAGGGGAAGATTACACAATGGGTGGGGGGGTAGTAACAACAACAAAAATGGAAAGGGACCTGGGGGTAATCATATCAGATAACCTTAAGGTTGGCAAGCAAGTGAGAAGGCAGTAGCGAAGGCTGGGAGGATACTGGGATGCATAGGGAGAGGCATCGCCAGCAGAAAACAGGAAGTTGTTATCCCTCTGTACAGACAGTTGGTGAGACCCCATCTGGAGTATTGCGTCCAGTTCTGGAGACCCCATCTCTGCAAGGACATAGACACTAAAGAAGCAGTCCAGAGGAGGGCAACTAAAATGGTGCAGGGTCTGCAAGAGAAGCCATACGAGGAGAGACTAAAGGAGCTTAATATGTATACCCTTGAGGAAAGGGGGGGGGAACATGATGGAAACTTTAAAGTACCTCAGTGGAATCAACAAAGTACAAGAGGGTGGCATCTTTCAGAAAAAGAGATGTGCAAGAATAAGGGGACACAATTTAAAGATGGGGGGATGGCTCATGGGCAATGTGAGGAAGTATTTTTTCACAGAGAGGGTGGTGGATGCATGGAACAGCCTTTCTGAAGAGGTTGTGGAGTCTAAAACTGTGAGAAAATTCAAGAATGCATGGGACAGACATAAGGCAATTCTTGTGGGGAGTAGGAAGAAATAGGCTGTTGGTTTACTAGGATCTGCAGCTTATCCTGTAGGTAGGGAAATGGGCAGACTAGGTGGGCCAAGTGGTCCTTTTCTGCCGTCAAAGTCTATGTTTCTATGATAAAACATCAAATCCTAACAAGTGGTATTTATCGGTTCAAGTACTTAAGCGCTATGCATATTCCAATCCAGTTCATACGTACTACAATTACTGACTTGTTCATATCTATGCCAAAGTACAGTATCTAAGCACTAATCAATTCATATAACTCATATACCTGGCAGGTATTGTCCTACTTACTGGTCTGGCCTATGTATCCAAGCACAACCTACATCACTCGGTTATACTGTACATAGCACAAGCACTGAGCGATGAACCACATAGAATTAAAAGGCGTTCGCCTGTAGTTCTATGGGGGAATAGCTCCTCCCCCATCTACTGCTTAAACAATCAGGCTATCGCCGCTCTCCTTACAGCGAGTCGCACTTGCCCTCCATCCTCCCCTGACTCCTCCTCCTTCTCTGGCACTCTTATCCCATTGGGGGGGGGATTCTCATCCTACTCAACTAAGCATCCTTCAAAGGTGGGATACAGAGAAAGGCCAAAACATCAAGTCCTAACAAGAGGTATTGATCGGTTCAAGTACCTAAGCACTATGCATATTCCAGTCCAATTCATATGTACTACAATCACTGACTTGTTCATATCTATGCCGAAGTATCTAAGCACTAATCAATTCATATAACTCATATGACTGGCAGGCATTGTCCTACTTATTGGTCTGGCCTATGTGTCCAAGCACAACCTACATCATTCAGCTATACTGTACGTAGCACAAGCACTGAGCGATGAACCACATAGAACTGCTGGAATCCCCTTTTCCCCTGATGTGGGCTTTGGGATGAGGACATCTTTCTGTCTGGCATGTTTCTCACAGTGTTACCAGGGGAAGACATCAGAGGCATTTTTTTTCTACCCCCTTTCTCTTCTCAGCTGGGAAGCAGTTGAAACTGGGCCTTGCTCTGTGGTGCACTGCACTGAATCCAGCATATACCTGAAGTTAGTCACCTTCCACTCCCCCAGCACCACTGTCAAAAAATTAATTACTGTATTTCAAAAAAGGTGTTCCTCTTGTAGTACTGTACTGATTTTCCACTGTGTTGAACCTGTTGGCACGTTTGCCTGTTTAATTTCTTTGTAATTTATCATTTGCACTCTGCCGTTTTTGTTTTTCTACACACCATGGTTGTTGTCACTATAAAATTGTTGTTCTTCATGTATTGAAACCATGCAGTTGCAAAAGCTTTCTTTTTCTAGTTGATATTTCTGCAATTTATTATTCATAGTTTACATTTATTGTTCCTACACAATACATGTGTTCTTCTCACCACTATATTTGTTACTGTCTGCATCCACTTGTAACCCATTCCCCAAGCCACACCAGGAAGTGATCTCCTGCTCAGTGTGCAGTACCTCTCCAAGTTACTAAATTTAAACTAACTAACGTACTAACTAACTAGTTAAATAAACAATGTATACTTAATTATGGCTCGTTTACTATCACATTATACACAGCTTTTCTATGAAATATGAGTGTGTATAATGGTAATTTCACAAACCAGCTATTTTGATGTTTATTTAACCAAACAACATACCCTACACCCAGCTATAGATAACTAATAAGACACAAAATGGTGTGGTATGGTGATAATATTCTAATGCCTTGAGGTAACTCTGGCCCAATGCTGCAGGCATACGGCCTTGCAGTACTTGAAAGTACCAGTATCCCTCAGCACTCCACACCTGGAAATATCTTGCTGTACTTAGAAAATGGGCTGGACAATTTACAAAAAATGATTATTAAGAAGCCACAAAATTATTTTAACAATAAGACATGAAGCGGTCTACATTGTGCTGATGCAACCACACAACCAGGAACACAGTAAGGCACAATGCTTGGGCCAAAACCAGTATCTAGACCCTTGAGAGATCCAGATGGCTCTAAACAAGAAGTCTCCTTCTAAGGGGCTAAGAGGACCCGAGGATAAACTGAAGAGGTGTTGCAACTGGGGTAGGGTGGTTGGCCGGCAAGACAAATCTGAGATGCTGTTGCAGAGGAGGCAAAAATAGAATTGAAAAAATAAATGAATTCTGTATGGTGAGGGAAAAAAGCTCTAAAAATAAAATGGTACTTAGTGCTTCAGTTTTATTTGTGTACATGAAAGGTTGGTTGGATTGCCTCCAGGAACAGGGTCCTTTCCTTGACCGTGCTTCCCACAGTGGTTGGGTGGTGGTTCAGTAGAATCTGATGAGGGTATCTTTCCAGTGTCAAGATGGTGTGCTCAGCCGCCACAGTTGGTACCCAACAGTACCAATCCCAGAGCCCTCAGGATCCTCCTCTCCAACCAGTGCCAAGGGTTCTTTTGGGGCCAGAGCAGAGGCTGTATATAAAAGTAGCATGGTGCCTCCACCAGGAGTAGTATACAAGGTACTTGATGGAAGTCAGTATATGACCCCCAGGAGAAATAAATAACATACCTGCAGTTGTACTTGTATTATGAATGCCATGGTACCTCACAAATAAAGTGACACAATGTAATATTAGTACCCACATTGGAAAGTAAACTGTATAAGCAATAATATAAGGGGGGGGTAAGGAAAAAGACAAGGCTGAATAGGGAAAATGGAACACAAAAGGCAACAATGCAATTCAATTATCATGCAGTACTAATATGACCACACTAATACCTTCCCCCTGGCAGTTTTCAGTCCCTGATGTTTGGGTACACCCACCATGTTACACCCCAGAGGCCTTATGTGGGCTTCTGGCAAAGGCCCCATTGTGGGGAATACATTTGGTGTTAGAGTGCTTGCAGAGATTAACCAAATTATAACGTAGCAATAAGAAACACACAACAAAGGAGCCCCACTTTGTAGTCAAAATAAAATGGTCCCAATGTCTTAGCAGATCTTCCACCCTGGCCAACAGTTATATAACACATTCCTTATCCAGGGCTTGCATCCGCTGAACTATCCTCTGATGCAGGGGTACTGTAGGTTTTCAGGCAGTTACCCTCTGCTTCTCCTCCTTGGCTGATTTGTTCAAAGAGAATCTTGATTAGGCTGGGGTGTAAGATTTGCTAGGGCCTGCAGATGTGGGCAATTTCCCACTGGGGATCAGGTCTTTTGGGGCAAAAGTCCCCCAATGTTAACAGAAATAGCCTTCTTCTGTGTTGCAGTTGAAAATCTTCCCCCACTTTACTCACACATGGAAGTGTACTTCAGCAATTCAAAAATAAATGTTTTTCTGCTACCTATATTCTTAAAAAAATATTAGCATCTATGTCAAGTCTGCTTTTTGAGGTTTGTTTGTTTGTTGAATTTTGTTGACCCAGTAAGCCCACTGGGCCTAGAAGTCCTTTTTTCAGGGGTGACCGGGGAAACAGATGGTAAGCAACTGAAATTGAACCAGATCAAGCTGTTGGTGGTATTTTTAGTGAATGAGGGAAATTTGGCCAGGACACCATGGAAATTCCCCTACTAACCAATACGGGGAGACTCTGTCCCCAAGGCTGCTTTCCAAGATGGCTGCAAGACAGAATGTAGAGGAGGAAGTGGAGGAGATGGAGCAAGAACTGGATGCTGGAAAACTGTCTACTGAACCAACAGAGAAAGTACTGGAATGAGAGGGAGAATCTGAGTAAAGTCCTAGAAAAGCTGTGCATTAAATATATAAACCCACTGACTATAAATCTGCTAAAATTTCTTGTTTTCCTGAATTACCGGAGGATAGCTTTTCAGGCCTAAGTGATGATAATATTACAGTATTGGATGTTCAGGGGAAGCAGAGTGATTTAAACCCTGCAGAAGCAGAAATCATGCAACAAATAGAGGCTGAAGAGAAGAGCTTTTTATTTAAAAAAATGCAGCTTCATAAGAAACTCAGAGAACTTCAAACTGACAAAAGAGCTGGATCTGTCAAACTGAAACAGCTGGTTGTTAATAAAATAGTAGCATCAAAGGATTCTTCTAGAGACTGGGCAGAGGCTGTAGAGCAAGCGTAGCACTTACAGCAACAGCTAAACTCAAGAACAGCAATAGTGTCAGGGATGGCAACTACAGGCAGTAGCGAGCCTGGCCTAGGATGTGCTGGAACCCCAAAAACAGCCCAGACATAATTCTGGTCAGTGGAAAAGGCCCTGCTGGGAGCTGGGAGCTGGATGGGAAAGGAATAATAGTACAGATCAGTGGGCCGAGGGTAAATCACCTATCAAATGCCAGTACCTTCTAATATAACATTGCAGCAAACTCAGGATAAACAAAATATAGCCTTGGAGGAACCTTTTGAGTTAGCTCTCACTCAAAATCCTATTTTACAGCTTCCACAACAGCAGACAGTCCATGAGAAAGAAGCAGCAAATACTAACATTGGGGGACGCCCCATTGACTCTAGTGCACCACCACAAAGGCCTTTGAATTTTATAAATAAAGAAACACCTCACTCCTTTTCTTCTTTATTCAAATTTCCAATTTTTCCTGCTAAAAGGCATAATGCAGTTCATTTATCATATACAGGAGATATGTCTGAGCCACCAGACAGGCTGTTTGTTGCTAGAAATATTTTAAAGGAATCAATGAAGTTTTTTTCTAATGAAATATATGCACTCATTCACATTTCTGGTGAGACAACATTTGACATTAGCTTCAAGTCTCTGAATGGTTTGGAACGTTTTTGGATAAAGTATGCAACTTTAAAGAAAACAGCCTTGTGTGCCCCATTTATTGCAATTCCACTAACAAAACCTGCCCAAAAAGTGATCACGGCACTTTTTAGAAATGAAGGTGTCAGTGTGAAAGATCTCACCTACTGGTTAAAGCAGAAATGTACAATTATTGAAGAGCCTACTGCCATTTTAGACTCAGAAAATATCTGGACTGGGGGATGGAAAGTTAAGGTCCTGTTAAAAACCACAGATACTGGTGTATTGCATTTACCAAATTCTTTCCTTTTAGGTAAAGATCAAGGGATACTCTTCTATGCAGGACAGCCAAAGATGTACTACAAGTGTAGCTCAGTAGCACATTTGAGTAGTATCTGTGATCAGATCAGATGCAGTGTTTGTGGAGAACTGGGGCGTTTAGGGACTCAATGCACTACTGACTGTAAATGTAACCTTTGTGATGAGCCTGGACATGCTTTTCAGAATTGTAAATGGGCGGCTCACAATAGCCCTGAACAGGCAGATGGGGAAGAACAATGTTTGTTAATTACCTTTACACAAAAGAAAAGTTGGGCTTTAATAAACAGCAAGCACAGTGTAGGAAGGAAAAGATGATGCCCCCTCCCCCATTGAATCCTGTAGTGTCCCACCAGCCTGTTACTCCTGTTACTGACATTATTTTAAGAGATCAAGCCCAAGAGAATACATCGGCCCAAATAAATTTAATACCCGAGATGGACACTGGAACTATGGAGGAGACACCCTCAACCTCTGGTGTACAGCAGGTAGGAGCTTTAATGCCCCCTCCCCCTCCCCATCCAGTGATTGATCAAGATGTCACTGTACCTGCAGTTAAGCATAATACTCGATCCTCTGTTTTACACACACCTCAGAACACAAGTTCACTGCCTATATCCAACAAGTTTGATTTATTACAACAGGAAAACACAGAAGAGGACTCTGATGTCTCTTCTATTGCATCTTCTGTACCTGAAGTCACTACAGACACTGAAAAGCCAGAGATAGTAAAAGGTCCCCCAAAAAGAAAAGCAAAATTAAAAAGGCAGAACACAAGACGGGGAAAATACAAATAATTTAGTGAGCCATGCATATTCCCTGCTCGTGTTATACTATTAATGTAAATAGTATAAAGAGGGACAGCAAAAGAAAGATTTGTTTTTTCTTTTCTCTTGGGTCTTCAGTTTGGCATTTATTTTTTGCAAGATGTCAGACTGCACACTCTAAAAGAAATAAGGTTAGCTTCAAAAGAAAATACAAAATCACACATGCCCCCACAATGCAAAGCATCATGGGCTGCACATGCAAATCACCACAGAGCGCCATGCTGGTCTAACTCCAAGCAGAATTGCATGGTGCCAAAAGGCCTCTCACACAGTTGGCACCCTTTGCAAGCTGTGTGAGAGGCCTTTCAGCACCATGCAATTCTGCTTGGAGTTGGACCAGCATGGCATTCTGTGGTGATTTGCATGTGCAGCCCATGATGCTTTGCATTGTGGAGGCATCTGTGATTTCGTGATTTTCTTGAAACTTGGCTTCCCAGCCAAATGCCCTTTGGGGTAACCCTTGCCTCAGTGTTTACGCACAGAGGTTCTTTGTCTTTTAAATGTTTTTTTATTTTAATGGGTTCACCACAATATATCCCAGGCACACTGCCTTAGGGGTGGCTGGTCCATTCCACTGGGGTGTTAAACAGACGGGGCATGCTGATGAGTCCTGGTGGGACGAAACACGTGTCTATGTCTTCTGTTGGCACCCTTTGCAAGCTGTGTGAGAGGCCTTTCGGCACCATGCAATTCTGCTTGGAGTTGGACCAGCATGGCATTCTGTGGTGAATTGCATGTGCAGCCCATGATGCTTTGCATTGTGGGGGCATGTGTGATTTTGTATTTTCTTGAAACTTGGCTTCCCAGCCAAACGCCCTTTGGGGTAACCCTTGCCTCAGTGTTTACGCACAGAGGTTCTTTAGCTTCAAAAGGTTGGTTTGCTGGCGATTCCTATTGGTCCATTGGGGAGGAATCCTGTTCGGGTTTAGGAATTTAGTTCAAATTGCCCAAGATGCAGCTCTTAAAATTTTTTGATGTTGTCCCAGGCAGAGTACTGATTCTTGATGTGCTTATACAGGGTCTCTGGTTTTGGGTAAATTTGTATGCACCCCAGACAAAAGTTGAGCGCCCTGATTTGCTGAATCAGATCCAGTCTTTCTTGTATGGAGCACATCACATAGTGTTTTCTGGGGACTTTAACTGCCCCTACTGTTGAAAACCTCTAAAACATATTGTGACTCTAATCATTTGGCAAAAGTTGTAGAAAAAGCTAAATTAAGAGATTCCTACTTCCATCTTATCAAAGCACATACTCCAACATTTCAAAAGGGACCTCTAACCTCCAGAATAGACTATATTTTTACATCTAAAAATATCAATATCCTCTCAGCAACAACATATCCAGTAGAATTCTCTGATCATGCAATTGTGGGTATAAAACTAGGAGCCATGGAGGATTTACAGAGAGGTCCAGGTTTCTGGAAATTAAACATCTCACTTTTATTAGAGGAATATGTTTTACAAATGCTTTGTCATCTTGTAGTGGCAAGGAAATCTTTGTTTCTTTTCTATGATGATCCCTGTCAATGGTGGGTAAATACGAAAATGGATGTACAGAAAACTTTTCAACACGTAAGTAAAGATAGAAATCAAAAAAAATATTTTAATTACTTATATCATAGAAAACTGTTGCAACGCCTACTCTCTATAACACAAGAGACGGGACAAAATCTCATGACACAAATAAACACAGTAAAGCAACAAATGAAGGAGTACCACGCCCAAAAAATGCAGACTCTATACTACCAACAACAGTTTGGAGTAAAAGGGAAAATAAATGAAGTATGCCCCTTTGATAATTATAATGCTACTATAAAGGTTAAAGAAATTAATTCAAACAGGGGAAGACGGAATAGAGTATAAGACTAAGGAAAAGATTTTAAATATTGTAAATCAATATACTGCTAAAATATACAATTATTTAGAGGTAGACCAGGAAGTTTGTGTAAAATATCTTGCTGATTTGAATATTCCAATTATACCAGCAGATATTTTGAGGAAACTATCTCAACCCATTCAAATATCAGAAGTACAGGAAGCTATTGTTATGCTGGCAGGAGGTAAAGCCCTGGGACCTGATGGTCTGCCAAATGAAATTCTTAAAACCATTGGAGGAGAATTAATGACTGAATTAACGGCTATGTTTAATTTATGTTAGAAACTAAAGAAATTCCTTTGACTATTAATATGGGTATATTAACATACATTTACAAGAAAGGGGATACAACTTCATTAAATAACTGGAGGCTGATTAGTTTATTAAATTCAGATTTTAAATTATTAGCAAGAATTCTGGCAAAATGCCTGGCTTTAGTGGCAGATGCTGTTCTCTTGGAAGCACATGCCTATGCTATTCCAGGTAGAAAAGTGCAAGATCACTTACTACTTATCAGAGAATTTATGGAGTTAGGTAATACTGCAGGTTTGGATGGCTACCTGGTCTCTCTGGACCATGAAAAAGCATTTGACAGGGTCAGTCATGTATTTTTATGAGAAGCCTTGTGGAAATATAAAATACCGGAAGAAGTAATTGGGTGGTTGCAAAGTATTTACAAAACTGCCACAGTAATACCAGTGGTACAGGGCTGAAAGGGCCCCTTGGTACATTTAAAAAGAGGCGTAATGCAGGGTTGCCCATTAAGCCCCATTTTATATGGTTTTTTTTTATCGATCCATTGTTAAGGACTATAACTAATAATGAGTCAGTACTACCAGTACAAATAAGAGATGTAGTTTTTCCCCATAAAATAATAGTGTATGCAGATGATATGACTCTTCTTGTCAACAACACTCAGTCTTTAGTTACAGCCATAGAAATATGTAAGACTTTTGGGAAAATGTCAGGAGCCTCTTTGAATTTAGGGAAATATCTTGGACTAAGATTGAATTCCACCTTAGCTTTTAGAGGAACGGTTGCAGGGATTACTATACAACCTGAACCTATGAAGATCTTAGGGATCTAGTTTGGGCCTGGTGATATGGATGAGTTAAACTGGAAAGAAAAAATAGAAACTGGGAAACAAAAAGTAAGCCAGTGGAATAGAGGGAAACGGGGGGGGAAAGAAATGGGTATTTCTTATTAAAACTTTGCTGGTCCCTATTTTTTTATTTTTAAACTAAATCTTCCCACCTACAAAACATAGGAAGACAGAGTTACTTAGCATTTTTTTTTTCAAGCTTGCTGGGGAAGCAGGTTAAATCCTATAAAAAGAAATATTCTTTATTTATCGTTAAAACAAGGAGGGTTGAATATGTTAAATCCTATTTTATTTTTCGATAGTTTTTTTATACATACAAATCTTAAACCTTCACTTGGGCAACATGTTATGGTATGGGGGGAGCTACTCAGGAAAAATTTTTCCCAGTGGATACATCTTTGGGACCTAAAAGCATTAAAAGTATTTACAAAATCAATAGAAAGGCCTGGGTACATTAGACGTACATTTTTGAGACTCATGCAATGGGAAGTGACTACACAACAGGTTCAGACCTTATCTTGGAAACAACTCTATTTCTGGTTATTGTCAAATATATGTCACGAGGAAGTAATATTTAGAAAATGCCGAGCTGAGCACAGAGAATCTTTATTGCAATTTCTAAATAATTCTAGAGTTCCAGATCATATGTGGGACTTTCACTGGCTAGCATGTCATGAGAAAATAAATGTCAAAGAGAATCAAAAGCACAAGAAAGTAGAAGAAAGATTATGTAGTAGATTAAGCTGTATCCAGCAAGAAGAAGGGTTTTGGGGGGTTTTAGCAAATAAATGGAAAGAGCCTATATTTAGTACTATAGCACATCTAAATTTAATGTATGGAATATTTACTGTTGGATGGAAGCGTTGGAATAAGAATACACTGAAGTTAATAATGATTATCCTGAAGTGGAATACTTGGCTCATAAGATGTGGATATACACTACAACAAAAAGAGAGTAATCATGAAGAATTATATAATAAAGGGATGTTAGAACTGACTAAATTATATAAATCAGAGAAACAGACTTTATCCAGGAGTTGGATTATGGAACTCTGGAAATGTTTACCTTGGGTGACAGATAATGATGCACCTATAATTTGAAATTTGTTGTCATGAATATCTATAGATTAATTTAATAGGGGGTGGGGAGGGTAGGAAATTCACATTAGTCTAAGGTCTTCTCATTTGGGTTTTATATAAATTCTTCTTTATAGCTATCTAAAAATGTATGATTGTATTACTTATTAGAGTTATCCTTATTTTCTTTATGTTGTGATTTGACCATTATTTTGGTTGATTTCACACTGTCTGTACTCATTTGTTTGTTTCTGCAATAAAAAAATTCCCTCTACTCTTTTCGATAAGTGCCATGGGATCATTAACATCCACCTGAACTACCACCAAGCCAGGCAGATGGGACCTCGGTTTAATGTCTCATCCAAAGGACAGCACCTCAGAAGTGCAGCACCCCTCTCATGCTGCTCTACAGTGTCAGTATTAGGATATTAACCCAAGTGCCAGATATGGGAACTGAACCCACAGCCCTCTGATCTTCCAGCTTCAGAGGCAAGTGTGCTACCTACTGAGCCACTGACACCGACAAGTAGAGGTAGAGGTAGCAAAGGTAACAATAATATTTCCTTTTGTGAGCTTCTTGTTCTGCTAACAGAGTAACCTTCTACTGTATCTGCACAAGTTGTTTTTCTTAACAAAATTTTATTTTTGTTAACATTTACTACTCTTAATGCTTCCATGGATTGCTACTAAAGTGTATTTGCAACTGAAATAAAAATGTTTTAATAAAAATGTTTAAAAAAAAGAAAGAAAAACTTACCTTTATGTAAAGATTTGAACCCCTCACCTTTTGGTTAGAAATCAAAAATCATACCAGTGGACTATTAATCAGTAGGGGAGATGAATGCTGTTATAGTGGAGTAGAGACTTTCTGGATACTTTGAAATCTGATCCACTATTTAAACACTGGCAGCACTGTTTGAGTTGGGGGGATGTTTTCCACGTTGTCAGCCCTTCTGATATTGCTGTTGACAATATTTAGGAGAATTAGAAGCTCAGCACAGCTCACTTGTACTAAATTCAAAAAAAGGTTTTAATATCAAAACTCTTCTCTTTGTAAAAAAAAAAAGACAGAAAGAAAAAAAATGTATCCTTACCAAGATTTGAACACCTCACCCTATGGTTAGAAAGGAGAAACCCTGCCCATGGACTACTGATTAGCAAGCAGGACGAATGCTGCTTTGGTAGAGCACACATTCTGAGGACAATTTGAAATGTGATCTGCTGCTTAAAAGTGGTGGCTGTGAGATTCAAACCTGAGTGGGAGATGTTCTCAACTTTGTCAGCCTTTCTGGGATTGCTTTTGACAATATTTAGATAATGAACATACTGAATTCAATAAAACACATTAGTATCAAAACTATTCTTTTTGTAAAAAACAAATATTATGAAAAAAAAATTACCTCATTACCAAGATTTGAACTCCTCACCTTCTGGTTAAAGGACACTCTACCAATGGACTACTGATCAGCAAGAAAAATAATGCCTTAGTGAAGTAAACATTTTCAGGACACTTTGAAATCTGATTCACTAAACAATACTAGTTCAGTACAGCTCAGTTGTACTGAATTCAGTAAATGTTCCTGTAATCTGCATTCCAGTGAATACACTGTGCATTCACACAGACACACACACGGTACCACAAATATTTGCTATCAGAATCTTCATGTTGTAACACTATTTTGTCCCTGCTCAGATTTGTGATATATACAATTTACTGTTCTTACTCCATGCCACCAAGGGTCACTACTTAAGTGAAAAGCACAAAAAAAAAACTTACAGCAGCAGTGCAAAATAAGCATTTTTCTGCTACCTGTACTTTTAACAGAAATATAAGCGTACCTGTCAAAGGCACTTTTCTAGGTAGCAAAAATTACATGAAAATCTTTTATGAACTTTCTGCTTGAAAGGACAACCTTCTATCTGTACATATTGTTACAATAAGCTTTTTGATAAAAATGTACTATATTCATTGCTTCCATGGAGAGTTACTCAAGTGAAGTTGCAACTGAAAAAAGAATATTTTAAAACAAATGTTTAAACCTGCATTAAGATTTAAACCATGTTCACTGGGTGAATGTAGGAGAAAAAAAAAACATTTTCTCTAGATCTGAGACCCTTAACACCCTGATTTAGGGACAGCCACTCTACCAGTACACCACCAAGCTATCTTGTTGAGACTTGCAACTTCAGTGAACTAGTGATTAACTGACACAAAGAAATTCAGAAACATATTTCACACTACAAAAAGAGGCCAGTTCCTATTACAGTACTCAAGTGCCATTTAGTGGATGTTCAACTGGACTATCAGCTGGAAGTGCCCTCTTTTGGTAGCAGTGAACACATTACCAAACAAACAAAATAAAAAAAGAACAACAAAAGATTTCACAAATCTCAATAGGGATTTTAAAAAACTCCTTAAAAACCTCTTGATGAATTCAGTGCTACTAGTGTAATCCTAGACATGAACAGGATGGTAAGAATGTTGTAAAATATATTGAAGCTGCCATAAGACAAAAAAGGGTTGGTACTATTTCTAGCCCTGTTGACCCGTAGACATTTATAGAAGTATTGTATGAATATTATGCTCAGTATGTATTTATTCTTTTATGCTGATCTGTAATGACTTATGGACGATCTAATAAAAATCTGGCATATTTATGAAACTTAAAGACATACAAAATTGAAAGGAGCATCTGACCTAAGCCAGCCTATTACATTTAATACCTGGTTATGTCTAAATAACTGATATATGTTCTAAATTAATGAATAAGTGATCTGCTGCCTTGTTTTGAAACTACTGATAGAAAACAGTCCTGACATTATGCTTTTGTCTGTATACTGATCATCCTTGGGAGGAGGGGGCATCCAGTAATTCCAAGCAGACCATAACTGGAAACCAGCCAGCAGGATTTAAAAACCCATGCTTAAGATTTGAAGCTAGGACCTAGGTGGATTGTAACAGACTAGAGAGGACTAGAACAATAGACCTGTAAACAGAAGCGATCTTGAAATCCTCCAGCTTCAAGTAGCCAGGGAAAGCTGATTGCAAAGAAGCTGAACCCTGAGGCGAAGCTAGTCTCTGAGGTATCAACAGTTAAACTGAACCCAACACCTGCTTTGAGGGCAAGTGATATACAACAAAGTTAAATGCGGGTCCAAGCCAACCCCAGTAAAGTTCCATATGCAGCAGCAATACAAAGACTGTAATTTCTAAAAGTTCTGCAATGTGCCACCTGAACTGTGACCTTAACTGCCAGAGTGAACTGGCAACTGTGAGAAGAACCACATTGGAATCAGAACCTGTGCTGATCCAGTTGAGCTGACAGAGTTGAATCAGAAATTGAGGAATTACTTTTGGACTTTGTAATTGTTTGAGCACCAAAGAGGCAGAACTGTGATCTACAGGTGGCATAGATCAGAATAAAAAGGGACAATCTGAAGGAGAAGACTGGGGTCATTTATGGAATTAAGCTCCTTGGACCCTCTCTTGGCCCCCTTCCACCACAGGAACATATAGAAGGGTATGATCTCAGGACTCTTGTGTTTTTAAATGCAGTGCTGATGACCATTTCTCTCTCTTGCGTTTAATCTTATTTATTTATTTATTCAGGATTCGGAAAGTACCTTTGAGTCAGAGACTCATTTACAAAGGTTCCATGTCAGAAGTATTGGACAGTACAGTAATAGGGTAGACATACATTACATGTAACAAAACTGCTAGATACATGGTAATAGTACAAAATAAACTGTATACATGATAAAAGTACAACGTAAGGTTCGCAAACAGGACCAGAGAAACTTAGGGTGGCACAAAAAAATATATAGGAAGATAAGGGGGGGTGGAGAGGTAAGCCAGCCAGAGGCCATTGTCATAGTGGGGGAGGATCGAGAGACAGGTTCAATAGCAGTCGCAGTAGTTTGAGGACTGGAGATAACTCTTAAGTAGGTTTTTGAGGAGGCCGATAGAGTTTTCATTTGTGATGAAGCTGGATAGGCCATTCATCCATGAGGGGACCTTGAAGCTGAAGGACCTTTGAAATAGGGAGGTTTGATATCAAGGAACAGTGAAACAGCTTCTTGCCGGAGCTACGAGTTTTTTTAGGGGCTGTGGCTGGATAGATTAGGGAGGTGAGGCCGGTGGGGGGGAAGAGACCTAGGATGATTCATTTGACCATAAGACAGGTGTGGAACTGGATTCTATTGTCTAAGTTAAGTCAGTTAGTGGAGTTATAAAGTGAGCAGATATGAGTGAGGTGGTTGCAGTCCAGGACGAGGTGGCAGGTTTTGTTGAGGGAGAGAGACGGAGCCTATTGAGGGCTGAGGTAGTGGCAGTGCTATATATGAGTATGCCATAGTCGAGGAGGGAGAGGATAGAGGATGAGACTGCAAGTCTGAGGGCGTTTTGGGTAAGGCAATGTTTAAACCGGTACAGCAGGCCAAGGTGGACATTGAGGGCAGGGGACAGGTGGTGTATGTGTTGGTGGAAGTTGAGAGCCAGGTCCAGGGTTATTCCTAGATATTTGAAGGAGTCTACTTGTTCGAGAGGGGTTAGGTCAGCAGTTAAGACCTGAGGGCAAAGCTTCTTCCTAGAGTTCTGGGGGGTGGGTCAAAATCATGAACTTGATCTTCTTGTAGTTCAGTATGAGGCGCTGTGCAGTGAACCACCGTTCAGCTTCGCTAAAGGAGGACTGAAGGGTTTGGTGGAGTTGCAGCAGGTCGGGACTGGAAGCATAAAGGACAGCATCATCCGCAGAGAGAAGAAGGTTTCCTGAGAGGAGCTAGGGAGTGAGTTAAGGTAAAGACTGAAAAGGAGTGGGCCAAGGATGGACCCCTGGGGGACCCCTGAGAGAGAACGGGTAGCTGACTGGATACGGTGTTGCCAATTTTGACCTGTTGTCGCCTACCTGATAGGTAGTTTGTGAACCAGCATAGGGCATCCAGTGAGAAGCCAATGTTGGAGAGAGTGGCTATCAAGAGAGAGTGATTGACGGTGTCAAATGCCTTAGTAAGGTCAACAAATACAGCACCAGTGGTGTGGCCCTTGTCAAGTGCGGAGTGGATGTGTACAGTGAATTCCAGGAGGGCTGTAGTCGTGCTGTGGCCTTTACAGAAGCTTCATGTTTGCTTACAGAGAAGATCATGTTTGTTGAGGTGGTCAGTGAGCTGGTCATAGACAATGCACTCGAGAGCGTTAGATAGAAGGGGGAGTATAGAGATGGCCGGTAATTAGTGGTGGCTGTATGGTCCCCACCCTTAAAAATGGGGGTTATGGAGGCAGATTTCCAAAGGGAGGGGAATTTGCCTTGGCAGAGAGAAAGGTTGATAATATGGGTGAGAGGGTATAGTATGTCATGGAGGGTGAGCCAGAGAAGCCTTATATCCAAGGAGTAACCACTATAGTGAGCATGTCTTATTGCATTTCTAAGATAAGGCTCCGCAGCCTTGAGGGTGATGCACCATAGATGAAAGGGAGGGGTAGGCTGGGGGGGGCCGGTTTGGGGGGGTTCAAAGAAGTTAGAAGGGAGGACATGGCTGAGGTTAGTGAAAGCTTGGTTGAAGGCAGATGCTATTCTGTTGGGGCCAGGGGTAAGTTGCCCACCAACAACTATCAAGTTGGGGGGAGGGTGTTAGGGTTTTTTCCACCGATTTCCTTGATATTATTCCAGAATTTGTGCCCAGTGCCCCATGTGGCGGTGAGGGCAGTTTTGTAGTGCTCAGCCTTGGCTTTACGTAATGCCCATGTACATTTGCTCCGGGCCTCCCTATATCTTTACCTGTCAGCTGGACCGCTGGTCTCATTAGAAAGGTACCAGATGGAAGTCACTGAAAATGCATGGAGACACGTGCGACAGTCGAGAGATCCAGGGAACAGGGTTGCCTTTGATCGTCTTTTTGGAGAGCAGGGAAAATTGGTCACAGATGGTGTTGAAGGTGTGGATAAAGGGCTAGGTCAGGGTCTAGGTTATTAGTTAAAAAGGACCAGTCGAGGGTCCTGAGATGTGATTTTAGGAGGGCAAGTAATCTGATCAGTTATTCTAACAAAATCATACTCTGACTAAGAGGTGCAGGTCTCCGTTGTCATATCCATTATGTGTAATGAGTTGCCAGCTGTCTGCAATTAAAAACATTTATACTGGAAGAGTCTATGCAAAAAGATAACTATGTATAGGATTACTGTGTGTTGCTCTTCTGTGAACTGAATTATCTAACCAGTCAATCAATCACAAGTACAAATAACATCTATTAGCCTAACATTTCATGGGACACCATGGGGCTTACACTCCTGGTGTTCCAATGGAGTAGCTTACATTTCTGACCACCCACCATGGTGGCATTAGTATCTGGCAACCAGTGACATACTCTATTTGGCAAGCAATATAAATAACTGAGCACTGAAGCTCAGAAATGTGTTAGAAAAAAGAGGTACTTAGTGGAACTGCATATAAAAACCCTTGTGCATGCTAATGCAAGCTTCTGTAATAGTTAATTGAGCTCTAGGACTGTTAGGGTTACTGTAGACAGCATGTGTTGAGTTTTTATGTTCTCTAAGTCACATTCATATCACCTTATGTACTGTGTGTCCCTAGTATCTAAGTATTGGTTTGACTCTCTACCCTCCTATCTCTCGACTCCCCTATTCCCTTTGCCTCTTACTCTCCTTGTTCTTGTGACTCTCATACTTAAGAAATAATGCATGACAGGGTGTGTGTCATCCTGGGATAACATAATGTCTCAAGTGGTTTGGCTTGAGGCCACAGGCTGAGTGCATCCAACACCCAAGAAGTGACGCTATCCCAGCACAACACACACCCTGGAATGTATTATTCCAATTATACATTTGCCCATTTGTACGAAATAAAAAAAAAGGTGGAAAAGTGTTCTTTAAAACTAAATGTTACTAATTTTTTGAATAGGTACGTATACTTATGCATAAAGCATTGCTGATTTTTTGTTTTGACCAGAAGGTGGCACTGTTGTAGTATAACAGTGTGACTGCCACCTCCCCCCCACCTCCTTCTCTATATTTGCACTGAATGTGTCTCTGTATTTTGTCCCCATCCTGTAATCTTGTTTTCTCCTCCTCACACACATTTTTGCAGCATTCTCTGTGTGCTGTCTGGAAGCTGTTTTGTTGTTGTCATTGTTGCTTTACAATCATGTATGGGCAGCACAGGCAGCTAACCAAGGAATGGAGATCCCCCCTACTTTCTTGTGAATTTGCAATTGTCTCCCCCACCCCACCTGCGCCACACAAATGCTGTTTAGTCTCTGCTTTTCCCGGTACAGACAGCATTTTTACGGTTCGTACCAAGATAAGATACCAGAAAAGACTGAAGCCACCAGCACTGACTCTTGAATATAGCACACAGTACTGTTTAAAAGCACATGCACATGTAATGCAGAGTGGGGACTGTGCTGCCACTGTTGCCGATCGGAGTGATGGCTTCTTTCTGTTTTTTAGTGAACTCAGATTGCTACTTTAGCAGTACTGTTCCTCAGCATAAATTTAGTTAGCTTAGTTAGTTAGTTAGTTTTTGTTGACCGGGTAAGTGCACTACACAAGACATTGCCTATTTTCAGACATGACCAGGGAGGTTACAGAAAAAATGTACAATAGTAGAACAAACAGACAGTAATATTCAATAACTATATAAAACATTATTTTTTGAACAATACAATACAGTTTCAGGGGGAACAGGTACAAAACAAGACATATTGAACCAAGTCAGAATAAATGAAAACAAAATAGCTATTGTTCAGAAGAAAAATAGCATATAATTACACAAAAAGTGGGATTTTGGGAGGGGATGCTATGTTGGTAGAGGAGTTTAAAGCCTGTGGAGAGAGAAAAAGGCAGTGGTGTCAGAGAGATAAGAGATTACAGGCATGGGTGTAGCCAGGCATACTCCAAGCATTCCATAGTGTGCAGTTTTATTTAAGGTGGGTAACAAATAGGCTCTGAACTGCTTCCCTTTTCCATGAAAGCTAACAAAGAAAATGTTTAACCTTTCTGTAATTTTATTCATAGGCGTCAAAACTAGGAGGATTAGTCACTAACACTGTCTTTGCATCCCAAGGACAATACCACTTTATAGGATCTGGACTGGTATGTGGGTGTCTTAGGGAGCAATGTATGGCATTTGTATTTACCCATGCATGGCAACAACCATTGTCAGGAGATACAAAAGTTGTATTTATTGTGCCAAATGACACAACAAACATGGTCCTGGTGTACATTTGTATATTGTCTGGCTACACCCCTGATTACAGGTGATAAGAGATTACAGGTGACAGAAACATCTGGAGGCAGATATAGCGCAGTGGTTTAAGGCTCTGAGCTGTTAATCTGGTGACATTCAGCAGACCATACCTGGGTTTAAATCCCACAGCTGAGGAAGCCACTTAACTTCCCTGTGCTCCCAGGTTGCTCCTGTTAAAAAAAAGCTTTCAGCTTAGTGTGCTACTCCTGGTTTAAAAAAAAAAAAAAAAAAAAACATAGACTTTGATGGCAAATAAGGACCACTTGGCCTTCCCAGTCTGCCCATTTCCCTATGTAGTGGAGGACATGGGATTTCAAACACAGGAATAGGCAGACAAGATTTTTGGTGCATTAGAAAGCATTTGTTATTTTATTTTCTTTAAAACTGAAAGAAAAATATATACAGAAAAATAAACAAGATTATTCAATGCATCCAAACAAACAAAACCACTGCTTTTCCCAGCAGGGTCACCAGGCGTTTCCTTTAGCCTATTTAGCAAGTTTGTGTGAGCCCACACTCTCCAGAGGTCCTTCATCCTCCACAGCCAGCTATAGACTGACTCCCTATCTAACATTTCTGTCCCTCGTGGAAGCTTTTATACTTTAGGGATTACATCACAGTTCTCAGGGGAATTCCCATTTGCTGTGGTATTACATATTGGGGAGTTTCCATAGGCTGTGATGTAACATAATAGGGAGTTTCCTAAAGAGCGGGACCGCTGTTTTTACTTTCTGACAGCCCACCGACTGCTCACTATTACTGGTGCTCTGTGTGGAAATCCTGTATCAAAGCAGGATTTTAACCCCATGTATAACAGCCTGGTTTAGCTGCATATTTTACTGGCTCCTCCACGGCTTGGCTGGCCAAGGAGTTTTAAGGTCCTTTCATTGCCAGCAGCTGGGAGCCTTTTTAAGTACACCCCAGATGAGGATCATGTTATACTTCAGTGCAACTCCCCTTTACTTTCACTACCTAAACCAGGGGGATTCATGCTACCTTTAGAGCTACTGCACAATAGAAACTTGCATATTTTATGAAAACACCTATTAAATCCCAAAGGTGCACATTTTCTTCATTTTAAGATTCGCTGGCACTTTATTTTATATTTTTGGGAAAAAAGGTGAACAAGGGGATCAGGGACACCTGTCCCATCACTGGGCACCTTATCTTGACAGAGGTCACGCTGTCACATACCTCCCCACTTAAGAGGGCAACCATCCTAAGGTTGTCCGATACACATACCCATCACAACCAGGGGGTATGATGCAGCTCCACCCAGGGTTCCATAAATCATGCTAGTAAGGATGCAAAGCATCTCAAAAACTACCCATACTTTAACCCTGGGGCTGTTATCCTCCAGTTAAACATAGTAAACCTCTATGTTTAACTGCCATACTGTCCACACAACATCAATCCTTATACACATTACGTTTTTGTGCCCCCTTTTCATAAGCACTCCTTGTACCTTTTTCAAAGTTATATCACTTTATATAACAACATGGGTACTTCATCAACTTCATTCTTAAACTTTAGAAAAAGGAGAAACTTAGGTCAAAGTGAAGAAAGATCAAATAGAACAAGAGAAATCACCCAAAAAGTGGCCAACTTGCTGGACGTTGGAAGATATTGGAAAATTTTAGAAAAAAAAGATTGCAGGAAACCCAAAGAAGGAAAAACAAATTGTACAATGCAACAACTTGTACAATGCATATCAATCCACCTTCCCACCTTCCCATTTTATCAGTATACATGTTCTTCCATCAGTACACAAGGGGTATGTACTACAACCTTCTGAGGTTTTTATCTCAGAAACAGCTAGTAGAATAAGTAGAACACAGTTCAATTGCTAACTACCATCTAGCACCCCTTAACCTTTGTGGATGTGTCCCCCTTTTCCATGGATGCCATTTCTTTAGGCCCTCTCACCTTTGGGTTCCACCTTCTACCCGTCTGTCAGGTACTCCCTGATACACAGCACTGATTCCTACATAGGCAGCCACCTGCCTATACATTCCTGGCCAGTAATATCTTGAAGTGATTTCCCTCAGGATTTCCCCATGGTGTAAGGGCCTAGTGTGCTTGGAGCAAACAGACTCCAACACCTCCATCCTATAAGTCATGGGTACCACCATCCTGGCATCTACTTGCCCAGTACTGGGACTGGGTTTCATGTGATGCAGAACACCCCCTTTTTGTTCATACCACCACTACTTAGTTCCCCTACCTCCATTTAAGATTTTACCCTCATGCACAGAAACATAAGCCTGTAAGCTGGTTAACTCAGCATCTCCAGCCTGCAACATTTCCCAGTCAGTAGGCGGGTTACTGGTACATACATCGGCTACACAAGTCCCTTTAAGTACTACATTCTCTTGCAACTTGCTTGCAGTCTTCACCCCAGCACCATCATGTCCAAACATAGTCTTACCTGGGGACTTCTCGTGGTCCTTCCCGAATACCATCCTCAACCAAGGAACAGCCCAGGAAAACGGGCAACAATGGGACATCCATAAGTACTGGCTGCAAATGCCCCAGCAGGAAATCCTCTTCCTCCATATAACAACCAGGAAAAATTGGCAATACCGGTAACCAGGACTCCATCCATGGGCCCTCCTCTTCTCAATGCCCATGCTCCTGGTTATCAGCAACAACATCCGGTTCCTCTGAATGGGTCCTCTCCAAAAGCACCTGGTAATGGCGTTCAGCCTGCCTCTGGCATCAGTCCACCTCTAGTCACTTCCCACTGAGCCAGTTCACCAGTCGGACAAGTTCCACCATCTGGTCTCCAAATCTCTCAGGCTGCTGTGGTACCTCATCCAGGTCACCACCTCCGGTACTCCAAATCCTTGAATCTGGTGCCATACACCACTGCCTGTTTTCCCCAAACAGTACCAGGGCTGGTACTACCTGACTGAGCTCTCCCTTGTATCCCTTAGATGCTCAGCCAGATCCCACTCTGACACCAAGTGTAGTGGAGGACATGGGATTTCAAACACAGGAATAGGCAGACAAGATTTTTGGTGCATAAAAACACTAGAAAGCATTTGTTATTTTATTTTCTTTAAAACTGAAAGAAAAATATATACAGAAAAATAAACAAGATTATTCAATGCATCCAAACAAACAAAACCACTGCTTTTCCCAGCAGGGTCACCAGGCATTTCCTTTAGCCTATTTAGCAAGTTTGTGTTAGCCCACACTCTCCAGAGGTCCTTCGTCCTCCACAGCCAGCTATAGACTGACTTCCTATCTAACATTTCTGTCCCTAGTGGAAGCTTTTATACTTTAGGGATTTCATCACAGTTCTCAGGGGAATTCCAATTGCCTGTGGTATTACATAATGGGGAGTTTCCATATTTTCCTAAAGAGCGGAACAGCTGTTTTTACTTTCTGACAGCCCGCCGACTGCTCGCTATTACTGGTGCTCTGTGTGAAAATCCTTATCAAAGCAGGATTTCGACCCCATGTATACTAGCCTGGTTTGGCTGCATATTTTACCGGCTCCTCCACGGCTTGGCTGGCCAAGGAGTTTTAAAGTCCTTTCATTGCCAGCACCAGGAGCCTTTTTAAGTACACCCCAGATATGGATCATGTTATACTTCAGTGCAACTCCCCTTTTACTTCCACTACCTAAACCTGGGGGATTCATGCTACCTTTAGAGTTACTGCACAATAAAAACATACATATTTTATGAAAACACCTATTAAATCCCAAAGGTGCACATTTTCTTCATTTTAAGGCTCGCTGGCACTTTTTTTATATTTTTGGGGAAAAAGGTGAATAAGGGGATCAGGGACACCTGTCCCATCACCGGGCACCTTCTCCTGACAGAGGTCACTCTGTCACACTCTACCTACTGGATAAGCTGCAGATTCTAGTTAACCAACAGCTTACTTCCTCCTACCCCCGCTATAATTGCCTTATGTCTGTCCAATGCTTTCTTGAATTCCCCCACTGTTTTTGACCCCACAGCTTCCTCAGGAAGGCTGTTCCATGTGTCCATCACCATCTCCATGAAAAAATACTTCCTCACATTGCCCTTGAGCCGTCCCCCTCTCTATCTTCAAATTGTGCCCCCTGTTCTTGCACATCTCTTTTTCTCAAAGATGCTCCCCTCTTGGACTTTGTTGATGCCCTTGAGATACTTGAAAATTTCTATCATGCTTCCCCTCTCCCTCATTTCCTCAAAGGTATACATATTAAGCTCTTTTAGTTTCTCTTCATTTGGCTTCTGTTTCAGACCCTGTACCATTTTAGTTGCCCTCCTCTGGACTGCATCTATCCTAACTACGACCTTGTGGAGATGGGGTCTCCAGAACTGCATGCAGTACTCCAAATGGGTTCTCACCAACTGTCTGTATGGAGGGATAACAACTTCCTGTGTTGTACTCGTGATGCCTCTCCCTGTGCATCCCAGTATTCCCCCCAGCCCTCCTTACTGCCTTCTCACATTGCTTGCCTACCTTAAGGTCATCTGATATGACTACCCCCAGGTCTCTTTCCATTTTTGTTGTTGTTAGTACCTCCCCCCCCCCATTGTGTACTCTTCATCTGGGTATTTGTTTCCCAGGTGCATTACTTTGCACTTCCTTGCATTGAATCTAAGCTGCCATACTTTTGACCATTCCTCCAACCTTGCCAAGTCCGTTCTCATCCTTTCAGTAACCCCCCTTGTGTATCAACCCTGTTGCAAATCTTTGTGTCATCTGCAAAGAGGCATACTTTTCCTTCCAGCCCCACTGCAATGTCTCTTATAAAGACATTAAAGAGGATTGGTCCCAGTACTGAACCCTGCAGTACCCCCACTAGAAACCACCCTGTCTTCACAGTGTACTCTGTTTACTATTACCCTCTGCATCCTGTTTTCTAGCCAATTTGTTACCCAGGCTACCGCCCTGGGGCCCACTCCTAGGCTGGCTAACTTGTTTATTAATCTTTTGTGTGGGACTGTGTCAAATGCCTTGCTAAAGTCTAGGTAAGCCATATCCACAGCCCTTCCCTGGTCTACTGCTTTGGTCACCCAGTCAAAGAAATCTATTAGAGTCATCTGGCATGACCTTCCCAATGTGAATCCATGCTGCCTTGGGTCCTGTGCCCCACTGGCCTCTAGGTACTTGACAATTCTTTCTTTCAGAAGTGATTCCATCATTTTCCCTACCACTGAGGTCAAACTAACCAGTCTGTAGTTTCCTGCCTCTGCTTTGCGCCCACTTTTGTGAAGGGGAACCACATCTGTCCTCCTCCATGCCTCAGGTACCACACCATCCTCCCATGATTTGATGAAAAGGGTAGTCAGTGGTGTCACTAGTTCTCCCCTTAGTTTTTTAGAATTCTGGGGTGAATCACATCAGGTCCCATTGCTTTGTCCACCTTGAGTTTTACTAGTTCTTTCAGGACCCTTTCTTCTGTGAATGGACTGGTATCGATCCCCCTGTCCAGAGTGCTTTTATTGTTTGGTTTAAGTACCTCCCTCTCTTTTTCCTTTGTGAATACTGAGCAGAAGTATTCATTCAGTATCTCTGCCTTTTCACTGTCACTCTCTGCCCACCTCCCCTTCCCTTTATTAACCCTCACTATCCCTCCCTTGGTCTTCCTGTGCTCCCACATGTACCTATAAAAGGTTCTATCCCCCTTCTTAACTGAGTTGGCTGTCTTTTCTCCTTGGTTTGGGCCTTTGCTATTCTGACTGCCTTCCCTGCTTCCTTCTGCTTTAACTGATACAGTTCTCTGTCCTGCCCTTCTGTGATTCCATATACTTTCTGAATGCTATCTTTTTCTCCCTAACCTTCCCCACCACCTCTTTTAAGAACCATAGTGGTTTTTTACTTCATTTTGTTTTGTTTATTTGCTTTGCACAAAGGTTTGTTGCCTCTGTGATGGCAGTTTAGATTTTTCTCCATTGTTCTTCCACCTCTCCTTCCTGCCCATTTGCTAGTGCATTCCTTAGGCACTCACCCATTTTGCCAGAGTCAGTCCTCCTAAAGTCCAATACCTTTGCTTTTGTTTGGCTTGACTCTACGGCTGTGTTTATCGTGAACCACAATGTTTGGTGGTCGCTTGTTCCCAGATGGCTACCCACTTCTAAATCTGTTATCCTCTCTCTGTCCCCATTTGAGAGTACCAGGTCTAAGACTGCTCCCTCCTGAATGGGTTCCAACACTAGCTGTCTGAGGTATGCCCCCTTCAGAGCATCGAGAATTACCCTGCTCTTGAATGTGGCTGCAGCAAATGTGCTCCAATTAACATTTGGCATAATTAGGCCCCCATCAACAATATCTCACCTTTTTCTGTCATTCTAAAGATGCCTTCTATCATTTCCTTGTCCATTTCCTCCCCCTGAGATGGGAGTCTGTATAAAACCCCCGTGCAGATTGTGGTGCCATTTCCTGTCTCCAAGCTGACCCACAGTGTCTCCTCTCCTCCCTGTTTACCCTTTAGTTTCATTGCTTTGATCCCTTCTCTTATGTAGAGAGCTACTCCTCCTTCTATTTTACCCTCCCTACCCTCCTGTAGATTTTGTACCCTGGTATGTTGACATCCCAGTCATGGTTCTCCATGTACCATGTTTCTATGACTGCCACGATATCCAGGTGTCCCTCTTCCATCAAGGCCACTAGTTCAGGAAGCTTGTTACCCAGACTTTGGGCATTGCTCCCTATCGACCACTCTGCCTTGCTGTTTATCTCGCTAACTACCCTGTTTTGTGGGGAGAGGCTGGGAATTCCCTGCTTCTTATCAGTGCCTCCCCCTTGGTTAGTTTAAAAGCTTGCCAATGAAGCATTTAAACCTATCACCTAGAAGCCTAGTTCCCCTCCCGGACAGCTGCAGACCATCAAGCCAGTATAGGCCTGTATCCCTACAGGTGAAACCTCAGTCCCCAATTAAACCAAAACCCTGTGTTCTGCACTAGTTTTTCAACCATTAATTGAATCACATGGTGCTGAGTACCATAGCCTCACCCATGACATAGACAAGCAGCACCTCCGAGAAGGTCACCATGCGTGCTACTTGTTTAAGGCCTCTCCCCAACTTCACAAACTCCTCCTGCACTGCTCTGATCCCATGCCCAGCTAGGTCATTTGTCACTAGGTCCCATGCAGCTGCTCTCACAATCCTGAGGATTTGCTTCCTGTCCCTCCAAGCCATGGCACCAGGCAGGCACCTTACCTCCCTCTCCCCTCCCTCCCCCAGTTCTACCTCCCTAATAATGGAGCCCCCCACCAGGAGCTGCTTCCTTCCCCTGTGGTGTCCCTTGCCACTCTCCTGTGGGTCTCCCTTGCGGAGGTTCCCAGCATCCTTCTTGGTCTCCACTGTGAGGAATCACATTCCACCAGAATGGCATATGAATTGTGAAGAGGTACAACTGGAGGGATGCACTTTTTTCCACCACCCTCACCCTCCCTGAGCCCACCATGGTCCAACCGCTCCTCTTTTTTGGCAACCTCTGAGGCAGCGGTGGTGGCCCTGGTGTTCCCTTGGTGGGGTAGATTTCCCCTACTCCTTGCCTGGTCGGCCTGGAGATAGGTAACCTCCTCCTCCAGAACAGAGAGTTGCCTGCAAAAAGGGCAGCATTGCAGTCTCCAGAATGTTTCCTGGAAGACTGCCGACCCACAGCCAATGCATTGCACCACTACCCACATGTCTCTTTCCCTTACTGTTTAATATATATATATATATATATTTTGGATGATGTTGGATGTGCTTAAGAACTCATGAAGTGCTTGCTTGAAACAGAAGTTGGACTACACAATTTGGAGGTGGGGTGGGAGGGCATTCCAGACTCTGAGGGCAAAAGTGGCAAAGGCTTGTTCACCCATTTTGGTGGAGCATCTAGGAACTGCCATGAAAGATTGGTTGCAGAAGCACAGGGGGTATGATTGATCTTGGGGGGGGTCAACAAGGCTGTGAGAGCAGCTGGTTTAGAGGACCTGGCAATGTTGTCAATCATACAGCCAAGTATAAGTACTCAGTGGGAGCGAGGGGATAGCCAACCTAGCTTAGCATACAGTGAACAGTGGTGGGTCATTCTTGGAGTGGACAGGGCAAAACTGCAAATATTGTTGAATGTCATGCTCCATTTGTCCAGGTTGGATACACTGGTCAGGTAATAGGGGGTGAGGCCATATATGAGCCTGGGAAGTACAGTAGGGTTCCCCAAACTATTGCAAGCCTGGCAGCAAATTATAAGCTGCTGTTGAGGAGTTTATGAGCCGTCAAGCTAGGAGACAGTGAAGCTGACTGCAATGTGGGGGACAGTGAATCTAACTGCAATGTGGGGGACAGTGAAGCTAACTGCATTGACAGCTTCACTTTCACTTTTCAACATTGGTGTAAATCTCAGGAATATGCACAAAGATTGAATAGAATTGTTAGGTAGGAAAACAATACAGTAGTTGGTAGTTGTTTGACATTGAGGGAAGAAAGGATTTACATTTTTGGCAAGTACTGGAAAACTCCATGGCAGACATGTCAAGTATGGGCAACTTAGACATGGCCTGTGGAGTGATTTTTTTTTAAATATTTGATGCGGTCGTGTGTGTGCTGGGACTAGAGCTGTGATGTTGTGCTGGAATGACATCTCAGGTCTGGTCTCAAACTTGACCAACCGGAGCCCAGAGATTTTTATTTCCTTTTTATAATTTCTCATTTCTCATGGCAACTATGGTTCTCAAAGGAGGTGGCAGAGAAGGTTAGGGAGAAAAAGAAAGCATTCGGGAAGTACAAGGAATCACAGAAAGAGCAGGACAGAGAACTGCGTCAGTTAAAGCAAAAGGAAGCAGGGAAAGCAGTCAGAACAGCAAAGGCCCAAACCAAGGAAAAGATAGCCAACTCAGTTAAGAAGGAGGATAAAACCTTTTATAGACACATCAGGGAGTGAAGGAAGACCAAAGGAGGGATAGTGAGGCTTAATAAAGGGGAGGGGGGTGGTCAGAGGGTGACTGTGAAAAGGCAGAGAAACTAAACAAATATTTTGTTCAGTATTCACAAATGAAGAGGGGAAGGTATGTAAACCAAACAATAGAAACACTCTGGATATGGGGGTTGATACCAGCCCATTCACAGAAGAAAGAGTTCTGAAAGAACTCTTAAAACTGAAGGTGGACAAAGCAATGGGGCCTGATGGGATTCATCCCAGAATTTTAAAAGAACTAAGGGTAGAACTAGTGACACCACTGACTACCCTCTTTAACAAATCATGGGAGGTTGGGGTGGTACCTGAGGACTGGAGGAGGACAGATGTTGTTCCACTTCACAAAAGTGGGAGCAGGGAAGAAGCAGAAAACTACAGACCTGTTAGTTTAACCTCAGTGATAGGGAAAATGATGGAATCACTTCTGAAGAAAATAATTTTTGAGTACCTAGAGGCCAGAGGGGTACAGGACCCAAAGCAGCATGGATTCACAGTGGGAAGGTCATGTCAGACGAATCTAATAGATTTCTTTGACTGGGTGACCAAAGTAGTAGATCAGGGAGGGGCTGTGGACATGGCCTACCTAGATGTTAGCAAGGCATTTGACACAGTCCCACACAAAAGATTAATATACAAGTTAGCCAGCCTGGGATTGTGTCCCGAGATGGTAGCCTGGGTAAAGAATTAGCAGGAGAACAGGACACAGAGGGTAATAGTAAACAGAATCCACTCTGAAGAAAGGGGGGTTACTAGTGGGGTACTGCAGGATTCAGTACTAGGACCAGTCCTCTTCAATGTCGTTATAAGTGACATTGCAGAGGGACCGGAAGGAAAAGTATGTCTCTTTGCAGATGACACAAAGATCTGCAACAGAGTTGATACACAAGATGGGGTGGAAAGGATGAGAAGGGACTTGGCAATGTTGGAGGAATTGAGTACACAATGGGAGGTGAGATACTAACAACAACAAAAATGGAAAGGGACCTGGTGGTAGTCATATCAGATGACCTAAAGGTGGGCAAGCACTGTGAGAGGGCAGTAAGGAGGGCTGGGGGGATACTGGGATGCATAAGGAGACGCATCACCAGTAGAAAACAGGAAGCTGTTGTCCCTCTGTACAGACAGCTGGTAAGACCCCATCTGGAGTACTGTGTGCAGTTCTGGAGACCCAATTTCCGCAAAGACATAGACAGGATGGAGGCAGTCCAGAGGAGGGCAACTAAAACAGTGCCGGGTCTGCGCCAGAAGACACATGAAGAGAGACTTAAGGAGCTTAATATGTATAGCCTTGAGGAAAGGAGGGAGGGGGGACATGATAGAAACTTTCAAGTACCTCAAGGGAATCAACAAAGTCCAAGAGGGTAGCATCTTTCAGAAAAAGAGATGTGCAAGAACAAGGAAGCAGAATTTGAAGATACAGGAGGGATGGCTCTGATGTAATGTGAGGAAGTATTTTTTAATGGTGAGGGTTGTGGGTGCATGGAATGGCCTTCCTGAGGAGGTTGTGGAGTCAAAAACAGTGGCGGAATTCAAGAATGCATTGGACAGTCATAAGGCAATTCTAGGGGGTTGGGGTAGGTGGAAGTGGGCTGTTGGTTAACTAGGATCTGCAGTTTATCCACTAGGTAGAGAAATGGGCAGACTGGGTAGGCCAAGCGGTCCTTATCTGCCATCAAATTCTATGTTTCTATGTAACTGTGCTTCTGGGAAATCTGCTTTCTCTTCATGTCTTTCCTCCATCTGGAACAATCTCCCTCTCACCCCTGAATCTTCCCTTTTCTCCCTCAAATGCTACCTCAAACCTCTTGCTGTCCCTCCAGCTCCTGCTTTGGTCACAGTTAATTTTGCCATGTTAATCTCATGGACTTAGCCTTTATGTTCTTATACCAGTGATTTTGGTTCATCTACTATCATGTACATGGTTTACTGTATTCTATCTGTTGTTCAGTTATTGTATTTTTGCTGCATCTTGCATTTTTATAATGTCATGACAGGTTGTATATTTTGTTTCATTGTTTCCTTCCCCCCAGGTGGCACCTGGAAATGAGCCTGGGTTCAGTGTGCCTTTCCTGGTAACCAGTGTTCAATAAATAAACACATTTGATATAAGTAAAGAGGTAATTGTTTAAACATGGCTGAAATATCAGTTTTAGAGGAAAGGTTACAACTCATACATTAGCATTTTGAAAAGATCGACACTAAGAAAGATAAATGGATAACTAGGTCAGGTGTAAAGTATAGTCCCTGGTCTAATTGGACAAGCCCTTAGCAGATTATACAGAAGTCCACAAGACCTAAAGAATAAAAGCAAAACTACTGGTGTTCTAGTGAATTTTGCAGCACTTTACTAATTCAAACATGTGTATTGGATGTCACAGAACTCCCAGTCAGTGAATGAAATTGAAATCTTAAGCAGTTAGTTGAATGAATTATCCATGGGTCATACAGAGAAAATGAGTCATGTCACCAGTTCATAGAATGAGTTAGGGGATACCAAACAGGCATTACTAAACAGGACCATGATACACGTGATCAAAGACCACAGGCAATTTTGACACAGTTGCAAGAGACTCTTGCAAGAAGCACTGAGATCAAGACTCAGATGCAGAGGGAATTGTAGAGTGTCAGGAAGGAGTTGAATGGGAAAAAAGAGCAATTGTTGAAAGAAAAGGCAGATTTACAGGAATTTTTAGAGACTGTGCAAGGGGAATGCAATTCCCTGAAAGATCAAGAAAAGAATACTGCTCTCAAAATCAGTTACAGAGATCAGGAAATTGAGATGGCACAGCTGGTGCAGGAGATCACTGACCATACCAAGCGCATAGACTTACAACAGGTCTTACCAAAAAGGGTCCAACATATAGATATAGATTTAGAACTGCGTCTTCTGTATGTGAAGGTCAGGCAGAAGAAGACTGCTTACTTACTGACGTGGGAATTAAAATAGTTATTATTGGTAAAAGTGACAAGAATGGCCTCCCTCGAGGCATAATTGGCAGAGAGAGGAACTAAAACCAGACCGAGTTTAACAAGCATTTGTCAATGCCGAATGTTTGCTTGCTAGCATTGGTAGTGTAGGAGTTATAGAGCTGCATAATAGGAATGGCAGTGAAGTACTGAACTGAAGCCAACCCCACCACCACCCTGCAGATACTGACAGGCATTGGGGTGTGCCTTTGGGTCGTCAGACATAACAGCCACGCCATTTCACCACACCCTACCCTGCAGACACTGACAAGTGTCACGGTGTGCCTTGGGGTCTTTGGCCCTTATGTTCACCCCATTCCATCAGGAAATATGGTGAGAGATGGGTGCTGTATAGGAGAATGGGGTGAACTTTGGGGCCGAAGAGTCCAAGGCACACCTCGATGCCTCTCACTGGCTGCAGGGTGGGGGTGGAATGGTATGAGCATTACAGGCGACAATCCCAAGTCACACCCCAATGCCTGTCATTCTCTACAGGGTGGGGTGTTATGGTCGGAAACCCTAATGCCTCAGGCGTTCATTGGTATTTTCACTCGAAATTTTCAACATTTTTTTTTGTGACCCCCCCCCCCAACCTCACGGTGTCAGCGTGGCTCAATTGGTAGCACATCTGCCTCTGGACCAGAAGGTCATGGGTTCTTGTCCCACACCGGGATTGAACTTGCACCTAAAAATCGCTGGCATCTGAGTGCAGTATTGGGGGTGCTGTACTGCTGGGGTGTGCCATCCTTTGGATGAGACATTAAACCAAGGTCTCTTCTGCCCATCCTGCTGTTGCCCTGGTGGGTGTCCAGGTGGAAGTAAAAGAACCCAGGACACTCTTTGCAAAAGCGCAGGGAACATTCCCGGTGTCCTGGCCAACATTCCCCATCCCATAAACCGGTTTATGCAACAATTATCCATGCTGTGTGTGGGTGTTGATGTGCGATATGGCTGCCACCACACATTCAGTCACTTCACTACCAGTCTAACATTGCTTGTAAAGTGCTTTGGGATACTGTGTATGAAAAGCACTATATAAATGCTGATTCATCTTCTCATGAACAGTAGCAATATCAGTTCGTTAGACGAAAGCTGCTTTTGCACAGCGACTACGCCATTTGGCACCACAGGTGCGAAAACACATTTCAAACAGGATGTGAAAAATGACAGCTGTACTGTTCATGGGGAGGTGTAAAAAATAGCAATGTTGAAAATCTGCAATGAAAATATTAAAAAAAACTGGTGAAGTCACGAGCATGCCTAGAAACTGTGCAATGCACACCCATAATGTAATTAGTTTGGGGATTTTTTACAGCAGATTGTCAACACAGGCATTTTGGGATCTCCCCTCATGAACAGTGTCACTCTGATTTTCTTAATCTGTCCTGAACAGTGATTTCCCACAGCTACCATGCATTTCTGCGCTGGAAGTGCGAAAACACATTTCACCCATGGTGTGAAAAATGACAGCTGTACTGTTCATAAAGAAGTAAATGTCAGTGGTGAAAATCTGGACTGAAAATATTACAAATTCATGAACTTACGAGGGTGCATGGAAACTGCGCAATGCTCACTCATAACACAGTCATTTTATGGACTTTTGTCACCAAATTTTTAACATAGCCATTTTAAGACCTCTCCTCATGAACAGTGTCACTGTGATTTTCTTAATCTGTCCCGAACATTGATTTCACACACGGACTGAGCCATTGTGCGCTACATGCGCACAATCACATTTTGGGTGAGATGTGAAAAATGACAGCTATACTGCTTATAAGAAGGTGTGGTAAAATGGCAATGTTGAAAATCTGGAGTGAAAATATTAAAAATTCAAGAACTTACAAGCGTGCGTAGGAACTGCACAATGCACGTTCGTAAATCAGTCATTTTTGGGAATTTTTCCACCAAATTTTCAGCATAGGATTTTTGGGGGCCTATCTCATGAACTGTGACACTGTCATTTCATAAATCCATCCCATAAGGTGGTTCCGCGAAGTGACAACAAAATCACCTTTCAGGGGCCGATTAACGCCATGACAGTGCCAGAATTCATGAGAAGGGGTCCCAAAAACCCCATGTTGAAAATATGGTGCCAAAATTCCCCAAAATGCCTGAAATATGCATCAAACTTGAAAAAAACCTATTTATTCCATTATACAGCTTACCGGCATTTCTTCAGTTCGCGGTCGGCTTTGAAGAGTGCAGACGTGTTCCCGGTGCACTGAAGATCGTCTCGCCAGCCTCCAGAGGTAAGTATGGGGTGAGGTGGGGGTGTGGGTATGTGGATGCGCAGAGGGTGGGCACGGATTGTGGGGGCAAGACAATCAACAAGGGACCTTTTTTTTCTTTCCAGGTGTTTCTTTTCTTTTTAGGAGGATGGCATGGGACTTGTGCCACACTGGGGTGGGCTCCCAGTGCGGCAGCTGTAAGATTTTTTCTTGGGGGGCAGTGGAGCCAAGGACGATGATGCGGGACTGGTGCCATGCTGGGGTAGGCTCCCAGTGTGGCAGCTGGAAGATTTTTTTGGGGGGGCATGGAACTGACGGGGGATTGGTCACCCCCATCGGCCATACAGACATGTGCCATGCTGGGGTGGGCTCCCAGCATGGCAACTGGAAGTCTATTTCTTTTGGGGGGTTTAATTGAGCTGACGGGGGATTAGGCACCAAAGAAGAAAGAGAAAGGGAAAGCAGAGACTTATACAAGCAGGATTGCCGGCAATATGCTAATCAACACTATCTTATCGCTGCTCACTGCAGCGGAGCTCTCCCTTTCAGTTGTACAGCACTGCATTTTCAACTGCTGTCATAGACAGCTGCAGCATTCATTGGTGAACTGTGGCTGCGCCTGCAAACACACTGACTGAATTGGAAGACAGGGTGCCACACCTACAAAAACTCGGAAGATGGCACTATGTTTCTTGCACATGCGTGCAAGCAAACATAAAAATGGGCTAAAAAGAGCAGAAGCATAGATCAACTAATGAAAAAATAGAAAGAATTATGCACTCTAAAAGAATGCCATAAACACTGAACGCCACAAGGCTAAAAGGGAGTTGGACTCTCTGAGGGAAAGGTGTAAGTAGCTGTAGGCTGACAGACAAAAGGCAGCGAAAGAATCCTAAGATTAACAAGGAAAATAAAAAAGGTAGTTCTAGAGAAATAATTTGCCCAGAGTCTGTAAGAGAAACTAAAGGAGACAGCAGATTTGGAACAGACACTAGCTAAAGCAAACACCCAGATCAGGTTACTAAAGTGGAGTAACAAATAGGGAACAGAAAGGAATGTATTAGACAGCTGGAGAAAGAGAATACAAGGCCAATAGAGGCAATTAAATAGGGAGGAAAACAGGTTTCTGCCCTTAGAAAACAATTGGACTTGGCTTCCCTAGAAAAAAGGGCTTGAGGAAAAATGTAGAGTGGAAAGACAAGTTTTATAAGGGGAAGGATAGTGGTCCAGAACAGAAACAAACAAGCATTTGTCAATGCCGAACATTTGATGTATTGGAAGATGTCCGCACCTGCACCTTGATTATGCCATTGAGGTACTTGAACGTGTCTATCATGTTCCCCCACTCCCTCCTTTTCTCCAATGAGTACATATTGAGGTCCTTTAATCTCTCCTGATATGTTCTGTGTTGCAAGCCATGTACCATCTTGGTTGCCTTTCTGTGGACCGCCTCCACTCTGTCAATATACTTGCGCAGTTGCAGCCTCAAGAACTGCACACTGTACTATAGGTGAGGCCTCACTAGTGCATTATGCAATGGCATCACCATCTTACACCTTCTGCTAGTGATACCTCTGCCTATGCACCCAAGTATGCCACTGGCCCTCCTTGCAACATCTGTGCTCTGTTTTGACACCTTTAGGACATCAGAACTGATAACTCCTAGGTCCCTTTCTTCATTGGTGATAGTCAGCACCTCCCGCCATCCTGTAACTCTCCCCAGGTTTCCCTCTTCCCAAGTGCATTTGCGATTCTTTGCATTGAACCTCAGTTGCCACTCCTCAGACCATTTTTCAAGCCTTTCCATATCCCTGTTCATTTTCTCCACCCCTTCTGGAGTGTTCAGTCTGTTACAGATGTTAGTGTGATCTGCAAACAGGCAGACAGACCTTTCCTTCTAGTCCTTCCGCAATGTCTGTAATGAAGACATTGAACCGGACTAGTCCCAGGACTGATCCCTGATGTACCCCACTGGTCACCACCCGCTCCCTAGATTGGATCCTATTACCATCACTTTTTACCTCCTGTCCGTCAGCGAGTTTCTAACCCAGTTTATCAGCTGGTGCTCTGTGGCCAGACTACCCATCTTGTCCTACCCTTCACACACACACACCCTTGACTTCTCCTTACCTGACATCCAGCCTCCCTCTCTATCCCATAAGTCTTGCTGTGACTGGGCAGGTAGTGTTTATATTGTAAATACTGATTTGTAATATTCTCTAAATATTCTTTGTTCTTGCCCTATCAATGTTGTATTTGAGTTTATGAGGTCTACTGTATTGTTAACCACATTGCATGCACTGTTATTTATGCCTAGCTCATATTTGCTCTACGAGGACTATTGTCTCATTGTATTATAGCAACATTTAGCTTATGTGTTTTTGTTATGACCTACCCTGGTCAACCTTGCAAATAAGTCTCTCTCAATGGTGTTTCACTTGGTAAAATAAAGAAGATTGATTGATTGATTTTTAATTAGCCTTTTATGTTGGTAGGTGTCGAAGGCTTTCCTGAAATTAAGGTAGGTGATGTCCACCACCCCTCCCTAATTTACTTCCTTACTGAGGCATAAGGGTTTCTGACCCTAACACCAACCCCCCCCCACCCTGCAGATGAAAGGCGTTGGGGGTGTGTCTTTGGGTTGCTGGCTGTAACGTTCATGCCATTCCACCTCACCCCACCCTGCAGACACCGATAGGCATTGCGGTGTGCCTTGGGGTCTTTGGCCCTTATGCTCACCCCATTCCATAAGGAAATAAGCTGAGATGGAAGCGATATAGGAGAATGGGATGAACATTAGAGTAGAAGACCCCAAGGTACACCTCAATGCCTGTCACTGGCTGCAGGGTGGGGGTGGGATGGCATGAGCATTATGGCCAATGACCCCAAGTCACACCCCGATGCCTATCGGCCTCTATAGGGTGGGGGGCTGGGCGTTACAGTTGGAAACCCTAACACCCTCGGCGTTTGTTGGTATTTTCACTCCAAATTTTCAACATGGGCTTTTTGAGACCCCACTTCATGAACAGTGGCACTATCATTTTGTTACTCAATCCCAAAAGGTGATTTCATTCAGTCACTGTGCCATTCGGTGCCACAGATGCAGAAATACATTTCAGGCAGGATCATGAGGTGGTGAGAAAAACTGGCAATGCTGAATATTTGGAGTGAAAATATAAAAATTTGCTAAAGTTATATGCATGGATAGTGAAATTTCAATGACCGCACATGACTCAGGCATTTTTGGATATTTTTGTACCAAATTTCCAATATGGCCTTTTTGGGATCCCACCTCATGAACAATCACACAGCGACCGCACCATTCGGCAACACAGGTACAAAAACATGTTTCAGGCAGGATGCAAAAAATGACAGCTGTACTGTTCATAAGGAGTGTGAAAAATGGTAATGTCGAAAATCAGGAGTAAAAATACAAAAAATTGGCAAAGTTACAAGTGTGCATAGAAACTGCACAATGCACGCTTGTAACGCAATCATTTTTTGGAATTTATTTCACCAGATTTGCAACATGCACTTTTTAGGACCCCCACTTCGTGAACAGTGGCACTGTCATTTCATTACTCAGTCCCAAAAGGCGATTCTGCACAGTGACCATGAAATCATCTTTCGGGACCAAGTAATGAAATGACAGTGACAGCGTTCATAAGGTGGGATCCCAAGAATCCCATGTTGAAAATATGGGGTCAAAATTCCTAAAAATAGCTGAGGTAGCAACACAAGTTGACCCCCCACTGACTGCCATTATCGCACTTACCTTTGATTCTTCAGTTTGCTGGTCGGCTTTGAAGAGTGCAGGCGTGTCCTGGTCAGGAGAAAATGACAGCGCCAACCTCTGGAGGTAAATATGGGGTGGGGGTGGATGCTTAGTGGGAGGGTGGGGATGGGGAGAGGGACGTTTTCTTTTCAACAGGTAAAAAAAGCCATCGGGAATGGTTTTCTTTATTTTACAGGTTTCAAAAAATATAAATACATTTAGGCACACTGGAATGGGCTCCAAGTGTGCCACAATACTTTGGTGGGACATGCCTACATGGAGATTGTGCACCCTGATGTCAGCAAAGGATATAGATGTGTTTGGGGGCACATCTGACACCGGCGGTGGGCATCCTGGTGTCAGAAACATAAGAAACACAACTGAAAGTAATGATTTCAACACACTGGGGTGGGCTGCCAGTGTGCCACATTAATGGGAGGGGGATACACGCCGATATGGGGATTGGGCACTCTGAAATCAACTTTAATAGAAAGCTGCATCATGGCTAATGCTGAAGGGGGCACAGAGAAGCAAGCACTGGGAGCAGAGTGGAGAGAAAGCCTCACCGCAGCTACTGTTGAGGCGGGGGGATGGGTGCCGAGAAGTGAGCACTGGGAAAGAAAGCCACACCTCGGCTAACTTTTCAACTTTCGAGGTGGGGGTCAGAGGAGCGAAGATGGGCCATAACTGCGGCCACGTGCATTTTTGTGCACTCTAATGCGCATGGCCAGAATTCGGGCTACAGAAAGAAATGAAGCGCTCTCATTGGAGCGGTTCATTTCTTGGAAGTCCAGCCATGCCACGTCAGCAAAGCTGAACTGCTGTCATGACCAGAGTGTCTGGTCATTAGTGTGCACTGCCAAATCCATTGCAGTTTCAGCTGTAACTGGCTTGGCAGTGACACACCTCTCATTTCCCGTTCTTGTCCCAAGACGTTTGGTGCGCTAGTGCATCAAATGCAAATATTGATAGGTTGGAGCAGGAAGCTAGAGACTTGAATGGTGGACTTCAGACAGCTTACAAAGAGTGGCCTGAACCGGACAATAAAATAAAACACATTTAGAACAGGGACTTCAGAAGGTATGAACTCAGAATTCTATCTTAACTCAAACCGGGAGTTTCCTCCTGCCACTGGCACCTGCTCCCCATTTAGGCTGGACATACCAGCCACCAGCACTACAGACCTAGAGGATCTACCCATGGAGGGGAATTCCCATTTCTCGACCTATACCGAGACATCTTTTTCCTTGGCTAAGCACTTAAGAGGTCTGGACCCATCTACTAGGGCCAGAATGCACCTGCAGTTTTTGGGTGGGGCAGAGGCTTTCCCTCTTTACTGGCAGAGACAGCTACTCAAAATGAGATGGTTATAGTACAGAAAGCAGTTAAAAACATTGACCCTTCCAAAAAGGAATGCAATAGTGTAGACATCTACCTTATAGTACTAAAACCTTACTTTAGGACAATAGACCCTCAGGGTATTCCTGAGCAACAGGAAACATATCTGGTGCAGTTACCCCCAACAATGCTGTAGTCCAGTGGAATGAAGAGTTTTGCTCTGAATATAACAACACTTTTGAAAATCTGTGTGTTGTCATGCAGCATGAGTATGGACGACACAGACTGCCCATTAATTCCTGAGCAGAAGTTAATGTGGAGACCAAATCAATATCCTCAAGACCTCTATAGGATATTTAGACAGGTCTAATATGAAGAATAGCAGAGTCAAAACCTAGAGAATCCAGAGTTTAGAGAGCATTTCCTTAGACAGTACTTAAAGGAAGTACAAAATGCCTTGCTGGGAGTTGTCACAAATGCCAGGCCCATAGCAGAAGTCCTGGAAAAGGCATGTCACATGTGGAACACAATAGTGGAGAATAAAACTCTGACCTCCACACCTGCCTTCACAAGTGTGTCTGCTGTTAGTCAAGCATATCTTAATTTAAAATATGGGATGGGGCAATCTTCCTCCACTGAGAAGACACCACTGTATTTCCAAGGAGTCAGGAAGAGACTCCAACTGGTGCTTTGATGACTTTTACCTTAAAGACCCCAGAATTAGTGGAGTAGCACATCATTGAAATACTTGTTAATAATGATTGCCCTTCAATTAGTCCAGCTATAGTGTGGGATATGCTTAAGACAGTATTAAGGGGACAGCTTATTAGTTATGCAGCCCAAAAGAATAAAGAGCATAGGGCACACCAGGAGGACCTCCTGGCAACTTTACATCTTCTACAGTCACAGAACCAGCAGGGCACTTTGACTGCTCTAAAACAGCTGACACAGATTAAAAATAACTAGATGACCTGGCTTTGCACTAGATGGAATAAGCACTATGCTACCTCCGTCAGAAGTATTATGATGGTGGACCCAGGGCAGTGAGGCTTTTAACACATAGAGTTCATGGCTTCTGGCAGAGGGACACAATTTCAAAATTATGGCATCCTACTACACATCAGACCCTTTGAGGTCTTAAAGAAATAACAGAGTCCTTTGTGATGTACTACACTAAGATATATTCAGTGACCCTGACCCCTCACTTGTGGATTTGGCATCCTTTTTCTCAAACCTGCAGATCTCCAGCCTCATGGAGGACTTTATACAGGGTCTGATGGCTCCCATTTCTGAACCAGAATTGCAAGCAGCACTTAGTCAACTAAAACCAGAGACGTGCCCCAGGCCAGATGGTTATCCCGTGGAATTTCTCCAAATATTTTCACCAAAGCTTCTCCCCTTATTCCTTAGGATTGCCAATGGCCTCTTAACTAGAAAAACAACTCCACCCCCATCATGGAATTATGCAGTTATTTCCATTATTTATTTTAATTATTTTTTTATTTTATTCTTTGGTAACTGGGTAAGGCATTATACCAAAGCCGAGTAAGTCAGTGGCGTTCTGTGAGTCAAACAGACCAATTTCGGTGCTCAACACTGATTACAAGCGCTTTGTGACTATCATGGAACAACATCTAGATCCTTTACTTCTGTGTCTGGTCCATAGAAACATAGAATTTGATGGCAGATAAGGACCGCTTGGCCCACCTAGTCTGCCCATTTCCCTATCTAATGGATAGGCTGCATATCCTAGTTAACCAACAGCCTACTTCCTCCTACCCCCTCACTAGGATTGCCTTATGTCTGTCCCATGTATTCTTGAATTCCCCCACTGTTTTTGACTCCACTACCTCCTCAGGAAGGCTGTTCCATGTATCCACAACCCTCTCTGTGAAACAATACTTCCTCACATTACCTCTGAACCATCCCCCCATCTTCAAATTGTGCCCCCTTGTTCTTGCACATCTCTTTTTCTGAAAGATGCTACCCTCTTGGACTCTGTTGATTCCCTTGATATACTTGAAAGTTTTTATCATGTCCCCCCTCTCCCTCCTCTCCTTGAGGGTATACATATTAAGCTCCTTCAATCTCTCTTCATATGTCTTCTGGTGCAGACCCTGCACCATTTTAGTTGTCCTCCTCTGGACAGCCTCCATCCCAACTAGTCAGGGTTTGTAAGGGCTCGTAAGACCATGCATAGTACTTGCCACTCTCTTTCCATTTTACACCATGCCTCTATCACAGGATGCCCCTTATTATCCCTCAGTTTTGACGTGGAGAAAGCATTTGACCAGGTTTCTTGGACCGCTCTCTGTGCCACACTATAGCAGTTTGGTTTCCCTCTTTCTTACTTGGATTCACTCTTCACTCTTTATTCCTCCCCCCAGGCAAGGTGTGTGTGATTGGACATCTGTCTCCTCATTCTGCCCTTCAGTGTGGGACACAAGAGGGGTGTCTCCTGTCTCCTCTCCTGTTAACCTTATACACAGAGCTGCTGGCACAAGCTGTCCATCAGCATAACATTCTTGGAGGATACCCCAGTCCAGATATGGTGGAGCACCGCATTGCATTATACGCTGATGATGTGATGCTCTTCTTCATGGCTCCATTATAATAATAATAACATTTATTTAATAAAGAGCCTTTCACAATTTCAAAGCGCTGTACAGCAAGAATACAAACAAACATATATTCAGATACTTAAAATATAAAATCAAGATAAAACAGGAAATGCCTTTGCCCATAAGAAAGTCTTTAGAGCCTGCTTAAAACACCCCACCATCCTGCACTCCCAGAGCTGGCTGGGCAAAGAATTCCAGAGGGTAGGTGCCACAAATCCAAAAGCACGCGCACCAGATGACTTCAAGTTTACCCTAGGAATCTCCAGCAACCCCTCGTCAGCTGAACGGAGCTGTTGCAGAGGGGTGTAAGGCACCAGGAGCTCTTTCAAGTAGTCAGGACCCAGACTGTGTAGGGCTTTGTAGGTCAAAAGGCCTACCGTAAAGGTGATCCGCCACTGTATTGGCAACCAGTACAGACCGTGCAGCACCAGGGTAATATGGGATCCTCTTGATGCTCCAGTCAACAAACATGCTGCCACGTTCTGCACTAGCTGCAAGTGGCAGATATCAACCCCAGGAAGCCCTAGGTAAAGGGAGTTACAGTAATCAAGGCGCGATGTCACAAGGGCGTGAACTAAAACAGGCAGATCACTGGGTGGAACAAGGTGCCTAATCCTGGCAATGTTCCTAAGATGGAAGAAGGCCAGCTTGATGACTGCTGACACCTGATGTCGAAGAGTCAGGCCAACGTCAAGCTCCACTCCCAGGTTACGCACCTGTTCGGAGGAGAGAATCTGGTCCTCCCCCAGGACTAAACTGGAAGACCAGTCCTCAATCCCTCTACTCTATGACCTGAGTTCACAACCAAAACCTCAGTCTTACCTGGGTTCAACTTTAGACTGCTGGAATTCGTCTAATCTTGGATTTCTGCAAGGCAGTTGTTCAGAACCGAGATAGCATCAACCTGGTCAGGTGCAAAAGACAGGTAGAGCTGGGTATCATCAGCATAGCAGTGAAACCTCAGCTCATACCATCTAACAATGTCTCCGAGGGGTGGCATGTATACTGTGAATAACATGGGGGACAGCACCGAGCCCTGAGGTACCCCACATGGCAGAGAGAAGGCCCCGGAAGAAAACAAACCCAAGACCACTCTCTGCATTCTCCCTGCGAGGAAAGATGAAAACCATCTGAGGACTGTGCCAGACAGTCTGCAAATGGACCTCAGGCATTTGAGCAGAGCCCCATGATCCACAGTATCAAAAGCTGATAATAGATCTAGGAGAACCAAGATGGAGCGGTGTCTCCGATCTCTCGCCATCAGGAGATCACTGAGCACCCGAACCAGAGCAGTCTCTTTTTTTTTTTTGAAATTATAGTTCTTTTTTATTTATATAAAGGTAATGCACTTGAGAGAACAGTACAGGGATTACCACATTATGGCCAATGACATAAACTGTATAGCAGCTGCAGAATGACAATATACAGCATTTTACCGAAATCCCTGAATTTGGAAAAGCAATGAGAAATAACCCCCTACCTCCCTCACCCAAATCCGCAAGCCCCCAACCCCCCAACCCCAGGATGTGCCTTCTATAAGAGAAAAGAAAGAACAAAGAAAAGAAAAGAGAAAAGAAGAAAGAAAGGGAGCTGATTCTGATACATATGAGATATATAAAGGTATATCGGCTGCCAAGGTAGCTAGAGGTGTACCCAACAGGACATTACTTCAAATAAAGAGCATATACTTTGCCCCATTTCCACTCAAATGAAACCAGACAATTCTGAGAACTTGCTATTAGCTTTTCAGTCCGAAAACAGAGAAAGTTCACTGATCCATTCTGCATACGAGACAACCAGTTGGTCCATCCAATGCCAATATTTTGACAACCATTGAGATTAAAGCCATGTGGAATCTATACTCCATCACTTGTATATTGGAAAGCTTACCTAGGATACAAACTTCTATAGTGAATAAGTCATTTAGGCCCAAAAGAGGGTCTAAATTAGATTGGATGGACTGCCATAAGGGAGCCACCTTCTCACAATACCAGAAAATGTGTACCAGGTTCCCTTCCATTGTGCCACACCTTGTGCATAGGGTTGAAGATAATCTGTTTAATTTAACCAGTTTAACTGGGGTATAATACATGTTGTTCAATATATGGTATTGAGTGAGTCTATGTCTGTCTTGAGAGAGATACCGATATGTGTCTACCCAAATTTGTTCCCAATCTAGAAGGGTATCTGGCAGAAGAGAAGACCAGCATTTGGAACCAGTCAGGTAGTCTGGGAACTTAGTATCCAATAGGAAATAATAAAGCTTAGAGATGCTATGGGCCTTAGTTGCTTGATCCTGTATCTGGTTTAGGAAGGGTTTAATATGAGACAGTGTAGGATTGGGACCGAAGCTGGAAGCCACTAGGTGTCGTAACTGGAAAACTTTAAAAATGTGCTTCTGAGGAATATTGTACTTGGTCAGAACCTCCCCAGAAGATAAAAGAGAGTTATTCAGGAATAAATCATCGACACAGCAATCTCTCAGCTGAGGAAGCCAGTCTAGAGAAAGTAGGCGACCCCCAATCCTAATATTTCAGTTTAGGGTAAGAGGTTGGGAAGTGTCTTTCCTGGGAGAGAGATTGAAGAAGTGCCAGCATTGATTCAACACCTTGATAGAGGTGCCAATGACGCTCCCCTGTAAAAGTGGAGGCAAAATGGATAGGTTATAATAGAGGAGTCTGGACGGGGGAAGTCCAAACTCAGTTAGCATCTTTTCTCAAGTTGTACCCAAATTGGTTGAATTTCATCCACCCTCTGGTTGTACCACCTCCCAATTTTGCCAGTGGCTTGCCCAGTAATAGAGCATAAAGTTGGGAAGGCGGAGCCCTTCCTTCGCCTTGGGTAAATTAAGTTTTAAGAAGGCTTTCCTGGGCTGTTTGCCCTGCCAAATAAACTTGGAAATGGACCTGTGGAAGTGATGAAAATAGGACATCGGTAAGAAAATGTTCATTAGGCTAAGTGGGTAGAAAACCCGAGGCAACACATTCATCTTAACAATATTAATACGGCACCAAAGCGATAAAGGGAGAGCAGACCATCTCTGAAGGTCTTGTTGAATTTTAATCAATAGATTGTCTAGATTGAGCTTCCTGAAGAGTTCAGGGTCCTTAGTAAGGAAAATGCCTAAATATTTGAGAGAGGAGGGGGCCCATTTCATACCAAACTGAGAAAAGCTGACCTGAAACGTGTTGACATTCAGTGGGAATATGATTGATTTAGCTAAATTCAACTTGTAATTGGCCACCTGGCCAAACTGGGCTATAATGTGTAATATATGTGTTAGTGACACTTCGGGGTTAGTCAGGTCTAAGAGAATATCATCAGCGTAGGCCGAGAGAACCAGAGACTGCTGTTGAATGAGACATCCCGTGACCAGTGGAGAATTTTTAATTCTGAGAAGAAGAGGCTCCAGATAGAGATTAAACAAGAAAGGTGACAGGGGGCAGCCCTGACAGGTGCCTGAAAATAGCAGAAATAGAGAAAAGAAAACCCTGTTACAATAGATTCTGGCAGTAGGGGATTGGTAGACCAATTTAATCCATTGAATAAAGACCTCTGGAAAGCCCATTCTCTTTAAGATAATCCAGAGAAATTCCCAATGGACTCTATCGAAGGCTTTCTCTGCATCTAATGATATCAGAGCCATAGGGATTTGAGAGTCTTGGGTGGCATGAAAAATATGTGAGAGAGTACGCAAGTGGTCTATAGAGGACCTGCCCTGCACAAACCCTACTTGTTCAGGACTCAACAAGTTAAGCCAGACCCTTTTGAGTCTGAGGGATAGGATTTTCGTTAGGATTTTAATGTCGTAATTAAGAAGTGAGATGGGGCGGTAACTAGCAGGGTCGGTCGGGGATTTGTCTGGTTTCAGTGTCAAAACAATGGTGGCTTCCAGCAAGGAAGGGTCCAGAGTGGTAGTGTTAAACATATATTCAAATAATTTCGTGAGGAGAGGGGCCAATTCCTTCCCAAAAGTTTTATAAAAATTAGAGGGGAAGCCATCGGGTCCCGGAGCTTTGTCCGGAGCAAATTCCTTGATCACCTCCTCCACTTCCATTACCATGATAGGAGTAGTCAAAGCTTCTCTTAGGTGAGTTTGGAGGGTAGGGAGGGGGAGGCCCTCCAGAAACTGGTCCACAAGGGAATGAGAGAGATGGAAGATACCACTGCTGTAAAGTTCATTATAGAATGACTCAAAAATTCATGAAATACCTCTAGGAGAAGTTTTACGGGAACCATTGGAAGATAATAATGAGGGAATCCATCTTGATCCCTCAATTTCCCTCAACCGTAAAGCTAGCATTTTACCCGATTTCTCCCCTTGATCAAGATAGAGGGCCTTTGTTTTCAGGAGAGCATACTCTGCCTTGTCCCTTATCCAATCTGAGTACTCATTTCTGAGTTTCATTAGGGTTTCTAGATCAGCTTGGGAAGAGGAGGAGGATAATTTATTCTCTGCCAACCTAATTTGATTCGACAATAACATGATCTTGGCCTCCCTTTGTTTTTTTCTCCTAGATGCGAGTTTAATAAATTTGCCCCTGATGAAGCATTTAAGGGAACACCAGAGCAGATCCTCCCTCTCAATTGAACCTGTATTGGTCTCAATAAATGAGTTGATGAGGGATCTAATATGGGAGACTGTGCCCCTATCTTTTAAAAGCTGGGTGTTTAGTTTCCAGGCAGTGTCTCTTTGCAACTGCAGGTTTGGGGAGACCAGAATCCAAGCCACCGAGTGGTCTGATACCACTATGGGCTCAATACCAGACTGGAGTACTCCCGACAGAAGGTTATTGCTGACTAGTATTAGGTCAATTCTGGACCAGGTCTTGTGTACTTGGGAGTAATAAGAAAAGAGTTGTCTTGTGGGGTTAAGTAAACGCCAAGGGTCACACAGGCCCAGTAAGTCCATAAAATTCCTCGGGGCTAGTTGCGAGGAGGAGAGTGGTTTCAGGGGTCTATAATATTTATCCAGATCTTGTGAGGGAGCTATATTCCAATCCCCCCAATTATTAGCATAGAGGGTAAGAGTCCACTCAACTTTTCAGCCAGAGTCATGAGGAAGTCTGGATCTCCCTCTACTGGGGTGTAGATCGCCGCTAGTGTTATCTTCACATTGTAGAGTGAACCTTTTACAATAATGAATCTACCTTCGTGGTCCAATAACATCTCTTCTGTCAGAAAGGGAATATGCTTCTTAACCAGAATGGCCACCCCCCTACTAGAGGACAACCCCCCTGAGGCAAAAACCTGAACGTAACCTTGACGACGAAGCCCTTTGACTTCCGATGAGAGCAAATGGGTTTCTTGCATCAAGATAATATCAACATTCAGTAAAGCACAGTTTTTGAAAACCTGGTACTTTTTAGTTAGGTCTCTGACACCTCTTACATTCCACGTAGCAATTTTAAGCGCTGTAAGTCATTATCTAATATACAGTGCAGCAATGGGCTATGAAAATATGAAAAAGCAGACCACCCTAGAAGGCACATCCTGCCCTCCCCCTTCCCCCAAAAACCCACCATTGACCAAATTCCACCCCTCCACCCTCCCTCCCCTCGAGACCAGTAAGAAAGAACTGAAGCAGTATAAATTCCAGACATAGTGTTACAGACTTTACCAAATCTGGAACTAAGAAAGAGAGACCCCTCCTCTCCCTACCCCCTCCACATCCCTGAAACTATATACAACTGTTCCCCCAACTACTTCTTGAGAAGAACTGAAAGTAATGGTAGTTAGATCGGGGAACAAAGCCCCAAAAGCCACCGCTAGATGGTTGTACCGGGAGGTAAACATGAGCCAGTAATCTGAGGAAATATCAGGTAATAAGTATAAAGTAATTCCCTCATAAGTACTGAAGACTTCCTGACTGAAAAAAAAACATCTGGGCTGCTCTCCTCCCCTCTTTGGTGCATTTAGCAGTCCCACCAGGGCTGACCCTCCCACGGAGCCCCCCCCAGGCAAATAAATAAGATTAAGCCTACAAAAATACTGGGAAAGATGAGAACCTGATCAAAATCTCAGGGTTATACTGAGAAAGCCCCTTTAACCTGGGTTAGAAAAACCAGAGCTCACTAGAAAATGAGAACCCACCAGGGTCTCCTGGATTTCGGTCATCACCAGGAGAAAATAGCCCCGAACAAATTGCTGACCGGCTGGTTCGTCACCTGCCTCCATCCACCCAACTGCCATCTGAACTCCTTAAACCCTCAAGATTAATAACCGAGTTACATTACCCACGTAGGTTCCGAACTGAATAGGGTAGGGGATAATAACCTTAAGACCCTAATGGTAATGTTAAGAATCAGAGTCAGCCCCCCCAACCCAGGGGGTCAACCACAAGCTTCACTGCCATCAAAACCATCAGCAGTAAAAACTGTGTGATAGGGCACAAGCAGGGTTGAACTGACATCCTGCCACCCCCCCCTCCAAAGTGCTCACCCCAACGGCAACAATCCTCATTCCCTAATGTCGGCCAAGCTCATCACTTTATTCAAAAAGCCTCTCCAACCTACCAACTACACCTGAAGAATCCCCCAGGATATCCTAATGAGCGCTACGGTCCAATTTACTGTGAAATTAAGCAAGCTTAATTACCAGAGCCGGGGAAGGACAAGAGGAGCCCAGGGGGCAGTATTTACTAGGGGGACCAAAAGGTCCCACCGGACTCCCATCATGTGGAAACCACCTCTGCACCCCTAGTTCCCCTCCCCCCCCAGTGAGCTGGCCCCATGAACCACCGAACAACCAAGCCCACTCAACCTCCCAACAAACCGCCCCAAAGCCGCCACCCTCCACCACCAGGCAAACCAGATGAGAGAGCGAAGAGAAACCAGAAACAAAAGGTGAGAGTCCAAAAATGCAGCGTGTAGCAAGAGGTAGCTTCTTGGCATTGTCTCAGCGATTCGGCCCGGTTTAAACAAGTTTGGCAGCTTGATTGGGAGCTGTACACCAGAAAGTCCAGACGAGAGAGAACTGAGGAATCAAAACCAAAAACAAGAGTCCAGATATGCAGCATGTAGTAAGAGGTAACTTCTTCGCTCTGCCTCAGCGATTCAGCCTGGTTTAAACAGGTTAGGTAATTTGATTGAGAGATCTGATGCCACTTTGTCTGGGGATTCATAGGAGAGTCAGGAACCCTCAATGGCAACTTGAAGTTTGGCAGGATAGATCATTTTGTAGCGAATGCCTGCTGCGATCAGCTTGCTCACTGTAGAATGAAATGCTGAGCGCTTTTGCCTCGTCTCGTAGGGAAGATCCTGAGTAATACGCAGCTTGGAACTGCTCCATAGAATTGCCTGTAATTCTCTTGCCTTTGATAGAACATGTCGTTTTTCCAAGAAGCTTAGAAATTTAATAATAATAGGTCTTGGCGGGACACCTGCAGCAGGCTTCGGTCTAAGAGAGCGATGAGCACGTTCAATATGATATTGTGGATTAAGAGGGGAAGGCCCAACCACTTTGTTTAGGAACTTCTGGAGAAAGAGATTAATATCAGGGCCCTCCTCAGACTCGGGGAGGCCCAGGATCACCAAGTTGTTTCTTCGGCTCCTTCCTTCTAAGTCTTCCATTTTGAGTTGCAGTTTACTGATCTGTTGTCTAAGATGAATGATTTCTGGGTCTATCTTATCCTTCCAGGTCTCCAAGGAGGAAGTTCTGGCTTCTGAATCTCCCATTCTGGTGGTTAGGACACTGAGATCTCCCCTTAGTGATTTCAGCTCAGTAGAGATATCATCTAATGTTTCCTTGAAAGGAGTTAACTCTTGCAAGAAACGGTCCTCAGTAAGAGGAGTTGGAGAAGTATTGGAAGGGGATGATTTTACTGCAGGCCCCGAATTCTGGTTTTTAGATTTTTTGGAAGATTTCTCCAGCGTAGAAGGTGGGGTGTGCTTTATGTCAGCCAGCCTCATCTCCACTTCCATCTCAATCTGCTTCTAAGTGCATTAATATGCACAACGCAAGGTGCTACCAAGTATGAAAGAGTATTGTCTTTACACTGGACGCAGAATATAACTTTAGATATCGAATTTGTAGGCAGAAAATAGTTAGAAAATGGGCGGGGTAACGGGAGCTTCGCGAAAACGCTGCCTCTAGCTGCACTGCATCACGTGACCCCCCCAACCAGAGCAGTCTCAGTACTATGCCTCTTATGAAAACCAGATTGGAGAGCTTCGTATAAACTATGGATGGTTAAATTGTTATCCAATTGAGCAGTCACAACTTTCTCAATAACCTTCCCCAGAAAAGGGAGGTTAGAGATAGGTCTGTAGTTTGCTAGGTTCTCCGGGTCTAAGGAAGCTTTTTTCAGAAGAGGGGTCACCACCCCCTCCTTCAAGGAGCTAGGAAATACTCCTGTATCTAAAGAGCACCGGACAATCAGAGCTAAGACCGGGCCAATGATCTCACTACAACCCAAAATCAGGGAAGTAGGGCCTGGGTCGAAACTACAGCACATGGGACGATCTCTGGACAACTCTCAGTGTCTACGACACCGGCGTCCAAAGGTACTCCAGGAAGCTCCGGGTTCTGCGACAGGGCACTGAGCAATGGCAACTCCCTTAGAGTGAAGTTGGTGGCACTCCCTCCTGATGTCTTCAACCTTATTCGCAAAGAAGCGAGCGATCTCATCACAATCAGTTTGTGTAAAAACTTGATGGAGCTGCTGACAGACTGGGTTGCACAGTCTGTCAACAGTTCTGAAGAGTTGAGCTGGTCGAGTCCATGTGACAGAAATTTCCCTGGGCAGGAATACTGCCTTCTTGTGGGAAATTGCTGTTTGGTAGAGTGCATAGTGCTCTAGCAAAATACGGTGGTCGGCATCAGTGGCAGACTTCCTCCAATGATGCTCTAACCTACGCCCCAACCTCTGCAACTCCCTTAGGGCCCCATCAAACCACGGGGCTCCAGGGCGACGTGGAGGGGGCGAACATGGACTGGTGCAATCTGATCGAGGGCTGTCGTTATGGCCCCATTATAGGCCACTACCAACTGCTCGGGATCAGTGCAAAGCTCGTCCAACAATGAGAGGTCAATAACCACCATCAGCTCATCAGGGACCACGTCCCGCAAAGGGTAGTACCTAACCAACTCCACAGGGGCCGACCTACCCAGGGGGGGCCTCAAAATTGAACCCAACAGAGTAGTGATCTGACCAACTGACTGGTTCCACCACCAGATCGGAGGCCTCGATCCCCAGGAGGAAGACCAGGTCAAGAGAGTGATCTCCCTTATGTGTAGCTGAGGAAACAACCTGTGTAAAGCCCTGAGATGTTATCACCTGGAGGAAATGTTGTTCAAAAAGCGAAGATTTGTCATCGACCCAGGCATTAAAGTCACCCAGAACCATCAGTCTGGGTGACTCCAAGGCCAAGTCGGCAGCAAAATCTGCTATTTCCTGCAGGAAAAGCTTCTCATCACCTGGTGGATGGTAGATAAGGGCAATCCTGCACCCTACACCAGCTACTACAGTGCACTCAAATGACCTGGCCTCCTCAACTGGTACACCAGTTAGGCCCAATTTGGTCTTGAAACAGACCGCAACCACCCCCCGCGATCCAATCTCGGGTGATGTATAACCGAGTACCAGTGGGAACAGCTGCCTCCAAAAAAGGGGCTGCATTCCCATCCAGCCAGGTCTCGGTAATGCAAGCCAGATCTGCCTTCGCAACAAAGTCTGAGATAAGACTAGTCTTGTTGCAGACAGATCTGGCATTGCATAACAATGCCTGAGTTGGACAAGGTTGGTGAGCAGTCCCGACCACTTGCCCCCCAAACTGTAGGTGCCCCTGGGTATGGGAACCAGAACTGAATCACCTTGTTCTAGATACCATTTGCCCCAGAGCATCTTCTGGGCCTAACCACCCCTATGGGAGAGCTCACTGCCCACTGACCGCCTCCCCTACCCCCGACTCCCCTACGAGTGATCCCCAACACCCGACAGCAGTGATAGGTAAGAGCAGGTGGGGGAGGAGAGAAGGGGCAGAGGGCATGGAAAGCGGAGGCCGAGTAGCACAGGACAGGAGGGGCAAGCAGGCACATCAAGCTGCTCAAATTAAAAGCACCGTAAGTAAAAATTCCCCAAAAACACCACCAATCCTGAACTTTTCTCACACTTCCCACAACTTAAATAAATATACAACTTCAAATAAAAATATATAAAATAACAAACAACTAAATTAAATAAGCTAAATATCAAACATATAAACCTCCCTAACCCGTGATATTATTTATTAATTAGACCCACAGTCCTCTCACAACTTGGGGGTCAACCAAAATAAAACTAACCAAAAATAATTATGTTGCACCAAGGTCTTCTCACGACCTGGTGCCTACTAAAACTAAGCACTCTCACTGCTTATTAAACAACAGAAAATAAACATAAAAATAATATTAAAAATAAAATAATAAATAAATAAAGGAAATAATTTAGAAACCACCCTCTCGATAATATCTCTCACAATATCGGGAAACAGATGGATTCAAAGATGCTGTAGAGCACTCTCACTGCTCACAATATTTCCAAAAGAATAAAAAGAAAAAGTACTTGCAGTCAGCAGAGGTCCCTTTTAATATAAGCCCAGGGTACCAAAATCAATAAACCAGCCCCAATGTCAGCAGAGACGGCAAGCAAGATAATGTTCCAATCTTCAGGCTTCCAGATTCCACCTTCAATTGCAACCTCAAAAGGCCACCAGTGGGCCACAGGTTCCTAACAACCTTCAAAAGTTACCCCAAGAAGTCAGTGGCTCACTACTTTAACTTAAGGAGAGGCCAGCCCCCCGGCAGGCAACCCCAAAAGTCTAGGGGAAGGGGAATAGTGGGCAGACCCTACAGCCTACCCCGCTCCCACCCCTGTGTGGTACACTAACTCTGCGGTCTCTCAGAAACCCAGCGGACCCAAGGTTACCCAGTCGCAAATGTGAGGAGCAACCAGCACTTCCGAAAAAACAGCAGAAACTTCTTGGTATCTCTTCTCGGTTTAGGAACTCTCCCAAATTACTTTACAAGTCACCGCTCCCAGTAGACTTGATATCATCAATACATACAATCCAAAGAAGCTCTGGGAACACAGCTGACAGTCCAAAGCTACACACCAGGACAACACACACCAATCCCTGGGCTGGCTGGGCCTGGCTCAATGATCCTGCAATCCCCGTCCAGTCCAGTCACCATCCAAAAGTTTGAAGGCGAAAAGACAGACAAAAACTCTGAGACGAGGTCCAAGCACAGTCCAAGTATAACATGGGGTTCAATAAAAAGATCAGGAAATCAAAAACAAGCTTTGTTAAAAGTCTCCATGACAAATCTCAACAGGTCTTCCTTGCTCTCCGTGACACTCCCAGTCAGCACCGTCAGTCCCCGCCCCAAAGAGAACTGAAAAACAAAAAGTGGAAAGTGGAGACAAATGCACTAACAAGTGCACTAACAAAAAACGGAGGCAGATAATACAGCAGCGAATACCACCGTAGCAATATCACACCAAACAGCGACAGAGGGAAACAAATAAAACGGAATTAAAAAATTCTCAGAGCAGCGAAAATATAAGACAGCAAACAGCAAACGGCAAACCAGAAATACAAACGAATGGCTAGCCCAGCGCAGCCACCATCTTGCTTCTTGTGAAGTGCAGTGTAGCCTCCCCTATCCAGCTGCACCCCTTCAGGCATTAACTGATCTTCTGGTCCTTTGGTCCCTTTTATCTACATTTGGATACCTCTCCAGCTACAAATTAAATAAGAAAAAGATGGAGACCTTATCCATTAGTTTTAACCCCTTTCCCAAACTGACGGCCCAATTCCCCTTTCATTGAGGTCTACCCTGCATGATATATCTTGGGATAAACCTTACCAGCTCCACTTCACAGCTGTTTCAGACAAATTTCTCTCCATTAACCTCACAGCTACAGGAGGAACTTAACAGATGGTCAGTACTCCCATTATCCCTGGAACAGTGGGTTGCTACTGTCAAAATAGTAGCTTGCCCATGTTTCCTATATTTATTTCAATCTCTGTCAATACTGATAGAGAAAATGCACTGGGATAGATGGTGTAAAATGATTAGTAGGTTTATATGGCAAGATCGGCCTCCCCATATAAGATATTCTACATTATGTTGGCCTAAAGATATGGAGGGATTAGCCCTCCCAGCTCTAGCCCTTTATAATGAAGTGGCTCAGCTGCAACCCATTCTACATTGTTTACAGAATGACCCCTCGCAGCAGTGAGCCCAACTAGAATAGGCAGTGCTACCTGCTCTGCCACTGGAATGGGATGTACTAGATCACCACCAAACCACCAAATACATGCTCTGTCAGATTGCAACTATCCCTTCATATCCATTCCCTTAATTTGATTCAGATGGCTATAAAAGGCTAGGCTTAAGGAGCAAATGACTTGATTACTTCCATTACACTTTAACACAGAGTTCATGCCAGCCAGGGTGGATGCAGGATACTAACATTGGTACCACAGGGGTCTGCAATTCCCTTTTCAGTTATTGAAGGGCTCCCAGATTAAGACTTTCCAGACAATCGGGGAGAGTCTCAGTATCTTGCAACAAGAAATTTTTCAATACTTTCAGGTTCAAGTTTTCCTTTCAGCTTGGATCTGCCGTGGCTCCATGCTAGACTCTCAGAACCCCCTGGTGCAGCTCATCGTATCTGCATTGCTGGGGGACTCTCTGGCCCACTTTATTTCTGAACTGTACTCTGCTGTCACCCAATATCCAGTCTTCCCTCCTAACTCAGCCCTAGAAGTCTAGAATGGTATACTCGGGGTCCCTCTTACACCAGAACAGTGGCAGAGGGCATGCTCAAATACTCATAAAATTACCTTGTATGGGATGTGCTTCTCTTAATAAAAAATACAAATTTAAAAAAAAACCACCCGTAAAATTACCTCAACAGTGATGTGGCAAGAATACAGCTGGAAAAGTCTTATGTTTCTTTTTAACTCTAGTGCAACAGGTTCACTGCTGCACTGCCCCACACAGCCATTGCAGGAGACAGTGTGGGACAGACCAAGTAGACCATTACCATGTTTTTGGGAGCCTGCTCCCATCTTGACCCTTTTATATCCTCTATTGCACAGACTCTACAAGACATATTTGTCCTGCAACTAATATTAACAGGACATTTATATCTATTTCACTTGTACCCAAAGGAACTTAAAGATGCAACAGTTCTTTACTTATTGGGTATCCTTCTACTTATGGCAAAAAAACGTGTCACTAAACAATAGCTTACTATAGGAATCCCCACAATTGAAGACTGGATTTATTGGGTAAACTCCATCTATACAATGGACTTATTAACCTATAGAGTTCGGCAGCTGGAGGAGAAAGGGTGGAATAGATGGGTTTTATACATAATGGCCAGGGATCCCACATTTATCCCTTAAATGAGATCTGTAACTTTGCTTACTGGTTACAGTAGAATGGGAAGCCCACACCTTATTGAAACTTAACATGGTAGGGTGCCAGAGGTCTGCACACTACACATTTTACATCAGGTTCTAATTCATTTCTGCAATATCTATTAGATTGAACTATTGCTTACCACAATTTATATATCTTCTATTGCAGTCCAGGAATAATAATGTGTTGTTTATTGATTGTAACTGTCATTCTTTTTTTTTTTTGTTCTGTTTTGTCATTTATTGAAACTTCAATGAAATGTGCTTATAAAAAAAGAAAGAGCCTCCAGTCCTGAGGGGAGGTAATGGCCCTGGAAGCCATAGGGAGTGTGTTGACCTTGTGGTAACTATCCTGCTCACTGGAATGAGAGCAAGAGCCCTGGAAAGAATACAGCTGAATTAATACTGGAAAGATGGGTGCTTGACAATGCAGTGGTAATTGGGGAAGAATAAAGCATCTCCTGCCCAGCAGGCAGGAACAGTCACTCCTTCAGTGTCACCCCCGACTGCTCAGCAGGTAGGAAATAGGGTTACCCCAATACCTACCACTAAGAGTTGAGTAGACTAGGTGAAGCAGTCTCATACCTCCTCCATAACCATCTGACACCCTGAGGGTGATAGGAATCCCAGTACCAGATATTCCAGTAGTAGTATAAATTTATTTGATTGACTTTTGTCAATAAAATCATTTCAAAACATATATTCACATACAATAAAATGCATACAAAAAACATAAGACAAATATTCTACAGAGAATAACACCTATTTTGTACAATTATACAGTATAAGTCACATTAAACTGTTCCTTCATTGAGCTGCTGTAGCATTTCTGAATGAGTTGCATAAGTGTTGCTGGATCCAGCACAACGCCCTGAACAAACTGTTTCTTAAGAGTTAAAATGCAGCTTTGCATTGCACTGTGACTGGACTGCAGATGCATTCCGAATGAGTCACAAAAACATTCTACAAACATTGCTTTTCAACTGGTTAAGCACTGAAAAATAATACGAGTTGGGAATGCACTGCTAACTCGAAAAAACAATGCTAAACCAACTCATTGATGAAACAATTTAATGTGACTTGTACCGCAGTTCATAACTTGTATCACACAGTAATTCCTTTAGTTATCTTCTCATTGCTATTGTAGTTATAAGATAGCACATCCAACCATTAATCATGGATCTTTTCCAGATAACAAAATATTGAGTTGTTTCTCAGGAGTATCTAGAGACTTTGACAGAACATTTCCAAACCATTTTTATCTTGGTTTATGGTATTGGGGACAAAATAGAATAAAAGGAATTGTATCTTCCGGATCTCCTAACCTACAACATCGCAATTTGGATTCATGTATATAAAAACTGCCTGAATATCTTGCTTTCAGTACATTACAGTCAGAAGACTCAAAACTAAATGTAGTATAAGAATTTCTAAATTGTGGGTCAAAAAGCTGAGTTAAGTATGATTCTATTTCATTAACTTTCTTCTAATTGCCAACCATGGAAAATCTCTATTTGTTTTTCTACTGCAATCAATCTCTATTTTAATAAACAGATATATGATGGACTTGTTTTAATTCCCACACTTTCTGAATAGTACAAAGACAACAGATTCACCCTCTCCAAAATTATATTTTCATTTGTGTAATCCAATTTGAATTGATACCCAAACTCTAACATTTTAAGAGTTCTCAGGTTGATAAGCTAAATAAGGTATGTACATTTTTATAAGCTATAACTGGTAAGAAAAAAGTATTGTTTGTAGATTAAATTCAAAATTAACTTGACCCAAATGTAGTTCTTACTGCACATGCCAGCACGCTTTGGAGAAGAGCCAGTGCTGACAGCCAGAATTTTCTCCAATTATTTATTCAAAATATGAAGTCTGAAGAAGCCCCATATCTCTGAGGCACTTAGAATTTCTGAAGTGAGTTCCCTTCATAGAGCTTATTAAATCTCATCAAACCAAAAAGTGATTGTTCATGTGTTTTGTTTTGTTTTTTTCCATAATACCAATATAACACTAAAGTGATTATTCCATTTTCCATACAAAGAAAATCATAATCCAAGATAACAAATTATTTAACCCCATCCAAATTAATATCCAATTTCCAAGAATATGAAGAAGACAATCTAGAACCAGATTATAACATTTTACTTTTGCTTAAATTTATTTGTAATTTGGAAGAAGAGCAAAACATGCAAAGTTGATTGAGAAGAGTTTGAGGTCCACATTTAGTTATGGATTGTCTGCATAGGCAAAAGCAGATAACACTTTGCCTATAACATTTTGGGGCATCATAACAAATATGTTCTAATGAGATCAAGAAATCATTTCTATACAATTTAAACAGCGTAGGAGTCAAAAGGCATCCCTGCTTAATACCTTTATCAGAAGTAAAATAATTCATTGTAGAACCATTTGTAGAATACCTTAGTTTAGTCCAGGTACAGTCTTATAGTACAAACTCATAATAGCATATGGTAATTCTCAGTAAATTTATATATTCAGTCATTTCTGCCATAGTACATTACAGGATTAATAGCTAAAGGCAGAAGATAAATATATCAATGCAGAAAATGTACTTTGCTTATGAATGTGAACATATTTAAAGATGATATGGTTTAATGCAGAACAATGATCCACTGTAAAAGAACCAGGCGTAAAACCTGCCTGCAAAGTAGAAAGAATATTTTGTTCACTGACCCAATCCTCTATTTTTTAAATGACTTTTGTAAATATTTTGGCAGGTATATCAATCACACTAATAGGGCAGTAGGAGGCTAAATTTCTATGTTCACCTTACTTATTAATAGGGAGAATGATATGCCCTCTCTAAGAATCTGGGATAAAGTTATAAATAGGGCAAGAATCAGAGGAGTTCAGTAATAGAGAGGCCCACCAATTCGTATTTAGTACATAAACCTTCACAGAGATTTTATCATTTCCTGGACTTGACCCAGTGTTAAAGAATTGTTGATGAAAAATCAACACCTTCCACAAAATCAAAAATGATTCTTTTATAATGGTGCATCCATGTTTCTGGAGAAATATATGATTGAGAGCCTTTAAAATAGGGAAATGACAAAAGATGTTGGGACAATGTCTCTGAGCTCCTTAGTAAAGGAGAAAAAACTTCATCTAAAATACTGTTGGTTGAATGCTAAGAGGTTCTTGATCCTCCCAAAACTGGCAACTATTTCAATATAGCCTTTACAGATGTAAGTTCCATCATCCCCACTGAGTCTGCCCAGACACCCTGCAGGGGACCTGGTCCTGAAGCATTCCAGATGCTGGGCCATGAACCAAGTTACCCTAAATTCTTCTTTAAGGCTGTCTCAGTCAAGGACACCTTGAACTACATCAGTAGGGTGCTTAGCAAAACTAGGGTTGGGAGTGACTCACTTGACATGAAATTACTTGCCCTGGCAGTAGAGGAACTTTTCTATCACATCACTAGAATACCTTTCAGGTTAACTTTTCCCTGCATTACTTACAGCTCCCCAAGACTTGGAAATCCTCTCTGGTTACAGTATTATTCAAAAGTGGTGACTATTCTACAATAGCTAATTACAGGCCAGTTTCTATTCTCTCCTCCCATCCAAGGCTCTAGAGAGAATAGTGTCTAACCAACTAGTCATGTATCTCCAAAAATATAGTGAACAGTGTGTCCAGCAGCATGGCTTTCAGAAGCTTCACAACACTGGAATACACCAACTATGTTCACAAGGCCCTTGACAATGGTGACCTGGTCAGGGCTATAAATATTGATCTTACAAAAGCCTTTGACCTGGTCATCCATAAGCTCCTATTCAGCAAACTCCTTGGCCTGGGTCTGTCCCAGAACCCAGTAGACTGGTTCCATAGTTACCTCACAAATCACACTCAGTGCATGAAGATTGATGGCTCCTTGTTCAACATTTGGGTAGTATCTATTTGTATCCCCCGTGCTCCATTTTGGCCCCACTCCTATTTTGCTTGTTCAAAACAAATTGCCTGATGCTTGTCAGACAGCCAACATTCTCATCTATGCAGATGGTGTTGTCATGTATACCAAAACTCTGGCATTGACAGCCCCACTAGCACTCTCCAAAGTAACTCCAGAACCTTAGAAACTGGCTGTCCTACAATAAACTGGTCCTAAACTACAAACAAAAAAACCCAAAAAGATAAAAAAAAAAAAAAAAAAAAGATTGTGCTCTTCTCTAGCCTCCCACAGAAGAGGAAAATCCCACCCTTTGTCATTGGGAATGGCCTGGGAAAAAATCTGAAACAGGTGGAGCCCTTTAAATACTTTGGTGTAACCTTAGTGTAACTCTGGATGACATCTTATTATTTTCCCCCCATGTTGACAATCTAGTGGCCATTGTTAACAGAAGACTTGGTTCTCTGTACCATAACCAGACTAACGTAATTGTGGGAGCTAGACGCCTTATAGTGGCCAGCTCCATCCTGTCACTTATAGATTATGGCCTCCCTCTCTATGCTGCTGCATGTGACATGGTGGTAAACAGAATAAAGCTGATTTGCAATACAGCATGTCACTTTGTATTTGGTGCAGATAATCACACTCACAGTTGCATCCTCTATGCCCTAACTAACTGGCTACCATTACCTAGCAGAATAAAGCTACAGACCTGTTTGCTAGCCAAAAAGTTGCTCCTAGGCCTAAATCCCCCATCTTAACAAATTGCTTCCACACTGTTTCCAACCATTACAACACCAGGAGCATTGCAAGGAATGACAGAGATTGAAGAAAGAATAGAGAAATTCAGCCAACTCCCTAAAAAAAGTTCATCTGTGAATTTTTTTATTTCATCAAGTTTTACATCTAGATCACCATGTTCCAAAAAGGTACCCCCAATGTTTTACCCTCAATATGGTTTCTTCAGGGATGACATGATGTTCTTTTCTTAAAATAAACATAGTAAAATCACGGAGCCTACACGCTATCTCACAAACACAAACCATAGAAATGAAGAATACACATAAGAAAAAGTGGATAAATATTATAAGAACAGTCTAGAAGCAAACAATCTAGTGTAAGAGGCAAACAAAAAGGCTCTGTCACTTCTGATTAACAATATCTGCTAGGAAGCAAATACAGCAACAGTCAGGAGATATAGTCCATGATCATTTAGTCTAAAAAAGAACACCATGTCATCACTGAACACCCCTAAAGAGGGTGAAATGTTAGGAGGTACCTTTTTGGAACATGGTGATTTAGATTTGAAACTTGATGAAATAAAGAAGTTTCACAGATGAACTGTTTTTTGGAGTTAGCTGAGTTTTTCTAGTCTTTCTTCAGTTTATGAGTCTACACCAGCCCCCAACGTAACCTTTTTTTGAACAATCATTACTTCTAGAGGATAATCAAGGGATTATGTTGTTTTTAAGGAATACCCTAGAGCCTCCTTTCTGGTGTACACAATGGGGCAAGTGGTCCTTTGCTAACAGGGCCACAAATTGGTTAAACAAATTGCCTGATACTCTGTTAACCTCCCCAAGGCTAATAACTTTAAAAGATCTCTGCGTTCTGCCCTTGCCAACCAATGCAGCTGTAACTTATTAACTTTTAAAATCAGTTTCCCACTATACTTATCATATGACTATGTTGCACAGTGATCTGCCTTTATTTGTACAATCTGTATGTAATTGCTACTGTTTTGTACTCAACTGCATTCCTCTGTAACTGCTTATAGTACTTGTACTGTCTTACAGTATTTGTGACTGTGCAACTGACATGGAAACTTTATAAATGAGCCTTTGTACTCAAAGGTACTCTCCGAAAGTTTTCGATAAATAAATAAATAAAATCATTACCTGTACCCTTAGCAAAATAAGTGCAAATTAATTGTACCCCTAACAAAATAAGTGCAAAATGATACACAATCATTAGATAGTATGGCCTCTTGCATTTTCTGCCAGTTATGGTCTGTATATTCCCTCCTCTGCTCCTGAAGAATGAATTTGTAGAGTTTATATGCTCTAGTTAAAATCAAAGGATTTTCTCTTGATGGATTTGACCTTGCGCTCCTATTCTGAACATTCAGATTCATTTTTTGCCATCTGCAGTTCTAATTAAATCCAGTATGTAACACATTTAACCTTTTCACTGATGTATAAAGAATTGGTGTTACTTTCTAAAAAAAAATATTCTGTAGCATGTGATATGTAATTTAAGGACATTTTTCTAAAGTAAATGACTTAAGAAAGGAAGAAGTAAAACAAAAACTCATTCAGAACTGGCAGCTCCACCTTCTAGTTCCATTTTATTCTTCTGTTTATACAGTAATGGAATAATTATTTTTTGAAGTAAGAAGGAAGGGGAAACATCTTCAGTTCAGTCCCATAAATGTTTCTTTATCACCCTAAGCAGAAACTGATAATTTTTAAGTTGTGGCAAAACATCTTAATCCACAAACACTGAGAAACTTAAAAAAAGGCAAAACTGCAAAATCAAGAAGTGAAATAGTATTGTGCAAGAAAAAGGAAAATGAACCCTTCCTATCAAAAGGGTAGATACCATTTAAAATTGTTAGTCCATATTCTTTCATTATTTGGATATATGTTTCTCCATTTTGATTGACTAACAGATCCAGACCATGCATTTCATAAACAGTATGTGAAATATGTGAAACATAAATCTCAGAGTTTTGGATGATATTACACTGGCCAATCTAAGTATTCATGTCTCCCAAGATTGAAAGCTTTGAGCTGATACACTAAAATTTCCCCCAATTAAATTAGATCATCCCATATTAAACTAGCATAGTATTGCAAATTAAACAGAGGAATGTACTAGCTGGCCCAGTGGCACTGAGGGCTGAGGCACTGGATGCCTTACCTCATGGCACGCTGGCGACCCAGGTTCGGGAATGAGCCTGGGCTGTCGGAGGTCGGCAGTAGGGGGAGGAGGGCGGCGCTGGATGGAGCTTCTGGCAGGCAGCTCTCCTTTCTGGGGAGGTATGGTGGATACCCCTCGGCTAATGGCTGCCTCCTGGTGGAGGCCAGGGGCAGCTCAGGCTTAGATGGTGCCAGGCATTAGGCCAATGGGGTGGGGGTGGGTGATAGGGATCATTACCAGGGCCTTAAGGTGCATGTGTGCCTCCACGTGCTTGCGCGCCTACTCCTCAGACCCCTGGGAGAAAAATGGAGGGGAAAAACACACCAATGGCAGGGTGAAGATCGACTCCTCACAGGCGCTGCTCCCGGACCAGGCATAAGGTAAGTCCCGGTGATTCTGGAGGATGGGACGGGGGGGTTCAATCTGATGGGGGCTGGAGGCAAGGTGCAAAAATAGTCATGATAAAAAAAAAATAGAGGAATGTACTGAAGATATTCAATATTGTAAACAGCAATCTTAAGCTGCTGCCTGGGCTGTCCTGTTCAGAGTAATCTGGAGTGGAACTGGGTTGGAGCTGCATGGAGAAAGGAGCAACCACCTGACCCAACCCATTTTATCTTGAAAGTAAGGACCTTTAGCTTTTGGCTAGGGGTGAAGTATGGTGATGGCCCCTTGAAATCAAGCTCTGGTAAACTATCTGAGGACATGCCTGTGGAATAATTATCACAGTCACCATCTTTTCAATCCCTGGAGGGAATACTGTTATCTTCCCTCACCTGGATTTCTGGAACTTATTGGCCTGAAGACTGCATGCAGCTGTTACTGATCCAGCTGTGGTGAGAGAACCCATGTGTTCAACTTTTGTTACTTCATCTAGTATTATGGTCTTTATTTTGGCAACAGTTAGAGTAGTTCCAAATATTTTTCAACTGTTTCTCCATTTAAACTTCACATATTATCTGGTGAGAGCAGATACAAGTGAACTGACTTAAACAATACATATGTGGACATGTATCTATTGAAGCATCTGTTTTGTAGCATAATTAGACTTTAATATTGAACATTACAAATTGCACACGTAGAAAAGGATTCTCCTGTTTTAATTTAATTTTACTTGCTTTGTTTAGATTACTTATATATTTCGCAGGTTGTGAGTTGGGTGTGTGCTTCACTGGAGTAGTGTTGAATGGGGGTATATGTATTAGAAATTTTATTGTATTGAGTATGAGGGTATTTATAGTGTGAGTGCTTAGGTGAACTAGGGTGGTTAGTTGTGTACTTGTGGATGGTAACACCCTTTATGGGCGAGTATACTGAGTGGCTCAATATGAGCGACTCAATAATACCACTCACCTGTAGAGCGAGAGGAGAAAAAGAGCACCTAATGATCACAATGAGTGTAACACTGAGGGATATGTTCTACACTTGTAAGAAAGGATATAAATAGATTAATTTGGCCAAGCCCTGCCAAGCTGGCTGTGTGGCATAGTGGCTTGAGTCACTGCCCCCTGGAGCCTGTGGTGCTGGGTTCAGATCCCGGTGCAGGAAGCTATTTTGCTTCCTGGGGGAGTTGCTATTTTTCTATGTCTGCTTCCCTGGAGTTGGTAATCTTTATTTTGGGGGTGTGGGGGCTTGTCCCCACATAAGAAACATTGTTTTCTTTGGTATTTTTTGTTAAGTAAGTGACCGTCACTATTTGTGATGGTCAGTGCTGTGCGGTTCGTCCTTTTGATGTCAGGAGGTTGTTCACTCACTTTATGTGATTGGCAGTCAAATAGACACAATCTTATCACATAAAACCCTTGTGGATATATTATGGGAGGTAAGGTTGTGATTTAGTTGTGGACGGGGCAAAAGTGAGAAATTTAGGGGTTTGTTTTTAAGTCTAGCAGCTGCAGGCATGTGTGTGGGGTACAGAAACATAGAAACATTGAAATTGTCGGCAGATAAGGACCGCTAGACCCATCTAGTCTGCCCAGAAGTCCTATACTTGTTTGCAGTCTCTGACACTATCTGGTCAGTGGCTTTTTATCACTCCTTCCCACCTCCAAGGTTCCCTTATGCTAGTCCCAGGCATGTTTAAATCCCTCCACTGTGTTTGCTCCCACCATCTCCTGTGGCAGACTATTCCATGTGTCCACCACCATCTCCGTGAATAAGAACATCCTCACATTTCCTCTTAACCTGCCCCTCTCCAATTTCATATCATGCCCTCTTGTTCTTGTACTCCTTCTATACTGGAAAATGTCACCCCCCATACCTTATTTATGCCCTTAAGGTACTAGAATGTTTCTATCATGTCCCCCCCATCTCTCCTCTCCTCCAGTGAGTACATATTGAGGTCCTTTAATATCTCCTCATATGGACTTGGACCCCTAGTTTTAGCTACTCCTCATCCCAGCAGTATGCTCTGCTCTCCTTTAAACCCCACCCTTGCCCAGAGTTGCTGTTCAACGGTGCAGGGAAGCAGGGATTGAGAGGAAGTGATGTGGTTGGCATCTGAATGTGAGGGGTGCTAATTCAGGGGTGGGCATTATTATGATGGTTAAGACCAGAAGATGCCCTCAGGTGAAATGTGACCTAGGAAGAAGACATGTTTAGTTCCCATATCCAGGGAGCTAACAGGACCGAGTGGGCAGGTAGTCATTAGATCAGCACCTCATTCTAACATACATACTAACATATTATGAAGCCAGCAGAATAGGCTCTATGGTCTATCGAGTCTGCTTGATGGTCAGTGCCTATGCAGGGCACCGATTTTGGTCCCCCCTCCCTCCTATCAAGGACCACTATTTCCCAGAGGGGCTCCTGGATGTATCCTCCCCCTACAACTATCCCAGCACTTCTTGAACTCCTCAACAGTAGTAGCAGCCACCAGTTCCCTGGGCAGTGCATTCCAGGGCTCCATCACTCTCTCAGTGAAGTAGCACCTCCGTATTTCCCCCCTCAGCCTCCCCCCATCCAGCTTCATTGGGTGTCCCCTGGTGGCCCCTGGCTCCCTCAGCTGAAAGAACCCCTCAAGGCTTACCCTATTGATTCCCTTGAGATACTTGAATACCTCTGTCATATCCCCCTGTCTCTTCTCTCCTGTCCTCCAATGAATACAGGTTGAGCTCCCCCAGTCGCTCCTCATAGGGCTTTTCCCCTAGCCGCAGTACCATCCTGGTCATTCTCCTCTGCACCCTTTCCAGTAATGCAATGTCCTTCTTTAAGTAGGGATGCCAAAACTGCAAGTAGTATTCAAGGTGTGGTCTAACCTGGCAATTGTGCAGCAGAAGGAGCACCTCACTACTCCTTGAGGTTATCCCCCTGGCTCTGCACCCCAGCATGTTATTTTCTTGTGCCACCACCTTTCTACACTGCTCTGAGTTGTTCTTTTTGACATCCACCACCACCCCGAGGTCTTTCTCCCCCCTCAAAACCTGCAGTGCCCCCCCCAAGTGTATACATGGGTCAGGTTTTTGGCCCCCAGGTGCAGAACCCTGCATTTCACAGCATTACATTTTAGTTTCTAGACTTGTGACCATCTCCCTAGAGTCTCCAGGTCCTTCTGGCAATCCAACTTTCCCTCCTCCCCATCCACCACCGCCCCCAGCTTTGAGTTATCTGCAAAGGGGCTCATCCCACTCCTGATACCACTTCTGATGTCAGCAACACAGGCATTAAATAGGATTGGCCTCAGCACCAACCCCTGTGGGACACTGCTTGTGACTTGCCTGGAGGATGAGACTCCCCCACCCTCTGTACACATCCCGCCAACCAGTTTCCTATCCACCTGCCTATCTCCCCCCCACCCCCATACTCTCCAACTTCCCCAGTAGCCCATGATGTGACACGGAGTCAAATGCCCTGCTGAAGTCCAGAAAGAGGACATCCACTGGCCTGCCCTGATCCAGCGCCCTCATCACCCCTTCATAGAACTCCACCAGATTAGTCTGGCATGATCTGCCCTTAACAAAGTCATGCTGGCGAACATCTAGGTGACCCCATGCCCTAAGAACCCTCTTCATCCTCTCCTTCAGAATGACCACCATCACTTTGCCCACTACTGACATCAGGCTAACCGGCCTATAGTTACACAGCTCCTCTTGTGGGTCACCCCTGTGGATAGGCACAATATGGGCCATCCTCCAGTCCTTAGGTACCCACCCGGACTGCAGGGAGGAGTTAAAAAGGTCTGCTGGGGGGGCAGCCAGGGTATCTTCCAGCTCTCTGAGCACCCTGGGATGGATCCCATCTGGGCCTGGTGCCTTGTCCCCTCTTAGGGCCTTGAGTGCTTCCTACATCCTACCTCTGGATATTTCATTATCCATTTCCCCCTTTTCATCCGCTGTATCCCCTTCCCCCTCTCCTACCTGTGCCGCCCTCCTCCCCTCCTCCTTGGTAAAGACAGAGGCAAAAAAGTCATTTAGTACCTCCGCCTCTTCTCCCATCTCCTCCACCCACCCACCCACCCCCATCCTGAGCCGACTGATCTGCCCCTTCTTTTTCTTTTTTCCTGATATACCTGAAGAACCATTCCCCCTTCTACTCCGCTGTGCCAATCTCAGCTCCACCCCTGCTTTAGCCGATCTCACCACCCTGGTGACCCTCCTGGCTGCCTCATCATACTCCTCCTTGGATATAGCATTCATATTGACTATAAGCAGCCTTTTTTTCCCCTCACCACATCCTGGACCTCCTTCGTCCACCAACTCAGCCTCCTAGCTTTGCCCCCCTTACATTTTTCCCTCGTGCAGGCCTTGGTAGCTTCCAAGAGCCCCCTTTTTTATAATTTCCCATTGGGCCTCCATGCCTATGCTTGGCCTGATCCCATCTAGATAGCCCCTCAGGATCCATTGCCATTGTGACAGATTTAATTTTGAGTTCCTTGGTCAATCTGGCTTGCATCATGGAGATCTGGTTGAATGATGTTGCATGCCCAGTTCTGAAAGTCTCAGCTGGATTCTCCATGGTACACTGCCCATAGAGGGATTGTGGGGAAGGGGGGATTCTATCTATTTTAGATCAGAGTTGAATTTCACTCTGAAGCCAGTGGGGGACACCTCGTTGTTTGAATCTGTGTCTGTGAGTGGGGGTCCAGGTGCAGGCTGCAGGATCCTCCTGGTGTCACTGGTCACAAGGGAGATTTCCTGCATGAAAATCACGGACTTCATCACCAAAATGGTCTTGTATTCATCCATATGGATTGTTCTGGGTGATTTCAATTCCTGTGTTGAAGATGAATTCTTGCACTTTGGAAAGGATTTCCTTCAGTTGATGGAATCACTGGGCTTTGCACAAGTTATTACTTCTGTGACCCACCAACATGGACACATCCTGGACTTGGTGTTTTCCCTGGGGCTCAGGGTTGGGAACCTCATGATTGAAGCAGTCAGCTGGTTGTATCACTGCATGGTGAAGTTCTCCTATGGGCCCCCACCATTCCCTGTAGTCCTCCCCTTTTGGAGATGATTCAGTACCATCCTTTAAGAGGGTTTAGACCAGAAGGACTGCAGGCAGTATGCACATTTGGAGATGGTAGCCATTTCTGAGACGTGATCGAAGAATGCAGTGGTGACCTATAATAGGGTTATTATCAAGGCCTTCAACTCAGTAGCACTTGCCCATGTACAACCCTAGATCTCATGCTTAGGTTCCCCATGGATCGATGAGGGAACTTAAGGAGATGAAAACCAGGAGTCGGAGGTTAGAGTGCTGTTGGAGGAGGTCCAGGGCCCAGGACGACAAACTGATTTTGGTGATTCATTGCAGTGAATATCAAAGGGCAATTTCCTGTAAGAAGGCAGCATTTCTGTCCAAGGAGATTGCAGCTAGGAGGAATTGACTAGGTCAGCTCTTCTTGACTGTGGATAGATTCTTAAAACCCAACCTGTCTTCAGCTAGTAAGAGTGGGTTCATCAGCGAAGTGCAAAGAATTTATTCAGTTCTTCTCAGATAGAGTGTCCTCTATTCAGGTTGGGATCTCTCCAAATGGGCTGCTACAACCTGGCAGAGTTGAGTCTGTACCTCTTAGACACCCTCAGCTGTCCTAGGGAACATTTCAGCTGATTACGATGGAAGAGGTCTGCAAGGTGATTTCAGAGCTGCGGCCCACTTTTTGTGAACTAGACCCAGGCCCCACATGTTTACTGGTGAACTGTGAGGGGTTTTTGGAGTCGGTGTTGGTTGGAATAGTGTGATGCTCTCTTTGGGAGGGGTCTCCCCATTGGAGTTGAAAAATGCACTGATTTGACCCCTTCTGAAGAAAGCATCTTTGGACCAAGATATTCTAGTGAATTACTGTCCTGTCTGTAACCTTCCTTTTTATGAGTGAGGTTATTGAAAAGGCTGTGGCACTATAGCTTGAAGTGTACCTCATTGCTCATAACATTTAGGAGCCCCTTCAGACTGGTTTTACATTTAGGCATAGCACCAAGACGGCATTGATCAGTGTGCATAACGAACTCCTAAGGATGAGGGACAGAGGTGAATGGTCAATCCTTGTTATCCTCGATCTCTCCTCAGTATTTGACACTGTGGACCATGATTGTTGTTGGATCATCTGAGGGAGTACCGAGAGATCACTGGTACTATCACCTGCTTGTTCAAGTCATACCTCAGAGACAAGACACAAGGGATGGTAATGGGAACCTTCTCATCATCCCCAATGCCACTGCTTAGTGGCAAGACTTGTGGGTCCATGTACCCCTTCAACACCGCCATCAAGGATCGCCTGCTCCTGTAGTCCATTTGCTGCTGCCCTGACAGGCCTCCCTCCCGGCCCACCAGCTAATAGCTAATTTCAACCCCCGGCCCACCAGCTGAAAGCTAATTCCTCCAGCACTTTGCCCCCATTTCCGCACTCTCACCCAACTTTTCTCACTTAAATAATCACCGAACCTAGTACCCTATTCCCCGTAATTGGTCTCCTGCCACCTAGGCCCCCCATAGCGTTCAAAATTATCTGCTCAGTTAATCTGTTTTGCAGTGTGAGCCATGCAAAAAACACCTTACTCTAACTTGCATCTCTCTGACTCTTCTGCTTTTCCCACTCCTCTAAATATGGCATTTATAGTTTGAACTAGCTGATTACTTCATGGCACCCTTAACTATGTAAATGTTGTGTTATGCACTAGCTTATCCACTGTACCCTTAACTCTCTATATGTTTTGTAATGTACCAGCTGATTCATTGCCCCTTTAACTCTGTAAATGTAGTGTAGCTAATGTCTGTGACTGTTTTAAGTCTCAAATTGTGTCTGTAACTGTCTTTTGATGTCTCAAAACACTGGATGGGCAGGCTGGGTGGGACGTTGGCTCTTATCTGCCGACACTGTCTATGTATCTATGTATCTATGGATGTTTGTGAAAATGGGCGTTTTTGCTCACATACTTTCCAGTATACGAATAAAATTGAATTGAATTGAAGCCCCAAGGGTCAGTCCTCTCACCTATGCTGTTTGCAGTGAACATGTTACACGAGGGGAGGATCATTCGATAATGTAGTCTGGTTTTCAACTACTATGCAGACGATGCCCAGTTGTATTTGTCCATTGCACCCAGGAGGCCTGACGCTGTCAAGGTGGTCAGTTTGTGCCTGTCTGAAATTCAGAAGTGGCTGGAATCTAGTTGACTGAGACTTAACCTGGGTAAGACTGAAGTGCTGGTGATTAACCCATGTCAGGGGGGAGCAGAAGTAGTCATGAGGAAGAGAGGGCTTTGGCTTGGGTTGTACTGGCTTCTGGCTTCTGAGAGTCATTTTTGATGACCAGCTGACAATGGAGGCTCAAGTGTCTGCTGGAGTCAGGAGTCGCCTTTAGGAACATCAGCCAGATTAAGTTCCTTATCCCCTCTGAAGATCTACCAACACTAGTGCATGCATTCATGATGTCCCAGATGGACTATTATAACACGCTCTACCTTGGGGTAAAGGGAAGTACCCTACAATGCTTATAGCTGGTGCAGAACACAGTGGGCAGGTTGCTGACTGACCTTTTGTGGTGCAGTCATGTGACCCCAGTCTCACATGATCTGCACTGGCTGCCTGTGATATGGCATGTTACCTTCAAGGTTGGCTTGCTAACCTGTAAAGCCCTACATGGGTTGGGTCCTGGTTACCTGTCAGAGCTTCTGTAGCCTCTCCAGTGCTTACTCCACTGAAGAGGGTCTTCTCTTGGTCTCAAGGGCACAGCAGAAATCCTTAGGGGACCGCACATTTGAGGTGGCCAGCCCTATTCTGTGGCATATTCAGCCTAGGGTACTGAGACAAGCCCCCTTCAGTGGTGGCTTTTAAAAGGGGGTTAAAGGCCTATCCGTTTAGACAGGACTTCAGGGACCAGATTTACTACACAGTATTTATTAGGTAGCAGCTGCTGTTTTATTATGATAATTGCAATCTATTTATTTATTTATGTTACTAGTGCCGTTTTTTTAGTTATTTGCTCTTATTTATCAAACTGTTTTATTATTTGTCTGTCTACACTTGTCCAGCACCCTGAGCCTCTGGGGAAGGGCACCTTATATATAAACTTACCACTACTAATACATCAGCAAGCCGTTACATGGAGGATCATCATAATTTGATAACCAGGTTTACTGAAAACAAACTACTGTATATTTGCTGTTTCAGTGACCTCAAAAACTCCTTATCAGGTATTTTTGGTACAATCCTGAAATATTGCATGAAAAGAAATGTAAATTACTTGACCCACTGCTAGACAATATTAACACATTATTAGGATAAAAAAAAAATTCTGTCAAAGAATGGTTGCTGGTGATCTTGCTAACATCAAAAATCGATTTTTTACTGAAATTGCAAAAGTCAGTACACAAGAGACCATCAACCCACTCACTATGGGGTTACACAACTGCAACTGCACGTAAGAGGCCCCAGCAGTACAAGGAGGTTCTATAGAGGTGTTCCATAAAGCATGATATTGAAAAAAAATTAATACCAAGAGGGTCGAATTTATCTGCTTCCTTCATAATTGCTTTTGCCAAGCATTTATCCCTCAACAAAATGTCAACTTGGCTGGCCTTCATCCAAGTCAATTTTTCAGACACTTTTGGCAGCATTAATGCCTTCCTGCCCAAACTGATCTTTAAGAAGTTTTTGAAAAGTAGAAGTGTCTGCCTCATTAAGGGCTGATCTGTTTAATTTCTTGATCTTGCAATACAAAAAACTGACAATCTTCCATAGTACTGACTTTCTTAAACAACGGCCTCGTTATGTTCCTATTCCACCAGCCTGTTCAGGCAAGTTTCTAATGAATCACCAATTACTGGCAAGGGATGTGAGTTCTCTCCTGTGGGGAAAAACAGAGTGAAAGGATACAGTTATGCTCAAATTCAGAAGATCTGATTCATTCAAAGAATTTCACCCAGGCAATTTTCAGATAAAATATATAGCAGAACAGCCCCATCTTCTGGGTCTCCTGTAATTCTTGAGCAATATATAAAATCTCATTTATGTAAAGGTAGCTTCAGTTTCCTGTTAAAAACATATTTTAACACATCCGACAATACTGAGTCTGTTTCCTGATCTCTAAGCATGATGTTAAATAATTTTACCATACATCTATGATTATTATGAGCAGGAAGACCTTTACTGATCTGGGGCCCAATATTTATTAATGTGCACTCAGGCTGCCATTACGCTGATCCTGCGCTAATGCTTGTGGTGGTCCCTTACCATCCTATATTCGGAGGCATAGCACCAGCCCTATAGCATATGAATATAGGGCAGATTGCACGCTGTGCAAATGACAAGCACTGGCACAGCACAACACAGTAGGGCAGATCTGAATACAGCACTCAGTATAACACAGAACACAGGAGGCCATACATTTGCACTGCCCTGACTTGAGCACCAGGTACAGAGCTGAACAATGGGCGTAGCTGTGAGTGTGAGAGGAGAACACCAGTGACAGACACATAACACAGCAGCATAGGTATCAAATTAAACTTTACAAAAATGGCAACAGGCTGTACAAAAAAAAAAGGCAGCAACATCAGCAATGGCATGGCAACAACATAAACCTCAATAAGAAAGATGACATAAAGGGAGGGGGGTCAAGGAAACAGAAAGGGCAACCACCCATAAAAGGGGGTACAGAAAACAGAGGGCAACCACCTGTACAAAGTGGGGGTTATCAAAAACAACTGCCCGTAAAAAGGAGGAGGGGGAACAAACACAAAAATGACAACCACTAGTCTGCAGTAGCCATGTCCATAATTAGGGGTTCACCATTGGTGATGGTAGTGGTGCTGGTGGTCTTCTAATCAAAAAACAAAGAAGGAAGTGGTGCACACACCATTGCTGAAGGTGGAAATAAAATTTATTAAAGCAGCAAACTCATGGCCAACACACCCCTATGCAATACCTTCAGAAGCTTCCTCAGGGGTGGTGCTTGGACACAGCACACATGGTTTTATAGCCCTAAACAAATGATATGCATACATATTCAGGTAACTGTCAAAAAGCATGTGATCCAACACAGAAGAACGTTCGAGAAAAACTTGCATGTAACAGTCAGCCTGAGTGATCTAAATAAGTTGATCATATAAATAATGCATAATCATGATTTTAAAGGTAATGCCATTATATTACATGTGGTCATATTGGGCCCTATGCATGAATGGGTGGGTAATATGTGCCCAATGCATGTAACCCATATGTGGAGGTCTGCACCCACGGACATGTGCATACCAGCAGTATTCACCACCAGCTGCCACCTGTCTGCAGCCCCGCCCCACCCCCCAGCATGCAGGACTCCGCAGGGTGGCCAGGGCAGAGTCACAGACCCAGCCATACATCCAATCAGATGCCTAGACTGGGGACCCACAGTGAATCCCATACATGGCAGGGCATGCATCAGGACCCTCTGATGGCTCCGGAGAGGTGCACAGGGACAGGGTGGAGCGATGTCTGTCGGCAGTGTGGGGGGAGACACTGTACCCCATCATTAGTGGGGAGTGGGAAGCCAGTGCCATTCGAGGGAGGGTAGAAGCAGCATCCATTACCTGTGCCCCTGTGAGAGGATTGTGCTGGGAGAGACCAATGTGTGCTGGGGTGGGTGGGAAGCCCAGGCGGCCATGCAGTGGCCCGGAGGTGTGGGCTACTTGCTCTGTTGTCGGGTGACTTCCTATGTGTTCGTGGGGCACATAGGGAGCTTACAGCAGGGTTCTCCCTGGCATACCCTGTGCCCCCTGCACACTTCTGTGGCCAGCACTATGTGCCTTGGTGCATTGTGCATACTGCTGGTGACTGCTCGCCAGCGCATTCCTTTCCGTGCACCTGTGGAATCAGGCACATAGGGGCTGCGCACCCCCCATTTGTGCATTCTGAGTAGGGGTGCACAGGGTGCAGAGTGGCTACACGCCCCAGCTACTTTCCACTTAGCCACTCCACCCCATAGTGCATAGGGCCTATTGTGAATCTTTATAGAAAAATTACTAGTCCTCAGTATTATTCTCAATAAATAGACAGTAGCCTTAGACATAAATTTAAACCTAAACGAGTATTTCCTTGATAATTAATATAACTTTATATAAATTCCATCCAAGGCTACACTATGTTAAAACATACATCATTCTATGTGGAGATTGTAGAAAAAAATAGGTGGGGGGTAAAAAATAAAAAAGGAAAAATGTGGGAAATGGAGTGAATAAAGTAAAAGAAAAAACTTAACCATCCTCCAAAAAATTATCCAAGTAGTTATTATTCAATAGTGACCTCATACCCAGTAATATGAAAGTGCAAAGTGCAGTAAATAATAACCATTCTATAATGTAAGACCAACACCTAATGTTAAAATCTCTTTAAAAAGGTCAAACAGTGAGCAAATGTACATTTATAAATAGTCTGTCATACAAAATGATTGACTTTTCATAATCATTTTTCATCTGTATCGGACTGTGCAAGGGATTCAACCGGTCAAAAAACAAAATTCTATTTTTATTGCATAAAAAATAATAGTCTTAGACTGGGATGAGCATTAATTACAGATGATGCAAAAAAGCAGACAGCTGCTCAAAAGGCACAGAAATACCTATTGGATGTTTTTTACTGACTACCTTCTGCACTAAACAATTACAGTATTGGGATATGAACATTCTGGATAAAAACCAGGGTATCAGATAATGCATACAAAAAAGCAGGCTTCAAAGAAATGGTTTAAAGTCCATATCAGTATTCAAATGTTTGGGATACAGGCTTTGGATTCCATAGATCCATTCTGTTTCACATTGCAATAGGATCTTCAATTTGTCCTCTTCTCTCACAGGTTGTGACACAAGATATATGGCTCTAGAGTTAAAAGAAGAGGTGGCGCAGCTGTGGAACTCTTTAATGGGATCGCCCAGGGTACTTCCCCTGTTGCCTTTAATGATGACACAATCATGCTCTAGTATTCTTGTATCCTCTCTTTGATAGGACATATGGTCCACCTAGCATACACTTTTCTACATCTCCACCACCACACATACACTACGTACAGTGTTTTGGAATTTGCATAAGTGTTCAGGTCATGTGTTTTACCAGTGATAGGATTCTTAATGTTTTTCCTTCTGAAGCATATTTGCAAATGTTGCAACCATGACATACAAAACAACACTTCCATTTTATGTGTTTGTTTGTAATATGATCTATATAATGACTATTCACAAGATGGTCAGACAGGTTCACATCCCTCCTGCATGTCACTCTTCTTGGCATCTGACTTTAAACAGGTCCAATCTCACTATCTTCTTTAAAAATGTTCCATCTCTTTCTAATAACTTTAACCTTAACTGGTCCTCTCCTGTCCTCCAGCCTACCATTGAAAAGATAGAGACTCTGAACCTTCATCAGCTAATAAAGGAACCCACCCAGCCAAATCCACTCCCCCTTAACCACCTCTTCTGGACTGGGTGCTCTCCTCCCACCCCCACCCCCACTGCATTGCTACTGCTGGTACTCTTCCAGATGCCTTCAGTGACAACTATATGACCTACTGACCATTATAAATAAAGTATTATTATTATTATTATTGTATCAGGAAGGTTTGTACGTCTCACTCTCTGCCTAACCACTTCTGGCTTAGGTTCTTCAGGTCTCTAAACACTGATGCCTTCTTCCCTAATCTCATCTCCTCTAACTGGTCTCGTCTATTCTGCCTCTTATATTGATTTGGCTGTCTCCTTCTTCTACTATATCCTTAACAAGTTATGGAATACTCAGCCCCCCCCCAAGAAAAATACAGGATCAGAAGCTCCTACCACTCATGGATATCTGCCGGTACCCCCCAGCTTTGCAAGTCCCATGATCTCGCCTGGGCATGCTACAAATCCTTCTTTTCCCCCCTCTGATCTCCACCTCCACAGGTCTTTAAAGAAAATGCCTGAACAAAGGCTATTAGATCAGGGAAAGACCAATACTTCAAATCTACCCTGCAACAAAACCTCAACTTCCCCTCTAAATTCTGGAGTGCTCTTCACTCCACTTTGACCCCTCCCACCCACCCCACTCTGATGGTTGATGGTTTGCCTGTCTCAGACCCATCCTCCATTGCTTCAATACTCAACTCCTTTTTCACTACTTATGCCCTCCTCTCAAGCCTGGTCCCTGTGCCTCCTCCCTCTCCTGCCCCTCTCTAAGGGATTTTGCTTCTCTCCTGTTTCTGTGCAAGAAGTTTTCCATACCCTCCTTTCACTCAGTCCCCACAAATCCAACCCAGATTGCTCTGACCCTCATCTTTTCTGGATCTCTGCCTCTGCCATTGTTCTACCACTCTCCCACCTGTTTAACCATTCATTCACACTAGGTACTTTTTCCCAGGCTTGGAAAGTTGCCAAGGTGCTCCTCATTCACAAACGATTGCCCCCTCCAGTGCAATACCCCGACAGTGAAAGCCAAAAACAGACCATTACAGCAGCAGTCACTGTAATGGTCTGTTTTCGAGTGATGCTTTTCTTCCAGTGTTCTGCCCCCTCCCTGGAACAACTCTTACCTGGAGTTGATTACATAGAAATCTGAGGGGGTGCAGAGGCAGAGCCCCCTGCAAAATACACTTCATTTTGGATGGCACAATACCGATGTTGGTATTGTGCTGTTGCTGTGTGGGAGGTCAGCAAATTCACTGTCAACCTCCAGTGGTGCTTCTGTTCACAAAGGGGGTGACCCTTCTACTCCTGGCAACTATAGACCTATATAGCTCCTTCCCTCCCTGGCAAAACTGCAAGAGTCCCTCATATTGACTAGACTTACTCATTTCTTTAACTTCACAGACTTCCTCTCTCCGTTTCAATCTGGCTTTAGAAAAAAATCACTCTACTGTTATCTTTCGCCTCCGTGTCACCAAATCTGTACTCACGGGCATGGACCAGGGACACATCACTGCAGCCATCATTACTGACCTAGCTAAAGCTTTTGATTCTGTGTCTCATCTGCTACTCTTATCCAAACTTCTCTTGGCTGGTGTCTCAACCCATGTTGTTGACTGATTTAGGTCTTAGCTTATGGGCTGTATGCAATGTGTTCAGACTGGAGACATCCTGTCCCCCTTCCCATTATAACAGGTGGCCCTCAAGGCTCCATTCTGGGCCCTGTCCTTTTCTAAATAACATTCTGTCTGTCTGTGTCACCTCCCATATCCATATGTATGCCAGAAGGGGAAGGAAGGAAACATATTCAATTCAGTGCTTTAGAGTAACTGGTAATTGCTATTTTTCTTTTAAACTTAGATTGTGGGCTTTTAGTGACACTGTACTTTCTTTGCTGTCTTTACTTAGAATTGTTTTTGGGCTGTTGAAAATTTAAAACGTAGTGGTGGTGTAATTCTGTGCTGTCTTTAATTGCTGCAAATTTTCTCCCTCCCCCTTCCCCCAACTCTTAATTATATGCCCTGTTAAATCTGATTGACAGGAGCTAAACACAGAGTATAGTAAGGGATGTGAAGTAGGAGGGGCATAAGGGGGAAGAAGCCCACCCTCAGCACGACAAGTGTTTTGACTCATTTATTTATTTATTGGTTTCTTTTCTTTTTTTTTTTTTTTTAAAGAAAATTATCTGAGGATCAGTGGCAGGATTTTTAGGACAGTAAATTAATAAAACGGGAACTAGGAGAGCTTCAGTAGCAGACAAGTAGTGGAATAGCAGTATAATTGCAGTATACTGTGGGGAGTGGTGCAATGCAGTGGCTGTGGGGCAGCTATATTCAGGCAGACCTTCTGGACACTGAGGTGCTGCCCTATCTGCATGCATCTCTCTCTGGACTGCGGGATGAGGTAGCCAGACTCACAGCGGAAGTAAACTGGGTCAGGAGTACCATCACCCCTATCCAGAGACCACTCAGTCCAATGCAACTGCCTCAAAGGATGCAGAGGAACGAGGAGCACTTGGATGACAGTGGGCTCAGGAGGTTAGAGCGGTCCAGGGAGAGGCACATCCCAGATCCTATTCCACTCAAAAACTCATATGCCACACTGGCAAATGAGGACAACCAAATAGAGGTACCCAGAGAAGTGGAAGGAAAGGATGTGGAGGTTAGCCAAGGAGGTGACCTCAGCGGGGAAAGCAGTGGACCCCAGAGAAGGAGGAAGCGAATCCTGGTGGGGGACTCCATCATAAGAGGGATCCAGCTAGGAACACAGGAGGGGGAGGACAGGGAGGTGAGATGCCTACTAGGTGCCACGGCATGGAGGGATGGAAGGAAGATCCTGGGGATCACTGGGAAGACAAGACGGGAGGGTGAGCTGGATGTCATTATCCACCTAGGTACTAATAACCTGGCAAATGGGGAGCCAAAGGAAGTTCAGGAAGAGTTTAGGAAATTGGGGAGGGGTCTCAAGCAAGTAACTACTTCTGTCACTTTCTCAGAAGTACTACCTGAGAGGCAAGGAGAGCATAGGAGGCATGCACCAGGAACTTTAACTCATGGTTGAAGAACTGGTGCTGTGAGGAAGGGTTGGATTCATTGGTGACTGGGGACCCACCTGGAGGGATGGAGGTTTGTTCAAGCCTGATGGCCTGCATCCATCCTGGAGGGGAATCCAAGCACTCAATGATAAGTTTAAATGCCATATTGACAAGCATTTAAACTAGCAAAGGGGGGTGGCAGGCCAGCAAGGAGGGTACCTACCTGCTCACCCCCCACAGCTAGCAGTGGAACCAGTGAACCAGAGGAGTGGCTATCTCTGCAAAGCAGTGTGCAAAAGATGGAGCTTAGTGCCCAGCGGTGGATAGGCAGAAAAGGGGCAAAATTCAGCAGAAGGGCAGACAGCAAGGAGAACCAGGGATAAAGGACAACCAAGGAAGGGGCTGGAGTAGAACAGCGAAACAGTCTAGGGAGGTCAAATCATGGAAAGCCATGTGTGCAAATGCCAGGAGCCTTAGCAACAAGATGTAAGATCTGGAGGCTGTCATGGTGCAGTCAGACCTGGACATTGTGGCCATCACTGAAACCTGGTATAATGATAACCACGACTGGGAGATGGCCATACCTGGCTAACATATTCAGAAGAGACAGAGCAGGCAGGAAGGGAGGAGGTGGCACTGTATGTGAAAAATGACATAAGGGCCACAGAAATCAGGAGGAACAAAATGGGAGAGATACTGTGGGTTAAGCTGGAAAGGAAAATGGGGACAGCCATCCGCACAGGTGTGGTCATAGACCACTAGCCCAGGAGGAAGAAACAGATAGGAGCTGATGCTAGCCATCCAAAGGATGGCAGACAAGGGTGAGGTAGTACTGGTTGGAGACTCAATATTCCAGGCGTGGACTGGAGCATCCCAGCAGCAGCATCAACTAGAGCAGATTTATCCTGGACTCCCTTCAGGGTGCCTTCCTCAAGCAACTGGTCATGGAACCAACTCGGCAGAAGGCAATACTGGACCTTGTGCTCACAAACAGGGACAGTGTGAGATGGGTAACGTGGGGAGCACCTGGGAACAGTGACCTCCAGTCATTGTGGTTTGAAATCACAGAAAGAGCAGAACCAAACCACACAAAACACGTATCCTGGATTTTAGGGGCAGACTTTGGAAAATGAGGAGATACTTGAAAGAGGCATTAAGGGGAATGGGACAGGAATCAGGGTTGAGGAACAGTGGGCAGTATTTAAAATGGGGATTACAAGAACAACAGAATTATGCATTAAGCAGGTTACAAGAGGAAAGGAAAGAGGAGACCATTATGGTTTTCCAAAGAGGTAGCAAAGAAAGTGAAAGCCAAAAAGATCAGTATTCAGGCAATACAAAAGACACAGGCAGAACGGGATAGGGAGGAGTACCAGGAGAAGCAAAGGGAGGCAGGGAGGTCAGTAAGGGAAGCCAAAGCTCAGACAGAAGAACACATTGCAAAATTAGCGGGTAGAGGGGACGAAACCTTTTACAGGTACATAAGTGAAAAAAGAAAGACAAAGGGAGGGATAGTGAGACTGAAGGAGAGGATGGGGGCGTGGAGATGACAACAGTAAAGCGGCATATTGAACAGGTATTTCTGCTCAGTCTTTACTGAGGAAGAGGAGGTATTGGTCTGAAGGGAGTACAAGGGGTGAGAATGGTACAGAATGGACACAAGTCCCTTTACACGCAGAAAGGGTCCTGAAGGAACTGGAAGTAATAAGAGTTGATAAGCAATGGGGCCAGATGGGTGCACCCAGGGTCCTTAAAGAACTAAGAGAGGTGGTGGCTGAACCTCTGGTTATCCTGTTTAGCCAATCACTGGAAACAGGGAGGTACACAAAGACTGGAGGACAGCAGATGTAGTCCCCTTATACAAAAGTGGGAACAACAAGGAAGCAAGGGAACTACAGACCAGTCAGCCTCACACTCGGTAGTGGGGAAGATCATGGAAGCACTACTGAAGGAGAGATTGGTGGAACATCTGGTTGTCAGTGGACTACAGGACCCAAGGCAGCATGGTTTCACCAGGGGAGGTCATGTCAGACCAACCTCGTTGAATTTTTGACTGGGTGACTAGGGAGGTGGATCAGGGGAGGGGCAGTGGACGGCTATCTGGACTTCAGCAAGGCCTTTGACACTGTGCCACATAGAATGTTATTACACAAACTGGGGAATATGGGTGTGGCAGGACAGTAGTGTGGTGGGTAGGTAACTGGCTGGGTGGCAGGACACAGAGGGTGGTGGTAAATGGCTGTCACTCCACAGAGGGAAGAGTGACCAGTGGGGTACCACAGGGATCAGTGCTGGGACCGGTTCTATTCAACATCTTCATTAGTGACATTGCCCAGGACCTAGAAGGCAGAATTTCACTGTTCGCTGATGACACAAAGCTCTGTAACAGAGTAGACACACCAGAGGGTGTAGGCAGAATGAGAAGGGACCTGCAGAAACTTGAAGAATGGTCAGGGGTTTGACAGTTGAAATTCAATGCAAAGAAGTGCAAGATAATGCATATGGGGCACAACAACCCTGGCACAATATATCAGTTGGGGGTGAGGATATAGCATGCACCAAGCAGGAAGGGATCTTGGGGTTATCATCTCTGATAACCTCAAGGTAGGGAAACAGTAGACAAGGCAGCAGGTAAAGCAAACAGGATGCTGGGATGTATAGGCAGGGCATCACCAGCAGGAAAGGAGGTCATAATCCGCTATACAAGACACTAGTGAGGCCCCACCTGGAGTACAGTGTACAGTTCTGGAGACCATACCATGTAAGGACATAGACAGGGTAGAGAAGGTTCAGAGGAGGGCAACAAAGATGGTGCATGGATTGCCTCACAAGTCCCTATAAAGACAGGTTGAAGGAACTGAACATGTACTCCCTGGAGGAGAGGAGGGAGAGAGGGATATGATAGAGACATACAAGTATCTTACAGGGAGGAACAGGGTGCAGGAATACACTATTTTTAAGCGAAAAAAGATGTTCCAGGACTAGAGGCATGGGATGAAGGTTGGAGGGAGACGATTCAGAGGAAACATGAGGAAGAATTTCTTCACAGAACGGGTGGTGGACAAGTGGAACACCCTGCCAGAGGAAGTGGTGGGGCTGAAACAATCACGGGATTTAAGAATGCATGGGATAGACATAAAGGAATTCTGGAGGTCAGGGGTAAGGGGCAACAGACTTCTAGGAAAACATAAACTGAACTTACAAGCTCAAATGGGCAGACTGGGTGGGCCATAGGCCCTTATCTGCCGACACTGTCTATGTATCTATGTATCTATGATGACACAGTCCTCTATGCCTCTGGACCTTCAACCCCAGAGGTGGAGTCATGGTTACAGAGGTGACTTTCTGATAGTTCTACGTAAGGATGGGTGAACTGGTTCATCAAAAATACGAACCGACCCAAACATGTTGAAGTGTTCAGAAATTAACAGCTTCCAAGGACTTTCAACTCCTCGTACCAGTTCGCATAGCTCCTATCACAGGAACTGCAGCGTGAGAAGTGCCAGAGCAGTAGGAACCCACAGGAGGGACCAGAGGCAAGACTCTGGTCCCTCATTGGATGGCCGAGTTGTCCATCTCTCTAAGGTGGCACCTGATTGGGTTGCTGCTCTAGCAACCCACATGGTCCACCTTGAGCTACACGGAGGAATCAGGAGGACAGAGAAGGAGCAGCAGTTTCTCTTGGCTGCTCCTTGCATTGTGGATCACCGAATCGATTGTTTTTTTCTGTCCTTGCGCTGCTTGCATTTTTTTATTTTGCCCCTTGGGCAAGCGAAGAAGTCCACTGCCAGTCTGCCACCCCCCCCCAAAAAAAAACCAAATTTTTTTAACTAAAAGAAGAACTTAAGGGAGGAAGAGATTGGAAACTTGGGGAAGTTAGGGGTGGGGAGGTGGGGACTGGGAGTCGAGGACTCGGGAGGTGATTGCCAGCAAGGACTGGGTGTGGGACTCAGGAGGCAGCTGGGGATTGGGGTGGGGACTGGACTGGGGACTGGGGAGTACAATGTATGGGAGAGAAGACTTGGACAATGGATCTTCATGAACATGAACACTGAATGATGAGCAAGGATAGAACTTAGAGAGAGAGAGAGAGAGAGAGAGAGAGAGACTGAGGGCAACTTGTGAGAACTAGAGTGCTGTGTGTATAATATCTGCCACCCAGTTGTCAGTGAACTAGTGCTACTTCTTGCATACTGTCTGTGTGACCCTCCCCCCATGTCAGAGAATGTTAGGCCAGGCAGGGTCCCCCAGAATCTCTGTGGGTATACTAGCAGCAGTGCCTGCAGCGTCATCCTTAGCGTAGATGGTGTGTGAAATAAAATCTGCCAAGAATGCCAGCCAGCGTCAGTGCACCAGTGCCACTTCTTGCATACTGTCTGTGTGACCACCCCAAGAAGTCAGTCATCTGTCAAGTTTCTCCCTGTGCTCGCTCAGTGGGATATAAGCTATGGCTCAGTGGGCAGGGCATCCCATCACATCACATGGAATAAAGAAAAAAACATTTTAAAAAATCCTTGAAGGGGCAAAGTACTGTGTCAGAGAGGGTTAGGCCAGGCAGGGTCCCCCAGAATCTCTGTGGGTATACTGGCAGCAGTGCCTGCAGCATCGCCCTTAGCGTAGGTGGTGTGTGAAATAAATTCTGTGTGTGAAATAAAATCTGCCAGCCAGTTGTCAGCGCATCAATGCCACTTCTTGCATACTGTCTGTGTGACCCCCCATCCCAAGAAGTTAGTCATCTGTCATCTTCTTCCCTGTGCTCACTCAGGGGGGTGTAAGCTTTGGTTCAGTGGGCAGGGCATTCCATCACATCACATGGAATAAAGAAAAAAATAACCACTTTTTGACCCTGAACAAGCAACAGACTGGCCTTATGAGTACTCCAGAAAATACTAAAGCAAAAGCCAGGGGCAAAGGAAGTAATAAACAGAAAAAAAGTTTATTCAAGAACCCAGAAAGAAGTGGCTCAAAAAGTAAGGTACAATAACAAGAAGAAGAAGCACCACAGTCTGTTGAAGAGCTGAAGTAAATGCTACTACTATCCATGTGCAGGCTAACTCTCAAAATGCTGAAAACCCAGCAAGGGTTGCTGGACTGTCTATGTCAGAAGGGCTCAGTAGTACAGCCAACAAAGTGTCGAAAGACTGTGGCAATAGCAAGCTGTCTGAGAAAAAAGTGCAAAAACAGAGTATTCCCATTTCAATTGTACATAAAGTTAAAGCACTTGCAGGTATAACTGACAGTGGAATTGCTCGATTTGCAACACGTGCATATCGAATAGCTCAATCTGTGACTGCAGACGTTAGCTCCACTGAATTTGATAATGATGATGCTGACAACCACAGTCATGGTGAGACTGGTGATGATGAGCTTGTGACTTTACCTTTAGCTAAGTCTCATTCTGGGTCTGACAGTGACAATGTGGATACAAATAATGACAGCAGTAGAGTGTCAAAAGGGAAAAAAGGAAAAGTCAAAGGCACAAGCCACACAAAGTGAAACAAAGTCTGGCAGTAGTGATGATGATGAAGGCAGTGGTGCTGCAGAGGATTCTATGATTGTCTCACCTGATGAACCTGAATCATCCGCTGATATGTCTTCCCCATGTAAACCCAGCCACCTGACTCCTAGACCTCCTGAGGTCGTGACTAGGCATAGGCCGTCCACCTCTACTGTTTGGAATCATTTTTATGTAAACCCCAAAGATGCTTGCCAAGCTATATGTGTGCACTGCAGCAGATGTGTTAGTAGGGGAAAAAATAAAGGGTATCTTAAACCACAGCAATGATGCAACTTCTTTCACAAATTCACCCTATTGTTGTATATGGTTAAAAAAAAACAGTCTAACATTGGTGGTTGGAAATCTAGCAGGGCTCTCAGTGAACAGGAACATTCCACTGAAACAGTGGGAGATGAGCATCAGGCAAGATCCAAAAGTCCACTTTCGCCTCACGGTCATGATCACGATAATTCTGTCAGGCCCTCTGTTTTACCAGGCACAGAATGTAATCATACAACATCCCCAGCCAAATATAATTTTACCTCCCCCCCCCTCGATTTGTTCTCTTTTAAAACAAAAATCAGCATTGTTACTGTCCCAGACCTCTAAAGCCATTAGTTTAGGAATTTAACATGAAAACATGAACAGTTCTGAAACAGACTCCTGCTCCAGTGAGCAATCTTCCAGGCACAGTTAACAGTTCGCTGGGGCCTAAATGGCAGGACCGCCACCCTGTGTGACATAAAAGTCAGGATCAGACTTAATAGTGAGGTCCCCAAACGAGTCCTTGGCAATGATGTAGTACTTCATGCAACAGCCTGCCAAGTCTTGAACTAGGGCAAAATGCTTGAATAAGGTCAAACCAGACCAAGGCGCAGTGAAGCACATGCACGCATTTTCTGAAAGAGTTACTGGGATAGATGACCGGAACTTCCAGGCTTGGACCATAGCTTCTGGAGTTGCTCTTTATATACTCAGTCCTCACACATTTCTTTAATAACATCCCACATCCTTTCAGATAGATATGTATAGTCAGCAGTAGGGTACTCTAGGTGGATCCTCCTTCTTATTCACCGCTCCACCTGGGACCATTCGGGTAGCTCCCTAAAACTCGTCCTCCTAGCCACTCCAGGTTCCACCCACACTCCAGTACGATAGGCCACACTGAGAGGGTCACTTCATATATGTCCATCCATATGGACTCACAAAGCTTTAGAACATGCCGCTAGGTGCAGGGTTTTATCTACCAGGGTGATGATAGGACGGTGGAAGATCCGGGGGATATCCCGCTGAATTTCGTAATCAGCAAACTGGTGTTACTTGAAAAGCAATTTGTTCTCATCAAACTGAGACTTCTTTGAAATCTTCTCTCGCTCAATTGTTACTCCAAAAGCTCCCAACCTGATAACAGGATGAGTTCTCACAGCAGGAGACACCTCTAACTTGGCCAGAGGTGCCGACGGGCTGTCACCAGACAGGGACTGCTGGGGATTCCCTAGGCTCTGGGGAGTCACTCAATGACACATGGAGGCCCCTGCCCCTCCCTCTGCTATAGGAATAGCGGTCAGCTGGTGAAGGGAAGCTGGGTAGACTTCTGTGCTCCATGCCACCCCCTCTTGCTCACCTCTTCTTCCACTGATTCCATAACGACATCTGGGTATGGTTCTTTTGGCTTTTACCCCACGTCTCCTTTGTCCAGAAGCATGAGCTACTTGAGGGCCCAGACCTCTACACTCCTTTGCAACCATATGGATGGTGTTCCCCCGGAGGTACTGGAAGGGTACCAACAAGGAAAAGTAGGTGGTGCTCAATCAAAAATGCCTCCGGGGCAGAGCTGAAGCAGATTGCACATACTGGCAGCCTGACTACTCCTTTTCCCTGAAATCCACACCTAACACATCTTTTGTACGATTGACCCCTCCTTGCCAAATTCCACAGCCATGTTAGCAGGGAGGTAGGAACCGTTGCCTGTGGCTTCTCCTGGGGAGCAAATCCTTCAGCCATCTTTTATCTTCTGCCAGCAATTGCCTTCCAACCCCTCTTTTTTTTTCCCCCGCTCACTCTGGTGAAGGGGAGAACACTAGTTGTTTATATGCAGGCCTTCCCCCTTCTCCAAACCAATCAGGAGTTTCCAAAATCTCTGGTCTCCTCAGCAAAGATGGCACCCACTTACATTCCTTCTTTTCTCGCACCTTACCAGCAGCCAATCAGAGAGACTGAGGCATGCACATGATCTCCCAGTCATGCACGTGCGCAATTGGGACCGGAGGGGGATGAGGCCTAGCCATCCCAAACAGGGCTACCATGCACCACCCCAACAAAACTGAACCCCAGAGGCCTAGGCCCAAGGTAGCCGGTCTCACCAGCTCCTCCAGGCTCTGAAATAGGGGCAAAACAAGCTGCTGGGGCAAAGGAAAGGATCCCAGATGAGCCCCCACATTCTGTAGCCCCCCCTTTCCAGGTCTAGGGGCCAGATGTTAAAAAGGGAAGAGGGCCTCAGAATCTAGAACCTCACCAAGTTCTCCTCAGATTAAAATTGGAATAAAACATTTGGTGTCTTACCTTAAGACATCTTCAAACCCCAAGACACCGAGCCCCAAGGGTGTTCAGTTTCTCACCCAGCAGGAAAATCCGGAAGGTGGTCTGGTCAGTTCATCTTCAAGCTTTTCCAACCCACCAGACTCGTAGCAGGAGGGCATATGAAATTAAATACTTCAGACCCCAGGAAAACTGGAAATTCCTAAAGAGAACTAAAGGACTTGTATATCATCAAAATCCTTCTATGGCAATAATCAAACTAGACTCCGATTTCTACAAATGAATCAATTTTATTCTCCTGAGCTCCTAAACAATTACAGAGCTCAGGGTCTCAGTAGCTGAAAATCTTGATATAATACAGCTCCATGGAGCTAACTTATTTACCAAAACTGATTTGTTGAGAGAGAGCTACAGGCATTCTTAGGCATGGATTTTCCGTGCAACATAACCAGCAGCAAACTTAACCCCAGGACCAAGGACTGACTACTGAAAATTCCCAGGAACGTGAAGTTTCTGATGACCCACTGGCACTAGTAAGAGTCTTACTCTGTCACCGCTTCCTTTATGCTGAACCTCTTTCCATTTTCTTTTCTCCTCCTCAGGGGAGTGATGTACTCCTCTGCCGCCACGAAGTTAATTCATGCTCGGGGGGAAGCTGAACAGCCTGAAACCTCCACAGATGTTCCCATAAATGTTCCTCCCATTGATACTGGTCCTGGCCTGGTCCCTGGTGCATTCTCCCTCACACATTCCCAATGGCTGTCCCTGGAGCTGAGCCCTCCAAACAGTTACAGTGGCTCCCAACTTCCAAACAAAAATCCTGTTTCCAGAGATAGGCATGGCCTACACTGGCAAACCTACACATTTGTAGGCTAAGGCCTACCCAGACACCACCACAGGCAGACCCCATTGGAATCCAGGCCACCACCTATTCCCACCTTCTACCCCCTGAGCCAACGTGTGACGTAGGGAACTGGGATTGCGAGGAGCTGCCACCATCTTCCAATCCCCTGTGGCAGTCCTGTCACCACTGTGACAGCCCCCGATGGCCCAAATTCACACTTCCAAAAACTGGGCACAATGCCCCCCTGGGATCCTTACCCCCTGTTCTGCCAAAATCCTACTGCTCTTTCAGATGCTCGCACCACTCGAATTCCCAAGGGAAACCCTGGACCCAATGGCCACAACTGCCTGTCTGCCACCTTCCACAGAGACCCCAAGCCCAGGACCTGGTGCACTGCCGCCAAAACTGCCAACCTTCCTAAGAGGGGAAGGAACCCCCTCCAAACTGCCCTGCAGAAAACCCTGCCAGTCTCTTTCTCATTACTATATATCTCCCATCTATATATACTAATCCAACCTCTGCTGCCCCCCAACTGGCAGCAACAGAAAAAAAAAAAAACCACAGCACTCAAACTCCCTAAGCACTGGTGGGGGGTCCCTAAAGATAGAAATAAGCCCACCTGCAAGGGGGAGGCTTACATTTGCTTATCTGCGTAACATAGATGCTTGTTGCCTTCACTATGCCCTCTTTTAATTTGGCCCACTTTTCTTCCACCCCCCCCACCCCCCGATCATCTTCCCTGCCAGGTTATTCTGAGGCTTTCATCCATCTTAATAAAATCAGATCTTCTGAAGTCCAGAACTCTTGCCATTGTTCAAATGGATTCCGTGTCTGTTTTTAAGTTGATCTACACTGTACGATGATCACTGGTCCTCAGATGACTTCCCATCTTGAAGTCTGCAACACTGTCCCTGTTAGTAAGCACCAGGTCCAGTACTGCCCCATCCTGAGTGGGTTCACTTACTACAGGTAGTTGTCTGAGAAACACTCCCTGCAGTGAGTCCAAGATGTCCCTGCTTCTAGCTGAAGCTGCAGAAACTGGTTCAAATCCACATCCAGTAGATTGAAGTTCCCCACCATCAACATCCCCCTTTTTCCTGCCATTTTGCCAATTGTTTCCGAACATTTCTTTGTCTCTGTCCTCCCCTTGTGCTGGAGCCATGTAGATCACACCTGTCCGAATAGTGGTTCATTTTCCAACTCAAGTGTGACCCACAGTAACTCTGCCCCCAGAATTCCCTGTAATTCTGTTGCTTTTATGCTTGTCTTCACATAAAGCAGAACTCCCCCTTCTTTCCTTCCTACCCTGTCCCTTCAGAACATTGTGTAGACTGGTATGACTGTATCCCACTCCTGGTTGTCAGTGCACCATGACTCAGTAATGACCACAATATCTAGGTCAGCCTCTGCCATGATGGCCTCTAGGTCTGGGATCTTATTTTCCAGGAGACTTCTAGCATTAGCACACATGACCTTCCAGATTTTGTTAGCTCTAATCTTATCACTTTCCCCTTTTTCCATATGTTCCCCTTTCCTCCTTCTTCTCTTCTGACTGCTTTGTTCTCCCCCCCTCGCTACCAACTCCTTCCTTGATTAAGTTGCAACATGGTGGGACTCTTGTCCCTTGGAATCTCCTACATTCTATCTCACCCAGTGGGGGAGGGTGGCAATTTTTGCCTCCCCTTTTTTTTCCACCCTCCCTCAGCTAGTTTAAACATTCATCAAAATCACATTTAAAACATCCACTTAGAACTGTGGATCCTCTCCCTGATGGAAGCAGGCCATCATCTCTGTATAGGCTCTGATCCTTCCTGGTGGGACCCCAGTCCCCAGTGTAGCTGTACCACTCCTCTCTGCAGCATTCCTTCAACCATGAGTTGAAGGCCTTGGTGCTGACTTCCTTCTCCTTCCCCCTATCATAGACAGGCAGCATCTCTGTAAAAGCTACAAAACATGCTACCTTTCTAAGATGCCTTCCCAGCTCCCTAAACTCCCCCTGCACTGTTTCTGCTTCACCCCTAGCCAGGTAATTTGTCCCCAGGTGGACAATGACTTCCAGCTTCTCCTCCCTTCCTACTGCCTTAGCAATCCATGGGATATGCTTCTCATCCTTGTGGGCCATGGCACCAGGTAAGCAACTGACCTCCCTCTCTGCCCCTTTCCCATTCCCAATGCTATCCCCCTGATAACTGAGTCCCCCACCAAAAGTTGGCAAAGCAGCAGCCTGTTTGTCTGTGCCCCGGCCACGAGTGCAAGGAAAAGTGAAAGGGGGTCTGAAGGCACTTTGAGAGAATTAAATAAAATGTTTGTTAAAGTGCTCTTAAGCTATAGTAATAATAAAGGGTGCCTGTCTTTTTAAGGAGCAGCCAAGGCTGCTCATGCATATTTAATGAGTACAGTTGTGCCTAGGGGGGATAACGCTACAAAAATGTAGCAATGGGCACTTGATGCTCCTGTCAAAATTGTTTCTGCAGTCGTTAAATAGGCCAGAGGCTTAGCTACAAAATGTGTATTTTAAATAAATGTATTTCTTTACTGTTTGCCAGCATTTTAATATCAAACTGCTTAAAATGTTTAACTGACAGCCATGTTTGTCAGCCTGATGACCATGAATAGCCAATCAGAAAGCCAGGATCACAAGGAGCTGCTGTGAAGGCTCCTGAGAGAAAGAGGTGGTGCCAACTTTTGCCACCAAGACAGCCAGCCAATAGGGCATTGAGGAAACCCATTAACTGCTTTTTTGTAACTGACAGCTGGCATAAACCAATCAACAGCTGCCAGGCTCACCCCATTGTTCTGCTCAACCAGTCAGGAACTGTTTTCTTTTTCTGAAGCTCGCGAGGCGAGACAATCAGTTCAGTTCTCTTCAGTTACTTGAGGCTGAAGTTTGAATTCAGTCAGTGTGCTGACTGAAGCCTCCTCCTCAGGGAGGGGTGCTCCTGCCCTTTGCTCCCTGATCATGTGGGGGGAAGGGATGCAGAAGGAGAAAGATGTTTAACAAGGTCAGTGGAGTATGAGTTCCAATGCCTGGAAGGTGCTCCTGTGTAAAAGAAAAGAAGAATGATTTTTATGTTTGCTTGCATGCACAGCGCACAAGAAACATATTGAGGTAGTAGAGCATTGCAGATTTATGGCAGTGTTTTGGCCAATCCAGTGAATGCTTTAATGGGTTCATCCATTGGCCACCAATTAATGCTGAAGCTGCCAATGATGGCAGTTTCAAAGTGAGCACTGCACTTAAATGAAATCTGCCACTGCAATCGGGCAGTTTCATCATTGCAGCAGCAGTCCCCCCTCCCTACCAATCAGTCACACAGCAAGACAACAAATTAGCACCCTCCCACTGCTGCTGCCCACCCCACACCCTCCGTGAAATCTGCCACTGAAATCAGGGGCAGTTTCATCATTGCAGCAGCAGTCCCCCCTCCCTCCCTCCCAACCAGTCACACAGCAGGACAACAAATTAACTCCCTCCCACTGCTGCTGCCTGCCCCGCACCCTCCATTCTCCATCCCCTGCTGACATCATGGGTGCTCAATTCCCATGTAAACATGTATCCCTCCTCCCCCAATTAATGTGGCACACTGGGAGCCCACCACAGTGTGCCATAAAAAACTACTTTTATGTTTCCGACACCAGGATGCCCACTCCTGGTGTCAGATGTGCGCCCCTCCCATGACCCTATGTTCTCAGCTGACCTCGGGGTGCCCAATCACCGGGTCAGCATTGATCCTCCCCCACCAGTACTCTGGCACACTGGGAGCCCACCCCTGTGTGCCGAAATCCATTTTGTAATATTTGACCTGTAAAAAAGAATGTATTCTTTTTTAAAACCTGAAAAAATAGAAAACTGTTCCTTGCTGTTCCCGCCAGCCCCCCCCTCCAACCCACACCCTCCCTCTGCGCACCCCACCTCCCCACACACACCCTACCCACACTTACCTCTGGAGGTCTGGAGCACCGATCTTTTGGGGACCAGGAACATGTCTGCACTCTTCAAAGACCAACTGGGAACTGAAGAAATGATGATAAGCCCTATAATAGCAGTCAATTGGGAGTTTTCAATTCAGGTTGATATCTCAGACAATTTTTGGAGTTTTGGTCCCAAATTTTCAACATGGGGTTCTTAGGATCCCACCTCATGAACACTGTCATTGTCATTTTTTTTCTCAGTCCTGAAAGGTGATTTTGCAGTCACTGTGCAAATCACCTTACAGGATCAATTAATGAAATGACAGTGCCACTGTTTATGAGGTGGGGTCCCAAAAAGCCCTTGTTGCAAATTTGGTGAAAAAACTCCAAAATATGACTGCATTGCCCGCATCCATTGCGCAGTTTCTACACATGCTTGTAACTTCATCAATTTTTAATATTTTCACTCCAAATTTCCAGCATTGCCATTTTTTCACATCCCCGTATGAACAGTATAGCTGTCATTTTTTGCATCCTTCCTGAAATGTGTTTTTGCACCTGTGGCACAGAATGGTGCAGTCGCTGTGCGAAATCAACTTTCGGGACAGATTAACAAAATCCCAGTGCCATTGTTCATGAGGGGAGGTCCCAAAAAGGCCATGTTGAAAATTTGGTGAAAATATTCCAAAAAATTACGTTACAAGCATGCATTACACAGTTTCTACGCACACTCGTAACTTCACCACTTTTTCATATATTCACTTCAGAGTTTCAACATTGCCATTTCTTTATACCTCCTCATGAACAGTACAGCTGTCATTTTTCACATCCTGCCTGAAATGTGTTTTCGCACCTGTGGTACCAAATGGTGCACTCACTGTGTGAAAACACCTTTTGGGATTGAGTAATGAAATGATATTGCCACTGTTCATGAGGTGGGGTCCCAAAAAGCCCATGGTGAAAATCTGGAGCAAAAATATCAACAAACACCTGGGGTGTTAGGGTTTCCAACCGTAATGCCCACCCTGTACAGACTGACAGGCATTGGGGGTGTGACTTGGGGTCGTCAGCCATAATGATCACCCCATTCCTCCCCCACCCCCAGTCTACAGCCACTGACAGGCAACGAGGTGTGCCTTTGGGTCTTCAGTCCTAACATTCACCCCATTCTCCTATACTGCACCCATCTCAGCTTATTTCCTTATGGAATGGGGTGAGTGTAAGGGCCAAAGACCTCAAGGCACACTGCGACACCTGTCGGTGTCTGCAGGGTGGGGTGAGGTGGAATTGCATGAGTGTTATGGCTGACGACCCAAAGGCACACCCCCAATGCCTGTCAGTCTCTGAAAGGTGGGGGTGGAGGGGGATGTGGTTACTTCAGTACTTCACTGCCATTCCTATTATGCATCTCTCTAACTCCTGCACTACCAATGCCAATACCAGCAAGCAAACATTCAGCATTGACGAATGCTTGTTATTGTCTGAGGCAGGGAAGTTGCTTGACAGTGGTTATGTTCTCCTGAGTGAAATAAAAGGATTGCCTTGGGGTTTGCATGACCCACAAAGCACAGGAGGTGCCTGCATGTCTCCCACTGATGGGAAGGAAAGTGTTTTTCGAGCACAAAGGTATGTCTGAAGCAGAGTCGAGGTTATCGGCTGGGGTTCCTGAAGGAAGAGGGAATTGCTCGGATGTCTGCAAAGTCTGAAAATGGATGATCCTGCTTGGGGCTTGTGGAGTCATGAATGCCAAGAGCAACCTGCCTGAATTTCCAGTGCAGTGGAAATTGCAATTGGTACTGCACCTGATTGGTGAGTTCTTTATGTTCGTCAGCACCTGCACGGAGAGCAGAAAAGAGTAAAGTGTTTTCTAAGAGCCAGAGACTGTGTATTGAAAGCAAAGGACCACAGCTGTCCATGCTGGTAGGTGGTTGAAAATGCCTTTCCAGTCACATGAGGTGACTATAGATTTGAATTCAGAGACTGTGTGCTAAAAGTAAAGGGCCACAGCTGCCATGCTGGTAGGTGGTCAGAAATGCCTTTTCAGTCACCTGAGTGTGACTAGAGAATTCTTCTTAAGTGAAGTAACAAGCAACTGTAAAGCTATTAGAGACTGCAAGCTGCAACCTGGAGCCAGGTAGGGAAACTGCCAACCCCTATCAAGTGGGGCAGTGTGGGCCACAAGGAGCCACGGGTGTATGCCCAAGTGCTAGGGCACTCTGATCCATCAGAGGAGCAAGACCATGGGGTCACTCCTGGGTCTGGGTTCTTTGTGGTATGAGATGCTTTGCACTGCACTCTGCACCTGGTCTGCTCAGTGGGCTGAAGGGGACAAGCTGCTAGAAACTGCAAGCAAGCTGCAAGATGTCAGTTTTTCCAAGCTGCAGGATGCCTGCTTCACATCTCAAGCTTTTCGGCATTCAAGGTTTCTGCATGTTCCATCTGCCCCAGAGCTACGGATTCAATGCCACCAGAATTTGTCTGCAGAACTGTGAGTGACCACAGGGATTGTTCTGCCCATGTGGAACTGTATATAGTCGAATTCAAGTTTATGCCCCATGGCATAGAACGTTTATAAAAGAAAGAGTAAAATGCCATTTTAGCAATTGCATGGCCTTTGGGGTTATGGGGTTGTGAATCTGATTTTGAAGTGCACCAACGTGCTGGCCAACCAGCTGCATCATATAAGCCTGCAACTTGATCCTGGGTACCCAGCTAGGACTCAATGGGTTATACTGGTACCAGTTTAGGAGTGGGTAAAGTGTTAACACCTGTGATGATTGAAGTGAAATGCTGGTGAGAGGCGGGCACTGAAAATGTTTTACCTGCCAGGTGAATGTTTATAAATATGTCAAATGAATTCCAATGTTGTTAACTCTCATCAAGTTTATCTTTCCTAGCCCTCCCTCATGTAAATGAATGTGTTATAATGTTTTGGAACAATATCTGACTCATGAGCATATTATTAGCTGGAGTCTTTAATTGCAAATGTTATGGAAAATGGATTTTTGGGTTCAGGTGTGCCATGTGTGTGGGATGACTGTAAGGGGAGGTGGGTAGGTACAGCATCCTGGAGGGTTGTACTGCTAAAACAATATCTGACCCACTTTATATTTAACTCAGGGTGGGGGCACTGCGCTATTTACCTAACCTTTGGGAAAGAACCCCCTTCTTTCCATCAGAATCCGATCCCAGGCCCCTCAACCTTGTTTGAGCTGATCCAAACTGACACGGCAGGGGTAGTAGCCCTTTAGACCCGGTGCCAGGGGTTAAACTCAAAATGCATAACCTTACATTTTTGTACATTAAAGCTAAGCCTGTGAGATGTGGCCGAGTTTTCTAACAAATGTAAATCTTGTTGTAAATTATTTGCATCAATTTCATTTCTAACAATTGCCCCTAATTTACTGTCATCAGTGAATTTACAAAGCCAAGAATTTGATGTTGTCTGCATTGAAGAGATACGTTTATTAAATAGTGTGGGACCAAGTACTCATCCTTGTGGGAGTCCACTTGTGACTTGTCACCAATCCGATTGATAACCTCTGATCATAACTCACTGTTTCCTATGGGAGAGCCATGACCTGGTCCAGTTGATATTATTAGGATACAATTTCATGTCTATCATTCTAAATAATAACTTGTCATGTGGTACCAGGTCAAATGCTTTTTCCAAATCCAGACAGATTACATCAACTGAAAGTCTATTATCTAATGCATAGCTTATTGTTTCAACAAAATGCATCACATTTGTGAGTCACAATCTTTTGGGTCTAAAACCATGCTGAGTTATGTCTTCTTGGCTGTTTTCTATCAAATGTTTATCAATTAGCTCTTTAACGTATTCCTCCATAATCTTGCTCAATACCGGAGTTAGACTGATCGGTCTAAAATTTGTGACTTCATGTTTAGAGCCTTTTTTTAGGATTGGTGTAACATTTGCTATTAGCCATTCAGACAATACAATTCCCTCCTCAAGAGATGCATTTAGTAGCCATGATGTTGGTCCCGCCAGTTCATCTGCTTTAGTTTGTTTAGTTTTCCTCTTACTGAATCTTCTGTGATTGGTGAGATTAACTTCTAGGTATTAAATGTGGTGGTCTCATTGCCTGTTTTGCTCTGAAAAATTACTGACAAAGTATTCATTGAATTATGAGGCCATTTCTTGTTCCTCTTCAATCATTGCCGATCCTACTTTTAAAGGGCCTATACTTTTATGATTACTTTTTAAGTCACTTACATAATTAAAAAAGGCCTTTTTATTATCATCTACCATGTTGGCTAATTTAATTTCCTCATTTCTCTTGGCCATTTTTATTTCCTTTTTGCATGTGCTAGCTCTATCTTTGTATTTTGCCCAGGTAACTGGACTGGGATTTTTTTTTATATTTCTTATAGGCTTTATTTCTCTTATTTATAGATTTCTTAATTTTGTTGTTATACCAATTAGATATTTTACCAAGTTTGTTATATTTGTTAATTTCGGGGACATATATTTTGATGCCATATTCTATGTGTTGTTTTAAAATATCCCATTTTTGCACAAGAGATAACTCTTCCATATCATGTTTCCAGTCCCAGTTTTTTAAATATGTTCTTATTTTTGCGTAATCTGCTTTGTTATAGCATTTGATTTTGGTTATTCCCTTAGTTTTTCCCTTTTCATCTTTTATGGTAAATAGAAACATATTGCGGTCACTGTCTGCCAGTGGTTCGATCACTTTGCAGTCCACAATATCCTGCTCAATGTTTGCCAGGACTAAATCTAATGTACTGTGTCCCCTAGTTTTGTGTTGTACAATTTGTTCTAGGTTATTATGTATTGCTATATCAATACATCCATTATCAAGTGGACTTAAACCAGTAGATTTTCCCAATTTATATGTGGTAAATTAAAGTCATCTATTAAGCTGATACCCTTTTTTAAGTTTAAATTTTCAATTGATTCCATGAATTTATTATCCTCATGTTGCAGGTTATGAGACCTATAGCAAGCCCTCATTATTACATGTTTGTTATTAATGATTACTTTGATCCAGATCTGTTCAATGTCTAAATTTTGATGAATGTTTACTTCTTTAGAATGGATGGTGTTTTTAACAAAAAGTGCTACTCTACCCCCTCTTTTATCTAATCTGTCCTTTCTAAAAAAAATTGTAGCCTTCTATATTTGTGTCTCAGTCATTCTCCTGTTCATGTCTTAAGTACAGTACAGAACTTTGTAGTTACGCTAACCGAGGAATGTTCCAGACACAGGTTTACTATAACAACACTCATTCATAGATACACAGTCCCTGTCCCAGAACGCAGTAAGGCTGATCTGTGCACCATTCAGTTACTAAGCCTCAGCTGTTATCCAGAGAAGATGAGAACCTTATACTCTGATTTTTCTTAGGGGTGCATGACAATCCCAAACAGCCATAAATTTAGACTAAAAGCATTGCAGGGAAAAATATTTATTACTGGCTGCAGAGATGGGAGACCAATCAGATGCCCACAGATCAGCTAGGAGAGAGGACAAGTCCAGTGACCCAAAGGACCTGAGATGGATGAATTTAGGATGATGATCTTGCACACACAGTAAACCATCTGATTGTCAATGAGGGTGTCAGGAAGGATACCTATATACATAACACTATGTTATCAGTCCCTGGTGTCTAGTGGTCCCTCCCCCCACGCTCCGATTGCTGGCTCTGCTACTAGTTTACCAGTCAATGGTGTGTGGTAGTCCCCTGCCCTCTGATCATTGGCCCTAGTACTAGTTTATCAGTCCCTGGTGTCTAGTAGTCCCCCCACCCTCCGATTACTGGAGCCATTAGTAGTTTACCAGTTCCTAGTGCCTAGTGGTCACCCCTGCCCTCTGATCACTGGACCCAGTACTAGTTTACCAGGCCCTGGTTTCTAGTGGTCCACCCTTTCCCATACTAGTGTAATCTTTCCCCTGGCATCTAGTGGTCCCCCTACACTGCTGGCACCAAGCAACCCACACTGACAACACCTTTACCAGTATCACCAGTGCCACGCAGATCCACTACAGTGACAGGCACTGTCCTCCTCTCACCACCTCGGCTGGCCATCATAGGGACTGACAGGAAATGCATATCCCCTGTACTGTAAAGGGAGTACAGGGGATGCACATTACCTGTCAGTTGATCCAGTGGCTGGCCAAGTAGGTGACAGGAGGGCTGTGCTGGTCACCATAGTGGATCTGCACAGCACCAACGATACCAGTAAGGGGGGTGGCAGGGTGGGTTGATTGGTGCCAGCATTGTGGGTGGTCTGCTAGATGCCAGGGACAGCTTATGCTGGTATGGGAATGGGGTCGGTGGGTGATGATTGCTACTAGGTATCAGGAAATATTTGATGTAATATGGGCCTGGCAATCAAATGGGGGGGACCACTAGACACCAGGGATTGGTAAAATAGTACTGAGTCTGGTAATGAGATGACAGAGGTACCACTAGACACTAGGGACTGGCAAACTAGTACCGGGGCCAGTGATTGGAGGGGTACCACCAGACACCAGTGCATGTTATGATTTTACCAGAAACTGCGATCTTAGGGATGGACCACTGGACACCAGGGAAAGGTCACATATTACTGTGCTGGGAATCAGAGGGTGTGGGAGACCACTGTACACCAGTGAATAATTAATTTGGGGATGGGGATCAGAGGATGAGGGACCATTATTCACCAGGGAAATATTTATTTTGATGGGGCCTGGGATTGGAGGGTGGGAGACAGCTGGGCACCAGGGAGTAGATGTGCTCCCCCAACTGCCAATGTGGTTGTTGGCTGCAGTGACCAGCTGCTAGGGTCCCAGAGCAAGTCAGTATTCTGCTCATTGGTAGTTGTGCAGCACAAGGTAGCCTGTATTATTCCCTTTGTACAATGCTACTGCGCTGAATTTTGCGCTGTGCTGGGATTCATATCCCCGCCCTTCCATTTGCCCACCATGTACATTAATTTTTTTGTGCACACGCTAACAATTTTAGTGTGTACCACCGCCCCCTTTGAATATTGCACTCAGGCACATAACTCAGACAGACAGGGCACAATCACTTTGCACACCAAATAAAGTGTTCAATATCTGACCCCTGCTGTCCAAAAACTATATTCTTCTTGGGTTCACATGGTGGATACATTGTATTCACATTATTTTCATTGTGACATTGTATGAACTGAGCCACTGACTCAGAAACCCCACACCAGACACATATGATATCATCAATAAAGGGATAGCAGTTGATACTGTATCTGAGGTCAGGGTTTGAGTCAGTGAATACAAATTGATCTTACTTCAAGGGTATCTCTTGCAGCAAGCCACCACTGGTAGGACTAAGCCATCAGGCACCAGGACCACATGGAAACCTTTCTGGCTAGCAGTCTACCAGAGGGGGCCACTCATCTCCGAAGTCAACGTCTGACATAAGCCAATTCTATAAAGGCAGGTGGCCCCCACACCCTTCTCAGTTCTTTGCCGCCATTGACCAGTGCACATCAGGCTACTGCTACTGCCACAGCTGCAGCTGACTGCCATTACCTGTGCTTCCTGAACTTTTTTATTTTAATTTTTGTTCCTTTAGTGTAATGTCAATTCTTCAGTGTTTTCCTTCCAGGTTTATGTCTTCAAACCCTTCCTCATCTTCTGACTGCTCCATGAAGGATGGCCATTCAGCCTGCATCCTGTGCATAGGCTCCAACCACAACACCGAAGCTTGCCAGATTTGCCAGAAATTCAACCAGGCCACAAGAAGATGTCACCTGAAGATCCTTAAGAGCCATCTATTGAAGCAGAAGCTGGCCTCAATGGAATGGGAGCTGCAGGACAGGAGCTCGTCTGCTTCCCCAGCTCAGTCCTTGTATTTTTTTCCCCTCCCAGGCCAGGGACAAAACAATGGAGAAGCACAAGCACCGGGACAAAGATCAGGACCGAATCCAGTCTGTCTCTCACTCATGGTCTCCTCATCACAAAAAATCCTCAACTGTGTCCAGGTCTTCCTCCCCTCAGGAGGTTGGCCTCCTTGGCCCTGCATGCCCTTAACCCCACAGGGCTACCAGTGGCCCTGCCGCCCACTCAGGTTTCTATTGTGGCGGTGGCTCGGCCGGGCAGGTTTCTTCTCCTGCCTCTCAGCCCCTGATGTTCCAGTCTCTGTTTTCCCCAGGCCTCTCATCAGGTGGATCAGCCATCATGGGTGCGATGGATGCCAGTCCTTCTACTGCCGCCCCACAGCTTCTGCACTGCCAGCACCAGTCTCATCTCTTGGGACTGCTGCCTGCTCCTCACCAGGCCACCAATGCCTCTCTGAGCCTGGTTTTGCTGCAGCCTTCGCCTGGAAGGTCTCCCACCAAGGCACCTGTTCCTCCCTCTCTGGCACCCATGGAATCCTCTCCCAGGTTACTTCTTCCAATGTCTGCTGGATCTGTGCATGGTCTGCCTATGCCACAGCCCGCTGGGCCCATGCCATCACTGCCTGTCCTGCCGGTGCCTATCCCACTACAGCCAATGCCAGCTGGACCTCTTCCAGGGTACCCCAGTGCCTACCTATCCCTATCAGGCACCAGGTTATCCATTACCTGATGCTTGGGGACCCGCTGCTGGTCTATAACTACCCATCACTGGCACCCCCTCAGGTGGATTGCTGCACTCTTTTTACCTCCTGGTTGTCTTTCATGCAGAAACAGGCCTCTGCTCCTACAGGTCAGGTCCCATCCATCCCTTGGGGCCCCCCTTGGACCCTCCTTCCTCGGCTCCACCCTAGTGCTTCTTGCACCCCTTGAGACAGGTCTGGTGCAGGGTTGGCAAACCACACAGACCAATGTCAGCCTGAGGAGAGCGGGCCTGATGAGGATGAGGTTGCGGACAACAGTACCTACAAGGAGTCTTCCTCGCTTCATGGGGACTTTTCAAAAAGGGAGAAAATACCCTCAGTGGCCCCAAATCCCACCCTACCTGATGATCCTACCTTCACAGACATCATGAGACACATCCAGGTCACAATGGGCTGAGAAACAAATGGGCAAGATCTGGAGCAATGTCAGTTGGCTGTTTATTTGTGGAAGCCAAACGCCCTCCCCTTGGTCATCCTACCCCTTATTGACTCCTATGAGGATGTCACCCAGGCTGCCTGGAATTGATCCTCAACCATCCCAGCCTTGCCTAAGAAGGTTGACAGGCTTCATCATGTCCCGGCTGGCAAGCTATTTTTCGGGGAATAGCCTAAGTCTGGCTTTGTCAATGTTAATGCTGTGCATGATGGTACCAAAAAGTCGCAGCACCTCAGTTCCCTTCCTCCAGATGGGGAATCTTGGCAGCTTAACCTCTTGGGCAAGCATGCCTTTGCATCAGTCATGCTGGCTATTTGGGCTATCAGCTATTTAGCCCACATGGTTCAATACCAGAACCTCTTATGGAACCAGGCCAGACAGATGGTCCAAGTTATGCCGGATGACACCTCCAAGCAACAGGTCATCCAGGCCCTTTAGACAGGTTCTGACATGGGTTCCCATGTCCTCAGGGCAGTCTATGCGGTAGATGCCTCAGGTTGGGCAGTCACCACTGGCATCTGTATGTGGTGCCACTCTTGGCTCAGGGTCTCTGGTTTTGGCCCTGATGTACAGGCCCATATTTTGGACGCTTGCTGTTTGGGGGAGATATCCAAGGTATCATCTCTGAACTGCAGACCTCTGAATGGGCTCTGAAATCCATCCAAACTATGTATCATGCCGAGCCAAAGCCAGGGCACAGGACATTCTTTCACCACTCCTCCCACAGTCAAATCCAACTCCCTCCCAAGACCCAAGACAGGCCTAAAGCTGGGGTCATCTTTCCCTACTCCCTCCTCTGCCATCACCCAGAGTGCTGGAGGTGCGGCTGCGCTCACTTTTTGACTCCTTGCCAGACACCCCCTCTAGTTTTTCAATAGGAGGCAGTCATAGGGTGTCACTTCTCCCTGCACCTTGACAGGTGAAGGGAGATAATCACCAACAACTGGGTGCTGCAGCTCAATGAGTATGGCCACACTCTTGAGCTCATAGACTGGCCTCCAGACAGTCCTCCAGGCAACATTTCATATCCTCCCACCAACATCCCTCTTATCCGGGAGGAAATTCAGGCTCTTCTCCCCAAAAAAGGCCATAGGGCCCAACCCAAGAAGTCAGCAGGGACAGGGGTTCTACTCTCACTTCTTCCTGGTACCCAAACGGATGGGATACCTTGGGTCCATACTGGACCTTAGTCAGCTAAACCTCTTCATACTGTACAAGGGATTCAGGATGGTCACCCTTCAGGAAATACTGCCCCTGTTGCATCAGGGGGACTGGCTGTGTTTTCTGGATATGTAGGATGCCTACCTGCATATCAGGATCTTTGCCCCCCCCCATTGGCACATGCTTCACTTCTGCTTCCAGAGTACGCACAACCAGTTCAGAGCTCTGCCCATTGGTTTGTCCTCAGCCCCAAAGGTCTTCACCAAATGCTTGGCGGTGGTGGCAGCTTCCCTAAGATGGCAGGGGTTCTATGCTTTTCCATACCTGGATGATTGGCTGATAGTGGCTCTGTACAGGGACCATCTCCCTTCAGAATCTTTCTCATACCTGCAATCTGTTCCAAGCCTTGGGCATTACCATCAATCTGCCAAAGTCTTGTCTGACCCCTTCCCAGTACATTCTTTACATTGAGGCAGTGCTGTATGTGACCAGGAGAAGGCTTTCTTCCCTCCAGACAGAGCAGAGCATCTGATGGAGCAGGTCCATCTTCTGTAATCCAGGGGCTTTTCTGAGGATCCCAGGCCTCATAGTTGCAGCCACCACCACAGTTCCCCTGGCCAGGCTGCACATGAGACTACCTCAGTGGACATTGCGGGCCCAGTGGGATCAATGCTCGGATGACCTGGATCACTGGATCATTGGTTTCAGATCCAATCAAAAAGGTTCTGTTGTGGTGACTGGAGCCCAGTGACCTGCTACAGGGGGTCTCCTTTTGCATATCCCCCCAGCAAGTCCTCATGATGGATGCCTCAGGCCTCATTTGGGTGGCTCACCTGGGGGACCACCAAACTCGTGGGATGTGGTCTGATCTGGAGAGGATCTCCATATAAATGTCCTGGAGATAACAGCCATGTTCTACACCCTTCAGGCTTTCCAGACTCAGATGTTCCAGCATCTGATCTTGATTCAGATGGACAACATGTGTGTAGTTTATTAAATAAGCAAGCGGGGGGGTTCATTTCTATCCCCTGTGCAGGGAAATGATGAGAGGCTGGTACCAGGCCATACAGCACAGACTGGAACTCCCAGCTGTCCATGTTTCCAGCATCCAAAACATCCTGGTGGACAGCCAACGCCACTCGCAGTCCAGAGCACACAAGTGGGAACTCCTGCCCTCAGTGGCAGAAGACTTCTTCTACAGATGGGGTCAGCCAGAGTTGCATCTTTTTGCATCCCCACTCAACACAAAACTGTCACATTTCTGCTTGCTAGATACAGGTCCTGGAGTTTTCTGGTGAGACGCATTGCCCCTCTCCTGGAAAGGGAGGTTCTTTATGCCTTCCCTCCCTTCCCACTCCTTCAATAAGTTCAGATCAAACTCCAAATGGAGGAGGCTACAATGATCCTCATCACCCCCTTCTGGCCTCAGCAAATCTGCTTTCCATTGCTGCAACAACTGGCAATAAAACCTTCACTGCCTCTGCCTTTATATACAGGCTTGCTCTCCCCGGAACAGAGCACGCTGTTCCATCCAGACCTCAAGTCTCCATCTCCACACATAGCTTCTGAGGATGTAGACATCACCAGATTTGGTGTCTTCCCAAGAGTAGAGGATGTCCAGTTGGTGGCCAGGAAACCCTCCAGCAAGGCCGCTTATTCTGTGAAATGAAAGCATTTCGCTCTTTGGGCTGCATCGCACCAATTAGATTCTTTCACCTGTCCAGTGGATCAGGGTTTTAGAGTACCTTCTGGCCCTCTCTGACTCGGGTTTGCGGAACTCCTCAATTAAAGTACATCTCTCTGCCATCTCTGCATATCACATATCAGTCGAGGGATGGACTGTGGCCCAACTTGAAGTGTCCCACACATTTTTGCAGGGTATCCTGCATTTGAAGCCCCCAATTAGGGACCCCATCCACCTTGGGACCTTAATTTTGTGTTGAAGAAGCTTACGCTGCCTTCTTTTGAACCATCCATGACTTGCGAGCTACACTTTCTGTCATGGAAAGTGTTGTTCTTAGTTGTCATTACTTCTGCTTGAGGGATTTCTGAGCTTCAGGCCCTCACGTGTAAGAAGCCTTGTTTGATTTTTCACAAAGAGGGTGTCTTTGTGTACCAATCCTAAGTTTCTTCCTAAGGTGATGTCAGAGTTTACTTTGAATCAATCCATCCACCTGCCAGTTTATTATCCAGAGCATTCCAATCAAGGGGAGACATTGCTCCATACCTTGGATGTCCATAGTATCCTGAGGTACTATACACATCGGACCAAGGACTCCCAGAAGTCCAATCTGTTGTTTGTTTCATTCATCCCTGGAAAAGAGGGCACCCAATTTCTAAGCAATGTTTGTCTAAATGGTTAGCCAATTGCATTGTTTATTGTTACCAGAAATACAGCAAGGAACTTCCTGGAGGGGTTAAGGGCCATTCCACAAGAGGAATGGTCACATTAGTGGCTTATTTCCAAAATGTGTCTACTGCTGTCATTCGTGCTGCTGCCACCTGGAGCTCAGTCCCTTCTTTTACCAAGCATTGCAGTCTGGACATTGCCTATACACACAGGGACAACGTCGGCCTAGCTGCTCTCCAAGGCCTTCTTTGATAGGCTGTTATTCATTTGTCTACCACTCAGACTGCATGTCTGTAGTGTCAGAACTGCTTGGGACTCAGTCCTACTGATGACAGCCTGCTGCAAGAGATACCCTCGAAGTAAGGTAGCACAGTTAAGTAAGAACTTACCGTAACAGTAGATATTCGAGAGGATCTCTTGCAGCAGGCCCTACTTTCCCTCACTCCTTCCTCCTTCTTCTGTGACTCTCTTCCCTTCCATAGGGGCAAGTCTTCTGCTTTACCTCTTCTCTGCTATTGGGATACCTCAGAGTCCTCCTAGGTTCCCCCTTCTGGCATCCTGCTTATGGGCTCCAGCGGGAGAACAGAGGAAGGTGTGGCAGCCGCCTGCCTTTATGGGATTGGTTGATGTCACACACCAATGTCGGAGGTGGGCGGCACCCTCTGGTAGACTGCTAGCTAGAAAGGATGTGGACCTGGCACCTGACTGCTCAGTCCTACTGGTGATGGCCTGTTGCAAGAGATACTCTTGAAGAGCTACTGTTACAGCAAGTTCTTACATAACTTTACTTTTTTCCACCAAGCTAGAAAAATGTTTTCATATGATGGGGCTAATGTTGCCCCCTTTGTAGTCCCACTACTTTGCAGCTGTATCTTGCCATCAAATAAAAAGTAATTGTGCCAAAGCACAAATTTTAACAAATCCAAAATTAGTCTTTGAGGTGCATTTTGTATATCAATATCAGAATCCTTCACTGCTCACACCCCATGTTCATGAATTATGTGAGCAATAAGACGTTCCAAGGTGTGGGTTATGGCCTGATAAGAGCACTCCCCAGGTGCATTATGAGGCATGTGGTGCTTGTGCCGAGTGCCTTTAGCACCCAGGAAGTGCTCTTATCAGGCCATAACCCACACTTTGGAGTGTCTTATTATGCTTATAAAATGGGCCCATCAAATAAGCATTTTTGAAAAAAAAGTAATAAAAAATATGCCAAGAAAATTAAAAAATAGTCCCCCTATTGAGGACATTTCTGAACTGTTTGAAGGGCAACAATGGCACCCCCCCCCCCATGACTCACTACTGAGGTTGCATTTCCCATCTTTACACACTGCATTAAATTAGATTTCTGGCTACCACACACCCATTGTGATAAAGGTGTGTCTGTGGTAGGAACGAACTAAGAGAGCAGCCGTTTCTTTGAGAGTGCAACGAGAACTGTTTGGTTGGCATTACAGGGAGCCCCCCCCCAATCAGACACAGAGAGATACAGCTGTTTTGTTTTGTGTGTATTTAGTTTCTTTATTTTTATCTGAATTTCAGTCTTTAATCATTTTAAGTTGAGCAGCTGGTTGACTGAGAGTGAATGTGTCCCTCAACAGCCGCTGAGCAGACTGCTTTTCTTTTCAAATCATAACGGTGTCAGGGAACTTGAAGAGAAGCACAAAAGTAAAGTCTCAGTTTTTTTTTGGGGGGGGGGAGTTTAAAGTACCGCATTATACATTCTGATAAGGACTTGTCTGTTGTTGTGGTTTAAGATCGGGAGATCAAAGAAACAGTTTGTGTGTATTGGGCATAGTCTGGAGCAGCGGGAGCAAGAACTGAAACCTGGAGCCATGACAGAAATAATGGGTAGTGAGCAATACAAAAAAAAATGAGATGTTGAGATGTCCTTAATGATTTAAATACTGTCCCTCTCAGTGACACTGAGAGTGCCCAATCCCCCAGTGTCCTCCATTAGTAGGAAACTCCCTAAAATAAAGAAAACTATCTGCCTGTTTTTTTTTCTGAAATAAAGAAAATTGTCCATTGTTGTCTGCTGCCCCATTACCCACTCCCCAGCCTCCGTCTTACTCAGGACCCACTACCCCAAAACCCCCTACCCCATACTTACCCACCGGAGGTCTGTCACCGTAATCTGCCTTGGACCATAGACATGTCTTCACTCTTCAAAGCCCAACTGCTAACTGAGGTAAGCGCTTCAATTTATTTCAATGGGGTTTTCAGTTTCAATGTATTTCAATGGGGTTTTCAACTTTGTGCCATAACTTTGCCATTTTTTTATATTTTTGCCCCAAATTTTCCACATATCTTTTTTGGGAACCCACCTTATGAACAATTAAGTGACATTACGAAATTCTGTCCCAAAAGGTAATTTTGCAGTTGCTGCGTAAAATTGTCTTTTAGGCAGCAGTTCACAATTTACTTCACCTTTGTTCATGAGGTGACCTTTGTTCATGAGGTGGGGTCAAAAGAAGGCTATGTTGAAAATGTGGTGTAAAAACATTAAAAAAACAACTAAGTTATGAGCCTGCACTGAAATTTGAGAATGCAGGTACGTTTGGCAATTGGCAATATTTCTACCCCAAATTTTCAACATAGCCATTTCTTCACAGCACCTCATGAGTGAAACAGCTGTCATTTTTCAGATCCTGGCCAAAATGTTTTTTTGCATTCCAAAAGGTGATTTTGTAGTTACTGCACAAAATCCGCTTTCAGAGAGGAGTTGACATTTTTCTCTGCACTTGTTCATGAGGTGGGATCATAAGAAGGCTATGCTTAAAATCTGGGGCCAAAATATTACAAGACAACAAAGTTATGAGCCTACGTTGAAATTTATGAACACAGGCTTGTAACTTTGTTAATTTTCAATGTTTTGACCCCAGATTTTCAACATAGCCATTTCTTCACACCACCTCATGATTGTGACTGTTGTAATTTTTCAGCTCCTGGACAAAATGTGTTTTTACATCCCAAAATGTGATTCCACAGTCGCTGCGTGAAATCATCTTTTGGATAGGAGCTGAAACATTTCTCTGCACTTTTCATGAGGTGGGGTCATAAGAAGGATATGTTAAAAATTTGACACACAAATAGTAACACACAAGACAGTTACACTGCCCAACATCATCACTTCTATTTTGCATTCTTAAATGTTAGTAAAATAATTCCTTCACTGAAGCAATTTTCAAACACACACACACACACACACACACACCCCCATGACACCAGTGCACACAATGAACATTCAGCATTGACAAATACTTGTTTCTTCTAGAACTTGATTTAAAGCTGCAAACAAATCTTTACTTTCAAACGAGTCTAGTTTTATTTTCAAATCATTGATGCTAGCCTTAGAACAGTCGTATGAACTTTTATCTTGTTCAGTAATAATTTTCACTAATTCATTTTAACAATATTCGAGGGCTCCCTCCCACCGCTCCTTTAAATCAGAAACTACCACTGCTCTCAAATGTATCGCGACCTCCCTGAATAAGGCCTGTCGTCTCGTCACTGGCTCACATCGCCGTACCCACACATGTGACCTTTGTTCCCAATCTGGATGGCTTCAACTGAACAAACGCATAAAATACCAAACCTGCATCACGGTCAATAAAATTATAATGGGGCTTGCCCCACCTGGTGTCTGTGCCCTCCTTAAGCCTAGACATAGGAACATCACTACAAGGAGATCCAGTTCTCATCTACTACATATCCCACGATGTTGAACGACCTAAGGACAAGGATCATTCGCCTATCGGGCATCCAACTGGTCAACTCTCTTGGCAGTGACATAGCGACCACTCCAACACTCAGCCTCTTCAAGTCCAAGCTGCGTCTCTCACTGCTTGTATCCTGCGATTGCTCATCTTAACATTTCCACCATTCCAACTGCACATGCCCCAGCACCCAGCACTTACAATCAGTCATTGCACCCCTAGCACCTTACCTGTCATATTCCCTCGAGAAGGCCCCCTGGCTGCACTGTCTCCTGCCCTCACCCACCTCCCCACCATATCTCCACTCCTGCCCCTGCCCCAACCACCTCCGTGACTCCCTTACCCCTGCACATCCTACCCCTCAATCTTCTACCTCACTCCCTCCCACCCACTCCCCTTCCCTTGTCTTGCTCATAGCTCATGTCTTTGTACTGGTTATTACATGTCTGTAAGTCAATGACTATATGTTTGTAACTAAAAATGATGACTTTTGCACACGCTGACATGGAACCTTTGTAAAAGAGCCTCGGCTCAAAGGTATTGTAATCCTAGATGAAATAAATAAATAGATAAAGGGTTACTGTTGATGGAGTTAATCATACCCTAGTCATCGGCAAATTGTTTAGACACTGCTGATTATGCATAACACTGTCGATCACATATGGTACACTACATATGCCTCCCACCAATTCCACCTCCATGCACTGATCCTGAGCCCAATATGCCAGACTCCGTTGCACTGCACAGGCATGACACACAGCGCATATGACACCAGCGATTGCACTACTGCAGGTGGACTACCATGGGTACTGTATGATTCACACAGCAGGACACGAAGGTGTACCAGTGCTACAGTGGCCCCACTTCCCTCCTAAAGGCAGACACACATACATAATCCCAAGCACGTGGAAAAACAGATCCACCCGACACTGATGGATTTGACAGCTGAGACTGTAAGCAATACTACCACTCCCCTGTTGTACCAGGTTGGTGACCCGGGATACACTACTGCATGATGTGAGTCATGTCACGGCACCATAGACACACACAGGGCACCATGCCAGCCGCAAGTAGTTGCACAGCAGTAGACTGCACAGACCATGGCACATCACAGTGTCACTTGTGTGACAATGCCCCAAGTGCTGAATGAGTATCCCCACTACAACTGCATAGGTGAAGCCCCCACAGACATGCATTCTGCATTGAGGGCCTCATATGGGCATCCATCTTCAGCTACAGAGACATGCAGCATAGTGTAGACATGCAACCCTGGGTGCGATACACAATGCAGGATACTTATTTAAATGCCTGTCTGCTGACCCACTCTTCTGGGCCCCATCACAGCCTGGTGAGTCCACAGGCTGGTCTTCTCTGCAACCCTCATGTTCCTGGGTCCTGGCTAGGGCCTGTTGTCCACTGATGTGTATGGAAAAGGAAAAGGAAGATTTGATCAGTATCATGCAGTGGACCACAGTGCACCATTCCATACACCCTGCACAGTGTACATGCCTATGTACCTGTACTGTGCACCAACCACCACGTGTGTGATGCAGATGGACAGGTCAAGGCAGGGCCACAATGTACCTGTGTGGCCAATTGTAGCATGACAATCACAACTTTTCCTTGAGGGATAAAAATCTACACCTGAAAATCTCCAAAGCTAAAAATAGATTTGGGGAGTTGACCTTTAAATATCGGGAAGCAATTGCTTGGAATAATTTTCCAAGCCAATGGAGGGATTTAACCTTTTATTTATTTGTACATCGGTTTACAACCTTTGAGCCAGAGGTTCATTTCCACAGGTACCTCATCACCATTGAGGACAAATACATAACAGACTTTAGGTTACAGCATATGGGTTACATAGTTAACAAGCATATGTGATCACAACAGTTAAACAGATAAGCCAGTTTAGTTACAATAGCACACTGTAGCATGATGATAAGAGCATGCATGCCCGTAGATACATATAAACAATATGTGAAACCAAAACTGCATGAATCTCTTTGCTACTAGTGTCCTGTTACAGTATTTTTAAATAAGTTTCCTGAGATTTATGTTGTTTGATATGTAAAGTATTAGCTAGTGAGATGTTCCTAAATTTTAGGCTTTATCCCTGTGCAGTAAACTGTTGTACAGTAATTTATCATGTTTTATTTACTGTGCTGTAACTTATAATGTTAAACACAGAAACACCTTGAAAACAGGGCTTGCCTGGTCCTATGGTGTAATATTTGCTTGTCAGATAATTTTCTGTATAAATAAAGTTGTTTTACTACTACTACTACTACTACTACTACACATGCATGCCATGACCCAGGTACAGCAAATATGATACATCCCCCTGTGGTAGGTATGACCTTGCACAGTGTATGCTGGCCTATGCAGTGCCCTCATTCTGCCATCCCCCAACCCCTGTACAACAGACCCATACACATTGGCTGCAAGTCCTGCACATGGTGTAGTATGCATTTGCATGCATGGTGCACCAGGTTACATACAACATGGGCAGAATAGGCATACTTGTGCAATGGTTGGGGGGACAAGATTCTGTAGATGTGGCCCTCACAGTGGCCTGTACATGCCTGATATTCTTTCCTTGTGCAGTAGAATAGTACCCCATGCTTTACCTATCATAAGCATACCAACATCCATCCGGTATAACATGGACAGTGCACACAACACAGGCGGTGCCCACATCCAAATCCTGATGGGTACACCCGCCAGCACATCTATATATAGAACACATGTGACATCCTCCCATGACATACCTGGCAAAAGGCATTAACACGTCCAGGTCACCATACCCAGTAACCAATCCCCAAATAACATTAGATGACACTATATAGTTCCCTGTCATCCTCCCTGACACTGCTGCCATATCACTATGGTAGCACACAACCTTGCCAGGGCAGCATGGTTGTGGTAGCACACAACCATGCTGCCCTGGCAGGTGCACACCTCAGGGAACCATGGCAGAGCCTGTCATGCACAGGGCACAAAGCTGTCATATGGGACGGGGAGCCCATACACCTGTATATGTATGAGCAGGTCATACAGTGGCAGAGCATTTAAGAGAATGGTCATAAAATACTAACCAGATATTTTGGACATTATGGAATCATGGTTAAATGCAAACATTACAGATGAAATGGTAGCTCTGACAGGATTTAACTTGTGGAGGAAAGACAGATCTAAAAGAGGTGGAGGAGTGATTATATACTCAAGAAATTGGGTAGATGTAAAAGAGGTTAATAATCTAAATAACTGCTCAGAAGTAGAAATACTGTCTATGGAATTAAAATAGCCCATTCAAAACCAATAGTATTATTAGGATTGTATTGCCACCCAAGGAGCAACTGTCAAATACAGTATTTGATGAAATTCAAGAAACCTTGATGGCTTATCTAGCTACTCATGAATTACTTCTGGTAGGAGATTTCAATGTAGACTGGGGCACTATTGATATTAATCACAAATTACAGGACATGTCAAATATATTGGGACTGACTCAGCTTATAAATAGTATAACTAGATGAAATACTAGAAATCGAAAGACATCAACTACATTGGATCTGATTTTTTCTTCAAATCTGAGAATGTTTGTGTGGAGTGGGTCTTACCCCATGTATTATTGGACCATCAAATGACATTTTGTATTAGAAATCAATAAATGAATAGAGCTCCTGGGAAAACAATAAGCATCAGAACATATAAACATTTTGACTACATCAAATTCATGTTAGTACTAGAAACCTATAACTGGGAAAGATTAAAATTAATTCCATATTGGAGTATGCCTGGGATTTATTTCAAAAAGATTTTTAAATATCTGTAATTCCCATGCACCAATAAAAGGTAGACAAAATGAACAATGCCCCGTGGTATGATTCTAGTTTGTTTAAAATAAAAAGAAAGAGGGACAACACCTGGAAAAGGGCTTAATGCATTAATTTAGACCAAGATTGGACAACATACGAACAAATGTGAAATATGTACACTAAAGCATTGAGGCAAGATTGACAGGATTACTGTAAAGAAAAACTGAATAAAGATATGTTTGAAAACCCCAGGGCTTTTTGGAATACATTTAATAAGTTACAGGTAATGCAAAAACCAGAATACCCTGTAAGTTTTGTAATAGATGGTCAAAACATAGATTTAGGTACAAAAGTAGTGGATAACTTTAATTATTTTTTTTATTAATATGGGAACAAATGCCTTATCACAAACTTTAATTAATGGTACAAAAGAACAGTAATCCCAGCGGAAATTAAACTATGGTCCAGACTGTGGAGAAAATTGTATAAAGGTGGACGAAATATATAATTTTTCATTAATAACTAAAAAAGAAGTATTGGGCTTGTTACTCAACATTAAAACTAATAAAGCAGAAGGTCTAGATGGCATTCCAAATATCCTACTCAAACCGGCAGCCCCTGGTATTGCCCATCCAATCACTAAAATATTTAATATGTCCCTAACCCAGGCAGAGATATCCAAAATTTGGAAATCAGCTAAAGTAGTTCCAGTATTTAAATCAGACCTAAAAATCATTTGGAAAATTACAAACCAATTTTGTTATTACCAACCATTTCAAAAATCTTTGAAAAGATTGTTGCAATGCAAATTAATGCCTTCTTAACGAAGCTTAATTTGCTTAACACATATGAGTCTGGTTTCAGACCACTTCATAGAACCACTACAGCTTTATTAAAAGTTACTGGGGATATTGTTGAAGGTCTGGGCAGAGGGATGCCGGTGGGAGCAATATTTATTGATTTTTCTAAAGCTTTTGATACTTTGGACCATGGCATCCTCCTGTCCAGACTATAATCCTCTGGTTTAACTGAGATGGCCATGAGATGGTTTAAAACCTATCTAGAGGGAAGATTACAACAGGGTACCATCAATAACTGGTCCTCTGGAATGAGACCAACCATCAGGTGTACCACAGGGATCCAGGGTGAAGGAATACACTATTTTACAGCAAAAAAAATGTTTCAGGACTAGAGGTCATGGGATGAAGCTGGAGGGAGGGTGATTCAGAGGAAACATGAGGAAGAATTTCTTCACATTAAGGGTGGTGGACAAGTGGGACACCCTGCCAGAGGAAGTGGTGGGGGCTGAAACAATCACAGGATTTAAGAATGCATGGGATGGACATATGAGAATTCTGGCGATCAGGGGTAAGGGGCAACAGACTTCTAGAAAAACATAAAGCTCAAATGGGCAAACTGGGTGGGCCATAGACCCTTATCTGCCGACATTGTCTATGTATCTATGTATCCATATTAGGACCCATTCTGTATAATTTGTATATGAATGATCTTGTCCTATCTCAGCAAGAGGTGGGTTTACATCTCTATGCCGATGACACTATTTTGTATGCCAAAGGGACATCATTGCTAGGCATTCAATTGTCTCTGCAAGAAGCATTTGATCAGTTGCAGCACTTTTTGATTGAATCTAATTTGGTATTAAATGCAAAGAAATCCAAGGTGATGCTGTTTAAAGGGAAAGGGAATCACTTGGCTGAGAATTCTTTACAGATTGTAACATCAACGGGTGCAAAGTTGGAACAAGTGAATTCTTATAAATATTTGGGGATTCACTTGGATGACCATTTAAAATGGGACATATATATTGATCAAACAGTGAAGAAGGTTGGACGATATCTAGGATCACTGTATAGAATAAGACAATGTACGACTGTTGAAGTCAGAAGCATATAATAAACTCGGTGGTGCTGCTAGTTTTGGAATATGGAGATTTAATATACGTGGGTGCATTCTTACGCATTTGAATAAACTAGAAATAGTGTATAATAAATTAGCTAGATTTATCTTAAATGTTCCCAGAAGAACACATAGGTTGGACATGTACAAGGTCCTAAACTGGTTACCCTTGACTGACAGAAAATTATCAAATCTTATTATTCATGACCAAGTGCGTAATGGGTAAGGTTCCTGAGTACACCATAGAGGATATACATTTTAGAAATCCCATACAAGGCCTTAGATCTTCTGATGGCCTTGAATGCGTATTACCAAAATTTAAATCAGGTAAAGCAAGGAATCATTTAATTTATAGTGGGCCCGCAAGTTGGAACAAACTTCCAATTGAACTGAGACCCATTAACAGAAAATTTCAAGTAGGGAAAATCAAATCTTGTCTACTGTCACAATACAGGTTGGAAGTGTTGGATGTTGTTTATTTGTACCTAAAATGTTTTATAACTAGAAGTACACAGAGTAGTGGGCCTGTATCTACTTATGACAACAAAATAAGAGTTTTATAATTAGACCCCTGTACAACTGCAAGTTATGTGCGTGTCCATGATAATGAAAATAACGTTTGCCTGAATGTAATAATGATGATATTTATATACTGTATGTATGTATGTTCTAAATGTTTGATGTAAATATAACTGGAATCTCACAATGGACCTCACTGAAAATGCACCACGGCTTAGTTGAGTTATCCAATTCATTGAAATAAGATGAATAAATGTTTTACTACTACTATGGTGGAGCAGGTCTCATAGGACAAAGGGGAACAACAGGGACACAGGGGTATAGTGCACAGTACCTCAGGGACAGTAACTCTGATGTATATTATCATGATACAGGACTGCACATAAACAATTACACACACCATACATGTAGCTATCTGTATTCACCAGGCCTTGGGACAGTGCCACAGTCGACCATCACCCACAGTCACTGCAGGGGAGTGCTTCCCTCTGAAAGCCATTGTACTGGTGCCAACATTGGTCACTGGTGCTTGTGACCCCAGTGCATCATGTGATGCATTGTCTCACAGATGCCCACACTTCACACTATGGCCTGTCTAACCCTGCCCCCTCACCTAGCAGCTGGTCCTCTCTGGCTATCACCAAGTCAACCAAATTGACTAGCTTTGTGGTGGACCACCTCTGATCCCTTTGCAGCATGGCCCTGCTCTGTCTGCCTGCCTTTCTTTCCCTCAGCCTAGGCCTAGCACTCCCACCATGCTCTTGCCAGTTTTGTGGCTGCCTGGGTGTGGCCCATCTGCTTGTGTGGCACACTGCCATGTTAGCACCACACTAACATCATGTTGCACACACAATGCATACTTCCAGGGGGTTGTACCTTGAGCATGCACCAGACATGGTGTGGCATGTGTGTAGGGCACACCTGAATGTGCTGGCTCCACAACTGTGCAACGGCTGTTTGTTGTCATCCATTTTGACATTTGATATCATGTATGCCCCGCAGACCGATGTTGCGCAAGCACAGGTGCTGCGTAAGGGTGTTCACTAGTGCAATCACATTATCATGGGAACAAACCTGCAATAGTCAGTCAGTGATTGCAGATGAGCTAATTCCACAGTCCAAGGACAAACACCCACATTTGCATATCATTACTGGAAGGCATGCATACATTAGCATGCCTAATTGCGTCTGGAGTATACTAAAGGAGCACAGTGCACCAACTAGATCCACAGCTGAACTACAGATGGCTAGAGGTAGTTGTCCTGTGAAATGGACTAAAAAGGGACATGGGTGAGCACTGAACTATGCGTATGCTGTATGCACTGGTACATTGGACATGTTGAGGTGGCGGACCACTCACATCTGCATATAGTCATGGTGGTGGTGGTGGTTATTTCCTTTTTCTTGTATGTTGTGTTGGACCTGAAAAAGGACTAGTTCCAGTGTCCCTACCTGGTTAACAAAATAAAAATAAATACATAAAAAATAAAGGGGGGGTGATTGCCTAAATTCCTTATACAAAGCATGCACACATGTACATTTGATATTCTGAGCACATTACCTGTCACCCTTTTTGTAGCACAAATAATGGGTGCAGCAAATTGGTAGCCAAGGGCTAGTGAGTAGGTTGCCCTGGCTAGTGAGTAATAGCCCTGGTGGTCAAGTGGTATTTGGGACCAGCCGGGGATGTAGTCAACAAAACTTTTTTTTATATAAAAATCCTGTGCCCTGTTTCAATTAATGTCCCCAGTTGATGCAGTAGTTTAATGCAGAGCAGCAGCTGCAAGGTGCCAAGGCGCCATATGAGTGAGAGTGGAGTGGGAGAGAGCCAAGCCATGGCTCTGTAGTGAAGTGCTACTGCATTGAAGGGAAATCTCCTTAAACAGACTAGGAGCAGCTTTGTGGAAGTGCGACCTTGGTTGCAGAGCAGGCTACAGCTGCCAAAGCAGTTTCCATTCACGCGAGAGATGCAGAGAAGGGACTGCTCCTCTCACTGGCAGGAAACTAGATATTTTAATTAAATCAAGTTGTTGGCAAGCAACAAGCGACAGGTACTGAATTTAGGGACTGGCTACTATTAAAATTACTTTAATAAAGTAAAGAGATACGTAATGAAGTGGGGATGGGTTCCCACAGTCATCTGCACAGTCCAGGCACCATGTTTTGAGCGGCAGGGAAGGCTGCTAATGAAAGAAGGCTAAGCTGGTAAAACTGAAGAAATAAACCCAAAACTTTGTTAAACCAATAAATCGAAGCCACAGGGGGCTAGTTTATAGTCCAGAGAACACAAACATGCATATTGTATGCCACCAAAGTGTATAGTTTGCAAAACAGAGCAGTTTAAAGCACACGAATGCAGGGAAATGAATCAGTATAATTTAAAATACACCAAATATGCAGTTTTTTTCTAAATGACACTGCCCAGCCATTTCAAGCAAGATTGTCACCAAATGTGGCAGTTTTACAGAGGAAAGGATGCTCTATTAGGGGAAAACAGTCTTATTTAAATAAAAATTTAAGAAAGAGGGGTCACTAACCTGCTAAGGAGGAGAAGCTGTGGCTCAGAACCCATGCAGGCAGGCAGGGTAGAGGACAGGGTGTGTGCTCTTGGGCAGGAGGTGTCACTAAAGCCTGTGAACTGGCCCAGGGAGGAGTCTTAGGCCTTGTAAACACAGGGACCAATTTTAAAATGTTTTAAAAACATTTTATAAACAGGTCCCGAGCACGGCTGTCAACAATGCATTCCAACAACCATGCTTACCCGAGCGGTGTTCCCAGGCATGATTTCGGCATCAGATAAAAGGATTATGGGTGCTGCAGTACATGATGGGATACTTGTGATTAGTCACAGATACAGCTCCGAGAAAAAAATATGTTGACAGAATCAGTGATTCTTTGGCAGCTCAGCAATTCATGTAAATTTTGTTTTATTCTGCAACTAAAAAAAATTACTTTTCTCTTAGGATGGGTTGCTTTAACCCATGTTACAGCACGGATCACATACACACTCCTGTTAACATGGATTAAGGCAACTGTATTTATCTAAAGCCATGCTAAAGACTACCTACCTGGTACAGTTTTAACATGGTTATAGAACATGGCTGTAACACAGTTCCAGCCATGTTACAGTGTGCACGCAAACCATATTCGAAGAACTTTAAACCATTTTAAGCTCACTAGTGTGTACAGGGCCTTACCTTCCAAAATGAATATTTAAGTTGTCTGAGCACTAGACTAAAAGGAAAGAAGTTATTTAAGCAATAAACGACAACAGGGTGTGGGTTACATACCCTGGAGTGGTTTATTGCGATTATACAATGCCCCCTTTTTTATGTCAAAAACAAAAAATAAAGAACAATACTTTTTAATTTTCATTTTAATATTGTTTTCATTTATTACTGCACCACATAAAATAGTCATGTGTTGCTAGGGGTTGTTAGGGAGACCTGTCCTGAGTTGTGTGTTGCTATGGAAACGCTGACCGAGTTCTGTTTTTTTAACACAAGCAGTAGCAAGAGAGGGAGAGAGAGAGAGAGAGAGAGATGGAAATGTAGCTTTAAAACAGTTTTTTGATTAGTCTGTATGTTATTGAAAGTGGAAAGGGTGATTTGTTTGTTAGGATCAGGGAGAGAGACCTACTGGTGTTGTGGCATATCGGTTCTTAGTGCGAGTCATGTTTTTTGTTTCAGTGCACATGTGCATCCTCCATTGCTACGGCCCTGAGATGTGTTCCCTCTGTATGTATCGTGAATATGATCACAAAATAAAAGAAAGAAAGAAAATTGTTTGGGTACCATCTTTTAAAAAAATATGCTGAATTTGTAGGAAGTAGTCTGGGATGACTCTAGGAAACTCTGAGCAAACACTGCGGTTCTGTTTAAGTGGATGAAGAGCAGGCTTGGTAAGTGGAAAGAACGAGACACTTTTTTTCAGAGAAAAAACCTTTTGTGTCATGTGCCATGGCTTTGGGGGCTGTTGTAGGAATTTTGGTATTTCATTTGGTGTGCTGCAGTGGGACTTGTCTGAGACCATGGTTTACCAGTGGTTCAAGATGGCAGTTTTCAACTTTCATGGCTGGGGGGGGGAAGGTAGTCAGACTGATTCCAGAGATGAGGCAAACTGGCACCTTTTGCGTTGATAATGCTGAATTTTACAATGCTGCAAAGGTGCCAGCCAACCAGTCAGGTGTCTTCTCTTTAAAGCCCATTGTATAATTAAATGGAAATGGATCATTTTAAAGGTAACTTAGACCTTGTTAGTGTGGAAAGTTACACTGCTAGCTGTCTTTTTTCCACATGGTGGTAAACTTTAAGCTTTAGCAACTCCGGGATCTCATAATTTAATTTATTAGTGAAAAACACTGGAGAAGGCCAGGAAGGTGAGCTTTTATTTGGGAAGAAGTGTAAAGGTGGTTAAGTTTTATTTTGCAGATATTTGTTCTTAAAGTGATGAATTATTACAATAAATCCAAATTGACAGAGCAGAGCAGGCTCATAATGTTCAGGAAGGGCAGTTGAAAAATCAGACTTAGGATTCCATTGTGGCTTACGCTGGCTACAGACTTTCAAAGTGAAATTCAAGCTGATTGGTGTAGAGGTTTGGAACAGGGTCATGTCCACTCAGTGATCAGGATTTTAAGAAATGGAATGTTCAGTAGGCATCAAAGGACCCACACAGCTCATTTTCGGAGAGATCGAGCAGGAAGACAGACCTGAAGGGACCAGACCTGCCCAGAGGGAGTCCAGCCTACTGAGTCCTACTGGTTGTTAGGGCTTGGGGAACTAGCCCTGAGTTAAGTGTTCAGTCTATAGGGGACCACCTGCATCCTGGTGTTAGGGATAGTAGGGCGGTAAGTGAGAGCAGGGACAGAGCAGATTAGCCTGCTGCTTTGAGTACCTGTTTCTTCACAAGTGTCTTCAGCTGCATCCAGCCAGATTGTGATTACTTCAAGCAACCAAGTCATCTCCGAGGATCAACAGCACCAGATCCACTGCCAACTCTTAAGTTCTAAGTCACCAGCTTTTCCAGACATTTAAGAAAAGTGGTACAGTAACTTTTATTTCACAGTGGGACTAGTTCAAGAGAGACACTCATCTGCATATTAAATTATGGAATCCTTCTTTCTTCAGGGACTACTGTCCAACTATTGAAGGACTGAATTTAGAGACTGAAGGGGAAGTATAGTCTCAATGCTCTAGAGTGATTGTTATGTGATGCAAAGTAAATGTTATTGTGAATGTGTAGAATATAAATGAATAGAGTGCATAAGCAGTTTAAAGTTGTGTTCAGTGTTAGATACCAGGGAAGGGTATCTGGTGGGAAGGGGTGAGTGGACAGACTCAGGTGGGTATATGCCTAGTAGCCACTGCACATCCTTAAGGCAAGTAATCTAAGTGTGCAGCAACTGAGGTCTGAGGTGTGGCTTAGTGCTGGGTTACAATTTTAAGTAACTTGAGGGCTGGTGGGTGGTGGAATAGCCTACAGTCTCCAGAGATAGCAGGTATAGACCTGTGGGAATATAAAAAGGGTATTACTGCTCCAGATATTTATTCAATGCAATGTTATTTGCAAAACATATGTGATGCTGTTGTTAATTGCTACTGTCTTTTTATACAAACTGTGTCTGTAAATTTGCAGAGCAGTTCAGTAAAAGTTACCTTAATTTTCACTTGGAAATTGTGTCAGAGTCTTGTTTCAAGGTTGTCCAAGTCTCACATTCCTGTTGTCTCCATGGTCAGTCTGGTGCAGCCCCCCTCTCTCCCACATTTTCCCAGCAGCTATTTGATTTGGGGAAGTAATTCAAGGAGTTCCTGTGTGTACCCAAATCAATGGCTGTGGGAGGGAAGAGAGGCAAAGAAGCTACTGGTGGTGCAACCCTGATAATCTCTGCAAAGGTGCTGCATCTACAGTACCTTGTGTTATGTGTGTTATACTATGCTGTCTCCAACAGATATGCTATGTCCTTACTCTTTCACATGCAAGTTACTTTTGATTGGGAATTTCAATGCTGATTGGTTGGACCAACTAAAATAAAGAAATATAAGATCAGTTACTTTAGGTCTTAGCTTACAACAATTGCTTGTGGACCCCACCAGCATAAATCTTAAAAACCATGAAGATTCCTCATTAGTTGACTTGATCCTGACTAACTGTCCACATAATTTTATGGAGTCAGGTGTGTTGGCTGATCGATTTAGTGATCATAATGTGGAATACTGTATGAGAGGTAAAAACAAGATTAGAGGGCCACCAAAATGTGTCAGATTTCGAACATTTAAGGACTTAGATTTTTTTGGCCTTTGTTTTAGACCTATAAAATTTAAACTGGGAGAGACTTAATCTGATCCTAGACACTGATGAGTGGTGGTTGTACTTCATCTCTGAATTAATGACTGTGATTGACAGGCACTCACCTTCAAGACCGGAAGTCAAGTATAGATCAGCTTCCTGGTGCTCGTCTCAACTAATGAAAATGAAGCGAGACAAAATCAAGGCATGGGTGAGGGCACAGTTTTCCAGGGCACCTCAGGACTGCAGGTACAATGGTCTTAGGAACAGATATGTGGTGGAAGTAAGAAAAGAAAAAAACGACTTCTATAGGGCTAGAACTTCCAAGGCAACTGGAGACCCTAAAAAGTTTTAATCTATTATTAGGGACCTAAATGATCAGACTAAATCTAATACAGCCATTCAGATTTCTTCTGATGAAGACTTTGGAGAGGGATTCCCACTCTCTGATAGTGTTAAATTCTTTGTGGAATCTGGGAAATCTGGGGGGCAAATGGGACAGCTATTGAAAAATTCATGGGATGAGTGGTAGGAGGTACTTCCTCTTATTCCTTTGGAACAATAGAACAGTTTGAAGTACTGGAACTCTTACTGGACTTAAACTCCAGCAAGAGTTGCAGTCCAGATGGCCTGATCCCACTTATGTTAAAATATTCAGCTTTCCAAATAGTTAAGCCTCTCACATTTCTGTTTAATTGGTCCCTGTCCTCTGGCACTATCCCTCAGGCCTGGAATGTGGTCAGGTTTGTTCCAGTTTTCAAGAGGGGAAGCCCTGGCCAGCTAACCAACTACAGGACCATTTTCTTCCTTTCGCTTGTTTCCAAGCTTCAGGAAAGGCTTCAGTCTAAACAATTAGACTATCTATGAATGAATAGTTTGTCTGACAAATTTCAGTTGGGTGGTCTCTATGTCAAGGGTCTTGGATGATGTCAACAAAGTGATGGACTCTGGGCAATTTACCGGAGCCCTCTTTGTTGACCTCTCCAAGGCCTTCAACACCGTTTGCCACCATATTTTGCTGAACAGGCTCTGTAAGGCGGGGTTATGTAGGGAGACACTTAGCTGGTTCTGCTCATATTTGGGACAGAGACATCAGACAACTGTGGTGAATGGCCATGAGTCCTTCCCGCTCACAGCTGCCAGGGATGTGCCCCAGGGCTGTGTCCTGGGGCCACTCTTTTTTCTGGTGCTAGTGTTAACCCTCCCCAATGATGGCCTTTTCAAAGTTAAAATTGACAGTTTCCCTTGTGCTAGTGGCCCCCCTCACCGATCGTCATCTTGAAGTTAACAATGAAAGTTTCCCTGGTGTCCAGTGGTCCCTCCCCCTACCTACACCCATACCTGACTTTTAAAGAAATATTCCCTAGTGTCCTGTGGTCCTTCCCCCACCCTCATCCATGCCCACTTGTTAAATAACTATTCCCTGGTGTCCAGTGGTCCCTTCCCCAACCCGCACCCATTTCTGATCTTTAATGAATTATTCTCTGGAGTCCAGTGTCCCCCATCCCAATCCAATGCATTATAACAGAACACTATCTCCTGGTGTCTAGCAGACCCACCCACACCCCTATCCTAGCCCTGGCAGGCAGTGCCCCATCACACCGCTCCCCCCATCCTGACCCTGAGCTGGTAACCAGCACAGTCCTCTGCTCTCCATCATGGCTGACCACTGACTGAGATGTCAATGAGCATATACTGTATACAGTACGTGCTCATTGATTGACAGCTCACTGTCACTGAGTGGAGGGCTTAACTGATAGCTGGCTCAGGGTCAGGATGGGAGGAAGCAGGGTGGTGGGACATTATCTGTCATGGTGAGAAGCTGGGGAGGCTGGTAGACACCAGGGAATGGTGTTCTGTTATAATACATGGGATCGGGATGAGGGACAGCTGGACACCAGGGAACAATTCATTAAAGATTGGGCATGGGTGTGGGTGGGGGAAGGGACCACTGGTCACTGGGGAATAATTCTTTAAAGGTCAGGCATGGGTGCTGGTGGGGGTAAGGACCACTTGACACTGGGGAAACTTTCATCCTTTAAATACAGTAGCAGAAAAGGTCAGAACCAAAAGGCTGGCCTTCAGGAAATATAAGGGAACACAGTGGGATGAAGATAGGGAGGCATACCAAACTGCCCTAAGGGAAGCAGGTAAGGCAGTAAGGCAGGCAAAGTCCCAAACTGAGGAAACACTAGCACGAACAGTGAAAGAAGGTGACAAGACTTTCTATAGATACATTAGTGAAAGGAGAAAGTCCAGAGGGGGTATTGCTAAGCTTAATGGAGAAAAGGGAGCATGTGAGGAGGAGGACCCTATAAAGGCATCTATCCTAAATAGATACTTTTGCTCAGTATTTACTGAAGAGAAGGTAGGGCAGGGCCCATAGCTCAGCATCATGGACACAGGGGAGGGAGGTGAGCACTACCCCTTCACAAAAGAAAGGGTCCTACAAGAGCTTGCTAAGCTCAGGGTGGATAAGGCAATGGGACCTGATGGCATACATCCCAGGGTACTTAAGGAGCTAAAGGAGGAACTAGCAGAGCCATTAGCAGAATTGTTTAGTGAGTCTCTGAGCACAGGAGAGGTCCCAGAAGACTGGAGAAGGGCTTATGTGATCCCGCCTCCACAAGAGTGGTAGCAGGGAGGAGAGGAACTACAGACCGGTCAGTCTTACCTCAGTAGTGGGCAAGATTATGGAGGCAATTCCTTAAGGAAAGGATAGTGCAACACCTGGAATCCATAGGGGCACAGGATCCAAGACAGCATGGGTTTACAAAGGAAGGTCCTGTCAAACTAATCTCATAGATTTCTTTGACTGGGTAACCAGAGTGGTGGACCAAGGGGAGCAGTTGATGTCGCCACCTTGACTTCAGCAAAGCTTTTGACACTGTTCCACATAGAAGATTGATAAATAAGCTGGGTAGGCTCGGGGTGGGTCAGAAGTTGGTCAACTGGGTGGCAAACTGGTTGACGGGAAGAAAACAGAGAGTGGTGGTAAATGGTATACAGTCAGAAGAGATGCTGGTCACAAGTGGGGTACCTCAGGGATCAGTCCTGGGGCCAGTCCTCTTCAACATCTTCATTAGTGACCTTGTAGATGAACTAGAGGGTAAGGCTTGTCTGTTTGCAGATGACACCAAGATCTGCAACAGATACATAGATACATAGATACATAGATACATAGACAGTGTCGGCAGATAAGGGCCTATGGCCCACCCAGTCTGCCCATTTAAGTTTGTAAGTTCAGTTTATGTTTTCCAGGAAGTCTGTTGCCCCTTACCCCTGACCTCCAGAATTCCTTTATGTCTATCCCATGCATTCTTAAATCCCGTGATTGTTTCAGCCCCCACCACTTCCTCTGGCAGGGTGTTCCACTTGTCCACCACCCGTTCTGTTAAAAATTCTTCCTCACGTTTCCTCTGAATCGTCCTCCTTCCAACTTCATCCCATACCTCTAGTCCTGGAACATCTTTTCGCTTAAAAATAGTGCATTCCTGCACCCTGTTCCTCCCTGTAAGATACTTGTATGTCTCTATCATATCCCTCTCTCCTCCTCTCTCCAGGGAGTACATGTTCAGTGCCTTCAACCTGTCCTCATAGGACTTGTGATGCAATCCATGCACCATCTTTGTTGCCCTCCTCTGAACCTTCTCTACCCTGTCTATGTCCTTACGTAGGTAAGGTCTCCAGAACTGCACAGTGTATTCCAGGTGCGGCCTCACTAGTGTCTTGTATAGTGGAATTATGACCTCCCTTTTCTTGCTGGTGATGCCCCTGCCTATGCATCCCAGCATCCTATTTGCTTTACCTGCTGCCTTGTCACACTGTTTCCTGCCTTGAGGTCATCAGAGATGATAACTCCAAGATCCCTTCCTGCTTGGTGCATGCTATATCCTCACCCCAACTGATATATTGTGCCAGGGTTTTGTGCCCCATATGTATTATCTTGCACTTCCTTGCATTGAATTTCAACTGCCACACCCCTGACCATTCTTCAAGTTTCTGCAGGTCCCTTCTCATTCTGTCTACACCCTCTGGTGTGTCTACTCTGTTACAGAGCTTTGTGTCATCAGCGAACAGTGAAATTCTGCCTTCTAGGTCCTGTGCAATGTCACTGATGAAGATATTGAATAGTACCGGTCCTAGCACTGATCCCTGTGGTACCCCACTGGTCACTCTTCCCTCTGTGGAATGACAGCCATTTACCACCACCCTCTGTGTCCTGCTGCCCAGCCAGTTACCTACCCACCGCACTACTGTCCTGCCCACACCCATATTCCCCAGTTTGTGCAATAGTCTTCTATGTGGCACAGTGTCAAAGGCCTTGCTGAAGTCCAGATAGGCCATGTCCACTGCCCTCCCCTGATCCACCTCCCTAGTCACCCAGTCAAAAAATTCAATGAGGTTGGTCTGACATGACCTTCCCCTGGTGAAACCATGCTGCCTTGGGTCCTGTAGTCCATTGACAACCAGATGTTCCACCAATCTCTCCTTCAGTAGTGCTTCCATGATCTTCCCCACTACCGAGGTGAGGCTGACTGGTCTGTAGTTCCCCGCTGCCTCTTTGTTCCCACTTTTGTATAAGGGGACTACATCTGCTATCTTCCAGTCTTTGGGTACCTCCCCTGTTTCTAGTGATCGGCTAAACAGGATAGCAACAGAGTAGATGATCCAGATGGGGTGGGCAAAATGAGAAGAGATCTGGATAAACTAGCAGAATGGTCAGAAGAGTGGCAACTGGGATGTAATGCAAAGAAGTGCAAAATCATGCACATAGGGAAGAGAAACCCTGAAGCCACCTATAGGCTGGGAGGGGAGTTGCTAGCAGTCACAAAGGAAGAAAGAGACTTGGGCATCATCATCACTATTGACCTAAAATCATCCAAGCAGACCTCCTAAAGCAGTAGGTAAGGCTAGGGAGGTGTTAGGGTGTATAGTAGGGGTATCACAAGTTGTAAGAGGGAGGTAATAATCCCTCTGTACAAGACACTGGTTAGGCCCCATCTGGAGTACTGCATGCAGTATTGGAGGCCACACTCACAAGGACATTAACCAAATTGAGGCAGTCCAGAGAAGGGCAACCAAATGGTGCAGGGACTGCATCACAAGACATATGAGGACAGATTAACGGAGCTCAATATGTATACCCTTGAGCAAAGGAGGAGAAAGGTGATATGATCGAGGCATTCAAACACCTTAAGGGCATAAACAAGGTGAAAGAGTCTAACATGTTTAAATATAAGAAAATAGCAGGACAAGAGGACACAGCATGAGATTATAGGGAGGCCGATTAAGGGGGAATGTGAGGAAATTCTTTTTCACAGAAAGGGTGGTGGATGCATGGAATGGCTTACCACAAGAAGTGGTGGCTATGAATACAGTGCAGGGCTTCAAACAGGCATGGGATAGGCATAAGGGAGCAATACAAATGACTATGAATAGATAGGGCACTGACAGAGCAAAGGCCGATGGCACATTTATAAGGTAGAAAAAGAAATGGGCAGACTGGATGGGCCTTGCGGTCCTTATCTGCCGTCAACTTCTATGTTTCTATGTTTCTATTGTTAACTCTGGGACAAAGCTTCGTGGGGGGGGAGCAACTAGCACCCGGGAAAAATTACCTTCAGGACAGCGATTGGTGGGGGGGACCACTACAACCAGGGACACTGTCATTTTAACTTCAGGATGGTGATCATGGGGGGAGAGGCACCACTATCACCAGGGGAAATTGTCACTTTGAACTTCGGGATGGTTATCGGTGGGGGAAGGGAGCACTAGCACCTGGGGAGCTTTCACTTGTACCTTTGGGACAGTGATTGGTGGAGAGGGCACCACTAGACACCAGAGACTATTGTGTTGGGGGTTGGGGGGACCACTGCATTTTCCCCACCAACCGATAGGGTTGCATGGGAGTGAGTCGAAGTTTTGATTGGTGGTATGTGCGCCATGCAAGGAGGCCAAGGAAAATGGCCTTGTGCTGTGCACATACTCCGAATATTGGACCACACCAATGTTCAGGTCCACCCCTTCATTTACATTGGGCTGCCCCCTTTGAATATTGCCCAGATGCAAATCCTGTTTGTCCATGCTAACCAGGCTTTTCAATATTGCACATCTGTGCAAAACTTGGTGTGCGCTGGCAAACTCAGACTTGCACCTAGGCAATCTTTTGAATATCAGGCCCCAAGTGTCTAAATGGCTCTTCTCTCACTGTAGTCAGTGAATTTAAATATCTATGTGTTACCCTTGACACAGGCCTAGACTTTCACCTCCACATCTCTAGCCAGTGTAAAGCCACAAACTCTCAAATTGGCCTAACCTACCGCCTCAGACACTTGCTTACCCCGAATGCCCACCTGGCCATTGCCCAAGGCAATTTCCTTCCCTGCCTATAATACAGCTCTCTCTCCTCTTCACTAATGCCCCCTCAACCTCTCTACACAAATGGGATGTCACCTACAATAACATATGCCACTTTGCCCTGTCTTTCCCATGTCCCACACAACATTGCTCTCACTCTACTACTCCTTAGGGTGGCTATCCCCCTCTGCCTCCCGATCCTATGCCCTAGGTTATTTTATATACAAACAACTCCAGAACAATCTCCCAGCCACCCATATTCCACTGCTACACAGCTGCCAACCCACCTACTCCCTCAGGTCCTTGGACCCTACCTCACTCCCTATACCCAGATGCTCGACCAAGATGGGTGAACAGGCATTTCTTCATTTCCTCCCAAGTACTGGAGCTCCTGCCACCCAAATAGGTACAGCTCTCCCACTACATCTTCTTTTAAATCAGCCCTCATATCCAGCCTAACCTAATCCACAACCTGCACCTGTTTCCAACCACCCTGATCATAACTGAATGCATATTAATTGATTCTCGCACCTCAGAATGCACTTGTTTTAACCTACTTTATTACTTATCTAATTCATTGTCAGCTTGATATATTTCATAGTGTGCTTTCCTGACCATCAACTCTCGCACCTCAAATTGTACTTGCCTTGACGCTCCTTGTAAATTATCTGATTATTTATCAACTTGTCGCACTTCATACTGCACTCTCTAATAATAACTTATTGACTTGATGTACTTGTGCTTTTACCCTGTTGTATCTTGTGCTTTGTACTCTCCTGGGCCGTACCTGCAAATAGGCATTCTGTTGTCTAGATTACCTACAGGGTTACCAAAAACCACATAAATAAATAATTAAAATGATATTTAATGTATGTATGTATGTGTGTATTAATTTATTTATTGAAACTTGGTAGCCAGGAGAGGTGCACTGCTTATAAATAATAATACATCCACTTAATTTAGTAGATTTATATTTAGACGTGGCAGTGAGTTTTAAGTACTGTAACCTATTTCCAGATTCATTCAAAGAACCATTATGCTCTCTATTATCTTGAGTGTGGCTATTGCAATTTGGTAATTTAAGTATGGGTTTCTTAACTTTCTGAAAAACGTCACTTTCTGACACTGACTCCTCCTCAAACAGTGGAAGGTAGCTTGTCTGAAAATATAGGGTTAGAGATCAATACAGTCAGGCTGTTTCAACTGACCCTCCCCACCACCATTTTGAGTCTCTTCATTTAAGTCAAGAAAATTTGGAGATTTTGTAAACTGGATGAAGGCACAATTAAAGGCTCAGTTGGGGAGGAAGGTAATGGTTGAGTTGATAACAGAGTCAGACGGCCCAATTCCCTAAAGAGGGGGAGAAAATGAACTGCATAATTTTCTCCCTTTATAGGAGATCTGACTCCACAGTGGTGGCATCTCTTGTTTTTGAAACCTTCCCCTTCTTTTTAATGAACCCATCCATTAATTTTGGTGGTTTCAATTCCCCCCTTTCTGCCTGTCTGAACTTTTTTTCTTATTGATTTACTTTCTAAACCAACATCCCCCGTAGGCAGACTTTCTATACAATCCTTAGCTGCTGTACAACTTGTTGATACCATAATGAACTTTGTGCAAATACAGTACACAAATATCACTTAAAATTTACAACATTCAAATGAAAGATCTTTAGTAACAAAAATTAAATCAAAGATCAGTGTTTTGGTTTCAAGATTCGAGCTTAAGAAAAGTCCAGACTTATCCAACCTCATTGATAAGCACAGAGGGCCAGATATTCAAAGGAGTCGCACCTGGCGTAAGTGAGTTGTGCCAGCACAACCCCAGGAATGCGCCCCGGGGCAATATTTAAAAGGGGACTTGTACAGCACAAGTCTCGATGAATTGGGGCACAAAGATAATGTATGCGGCGCATCCCCAGGGGGCATGCCCGAGCATATGCTGCACATCCCGATATTCAACCTGGGATGTGTGGTGCATATGCCTGCACAACTATGAAATGTGCCGCATATCAATGCCCAAAGTTGAGCCTGAAAAAAATGGCTCAAATCGTGGCCACCCACAGGCGAGCTGCTGTACTGGATGTTGCAACACAGCCGCCGCCAGCCATGGGTGGCCACCCACCCACCCAGTACACTGTGCAGAAGCACCAATGGCATCCCTGGTGGTCTAGTGGCACCCCCTTCCTCCCCGTAGTGGCAATTGCCCTATTATAAGTTATACATATTCCTTGGTAGTCTAGTGGCACCCTCCTCCCCCCCCCATAGTGGAGACCACTGTAAAATAGGTTTTAATGATTCCCTGATAGTCTAGTGGTACCCCCTCCCCATAGTGGCAATCACTGTAAAATAGGTTTTAATGATTCCCTGGTAGTCTAGTGGTACCCCCATCCCTCCCCATAGCAGCAATCACCATAAAATAGGTTATAAAGATTTCCTGGTAGCCCAGTGGTACCTCCCACCCCTCCTGATGCCCCAATCACCAGTAATCACAATGGAAAGACATCTCTGGTGGTCCAGTGGCACCCCCCACCCACACAAGACCCCCCACAGCACTTCCCCCATCATCAGCAGGCAGCTGCAATCCCCATGCATGCTGCTCAAGCTGCCTGCCAATGACAGCTTACAGTATCAGCTGTAAGCCCATTTGGCACACACTGTGGACCAATGGGCTTGCAGTGCATACTGTAACAATCATTCACAAATATGTGAATGAATGACTTCATTCACATATTTGTGAATGACTATTATAGTATGCATTGCAAGCCTATTGGTCCACAGTGTGAACCAATGGGTTTACAGATGATACTGTAAGCTGTCATTCGGTGGGCAGCCAGGCAGTATGAGGGAAGGATTGCAGTTGCCTGCTGATGATGGGTGGATGGACGGGGGGTCCTGTGTGGGTTGGGGATGCCAATGAACCACCAGGGATATCTTTCCATTGTGATTACCAGCGACTGGGGCATTGGGAGAGGTGGGGGAGTACCACTGGACTGCCAAGAAATCATTAAAACCTATTTTTCGGTGATCACTGCTACGGGGAAGGGGGGTACCATTAGACTACCAGGGAATCTTTAAAACCTATTTTACTGTGATTGCCACTATGGGGAGGGAGGGGGTGCCACTAGGCTACCAGGTAATATTTAGAACTTATTTTATGGTGATCACAGCTACGGGGAGGAGGGAGACGACTAGATGTCCTCTGGGGGCAGTGAATGCTGTGCAGGGCACTGGCCTGCCCTGCACAACGCATGCAAATGGGGCCATAATGACATGCAAATGGCCCCATTTGCACCTTGCATATATAATGGCCCCATCTGCATACTGCTGGCTTAATATCGGAAATTTGCACACAGTGTAACTCCGTTGCACTGGCACTGTTCCTATTCCTGGTATTCAGCCCTGTCTGGGGGGGATGCACCAGCGCATCATATTTGCACAGTGTGCATTGCCTGATATATTCAGAGGAGATGAGCCATTGCACCATTGCCAGGTGCAGCTCTGAATATTGGGGCCAGAATGTCCGAACTGGTTACACTTCTCACAGCAGCTAATCATTTGTAATCTTGTATAAAAATGAAAAGCCAGATCCCATAGAGGTGAATGGTGACATTCTGAAAAATAAAATACAAGCTAAGCAACTCTGATAACTATTTAATCTTTATGATATATGAACCAGTTAAATGTAAGACTTTCACTCAAATCATTCAAACTAATAAAAGCTGCTAGACACTGCCACTACCGAAACTTCCTGAACAGGAAATCTTAAAATTATTGAAAACCAAAGATCTACCCAAGCTCTATTCAGGCCCCAAAACACTAACATTTATCAGCACTTAATATCCCTGCTATCCCTAACAATTACAAATTCATCAGAGTCACTGATTTCCAGACATATATAGTGTCCTTCAAAGTTTGTTCCTACAAAGCTAAGAAAAAACAAATCACAAGTACTGGTATATTACACCGTTAAGGTCAAATGTAATACAAACTATGGTCTGTTTACAGTAGTAACCACAGACATTGGCAGCCATTTCCAGATATTTCGCGAAATTTCTAAAGAATTTCTTTCTGCTGCCCCTACTGTAGAAATGGAGAAAGCATTGTATATATCTGGAAATATCACAAAAATTTCAGGAAACAGCTGCCAGTGTCTGTGGCTGCTACTGTACCTACAATTCTATTGCAAGGCTTCAAGAAGTTGAGGCACAACCAATACCAAAGACCCCCTTTCTGCATTATGGTTGGTCACTTCCTAAATCACTAGTCAGCCTACATTTTAATGCTCCTTGCTAGTGAACTAAAACATATAGCTAATGTTCACTCAAGACCACAGCCTCAAAGAACATGATCTGGCAGAGCCACTACGACTGTGAATGCATTAACTAGATAAGGTTGTTTCATGGGCTTAAACATAAACATTTATTTATTTATTTATTTAAAAAATATCAGATTTACAAACCTTTGAGTCAGAGACCCTTTACAAAGGCACCTCGTCGAAACTAATGCAAAGACAGCACAGTTAACAAGTCCAAAAACAATGGCTCGGAGAGCAGACAGTTATAACAATCCTTCACTGGAGATACATGTGTAACAGTAGATAAACAGATTACATAGTTTAGTCACACAGGCACCACATCAAGAAGACCAAAGCAGTTCAAACAATATACAATAGCTAAAGCAAATAGACATCAGGAGTCAAACAGAAGCCCAGAGTTTTCACATGAAGGCTGTTGCATACACTAACTGAATCAAAGTATAGTACGTTGAGAAAGGGCATATTTAAGCAATAAGACATGACAGGGTGTGTGTTATCATGTAATAACATCACTTCTGGGGTGGGTTGAAGCACGAGGCAAAGCCAAGTATTTATTTATTTATTTGCAAGTATTTATTTGGTCTACTGGATCAGCAATATTTGCACAAGCTGTGCCCAGTGCAGATTTTACAGCACTGGTCCTGGTCTGGTGATCTGGGTTTTACCCATACCACACTGCATATGGCTTAGTGATATACTGTACAGGTGGCTGCAGAGTCTAACCCATTGCAGGTTGAAGTTTCAGAAAACCATTATGCTACAAATATCAAGACTCACTCCCTTCCTCACCCCCAGTCACAATTAATCTTCTACCAAAGTCATGCTTAAATACTGGTGCCTCTACATCCACACCACTATGCTTTTAATGCCAACATGCTTTTTCTGCTGCTGTGAGTTAAACTCTTTATTTAAAAGCATTTTGTTGAGAAATTTTTGTTTTAGTATATCCATGGTCAGGAAAAATAAATTTGTAAAAGAAACAAAAATCCCCATTTATCAGTTCATTGAATCACAATACAGCACATTATGAATTTTTCAGATTCTATGTGTAACCTACAGTAAGTCAAACATAAATTAGACACACATGCCTACCTATTTGCAAGTGAAGCAAATGTGGGTATTATCATTCAGTTGTAAACACCTATAGTCACAGCCAGGATTCACATTGCTAGACTCTGGGTAAGTATGACAAGTTTCCTAAATACTGGCACCTTATCCAGCTGTGTTCTGCTTGGTGTGTGTGTGTGTGTGTGTGTGTGTGTGTGTGTTTAAACATATAACTTTCTATAGTATATTGTATAGCACTGTGAATCCTGGCTGCAGTGTTTTTTCTCTGCTGTGGCTAAGCAAGACACTGTAACAAGACACTGGCCTGCTGTAGGGGCTATTAGACATCAAACCAAAGGATACACTGTGAAGACTAACTTGGAGAAGATGCAATAAAACAAACTTGAATGACAGCCCCCAGACGTCATAAAACACCCAGGGAAAATTAGAAAAACTCCTCTAACAGCCTAGGCAGAAACAAAACACTGGATTGAAGTGAGAACTGAGAACTCAAAACAACTGCTAAAGCTCTAATTCATTATTTGTGTTTTTTATGTTAAAACACTCCTGCTAGCAAGACCTGATGCACAGAGAAAACAAAAATAATGAATTAGAGCTATTTAGTAGCTGTTGTCTTACAGAAACCCCAGTTAGCTTGCTCTCAGGTATCTGCTAAACTAACTGTTGACATTTGTGCTTCCTGGATAACAACAGTTACAAGGCTCTGCTGTTGTTAAACTAATTTTAAAGTAGTACTCATGCTAAATCTAAGGGCATGGCTACATCACTGTCACATGAGACAGGGGGCATCATAGGAGAAAGAAAGCCAATAAAACTATTTGTTATGGAGATCCCCATGGGTCATAAAACTACCATACAGCTAGCAAGCTAATTTAGGAAAAACTCCTGATAGCAGACAAAGGGAAAGACACACTAGGATTTAACATACATATCAAAACACGCAACATAACATATGTTTTTTGCACATCACAGACTGTGTTTACCAAGAACTGTGCACATGATTAAAATAATTTGAACCCCATCCCCCCAAAAATGTGCCCTCACATGAATATGCATAATTTATCTGTAAAGACAATTAAAAAATGTATTTCTAAATGCATTAGTAACACCAATGTTTTCAAGGTTTCAGTGTTATCAGTAAAGACAATTAAAAAATGTATTTCTAAATGCATTAGTAACATCAATGCTTTCAAGATTCTGAAACTTCTAAAAAGACAAACTGTATATGTAGATAGATAGAATATGGTAAACAAATATTGTTAATCCCAAAAGCTGAACTTTTTTTAGTATATAAATGTTTAAGAAATACCTGAAAGCTGTCTATTTTCCTTAGTTTTTAGACACTTCTTGGTCTTTGCTTTTGAGACACCAGGTGACTCTGATAATCATTTGTTCCGAGGGTTTTTAAGTCAATTTGAAGGCATTTTAAGTATCTTCTGTTCTAGTCCTTAACAAAATGTAGGGACTCCACAGACTTGTTGTTCTGTTCCTTGGTCCACATCCCAAATATGTGAGTCTTCTTTCAGGATGATAGATCCACCTCATGCCCCTCCCACATGAATAAAAAAAAAGGTGGGATGGACCTTTTGGAGCTTCTTGGGTGGAGGTGGGGTGGACCTTACTTCCCCTATAAAACAATGCTGCCTCCCACTACTCAGGTTCCAGTTCTTGTACCACCCATTTAAGAAAGAAAATAGTACCCTGCAACCATTGACTAACATGAAAGTGTATTTATTTGAGGGCGGAAAACATTTCTTGGAGGACGGTAAGGCGGAGGAGACTATTTACACCTTCAGTCAGTTCCATGGACAGAAAACATGACATCACTCCTTTTGTACATGTAATACTCCTGTAGGCTCTGCCCACAGTCGTAAAAAGGGGAACTTAGCAACTGACATCAGCACTTATCTGCCTGGACTGTCACATAGACAGAAGTCCATAAAATCTGGGGCAAATTAAATTTATATAAAAATGAATCACTCTGTAAATATATTCACTTTATAAATGCATGTGCTAGAAGTTATACAAAACAAATTCACTGTAGTAAAAGAGTCAGTGTATTTACAACCAAGAATGAAAATGTCTTTTCACAAAGTTAGCTCTGGGCCAGCTCCAGAGACTCCAAGCAGTTAGTTTTCTAATCAACAGCCTAGTTCTCTACTCAAACACAGGTCAGCAAACCAGATATCTGGGGGAACCGGGGCAACCAGACCAACCAAGGTAAGCAGAATAACTTGAAATTCTGCCAAGTAATCCTACTTTATTCAATCTCCTTCTCCTTTCACCGGGTCCAGGCCCTGCTCTGGCACTTCTTGTCTCCTCTTCCTATCACATCCATGACACAGCAGCTCTTCTCCCCTTCTCTTCTTAGCAGTCATAGCAGTTCTTCTGTTAATTTTCTCACTTGCTCCAGTAGAGCACGTGTCAGTCTCATAAAACCTCTGCCTTTAGATTTCCTCCTCTGTTCTCATCTGTTCTCCTTTTGTAGCATACTTGCTGGTTCCAGTTCAATGATCAAGGTCTAGCCTCCTCCCTTCCTACATTTTACTCCAAAAACAAGGGTTTAGTGAAATGGCATACTCCCAGTCATAACCTGATACATTCATACAAATAAACTTGTGATAAGCAGAAAACAAAGCTGTAATATCTTTAGCACAATCTCCTTCTATATCAAAAGAAAACTACACTCTCATATCTCATACATTTTATTTGTTTCCATGTCAATAGACAACTCTTTTCCTGTAGCTGTTGGGGATATATGTGTTTGCTTTACTTTGTTTTCACTGTTCTTGCCAGTCCCCCTGTAAGTATCCTGGGGGTCTCCATTTCATGACTGTTGAAATCTCATTATCCATGAGAGCTGAATTAGTATATGAGAACATGATGTCACTGTCTCCTTCTTCTGACTTGTGATACCCCTACTAACACACCCCAACATCCCCCTAGCCTTACCGACTGCTTTAGAGGTCTGCTTGGATGATTTCAGGTCATCAGTGATGGCACCCAAGTCTCTTTCTTCCCTTGTGACTGCCAGCAACTCCCCTCCCAGCCTATAGGTGGCCTCAGGGTTTCTCTTCCCTATGTGCATGATCTTGCACTTCTTTATGTTAAACCACAGTTGCCACTCTTCCGACCATTTTGCTAGTTTATCCAGATCTCTTCTCATTCTGCCCACCCCATCTGGATCATCTATTCTGTTGCAGATCTTGGTGTCATCTGCAAACAGACAAACCTTACCCTCCAGTCCATCTGCAATGTCACTGATGAAGATATTGAAGAGGACTGGCCCAAGAACTGATCCCCTGAGGTACCCCACTTGTGACTTGCATCTCTTCTGACTGTATACCGTCTACCACCACTTTCTGTTTCCTGCCTGTCAACCAGTTTGCCACCAAGTTGACCAATGTCTGACCCACCCCGAGCCTACCCAGCATATTAATCAATCTTCTACGTGGAACAGTACAGAATGCTTTGCTGAAGTCAAGGTAGGCAACATCAACTGCTCCCCCTTGGTCCACCACTCTTTTTACCCAGTCAAAGAAATCTATGCGATTAGTTTGACAGGACCTTCCTTTTGTAAACCCATGCTGTCTTGGATCCTGTGTCCCTATGGATTCCAGGTGTTACACTATCCTTTCCTTAAGGAGTGTCTCCATAATCTTGCCCACTACTGAGGTAAGACTGACTGGTCTGTAGTTTCCTGCCTCCTCCCTGCTACCACTCTTGTGGAGCGGGATCACATGAGCCCTTCTCCAGTCTTCTGGGACCTCTCCTGTGCTGACAGACTCACTAAACAGTTCTGATAATGGCTCTGCTAGTTCCACCCTTAGCTCTTTTAGTACCCTGGGATGTATGCCATCAGGTCCCACTGCCTTGTCCACCCTGAGCTTATCGAGCTCTTGTAGGACCTTTTGTTTTGTGAAGGGACTAGTGCACACCTCCCTCCCCCCTGTGTCCATGGTGCAGGGCTGTGGGCCCTGCCCCACCTTCTCTTCAGTAAATACTGAGCAGAAGTATCTATTTAGGATAGATGCTTTTACATGGTCCTCCTCCTCACATGCCCCCTTATCCCCTTTTATCTTAGCAATATCCCCTTTGGACTTTCTCCTTTCACTAATGTATCTATAGAAACTCTTGTCACCTTCTTTTACTGTTTGTGCTAGTGTTTCCTCTGTTTGGGCCTTTGTCTGCCTTACTGCCTTCGCTGCTTCCCTTAGGGAAGTTTGGTATGCCTCCCTATCTTCATCCTGCTGCGTTCCCTTATATTTCCTGAAGGCCAGCCTTTTGGCTCTGACCTTTTCTGCTACTGTGTTTGAGAACCAAAGTGGTTTCCTTCTTTTTTTGCACTTCCTTTTCTCACTAACAAATACAATGGGATGTTGCTTCAAGTATTGCATCTTTAATGTGTGCCCACTTTGTCTGTACCCCCTCACCTGTATTTCTTTTTGCCAAGGCTAGCTTAACTCCGTTGACCATCTTATCAAAGTCAGCTTCTCTGAAGTCCCATATTTTTGCCTTGGAATGGGATGATTTTGTTCTAGTGGCCAAATTGAACCATGTGATGATCACTGGCACCCAAGTGACCTTCTACCTGGAGATCTGTGATCCTTTAGTGATCCTGTTATCCTATGAGTCAGTACTAGATCTAGGATAGCCCTGTCTCTTGTGGTTTGTTGTACCAGTTGTTTGAGACCCTCCCCCTGCAGGGAATCCACTATGTGTCTAGTTCTGGCAGATGTCCCTGCTGGTATTGAACAATCTGTATCTGTCATGTTGAAGTCTCCCATTATCAGACCCTCCCCTTTAGCTGCCATGTTTTGTATATCTTCTAACAGTAACATGTCTATGTCCTCCCCCTGGTCTGGAGGCCTGTACACAACCCCAGTTCGCATGGCTGTCCCATTTCCTGTTTCCAGGGTGACCTATAGTTCTTCCGGCTCCTTATGTGTATTCTGAATTTCTGTAGTTTTGATATTTTCATTGACATAAAGGGCCACTCCACCCCCCCTTTTTGCACCTCAGTCTCTTCTGAACAGTACATAGCCCGGTAATGAAGTCTCCCAAGTGTGGTTACTGGTAAACCATGTCTCGCTAATGGCTACTATGTCCAGTTTAGCCTCTGTCATTATTGCCTGCAGGTCTGGTATCTTGTTTCCCAGACTGTGAGCATTTGTGTACATGATTTTCCATTGGTCAAATTTTGGTGTGTTAGTTGTTGGGCGAGGTCCGGCATTTCCCCTGTGCATCATATGGGGAGCCAGACCTTTTTCTTTACCTGGTGATGCAAATGAACTACAAATATGCTGACCTCTTGTTTGACCACTATCTGAGGGGTGAGGGGTGTTCTTCCCATTCGACGTATCGGGTGCTGCACCCCTCTCCCCATTTGCTAGCTTAAATATTCTGCAAAGACATCAAACTTCTGCCCCAATGCACTGACTCCCTCCTTAGTCAGATGCAGTCCATCAAATTTAAAGAACTTTCGCTCCCAAAACTGTTGCCAGTTCCCTACAAATTTGTGTCCTTTTTTCTGGCACGAGCCCTTGAGCCACATGTTTAGCTCTCCTATCTCCCCTTCTCTGACCTTCTGTCCATCTGGCCCCCTCTCCCAGACTGGCAGGATCTCAGAGAAGGAGATGCCAGATGAAATGGATGATAGTTTGTTACCCAGCCTGGTCAGGTCTTCCTTGGTCTCTGCAAATGACCAGCTGGTGAGATTGTTAGTCCCTATGTGTACCAGGACATCAAAATGTTTTGTCCTGCTTCCTGAACAATTTTAGCAATGCAGTCAGTGTCTCTCCATGCCGATGTACCTGGGAGACATCTGACCATTACCCCTGCTGGAGATACGTATCAACTCCTCGAATCATGGAGTCTCCTATGATCAGAAGTTTTTTGAATTTCCTTTTTGCATTTTTTGTTTTTGTTCCTGTTTTGGGTGAGTTTTGTTGTGCTAGCTCCTGTGTTGCAGTGTCCTGCTCTGCAGTGTCCTCTGCCCCTTTGTTTGATTTCGGAGATAGAGGCAGATACCTGTTTGTAGTTTTTATATGGTTTGTGGAGGTGATATTTTGGAGAGCATCGAGTGATGGGGCACCCGATTTGCCCCTCCTAACCACCTGCCAACCTCTCAGACCAACTACCTTCTACGGTCAAGGTGCTTCTGTTGGATGTTGGGGAAATGGCGGGCAGTTCTTATAATATATTTCCTCTTGAATATGCAATTTGAGGTGTGCAATCTCTGCCCATACTGCCTGGAGCTGAGCCCTTAGATCTCCCTTCCCCTGCCAAAAAAGAACAACCATGGATGAAAGAAACAAGAAGGTAAGAGCAGAAACAATCAGCCAACAACAAATATAGTAGCCCTAATCCTAATGACAGATAAAACAGTGACCTGTAAAGCACCACCTGTAATAATTTCACAGATTATATATCCTGTAAGAAACACTTTGCTACAGAGAAAAATAAAGCAGTAACAGAAGATATACCTTGCAAAAGACAATTTGAATCAGAAGATTACAGCAGTAATCTGTAAGCATACACCTGTAGGCACACCCTGTAATAATGCAGCAGAAGGTATACCCAGCAACAACAATTTGAATCAGTGAAAAATAAAGCAATCAAATGTTAGCAATAAACAGTAACAATCCCTGTGAATACAAAATAAAAATAACAACACACAGTAAACCTGTCTAGCCAAAAGGAGCCTTAATCCTTATTGTTGCTCTGGTAAGGTTCTTTGCTCTATCTTTTCAAGCAACCTAGAAGAAAAGAGCTCAGGTGAAGCTAGGTGCCTTGGCCAGCAATCCTAGTCTTCCATTGTTGTGGCTGGCAGGGGAATATGAAGCTTAAGTGGGCAGGGAGGCACACACTGCATAATGCTACTTTAATCTAGCACCAATAGGTGGAAGGACTATTTTATGTTAAAAGCACAGATTCACTTACATTTTAACTTATTTAAACATGTGTTTCAAAATAAAAAAAACAGCTTCTAAAACTAAAGGGCAATTTTATAAGCGCAATAAGACACTCCGGAGTTGTGCGTTACAGTGTGACAACTGCACTCCTATGGATGACTGGCACTCGGCCTTCGGCCTCGTGCCTAACTACACCCCTAGGAGTGCAGTTATCACACCGTAATGCACGCCCCATTGTGTCTTATTGCTTACATGGCCCTGGGTTGAATCCATCAAGGCAGCATTCCATTCCAACTTCAACAAGCACAATTTAACACAGTGGCCACTTATAAAAACACAAACCAAGGAAATTAAACTGAAAGAGCTGTTATCTTCAACCTTTGAAGCTCCTCACATTAAGTTAGCACTTGTATGTTAACTGCTGCAATCCCAACTGCAATACCTTTTGCATTACAGAAGACTTGGTATACCCTCATATATTGCTACATTTCCTTTCTATATTGTACCATTCTGACACATTGTGCTGAAAAAATACATTTCACATTTTAAGAGGGAAAACACATGAACAGTTAATATTATAATTGACGTTGTTTAAAATAATTTAAATATTATAATTATTTGTATTCATGAACACATCTTTTAAATATTATATATAATTAGTTTAGTAGTACATATGAATACAAGGAACTTGCTTAAAACCCTTTGAAAACTGTGCCAATCTGGGGTTTTCATTGTTGTTTTTCATAATAACATAAGTTCTATACAGAGTTTCTGTCAGTGTCTGCCAATTAATTTACAATGCAAGATTCATAAGGTAATTTATGCTTCAATGAAAACTAAGTTACAGTAATTTTGTAAAGTGTGTGTCCGTGTGCACACATACCTGCCTGCTCAGATCTTCTTTACCACAAATTCCTGAGCTCCAAAATTAAAAGTACATTAATGAGTTAAAAGATGTCAACCTGTAGGCAGCGTCGGACTGGCCTGCCCGGATACCCGGAAATTTCCGGGTGGGCCCCCCTCATTACGGTACCCACAAATACGCCGTTTCGCATAGGGGGGCGCAACAACGCGTCGCGGTCACTAAACTTTGACTCATTTCTTAATTCTTTCAGTTTCCATCATTGCATGCAGCCATGGGGGGGGCACAACAACACTAACGCTAAGCGGCTAAAACAACCAAGTCTAACAGATTAATTCACTGCCAGGTCAGGTCACGAATCGGAATCCTTTATTAGTTGTTGCAATCATCAATCCGACAAAAATAAATTAACATAACAACGCAAACGCAGCAAGTGATTGCCTGACCTGAATGGCTAGTAGTAGACGGACTCAAGTCACCGACCTAGTCACCCCGGGCGGGGGTTGGGCCCCTTTGTTATGCGTGCCACGGTACCAATTGAAATTGAATCCGATTCAGCTGCATGTAGGTTGCGGGGGAGGGGGGTCGTCAGACGTCTCATCTTGGCACAGCCACAGGTCGGCGACGGTAGTTACGTTCACTTAGATGGTACCGCCCCTAATGGCAGCATCATGCCGTGTGTCGCATCGTCACCGCGCCCAGGACGTCACTGTCGCTCAAACGATGACATCACGGCACGCGACGCAACAGCCGGGCACTTAAAAGGACCCCTGCAACACCATTCGGTCCTTTTCCAGCACGCCACTCGGGGAGTGAGGAGTCAGAGTCTACTACAAACTGCAGTGCCACTTACTACTTAGCGTCGTCGGCCGTCGTCGGTAGGACGTGTGGAGACTGTGGAGTCGTTTCTTTCTTTGTCCCGCGGTCGTCCGTCATTGGCGTTTAGAGCTGGTGGTCTGGTCGAGTCGAGGAAGGTAAGGCCTAAGGCGACGGAGCAGGTAAGGCTGCTCTCCAGGTTTTGGAATGATTTGAACACCAGGAAAGGTGCCGGTTAATCTGCTTCCCTGTGCTTTGCTTTGGCTGTTAGATTGTGCTCTGGCTACTAGAGGGTGCTGCTGTGTAGCCTGTGTGTGCTGTGTGGCCTAGAGTTCCTAGCTGTTCCCTCACTCTAGTTTCAGGCCTACTGGCCCTTTTGCTCTTTGCTGTGTGTGAGTTTGCATGCAAGAATTGTTGGTGTAGACAATTCATAGTAGCACTAGTAGAACAGCTGCCAACTCTCTTTTTGGCTGGTAAGCACGCGACTGCACTAACCAGCAGCTCAGTGAAAAAGCCACATATCACCTTCTGTTTTGTTCTGTTGTGAGGCTTAGTCCAAGGTATACTATCCAACCCTTCTAGATATGCCTGCTGGTTGCTGTGAGGGTGGGAGGGAGCAGGTAAAAAGCAGAGCCGAGCACACCTCCAAAACAAAGTGCTTCCATGCTGACTACTACCAAGCTGCCTGGTTACAATTTAGAAAAAGTGGAGCACTCGTCATTGCTGCCAATGTTGTGCCAAAATACAATGCTTATTTGGCTTCTGTAAGGACTGGATGCTACGACAGGCAGCAGGCCATCACTTAAATAAAAAATGTGTCCCCTGTGTCTTTTTCTTAATACTTTACATTATTTTTACAGGTTCTGCTGTCTACTCAGTGCCATATAATAAAATAGCCTTCTTAATCACAATTTTTTGATTGACATCTGAAGATTGAATGAGACTGCATCTATTTTGAACAATCATTATTAGATTCTAGAATGACTGTTCTGCCTCTGTATTAAAAGGAAGATGTTATTTATGTGACTCAAAATAAATGTGCTGATTACCTAGATGTTGCATAAAAACTCTAATTGTATTGAGGCATCGATTCTGCCCCAGTCCCCGAGTAGCAAGTATAATACTGTTATTTTCTGTACTGTTTTGATTTTCAGATACATATACAGTTTGATCACACTTAAAGCCTGTTTAAGCTTGTTATGATCACCATCTTTATCACACATAGCACCAGAACAATGTTTTTTTTGGGGCATGACTGCATCTTGGAATAGAATCAACAGTAAATGAGGACAGTCATTTTTTCTTTTTCCCAAAATATTATTGTAATCCTGTACACCTAAAGACTACACAATTTTTAGGTTAAGTAATAATGTCTAAAACACAAATATTTCCCTTACTGTCTTTCAGCCACTGTTACTTGAGTCACTCAAGAACATTAGAGCTTGTGCGCAAAAGTAAACAGAGGGACAAGAAAATGTATTGCCTACAGTGTGGTAACCTGCATCAGAGGCACTGCCATTAAAAAAAAAACTGACAGTGATTCTAGAAGTTCTAAAAAACAGAAGGGCATGACTGCAAAAATAGTTTGTTTTACAAAATGTCAACGGTGGTGGTGGGAAGGAGTATAACTGTCAATTGATGTATCACTGAAATATATGATGCTGAAATTTAAAATGTTGGAAAATGTGGGCTGCTGGTCTTCACAATGTGGGACCTAACAAAGATGCAGATGCATGTTAAGAAAACTATCTAAATGAATGCCTCTGTTTGTGCAAAGTTTAAGATGCTCACCATTCTCCCAAAATGAAACTGGTGCATGAACAGTCTTTGTTTGCATGCTAGCAGTTCTGAGATAGAAACATACAAACATAGAAGTTGACGGCAGATAAGGACCGCAAGGCCCATCCAGTCTGCCCATTTCTTTTCTACCTTATAATGTGCTATCGCCTTTGCTCTGTCAGTGGCCTAGCTATTCATACTCATTTGTATTGCTCCCTTATGCCTATTCCACGCCTGTTTGAAGCCCTGCACTGTATTCATAGCCACCACTTGAGATAGGCCATTCCATGCATCCACCACCTTTCTGTGAAAAAGAATTTCCTCACATTGCCCCTTAATCGGCCTCACTCTAATCTCATGCTGTGTCCTCTTGTCCTGCTATGTTCTTTATATTGAAACATGTTAGACTCTTTCACCTTGTTAATGCCCTTAAGGTGTTTGAATGTTTCGACATATACTTCTCTCTCCTCCTTGCTCAAGGGTATACATATTGAGGTCCGTTAATCCTCATATGTTTTCTGATGCAGTCCCTGCACCACTTTGTTGCTCTTTTCTGGTCTGCCTCAATTTGGTTAATGTCCTGTGGTTAATGTCCTTAGGAAAGTGTGGCCTCCAGTACTGGACACAATACTCCAGATGGGGCTCAACCAGTGTCTTGTAAAGAGAGATTATTACCTCCCTCTTCTGACTTGTGATACTTCTACTAATACACCCCAACATCCCCATTGATAGATCTTAACAAGGGTTCTAAAAATGTTAAACAATATCGCTAAAGGGGACATCTTTTGACAGTCCCATTATTGAGTTGGAATTTCTAGATATAACCATTACATAGAATTCTGGCTGTGGGAGCCACGTGATAAATTCTTGTACCTCTAATAAGGCCCCTAGGGAACCCCATTTTTCCATTGTAGCAAAGAGGAATGGATGTGAGACCCCATCAAATGCTTTTTCAGCATCTAGGGAATCAAGGCCAGGGGTAGCTGAGAACCGGGGCAAAATTTATAATATGATGAATTTTCCTGACCGCGTCTTTCGCCCCTCTCCCTGGCATAAAGCCTACTTGCTCCTTTCAGCTTGAAAATTAGCATTACAGACAAACAGCCAGAGAGGAACAGCTTTAAGAGTTTTTTTTTTATTCCAGATTTGGTTTACAAATGTAATTTCAGGCCCCCATGTGGTAACTCAGATACAGAGTCACTTTTACATTAGAAATATTTCAGAAAAAATGATCACAGTTGCAAAACTATTAACCTGGTGTTGCCTAATGCAACCTGACCGCCTCCATAAGGCACATGAGACATCGTTTGTGTATTACTAATGCACCTTGTAATTTTCCCCCTATTCGGAATGTCCTTGCTGTGCTTCATACCTTTCCTCCTTTTTATTCTGCTCATTAACCATCCACCTGCTGGCCACATCATGTTAATGTCAGAGGGGATATTTCCTGCTTCAGGGCAACAGCGTCGGACTGGCCTGCCCGGATACCCGGAAATTTCTGGGTGTGCCCCCTCATTACGGTACCAACAAATATGCCGTTTTGCATGGGGGGGTGCAACAACGCGGTCTATGGGGATATCTTTAGTATGGCAGGCCAGGCAGGCAGGGGAGACACACTCAAACATTGTGCATCATTCCCTGGGTAATTTTCAGGAGGCCAATGCACAGGGGCAAACGTTTGATGCCTTCATTGGCAACATATAAACTAATATGGATGTGGCTACAGTGCAACTGGGGAGACGGCTCAGCCGATGGAGATTGGGCACCGCGATCGGGTTGGCAGTAGGTGTGGGGCGCATCGCCTGCATGTTAGGTGGGGAGCCACGCTCTGGGCTTTATCTCTGCTCACTGAAGCGTAGCCCCCTTTCAATCAGGGCGTATTGTCACTGCATTTTGAGCGTGTCACACACAACTCCAAAATGCATTGGCTTACAGGGGGTGCGGGTTAGTAGGGGAATTCAAGGATGCATGGGACAGACGTAAACCATTCCTGGGGGGGTAGGAGGAAGTAAGCTGTTTAACAGGATCTGCATCTTATCTGTTAGGTAGGAAAATGGGCAGACTAGGTGGGCCTTAATATTTGCCGTCAAATTCTATGTTCCTATGTTTCAGCTGAACCATTTAACAGTACTACCAAGCACGCTCACCCTCGGTTCGGTCGATGAGAGCTTGATATAGGTTCCGTTCCGGTGCTTATCATGGTCAGTGCGTGACTTCGTGGAGGACAGAAATCCAGGATTGGAACCAGATTTTTCCTGCAAGACACTGAACCTGAGCAGACTGTGGCTGCCCCACCACATATCCAGGCAGCATCTCTGGACCCAAAAATCAGCTTCTCCAGGGTAAGGTAAGAATTTAACTTTCAGATGCATTTTAACATTTAAGCTGGAGACTGTGCAGTGGATCATATGGTTGTGTTAATGTGGTGGTGGATGGGACCAAGAGGGTCGTCACTGGGGGGGGGGTTGGGTTGTATTGTAGTCGGCTAATCGCGACGAGTCAGTTACGGGCCTGTGGGGAGGGGCATGAGTCGTATGCTGGCAATGCTGCTGTCGGGGAACAAACCAGTTTCAGTGCCTGGACTGGGGGAGGTGTAGTCACTATGAGCCTGTGTGTGTGGGGGCGGGGGTGAGACTCGTATGCTGCTCTCGTAAGCAAACAATGTTGGTGCATGGGGCTGGACAGTGGGAAAGGGATTGGGGTCCAGGCCAGGCTGCTCCACCAGTTAATGGTATAATGGTCAGGTCAGGCAGTGTTCCTTGCAGATTGAATCTGGGCTGGTGACGAGCAGCCCTGCTTGGTAAATCTCCGATTTGAAAAAGCAAGTGCACAGCAGCAGCCGGGGGGTAATGGGACAAGGGAAGGGAAATTGGGTTCTGGTTTTCCTGGCATGTCTGAGCATGGAGTGGAGACTGCTGTATGGGCTGGAATTCTGGACCATCAAGTAGGGTAGTAATGTTAACTTGTGTTGGTGCAGGTGCTGGTGGAAGAAAATGGGCCGTGGACCCCCCGGTCACCACGTGTGGTGGGTGGGGTGGATGGGGGTGGGTGTATGCAGCGGTGGGTGTGGGGTATGGTTGATTGACGGAGCTTCCTCATATTTTATTTTCATCTTTCTGTGGGGGTGGTGGAGCATCTCAGGAAGTTTAAAATAATTACAGACAGTTGCTAATATGATGTTGTGCATTACTTTTTTTTAAGTAATTTTAAAGTTTCAGAGAATAAGGACTTTAAAGGGCTGTGCAGTTCACGTCCTGCTTCTGTTTAGATGTGTATCGGACCTTTGACTTGGATTTTTCATTCCCTGATTTGGCAATCCCTACTCTTCTCTGGACTACCTTTCCCCACTCTGCTGTATAGCAGGGTGACTCTATGCTTATCCCATGCACTTTACTGAATCCCTGTACTGTTCACTTCCACTACCTCCGAGGTAGGCTGTTCCATGGATCCACCACCCATCTGGTGAAGTAATGATGCTTTATGCTGCCACTTAGTCTACCCATTCGAACCTCATGTCATGCCCTCTCATTCCTCTGCCTCCTTTTCTGAAAGATGCTATCCTCCAGTGCCCTCTTTATTCCATTGAGATATTTGAAGGCTTTCGTATTGTGTGTGTGTGTGTGTGTGTGTGTCTCTCTCTCTCTATTGAGGTACTGTGCTCTCTCCAGTCGTATATGCCTTTTTTAAGTCCCGACCATCTGTGTCCATTGTGGCATAGATTTGCCATGAATCCACTGGAGAAAATGGTTGGTGTGTACTGATGTGCCATTTTGGAAATGGTTGGCATTACCTCCTGTTTTTGCTTAGAGCTTTGCTAGCTATACCAGCATCTAAAACCCAGTTTCAAAATGTCTTCATTTTTCATGGAAAATGAGTGCAAGATCACCCAATGCCGCCGCTATCATGGAGTAATGTGGGGTGTTCTTGGGTCTCTTTGTATAGAGAAAGGAAATTTGTTTAGTGGTACTGGGCAACCACTCATGTTGTTGCATAATTGTCTGCCATATAATTCAACTCCGGATTACTGTAATGGGCAGGTAAAAGCAGCAGGAACAGAGTGGACAGTGTGGTGACTGACAGACTGAGCTTGCGCAACACATCACTGGCAGTGTAGCTTGACCAGAGGAGCAGAACTAGCAAAGGTAAATCTGGTTGAATTTTGGGTTCAGTTATTTGTCCTTTCTGGTTCTGTTTGTTGTGTTTTGTCGTGTTCTTTTGGTACAGTTATTGCCTTTCAGATAGAACAGTTGTGGAGTTGTCTGGAGGATCACCTATTGCGCGGTAGAAATTGGTCTTCATGATGTCTGAGCTGAGCAAAGTCAAATCTGGTGCACAGAACGGAAACTGGCTAACTTGTCTGCACTTGGCAGCATCAAGTGATCCAAACAAAGGAAGCTATCGCTGTTTACACGTACAAAACAAAGCTACTACCCTCAGAACAAAACTAGTCTTGAGGATGCAGCTGAAATACAAGGTGGACAAACTGTGGCTCACTGTGTGAGCAGCTGCACTGCTAGTCAGAATCTAAATACTCAGCAAATACAGCCAGTGGATTCTGCAAGGGGACAGTTGTGCCACTTGATGTTGTGAAGAATCAAAATCCCTATTTTCAATGCCCCAAAAGCTCTGCCTCGCAACATGAAAAGGTTGCCTTTGTACAAAGGCATCCAGTTCAGCCCGGATTCGCAGATGTTAAAGTCCTACCGTACAAACCATCAAAAATCTACACACGGATTCTTCCTGGGAGCAACAAAGTTATACCAAGGAACTGGGTCACTGTACAGGTGGTTGACTGTTTGGTGCATTCTCTCCACTGCAGTATCTGCATGGCATTTTCAGATGTGGAAACTAGGTTTGTTACAGGATACCAAGACTTTAAGCACATCTACCAAGGCATGATAGAACATGAGGATTCCAGAGCTCACAATGCAGCTGTGGATGCGTATCTGGCCTGCTTAGTGGATGCTGATGTTGAAACGCTGGTGAACAAAGATATGGTTGCAAGTAGGAGGAAGCAAGTCCAGCAGAACATAGATGTCATGCGGAGAATTATTGAAGTTGTCAAGTTTATTGGACGCCAGTGCCTGCCATATCGTGGAAAAGATGAAGCTTTATACAGTGTGCAGGACCCATCACTTAATCATGGAAATTTCTTGGAACTGATTCTTCTGTTGTCCCAATTTGATGTTCCTCTGAATACACACATCCAAAAAGCAGTAGAGCAGAGCAAGAGAAGGAAGCAGAGAATGGAGAAAGAAAAGGACACTTCAGAAGCATGTGGCCGTGGAGGGCTGATTACCTTGCTGTCAAAGACCACCGTAAATCAAATTATCGAGATTATTATGCAGATAATCAGAGACAGCATTGTAAAGGATGCTATGGACCAGAAGATCAGCATTCAGATGGATACCACACAGGACATTGGTGTGACTGACCAAGCGGCTATCATTCTACGGTATGTGAAGGACCTTAAAGTTCATGAGCGCCTCTTTGCTGTGGTTGAGGTGCAGGACACTTCTGGACAAGGAATGCACAAGGTTTTAAAGGAGAACTTTAAAATGCATGGACTCGATATGAAGAACATCGTGGGGAGTCATTTGATGGTGCAGCCAACATGCGGAGCGAGTTTGGTGGGATCGAGCTTTGATAAAAAGGATTCACCAAACAGTGTCTATACCTGGTGTTATGCACATGTTCTCAATTTGTGTGTCTCAGATTGTAGTGAAGCAGTTGTGGAAGCAAAGACATTATTTGGTTTGCTACAAAGGACATCCGTCTTCATTAGTGAATCACACAAAAGGATGACTATATGGAAATCTAGCATTGATGGTACAGGACAGGACAAACTCAGACGGCTTCAAAAGATTGGTGAAACCAGATGGTGGGCAAACCCAGAGCACTGGCATGCATCTTCAGAACATATGAAAACCAAGAGAAGAATCTGTATGTGTCACTCCTCCAGACTTTGCTTTTTATTAGTACCTCTGGAAAGTTTGATGCTAAAGCTGCCAGTGAGGCAGATTCACTGCTTGACAAATGGAAGAAGTTTGATGTCATTTTGATAGCCTTTGTGTTCATGAAGATCTTTACAGTAATTGGGCCAGTATCAAAGTATCTGCAGACTAAGGGACTAGACTATCTTTCGGCATGGCGCATGGTGGATCATGCTAAGATGGAGTTGCAACAGTCTGAATTTATAAACATCCAGCAAAAAGCTTCTAACTTTGTTGCTGGAAGACAAGAAGAAATTGATGAGTTGGGTATTGAGATTGACCTTGAGGATCATCTGCCAAATAAAAGGGTAGCCAGGAAGAAGAGAATGCCAGGGGAAAATGTCAGTGACGAACGAGTGGCAGATCCCATGAAGCGATTTGAATGTGAAGTGTACACTCGTATTATGGATCAAGTTCGGATGAGCTTAAATGATCGCTTTGATAACAACAAGCAACTGATTCTGGATACCAGCTGCATGGACCCACGCTACTGAAAGTATAATTCAAGGTGGCATACCAGATGAAAGTCTGCAGAAAGTGGCATTCTTGGCAGAAGTAGACCGAGCAGACTTAAACTGGAGTTGTTAACGCTTGCTAAAATATTCAGACGACTGCAAAGATCACTGCCTGAAGAATACACTGCGGATGTCTTGACAGAGGATGTTGACTTTCATGACCAAGACTGACACTGTGAAAGTGAAACTAGTGACCAGAATGAGCAACAAGAGAGAAAGATTTGCCAGACAAATGCAAGTCCTGCAAAGAATGCCTAATGTGCTGTTATAAAATTTTGGCACAGTACAACATGCACTCGCCTGCATTTTCAACCTTGTTCGTTGTTCACGAGTATTTGTTGACTCTATCGCTTACCCAGGTGTCCTGTGAGAGAGCTTTAGCAAGCTAAAGATAATAAAGACTCGACTGCGCCATTGCTGGGACAAGAGAAACTGAGGCATTCATGATTATGGCCATTGAGAGAGACCTTCTTGATGGAGTGCACGCAGAAGATGTCATCCAGAAACTAATTCAACGATCTGAAGCATACAAGCGAGTACTGTCACCCTGACACTGGAAGGCTACTGCTACTGTCACTAGAGGGCCAAAGCTCGATGCTGGGTTGAGGTACCCAGGTCCAGAAAGATTCAATGGATTAGACTGGCTACTGTGGGGGGCACTGTGGAGCCCGAGCTAACTGGCAGCAAAATCTATCCGCTCCAAATCTTTACTCTAAAAATTAAATTAACCATCGGTAGACAGAAATTCGAGGCTATTTTGAGAATCTGAAGAGTACCATTGGGAAGTACGCTATGGGTAGTCCTCGAAAAGAGAAAGGTGGCAGTCCCGGAGGAAAAGCCACAGGATCCTCTCACTCTGCTAGGACGAATCTGACTGTACAGGCCTCATCCACCACGGAACCCGAAGAGACCTTTATTGTCGATTTGGACAAAACTGCAGAGGCAGATATCTGGTCTCTGACCTGAATTCAAAAGTGGATGCATACAATTCCCGACTGACTGTAGTTGAAACATCCATGGAATAAACTAAAAGTGAGATGGATGAAGTCAAAAAACAGAGAAGGCCATGGTAACTACCATGAACCTGATCAAGGAAAACATGCACTTTCGGGCTAGGTTACAGACACTCAAACCAGGCTCAATCCATGCATATTCGGATTTTAGGAATGCCCGAGGGGATAGATCACCTGGTGATGTTTATCCAAGAGTGGCTTCAAGAGAAACTGTCTGTGGAAGAACCCTGGCACATTTTGGCTTGCAAAAGTGTACAATTGCACCTTGAGGATACAGGTCAGATTCGGACACGCCACGCACTCTACTTTTGGTGACAGACAGTGTTGGGACTGGAGACCACATTCTGAGATTGGCCCGTCGAGTGGGTTCTCTAATGCAAGATGAAAGGCGTTTATTTATTTCCTGATCTAAGCTATGCGACTCTCATGCCGGAAAAGTTTGATGGAATTAGAAGGCGACTTAGAGAGAATCATATCCCTCACACAGTGCTCTTCCCTGCCAGGTTGCGAGTGGTATATAACAGGAAGGTCTGTCTGGATATTTTCAGACGGTGTGAGTGCCTTTATATGTATTTCAGCCTTTCCTGCTGAGCTTTGCTCCAGACTATTTGTTTTTTCGAGCCATTATTAAATAATTGCTTAGTGCTGGAAGGCTTTCTAGGAGCCCTAGTGTAAAATGTGATGTCAATTTTTCAATATCTTGTTAAATCCAGTTGGAGATTTTTGTAAAATTCTGGGCTTTGAGTAAATATAGTTAAACGTTGATTTAGCTGCCAGATTTCACTTTATTTTAGGAACTACCTTTAGGTTTTTAGTATGACGCTAATACCCTGAGTTCAGGCAGGCAAAAGCTGTCCTTTCTGTGGACTTTAGTTTTTGTGTTTGAATAAAGTCCTACTGCTCATGTGCTTAATTTATGCAGCATAAGTCTTCGATATATTTTAAATCTGGCTATTTAGTTTTCCCCATATGTGGTATCAACATATCCTTGATGCACTAATCCTATGTTTAAAGGGCTGCCCCTAAAATTGATTTATGTATGGACTGTCATGGATACAATGTTTTGTGGCTTTGATATAAAGCAACTGAAAATCTAAAATAAAAGTATATATAAAAAATTAAAAAGACTGGCTACTGTATTTGCTACCTGGAGTAGTGATGATGTCTGAACTGAAGAAAGGGATATTTACCATGCTGGTCTTCGCTGTAATGTGAGCTGAGTGCATGCAGAAGAGATCCTGAAACGTAATTATGGAAGTATACATTTTAATTTCTTCTGACTAAAAACCATGGTATGCACTGTTCTGGTTATTGGTTTTGTTTGTATGGAGACCTTATCATAGAATTTGTACTTTTATACTTTGTATGTGGTAAAACAGATGCACAGTTAGTTTATGAAAATAAAAATTACACTTAGGACACTGTTGGCAGACTTTAATGTATAAGTGATCAAATGACAATGAAACACACAATGGACACACAGTTCTGTTTTATTAAAATACAAATTACATGACACTGTGGACAGACTAAAGTATAACTGATCAAATGACGATGGGAAACGTACAACAGATTTTACTGTGCAGCTAATGTTTAGAATTAGGGAAAGTGTAGGGAAAGATTAGGATAGATCTACTTCTGTGTAACAAGCTGAGTCAAAGGCCCATTTTCAAGTCTTTCCATGCAAACCCTTTTTCTGAACCCTTTCTTACCATGGCTGGGCCTTTGACCACCCCTTACCCCCCCTTCCACCCTCAGTTGCAACATCCTGCCAGTTATTTCCCTGCTTTAGGTAACTTGAGCACCAGCTTGGCCTCCCTTCACTCTAGCACTATGCATTTTTAGTTTGCCCAATTTATCAATTTCTATGCTAGTTCATGAGAACTATCACCAACCATTTTATATGTGCTGCAATTAAACATATACATTGTCACCCTCACTAACACCACCTGTGCTTTTCCTCTTCCCTTTTTCTCTGGTTGCACCTGGCTGGAAATGTGCCATGACTCAGTGTGCATAGTACCAATTTGATTAAATTCATGTCACACAATACAGTGCAGTTTAATACAGCAGCACTAACATCAATATACAATAGAACACTGTTACACTGTTTACACCTCTAGATGGCATTCAATTGTCCTTTTGAGTCTGACGTTTTTGGGTTGCATCTGATTTTATTGCCTTTGTAACCAGTCCCTGAATCCCCTTTACTCTGCAGCTGCTGCTCTTTTCACACTGCCCGAACATTCTGTGACATCAATATCACCATTCGAGACCATTCAGATGTACAGCATAGAGTGAGGATAAGGCCATAGAACACTTACACATGACTCAGTAGCTGAGTGAAACCGTATGCAAGTAGATATGAGGGAACCCAAAGCAAAATTAAAAATTTTTTTCAAAACTTTGTGAAAATGCCTTGGTGGAAACTTTTCACTGTGTATATAATTAGCGGACACCAATCTCTTCAGATGAGCGCAACCTCATTTCTGTCTTAAGGCAGAGCATTGTGAGTTGCTGCCTCGTGTTCCTTTATTGGGGCTAACAATAGTACTGTAACAATCATGTTGGGGCACATAGGCTGCTTTTGGCAGAATCTTAGCATAACACACATTGCACTGCACTCTTTTCTCCTGTTCATCATGTTGCCTCACAAATTGCCTCAGAAAGGGAAAGGGTAGGGAAAGGTAGGGCCTCAACCTCCGGAGGTGCCTTGCCGGGGCGTTGAGCTTAACCACTGATTTTGTTTGAAAGGGGAACTCTCTGCTCACCTGCAGCCATGTAGCTGGATAAATATAATGTTGCAGGATCAGTTAATGAAACAAGTATTGCTAAATTGGTAACCTGCTTTCCTGCAGTATTGCTGCAGGGGTGGGACTAGCAGGTCATGGCTAGCAGCATTTTTGCAAGGTGTCAGAGTTCACTTTAAATCAATGGGACTGAAGCCTCCGAAATAATGAATATACATTTTCCAGTAATGTAATAGCTTTCTTCATAGTATACAATAGCTTTCTTCTGAATAGAATACATGCTGACATCTTGTACTTGTCTACAGCATGCTGTGGTTGGGGGGCCCCCCATGACCCTAACAGGGCCTCCCCTGCCAGTACCAAGGCCCCCCAGGGCCAATTTCCAGGTGGGCCCTTTGCTTCCCAGTCCGACCCTGCCTGTAGGTAGGTTGGTATGTAGGGAGGTAGATAGACTGACCGATAGACAGGTAGTCAGATAGATGGATGGCTGGATGGATGGATAGATAGATAAATAGATAGATAGATAGATAGATAGATAGATAGATAGATAGATAGATAGATAGATAGATAGATAGACAGACAGACAGACAGACAGACAGATTGATAGATTCTGTGATGTCATGTGAAACTACTAAATACAGAAGACTATGATAGTTTATAGCAACATAGGTCTGCTGTATTACTGAATAAGCATCTCAAGTATTGTATGTGGTTTTCCTTCTGTTAAAAATGTCATATCTTTGCAAATGATACATTTTCTCTGCATCATGAAAACAGACAGACAGATAGATAGATAGAAAGATATTTAGATAGACAGACATCCTTGAAAATCAGAGGCAGTTGTAGCAGCAGTACAATGAAACTGGGCAAAACTTTGACCCTACATTTTTTCACTGCAAAAGATGACAAGCATCTTTCAGTTTTATTTGGAGTAAGTGTGATCCTTCCACCAACCTATGAGTTTTTATAAATGTTTTAGTTTAGTTTTTTTTTTCCTAAAGTGTGTGTGTTTTTTTGGTGGGGGGGAGGCTGCAGTATAGCCCAGAGGTTAGAGTAGGGAGCTGTAAATGAGCTTGGTACATCCAGCAGACCTGGATTTAATTCCCCCAACTCCTACTTGCATGTTGTGTGACTCTAAGCAAGTCACTTAACTTCTCTTCTGTCCTTGGTCACCGCTGAAAAGAGGCACGTGTGCCTAGGGATAGTGGGCATTACCCAGTTAGGGAGCACAACATTATGTTCCCATCATTTCACTCCCATCATTTCGCTCCCATTTCAATTCACCCCCATGTCATTTCACTCTCGATCATTATACTCCTGCTTCTGTTTTGATTGGCTGGTGTTCTACTTCATAATAATGTTTGCCCATACTTTCTGAGTTATAAATAACTTCAGTGATGTACGTTGAATACAGCAAATTCATTGATGCTGCGCAATTTGTCGCTTGTCAACTGACAGAGACACAGCAGCTCCCGAAATGAGCCACAGTCTGAAGTCCCTCACACCGTCAGCACCAACAACAAAACAGCATCAGTAAATGTTAACTATTCAGTAGCTGTATAAAAAAATTAAAAAAATAACCTGTCGTTTCAGCCTGACATTGTCACCACTCAAGAATTCTGCTATGAATTAACAGCTGCTGTGCCCGAGTTGGTGGTCTTTAACTGACCTCACTTTGATTTGGGCTCCAGCAGTTCCACAGCAGGGCTATTTTTTTTAACGGTGCCAGGTCCAATTGTTCCAATTCCACCTCCATTGGTATTGGACATAGCTGCTCAACATGTTTCACATTTCTCAGGGAAACACAGTGATGCCAAGTGATTTGGTGTATGAGGTATATGCCACTCTGCTTACTGTTAGTCAATACCCATGAAGAGACCAGGGACCAACTGTTTTAATTTTATATGTTAATGCATTTGCTGTCAGCTGCTATTAGCAGGTGTGAAATGCCTGGGAGTGTTAGTCAGTACCCATGAAGATCTCACTGGTCAGACAGCAGGGAGGGAGGGGGATTGGTACATGGATGGAGGAAGGGAGAACAATAGTAAATAAGCCGGAGGGAAATGCCTGGGAGTAAATGGGCATGGGGCGAAATTATGCGGGAGTGAAATGACGGGAGTGAAAGTGGTGGGAGCAAAATGTTGCAGACCCACCCAGTTAATACAGAAACAAAATGGTTGGCTTGCACTTTGCAAACCTGGTAAGGGTCAGGATCGAGAAAACAGAAAGAAAAGAAAACTCGCAATGTACAGCATAGGAGGTACCTAAAAGTAGATTTGATAGGTATGCTAATACTGTTTTATGAATTGTAGCTGAAACTTAGTGTGGGAAAAAACAGTTTTCCTTGCACTGCAACTATAAGATAGAGGAACAGTGCAGTTAGGCAGTGGGAGGGAGCAATTAAACTTAAAATTCAGGTCCTAGGATGGCATCCCCCTTCCCCCAAAACAAAAAAAAATAAAAAAACATTAACTTGTAAACCATGCATGCTGTATGCAACTAATCAGCTGGTATGTTGTTATTTTTGCAGGGTTTTATTTAACTCTAAAAATTGATTAGCGTTTTGCTCATAAAAGTGCTAAATCTTTGCGAAAATGCGTAGCTCTTGCCTCATTGTGTTTAACAAAAACAGCACTTCTAGAAAATCTATATAAATACTTTCTGTACAGTTAGTGTCATCCCAAGAAAAAGACTGCTAATCAATAGCTTAAAACCCTGTTTTTGTAACTATAACTGGAAGCAGCTGCAGGTATTTTCTATTTATTTTTGTATGCTTTTTGGTAATCAGGTAAAGCCCCTTAGGCACAAATGCCTGTTTTCAGGGGAAATCTGGGAGCACTGGTGTGGTTAAGTGACTTGCTCAGAGTCACACAGAGCATGCAAGTGAAGGTTGTGGGAATCAAACCCATGTTCACTGGCTGCATCAAGGTCATTAACTGCTCATCACTCTAACCTCTAGGCTATACTGCCAGCACCATAAATAATTATTTTTTTATTTGTTGTCATTTATTTGTAATTTTTGACCAGGAAAGGCACACTAAGCTAGTGCAACTTGTTTCCAGGTGCGTCCTACTATAGATTGTGCAAGCTGTCAACATAATTGCAGTGAGTACTGCTGAGTGTAAAAGGGGGTTCAGTAAGATGAATGATACCTGCACACCCCTGAGAACTAGCCTCATGGTTAAACATCTCTCTTCACTGATCTGTCTGTCACTGGTTGGTCCACCAGTAAAACAATGGGACCCCACACCACTTAGAAATACTCAAAAAAATCAGGCTTCTCAAGCAAACTTACAATTGAACTTCTGAGTTAAGTTCCATTCATGCAAAATTTATTTAGAAATATTTAAAAAGCAGTAGCGAATTGCTCTCATATCACCAACAATGTTTCACATCTTCTCTCATGTGTTTTCAAGGTGTGGCTTATGCACTGACATCATTCCTTTTTATACATATAAATCAGTCACATGACTATTCAAATTCCACCAATCATCTCACATATCTTAACATCTTATTATTGTACATTTCAAAAAATGAGTTAATCAGTGCTCAGTCTCAGTTTGCTACTGCTTTTTAAATATTTATAAATACATTTTGCATGAACGTAACTTAACTCAGAAGTTCAATTGTCAGTTTGTTTGAGAAGCCCTTTTTTTTTTCCCGAGTATTTCTGGAAGTTTTGTTGTCTGGGCTCCAAACTAGTCCCATAGTAGCCGCCTCTTTTTTTGTTTGTATACTTGGATTTATACAGCAAGGCACTGGGACACTGACTAGAAGTTCACCAGCAGGATGGCATCTGGTGAGGATAATGAAGTGAATATCAGCGGTAGCGTTCCCTTAATATTTAGAGACAGCCAGCCAACTACATCAGTAGTGAATCCACAACAACTGGTAAGTTTTGTGGAAGATTTATTTTTTAAGAAAGGTGATGTGAATCCCATTCTGAATAATAGGATCAATGAAAGAACTGAGCCAAATGAGATCCTAGAAACACAGGGTATACAGAGAGAACCAGGCAATATTAAAGAAGAGTTCATCCTATTAGAAAGAGCAGTCCTGAAGGCACATGAACTATATTGGCAAAAAGTAATGCTGACAGCATACTTAGGAGTCAATAGAGTTCTGAGAGGGCTTCAGATTGTGTTACAACCATCATTTGGAACTGATCGAGTGGATTTTTTAAAAACCTGGCAGATGCATAATCTGGAGTCTAGTGCAGGGTACATCAGAATTATTTTAAAGGATACAGAGCAACAACAAAAGAAAATTAAGGAACTTATTATTCAGAAGGAAATGCAGGTCAGACAATTCACCAGTCATGTAGAATATGGTCAATATAGACAACGCCTGGACAGGACAGTAAAAAATAATGATAACAGAATTAGGAGGACAAAAGAGTAAAAATTCAAGAGAGATTGAAGAGACTACCTCGAGGGATGTATTTTTTATTGGGGCAAGAATAATAACATCCAACAGCCAAGATCTATTTTGAAAACCCCTGAGAGAGCACAAAATGATGTTTACACAAGCAGTTCAGATTCTGACACCTCAAATAATGAAGCAGAGAACCGTTTTTTAGATCAGCGAAGGGAGTTGCTCCCTCACCCCCTTCCCCAATTCAACAGTTACTATTACAGCAACAGGGAGCAGCGGTTACCAATCACCCCCGAGGGAGGCAACATGACCATGGGGAACCATGCATTGGGAGAACAAATCGTCAGAATTGAGGAGAACAACATGGGCTTGCATTTACTGGAGGTTCCACAACAGACAGTACAGAGAAGCCCAAGGATCCTGAAGTTCAGAAATGAACTCAATGAGGGACAAGGGAAAGGGGCAGCAGAGGAGGCCAGCGGTGATACGCCAGTTACCAGTGGGGAGGTCGGAGAGGAAGGAACTGGAGAACATGCCAGAGATAGAAAACGTGCCAGAGATAGAGAACATGCCAGAGAACACGCCAGAGGTAAATAATTTGGTTAAAAACAACTCTGATTATGAACTAAGTGAAGTTGAACATTGTGTGCTCCAAAAGAGGCTTAATTTTGCTCCAACTAATGACTTCAATGAATTTTGAACTGTAGTAGACCTGCATAGCTTTACGAGGAAACTGGACTTAAAGGTTCAATTTTTGAAGTCAGACAGGACATCACAACCATTGGTAAATGATCAAGCAATCACTATGATGCTTAAAAAACCCTCTACATATATTCCCCCAAAAAACTCGGCTGTTGCAGTCTTTGAAAAATTATGTGAAAATGACATTCAGCAACTTACAGCAACTAGAAGTAAACCAAGATACTGTAATTGTACTAAAGAAGAAAAAATGGCTAGACAAGAACTGGCTAATAATGACCAAACTGAAATAAAGAAGGCAGACAAAGGGGGAGCTATAGTTGTAATGAACAAAGTTAAGTACAAAAAGGACATTTTAAGGCAATTATCAGATACCCAGCTTTATGAGAAATTGACATGGGATTTAACAAGTGATTATAAAAGAGATATAGATATGTACTTATATGACTGTATGGTAGAAGGGTTGATATCAAAGCAAACATATGATTTTTTAATTGTTCCCCTTCCCATTAGAGCAGTAATGTATGGCCTGCCCGAGGTACATAAGGATTTTTTTAACCCACCAGCACTTCCAGTTGTTTCAAGTATAGGATCTTTGACTGAGTCCCTTGCTCAGTTTATAGACCAAGCTCATTAAAGTGTATGTCAAAATGGGCCAGCATATCTGACAGACATTAAACATCTATTGAATATTTTAAGTGGTATAAATATGGAACAAACGGATATCTGGGTAACACTTGACATAACTTCTTTGTATGCTATGGGTGGGATATGCAAAGGGGTTGCGCATGGCGCAACAGTGCTGTGCCATGCGCAACCCACTGATGCGCCCCGGTGTGATATTCAAAAGGGTAAATTGCTTCGCACAAATCCTGATGTGCCGGGGCGCACCAGTAATGTATGCAGTGCAAGTGAGGGGGCATGCCCATGCATATGCGGCACATCCCGATATTCAGCCCAGGATGTGCAGCGCATATGCAGGCACACACCTGCCTTGAGCCACACAGGGGGGGTGCAAAGATGTTCCCGAATATAACAGGAGCAAAGACTGGCCAACCACAGGCCACCTGCCATATTGCTGGGTGCAACATGGCAGCTGCCAGTTGTGGGTGGCCACTTGAGTCCTGGCAGCACCGTCAGGTGGTGTAGCGCCCCCTCAATGCCCAATCGTGGGCTGTAATACTTATTTAACTCCCTGGTGATCCAGTGGACCGAGCTCCTTGCCCTATCACAGGCTGTATTAAATATTTTACTCCCTGATGGTCCAGTGTACTGAACTCTGTGCCCGATCGCAGGCTGTAATATTTAATTTACCCCCTGGTGGTTCAGTGGACCGAACTCCGTGCCCGATCGTGGGCTGCAATATTTAAGTTACTCCCTAGTGTTCCATTGGTACCCATACCCCCTCCCAACCCACCCACTCACACCTATTCCCCACTCCCTCCCGGTCAGCGGCGGGTGGCAGCACCACCACAAGCCGCCTGCCAACTGACAGCGTCAGTACAGCTGTACACCCATTGGTCCACAGCATGGGCCACGGGCATCAGCCCATTGTACTACACAGTCCCAAAATATGAATGGATCCATTCCATTTCAGGATCAGGTAGTACAGTATGATCGCATGCTCATTGGCCACGCCAGACCAATGGGCGCAGCCATACTGTATGCTGTCAGTCGGCAGGCAGCCAGGCGGCTTGGCGGTGGGTGCTGCTGCCCGCCGCTGACTGGGGGGGAGCGGGGTGGTGGGTGTGAGTGGGCAGGTTGGGGGGTATGGGTACCACTGAACCACCAGGGGGTAAATTAAATGTTACAGCCCATGATCGGGCACGGTGTTCAGTTCACTGGACCACCAGGGAGTAAAATATGTAATACAGCCCATGATCGGGCAAGGAGTACAGTCCACTGGACCACCAGGGAGTAAATTAAATGTTACAGCCCACGATCGGGCAATGGGGCACGTTGCCGGTGAGGGGCATCGGTCCCCGATGGCTGCAGCCTGGCAGGGCACCAGGCACAAGTCAAAGGGGATCGGCACACCTGCATGCAAATGGAGCCATAATGACATGCAAATGGCCCCATTTGCGCCTTGCATACATTATCACCCCATTAGCATGCCCACCGCTGAATATCGCGGTTGCTGCACCTAGCACAACTGCACTTGTGCTAGCACATCCCCCTGCTCCTCTCTGGCCACTTGCACAGGTGCAGTGCCACTGTGCCATGCGCACTGTGGGTGGCCACAGTGCCATATTCAATGGTGCAGAGCCATGCCGCAGCACCACTGAATATCGCCCAGACCACACCCTGGTGCATCCCAGTTGTGCTGCGCCCCTGGCATGCACCCCTGCCTGGCGCAGTTCTGTATATCCCACCCCATGTATACTAACATACCTAATGAGGGGGGGCTTACAGCATTAGGGGAGACACTGTATGAGAAATCAAAGTATTCTAACAATTTTATTGAGTTTTTATTGGCAATAACAGAAAAAGTGTTGAAATACAATACATTCATGTTTAACCATCAATTTTATCTGCAGGTGATGGGAACAGCTATAGGGGCAGCATTCGCGCCCAACTACGCTAACATACACCTTGCAAAGTGGGAATCAGAACATGCACTATGCAAAAAAAAATTTTTTTTTAATAAAATCAAGCTATACAAAAGGTTTATTGACAACGTGTTGTTGATTTGAGGGGAACAGAAGAATAACTACCAGAGCTAATAGTTTATTTAGAATCCACTAACACAAATTTGAAGTTCACAATGGTATATGACAGTTCTGAGATAAATTTCCTAGATTTAAAAGTGAAGAACATTAATATGTGTAAGGTCAAAATGGACCTATACAGAAAGGCTAAAGACAGAAACGCATTATTGAAATTTGATAGTTGTCACCCAAGACTCTATATAGACGGCATCCCGAAAGGACAATTGGTGTGTTTAAAAAGGAACACTAGCAATACTGACAAATATAAGAATAATGTGGAAGGGTGGAAGAAATGCTTCCAGGAAAGGGGTACAATGCAGGATGTTTAGAAAGGGCACAAAGTCAAGTTAATTGTATTCCAAGAGAGAATTTATTGACACAGTGTTAAAGGGAAAACCAGCTTAAGCTTAATTTTGTATGTGTTTTTACCCCACAGAGTAATGAATTGAAAACCACCCTGAATAAAAATTGGCATGTACTGAGGGCAGAAGAGAAACTTGTGGAAGTGATCAGCAGGCCCCTAGGATTGTATACAGACAGACAAGGAATATTGGTGATGTAATAACACATAGCCTGTATACTGAAGAAACAAGGACTATCAGAAACCCTTTACCTGGTTTTCAAAGATTCACAGATTCATAGATGGAAAACAAGTTCAACAGACTAACGTCCATAATAGAACTTGCCACCATTTCAAGCTGTCATGGTGGAAATTGAGAATCTCCTATCCCCCATGGAACTGTCTAACCTATTTTTGAAGTTAGTTATACTGTCACTGTCAACCACTTTGCTGGGAAGTGCATTCCAGACACTCACAACTCTCTGTGTATACTATTGACTGCTTTTCTGTGTTCTGTTGGTTTCCGTAAGCAGTTTCTAATTATGTGACCTAGTGTTATTATATCGGACAGGATTTGTTAAACCAATGAGTTCAAGAAAGGCATCATCCCTATTTGCTCTAAAAAACAGACAAATTTGCCTCTCAGTTTTCTGTACTCCACAGAGTATATGTTTAGATGTTTTAACCTGTTATAGTAGCTCAGATGTTTTACAGGTATAACATGTTTGGTTACTCTTCTTTGGACTTTTTCCAACTTATTTTTCCCTTGGATTGACTACGGAACACAGAATGGAAAACAATATTCAATATGAGGATGAACTAGCACTGAGTATAATGGAAGGATAACTTCAGGGTCCCTGCTTTTTATCGATCTCAGTATGCATCTAATTATCTGGTTGCATTTCATTATGGTCATGCTAGTATGATGATCAAAGTTTAAGTTGTTAGAGATCCAAACACCTAGGTCTTTTTCATTGTGCATTCCTTTAGCAGAATATTATTTAATTTATACTGGATTCTAAGATTATTTGATCCAAAGTGCATAACTTTGCACTTTTGCTCATTGAATGTTAATTTATGCTCTTTTGCCCAGTTTGCCAGGTGATCAAAGTTATCTTGAAAGGATTTGGCTGATTTTGTGTTATAAACAATTCCACCGATTTTACAATTGTCAGCATACTTGCATGGCCATGCCCCTGGAAGAGTTTGCATGAATGATAATAAGATATTAAACAAAGTTGTGCCCAAAACTGAGCCCTGCTATACTCCACTTGTCTCTTCTCCCCAAGTAGACTCATAACCCCTTATGGCCACACATTGGGTTCTGTTATTTAGCCAAGAGCTGATCCACCTGATTATATTTGGGTGGAACTGAAATTTTACCAACTGCTGGATCAAGATTTTATGTGAAACTGAATCAAACGCTTTAGAAAAGTCAAGAAAAACCACATCAACAGGCATTCCTTTATTTAAAGTGGCACTTATAGGCTCAAAAAAGCTCATAAGATTGGTCAAACATGATCTACCAGACACAGAACCATGTTGTGTTAGATTGTAGTGTGAAATGTTTTTTAGGTGATCCATAATGTGTTTCTGCAGCAACCGTTCAAGAGTTTTACCCAGGACAGAGGTTAGGCTTATTAGCCTGATATTTTTGACATCCTGTTTTTTTCCCTCCTTTATGTACTGGGGTTACCTGGGCCATATTTCATAATTGTTCATTTTGCTGTATGATTAAGACTGGCAATGTTTTTCAACATCGGACAACAGAAAAGGACTATGAATTGAGAGACTTTATAAACTGTAATACTACTTATGCGGTTTATGCATCAAGTTGAGAAAGTTGTAGGGGCTTTTATGTCGGTAAAATGAAAAGAATGATTAAAAGTAGAATAGCAGAACACATAGGATGCATAATAAGAAGTGGTACAAAAAAATGCACTAGCAATGCATGTGATGTTAAAAGGATCTAATCATAGATTTAAATTTCAAGGACTGGAATGAGTCACCATAGGTCTGAGGGGTTGTGACTGGGATAATAAGCTTCTGCAAAGTGAGAGTAAATGGCAGTCTATTTTAAGAGCTAATTCTAGTGAGGTGTTAAATGACAGCTTCAGTTTGGTGCCCTTTTTGAAATATATATGTATATATATATATATATATATATAGCTATATAACATAGCTCTCACGGGATGTTCAGTAGTCAAAAAATTTTTTATAACCTCTGTAATACAACCTTCTTTAAGTGCTAGATCTACTGTCTCATCCACTGCAAATCTGTAATCCCACATCGGATCAGTCTTCAACTTAGTGTAGAAATCTGTGTTATTAAGTTGCCTCAAGATCTCATTTTTGCAGTCCTGAACATTCATAACAACTATACTTCCCCCTTTATCTGCTTTTTTGATGATTATCCTGGAGTTTTCCTGCAGGGACAGTAAAGCTGTTTTTTCATTCTTCGTTAGATTGTTATAGTTTAAATGTGGCAGGTCCTTAAATAGCAATTCTAGATCTCTCTCACATAGGTCTCTAAATACTGAGACTGCTGGATAGAGGGGTGGGTTAAACACAGAATTAGGCTTGAAATTACTGGCAAAGCAGGTTGAAGGATTGTTCTCTGTAACAGACTCTTTCCTACAAAAAAAAGATTTCAGGTTTAACTTCCTGCATGCCAAATGTAAGTCCAGAATAGTTTGTGTCTTATTTAATGGTGTAGTAGGACAGACACTTAACCCCTTCTTTAACAATTGCATCTCTTCCTCTATGAGGGGGTAATCAGAGATGTTAATTACTTGCATAGTTTATTCATTAGTGTTTAGTATTTCAATTAACCCCATCTCCCCCTGTTGTTCCCTCTCCTGTTGTACTGTCTCCCATATTGGTTGTAACCTCTTTGTCTGCTGAAGCCTACGCCTCTTCCCCCTTCTTGTCCTCTTTCTCTGTACCCCCCTCCTGTTCCTTGTCTGAAACGCGTCAGGCAATATGTGTTGTTATTTCACTTAATAAAAGTTTATAATTTACTTGAAGCACCCTGTTGGTATTTGAAGATGGGTGAGAGTGCTCCAGTTTTTGGTTTACATCTGTGATTTATTTTAACTGTAGAGCACCACGTTTCCTTGTGCAGACTTTTTGAGAAGAAATTTATAGTTTTCTATAGCTTAGCATGGAATTGTTAATGTTTTTATGTATTATTAGAATCATAGTGATGTGTATAGCACTTAGTGTTTTCTAAGGATTTTGCTGGATACTGTTTTGAGGCTGAGCACTGATGTACTCATTTTTTGAAATGTGCAATAATGAGATGTTAAGATATGTGAGATGATTGGTGGAATTTGAATAGTCATGTGGCTGATTTATATGTATAAAAAAGAATGATGTCAGTGCATAAGCTACACCCTGAAAAGGCATTGGAGAAGATGTGAAATGTTGGTGGTGGTACAGGAGCAATTCACTACTGCTTTTTACATTTTTATAAATAAATTTTGCATGAATGGAACTTAACTCAGATGTTCAATCGTCAGTTTGCTTGAAAAGCCTGATTTTTTGAGTATTTCTGGAGGTTTTGTTGTCTGGGCTCCAAACTAGTCCCATAGTAGCTGCTTCTTTTTATTATTTGTATACCCCACACCATTTGTAAAGAAGTGACTTATTTCTAGATGCTCAGCAGATCACACTGCATGCAAGGCTAGCAAGGACAAGGATGTTTAGCATAGCTATGAACATATTTGTAAAGTCCTGTCAGATGTCAAGTGACACTTCACTGCACACTGCACACTGCACGTCCATTGGACTCAGATTTCAATGGCAAAGTGGTTTATGTTTTGGTTGTGTTTATTTTCACAGTTGTCATGTGTGTGGTACAGTTAATCTGTGTTAAACTGTGGTAAATCTTTTTTTTTTTGCAATGTATTTTCTGTTTTGGTGGTTGCAAATGTTTAATTTTACTTTATGACTTTAGTTAAATAGTTTTTCAATCATTAAAAAAGTTTAAATTTATTTCTTTTAGTAGTTTTTAATAAAATGTGATACATGATGTCACAATACAACCTTTATTGGGTTGCTAACATTGTTGCAGTACACATGACATGCAACGCACACTTTAAGCCCTTTCCCAGGAACTAGAGTTTCACCTCCTCATAAATCCCAACTTAACCCCTGACTGTTGTGGTTTCTGATGACTTTGCCAGCTAATAGAGTTATCTACTCATTTATTTATTTATTTATTTAAGCGTTTAACCAGGAAGGCATACTGAGCAGGCTACTGCTTGATTCCAGATGCGTCCTGGGGGAGGGGTGGCACATACAATTGAGGTAGGCAATACAAAGTATAATACATAGTACATAGTGCAAGTACCTAAATAGGGACAGATCCAATGCGGTAGGTACTGAATACAGAGACAAGGATAGCATGAGAGAACAATTGATACTGACACAAAGAGGCACAGTTTAAATACATACATTAAATAAATTATGATAGGTAAGCAATCATTAAATGAACATAGGATGCGCAACCAAGGCTGTCACACTGTGGGCTGTTATAAGGCCTTGCCACATTAGCAGGTAGGGGAGAAGTGAGCTAGAAGCATGGAGTTAAGATGCGGTAAGGAAGACAAGTGATGAAATGATGAATGTTTGCAGAGGGGGAGTTCCACATCTTAGGCATGTGGTAGCTAAAGGCTGCCTGTACCATGGCAGTGGTTCTATGTGGGACAACTAGGATCTGTGGGTCATTGTTTCTGAGTGAATATGCTTGGGTGCTAGTGTTGGTTAGGGCAGAGGAGAGGTAGGGGGAGCTGCTGGGACCAGTACTTGGCTGAGATTTTGGTGCAGTGGGAATGCCTATGGTTATCTAGAGATGCAAGGTTCACAGAATGGTGGAGGGTATAGTGATGAGTAGAGTAAGGACAGTTCAGGACAAAACGACAGAAAGAGTGGAAGCGGGGATCCAGTCTGGCTAGGGAGGACTTGGGACCCACACTGTAGACAATGTCCCCGTAATCAAAGACTGGGAGGATCATTTTCTGCATGATGGCCCTGTGGACAGAGACAGGGATATTGCCATGGTTATGGTAAAGTGTACCGCACCTGGGGTGCAGTTTCTTGTGTAAGGAGTCAACATGTGCGGAAAAGTTGAGGTGCTGATCAAACCAGTTTCCGAGGTATCTGAAGGAGGTACAGGTCTCGAGGGGTGTCCCAACCAGGGTATGGAATGTAATAGGGGAGTGGAGCCTTGAAAGTCTCTGCCTTGTGCCAAAGGTTACTGAGACATTTTCTGGGGCATTGAGGGAGAGATGATTTGAGAGTAGCCAGAGCTGGATTTGAGCAAAGTCTGACTGCAGTCTGATCATTACCTCTGTGGCTGAGGGTCCAGATGTATGCAGCACAGTATCATCTGCATACATGTGAATGGAGGTATGTGGGCAGGCGGAAGGCAGGTCATTAAGAAAGATTGAGAACAGGAGTGGGCCTGGGACCGAGCCTTGTTGTACCCCTGTAGTAACAGAGAGGGGGGCCGAGGTGACAGAGCTGACTCTGACTGATTGGGACCTGCCTGCAAGGTATGAGTAGAACCACCTGGAGGCCCAACTAGACAGACCAGCATTGGAGAGACTCATCAAAGAAGTGTGGTCATTAGAAGATGTTGACATGGGAATCTGGATTCATGTGATGGCATATGGCATCCAAATCTGAAAAGTAAAGTGCAACTAATAAGCAGATGCTGCGCTGCTGACATAATTGTGCTGGCATACAGCATTTCTGTTACTTGCCCCAAATGAAAAGGTTTATTCTTTCTTTAGTGCTGTACAGTACACGTTTATGAGTAAACATAACCAATTTCTCCAAAGTAATATAAAGTAATACAAAAGTAATATGAGTTACAGTTATAGTTATGGATGACCTTTTATGACAGAGAAATAACTGTATCTGGTTATAGTTCTTTGAGAGTAACTAGTAACTGTATCTGATTACTTTTTAAAAGTAGCTTACACAACACTGGATAAGGCATCGATAACTTGTACCGAGTCAACAGGATAGAAGCAGATCCATGCAAGATCAAACAGACCCCCCCCCCCAAGCTTATCCAGGAGGATGGAGTATGCCACAGTACTGACAGTCCTAGCCAGGTTGATGAGTATGGCTGCAGTAATCTGACTCTGGTCACTCCCTGTGAGAATGGAGTCAATCACTCAAAAGGAGAGTCACTGATCCAATCTCATGTTTACTTTTCTTGTTAGCCTGCCTGCAGTTCTGAAATGGGTAGGATATTAACCAATGGCAGTCTGGAATTGTGACTGGAAAAAAAATGCCACAAAATCATTAAAAAGTGTTATTTGATACTGGTGCAGCAAATGGAACATGTAGTATAAACCTCTCAGTAGCCCCTTCCACTGCTTCCACTCAGTTTCAACACCTGTCCATGCCATTGCAAAATCTGTTTTACTGGAAACTAAAGAACTTCAGTTTCCATTATTGGAAATCCTTCACTTCCCTGAAACATTACAGTTCATCACACGCATATACAAAAAAACAAAAAAAACCTGCACATATTACAGTATGTTTTAGGCAGAGGTGCTGGGAATATACACTTCTTATCTTTTGAGAAAAACATAAAGATCTGGACTTCATTGGTTTTTCTTCCATCCCAATTCTCAAAACATTCAATCAGAAATGTGGAAGCCAGAGATAAGAAAAGTTTAGATCTCTGGTACTTATAAACCCCGCAGTATGATTTCTCCTGACCCCTGAAGTACTAACAGGCATCTAAATGCCAAACATCCTATTACAGAGAAATTCATCCTACATGCTCCATTTTAAACCCAGTAATAACTTCTTGCTGCATCCGCTGTGAAAAGTTATTAAAACTAATTGCAGCCTTTGGTGATGAAGTCTGTAGATGAAATTTGACCCACGGTTAAATACCTCTATTGATGTACTGGCCATAGTTACTCAAATATTTCAACAGAGGATACAATTTTCATATAATATTTTACAAGTGATAATAGCCATCTGCTTGATTTAAGCATTATTAAATTAATTAGTTCAACAGCTAACAGTAAAACTGCATCACACAACTTATTCATCTATACTGAGCAATAATACTTACATTGTTTGTCTGCAGATTCCAATTACATAATTTCTAATGCTGAAATAATTTACAGAACGGTATCTCAGAACTTGGTATCACTGTGAATAATGTGGCAGTCCTTGATGTCTAGAAATCAGGGTTGAAATTGCAGCTCAAGTCCCTGTCATCGAGGCACAGGTCAGGAAGCATAGGAAGACCAAGAGCAGGTATAAAATTCACAAGTAGCATTTTATTTTTTTTCCAGTAACAGTAAAAAAAAATTGTTTAGTATAACTATTTACAAAGGCAGTACAAAAACAGAAAACAAAGTCCTTCGTCTGAGGATATCTCTAGTTCCAAGTTTCAGTTTCTCAGTCTTTCTCTCACTCTAGCAAAAACATTGCTACTCTTTTTATAAGTCTTTACTTGGAAACTTGTTAAGAGAACATCCTGCATTTTCAGAAAATGTTCTTGTCAGTTTCCTTCTTTGCAGGTGCAACAAAACAGTACATGGTGTCCCAGAACTGACCTCTTGTTGGCAGCTCTGCAAAAGAGTTTGTGCTGCATGTCAAGGTTAACCCCCTAAATTCAAAATAGTTTTTTGCAATCATTTCAACAGTATAACTATATACAGTTACAAACTAAGGGATCCCAGTATCACTTACAGTTTCACACAAAAATTCAGATATATTTTTATAAACGCAAATATGCAAGGGGAAAGAAAAGACAGAAACAGCAAGTGAAGGCAGAGAGATAGTGAGAGGCGGAGAGTCACAAGTCCATCAGAGTGATCAGTTCTTAGGTCTCACGAGAATATTTGGTTGGCCAACCAGACAGACAAGACACAGAAAAGGACAGGACAGAACAGATCCATGCGTTTTAACTCTTTTTGCATAACAAATGGGTCAGGGTCTTATTCAACCCTGTCACAGTCCCAGGACAAAAGAGTTCAATCATGTCAGCGCAGTTGCTAGTGGGCAGCAGTATGCATCAAAGAAAAGGTTTGGATGAAATGGACCCACTCGTCAAATTTATTTATTTATTTTTTTAAGTGACTTTTTTTTTATACTTCTTGTCACAGTATGAAGGAGACACCCATCAACGTTTCACAACATAGGTACATAGATACATAGACACTGTGAGCAGATAAGGACTTATGGCCCACCCAGTCAGCCCATTTGAGCTTGTAAGTTCCCTTTATGTTTTTCTAGAAGTCTGCTGCCCCTTACCCCTGACCTCCAGAATTCCCTTATGTCTATCCCATGCATTCTTAAATCCCATAATTGTTTCAGCTCCCACCACTTCATTAGTTGCTTCATCAGGATAACTGTTCTCTGCATCATAATTAGAAGTAAACATATTTCCTTAAAAAAGTTAATCTTACTTTCCATTTTATATCCGGGTGTCTGTTTCATACCAGGACAGTGCTTTGTTCATCCTATGTTAAAAAATATTGTATAACTATGATTATGAAGAAAGAGAAACTGATATGGTAAGTAGGTCCTTCTGTCTAAACATTTTGTCTGCTGAGTATTGAACCAGTTTGGATTGGACTACTCCTCCTTCTTCATTTTATACTTATTGGGTCCATGAGCCATGCTGGCCACCATGACCGATAGCAGTACACATCACAAACTATCATAGAATTTGACAGTTGTGATTGGTTTACCAAAAAAGGTTCGGTATACAAGAAAGTATGGATACTTAGAGACCTTAGCATCATCGGGAAAACTTTGACAAAATAAACATTTAGCTACTTGTCTCCATCTGATACCATAATGCCCCTTTTATGACATCATAATTATTTTCACAGCAGATTATTGTGTAACAAACAGATTATTATTATGATGTCAGGTAAAGACATGCAGCCAAAGAAGATGTAGTCTAGGAGACAGTGATCCTGTTTTCATGTCAATGTATTCAGTTTCCTAAAAGGGATAAGTCAACTACAGAGAAAATATGAAATGTAACCAGCAGTGTGTCTAACAATTACATCTTCTAAAGTATCTCCTTTGATGCCAGGGGCTTTTTAATTACTATCTTACCTTAGAGGAGGAGTCTGCAAGATTATTGTTTAGATCCATAGGACAATTTAATTTTATTTATTTATTTGTTCACTAATAAGTGCACTAGTATTTGCCCTCCCACCCACTCTGTTTTGTAGGCTTTCTTAAATACTGAAAAGCCACTGGGGGGTTGGGATTGAAGGGCTGTGCATTTCTGTTGTGACTGAAATTTGAAGCAACAGGAACTGGTGGGTCTGTGATATCATACGGTACCTGATGTCTGCATATACACACACTGTTAGCGGGACTGGACACACACTGGACTGTATGTGTTTGTGAGACTTGGGAACATTATTGGTGGGGTTGAAATTGAGTTCGTAAACAACCGCAGTCAGTAAAGAGAGAGACTGTATTCCGGGGGGGAAGAGACTGAGAAAAGGGGTGTGTGCCATTATGAACAGAGAGGGACAAACAGGGTGGCCACATTCCACCATGGCAGGCATCTTCGGAAGGGTTGTAGTCTGCACAGGCTGTGGGGTGGCAGTAATTCTCAATTGGGCCTGGAGAGGGAGGCTGCCCACTCTGTAGACAGCTATCTTGTATCAGGAGTGAAGTATATTGGTTAAGGAGTAAGCTGGGGGAGTTAGGGTGTGGATATGGGTGGCAGAAGGGTGGGGCTGAGGGGAGGCTGGGGCAATGCTCAGAAATTACAGGACGTTATGTAACAGCAAGCAGGAGGTGATGGGGACAGAGGACCCTTAGATAGAGATGTTGACGCTAACGGGAAAACTTACGGGGTAAACATTCCGAATATAAAGAGAGTGGAGGGGAAAGAGTCAGGAGGGGCTGATGTGGGGAAGCCTAGAACAGCAGACAATGAGAAGGGATGGGCTGTTGTGGGGAAGCCTAAAAGAGAAGGCTGTGGGAAGGGAGCTTCTAAGGAGAGCAGGGCAAGAGGGGAGGAAGAGGGCAGTTTAGAGGGGCAGTCGGGGGAAACTTAGGTTACTTGATGGAGGCTAGCATAGAGTGTCACAATAAATTTGAGCTACTAAGCAACCTAGAGGGGGAGGAAGGGTTTGGTGGAAATGAGGAAACTGATATAGAGGCCGGGGGGAGGGAGTCGGATACCCATAGGGCATCACAGACCAGCAATGGAAAGGATAGAAATAGTCCCAGAGGGAGAAGGGGAAACATAAATGTTAAGCAGATGGGGAAGATGCAACATATTGCTGACATGAGGGAAGAGAGCAAGACTGGAGAGAAACTGGGAGACAAGGAGGCGGGGGGGCCCCCTTCAGGAGGGGGGTCTGTTCCAAGGATGGGGCTCTAGGTAAAGGGGACCCACAGAGGGCCTCTGGAGGTAGGGATACTATTACAAAGGGGAGGGATGGTGGTGTGGGGGAAGGGGAAATCATCAGGGCCAGGATAAATGGTTCAAATAAGAGAGGGTTAAAGGGGACACCTATTCAGGGGGGTCTGAGTTAAGTGCGCAAAATAACAAGGGAGGCAGAAAGGGGAGAGTGACAAGGGGGTCTCTAATAAGGCGGGAGGACTCCCATGGAATTTAAATCACGAATAAAGGGAGGGAGGGGGTTGAGAGCACATAGTGGAGGTAAACATAAGGATGATAGCGTGTTAAGGTTCTGTTATTGGAGACTCGATGATTGGGGTATCCATTGGGATGGACAGGGGTGGATGCTATAGCCAGGTGAAGGTAGTGAGTATTCTGGGCTGATGATGCACAGAGCAAAGTTCATGGTGTAACTAACAGGTTAGGGGATTGTGGAGGAAACCGGATTTCTGGTGCATTTGGGAACTAACGATCTAGAGGGAAATAGCATTTTGGAAATCCAAGCAAGTTTCCGAGAACTTGCCAGAGTCTGTCGGGATAATGGATGCAACATTTCCTTTTCGGAGATATTGCCAGTCACAAAGGCCTCAGTGGAGAAAAAAATAAAGATCACAGAGGTTAATGACTGGCTCAGGAAGTGGGGTGAAGAAAGTGGGTCGGGGGGTGTTAGGGAACTGGAAAGGAGTTTGGGAGGATAAGGGACTGTATGCCAAGGACAGGCTTCATCTTGCCCCATTAGGGAAGGAAGTCCTTAAACAGGGCATGGCTGACTACATTCAAGAAAGGTGGGGTTTAAACTTGTGAGGGGGGAGAGGGATAAGGGAAGGGCTGACCAGAAGCCCTCTCCTCTGGATGAGGGGAGTAGCCTTCAAACCCAAGGGGGGAGAGGGGAAAACAGACTAGGAGAGGAGGTTTCAGGAGGAGCAGAGGAGGATGGAAGTATAAGGATCCGTGGGGTTTGACAAAGGGATCAGGGATAACGGGTGGGGGTGGTGTTAGTAAGTTCCAGGAGCTTGGGAAACAAGTTGCCAGAGTTCCAGGCCATGCTGTTCGAGGGGGGGTGGATGTGGCGGCAGTCACGGAAATGTGGGCCAACAAAAACCATGACTGGGACCTAAACATGCAGGGGTACACTATGCTTAGGAAGGAAAGAAAGGAGGGCAGAGGGTGTGGAGTGGCTATGTTCATTTGAGATGACATAGAAATTGCTAGGGTAGAAGAGGCAGAGGGAAACATGGAGGCCTTATGGGTCACCTTACAAACCCCAGCAGGAGGTAAGGTCAAGCTTAGTATAGTATATAGGCCCCCCGGGATGGGTGATGTTCTGGAGGATGGTTTGGTGGACAAAATCATTGCCCAGTGTGGACCAAAAGGGGAGGGAGTGGTGCTGATGGGGGACCTTAATATGCCAGGTACAAACTGGGGAACCACGTCCTGTAAAGTGTCCAAGGAGCAGAGGCTGCTGGAAGGCTTCCAGGATGTGTTCTTAACACAGCACATGATGGAGCCCACAAGGGAGGGGCATGTCCTGCATGTGGTTCTGGTGGATGGAGATCTGGTAAGGGACCTGGTTGTAGAGGATCCCCTGACTGGGAGTGACCACAATACTGTCTGGTTTCAAATAAGCATGGGGGGAGGGGGGAGAGATCTAGGACACTGGCAGTGGACTTCAGGGGGGCAGACTTTGTGGGCATGGGAAATATTCTCAAGGATCACTTGAAGGGGATTACAACAATGACAAATGTGGAAAAGAGATGGGAGATCATAAAATAGGGACTTCATGAGGCAGTCAGAACCTGTGCTAAGGTGAAGTGTAAGGGAGCAAGGTCACATAAACCATGCTGGTGGTCCAGTGAGGTTCAAGTAGCGGTCAGAGAAAAGAAGGCTGCCTACAAAAAATATAAAACAATGAGAGGGGATAGGGAAAAGGAAATGTACCATCTTGCGTCTAGAAAAGCCACCCAGATGGTGCGCAGACAAAGTCCAGTAAAGAGCAGCAGCTGGCACAGGGGATACAGGGATGGGAAAAGGGGTTCTTCCGGTGCATTGGGGAGTGGAGAAAAACTAAGGGCCATCTTGGCAGATTGAGGTCAGAAGGAGGGTGGGTGGAAGAGGCGAGGGACCAGGCAGAGGTATTAAATGAGTACTTTGCCTCTGTGTTCACTAGGGAGGGGGATGGGATATCTACAAAGCAAGGCATGATGGGGATAGAAGCAGTAGTAAGTGGGATCAGGGGAGCAACAGAAATTGAGCAACAGGGAGGGAGAGCTACCCCAGGGGTGTCACATCAGGATAAGGATAAAAAGGCCAGTAAGGTGGAGGGGACGGATGATGCTATCTCCACCAAAAGGGTGTGGTTAGCCCTTAAGGCCCTAAAGAAAGATAAATCTCCTGGGCTGGATGGCATTCATCCGAGAGTATTATGGGAACTGGCAGACATATTGGCTGCACCCCTGGTGGAGCTCTTCAACAGGTTGCTTGAGACAGGGAGAGAACCTAGGGATTGGCGAGAGGCACATGTGGTTCCAATCCATAAAGGGGGGGTCAAGGGAAGTACCAGGTAACTATAGACCCATCAGTTTGACCTTGGTGGTGGGAGAATTAATGGAGAGTATACTAAAGGAACAATTGGGGGTGTACTTGGAGGAGGTGGGAGGTCTGGATACAGTAGCGGAGCTAGGTTTGGGATCATTTGGGAGCCAGGGAAGGCCATTCAGTCAATGACAGGCTTCATAATGGGCACTAAACAGTGAATAAAGATGGTGGCAGGGCACCAATACTCACGCTGGGGCAGCCAGGAGGGGCGACCACCCCCCCCAGCCCCTCCTCTGGCTCTGCCACTGTCTGGATAGTAGGAAACATGGGTTTGTGCCAGGTAGATCGTGTCAAACCAATCTTGTGGAGTTCTACAAATGGGTAACATCAGAACTGGACAGGGGAAAGCCTGCAGATGTATTATTCTTGGACTTCAGCAAGGTGTTTGACTCTGTCCCCCACAATGGTCTGGTGGAGAAACTGACGGGGTTGGGAGTAGGCCCTTTGATGGCCAGATGGATTGAAAACTGGCTAGCTGGATGCACTCAGAGGGTAGTGGTCGGTGGAGAGCTCTTGAACCCTAGAGAGGTCGGTAGTGGGGTACTGCAAGGCTTGGTCCTGGGTCCAATCCTGTTTAATGCATACATATCGGACATCAGGGAGGGTATAGGGTGTGAAATGAGTCTCTTTGCTGACGACTCCAAGATGGGAGCAGTAGTTGAGGGGGAAGAGGGGCGGTTGGCCCTGCAAGGGGACCTGGACACCCTGAAAAGGTGGGCTCACACGTGGAAATTAAATTTCAATATCACCAAGTGCAAGGTGTTACATCTTGGGCCGGGAAACCCTAAATACAGGTACACCCTGGGAGGGGAGGTGCTGGAGGTCTCAACAGGGAAAAAAAACCAGGGGTCCTGATGAATGCATGTATGAATAACTCTGAGCAGTGCAGGAGAGCAGCTAGCAAAGCAAACAGGATGTTGGGATGTATCATAAGGGGGATCACCTCTAGGAGCAGGGAAGTGATTCTGCCACTGTACAATGGACTGGTTAGACCACGCCTTGACTACTGTGTACAGTACAGGAGACCACACTTGAAGAGGGACATACTGCTCCTGGAGAGGGTACAGAGGAGGGCAACTAAGATGATACGAGGACTAGGGGATTTGAAGTATGAGGACAGACTTGAGGAGCTCTGCCTGTTTTCATTGGAGGAGAGGAGAGGAGAGACAGGGGAACATGATTGAGGTCTTCAAGTACCTCAAGGGAATAAATAGGGTAAACACAGAGGGGATCTTTAGACTAAAGCAGGGAGGTATCACCAGAGGGCATGGTTTGAAGTTGGAAGGTGGAAGGGTGAGGGGGGGGAAGAGGAGGAGGTTTTTCACTGAAAGGGTGGTGGATCCTTGGAACGCGCTGCCTGGCGAGCTGGTTCAGAGGTCCACAGTGGAGGTCTTCAAGAGAGGATGGGACAGACACAGAAAGTGAATGCATCAGATGATGGCCTGGCCCAGGGAGGTGGGGATGGATGATAGGGGTTTCTGGAACACAAGGGGGGGGTCCTCAGTACCCAACTAGGGATTTGAGGTTCAAGCAGACTCAATAGACCATAAGGCCTAATCTGCTGGCAATTAGTATGTTAGTATGTTAGTCACAGGGACCATTTTCAGGCACAACCCAAGCCATAAATATGGCAAAACAGATAGCATCAATAAAACAGCATACGGAGGAATTATCAGACATAAGCAAGTGAAGTACAAGACATACAGGATAATACACGGGTGGGTGTGTGTGACCAGAATTTTATACGCACCCCAAGTGTGTGGTACCACATAAACCCCAACAGTGAAGCTCACGAGGTTTATAAAAACATCACACTCCGAGGGTGTGCATAAAATTCTGGATTACTCCTACCCACCCATCAGCAAACATTGTGAAGATTAGTGCACTGATAGTCATAGTGTTCTGAGCTTGCAGTGTCATGTTTGTTGATATGCCACACATTTTGATCATGTGTCAAACATCTTGTCACACATTTCGGTGAAGAAAGGTTGAGAGGTATGACAATGACTGGTAGATTTGGCTCCTGATCATGCTGTCATCATCAGCTCCTGAATCTACAGCGGTAAGAGTGGTTATAAGTCTAATTATTATTCATGAGCTAAACTAGCTCACTGATTGGCTGCCATGCCAGTCTGAAATCTCTTAGAAATGCCTGGTATGGCAGCAACACTCAGCTCCTCACACGCTCTATGCTGACAGCAGCAGTGCCAAAACAAGAACTGTTTTCGACACCACTGTCCATAAATAAAAATAAAACATGACTATTGCGATTAGACTTAGAATCACAATAATGATCTCACAATCTGTTTTTTTTAAGCAATAATGTTCTCACAGTCAGTCATTTTCTGGTGATTAACAACCAGCTGGGTGGGCCTGGCCCTCTGCTGTGCCTTGGGCCACCCTTCGCCCCCCCCAGCCAGTCGTTAATTATCAGGTAATGACTGGCTGTTCCATCATTATTGCTTAAAAAAAAACGATTGTGTTGGAAAATGAAACAGACCTCAGTGATGAAGATGGTAGGAGTGTTCCAAATGATGAATTTGAGGCATTGGATGATCTGATAATACTACCTAGATCTGCACAGCATCCTTTAGAACTCAGGAACTGATGTTTGACCTGGGGTGCAGTGTGTTTCATGGGCCTGGATTTGGTATGTGTATATGCATCAGTGTGTACCTCCCCCTACATCCTGTAGTTAGTGATGTTGGAGGCTGACAAAATGAATAACATGTTTCGTCAAGAACTTGCGACAATAAGTAGCGTGACTGCAAGTCTACATAAGGAAAGAAAGGGAAGATTGATTCTTTTTTTTCATCTATAATGCATGTTACAGATTTATCATGTAACATGCATCTCACTTCCACTGACAGGCAAATTACTATAAGAAGTGTTATAAAATGGGTAGAGAAAGCACTGCCTTCTGATTGGGCAGGAGCCACCCTCAGGTGTGTGTTTGTAGAGCAACTGCCCTGCGTGTGGCACTTGTCTGGCAACCAGGATGCAGCGCATGGCTCATATCCATGCCTGCCAGAAACTTTTGGAAAAACTTTCTGGTAGTCATGTTAGCTTGGCAAACTCCATTACTTACCTGAACCCACTTAGTAAGATTTCCAGTCAAAATACTAAACACCCGTACAGACATACAAATTTGCCAGAAAAAAAAGGCTATAAGAAAAAATTATTCACCTTAGTAATTGCGTTTCTTCTAATGGAGTCTTGCTGTATTCTGACAATTTGCAGTTCACTCCAGCTCTTGAACTGCCCCAGAGAGTGAAGGGTTAAATTCTATGCCAGGCATAGAACACTGGGCTCGAGCTCGGTTGAAAACTCTGTCTGTGTCCATTTGAAACCAAACCGTCAGATTCTTACGAGCTAAAAACTCACTGACTATAAAATGTGGAAATTGTAAAAACTCCTAGTAGCCAACTGGCAATGAAGACTTTGGATTCCCTAAAGACTCAAGTCAGAAACCCAAAGAACCAAAAACCAGGTAATAAGAACTAAAACTCTAATTAAACAAATCCAAAGCACCCAACACAACAGGAGGGCTAAAGACACCCCTGGGTGGAACACTGCACCTGCCCACCCACTTCCCAAAACAGGTTCTGAAAGGAGGCAGGAGAGAACAGAATACAGCAAGACTCCATTAGAAGAAACACAATTACTAAGGTGAGTAATTTTTTCTTCAAACAACATGAAGTCTTGCTGTATTCTGACAATTTGCAGACTACCAAGCAGTACCTCCAAAGAGGAGGGACAGAACCTACTTTGGGAATAGGCTCTGAAGTACTGCTGTGCCAAACCTAGCATCGCTCCTAGCCTGGATATCCAGAGATTAATGCTTGGTGAAGGTATGAACTGTTTTCCAAGTGGCTGCTTGACAGATTTCTAACAAGGGGATATCCCTAGCTGCAGCCAGAGATGCAGCTATACCTCCAGTGGAATGAGCCCTCAGGCCTGAGGGTGCTGTTCTTCCCAGTTTTTCATAGCAGAATTGAATACAGGACACAATCCACCTGGCAATTGTTCTCTTGGTGGCAGGTTTTCCCTTACCTACTTCCCCATAAGTGAGGAATAACTGGAAGGAGTCAAACCTGTGACCCTTTGTATGTTCTATGTAGTAACTAAGGGCCCTTTTAACATCTAAACTGTGTAGCCTCCATTCCCCTGAGGAGATGTGATCAGTGAAGAACACAGGAAGAGACATAGATTGGTTTAAGTTGAAATCAGAAACCACTTTAAGTAGGAACCTTCTATTGGTTCTAAGGATCACCTTATCCCTATGGAAAGAAATGAAGTCAGGCTCCACTGACAGGGCTTGCAGTTCACTGATACATCTGGAAGAAGTAACAGCAACCAAAACCACAGTTTTCCAAGTCAAGTACTTGAGTTCTGCTGAGGACATAGGCTCGAAGGGGGGTTGCATCAGCTGAGCAATACAAATATTCAAATATCAGGCAGGAGCAGGATCCCTAAAAGGGGGATTGGTATGAAGCAATACTTTGAAAAATTTACAGAATACAGGGTGAGATGACAGCGAGGAAGATTTCCCCACTGAAAGGAAAGCAGAAATAGCTGACAAATGAACTTTGAGAGTAGCTGGTTTGAGACCTAGGCCATTAAGGTAAACCATGTAATCCAGAACTGTAGACAACTCAGCAGTGTCTGGAGATACATTCTTCTTGAAACACCAAATATTGAACCTTTTCTATTTGGAGTTGTAGGTTTTTCTTGTGGCAGGCTTTCAAGAAGCCTTGAGGATATCCAGATGTAAATCTGCATATTCTAAGTCTTCAAGAGCCATGCCTTGAGATTGAGTGACTGGAGATTGGGGTAACAAATCCTCCGCTGAGAGGATGTTAGCAGATTGCAATTCCTGGGAAGAGAGAGGGGAAGATGGACTGCTAAGGACAGCAACAGGGGGTACCAAGGCTGCCTGGCTCAGTCTGGAGCAATCAGAATCACTTTGCATGGTTGTAACCTTACCTTGACTAGAACCTTAGGGGAAAAGGAGGGAAGGCATAAAGAAACCTCCCTTCTCAGTTCAAAATCAGAGCATCCAGAGGGACTGAACCCAAGGCTGGGGGTCTGCAACTAAACAGAGGAAGTTGGTGAATGTCTGGGGCTGCAAAGAGATCTATCTCCGGAGTGCCCCACCTTGAGAAGATCACCTTCAACACCAAAGGATCCAGAGACCATCCGTGATGGCCCTGGGAAATCCTGCTTAATGCATCTGCTATCACATTGTGCTTTCCTGGGAGGTGGACTGCTACTAGATAGGTCTGTAGGGAATAAGCCAGAGATCATACTTTCATGGCCTCCATGCACAAGGCCATGGACCGAGTGCCTCCCTGCTTGTTGATATACCACATGGTGGTAGTGTTGTCCATCCTGACCTGATCCACCTTGTTCTGTATTGACTGAGAGAAAGCTTGTAGGGCAAGAGGTACTGCCCTGAGCTCCAGAAGGTTGATGTGAAGAAAGGATTCCTGAGGGGACCACAGTCCCTGGGCCGTGAGAGCCCCCAGATGGTCTCCCCACCCGAAAAGGGAAGCATCTGTGGTAAGAACCACAGAATGAGTCTGAGAGACAAATGGAACACCTTGCCTCAGATTGTCCAGGTCCTGCCACCACTGAAGGGCCTGAATTAAGGTCTGAGTAACAGGAACTAGCTTGGTAAGAGGATATTCCTTTGGGACCAAAAGGTTCTCAGATGGAACTGAATGTCCCTCATCTGAAACCTGGCCCCTTGACCACTGCTGTGAAGCTGCCATGTGGCCCAGAAGCTGCAGAAAATGCCTTGCTGGTCAAGAAACCAGAGGGAGAAAGGAAGAGGCCAGCTGAGAGATGGCTTTTGCCCTTTCCAAATTAAGGAAGGCTCTTGCCTTGAGGGTGTCCAACTCTGCTCCTATAAAAGTGAGGAGCTGTACTGGTTCAAGAACTGACCTGAGAAGACTGAGAAGGAACCCCAGGGAAGTGAGAACTTGCTGGGCGACCTACAGATCTGACTTGACTTGGTCTAGAGACTGGCCCACCAGAAACCAATCATCCAGATATGGAAAAATAGAAATCCTTTTCCTTTTTAAAAAGGGCACCACTACTGCTAGGCACTTTGTAAACACCCTTGGAGCTGAGGTTAGACCGAAGGGCATTGCTGTGAACTGATAATGGCCTGAGGGCAATTCGAACCTGAGGTACTTTCTGTGGGAGCACCTGATGGGAATATGAAAATAGGCATCCTTGAGGTCCAGGGAGGCTAGCCAGTCTCCTGACCTCAGAGAGGGAAGAATTGTTCCCAGAGTTACCATTTTGAATTTTGGCTTTATTAGGTGCTTGTTTAGGTATCTTAGATCTAGGATGGGTCACCACTCCCCTGTCTTTTTTGGGGGAAGGAAGTACCTGGAGTATAGACCTTTGCGCCTGTATGGAGTAGGAACTCTCTCTATGGCCTTTAAAGCCAGTAGAGACAAAACCTGTGCCTCTAGAGCAAGGGTTTCTGAAGTATTTGCAGGTGGAAAGGATCTGGGTCTCAGTTTCGGAAAACTTTTGAAACAGAACCAGCCCCTGGCTTACAACCTCCAGGCTCCACTTGTCTGAGGTAACAGACATCCAGTCCTGGACAAAGTAAGCCAGCCTGCCTTCTACTGGAATAGGGGAGTCGACCCGGGCTGACACATCAAGGTGTCTGCTTGGCAGGAGCCTTAGGCTGAGGGGTGGATGCAGCCCTGCTCATCCCCCTTCTGTCTCTCCCTCTGAAGAACCCCCTCTGAGAAAAGGAAGAAGAGGCCTGTGCCTGGTAGAAAGGCCTGTGAAAAGGCCTGCCCATGCCCCTAACTTGCTGCCTCTGAGAAGTTGCCTGCCTCTCCTTGGCCTGGGCACTCCTATAAGTGTCCTGTACTCATCCATTTTCTTCATTTAATTCTCTGTCTGCACCCCAAACAGAGAATTACCACTACAGGGAAATCCATGGCCTTAGCCTGGGTGTCCTGTGAAAGACTAGTACATCTGAGCCAAGCCATTCTCTGAAGAGCCACAGATCTAGCCATGACCCTTGATGACACATCATTGCAGTCCACAGCAGCATGAAATTGCACCTTTGATGCCTCAATTCCATCAGCAGCCTCCCCCTCCTTGGCTAGCTGGGGGGGGAGCCTGTTTAGCCAGTGCCAGTACAGTGTCCCACCTGGAATTCTGGTACCTGGCTGTATAGGCCATATAATTAGCCTGCCTGAGTCCCAAAGATGATGGCAAGTACTGTTTCTTTGCCATGGCATCTATCTTCCTGGAATCTTTGTCTGGGGTGTGTGAAGCCAAGGGGATGTTTGCCTTGTCACAGGCAGCAGCCTGCACTATCCCAACATGGCTGCATTGTTGGTAAAGAAATTCCATATCCGAGCCTGACAAGGTGTACCTCTTGTCCATTCTCTTGTCAACAGGAGGCACAGAGTTGGGAGACCTAAGATTTTTTTGTGCCTGTTTCCCAAATGACCTATGAAGGGGAATAGACAGCCTCTTAGACTCTGGGATGTCCATCATCTCTATGTAGTCAGGCTCCTCTTGATCCTCTACAGCCTCTTCAATAGGAAGCTGGAGGGTTTGAGCCACTTTTCTGTAGAACAGAAAGTGGGGAAGGGACTCAAAAAGCCTAGGAGGGGAAACACCAGAAGGTCTGTCTGGGGAGATGTTCGGTTCCACAGGCACATCCAGACTTTCACCATTGTAGTCATCCTCTTCAAAATCCCCCTCCTCATCAAACTCCGGTTCATAAAAATCTTCAGGGGAATAATCCTGAACCGGGGGAACCGACCAAATCAAACCCCTGCCAGAAGGAGTCGGATCGGTCGGAACCAGACTAAGCGATTCCACAATCTGAATTGCTTTGGCTATTTCTTTGGCAGTTGGAACATGCAGCTCTGGATCCAAACCAGCCGATTTATCCTTTCATTTTCTTTTTGTAGGAACTGATCCCTCAGGATTGGCTCTCCTCTTGCTCGAAGAAGTATCACCCTGGTCAGAGGGCACTCCTTCTGGTTCGGTAGGAACTGAACCGGGCTGGCCTTCCGGGTCAGCGGATTTCTTGGCCTCTATCCCTAAGTCTACCTAACCTTTCTCCAGGGTAGACTTAGGAAATTCTTACAAATTTGGCAGTCTGAATCGAGGTGGTCAAACCCCAGACAGTAAATACAGGTGGTATGGGGATCGGCCTTAGCAAAGACCTCTCCACACACACTGCAGTGTTGAAACCCAGTGGGCCTGGTTTTTTTCTTGGGTTTCTCTGACATGGCCAACCTAACCAACTTACCCTTTATTTGGCAACCACCAGGCAAGACTCCCCTATCGGTTTCTCATCGTGTCACTGGTGGTGGAGAAAAACACTAAAATTAAGATTTTTCTAAAACCGATATGGACCGGTAACCACACACTAACTTTTTCTTTTTTTTTTTTTTTTAAGATCTTACTACAAGATCGGTTCAGCCGAACCAATCAGAAAAGTGCTACAATTTCCACACAACAGCTACCAATCTAAGTACTTATGGTACCACAGACAGAGTCTTGAACAGAAAAATGAAATGAAAATCGAACTAAAACCGAAACTTTAACCACGATAGAACCGAGCAGAAGGAGAAACCTCCGGAGCAACTGTTCAGTGAGGCAGAGTAAAGATTCTGACAGTTTGGTTTCAAAAGGACACAGAGTTTTCAACTGAGCTCAAGCCCCACGTTCTATGCCCGGCATAGAATTTAACCCTTCACTCTCCGGGGCAGTTCAAGAACTGGAGCTAACTGCAAATTGTCAGAATACAGCAAGACTGCATGTTGTTTGAATGATCTATTGAGTCTGCCTGAGTTCACAGCTCAGTTCATTTCCTGGAGCTGCCCCCTCCCAACCTACTACTAAAAATCAAATGGCACAGAAAAAAAATATTATATAAAAAAACAAATGGCACAGAAATAAAATTACATAAAAAACTAACCTGCTGACAAATTGTAGTCATTTTGTTTTTTCATGCCTGTGATCCATGGCCCAAGTTATTGCCAGCATCTGATCCTTCACCAGGACAGCATGCCCCCCAGCCCTGCCAGTGCTGCTACCACTGCTACTAACACCTTGTCTCCCTGTCACATTACAGGTGTGACAGATGTATTCAACAGTGCTCCTGTGGATGAAACTTTGTAGTATGTGCATATGCTACAGAGCTAGTGGCTGCAATACAGAGTTGCCTGCAAAGAAACTATACCAGTGACTTTCTGCAAAAAAACAGGAAAAATACATCTTTAGCACTGAACAGAATTAGGTACCATACCTGTGATGGGGGGCAGGGGGTGCCAAGAAAGACAAACAAAAGGCCTTTTCTTTTTACTAAACATCCCCTACTGAAAGAAACATACAACTGAAATTCCACTGTTGGGACTACATTCACTAAGATACAAACAATGCTTCTTTAAATCTTTTAAATTTTTATTTTGATTTCAATTTTTATATTTAAAAAATATATATATTGCCAAACCAATTTTATGAGTGCAATTAGCCACTTGGGGATGTGGATTGTGTGTCCGATAAATGCATTCCCCAGGTGACAGAAACTTTCAAGTATCTCAATGGAATCAACAAAGTCCAAGAGGGTAGGATCTTTCAGAAAAAGAGATGTGCAAGAACAAGGGGGCACAATTTGAAGATAGAGGGGGGACGTCTCAGAGGTAATGTGAGGAAGTATTTTTTCATGGAGAGGGTTGTGGATATATGGAACGGCCTTCCTAAGGAGGTAGTGGAGTCAAAAACAGTGGGGGAATTCAAGAATGCATGGGACAGACATGAGGCAATTCTAGTGGTGGGTAGGAGGAAGTAGGCTGTTGGTTAACTAGGATCTGCAGTTTATCCATTAGCTATGGAAATGGGCAAACTAGGTGGGCAAAGAGGTTGATATCTGCCATCAAATTCTATGTTTCTATGTTAAAGGTACTTGGCACAAGTACCTCATGCCTCACTATACACCTGGATCATGCGTCTATCAGGCAACAACCCACACCTCTTCATGGCTTATTACTTACATAACTCAACTTGATAACAGACATTAATGATTATCCACCTCCAGTCATGCTGGAGTTATTGGAAAAAAGAGCCTCTCGCTGAACTGCAACTGCCAAATTACATGATTTGAAACACAAAGAGAATAGCATTAGTCGATGGTTGCCATTCAGAAAGGGGTCTCTTTTTTCAAGGTACTAGGTGATAATAGCGACTGCATAATAGAGCACCGCATTACAGCGAGAGTAATGAGAGCGACACTACTTAATGGTTCCAAGCAAAAAAAAATAGCAACCCCAAACACACACAAACACACAGTATCATTAGCCAATACAAGAAACAAACAATCTACTAACCCCCATAACAGCAAACATAGAAAACACACTCCAACATATCTTGTGCTTCAGAGAATAATACATGTACACTTGCAGTTGAAAATTGTCCCAGCCGATCCTCCACAAAATCAATACATGTACACCCTACTTTAATGCAGGGGACTTCACCCCACACACACATCCGACCCCCCCCCCACTAATAATATAAACAAACTCAGAGTCACACACAGTAAGACACAATGGCAACAATGTCCAGAATTGTAGTACATGAAGCCCACATTAGTGTCCGACACTGTAGTACATGGAGCCCAAATTCCCCCACTGTGTGCCTAATTCTCCCCACGCTGTGCTGCCTCATACATTAATTTTTTAGGAGCTGTACCTCCCTCACCATTCTGCTCATGCTCTTATTCTAGCTCTATTTTCACCCGACACCTTTTTTCAATAGCTCATTTGTAGTGTAAGCTGAGTTTGTTGTGGGGATTGTGATCATACCTCTCAACCTTTTGTCCCCTAAATGTGGAACATTGCCTGTCAAAATGTGGAACAAATGGGCAAAATGTGGAACACTTAAACAAATCTTTATCTAAGAAGCTCAAAACACTGTTAACATGTTGCATTTATGTTTAGAAAGTCTGTTACAATTGAATAATATATTTGTTGCATCATTTACTATAGATTTTTTGCTTTAAAATGTTGACTTTGAATGTGGAACAAGTCCTCACAATGTGGAACAGGGAGCTTTTGTGAAGTAAAATGAGGAACATTCCTCGTAATGTGGTACAGTTGAGAGGTATGATTGTGATCTTCAAGGGACACTTTTATTTCATTACAGTGCTTTTCTTTCTATTAAAAAGTGGGGAGGTGCAGCAGTTATCAGTTTTATATACATGCCAGAATTAAATTATTACTAGTACTAAGCAGACAATATCTAAGAGTGAAACGTGCTTATTATATCATAAAGTAATATTAAAAGGATTAGGCAGATAAGTAATCAACTTGTAGCTCAAGGTCTGAACTAGCTTTAGAACCTCACATTTCCTTTTTTTCCCCTTTTCCTTTTCTCTCTGTTTTTTGTTGCTGTGAGAAATTATTTCAGACGATCTGGGTTGTAAAATGAGAATGTTTTAGGCCCTAGGGTTGAGGCATTTGGCTGGAAAGGGTGTGGGAGAACTTATTCCGGTGTCATAGGTACTGTGCCATGTGTAAAAAATCATGCATCTTTGCTGTGAAGCACACCCAGGAAAATGCGAAACTTCTGATCACAAAAGGCGTACCTTTAATTCATGCCCAAGAGGGCTCCTTTAATTTGTGCATCTCTTATAATTGTCCCTCTTGTAGTTTCTTTGTAGTTAAACATTTTTTTTTTAAATTTTCAACAATTGAAAAAAATAACAAAGAAACCATACAGCAAATAATGTATGAGTACATCAGTTTGTACATTTTATCGCTATTATATTTATTATAATGTTTGCATTTAAAAAAAGTAAATATTCTATTTAAGCAAATAATTGCATCATTATTACTAAGGTATTGTGGAGCCATACATTAAGACAATAATAATAAGTGAAATTTCTACAGAAATGAATTCTTCTATGCGCACTTGGTGTTTTACATTTATCTAATAAATATTCTAAGAAATAGGCTCAAGTTAGTAGGATTCACCAATCTAGTACAAAATATATTAATTCTGATACCACTGTATTAAAACCTATAAGAACTATATACATATTAGTGCAATCAGAATAACTAAAACATACTATAATTTAAGCCCAGGCATGGGCCCATCTGGATGTCATGCCTTAAATTGCTAGTGGTCCTGGATGGGAGGGGGCAGGGGGGTATTTTCCTACTACTGAGTAATAAGACTAATCCCCGTATGTCCATCCACTTTAGCCAATGCCTGTACTGGGATGAGATAGAAACACAGAAACATGGACAATGATGGCAGAAAAAGACCATAGGTCCATCCAGTCTGCCCAAGTTCTCTATTATATATGTTGCTGTTTAGGCTGGTGTGGGCTGGGACGGGTTGGTAGCTTGTAAAAAGTGTAAAAAGGGTGCCCAGCTTGTGTTATGTTTTAACATAGTGTTAGTGGATTAGTGCGACAGTTTCTCATACTGTGCTAGCTGCAAAATACAGTCTAAAAATTATTTCATAGTGAATATGATTGTGGACCTCCATCTGTGTGCCAGAAGTCTTTTGGCTTCTATGCTAGCCAGGATTAAGAACTCCCACTGACTTTTGTTGAGATAAGGGGGTTGTTACCTTGGAGTCAAGTATGTAGAGCTCAGGAGCTAGTAGTAGTGGTGCACATAGTACTTGTTGTAATATAGTGTGTATCTGTTTCCAGTAGCTTATGATTTTAGGGCACAACCATAGTATATGAAATATATCCCCAGTATGTGCCATACATCTCCAGCATGTATTGGTTGATATTAGGTGGGCTGTGTGGAGTACTGATGGTGTTCTGTACTTCCAGCGCAGGATTTTATTCTGAATCTTCCTGTTCTGTGTGTGTCTGACTGGTACATGTGCTGCCGTCCAACATGCACTCCACTCATCTTCAGGGATCTGTCTGCGTATGGCCTGGACCTATTTCTCTTTGGCTGAGATTGTGTGATTAGGGATGTTATCCCTGATTACAGAGTATACTGATCCTGCTCTACCTTCAATTTTGGCTAACAGTTTTGGAAGGGGGTGGAGAGTTGGGAAGTTTTGCACCTGTTGAAGACTCCTAATCAGAGAGGCTGTTGCACTTCACAGTTGCAAATATTTCCAGAAGTCAGATTTGTGTATGCCATATCTGGCCTGGAGTCCCTGAAAGGAATCTAAGACAGTCGAGAAGGGCAGCAGGATGTCCCTTAAGGTTAAACTACGTTTTTCTTCCCATGCTGTCCAGTGGATTGGTTGTCCACCAATCTTTATTTTATTGGAGCCCCATAACGGGGTGGGTTTAGGGTGGGACATATTTGTTTTGAGCCATTTACTGACCTGTGACCAAGTGTATCTTGTGTTATCTACCGTAGGCCGGGTTTGTGTCTGCAGTTTATATCATGTAATTGGAAGGCAACCCCCCCAAGAGATGAGTTTCTATGTGTGTACTTAATGGACATAATCAACTTGGTGGGGGGAGGGGAAATTGTTTAACCAGGAAAGGCACACTAAGCTGAAGCTTGTTTCCAGGTGCGACCTAGGAGCACAAGGAAGTTAAGTGACTTGCCCTGGGTCACACAGTATGCAAGTGGGGGCTGTGGGATTCAAACCCAGGTCTCCAGGTTTGCAGCTCAGTGCCCTAAACCACTGTGCTATACTGCATCCAGGTTGTTCAGGATACAGGAACAATCTAATAGTTTGTGATGTTCTATATGCCCAGTAATAACTCCTTATCCATGGTATGCTCCAGTCCCCTTTTTTCCAATAGGATCTGAGTTTGTTTCTTCAATATCTGGGTTGCTTGCCTTCCAAGAGATAGCTACCCACAAGTTTAACTATGCATGAAAACCAGGTTTCAGGAATGGTCAGAGGTATATGTGCAATTAAATAGCGTAGTTTAGGGGCAATAATCATTTTAGGGGCTTCTATTTTGTCCAAGATAGATAATTGTAAGGATTTCCACTTGTCCAGGTCAGTTCTAATTTTTGTAAGAAGTGGTCCAATCTTAAGGTAAACAATTTGTGATATTTTGGGGGAGATTTTTATGCCCAAGTACACAATGGATTCTAGGGACCATCTGAGATTTAAGTTATTAAACAATGATTGAGAGCAATGCGAGTTGAGCAGCAACACCTACATTTTGTTTTAATTGATCTTAAGACCTGATAAGCTAGTAAATTCCTCTAAAAGCTGGAGTAAAGTGTGTATGGCATTATGGGCATCTTGGAGAAGTACCTGAAGGTCATCTGCATACATTAATGATTTGAATTGTATGCCACCCACTGATATCCCAGCAATGTCAAGATACTGGCGTACTGCTGCAGCTAACTGCTCTATGGCCAGGATGAAAAGAAGAGGGGATAGAGGGCACCCCTGCTAGGTTCCTCTCTCTCTAGTACAAATGGGTCAGATAGAGTATTATTTGTAAAGACTTGTCCTTTGGAGCTCAGATACATAGCCTGAACAGCTGTAATAAATGGAGCTTCAAATCCCATGTGTTTGAGTACTGCATATAGGTATCTCCACTCCATCGAATCAAAAGCTTTCTCAAAATTTATAGCTAGTGCCACGGCTGGAGTGGGAGATAGCCTGACAATATGCATTAGGTCCATTAGTGTACAGATGTGGTCTGAGCTATATCTTCCCTTTACAAAGCCCACCTGGGAGGGTTAAATTAGTTCCAGTAGAAGGGTATCTAACCTAGAGGCTAGGGCCTTGGCATAGATTTTGCTGCCTACCGTTATGAGGGATATCAGCCTGTAACTCACTGGACATATTGGGTCTTTCCCTGGATTGGGAAGCACTGTTACTGTTGCCATACTCATAGTTAGGAAATCTCTAGCAAGTAAAAAAGCATACAAAATTATTACACAGTACAAACGTTGGACCCATTAACAGTGCAGTCCCAAAACCAATTAGAAAAAATTCTACCTTAAAGCATTTTTAAACCAGTATTAATATGATTAATGTGAATAAAAAAAAGACAGTTCTAATAAAAAGACTAAAATCAAAAGAGTGAGAAAAATAATAATATAAGATTAATCTCAGTAGCCATCATATATGGGCACAGAAATAAACTGGTGATTGATGCACCTCTTGTGCCTTATGTCTAGTTTTGACTACAGCATACGTTGTATTCCACCGGATCCATGCCTCCACATAAGATGGTGATCCACAGGGGAAAGATTATAAAACTAACATATTCATATTGGGGGGGGGGGTGCCTCAATAGTAGAGACAAAATAAACACCCTGTATTTTCAGCACTCCCATATATGGCTGAAAGAACTATGAGTAGGTCAGAAAAAAAAGTAGGGGGAAGTCTTAACATGCTTATTGTTACCAATTAATTATTCAAGGTTTATTTGAGATTTATGTTTGAAATCAAAACCATAAGCTAGACAACATTCTTACTGTGCACAATACAAGCCTTGAATATACCTAACTAATCAATTTCTGTGATGCAGAGCTACGTCTTACCATTATGTCAAGCCATGGCAACACACACATACAGGTGTGCCATGGCCCAGGTGAAGCTGGAATGCTACATCTCACTGCCATAGCCATGGCCTAGCACAGCATACACCTGATTGTGTAGTGCCCATATTCAGCCATTCTGACCATACCTGTTCAGCCTACACATGCATGTCATCTACAGGCTATGTACACCTCACAGTATGCAGGAGGTTATAGGTTGCCCCAGATCACACACAGCAGGGGCACTGGAGGCATCCCAGTGCAACAGTAGGGGAGGACATTGTACTGTTGGTGTATCCAAACACAAAGACAGGATCAAGAGTGGCACACACAGTGCAATATAATAGTAGACCATGCATTATGTGGCATATGCGTACCAGGACTCATGCTGCATAACATGGACAGTGTACATGGAAAGGATGGTGACTTCTGCAAAGTGCCGTTTGGTACACCTGCCACCATAGCTACATGTAGAACACATGTCATGTGACATAGTCATCCACCATGACGGAGCACCCATGTCACTTGACACAGCAACCATGTCACTATGTCCGCACGCATCCTTGGAGCCATGGCTCAGCATTCCACAGCGTATCGTGTACTGTACAGGTCAACGGTGACATGTAATGGGTAGAGCTGGGCATGCTTGAGCAGGCTCAAGCCTGGCTCGAGCTTAGTGCCTGGCCTAGTTCAGCTTAATCTCTATAAGCAATTGAAAGCCAAGGTCAAGCCAAGCCTGTTATTGTCAAAGTAAGCATTTTTGACAGCCTGAGCAGTCAGTGTAGTGTCTAAAATGTTCAGCTCCTATGCAGAAAACAGTTGCAATAGTTAGGGCTCAGATTATGATTGGCTTGTACAGTCAAGCCAGACACCTGGCTCGGCTCTGGCTTGGCTCTAAGTGAAAAAATTCTGGCTTGCCCACCTCTAGTATTGGGAAACAGGTCCCATACGGGTTAGGTACTAAATCCCGTGGTCAGTTTTCCCGCATTAAATATTACCGTCGGCAATTTCCCATTTCGGAGTGTTCCCGACGTTCAATAAGGCCGAAATCAAGAAATACCGCTGACTGCTGACAACTGTTAATAGCACCGATTTCTATGCATTTTATTTGAGTTTGTCTTGCCCCAGGAAAAGCTATCTTGTAAGAATGCTATTGCGACTATAAGACTAATGGCATTTTCTTTCCCTTGGTACTTACATTTGTCTGTTGTGTTTACTGCAGGTGGGCAGTGCTGTGGTTTTGCTGTACCAGGGATGACAAATTGAATCTCCACTATGTCATTACATCCTCCTGCCACTTTTATGGCTGGTGTGCTCTGCAAATGAAGTCAGCATGCCTCACCATCTGAGGCTCTATAGCTTTATTTGTGCACCTGGAAAATCAGAGTCTGACAGCTGACTCAGTACCTGTATCTGTCCAGGTAATGGTGCGAAGGTGTTACCGCGCAGATGCAGGATTGAAATCCGGGCAGCATGCAATCCAGGCTACATTTAGTAACTAGGTTACAGCACCCAGCTTTCTCCCTGTTGATCTTTCAGCAATGGCTGAGGCAGCAACAATGGTTTGCCGTGTTGTCCCATCACAGAAAGGATGTGACAAGCTCTGCGTTGGTGGCTACTTGTTAGTTACTGAGAAGGTCCAAGGTGAGCAGCACTATTGGTGTTGTCAGTACCGCAAATTGAAATATTGCCACGGACGAGCTATAACTGTCCTGCGGGGTGGACAACATCTGTTGGTGAGTGAAGCTGCTCATAACCACTCGCCAGATGCTGCCGATGCACCCATGGCATAGGGAATGGCTACACTGAAGTGGAGGGCAGTGGATATCCACGATAACCACGCACAGTTAGTACAGGAAGCAATGTCTACTGTCCCTCCAGAGTTGTGCCAAAGCATGCCATGGAAACAGGCACTACTGCAGGTAGTGAAGTGGGCAAGAACTGCAAATCGAACCATAGAGCCCAGAACAATAACAGAGCTTGATGTTCCTGATGGGTTGACTCTGCTGAATAGGCAACCATGGTTGCTAAAGGACTCAGCAGTTGGGGATGAACGGTTTCTTCTTTCTACCACCAAGGCCAACATTGAGCACTTAACGCAAGCGAAGTTCTGGATTATGGATGGAACATTCCGTACCATCCCATCTATTTTCAGCCAGCTATATTCTGTTCATGCCCCAGTTGGCCCAGAAGAAACAACCCGTATTGTCCCTCTGCTTTTTGTTTTGATAACATCAAAATCGCAAAACAGTTATGTCAGGCTGTTTCAAGACATGCAAGACCTGGCAGATGAAGCAGACCTAAGTTTAGCATCAGAGTATATAATCACTGATTTCGAGCAGGCAGTGATTAATGCATCAAAACAGGAATTCTCTGACACTATAAATAAGGGCTGCCTTTTCCATTTAGGCCAGATAGTGTGGAGAAGAACATAGGCACTTGGCTTAGCTCCGCAGTATGGGCTGATTTAGAGTTCAGCCTGCTATTGTGGCATGTTGTAGCGCTAGTCTTCTTGCCACCAGAGGAAAGAAAAGCAGCATATGTAGAACTTAAAGGAATAATGCCACAAAATGCAGAACCAGTATTATCGTGGTTCAAAGAGAATTACATCTTGGGCAGAGTACGGAGGCAGATGCGAAACAGACCTTCAATCAGAAGCCCACCCACTTTTGCACCTGAGTTCTGGTCAGTTAATGACCAAATAGAGAGTGGCATTCCCAAAACTCAAAACAAGGTGGAAGCTTGTCACCGAAGACTTGATGCATTAGTAGGCTCAGCGCATGTAGGAACCTATCGCTTCATTGCACACCTGCAGAAGGAGGCATTACTGGCAGACACAACATGTGAAAAAATATTACGAGGCTTGCCCAGGTCACCAGTAAAGAAGCGGTACTGTAGGAGGGAGGAAAATATTGTGACCGTACTAACCATTAAACAGCAGCACTCAACACTGGATTTTTTGAGGAGTATTATACACAATCTTAACATCTAAGTACTTTTCTGAGCAGTTCAGAATTTTAACATTTGAAATAAAATTTGGAAATTTTAATGGTTGTGCTATTTATGGTGTGGAAAACTGATATGTCTAATGGATTACAGGAAGCAGAAATTGAGCTATTTATGGTATGGAAAAATGAATTTGCCTGATGGATTACAGGAAGCAGAAATTGTGCTATTTATGGTATGGAAAAATGAATATGCCTGATGGATTACAGGAAGCAGAAACTGAAAGGACATTTCTGGTTCTGATTGCAAAATGGTGAGTACATTTCAGGATTATTGTATTCGGGATTATTCAATGTCTGTATTAAATTATTTCTGGATTATTTTTTCGGGATTTATTAACGTGGGATTTATAACAGAGGGATTTAGGACAGATCCCATCCCATACACCTGCCTTGGTTACATAAGGCTGTACAGCTGGGCTGGTCCTATAGGATACAGTGGACACATCAGGGTCAACCAGATACACTACACAGTCCATCAGACAGTAACCTAGAGGTGAAGTATCATGGAAACAGTACCGCACACAATAAACCACAGCAACCATACATACAGACAGCTGTCCTCACCTGGCCATGGCACAGTATCACTCTCTACCATCACCCTCAGCTACTGCAGGCAGCATGGTTCCCTGTGGAACAGGTCATTATACCTGTGACAGCACTGGTTCCCCCATCCAGACCACTCCAGTGTGGTGTTCCAGGTGCTTCCCAACAGAGGCGCAGACATCACACCACAGCCTGTCTGCTGCCTCTGCTCCCTCACCCAAGAGCTGGTACTCCCTTGTGTCAACCAGCTCAGCAAGGTTGGCCAGGTCTGTTGCCATCCACCGTGTGTCTCTCTGATGAACAGCCTTCCTCCTTCTGTCTGCCATTCTCTCAGCATTGGCTAACATGTCTACCAGCCCTCATGCACAGCTACTGAAATGTGCCTGGCTGTATCAGTGTGGCTTGTCATTTGCACAACATGTTTTGGCATTAATGCTGTGTTAAAATCAATTTGTGCAGCACTATGTGCATTTCTAGTTGGGGAGGGGCCACACACATGTAGCAGGAACAGAGTGGCACATGTGCATGGAGTGCATATGCTGGACAGTGCTGATCATATGCAGTGCTATAGTGCAGCACCATAGCGTGCATGCAGGTGCAGCATCATGATGTTGCCCCCAATGTGTGACATCATGCCTGCACCACATGTGGACATAACAGTGCAATTTCAGCATTAGCACATGCACAAGTACAAGTACTAATATGATAGCATTTGGAGCAAACCTGCAATATTCAAACATTGTATAAAAATGAGCTCATTTCACAGTCCAGTGGCAAAGTCCATATTAGCATATCATTACTGAAGATGTATTCATTCATTAGCATGCCTAATTGCACCTGCAACATATAAAAGGAACAAAGTGCACCCCCAAGATTCCACAGCAGAACTGCAGGAGGCTAGAGGTAATTGTATCGTGGAATGGCTTACAAAGCAACATGTTTGTTCATAGCACTGTGTTTATGCTGTATTTGGACTAGACTATTGCTGTACCTGCACATGGCAAATGCCTGTATGAGGCAGGAGGATGGCTGTGTGTTGGGTCCAGCAATGCAGGAACACTTACGTGTCTCTGTCAGGGTTCTGTGAGATATTCACACCAATGCACCTATGTTCTGTGCTCTGCTGTGTGTATGCTGCCCAGACCTGTTCAATTTCTAGCAGAGACCATGGAGGACTGGGAGAGGAAGAAGAACTACCACTTTTCAGAAAATGAAGTACAGGTGCTGGCCCAGGCCTATCTTTCCCAGGAGGAACTTGTAGCTCACAAATGGGGTGTCAAGGTCAGACAAAACAGGCCTAGGTAGATATCACTGAGGCCACGTACACTGTTGGTGGCCAAAACTGATTGGTGGAAGGTGTAAAGAAAAGGTCTGATGACACCAGGTGCCATGCTAAAGAGGTTCTGTCAAAGGCACAACAGCACATCCAGGTCATAGGTAGTGAGTCCTAGACAGCACCAGCAACTGTAGCTGCTGCTGCAGAGCAGGCAATAGTTTCCACACTCTGGGCCGTGGAGGTGATGGTTGTGCCAGGAGGTGGCTACAAGAGCCAAGTGGGGCCAGCACAGCAATATGAGTGACTGACTTTGAGCAATCACATTGGGCATTTAGCTGTGGGTATATGTGTGTGCATGCATACACCAGCGGTGTTGTGTGCAAGGGGGGGGGTGGTTCTGTTTGTCCTAGATGGACAGGTGATACCTGTGAAGCCTTCCAATGACCTGAATTAGCCAGGCCAGAGCACATTAAGAAAAAACTAGTCAAAAAGGATCTTGGAAATTGACACAGTCAGAGCCCTCTGAACTTTATTTATAAAAGCATAAAAAAGCAGGCAGTCTGTAAATTCAGGGTCAGCTAAAGGCCACCTAACTAGGGAATTACATAATGTAAAAATTAACATGTAGTATTTTTGTAATCATATAACACCATCTGTCCGAACCACCAGATGATAAGATTACACCTCTTCTAGCTACAAGGTGCCAAGATGGAAATAACCATGTGCTTTTTACCAGCAAATACGAGATCACTTCTTGGCATGCTCTATTTTAGCATATAATAACCACATAATTGTAAATTCCCTTTTCCCCTGTAATGGCCATGTGATTTGGACTTCCCCTTTGCCTTCTAATGGCTATGTGACAATCCATTGCAAAGCGAATAAAATCACAGACTTTTGGCATGTCAAGAGGACAGTCCAGGCAAGCTCCTGGAACATGGCTGCCATGTGGTAAGTTCTAGTGGGCACTGGCTGGAGGTTGCTTGCAGGTTTACAGAGCGGTAAGAAATTGAGATAAGCTCTTTGTTTCTAATATTTGACAGCCCTTTCATGCAAAACTAGTAGTCATAGGCTACAGGCCATTAAAATACTACTCTTTGGGGATCAGTTTACAACATGCATGCAAATGTTATGGTATACATTAGATTTGAACAACTGCTTTGTAATAGGAATACTAACATTGTTACCAATAGGGTTTACAAAATACCTGTTTGCTTATTGCTTTTGCTGGGTAAAGAAAACTATTTTTGACATGACATTTCTAATGAATCTTTCTGATTTGAGATTGTGAACACGTTCCCATATTTAGTTTAGATGTACGAAGATACTATAATAATAAAACCTGCTTGAATTATGCCAGCACACTCCAGATCTGTTCTATAAATATAAATATAGAGTACTCATATTGTGTCATACAAACCCTAGCACTGGCATTAGTGCTGGTACTGGTTCTGCTTCCTGAACCGGTTCAGGTGACACGGGCACAGGGTGGAGGCACAGAATGCAATGCACAGATCTGTGATATGTGTACCAATCTAACCGTAGTCTTAGTCATACATACTGCATGGTCCATGAGATACAACATGTGGGTCACTACTGCTGCATGCCCTGTCTGTCATAATGTACCTCTTTGCAGGGTTAGACAGGCCCACCAAGATGCCCTGGTCATTCCATGTTATAGTTATGGGGAACACATAGAACACTGTGTCATAGTCACATGTAATAATCACATGGGTATGTCTCCCTTGTCTCCCCTACTGATATCCCATGTTGTCCATTGCATCAGCTTGGCTGTCAGGCCACAGGTACCCTAAAAGTCACTGATTGTCAAATGTGTGACACACTGGTTATATGCCATGAGCCAGTATCCATGTATCATGGTGTGTTGGCCATCTGTGGAGTAATCCCCTACTGTGTCACATCTGTCACTGCCTATGTGACCACTGGTGATGAGGTGTGGGGTGTGTACTGCCCCAGGTGTGTATGAGCACTGCACTGCAAAGGCAGCATGCGTGTCGAGTCATAAAGCATGCTGGCCATGCATGCTGCCATGGTTGGCACACAGGTATGTATTGTATATGACATTGCTATATCTCTCTTGTCCTCTCTCAACAGCTTATTCCATAATAGTGGAAACCACCCCCGATGTTCTGAATCCATCATGGCATCAGGTCACCTGCTGTCTGCATGTGTTCTGGAGGAAAAAGACTCCAGTGAAGAAGAGTAGGATGAGGGAGTGGAGGATGATGAGGACAATGATGATGAAACTTATGTGAAGGAGTGGGGGAGAAAGGAGTCCACCCTGGCCTAGGAGGGGTTGCCTGCCCCTGCCATCCCCTATCATGGGGCCCAGCCAACTCCTCTTCCTGGCACTTCTGTAGCAGAGCTGCAGCTGCCTGCTGCCCTTGGCACAGCCACCATTGTGCTCCCTATGACCCTGCCAGAAACATAGCTACCACCTTGCCCCCCAGGCCAATCCCACAGGGCCAGCCACCGCTGTGCCCCCCATGACCCCACCACTGGCACAGCCACTGCCCTGCAATCTCAGGACAAGCCCACTGACCCAGCCACTGCTGTGCCACCACAGCCACAACAATGCACAGCACCGACCATGATGCAAACCCAGGCCACACACCACTCAAGGGTGCAGCCTGACCCTGTCCAGGTGGACAGTTCACAGTAACAGCAGAAAGCAGAAGCTAACCAGCAGTTGCAGCAGTCAGCCATGTGGGCACAGGAGAGTGTGCAGAAGGAACTGGCATGCACATGCCACATGCTACATGACAGCATGCAGAGTGCTGAGCAATGTGCAGAGGCGTGCGATGCAGAGCACATGGCAGCCATTCTTGAATTGTGGCAGGACATATCTGCTAGCATGGATCATCTGCGTGCAACTGTGCGGGAGGCTGCAGCCACAGTGGCAGACACCAAAGGGGATGGCCAGAGCCCTGGCCGGTCCAGTGAGAGGACTGTCACCCCACAATGAATATCTTGCATACCAGCATACCATGCAGTACTGGCACCCAGATGCCCAGGACCCCCAGCACACCTAGAATGCCCAGGACACCATACACACCTGGCCTTGGCTTGCACTTTGATGAGGTCAGTACTTTGCGAGGCCACGGCTGTGGGCAGTTAACACCATACCCATGCTTATCTCACATTCCGTTGATGAGGATCACCTCTATCTTCCAGGGTACAGTGCATGCATATTGTCAGTACCCAGTGAAGAGGTAGGGGACATACCTAGGGTGCACCTTTCCCCTGCCATATCCCACATGTGTCACCTCAGCCCCCACCTCACAATACCCATGTTTCACCACACCCAGCCAGACTGGCTGAAAGCTTCTGTTCTCTCCCACAGCACCAGGATGTGAATCATTCTTTTCATTCCCCCTTTGAAATCACACACACACACACACACACACACACACACACACACACCAGTATTTCAACTCATTTCATATAAACACAGACAACGATGGCAAAAAAACACCAATTATTCATCCAGTCTGCCTGTGTTCCCTATTTAGCCCTGGGACTTACTGTCTTTGCAGGGTCCTAGCCCTACCCACCTTTCCCATTTTCCTCCCAGTTTCTGCCACCTCAAGCCCTCACTATAACTTTCATTCTGTCCTGTTTTAGCATCTACCACCTTGGCTGGAAGACTGCTCCACAGCTCCACCACCCTTTTTATAAAATAATACTTCCTCATGCCCCCCAAGCTTTTCTCCTGTCAGTTTCCACTCATGCCCATGGGACCACATACTAATATTCAAACTAAATAGTTCCCCACAGTTCACCTGTGTTAATTCCCTTCAAGAATGTAAAGGTCTCTAGCATACCTTCCCTGTCCCTTTTTGTCTCCGGTGAGTACATGTTCAGTGCCTTGATGTGCTCCTCATAGGACCTGCCTTGTTGGCCCTGAATTATTTTTGCCACCCTGCACCACACCATCTCCAACCTAGCCCTATCCTTCTTGATGTGAGGATTCTAGAACTGGGCACAGTACTCCAGGTGTGGCCTCACCAAAAATCTATATAGGGGAATTATTACCTCTTCCCTTCTGCTATCAATACCCCTACCAATACATCCCAGTGTTCTATTCACTTTGCTATATGCCTTGCTGCACCGACTCGATTGTTTGAGGGAGTCACCGATGATAACTCCAAAGTCCTATTCCTCAGCCATAGTGCTAAGTCTCACTCCACCCATCCAGTACTCTGCCCAGGGGTTCTTGTTTCCTAGGTGCATTACCTTGCACTTTTTGGTGTTGAATTTCAACTGCCAAACATTAGACCACCCCTCTAGTTTTTGTAAGTCACTCTGCATTTCCATGATTCTCTCATCGTTAGCCACCCTCCCACAGAACTTAGTGTCATCTGCAAAGAGACAGTACCTGCTCTGGATTCCCTCACCAACGTCGCTGATGAACATATTGAAGAGGACTGGACCCAGGATAGATCCCTGTTGTATCCTGTTCATGACATCCCTCTCTTCTGATCTGACCCTGCCAACCACAGTTCTCTGCTGCATCCCCTCTAGCTAGTTGCCTACCCAGTTTACTGTGACCTTAGCTGCACCAAGATCCTTTATTTTCTTCAGCAAGAGTTTGTGAGGCACTGAGTCAAAAGCCTTCCTGAAGTTGAAGTAGGGCAAATCTACAGCATGGTGCCAATCCAATTTCTTCACCACAAGTCTTAGAAAACTATCAGGTTAGTCTGGTAGGACCTCTCTGCCACGAATCCATGGTTTGCTATCCTGGAGACCATTGCTCTCCAAGTAGTCCATGAGGTCCTCTTTGACCAGTGACTCCATCAGCTTCCCTCCAATAGAGGTAAGACTGACAGGCCTGCAGTTCCCCACTTGTTCCTTGTCCCCCCATGGAGTGTAACTACATCTGCCACCCTCTAGTCCTTCTGAGCTACCCCCATCCTTAGTGAGTTGTTGAGATGACCTACCAGAGGTTCAGCCAGTACCACTGCCAGCTCCTTGAGTAACCTCAGATGCAACCCCTCAGGTTCTGGGGTCTTATCTATCTTTAGGGCTGCCAGTCCCTTTTGGACCCTTTCTCTTGTAAATATTGGCTGCCCCATCTCTGGGCACCTCTTGGTGGCTGCTTTGATGCCACTCTTTGGCAAGGGTCCACCATCCCTCCTTGTGAGAATGGAGCAAAAATAATCATTAAGGATGGCAGCTTTTTGTCCATCCTCCTCTATCATTGTACCCCCATCAGCTAGCCTCAAAACTCCTGTTTTCTTCCTTTTTTCACTAATATACCTGAAGAACTGTTTTTCTCCATTCTTGATCCCCTCCGCAATACATAGCTCTGTGTCTGCTTTTGCCTCCCTAACTGACATCTTTGCCTCCCTATTTTCAAGTATGTATTCAACCCATTCTTTCTTCCTCTGCTTTTCTTTATACTTTTAAAATGCCTTTTTCTTTTCCCACCACTTTCCTGACTCTTACAAATAACCATAATGGTCTCTTCAACCTGTTCTTCGTGGTTACCATCCTTGTGCATAACTTAAATGCCTCGAGAATGGCTCCCTTAATTGTCCCCATCTCTCTTCCATCCCCTTATGTTGTCCACCCCAGCTAACTTTTCCCTGACGAGCTACCTCAGCCTGTTGAATTCCTCCATCTAAAATCATGGACTTCAGCTCTTAATTGGGGTTTTCTGGACCCAAGGGCCAGTTCAAGCCAAATGGAATTATGGCCATTGTTCCCCAGTGGCTCCTTATTCTCATATCTTATTTATTATTCTTATTGTCAGATAATGTCACTGTCTCTAGGGCATGGCAGCCAGTCAGAGTGCTAGGATCATTCTTGCTATTGTACAATATTGTTTATTTTTACAAAGTCGTTTTATCTTGTCATTGAGTTATGTGATTTATTTTATCTGTTCTCTGGGCAGTTACAGTTTTCATCACTGACACTAAGACACCTCTGATGTATACTAGATTAATTTTTCTTGACATTGAAGATGGCATGAAGGGCAAAATGTGCCTATTTGTGGATGACACCAATCTCTGAGGGAGAATGGACACAGCTGAAGAGATACAGGACCTACAGGAAGATCTGGAAAAGCTAGGGAGGTGGTCCAGAATCTGGCAGTTTGGCTTCAATGCCAAGAAATGCAAAGTTATGCATATTGGAGCCTAGAATCCTAGGACAGAGTACTACCTGGGTAGAGTCTGAGTATCTGCATTACAGGAGGAGAAGGACCTGGGAGTGGTGATCACTAGTGACCTGAAGCACTCTACGCAGTGCAAGAAAGCAGCAGCAAAGGCAAACAAGATGTTGGGATGTACGATATTTCCAGGCAAAACTAGAAGACAACAAAAACAACTCTGCCAAATTCTGGAACATCCTCAAAGAGGTTGAAGGTCAGCATTCTGACACCTCCCTTCCAACCAAAATTGTGTCAAATGGAGTTACTTTTACGGACAGAGCTGCCATATTAGAGCAGCTCAATGAACACTTCCACTGCATGGCTAGCCTTTGACACCTCGCCTATCAACAAGCTTAGCCCGTTAGGGGATTGCTCGGCTAGCCCTAATGCTAATCTCAGTCCTAACCAACTACATCCACTTCCTTTCAGCTTTCATATAGTCACATTTAAACAAGTAGAGGACCTTCTTCTGTCACTGGACACTAAAAAGAGTGCCGGTGCAGACAATATCGAACACTTCTTCCTAAAGCTTGGCTATTTCTACTTGACTGCCCCTATCACCCATTTATCTAGCACTTCCCTAAAACACGGCAAGCTACCGGTGTCATGGAAAACTGCCTACATCTTACCTCTATTCAAGTCAGGGGATCCGAGCGACCTGAACAATTATTGGCCCATTTCCATACTATCCACCCTTTCAAAATTACTGGAAAAAATTGTCAACACCTAAATTAGAGAACACTTGGATTTGCAGAAACTGCTAAACCCTGCACAGTCCAGGTTTAGGGCCAAGCATAGCACAATATCTGCCCTTGCAAAAGTAACCACTGATTGGCAAATTGCCCTGGACTCTAAGAAACATGTATTTGCCCTTTTCCTCAATCTCAGTAAGGCCTTCGATACTATGGATCACAATAACTTGCTTACTAAACTGACCAATATTGGTCTCGATAGTCCTGCCATTAAATGGTTCACCAGCTACCTCACCAATAGGTTACAACAAGTCAAATCTGCACGTGACCTGTCTCCACAAAAATCTCTTCTACAAGGAGTCCCACAAGGCTCCATCCTGGGCCCTATCCTATTTGCAATCTACATAAATAACCTGGACTCTCATTTATGCGCAGCTAATGTGCACTTATTTGCTGTCGATACAGTACTCTACACTTCAAATTCTTCACTGCACTCGGCCCATAAGGACTTACAGCAAGACTTTATCACTCTTCAATATAACCTTATCAAACACAAGCTCCTACTTCAATGCCAAAAAGACTAAAGCCATGATTCTCTCACCAAAGGCAGTCTCCGGACCTACACACATCCCCAAGATACTAACGCTTTTGGGCAAACCCCTTGAAATAGTCGATACCTTCAAATATCTAGGGTTCTTGCTGGACAACAAGCTCAACTTTCTGTGCTACTTGAACGAAGTCTCGAAAAAGCTAAGACAGCGATTAGGCTTATTCTACAGTATTAAACATCTGCTTACTGTAGAAGCTAGAAAGAGACTAGTACAATCTACTTTCCTACCTGTACTGGACTATGCTGACTTCCTCTACAATCATTGCCCCTCATCAGTACTAAATAAACTTGACACTCTTTACCACTGAGCCTTAAGATTCATCTTTAACCTGCCTCTTTGCACACATCACTGCTTCCTGTACCAGGAGTCGGGATGGCCCTCACTCTCAACAAGGAGGAAAAGAAATGCTCTCCTTTGGCTCTTTAGAGCACTATCTGACAAACTTCCTGCATACATCTCAAGCTTTTTCAAGCGTGCCAATGGATTCTATGGCTTGAGACGCTACACCACACTTTGTTTCCAGATACCCAGAGTGAATACTACCTATGGCTCGTCTGCAATTGATTTTTCACTCCCATCTTTATGGAACACTATGCAAAGCTCACTAAAGCTTTTCTCACTCCCAAGCCTATTCCCATTCAAAGCTCTGATATCTGAATATCTGCAAAAAACCTGCAGTTGTTTTAGGCGTCCTTGAGCCCTTAGCTTCTGGCTCCTTCCTTGATTCTAACGCAACAGAATTTCACTCAACTCACATCCCTCGCAAGGGAAACCTAGCACTTACTAGCTTTTCTCCTACATTCTTGGTCTTCTGCATCCTTTCCCCTCCTTCCTAGCACACTTAAAGTCTTTCTTCCCCTCCTTGCTATTTTCATGAAGGAACTAGCCTCCATTTAGCAGAGTTAGCCTTGGATTATCGTCTCTTCTCTCTCATGTGACTTCATTATGAACTGTAACTGCGTGACCCTATGTTAAACTTGTATGTTGGTCCATATCGACCTTTATCTGTACTATGCTGTTGCTTCTGGGCTTCTGCATTTGTGATTATGTATTGTATTGTTTTTTGTCCAGGACCACTTTGAAAATGTGCTTGCTTAATGGTGTTGTTGCCTGGTTAAATAAAGTTTGATTGACTGATTGATTGATATCTAGGGGGATCAGTAGTAGGAGAGAGGAGGTTATATTGCCCTTGTACAGGTCACTGGTAAGGCCACATCTAGAGTACAGAGTTCAGTACTGGTGCCCACACCTCAAAAAGGACATTAACCTGCTGGAGAAGGTCCAGAGGAGGGCTACAAAGATGATAGCTGGTCAGCAGGGTAAGGCATATGAGGAGAGGTTGAGGGCACTGAACTTGTGCTCCCTGGAAGACAGGAGAGGGAGTACTTGAAAGGGATAAATAAGGTTGATAAGGAGAGTCTCTTTAAGCTGAGTGGCAACCATAACACAAGGGGGCACAGTCTTAAGCTGGATAGTGGGAGGTTTTGGAGGGAGGTCAGGAAGCACTTCTTCACAGAGAGGGTGGTGGACACTTGAAGTGCGCTGCCAGAAGAGGTATTCTCATTGAAGACAGTGGGCAGCTTTAAGAGGGGCTGAGACAGGTATAGGGGGAGGGTAAGGGTCATGGGTAGGGAGGATGGGAGAAGTGGGGAGAGGGGGTAGGAACTGTAGCTCAAGCTGTGGATCCTGCAACACAAGCAGACTTAATAGACCAAATGGCCTTCTTGTGCTGGCTTCTTTTTATGTTCGTATGTTCGTATCTCCTACCATCTCTGAGTTGGTGTGCAGCACATCAAGGATTGCAGACTGCCTGGTGGGTTCCTTAACTAGCTGTACAAGTAGACAGTCCTGGAAGGTGTCCAGTAAGGCCTGATTTCTGGTATTCCTGACTACTGGAACATCCCAGTCGATGTCTGGCAGGTTCATTTCACCCACCACCACCACTACTTCCTCCTTTGCCACCCACTTTCAGTTTCTTCACTGAGCTCTCGTTCCCTCTCTTCCCCTTTCCCAAGAGGTCTATAGATCACCCCAGCACAGTTTCTTGCCTAAACCTACCCTGAGTTGCTACCCCTGATGCACCCATCTTCCACCACCTAAATGTCATCCTTGATAAAAAGGGCTACTCCTCCCCGTACCTGTTCCTCAGTCCCTCCTGAACACTGAGTACCCAGGGTCTGTCAGGTCCCAGTTGTTATTTGCCAAAGTCCACATTTCTGTGATGGTCACAAGGTGCACCTCAGTGTCTGCCATCAATGACTGGCGCTCACTAATTTTGTTACCCAGGCTGCTAGTGTTTAGGCATGCCTTCTTCCATCTGACCCCTGATCCTGCTTTGCTACTACTACCCTTGTACTTTCCTTGTCCTCTCATCCTCTTGTTTTTCTTTGTGTTTGAACACTTGCATTCCCCCTCTCTAATGTCACCTCAGCTGATCCATTTGGGGTCACAACTCTTTTTGTACCCTCTGTGCTGCCACAAGCCCCCAGATATGGGGGAGTTCTGGCTAGGATCCTCTTCTTCTCACCAGCCTCCATAGTTCCCCTAGTCCCAGTCTCCCCCACAGTCATTTTAAATGTCTGCTATAGATGTCAAACTTCTGCCCCTGCACTCTGTTTTCAGGGTAAGTCTGTCACCCTTGATGAATCTTCTGTCCCAGGAGTCCCCCAATCCCCCACAAAGTAGTACCCCTTCTCCTGATACCATCCCTTAAGCCACCTGTTAAACTCCTCTATTACATCGCTCCTTATCCTAACCTGCTTCCCCTCCCTGCCCCACACAGGGATGACTTTGAAAAAGGTCAGGGAGTCTGAGTGTGCTGCAATCTGTCCCCCAGTCTATGGAAGTTCAGCGTCACCATCTCCACCAACTAGTTGCCAGATCATTGGTACCCAGGTGTACCAGCACCCCCAGCTCCCCCTTCTCCCTATCCGCCATCCTCCCTATCCTGTTTAAATCCTGGATGGCCAATGCACCAGGAATGCACCAGGCCAGCCCCTCCCATCCAACCCCCCCAGCTCCCTCTCTAGCCCCCAATCATTGAGTCTTTGACCAGTAAGAATCTCCTGGTAGACTTACTTCCCTTGGGTGCCATCCCACTGTCCTGCTCTTTCTCACTGACTGACTCAGAGTCTACCCCCCAGTAGATTCAGTTGCCTGATCCTCCTCTAGGGGTATGGAGCTGTTCATCATCAGGATGGTGCTGGGCTGGACAACCTCCTTATGGCTATCTCTGCCCCCATCCCCCATCCCACCACTCTCCACCTCCCTGGACCAGTGCTGGTCTCTGGGGGAGTGGGGATGAGAAGGGTGGACTCCAGTTGAGCTGGTGATACACTGATATATTTCTACCCTTGTTGACACTAGCTGAGCCTGGTGCTCTGCCGTGGTCCTGCAGATGAGTTAGTGCCCCCTTCTCCAGAGCATATCCCTAGAGAAGAGCACCCCACAGCCGCCACAACTGCCTGCCTTCCCTCTGAACTCCATCCCTATACAGACCTACGAATGAGGCTAAACCTAGCTGATGTGGAGTCCAACAACAGATTCACAGTTTACAATGTGTGGTGTCCACCTGGCCTATGATTTCGAACAGTCATCAGCAAGCTCAGCAATGAAAGTACTTAACAATTTATCTTGTAGTGCTCACTCAGATAGGGTGTAGATGTAATGCTCAGCTGTAGCACAGAAACAGTAATGAAATTACTTTGTACTGCTCACCCAGATAGGGTGTAGCTGTAAGTCTTAACTGTAACACAAAAGCTGTCTAGCACCTAACACCTATATTAGCAATATGCACAAGTGTGCGCTAAATGCTAGCTTCTCCTATATTGTGACTGCTGATATGTGATGTATTTTGTTACTATTTTGCTGTGCCTTGCACAACTACCTGCTGTGCTGTACTGTACTGTATATGTATGTTTTGCCTGACTGACCACAGAATTCTGTATTCTAATTGTATTCTCCCATCCCCTTCCCACAGGATGCATCTGGAATGGAGCAGTAGTCTGCTCAGCATGCCTTCGTGGTAAAACTTTTAAAAAAATAAATAAATAAAATGTGGAGGATCCAAATGTTAAAGCAAATTACAAGCAACATTTTGTTTTTGAGACATTTCTTTTCATTCCCCCTTTTAACGCCCTTTAACCCCCCAACCTGGTTAGCATGTTATTTCTTTTCATCCCCCTTTGATCCCCCTGCCTGGATGGCTTGTTATTTCTTTTCAGCTCTTTTTAATCCCCCCGCACCTGGACAGCATGTTATTTTTTAATCTCCTTTAACCTACCCCCACCAGAACGGCATGCTCTTTTCAGCCCCCTTACACATATACACACACACACACACACACACACACACACACACACACACACACACACACACACACACACACACCTGTATGGCCTTATATTTCTGCTTCTTGTACTGTATATTATTTACAGAATACATTTTTAAAAAACATTACAGTCTCCTGTGTGGTCTGCACTCACCTTCTGGGTCCAAAAAGGGCCGAGGCGAGGTGAGCTCTATACCCCTGTGACTTCCTGGTCATCCTGATGTCACACCTGTCGAGCTGCTCATGCATTCCCTGGTCCTCTGGCTCAGCATCTGCTGCAGGGTGTTCCTCTGTGGCTGGAAGGCCTAGCCCATGATTAAGTGCCATGTTGTGTAGCATGCAACAGGCAAGGAATATACTAACATACTAAAATGCCAGCAGAAATGGCCAAATGGTCTTTCGTGTCTGCTCGTTTGGTCAGCCCCCACCCTGGGAGCTGATCTTGCTGCCCTCCTCATCCTCTCTGGCTTCTCCCTTCCCAGTCCCGGATATTCCCACTGCACAGGACTTTGCATCCAGAACCCTTCTGCTTTACCTGTCCCACCCCCTCTTGAACCCCTCCACCGTCTCTGTCTCCACCAGCCCCCTGTGCAGCACATTCCATGGCTCCACCACCCTCTCAGTGAAGTAGCACCTCCTCCTTTCTCTCCTGAATCCCCCCCTCCAGCTTTCACCCATGCTCTCTAGTTGCCCCCCCTTCCTTCGGAGCACCTTGACTGCTTCTCCCCTATTTAATCCCTTCATGTACTTGAAGACCTCTATCATGTCCCCCCGGTCCCTTCTCTCTTCCAATGTGTAAATATTTAGCTCTTCGAGCCTCTCGCCATAGGTCCTGTCCCCAAGCCCCAGATCATTTTTGTTGCCCTCCTCTGGACCCTCTCCAGGTGTTCAATGTCCCTCTTTAAGTGTGGCCTCCAAAACTGCATGCAGTACTCGAGTTGCAGTCTCACTAAGCAGTTACACAGAGGGAGTATCACTTCCCTCCTTCTGGAGGTGATCTCCCTAGTGATGCATCCCAGCATCCTGTTGGCCTTGGCCACTGCCCTCCTACAAGTCTCAGAGTTGTTCATCTTGACATCCACCACCACCCCAGGTCTCTCTCAGCCATTGAGACTTGTAGCATTCCCCCTCCCCCAGGGTGTACTCTTGGCCCTGGTTTCTGGGTCCCAGATGCAGTACCTTGCATTTCCCTGCATTAAACCTCAGCTTCCACTTTCTAGACCACCTTTCCAGAGCCTCCAGGTCCCCCTGAAGGCCACCCTCCCCTCTCCTCCTCCCCATCCACCACTGCCCCTAGTTTTGAGTCATCCGCAAAGAGACTCTTCTCACTCCTGATATCCTTCCTTATGTCAGAGACATAGGCATTGAACAGGAGGGGCCCAAGGACTGATCCCTGAGGGACCCCACTAATGACCCTCCTTGGAGATGAGACTATCCCGCCAACCATGACCCTCTGGGTCCGGTCCTGGAGCCAATTGCCTATCCATCTGATCATCTGGTTCCCCACCCCCATTTCTCCAAGCTTATTCAACAGGCCCCCGTGAGGAACAGAGTCAAACGCCTTGCTGAAGTCAAGATAGAGGACATCCACCGGTCTACCCAGGTCTAAGGCTCTCGTCACACTGTCATAGAACTCCACAAGGTTTGTCTGACACAGTTTCCTTGGGATGAATCCATGCTGTCTATCGTCCAGGCACCCCGACTTTTCCAGGTCCCCCCCCAGCCTCTCCTTGACAATGCCCTCCATCTCCTTGCCCACCACCGATGTCAGGCTGACAGGCCTGTAGTTCCCTGCCACCTCCCTTGATCCCCCCTTGTGGGTAGGCACTATATGCACCACCTTCCAGTCCTGGGGCACCCACCCTGTCCTCAGAGAGATGCTGAAAAGCTCCACCAGGGGTTTCGCCAGGACATCTGCCAGTTCCTTCAGCATTCTGGGATGTAGTTTATCTGGCCCTGGTGCTTTCTCCATCTTAAGGGACCTGAGGGCTTCCCTCACTCTCTCTGCTGTAATTTCCATCTCCTCTACCTCGTCCCCCTGCCTTGCCTTCTCCCCTCCTGCCAATGATGGCCCATCCTCTCCCAGACCCGAGACGATCGGCAAGGGTCCCCCCAGTTTTTCACCATCTCCTCCCATGTATGATGCAGCCCCCCATTTTCCTTGGCAAAACTGGAGGCAAAGCACCCATTTAGTACCTCAGCCTGCTCCCCGGGATCTTGTGCCCATCCCTCTCCTGTTTTAATCCTGCTAATCTGCTCCTTCACCCTTCGTTTTTCCCCAGTGTATCTAAAGAACCCCTTATTCCCTCTCCTAATTTCCCTGGCCAGGTTCTGCTCCTTCCTTGCCTTAGCCACCCTCACCACTCTAATATGCTACAGACCTTATGAGGAGTGCATTGTAGGGCACTACCGGAACTGTCAAGGCACCTGAACTGAGTCTTGAGCATTCCAAAGACACCCTCAGTGATGTCGCATGTAGCGATATGTGCCACACTGTACCTGCCCTCTGCAACAGATGTGGGTTGTGGGACAGGTGTGAGAAGCCAGGGATGCAGGGGATATGCACTGCCCTCTGTGTAGGTAAAGGGCATGGGTTAGTGACGTTATTGGCAACATGGGGAGGGGGAGAGGCCTTTGGGGTATACTCACCAATGAGGTGCTCACTAGGGATGTCCCCACATTTGCACCTCTGACACAGGATGAAATTGTGTCACTGCTGTGGAACCCTGTGAGGACATTAATGATGCACCCTGTTGCATCACACACCACCTGACAGTTGATGGAGTGGTACCCCTTCCTATGCATAGGACTCAGATCCATCACCAGTGGGTGTCTGGATGGCAACATGGATGCAGTCAGTGGCACCAAATACAGACAGTAGATGCTCAACTCGATAAAATTGCTGCATGGTTGCTGTTTGCTCTGCTGGTGTGGTGGGGAATATAATGAACTCCCCACCATGGGCCTGCAAGGCATCTTGGAACTGGCCTAACAGCCACGAGGTGGCAGACTGTGAGATACCGGTGATGTCCCCACCAGTGTCTGGAAGGTTCCAGTGGCCAGAAAGCAGTTGTAGAGCTGCCCTGGATGTCTGTCTGGAGCTGGTCATGCAGCAGCTCACACAGCTGCATGATCATTGGCCTGTTAAGCCCGCACCAGCCCATGATTTGTTTGACACTGAGGACTTCAAAAATGTGACTCATGGACAATACTGTCTGTTTGTAGCATAGTGCCTCTAGGACATGCACCTGGGCCCAGGGAGCATTGGCCTCTCCTCATCTTGCATGACCAGCTGCATCAGGTACACAATGTGAATCATTTTAATTTCAGCTGGGTGTGTATCTGTTCTGCTATGCCTGTCCCCTCCTCTGGGGTTTGCCCCAGGTTAAGACCTCCTTTTTATAGGTGGTATTTGAGCAGCGCTATTGTGATGCACTATTCCATTAGTGCAGTGCTATATGTTTGAAAATCGCACTGTACACGATGTGCAGGTCACTGCCCCAGCTTCAGCACTGTGTACATTAACTGTGTGCAAGAGCGCTAGCACAGATAGCATGCACAGTGCAATCCTTTCAGTATGAGGAACATGGGTAAATACACGGCAGCGTAAATGCAAACACTTTGCGCCAGACAGAAAGCTTTGAACATCTGTGCCCCAGGCTCCACAACCTTGTTTGATCCTACAAGGCAGGGATAGTTACCACAACACTAACAGCAATCTGGTGGCATCATGTATTACCAGTTTTTGACCAGGAATTGCTCTTTTCCAGGTGTGTCCTGTGGGAGTGTTATATGAACCTCTCTTACTGGCAGGTGTTGATGTCAGTGGTAATGATGTTATTTTGTTACAAGAAACTTGGCTTGACAAAGATGTGGACTTTTATCTAGACAGAGTTTCAAGATTTAAAGGGAAACATCCACCTGTAATTGGGCCCCACCTCAGTGTGAGGCAGGGTCCTATCAGCATTTTTGGAAACGGTTATAATTTTTTTACTTACAGTGTGTTTAGTACTTAAGATTTTATATGGTTGATCCTGCCATCCCTTCCACCAGCATTTTGAAATGAAGCGCTCCTAGCAGTGCACCTACAACTTCACGTGGCTGTCCCAATAATGACGTATGAGCTGGGAACAGCCGCTGGAGCATGAATAGGAGCCCTGTATAGTTGGAGCTATTAATAGCTCTGGTTTGCAAATTACATGTCTCTGTGTTATACTGAGACCAGTAAGTAAAGAAATTACAGCAGTTTATGAAAATGCTAATTATGCCCTGCCTCACACTGAGGTGGGGCCAGATTACAGGTGGATGATTCCCTTTAATAAATCTGCTTCTAGGTTTGCCTCTTTTGTTAGATGTATGGGAGGTTTAAATATTTCTTTTCCTCAAAATTCAATTGGATGACTAAAGAAACTGAGCACAATTGTCCTTGGTCCTTGATAATATATATTTACCTAATAGAAGTCAAAACTTCTTAATGCTACTTCTGTAATATTTATATTCTCCCATTCTCATTACCAGCATAAGATGTAAATATCTAGGAGAATTCAATGATGATCCTCTCTGATCTACAGTCTTACGTCTATGATACTATTTTTATGGTAACTGGAGATTTCAATTCTGGAACAGGTTTAGTTGATAACCCACTTATCCCGAAAGATGATTGGCAGTGTCTTTCATATCCTTCAAAGGAAATATAAGTATCAAGATAAAAAGAACACAGTGGGTATGAAATTCCTCCCCTTACTGACAGCGCTAGGTTCACACTGTTTTAATGGCAGAGTGCCTAATGATTTCACATATGACCGATTTCTCTTCTCCTCAAGTGTCAGCATCAATTACAGACCACATCCTAACTGAAACTTTTTCATGGGAATTCTTTAAAGATTTTAATATTATTCAGCAAATTAGAAGTGATCATTTTCTTTTTGACCCTGATCCTCTTAAGAGCTATAAGGCCAAATCCACCCTTCCTAAACAGACAAGCTAGCAATAACGAATAAAACAAGGTGGGGATAGGCTCTAAAACAAGAGGGGAAACATTATTAGGAAGCTAAACTCCAATAAACTAGTGAGACTAGCTTTAAGGACTAAATGAATGAAGATTGTTACTGCAGTTACTTTTAGGCAGCACGCCATACTTGCACTGCCTCATGTAGTCATGTGTACTCATCAGTGCAGATTTAAAAGATTAGGGTTACATTTAGTGTGCACAAATGGGCTGTAGTGAAGTCTGCATAATGACAAGCCAAACAGAATGTTGTTCAGTGGAAGCATTTCCAAGTCAGTTTACCTCCTCCCAACACACACACATACACATACACACACACACACACAGACTTCATATTCATCATGCTTTGTGCTGGATTTCAAGCTTCTGATTGTGTGTTTACAGAAGTCACACAAAGTGGAAAGTATCTGTCTTCTTGTATAATTTATGAATATTACACATTGTTCTTCTTTCTGATTAGCATTTAAATTTCTTTACCATTTTCCAGTCACAACAACAAGTACAAGACTTCAAGTCTGTGGATTCCCAGGAACCTAAAGCAACCATATGTGCCCACAGTTATAGGATTTTAGATTACAATTCTGACTCTGAAATTTAAGTCTTGGATGAAGTTAGGGGCTGTTTTTACCACTGTTAGCTAGGTTTCCTCCATTTCTTGAAGCTAAAGCTGTGGAAATAGTGGTTCAACCCCAGAAAGTGTAATGCGGTGTTCTCTTGGAGGTACGATATCTGCAGCTGTTGCAGAATGCTACAGCATGTCTTGTCACTCTGGCTCTCTGCAGCTCATTCTTGTAGATTTGTTTTTTTATGCATTTATCTATCCACTGGGTATTTGCACTGGTGCAGGGACCATTTTCAGGCAGAACCTGAACCATAAAGATGACAGAACTATACAGTTACATTACAGCGACATAAAGAGGAATTTTAAAGACACTGACAAGCAAATTACAAGACATGATAATTACAGTCACAAGATGATGCTTCCATACAAAAACAAACTCTGGTCAGAGCCACAATGACTGCTACTGTAATAGTATTGAAGTAATTTGGATGCACATGTTCATAAGCCCCATCCCACTTTTTAGTATACTATCATCTTACTTCCTCTGATGTACTCCAGCGTTTGGCTCATGTTGGACTCTTGTGAACGCATATGCAATTTGCAGTTGTACTTACACCTTGGAGGAGTTCTCCTTTAATGTACATGCTATCCTAGAACTAGTGCCTTTATTGTGCAAAGTTTAATTTTGCTTTAGCATCATAGACTCTTAACACATTCTGCTTTAAATTCTGAGTTTATAGTGCCTTCTCAATGTGGGACAGATTTGGGGCAGACTAGAGCACTTTTACTGAGGGGTACAATGAGGGACATCACTTCTAATGATGGATTGTTTAGAGGCATGCTTCTGGTGGCCATTTTTGGTGCTACTAGCTCTTTATTTATTGCAAGGAGTACATCTTCCTGGAACCTAAGCAAACAGCTGCAGTGAAGTGAATTTTAAAACACATAGTTCAATTGAGACTAAGGGCTACACGACCCCTCAGAGAGAGAGAGTGACAGAAAGAGAGAAATGTACTATGAATCCCATGATGCCCGTCACACAGTGGCCAACAGTGAGTGCTGCTCTGTGTGTGTCTGGCAGAGCAATGCTGTAGGAGCAATGCCCCAGTCATGCTGCTCTTCAGTCTCTCTCTGTTAGCTGGAGGATCTCAGCCTGCAATCTGGCAGGGGACAGACAGTAATAGTAATGATGAGGAACTAAAATGGATACAAACAATGGAAGTAGGGAGGGGACACAGAAGGAACTGGAATGGCATCCAGAGAGCAGCAACTGTTGAGTGGACACTAGAGATAGAAAGGAGGAGGAGGAGGAGGATTCAGGGTGAAACCAAAGCAACTAATCAAATGCTCCTTTCTCAGTCTCCCACACTGTCTCACTGTGATACACAGTGCTGTGTGTGAAGAGAGCCAGAATTACTAGCAGCCACTAGAGAAATATGGCCAGCAGGATCAGGAATAAGAAAATAGTACAGTAGGGGGGGAGAGAAGGAGTAAGGAAGCACACTGTATTGAATGGAGGAGACACAAAGAGATGTGCTTCAACTCAGCTTGGTGTAAGGAGACAGCTGTGGTGCGTTCACTGTCACGTGCTTCCAAATCTTTAAGAAGCCAGCATGTTCTGGGTTGCCAGCAGCTTGGGCTGGGTCTGAGCACTGCAGAGCTCAGGACCAGCCAGACACTTCCCTATTTTGGCTCCCCTCTGATGTCACTAATAGTGCAGAGGGAGCCCTTACTTCCACTGCAAATATTTTAACTAAAAAGCTTTACTGGTTGAAATAAAATAAGTATTTATGCTATTGCCAGTATCAGTTCTCCCCAATGGGAGTCACAATCTTTGGTCCTGGACTTCCTCTCTGGACCAACCAGGGGTCCTCATTATGGTGCCTTATGGGAGAAACTGTGAACTTTAGTGCTGGTACCTAAACAGACCAATGGAAGTGCCTGAACTGTGATTGACAGCTCCCTCAGCCAACTGGAATACAGGAAAACTGGACACGTCCAAGAACTACTTTTAAACTGTGTGCATTGCAGTTCGAGACTCCGAGGAGAGAGGAGCCAGTTGCACTTAGTGTGTTCCTCACAGGAGAGGCCTGTATTGCCTTCTGTGGTTCAGTTTTGATCCAAAAGGGGATCGATCACCTGGAACTGCCAAAAAAGCAGTCTGAGAGGGTTCTCCAGCCAGAAAGTTGGAACCAGCCATTTGCCGAAAAGGAGAGTTTTGTCTTCAGCCACTGCAATTGTGGCCTACCTTGTTTATGGAGAAGTGTTCCAGGGAGAAGCGCTCCAGGGACTCCTGTGTAAGAAAGGGAGCCAAGCAATATGCAGCAATGAACTTTGTCTACCCAGCTGGAGGGTTCACCAGCAAACAGCAAAACAACTGTTGAAAGCCATCTCCTCAACTGGATCCATGCCAGCAAATGCCCAGATAGACCGTTCCTGTACCAGCAGCCTTACCATCTTGGTGAGAGACCAGATCTGGTGATTCAGCCCGTGATGCAGCTATGCGCAGGTTGCAGCCACCTACAGGGAAAGGCCATGAAGTGAGGGTGAGTCGTGTCAGCCCTGGTCCCCATGATCAGTTTCAGCCAGGAGCATGTCTTCATGTAGCCACTGCCATATTCCATTCTGCAGGGTACAGTGAGTAAAACCAGGGTAGCTCCCTGTAACCAGCTGTTAAATTATCTATGGTACCAACTGATTTTGTTTGTCAGTTAAAGTGTTTAAATAGAGTGGGCCATCTGGCCATGAACACAGCTGGTTTTGAGTTATTGCATATTTTTAATCACCATTCTTTCCATCAAGGGCCCCAACCATTTGCAACTCCTGCCACACCGCATCATTATCAGGCATGCCTGTATTCCACTCTGGGTACCCAGCAGTTGCATGGACTGAATGAGTCAGGGGCTAGAGTTATTAACAGCATAATTAAACCATTCTGCCTAAATACAGTACAGTAATCATTAGCCTAAATTCTCACCCCCCTCCCTTGTTACAGACCCCCAAAATAAACCTGAGTTGCTGCTTGAATGTTAAGTCGAGTCCATGAGCATATTATTACCAGGTCTGAGGTTATTGATACAGTGCTACGTATATTGAAAGTGCATGCTCACATTTAAAACTGCCTTTTGCAGGGGGTCCAGGGTGTTTGCTAGAAGTCTAAACCCTGGTGTAAGTGAGTTGTGCATGAGCATATTATTAATGCCTGCTCTGAACTGTACGTTGAATGCTAAAACTTGCTATTGTCAATTTTTTGTTTGTTTGCTTCTGTTTTTGGGTGTTTTTTTTTTGGTCAATTCTGTTTATACTCCACGGCAGACACTACTATTCTCCACCACCCTACCGGACTCAGGGTCTTTCATAAACTTACCTGTGCTATGCTAGGAGGCAGTATAGTGTAGTGGTTTAAGGTTCTGAGCTGCAAACCTGGAGACCTGGGTTTGAATCCCACAGCCCCACTTGCATACTGTGTGACCCTGAGCAAGTCACTTAACTTCCTTGTGCTCCCAGGTCGCACCTGGAAACAAGCTTCTGCTTAGTGTGCCTTTCCTGGTTAAACAATTTCCCCTTTCCCCTTTCCCTATACGTATCCCGGCAGAACTCCAGAGCCGATTCGGAGGCTTCAACGAGTGGTGTCCCCGATTTCCACCATTTTCTCCCTTCTAACTGTCCGTAGCCCCGGAAGCAGGGTGACTCATGCACATGGAAGCACACGTGCACACCACAGCTCCAGATTACAGCCCCTTCCACCATCCCCTGGCCTTGCTCCCCGGCTCTCGCAGGCAGCACTGCCACCCAGCCTCCAATGGGGGGCAGCCAAGCACTGAGAGGCTCACCAGATCCCTCCCGAGGTGGAGAGCTGCCCACCGGCAGCTACTCACTGTCCTCTCCCTCCCCACTGCTGACCCCCAATGACTCGAGCTCATTCCCGAACCCAGGTCACCGGCATGGCGTGAGTTGTGGCATTCAGTGTCTCAGCCCTCAGTGCCACTGGGCTGGCTTGCTATTGCCAGTTTAAGTGTATAAGGTCACTAGGTGGGATTGTGGGTGGTTATAGCTTCACAGAGGTCCCTACCAATCTAGATAGATACCCACATATGCACTACTCTGGGTGGAGGCACTAAAATATTGACTGAGGGCAGGGAGACCCCGACAACTGTTAGTTTCTAACTCAGACCCCTCAACCTGTATTCATGGTAGCAGGCAGGGGTAGTAGCCCTTGGTATAATGGCATCAGGGTTATACATATGGAGGCACCACTGTGATTACTGTCCCCTAGTGGCCAAAATATAAAATTGCAACTATTCATTGATTGAGTGCCAAAATAAAGATGGAGAAACTTTCTAAGGTTAAACTTGAGATCCCTCCCCCACAAAACTGCTGTGCACTGCCTGTTGGGGTGAAGTGAGGCTGAAGCAATTGATCCCCACAATGCTTTAATGTTATTGGATATCCCGCTGGGTACCACTAAAGCTGCTGTAGAGGAGGCAGTGAGTAAAGTTAAGTGTCTGAGTAAAATCACTGTACAGGGTGAAATGTTGACTTATTTACTCAGAGTATAGTGGCTCTAATTTAATGCAGCACTCCCATAAATCAGGAGACAATACCTCCTGTTATCATGCCTGAAGAGTCCCAGATGGGATAGAGGGTTATCACTATGTATAGTGGGGCACCTACCCATGGGGGTCACCCATGTTGAAGGTTTAAAAGAAAAGCTGGAAAAATGGCTAGCAGCTGAGAGATAGACTTTTGAGGATCTAAAAAGGGCAATAGGGAGTACCTGGGGAGTTACTCCAGTTAACTCCTCCCCGACCACCATGTCTGAACCTGTGTTTTCACCACCTACATTTTCCCCCATAGTGGTACCTTCAGTAAATCTCGACTTCCACCACAGGCTTAGACTATTTTCGGGCACTATTCCCACACCCCAGGGGGAAGACAACTTTGAGACTTGGATGGACTATGCATCCCCCTTGGTCCAAGAGTGGCAATGTGCAGAGGATGAGAAGCAGAAGAAACTAATGGAGAGTTTAAGGGGCCCTGCACTTGAAGCCATCAGATTTTTCTGGTCCATAAGCTCTGGTGCTTCAGCTAATGAATATTTGTCTGCTTTAGAAGGTGTTTTGGGGAGCACTGAATCAGGAGAAGATCTAATATGGAAACTCAAGTCCACCAAACAGTGTAAAAATGAAAGTTTGTCTGCTTATGTGACTCAGGTTGAAAGGTCCCTTCAGAGAGCACACCACAAGGGTGACATACAAGTAAGTGACGTAAACAGAGTGAGGCTAGAACATATCCTTAAATCAGCTTGGTACTCCAGTGTCCTCATGCTCAAACTAAAGTTCCAGGATCACAAAGATGATTCCCCTGCCTATTGCCGGTTGATGAAAGAGTTAGAGAAGCTGAGAAAACGGATGAGAGTGTTGGGACCCTTTTGCGGGTGCTGCCAAAGCTGACCCTGCCTCTGAGAAATCAGGTGAAAAGGACATTTTGCTTGATCCCCAGGAACTCACTGATTTGTTAAAGGAGTTAAAAGAATTGAGAGCTAGTGTGCAGACCACAGCAGACATGGTCAAAAGTCATATTGCTTGTTCTTTGACTACTGAGGCTACCAGTGAAGTTCACCCCACTGTGAAAGGCACCAGTGTTCAAGACCCTGAGAGCAGGTTGGATGACGACATGTTAAAAGAAATGAGAAAACTGCAAGGTTTGGTAAGAGACCTTGCCCAGTCATCTCAAGGCACGGGGTCATAATGTCACAAGACATTATGCCACATGGAAAAATCGTGCTATTGCCATGCGGCATAATTCTTTTTTCTGTCGGGGGTGCCACCCCCACACCCCCTGTTATGGGGGGCTGCATCCCCCCAGACCCCCCACTAAAGATTCTCAACTCTGGGGGGGGATCCAACTCCGGGAGTGCACAAACCATGAAGAAAAATAAAATGTCTGGGACCGGGAATCAAACCAGTCCCAGACACAGTGTCTGGGTTCCTGCTGCGGTGGCTCAGTCCAGTGAGCCATGGCAGCTGCTCAGCAGAACCCACTCCCAGCAGAGGTCTTATACTCTGCCTGGGAATGTGTGAATGGTGCAATACCACGTACAGTGGTATACGTAGTATTGCACCATTCGCTGTCCTGGCCAGTGCTCTTTCAGGTTAGCTATAATGTCATACCCTATTAAGAGTATGACATTATGACCTAGTAGGTCATCTCAACAGCCCTCATCCTGGAGGAGGCCCAGTGGAGCTGACCCTGAATCTAAGCCCAAGGATGAGTACAAGTCTGGCCCTTATGATAGCCGCAAACAGGAGGAAGACCCTGCTCGAACTCCTAACCTCAGATCCAATGTATTCTGCTATCACTGTGGAGAGGATGGGCACACTAAAAGAATATGCCATGCCCTGGAAGATTTAAGGAAAGTAATTGCCAAGTTGCTAAACCGGGTCAGACAAAGTAGTATAAAATCTCAATCCAAGCTGCCACACAACTCGCACATGTCCAAATCAACTGTCCAGCATCCTGTGAATAATGTTTCTCCTGAATGGCCATAAATAGTAGGACCTTCCATGGAGACTACCATGCACGTGGATGCATCCTGGCCCGAGCCGTGTTGAACAACTGATCTCAGCCCATGATAATATTTAAAGATTGGTACGATCATCACCTACCTGACCATGCTTTAGAACCCCTAGATGGAATGCACGTGTGGGGCTTGAGTGAAAAGTCTTATCCATACCTTGGATTCTTAAGAGTGTGGCTTTCTTTCCTGACCACTGTGGCAGGTGTGGATGAGCCTGTAGAAACCTTGGCATTAGTCTGTCTTCCTTCTGGCCTATATGATGGAATTCCAGTACTGACTGGCACTAATGCACATATGTTTGGCCACTTGGCTCAAATGTGTCAAGAAAAACAAGTACTAAAGACAGGCAGGGCATTATATATCCATTCCATGGTACAGAAGGCCTATGAGATGCAGATGCACCCAGAAGAATGTGACAAAAATGAACCCATGGGACTTGTCTGAAAAAACATCAGCTCTTGTCCTGCCACCTAATGCACAATGCATTGTCAGTGGAGATGTGTGTATGCACAAGGATGTGACCAATAAGGAACCAGGAAAGGACAGTGGGACATCTAGAAGTCATCGGTGCCCAGGACCCTAGGCAACATGGGTTCACAGTGGGTAGGTCGTGTCAGACAAATCTCATAGACTTCTTCGACTGTGTGATGAAGGAAGTAAATCAGGGGCACAGTGGATGTAGCCTACCTCAATTTCAGCAAAGCCTTCGACACTGTCCCACATAGGAAACTGGTTAACCAGATGGGTAGTCTGGGCATGGCAGACAAGGTGGTAAACTGGGTTAGAAACTGGCTAATGGACAGGAGACAGAGGGTGATGGTAAATGGAGTACAATCTGGGGAGAGGAGGGTGACCAGCAGAGTACCTCAGGGATCAGTCCTTGTACAAGTTCTGTTCAATGTCTTCACCAGTGACATTGCAGAAGGGCTGGAAGGAAAGGTCTGCCTGTTTGTGGCTGACACAAAGATATGTAACAGGGTGAATACTCCTGAAGGGGTGGGGAAAATGAGGAGGGACCTGGGGAAGCTTGAGAGATGATCTGCAGAGTGACAACTAAGGTTGCACCTGGGACACAGTAACCCTGGAGAGAGCTACAGGATTGGGGGGGAGTTGCTGACAGTCACCAAAGAGGAAAGAGACCTGGGGGTTACTATTTCGGGAGACCTGAAAATGTCAAAGTAGACCACAAAGGCAGCAGGGAGAGCCAGTGGCATGCTGGGGTGCATAACAAGGGGTATCACCAACAGAAGGCGTGAGGTAGTGATGCCATTATACAAAACTCTGGTTAGATTTCACATGGAGTACTGTGTGCAGTTCTGGAGGCCACACTGCCTTCACCGGGTAGTGATGTAGTTAATGATGACACTAAAAATTAAGAAACTAATAAGAAAGAAAAACAAGGTATAGGACTCTTTCAAAATCAAATGATCCTGAGGATAGTATAAAATACAAGGCCTTAGTAAAAGACGTAAAAAAACTATAAAGAGAGCTAAAGCCAACTATGAATTAGAACTTGCCTCCAAAGCCAAGGATAATTATAAAATGTTCTATGCCTATATTAATAGTAATAAGAAATCCGCACACATAATCGGCCCATATACCAATTCTGAGGGAGTTAAAACTAATGACAAAGAAACAGCAAACATTCAGAATGAATACTTCTGTTCAGTATTTAATAAACAAAACACCAAGACCAATACTCCTACAGCCATTCTAAAACATACACCAGGCAAAATAAAAATTGATGTGGAAGATGTGTTGAAAAGGTTACAAAAACTTAACATAAATAAATTCTGCGGGCCTGATAATATACATCCTAGAATTCTAGTAGAGCTCTCAGAAAGCTTAGCGACTCTAATAACATACATTTTTCAGAAGTCTATTGACTAGGGTGAAGTAACACAAGGGTGGAGGGATGCTGTGGTTGTACCAATCTGGAAAAAAGGCCCAAGGACCAACCCTGGAAATTTTCACCCAGTTAGCCTGACATCTACGATATATAAAATCTTGGAGGGTATAATAAAATATATTATAGTATTACAGCTTGAGGCTACTAACTCACTAGATCCATCCCAACATGGATTTATGAAATCCTGTTCATACCAGACAAACTTGCTAGTATTTTATGAACAAGTAAGTAAAGCTCTGGATGACAGTATTGCAGTGGATATAGCTTTCTTGAACTTTTCAAAAGCGTTTGATAAGCTCCCCCATAAAGAAATTATGTTTACCCTGAAACAAAAAGGGTTAGATCCCAATTTGATTGCTTGGATTGCCTCATGGTTGGGAGGGAGGAGACAGAGAGCAACTGTAAATGGAAACCTGTCAGAATGGACAAATGTGACAAGGGGAGTACCGCAAGGATCTGTTTTGGGTCCCTGCCTCTTCAATATATACATATTTTCTTTGAGATATGAACATAGCAATATTTGGCTGACCAAGTTTGCGGATGACTGTAGTGTGGGGGCAATAGTTAATACCAAGGAGGAAAGGAACGTCATGCATGATGCCCTGCATGATATAGCATATTTGACTAAGAAGTAGAATTAGAATTAAATGTGAATAAATGCACAATAATGCACATGGGAAAGCAGAATCCAAATATAGATAATAAGATTATGGACACAGTATTACCTACTACTACAGAGAAAAGAGATCTTGGGATAACAATATCCTCAGACTTACAATTTACTTTGCACTGTGCTAATGTTACTAAAAAAGCAAACCAAAGTCTTAATTGTATTTTACATCACATAAAAAGTAGGGACAAAAGGGTTATCATCCCCCTGTATCAGGCATTGGTGCGGCCGCACCTGGATTATGGAGTGCAGGTGTGGGCTCTACACAAGAGGGGAGATATTTTAAAGCTGGAGCAGATCCAGTGAAGAGCTACAAAGGCAATAGCAGGAAGGAAAGATTGGGAAGACTTGACATGTTCACTTTACAATATAGGAGAGTGAGGGGGGACATGTGTATGATATATAGGGCATTACATGATAATGTCCTATGGAAAGAATATGGCCTTAATATAAAAAAATGCACATATAAAACTAGGTGGCACCATCTTCAGTTAGTAGCAACCAAATGGAATCTATTGAAAAGGAAACAGTGGTTTAGCCAAAGAGTGGCAACCGCTTGGAACAGTCTACCTAGTGATGCGGTATCAAGCACCTCAGCAGAACTATTAAAACAAGACTAGATAGCTTCTTTGTAAATAAATATGAAATGGTATAGCCAGCAAGCAACTAAAGGATGAAAGTTTATTCTACTTGGAAATCCTATGAAACCTATGAAACTCTAAATCTAGTGACAGTGAGTTTGGAGCCATTTACTATCCCTCTTTTGAGCTAGCTCAGCTATTCCAAGGCAACCCTCTGTACAATGTTGGAGATAATGCTGATAGTCCAGTAATGTCAGGTAATCTTGCTCTCTCAACTACTCCAGTACCTCCTGAAAGTGAAGCGCAAAGTGTGACCTCTGAAGTAACTGATTTGTTGTGTCTTGTGGAATTGTCTGAAATTGAAACGGCTAATTCTGAGCAAGAAAGTGGTGACTGTCACAAACACACTGCACAGGTCAGGCCCTTTGCCCCCACAGTGCCAACCTCAGAGCGCAATACTGTGAACAGGTAACAGACAGGGTAACCCTACTGTCTGCTTTGGGTCTGAATCACCTATTAGCCTCAAGTTCTGGGGGGATTCAGACTGTCAACCTTATGCTAGCACACCCAATGTACAGGCTTAGATATGTACCCTCTTTGGGGATTGAGGTAAAGTCCTTTATATGGGGCACCTAGCCCAGTCTCCAAAATGAACCCTTAAAACTCTATAAGAGACCTTGGGAATATTCTTACCTTTTCCAAGCTTAGTAACACCATCAAGCCTTTTAAACAGTTGTCAGACTTAAAAATACAGGCACTTCACATGCAAAAAGAAACTGAGAAGACACCTAGGCAGTATTTCAAGAAAATGGTTATTTACTAAAAATTGTAAAATAAGTAAAATAAAATACAGAACAAATAGCATGAGCTCACAGTCACGAAAGAAAATAGGAAAATTACAGAACAAAACTCCTACCACAATACTTTTAGATCTTTGCTATCTAAGTGCTACCTTTTTGTAAGTGCTGATTTAGTTATTGAGAACTTTGTTTCATTAGAGCCCAAGATGATACATCACATTTCAGAAACAATGATACATTTTCACTCTATCTTCCCACCTCCTTGGTGAGTCATCTAGCTCCTCCTTTTAGAATTAATTCTTACAAACATAATTTCCTACCAGGAGGTATTTTAAAATTAATGGTACATCAGAAGAAAAAATAACATTTCCTAAATATGGCATCCTTTAATTAAATATTTCACTTTGATCTTAACATTCCCACATCTTTCATGTCCATTGGCTGATTTTCTGCCAGTGAGATCTGAGTTATTTTTATGACTCGTCAGCTATTTGCTAAAAGGAGAGGAACTAGCCCAATTACCTTTCTCTTGAAACGTCATAAAATGTGTATTTAACCCTTGCATGGCCATGGACTGATATATCAAGTCCAAAATCTCTGTATGTTCTAGTTCTGTCGGCAGCCTAAGGGTTAAGTTCCAACTTCAAAAGCAGCAGCAGGCAATAAACATTCTCTGTAAGGATGTCTCAATTAATTGTTTTCCTCCTGGTATGTTTAATTACCTCCTGGTTTCAGCTACTGACACTTTGAAGTTACAGGCCAAATTTGCCAACTTGTGTGAGCCAAATTTCATACACACACCAGTTATTTATTTTACAGATATCATACCATAATATAAGCAAGGGGCAGAGCGTCACAGTGACCACACCAATGAATTGTCATGTGAAGCTAAAATGAGTGGGCCTAGTGAACTAGATCTGGTACCAGAAAGTGTTGCTATCCCTGCAGATGCTAGCTGTGTGTTGGACGACTCTGACTTCATTGAAATATCTCTTTCAGGTGAACTTGAGTGTCAAGAACCAGACCATTCAAGTGCTACTACAAACACAAGTAATATTTCCAGTTCTGAACCTCACGAGAGTGCAGAAGTACCCCTTTCTGTAGAAGCTGTCTTGTTGGAGACAATGAGCTGGAAGTCATTAATCTGAATGCCAGTGTTGAAAGGACTGTGCCTATGACCCCTATGCCTAGAAGATCACACAGAGTTGTGAAATCAGTGGTACACCTTACTTATGATTCACCAGGAAAGCCTGTGGATTTGCCCATGAATGTAGTTCATAAAGGGGTTTACATTACAGCTAATTCCCTGCCTAAGCTAGTATTTACTGCCACATCCAAGATAATAGATAAACCCTCCAATCAATATCCTAGAGGTCACCCTTATAGAATTCCATGGGTTAGCTGAAATGCTCAGGTTTGTTAGCTACATGGGTCTATGTTTGAAAGGTCTCAAAGGAAAATGTAATGCATATAAATAACTGTCTGAAACAATATGGAGAATGTGAACTTATGGTGCCTAAGCTAAAATGCAACTATTCTAACAATTTAATGGATAAAGCAAGGCCTTTTAATTTAAAGCATGCTATATTGTACATATTTATAGTAAATCTGTGCAGATAATGTATATAATAATGTATGGTTGCAATCTGTATATAGTAGAAAATCTTATTGAGTAAAGGAAACTGCTAATTGTGTATAGACTTAGAAACATAGAAACATAGACTTTGATGGCAGATAAGGACCGCTTGGCCCATCTAGTCTGCCCATTTCCCTACCTACAGGATAGGCCGCAGATCCTAGTTAACCAACAGCCTATTTCTTCCTACCCCCCACAAGAATCACCTTATGTCTGTCCCATGCATTCTTGAATTCTTCCACAGTTTTAGACCCCACAACCTCCTCAGAAAGGCTGTTCCATGCATCCACTACCCTCTCTGTGAAATATTACTTCCTCACATTGCCCCTGAACCGCCCCCTCCTCTATTTTTAAATTGTGTCCCCTTACCCTGACTTCACGATGACGGGACGTTTCCTGGGTAGGGGAGAGTGTAGTCCCCCTAATTCAGGGGCTTACCTTGTCTCTCTGGGCTCCTCTGATGCCCACTGCCAGGTAGACATCCTGTGGGAAAGAAGAATCTATGATTGTACCATGCTGTGCTGCCGTTTTGTGTGAGTACGCAATGCCTTGCCACCGCGCTGTCCCTTTAAGAAGCCAGCATGTTCTGGGTTACTAGCAGCCTGGGCTAGCTCCAAGCACTGCAGGGCTCTCGACCAGCCAGGCACTTCCCTGTTTGGCTCCCCTCTGCTGTTGCTAATAGTGCAGATGGAGCCCTTACTTCCACTGTAAATATTTTAACTTAAAAGCTTTACTGTTTGAAATAAAATAAGTGTCTATGCTATTGCCAGTATCAGTTCTCCCCAATGGGAGCCACCATCTTTGGTTCTGGACTTCCTCTCTGGACCAATAAGGACACAGGGGTCCTCAAGGGGTCCTCATTATGGTGCGTTATGGGAGAAACTGTGAACTTTAGTGCTGGTACCAAAACAGACCAATGGGAGTGCATGAACTGTGATTGATTGCTCCCTCAGCCAACCGGAATACAGGAAAACTGAACAAGTCCAAGAACTGCTTTTAAACTGTGTGCATTGTAGCTCGAGACTTCGAGGAGAGAGGAGCCAGTTGGGCTTTGTGTGTTCATCACAGGAGAGGCCTGTATTGCCTCCTGTGGTTCCGTTTTGGTCTAATAGGGGATAGATCACCTGGAACTGCCAGAAAAGCATTCTGAGAGGGTTCTCCAACCAGAAAGTTGAAGGAAAATTAGCCATTTGCTGAAAAGGAGAGTTTTGTCTTTAGCCACTGCAATTGTGGCCTACCGTGTGTGTGTGGAGAAGTGCTCCAGGGACTCCTGTGTAAGAAAGGAAGCCAGCACTATGCAGCAACAAACTTTGCCTACCCAGCTGGAGGATTGCATTCTATACAGAAGGCTGAACTTACCATTAACCCAGCAAAGTGTGCCCTGGCAATGGCTGAGACAAGGTATGTAGAGTTCCTTTTGGGTAATGGGTGTGTATGACCTGATATAGAGAAGGTAGAGGCAGTAGCTAACAGCCCTGTACCCAAGACCAAGAAGCATGTCAGGTCTTTCCTAGGCCTGGCTGGGTACTATCGGAGGTTTATTCCCAATTTTGCCTCCATAGCCACACTTTTGACAGATCCAACAAAGAAAAATGTAGTAAACTAGTAAATACCTGCAAGATCTCCTACATCCTTACTGCCCCCTCTGACCACTCTGCTCAACCAAAGAGGGATTGCTGGAGATTCCCAGGGTAAGATTAAAAACTTTTGGATCATGGACATTCTCATTTGTAACCCCAACCCTGTGGAATTCTCTGCCTTGTCTGATACTCGAGTACCTGACAGTGGAGAGCTTTAAAACTGCTTTGAAAACATATTTATTCGGACTCACCTTTGGAGATGATCTTTAATTTATGTTGGATTATTACAGTTGTGTTTTATATATACTGATGGATGTCTGATTTTAGAATGTTATAGTTTAAATTGTTGTTTTATGGATGTACAGTGCTTTGATACTCTGTGAGGAGTGCTTAATAGATAAAGGTATTATTATTATTAAATGGAGTCCTGAGCGTGATTAAGCCTTTCGGGCCATTAAGGCAGCCCTGTGTGTTTCCCCGGTATTGAACTGCCCCAATTTTAGCCTTTCAATTGAAGTACATACTGATGCTTCTGAGACAGGAATAGGAGCAGTGTTGAGCCAGACAGTACAAGGAAATGAGCATCCTATTATTTACATCAGTAGGAAACTGCATGATAGGGAACAAAAGTGTGCCACAATCGAAAAAGAATGCCTAACCATTAAGTGAGTGATAGAAGCTTTGCACTTTTATTTGTGGGGTGCGGAGTTTACTCTCCTTACAGATCACAATCCACTTGTGTGGATAAATCAAATGAAAGATCAAAATGCCTGCATCATGCTGTGGTATCTGACATAACAATTTTATCGTTTTGTGGTAAAACACAGGTCAGGAAGTCAACACAAAAACATTGATTTTTATGTTTGCTTGCACGCATGTGCAAGAAACATAGTGCCATCATCGGAGATTTCGGAGGTGTGTCACCTCCTCCTCCAATTCAGGCACTGTGCTGGCAGGCGCAGCCCCTGTAAGCCAATGCATTTTGGAGCTGTCTATGACACACTCCAAAATGCAGTGGCATACAGATTGAAAGGGGAGCTATGCTTGGGTGAGCAGCGATAAGAAGCTGCTCCTGCGTAGCTCCCTCCCAGCCGCAGGCGCAGCGCTTTCGCACGCAGCGCCGTGAGTAGCCGACTGGGTGCCCAATCCCGCGGCTGAGCTGCATCGCCTCCCCCAGTAGTTGATGCCACGCGGGAGCCCACCCCAGCGTGCAATCAGTCATTTTGCCGACAGGTGCCCAATCCCCATCGCTGAACGCCTCAAAGCCTTGTGCCACGCTGGAGCCTACCCAGCGTGGCAAACGTCCCACGAGGTTTTATATTTTTTTTGCCGACGGGTGCCTAACTCGTCGGCTGAACGCCCCCAAAAGTCCCAGCCACGCTGGGAGCCCACCCCAGCATGGCAAACGGTCCCATCTAGTCTTTTTTATTTTACCCTGTAAACAAAACGGTCCCGCGCGCCTCCAACCCTCCTCCCACAACCCGCACCCACCCACCGCGCACTCCAGCCTCCCACACCCTCACCCCATACTTACTCCGGACTCCAGCGACGATATTCGTGGACTGGGAACACGTCTGCACTCTTCAAAGCCGACCGCGAACTGAGGAAATGCCGGTAAGCTGTATAATGGGCTAGATAGGAGGGGTTCAACTTTATTGCATATCTCAGGCATTTTGGGAATTTTTGCACCAAATTTTCAACATGGGGTTTTTGGGACCCCTTCTCATGAATGATGTCACTGTCATGGCGTTATTCGGGCTCGAAGGGTGATTTCGCGCAGTGACTGTGAAATCACCTTTCAGGACTGAATACCACCATGACAGTGACATCATTCATGAGAAGGGCCCAAAACCCCCATGTTGAAAATTTGGTGCTAAATCAAAAAACATAAACTGTTTATAGCGTGCGTTGCACAGTTCTCACGGCTCGTGGGTTCAGCGAAATTTCAATATTTTCACTCCAGATTTTCAACATTGCCATTTCACCACACCGTCTTATGAGTAGTACAGCTGTCATTTTTCACATCTCACCCAAAATGTGTTTCCGCCCTTGTAGCGCAGAATGGCGCAGTCGTGAGCGAAATCAATGTACGGGACAAATTAAGTAAATCACAGTGACACTGTTCATGAGCAGAGGTCTTGAAATGGCTATGTTGAAAATTTGGTGAAAAAATTCCTAAAAATGACTGTTTTACGAGCGTGCGTTGCGCTGTTCCTACGCACACTCATAGGTTTGCGAATTTTCAATATTTCCACTCCAGAGTTTCAACTTTGGCATTTTTCCACACCTTCTTATGAGTAGTACAGCTGTCATTTTTCACATCTCACCCAAAACGTGTTTCCGCCCTTGTACCGCACAATGGCGCAGTCGATGTGCGAACTCAGTGTATGGGACACATTAAAAAAATCACAGTGTCACTGTTCATGAGCAGAGATCTTAAAATGGCAATGCCAAAAATTTGGTGACAGAATTCCTTAAAAGGACTGTTTTACCAGTGTGCGTTGCATAGTTCCCACGCACGCTCGTAGGTTTGCGAATTTTCAATATTTCCATTCCAGATTTCCAACAATGCCATTTTTCCACACCTTCTTATGAGCAGTACAGCTGTCATTTTTCACATCCTGCCCAAAACGTGTTTCCACCCATGTAGCACACAATGGCGCAGTCGGTGTGCAAACTCAATGTATGGGACACATTAACAAAACCACAGTGACACTGTTCATGAGCAGAGGTCTTAAAATGGCTATGTTGAAAATTTGGTGAAAAAATGCCTGAAAATGACTTTTACGAGCATGCGTTGCACAGTTCCTATGCATGCTCGTAAGTTTGCAAATTTAATATTTTCACTCTAGATTTTCAACATGTCCATTTTATTAAACTTCCTATGAACAGTACAGCTGCAATTTTTATATGTCACTAAATGTGTTATCGCACATGTAGCGCATAATGGTGCTGTTGGTGTGCTAAAGCAATGTTTAGGACAGATTAAGAAAATCACAGTTACACTGTTCATGAGCAGAGGTCTTAAAATGGCTATGTTGAAAATTTGGAGACAAAAGTCCATAAAATGACTGTGTTATGCGTGAGCATTGTGCCGTTTCCACGCATCCTCGTTAGTTCATGACTTTGTAATATTTTCAGTCCAGATTTTCACTAGTGGCGTTTTCAACACTTCCTTATGAACAGTACAGCTGCCATTTTTCACAACATGGCTGAAGTGTGTTTTCACACTTCAGTGCAGAGATGCGGGTCGCTGTGGGAAATCATTGTTCGGCACAGATAAAGAAAATCACAGTGACACTGTTCATGATCGGAGGCACCAAATGCCTGAGTTGACAATCTGCTATAAAATATCCCCAACCTACTTATATAACGGGTGTGCGTTGCACAGTTTCTATGTACGCTCGTGACTTCACCATTTTTTTAAATATTACTACACATTTGCAGCATAGCCATTTTTACACCTCCCCATGAAAGAGTACAGCTGTCATTTTTTACATCCTGTTCGGAATATTTTTGCACCTGTGGTGCTACATCCTGTAGTCACTGTGCATAAGCAGCTTTCAGCTACCAAACTGATATTCCCCCTGTTCATGAGGTAGGGTCACAAAACAAACAAGTTGAAAATTTGGCATTAAAATACCAATGAATGCCTGAGGTATTAGGCTTTTCAACTAAATCGCCCAACCCTATAGAGAATGACAGGAATCAGGGGTGTGACTTGGGATTCTTGCCTGTGATGCTCATACCATTCCACACCCTGCAGTCACTGAGAGGCATCGAGGTATGCCTTGGACTCTTCGGCCCCAAACTTCACCCCATTCTCCTATATCGCACCCATCTCACCATATTTCCTAATGAAATGGGGTGCGCATAAGGGCCAAAGACCCCAAGGAGCACGTGACACTTGTCAGTCTCTGCAGAGTGGGGTGTGGTGAAATGGCGTGGCCGTTATGCCTGATGACCCAAATGCACACCCCAATGCCTGTCACTCTCTGCAGGGTGGTGGTGGGGTTGGCTTCAGTTCAATACTTCACTGCCATTCCTATTACGCAGCTCTGTAACTTCTACATTACCACTGCCAATGCCAGTAAGCAAACATTCGGCATTGACAAATGCTTGTTTGTCATGACATGGGGCAGATATAGTGAAGGAGAAGGAAACATGAGTATGCTTGTATGTATTGAATTGTTATAATGATGTACTATGATGGTTAATAAGGCAACGTGTTTTAAACCCCAGAGTAATGAAGTAATTACAGTGCATACAGTAAAGACTGTACTGTGATTTGTTTATTGTTTAAAGGGGACCCTGGGTAGGGCTTCTAAAGCATGGGTGGGTGGAAGCTCCAACCCAAACCCCCATTAGTACAGAATGTACGAACATTTTGGGAGGGTTGTTGCTAAAACTAATGTTGTAAGAGTTACAGGGCAGGATTCTCAAAACTTTCAGGACCAAAGTCCCACTCTGAAACTGCAATTGCAGGCTGAAATTGTCCTCAGCTGCGCTGGTTGCAATTCTTAGCAGCAGCAGTTGTGGAGGATGTTACGGCTGCTCCCACCAGCCATAGCATCTTGCCACAGCTGCGGAGATCTCCCAGGCAACACCTCCCGCAAGCAGCCATATATCATGGAGCCAGTCATAATCCAGCTTCAGCTTTGAGAATACCCGCCGCTGCGGGACTCCTGTGGCTCCGCAAATGGTCACCCTTTGGCGCAGACATTTTGCCGCAGCTGCAGGAGTTTCAGGATCTTTGTGAATTCTGCCCACTGTTTTTTTCTTAAAGAGGGAGGAGTGTGGCACAACTGAGTTCCACCAGGCTGATAACCCCGTGGAGGGATGCCTTTTCTATCTTCTTCTTTTCCCTACTGAAATCTGTTACGCGACAGTCTCATCTTATACTATACTTTACCTTTTTCCACCCCAGGCATAGGTTGGCCACCTATGTCAGTCTTTTCTATCTCGCATTAAGACTTTTTTCCTGCTGCTTTTATTTCTGGTTTCTATATATCCATCCCTCACTGAGAACTCCCCCCAAATTATGGACCAGGCTAAAACTAGCTGGCAGGAAAGAAATAAGGTGCTGATTGAATAAAATGCTCAAGAATAAATAAAGTGCATAGACTGCATGTTGCGCCATATTATGAGTTTAAAGTGCTGCAGTGCTTAATTAAGTCATTTCTTATGACATTTTTATGTCTATGGTGCAGGAATGTTCAGAAATGCTTAAAATGGCAGTTATATACAAAATAACGTCCACTCTGATAGGTGGATTATATATACAAGCGTAGCAGCATTATGTTTATGTTGTTTGAATTATTTTGCTGCCGCTCCGTTGTTATGTAGAATGTTATGCCAAAGAAATCCTACATTGAAGCTGAACTGTTTGAACCAAGCGGCAAACTTAAACCTTTACTTTTGCTGCCGCTCACAATCTGTGTAAATAATTAATGATGCCCCTGTATTATTAGGACTCCCGGCTACTGGCTTTGTATAAAATATGCTGTAGAATTGTGCCAGCTCGCTATGGAGGAGTTTGTGACATGTGTGTAGCCAGTCCAGGCTACTAGAGAGGCAGGCTTCCCTAAGCAATCTGAGCACTCTGAAAAGCAAGCGCTGGAAAATAAAAGGAACTATGTTGTCCCTGGTCATAAAAGCTATAGCCCAGTATAAAAAGAAATAAATAGGGGCTTACCAAAGCTATGCAGGGCCCCAAAGCAGAGTGGCTAAATAATGATTGTCTAGCAGTCTGCCGCTCTGCTTCAACATAGAAAGCAAATGATCTAAAAGGGCAAGAATGTCCCTATGTATGTGGAAATGCTATACAGTTGAAGTAGCCCTCAGAATAAAGAGAGGGCTGCAAGATATACTAAACACAATAAAGAAATTAAACAAATTAAAGAATAAAGGGACACTGCAGGTGTCTAAAAGAGCCTCATTATGTATTGAGCCCTGAGATATAAATTAAAGGGCTAGTGTTCATGCTATATCAATACAGCTTATGTATAAATGAAATAAATGTTTTCACTGTTTGCATATATAGAAAATAAGGGACTTTCCATAAGTAAAACCTCAGGAAGGGGATTTCCTACAGAGGGACTTCCCATAAGTAAAACCTCATTATGTAAAAGAGGAGGAGTTTCCCTATTTAGGGGCCATTCTAGAACTAATTGGATGTTATAGGAGGGACTTTCCCATAAGTGGGAGGGCTATATAAGCCCTCCTCAAACACCAAGAGTCAGATTGGCTGGATAGCCAGTCTCAATTACCTGAAGGAAGATAAACAGAAGGACCTGTGCCTGAAGAGGAATTTTATCTCTAAAGCAGGAAAGCTGATGAATTGTTTTGAGATACCTGATGTAAGGTGAAATAGCCTTGAGCTATTGTTTATTTTCTTGTTCTGTTTGAACTGTTTGATTTCTATTTATTTATTTTTTCAATTTTTGTATAAAATAAAACACACTGCGGGTGTGTTGTACCCAATTACTCTGTCCAGTGTTATCTTTATACCCACCTACCTGTGACAAGGGTATAATGCAGGGCCACCAAAATGATGTGGGGTATATGGAACAAAAGCTATCATTAATGACAGGCTGGTGGCCTTGAACATATTCACCTCAGAGAAAAAGAGACTGAGAAGGAACATGATCTCAGTCTTTTATATATGTAAGAAATAAGACACAACGAACTGTGGTTTATGGCCTGATAAAAGCACACCCCCAGGTGCGTAATGAGGCACAAGGTGCTTGCGCTGACTGCCTTTAGCACCTGGGAAGTGCTCTTATCAGGACATAAACCACACCTCGGTGTGTCTTATTCCACTTGATATAATGGGCCCCCCAAATAGAAATAAAAAATAAAAAAAAGCTGTCAAAATGGAAAAAATGAAGTAAAAGGTTTTTCCAGTTACAAGAGTAAAAATAGTTCCTCTGTGTATGTACTGTCCTGTACAGTACAGTGCATTTAGTTTGGTTGCAACCAGTATAGGTTCCCCCACCACTGCTTAGGATATGTCAGCCGAATCTCTCACACACACGTACACATGGTTTGTGCTTTTCTTTTGTGTACAAATTGTGACTGTGTGTTTTTAAACTGTCAAGGATGGTTTTATAGGGAGTGGGCGTGTCCCTCTTGAGCCACCCTACTGTACATAATCTTTCCCTAAGACGTGTCTTGTCAACTGACCACAGGTTTCAAAAAGTAAGAATGAGATTTTGTAGCAGCTCTGGACTGACCGTGTGATTTACTGTGGAATTTGGTTCTGTGGAGAGTAGGACGGTCACAGTTGAGGTGATTGTCGGGGGAAGGGGCAGCAGCACCGTGAATGCAGTAAGGACTGGAGTAGTGGAGAAACACAGCGGGGACTGGAGACAAGAGAAGTCAGCAGGACACCTGCGAATCAGCTGGCTATCAAGACAGAAACTAAAATAAAGGTCAGAGTGGTAGTTGGGTCTGGTTTTTACTTGATGAGCTTACTACTGTAGATGGAAGTACAAGTATTGACTTTTACAGTACTGTGCCACCACTCTCCCGTGCAGCTGTTCTTGTTTCATCAGATCCTAACTGAAGAGGTGCAGCGGGAGAATGGTGCTGTGCACTGATTTCTCCATTTGCGGAGATGTTGGTAATGATGGCCACTGTCTGCTGGGAGACTACTGAGCAGCTGGAGCTGGGACGAGGAACGGCAGTGAGTAAGATAAGATATTGAAAAGAATTAATGTTTATGGCTTGGTGGGAGGCGGAGTTTGCATACACTGACTGCTTTCATCTAGTTTCACTGCTGATGCCACTGCTCTCTTGCTGCAGCTATACCACGCGTTACTCGTTAGGGGAGGCTGGCACAAATTCTCTTCAGTGTGGCACACTGATATGCTGCTGTTAGAGGGCTAGCCTGGCAGAATTAATGCCAGTTGCAGAGTTATGGCTTTATAAGGGCACGGCTGAAAAAGGTTTTTAGCCAATCAACATTTATAAAATGTTGTGCCCATTTTATAATCACAGATACTGGCATGACTGAACAGGCAGAGCTGTGTGATCTAGTGTGCTCCAGGAGGCTGTGGGGGCAGATCCTGAAGATAAGAGCTGGTAAATTCAAGGGTTAAATTAAGAGCTACTTCTTTACCATGAGAGTGGTGACTCTATGAAACAGCCTACTAGCAGAGATTGTGGACATGCAGACAGTATAGACCCTCAAGGATAAGTCTGGACCAATTTCTGCTTATCAAGAGAATCACACGGTACACTGGGTAGTGGGGTAGATTGAAAACCTTTTAAATTAGTATATGTTTGCACAGCATACATATCCATCCCTGTTTATATAGCACGTGGGGCAACATAATGGACCAAGACCCCTTCTAACCTTAGATTACCATGTTACTATATAAGCCACTGAAGGAAAGATTAAATATTGCTGATGAATCTTAGGACTAAGTATCTGATCAATGTAAATATTTCTATGTAAGTCTGGGTGTTATATATTACTAATATTTGTCAGGAAGATCCAATGCATCAGGACCTTGACTTAGAATTCAAATATTCCAATCCAGTCAGGGCTCAGCAATAATTTTGCAGCCTCTGTCCTGGCTATGGCAACTGAGGATGGTGTCCTTGTACTTCTTAAAGAACTGCACAAGAAACAAACCTCGGGAAAGGACAGCATTCGAATCAAGCTTTACCTGGTAGACACAGCATGGTAGCTGCCTGTCTTTACTGAATTTATTAATGTGACTTAAAGAGCAGCTGTCACGGTTTTGTGCTCTAGGAAGGAAACTCATATCATACAGTTGCCCGCCCTAGGAGCTATTTTAGTTATAAAATATTTTTTTTTGTGTCCATAGAATAATAAGTATTTTACCTCACAAAGCTTGGCTTTTAACATCCTAATACGAGCCAAGTCATTGCCGAGCAGTGCTGCAGCCCCACCCATAAAAACAGCATTATGATGACACATAGTGTGTGGAACATGGCTGCAGGTGCTGTATGGAGCTACTATTAGGATCAGGAGAGGGACTGCCTACATGCACTAATGTTATCTTTTTAGGCATGTATACGTGAGAACACCTGAAGCCCTGTTCCCCACTATGCAGTACCATAATGCTGTTTTTAGAGATAGGACTGCAGCGCTTAGCGGTGGTTCGGCTCATATCAGGAAGTTGCAAGCCAAGCATTGAAAGGTAAAAATCTTTTTTTATTCCATGGATGAAAAAAGTTGTTTTATAGACAAAATAGCTTCAACAGCAGGCAACTACATGGTATGAGTTGCCTGCCTGGAGCTTGTCAGGAGCTCTTTAAATTCAATACAATTAAATACAATATTGTACAGAATGTGCATCATGAGAGCTCAGTCTGCGGCCGGCCATGGTGGTGAATGGAGGGCTGAGCCAGTTGCCAGTTCTCGGGGTTGGGTCATAGCAGTGTTTCCACCAGACCAAGGTTACAGGGGGTACAGAGTACCCTCCTTCAAAATTGAGCTTTGGGGGTATGACACACCCCTTGCATGATCAAGTAAAAGACATGCACAAGAGTTACAGTGTCTCCCTCTCATCTGAACTCATCATAGCAATATATCTGTGTTTGGGGGTGGGGGTGGCATGGCAGGCAAATAACAAGACATTATATTCATCAGATTCCATTCCTCATACACCACCACGCACCACCAGATTCACACTTTCACAACGTGAATGCACTTATTATCATCACCAAGTACAGTGCAATGCTGGGCCTTGGAGACAGGAGGATTATGGCTGGGGAGGGAAGAGGCAAGGAGACAACACGTGGTTGCAGCGGAATAACTGACTCAGTAGCCTTTTGATGATCATAAACAGTAAATGTGCACTCCACTGACTGGGATAAGAAATTAGATGCCACTGAAAGAAAAGAAAAAATATTTTAATTGCATTAGGTGTCAGACAGTAGAAGTGGTAGCCAGACTGGTGAGCGGGCATTATGGTTCACTAGCTCTGAAGTACTGGAACCCTTCTATGTCTTAGCTACATGCAGCATCTCAGTCTCTTCCTCATAAAATTTAAAAAAAAAGTTAAGATTAATACATACAGTGATAAGGTGAATGAGCAGCGGTCAGGAAAATCAGATGCTGTGCCTGGGACTGGGAAAGAGACATGACTAAGATCTAGTAGGAGGAGGACTGGTAGCGAGCAATGGGGAGAGGGGACAACATGTGGATGGCTGACTGTGGGAAGGGTGATAGCAGGGTTGTTGAGCTGAGTGGACAATGCGTAGCAGCTCAGTAGTCACACACTCACCCTTATATGTTCTGTGTGGGGTGGGATGGGCTCAGATGAATTACCTGTATCCATTAACAAACTTGGAAATACATTTTCAAACTGAGAAAGTGATCAGAGTGGGGGGGGAAGGGGCTGTTGCTCTCAAACCAGGACTTTGTGGACTACACAGGGACTGGGGGAGAGATGGAGCATGGCTGACTGGCGGGATCACATCAATGGCTGGGAAAACTCTGTGATGAAATAACACTTGACTGGATCCACTGCGCCTGAAAATAAAAAAAAAAACATACCTGATTTTTAGTAAATGACTGTCCCATGTCTTCTTTGCAAATTAAAGCACAGGCAGGGTTGACTCTATCACGACGAGTCGGTATGGACTCTGGACGGGCCTATTCTTCAGAAATATATTTCTTCTGCAGCTCGCTGCTTTCATGTCCTCTTGCTGCACATGTGAAGCTCGCTGCCCACAATTTCACTCACCCCTCCTTAGGTGCACGCCCACTTGCAAATACTAGAAAGGGGATAGAGTGCATACTTCGTGTGGCATGAGAATGTGAACCAATCATACATCTATAAATGACAAAAGAAAAAGCACTTTCAAAGGGCACAGTGTGTTCTGCATGTAAAGAAGCGCTCATGCCTGCATTTGAAAACTCACACTGGCTCCTTTACGTGTAGTGAACCCCCTTCACACATAAATGAACGTGAATTTTGTTTTTTGACATGATTCATGTACATCTATGCATGAATAGGAACCCTGGGTCTCGAGGCTGGGACAGTACCTTCCATGGCGGAGGGGGCCACTAGACCACCAGGAAGTACAGAAATATATAGGGCGCAGGGATCGGGGCTAGGGAGAGATCGCCGGACCACCATGGATGTACAAAAGTATACTGGGGAGGGGGTCGGGGCTAGGGACGGACCACTAGAACTTACATATAAATATAGGGAGAGGGGATCGGGGCTGGTGAGAGATCGCTGAACCACCAGGGATTTACAAAACTATACTGGGGAGAGGACTGAGTCTGGGGAGGGGGGACCTGGCCCGCACACTTAGCCCATGCACGGCATGCAGATGAGCCCATAATGGGCATGCAAATGGCCCGCTAGCACTGTGCATGCCTAGTGGGCTCATCTGCATGTCTGGGCTGAATATCACCCATATGGGCCACAGCACTAACCAGTGTGTGCCACACTTTACGCCTATGGGCGGTTTTCAGCTCAGCTCTCTGGTAGTGCAGCACAAAGCATAGTGACTGCCTGCTGTGCAGTGCTCTATCATTGCCCGATATTCAGATGGTTAGTATGGTCAGTTTGGATCATGCTATTTGTTTGAGTATTGTGCCACAGCCGGCCAGCCCTATTTTATCATGTGATGCACCTGTGTGCGTGCACAGCCGTCCGGCTCTGAAAATGGGGCCTATAGTCCATATAACGTGGATGTTACTAACCATGATAAATCTACTTTTAGCACCTGTGGAGCCATTTATTTTGTTTTTTATTATCTACTCCAGTTGGTTTTGGGAGCAGAGACTGGTTGACTACCTATGAAATATTAGGATAGTTTAAGTAGTTTAAGAAATATGTTCTACTGCTTAATGCTTTTTTTTGCTAGGTTTTTATACAGAATGATGAGTTCCCCAAATTATGTCTCAGAAAAGCAATGGACTCCCATCAGAATGAGTCCCTGGTTTTACCAGGTGGCAGGCAGGGATACATGGGACCTAGAGGTCAATTTAACATTTTTTGCCTTGTCAGATCAGGTCTCCAGATAATATATTAGAATAATTTTAGAACTCTTTGAGGGTTTTTTTTTTTCTTTCAGGGCATAGTTGCAGAGTTTTGTCAAATGTGGAAGCAGAGTTGGTTCTCTGAGAAGTCCGATTGAGCTGCACCACAGGATTTTTTGGGAAAAGGTCAAATTAGTGACATGGATGACAGACTGCCTCTGTACTGAGACAACTGTGCAGAGGAGTTTCATTAACAACTGTATTGCTCTAATGAGGATATTAATGTTCAACATAATATAACAACTTTTAGATCCAAGTTGCTGTATTATTTTACACATTACTATCCCCACCAAAGACAAAGCCATTATAGTATCAATGAAACTCCTACCCACTGTTGTCTCAGCACAATGTTAGCATCCAAGTCACTAATTTGGCCTTTTTTCAGCAAATCCTTTGCTACCGCTCAGCTGGGCTTCTTAAAGAGTCAGCTTTGCTTCCCCGAACATTGGAACTCTTCAATGACGCCCTGCAAAAAAAGTTTCTATAATTACATTAATATATTACCTGGAAAACTGGTCTGCAAAGTAAGAAAGGTTGAAGTGGTGGCCAGGTCACATGTATCCTTGCTTGTCACCTTTAAAATATCTGTAGAGATTTCCTGTACAGTATATGACAGATTATTAAAGGAAAACAACATGTTAAATAAATAAATAAACATGCTGTCAAGTTTTTTTGATGTATTTTCTCTCGTTCCTGCCCGTTCTTTTAACTCTGTGTGCTAGTCCTTTTTTCCTAGTTGTCTCAGCCAATTTTATGGCCCCTGGGGATCACCATATAGCTTTCTTTTAAGGCCCTTTGTCCCACACTTAGCTCCCAGGGTGCCCTTTGAGCTGACATCTAATCAACCGTGTAGGATTTCAGGGTCTATGTTTGTAGTGCTTTTGTCTCAACATAGTCCAGCGTGGATAACCGCCACACAGGATTCTTGTTGAGTAAGGGCTAATTTTTCCTCTGTTTTTATAATGTTTTTTTTTCCTCTAATAGGTTTGTTTCGAATCTGTATCTATTCCCTACTCCCCAATTCTTTTGTTTCCATGCTGTGCCACGAATTCACGGATACGGCAAAACTGCACTGTCCTGTGAAACTCAGTGGTCTTGTCTTTACCATTGGTAAGTCGCAGACAATGCACCGAATATAGAGGGGGACCAGCAGTAGCGTAGAAAATTCCCAGAGGGCCTGGGTGCAAGGCCATGTTACAGAGAACCTCCCCAGTTTTGAATGAACATCAACATTATGATTTGGGCCCCTCAAACCTTGTGGGCACAGGTGCCACTGCACCCCCTGCACCCTTGTAGCTATGCCCCTGGGGACCAGTATTAAGTTGAATCATGGAATCCAGCAGATTGAGAGCTCCGTGATCATGGGACACCTTTCTCTATAATTCATCAATTGCTGCTGCTCTGCCTCCACCACTCCCCTTGGCAGCTCCCAAAGTACGAGTTTTAGAGACAAGCTTTTTTTTGTATTATTCTTATTTTTTTAACATTAGTAGCAGATGGTCACAGGAGTAAGGGAGGGGGTAGTAGCAGACATGATCCAGGGTGGTATTACATATCATTGCCTCCATGATGGCTCCCTTTAGATTAGCCCATTATTCCTGATATATCTACTAGCACAACCTACCAGCTCTAAACTGATTATTCACTCGCTCCCCGTGTTGGCGAGCAGCTGACATTTACACTTTCTCCCCACCTTCTACCTGTCCATGCTTGAGTGCCCACATTACTCACCAATCACCGGTGGTGCCGCCCAGTCTCCTTTTCCCATGTTCTTCCTTTTGTGACATTTTGCTCACCGTGTTGCCTCGCCTGTGCATGGCCAGATCACATCCTGCAGCTGCATCTCCCCATGCGATCCAGGGTGGTCCGATATCACATCAGCCAGCAAAACACACCGGCTCTAAACTGTTTATTCGCTCCCAGTGTTGGTGAGCAGCTGGCATTCGCACTTTCTCCCCACCTTCTACCTGTCCATGTTCTCCCTTTTGTGCCATTTTGCTCCCCGTGTTGCCCTGCATGTGTGTGGTGGGATCACATCCTGCAGCTGCATCCCCCTCTATTATTTATACCAACACTGCATGCCAGCTCTGGGATTATTTGACTATTCTGTCTAGACTTTTATCATTCTTCCTAGTTTGAACATCCTTTTGTGAGCTTTATTTTTTTTTTCCATAGTACCTGATGGTGGAGTGAGTAAGAGATGGGGAAGAGATGGGTTGAGGGTGCTGGAGCCTTTATTTGGAGCGGTGTCTCCATGCATTCTGTGAATTACTGCTATTTTGTCTCTGTAGGTGAAAACATTAGAGCCCTAACCATCAATGAAAAGAATGTCTTTTTTTTTCTGTTTTTTTTTTTTTTTATATTTGGAGGTTAATTGGTTGCTAGGAATGAAACATAGAAGCCAAAGAAATAACAAACTGTTTGCCGCTGGATCGCATCCTGCAGCCATATCCCCCAACCCCTATTATTTGTACAAACAGTCTGTGCCATCTCTTGGATTCTTTGACAAGTCTGTTATGACTTTGAGAATTCTTCCAAGTTGCAACCCTCTTTTTTGAGCTTACCGTCCCGCTACCAGCTCGGATCCTGGGTTTGTGTGTGTGTGTGTGTGGGGGGGACTATATAAGGTACTCAGCTGCTGCTCATCCTGGTTCTGTTTTGCAAAATGAACAAAAGCAAATTGAATAGTACTAACAGATGCAAGGATAACTTACATCACTACACAGGGCCATAGGGTGTTCATAGCCATTAGGGGTAGAAATTACATTGTCTGAAAGAGGGTAGGGATGGCTGGGATTGTGGAAGGTGGTAGTTGTGGGTTAAAGGAGGGAGGCAAATAAGGGGTGGGAGAAAGGAAGGGTGTAGGTGAGGGCACCTTAGAGAGTGTGTGGGGCTGATGTCTTAAAGTGTGATCTAAAAACTGAATGCATAAAATATTAGCTGAAGTGAGTTCACAACCCACCCGATCAAGTGCCCACCACTCAATGACATGCAACCGGCAACTATATAAAAAGAAATAATATATGTCAGCTCAAGCTGCCACCGCACACTCCATCCTAAACCTCTCGCCCACCTGCTCTACACTGTGCGCCCTCAGGTTATGGTTGCCACTATTCTTAGAGACACCCCTTATCAACCTTATTACTCTCTTTCAAGTACTTGAAGGTCCCAATCCTGTTCCTCATCTCACTTCTGACTTCCATGGAGTACATATTCACTGCCCTATATCCTCTCATTCCTTTCCCTGCTGATCCTCTATCATTTTGTAGCCCTCCTCTGAACCTTCTCCAGCTGGAATGTTGGCTCCCATGCTGAAGTCGCACTCCAGATGTGGTCTTACCAGAGACCATAACACATGCTGCATAACCTTCTCTTTCTTACTGCTGATACACCTAGATACGCATCCCAACATCTTTTTTGTGTGTGCTGCTGCTTTCTTGCCATGCATGTAGTGGTCCTGGTCACTGCACATAATCACTTTCTGATCCTTCTATTCCTCTGGTGCCCTTTTTTTTTTTATTTTTAGTTACGAACATTTACCAGGAAGGGATACCAATCAGAAAGTCGCTTGTCTCCCGGTGCTGCCTGGGGTGGGGTGGTGGTTCACTAGGGAGTAGACATTAAACATTCAAGTTACAAGAGCTGCATTAACATATATTTGGAGGGCAAGTGTTACAACACTTTGGTGCAGAACATGTAAAAAAAGTGAACGATATGAAACAAACAACTGCTTCCATGAAATTAAAAAGGTGGTCATGTGGGAGGTTGTTGGAGGTGTTGACTCATGTCTCTGGAGACACCCTCATTATGCGAGGCACCCTGCAAGAGGACTGGAGGGACCAGCTAGAAGATGATCAGGCATTGTCCCCGAGAGACCCTGTTAGGATGGCGGGTGAAGGGAGTCGATCAGATACTCTGACTCTACCCAGTTATTATTGCGTATTAGTGCCCTTATTGCCACCCCCAATGTCACGGGAAAAACATCAACAGGGAGAAAGTTGCACATACAAAGAACAACAACAATTCATGTTGCCCCTAATTTACAGTACACTGTGGGATGGCAGTATACACTAGTAGTCAGATAAATGAATTTAGTATATCCTACAGACCTGTGTTCAAGTCCCACAACCTCAACTTTTATGCTGTGAGCAAGTCTCCGTGTCACACATGGGAAAATGCCCTTGTGAATATTTATCCTTGCCCGATTTACCCAGTTACCAAAGAATCAGTAAAGTAATAAGGTACGACAGGGTGTGAATTAAAGGATTTTAATGCATGGCCCCCGGGGCGAGCTAATGCACAAGGCTGAACGCGGAGTGTCCTAATGTCCCTGGGTAGTGCATTAAAATCCTTCAATGCACATCCGGGAGTGACTTATCACACTTATAAAATGGGCCACCATCATAAAAGTATGAGCTTGATGTACTCTGATAGTGATTAAAACCTATTTACTATTTTCAAAAGAGTATATAATTCATTATTGCTGAAACATTTAATAACTGCAAAAAGTAGTCCCTATAATCCATAAAATACAATATCTCACCAAGAGGCTAAGTAGTACAGTACTTTGCAGTACAAGTATTTGTTATTAGAGTTGGATGAAAATAAATATTTTCTCTGTAACACGTACATTTCATCATACGAATGCACTGTTAAATCTGTAAATTGGTAAAACATAAGCATTGTTTAAAGGTTAATTTTCAGTACACTATACAGATATAGTTTTAGCGAAGGCAATCTTCTCTTTTTTTTTTTTTTAAACACTTACATGTTGTGGTCTAGTACATAAAAGGAAAACTGTTATAGGATTGAGGTAAAAGGTTAGTAAGAAAAAAAAAACACTGGGAACTTGCCAGGTTGCCTTGTCTTTGTTGGGGAATGTGTGTGGGGGGTTAATTTCACCTGAAAACACCTACAGTGTAGACACGATTCAAATGTGCATGATTTTATAAACATCAGTAATGCATCTGAGCAGTATGGGTCTGCCTTTGCCTATGTCACTGTGTTGCCCTCCTTTTCTTTATGTTTATAAATTATTACTGTATTGCTGGCCTGTTTTTTCTGTTTTTCCCCACATTGAAAACAAAGAATGTTTATTATGGAATGTTTACAATGTAATACAGGGATTCAAATTTCTGTTCAGTTCCACTGTTACAATGTTACACTCCTAACATACTGTGCACACAGACAACAAAGGCCAGTTTTAGGCGCAGAGGGCCAGATATTCAAAACTTTGTCCTGGGGCACTGCACAGCAGGCAGATTTACTTAGGAGTAAAAAGCAAGATGTATTCAAAAGGAATAGCCCAGGGCAAAGAACGTCTGAGAGCGCAGAGAGGTAGTGGAAGTAACTATAAGGATGATGGAGGTGTTAAGTTTCTGTTACTGGGTGACTCAATGATAAAGGGTATCCAATGGGAGGGACAGGGGGTGGGATGCCAGAACCTGGTGAAGGTAGTGAGTATCTCAGGGCTGAGGATTTCTGGGTGCACTTGTGGACTAACTATAGAGGGTCGTGCTAATGCCTGTAGTGCAGCGCAATACCTTTGAATACACCATGGTGCCAGCATTCCTGGGCAATCATGTATAACATTATCTGCTAACGTCAGAGCTATCACATAGCGCCAGTACTAACAAGGCTTTTGAATATTGCCGCCTCATGCAAATCCAGTGCTATGGCTTTGCGCTAGGCGCAAAGGTTAGAACATCTGGCCCAGAGACTCAATTATCTCACTATCTGGGAGAGCAGATGGAATTTCCCTGATAAGCTGGGAAAGACAGACGGGGGAATTTTCACTGTTACCATAGAAACAGCTGTAAGGAAAACAATAAAATAAATACACACACACACACACACACATATTATATATATATATATATATATATATATATACACACACACACATATACATATTATATATATGACAAATATAGACAAAGGCCCTTGTAAGTGCAACCATGCCCTCGTTTTATGACTAGATGGACATTATAATATAAAACAAACACTGACAAGGTGTCGCCCATACAGTATAATGGAGCGCATCCCCGCACTCTCCCTGGCATCGCATCATAAATCTGCAGAGCACGGTGGGGGAGCATGAGTGGAAGGTTTATTTCACAAGCAGGTTGTGGAGGCATGGCACTGTTGTGCTGGATGGCAGCAGCACCAGCATCGGCCAATAGAGAAGCATGCTGTCGATCACCGGCAGTTGGCATCAGTTCAATACTTCACTGCCATTCCGCTACTGCATCTGTCTAACTATTGCACTTCCACTGCTAATGACAGCAAGCAACACTTTGCATTGACAAATGCTTGTCTCTGTCTTGGCTCTATAGTAAAGTAAATTAGATAGCATAAAACCGTCTGTACTGTACTAATTCTTTGTGTGAACTAAGTGGAGGCACCCAATTTCTCAACTCTTTATGCATCAATAATAGTGATGTCACATGCTAATCTGCTTATGTGCTATTTTTTGTCATCAGTTGACGCAATACGCATTTCTCGTTACTCCCATTTCAGATATCCATCCAATCATCATTCAGTATGCCACATTGTCTTGCATTTGGTTGCTCAACACATACAGGGAGACTTCCAAAAGGAGTCTCTGTCTATCTCTTTCCACTTGATAACAAGTTGGCAGAGATATGGGTTCAGAGATGTTGCACAGATGTTGGCAACATTAAGACTTTTGTCAGCAAGATGCTGAAGGACAACCGAAAGAAGTACAGTATTTGTTCGCTACACTTTGACGACAGTATGTTCGAACTGGACTTTAAAATGCAATTATTACCCCAGAGTTCCAACCGCGACGATACACACGTCATCTCAAGCCAGACGCCTTGCCAACCATTTTTGGTTCATCCAGCATCGGTGGACGTCACAAGTCGGTACAACGCATTGAACGACAGGAACGTAAAAGGGTATCATTCTCCACCATGACTATGTAGTAAGATTGCGACAATTAGTATTTTGCAAAGTACACAAAATCTTGTGTTATGTCTTCCACAGTTTGCAGAACAGTTACTACAATTCACAAAAATAGTGAAAACCATCAGAGGGAAAGAAAATATTCTGGCCTGCATGTCAATGGTGAATACATTTGCCACTACAATTTAATCTTCTGTCATTGATCAATGATACACTGATTTTGCTTTGCCGGTGTCCATACTGTCACAGGCAATTAGGACTGGGGGCTGAGGTGCGGTGGGTGAGCACAGAGTGGGATAGGATTGTGTGTGTGTGTGCGGGGGGGAGTGCTGGGGCAAATGTGCCTCCCTGAGTGAGCAACATGAGGTCAGCTTGGAGGTGGAATGGTAGGACTGCTTGGGCAACCAACTCTGCCCATGTGCCATGCCTCATACCCACATAATAAGCTGCAGATCCTAGTTGACCAAGAGTATAATTTTTTTTGCTTCTATTGTTTTATCAGGTGAGACACACTGAGCTGAAAGCTTGTTTACAGGTGTAGCTGTGTCATGCCCAAAAAAAAACATGAAAATTACTACATGTCCTGACACTGTAGTACAAAAAATATTTTCTGACTTTCCTCTAAATGTTGCAATAACTATAATACCTTAACTAAACTACCCTTAAATGATCAGAAACAGTATGAAAAAGTAAAGAACCACAACAGTCTTAATTCCGATTAGAGACAACAAGTCTGTTGCAGTGCTTGAGGTTACATATTGTCTTGCAAAAAAAGCATGGTTCAGTAAGAAGTTTCTCACTTTGTGCCTAACAGTAGCTGCCTGAGGCATGAGTCATGCAGGTCATAAAGAATGGCCATGATCTTGCATGTTGCTGCAGATAACAGCTGTGGTGCTGCAGTGCACATCTGGCATGTTCAGGTCACCCATCAACAATATTTCACTTGTCGCTGCCATCTTTAGGATGCCTTTTATCATTTCATTGTCAGTTATCTTACCCCGAGAATGTGGTCACTACACAACATACGTACCGATTGTGCTGGCTGCCATTTGCAGTCTCCATGGTGACCCACAGTTTCTCCTCTCTTTCCTATATGGTTTGTACCCAGTAGCACTGATATGTCATGGTTCCCACAACACTTCTGCACTACATAATAGAGACAATTTTGTGCTGTATGCACCTTCTTGCCTGTTATACTCCTGTACTTAACCACGCAAGTCCACCCTCCCTTCATCTGATCACCTAATCCTGGAGTCCACTACGATAAGTGCAGTTACCGAATCCTTTTCCCCACTCCTGCTCTCTACCCAAGTTTCCCACCCAAACAGCCCCCCCTTGCCTTGTATGTTACCTCCATTCACCCTCATGACTAAATCATGTCTCTCCCTCCCACTCCAAGCCTTATCATACAATGGTGCATCTTTTTGGGGGTTAAGCTAATGCTTTCCGGCACTGTGCCCAATAGTTACTTTTGCCATGTTATTCTCTCCACATACTAACATACTAAAATGCCAGCAGAATAGGCTTAACTGTCTGTCGTGTCTACTCGTTTGGTCAGCCCCCACCCTGGGAGCTGACCTTGTTTCCCCCCTCGCCCTCTCTGGCTTCTCTCTTCCCAGTCCCGGATATTCTCACTGCACTGGACTTTGCTTCTAGAAACCTTCCCCTGTACCTGTCCCACCCCCTCTTGAACCTCTCCACCATCTCTGCCTCCACCAGCCCCCTGGGCAGCATATTCCATGGCTCCAGGACCCTGTCAGAGAAGAATCACCTCCTCCTTTCTCCCCGGAATATCACACCCCTCCAGCTTCCACCCATGCCCTTTAGTTGCCCCCCCTCCTTTCTTTGGAGCACCCTAACTGCTCCTCCTCTATTTACCCCCTTCATGTACCTGAAGACTTATATCATGTCCCCTCTGTCCCTTCTCTCTTCCACTGTGTACATCTTTAGCTCTGTGAGCCTCTCCCCATAGGTCCTGTCCCCCAAGCCACAAATCATTTTGGTTGCCCTCCTCTGGACCCTCTCCAGGAGTTCAATGTCCCTCTTTAAGTGTGGCCTCCAAAACTGCACGCAGTACTCGAGGTGTGGCCTCACCAAGCAGTTGTACAGAGGGAGTATCACTTCCCTCCTTCTGGAGGTTATCCCCTAGCAATGCATCCCAGCATCCTGTTGGCCTTGGCTGCTGCCCTCCTGCAAGTCTCAGAGTTGTTCATCTTGACATCTACCATGACCTCCAGGTCCCTCTTAGGCATCGAGACTTGTAGCATCCTCCCCCCCAGGCGTACACTTGGCCTGGGTTTCTGGCTCCCAGGTGCAGTACATTGCATTTCCCTGCATTGAACCTCAGCTTCCACTTTCTAGACCACCTTTCCAGAGCCTCCAGGTCCCCTGCAGGGACATCCTCCCCTCCTCCCCATCCACCACTGCCCCAAGTTTTGAGTCATCTGCAAAGAGACTCATCTCACTCCTGATACCCTTCCTTATGTCAGAGACATAGACGTTGAATAGGATGATCTATCTCCTTTGCTGTGTGCACCAGTTCCCCAGCCTTGTTTCATTATTTATAAAATTACATTTATCCTCTTTTTTTCTTACTGTGTTGCAGGCTGTGGAGGACACCGTTGATAAGCCTGGTTCTTCAGGGCACAATTTGACAGCGAAGAACTGCATAATGCCAGTTTTGCAGGCTGTAGAGAACACAGTGGATGCACTCAGCTGTCCATTTGACAATTTTCCAAATGCAGATTGCACAGTGCCCAGTACGATGGACTTAGTAATGGAGACGAACATCATTTCTAAAACTTTTTGTTCAGTCACCACTCAGACAGAACCATGGGAATTGGCAGTTTCAAGTGCACAAACAGTAGCACCTGTCACTGATGCTTCAACACAGTTCCCCGAAGAGGTAAATCCACTACATATTGCATTAAAGGATCACCAGTGCTTTTTGGTTCCCCCACACTCCTCAAGGATAACTCTGACAAGCACGGAAGCAGACGGCCCGTTCGCTTCAACACCAAACAAAAGCATAGTACCTTACAGCTTTGAACCTTCAATGGCACCTGGACCATCCCTCATCAGCATGCCTAAACAGCAGTTGCCAAGAAATGCAGCCATGGAGGACACTTTCTCAGAGTCCACGCTGGATGATTCTGATGATCTTTATGTGCCGGTCGAGGAGACACTGTCAGACGTTGACACAACCCTTGACAGCATGGACAATGAAGACACTATTGTCCATGACAGCAAATACATTGTGTTCAACAGTTGTCTTAAGTTGTTGTTTTCCAAAATGATATGTGCAGAATGTCACAGTCCTGTAGATGGTGAGGAGACACACAGCGTTATAGGCACAATGCTGTCGGTCAAAGTGTGTTGCATGAATGGCCATGACATAATTACCCAGCATTCACAGCCACTCCTTGGCAAAATGCCTGCTGGCAACCTTTTATCTGCAGCAGCAGTATTATTTAGTGGCAATTTGTAGGCCTGTGTTTCCAGGTTTGCGCAATTCATGGGACTACGCTTTATTTCACAAACAACTTTTTTTACTTTTCAGCAGAAATACCTATTTCCAGTCATTCAAAGCACATGGCTTACACAGGAGCGGGACATTATCCAGCAACTGAGGACACAGCTGGTACATCTGGCTGGGGATGGATGTTGTGACAGTCCAGGGTTTTCTGCAAAGTACTGTAGCTACTCTTTGATGGACTTACAGACCAACAGAATAGTTTCCTTTTCACTAGAGCAGGTTCAACCGGGTATCACATCAGTGGGGTTGGAAAAGAAAGCTTTCAAAAATTGCGTTCAGCACTTATAAAACAATAATGTTGAAATTTCATTGATTGCCACTGGCTGACACTGTGGCATTGGCTGCCTGATGAGGCAGAAGCATCCCTATATTAGCCATCAATTCGATCTGTGGCATCTCTCCAAAAGTGTGACCAAGAAAATTCTGCTCGTCGCCAAGACAAGAGGGAATGAGAAACTTGCAGAATGGTGCCACAGTATTTCAAATCATCTTTGGTGGTCCTCAGAAACGTGTGGTGGTGATGAAACTACTCTGCATGAAAAGTGGCTATCTGTCTATGACCATGTTACTGACAGTCACAGTTGGTCATGGGGATCTCAGTTCCATCACTGTGCCCATGTGATGCCTCCACCAGATACCACAAGAACAAAGTGGCTAGTGGAAGGCGATTATGCACATGTTGCATTGAGCAAAGTTGTGAAAAACATTCTTGTCAAGGATTTGAAGCATGCAACACAGTTCTGCCACACGGGTAGTCTCGAAGTGTTTCATGTATTGCTGTGTACATACTGCCCAAAGCTTGAATGTTTTAGCCATGCAAGCCTGAAAGCCAGAATAATGCTGGCAATTTTGGACCACAATACGAACCTAGCTCGCAAACAAACTGTCATACAGTGTCCCACAGCAGTCTCCAGTGACCGGGGCGATAAGCATTTCAAGGTGGTGTACCCTAAATCGTGCAAAGAATGGGTTGCCAAACCATTATTTGAGCCAAAGTCCCACAACTACATTGCCAGCATGATGGTCGAAGTTCTTCGATTGAAGTAAGACGAGGGTAAACTGTCACCAATGCATGTTCCAGATCTTCCCAAAAACATTGCAGCCAAACCCTGCCCTCCAAAGGAATTAGTAGTGCAGTGCTTGGAGACACAGTTTCACCATACACAGAATTCGCACACATAATTATTTCCTTGCCTCCCTCTACCCACCCTGCTGCTAAAGATGACATGCTGTAACAGCAGTTAAGTACTGCTCGATAGAACTAATCTGGCCATTGTCTTGCCTGTTGTACAAACTTTATGTCCATGTTGAACAGACAATGCAAATCACTAACTACCTACCCGTCATTTCCTTCTCGATGCATGCATTCTCAACTTCCACCACTGTGTTTGATCACATAGACTTGCCTGGAAGTTTGCTACATGTGGTCGACACCCTTTCCTGCAAAAATGGTCAAAACCATGTGCATTATTTAGATCAATGCTCATGTTAGGCTATGGTTCTGTTCATTTCGTTTACTTTAACATGCTGAAATTGTGTTTTAATACAACTGACTTTCTCTTTAGCAAACCACAGTACAGTACAAATCTTGAATATCCTGGTGGTCTAGTGGTTAAGGCAGATCTAGGATGCTACAATGGGGGGGGGACAGCAGGGGCTGGGATTGTGTGCATACTTGATGTACACTTATTAACATTTTTATGAAACCTTTTTATGTTCTGCTATTATTATGCTTTTTAAGTATGTTTTTGACTGAAACTACAAATGTAATCCAAATTTTGGAATGTAAACATTTGTACAATCAATAAATCAGACTTTTTCAACAAAGTGAAATGCAGCAGCAAGCGAGTACTTTACAATGGGGGGGGTTACAGCTGCACCCTTCATCACCCCATAGATCCACCACCTGTTTGTAGCAAAGTTCTTCTGTAGTCCAATGCCAGAGTTCATACGTTCTTGGAAATCAAAAATATGCTTGTCGTGTCTTTTTTTTCCATGGGAAATAAGGAGAATCAGTATTTATATAGTGCTTTCATACACATTGTATCTCAAAGTGCTTTGCAAGCAATACTAGACTGCTAGTGAAGTGACTGAACATGTAGTGGCAGCCATTTCATACATTAATATCCACACACAGCCTTGGACAATTGCATGAACTGGTTTTACGGAAAAGTAATGTTGGTCAGGACAATAGGGTAGGTAGTGATCATGGTGCTCGCAGCCCCATATCTTATGTCTCACAGTGATCTGCTCAAATTTCTCCCCTTACGTCTTCCCCCTTCCCTGAATATAGCAGTACCTTGAAGGAATGGCCTTCTCAGTCCCCCTCTGGTATTCATGCTTCACTAGTCCTTCTCACACCAAAAACTGGTGAGCTCATCTCCCTTCCGCATCATGAATGTAGATAGTACAGTCCCCAGGTTTTTTGACATATCAAAAATAAACAAATTTTTCCAGTAAGTCAGGATGATAGTAGCAGGGAACAAGGGGAACGATGGTCTTCCTTTCCATAAAAGATCTAGGCTACCTTTGATTAGGCATTATTAAATGATGGATGTGCACATCATTATGCATGTCATTTAACAGTGCCTAATCTTAGGTGGATTAGATCTTATATGGGTAGGAATGCCTATGTTTCCCCTTGTACTCTGCTGCTATCAGTCTGGCTTACCAGAAGATCATGTTTATTATTAATATGTAAAAATGACACGGGTGACTGTACTAACCACATTCATGATGCAGAAGGGTAGTGAGCTCACTAGTTTTTGGTGTGGGGAGAAGAATGAATGCCAGAGAGGGACTGAAGAGGCCATTCCAACAGGGTACAGCTATATTCAGGTTAGGGGAAGACAGGAAGGAGGGATGCTTAGCAGATCATTGCAATATCTGAAATGTAGGGCTGCCAGCACTGTGATCACTACCTGACTGTGAATGAGAGCACAAAACAAACAAAATAGTTCCCCAGGGTTCCTTGTAGTTTTTGACAATTATAATAAATCTGGGGAGACAAGAAAAAAATGGAATAACATCTAAACAGTGCATACAAGAAACTTGTCTCAACCCTAATCAGAAATAGTCCAATAAGAATATGAACTTCTTAATTTTTAATAAATACTTTATTATTTTCTAATATTCAATTTATAAAAATCACACATGCTCCCTATAAATTTTTAGTAACATTTCGGAATACATATTCCTTCATCAGACTGTGGAGCTAATCTGAAATAAATAGAAAAAAATATTTGTATGAGTTCAAATACACCTTCATTCTGATTAAATACTCAATAATATATGAAATAAATAAAGTAATGCAGGTGGAACTGACCTGCCAAATAGCATTAATCACATATTACATGGTAGCCAATGGGGGGAGTGGAAAATAGGAATCCAAGATTCCTTACATTAAGAGTTCGATATTTTATCTTATTTTATCTGAAAAAAAAATAGGGAGAGAAAAACAAAATGTTTTTTAACCTAATGAAAAGCTAAAATGCATTATATATGTTATTAAAGTAACAAACTGTAATGTATCTGTCATTCCATTTTTCTGTTTAAAAAGTTACTATACATCTTGGTAGATCCAATGTATGACTTTGTCCTTGAAAAAACATTTTTACAAAATTAGGACCAGCAATGTTGTATATTTAATTTATATCTCACATTGTTTAATTCATGATTTTAATCTTACCTCTTTGGTAAGAGTTGAAAAGAAATCCAGTTGTTTTTCTTATACACGAAAACAATGTCTATGGAAATGAACACATATTAGAAACGGCTCTCCCCTAGGAAAAGAATATAAATTTGCAAGTGGCTTAAAGATTTAAGTTCCAAATGAAGCCTTTTACCTCATATTTTATATTCATTTGTTCGCTTTTTTAAAAATCCTTTTCAAAGCTTCAAAATGACCAAATTCAATACTGAAACACCCCACCGCCATTAGAAAACCATGCCAACTAGCTACTGAACACACCTTTCTTCTTGTATAGGTATGAGTATGAATGAAAAAGAAGGGGCTGAGCTGCTCAGGTGTGCACGTAAGTCATGCTACGTCACAAAAATGACGTCACCATGGGCAGCCCGGTCAAATGAATGAAACTCTCCCATAGAACCGATGAAAGGAGAGTCCCTCTTATTTTCAAAGTTTAAATCAGCTCTAGGGCAATAAGGAACATAAGTACAAATGGAATTTAACACATTTTTTGAGGTTACATTTCTAAGGTCACATTATTGAAATGACATTTCATATTTTATGAGATATAAGCAAGACGAAAAGATTATAAATATAGAAAAACATATCCTTTTCAAACCATCTTATTTTAAAAAAGACATTAAATATTCAATCTTTAGTCATAAACTGACCAATTTAAAGTTTCATTAAGTCCATATTTAGTTAAATGGGTTTTCTGGGTGAATATCCACCAGGCTTCCCGCTTCAATAATAACCTTTCTCTGTTTCCTCCTCTTGTAGATTCTTGTATCTTCTCGATGCCAAAAAACTGAAGGCTTGAAATTTGATGTTTCCTTTTGATGAACTATCTGGCCAAAGGTGATCTAAGGTCACCCCTCCTAATGTTACTTGTATGCTCTGTAATCCACATTTTTAATGGTCGAGTTGTCTCTCCAATATAATATAATGCACAAGGACATACAATGCAATAAACAACATAATCTGTGTTACAAGTAATAAACTCTCTAATATGAAATTCCTTATCTTCACATGTACTTTTTATTATTTTGGTTTTCTTTCCACAGTTGCAATAAACACAGTTCCCACAAGGGAAAAAAAACTTTGATATTACTTTTTAGCCAACCTATTCCTTCAGTGTTCTCTTTCCAATGTTGTATATTTACAACCTTGTTCCGTATTGTTGTGGTTTTATGAGCTGTCACCCAAGGTTTATTTTCAAAGATTTTTTGTCCTAAATCATTTGTTTGTAATATTTTCCAATTAGATAAAATAATGTGTTTAATCTTGCCAAAATTTTCAGAAAATTTCGTAGATATTGTGATTTTTTCAGAGGGGGGGATTCGAACATTGAACCTTATTCTGAAGCAGACGATCTCTATCTTTAGAGTCCACTTTTTTTCTGGCTAATTCCAAAGTTTGATTTGAATAGCCTCTAGTGACAAATCTTTGTGTTAAATCTGTTAAGTTCCTTTCACATTTTTCTGGAATGCTACTATTTCTTTTAACTCGAAGCATTTGGCTATATGGTATGTTTTCTTTTAGATTCGTAGGGTGACAGCTTTTATTATGTAATACTGTATTTCATGTAGTATCTTTTCTATATAGATCTGTGCAAAGTTTGCCATTTTTTTTTCAAAATCTTTAGATCTAAAAATGCAATTTCCTCTATATTATAGGTCATTGTAAAACTCAGATTCTTATTCGAGGTTTCTAAATAATCTTTAAAAGATTGTAATTCTTGTACAGGTCCATCCCAAATAATAAATATATCATCTATAAAATGTTTATAAATGATAATGTTTGATTTGAATGGATTGGTATCAGAACAAATATGTTGTTTTTCGAAATATGCCATATATAAATTTGCATAAGTAGGGGCTAACGTTGCCCCCATTGCTGTCCCTGTTTTTTGTAAATATTTTTTGTCTTCAAATGAAAAATAATTATTTTTTAATACCAATGTGGTCAATGCTAGTAAGAATTCCTTATCTGGTTTGTTTTTATTTCTAATAGATAGGAAATGATCCATAGCTTCAAAACCTCCATCATGAGGAATACCGGTATAAAGATTTTTAACATCAAGGGTGACTAATAAATAGTTATCATTTGTTATATCTGTTTTGTTTAATTCTTCCAAAATTTGAATGCAATGTTTGCTATCCTTTATATGGGCCCACGTATTTAATACTAGATAATTACAGTAATGATCTACAAAAATAGATAATGGTTCTGTAATAGAACCAATGCCCGATATAATAGGTCTGCCTGGTGGATGTTCAATGTTTTTATGAATTTTAGATAAACAGTAGAAAAGAGGGATTCGAGGTGTTAAATTTATTAATTCTTCCATAGTCCACTGTTCAATTATTCCCCTGTCGTTAGCTTAAGTTACTATCTCTCTAATTTCAGACTTTATTCTAGAAAATGGAATATTTTTAACCACTTCATATGTCATTTCATCTTAAGCATTCATTTCTATAGTCCTCTCTATTTAAAATAACTATTCCCCCTCCTTTATCAGCTGCTTTGATTATGATACTTTCATCTTTGCTCAAATCTTCTGAGGCTTTAAATTCTTCCTTTGTTAAATTATATTTTGGTTTATTAGTTTTTACATCTGTCATTAACGTTTCAATATCCATATTTACCTTACTAATAAAACTAGTTATATTTGCTGGGGTAAAATTAATGCGATTAATGCTATTTGGCAGGTCATTTCCACCTGCATTACTTTGTTTATTTCATATATTATTGAGTATTTAATCAGAATGAAGGTGTATTTGAACTCATACAAATATTTTTTTCTATTTATTTCAAAATTAGCTCCACAGTCTGATGAAGGAATATGTATTCTGAAACGTTACTAAATATTTATAGGGAGCATATGTGATTTTTATAAATTGAATATTAGAAAATAATAAAGTGTTTATTAAAAATTGATTAAGAAGTTCACATTCTTATTGGAATATTTCTGATTAGGGTTGAGACAAGTTTCTTGTATGCACTGTTTAGATGTTATTCCATTTTTTCTTGTCTCCCCAGATTTATTATAATTGTTAAAAACTAAAAGGGATCCTAGGGTACTATTTTGTTTGTTTTGTGTATAAATATCCTAGTGGAAGGGTTTTTTAGTCCCCCAAAATTACTTTATTTCTAAGGAACAAATATTTGGCATCACAATGGCAACATTTGCAGAAATAGGTCAAATTACTGAAAATAGATATACGGCTTTAAGTATCATAGAAACATAACATAGAAACATAGAATTTGACAGCAGATATGGACCGCTTGGCCCACCCAGTCTGCCCATTTCCCTACCTACTGGATCAGCTGCAGATCCTAGTTAACCAGCAGCCTACTTCTTCCTACCCCCACCCCCTAGAATGGCCTTACAACTGTCCCATGCATGCTTGAATTCCACCACTGATTTTGACTCCACAACCTCCTCCAGAAGGTCATTCCATGCACCCACAACCCTCTCTGTGAAAAAATACTTCCTTAAATTACCTCTGAGCCACGCCCCCTCTATCTTCAAATTGTGCCCTCTTGTTCTTGCACACCTTTTTTTTTGAAAGATGCTACCCTCTTGGACTTTTTTGATTCCCTTGAGGTACTTGAACATTTCTATCATGTCGCCTCCTCCCTCCTCCCTCCTTTCCTCAAGGCTATACATATTAAGCGCCTTTCATCTCTCTTCATATGTCTTCCGGTGCAGACCCTGCACCATTTTAGTTGCCCTCCTCTGGACAGCTTCCATCCTGTCTATGTCTTTGCAGAGATTAGTCTCCAGAACTGCACACCGTGACTCCAGATGGGGTCTCACCGCCGTCTGTATGGAGGGATAATAACTTCCTGTTTTCTACTGGTGATGCCTCCCTATGCATCCCAGTATCCCCCCAGCCCTCCTTGCTGCCTTCTCACATTGCTTGCCCACCTTTAGGTCATCTGATATGACTACCCCCAGGTCCCTTTCCATTTTTTTTTGTTGTTAGTATCTCACCCCCATTGTGTACTCTTCCCCTGGGTTTTTGTTTCCCATGTGCATTACCATGCACTTCTTAGCATTGAATCTAAGCTGCCATACATTTGACCATTCCTCTAACCTTGCCAAGTCCCTTCTCATCCTTTCCACCCCACCCTGTGAATCAACTCTGTTGCAGATCTTTGTGTCATCTGCAAAGAGACATACTTTTCCTTCCAGTCCCTCTGCAATGTCACTTATAAAGACATTGAAGAGGACCGGTCCTAATACTGAACCCTGCGGTACCCCACTAGTAACCCTCCTTTCTTCTTATCGATCAAGAAGAAGCAACAAGAATTATGGGATTAGTTAAAAGTAAACAACATTTGGGACAAATTGAAATGATAAATATTCCAAAAATAATGATTAATAAACTAGTAACTTTAAAAGAAAGAGAAATAAGGTTAGACTGGCATGCAGTCACCTTGTTTGAATATATGACACAAAAAAGGATTCCTAGAGGTTTACGTGTGTTAGTGGAATCCCAATTAGGCTTTTCTCCAGATGGATTCCAATCTAAATGGGATGGAATACGTTCAAAATGTTCATTTGACATTATGTTGCTTCTTATAGAGACACTAACTACAGAACAAGGTAAATTGCTGGATGAAATCAAAGATTTAGAAACAAAAATTAAAGAAATGATGGATTCTTCACAACTTAAAAATGTACTGGACAAAACTGAGAAATCATTGATAGACTATGATAAACAAATACAAAATATTAAGATTAGTAAGTTCAGAAGTGATATGAATGATTACAAAAATGGTACAGTATATTCATGGAAAAAGTCAATACAACATATAAATGTATATGACTCAAATAATACATATATGAGTCCAGCCACCTCTGATTCTGAGAGATCTGATCCATCCATTTTCAGAGACGTTTCTAATAGGAGGTTTAATAATAGACGTTATAGACGTTATAATAGACCATATGGGAGACAATATTACCCAAGGAGATTTCAATTTGAAAGAGATTATTATCCCGAAGAACACAGGCAAGACTGGCAATCATCAGAAAGAATGAGAGATAGAGATAGGGGTTTTCAGAAAGGTATAGAGAAGGTGGGAACATTAGGCATACACAAAAGAGGAAAAGAATCAGAAAACCTAGAAAGAGAAAAAGAAAAAATACACGAGTTAAGATCAAAACATCACCAGAATTAATTGTTTTCAATTTATCATCACGTCCATTAACATCTATAGAAAATAAATTATTAAGCTATGGTCTATCATTCAGTCTTACTGAAAAATTTAATCCTTTTGAACTTAAACTAGATTTAGAGAAGTTATATTGCAAATTAAGACTAAAAAACTCTTTTAGAACTAAAGAATATACAGGAATAGATGAGGCAGAAAAGAATGAAAGATATCAACTTAAACAGGCTTTAGGCGTTAAATCACAATTTGATCCAATTAATTTTAACCCAGCAAATATAACTAGTTATATTAGTAAGGTAAATATAGGTATTGAAAAATTAATGACAGATGTAAAAACTAATAAACCAAAATATAATTTAACAAAGGAAGAATTTAAAGCCTTAGAAGATTTGAGCAAAGTTGAAAGTATCATAATCAAACCAGCTGATAAAGGAGGGGGAATAGTTATTTTAAATAGAGAGGACTATAGAAATGAATGCTTATGACAATTAACAGATGAAACAACATATGAAGTGGTTAAAAATATTCCATTTTCTAGAATAAAGTCTGAAATTAGAGAGTTAGTAACTCAAGCTAACGACAAGAGAGTAATTGAACAGTGGACTATGGAAGAATTAATAAATTTAACACCTTAAATCCCTCTCTTCTACTGTTCACCTAAAATTCATAAAAACATTGAACATCCACCAGGCAGACCGATCATATTGGGCATTGGTTCTATTACAGAACCTTTATCTATTTTTGTAGATCATTACTATAATTATCTAGTATTAAATACGTGGGCCCATATAAAGGATAGCAAACATTGGATTCAAATTTTGGAAGAATTAAACAAAACAGATAGAACAAATGATAACTATTTATTAGTCACCCTTGATGTTAAAAATCTTTATACCAGTATTCCTCATGATGGAGGTTTGGAAACTATGGATCATTTCCTATCTATTAGAAAAATAAACCAGATAAGGAATTCTTACTAGCATTGACCACATTGGTATTAAAAAATAATTATTTTTCATTTGAAGACAAAAAATATTTACAAAAAACAGGGACAGCATTCAAATTCTGGAAGAATTAAACAAAACAGATAGAACAAATGATAACTATTTATTAGTCACTCTTGATGTTAAAAATCTTTATACCAGTATTCCTCATGATGGAGGTTTGGAAGCTATGGATCATTTCCTATCTATTAGAAATAAAAACAAACCAGATAAGGAATTCTTACTAGTATTGACCACATTGGTATTAAAAAATAATTATTTTTCATTTGAAGACAAAAAAATATTTACAAAAAAACAGGGACAGCAATGGGGGCAACGTTAGCCCCTACTTATGCAAATTTATATATGGCATATTTCGAAAAACAACATATTTGTTCTGATACCAATCCATTCAAATCAAACATTATCATTTATAAACATTTTATAGATGATATATTTATTATTTGGGATGGAACCATACAAGAATTACAATCTTTTAAAGATTATTTAGAAACCTCGAATAAGAATCTGAGTTTTACAATGACCTATAATATAGAGGAAATTGCATTTTTAGATCTAAAGATTTTGAAAAAGAATTGCAAACTTTGCACAGATCTATATAGAAAAGATACTACATGAAATACAGTATTACATAATAAAAGCTTTCACCCTACGAATCTAAAAGAAAACATACCATATAGCCAAATGCTTCGAGTTAAAATAAATAGTAGCATTCCAGAAAAATGTGAAAGGAACTTAACAGATTTAACACAAAGATTTGTCACTAGAGGCTATTCAAATCAAACTTTGGAATTAGCCAGAAAAAAAGTGGACTCTAAAGATAGAGATAGTCTGCTTCAGAATAAGGTTCAATGTTCGAATCCCCCCTCTGAAAAAATCACAATGTCTACAAAATTTTCTGAAAATGTTGGCAAGATTAAACGTATTATTTTATCTAATTGGAAAATATTATAAACAAATGATTTAGGACAAAGAATCTTTGAAAATAAACCTTGGGTGACAGCTCATAAAACCACAACAATACGGAACAAGGTTGTAAATATACAACATTGGAAGGAGAACACTGAAGGAATAGGTTGGCTAAAAAGTGATATTAAAGGTTTTTTCCCTTGTGGGAACTGTGTTCATTGCAACAGTGGAAAGAAAACCAAAAAATAATAAAAAGTACATGTGAAGATAAGGAATTTCATATTAGAGAGTTTATTACTTGTAACACAGATTATGTTGTTTATTGCATTGTATGTCCTTGTGCATTATATTATATTGGAGAGACAACTCGACCATTAAAAATGCAGATTACAGAGCATACATGTAACATTAGGAAGGGTGACCTTAGATCACCTTTGGTCAGACATTTCATCGAAAGGAAACATCAAATTTCAAGCCTTCAGTTTTTTGGCATCGAGAAGATACATGAATCTACAAGAGGAGGAAACAGATAAAGGTTATTATTGAAGCGGGAAGCCTGGTGGATATTCACCCTGAAAGCCCATTTAACTAAATATGGATTTAATGAAACTTTAAATTGGTCAGTTTATGACTAAGGATTGAATATTTAATGTCTTTTTTTAAAATAAGACAGTTTGAAAAGGATATGTTTTTCTATATTTATAATCTTTTCGTCTTGCATATATCTCATAAAATACAAAATGTTATTTCAATAATGCAACCTTAGAAATGTAACCTCAAAAGTTGTGTTAAATTCCATTTCTACTTATGTTCCTTATTGCCCTAGATCTGATTTAAACTTTGAAAATAAGGGGGAATCTCCTTTCTCTGGTTCTACAGAAGAGTTTCATTCATTTGACCGGGCCGCCCAGGGTGACGTCATTTTTTGACGTAACACGACTTACACGCATACCTGAGCATCTCGGCCCCTTCTTTTTCATTCATACTCATACCTATACAAGAAGAAAAGTGTGTTCAGTAGCTAGTTGGCGTGGTCTGCTAATGGAGATGGGGTGTTTCAGTATTGAATTCAGTTGTTTTGAAGCTTTGAAAAGGATTTTTTTTTTAAAGTGAACAAATGAATATAAAATATGAGGTAAAGGGCTTCATTTGGAACTTAAATCTTTAAGCCACTTGCAAATTTATATTCTTTTTGTAAGGGAGGGCTGTTTCTAATATTTGTTCATTTCCGTAGACATTGTTTTCGAGTATAAGAAAAACAAATGGATTTATTTTCAACTCTTACCAAAGAGGTAAGATTAAAATCATGAATTAAACAATGTGAGATATAAATTAAATATAAAACATTGCTGGTCCTAATTTTGTAAAAAAAAAAAAAATTTCAAGGACAAAGTCATACACTGGATCTACCAAGATGTACCTTTTTAAACAGTAAAACAGAATGAGAGGTACATTACAGTTTGTTACTTTAATAACGTATATAGTGCCTTTTAGCTTTTCATTAGGTTAAAAAACATTTTGTTTTTCTCTCCCTACGTTTTTTTCAGATAAATTAAGATAAACTATCGAACTCTTAATGTAAGGAATTTTTGGATTCCTATTTTCCACACACACACACCCATTGGCTACTATGTGATTAATGCTATTTGGCAGGTCAGTTCCACCTGCATTACTTTATTTATTTCATATATTATTGAGTATTTAATCAGAATGAAGGTGTATTTGAACTCATGCAAATATTTTTTTCTATTTATTTCAGAATTAGCTCCACAGTCTGATGAAGTAATATGTATTCTGAAACGTTACTAAAAATTTATAGGGAGCATATGTGATTTTTATAAATCGAATATTAGAAAATAATAAAGCATTTATTAAAAATTGTTAAGAAGTTCATATTCTTATTGGAATATTTCTGATTAGGGTTGAGATAAGTTTCTTGTATGCACTGTGAATGAGAGCAGCCAGAGATGACAAATACTCAGAGTGGCAGTGCTGCACCTAAAGTGTTACTTGAATTCAGTGTAGGGAGATTACCCTCAGGTGGAGGGGTGTTAACATTTGCTAGGAGAGTATTGAGGGAGCTGTGTGTAGATCATTCAAGATTTGGAAGGGTAGTAGCTAGCCAGCTTGCAATGTGGAGTAGGGCAAGGAAACGTACTGGAGAAATATTGCAGGGACCTGTTCTACAGAGTTCTGCAGATCACAGGTAAAGGAATAGACTGACACTGGAAGTCTGGTGAACTTGCTCAAGGCCTTAGTATACCTTTCCTGCTAATAATATTGTTATCCATAGTAAGTACAGCCCTTATGAGGGCATGAACAACAGTTTTTCTGGTGAGTCCGGAGGCTTATTGCTTGGCCTGCCATGAAGACCCACTTGTTGGATACTGAAGGGGGCCAAAAACACATCAGGGGAACTGAACATACTGCCTTCACTGTGCAGAAGGGTGGTGATCCACTCAATGTTTACTGTGGGAGCAGAAGTCAAACACTGAAAAAGTGGACTTAAGTGTGATTTTGGAACAGTGCCAGCTGATGATCCCTACTGGTGTAGGTATGCACAACTACCTGAGGTGTACGATTACAGTCTGAGGTTTGATAATTCTCTTCATGAGACCGTAAGCTCACATGCAGCCCCAGGCAGTACTAAGGACATAGTATGGATGGTGGGGTGTTCAACAAAAGGCAGGCTAGGTGCAGGGGGTTCACGTTGAAAAAGAATACAAGTAAAGCTTTTTTTGTGGATTAACTAGAATGCAAGAGCATTGGAATTGGGCCAGACCAGTACTTTGCCGTGTGACCCTGTACTGCAGTTTACCAAAGAGAAAGTCAGCTAGATTGCAAAACATTTTCAGCAAGTAAAAATAAATAAAATGAACAAAATCATAGCCTAACATGTGTACTGATCAAAATTATCAATATGCTAACACATGGTGTTGATCATTCGGGTAAAACAATTCAAAACAAACAGGGAAAGAAGAACTAGTTAGCCTATAAGAATCTATATTGGTCCTTGGCTCTGGCTCTGATGATGTCATCATGACTCAGCACTTAACAGTTGGCAGACATCTTATGGAGAAGGCAAGGATGCTTTTGTAAGTGAAAGGCTGATATTTACATGTTTCAAAAGCTATGAAACTGCATTTATGTTACTTACATAAATGTAAACAGTACCCTTTACTTTACCTTGCAATGAAGCCATATTTTGTAGTTTGCAGTTTTAAAAAACGGCTTGTTTAGGTACCCTTTAAATTGAATTGAATTTACTTTGAACGATTGTTATATGCACAGCTGACCATCGAATTGCTACTTTATCTACGTTTTTGAATTCACATTCCTTTCCTTAGTTTTTTTTTTTTGCATTGTTTGTAATTTTGGATGAATCATGTGCCACGGAATAATAAAAGTCATATAAATCACCGGAAAAGGTGTGCCGAACATAACTGTCTGCTGATCTCCTTTCTCTTCCATGTTGAATAATGTAATTTCTACTTTAAGAAACATGTTACCAATGTGGGCACACTTGTCAAACTATTTCTTTAAAAAAGGCAAGTATACATCCTGGAAGCTGATTGGCTGAGAAATACTTTGACCCATGATGATCTGTCACATTATCGTCACCGGCCAAAATGATTATCGAGATCAGCCTTTTACTAACACTTTTTGGTCCATTTCATAATCGCAATAATACACAACAGGGCATGGTAGATCATAGCATATTGTCACTTCAAGAAGTATGAGACACTCGGACTGTGGCCTCGTGCTGCACAATGCATCTGCGGCTTGACGATATCTCATGATATACCACACCCTGTTGTGTATTGTTGCTGAAGTGTACTACAGGTATGAAAAATTCAGGCTTCCAGTTTGCTGTCTGTGCAGTTACTAGCAAGGATGAAGAAGTACTAGAAAATGCAATACACATTACAGTTACCAACACTTTTCTTTGTATACAGAAGTAAAATGTAACTGTAACTGATAAGTTATTTGACAGTAACAATTAAGAAACCTATTACTTTCAAATAACTGTTATCTGTGAGAGTGACATTATTTTTGTATTGTTTTTGTATGAAACGCAAGTAGTAAGTGTAACTGTACTGCATATTCCTTTTTGTAGTACTTCTCCATCATTGCTATTGACAGTGCAGAGATTCCTGGAACAAGTTTGCCAACATGATAGAAAGTAATAGAAAAATTAACAGAACCAATATGCGGCAAACCTTAGCACATGACAACAGTTCCACTTGCAGCACTTGTACTTCAACACTACCTACACTCAAGAGGAGCATACAATCAGAACGGCTCAATATGGAGACCTTAGTGACATGGTACATTATGTGGTGCAGACAAGGGCCTCAATGGATGAGTTTAGTGGAAAAAAAATGTTTTGTTGATATGTGCATCATAGTGTAGTACAGAATGACTTATATCGCTGAAGACAAACACATAAAAGAATGGTTTGAAAACAAAGTTTAATGTCAGGTCAGGGGGGTGTTTACAGCAGTAGTGCCTTAGCATACATACATCAAACATGTTGAATGCATTAAATCCAACAGAGAATATAACAGTCTTGTGTATTGAAATTCACTTTTGGTCCTTGGTTGTACCACATTGAGGGCATGGTTGCATAATACAGCTGCCAAGCATCACATTAACCTAAAACTGCCCAAAAACCTTCAAAGAGTAGGAAGCCAATGTACTCTTCTCCTTCTGCAGGGAAATACTGTCTTATGACATTGACCACGCATGATGAAATCACTACACAATTTCCATAACCAAGCCTGTGCCCATCATAGATCCATAGTACATAAGCATGGTAAGCAATATGCCTGTACACCCCATGAGTGCAAAAAGAGGAAAAGAAACATTGGTAAGATTTCCAAAAAAAAGCACAAACACATAAAGCCATCTAAAGTTTTATCAATTTGGACATATCAAGCTATATACCTAGTGGTGGAATAGTGTTGGTGAGCAAGGTAAGTCTGTGCACAGACAACACCGAAATGGGTGAAGTGGTGATGGAGATGAGAGATGGAAGCAGCTTCAATGGGCTGTAAGCTAGAAAAACGTGTGGTCGGAGTATTGGTAGCATACCTTCAATGCAAGGGAATGAGGAGTCAATATTTCCCAGATGGGGTGGTAGCGAACCAGAATGCAGTAACAGAATGGGTTGTATCATGTGAGTTTGCAAAGTGTTAACAGCGGGGAAGGTCATGTCAAATGAATTTAATAGTGTTATTTGGCTGGGTGACCAAAGAAGTAGACCAGGGAGGGGCTGTGGGCAAGGCTTACCTAGACTTTAGCAAGGTATTTGACAGAGTCCCACACAAAAGATTAATAAACAAATTCACTATCCTGGGAGTGGGTTCCAGGGTGGTAGCCTGGGTAAAACATTGGCTGGAAAACAGGACACAGAAGGTAATTGTAAATGGTGTCCACTCTGAAGAAAGGGGGGTTACTAGTGGGGTACCGCAGGGTTCAGTAATGGGTACAGTAATTTTTACTGTCCTTGTAAGTGACATTGCAGAGGGACTTGCAGGAAAAGTATGCCTTTTTGTAGGCGACACAAATGTCTGCAACAGGGTTGATACAGAAGGAGGGGTGGAAATGATGCAAAAAGGACTGGGCAAGTTCGGAGGAATGTTTAGAAGTATGGCAGCTTGGATTCAGTGCAAAGAAGTACAAAATAATGAACCTGGGAAACAAAAACCCGGGGGAAGATTACACAGTGTGTGGGTGTGGTGGGGGGAGGTAGTAACAACAACTAAAATGGTAAGGGACCTGGAGGTAATCATAACAGATGACCATAAGGTCAGCAAGCAATGTGAGAAGGCAGTAAGGAGGGCTGGGGGGATACTGGTATATATATAGGTTGAGGCATCGACCACAGAAAACAGGAAGATGTTATCCCTCTGTACAGACAGTTGGTGAGACCCCATCTGGAGTAATGAGTCCAGTTCTGGAGACCACATCTACAGAAGGACATCGACTGGATGTAGGCGGTCCAGAGGAGGACAACTAAAATGGAGCAGGGTCTGCTAGAGAAACCATATGAGGAGAGACTAAAGGAGCGTAAGTTGTATACCCTTGAAGAAAGGAGGGAGGGGGGACATGATAGAAAGTTTAAAGTGACACAGTGGACTCAACAAAGTCCAATAGGGTCGGTTCTGTCAGAAAAATAGATGTGCAAGAAACAGGGGACATAATTGGAAGATAGAGGGTGGACGGATCAGGGGCAATGTGAGGAAGTATTTCTTCAAAGAGAGGGTGGTGGACACATGGAAAAGCCTTTCTGAGGATGTTGTGGGGTCTAAAACTGTGGGAGAATTCAAAGATGCATGGACAGACATAAGGCAATTCTTGCGGAGGGGTAGGAAGAAATAGGCTTTTGGTTAACTAGGATCTGCAGCTTATCCTGTAGGTAGGGAAATGGGAAGATTAGGTTGGCTAAGTGGTCCCTATCTGCTGCAAAAGTGTATGTTTCTATGTTCCCACTCTGTAGAAACATACCATCCTAGAGTTTCAAACAATGCATGATACCTCCATATCCTAATTGTGGCCCATTGATTTTTCACATGGTTGCCTGAAAATTGCTACGCTACGTTTGACTTTGTTTACAAGCTAGCAGACATTGAATGCTTCAATCATGCCACCACCCCCCAACCCCCAGCTTCTCAAGGAAATCATAATATAGATCTCAGATGGTCACTACAAATGTCATCTGCTGCTGAACGTGCTCCATTTTCAGGCTCTGTTTGTGTCTGTGTGCCTGGGTGTGCATGTTAGCAAGTGTGTTAGTGCCCTATTTCATATTCTGTGCACAGCTCCATATCCTTTGTATGATTGGGGAGTGATGTCAGAACCCATGAGGTGGCTCCGACAGCAATAGCAGCAACCCCAAAAACAGTGCAGAAAGCTAATGGTGGAGGCATTCACCAAGCCACTGCACATGTCAATTCTAAGTTAACACATGTAAAACAGTGTGCCAGTCACTGAACTTCATTATAAGATTCATATCTGGCAACTGCTGAGTATCCCAGTATGGACTACCAGGATGGCAGTGGCTATTCCTCTAATCATACCTCTCAAGTGTCCCAGATTGTCTGTGAAGTCCCGGTTTTGAGCTGACTGCTCCGCCGTCCCGCACCCTTGCGCCATCGTCCTGAGAATGCCAACTCCATGCTGACTCCTCTCAGCCACACGGTCTCTAAGTCGACTGACCGAATGTTTCCCAAGATATTTTTTAGTGCTGCACCACCGGAGCCTGTATATGTCACACGTGGTGACGTCAGTGACTAGTCCACCAATCAGGGGCTGCATTCCTGGTCCATTGCTGTTCTGGCACCTCTGCCCACCTCAGACATGAATTTTGAGTCCCCCCCCCCCGATTCCCGCATCCCCTCCCCACTCAGGTCCGCAAGTACTGCTTAAAAGCAGCTCTCCGGCAGCTCTTGGCACTCATAGCTGAATAGAGTTCCAGAGCGCCAGAGAGAAAATAGCAGCAGCAACTTGCCAGCAAGCCAATTTTTCTTTTGCCGACTGAAACGAGTGACTGATGACTCTGAGAACTCCACGAAGTGACGCACTGCTATCTAGTTTATTTAAATTCTGAATTCCAACCTGCATCCATTCCTGCTTGACTGACTGACCCTGCTGCCAGCAGCCTGCCGCCCGACAGACTTGACTTCCCGACCCGATCTTCCAGATGGATCTAGTGCACTGAAGAGGCCTTTTGAGGTAAGCATAAGCTTAAGGCACACTGCCAAAAGGAATATTTTATTAACTGCAGGTCTGCAGGAAGTTGTATAAAGTGTTTTAAAAAAATATCTCAGCCTCAAACTTTGGTCTCCATGTGTTTAAGAAAATGACTGTCTGATCTGACTGTTGAAACCATGTGAAGTAATAGCTACTGGAGTAAATGGTTTACAGGTTTATGTTCAAGATACATAAAGCAGGTAGTGTACAGTGAGACAGGAGTAAGATCCTTTGTTCATCAACTCCATCTCTCTGTTATCCTAACAGCAAGAACCAGAAATATTAGCCTCTAAGAATCAGTACTTCAGCAATCTGTTATGGTTAGGTTACACAGCACATCCTCTGGTCAGTGGCGGCTGTGGCGCTAGAACTAGGAGTGCTGGAGCACCTGCTGGTACTGTCAGGTTCAGAGACTAGTGGTGTGATGATAAATCCTGCCTGCTAGTTTCGTGAATGTTTTGAGCACTGTCCACTGCACTTTTTATTACAGAGGTACTGTGTGGGGGGGGTCCGTTTTGCACCAAGTTTACAGAGGTACCTAGGTACTGTGGGGGGTGTTTTTCACCAAGTTTTCAGAGGCACTGTGATGGAGGGTCAGTTTTTTCTGAGTTTACAGAGGTACTATTATCTTCAGGCAGGTCATGAATTATTTATTTATTTATTTATTTATTTAGTTAGTTAGTTAGTTAGTTAGTTAGTTAGTTAAACATCAGTTTAGAAACCTTTGAGCCAGAGGCTCATTTACAAAGGTACCTCGTCACAAAGAGGACATCAGAACAGTAGTACAAGGGACACAGTACTTACAAACAAAAAAGTTACAGTTCAATTACAATTTTGTTACAATAGAATACAACCTCCAACGAAGCAAAAGATAACAAAAGGTGCAAAACTTATGGTCGGGGGAGAGCTGGTGGGAGTAGAAGGGAGGGAGATAGGGGAGGAGGAATTAGTAGGAAAAGGAAGGGGGGCCGCTCAGTGAGCATTGTCAAACAGAGTATATATATATATTTTTTTTACACTAGGCTAGCGGCAGTTGCATTTGCAAGAGCTAAGCAGGAAGTTTCTGAGCCTGGGCTTAAAGCAAGCTAAGGTTAGTGAGTTTGAGACACTGGCAGGGAGGGAGTTATACCAGTGGGGCGCACGGTAGGGGAAAGCCCTCTGACCTTGAGAGGTCCTGGCTCGGATAACTAGGGTAGCTCTTGACGAGCTGTGCGTGATCAGGGTCGGTGCAGTACGGTGAATGGAGTTGGATAGGCCTATGGGGGATAGGCCATGCAGGGCTTTAAAGGTGAGCTGGCATGTCTGATACATGAGTCGCTCTTCCAGGTTGAGTAGGGTAGCCAGGGTGTACAGCTCACATGTGTGAGTGAGTCTGGGAGCACCAGTGATAAGTCTGCAGGCCTTATTAACTGTGAGGCGAACCTTGTTTGAGGGCAGTCTGATCTGCTGAGCCATAGACCGAAGGCCATAGTCAATGAGAGACATGACAGATGAGGTGACAGCCAGGCGGAGGGCATCAGGAGGGAGGCATTTCATGCGGTAAGAATGCCTAGCCGTGAGTTGGCGACAGAATTTAGGGCAGATATATGTCCATGGAATGAAAGTGCAGGGTCAAAGGTTATACCAAGATATTTATAGGACTGCACCTGGTCAATGACGAGATTGGGTGTGGAGTGGACAGCTAAGGGAAACTTGCTGTACTTATTTTGGGGGTGGGAGAAGAGCATCATTTTTGTTTTCTTAAGGTTGATAACAAGTCGGTACTCAGTGAACCAGGTAGCTGCAGAGTCAAAGACTAGTTGGAGGGAGTTCTGTAGCAGCATGGGGTCATTGTGGGAGGCAACGAGAACAGCATCATCAGCATAGAGAAGCATCTTACCGCATAACTGCTGGGTAGGGAGTTAAGAAAGAGTGAGAATAGTAGGGGTCCAAGAATTGAGCCCTGCGGCACCCCAGAGTGAATGGGGCATGTTTCAGAGAGAGTACCGTTGACTTTCACACATTGGGAGCGGGCGGAGAAATAGCTGGTGCACCAGGAAACAGGTCCTGAGGCAAAGCCTATTAAGTCGAGGGTGGAGAGCAAAAGAGGATGCGAAACGGTATCGAATGCTTTAGACAGGTCAATGAATATAGCACCAGCCAAGGCACCAGAGTCCAAGGAGGCATGGAGGAAGTTGGAAAATCCCAGGAGTGCTGTATTGGTACTATGATCTGCTCTGAACCCGTGTTGTTCAGGGCAGAGAACATTGTACTTACAGAGGTAGTCAGAGACTTGGGATGCCACAATTTCTCTAGCCTGTAGAGAGGGAGAGGATTGAGATGGGTCGGTAGTTACCCGGAAGAGTCCTGTCACCACCTTTATGGACAGGGGTAACTGTGGCAATCTTCCAGGCAGAGGAGAATTGTCCGAGACAGAGTGATTTGTTGAAAATGCACGTAATAGGTGAGAGGACCTGATCCAGGACCTGACGTAAAAGGCAGGGATCAAATGAGTCATTACCGATGGTGTTACCTCTTAGGGCTTTTAGCAAGTAAGGCCTAACTTCTTGCATGGTGACACGACGCAGGTGGAAAGAGGGGCGGGCAATGGGTGGTGGTACAGATGGAGGAGGTGGACTGAAAAAGTTACCAGGAAGTACTGAGCTAAGGTCGGTAAAGGAGTTATTGAGGTGGGTGGCAATGAGGGCAGGGTCAGAGGAGACAGTACCATTGATGTTGAGAAGAGAAGGAGAGGGGGACTGGGAGTGACCATTCAGTTGCTTGATGTTGTCCCAGAAGCACCTGGGGTTCCCCCAGGAGGAGGAGGTAAGAGAGGCTTGGTAGTATTCCGCCTTTGCTTTGCGGATGGCCCAGGTGCACTGGTTGCGGGCGGCAGCATAGGACTGCCTGTCAGCTGAACGGCCAGTAGCAGCAACAGGAATGCCAAAGATTGTCGCGTTGTAAGTTGCCACAGTAGGGCAGGGTGATCCAAGGGGCATGTTTCACTTTGGACCTCCTAGCAGTTATGGGAGCAAAGATATCACAGGCAAAGTTGAAGTGCTTACAAAGAAGGCCAGGGCCAAGTCAATGTTGGTTGCCCTGGCCAGAGGGACCAATCAGTGTGGCAAGGGAAGCGCTTAAGGCCTATGAGTCCCCAGGCCTAAGCCGCCGAGAGGTGGTTTTGACTGGGGATGAGGGCCGAGGGTTTCCCAGTTGAAAAGCACAGGGAGTGGTCACTGAGGCAGTCAGGAGGATTTGGATGTTGTGGATGCGGATTGGCCTGTTGGTGAGGATCACATCCAGGAGGGTGCTTGTCCCCAGGGTTTTTCTAGTAGGCTGTGTGACCAGTTGAGTTAGGTCAATTGAATCGAAAGCCTCACGGTGGAGGAGGACGAGGGCAGAGCCAGTTTATATTCAAGTCCGCCACCAAGATTTGTCCGACGAGTTGGGTAGGGAGGTGAGGTAGTCAATTAGTGGGCCCAGGGCCTGGGATTGGTTCTTGGGGGTATGTAGGCTACGGTTAGGAATAATGGGCCTCTAGCTGGGTCAGGGACAGCTTTAGAGTAAGTGCCTGGGCCTTATGGTCGAGGTCAGGTGGGGAGTGGTAGCCCATGAGAGAATCCTTCAAATAGAAGACACAGCTCCCACCTCTCCTCAGCCGACACGGTCCAACCGGTGGAGAGGTAGAGGGAGAGAGACATGAGAGTTAGGAGTGGAGGGAGACAGCCAGGTTTCAACCAGGGCAACAACATCAGGTTTATGAAGCGTCACCCAGCAGTGTAGAGAGTCCAGTTTTTTCAGGAGGCTACAGATGTTCATAGAAGCAATGCGCAGCCCAGGAGATTTCAGGGGGAGGACCAGTGCTGCCAGGCCCGGGATTGGGGTGGACATTGCCTGACAGGAGCAGGAGGAGGAGGAGGGCTGATCTGGGGAGTGCACAATGGCGGGATAGCTTTCGACGAATGGAGAGGGGGTGATGAGGGGGTGATCACCAACTGAAAACAACTACTAGAGAGCAGTAAAATGTGACAAGTGAGGTATTGGGAGCAAATTGTTCAAACTTAATCAGGCTCCCTCTAGTGGCAAAACAATATAAGGAGCTAATGGAGAAGTTGGGTGTTAAAAAAAAAAAAAAAGATCAAGCACAGGTAAAAGATTAACTTGCTGGGGGCGGGCTGGTAGTAGGTGTGGGGAGAAGAGCAAATGGGCTGTGGGCTATCAGGTACTATTGTGATTCAAAAAAGAAGGTGATTACTAGCAGGGCAAACTGAAATTCAACACACAGGAAAAGCACTTAGAAGTTAAACAGTCCCCAAATGAGTTTTTCGTCAGCTAGCCAGCAGCGGCCATATTTTATGGAGTTAGACACTGCAGTCAACAGTTCACTTCAGTCAGTGGCATGCTCAGTGACAGAAAAAGTGCTGTGGAGTTACAGGAAATCTGTCAAATTAATGTGGGGACACTAATGTCACTGTATTTCAAATACAAGCTGCATTTTATTTCTGTCATGCCAGTTCTAGTTCATTTATTAGGTCAGTGCCAGTGGAGTTCTGGTCCTCAGTGTTTCTTGTATATCAGTCAGTCAGTCCACCCTCCTCAGTCTACATTGCTGGTTATATTTTTTTATATTGCATACATGCATTGCAGTCTTTGGTGTTAAGTAGGTTCCCAAGATGTTTATCAAAGATAGTGATAGTGTTGTGTGATGTGACTGGCTTGCACAATTATTGAAGGAATTTCTGTGGATGTTATTGGGACTTTTATTTTCTTTTGCAATACAAACACTAGTACTCAGTCAGTACTGCTCTTTTTGTCAGACAGTCAGTGCAACTCAGTCAGAATGAAGGCACCCACAGACCTCAAGTTTTGTGCCTTTCCTTGGGTCTGAGGCTGGAGAATCAAACTATCAAAGAAGTCCTCCGGAGTTCCAGAGCACTGGAGAGAAAATTGCGATGAGGCAGAGAGATGCTAGCCAGTACACCACTCAAGGTGCCCATCGTGTCTGTGTCAAGCTGTGCCTGAGCCATGTGGGCTGCAGTCACTCAGAGGGAGCCAGCCAGGCCAGCTGCTGCAAAAAATCACCCCAAAAAGAGCTGAGCTGTATCACTGAGGTATCAGTGAAAAGTAAACTGTAAAAGAGCAGCAGCCAGCAAACCCAGCATCTATTCACCACCACATGGCTCCTCCTTGCTTGAAATGACTGCAGAGGAAGTGTAGAAGACTGGACCGAGGAGCAGCCACAGCGCAGTGGAGTGTTGAGACTGGGCAGCCGCAAGCATTGACTGAGCACTTGAGCAGCACTTGTCTGTCTTGTCATTTTGTCTGACCAGCAGTAAACAACCTCCCTCATTCTTCAGGCAGACAAAGCCCCCCCTTTTTTTTGCTTTGCTACTTAATAATTGTAGATCTGGAGTCTGACTGGGACTTCACGGACAATCCGGGACACCTGAGAGGTATGTATATGCTTGGGTGAAAGGATTGCTGCAGGCAGCAGCAGTCTAAGCTGACTGAGCCCAGTGGTCTTAGGAGAGCATTGGTAAGAAGCAGTGCCGCTGCGTCAAAGCCCTCCCCTGTGGGCACTGTTTAAAAGACAAAAGATATTGTCATATAATTTGTGCTTGGGGGAAAGGAATGCTGCAGGCAGGAAAAAAAAACAGGAATCTGACTCGGTTTTGCTCTCAGGGGCGTCATTTCAGCAAAATCATAGGGGTAGCAAGGTGGGGGGGCCATGATTTTGGCGGGGCCACGGTATGAGTGGGGCCAGAGGGGTGGCATTTGCCAATGTGACATAGAGCTGGTTACCAAGTTCTGTACCTGGGCAGTTGTTGCCCACCTTCATTATGTTGTTTTAGTGCTATGCTGTTCATTAAAGGTTTTATTTTTCTATCCCTGTGTCATTATTGTCTCCAGGACAGTGGTTTGCTCACAGCTGTGGGTGGGTGTAGCACATTTTGGAGGGCCTTGGGGCACTCGGGGGTGCTTCATGGGAGGGACTTGGGGTATTCATGGGGGACTCCATGTGGAGTGGGCGGGGTGTGTGTGTTGTGCACTGGGAGTACAGTTGTATTGGGTCCTGCCTATATGGCCTGTGTGGGGTGAGTGTTGCTTCCATGTTGGTGCCTCTGTTGATGGCAGTTCAGAACTGCCCAGGTGCTGCTCACCTGGGCAGAGAGCTGTACCATCCATATCAGTCCTACACCTAGGTGACTGTGCACCTGCCAGGTGTTCCCCATCATGGTGCTTGTTGTGTGTCCCTTGTGTGCCCATGGTGGGACAGACAATTTTGCATCATCCTTCTCCTTCCACAGCATCCTGATCTGTCTGGGAACCACTACGTGCCATGGTATGAAGTTGCTTATGGAAGCCCTCTACCTGCTGCAAGTATATGCACCTCATGCCATGTGCCCGGCTGTCATACCTGGCTTCATGAATGCACATTCGTGGGTATGGCACATGATGCTACGTGGCCCCTCAGACACACAGTGCGTGGATTGTCTACATGTGCCCACATGCATGGTTCTTGCATGCCTCCTGGGTGTGCCATGCTTGCCACTCACACATATGCCCTTTTGTGTGCATGTTGCCCACCCTTATGCACGCCACTTAGGCTTCATGCATTGGGCCCACAGTTTGTGCCTCAGTAACATCACTGGAGACTAGGAGAGGGAGAGGGGGTCATTATAGAGACATACACGTTTCTGAGAGGAATAAACAAGGTGCCCTCCTCAGATCTGTTCATCAGGGTTTACAACTCCAGTACCAGAGACACGAGTGGAAGTTGAGGGGGGAGCTTCAGGAGGGATCTCAGGAAACACTATTTTTTTTTTCTTTACCAGGAGAGACACACTAAGCTGAAACCTTGTTTACAGGTGCAACCTGGGAGCACAAGAAAGTTAAGTGACTTGCTCAGGGTCACACAGTATGCAAGTGGGGGTTGTGGGATTCAAACCCAGGTTTCCAGATTTGCAGCTCAGAGCCTTAAACCACTGTGCTATACTGCCTACCATTTTATGAAAAGGGTAGTGGAACAGAGGCTGCCCGCCGAGGTGGTGGAAACAAAGACAGTGACATCATTCAAGCTGGGGTGGGATAGAGAAAAATCTTGAATAAAATCAGTGGGAGCACTAGGGAGCATTAAACAGTAGTGGGGTTTGGTCCTGAGATCTGAAAAGATCTCAGGAGCTCATGGACAGACTAGATGGACCCTTGGTCTTCTGCTGTCACTTTTCTATGTTTCTATCACTTTCTATTTCAAGATTTCATGAAATGGCCACTACCTCGATTTAATTTATCAATGAAACATAGAAATTGTCAGCAGATAAGGACTGCTAGGCCCATCCAGTCTGCCTGTAAGCCCTGTACTTGATTATGGTTTCTAACCCCCCCCTCACTTTACCTCTATGGTTCCCCATGCCTATCCCATGCATGTTTAAATCCATCCACAGTGCTCGCTCCTACCACCTCCTGTGGCAGACCATTCCATGCATCTACCACCCTCTCAGTGAAGAAAAGCTTCCTCACATTCCCTCTTAACCTGCCACCTTTCAATTTCATGTCATGCCCCCTTGTTCTTGTAGTCCTCCTGTATTGGAAGATGTCTCCCCCCTGCACCTTGTTTATGCCTTTAAGGTACTTGAATGTTTCTATCATGTCCTCTCTCTCTTTTCTGTCCTCCAGAGAGTACATATTGAGGTCCCTTAATCTCACCTCGTAAGTTTTGTGATGCAAGTCCTGTACCTTCTTAGTCGCCCTTCTCTGGACCGTATATAGCTTATCAATGTCCTTTTGATGGTGCAGCCTCCAGAACTGCACACAGTACTCCATGTGAGGCCTGACCAGGGTTTTATATAATGGCATCACTATCTTCCACCTTCTACTGGTGAAACCCCCTCCTATGCATCCCATGATGCCACTGGCTGTCCTTGCTGCCTCTGTATTCTGCTTTTTAAAATTTCAGGTCATCTGAAATAATAAACCCCAGGTACCTTTCTTCCTTGGTGACTGTCAGCAACTCCCCATCCTGTATCTCTCTTCAGGGTTTCTATGCCCCAGATGCATACTTTTGTACTTCTTTGAATTAAACCTCAGTTGTCACTACTCAGACCATTTCTCAAGCTTCCCAGGTCCTTCCTCATTTCTCCACCCCTTCTGAAGTATTCACCCTGTTACAGTTCTTGTGTCATCTGTAAACAAAGACCAGTTTTCTGTATCAGAATGGGGTGTGGGGTGCTAATATTCACACTGCAGACAGTATTTTTCAAGTTGTACAAAAGTTCCTTTATTTTGAGTTTGGCCCACAACCTCGATGTTTCACCTACAAAGTAGGCTTCATCAGGAGATGCCTTTTTACCTAATACATATAAATACATGCATGAATATACTGTCCACACCAAAATTCAGTCAAAAAATAAATATCTAAAACAGCTGTTCTTTTAACAGCCACGGTACTCACTTGATGCAGTATTTTCTCTATCTCATTTTTATGAAACTAAATTTTAATACTCATGTTTCTTCTCCCCTTTAATACAAGTAAATATATTTCATAAAGAGATGTAGATCATCAAAAATGCATTCTATTATATTCTAATATTCAAATAGTAGCCCAGCTTCCTCTCATGTTTCGTTAACCTAATAGTCAAGCCACCGAGTGCAACATGCCTACATACTGTGCTCATCAATCTGTGCTTTGTTTAAACCCAAGTACTGTTAAATACTCAATTCTACCATTTTTTAAAAAAAAGGAACAAAATATGCTATTTTCACCCAAGGCTTTCTAATATCTCTTCTCAAAGTGTTTATAAAAAAGCCTTTAAGATTTTTACTAAAAAGAAATCTCATAAACTATATTCCATTTTACTTTTATATCACACTGAAAGCCACGTCGAGTTCTATGTTTTATTTGTGATTTTCTGCTCCCCTTAAGGGTTGTATCACAGACCAACCTGCCAAGAAAAACATTCATAAATGCTTGTTCCATTAGCCAGTACTGAAATTACAAAAACCTTTTTTATCTTTAATACCCTTTTCGCTGTTATGAAGTGGAACCTATTTGACAGTGTGGGACAGCATTTTCTATAAGATGTAAAGGTTTTTTGCATTTTGTCTTTTGTATTAATTTGTTTTGATAATTGTAAATAATTTCAATGACACAAAGTGTAACCTGTCAATCATGTGATGTCACTTTTATGAGATGATTTAAACAGCAACTTGTCTTTGTTTCCCCCGTTCCTTGATGAAGCCTTGACAGGTGAAGCACTGGGCTTCCTATCTAGTGACTGCAGTTTCATAGAAGAATTTCAAAAAGAAAAAGCCATGAATCAATCTCGTTAACCGATGCACCCAAATGAGCAGTCCGCTCGAAAGGTTAATGGAGGTCAGATGGAAAGGTGTGCACTACATGCTTCTTATTTAATCTTGTGCTTTTATGAGGACACTTATCCCCAAAACAAAGTGAAATCACTGAGCTTAAAACACCATCTCTTTAGGTTTAACTTGTTACCTTTTTTTCGATGACTCAAGTAGAAGAAAGACCACTGCAGCGTTATGCCATTCATTTGAACTCCACTTCTTAAAGCATGTTCCCAGAATACAAAGTTGTTGTATTAGTAAATTCACTGTTTTCTTTTTAAAAACAACTCGCGCAACAGCAAGGCTGCTATAGCGCTACTATGCCATCTGTTTAAATTCTGCATCTAAACACACACTTTGCCAGTCATGGTCTGTTTTTTCTCAAAAAATAGTTTATCTTACCAGATCTGTCTTCTCCTAGATGCCATGCTTAATGACCTCCTCCCTGCCTTTTTTGAAAATTGCTTGCTACGTCTTATCCTCTTGACCAGGCTGAGAGAACACGCGCAACATGCGCCAGGCAACCCCACGCCAGCACAGACTCCTGAAACCTCCTCTACATAGGCTACAGCACAAGCGTGCACAGGAACGTAATGCCAGGAAGGAAAAAAATTATTTTTTTTTAAATTCAGCCAGCCAGCAGTGGCCATGCGAAGCGTCCATTAAGCAATGGCAGGGGACAGGGGTCGCAAGCCCTGTCATAGGGGTTGCACAATTTTCATAGGGCTCATGGATGAGGCCCCTGGTGACCCCTAAATGGTGCCCCTGTTTGCTCTTTCCCTGGAACTACATTATCTTTTACTGTGTGTGTATATGTGTGTATGTGGGGGGGGTCAGTCAATAGTGGTACTGGCATGGCATGCACACAGACAGCTTAATATAAAATGTAACCTAGGTAAATCATTGTGCTACATAAGCCTTAGTCAGCAAGCATGGGGAGGGTTTGTAAGTACTGTGATTGAATGTGTCATTCAGGCAACATTAATAGCTTCTTAATTTACTTAGCATAAGCTGTTGGACAGATAAAGAGAACTCCAGACTTGTTAGCAGCTCATTGTTTGTATGCATCTGGTACAGTTATAGAACTGGAGAAAGGCTCAGACCACACCTGATACATTAGCAAGTCTTTATGTGCACATAATGGAAGAAGCTATGGGACAGCACAACAGTTTAAGAATCAACCTGGATAATGTATCACAGCTGGAAAACAATCGTGGACTCTGGAGAGCTGATTCAGCCTGAAGTTGCCAGCAGGAGATTTCTCTCATTTCAAGGGAGGTCCTGAACCTGAGGTTAACTTGTTCTGCATTTTGTCTTTGTTGCAATTTTATTAGAAAATGGACCATGATGACAACACTTTCTCCGAGGGTGACATCTGCAGTGGAGGTAACATGACCCCAACCAAGAAGTCAAAGAGAAATGCTGTGTTCCAGACTGCATGGAAGACTACATTTGAATGGGTAGCAGCCAGCAGAAAAGGGCTCCTGTATACATTCTGCAAAGTGTGTGCATCTGACATCAGTGTGAGCCATGGAGGAAGGAATGATATACAGCACCACAAATCATCACACAAGCACCAGCAGAATGTGAAACATGCTTCTGGAAAGAAGCTGAGCCACTTTTTTCAAGCACAAAGTTCCACAAAGGTTGTGGAGGCTGAGGTGGCCTTTGTCAGTCTTTTGGCAGAATACAATCTCTCCTTTTCCTGGCTGACTACATCTTGAAATTTATAAGGAAGCACTGCACAGACCAAGAAGTGGTTAAAAATAACCTGTGGATCAACTAAATCTGCATGCATTGCACGAGAAGTCCTTGGGCCAAAGTATCAGGAGGATGCAGTTGCCCAGTGTCGCCAGCTTCCATTCTGCTTGTATGTCAACCAAAGCACAGACATGGGGGATGAAAAGTTATTGGTTATTCTGGTGGGCTTTTATGACATGAAGTTGGAAACAAATGTCATTCGCTTCCTGGACATGGCTTCTTGTGTATCTGGAACTGGGCAGGCAATGTTTGACATTGTGATGAAAACCTTAAAGCACTTTCATATCTCACTGACCAATCTGATCGCATTTTCATCCGATAATGCTTCAGCTATGATTGGGAAAAACAATTCTCTGCTTTCTAGGCTGAAGTAGGTCTGCCCAAATATCATAAACATGGGATGCCTTTGCCATCTGGCAGACCTTTGCACCAAATCTGCTGTTAAAGCAATTTCATCACCAGTTGAAGAGTTAATTTCAGACATTTACTGCCATCTTTCTTCAAGTTCCTAGAGGCAACATCAGTTAAAGGAGTTCAGTTTGTTTGTGGAAATTGAGCCCTTGAAAATTATCAAACATTTGCCTACAAGATGGCTCAGCTTGAACAAAGTTGTGCAGTGAATGGTGGACATGTGGCCAGCTCTGCTGTCCTATTTTATGTCATGTGAGCCCCGAGGTGCAAAAGTCCAACTCATAGCAGAGTGGTTAAGCAGTCATGAGGATGACTTTTCTTTTCTTAAAATATGCAGTGGGGCCCCTATGCCAATTTAACAAAAAGCTGCAGAGCAGGGAGAGTCAGCTAATGACTCTTCATGGGGAAATAAGCAAAATTGTTCAGTTGTATTCTAGCAGACTTCTTCTTCCCGAAGCAGCAGTCAGTTTATTTAATGAATGCAAAAGTACATTTCTCGATAAGGCAGAGAATTTTCTCTCCCTTCAGGAAACTCAGGTTGGACCAGAAGTGGAAGATTTCATCAAAGAAAATGAGGATACTATTGCTGAAACAGCAGCTGAAACCAACATATACAGGAAGGAAAGAACTTTCTACACAGCAGTTCTGAAAAAAATGCTAACCAAATTTCCACTGAACAGCAAGCTCTTGAAAAGCATATCCTCTCTGCTCAATCCATCTTTAAAGCTGAAGATGTCAGGGATGGCTGTTGTGGACTTGGGAAGGCAGCTGGGCATTTGCACTACATCAACTGAATGTGACCAGCTCCTAGATGAGTTTGGCATATATCAGTTTGCTGAAATATTTCAGGGAGGACAGCCAACATTCCCCACCAATGCCTCTGCTCTAAAATACTGGGGGAAGGTTCTTTGCCAACTCACTGGCATGTCTGAACAAAACATACCAATGTTCAGACGGCTAATGGAGACATTGCTGTGCTTACCACACTCAAATGCAGAACCAGAGCGTGCTTTCAGCATGGTAAGGAAGGTGAAAACAGAACTCAGACATTCTTTAAACACAAAAACTCTAAATTCCTTACTTGCCATAAAGTTTAATGAAGACAGAGAATGTTTTGATGCACAGCACTCCAAGGATATCCTTGAAGCAGCTAAGAAGGCAACACACTTGTATAACCGAGAACATGGCACCTCAAAATGACACTAAAGTTTACCCATTAGGGATGTGTGTATGGAGTGCAATAAGTTTGGGACTCTGATGTGACATTAATTGCAATGTGAACCTCAGTCAAAATGGTTATGTGGGTTGGATGGGACTGGGAAGAGAATAAAAAAGTTTGTTTGTTTGTTTTTTACAGTTTGTGCAATAATGTAAATAATATAGGTGTGTCTGTGCATGACTCTGCTATGTGTATACATTATAGACTGATCAATTGATTGAATCTATAGAATTTGGTATGCTTTTTATATTTAAGGGTGAGGTCAAGCATAGGTGTAGGTGTTTAATTTAACACTGCAATATGTGGGGTGGATAAAGGCATGAAAGCATAGTCCTTTTTTTGTATTGCTAGCAATAATGTAATACATACAGATGTGTGCTAGATTACAGTTCTATGAAATTATATCTTGAATTTGTAAAGATGGCTTTACTGTTGTTCAATAAAGTTTTGATATACATGCATATGCCTCAAGAGTTATTCTTCAGTATTTTGACTAATAAGCAGTTCACACGTGTAGGGCGCGAGGCCGGTGCCCGCCGCCATGCTGTCCAAAAAGTGGTGTCCCTGATTTTGGTCTTCTATACCTGATTTTCTAGGTGGGTGTCCCTGATTTTGGTCCTGGCAGGTTGAGCACTCCACCTCTGATACTAAAAACCTGCCACCTAACAGGTTGGTATCCTATTTCAGTTGAATCTTATCACTTCTGAAACACTTGAAATTGTAACCCTTAAAACTGACCAGATAAAAGAACCTTATGCAACTACCACTCTTGTGAAACTAGTGTTTACCCTATGCTATTCTAAACATTACCTAACCTGCCTGTGATTGTACTATATGTTCTGATTTTAATGTCTGTATATGTGCACTTTCCCTTGAATTGTTCCTACTTCTTATTGTATTGTTAACTGTAATTAACCCCGGGTCACCCCTGAAAAAGGGACCATTACAGTCTCAGTGGGCCTATCCGGTCACCAAAATTTAAATAAAAATAATAAAACATTAAAATAATAAATGTGCCTTTTTGGATTTTTCAATTCGATCCTAGGGAATCCAAGTGTGCTGCTTACTGACCCATTCAAATAAGCCACTAATGGGACACCTCAGCAATATATTGTCGTGGTAGAATCTGGGAGGCCACAAGCAGGTCAGATTAGGAGAAAGATGATAGCACTCTTCAGGGGCACGTAAATAATTAAAAGCAGTTGACATTAGCAGCAAAGCATGTTACAGAGTGATATTGACATAATTCAAACCACAAGAATGATGTTCTGTTGTGCTGTGCTATGATTGCTCAACCACTTGGTGCTTTTCAGAGTGGATTTTAAACGGCAGCAACAGAAAACAAAGCAGGAGTGATAAACACCTATTAAGGCATAACAGCTGCACACTCGGAAACTTAGGAATAATTATGCACTGTTAATTGGACTTCAGAATAGCTACCCATCACACTGAGCCAACAGTGGGTAACACATACTTGACCATAACTGCCACATTAATCTGCCACAATGGCATTGTGCCATGTGCGAAGTACTCTGAAACTCATAGTATTAGCACCTGTTGGGTGATTGCATGCAATGTCCTGCAAGAAGCAATTGGCATTTGAGAATGAAGCTGAATTTGATTCCTCATTCTTCCTTGATTTACGTAAGACATTAATACACAGTGACAATACAGCCACATTTATCATTGCACCATGTTCAATATTAGCACAGGCAAAGAAACAAACACAGAGAGAGAGAGAGAGAGAGAGACACACACACACACACAAACACAAACACATGGAGACACACAAAGTGAAAACCAGTAAGGGGCACACAGACATACAGAGGGACAGAAAGACAGTGTGTCTGAGCATTTTAAAAATGGTGACTGCCATGCATATACTACGCTGTGTGTAAGGGGAAATTGTTTAACCAGGAAAGGCATACTAAGCCGAAGCTTGTTTCCGGGTGCGACCGGAGAGCACAAGGAAGTTAAGTGACTTGCTCAGGGTTACACAGTATGCAAGTGGGGGCTGTGGGATTCAAACCCCGGTATGGTCTGCTGGATGTCACCAGATTTGCAGCTCAGAGCATTAAACCCCTGCGCTATACTGCCTCAATGTAATGGGGTGTAAGGGAGGTTGCAACGGGAGGTCAGGTTAGAACGTGGGGTGTGAGATGGATAACAGTGAGTAGGCAGACATGGATACATGAAATCGTGAGTGGAAGGGAGGTGATCCAAGTGAATACATAACAATGTATACTCACATGAGGAAGGACACTGCGCACCGTTGTTACAGAATAGTTGTAGGAAGGGACACATGATGGGACTTGGTTACATAAGTGAATACAGGTTTGTAAATTAAAAATGATGGGCATGACACTTACCGGTTAGTCCACTCCATGTGCCATGTCTGTCGGTGGAAATGCTGCAACGGATAAAAGAGCAACCAGAGGGCTTCATCGTAGAGGATCATGTGCTGGAAGGCTGGGTGGTGGACAATGCACACAATCATGTTGTCAGGGTTGGGCATGCATCTTGCCCTGCTACGTGGTGATTCCCCACAACAGTAGCACTCTCTTGAGGTACTCATAATCGTGCAGTGCCCACACATGCACCAGTATCTATTCTGAAGTCTAGGACTTTCAATCTGGTATTCTTCTCCATCACTGTCATCATCGTCCGATGTGATGCTAGCACTGTTGCTGTCATCACTGGTCTGTGGCAGTGCATCCTCATCATACAGTGGCTGGAAGTTGTAGGACATAATGTGGTCATGTCCATCTGCCATATTGTGTTCTTTGATGTTTCTGTGAAGTCTGGGGTTGGACGGAGGGAGAAAGGGTGCGGGGAAGGGCAAAGAAAGGTTACAATTGCAGGCATCACAATGTGCATGAAAATAACTGAAACAGTGATAGTACATGTAATATTATAAAAATCAGATACGTACAATCATAATGGTGCCGCATAGGAGAGTACAGCGTAAACATAGTTCTGTGGTGCATCATGTCATCGGCCCAGCATGGTGACCAAAGCCATGGTCCATTGGCAGGAACCACATGGTTGTCACATATAAAGAAAGTATGTCAACATATTAAAAGTAGGTAGCAGATCATGTAATAGCACACTATTTCACATGTACAAAACACAGAAAGTCACAGTGAGATGGGGACAGGGAGTAGCAACATAACCAACAATAACTAGTGACCTTCATGAACTGGATGTTGCTCTGAACAAGTAATAACGGTGTAATCTGCACTGCTCCAGTGTATGTTATTTGTTTGTTGTGGAACAGTGCATGCTAAAGGCATAGCTTAGACGGTAAATATGAAATAGCAGGCCCTGCGGGGAGAACATGCCCCCTCTCTCAACCCAGTTGCATACAACCATCGTGAGAAGGCTAACAGAAGTTCCCCCTCACCATCCAAATATATAGAATTGTGTACACAAGGATTGAAGTAACCAATATACATGCTGTTGCAGCAGTTGCCACTGCAGTCAATAAAGTGCAGGCGCATAGAATACTTAGCCACGTCCAAAGACAATGCCCATCTTTGACCACCACCCACCCACAACAACCAAAACTAATGTTGATGGCAAAGTGACACCATTGCTATCAAAATAAATAAATAGTACACAACACTGGGATGCAAGAAAACAATTAGCATCACGGCTCAGCAATCTCAGTGTCAAAATCTGGTGGAACAGTTTACAAAACACTGTTTGGAAATGAAGATTAACTTTAAAGGTAAGAAAACAGTAACATGATAAATGTGCGTTTCAAGCCTGTACATTGGTATGTCAAAATCTCAGATAGAGATTTTGTTTTGTCCTGTTGCTTTGTTTAGGCTTCTACAGTATAGACCCTATTCTCCAAATCTGACCCCTCTCCCACAGCTTCCATGCCCCGATCGATGGCAAGGTGCACAGGGCCACTGTTACATACTGGGAAATGGATCTATTTACTGGTGGAAGGAGATGCTTGCCGGTGTCAGGCCTACATGGGCCACACCACTCATCAGTGCTCTGTCTGGAGTTTTCCCTCATGCTGTTATCCACTGGGATGCTGGGTGGATGGCGCACAAGTTAACACACAAGCATGGAGAACATCGCCACCAGTGTTCACTCAGTAAGTCTCTTGTGGAGCACTACAAACTGTGGAGTCACAGGTAACAGTACAGAGCATGACCGCTCTCCCACCATGGAGGAGGAGAGTGTCCTCTGGAATGCTCAATTTTTCCTTTCCGCAGGGGGCCCACAAATCAAGCAGACCCAATTTCGAACCCATGTGACCAGTGTGGCACCAGGTTTGGCATCCAGCCCCTCAACCCTCTGTGACACTGTGCCAACCAAATGTGTTGTAGTTCCGTATTTAATGTTATATTAAAATATTCCAAATGGGGTCTTACACATATGTCCTTCACTAATCTTAAGAAGCAGACTACTTATATTAAAATGGCCATTAAGATATGCAAAATAGCAAATCTGCACTATGTTTTGGGTGCTTGGAAACAATTTTATTTCCCTTTACTATGGAATAGTACAGTACAGTATGTGTGTGTATGTATATATATATATATATATATATAAAATTCCAGACTGTTGCTCTAACAATCGCCAATGGATTCGTGTACAGGCCTAGGCATAGCTCGGGTTGCAACTCATATTTCATGGATTGGTCTGTTTTGATTTCATTCCCATTTTAATCAGATTATGCTATGATGATCCCCACCCCTCTTAATCTGTACCATCATGTTATTCTCAACAAACAGAGTCACATAACCTGTGTATGGGTAGCGCACGTGGAACAGATGGACACAGTCATGGAGTGGAAATGAGGCCAACCTGAGGTTTACTCGCTGCACAGACAGAAAAAAGTTTACCCTGGTGGATTTGATTATGTTTGTTGGAAACAACATGATAGATATAAGGAACACAAACAGCATTACAGTTAATACAGGAGACTGATTATAAAAAAAATTATTCCGGCTTAGAAAGTGTTTAGATCTGAGAGAAAGTTATTAATGCTTTTTGGATTGAACCATATATTCAGCTCTGTGCAACTGTGTGCCAGAGAGTGCTGTGGGCAGAGAAAGAAATTACTAGGAAGTGCACCAGGGAAGAGTCTGGAATTGTTTTGAATGAAAAAAGAGGTAGGGTCAACTTTTTGTAAGCCTCAGAAGTAAAAAGAGTGGAGGTTGCTTAGAATTTTCTTTCAAGAAGAAAACACAGCTCACTGCTGAATATCCACTTCTGCAAAGTTGATTTACTGTACTGTACCCCCATCTTTGCTCCCACTATTGAGCTTTTTTGAGGGGACTTTACTTTAGCAACATATTCATGTAACAGCTTCCCCTCTCTCTAGTAAGTGTATAGGATAATTGGCAAAGTTTCAGTAATGGCGTGCTTGCAGATGAAAACAAAACGATAAGGACAAAGTGTCAGATCGAGAAGTAATATAAAAACTTTGATAAAGAACATTTAGAAAATTTGTGCTGACAAAGGTGGGAATGTTATTGCAAGCTTAGAGAATGTGAAAGCTCTATTTGTTAAAGTAAAATCACCTTTAAAAAGCTCAATAACGTGAGCAAAATGCCAGGGTACAGTAAGTAAACTTTACAGAAATGGATATTCACGAGTGAGCGAGATTTGAAAGCTGCCCCACCCTTTTTACTTCTGAGATTTGCAAACACCTCCAGGGCAGTTTATGCCAAGTTTGGTTCCAGTGCTTCTTCACGGATTTTCTGAATTAGCACTCACTACGACATTATGTAACTATGATGTTTTTTTCTGCAGTAGTCAACACTGAAATAGTAAGTGCCCCCCCAACCCATATATTAGAATATGGTTCGCATGTACGTTGTCCTCCTCGTGTCATAAGTTGTGACAGATGGAGGTGCCTACGATGGTCCGAGACTCCAGCTCGAAAGGGACAGAGAGAGTGTGTGTGTCCTACAGACTTGCCTTCACCTGGCACAATAGCTTGAGTGCTGACAACTAACGCCGGGTTTCTACACAATGTAAATTCAGCGTTACAGTAGTCGGGCTTCCTATTGACCACATTTTATCTGACTCATGACTTTAACTGACACACAATATTGTCTTGATTAAATTGTAATAATAGAAAAAACTGTATCTAAAAAGCATCACAGAATGCATGGCTTACTCCTACTACTAGCAATATTACGAGATGAGGTTTTATTCAGGGAGCGCTACTATAATGCTATGAAACTATTCAGGTAAACGAAGAATAGTTTGAAGCTAAAAAATAAAACATTCGCATTACAGTAGCATTCCCTTCGTAAAACATATCTCGTAATATTAATTGCAGTAGGTATAAGACCTTCATTCGGTGACGCTTTTTAACTACATATTTTTATGTAATGCAGACAATGTTGTGTACCAGTGTAAATTAAGCAGTATATAAAAGTGTGGCTAATAGGAAGCCCGACTATTGTAGTGTTGAATTATTGCTATGCTGCATCTCAACGGTACTTGAATGCAAAAAAAGGGATTTTACACCACCTTTTATGAGAACAAATGCCAATACATGTTGTTCTCAGCGTTCGAGTTGACGACAAATACTGTCATGTGGCACCAATACAGAGATCAAACAGGACAAGAGCACCCTACATCAGCAATACATGAGTTAGAAAAAAAAATACCTCGACAAGAGTAGATCACAGAAACAAGATTTTGGCTTTGTGTTCTGCAGATCTCTAAGCAATACACTCGCAAATGCTGCCTTGCAAAAGAATGATCTGTAGAATCGAACTCGTGTACCACAACGGGGCCGGAATGCAGTACACAGCTTGCAATTAGTAGCAATAATCCACGAGAATAACTTCAGTTCAGCTATTCTGGTATAAATTGAAAAAAAGGTTGCCATTTTTAAGTGCTAACGCTGCTGATAGCAAGGGAAGGTAGCCAGTAGGTGAAGGGGAGAAATATAAGCAACCAATTGAGTGAGCAAATGGGCATCCAATCAGTGATGTGCCGCAGATCTTGACAACAAAGAGTGTTACCAGGGGAACAGATACAAACAAGGTAGCCCCACAATACAGTGAATGGAGGGTCAATTGGGCGTCATTTTCTCGGGACATAGGGAGACCGCGTCACTGCAGAGACCGACAGAGCGGCAGGAAATGGCGAGCCACAGAACAGCGTGTGGAGTGTAAAAACAGGCGTGAGGCTAAGGTACTGTGATGATTTGCTTCAGAGGGACTTAAAAACTGTGGGAATGATTTTTAGCAAATTTAGAACCATTTGGGGGGCATTAAGGTCAGTTTTTGGGTGTTGATTTCCTTTAATGGGGATACATGATGGGCATGAGTGTGATATGGAAAATAGTGTCACTCCTTTACAGTGACATCTGGATATTCATGAGGGGCGAACCACGAGTGAGTATTCAGAGGCCGCTGTGCAGGAGTGAAAATATTTTCCATATTACACGAGTGCACATCATGTATCCATTTTATACAATAGGGGCATGATAACTGGAGAGAATTCCAGTTATCACACTAATCACAGTGTGATAGCTGGAGAAAACTCCGGTTATCACACTCTGGTGATGTCAGCAGAGTGTGATATCTCATGGTGGTGGTTTTATGCTGAAATAAAGAATGGCATAGCATCTCACCCCATTGGATAAGTTTATAGTTATCTCAAGGAGAGATAAATTATGAATAAATATAATCAAAATTTAGGATCACTTATATAGCAAAACAAATTGCTGTGGCAATGATGAAACAATTGAAAGCCTCTACATGTCATTTTCATTTTTTTTTTTTTTTTGTCTGGGTATGTCTTACTAGAAAAAATAATTTCCTTTTACGAGAGAAATCCAGTTCAGAGGCCCAGGTAAAACATAAGAGACAAGTAAAACAGATAAAATACAAAAGTATCGAGCTTTTTGAACAATAACACTAACAGAGAGAGACTACAGATATAGTAATTGACAAAACATAGAAACATGCAAAGACAGAATGTGTTGGCAGAAAGGGGCCGCTGGGCCTATCCAGTCTACCCATTTTTTAACTTTCATTTTTTACTGTAGAGCCAACTTCATCTATGGCGCCATCTTTTCCCCTTCCTTCCTTACCCCTACAACTCCCTTGTACCTGTTCCAGGCATTTCTTTTTATATATTTTATTCATTTTGCTGCTGGGCGCTGCCTAGCCCCACGAATGGGCTCACCCTGGGCTCAGTGACCCGAATCCTCACCGGGGGAAGCCCTCCTCCCAAGTGGGGCCACGTGCAGGAACAGTTGTGGCTGGAAGATCGGGCACCGGCATATGCAGGGGCGGCAATTTCTGTGTTAGTTCAGGGGAGGGGCGGTCAATGACAGCCAGCGTCACTGCTCGCTTCTCATGCGTGCAGGCACCCAATCACTCTGTGGTACCCCTAGCCTCCGCTGGGGGTCCATGTTGTGTCGGGCACTCAGCCCCCCTCCCCCAGAGCAGGAGAGCAGTCCTATGGATACTCAGTCCTGCTCCCCGGACGGCCCTATGACACCCAGATCCATTTCCGAACCTGGGTCATCAGCACCGTAGATGGCGTTCCAGGCATTTTTGAACCCCACCACTGTTTTTGCCTCCACTACCCCTAGTGGAAGGCTGTTCCAGGCATCCAGCACCCTTTCTGTGAAGAAATAATTCCTCACATCCCTCCTAAATTTATCCATCTCCAGCTTCATAGTATGCCCACTTGTTCTAGAGCACCTTTTTCTCTGAAAAATACCCCTCTCTTGTACCTTTATTAATCCCCACTGGGTATTTAAAGGTCTCTATCATATCCTCCCTCTCCCTCCTGTCCTCCAGGGTGCACATATTTAGCACCTTAAGCCTCTCCTTGTAGGGCTTTTGATGCAGACCCTACACAATTTTGGTAGCCTTCCTCTGGACCACCTCCACTCTATGTCCTTCCTGAGATGCTATCTCCAAAACTGGACACAGTACTTAAGGTGAGGTCTTACCAGCGATCTATACAGGAGTAGCACCACCTCCCTCTTCCTGCTGGTGGTGCCCCTTCCTATACACCCTAGCATCCCATTAGCCCTTCTGACTGCCTTGTCACACTGCCTCGCCACCTTTAAGTCATCCAATATGATTACCCTGGGTCTCTTTCCTGCTTGGTCTTTGCCAGAATCACTCCACCCATTTCGTACTCTGCTCCCAGGTCTTCATGGTCCAAGTGCATTATTTTGCACTTTTTGGCATTAAATCCCAGCTCTCATATCCTTGACTACTCCTCCAGTCTTTTCAGATAGCTAGCCATCCTTAGCACCCCCCCTTCCATGGAGAGGCCACTCTGATGCAGGTCTTGGTGTCATCCACAAAGAGGCAGACTTTACCTTCCACTTCCTGTGCTACTGTACAGTATGACACCTATAAAGTCATTGAAGAGGACCGGTCCCAGCACTAATCCATGAGGCACCCCGCTGGTCACCCTCAGTTCTTCAGAGTGAACTTCATTTACCACTACCCTCTGCGTCTTACCCCCAACCAGTTTTTTACCCAGGTTGCCACCTTATTACTCACCCCCAAGTTCTTCAACTTGCTTACCAGTCTCCTATGTGGAATGGTGTCGAAGCCTTGCTCAAATCCAGGTAGGCCACAATTGCAGTTTGAGTTAATAGAAAAAGAAATTTTTAGTTTGCTGTTAAAGGAAAGTGGTCTGTATGAGAAAAACCCTATTCCCCAAAGCTTTACCCCCTCGATTAGGCTTTCTGTTGAAAATAAGTTTTTGCGTGGTAACACTTTATTTTAGTTTGGAAAATCTGCAATCCTAGACATGGCTGGCGGTGTGCGGCTCCATTTAGTGTGTGACAGTCGGCACAGCACATCTCTTCAATACATTTGTATTGAGGTGAGCGGCACTGCACTGCCACACTAAATGGAGCTGTGCAATCATCCGCCATGTTTAGGGATTGCAGACTTTCCAAATTAAAATAAAGTAAGTTACCACGTAAAAAAAATTCTAACAGAAAATCCTAATCGGGGAGGGGTAAAGCTTTGGGGGTGGGTGTGGTGTTTCATACGGACCACTTTCCTTTAAAGTCAGGGAAGAAACTGAGCAAGCACAAAAAAGCCGTAAGCGAATTCCATAATTTTCTAGCACAAAAAAAAAAGTGCATCAGCCAAAATAAATGTTAATAGCAGGAATGCTGAGAAGGTGGTGATCTGCTCTGCAGATCTAGACAGTTTAGGCTTATGTGGCATGTGATACAACTGGAAACATTCGGATTCCAAATTTTAGGCCACCTTAATAGCCAAGTCGCAGCATGTTGAGCTGCCATGCCAACAGCCCAGGTTCAGAAGTGAGACCGAGGAGTCGCATCAGATGGCAGGCTAGCGCCAAGACAACTGCAGCTCAGCAGTGCACCTCAGCTGGGGAGGGGTTGGTGGTGGGCTCTGTCACCACAGTGACACCTGTAGGTAAGCCAGGGAGCTTGCTCTTGCTACAGTAGAGTGGTGTGTGTGTGTGTGTGTGTGTTAAAGGCACCACCCACACCAAGAGAGGATGGTGGAGAAGAAAATCCAGGGAGAAAAGCCTGGTTGCCATCTACTGTACATGATGGCCTGGTACAGCCTGATCAGGATATAGCCTCTTTGCAAGCAGGATATATCCTTGCAAAACTGCGCTGCCAATCAGAGAGAAAAACCTCTACAGGAAAAAAAAAGGAATTTCAGATCTTACGCAGGAAAATACCAAGTAGGTAAGCAGATTTTCACTGAGAGGCAACTAACTCAACAGGGAGTAGTGCCTATCATGGTGTATATTTCTATCTGAAAGAAGAACAAAATGCACCAGTAAAATACTTAGCACTAGCTTACTTTGCTGGGTGGAAACCAAACCATGGTCCCAGTCAAAGAAGCCCTAGTCCAAGATAGGCAATAAATTACATTGGACTATTGATGCTCTAGTTTTGGAAGCTAGCAGACTGTTAAGTCTGAATAGTTTTCCTACTCTCTTATGAATTTGCTTGGTAACATGGTCAATGTAAGCTGTGAAACTCAAACAGGAGTTTGTATTTTTTTTGTTGTTGTTGTTAACTCTACTTATTCACTCTGGGGCCACAGGCATCCTTCGGGAGTGCCCTCTCAGCTGCTGCCTCTCACTCCCAGCCTGAACCCCCGCTTTTCCTAGGCGCTCCACCCCAGATGACTCTGGCAGATCCAGCCCCCCGGATCACCCACCAGGGGAAGGGCCACCCCCCCATCTTGGCTCTTTCTAACAATTACAGGGACCTACCTCATCGCCGGGTTGGCCGTGGGAGTCCTGGGTGTGCTGGGCTGGCATTTGGGATGTGGGCACACCCCTGGGGTCTCCATCATCTCTCAGAGCTCCAGAGGGTTTTCTGGTGTGTTTCTCCCCTGTGGAGCGTGGACGTGCAATGGCGTCCATGGAGAGGAGCACTGATGCCTGCCATTGCTCCACTCCCTCAGCATCTGCTTTTGCGCCGCGAGTTCCGCTCAGCTCCCGGCCACCACCAGGTGCCACTGTGGAGAAGCACAACTCCCAAGTCCCTCCCCAGGAAGGGAGAGCAGTACTCCGGATGCTCAATCCCTTCCCTCCCCTGCCGACCCCCAGCGACCCGAGTCTGTTCCCAAATCCGGGTCGCCAGTGTGGTGCGAGATGTGGCATCCAGTGCCTCAGCCCTCAGCACCACCAGGCTGGCCTGAAACCAAGGTATTTAACATCGTCCACAATATCCATCACCTGGTTATCAGTTCTAGAAAGCTGGACTGAATCCCTGACATTGGAAGTTGTCAGTCTAGACCCAAACTCACATATTGTACTTTATTGAACAAAAAATCATACATGGAAATGCTTTTTGAATACTGTTGAAAAGCTTAAATTGTGAGAACCCTTTTGTAAACTTCACAAGGAACAAATTAATTCAGCAGTGAGACTAGGCAGATTTAATAATACTCCACTGAACTGAAGATGTCCCTGCTCTTGTCATTCAGTCCAGTCACGCAACAATTACTTGTTAGTTTGCCTTTTGTATGATGAAATTAGCACTCTTTACCTGGCATCCATGCGGACCATGACTGGTAAATGGATCCTGTAACTTTAATAGTACGTCTGCTACATTGAACAGAACCTGAGATTACAAGTTCTGTTTCATTGTTTGACCATAAGGCAATACAATAAGACTGAGAAATGAATAAGCCTCCGGTGAATTTAAATCAAAATTCATATTGCGAAAGTTATCTCCTACTCTTCACTCGCTACATGGCATGGCTTTCAAACCAGAAAGTATGTTTTATGAATTTGTAGTTTTTCTTTATAAATGTATAGCTACTACAGTATATTTTGAATATAACTTTATATTGCTATAGTCATTTTGGGTCTCTTTGTGTTACATCTGTATGAATTGACTATCAAATTGAAATGTTACATCATTTTTTATTTTATTTTATTGATTATATGTCTTATTTTATCATGTTTGGCTATTCCAAAAGCAGATTGCCTAACAGACATAAACTCTACATGCTTCATGTCTGACATCCTCCCAAAGCCATTTTCTATGCCATGGCAGAAGACACCCAGCTTAGTTAACTGTTGAAAGACCTCCTGGTGTGTGCCAATTGCTGTATGCATTATTTATTTATTTATTTATTTATTTTAATCTTTGGTAACCGGGTAAGGCCCACTAGGCACAAGTGTCTGTTTTCAGGGGCGACCTGGGAGCACTGGGTGGTTAAGTGACTTGCTCAGAGTCACACAGTATGCAAGTGGAGGTTGTAAGAATCAAACTCAGGTCTGGTCTGCTGGATGTATCAAGCTCATTCACACCTCGTTCCTCTAACCTCTAGGCTATACTGCCAGTGGCCGTTATAGCACCAGCAGCCACTTATCCAGGAAACTCATCTGTAACCCCAACTGTCTATTGTTGAAATGTGAAGCATGGCACCTGAGGGCCCCTCAAGCGGCTCAGTGTTGGACTGCATGTGAGTGGTGTCCTTGACTTCTGAAATGTGTACAGCAGGTGTTGGGTTTACCAGCAAACCTGTGCTCTTTATGATGCAGGATGTTCCATATGGTGGATCCATATGTCCAGTGGTAGGTGGATGGCTGGGTGGATGGCATGACACTGCTGGGCACTGGATGGTATTGATGGTACTTTTTATGGTGCTAATGATGGGGAGACTCACCTCCCCTCCCAAGATATGGCCCTGATGTATTTTATCCCTATGGGTGAGCTGATTAATGGACCTAATGCAAGGGAAGTAGAGCACACAGTAGTATAGTTGTACAGTATATACTGGTATTGCTGCAGTCCATGAAAAGTCCACAGTAGATGGTGCACACATCAACAAAGCTTTGTGTGGCCAGTGTGCCAATGGGTGTGCCTATGGGCAGATCTGTGTTCCTGGGTTGGATGTGGTTGTGGTGCTCACCTTATCTTCACTAGTGCATGGCAATGGGGATATATATTTGTGGGAGTGAGGGTGCACACCTCTGGGCATGGTACAGAAGTGGTGTGCACCATATGGAATGTGTGCTATTGCCCTTTGTACCATGTGATGTATTTACACCATCTATCTTCCCATTGTTGGAGTACTTGAAGAAGGTGTATGCAAACACATCGGCAATTGGTATCACAATGAGGATATTGTTGTGCCCACCACTATTAGTCACCAACCGTGGCTGGTGACATAAACACCACTTACCCTCTATACTGCCCACAGGTTCCACCATTTGCACCTTATTGCCTTAGCTGTCTATGGCACATTGCTGTTGGCATTGGTAGCCTTTGGATCTTCATCCATACCTGCATTTTGCATGATGGCCGTCTCTTTAGGGATCTATGCTGTTGCAGAAGTTTCCTTTCCACTCAGGGATTTAGCTAGGAAAGTAACATTGCTCTACCATGCCCCTCATTTGTGCCCCCTCCAGTTGTATTCATAGCCCATTTGTTTCCTTACCCCTTTGACTACATCATATATTTAGTTTTATGCATTTGGCATTATATTTTTATTCATTTATGGATTTATTACTTTATTGATTTTAGCCACCGGGTGGGTACACTGGGTCACATGAACCTTTTTACAGAAACGACCCAGACAAAAAGGGACTTGTCGTGGTCATGACATTTTTTTTTTTGCACCCCAAGAGGCCCAGCCCTGCCACTCCTTCAGGCTCACATATCTCCCATTGCCCCTAGTCTCACCTCTGCTGCCTCCCCTCCATCAGCCATGGTCCTGTGCACTCTGCATCCAGAGTGGGTACTGCACTAACCCTACCAGAAGGACCCCTCCCTGGGGGGGATGGGATGAGAAAGCACATACGGTGCCCCTGGGGCAGGTACACATGAGATGGAGGAGGTGTGCTCAGGGGACTGGCATGGTGGGAGGAGCAGCCGTCATCCGGTGAAGCTGGAGCCATTTTCCACTTTTTTCTGGGGAGCATAATTTGCACCATGATGTCAAGGCACAAAGCCAATGTCCGCCATGCTACCTCCTTCTGTGAGGCTTGACATGTTGCTGTGCCTCCAGCCTCCGCCATGGGCCAGCAAACACCAAGTCTTGTACCCCCCCTCTCTCCCTGGAGAAAGCAAGTGGTCGCTGGATGCTCAAGCCTTATCCCCCCGTCTGGCCCTCCGACTCCTGAGTTCATTCCCGAACCTGGGTCATCGGTGTCACAGGCGGAAATCCAACTGCTGCACTGGTGGGCTGGCATCAAGACATATTTAATTCAAACAGAGAAAAACAATTGTATTATAAATTGGTAGGGTGGATCAGGCAGCAGGAGAAACCATGATTGATAACCTGTGCCCAGAATGCCCCCCAAATAAAAATTCAACTTGTAAATCATGACAGGCATAAATCTCAGTGCAAAACCACTGAAACAAGTGTTACCTAGAAAGACCATTGACAATGAAGCCAGGTTTCAGAGAAATACAAAATTACACACACATACCACCAAGTAAAGCATTATAGTTCATGCGCATGCAACCCTATCTTGGACTTGACACTCTTACACCCCTCTCAGCTTATATTTTTCAGTTGAGACTGACACCATATGGTAACCCTGTCTTGCTGAAACAGTAGAAGAAACCAGCCACACTCGAAACAAGTCATAAAAGTAGTCCAGTTTTTATTTTTCAGACTCGAATCCTCTTGTTACCCAACGTTTCATCAATGGGACTTCCTCAGGGAGAGAGGATCTGTATAATCATATTTAAGAACTATTTCATATTTTCATATTACCATATTAACATATTCCATAGTTCATAATTTTTTTACATATTTGCAAGTGTATAACGCACTTTCCTGTCTTAAGTACTCTGTTTCGCACTTGTCTTAAGTACATTCTTCACCATTTCCATATTTGTGCATTTATTCTGGGTTATGTTGCACCCTATGTTAGAACCCCTGTAGCTGCTTGTGTGATCAATCGTCCAAAACATTTTACTTTCTATTAAGTACCCACATGATTGCTCCAGTCTGGAGCCTATAAAGTCTAAAGTTTGTACTCATATTCATGTTACTCATTCTCTAAAGGAATTTACTACTCATATTACTTAATACATATTAATAGAAACAGAAATTGATAACATGGGTACTTGATAGAAAGTAAAACATTTTGGACGATTGATCGCACAAGCAGCTATATGGGGTCTAACATAGGGTGTAACATAACCCAAAATAAATGTACAAATATGGAGATGGCTAAGAGTGCACATAAGACAAATGAAAAGTAGAGCGCATTAAGTGTGGCTGGTATCTTCTACTATTTCTGCATGTACTTTCGCCTACCAGCCCCAAATGACAAAAATTGTATATGGTTAGCACTGTGCAGACAGTGTCGATCCTGACCCCAGACTTGAGATAGGACTTTAAGGTTCCTTTGCAAAAGTTGCACCCTCTGATTATAGCAGAAGTCACACAACCTCCTTTTCCTTTTTATGGACACCAGTGGGTGAGGTTATACTTCAGATCAGAGTCTGTTTTACTCTGCATAACTTTACCAGTTTCTCTCACTAAGCTATTAGCTTTAGTTTTACACACACTTTGAGATGCCATATTATCTGGTGAGTAGGGATGCAAGAGGCATTACCACTGTAGAGACTTTTCACTCTAGATAATTGGTTTGCTGATGGCATCTAGGGTACTCTTGTCCTGAAGACTGCTGCTCCATATCAGGCCAGTCTCCCGGCTGGAGCCCTGAGGCTATGTCTACACAGGGCATCTCACATCAGCAGTTCCTCACTCACCAGCAGGTTAGCTGGATACAGCATGGCAATGCCTACTCAAGCCTACACACTGCAGCGGCTAGCAAGCACCCCAGCCACTCTGCCCAGAGGCAGTAGCTCTGATACCCATCTCAGCTCAGGATTTCTTGTACTCCATGCAGGCTTACCTCCCACGGTACCAGGTTCATGACATATGGTCAAAATAATTTTTTGTGTCACACATTTAAGTGTGACACAAAAATTTGGGGCACTAAAATTTTCCATGCGCACCAAAAATGGAATGCTTGCGTCATAATTAAAAGTGAGACCCATGAATTCCATTTTTGGAGTGACATACTGTTTACATGACCCTACCTCATAAACAAGGATGGTGGGAATTTTCAAGTACAGGTCAAAAGGTGATTTTGCAGTTGCTCTGTGAAACCACCTTTCGGATGGGATTTAACGCATTCTAGCGACCATATTCATGACTTAGGTTCAAAATTAATTCCCGTGTTGCATATTTAAGTGTAACACTAAAGTGGGAGACTAAAGTTTGTGATGTTAAAATTTTCCACATGTACCAAACACAGAATGCTAGCATTGTAATTAAATGTATGACCAAAAAATATCTTTTTTGGTGCACATGAAAAATTCTTGTGTCACACTTACATGTGCAATACATAAAGTCCATTTTTGTATCTCACATACTTTTACTCATAGCTTGGCCATTCTACAATATTTTATTGCCAATGTTTGACTATACTATTTACATGTCCCTGCCTCATGAACGAGGGAGGTGGGAATTTTCAAGTACAGGTGAAAAGGCGATTTTGCAGTCATTCTGCAAAACCATTCTTTGGGTGGGATTCAACACATTCTAGTGACAAAGTTCATAATGTGGGGTCAGAATGTCAAACAAAAAAGTTTGAAAAAATTTGTGCACAGCTGTCCTCTGCCCCAGCAGGCAGAGTGCACTGTGATGCTGTGCCAGTGAGCTGAGTTCATGGGTGAGCTCAGTGTGCCAGTTGGATTGGACGAGGTTGAGGAGGTGGTGCTGTCATGCAGCACCACCCCAAGCCTAGGGAAGGACAGTGCAGAGTTAGCCACGTGGGCAACCAATAAACCATATAGTGAAGAGAAGTCTTCTCTTGGCATATAGCCTAGAGGGCCCTGCACTTCTGCACCCGTAACTGCATGGAAGTGAGATGGACTCTTGACATTGCTCATCTGTACCCATAGCCACATAAATGCACAAGGCCTAGAGGGTCATGCACTTATGCATGCAGACCAATAAACTCTTCCCTTGGCACAGGGCCCAGAGGGCCTTGCAAATCTGCATCTGTTCATGTGGGTCCCAAAGAGACATGTGTGAATTAAAATATGATTTCACTAGGTTAAAAAAGAAAGAAGTTCATTACAAAAAATCATGTTAATGTACCAGTCAGGGCTCAACTTAATGCTATGAAAGTAGGGAAATGTGGCATTAGGGTTTCTAATCCTAACTCCCCACACCTCCAGGTAGCAAAAGGACAAGACCACACATGCAACCACAGACAGCCATCATCAGGTCAGACAAACAACATACAACTGTTTCCAGATTACACAAATGTAGTAGCACTGATGTGCTACCTTTGTGAGCCAGCCCATCTAATACCTTGTAATTTATTTACTGCATCATTTGTATCTCTTAGAAGGTGTTTTAGCTATTAGTTTCTTCAAGAAGTAGTCCACAAATCTGGGTGTACATATTGAATATGCATACATTCACTGGTGTCTCAAAAGGTGTATGGCATTATAAATGTACATGGTACTCAGAAGCGGAGCTACGGGGGGCAGGCACCCACCCTGGTACCTCTGGCTGTGGAGCAGTTCCCCTCTGAATGGGTGGGTGAAAAACAAGAGCAGCATAAGCAGCAAAACTGCAGGGCATGGTCCCTTTCACTTCTCCTTGCAAGGAAGTGCCTTTGAAGTTCCCACAGGCAGCTGCTGATTAGAAAACAATAGAGCTCACTCTCATACACAAGTAAGTATCAAGTGCCTACTCTTAATTGCTTGGGGACTAGATTGGTCGAAGTCTGTGGGTAGAATTGGGGCCTCTGAGAATAGCAGCTATGTCACAGGCTGTGGCTGTCACAGGTTGCCAAAAACACTGAAATCCTTGGCCAAGAAGAACAGTTTGTCTATGTACTTGAATTGGGCATCTGTTGCACTCGGTGTTTGTCGCATGACAATCTCATCATCATTGTACTCATTCTGAATGCAAGACAGGACCTCCAACTGTGGGTCTATGGGTCCAACTGCATCACTGTCTAACTGAGCAAGTCATTTGACCTTCTGGTGAAGAGATCATGGTGACCCTGCTTCAGTGAGTGTGGCTACCGAGTGCCAGTGGGGGGGGGGCAGGGATGTGCTATTTTGAAGCCATGAGGTTGCTACTACAACCACAGCCCCTACTCATGTCCAGAATGGCCAAGGGTCCCCCACTTGGCTCCCTGGTACTTGCTGTGGCCACAGTCTGCTTCAAATTAGACCTCTTTGACCTAGTGTCTCCTCCCCCTTGAGAGTTCTCCTGTTCCAGCCCACCTCATATCACCCTGCTTTGAGCTGGTGCCCCCCCCCCCAAGTTCCCCGGTTCTTCTTGATGAAGAAATGATAGAAATTCATGGGACTCAGCAGGAGTCTGGAGTGAAAGGTGGAGCCCAGCATCGAGTGGTCAAAGTGCAGCTCAGAAGAATAAAGGTAAGAGAGGCAGAAACAGGTCACAATGAGAGACAGTAGGAGAGAGGTGCTATACCATCAAAAGTCTAAAGAAAGCTGTGTAGTCCTGTTGTTAGAGCAAAAACAATAAGTTGCAAGTTCACATTCCCCTACAGCCAAGTCACAGCATCACCATCTAACTGAGCAAGTCATTTGACCTTCTGGTGACTTATACTCCCATCTCAAAAATTGGGATAGGAGCAGGACCCCATTAAAAATAACATGATCTGTCTCATTAAGGCTATCTTGAGTGAATACATTGTAAAAGATAGGAAAAATGTACAAAAACTAACTTCAGTAGGTGATGTAGTACTTAATGCAAAATGTTTTATAAGTCAGTAGAAACCGGGAGGTGCTATTGCCATATTTTATTGATCTTAGAAATTCAGATATAAAAAATTGAAGTCCAAGTTGAAGTCTAGTGAGATTATTTTTTTTCTAGCAGTTTTATGCTGCTAATTAATCTGGAAGCTATGAGTTATATTCATATGTGTACTGATGGGGAGGGGACGGTGGGGGAGCTAGATTGGGCATCACCCCAGTAAGTTCCTGCAAGGGGGCTGAAGAAAGACTTTTGTGGGAACACGTTCCCTAGGGTTATCCCTCCCCCCCTCCATATTGCCACTTTTCTGATGCATAACTTGGTTTGTATTACTGTCTAAAATAACCAGGTAGAGTAAATGTCCTGGGTATGTGTGCTGCATAAAATTGCTGCATAAATCCATGTTTGTTTGTTTTTTGTTGATGTTGTTGTTTGCATTCAATTAAAATTATTTATCCTTGTCTACAGCACTGTACAGCAAGTCCAGATTTTATGAACTCTTTGCTAATCAGTTTAGCCTGTCACACAGTGTTGGCAAACAAAATATAACTAACAGTCAGTGAAAATACTATATGTGCTAGATACTGGAGGTGGCTTGAAACCACTTCCCAGTAATGAAGTAGCACCACATCTGGTCAGTTGGAATAAAAAAATGAAAATCAGTATAATAAGACTTATACAAGCCCCATAGGCAACTACCATTTTGATTAAACTATCCCTTGACAAAAAATAAATACAAATACATGTTAATATGCTTTATAATTAAGAACTCGGAGAATTAGTAAAAACATGGTTTTAAGAAAAAAATTCTTGGCATCATTTCAGCTTTTTTGATCAAGCCACTAACCTGTGGGTGGATTACATGTTTGCCTCTTGTCTGCACAAACCTTAAAGCACAGCTCTCATTCACTTTTCTTGTAACAGCTCAGAGCCCACGAAGTCAATAATGAGACTGGTAGCCTACTGAGATTGTCGCAGTCAGCAGTCTCTGACAGGTCAGGGCCATTGTAAGTCATAATTCATTCCACTTCAGCCTACTGTAAGCACTTTCCTGCTCAGAACAGGAAAGTTATTTCAACAAGAACAATTAACCCCTAGGCTGCTGCTTGATGCCTACCATGTGTTTTATTTAAAGTACCTGCTTCTGTCTGTATCTGTAGGCATCCACCAGTAACATGGACAGACAATTTAATGTGTTTCTTTAGAGTAATAGACTGCATATGAGGCAAAGTGCCACTTGGGTTCTGGCTGAACAGAACCAGTGAATATTTTTTCCTGCAGAAGCTGTTTTGTTAAATACTGGTTTCCATTCTGTTCTTGTTCCATGTTTGATGGTCTTTTAATAAACCCAATGGGTGTTTCTGATTAGCACAAATAAGAGCCATTTATATTCATGTATTTTATTGTTGACTGGAAAAGGAAGGCTAGGCAATACTGCCTATTCTCAGCCTCGTAGCGGTAGGGGAGATACTGATGCAAACCAACTGAAACTGAACCAGATTAAGCTGTTGGTGTTATTGTAGTGAAGGGGGGACTTTCACCAGGACACCAAGATAATTTCCCTTCCTTTTTTCAGGAAATGCCATGGTATCTAACTGAACAACCACCACAAAGGGCAGGCAAGACCTCCATTTAACATCTCATCTAAATGACAGAACACCTCAACAGTATAACATCGCTCAGGTGTTAGTATTTAGGTTGTGAGCCCAATTCTGGTGTGGGACTAGAACCAATGACCTTCTGGCTGAAAGGTAGATTGTTAACAACTGAACCACACTGTCAGTTAAGCAATATACCACGAGTGGGTGTGGGTTATGCTGGGATTTACACATGCCTGGTGTGTTGTTTGGTCAAGAGGCTGCAGGCCAAATGAGTAAGACACACCAGGCATGGGTAAATCCCAGCATAACCCACACCCTGGAGTGGCATATTGCAATTATACAATGCCCCCCCCCCCAATTTTCAGATACAAATAAATAAAAAGGGCTTAGGGGGACATTTCAATGTATTTTATTGCAGTTGTTACTGTGCCAGACAAAAAATAGTTTTGTGTTGCTGAAGAGATTATTCCTGAAGTGGTGTGCCGGTCAAGGGAATATTTTCTTTTTTGGAGGGGGGCATATTTTCTTCTGTTGAAAAGGACTGTCAGGTTTGAAGGGTTTTTTCACCTGAGAGCTGGACTTTTGTAAGTGAATGTAAGCGGGCGAGTGGTTGCAGTAACCAGGAGAGGTTTCCATTAGGAGAGCATGACAGGCTGAGGAGCGGCATCAAAAGCTGGGAGACAATATAGCAATTTTTTTGTGTTTGTGTATGTGTGTGGTGTACGCAGGGGCTGAATGATTTCAAACAGGGGTGACTCTACATTGCTCTGCTTGTTTTGAGAAGGCAGTGAGTGTCTTGTTAGGCAGAGTGAGTGGTGAGATTTGCAGTTGGGACTTTATGGTGATCCAATATGGCGGGCTTTCATTTGATGCTGGGGAGGTTGGATGGATTACAAAAAAGGATGCGGCTGGCTGGCACTTTTATTTGTTGGTATATGATATCACAGGATTTACCATGGATAAAAGGTACCAGTCAGTAAATCAGATTAAGCAATTTACAGACCCCATTGTATAACTGATATTTTAGAACTGTATGGTGAAGTTTAAGCCTCTTTCAGCCATAAAGTTCCATAGCAGAACACAGATGCATTGTGAAAAGAATGCAGGAGATCTAACAAGGCTATAAACTACATTTATTTTTATTTTTATTTAAATTTTGGTGACCGGGTAGGCCCACTGAGACCGTAATGGTCCCTTTTTCAGGGGCGACCCAGGGTTAATTACAGTCAACAGTACAATAAGAAGTAGGAACAATTCAAGGGAAAGTGCGCATATACAGACATTAAAATCAGAACATATAGTACAATCACAGGCAGGTTAGGTAACGTTTAGAATAACATGGGGTAAACACTAGTTTCACAAGAGTGGCAGTTACATAAGGTTCTTTTATCAGGTCAGTTTTACGGGTTACAATTTCAAGTGTTTCAGAAGTGATAAGATTCAACTGAAATAGGATACCAACCTGTTAGGTGGCAGGTTTTTAGTATCAGAAGTGGAGTGCTGTTTTCTATCCTCAGTGGTGGAATGCACAGAGGCTTAGCTCTAGAAGGTACATCTTTAGGCCTTTTTTAAAACCCCAAAGGAGCTGCAGTCTTGAAGATTGCTAGGTAGGCCATTCCATAGGGACAGGATGTAATATTCGAATGACTGAAGACCTTGGCTTGTTCGGACTTTTGGGACATGGAGGAGTCGATGACACGAGGATCTAAGTGTTCTTTTATGCTGCTAGAGTACTAAGGTACGACTCAGGCTGGGGGGCAGCATCTGTTTGTAGAAGCGTGAAAGCCAAGCATAGGGAAGTGTAAGCCAGTCTGCCCTCCAGGGAGGGCTAGTTCAGTGAGTGGAGTATATTACAGTGGTGTTCTAGTGGCTGAGCTCCCAGGGCAAAGCATCCTATTCTGTGGTACAATTTTCCTAGCTTTCGCATCTCTGTGTTTTGCATTGAATGTAGCACTGGGGCACCATAAAATAAACTGAGCAGGAGCATGCCCATGGCTATCTTTAGCCTGGATGCCTGAGTGAGAAAAGGGTTAGACGGTACATGAGCCCAAGCTTTTGATTTAACGCCTTGGTTAATTGTTCAACATGAACCTTGAAAGAGCAGTCTTGATCGATATAGACTCCCAGGTATTTGATGCAATCTACCACCTCAATAGGATGGCCACTGGGCAGATAAGGGGATAGTAGACATGTTCTGTCGGGGCCCAATTTACTGGGTCCAAATAGGATAAACTACATCATTGTGTTCTGAAATTGTTGTGTTACCAGTGTGGAATTCAAATACACTCACTATGCTTATGAAATGGTCAGTGATAAAGGAAGAATGACAAACTATTAAGTAGCATTATAACACCAACTTCTACATGAAACACAGCTTACTGGTTTAATATTTTCCTTCCCATGTCTGCAGAGAGGTATGATAAATATGAGATACACAATGGCCAGACTCAGAATATGCCATTTATCATCACAAGTGGGGGGCAGGACCATAACTCATGAGCAGCAGACCAATGAGTGAGTTATGAAGGTCCTGCCCACTCTCAAGTGATGATAAACGTCATATTCTTTTTTTATATCAGTATACTTTATTAAAATTTTCAAAACACACACATTCATCAACAAAAAAACACAACACAACCAATAACACCCTATCCTAATACCCCCACCCAGAAAGTCTGAATTATACATTAAGAGACAAGAATAGTCACTGTAACCCCTTCCCACCCGAACCACCCCTCTCCCTCCCCCAACACTCGAGAGAAAACCTAGGGCTAGATATAGTTTGTAGTTGATCACCAACATTTCGCAATGATTGCATTTCAAACTACAGGGAAGGATTATGTTATTATGAAAATAAAACCATGCTCCTTAAGGACTCCTCATCATGCAGTGATTAACCTACTCCTGATATTTAATGCGGAAATTCAGGTCTTTTGAAATGAAAGTAAAGTATTCAAAGATTCTCATATTTTCTCATAGGCGAAAAACTGATTAGACATGCTGGCAATAATTTTTTCTGCCCATAAGGCCAACAGGAATTCTTTATACCATTCCACATATGACGGCATGGCTTGATCACACCAGTGCCTCAATATAACCCAGGCCCCAAAGCAATGCGTGCAAATCACCATGAGAAGGGTCATAATCTCATTGTTGCCTCAATCAATGTCTGTAGTTTGTTAGCCAAACTTGATCAACTGCAAGTCTGGGTAACCCAACATAGCCCAGATGTTTTATCAGTTGTTAAGACATGGCTCACACTGAGGACCTCTGACACCGATATACAACTAAATGGCTATAACACATTTAGGTTGGACAGAGTTAACAGAGCTTGTGGTTGTGCCATTTACATTAAACACCATCTTCAGGGACAGGAACTCCCTCCCATAAAGTTAGGTAAAAATATTCCAAATCCTCCCAGTAAAAATAATCCTCGGGGCTCATGGGAAGAGCATAACCATTCTGTCCACCTACTTCCCATTCAAGGAAAAGGGAGAAGGCTTTAATGTACTCCTTGAATACATCACTGGCCTCCACAGTAACTCCGAAACTATTGTAGCGGGTGATACCAATATAAATTTGCTGTCTACTGACTTTGTCCCATATAGTGATGCCATCGCAGCAGTAAATTTTGACCAGATGGTAACAGCTCCCACTCGTATCGACTACCACACTGGATCCAGTACCTTACTGGACGGGGTACTGACTAACCACCCCGAACACATCACCAGTACTGAAGTACTCCCAGATTCTATAAGCGGCCACTTCCCCATACTCTGTACCTGGACAAATAAGTCACCGAAACTCCCAGCAAAAAGAATATCTTCCCGCATCCCTAGAAAGGGGCAACTAGTTTCCCTAAATGAGTACCTCAGGCTGCAGAATTGGTCCTCTATCTATTCTGAAGGAGATGACGACAAGGCGTTAAACAGCTTCATTCAGAAATTCAATGCTGTCTGTGACATCTTTGGCCCCATCTCCATGAGGAAGGTTAGAGGCTCCCGAAAGTTCTGGATTACCCCCTCCCTCGTAACCCAACTACATGCCAGAGATAACCTCTGGTATAAGGCTAATTGCTCTGGCTCCCCCATAGACCTTCACAACTACAGGACAGCCTGCAACAAATGCACACAGGCTATTCAACAGGAAAAAGCCACCCACTTTAGGTCTGAACTAGAGAACTCTTGGGTTGGTAGCCACACATTTTGGGCCAATATAAGGGCACTAACAGGGGAACCAAATAAATCCTCCTACTTTTCTGAACCTTAATGGAATAATAACTCAGGATCCTATAACCATTGTGGATACCGTCAATGATACCTCAGTGGGGTGCTCCCCTCCAACTACCTCATTCCAACCAGCAGCTACCAACACAACACACCGCGTCCCAACCTCCCTCTTCCCCCTTTGTACTTCAAGATAATCTCAAACTCTGAAGCTAAAAAATACCTTCAGCAAGTTCTTGACAAAACTAGGCATAGAGCTGATGGCCTAGATCTCAAATTAATCTCACTCACACTAGACATCATCCTGGCCCCCTTAATGAGTATTCTGGACCTCTCACTTATCACCAGGCAATTCCCTAAACTTTGGAAAGCTGCAGTAGACACACCAGTTTTTAAAAATGGAGATAGGTCATTACACCACACCAACTACAGTACCGGCCAATATCTATCTTACCACCAATCTCTAAAGCCTTAGAATGCCTACCAGGTCAATACCACACATGCAAGATAGCGAGGCATTAACCACACTGTCTAAAGAGCGCATGTAGTTACAGCAACATGGATAGAACAGTGCTAGGAAGATACCGCTACCCCTGTTGCTGTACGCGTTTCCAGCATAGCTCAAGTTGCTGTGTGCTGGGTGCCTGGTCAGGTCGCTCCCCTGGTGGAGAGTCTAGGGCACCAGCACACAGTGAAATGGGAGACATGGGACCTTGGTTCGGTTCCCCTCAGGTCTCCCTGTGCTACAAAATTTTGTAGCGATTTTTTTTTTCACTGGTAAAGTTTTCTCCCCACCAAGTTATATCCATTCCCCAATGTGTGTAACCCCCCCCCGGTGCTTATTATTTGAATTCCATGGGGGGGCACCGCCCCACATAAACAGATGATGCCCATAGAGTATAAGGGCGTGCACTGCCTGCGTTCATCGGTATTTTGCCTAACTATATCATAACGTATGCCCTTATGCTTGTGGTGTGAAATGCTGCACAGTGCTTTCCTGCATGGTTACGACCCCGTGTATTAGAACACATCGTCTATGATCAACTCATGGACCACTTGGACAAATACCACCTACAGTGTAATGAACAACATGGCTTTAGAAAACAATATAGTTCAGCAACAGCACTTATTGAATTTACCGGCTTTATCCATGACACCTTAGACCAGGGGCACTTAGTGGGGGCTACTTTCATCGACCTCACTAAGGCCTTCGACACAGTTAGTCACGAACTACTTCTAAATTAACTTGGAGCATCGACCGTGTCCTGATCCTCACTAGCTTGGTATCAAAGTTACCTCACAGGTAGGGTTCAACAAGTTAAAATTGGCACAATACTCTCTAACAGTTTAAGGGTAAACACCGGTGTCCCACACAGTTCCATATTGGGACCACTGCTGTTTAGTCTTTTCCTAAACTCCCTCCCACAAGCATGCCAGGACAAAATCCTCCTATACGCTGATGATGCCGTCCTCTTTACTAACCACCCAGACTCAGACACACTTGAACAACGTCTTCAGAGTAATTTCAAACATGCATAAAATTGTTTTATTCATTCTAGACTGCTACTTAACTGCAAGAAGACTAAAACAATGTTATTCGCCTCTACTCACAACAAACATAAAACTTTCAAACTATCAATCCATTAAAAAAAAACAAAAATGAAACGCTAGAATTGGTTCCAACATTCAGACATCTCAGGGTAACTCTTGACTCCTCCTTATCTTATTCTCAACATATAGACCAGGTTTCCAGGTCAGCAAATAGGAAGCTAGGCCAGCTGTATAAGCACAGACCCTGCCTCACCTCAGAAGCCCTCAGACTAGCCATAAATAGTTCTGTCTTCAAAGTCATAGATTATGGACTCATTGTTTACAGTTCAGCCAATGACACTGCCTTAAAAAGAATAGCACTAATGTAACCCCCTTGTTCCCAGGGGTTACTAGAATCACAGTTAGAATCAGTGGTAGGCTGGGAAGGCAGCTAGTGAAATGCCAGTTAAATGGGTTTCACTCTGTTCTCAGTCTCAGCTGAGATCTGGAGGGATGATGTAATTTAGAACTGTCGCAGCAGCATAAGCCACACTGGCCAGCAGCTGTTAAGGAGTGAGTGAGCTAGAATGTTCAAGAGAGAGTAATCTAGAGTCTTGTAGAGGAGGCTGCAGTGTTAGGAAGCTCATCAGTCAGCTCCATCAGAGAGTTACCTGTTTGTTTTCTTTCAGTTTACATCAGTGTGTAACGACTGTTCCAGCTTTTCAGAAGTGGTGGAGACCTGTGCCAGAGGGTTTCTCGGTGCCCCATCCCAAGAGGGATGGGGTGAACTCCAGGATTCAGGGGCAATCCCCCGGTCCATCTGGACTTTTGAAGCTGCCTTGTGACAACTGCTCTGTGAGTTCCTTGTTGTTTTCTGTGTAAACCCAGGAGTACCTACAATTCCTATATGGTGATTTCTCAGTCAAAGGGACCTGTCACCTGAGATTTTCTCTGTAAAAGTGTTTGCCTAAATATGGAGTCCAGTATGTGACCGTCCATGTACAGAACTTATAAATTCTGGCACCTCTGTGGTGGGTGTGTGTGTGTAGTATGATAAGTGTGATATACATTTGAGACAACATCTACAGTTTTCTACAGTTGTGTGGTGTTATTAACCAGATGAATGGCCGAGTGTAAGCTTGGAAACAAAAGGTTGGAGACCCCCCCATCTGGAGTAACCAGTTTACTTCTATGGGTTCTGAAGGACACCTATTGCTTTTTCTTCAGTGCAGTTGGCCAATGCATTAGAAAAGTGTTTACCCCAGATGTGGGTTTTTTCTTCCAGTTTACCCCAGTATGGTGGGTTCTGAAAGTCCTGAGCCTGTATGTGCTCTATGTGGTTGTGTGTACAACCTTCATTCCTGTGTAATATGGGAACAGTACCAGTACCTGGCTAGATGTGCCAATTTCCAGTAGGAACCAGTGTGTTCACCAGTGTGTGTTTTCTTCATCCTATGCTAAATGGGAATTCAGTAATGTATGTACCTCAGTAATCCCCATTATCGGTGTGTGTAGCCCTATGTGGGTCAATCTTTGCTTTGCTTTGTGATTATTCCTACTCCGTTATGTGAATAAAAGCCACACTCTAGAATCCCAGCCTGGTTTGGACAGTCATGTTATTGCTTCCTATTGTCTGGAGTTACTTTGGTGCCCCTGTCCAAAAGTGCAAACCTAGCATAGCTCTGAGCAAACGTTTTCTCCCAGGGACCTGGGTTGTTGGCCATGGTAATTGGTCCCTACCAGGTATGTGCCAAGCAGTTGCCACACTTGGTTGTCTGTTTTGTATAACAGTCTTTTCCATCTGGCATATCCCACCTTGTATATGGTGGCTTGCTTTGTGTTGTGTTTTTTTTTTTAAATGTAAACCTCCACACCTCTCTTTACCCCTAGACATTTGGTGAGAGGTGTGCCTTCTAGTTAAAAAGAGGCCACGGGGGTTACACTAACACTTAACAAAGCCTGTAGGCTCCTACTGGGAGTCCCTTGCCTAACCCACATCTGTGAGCTTTATTCCCTCACAGGCTGGCTGAACCTGGAAAATTGTACTCGTTACCTACAATGTCTCCTCGCTAAGAAGTCAGCTTTAGGCCTAGTCCCTCCCAGGGTACATGCTTTACTATGCCCTTCTGTGCCTACTAGGCTAACTCATGGGTCATATAACAACCCTTTCAAGGTTCCTTTCCATCATATGGCTCAAGGTCAATGATCTTTTGCATATCGTGCCCCAAACTGGCTAAACTCCCCTCCCAAGTGACCTTCTGGCTGAACCAAAATTTGGGCCTTTCAAATCCAAACTACGAGCTCTCCTCTATAACCAAATGAAGTGTTCATGCACCCAATATCTGACAGCATATGGCTGACCGGGTTAACGATTCCTCTTGGAAACTCATCACCACCATACTTAATCTCTGATCTTCCAGCAAATCCCTCATTCCCCGCTACCCTCCTATATCCCCTTACCTTCCAATATGACTCTCTGCCACTCCCTACTACCATCCTTCTCATATCCCTGCCTTTGCATCCCATTCACACTTCTGCTGCCCCTTTGCACCTTCTTCACACCTTCCACTACTTGCCCCACCCCCACCTCCGACTCCCTACCTCACCCGTCCCAGCTCCACTTTCTTGATACCTCCATACCTAATTATCACTCTTTCCCTGAATCAATCTACCTCTTACAAATTTCCATCTCCTCTTGACAAAGGGAACTAGTTATCCCCACTATTACCCCTTAGCCCTACTCCACGAACACCTGCCTCCTCTCTCCCCACCTGTCCATACTTTCTAGACCTTATTAAGTTGCTAGTGAAGTTGTTTTGCCACTTGACGACTGCTGTTCCCAGCTAACTTTCAATGTATAATACGTGTATTAACTCCAATTTGTATGTCTTCTTCGACGTGGAACCTTTGTAAATGAACACTTAGCTCAAAGGTTGTAATTCCTAGTTCTGAATAAATATATTATTTTTTTGGCACAAGCCAAGATCTAAGCCATATGATAATGCTGATTACCTATTAGACTATCCTGAATGAGGCCTAGCAAGCACGCCTCTGGCAGAAATGCTGTTTCCAATCCCAGGAGTAGGTCTAGACATCGATGAATGGAGTCCCACAGGGGCACTGCCTTGTCACAGTCCCAAAATATATATGAATCAAGGTACCCAGTGCTTTACCACATTTTGTACACAAGACATTTGCCAATCTGCCCATTCTGTACAGTTTAACTGGAGTATGAAACAGGTTATGAAATAACTGAAATTGCATGTGACAGTACCTGTTCCACTTAATAAATTTGTACAGGTTACCCCATAAAACAGACCAGTCATACAGTTTTTCAGTTGAGGGCAGAGTTTTATCCCAGTATGGAGCAATAACCATCACCTTGTTGGGAAGTAAACCATAAAAGTTGTTATATAGGGAAGAAATAGCATGAAGTGCACAGGCTTTAGGGACTGAGATGAACATAACTGACCCATACCCTGTAGATTATGGTTCTTGATCAAAATAACTATACAATAAATGTGTAAGCTAAAAAAATCTAAAACAATGCCTAGTGGGAATCTGAAATTTTTGCTGTGCTTCCTGGAATGTCATCATATTGCCTTCCTTAAAAAGGTGTTCCACAAGGTTAAAGGTGTTCCTGGTAGGGCCAGTAAGTTGTATTAAGAGTTTTTGTTGCTATTCTAAGATTGGGGTTCTCTAATAAAGGTTGCTTAATATTCTTCTTTGTGTCACGATGGAGAAAATTGCATAGTTGTGTATTCACACAGAGTGAAGTAGCAACTGCGGTGTCTCGCAAGGGTTGAGGTAGCTGGTTATAGGAGATAAGTAAAAGAGCTGCAATATTTAGTTGGAAATGACCACAGTAAAACCTCTCTATTTCCAACCATGGGGAACATATACATGTCCAGCATCTTCCAAGGATGGCCTATACCACTGAAAAAAATGAGTAGCATGGATTGCTAAATAATATAAGTAAAAACTGGAAGATGCAGGCCTCCTACCTTTCTAGGTGCCATTAACTTATTGAAGGCTCTCCTAGGGGTTTTACCTTGCCAGAGGAAAGAGTTCAGTATACGGTGTAAATTATTAAACCAAGACTGGGGGATGAATATATTAAGCATGATAAGAGGGTATAGAATCCATGGTAACACATTCATCTTAATAATGCTCATCCTCCCCCAAAAAGAGATAGGCAAGAGAGCATCTGTTCAAGTCTAATTTAATCCATTCGAACAAAGGATCTAGGTTATATTGTTTCATTTTATTGGGAGAGGTGCTGATATATACTGTATATCAACATATTTAAGTTTATTTTTGACCCAAATGAGCCCCAATCTGTCAAAATCAGCATTATGAGTCAAACTATTTAAGGGCATAATCTCAGTCTTACTTACTGTATATTTAACTTGTAATTAGAAAGTGCCCCAAAATGGTTAATGATTTCTAGGGCAGCAGGCAGAGATGTGGCAGGATAGGTTAAATGCAATAAAATGTCATCCGCATAAACCAACATTTTATATTGTTGCGGTCCCACAGGTATACCCCTCACTTGTGAGGTGCTATTAATTTTCTGAATAAAAGGTTCCAAAAACAAATTAAAAAGAAAAGGAGATAAGGGACATCCCTGCCTGGTACCTTGTTTTAAATAAATGGGATCTGAGCTGACCCCATTGCAAAACACACTGGCCAAGGAGTTGGAGTAAAGAACCCTAATCCATTATAAAATCTCGGGTGGAATCCGATACCTAGGGAGTAACTTAAATAGAAAATTCCATGAAACCCTATCAAAAGCCTTCTCTGCATCCAGGGAGATCAATGCTGCTGGCGTGAGTGATTCTCTGGATGCTGAGATCAGATGCATTAACTTCCGAAGGTGATCCGCAGATACTCTGTGGGGTACAAATCCCACCTGCTTCCTATTGATCAAAGTGCCCCATACCTGGTTTATTCTGGTGGCCAATTTTTTACACAATATTTTAAGGTCCAAATTGATAAGCAAAATAGGTCAGTAGTTATCTACTCTTATAAGATCTTTGCCAGATTTTAACAACACAACAATCAGGGCTTCTGTTAAAGAGAAGTCAAATAAGCTAAACAAATAAATATAATTAAAGGTATTTAACAATAAATGTCATATTCTCAGTAAGACCACTGTGTCCAATTTATACAATGTATTTTAAATTGCACAGCTTTCAGGTTAGTTTTTTAGTTTTTAATTAGTTTCTTTTAATGAAGAATAAACTGTTTCTGTATGATTTAACTGCTCTGTTTTGAGTGTAGCAGAAATCATTGTGATGTCATCAGGCACTGTTTAAGCTGCTGTCCCACTGGTTTAGAGCTCCTTTGTGACCAACCTCAAGTGATGATAAATGGTGATGAACCACCTCTAGTGATGCTGAACAATTTATCATCACTCCAGGTACTCCTATCATACAAATATTTCATTTATCTCTACATTTCTGTCTCACTCCCGTTGTATAAATCTATGTAATATATGAATAGTTAAAATAATACCATCAAAAAGCATACAAAAAATTTCCAGTACTACACCGGAGCCAAAGTGATAATACCATCATTTGTAGGTGATAATAGTATCATTCAGGACCTGTAATACTATCGTTCTGACCTCTGAATTATACTATTATCACAAAATCTCTATCATAATATAAGCTCTCCCTCCATTCAATGGTTTATGCTCCCCCCCAACTGTCAATCAGACAGCAGCGTCCACATATTTCAAATCTCAGCTCATGATTGGCTGAATTCTGTCTGTGGGCGTGCAAAGCATTTTAAATAACATGGCGGCAGTCTCTCGCATAGCGAAAGAGTATCTCGTCTTCGCTGTTTGCATTATATTTTTTATTTTAAACAAAGGCATTTTTTCGGTGAATCCTGCCTTCCCTGCACATCAAAACAGCAAAAAGGTAGGGCTCCCCACGAAACTTAAGTAGACCACTGAAGTACAGAGACAGACGATGGGGGATGGGGGGCAGTTCTTGAACACGCACTGAGCGAGTCCTCAGTGCAGCAACGAAGCTTGATGCGAGTCCTCAAAGCAGCAGTGCCTGCACAAGTTTAAAATCGGATCCATATATTACAAAAAATAAAAAATAGGTGAGAGTGTATTACTTGGAAGTAATACCATCTCGAGGTTCTGGGGACAAGTGAACTTCTCAATGGTATTACTCCCTTGTAATGCACTCTCACCTATCTATTATTCTATTTTTAATGCATGGATTATGCTTCCTGTGTAGTATCAAATCATCTTAGTGCTCAGGTTATTCTACCCTCATTGTCTGTGCATGCCTATTGTGAAAATGCATGTGCAGTTGTGAGCATTGAGGGAAGAAGACTCTGTGTGTCTCTTTTCATGAGAATGTAGTGGTTTGGCTATCTGAATTTACAGTGGTCTCTGTGTCTGGCTGTCTGACTGGTCTCCAGATGAGGGTCTCCGAGTCTCTGATTGATAGTGGCTATTTAATTTATCTGCAGACTCCAAACATGTTAAAAGAAAAAAAACTGCTGGCTTAGTGGTATGGAGGGTGAGGCATTCATGCCTCCCTGCTGCCCCACCGGTGATCTGGGTTTGGGAATGGACTCAAGTTACTCGGGGGCTTATCCAGGACAGGGAAGACTGAGTGACTGTAGGACAGCTCTCTTCCCTTGGGGAGGTGGGGTTTACACAACTTGCCCCTCAACTGCCACCTGGAGCAATCCAGGTGGTGGTGTGTGCAAGTCTCGCAGTTCAGGGAAGGGCCGACGCACAGAGTGCTTGAGTGCCTCCGCAGAGGCAGAGCATGCACGTTGCACTCACTGCATGTCCAGCTGAGCCCAGGAAGAAAATCAGGAGCAAAAAATGGAGGCCAGGCTACATAAAGCCCTGCCTGCCCGGCTACTGGCCCATCCGGTCTTGCTGGTCCACCGGGGAGATGTGGGACGGCTGCAGCAGGTGGAGACAGGGCTGAGAAAGCAGCCCGATCAGTCCCAGAGGAAAAACATTTCTAAGGGAAAAAAAAAAGAAAAGAGAAAATAGAATCATTGTGGGTGTTTAGGTTGGAGCAGATCCACGGCAGTCTGAGAAATGGGTCTCTGGCTGGTATCATCAAATGATACTGTTGGGGGCTACTGAATTTAGTTACCGACCCAACACACTAAACAGAAGAAAAAATAAATGAAATGCTCATGTTTAGGTCAGAGTGGATTCTTGTTCCTATCTCTTAACTTTTTGTCACTGTAATGAGGACACATACACTCTATAGGCCCTATGCACCATTGGGGCATAGGTGCGTGTGACATGCGCATACCCAGCAAGTGAAGCTGCGCTCCCATGGACAGGTGTGCACCAGTGGCATTCACAACTGCAAGCCATCTGTTCATGGCCCTTGGGGTCGTAGGACCAGCCAGGCATCCAATTGGATGCCTGGACTGGATCCTGCACTGGCTCACTTGCGCAGTGGGGCTCGTGGTGGCAGCACACCCTGCAGAAGTCTGATGGCTAGTGGCTGTGGGGGTGAATGGTGGGTATGCAGCTGGCTCATCCGTGATGAGGCACCAAAGTGGTGCACCTGGAGATGGCAGTGAGGGGGGAACTGTGCCCCTCCAAATGCCTCAAGGGGCCAGTGTCAGGTGGGATGGGGGTACTGTTGGGGGAGCACCATTCATGGGCTAATGCCACAGTGCCCCTGGGAAGGGTGGACCCTCATAGGGGCTGCACACCTGTGTGCTGGGCCAGGCGGTGCCTGGCAGACATGGGGGGGAATGGCTGCCGTGGTCCCGGTTGTTGGTGGACATTGCACAGATGGGTGCGAGGTGCATATATCAAGCATATGGCAGCATTCTCCCTGGTATAGGCTGCACACCCATCCGCACCCCCATGACCAGCACTATGCACCTTGGTGCAAGGCACGTAGTGCCGGCCCGCGCCCGTGTATTGCTCCTCGCATGGCTGGGGATTGGGTATGTATGCTGCATGCCCCCCTTTGTGCATCCCGCACGGAGGGCGATAGGGTGTGGAGTGGTTGCATGCCCCAGATATGCGCATGTAGCCACTCCACCCCATTTGTGCACAGGGGCCAATATGAGGGGCAAAGTGGGCATTGAACCTCAAAATGGGGGCTACATTATCAAACATGTCGATACAAAGTCAAAACACCTTGGAACCCCACGCTTTTATGTGATCAAGGTTTAATTTTGCTGTGGCATCACAGATTGTTATAAAATTTTTCTTTACAATTTTGAGCTTACAGTATCCCCTCTGTGTGGGCAGCACCTTCCAAATGTAGGATATATGTGGAACAAAGCACTTCAAGGGGTAAAATGAGGCTCATCCTTCATAATGAGGGGCGGTTGAGAGGTATGCCCTCATCATTCTGAAAAAGCAGTCTCTGGCTCTATTTATTTACCAATCTCAACACACAACCAAAAAGGATTAGATTAGATTAGATTCATGGTTATAAGAGTGGGCCCTCATTTTTCTGAGAAAGGCTCTGTGTATGTACCTCTTTCAGGCTTCCACTATTGTGTATGGGTCTATAACAATTGGTGAGCATTTTTGCCCATAGGGAACCACAGTTATAAATCACTGTTATAACCTGCGGGTAAAAACAGCAAACAAGCGCCAGATTTTCCTCAGTCCACGCATGTGCCAGCCACCGTTCATCCATCCCTCAGTGTAGGACACTTCACCATCACTCACACTCAGCGGTAAGTTAATTTAAAAAACATTAACTGGGCTTGTTATGCTACCATGATTAAACTTAAAAAAAGGGGGGAAAAGGGAGTTGTTTCATTTTCTGTGCAGCTGCTTTCAAACGCAGACCACACTGAAACTCAACCAGACTGTGGCTGTATCATTCTATATGTTATTTCTAAGGCTGAGTTTCTTGTCTGTGCATATTTATTTATTACAGGCACAGTGACTATTTGACAGCTGAAACTGTGTTACTGTCAGCTGTCAGCTAGTACTGCTGACCTCTTAACTTTCACAGGCACTAAATAGGAAACCTGTGTGAATTTGGCTTCCCTGTAGAGTGGGGCTGCAGACATACTGGGGAGGTGATCGGGGAGGTGGGGGTGTGGTTTAGGTTGCAAGCTACTCTCCATTTTATAGGTCCATTTTACAAAAATTATTTGTAGTGGAATACTTGGATGATGTAAAGTCAATAAAATATACTTGCATCTATAGAGACTGTTTGTGGATTTTTTCTATCAGTTGATAGGCAGTTGAAGCTTTTGAGTGCATACAAAGTTGTATTTTTCAGTGTCTGCCTCTGAGTGCATTGAGCAATCTTTTGATATTGATCTTGTGTTTCTGGGTTAAGCCAACCCAACTCATTGCATGGACTCTCAAGTGAGTGGCTCCTTTATCTTTCATTGGAGTGTGGGATTATACAGGCAAACCAAACAAGTGATCAGGGAGGCAGGTGGGATATATGGGGGGGCCGGACAGTGCTGGCACACCATGGAAGTGATTGTGGAGGTTGCTGGTATATATAGCAGGGGTCAGATTGTGCCGGCACACCAGAGAAATGGAATTATGATGGCACACTGTGGAAGTAAATGCAGTGATGGGGGATATATAGCAGGGGTGGGACTGCTCACACCATTGTAGTGACTGGGGAAGTGGGTGGACTATTCGGCAGGGGTGGAACTTTGCATGCACATCATATAAACGGTTAGGGAGGTGGGCAGGACATACAGCAGGGGTGGCACTGTGCTGCCAGACCAGGGAAGTGGGTGGGATGCATGGCAGGGATGGAGCCACATGGCACAGTGCTGAAGCTATCAGGAAAATGAATGGGACAGATATATAGCTGGGGTGAGACAGTGTGGGCACATCAGGGAAGAGATCAAAGAGGTGGAGGAATGTATGGCGGGGTGGGACTGTGTGTGAACAATGGGGAAGTGATTGGGAAGGAGGGCAGGATATATTGCAGGGTTAGGGTTGTGCAAACAGACCAGGGAAGCAGTCAAAGAGGTGGACAGGATATATAGCAGAGCCGGGACTGTACAGGCACACCAAGGAATGAATAGAAGGTGGGAGTATGTATGGTAGTGGTGGGGCTATGCAGACACATTGGGGAACTGGTCGGGATGTGGGTAGGATATATGGCAGGGGTGGAACAATGTGGGAAGACAAGGGAAGTGATGGGAATGTGGGAGGATATACTGCAAGGGTACCACGGTGGGGGCACACCGTTGAAGTGATTGTAGAGGTGGAGGGCATATAAGGCAGGAATGGGATTGTGCAGGCACACTGGGGAAATGATTGGGGAGGTGGGCAGCATATATGGTAGGGGAGATTGTGCAGGCACACTGGGGAAAGTGATTGGGAGGTTGGCAGGATATATGGCTTGGGTGGGACAGTGTTGGCACACCAGGGAAGAGATCAGAGAGGGGGTGGCATATATGGCAGGGGTGACCTTGGACTGTACAGGCATACCAAGGAATCAATCAGGGAGGTGTGGGGATATATGGCAGGGGTGAAACTGTGCAGGCAAGCTGGTGAAGCAATCAGGGAGATGGGCAGAATATATGGAAGGGGTGGAATGGATTGTGCAGGCAGACCAAGGAAGCAATCGGGGAGGTGAGTGGAACATACAGTATGGCAGGGAAGGGATTGTGTGGGCAGACCAGGGAAGTGATCAGAGAGGTGGGCAGGATTTATGGCAGGGCTAAGACTGTACTGGCACACCAAGGAAGCAATAGGGGGAGGTGGGAGGATGTATAGTAGGAGTGGGACTGTGTAAGGACACCAGTTAACTGATCGGGGAGTTGGGTAGGATACAAGGCAGGGGCGGGACAGTGCAGGGAGAATGTGGAAGTGATAGGACTGTGTGGAGATATAGTGCAAGGGTGTCACTGTGCGGACTCACTGTCAAAGTGATTGGGGAGGTGGATGGTATATATAGCAGGGGTAGGATTGTTTAAGCACACCATGGAAGGGATCAGGGAGGTGGGCAGGATATATGGCAGGGGTTGGACTGTGCGGGGGCACACTGGGGAAGTGATGGATGAGGTGGGTGGAATATATGAAGGGGTGGATTGTGCGTGCAGATCAAGGAAAGTGATTGGGAGACTGGCAGGATATATGGCTGGGTGGGAGGGTGCTGGCACACCAGGGAAGTGATCAGGGGGGTGGGTGAGATATATGGCAGGGGTGGCCTGGGACTGTACAGGCACACCAAATAATTAGTTGGAGAGGTGTGGGGATATATAGCAGGGGTGGGACTGTGTGGGAAAACCAGGGAAGTGATCAGGGAGATAGGAGGAATACATGGAAGGGGTGGGATCAGTTGTGTGGGCAAATAAGGGACATGATCAAATAGGTGAGTGGAATATATAGTATGGCAGTGATGGGATTGTTTGGGCAGACCAGGGAGGTGTGTGGGATATGGGAGGGGTGGGACTGTGCTGGCCACAAGGGAAGTGATTGGGGAGTTGGTAGTATATATGACAGGGGTGGAACTGTGCTGGTACACCAGGGCAGTGATAGGGAGGTAGATGGGATTGTGCAGGTGCACTGTGGAAGTGAAGGGGGAGGTGGGGGATATATGACAGGGGTGGGACTGTATGCACACCATTAAAGTGATCAGTGAAGTGGAGGACATATTTGGCAGGGTTAGGACTTTGTGGGCACAGTGTTTAAGCTGTTGGGGAGATAGGCATGATATATGGCAGGGGTGGGACTGCTCCACCCACCCCTGCCTTTCTGTGCAGCTCAGCAGTAATGGAACAAGGAGGTTGTGGACTGAGGATGCAGTCCTATGCAGACAGGCATTGGGGGACACAGTAGCACAGCTGGAATATGTTCGATCTGAGTGCATCCTGGCCCCCTTTGTAGATCAGTCCCATAGTAAGCAACCACTGGTGTAGAAAGCACAAAACTGTAGTGCAGTGACCTACAGAAATGGGGGGCTTCCAGGTATTTTAACAGTCAAATGTTGAACCAGTGTAAGACAAAGAATATCAGACAGCTAAAAGTACTAAAAAAGTTGTTTTATCAATTTCAGCTGTCAGATAGTTATTTTTCTTTCAGCAGTTATTCCATTAACTTCCCCACCTCTGAAGTCAGGCTGACTGGTCCAGAACTGCCAGCCCCTTCCCTGCTACCACTTTTGTGAAGTGCAACATCTGCCCTCCTGCAGTCCTCCGGGACCACTCCTGTTTCCAGTGAGCTGTTAAATAAAGCACTCAGAGGTGCAGCCAGTACCTCCCTGAGCTCCCTCAGGATTTTTGGGTGGACCCCGTCTGATCCTATTACTTTGTCCACTTTCAGATTTGTGAGTCTCTTCAGGACTCTCTGCTCTGAAAATGGACTAGTGTCCCGCCTCCCTCACTCCAGTGCCCCTGTTACATTTTTGTGGCACCTCCCCATCTCTTTCCTCTGTGAACACTAAACAAAAGTGTTCATTCAAGATGTCTGCCTTTTCCTGATCCCCCTCTACACAGTCCCCCTTTTCCCTTCTTAACCTCACAATCCCACCCCTGGTCTTCCTTTTTTCACTTACATGCCTAAAAAATTTCTTATACCCTTTTGTTACTGCCTTGGCTATTCTCTCTGCAGTTTGTGTCCTTGTGCTCCTTACTGCTCTCCCTGCTTCCCTCAGTTTCCCCTGATACACCTCCCTGTCCTCTTCCCTCTGTGTCTACTTATACCTTCTGAATGCTACCCTCTTAGCTTTTACTTTTTCTACCACCTCTTTCAAGAAACATAGTGTTCTTTTTTTCCTCTTTCTTGTGCTCCCTTGCTTGTTGCAGAGGTTTATTGCCTTCACTATAGCCCTTTTTAGTTTCCCCATTGTCCTCCACCCCACCCAGTTCATCCCCCCACCTAGTCATCCCTGAAGCATTCACCCATCTTTTTTTTTACAATCTGCCCTTCTGAAGTCCAGGACCCTTACCTTTGTGTGGTTCGATTCCGCTGCCGTCCTTGTATTGAATCACACTGTACGGTGCTTGCTGGTCACCAGGTGGCCCCCACACCTTGACATCTGCAATAGTGTCCCTGTTGGTGAATACCAGGTCCAATATTATCCCATCATGAGTGGGTTCACTGACTAGTTGCCTGAAGTATGCCCCCTGCAGGGAGTCCAACATATACCTGCTGCTAGTTGAAGCCACAGCTGGGAGGCTCCAATTTACATCTAGCAGACTGAATTCCCCCACCAACAGCACCTCCCCTGTTTCTACTATTTTGCTAACAGCTTCCATCAATACCTTATCTAACTCTTCCCCTTCTGCTGGAGGTCTGTAGATCACACCATTGTGAACAAGGGATTCATTCCCCATCACTGGGGTGACCCGAAGTACCTCTTCCCCTCAGTATTCCCTGCCCTCCCTCACATAAAGTACCACCCCCTCCTTTCCTTCCAACCCTGTCCTTCCTGAACAGAGTATAACCTGGTATGGCATGATTTTCAGTGCAGTGACTCAGTAATGGCCACAATATCCAGGTTAGCCTCTGCCACTGTGGCCTCTGTAACAGGGTCCTGTATTGCAGAAAATAAAAAAGTTTCAAAAAGAAGAGAAATTCAAGTTGTCCCCATCCCCCCCCCTTTTTGTTTTAATTTTCAGTCTCTTCTGTCTACTCCTCTAACTTCCTATCTATACTAATTTTTTTGTCAGGGTGGCCAACCTGGCAGTTCTTAAAGCTTTACTATCCCTGTTATCCAATTCGAGTTTGTACATCTTGATAGTAGTTATGGTAATTGGCTTTAATATAAAATGTAATTGCCCTTAAAAGCATTTGTTAGAAAATTCACACAAAACAAAAGTATGCTGCTAAAGGAGCCCCCCCCCCCGCTTTCTATGCACAGGGTTTACACCAATAAAGAAAAGGTTGCTAAGGAGCAGTGCTACGCTCCCTAGCAAGTAACTCTGAAGTCTATCTGGTGCTCACTCAAGGAAATAAAAGGAGCTGAATTTATGCAAGAACACTGGGGCATAAAGTAAGCCCTGCAGTGTCTATATTCATTAAAAGGGGCTGTAATTGTTTAAAGAAGGTGCTGCCTTTCTGTTAAAAGGCTGAAAAATGAACAGCTGTTGGCTGAGAATTGCAGCCATTGGGAATCCCAATATTTGTTAACTAAAACACAGTAAAAACTCTGTTAGCTAGAATTACAGTATGTAAATAGAAGATCAATGTGTTTTATAAATAAAAACTGTTTTTTTTCCTTTGGGTTTTGCACTAGAACATCAAACTAGCTATTTATTAAAGAATCTAGAACCTTACAAGGAAACAAACTAGGAAGCGCACCCCTCATCTCTTGCCCTTGGTTAAAAATTCTAGATTCTTTATATTTAATATTTAGGTTACTTCTCTTTTCTCTATTATGGTTTACTTACCAGGGTAAAGTAATCTGGGAAGCCCTTCTTATAGGGTTGGCAGCCACGAAATGGCTGCCTTTATAGCAACCAAATGGAGGTGATGTCAGAGAGTAGGTGGAGCCAATTTCAAACTCCACCCCTTTTGAGTATTATATAAGGCCTCCACCAGAAGACCTTGTCAGAAAGGGAGAGGAAGGAGACTGGTCAGTATCTTCTGATCAGGTGAAGGAATGGAAGTGTGAATGCCTACACACAAGCTTGGAAGTACTGGGTACTGAGAAGAGCAGGGAGTCTGACTGGAAGACTTGCCTGGGTTTTTGTTTACTTTTGTTTTGGTGAAAGTTAACCTATTTCTTTTCTGTAAATAATTATTTTATTTTTTCTGGAAATAAAATGATAAACGCTATGCCAGCATTTTTTATGCACTTCATTTTTGTGACTGGTGAGAAGTGGGATTCAACCTGGTGCGTCGAGGCTGCCTGGGAGGCGTACCAGGGGGTGTTGCAGCATAAACACCCTAGCAGATGCACGAAGGGGAACAGTCAGACAAAAGTGCATTGCATCTCACTAGGTCAGTGAGAGAAAAGACTGGGGAGCCTTTGTTGCCTGGGCTAAACCCTGGAACCAGACCCAAAATGAAGAAGGCAGAGAAAGAAGAAGAAGAGGTACTAGCTGCAGCAGCAAAGCCACAAGTACGACAAGTACCTCCAGCTGCTGGTGATCCTAGTGAATTGTTAAAGTGGCTATGCATGCAGCAGATCGAGATGGAGAACCAGAGGGATGAAGATCGGTGACTGAGGGATGAGGACCGAAGACTCCAAGCTGAAGAAAGTAGAAGACAAGACCAAAAATGGACTGACACCCTGAAGGCGATACAGGAGATGTCACAAAGGCAAGTAGAATGAACTGTGCCAAGAGATATTAAGTTGACTAAATTAACCGAAAGTGATGATACAGAAGCTTATCTGACGACTTTCGAGTGAATAGCCTAGACTTGCAACTGGCCCCAAGATCAGTGGGTGATAAGATTGGTACCCTACTTGTCTGGGAGGGCTCAGCTTATATATAGTCAACTAAGTGTTACTGATGCTGCCACTTATGCTAAAGTAAAGGAAGAGATTTTAAGAAGATATAATATCAGCACAGAGACTTACCATCAGCGCTTTAGGTCACAGAAAATGTTCCATTACGACACGCTAAGGGAGACCTACGCCAGACTTGAGGATTACTGTATAAAATGACTACAACCCACCACAAAGTCTATTGACCAGGTTATGGAACTTATTACCATAGAACAATTTATGCAGGTTTTGGCTCCTGATGTGCAAGTATGGGTGAAGGAGCTCAAATCTGAAACTGCAGAAGAAGCCATTAAGCTAGCTGAGGATTACCTAGCAGCTAGAGCAACCAGACCCAGAGGACAACCAGGTAACCAAGGACCACCTGCACCTCTGGTAAGACCCTTTATTCCAACATTTGCAGAATCAGAGACAATCACAGTATAACAGGAGGGACAGAGGTGCTAGAATTCCATATTCTGAACTGATATGCCATAGTTGCCTTGGGAAGGGTCACATTGTGAGGAATTGTCCTAATCTGAGACAAGAGCCTGCTCATTTGAGCTCTGGCCAATGTTGGCTATGTAGGGACAGTGGGATTGGAGACCTACAAACCCTGGGATTATTGGATTCTGGGAGCAGGCAAACATTAGTGTGAACTGATCTTGCCCCTGATTGTGCCATAAACCAGCAAGATACTACTGTCAGATGGTGCATGGGGATATTCACCAGTATAAAACTGCCCATCTTGATATTAAAATAAGTAATGACTGTTGTAAAGTACTAGTTGGTCTAGTACCCCAGTTACCAGTACCTGTCATTATTGGACAAGATTTCCCCACTTTTTCAACACTGATGAGTAATCACAAGACTTTTATGGAGACTGTTAATGTGGTTACCAGACCTCAAACTAAAGCCAATTAGACTCTGTTTTCCTTGAAGGATTATTTTAAAGAGGGGCAAAGATAGGAAGTCCCGAAAAGAAAGAAGAAGGAGAAGAAGGCTTGGAAAGAACAATACCAAAAAGGGACAGAGTATATGGTACCAGGGTTGTCTTATAACCATATTTATGAAGATCAAATGGCAGATGTTTCTTTGAAACCTTTATTTTCACAGGTGTCCAAAGGAAAACAACCGGGATAATCTTATTTCATACAGAGAAACAAAATACTATATAGAATATCTGTTGACCAAAAAAATGATTTAGAAACATAGAAACATAGACTTTGACGGCAGATAAGGACTGCTTGGTCCATCTAGTCTGCCCATTTCCCTACCTACAGGATAGGCCGCAGATCCTAGTTAACCAACAGCCTATTTCTTCCTACCCCCCACAAGAATTGCCTTATGTCTGTCCCATGCATTCTGGAATTATCCCACAGTTTTAGATCCCACAACCTCCTCAGGAAGGCTGTTCCATGCATCCACTACCCTCTCTGTGAAATATTTCCTCACATTACCCCTGAACCGGCCCCCCATCTTTAAATTATGTCCCCTTGTTCTTGCACGTCTCTTTTTCTGAAAGATGCTACCCTCTTGGACTTTGTTGATTCCACTAAGGTACTTAAAAGTTTCTATCATGTCTCCCCTCTCCCTTCTTTCCTCAAGGGTATACATATTAAGCTCCTTTAGTCTCTCCTCATAGGGCTTCTCTTGCAGACCCTGCACCATTTTAGTTGCCTTCCTCTGGACTGCCTCTATCCTGTCTATGTCCTTGCGGAGATGGGGTGTCCAGAACTGGACACAGTTGATGGTGCCCCAGAAGTACAGAGAACAGGTGATGTTTCTTGCCCATGACATCCCAATGGCTGGCCATGAAGGGAGGGATAAACCGTTCAGAGAATCCTGTCCAGATTTTGTTGGCCAGGGATTCATCAGGACATGGCTGCTTATTGTAGAGCCTGTGCTAAATGCCAGCTAGTAGCACAAGGAGGGATAAAAAATCAGGTACCCCTACAGCCTATCCCTTATGTTACCACCCCTTTTGATCGGGTAGCTATGGATGTGGTGGGACCCCTACTTAAAAGTTCTAAAGGGAATCAGTATATTCTTGTAATCTGTGACTGTGCCACCCGGCACCCTGAGGCTATCCCAATGAGGATGGTAACAGCTCCTCGAATGGCCAAAGAACTGGCCAAAGTTTTTAGTAGAATGGGAATTCCCCGGGAAATATTAACAGACCGTGGCAGTAATTTTACATCAGCCCTGTTGCAAGGATTGTATAGACTACTAGGGGTTACAGCCCTTAGAACTTCCCCATATCATCCCCAGACAGATGGACTAGTGGAGCAGTTTAATAAAACCATGTAAAAAAAAATGCTCCAGAAATGTGTGCATAAAGAGGGAAGAGACTGGGACAAATTTCTTCCCTACCTTCTTTTTGCTTATAGGGAGGTACCCCAAGCCACTACTGGGTTCTCCCCATTTACCCTGTTGTATGAGCGCAACCCCAGAGTGTCCCTAGGTGTAGTGAAAGAACACTGGGAGGTTGGAAAAAATGTTGGGGGCACAAATATTGTTGAGTATATGCTGTCACTAAGGGAAAGATTGGTGAAATATATAGCACTGGCACATGAGAATGTGGAAAATAAACAACAGGCTCAGAAAGAAAGATATGATGTAGGGTTGAAAAAAAAACAATTCAAGCCTGGGGAAAAAGTATTATTGTTGCCACCTACGACTGAGAATAAGTTGTTAATGTGTTGGCAAGGCCCCTATGAAGTTGTCAGACAAACAGGGGTGATAAATTATGAAACAGAGATGCCAGGGCATAGACCCTTAAAACGAATTTATCATGCCAATTTAATAAAATGGGAAGAAAAAACAAAAACTGAAGTAGTATGCTACATCCAACCAGAACAGGGTAACACAGAATTGGATGTTGCATATGAGCAGTTAGACCCTTGTCATGAGGAGACACCCATTCACATTAATCCAGATTTGGCACCAGCACAGCGTCAAAGATTGACAATCTCTTAGATTATTTTAAAGTACTTTCACAAAAACCCCTGGAAGAGCAAATGGTGTGGAGCATGAACTCAAACTGTCACAGACCAGGCCCATACACCAGAAACCATATAGGCTTCCTGAAAAAGTCAGACAGGAGGTAGTGGAGGAAGTGAAAAGGATGGAGCAAGCCAAGGTTATTGTACCATCACGCAGTCCATGGTCTTCAACCCTGGTAGTAGTTAGTAAGAAAGGGGGTGGAGTGACGTTATGCTTGGATTTTAGATGTATAAATGCTGTCTCATAGTTTGATGGGTACCCCATGCCCAGGATTGATGATCTTTTGGACCAAATTGGATCTGCCCAGTATATCAGTACACTTGACCTCACAAAGGGGTACTGGCAGATTCCATTGACAACCCAAACACAGGAACTAACAGCATTCTGTACTCCAATTGGACTATACCAGTTTACAACCATGCCATTTGGACTACATGGAGCCCCTGCCATCTTTCAAAGACATATGGACCATGTGTTAAGACCCCATAAAGCATATAGTGCCGCTTATCTAGATGACATCATCATCTATAGCCCAGACTGGGACACCCACTTAGTTCACTTAAGTGTGGTTATTCAGAGTCTGAAAGATGCTGGCTTAATGATTAACCCGGCAAAATGTGCCCTTGCTAAAACTAAAGCCCATTACTTAGGTTTTCTTATTGGAAATGGGGCTATCAAACCAGAAGTCAGTAAAATTGAAGCTGCGGCAAATAGTCCAGTGCCCAGTACAAAAAAGCATGTCCACTCATTTCTGGACCTGGCTGGTTACTATAGTCCGTTTATACCAGACTTCTCAACCATTGCCACACCTTTAACAAATCTAACAAGGAATTGTTGCCCCACTAAGGTGAAGTGGACAGCAAAGTGTGATGCCGCTTTTAGAAAAATAAAGGTGATATTATGTTCTGTGCCAGTATTACATAGTCCAGACTTCTCCAAACTGTTTGAGGTTCAAACAGATGCCTCAGATACAGGCATCGAAGCTGTTCTTACCCAATATGGCAAACATGGGGAGCATTCTATTCTTTTTTTAAGTAGAAAGCTCCATGAAAGGGAACGGAGATATTCCACCATAGAGAAAGAGTGTCTGGCCATGAAATGGGCAATTGAGGCCTTAAAATATTATCTATGGGGGAATTAATTTACAATTGTAACTGATCACAATCCCTCATGTTGGCTTAATCTGATGAAAGACAAGAATATGAGAATAATGAGGTGATACTCATTTTTGCAACCTTACAAGTTTTCAGTTAAACATCGAGCAGGATCCCAACACAAAAATGCAGATTTCTTATCTAAATTTGGAGCGGATAAAGATGGCTCAGGAAAAGAAAATGGATGATGTTACATCTAAAATGTTAAATAGTAGTTGCAAACTATTAGATGCACACCTCAGGGAATTGTGGTAACTGGAACCATATTTGTAATGTACATATTAATGTTTGGTAAATGGTTTCGATTTGTTAAGGGTCCCTGAGGTGGAACTTCTGAGAGTAGGTGGGCGGAAGTTCCAACCCTTCCAAGGGTGAAGTGTCTCAGTCAACAGGATAAAAGCTTATTATGTTGCCTTCTTGTGCAGGAAGGTATGTAACAGGGTCCTGTTATGCAGAAAATAAAAAAGTTTCAAAAAGAAGAGAAAGTCAAGATGTCCCCCCCCCCCTTTTGTTTTCATTTTCACTTTCTCCTATCTACTCCTCTAACTTCCTATCTATACTAATTTTCTTGTCAGGGTGGCCAACCTGGCAATTCTTAAAGCTTTACTATCCCTGTTATCCAATTCTAGTTTGTACATCTTGATAGTAGTTATGGTAATAGACTTTAATATAAAGTGTAATTGTTCTTAAAAGCGTTTGTTAGAAAATTCAGACAAAGCAAAAGTATGTTACTAAAGGAGCCCCCCCCCACACTTTTTATGCAGAGGGTTTACACCAGTAAAGAAAAGGTCGCTAAGGAGCAGTGCTACGTTCCTTAACAAGTAACTCTGAAGCCCTGTTCTGGTGCTCGCTCCAAGGAAATACAAGCATTTGTCAATGCCGAATGTTGTTGCGCTGGCATTAGCAGTGGGACTGGCATAGCTAGAGACGCATAGTGCTGTGATTTTGTGAATGTGTCTTAAAAAGTGATTTTGCACAGCGAGCACGCCATTGTGCACCACAGCTGCGGAAACACGTTTTGGGCAGGATGTGAAAAATGGTAGCTTGACTGTTGATAAGGAGACGTGCACAAATGCTGGTGGTGAAAATGTGGCATGAAAAGATTGCAGATTGACGAAGTTACAAGGGTGCATGGAAACTGCGCAATGCATGCTTGCAACACAGTCATTATATGGAGGTTCGGCACCAAATGTTCAACATAGGCATTTTAGGACCTCTGCTCATGAATAGTGTCACTGCCATTTCCTCAAACTGCCCCAAAAACTGATTTCACACAGCGGCCGTGCAATTCTGTGCCGGACGTGCAAAAACACATTTCAGGCAGCTGGAGTGTTCATAAGGAGGTATGGAAAAATGCCAATGATGAATAGCTGGAGTGAAAGTATCACAAATTCAGAAAGTCATGAACGTGTGTGCAAACTGTGCAATGCACGCTCATAAAACACTCATTTTATTGACTTTTGTTCCTAAATTTTCAACATAGGCATTTTAGGGCATCTGCTAATGAACAGTGTCACTGTCGTTTTCATCATGTGTGTCGAACACAGACTTTCCACAGTGACTACGCTATTCTGCGCCGGAACTGCGAAAACAGATTTTGGACAGGATGTGAAAATGACAGCTGTACTGTTCATTAGAGGTGCATAACAATGGCACTGTAGAAAATCTGGGTGAGAATATTAGAAGTTTGCGAGCGTCTGACGTCATTACAAACTGCGTATCACTCATAACACAGTCATTTATGGAGCATTGTCACCAAATTTTCAACACAGGCATTTTAGGACCTCTGCTCATGAACAGTGTTACTGAAATTTTCGTAATGTGCCCCGAACACTGATTTCGCACAGTGAACACGCTATTGTGTGCTGAAAGTGTGAAAACACATTTCAGCAAGGATGTGAAAAATGACAGCTGCACAGTTCACAAGAAGGTGTAGTAAAATGCCAAATTTGAGAATCTGGCGTGAAAATATTGCAAATGCGCTAAGTTACGAGTGTGCATTGCGCAGTTGCCAGGCACCTCGCAAAACAGTCATTTTATGGAGTATTGTCACCAAATTTTCAACACAGGCATTTTAGGACCTCTGCTCATTAACAGTATCACTGTCATTTTCATAATATGTCCTAAACACTGATTTCACACAGCAACCACGCTATTCTGCGCCAGAAGTGCAAAACACATTTTGGCAATGATGTGAAAAATGACAGCTGTACAGTTCACAAGAAGGTGTGGTAAAATGCCAATGTTGAGAATCTGGCATGAAAATAGTGCGAATACACAAACATACAAGCGTGCGTTGCGCAGTTGCTACACACGCTCGTAAAACAATCATTTTTTGGATTTTCCCCACCAAACTTGCAACATAGGCTTCTTGAGAGCCCCTCTCATGAACAGTTGCACTGTCATTTCATTACTCGGTCCCGAAAGGTGATTCCGTGCAGTCACTGTGAAAGCACCTTTCAGGACCGAATAATGCCACGACAGTGCAAGAATTCATGAGAAGGGATCCCAAAAACCCCATGTTGAAAATTTGGGGCCAAAAGTCCCAATAATGCCCGAGATATGCATTAAAGTTGAAAAACCCCTATTCATTCCATTATACAGCTTACCGGCATTTCCTCAGTTCGTGGTTGGCTTTGAAGAGTGCAAACATATTTCCGGTCCACAGAAGATCATTGCACGGACTCTGGAGGTAAGTATGGGGTGTGAGGGTGAGGGAGGCAGGTGCGCGCAGTGGGTGGAGTGCGGGTGGGGGAGGCGTTGAGACTACGGGACGTTTTTCATTTTACAGGTAACAAAAATGGAAAAAACATGGTGGGACAGTTTTCCTTTTGCAGGGCATTTGGCATGCTGGGGTGGGCTCCCAGCGTGCCACCTAACTGGTTTGGGGGTGTCAGTGGCCGACGGGAGTTGGGCACAGAAAGAAAGCGGGGTGCGAGCCGGGGGATTGGGCACCCTCGACGTTGAACAATTGGGGGTGGGCTCCCCGTCGGCACACAAAGATGGAGGGAGTGCGAGCGAGAGGGATTAGGCTGCCTAGCATCAACAATTGGGGGCTTATGCTGATGGGAGTGGGCTCCCCGTCGGCACACAAAAGAAAGTGGGGGTTGCCGACACGAAGTCAGCAGACGTTAGGCAGCCGCCCGCTCGCCGACCATGCACATAATGGCAGCGAGCACGGCAAGAAAAGGACCGCTGCGTCTGACAAGCTTTGCTCGGATTGCAGCGGACCTTTTCTTAGATGTGCTTGCCCCATTATGTATGCATTGTGTGACGCTGGCATGCAGGCTGATTGGGCAATGCGGGACGCACCTAATGGTGCGTGCCCTGCATTCGCCGAATCGCAACCGTGCCTCCAACTCCCCACACTGTCGGAAGATGTTGGCTGTGCAAGTGCTCCAACATAAAAAAGGAGCTGAATTTATGCAAGAACACTGAGGGCATAAAGAAGTAAGCCCTGCAGTGTCTATATTCATTAAAAAGGGGCTGTAATTGTTTAAAGAAGGTGCTGCCTTTCTATTAAAAGGCTGAAAAATGAACAGCTGTTGGCTGAGAATTGCAGCCATTGGGAATCCCAATATTTGTTAACTACATACAGTAAAAACTCTGTTAGCTAGAATTACAGTATGTAAATAGAAGATCAATGTGTTTTATAAATAAAAACTGTTTTTTTCCTTTGGGTTTTGCACTAGAACATCAAACTGGCTATTTATTAAAGAATCTAGAACCTTACAAGGAAACAAGATAGGGAGCGCACCCCTCATCTGTTGCCCTTGGTTAAAGATTCTAGATTCTTTATATTTAATATTTAGGTTACTTCTCTTTTCTCTATTATGGTTTACTTACCAGGGTAAAGTCATCTGGGAAGCCCTTCTTATAGGGTTGGCAGCCCACGAAATGGCTGCCTTTATACCAACCAAATGGAGGTGATGTCAGAGAGTAGGTGGAGCCAATTTCAAACTTTGATCCTTTTGAGTACTATATAAGGCCTCCACCAGAAGACCTTGTCAGAAAGGGAGAGGAAGGAGACTGGTCAGTATCTTCTGATCAGGTTAGGAATGGAAGTGTGAATGCCTACACACTAGCTTGGAAGTATTGGATACTGAGAAGAGAAAGGAGTTTGACTGGAAGACTTGCCTGGGTTTTTGTTTACTATTGTTTTGGTGAAAGTTAACCTATTTCTTTTCTGTAAATAATTATTTATTTTTTCTGGAAATAAAATGATAAATGCTATGCCAGCATTTTTTATGCACTTAATTTTTGTGACTGGTGTCTGTTATTGAACCCACATGCTTACAGCCTCTAAGTCTGGAATCTTACTTCCTAGACTTCTAGCCTTTGAACACGTGGCTTTCTAGGTTTTGTTACCACTCTGTTTATTACCCCCCCTTTTTCCTTTCCCACCTTCCACCTTTTTATTTAAGGCATTCTCTCCCATCCCCCTTCATTTCTTCTACAATGCTTCCTGTACTAATTTGCATCCCAGTTTATTCCACTCCTCTCAGGCTCTCCCCTACTCTCTACTTCAGTTTGTGGGTGGGGGACCATTTCTGCCGCCCTGAGCTCTTCTGCCACCCCCCTCAGCTAATTTAAATTTCAAAGTAACATTTAAACTACCCACCAAGGACTCTGGTTCCTCTCCTGGATGGTAGCAGGCCATCACCCCATATAGGCCCTTATCCTCCCAGGTGGTCCCCCATCCCCATTGTAGCTGAACCCCTCCTCTCTGCACCACTCCTTCAGCCATGAGTTGAAGCTCCCAGTGCAAAGATCCCTCTCTTACCCCATTGTAGACAGGCAGCACCTCAGCAAAAGCCACTGAGTGCACTACCTGACTAAAACCTCTCCCCATCTCCCCTAAACTTCCCCTACACTATCCCAGCCCCATCCATAGCTAGCTCATTAGTCCACAGGTGGACAAGGGCATCTAGCTCCTCCTCCCATCCTGCTGCCATAGCGATCCTTAGGATCTGCTTCCCACCCCTCTGGGCCATGATGTCATGTAGGCACCTAACCTCACTCTCCTCTCTTTTTCCTATTCTCAGATCTATCCACCTCACAACTGAGTCCCCCACCTGAAGTTGCCTCCTCCTCTGGGGTCTTCTTCTACCCTTCTTGGGGTCTCCACTATGAAGGACCCCCACATGCTTCCTGGCCTCTACCATGGGTGCCTCTTCCTGGCAGCCCCATCTTGCCACAGCAGTGTAGGAATTATGTAGAGGTACCAGCTGAGAAATGTGCCTTTCTTTGACTCACCACCCCACCCTTCCCAAGCCCACCACAGTCCAGGGATTCCTCCTCCCTGGCATTCTCTGAGGCAGCGGTGACAGACTTGGTGGTCCCTGGGTGGGGGAAAAGATCACCCAAATCCCAGCCAAATTGGTCTGGAGTCTAGCGACCTCCTCCTCCACCCAGAGTTTATGCATATGGGACAGCATTGCAGTCTCCACAAGGTCTCTCTGAAAACTGCTGCCCCATAGCCACTGCACTACACTTTTTGTATCTCAGCAGTGCATAAATAAGCACCCACTGTAAACACTTCACACAAAAAATGGTTGAAGTAAAAAATATTCCCATTTATTTTCAAACATAGTACAGTCCAAAACACGCTTACCAGGCTAAGTGCATGGAAAAAGTGCCACCGTACAAACACATGGCCAAGCTGCAAATCAAACTATCTGAGCTGATGAAGCTTGGAAGCCCCCAAGTGAAACATTAGTTCAATTTTGTGGCTTGGCTGTGGGTTTTGTACTGTGTAATTTTCAGTGCCTAAGCCTGGCTTGTGTTCACTGCACTATGTTTGAAAATGAATGGGATATGCATTTTTGACTTCAACCATGTCTTGTGTGGTGTGTTTACAGTGGGTGATTAATTATATGCTGCTGTGTTTTGATTTTTTGAATATCCAGCACCACTGTTGCGCTCCTGGTGCTCTTTTCGAGTGAGTTTGTTACTTTTTGCATCTGGCTCCTCTTTTGATAATATTTAGCACTAGATCAGGTCTAGCCAACTGTCCCTCAATGGCAAAAAAAAACAAACAAAAAAACGTTTCTGTGACTTTTGACACTTGGCAGAGGCTTACCAGACTCACCTTCCTCCCGTTACTCCATACTCTTGATGGTGCTATAATTGACAGTGTATCCTCCTTTAAAGCAGCATTATTTGTTAGTCAGCAAAAAAACTTCATCATATTATTTTTTAGCAAAGTGTATTTCTGAAATTTTTAGATTCATCTAGGGTGTGCTTAGAACTGAGAAGCTGCATGGGATATACTATATTGGACTAGATATCAGCAACAAATCTCTCTTGCTTACATCTGAGGGAAGTTTTCCTTACTTTACAGTCTTACACTGGTATTGCTTTGTGTTTAATTATTTTAGTTTTTAATTCAGGAAGGGGGTTTTCAAAACAACTTATCTTGTGAGCATCTTCAGAAGGGTTGAAATAACTGCATATTTGATTTTCCTTTGTGGCTAACAAACCACCAGGCTGTTTTGGGGCTGGGGAGGTTTACCTGTGTCTGACTTGGATGTCTGGATTTTTCTCTGTTTGATTAGCAGGGTATTTTCTCAGTCACATTGTTGTGTAGGGCATCTTGCTGACAGGAAGGCACTCATCACAGCGGTGGGTCAGAGCTTTTAGCTGATTGTTTCGTGAGGGCACAGTTTAGGCCCAACCCCTTCCCACCCTCACCCACCCACCCCTGGAAATAGTTCCTTTATACCTGGGGTTCTGACATCATTTCCTGAAGAGTGCAAGGTGCATATCACTGTCATATCCTCTCTAACACACTGCACTGACAATATAAGCATACACATTGTATAATATATATATTTCTATATAACAAACCAATCACACACATGCACACACACACACACACACACACACACAAAAACAAAAAAGTAGATACACATGTGGGGAGTAGTGCAATGTAATGCCTGTGGGGCAGCAGTCTTCCAGGAGTCTTTCTGGAGGCTGAGATGCTGCCCTATTTGCAGACAACCCTCTGCCCTGAGGGAGGAAGTTGCCCGTCTTCAGGCACACTGGACAGTAGTAGGGAGACCTTCCCATCCAGGGAGCACCAGAGCCACCACCACTACCTCAGAGGTTGTAAGAAAGCACAGCAGTTGGACCACAGTGGGCTCAGGGAGGGTGAGGATGGTGGAACAGAGGCACACCCAGTCAGTTGTTCCACTCCACAATCCATACACCATTCTGGGGGAGCATAACTGCTCTATAGATGCACCCACAGAGGAGACTAAGGAGGCTGAGGACAACTGTCATGAGGGAGTCCCACAGGAAGGAAGCAGAGGACATCACAGGGAAAGGAAGCAGCTCCTGGTGGGGGACTCAATTATTAGGTGGATAGAACTGGGGGGAGCAGGGAAAACTGAAGTAAGGTGCCTGCCTGGTGCCATGGCTTGGAGGGACAGGAAGCGCATCTTTAGGATCACGAGAACAGCTGCACGGGAGTCTGAGCTGGATGGCATTGTCTACTTAGGGACAAATGACTTGGCTCATCATGAGATTAGAGCAGTGCAGAAGGACTTTGTAGAGTTGGGGAGAGGCCTAAGACAAGTAGCACACACAGTATCCTTCTCAGAGGTGCTGCCTGTCAATGGCATGGGGGAGGCGAGGGTACTTTGCACCATGCAGTTTAATGATTGGTTGAAAAAATGGTGTGGCACAGGGGTTTGGCTTCATTGGGACTGGGGTTCCACCTGGAGGGACACCAGCCTATACTGGCAGATGGTCTGAATCTGTCGAGAAGGAACAAGTCTTTTGAGCAATCGGTTTAAATGCTTCATTGGCAAGCTTTTAAACTAGTCAAAGGGGGAGGCACTGATAAGCAGCAGGAAAATCCCAGCCTCTCCCTACAAAACAGGGTACTAAATGAGAAAAAGACCGAGGTAGAAAGGTCAGTGGGGGATGCTGCAACAGAAGGTAAAGCCATCAAAAAATGGAGAGCAATGAGTACCTATGCCCGTAGTATGGGTAACAAGCTTCCTGAATTAGTGGCCTTGATGGAGGAGGAACATCTGGATATCGTGGCAGTCACAGAAACATGGTACACACAAAACCATGACTGGGACGTAAACATACCAGGATACACTATCTGCAGGAGGGACAGGGAGGGTAAAAGAGGAGGAGGAGTAGCTCTTTACATAAGGGAAGGAATCAAAGCAACAGAACAAAAGGGTAAACAGGGAGGAGAAGAAGCACTGTGGGTAAATTGAAGACAGGCAATGGCACCACAATCTGCACAGGGTTGTATACAGACCCCTTCTCAGGGGGAGGAAATGGACAAGGAAATTACAGAAAGTAATCTTAGAATGGCAGAAAAAGGGGAGATATTGCTGATGGGTGATCTGAATATGCCAGATGTTAACTGGAGTGCAGTTGCAGCAGCCACTTCGAAGAGTGGGGTTATTCTAGATGCCCTACAGGGGGCATGCCTTAGACAACTAGTATTGGAGCCCACTCGAGAGGGAGCAATCTTAGACCTGGTTCTCTCAAATGGAGATGGCGAGAGGATCATAGATGTAGAAGTGGGTAGCCATCTGGGAACTAGTGACCATTGAACAGTATGGTTCACAATAAACACAGCAACAGAGTCAAGCCATACAAAGGCAAAAGTACTGGATTTTAGGAGGGCTGACTTTACCAAAATGGGTGAGTGCCTAAGGAATGCACTAGCAAATGGGCAGGAAGGAAGGGTGGAAGAACAATGGGGAATAATAATAACTGCCATCACAGAGGTAACGAGCCTTTGTGTGAAGCAAATAAACAAAACAAAACAATGTAAGAAACCACTATGGTTCTCAAAGGAAGTGGCAGTGAAGGTTCAAGAGAAAAAGAAAGCATTCAGGAAGTACAAGGAATCACAGAAGGAGCAGGACAGAGAACTGTATCAGTTAAAGCAAAAGGAAGCTGGGAAGGCAGACAGAACAGCAAAGGCTCAAACCGAGGAAAAGATAGCCAACTCAGTTAAGAAGGGGGATAAAACCTTTTATAGGTACATTAGGAGGCGAAGGAAGACCAAGGGAGGATAGTGAGGCTTAATAAGGGGAGAGAGGGTGGGCAGAGGGAGACTGTGAAAGGCAGAGATACTAAACAAATATTTTTGCTCAGTATTTACAAATGAAGAGGGGAAGTGAAAACAAACAGTAGAAACACTCTGGATACAGAAGTTGATACCAGCCCATTTACAGAAGAAAGGGTTATGAAAGAACTCTTAAAACTGAAGGTGGACAAAGCAATGGGCCTGATGGGATTCATCTCAGAATTCTAAAAGAACTAAGGGTAGAACTATTGACACCACTGACTACCTCTTTAACAAATCATGGGAGGATGGGGTGGTACCCGAGGACTGGAGGAGGGCAGATGTGATTCTCCTTCACAAAAGTGGGAACAAGGCAGAAGCAGGAAACTACAGACCTGTTAGTTTAACCTCAGTGATAGGAAAATGATGGAATCACTTCTGAAGGAAAGAATTGTCGAGTATCTAGATGTCAGAGGGGCACAGGACCCAAGGCAGCATGGATTCACAGCAGGAAGGTCATGCCAGTTGAATCTGATAGATTTCTTTGACTGGGTGACCAAAGTAGTAGATCAGGGAAGGGCCATGGACATGGCCTACCTAGACTTTAGCAAGGCATTTGACACAGTCCTACACAAAAGATTAATACACAAGTTAGTCAGCCTGGGAGTGGGTCCCAAGATGACAGCCTAGGTAAAGAATTGGCTGGAGAATAGGACACAGGAGTAACAGTAAATGGAGTCCACTGTGAAGAAGGGGTGTTACTAGTGAGGGTACACTGGGTTCAGTATTGGGACGGTCCTCTTCAATGTCTTTATAGCGACATTGCAGAGGACTGGAAGAAAAAGTATGTCTCTTGCAGATGACACAAAGATCTGCAACAGAGTTGATGCACAAGGTGGGGTGGAAAGGATGAGAAGGGACTTGGCAAGGTTAGAGGAATGGTCAAATGTATGGCAGCTTAGATTCAATGCTAAGAAGTGCAGGTAATGCACCTGGGAAACAAAACCCAGGGAAAGAGTACACAATGGGGTGAGATACAACAACAACAAAAATGGAAAGGGACCTGGGGTAGTCATATCAGATGACCTAAGGTGGGCAAGCAATGTGAGAGGGCAGCAAGGAGGGCTGGGGGATACTGGGATGCATAGGAGAGGCATCACCAGTAGAAAACAGGAAGTTATCATCCTTCTGTACAGACAGCTGGGTGAGACCCCCATCTGGAGTACTACGTGCAGTTCTGGAGACCCAATCTCCACAAAAACATAGACAGAATGGAAGCTGTCCAGAGGAGGGCAACTAAAATGGTGCAGGGTCTGCACCGGAAGACATATGAAGAGAGACTTAAGGAGCTTAATATGTATAGCCTCGAGGAAAGGAGGGAGAGGGGGGACATGATAGAAACTTTTAAGTACCTCAAGGGAATCAACAAAGTCCAAGAGGGTAGCATCTTTCAAAAAAAGAGGTGTGCAAGAACAAGGGGCACAATTTGAAGATGGGGGGTGGCTCAGAGGTAATTTAAGGTATTTTTTCACAGAGAGGGTTGTGGATGCATGGAACAGCCTTTCAGAGGAGGTTGTGGAGTCAAAAACAGTGGTGGAATTCAAGCATGCATGGAACAGTCATAAGGCCATTCTACGGGGTGGGGGTAGGAAGAAGTAGGCTGCTGGTTAACTAGGATCTGCAGCTTATCCAGTAGGTAGGGAAATGGGCAGACTGGGTGGGCCAAGCGGTCCTTATCTGCCGTCAAATTCTATGTTTCTATGTTTCATCTATGGTGCATTTCTATTTTCTAATTTTCTCAGATATTTGTTAAAATAGCTTTTTGTAACAAATTACTCGTGTCATTAAAAATGGCTGCCACTCCCAAGTTTAAAAAATCTGTTCCGCAGAGGTTATCTGTTGAATATACATGCTAGACTCATACTGTGGACATATGAGGATGGTGTTACCACATGTTTCTGATGGTAAACAGCACAGCATAAGACCAAGACATTTAATTTTTCCATGGCAGGTTTGGTGCATGAACGGCAACTTCTAAAATTTCAAAATTCTGTAACTCAGTTGAAGAATGAAAGAACACAAAAAGAACAAGCATTTGTCAATGCCGAATGTTGTCGCGCTGGCATTGGCTTTGGTAGTGCAGTGCAGAAACACATTTTCGGCAGGATGTGAAAAATGACAGCTGTACTGTTCATAAGGAGGTGTAAAAAAATGGCAGTGTTGAAAATGTGGCATGTAAATACTGCAAATTTGTGAAGTTACAAGGGTGCGTGGGAAATGCGCAATGCACGCTTGTAACACAGTCATTGTATGGACTTTTGGGACCAAATTTTCAACATAGGCATTTTAGCATCTCTGCTCATGTACAGTGAGACTGTCATTTCCTCAAACTATCCCAAAAAGTGATTTCGCATAGCGACCGCGTTATTCTGTGCCGGACCTGCAAAAACACATTTCGGGCATGATATGTAAAATGACAGCTGTACTGTTCATCAAGAGGTGTGGAAAAATGCCAATGGTGAAAATCCAGAGTGAAAATATTACAAATGCACGTTACGGGCATGTGTGCAAACATGCAACATGCAGCATGCTTACTGATCCATTTTATAGATATCGTCACAAATCTCCAACATAGGCATTTCGACCTCTGCTCATGAACAGTGTCAATGTCATTTAAGTAATCTGCTGCAAACACCGATTTCCACAACAGCCCCAATAAGCTGGAAGTGGAATCACTTTAGGCCAGGATGTGAAAAATTACAGCTGTACTGTTCACAAGGAGGTGTAGAAAAATGACAATGTTGAAAATCTGGCATGAAAATACTGCGAATTCGCGAAGTTAGGAGCGTGCATAGCAACTGCGCAATGCACACTCGTAACACAGGCATTTTATGGAGTATCGTCACAAAATTTTCAACATAGGCATTTTAGGACCTCTGCTCATGAACAGTGTCACTGTCATTTTTGTAATCTGCCCTGAACACTGATTTCCCACAGCGACCGCACTGTTGTGCGCCGGAAGTGCGGAAACGCATTTCGGCCAGGATGTGAAAAATGACAGCTGTATTGTTCACAAGGAGGTGTAGATAAATGACAACGTTGAAAATCTGGCATGAAAATATTATGGATTCACAGAGTTATGAGCTTGGTAGCAACTTCATAGCATGCGCTACGTAAAACAACCATTTTGGATTTCTTCCACCAAATTTGCAACTTAGGCTTTGAGAGCCCCTCATGAACACTCTGTCCTTGAAGCATCGTCCCAAAGGTGATTCCACGCAGGACTGTGAAATCACCTTTTGGGACCGATTAACATCGTAAAAGTGATAGAATTCATGAGGAGGGGTCCCAAAAACCCAATGTTGAAATTTGGTGCAAAAATTCCAAAAAATGCCCGAGATATGCATCAAAGTTGAAAAAATCCTATTTATTACATTATACGGCTTACCGGCATTTCCTCAGTTCGCGGTCGGCTTTGAAGAGTGCAGACGTGTTCCCGGTCCACTGAAGATCGTCGCGCCGGACTCCGGAGGTAAGTATGGGGTGAGGGGTGTGGGGAGGCATGGTGCACAGTAGGTGGGTGCGGGTGGTGGGTGACGTTTTGTATTACAGAGAATGAAAAAAAACATTGCGGACAGCTTTTTTTTTTTACAGGTATTTGGCATGCTGGGGGTGGGCTCCCAGCGTGCTACCTAACTGTTTGGGGGTTGCTGCAGCTGACAGGGATTGGGCACCTTCATCAGCACACAACACAAGGAGGGGTTAATTTATGCCAATGGGGATTGGGCACCTGTTGACACACAAGGAAAGCTGGGGAGAGCTGAGGGGGATTGGGCACCCCACTCGGCATATCACAAAATGGGAGGCTTTATGCTGATGGGGTGGGCTGCCCCATCGGCACATACCATTGAGGCACGGGAAGCTGGCAGGGGATTGACACCCCAGAAGTCGGCAGTTAGGTCAAGACACAGAGTTAATGTGGCGAGCCCATCCAGGGAAGGTCCGCGGCGCGACGAGCTTTGCTCGGATTGCAGCGGACGTTTCCTTAGATGTGCTCACCACATTATGTATGCATGGTGTGGCGCCGGCATGCAGGCTGATTGGGGAATGGGGGACACACCTACTGGTGTGTGCTCTGCATTCGCCCAACAGCGACCCCTCCTCCGGAGCTGCACTACTCGCAAGATGTTGGCTGTGCAAGTATGGCAACATAAAAATGGGTATACTGATGTTATGCCAGAAAAACGTTATTGCTGGAAAAAAAATCTACATGGTGACTAACAAATTGTGTTGCTTTAAGTACCTCGGGGTCTGGCTGGACTGACATCTTGATTTCTTGGTGTATATTGATGCCATACACCACACGCTCCACCCCAAGATTAGTGCACTGTACAGGAATAAAGCTAATATCCCACTTACTGCCCACCAAGAGATTGTTTTATAGATGATTCTCCCTATTTTTGACTATGGTGACATAGTTTACACTGGAGGTCCCAAATCCTCCCTTGCCAGACTGGATCCCCCTCTTTCACTCCTTTTGTCATTTTTGCCATAGACTATCCCCCTTTTACCCACCACTGCCCGCTCTATTCTTCCCTTTCACTCCCCTTTTTTGGTGTGAGGGGCCTTTTCCATAGTGCATCCTATACATCCAAATTCTGGTTTGGTTCCCTTCTTTCCTACCTTGCTTCCCTACTATCCTCTCCACCATGGGTGTAGGAAGATATACTCCAGGTACTCCATGGTGTACAATTTTATTTTAAGGGGGCAACAACAAGGATCTGCACTACTGCCATTACTCCATATCCCACAACACATGGCCAGTTGGTGCTTTCTGTCACTCTTGGCAGTATAAACCAGAAAGGTATACCACTGAGATTGTTTTTTTCCTCATAGGGACAATATTGCATACAAATCTCAGGGGGTGATATATAGGTATCTGGTGAAGAAATGGCAACTTGATGTATCAATGCATGACAGGGAGCAACAAATAGGGCTATGGTGTACAAAACCTGTGTTAATAGTGCCATATGGGGCAACAGACATGGTCATGGTGTACACATTTCTACTGTCTGGCTAAACCAGTGCTCTCCACCTCCTTCCTCTCACCTTCTCTGTAAAAATGTTTCCCATTCCCTTTTTATTCCATCTAGGAAATCTACTGCTGGTCAAGCTTCCATCTCATATCTCTTTTCTAAGCTCTGGTCTTACCCTTCCCTTGTCAATTTGCTCTGCCTCCTCTGCTTTCTCCCTCAAGTCTCTTCTTCAAGACTTTTCTACTCCCATCTGCAAATTACCCATGATCCTCTACCTCTTGATCCCCCCCACACTCAAGTTGCACTGGCCATTTACTCCCCATCGCCCCTCACTATACCTGTATGCATAATTTCTCCCTGCCTCTCAAAACTCAATTTTTTAGCTATTTCATGAACCTGTTGTACTGATTTGTCTTACAATGTTACAATTTTTATGATTATGCTCTTCTGATAGTCTGTATTGCTGTATGTCTTCTATTTTGTCATGCTGTTCATACAATTTGTTTTTGTCTCCTATTGAACTATCTCCCTTACCCCTCACCCCTAGGACACACCAGGAAACAAGATGTTATTAGCTCAGTATGTCCTTCCTGATAAATACATATGTACAGTACATACATACATACATAAATACACGAATGAACAAACAAATCAATAAATAAAAATACAAGCCGTGAAGAGTTATTATGCCAGAGGAACACAGGAACACCACATGCCCAGGTGGAAGTAACATGGGCCACAAATTCCAGCCCCAATCAGTTTTCAGTGGATGCTGGATAAATAAAACAACGAACTAAAAAGGTGAAGCATACTCAATAGAACTAAATCGGATTCCAAGGTAAACTTTCAAACCTCCAGGGTTATTGTTCAGCTCCAAAGTAATTCATAACAACAGTTCACAGTAGAGCAATGCATGCCCCTAGCGCCTTGACTCAAAATAATGTTACATTTGAAAATGTAAGGAGTAGAGCTTCAGTTATCCTTTTCATTGCTACAGTCACTGAAGAGCACCTCAGTACCACTGACTTTTTTTCTTTAGGAGAGGAGAGACAACGAGAGGAGAAGAATGGGCTTCTTAGACGACCCCCCCCCTTGCCCAGATCAATATCTGTAATGTTCTTCATAGATGGTGCATTTCTAACCTCATTTAACTGGTTATCAACGTTTGCCTGAGTGTGCTCTACAACCACTTGTACACCCTCTTTCATTTACTGGACACCTGTTTCAGTTTTGGTTTTGTGATTGGGTGTTCCCTGACAGGGTGGGTTTGTAAACTGACTTGCTTCAGGGTTAATACTACCCTCTGCTCTGAATGAGAGGTTCTACACATTCTTGCTGCTTGCATTTGGGCCTGGAATAGTAATTATTCCAAAAATTTGATTCTGGCTTAGATGTGGAACAATAAAGCTATGCAGAATACAGGTGAATCGAGTGTATTCAGTCCATGGCACTTTGCCCACTGGCGCCTGTCACTGCCGGATGGCATCCTCAGCCTCTAGACTCGTTTAGTGTGGAGCCATGCAGAGAGGTAGGTGGCAAATCAGTCTGATACCTGTGCTGATATACTATCAAATCACCCTTTTCTTCAGATTGTGCTACCCTTATCAACTTTGAATGCATATTTCCATCATGCATATGCAGTTGAAGACTCAGAGGGTAGAATACTTTGAGCATGTGTAAGGACAAGGCATTCCCTGTGTCTAGGAGAATACGAGGACATTTCACATCCAGAAGAGTACCCATCTCATGCCAGAAAAACCTATACCTCCCTTTTATCGTGCCACCTCAGGTCAGGGTGACTGGGGCCAAAGACAACCAGTGCACACTTTTCAAGTTTCAAATGTTTTATTTAAAACAAAACTAGTTATCACACTTTAGGGGTACAACAGTCAAATGACATGTCACAAATTGAGCTCCACATTGGGAGCTGTGATCAAGCAGAATGTATTTATTTTGCTATAGAGTGTATCAGTAAGCATTTTTTTAACTTTAGTTTTATTGCATTTTGTTATAATACAACACAATGAACACTGTTTTCAAGAGATGGCATACAGTTGATACATATAAATTCACATAGAATTAATGTAGGAGATTTGATGCACATATCTTTGTGGTACAACTTGCAGGGCTATCCAACATTAATTTAAAAGGTTTTCCTAAATGCGTCAACACTGGGAAACCAGTATCATTACAGGATCCCAACACCCACTAGCCCAACAATAAAATCCTGACTGCGGAAATCCTGACAGTGGAATTATACCCACGTTGGAGTTTGCTATCACTTGTAAGGGGCAAAGCCCCCTAAAACATGTAAAAAATCTGCTGTGGGCAAAATCCCATTGTCGGCATTTCCGCATTTGGGATTTTAGTATCAGGCTACTGGGTGTCCAGATCCAGTAGTAAACTTGGGAAACCAGAGTGCAGTCCATGCATTGAGAATATTATTTATTTATTTATTTATTTTTATTTATCAAGTCTAGGATTACAAATACCTTTGAGCCATGGCTCTTTTACAAAGGTTCCACATCAGAGAAATACAAATTATGGGGAACATCAAGACAGGCATTACAACAATGTGGACATTGCAAACAGAGTACAGATTAATACAGTTCAATGGTAGCATTGTAACAAGGCAGCCAGCGGCATTTGTCAGAGAAAATAGACAACAGATAAGAAGTGCCAGAGTCATAGGAAGAGGCAAGAGGGTAGGGGGGGAGAAGGAATGTAGGAAGGGTGGCAAGAGGGTGAAAAGTGCAGCATTGGGTATACCAAGATGTGAAGGTAGAATCCAGTGAGGGGGGGGGACAACTAGAGCAGAAAGGGAAGTGGAGAAACAAGGTTAAGTTGGGCAGCCACAGGAGCTGTTGGTAGTGAGATAGTCCCGGAGCCTTGTTTTAAACATACCAATAGTTGGGGCAGAGGAGATGGTTGGGCTGAGGCCATTGAACCAGAGTGGTGCTCGATAAGCAAAAGAGCGTTGTCCCTGTGAAGTGTGACAGTGGGGGACTTTCAGTAGCTGTAGCGTGGATCTCCTGAGGCACCGTTTGTTAATTCGGTGTTGTAACAGAGTTGAGACCCCAGAAGGTGCAAGGCCAAGGTAGATTTTTTTGACCATGGAGCAGGTGAGAAACTTTATGCGGTTTGATAGTTAGAGCCAGCCGGTCTGAGTGTACAGGTCACATGTGTGGGTGAGACGGTGAGCACCAGTGATGAGCCGACATGCTTTATTTAAGGCAGTTGAGAGGCATCTAAGGGTTGTGGTTGTGACCGAGCCATAAATGATGAGACCATAGTCTATTACAGAGATCACAGAGCTCAGGACTGCAACCTTCAAAGCTTCTGGCATGAGGTGTGGTCTGTGTTTGTAGAGAAGACCAAGCCGTGTATTAGCAGCTCTAGCTACATTATCTACATGAAGTCCATAGGAGAGATTCGGGTCAAGCTGTATCCCTAAGTATTTGAAGGACACCACCTGATCTAGAGTGTTCCCCTGGGTGGTGGAGATAGCCAAGTGGTGTAGCTTGTGTGGGCTATGAGAGCTGCAGAAGAGCATAGATTTGGTTTTCTTGTCATTGAGGACCAGTTTATGATTAAGAAACCATGTCTCTACAGAACTGAAACCAAGTTGAAGGTTGTGTTGAAGAGTTGCAGGATCTTTGTGAGTGGAGAATACAACAGCATCATCGGCATATAGTATGATCTGCTCAGAGCAGTGGTAAGGGAGGGAGTTTAATAAAAGGCTAAAAAGGAGGGGTTCCAGCATGGATCCCTGTGGGACACCCGAGCGAACAGGCAGGGTGTTAGAAAGAGCGTCCGCAATTTTTACTCTCTGTGACTGGTTTTCTAAGTAGCTTTTAAACCAGAGAGAAGAGTCAGGTGATAGCCCGGCATTCAGTAGTTGGTGTATTAGTAGTCCATGGTGTACTGTATCGAAGGCCTTGAAGAGGTCAATGAAAACAGCCCCTGTGAGAAGGCCATTGTCAAGGGATTTGTGCAAAGCTCCAGTGAACTCAAGAATGTCTGTGGTGGTGCTGTGACCTTTCCGGAAGCCGTGTTGTTGTGGACAAGGTATATTGTATTTTTCCAAGTGGTCGGTAAGTTGATCAGCCACGATGCGCTCAAGTGCCTTAGAGAGTGGGGGCAGTATGGAGATAGGGTGATAATTTGAGTGAATCGTCTTATCCCTACTTTTATGGACGGGTGTCACGGTGGCTGTTTTCCATAGGTCTGGGAATTTTCCACAGCTGAGAGAGAGGTTTAGGATTTTTGTTAATGGATGAATGACCTCATCGAGGGTGAGCAACAGAAGCTTAAGGTCCAGGGTGTCGCTACTAGATCTAGATTTAGAGATAGCTGCAGTAATATAGCGGCGAGCTTCATTCAGCCTTACCTTCCTGAAGTAAAAGAGGGGATGGTTAGACTGAGGGGCTGAGGTATTTGGGGAGTAGGCCCTGTTTTAAAAAGTCATGGGGTAGAACAGCACTAAGGTCTGAAAAAGCCATGTTAAAGATGTTTGCGATCACCTTGGGGGCAAGGGTTGATGATCCATCAACCATTAACATGGCCAGAATATTAGAATATCTATAGTCACCTATGTATTTCAACCCAGTCCTTCGGCTATCAGAAGAATTTAAAAATAATGAGCACATCAGAGGTTTTTCACCAACCCCTGACTGGTACCGTGGAGGAACAGCAGATGTTGTTAATAGATCAGCAACATGTAGGTCATCTTCAAAATAATGTGACACACTTACAGTATCGACTTACGTGCAAACACGATTACCCAAAAGATGGAAATCAGATGTTATTCTAATGAACACTAACCTGAGGAATTTCCTGATATCCTAAGCAGCTAGAGACAAACATCCTGCACAGGCTCTTCCATATTTGTGATGGAGAGAGGCAGACACATGCTGTCATGGCCATGAGAACTACAGTACCTCCAGTTCAGAAGGGAGGATGCACACACCAAAATCACGCTTGAGCGGAGAAATGACTCCATGCCATGAATCAGGAGCTGCCATATTAGCCCTTGGTTTGTTCCCCGTCACATTTTATATTCCCACATCTGAGACTAAGCAACATGCCTACATTACATATGTAGCTGCAGTTCCAAGATTCATAAAAAGATTAGAATAGAACTTAAACTGGGAAAACAGTTAAACAACAATCAGGAACAAGGACTGTTCTGTTAGACATGACGAACAGTGCTGCTGTGCAGCTGAACTCGAGATGATATACAGTAGTAATCGCCCTGTTTCTAAACTTGGGTAATCCAATATGCATCCATTAAAAGTACATTACTGCTGTCATCACTTTCAATGTTTAACAGAGATCAGATCTCTGTATCATGGCCCAGTTATTGCACATTGGCATCAGCTTTTTAAAGACAAACTGTACTCACGGTCTCCATTATCCTCTCGAACAGTATCGCTCATCATCTGTCACCGTATTATGATCACTGGGCAGGGAAGCTTGCAGAATGGTAAAGAGATTTTCTGTGCATGTCCCTGCAGTGGATATGTGAATGAGTACATTTTCTCATCCAGTGTTACTTGCAGGCATGCAAGGAAGATGAGGCAATATGGTAAGTCTGCCTCCCTCAGCCTCTGTGCCACTTCCTCAAAGGCCTTTCTGTGAGTCCCTGTGACAAAGGAATAGCCTGGGAATAAAAGAACTTTGTTTTTTTCCATAGTGACTTGGCCATGCTCCCTGGCAGCTCAAAGGATCTTATCCTGCACTGTTGAAGAGGCATTGACAAGTAAAATAGTTCACGGACCCTCAATCTGCAAGCAGGCTTGCATGGGAGTAATTCTGTATGCACGTACTATGCTAGGTACAATCCCCAAACTGATGGCTTCAGGTAGCCAGCGCTTCATGAAGGTGGCTGGGTCATCCCCCTCTATTCCCTATAAGATGCCCAACAACCTCACATTAGCTACCCTCACAGTGTTGTCTTGCTGTTCCAGATGGGATTTTGTGATCCCCTGTTCCTTAATGGAGGCTGTTGATGCCACCAATGCCTTACGTACTGTGCCAGCTGAGTCATCTGCCTTAATTGCAATCCCCTCCATACTTGAGTTAATGGTGACCAGGCCCTCTGTATATGAGTCAGTTTTTTTTTTTAACAATTTTCTGGATGGATTGTGGGAGGAGACCAGCTGTCCGCCAAAGCGATTTGAGCATGACTGGCAATTCGTCTGTGAGGGCTGCCGGTTGTAACATGGCCAGTGGCCTGGATGGTTCCATTTGGGCTGAATACACTTTTGCAGTGTTCCATGGATGACCCATCATGCAGAAAAACAAGTAAGTGGTAAAGAAAGTCTTTAATTGTCCAGTGAAGGTGATTTCACCAACACAGTATGCAAAAGAAAAAACATATTTATAGCTTAATTTGACCTAGTACTCAGGAGCTCAGGGAAATGAGACTCTCCTGCTAGGCTGCTGGCTCTGCCCTTCCAGTGTCAACAAGCTTTTAAGGGAACTGCCCTCACTATTTAATTTCTTCCACTCTGTCATCACATTTCCATATGTTATTACCCTTTCTTCAGTTCAGTAGGCTGAAGCTTCCTATACTCTGTACACTTCACTATACCCATACTCTGCTATAGGCTTAAACTTCCAAATACTTGGTACATTGCACTGCCCATAGTTTTATTTTTATTTATTAAAAATTTTGGTAACTGGGAAAGGCACACTGAACCAAAGCTCCTTTCCAGGTGCGACCCAGGGGAGGAGGGAGTTGGAGTAAGGTGCACAGGCATTGCAAACATCAGAAGTGCAAAAAGAGCAAGGTACAAGTGCAGAACAACATAAAACAGTGAATTTACAAAGACTGCACATGAGCGAAGAAGCTCACACTATACATGGAGAGGCTGTCCAAAAGCTTGTAAGTGTGCTTGGTTGAGTTTTGCCCTCAAGAGAGAGCAGACTGAAGGCCCAGAGTTCAAGGGACACCAGGAAAGAGGAGGCTTAGGCTGGGAGGAATAGCAGAAACTGTTGGGAAAAGGGAAGAGAGGAATCAGGAAGAGGGGTGACAGGTACACAGAGGGGGGGAAGAGAGCCTTAGTAGGCACTTTAGTGTTTAGAGGGAGGGGGGTAGATGAAGGGGAGAGGGAGTCAGTTTCAAAGGGAAGGGAGGTGATAGGAGAAAGTAGCCTGACTGTTATGTGAGCAGGGGTGAGGAATAGAGAAGGTGCGAATGTCCGTTGAGCACAGAGAGTTAGGCGGGGGCTGAGGAAGCATAGAGAAGATAGGTAGGAAGGAAGAAACTCAAACCAGTATTTAGTGATAAAGATAGTATGGTGGGACTGGCACCTTAAAGGTAGGGGGAGGATAGAAAGGGAGGAACAGAGGAAGCAATGGTAGGTGCAGGGATGAGAAGAGCTGGTGGAAAAGCAACAGAAAGCATTACAAAGGGTATCCAGTCTGGCAAGAGAAGATTAAGGGGCAGAGCTATAGACCACATCAATATTGTCGAAAATAGGGAGGATCGTTTTGGTTACCAGCTCCCGGAGGACCTGGGGGGCTGTCCTTGCTACAGTAAAGGGCATCAATATTGGGGTGGAAATTGGAGTGGATTGTATCAATGTGGGAGAAGTCTAATTTAACACCAAGCCACATTCCAAGATATTTGAAGGCAGAGACAACCTACAATTGGGTGCCATCCAGGTTTGAGAAGACTGGGGAAGGTGATAGCCTTGCTAATTGCAGGCTGTGCCAAACATCATGGAAACAGTCTTCTTGGTATTAACTTTGAGCTGGTTGGAATGGAACCAGCACAGCACATTGTGGAAGTTGCGCTGGAGTGGGACTTGTACCTCAGAAGTAGAAAAACCTGATGAATAAATGACTGTATCATCTGCACACATGTGTACATGCAAAGAGACACAGGTGGAGGGGAGGTCAAAAGAAAAATGATGAATAGTATAGGGCACAGGATTGAGCCATGGGGGACACCTGCTAAGACTGGGAAGGGGGGAGGGACAACACACTACCCATCTGAATTGACTGTTGATGGCCTGTAAGATATGAGTGGAACCAGTTGACAGCTGAAGCAGTGAGATCACCTGAGGTCAACTTGTCCAGGAGGAGGGGGTGAGACACCGACTTAAGTGCCTTTTTACAAGATTGATGAATATGGCTGTGGTGATATGTCCCTGATCAGTCCCAGTAAGGATGGAATCAGCTACGCGCAGCAGGGAGGAGATGGTGGAGTGGTTCTTTCTAAAGCCAGATTGGAAAGGAGAGAGGAAAGGTGAGGAGTCTAGGAAGTCAGCAAGACTGGAGTAAACTAGGGACTCTTGAAGTTTAGCAAGGGAGGGGAGGAGTGAGATTGGCCTGTAGTTTCCTCGGTGGTGGGATCACCACCCCTTGAGAAGAGGCAACACCTTGACAACTTTCGAGGCATGAGAGACAGCTCAGAGGGAGAAGAATAGATTCAGAAGGTGAGTGAGTGGATGGAAGATAGCTGAAGTGCATAACTGTAGAATATATTTGTAGCTTGTTGTTGTTTCAGGATTCCCTCTTGTTCCAAAGTACACTTCTGCTATTATCATGAGTTACTTTCACTCCCACTATCATTTACGTTCTATCTTTCCATCTTTCCAGTCTCCCATGTAGAGGTCACTTGAACCCTGGCGCTCCAAAGACTAGTGTACAGTGGCATCCTCCCAGGCATGGTGAGCACTAATCTGGGGGCAAACAAGCCTGTACTCAGTTATGTGCCAGACAGTGGTAGTTATTTTTGGTTCAGCATATCAGACTATGATGTACTCCTAAGGTTGTACTAGTTGTTCCTGCCATGCATGCCTACCTCTGGCGAAAACACTAATAGCCCTAGTGGCCCAAAGAACAGACACTGAAGAACTAGAGGAGGATGACACCAAGAATCAGAAGCAGGAAGTCGAACCCAACAACCCGGTGACCCTTGCAGCAATTCATGTCACACTGCTAACACTGACGAAGACAATGGAGCAGCAGCCTGATATCTCACCAGACTGTAGCATTCCTACATCTGATGGAGAATGGCTAGAAAAAATATTTAGAGAAACCAATGGTTCAAAAGAAAATTATTGACTTTACTAAGTCAGAAACAGTACCAACTGAGTGATCATGATCAAAATTGTTTGCTAGAGCAACAGCTACAGCTGATTCATTTCTAAACTTTCTAATTTTTTTTCCCATTTGCTACTAAATAAAATAAACTTAATCTGTGTTTAAATATGGTCTGATTGGTTATTTATGTATGCCAACACATGTACATTCACTCACACTCACTTTCTAAACATTCTCTGAAATGCAAAACCAACTAGACGCATAACACGGACACCGCTTATAAAGGACAAAATAGCATATGACAGATATGTCGGTTATATGCAGTGCCCACTGTATCTGTAATCAAGAGAACAGGGCATTCATATTAGCATACAATTTATGTCAATCAATAATATTTTCTTTATTTTTATTGCAGCTACCCTTCTGGATCTGTTTCTTCTTCCCGACTGTTCACAAAAGTCTCCCTGGGGAAGCCATTATCTGTGCCATGTGGACCAGATGTCCATAAATCTGCCAGTGATTTTTTTCCATTATGCAGAACCTCTATTTCCCCCACTTTGCTATACAACTGCTGTAGTTTGGGAGCTATGGGATTAGCCATTTTAGCATTACACATTTTAGTACAAGCACTCTGAGTATTTGGCCCAGTCTTTGTTTCTGAAAAGTCTCAGATATGTAGGGAATGGATCCATGACACCAGCACGATAACCTCAACTGAGACGTCCACTACAGCGCGGGGATTCCCATCGACACACCCCTGACTGTGACGCAACCCCAAAGTGACCGGCAACATTGTGACACACAATGCAGGGGGCCTGTGCCCCACCTCACCACCTCATGTGGGGGGCTGTGCCCCCCTCCTATTTATATCTAACTCCATGTCACACAGACAGTGGAGTTAGATATTTAACCCTCATCACCCCTAAAGTGCCTCAAAGCAAAACCCCCATTGTTGCTGATTTACGCGCGGTGGGGGTTTTGCTGTGGGGGTTCACTGTGTAGATGTCGCTGTAGTGGCGACATACCATAGGGAACCTTAGTATCATGTCTTTGACAGTTTCTGTGGTAGTGCAATCTGATGGATGTGATCAGCTATCTGACAGTGCTACCTGCAGGAATTTTGAAGTAATGGGGTATCCAATGCACAGTAAAACTGAAAATGAATTTATAAAAGCATAAATAAAGCTGCTACACTAATGTAAGGGCACTTTTTATGTGGCCTCACAGTTGTGGGTTCTGCTTAGATTGAGGGTGCTGCAATCTGATGGACGCCAATGCCCACTAGGTTGTGTTTCCTAGGGGAATTTTGAGGTAATGGGGTAGACAATGCACACAAAAACTGAAAGTGAATTAAAACAAAGTAAAACTAAAGCATTTGCAGTGACTCAAGGCCACCTGTTATTTGGCTCTGGTGTTCCAGGTGCTCCTTAGGCTGACGGTAGTGAAATCTGAAAGATGGGATCAGGTATCAGATTTTGCTACCTGGAGGGATTTCAAGGTAATGGGCTATGCAGAGTGCAGTAAAACCAAAATGTAATTAAAGCCAACTTGAAGTTGGCCCAGTGGTGTGGAAGGTGAGGCATCTGTACCTTACCTCCTGCCACTCTGGCGACCATGTTCACGGTGTGAACGGGCGCCGGGGGTTGACGGAGCTGGGAGAGGATTGAGCATCCGGAGGACTGCTCTCCTCTTCCAGGGAGGGAGGGTTGGCACTCCCACTGAATGACTGCCCCCAGGTGAAGGCCTGAGGGTAGTGTGACTCTGCAGGGTGCCATAGAAGGGAGAGTGCGGAGGAACTTCTGCGGATGTGCGTGCACCTCCACACACGCACGTCTGGTGTTTGTGCCCAGGCAATAGGGTCAAGGGTAAAATGGAGGAAAATTCCCTGGCTGCAGATGATGACTGACCCTCCACAAGCTCCGCACCTGGCAACAGGGCAGCAAAGGAATCTGTATAAGTAAGTCCCGGTGCTACTGGGGTGACAGGGCTGGGGGGGGTCGGTCAGGGGACAGCCAGGGAGGAGGCAATAATACAATAAAAAAAAAACTTGAAATAAATCTTGTGCAGTGACGTAAGGGTGCCTGTTATGTGGTTTCAGTGTTCTGTGTGCTGCTTAGGCTGTGGGTAGTGAAATCTGACCGATGTGATCAACTATCAGATTTTGCTACCTAGGGAGATTCTGAGGTAATGGGGTACCCAATGTACAGCAAAGCTGAAAAGTAATTAAAATAAAGTTGAAAGAAAGCTTGTACAGTGATGTAAGGGCACTTTTTATGTGGTTCCAGTGTTCTGTGTGCTGCTTAGGCTGAGGATATCGAAATCAGACAGATGTGACCAGCTATCAGATTTTACTACCTGGGGGGATTTCGAGGTAATGGTGTACCCAATTCACAGGAAAACTGGAAAGAAATTAAAGCAAAGTTGAAATAAAGCTTGTACAGTGCTGTAAGGGCACCTGCTATGTGGTTCCAGTGTTCTGGGTGCTGCTTAGGCTGAGGATACTGACATCTGACAAATGCGATTAAGTATCAGATTTTGCTGTCTGGGAAGATTTTGAGCTAATGCGGTATGCAGTGTACAACAAAACTGAAAAGTAATTAAAACAAAGCTTGTGCCATGATGTAAGGGCATATGTTATGTGGTTTCAGTGTTCTGGGTGCTGCTTATGAACATACTAACATACAGGAGGGATTATCACTTGAATGGGGTACAGTTGGGGAGTTTCACAGAGGAAAAGGACCTAGGAGTGATCATTATGGGGAGCATGAACAACTCTGCTCAGTGAAGGAAGGCGGCAGCAAAAGCCAACACAATGCTGGGGTGTACTGCAAGAGGGATCTCCTCCAGAAGGAGGGAGGCTATTCTGCCCCTGTATAGGTCACTGGTCAGGTCCCACCTGGAGTACTGTGTGCAGTACTGGTGCCCATTCCTGAAGAAGGACATCAGATTGTTGGAGGGGGTGCAGCAAAGAGCTGCAAAGATGATCCAGGGATTGGAGAGCAAGCCCTATGAGGACAGGCAGGGAGAGCTGAAAATGTATTCACTGGAAGAGAGGAGGGATGGGGGGATATGATTGAGACCTTTAAGTATCTGAAGGGGATAAACAAGACCAACACAGAAGGGATTTTTCACATGAGAAGGGGGAGGGACATGAGAGGGCATGGACTGAGATTGAAGGGGGGGAAGATTCAAGAGGGAGATAAGGAGACATCTTTTCACGAAAGAGTGGTGGACAAATGGAACTCCTTACCACATGAGATAGTGTCCTGTAAGACGGTGGGCAGTTTCAAGAGGGTTGGGACAGGGAAGGGATACTGGGAAGGGGGTGGGAGGGCAGCTGCAAGATGAGTGGCTAGCTGCACTCGATAGACCCTGAGGTCTGTTTCTGCAGGCAATTTCACATGTTCGTATGTAAGGGCACCTTTTATGTGGTTCCAGTGTTTTAGGTGCTGCTTAGGCTGAGGGTAGCAAAATCTGACAGATGCAATCAGCTACCAGATTTTGTTTCCTGGAGGGATTTCAAGGTAATGGAGTACCCATGCACTGTAAAACTGAAAAGTAATTAAAACAAAGTTGAAATAAAGCCTGTGCCACGATGTAAGGGCACCTATTATGTGGTTGCAGTGTTAAAGGTGCTGCTTAGGCTGAGAGTATTGAAATCTGACAGATGGAAACAGCTATCGGATTTTGCTGCTGGGGGATTTGGGGATAATGGGGTGCCCAGTTTACAGTAAAACTAAAAAGCAACTAAAACATAGTTGAAATAAAGACTGTGTTGTGATATAAGGGCACCTGTTATTTTGCTACTAGGAGAATTCTGCGGTAATATGGTACCCAAAGTACAGTAAAATTGAAAAGTAATTAAAACAAAGTTGAAATAAAGTTTGTGCAGTGCTGTAAGGGCACCTTTTATGTGGTTCTAGTGTTCTAAGTGCTGTTTAGGCTGAGGGTAACGAAATCTGACGGATGCGATCAGCTATCAGACTGTGTTACCTGGGAGTATATTGAGGTAATGGGGATCCCAACGTACAGTAAAGCTGAAAAGTAATTAAAAAGTAGTTAAAGTAGAAACAAAGATCTTGTAGTGATGTAAGGGTACATTTTTTATTTGCCATGTGGCTAGGTGCTGTTAAACTAAGGGTAGCACAATCTGATAGATACAAGTGGCTAATACAGTTAGCACAATGTAATAAATGTGCACTTAATTTTCATGTTTTAACTAAATTCAATACCCCTTTTTTTGTTTGTTTGTTTTTTAATTTTTGTTTGCTTCCCCATCCCAGTCGGCCTTCCCTCCCTCCCTCCAGTCTTCTCAGTCCCGTCACCCTGACTTCCCCCAGGGCTTACCTCTCCCATAGTCGCCCACAGCCTGCCCTCCATGGCAGGGTGGCAGGATTCCCTCAGCCCACTAGGAGCAGATCCAGATTTCCAGGAGGAGCCTGAGTCACTGGGTGCGGGGCCTGTGGAGGCCAGCAGTCATCTTGCGTGATCAGGGGTTTTCTCTGTTCATCCCCTGTGGGAGACGTGACGTGTAATGATGTCATGGCGCGCATGCCAGCGTCTGCCACATCTCCCCAACCTTGCCAGCTCGGGCTGCCTCTCAACTGGCTTTCCACCAGGGAACAGTTGAGCACTGGGCTCTTCCTCACCTTACCTGCTGGATGAGGAGAGCAGTCCAGTGGACACTCAATCCTCCTCCCCTTGGCTAGTCCTCCGACTCCTTGGGCTCGCTTCTGAACCTGGGTTGTCGGTGTCTCAAGCGGTAGTGCTACTGCTGTGCCGACGGGCCAGCTACTAATATCCTCCTTAACTAGGTTTAAAACAAAACGTTTAACTATGTCATCTGCAATTCCACTTTGAGAGCATTTTTCATTTTGAGATTATGCTCATTTTCATATATTTTGCATATTAATCAAATGAAAATCATGAGTTAAATTGCTCATCAAGTGTACTACCGTTTCAAGTATTTTACAGTCCAGAATCCACACCTAGAACTACTGCAACTGTCTTGTGTCTTTTACATCATTGTACTAATGTATTCTATCACGTTATGCTACATAGTAGGAAAAATTGATGGGGTAGCATAATTGGATATCACCATGCAATCGGTTATGCTACCGGATAGAAATCCTATGGAGAAGCATAATTTGACATTACAGCAGACATAACACACTTTCAAACTATCACTTTCGCTTGCTGCCGTCTTGGGAACCCTAGCAGACTGACGCGCACCCCCACCCTCCCATCCTGCTCCCAAATCTGGCTCCACAGCTGATTACTCTATTTCAATTATTTCCTGCGGTCATCCCAATCAGCAGGTGGCGCTTGTTACTGTCGTGTGACAATTATAGTCTGTGCAAGTAACTTGTCTTTATTTTGAATTCATTATCCTTCGTCAAAGTGGCTGCGACAAAGTATTCAACAGTATAACCATATTTCTTAAGGGAATCATACAGCATTTCTGAGTGTATACCCCCAGTTAACAGTCCTGTCCGGAGCGGCAAGGAGTCCCTGGGAAGGTACTGGGGTCTGTGAATTACCGGGCAGCACGGTAGAACTGACACATAAATTCCCAGGCGGATGTTGTGGAATTTAGTGTAAGCCTGAATTCCAGTGGCACCGTGGACATTATAAGTTTGCCCGTCTCTGCAGGTTGTTCGCACTGGCACATGTGCGTTTGTGACCTCGGGACTGCATATCTGGGACATAATGAGACGTGGTTAATGTATTCGGCTCAGAAGTCCTCAAGATAGTGGTCCCCAGCCGCCCCTCCAATTTCTGTTTCTCCGGGGCTGCAGCAGTAGCGTGTATTCCAAAGTGTGTATGACTGTTCGAACAAGTCTAGCAATGTCGTTACCAGCCCTGCAAAGTACTGTCGTTTTCCGGAGGATCTTAGCACATTTTCCTCAGGAGATCAGTCTGGCTTTTGCTTATGGATCGGGGGTGTTCAGACAGTCCGGGTCCGCCCAGGGCCACATGGGGGTAAGGCTGATGGAGACACTGCTGTTTACTATATATGTGTCGATGTGCTATTCCCCAGGTACCACTTCCGGGCCACTTGTTCTGCACAGCCGACGTTGTACTTCCTATCACTGAAACATAATTATAAGTGTCAGTGGGTCAGCAGGTTGCACACTCATATCTCAGGCTGGAAGATCAGAAGGCTGTAGATTCCAGCCCCACACCGATAGGGAACTTGGGAGTTAAATCTCAACACATTTTGGGGGGGAGCCTTGGGCACTGCCTTTCGGATGAGCCATTGAACAGATAGTCCTCCTGCCTGTTCTGGTGTTTGTTTAGGTGGAAATTAAAAATCCCATGGCACTTATTGAAAGAAACAACAATGTAAAATAAAGTAAATCATAATCATTCCCACATACCAATACAGTAGTTGTTCAAAAGCAACTGGATAACTTAATTACAACAAAAAGTAATAGTTTCCAAAACAAAACCAAGAAAGAAAATAATTTACACAAGTCTATTTTTTTTTTTTTACTAGACTGTAGACTTAAAAGTTTCTTATTAAATCTTTATGTTCCACTTTTACACAGAAAAAGAAACACTTGTTTCTTCCAACACAACAGCTTCATCTTGGACTGCCCCCCAATGACCCATCATTGACCTATACAGCTCCCTACCCTACACTCGCTTGCGTCCTGCAGATTGATCCACTGCTCCAGAGTCATAGCAAAATTCTGGTCTGAATCCCTCCCCCCTTACTTCAGCTCCACCTTATCGGCCCAACCGTCCAAGGCCTACTCACTCAGAAGCTCCGACTTCAGACTCCTCCAAGTCCCATTCATGCATACATCCAAGGGACAATCAACCTTCAAATATCACTTACCCAAACTTTGGAAGAGCTATAAGCACCATGTGCCCCTGTTTTGCGATGCACCATTTATTCTCATCTGCTGCATCATAGGGTCGGAAATGTCTTAAGTATTGCTGACTTGCTTCACTACCATGGGCCTGTCACGTGTTTTCTCACACTGACTGTGTACCTAAATGTTCTCTGCCTTGTATATGCTCTGCACCTATGTTAAATATTGTGAATACCTGTGTACCTAAATGTTCTCTGCCTTGTATATACCCAGCACCTATGCTAAAACCTTGTAAATACCTGTCCTGATGTACCCCTTGTAACTTCCCCAGGTCGCATCTGGAACGAGTGGTCCCCCGCTCAGTATTCCTGCCTGGTTAATCTTGTAAATAAATAACAGCAAAGAAGCTCTGTTGAGCTCTGCTGAAGGTGTGGTTTAGATGCTGAAACATTAGCTGTGACGACATACATGCACGTCCACCTTGCTCTACAATACTAGAATGGAAGGCACTGTCTTCTGGAATACTGTGGTTTAAATACATAGCAGAATCTGCAACAGGGCGATAGGCAAATGAGCCATAAAAAAAATAGTTTGCTGTTGTGTTGGACGAAAATAAATTACTAACAGGTGTTTCCTTTTTCCATGTAAAAGTGGGAAAATAAAAGATTTAGTAAGAAACTTTTAAGTCTACAGACTCTTCTTTGTTTGCTTAATAGAGTGCAAATAGACTGACTACACAAGGACTCCTTGAGGTGGAGTAGTTTTTGTATCTATGTTCCTGCTATTTTGCATCTTAAATCCTTGAAGCAATTTGCATGGACCTTTTATGAGCAGAATCTAACTGTGGACCATGTGTGTATGATTTCCTCAGTCAGTTGGTTTCACTTCTGTCTTGAGGGAAGATCTCAAGCTGTCCAGATCGGAAGCTGCATTTCGTCTCCACGCCTCATCTGCTTAGGCATCCCTCAAGGGTCTGTCCTGGGCCCTGTTTTCTTTTTCCATTTTCTTGACCCCCCCGCACCCGGCCTGTTCCTGTGTGCCCATTCATTCATATGCTGATTATACAGTACTCTGCATCTGACTCCTCTTCTCATGACCTTACGTCCCAACTACAGCTGGATATTGACAATATTCAGCATTGGCTCAGGCCTAACCAACTGTCCCTCAGTGCCCAAAAAATTATTTCTATGACTTTTGGCATTTGTGGAAGCTTACCAGCCTCCCCTCCGGCCCATTATTTCACACCCTTGATAGTACTGCAGTTGAAGAGTTATTATCTTTTAAGTACCTTGGGGTCTGGCAGGACCGACGTCTAGATTTCTCAGTGCACATTGGTGCCATACACCATTAGTTCCACCCCAAGCTTGGTGCACTGTACAGGAACAAAGTGAGTATCCCACTTCCTGCCACCCAACAGATTGTTTTAAAGATGATTCTCCTTGTTTTCCACTATGGTGACATAGTTTACAGTGGAGCTCCAGAATCGTCCCATGCCAGGTTGAACCCCCTCTTGTAGTTTTGCCTTAGACTGCCCCTCTTCATACCCACCATTGCTTGCTTTACTTTCCCCTTTCCCCATTGTGCCCAGTTTATATCCAAATTCTGGTTTGGTTCACTTCCCTCCTGCCTTACTTCCCTACTATCCTCTTCTCCCTCCTTTCTCTTAACCCTCTCCACAGCAGTGTTTCCCATTCTCTTTCTGTTCCATCTAGGAAATCTACTGTTGGTCAAGCTGCCTTCTCACATTTTTTTCCTAAACTCTGGTTCACTCTTCGCCTGTCAATCCGTTGTGCCTCTTCTGCCTTCTCCCTTATGTCTCTTCTTGAATGTTCCACTGTGCAACTGTCCAGGACTCTCTACCTCTTGACTTCCTCATCTCCCCCTACACTCGTATTGTCCTGGCAATTTTGCTCCCCACTGTCCCCAACTATACCTGTATGAGTAATTCTCCCTGCCCATACAAATTTGATAGTATCTACTGCATGCTCTTGTGTTTATGCTCTTTTGATATACTGTATTGCCATATGTGACTACTATTTTTGTAATGCTGTTAATTATTTATTTTGGTTACTCCTCTTGAACTATTTTCCTTACCCCTCACCCCCAGGTGCATTTGGAAATGAGCTGTTGTCAGCTGAGTATGTCTTTCCTGGTTAAACTTTTGAAATAAATAATGAAAAGTGTGGTACTCTTGAGGGAAAAGAAAATAAATTCCATTATCTCAGTTATATGCTCAACTCTTGAGTAAAAGAAAAGGTTAATCTGTGCTATATCTTTAGTTTTTCCTGATGGTAGCCAGTGACAGGGTCTTCACGGAGTGGGCACTTGTCCCCTGGTCAGTTTTGTATGTTCCTGATAACATGTTTTCTGTAAGCACTCTCACCATTTCAGCCACTGTCTGTGGGAGAAATTGCTTTTGCTACATGATGAGGGCACATTTTGCTTGCTATATGTAGTATTTAAATGTGCCCTCATTGTGCAGCAAATACAGTCTTCAATGCCACCACCAACATGGTTTCCGCTGATTTTACAGCATGAACACTGCCGTAATCGAATACACCAGCTACCTCCATGAGGCTGTAGACAAAGGTCACCTGATTATGCCAATCTGTGTCGATCTAACTAAGGTATTTGACCTTGTCAGTCACCCCCTCCTGCTAACTAAACTTTATTCCCGGGGTCTCTCACAGAACACAGTGTCATGGTTCAAAAGCTACCTCACTGGTAGAAAGCAGCATGGCGTGCTATCTGACCCTACAAATGTGACTGTCAGGTACCGCAGGGCTCGAGTTTGGGGCCACTCCTTATTAGTCTTTTTATCAACAATCTTCTGGATGCCTGTCCTAAGTCAAGGATATTGCTCTATGCAGACAACATGGTTTTCTTAAGTAACCCATGCCAGTACTCCCTGACGGGTGACCTCCAGGATAGCTTGAGGATGCTTGAGGGGTGGTTCAGAAGTAATAGGTTAGTATTAAACTACAAAAAAAACAAGACAATGCTATTTGCAGGGCCGCACACGAGGAACAGAGCGCTACCTATGAGCATTATAAATGAGAATGGTATGCCACTGGAACAGATCAGTACGTTCAAGTACCTGGGTGTCACCATTCATGACACCCTCTCATTTGTGCCTCATGTTGACTACATAGTAAACACAGTCAACAGAAAGCAAGGAGCTACAGTATATACAGACAGAGACACAGCTTCGCGCAGGAAGTCAGGCAAGTTGCAATCACCAGCTCAGTTCTCCCCATCATTGACTACAGGATCACAATATATAGAGCAGCCTCTGACACTACCCTTGATAGGATCAAAGTAGTCCTGAACTAGTTCCGCCGCTTAGTACTGGGTGCAGACAGGCTTACGCACACCTGCTTCCTTTACTATCCTGTGTTCTCCCTCTGCAGGACAGAATTAAACTTCAAACCTGCATCCTGAGAAAAAAGCACTGTTGGGTCTCACACCTCCTAGAATACAGAACCTTCTTTTGCCACCCCTACCCCACTAGGGCCATGAATAAAAACAACCTTAAAATCGCTTTCCGCAACACGATATTAGTGAGGTGCGCCTTTTCCATTCGAGCTCCTCAGTGGCTAAATTAGTTCCCTGAATCTGTACTAAATCTCAGGACTCCGGAATCTAATTACCTCTGATGTCGCCTGTCACTGCCCATGTTTCTCTACAGCCTAATTCTAGGACAATGCTCAGTTAAGCTGCCTGTACCCTCTACACTTGCTGATACCTCTTCTCCGCTAAGGTGCCTAATCCCTGATAAAGCTTTTTGCATGTTACTTATATGTCTAATCCCTGACAAAGCTTGTTAAACGCTGTCTCAAATGTAATGGATTTGTAATCCATGACATTGTTATGTAAACTTGTTTTCTTCTGAGAACTGTAGCTAGACTATGTATTTTTGCACTTGTCAGTTATATGTACGTTGTTGCTGTGTTGTTGACTTGGAACCTTTGTAAATGAGCTATCTTACTCAAAGGTGATTATCCAAACAAAAAAATAAATATTTACATGCTGCAAGGGAGAACCTTCCATGGGCCCTGGCTGATTCCTAACACTACCCCTAGATAAGTGACAGAGCAGAATATAGGTTCTTTCCAGGTCAGACTAAGTAAATCCCAGAAAAGCAAGATAAATGGACACTCCAGTAAAAAGTATTGTTGAGTGTCTAAAATTCTACCACATATTGCATGGGGACATTCTTTTTCTTCCCATTTCTTATATTTTAGGGACTCTGACTGACATTTTGCCATGGATTCCTAGCCATAGAACATCCCACATATATCTTAGTATGCGGGAGTTAGTCAACTGGATTGTATCTTCTTGCACTCCATCTTCTGGGCATTGTTTCAGCTCGGTGGGGGGTAGAGTTACTCTCCAGAATAAGAGTGTATAACTGTTCTCTTTCTCCTGTAACTGTCTGTTTCAGTAACAGCTTTCATTATTTAAGGAACGCTGTTCTGATGAATTGGGGGAAGGCAAACATGTTGCCCTGATGTATTCGTAGTATTCTCCCTTTTTGCTATTCCTGATACTTCTGGTAGAATATATTCCTCTATCATAGGAAACCAGGGCTTTGGAAGCAGAGACCTTAAACGATAACACCGTGGTTGATAAGGATGTGGAAATATACAACAGCTCCATGGAAGGAATCCCACCAGAGATACTAGAGACTAGTCAGGCTGAAAACATTGTCGAGGAAGATGTTACAAAATGAGAGCTGTCCTGGTGTCAGGGGACTCCATAATAAAATATAGTGACGGTATAATATGGGTAGCACACCAATTCAGCGAGTGAGTCAGTTTGCGTGGATCAATATGAGCAACTTCAAACTGGACGACCATGCAAATATAGCGACTAAGCAGTATGCACAATTGCGACTATTCCGCACATCCCAGAGGCAATGAGTGCCTCAGAGTTAGAATATTAGAGTGCCCCCATGGTGGGTGCAGGGGGAGCAAACCCCCGTGCAAAACAAAGGGACATGTAACAGTGCAATTAAGGGTGCCCTGGTGAACCTGTGGCACCTCCCCAATATCTGGAGCTGAGGTCAGTCTACAGCGGATTGCGTCTGGACAGCCACGGGTAGCAGCTGTCAGCGCTATTGCGATCTAACAGAGCGCCTTGCGCAGGTTGTGGGCGAATATGGCACCCGTAACCACTAGGAATATTTAAGCAGTTTGGTGTACAGTTCTGGGCTGCAGTTATGGTTTATGAGCTGAAACGTGCGTCGCGGATATTACCGATCACTGTATTTTGCGTCGCTATTATTATTTCATTGAAATTGCGTGAGCTCTAATCGAATCGCTGAAATCACATGGCGCCTATAATATGTAGTGGCAGGAAAGAAACTTCATTGGTGGCCTCTTCATCTGGAGGAAAGATGCAGGATAGCAGAAACAATTATGATGGGTACTTGGAGTGCTCTAAAAATCCAATTACAATTCTGCACTTTGGAAAAAACATCATAGGCAGAAGGAAAGATTTAGACATACACAGAGACTATGAGTATGTAGTCACAGAACTAAGAAAAAAGAAGGGATGTAAGGTAATATCTGAAATCCTTCCAGTCCCTGGGGCAAGTTACGCAAACAAAAAAAAAAAAGAGAAATAGTACAATTGAATGGCTGGCTGCCTAGATGGTGTGTAAGAGAGGGATTCGAATTTCTGAGGCACTGGGGCAGATTTAAGGATACCAAGTTGTATGTAGAGACAACCTCCACTTAAATAGGACAGGGTCTAGAATACTGGCACAAAGTTTTAGAAATTGCATACACAAAATTTTTTAAACTAATAAGTGAGGGGAAAGGGGGAGGAATGACAAACATAAACCCTAGTGACCAGTATACTGGTAACTGATTAATTGTACACTGTAGATAATCAAAGCTGGAAGTGTCTATTATTAAATGCAAAAAGCGTATTGAAAAAAATGCATGAATTAGAATATATTGTAAAGCACATTCAAATATGCGTAGTTACTGAAACTTGGTGGCAGGCCCAGGATGGTTGGGAAAGAAATGTTGATGGGTATAATTTGTTCAGTAAAGAAAAAACTTAGCAAGATAGGTGGGGTGTGTTGCTCTCTATGTTAAAAACAATATACACACGGCCCGGTGACGCTGAGGGTAGAGGCGTTGGATGCCACACCTCGCGCCATGCCGGCTACCCAAGTTCGGAAGCGAGCTCGGGCGCCAGGGGTCGGCAGGAGTGTTTCGAGGACTGACTGCCCGCAAGGCTACTCTCCTCCCCCGGGGAGGGTGGGGAATAGCCTGGCGCACCAGCGGCTCCCGGTGGATATCGAGAGCACTGCAATGCGTAGGGCTGCACATAGTACAGCGTGGCTGATGCAGGCAGGGTTGCCATGCACCGTTGCATCAGACGTGCACACACAAGGGGGAGGTTTCCATCAGAACAAAGAAAAACACCGGCTCTGTGTGGCAGGCGACGTCACCTGTCCACCATGCCCTCTGCTGGGTCACCTCGACTGGCCTTCCAGTTCCTCCATCCAGACCCTCTCTGCAAGCCAGAGACTGATTTAGAAGAGCACACAAGAGGAGGTGTGACCCACCCCAGATGGGTTAAACTGGGGGTGATGTCTGCGGGCAAGGGGGAGGGGGGGAGGAGGCACAGTCTGAGGGGCCTCAGGTGGGCAGAATACGGGCAGGATGCCTGAGAGAGACTCCACAGGCCGAGACCAGAGGGAAATAAAGTTAAAAAAAAAGCAATATACAGGTGGAGTCCCTAGATGTAGGAAACTATGATGCCCTTGAGCATGTGTGGGTCTCACTGTACCCCAAATCAGGAAAGAAAACATTGCTTAGGTTGATATATAGATCACTTTCCCAGGAGCCGAATGTGGACAAGGAACTGCTTACAGTTTTAAATACAATGAACCTGAAAATAAATTAATTTTTGTAAGAGACCTAAACATGACAGGAATAGACTGGAAACAGCAAACTGATAAAGGCATAGAAAATAGGTTCTTAGACATGATAAATGGTTTAGACCTTGAACAATATGTAACCATGGCTACTAGAGGGATAATATACTCGATCCTAGTTCTCAGTAATATGGATGAAGAAATAATAGGCTGTCGAGTAACCGCTCCCCTGGGGAATGGTGACAAATAACATGGTCAGATTTGATATTAAAGGGACTGCAACAAAAATAAGAGGAGGCACAAAGATAAAATGATTTAATAGAGCTAATTTTGGCACTATGAGACAGGAGCTTCAAACCTGGGATTGAAAAAAGGATTTTAGGAATTCTGATTTAGGAGTCATGTGGAACATACTGACTACTAAACTTAATGATCTGGTTAACAAGCATGTCCCCGAACAGGTAAAATACAACAACGCGGGAAGAATTCCAAAGTGGCTAGATATTAAAATAAAAAAGAAACAAAGGACCTTTTCTAAGCTAAGAGGGTCAATACAGCCAGTGCATGGGCTACATACAAGAAAGAGGTGAAGGCCTGTAAAAAGATTATCAGGACCAACAAACAATTATGAATGGCATTTAGCTAACGAGGTGAAGGACAACTATAAATCATTCTACAGTTACATAAATTATAAGCGAGGGAACAACATACAGGTTGGCCCATTGCAAGATGATCATGGGCTTTTAGTAAAGGACCTTCAAAAATGGTTCAAATGTTGAACAACTATTTTTGCACAGTATTCAATAAGAAAACTGACACACGGTTTCCCTCAAAAGTGGATCGTACAGAAATAGGATTGAGCTTGGATGTGGTTGTAGTAAGGAACAGGCTGCAAAAGATAAACCCTAACAAGACTTTGGGTCCAGATGGTATCCACCCTAGAGTCATTAAAGAGTTGGTGGATGTTTTGGCAGAAACAATTATCCTACTGTATGAAACTTCCCTTAATCAGGGTAAAGTGGTAGGTATTTGGAGGAAGGCCGCAGTAGTACCAATATTCAACTAGAAGATTTGATAAAGGAAAAAATAGAAGCATATATTAGGGAATGTAGCTTGACAGATCCTACACAACATGGGTTTGTCAAGGGAGATCTTGCCTAACAAATTTATTGAGTTTCTATGGCGGTGTGAGTAGGGACCTGGACAGGGGCAAATCTGCCGATGTTGTTTTCTTGGACTATAGCAAGGCATTTAATACAGTTCCCTATTATAAGCTAGTGGAGGCATTGTCAGGTGCAGGTGTCAGCAATAATACTGTGGCCTGGATTGAATCCTGGCTATCTGAAAGAAAACAGAAAGAGTTGATTTGTGGAATATATCAGACGGGGCATATGTGATGCATGGAGTCCTGCAGGGATCGGTGTTGGGAATGACTTTAATTTTTTCATTTCCATAATAAACTAAGGGGGAAGGCCTTTGGGTATCAAAAATTGGTTGTGTTGTCAACATGCTTCAGGATGCCATTAAATTACAGGAAAATTTATTTTTGTTAGAACAATGGGCAAGTAAGCACAAATTGAGATTTAATGGATAAATGTGCAGTAATGCATCCTGGCAGGTCCAATATCAGTGCTGCTTATGTGTTAAATGGTCAAATCCTTGAAAAAACTGTAGAGGAAAGGGATCCAAGTATCATGATCACAAACAACTTAAAATTTAAGAGCCAATGCCGCTCTAGTGCCTCAACTATATCTAACATTCTAAACAGCAATAGAAGAAATATTATATCAAGGGATGCCAGGGTGATATTGCCATTGTATTCATCTCTGGTGAGGCCACACATTGAGGACTGTGTACAGCTATGGTCACCTAGCACCAGGTTGGAGATAAATATTCTAGACAGGATCCAAAGGAATGCAACTACAATGATTACTGGACAAAGGGAACTAAGTTATGGGGACAGATTGAGGAATTTGGAACTGTATACACTACAGTACAGGAGGTTAAGGGGACCTCTGTTTACTGTTCAGCTCGTTCACTAACAACAACCTCTGGGACTGCTTGGGTCTGGAATTAAAGGAGCATAACCATAACACAAAGGTACATAGCTTGCAGTTAAAAGGGAAAACATGCAATATGGTCTACAGAGCCACTTGGTTTAATCAGAGGGTAGTAACCACTTGGAATAGCTTTCCACAGGAGGTGGTAGGAAGTAGGGATATGCAGTCCTTTAAGGACAAATTAGATAAATTCTATGGAAGTGACTGTACCAGATTCTCCCTTGTGTAAAGGGTGAACATTATATGGGTTGTATGGCTTTCCACACTCGTTAATTTCTATGATATCCTATGCGATTCTCCACAACTCTCAAAACTGGGGCTATGTTACTACCCAAAATATGATATTTAGAGATACAGCAGGGTTTACCATTTTAACCCTGCCTTGGGTCAGGTCTCTGTATGTGACATGTCGCTTAAATGATTCAAACAGGACCCCCAGAGATTCTGAAAAAAATACTGTATGTTTTTGTTTCTATTTCTGGTGGTGGTGGTGGTGGTGGTAGTGGGTGTAGCTCAACAAAGTGAATCTGCAGCTTATTCAGTAGGTAGGGAAATGGGCAGACTGGGTGGGTCAAGTGGTCCTTATCTGCCGTCAAAGTATATTTTTCTGTGTATCTATATACCTGATTTAATTTGGATAGATTTTTCTGCTTTTCCAGCAAAGTAATCTCTATTCTACATGCATGCATGTTAGCCAGTTTGTTTAGGCTGTGTTTCACAGGTTGAATTTGAACCATATTCCTAAAACCATAAGGGGGTCTGAGACAGTGCACGCTTCAGCCACATGCTGTCCAATACTGCTTGTCCCCACCCCCACTAGGTGCAACTATAGGATGGGGACCAACACCCCAATTTACTGGATACTGTCAAACCGCCCCAAAAGAACCTCTAAGGTGTCAGTTCTCCCTGATACTTTAAGTGACCACTCACCCGTTATCTGCTGTTGGGCTAACAGTTTCACCAAGTCCCTCCTAAAATAATACACACCAGGGTACTCAAGCAGGGGCACTTCCAGCTGCTAAAATCTCATCTAAGCAGGCTGGGCTGGTCAAAAATTGACTTGTTCAATGATACAAACAAAGCCTTGGAACTGTTCATCAGCCGCTTTACTGCACCACTTAAAAAGATGAAGGTTAAAGGCAGGTCTAACCCATGGATAAATTCTGAGCTTGTAGCACAGTGCAAACAAAGGGACCACCTCTGGCACTGTGCTAAAGCCACAGCAGCACAAGGGGACATTCAAAAATACAGATCTGCAAGAAATGGCTGCACCTGAGCTATACGGAAGGCTAAAAGCAAATACTTTAGGGAGACACTCTCCCAACTCCTGGGGTGATGGGAAAAATTTTTGGAATAACATGAAGGACCTTACAGGCAAGGATACTAAGGCACCACCCACCATGCTCACCATTGATGGAACACCTATGCTAGACTTAGGTACCATCTCCAATACGTTCAACAATGCGTTCTCCAACCTGGGCAGTGTCCTTCCACCTGATTTTTTCGATGCCTCCACCACCAATTCCACCTTTGCCGCTGCCTCCCAAGTACACACAGCTCCGCAGTTCGTCTTCAGAGAGATCCCAATGCACTTAGCCAGAACCTATGTATGCAAGGCCATCTACAAAACTGGCTACAGTGGTGACTCATTCGACCTGAAGTTGCTTGCACTAGTCCTAGATGAGATCCTTGAACCCCTGACAAAGGTCTTCAACCTTTCCCTAAGATTTGGTCAATTCCCATCACTCTGGAAACTGGCGACTATCACACCGGTACACAAAAGTGGAGTCAAGTCACTGCACACCAACTACAGGCCCAACTCCATCCTCCCCTTATCTAAAGCTTTGGAACGAATAGTCTTGGACCAGCTTGTCGAGTTCCTGGACAAATATGAAATCCAGTGCCCGGAACAGCATGGCTTCCGAAAAGGACATAGTACCACCACTGCACTGTTGGAATTTACCAGATTCATCCATGACACCCTCAACCAAGGAATCTGGGGGGGGGGGCAGTATTCATTGACTGGACAAACGCCTTTGATACTGTTAACCACCCACTCCTACTCAGGCAACTGACCACTCTTGGGCTCTCCAAGGATGCACTGCCCTGGTTTGCTAGCTACCTAGGGAAAAGGGTCCAACATGTTAGGATTGCTGGAGTCACCTCTGATGAAAAACCAGTCCTCTCAGGTGTCCCTCAGGGGTCTATACCGGGGCCATTACTCATTTCTCTCTTCCTTAACAGTCTCCCTAGCATCTGCCGACAGAGAATATTACTTTATGCGGACGATGCAGTACTGTTTACTAGCAACCGAGACTCTAAACAACGTAAGAGTCAGTTGCAGTGTGATTTCAGGCATGTTGAAGAATGGTTTAGTTCACACAAACTCGTTCTGAACTATAGCAAAACTATGGTCATGACATTCTGCAGTGCACGGAGCAAGTATAAACCTCTGTCCCTCACCATCAAGAACTATGTGGGGGCTTCACTTGAACTTGTTCCTGAGTTTAAATATCTCTGCATCACCTTGGACAGTTCTCTTTCTTATACGCGGCACATTGGCAATGTAGCTAAGTCCGGCAACATACGGATTGGCCTGCTCCACAAGCACAAACACTGCATGACCATTGATGCCCTTAGATTGGCCATCTACAGCTCTGTCACCTCCATCGTCGACTACAGTCTAGTCATCTATGGCTCTGCTTCCCTTACTGCCCTCCGGAGGATATCGGTGACACTCAACAAGGCCTGTAGGCTTCTTATGGGTGCCGCCCACCTAACATACACCTGTAACCTATACACCCAGGCCGGATTGCTACCAGTCCTTAGTAGAATACAATACTAGACCTGCTTGATAACCAGAAAAGTTCTCCTCGGGCTCATGCCATCAGGAGTGGCAAAACTCCTTACTGCCAACAGCAGCACCCAGCTTACATGCAGTGCTCAATATCAGACCATCCGGGTCCCCAGATGCCGGACTACTATGGGTCAGAGGTCTTTCATGCACAGGGCTCCTCAGTGTTACAGTACCCTTAACAAAGAAACACTTGTAACTGCAATGCTAGGTCCCTTTAAAAAGGCAACTCCGACTATTCCTCGCCTTTACCACTCAATGTGACTGCCTCTCCTAAGTAACTGTCTTCTCATTTTACCCTAGTCGAAGGTGACCTGTAACCTGCCGTAGAGCTTCACACTTTTGGCACCAGTTTCCCCCACTCTCACCCCTTACCCCTCCCCACACACCCCTGCCTCACCTACCCCTCCCCTCTCAACTGGCACTTTCAAACATGGGGCCCTGCAGCCCATCCACCCGCACTTTTGCCACCCACCTCTGCCCTCCGACAATGGCCCTCTAGCCTGTCTACGTCTTCCTGACTATCTCCTACCTTGTACTAACTATATACTGTTCACCCTGAAAATTGTCAGAAGCTGGCTTATTATGTTGCCTTTCTCCATTTTTGGCTGTATAATTAATGCTTAGTCATTTTGTGTTTTAAGACTGTAACCATTGTTGACCTTTGTATGTATGTTACCCTACATCCCTTGACATGGAACCTTTGTAAATGAGCAGTTCCTGCTCAAAGGTATTTGTAATCCTAGAGTTTAATAAAATAAAATGAAAAAAATATTAGAGACTCCAAAATAAATGTCTTTACTGTTATTGTAACTGATACAGTATCTAGTCATTAATGAGCACCTAAAGAAGATTTCCCTTATCTTTACACCATATTCCTTGTCCTGCAGAACAATACAGAGGTCACCTGCATAAGCTAAGGTTTTAAGTTCCTGAGAATCGGGAGTCAGGTGTAGGCTGTGGATCTGGGGATTGTTCTATATTAACTTTATCAGGGGGTCAAGTACTATAAAAATACTGTATATATGTAAAATAGTACTCAGTGGGCATCCCTGCCTCATTTCCCTTTGGACTGTTACTGGAACCCTTGCCAGGAATTGATAAATGGTATCATAATGTACTATCATACGAATTTCTAACCCAGTCAATGAACTTATCTGGAATACTGTACATATGTAAGAATTCTAATAAGAAACTGTGTGAAACCCAAAGGCTTTTTATTGCTCTAATGCGTGCAAAATCCCCTTCACAAAACTTTTTTTTTTGTTTCTTTCTAATAATTCCTGTATTAACAACAGATTATCTTGGCGTACACGGTGAGATATAATACGGTTTTACGTAGGAGATCTTACGGAGAGACTTGGGAGGTCCTCTTTCCAGTATTTTTGAGAGCATGTTTTGATCTGTATTTAATAGACACAGTGGTCTCCAGTTTGATAGACGTGATCTGTCACCTTTTTTAAATCTGAAAATGAATACAGCCTGTTTCAGGTACAAGATAGTATACCAGTGGCCAAAATTTGATTGAAGACTAACTTCAAAACTGTGTCTAACTAGTCCTAAAAAATTTATAAAATTCAGCAGCAAACTAAGCTAGGGGCTGTGTTGTTACTTAAACTTTTAATAGCTGTTTCAATTTTGGATAAAAGAATGGGTGACACTAATTAAGAACACGTACTCTCCGGAATTGCCTGGATGCCCAGACCTTCTGTAAAGGAGGGGGTCTCATTTAGTCATAATCCACTGAAGAGCCGAAACGGACTTCTACAAAGTCGTGTACAATTTCCAAAATATCTCCAGTTTGTATCTGTTTCCAGTGTGCCAAAATAAGACCTGAGATCATTCTTTTCTGTTCTAGTCTTCACAAGCTTTAACGCTATCCAGACTTTGGTGGCAATCCTGCATGCCAAATATTAATTCTTTCATAAGGAAGGATGCTGTATCATATTGAAATTGTTTTATTTCATTTTTTTACCTGCTCAGTTTGCTGTGAAAGATCTATGCCAGCTTCATACATCTTATAAATTAATTTATGATGGTAAGCTCAGTTGCTTACAGTAGATAATGTAAAATATTCTCTTCCTGGCCCGTTTTGGCAGTTTTCTGAAAGAAGCTTTTAGAATTGTTTGTGTCTTCCCGACATTCAGTCATGTACAGTATATGTCCCCCGGAGCCACTAAGTGCTGGATAAAAGTGGTTTCACACGCGTTCTGCTAATGAGAGAACAGCGAAGCTGAGCTGTTCTGGCTCAAGCAGAATTCAAGTAAAACCACTCTTATCCAGAACAAGTGGTAACTGGGGAGATATTATCATATTATTAATCAAGTACAGTCAGTAATGTATATATTTTTTAAAAAGCTGTCCTGGAAAATTCCCATTTTCAGGACATCTGTGTGTGAGACGCGCTTCACAAAATAAGAGTGTTGCACGTGCAGAGGAAAGGAGCCCTCCCTCCGATTGGTCAGGAGTGCTTCTTGGATCTATAATATCATAAGCACGTAATGCAGAACATTTAGCTTGAAATAATTCTAGCCATTTTAATTGTACAATTCCCTTTTGCAACACAGTTGTGTTTTTTTTTTTTAACCTCAACGATGTGCTACACGGAAGGGGGAGGCCTGAATAATACAGCTAGGTGGTCTGTGGTCTCAGCTGCAGTGGTGCTAGATACTTTGACATCCAGCTTTCTTGATAACAATATAAAATCAATTCTTGTAGCCAACTTCCTTTTTGTGAAAGTGGCATTACGCAGTTTGTGAACAGACAGAAAACTGTCCTTTAATCCTGCAACCAAAATCATGTTATTTAAATCACAAAATACCTTAGTCATATGTCCACTCCTGTCTTCTCACGATAGACCACAGTTCAAATCCCTTCTGAATATCACTAGTTTACTAGTATGCAAGAATGGTCTTATCTCCTGGAACGATGCAATTCCTGCCCCAGGGGTCCTTTAGCATCAGTAACTTTGTGTTCCCTTCTATACTTTCTTAATATTATTTTGGTGTTCCACTCATTTAGCCAAGAAAACAAGTTTCCTTGAACTTTTGTGGTAAAATCTTTTCAGTTTACTTTTCTTTTACTGTGCTGAGTGTATTTTATTAGTTTTATCGTGGTTCCACTCGGTTCCCGGGAACCACGTTTATTGGTCGGTTCTGCAGGTCCCTCCTATACTTTCTTAATATTATTTTGACCACGTTTATGTACTTTGATGGTTCCTTTTAAACCTTATATCATGGTTCCCTTCTTTCTTTAAGAACCATGATTTTAAAGTGTTTTTACTTCAGAAATAGCAGTTCTTTACTGCGAGGGAACCGACCGCATTCCATTACTAACGGTAGTGGAACCATTCGATTTAAAACGATTTCTGTCAGGTGTCATGTCAGAAATCCCAAAAAAGAGGACTGGACAAACAGGTTTTAAAAATTGCCTAAATTGTCACAGGACTGTGGCCAAAGCTGACACCCATAATCTGTGCTTAAAGTGTTTGGGTCCAGACCAATATTGTTTACTTAGCTCAAAATTTTGTTCCAAAACCTTGAGAAATGGAGCAAAGAGGCTTAGAGAAATGGCCAAGGAAGGGTCCTCTTGAGTCCCAAAAAGACCCAGGCTTACCGATGAGGGGCCTTCAAAATATTCTAATAGAGGTGCAGATGAAGCATCCACCAGCTGTAAGCCCAAAAGAGGCACTGATGTGTCTTTAAAAGAAAAAAAAAAAAATTGGGTGCTGATGAAGTGCCTTCGAAACCTAGAGCTTCCAAAGGGGCTGATGAAGTTCCTTCAAAAAATTAAAATAAGAGTGGCACTGATGAGGTGCCTGGATCAAAAAGGAAGCCTGATTCTGCCACTGATGAAGTGGCACTAAAAAAAGTGTGTAAAGGAAAATTGCCTCCTGTTCCTCCTGGTAATGGTAAGGGTGATCAGGCAGGGGGTAAGAAACATAAAAAGAAGTTGAAGCACATACAGCCTGACAGTCTCCCTGATTTTCAGAAGGAGCTGCCTTCAGCTGAAGATATGGCAAAGGCTTGGCATGTTTTTCACACGTTACAAGGCATGAGGTCTATTTTTTTCTGCCCTGTCAAACAAACACCCTTCTGCAGCCTCCTCTGATGCTGGGGCCTATGGGGGTGAAGATGAAGATGAGTGTTATGATGCTTCAAACAGTCTCTCAGGAGTCTCTGCCCTGGAGCTTGACATTTCCCCTGATCCTCATTTTGGTGCCTCCCCTTCAGATCAGGAGGAGAATTAATCTATGTTAACCTTTCTCCAGCACCTGGAGGATACCCTGCCAGGAGTCTAACCAGGAGGAAGAGGAAGATGATTACTACAGGGAAATAAAAGGTCACCCTCCTCCTAAAAAGATGGTTCTCCCTGTTTACAAAGCTTTCAGGAGAAACACCATGAAGGTGTTGCAGTCCCCATCTTCTTTACCTGGGGTCGATAAAAGAATTGATAAAAAGTACCAGCTCTCCAGGGCAGATACTGAATTTTTATCTGTCCGCCCTGGGCATGAGGGTGTAGTGCAGCAAGCTGCATGTGTTAAAGTTGGAATGCCTTTGTCTTCCTTGCCTCCTGACAAAGACTCTAGGAAGATAGATTATATTGCAAAGAAATGTTCACTTCTGCTTCTTTGCTGCTCCGTCTCTATTCCTATTTGGCCTACACAGCCAAATACCAGAAGGCCTTGTGGAATTCGATTCTGGCCATTGCCCAATCAGAGTCTGAGTCTATTGTCCAGGACATAATTGAAACTTCTGAGACTGCCCTGAAAGCAACTAAGTACCAGTTCCATATGACAGACGATAACAGTGATGCTGCATCTAGAGTTATGGCCCAGACCATTTCTCTCAGAAGGTTTGCCTGGCTGAGGACCACCAGTTTGATACAGGATACCCAGTCTAAAGCTATGGACTTCCCCTGTAACAAAAAATTTCTGTTTGACTCTAGGACGGAAGAGTACATGAAAAAGGTGGATGAGTACAAATCCACTTGCCAAAGGAATACTACTAAGCAAAGGGCTTCCACCCAAAAGTCTCAGCTCAAGGCAGGCAGAGGAAGGGGTTATTTTCCCAAACCCTGTAAACCCTATCCTCCCCCTCAGTATGACTGCTCTCAGGCAAGAGGGTACTATAGGGGAAGGGGCATGAGAGGCCAGAGAAAACTGGCCACTTCCCAGGCCCCTGCATCTCAGTCTAAGCCCTGACTTCAATGCCCTGGTCGCCTCTCCTCCACCAGTAAGGGGCAGGGTCTCCCACTACCTCCAAGCTTGGACCCACATAATTTCAGACAAGTGGGACCTGGAGGTAGTGGAAAAGGGCCTGCCTGTTCACTTCAGAAAGATGCCAGTTATAAGGGGTTCTCTGTTTTCAAAACCCCTATCCCCATCAGAAGAACTCATGCTGGAACTGGAGGTCAACAACCTTCTGGCATCAAAGGTGGTGGAAAGAGTACTAGCCTTACAGAAAAATTATGATCTTTATTCCAGGTACTTCCTCGCCCCCAAAAAAACAAGAGTAGCAAACCTATCTTATACCTCGGGTATCTCAGCAGACACCTCCTAAAACCCAAATTCAGGATGGTGACACTAAAAATGGTCATTCAGTCTCAGCAACAGGGAGACTGTCTAGTCTCCCTGGGTCTCAAGGACACCTATTTTCACATCCCTATAAGGCAGTCCCACAGAAAACTCCTGAGGTTCAGGCTTCCTTCAGGGCATTACCAATTCGCAGCCATGCCCTTCGGCCTAACATCTGCGACAAGGGTATTCACCAAATGTCTGGCTATTGTGGCAGCACATCTCAGAAAAATAAGGCATTTCAGTGTATCCCTGCCTGGACGACTGGCTGATAGTAGGGAAATCCCCAAGTCAGATCCAGGAGTTCCTGTCAATCACAAAAAGCACTCTGCTCTCCTTAGGTTTCCCCATAAACCTAAAGAAATCTCACTTAGAACTAGTTCAGCTCCTAACATTCATAGGGGCACAGTTGGACACGAAACAGAGCAGGGCCTTCTTGCCACCAGAAAGAATTCAGAATTTCTTAGCAGTGGCAAACTCTTTCACCCACGGCCAACCAAGTCCTGCCAGACACTTCAAAAACACCTGGGACACATGGTATCCATGACTGCTGTAGTCCCAGGAGTCAGGTACAGGATGAGGGACATTCAGTATCACTTATGCCCCCACTGGTACCAGAAGAGCAATGCTCTGTCCAAACTTACGCCAGTAACACAGAATCTTCTTCCAGCTCTGTGCTGGTGGAAGGACAGTGCCAATCTGTCTGTAGGTGTTCCTTCCAGATCTCTCCCCTGACAAAAATCATCACTACAGATGCTTCCCTGCTGGGATGGGGAGCACATCTGGACAGTTCCTCTGTCAGTGGCACTTGGACCTCAAAGGAGTTAAGGCCACACATCAATCTTCTGGAACTCAGAGCCATTTATCTGGCACTAAAATCCTTTGCTCCTCATATCAGAGGCCACTTGGTGAAGGACCAGATGGACAACACCACTGCCATGTTCTACATAAACAGGGTGGCACAAGTTCGGGAGTCCTTTGTACAGAGGCCATGAAGATTCGGACCTTAGCATATTCTCTCAAGGTGACTCTATCAGCAATTCACCTTCCAAGCAAAGACAACACCCTGGCGGATGCCCTCAGCCACATAAAACAGGGTGGCACAAGTTCGGGAGTCCTCTGTACAGAGGCCATGAAAATTTGGAACTTAGCATATTCTCTCAAGGTGACTCTATCAGCGGTTCACCTTCCAGGCAAAGACAACACTCTGGTGGATGCCCTCAGCCACATAAATAAGGGACACAGTGAGTGGTGCCTCAACAAGCAGGTGCTAGCCACGGTGTTCAGGAGGTGGGGAACCTCAGAAATAGATCTGTTTGCCTCCCCCCTCAATCGCCAACTCCCCCCTCTTTTGCTGCAGGCCACCAGTCCTGGGAACTCTCCCAACAGATGCCCCAGTGTTTGACTGGTCAGGGAAGTTCCTTTATGCCTTCCCCCATTTCCTCTCGTTATCAAGGTCCTGCTGAAACTCAGGCTTCAACCGGCACTAATGATTCTGGTGGCTCCAGGTTGGCCAAGACAAGTTTGGTATTCCTTGCTGTTCACGCGTTCGCACAGCAGGCCCATTCACCTTCCCCTCAGCCACTCACTCCTCAGCCACTCCTGACCATTCCCCACTCAGGGTGACTTACCCAGACTTGCAGTCTGTTCACCTCAGAGCTTGGCTCTTGTGGAGTTAAGAGTTTCCTGCTTCTCAGTACTCAGAGCAGGTCCTTAAAATCTTGAGGATGGCAATAAAGCCTAACATGAAAAAGACCTATGCAGTCAAATGGAAGAGAGTCTCCATCTGGTGTAAAGGCAAGAGGACTAGTTCCTTTTCAGTCTCTGACATCACTCTGTTGGATTATCTGGTTCATCTCCAGGCCTCAGGCTTGATGCCCTCTTCACTCAAACTGCATTTGGCTGCCATTTTGGCCTACCTCTCAGTAGGAAAGCCTAAATCTGTTTACTCCCATCCGGTGTTCAAACAGTTTTTAAAGGTCTGTCACACCTTCAGCCTCCTGTTAGGGGACCTGTTCCCCCTTGGAGCCTTAATCTGTGTATAGCCAAGCTCATGGAGCCTACCTTTGAGCCCATGGCTATGGCCCACCTCAAGTGTGTTACCTGGAAGACTGTCTTTCTGGTAGCCATTACTTCTGCTAGGAGGATTTCAGAGCTGCAAACTCTCTGTATTGAGCCCAACTATATTATTCCCCACAGGTATAAGGTTGAGCTCAGGACAAACAGAACATTTTTGCCCAGGGTGGTGTCTGAGTTCCACCTTAACCAGTCCATTACCCTACCAGTGTTTTTTATTGAAAAGTCCACTCCTGGGGAACAGAAACACCATAGCCTGGACGGTAATAGAGCCCTGTTACAATTTTAGTGTAACCCCCTACTGGTCACTTGTTTAACTAGTAAGCACACCTCACATATTTTTTTGTCTAGGGGAAAGAGGGGTGGGGTAAAAAAGACAGTATTACGCTGGTCCATCAGCGCAGCAGTTGGATTTCCGCTTGCGGTGCCGGTGACCCAGGTTCAGGAATGAACTCGGGTCGCTGGAGAGCCGACCGGGGGAAGAAGGATGGAGCATCCCACGGACTGCTCTCCTTCTCTGGGGGGAAGGTGGGGATACTGTCTGGCGCTTGACAGACCCCTAGCAGAGTCCGGCGGTTCCACATCTACCGTGCTTAACAGAGTTCGGGGGCAGGGTGGATGCAGGGCGTCATTACTGCGTCCCCCACCTCCTGGGGGACAAAGGGAAAAACACCCTGTTTCCTCTGCCTTAATAGCGCCGGCTCCAGCTGCATTGGCTGTCAGGCCAACTCCTGCCTCTCCCACGTTCGTGGCGCCATTGGCCCGGAGCGCCGCAACCCCGCCCTGGGGGGTAAGTCGGGGGTATAGGGAGGATGGCTAAATGGAGCAGCTGCAGCTAGAGTCCTTGACCGGGCAGATAGTTCTGGTGGTGATTGGAATCAGGGCGCAAAAATATAGAATTGAAAAAAAAAAACCCAAAAAACACAATATTACAGACAAAATGACCATTAGTAAACCCAGGTCCTGAGGAGAGAACTTTTGCTAGGGGCTATGCTAGGTCTGAACTTCTAGAGGGGTACCCAGTAATTCCACATAGGAAACAGTAACAAGATTGTCCATACCAGGTTGGGGTTATAGAGTGTAGCTTTATTCCAAAGTTGGTACATAAAAGCAAAGGTGGACCCCCAAGGTTTACACTTCATTTCACAAGGCAATGCAGAACAACAACATCTGTAGCAGACAGAAACTCTAAAACTTCCCGTAGTGCATAGGACTTCAAACCCTTTCCAGCGGCAAAGCCTCAGCTGAAACACATCTTTCTTCTGGTGGCAATGGCCACAATGCCGCACACAATTTCTTCTAACGGCAGAGGCCACAACTTAGAACATTTCCCATATGGCATAGAATTTAACAGTTTGGCAATGTGGCAGCTGGTCACAATGGAACACACTGGTGCTCAAAACAGAACAACCCACACCAGGGAGTAAACTTTTTCTTCAGGCATTGGCCACCATGTCCTGAATAAGTAGATGCCCTTATGGAACCTGTAGTGCTGAACTGTTAACTCCAGATGGAGGGTTGCCCACATTTTGCTTCCTCAGTCCATACCCAGCTATTCTTTCGTAGTTACATGTCAATATTTAGTAAACGCAGCAGAACTATGCATCTTGGAATGTCTGGCATATTCAGCATTAGAAAAACACTACTTCTGAGTGCAAATTAAAGTCCTTAACAATGTGCCAAGTCTCACTGGGGACTCCACGATTGTCAGCCAACTTTAGGAAAAGATGAGAACAGTCTCAAACAGAACAGAACTTGGTGTAGAATTCCCTTTATCAGAGTACACCCCAAAAGAAAACAGGCAGGAACATTTCTCCTGGGATACCCAAAATCAGATTACTCACAGTTTGTAAAAGGCAGCTTCATTGTCCTAGATTAAAGTCAGGGGAGCGCCCTTCGGATCCATTCTGCAGTCCTCCTAATCTCACTGGGGATGAAGAGTAGAACCAGGAACTCCTGCTAGATGGTTTCCACCACTTCTACAAGGCAGGTAGATGGTTCTCAGCACTAGGGTGAGAAAAATAGGCTCTCCTCAGAGCCCACACTGCAGCTCTTCACTCCTCCAACTGCTCACACTGATCTCCAACCAACAACTAACTGAAGGTTCCAAAACTCCCCACTCACAGCTAGCTACCGTGGCTTATGCTGCTGCGAGAGTTCTAAATGACATTGCCTCTCTCCTCTTAGCTGAGACCAAGCAAACAGAGAGGGAGCAGGTGAAAATCCATTTAACTAGTTATTCACCAGCTGCCTTCCCTAGATTCTGGTAACCACAGTGGACTGGGTGGTTACATTTGGAACACACTAAACAGGTTAGGGGTTCTTCCACCCAACTATTCCTTACCTCTGGGGAAGTAGGTAGAGGTAAACTAGCCACAAAGAGAACTATTTCTTGTTGGATAGTCTCTTGCATTCATTTCTGCTATGACAAAGCTGGCAAATGGCCTCCTGAGGGCCTCAGAGCCCACTTTACCAGGGGCACTGCTGCCTCGGTGACAGCTGCTAGGGACATCCCTTTGCTGGATGTCTACAAAGCAGCCACTTGGAAGACTGTACACACATTCACTAAGCACTACTGCGTAGCTGTACAGTCTAGATCAGATGCCAAATTTGGAATGGCGGTGCTCCAGAGCCGCTTTCCTAAGTAGGTTCTCTGCCCTCCTCCCAACTACACTGTTTGTAGTCTGCTTAAAAGCAAGGCAGATTTTATTTTTAAGGTGCCCAATCCTGGAGGCTCTGGGCGACGTACATGGTAAAACAAAATACACACAGATACTCTTAAAAACATCAAAGATAAATTCAGTACTCAAAAATTAAAATTTACTATAATAAGACAGGGTTGGAGTATGTTATTCAGTAAAGGCCTGGCTGAATAGGTAGGCCTTAAGCCTCTGCTTAAAAACACCAATCAAGGGGGCCTCCCGGACTGCAGGTGGAAGCACATTCCACAGGGTTGGCCCAGAGACACTAAAAGCTTGATCACCAGGAGTTCTGAGCTGAACTCTGGGAACATCCAGAAGGCCCCTCAAGGAGGAGTGGAGGGAGTGAACAGAGGTTGCAGGTGTCAGGAGCTCTGACAGGTAGCCAGGACCCAGTCCATATAGGGCTTTATAGGTGAGCAAGCCCACCTTGAAAAGGATCCTCCACCTGACCAGCAGCCAGTGCAGAACAAGCAAGACCGGGGTCACATGACATGACCTAGGTAGGCCCATCAGTAACCGAGCCGCCACATTCTGCACAAGCTGCAGCCCATGAAGGGTCCCTCCCAAAGTACAGTGCGTTACAGTACTTGAGCCTGGAGGTAACAAAGGCGTGTACTAGAGTTGGTAGATCCTCAGGCGGAATGAGGAGCTAGATCCTGGTGATGTTCTGAAAGTGGTAAAAATCACTCTTAACAACAGATGACACTTGGATCTTCAAAGGTCAGCCTGCTGTCCTGGATCACACCTAGATTACGCACCCTCGGGGAAGCAACCAACAAAGCAGACCCAAGGAAAAGACCTGTGTCTGCTCCAGGCAGCAACCCATCATGCCCGCGACCTGGCTTAACCACCAGCACTTCTGTCTTATCTGGGTTAAGTCTCAGCCAGCTGGAAGACATCCCATCATTGATTTTAGCCAGACAGATGTTAAGCACATCAACAGCACTGGATGTTCCGGGAGCAAATGACAAATGCAGCTGGATATCATCCTGCATAGCAGTGAAACTCCACGCTGTATTGCTGGATGATCTCACCCAAGGGCAGCATCTACACCGTGAACAGCATCGGCGACAAGATCGAGCCCTGTGGAACTCCACATGATATGGGTTTTGGAGAGGAGGAGAAATTCCCCATCACTATCTGCTGCACCCTATCCAAGAGATAGGACTCAAACCATCTGATGACAGTACCGGCGAGTACACAAAACTCATGGAACTGATGAAGAAGCACAGCATGGTCCACAATGTCAGAAGCTGAAGAGAGATCGAGGAGTACAAGAACTGACCTGTCTCCTCTATCTCTAGCTCTAGTAGATCATTACGCACCCTCACTAGTGCCGTTTCAGTGCTGTTTCTAGCCCCAAAACCCAGCTGAAATGGCTCATAGATGTTGTAGGACACGAGGCGATCCTCAAGCTGCTGAGCCACCAATTTCTCAAAAACCTTGCTCAAAAAAGGCAGGTTGGAGATAGGTCAGTAATTTGCCAGGACGTCTGTGTTGAGGGAAGGTTTCTTTAGGAGGGGTCTCACCAGCACGTTTTTCAAGGCCACTGGGAACAACCCCTCTGCCATCGAACACCTGGCAGTCCTGGCGAACACCGGGCTAACATCCTCGCACATCCCATCAAGAAACACGTCAGGGCTGGGTTCAGCTTAAAGTTACTGATGTTAAAGGACCCCTGGGGTATGAAGAAAAAATTATTCGTCGCAGTAATCTTCTTTCTTCCAAGGTGTCCTGTAGCATCAGTAACCTCCTGTCCTTCCTTCCCTGACAACCTAACTTTAGAGCTCTCTGCCTTTGTCTTCTACCAGATTTGCTAAGTTTCCATTTGGAACTTCATTTTAAGCAAAGTTTCTCTGGTTTATTGTTATACATGCTTTTTGCATGGTTTTTAATTCCTCTTGGTTCATAACTTTGGGCATGTGCCCGTTTATCTTCAAAAACATTTTGGTGCCTTCTCATGCAGTCTCTCCTCAGTGCCCCCCCCAAAGTCTCTCCTGATTTGCTGATGCTAATTAATTAGCATAAACCACACTTCCAGGGCTGTACTACATGGTCAGCTAGCTGCTTAAAGTTACTGATGCTGAAGGACACCTTGGAAGAAAGAAGATTACTGCGGTGAGTACATTTTTCTTCTTGCAGCTTTTGCCCGGGGGCGTATATGTTTAACATAGGCTTTGTCAGCATAAAAGGACTAGTAGGCCCATCTGGTATGCTCCTTTTCCCCTGTCTGTTCTGACACCTCTGAACCTATCTGGTAACTGACACACCTCTGTCCCTCCCTTCCTCTGCCCAATTTGACCCTGCACCTATCCCATGCATACTTAGGGCTTGTCACAGTCTGTGCCCCCACTACCTCCTCTGGAAGGCTGTTCCAGTCGTCAACCACCCTTTCCATGAAATTTCCACACATCTCACCTGAACCCCCCCCCCAAGCTTCATTGCATGCCCCCATGTTCTAGTGCCTTCTTTTCTGTGAAAGAGACATACGACCTGCATGTTTTTCATCCTGTGTTGCAGTTGCAGCTCTCAGTCATGTCCCCTCTTGCTCGCCTCTCCTCCAGGGATGACATGTTGAATTCCTGCAGTCTTTACTTGTATCACTTTTTGTGCAACCCTAACAGCATTTTGGTTGCCCTCCTCTGTACCATCTCCACTGTGTCAAAATCTTTGAGGAGGTGCAACCTCCAGAACTTGACTCAGTACTCCAGGTGGGACCTCTCTAGTGAGCAATACAGTGGCAGCACTACCTCCCCTCTTCCTACTAGAATTCCCCCTCCCAGTGCATCCCAGCACCCTACTAGCCTTTCACACTGCCTTGTCGCACTGACCAGCTGCCTTGATGTCATTAGATGTGATCACCTAGAGGTCTCTTTCTTGCTTGGTGACGATAAGTACCTCTCCCCTCATCTTATACACAGCTCCTAGGTTTCTCCACCCCAGGTGCATAACCTTGCATTTCTTGGCATTGAAACTCAGCTTGCCACACCTTAGACCACTCCTGGTTTCCCCAGATCCCCTTGCATTCTTTCCACCCCTTTCTTAGTGTGCAGCCTGTTGCAGATTTTTGTATCATCCACAAAGATGCATACTGTCCCCTCCAACTCCTCTAGACATTGAAGAGGACTGATCTGACACCCGATCCCTGTGCACCCTTCTAGTCACTCTCTTGTTCCCTGCATGTCTGTCATTTACCACCACCCCTTGCCTCCTATTCTTCAACCAGTTAGATACCCAGCTTATCACTTTCTCCCCCACCTCCAAGCTGCTTAGTTGCTTAACTTGCCTCCTGTATGGCACAGTGTCGAAAGCCTTGCTGAAGTCCCTTGAGGAAAGAAGGGAGAGGGGGGACATGATAGAAACTTTTAAGTACCTCAGTGGAATCAACAAAGTTCAAGAGGGTAGCATCTTTCAGAAAAAGAGATGTGCAAGAACAAGGGGGCACAATTTAAAGATGGGGGGCGGTTCAGGGGCAATGTGAGGAAGTATTATTTCACAGAGAGGTAGTAGATGCATGGAACAGCCTTCCTGAGGAGGTTGGGGGTCTAAAACTGTGGAGAATTCAAGAATGCATGGGACAGACATAAGGCAATTCTTGTGGGGGGTAGGAAGAAATAGGCTGTTGGTTAACTAGGATCTGCGGCCTATCCTATAGGTAGGGAAATGGGCAGACTAGATGGGCCAAGCGGTCCTTATCTGCCGTCAAAGTCTATGTTTCTATGTCCAGATAGGCCACATCTAATGCACCTCCCTAGTAACCCAGTCAAAGACATGTATGAGATTTGTTGGATTGGATTCCCCCCCAGCCACCTACCCCAGTGAAACCATGCTGCTGGTGATCCAGACCATTAGCCTCCAGGTTCTCCATAAGCCTGTCCTTCAGTAGGATCTCCATCAATTTCTCCACCACTGATGTGAGACTTACTGGCCTATAGTTGCTAACTTCCTCCCTGCTGCCACTTTTGTGCAGAGGGACCACATCAGACCTTCTCCAGTCCTCTGGAACTACTCAGTCTCCAATGAGGTGATGGATGGCATTGCCAAGGGGTGGTTAGCATTGTGCTCAGTTCTTTTAGAACCCTTTAGTGAATCCTATCTGGTCCCATTGTCTTATTCTTCTTTAGGGCTTCCAATCCCATCTGGACTTTTTATGGAGAATGCACTTTAGTGTCCACTCCCTCCTCGCTCTGGTGCTCACTGTTAACCAGCTGGCCCATCCCCCCTCCTTCTACTGAGAAGACTGAACAGAAGTAAGCATTAAAAATTGCATCTTTCTCTTGCTCTTTCTCTGCAGTCTCCTCCCCGCCCTCCTAATTCTTACTTCCCTTCCTCTTGTTTTTCCTTTTTTCACTCATGTACCTGAGGAAAGTCTTATCCCCTTTTTTGACCTTCTTAGCTATCCTTGCCTCTGTTTATGCTTTTGCTGCCCTCAGCCTCCTTCCTGCCTCCCTTTGCTTCATCAGATATAACTCCCTGTCTACTTCGTCTGGGTCTCTCTGTACTTTCTAAATGCTGTTTTCTTTTCCTTCACTGCCCTTACCACCTCCTTAGAGAACAATAGCAACCTCTTCCTCCTCCTTCCTTTACATCCTTCAAATAGCATGTTGTTGCCTTGGCTATTCCCTCATTAATCCTTCTTCATTGAGTCTCCACTCCTCCCCCAGCCATCCCCAATTTGAGGTATTTACTCAGGTAGTTTCGCTTTTCTTTAAAATCTGCCCTCCTGAAGTCTAAGACCATCGTCCTAGTATGCTTTTTCTCGTGCTCAGTTTGAATGCCAAACCACACAGTCCAGTGGTCACTTGTACCCAGGGGACGACCCACTGTGATGTCTGGAGTGCTATCCCTGTTTGTAAATACTAGGTCCAGCGCTGCCTCATCTCTAGTGGGTTCTGTTATCAGTTGCCTAAGAAATGCCTTTTGTAGGGAGTTGAGGATGGTCCTGCTTCTTGTTGTAACTGTGGCCAGAATGCCCCAGCCTACACCTGACAGATTGAAGTCCTCCAAATCAGTACTTCACCCTTACTTGTCATTTTGCCAATGGCTTTCACCAAAGCTCAGAGTCCCCCCTGTGTTTGTGGTCTGTACTGCACCCCCATGTGAATAAAAGCCCCATACCTTGTCTTTAGACTGACCCTTGGTACCTCCAGCCCTTCATTATCACTCTGGTGCCCCTGTACCTCAGTGCCTGTTGTATCTTCCTTCACATATAAAACACCCCCTGCCCTCCCTGACCTATCCTTCCGAAACATGGTGTAGCCTGGGATGGCCACTTCCCAGCTATGGTTGTTAGTGCACCATGACTCCGTTATGGTAACCAGATCCTGGTCAGTCTTGGCAGTAATTGCTTCAAAGCCAGGAATGTTTATTTCCTAGGCTTCTTGTGTTGGCACACATGGTTCTCCATTCTCTTTGCCCCTCTTTACCCCTAACCTGATTCCCCCTTCTTGCTTTCATCCCTTGCCCTTTCCATTTCCCTGATCCTGTCCTCCCATTTTTCATCATTTGTTTGCCTGCCCTCTGTACCCTCTTTCCCAACTTTAGTTCCTCTTCCTGACCGACCCTTTCTACCCTCCTTATCCTTGCTCCCCTCTAACTCTGGGGAACTTCTTCCCCCTGAGCTTCTCTTCTCTGTTTCTCTAGTCTCTTTGGGGGGGAATCACTGCCTCCCTCAGTCTTTCTGCCTCCCTCTTGCATAGTTTAAATGCCCATCAAAGTAGTATCTAAACCTTCCACCCATGACTGCTGGTTCCCCTCCAGCATGAATGAAAGCCATCATGTTTATACAGGCCTCCATCCCCTCGGGTGGGACCCCAATCCCCAGTGTAACCAAAACCCTCCTCTCTTGCACCATGCTTTTTAACCGCTTTGTTGAAGGATCTGGTGCAGAGTTCTCTAGCCTTCTGTGAAGGTTAGTCAGTAGACAGATGCAACAAACACAGGTAAAAGGTGTAGAACACACTTTGCAGTATTTATTTTCCAAAATAAAAACATTAATAAACATACAGAAAGGAAATATGTTATTAGTCCTATAGTTCTGCAAAAACAGTGCACAGTTCCCTCAGTACACAACCTCCAGGCTTAGTTCCAGCCAAAGGGATTCCTAGCACATGAAAACATGCATGTACTATGAGATGGTTCCTCTACAACAGTCAGGTCTCTGCTGACTGACTTATCTGTTTTGCATCTCAGGAGGTAGGCTTTTATATAACTGCCTACTGATGATGTCAGCACCATGTGACATGTCTAACTGACAATTCTCTAAGTAAACACAGGCAGACTGACTCATCCTAAATAAACACAGGCTGACTCATCTGACATGAGATCATGATATTTCTTTAGAAACTAGAATATAGCATGTTTACATGCCTAGATTATTTCAGCATCTCTCTTCATTTTCCTTAAAATCAATGTTGCCCTCTAAATTGGCACAAGCCTCCCCCCCACCCATTCAAATGAAATCTTATTTTATGGTAACAGTATTTTTATTTTTATTTTATTGAAATCTAGGATTACAAATATCTTTGAGCAGGAACTGCTCATTTACAAAAGTTCCACGTCGAATGAATGGGGAGTATACGTACATACAAAGGTCAACATAATAATACATAGTTACACAATAAAAAGAAGTAAGAGACTGAGACTTAGGAAATTCCAGTAATTCAAAATGTGCCAAATGTTAGGTAGCATGACATACCAGCCAAGGGGAATCTTAGAAATAAGAACTGAAGGTGAGAGGAGGGGTATGCAGGCAGGAAGGCCATAGTCTGAGGGTAGAGGTGAGGTGGAAGCTCTAAAGGAGAGGGAGGGAGGGAGGAGAGGATAAAGTCAGGAAATGCCTGGGGGGGAGGAAAGGAGAGGGCAAGGGGGCAGAGAGGGGCAAGGCGGGAGAGGTAGCTGTCAATACTGAAGTGGAGGGCAGTGAGCAGTGGGCCCCTGATTAGGCGGGGCAGTCACAACGACTAGCTGAAATGAGATGAAGTCAGAGTTGTCTCTTAAAATGGCCAAGAGCAGCAGCAGTAAGAGCCTCTTTGTTGAGAGTATTGTACCACTGTGGTGCTCTGTGGGCAAAGGCCTTCTGGCCCATGGTAGTCCGGCATCTGGGGACAAGGAAGGTTAGTTGTTGTGAACTTCTAGTTTGCTGGGTGCTGTGGTGGTCAATGCGGAGCTTTTCAATGCCCGGGGGTGTGACACCGAGGAGGACTTTTTTGGCTAAGAGGCAGGTTTGATACTGCATCTGGCTGATGAGAGGAAGCCATCCTACCCGAGTGTACAGGTCACAAGTGTGTGTAAGTCAGTCAGCCCCAGTTAGCAGCCTGCATGCTTTGTTGAGTGCAACTGTAATTCTGCGGAGGGCAGGGCGGAGGCAGAGCCATAAATTGCTAGCCCGAAATCGATGATGGAGGTGACAGAGCTGTTGATAGCCAACCGGAGAGTGTCAGGAGTCATGCAGTGTTTGTGCCTGTAGAGCAGGCCTATACGAATGTTGGTGGCTTTGGTGACAGAATCTATGTGCCGATGGTAGGAGAGTGAGCTGTCCAATATGACACCTAGGTATTTAAAATCAGGAACGTGTTCAAGTAAGGTAAAGCCAGATAAAAGAACTGGCTTTTCATCCGACTGAGCAGTTGGCTCTTCAGCTTGGGGACTGCTACAGTGTCTCTGTAGCTAGCTGCCCCTTTTATCTTCATTCCCCACCAACTCAGAAGAGGGAATAAAACAACAACAAAAAAACAATGGCACATGCTGTTCTGCTACACTGTAATGGGCAGTTCAGCAGTGCAGCATCTTTCTTTAAACAACAGACTGCTTCTTAGACAGACTACACTGTCAGTCTGTATTTACATCATGCTGTATTTTGTTACATTTATGTACAGTAGCTATCTGCTGGACCATAAAAACAGGAGGGGAAGGGAAGAAAAGAAATAGAAAAATAGGAAATAAATTTAAGGAAGGTCAAAAAGATATGTACTGCAGGTGGCCAACCTGACAGTAGAAATAAAGATTGAGAGATAGAAGTAGAAGTAGATAAAGAGGTGCTATTGCAACAGGCTTAAAAATGGGGTGGAATATCAAGCAAAAGATAAATAAATAAATGATGGTCCTGAATTCATCAGATAGGGCTTCCCTAACATACATCCCCCGCTTAAGAGGAATACGATTCAACCAGTTTTTCACCTTCCAAAATACCCTGGAAGGGTTGGAGTTTCCACCCACCCTCTTCAGAAACTTCACCCCAGGGAACCTTTTTTGTTGGTATGTCATAAGAGTGTCAACTATGCTTAAACAGATGACATTATACATTTTCCCCGGGTTTAACTAGAAACATCTAGTACAACATTTATGCATTCAACCAGATACATCTCCTTCAGGATCTATCTCTGCCCCATAGCGTGACAAGAAGACTGCAGTTTTGTGTTGTGACCTTGCACTGTGGGTCACTGAAAACCCATCAGGTTGTAGAGCTAGGTACCAGCGCATAATCCTGGCATTCTTATCCTTCATTTGATTTGTCCAGCATAAAGGATTGTGATCAGTGACCATCACAAATTCAGCTCCCCACAGATAATACATTAAGGCCTCAATGGCCCAATGCATGGCAAAACATTCCTTTTCCATTGTAGAATACCTCTGTACCCACTCATGTAACTTCCTGCTGATATAAATCATAGGATGCTCCTCCCTGTCTTACCATCTGCGATAATACAGCCCCTATGCCAGTGTCGGAGGCATCTGTGTGGACTTCAAAAGGTAGATGGAAATCAGGGCTGATCAACATAGGGGTAGAACAAAGGATAGCTTTAATCTTCCTAAATGCCTTATCGCATACTAGGGTCCACTGAACTTTATTGGCACACCTATTCTTTGTCAGATCATTGAGGGGGCTAGCAATGATGGCAAAGTTCAGTATAAACCAGCGATAGTAGCGGGCTAGCCCTAAAAAAGATGTCATATGTTTATTTGTGAGGGGCTATAGGGCTATTAGCTATGGCTTCCACCTTCCTTACATCTGGCTTCACTCTGCCATTCCCTAAAATGAAACCCAGACACTTTGTTTCTGTCCTGGCAACTGCACATTTGACCGGGTAATGGTTAATCCATCATCTGTAATGGACTGGAGAACAGTAGTCAGATGTTTAATATGGGACTCCCAGTCAGGACTGTAGATAACTATGTCATCTACTGTAGGTATGCTGCTGAATATGCTGTATGGGGTTTTAATATTCTATCCATGTACCTCTAGAAGGTAGCGGGGGCTCCATGGAGACTAAATGGCATGGTGTTAAACTGGTACAGTCCTATTGGGGAACAAAAGGCCATTTTGTCCTGGAATTCGTAGGCCCAGGGTATCTGCTAGTACCCTTTCGTAAGGTCCAGAGATGTAATATATTGTGTTGTCCCTAGTTTGTCTAGGATATCATCAATCCTGGGCATAAGATACTCATCAAATGCTGATATTGTGTTAACCTCCCTAAAATCCAAACACAATCTGATTCCTCCTTTTTTTGTCTACAACCACCATAGGGGAAGACCAAGTACCATTGGAAGGTACAATAATGCCCATCTGTTCCATTTTCTGTACCTGTCATATCACTTCCTGTCTAACCCTTACTGGCAGTCTGGAAGGCTTAAGGTGTATGGGCCCCCCTTGTGTGACAGCAATGAAGTGCTCAGCTCCTTTAGCTCTCCCTGGTGTATCGGTGAAAACATTCTGAAAGTTCTGTAACACAGTTTGTAATTCACCCAACTGCTTAGGGTTCAGCTCAGGCTTTACCTGGACTTCCTGCAATTCTCTGGACTTCTCCAGTCTTTTGTATGCTATTTCTAGCTCCATTTCGCCTTGATCTAAATGTACATACCACAATGGGCTCAGTTTCTCATGCCATTTACATAGCAGATTGGCATGGTATATCTTTTTAGGGGGCTTTTTCCCTGACATTTCTATCTCGAAATTCACCAGTCCTGTCTGTCGTAGTATTGTGTAAGGCCCTTGCCTCCTCATCAGTAGCTTGTTGTCTGAGGAAGGCAACAAAAGTAAAACTTTCTCCCCAGGCTGGAATGTCTTACTCTGGAGTCCTTTGTCATACCTTTGTTTCTATTCTCCCTGACTTTGCTTGCTGTTCAGATGGGCAATTTCTACATATCTCACCAGTTGCTTTCTTAACTGGGCCATATAGTCAAGGACATTAGTATTCCCCACACCCTTTCCTTCCTTCCAGTGGTCCTTGATAGCATCTAGGGGCCCCCTGGGATTTTTCCCATACCAAGGGGGCGCAGTTGATGTTGCCTACCTTGACTTCAGCAAAGCTTTCGATACTGTTCCACATGGAAGATTGATTAATAAGGTGGGTAGGCTTGGGGTGGGTCAGCAGTTGGCCAGCTGGGTGGCAAACTGGTTGGTGGGCAGAAAACAGAGAGTGGAGGTAAGTGGTATACAGTCAGAAGAGAGGCAAGTCACAAGTGGGGTACCTCAGGGATCACTTCTGGGGCCAGTCCTCTTCAATATCTTCATCTGTGATATTGCAGATGGACTGGAGGGTAAGGTTTGTCTATTTGCAGATGACACCAAGATCTGCAACAGAGTAGATGATCCATATGGGGTGGGCAGAATGAAAAGAGATCTGGATGAACTGGCAAAATGGTCAGAAGAGTGGCAACTGGGGTTTAACGCAAAGAAGTGCAAGATCATGCACATAGGGAAGAGAAACCCTGAAGCCAACTATAGGTTTGGAGGGGAGTTGCTGGCAATCACAAGGGAAGAAAGAGACTTGGGCATGATCATCATCACAGATGACCTGAAATCATCCAAGCAGACCACTAAAGCAGTAGTTAAGGCTAGCAGGATGTTGGGGTGTATTAGTAGGGGGATCACAAGTCGTAAGAGAGGGAGGTAATAATCCCTCTTTACAAGACACATGTTAAGCCCTATCTGGAGTACTGCGTGCAGTACTGGAGGCCGCACCTGCACAAGGACATTAACAAAATGGAGGCAGTCCAGAGAAGGACAACCAAAATGGTGTAGGGACTGCATCAGTAAACATATGAGGACAGATTAATAGAGCTCAATATGAATACCCTAGAGCAAAGGAGGAGAGAGGTGATATGATCGAAACATTCAAACATCTTAAGGGCATTAACAAGGTGAAAGAGTCCAACATGTTTCAATATAAGAAAACTAGCAGGACAAGAAGACAGCATGAGATTAGAGGGAGGCCGATTAAGGGGTAGTATGAGGACGTTCTTTTTCACAGAAAGGTTGGTGGCTGCATGGAACGGCCTATCTCAGGAAGTGGTGGATATGAATACAGCGCAGGGCTTCAGACAGGCATGGGATAGGCATAAGGGAGCAATACAGATGAGTATGAATAGATAGGCCATTGACAGAGTACAGGCTTATGGCACATTCATAAGGTAGAAAAAAGGGGCAGACTTAATGGGCCTTGCGGTCCTTATCTGCCATCAACTTCTGTGTTTCTGTGTTTCTATAACAAAGTAAAGGGAGACAACCCTGTAGATGCCTGCGGCTCCTCGCGGTAGGCAAACAATAAATATGGTAAAAACAACTCCCAATTCCTGCCCTCTTCCTGCAAAAACCTTTTCAACATTTGCTTTAATGTTTGTTGAGCTTTTCCACAAGTCCATCTGTCTGTGGGTGGTAGGTGGAGGTTCGAACAACTGACACACCCAACAGACGGTATAACTCTTTTAACATCAGTTCATTAAAATTACTGCCCTGGTCTGTCAGGATTTCCTGAGGGATCCCCGTCCTGCTAAAGATTTTAGCTAGCTCTTCTGCAATTCTGGGGGCAATGGCCATGTGGAGGGGAATGGCCTCAGGATATCGGGTAGCATAGTCACACAAAACCAGTATAAATCTATTCACCTTGGAACTTGTATCAAGTGGGCCCACAATGTCCATTGCCACTCTTTCAAAGGAGGAAGTAACAAACAGGTATGGGCTGTAAAGGGACTCCATCTCTTTTCCCTCCTTGGGCCTCCCTTGGACAGTTAGGACAAATATGGCAGTATTCAGCCACATGATCATGCACAGTGGGCCAATAAAACCTAGTTAGCAGATGATTTGAGGTTTGGGCCCTACCCTCATGACCTGCCATAGGGATATCATGGGCCAGGTAAATCAGTTGGTCCCTATATTTCTGGGGTACTACAAGTTGATCTACCACATCTCCTGTCTTGGGGCTGGTATATTCTTGGTGTAATAGGCCACCCGTAAGCACATATTGGGGTGCATCTTGTTTTACACCCTGTCCCACCTGTGAAAATAAAGGGGTTAATGGGTCCAATTTTTGCTCATTGTGCAGATCACACCCTTTTAAAACAGTCACAAAGTCTGGTGGTATGTCTACATGTGAGTCAACCCACTGTTTCTTCAGTTTCCTTTTCTCCATCTTTGTTCTTCTTTGCTTGCCTGGTTCCTCATACAATTCATCATCAAAAAGAAACACAGTGGGGAGTTGTTCTCTTTGTGCCTGGGCCCTAATAGATAGAGCCACAAGAGGTTCCTTGGCATGTGGGGTTTTAAGCAGTCTCTCAAATCCTGGATGATCCTGCGCAATAATGATTGTCACAGGGAGTGTGGGCACAAGGCCCACAGTCATTTCAAGTGTCTCTTGCTCCACTGTTATTTGTAAAGAAGTAGTTGGATATTTATGGACATCCCTATGCACACAAATAACAACCGTGTCAGGGCCTGTTGGTTGGGTGCCATCCACTACAGCTGCTTGGACCAAGGTCTGGTGACTCCCTGAATCAACAAGCCCCGTCATCTGCTTGGTACCAGTTTCTATGGCTGCAGTATATTTCATGTCAATGCCAAATGCACTGGTTCCCGCCTTTTGTTAGGACATTTCCTAGCGTTATGTCCATTCCCCTTACAATAATGGTGTATTACATCTGCTGAGTATACTTTGCCTCCTCTATCAGGCCTCCATTCTGATCTAGCAGGGTATTGGTTAGTAAGTCTAGAAAAAGGAGGGTTTCTTACCGGACCAGCTGTGGTGGGGTTGGTGCCTTGGTACCCTCTAGACTTGGAAGGCTGAGCAGACTTTTTGTCCTCTGTGAGGGTAAGTGTTCTTTCCGCTGAATTCAACATATGTTCTTTAACCCAGATCTGCACCTCTTGGGGAAGGATTTGAATAAATTGTTCATTGATTATCAGTTCCACAATCTGGTCTACTGTCTTAACACTAGGCTGTAGCCATTTGTGGCACAGTTCTTTTAGTTTGGCATATGCCTCCCTTGGGGTGTCCATCAGTTGCAATTTCAGGGACCAAAATCTTTGTCGGTATGTCTCTACATTAATATCATATCAGCGTAGAATTTCTTCTTTAACCCAATCATAGTTTTCGGTGTCTCGTCCACTTAAATGGCTATAGACCAGCTGGCCCTCCCAGTTAAATAAGGTGCCAACCTTATTACCCAATGGTCTCTTGGCCATGCACATGCCATGGCAATACATTCAAAAGTTGTAATGTATGCCTCTGTATTGTCAGTCTCGGTAAGCCTTGTCAGCTTAATGTCCTTTGGGGCATTACGATCAGCATGCCTGGGGCCTATGGTATGTATAGCTCACAAAGTGTCTGCCCACTTTGCAACCTGTCTCCTTCGACCCTTGTCCCTCTGTCTCTCCATTTCCATCTGTTAAACACACAGCTACTTTAGGAGCTCGCTGACCTCTTCTGGTGGTGCACATGTGACAGCCTCTTTGGCCTGTGGTATGTCATCCTCGACTTCAGGTTTGGTTTTGCTCCTGGCCCCAGGTCCAATCCTGGAAGAGGCTTTTCACCCATCTTCTCTGCCATCGTTCTGGTCAAGATAGGTGGCTTGTATTTCACAGGTTTACCTTTCTGCACCTGCTGTTCCTGTGTCATCTTCCAGGATATCTGGGTGATATCCCCTGATCACGTCTCTCTCCCAGCCTAACTGCACCAGTATCCCACTTCTCACACCAGATGTGAAGGTTAGTGGGTAGACAGCTGCAACAAACACATGTAAAAGGTGTAGAATGCACTTTGTGGTATTTATTTTCCAAAATAAAATAATAAACATACAGAAAGGAAATAGGTGATTAATCCTTCAGTTCTGCAAAAACAGTGCACAATTCCCTTAGTGCACAACTTCAAGGCTTGGTTCCAGCCAGATAGATTCCTAGCATGTGTAAAGTTGCATGTACTATGAGATGCTTCCTCCACAACAGTCAGGTCTCTACTGACAGACTCATCTGTTTTACATTTCAGGAGGTAGGCTTTTATACCTGCCCACTGATGATGTCAGCACCATGTGACCTGTCTGGCTCACAATTCTCTATGTAAACACAGGCAGACTGACTCATTCTAAGTAAACACAGCAGGCTGACTCACCCTAAGTAAACACAGACAGGCTGACTCATCTGACATGAGATCATGATATTTCTTTAGAAAATTGGGTATAGCATGTTTACACACCTAGATTATTACAACATGTCTCTTCATTTTCCTTAAAATCAAGTTTACCCTCTAAATTGGCACAAGCCCCCCCATTCAAATGACATTGCATTTTATGGTAACAGTATAAAAGAACTTGCTTTTCATCCGACCAAGCGGTCGGCTCTTCTGCTTGGGGACAGCTACAGTATCTCTGTAGCTAGCTGCCCCTTTTGTCTTCATTCCCCGACGACTCAGAAGAGGGAATAAAACAACAAAGACAATGGCACATGCCATTCAGCTACACTGTAATGGACAATTCAGCAGTGCAGCATCTTTCTTTAAACAACAGACTGCTTCTTAGACAGATTACACTGTCAGTCTGTATTTACGTCATGCTGTATTATATTACATTTATACAGCTACCTGCTGGACTATAAAAACGGGAGGGGAAGGGAAGAAAAGAAATAGAAAAATAGGAAATAGATTTATGGAAGGGCAAAAGGGTATGTACTGCAGGTGGCCAACCTGACAGTAGAAAAAAAGGTTTGGAGATTTATTTACTTATTTATTTATTGGAATTTCGAAACAACCTCTGAGTAAGAACTCTTTTTAGACAGGTGTACTGGCCTAATCTTTTGATTTACAATGCAGAGGTTGGTATCTTTGCAGATTCCTGTGTAGATAGACTTCACCTTTCAGAATTTGCTTGTTACCCCTGAGAAAATTGACGGATGGCCCCTCTGGGGGCCTATTTCTGATCTGGGATGTTGTGGGCCCTCTGGGCCCCATAGCTCAACCTAGGAATGCCCGATTTACAATTCCAAGTTGTCATTTTCTGCATTTAGTGCCATGCCAAGTTGGGTGGAACAACTTAGAAAATCTAAAATGGCCACCAAAATCCAATATGTCCACCATATCGCTAGTAAATACTTGATTCGCTAATAATTTCCAAATCCCTAGCTTCCAAGATACCGATTATCAATGATTCATGAACATCTATATATTGCACATTTATTCATGAACATTTATGACATCTACAGTATATATGGCTTTGAGGCTCCCTGTTAGACGCAGAACCAAATGCACACATGGATACTACATAAAACAATTGAATTCACAAGGCAATTTACTGATAAAATAGTTTGAAGTATGTACAGTAATGCTTAACATCTAAATGTTGTATGTGCTGATTTGTTGTTTAGAATTAAGTCATTTTATCAACAATTTGACCCAACACTATGAATATTGTGGGTCGACAATACACCTTGGTTGTAGTGTCCAGTTTTGAAGTCATTATATTGGAGTCCACTCTGGATATGAACTGTCACATTCACTCCCAAAGCTTGAAGATTCATCCACAGAAGTTTGTTCATTGGCTGCCGATGTGTCGTTTTCAGTGTCATCATCTCCTGTACAGTCAGTCATTGGCAGCAGTTGAAGGTTTTTTTGTTTTGGTCTTCTGTGTGTGTCTTTGGGGTATTGACTCACCTCTGTCGTCTGCCTCATCTCCATCAGCTGCACATCGTCGGCCGGCTAACCTTCTGCCCTTTCTTCTATGACGTAGGACATCAGGTAACTGAAGTCCAGAGACCCATACAGATTTCATCGTTTCATGCTCTTTTTTCCATCCTGACAAACAAGGGTCAACTTTTGGGGTTTCCAACTCTGTGCAGTGGCGCCAATAGTAGGCTATGAGACTTGCTGTCTTCATGTGCTGACATAGGCTCGCTGGGTCTGGTAGAATCATTTGCATAGTCTTCACTTTCAGGTTATTGTATTGCCTTACTCCTGTGTCTACCAGGTCCTCTCTTCCTGTACCATTGTACACGCAGTGTGAATGAAGGTCTTGACGTTTTGTTCAGTGTCTTGTGAAGCATATGTGCTTTTCCCAAGCCCTGAAAGGAGAGTTATTCTTTCTTCGACCCTGTGCGAACATTGAAAGACTAATTTCTTTGATACCTTATAGAAGTAACTCTCTGCATCGCATCCAGAGACAGCATGGTATGCTGGCAAATTGAGACTTGCAGTGTGTCCAATGTGATTGTATATAGAGCCTATGTTTACAAATATGTAGGGGTCGATTTGGAGCATCCATGGTGAATCTGGAAGGGTGTTTATGAAAGCGTAAACCATCAGGATGAGGATGCCTGTATCTTTGGCTCGTATAACAGCTGGGCGTTTCGCAAGAGCACAATGCAGCACTATCCTCGTATCTGCCTCCTCATGGTTGCAGGAAAACAGGAATTCTTCTGAATCTGTGTATATAGCATACCTGCTTCTGCCGTTGCTGATAGTAAGTGGGTATCGTAAGTTTATTCTGACATCCTCTTGTCTAACATACTCGTTGAAGCGCTGTATGAAATCTGTTTTGTTGTCGTTGTTGTGAAGGTACTGCTGATGCACCTTTCCCTGTGGCATCTCTGGTAAATCTGATCCCATGTGAAGTTGTATTCCTCCTGTTCCTACCGCTCACTCAGCTCATTCTTGCTGTTTCACCGAGAACTCCTGATCATCCTTATAATTATCAAAAATGACGATGACTTCCTCTGGGTTTGCTGTAGATGGAGGTGTGAATGCGACAAGAAGTGCTTACCAAAGGATGTCCAATGTACGCTGTGCAGAAACTTCTCTGACCATTGCCATGGTGTCGTATATGTACACTGAGCATAACAGAGGAGGGGAAGAATTTTGAGCTTCTGCTTCATTGATGAAATAATTTCTTAAGACATGTTTGGTATTAGGTTTGTAGAGGTTTCCATCCGGAGTTGCTATTGCAAGAGTATATGTTGTGAGCGATGGGAAAACGCATCTTTCTTGTCGTGGCACTTTGCAACAATGATATCGAGAGCCTGATGGTCTTCTTTCAAGACTGATTCCGCTTTGGGTTTCTTTTTCTTCTTGTCCATTCCCCTTGAAATTCTGCTGCATGTAATGGGCTCGAAGAAACCAACTTTCCTTGATATGAGGCGTTCATTTATAAATGCACTCAGCATAACTTCCCCTGCAGCCCTGGCCTTCAAAAGGCCCTTTACTATTGCCGGCGGTATTTCAATGCCCATTGTGATGTGTTGTGCTACAGCCTGACATGGATCTGAATATACGTGAAGTTTCTTCATTAGCTCTCTCACTTGACCATCATGTTTCTTCATGACACCATATGTCATCTCATTGTGTGTGGCTGATGTTTTCAGAAGCATCTCCTTCAGCGACAAACAAATTTTAGCGAGCGTGTGGGAAGTCAAAACGAAGTCACCAGCAGCTTTCTCAGACGTACTGTGACCACCTCTCATGGGTCCACCCCTCACCTTGACATCCTGTTGATTGAGACCTCAGTCACTTGGTCGCCAGATATCATGGAGAATGCCTCACTAGACAGACTGGCCCCAATGCCATATTCCTGCAGTTCATTGTATACATTTTCATTGATGGTTTTCCAATTGATGAGGTCTACATGGTGCCACGTCAAATACCGAGAGTAGTTTTTATGGTTGAATGCAAACAGTAAAGGTAGAATATCTCGTTGAGCCTGCAGATGCAAACTCAGATTCTTGTCTCTGTATGCGGCGACCTTGGCGAGAAGAGAGCTGGTGTCACCAATGTAGCCTGTCACCCACTGTCCCATGGTGCCAGAGGTTTGCAGCATTCATGACTGCACTTCAGGGAAAGATTCATCCAAGAGGACAAGAGTCAGGGATTCTGCCGATACAGATCTTCTCATGTTGATGAGCTTTTCTTGTAGTCTTTTGGTTAGTGAGCTGTGAATCTTGGATCCCGTGAATCGTAGGAGAGCCTCGAGGGACTGTTTATGTAACCTCATCGATCTAGAATAGTGGCATCCTTCCAAGGCCTGGTCAACAGATCAATCCGCTGTTATCCCTGCCTGAACACCACCAGTCATGAATTCCCATAGCACCGTATCGCTTGTAGAAGATCTTCTGCCTCACCATTAGTTCATGAAATCCTCCCATCAAATTAACCATTTTTGTATATTTTTCTTCTTTCCACATTATTTTTGCAGTCTTGTAGAAAACTGCATGATCGCAATGGCTGAAGATGTGGTCAATTTGTAGGCCACCTGTTAGATCCATGAGAAAGTCAAGGTAATATTTGCAAACTGCATCATCTGGTTCATGTGGTATAATGGGCAGGAAATCAGTTTCATATTTGAAGGTAGTGGTCGATGTTGCTTTTTTAATGAAAGCTGTCCGCGATCCTAGGACTGGAAGAGATTCATCTTCTCTGGAAGATTCTATGCTTGCTGCCAGAACCCAAATACAATCTTTGCTCAAACGAAGATCAAGCTTGGTCTTTCTTTCATCCTCATCGTAGGATGGGACGATTGGTGGGGGTTTTCTCTTTCCTATTTTATAATCCTCATAGTCAGTAGGTTCTGAGCTCTCAAAGGTTTCCTGGACTTCTCTTGTTGAACTGCTTAGAATGTTCTTCTTGTACTGGCAAATCACAGATGACAGCAGGATGTGAAATTCGGGGTACGCAAATCATTGAGTTAGTGTCATGTGTTGTTGAGACTCCTGTTAATGTCAGTTGCTTACCATCTGAGTTATCAATTGTGCCATGAGTTGGCTGTCCAGACAGAATCATGTGCAATGCTTTTTTGTCCTCAGATTTACTATCATGGGACAATTTCTTGTTTTGTCTTCTGAGGTCTGTGTGAGAAATACCAGTCCCTGAACGATATAGAAGATTGACTGCTTCTTTACTTCTGGTGAGACGATGAATGACCATGGATAGAACTATTGACTTTGGAGAATGTTCTCCGGTAATGAGGCATTGCCAGTCACTAGTAATGGACCATATATTGGTAGCTTGAATGTCTGTCTGGATGGTCACATAACCTAGAGCATTAATCTTCTTAGAAGGACTTATAGAGAGAGCTATCGCATTGAAGATTTCTGGAATAGAGTCATAATTATCAAGCTCAGAAAGCAAGTTTGTATGCCATAGGAAACTGCGGTGACTCAATTTGTCTATCTTTTAATTTCCGATTGATCATCTTAGCAAATGCCTTGGTGATGTCACTATCTCTGAGCCCAGCTCCTCTTGAGGTTGCCAAAGAATAACAAGAGGGTTTACTCTTGTCGAGTGAAGAATGAGAGGATTCCCGTGTATCCCCTTCCCCGCAATAAAACCTATTTCATCTCCGAATTCATTGCTGATAAGATTCTTCAGCTGATATGTGTGCTTCATTCCAGCATCTTGTTCGCATCCATGGAACTCGTAGAAGTTATTAAGATCCTCCAGTAACTTTGGGAGTAAATAGCAACATTTCTGCTCAACAACCTTTCTTCTTACGATTTGAAGAAACTCCGTTTTAGTACTCTGTGTGAATGCTTTACAATCCGCCTGGTGTTTGTCTGTCTCATTTGCCGACGTAGACAAAAGTGTTGTAACAACTTTGATGGTATTTGACGTCCGCAGCAAAGACGTCAACATTGGCGGTAGTGACCTTCAAACGTTTGGCTGCTCCAGACAAAAGGCATCATCGGAATTTTCATTGCATAACATGCTTTCGTGCAATGTAATCTTTCCATCTTCAAGTTCAACTCTTTGGAGTTTTTCTTCCGTATTTCCTCTCTTTTTCCTTTTCTTATCACAGATGAATCAGGTGTCATCCTTCTTAAATTCCAATGATTTTCTTTTACATCGAGTTACATGGACCGCTTCACTGCTGCTGGACGTCTGTGGGTTGGGTATGTTGGAGAATTCAGTTTTAAAAGATTGATCCGAAGAAAGTTGTTTCATTGAGTTAGTGTTTAATTTGCTTTCCTGGTAAATTTTTGGCAACACCTTGTATGAACAGGTAGGCCTGTTTCTCCAGGGCCGAGGGGAAGTTGGACATGGATTTTATTCCATACAAGGTTTCGAAGTTTCTGGTGTACTCAGAAGTTGGTTTTGTGATTGACCATTTCTCTGCAAAAGCCTTGATGGTATTCAGCCCATTCTCTCCTAATATTTGTTGCAATTCCGCATCTCTAATTTGATTCTCACAAAGAACACAGGAAGGCAAATTGGATGGATTGACCAATCTAGCAGGTAAAGCTAGAGGGCTATCCATGTTTCTGAAACAGAAACAGAAACTAAAATAAAAAAACTAGAAACTAGAAATACAAACTAAACAGGCATACAACATCCATGAACACGCCATGCAATCCTGTGAACAAAGTGGCAAATTCTCACAGAGTGGATGCAATTTTGGGTCAATGCACAAACAAGCAGATTGATGCAGTATGCAGCGTTTATTTATATTTATGTTCTAGTATATTATTTTAATATGTGTTTATATTAAATGTAATAATAATAAACTCCCCGTTCATGAATCATTGATGATCGGTATCTTGGAAGCTAGGAGTTTGGAAATTATTAGCGAATCAAGTATTTACTAACGATATGGTGGCTATATTGGATTTTGGCAGCTATTTTCGATTTTCTAAGTTGTTCCATCCAACTTGGCATGGCAAAAAATGTAGAAAATGACACCTTGGAATTGTAAATCGGGCATTCCTAGGCTGAACTATTGGGCCCAGAGGGCCCACAACATCCAAAACCAGAAATAGGCTCCCTGAGGGGCCATTCACCAATTTTTTCTGAGGTCTGTCTACACAGGAATCTGCAGAGATGCCAACCTCTGCATCATAAATTGAAAGATTAGGCCAGTACACCTGTCTATTTACAAAGGGTCTACGTCCGTTAAACAGTAACATAGAAACATAGAGGTTGACGGCAGATAAGGACCGCAAGGCCCATCCAGTCTGCCCATTTCTTTTTCTACCTTATAAATGTGCAATCGGTCTTTGCTCTGTCAGTGGCCTATCTACTCATACTCATCTGTATTTATTTATTTATTGAGATAATCAGTTTTGCAATCTTTGAGTCAGAGACTCGTTTACAAAGGTACCTCATCTCGGTGGGGGGGAGACAACAATTAAGTGAGGTTTAGGAAAGAGGTTACATACAGGTGAGATACATACATACGTTGAGTTACATGCATCATTATATAAATACATGCATACGTTGAGTTACATGCATCATTATATAAACACAGTTGTTACAGTTGTTCAATTGTACCATTGCCCAGTCGTCCATGGAACCCAGAGGACTTAGGGGCTATTCGAGACAGGGTTATGTTCCACTACAGGCATTTACAGCACCGGCTGTCAATAATTTGTTGACGGAGGGCTATTTGAACCAGCCAATCCCAGGGATCTTTGTGATTTCCTCAGGAAGGGAGTTAAACCAGGCCGGAGCTTTATGATGAAAGGATCTTTGGCAGAGAGAGGTCTTGCCCTGGGTACTAGGAAGGTGGCTTTGGTGGAGTTATGGGTTAGTGCAGGCCGGACAGCCGGTTGCAGGGATGCGGAGACCCCTGGTGGGCATAACCCAGACAGGGACTTTTTGGCCAGTAGGCAGGTGTGGTAGTTCAGTCGTTCCTCAAGAGTGAGTATGTTAGTGGCAGAGTATAGCAGGCAAGTGTGAGTTCTGCTATGGGCGCCGGTCAGGAGCCTACAGGCTTTGTTAATAGAGGTCTGGACTTTTGACAGGGAGGAGGGGTCAGCCGCTGCATATATTGGAAGTCCGTAGTCGGCCAGAGACAACACAGATGAGGTGATGGCTAATTTTAAGGCAGATTCTGGGAGGCAGTCTTTATGGCGGTAGAGGAGCCCAGTCCTGGAGTTCATGGCTTTTAGGTGGGTGTGGAATGTAAAGCCTGCATCAAAAGTGATGCCCAGATACTTATATGTTCTTACCTGTTCAAGTGGAAGGAGCGTGCTGGTGGTGATGAGAAGGAGAGTATCCTTGGTGCTGTTTTGCTGATGTGCGAACAGCATTGACTTTGTTTTTTTCAGGTTCAGGACTAGCCAATGGTTACTGAACCATTTTTCAGCTTGGAGGAAGGTGCTTTGCAGCATGCACTGGAGTAGGAGTGGGTCTGAGTGTGATGCTAAGATCACTGCATCATCTGCATAAAGCAGTATTTTGTTGGAACAGGAGCTTGGGAGAGTGTTTAGGAATAGACTGAAAAGTGTGGGTCCAAGGATGGAGCCTTGCGGCACCCCTGAGAGTACTGGTAGGTTGGTGGAGAGGGTTCTGTTTAGCTTAACTCTTTGGGATCTGTTGTGCAGGTAGTTTGAGAACCAATTCAGGGGGCCAGATGAGAATCCCAGTTGGCTTAGGGAGTTTAACAGCAGGGGGTGGCACACAGTGTCAAAGGCCTTGGCTAGGTCAATGAAAACTGCCCCTGCAAGTTGACCATTATCAAGCGCAGAGTGTATATAGTGGGAGAATTCCAGAAGGGCAGTGGATGTGCTGTGGCCCGCATGAAACCCATGCTGCTCAGGACATAGGATGTTGTATTTAGATAGGTATTCTATGAGCTGTGTGGATACTATTTTTCCAAGGCTTTGGGGGGAGGATGGAGATGGGCCTGTAGTTATTTGGTAGTGTTCGGTCCCCAGACTTATGGATGGGGGTGACTTGACCTGTTTCCATGCTTCAGAATTGACCTAGGCATGGGATTTTTTATGGCAATCAGTGAGGAGATTAGCATGACATCCAGCGTGAGCGAGTATCCTGGAGTCAAGAGGGTCATTACTTGGGTTTATGAGGCGAGGGATTTTAGTAGAAAAGGTTTGGCATCATGGGGTGAGATCGTCCGGAAGTGGAATTGTGGCCGGGAGGTGAGAATGTGGGTGGGCGTGGGGACGGGGTCAAAGAATTGGGCAGGGAGAACTGCGCGTAAGTCCGTGAAAGTTTTATTAAGGCAGTCTGCGATACATGTTTGGTCTGTCGAGACTGCCCCATTTATGACAATCTGAGATGGTGGGGGGACAGGTTTTGCCATTTAGTTCTTTAATATTGTCCCAGAAGGCTCTGGCTGAGCCCCAGGAGGATGACAAAGCAGCCTGATAGTATTTAGCTTTCGCTTGTTTGATGGCCCAGGTGCATTGGTTGCGGGCTGCCCTATAGGCTTGCCTGTCTGCCACCCTACCAGAGTCATTTGCTATGTGCCAAAGATTGTCCCTCTGTTTTAGTTGCTGGATCAGTGCAGGGGATATCCATGCAGCAGCCCTTTTTTTTTGGTCTAGATGTGGTGATGGGGGCAAATAGGTCGCAGGCATTGTTGAAGGCCTTAGTGAGATAAGTTAGAGCAGAGTTTATGTCAGATGAATAGGTCATTGGAGTCCAGTCGACTTGTGTGAGGTGATGTTTGAGGTTGTCTAGACCCCTTGGGAGAAATCTGCGTCGAGGGGCGCTGCTGTACTCAGGGCTGAGTGTGGGGGAGGACCAGAAGCAGATGACAGGGGAGTGGTCGCTAAGTGAGTCCGCAAGGACTTTACAGATTCCAATTTGTGTGGCGATTAGAGGACTATGTCCAGGAGGAGCTAGTTCCTTGGCTTGTTAAGTCTGGTGAGCTGAGTGACCATTTGAGACAGGTCAAGGGCTGCAAGCTCATCCTTTATATTATCAGACGAGGGCTGAGCCAGTTGGTGTTTAGGTCTCCCAAGATTAGTTGTTCAGCCTTTTGAGGTAAGGTGGATAGATAGTCTAGGAGGGAGTTGATCGCTAAATTTTTCGTACTCGGGGGTATGTAAGCCGTGGTTAGGTATAGGGGGCCACAACCAGGGTATGGTATGATTTTTAGAGTAATGGCTTGCGCCCCATGGTTGAGCTCAGGGGTTGGGAGTGCATGACCTAGGACCGAGTCACGCAAGTAGATTGTGCACCCCTCCGTGCTTGCCCATCCTATCAGCCCTGAACAGGGAGAAGCCTGGGAGAGAGACAGCTGAGTCAGGCGTAAGCTGGGAGAGCCAGGTTTCCACTAGCATAAGAATGTCAGGGGAATATTGTGCAATCCAGCATTGGAGTGCTGTGGTTTTCTTGGGGAGACTACATATGTTCATAAAAGCAATTCGGAGACCTTTGCCAGTGGTGGGCTGAGGCATGGCAGAGTTGCCAGGCCCAGGGTTTGGGTGCACATTTCATGAAAGCAGGAGCAGCAGAGCAATTAGGCGCCTCATAGGGTAGCGGTTGCTAAAGGTGGGGTGCTTTTGCAGCTGCCGTGACATCATATGGGTGGTGCACGGGATGGGGAGAAAGAATAGTGCCGGAGATGCTAGAGAGGAGAGTGACCATTTGTGATAGAGTTCATGGTACAGAGGGTTGTGTATTGGCAGTGGGTGGGTGGGGGTAGTGTGGTAGTCCAGTGTTCGGGATGGATTTGGGGGGATGGACTGACAGGTGGATGGGCAATAAGCTGTGAGTAGAACAGGGTATAGTGTGTGGAGGGACTGAGGTTCGGGCAGAGGCACGTCAGTGGATGATATAAAGAGATTCAAGGTATGCAGTGGGTGCTGTGTTAAGAGGAGTGCCAGTATAGCAAGGATCATGATTATGTGTGATTTTACAGTAGAGAGAATTGGTTTAAAGTGCAGGCTTCCTCTAGTGCTGGAAAGATATAACCTGCAAATGGAAAAGTTGGCTGATTGGTTCTGACACCCCATGTGATTATAGCTATATAAGGGAGTGCTGACCAAGGGTGGTGGTGGGGGCGGTGGGGAGCCGAACGCTGCACCGAGAGAGAACACTAGCCGGAAAAAAGGCGCCAGTCCCAGGATTCAAAATTGTCCACAGCCAGGCTAGCTCCCAACGGTCGGGACTGCAGCAGGGCATTTCAGGTATTTACCTAGCAGCAGAGCAGCTTCGGGGCTTTTTTTCTGTGGCAGGGAGGGCTTTCTGAGTAGCCCCCCCGACCTCCTGGCTCCTCGGGGAGGGCTCGATCTGCAGGAGAGGAGAGGAGAGAGCACAGGTTAAGTAGGCAGGTGGGGGTCGGATTAGCGTTGGGGCGGGCAGGCTTGGAAAAAGCTCTTTGTTGAGCTTAAGGCTCTGCTGATGCACAAATTGTAAAGGTTTGGACAGCTTAGATCAGGCTAAACACTTTTTACAGTTTCTATATTGATTCTAACTTAATACATCCTGCACATACAAATTACGATTATCACGTAGTAGTAAAGACAGTTTCAAGTTCCCCTAGCACCGAGAGAGAACACTAGCTGGAAAAAAGGTGCCAGTCCCAGGATTCAAAATTGTCCACAGTCAGGCTAGCTCCCAACGGTCGCGACTGCAGCAGGGCGTTTCAGGTATTTACCTAGCAGCAGAGCAGCTTCAGAGTTTTTTTTTGTGGCAGGGAGGGCTTTTCTGAGTAGCCCTCGCGACCTCCGGCTCCTCAGGGGAGGGGGGCTCGATCTAGCAGCAGAGCAGCTTTGGGGCTTTTTTTCTGTGGCAGGGAGGGCTTTTCTGAGTAGCCCTCGCGACCTCTGGCTCCTCGGGGGAGGGGCTCGATCAACAGCAGAGCAGCCGGGAACTTTTTCTGTGAGGAGGGGCTTTTCTGAGTAGCCTCTGGGCCTCCGACTCCCTCGGGGAGGGCTTGATCTAGCAGCAGAGCAGCTTCAGGGCTTTTTCTGTGGCAGGGAGGGCTTTTCTGAGTAGCCCTCATGAGCCTCCGGATCTCGGGGAGGGGTCTCGATCTAGCAACAGAGCAGCTTTGGGGCTTTTTCTGGCAGGAGGCTTTTCTGAGTAGCCCCTCGCGACCTCCAGTTTCCTCGGGGAGGGCTTGATCTGCAGCAGAGCAGCCGGAGCTTTTCTGTGGCAGGGAGGGCTTTTCAGAGTAGCCCTCGCGACCTCCTGACTCCTCGGGGGTAGCGGGGCTCGATATAGCAGCAGAGCAGCTTTGGGGCTTTTTTTCCTGTGGCAGGGAGGGCTTTTCTGTGTAGCCCTCGCGACCTTCGGCTCCTCGGGGGGAGAGGGGCTCGATCTAGCAGCAGAGCAGCTTCGGGGCTTTTTTTCTGTAGCAGGGAGGGCTTTTCTGAGTAGCCCTCGTGACCTCCGGCTCCTCAGGGGGAGGGGGGCTCGGTCTAGCAGCAGAGCAGCTTCAGGGCTTTTTTTCTGTAGCTCCTGAAGTACCCTGGGATGTATCCCATGCCTGTTTGAAGCCCTGCACTGTATTCATAGCCACCACTTCCTGAGGTAGGCCGTTCGTTCCATGCATCCACCACTCTTTCTGTGAAAAAGAATTTCCTCACATTCCCCCTTAATCGGCCTCCCTCTAATCTCATGCTGTGTCCTCTTGTCCTGCTATTTTTCTTATATTTAAACATGTTAGACTCTTTCACCTTTTTAATGCCCTTAAGGTGTTTGAATGTTTCGATCATATCACCTCTTTCCCTCCTTTGCTCAAGGGTATACATATTGAGCTCCGTTAATCTGTCTTCATATGTCTTCTGATGCAGTCCCTGCACCATTTTCGTTGCCCTTCTCTGGACTGCCTCAATTTGGATAATGTCCTTGTGAAGGTGTGGCCTCCAGTACTGCACGAGTACTCAGATGGGGCCTAACCAGTGTCTTGTAAAGAGGATTATTACCTCCTTCTCATGACTTGTGATGCCCCTACTAATACAATTCCTAACATCCCCTTGTGGCTTACCTCACTGCTTTTAGCGGTCTGCTTGGATGATTTCAGGTCATTGTGATGATGATGCCCAAGTCTCTTTCTTCCTTTGTGACTGCCAGCAACTCCTCCCAGCCTATAGGTGGCTTCAGGGTTTCTCTTCCCTATGTGCATGATCTTGCACTTCTTTGCATTAAACCCCAGTTGCCACTCTTCTGACCATTTTGCTAGTTTATCCAGATCTCTTCTCATTCTGCCCACCCCATCTGGATCATCTACTCTGTTGCAGATCTTGGTGTCATCTGGAAACAGACAAGCCTTACCCTCTAGTCCATCTGCAATGTCACTAATGAAGATATTGAAGAGGACTGGCCCCAGGACTGATCCCTGAGGTACTCCACTTGTGACTTGCATCTCTTCTGACTGTATACCATTTACCACCACTCTGTTTTCTGCCTGTCAACCAGTTTGCCACCCAGTTGACCAACTTCTGACCCACCCCGACCCTACCCAGCTTATTTATCAATCTCCTATGTGGAACAGTGTCGAAAGCTTTGCTGAAGTCTAGGTAGGCGACATCAACTGCTCCCCCTTGGTCCACCACTCTGGTTACCCAGTCAAAGAAATCTATGAGATTAGTTTGACAGGACCTTCCTTTTGTAAACCCATGCTGTCTTGGATCCTGTGCCCCTATGGATTCCAGGTGTTGCGCTATCCTTTCCTTAAGGAGTGCCTCCATAATCTTGCCCACTATACTGAGGTAAGACTGACTGGTCTGTAGTTCCTTGCCTCCTCCCTGCTACCACTCTTGTGGAGCGGGATCACATGAGCCCTTCTCCAGTCTTCTGGGGCCTCTCCTGTGCTCAGAGACTCACTAAACAGTTCTGCTAATGGCTCTGCTAGTTCCACCCTTAGCTCCTGAAGTACCCTGGGATGTATGCCATCAGGTCCCATTGCCTTGTCCACCCTGAGCTTATCGAGCTCTTGTAGGACCCTTTCTTTTGTGAAGGGAGTGGTGCTCACCCCCCTCCCCCCTGTGTCCATGGTTCTGAGCTGTGGGCCCTGCCCTACCTTCTCTGCAGTAAATACTGAGCAAAATTATCTATTTAGGATAGATGCTTTTACAGGGTCCTTCTCCTCACATGCCCCCTTTTCTCCTTTGAATTTAGCAATACCCCCTCTGGACTTTCTCCTTTCACTAATATATCTATAGAAAGTCTTGTCACCTTCTTTTACTGTTCGTGCTAGTGTTTCCTCAGTTTGGGACTTTGCCTGCCTTACCTTCCCTGCTTCCCCTTAGGGCAGTTTGGTATGCCTTCCTATCTTCATCCCGCTGTGTTCCCTTATATTTCCTGAAGGCCAGCCTTTGGCTCTGACCTTTTCTGCTACTGTATTTGAGAACCAAAGTGGTATCCTTCTTCTTTTGCACTTCCTTTTCTGTCTAACACAATGGGATGTTTCTTCCAAGTATTGCATCCTTAATGCTTGCCCACTTTGCCTGTACCCCCTCACCTGTGTTTCTTTTTGCCAGGGCTAGCTTAATTCTCTTGGCCATCTTATCAAAGTCAGTTCCTCTGAAGTCCCATATTTTTGCCTTGGAATGTGATGATTTAGATGTAGTGGCCAAATTGAACCATACCATGTGATGGTCACTGGCCCCCAGGTGACCTTCTACCTGGAGATCTGTGATCCCTTCCCTGTACAAATACAGACAAAATTGAATTCACAGTACAAATACAGACGTAGTTGAATTATGAGTACACGAAGTAAAAAAAAAACAAACAGAAAACAGCTAAGAGTTTCTTATGAGTTTCATTAAGGGTTTAATACTAAGTGCTGTATGGCATAAGGAAATATATGAGAGAGAGGACAATTTAGGATAGGGAGAGGGTGGTTAGTGAATGGAGCATGGGGATAGAGCAGCCCAGAAAGAGCATTGTAACACTGCATTACAGCTGGGGATGGTGCATGTGAGAGTGTGTTGTAAGGTGGGAGAAGGTGGTTAAAGAGAGAGGGGGAGGGAAGAGAGAGAGAGGGAAGGAGAGAGAGAGACCAAGTGGGGAGGGTAGTATCATGAGAGTGGAGATTGATGGAGAAAAGGGTGGTTGGGGGTGAGGGAGAGGGAGAGAGAGTGTGAGAGGGGCAATGAGGCGCAAGACAAGAGAGCGCAACTACTAGCAGAATAAGTGCTAAGGAGAATGAGGTGCCAGAGTCTGGGGAGCAGGGGTAGGGAGTGGGAAGGGGTGGACCATGTGAGTGAGTCCATGAGTAGTTGCTGGTAAGCAGAATTGGGGCAGGCCCTGGAGACCCACTCCAGATAGAAGTAGAGAAAGGTGCTGTTGCAACAGGCTTAGAAAGGGGGTAAAATATCAAGTAAAAATAAATAAATAAATGAAATTTATCAGATAGGGCTTCCATATCACACCTTCCCCTGTCTGTACCCAAGGAGCACCTCAGTGAAGGCCACTGTGTGAGCAACCTGCTTCAGAACCCTCACCAGCTCCCCAGCTGCACGTTCTGGATTAATTTCTACCAGGTTACATACATAAAATGCTGAACCCCTTAGGAGAATACCAACCCCCATCACATTAGTCAGAGCCTTGGGCTCAAAAGGAGGGTCCCTGTAGCCATGATTTTTGGGCTGCAGAAACCTCGAAGATTTTATTGTTGTGTCCTGAACAAATAGTATATACCTTGGGCAAGGTTTCTAATAGAAACACAGTGGACAACCTTTTCTTGTGAGTCTTCATACTATTTACATTTAATGTACTTGGGGAAATTGAGGGCCTGAGACACACAGTAAATTTTTATTGTGGGGGGGCTTCAGATCTTTGTTTGGTTTGGGGTCTAGTCTTACATCAGAGCCATTTTGCAACTGATTTCTTAGCTTGGGAGCTGTCCAGATCCGAGGACTGTTCCCAGAGGTAAGAAGAAATTGAGGATATTTCTGAATCCCCCTCATCATCCTCTGTATCTTCTCACTGTTGGGGGGAGGCAGGGCAGCATACCATTTCTTCATAGGGGTGAGAGTTGTCTTGTTACTCTTCTTTTTTGCTTTCCTATGTCTGCTGCGTTTCACAGGGGTGAGAGTCATCTTGTTACTGTTTTTTCGCTTTCCTGTGACTACTCTGCTTCCCTCTGGATATCACTTCCATGCCTGTCTCGGGGGGGGGGTCATTACAGGGTGAGCAGGCTGCTGCTCTAAATATGCAGAGGATACGTTAGGAATGACTGGGTTCGGAATCTGTACAAGCAATCTCTGCTCTGAAAGTACTTTCTTTGTGTGAAGTTCTATAGGTTCTGGGTCTAAGGTAGCAGCTCTCTGTTCCTGATGAACCTGATTTGGAGCTTCTGGAGTTGGATCAGGAACTGATGAGGTATTTGAAGTTTCCTGCTAAAGCTGTTCTTTTCCTGACGAACCTGATTGGGAGCTTCTGGAGCTGGATCAGGAACTGAGGCAGTATTCGAGGTTTCCTGCGGAAGCTGTTCTGTATGGGATTTAGGGGAACATGTTGCTCATCAGAATGTGTTAAGTCAGTCAGTCTTTGGGCCGAACATCTGACCGAACCTTGAGCTTGTTCTGCAGCTGTCAGCTTCTCTTGGTTCACTCTGTTGTCTTTGTTGTTTGAGGCCCAGGGGCAGTTCTGCTTCTGTGAGTGCCCCTGTTCTCACACAGGTTGCAATAAAATGGGTTTGGGCACCTAATGTGTCTATACTCCAAGCAATGATTGCAACTTTTCATATCACAAGCAAAACTTAAATATTTTGTAGCCCCACACATGAGATAGGTTTGGGGATGCCCTGGGTGAAAACACATCCCCCATCACTCCCCAGAAAAAAAACAACTTGGAAGATGGCAGACACCAGTTTATGTCTGATGTAATTTTACTTGAAATTTCCATGCCCCTGTCCAAACCTGCTCAGTATCTGTTGCTGGGGTGGGATGTTTCCAGGACATCACGTCCTTGTTGAAGACAGTATCATACAGTATGTCAGAGACATGCATACCCTCATTACGAAAGAGAATTGTGATTACCTTGACTACAGGTTTGGACAAGGGGATAACAATAAAGGGACACCAGAGTATAAAATCTTTCAGTCTATTGCATTTTATCGTATTTAACCCAGAAGTGTTATAATGACTTGATAGCTTGAAAACTGACACCATAAGGTTGTTTCTCTAGATGCATACAACTCAGCAGCAAAGAAACCCATTGATTCTTTTAAGAGTTTTTTTTAATAACACATACTCTATCTAGAGACAACTTTAGCCCTCCTTTATATTTCAGTCTGACTGCCGTACACATTTGTGCAGCTTTCCACTGGTCTGCAAATTAATCCTTCATTTTGAGCTGTCTTTTTGACTCTCCTTAAGGATCTGTAGTGGGCTCCAGGTGGTGAGATGAGAGTGTTGGTCACCTTGTACCTCTAGTTCGTCTTTTGTGTGAGCTAGTTTAAATTCTAGCTGATTTTTTGCCAATTTAATAGAATTTTTTAAGTTTTTCACAGTCTGTATTTATGTAATAGAGTAGTTTTAAATGGAACAGAAATGTTCTTAAGTTTCCTAAAAAGTTTAATTTTTATTTTAATCTGATTTTTAATTATCTTGTTGAACCAAGGGGAAATTTTTCCTTTATTATTAAATTTTCTCTTAGATGGAATAAAGGTATTTTCCAAATAATGTACAATGTTTTTAAAAAAGTCCCAAGCTTGTTGTGTTGTACAATTAAGAAGATTAGATTCCCAGTTTATGTTTTGTAAATATTCATTGATTTTAGAAAAATTTGCTTTGTTATAATTTTTTGTATAGTATAACTTCCTTTGTGTAGTTTTAAACTGTTGAATTTCAAAAAGAATAGATGAATGATCACTGGTCCCAAGTGGATCCCAAATTTGTAAATTGCTAATTTCTTGCTCTATGTTAGTAAATAATAGATCCAAAATATTAGGACCTCGAGTGGGTTCAGTAACAAGTTGTTGTAATCCAGTACTAACTACCACATCTATTAGTCCTTTCTCGGCATAGGACTGTCCTGAGAACGAGTCCCAGTTAATATGAGGAAGGTTAAAGTCACCAAATATTACAGTATCTTGAGATTCTGAAAAATGTGTAATTTCTTTAAACATATCAGTTGTGTAATCTGAATTTGCAGATGGAGGTCGATAGATGTTACCAATAGTTATATTGCACTGCTAGTTCAATAAGATTTTAACTCATATACTTTCCAAAGGAAAGGAAGAACACACCAAAAGAAGGAATATCATTTCGTATGTACATACAAACTCCACCGCCTTGCTTATCTAATCTGTTTTTATGATATAACTTATAACCTGGAATTTCTCTGGACCAAATTGAGGATGCGTCTCACCAAGTTTCAGTTACTCCCACCACACCTATATTTAGAGTTTTACATTTGGCTTCGAGTTCTGCTAATTTGAGTTGGTTTAAAGATCTTGCATTCAAAGCTAGGAATTTACATTTAATTGTAATAATATTTTGGTAAGTATTCAGAGACTTGAGAATAGACCCATTCTCCCCCATTGTTTTTAGTTTAAACAATGATTTATGATTTTAGTGATACTTTTACCCATAAGTGTACTACCCCTACGACTGAAATGTAAACCGTCCCAGCAAAACAGTTTCAGCAAGGATTGGGCAGATAGTATCTACACAGCTTATTAACAGTGGTGTAGGGCCCAGATCCAAACTACAACTGGTTGGTCATACAGTCTGGATAATCCTCACAACATCCGTGAATGCCAGCCTACCAAAGTCAGACCAGGAAAAACAAGGGATTACCTCCTCTCACCGACCATCACAACTCCCTGTAGAGAGAGCAGGATGGATGCCCGATCTGATGCTGGCAATCTTATCTGTGAAGAATCGAGCAAGCTCATCACACTTCATCTGTGAAAAATCTCTTCCAGACTGCAGACAGAGTGGATTGCACAATCTGTCTGCAGTTTGAAAGAGTTTAGCTGGTTGATTCTGCGCAGCAGCAATCTTCCTAGACAGGAATTCTGCCTTCTTATGGGTGATTGCTGATTGATAGACCTTAAAATGGTCCATTAATCTAAGTCTTCCAGCATCTAGGCTGGACTTTCGTCAAGCTCTCTCTAACCTTCGTCCTACTCTCCTCAGCTCCTTCAAAGAATCATCAAACCATGAAGATCTTGAACGCTGAGTGAGTGGACGAACACGAACAGGTGCAATTTGATCCAGGGCATCACCCACAGCCTTATTATAGGCAAGTACGAGATCCCCTGGATCCATGCTTGAAATACCCGATAGGTCCAAAACCGCCAAAAGGCCTTCTGGGATAACTCCCCTTAAAGGGCGATATTGTACCATCTCCATAGGAGCAGGCCTCTTTAGGGGTGCCCCAAAGCTAAATCTTATGGTGTGATGGTCTGTCCATACATTTGGTTCCACCCCCAAATGCGTGACCTCCAGCTCCAGAAGGAACACTAGGTCCAATGAGTGACCCCCTACATGGGTTGCAGACGTAATCACCTGTGTAAGGCCCAACATTGTCATCAGTTGGAGGAGATTTTTCCCAAAAGGTGAAAGTTCATCTTCGACCCAAGTGTTGAAGTTACCCAGTATTAACCATCTGGGTGACTCCAGCACTATGTCGACAATGAAGTCCACAGACTCCTTCAGGAATTCTCCACCATCACTGGGTGGTCGGTAGATGAGGAGAACCCTGAACCCTGCACCTGCTCCCAGAATACACTCATAGGATCCAGTGACACCCACTGGCACATCCACAAGACCCAGCTCCATTCTAAAAAGATGGCTACACCCCCGCCCCTGCGATCCAACCTCAGGTGGTGTATGACCGAGAACCCGGATGGAGCAGCAGAGGCCAATATAGGGCCTGCATTCTCATCCAGCTAGGTCTCGGTGATGCGTGCCAGATCAGATGTTACAACAAGAGCCGCTATGATAGTGGTCTTGTTTTTAATTGACCTGGCATTACATAACACTGCCCGGGTTGGATGGGTTTTCCAGGAGGAGCGCAGTACCAGTCTGCAATTTGCGGAACCCTTGGGTATGGGAATCAGGCAGGGAAAACCCCTCTCCTGAACCCATTCCACCCAAGGGCGTCTCCTAGTCCCCACTACCTCAATCGATCGGCCCCTTTCCATTCTCCCACTTTGCCCAGACCATACACCCCTCAAATGCCTTCTCACTATCCCCAGTGAATGACATTTGTTGTAAACTTTAGGCACCAAAGGGGAACAGTGAAAAGGATGAAGGTCACGGAGCAAGGTGGGAGAATAGCTCCTGACCATCTTAATGCCTTCCCAGCACATTTCAATAAACAGTAGTTTATCTAAAAATCCAAATAAACAACTCAACAATCACAATAAACAATTTAACTGAGTAAATTATTACAAAACAAAAATCACATCCCAGAAATCCTGAAGTAACTATAACACTCAAATTTCGATGTTAAAGTCTTGAAAAGGATTAAGGCTTCTCACTTCCCCAATCCAACAATTACATTCAGATTTTACTCTCACTAAAATCTAAAGAATCTAATAAGCAAGACAGTTTGATGAGTTTACAACTCTTCAGGCATTAATAAGAAATACAATAAAGGTTCAAAGGGAAAAATAGCTGGCAACTAATGGGGAAAGCTTTTACCCCCACTGGGAACAGGACTACAGATCCCAGAAAGGACCACTCACCAGTGAACCCCACTAGGAATCCTAGGGGCACGGCTTCTCCGAGCCCACCCTCTGGTAGACCGGAATCAATACCACCCGTCCCAATCCCAGCAAGGAAAAAACAAACAAACTTAATCCCCACCGAGAGCAGGACTACCGCCCCCAGAAGGGGACCACTCAACAGTGGGCCCCACTAGCATACCTGGGAGGTACCATTCCCCAGCCCACCCTACGATAGGCCAGGACCAATACCACCCGTCCTAAACCCAGCAAGGATAGCAAACAAACAACAGCACCCCAGCAGCTTACCCTGTAATAAATCCCATAATTTCATTAAAATGCTCTGGTTATACCAATTAAACAATTCAGTTCAACAAGTTAACAGACTAAGCACAAGTCCCATTCAGATCTTCACTCCAATATAAATCCAACTGGAATTTCATATATTACTCATGGACCAAAACGCCTTCACAAGTCCAGTTTTAAAATCAGCAGCTCCAAAAATAAAGTCAGAGATAGTCCAACCCCACTCAAGCCAGTCCTTCAGGTCCTGGTCAGGAAACAAATCGCCATGACAGTTTCAGCAGTTTGAAAATGCAGCAGAATGCAAAACGACTTCGACTACTCCAAGGTTTCTTCCCAAGCAAAAAGATTCAGCTTACTCGCAAACTGTCTGTAGTCCCCACACAATCCCTCGAACAGCAGGATAAAACCACTGCTGAGCTGAACGTTTACTCCAACTCCGACTCAAGCCAAAAATTCAGCTTACTTGCAAACTGTCCACAGTTCCCATACAATCCCTCGAACAGCAGGATAGAACCACTACTGAGCCGAACGTTTACTCCAACTTCGAGTCCGGCAATCACTCCTTTCAGATCAGAGCCCAAGTCGCACACAACAGCACATTTCCTCTTCAATCGATCGCAGTCGTTTAAGCATTTAAAAATATGCTGTAAACTTCGATAACCATCAACAGAGCCATTTAAAAATACACTAAAATGCACCGAAATAGACTAAAAATGGGCTGCAACAGGCGTCGGCAGGACCATTTTCAAAAACCGCTACAGGAAGCTATAGCGAACATCAGCAAAGCACCAACAACAATACAAGTTAAACTGAAAAATGAAAAACAAATTAAAATACAAATAAATAGATAACAATAAAGCTTATGGCTTATAACAGAGCTTGTAGAAAAAGCTCACAGTGGCTGACCCAGTGTGGCCACCATCTTGCCAGAAGTATTTGTACTAGCCTAGTTGACTCCGGGGGGCACAGGGTTGGCGATCAGCCGCCGAGGTCGGCCCACCAGCGTTTTCCTCCTAGTTTTTACTTAGACCCAATGAGGAGCCGGATGTACAAAGGCATCGCACTAACATGCTGATGCCCACCATGCTCCTCCCCTTTACATGTGCCTCGTGACTGCGGAGCACCCAGCCTCTGCTGGGTGTCACTGCAAGTGCGGTGCATGGCCTTACCCTCCCTGAAGGAAGGAAAGCTGTCATGGGATGCTCAATCCTTCCTTCCCCCTGCCAGTCCCCAGCTCCCCGAGTCTGTTCCCAAACCTGGGTCACTGGCGCGGCACGAGGTGTGGCGTCCAGCACCTCAACCCTTAGTGCCACCGGACTGGCCCAGTCAGACAGTTTTAAAGTACTAGGAAGTATCTCTGCTTTGGGAGGGGGCTGGGGGGCAGTAAGTATTTTCATCATTTGGAGTTTCAGCCTCTGACTCAGAATTTAGGTTTTTATCTGCTGTAGTATGCACCATTTCCTCACTATGAGGGGAACAGGATTGACTTGGCCCAGCAGTTGCATTATCAGAATCCCCCAACACAGTGTCACTTATTGTTTTTGCTGTCACAATATGTGTATCCACAGTAGGCTCAGTAGTACCCGTTTCTTTAGCAGCACTGTCATTGGGAGCTGTAGATTTTGGGCAAGCTTGCACTGTTGAATTAGAGCTCCCTGGTACCCACTTATTATCTGCTGTCTTAACCCACCCTGCATTCGTTAAAGCCCACTCTACAGACCAAGGCTCTGTTTGTTCTTTAGGAGCTGATCTTTTTTCATTTGCAAGCTGCTGCTCCTTGCAATGCCTAAATGCTTAAACTGCTTCCCTTTACCCCCATGTAAAGCTGCTTAGTACCAGAGTGAGCAGTTTTTACACTGATATCGGCATTTTTACCGGAGTCAGCCTTACCAGAAATGCCCACAGTTCCTGTTGTGGAGTGAGTAACAAGGTCCCCTAGAAGCGGCTATAATTCTGTTGTTTGAGCACTTGCATTTTCCACTGCAGGAAAAACATTCACAGAAGTAGTACAAGTACTATTTTCTTGTTCGCGTGGCTGCCCCTTTGAAGTGTTTGACAGCTGCGGCTGATGTCTGTCAAATACAGCTTTGAAGTTGCCGCAGTTTTGGCATGCACAAGCAAATCCTCCGAGGAAGCTGAAATTTGCTTTTCAGACAAAGGCATAGTGTTGGCTGGCACAATACCGGACTGGTATAGTTGTTCTCATTCTTTTTCAAATTGGGCTTCTTCTTCAGCTACTAAGTTTAGCAAAAACGTTTTGCATTCTTCCACCACTTGTAGGCATTGTTCTTCTCCCTTCTCTGGACTGCTAAGGCATCCCTCTCCTTATCCGCAGCACTCTGCTTTGTTTCAGACATATTTACATCCATTTCCCCATCAACATTTTGATCACTCTGAACCTCTAGTGAAAAGGTAATGGAGGAAGAGGTCTGCTCTTCCATACCTGCAGCATCCACATCTGTCTCCTCCGAAGTGGCCCTCTTGGCAGACTGGCAGATGGCCAGAGGGTCCCCCTGCAGGAGTGTAGGGGAAAATTTTATTCAAAGAAACTATACATAAGTGTCACAAAAAATCATAAATAAAAAGAAAAGGAGAATATTATTAAAGTAATTTTGTTCAAGTGAATGGAAACTCAGTGTCCGTAATCCATGGTAGATTAGTCCAGTATTCGAACAATACTCTTCTTGGGAGTTTATGTGCTTCTTGGCAGTATATATGTCTTAATGCTTCTGTGAGTTTGCCTAATTATTCATGGTAAGACATACAGTGTTGTTGCAAAGTAAAAAGACATCCTGCAGTCCATAAATATCACTTAAATACTGTGAATATAACATTTAGGGTATCAATATGCCATTTGTTCCATTCATTTGAAAAATCTCCATACATTATATTGCTGTAAGTTGTTGTAGAAAATTCAATGGCCCCCAATTTTTCTGCAACTAATTCCCAAAAAGCCTGTATATAGAAACACTCAAAAAATAAATGCTCTATGGTTTCTGTCTGAAAACATTCTAATCTACTACAGTATGTTCCTGAGGTCTGCTTGTGTTTCTGGTCGTGCTTTACATTGAGTTTCTAGTAGTAACTCAACCAGTGTAAGTCCCACATATTGGGTGGTATTCTTGAATTTTGTAATAAAGATAGAAGTGCAGTTGCCTGGTGTTCTGGACATTTCTCAAATACTCTCTCTACTGTATATGTCGTTTCTGTAAGAAATGAATATGCATTCTTCCTATGTATTGTCAATATCATATTACTAGTAAATTTTCATTGTCACAATCTATTGAAAACATCTTGGATGTAACTGGGGACTGAGAAAACTTTTTTAACTACCCTCAGTGAATTTGATTCCCACTCAGGGAACCAATGTCTGCACGTTGCATAAAACCATGGTTTCCATCCTTTATTCATGTTGATTAACAGGGGTTTTAGGTTTGCATAGAAAAAAAAACTGTTATAAAAAAATAAAAGATGAACAATGTTCAAACCTCCTCTCTTTAGGGGGAGATATGTTCCTTTTGATGGGATTTAAGTGACTTCCCAATAAAGCTTGAAAAAAACACTAAGAAGGCTGCTTTCCAGATATTTTGGAGGGGGAAATATATAGCTAATGTAGAGGAATAAGGGAAGAAGAAAAGTTTTTATTAAAGATATTCTCTTCTTCTTCCCCATTTTACTTTTGTTCCATTGTGCCACTATATTTCTCCCTTGTGTAAGAGTAGGGACATCTTTTATTGTAATATACAAAATAAGAAAAAACAAGGTTAAACAATAATACGTGTTAACTTTACATGAAAGAAATACAGAAAGAAGAAAAACATAAAATACATCAAAAGGAAATATATGAAACACACATTATGAAAAAACTGACTAAAAGAAAACTAACAGTATTTACTTCATACTGAACATACACCTCATATTAGACTGTCCCTTGTCCACCAATACCCTCCCCCTTCCCCCTCTTTACCCAAAGAGTAGGGGAATTTTATTTATGAAAAAGAAAAACTATTACAGATGTATAAAGGCAACATATTTCACAAAATATATCATTTAATAACATAAAGCAAGCTGAGACAAATTAAATAGTTATAAAGTTGGAGTATGCAGAAACTTTCCACAATGTTTCCAATAATTTTTAAATAATGTTTCAGAAACTGTGCATTTCTCCTTCTGGTATAATTCTTTCAGTTGTAACAAAACTTGATTAAAAACTTGAATACCAGACATTTCTTTGTGCTGTAACACCAGAGTGGATCTGGCTTGCCACAAGTAGAATCTACATAAGGAAAAATTTTATCTCAATGTGCTAATGTGAAATTTCTGAAACAGTGGAGGATACAGACCCAAACCTACTAAGACATAAGGCAATTTTTGTGGGGGGTAGGAAGAAATCGGCTGTTGGTTAAATAGGATCTGCAGCGTATCCTCTAGGTAGGGACATGGGCAGACTAGGTAGGCCAAGCGGTCCTTATCTGCCATCAAAGTCTATGTTTCTGTGTTTCTATTTCGTAAGTAAGCTGAGAAGGTGGTATCTGTCCCCATGATTGAGAAAATAGCCTCCAAAACTGTATAGCAAATGGACAGGAAATATAAAAATGTTCCATTGTTTCTAATACGGTCATACAGGAAAGCCATGGATACATTCTCTCCTGTACAGTTTTGTGTTTATGGGTATTTCGTGATAATTTGTGAGTAGGGGGAGCTGCTGAGTCTATGACCTCTGTTTCAGATGGTCAGTATGCTGGTGAACCTGCAGGTGAGCAGATCTCCCTCCCTGCAGGCCCAGTCCTCACCTGGTTAAATAAAAAAAAGAAAAAAAAAAGAATTCAGAAGGAAAGACACTTTTTCAGGGTATGCATCTCCTTTACAAAGGAGGAACGCTGTCAGGCTACAATACTTAGGGAGATTGTCTGGAAATCCTGATAGAATTTATGTAAGCAAAAAATTAATTAAAGAGTCCCTTGTTTTGTTTTACTAATGAAATCTACGCCTTGATACACTCTTTATGATATTATTTTTAAAACCCCCGCCAAGGACTGGATAGGTTTTGGTCAAAGTCTGAAAAATTAAGATACTCAGCCATGTGGTTACCTTTTAGGGCAATTTCACTAACCAAACCAGCCATAAAAAATGTTACCATACTTTTCAGGAATGAAACAGTAGCAGTTCATGATACTTCACACTGGCTGCAGCAAAGATGCCAGGTGTTAGCCCCCCCATAGCCAATTTTTGATGAAGAGCACCTATGGACGGGGGGGGGGTGGAACCAAAGGGGGGTGTGGAAATACAAAGTGCGATTACGCAAGCAATAATACTCTCCAGGGTGGGCGGTATTGGGCAATACCAGACCGCCCAGGGGTATAATGAGGCCCGACGCCACAGGCGGAGGGCCTTATAGCCCCTGGAAGGTCCGGTATTGCCCATACCGCCCACCCTGGAGGGTATTATTGCGCAACCTGTGTTTGCAATATGGCCATGTTAGCCTGGACTGCCCTAATCCTTTCAGATGCAATCTATGTGATGAGGAAGGGCATTCTTATAAATCTTGTCCATAGGCAGCCCATAATAGGCTAGATAGTGTAGTGCAGGACACAGTCAACCTGATAGAGGCCTGCCAAGCTCAAGCTCAGACCTCTCAAACCCTCCAAATAGTTAATGAAACACCTCAAACTGAAACAAGTTCTATTCAGCAGTCACAGGAGGTTATAGTTGAGCCTTCTCAGGAAACCCCATCCACTTCTTCAGTGATAACTGATATGGGAGAAATGCCTCCACTCCAGGTCATAGAGGAAGCTCCAGAGGGTAGCTTTCAAGAAGTTAAAGGCAAAAGGAAAGCTGAAGTATCTCCTGCACCCACACACCATGTCGTTACCAAAAACAGATTTCAGACTCTTGCTAAAAGACGTCAGTGGGGAGATGAGGAGGAGGAGAAATCCGATTCCTCCTCCTTATCCTCCAAGACAGACCCTGCACCAGAAACACTGGTAGAAACAGGAAAAAAGAAAAGAAATAGGGGATGGAGGAAAATAGTTTGATTAAAATAAAGATATGGTTACTCTTTTAAGCTATGGAGATATCTTGTTGCATTTCCCCCCTAACTCTAAATGTGTGCAGCATAAAATCTTATAAAAAGAGACTGACAACTCTCCAAATCTTACAAGACTTGCCAAATAATATTGTTTTTTTACAGGATACCAGGATTAAAAACTTTATATGAGGTTCCACAAGTGAAGAACATTTGGCCCTTAGGCCCTTGCTACTGGTCACAAGGCCCTGATGCCTGTGATGGGGTAGGGATTTTATTTAAAGGTTTTCAGTTTTCTATCCACAGGGTGGTAAATATATGCCCAGGTACAGCCTTGCTGGTGGATATGCAATTGGATTCCATATCGTTTTGTTTAGTGAACATTTATGCCCCACAAACCATAGCTACTAGAACAGACCTTTTTAAAACAATTCAGCCATTCTTCTACACACAAAGGAATGTGGTTTTAAGAGGAGATTTTAATTGACCCATTTCACAGGCTGATAAAGGTGGGCTTACTAAAAAAATGTTTTGGTGATTCCAATTATTTAACGTCTGTGATAGCTGCTGCTGGATTGATGGATGGTTTCCTTTCTGAAAATAAGGTTGGGGCAAAAACCTTCACTAAAGGAATGTTAGCAACCCATATCGATTATTTTTTTGTAACCAAAACTCTTCAGATGTTACATGCATGCACTATACCGTGTGAAACCTCAGACCATTTGACAGTAGCATTAAAATGTAAAATTTCTCATTCACCCCCAACCCCATGCACAAAGGTGGAAACTAAATAATTCCCTATTAAAACACCCACAGGTAAAAACACAGCTTCGTTCATTACTGGCAGCTAGGTATTCGGTTTTGGCAGCATACGATTCTCTAGCAGATTGGTGGGCGGACACAAAATCAGACATTAAAATGCTTTTTCTATCTGTAGCCAAGAAAAAATCTACTTCTCGTTATTTACATTATTTAATGCTTAGAGGAAAACTTTTTGCCACCATTTTCATGGGCCTATGTAACAGATGTAAACCTGATGGCAGAGATACAGGCTCTAAAATCTGAAATGTCACTCTACCAGTACAATACGGCTGAATCTTTAAGAATGGAAGCCCAGTTTGGGACACAGGGATCTAAACCCTCAATTGACATATTTAAAATTTGCCAAACCCGGGTTTTGCACTCAACATTAGACCAAGTTCTAGACCCAGATTCAAATACAGTTTTTTTTCAGATCCAGCACATATTCTGAAGATGGCCCAGGAATATCTGTTTCAGTTATTTGGTACCCCTTCGACAGCAGAATGGAATCCTTAGTATTTTCAGGATTAGAAATACCTCAAGCTAGCCCTGGCAAAAAGTAATAAGAGCTGATAAAGCAATGGGACCAGATGGGGTGCACCCCAGGTCCTTAAAGAACTAAGAGAGGTGGTGGCTGAACCTCTGGCTATCCTGTTTAGCCAATCACTGGAAACAGGGGAGGTACCCAAAGAGTGGAGGACAGCAGATGTAGTCCCCTTCTACAAAAGTGGGAACAAAGAGGAAGCGGGGAACTACAGACCAGTCAGCCTCACCTCGGTAGTGGGAAGATCATGGGCGCTACTGAAGGAGACTGGTGGAACATCTGGTTGTCAATGGACTACAGGACCCAAGGCAGAATGGTTTCACCAGGGGGAGGTCATCAGACCAACCTTGTTGAATTTTTTGACTGGGTAACTAGGGAGGTGGATCGGGCGGGCAGTGGACATGCCTATCTGGACTTCAGCAAGGCCTTTGACACTGTGCCACATAGAAGGCTATTACACAAACTAGGGAATATGGTGTGGGCAGGACAGTAGTGTGGTGGGTAGGTAACTGGCTGGGCGGCAGGACACAGAGGGTGGTGGTAAATGGCTGTCACTCCACAGAGGGAAGAGTGACCAGTGGGGTATCACAGGGATCAGTGCTGGGACCCGGTCCTATTCAACATCTTCATCAGTGACATTGCGCAGGACCTAGAAGGCAGAATTTCACTGTTTGCTGATTACACAAAGCTCTGTAATAGAGTAGACACACCAGAGGGTGTAGACAGAATGAGAAGGGACCTGCAGAAACTTGAAGAATGGTCAGGGGGTTGGCAGTTGAAATTCAGTGCAAAGAAGTGCAAGATAATGCATATGGGGCACAAAAACCCTGGTACAGTGTATCAGTTGGGGGTGAGGATATAGCATGCACCAAGCAGGAAAGGGGTCTTGGGGTTATCATCTCTGATGACCTCAAGGTAGGGAAACAGTGTGACAAGGCAGCAGGTAAAGCAAATAGGATGCTGGGATGCATAGGCAGGGGCATCACCAGCAGGAAAAGGGAGGTCATAATTCCACTATACAAGACACTAGTGAGGCCCCACCTGGAGTACAGTGTACAGTTCTGGAGACCTTACTTATGTAAGGACATAGACAGGGTAGAGAAGGTTCAGAGGAGGGCAACAAAGATGGTACATGGATTGCATCACAAGTCCTATGAGGACAGGTTGAAGGAACTGAATATGTACTCCCTGGAGGAGAGGAGGGAGAGAGGGGATATGATAGAGACATACAAGTATCTTACAGGGAGGTACAGGGTGCAGGAATACACTATTTTTAAGCGAAAAAGATATTCCAGGACTAGAGGGCATGGGATGAAGTTGGAGTGAGGACGATTCAGAAGAAACATGAGGAAGAATTTCTTCACAGAACGGGTGGTGGACAAGTGGAACACCCTGCCAGAGGAAGTGGTGGGGGCTGAAACAATCACGGGATTTAAGAATGCATGGGATAGACATAAAGGAATTCTGGAGGTCAGGGGTTAGGGGCAACAGACTTCTAGAAAAACATAAACTGAACTTACAAGCTCAAATGGGCAGACTGGGTGGGCCATAGGCCCTTATCTGCTGACACTGTCTATGTATCTATGTATCAATGCAGTAGGGGAAGTTTATTGACAAGAAATCATAACATCACAAAACAATCAATGATACATCAAATTAAACATAGATCAGATAATAACATTGTTACAGTTAAACATCCGTCAAAAAAAGAAATGTCTCCATAGAATATCAACCTTAGCTGTGGGGAACCGTCGAGTATCATTTTCTTTAACAGTTAGTAAACCAGTGTCAATCTGAGAAAAAATAGTGCTATTTAATATACATTGTTGATGTAAAACAAATTGACAACGAGCTAACCATAAAAAATACTGTATAAGGGAAAAAAACACATTCAATGTACTTTTATGATAATGCTTCCAGATACCCGTATAATCCCCTAAAACAATAGTGTGATATGAAATATGATTCAAAAAAGGTAAATACCAATGAGTAGCAGCGTCCTGCCAAAAAGATTGGCTATGGGGGCAAGTAACAAAAAAATGCAACATAGTTTCTTCACTATTAATGCAAGTAGGCCTAAGGCAGAATCTCTCAGTCACGGGTTTATATTTCAAATTACCCTGAACCCCTAATTTACCTTGGATGGACAACCACACAACATCCCAAATATGAGGAGGAATCCTTGAATCCATTAATTTGTGAATAGCCAGACTCATATTCGTGGGTACACATTCAGGGAATATCCAAATAATCTTCTGTACTTCATAAACTATAAAGGCATAAAAAGATTTCCTTTGCATAGTCAGTAATATAGGCAAAGAAACCTTCCCTTGAAACAACTTCTTAAGAGTTGAAGTACCATAAGATGGTAAAAGATCTGAGAATAAAAGTTTAGGGAGTAACATTGTCCATTTAAGAAAATATTTAGACCAAAGAAATTGTGTCCACAACTGCCATGAAACTGTAGCAGAAGTCCATAAATAATTAAATGTCCCAAAAAAGTATATAGAGTGATAAAAAACAATGGGGTTAATCATAGCCAATCCACCTTTGTGGATGGGTAAATAGGTAACATCCCGTTTCACAGGGTTCAATCTATTACCCCAAAGCATCTGGAAAAAAAGGCTAAGAATTCTAGTCTCAAGGTGCAATGGGGGTGGAAAAACATAACATAAGTATAAAAAAACAGGTAAAAGAAACTGTTTAATAATCTGAACTCTTTTCCGTTTCCCAAATTTCCACCCTCTCCATCTATGTACCTTATTTTCTCCCACATGCAACTGTTGTTTCCAATTATAAGAAGCCATATCACCTGGTCCAAACCAAATACCCAAAATCTTATGAGGGGCAGAAACTACCTGAATCCCTAAAATATCTGAAGAGGCAGGGAAAGGAGTATGTAAAGAAAAAATAAAACTTTTATCCATGTTAAGGACAGCTCCAGAACAAGATCCAAAGTCAGAAAAAATCTGCAGGGCCGACCTTAAAGAGGAAACATCTTGAACTAATAAAGTAACATCATCCGCATAAGCGGAAATCTTCTCATGTGGTAAAAGGGGGGAAGGAGCTAAACCTATAATACTGGTGTCCCAAATAATTTGTCGAATTACAGGGTCCAAAACAAAAGAATATAAAATAGGACTCAAGGGGCCACCTTGTCTAACTCCAACGGTTAAAGGAACATCTGTGCCAAAAAGACCATTAACCATAGGAATAATAGCTGCATCAGTGTAAAGAAGGTGCAACCAGTACACAAAAGGTTTCGGAAAGCCATATTTTAATAAAAGTGGAAACAGATAGTCATGACGAACCTTGTCAAAGGCTTTAGCCTGGTCCAAAGTTACCACAAATCCAGAAAGAGAATGCTTGTTAGCCGCTTCAAATAAATCTCGAAAAAGATATAAATTATGTTGTATGCGTCTGTCAGGTACAGCACAAGTCTGCGCTGGATGAATAAGAAGATCAGCCACCCCCAATAGTCTATTATGAAAATCTTCGCTAGAATTTTGTAGTCACTATTTAGAAGGCTAAGAGGTCTCCAATTAGTCAAAAGGGCTTTATTCCCTGATATATATAAAAAAAAACAGTAGAGAGGTATTAAAACCATAACAGGAAGAGGAGAAAGTTAACATAAAATTAAAGACCAAAGTAAGAAAGTGAACCATATGGGATAAAAAATGTTTATAAAAATCATTAGGAATCCCATCTAGGCCAGGAGAAGTGCCAGTATTCAATTGAGATATAGCAGCTTCAACCTCTTTTGAAAGTATGGGTCGTATTAGGGATTGTACCATAGTAGCAGGTACCTGGGGTAATGGTGCAGTAAAGCCAGACAATAAGGGAGAAGAGGTGTCCGATACAGGATGAAATGTGGCATCTACATACTGCTGGACCACCTTCAGTATGTCTAAATCTGATGTAACTATGTTACCCTGTGATGTGACCAGATGAGTCATGAGAGTGCTATCAAGCCTTTGCTTACAGGCTGCATAGGGATCTGATGCTGGTGTCTTTTTAGTATTGAATCTAAATTCCATTTCTAACGATTTAGCCCTATCATACTGATAGGATTTCATTTGCCTTTAATTTCAAAATCTGAAGCAAAAAGTCTTGCTTATCATGTGGAGGGTAAGACATTAATTTGTACAATTGATTCCTAAGGAGAAGATAATGTAGATAATCAGAATTAGCTTTATGTCTACTAAAAGACAGCATAAGGTGTTTAAGCTCTACTTTAGTATCCAACCACCAATGTAACAGTGAATCATAAGAGCACATAACAGAGTCTCGACATGCAAAAAAAATCTCAATATGAGAAAACAGGGAAGAAGAATCTAAAAGAGACAGGTTGAAACGCCGAGTATGGGAAGATAAAAATTTTGGAGGTACAGTGGATAAACTTAAAGAACAAAACAAAAGATTATGATCGGAAAATTCCGAAGGCTGGGAAATACTAAAAAAAGGAATCAAGTATTTGGAAACAAAAAACATATCAATGCGGGTAGCGTATATGTGTCTGTGATATGTAGCTCCTATACCTGCAGCATGCAGGCTGCGAAAAGCATCTTGTAAATTAGCACCAGAGACAATCTGTGTTAAGGCATTAGAGTCACAGTAAACTTTCTTCTGTGTGTTATTTTTAAATTTAATGTCCAAGGAACAATTAAAGTCACCTCCCCAAATCACATGCTTCCTAGTACATAAAAAGGGTTTAAGGTCCTCAAACAGCTCAATTCTGGCCGATTTGAGTTGGGGTGCATAGATATTGAGAAATCGAAAAGAAAAATCCCCAAGGGAGCAGTCAGGCACTAAAGCCCTTCCCGGTTTAACATCAGTAAGCCTGGTGACATGAAAATGGATAGATTTAAAAAGGATACCAATCCCGTCTGCCGCTTCCAAACCAAAGGTCCAGAAGGAAGGACCCCAATGCCATCGATTCTTAATCTGTTCCACCTCAACAAGGGAGGAGGCGTGTTTCCTGAACAAAGAAAGTCTCGTCAAGGGTGTCAAAAAAGGAAAACAGAGAAATCTGTTTCTTATACGTTTTCAAGCTACAGGCATTAAAAGATGCCAATTTCAGGTTAGCCATTCGTATAATAGTCACATTCAAGGCCCTCCCTTCAAACGATAACTAGCTTTTCTCTTTTTTCCATTTTTTCCCTTCTTTTCTTTGGATAGCTCAGTGGATTTACTCTCCTCATCCTCAGTGACCAGCTCAGACCTGTGTGAAGTATCTGACTCCAAGTCAGAATCCCCTAACTCATCCTGAAGAGAAGAAAAAGAATTCTCTGTAGGGAGAGGACACAGAGAGGGAATTTTAAGAGAGGACCTGGTAAATCTACGTCCTTTCACAGTTTCAAAAGGAGGGGGCATAGTATTATCATTCAGAAATACAGATAAACCACCATCAACATCAGTGTTTAGAGTAGAAGCAGGAACAGAGTCCTGTGCAATTGTCAGGGGAGGTTGCTCTAAAGGCTCAGATACAGCAAGAGGGGATACCGTAGGAGGGTTAGTGACAGGGGCAGTCTCAGAATGGGAGCCAGAAGGAGGAGGACCCTGATTTTTTTCCTGTGCCTTGAAAACCAGGTCATCATGATCCCAACCCTCTTGTCTATTTTGTTTAGCCCATGGGCATTGGTGAAAGGCATGGCTTTTTGCATCACAGAGGTTGCACTGAAAAATGTTCTCACATAAATCTACCGAATGACCATAGCCACCACAAAGAGAACATTTGAGCATGTCACAGGAGCTGCTAATATGCGTGCGTGAGCCACATTTATAGCAAGCCCTGGGTTGGCCACTGTAAAAACAAACCCCCCTGTCTTTACCTAAAAAAAAAGCTATTAGGTAAGTGGATGATATCAGAATTTACCTGGAACAATTTAACCTTAAATTTCCACCCCCCAGTCCAAATACCTCTAAATCCACCAGGGCTTAGGGGTCCCAGAATATCACATCTCTTTGTTAGCCAGTGATAAATGTCACTGACATTTACCCCTTCATTACAGAACATAATCGTCCATACCTGATTTGTGGTCTAGTTAAGGGGATAGCAAAAAGGGAGTCCATAAAGGAGAGTTTTTAAGGGCAGAATATTTTTCCCCAAATTTCTCTAAACAGCTATTGAGCCGAAAACTAATATCGAAGGAGTCTTCCCCAGAAACATGGATTAGAGCATACAAATCTGAGGTAAAAAAATGCATAGATCCTCTAAGCAAATGGTTAACAACATAATACCTATCTGGGTGAGTAGAAAGCCCACCCTTGTACCTTAAACGTACTGCGTTTCTCCGGGAGGCCTGCTCTAACTTGTTTTTAAACAAATCTGCCATAGAAAGATGTTTAGAGATCCCCAAATCAGTAGCATTCTGAGAAAGACCTCCTCCCACCCCCGAGGACGATTGGGGCCAGAACTGGCCTCAGACTCCCCTGCATATGGTGTGCACCTTTACTAGAAGTTGTACTGAAGAGTCAAGTCCAGAAGAAATACCTGAGCTCTGTTGGCATGCTGTGGAGAAGAGGCAGTAGGTCGCTGTCCGCCCAGTTCGGTCAGGAATCCAAACTCAAGTCGCATCGTATCCATCCTGATTTAGCAAGGGTTTCATCAGCCGACCAGTCCATCAAAAATCTGCAGAGTCTGAAGAAAGACCGAACTGTTTACGTAGAACTTGAGAAGTGGTAGCAACATTAGTGATGCCTGTAGCACAGCCGACTGCTCAAAGAAGGCCAGGTACCATACCGGAAGTTCCGTCTGCAGTATAGGGTCCGAGAAACAACGAGACCCAGGCCAGAAAGAAGTCCCAGTTTGTAAAGGCATCTGTATAGAAGAAACCCTGTCGCCCACAATAATGATGCTGTCCGATTCATTCTACCGAACTAGCCCACCGCTAGTTTCTCTCTCAAGTGCTCCCGACATCTCAGCAGCCAAGGTCCCACTCTTAGGGACAGTTTCCGAGATAGTCTCCGCAAAATCTGCTCCTGCAGTAGCAGGATCTTCCAGAGGCACGTCCTGCACCTCACACATTCGTCCTCCATCTGCCATTCTGCAACGGAGCCCTCTGCTGGCCGCAAAGCAGACACAGGGTAGGGGAGTTTTCCCCAGTGTCCTTGCCAGATTTTCTCCATTCATTAATAATGCCATTAACAGCTTAACCTGAGTCAGTGTGCCAGTTTTCATCTGTATCTTCTCACCCCATCTCCCAGAACGAGGCAGAAAATGGGCAGAATTGTCTAGCCCTCCTTTTTCAGTCAACAAAAACAAAATCAATAAATAAATCAGTGATGCAGCAAGTTCAGAACGCTGGCAAACTTGCACTAATGCTCATCATATCAGCTGATAACTGAGCATCATACATTAATGGATTTGTTTAATTGTTTATTGTTTAATTAGTATTTCGGAAAGACCTTTGAGCGCGCGCTCTTTTACAAAGGTTCCACGTCAGGGTGGACAATACACATATTCAGTGGTTACAGAGGCCTGATCATTAGGCATTAAAGAGCGATTACATGACAATTAGATAAATAGGAGAAAAAAAACTGAGCAGTTGTAATTGAATACTAAGCTATTTCTAATCAGTTGCCCTGTGTAGCACGACCCCTGGAAACCTCCAAATCCGTTGATAGACTATGGCAGAGTAACTGCATAGGGTTTAACGCTATCCCAGATGGCAAGAGGCTGGGTGACAGTGAAACAAGGGGGATTGGGTTGAAACCAACCGCAGAGAAGCAAGAGGTGGGGATAGTGAAGCGGGGGGCTGTGATGGGGGAGCAGCCCAGAGTGCTTTGGTCGAGTATGGTGTGTATGGGGTTTGGGAGGGCAGTACCAAGTGCGTTTGAAGAGGACTGATAGCTTACTTAAGCCCCTTGGCTAGGCTGGAATGGAGGCAGGGTTCTCTAGGTAGCCCTGCTGGGTGTTACCTTGGGGGTAGGCCTGTCTATCAAGTGGGGCCTGAGAAGCCGGTGCATTTTGAGTTAGACATTAGGTGCTGTTTGAGGCCTACTTTGAATTGAGACAGGCTGTTGTGTGTTTGCAATTTCATCGGGTGTTCATTTATCCAGAGGGGGGCCCGATAGGAGAAAGCACGCTGCCCTAGTGAGATTCGGCAGAATGGTATGGACAGTGCTCCATTCTTCCTCTGTCTGGTGATGTGTGTTGAGAGAGAAGCCTCGAGCAGGTTTCCTATACAGGGTGGAGTTTTTCCGAGGAGTGCCTTCTTTCCCAGGAGGCAAGTTTGGTATTTGATCCTATCTTTTAGGTTAAGCCAGTTTGTACGCTTATACAGGGTGCAAGTATGAGTGTAGTGATCTGCACACAGGGTGAGGCGGCTGCCTTATTGAGTGCAATTTGGACCCTTTTGAGCACTGTATCAGTAGCAGCTCCATAGATCACCAGCCCGTAGTCTATTGTGGAGAGTATGGAGCTGAAGACTGAGATTTGGAGTGCTTCCGGGGTGAGGGATTTCTTAAGTTATACCTATAGAGGACCCCCATCTTTATGTTTACCACTTTGACAAGGGAGTCTACATGGTGCGTATAAGCGAGAGAGTCATCAATGGTGACTCCAAGGTACTTGAACAAGTGCACCTGCTCAATCTACTCACCAGCCTTGTTGGTGATTACCAGAGGAGCATGCTTGTGTTTGTTGTAGGGGCTGGATTGTAGCTTGGCCTTGGTTTTCTTGTAATTTAGTAGCAGCATTTGCCTACTGAACCAGTCCTCGAGTTCTGTAGTTCTGTTTGTAGGGCAACCTGAGAGGTGCTTCTGCTCAGCAGCGTGGCATCATCCGCATACAGAAAACGTTTGGTGTCACAGGCTGTGGGTAGGTCATTTACAAAGAGGCTGAAAAGCAGGGGCCCTAGAATTGATCCTTGAGGGACTCCTAGGAGTACATCTCTGGAGCTGGATAATATCTGCCCGATTTTGACTCGCTGGCTCCTGTGTGTTAGGTAGTCATTGAACCAATTCACGGCGTTTGGTGCCACACCCAATCTTTGGAGCTGGAGTACTAGTAGAGAGTGGTTGACGGTGTCAAGGCTTTGAGAGGTCAATGAAGATGGACCCACCAATCTCTTCATCCAGCCTTTGTGCGCATAGTCAGTGTATTCCAGCAGTGCCGTGGTGGCACTGTGTTTTTGCCTAAGCCATGTTGGTTTGGGCAGAGCAGATTGTACTTATTGAGGTATTCTGTGAGTTGACTTGCTGCAATTTTTTCCAAAGCTTTGGATAGTGGGGAGAGGATAGATATTGGCCTGTAGTTTGACACCAGCGCCTTGTCACCATTCTTATGCACTGGAGTTACCAGGGCTTGCTTCCATACCTCTGGAAATTGAGCTAGGGCCAAGGATTTATTAAATAGCATTGTTATGGGCATAATAAGAATATCAAGGGTGAGAGATAGTAACTTCATGTCTAGCCCGTCACTCCCCAGTCTGGTTTTGCCTAGGACTTTCCTGACCATCGTTAAGGTCTCCTTCACCATTACCTTCTTAAAGTAGAAGGCTGGGTGGTTAGTTAAGAGCAGGTTGGCGCAACCTTGGTCCTCAACAGGTCCTCAGCAGGCAGAAGGTAGTCTGGAGGCAGCATTGAGGACAGGTCTGTAAAGTCCTGGTTAAAGGATATGCAATTATTACATTGTAAATAATTTTTTAAAACAAGTATAGGTTGGAGTTACTGTATGTAGTTATCTAAAATACAGATAAAGAGAAACAATTCTTACCCTGCCCCTGCTGAGAGAGTGGTGCACGAAAGAGGGCTGTGGCTATATAGGAAGTTGGGAGGGAACCTGGGAAAAAAGGGCTCTCTGTGCACTGGATAGGCTACATCTCAGTAGTGAGGGCACCTGAGTGCTGAATGGACAAATGGATGATTATATGGGTCGTGCCCCTAATTTAAATGGATTGGGGGCAGTAAGGGTCAGAGCACCCTAAGTCACTAGGAGGTTGGGACCAACAGGCCCCACCCAGTCAGAGGTTTTAGAGGGATCAGTCTGTGGGGTGGGGAAGGGCAGTGACATGGTGGAAAGTGGTATCCCATTTGTAACTCAGCCATTTGCTCCCCTGACTTTGGGAATTCAGGGATACCACTTTCCACCATGTCTCCTTCCTCTCTCCTCCCCTAGTCCATCTGCCCCTCCCCTCTGTCTGTTCTCAGATACTCCACCACTCTTCCCATCTTACCCCCAGCCCACCTCCTACATCCCTATCATCCTTCCTCTGTCTCCCTCCTTGTCCCTCCTGCCCTACTTCCCACTAGGAACTCAATCCTATCTCTACTGTCACTGCCCTTCCCCACCCCACCCCATTCGACCATTCTTCTTCCTGGTCGAATGCATCAAGGGAAGAAAGGTGTAGGCAGTGAACTGGAAAGTGATCCTGACGGGGATGTTGAGGAGGATAGGGTAAGGAAGGGTTTGAGGACCCTAAAAGTAGATGAGTTCCTGGGCACAGATGGTATACACCCGAGCGTGCTGAGGGAATTGGCAAATGTGTTAGCGGGTCCCCTGATGGACCAGTTTAACAGCTCACTGGTGTCAGGGGAGGTACCCTTAGACTAGAGAATAGAACATATAGAGCTGCTCCACAAAAGTGGCCAAGGGATGACCTTGGCAGTTACAGACCAGTCAGTCTGACCTTGATAGTGGAAAATCTCATGGAGATCATACTGAACAAAAGACTAGTGTGCTTTCTTGAGGTCAGTGGGCTCCAGGATGAGAGGCAGCATGGGTTTGTGGTGGTGGGTGGTTGGGGGGTGATCCTGCCAAACAAACCTGATTGTTTTGTTTGGGTGACCAAAACAATGGTAAGAGCCAGGTTGTGGACATCCTGTATCTGGATTTTAGTAAGACCTTTGACGCTGTTCCCCACAGGAGATTGATGAGAAAGCTGGAGAATCTGGGGGTAGGAGTAGCGCTAAAGACCTGGGTAAATAACTGGTAGCAGGATAGGAGTCAGAGGGTAGTAGTCAGGGGAGGGGGATTCTCAGGGGCTAGAGCAGTCACTAGTGGGATCGCACAGAGTTTGGTGCTTGATTTGGTACTGTTTAACATATTTATGGAGCTGTCTGTTTGCTGATGACACCAAATTATGTGAGAGGGTGGACACAGAGTAGGGAATACAGGATCTCAGGGAAGATCTAGCCAGGCTTGAAAGGTGGTCGGGTATTTAGCAGCTGGGTTCAATGCCAAGAAGTGCAGTCATGCACTTGGGGTCTAAGAACCCATGATTGAATATTTTTTTTTATTTAGTTGTTTAACCAGGTATAGCACACTAAGCTGAAAGCTTTTTTACAGGAGCGACCTGGGAGCACAAGGAGGTTAAGTGACTTGCTCAGGGTCACACAGTATGCAAGTGGAAGCTGTGGGATTCAAACCCAGGTCTGGTCTGCTGGATGTCACCAGATTTGCAGCTCAGAGCCTTAGACCACTGCGCTATACTGCCTCCTATAGTCTGGATTATGTGCAAGTTACCAAGTCAGAAAAGGAGAAAGGTTTGGGGGTGATCACCACTAGTTTTGTTTTTCCCAATTATTTAACCAGGTGAGACACACTAAGCTGAAAGCGTGTTTACAGGTGCACCCTGGGAGCACAAGGAAGTTAAGTGACTTGCTCAGGGTCACACAGTTTGCAAGTGGGGGCTGTGGGATTCAAACCCAGGTCTCCAGATTTGTAGCTCAGAGCCTTAAACCACTGCGCCATACTGCCTCCTCTCCTCCTCACCAAGTGACCTGAAACACTCTGCACAGTACAGGAATGCAGTAATCAAAGCAAATAGAATGTTGGGCTGCTTAGCCAGAGGAATAACTAGCAGGAAGGCAGGGGTCAGTCTGCCTCTGTACGGATTCCTGGTGCATCCACACTTGGAGTACAGTGTGCAGTACTGGTGTCCACACCTAAGAAAAGACATCAGTCTTCTGGAAACAGCTCAGAGGAGGACAACTAAAATGATCCAGGGTCAGCAGGGTAGGACATATTAAGAGAGACTCAGAGACCTCAATATGTACTCCCTGAAGGACAGGAGGGGGTGGGACATGGCTGAAACATTTAAATACTTCAGTGGTATAAACAAGGTGAAACTGAGGGTCTCTTCAGCCTTAGAAGCAACAAAACAACTAGAAGACACTGCCTAAAGCTGGTGGGAGGATGTTTCAGGAGGGAAATGAGGAGGCACTTTTCACCTAGAAGGTGGTGGCTAAGTGGAATGAGTTGTCAGATGAGGCGGTATCCCTAAAGACAGCAGACAGCTTTCATGGGGATGGGATAAAGTAAAGAGGAGGGTTGCAATTAAAAGAGGAAACATGGGGGACTCCTTTTGGGGGAGGCAGACTCCTCGGTAATCACTGAGAGATCCGCAGTATGGGCAGACAAGATAGATGTTTTAGCCTTTTTCTGCTGCCATTTTTCTTATGTTCATATACTCCCCTTTACCTGCTGCCAGAGGTCTCCCTGAGCTTACCTGATCCTGGTATTAACCATTGAAACCTACCCTGGTCATCTAGTGGCCCACCTCCCTGCCAGTATCCTTTGGTAATGCAAGCCCTCTCCACGGACCTCCACTGTCAGCCATTGTCTAATTCACACTAGCACATTCCAGTTTTAGATACAAGTGAGTGTATCAGTAATGTACTTGCAGAAGTATATGGTATCAGTGCATTGACTTGTATTTGACGCCTGAATGTACAATACTTGTGTGAATTAGTTAGTGGCCAACAGTGGAAGTTAGCGGAGGGTAAGTGCTGGCCGTCATCTCGGGTGAAGGAAGCTTGACATTGCTAAACGATACTAGCACCAGCTAGGGAATGAACCAGTAGCCTCCTAGGGAGGGCTTCAGTAGTTAATACTATGTTCAAGTGAGGGTAGGGGGATTGCTGGCATCAGGTAAAAAAGATATATTGTTTTCTTTCACAGTACCAGGATGGGGTGAGAGTTTGGGGGGAGACACTGGCACTAGGGAATGGGATCTATTTTTTCTTTCACAATACTGGGATTGGGTCAGGATGGGGTGGCTAGACCACTGGCCCCAGGGAATGAGAATATATAAATTTTTTCACAATACAGGGATTGGGGGGGACCACTGGCACCAGGGAATGGAATTTGTTTTTCTTTCATGATACAGGGATTAGGTGAGGGTGGAGGGGACCCCTAGGCATGGAATGGGGATATATTTTTTCTTTGGCAGTACAGGTATTGGGGGGAGGATGGGGTGACCACTGGCAACAAGGAGCAGGTATGTTTTGCAGAATACCGAGATCAGGTGAGGGTAGAAAGAAACAAGCATTGTTTTTTTGTTTTGTTAATATGGCATATAGCACCAGAGATACCAAGATTGGGGGGTTGGGGCTAAAGACTGCAGATGGGACAGCCTTCCACCCAGTCCAAAAAGCAAATGCTTATGCCTCACTTGGTAATGAAGCTGTAACGAGATGCAGGTTACCTTTTAGCATCCCGCATGGGCAAAGGAGTCATTTGCATGGCAAGTTTCAAATATAGTAAGTTAGTGTAAAAGCACCAATAGGTTTGGGATTGTAGGATTTAATATACATGTACATATGCCAGCAATGATACTCCTAATACATTTAGGCAACCCCATCCCCCGATTACATTAAATTCTCCATAGACTGCCCGCAGCCCCGTCCCAGACCTTGCATCATAATTATGCTGCATTTCGGGGTGTTGCTACAGCGCTTGGTGGCCACTCAGCTCATACCAGGAAGGTTCAAGCGGGCTTTATGAGTTAAATATTTTAAAATACATGGCGCAGAAAATAGTAGTTTGTGGCTGAAAAAGCTCCATGGGCAGGCAGCTCTGTGGATTAGTTGCCAGCCCAGTCATGTCAGGGTCTGTTTAACTGCTTTTGCTCCTTGACAACAATAGGTCAGTTTGCCTTCGTTTATTGTGCTGTCAAATGTTAGAACTTATTTACCTATTTATTTCAAAAGTTTTACAAGGAAAGACGTACTGAGCTGGTATCTGCTTCTTTCCAGATACATCCTGAGTTAAAGGGGAAGAGTTAGAAACAGGGCAAATATAAAGTACATTGAATAAAAATGCAATAATATGATAAATATGAATAACAAAATAAGTGAATTACAGAAAAATACTTTGAATAAAATTGCAATAGAATAAAAATAGAAGAAAGGAATGCAAAAGAACAATGAGCAGTAAGCAACAATGCAAAAATATGTTGAGTGGGGGTAGTCACTGATGACGGAGAGAATGAACATACAGGTTTTGGTGTAGGGTAGAGTGCAGTGAATAGTATTCAACCCCCATATCAGGAACAGTTGCAGGAATGAGCAGAGAAATCTCAGTGGAGACATTTCAGGGCATGAAAGGAAGGAGCAGAACATACTGAAGGAGGGAGAGAGACCCATAATTTAGGAAAGCAGAATGAGAAAGCAGCCTGACCAGCAGTGGATTTCACTGAGGGGAGAGCGACAGAGTGAGAGCAAGTATTGCAATATGAGTAAGAGGATGATGGGGGAGAGAGAGTAGAGAAGCAAGATACGAGGGGATGGCGCAAAACCAGAATTTGGAAATAAAGGAGATACAGTGGGTAAGGTGCCCGACATCGGGGGAAGGTGGTGTACAAAGAACAGCAGTGAGTGTGCAGGGTTTGTCGAGGGCAAATAGACAGAAGGCATAAAAGAGAGGGTCCAATGTGACCACAGTGGACTTTGGAGCAGCACTATAAACAATGTCCCCATAGTCAAAATGGGGAGAATCTTCTTAGTGACCTCTCTGCGGGCAGGAAGCTGGATGCTCCTCTTATTGTTGTAAAGCGCACCAAGTTTGGTGTATAGCTTCTTGTGGATGGCATCCACATGAACAGAGAAATCAAGATGATGGTCCAGCCAGATCCCAAGATACCTGAAGGAGGAGACATCTTCAGTTGTTTCATCATCAAGGGTATGGAAAGATGGAAGAGGGGTGACTCTAGCAAACATCTGCCTGGTGCCTGAAGATATAGAGACCATTCTCTTGGCATTGAGAGAAAGCTGGTTCTTGCAGAACCAGGTCTGGATGTCATTAAAGTCCATTTGGAGCTGTGCGGTGAGGTCAGGGACATAGGAGCCAGAGGTATAGAGTACCATATCATCTGCATACTTTGAATGGACACAGAGGAGCAGGCTGTGGGAAGGTCATTTAAAAAAAAATGGAGAAAGGAATTCGGTCAAAGGCAGACTCTTAGAGGGTGCCTGAGCAGACAGGGAATAAAAGGGAGAAATAGCCTCCAATACGGACAGCTTATGATCTCCTCTCAAGGTAGGGGTGGAACCACTCAGCTGAGGAGGTGGAGAGACCAGCTGCCTGAAGCTTGTCCAGGAGAATGGGGTGGTCAACAGAGTTAAAAGCCTTGGCTAAATCAACACCCTTGGAGGATGCCTGAGCAGACTGGGAGTGATGGGAAAAGGAAGTCTCCAATACAGACAGCTTGTGATCTGCTCTCAAGGTAGGGGTGGAACCACACAACTGAGGAAGTGGTGAGTCCAGTTGCCTGAAGCTTGTCCAGGAGAATGGGTGGTCAGCAGTGTCAAAAACCTTAGCTGAATCAACAAAAATGGCAGAGGTGACTAGACCTTGATCCACGCCAGTGGGGATATAGTATCAGTGAGCCGAATGAGGGATGCAGAGTGGGACTTCCTGAAGCCAGATTGAAAGGGAGAGAAGGAGGTAGAGGCAAGAAAAGAGGAGAGTTGGGAGAGTACAAGGTTTTCTGATGTGTAGCTTTTTTATTTATTTATTTAAGTCTCGGATTATATATACCTTTGAGCTAAGAGCTCTTTTACAAAGGTTCCACGTCAGTAGAAAGGACAGTAAAGTACGGTACAATAAAGTGTAAATGGGAGATACAAAAATCATAGTGGACACAAAATCATAATGGACAGTCAGCATAAAATAACAGAGACACATTATGCTAATCAGTTTCAGGCACAGGAAAATGCATGCAGTACATTGATATCGGCCAGCAGGCTTTGTCAAGACAAACAGGGCACAGGATGTAGGAAGAGAGATGTGGGAGGGTGGGCTGGGAAGAGTAAGAGGGGGGTTGGAGTGGAGGACATGAGAAGAGGTTGGGCAAGGGTAGTGGGGAGGAAGGGTGGGGGGGTGGGGTAGGGGGATGCGGGGAGGGGTAGGAGGCAAGAGTGCTAAGTTACTATGAAAGAGGTCGAGTGCTAAGGTCAGATTTGGGAAAACATGGTTAAGGGAGACAGTTACACGCTGTAGAGAGCAGTGACCAAAGCTTGGATTTGAATGGGCCCAGCTTAGTTTCAGAGGAGATGTCACTGTTGGCTTGTTCATCCAGAGGGAGTCCTGTGGGGCGGGAGCGGTCTTTTGCCCCTGGGTGGTTCAGATGAGTGACATGTAGGAGCTGAGATTCAGAATCTTGGGTGCAGCGTGGATTACAAGGGGGCTTAGAAGATCTTGTACTCCAGGTGGCAAGAGGCCTAAGTTTATTTTCTGGGACATCACGCATTTGATGCGATTTTTAAGCTGTAGCCAACCGGTTAGGGCATACATGTGGGTGAGGTGGTGGGCTCCTGAGACAAGATGACATGCCTTGTTAAGAGCAGTGGAGACATGCCGGAGGGCGGTATCAGTCGCAGAGCCATAAATGATCAGTCCATAGTCAATTATAGAACTAACAGAGCTCTGTACAGCTATCCTTAGGGCTTCAGGGGTCAGAGATTGCCTGTGTCTGTAGAGTAGACCAATACGAATATTTATAGCTTTAGCAACTTTATCTATATGCACCCCATATGATAGGTTGCTGTCTATGGTGACTCCAAGATACTTAAGAATTGTACCTGTTCAAGGACAGTACCAAGGCAGTTAGTGATAGTCAGAGGATTTTGCCTGTGCTTGTTATGGGAGCTGCTGAAGAGCATAAGCTTAGTTTTTTTCTTTATAGTTTAGTATCAACTTGTGATGACTAAACCTTTTCTCTGCCAAGGCAAATCGGAGTTGTAGCTGGTTCTTAAGGGGTATAGGCTCCGGGTGAGTTGTGTAAATTATGGCATCATCTGCATAGAATAGGATTTGTTCAGGGCAGGAGCTTGGGAGACTGTTTAGAAAGAGACTAAATAGAAGTGGGCCGAGGATGGACCCTTGAGGAACCCCAGAGCGAACAGGTCTTGAGTCAGAGAGGACGTCGACAGTTTTGACTTGTTGAGTGCAGTTGTCCAGATAACTTTGAAATCAGGCAGTGGAGTCAGAGGAGAGCCCTGCATTAAGTAGTTGTACCAGTAGTAGAGGGTTATGGACTGTGTCGAATGCTTTTGTCAAGTCGATGAAGGCAGCACCAACTAGTTGACCATGATCCAGGGAGCTGTGCATAGAACCAGTGAATTCCATAAGGGCCAAGGTGGTGCTGTGCCCTTTTCTGAACCCATGTTGTTGGGTGCATTGGATCTTATGTTTGTCAAAATATTCAGTAAGCTGGTCAGCTACAATGCATTCGAGAGCCTTAGAGAGAGGTAGTAATATGGAGATAGGTCAGTAGTTCACGTGGAGAGTCCTGTCTCTACTTTTGTAGACCGGGGTAACCGTGGCTGATTTCCATTTATTGGGGAACTGTGTGAGTCTGAGTGAGAGGTTAAAGATCCTGGTTAAAGGCGCTAACACTTCCTCAAGGGTGAGGAACAGCAGTTGGAGGTTAAGGGAGTCCCCACTGTGTCTAGATTTACCAATTGCTTTACGGATGTATTTTCGGGCTTCATGCAGTGAGACTTCTTTGAAGTAGAATGGCTGGTGACTGGTCGTTGGAGGAGAGCATACAGGATTGGCTGAGGTGACATCTGCATCAGAAAAGTCAGGTGGAAGAACACCGCTAAGGTCCGTGAATGCATTATTAAAGGTATTGGCAATAGTTAGGTGGTCCAGAGTTGTAGTCCCATCAACATCAAGTAAAGTGGGGGATGTTTTCGAGGTTTTCCCTGTAACCTCTTTGATATTATTCCAGAAAGTTTTACCATTGCCCGATGTGTCAGTAAGCACTTCCTAGTAGTATTTATTTTTCTCAAGGCAGATGGACCTTGTGCAATCATTCCACGCTCCTTTGTATTTTAGAATGTCTGATTGCATGCCAGTGGCTCGAGCCCGATGTCAGAGGCGGTCCCTAGATTTCGTATGAGCTAATAAGTCTGCAGAGAGCCTGGGGTTGCAAGGGCCTCTGATTTTCTGCTTTTTAGGGGTGCATGGGAGTCGCAGGCAGCATTAAAGGTGTTGATGAAATAATCAAGTGCCGTGTTGACATCCTTCGCACTGTCAATTGTAGTCCTGTCTTGCACTCTAAGGAAGGATTTGAGGGGTTCAAGATGACCCCATGCTAGTACCCTTCTGGTGATTGTCTTTGGTGGAGGTTTGCAGAATTTGTTTGTCCACACGCAGATGACAGGAGAATGGTCACTGAGCGTGTCCGGGAGGACTGTAGTGTTAGTAATGTGATCAGGATGACTGATTAGGACCCAGTCCATTATGCTCCTTGATCCCATTTTGTAACTAGATCTAGTTGGGGAGTTAACCAGCTGGGAAGAGTTTGCGGCAGAGATGGCGTCCCTAAAGCTCCCATTCTTAGGTGCAAGCCAAATCTCCCATCAGAATTAACTCTGAGCCAGGGGGCTGATTTCTGATAAAGTCCATGACAGAATTGAGACCCCTTCCCTGTTCTTTAGGAGGAATGTACACTGATGCTACAGTAAGTGCCTTATTATGGGCACCTAGCAGAATTTTGATGGCTAGTATTTGTGTGGTTGAACCAGCAGTAGGTACTGGCATGGGGTGTCCCATGAGTGACTCTTTGAGATAGATTGCACATCCCCCTCCTTTCTTGGTATTACTGTCCAGTCTGAAGATGTACCCTGGCAGGGCAATAGCCATGTCAGGGATTTTTGGTGTAAGCCATGTTTCAGCAATTGTCAGGACGTCAGGATTGTGTTGGTTAACAAAGACATGTAGAGCATCTAGTTTAGGGAGGAGACTGCAGATGTTCATAGCTGCTAAGGTAAGTAACCCCGGCCGCATTAAAGAGGCTGCCTTATGTGGTGGGCTGGGGCCAGGGTTTAGGTGAATATTTCCAGACAACAGTAACAACATAAGTATAAGTTTGAGCAGGCATAATCTTAACTGCCTGTAAGCAAGTCTTGCCATCCGCTTGTATGTGGTGTCCCAGCTTAGTTGTTGTCAGCGTTTCTGGAGGGTGGGCATGAGGGATAGAGGGGAGAGTGATAAAGTATGGGTGCATGTTACCCATCCCTGATGGTAAGCGTCAAACCAGTCTTAAGGCATAGAGCTACTATGTGCTGAGAGAGGATCGGAGACGGGAGTACCAGGAGTAAGGTAGATTTTATTGAGCACGTAGCAGGGAGGTTGGGTGGGGTAGCAGGCTCCTGGTATGCTGATGTGCGAAATCAGCAATGTGAGCACAAATAAGCAAGGGAGCAGATGAGACAGCATCATTGTATCTTGGTAGGTACTGTGCCAGATAGGATAGGAGCCCCTAGTGGCAGCTACGTATAACTTGCTTATGGTGGAGTGGACACAGTAAATTTTACTCATTCCAGAGAGATAGCCCCCTAGTGGCTAGAAGATATAATCTGCTAATGGAAAAGTCAGCAGTCTGATTGGAAAACAGAACAGGATTAGCCAAAGTTAAACAAAAAGAGAAAAAAAATGTTTGGGGCTTGGAATCAGAACAGGGACTTAGCCAAAAATCAAGCAGTGAAAGAAAGAAAGTTTGAATCAGAACAGGGACTTAGCCATAAAAATAAATAGTAAAAGTAAGAGTGATTTGCTACAAGCAAACTAGCATTTCAGTAAACATTTAGGTGGCTAGGTGCAAATTAATATAGCAAGACACAAAGTGTTACCCGATGAATGCATGCAATACTAGCAGAAAACAAGGCAAAGTTCAAGTTCTGAAAAGCAGCCAAGGGTCAAACAATTTGAATTCTGTCCGCAGTACAGCACAGTAGTCCCAGTTAAGTAGCTTAATTAGCCTTGAGAGCTGTGTTTCTCTGTCCGAGCCTGCAAACTTGAAGGCGGCAAGCAGAGGGCTGGGGTCCAGTCAGGGCACAGCTCTACATTTTAAATTTGTCTGCGCCACTAATTAGCCAACCCTACTTTAGGTGCCAAAAATTCAAAAAGCTAGAGTGGGAAGTAGAGAGATAGGATGGTAGTTACCAGGGGAAGAAAGGTTACCACCACTAGGAAGGGGAATGGCTATTTCCAACTTCCAGGAGCTAGGGACTGAAGATAAGGAGCAAAGGTTGAGGAGGTAGGCAATAGAGACAGCAGTAGCATGATCTGAGAGATACAGAAGATTGGGGTCAAGACCATCAGGGCTGCCACCCTTGTGAGGGTTTAAAGCCAAGAGAAACATAGAATTATAGAATTTGATGGCAGATAAGGACCGCTTGGCCCACCTAGTCTGCCCATTTCCCTACCTAACGGATAAGAGTAGGTCCTAGTTAACCAACAGCCTACTTCCTCCTACCCCCCCCACTAGAATTGCCTTATGTCTGTCCCATGCATTCTTGAACTCGTCCCACTGTTTTTGACTCTACGACCTCCTCAGAAAGGCTGTTCCATGTATCGACAACCCTCTCTGTGAAGAAATACTTCCTCACATTACCTCTGAGCCGTCCCCCCTCTATCTTCAAATTGTGCCCCCTTGTTTCTGCACATCTCTTTTTTGAAAGATGCTACCCTCTTGGACTTTGTTGATTCCCTTGAGGTATTTGAAAGTTTCTATCATGTCCCCCCTCTCCCTCCTTTCCTCGAGGCTATACATCTTTAGTTCCTTTAGTCTCTCTCCATATGTCTTCTGATGCAGACCCTGCATCATTTTGGTTGCCCTCCTCTGGACAGCCTCCACCCTGTGGATGGGGTCTACAGAACTGTACACAGTACTCCAGATGTGGTCTTACCAACTGTTTGTACAGAGGGCCAACAACTTCCTGTTTCTGTCTCCTAAGCTGGTCTCCGGGCTTCCTTACTCCTGGGCTGTACCTCCTGATGCTGATTGAGAGGCAGGAATCAGACCTCTGCAGCAGGGGACATCCAGCCCTCCACTTCCTGTCTTCCTCAGTTTACTTCCTGCCTGCAATGAAGCAGGTACTCTGCAGCAGAGCCCTGTCACATGGGACAGGGCTGAAGAGACTGTGAGTTACAAAATCTTTATTCTGCATCTGAAGCAAGCGTATTTTTGGACTAGTAGAAATGCTCTAGCAAGGGGAGTGGCATTCAAATGCTCCAAGGTGGGATCCAGTCTCAGCCTTGCAAGCTGTACAGGCTGGCCACACCTCTTATTGGCTCGCCTTTTAAAATGACGCCAGAGTGTGTCCCAGAAGTAGAGGCACTCACAGAGTGGCTCATGAGGAAAAAGGTATGTGAGGATTTTCCCTCTCGATCCAAGGCACCACACAGTGCCTAACCAATGAGCCTACAGCTTTCTGGAAAGCTGCTGCTGCAGCCGCCGTCTAAGGGTTTTTTTCGCGCTTAATTAGAAAAGCTGCAGCTGCTAGCCCTCTCATCCCCAGGGGTTTCTCAAGAGTTTTTGGCCCTAGCAAAATGTTTATCTAAGCACCAGAGTGCTTTCAAAGGACAACGCAGCCACTGCATGGCTTTCGATCAACGAACGTCCGTTGGGGATAGCTGCAGCCATTCATTGTAGGTATAACTACACAGCGCTCACACTGTAGGCCGGGCCGCTCAATAAGCGTATTTAAGCACCGGAGTGCTCCAAGGAGTTAGACAGGCACTGCGTTGGTTTACATTCGATGAGCCACTTGTTCGGATAGTGGCGGCCATTCGGCGCGCATTCAAAAAAGTGTGCCAAGCTGCTCTCGAGCTGCCTTCTCATCCAGAGCTGAGGAGCCTAACAGGGTGGTAACGCCATGACAGAAATGAGTTCAGCGCCTGCCCCCCCAATCAGAGGCAGGGACTTATTTTATCAGGGCATGAGAAAGGATTAGTCGCTCCTAAGAAGCTCTTAAAGAGTCAGCTAGAACTTCTAAGGCAGATCTAAGGTTCTTCCAGGGAAAGCCGTTTGTGGTGAAAGAACATTTTTGGTGACAGAACCTCGGACAAATTTCCCTGGGGCAGAAAACCTAAAGGGCAACACTCAGTATCTTGCCCTTAAAGGGCTAGCAGCAGCATAGTCCAGAAAGCCTCCAAGGTGAGGAGGTGCACTGAATAACAAAGGGCAGCATCTGTGAATGCCGGGTTCTCGAAGGATCCAACCTCTCCCTTGGCTCAGATAGGTAGCCACCAGATCTGAGAGAGCAGCGGTCTGGAGGTCAGAGGTCATGACACTGGGGGTCCTAGCAGTCCGCAGTCCCTTCTCGGGCACCAGCTCTCAATGACAGGTGAAATGGGGCCTCTTTGTCTTGGGCTATAAATGTTCCACCCATGGTCAGCATTTGGGCAAACTCTCCGGAGTTTCCTGATGGAAAACCTCGCATGATAGCTAGAGGAAGAGGTCCCCATCTCCGTTCTCACCTGAAGAGGAGCAGCTCTCCTCACATCACAAGGCCTGGGGGGCCTGCTTCCCTTACATATTAGAGGGAAAGAAAGAAAGAAAAAAAAAAAAAGAAGAATGATAAGCTGTCACCTAGTCAAACAGGCTTCCGCCTTCTAGATGTCACCAGTCGGACCTCAGCCTTCTCTATCCCTCCAGCCATAGGAGGCTGGCTAAAGACGGAATGACAAGGTCCAAAAGATAAGCTTCCACCCAGTCAAACAGGCTTCCGCCTACCAGATGTTACCAATCGGGCCTCAGCCTTCCCTATCTCTCCAGCCATAGGAGGCTGGCTAAAGAAGGAAGGACAGGGTCCAAAATACACCTAAACAGTGGCCTGTCGGATCTCTCAACTTAGCAAGTTTGGACAAGGAGCAATCCAAAAGCGATCAGACTGCAGAAGAATCAGCCTTCTGATTTCAATGTTTTGTTTAACCCCCAGTTCACTACAACCTCTGGCTTTGGGCCTGGTAAAACCCCGGCTCACTGCAACCTCTGGCTTTGGGCCTGGCAAGCAGTCACCTCTGTAAGAGCCAGTTGGTTATCGTTTCCAGTGAAAGTAATCACCTGTTGGCTCAGCCATGACAGAGACGGTGTGAGATTCTGGGGAGAGGGCCAAGGTGCACATGTCACGTTAAGAGGCGGGGGCCAATCTTCAGACCCTAGTTGCCTTCTTCATTATCAAGGTTACCTTAAGGTTTAAAACACTACCTTCTTGGAGGAGAAACAAGATCTTGATATCCAGGCACATCCTCCAGTAGGGGACAGGTTTTTAAGAAACTCTTCCTGAATGGGTCCAAACTGAGTTGGGCCGAGGGGTCATAGGCATTACCAGCATGGGTCACCTAATACAAGCCTGTTTTCTACTGGTGATGCCTCTCCCTGTGCATCCCAGTATCCCCCAGCCCTCCTTACTGTCTTCTCACATTGCTGGCCCACCTTTAGGTCTTCTGATATGACTACCCCAGGTCCTTTCCATTTTGTTGTTGTCAGTATCCCACCCCATTGTGTACTCTTCCCTGGGTTTTGTTTCCCAGGTGCATTACTTGCACTTCTTTGCATTGACTCTAAGCTGCCATACATTTGACCATTCCTCCAACCTTGCCAAGTCCCTTTTCATCTTTTCCACCCCACCTTGTGTATCAACCCTGTAGCAGATCTTTGTGTCATCTGCAAAGAGACATACTTTCCCTTCCAGTCTCTCTGAAATGTCACTTATAAAGACATTAAAAAGGACCGGCCCCAGTACTGAGCCCTGCGGTACCCTACTAATAACCCTCCTTTCTTCACTGTGGACTCCATTTACTATTACCCACTGTGTCCTGTTGTCCAACCAGTGTTTTACCCAGGCTACCACCCTATGACCCACTCCCAGGCTGGCTAATTTGTTTATTAATCTTTTGTGCGGGACTGTGTCAAATGCCTTGCTAAAGTCTAGGTAGGCCATGTCCACAGCCCCTCCCTAGTCTACTGCTTGGTCACCCAGTCAAAGAAATCAATTAGATTTGTCTGACATGACCTTCCCGCTGTGAATCCATGCTGCCTTGGTTCCTGTACCCCACTGGCCTCTAGGTACTCAACAATTCTTTCCTTCAGAAGTGATTCCATCATTTTCCCTACCACTGAGGTCAAACTGACAGGTCTGTAGTTTCCTGCCTCTGTCTTGCTCCCACTTTTGTGAAGGGAATCACATCCGCCCTCCTCCAGTCCTCAGGTACCACCCCATCCTCCCATGATTTATTAAAAAGGGTAGTCAGTGGTGTTACTAGTTCTTCCCTTAGTTCTTTTAAAATCTTGGGGTGAATCCCATCAGGCCCCATTGATTTATCCACCTTCAGTTTTAAGAGTTCTTTCAGAAACCCTTTCTTTTGTGAAAGGACTAATATCAACCCCCCATCCAGAGTGCTTCTATTGACCAGATTAGGTATTTCCCCCTGCTTTTCCATTGTGAATACTGAGCAGAAGTATTTGTTCAGTATCTCTGCTTTTTCACTGTCGCTTTCTGCCCAACCACCTTCCTCTTTGTTCAGCCTCAGTATCCCTGCCTTAGTCTTTCTTTACTCCCTAATGTACCTATAAAAGGTTTTATCCCCCTTCTTAACTAAGTTGGCTAGCTTTTCCTCGGTTTGGGCATTTGCTATTCTGACTGCCTTACCTGCTTCCTTCTGCTTTAACTGGTACAGTTCTCTGTCCTGCTCCTTCTGTGTTTCCTTATACTTCCTGAATGCTATCTTTTTTTCCCTTACCTTCCCTGCCACTTCTTTTGAGAACCATAGTGTTTTTTTCTTTTGTTTTAATTTGTTTATTTGCTTCACGCAAAGACTTGTTGCCTCTGTGATGGCGGTTTTGATGTTTCCCCATTGTTGCTCCACCCCACATTCTTGCCTGTTTGCTAGTGCTTTTCTGAGGCACTCTCCCATTTTGACAAAATCAGCCCTCCTGAAGTCCAGTACCTTCACTTTTGTATTGCTTGACTCTACAGCTAAGTTTATTGTGAACCACACTGTTTGGTGATCGCTTGTTTCCAGATGGCTACCCACTTCAAGATCAGAGATCCTCTCTCCATCCCCATTTGAGAGTACCAGGTCTAAGATTGCTCTCTCCTGAGTGGTTTCCAGAACTAGTTGTCTGAGGCATGTCCCCTGTAGGGCATCGAGAATGGCTCTGCTCTTGGATGTGGCTGCAGCAAAGGTGCTCCAGTCAACATCTGGCATATTCAGGTCACCCATCAGCAATATCTCCCCTTTCTCTGCCATCCCAAGGATGCCTTCTATCACTTCCTTGTCACTTTCCTCCCCCTAAGACGGGGGTCTGTATGCAAGCCCTCTGCGGATTGTGGTGCCATTTCCAGTCTCCAGGGTGACCCACAGTGCTTCCTCTCCTCCCTGTTTACCCTTTATTTCTGTTGTTTGATCCCTTCCCTTACATAGAGAGCTACTCCTCCTCCTCCTTTTCTTCCCTCCCTGTCCCTCCTGTAGATTGTGTACCCTGGTATGTTGACATCCCAGCCATGGTTCTCTGTGTACCATGTTTCTGTGACTGCCACAATATCCAGGCATCCCTCTTCCATCAAGGCCACTATTTCAGGGAGCATTTTTACCTAGACTACGGACATTGGTACTCATTACCCTCCATTTTTTTATGGCTTTATTTCTTTTTGCCTCATCCCTGTCCCTACTGGTTTTGTCTTTTGCTCCATTTACCCCTGCTGTTCTCCCTATCGACTGCTCTATTTTGGTGTTTACCTCACTAATTACCCTGATATTTTGGGAGGGGGCTAGGATTTCCCTTCTCCTCTTCAGTGCCTCCCCCCTTGGCTAGTTTAAATGCTTGCCACTGAAACATTTAAACCTATCACCTAGGATCCTGGTTCCCCTCCAGGATAGATGCAGACCGTCATGCCTGTATAGGCCTGCATCCCTCCAGGTGGAGCACCAGTCCCCAGTGAAGCCAAATCCCTGAGCTCTGCACCAGCTTTTCAACCAGTCATTGAATCCCATGGTGCAGAGTGCCCTAGCCTCATCCATACCATAGACAGGTAACACTTTCGAGAAAGTTACTGTGTGTGCTACTTGTCAAGGCCCCTTCCCAACTCCACAAACTCCTGTTGCACTGCTTTGATCCCATTCTCAGCCAGGTCATTCGTCCCTAGGTGGATAATGACATCCAGCTCCCTCCCCTTTGCCACTGCTCCCATGACCCTGAGGATTTGTTTCCTGTCTCTTCAAGCCTTGGCACTGGGCAGGCACCTTACCTCCCTTTCCCATCCCTCCCCCAGTTCTACCCCCTAACAATTGAGTCCCCCACCTGGAGTTGTTTCCTTCCCCTGTAGGGTCCTGGGCCACCCTCCTGTGGGTCTTCATTGTGCAAGTTCCCAGCATCCTCCTTGGTCTCCACTGCAGGTGCCTCCCTAGAGGAACCATGCTTCACCAGAGTGGTGAATGAATTGTGGAGAGGCACAACTGGAGGGATGTGCCTCTGTTCCACCACCCTCACCCTCCCTGAGCCCACCGTGGTCCAACCACTCCTCTTTCTTGACAACCTCTGAGGTAGTGGCAGTGGCCTGGGTGGTCCCTGGGTGGGGGAGCAGGTTTCCAGAATCCTTGCTAGGTCAGCATGGAGACGAACAGCCTCCTCCCTCAGACCAGAGAGGTGCCTGCAAATAGGGCAGCAATGCAGTTTCCAGAATGTCTCCCAGAAGACTGCTGTTCCACAGCCAGTGCATTGCACCACTCCCCACATGTCTGTGTCCCTTCCAGTTACTGATGCTTTTTTGTATTTTGTTCTTGTTTTAGTGTGTGCAAGCTTGTGAGTGTCTCTACCCCCTATTCAGTGTGCTGTGCTTTTAAGGATATGAACAGGTGTATGTTGTTAGCAGTTTTGAGGAAGTGATAGAAACATAGAATTTGATGGCAGATAAGGACCGCTTGGCCCACCCAGTCTGCCCATTTCCCTACCTGATGGATAAGCTGCAGATCCTAGTTAACCAGCAGCCTATTTCTTCCTACCCCCACCCCCTAGAATTGCCTTATGACTGTCCCATGCATGCTTGAATTCCACCCCTTTTTTTGACTCCACAACCTCCTCTGGAAGGCCATTCCATACATCCACAACCCTCTGTGAAAAATACTTTTAAATTACTCTGAGCCGCCTCTATCTTCAAATTAGCCCCCTTTTCTTGCACACCCTCTTTTGAAAGATGCTACCCTCTTGACTTTGTTGATTTCTTGAGGTACTTGAAAGTTTCTATCATGTCCCCTCTCCCTCCTTTTCTCGAGGCTATACATATTAGCTCCTTAAGTCTCTTCATATGTCTTCACTGTGCAGACCCTGCACCATTTTAGTTGCCGCCTCTGGACAGCTTCCATCCTGTCTATGTCTTTGCGGAATTGGGTCTCCAGAACTGTATGCAGTACTCCAGTTGGGGTCTCACCAGCTGTCCGTAGACAGAGGGATAATAACTTCCTTTTTTACTGGTGATGCCTCTCCCTATGCATCCCAGTATCTCCTCAGCCTCCTTGCTGCCCTCTCACATTGCTTGCCCACCTTAGGTCATCTGATATGGCTACCCCCAGGTCCCTTTCCATTTTGTTGTTGTTAGTATCTCACCCCATTGTGTACTCTTCCCTGGGTTTTGTTTCCAGATGCATTACCTTGCACTTCTTAGCATTGAATCTAAGCTGCCATACATTTGACCATTCCTCTAACCTTGCCAAGTCCTTCTCATCCTTTCCACCCCACCTTGTGTATCAACTCTGTTGCAGATCTTTGTGTCATCTGCAAAGAGACATACTTTTCCTTCCAGTCCCTCTGCAATGTCGCTTATAAAGACATTGAAGAGGACCGGTCCTAATACTGAACCCTGCGGTACCCCACTAGTAACCCCCTTTTTCAGAGTGGACTCCATTTATTATTACTCTCTGTGTCCTATTCTCCAGCCAATTCTTTACCCAGGCTGTCATCTTGGGACTCACTCCCGGCTGGCTAACTTGTATATTAATCTTTTGTGGGACTGTGTCAAATGCCTTGCTAAAGTCTAGGTAGGCCATGTCCTCAGCCCCTCCTGATCAACTACTTTGGTCACCCAGTCAAAGAAATCTGTCAGATTTGTCTGGCATAACCTTCCCTGCTAGAATCCATGCTGCCTTGGGTCCTGTGCCCCTCTGGCCTCTAGACACTGACAGTTCTTTCCTTCAGAAGTGATTCCATCATTTTCCTACCACTGAGGTTAAACTAACAGGTCTGTAGTTTCCTGCTTCTGCCTTGCTCCCACTTTTGTGAAGGGAATCACATCTGCCCTCCTCCAGTCCTCGGTATCACCCCATCCTCCCATGATTTGTTAAAGAGGGTAGTCAGTGGTGTCACTAGTTCTACCCTTAGTTCTTTAGAATTCTGGGATGAATCCCATCAGGCCCCATTGCTTTGTCCACCTTCAGTTTTAAGAGTTCTTTTAGAACCCTTTCTTCTGTAAATGGGCTGGTATCAACTTCTGTATCCAGAGTGTTTCTACTGTTTGTTTTAGGTACCTCCCCCTCTTCCTTTGTAAATACTGAGCAAAAATATTTTGTTTAGTATCTCTGCCTTTTCACAGTCACCCTCTGCCCACCCTCCCTCTCCTTTATTAAGCCTCACTATCCCTCCCTTGGTCTTCCTTCACTCCGTGATGTACCTATAAAAGGTTTTATCCCCCTTCTTAACTGAGTTGGCTATCTTTTCCTCAGTTTGGGCCTTTGCTGTTCTGACTGCCTTCCCAGCTTCCTTTTGCTTTAGCTGATACAGTTCTCTGTCCTGCTCCTTCTGTGATTCCTTGTACTTCCTGAATGCTTTCTTGTTCTCTTGAACCTTCACTGCCACTTCCTTTGAGAACCATAGTGGTTTCTTACCTCGTTTCGTTTTGTTTATTTGCTTCACACAAAGGCTTGTTACCTCTGTGATGGCAGTTTTTATTATTCCCCATTGTTTTTCCACTCCTCCTTCCTGACCATTTGCTAGTGCATTCCTTAGGCACTCACCAATTTTGGCAAAGTCAGCCCTCCTAAAGTCCAGTACTTTTGCCTTTGTATGGCTTGACTCTATTGTTGTGTTTATTGTGAACCATACTGTTCGATGGTCGCTAGTTCCCAGATGGCTACCAACTTCCACATCTGTGATCCTCTCTTCATCTCCATTTGAGAGAACCAGGTCTGAGATTGCTCCCTCTCAAGTGGGCTCCAATACTAGTTGTCTAAGGCATGCCCCCTGTAGGGCATCTAGAATAACCCCACTATTCGAAGTGGCTGCTGCAACTGCACTCCAGTTAACATCTGGCATATTCAGATCACCCATCAGCAATATCTCCCCTTTTTCTGCCATTCTAAGGGTAGTTTCTGTCATTTCCTTGTCAATTTCCTCCCCCTGAGAAGGGGGTCTGTATACACCCCTGTGCGGATTGTGATGCCATTGCCGGTCTCCAAATTTACCCACAGTGCTTCTTCTCCTCCCTGTTTACCCTTTTGTTCTGTTGCTTTGATTCCTTCCCTTATGTAAAGAGCTACTCCTCCTCCTGTTTTACCCTCCCTGTCCCTCCTGTAGATAGTGTATCCTGGTATGTTTACGTCCCAGTCATGGTTTTGTGTGTACCATGTTTCTGTGACTGCCACGATATCCGGATGTTCCTCCTCCATCAAGGCCACTAATTCAGGAAGCTTGTTACTCAGACTATGGGCATTGGTACTCATTGCTCTCCATTTTTTGATGGCTTTACCTTCTGTTGCAGCATCCCCCACTGACCTTTCTACCTCGGTCTTTTTCTCATTTAGTACCCTGTTTTGTAGGGAGAGGTTGGGATTTTCCTGCTGCTTATCAGTGCCTCCCCCCTTGACTAGTTTAAAAGCTTGCCAATGAAGCATTTAAACCGATTGCTCAAAAGACTTGTTCCTTCCTGGACAGATGCAGACCATCCTGCCAGTATAGGCTGGTGTCCTCCAGGTGGAACCCCAGTCCCCAATGAAGCCAAACTCCTGTGCTCCACACATTTTTTCAACCATTCATTAAACTGCATGGTGCAAAGTACCCCTCCTCACTGATGCCATTGACAGGCAGCACCTCTGAGAAGGATACTGTGTGTGCTACTTGTCTTAGGCCCTCCCCAATTCTACAAAGTCCTTCTGCACTGCTCTAATCTCATGAAGAGCCAAGTCATTGGTCCCTAGGTGGACAATGACGTCCAGCTCAGACTCCCATGCAGCTGTTCTCGTGATCCTGAGGATGCGCTTCCTGTCCCTCCAAGCCATGGCACCAGGCAGGCACCTTACTTCAGTTTTCCCTGCTCCCCCCAGTTCTATTCCCCTAATAATTGAGTCCCCCACCAGGAGCTGCTTCCTTTCCTTGTGGTGTCCTCTGCCTCCTTCCTGTGGGCCTCCCTTGTGGCAGTTGTCCTCAGCCTCCTTAGTCTCCTCTGCAGGTGCATCCATAGGGGAGCTATGCTCCCCCAGAATGGTGTATGGATTGTGGAGTGGAACAACTGACTGGGTGTGCCTCTGTTCCACCATCCTCACTCTCCCTGAGCCCACTGTGGTCCAACTGCTGTGCTTTCTTCGCAACCTCTGAGGTAGTGGTGGTGGCTCTGGTGCTCCCTGGATGGGGGAGGATCCCTTCCTACCGTCCAGTGTGGCCTGGGGGAAGGTTCCCTTACTACTGTCCAGCGTGGCCTGAAGACAGGCAACTTCCTCCCTCAGGGCAGAGAGTTGTCTGCAAATAGGGCAGCATCTCAGCCTCCAGAAAGATTCCCGGAAGACTGCTGCCCCACAGCCATTACATTGTACTACTCCCCACATGTTTATCTACTTTTTTTTTTTGTGTGTGTGTGATTGGTTTGTTATATAGAAATATACAGTATATATTATACAGTGTGTATGCTTATATTGTCAGTGCAGTGTGCTAGAGAGGATATGACAGTGCTATGCACCGTGCACTCTTGAGGAAATGATGTCAGAACCCCAGGTATAAAGGAACTATTTCCAGGGGTGGGTGGGTTGAGGGGTGGGAAGGGGTTGGGCCTAAACTGTGCCCTCACAAAACAATCAGCTAAGAGCTCTGACCCACTGCTGCGATGAGTGCCTTCCCGTCAGCAGGATGCTCTACACAACAATTTGACAGAGAAAATACCCTGCTAATCAAACAGAGAAAAATCCAGACATACAGGTCAGACACAGGTAAACCTCCCCAGCCCCAAAACAGCCTGGTGGTTTGTGCTCTGAAAGCAGTCAGCCCCAAAATAAGTCAGCTGTGCTTTAAACTCTTCCTGCAGTGAAAATCTTAAGAATTGGAACAAAAGTAAAGCTAGATCCACCTCCCTCTGTTGCTTGAAAGTCTCATTTCCTGATAATTCTAAGTTCCTTATTTCACCTTTCAGTTAGAAGTAGCCTCCACCTGCAGAATATCTGCTACAAACCAAAGACAATTGTAAGGTACACCTCCCTCTGTTGTGAGCACAACTCGCTTTCTTGCAAATCCTATGTTCAGTATTGCAGCTTCCAGCCAGAGGTAGTTTCACTTGAAGAATATTAGCAATTTCCTGCACCTGAGGCTGTCTGTGTTTCAATTCACACTGCAGGTTTTGCTATGACAACTCCTTAACCACAGTAACTTATTTAAAAATAGTTTAACTATCACAAACTCCTATGCACCAGTAAATTATTTAAAAATAGTTTCTGTCCCAAAATCCTAGTAGTCAATCCAGCTACCCCCAAGGGAAAACCAAAATGCAGTATTCAAACACTTGTGAAATTACTTCCAAGATAAGCAGAGTTTGCAAGCTCCTTTTTCAACTCCTCAGCCACCTGTAATTTATTTAAAAATAGTTTAACTGTCAGAAAATCCTAGTAGACAATCTAGCTACCTCCAAGGATCTACCCAAATGCAGTATTTAAATCCTTCTGAAGTTGCTCACAAGATAAACAGAGTTTGCAAGCCCCTTCTTGGTTAAACACTAAATAAATATGTGAATAAAAAGCAATTACCAAGGGTAGTTAGTTTCACCTCCCACAGAATTGAGCCAAAGTGCACGTTGTTGCAGATATCAAGTGCAATATAGAATTTCTCACACAGCTCACAGCTGAATAAAGAAGTAGTGTCCTTCCAGGTCTAGAAGATGTGCTTTGTCAGAACCCCTGCTATAAAGGAAGTTATGCGCTTGGGGCGGATGGGGTGAGGAAGGTGGGTGGGAGTAAAGCTATGCTGTCCAGAAACAATCACCTACAACTCTTACCCTCCACCCCGGGGAGTGCCTTCCTTCCTTTCAGACACCTATTTCACAAAGGCTAAGTAACAGGTCTAGTCACAGCTGACTGCAAATATCTCCCAGCTATAGTTCCTCTCTGGCAAATTAAAGTTAAAACTAAGAAAAGTCCACCCCAAAAACAGAATCAATACTAGTTACTTACACAGGTCCAAAAAGTAATAATTCAGTTCAATGTAGTCTAGAAAATAACCTCCTTGATTCAAGGAAGCTGTGGCTGCTTTCTCACTCTCCCAGTCTTCAATGTGACAAGGAGACTGCAACACCTCTGAGACAAAAAAAAAAGCTTTTCAGCAAAAAATAAATAAATAAAATAGGGGCAAACAGTAATTTTGCTTAGCCTAATGATAAAAAGTCTCAAAAATTTAAGCACCACCTGTAATAATTTCACAGAAGATATACCCTGTAAGAAACACTTTGCTACAGAGAAAAATAAAGCAGCAACAGGAGATATACCTTGCAAAAAACAATTTGAATCAGAAGATTACAGCAGTAATCTGTTGGCACACACCTGTAGGCACACCTTGTAATAATGCAGCAGAAGGTATACCCAGCAACAGCAATGTGAATCAGAGAAAAATAAAGCAATAAAATGTTAGCAACAAACAGTAACAATCCCTGTGTGTACAAAATAAAAACAACACACAGTAAATCTGCCTAGCCAAAAGTCTTAATCCTTTCCCTTACTCTGGTAAGGTTCTTAGTTCTGTCCTTTCAAGCAAGCTAAAAGGAAAGAGCTCAGGTGAAGCTAGGTGCCTTAGCCAGCAAATGTAGCCTTAAGAGCAGCATCAGGAGTGGTGGCAGAAAGAAAAAAAAGGTGGAGGGGCAGTAGAGATGGTAGGAGAGTGAGAGGGTAGAGAAGAACAGTGAATGGGAGTGGGGAGGAGGGAGCAGGCACAGGAGGTGAAAAAAGAATTGATGGAGAAAGCAACTGCAGTGGGGTCAAAGATAGGTGTGTCACCCACCTCGAGAGCATGGAGGGGGGACACTGTCGGAGGGGAGAATAGGGCATGAATTACCTTTCAGAACACAGAAGTGTGATTGAGGTTGTTCTGGAGAGTGGATGCAAAATGTGTGGGCTTTGCAAACTTTAGTAGCTCTAGTACAGGCATTACTAAGTGTTCAATAATTTGTAAGACCATAAGGGGAGCCGGAGGAGTTGTAGATTCTTCAGGCAAGGTCATGCGCATGGTGACAGGCCAGCAACTCTCCTGAGATCCATGGGAAGTGAGATCCTCTGACCCTGGGTCTTCTAAGGGAGGCATGAGGTTCCAGACAGAAATAAATCTGGAGCAGAAGAATCTGAAGGCCTTGTCAACATTGTCAACTTTAGAAATAGTAGGCTACTTAGTGGCTACCAGATCAATGTGGAGGTCAGACAAATCCAGCAACTGGAAGGACCAGATCTAGATGAATTTGGGGGGAGCTTTGGGATGATGAATCTTACATATACAGTAGATCATATAGTGGTCACTGAGGATGTTGGGGAGGGTACCAGCATTCACAATACAATGAGGAAGAGAGGGGAGGACTGAATCCAAGAAGGAGTGATTCAGAGATCTGAAATTATACTGCATGGAGTCAGAGATAATTTGGATTAGTAGGAGTGACTTAATGTTAAGGCAGAATTTATGCAGCATGGGGAAAGACAATTTAGGTTGGAATCACCTAGTATGAGTAACTCACCAGAGGAGGCATGGGAGGAGATGGTGGGGAGTAACTCAGTTACAGAAGGTGGAGACATGCCAGTACAGCAGTATACACCAGCAGTAAATATGGGGACAGAGAAGGGGAGGGAGAGTTTGAGAAAAAGCAACTCATAGGCAGAGGGGCAAACTGGATATTTGAGGAGAGGTAGATGGCTACACCACCACCCCTCTTTGCGTGATCCTGACGAACAGTGGTTAAACTAGGAATGGAATCAGAGGAATCAGGGATCCTGCGAGAAAGCCAAGATTCTGAAATCACCAACACATCAGGTTTGAGGTTAACCATGAGTGGTTGCAGAAGTTCAGGCTTAGGCAGAAGGCTATGGATGTTAACATGGGCCACTCCCAAACCTTTGCGGAGAAGGGAAGACAGGGCAGGGCCGGGGTTGATCTCAGTATCACCTGCAACTATAAACTACAAGGAGATGAGGAGCTTGAGGGATCCTGGGAGCCACTTATGAGAAGAGTAGGGAGGTGGGAGAGGGAGTAGGGGGAGTTAGGGAGGAAGGAGGGTCGGAGGGATCTGAGGACTTCGAGGTGAAGCTAAGGAGATGAGATGAGACTGTACAGTAGCTAGGATGCTAGGGAGAGTGGGATAATGCAGGGAGGCTGGAGGAAGGGAGAGTAGATGAGGGTGAAGAAGAGAGATGGGCATGGTAAGATTAGGATAAATAGATGGGAGAAGGGAGGTGATGGTGACCAAGAAGGAGAAGAGAGAAAATGTTAGGAGCAGCATGGTGGGACAGCAATAAATCAATGCTCACCTTGCAGTTTACACCAGAATAGTATGGTGGGCAAGCTTCATTCTTAATGGAGCAAAAGCTAAATTAGAGGAAATAAGGTCTTTAACCAGAGAGAGGAGACCTGAAAAGTGATTGCTGATAGACTGGAAACTGAAAGAAAAATTAGAATGGGAGGGAAATTATTTATTTATTTGCCTTTGGTTACATGGTAAGTGCACTAGGCAAGGACCTACCTATTTTTGGTCATGACCTGGGAGTTTACAGATAACAGCAAAAATACAACCACAAATGAACAGTGTACAGAAGTAGTATACAGGTATCCACGCGGGGATAGGCAATAATATAGACAAGTAGATTGATAGTATCCACGAAGAGATGTGCAGTAACACACAGGGCTGAGTTGTAGGATACTAAACATGGAAAACGTTGGTACCACAAGAGTCTGGCAGAATGCTAAAAGGCAATACAAAATAAAATATCAAGTGCATTTGTAAAATCCAAGTGCATTTAAGTAAGAGAATAGGGCTTTCTTGAAAATAGGGTGGGTCTTGGAGCTCCTGATATTATGAGGTAGGGAATTCCAGAATTTGGGGGCAAAGTGGGAGAATGCTTGTTCACTCACCTTGGTCGAGTAGAGCAGGACAGTAAACAGGGCAGAGGTAGCTGACTTCAGAGGTCAAGATTAAACCACAGGGTTGAGCATAGATCCTAGGGATGCAGGATGGGAGTAGCAAGTAATGGAGTCAATGAAGCACCCTAGGGTATAGGATTGCATAGCTGAGGGGGATAGCCATTGCAGGGCAGAGTAAAGCAAGCAGTGGTGGGTGAGGTGAGGGACCAACAAAGTAAACCTGCAAATATTGTTATAGGTGGTGTCCCACTTATGGAGCACACCCGCTTTGGCCTGAGCGAAGACTGGGAGAGAGTAGTTTAGTCCTGGGGAGTAAAACACCCCAGGGCTAAGCTAAATTAGCTTTAACTTGGTAAGAAGGATGCTATAATAACCAAAAGGGAGGCAAGGGCTACACCCACATAGGGAGGAAGTCAGAATTAAAAATGAGGGGAATATAGGCTACACCCTGGAGGAGGAATCTTATTTAAAAAACCAAAGAGGGTACTTGACTAGAAAGGGAGGAGGAAGGAGTATAAAATTAGAATAGGAGGAAAATAATTGGCCATACTATAGAAAAAGGAAGAAGACGACACAATTAGAAGGGAGGGAATGTATGTTGTGTCCTGGTAGTGAAGAGACTAAAATAACTACAGGTGGTGGGGGGAAGGTTGACCCAGATAGAAGGCAACAATGACAGCCCCATGACAGGTAAATTAAATGTGGAACAGGCACAGCAAAACATCAGACTAAATTGGCAGTAATAATAAATTCAGGAAGCAGGCGGTAAAGCCATAATTAAGCTCAGTACAAGTTAAATTATAACTGGCGTAGGAAGCCAAGACAGCAGAATTGTTAAACAGAGGAATATGCTGTTAGATAAACACAAGCCTTGATAAAATTACAGTTAGTTAATTAATAATAATAATACATTTTATTTCATGTAGCGTCTTTCAAAAAATCAAGGTGTTTCACAATAAAATCAGACCGCAATAATAAAATCAACACAAAATTAATAATAAATATATACGGGGTAGAGAATTCCAGAGGGCAGGGGCTGCATAGCTAAATGCACGGGCCCCAGAAGATTTTAAAGACACCCTCGGAATCTCTAGCAACCCCTCGTCAGCCGAACGGAGCCGTCGCCAGGGGCAGTAAGGGACGAGAAGCTCTTTCAAGTAGTCAGGTCCAAGTCCATTTAGGGCTTTGTAAGTCAGCAAGCCAACTTTAAAGGTGATACGCCACCGAATTGGCAGCCAGTGTAGTTTGCGCAGCATGGGTGTAATATGAAAGGCATGATGTGTCCCTGTCAACAAATGTGCTGCAGCGTTCTGCACTAGCTGCAGATGGCGGATATCAACCCCCGGAAGCCCTAGGTATAGGGAGTTACAGTAATCAAGGCGTGAGGTCACAAAGGCGTGGACAAGTGTAGGCAGGTCCCCGGACGGAACAAGGTGCTTGATCCTGGCGATGTTCCTAAGATGATAAAAGGAAGACATGACGACTGCCGATACTTGAGATCATAAAGTCAGCCTGTCGTCAAGCATCACCCCAAGGTCACGGACCTGTTCAGAGGAAAGGATCGGGGAGCCCCTCAGAAAAAGTCCCGAGGGCTGACCCGCCCTTATCCCCTCTATCCAGCGACCTGGGTCCATGACTATCACCTCAGTCCTTCCCGCATTCAACTTTAACCAGCTCAAATTCATCCACTCCTGGATTTCAGCGAGGCAGTTGTTAAGTATCGAGAGAGCACTATCCTGATGTGGTGTGAAAGACAGGTAGAGCTGGGTATCATCAGCCTAGCAGTGAAACCTCAGCCCATACCATCTTACAATGTCTCCGAGGGGCAGCATGTACATTGCAAACAACATGGGGGACAGCACTGATCCCTGAGGGACCCCACATAACAGAGGGAGTAGGTCCGAGGAAAAAATCCCAGACACCACTCTCTGCATTCTGCCAGTGAGGAAAGATGTAAACCATTTAAGCACCATACTAGACAGGCCACAAATGAATCTCAGGCACCCAAGCAGCACCCCATCGTCTACAGTGTCAGAGGCTGAAGAGAGGTCAAGGAGCACTAAGATAGAACAATTTCTTCAATCTCTCGCCATGGCCAAGTAAAACAAAACTGAATAGCAACAGACTAGAGTTACTAAAGTACAGCAGTCACATAGAGAACCAACAGCAAACTAACAGAGGGCTGGGGGGGCTCATACCAAATAGACAGAGTGGGAGAAGGACCGCAGCAGAGGACTGCTTGCAAGTAGACCAGAAATAGAAGAGATGAAATTCCTCCCTCCTATGCTGGTAGCCTGCAACTGGAGGAAGGAGGGTAGAGGTGATTACAGTCCCACTAGCTCAAGATGTTCAAAAGCCGCTCCAAAGACCAAAGCTCCACTCACTTAGAGCAGTACCTCCTGATTTGCACTCTACATAGAGTCCCTTGCTCAAGCCATCAGAGAGTCTCCAGATTTTTGAGGCATTCAAATTCAAGGGCAGTAACACTGCATAGCCCTCTGTGTGGACGATATCCTGCTTTACCGCCAAGACCCAGATGTTTCACTCCAGATTGCTTTTCAACTTCTTCAGGACTATGGCAACGTTTCTGGATATAAGCTAAATGGTGGCATGTGATGTGGGCGAGTTAAATTGAGCCACTCAATTTCAGCGACTCGATTCGACCGCCCGTAGGAATAGCAAGATAGAAAATGTAGCTAGGAGTCGTGTATAGCGAGTGTAGCAGTGAACTACATATGCTATAGCAAGCTATGGGTCTGTGTTTGGCCAAGCACTGCCGAGCTGGCCGTGTGGTGTAGTGGCTTGAGTCACCACCACTGGAGCTGGTGGACCTGGGTTCAGGTCCCACTGTGGTAGACTTTTTTTTTTTCTTCTTTCCTCTATGTTGGCTCCCCCTGGAGTTGATTATTATAAAATTTGGAGGTGCGGGGGGCTTGCCCTTGAAAAGGGGAGTGGTGGGGGGCATAGCCCCCCATATAAACATGTTGTTTTGTATTGCTGTATTTGGGATTATAAGCAACTGTTGCCGTTTTGGCGGTTGCTGTAATTCTGGTCTCCTTTTGATGGTGGGTGATGTTTTACTCGCTTTTTGTGGTCGGCACTCCGAAATAATCACCATTATCACATAAAACCAGCTAAACACTACTAAAACTGAGCCTCTGATGTTTCACTCTTACTCCACTCCTGCTCTCCTGATTTGTTCCCTTTCAAGTGGATGTTAGTGACCATTAAGTGTCTAGGTATTTATCTGGCATGTAATCTCTCAGATTTATATAACTATCAACCCTGGCAGTATAGCCTAGAGGTTAGAGTAACAAGCTGTGAATGAGCTTGGTACATCCAGCAGACCAGAGTTTGAGTCCCACAATCTTCACTTGTGCTCTGTGTGACACTGAGCAAGTCACTTAACCCCTATGTCACCCCATAAAACAGGCACTTGTGCCTAGTGGGCCTTACCCAGTTACAAAAGACTAAAATAAAAACCCTTCACAGCCCAACTCGCACAGGCTCTCTCTCACTGGAGAACCCTCCCTTTAAACCGCACATCTAGAGTAGATTCCCTCTGGATGATGACCCTCCCCTGAGCACCCTACTTTTTCAAAAATGTTTCTCTGCATGTACTAATGTCCACCTGACGACAGTGGAATAAACAGATATCCCATTTTCTCAGGGCAGGTCAGCGCCTGTGAGTTTGGCTCAAAACTTTATTTCTTCTCAGAGATAAGGGAGGCCTTGAACTTCAGAATCTCAGAATTTTATTTCTGGGCCCCTCACTTATGCTTTATTTACCTCCAAAACCTAGCCGGGGCTCCCCTGCTATGGTTCAGCCTGGAGGGAGCACTGTTCCCCACCCATGACTCATTCCCTCGTGTTATCATGTATCAGGAGATTATTCCTAACCCCAGTTGAACATAACCTCTGTTTGAGGGACCAGTATAAAACTTTGCATGCCATATGGAAATCTCTACAACTCTCTCCTTTCTTGCTTTTACTGTAACCTATACCCTACCTTAAACATTTCCTTTGGGCACCATGGGACCCTAGATATCATAAGTGGGAGATTATCTCTTCAGTATATTTATCAGCTCTTTTCTAGGAATCTGCTTCTCTCCTTTCAGGACATGCAGGCCTGGTTCAGTTTACAGCGGTCTGATTTCTATAGTTTTTTGCAACTACATTCTCTTTTCCCAAACAACACAACTGCTAAATTCGCTCCCACCAATTATTAACCATTTTTTATGTTAAGACTGGAGTCACAGCTCACCTGGGGCCAGACACTGAAAAAAGCACAAAAGCAGAGCACAAAGGATTGTGCTGCACTTGTGCCCAGCCTAGAGGTTGCTGTATTTAGTCGAATAGTGCACTGGCACTATCCGACTGAATATTGGCCCATGTTAGTCCAGTGCTAGGTCAGTTTATGCAGCTCCAACATGAACCTGGGCTATAGCCATCCCATAGTGAACTGCGCCCCCAGACCAGGTAGTGCCGAGAGTTGCGCCGCAATATTCAGCTGCATAATGCAAATGAGGCCATTGGGCATGCAAGGCGCTAAGGGGCCATATGCCTGCCCATTATGGGCTCATTTGCTTGGGAGGGTGGCAGGTTTGCACCTGTCCTGTGGTTGCCAGCAATGGCAGGCTTGGTGGCGACTAGCATTCCCCACTTCATAAATGCCCATCCCGAATATAGGAATATAGTAGCACTCCTTGTAAAATCGCCCACTAACTAGAGGGATAAAACTGCCACTGTTTGGTATCCTACAGAGGTGGATGGTACCCACATTTCCCAACTCTGATCACTAAATGCAGATCAATACCTCATAATGTGTACATGTATGGGATTTGGGTAAATATTTGTTCAACTTATCAAGATGTGACAGTGGAAGATAGCAAATTCCATGGATGTTATATCTATGAACATATTCTAGAGAGAGGCAAGAAAAATATTGGCTTGCATGGAAAACATACAGACTGCTATAGGATGTTAATCATCCAGAGCAGGGCTACATGTGAAATACAGTTTCTCCAGGTCAGGGTTCACTGGTGACTAGTGGCACCCCCCCACTCCCCCAGTCACCCATCCCGGTGCCTGCAGATAGACCCTGGTGTCTAACAGCACCTGCCAAATGCCTGTCCTTGACATGGTGATCTATGCCCTGGTGTCTAGTGCAAACCCCCTCCCACTGAACATCCATCCCAGTGCTACTACTGAGCCCCCTGTGGCTAGCAGACCCCCCCACGCTGCAGCTTCCTGGCCTGTGTAGTCCCCTGCCTTCCAGGTGTCAAGAGACATCCCCCTCCCAACTCCTGGCCCATGTATTCGAGCAATCCCTGGCATCCAGTGGAATTCCCCCCTGACTGCCAGTCACCAACCAGACCAGTGAACACTGACATGTCTGCGGACCCTCACCTGCTCTGCCCACACCCAGCACATCACCCAACCAACCCCCCTGTACCTGTGAAGGCGGGGCCATGTGGGGAGACTGATATGATGACCGGCACAGCCCTACTGTCACCTCCTTGGCCAGCCAGCATATGGGATGACAGGGAGCTTGTCCTGGTCATTGAATCGGGCTCCACACATGGCTCACCATCACAGGTACAGGGGTTGGCTGGGTGGAGTGCTCGGTGTGGGTGGCGAGGTAGGGGTTTCAAGACACGCCAGTGTTTGCTGGTCCAGTTGGTGACCGGCAGTCAGGGGAGGGATTCCACTGGATGCCAGGGATCGCTTGGACACATGTTCCGGGAGTTGGGTGGGGGATGCTTCTTGAAACCTGGGAGGTAGGGGACTGTACAGGCTGGGAGGCTGGAGCAGGCGGGGAGTATGCCAGCCACTTGGGATTGAGCAGTAGCACCAGGATGGGTGCTCGGAGGGTGTGGAGTTCCACTAGACAACAGGGCATATATTGGCATGTTGGAGATAGGTGTTCTGGGGGCGTGGGGTGCTGTCAGACACCAGGGTTCACCAGGTGAACTCTGACTTGGAGAAACTGCATTTCACATGTAGCCCTGCTTTTGACCATCTATAGCTTATAGTATTCTATATGTTTTCAGTGCAAGACAAGCAGCTAAGTAAAGTTCAGACAACAGAGATCTTGTTTTATGCAACTATCCTCAGTAATAAAGAAAAAGGGGAAAAGAATTACACATAAACTATATATCCAGGGCTCTTTAAACTAGAATGAAGAGCTGGCCTGCTGGTGCAGGGGCAGGGTGCCAACCTGCGACGCTGGTTACCCAGGTTCGGGAATGGACCCGGGATGTCGGAGGGCCGGCCAGGGAGAGAAGGATTGAGCATCCAATGTCTGCTCTCCTTCTCCCGGGGGAGGGAGGTGGTAGAGTGTTCAGTGTTGTGGGGACACCTAGCAGAGGCTGAGTGTACCACATACACCAATGCCAACACGTTTGGGGGGGCGGGCAGATGCTGGTCGTCATTGCACATCTCCGTCCCTGTATATTGGGGAGAAAACCCGCTGCTGGCCACCTCAACGAATCCTGCCCTCTGCTCCGATCAGCTCCCAGGCCAGCTCCCTGACCTGTCCCGTGGCTTGCAGCACTATGGGCCGGTACTTCAATCCTGCCCTCTGGGGTAAGCCAGAGGGTATATGGGAGCCGCGGCTAATGTGGGAGTAGGAGCAGAAAGATCCGTGATCAGGTGGAGGACTGGCGACTTTAGGCAGCAACATAAAGCATACTAAAAAAAAAAAAAAAAAAATGAAGAGTGTTCTCTTTACTGTCCTGTATTATTATGGCTTGTACTATGAAGAAATCAAAAATGGGTCATATATGACCCTTAGGCCTCTATGCAAGAAGCTGACATGCCAGAATTTTGTGGTGCATAGGCTGCTTTCCAGCAATTTGCCATGTAATTGTGCTGGGGGCTCTAAGAGCCCCTCTGTTGAATTGCATCCCCAGACAGGAAGTATGTGCCCCCCCAAACTTGATCCCACTGCCGGCAACAGAGTGAAATAAGCAACTGGGGCTGCAATAATTGGCATTTACAAACAAAGGGAGGTGCATTTTTGCATTTTGATCTTCCACACCAAGGCCGAGGATCGGAGCACCTTTTTTTTTCTTTTCAAAATGTATCCCTCTTCTATGTATAGTGCATAGGACCCCTTAGGCTGCGGTATAAATATCAACCCATTACTGACCTGTGGAAATCCTACATTGATTTATGTTGCTGGCTTCATATAAATGATTTTTTTTTCTTCGGGCTTTTCTTGCCACTAGGAAAGTGATGATACCCAGAGGCATTGTTAATAGTAGTCCTCAGTGCCAAATGGTAGCTTCTGATCTTTTCTGAGAAAACCGCTCTGATATCTGTCATTAGATTCAACACATTTCGGACCTAGAACACCTTACATTCTTATATTGTGGAAGTACTTGAAGTCAGATTAGTGAAATTTTATTTTCATTGTACCCAGGTTAGCCCAGCTTAGATGCAACATCTCGTTCAAGTGGGGTCTTGTTTCAACCCATTTCCACAGCTGGGTGGACTAGAGCACTGACAGGTTAAGTGTCTTACCCAGGGTTACACAGTGAGTATTTGGCTTGAGCAGGGTTTAACATGTGATCTCCTGGGTCCCAAGTCATTACTCTAAACACCTGACCACACTTTCTCTGAGAGGCAAGCAGACTACGTAGGTACTGTAAACAAATTAGTAAGATAAAAAAGGACATTGCTCCAGCATATATAGTAATAAACTGTTGAAATATTATCAGAAAGCAAGTATTATCACCCAACAGCTTGCGGGAGGGTGGGGGTATGTTATGTTTTCATCTTAGAAACACCCCTTGAACCAAATTTCAGAAGAAACTGGATGGTAACGTAAAACTGTGGCCCACCGTTTGTGTGCCATAAGCTTGTTGCTGTGCCAGATGGGAGGGGAGAGTTGTGTTCGATAATGTTTTAGGGGTTGCACTAGTTGAAGGCATCTGACCAGAGTTACTTCAAAGACTGAACAAGCGTGTGTGCTGTGGCATTTTCAGCAAGTGGTAGACTGAAAAGAAACAGCAAATGCAGGTGGGGATTGGGGTACTTTTTTGAATTACAGTTATCCTTGGCACTGCTGAAAACATTCTGTTGTCAGCTTTCACTAATACTGTATGTTATGTTTGTTCCCACAGAACAATATGCTGGACTTTGTGTTTGCTGTGGATGACCCCGTTACTTGGCATACGATGAATATGCTGAAGAACAAGAAGCATTATTCAGTCTTGAGGTTTGTAGGCCCAAAGCAGATTAGTAACATACAGAACAACTACGGAGCTGGAGTGTACTACAATACTTTAGTTCCATGTGAAAGCAGGGTAGGTGCACATCTGTCTGTCTGTCTATCTATATAAATATCTATCATGTATGTATATTAGGTTAGTGTTTTGTGTCAGAAATGTTTTTTTGACAGCTTATATCTCAACTATATTTGCCATTGGGTCTGCAAAATTTAGAGTGCACAATCTATGTCCTAGGGGCTAATTATCTGGCAAATTTGACGAAAATCAGTATGGTGGTTTTAAAGTTATTCATTTGTTAATTCACATAAAAAAGTCCACAATTATTAGCCTTTTGCTCATCTATAGCAAACAAACCATTAGAGTTTGTTCCAAGGACTTGCCAGGGGAGGGACCTTAAAATTAAATTTTATTTTTTTCAGTTATAAAGTTACTGCATGCACAGACCACTTGAAAAAAATAGCTGAAAAAATAGACTCCGCTCCCCCAAGTTAAAGTTAGATCTGAGCAAACATTTTAAAAGCTGCAAATGTAAGAAATACTTAACTATAAAGGTTGACAGTTGTGCGGTTTATCAGAAGACAGTTCAATGAGACGCATGAGCTTAAGAAAAAAAGAAAAGAAAGAGAGAATTAGTATTTGGCCTAACAAAGCCCACTGATTTTACACAATCTCCTCCAGCTGCCTGTTTCACCCCTCCATCACCCTTTCCATGAAAATGTACTTCCTGGTATCTCTCTTAAATTTGCCCCGTCCCTCGGCTGGCTTTGTTGAGCTGCCCCTGGTGTTTTTAAGTCTGAAAACTACGTCTCTAGCCACTTAATTTACCCTGTGAAAGTACAGTATTTGTACATTTCAGTCATGTCCCCTCTTTCCCTTCTCTTAACCAGTGTTTACGTATTCAGCTCTGCCAATCTTTCTTCTTGCGTCCTTTCTTGCTGTCCCAGGATCATCTTGTTTACATGTCCTGTTTGTTTTTGGTACTCTGATCATGCTCCCTCTCTGCCTTCTCTTTTCTAGGCTAAATACTTTGAATAGTTCCAATATTACCTCATAGCTCTTTCCCACTTGGCACTAATCAGATGGTGGCCCTGTGATTGACTTGCTTAGTCTGCTCGTAACTAAATGCAGTACTCCAGCAGTGGTCTAGTTAAGGCCTTCTACAAGGGGAGGATCAACTCTCTTGACCTGCCCCTTTCCCCCTCCAAACGTGACCTAAACTTGTGTTTGTTGCTTTGACTGCAGTAGCATATTGCCTGCTTGGCTCCAGTTTACCATCTGCAGTTGCCGCTAAATCCCTGGGTTGTGCTGTCCACTCTTGCACCACAGTGTGTACTGTATATGCGACACAAATTCCTTGCCCTTGGGTGTAATACTTTGCATTTCCCCACATTAAATCTCTGTTCCCATTTATTGGCCCACACTCCTAATGTGTGCACTTCCTTCTGTAGCGCATCCCTATTTCTATTGTGACTGCTCTTCGGTGCCATTTTAGGGCCATCAGCAAACTTCAGCAGTCCTGTCCTCCAAGTCATTAGTAAGCATGTTGAAGAGCCAAAAATCCAGAACTGACTCTCGGAGTACCCCACTCAGAACATTCCTCCTTTTTAAATAGTGACCATCCACTACAACTCTTCCGTTCTGCCTTGTCAGCAAGTTTATTGTCCACATCCTGTACACTTTTGGGTGACTTTTTGCAGAAGTATTCCATGTGCCACATCATCAGAATGCCTTGCTGAGGCATAGACTACACCCACTACACATCCCTTATCCACCTCCCTAGCGTCCTCCTCAAAGAAGGCAGTCAGGGGTTGCTTAGCGGGCTCTTCCTTTTGTAAAGTTATTTGGTGTGCTAGAGAACAGCCCATGCACGTCTGTGTGCTGAATTTTTCAAACACCTTGGGAAGGCTCACAAACCTGTAGTTACCTGGGTCTGACTTCATGCCCCTCTCGCATCAGGGACAAAACTGAACGTTTTTAGTCATATGGCACTATTCCTATCTGTAAGGGGTTCTACAAGGTATCACTGAGGGATCTAACCGGAAATGTTTTTATCACTGTTTTTTATATCCACAGGCCAGTTCCACTCATGCTACTTCCCTAGGACCTTTCTGCTTTATTTTGTTTTGTGGTATTCCTGTTTGACTGGCTGTGTTGATACAGCTGTGCCTTATCACTGTAAATCTCAAGTATAAAATGTTGGGCTATTGGCAACCTGGTCACCAGCAGTGATGATGATATTTTACACCTTGGCTGCAACATCATTAGAATGGCCATGGAGACCATTACTAAACTTAAAGTGATTTAGTCATTTTATTCAGTTCCAGCCTGACACACATTATTTTATACCTTATGCTGGCAAAATTCATTCTGCCCCATTTTCAATATTTTATTCAGTGTCTGTATTTAGACAGAAGGGCTTGTACTTTGGCCCCGACAAGGTAGCCAGACAATTCCTTCACGTCCCGATTCCTCTGGCACACCCCTGCGTTCAGGCACATAATGAGGTGCAGCAAGGGAGAGTGCAGGGACATGCCCCATTGATGTCAGTGGGAGCCGATTTTGATTACTATTTATTAAATAATGATGGCCACTTAGAGATTAATGAAGGACACTGCACAACTAACAAACCCCTTGTTAGTTGAGTGGTGGCCTTCATTAATCTGCAACTCACCATCATAATGTATTAAATTGGAAGGAAAATGAAGTGCAATTAATTTCAACGAGGTGCGCCTCCAGCGATTTCCCTTGTTGGATGTCATAGCGTTGAGGCGTGTTCATCAACTGGGAAGTGAAGGAATCAGCTGGCTACCTTGTCGGGGCCAAAATACGATCCCTTCTAGCCAAATACAGGCACTGAATAAAATATTGAAAATGGGACAGAATGAATTTCATCGGCATTAGGTATAAAATAATGTAAATCAGGTTGGAATCCATGAAAATCACTTTAATTAGCCATTGGGAACAGCCTCATTTAACACTGGACCAGATGGCATGAGAAACAGTTTATTAAAAAAATAAGTATTTTATTAAAAGTTGGGGAGGGTAGAATGATGCAGTGGGGAGGAAGACACCTGTTGGAGGATGGTTATCAAAAAGCACTATGTATTCAGTTGGGTGAAATTCAATACAAAGCAAACATTACAATGAAATGTGAAAAAACTTGACCACATCTTTTTTCACCATGAAAAATGTAGTCTTAGTCCAATTTCAGCTTCAAATATCTGCCCTTTTTTGCCACCCAGGATGGGAAGAGTAGCCAGCACACTCTTTTTCTAAGCTAAAAAGGCTCCAACAACCTTTACCTAGGTTCCTCTGTGCATGAATCTCCTGCAATGATTCAAATTTAATCCAACATGGCTGTCCACATCTCCCACACCAGCGGTAGTATGGAGATTACAGTGCTCTGCTTGCAACCAAAGTACTGTAAATGTAGCTTATTGAGATCTGAGAAGTTGCAATCCCAATATTGCCACCTTCCTTGCCAGCTGCTAGTGACTTGCAGTAAACCATTGCTGGAGTCCCCAACATTTCATTCTTTAGCTCCTTGGATGCATACCACCCAGTCCTTATAATCTAATCACTTTGCGTAATTACAGTACGTAAATTATGCATTGTTGCACGGGTCCATAAATTGGCTTTCCTAACGCCCCCCTCGTGCTGATACTGTTTTATTAGTGTACTTCTCCAGCTGTCCCTGTGCACACACGTGGTTTGCACACTGTGATGGGGGACTATATTGGCCCATGCGTGTTTTGCACATACCACACTACAGTACATATATGTGCGTGGGCTGGTCAGACAATGTTACACGCCCTCCAACCCATAACTTAGGGCTGCTGATGGGCCCATCCCTCAGTCCCTCATTGATCAACTTGGTAGGCCAGTGGACACTGACACAAACCCCAGTTGCCCCTGATAATCCAGTGTTATCTCTTTCCCTAGCCCATTTCCCCATGTGTGGCCATTTTCCCACATGTTCCCACAAGAATGATAGTCCATTGATGTTGGTACATGCCTGCACAGCACTCCAGACCCCTAGCACCAGTATTTATAGTTGTCAGTCAGTGGCTATTGCAGAAGTGCAGCAACTGATGTGCCAGGGCTGTTTGGCTATATGAATGACATTGCATGTCATTTACAGTGGTGCTGGCCAGGATGCAACAGAAAATTGCAGCATACTGCTGTAGAGTTACTGCAGTAAACAAGGCAGTTTCAATGGCAGCTAATCCTTCTTGTTATGCAGTAACTCAAGACACTTCATTGCATCCTGGCAGCATTACTGTACATGCCAACCTGTCCTCTTCCTCGCACTAGCGTGCTTTGATGTGCCCTGATGACAAAGACCCCTCCCCCCCCGAGACGTCTCTGTGCATTGATTTTGTGATGGTCCATTTCTGTTCCCACTTCGTATAGGTTTTCTTTAACCTATCTGCTCAGTACAGTATATCATAGGCTACCATCTTGATGTCTGGTGTTTTCATTTCAGTTTTAACTTCCACCCTAGCCCTTATGAGATTCAGCTTCTTTATGTTTAGACTCTGGGGCAGCGAGTTTGTAAGTTCTTATCAGTATTGTTTTCTTGAAATATTTTTTTTATAAATGGGAGTAGAGCCAGTAACACTGTCCCTGTTGAAAGCACAAGTGCGTCTCTAAAACACCAGGGTGTTCCTTTCTGTGCCCTTGGCTCTCAAGTCCGCTTGCTGTAGTCAGTTAAGTTAAAACATTTCTTGATATTTTTTCAGACCTGCTCAGAGTGTTGTTTATATAGTCTCCTGAGTGCTCGTTTTCTGTTTCTTTCCATTGCTTAAATGGAACTTTTCCTGACACACTGGGGGTTCATTTAATTTGTGTATTTTCTTCTGTTTGTTTGTGGTACTAAAGTTGGGTTGCCTGCATTGGTTGTAGAAATGAAAACGTAGCAAAAAACAGAAACCAAAGCAAAATAAAAAAATATTTGCTGCGCAGATCTACTCTTCCATTTCATTGTCATCACTGTCACAGATTTTTTCTTCATCTTTCCTTAACCCATATGGTGTCATTTGGGACCTCCTTGTTATCTTTCCTCCTTATCGCCACCTAGCAATGGCATTATCATGTGAGTATTAGGACATGGCTCATGGCTGAGACAACTAGCCATTAAAGCTATTAGCCCAGACAGCTTAGTCAGTAGAGCATCAGTCTTTTAATCGGAGGGTCCAGGGTTCAAGTCTCCATTCCAGCAGAACTTTTTTTCGTATTGTTTCCCTAAGCTCTTGTCATCTCTTCCCCTGTCCATCCACTCTGTCTTCTCCTTCACCTTCTCCCTTAAATCTCTCCTTCATGTCTTGACAACTCACTCCTGTAACTGTTCCTGACTCCAGCTCTTAAACAGCCACCCACTTCACTCCAGCTACAGTTTGCTGATGTCCTACTTTGCACTGATCCCCCAGTCAGTTGACGGTTTTGGTCACTGCTCTTGATCACATTCAGATTTAGTCTACCTTAAACATCTTGTATTGCATTCCCATTCACCGAATATTGTTGTTTGCACATCTGTTAATTTATTACACTTGTTGCACCTTATTTTAGTTTCCACCACATACACACACACACACACACACACAGCGCATCTGGAAATGAGCTGTTACCAGCTCAGTATGTGTTTCCTGGTAGAACTTTAGAAATGAATGAATAAATGAATGAATGGATGGATAGATAGATACACACATATATAAATAAATATCCCTACTGTGCTTGAGCCATCATGAGATGCCACGTTGTAGCTAAGGCCTCTGAAGTATCGATTCTTCTCTCTTACTGGGCTTCTACTGACAAACAGAACACTGATGCATCACAGGGTTGCTCCCAGTTCTTGCTGGTACCATGTGACATCACCTAACAAACTGAGACATTTGACTGATGGAGAACAGCTCCTAGACCCGCTTCCAAGTCCTTAGCACAGTAAGATGTACTGTAGTGCATGCAAGGGGCAGAACTACTAGCACTTGCCTTTTCTGAAATGTGTGGGGAAGAGGCAAAATTCAACCTCTGTTTTATGGGCCAAAAAGGAAATCATTACGTCTCAGTTGGCACAATTCAGCAAGCAGATGAAACAAACTGAGTCCGGTATCAAAATGATTCAGCAAAACTTTGTACAGGAATGGGCAGTTGAAAACTGTTTTATTTGTTTTATAGGGGTTTTAAAAACTTTAGTGTTGTGCTGATGTGCACAACTAAATTTATGAGGCTCAGAAAACCGATGTGTCTTCCTTTGCTTTTCCAAGAGAACAGCAGAAATAGATACCAGACCACAGCGGCTTTAGCTACTCTCTAAAAAGTCATAATACTGCTCAGTAAAACTGGAGCTAAGTCTGTGACCTTGAAAAGCAGAGTAAGTGAGAAAGGAACACAGTAAGCACACGTCTCTCAGCTTTTTATTACCCAAATGTGGGAAAAGGAGGAAGAACGTAGGCCACATATCAAATCTTACAGATTCTGCAGAAACTTAGAACTCAGTGGGACTTTGTGCTTCTCTATCATCCTTATAGCCTTCCATCCAGCTGCATAATTTCAGATTAGGAATTCCTTTGCCTGCAGGGTAGAGGCCCACACAAAAAATTGATTGACAGCTGGTGCTTCCCCTGACATATTATTGTGTATATGTTTATAGTTCCCACCAAAACAGTTTTTTTTTTTGGTTTTTTTTTGCCTCTGAGGAAACAGCAATCACACTCGCACAGCTCTTGTGCTCTGATTGATTTGCTGTTTAGCCAGGGTCAGTATTTTGAGTTTGGTTTTGTATTTCTTCTTATTTTTTTATGTAAAGGTGTTTCCTGTTGCTGGTTTTGGTAAATTTGTGAAGCAAACATAACATAGAAACACAGAAGATGATGGCAGAAGGGGACCAGTGGTCCATCGAGTCTGCCCAAGCGAGGTATCCCGAGACCTGTTGTGCACTGGTGTTCTGTCCTTCTAGACACCCAGCCTAGCCCTTGCCAGTGCCATGTGTTTGTTCTCCATACTTGTCTCACCTGTGCTTAAAGCTTGATACTGACTTTGCAGCCACCACCTCTGGAGGTAATCTAGTACAGTGTTCACCACCCTTTCTGAGAAGTAATACTTTCTGATGTTCCTCTTGAACACTCGACCCTTCAATTTCCACTCGTGCCTTCTTGTAGTGGAATTGACGTTCCTGGTAAACAGCTGTGTTTCTGGCACCTTATTGATGCCTTTAAGGAACTTGAAGGTCTCAATCATATCCCCTCTTCCCCTCCTAGTCTCTAGTGAGTACAATTTCAGAGCCCCAAGCCTCTCTTCATAGGTGATTTCCTAAGGGCCATATATCATTTTTGTTGCCCTTCTCTGGACCACTTCCAGTCTATCAATGTCATTTCTTAGGTGAAGCCTCCAGAATTGTACACAGTACTCCAGATGAGGCCTCACTAATGACTGGTAAAGTGGTAGTATCACCTCCCAGTCTCTGCTGTCTATCCCCCTGCCAGTGCATCCTAACACCTTGCCAGCCCTGCTGTAAGCCTTATTGAACTGATTTTACTGCTTGAGGTCGCCCCTAATGAAGACTTCCAGACAAGTTCCTCAGTACAGGAGCTCAGCTGGACTCCATTTAGGCAGTATTCTTCCTTAAGGTTTGGCCCTACCCAGGTGCATCACCTTACACTTCTTAGCATTGAAGTTTATTTGCCATATTTGTGACCACTTTTCCAACTTCTTAAGGTCCTCCTGCAGTTGTCTGACTCCCTCCGTGCAATCCACTCTTCTGCTGAGTTTCATGTTGTCTGAAAATATGGCGATGTTGCCATTTATGCCCTCGCTGATGTCACTAATGAATACATTGAAGAGGACCGGCCCCAGGACAGACCCCTGAGGCACCCTACTAGTGACCTGCCTCTAGTCAGATTTCACCCCATTTACTACAACCCTTTGTTTTCTGTCCCTCAGCCAACTGCGTTCCCACTTTACTATCTGTTCTACTACCCCAAGGTCTTCTAGCATTTTTAAGAGGCATCTATGCGTGAGTATGTCAGATGCCTTACTGAGACCATAGGTTGTGCAGTGCTACCCCTGCCCATAGCAAGTGACAGAATCTTAACTTCCTCTGCCTGCAGCGAGTAACAGAGCTAAACTCCCTCTTGTGCGGCCTTCAGATGTGGCTGTATCAATTCTGTCCACAGTCCATGTTGAGGCAGCTGGACTGAGCATTGGAGCTGCCATGAGATCTGTGTGTTTGCATACTGTCATAACTGTTTAGATTTTGTTTTATAAGAAGTGTTGGTTGCTTCCCCATCTCTGGGCGCATGAAGGGACAAAGTTTGCTGCTTGGGCAACAAATAATGTGAATTTTTGCTTCATAATGTTAGGGCTGTATTTAGAAAACATTTTTTTCTATAGTCAAAGAATGGAAGCACCCTCCCCATGTTAAACAGAAGGAGGCTGATTGGGAAAATGAGGGACTACCCTCGTAATGTGAGACATTTGAGAGGTATGGTAAGCATCCATGTGTTGGGACATGAGAATAAAACCACAAATTGTTTTGAGAAAGAAAGAATGTGACCAAATGGGAATTGAACCAAGGTCACATTATTTCTTTCTCCAATTTGTGATTTAAATTGCATATCAGTGGCTAATACTGCACCCAAAAAAAAATATCTATGAAAACGACCTGGCTTATTAAATGACAAAGACTGGTATACACTGGTCACTTTGTTTCTGAAAAGAACACAAAGTGTTGAACCCAAGAACAAGCAGCCACTGTCAGCGCTGCCCGAGGAAGAACAAAAGCCCATTCCGTCACAAAATACAAAAACTGGCTGAAGTCAAATAGAACAAGAAAGACAACTCAATTACAGACAAAATCTGTGCAGCTGGACTGGAGAAACTACCCCAGCACTTCACATCTAATGAGATCCCTTTGTCAGAGCTAGACTCAAACTAGAATCCATTTGAAATTAGATTACCATGGCGATGGTGGGGTAGGGCTGGGGAGGTTACAATACATGTTGACGAAAACATTTTTATTCATTTATTTTTTTATCTTTTTCTTCCTGGCCAGTCTACGTGACCTTCCTCCAGTCCCCCTCTGGTGACCACCTTTCCTCATTTGCCACTAAATGGACTGCAGCTGCCTGCTCCAGCAGTTATCCCTCCTTAGCAGGGATCTTTGGGGAAGAGAGTCATCTGTTCCAGAATTTAGGGCAGGTGGTGTGCTACATGGGCTGGGGCTCGAGTGTGCATCGCTGGGTCATCCTCCAGGCAAGGTCCCACATGTTTTACCCCTCTTGTTTTCTTCTCTTCTCTCCCACCTTCAGTGTGGTGTGTACAATGACTGTCTGTTGGTTTCCGTGGTGGAGCAAGCTCCCCAGCCCATCCACAGAGATCGCCGTGGTGCTGGACGCCCGCCGTCAGCCTTCCCAGATTGAGGCGCACTGCTGAGTGGCAGCCACCCCATTTCTTTGTTTCCCCAAGTTGCTTCCCAAGCTCATTCCCAAACTACCCCTCATGTCTAGATTAAAATCTCCTGCAGCACTCTGTATTACTTGCCAGGATTACCCCACCTTTTGTTCAGATGGAGCCCTTCACTCTTGATATAGGCCCCCCCCAAATGCCTAGGCACATGTTTAACTTCACATCTCCTATTTATATTTTAAAAGCTGATATTTGCAGGATGTGTTCAGTGAGGAACAAGTCTCATTTATTGAACATGCTATATCACAACAATTTGTTAAAAAGCTTCATTCCAGGCACAGACCATGACTATTGCAGATGTAGTTGGTAAGTTAAATACAGAAACAAAATATAATCTTACTGCGAGGTCAGTTCTGCAGGTAACTGAGTGGGATGTAGCGGCGGGCGACAGGACCCCACAGCAAACTTCTAGTCTGCAGTCTATGGCGGGGACCACCCCCTGACATCGGTCCTCCCCTGGCGTCACGTATGGTATAAAGGGTGGGTGGTCCCTGACATACCCCAGTTCTTTTCCCGCCATCGACTTGCGTTCATCGGCTCCATGGCCTGCCTCTTTCTAGTTCAACCGCCATTTTCGTATAACTTTTAAAAGTTTCTTGTTTCTTTGTCTATAGTCCCGCTTGCTTCGACTATATTTCTGTATGTCATCTTTCCCAGCGCCTTCTTTTAGGCACACTAGTAAGTGTGCCTGAGGGAAGCAGATCCTGTCAAAAGATGGCCATTCGGCCTGCCTGCTGTGCCTGGGTCCCAATCACGATACCCAGAACTGCCCGCACTGCAAGAAATTTAACAGCTGGACATGGATCCATTGTCAGAAAACCTTGCAGACCTACCTCACTGAACAGCAACTGGCCGCCATGCAACAGAATTCCTCTTCAGAGAGAGAGTCTGCCCATCACTCCCACAAAAAATCATCGGAGAAACATAAGGAATCATCGGAGAAACATAAAGAAAGAATGAGAGAGAAAAATAGGTCCCATTCACGATCAAGATCCTTGGGATCGCGCTCTGCCTCCAGGGGCAGCTGCAACTCTGCCGGCCATGACACCAGACTCACCATCATCAAGGCCCCGGCCACGGCCCAAGTTACGGGTAATAAAGACAGAGGATCCGGGTCTTCGGGACCCTCTCTCCAGCCTATTAAAATCAAGCCTCCGGTTACACTGACAGGCCGCTCTTTTGATTCAGGTAAGGGACACCAGTCGGTGCCTTCCTGGTCAGCCTCTGTATGTAGTGCTGACCCCTAGCATAGGCAGAAAGCCTCGGGTTATTCGTCTGGGAGATCTTCCTCCCTTCCACCCAGGCACTCCAAGAAATCTGCAGCGAAGTCCCCAAAACCACCATCGGACAAACATTCATCAGGTAAGTGTCTGCACTCTAAGACTTCGTCGGATCAGCACCGACGATAGACCACTGACGACACTCCTAAGGTTCCCCTCACACCGGCTCTGCCAGCAGGAACTCTGTCACCTCTGGTATCTCCTCCACCTCTGGTTGATGATCAGACTGACTACATCCAGGTGGAAGAAGAAGAAGAGTAGACTTCGGTTCCTAAAGACAAACCGACACCTGATGACGGTACGGCTAATACCACCCCATTGTTGCCTCCTGTAGGTCCTTTGATGCCAGACCGACCTGACACCTGTACCGGCATCGGTGATGGCACAGGAATTGGACTGACGAGGTATCAGGTTCAGAACGTAAGCTGAACCTGTCACAGGTTAAAGACCTGTTCAGCCATTGGTGGGAGACCATCCGTCCAGACATTCTCCCCCCAAGGCCACAACCAGATGTTTCATCTGCACCAGGTGTGACAAAAACTCTGGATGGTGGGGCACCCGAAAAACTCCCCCTTCCCCAACTCCAGACACAGCCAAGGTCCCTCAACCTCCCCCACCCACCCGATGAGGGCTATGGCAAAGAGCCTACTCCATACGATAGGCCCAAAGGAAAGGCCACCCATAACATAAGCCACAGATCTTGGTCAAGGTCACAGAGCCCAAGTCTTCCAAGTTCTCCTGACAGGCATGGGTGTAGGAAGAGGCAACATAGGTCTTCCTCCTCTTCCTTCTCGGATTCATAGAAGATATGCCCAAATCACCTCCTGATGACCCCTCTTTCATGGAGGTTATGAGACACATCCAGGCCAATATGGGTTGGGATACTGAGGATCTAGACCCAGAGAGAATGTGTCTGGCTAAATACCACCAGCAGAAAGACTCGAAGCTGGTCGTCATCCCGTCCCTGGTGGACACCTTTGCGGATGTCACCCAGGTGGCTTGGAAGCACCCTCATTCTTCCACCATAATCCTCAGGAAGGCTGATCGCCTTTATATGGCCCCAAAAGAGCAACCCTTCTTGGCTGAACATCCCACAGCTGATTCCTTGGTGATTGCAGCAGCACATGATCATTCCCAGAGTCCTAAACAACTTAGCACCCAACCCCTGGATATGGAGTCCAAGCAGTTGGACTCCATGGGGCATAAGGTGTACTCTTCAGCTACTTGCAGTATAAGGAACCTGAACTTTTTGACACACATGGTTCAGTTCCAGAACACACTTTGGGAACAGGGGCTGGATATTGTGCAAGAAATGCCAGACTGCCCGCAGAAGGCAGAGCTCCTAAAACTTTTGCCGACTGGCTCGGATGTGGGCACCCATTTTCTCCGCTCCACTTATGATTCAGCAGACACAGCGGCAAGAGTTGCTGTGACTGGTATGTGTCTACGCTGTCATTCTTGGCTTCGGGTCTCAGGGTTTGCGCAGTATGTTCAATTGAACCTACTCGACACAACCCTTCCAAGAATCAGTCCTCTTTGGTGAGGACATGGAAAAGATTATTAACAAGCTTCAGGATTCTGGGAAGGCAGTTAGGACTGCGCAGTCCATGTATCGCCTGAAACAGAGACATTTTCATAGGTCACATTTTTGTGGCCGAGGGGGACAACAACCACAGCAACCCCGTTTCCAGCACCAACCACCTCAGCGGGGAGGCTATGGCCAGAGAGGCGCCCATAGAGGCTTTGCAGGACCTGCCTCTCACCCAGCCAAACCAACCCAGTCCGCTTTCCCCCTCTAACCACTGCCTGACTCTCCATTGGACCCACCGCTTCTCAGCACTCCGTAAGGGGAGGCAATCATAGGACGCTTTTCGCTTTATGCCGCAGCCTGGTGGAAGGTGACCTCTGACCAGTGGATCCACCAACTCACAGAGAACGGACACTCAGCAGAGTTTGTCCAGCCCCCTTCCTGTTACTCCACTGAACACGCAGGTCTGATTCGCACAGAGATTCAAGCCTTGCTATCCAAGAAGGCCATTGAACCTCTTCTCCCAGCTCAGAGAGGAACAGGATTCTACTTGCACTTCTTCCTAGAGTCTGAGTCTTACCGAAGAAGATGGGTGACCTGAGACCCATCTTGGATCTCAGCGAACTCAACCATTATGTAGAGTACAAGGTTCAGGATGGTCACCTTCTGGGGCCTGCTCCCCATGTTACATCAGGGGGACTGGCTCACATCACTGGACATGCAGGATGCATACCTCCATATCCTCGTGGCACAGCCCCACAGGAGGTTCCTCAGGTTCATCTTCCAGGGCAGACATTTTCAATTTAGGACGCTACCCTTCATCCTCTCATCGGTGCCGAGGGTCTTCATGAAGTGCCTCGCAGTTGTAGCAGTGGCACCTCGAAGTATGGGTCATTACATATTCCCATACTGGCACGACTGGCTTCTGACAGCACCGTCCAAGAAACAACTACAAAGATCCATTCAGGACACCTGTTCTCTGTTTGAGGAACTAGGCATCACTATCAGTGTCTCGAAATCCTTCTTAACTCCGTCCCAGAACCTGAATTTCATTGGGGCTCAACTTGATGCTATTCGAGGGAGAGCCTTCCTGCCACAAGACAGAGCCATCTGACTTCAGGTCCTAGCTCAACACATCTTTTCAGTCTCGGTGGTAGCAACCAGAACTCTGTTATGGCTGCTAGGCCACATGGCAGCGTCCATCATTACTGTTCCCTTTGTGAGATTCCATATGAGGACAATTTGGTGGACCATTCGCGTCCAGTGGGACTAAAGATGGGACGACTTGGACCTTCTGGTCTCCATCACAAGGCCGGTACGCCAAAAACTCCAGTGGTGGATGACATCCCCTTCCTTGCAGGAAGGGATGCCATTCCAAAAAGAAGTGCCAGACCAGATCCTAACGTCCAACACCTCAGGCACAGAATGTGGAGCACATCTAGGCATTCTCAGGACCCAGGGCTCCTGGTCAGTGAGCGAAGAATCTCTCCACATCAATATTTTGGAGATGAGGGCTGTTCTCTACGCCCTGCAGGTCATAAGCTCTGTTCTCCAACTGGGACACCTTGTGCAAACAGGCAACATGTCAGTGGTGTTCTATCTCAACAAACAGGGAGGCACACACTCCTACCCCCTCTGCAGGGAAGCAATGAGAGTGTGGGTTTGGGCCACGTCCCATCACTTAATGATCTCAGCGGTCTGTGTCCCCGGAGTCCAGAATACCCTGGCCGACGTTCTCAGCTGAACCCGGTCAAGAGTGCACAAGTGGTCCCTTCTCCATCCCGTAGTCAATGATCTATTCATTAGATGGGGAACACCCGAGATTGACCTCCTTGCCTCCCCTACCAGTGCAAAACTGCTCAGTTTTTGCTTGCTAGATCCAGTGCCTGGTGTTTTCTGGCAAGACGCATTGTCCCTTTCCTGGAAGAGGAGATTCCTCTATGCCTTTCCCCCATTTCTGCTTCTTCAGAGGGTCCTCCTCAAGGTGCAAGTGGAGGGTGCAACAATGATCTTGGTGGCGCCATTATGGCCTTGACAGATCTGGTTCCCACTGTTGCAGCAGCTAGCAGTGGAACCTCCGATCACCTTACCATTGAGCACGTACTTGCTGTCCCAGGATAACGGGACCTTGGTCCACCCGAACCTGCGGTCCCTCCACCTACATGCATGGCTCCTGAAGATTTAGTCAGGCTCCGCTTCAGGGTTTCTGACAAGGTTGCCAATGTTTTTGTGGCAGCCAAAAAACCTTCCACCAGAGCGATTTGGCCTGTCCAGTGAATACTCTCCTTGGGTACCTGTTGTCCTTTTTGGACTCAGGCTTGAGCTGCTCCTCCATCAAAGTGCATTTGGCTGCCATTTCTGCCTCTCACATCTCTGTCCAAGGCAGAACGGTGGCACAGTTGGAAGTAACCCGTACTTTTCTTAGGGATATTCTACATATTAAGCGTCCCATAAGGGACCCTGCCCCTCCTTGGGACCTGCTGTTTGTTTTGGAGAAGCTGATCTTACCCCCTTTTGAACTGGCCACGGATTGCAAGCTTTGATTTCTCTTTTGGAAAACATTATTTTTAGTTGATGTTACTTTTCCTCGAAGGATTTCCGAGCTTCAGGCCCTGATGTGCAAGGAGCCTTATATGGTGTTTCCCAAGGACCGGGTGGCCTTGAGAACAAGTCCTAAGTTTTTATCCAAGGTGGTGTCTGAGATTACCTTAAATCAGGACATTCAGGTTCCGGTTTATTACCCTAATCATATGAATAGAGGAGAGGCTCTTCTCCACTTTCTAGATGTGCATCGCATCCTTCGATTTTAATTGTCCAGAACTAAGGACAGCAGGCATTGTGACCAATTGTTTGTCTCCTTTGCCCCCAGAATCCTAGGGGCTCCCATGACCAAACAGACACTATCGAAGTGGCTAGTACACTGTATTTCCTTCTGTTACCAGAAACACAACAAACCCCTACCGGGGTCTGCACAGGGTCATTCCAAAAGAGGTGTAGTGGCCTCCTTCGCCGCACTGAGAAATGTGTCAGCATCAGACATTTGTGCAACAGCTACATGGCACACGGTCCACACCTTCATTAGGCACTACAGTCTGGACTTTCTGCAGGGTCTCCTCTCGTAAGGGGAATTCCCCCCTTCTCTCCTCATTTACCTACCATCCAAAGAACTGATATTTTTTTCTACTGCTTGGGAATCAGTCCTAATTGTGTTACCTGCTGCAAGAGCTGATTCTCCAAGTAAGATAGTACAGTTACATAACAACTTACCGTAACAACAGATCTTCGAGAGAAGCTCTTGCAGCAGATATATTTCCCACCCTCCTTCCCCCTTGAGGTTTCCTGCTGTGAGCGACTGAGATCGCCTTATACTTGTCAGTTCTGTGGGGTATTGCCCTAGGTTCCCTGTTCGGATCACGTTGCATCCGGATGCCAGAGTCTCTGGCAGAAGAAGAACTGGGGCATGTCGGGGACCGCCCACCCTGTATATCATATGTGCCATTGGGGGCAGTCCTCACCATAGACTGCTGGCTAGAAGTTTATTGTGGGGTCCTGTCACCTGCCAGCTACAGTCCTAATTGTGTTACCTGCTGCAAGAGCTTCTCTCAAAGATCTACTGTTATGATAAGTTCTTACATAACTGTACTTTACAGCCTCAGCAGAGAAACATAGAAACTTAGACTTTGTCGGCAGAAAAGGACCAGAAGGCCCATCTAGTCTGCCCCTTTTCCCTGCTTATTTCTGACACCTGAGACCTTATTTGGTCACTGGCATCCCTTTCAGCCCCCTTGTCCTCAACCCAGTTTGTCCCATGCCTATCCCATGCATGCTTGAAGCTCCCAATAGTCTTTGCCCCTAACTACCTCCTCTGGCAGGCTGTTCCAGTGGTGCAACACCCTTTCCATTAAGAAGTATTTACTCACATCTCTATTAAACGTTCCCCCCTCTTTAGCATCATTGCATGCCCCTGTGATCTAGTTCCTTCTTTTCTGTGAAAGAGACAACAATTGTGCACATTGTTCATCTCTATGAGGTACTTATAGGCCTCAGTTATGTCTCCTCTGGTGCTCCTGTCCATCAGGGAGTACATGTTGAGTTCCTGCAGCCTGTTCTTGTAAAACTTTTCATGCATCCCTTGCATTATTTTGGTTCCCTCCTCTGAACCACCTCCACCCTGTCAGTGTCCTTGCAAGGTTGCGGCCACCAGAACTGTACACAGTATTACAGGTGGGGCCTAACTAGTGAAGCGATACAGTAGCAGCACCACCTCCCTCCTCCTGCTTGAAACCCTCCTCTTAATGCAACCCAGCATCCTACTAGCCTTTCCCTCTGCCTTGTCACACTGACCAGCTACCTTGAGGTTATTGGATATGATGACCCCAAGGTCTCTTTCTTGCTTGGTGACTGTAAGCATCTCTCCCCCCATTTTATACACAGCTTCTGGGTTTCTGTGCCCCAGGTGCATAACCTGGCACTTCTTGGCATTGAAACTCAGCTGCCACACTCTAGACCACTCCTCTAGTTTACCCAGATTCCTTTGAATTTTCTCCACCCCTTCCTGAGTGTCCATCGTGTTGCAGATTTTTGTATCTTTTTGTATCATCTGCAAAGAGATACACTTTTCTCCACCAGCTCCTCAGTCATGTCTTTTATGAAGACACTGAAAAGGACGGGTTCCAGCACCAAACCCTGTGGCATGCCGCTAGTCACTCTTCTGTCTTCTAAGTGTCTGTCATTTACCACCACCATATGCCTCCTAGCCTTTGATCAGTTAGATACCCAGCTTACCACCTTTCTCCTTCACCCCCGGACTGCTTAGTTTCTTAATTAGCCTCCTGTGTGGCACGGTGTCAAAAGCCTTACTGAAGTCCAGGTAGGCCACATCCACTGCTCTCCCTTGATCCACCTCCCTAGTAACCCAGTCAAAGAAGTCTGTCAGATTTGTTTGGCATGACCTTCCCACTGTAAAACTGTGCTGCTGGTGGTCCTGCAGGTCATTTGTCTCTGGGTGTCTCCTTCAGTAAGGTTTCCATTAATTCCCCCCTCACTGATGTGAAATTGACTGGCCTGTAGTTGCTAGCCTCTTCCCTCCTGCTGCCTTTGTGCACAGGTGCCATTTCGGCCCTCCTCCAGTCCGTTGGAACTACCCTCATCTCCAGTGAGCTGCTGAATAGCATAGCCAGAAGGGCGGCTAGCACCGTGCTCATTCTTTTAGGACCCTTGGGTGAATCTCGTCCTGCCCCATTGCCTTATTCTCCTTTAGGGCTGATATCAGAAATAAACTTTTTTACTACTACTGCTACTACTACTACTACAACATTTAAAATTTCAGCTTCCTCTTGGTTTTCCTCTGCACAGTCCCCCCTGCCCTCCTGATTCTCACTATCCCTCCACTTGTCTTCCTCTTTTCACTCACTTATTTGGAGGTCTTGTCCCCTTTTTTAACTTCCTTAGCTATCAAACACATGTGCATACATGCAGAGGTCATTAAGGGGCTATGAGGCAGGAGTGCCCATACTTGCTCCCTAGTAGTAAAATCAGTAACCTCCATTCATGATATGTTGGTACAATTTAAATTTGAAATCCTTTTTGCTCCTGCTGATTATTAAATTGGTCGGAAAGGGAGTTTCGTGGCTTAACAACTCTTTGAGTGAAGTAATACTTTCTCTTCCATTGATTAAATCTTTGCCCAGTTATTTGTAAAGGGTGACCCCTGGTGTCAGCATGAATTTTTTTTTAATCAAAATTCAGTTTGTTAAACAAGATAGGGTTATGTATTAGTTTGAAGAGCTGCAAGAGATCGCCCTTCATCCCCCTTGTTTCCAGTGACATTAATGCAAGTTTATTTAACCTCATTTCATATGGGCCATTTCTTATACCTGGTATTAGTTTTGTAACCTTTCCTTGTACTTTTTCCTGTTGGTTTATATCTCCTCTTTTATACGGGCACCAAAACTGGGTGGCATGGTCAAGCTGTGGCCTGACATATGCCCGGTATACGGGAAGAATGACACTTTTATCTCTAGATGGTATATAGTTTTTAATGGCCCATATTATTTTGTTAGCCTTTGAGATAACATTATTACATAGCTTTGTATTTTAAAGATCTCTAGTTACATTAATACCCAGATTGTTTTCTTGGGTAGTTGTAGATAGTACTGTATTACAGAACGTGTAAGTTTGTGGAACATTATTTTTACCTACATGCATTACTTTGGATTTTTCTAAGTTAAAGGACATTCCTCATTTTTTTGCCCAGGCTGAAATTAAGTTGAGGTAATTTTGGATACTGTTTCTTTGATCAGTGGTTGCAGAAGGACCACCTATTTTAGTTTCGTCTGCATATTTTATGGCCCAGTTGAATAGTTCTACGGTAAGGTCTGAGATGATGATTTGGAAAATCACTGGCCCAAGGACTGACCCAGAGGCATGCCACTGGTCACCATCCCATAACTGGAGTGATAACCATTTATAACCACTCTCAGGGTCCTATTATCAAGCCATTTAGCTGTCCATCTTATTATCTTGTAATCTAGGCTTTTCTTCTCAAGTTTGTATAAAGTGGCCAAGTGTGGTACCATGTCGAAAGTCTTATTAGGATCTAGGACAATTATGTCACATGGACTTTTATTATATAAGGTTTTGCTGGCTTTCTTGTAAAAACTCAATAAATCGGTACTGCATGACCGATCCTTCACAAATCTGTGTTTGGTCTTTGTCATCGTTCGATATGTTATTAAGTACTTTATCCCTAATGATGCTTTCCAGGATTTTACTTATCACAGAGGTAAGACTTATGGGTCTGTAATTACACAGATTAGATTTATCTCCCTTTTGAAAAACTGGAACAACGTCAGCGGTGCACCAGTCATTTGGAATTATATAAAAGTTGAGGAAGTTCTTAAAGATAATTTTTAAAGGACATATTATTTGCTCTTTTAGTATTTTAAGTATATTTATTTATGTAACCCCCTTGTTACCTGGGGTTACTAGAATCCCAGTAGGACCTAGTGGTAGGTAGGGAAGGCAGCTTGTGAAACTCCAGTTAAATGGATTTCACACTGTCTCACTCAGTTCTCTGTTCTCAGTCTCAGCTGAGACTGAGGGATGACATCACCATAGAACTATCGCAGCTGCATGAGCCACAATGGAATCTGCAGAAAGGAGTTAGAGTAGAATGTTGGGAGATTTGAACAGTAGTCTGTAAGTCAGTGGGAGTTTGGAGCTTGTTGTGAGAGGAGCACAGCAGCTCTACTCAGGCTCTTGGAGCCTTAGCTCTGAAATAGGGCTACAGTTAGGGAAAGGTGTGTGTTTCCACCGAAAGAGAGACATAGTGAGCTATTTTTAAAGTGGTGGAGACTGCTGATTCGGGTCTCTGTGCCCCATCCCTCAGGGGATAGGGCAGGAAGGTTTGCCTGCATTTCCAAGGGCAACCCCCTGGCTACTGCTAGTGAAGAAGCTGCCTTATTTTGTCCAAGAGTGTGGAAACAAGAAGATTTTGTGATTCGCCTGTAGGGCACCTGCAACTGAAGGGTGAGTTCTGCTCTTGCTAAAGGCCCATGTTTCACCCTGACTTGTGTTAAGTGGGGATTGGACTACTGAGAGTGATGGGAGGCCTAGAGTATGGTGACAGCAGCCAAAGTAAAGTATGTTCAAGTCCAGCACATAGGGAAGTCAAGACATGTAGAGGAGATGTGACATACATCTACCCAGTAATCTACATTGCCAAGCTTTCAGAAAAGAGTTGTTTAGTTTCCAGAGAAATGGCCGGGTATGGATTGTGGGAGCTGGAGGTGGGAGACCCCCATCTTTAGTAACCAGGTCCACCTCTACAGATTTGCTCCTGTGGATTTCTACTTTGCCTCATGCACTTGGCCAGTGATGAGGGAAGTACCCAGACATGGGACGGAAGGAAAATTCCCTCTAGGAGTTGAAGGCTCTAAGGTGGTTTGGGGAGCCACCAACAGGAAAACTGGTTCATTCCCATAATGGACCGCGGATCAAGTGGCCGGCGGGGGAGCCGGGCCAGTGGGGAAAACCCAAGTAGTGTACAGGTCAGGCTGTGTACCCAAAGCTGCATGCAAGTCCGGGCTCTGTGCCTGGTGGGTTTAGAGCCTGAGGGCTGGAAATGTGAAGAAGTGTTCTGTTGTCTCTAATCTGCATTACCCCCGTGGGGGTTCGTCTATGCTTTGTTTGTTTAGTTTGGATGTGAATAAAAGCCACACTGTAGAATCCCATTCCTTGTTGGACATCACAGTTATTGCTTCCTGTGTTCTGATTTTCTTGGGTGCCCCTGTGAAGAGTAGCCAAACCTAAGCCCCCTGTGCCGAGTAACCTAGTCCTCCCCGAACCCAGTCCCCACCAGGTACTGTTGTCAGCTTCAACAGCATGCCACCTGTCGTTTTGCAAAAAGGCAGGAGTCCGGGGGTTACATTTATTTCAAAAAGTTTCACCAGGAAAGACATACTGAGCTGCTAATGGCTTGTTTCCAGATGTGTCCTAGGGGTGGGAGATGTGGAAAATCATATACAGTAAATACAATTTATCAAGAAGCATAATCAAAATAAAAGACAAATCTTCAAGTGATAGCACTGTTCTTACATATCATTAAACAGGTAATGAAGGAAGCAGATTGCCAGGGCAAAACTAATGTGGGGGGTTGGAGAAAGAGAGTCAAGAACAGCTGCAGGAGGGTGAAATATACTCATTAAGTAAAGACTTTAAGGAGTAAGCAGAAGAGGCAGAATGAATTGACAAGGGAAAAAGGACCAGAGTTTAGGAAAGCAGTATGAGAAAGCAGATTGACCAACAGCAGATTTTCTAGAAGGAATAGTGAGGGGAAAGGGAAGTATTATTGTGTAGAGTATAGTGGGAAGCTGAGGGAGAGGACAAGAGGGATGTAAGGTAGAAGGAAAGGAACCAAACCAGAATTTAGATATAAAGAAGGTACTGATGGGCACATGGGGAGCAGTCTAAGGCCAAAACGAGTGGAATATGGGGTCCAGTCTGGCAAAGGAGGAGTTGAGTGCTCCACTATAGACTATGTCACCATAATCAAAAATAGGGAAACTCATCTTTAAAACAATCTCATGGTGGACAGGAAGCAGGATACTTGCTTTGTTCCTGTATAGTGCCCCAAGCTTGGGGTGAAGTTTTTGGTGTATGGCATCAGAATGAACTGAGAAATCAAGATGACGGTCAAGCCAGATTCCAAGGTTCTTAAAAGAGGATACATCCTCAATTGTAGCACCGTCAAGTGTGTGAAATAAAGGGAGAAGGGTGAGTCTGGAAAGCCTTTGACAGGTGTCAAAAGTCATGGAGATTGTTTTTTTTTTTGGATTGAAGGATAGTTGGTTAGACTGGAACCAGTGCTGTATATTGTCAAAATCCAGCTGAAGCTGCGAGGTAAGATCATGGGAAGAAGAGCCAGATGCAAAAATAACTGTATCATCAGCCTACATGTGAATGGATGGAGAGGAGCAGACATAGGGGAGGTTGTTCAAAAATATGGAAAAGAGACTAGGACCCAGGACAGATCCTTGAGGGACACCTGAGCAGATAGGGAGTGATGACGAAATGGAGCTATCCATCCAGACAGCTTGAGACCTTCCCTCAAGGTAAGAATGAGACCAGCTGACTGCAAAGTCAGAAGCATACATTACTTTAAGCCTGTCCAGAAGGAAGGGATCTGCCACTGTGTCAAAAGCTTTAGCAAGATCAACAAAAATGGTGGACATGAGTAGACCCTGATCCATATCTGTTAGGATGGAGTCAGTGAGCCAAACCAGGGAAGCAGAAGTGGAGTGGGATTTCCTAAAACCAGACTGAAAGGGGATGAAGAAGGAGAAGGAGTCAAGGAAGGAAAAGAGTTGTGATAGTACAGGGTATTCCTGTAACTTGGCTAGGGTAGGAAGGAGAGAGAGAGAGATAGGGCAGTATTTACCAGGAGAGGAGGGATCCACCACCTTTAGGGAGGGGAATGACAGTAGTCTGTTTCTAGGCATCAGGAACATGAGCTGAGGAAAAAGAAAGATTGAGTAGCAGGGTAATAGACAGTGCAGTGGCAGGGGCTGAGAAGTAGAAGTTTGGGGTGAAGGCCATCAGGACTATCACATTTGTGAGGATTAAGAGCAAGCAAGGACTTAAGAGAATCAGAGGTGGTGGTAGAAGAAAAGGAAAAAAAAAGATTTAGAGGAGGAGAAGGTAGAAAGAGGGAAGAAAGGGGGAGGAGGAGGAAGAGATGAGAGAGAGAGAGGGAGAGAGAGAGGGAACAGGCAGTAAAGTAAGAGTTAAAGGAAGAGGCAACAATAGAAAGGTCAGAGATGAAGGAGTCATCAGTCCTGAGAACAGCAGAGGGAGACTGGTTCAGAGGGGGGAACAGGGAACGGGTAACTTTCCAGAATTTTAGTGGGATGATTAATGTTGTTCTGGAGTGTGGATGCAAAATACTCAGACTTTGTAAGTTTTATGGCTTTGGTACAGTTAGTGCGAAGGTAACGATAGTATACCAATGCAGCTGGGGAGCCAGTGATCTTAAAAGAATGCTAGGGAAGGTCTCTGATAGGGAAGCAAGCCATAACCTAAAGCTGTAATCCAGGGAAGATGACAGCCCCGTATTCTGTTTTTTTCTCAGGGGAGCATGACAATCCCATACAACCATAGACTGGGATTGAAAGTGTTGCAGAGAAAAGTTTTTATTATTGGCTTTAGAGATCAGGGAGATCAGTTGCCTCTAGCTTAGCTAGGAGAGAGGACAAGACCAGTGACCTAAAGGGCCTGAGATGAATGAATTTAGGGGGTGCCTTAAAACAGTGTATCTTGCGCACACAGTAAACCATATGATGGTCACTGAGGGCAACAGAAAGGATTTCAGCATCCACAGTAGACTGAGGATGAGATGAGAGGACACAGTTTAATGGAGAGTGATAAAATTTAGGCAAATGGGGTCAGAGATCAGTTGAGCTAATTGTAGTGACTTTACATTTTGAACAATTTTATTTGAATTGGGGGGAGAGACAATTTATGTTAAAGTCACTGAGAATATAAAGTTTGCCTCTGGAAGACTTGGAACAGATAGAAACATAGAAACATAGACTTTGACAGCAGATAAGGGCCGCTTGCCCACCTAGTTTGCCCATTTCCCTAACTACAGGATAAGTTGAAGATCCTAGTTAACCAACAGCCTATTTCTTTCTACCCTCCACAAAAATTGCCTTATGTCTGCCCCATGCATTCTTTAATTCTCCCACAGTTTTAGACCCCACAACCTCCTCAGGAAGGCTGTTCCATGCATCCACCATCCTCTCTGTGAAAATATACTTCCTTACATTGCCCCTGAACCGTCCCCCATCTTCAAATTGTGTACCCTTATTCTTGCACATCTTTTTCTGAAAGATGTTACCCTCTTGGACTTTGTTGATTCCACTGAGATACTTGAAAGTTTCTATCATGTCCCCCCTCTCCCTTCTTTCCTCAAGGGTATGCATATTAAGCTCCTTTAGTCTCTCCTCGTATGGCTTCTCTTGCAGACCCTGCACCATTTTAGCTGCCCTCCTCTGGACTGCCTGTATCCTGTCTATGTCCTTGCGGAGATGGGGTCTCTAGAACTGGACACAGTTCTCCAGATGGGGTCTCACCAACTGTCTGTACAGAGGGATAACAACTTCCTGTTTTCTGCTTGTGATGCCTCTCCCTATACATCCCAGTATCCCCCCCCCCTACTGCCTTCTCACATTGCTTGCTAACCTTAAGGTTATCTGATCTGATTACTCCCAGGTCCCTTTCCATTTATGTTGTTGTTACTACCCCAGGTTTTGTTTCCCAGGTGCATTATTTTGCACTTCTTTGCATTGAATCCAAGCTGTCATACTTCTGACCATTGCTACAACCTTGCCAAGTCCCTTCTTATCCTTTCCACACCTCCTTGTGTATCAGTCCTGTTGCAGATCTTTGTGTCGTCTGCAAAGAGGCATACTTTTCTTTCCAGCCCCTCTGCAATGTCACTTATAAAGACATTAAAAAGGACTGGACCCAGTACTAAACCCTGCGGTACCCCACTAGCGACCCCTTTTTCTTCAGAGTGGACCCCATTTACAATAACCTTCTGTGTCCTGTTGTCCAGCCAATGTTTTACCCAGGCTGCCACCCTGGGACCCACTCCCAGGCTGGTTAATTTGACTATTAATCTTTTGTGTGGGACTGTGTCAAATGCCTTGCCAAAGTCTGGGTAGACCATGTCCACAGCTCCTCCCTGGTCTACTACTTTGGTCATCCAGTCAATTAGATTTGTCTGACATGACCTTCCCACTGTGAACCCATGCTGCCTTGGGTCCTGTGCCCCACTGGCCTCTAGGTACTCAACAGTTCTTTCCTTCAGAAGTGATTCCATCACTTTCCCTACCACAGAGGCCAAACTGACAGGTCTATAGTTTCCTACCTCTGTCTTGGTCCCACTTTTGTGAAGGGGAGTCACATCCGCCTTCCTCCCTGCAGTCCTCAGGTACCACACCATCCTCCCATGATTTGTTAAAAAGGGTAGTCAGTGGTTTCACTAGATCTCTCCTTAATTATTTTAGAATCCTGGGGCTTTGTCCACCTTCAGTTTTAGGAGTTCTTTCAGAACCTCTTCTTCTGTGAAAGGACTGGGATCGACCCCCTATCCAGAGTGCTTCTGTTAATTGGATTAGGCACCTCCCCCTCCTCCTCTTTTGTGAATACTGAGTAGAAATATTCATTCAGTATCCCTGCTTTTTCACTGTCCCTCTCTGCCCACCCACCATCCATTCTATTCAGCCTCACTATCCCTCCCTTTGTCTTTCTACACTCCCTGATGTACCTATAAAAGGTTTTATCCCCTTTCTTAACCGAGGTGGCTATCTTTTCCTCAGTTTAGGCCTTTGCTATTCTGACTTCCCTTCCTGCTTCCTTCTGCCTTAACTGGTACAGCTCTCTGTCCCGCTCCTTCTGTGTTTCCTTATACTATCTTTTTCTCCCTGACCTTCCCTACCGCCTCTTTTGAAAACCATAGTAGCTTTTTCTTTCATTTTGATTTGTTTATTTGCGTCACACAAAGGCTTGTTGCCTCTGTGATGGCAGTTCTGATGTTTCCTCATTGTTGCTCCACCCCTCCTTCTAGCCTGTTTGCCAGTGCTTTTCTAAGGCACTCTCCCTTCTTGTCAAAGTCAGCCCTCCTGAAGTCCAGTACTCTTACTTTTGTATGGCTTGACTCTGTAGTTGAGTTTATCGTGAACCACACTGTTTAGTGGTCGCTTGTTCCCAGATGGATACCCACTTCTAGATCTGAGATCCTCTCACTGTCCCCATTTGAGAGTACGAGGTCTAGATTGCTCCCTCATGAGTGGGTTCCAAAACTAGCTGTCTGAGGCATGCCACCTGTAGGACATTGAGAATGGCCCTGCTCTTGGATGTGGCTACAGCAGATGTGCTTCAGTTAACATCTGGCATATTCAGGTCTCCCATCAACAGTATCTCCCCGTTCTCTGCCATCCTGAGACTACCTTCTATTGTGTCCTTGTACATTCCCTCCCCTTGACATGGGGATCTGTATACAACCCCTGTGCGGATTGTGGTGCCATTTCCATTCTCTGAGGTGACCCACAGTGCCTCCTCTCCTCCCTGTTTACTCTTTTGTTCAGTTGCTTTTATCCCTTCCCTTACATAGTGAGCTACTCCTCCCCCTCTTCTTCCCTCCCTGTCACTCCTGTAGGTTGTGTACCCTGGTATGTTAACATCCCAGTCATGGTTCTCTGTGTACCATGTTTCAAACAACATGAAGTCTTGCTATATTATGACATATGCAGTGAGCCCCAACCTTCGAACTGCTCCGGAGGTGAAAGAGTTAACTTTCCATGCCAGGCATGGAACTTTGAGCGCGAGCTCGGTTGAAAACTCTGTTTGTTGTTAATCAAACTCAAACTGTCAGATTCTTTACTCCGCCTCACTGAACAGTCTCTCTGGAGATTTCTCCTTCTGCTCGGTTCGTTTTGTCGGTTAAAGTATTATTTTATCGTTTTTTTGACCGAAATTAAACCGCAACCGGTCGGTTCAAGCTCTGTCTGTGGTATTGTAAGTAATAGATAGGCTTACATTTATAATTATTCTGTGTGGAACTTATAAACGCTTTTCGGTTCGGTTTGAACCGATCAGGTTATTTTTCAAAATTACTAGTCCTTATTTAGAGTGCGGTTCCCGGTTCTTATCGGTTCTAAAAAAAACAGATTTCATTACGTTTTTGTCCACAACCCATGACACGGTTGGGAACCGATAAGAGAGTCTTGCTTGGTGGATTGCCATAAACGGGCAAGTTTGGTTAGGCTGGCACTATGTCTGAGAAACCCAAAAGAAAAACTGGGCCCACTGGGTTTCAGCACTGTAGTGTTTGTGGGGAAGCCTTTGCTAAGGCTGATCCACACACCATCTGTGTTTATTGTCTGGGGTTTGACCACCTCAGTGCAGACTGCCAGATTTGTAAGAATTTCCCTGCTGCCACCATAGAAAAGAGAGTTGGTAGGCTCAGGGAAAGGGAGGCCAAAAAGTCCACTGACCTGGATGGCCAGCCCAGTTTGGTTCCAACCGAACCGGAGGGAGTGCCCTCTGACCAGGGCGATACTTCCTCGGGCAAATGAAGAGCCAGCTCTGAGGAGCCGGTTCCAACTAAAAGGACTAGAAAGTCAGCTGGTGTGGAGCCAAAAGTTCTCTCTCCAACCGCTGAGGAAATAGCTAAAGCAATTCAAATTGTCCAGTCACTTTCCCCGGTTCCGACCGAACCGACACCATCAGGGAAGCGCTCGGTTCGGCCGGTTCCACCGGTTCAAGATTATGATTTTGAGGATTTTTATCAACCGGAGGAAGGGGAAGAGGAGTATGAGGAGAGTGAATGTGGTTTTGAAAGTCTGGATGTGCCCATTGAACCAGACATCTCTCCAGACAGACCATCAGGGGTTTCTCCTCCCAGGCTCTCTGAGTCCCCTTCTCAATTTATGTTCTATAAAAAAGTTGCTGAAACTCTTCGGCTCCCTGTTGAGGAAGCTGTTGATGACCAAGATGAGCCTGATTATGTAGAAATGATGGATATTCCAGAGTGTAGGAGACTGTCTATTCCTTTGCATAAATCTTTTCGGAAACAGACAGTAAAAATTCTAAAAACTCCTCACACTATACCTCCTGTTGATAAAAGGATGGACAAGAGGTATACATTATCAGGCTCTGATATGGAGTTCCTCACACAGCAATGCAGCCATGTGGGGTAGTGCAGGCTGCAGCCTGTGACAAGCAAATATTCCTCTAGCTTCACACCCTCCTGAAAAGGACTCCAGGAGGGTTGATGCCATAGAAAGAAACAGTACATGGCAGCATCCTTGGGACTCAGACAGGCAAATTATATGGCTTATGCTGCTAGGTACCAGAAACCAGATGGGATACTGTGCTGGCTCTAGCAAAACAGGTCCCTGACCAGCTTGCCAGGGAGCTGGAACAGGTGGCTGAGGATGGTATTGAGGCATCCAAGGTGCAATTTCATGCTGCAGTAGACTCTAATGATGTGTCATCAAGGGTCATGGCTACATCTGTGGCACTTCGCAGAATGGCTTGGCTCAGATGTACTACCCTGTCACAGGATACTCAGTCTAAGGCCATGGATTTTTCTGTTGTGGGCAATTCTCTGTTTGGGGAGCAGACAGAGAATTACATGAAGAAAATGGATGAATATGGGACCACCTATAGGAGTGCACAGGCCAAGGAAAGGCAGGCCACTCCTCAAAGGCAACATCCCAGGGGCAGGGGCAGGCCTTTCATGAGCCTTTTGCAAGCCAGGCCTCTCTTCTGCTTATGCCCAGAGGGGTTCTTTAGAGGAGAGGCAGACGGGGTGCAAGCAAGCCTGCTTCCACCTCAGCCCAAAGCCCCTGCCAAGCAGGCACCCTGATGGGGTAGCCAGGGCCAATTCTCCTCTACCTGTAGGGGGCAGGCTGGCTTACTTTGTCCAGGACTGGAAGTCTTTAACTTCAGACAAGTGGGTCCTGGAAGTAGTAAGCCAGGGACTGGTTCTCAGCTTCAAAAAATTTCCAAAGATGAGAGCCAGGTCCTTTCCACCTGCAAATCCATCAGAGGCACTTGCCCTAGAAACAGAAGTTTCTACCCTCCTGGCTCTCAGAGCTGTGGAAAGGGTTCCACCCCTACACCAGGGCAAAGGGTTGTACTCCAGGTACTTCCTTACCCCAAAAAAGACAGGAGAATGGCGGCCCATCCTGGATCTCAGATACCTAAACAAGCACCTTTAAAACCAAAATTCAAAATGGTGACTCTGGGAGTTATTTTACCCTCTCTAAGGCCAGGGGACTGGCTAAGCGTCCCTGGACCTCAAGGATGCCTACTTCCATGTTCTTATCAGAAGCTCCCCCGAAATTACCTCAGATTCGAACTGCCTCAGGCCATTACCAGTTCAGAGCAATGCCCTTTGCCTCACTCTGCCCTGAGGGTATTCACAAAATGCCTGGCAGTAGCAGTTGCCCATCAAGGAGGCAAAGATTGCCATTTTCCTTACCTGGACGACTGGCTCATAGTAGACCAGTCTCCAGAACAAGTCAAACTACACCTTCACGTAACTCAGCAACTGCTCACATCTCTAGGTTTCCTTCTCAATCTTCCAAAGTCAGTTCTAGAGCCTGTCCAGCTTCTCACCTTCATGATGCAGAACTGAACACAAAAGAGGCAAACCTTCCTTCCTCTGGAAAGAGCAAGGACCTTGGTCTCTCTGGCCTCCTCTTTCACCCTGCAGGTCTCTCGACCAGCAAGGCATTTTCTGCAGCTCCTGGGGCACATGGCTGCTTCTACAGCAGTTGTGCAGGGAGCAAGATTTCAGATGAGGGACATCCAGTTCCATTTGAGAGCCTTTTGGTCTCAAAGGAGAGACCCTCTGACCAAATTGATCCCAGTGACTCGAACCTGATCCAAGCCCTTCAGTGGTGGCAGGACCAGAGCAATCTGAGACAGGGGTCCCTTCACCCCTCAGTCTCACTCCTTAATCCTTACTACAGATGCATCCCTCTTGGGGTGGGGAACTCACATGGGCGATCTCACTACCCAGGGATTGTGGTCCCCTCAGGAATCTCTGCTCCATATCAATCTTTTGGAACTCAGAGCAGTTTTTCTAGCACTTCAAGCTTTTTCCACCTCTGTTCAGAACAAACTTGTACAGATCAGAACAGACAACACCACTACAATGTGGTACATCAACAAGCAAGGAGGCACTCGGTCTACGGCCTTGTGCACCGAAGCAATGAAGTTGTGGTCTCTGGCGTACTCCCTGAACACCTCCCTTACGGCAGTTCACCTCCCAGGCAGGGCAATGTCCTGGCAGATGCTCTCAGCAGGATTTCCCAGGGCCATCACGAATGGTCACTGGATCCCTAGTATTGGAGGTAGTATTTGCCAGATGGGGCACCCGCAGATAGATCTTTTGCAGCCCCAGACAATCACCAACTTCCCTTTTTGCTGCAGGCCCCCAGTGTTGGGCTCAGTCCTCTGGATGCCTTCCTTCTCAGTTGGGAAGGAAGTTTCTCTGCTTCCCCTTCCCTCTTCTGTTCAAAGGTGCTAGTGAAAATCAGATCTCAACCCTGCAAGATGATCCTGATTGCTCCAGATTGGGCCAGACAGCCCTGGTACCCACTCCTTATGTCCTTAGCAGTCCACCTTCCCTGTGTCTTCCCAGGAATCACAACCTGTTAACCTGTGCTCAGGGAGGTTTGGTACCCAGATCTCAAATCTCAAGGCCTGGCTCTTGAAGAGTTAGAGTTTGCTGACCTACACCTCTCCCAAGGTGTATTGGATATATTGAAGCTTCTAGAAGCCATCCACCAGAGCTACTTATAATTCCAAATGGAAGAGATTTTCCATTTGGTGCTCTGGCAAGCATATTTCCCCAGAATCTGCTGACTTACCCACAGTCCTGGATTATATGGTGCATTTGAATACCTTGGGGCTGAGGCCAGCTACTCTAAAAGTGCACCTGGCAGCCGTGTCTGCTTTCTTATCAGCAGGTAAACCCTCTTCTCTTTCGGCTCATCCTGTATTCTTCAAGTTTTTCAAGGGGTTGCTTCACACCAACCCTCCATTCAGGGACCCTGCCCCTGCCTGGGATCTTAATATTTGCATTGCTCAGCTTATGCAACCCCCTTTTGAGCCCTTGTCTTCAGCAGAGCTTAAGTACTTGACTTGGAAAACTGTGATTTTGGTAGCCATCACTTCTGCCAGGCGCATAAGTGAATTACAAGCATTGTCAGTGGAACCGATTTTATCTCCTTTCATAGAGATAAGGTGGTCCTCAGGACTAACAGAAAGTTCTTGCCTAAGGTGGTTTCAGACTTGCACCTTAATCAATCTATGTCTCTCCCTGTGTACTTCACTTGACCATTCCTCCTCTGGCGAGAGGAGACTGCACAGTTTAGATGTCAAAAGAGCCCTTAGTTACTACATAGAACTTACCAAGGGTCACAGGTTTGACTCCCTCCAACTGTTCCTCACTTATGGTGAGGTTGGTAAAGGGAAACCTGCCACTAAAAGATCCATTGCCAGGTGGATTGTCTCTTGTATCCAATTTTGCTATGAAAACTGGGTAAGGTTCCTCCCTCAGGCCTGAGGGCTCACTCTACCAGAGGTGCAGCTCGTCTCTGGCTGCTGCCAGGACATCCTATCCTAGAGATATGTCAAGCAGCTACCTGGAAAACAGTTCACACTTTACCAAGCATTATTCCTGGACATCCAGGCTAGGAGTGATGCTCGGTTTGCTTACAACTGTGCTTCAGAGCCTATTTCAAGTAGGTTCTGTCCCTCCTCCATGGAGGTACTGCTGTGTAGTCTGCATATGTCATAATATAGCAAGACTTCATGTTGTTTGAAGAAAAAATTACTCACCTTAGTAATGTTGTTTCTTCTAATGGAGTCTTGCTATATTATGACCTCCCCCCCTGCCTGCCCCTCTCAGAACCTCTACTTTTGGGGATGTGGGTGGGCAGTGCACTGTTGGCACTTAGTAGATGCCCACCTTATTTTTTCACCTCTCCTTTTTGGGGTATTTGGGTGTTATGTTTTTAATTTTTTGGATCCCCTGACTTGAGTCTTTGTTTTGGGACCAATAAAAATGTGTTCTTATTTTTAGTAGCCAGTTGGCTAGTGTAGGTTTACGGCTTCCACACAGAACCTTAGTGAGTTTTGCTCGTAAAGATCTGACAGTTTGAGTTTGATTAACAACAGACAGAGTTTTCAACTGAGCTCGCACTCAGAGTTCCATGCCTGGCATGGAAAGTTAACTCTTTCACCTCCGGAGCAGTTTGAAGGTTGGGGCTCACTGCAATTGTCATAATATAGCAAGACTCCATTAGAAGAAACAACATTACTAAGGTGAGTAATTTTTTCTCCTGTGACTGCTACGATATCCAGGCATCCCTCTTCCATCAAGGCCACCAGTTCAGGGAGCTTGTTGCCCAGACTATGGGCATTGGTACTCATTACCCTCCATTTCCTGATGGCCTTATCCCTTTTTGCCCCATTCCTGTCCTTATTGCCTTTGCCACTTTCTCCATTTACCACTGCCCTTCTCCCTTTCGACATCTCAAACTTGGTGTTTACCTCACTTACTACCCTGACTTTTTTGGGGGGGCTAGGATTTCCTTGCTCCTTTCCAGTGCCTCCTCCCTTGGCTAGTTTAAATGCTTGCCAATGAAGCATTTAAATCTATCACCTAGGATCCTGGTTCCCCTCCTGGACTGATGCAGACCGTCACACCAGTATAAGCCTGCATCCCTCCAGGTGGAGCCCCAGTCCCCAATGAAGCCAAATCCCTGAGCTCTGCACCAGATTTTCAACCACTGATTGAATCCCATGGTGTGGAGCACCCTAGCCTCACCCATGCCATAGACAGGCAGCACCTCCGAGAAGGTTACCTTGCATGCTGTTTGTCTAAGGCCCCTCCCCAACTCCACAAATTCTTCCTGCAGTGCTCTGATCCCTTTCTTAGCCAGGTCATTTGTTCCTAGGTGGACAGTGACATCCATCTCCCTCCCCAGTGCAGCTGCTCCAGCGATCCTGAGGATTCTCCCCCTGTCCCTCCAAGCCATAGCGCCAGGCATGTACCTTACCTCCTTCTGCCCTTCCTCCCCCAGTTCTACCTTCCTAACAATGGAGTCCCCCACCAGGAGTTGTTCTGTGGGGTCCCATGCCACCCTCCTGTGGGTCTCCTTTGTGGAGGTTCCCAGCATCCTCCTTGGTCTCCACTGCGGGTGCCTCCATAGAGGAACCACACTCTGCCAGAATGGCATATGAATTGTGGAGAGGTACAACAGGAGGGATGCGCCTCTGTTCCACCACCGTCACCCTCCCTGAGCCCACTGTGGTCCAACTGCTCTTCTTTCTTGGCAACCTCTGAGGCAGTGGCAGTGGGCCTGGTGGTCACAGAATGGGAGAGGAGGTCCCACAAATCCTGGCCAATTCAGCCTGGAGATGAGCAACCTCCTCCCTCAGCCCAGAAAGGTGCCTACAGATGGGACAACACCATACCCTTCAGAATGTCTCCTGGAAGACTGCTGCCCCACAGCCACTGCACTGCACCACTCCCATCATGTCTTATTTTTGGTCCCTTCACTGTTGTTTGGAATCCTTAGTCTTTTCTCTGTTTATTTTTTTCTCTCCCTATTTACTTACTGCCTGTGTGCCCTTTAAGCTCCTGATCTTCCTGTTCTGAAACAAGAAGATCCTATATTTCTGAGTAGTCCCCTTACTTGCTCAGAGGCAGACCTCCAGCAGCTGGGGAGGGGGGACGGGGAGCTACTGTTGTCCTTCTAGGATGGTGAGTGTTTGGTGGCTCTGTGATCACTCACTTCCTGCTCCCAAACCAGAAGTTCCTGTTGTCAGTCAAATCCTGTGCCTATAAAAGTAGAACTGGCTTTGGGAGGAGGGCAGTATAGTCCCAGTAGAGAAGTCCAGTCACAACAGCAGCTCCTTGTCCTGGTGTTCTCTGCCAATTCTCTGGCAGAAGCTATCTAGGGCAGTGTTTAAATCTGGCTTTAAATCTGGCTTCCTTCTAGCTAAGCTACTCCCCCTACTTAACAGATCTTTCTACCTTAGTTAAATTGCACTGATAACAATCCCCTTTAGCCACCTGAGATGAACACCTAGATAACTGCTCAGATAACAATTCACTTCAGCCAACTCAGACAAACACACTAACTTTTTTTTACCCTAAATTGAAGGTCCCAGTAGTAGAGTTCTACTTCTTTAGTCCATGTCAGTTGAAGGTCCCGGTAGCAGAGTTATACTACTGTAGTCCCAGTGGAGAAGTCCAGTCACAACAGCAGCTCCTTGTCCTGGTGTTCTCTGCCAATTCTCTGGCAGAAGCTATAGACGAAGGGAGCTCAGCTGAAGCAAAGGAAATACCAGGGCAACAATAAACACCATCAGTAAAGATGGGTGTAGAAAAAGGAAGGGAGAGTTTGAAAAGGAGTGGCTCATATGAAAAGGGGAAGAGACAGCAAAAACAATCACAAATTGGATACTGGTGAATATGTAAACAGCAACACCACCGTCCCTCTTTGTGCGATCTTGCCTAGCTACAGAGTAACCAGGGATAGTTACAGCAGAATTCTGTATCTTAGAGGAGAGCCAGGATTCAGATGTAACTGGGACATTCAGTCGTAGTTTAAGCATGAAAGACTGTAGTTGGTCAGTTTTTGGGAGAAGGCTACAGATGTTTAATTGGGCAACTTTCAATACTTTGGGAAGTTGTAAGGATGAAGTAGTCAAGAGACCATGATTAATGTCAATGTCACCTGCCAACAAAAATAGTAAGGTAGGAATGAGCTTTAAAGAACCAAAGTGCTGTCTGAAAGAGGGAGAAAGGAGTGAATTTGAGGACGGAGAATAGTGGGATAGAGGAGAATAATAAGCATCAGAGAGCAGGAGGAATTTGACACCAAGGACGCCATGGGAAATGGAGGAGAGGGGGAAGAGGGGAGAGTAGGGGATGAGGAGGAAAAGTGGCTAAAATAGGGGGCGAAGGAGAAGGTAGAAAAATGAGGAAAAGAGATGAAAGAAAAGGGGAGGGTAAGAAGCACCAGTGAAGTTAACAGCATAGTGGAGAAAAAGTGCAAAAACTATTTACACAAACAGGAGTCAAGTTAGCATGAGAGACAGAAAGGCAGAATTCGAAAATTAAACAGTAACAGCTGAGATTGTAAGGAATGTCAACCAAAAATGTGGGACCAGAATTCAAATAAAAAAGAAGGCCTACAACACAGTTTACGAAGAGGGTGGACAAGGGGATAGAATAATGCTGTAAGAGAAAATAAGAAAAACTAAATAGGAGGAGGTACAGAATCAAGGAATGGGGAAAACGTAATAGTTTGTCTAAAAGCAATTGTAATTAAAGTAACACAAGCAATTACTACTCAGTAGTAACACCTAAAAAACAGAAATCAGAAAAATGCTTACAGTTCAATACACAATGAACTATGGGATCTAATTAACCCCTCCACACTGACATGTCTCTTTTGTGGTGCGTCTGTGCACCCTTTGTATATGCTGATGTTTTTATTCAAATAATAAAAAAAACTCTGTTTCTTTCCCATTTTTTTCTCACAGTATCGCCAAAACACCTGTCTGTACACATAATAAACTGCTAATTATTGCACAATGCATGGTTTCCTGTATTATTTCATGTTTAAAAACTTTATTTTGTGCACTTAGAACACTTTTCGAACTCCTGAGGCAACTGGAAGTGCCGCCCAAGCAATCGAGTACTATAAAACATCTTCTGTCAAGACATCCTTGCAGTATATCCATGCTAAACCATATAGTGTTGTAAAATGCATATTTTCTTGCATTTGTACACTGTATTTTTTACAAATAAATCATATTTGTTATTGCCGACAATCTGGAATGGATGTATGAGCCCCTGAGTACAGAAACATGTTGGATATCATTTACTTCTGTTTTTTTCCCTGCCATAAATACAGTGTACAGGACTCAAGGAGAATTCTCTAATATTCCACCCCCCCAAAAAATAAAATAAATCATAAAACAAAAAATGCTACCTTCTGTGAGAGTCTGTCCTGCCTGAGTGGCTGGACAAGTAGTGCTGAACCCTGTGGTTTGTGTGCAAAAGTCAGAACTTCTCCCCACCCACCAAATGTGCACCATATTAAAGTGTTTCGGCTGTACAGACATGCAAACTGTTTTGTATGTAGAATCCATTTGCAGACTACTTTATTTTTCAGCATTGAGTCTAGGCATCAACAAAAAAAGTTTGCTTTGCACACCATATACTGAAATTGCTGTAGGTAGGGAAATAGGCAGACTAGGTGAGTCAAGCGGTCCTTATCTGCCGTCAAAGTCTATGTTTCTATGTTTCTGTAAAAGCGGATTGCCATTAGGCTCTGATTCAGCACCACACTTTCATTTCTGTAATCCTGTCCAGTGGATTTTGTGATTCTTTTGGTGTTATGATTTCTACAACTTGTTAGAATTACAAAAATATACCCCACCCCTAATTCTTCTGAAAATGGCACTATAAAGCAACAGTACAAATGCAAGTAAGAGGTACCTGTAGGCAAAGCTAGTAGAACAATCGAGGCTAGAGGTTCCTCTGCAACATACAGTATTTCAAGATGTTGAGTAATATGAGTACTGCAGCAGACAGACAGAGGCACAGAAGGGGGTGGAGAGTCTCTAGACACAGTATACATAAATCAGACATTTTGCTCACACAGAATACATTTGAGCAATAGGTGTCAGAGACAGCATGTAAGTTATGTAGAGAAGGATTAATTAGTTCTGCTGTCTCTGACATCTATTGCTCAAATGCATTCTGTGTGAGGAAAACGTTTCATGCATGTATACTGTGGGAACCTTCTGAGCTGTACGACAACTCATTTGCATGCTGCAGCAGTGTAATGGTATAGAAGATTTTGCACATTACGTTTTGTAAAAACAATGCACTTATGTACTCCAAATTCATTTACTCTAGGGTACAACTAGGTTTACCAAGCCTCAGCTACACAAAAACAACATCCTGCCCCAAATGTTTATTTTTTATTTATCAACAGAAAAATGTAGCTACAGACTGCCAAGCATAAAATAAAACCAAACCCATTTAGAAGTCCTTTGTAGTGCTCTGACTATTGCACAACAAAAAAGATGATGTAAGCTGAACCTATTTGCAAAACAGAAAGCGTACAACTGACCTCTTCAGCACTGTGCTACAGCTCATTTGCGTGCTCCAGCAGTGAGTAATGAGATAGATGATTTTGCTCATTACTTTTTGTACAAAATGATGCATTTGTGTACTCCAAATACATTTTCTCCAGCTTGCAAAGAGGTTTATTTAGCCCCCGTTACTTAAAAATCACAGCCATCCCAAAATGCTTTTTTTTTTTTGCGCAACTGAAAATGTTATCCACAGACTGCCAAACAGAAAAACAAAATCACAAAATTGAGGCCTTTCCATACCAAAAACTCATTATCTCAGTAATGCCACAAGGTAGAGACATAAATGTTTTCTGTTTCAGATGCAGTGGGACCTGGACTACCACCTCTCAACACAATTCAGGGAAATCACCAAATGGAGACCTTACCATGCCAACAACTCTTTTCCTCAACAATGCCACGTGATAGAGACATGAGGTTTTCTGTTTTGGATGCAGGGTGATCTGGGCTACTACCACAGACCCTATATGGACTGAAATGAAACCCAAAAGTCACACTGCAGGAACACAAACAACACATCTGTTATCCAAAAACAAGGTGAAATTCATGTTCGGTCACCCCTGTGGGCCTGAGAAAATAAAAAATATAGGGTTGTGTACCTATGGCATGTCATGCGACAACACCCCATCACCACTCTGCATGAAAAAGTATTATCTGGGATGGTAGTACATAGTTTGTGACACACTGTTGTGTCTTTTTGTTGGTCTGTACCCCTCAACATAACTCAGGAAAATCACCAAATTGAGGCCTTGCAATAGCAAAAAATAATGTTCTCAGCAGTGCCACAATATAGAGACATAAGGTTTCTGTTTTCAATCCAGTGGGACCTGGGCTACATCCACTGACACTGTATGGACTGTAACAAAACCCCAAAGTTACACTGAAAGTATACAAACAACACAATTGTGAACAAAAAATGGTATGAAAATCATGTCTAGTCACCCCTGTGGGCCAGTAAAAATACAAAATATAGTTTTGTGTACCTTCATTCATTTCATTTCATTTTTATTGGTTATACTGGAAAGGCACGTGAGCATTGCTGCCCATTTACACAAGTGTCCAGTTACATACAACAATAATGAGACATGACATAGGCTAAAACATTTAACTAACAGCGAGGGTTAATACAGTGGTACATAAAATCAGGATAATATAGACTAAAGGGTAAACCATAATATAACAGTGGAAAACAAAAAATGAAAGTGCAATCTAAAAACTAGCCTAGGTGGATTAACCATGCTACATATGCTAGAAAGAGAGGGTAAGTGCCAGAGGTGGATAACCAGAGAGTGAGGGGAAAAGAGTGCAGAAGGGGAGCCAGATTAGGGTTGTGAGCAGGTGGGAGAGAAATGTCTCCTGATATTGTGTTTGAAGACATTTGTGGAGGGACAGAGTTTTAGTTCTGGAGGGAGAGAGTTGAAGAGCTTGGGTCCCATAAAAGAGAGTGTTTTCTGGCCTTGAGTGGTCCGGCAGAAAGGAACAGTGAAAGAGAGAGTGGAGGACAGTCTAGTGGTCCTGGTGGTGGTGGCTCTCTGTAAGAGAGAGGTGAGGCAGTCAGGGAGCAGTTCACGGGAGGCTTTGAAGAAGAAGGTGACCATCTTGCAGTTGAGGTGGGCCTCAAGGGAGGGCCGACTGGTGAGCTTATGAAGGTCACAGTGGTGTGTGAGTTTAAGGAGACCAGAGGCAAAGCGAAGTGTTGTGGTAGGAGCTTCGAAGTCTGGAGAAAGTTTTGATGGAGAGGCGGGGGAAGGGGACAAGTGAACCATAGTCAAAGACAGGAAGGAGGAAGCTGGAGACTAAGAGGGATTTGGATTCCCTGTTAAGGTAATGCTTAGTTCTGTGGAGGATACCGAGGCATTGGTGGGCTTTGTTGATTGTGAGGCTAGTGTGAGCATTGAAATTTAGGTGGCTATCCAGGAGTAAGCCAAGATACTTGAATTCACTGACTCTTTCAGTGGAGTTACCAAGGTTGTCATAGAGGGAGAGGTCTAAGCCAAGGGGTTTGCAGGGGCTGAAGAAAACCATGAACTTAGTTTTTTTGAAGTTGAGTACAAGACTTTTGAACGTGAACCAGGTGTCGAGTCTGCTGAAATCGACTACCTAAGGCATGTCATGTGACACCCCAACACCATACTGCATGGAAAAGTATGATCTGGCTTGGTATCTCATAGTTTGTGGCACATTGTCATGTGTTTTTTGTTGTTCTGTACCTTACAGTACAGTTCTGGAAAATCACCAAATTGAAACTTGCCATAGCAAAAAACTCATTTTCTCAGCAATGCCACAAGTTAGAGACATAAAGTTTTCTGTTTTGGATGCAGTGGGACCCAGGCTACTATCCCAGGCCCTGTACGGACTGAAATGAAACCCCAAAGACACACTGCAGGCACACAAACAACACATATGTTATCAAAAAAACGGGGTGAAATTCATGTTCAGGCTCCCCTTTGGGCCTGTAAAAAATACAAAATATAGCTTTGTGTACCTGAGGCATGTCGTGTGATAGCACCTCAACACCATACTGCATGAAAAGGTGTGATCTGGGTTGGTATCTTACAGTTTGTGGTACATTGTTGTGTATTTTTGTTGTTCTGTACCTAACAATACAATTCTGAAAAATCACCAAAGTGAGACTTGCCTTAGAAAAAAACTCACTTACTCAGCAATGCCACAAGATAGAGACAAGGTTTTCCGTTTTGGATGCAGTGGGACCTGGGCTACTACCCCAGGCCCTGTGCAGACTTAAATGAAACCCCAAAGTCACCACGTTTTCATTCCTTCAGTTATGAATCATGTTTAAGGGTAACAAGTCTTTTTCCCTTAGATGTACGTAGACTTAGGGGAGACATTCTTTTTGTGTATAAATTATTCAAATCCCCCACACTTAGGGAACAATGTGGACTTACTTTAGCAGAAAAACGCATAGTGGGTAGATGTCATAACAAACAATTAACTGTACAGTTGGCTAATACAAAAAAGGTGACAACTTCTTCTCTATTCAAGCTGCCAAATCTTGGAATTCATTACCAAAGGAAATGGTAAATATTGCTAACTTCAATACATTCAAATCCCAGTTGGATTCATCGTTAAATTCTCAATATTATCATTACAAATGATCCACTACTGTTGTGGGGGACAATCTTGATGGCCTTAGTGCCTTCTTGTGTCCCAGACATATGCAGTATCCAGTAAAATCACACCTAAAGTGTACAAACAACGCAACAGTGATCAAATAATGATGTGCAATCACATTTGGGCACCCCTGTGGACATGTAAAAATACAAAATGTTGGTTTGTGTACCTCAGGCATGTCATGTGACAACACCACAACACCATACTACATGGAAAAGTATGATCTGGGTTGGTTTCTCATACTTTGTGGCACATTGTTGTGTGTTTTTGTTGGTCTACACCTCAAAATTCAGTTTAGGAAAATCCTATAATTGAGGCCTTGTGTGCCTAAAAATTATTATCTTAGCAATGTCACAAAATAGAGACATAGGGGTTTCTGCTTTTCATGCAGTGTAGACTGGGCTACTACCCCAAACACTGTATGGACTGAAATGAAGCCCCAAAGGCACACCACTGGTACACAAACATCTCAACTGTGATGCAAAAATGGTTTGAAAATCATGTCCAGGCACCCTTGCAGACCTGTAGAAATACAAAATCTAGGTTTGTGTGCCTCAGGCATGTCATGTGACAACAGCCAAACACCATACAGCATAAAAAAGTATGATCTGGGTTGGTATAACATAGTTTGTGGCACATTGTTGTGTGTTTTTGTTGGTACACCTCCAAACGCAATTTAGGAAAATCACATAATTCAAGTCTTTCCATCCCAAAAACTCATTTTCTCAGCAGTGCCACAAGACAGACATGAGGTTTTCTGTTTTGGATGAAATGGAAAATGGGTTACTACCACAGACACTGCACGGACCGAAACAACACCCCAAAGTCACACACAGGTGCACAAACAACACAACAGTGATAACAAAATAGTGTGAAAATCAAGTCCGGCCACCCCTGTGGACCTGTAAAAATACAAAATGTAGATTTGCATACCTTAGACATGTCATGTGACAACACCCCAACACCATACTGCATGAAGAAGCATGATCTGAGTTGGTGTTACATAGTGTGTGGCACTTTGTTGTTTGTTTTTGTTGTTCTGTACCTAATAGTACAATTCTGGCAAGGACCAATGTTGTTATGTTGAGACAGATAATCAACAGTGTACGCCAAAATAAAAGCAAACACCAGAATGTGTCAGATTCACTTAAAATTCATAGACCATAAGTAAACCATGTTTGAAGTTCATATAGTTTCCCTTACACATTATGTCACGCCAATGTACACCAATTTGTCAGATTTTTTGTTGTTGTCCCTGACCTATAGTTTGCTGATTCAAACAAGAAGTGTAAACAGAGGTGTTATTTTGAGGAGTCAGTCAGGTGCAGTCTGTGACTAAAAAATCTTGTAAAAATGGCCTCAAAAGAAATTATTTAAAACAGTAGATGAGGTACTGGCTCTAATTATGAATGAGGAAAATGACTCAACTTCAGATTCTGAGTGCAGCACAGAATCAGATAGTGAAACTTAGGTAATGTGGCCAGCATGTCCTGTCACAGACTTTGAGACCAGAGTACAGTACCAGTAGATGATCACACTGTTGTTAGTACTGATTCAGCAAGTCCTAATAATTTCACATTACCCTCCACATCAATTGGAGAAGGTATAATGAAACATGAGATCAATAAAAGAGGTACAGTTATAATAAGAAACGAGATACAGAAAGTCACCAACAGACAACCAATAAGCAACTTGTCAAAAAAAAGGTAGTAAACGTGATTTGTCTGAGTCAGTCTCTATTCAGCCAAAATCATGTAGTAAATATATTGCTACATGTGTAAAATCAAATGGAAATAAATGTAAAAAAGACAGTGCTATGAATGATATTACCACTACAGCTAATTCACTGGACAGTAACATAAATATAAGAAGCCCAAGGCAGACAAGAACAAGTTCTGGTCAGAGCTGATATGGCTTTGGAGAGTTTTTGGGATGCTTTAACCCATTATTTCTTATGAATCTGCACAATGCAGATCTGTGGAGAGGCAGTTTCAATGTGGTCTTCCTTTTACACATTTTTGCAGTGTGTTTTCCTAGAATATGCCTGCTCATTGCTATATATTTAGCCTGGATAGGCCACAGAAGAAATGGCATCTTATTTTCAGTGGGGTTCTACATCTACGCAATATTATGCTGCATTGTGTAAAATCAGAGCGCACTGAAAACAATATTTTTCATCTGTGGGAGCATATTAAGTGCTGGACTGATGCACAAGCAGAAAGATGCGTTGCGCAAAGAGGGTGCACCGGTCGGCACTGATACAATATTCAAAGAGAATGCGCCACCAGTACAGGATATGCATACAGTGAAGCCCACCAGGATGAAGCATAGCACTGCAGAATTCTGCAGTAGAGTTACTGCAGCAAACAATGGAGTTTCAATGGGAGTTAATCCCTTTTGTCACGCAGTAAACCCGTGACACTGCGCTTTATCCTGGCGGGCTTCATTGTACCTGTTGAAAATGTGACCCTGAATGGGAGTCACAGTGCAGGTGGCCACCAAGTCAGGTGCATTCAGGGTAACCCTGATTGAATACCTTCCAGGGGGAATGTGTGGCACATACTGGTAGGCACCGCAGCCCCCATGGGCGATATTCAGCCCAGGAATGCAAATGAACTAATTGAGCATGCAGGGTGCAAATGGGCATTATGCATGCGCAGTACTGGCCTATTTACATGTTGGCATGGGGATGAATGCATCGGAGCAGCTCTCACTCCCAGGCACTGACCCCGATCGCTCCCATTTGGGACAGGCCCTGAAGTCTCTGGTGGTAAAGTGGCACCTCCACTCATTCCACCAGCCCTGATTGTACTGGAGTCCAGGCTCTATCGGTTTCATACTGTAGGGACCCCAATACCACTCCTGATTGCACCTGAATACACCTGCAGTCCATTTCCATAGTGTAGTAGCCCTTGCTCCCACTCAGCGGTGCACAGACACCCCTCCCTGTCCCCCAGCCCATCCCATTGTGATGACTAACTCTGTGAAGGGATCATACCACTGTATTGGCGGGTGGCAGAGCACTCACAGTAGGACACTGGGGATGTGTTATATATGGGCACGAGCTGTGTGTGGGTGATAATGCCCAGTGACCATACACCACAGACACTCACATGCGGCTCCATCATCCCGGTGCCATTGTGCTGCTCAGTGCAGGTGACGACTGATGCTGTACCCACTCACACAGGTCCCAAAACAGGCATGTTACAGCCAACCTCCCATTTGTTTGTAGAATTAGGGAACTGCAGATGAACTATCCATAGCCTGAAGCATACACTGCAAATGGCATTGCAGAATACCGCACCCCTTGGCACCCGGGATACCTCAGCAGTCCGGAGGGTGGCATGTTACACAGGGGAATGGGGGGGGAGCGTGGACTTGCAGTGGTGTATAACAGCAGGAAGATGCAGCACTGGCAAGGCATGCACTGAAGGTATGTAAATTCCCTCTTACGGTTTGCCAGGGATGGACTCACGGCTGCATACACTGATGGGTCCATAGCTTGTGTGGTGCCCCAATGCATGGTACAGCCAGTTGGGTCATTCCAGAGTGCAGGTCCCCAGCCCGGGTTCAGAGTGGTCAATGGCTGGCCGTGGAGGGCAGTGCCACTCTTTGCAACAAGTCAGTTACGGGGGGGAGTGAGGGTGTCTGCATACAGGGGTGGTGGCTGGGGGTCCTCTAAGCTATGGAGCATGGTTTCCTCTGGTGCGATTGGGTCTGGGGGGGCCCCTACACTATGGAGCTCTTCAGGGATGGAGTTGGATAGATTGGGATGGAAAGGGGATACCTCTAGTCCACCAGGGCTACCTGGATGCACAGCTGCAGCCTGCATGTGGGTGGCTGGCCAGGTTAGACCAGCTATTCATGCCTAACTGTGGGCCGCAGTGCTCTGGACTGTGAGGGGCTTATTTCCACTGAACATGCTGCAGCACGGCTTATGCATGGGAATGCCCCCTCAACTTACATGACATACCATTTGTGTGTACCCTGGCCCATTCTCTTGCGGCTGGCGCATCCTACACTTTTGAATATTGCGCTGTTGCACATTGTTGGAGTTGCGCGGCACATCTCCCTTTTCCGCCAGGATGCGCTGTGCATCTGCTTTGAATACAGAGGCCCTGGACTAGGAACCCTGAATAAATACATTATAAAAATGGTAAAATCATGACCCCACTGAAAACAAGATAATGCATCTAATCTGGGTTTGAGTAAATACAGTGGAAAAATGTGTAAATGAAGATCCCTATGACAATGAGATGTAGCATCTCCCCTGCCCTATCAAGGATACAAAATATAGGATAAGAAATATTCAGTGCTGCCAGATCCAAATAACCATTTCCCTGTAAGAAGCCCTCATTTTTCCTGTCTTTTCCCTGCAGTGGCAGAATCAAATCTCTGTATAAATCCCTGTTGATTTTTCCATAAACCACTGGTTCCTGATTTATGACTTTGTTCTTGATGTAGTTCCAGCCTTTTATCAGGAAAAGAGTCCCGATTTGCTGTTTGGTATTAATATTATATGTCAAGATGGCATTGGAATGATTTGTATTTACATGGTATGCATAAAGCACAATGGGGGACTATACGAAATAAATATCACACTCATTATTTCATGAACTATACTCAAAATTAGTAATCACAAGTCGGACAATCTTTCAAAATATACTAGTAATGCCTGTAAACAAATATATATACAAATGCTATTTTTGCATCTTACAGTTGTTAGTTTTCCGACAAATTCTCATAGACTTTTTTCTGTCCACTTGGTGGAATCTTGAATGAGTTAAGTAAATGTTATTATTTCAGTAAATACACACTCAGTACATCATATTATAAAATGACAAAAAACAGTCTTCTGTTTCCAGTTGTTTGATCAGGAATTTTATAAATGGTATAGTTATGCAAATTCCCCAGGAAAATCTCTGACATTTCAGGAATAATATCAAGCCTACACAAAACCTCCAAAACATATAAAAATAATAATATAGAAAAACATAAAGGGAACTTACAAGCTCAAATGGGCAAACTGGGTGGGCCATATGCCCTTATCTGCTGAGAGTGTCTATGTATCTATGTACCTAAACAATAATTTTATTCCTAATAAATGGCATGATCTCTTTCATTCTCAAAAATTGCACATTATATATCAAGTCAATACCTCCTCCATCTTGGCATCAGATAAGATCTTGGCTTGTAAAAAGTGCTGACATGCCTAAAGTTTGTTGTAATTAATTGAAAAACATTCACATGTCTGTCATGTACAGTATTGTGTCTTTTGATACAGGTTGTATATTGTATTTGTTATGCTTGTATTTATGTACATATTCTGTGTAACTATTTGTTTATTTTATACATTGGGACCCCATTGAAAATGAGCCTCGGCTCAATTGGGCTATCCTTTTCTGACTTTTCGGAATAAAATATCTACTACTACTACATGTTGTGAGAGATCAAAGCAATTTAACACATACTCTGTCTACATTATTATCCGACTTCAAATTTATTTATAGAAATTACGCACGATTACATTACTAATACTGTAAATTAAAATATTACTGTTCAGACCTTCTTACTGTTTAGATTGCTAATTCCAACCACAAACAATACATTTATGTTCCACAGCCTAGAGTTGGAAATCCAAAACACACACAAAAAAAACTCAACTGTTTTCCCCTACAAATTTCTTTCTCAGTTGTTTTGACTAACTTTTTATAACTCTATATCTGGGAACATAAGGAATCAGATAATTAACAGATTAATTTCTCACTCATAGTTTGTCAGCAGTTAATTCATTAGATGAGGTCTCTCTTGCCAGGAGTTTAACTGTTTTTCCACCCCCCTCTCAAACACACACACACACACACACACACTTACTATAAGAGATCTCAGTAGCTCTTATCTGTTATGTTTGGGAAGCAGGCGCAGCTCTTGCAGTCAAAAAGAGATTTATATATTTAATCTGAGTAGTTCACTGAAGACCTGGCACTTTATCAGATAGGTCTTGAGAGGTTAAAAAACAATGTAAATCTTTATAAATTTGCTGGGAAAGGGTAACATTTCTGAGGTATGACTCTTTCTTGAAAGATATTCATGCCCAACTGAAGTTAGTAGCAAAAAATGTTTAAATACTAGGCATTTAAATGTGCAAGTTGTTGCATTCCGGAGGGGGTAAACAAATCTCCAGTTTAATAGGCAACCAATATTTAACAAGCTATTTCAGTTTCTTAATGGCCATCTGATAAGCATCTTGGAGTCATGTCTCCCAACATTCTAAACAGAAAGAAGAGATTATTTTATTTTATTTTAGTTGTCATAGTGATTTATAGATGTGGAAGGATACATTGAAAGGCCCGAAAATGTGTTCCACGATACTCCATTTTCAAGCTACACATACCAAGATGGCTGTAGGCTTCACCCACAGCTATGAAAATGGTGAAAATAAATAAAACATATGAAGTAGGATGTGTATCAGATTTCAACATAAGTAAAGATTAGGAATATACACCCTCATACAAACCAGGTACATCTAGAGGAAACACACGAAAGAGGAAATATGCATACTCCAAAAAGACAACAAGTCAGGATCTGCATGTGGTTGAAGCCACACCAGAAGGTGGGTGGTCACACACAGCAGCAAATACTGTCATGGAATCTTTTGACAGACCAGTTGGTCCAACTCACAATATCTAGGGTGATGTTGATGAATTTTCATGTTTTAGAAGATTTTTCTCGGATGATGCATTTGAACTGCTCATAATCTGCACAAATAAATATGCTGAAGAAATCAGATGTGCTCACCCAGAGAAACACAAAATGGAATAGGAGCCAACCAGTGCAGAGGAAATAAAAACATACATAGGTCTCTGCATAATAATGGGTATAGTACATCTCCCAAGACTACGTATGTATTGGTGTGCAGATACCTTCATTCATCAGTCGAGTCATGTCAAGGGACAGATTTTATATGCTGGGCAGATATCTACAGTACATGTGGAGCAAGATTCTAGAACTTCAGGTGACAGCAAGGAGAAAGACAAACTTAGAAAAGTTCATAATCTTCTTGAGCGCCTAGTGCCAAAGTTTCATAAAGAATATGACTGTGATAGGGAACTCACAGTTGATGAAGCCATAGTGCCCTACAAAGGCTGATTATCTTTTGTGCAGTACATGAAAGACTAAACCACATAAATGGGACATAAAGGTGTGGGTATTGTCAGAAGCTAAAACGGGATACATTTCCAGGATATAGGTATACACAGGGAAAAGTATGGATGAAGGCAGTGAAACAGAAGATGCGACGTTGCCCACAAGAGTTGTCCTCAATCTCACCAGCGACCTGTGCAATACACATCACCATATTTATATGGACAATTTCTATTCCAGCTCTGAACTGATGATAAACCTCTATAGTAAGGGTATCTATGCATATGGCACCATCAGAAACAATAGAAAGGATTACCTGAAATACATAGTTGCCCCGAAAAAAGACATTAACAAAATGACTCATGGCAGCACTGACTGGAGGCAGAAAGGACCTCTCGTGGCAACTCGGTGGATTGACAAATGTGCAGTATACTGTGTATCAACAGTACATGCGCCTCATGCAGATGATGAAGAGCTTCCCACTGTGCAACAGGTACAAAAAGATGGCTCCAAATTTGATGTTCCCTGCCTGTCTTCCTTGGTGGACTATATGAAGTTCATGCATGGAGTTGACCGAGGGGATCAAATGATTTCTCTATACAATATATATATATATATCAAAGGGCAAACAAATGGTGGAAGAGACTGTTCGGATGCTTGGGCTAGAGTTCTGTGTTGAATGCATGCATTATTTTCAACACACGTTCAAAGGATGATGGCAGTTCCCTAACACCAACCACCTCCACATACAAAAGGGATTTTCTGTCCTTCTGCCTCACTGTTACTAGGGAGCTTATTGGAGGCTTCACATCGAGGAAAGCACCCGGACGACAGTCCTCAACTCCTCAACCAGCATGCTTGCTAAACGCTGGCCACATGCCAGTAATGGCAAGTAAAATGAATCAATGTGTTGTGTGCAGTGAAATCCACAAAAGAGAGGGAAAAAAAACACAGGGAAGGCAGGCACAGATCTTGTGTCTTGTGCAGTGAGTGTCGTGTCCATTTTTGCTTGATGTTCGAGAGGAATTACTTCCAGAAATTCCACACTAAATCAAAATACTGGCAATGAGAAGGTATGCACCTTTATTATGTTCTGTGTCATAAGGTTTTATTAGTAATAACATCAGCCAAGTGATTTAGTTTTATTTATATTTTATATGTTTCTACCTATTTTTTTAGTGTACTTTCTTGTTTGTTCATTTTTAGGTTCACACAATTTACAGACATTGTTTATAAAGGTGGTACCTACATTGATAGAAATTCTGAATCTGATCTTCTTGGCTTGTTACCGTAACAGGATGGTTACAACCCACCCATTCCAAGTTTGTGACACATGACCCAAAAAAAAACCTGTTGCATAAAGATCTACCAAGATGGGCATGCTACTAGTCTGCCTGAGTATAAATAGTGCCGAATGGCAGATCTTGTTCCTTGCTAAGTACAGCCAATGGGAGGCTAAATACGTGAGATCTACTTGACAACAGCCGTGTATTTGAGAAAGAGGACATGTTTGACACTTATGATATTGTAACTGGAGAACCAAACAGGCTGATATAGTTCATTGATAGTTTTTTTATTTGCGATAGTACGTTATTACTGTAAATATTGTTGAATTTCCTCTTTTTTGTGTTTCGTTTCCTATGAACTGGTTCACAAAAACAATCTCACAACAGTTGTATTTTCATGATTATTTATGTCTTTCGGTTCTTTTTTTTTTTTTAACTTTCTTTCTATCCCGCCTGTCCTACCCTCTTTGTCCACTCCTTCGTACTGGTCATCCCCTTAGATTGCCGTCACAGAGTCTGCCCCTAGAGTGCCAGGCCTCTCCATTGTACTTCTTTGATGCCCAGTTATCCCCCCCTGGGTGGGGTGAGGAAGGGCCCCCCTCTTCCTCAGCCTTCAGAGAAGATCCTGCACAACGGGATCTGCCCATGAATTGGTGGCTGGGAAGTGTGGATCAGTCGTCATCTAGGACCAAAGAGGGTTTTTTTTCCATTTTCTGTGGTCCCCTTCCGCCCCCTGAGGACACCAGCACAGGTAGACAACGTGCTGACGCACAATGCTACAAAGTGCCTAATGGCGTCCTTCCCTCCCCGACCCCAGTGCCATTGGAGCCGCCAAAGCCCTGAAAGTCAGTGCTCCCACCAACCCTCAGGGACGTCGGGTGCATAAAGCACCCCTTGAAACCCACCCTGAAGGAGGAGGAGAGCATCCATTGTGATGCTTGATCCTCCTTCCCCCTGCCGATCCCCAGTGACCCGAGTTCATTCCCAAACCCGGGTTGCCAGTGTGGTGCGAGGTGTGGCATCCAGTGTCTCAACCCTCAGCACCACTGGGCCGGCTTCTTTCGGTTCTTTTTAACAACTAGATAAACAATGTGTTTAACAAAGCTCAACAGGTGTGTTGTTTGAAGGTACAGACCAACAAAAAACATGACAAAGTGTCACAAACTATGTGATACCAGCCCATGTCATGCTTTTTCATGCAGCATGATGCTAGTGTTGTTAGATGACGTGCCTGAGGTACGCAAACCTTCATTTTGTATTTTTACAGGCACATGGGGTTGCCCCAACTTGATTTTCACACCGTTTGTTGATCACAGTTGTGATGTTTGTGTACCTGTGGTGTGACTTTGTTGTCTCAGTTCAAACTATACAGGATCTGTGGTAGTAGATCAGATCACCCTGCATCCAAAACAGAAAACCTCATGTCTCTATATTGTGGCACTGCTGAGGAAATGAGTTTTAGGGATGGTAAGGCCTTAATTTTGTGATTTTCCTGAATTGTGTTGAGGGTTCTAGACCAACAAAAACACATGACAGTGTGCCAGAAACTACAGTATGTGACACCAACCCAGATCATGCTTTTTAATGCAGTATGATGTTGGAGTGTTGTCACATGACATGCCTGAGGTGCTCAAACCTTTATTTTGTATTTTACAGGCACACAGGGGTGCCTGAACTTGATTTTCACACCATTTTTTGATCACAGTTGTGATGTTTGTGTACCTGTTGTGTGACTTTGGGGTCTCAGTTCAATCCATACAGGATCTGTGGTAGTAGACTAGATCACCCTGCATCCAAAACAGAAAACCTCATGTCTCTATCTTGTGGCATTCCTGAGAAAATGAGTTTTAGGGATGGTAAGGCCTTAATTTGGTGATTTTCCTGAATTGTGTTGAGAGGTACAGACGTACAAAAAACACAACAATGTGTCTCAAACTATGTGATACCAACACAGGTCATGCTTTTTCATGCAGTATGATGTTAGAGTGTTGTCACATGACATGCCTGAGGTACACAAACCTTTATTTTGTATTTTTACAGGCCCACAGGGGTGCCCAAACTTGATTTTCACACCATTTTTTGATCACAGTTGTGATGTTTGTGTACCTGTGGTATGACTTTGGGGTCTCGGTTCAGTCCAGTCCATACAGGGGCTGAGCTTTTTCATGCAGTATGATGTTGGAGTGTTGTCACATGACATGCCTGACATACACAAACCTACATTTTTTAATTTTACAGGTCCACAGGGGTGACCAAATTGATTTTTACACCATTTGCTGAGCACAATTGTGTTGTTTGTGTACTTTTGGTTTGACTTTAGGGTTTTACTTCAGTCTGTACAGTATCAGTGGTAGTAGTCCAGGTCCTACTACATCCAAAACAGAAAAACATATGTCTCTACCTTTTGGCATTGCTGAGAAATGAGTTTTTTATAATACATACACAAATTATTAACATACTAAATAAAAAAAAATAGGTGCGAGGGGGTTAAGGATGTCCTAGGAAAGTAAGACCAAAAGGTACAAATACAAAGTTACAATTCATATTAAAAGTAGTTCAGAGACTATTTCTAATACAGTTATCTAATACTAATATATTAAGACATTAATGCAAATGTAAGGCTTACAAGATCTAGATACAAAAAAGGAGAATAAGTAGAACAGAATAAAACACTTGCAGATTAGCTGGCACAGACAGAGGGATGGCCTGCTCAAACCCAAGGGAGCGGCGTCAACGGCCCTATGGTTGCCTCACAGATGACTCTAGGCAGACTCCATGATGCCCTTACACTACGGCCCTTAAACAGTTGGAGTGCAGACTAGGACCGCTAGGAAAAGGAACTGATATAGTGGAGGTGAGCTCCACCCACCAGATCAGCATTTCCACAGAGGATCGGGGCAGTCACAGAAGACCTGCACAAATGCCCCACACCAGACAGAACTGTCCCAACACAGTCTACAGAGCCCGATTGGCTCTTTTCAGGAGCACAGCTCACTCCAGTGAGCTGACATTTATTTATTTATTTAGCTTTTGTTGACCAGGTAAGTACACTAGACAAGACATTCGCCTATTTTCGAGTACGACCCAGGAGAGTACAATGAAATACAAGTTCATACAGAGGACAACATGATGCAAGTTAGGCATTGCACAGAATCAGGTAGAACTAGATGAACATAACACAAGTAGTCAGTAAACACAGAATAGGAACAAAATATATACATAGAGTCACCAAGGCTATGAACAGTACATTATGCAATTCTGTACAGCTCAGAGCCCCAAAAGCAGAGCCGCAGTCAAAGCATCGCCTGAAACAGAGTAAATACATTATATACAGAGCAGAACCCAAGCAGGCAGGATGCATCAGCAGGACCTGCGTAAGGGTATCAAAAGAAGGACATGTAAGTCCAGTGCAGGGGACCAAGGTTAGTTATGGCGGCTTAGGACAACCACACGCAGAGGAGAGCTTCAAGTAATTCCACAGGGAGCTCCAAAGACATGGAAAGGAGTTCCATACTCTGGGGGCACATGAATCAAAATCACTGTCCCCCATTTGCGTTTGAGTGGCAGGAACTTTGAGAACAGCAGGGCCCAATAACCTAGGGGAGTAAGAAGAAGAGGCAGCTGGTTTGAGGAGCTCAGCCAGTCCTGGGGGTGTGCCAGTTCTGAGAACCTTGCCCGGGAAGCTGCCCAAGACAGAATTCATGTGGTTGGGTGGGGAGATCCAGTCAAGTTTGTTATACAGGTCACAGTGGTGGGTGAGGCGAGGGGCAGCAAGTGCAAAATGGTAAATGTTATTATAGGCTATGTTCCACCTAGAGAGGTGAACTTTGGAGGTGCGTGCAAACAGGATGAGTCCATAGCAGAGAGAAGGGAGAAACACACCTCTGGCCAGTGCAAGGCAAGCAGCAGAAGTAAGATTGTTCTTCGCTGTGTAGGCCAGACCAGTTTGCAGTTGACAGCTCTGCGTACATTTTGGATATGATGCTCAAGGTCAAGTTAGGGGTCAAGTGTCACCCCAAGGTATTTGATGGAGTCAGTGATTAGGACAGGAGTATCATCAATACCAGTACAGTAATACTCAGTGGGGCAAGGGAGGCCTTTATCATGGGCAGGGACCCAAAAAGCATGGGCTGAGTTTTTTTAAGGTTGAGGACCAGCTTGTGGGTCGTTATCCATTACTGAATATTCCTGAAATCCTCACCTAGTTGGTGTTTGATGACCCTAATGTCACGGGAATGGGTGAGGATAACCAGGTCATCCGTATATAGGATAAAGCTACAGTTGGAAGAAGTAGAGGGGAGATTATTGACAAAGAGAAGAGAAGGGGCCCTGTGAATGAACCCTGGGGGACACCAGAGGTCACAGGAGTGGTGGCCAAGAGGACCTTACTGAATTTAGCAAGTTACTGTCTGCCTGGAGGTAATTAGTGAGCCATCTTAGGACAGGTGGGGACAGACCAAGGGACCAAAGTTGAGAGCAAAGTAAGACATGGTCAACTAGGTCGAAGGCCTTAGGTCAATGAAGATGGCGCCTGAGAGCTTACCCTGGTCCATAGCTGCCCTGATCCCAGAGGAGACAGTGACAAGGGCAGAGGACTTACTGTGCATTTTGCAAAAGCCATGATGCGTAGGAGACAGTAGCTCATGGGCCTGAATATATTCCGTGAGTTGCCCAGCCACAACTTTCTCCAGAAGTTTACTGATAGCTGACAAAATGGCTATCGATTGGTAGTTGTTGAGGATCTTTGGGTTGCCCTGTTTGAGAACAGGGACAGTCCTCTCCACCTTCCAGAGGTCGGGGATAACCCCAGAGGCTAGGGACATGTTGAAGATATGGGCCACTGGGGAGGCAATATAAGAGGCACCAAGATGGAGGAGCTTAGGTTCCATGCTATCGTGGCCAGCACTAGAGTGAGGGAAGAGACCAGAGAGAAGTCTCTGCATCTCCTGTGCTGTCACAGCCCTGAAGTAGAGTAACGGATGGGTGATAGGGCTGACTGTGAGGCAGAGGCCGGGATACTACTATCACTCCCGCCAGTGGAGAATAGGGAGGTGAAGGCAGACAGGTCCAAGATGTGGGAGTTGAATGCATTGGCAATGGTTAGTGGCTTGTTACAAGTAGATCCATCTGTGAGCATGTCAGAGACCACACAGCTGGAGGAACCACTTACTATATTTTTAATGCTCCTCCAGAAATTCCTAGGGTCCTTAGCTGAGTTTAGTAAGGCAGTTTTGCAGTATTCACATTTGGCAGCCCTGATTGCTTTTTTGCATTCATTCCTGAGCCTCCTGTGTTGCTGAAATATTAACAGAAGCTGCAGTCAGAATGTAGAAGCTGCTTTTCAAATGCCGCACAGCTATTGCTCAGCTCCACCCACCAGCTCAAGCCCTCCCACAGATAGGAGGCTCGGGGCAGTCATGGAAGACCTGCAGAAATGTCCCACATCAGACAGAAGAGTTCCAACACAGTCTGCAGAGCCCGACTGGCCCTTTCCAGGAGCACAACTCTTTCCGGTGAGCTGACTTTAACAGAAGCTGCAGTCAGAATGTAGAAGCAGCTTTTCAAATGTAGGTGGGTCGGGGCAGTCAAGAAAAACCTGCACAAATGTCCCACACCAGACAGAAGAGTCCCAACACAGGCTACAGAGACCGGTTGGCCCTTTCCAGGAGCACAGCTCACTCCGGTGAGTTGACTTTAACAGGTGCTGTAGTCAGAAAGTAGAAGCGGCTTTTCAAATGCCATGCTGCTGTTGCTCAGCTTCGCCCACCAGCTCAAGCTCTCCTACAAATAGAAGGATCAGGGCAGTCACGGAAGACGAGCACAAATGCCTCACACCAGACAGAACAGTCCAAAAAGTCTACAGAGCCCGACTGGACCTTTTCAGAAGAACAGATTACTCCAGTGAGCTGACTTTAACAGAAGCTGCAGTCAGAGTGTAGAAGTGGCTTTTCAGATGCTGTTCAGCTGTTGCTCAGCTCCACCTACCAGCTCAAGTCCGCCAACAGATAGGAGGCTCGGGGCAGTCATGGATGACGTACACAAATGCCCCACATCAGACGGACAGTCCCAAAAACAGTCCACAGAGCCTGATTGGCCCCTTCCAGGAGCATAGCTCACTCCGGTGAGCTGACTTTAACAGAAGCTGCAGTTACAAAGAATGAATGGGTCTAGATATGTTGTCTGGCCCACTGGACAAGCTGGTTAGCTACGGTAGTAGTAATATTTTCTGAGGGCTGTGGAGTAAGATGGTGTTTTGGTTTTTTTTGTTTGCAAAAATTGAGCAGAGAACAAGTTAAAAAGGTTAGGTTGTTCAGATGGTTTGCTTATAATTTTATCTGTGTGAGGTACTTTGTCCAGTCTTCCTTCCTTTTTTTTACAGGGAGTTTATATGACCATAAAACCATTTATTTTTGTTAGCTGTTTTAGCCAAATTCACTTTCATTCTTTTTTTATTTCTTTAATAATATTTTGTAATTTTTTTTTTTTTACTTTCTTTATAGTTATGCTAGTTTTGTTTGTCTTTCTTAGGTATAGTTTATATTGTTGATAAGTTTTTTTAACACGTTTTGTAAGCCACTTTATACTTTGTAATGTTTGGTATATGTTTAATGTTTTTTATAACTGTCCTGTGTAACTTTTTTAAGTATATTCCACATATCACCAGCTGTTTCCCCTGCAAACATGTTCTCCAATAAACCGATTCCTGGTCCTACCTTAAGGCTGATTCATCCACCCTGTTATAATACTGTTTTACCTTTTTCCATGTTAAATGCTTTGAGAATATCAAACATAACCAGGTTATGGTCTTTATTAGCTAGTGGGGCTCCTATCCTGCAGTTTTTTTATGTGTATGCTATCAGAAGCTAAAATAAAATCTAAAATTCTGTTATTTCATGTTGGTTCATTAACACGTTGTTTTAAATATACCTGTTCTATTTTGTTAACAAGGCAGCTACCAGCAACTGAGTGTGCTTCTAATTTTAACCAATTTATTTCTCCTAAATTCAAGGCTCCCATAAGAACAATATCTCCCAAGTCACATGCAGCCTCCATTTCATTAGTTATAGTGGTTGTTCCTTCCAGTGTTGTTTCAGCGGATCTTTAACACGCTTCACAATAATTGTAGTAACTGTTGTCAGGTTCACTTTTATCCAGAAAGTTTTTGTTGGTACATTATGTTTTTTAACCCTTAGGCTGCTGACAGAACGCATAGTAATTCTGGACTGATAAATCAGTCTGCGGCACAGCAAGGGTTAACTTTGTGATATCACATGAATTAAGCCCTGTTTAATATACAGGGCTACACCCCCTCCCCCCCTGTTCTTTATCCCTGTTATACAGTGTGTAGCAGGAATTTCTTTTCCCCAGACATTGTTTTCATCCCATCAAGTTTCTGTGACTGCTATTACATCAACATTTTGCAAGGTAGCGAGAGCCGTAAGTTCATTCATTTTTTTTTATCTAAGGCTTCTGGCATTAATTAATGAGCATTTAGTATTTTATATCCTGTAAAGGAGTTTGTCCTTGGAGATTCAATATGCTTTTTACCGTGGATGCATTGTTTCTTGTCAGTGTTTACCCAGTTTTCTACTTTTTATTTAGTTAAAAGTTATTTTATCAGTGTAGCAGCTTAATTATTCCCCATGGTTCTTCCGCCTAATTTATTTAAGTGCAGTCCATCTCTAGTATATAAATTAATGTTGTTGTTAAAGTTGGGCCAATGCTGTATAAAATCTATACTTTTGTTTCGGCACCAGTTTACCAGTCTTGTGTTTATTCTTGATACAGTTACGGTTTTTTTCCCTATGCGCTCTTGGAATGGGCAAAATACTTGAAATAGCAACCTTTGAATTTGTGAACCTAACTTGGATGCCTAAGTTTAGGAAATCATGGCAGATGTCTATTTCTTGCAGCTTTCCCATATAGTTTGTGCCTACATGTAGTATTACTGGGGACTTTTTGCCCTTATTGTTGATAAATGATTCAGTTCTTGCTCCCACATCCTGGATTCTTGCACCAGGGAGACATGTTACCATTTTATTTATGTGATTGGTTTTGTGTATTATTGAGTCTGTATAGTGATTATGGAGTCACCTATCACGATCTTCTGTGTGGGTAATTCGGTGGTGTTTAAATCTGCTTCTAACTCATTATTATTCTAGAGTGGGGTAAACCTGTTAGTTGAATGACTTTATTCCCTGTTATTGCCCTTCTACCTTTTTTTCTGTCTCCTATTAGTCGAACAAGATGCCAGTCCTCTTGGCCACCCTGGTTGTTTAGAGGACTATTGTCACGACCTCTTTTAATTCCCCTTTCTTTGCTGTCAGGCACTCCTACTGTGAGCTTTTTTTTTCTCTTTTGTGGGCTTTTATTTCTACCCTTTTTTGCCATATTCTTCCCCTGTTCTGATGTTCCCTCCTCCTCCTTTTCTGCTCGGGATCATTTTAGCAATTCCTTCATTGTTTCTCTAGGAGCAGTATCAGAGTTTAACTGTTTCACAAACATTTTTCATTATTTCCTGCAAACTAGTAATCTCTCCCTTTAGCACATGTAGTTCTTTTGTACGTTCATAGAGTGCAATACATTTGCCACAGTAGAAGTCTCCAGCAGTGTCCTAATTTGGAACAGTGGTGAACATGAGGCATTTTCAGGAGGCTACTTCTAAATTTTCTTTGTAGTTTTTGTTCTATAATTTTTCTACATATCTTGTAAAGCAATATTGATTTTACATATGGTAGTTTAACATTAACTATATTGCATTTGCATTTAGAAAGTGTCAGTTGTTTCTTACCATGCTGTCTTTGTTGTTTGCATGTTACTTTTAAACAACATGGTCCTACATGGTATATGTTTTGGCCTACTTTATATAGCTTTTATTTTATTTACTGATGTTTCAATTGCTCACAGTCACTTGGTGCCATTTCCAGGTGAGGAAAAATTAGGATGTTTACCCTCATTTTCCAACAGCTGATAATTGAGCTTTATCTCAGGTTCGAATATTTGGTCTTAATTACAAAATTCTGGGTTACAAAACAGACTTTCTCTTTAGAAAATTCCTTTTTTCTGGTGGCTTTGCTAAACATAATTTTATTTCAACAAGGCTGGCTGTGTTGCTGCTATTGTCTGGTGATATAGAACCAAATCCTGGACCTTTACCTAGTTACAGTGCATCACTTTCAGGTTACTTTCAAACCGTCAAAGGAGGTTTAAGGGTTGTATATTTTAATGTTCATGGTTTGGCTCCTAAGATGCAGGAGGTTGAGGCTTGGGTTGCATATTATAAGCTAGATATATTAGCCATTACTGAATCTTGACTTCGACCCTCTACATCAGACAGTGAGCTAATAGTTTTAAACTATGTTATATTTAGAAAGGACAGGACAAAGGGTAAATGGGGGAAGGGTAATGTTTTATGTGAGAAATACTTTGGCTGTGGAACCTCTGAATAAAACTAATCTTGTACACTGTCATTGTGAATATCTCAGTATACAGGTCAAAATAGGTGCATCTAAAAAATTGACAATTTATTGCATTTACAACCTCCCCCCAAAATATAACACTCAAGGTTTTTATGAATTTGTTGATCTGAGCCCAGATATTCAGACTGCGCCAGCAGAGGCGCAAGCCTGGGTGCAGCACAACTGGGATGTGCTGGGGCCAGGGCCGGGTGATATTCAATGGTGATGCACCATGGTGCAGCACCGTTGAATATGGCAAGGTCAGCGCACATACTGCATGTGGTGCAAGCCACAGGGAGCATGGGGATGTGCCAGCGCATGTGCAGTTGCGCTAGGCGCTTCACCCGCAGTATTCAGCAGGGGGCATGCAAATGAGGCCATAATATATGCAAGGTGCAAATGGGGCCATTTGCATGTCATTATGGCCCCATTTGCACGCCCTGCACAGGGCAGCCTAGCGACTTGTGCCTGGCGCCCTGCACAGCATGACATGTGCAGTGGGGATCTCGGGGCATCCCCTGCCCCAGAGCCGGGATCGCAGTATATGTCAAACAGAACAGTCGGGACTTCCGGTGATGTCAGCGCTGTAATGGCTGCTTAGCCCTGTAGCTCTGCTCCCCAGCTGACAGTAATCATTGGAAATCACCATACAGCAGCATGTCTTCGCCAGCAAAAATGAAGAGGAATAAACTGGGGAAGCCCCAGCCTACCCAGGTGCAGAAATTGCGAGTTTTAATCCAGGGGCAGGAGGGGGATGCGATGGATGCAATGGACGCTCTGCTTGACTCACTGCAGACCGATCCGCATGGAGAGGGCCCTCATTCGGAACTCATTGAAACTATAAAGCAAACGGCCCGTACGGTCACCAAGATAGATAAGTCTCTGGCTGAATTGAAAGCAGACATTAATAACATAAACCATAAAACCGATCAGCTGGAGCTCTGTGTCTCCCAAATATCAGAGCAGTCTGACCGTCACGATCGCCTGATCCTGTATCTACTAGCTAGAGACCGGTAGCTCACTTATCGCCTGGACGATCTGGAGAGCAGAAGCTGGAGGCAAAACCTAAGGATATACGGGGTGCCTGAAGGTTTAGAAGATAAGCACGCAACAATGATAGATTTTCTCCAGGGCCTCCTCCGAGACCTCCTTGACCTGCCAGCAGATTTTAACATTGAGATGGACCGAGCGCAGACCACGTAGCCCTGAGGCAAAGCCCCGATCTGTTGTTGCCAAGATAACTTCCTACAAGGTTAAGGAGGAGTTGTTACAAAAAGCCTGTCAGAAGGGCCCGTTAAGTTATGCCGGCTCTCGAATATCTGTTGACAATGATCATACTACAGCAGTACTAGAAGCCAGAAAAACTCTGTGGCCAGTGCTAAAACAACTCCGAGCTAGAAATGTTAAAGCACAGAGTTTGTACCCGGCGAGATTAAAAGTCATAACAGAAGCAGGGCCGAACATTTTTCAAGATCTACTGGCTGCTTCCTCTTTTCTGGATACCCTGGGGATAACCTCGCCACCCCTTTTAAAAGAGAAGCTCCAGAAGGACTTACTTGCCTCAACCTGGTTAGTGGCGCAGAAGGGATCCTCCAGGCCCGGATCAACGCAGAGGTCCACCCACACGAACTTGCAAGTTGATGTCTCTGTCTTGCTCAGAAAATATGGCGATCCCTCCACGGTTAACAAGAAGGCAGCGCATTTGATGGACGACTCCCAGGGACAGTCTCCAAATGACAATCAACCAACAGTATTAATCACCTGAATGGTTTGGAACTGTCCTGCCCGCAATAGCAAGAGTTGGTCTTTTTTGACCTTTTGAGATGCTCCCTCCTTTTCTTCCCTTTCCCCTCCCACCGAGGCCTTGCTTTCCCCTTAGTCGGTGCCCTTCAGCCATGTATAGTGCTTGATACACCATTCCCCGGCTCAGGGAAATTTTCTGAGAATCAAGGAGCTTTTGTGAGTACCTAATTTATGTGCTAGCATGTGTTCTGTCCAGAAGGAAGGGCTCCGGGTCGGGGGTCTCTTGGGGGGGGGATGTTGGTGGGATGCTGGTACCACTGTGCCCCCGTTCTATGGCAGGGGGGATCGTGTTGGTGTACCTTCGAAGTGGAGCCCATTTATCCCCATTCTTTTTTTTGACCCTGGACTTTCAGCCCTCCGAAATGGAGGCATAGGCTGCCCGTTGGATTTCATGCGAGTGGTGCTCCTCAGCGGCCCCTAGGATGTGAATGCTTGAGTCCTTGACTTCCTCTCCTTCCGCATCCATGGAGTCGCTGTTTCTATGGTTCACGGGTGAGGTGGCTCTGTACCTCCCGTGGCGGTGGACCGGGGCCCTCTGTGCTAGACTCTTACCCTGCTTTGGGACAGGTGTTGGACTCTGGACCCCCGGTTTTCATGGGGTGACTGGGAGGGTGGCGTTGGCTTGAAGGCGCCCATGTATAGCAGCTTTGAGGCATACTCCTGCACAATGGGACGCTGCCCCTGTTCTAGGTAGCTTGTAATGGAATCACCTAGGCCCCTGTCCATATGTTTGGTACCCCCCCCCCGCTCACGGGAGACTTTGGATCTCTGACTGCACGGGATGGAACCTGGGTGGGAGGCGCTCACTTGGAGCGGCGTGCTTGGGTGCGCTGAACCCCTCTGGGGACGTTATGGGCAGCCTTGAGGATTCAGGTCCGCATGGCTGGATGTTGGGTGTGGTAGGAGGTTTGCTTGCCTCTCCCCCCCCCAACCTGAGGAAATGACTATTGCCTAAGGGAACCCATTCTTAGACTATAATTGTCACAATTAAACTTGTCAGTTGTTCCTGTTAATGTCTGTGTGTAATTGTCGCAGGGGGCTTCTGAATCTTCTGAGTCCCCCCTTTTTAGGTCCTGGTAAAGGTTTCTGGGCCCCCTAGAGGGTTGCACTGGAGGTTCCCCTTCCCCCTTCCTTACTTAGTATCTGACTTCTGTGGCTTTAGATAGCCCCTTCTCGACTGGCATTACACCTTATTATACATCAGCAAGTTACTATTTGTAGGTGATTTCACACTCTATTTGAAGCAGTAGATATGGCTGGGGCCCACTCAGGGCAGAGCAGCCTGGATAGAGATACTTTCCCACTGAGTACAAGGCAAACTCCATAAGGGTTTATACCCTAGAGTCGGTGGGTTTCTCCTCCACTGTAGGAGTACCCACTACACTGCGCAGTTGCAGTTGCCTCACTGCTAGATAACAATTACCAGCAGCCCCCTTGGAAGTCATTTAAATTTAGACTTGGGAAGGGAGATACAGGATCAAATAATCCTGCTCTTCCTTCTCACACAGTTTCAGCAGGCCCTAACACTGCTTTGGGCATTGTATATAGTTACTGCACCCTATAGTGTTCTGCAGGGTGCGTTGCAAATAACCCCGTTCCCCCAGACATCTCCCACGGAGTTTGTACACATTGAGAGATACATGTATGCGGAATCCCGCCATTACCCCGGAACTTCGTGGGAGCTCGGGTGGCCCCGGCAAAGTCGGAAGGCTCCCTTGACTCAGAAGCTCTCTTCGAACAGGAGGGATGAAAGGGGCAATTCAAGCCTGGAATTTGATACAGTATTACTGTTATCTAAAGTTCGTGTTTATAATAGTTTTTGGTTAGTTTTACAGGTTTATTTGTTGAGCTTCAGATTTAAAAAGATATGTTTATTGCTTAACCTAATGTGTTGCTATTCTCTGAAGCAGATAAACAGTCACATGTTGTCAGAAACTCAGGAAGAGGCTGTAGTAAGGTCTCAGGAGATTAGCTGGCTTAATGCAGAGGAAGAATTTAAATGGGAAGTTAAATGGCTCGTAAGCACTTAAAAGTATACTCATTGAATGTGAATGGTCTGAGCAGCCTGGTAAAGCAATCCAGGATGATAATGTTGGCCAGGAAGTCAAATGCTGAGATAATTTATATGCAAGAAACCCATTTGAATACAGCCAAGCATGGGAAACTACGGGGGATAGGTTTTACGCAGATTTTCTCCTCGGCTTTGCCCGGGGGTAGGAGGAGAGGGGTTGCAATATTGATTGCGTCTCATCTCCCCTTCCGGAAAATAAAGGAGTGGGCAGACCCGGATAGTAGATTAATTATAGTGACAGGAACATTGTATGATCAGGAAATGACCCTGGCCAATGTTTACCTCGCTCCGGCCTCAAACTCCCCCACAATCCGATTCCTGATGGATAAAGTAATTGAGCTGACAAGGGGTATTTTGATTCTGGTGGGGGAATTTAACATTACTCCAAACCCAGCTCTGGATACTTCTAGGACCCGGCATAGCGTACAACAGGCCTCTCATAAATTTTTCAAACAGTTCGTGGGAGGGGTTGGGTGGATAGACACTTGGCGGGCTCTACACCCCAGAGATAGGGGATATTCTTTCTACTCAGCCGTCCATGGAACCTATACAAGAATAGATCATTGCTATACTCAGAAAGAGCACTTCAGCTCCCTGGTTGAGGCCACGATGGGCCCCATAGCTCATTCGGATCATGCCCCCCTAATCACCGTGTGGGATCTGGGCTGGGAGAGGCGCAACACTATATGGAGATTTAACCCTATCCACCTGAAAAGTGAACAATTTAGAGAGTTTCTCAGAGACAAGATCAAGTAGATCATTCAGGATAACTCTCCCCGAGAGGTTTCCCCTGCGATGCAATGGGACACCCTAGAAGCAGTCCTGAGAGGTCACTTGATAAAATATACAGCTAAGCTGGCGAAGGCATGGAAAGAAAGACAAACACAACTGGAACAAACACTCCAGTTCCTGCAACAGGCTCACCAGCACAGTGATGACTCTGTCCTAGCCCAGATAAAGCAGGCTAAGCGGAACCTTGATTCTTTATGCCTGCAACAAACGGAAGTCGCATTGGCATATTTTCGCCAGAGATATGGTGAGATCGGCCCTAGGGCCTCTCCCGCCTGCTATTGGCTCCGTCAACAGCGCAAACAGGCCACGATTACAGCAATAAGAAACCCTAAAACTGGACTTCATCACACTAATTTCAAAAACATATCCCAAGTTTTTTGTCAATATTATAAAACCCTCTATGCCCCGGATCATACCACTTACCCTATCCGCACTGACTCCTTTTTATCAGCCTTAAAGCTACCCATTCTTAGTCCCAATCAACAAAATAATTTAATGAGACCGATCTCACTGGAGCAATTAACGCTAGCCATCTCCAGATCCAAAACTCAAAAGGCTCCAGGTCCGGACGGATATGGGGCAGAGTTTTATAAAGGCCTAACTCAATCTATCAATAAACTTCTCCTAGACGCTTTCAATGAGGTCCTCACAGGGGAGGCCCCCTCCCAGTTGGGAGTATGCAATAATATCAGTTATTCTTAAGCCGGGCAAAGACCCCTTATAATGTGGGTTGTACAGACCGATATCAATCCTTAACACGGACTACAAATATTTTATTTCTATCTTGGCCCTGAGATTGGATATCATGTTGCCGAGTTTGATAGACCTCGATCAGACTGGCTTCGTAAGTTCCAGATCAACCATGGACAATGTACGGAGGGCCTTGCACCTGGTGCATGCGATGCAATCTCGGAGGGACCCGTCGGTCCTTCTCAGCTTAGATGCTGAGAAGGGCTTCAATCGGGTATCGTGGCCATTCCTTTTTGCCACGATGGCGGCGATGCATTTCCCGCTCCCCTTCATATCCATCCTGCAGAAAATTTATGTGTCCCCAAAGGCGTGTATCAAAATATCTGCCCACCACTCCGAATATTTTCCCCTCCTCAGGGGCACACGGCAGGGTTGTCCTATGTCCCCTGGCCTATTCGCCATCTTTATAGAACCCTTGGCCCAGGCGATCAGAATTTCACCAGGGATCTCAGGAGTGAATATAGATGGATCAGAGCACCACGTAGCTCTCTATGTGGATGACATCCTGCTATTCCTCACTAAACCCGAGCAATCCATCTCTGCTGTCTTCCAGCTCCTGGGGAAGTTCGGTGCATGTTCTGGATACAGATTAAACACTGGCAAGACGGACGCCCTCATATTCCACTTTACCCCTCCTGAGCCATTAATGGAAAGATACCCATTCCATTGGGGACTTTCTAAGTTAAAATACTTAGGGATATACTTATCCCACCAAGTTACTGAGACCTTTAATAATAATTACCGCCTTTTTACATCTCAGATGAAACAAGACCTTGAGATGTGGAGTATACTCCTGCTGAATATGAGTCAACGTATTGAGGTGGTTGGATGGTGAGCCTACCGAGAGCTCTCTATCTCTTTCAGAATATACCCCTTAATTTACCAAATAGTCTTTTTAAGGTCTGGAATAAGGCTATTTCAAGGTTTATTTGGACAGGAAGATGCCCTAGAATTAGAATGGAAATTCTTTCTCTCCCTAGGACTCAGGGCGGCTTGGCGCTCCCTAACCTAAAATTCTATTATTGGGCAGCTCACCTGGCATTTGTCATACAGCGTTTGATTTGTGCGACCCCAGCTAGATGGAGGGAAATTGAGGAAAGTATTCTCCCCTGTCGGGAAAACCAAAGAGTAACTCTGTATAAAAACCCACCCTCGATTGACCAGACAACCTGGAGCCCTTGGGTTATATACCAAATACAGGTTTGGTACTTGATACATAGGGCCTTAGGGATTACGTCCTTCCTGGTCGTGTTATGCCCAATAGACTTATTGGAAGATTTCTCCCCAGCTCTTATGGATCACACATTTCGTAATTGGAGGCATGCCCATCTCTCAAAGCTCCCGCAACTTCAGAGGGGCCCCCTTTTTAAAGAATTTGGCCAGATTAGCCGAGAGTTCCATCTTCGCCAATCAGATTTTTTTCAAAACTTACAGCTCAGACATTACTTTGAATCTCTCCCCCTTAACGTCCGTACTCCTGACAGGCACCCCCAGCTGATTCAGCTGATCCAACAAGCAATAAAATCACAGGGAGTAGCGCATGCTATTTCCACAATATATAAATCATTGATGCAAGCGGTGGGTGGAGATACTCTGAGGTTAAGAGAAAAATGGAACAAGGAACTGGGAATGCAAATTTCACCACAACAATGGGAAATAATATGGTGCAAGACATCGAAAATCACCTACTCCCATGTTTGGAGGTTATATTCATGGCAACTACTAATAAGATTTTTTTCGAACTCTAGTAATAACTTCACATTATCATACCTCCGGCGCAGCAGCCTGTTGGCGTTTATGCGGTGAGGCTACTGCTCACCACTCCCACATTCTATGGTCCTGTCCAAAATTGCAGCCCTTCTTGCAGGGCATATTTAAGGAACTGGAAGACCTCTTTGGGATCAGACTACCTTATAGTGGTGACTGTTTTGTATTGTACTTCCTCCCCCGAGGGGTGCGGGACCCTCACTCCCAGTACTTGCTAAACATCTTGCTCCTGGCAGCGAAGAAGGCCATTACCAAGCACCGGCTTATGGTGACAGTGCCCACCCTGTCGGGATGGAGAGAGATTGTCAACCTTATCTATAGATCTGAAAGAATGACCTATAATCTAAATGATAAGGCAGAGCTGGGCTCTTTGAAATGGAGAAGATGGGTCATACATATAATGACTAAGGACCCAAGTTTTGTGCCTTAGCACCACACGCAGACTACCTGACTGCTCAGACCAGCTATCTTGGGCTCTCTTCCCAAGCCCCTAATTTACTTAAGCATAAGTGTAATAAGAAAGTAAAGCCACGTCATGGGTAGGAGGTGTGGAGAGGAGCAGGGTGTAGAGAAAAATAGGAAGATTTTACTGCATGGATTTCTGGAAACTGCTATCTGGGTATATGCTGCAGATGAGAGAAAGTTGTTTTGATAACTCTGTGTCACTATTTACTCCTGATCTGAACCTCAATATAAATAATATATTAATATTGGTTTAAAACCAGATGAACTGTGACTGTTAAAGTATAAAAGTCTTCAATAAAAATGATATTTGGAAAAAAAAAAAAAAAAAAAAGTCCATGGTAGTCTAGTGGTCCCCCCCTTCCCTCCTGAGTCCCCACTTGTCTAGTGGTCCACCTCCCAAGTCCCCGAGAAATGTCAGTTACAACCCTCCATGGTGGTGCAGTGGACCCCCCCCTGCCCATTGCCCCGATTGTGGTACAACACTGCAAAATATATCCCTGGTGATCCAGTGGTATCCCACTCCTCCCACCCACACCAAACCCCTTGCCCACCTGCTCCCCGTCATCGTGCAGCGGCTGCAACCTACCCGCATACCACTCGCCACCCACCAAATGACAGGTACAGTATGGGCTGTAGCCCATTGGTCCCCAGTGTGAACCAATGGGCTTGCAGGGCATACTGTACTAGACAGTCCCAAATATGTGAATGACTGTTGCAGGGGATTTCAATATTAGTTGGGAGGGAATTAACTTTACTAAATATAAAACTGCTTTGTTTGGCTCTGGATTACAATAATTGATCACTACCCATGCCCATCTTAATTTAAAATCAAACAAGCATACACTACTTGATTGGTTCCTTACAAATAGAAAAGATCACATTATAGCTAGTGGGTTGCTCTAGCATTGTATAAGAGATCATCACCCTACTTTTGGAATCTGGAAAAATGGGGTAAGAATAAGCCTTCCCAAAGATTTTGGAACATAGGAATTATTCTAAATTAGATACCCCTGATTTTTTGAGTTTGTTGTGGCGTGCAGGCGCAGATGAACTCTTTGGTATGAGAGGTACTCTACGGGGTGTGCCCAGTGGAGAGCTCTGTTTCTAGGGACAGGTCAGTGGCAGGCGAATCAGTTGGTAGGCTGATGATGACTGCTTTTCAGCTTTTGGGGTGGAGCTGAACAGCTTTTCAAAGGACAGAGCCGCACCAATAGTGGCGCAGCCTGGTCCTTTGAAGTTGCATTCCTGCATTGTATTTCTGGTTGCACGTTCACATTGCTATAGCTTACAGCAGTGTGAACACACCAAGCCCAGGCTGTCTGCATGCCCCCTCGCAGTTAAAAAAAAAAAACCGACGGGGGTGCCCAATCCACCTGTCGGCATGCCCTCTCCCAGTTCATTTGCCAATGGGGGAGCCCACTCCCCGCTAATGTCCCCCTCAATTTGTTATGTGCCAAGGGGGTTGGGTGCCCAGTCACCCTTGGCTCTTGTCCCCCCCAACACTCGGTATGTGCTGACAGGGGTACTCAGTCCCCACCGGCTACAGTACCCCCCCAAAAAACACTCAGGTGGCACGCTGGGAGCCCACGCCAGTGTTCCAAAAGTCACTGTAAGAAAGAAAACCTTCCCACTGCATTTTTTTTTTAAACCTGCAAAAACTAGAAAACAGTCCCTCGTTGAGTTCGGTGGCCTCCCCAATCTGCACCCACCCTCATACCCCCACCGATACCTGCCTCTGGAGCCTGGATGCGATGATCTTGATGGACGGGGAACACGTGTGCACTCTTCAAAGCCGACTGCAAACTGAAGAAATGCCGTAAGCTGTATAATGGCATAAATGTTTTTTTTTCAACTTTGGTGCATATCTTGGCCATTTTTTGTGAATTTTGCCACCAAATGTTCAACATGGGGTTCTTGGGACCCTGCCTTATGAATTCAGTCACTGTTATCTGGTTATTCAGTCCTGAAAGGTGATTTTGTGGTCACTGTCCGGAATCACCTTTTGGGACCGATTAACGAAATGACAGTGTCATTGTTCAAGAGATGGGCTCCCCAAAAGCCTATGTTGAAAATTTGGTGAAACAATTCAAAAAAATGACTGTGTTGTGAGCGTGAGTTGTGCAGTTTCAGCACACATGTGTAACGTCGCAAATATGTAATATTTTCACTCCAGATTTTCAACATTGATATTTTTTATACCTCCTCATGAACAGTACAGTTGTCATTTTTCACATGTTGGCCAAAATGTGTTTTCGCACTTCCGGCACAGAATAGCGTGGTCGCTGTGGGAAATCAGTGTTCGGGACAGATTAAGAAAATCACAGTGACACTGTTCATGAGCAGAGGTCTCAAAATACTTATGTTGAAAATTTGGTGACAAAAGTCCATATGATGACTGTGTTACAAGCGTGTGTTGCACTGTTTCAACGCACACTTCTGATGTCGCGAATATGTAATATTTTCACTCCAGATTTTCAACATTAGTATTTTTTTACACCTCCTCATGAACAGTATAGCTGTCATTTTTCACATCCTGGCTGAAATGTGTTTTCACACTTCTGGCGCAGAATTGTACAGTCGTTGAGGGAAATCAGTGTTCGGGACAGATTAAGAAAATCACAGTGACACTGTTCATGAGCGGAGGTCCCAAAATGCCAATGCTGAAAAGTTGGTGACAGAGTCCATAAAATGACTATTTTATGCACTTGTGTTGTGCAGTGTTCACGTACACGCATAACGTCGAGGATTTGTAATAATTTCACTCAAGAGTTTCAACATTGTCAGCTTTGCACACCTCCTTATGAACAGTACAGCTGTCATTGTTCACATCTTGCCCGAAATGTGTTTTCTCACATCTGGTGCACAATGGTGCAGTCGCTGTGGGAAATCAACGTTTGGGACAGAGTAAGAAGATCATAACGACAGTGTTCATGAGCAGAGGTCACAACATGCCTATGTTGAAATTTTGGTGAAATTATTCCACTAAATGACTGTTACGAGTATGCATTGTGCAGTTTCCACGTACGTGTTCGAGCATTTTTAATATTTTCACTTCAGATGTTCAACACCGCCATCTCTTCACACCTCCCTATGAATGGTACAGCTGTAATTTTTCACATCCTGCGCAAACTGTGTTTCGCACATCTGTTGCAGAATGGCACAGTCGCTGTGAGAAATCAGTGTTCGGGACAGATTACCAAAATCACAGTTCCACTGTGCATGAGCAGAGATCCCAAATGCTTTCATGAGGTGGGGGGTCACAAAAGACCATGTTGAAAATTTGTAGTGCATATACCATCAAATGCCCAGGGGGTTAGGGTTTCTAACCATAACGTCCCCCCCAACCCATGGTGGGGTTCCAGTGCCCTCATCTTCTCTGAACCGCAGACACTTCGTCACTCTTCAAAGCCAGATCATGAATTGAGGAAACAGGTATCTCAATGGAAATGTGAACTTGGTGGCATAACTTGTTCTTTCTGCTGGGAACTGTAGTCCTGCCAATCGGTACGTACCAACAGCAATCCCAACGACGAACTCCGGCATTGACAAATGCTTGTTTTGCGTAGATTATCTGATGTGGACTGGTCCTATTTAAAACTAATACCAGATATAGATTGTACCCTTGATTTTTTCATTAAAACCTTTATGGAAGTAGTAAACTCCTATGACCCAGTAACTAGGAAAAGAGTGAGTGGAAGGGACATCTAAGTGGTTAAATAATAACCTTTTTAGATTGATGAAGGTTAGGGACACTGCCTGGTTTACTTACAAAAAGAGTAAATCTATTCATGATCTAAGTGAATGCAGGAAAAAAGAAACTTATGTAATAGGGAACTAAAGTTAACAGAAATTGATTACTTTAAACAACAGGTGGACGAGTTGTCTAACCCCCTCACATTTTGGAATTCTATTAGACATCTTCTTTTCCCTACTACTGTTAATTGTTCAAGTATGTCTAAAAATGATGAGTTAGTTACCTGTCCTGCAAAAATTGCTGAGGAATTTAACTTACAGTTTACAAACCTGTATCACTATCAGGAAGGTTTAAATGGCGAAGTGTGTGCTAATCATGAGGCTAAAGTGGAGAGGTCTAGTTTTTATTTAAAGACAGTGAGCAGAGCAGAAGTTTTGCATTTACTTAAAAAGATAAAATCCGATAAATCCCCTGGCTGTGACAAATTGCCTCCTAAACTTTTGACTCTTGCAGCAACTGGGATAGCCTACCCAATTAGTATTTAATTTTTCCATCCAACTTGGACAGGTACTGAAATTTTGGAAAAAATCTTGTGTTATTCTAGTTCATAAATCTGGCCCTTTGACTGATTTTTGTAATTATCGACCTATCTCCATACCTTTGGGCTTGTCCAAGCTGCAAGAGAAAATACTTTATAAACAATTTAATGATTACATTAAAATGCATGATTTGATCTCCACTAATCAACATGGATTTGGGGTCACAGCACCAAGACTGCTTTGGTTGGGTTCACATGGCTTCTAAGGCAGATTGTCTGTCTGGAGCTGTGTTCGTGGACCTAACTAGGGCATTCGACTTGGTTGCCCATTTCTTTCTGATTGATCATCTTAAAAGTGTGGGGATGGGTAATTCTGCTGTGGTATGATTCAGTGATTATCTTTCTGACAGATCACAATGTGTAAAATTTGGGGGAACAGTATCATCTTTCAGTAGAGTTCAATAAGGAGTTCCTCAGGACTCCATACTGGGACCTCTACTTTTTTCCCTTTTTATTGTTCCCATTTCTCATGTTGTTTAAATCGGTGGGCTACTTTTATATGCGGATGATGCAGTGTTAGTTCATAGTTCTTCTATAAATGTAGTAGCAGTAGTAGCATTTTATTTATACAATGTATATTTTGGGATAAACAGAAGTGTAAAACATGATATCTGAGATAGGCAGTGAAGATAACATTGTTATCTCCATGTTCCTATACGTCATGGAGATATCGTCACACTCCTATACGTCATTCTGAAACTGAAATCATTTCACTTTCAATCTTCACTACACCTACAAATAGCAAGCTACCATGCCGCTGTCCCTATATGACCTGCACCCACCCACCACCACCACCGCATACCTTACTCATCTCTTTATTCCTACCACACTTAAAAAAACATGTAAATAACTTATCTGGTTGATCCTGCTGTTTTCTTCTTAAGAACTTTCACTTTCGATGCCCTCATGTAGCGTGACCGAGCGGTCTCCATTGCAGTAGATGATGCGCCAGCAGCCTCTTTAACGCGCTCATTGAAGTAAATAAAATGACCTTTCTACCCTACATTTTGTTAAGTCGTTTAAAAAGATCCTCTGAACTGTAGAAACAGGAGATCGAGGACAGAACTACCAACTCGTTACCTTCACAAAACTAGACTCAAGCCCAAATAGCCATTACTATGGCAACACACGCTCACGCTGTACTTTTCTAAAGCAAATTACTTGCTTGCTCTGCCATCAGTCCTATCACTCTGCAGTTCACAAAATCTTTTTTAAAACGAAACTATGTAAACATAATTTCAAAATTAATTGTGCTTACTTTTCAACAAAATGTGCCTTACTTATACAGTCTGCCACCACATAATTTACCCCACTAGAAATCGCTTGGTCACACTACATGAGTGCATCAAAAACAAAAGTTATTTACTGCTAAACACTGAGAAAATGGCAGGATCAACCAGATAACCTATTTAAAATTCAAAAAAGTGTCAGGACAAACCAAATAAATTATTTAAATGCCATAAAATAGCCAGATCAACCACATAGGTTATTTAACATAATTATAAAACATATCCAGTAATAGCAAGCAAAGTTACAATATAGGGCAGCGCCTGCCACCTTCGCACCCCCCCCCGCATCCACCACTGCCCAAAACATACATTGTATAAACAGAACATGACATGGCCTGCCTGAAGATATCATATTTATCTTCACTCGAGGACAATGACATCAAGATATCTCACTCATGGCTTCGCCACTCATGAGATATCCTGATATCTTTGGCCTCTCGTGAAGATAAATATGATATCTTCAGTCAGGCCATGTCATATCTCCTATTTATACAGAGATATCGCCATTAGGGCTATATATATACCCTTTTTATAAGGTGCACCTGTTTAACAAAGTTTCAACAATAAAACAATATAAATATACTGTACTAAAACACATAACACAGACTCAGGTCATGGGATGGGGATTAATCCCAGATACCAACAATAAACAATATAAACGCTACAATAAACAATGCCAGCTCATATTCAGTTTCACTTTTGCTCACTTATTGCACTCACAATGAAAAGTTAGTTCTTCCTGTACAGTAGTTTTCGAAGCAGTTGGAGAAATGTCCAGATTCCTAAGATGTGGGGGGAGTTCATTCCAACTGTGGGCAGCTTTATATTGAAATGTCATTTTACTGAAATTATTAGTTATTTTGGGTAATACTAAATCCTAAACTGGGTAATACTAAATGTGATTAATTCCACATGGACTCACACATTTTCAAAAATGCAGGATTGGTTCAGTTATAACAACATGGTTCTCCATAGGTCTAAAACTAAGTCTGTGCTATTGGGTTTGGGGTCTGCCCCTAAATTGCAACAGATTTCTCAAAATTTCAAGGTACAAACTGTTGATGGGGACCTACTTGACTGTGTTGACTGTTTTAGATATTTAGGAGTCATATTGTATCTGTCTTTAAATTTTAATATTCATTTGAACAAAGTAACTGCTAAGTTACACTTTAAAATCAGTACACTTTACCATATTCGGAATTAGTTGACCAAAGAAACTCAGTTGGCTATGGCACGACAAAACCATTTAACAGTTTTGAATGATGCCTGTATTGTGATTGACATAGTGCCTGCCTATACATTGTCCAGGAAAGAAATATTGCTACAAAAGATTGGCAAATTTGCATTACAGGCACCCTATCGAATCCACCACTGCCAGATTTTGGAGAATTTCAATTGGCTGTCTTTTTAGAATAACTATAAACTGATGCTATCTTGCTTTGTCTTTAAAATTATGCGGTCAGGTGTCCCTTATCTTTGAATAAATTCATAAACATACATGTCTCTACCTTTGACTCTCGTTTTTCTACTGAACTTCAGTTGTTCAAACCATTTGTTCTCACAACAGCTGGTAAGTGTACTTTTGCAAACTGTGCTGCTTCTTTGTGGAATTCACTGTCTACGTAATTAAAACCATTTTCATCTTATAATCTTTTTTTTTTCCTTAGCTGTTCTTCACTCTTTCAAAATGTTAAATGTTTGTTCCTGTAATTTGTGTTAATGGAATTATTTATTGTAATTGCTTTTAGTACTCTGTCTGTATGTCTATAATGTTATTAATTGTGACCTAAGGTCGTACCTGAAAAAGGAATGTATATTCCAATGTGCCTACCTGACAACCAAATAGATGAAAATGAAATTTAATTCATTTCACTAGCTTCCTTTTGCTGCAGAGCATTAGAATTTTCAGAGTCTGCCGTGTTTAAAAGAATAAAACAAAAAAACTGCCCGTAAGGAACTAACCTGTAGTGTTGATTAGAAATCACTTATAAGATGGGTGCCACCTACCTGCCTACCCCAGCTGATGCTGGCAGACACCTCTTGCCTCTGCTGCATGTTGCCTCCACCCATGCTTGGCCCTGCTCACTAGCAGCAGAGCTTTTTTTCCCATATTTTCCTTTATGCATCTCTGGCAGGCTGGGTGGCTGTATCAGCCCATCCCTACCAGCACCATGGCTGTTCCGTGTCTCCATCTCTCGTTACTCCAATCCCACAGGCTGTTGGTGCTAGCTGGGGCGGGGCTTCATTAAGCCCCAGCCTCCCAGTTTTTCTCCTGTTAACCTTGGAGCCCCAGATAAGATCAGGTGTGTGCATGGAGGTGCGCATGCACGCCTTGGCCTGAAATGACTATGCTTCTCCAACCCCTGGCCTAGCACCTAGCCTCCCTCCAATGCCCACAACACCACCACACCCCCTATGGTGGTGGTCAAAGGCCGGGAAAGCTAATCACCCTGATCCAGGAGAGGAGAGCTGCCTGACAGCCGCTCAGTCCTCACCCATCCTTCCCTTCCCACCCCAACCAACACTCCAGCAACCCATGCTTCTCATTGAACATGGGCCGCTGGCGTGGCAGGAGGTAAGGCATGATGCCTCAGCTCTCCACGCCACTGGGCCAGCTTAGGGACAGAGCATTTAAGCAGGTGTGACCCTGAAGTAAGGTCAGCATTGGCGCACACACACAAAGAATGTAAAAACAGTTTTAAAAGGGACTACCAGCCTTTCTAGGGCTCAGTGTTGGCATCCAGTATAAAATTATCCCTTGTTTTATAATTAAAATCTGCCCTTCTGTTTTCACTCAGTAGTTCCTATCCTGTCCTCTGTTTGTGCTTTAGCTTCCCTCACCCTCCTTGCTGCCTCCCTTTGCTTTACCAGATATACCCCCCCCGTCTGCTTCCATCTTGGTCTCTTTGTACATTCTAAATGCTGTTTTCTTCTCCTTCACTGCATATGCCAACTCCTTGGAGAAGCATAGAGGCTTCTTCTTCCTCCTCCTCCTCCTCCCTTTGCTCATGCCGTTGCTTTGGCTTCTCTCTCCTTTATCCTTTTCCATCGAGACTCCAGTCTCCCCCTCCAGATATTTATTAAGGCAGTTTCCTATTTCTTTATCATCTGCCTGCTGAAGTCTAGGGCCCTCGTCTTAGTGTGTTGATTTCTTCATTGCTTTTTTTAGAATTGAAATTTTTTTTTTTTTATTTATTTAGGGATTTGGATCATACCTTTGAGCTCAGAGCTCTTTTACAAAGGTTCCACGTCAAACAGTGACAATGACAGCAATAACAAACAGTTTACATACAATACTCGAATAGTAGGTAGCTAGTATACAGTAAGGTTACAATGTCATTCATAGTACCAATGGTGATAGTACAGCCAAGAGCATTCAACTAGGGTAAAGGACAGTGTTTATATGTAGCAAAGGAGATAAAGAGGTGTGACACCTAGTGTGAGAGTCCAAGGAGGAGTCAAGGGGAGGGGAGACTGGGGGGGGAGAGTGGGCGGCCAAAAGAAGTGGCTTTGTCTAGGAGGTTGGGAGGTAGTGGTAGTAGGTTGGTTTTAAGGTTGATCCAGTGGGAGAAAAGGCACAGGGGGAGAGGAAGACAGAGGGATAGGGCAAGAGAGAAGTGTGGGGGTTAAAGGAAGGGGAAGGAGAATGTGGATGAGGATGAGTGGGCATTATGGGTGTTAGACTCCTAGTGTCAGTCACAAACTGTCCTAGTAAGAAGGTGTTGCCTTAGGCCATTTTGAATTGCGAGATGCACTTGGAGTTTAGAATGTGCACTGGGATTTCATTGGGCCATTGGGGGGCCCTATAGCTGAAAGCACGCTGTCCCTGCACAGTTCGATGGAAAGGTGTTGATAAGGCCCCCATCATCCTGCCTCTGGTGGTATAGCTGGTAGCACTTGGTGTTAGGATGCTAGAAATGCATGGGGCAGTTTTACCCATTAGTGTCTTTTTTCCAAGGAGACATGTTTGGAATATAATCCTGTTCTTTAGTGGCAGCCAATTGGTCTCCTCGTATAAGGAGCAGGTGTGGGTATTTCGATCTGCAGCCATTGTGAGCCTACGTGCCTTGTTGAGGGCAATGTGAATCCTTTTTAGTGCAGTGTCTGTTGCTGCGCCGTAAACCACCAATCCATAGTCAATGGTAGAAAGGATGGAACTGGAGACTGAGAGACGGAGGGCCTCTGGAATGAGATACTTTTTATGCCTATGTAGTACACCCAGCTTGGTGTTCACTGCCTTTACCACTGTGTCGATGTGTTGGGTGAAGGTGAGGCAGTCATCAATGGTGACCCTTAGGTACTTGAAGGTCTGAACTTGTTCCAGCGGCTCACTGATTTTATTGGAGATGGTGAGGGAATGGAGCTTCTTTTTGTGCTGTGGGCTGGCTGTGAGCATCACCTTGGTTTTTTTGTAATTGCACTTAATTTTTGTATGAATTAGATCAGATTCAAAATTGGGATTCAGATAATTTCAGTACGAAAGAACATCAAAGGGAGGTAAGCTCTCCCAAAGAAATTTTAAAAAGATAAAAAAACAATGAGGAAACATCTTTACATAAACTCTAAAATATTGCAAATACAATTTCAATAGGTTAAGTGCAGAAACAATTACAGATTGTAATCTCAACAAATGATTCTTTGTAGCCTCTTTAAACATTTGTAAAGTTTTTCAACAGCGGGTTCCAGATTATTCCAGTAGGATGGGGCACCAAAAGAAAAGCTTTCCCTAAGGAAGTTAAATATTTGGGTAAAGTCAAGCAACAATACTAAACTCCTTTTACAGTAAGGGGTAATGATGTGCAGGTCCTATTCCTGGCACAGGCAGTGACTCTGAGAACATCTCCTCATCTTAATTTTAGGTTCTCTAAATTTAGATTTCCAGACCAGCAACGTGCACCTCTCTATGGTGTCAGTGACCATAATGACCACTATTTCCCTTCCACCGTTGCACCAGGAAGGCAACAAACCAGTTGGTTCTCAGAAAGAACTGCAGTGATAGTTCATTACTACACAAATCAGACTTGAAATTCAGCCACTTACTGGAATTAAAAAAAATGCTTCTCTGTCACACTACCCCAGTGTTCATATCTTTCACTACACAGATGGCTAATTTAATGAAAGCTTAATTTTCTGAACCGCATCCAGTAATACATTATTAGTTTCATGCCCCAGTGAGATGTCAGCATTCTAAGTAGATAGAAAACTCCAAGGAATAGCTATAAACACAGCATGACAGTCAGCAGACATTAAGATATGAGCAGTCACAAAATGTAGGGGTACAAGACTTCTTACTTGACTGATTATTCTTTCTGCATTGAAATTATTTGTTTTACTTACACTTTTGCTCAAGATGTGTTACAAATGACAGACTAAAGACAGAAATTAGGAATCCAGTGCATAGTCACATGAGACTGGTGCGAAGGGGTTGTAACAGCCACTTGGGTTCCAGTGTCTTGTACAGTAGAACAGGGTTGCAAATCTTTCCCTATGTATTTGCTAGGGGCATTGCAACTGTGTGGGTGTAATTTTGAGACACCCACTGTGTAGAGAACCATTACAGACAAGGATTTGGGTGTCACAGTAGTGTGGTAGGTAGCACACAGGCGTTCCAGTGGGAGCTAATGACAGTCACTGAACCCAGCATTAAGGCAGACTGCATGGGGAAAACATGCTGGGTGGTGCCAACTTTTCACCAGGAATAGGAGTGACAACTGCACTACAAGGGGCAGTCCACAGATACTGCAAAAATTTTACAGAACCATGACCTGGAAACAGACCTAAATGTGATGGGTGTGCAGGTGAGGGGAGGAGACTATGGCAGTAGTGCTGTTTGTGTGGGGACATAGCATAGCACCTTGCGATGGGTGCTCTGCCATGCCTAGATCCCTGTGGCTGTCACTGACCAGCATGTTAATGGATGGCACCCCCATTTTGCCAACTAACATTTTGCCAGCTGATTTGAATTGCTACATAGACGCCATGAGGAGACGCCCCCCAATCAACAACCAAGTCAGACTTTTGGGTATGGCAGTTTTCAATTGTGGCACAACAGAGTGCCTCATTGCATTCTGAATTTTTGCTGACTGAGACTGAGAATAAGGTCACTCAATTTTAGAATTAACATTTTTTTCATGGTGTCATTTGTAAATTCTACAGTTCAGATTGCAAACATGTGCGCCTGTGTCATAATTGCAAGACATCCAGATAGAAGATGTGATTTTGCAGCTTGGGGCTTGTTTATTCAAATGCTGGTATGTTTACAGTAGCCTACCACATAACCCTCATGTCACAGCTAGGTTCTTTTGTTATAATATTTTCTCCCGGTATGGGCAGTCTCTTGCGTGGTTTCAAACAGTTCATTCTTTGTTACCTCTATCAGTTTGAATACAACATCCCGACAGTACTGTTTCGAAGGAGCAAGGGTGGAAGAATTTATTTTTTTGGTATATTCTATTTTTGCACCCTTAACTTTCGCGGCATCTCTCAGGGTCTCATCTGCAGCCGCCGTACAAAACCGCTCGCCTGAACCAAATTACTCCAGGCTACATCAGGTACGCAAGATGTGGGCAATCCCCCCCCCCCGGCCCAGGGAGTGGCCCCAGACCCTAAGGAGAACTGGAGAGTCAGACGACATTGAGCGTGAGGTCGGATGGTCTGCCTATGATCGCTGTTGCCTCGTCAGAAGGAAGAGGGATTTTCTTAGTTTCCACCCCGGGAGCACGGACGTGCAATGACGTCCTGCCCACCATGTGTGTGTGCTCCCGCACGCACCCGGAAGACATCCGCCACGTGCACTGCAGTAGCCCCAGCCTCCTCCAGGGGTTGCCAGTGTAATGGAGAATCCCCAAACCCTCCCCAGGACTAGGAGAGGTGTTCATGGACGCTCGATCCTAGTTCTCCCATGCTGACTCTCGACAACCCGAGCTCATTCCCGAACTCAGGTCGCTGGTGTGGTGCGAGGTGTGGCATCCAGTGCCTCAACCCTCAGCGCCACCAGGCCAAGAGTGGAAGATTTCTTGGGGTTCGTCTGTATTTTTGACAATGTGAAAATTAAAAAAAAATGGAGTTGGAAAGGGTTTGTTTTTGTTCACCAGGTAAGTACATTAAGGATAAAGATGTCTATTTTTAGGCACAACTTGAACCTGTTTTCTTGTAATGTTGCTAGATATTTTGAAACAACAGCAATATTGAAAAGCCTGAAGAAATGGCATTTAGCAAAATACAGAAGAGACTGTGATCTTTAAGTATAATATAGAAGTCATGAAAATACTGAGTTGAGCTAGTAGATGATATAGGGGGGATTGTCTGGATAGAAACTAGGATATTTAACAGAGATGGTTTCCTGAGAACCCTTTCCACAGTCTATTTTCTGCGCTTATTATTGCATCAAAGAAATGAAGAGAGAAAGGTTTTAAGAAGTCATACTAACTAGAAAGGACACAGACAATTTGTTATGTTGCCATATTGGTCCTTGTGACAAAAGATCCCCCTCAAAAAAGAGGTGCTTTGCTACCTTTTATTGGACCAACATATATGTTACAAAAGAAAATGGTTCCATGTGATTAGAGTGAAAATTACTGAGCGACTGCAATATGGGCGAATACAGAAGAGCAACTGCAAATAGCGTGACGGTACGTTGCAGCGAAGGTAAAACTTAGCAAACATTTGCTGCCATACTATCCACCATATCCTGCGCCAGTCTGCCCATTCATCCATAGTTGCAGCCATGTTATGTAGGGGGGATGTGCCCCCGGACCCCCCATCTCTATGATTCCAACACCATGCCTGAACACTGGGGGAATGTTATCCATTTGCAGTCGCTCATCTGTACCTGTCGCCTTAAATTAAGTCACCCATATTGAAGTCGCCGTTATTCTGTCACCCAAATTGCACCCCCAAAATTCCCTCACCCAACTGATGTGATACCAAAGAAAATAGGTGCTTGAGCTTTCGGATTACCTAGAATCCTTCATCAGAAAAATAACAGTTGGTTTGGAAGAATGCACTTTCTTAAAGTCCAGATCATACATAAAAAACTGAGGAAAAAGTGTTAAAATTCCAGTTGGCTTAAATTGCTTTAAAAAAAAACAGCACAAATCCACATAAAGAACAGAGTTCCATCACAAGAAAGGTATGTCAAGGTCAAATGTCACAGAACAGATAAACTTCTTCCCCTGAGAACAACCATAAAACATACAGATGAAATAAGCTGAAGAAATACATAGTATATAATGTTAAAAGTCTTCTAAATAAGAAAATATATTTGTGTTAGGCAAAAATGTGGGTTTAAAGACAACCTATCCTAGTGTAGATAAGCATTAGTCAGCTGTTTCCGACATTTATACAGTATAAGTACTATTCAGATATGTATGTCTTAATACCAGTGTACAATAAGTCAATATTATTCATGCGTATTCAAACTTATATTGTTTAAACATGATCTATCTGCAATTCTGTAACAAATGACTAGTGTTTCTGCACATTCAACACCCAAACCTAACACAGACCCCCTTGTAATTTAGATACTGTTATCCTAATATGTCCATATATCAACATGTGTCCGTATATACCCGATATTCTGTACTATTAAATAATAGTTATATTAAACCAAATCAGAAACTGAGGGAATCAACACCCCCCAAAGTAGTAATGTATTATTGAAAATCAAACTTAATAAAGACCTCCTAGTAATTGAGATCTTGTATCGTAATATGTTCATTGTTTTATAATGTGTCAGTATATAATCATTCTGCTGCATATACAGTAACAGTCCTATAAATCTGAAACAAAACCTAAGGGAATCAACCCCCCTCGGGAAACAGAAAACACCAATGTATTGATAACTGGTTAGATGGAATCATATATCCTTTTTGTATATGAACAAATAGTCATCACACAACTTAACCCCATTGTGTCATGTACTAGATGCCAAGAGTTTGTGCACATAAAAGAGAAAGGCACAAACACCAACTACCTAGTAAATGAGATACTGTACCTAAAAAGTCCATGTATGAACATGTATCTGTATATAAACTTTACCCCATATCACCAACCGTCCACCCCCCACCCTAATTTGTTTGGGGGGTGAAACCAAAATAATGATAACCAATTAAAAGGGATTCTACAGTATATCCATTTAGTATTAAAACATAAAACAAAAACACAGTGTACTGCCATTATACAGCCATTCATTATTCCTGCAGTACGTGAACGTTTAAGTAGTGTAACGTGACATAAAACCTAAATCATTAATCATTAATAATTAGGGTGTGGGTGGGTTGGTGGTATCAACACCCAATCCTAACACAGACCACCTTGTAACTGAGATGCTGTTATCCTAATATGTCCATGTATTAACATGTGCCAGTATTAGGATTTACCTGAAGTTCCTGGTGTGGAGCTAGAATTCACAGCCTTCTGATCGTATGGTCTCAGAGGTGAGTGTGGAAGCTGCCGAGCCACTGACATTGACTTAGCAACATATCTAGCATCTGTAAACATTGTTTAGTCTTCTTGGTCTAATTCAGGTGGGGTGTTGCATCTGTGTACATATTGCACATTGGTGATCAGCCTTAAGATCCCTCCCCCAGTATGGGAGCATCATTGTGTACATTATTACGCTCTGTATTGTATTAGCTCTGGTTTACGGGTTTGTTTCTGTTTTTTCGTTTTCATTTTCATTTTCAAGCACAATTTGTATTATAAACTTATTTGTACTGTTTTCCCAGTCCTCCAGGCTCCTGTTGTCATATGTCACTGGTAGTTTCACCTACATTGTATTTATTTAAAATGTTGGTAACCGGGAAAAGCACAGTGAGTCGAAACTCATTTCCAGATGTGACCCGGGGAAACAGGAGAAAATACATACAAAGGGAGAAACAAAATCTTAACATAGTGGTAAGGACAGTTCGTAAGTGACAATGAATAAAAGCAATGACCCTGGAGTGAACTTGAGAGCTGGCTGGGGGGTGGCTGAAGAAGACTTCCATTTGGCAATACTGCCTGCCAGAGAGGAATGAGAGCCAGAATGCCACAGCGATGTCTGGGGAGGGCTGACGAGTTTGCTTCCCCACAGGATGCCATCTGTATGCATACAGGGCCAACCAATGGCCATTACTGAGCTGGGGGAGGCAGATGGTGAGAAAACCATGGGTAACAACCTTATCCTTGTTTGGATTATGGCCTGTGTCACCTGAACGCCCTGCACTGTGGACCACCACTGGACTGGGTTAGTGGGCTTGGCAGAGGATGGGGTTGGGGGAAGTTCTTTGGGGCATAGCTCTAGGTTGAAGGATTGTGGAGAAAAGGCAATATGGAAGAAATAAAAATAACATGAAGAACTAGGTTCAAAGCTGGCAGCATGACAGATAAAAACAGGGTCATAATAAGCTGGAATCTTATTAAGGTGGAAGCAGGTGGTCAGCAGTGTCTCTCAAGGATCCACCCAGGGGCATGTATTTTTCAATATATGTATAAGTGACCTGGAGGTGGGCACTAGCTGCTGGATTGTCAGGTTTTGCTGATGAAACCAAAATGGGAAGAATAGTTGCTTCATAACAGGAGATAGACAAAGTGCAGATGAATCTAGACCGTCTTGGGAGGTGTGCAGCGAAACATCAGATGACATTCAATGTTGAGAAATGCATGGTGGTGCATCTAGGGAAGAGCACGAAGGCAAATACTACCTGAATGGCATGTAGAAGTACTGATCTGCAGCAGCTTTAAATAGGAGCAACACTGTCAGTGAGCATCTGGCAAGGAGGGCTCAGACCTTCTGGGTGGGGGGAAGGATGTGGATCCACAATTGTATAGGCTTCTGGTGGTGGAGCAGTAAAGGTTCCGTTGGCAACATGGTCATCCGTGCTTTGCCAGACACCCCCACCCTGGGCCAGCTGCCAGCATGCCCATTATGTAGGCGGGCAGGGAGAAATATAGCATAATAAATTCTGCCTGGAAATCTCGGATGACGGTCCCCATCCAGCTTTATTGCATATCCCCTTGTTCTCAAGCACCTTCTCCTCTGAAAAGTACATTACTCCCTTCCTATACCTTGTTCAACCCTGTGAGATATTTATAGATCTCACTTTGAGGGGGCTCTTGCAGCAGGTAGCACCGTTAGGACTGAAGCTGGCAGATGCCAGGACCCCACGGAAAACTTTTAACTAGCAGTATACAGCGGGGGACTGTCCCCTGATGTCGGCCCACCCCCGATGTCCACCTATGGTATAAAAGGGTCGGTCCCTCAGCCCAACCTCAGTTCTTTTCCTGCCGTTGACCCGTGCAAGTCGGACCTACATGGACACCTTCTGCTATAGTCGACCGCCATTTTAGCAGCGTTCACCCACGCTTTATTATTTTACTAAAAACTCTTTTTTTCAGCCATTTTTTTTTGCATGTCCATCCTCCTCGGAGCGGCAGCAGACCAAGTGTGCATGTGGCAAACAGCTTCCCCACAATGACAGACATGCTTCTTATCTGCTGTGCCTAGGCCCGGACCACAAATCTGAAGCCTACCAGCACTGCCAAGATTTTAACCAGTGCACCAGATGTCGCTGTCAGAAGACCATAGAAGGCATCCTGCTTCTGTAGAGACTTTCAGTGATGGAGAAGGAGCTCCAGAAAAGCACCTCATCTTCCCCGCCCTCTGGGTCTTTAACCTTCTCTTTTTCACACAAGGAGAAGAAATCCAACGGAAAGCAAAAACACTGAGAGAAGCATATGGACAAACCCCAGTCAGTTTCCTGCTCAAGGTCCCCATGAAAATTGGGAACTAACCATAGTCTTCCTCCTGCAGAAGGGCAGCCCCTTCCACTCTGGCAGCCCTCTCTCTCCCTCCGGGCTCCCAGTGGTCAAACCACCCGCTCTTCTCACCATCTCGGGTGGTGGTTCTTTGGGGCTTGGAACTTCGCCCTCAGCCTCTCAGCTCCTGTAGCTCAGGCCCTTACAGCAGGTGGTTTCTCAGCCAAGTGCCTCAACCGGGTCCTTCTCTGGTGGTGGGTCTTTGCCCATTGCCCTCCCGGTCAAGGCATCTGCTAAGCTGGTTCTGACATCAGGGACAGATGCCTCCAAGCGATGCCAGGGCATGCGCTAACCTCCTTACCAGAGTGACGCCTCTGCCCCACTTGGGAGCTAGCTCCCCAGGACAGGCTTCCCCTTCTAGGCTGGTGCCGGCTGCTTCACCAGAACGGTGTCAGCCCACACCTGTCCAGTCAACGCTGGCCACTCTGACATCGACCCCGGCAATTCCTCAGCCATTGTCCCCTAACCCTCCACAGTCGCCGGCTGGCCCTGTCATTACACAGCCAACGCCCAGCCTTTCGACTCTGGTCAGACCGACGCTGGATGGTTCCTTGCCCCAAGGACTGATGCCCGCTAACCCGACACCAGTGGAACAGATGTCAGGGTTACCACAACCTAAAGGAACTGACACTGGGGCCCTCTCAGCCTACCCTGCAGACACTGGCTCCCCCGATTCTGCCTCAGAACCCGCCCACAGACCTTAATGCCCCTTTTGCAGTCTGGTGGGCATACTTCAAAGATAAGGAGGCCCCAAGGGAGTCCCCGACCCTGACTCCTAGGGACCCTCCTCCCAATCCAAGAAAGGAGCAGGTTCCCCATAGGAATGCCCCGATGCCACCTCCTAAAAAGCCTACTCCACAACCAGATGGAGCTGGTGCCAGTCATCTGAGGACTCACCGACGAAGGCATTGTCGCTCACCCTCTCCCTCTCTGGACTCAGGCAAGTTGGGGAGATATTCTTCCTCCTCCTCTTATGATAATTATGGGGACTCTGACCTTCTGTCACAACCAGAGGAGCCCAAGGACACCCCACAGTCTTCTTCAGATGACCCTACTTTTATGAATGTGATGAGGCACACCCAGTCTCTTATGGGCTGGGACATGGAGGAAGTGGACCCCGAGCAACTTCATCTAGCCACTTTCCTCCATTAAAAGGAGTTGTTGACTCCTTCAAGGATGCCAATAGGGCTGCTTGGAAACACCCATCCACTACTCCGGCCATGTCTAAGAAGGCAGATCACCTGTATAATGCTCTGAGGGATGAACCCTTTAATGGGGAGCACCCAGATGCTGATTCAGTCATAATTAACTTGGCCCATGACTGCTCTAAGCAGCCCAGGCACCTTAGCACTCAGCCTCCCGACAAGGACTCTAGGCAGATAGACCATTTTGGTAAAAAGGTCTATTCCTCTGCCACCTGCGCTATCCGTTTCCTAAACTTTCTGGCCCACATGGTCCAATATCAGAATACCCTGTGGGAGAAAGCTTTGGAGGTGGCATAGTCTCAGCCTGGTATTCCTGGAAAGGCTGAACTGTTACACAGGGTTTTAAATAATTAATTAGCAGTTTTTTTCTTGGGACAATACTAACTGTTTTGAAAGTATTTCTATAGGTTTCTAGAAGTGTTATGTTTGTTAAACACAGTGAGGCAGGTGATATGCATTTTCACAATGTTTTAGCACTTTTAGGAGCAAAACGCTAATCAATTTTTAGAGTTAAATAAAACCCTGTTACACCTTCTCAAATCAGGCTAAGATGTTGGGACTCGCGTTCTTCAAGCCTTTTATGACTCGGTGAACTCCGTTGGCAGAGATGCAGCTATGGGAGTTTGTCCTCGTTGCTACTCCTGGCTTAGAGCCTTTGGTTTTGCTCCAGATGCGCAGTCTAAGATTCTAGATGCCCCTTTTAGAGGCCCTGTTTTGTTTGGCGAGGATTCCCAAAATATAATCACTCGCCTACAAGAGTTGGGCAAGGCTCTGCATTCGGTTCAAACATTGTACTGATCTCAGCCTAAATCATCCAGGGGCAATCCTTTCATCGCACCTCCAAGCAGCAACCCAGGGGCCAACAGCCCAGAAGTACCTTCAAGAAAAAAGCTACGAGACGTTCTGCCCCAGAGCTCCCAGAACCTCCCAGGTTGTGTTGCCTGTCCCCGGCTCCTCTGTCTGACTCATTACCCAACCCCACCAAATGCCGGGAGGAGGTGGTGGGGGGTTGTTTCTTCCTCTATGGAGATGGTGGGTGCAGAATAACCTCGGATCAGTGGGTTCTGTAGTTAATGGAACAGGGGCACACTGTACAGTTTTGTAGATTCCTCCGGACAATCCTCCAGTCCCTTCCCGTTATTCTCATGCCCATGTTGCCCTTATTCAAGAAGAGATCCAAGTGCTCCTGCAAAAACAGGCCAAAGAACCCATCCTGTCAGCACAGCGAGGGAAGGGATTCTACTCACATTTCTTCCTGGTCCCAAGGAGAACCTGAGACTTGCCTCCCATCCTAGACTTCAGACAGCTGTACCAGTTCATAGAGTACAAATGGTGCAGGATGGTTACTCTTCCCAGCCTTCTCCCCCTTGCTTCATCGGGGGATTGGCTCTGTTCTCTGGACATGCAGGATGCTTAACTTCACATCTTGGTGTTCCCACCCCACAGGAGGTTCCTTTGCTTCTGCTTTCAAGGAAACCACCTCCACTTTCGGGCTCTGCCATTTGGCCTGTACTCAGCCCCACATGTCTTTACAGAGTGCCTTGCAGTAGTGGAAGTGGCCTTAAGGAGGTAAAGCCATTATGTCTTCCCTTACCTAGACAACTGGCTTCTGACAGGTCCCACCAAGGAGCAGTTGCTCAGAACTATGGAGGCCACTTTCACTCTGTTTCGGGGTCTGGAGATAACTCTCTGCCTCCTCAAATCCTCTCCTTGGGCAAGTTAGAGACTTAAGTACATTGGGGCAATCTTGGACACCACCCAAGGCAAAGCTTTCCTTGCCTCAGACAGAGCAGAACACCTTCAGGCACAGGCTCAACTGGTCTCATTGTCTTACCAGGTTCCAGTCAGAGCTTTTCTAAGACTAGTGTGACATATCGCGGTGGCCATTGCAGTGGTTCCCCTGGCTTGCCTGCACATGAGGGTAGCCCAGTGGAATCTTGGGGTCCAATAGGATTAGTGCACAGACAATTTGGAACAACCAGAGTCGGTATCCAACGCGGTGCGACAGACCATGACGTGGTGATTGAACCCCGCCAATCTCTCCAAAGGGGTCCACCTCTGGTTGGAGTCACCTTGACGGAACCTGACCATGGACACATCGAGCCAGGGCTGGGGCGCCCATCTGGCAGACTGCCAGACTCAGGGGTCTTGGTCCCCCCTGGAGCAGCATCTCCACATCAATGTTTTGGAGATGTGGGTGATCCTATATGCTGTTCAGGCCTTTCAGACAAATCTACTGCTTGGCCCTCTTTTGATCCAGACAGACAATATGTCAGTGGTCTTTTACATAAACAAGCAAGGGGTACCTATTCTTACCCCCCTGAAGAGAAGCCATTAGAGTTTGTTATTGGGCCATAGAGCATCACCTGGACCTGACTGCTGTGCAGATTCCAGTGTTCAGAACACCTTGGCCAACATCCTAAGCCATTCCCGGGCCACGGCACCTGTATGGGAACTTCTTCCTTCAGTGGTCGAAGATCTCTCTGACAGGTGGGGCCACTCAGAGCTGGACCTATTCGCGTCCCCATCCAACGCAAAACTACCCAGTTTCTGCTTGGTAGATCAAGGGCCTGGTGTTTTCTGGTGAGACGTGTTGTATCTTTCTTGGACAGGGAGGTTCTGTATGCCTTCCCTTCCTTTCTATTACTGCAGAGGGTACTTCTCAAGTTGCAGTCAGAGAGGGCAGAGATGATCCTAAGAGTCCCTTACTGACCATTCCAGATATGGTTTCCACTCCTCCAGCAGCTAGCAGTAGAACCTCCAATCCCCCTTCCCTTGTGCTCCGATCTACTTTCCAAGGTGCAGGGCACTGTGGTCCACCTGGACCTCAAGTCACTGCACCTTCATGCAGACTTAGCAGTTGCCCAATTTGGGGTGTCTCCCCGGGTGGCAGACATTCTAGTGGCACCCAGGAAACCTTCCACAAGAGCCACTTATGCTATGAAATGGAAGCGGTTCTACATATGGGCCACCACTCTTCACCTATATCCCTTTACCTGTCTGGAGAAACTCATTCTCGAGTACCTCCTTTTCCTATTGGACTCAGGCCTGAGTTACTTGTCGATTAAGTTGCACTTATCTGCCATCTCTGCATACCATGCATCTATAGCAGGCAAGACTCTTGCCCAGCTTGACCTCTCCTGCACTTTTTTGTGGGGCATACTGCATCTGAAACCTTCCACCCTGGGATCTTTTGTTTATTTTAGAGAAGCTTACTTTGCTTTGCTTTGAGCCTGCTGTAAGCTGTGAGTTATGCTTTATGTCATTTAAAGCGTCATTTTTAGTCACTGTTACTTTTGCTCGAAGGATTTCTGAGCTTCAGGCACTGATGTGTCAGGAGCCTTACTTAGTTTTCCACAAGGACAGGGTGTCCTTGAGGACCAGTCCTAAGTTTCTTCCTAAGGTGATGTTTGAGTTTACTCTGAATCAAGACATCTACCTATCTGTGTATTACCCAGAGTATTTGAATTAAGGGGAGGCCTTACTGCACACTCTGGATGTCCACCGGGTGCTTTGCTAGTATTTGGAGTGCACCCAAGCCATTGGAAAGTCTAATCAGTTATCTGTTTAGTTCCCCCCTAGGAAAGAAGGGGCTTCTGTTTCAAAACAATGTTTGTCCAAATAGTTGGTTAATTGCATTGTTTATTGTTACTGCAAATATGACAAGCCTTCACCAGGCCTGGTTAAAGACCATTATACCAGGGACGTAGCTGCTTCATTTGCCTCCTTTAGAAATGTGTCCATTGCTGACATTTGTGCAGTGGCCACTTGGAGTTCTGTTCTCACTTTCATCTGGCATTACAGTCTCTCTGGACATTGCATGTAGGGGCAGGGTGGGTTTCAGACTTGCAGTCTTACAGGGCCTGCTCTCTTGACAGCTTGATGCTGTCTTCTGCCTCCTCCCAGCTGACTGGTGTCAGTTGTTTCACTGCATGGGACTCAGTCCTAATGGTGTTACCTGCTGCAAGAGCCCCCTCAAAGTGAGATAGCACAGTTACATAAGAGCTTACCGTAACAAATCTTTGAGAGGAGCTTTTGCAGCAGGTGCTGCTTTCCCTCCCTCTATCCCCCTGGTGACTGCTTCTCCATCTCTGTTATCTCTCTTTCCTCAAAGTGGAGGAACCACCTTGGTTCTCCAGTTTTTGTATATGTTGGGGTCTCTGGCGGGTTAACTGAGGTTGGGCTGTGGGACCACCCCTTTTATACCATAGACAGATGTCTGGGGCGGGCTGACATCGGGAGCGGTCCCCCACTGTATACTCCTAGCTAGAAGTTTTATGTGGGGTCCTGGTGCCTGCTGACTTCAGTCCTAACAGTGTTACTTACTGCAAGAGCTCCTCTCGAAGATCTACTGTAACGGTAATTTCTTATGTAACTGTACTGTCTCTATCATATGCCTACTCCTACCCCTTCGCTTCCAGGGTCTGCATATTGAAGTGCTCTAGTCTGTCCTTACAGGGCTTCTGATGCAGCCCCTGTACCATTTTAGTTGCCTTCCTCTGGACAGCCTCCACCCTGTCTATATCCTTCTTGACATGTGGTCTCCAGAACTGGCCAGAGTACTCCATGTGGGGTCTCATCAACAAGCTATACAGTGGCAACAGCACCTCCCAATATCTGATGAGACATGCAAATAAAGAAATACTAGTAAAAAAGTGTGGGAAAGGGTCCTGGGAAATTATTCTTTCCTACACTGAAGAAATTAGGATTTTGTTCAAAACAAGTGGGTAGTGAGCTCAACTCAAAATTCACATCTGAGACCATCTGCTGAAATGGTGAGCATAGTTTTATAGTGTGTAGTAAGTAAGCAATAATACCCAACAGGGTGGGCGGTATTGTGCTATACCGGACCGCCCAGGGGCATAATGAGGCCCGACGCCACAGGCGGAGGGCCTTATAGCCCCTGGAAGGTCCGGTATAGCACATACCGCCCACCCTGGAGGGTATTATTGCACTTAGAAAATGGGTTATGGGTTACATTTTTAATAAAAATTAAATCAAACATTGTGAAGAAAACAAATAACTGTTAAAAAAGAATAAAAATAGTTTGATGTAAAGTAGTCCCTCTGCACTGTTGACCTACTCTTTGTACTGTCTGACAATGTCTGCCCCCCCCCACCAAGTGGCTTTGATGATTGAGACGGATGGCAATCTTGTGAAAATTTAGTGGTGAGCTCAGATTTCTTTTTCCGTTCCCCCACAGTCCCTAACCCTACCCCCAGAGTAGCTGTCCTTTTTTTAGACACAGGCAGAAAAGCAATGGCAGAGAGTTGTGTCAGCACTGTAGAGGAGAGATATACTGAATGCAGAGTAGGAGAGAGCAGCTCATATTTTTTTCCCGTTCCTCCACAGTCTCTAACACTACCCCCAGAGTAGCTGTCAGTTTTTTAAACACAGGCAGAAAAGCTATGGTAGAGAGCTGTGTCAGCGCTGAAGAGGGGGGAGACAGAGAGCTACTGAATGCAGAGTAGGAGAAAGCTGCAGCGGACAACCTTGTTAAAATAGTTAGCAAAAAGAATTGAAAGTGGCAGTTCTTACAAGTAAACAGCTAGTTGTTTATATAAGGGGAAAATACTTATACATAATCAGCAATGTACTGGGAGTCGGGTAGTGTGGTAAGCGCGATCGCCAGACTGGCTGACTAGGAGTTTGCGTACTACAGAGCACTGTGGTTAGCACTTAGCTGGAGGTTGCGAACGCGAGGTGACAGCAGGATAGCACTGTCACTTTCAAAAGAACAAACAGGATTTCTGTTTCTTTTAGTCTGTGTTGTTTTTAGCTAGTGTAGTATCCCTTTAGTTTTTTTTGTTTTTTTTTGGGGGGGTGTGCCAGCAGAATCAGTGATTGTGATGCTGGGAAAGTGGCAATGCAGTGGACCCGAGGGCTCAGTAGCATGGTGGCAGGTGATATTGGCGCTGTTTAATTTTTTAACAGTTGAGCTGGTATCTTCAAGCTGCAGCCTAAATGCTGGTGGTAGCGCTAGCGTCGGTGACTACAAAGCCCATTGGAGTTAGTTAACTCTTTTTTGTTTACATTTTTCCTTTTTGGTGCCTACTTGTTAAAAATTTAGTTGTTGTGGCAAGTAGGCAACCCTGATGGGCAACTCCCCCGCTAAGCAGGTAACAAAAACTGACGGCAGATCAAATTTGAAAATTTCAACTGGCTCAAACATTTCAGTGATTGGGTCAGTTGGAAATGGCACTTACAGTAACCCGGGCTCTGTTGTCTGATAGATGCCCATCTTGCCAGGGCTATCAGCCAATCAGAGCCCGGTATTTTTCAAACCCATTTTCTAAAGTGTTATATTATGTGGTTAGGGTTTGTTGAGGATGGAAAATGGTTTTCCAAATCCTGTTGTGGGATAGTTCAAAGGTAAAAAAAGTTGTTGTGTAACCCCCCTGCAAATGGGGGTTCCCAAAAGACTTCCAGGAGCTTGCTTGAATGCTCCAAGCCTGAATGGTGTTTGGCATTTAAGCCATTTATCAGTGAGTGTTTTTAGAGCCTCTGGTACTGTCTCTTTGAGAGCTGTCTACTTGCAGACATAATTAGTTTGTATGGGGGGACTGTGTGCTTCTCTGAGTACCACTCGAGCTGCTGCCAATTCACTTCATTTTTGCAGTCACTAGGAGTGCAAAGGGAACCTATCTGACAGATGTAACTGTTTGCCAGAAATTATTTAGAGTAATAATGAAATTACAGTTTGTCTAACCTGCTTTCTTTGCAGTCAGAACTGTGTCTGCTAGTTCCCCATTCTAGTTTTGAACTGCTGAACTGGACCAATCAGTGTGGGGTAAGCTAGCTCTAAAATGGTGCCTTGGACGAATCAGAACTTGGACTCATAATCTGAGCCAGCCACAAGAGGATTGTATGGGCAGTGACTCTGGGAGATGTAGTTTAGACTTCAGTGCCTTTTGGACCAACAGCAGCAGTCTATTGTGAGTGACAGCCAATCCAGTCAAGAACTGGGAGGAACTCAAAGGAAGTGCCCGGTTTTGTCAGTTGGAGTTTCAGTTGAGCTTTGGCAGGAAGAAGGAAGGAGCCCTGTGCTTTTCAGTGTGCAGTTTTAGTCAAAAAACGTGTGTAAGGCCCAGAGTTCGGTCTGCAGCTTTGTAACAGCTTGTTAGGACTGAACTGTCCCAGAAAAGAATCAAAGGATCTCTGAAGAGTAGAAACCAGGCTCACCCTGTAGAAGACTGGAAGAATTGCTGAAAATTGCACTCGGTCTGTCAGGAACTGAATCTGCTGTGTGTTCTCCTGGGTATTGTGCAGTAATTGCGATCGGGATACAGATGCAGCCTGCCTGGTATAGTGCTTTCTTTTATATGGATGTGTGAAGAGGTTTGTGTACCTCAAGTGAGTCCTGCTGACATTGAAGGACCCTATCTTATTTGGAGGTCGTGAGTACTAATTCAGGGTCGCTCCCTGTTGAATTGCCACATTAAATCCAAATGGAATTACTGTACTGCTGACTGTTTAATTCTCCTTTTCTCTGTGTGAAAGGCCCCTACCAGCTGCCACTGTTTGACTAGCCACTAGGGCTTGGGTACCTAGGGACAGTAACTGATAGGGATAGGCCTGTGCACAGAGCCATAGGTAGATTATTAGAGTGATAAGCTAATTAACCTGATTTCCCCTGTCCTTGTTATATCCCCCTAAATAAATCAGAGCTGCTTGTTTCAGCAAAGTTATACTGCCTGAGGTATTTGTCTATGTTAAAGTACTGTACTGTGATTGTTGCACTGTATCTCATTTCACAGGAGGTCCCAGTGCCGAACCAGACCTGGGGTAAGTGTATACTGTGAAGGTAATTCTGATATATTGTGTGGGCCACTAGTGGGAAGAAAGGGGGTTGCAGTGTCCCAGAGGGCTGTGACCAAGTTAGTTTAACTATTGCAAACCCTGACCTCTGGGTGGAGGCACCCGCCATTGATCCAGGCCCCTCAACCTGTTAGTGGCAAATCAGGCAGGGTAGTAGCCCCTGGGATAGCGCCATCTAGGGGTTACATCTTGGAGGCTCACCGCTGGGATTGTGTGTCCTCTAGTGGCCATATTTACGAACCACTGTTAAGAAAAAATGGGCACCTCGGACAGAAGTGGCTGCACCGGCTGGTGGAGTGGTGTACTGGGAGGTGATCGACCCCAAAATGCTATGCTTATCCTGGACATCCCCCCTGGGTATCAATACGGACACTGTGCAGGGAGTACTTTCCAAGGTGGAAGGTTTACAAAACCCTGTGGTGGTGGGTCGGCATGCTAATCTGCTCACCCACACTTTCCTGGCCCTAGTAGAGTTTAAGGATCCCATAGATAGCTCCAAAGTGCCACAGACCATTACCCCAGAGGGAGCCCTCACTGCTTGGAGAGTGATAACTAAGGACAGTAAAGACCCGGTGGGGAATCAGCCCCCACCACTATCTGAAACTTTGAGGAGAATTTGCTGAATGGTTGCTGGGAGAGGGGAAAACTGTGGAGGACTTGAAGAAACTATTCTTGCCAGCTGGGGGTGTTCCTCCCCCAACACCCTCTCCTGCTCCAGTGCCCGTAATGGTGGCTGAACCAATGCAGACTGCTATTTCTGCACCTGCCATTAGCCACGACTCTTACCGAAGGTTGAGGATCTTCTCTGGCACCCTCCCCACCCCCCAAAGGGAGGATGACTGGGAGACCTGGATAGACTATGTTGCCCCCCAAGTGCTAGAATGGCAATGCTCGAAGGCTAGAAGCTAAAGAGGGTTAGTGAGCCTCGAGGTCCTGCCCTGGCTACCATCCGTGCTAAACGGGCCAGTAACCTGAGGCGACTGCACAGGCCTATCTTGAGGCCTTGGAGAATGTGTATGGGAGCCCAGATTCTGATGAGGACCTATGGTGGAGAGTAAGAAATGCACAACAGTACCAAGGGAGTTGTTGTCTGTGTATGTCTCTCGGCTGGAAAAATTGTTGCAAGAATGCCTCAGAAAGGGTAGTTTGCCAGCGATTGAACTAGACCGAACCAGACTGGACAGAATCCTTAAGTCTGCCCCTTCTCAGAACTGCTGTTGCTTCAGTTACGCCTGGCAAATCGACTGGAATCCCCTCACCTCCTATGATGAGTTAATGAGAGAAATTGAGGAGTTGAGAAAGGCGACTCCGAGGTACCTGCACCAACAGCTGTGGCTACGACCCGAGTGTGACTGAGGTGACCCTTCAAGTGAAGTCTCAGGGGCAGAGGTTGACAGTCAATGAGTGCTCTGACAAGGAAAAGATATGCCACAATGGGGCGTAACTGTTGAGATCCGAATTCAAAACAGTCCTTTATGAAGGCCACGCCTGCAAGTACGGGCCCTGACCTATATCCGACTGCATCTGCTATGGGGTGGGGGTACCCACCCATGTATCTCCTGCTGATAACAGCTCCAAACTCAATTCCTTGACCATGGAAGTGGAGAAACTGACGAGATGTCTCCAAATGCTTATCACGCCACAGACAGAGATGGCACCCAGGTTTCCAGTTAGTAATACCCCGCCCTGGCTCCCAGTGTGGCGCCGCCAGCTCAAACTCCAGAAAGTATGTTTTGCTATAATTGTGGGAAAGATGGGCACATGAAAGGGAATGCCAGTCCCAAAAACACTGACAAAGTTGCATATAGGCTACAAGGAGAGCTTCGAGAAGAAATCAGTGGTTAAGAGGTGCACATGATCCCAGTGAGGGCACCAAAATGCTAATTCACGCCCTTTGTGGCAAGGTCAGTTGCCCAGGCCCCACTCACCGCCTCTCCAGACTGGTCCAGAATAGTGGGTCCCTCCATGGAGACCACTGTAAAGGTGAATGGAGTGTCTACAAGAGCTGTATTAGACAGTGGCTCCCAAGTGACAATTATGTTCCAGGATTGGTATCAGAAGCATTTGTCAGACGTACTCTTACAACCATTAGAAGGACTGCATGTATGGGGGTTAAGTGAGAAGGCCTACCCCTATTCCGGGTATATCCGAATTTGGCTGTCTTTCCCCACCTCCGTGGCTGGAGTGGCCGAACAAGTAGAGACCCTAGCCTTAGTGTGTCCCCCCACTGGACTGTATGATGGTGTCCCTTTGTTGATTGGAACAAATGCTCATATGTTCGGAAGGCTGGCACAGTTGTGTTATGAAAAACAGGGGTCAAAGACTAGTACAGCTTTAAGAGTTCCGGCTTTAATTAAGAAGGCCTATGAGGCACAGAGAGATGCTGAAAAACAGAACCAGAGGAACCGGTCGGAATTGTGTGGAAGAAGGATCCTGAGTCTCTGATCCTGGCGCCAAATGCCCAGTGTACCTTACAGGAGAGGTCCGTATCAGAAAGGATGTTAAGAATAAAATATTAATGTTGGATGCACCAGGCGATGGAAAATTGCCAGAGGGACTGCTGGTCAAGCCTAGTATTTTGCCCGCTAGAGCCCATGCTTATGCCAGAAGGGTAATGGTCCAAGTTCATAATGTGTCTGAAAGAGACATTCGAGTAAACAGAGGTTGCATCCTGGCTAATGTGCATTGTGCAGACACTGCAGTGCTACCCAGCAGCAAGAGTTCAAGGAAGAATGACAGAGTAACGCTTCTGACTTGTTTGATTTGCATGACTCCCGCTGCCAGCTGAATGGAAAGTGAGGATCAGTGAGAAGCTTGCCCAGAGAGACCAGGTGTTTTCTTTAAAGGAATGGGATGTAGGATGCGCAAGGAGCTGAGCACAATATCCGGCTGCATGACGAAAGACCATTTCGTGAGAGGTCTCACGCCTGGCACCTGCTGACATAGATGATGTGAGACGGCATCTGCAAGAGATGTTAGCTGCTGGTGTAATACAAGAATCCAGAAGCCCTTATGCTTCCCCATTGTGGTAGTGAGGAAAAGAATGGAACAGTAAGGATGTGTGTGATTATCGCACCTTAAACCGCGGACTATCCCTGATCAGTACACAATGCCCGCATTCAGGATGCTTTGGACTGCCTAAACGGGAGCAAGTGGTTCTCTGTGCTGGATCTCCGCAGTGGGTACTACCAGATCCCGATGGCCCCAGAGGACCGTGAGAAGACGGCCTTTATCTGTCCGCTTGGCTTCTATGAATTCATGAGGATGCCTCAAGGGTTTCAGGTGCCCCAGCCACTTTTCAACGATTGATGGAGCGGCAGTGGGGACATGAACTTACTAGAGTGCCTGGTATACCTAGATGATGTTATTGTGTTTGGCAGCTCACTGGAGGAACATGAGAGCAGATTATTTAAGGTATTGGACCGACTGGAGGACTTTGGCCTTAAACTGTCCATTGATAAGTGTCAATTCTTTCAAACATCAGTAAAGTATGTGGGACACATAGTATCCACCGAGGGAATAGAGACCGACCCAAGTAAAGTTGAGGCCTTGACCACCTGGCCACAGCCCAAAAATCTGAAAGAACTGCAAAGATTCCTGGGATTCTGTGGTTATTATCGGCGCTTCATCAAGGACTATTCAAGAGTGATCCGCCCTTTACTTAACCTTACTCAAGGGTATCCCCCAACCCACAAAAAATACCAAAAGTCAGCGTCCCTCAAGACTGAAAGAGTGTATTTTCATCCGATGAAGTATTTGGGCTCTGCTGGACTCCTGATTGTGAGACTGCTTTTCATGAGATCATATATCAACTTACCCATGCTCCAGTGCTGGCCTATGCCGATCCAAGAAAACCTTACGTCCCTGCACACTGATGCTAGCTTGCAAGGGTTGGGGCTGTGTTGTACCAAGAGCACGAGAATGGCCTGAGACCAGTGGCCTTTGCCAGTAGAAGCCTGACCCCATCCGAAAAGAACTATCCTGTACATAAGTTAGAGTTCCTAGCTTTGAAGTGGGCTATTGTTGACCAATTCCATGAGTACTTGTATGGGGCTAAAATACTAGTAAAACTGACAATAATCCTTTGACCTATGTGCAGACCTCAGCTAAGTTGGATGCCACTGGCCATAGGTGGCTTTCTGCATTATCTACATATGACTATGCTCTTGAATACCGAGCAGGTCTGAACCACATAGATGCTGATGCTCTCTCCGGAGGCCTGTTCCCCAGAATGATTGGGTCCGATTGGCAGAACCTGACATTCGGGCACTCTGCCGAAGTTTGACAGGGAGGAACAAATGTCCACGGACGCAGTGGACTGCATGGTGGATTGCTTGGGACCCTCTGAGAATTGCATACCTGCTGCTTATTGCCACTTTTCTGCAATAGACATTGGTGCACTGCCTCAGCTGGACAATTACAGTATTCAGGGCTCAATCCCGCGATCCCATGATCAAAGCAGCTTTAGAAGCCCTCTATGCAGGAATAGATGTGTCCAAATTACTCCACTGATTTGAGAACTGCACTGTTATACAAAGAAGGTCCTAAGTTGAAACTGATCAATAAACTGTTATACAGAGAAACAGTAGACAGAGGGGACAAGTAGACAAACAACAACTAGTGCTGCCACTGCCTTCGAGACTCAGTACTGAGGTCCTTGCACAACCACATGGGGCACCTTGGTATAGACAGAACACTTGACTTGGTGAGATCCAGATTCTATTGGCCTAAGATGGGGGCTGATGTGGAGCAACACATTCGAACTTGTAGTCGCTGCTTACAGAGGAAAGCTTTGCCCCAGAGGCTGCCCCTTGTTAACATCACCACCAGTGCACCCATGGAGCTGGTCTGTATTGATTTTCTGAGTTTGGAGTCAGATCAAAGAAATATCAGTAATGTGCTGGTGGTCACTGACCATTTCACGAGATATGCCCAAGCTTTCCCACCAAAGACCAGAAAGCATCCACTGTGGCCAAAGTACTTGTAGAAAACTTTTTGTTCACTATGGGGCTCCACAAAGAATCCATTCTGATCAAGGGAGAGACTTTGAGAGTCGTCTGATCAAAGAGATGCTTTCTCTGTGGGAGTGCAAAGTCCAGAACCACTCCTTACCACCCCCAGGGGACCCACAGCCTGAACGTTTCAACGCACTTTGCTAGATATGCTAGGCACCCTGCACCCAAAGGACAAGCCTAGATGGAGCCAACAAATTAGCACCCTGGTACATGCTTATAACTGCACCAAAGTGATGCCACTGGATTCTCCCCTACCGCCTGATGTTTGGAAGAGAAGCTCGACTACCAGTAGATGTGTGTTTGGGGTCTCTCCTGATGGGGTTCAAGCTGACAACTATTTACAGTATGTGCAAAAGTTAAAGGCCCAGCTAACTCATGGTACTAACTGGCTCAAACCATGGCTGCCAAAAGAAATCTGGCCAACAAAGAAAGGTATGATAAAAAGGTGAAAGCACAGGAACTCCAGGAGGGAGATCGGGTATTGCCAAGAAATCTGGGACTGCATGGCAAGCACAAGATTGCTGACAGATGGCACCATCTCCCTCACATTGTAGTGGGCAAAGTAGATGATCTGCCAGTGTACAAAGTAAGGCCTGAGAATAATTCAAAAGATGTAAAAACAATGCATAGAAATCATTTACTGCCCATTGGACAAATCTTAATTGAGTCTGAGCCCCTAGAAGATGCCCCCTCTGGACCAGTGACTAGAGCTGCTGCTAAGAAAAGATCAAGAAAGTCTGCACCTACAGAAGCAAAGTTAAAGTGTTCCCTCCACAAGTCCCAGTTGAGCTTGACTGTCAGTCCATATCGGAAGAAAGTGAGAGTGACTTTGAATACTATCCTTCTTACGAACTGAGTCAATTGTTTCGGGCAATCCCTAGTCAATACTGGAGACAAAGCTGGGCCTTCTGGACTGTCTAAGCCCCAGCTTCATCCCTGGAGCCAATGCTCCCAGAAAGTGAAGTGCAAAGCATCAGATCAGATGAAATGGAATCATTGTGCATGGTTGAACTGTTTGAGCTTTCAGGGAGGAAAATGATAGATTGGGGCAGACTGGTGATACACCCAACAAGAAGAGTATTTTGAGTGCCCTGACAGTCCACTGCCAGTGTCCGAAAGCTCTCCATGTGAGCCAAATGTTGTGGACTCAGAAACTGTAACTCCTGGAGCTGAAAGTGCCCCAAGTTCTAGCCTCTACCCCATGGAGACTCCCTGACAAGTGAGGACAATGCTGAAAATGAGGCTCAGAGTGCAGAGACTATAACAGTTCCCCTAGAAAGACTGGTCGAGCTGTAAAGCCTGTGGTGCACCTCAGTTATGATTCACTTGGGAGGCCTGTGGACTTGCCTCTCAATGTTGTCCATAAAGGAGTGTATGTGTCCCGAGCTCATTGCCCAAACTGAGCATCAGTGCTAACTCAAGTTACTTGTGTTGCCCTCTAATATATGGTGCCCTTGCCCATCCAGCCCCAAGGTAACTGATAGGAAGGCCCCCTCTTCAGGTTTCATGTACAAGAGGTAATAACTTGAGTTATGGTACAATGTGTATGTAATACTGTGAAAGAGGACGACTGCAATGTTTCAGAAATGTGTTCTTGGTAAAATGATATATTGACTGATGATTACATGTGCGAGCCTAATGCAAATGTATATGGTTGCAGTTGAAACTTATGGTACTTGTTGACGCTGACGCCAAGCTTTCCCAGGCCAGGAAGGGTGTAAACCTCCTGCAAATGGGGGTCCCAAAAGACTTCAGGAGCTTGCTTGAATGCTCCAAGCCTGAATGGTGTTTGGCATTTAAGCCATTTATCAGTGAGTGTTTTAGAGCCTCTGGTACTGTCTTTAAGAGCTGTCTGCTTGCAGACATAATTAGTTTGTATGGGGGACTGTGTGCTTCTCTGAGTACCACCTGAGCTGCTGCAATTCACTTCATTTTTGCAGTCACTAGAGTGCAAAGGGAACCTATCTGACAGATGTAACTGTTTGCCAGAAATTATTTAGAGTAATAATGAAATTACAGTTTGTCTAACCTGCTTTCTTTGCAGTCAGAACTGTGTCTGCTAGTTCCCCATTCTAGTTTTGAACTGCTGAACTGGACCAATCAGTGTGGGGGTAAGCTAGCTCTAAAATGGTGCCTTGGACGAATCAGAACTTGGACTCATAATCTGAGCCAGCCACAAGAGGATTGTATGGGCAGTGACTCTGGGAGATGTAGTTTAGACTTCAGTGCCTTTTGGACCAACAGCAGTAGTCTATTGTGAGTGACAGCCAATCCAGTCAAGAACTGGGAGGAACTCAAAGGAAGTGCCGGTTTTGTCAGTTGGAGTTTCAGTTGAGCTTTGGCAGTGAAGAAGGAAGGAGCCCTGTGCTTTTTCAGTGTGCAGTTTTAGTCAAAAAAGCGTGTAAGGCCCAGAGTTCGGTCTGCAGCTTGTGTAACAGCTTGTTAGGACTGAATCCGTCCTGTGAAAAGAATCAAAGGATCTCTGAAGAGTAGAAACCAGGCTCACCCTGTAGAAGACTGGAAGAATTGCTGAAAATTGCACTCGGTCTGTCAGGAACTGAATCTGCTGTGTGTTCTCCTGGGTATTGTGCAGTAATTGCGATCGGGATACAGATGCAGCCTGCCTGGTATAGTGCTTTCTTTTATATGGATGTGTGAAGAGGTTTGTGTACCTCAAGTGAGTCCTGCTGACATTGAAGGACCCTATCTTATTTGGAGGTCGTGAGTACTAATTCAGGGTCAGCTCCTGTTGAATTGCCACATTAAATCCAAATGGAATTACTGTACTGCTGACTGTTTAATTCTCCTTTCTCTGTGTGAAGGGCCCCTACCAGCTGCCACTGTTTGGACTAGCCACTAGGCTTGGGTACCCAGGGACAGTAACTGATAGGGATAGGCCTGTGCACAGAGCCATAGGTAGATTATTAGAGTGATAAGCTAATTAACCTGATTTCCTGTCCTTGTTATATCCCCTAAATAAATCAGAGCTGCTTGTTTCAGCAAAGTTATACTGCCTGAGGTATTTGTCTATGTTAAAGTACTGTACTGTGATTGTTGCACTGTATCTCATTTCACAGGAGGTCCCAGTGCCGGAACCAGACCTGGGGGTAAGTGTATACTGTGAAGGTAATTCTGATATATTGTGTGGGCCACTAGTGGGAAGAAAGGGGGGTTGCAGTGTCCCAGAGGGCTGTGACCAAGTTAGTTTAACTATTGCAAACCCTGACCTCTGGGTGGAGGCACCCGCCATTGGATCCAGGCCCCTCAACCTGTTAGTGGCAAATCAGGCAGGGGTAGTAGCCCCTGGGATAGCGCCATCTAGGGGTTACAGCTGTACTATCATTCTGATGTCACATTGATAGTACAACAACTTTTGGCCCTTGAGCTTCTACCTGATTGGTGGAAACGGGCAGTGATTTTAAAAATGTATTCTAAAATGGCGGATCCACTTAGCAAGCGGTCGGGCGAGCAGACAGTTTGGACACGGACTGCCATAATCGGCTCCGTGTGTCCCAATTATCAATTTGCATTTTTTTTTAATCTCTGGCAGTTACAGTAAAAACCGAGCAGGACCGCAGCGAGGCGTATCGCTATATTTGGGGACATGACTGAAACAGACCGTAATCATAGTGAGGAGGACTGGTATCTTGTGAGACGGGACTCGAGCGAGGACTAGTGCAGGAGTGTCTACGCAAGGTATGGACCTTGTGTTTAGTTGGGGGGAACCATATACTATAAACCAAGTCTGTGTTTCCATCTCGGGACTTGATGATGCCATGGAGACCTCTCAAGCTTCACTCTTGAGGTCTCTATGACATCATCAACTCCCTCGATGGAAACACAGCCTTGTTGTGGATGGTCAACCATCCACTATTCTATATGTTCTGTATAGAATTCCATCCTTTTCAAAATGCTGTTGTACCACAGTTCCAAAGGTCACGGAATATGATTCTACCCTACTGTGGTAGAACAGCATTCTAGAATCTCGAGAGACTGCATGAGTCAGTTTCATTTTGAAAGCAAAATAACTCATACACACACATTTCACGTAATACTATACACTATAAAAAAAACAGGATGAGCAACTTTATGCACAACCAGTGTGTTCTGCCACCTCAAAGTTCTGATTCCCTTGGATCTCTCGAGCTTTGCTCTCTAGGTCAGTGGGAATCAGAACCCCTCTGTGGCAGAACACACTGGTTGTGCATAGTTGCCCATCCAGTATTCTCTATATCTTCTGTTTAAACACAATCCACCCTTTTCGCATCATATTATTTAGATCTAAAACCCCACATTTTATGATTGCTTGCCTTCTCTAAAAGTCATTGATGTTGCTGTTTATCTACTTCCTTTCTCAATAGAACTGAACTACATGCCAATGGTGTAATTATAGTATATACAACATTGTTTTCTTTCAAATCCTTAGTCTACACTTACTTTATACTTCCAAAACATTAGCAGCACCCCCAACAGTGCAGCCATAGTCTTTTCTCCTCTCACTGCATCATGAGTGACTAGACAGTGTTGGGTGTGTTCCCAAGTCCAGGAAAGCTGTGGTGGAGATTGATTAAGGACTGTAAACAAACACATTCAAACAACATGAAGTCTTGCTATATTATGACAGTAGCAGTTTGTCCCACCACTAGAACTGCTCCGGAGGTGAAATGGTTAATACCATTCCAAAATAGAACTTTGAGCAGGAGCTCTAAGAAGCAGCTCTGTGTAATTTCAAACCTGAACTGTCAGATTCTTTACTCCGCCTCAGTGAACAGTCGCTCCGGAGATTTCTCCTACTGCTCGGTTCATTTCTCGGTTTAAACAGTGTTTCTCGGTTCGATTCAACCGAGAATAGTTTTATTACAACATAAAACCGTTAGGTTCAAGCTCTGTCTGTGGTAATCGTAAGTAAATTAAAGGTTTTGTCTGTGTGGAACTTGTAAGTTTATCGTTCGGTTTTGAACCGATCAGCTGGGTTTAAAACTTATTAACTTTAAAGTTTAGCATTTTAGAGTGCGGTTCCCGGTTCTTATCGGTTCTAAAAAACGGATTTTATTACGGTTTTTCCAATACCGTGACACGGTTAGGAACCGAAGGTGTTCTTCCTGGCACTGCCGCTAAAGGGCAAGTTTTTCTGGTTAGGCTGGCATTATGTCTGAGAAACCCAAAAGAAAAACCGGGCCCATTGGGTTTCAACACTGTGATGTCTGTGGGAAGTCTTTGCCAAGGCTGACCCACACACCACATGTGTCTTGTCTGGGTTTGACCACCTCCAGTCAGACTGCCAAATATGTAAAATTTCCTGCAGCCACCCTGGAAAAGAGATTGGGCAGGCTCGGGGAGCGAAGGCAAAAAGTCCGCTGACCCGATGGCCAGCCCGGTTGGGTGCCAGCCGAACCGGAGGGAGTCCCTCTGACCAGAAGCGAGACTTCTCGGCAAAGAAAAGCTGGTTCTGAGGAACCAATTCCAGTAAAGAAAACAAGAAAGTCAGCAGGTTTAGAGTCCAAAACCCTTCTCCAACTGCTGCAGAGATAGCAAAAGCCATACAAATTGTCCAGTCACTGTCTCAGGTTCCATCCGAACCGCCACTATCTGGCAAAAGGTCGGTTTGTCCGGTTCCAGTGGTTCAGGAATATGATGTTGAGGAATTTTATGAACCAGAGGAGGGGGAGGATGATTATGAACAGTATGAATGTGGCTGGGAAGGTCTGGGTGTGCCCATTGAACCGGACATTTCCCCAGACAGACCTCTAGAATCTCCCCCTATGCTATCTGAGTCCCCATCTCATTTTATGTTTTACAAAAAAGTTGCTGAAACCCTCCAGCTTCCCTTGGAGGAAGCTGTGGATGAGCAAGAGGAGCCTGATTTTGTAGAAATGATGGATATTCCAGAGTCTAGGAGATTGTCTATTCCTTTGCATAAGTCTTTTAAGAAGCAAACAATAAAAATTTTAAAACCTCCTAATTCTGTGCCTCCTGTAGATAAAAAGATGGACAGAAGGTACACATTGTCAGGTCCTGATACAGAATTCCTTTCTCAGCAATGCAGTCATGTTGGAGTAGTTCAGGCTGCAGCCTGTGATAAAGCTAATATCCTCCTGGCTTCACATCCTCCTGACAAGGATTCCAGGAAGATTGATGCCATGGCAAAAACAGTAGATGGCAGCCTCTCTGGGACTCAGGCAAGCAAATTATATGGCTTATGTAGCTAGGTATCAGAAATCTAGATGGGATACTGTTATGGAATTAATCAAGCAAGCCCATAGCCAGCTGGCTGCTGAACTAGAACAGGTGGCTGCTGATGGCGTGAGGCTTCTAAGGTACAGTTTCATGCTGCTGTGGATGTTAATGATGTTTCCTCTAGGGTCATGGCCACATCTGTAGCTTTTAAGTAGGTTGGCCTGGCTCAGGTGTACTAGTCTGTCACAGGATACCCAGACTAAGGCTATGGATTTTCCTGTGGTGGGAAATTCTCTGTTTGGGGAGCAGACAGAGAATTACATGAAAAAGATGAATGAATATAGGACTACTTACAAAAGTGCCCAAGCTAAGGAGCGGCAAGCCACTCCTCAGAGGCATACCCCCAGGGTGGGGTAGGCCTTTTCACAGGCCTTTTTACCAGACTCAGGCCTCCTCTGCCTATGCTCAGAGGGGCTTCTTCAGAGGCAGGGGCAGATGAGGGGTGTGCAGGCCTGCTCCCACCCCTCAGCCTAAAGCTCCTGCTAAGCAGGCACCCTGATGGGGTGCCCAGGGCCGATTCTCCTTTACCGGTGAGGGCAGGCTGGCTTACTTCAGTCAGAACAGGGCTTCTTTAACCTCAGACAAGTGGGTTCTGGAAGTAGTAAGCCAGGGTCTGGTTCTCAGCTTCCAAAAGTTTCCCAAGTTGAGAACCAGACTTTTCCTACCTGCAAGTGCTTCAGAGACCTTTGCTCTGGAAGCAGAGGTCTCAACCCTGTTGGCTCTCAGAGCAGTGGAAAAGGTTCCTCCCCTGCACCAGGGCAGGGGTCTGTATTCCACATACTTCCTTACCCCAAAAAAGACAGGAGAATGGCAGCCCATATTAGACCTCAGATATCTGAACAAGCATCTTTTGAAACCAAAGTTCAAAATGGTAACTCTGGCAATGATTTTACCCTCCCTAAGGCCAGGGGACTGGTTAGCCTCCCTGGACCTCAAGGATGCCTATTTCCACGTCCTAATCAGAAGCTCCCATCGAAAGTACCTCAGATTCGAACTACCCTCAGGTCATTACCAGTTCAGAGCAATGCCCTTCGGCCTACCTCTGCCCAAGGGTATTCACAAAGTGTCTAGCAGTGGCAGTGGCTCACTTAAGGAGGCAAAGGATTGCTGTTTTTCCCTATCTAGACGATTGGCTCATTGTAGGCCAGTCCCCAGAACAGGTAAAATCTCACCTGCAAGTTACCCAGCAGCTTCTCACCTCCCTGGGCTTTCTGCTAAATCTACCAAAGTCGGTTCTGGAACTAGTCCAGGTACTCACCTTTATAGGGGCAGAGTTGGACACAAAGCTAGCCAGAGCTTTTCTTCCCTTAGAAAGGGTGGACGAATTTAGTGACTCTGGCCTCCTCCTTCACCCTGCAGGTCTCTCGACCAGCAAGACACTTTCTGCAGCTCCTGGGACACATGGCTGCATCCACAGCTGTTGTGCAGGGAGCAAGATTTCAGATGAGAGACATTCAGTTTCACTTGAGAACCTATTGGTCTCAGAGAAGAGACCCCTTTCCAAGTTGGTCCCAGTGACTCGAACCTTGATCCAGGCCCTCAGTGGTGGCAGGATCAGAGCAATTTAAGATTGGGGTCCCTTCATTCCCCTGCTCACAATTTGACTCTCACTACAGATGCTTCCCTCTGGGTTGGGAGCCCACATGGGCGACCTTTCCACTCAGGAGTGTGGTCCCCGGAATCTCTGCTCCACATCAATTTGCTGGAACTCAGAGCTGTCTTTTTAGCTCTTCAAGCATTTTCTGCATCTGTCCACAACAAGGTGATACAAGTCAGAACAGACAACACCACAACAATGTGGTACATCAACAAACAGGGGGCACTCGGTCTTGACCTTGTGCACCGAGGCAATGAAGTTGTGGTCTCTGGCCTATTCCCTGAACACTTCCCTCATAGCAGTTCATCTTCCAGGAAGGACAATGTCCTAGCGGATGCTCTCAGCAGGATTTCCCAGGGCCATCAGAATGGTCCCTGGATCCTCAAGTGCTGGGATAGTCTTTGCCAGATGGGGCACCCTCAGATAGATCTTTTGCAGCCCAGACAATCACAAACTTCCTCTGTTCTGTTGCAGGCCTCCAGTGTTGGGCTCAGTCCCCTGGATGCCCTTCTCCTGGATTGGGAGGTGCTTTATGCTTTCCTCCCTTCCTCTCCTATTCAAAGTATTAGTCAAAATCAGATCTCAGCCTTGCAGGGTGATTCTGATTGCCCGGATTGGGCCAGGCAGCCCTGGTACCCACTCCTTCTGTCACTGACAATCCATCTTCCCCTTTGCCTCCCCAGGATTCACAACCTGTTAACTTGTGCCCAGGGAAGGGTTTGGTATCCGGACCTCAAATCCCTCAACCTCAAGGCCTGGCTCTTGAGGAGTTAGAGTTTGCTGATTTACACCTCTCTCAAGGTGTTCTTGAAATCCTAAAGGCTTCCAGAAAGCCTTCCACTAGGGCTACTTATAGTTCTAAATGGAAAAGGTTTTCCATTTGGTGTGCTGGGAAAAATATTTCCCAGAATCTGCTGATTTGCCCATTGTATTAGATTACATGGTCCATCTTAATTCCTTGGGTCTCAGACCAGCTACCCTGAGAGTCCATTTGGCAGCTGTATCTGCTTTTGTGTCAGCAGGAAAGTCATCCCTCTTCCACTCACCCTGTGTTTTCCAAGTTTTGAAGGGATTACTCCATACTAATCCACCCTTTGGAACCGGCCCCTGCCTGGGACCTTAATGTTTGTATTGCCCAGTTAATGCAACCCTTTTGAACCTCTGTTTCTGTAGAGCTTAAGTATCTAACTTGGAAAACTGTTTTTCTAGTGGCTATCACTGCTAGAGCATAAGTGAGTTGCAAGCCTTGTCAGTGGAAACTGACTTTATTTCTTTCCATAGGGATAAGGTAGTCCTTAGGACTAATAGGAAGTTTTACCTAAGGTGGTTTCAGATTTCCATCTTAACCAATCTATCTCCCTTCCAGTATTTTCACTGATCACTCCTCTTCTGGTGAGAGGAGGTTGCACAGCCTGGATGTTAAGAAAGCTCTTAGTTACTATATAGAGCGTACCAAAGATCACAGGTTCGAATCCCTCCAACTTTTCCTTACCTATGGTGAAGTTGGGAAAGGCAAACCTGCCACTAAGAGATCAATTGCCAGGTGGATTGTCTCTTGTATCCAATTTTGTTATCAGAAACTGGGCAGAGATCCCCACTCTGGCTTGAGGGCTCATTCTACCAGGGGTACAGCTGCGTCTCTAGCTGCTGCCAGAGACATCCCTATATTAGAGATATGCCAGGCTGCTACTTGGAAAACGGTACACACTTTTACCAAGCATTACTCCCTGGATGTCCAGGCCAGGAGAGATGCTCGGTTTGGCACAGCTGTTCTTCAGAGCCTATTCCCTAAGTAGGTTCTGCCCCTCCTCCATGGAGGTACTGCTGTGTAGTTTGCTACTGTCATAATATAGCAAGACTTCATGTTGTTTGAAGAAAAAATGACTCACCTTAGTAATGTTTCTTCTAATGGAGTCTTGCTATATTATGACCTCCCCCCCAGCCTGCCCCTCTCAGAACTTCTACTTGGGTGGGGTGCGGGCAACTTAGTGTGGGCACTGTTTTATGCCCTTTTAGCGTTTCTCCCCTTTTGGGAGTTTGGGGTGTGTGTATGTTTCATTATACTGTTGTTTTATTCTCATGTTGTTAGAATTGTGTTAGTAGTTCTGGTCCCCTGACTTGAGTCTTGGGTGTTGGGACCAGCAATGGCTGTTAATATTTAGGTAGCCATTTGGCTAGTGTAGGTTACAGCTTCCACACAGACCTTAGTGAGTTTTTGCTCGTAAAGATCTGACAGTTCAGGTTTGAAATTACACAGGTAGAGCTGCTTCTTAGAGCTCGTGCTCAAAGTTCTATTTTGGAATGGTATTAACCATTTCACCTCCGGAGCAGTTCTAGTGGTGGGACAAACTGCTACTGTCATAATATAGCAAGACTCCATTAGAAGAAACAACATTACTAAGGTGAGTATTTTTTTCCTTTTGTATGGTAACACCAGAATGGTAGGCAGTTTGTTTTTCACTTTTAAGAAGTAAAGCGAATCTTAATCAAACTATAGCTACATCAGCAAATTCTACAGAATTTGAGCAATCAGAAAATGTGTTTTTTAAACTAAGAACAATTTGAGATCTAAGCAGGTTGACATGTTCCCTATTAATTGGATATAGCGATCAAAATATGATGGGAATTCTTTCTTGATGCCTTCTTAGTGCACTGTCAGTATATCTGTGAACAAGAATTGATTCTTACATTAAATAATGGGTTCATTATGCAAAGCTGCAATCAAGCCTAAATTCAGACCAGTTGATCGGGGCAGACAGTTTCAGATAAGTACCCATCCCCATTAAGTTATGCGCTGTTCACTCATCCTCTTGGCAGAACGCTCTCGTTAATGTTCGAAATTCATGAATTTTGAGGCTTGGGTTGCTTGATAAAGCATTCATACATTAAATGATTGATGTGGTTTTTTTTTTACTCAAAACGTTTCTTAGTTGAAGTGCATTTCTCCTCCAGGGACTACAACACCACTTATTTTATAGCTAGAGAATAGCAAGCCTTTTTGTAAGGCTTTGTTGCTTTCCTTCATCCTTTTGAATTGCCACAAAGAAAAACTAGACAGAAGAAAAAAATGCATGTCTTTTTGCAGAATTGGCTATTTCATTAGAAATGTTCATTAGGAGATGGTGGAACACTTTACCTGACATTTTGCTGTGTATATATATATATATATATATATAGAGTGCACTGCTAGGTAAAGGTATTCAAATCAACCTTTAAATAATATGCATCATTTTAGTTTGTTCCAGAGGTCATTCAGTGCTCTAGCATGGAAACTCTGCAGGTAGGGGTGTCATAGGATACGTGGAGCAATACAACATGAGACCTCAGGTGGCAGAGGGTGGCAATGTAGTAAAGCATGGAGCCTCAACAGGCAAGTGTCCTGCACAGCAAATTGCACTGTATAGCATGGGACCTCAACAGGTAGGGCTGTTATACTAATGGTCACTTAGTGTAGCCCGGGACCAACTCAATAGGAAAGTGTCTTATACCAGAGGTTGCATAGTATAGCATGAGACCTTAAAGGTGTACTACAGTCAACATTTGCAAAAACAAATGTTGTGCAGAGAGTTTTGATTTTTGTGTGTGTAGTCATGGTGTGTCCTTCCCTTTGTTTCCTATTAAAGGGGAGCTGTCAGCTTCCCAGAAAGATCCCGCTGTGCTAAAACACATTGTAATGACATTTTGTTAATAACATACAGGGCTGCAATTTTAATATTTATCTGCTTGATCATGTGACCCTCCGCCTGCCATTATTTTCCCACATTCAGCCATCTGATGACACACCTGCCAGGCTATGCCTCAGGGGACTCCTACGTGCCACTATAGTGTTTGAAAAAATGAACTTATACAGTGTATGTTTGTGCTTCTAACAGGGGTACCGATTGATGGTATCTGGTTATAATCATGCAACTGTAATAGCACAAGTCAAAATAGCACTGGCATAATCATGCAAACCACAAATAGTGTTAGTGCAAAAGGGCCCATATTAGAACAGCGCGATTCACCATAGCAAGTTAATATAGCAAGTAGCTCATGTTACTGCATTACTGCAAACTGCATTACAAGAAAAACTGCACATTTTACTACCTGCAACAAATAAATTACATTACAATAAAAAAAAATCATGCACTGATCATTTTACTACATCGAGCTATAATATGCCACCCAATGTAATAATATTTGGACTTTAGTTACCATCGCTGTAACTAGCAATCAGCCCAGTCATCCTCACCTGTGCTCAGAATGTCCATTTATACTGAGGTGTGTCCAGCAGTCAATTAGATTACTGTCAGAATGGAAGTTTGGTTTGTCAAGAGCCAGAAGGGCAGTGAGCTTGCAGTGCTAGACGGATTCCTATAGCACATGGAGTGAATTACAGCCAGTAAATCTTATTGGAAATGCTTGGATTATGATAAGGGCCGCTGCAGAGCTTGACTACATCTAGACTGGGAGAAAGTGAATAAAAAAAATTGGTGAACACAATCATGTCCCAGACCCTGCTGTTGTGGCTTTAAAAGAGGCAGTTGCAGGCATGAAAGATCAGGCTGCCTCAACTTGTGAGTCAACACATCAGATAGTGGCTGCTAGTGTAGCGCAGCTACAGTATCTCCATCTGTCTCTTGCCAGCTTCCTGCAATGTTCCTGTTGAAAAGGGCAGTTAGGAGACACAGATGGGCCACTGCACAACCCCCGAGCCTGCTGATGCTGTTTCTCTAGTTTTATCACCAGAGTATGGGCTCACTGTGCAAAATTAAACATTTCTTGTATCTGATTCTGGGCCTGTGGCAGACAGAATATTAATCTTTTTGACAACCAAGGACTTAGAGCACTTAAAGTCTGCCTCTCACTGATTTGGGGACAGAACTTACAGATGCTATCCTAACAGTTTTTTCTCGGTTATACACCATACACGCCATTTGGTGTGGCACAGTGGTCCCGCTGGTGTGCATCTTGATGGCAAACTGCTCATCTGCATCCTATAATAACGGTTTTGCTGAGCTTCACTGGCTAGGTGGAACACTGTGCCCAGAAACAATCTTTATTGATTTCGAACTTGCAGCCATCTAAGGTTTCAAATTGGCATTCCCAACTGCAAAACTGAGAGGATGTTTCTTTCATTTATGTCAAGTGCTATGGTGCAGAATATAAAGGATACCTGAAGTCTGTGGGCAATATATGTCAGATTCCCACTTTTCCTTATATGTGCGCTTTTTGTCTGCTTTGGCATATGTGCCACTACCTGTTGTCATCATCACTACTTTTGACAAGCTTATGACTTTTGAGTTTTTCACAGCCAAGAGTGACACGTTGTCTCCTTTCCTCGATTACTTTGATGACACTTGGCTTGATCGCCCATTGGCCAGAGGAGGGAGACGACGCCCCATGTTTGCCATCGAACTTTGGAACTGCTTCGTTGCTGTGCAGTATGATTTGCCTAGAACTATTAACTCAGTAGAGGCTTGGCATCTAAAGTTTAACCACTTTAATGGTGCACACCATCCCTTAATATAGCATTGTCTTGAATTCCTTAAATCAGAACAGCATTTCAACACCACTGTTATGGAGCGGCTTGTTGCAGGCACTGCTGTTTCGCAATCAAGAAAAAAATATAAAGATACAACAAAGCGCATAGTCTCTCAGTGTAGAGAAAGTCCAAGAGATGAAAGACCAAGAGATGATTATATACTAGGGATCGCTTACAATTTTCAACTGCAGGCATGAGAACATATATTGGGATAATGCTGTGACAAGAAAATTACATTTACGGTGATAAACCTCACCCTCTCTCACCTGCCCTCCCTCACCCCAACCCCCTTGCTCAGCGCATACATTACTTTTTTTTTTTGTTAAACTTTTATTTATCTCCACTCCTGGAGAACTCCTTCCAGCATCCTTGGGTACCCATCCTCTACCTTCCCCTGTGACTAGTCCTTTTCCCTCGTGCCACCGAGCACCACCTCCGGGTCTGAACCCTCCAGAGGTAGGGCCACCCTATCCGACCAGGGCGCTCTATCTATAGGGCAAAGTGCCCGGCACACGAGTCTCCCTGTGGAGAAGAGATGACCCAGTATTGGAAGTGTGGGCTGTTGGGCAGACGAGGTGCCTTCATCTATCCCTAGGAATGGGGTTTTTCTCTCTTTTTTCCCATGTTTTCTGACCCCCGCAAAGTGCGGCTTATCAAGGCAACATAATGCCGCAACTCCACCCCCAGCGTTCGCAGCATCACTATATCAGGCGTCCCCGACAGCTACCAGAGGCTGGTCCAAGAGCGATCGCATCCCAAACCCTCCCCCAGGAAGAGAGCAGTCCTACGGACGCTCAGTCTCTCCTCCCCCTGCCAACCCCCAGTGGCCCAGGCTCATTCCCGAACCCAGGTCGCCAGCACGGCGTGAGGTGTGGCATCCAGCGCCTCAACCCTCAGCGCCACTGGGCCGACCATAAATTAATTTTTAATGTACTAAAGTAGCTACTTTACCTTATATTTTTGTTTGTTTTTGATTAAAGAATACCTGTTTGTCAAGCTTGAAACATTTCTGACTCGTGTCTTTCATGTTTGGGGAAGGTATTAAGTGGGTGGAATAAGATGTGTTGATAGAGGTTTTACACGGACTAGTAATGTATGACAGAGGATGTCTGCTTTAGTTTACAGTTTGTCAGCCATGATCGTAGGGAAATGGTTAGAAACGTAAAAGAGGTAGAGCGAATGTTAGTTTAGACCACTATTTTGTCCAGCACAAGATTTTCCACTAGAGTGCACAAACTGCAACTGCTATCAATAGCACTGAAAGTCATGGCAGTAAATAAAAAAGTTAATCAGTAAAAAATAGAAACGTATAGTTGCATAGAGCTTTTACCCCTACTGTGTGCCAGGATGTGAGTAAACACATGCAGACTTGATTTTAGGCCTGCACGCTATAAAGTGCAGATTATAGTTTGCTACGGCGCAATTTAGAACACGCGCTTAAATGTCTAGCCCTATTGTGGTTACACGATTTTGACACTGAACCCCGACTGACCAAGAAAAGCATTTTTCTCGTTCAGTTGGTATCGGTCTTAGATGTGCAAACATGCACTGTATAAGTCTTAATCTTTTCAAACACTATAGCGGCACATAGGAGTCCCCCATGGCATAGCCCGTCAGGCGCATCATCAGAGGACTGGCCGTGGGGGACATGGGGAAAATAATGGTGGGCGCAGGGTCGCAGGATCAACCACATAAACATTAAAACTGCAGCCCTTTATGTTATTAACAAAATGTGACTACAGTGCATTTTAAGTCAACGAGACCTGTAGATCCCTCCTTCTTCTTGCTGGGAAGCTGACAGTTTCGCTTTAAGAGTTTTTTCCAAATTAGCCTGCTAGTTATATGGTAGTGTTATGGCCCTGGGGACCTCTATCTTAGCATGGTTTGTTGATCTTCTTTTTCACGTAATGTCTCCTATCTCATGGGACAGTGATGCATCCAGTACTACTGTTTTAGCAAGTACTAGAGATAGGAACCTGATATTCTGGCCTCCACTGAATAGCTCTAATTCAGTATTTTTGTTTTCTATATGTGTGTGTGTTTTAGGTTTAGCTAGCAGGAGTAACTATTTTGCTTTTAAAACTTAATTTTCACCAAACTACACACAGCCCTAAAAAGCACACAAATCACCCCAGATCATCAGTGCTGTATAATTAGTAAAGACTCTAGCTGTTTTATGTGAGCAATAATACCTGACAGGGTGGGCGGTATTGTGCTATACCGGACCGCCCAGGGGTGTAATGAGGCCCGACGCCGCAGGCGGAGGGCCTTATAGCCCCTGGAAGGTCTGGTATAGCACAATACCGCCCACCCTGGAGGGTATTATTGTGCTTAGGAAATGGGCTATAGGTGACATTTTAAAAAAAATATGTAAAAATAAAATAGATGTAAATGATAAATAAAAGCAACAGTTAAAATTAACTTTTCTGGTCAAGTAGTCCCTATAGTACCATCAATACTGTAGGGCACTACTGTTTTTTTTCTTCTTTCTAAACGTTTCTTTACTATTAGCAGCTCTAGGTTATGCTTGCTTGCTGCTTTGTCCATTGCCCCCCCCCCCAAGACAACTCAGTATTTTATTTGTTGTTTTTGAGTGCTAAGTTGGAGCAGGAAAAAGCATGTTAGCGTCATTTTAAAACAGGCATTTTGTTTCTGGGAGTGATTTTGTACTGTGGTACAGTATGCGTGGCACTTTCAAAAGTGCACTGTGTCTTGAGATGGAGTGTGCCTTGTCGTAGGTAGTGAGTAGCTGGGAAAGTTTTGCTGGTTAAAGAAAAGAGAAAAGCTGTTTCTTCCATGGGTTTGTTTGTCGGACTAGCAGGGGAATAGCGTGAGCCGCACTACTGTACTGCTGCAATGCTTTTTTGTCATGTCAGCTGGATCTGATGGTTAGTGCAGCAATAGAGCAGTGGAAATCGACAGCTCAGTCAATGTTTTTAACAAGTGTTTATTCAAGTGTGACAAAAAGTTGGTGGTAGGGCTGGGGTGTTTGTAAGCACCAGTAAAGACAGCGATGTTGAATCGGAATGAGGTGGCGAGAGAGCGCGGTTGAGAATGGCGCCATTAGGAATTTGAATGGCTGGGAGAAACGGTCTGTTATTCTCCTCTCTCTCCCCCAACCGCATAATAAAATGGCAGTGTGTTTCTTTTCTTGTTGCTTGTTTTTTTTTTAAGCCCTTTAGTACTTTATGTCCGATTCGGTTTGTAGCTTACTTATGGAGCTTTGGGGCCACTATGTCTCGCTTAGCGGTACGAAAAAAATGGAAGAGATTTGAAATTAGATTAGGGGGGTTTGGCCAATTAGGAAGTGGGGTGGGCACCAGGATGCTGGTGATGGGGCAGACTAGACTGGCACTTTTAATAGCTGGGCATCTGTTGTCTGATAGATGCCCAGCTAGAAAAGTGTCTCAGCCAATCGGAAGCCTTAAATCATTTTACCCATTTTCTAATATGGAATAACCAACTCAAATTAGCCCTCAGGTATTTGCTAAACTGTAAATGTAGCCATTTGTTCTCACTGGATAAGGAAAGATAATTAATATCACAGGTCTGTTGTACAGTTTACTCCAAACCAGTACTTGCTGAATCCATGGTCCCAGATACATGACTGTCGCATAGGGCAGGAGGTATTGTAGGAAAAAGAAGAGCAATCAAGATGAAGATCCCCAGGAACTATAAAAGTACCATAAAACTAGCAGGCTAATTTAGAAAAAAAATCCTAATAGCAGATAAAGGGAAGGACACACTAGGACTACACAATAAAAACAAAACACTCTGCACAACGTGTGTTTTTGCAAATTCTGGCAGTAGCACTCCTTTAATAGGTGGGTCTGTTGTACTATGTTCACGTAGTAAAGCATGGAACCTCAACAGGCAAGTGTCTTGTACCAGAGGTTGTGTAATATAGCATGGGACCTTAATAGATGGGGCTGTTATATTACGGCCATTTAGTATAGCTCTGTCTATACTTCAGGAGATGTTTATTCTCTCTCATCTCTCCCCATTCCTTGACTCCTCTTCCTTTGTCTGTCCCTTTCAGTTTGGGTTATAGAAGTCTCACTCTTCAGTCACCTCATGCCTCAGGCTGTATGTACACACCCCATTGACTTGAACGGGGATGATTTTTCCATACATTTTACAACTATTTAGAGCTACGATTTTATGAGTCGAGCGGTCGCTTTGAATTCTTAAAATCGCAACTCTAAATAGTTGTAAAATGTATGGAAAAATCACCCCCATTCAAGTCAATTGGGCGTGCACTCGCAGCCTTCATTTTATGACATCACAAAACGGGGCTGCGTGTGCCTGCGTGGGTTCATGTCCTTAGGTTTGGGAAGTGGCTCCGTTTATACAAAGGGCAAAATTACGAGGGATATAACATTTTTACAAGAGAAAAATAACTGGAAATATTGATACGCCTCAACTTTCCAGCAGGTGAGGTATCACATATGTTTGGGGGGGGCTACAAAATCCATAGTGTGCACCTGCTGTTTAATCCACTAAAGGGTGGTAGTCTGATGGTCTTGATCCTGAGCTTCTCCTTCACTTGGCATCTGCCATGCTCTTCCCATTACCTTTCTTTTAAATCTCACCTTCTCCTCTTCTGTTCCTGACATCTGGAAACAGGTTACTGTCATACCCATTTACAAAGGTGGTGATCTCACTTCTCCTGGTAATGTCTGTCCAATTTCACTTCCTCCTACTTTGGCTAAGTTACAGGAATGCATTGTTCTATCTCAGCTTACTGCCTTTCTCAATAATTCCTCCTTTCAAACAACATGAAGTCTTGATGTATTCTGACATTATGCAGTTAGCCCCAGCACTTGAACTGCTCCCTTGAACTGCTCCGGAAAGGAAAGAGTTAACTCTGTGCCAGAGCATAGAACGTTGAGCTCGAGCTCGGTTCAAACCTCTGTCTGCTACACTTTGCAGTGTAACCGTCAGATTTTTTACTCCACCTAATTGAACAGTCGCGCCGGAGATCTCTCCTTCGCTATTGGTTCGGTCCAGTAAAAAACGTTGGTTTAAACCACTATTTTTACTTAATTTTGGTTCAGATCCTTGTCTGTGGTACAGTAAGTACTTTAGATAGTGGACTAGTGCTGAATTTTGTGGAAATTGTAAAACTTATATTTCAATCGGTTCGGCTGAACCGGTTGTCTGTATTTTGTCTTGTGTTTTTTCTTTTAGTCTGAATTTAGTGTGAGGCACCGGTCCTTATCGGTTCTAAACACCCGTGACACGGTTAGGAACCGATAAGGGGGTCTTGCCTGGCTGTTGCCGAAAAAAGGGTAAGTTGTAGGATGGCTTTGTTTGAGAAACCCAAAAGAAAAACCGGGCCCACTTGGTTTCAACACTGCAGCAAGTGTGGGGAGGCCTTTGCTGAGGCTGATCCCCACACCACCTGTGTTTATTGTCTGGGTTTTGACCACCTGGATTCAGACTGCCAAATATGTAAACATTTTCCTAAGGCCACCCTGGATAAAATATTGGGCAGGTTTAGCGAAAAGGAGGCCAAGAAGTCCACTGACCTAGATGTCCAGCCCGTTTCAGTTCCGACCGAACCTGAGGGAGTGCCCACTAACCTGGGTAAGACGCCCTCGGGCAAACAGAGAGCCGATCCTGAGGGGTCAGTTCTGGCAACAAGAAAGAAAAAAGAGAAATCGACCGGTTCGGATCCAGAATTGCATCGTTCAACCGCCAAGGAAATTGCCAGAGCGATTAGTACAGTGGAATTGCTCTGTTCGGTTCCGGCTGATCTGACACCTCCCGGTAGGCGTTCGGTTCAGTTGGTTCCCCCAGTTCAGGATTATTCCCCAGAAGACTATTATGAACTGGATTTGGAGGGGGATGAAGATGATGATGATGATGATGATGATGATGATGATGATGATGATGGTGTGGATGGTCTGGATGAGCCCATAGAACAGAACATCTCCCCAGACAGACCTTCTGGTGTTTCCCCCTTAGGCTTTCTGACACCCCTTCCCGCTTTATGTTCTACAAAAAAGTGGCAGAAATCCTCCAGCTCTCTCTGGATGAAGCTGTCGAGGAGCAAGAGGAGCCTGACTATGTGGAGATGATGAACATCCCAGAGACCAAGAGATTGTCTATTCCCGTTCACAAATCCTTTGGAAAACAGACACAGAAGTTACTTAAGACTCAGAATTCTTTACCTCCTGTGGACAGGTGGATGGACAAAAGGTATACGTTGTCAGGCCGTGGTACGGAGTACTTGTACCAGCAATGCAGCCATGTTGGGGTTGTGCAGGCTGCAGCCTGTGATAAGGCTAATATACCCTTGGCTTCACACCCCCCAGATAAAAACTCCAGGAAGCTGGATGCCATGGCTAAAAAACAGCACATGGCATCTTCCTTGGGACTCAGACAGGCTAACTATATGGCTTATACAGCCAGATACCAGAAGTCCAGATGGGATACTGTTCTGGAACTGGCTAAACAGGCTTCCCCCCCAGCTTGCCAAGGAGCTGGAGGAGGTGGCTGCTGATGGGATTGAGGCATCAAAAATTCGGTTTCATGCTGCTGTGGACTCCAGTGATGTGTCATCATGAGTCATGGCTACATCTGTGGCTCTTCGGAGACTGGCTTGGCTCAGATGTACTAGCCTATCACAGGACACCCAGGCTAAGGCCATGGATTTCCCTGTCATCGAGAATTCTCTGTTTGGGGAGCAGACAGAATTATATGAAAAAGATGGATGAGTATAGGACCAGCTACAGGAGTGCACAGGCCAAGGAAATGCAGGCAACTCCTCAGAAGCAGCAAGCTAGGGGCAGGGGCAGGCCCTTTCACAGGCCTTTCTACCAGGCACAGGTCTCCTCTCCTTTTTCTCAGAGCGGGTTCTTCAGAGGGAGAGGCAGAAGGGGAATGAGCAGGGCTGCATCCTCCTCTCAGCCTAAGGCTCCTGCCAAGCAGACACCCTGATGTGTCAGCCTGGGTCGACTCCCCAATTCCTGTAAGAGGCAGGCTGGCTTACTAATTCCAGGACCGGAAGTCTGTTACCTCAGACAAGTGGGTCCTGGAGGTGGTAAGCCAGGGTCTGGCCCTCAGCTTCAAAAAATTTCCCAAGCTGAGGGTCAGGTCTTTTCCACCTGCAAACATCTCAGAAACCATTGCCCTAGAGGCAGAGGTTTCATCTCTGCTGGCTCTCAGAGCCATAGAGAGAGTTCCTACCCCTCACAGGGGCAAAGGTCTGTACTCCAGATACTTCCTTACCCCGAAAAAAACATGGGAGTGGCGACCCATCCTAGATTTAAGGTACTTAAACAAGCACCTAGTAAAGCCAAAGTTCAAAATGGTGACTCTGGGAATAATTCTTCCTTCTCTAAGGCCAGGGGACTGGCTAGCCTCCCTGGACCTAAAGGATGCCTACTTTCACATTCCCATCAGGTGCTCCCACAGAAAGTACCTCAGGTTCGAACTGCCATCAGGCCATTATCAGTTCAAAGCAATGCCCTTCGGCCTAACATCAGCTCCAAGGGTGTTTACAAAATGCCTAGCAGTAGTAGTGGTGTTTCTAAGGAGACAAAATATTTCCATATTCCCATACCTGGATGACTGGCTCATTGTGGGTCAATCTTCAGACCAAGTCAAGTCAAATTTGCAAGTGACCCAACAAGTGCTCACCTCTCTAGGATTCCTCCTCAGTCTTCCCAAATCATTTCTCAAGCCAGTGCAACTCTTGACCTTCATAGGGGTAGAGTTGGATACTGTCAAAGCAAGAGCCTTTCTCCCTCTGGCAAGGGTAAAGGCCATTATAGAGCTGGCTTCCTCTTTCCACCTTCTGGTGTCTCGACCAGCAAGGCATTTCCTTCAACTCCTGGGCCACATGACAGCTTCCACTGCAGTGGTCCAAGGGGCCAGATTTCAGATGAGGGACATCCAGTTCCATTTGAGGGCTTTTTGGTCTCAGGAAAAAGATCCTCTAACCAAGCTTATTCCAGTGACTCAGACTCTGATCCAGGCTCTCCAATAGTGGTTGGATCAGGACAACCTCAGGCAAGGGGTCCCATTCATCACTCAGTCTCATTCTGTGGTTCTAACCATGGATGCTTCTCTCCTGGGGTAGGGAGCTCACCTGGGAGCCCTCACAGCTCAGGGAGTGTGGTCCCCTCAAGAGTCTCTTCTCCACATCAATCTTCTGGCACTCAGGGCAGTGTACCTGGCTCTACAAGCCTTCTCAGAATCAGTACAGAACAAGGTGGTTCAGGTCAGAACAGACAACACCACCGCCAAGTGGTACATCAGCAAGCAGGGAGGTACTTGGTCTATGGCCTTGTGCACAGAAGCCATGAAATTATGTTCCCTGGCTTATTCTCTACAGACTTCTCTGGTAGCAGTCCGCCTTCCAGGGAAGGACAGTGTGCTAGCAGATGCATTGAGCAGGATTTCCCAGGGCCATCACGAATGGTCCCTGGACCCCCTAGTGTTAAAAGTGATCTTTTCAAGGTGGGGCACCCCAGAGATAGATCTCTTTGCAGCCCCAGACGATCACCAACTTCCCCTCTTTTATTGCAAACCCCGAGTCTTGGGTTCAGTCTCCCTGGATGCTCTAAGTCTGGATTGGGAGGGGACATTTCTGTATGCCTTTCCTCCTTTTCCTCTACTGTTCAAAGTCCTGGTCAAGATAAAGTCACAATCCTGCAAAGTGATCCTGATTGCTCCAGACTGGGCTAGACAGCCTTGGTATCCCCTTTTGCTGTCCGTAGCAGTCCATCTTCCCCTATCTCTCCCCAGGAATCACAATCTGTTAACCTCCTCTCAGGGGAGGATCTGGTACCCCAACCTTCAGTCTCTCAATCTCAAGGCATGGCTCCTGAAGAGCTAGACTATGCAAATTTGCATCTGTCTCAAGGGGTTCTGGACATTCTCAAATCCTCTCAAAAACCTGCCACCCGAAAAACTTATAACTCCAAGTGGAAAAGATTCAGCATTTGGTGTTCCAAGAAGCACATATCCCCAGATACTGATGACTTGTCTACAGTTCTGGATTACATGGTTCATCTTAATGGCCTAGGCCTCAGACCAGCTACCCTCAAAGTACACTTGTCAGCTGTTTATGCATTTCTGTCAGTGAGATAGCCCTCCTCACTGGCATCTCACCCTGTTTTCTGTAAATTCTTCAAAGGATTGCTTCATACCAATTTCCCCTTTAGGAATCCTACTCCTGCTTGGGATCTTAATGTTTGCATTGCTCGCTCAGCTTATGCAACCCCCTTTTGACCCTTTGTCCTCAGCAGAACTTAAGTACTTGACTTGGAAAACTGTGTTCCTAGTAGCTATTACTTCTGCCAGGTGTATCAGTGAATTGCAAGCTCTGTCAGTGGAGCCTGCTTTTATCTCATTCCATAGAGATAAGGTGGTCCTTAGAACCAACAGGGGGTTCTTACCCAAAGTGGTTTCAGATTTTCATCTGAACCAATCCATGTCTCTTCCTGTATTCTTCACTGATCATTCTTCTTCAGGAGAGAGATGATTACGCAGTTTGGATGTTAAAAGGGCTCTTTGCTACTACATTGAGTGTACTAAAGCACTTAGGTTTGACTCCCTCCAGTTGTTCCTCACTTATGGTAAAGTGGGGAAGGGTAAACCTGCTACTAAGAGAACTATTGCCAGGTGGATTGTCTCTTGTATACAATTCTGCTATGAAAAGCTAGGCAAAGTATCCCCCCTCAGGCCTGAGGGCTCATTCGACTAGAGGTACAGCTGCTTCTCTGGCTGCTGCCAGAGATATACCCTTATTAGAGATATGCAATGCAGCCACCTGGAAAACAGTCCATACATTCACCAAGCGTTACTCTCTGGATATCCAGGCTAGGAGTGATGCTAGGTTTGGTACAGCAGCCCTGCAGAGCCTATTCCCAAAATAGGTTCAATACCCTCCTCCATGGAGGCATTGCTTGGTAGTCTGCATAATGTCAGAATACAGCAAGACTTCATGTTGTTTGAAGAAAAAATTACTCACCTTAGTAATTGTATTTCTTTTAATGGAGTCTTGCTGTATTCTGACCTCCTTGCCTCCCCTCTCAGAACCTGTTTTTTGGGAAGTGGGCTGGTAGGTGCAGTGTTGCACCTCAGGGGTGTACTTGGCACTCTCCCCTCTTTAACAGGGGGAGTGGGTTATTTATGTGTTCTGGTAATTAATTTTGTTCACTACCTAATTTTTGTTTTGGATTTCTCGACTTGAGTCTTTTGGGGATCCAAACTATTTGGCTGCCTTTTTGGCTAGTGAGTTTTACAATTTGCACATAGTGGGGGTAGTTAGTTAGTGTTAGATCATAAGAATCTAATGGTTACACTTCAAAGTGCAGCAGACAGAGGTCTGAACCGAGCTCGAGCTCAACATTCTATGCTCTGGCATAGAGTTAACTCTTTCCTCTCCGGAGCAGTTCAAGGGAGCAGTTCAAGTGCTGGGGCTAACTGCATAATGTCAGAATACAGCAAGACTCCATTAGAAGAACCACAATTACTAAGGTGAGTAATTTTTTCTTTTCATCCTCTTCTAGTCTGGCTTTAGGAAATCCCAGTCCACTTCTGCCTCCCTCGTCTGGCTCACTGATTCCATACTTTCAGGTATGGATAAAGGACTGATGACGTCTGCCATTTTTGTTGATCTTGCTTAAGCCTTCGACACTGTGGCATATCCCCTCCTTCTGGTCAGACATAAAGCTGTGAGCCTGTCTGACTCTTCAGTCAGTTGGTTTTGTTCCTGCCTTAAAGGCAGGTCTCAAGCTGTCCGGATTGGTAAATCCAGTTCACCTTCTACTCCCATTACCTCAGGTGTCCCTCAAGGGTCTTTCGTGGGTCCTGTTCTCTTTTCAGTATTCCTAAACGACCTACCTAAGAGGCTCTGTTCCTCTGAGTCCATTAATATGTATTAGGAAGATACCGTTCTTTTTGCTTCTGGCTCCACTTACTGTGACCTTACCTCCCGACTACAGTTGGATTTTGACAAGATTCAGCACTGGTTCAAGGTAAACCAACTGTCTCCTAGTACCAAAAAAAACAGCCTCTATGACTTTTGGTACTCAGCAGAGGCTTGCCAAACTTAATTTCCCTCCCCTATTTTATACCCTTGATGGTGCTAAACTTGAAGATGTTTCCTCCTTTAAGTACCTCAAGCTCTGCCTTGACCAGTATCTTGATTTCTCTGGGCACATTGACACAATTCACCATAAGCTTCGTCCTAAGCTTGGTGCTTTGTACAGGAAAAAGCATGCATACCGCTCCCAATCCCTACCCGCCGATAAATTGTTCTCTAAATCATCCTTCCAGTCTTTGACTAAAGTAACAAAGTCTACAGTAGTGCCCCTAAAACCTCCCTTGCCAGACTGGACTCTCTTTTTCATTCTTTCTGCCATTTTGCTTTAGATTGCCCATCACATGCGCACCATTGCTCTCTTTACTCAGCTCTCTTTCCCTTTTCTTGATGCTAGGTACCTTTCCTACTCTGTCTCCTTTTTGTCTAAATTCTGGTTTGGCACCCTTCCCTCTTATCTCAAATCCCTCCTTCCCCTCCTCCTTCTTCCTCATACCCTCTTCATAACAATTCTTTCCACTCTCAATATCCCTCCTAGGAAAACTATTGTTGGCCAATCTGCTTTTTCTTACCACTTTCCTAAACTGTGGCCCTCCCTTCCCCATTCTGTTTATTCTGCCTCTTCTACTTCCTCCCTAAATTTCTACTTTCTGACTTTTGTCATCCTACCTGCAACTGCTTTTGACCTTTTCTTTCTTTCTCTATTTCTAGTCTTCCTTCTTCTTGCTGCCCCATTACTGTTTCTTTCTTACTGTATTTATTTGAGGAGTGTTTTTATTTTCTATTAGCCTTCTTTTACTTGTTTGCCTTTATATTTTTGATTCTGCTTGTATTTCTGTATTGTTTTTACCTTGTTATTGTTAACTTTGCTCCTTCTCCCCCCTTCCCCAGGACTCATCTGGAAACAAGCTGTAATCAGCTCAGTACGTATTTCCTGGTTAAACTTTTAAATAAATAAATAATGCTGCTCACAATTTTGCAGAAGTCATAATCATAATCCTCTGTAGCATCAAAGTTTGTTGCCGTGAAAATGATTATGATGTTACAAATATGATTATATCATCATCTGTGTGTTACACAATTACTGATTTGTGTCATGGATGTGTTTTATCATTTTTTGTGTGATGCTCTGTATAACTATTTAAACTTTGCACTGTAAGGATGCTAATGTAACTGAGTCTTTGGGTTCAGAGACTGTAACATCTGTTATTATTTTAATAACCAAACTTTGTAATAAAAGATTAAGTAACAGGAGAAGATCAACTGTAAGGGCAAGAATCCTCTTTTCATGTAAATGAACTAAGTGATGAAAAACAAAAGGGCTAGAAATACAGCAGAGTATAGGGTAAATTGTATATAAATATTATGTTTTTTTAAGGTTTCCCAAAAGTGATTAACTTACACTAAATTTGTATTTTTGAAGCTGATATAGAACACATAAACATGTATCTCTCTTGTGCTGTTAATGAAACCGCTTAGGATGCAAAGTTGCAATTAAGCATCCTGGTTTTCCCCCAGCCTTCCAACCTCCACTGTTGATGGCCTCAGATGCCTTGGCGATGTCTTGTGGAGGAGCAAGGTCCTTTGGCCAGCAGAGGTCAGTGCGGCACGAGGTGCCGAAGGCCTTCCCTCCCAACCACAGTGCATTGCTAAGTGGTCACTGCTGCAGTTTGCAGTGGAGGAAGACCTGGGGTCATACTAGAGAGTTAACTGAAGTATGACGAGCATCTAGAGAAACAGGTCATTAACAAAATCTTCTGGGGAAAAAAATACTTTCTTTCTCATTATTACAGATATCATCTACATATTTCAGTACAGTGTAATTTTTCTTTTATGACTTTTCTATAAAGCGTTTTCTCCCTTGGCCACGTAATCAGAAATATACCATGTTCAGGCATGGTGTTACCCTGCCCCCCTAGGTCTAACTGCCACCCATCAGCTCCAATGGCTTCCTCTCTATGGGTGGGGGCTCTGATGAGGGCTGTCCTCCTCCCTGAGGCAGTCCACCAGGTTGATAGGATCACCTATGTTAGTGGCACTATGACCCAGTGGAGCCAGGAACCCTGGACATCATTTAGAGTACATAGGATTTTATCCCTGGTTCCCCCTGCCCTCTGACCTCACCTGTTGATGACCTCAGATGTATGCAGCGATGTGCTGTGGAGGCAGCATGCTCCCTTGGGCTGACAGAAGAGTCACTGTGGCACAAGGTGCCTGAAGCCCTGCCAGCCATAGCACATTACTAAGCGGACACTGCTGCAGTCTGCCCCCCGACACAGTGACTCGTGTTTGCTGTCAAACCCTGGTCACCTGCATGGCATGTTGCCAAAGAGCAAAGCCCAATGGAGTGGCCTGTTATGTTTTAATGTGTTTTCACTGCTACTTTGTCTCTGGTATTGTAAGATATGTCTCAGATCTTCTAAACCTACAGCAGAAAAATATCCTTAAAACAGTGCAGTATTGCTTTGGGAATTAGTGTAACAAAAACTAGTCTGCTAGTCTAGTGTTCCTGGTCCTGCAGAAACCTTTGTGGTGGGTCAGGGAAAGCTCTGTCTCCTCCACAGGGATGCTGTGCACCCTGGGTGTTGTTCACGACGACAGAGGGAGATGGAGGAGTAGGGAGAAAATAGGGGTAACTTCTCCCGACTGTCAGTATGAGCCATTGATTCTCTCAGGCCCTGCACTGGCTTTCGGGGCTGTGAGGTTGCTGGTTATGGCTGCAGTGGAGGAAGAAAATGACTCGGTGTCATACTGGACAGCTGACTAAGTTTGACAAGCACCGTGTGACCACTGTCAAGAAGGCTGGCAATGGGCCGTAGCCAGCAGACAATGGTAGGAGAGGCTTTTAGAGGAACTCCTGAACTGCAGAGACAGTTCTAATAAAATTGCCCTTCAGACAATCCAAAATCCAAAGACTCTGCATAATTCCACAGAACATCAAAAGCTGAGCAGATTGATACCAAATTTGTACAAATCAGTTATGGTGAAACCCCAGCATGCCACTGGACAAGAGAGCAGGAAGGTGAAGTCTGAAAAGCCACAGGAGAATGCAGTGGGAAGCGGCTCTAGTCACAAGACCATGGGAGAAGGAGAGCCGACAAACACAGTGCTGCACAACGCTATCAGGGACTTCAAAAAGAAGGCTGAGTCCCTCAACACAATATTCAACCTTCTGGATAACAAGATAAACTTCATTTCCACAGAAGCAAAAACTGCTACCGAATCAGCACGTAAGTCAGCCCAGCAGATACTGGGCTTGTAGCTGAATGTAAGCTTATGAGGCTCAGATTGGAGCAATTAGAAGACAGCGCTAGGATGGGGAACATTCAGTTTTTGGGCATTCCTGAGGAGTCAAGAGGGTATGGTCTTACTTAAATTAGAGAATTTATAAGCAGCGGTCTAACTACAGAAATAATAAAAGCTTTACAGATTTACTCTCAGGGGCAGACAGAGGAACTTGGAACAGCCTTGGACTATACTAGCAATCACCATGGGGCCACATATAAAAGACTTGATATTGGAATTGCAGTGCAGGCAAGCACAAAGGACAAATTGATATCTTAGAGGACATACGGATCCTTATTTTCCAGACCTTAGTTTTGCCACTCGGCAAAGATGAAAAAGCTTTGATGCTCTCTTTGCTGGCCTGAGGACCCTCAGGGTCTTGCACACTCTCCAGTTTCCTGCTCAGTGACAGATTAGCTATGCATAAAAAGTCCACATCTGCTCCGATCCCTTAGAGGCAGGAAAGTGATTGGATTCCATTAAGCAAGGCTTTCTTAGACAAGAACAAGGGGGGAAACCTCCAGGGAATGTCTGAACTGAACTTTTGCTCTTCATGCTTATTAAAATGAGAAGTATAAACTGTGTTTAAAATAAATGTTTGTGATACTAATTTTGAGTTATTCACAGTAGAAAAATATGTGTGATGTGGTAGATTGTGCCTGGGCTCTGCATACACTAGGAGATGTCAAACTTCTGCCAGACTGTATTGCCGAAGTTTTCATGCTAGCAGTTCTGCCACACACTTTGTCATCTCTACAGCATATGGGTATCTACCATAGAATTTCTAGTTTTCTGAATAAGCTCTTTTAAAGTCAGTTGCCTCATGGTACCACATCTGGGTCTTTGTAATGCTGACTGGTGAATATCACCACTGCTGCCTGGTGTACTGCTGCTGTCCTGGCTCTCCTTTTTGCCAGATAGGGAATGCTGAAACAGAAACTATCTAATGCTAGATTGACGCAAAGCCAAACAGCCCAACTTGCCTCATGCCACTGTCTTGCTTTTCTTTCTCCATTTCCCTACTGCTATTTAAACATGTGGATCAATTATGAATTCCTCCCGTACATAACCTTCTTCTGCACAGGCCATGCCCAATCTCACCATAGAAACATAGAAGTTGACGGCAGATAAGGACCGCAAGGCCCATCCAGTCTGCCCATTTCTTTTTCTACCTTATAAATGTGCCATCGGCCTTTGCTCTGTCAGTGACCTATCTATTCATAGTCATTTGTATTGCTCCCTTATGCCTATCCCATGCCTGTTTGAAGCCCTGCACTGTATTCATAGCCACCACTTCTTGTGGTAAGCCATTCCATGCATCCACCACCCTTTCTGTGAAAAAGAATTTCCTCACATTCCCCTTAATCGGCCTCCTCTAATCTCATAGCTGTGTCCTCTTGTCCTGCTATTTTTCTTATATTTAAACATGTTAGACTCTTTCACCTTGTTTATGCCCATAAGGTGTTTGAATACCTCAATCATATCACCTCTCTCCCTCCTTTGCTCAAGGGTATACATATTGAGCTCCGTTAATCTGTCCTCATAAGTCTTCTGATGCAGTCCCTGCACCATTTTGGTTGTTCTCTGGACTGCCTCAATTTGGTTAATGTCCTTGTGAAGGTGTGGCCTCCAATACTGCGCAGTACTCCAGATGGGGCCTAACCAGTGTCTTGTACAGAGGATTATTACCTCCCTCTTCGACTTGTGATACCCTACTAATACACCCTAACACCCCTAGCCTTACCTACTGCTTTAGAGGTCTGCTTGGATGATTTTAGGTCATCAGTGATGAATATCCCAAGTCTCTTTCTTCCTTTGTGACTGCTAGCAACTCCCTCCCAGCCTATAAGTGGCTTCAGGGTTTCTCTTCCCTATGTGCATGATTTTGCACTTCTTTGCATTAAATCCCAGCTGCAGCTCTTCTGACCATTCTGCTAGTTTATCCAGATCTCTTCTCATTCTGCCACCCCATCTGGATCATCCTCTCTGTTGCAGATCTTGGTGTCATCTGCAAACAGACAAGCCTTACCCTCTAGTCCATCTGCAAGGTCACTAATGAAGATGTTGAAGAGGACTGGCCCCAGGACTGATCCCTGAGGTACCCACTTGTGACTTGCATCTCTTCTGACTGTATACCATTTACCACCACTCTCTGTTTTCTGCCTGTCAACCAGTTTGCCACCCAGTTGACCAACTTCTGACCCACCCGAGCCTACCCAGCTTATTTATCAATCTTCTATGTGGAACAGTGTCGAAAGCTTTGCTGAAGTCAAGGTAGGCGACATCAACTGCTCCCCTTGGTCCACCACTCTGGTTACCAGTCAAAGAAATCTATGAGATTAGTTTGACAGGACCTTCCTTTTGTAAACCCATGCTGTCTTGTATCCTGTGCCCCTATGGATTCCAGGTGTTGCACTATCCTTTCCTTAAGGAGTGCCTCCATAATCTTGCCCACTACTGAGGTGAGACGACCGGGTCTGTAGTTCCCGCCTCCTCCTGCTACCACACTCTTGTGGAGCGGGATCACATGAGCCCTTCTCCAGTCTTCTGGGACCTCTCCTGTGCTCAGAGACTCACTAAACAATTCTGCTAATGGCTCTGCTAGTTCCTCCTTAGCTCCTTAAGTACCCTGGGATGTATGCCATCAGGTCCCATTGCCTTATCCACCCTGAGCTTAGCAAGTTCTTGTAGGACCCTTTCTTTTGTGAAGGGAGTAGTGCTACCTCCTCCCTCCCCCGTGTCCATGATGCTGAGCTGTGGGCCCTGCCCTACCTTCTCTTCAGTAAATACTGAGCAAAAGTATCTATTTAGGATAGATGCCTTTACAGGGTCCTCCTCCTCACATGCTCCCTTTTCTCCATTAAGCAGCAATACCCCTCTGGACTTTCTCTTTCACTAATGTATCTATAGAAAGTCTTGTCACCTTCTTTTACTGTTAGGTACTAGTGTTTCCTCAGTTTGGAACTTTGCCTGCCTTACTGCCTTACCTGCTTCCCTTAGGGCAGTTTGGTATGCCTCTATCTTCATCCGCTGTGTTCCCTTATATTTCCTGAAGGCCAGCCTTTTGGCTCTGACCTTTTCTGCTACTGTATTTGAGAACCAAAGTGGTTTCCTTCTTCTTTTGCACTTCCTTTTCTGTCTAACACAATGGGATGTTGCTTCAAGTATTGCATCCTTAATGCTTGCCCACTTTGCCTGTACCCCCTCACCTGTGTTTCTTTTTGCCAGGGCTAGCTTAACTCTGTTGGCCATCTTATCAAAGTCAGCTCCTCTGAAGTCCCATATTTTTGCCTTGGAATGGGATGATTTAGATGTAGTAGCCAAATTGAGCCATACCATGTGATGGTCACTGGCCCCAGGTGACCTTCTACCTGAGATCTGTGATCCCTTCTTTGTTAGTCAGTACTAGATCTAGGATAGCCCTGTCTCTTGTGGGTTGCTGTACCAGTTGTTTGAGGCCCTCCCCAGCAGGGAATTCACTATGAGTCTAGTTCTGGCAGATGTTACTGCTGGTATTGACCAATCTGTATCTGGCATGTTGAAGTCTCCCATTATCAGAACCTCCCTTTAGCTGTCATGTTTTGTATATCTTCTAACAGTAATGTGTCTATGTCCTCCCCTCTGGTCTGGGGCCTGTAGACAACCCCAGTTCTTATAGCTGTCCCATTTCCTGTTTCAGGGTGACCCACAGTTCTTCTGGCTCCTTATGTATTCTGAATTTCTGTAGCTTTGATATTTTCATTAACATACAGGGCCACTCCTCCCCTTTTGCCTCGGTCTCTTCTGAACAATACATAGCCAGGTACTGAAGTCTCCCAAGTGTGGTTACTGGTAAACCACATCTCACTAATTGCTACTATGTTCAGTTTAGCCACTGACATTATTGCCTGCAGGTCTGGGATCTTATTTCCCAGGCTGAGAGCATTTGTGTACATGATTTTCCATTGGTCAGATTTTGGTGTGTTAGTTGTTGGGTGAAGTTTGGCATTACCCCTGTGCATCGTATGGGGAGACAAACCTTTTTCTTACCTGGTGATGCAAATGAGCGGCAAACGCTGAATTCCTGTTTGACCACTAGCTGAGGGGAGGGGTGTTCTTCCCATTCGGCGTATGGGGTGCTGCACCCCTCTCCCATTTGCTAGTTTAAATATTCTGCAAAGACGTCAAACTTCTGCCCCAATGCACTGACTCCTCTTTAGTCAGATGCAGTCCATCAAATTTAAAGAACTTTCGCTCCCAGAACTGTTGCCAGTTCCTACAAATCTGTGTCCTTTTCCTGGCACCAGTCCTTGAGCCACGTGTTTAGCTCCCTCTCTCCCCTTCTCTGACCTTCCAGTCCATCTGCTCCCCTCTCCCAGACTGGTAGGATCTCAGAGAAGGAGATGCAGACGAAATAGATGATAGTTTGTCACCCAGCCTAGTCAGGTGTTCCTTGGTCTCCACAACTGACCGGCTGGCGAAGATCATTAGTCCTATGTGTACTAGGACATTAATGTTTTCTCCTGCTTTGTGAACAATTTTAGCAATGCGGTCAGTGCCTCTCCATGCTGATGTACCTGGAGACATCTGACCATCACCCCTGGCTGGAGATGGGTGTCAACTCCCGAATCATGGAGTCTCCTATGATCAGAAGTTTTGATTTCCTTTGTGCTTGTTTAGTTTTGGTTCCTGATTTGGGTGGGTTTTGTTGTGCTAGCTCCTGTGCTGCAGTGTCCTGCTCTGCAGTGTCTTCTGCCTCTTTTTTGATTTCAGAGATGAGGCAGATACCTGTTTCTAGTGTTTATATGGTTTTGGAGGTAATGTGTTGGAGAGCAGAGAGTGATGGGGCACCTGATTTGCTCCTCCTAACCACCTGCCAACCTCCTGGACCAACTACCCTCTCTGAGTCGAGGTTTTCTGTTGGATGCTGGGGAAATGGCGGGTGGTTCTTATAATGTATTTCCTCTTCAATATGAAATTTGAGCGTACAATCTCTGCCCATGCTGCCTGGAGCTGAAATCTAAGATCTCAAAGGCCCAGCATGTAGGACAGTGTCCTAAATCCTGTAAGACTGTCCTTCTGAAAATTGTTCCACAGTACCTGCAGTTAATGAAATCCATTCCAAATAAGTTGCTGGGTTTTGTAACCTAGTCAGAGTAATTAGAAGGGAAAAAAAAAGGAAAAAATGCAAGTAATGGTTTAATTGTGCTTTGTTTAACTTGTTATAACAAGTTAAATTACTAGTGCCCTATAAATGAGATCACCTTGTGAGCCCCACTGATCCGCCCCTTCCTGCTCTGCCACAGGAAATGTCACAACTGTGGTACCCTATAAAAGGAGTGTAGCGTGGGGTGGTTGGGGATGGGGTGGGTGGCTGGGCCCTTCCTGCCTAAAAGAACCACGGACGAAAGAACAAGGAGGTAGAGCAGAAACAATCAGTCAACAACAAATGCAGTAACCCTGAAAGCTTATCCTAATGTTAGATAAAACTGTAAAACCTGTAAAGCACCACCTGTAATAATTTTTAGAGAAGATATACCCTGTAAGAAACACTTTGCTCCAGAGAAAAATAAAGCAGTAACAGAAGATATACCTTGCAAAGACAATTTGAATCAGAAGATTACAGCAGTAATCTGTTAGCACACACCTGTAGGCACACCTTGTAATAATGCAGAAGAAGGTATACCAGCAACAACAATTTGAATCAGAGAAAAAATAAAGCAATGAAATGTTAGCAACAAACAGTAGCAATCCCTGTGAGTAAAAAATTAAAATACCACAACACAGTAAATCTGCTTAGCCAAAGTAAGTCTTAATCCTTCTCCCTTGCTCTGGTAAGTTTCTCTACTCTGACTTTCAAGCAGTCTTAGAAGGAAAGAGCTCAGGTGAAGCTAGGTGCCTTGGCCAGCAAACCAAGTCTTCTCAACCCATGAGATCTTTGTAAAGAATACCACACGGTACTTTTGCAAAGATGTCTGCCGTCTTCAGTTAGTGAAGGGGAAATAAGCTTCTAGCTGGAGGCTGGGAGAGTAAGTAGACTTCAAAGATTTTCTTAGCTGGTAGTGCTTGAAGGTGCAGTGAGGGGCAGACACAGGGCTGATACACTTTCGTGAGAGTCGGGTGTTGGCCCTAATCCCACCCTCCCCACCCCTCCTCCCAGAGCTCGGCTCATTTATAGGGAACACCTGCCTTGCAACTGGAGAAAAGGCTGGTGCTGCTCATGTAGTTCTAGCCACTGGGGTTGGGTTTAAAGGCTGGGACAGAGGAGCTTAGGGAGTTGTACACTTCCCCTATAAGTTTACTGTGTAGTACTGCACTTAGTTACGGGGGTACCTGTTTACTGTGGGACTGTATCTAGGATTAGTGGGTGACCTGAGTAGTGGGTAGGGGTGTATTTTGGACTAGTGGGGAACCTGGTGGCTCACCCAAGGAAACCTACTTGGAGGGGGATGGGACCACACGTCATTAGGGCCGGCATCTTTGGGATGGTGGTGGGGTGCACAGGGTGTGGGGCGGCTATGAAACTGTACTGGGCTTGGAAGTTCGGTGGTTGCCCAGTGTGCTACCAACTGGCACAGCTTAGGGAGGAGGTTGAGGGGATTAGGAGACAGCTGGAGGGAGGGGGGGTATGGTTGGTGAATAGGGCAGGGGCTCTCCCATAGGGTTGCACAAAGCACTAGGGGCGGGGGCATAGGGAAAGGAGTGCAGTAGAGTACTCTGGGGTTGCATAGGGACCCTGACAGAGGAGGCCCAAAAGGAGGACACTACCAAGGAAGCAGGCAGGTATCTGGGGACCCTCACAGAGGGGGGCCAAAGCGAGGACATTCTCAGGGAAGTAGGCAGATGGCTGGGGCTGGACAGAAGGAAGCAATGGGGGGAGGTGGATCGGACCTTAAGCTCAGTAACCGCTTCAATTCTCTTCTTCTGCTTGAGGATGAGGGGGGTGATGTATCCATGACAGGGGCAGTTAGAGATGGAATGGGAGTGGGGGGCAGGAGGCAGGGGCCCAATAGCAGGAAGAACAGGGGGAACTTGGAACACGGGAAAATGGGAGTGGGGGATCAGAGCAGGAGGAGGAGGAGGGGGTAGAGGGAGGAAAGTGCAAGGAGAAGGACCAGTTGGGAGGAAAGGGCAAGGAGAGGGACCAGAAGTACAAGGAGGATACAGTAAAGGGAGCTGAGGGTTTAGGCCAGGGGAGCACGAGAGCCAAGGAGGGGCTGAACGGAGATGGGAAGGAAGGGAGGATGAGCCAGGCAAGTATAGCAGATGAGGGAGAAGGACCAGTCGCGAGCAGTGACGGGAGGGGGGGTAGTGGGGTACAGAAGGATACTCAGGAGGAGGAGAGACATAGGATTGGAGGGGAGAGGGTGGCCAGGGTAAATAAGGAGGGGGTGGCAGGTGGCGCCCAGATAGGGGGAGGAGCAAGGAGCCAGCTAAGTGGAGGGGCCGGTAGAAAGGATCAGGGACATGGAAGGGGGAAAATGGAGGAAAAGGGGTGGTCAGAGTGCTCCTGTTGGGTGATTCCATGATCAGGGGTATCAAATGGGATAGGGAGGGGGAAGCCTGCCCAGTTAGAACAAAATGCTTCCCTGGACTAACGGTGCACAGGGCCAAGCATGAGGTATATCAGCTGGCAAAGAATTGTGGAGGTTTCCCGGACATACTGGTCCACCTGGGTACCAATGATATTGAGGAAAATAGTGAGCTAGAGATATAAGCAAGGTTCAGAGAGCTTGCCAGGGTCTGCCATGACATAGGATGTGCAGTTTCCTTTTCGGAAATCCTGCCGGTGCCAAGGGCTAGTGTGGAACACAAGAGGAAGATTAGGGAGATAAACCAGGGGCACAGGGAGTGGTGTGGGGCCAGAGAGTATGGGTTGATAGGAGATTGGGGGAGACCTGGCAGGATAAGGGGCTATATGCTAGAGATAGGCTCCATCTCAGTTTGGAAGGGAGGGAAATCCTTAAGTTGAAAATAGAGGGGTTCGTTGGCGAAAGGTGGGGTTTAAACTTGTGAAGAGGGGAGGGATGGGAGAAAAGGGTGTCGAGGGAGGTCCGATAAAGGAGGGAATCTGTCTCCACCCCCCTTGGGAGGTGGAGGAATGTGGGAAAAGGCCGACTGGTAAGGTGCTGACCGCAGGGAGACGGAATCCCCATGGGAGCACGAACAGGGGAAATATAAGTATACAGAAAGGGTGGAAGGAATTCCTGCTAAATGCCAGGAGCTTGGGCAATAAAATGCCTAAGCTCGAGGCAATGCTAACTGAGGGAGAGGTGGATGTGACAGTGGGCACTGAGACCTGGGCCACTGCAGGGCATGACTGGGACCTGAGCCTGGAGGGTTACACCATGTTCAGGAAGGACAGGGGGAGGGAAGGGGAGGAGGGGTAGCAATAATAGTCAAAAACTTTATTGGCATAGGAGGAGTGGAGGAGGCGGAGGGAACTATGGAGGCGATTTGGGTCACCTTGATAACAAGAGGGGGCAAGAGAGTAAAAATTGGAGCGGTGTATAGACTGCCCATGCTGGCAGAGGAGCTGGAGGAGAGTCTGGTGGCAGATGTGGGGAGGCACTACAGTTTGGGCAGGGGAAGGGTGGTGGTGTTGGGGGACTTAAATATGCCAGGAACGGACTGGGAGACTAGGACATCCTCGGTGGCCAGGGAACAGAGGTTGTTGGATGTCTTTCAGGACACGTTCCTAACTCAGCAGATGGGGGAACCGACCAGGAAGGCGCAGATACTGGATGTGGTCCTGACAGACAGTGACCAGATTGGGGGCCTGGAGGTAAGGGACCCATTGGCAGGGAGCTACCATGCCACAGTCTGGTTCTGCCTGGACCTAGGAGGGGTAGAAGGCTGCACAAAGACGGAGGTAACTGACTTCAGGGTGGCGGATTTCAAGGAAATGGGAAGGATCCTTAAGAAGAATTTGGATGGGATTGGGCCAGACATGGACGCTGACAGTAGGTGGGAAATCATCAGGAGGGGGTGCAGGATGCTACCAGCACCCGTACAAGAGTAAGACGAAAATGCGGTAGGGCCCATAAACCCTGCTGGTGGACCCGGGAGGTTCAGGAGGTGGTATGGGGAAAGAAGGCAGCTTGTAGGCATTTCAAGTGCTCAAGGAGTGAAAGGGATTGAGAGGAGTATGAGCTGATGGCCAGAAGGGCCACTAGGGTGGTGAGGGTGGCTAAGGCAAGGAAGGAGCAGAACCTGGCCAGGGAAATTAGGATAGGGAACAAGGGTTTTTTTAGATACATTGGGGAAAAATGGAGGGTGAAGGGGCAGATTAGCAGGATTAAAATGGGAGGGATGGGCACAAGACCCAGGGGAGCAGGCTGAGGTACTAAATGAGTACTTCGCCTCAGTTTTCACGAAGGAAAATGGAGACTCGTCATACATGGGAAGGAGATGGTGAAACTTAGGGGACCCTTACCAATCGGCGGGTCTGTGGAGAGAGGGGGCCAGCACTGGCAGGACGGGGGAAGGCAAAGATGGGGGACGAGGTAGCGGAGGTGGAAATAATGGCAGAGAAAGTGAGGGAAGCCCTCAGGTCCCTTAAGACAGAGAAAGCACCAGGGCTAGATAAATTACATCCCAGAGTGCTGAAGGAACTGGCGGATGTCCTGACAAAACCCCTGGCAGAGCTTTTCAGCATCTCTCTGAGGACAGGGTGGGTGCCCCAGGACTAGAAGATGGTGCATATAGTGCCTATCCACAAGGGGGGATCAAGGAAGGTGGCAGGGAACTATAGGCCCATCAGCTTGACATTGGTGGTGGGCAAGGTGATGGAGGGCATTGTCAAGGAGAGGCTGGGGGGGGAGCTGGAAAAGTCGGGGTGCCTGGACGATAGGCAGCATGGATTCGTCCCGGGGAAATTGTGTCAGACAAACCTTGTGGAGTTCTATGACAGGGTGACAAGTACCTTGGACCTGGGTAGACAGGTGGGCGTCCTTTTTCTTGACTTCAGCAAGGCATTTGACTCTGTTCCTCACGGGGGCCTGTTGGATAAGCTGGTAGAAATGGGGGTGGGGAACCAGATGATCAGATGGATAGGAAATTGGCTCCAGGACTGGAGGGTCATTAGTGGGGTCCCTCAGGGATCGGTCCTTAGGCCCCTCCTGTTCAACCCCTATATTCTCTGACATAAGGAAGGGTATCAGGAGTGAGATGAGTCTCTTTGCGGATGATTTAAAACTGGGGGCGGTGGTGGATGGGGAGGAGGGGAGGGTAGCCCTACAGGGGGACCTGGAGGCTCTGGAAAGGTGGTCTAGAAAGTTAAAGCCGAGGTTCAATACAGGGAAATGCAATGTACTGCACCTGGGAGCCAGAAACCCAGGACAAGTGTACACCCTGGGGGAGGGGAATACTACAAGTCTCAATGGCTGAGGGACCTGGGGGTGGTGGATGTCAAGGTGAACAACTCTGAGACTTGTAGGAGGGCAGTGGCCAAGGCCAACAGGATGCTGGGATGCATCGCTAGGGGGATCACCTACAGAAGGAGGGAAGTAATACTCCCTCTGTATAACTGCTTGGTGAGGCCGCACCTCGAGTACTGCGTGCAGTTTTGGAGGCCTCACTTAAAGAGGGACATCAAACTCCTGGAGATGGTCCAGAGGAGGGCAACCAAAATGATTTGGGGTTTGGGGGATAGGACCTATGGGGAGAGGCTCAAAGAGCTAAATATGTACACATTAAAAGAGAGAAGGGACCGGGGGGACATGATAGAGGTCTTCAGGTACATGAAGGGGGTAAATAGGGGAGGAGCAGTCAAGGTGCTACGAAGGAAGCGGGGGGGGGGCAACTAGAGGGCATGAATGGAAGCTGGAGGTGGGGAGAATAGGGGAGAAAGGAGGAGGTGCTACTTCACTGAGAGGGTGGTGGAGCCATGGAATGCCCTGCCCAGGGGGCTGGTGGAGGCAGAGATGGTGTAGGGGTTCAAGAGGGGGTGGGACAGGTACAGGGGAAGGATTCTGGAAACAAAGTCCTGTGCAGTGAGAATATCCAGGACTGGGAAGGGAGAAACCACAGAGGGCAAGGGGTGCAGCAAGGTCAGCTCCCAGGGTGGGGACTGACCAAACGAGCAGACACGAAAGACCGTTTGGCCTATTCTGCTGGCATTTTAGTATGTTAGTATTGCCTCCACATTTCAACTGCACACAGATGGCATTTTGTGAACCGTCATTAATGGTACAGTGGAGCCCTGTTATTAGCACACCAATTCCTTGGTTATTGATTGTATTCATAATATGAGGTATAGAGGCATGAGCCTGCTTATTCAGTTAGAATAAAAGGTAAATTGGGTAACTCTCCACTTAGTGCTGTTTGGGACATGAGGGATGCCAAGTGTCACAAACTGACCTCCACCTTTGTAGTGTGGGGTGTTGCGCTACATGCACATTAAGCAAACTCTCTAGCACACACAGCCACGAAGGTAAGGCTTAGATCAGCCAGTTTCTTACCATTAGTCTGTTACACGTTACTTAGGCTATTTGTGTGCTCAGCCATCAATCAATCATCTGGTCAAGGGTTTTAAAGTGGGTAACGTTGATACATTGAGAGCACTGTTATTTTGAAATGTTAGAACTCTAAAGTCAGAGATCTGTCATGGTTTTGAAGTGCATGCAGACAGCATTAAATAAGTAATAAGTCATGACAAGGTGTGCATTATAGGATTTAATCCACGCCCCAGGGATGAAGTAAGGCACGAGACTGAAGGCCGAGTGTCCTTATGCCCCAGGGAAGTGCATTAAAATCCTATGATGCACACCCTGGAGGAGCTTATTACACTTATAAAACGGCTCTGACTGAGTAGGTTTCTTGTGGAGGATAATGAGATTCGGTACATGACCATATGTTTATCGAAATTTAGTGCAGTCAAGTGACTTCTCTTGACCAATGAAATTTCTAGATTTATAAATATATTTAATGTAGAAATCAGTTGTATCTGCCATGTGGGGGATCCACATAAGCACCCGTAATACCTGGACTGTAGCTTAATCTGTTTTCTCTCGAGTTAGTATGGACTTTATCGCCATACATAATGGTGTATAAGGGTTCAGGAAGCACTTTCTGAACTTTTCGTTTACCTCCTTGTCAGTCCGTGGTCACTGCTGCAAGGTTTATTTTTCTGAAAATAATGGACTCTGCTTCTTTAAACAGCAACAGTCCTTATTAGTCCCTACATGTAGTAACTCTGGATGAAAGACAACCAAATCCTGTGTATGAAATGTAGTTATTATGCTCTTATACTTGGAACCAAGTCTGATTTTTCACATGTATTTTGAATATTTGAAAGTCAAGGGAAAAAAACCAAAAAGGTCAGCAGAATGCTGAGAGCTTCAAACGAGGGGTGACCAGCAGGGCAGGGGAAGTAATACTACCACTTTAAAAGGCCCTGATTAGGATCCACCTGGTGTACTTTGGAGTCCTAGGGCATTAACAGTGTTCTCAGTGCATAAGGGGTTCAGGGGCAGCACCTTTGTTTTACACTGGTTGGTTTTGAGACCAGATAGGGCAGTGAAATGGTGGAGAAGGTCAAGGAGGTGGGGAAAGGACTTGGGGGTCATCCGCATATCAGAGATTGGAATTCCTTCTCTCCTACGCGAATGCCCCCAATATTGGGAGCCCCCTGAAAAAAAAATTACATTTGTAATCTTTGTTTTCTCTTCTTTTGTTTATAGTCTCTTTGGAAAAATGCCATGATTCTGAAACCCAGGATAGTTTTTAAATATGGTTGCAACTACTGTTTCACATGCAGATGGACACAGACAGTGGTTAAGGTGCCAGGGGCACATGCATTTGTTTACAGACTGTCCGCATTGAAAACAAAATCCTCTTGAGAGAGGATTAGAAAACAGTATCTGACCCAGCAGATAGCCATTGCTGTTAGCAGAGAGCAGTCATGTACTCAGCCTCCCACTGGCTCATGCTGTTCCTCTGCAAGTTCTCTATAATTAGGTTTGTTCCTTCCTCCTGATAGAAACATAGACTTTGATGTCAGATAAGGACCGCTTGACCCACCCAGTCTGCCCATTTCCATACCTATTGGATAAGCTGCAGATCCTAGTTAACCAAAAGCCTACTTTTTCCTAACCTCCACCAGAATTGCCTTATGTCTGTCCCATGCATTCTTGAATTCCCCCACTGTTTGCGACCCCATGACCTCCTCAGGAAGGCAGTTCCATGCATCCACTACTCTCTCCATGAAAAAATACTTCCTCACGTTGCCCCTGAGCCATCCCCCTCTATCTTCAAATTGTGCCCACTTGTTCTTGCACATCTCTTTTTCTGAAATATGCTACCCTCCTGGACTTTGTTGATTCCCTTGAGGTACTTGAAAGTTTCTATCATGTCCCCCCTCTCCCTCCTTTCCTTGAGGTATACATATTAAGCTCCTTTAGTCTCTCTTCTCTCTCCTCACCCAAAGATTTCTGATGGTCTCCTAGGGCTTGTCACACTGCTTTAGAAGTCTTATTATAGTATTTTGGTGAGTGTTGTGTATGGAAATCCATATGCTTAAAACATTTGTAGTACCGCAGTTTAAAGGTCATAAGCATTGATGTACAGTACCACAGTTTAACATACTAACATACTATAGCCTAGAGGTTAGAGGAACGAGGTGTGAACGAGTTTGATACATCCAGCCGACCAGACCTGAGTTTGATTCTCACGACCTCCACTTGCATACTGTGTGACTCTGAGCAAGTCACTTAATCGCCCAGTTCTCCCAGGTTGTCCCTGAAAACAGGCACTTGTGTCTAGTGGGCCTTACCCGGTTACCAAACAGTAAAAAAAAAAATAAAATGGTCTGTCTTGTCTGCTCGAAAGCCAGCAACCTAATGGCTGCCCACCTCACCACCCCACCAGCCCCCAAGAGTGTCTTCTCTAGGTTCAGTTTCCCCTTGAACCTGTCCCACCCCTTCTTGAAGCCCTCCACTGTGCCCTCCTCCTCCAGCCTCCCAGGAAGCGCATTCCACGGCTGCACCACCCTCTCAGTGGAAAAATGCCTCCTACGTTCCCCTCTGTAATTTCCCCCCTCCAACTTCCATCCATGCCCCCTGGTCACTCCCCCCTTCTTCAGCCTAAACAACTCCTTGGTTCCACTCCTAATTATTCCCTTTACATACTTGAAAACCTCTATCATGTCTCTCCTATCCCTCCGCTCCTCCAGTGAGTAAAGCCCAAGCTCTTCCAGTCTCTCCTCATAAGGCCTCCCCTCCATGCCCTAACTCATCCTGGTCGCTCTCCTCTGCACCCTTTCCAGCAGCGCTATGTCCTTCTTCAGATGAGGTCTCCAGAACTGTACACAGTACTCAAGCTGCGGCCTGACCAAGGCATTATATAGAGGAGGATCACTTCCTGCTTCTGGACACAATTCCCTGGCTATACAACCCAATATCCTGTTTGCCTTGGCTGTAATTTTCTACAATTTTCAGAGTTATTCATTTAACGTCTACCACCACCCCTAAATCCCTTTCTCCCAATGTTGCTTTCAGTGTGACCCCAGGTGTATACATGGCCGGGTTTTGACCCAAATGAAGTACCTTACATTTCCGGCATTAAATTTCAGTCCCACCTCCTTGACCACCCCTCCAGGGTATCCAGATCCCCTGGACTGTCTCCCTCGCTTCCTCACTATCCGCCCAGTGCTCCCAATTTTGAATTATCCATAAAGAGACTCAACCTATTCCTAACCCCTCCTATATCCGAGGCGTAGGCATTGAATAAGAGTGGCCCCAATACTGAACCTTGAGGGACTCCACTGATTACCTTCCTGGGGGAGGATATTATCCCACCCACCATTACCCTCTGTAAATGCTCCGAAAGCCAATTTTCAACCCAGTTTAGCTCTTGTCCTCCCACCCCCATCTCCCCCATTTTTGCTATCAGTCCATTATGAGGTACTGAATCAAACGCCTTGCAGAAATCTAGGTATAGGACATCCACCGGCCTATGTCTATCCAAGGCCCCCGTTACCCAATCATAAAACTTTACAAAGTTGGTCTGACAAGATCTCCTCGGGACAAAGCCATACTGTTTATCATCCTGGTGTCTTAACCTTCCTAACTGCCTCCCAAGCCTCTCCTTGATAAAGCCCTCCATTACTTTGCCCACTACAGATGGCAGACTGACCGGCCTATAGTTCCCCATCTCCTCCCTAGACCCTCCCTTATATATAGGCACTACATAAGCCACCCTCCAGTCCTGTGGCACCCATCCCGTCTGCAGAGAGATGTTAAAGAGTGCAGCCAGTGGGGCTGCCAGCACATCCGCCAATTTCTTCATAACCCTCGGATGTATTCCATCTGGCCCCGGCGCCTTATCAGTTTTCAGATTCTGAAGGGCCTCTCTTACCCTATCCACTGTGATTTCTTCCCCCCAATCCACTCCCTCATGCAACCTTCCTACACCTTCTTGGTCTGGTCTAGCTTGTGCCCTAGTCTCTTGCTATCCTACGGTCTCAGACTGAGACTGACCTCTCACTTTTACTGGCTCCTCATCTCTCCCATCAGGCTGTAGGGATCCCTTGTCACCCACTGCAAATACTGAGGCAAAGTACTCATTTAGCACCTCTGCCTGTTTCCCTGCTTCCTGAGCCCATCCCCCCACAATCTTAATCTTGTTGATCTGTGTCCTCTCTTTTCTTTTCTCTCTTATGTATCTATAGAATCCCTTCCCCCCCCTTCGGATATCCTTAGCTAGGTTTTTTCTTATCCCTGCCTTAGCACCCCTCACCACTCTGGTGACCTTCCTGCCCAACAGTTCATACTCCCCTCCCCCCCAGAACATTTGAAACGTACGTAGGCAGCCTTTTTTTCCCTCACCGCCTCCTGCACCTCCCTGGTCCTCCAACATGGCTTGCTGGTTCTACCATGCTTACGCCTTATTTTAGTGCAGGACCTAGTAGCCTCCTGTGCCCCTTCTTTAATGGCCTCCCACAATCTTCCAGCATCCATATCCTGTCCAACCATGTCCAACCTCTCCCTTAGAATCCTACCCATACCCACAAAGTCTGCTCCCCTGAAGTCAACCACTACTGTATGAGTGCGGTCCCCCCCCCAAATACAGCAGGAACCAAACCGTGGCATGGTCTCCACCCACCAGTGGACTGCACACCTCCAGTCCCCTAATTTGTTCACTGTCCGCTAGGACAACGTCCAATATCCGCCCCTCTCTAGTAGGTGCCCCCACCTGCTGGACCAGGAAAGCATCCTGAAAGACATCCATCAGTCTCTGTTCCCTGGTTACAGAGGATGTTATGGTGTCCCAGTCCGCCCCCGGCATATTAAGATCACCCATGACAACCACCCTTCCCTTTCCATGGTCACATTGAGCCTTGATGTTCTCAACCAACTTATTATCCAGAGTCTTCTCTATTACAGGGGGCCTGTATACCACCCCATCTTCAATTTCTTCCCTCCCCTCGTTTGCAGGGTTACCCAAATCGCCTCCACACCCCCTCCAGCCTCCTCCACTCCACTAACCATTATGTCATTTCTGACTATCAGCTCAACCCCTCCCCCTTCCCTATATTTCCTGAATATCTTGTAGCTCTCTAAGTTTGGGTCCCATTCATTTCTCTGAGTGGCCCATGTCTCTGTAATTGCTGCCACATCCACTGTTCCCTCAGCCAACATAGCTTGGAGTGCAGGCATTTTATTGCTCATACTCCTGGTGTTGATCAGGACTGTCCTCCACCCCAACTTCTCCCCTCTCTCCAGTCCCCTCAACCCTGCGCAATTCCTTTTTCTGCCCAGTTTTCCTAGAATTCTTAACATAGTCTGTCCCACTCCTCATGTGCCCTAGACCAAGACCCTCAAACAGCCCCCCTGAGGTCTTTTTATTAATATTAGACCCCCCCCTTTACAAGCTTAAACCCCACCTCTTGGCTATAAAACCTGCAAGGTTTAATTTCAAGATTTCTCACCCCTCCATATTGAGGTGTAACCTATCCCTGGCATATAGCTTCTTATCCTCCCAAGTATCCCCCCGTCCCCTACCAGCCCATAAACCTTTGCCCTTCACCAGCTCCTGAGCCACTTATTCGCCTCTCTAAGTTTTAGATTAGTCTCACCAGATGCCCTAGGTACCGGCAGAATCTCAGAGAAAGAAATTTTACTTCCTATAGAGTGACAAACCCTTGCCAGCTCCCTGAATCTAGCCTGTATTTGTAGCTCACTATTCCCTTCCAAATCATTTGTCCCCAAATGTACGAGGAAGTCTGGGGATCCCCCACAATCCAATGCCAATACCACAGTAATATTGTCACTACTATAAAACAACTTTTCAATCTCAAGCCCCTTCAAATAAAAAAAAAAAAATAAAGCCACACTCGACAGCTCAGAAATACTTCATCTAGTGTCCCAAACCGTATACCTATGTGCCATGGCCTCCAGTGCTTCTCTCCTTCTGGTCCTCCTATCAGTCTATACCTCTGCCTGAAAGCCTTGATGTCAGCGCCAACACATGCTATCTGACTTTGGTGTTTTCCATGGTTCCAGGTCTGTCTCTTCCCCGGGGGAGGGGGAGCCTCCAACCCCTCTGTAGCCACTGGCGAAAAGTGGCATAGCATCTTTAAGACCAGGGCTAGGTGCGTGTATGCTGCCAAACCTGGTCTGGTGGTGAGGAGGCTTGGCTACATGGAGGCCATCATCTGAAACAGCTCAGCTGAGCTCTTTTCTTACGTAGTGTGGTCTGCCTACCTCCCAAAGGCATGCCAGCCACAGCAACCTGGGACAGGAGGGCACTGTATGTGTGGTAAACTGCATCATGTGTACTACATCACGCAGTCCCCCAGGAGCCACTGCAAGAGCAGACAGTGCTCAGTATTCCCCGGGAGGAGAGCATCTACTTGGGCACTGTCATGGAAACAGAGAATTTGACAGCAGTTAAGGACTGCTTGACCCATCTAGTCTACCCATTTTCCTTATCTACTGTAATACTGCAGACCCTACTTGATCTCCGGCATAGCCCTTCCTTCCCTAACCATTAAGGTTCCCTTTTGCCTATCCCATGCTTTCTTGAATCCCATTACAGTTTTTGCCTCATCACCTCCGCTGGGAAGCTGTTCCAGGCATCCACTGCTCTTTCTGTGAAGAAGTACTTCCTCTTATTCCCTCTTAGTCTTCTTGTGGTGGTCTAGTGGTGTGCTGAAGTCCAATTATGGTAAAAGGGTGACTAGAGCAGATGTGTTGTTATGGCCCAGGTAAATTGCACACTAATTACCAACATGAGTGTCGCCCCCCAGTAGGTGGAATGGTGGGAGAACACCTCAGGTTTTAAGAAAGATGGATGGTATCACCTGACAAAGAGAGGTGGGAGTCGTAAATGAGTTTCAGATACCTTTCGTGTTTATTTTGTAACCAGAGAAAGGAAAACACAGTCACAGGGAAGAGGGGGTAGACGAAGCAATCTGCAATTCCTATAAGAGGAAGACTAACCTTATAACGGTACTGTAATGCAAGAGCTATAAGAGCATCTAGACTGTAAGAGTACTGTAATTCCTATACAGATCGCTCCACCACTTCCTGTAAGAGGAAGACTCTAATTATCACTCAGGTTACTCTGCCCTGACCCCGAGGTGCACTTCTACTTAAGTGACTACCCCCTGGAGTACTCCAGACCTGATAACTGTTACTGTGTGCTATAGCAAGACTCTAAGATGATACAATTTGCAGTCCGTGCACAACTATCAAAGTATTTGTCCGTGGAAGGATCGATCTGTTGCAGAAAGGTAAGGGTAATCAAGGAAAATTCTGAGAGGGGAACAAGCAGCCTCGCCAGCCGGCATGGCTAAGAGAATTTCAGTGGACTTAAGGGGATGTGGAGAGATTTTTCAGAAGGCCATAGGTCCATCAACAGCACCCACCTCTCCAGGGTTGCAGGAAACAAGGAACAAACACACAACTTCCTCTGCTAAAAACCCATTGGTGGGCCGCCAGAATTGAAGAATAAGCACAAGGATCCGGCCACAGTCCTTGGGGGGACAGCCGGGATGAAACAACCAATGCAGAAGCTACACTGCCACAACCCGTATGTGGACTGCTGGGGCTCGATTGATGCAGAAGAACACCCTGCCACAGCCCGCTTGTGGACTGCTGGGTCGAGACAGATGCAGAAGACCACCCTGACACGGCCCGCTGGTGGACTGCTGGGTTTAGATAGATGCGGCAGACCACCCTGCCACAGCCTGCTTGTGGACTGCTGGGTCGAGATAGATGCAGAAGTCCACCCTGCCACAGCCTGCTTGCTGGGTCAGGATAGATGCAGAAAATGTTGGGTGGACCCCACGAAAACTGAGAACCAATATGAGGATCTCTTCGGAAGCCAGGCAAATGGTAGAGTTCTGGGCGCCAAGGCCGGACGAGCCAAGGACAGATGTAAAACAATAAACGGGATGTTGGTTTGGGGAAACTGGAACAGAAGATCTTGAAATAACTGCGATGAAGAAGGAAAATAAGAAAACAGATGGCAGAATCTGCAGTGGGCCAGGCTGTACACTGGGGCTTAGCGGAAAACAACAAACGTGACGTTGTAGGGGTACTGCCGTGGATGAGGATCTTCGGAAAATCCTGCTGCAGACTGATTCTGGAATTCACTTGCTGAACGCCCTCTTAGAGATGGCTGAAGACCGATTCAGGAATGCACTTGCTGAACACCCTTCAAAAGCTGCTAAAGACTGATTCAGGAATACACTTGTTGAAACCCCTTTGCAGGCTTGCTGAAGACTGATTCAGGAATACACTTAGTACAAGATGCTGACGCACAGTGGTGTAACTGCAGCCTGGGGCAGTTATACAGTTTGGGGCAACCAAACGACTGTGGAGCAATTGCACAGTTCCGGAGCAGTGATACAATTCAAGCAGTTCTCAGGCAAAATACCACAGTTTAGTTAACTTTGGGTAAAGGACACAGTTCAGGTAGCTTTCATAGCAGGCACAGTTCAGAAATGTCCAAGTAGCTGCTATAACCAAATTGCTGGATACCCTGTGGTCCCCTTTACCCACCTCAGGAGTCACTAGCCAACTCGTGGGTCCCTTTGTGCATATAGGCCTATTGTGGCTAGGCCCCTTCTAACACACTGGACCTGGTTGCCGTTTTAGACAGGTGGACCTACTGGCTGGGCCCCTTTAAGGTACTGGGCCTGGTTGTCCTTTTAAACTATCAGGCCTACTGGCTGGGCCCCTTTTATGTACTGGGCCTGCTTGCCCTATTAAACAGTCAGGCCTACTGGCTGAGCCCCTTTAAGGTACTGAGCCTGGTTGCCCTTTTAAACTATCGGGTCTACTGGGCCTGGTTGCCGTTTGAAACTATCGGGCCTAATGGCTGGGCCCCTTTAAGGTACTGGGCCTGGTCGCCCTTTGAAACTATTGGACCTACTGGTGGGGCTTCTTTAAGGTTCTGGGCCTGGTTGCCCTTGGTCCCGACATGGCTCTGCCCAGGGAGTGCTCTTAATTATTATTTATTTTCTTCCCCAAGGGCTCCTTCTGCTTAGCCCCTCTTCTGGGTGTCACTGCGCCCACTGAATATTTAATTATGCAGATTCTGCCCTCTAGCCCGGCCCCTTCTGCTTTCTGTCAGTCCCCTTTGCACCCTGTCAGTGCTTTTAAACTTAAAAAAATTTTTAAATAAAACTTCTGGTGGACAGCACTTCAGGCTTTGTGCTGCCACTGACTCACAACCCCAGCCCGGGGTGAAGAAGCTGCTCTGGGAGATGAGGTGTCTGCGGTGGGAGTTTCTAGCAGGCGGGGGGACGGAGCTGCAGGCAACGTGGCGGACAGCTGGGTACTTCGGGAGGGCTGACGCTCAGTCATGCCACCCAATGGGGAGCCATTTTCTTATTTTTAAAATGAAAAATTAAAAATAGGGCAAAACAGAGCCCACACCGCAGGACAACAGCGGAGACCAGGACCGCCGCACACTACCCGTCAGAACAGGAGGACAGTCTTCAGCTGGGGAGCAGAGGAGAGGCACTACAGCAGAGCCGATGAAACCAGCTTCAACACTCAGGTCCGCCCAGGTTCCCATTGCTGTCTCGGTCCTGCTCCTGCCCTGCTCACCACCAGCTGTGAACACTTCACTGAACTCTCTCAAAAAACTTCTCTTTCCTTTCAAACTCACTCGGGGTTCCGATTCTCAAACCCTGAGCCTATGCCTATCCATACTGGTTTCTTTTTTTCAAAAACAAGCACCATTCACTGAGCAAGGACAGCAGTCCCATCGTGTGGGTGCCCTGGCATGTGCTGCCTGCTCGCGGGGGTATTTTGCAGCGCAGAGCTGGCAGCATAGAAAACGTTCTTTTTATTTTATTTGTAAATGCAGCCTGTGCTGCCTGGCCTGAAGGGGGGCACACTCTACCAGGGGGACCTTGCATTACCCTGCCCTGCTCTACCCTACCCACTTTGATCTGGGGCCCCAAGGTATTTTGTTTATTTATTCAACTCTCTGCAGTGCCTAAACTTTGGGGCACTACAGATTCGGGCCCGCCAAATGATACATGTCCCCATGTATCCCCAAATTTCTTTTTATAATGCCTATGGCATCTTAAATGGCCAACATAGCACTAGCTATATGTGAAACATTTCTACTATCTCTAAAAGATTTTTTTAAGCAGAATATATAATAGTTTTATTAACTCTACTTCTATACACGCTTTACAAATTCTGATTCAGTTTTTGTAACTGAAATCTATAATTGCTATGAACTATAACTTAAAAATGAGTGTACACCGTTCAGCATATCTCTTAGCCTCTAAGGTAACTTTTGTAGGTTTTAAGGAACATACTATACACCTAAAGTGGCCGTGTCTGAGTAACTTATCAAATTATGGTACTGCATGAGGTCGAAGCTAAAGAGTTTCTGATATGAATTTCTTAGGAGAAATCCCCAAATTTGCTCTTTGAGATCTACGAACTATAAGGACCAGAAGCTTAATAATAACAGGTTCTGTCTCTGTCGCATCTGCAGGCATCAACCTTTCGGGACAGTCTGGGTTAGTTGCAAATAGGTAACCCCAAGGATTGACATTTATTTATTTATTTAGTTTTTGTTGACCCGGTAAGTGCACTAGACAAATTTTGCCTATTTTGAGGCACGACCCAGGGGAAGAGGAGAATACAGGTGAATGCCAACTGACCTTATAAATTTACTGATGTTTTGATGACCTATTGCTTTCCTGACAAATTCAGTTGGGGGGAAGGGTGTGCAGCAAGAAATTATGTATGCCAAGATCCCATTTTTGGTCCAGGGTGGGAGCTTTAATTACAGACATGTTTGGAAAGTTAGTAAGTTGCATAGTATGTCCAACCAGCAAGTCCAGCTAAGCATGGTCCAAGCTAAGACATACCAGTCTGTAGGAGTTTTCAACCTTGTGAAGTCACTGGAGCGACACTCACACCTCTCCATTGGCACAAAGTCAGTCTTTTCATCCAAAATTCCTGGAGATGTGCAGGGTGTGAGTCGATCTTGAACTCCTTTCCCATTTTCCGCCTGGATGTTGTAAACTGGGAGGTCAGGAACGGAATTGCCATGACAGTATATGGCTCTGGCTCCCATTCCAAAAGTGGGTTCCCTTGATTGGTTCTCTTCCACCAGACACCTTCTACGACTGACAAGGAGACTGTTTGGGCTTTGGGCTCTTCCCTTTCTTTTGTTATCCACAGATTATCACATCCTCCTTTTTTGGCAAGCAGCTCAGGTTCTGTTTGGGCAGCGACCATTCTGCATGTGGACTGCACTCTGGAGAGGGGAGAGTTTGACACTCCATGAGAAGGTGTGTCGTTCAACTGGGACTACTCTGCTTCTGGTAATATCCTAGGTGACTCTCGTAACTGTCTTTGCAGACTCGCTTTCTCTCATTCCAGCAGGTTCAGCTTCATTGCAGAGTTTGACACATCCACCTCATGTCTCTTCCTTTGCTCCTTACTGTCTTCTTCCTGGAGCAACAGCTGCCTCCTCAGTTCCTCCACAGTGCACCAGAGCTCCTTGACCTCCCCGTGGAACTGCTTCTTCTCCCTTTCTTGCTGGAGGAGCTGTGTGGCCTGTTCTTCGGACTTCCTCTTCTGTTGCTGAAGAGTCTCCATGAGATTTTCACATTCTCGCTCCAATTCCATCCTCTGATGAAGGAATTCCTGAGCCTGTTGTTCCAGTTTCCTGCAAAGTTCCTCCATCTCGATGTTTGGCTTACAGTCCCATCTGCTTACTTCAGCCATTTGCACATTTACATATACAGGACACTTGTCTGGGTTGGGGTTGCAAACCAACAGTGGCCTTCTCATCTGGTTCCTCACCAAGGCATTGTTCTGGTGTATTTTCTTGATTTCCTTCCTGGTGTCCTCAAACAGCTGATGTTGCACCCTTTCGATCGCATGCCTATTGGCGGGGTTCTTGAAACATCTCTTTTGGATGTGTCCACTGACACCACACCTCCTGCAGATGGGTCTACCTCGAGAGTCTAACTGGTTGATAGGACATCGTCCTTCTCCTCTTCTTGGGTGCAGTACTGCATCACTGGGCCTATGGTCTCTCTCTACTTGATCAAAGATGGGTCCTTGTCCCTAGCCCTTCTTGAGGTCTTGCACCTCCTGACACACTTCCGTGACCTTACAGGTGAGAGCTGCTATCTGTTCTGTCCATTCGGACCCAGACCCTGGGGTGGTTCAGTGAGGTGGAACCTGTGTCTGTGCCATCTGGGTGTAGGCCTCATCTGTGTTTGTGTGATAACTGGCGTAACTGTTTGGTGTAAACCATCTCTCTGGACATGGCCCTTGCGACCATCGATCCTCCTGTCTCCATCCACCGATGGAGTACTCTGGCCACACTGTGCTGGAAGACGTCAACTGTTGCTGACACACGGCAGCCTCTTCTCCTGCTCGGCTAGGGCCTAGGATGTATATTGCCTTTTCCTTGAAATCCAAAAAGGGAGCATCTGGTCCTTGCAGATGGAGCATTCGCAGTTCCCTTCTTAAAGTTTCACTATGAACTCCACTGATGAACTTCTCTGTGAGGGTCCTTTCCGGGTCTTGCACTTCTCTAGGATCCACCCGCTCTATGGCTCAGAGTGCCTCCTGTAGGCTTAAGGTGTATGCCTTCATTGTCTCCCGAGGCCTCTAAGTCCTATAGAAAAACTTCATCTTAAGTTCAGACACAGTTCTGGTATCGAATGTGTCCCGTAACCTGTGGAAAATCTAATCCGCAGTTGCCTTCTCTCTCTCAGGCCATGACTGCACTTCGCGGTGGGCAGCTCCTTTCAACTGTCCCAGCAGAATTTCTACTCTTTGGTATTTTGGTACCTGGTAGAGCCAGAACATTGATTTCATTTTTACTCAGAACTCTCCTAGACTGCTGGAGTCTTCGCAACCTACTTATGTGTAGTATGGGAGCCATAGTGCTCCAGAGTAGTATGGCATGGTCAACGGGGAAGGATGCATCCACCCTGGGGCTTCTCCTAGTCCATCGTCCATCTCACTACTACTTCTGGATTTTAACGGTATCTTGACTCTATTCCTTCTTCGGCTTTGGGATCTTTGGAGAACACACTCTGCACCCTGCTCGCTGTGCCAGAACTTTATGTGGTAGTCTACTGGTGTGCTGAAGTCTAGTTATAGTAAAAGGGTGACTAGAGCAGACATGTTGTGATGACCCAGGTAAATTGCACACTAATTACCAACACAAGTGTCGCTCCCAGCAGGTGGAATGACGGGAGAACACCTCAGGTTCTAAGGAAGGTGGATGGAATCACCTGACAAAGAGAGACGGGAGTTGTAAATGAGCTTCAGATACCTTTTGTGTTTATTTTGTAACCAGGGAGAGGAAGACACGGTCACAGGGAAGAGGGGGTAGATGAAGCAATCTACAATTCCTATAAGAGGAAGACTCTAACCATATAACGGTACTGTAATGTGAGAGCTGTAAGAGCCTCTAGACTGTAGGAGTACTGTAATTCCTGTGCAGCTCGCGCCACCATTTCCTATAAGAGGAAGACTCTAATTGCCATTCAGGTCACTCTGCCCTGACCCTGAGGTGCACCTCTACCTAAGTGACTACCCCCTGGAGTACTCCAGACCTGATAACTGTTACTGTATGCTATAGTAAGACTCTAAAATGATACAATTTGCAGTCCGTGCACAACTATCAAAGTCTCTGTCTGTGGGAGGATCGATTTGTTGCAGAAAGGTAAGGGTAATCAAGGAAAATCCTGAGAGGGTAACAAGCAGGCTCGTCAGCCAGCGTGGCTAAGATAATTTCGATGGGCTTAAGGGGATGTGGAGAGGTTTTTTTAGACAGGCCATAGGTCCATCGGCAGCACCAACCTCTCCAGGGTTGCCAGAAACAAGGAATAAACACACGACTTCCTCTGCTAAAAACCCACTGTTGGGCCACCGGAATTGAAGAACAAGCACTAAGGATCCGGTCACAGTCCTCAAGAGGACATAGAAACATAGACCATGGTGGCAGATAAGGACTGCTTGGCCACCTAGTCTGCCCATTTCCCTACCTATTGGATAAACTGCAGATTCTAGTTAACCAACAGCCTACTTCCTCCTACCTCCCACTATTTTTTTGAAATTTAAGTTTATTGGGTTTTAACCATAGTTCAACAACAACAAACAAACGTGTCTGATAAAGTACAGAATGAAAGAATCCGGTACAACCAAAACCCCCACCTAAAACCCTCCCTCCCCCAGCCCTCCCCGAAAGACCACCCCACCCTCCCAACAAAAGAAAAGAAACCCCAACCCCCCTCCCCATTAGCATATAAATAAGAAAGGTTCAACCTCTAACACGCCCACCCACCCTCCACCACCCTCCTTCTCCCTCCCCCTCTACAGGTGCGCCATCCCAATATGGTAAATATTCTGGGTAACACAGTCAGTCATCTTTGATAGTACAATCTTCAATACCAGCAAGATTACAAAGTAACATACATGATCAAAATAGAGATATTTATCACGGACTACAGGGATCAGGTCTCAAGTTAACTAATGCAGACATAGTGCCTGAAGTTTACCCCATCTCCTCCGAAACCGATCCATCCGATCAGTCAGACTGGCAATCAAACTCTCCAAATGTAAAAACGTAGTAAGTTCATCAGCCAATCTTCATATGACAAGGCCAGCTGGTCTGTCCAATGTCTCAAAACTAATTTTTTGACCGCCATGGACACCAAAGCCATATGGTATCGACGTTCTACACTATCTATACGGGAATATTCACCCAGAATGCAAATCTCCGGAGAGAAGAAGCCAGACAGACCCAGAAGGGGATCTAGATTATCCCGAATAAGGGACCACAAAGGGGCAACCTTAGGACAGTCCCAGAACATGAATTAGGTTACTTTCTCCTTGTGAGCACCTAGAGCAAGTCGGGTGGGGAAGTTTTTTGAGCTTGAAAAGTTTGGCAGGGGTATAATACAGGTTATTAACAATATAGTATTGGGTTAACCGTAGTCTATCCTGGGTATGATACCTATGTATGTCCTTCCATATACAAGGCCAACTCAGGGAGGCATCAGGTATAAGTATGCCCAGACACTAGAGCCATCGACAATCTCGGGGAATTTGTAGTTCAAAAGGAAAGAATAAATCAAAGAGATGGAGTGAGACTGAGAAGCAAGGTTAATAATTTCGAAAAAGAAAGGGATAGCCACAGAGTCTCTAGAAATGGTATCGAATTTCCTGGCAATAAGATGTCTTAATTGGTACACTTTAAAGACCCCTCTACTAGGAATGCCAAACTTATCCAATATGTCACCGGAAGAAAGAAGGGATCCCTGATTATAGAAATGCTCCACTTTGGCCTCTCTAATCTGTGGGAGCCAATCCGGCATAAGCCAAGAACTACCCAACTTTATATTAGGATTGAGAATTACTGGCTGACCCAGATCCAAGACGCTAGAAATGTGGAAAGATACTAAACATTGAGCCAGTGACTACCTCCCACTATAATTGCCTTGTCTGTCCCATGCATCTTAAATTCCCTCACTGTTTTTGGCCCCATGACCTCTTCAGGAAGGCGGTTCGAATCGTCCACCACCCTCTCCATGAAAAAATACTTGGACAGCTGGGATGAGACAACTGATGCAGAAGCCACCCTGCCACAGCCCTCTTGTGGACTGCTGGGGCTCGATTGATGTAGAAGACCACCCTGCCACAGCTCACTTGTGGACTGCTGGATCGAGATAGATGCAGAAGACCATCCTGCCACAGGCCACTGGTAGACTGCCCGGTCAAGATAGATGCAGAAGACCAGCTTGCCACAGCCCGCTTGTGGACTGCTGGTTCAAGCTAAATGCAGAAGATCACCCTGCCATAGCCTGCTGGTAGACTGCCAGGTTGAGATAGATGAAGAAGACCACCCTGCCACAGCCCACTTGTAGACTACAGGAGTCGAGATAGATGCAGAAGACCATCCTGCCATAGCCCACTTGTGGTCTGCCAGGTCGAGAAAGATGCAGAAGATGTTGTGAGCACCCCACAGAAACTGAGAACTAAGATGAGGATCTCTTCAGAAGTCAGGCACATGGTAGAGTTCTGGGCGCCAAGGCTGGACAAGCCAAGAACAGACATAAAACAATAAACAGGACATTGGTTTGGGGAAACTGAAACAGAAGATCTTGAAATAACTGTGATGAAGAAGGAAAATAAGAAAACGAACAGCAGAATCTGCACTGTGCCAGGCCATACACTGGGACTTAGCAGAAAACAACAAACATGATGTTGCAGGGGTACAGCCATGGATGAGCATCTTTGGAAAATCCTGCTGCAGGCTGATTCTGGAATTCACTTGCTGAATGCCCTCTTGGAGGCAGCTGAAGACCAATTCAGGAATGCGCTTGCTGAACGCTCTTCAAAGGCTGCTAAAGATTGATTCAGGAATACACTTGTTGAAACCCCTTTGCAGACTTGCTGAAGTCTGATTCAGGAATACACTTAGTACAAGATGCTGACACACAGTGGTGTAGTTGCAACCTGGGGCAGATACACAGTTTGGGGCAACCAAACAACTGTAGGGCAATTGCACAGTTCCGGAGCAGTGATACAATTCAAGCACTTCTCAGGCAATGTACCGCTGTTCAGTTAACTTTGGGTAATGGACACAGTTCAGGTAGCTTTTGTAGCAGGCACAGTTCAGAAATGTTCAGATAGCCTCTACAACCAAATTGCCGGATACCCTGTGGTCCCCTTTACCCACTTCAGGAGTCACTAGCCAACTCATGGGTGCCTTTCCACATATAGGCCTATTGTAGCTGGACCCCTTCTAACACACTGGACCTGGTTGCCCTTTTAGACAGGTGGGCCTACTGGCTGGGCCCCTTTAAGGTACTGGGCCTGGTTGCCCTTGGTCCCAACTTGGTTCTGCCTAATGAGCACTTTTTATTATTATTTATTTACTTCCCCAAGGGCTTCTTCTGCTTAGCCCCTCCTCTGGGCATCGCTGCACCCACTGAATATTGAATTATGCAGATCCGGCCCTCTAGCCTGCCCCCTTCTACTTTCGGTCACTCCCCTTTGTGCCCTACCAGCGCTTTTAAACTTTAAAATTTCTTTTTAATAAAACTTCTGGTGGACAGCATTTCAGGCTCTGTGCTGCCACTGACTTACTGCCCCTGCCTGGGGTGAAGGAGCTGCTCTGGGAGGCTGGGAGGTGTTTGTGGTGGGAGGTTCTTGCAGGTGGGGGGGCAGAGCTTCAGGCAACGCGGCGGATGTCTGGGGACTTCGGGAGGGCTGACACTCAGTCACATCACCCGATGTGGTGCCATTTTCTTTTTTTAAAATGAAAAATAAAAAATTGGGCAAAACAGAACCCACACCGCTGGACGACAGTGGAGACCAGGACCGCCGCACGCTTCCCACTGGAACAGGAGAACAGTCTTCAGCTGGTGAGCGGAGGAGAGGCACCACAGCAGAGCCAATGAAACCAGCTTCAACACTCAGGTAAGCCCAGGTTCCCATCGCTCTCTTGGTCCTGCTCCTGCCCTGCTCACCACCAGCCATGAACACTTCACTGAATTCTCTCAAAAAACCTCCCTTTCCTTTCAAACTCGCTTGGGGTTCCTATTCTCGAACCCCGAGCCTATGCCTGCCCTTACTGGTTCCTTTTTTTCAAAAACAAGCACCATGTGCTGGGCAAGGACAGCAGTCCTAGAGTGTGGGTTCCCTGGCATGCGCTGCCTGTATTTTGCAGCACAGAGCAGGCAGCAGAGAAAACTTTCTTTTATTTATTTTAAATGCCCTGTGCTGCCTTCCTTGATGGAGGGGGAATACGCTCTACCGAGGGGGACCTCGCATTACCCCTGCCCACTCTAACCTGGGGCTTTGGGGTATTTTGTTTATTTATTCAACTCTCTGTAGTGCCCTTAACTTTGGGGCACTACATTCCCCTTCCAACTTCATAGCATGCCCCCTTGTTGTAGAGCACTTTTTTCTGAGAAAAGCACCCCTCTTATACCTTATTTATACTCGTGAGGTATTTGAAAGTCTCTATCATCTCCCCTGTTTCCCTCCTTTCTTCCAGGGTGTACATGCTGAGGACCTTTAGTCTGTCCTCATAGGTTCTCTGGTGCAGACCCTGCACCATTTTAGTTTCCCCTCTTCTGGACCGCCTCTACGCTGTCTATGTCCTTCAGAAGATGTGGTCTCCAGAACTGTACACAGTACTCTAGATGGGGTCTCACCAATGATTTATACAGCGGTATCACCACCTCCCGCTTTCTGCTGGAGATACCTCTCCCTATGCAACCTGGCATCCCGCTGTCTCTTCCCATTGCCTTGTCACAGTGTTTGGCCACCTTTAGGTCATCAGATATGATTACCCCCTGGTCTCTCCTGTTTGGTGCCTGTCATTACCACTCCCGCCATCTTCCATTCCACCCCTGGGTTTCTGTGCCCCAAGTGCATGATTTTGCACTTCTTCACACTGAAACGTAGTTGCCATACTGTTGGCCATTTTTCAAGCTTCCCTTAGATTCCCGAGTGTCTACCCTATTGCAGATTTTGGTGTCATCTGCAAAAAGGGATACCTTCCCTTCTAGCCCCACTGCGATGTTGCTTATAGAGATATTAAAGAGGATCGGTCCCATACTGATCCTTGTGGCACCCTGCTGGTCACATTTCCTTCTTCTGAGTGAATTCCATTTACTACCACCCTCTGTCGCCTTCCCCCAACCAATTCCTCACCCAGTGTACCACTTTTGGAGCCACTTCCAGGCTGCCCAGCTTGTTTACGAGTCTCCTATGTGGAACGGTGTTGAAGGCCTTACTGAAATCTAATGTAGACCTCATCCACCCGTCTCCCTGATCTACTTCCATGGTCACCAAATCAAAGAGAAGTCTATCAGATTTGTTTGACAGGACCTTCCCCAGTGAATCTATGCTGCTTCTGATCTTGTAAGCCGCTGGTTACTAGATATTCCACAGTCCTTTCCTTCAGCAGCGATTCCATTATTTTCCCCACCACCAAAGTTAAGCTGACTCGCCTGCAATTGCCAGCTTCCTCCCTGCTACCAGCTTTGTGAAGTGGGACTACATCTGCCCTGCTCCAGTCCTCCGGGACCACTCCCGTCTCCAGTAAGTGGTTGAACAAGACTGTCAGAGGGGCAGCCAGCACCTCTCTGAGCTCCTTCAATATCCTTGGATGTATCCTGTCTGGCCCCATTGCCATGTCCAGTTTTAGATTTGCAGCTTCCTTTAGGACTCTCTCCTCTTTAAATGTACTAGTGTCCATGTCCCTTCCTTCGATGCTCCTGTCTCTTACCTATGGTTCATCACCTTCCCCTTCCCCTTCCTCTTCCTCTCTGAACACCGAACAAAAATATTTGTTTAGGATGTCTGCTTTTTCTTTGTCCCCCCTACACACACACACACACACACACACACCTTTCCCTTCTTAGCCTTACAATCCCTTCCATGGTCTTTCTCCTTTCACTTACATACTTGTAAAATGTCATCTTACTTCGAGAGGCTCTTGCAGTAGGTAATTACATACTATAGGACTGATGCCGGCGCGTCAGGATAGGAAAAATTTCTAGCTAGCAGTCTCTGGCGGGGACTGCCCGATGTCATACGGTGTCAGTATAAAGGCGGTCCCCATGCCGCCTTTCCAGTCCTTTCCGCATCCGTTAGCTCGCGCTGTCAGCGCCTTGTATAGTTCAACACTTGTCACCTCTCTCGTCGGTAGTTTTTACTGTCTTTTTCGATTCTTCGATTAAAATCGTCAGGCATTCGTCGGTGTATGTCGTCCCCTACACCTTCCGAGCACAAAAATAAGTGCGGCTCTTGCGGCGCCCAACTCACGCACAAGGACGGCCATTCCCAGTGCATCTTCTGTCTAGACCCGGATCTTCAGGTGGAGAAGTGCCAGCACTGCCTAAAATTCAACGCCGCCACCCGCAGACGGAGGCAGCAGTCTCTGGAGACCCACATACTAAAGAAGAAAATGTCCTCCATGGAGAAGGATTTAAAAAAGCTCCGGCAGGCGTCCACTTCCCGAAGGCCATCGTAGAAGAAAGACAAGGAGAAGCGCTCGGGATTAGGGCTCCTCATCCACTCGTCTTCTTGGAGTCGCCGTGCCACAGGTAACGTCCCCTCGGGGGACCACTCTGTGATGGCTACCTTGAGGCCTCCAAGGTGGTGTCAAGCCACCACGTCTGGCTCACGCTCAGGCCCTTGAGTCGCACTCTGGCTAATGGAGCCTCTGCTTCAGTAAAGCCGCCACCGTGCGACCTGCAGATTCGGCGGCTATGGTAAGCGAGACGTCAGCTCCTCCTGGCGCCTGCAGGCAGGAGTCAGTGGGGTGGCGCTAACCGCCAAGGCTGAGCGCGGCCCTCTTCCGCCCAGGCTGCTCCTCCTTTGCGACCTGCCTCGGGCGATGGGTCCGATAAGTCAGACATCAGCTCCTCCGACGTCCGCCAGGATTCCGCTGATAAGTCAGACGTCGGCTGAGCCGATGCTGGACCCTCCCACATCCACCGTTCCCAGCTCCCCGCAGCCTTCACTGCCCTCTGGGGACCCTGGGTCTCCTCAGCCTGACCCTGGGGACTTTTCTTCTCCATCCCTGGGTGATGCCGAGGTTCCTGCTGCACCCCCATCAGGCCGTCCTCCCACTGGTCCGACTGACCTGATGTCGGTTCCCCGGACGCCAGCTCTGATGCCGGGCGACATCCCACTCCCGGATGCCGCTCCAACGCCAGGCCTTCTGCCCACCGGGCCTCCTGTTCCGGGCCCGCCCGTGGGCCCTCCAGCCAGACCGTCTCCAGCAGACCCCCCGACTCCCGGGTATCCGACGCCGTCTTATCCGACGCCGTCTTACCTGGCTCCACAGTATCCGACGCCCCAGTACCCCATGTCGGCCTATCCGATGCCGCAGTACCCAGTGCCTCAATACCCGATACCTGGTTTCCTGCCGTCGGGTTATGGATATGTGCCTTACAGGTACAATCAATACCTGTATCCCCCTCCTCCTCCTCCACCACCCCCTCAGCCGCCGGTGGACTTGAAGGAGACTCTGGCCTCCTGGTGGGCTGAGGCCAAGGCTCAACTCACCAGAGAGGTGGAGAGTCATCTCACGACGATGGTGCCGATTCCGGCTCCCGTACGTCTGCGACAACAGACTCCCTCCCCACCTCCGGACACCAGGGGCGAGCCCTCTGTTTCCAGGGCAGGGCAGGATATGCTTCCCTGAGGACCTTCCAAGGGGTCCTTTCCTCCCCCTCGCTGGGAGAGGGAGTCTTCCTCTTCATCCTCTTCCTCCTCAGACACCTCGGACAACTCCGACGGTTGCTCCGAGCTGGACGATGAGCCATGCTCTCCATCTAAGCCCAGGCCTAGGACTTCTCCGAAGTCTCCTTCGGAGGATCCTTTCTTTATGGAGTTGCTATGCAAAATCCAGGAGATTCACGAGTGGCATTCCTTGGAGCCGGATCCACAGCGTAAGAAACTCGCTGAACATCTGGACCTGCCCGAGACAGCTCCTACATTGGTGCCACCTTGGATTGAGCCTCATGCCGACCTTGTTTCCACTATTTGGAAGCAACCGTCGGCTTTAGCCCTGCTTCCTCGGAAGTCGAACAGGCTATATCAGGCTCCCGAGGGTACTGACTTTTTAAATTCTCACCCTCAAACTGATTCAGTTGTGATTAAGCGCTTCGTGGCGGACAGCTAACTCGAAACATCAAGCTCGTCTCACCTGACAAAGAATCCGTCTTCTGGACCAGTACGGAAGAGATCTATCTTCTTCCACTCTGGGTATTAGGGCCCTAAATTATATCAGTCACGGGGGATTACCAGAGACAATTCTTAGTGAGGTGGGAATCAAATTGGACTCCCTTCCAGACTCTCAAGTCAAACAGGAAGTGGCTGACCTCATCCGCTCTGCACGTTCAGCCAGTCGGCACATGCTCCGTGCTACTTACGATGCAGTGGACACTGCTGGTAGGAGCTTCGCTTTCGCCATAGGCTTATGGCGTCATGCCTGGCTCTGTGTATCAGGGTTGGTCCCGGAAGTGCAGTCCGCTATTCAGGAAGCGCCCTTACGGGGTTCAGTGCTGTTTAGTGGTGGTGTCAAGGACGTTATCACCGATCTGCAGGAGAAGGGGCTGCACTGAAGTCTGTGGACTCCATGTCATCCCATCAAATGCAGCGCCGTCACTTCTGCTTGAATCGGCAAGGTGAAACCTTCAGGAATGCGGGCGCGCCGGGCCCCTCCGGCTGCCAAGCCCTCCACCCAAAAAAGCAGCGGGTGCTTCAGCCTCGACGCTGCCCCACACCATCTGACTCCTTTCCTCTCCCACAGCCTCTGGGCCTTCTGGAGGAACCGGTAGGAGGGAGGTTTTCCCTCCACCTCCCGGGTTGGGAGAGGGTAACTTCAAATTCCTGGGTGCTCCAGCTGATTGCAGAAGGACACTTAGTAGAGTTTCTTCAGAAACCCCCCTCGACACCCTCCCCCAAGGTCGTCATCCTCTCGGGAACATCATCTTCTGGTCCGGAAGAGATTTCAGCACTTTGCTGAAGGAGGCAATAGAACCCATCCCATTCCTCTTCAGGGGAGCAGATACTATTCCCATTTCTTCCTGGTCCCGAAGAAAACAGGGATGTAGGCGATTCTCGACCTCAGCTCCTGAACTTGTGCGTGGTACAAGGAGGTTCAGGAGTGCTCTGCCAGGCCTCCTACCCTTCTTGGCCGGGACTGTGGCTGTGCGCTTTGGATATGCAGGATGCCTACCTGCATATCCCTATCCATCTTTCCCATCGCAAATACCTGCGTTTTGCGTTCCAGGGGGACCACTGCCAGTTCAAGGCCCTCCCATTTGGTCTTTCCTCGGCACCCTGAGTGTTCACCAAATGCCTTTCGGTGATAGCAGCCTACCTGTGTACCCAGGAGGTGCAGGTTTTCCTGTACTTGGACGATTGGCTCCTGGTGGCCCCATCCAGGGAGGAACTTCTGCGCTTCCTTTCCCTTACCCGGCAGGTCTTTGCCTGCCTGGGTATTACCATCAACCAAGCCAAGTCCCATCTGATCCCGTCCCAGAGGCTTCAGTTCATCGAGGCGATCCTGGACACGACCTTTGGCAGGGCCTTCCTACCACCGGACAGGGCGCCCACTCTTCAGGCCCAGGTCAGCCTGTTGTCCAGCTGCAGGCGGGTCACCGCCAGGTCAGTCCTTCGCCTCCTTGGGCTAATGGCGGCTGCGATTCCGGCAGTCCCTCATGCTCGGCTGCACATAAGAATCTCTCAGTGGACACTTTGGTCTCAATGGGATCAGCTGGTGGATGACCTAGATCAACTTGTCCTGGTCTTCACTCCCATGGTCGGGACTTGCAGTGGTGGATGGTTCAGGAGAACCTCTGCCGGGGAGTTCCCTTCAGTCTCCCTCCCCCCTCACAGACGTTGATTTCGGGACGCCTCCGGCGGGGTTGGGGAGCCCATCTCGGTCCTCAAAAAGACCCAGGGCTCCTGGTCCAAGCTCAAGAAGTCCCTCCACATCAATGTGCTGGAACTAAGGGCAGTTCTGTTTGCACTTCAGGCTCTGCATCTGTATCTGTCTCCAGGTCACCTAGTGGTACAGATGGACATGTGTGTGGTCTGGTACATCAACAAACAGGGAGGAACTCGTTCCTACCTCCTTTGCTGAGAGCTGATGCGAGTCTTGGATTGGGCAGCACAGCACAACCTTTGCCTCACGGCATCTCATGTCCCAGGGATCGAGAACACACTGGCAGACAGGCTAAGCTGGTCATCTGCTCTAGCTCACGAATGTGAACTGGATCAGTAAGTCGTAGACGACATCTTCCTATGCTGGGGAACTCCACAGGTAGGCCTGTTCACTTCCCCCCAAAACACAAAACTTCCCGTCTTCTGCTTGCTCGCTCCAGGGTGCGGCATTTTTTAGAGAGACGCTCTGTCTCTAGGCTGAGAGGGCAGATTCATCTATGCCTTCCCCCCGATTCCACTGATTACGAGGGTCTTGCAGAAACTCGGTTCGGAAGGAACTCGAATGATTCTGATCACTCCTTTCTGGCCCAGGCAAGTTTGGTTCTGTCTTCTGCAACAGTACTCAGAGGAACCTCCTCTTCCTCTTGCTCTGTCACTATTTTTGCTGACCCAGGATCAGGGGACTCTGGTCTATCCAGGCCTCAAGTCCCTTCAGTTGCATACGTGGCTCCTGCAGACATAGCTCAGGCCCGATTTGGGGTTCCCCCCCCGAGTAGCTGAGATTCTGGTGGAAGCCAGGAAACCCTCAACCAGATCTACTTATGCCATGAAATGGAAGCGCTTCTCTATTTGGACTGCCTCCAATGATGTCGAGCCCTTCTCGTGCTCTGTCGGACAACTTCTGGATTACCTGCGACACCTCTTTGATCTGGGTCTCAGCCATTCATCCGTAAAGGTTCACATGGCGGCCATTTCGGCCTATCATGTCCCCTTTGCAGACAGAACGTTTGCTCAGCTGGAGGTCTTTAAGACCTTTCTGAGAGGGGTCCTTCACTTATGACCCCCTATCCGGGTTCCTGCCCCTCCTTGGGATCAGAATTTCATTTTAGAGAAACTTACTCTGCCTCCTTTCAAGCCGGCAGCCTCAGTGGACCTAAAGTTCCTTTCTTGGAAGACTCTCTTCCTAGTGACCATTACTTCTGCTCTATGGATTTCCTGCAGGCCTGATGTGTAAATCACGTATTTGATTTTCACAAGGGCATTGTGGCTCTGCTACCAGCCCTAAGTTTCTCCTTAAGGTGGTAGCAGAATTGGACTGAATCAATCCATATAGTTGCCTGCCTTTTCTACGCAGCACTCCAGCCAAGGAGAGTACCTCCTGCATACTTTGGATGTTCACCGAATTCTGAGATACTACACCAACAGGACGAAGGATCTCAGAAAGACTGATCAGCTGTTCGTCTCTTTTGCCCATAAAAGAGAAGGCAATGCAGTTTCTAAGCAATGCCTATCGAAATGGTTGGCTCATTGTATCACTTTCTGTTATCACAAGTACAACAAGACCCTGCCGGGTCAAGTTAGTGGCCACTCCACCAGAGGGGTCGCTGCCTCTGCGGTTTGTTTCAAGAACGTGTCAGCGGCTGACATTTGTGCAGCTGCCACTTGGACTTCTGTCCATGCAATTACAACGTTACAGTTTGGACATTGCCTCTCGCCGTAGAGCAGGCTTCCGGTTGGCTGTTTTGCAGGCCTCCTTTCCTAAGGCCTTCACAACCAGAGGGTCTACTTCTGAGTAGCTTCCTCCCCGCTTGCTTCTCCTTGTTCCAGACTGCTTGGGACTCAGTCCTGTATGTAATTGCCTACTGCAAGAGCCCTTTAAGTAAGATAGTAGTTACATAAGAACTTACGTAATAGTAGATCTTGAGAGAGGCTCTTGCAGTGTGATCCTCCGCCTCCATCCCCTAAGCTTTTCAGCTCCTTTTCCAGGAAGGAAATATCAAGCTTCTCTCGTCTTGCCTTTTGGCTTTGGCAGGAAAAAGAACTGGAAAAGCGGGCGTGGGGGAACCGCCCCTTTATACTGACACTGCATGACGTCAGTCATCTGACGTGGGGGTGGTCCCCCGCCAGAGACTGCTAGCTAGAAATTTTTCCGTTGGGTCCTGACTCCGGCCGGCATCAGTCGTATATGTAATTACCTACTGCAAGAGCCTCTCTCAGAGATCTATTGTTACGGTAAGTTCTTACGTAACTGTACTTTCTCCCTTTCTTTACTGCCTGGGCTATTTTCTTCTCCATTTGCGCCTTTGCACTCCTGACTGCTTTTCCTCTGCTTCTCATTGTGCACCTCCCTATCCTCCTCCCTCTTGTATCTCCTTATACTTCCTGAATGCTAACCTTTTTTGCTCTTACCTTCCCAGCTACCTCTTTCGAGAACCATAGCGGTCTCTTCTTCCTCTTGGCTTCATTTACTTGCCTGATGCAGAGGTTTGTTGCCTTCTCTATGGCCCCTTTTAGTTTTGCCCACTGTTCCTCCACTCCATCCATTTCCTCCCCTCCCACATCACCAGGGCATCCCTAAGGAATTTCCCCATCTTTGTAAAGTTGGCCTTCCTGATTTTCAGGACCCCACCTTAGCTGAAGCTGCAGCTGGCATGCTCCAGTCCACATCTGACAGATTGAAGTCCCACACCAGCAGTACTTCCCCTTTGTTTTATTTTATTTATTTATCAAGTCTAGGATTACAAATACCTTTGAGCCTTGGCTCTTTTACAAAGGTTCCACATCAGAGAAATACAAATTATGGGGAACATCAAGACAGACATTACAACAATGTGGACATTGCAAACAAAGTACAGATTAATACAATTCAAGGGTAGCATTGTAACAAGGCAGCCAGCTGCATTTGTCAGAGAAAATAGACAACAGATAAGAAGTGCCAGAGTCATAGGGAGAGGGATGGGGGGGGGGAGAAGGAATGTAGGAAGGGTGGGGAGAGGGTGATACCACCATCTTTTGGACGGCTTCCACCATTACCTTATCCACCCCCCCTTGCTGGAGGTCTTTAGATCAGCCAGTGCAAATAGCTGTTCCGTTCCTTGTCTCTTGGGTGACCCACAATGTCTCTGCCCCTCCCTGTATTCCCTGTGCTTCTGTTGCTTTAATGCTAGCCCTTATGTAAAGAGCCACTCCTCCCCCTTTTTGAGGCTGCAGGTAGGCAGAGCCTGCAGCCCTATTGCATCAGCTCTAAAAATGAGCTACAGGATTCGACCTTGGAATACTTCCTTTGGAGTTTTCAATTGATCCTTCCACCTCTTTGCAGGCCTTCAATTTAACCCTTGCAGCGCTGCAGACCGAACATATATCCAGAGCTCAATCAAATAGATTTATTCTAGTTCTTTCAGCAGCCTAGGGATTAAGAAACAAATGCTCTGGAGAATCACCTCTCCTCCCCAACCTTATAGTGCTTCAGTAAGTACAAGATACACATGTTTTCATTTGAATCCAACTTGGTAAACAGCTGTATTCTTCTACCCTGCCTGCAGTATACAGCACTGTTTCTAGAGCCCCTTAAATAACTGTGCCTCTTAAAAGAGCTTAAGGCAGTAATGGCTGTAATTTCTGTTGAAACACATTCATCATTTCAAGGGCATGTAAGATAAATAGCTATGGAACAGCTAACTTCCATAAACAATGAAAATACTATTTCTTTTCAATGGCACTTTTTCCCTACACTCTAGCATATTTACCTGATTCTGTAGTATATGTGTTGATTTCCTGCAAAATGTGTCTTTAAAACTAAGATATTTATAATAATTTGATAGTTAATGTAGTTGTGTGCCTTTTCTGGTATTTTAATGGTTTATTCCCCCCTTCCCATTCTCAGATTGCCTTGCAATACATTTGAGTCTTAACCTTTGATTATGCTAGTCATCAATCTTCAGCCTTCTTGTGTGCTTTTATATACATAAACGTTGACATTTTGTTTTCTTCTTCAGTACCATAAAGACATTGTGTTTTTGCAGAGTTTTTGCAAATTCATCACCTCTTTCATTTAATTTTCCTGTCCAATGTCCACCTCCTAATTTACATTTTTTATTTCTATTTAATTAAGTTTCACAGCACGTAAATCTAGCAACAGTGGCAGCTCCAGCTTCCGTTGATTACCAGGACTCTGGCTAGGCACTACAGTTGGAAGCCATGGCACCTATTGAAACTGGAATGGAAAGCGTATGTGCATACTCATGCTTGCTTCTTGGAGTATTTGAATTAATGATAAATGTTATGTTTCTAAAAATAAAAATGCAAATTCCATTTAATTTTTTACAGGGGATGGCCTGGCCCTGCTTCTCCTGTCTTGGGGGTGGGGGTACGGAGGGCCCAGCTTCTCTTGGCTTGTGATGGATGGCTGTGCTTCTCCTGGCTTGGGGAGGGGGGAATGGCTCTGCCCCCTGCTTTCTCTAATAGGAGAAGCTGGGCCACATGACCCAGAAGATAGGGTCACCCCAAGCCAGGAAAAGCAGGGCCACCCCCAAGCCAGGAGAAGCAGGGAGATACCCTTCCCCCAAGCCCAAACAAGCAGGGCCATCCTCAGTTCCCTAAGCCAGGAGAATCAGGCCCCCCACCAGAAAAAGCAAAGTTATTCCCCCTGGGGAAGGAGAAGTAAAGCCTTCCCCATCACCCGAACAAGAAGAAATAGCCATCCCAACCCTTTACAGCAGGTATCCACCTACCAAAATGGTCCTCAATGGATTGGCCACCCACAGTGGCAGGCCAGAAGATCGAGGGCCATGCATTCTCTCTTTTGAGCCTCTCCCCACAGTACTGAGACATTTTCAAATAAACCCATCCACTTACCTTAACGAAAAGGCCCAACCAGTCAGAAACCTGTCACTCTGGTTCTGCCGATAGTTTCTTTCTTTGCTGTTTCTGCTGCTGGCAGGACTCTTACTTGAGGGTCTGACTCTGTGCTGCAGCTACTGGCTGGGCAGGGTGGCTATCTGGTGCTGCACTCTCTCATTACCGACCAGACTGTACTCTAGTATTTTATGAAAAAAGCACAGCATAGTACAGCTCTTTTAAGGTTAGCTATACTGCTGGGTTATGTGGGGGGTTGGGGGGGCTTCTGTGCTGCAGCTTGCAAGCAGTGGCAATGCAATTCTGGTTTGGTGGGCATGGTAGGCTGGGTGACTCCTGATTCAGGCAGCTAGGCAGTCACCAGGAGCCAAGCTACAGTGCCACTCGCTGCCCCCAACACTGGGCACCCAATTATGGAGTAGGGTGATAAACTAAAATGAAAGCAAGTAGCCAATTGCTGCTCAACCCTATTACCACCAGACTTCCACAATTCAGATGCCAAGTCCCTAAACCTAGTGTCAGACAGTAAATGAAAAAAAGTAAGCAAACAGTTACAGCCAAACCCCAGTGCTGCCAATCCTCCATTCTAACACTAGGTGCCCAGCCCCCCGGTCCAACAGTCAATGAAAAAAGTAAGCAGACAATGGGAGCCCATCTACAGTGATGTTTTAGAAAGAAACGTTAGTTACCTTCTGCATTAATCTATTATAGCATTGCTCCCTGTTATTCATTGTACTATTGCACATTTGTGTACTTGCCACTTGTACATCAAATAAAAAGCAGTGTTATTCCATAGTTAGCTGTAACATTTTAACCCACTTAATAGAAAAGCATATGGGAATTCATAGGATGAATACTAAAAACAACAAAAGTGCAGTAGTGCAATGAATATTAGGGAGCAATGCAATGCCATATTGGTGCAAAAAAACCTAACGTTTCACTCCAGAAGCAGAGTTTTATCAGAGTCAGTAACTTAATGCAGAAATGCCCTTATATTATCTGTCACTAGGTCTGAATAGCACATGTATGAACAGCGCTGTCAATAATAGCACCTTCCATACAGCACAGTGCAGAACAGTGGCAGGAACAAATGCAGCAAGTAAAGGCAGTGCCACTGGTAGCAGTCACAAAGCACATTGATGACTGTTACCAGTCCAAACGCTTATTTTAGTGGGGACTCTGCCCCCCCCCACCCCCCTTAACTAAAATTATCAACTCTGAGTTGGAGTTGGATTATGGGAGTAAAAAAAATTTTGACTGCCAGGATTAGATCCCTGATCTCCACCACCATTGTGATGAAGCAGTTCCATGTCTCAGTCCTCTCTGCCATGGGAGCAGCTCATTCATCATTTTCAATTTCCCAGCCCTTGTCTTCTTCCTAGTGCTATGGACAGCGACCTGGGTAGCGCTTACTGCACAGCACTGCTTAATCACTGTCTCTGTCTGTGGTATACCATTCGGACATCACTGTTATTTCCTTATGCTATATTTGTAGCACTATTGTAACCGGTTATTATATTATCCACCACCAGTGATGTGTACAAATAAAACATTTGAAACAATGAATATGATGCATCCTCAGGATATGAGGAAGCACTTATAAAATTACAACCAGCAATTAAGATAATGAAAAGTATATCAAACCTGGTTTAAACTACCCAAAATGCATATTTTCACAGTGGTTAGTGCATGTAGTTATAAAAAAAGCTTTACATACTAACTACAATATCAGGAACTATAAACCGGATAGAAATACATTTTGTGGATGTTGGAGTGAAGCAATGAGGATATAAAATTGACAGGTATTCATTTGTATATCACTTCTCTTGAGAGACATTTTCTTTAGAACTGTGGAACCAATGAACTCTTCAGAACAATGTTTCCAAATATCAGGAATCTATTCTAAAACATTAGATAAAAAGTAGGGCATTTTTATATCGGATGCTCAGCTTTAATGGATCTATACCTTGGGGGCTCACTATAGCCCAGGTGGGAGTGATTTCTATAGACAATCTTTATTTCCTATATATAAAGGTGGCAGGCACACTTTGCAACAGAAGTGTTTTTTTTTTTATTGTAGTGTAGTGGTAGTTATCTAAAAGTTGCCTACCTTGAGGTACCACTGAGGCATTCAAGTTGCAGTTTGCATTGACTGTAATGTGATTTTGCCTCATTCTGCCTCAGTATACCTAGGTACACCTCAGTACTGAGGCACTCTTCTACGGTTGCCACTGTATGATTGACTAAATGAGCATCTGATATAATAATGTCCTGCTTTTTATTGTTTTTTGCAATACATGCCTGACATTTGTATTTTGTATTGCAGAGTTCATTGGATCCACAGTGCAAGAGAAAATGTCTCTCAAGAGAAGGACTATATATATATGGATAAACACTTAAACATTTTATATCCTCAGTGCTTCACCCCAACATGTGCAAAATGGACTTCGATATAAATTTATATTTACTGTTATTGTGGTTTATGTGTAAAGTTTTTTTAAAACTTTCATCTACTAACCAACTGTTGAAAATATGCCTTGTGGGTAGTTAATACCAGGTGTGATGTAATACTTTTCATTACCTTTATTGCCAGTTGTAACTTTATGAACCTCCTCGTATCCTAAGGATGACCCACATTCCTCTCCTACAGCTCTATCGGCTCTGGCCAGATTTTGTTTACACTCCTGTCCTTCCTGAACAGAGTATAGCCTGATATGGCTATATCCCAGTTGTGGTGCTCATTGCAAGAATGTAATGGCAACAATGTCCGGGTCAGCCTCTGCCAAAATGGTCACAAGGTGTGGGATTTTATTTCCCAGACTATGAGCATTTGCGCACATGGCCTTCCAGATCTTTTTTTGTCACCTTTCTTGTTAACCCCCTTTTCCCTTTTGCCTACTCTCCTTACCCCTCTCTGCCTTCATTTCCATCCCTCTTCATTTCTTCCATACTGCGTGTCCTGCTATTAGGCACCCTTGGGAGTTTCCCTTCCTTAGGGTTTTCTCTATTGACTACTTCAGCTTCGGGGTGGACAGTTTATGTCTCCCAGGTTCTTTGCCCCAGCTAGTTTCAGTACTTGCCAATGTAGCATTTAAACTGCTCACTGAGGACTGTGGTTCCCCTCCTGGATGGATGCGGTCTATTCCCCCTGTATAGGCCCCCCGTCCCCCTCTTCTCTCCACCACTCCTTCAAACCGAAGCTCCTGATATGGACTAAAGAGTCACACTCCTTTCTGGCTTCTGATCCTGCTGTTCGGGGCTTGAGGTGTGAACCAGGGTCATCAACGTACCCAACAGGCACCTTAATGCTTGGCACTACGGAGCCAGCTATAACAAAGTTTATTTTCAGTGTTGTTTAATTGTTCATACTGCCATCTGCCAACTGATCACTGGAAATGTTTCCATCTCTGATTCAGCTCAGTCAACAGGAAGCAAAAAAAACAAGCATTTGTCAATGCCGAGTGTTTGCTTGCTGGCATTAGCAATGGAAGTGCAGGAGTTAGACAGATACAGTATAGGAATGGTAGTGAAGTACTGAACTGACACCAACTCCACCCCCACTGTGCAGAGATGGACAGGCATTGGGGTGTGCCTTTGGGTCGTCGCCCACAATGGTCACAACATTTCACCTCACCCTACTCTGCAGACACTGACGAGTGTCGAGGTGTGTCTTGGGGTGTTCGGGCTTTATACTCACCTCATTCCATAAGAAAATATGCTGAAATGGGTGCAGTATAGGAGAATGAGGTGAACTCTGGGGCCAAAGAGTCCAAGGCGCACCTCGATGCCTGGCTGCAGGGTGGGGGTTAGGTGGAATGGCATGAGCATTACTGTCGACAATCCCAAGTCACACCCCTGACACCTGCCAGTCCCTACAGGGTAGGGCGTTATGGTCGGAAACCCTAACGTCCTGGGCGTTTCTTGATATTTTACTCCAAGTTTTCAACATAGGCTTTTTGTGACCGTACTGCATGAACAGTGACAGTATCAGTTTGTAAGCTGAAAGGTGATTTTGCACAACGACAGTGCCATTTGGTGCCACAGGTGCAAAAACACATTTCGAACAGGATGTGGAAAATGACAGCTGTACTGTTCATGAGGAGGTGTAAAAAATGGTAATGTTGAAAATCTGGAGTAAAAATATAAAAAAAAACTGGTGAAGTCATGAGCGTGCGTAGAAACTGTGCAATGCACACCTGCAATAGGTTCATAGGTAGTTTCGAGCTAAGGAGGCAGTTATGCCATTTATAAGCTTGCCACCACTTGCTATTGGTGGAAAAGGATATTTTTATCACCCTTATATGTGTCCAGACTATTTCTGAATAAGTCAATTGTTTTACTCTTGATGATGCTTTTTGGAAGGCCAATCCATATAGTTATTACTCTTTGTGTGAACCAATGATTTATTTTGTTTGTTTTATTTAGGGTTCCCATTAATTTTTTGTCATGGGATCTAGTATTAGCTTTAGACGAGTTATTATTCAATCCAATAGTTTTGAATGTAGAATTCTCGTTTATTGCTCTGTATACTGTACAGAGATCACCCCTCATTCTTCTGTATTGCACTGAATAAAGACACAGTTTGTTCATTCTTGTGCTGTAGTCTAACTTCCGCATAGTTGTAATTGTTTTAGTAGCTTTACACTGAATATTTTCAATTAGTTTGTTGCCTCTGATAAATTGAGGTGCACATACTGCAGAACAGTATTCTAAGTGTGGTCTAACCAGACTTGAGAAAAGGGGGACTATCACTTTCTCACTCCTACTTTTGATGTTTTTTTTTAAATACATCCCAATATTTGATTACCTATTTTTGCAATATTTACAGTATGAGTATCAAATGAAACGTTTTTGGAAACTGTTACCCCCAGATCTTTTTCATTTTCAGTGATTTGTAAATTGGTATAATTCAATTTATAAGTATAGCATGGGTTATTTTTGCCCAAATGCATCACCTTACACTTGTGTGCATTGAAATATAGCTAACTTTTAATTGACCAGTTCTCAAGATGTGTGAGATTATTTTGGATTTGGACTGCAGACTCTACTGTATGTTAGTAACAATGCCTCCCAGTTTGCAGTCGTCAGTGTATTTAGCCATCCAACACTGATTATTTAAGGGGAGCATGGAGGTGATCAATATATTAAAAAGAACTGGTCCCAAGACAGAGCCCTGGGGGACATCGCTAGTAACAGGACCCCATAATGATAAATAGCCATTTAGTGAGACTCTTTGTGTGCGATCAAAGAGCCATGATGTAACCCTTTTATAATCTGGGGATGTAAATCTATTGTTTCTAATACAGTAGGTCAATAAGAATTTTGTGCGATACTGAATCAAAGGCTTTTGAAAAGTCCAAGAATATTATATCAACTGATAGACCTTTGCTCCGGGCTTCGCTTACTGGCTCAAAAAAATTTAAAAGATTTGTTAGGCATGACCTGCCCCTTACAAACCCATGCTGGGTGGTATCTATATAGCCAATGATTTTTAGATGTTCTATAATTCTTTCCTTCAGTAGTCTCTCCAAGAGTTTACAAAAAATGGCTGTAAGACTTATTGGTTGATAGTTAAATACTGAGTTTCTGCTGTCTTTTTTATGTAAGGGAATCACTGTGGCTTGCCTCTATATTGGTATTTTTGACCCTGTAGCAAGAGAGGCATTAAATAAAAAGGTCAACGGTCTCACAATGTGAGAAGCAGCATTCTTAATGAAAATTAGCTGAATTTCATCTGGTCCTGCAGACCCATTAGGTTTTAATGTCGTTATGGCATCCATGACCTCTTCTTCGCTGACGGGCTGTATGGTATTTTTAAACTCAGTGTTTGGAACTTGAATTTGAGCTGTGGGGTTAAACATACTAGTAAAATGTTTATTAAATTCAATAGCCATTTGTTTTTCATCTGTTATAACTCCATTCGCCGTATATAGAGGTCCTATGGCAGAATTAGATGTTTTAATGGACCCAATATAGTTGTAGAAACTTTTTTTATTATCCTTTGTTGAGAATGCTATCCTTTCCTCAAAGTGTTTATTTGCTTTCCTGATCAAGCTCTTATTTTTATTAACTGATATTTTATACCTGGCCCAGTTTGTGGATGTGGGATATTTTTTATATAGTCTATGTTTTCTGTTCATGTTGTGCTTTATACGTTTATTCCACCATGGGGAAGTTCTCTTGTTGTTGCTATATTTACTTCTGGATGGAACCCAACGATTGAAACAATATTGTATATTGTTATACAATATAAGCCAGATATCATTCAGATTTTTGTTGATTAAGTCGTTTTCTCAGTCCCAATCCATCAAATATTTGTTTATTGAATTGTAGTTGGCTGAGTAAATTTTTTTTATTGTTGTACAACCATGTATTATGGTATGTTGTTTAATATTAACTACTGCTAGTACCATGTTGTGATCGCTGTTAGATAAAGGATGAAGAACTTCAGCTTTACTAATATTCTCCTGAAGGTTTGTTAAGAATATATCTAAATTGTTAATTTCCTCTAGTAGGGGTTTTAACAAGTTGGTCCATATTGTTTTGGATCATTATATCCATAAATCTGCTTTCTATTGATGAAAAGCATTTACCAGATTTCCAATTGATGTTAGGGAGATTAAAGTCGCCAATAAGAATATAGTCTTGGTCGAGTCCTATTTCTTCTATTTTATTCAAAAATATATAATTTTCTTGACTAGTTAAATTGGGGGCCCTATACCCCAGACCTATGGTGACACTGTAATTATTGGGAAAGAGAATTTTAGTCCATAGTAATTCTGATGCACACTCTTTGTTGGATCCACCTATTGTGATATTTTTATAGATGTTTGATATATACAGGGCGATGCCGCCTCCTCTGGTACCACTGCGATTGTTTTCTATTTTTGTGTACTCAGGCAGTTTTGTACCCCAGTCTGAGGCTTTAAACCATGTTTCAGTTATTCCACAAATATCTATGTTGTTGGTATCCATATAATCCTTTAGCTCGTCTGTTTTGTTTAACAGGCTGAGGGCACTGACCAATAGTGTATTCAGCTGTGTCTTATATTGTACTTTTGTATTTTTTTCAGAATGGTTGGCATTGCTTTCATTATCCTTAGTATCCAGAGACTCTGGGTTTGGAGCTGAGCCCTCCCCCTATCACTTAGTTTAAATTATTCTGAATATAATTGATGAAGGATTTGCCTAAGATGCTATTTCCTTTTCTACAAAGGTGAAGTCCATCCCATGAGAAGAATTCATGTTTGCCATAAAAGACTTCCCAATGAGTTATGCAGTCAGTGTTCTGTTGTAGACACCAGTGATGTAACCAGTTGTTTAGTCATTTAATTTTAAGTTCGGAATAGTAATTAGCTTTAGGAATAGGCAGAATCTCAGAAAAGGCAAATTTACATTCTGAATCAACGAGTTTGTTTGCCATGGCTATGTAATAAGCAATAAGGCACAACAGGGTGTGGGTTATTGGGGATTTACCCACGTCTTGTGTGGTGTGTCACGAGACACAGCCGAGTAACTTAACCATACAAGAAGTGGGTAAATTACCCAGTAACTCACACCCTGGAGTGCCTTATTGCGATTATACAATGGATTCATGTGTAAAATAAATTTAAAATTAGTTTAATTATGTTTTTTTATAAATGCCATTCCACAGGTGTGGGTTATGCAGGATTTACCCACGGTCATGTGACATTTTTTGACCAATGAGGTTACAGGATCTTCACACACCATTGTATAATCCTGTTTAATTTTAACCAAGGGTTCTCTAAGGATATTGTTGGCGCCTACATGAATGATACCTAGGGAATCAGCAGGATTGGTTATGATGTTCTCTAGTGTATAGGTTATGTCTGAAATTTTTGCTCCCCCAAAGGATGACACTGTTAGGAATTCCTTGTCATCATCACATACTTGCCTAACTAGATGTTTCACTATACATATATTGATTTATGACAAGGTTCAGTTTGGAAATCCATTAAATTAACTTCATCAGGTGGGCATATGTCTGTTCCTAAAGGCTGATGGTTGCTTGCCATAAGGTTGTTGAGATCAACAGCAGGAGTATTAATGCCAGTTTCTGTGCTATTAAAGGATGCAGAGACGTTATCAAGGTCTATGGAATGCCTGTTTACTTGTTTATTTAGCTTGTTTTCTGGCTGCAAGGGTAAGTTTAGAACACTAACCTTAGACTGAGAGCCGCTTACAACCTGATGTAAAACCCCAGGTGTAAATGTATTGTAAAAGACTTTAACAGGATTTACTGGTAAGTTGTCACAATTTTTATTTGTACTGGGATCCTCAGTTATAACAGTTGATGGAATTTCTGGTAATTGTTTTGGGGATTTTTTACACCAGATTTTCAACATTGGCATTTTGGGACCGCTGCTCATGAAGAGTGTCACTGCGATGTCCTTAATCTGTCCAGAACACTGATTTCCCAAAGCGACTGCACTATTCTGCACCGGAAGTGCAAAAACACATTTCAGCCAGGATGTGAAAAATGTCAGCTGTACTGTTCATAAGGAGGTGTGGAAAAATGCCAACGTTGAAAATCTGGAGTGCAAATATTACAAATTTGCAAAGTTACCAGGGTGGGGTGTGTGGAAACTGCACAACACACGCTCATAACACAGTCACTTTATGGACTTACATCACCAAATTTTCAACAGAGGCATTTTAGGACCTCTGGTCATGAATAGTGTCACTGTGATTTTCTTAATCTGTCCCAAACACTGATTTACCACAGCAGCCACGTTATTCTGCGCCGGAAGTGCGAAAACACATTTCAGCCTGGATGTGAAAAATGACACCTGTACTGTTCATAAGGAGGTGTGCATAAATGCCAGTGTTGAAAATCTGGAGTGAAAATATTACAGATTTGCGAAGTTATGAGTGTGCGTGGAAACTGTGCAATGCACGCTCATAAAGCAGTTATTTTTTTGGAATTTTTTCACCAAATTTGCAACATAGGCTTTTTGAGAGCCCACTTCATGAACAGTGACATTGTCATTTCGTTAATCGGTCCTGAAAGGTGATTCCGTGCAGTGACCACAAAATCACCTTTCAGGACTGAATAACGCCATGACAGTGACTGAATTCATGAGGAGGGGTCCCAAGAACCCCATGTTGAAAATTTGGTGCCAAAAACTGAAAAAGTCTCCGAGATAGCCAGATAAGTTGAAAAAAAAAAACATTTATGCCATTATATAGCTTACCGGCATTTCCTCAGTTCACGGTCGGTTTGAAGAGCGCAGCCGTGTTCCCAGTCCACCAAAGATCGTCGTGCCAGGCTCCAGAGTCAGGTATGGGATGGGGGGGAGGAGGGTGCACAGAGGGTGGGCGCAGGTTGGGGGAGGGGACACTAGACTCAGCGAGTGACTGTTTTCTTTATTTTTACAGGATTTAAAACAAAAAAGGACACAGCGGAAGTATTGGCATGCTGGGGTGAGCTTCCAGTGTGCCACCTGGATGTTTGTTGGGAAGTGAGTGGAGCCAATGGGGATTGGGCACCCCCATTGGAGATATAGTTTGCTGGTGGGGGGGCACATGAGCCAAGGGTGATTGGGCACCCCCTTGGCACACAACAAATTGGGGGCATGATGCCCGTGAGGATTGGGCTACCGTCGTAAATAGCTTTGGGAAGGAGGCATGCCGACAGGGGAATGGTCACCCTTGTTGGCTGTATTGGGGACTGAGAGGCGGCGGCTGTCTGTCGACTTCTGTTGGGACTGTGAGAGGCCGACTGAGAAGCCGCCGCCATGTTTCTTTGCAGCAAGACACCAGACAATGCAGCTGTAATTGGCTGCTGCAGTCAGGGACCGCCCCGCAAACACAGCTGTTTGTGTAGTGACGGGGCGCTCCCTGATTGCAGCGGTCTATTGCTTTGAGCATAGTGGCATGCTCATTAACTACCATCATCAACAGCATGCTCCTCTATTCGCTGCATCAGAGACCAGCCCCAGAATAGACTACTGCTATTTGCCACAACACTGCCACGCCTCTATAACCCGCTTGTGAAGGAAGCTGGTGCAATGTGTTTCTTGAGTGCAAGTAAACACAAAAAGTACTGAAAAAAGTGAAAATGTGTGTGATGGGAGAGCTTATGGACATTTTCTTATTTATTTGAGGAAACTCTGTACTAAATAAAGTAACGGATGGAAACCCATGCAAAGACAAAGTATGTGTTTCTACCTCAATATTCTGATGACATGTCAGAGTCTTGATGTCATCAGAACCCCTCAGTGGAAACAAAAGCCTTGATCTACATGGTTCCCCATCCATTATTCTGTCATGTGTGCTGGCAGCTTGATTGTAGAACCATGGGCCTTATAGTGCTGGCTTTCCAAGAACTGCTCCAGGTATTTCCTGCAGTACACCAAGTGCTACAGATGGCTCAAATATAAATAGATACATCTTTAAGGAACTTAGAATAATACTGGGATGCATACAGGCAGTCATTGGAACAGATGTTGTGCAGCAGCTAGTTCTTTTGGTCTGGCATTGTCTCCATTCATGTATAATAGGGTCAAAATCACTAAGCGTCATTTTGACTGTCAGTGCTCGGGAATCAGAAAAAGACGAGTTAAAGCATAAAAGAAGAAGTATGGTTCAACTTTTTATGAAGGCTGAAGGTGAATGTAGGCCTTTCTGTGAACCTTAAACAATAAGCCTTTCTATGAAACCAGAAAACATGAAGGGTGAGGTAGTCAGGATTCCAGACCTTCATACACAGGAAGATAGAAGATGATTCCCAATCCAGGATAACAGGTTGATGCCAGTATGGCTTACCACTGGTATTATATAAACTCTTGGAATCCACAGGAAACACACAAACGTATGCACACTGTGACGTTGACATTAATCTTTAGTTATTGCAGAGAGAAAGATAACTTAACAAGTGGTTGTCTGCTTGCTACTGACTTTACCTATATTTAAGTCTTCAGCATGATCTTCAGAAGTAGATTGTGTATTCCTGCTGTAGCAACCCCGGTCTCTTATATTCTCAACCTTTCTTTCCCCATAGGTGCTGTTCCCAAGACATGGAAGAGGGTTTCTGTAATCCCCTTCATAAAGGGAGTAAACCTTCTATCTCTGGGAACTATCGCCCTCTCTCTCTCTCTTTCCTGCCCGCTTTTAACACCAGGTTCTCTCCCAGCTCACCCCCTTTCTAGACTCTTCCATGCCCCGTTCTAGTCTGGGTTCAGAAAGACTCACTGCACTGCCTCCTTGACTCAATGCCTCTATTCTGAAGGGTATGGATGAAGGCCTGATCATCTCCTCGTCTTTGTCCACCTGATCAAACACTTGACACTGTCTCCCACCCTAGTTTCCTGGACAAGCTTGACAGCGTGGGTCCTCCTGACCACTCAGATAGTTCAGCTTCTGTCTAGAGCATGTCAGTCTGCATAGGCATACTCTCTCCCCTGCAGTCCTGATTTGTTCAGTTGTACCCCATGGCTTGGTCCTCAGTCCTATCCTGTTCTCAGGTTTCCTCTGTGACCTCCCCAAAGCTTCCTTCTTCTCAAAACAGTCACACACACATATCTATGTAGCTCTATATATCTATATATATATATATATATATATATATATAGACAGAGATATATATATATATATATATATATATATATATATATATATACTGTATTTCACAGACTTGAAGCTGCCCTTGAATAGAAGCTACCCTCAAATATAAGCCGCATGTGATAATGAATACTTTTACCAAAAGATGCCCTCAGATAGAAGCCACGGCTTCTAATCAGGGTTGAAGTTATGTCAGGTAAAACTCTGTCGGTGGGACTCTTTATGATTTTATCTCTTTAAATATTTATTTATTTATTGAATTTTGTTGACCGGGTAGGCACACTGGGCCCCGGAGGTCCCTTTTTCAGGGGCGACCCGGATGATTGTTATATTTCTTTTTTAAATGTTTGAATTTAGTTCATGTTTGTTCTTATTTTGCTATAAAGTAGACCAGTAACAATATATTTGATAATATTCATAGATATGTAATATTTTTCTTTTTCACTTTTAAAATAGGATTTTGCAATACAAGCCACCCTCAAATACAAGCTGCGCTCAAATACTCTTCAGGTCAAAATAAAAAAATTCAAATAGAAGCTGCAGCTTCTATTTGATGAAATACGGTATATTCTTTGCAAAAAACTAAGTTAATGCATCAGTTAGGGATGATATCAAACCTTAAAAGAGTGAAATACAATGTTAGGGTCTCAGCCCTAACACCTTAACCCCCGCCCTGCACACACCAACCAGTATCAGGGGTGTACCTTGTTCGTCAGCCTTAATGCTTACACCATTCCATAAGTACATAAGCTGAGATGGGTACAGTGTAGGAGCATGGGGTGAGCATTAAGGCTTACAACCCCAAGGCACCCCCCTGATGCTGGTTGGTGTGTGCAGGGAGGGGGTGGGGTGTTTAGGTTGAAACACTAGCGTTGTATTTCCCTCCTTTTTACAGTTTGATATCAACGCAAACTGATGCATTAACATAGTATTTTTGCAAAAAATTTCCTTACTTTTTGGGATAGTGTATTGTAGCCTTATTTGCCTGTGGGAGTGCAGTGCCCTCCAGGACCCACGTGGTGTATCCCAGTTTCCCCTTGAACATGTTCCCAAATGCTCACAGCACCCCCCTCATCTTCTCTGCCTGGGCTGATGGCAGCTGCCCTGAGAGTGTAAGGTTATCCACTGAGGATCCCTCTTGCTCCTTCCCAAGGAGGTCTACAAGTGGATAAGTCTAATTTTCCCCTTCTGGTGCACTGCACACCTCAAGGACCTTTTCCTCACCATCATAGTAGGGCTTCATCATATTAACATGATATACCCTCTGCCTGCATCTTCTGTCAGGCGGTCCTACTGCATAATTGATCCCACCTTCCTGATTATGGAGAATGGGGCTTCCCATGCTGCCTGCAGTTTATTTTGTCAGACTGGGACAAGTACCATCACTCGCTGTCCGACTTTATATTCCCAGGCTTTGGTCCCATGGTCATACCAGGTTTTCCGCTGCTGTTATGCAGTGGCCAAGAGCTCCTGGGCAAGCCTCATTAGCTTCTTAAGCTGGGTCCTGAAATTCAGGATGTACTCCACAACAGATTCCCTTTGGGAGGGAAGGTCACATTCCCATTCATCCCTCACTAAATCTTGGGACCCCCTCACTCTGTGACCAAACAGGAGCTCCAAGGGATTCCTGTGGGTCTTCCCTGTACACAGTCAGGAGGTGGGACAAATATTTGTCCCACTCCCTCTTGTGCTGGTCAGCAAATGTCCTGAGCATAGTTTTGAGGGTCCCATTAAACTGCTTGACCAGGTCATTTCTCTCGGGATGATAGGGTGAGGCACAGAGCTGTTTCACCCCGAACTTCTCCCACAGACTAGTCATTAATGAGATGAATTCATCCCCTGGTCTGACAAAATCTCCTGGGGAAATCCCACCAGCTAAAGATTCCCAGGAACTCATCAGCCACTTTTTCTACCTCAATAGAGGACATAGCCACTGCCTTGGGGTACCTGCTTGCATAGTCCATGACAACCAATATGTATCTTTTACCAGTGTGACTTGGGGTGCTCAGTGGCCTTGCTCTGTCCATGGCTACCCTCTTAAAGGATTCATTAATAATAGGCAGGGCCCCTACTTTGCTGCGGCACAGTGGGACCAAGTTCTGCGGCAAGACTACCATTTGCCGGAGAACTTCTGCGGCAGTGGTTTGTAATTTCTGCGGAAGTTCTGCGGCACTAACAAACCACCACATCACAGTGTCAGCTTGTCATCCTGACTTCACTTTCATGGCAGTGGTTATTGCAATCAGAATGGTGGAAAGCACAGTAACACTAGTTCAAAAAATAACAGACATAAAAATAATTTTATGCCTTAAAAAGCAAAACGAATGTCTCTCCCTTAAGGTCCTAGCCTGTTGCATAAATGACATTTGCAGAGGGGATCTTATGTGATAAATAAGGTATTTCTATATGCATGCTATCTATCCCACTAATGAGGTTTCCACTGTCTATCACTTACATATTTGTATGTGCTTTCTATACCACTCATGAGGTTCCCACTGTGTATGACTTATATATTTATATGCAATCTGTAACATACATACAAATGTGCGTGTGTGTGGTGAGAGAGACAGATGTACTGTATGTGTGTGTGCATATACCTATATATATATATATATATATATATAAATGTTTTTTTTTTATTTCCATGAACTTGCATCCTCATTCATATAGGTCCCATTGGAAATGGAATAGAGGAGTTATTGCAAAACTCATTTTTCATGTCAACCTGCTTACCCTGACTTACTGCATAACACTATCAAGCCATGACATGCATGTGAAATAATTGTGAGATAGAGCTCTCCAGCCCATCACAATGCGTCCACCATGTGACAGAACACTGTACCATGCCTTCCCAGGCACTGAGCAGTGATGTGTTCCACCAATCCTTGTGCTGTCCAGCCAGCTCTCACAGCTAATCTCTGAACCTGAGTTGCCGGCAAAGAAACACAGCATGCTACCCTCTGGCCCAACAGCTGTCCCTGCACACGACATTTCTCCATAACTTTTAGGTGATTCTATCAGCCAGTGACAATATGTAATCAGTAACCCTGGCAAAAATGCGTACAGTGCAATTATTTATTTAACAGGTCTAGTCTTTCAACAGGTCTACACATTATTATATTCCACTTTTCTGGGCATAATTACTTTATTTTTCTTAAAAATTGCAGTTCAATTAATTTTACCAGTTATTCATTTCAGATGGCATCTCTATACCTTAAAGGGACAAATAGGTTTGTACAAAGTGAGGCATGGACTTAAGTCTGTGCTATTAACAAGGTTTTGTTTAAGTTGGCCCTAGTGCAATAATGTAAGACTGAAAATTATATTAGGCTGCCGTGCAGGTTGAGCAAATATCACCATGTATGATGTGCTGTGCCACCATCTCTGGCAGTGGGAGCTGTGGTAGATAAGTGACTGTTCATTTCTGTTGCAGAATGCAGCCATTTCGCTAACTAATGTATGATGTTACAGCAATGATAACATCACATTCTGAGCATATGGGGGGTTCTGGATATAAAAAGAGGGGAAGGGAACCAGATTCTATGGATAAACAGAAATATTAATAAAAATCACCAAGAAGAGTGAATTCTGCGGCACTGCAGAAGTTCTGTAGTAGATTGCAAGTTCTCCGCAAAATTATGCGGCCGCAGAATTCTAGAGGCCTTGATAATAGGTATGGCACCAAAGCCGCCTTAGCCTTGTTCCCTACCTTTCCCACCCTCTGGCACTGTGGACAAGTCCAATAGTAATTTGCCATATCTGTGTACATATTCAGCCAAAAGAAGTTGTCGTCAAGCCACCATTTTGTGCACTTAATACCCAGGTGGCCTGAAAAAGGGACGTCATTGGAGCCAAAAGCTGCTTGAGGTAGTCTTGGGGGACTGCCAGCTACTGGATTACCCTCTCCTTCTAGCCCCCTCTGTGGTGTACACTTCCTGTACAACAGCCCATTCTCCCAGTAAACTGACTTTTTGATCCCCTGAGAGTCCTCAGCACTGTCTGCTACCTCTCTCAGTTTCTGGAGGGTAGGATCAGCCAATTGAGCTTTTCCCAGCTTCTCCCATCTGACCCTCCCCAACTCCCCTTCAGAAGGAAATCTACCCCTGGCTGATACCTCCTCTGTTTTCAGTTGGGGCTCATGGTTGGTACTCCTAGATAGCCCCTTACCCACACTAGTCACTTCCTTAGCTTCTGAGGGAGGCATTAGCACAGGCTCTGTGTCGTGCCCTCCTCACCTTCAGAAGCTTGCCTTTTTGCCTGACATCAGGCAGTAACACACACTAGGTTTTCCTTGTGGTCAGAATTGTTCCCCATGATTACATTCACAGGGAGATCAGGTACGACTCCCACCTCCTGTACCCCATGACCACCTTCCCAGCAAAGGGACCTGAGCCAATGGCACTTGCACCACTGGACCCTTGACTCCCCGAATCTTGGAAAACTGCCCGGCAGAGTCTGCTCCGCCTGGGTCATATCCTGCCTTATCACAGAGTTGGAGGTGCCAAGTGTCCCTCAATGTCTGTGTTACTGTCCCATTAACTATGATAAGGTGCATATGCATGGAGGAATTTGGTGGCACTATAGTGGGTACACAGACTGCTATCTGTTGGGTACTGTCTTGATCACTCCCTACCCAGGTTTTTGCCCTTTGCTCATGTTGTAGGGCAGTCATTGGACAGATACCCCACTTTCTGGCAAACCCAACATTTCTTTGCTCCCGGCTCCTTGTTCCCCTTAGGACCGATGGGCTCTGTTTTAAGCTTGGGTGGAGGCTGGTTTACTTTAGGCTGCCCTCCCTGGGTCCCCTAAAACCATGTGGTGCCCCACCTCCATTGTTCCTATGCTGCGCTTGTGGTCTGCTGGCCACATACAAATCAGCATTTGGAGTTGCATACCCAATCCAGTAGCCATGTGCACAGGTCCTCAGGTACAATTTTAAGAAAATGTTCGCTTACAAACAAATATTTTATTTGCTCTATGTGCCTAGCTTTAGTCCCATACACCCAGCGGTCTTCATAGGTACACAATTGGACGTGCAATTCTACATAGCTGTCTCATGGGTCCCTTCTCATTTTTCTGAATTTTCACTTATAAGCCTCAGGAGTCAGTTCAACACATTTCAGTAACACCCTTTTAACTTTGTTAAAGTCCATACAGTCCTGGTCATCCATTCTAGCAAATGCGTGCAAAGCATGGCCAGTAAGCAGTGGTGTGAGGTGGGTCATCCACATAGCCCTGTCTAATTTAAGCTGCACACATACCCTCTCAAATGATTTTAAAAACAAGTCAAGATCATTCCCCTCCTGATATTGAGGGAACATTTTAGAATTAATTGTGGCTTCATGGGTTGGACCTCCTGCACCATTACTTATGGTTTGCTGTGGTGTTTGCTGGCGTAGTTTCACCATCTGTTTCTCATGCTGTCATTCTTTCGCTCTTTCCACCTACATCAGAATTTATGCTGGCGAGCTTTCTCTGTTTCCTCCTGCATCAGGATTTCATGTTGCCGAGCCTTCTCTTGTTCTTCAGCCTCCAGCCTTAGTCTCTCTCCCTTTCAGCCTCAGGCCTTACCCTCTGCAGTTCAGCCTCCTTCAGGGCATGCGCTATACTCAGTATCTTCAGCTGATGCTGAGACTCTGCTGCACAGGCTCTTAGCTCAGGTTTGGGCTGTAGTGCTCCACCAGATCATGACTCAAGAGGTCCCTCTGTCTCAGCTGCTGAGACCTCAGTCTCTCTACCTGTCACCTTGCTCAGTAACCACCTGCTTCACAGGTATATAATCATACAACTCTGGGACTGTTTGACCCCCTTGCATTTGCTTCTGCTCTGACAAGGCTTCTACAAGTCCATTCTTTGCCAGGCCCTCATTGACAATCCCGCTACCTGCACACAGTTCTCGAAGTTGATGCACAATGAATCTGCCGTATGCTAAGGAGTTCATCTTTTCTAACTATGCTGCGCTAAGCTGTTTTTCTAGAAATAAAAAGAAAAACAGTAATAAACAATGTAATCTTTTGTTTATCCTGTTTCGTGACTGTTAAGGTATATTTCCACTGGCACTCTGTCACTCCATATGCTAGGTAAGGCTTTTACCTCTCTCCCAGAGTTCCTGCCTGTACAGGAAAGCACATTGCGCACAAATTCTGACTTTAAATCTGTGCACTGATCCGCATTGCTTTGCCACCAGTTGTGACATAAACTGCCACTTGGGCCTTCCCAGCTTACAGGGCAGTTTTGTTAGGGACTTCTAATTCACTACCACCTCCTGATTTTATCAGATAACTGTTTTTGCCCTGCTTGGAGTCAAGAAGGTCAGCATAATAATCATTGGTAGAGTGCACTGCGGAGACAGACTGCAAACAGGGCCCAGCAGAAATAATAAAAATTATGTTGTCAGTAATGAGGCAGTCACTAGTTCTATCAAAAAGTAGATTCTTTACTAGAGGATACTACGGGTATTTACAAACAGGATATATTTACAGTAAGCTAGAAAGTTTACATGGTTACTGAGAACAGAAAATAAAGTAAGTTAGAGATATGATTTGTTAGAAGAAACCTCAACTTTATCCTCACCTAAAGTCTCTTTACCTGCTGCTAGCTACAGAAGACATTCCCCCTAGGCTGTGCTTCCTTACCAAGATGACTTCCAGCATAGCCCTCCATTCCTCAGATGTCAAGTTTGTGTGTGTGTGTAAGAGAGAGAGAGGCGTCACCTTACCCAGTATCCCCACCCATGTGAGAATGTGTGTGATGTCATCTCCTTAGCTGTTCCTCGCTATCTCTTGAAGTTTCACGACATGCCCCTGGGTCCATTGCCTAACATAGGAACATATCCCAGGAAAGACTCCCCACTGGGATTATAGCTTAATTGTCTCCTCCATGCTCATCCTGTCAGCAGTTACTGCTAACCTTCCCACAAGAACATTGGCACCTACACAGTGGATGACCAGCTCTCCTTAGCTGCCTATATATGTGATCTGGCATCCATCTTGTGTCTATTCCAAACAGAACTAGTAACAGATGAATATTTAAACTAACAAGAAAAGAATAACTGAATGTGGTCATATTTACTGTCACACTCCCCACTTATCTTGGTTCCCGTCTCACCTACCCTTGTCCGCCCACTTCAGCTTTGTCTCTCATTTTGTTTCCCATCTCCACGTAAAATCACCTGCAGGTCAGTCTGCCTTTGCTTTTAGATTCTACTGACTCTGGTCCAGCCTACCCCCTGCTGTCTGCTCTGCCGTCTCCTCTTCTGCTCTAAAAACCATCCTCCATGACTTCATGATTGTAGTTTGGCAGAAGACACCAGGAGGAAGGAGTGCTGTGTGACTTGCCTTCTCTACTGGGACTAAAGAAGTAGAACTTGGACTTTAATTTAGGGTAAAAAAAAAAACTAACAGACAAAACAAACAAAATAATTAGTGTGTTTATCTGAGTTAACTGAACTGAATGGTTATCTGAACAGTTATCTAGGTGTAAATCTCAGATGTTTGAAAGGGCTTGATAGCAGTGCAGTTTAAATTACTTGTAGAAAGATCTAGTAAGTAGGGGGAGTGGCTTAGCTAGAAGGAAGCTAAATTTAAAGACTGCCTTAGAGAGATTCTGTTAGTAGTTTGGCAGAAGACACCAGTAGGAAGGAGTGCTGTGTGACTGGACCTCTCTACTGGGACTATATTACCCTCCTTCCCTCCCATCCACCCTCCCACCCAAGCTAGTTCTACTTTTATAGGCACAGGATTTGACTGACAACAGGAACTTCCTGTTTGGGAGCAGGAAGTGAGTGATCACAGAGCACAAAGACCCACCATCCTAGAAGGGCAAAGTAGTTCTCCGGCCCCTTCTAGCTGCTGGAGGCCTGCCTCTGAGCAAGTAAGGGGTCTACTGAGAAATATAGGATATTCTTGTCTCAGAACAGGACAGTCCGGAGCTTAAAGGGCACAGAGGCAGAAAGTAAGTAGAGAGAGAAGAGAAAGGAAAAAAACAAAAGAGGAAAGAGTAAGGATTCCAAAAACAGTTAAGGGGCCAGAAATAAGACATGATGGGAGTAATGCAGTGCAGTGGTTGTGGAACAGCAGTCTTCTGGGAGACTTCAAGAGGATGCGGTGTTGTCCCATCTGCAGGTACCTCTGTGGGTTGAGGGAGGAGGTTGCTCATCTCCAGGCTGAGTTGGCCAGGATTTGTGGGACCTCCTCTTTCATCCAGGGACCACCAGTGCCACTGCCTTTGCCACAGAGGTTGCCAAGAAAGAGGAGCGGTTGGACCACAGTGGGCTCAGGGAGGGTGAGGGTGGTGGAACAGGGGTGCATCCCTCCAGTTGTACCTCTCCACAATTCCTATGCCATTCTGGCAAAGTGTAGTTCCTCTGTGGAGGCACCTGCAGTGGAGACCAAGGAGGATGCTGGGAACCTCCACAAAGAAGACCCACAGGAGGGTGGCATGGGACCCCACAGGGGAAGGAAACAACTCCTGATGGGGGACTCCATTGTTAGGAAGGTAGAACTGGGGGAGGAAGGGGAGAGGGAGGTAAGGTGCCTGCCTGGCACCATGGCTTGGAGGGACAGGGAGCGAATCCTCAGGATTGCCGGAGCAGCTGCACAGGGGAGGGAGCTGGATGTCATTGTCCACTTAGGGACAAATGACCTGGCTAAGAAAGGGATTAGAGCAGTGCAGGAAGAGTTTGTGGAATTGGGGAGGGGCCTTAGACAAGTAGAACGCACGGTAACCTTCTCAGAGGTGCTGCCCATCTATGGTGTAGGAGAGGCTAGGGTGTTCCGCACCATGGGATTCAATCAGTGGTTGAAAAACTGGTGCAGAGCTCAGGGATTTGGCTTCATTTGGGACTGGGGGTCCACCTGGAGTGATGCAAGCCTATACTGGCATGATGGGTTGCATGTGTCCAGGAGGGGAACCAGGATCCTACGTGATAGGTTTAAATGCTTCATTAGCAAGCATTTAAACTAGCCAAGGCGGGAGGCACTGGAAGGAATAGAAATCCTAGCCCCAAAAAATATCGTAGTAAAGTGTAAACACCAACATAGAGGTGGTGATAGGGAGAAGGGCAGGGGTAGATGGAGAAAGTGACAAAGGCAAGAAGGACAGGGATGGGGCAAAAAGGAGTAAGGCCATCAGGAAAAGGAGGGTAATGAGTACCAGTGCCCATAGTCTGGGCAACAAGCTCCCTGAGCAGGTGGCCTTGATGGAAGAGGGATGTCTGGATATCGTAGCAGTCACAGAAACATGGTACACAGAGAACCATGACTGGGGAAAGTGACAAAGGCAAGAAAGACAGGGATGGAGCAAAAAGGAGTAAGGCCATCAGGAAATGGAGGGTAATGAGTACCAGTGCGCGTAGTCTGAGCAACAAGCTCCCTGAGCAGGTGGCCTTGATGGAAGAGGAATGCCTGGATATTGTAGCAGTCACAGAAACATGGTACACAGAGAACCATGACTGGGATGTTAACATACCAGGGTACATAACCTACAGGAGAGATAGGCAGGGGAGAAGAGGGGGAGGAGTAGCTGTCTATGTAAAGGAAGGGATAAAAGCAACTGAACAAAAGAGTCAACAGGGAGGAGAGGAGGCACTGTGGGTCACCTTGGAGACTGGAAATGGCACCAAAATCCGCACAGGGGTTGTGTACAGACCCTCATGTCAGGGGGAAGGAATGGACAAGGATATGATAGAAGGCATTCTTAGGATGGAGATACTGTTGATGGGAGACCTGAATATGCCAGATGTTAACTGGAGCACATTTGCTGCTGCCACATCCAAGAGCAGGGCCATTCTCGATGCCCTACAGGTGGCAGGCCTCAGACAGCTAGTTTCGGAACCCACTCATGAGGGAGCAATCTTAGACCTCGTACTCTCAAGTGGGGACAGTGAGAGGATCTCAGATCTAGAAGTGGGTTGCCATCTGGGAACAAGTGACCATCAAACAGTGTGGTTCACGTTAAACTCAGCTACAGAGTGAAGCCATACAAAAGTGAGGGTACTGGACTTCAGGAGGGCCAACTTTGGCAAGATGGGAGAGTGCCTCAGAAAAGCACTAGCAAACAGGCTAGAAGGATGGGTGGAGCAACAATGGGGAATCATCAAAACTGCCATCATAGATGCAACAATCCTTTGTGTGAAGCAAATAAATCAAAATGAAAGAAAAAGCCACTATAGTTCTCAAAAAAGGTGGCTGGGAAAGTCAGGGAGAAAAAGATAGCATTCAGGAAGTATAAGGAAACACAGAAGGAGCAGGACAGAGAACTGTACCAGTTAAGGCAGAAAGAAGCAGGGAGGGAAGTCAGAATAGCAAAGGCCCAAACTGAGGAAAAGATAGCCAACTTGGTTAAGAAGGGGGATAAAACCTTTTATAGGTACATCAGAGAGCATAGAAAGACAAAGGGAGGGATAGTGAGGCTGAATAGAATGAATGGTGGGTCGGCAGAGGGGGGCAGTGAAAAAGCAGGGATACTGAACGAATATTTCTGCTCAGTATTCACAAAAGAAGTGGGGGAAGTGCCTAATCCAATTAACAGAAGCACTCTTGATGGGGGAGGGGGGTCGATCCCAGCCCTTTCACTGAAGAAAGGGTTCTGCAAGAACTCCTAAAACTGAAGGTGGACAAAGCAATGGGGCCTGATGGAATTCACCCCAATATTCTAAAAGAATTAAGGGGGGAACTAGTGAAACCACTGACTACTCTTTTTAATAAATCATGGGAGGATGGTGTGGTACCTGAGGACTGGAGGAAGGCGGATGTGATTCCCCTTCACAAAAGTGGGACCAAGACAGAGACAGGAAACTACAGACCTGTCAGTTTGACCTCTGTGGTAGGGAAAGTGATGGAGTCACTTCTGAAGGAAAGAATTGTTGAGTTCCTAGAGGCCAGTGGGGCACAGGACCCAAGGCAGCATGGGTTCACAGTGGAAAGGTCATGTCAGACAAATCTAATAGATTTCTTTGACTGGGTGATCAAAGTAGTAGACGGGGGCTGTGAACATGGTCTACCTAGACTTTAGCAAGGCATTTGACACAGTCCACACAAAGATTAATAGTCAAATTAACCAGCCTGGGAGTGGGTCCCAGGGTGGTAGCCTGGGTAAAACATTGGCAGGACAACAGGACACAGACGGTAATTGTAAATGGAGTCCACTCTGAAGAAAGAGGGGTTACTAGTGGGGTACCGCAGGGTTCAGTGCTGGGTCCAGTCCTTTTTAATGTCTTTATAAGTGACATTGCAGAGAGACTGGAAGGAAAAGTATGCCTCTTTGCAGATGACACAAAGATCTGCAACAGGGTTGATACACAAGGAGGCGTGGAAAGGATGAGAAGGGACTTGGCAAGGTTGGAGGAATGGTCAGAAGTATGGCAGCTAGGATTCAATGCAAAGAAGTGCAAAATAATGTACCTGGGAAACAAGAGTCCAGGGGAAGATTACACAATGGGGGGGAGGTAGTAACAACAACAAAAAAGGAAAGGGACCTAGGGGTAATCATATCAGATGACCTTAAGGTTAGCAAACAACGTGAGAAGGCACTAGGGAGGGCTGGGGTATACTGGGATGCATAGGAGAGGCATCACCAGCAGAAAACAGGAAGTTGTTATCCCTCTGTACAGACAGTTGGTGAGACCCCATCTGAGTACTCGTCCAGTTCTGGAGATTCCATCTCCGCAAGGAGATAGACAGGATAGAGGCAGTCCAGAGGAGGGCATCTAGAATGGTGCAGGGTCTGCAAGAGAAGCCATACGAGGAGAGACTAAAGGAGCTTAATTTGTATAGCCTTGAGGAAAGAAGGGAGAGGTAGGACATGATAGAAACTTTTAAGTACCTCAGTGGAATCAACAAAGTCAAAGAGGGTTGCATCTTTTAGAAAAAGAGACGTGCAAGAACAAGGGGACACAATTTAAAGATAGAGGGGAGGCGATTCCGGGGCAATGTGAGGAAGTATTTTTTCACAGAGAGGGTAGTGGATGCATGGAACAGCCTTCCTGATGAGGTTGTGGGGTCTAAAACTGTGGGAGAATTCAAGAATGCATGGGGCAGACATAAGGCAATTCTTGTGGGGGGTAGGAAGAAATAGGCTGTTGGTTAACTAGGATCTGCGACCTATCCTGTAGGTAGGGAAATGGGGAGACTAGGTGGGCCAAGCAGTCGTTATCTGCCGTCAAAGTCTCTGTTTCTATACCTGCAACTGCAACCATCTCCTACCTCCTTTGGACTCCTTAAACCAGCTATTTAAGTCCACTCAGTGTCTCATTCCTAGATCATGCCCAGGGTTGCCTAATCTACCCCGTAAATCATATGTTACACACTTACCACTGTGATCTCCTTACACAGTTTCATTTAGTGTTCTGCACACTGCTTCTCCTGTCCCTGGACTTCAGCTTACTTTTCTTGTGTTTATAGTTATTCCTTTGTTGCTGTGTTATTCACTGTTTCTTGTTTTTTTTTTTTTTTTTTTGTTTCTGTTTGCTTTGATCTCCATTGTTTGTCATTAATTTGTTGTATATTCACCACTGATAAGTATGATTTGCCATGCATCCTATTGTATCGGTTTTATCACTGCATTGTTATGTTCTCTATTTTCCCTTTTCCAGGATGCATCTAGAAATGAAGTGTAACCAGCTCAGTATGTACTTCCTGGTAAAATATGTGAAATAAAAAAAGCCAAAGGAATGCACCTGTGTCCTGTAACTGCATTTTATGTTTTGGTTGAATCTGAGATCAACAGTCTGTTTTGGGACTTGGCATTACCCTCATGAAGGAGAGTTGGAAAGCTCCATAGTTTGGCAGTACATTTTTTCTTCTGTAATACTGAGGAGGCTGTATTCCTTAGACCAGATGTTCCCTTCCTCCTGAAGGAAGTTATGAGGTGTGTCATTAGCTTTGTGCTGCCCAACAAAAACTCTTGGTCTACAAGCAGAACCTTCAGAAATCATTGTGAACTTTCTTTGACATGTTCTTGATCTTCAAAGACATCTCCCTACATAGAGCCACACCTTTAGAATTGGAAGCCATCGGTGTTAGGACCACATGGAAACTATTGCTAGGTAGGGCAGCCAACATTGGCATACTTGAGTGGCACCTATTTAATGAGGATGGCCCTTCCTCTCCTAATTCTTTCTTGCACCATTAGCTATCGTATCTGCTGTGAAACTGTTATAGTTCTGGGCATAATTTTTTTTTGTATGTTTAATTTGCAGAATTGTATGCCACCATTGATGGAACCTTTATTTCATTTCTGTTGCTGCAGCAAGGTGAAGATTTATGAGAATGATGCTCGCACTGTGTCTGTGCCTGGGCCTATAACGTGACGTGAATAACTGTGCCATTTGCCAGGGCTTTAATCATCCCATGAGGGGACACTGTCAGAAGTCCATAGAGGTATTCCTTTAAAAGATGGAAAGTAATCCATGTTCTTCACTGGACTCGACGCAGGTATTGCTGTTATGCTCCACCAACTCTACATTGGTGGCCTGACGTTCACCCTCAAAATTGTGTCCAGTAAGCTAGATTTTGGATTACCTCTTAACCTAATTGGAACTGGGCCTATGGTACTCATCTGTGAAGGTGCACTTAGCAGTCATTTTGGCTTTTCTTGCCCTCATAGATGGCAATACAGTAGTCCAGCTCAAGGTGTCCTGCAGGTTATTTAAAAGCCTCCTGCATATTCGTCTCCTGGTCCATAAGCTGATTTTCATGTGGAATCTTGACCTTGTTCTGAAGACCATTACAGCAGCTTCTTTTGACCCAGTCACCAGATCTGACATGTGTTTTATTTCATGGAAGAAGCTGTTCCCAGTTGCTGTCACCTTGGCATAGAGAGTGTCCGAGCTTCAGGTTCTGGTTCCAGAACCCACTACATTATTTTTCACCTGAATTGGGTTTCTGTGTAGCCATTCCCATTTTCTTCTGAAGGTCATTTCTGATTTCACATTAAATTAGACTATTCATCTTCCATTGTATTCCCTTTACCTTATAATAGAGGGAAGGTTTTGTTACATTCGTTGGATGCCCATAGAGCCTTACGTCTCTATTTGGACCATACTATAGACTGCAGGAAGCCCTCTCAGATACCTACTCTCCCAGGATGGTGGTCTCTACCGTTTCTAAACATTGTCTTTCCAAATGGTTGTCCTCTTGTTTTTTTTTTTGTTGTTGTTACCAGAGGCTTTTTTGAAGAGGTAGGAAACCTCAATAAGTAGGGGAGTTGGTAGTAATGGGTCTAGTCGTGTTTACTAATGTAACCGATTATTATGAATGTTTTGTATTTATTCAGCACTTGCACTTTATTCAGCACACGTTGCAATAAAAACAACTAAAGGCGCAGTTTTTGTGTGCATTGCCCTTTGTTTTTTGGCAATCCACATGTTACATGGTCACTTCTAGGACTTACCGTCATAGTGTCTTGGCAGCTGCCAATTTGTTTTGTTGCCCGTTGGGAGTTCTTATGGCACTTATTATTGACTTACTTTTTCTACATATTACGCACAACTCTGTTTTAACACTGTTTGTAACACCTGCTTTGCAACTGTATGTTAGTGTTGATCTTGTAACTTGAGTGTAATTTGAACGTGACTCTTTCCCCTCTCCTGCTTTCCCGACCCCTTTTCTTTACTTTTATGTAAGCCCTTTTTACTTACTAATCCAGCACATATTATTAACCACTCTGTCTACCTATTGTGCGCAACACTGTAGTACCACTGCTTGTAACACCTGTCTCAAAACTGTATGTTAATGTTGATTGTGTAACTTTCAGTCCTGTTGTACCCCTTCCCCCCAGGTCACACAGGGAGACGAGCAACTTGTCACTCAGTGTGCCTTCCTGGTGAAACATTTCAATAAATAAACAAGAAGTTCTGGCAACACTTTCACTAAGCATCACTGGATATTGTCTGTTGTAGGCAAGCCAGCTTTGGCCTTGTCCTCCTTCACTGCCTGCTGTCTTAGGGTCATATAGTTCCATGACATGCTTCCTGCCTCCTATCATGCCTTTTGTACTACTTGGGAATCATTCCAAAGGTGTGGTTCTATGGAGGGAGATGTTCTCAAAGAAGATAGATATGTTACTTATCATTACAGCTGCTGTTTGAGAGAATCTCCTCCACAGAGCCACGGTTCACTCTCCCGCCATCCTCTTTCTGTACTTTAGGTGACATTTCCTAGAAGCTCTGCCTGCTGTCACATGCTGTGTTCTCTCCCTCTGTCCTATTTGGGTTTCAGTTTCCTGTTCCATCACCTCTCCTGTGTGTCTTCTTGTACTGGCATTCTGGTCCTTGCAAATATGCTACATTCTTCTAGCTTGTCTCCAGCAGGGATATGGGGAGAGGAGGGGGTGCCTATGTTATATGGGCGATATTGGCATAATGTGGGCAGCCCCAGCTAGCAGAAGTTACTGAGTGGTCCTGATGCTGATGGCTTACAGTTCCGAAACTATCTCTGTATGGGTTAGAGTCTGTCAAAGATCTGTTAGGGTAGACAACAGATCTGTCTTTCTCTGACATTTAAACAGCTCTATCAGCACACAATTCTGTAATGTATGGCATTCCTCTTCTCCGAGGGAATAACGCTTTGGAGTAACTACATAATCATACCAAAGGGGAAAAGAAAATGAAAGGAAATCAGTGTTTAAGAGCATGGAAATGCCAGAATATTGAGAGGGGAGATGCACCTCTGCCACCAGTACCAGATGTGATCTCCTCTCTGGATTTTTACCAGGGGGTGGGTGCTCTTTGCAACCCCTAGGAAGTATGTGCCACCTTATAGGCAGGGCAAACTAGATAGAAAATTGCTGTAGAAAAAGGCCTGACTGTGTTTCTGTGCAGGGGTAAACAGGAGCAATAGCAGCAGAATGGAGGAATAGTGAAAGAAATAGAAGGTGTATATACCAGTCAATAATGTCTTCTTGTGATTGATCTGATTATATGTGCGATAGTGTTGAAGGAGCAACACCTAGGGTTGGGCCGGGATTTGTTTATCTAATTTTTTTTCCTACCTTTTTCGTGGTTTAAGCACCCTTTTCAATTTGTGAGTGTTCACTAAAATGGAAAGAAACAAAGACAGAAAACACTGATTTCAACAATAAAAGTAAAACAGCATTTTCAGCTAAAAACTAGTAATTATAACTGCAGTCAGTCTACAGTGTTTCTCCAAGAGAAATCTTTTTTTTTTTTCTGAAGGTCCCTGCCAGGCATCTTAAATCAAAAGAATGTTGAAGAAAAATCACAGAGCTGCTATTTCTAGACTGCAGGTCTGTGCCACTGCACAGCTTTTACTGTGTTAGTGCAGTCCCTTTCCTACAGTGGTGTACTGAACAGAACCCCAGTGTGTGCTTCACTATGTAGTACGGTCTTTAAGATGCAATCTGTTCAGCCTTCAGGCTGCAAAGAATTCTGTGATACATGGCTTTCATTTTGTCTTCTTCATTACTGATAATTGAAAGAGGCTGTATGCATTTCTTTAGATAAGTTTGATGTAATTAAAATCTGCCCACAATTTACTGTAGCCATTGATAAGGTAGTCTTTGCGTGCTATTATTGCAGGGCAAACATTTTCTGTTAATAACGTTATACAGACAGCATGCATCAGTCGGGGGTTTTAATAGGATTACTCACTGGGCTCAAGCAGATAAAAATGTTAGCAGCCAACTGTCAGTCTTTGGAATATTGCATAAAAGGAACGATTGTGGGAAGTCATTGGGTAATATTCCAGCATGCTTTTAGTATTGCTGTGCTTAGTAAAAGTCCATTCTACTTCAGGAAAGTAGTGAATGAACAAAACAGACCTTTGTTAAGGATGAATAATTTACAGTTATGCGGCAACAGCTTTGAAAGCAGGATGTTTAACAACTTGTTGCAAAAACTGACTGACACCTAACTATCAATCAATCAATCTTTATTTTACCAGGAGAAGCACTGTTGAGAGAACTCATTTACAGAGGGGTCTTGGGTGGACAAAACATAGAGCGAAAGCTAATACAATACAACGTAATTAATGCAAAGAAAGCTAAGTACATGACTACAGACAATAGTTACAATAGGTACAATTCAGCAATAAATGTTGCAAACAATATTTTCAATATGTACGAATCAGCAAGGGTATAAGAAGAGGCAGGTAAGGGAATGTACGAGCAGGAGGCTATGAGGAAAAGAAAGAGGGAGTAGGCTTAAGCTTGAAGGGGTTAAATGGGGAGGGAGGAAATAAGGGAGGGTTAGGGCAAGCACCTGGACCTGATGGCATTCACCCTAGGTTACTAAGGAAGTTGGCAGAGGTCCTGGCGGGGCCACTGACTGACCTGTTCAATACCTCCCTGGACACGGGATGTGTACCACAGGACTGGAGAATGGCCCATGTAGTGCCCATCCACAAAAGTGGCCCAAAGAATGAACCAGGAAACTATAGGCCAGTGAGCCTCACATTGATCATGGGAGAGCTCATGAAGACCATCCTAAAAGAGAGTCTAGTGAGCTTCTTGGAGGAAAACGGTTTCCAGGATTGTCAACAGCACAGGTCTGTAGTGGGCAGATCCTGCCAGACAGACCTTATAGAGTACTATGACTGGGTGACGTGGGAACTGGACAAGAGCCATGCAGTGGATGTCCTGTATTTAGACTTCAGCAAGGCCTTTGATTCAGTGCCACATGGGAGGTTGGGGAGAAACTGGAATATGTGGAGGCGGGACCAAAAATGGTGAAATGGATCACAAACTGACTTAAGGGGAAGGCAGCAAAGGGTGGTGGTGGTGGGGGACCTCTTGTCACCGAGAGCAGTGACGAGCTGGGTACTACAGGGATCAGTACTGGGACGATGCTGTTTGGGATTTTTATTGCAGATATCTCACATAGGATCCGGAGCAGGATCAGTCTGTTCACAGACGATACCAAGACGGGAGCTGTGGTTGATGATCTGGAGGGGTGGAAGGGGTTGCAGGAGGACCTGACTAAGCTGCAGGAGTGGGCAGAAACATGGCAGTTGAGGTTCAACGCCAAGCAGTGCAAAGTTCTGCACATCAGAGCCAGGAATCAGTGGAGGGATTATCACTTGAATGGGGTACAGTTGGGGAGCTCCACAGAGGAGAAGGACCTAGGAGTGATAATTACGGGGAGCATGAACAACTCTGCTCAGTGCGGGAGGGCAGCAACAGAAGTCAACAAAATGCTGGGCTGTATTGCAGGAAGGAGGGATATAGGTTATCCTGCCCCTGTATAGGTCATTGGTCAGGCCCCACCTAGAGTACTGTGTGCAGTACTGGCACCCATCCCTGAAGAAGGACATCAGATTGTTAAAGGGGGTGCAACAAAGAGCCACAAAGATGATCCAGGGATTAGAGAGCAAGCCCTACGAGGGCAGGCTGGGAGAGTGGAATATGTATTCATTGGAGGAGAGGAGGGATAGGTGGGATATGATTGAGACCTTTAAGTGTCTGAAGGAGATAAACAAGACCAACGCAGAAGGGATTTTCCAGATGAGAAGGGAGAGGGACACGAGAGGGCATGGACTGAGATTGGAGGAGGGAACATTCAGGAGTGAGATGAGGAGACATTTTTTCACTGAAAGAGTGCAGGACAAATGGAACACCTTACCAGATGACATAGTGTCCTGTAAGTCGGTGGGCAGTTTCAAGAGGGGTTGGGACAGAGTAAGGGATACTGGGAAAAGGGGGGTGGGGGGCAGCTGCAAGATAAGGTGCTAGCTGCACACTCGAGCAGACTCGATAGACCAGGAGGCCTGTTTCTGCTGGCAATTTTGTATGTGAGATAATGCATGCGAGGATCTAGAATAATGTCTAGTCGATAGGAGGGGGATGGCTTGGTCTAACAGTGGCGGAGTAAGAATAAGAATAGTTATAGGGATAACTAATGGAGAGGAATCTCAACTGGTGGTTGTCAAACTCACATACAGCAACACAGGCGTGTCTGTGTGTGTGTGTGTGTGTATCTATATATATATATATAGATATATTTAGGTATACTGTGTATATATATATATATATATATCTAGATGTATGGATACTGGTGTGGTAGCGCCACTATAGTTATGGTTGTGCAGACTGTTCAGGGTTAAACCCCTAACTTTACACCTTAGTAGTTTTGGTGGTGTTAAGTGAAATTGCCCCAGATTTGGCATGCGTTGTCTGGGAGGCAAGTTCTCGAGATGTGGGAAGCTTCATGACTGATGCTTATCTGGTTTCTGAGATCCTAATGTGTCACACTGACAGAAAAGTCTTATGCCTTTATTACACATTTGTTTTTCTCCCACCTACAATCTAGACAGTACAGAATTTTGTTCTGAAACTTTCAGGGTTGGAGACCTGTGTCATGGGCGTGCCTTTCCAAGGTTTCATGAAAAACTATTAATTGGTTCCCTTATAAGGATTAGAATTTTTTCCTGCGCATGCACACTAGGGTTTTAGAATGCCTTCTGATCAGGACCGTATTAACCTTTTGTGGGCCTGGTACCAAAAAGTTTCGGGGGTGGTGGGGCGGTGTTCAGATGACCTACCTAGATAGGATCAGCATTACACAGGTGAAACCAAAATGCTCAGAGCTGTGATAACCAGGGGTGGGTGCCATTTCAGATTTCAACAGGGCAGGGGGCACGGGGCAACAACAAGTGAGGGTCAGGTGTTAGTTAGGCCCCACGTACGTTAGCCCACAGGCACTGTGCACTGACTGCTGTGTGCACGTTTGAGTAGCCGCCTGCCTGCTGGAACGTGCAAGCTGAATCAGTACAGCAGAACTTCTGTTGTACTGAATCAGCTCACATATTCGAGGTACAGATAGCAGGCAGCTGCTCAAATGTGTGCACAGTGTAGAACGGCATGTTAAGATTCAAGTAAATAAACACAACCTGCAAGTGTGAATGGGGAGCAGTTGTGATAACTCACTTACCCGACCATCCAGCCAGAACCTGTAACCTGCCACTTGCCACCAGTTAAGACCTTCTCCTTGAGTCCTCACCTCCTCCTGGAACTGAACTGTCCTGACTCCCAACCGCAACCCGAACATCCCTAGTTTGCATGCAGCCAGACCCACCGAGTGCCTGAGCGAGACTGAGGAGACCAAATTTCTTTTTGATGCTACCAAACAAGAGCTTACCTCATCACCGACCGAACTGTAGCCTGTCTGTTGCAGTGGGAAAGTATGCATCATGCAACTTGCACACTCTGTTCTTCCAAGTCACGTGATATCACTGATGATTTGGTCACAGTGTGAGTGCACACAAGAACAGGCTGGGCACTTATTGTGCAAAAAATAAATAAATAATGCCACACCAAAGAACAATCCACAACTTCCACAAGACATATGGGCGTCAGCTGCCCCTGGGCCAGTGGACCCCCTTTCGAGTGAGGGCCTAGCTCCACAGAGCCATTGGCGCCATTGTTAATCCAGTATTGCCTCTGATATGACACCAAAATTTAACTTTCCCAAGCGTTTTTCCTTCACAAAATTAGTGCTTTTTTCTGTTATGAGAACACATTTTCTGTCGTGATGGCTGCCATCTTGTTTTTTTTTTTTTACAACAAAAAAAGATAAAAGATACATATAAGTGATTGTATTTTCAAAAAACAAATACCTGAACCTAGGTAAACCTGTTTAGCTAGATTTGTGTGTTTGTTTTCTATGATTCGACCCAGAAATAAGTTTTCTGGGCACCCTAACATCCTGAGTATCAAGCTTAGTGAGGGGAGACATTTGAGAAGCACTCATTAGCATTTTTAGACTTGTATAACATATGTAGCTTTTTTGAAAGGGTGTTGCGCCCTGAGCTTGTCAACGTTCATTATAAACTGAAACAAGTTTTTATTGCGGCAAAAATCAGGCTTTGAAAAATAAAAGCCGTGATTCCAGGCATGTGCATTATTGTCGACACTGATGCACATGCTTGGAGTCATGGCTTTATTTTTTGAAGCCTGATTCTACCATAATAAATATATACTATTTTAACATTTTATAGGCGTGCTGGTGTGCCCATCCCTAATACTGCTGAATTCCGATCCTGCCAGACTGCCCCTCCACCAGATAGGTAATGACACCAGGGTATCCACCCACAGTGCCACCAAAGACTCAGCTGACAATGTGGTGCCCAATCCCCAGTATTGGTGCAGTTCCCCCTGCAAAAACAAGAAAACTCTTCCTAGCATATTTCTCTTGTTTAAAATTATTTTCATTATTGTGCATACCAGGGTGCCATCCCTGGTATTGCTTCATACTAACCCCCCTTCCCTCAAGATCACTGCCCATCACATAGGTGGTGACACCGGGATGCCCACCCACCAAAGACTATGCTGACACTGGGGTGCCCAATCCCTAGCGTTGGTCTGGTCCCCCTGCACAAAATGAAACAGCCCTTTGTTGATCTTTTTGTTTTCATTTTAAACCTGAAAAGTAGAAAACGGTCCTTCGACAATCTCTGCTTCCACCCTCCCACCCACCCTCATCCCCAATCAGCAGTCACCACCCACACCCTCACTTACCTAAAGAGGGTCCCAGGTCATAGATCCATTCTCCTGTCTGAAAGATGTCTTTCAGGAACTGCAACTGTGATATGAGGAAATAAGGCGAGTCTGGTTAATGTATTTCAATGCATTTTGAACTTTTACACATAGCTTTGTCAGTTTTAAATATTTTTCCAACAAATTTTCAACATAGCATTTTTGGGGACCCCACCCCATGAACAAGATATGGGAAATTTTTAAATCGGGCCTGAAAGGTAATTTCTCAGTTGCTCTGCAAAATCACCTTTCGGGTAGGATTTAAAAATGTTCACCTACTGGATTCATGAAGTGGGGTCATAAGAAGACTGTGTTGAAAAGTTGGTGGGAAAAATAATGGTAAAAAGACCAAGTTATGTTTCAGCTTTTCCTCATAACTTTGTTAATTTTCAATATTTTTCCACCAAACTTTCCAAATGTCCTTTTTGGGACCCTAACTCATGAACAAGGCAGGTAATATTTTTTAAATCCAGACCAGAAGGTGATTTTTCAGCCACTCCACAAAATCACATGTCAGGCGAGATTTGAACATTTTCACCTACTAGGTTTATGAGATAAGGTTATACGAAGACTATTTTCAAAACTTGGGTTAAAATATTAAAAAACGAAATAACAGTTAATGAATGTACATTGAAATGTTTCTGTGCTCGCTCATGACTTTGGAAATGTTCAATATTTTGACTCCAAACTTTCAACATAGCCATTTCTTCACACCACCTCATGGACATGATGGGTGTTGTTTTTCAAATCCTAGCTGAAACACATTTTCGCACTTGTGACATAAAATGATGTTTTACCCAGTATTCTACAAATGTTTATAAGGAGGCATCATAAAATGATTATGTTGAAAATTTGTGATGAAAGCTATTAAAAAAATATATATATATTAAGAAATGTTGTGTAAAGTGCCATCCTTAAGCCAAGCAAGTAGTGCTTTGTGATTGTGCCAGTGAGCTGAGTTCAGGGGTGAGCTCAGTGAGTCAACTGGACGGGCTGAGGCTGGGGGGATGGCGCTGCCATGTGGCACCAGCCCCCAGCCTGGGTAGGGAAGAGGAAAGGTTGGCCACATGGTCCCAAGTACCGTATAGGGAAGAAAACTCTTCTCTTGGTATAGGGCCCTGCATCTCTGCCACTGTGACTGCCAGAGGGCTTATACTTTATTTGAGAGATGGACTGTTTGCTCTGCTGTCTGGATCTGTAGTCACATGGAAACACAAGTTCCAGAGGCTTCTGCAGCTCACCAGACAGCCCCACAACTTCTTGACTTCCACAGGTAGACAGACTCTTCCCTTGACACAGGTCCCAGAGGACCTTTCATATCTGTGCCTATTCACGCAGGTCCCAAAGGGATCTGCATTTATGAGGATACGATTTAATTATCTCAAAATGAAAGGAAATTAATTACAAAGAATGTGTTAATACAACTATTAGGGTTTAACTTAACACCACAAAAGTAGGGAAATGCAGTGTTAGGGTTTCCCACAGGGGCCTGCACTTCTGCAGACAGAAGTACTGTTATAGTTTGGGTATCATGGATTTCTGTGTGCAGCTGTGGAAGTGCAGGCTTTACAGAGGCTTGTGTTTCTGCAGCCAGAAGTGGGTGTGAATGTCTTACACCTGTGGCAGCAGAGGTGCAGGCCTCTCGGCAGCCTGCAGTTCTGAAGACAGAAGTGCTGTTGCAATTTGGGTATCATGGATTTCGTGGGGTATGTGCAGACAGGTTCATGTGTATGTCTTACTTCTGTAGCCAGAACTGTACCTATGACTTACAGGGCAGCACTTCTGTAGCAGAAGAACTCCTGTGTATTATAGATTTGTATCTGTGTCTGCAGCTGCCTGTTCTTCTGCAGACAGAAGTAGTGCTATGATTTGAGTAATGTGGATTTCTATCTGCAGCCAGAAGTGAGTGTGTACGACTTGCAATGTGTATGCCACAGATACAGATCCACAAAACTGGTACATCAGTGCTGCTTCATTCGTGTCATCTAAAAAAACAGTACCTGACAGTGGCTGTCTGTGGTTGCTTATGTGGTCCTGTCCTTTTGCTGCTTGAGGAGGGGAGTTAACACCACATTCCCATACTTTTTTGGCATTAAATTGAACCCTATCTGGTGCAGTAATTCAGTTTTTTTGCAATTACTATATATATGATAGGGGTGCAACAGCACCCCTATAGTTTGGGTTCAGCAAGATGTGTAATGTTAAACCCCTAACTTTGCACCGTAATAGCTTCACCCCTATTCAGTGGAATGGGGGGGGGGGGGCAAGGTCTCTTAATCTGGCAAGTTTTATTTTGGTCAGTTGTCTGGATTCCAAGATCTGGATATTGCAAAAAGTGGAAAAATCAGGGTGTTTTTGCTGGATTTTTTTTTTTTTGCTCTTGCTTATGGCACAGACAGTTTGGAATTTTGTTCTGAAATTTTCAGGGTAAATTGGTCTTGTCCTAGAAAGGTCCGTTAATTAGGTTTTGAGAAAATATATTTAATCCATTCCCGAGTTACAAAGATTTTAAATTTTGGTTCTGAGCATGCTCAGTAATCTTTTATTTATATGTCTGCTATGAAAGAAAAATTCAGACTTAGTTTATTTTTCCTCATGAAAGAAGATTTCTCTTTTCTGAGGCAAAATTCTTCTTTCATGAGAACATTTTTTTTTCTGTATGGGAGCCATCTATTTTTTATAACAAAAAAATGAAAGCCCATAAAAATTATGGTCTGGAGAAAAACACATGAATCTAGCTAACTAGTACCTGTTTACCTAGATTCTGGTGTCAGTTTTTGAATAAGACTCTAAAATATGGTTCTGGGACATCCTTAAAGTCCTAGGTGGAAGGCTTAGCAAGGGGTCCCGATTCTTCTTTCATGAGCCAAACTTCTTCTTTTGTGAGTGCTATAAAAGAAGAGGGTGAAACTTAGTTTTTATGTTATAGTTCTTTCGTGAGCTGACCTTCCTCTTTTGTGAGGTCTTTCATGACTCGTGAAAGAAGAAGGTTAGCTCACAAAAAAAGAGGGTGGGACTTTGGTTCTTCCTTGAGCTGAATTTCTTTTGTGAGTCATGAAAGAACTCATGAAAGAGGAATCTCGGCTCATGAAATAAAGGGGTGTGACTTAGGTTTTTTTCACGATTCTTTGATGAGGTCATACAACAGAACCATTGTTCTTTCTTGAGATCTCAAAGAGGAATTGTCCATAAGTGGGACTTTCTTAAATTGTGAAGCCACAGCTGGAGTTGTGCTGCCATCTTCAGTTGGAGCAGTGAGCCACCAATCCTCTTGTCAGTCTGTCTCTCTCTCTCTCTTGCACATGCTATCAATGTCTGTCTGTCTGTCTCTCTATCTATTCTGTCTGTCTATCTATCTATCTAGTTTGTTAACATTTCTTAAGCAGACTGGGGATCCCACCCCGGTACCTCTTCTTTCTCCCCCACCCCAGTCACCATCACCTGCCCCTCTTTTCCAGTTGTTTTTTTGTTTTACAGTAATAAGTGGACCAAGGTGCCCATCTCTGGTACTGCTTCTTTCTCCCCCAGCCCGGTCACCTGCCTCCCCCCTTTTCAGTTTTTTTATTTTTTTTTTTATAGTAATAAGCAGACCTCTGTGCCCTCCCCTGGTACTGCTTCTCTTGCCTCCCTCCCCTTCCCTCCAGGTCACCCACCCACCATCCCTTAATACACATGGTGGCACCAGGGTGCCTATTTCTGGTGCTGCCAAAGATCGTTCTGACAGTGGGGTAGCCAATCCCCAGTGTCATCTTATTTTCTCCTAAAGTAAACAATCACCCATTGATCTTTTTTTCCAGTGTAAGCTCTAAAAATGGTCCTTCAACGATCTGACCCTCAGACCCCCACCACCCACCCCAACCTCACACTTGGCACTCACCACCCCACACCCTCCACACCCTCACTTACCTGACCATGTCCCACAACGCAGATCCACTCTCCAGTAGAAAACACTTCTTGTAGCTGGAACTGCTGACTGTGATATGAGAAATTAAGTATGCCTGGTTTAATGTATTTCAATGGGGTTTGGACTTTTATTCATGACATTGTCTTTTTTAATATTTTAACACCAAATTTTCAATGTGGCCGTTTTGGGACCCCACCTCATGAACAAAGGTGGTGAAATTATTCAAATCTGTCCCGAATGGTGATTTCTCAGTCACTATGCAAAATCTTCTTTTGAGTGGGATTTGAACGTTTTCTCTGCTCTTGTTCATGAGATGAGGTCATAAGAAGGCTAAGTTGAAAATTTGGGATAAAAATATTAAAAATAACACAAAGTTATGAGCATTCCTTGACATTTTTCAACACACCCTCATAACTTTGGTAATTTTAAATATTTTGACCCCACATTTTCAACATAGCCATTTTTTTCCATACCATTTCATGAACATGACAGATGTCTGTTCATTTTATAATAGTGGAATCATAACCTTATTCACTCAGGTTCCGAAGGGAGTTGCACGAACAGATGTCGAAGTGCAGCTACAGATACAAAGAATCTGTGGGGCTGTCTGAGGGGGCTGTGGAAGTGTAGAGCCCTCTGCTTCCATGTTGCAACAGATGCAGAAGTACATGGCCAGGAGTCCATCCAGCTGTGGAAGTTCAGGGCCCTCTGAACTCTATGCCAAGAGTTCTCTTCAGTATAGAGTTACTTGTTGCCTGTATGGTCAACACTGCACCATCCTTCCGAAGGCTTGGAGTGGTGCTGAACAGCTTCACTGGCTCTCCAGCCTCGTTTCATTCAGCTGCTTCACTGGGCTCACCCCCAAACTCAACAAACCAGCATGCAATAGTAATGCGTTATCCACTTGATCAACCGTTAGCCTTGAACAGTGTTTCAATTTTTTTTTTGTTATATACTTTGACCCCAAATTTTCAGCATAGTGTTTTTATGACACTTCTTCTGAACGTCGAAAGTATCATTTATAAAATACTGACTGAAACATCATCTCTGGCCACAAGTGCGAAAACATCTTTTGGCGATGATTTGAAAACCGACACCTGCCATGTTCATATGGTGGTGTGAAAGAATGGCTATGTTGAAAATTTGGATTACAATCTTGAAAATGACCAGTTATGAGTCAACATTGAAAATTTCATGGTGTGGGGAGGGGAGGACGCCATTAGGTGCTTGGCTAAGACATATGCCAGCACGTCTACAACCTGGACTTTTGTCCTTCGTGCCAGCATCCTCAGAGGTGGGGTTTCAGGGACCTAAACAAGCAACTGGAAAAAACTACAAAAAAATCCATCCACCAGCCCCCACTGCCTCCCAGCATGATTCCCGGCAAGCTGGAAGGAGGACGGAGCATGGATGGTTGATACTGCTGCTACCGAGCCCTGCTGGCAATAGGAGATGAAAAAATGTGATATAAAAAAAATTCAACGTTCGCACATAGCTTGGTCATTTTAACATAGTTTTTGACCAAAATGTCAACATAGTCTTCTTTTGACCCCACTTCGTGAATCTGCTAGGTTAAAGTTTTTAAATCCCACCAAAACATGATTTTGCAGACCAGCTGCATAATCCCCTTTCAGACTAGGTTTTAAAAATTTCAGCTCCTGTGTTCATGAGGTGGGGTCTCAAAAAGGTGATGTTGAAAATTTGGTAAAAAGAAAATACTTAAAAATGACAAAGCTGTAGGTAAACATTCAAAATACATTGAAAATACATTGATGGTACTTATTGTACGTTGTTTCCTCAGTTTGCAGTTGCAGATGTCTTTCATTGCAGAGAGTGGATTATGACGCTGGACATTCTGTGTGTGAGTGTGGGTATGGGGGTGTGGGGTGGTGGATGCTGAGTGGGGGGTCGGGGCAGAGAGTGATGAGGGACCGTTTTCTTCTTTTCAGGTGTAAAAAAAATATCTTAGAGGGACAGTTTTCTTTTTCTACCACAGTGTTGGCACACTCTCCAGCGGCATTAGGGGTGGGCACTGCAGTGTTGCCAGCTATGTGTGTGGGGGTTGGCGGAAGTGTAGGGGTGGGGGCTTCACATACAGTGGTACCGGGGTGGGCACCCTGGTTGAGTTCTAATTCAGAAGGGGGTGGTGATAGCCAGCTCATGGGGTGAGCACCCCTGTATTGGCATAGTTGATGGTAGGATTGTGCACTTGGCTGTTTTTACTGAAAGTTTAGGTTGGGGAGATGGGGGTTACCAGCAGCAGGATTGGGTACCTGCTGTCCAGTAATTCTGTCATAAAGGCTGGTCAGGAGGATGTCAGTGGTGGGACTGGGCATCCAACATTGGTTGGGAGGCATTCTGAGGGTGTGTGGTGTGTTAACAGTGTGACTGAAAGTGATTTTTTTCACGCTGCTTTTATCATCCAGCTGCTGAAAGCAGTTTAAAGGAAAACACTTTCAGTCAAACTACTACTCAACCCTAATAGTACTGTATGTTCATTGGTTCTCAAACATTGTTATAGTGAACCTCCCCCAAGATTTGGAGGAAACCTCATGCCTCCCCTAATTTATTATTTAAATGCCATGCCTCCCCAAGGAAACAATACTTTACACCAGTGTTGGAATTAAACTTTATGAGCTTTGGGAGCTAGGGGACCATAGGAGTCCTGTCTTTAAAATGAGCACTCATTTCCCATTATAAGTCAATGGCAGATCTTTATCAAGGGTATCTGTTGCATCAAGCCACACATATGGAACTATAGCCACCTGACATTAGGACCACACAGTAACTTTTTAGCTAGCAGTGTACTAGGGGCTGCTCATGATAACATCAGCTGATGACATCCTTCCTGTATAAATGTGGTTGTTCCCGTGCCCTCCTCAGTTCTTTCCCCACCATTGACCTTCGCACATTGGCCTGCATGGAGATCCACAGCTTCTGTTGACTGCCAAATCTTCAATGTCTGCTTTTATTTTATCACCCTAATTTGTCAATCACTTTATTTTTTAAAGCGATTTTCACTTTCGTTTATGCCGACTGACCCTGAGAAACTTCAGATACTGCAGGTGCAGTAAACAGATCTATGGTAAAGACACCCATGACGTCTGCATCTGCTGTCTCAGCGCCAACCATGACGTTAAGGCCTGCAATGTCTGCCTTAGATTCAACCAGGCTACCTGGCGGTACCATCAGAAGGTCCTAGAGTCCTTCCTGATGGAACAGAAGGTCACCAGAATGGAGAAGGAGCTCTAGGCAAGAAGCCCCCTTCATGTAGCCAGCTTCATCCACAGGCTCCCACTCCTCCAAGGCTCGGGACAAATTGGCTGGCAAACCCACTCATCAGGAGAAGGACAGGCCCAAGGAGAAGTCCTCCCCGGTGCACCTGCCAGTCGCCGTTTTGAGTACCGGCTGGTACGGGGTCATTGTCCGTTTTGGCAGCGATCCCCACGCTGCCCACACCCTCTCCTCCACAGGATCGGCTATGGCAGTGCTGCCCGCTGGTCCTTTTTTGGCTGATGCTAGGTCATCGATATAGGGCCTCCTGTTGCCCCCTTCAACACTCCAGTCCCTGTCGTTCAGACCTCTTTTTACTCAGAGGCAACAAACAGGGTGTTCCGCTGGACCTGCATCAGCCGGTGATGGCCCGTTGATGCAGGGAATTCTGCATCCTCCATCGACACCCTTGGCCATTTTGTTGATGCTGGGGATCCAGTCTCCCCCATTGATGCCTCAGGCCAGCATGTCGATGCTGAGGCCTCAGCCTCTTTCGTCGTTGTTTCACGCTGCACCACCGATGCCAAGGATCCGGCCCCCATCGACACCTTAAAGTTCTCTAACAGTGCTGATCTTCATTGATATCCAACTATGCTCTCCTTTTTTGGGGAGTTTATGCCCGCATTTCTCCTCCTCTGGGCCCGTTGCATACCAGGCCAGCTCCTGCACTGACACCTTCTACCTCTGCAAGAGCAGCTGCAGTTGTCATCTGCCTATAAAGGCATTCTTAAGTCAGGGTGTCCGATTTTGCTACTGATGCAGTCTATCCTGAATGCCCCCTTCAGAGGCTATAAACACTTTAGGGTGGATGTACAGGATATCCATTCTGACCTACAGACCTCAGGGAGGACCCTGCGATTGGTCCACTCGCTTTACCATACCTAGCCAAGAAGTTGGTAGAAGGTGCCTTTTCATTAGGCCTCCCACAGACCCAAGTTGGGTACCCGACAACCAGCCAAGCACAGAGCAGGACATCCCCTGCCTGCCCCTACCTTCACCACTGGGAAGTTCCCTAGAGGTGGAGGTGTGGCCCCGGCCGCTTGTGCTGGCTCAGCATGACTCCTTGCCAGACCCCCAGTACCGCAGGAGGTAGTGGTTGGAAGGTTGTTTCTCCCTTAACCTGGACCGGTGGAGGGAGACTAGAACAGATACTTGGGTCCTGTAGCTCATAGAGCAAGGCCACACTCTAGAACTTCTGGAGTGGCCTCCAGATTTACCTCCAGTTCCTTCAAACTATCCTCCAGACCAACTTCCAGTGCTGCTGGCGGAAATTTACACAGTGCTGCAGAAAAGGGCCATAGAACCAGTTCCTGAGAGTCAGAGGAACACAGGGTTCTACTCCCACTTCTTTCTGGTTCCCAAATCCACAGAGGATTTACGGCCCATCGTGGACCTGAGAAGCCTAAACTTCTGCATCCACTACAAGAAGTTCAGTATGGTGACCCTACAAGGCCTGCTGCCTCTGCTAAACAGGAGAGACTGGAGATGCTCTCTAGACATGCAAAATGCATACCTGCATGTAAAGATTTGTGCCCCCCCCCCCACAGGCAGTACCTGAGGTTCTTGTTCCAAACATAGAAGGAGACTGTGGTCCACCTAGTCTGCCCAAGTGTTTCCAAGACTACTTATAGGTACCAGGTCCTAACCCACCTATTGAAACTAACCCTTTACTGATCCTGCTGTTCCCCTTTTAGCCCTTGCTTTATCCCACCCTTGTTTGAAAGCTGCCACGGTCCTCCACTGGCAGGCCATTCCAGGGATCCACCACTCTTTCCGTGAAAAAATGCTTTCTTGGATATTTTCTTTTTTTTTAATTAAGTATGCTTTATTCAGTTTTTCCAATCACAAACAATGAAGAGTATGATACAGAAGATGACACACGAATCCAAGTGCATATACATTGCATTAGTTAACTGTCCCATGAATCCCCCCTTTTCCTCCCCCTTCCCTTCCTTCTACCTGCCCCTCCCCCCCCCTTCTTGTCCCTCCCCTAAATCTTCCCTCCTCACTACCAATCCACCCTCCCCAAAGCCAGTCTACAGATTATAATACTACAGGTCAATTCTCTAGCCCCACTAGGGGAAACAGAAACACTGCTGCCTAAAAGAAAAAAAGGGGGAGATTATATGAACGTCATCACTTAGAGAGCCTATAAGCTGCACCCATTTAAAAAAGTTTAATTCAAAAGGGGATATATAAAGGCTCTGCCTCCTTTATTAATGTGACGAAACGATTGACCATAAGTCATGAAACTTCTCCCTTTTGGCGTTGAATTTGGGCAATGTATTTCTACAGCCAGCAATGGTTTTCACAATCCTTAAATTATATAATAACCCGGCAAGCCATTCCTGATAGGTAATAGAAGTCTGATCCTTCCAGTGTTTTAATACTAAGGCTTTCACCGTGAGTGAAATTAGATTAATAAAGTATCACCTTTCCTTCACTGCCACCCTTGTGTAATCGCCTAGCAAACAAATCTGCGGGGTAAACAGATCTTGTAACCCTAATAAGGGATCGGCTTTGGCCTTAATATCAGACCATAGAGGAGCAACCGAGGGACACTCCCAAAATATGTGCAACGGGGAACCTTGCGCCTGCCCACATCTGAAGCAATCATCTTTTGGCAATTTACCCATTTTGCACAGCTTCACTGGAGTCAGGTGCATGGTATGCAGAATATAATATTGTGTCAATCTAAGTTTGTCATTGACACTATATAAGTAAATTCCTTTCCATATATGCTCCCAGTTAATGCAGCTGTTGGGGAGAGTGTCTATCCAATATTGAGAGTAATCAGCTTTGTTTAGATGTAGTTTCCCATGCAGGCGGCCACAAGACTCGAAACCGCATGTGACTGCCTCGCGAGAGATTGGAATTCCAGAAAAGTCTCTCCATAGTTAATGTCCCACTGATTGGGTCCAAACCAGGTGATAAGCAGATGTCTGATTTGGTAAATATAAAAGGCATACTTGGGTGAGAGGTGGAAACTCTCCAATATTTCTTGGACTGACATTAAGCTCCCTAGTTCAACTAGGTCACTAACCTTCGTGTTTGGAGGTAATCCCCACCTATATAGCGAAAGAAAGTCTTTGCCCACCTTAAAATTAGAGTTACCAAACACTGGTTGCAAGACATCCTTGGTATGCCTAATCCCCAAAGACCTACACATCTGGTTATGGACCTTAACCGAAGTGAAAATAACTGTGGACCAAAGTAAGTTAGGTAAATCCTTGGGGAGTATACACCACAGGCTATCAAGTGCCACTTTACATTTTTTAATAAGATTCCTTTCAGTCTGTAGCCATATAGGATTTTATGCCGGTTGCCTATTATTTAAGGGGGTAGTCGCCCACCGGATATATTTAGCAATGTGGCTCACCAGGTAATAGTGATAAAAATTTGGGAGCTTCAGCCCTCCCAACACTTTTGGAGCACTCAGAGATTTATAGGATCTCCGTGGGGGTTTATTTTGCCATAAAAATTTAGTAATCATACTCTGAAGTTTCCGAAACCATGATGGGGGAGGTAAATATTCACCATATTCAGAGGACAAAAAACTCTGGGTAGCACATTCATCTTGATAACATTAATTCTCCCTTGAAGGGATATATATATAAAGGGGACCATCTAATTAAATCTTGCTGAATGGTTAGAAGAAGGTTATCCAGATTAAGCTTCTTCAAAAGGGAAGCTGAAGTCGACAGAGTAATACCCAGGTATTTAAGCCTATTAGTCCAGGCCATCCGAAACTTACCCGTGTCTCCTTCATGAACATGAACATTAAGTGGCATAATTTCCATCTTACTAATTTTCAGCTTATAGTTTGAAAACTTACCAAATTCCTCTACTATGTCTAACATTTTAGGGATGACATTAGCTGAAACTGATATGTGGAGTAAAATATTGTCTGCATAGGCCGACAGTTTCAACTTAAATGGACCCACTGGAATGCCCGTTATGTTCGGGGATAGCTGCAAACTGTGAATCAAGGGTTCCAAATACAGATTGAACAACAAAGGTGACAATGGGCACCCCTGATGCGTTCCCGAGTGTAATGGGAAACTGTTGGAGAAAATCCCGTTGCAATAAATTCTAGGCTTAGGATTTGAATATAAATGTTTAATCCACCCAATGAATTCAGGGGGAAAACCAAATTGGCTTATGGTACTAAAAAGGAAATGCCAACTAACCCTGTTAAAGGCTTTCTCCGCATCCAGGGAGACAAGAGCCATTGGTACCTGTGCCTCCCTGGATAGGGAGAAAATATGGGCAAGTTTACGAAAATTATCTAAAGGACTTCTACCACCAATAAACCCAATTTGCTCAGGATTAATTAAACTATCCCAAACTTTAGTAATCCTATATGCCAAAATCTTAGCTAAGATCTTAACATCGTAGTTCATCAAGGAAATCAGTCTATAATTTGTTACCTTATTGTTGAGTTTCCCCGGCTTTGGTAAAACAATAATAGTAACTTCTAATAACGTGGAATCGACAATGCTGTGGGCACAAATATGTTCATATAATTCATGAAGGATAGGAGTAAGCTCCTTCTCAAACGTTCGATAGAAGTTTGATGGGTAGCCATCCCGCCCCGGAGCTTTATTAGGTGAAAGGGATTGAATGGCCATAGATATCTCAACCATCGATATTGGGGAAATCAGTTAGGCTTTTTGCTCATGGTTAAGGGTAGGAAGGGGAAGTTTAGAAAGATATTGCCGAATTTCAGCATGAGTAGGACTACTATTCGGGTGACTATATAAGTTCCTATAGAAGTTTTCAAATTCTTCCACTATAGCTTTCGGAGTTGTCACGGTGTTACCCCCATCTACCGTGGTTATGCAGGCAACCAGTCTAGACTCCTCTTGCTGTTTCAGTTTAAGAGCCAAGAGGTGTCCAGCTTTGTCTCCTTGGTCCAGATATCTAATATGGGTTTTAAACAGGGCATATTCAGCCTTTTCTCTTAGTATGTCCGCATATCGATCTTTAAGAACTGTAAACTGAAGTAAATCTTCATCAGTGGGGCAGAAACTAATCTTAGCTTCCAGATTCTGAATAGAATCCAGTAACGATTTTGCAACCCCCTTCCTTATCCTTTTATGGGTAGCTGCCAATCTAATAAATTTGCTTCTTAAGTAGCATTTCAGGGAACACCAAAACTGATCATATGCTACTATAGAGCCCCTGTTATGTTCTATGTATTGATTAATTAGTGTATGAATCTTGTTTACAGTACTCTCTTGAGATAACATTTGAATGTTAAGCTTCCACTGAATAACCTTAGGAATGGCTTGAGGTATCTTCCCTTCAAACCAGATCAAAGAATGATCTGACAACACTCTAGGGGAGATTCCAGAATCCATTGAGCCCATCAGCATAGCTCGGTTCACTAAGAAAAAATCCAAACGAGAGTAGGATTTATGGCAGACCGAGTAAAATGTGAAATCCTTCTCATTCAGGTGAAGGAAGCGCCGTGGGTCTGAAAGGCCCAAGCCCTCCATCATTTCATGTAAAGATTTCTGTACAGGGGATAGAGTCTGACCACTCCGAGTGGATCTATCTAGCTTGTTGTCATATGTAAGATTCTAATCCACTGCCAATATTATTGGCAGTTGTTTGAAAGGGGCTAACTTAAGGGCTATTTGGGAGAATTCCGGAGAGGAGTGATTAGGCCCATAAATCATGCCTAGGATAATTTTGTTTGTGGTCCTACAACCAGAAACCTCCCTTGCGGGTCCCCAATTTCTTGTAAGGGTTGAAATTCTATCCCTTTAGTAACCAAAATTGCAACTCCTCTTTGAGAAGTGGAGTTGCCTGCTGAATAAACATAACCGTTATGTTCTCTGCGGAATAAATTATCTTCACCAGCCAGCAGATGTGTCTCCTGTAAAAAAGTAATATCTAAATGCATTAAGGCCAAATGTTTGAGAATTTGATGACATTTCAGTCTAGCTCTTGTTCCCTTAACGTTCCATGAGGCAATTCTCATATCAATATAGCCATTTAAAAAGGGGTATTCGAAACAAAAGTCCAGAAATTAGGCATATGGGCATGACCTTTGATTGAAAATATATCTTCGGAGACTGGCTATAAACCCACCCCACCATATAAACCCCCAGAAACCTCGCTACATTAGGCAATTTAAAGATCTTACTCTTATCCCCAAATCAGTCCCCCCCAGGCATAATCACAAAGTTAGACAGTATGCCCCTATAGGTAAGTATAGAACAAACCACCCCCAGTCCCAAAGACCGATCCCTCAACTGTATATTCAGCGTAATGTTTATCATGCTACCCCTGATTGCTCATCCCCCCCCCCCACCTCCTTATAATTCTACCCCATAACACAATAAGTACTAATTATATAATTTGTAGAGCCCTTCAAACCATCTAGGATTCTAAAATCCCACCATACAATAGAAATGAGACTTTGTAAATACAAAAAATAAAAAGAAAGGGGGGGGTCAGGCAGAATAACTACACCCGTATTCTTTGACTTTCCCCGCTCCCTTAAGTAACAGGCTGTACAATTACACAGCCTTAAGTCTAAACCATAAAAAATGTATCAGCTAGGGTAATCAGAGTCCAACTTCGCCCCATGGGCATGGAAGTAATCAACTACTGCTTACAAATACAGAAACCTAAGCAGCTAAAACTTTAACTTGTACTCTTTTGGGACAGAATATCTATTCCAAGCCTGTTTTGTGGCATGGTAGTTTACCATTGAATCCCGACTTTATAATAATAAAATTGAGGGTAAACAGAAAAAAATACTCCTCTAATAAACTACTGAGCCAGAGTCCCTGCTTCCTTTTGTCCATATACAAAAGTCCAACAAGTGAGGTTTTAATTTAGCAAAACATTGTACCGAGAATCAGAACACTCGCCCTTCAACTAAATGTCCACAAGATGGCAGACTTCCCACAGAAGTATACTGGAGCAAAGTCATTTGATCAGATCAGTATACCACTTCTTGCATGATTCAGAAGCCAACTCCAATGATTCAAAGGAGTGCCATTGACCCTCTCTGTTAATCTGCAGAGTAGCGGGGTAGCGCACCTTAAAACGGATTTCAGCTGATATTAATTTAGACACTAAAGGGTGGAGAGCTGAGCGCTTCTGGCGAACTGAATAAGGAAGATCCTGAACTACCCGAATTAGTTTTCCTTCCCAGTGCACTTCAGCTGTCTCTTTTAATTTTGACAAGATGAATTGTTTGTTGAGGAAATTCAGCAGCCTGAAAAGAAAGGGGTGAGGGGGCAATCCCACTGGGGGCATAGGTCGTAGCAATCTGTGGGCACTTTCAGTGATAAAAATGCCCATTGAGGGAAGGCCCTGCCAGCTTCACTCATAATTTTTGGCAAACAGCACTGCCTGATGCCCCTCTTCACTCTCCGGAAGGCCCAGTACCACCAAATTATTCCTTCTCGAGCGACCCTTGAGATCCTCTAGGCAGTCCTTCGCTTTTTTAACTCTGTGTCTTAGGGCAACCATTTCTGGATCCAATCTTGCCCTCCAATCATCAAGTGAAGAGATCCTGGTCTCATTATCCTTCGTGCGTGTACTCAGCTGCTCTAGTGAAAGCTTCATACCCCTAAAATCTGAGGCTAGTACGAGCAGTGTTTCTTTCATTGGACCCATCTCCTCCAAAAACCGCTCTTCAGTTAATATGGCCTGTTGTTTTGGCGAAGTAGTACCCTCTGATCCACCCGCTTTAGCTTGTTTCAGTTTTTTATCTTTAGCTAGAGTTGGCGGGGGAGTGTGGCGAAGAGCCGGCATTTTCATTTCAGCTTCCATTTCAAACTGCGCTCCGGTAGAGAAAAAATCGGTTTCCTTGAGTGATCAACAAAACTTCACAACCATTAATGCGTAGCTTAGGTACATAAATATCGAAATGCAATCACTTCTAGGAGGAGGACAGAGGAGCTGTCTGATAGAGCTTCTCACCGGGCAGCCATCACACCGGAAGTCGTAACTCTTCTTGGATCTTTTCTGAAGCTCTCTCCCCACAGCTTCCATTCATGTCACCTGATAGTGGAGAAGGTGGCCCTTCAGAACAGCTCAGTGAATGGCACCTTATTAATGCCATTCAGGAACCTGAAATTCTTGATCGTGTCCCCTCTCTCTCTCACCTTGTTTCCATTGAGAATATGTTTAGCTCCTTCAGGCATTCCTCATAGGAGAGATTATGGAGGCCTTGTACCATCTTGGGCACTCTTTTCTGGACAGTTTCTAGCCTATCTCTGTCCTTCTTTAGGTGTGGACTTCAAAACTGGACACAGTACTCCAGGTGGGGCCTCACCAGGGACCTGTAAAGTGGGAGGATCACCTCCTTGCTCCTACTGTCGAATTCTGTCCCTATGCATCCCAGCATTCTATTTGCCTTGCCATAAGCTTTGTTGCACTGGCTTGATTGTTTAAGGGAGTCACATATGATGACTCCTAGGTCCCTTTCTTCCTGGGAGGTGCAGAGTTTTACCCAGTTGAGCCAGTACTCCGTCCTAGGATTCCTCTTACCCAGATGCAACACCTTGCATTTTTTTGCATTGAACTTCAGTTGCCAGACAATAGACCATCTTTAGAACCTTTGTAAGTTGTTCTGAAGTTCCCTAATCACCTCCCCACTGTCAGCCCTGCCACCCAGCTTAGTGTCATCTGCAAAGAGTTCCAGCTTGCCCGGAATGCCTATGCCTGTGTCGCAAATGAATGTATTAAATAGGACCGGACCCGAGACCGAGCCCTGGGGCACACCACTGGTGACTCTACCTTCCTCTAGCCTCACTCCATTGACAACTGCTCTCTGACGTCTATCCCTAAGACAGTTCTCCACCCACCTGACTAAGTTTTCAGCAGTGCCTAGGTCTTCCATCCTTTTTAGTAGGCAGTTGTGCAGCACAGAGTTAAATGCCTTTCTGAAATTGAAGTAGAGGAGTTCCATTGGGTGCCCCCTATTAAACTTCTTGGTCACCCAGTCAAAGAACGTGATGAGGTTCATCTAGCCCGACCTGCCAGCCATGAAACCATGCTGTCTGTCATCCTACAGATTGTATTTGTCCAGGTATTCCACTATATCCTGCTTAAGTAAGGTTTCGATTAATTTCTCCATGACAGATGTGAGGTTGACCAGCCTGTAGTTGCCAGCCTTCTCTCTACTACCTCCCTCCCTTGTGGAGAGGCACCACCTCTGCTCTACTCTAGTCCCCCAGTACCACCCCTGTCAGAAGCAAATGGCTGAACAAATGTGCCACATGGTCCACTAGTTCTTCAGCAAGTTTCTTTAGCACCCTTGGATGCAGCCCATCAGGCCCTGTTGCGTTCTCTGTCCTTAGGTGCATTAGCATCTCCTTAACTCTGTTGGTGGAAATCTTCGGCGATTCCATCCATGGGTAGCCTAAAGCATTTGCTTTAATGCCACTTTTCGGCAATAGACCATTCTGCTCTTTGGTGAACACTGAGCAGAAGAAGTTGTTAAGGACATTGGCTTTTTGTTCATTGTCTTCAAAGATATTGCCCCCCTCAGAGAGTTTGATTATCCCTCCTCCTTTCTTTCTTTTCTTCTTGATGTACTGAAAGAATTGTTTGTTGCCGGATTTGATATATGTAGCAATCTGAAGTTCGTTCAATGTCTTCGCTAGTCTTACCACATTTTTGGCTTCTTTACTTCTCTGGTTGTAGATGTCCCAGTCACTGTTGTTTTGACTTATTTTATGTTTGTGGTAAGCTTTACGTTTAGCTCTAATTACTGTCCTGACATGGCTAGTGAACCATATGAGTCTTTAATGTTTTTTTCCATTTTGACACGGTTCTAATGCAAAGTTTTGTGGCATCAAGTATGGTGTGTTTAACCATCCTCCAGATGCCTTCTACCTCCAGTTTTTCATGTACCCCAGACATGCTGTCTTTGATCATTATTTTCATTTTTCTAAAGCTGGCTCCCCTGAAGCTCAGGACCTCCACCTGGGACTGAGATTTTTACGTTTCCTGGGAGAGTGTGCGTACCAGTTTCTAAACAGTGCCTTTCCAAATGCTTGGCCAGCTGTATTATTTTCTGTTATAGGAAGTACTGTAAGGAACTTTCTGGAGTTGTGCATTGCCACTCCACCAGAGGCATGTCCACCTCTGTTGCCTGTTTCAGAATTGTGTCAGCCGCTGAAATCTGTGCTGCTGCCACTTGGAGCACTGTCCACACTTCAAGGCCTCCTGTCTTAGCCCTGTAGCTTTCAGCCACCCAGACTGTCTCTCTGTCAGTACTGCTTGGGACCCATTCCATAGGCGTGGCCTAATGCAAGAGACACCCTCGATGAAGATAGTACAGTTACTTAAGAACTTACTGTAACAGTAGATCTTCGGGAAGATCTCTTGTATCAGGCCATGCTGTCACAATCTCCATCCCACTTGGCCTTTGGGTTTCTCTTTCTTCGAGAATGGTTTACCTTCTGTTACACCTTGTTTAGTGGTGGTAACCTCTGGCTCTCCCTCAGTTCCCTATGAGGAGATCCTCTGTATATGGTCTCCGCTGGGGGAACTGAGGAGGGCATGGGGCCGCTCATGTTTTTGGCATCATCAGTTGACGTCGTTATGGGTGGCCCCTAGTAGACTGCTAGCTAAAAAAGTTTCCATGTGCTCCTAATGACTGGTGGCTCTAGTTCCATAGGTGTGGCCTGATGCAAGAGATCCTCTCAAAGATCTACTGTTACTGAAAGTTCTTACATAACTGACTTTATGCATGAGCTACTGGGGCTCACTTCAGAGCTAGGGGAGCCGAGCCCTGACAGGTCCCTGTAATTCCAACAGTGTTTACACCATACACCAGGAATAATATGACATGCCTTTAAATAAATGACTGTTTTTTCACCTGGGACTATTTAGTTCAGTTTCACCATCTCGTTGTACAAAACATAAATGACTCAAAAATGCAAAACAGTAGTGTATGTTACAATGAAAATGTGGAACATGTTCCTTTTTATGCATTTTTAGCTCGCCCTTTTCTCCTGTCTTACAAGACACCCTTCCACCTCTGTGCTGAGTTTGCTGTAGCATTTATTTTTAGATTTGAAATAGTTACCATTCACAACACCTGTGACCTGGGTCTGGGAACAAGCCTGGATCATCACTGGGGGGAGCATCCCCTGGATAGAGCGTTCTGAAGATGTTGTTCACCTCCATGGTAGATGGGTCTAGGTGCTATTAGTGAAGTCACGTTTCTGTTTTTCCACAAGGTGCATACAGCCCTGAATTACACATCTGAAAAGGTCCTTCATGAGCTCCTTTCGCTTAAGTTGTGCACTAAGTATGCCTATTTATTTGGAGGCTTACTGTATGTGCTACAGTGTTTTTGTTCCCCCATAGATCTGTCTGCTGCCTTGAGTTCCACCCTTAACTTTTTTCCCCTCAGACTGGCAGCCCCCCTCAAAATTTTCATTTGCATGACAAAGTATGGATTGCCCTGTCCTGATTGGCTGAGGCTGTCCAGTTTTTTTTTCTTTCTAGGTCTGCACACATTGGTTGATCTAATTTTACTCAAGAGGTCAGAGGGAATGTTAAGCATAAAGTGGTAGAATCACGGCACAGTGACCTAGGTAGAAGGTAGGGTGGGTAATAGTAGCTGGAGTCAAGTTGGAGACAGCGATCATGTGGATGTAGCTAATTAAAGATATGCTTTTTTAAGTGAGCTCACGAGACATCTCTTTCAGACATTGATTTGCATACAGAGTTGATTTTTTTGTCTTGGCATTGGCCCGTGAGGCAGATGACTGTTGCTTCATATTGTTGAGAAAGGGAGGGAAGTGTGAGAAAATGCGAGTCCAGAACAAAATGCTGTGCAGGTAGCAGTGCAGGGTCGGTGCTGAGATAGATGGTGGCTGGCCTCAAAAACCCAACAAAATCCAGAAATCCAGCACTTGGTGACAATCAGTAAAGGATTCACACAGCCCAGGAATTAAGTGCAAAGCTAATGCTTATTTTATTGTGATTCCAAGATGCAGTTTCAGCTATGGCTCATGCCAATACTTGAGCTGAGCCCTAGCGCTTTGAGGGTTCAGGTATCGGCTTAAGCCATAGGTGAAATTGCAGCTTGGATTCACAATAAAATAAGCATTAACTTTGCACTTATTTTCTTGGTTGTGTGAATTCTTTACAGGTTGTCACCGAGTGCTGGATTTTCTGGATTTCGAAGTGTGAGAAAATACCTATTTATTTGTGTCAAATGCTACAGGTACTACTGCCAACACAATTGAAATAAAACCTGAAATAACACACTTTTGTTGGCATGCTAGACAGTCAGTACAGCAAGAAAAGTGTGTGATTTTCATATCAATAGTTTTGGTGGGGTGGCCAGTTACTCCATGTCTTCGCATGCATCAGCTAACATTTCAGTATCAGGTGCAGCATCACTCGTTGATCACTTGAGACCATGTGGCTTGGCATGGCACGGGGTTATAATGTCACACAGCAGAATGCCATGCGGCACAAGCGCGTTGTATGATTTTGGCTGATTTTTTCCACCCCACATCCCCATTACGGGGCTGCATCCCCGGACCCCCCCATGGGATTCTAACTCAGGGGTCCAACTCGGTGAACCACACGGTCCAGGTTTCGCTATAATGCCGTACGCTGTTAAGTGTATGACATTATGACCTGGTATGGCTTGGCGCAGGGCTGCTCATGAGCCAGCCGGGCTTTGAGGAGCTTTGGTTTTGGTTAGAAAGTGAGAGAAGTGAATAGACCAAAATGTACTGTCTGTCTGGTGTGTCCTCACCATTGTGACTTTCGTTTTTGGTGGGAAAGAGACAGAAGTGAGCAGAATAAAATGTGAAGTGACTGTATGAACATGGGTGGTATTGAACCTGGTTCTCCACTGTTTTTTCACCATAAGGACTGACTGGGTTGTGGTGGTGGTTGTGGTGGAGTAGTTATGCCTGCAGTACTTGTTTTTGGGGGGTTTTGTTGGTACGGGTCAAAACTGAACTCAACCATTTTAGTAATTTTTTTTTTTTAATACAGACTCTGTGTTAAAAAATATTCTAAAACTATTGAGTTCAGCTCTACCTCCCCTGGGCTTGTGTGTGTTTTTTTTTTTGGGGGGGGGCATTGTGTTCATAATCCCTCCCTTGCCCTAATTGATGATTATAAATAAATGCCTATCTGTCAGTGCTGATGATATTGTTTTAATTACTTTACTGAGATGAGCAAAAATAATATACAATAAATGAAGACACCAGACACGCAATATCACAATTTAACTTTTGGTCTGTTTTTAATATCAGATTATTAAAAAAATGCATTATTTCAAAAAAATATGTACTCGTCATTCCAGGTTGTCGACTCATTTGTACTCACCTGAATTTGGTTTTGCTCACCTCACCTTGAAAATGAGTACAACGCTAACCTCAAAAAAAATCTTATCTGGAGCCCTGCCAGCAGCCAAACAAATGACTGGACGAAGGATCAACTCCTTCATTGCTCTGTGCTGCAGGTTGGCTTGGGAAGAGCCACTGCAGGGTTGAAGGCTAACACCATGAGATAGAAGCAAAAACAAACCCTCTGCACTCAGGTTACCAGAAGAAACTCACAGACCACTTGCTTTTATTTTTCCAGTGCTTTATTGTAAAAATTCCTAGGTTTGCAAGGCTGGCCCTCCACGCCACTAACACCTCAGCACTTCACTCATTAGAGCTTCCTCAGGAGGCCTCTGCTGCTGCCAGGTACATCCCTGTTTCTGAAATATGTAGGGCTGCTACCTTGTTGAATGTGCATGTATTCATATCCCATTATAGCACTGATTTGTTCAGTCGTGATACTGCTTTGGGGTCCTACAGTCTCTGCTCACCTGAATTGCTGTGTGCTTTGCCCCTCCTCATGAGGACTGTTAGGAATATGCCTAGTGTGGATACTCAACTGCGTCCAGGTCGTTAGAAATAGAGGTTACTCACGGGCAACTGTAATTCCGCTACTGGTATTCAATTCACATCTGCACAACCCACCCAACCTCCCCTGGCATAGCTTGCTTCAGATTGCTGTTCCAGTGTACAGATCTGAATGCATTTGGGACAGAGATAGAGGACCACATGGTTGGGTAATAGGAGTCAAGTTTGAAGACTGTTCCGGTGACTGAGCATGCTCAGTAGAAGACTTGCCTAAACATGGCTTTGAATTGAATACTTGTTGTAGAACTGTGGTTACAGGTAAGTAACCTGTTTTATAAGTTGTATCATTTCCTTCTCAAAACTGATTTTCCCCTCCACTACCAGTGGTCCAACTTTCCTTAGAACTGCTCTCTTACCTCTTATGTCCAGTAGCTATTAAGCTCTTTGTAATTGTTTACCACTGCAGCTCTTTCCATTTTCCTTTTTTAATTCCTAAATGCACTTTTGCACTCCTTTTGTATGACCCGATATTCCGCCCGTGCCTCTGCTGACCCTTGCCTTTGAAAACTGCCTGTGCACCTTCTGTTTGGATTTCAACTTTCTCTTTACTTTTCAGCCAAACTGTGAGTCTGCCCTTTTTGCTATTGTTGGTCTCTAAAGGACTGCAGTCTTCCTTCCAAGCTCATGTTTTCTTAAGACTGATCCAGTATTCCTCTTCTTTCCCTTCTAAGTCACTGGCCCAGTCCCACTTTCTTAGTTCAGATCTCAGCCTGTCAAACTTTGCCCTCCTGATGTTTAGAAATCTGGCAAGGCCCTGTTCCACTATTCCTTCCCTCTTTAAACAAACCACACTGTATTTTGCTCAATCCCCTCCAGTGGTTCCCTTCCATTATAGCCCTCTATTACCATCCCGAGATTACGCAGTACAGTTTCTTGAATTGTGCTCATCATTGTTTCATCTTTTATGTGCTGACTCAGACTTTAATCATTTACTGTTTCAAGGAGTTTTTTTGCCTGGCAACTTGTTCTTTCCAGCTCACCTCTATAGTTAAGGTCCCCTATAAGCAATATATCTTCCTTGTTACTGGCCCTTATTATTTCATTTGAAATTAAATTGTCCCTTTAATCATCCTGATACAGTGCCCATAACAAATTCCTAATGACAGCCTCTTGCTCTTTACGCCAAGTAGTGTTAGCCAAAAAAGATTCAGTTGATGTCTCTAGTTCTTTATCCCTAATGTTTCTGACAACTAGATCTCACTGCTTCTATACAGTGCTGCCACTTCTGTTATATACACTCAATTTTGGTTGTGTGCACATCCTCAGGAATGGAATTTATGTGCACACAACCGAAAATGCACATAACCAAAATGAGAAAAAAAAGGATCATGCAGTACCGGAACATATCCGCCACAATTTTAGACACCGAGAGGTTAAAGACTGCAGTAAAACTTACAAAGTTTTCAGAGCAAACAGACATCATCAGCCATTGTAGCTTTCTCTAGCAGGACATTCCCCCGATACCGGAATGCCTCTGTCATGGGCTGCAGCAAGCCAGCAATGGAGCGATGGAGGGTATCTTCTACCCTGCTGTCCTTTCAGTCCCATTCTCATTTTTGTTTATCTTGTTGTGGGACATACGTTGCTACAATGACTTAATGTAGCATTCTTCTGCCGTATGATACGGACAACCAGAGGTGTCTACAAGAAAATCTTTCCTGCTTGCTGAGACAAATGTTAAGCCAGGAATTCTTAAACAGGATTAGTGTAAAGACTTTAATAGGAACACCTTTTAGCACCTGCTTAACACCTTGTTTGAGTGCATGGCGAACAGCTCATTCTTTTTTTTTCTGCATTTCATTTTAAAGCAGGGCAAATCATGGTCCATTGACAGCTAACTGCTCATTAACCGCTCATGAAGTTGGTGATATTAGCTCAAGGAATCACAGAAACACACAAAAAATGGCACACAAACGAAAATCGGTGTGCACATAAGCAGATGAAAATGAATGGGAAAGACAGGAGAGGAATCGGGACCTTACATATCTATGCACATATCCAAAATGTGCATACATCTGAAAGGCACACAAGTGGAATGGACTGTACCTCTTCTTCCTGCTCTGTTCTTCATAAAAAAAAATCATTGCCATTTATTTCATTATCACCCCGTTAACATAAGCATAGAAGCATGGAATGTGTTGTCTGATAAGGACTGCCTGGCCTACCCAATCTGCCCATTTTTGCCTACCTACAATATCACCATAGATCTGTCTTGATCTCTGCATCCCCCCCCCCCATTCCTTTCTGCTAAGATTCCCTTAATGCCTATCCCATGAATTCTTGAACCCCAGCACTGTGTTTGCCTAAACCACTGCTGGTAGGTTGTTCCAAGAACTGCACTCTTTCTATGAAGAAGTGCCTCATATTTCTCTTGAGTCTACCCCCACTTCACAGCATGTCCCCTTGATCTTGTGCACTGTTTTTTCTGAAAAATATTCCCCTCCTGTACCTTATTTACCCACGTGAGTTATTTAAAGGTATCTGTCATATCCCTCTTCCCTTCTCTCTTCCAGGAAGTACATACTTCCTTTAGTCTCTTATCATAGGCTTTTGATGTAGACCCTGCACCATTTTAGTTGCCCACCTCTGGACTACCTCTACTGTGACCATGCCCTTCTGGAGATGTGGTCTTCAGAACTGTACAGAGTATTCTAGGTGAGGTCTTGCCAGCGATTTATACAGAGGCAGCACTACCTCCCTCTCTCCTTCTGCTGGAGATACCTCTCTCTATACAACCCAACAACCCACTAGCCATCCCAACTTCCTTGTCGCACTGCCTGGCCACCTTTAGGACAGTAGAGATTATTTACCCCCCATGTCTCTCTCCTGCGTGGTGGTCATCGAGAACACTCCCCCCCCCATTTCCTACTCTACTCCTGGGTTTAATACTTTGGTTAATACTTTGGATTATAGGACAACAGAAGGCCAAGGCCCATGAGTGCTGTCCCCCCACTGCTCAGTGGTGATAACCATAGTTATCTTCCTTGAAATATTGATCGAGCCTAGATTTAAACAGTGCAAAATTGTCTGCCTCAACAACCTCATCAGGAAGGTGGTTCCATAGTCTTATTGCTCTGTGTACATAAGCATGCTTGCATCAATGTTCAAGGTGCATTATTCTGCACTTTTTCACATTGAAACCCAGCTGCCATACTCTTGACCTTGACAATTTATTTTCGTCTTCTAGGATTTAGTTATCTGTACCATATCTAAGTGGTCCCATGTCTCATTACATCTTGATTGTCGATTTTTTCATTTTATTGTTAAAACTCTCAGCATTACACAGACACTTTCAGTTTTTTCTCTTCCTTCCTTGTAAGCCCCTCCTTGCTTTCTGACCTACCTTTCTATTATCTGTTTCTCTTTGAGCTTCTCCATACCATTCATTTATTTCCATCCCTCTGCTCTTTATGAAACCATTGGTCTTAGAAATCATTGCTTTCTCTTTCACACATCCCTCCCTGTTCAGTTTAAAGCCATATCAATTACCCTGTTTATTCTTTCCCTAAAAAATCTATTTTCCATCCTATTTAGGTGAAGCCCATCTTACCTGTAGAGATGATGTCCATCTCCAAAGCTGTTCCAGTTTCTCAGGTAGGTAAAATTATGTTTCTTGGCCCAATTAAGCCACAAGCTGTTCATCATTTTGATGCCCTCTGTCTGCTAGACCCAACTCCATGGACAGTCAGTACATCAGATATTACTGCCCTACATTCCTCTTTCCAGCAGGTCAGTGCCCTGTCTATAAAAGATTCTCCTGATATCCTCATTTATCCTCTACCTATATCATTTATTCCCACAGGAACCACCACAATTGGCTTATTACTTTCTCCTCTCAGTAAGCTGCCTGTTCTTTTTTTATCCTCAAGCCTTGCCCTCTAATTACTGTGCTGTCCACAAACTTTTCTGTGAAGTCCCCAGATCAGTGATATCTTGTCTCCAGGGTCTTCTCATCCTTTTCCTCTTCCCCCGTTCACTTTGAAATGCATGGGATTTAGCATCAGGTACTACAGAAAATTGCAGGAGGCTTTTTCTTTTAAAAAGTTATTCATATAAAGGAAGTGGAAAAGGGAAGTGAAGGGAAGAAGGAAGGGTTAATTATGTGTGGTCCATAGGTTAATATGAGTGGTAGCCCTTTTGCACAACCACAGTTTCCCCATGTCTGAGTTGTCTGAGGGCAGGCAGAATGCTCATGCACAAACCAGGAACCAGGAGGTAACTCAGCACTTGCAGCGACTTTCTGCGGGGATCGCTACTGAAATTAGCCTACCTTGGCTCACACTTGTATAAACAGTCTAAAAACTGGAAGGCTCAGTTCCCAAGGAGTAGATTGAGACTCTGCATTTACTTTCAAACAACGTACTTCTTCATTTTAATAGCGCAGCTCCGTCAAGGTAAGCAATAATACCCAACAGGGTGGGCGGTATTGGGGAATACCGGACCGCCCAGCGGCATAATGAGGGCCTTATTGCCCCTGGAAAGTCTGGTATTCCCCATACCGCCCACCGTGGAGGATGTTATTGCACTTAGAAAATGGCACTTTAAAAAAATAATAAAATAATAAAAAATTAGTAATAAAAAATAGTTTTATATCACTTTTGTAATTAAATAGTTCCTCTGCCTTGATTATAATGATTTTTTTTTTTTTGCAGATGTGGACTTTTGTCCTAGTGGAGGCGCAGTATTTAAGGAAAAAAAGATATGCTTGAGTGCAGTTACCCCCCTCCAAACACAGACGAGTGTGAGCAGAATCGGCAGGCGAGAGTAATTTATTAAAGCAGTTAGAGGGGGAATTCTTTATTTTCTTTGTTTCATTGCTGTTTAATTGTTTTAAAACTGATGTTTCTTGTTGAAAGAAAGCAGTGGTGTCTAATAATGTGAGCAGTCAGGACTCGGGAGACTCAGCATTGTGGGGGAGACTAAAAAGTTCTTCGCCATGGGAAAAAAAAAGAGGAGGTACGTTCAACTTCTCCAAACATGCTCAGAGAAACTGTTGGGTAATTTCCTTGTGGACAGATTGGAGGACTGGAATGAGGGGAGCATGGAGTAGCAAGCATGGGTAGAGTCACGGCAAACTGAGGCAGTATGTTAATGTTGGCTGCCGAGACATGCACACTGCTTGCTGGCTTCATTTGTGTACTACAGTGGCCAGCTTTTGAGGAAGCTGGAGCGCAAGTAACAGTGTATGTTAATCAAACATGTACTGTTTTAAAATACGTTAATAACATTTTTTATTTGGCAGGACGGGGTTGTGAGGGAGGTGACTTCTTTGGGGGGGGGGCAGGGCCTGATTTCTCTGCTTAGTGAGCAGGAAAAACATGGCAGTCAGGCAGTTAGAAAATTCAGTGTGCCCAAGAATATGGCAAGTAATGTGGCACCCCGAATGGGAACTTCTTCTTAGTTGGCTCTATTGAAAAATACAAGCCTGCTGAGATCAGTGTCCTAACCAATCAGAAAGCTAGGATTGTTTTGGTAATTTTCTGACGTGCAGTACACCAGCTTCACAGGGCAGCCTACTCCTGCACTTTGCTCAACAGAGCTTCCTAAGAGGGCGTGCCCAGTATTACAGATCAGGGCTGCAGCTATGCATTTTGGGGCCCTGGACAAGTCACTTGAAATGGGCCCCAGTTTCCCAAACCAGCTAATGCCAGCTCCTCAGGTGGGCCCCTCTTGAGCTCGGGGCCCCGGACAACTTCCCCACTTCCCCCCCATTACTGTGGCCCTGTTACAGATTTCCTGGTTTTAAGGCTGCAACTAATGATGTCACATACAGTTCGTTTACATAGCAAGAACCCAATGATTTAAAGAAACCATAGTTAAAAAATACAAAAACATTAAAGTACCAGTCTATAAATACATCAGATTGCTAAACGTCCACAATATCAAATGCAGACCACTTCATTATTAAAACAAGCATTTGTCAATGCCGAATGTTTGCTTGCTGGCACTGGCATTGGTAGTGTAGAAGTTACAGAGCTGCATAATAGGAATGGCAGCTAAGTATTGAACTGAAGCCAACCCCACCACCACCCTGCAGAGAGTGGCAGGCATTGGGGTGTGCCTTTGGGTCGTCAGGCATAACGACCACGCCATTTCACCACACCCTACCCTGCGGACACTGACAAGTGTCACGGTGTGCCTTGGGGTCTTTGGCCCTTATGCGCACCCCATTCCATCAGGAAATACGGTGAGATGGGTGTGGTATAGGAGAATGGGGTGAAGTTTGGGCCCGAAGAGTCTGAGGCACACCTTGATGCCTCTCACTGGCTGCAGGGTGTGGGTGGGGGTGGAATGGTATGAGCATGGCGGGCAAGAATCCCAAGTCACACCCCTAATGCCTGTCATACTCTACAGGGTGGGGTGTTATGGTCGGAAACCCTAACGCCTCAGGCATTCGTTGGTATTTTCACTCCAAATTTTCAACATGGTTTTTTTGTGACCCCCACCTCATGAACAGTGGCAATATCAGTTTGTTAGCCGAAAACCGCTTTTGCACAGCGACTATGGCATTTGGCACCACAGGTGCAAAAACACATTCCAAACAGGATGTGAAAAATGACAGGGGTACTGTTCATGGGGAGGTGTAAAAAATGGCAATGTTGAAAATCTGTTGTGAAAATCTTAAAAAAACTGGTGAAGTCATGAGCATGTGTAGAAGCTGTGCAACGCACACCCGTAATGTAACTAGTTTGGGGATTTTTTTACAGTAGATTGTTAACACAGGCATTTTGGGACCTCCGATCATGAACAGTGTCAGTGTGATTTTCTTTATCTGTCCCGAACAATGATTTCCCACAGCGACCACGCATCTCTGCACTGAAAGTGTGAAAACACATTTTGGCCATGTTGTGGAAAATGACAGCTGTACTGTTCATAAGGAGGTGTGGAAAAATGCCACTGGTGAAAATCTGGACTGAAAATATTACAAATTCATGAACCTACGAAGGTGCGTGGAAACTTCCCAATGCTCACTCGTAACACAGTCATTTTATGGAGTTTTGTCACCAAATTTTCAACATAGCCATTTTAAGACCTCTGCTCATGACCTGTGTCACTGTGATTTTCTTAATCTGTCCCAAACATTGTTTTCGAAAACCGACTGTACCATTGTGCACTACATGTGCGGAAACACATTTTGGGCGAGATGTGAAAAATGGTAGTTTTCAAAATAGCCATTTTAAGACCTCTGCTCATGAACAGTGTCAGTGTGATTTTCTTAATGTGTCCCGTACATTGATTTCGCACACCGACTGTGCAATTGTGTGCTACATGGGTGGAAACACATTTTGGGTGAGATGTGAAAAATGACAGCTGTACTGCTCATAAGAAGGTGTGTAAAATGGCAATGTTGAAAATCTGGAGTGAAAATATGAAAATTCACGAACTTATGAGCCTGCATAGGAACTTCGCATACGCATGCTCAGTAAAACAATCATTTTTAAGGAATTTTCCACCAAATTTTCAAAATAGGCTTTGAGAGCCCACCTTATGAACACTGGCAGTGTCGTTTGCTAATCTTCCGAAAGGTGATTTCGCACAGTGGCTGCAAAATCACCCTTCGGCCCGGCAACGCAGGACAGTGCAAGAATTCATGAGGAGGGGTCCCAAAACCCTTGTTGAAAATTTGGTGCAAAAATTCCAAAAATGCCTGAGATATGCAACAAAGTTGAAAACCCCTATCTATCCCATTATACAGCTTACCGGCATTTCCTCAGTTCACAGTCGGCTTTGAGAAAGTGCAGAGCGTGTTCCCGGTCCACCGAAATCGTCCTTCCGGACTCGGAGGTAAGTATGGGGTGGGAGGGGTGGGGAGGCAGGGTGCGAGTGGGTGGAGTGCGGGTTATGGGGGGCAGGGAGACTGCGAGGACCATTTTTTTCTTTACAGGTTTTATTTTTGAAAAAGCGGCGCAGGATGTTTGCCACGCTGGTGGGCTCCCAGCATGGCAGAAGGATGGCTGGGGGCATGGAGCCGGCGGGGGATTGGGCACCCTGTCGCCGACAGCATGGGGGGGCAGAGACAGTGGAGCCACGCTGGGGTGGGATCCCAGCATGGCACCTGGATGCTTTGGGGCGTGGAGTCGGACAGGGGATTAGGCACCCCGTCGGCCGTACAGTGTGGAGGGAGGGAAGGCACATGAGCATGCATTGTGCGTGCGTGATCGCGTGTGTGGGGGGGGAGAGCTCTGCTCGCTCAAGCGGAGCTCTCCCTTTCAGCTGTATGCCACTGCATTTTTCAGCTGTCATTGACAGCTGGAGCAGTGATTGGCGCTCTGCGACCATGCCTGCAAATACACTGACTGAATTGGAAGAGGCTGACACACCTCTGGAAAACTCGTATGATGGCACTGTGTTTCTTGCACATGCGTGCAAGCAAACATAAAAATCAATTTAGCTACATAAACATTATTGTATTGGTGTGTTAAAAGCAATAAATAAAATGTTCAATGCACTGCACATTTTGGTTAATTCAGTACTAACAATAGAAAACCGTCAGAAATTTAAGAGAGAGTTACTGATTCTTCTTCTTCTTCTTCTTCAGCTTACTTCATAGCACCACGTTTTCCTTCATAGAACCCAACTTAAATAAGATCACCCTAATTTTCTGCTTGCTTTTTTTTAACCATATGGGGGATGGATATGGCTTGTTGTGCTAACAGCTAAAGGCAGTTAGACTCTTAACAAGAGGAAGATTAAAAAGTTGTATTGCAGTTTCTTGACTAGGTTGTGAATTTTTTTTAAATAAAAAAAACAGACTGAGGTTTTTTGTGGCAGTTGTTTTGCTTCAGTTGCAGAAAAAGAACTTAAACTGCCACTGTCTTTTGTTCATCAGTTTTCTAGTACCATTAGTCCCTCCAGTGGGGAGTGCAAGGGTCGAAAGTCCAAATTCTGACCTTTTGGGGAGTTGAAGATTTATATATGGGGGGCTACCAAGAATACAGTTTTTTTTTTTTCCACTGATAAGAAGGGTTTAAGGTCCCATTCTTCATTGGGACCTCTGGGTGCTCAAGCTCCCCAATACAGATATTCACCTGCTCTCTCTTTGCTGTAACTTCTGGAATCTGTTTCCCTATCTTCTCAAAGGTAGCGCATGTTTTATTGCCATAAATTTAAGTTGGTTCGAGCCTGAATTATGGTATGTTTTAAAATGGAAGCCTGTAGGAGTATTTTCATTCTATTTAAATACTTCTTAAGTGCTGTTGTATTCCTTTCTTCCGTGGGCAATTGTACAGCCCACATAGATCTTGCAGCAACCACACCCTAACACATAAATTACAAATGATGTGACTTAACTGATTTCAACTTTTTTGCCATTGCCACACATGAATTCTTTTCCCTGTTGACAGTATGTGCAAATATTGCAAAGTCCACATCTGTACATCCCCATTGGTTGCTTCACTAACCAACTCCTCTGAACTTTTTCTGTTTTTTTTTTTCCAGTTCTAAACTAGCTATGTACGAGTCTATCCCTTAGATTTTCTTCTTTTCTAAAAGTAATATGGGGGTATGTGACCAACTGTTTTAGCCAAGAAATCGTCCCCTGACAGAAGGTCCACTCGGTGATGGTGGAGAATTCCTGCAGGAGATAGTGGACTTCATCATTGACATGGCACTGGAGTCCCCCAGATAGTTAATTCTGGGCGACTTCAATGTCTGGGTCGATGATAAACTCTCGCAATTTGGTCAGAATCTTCTCCAGCTAATGACTATGCTGGGCCTCATACAGGTGGTTATATCCTCAACCCACATAGGGGGTTACTCATTGGACCTGGTGTTCCTCCTGGGATTGGAGATAACTGACTTGGGGGTGGAACCAGTTAGTTGGTCTGACCATCACACCGTAGGGTTCAGTTTCATGGCCCCGCGAATGGACCTGCCCCTACGGAGATGGTCTGGTACTGCCCTTTAAGGGATGTTACCCTAGAAGGTCTGATGGCGGTGCTGGACCTATCAGGTTTGTCGAGTGAATGCATGAGTCCAGGGGACCTCGTACTGGCCTATAATAGATCAGTGGGAGTGGCCCTGGACAAGATTGCTCCAGTTCATGTTCGACTGCTCACTCGTCGCCCAACAACCCCATGGTTTGATGGTTCCTTGAAGGAGTCAAGGAGAGTTGGTTGAAGGCTAAAGAGAGCATGGCGGAAGTCTGGCCTGGATGCCGATAGGCTTAGATTAATAGATTATTATAAAGGTTATCGATCGAGATCACGTGGTGCAGAGCATGAGTTAGCTGCTGCCTCTTAGAGCTCCTTCCACCCAACCTACAATTTTACCTGCTTCAGGGTCCTAGTGATTTTCTGCCTACACTGAAGGGTGTTGGAACATCTTATCTTGCATCCGGAGCTGTAAAATGGATTCAGAATTTAAAGATCCCCTGCCCAGACACACACCTCCGACAACCCCGAGAAGGCCCCGGAAAAAGCCAGGGCCTCGAGTTCTCAGCAATCCTCGATGCAAGCTCTCGGCGCTCTCGATGCGGAACCGCTTACCTTAGCAAACTTTCTCAAGGAGTTTCAACCTTTCCGGGACGAAATGAAAGAGCTGGCAGGCGAAGTAAAGAATGTGTCCCGCGCCTTGGAGGATCTGGCCCGTCGGACCACGGATAATGATGCCCGCATCTGTTCGGTTGAACATAGGCAAGACAAACTGGCACCCAACCTAGCCCTAATGAAGCAACGGATAACAAAATTAGAGAATAAGGTCGAGGACCTTGAAGGTCGGAGTCGCCGCAACAACGTTGTGGTCATAGGTCTTCCGGAGAAGGAGGAGGGACTGGAACCGGTGAAATTTGCCCAACGTCTCGTCCAAAGGATAGCCGGCCCCTCTCCCTTCGGGCAATCTTATGTTATTGAAAGAGCCCACCGCGCGTTGAGGGCTATGCCCTCGGCTGGAGCCCATCACGCACCTTCATTTAAAATTCTTGAACTATTTAGAATGTCAGCACTTTCTAAATAAAGTTAAGGAGGCAAAAGAGCTAACCTGGGAAGGCGCAGGGCTGAGGTGGTTCAAGATTTACCGCTATCTGTTCGACAGAAGACGTCTTTCCATCCTATCATTTCAAAATTAATCGCTGCCAATATTAGGTTCCAGTGAGGTATCCAGCATGATTCCAAGTTTTGGCAGATGGAACCTGGCATAGTTTTGAAAATTCTGAGGCCGCGCTCTCGGCACTGAAGCAGCTCTTTCCTGATTTGTTCCGGGATCCCTGAGGGTGCCACCTGGCAGACTTTGAATCCTTTTTCTGCCTGGGTGATCCTCTATTATAATTGATGCTGAGACTCTTACCTTGTTGCTGGATTTCTGAGAGGCCCCTTGCGATGTGAGATTTGTGTGGGCTTGGGTTCCTGGTGCCTCCTGTATCTACCTGCTCCTCCTGACAACCAACCCCCTTTTTTTCTTTCTCCTTCCTCTAGGCTGGAAATCAATATTTGGACATATTCGATTTGCCCCCCTCCCCTTTGTTTCATTAAATATACTCTCAGACTCTCCGCTAAAAGTGGGGTTTGCGTGCCCTAATTTGAGCATATTTTGATGCACGCCTTCAACTTATTTAAACTGTTGGATTTTATATCAGGTGTATTTCGATATTACATGGACTTTCATTTTCAGCCTGTCTGAGAGACATTTGATGGCATTATTGACTGTCAGTAGGGGTAGCGCTCCTCAACAGACACAAACTGGATTTTAGCATTGGGGACAGCTGTAGACAGGATTGAGAGAGGTTCAGGTTTACTAATACGTCAGTTTCCTAAGAGGCAATGGCATTCAAATAATGGGTATTGGGGGATTCTTGTACTTTTTTCTTTTTCTGACTTCGCTGATCTGGAATGTTGATACGCTGAGGTCTTTTCGGATGGGTTAGATTAAGTTTAGATTGATGAGGGTAAAGATAGGTAGGGTAGTCCTGTTGTCGTTTATTTTTGGGTGGACCTGCTTACTAATACATTAATCTGGTTGGGAAGAATGGCGGAGGTGGAGTTTCTCACTGTGCTGGAACCATGTTCATTGGCAGTTCGGTGGGTTAGGGGTGGAGGGTTGTTGGGGATTTGGATTTACTACTGTTATGGGTATTTGGGGTCTTGGGATATGGGTGGGGGGCCCTTGCAGCCTCTTTATTTTATAGGTTTAATGTTATGGGTTTGTTTTTCATTTAGAGTCTATCATTATCTTACCTTATGGCTAGGCAAATAAATGTTGTGACTTGGAATGTGCACGGACTTTGCCATAAATCGAAACAATATAAGGTCCTAAAACACCTGGACTATGTAAAGCAGATATTATGTTTCTGCAAGAGACCCATTTATTGAATTCTGAAAGTAACCAGCTACATGAGACTTCAAGTAGGCCAGATTTTAGCCTCTGAAGGTAGTTCTCAAAGTAAAGGGGTGATGGTCATGATACATAGATCAGTTCCATTCAATCCGATTCAAATAGTTGAAGAAAAGCATGGGAGGTATGTTTTTGTAAGAGGTACCCTACACACTCTGGAGATTATCTTAGGTTCAATTTATGGCCCTAATATTGATACCCTGAGTTTTTTTGTCCAGATCACAGAGCTACTCTCTTCCTGGTGCAACTTACCCATTGTAATTGGTGGTGACTTGAATTTGGTCATGGATCCGGTACTGGACAGATCCTGTCCTGCTAGGAAGGGGCTAACTCCAGGTCAGAGGGCAGTCAGGGAAATGATGGACGGACTAGGCTTATGTGATGTGTGGAGAGTTTTCCATCCGAGGGTACGGGATTTTACTTTTACCTCGCAAGTACATAACACCCTATCCAGAATTGATTATGTGTTAATTTCAAACACTCTTTTGGCTGGGATGTTAGATACTGGTATAATTTCTGGGCCGTTATCTGATCATTCTATAGTAAAGTGTCTTATTGCTTTTTCATCTCTACCTAAACCAGGGAATAGATGGAAAATCAATAATCAGATATTAAAAGACCCCAAACTGGTTAAATACATTTCCTCGCAGATAACAGAATTTATCTCTTTTAATCAAAACTCCACTAATAGGCCAGATATTGAATGGGGGGCTTTCAAAGCTTTTATTCGTGGTATTTTGATTGGCCTTGCCTCCCGCAGGAAAAAGGAGAGGCTGAATCATATTTCAGAGTTACTCACTCTGATTCGTGATAAAGAGCGGGGTCTTTCTGTCTTTTCCTCCGAGGCTTATAGACAAGAACTAACTTTGTTAAGGGACTCATATCTCAGGATATTAAATGAACAGGCTGAGTGGGCAATTATAAGAACTGGAGCAATATTTACAGACCAAGGTGAGAAGGCCGGCCGATTATTAGCCAGAAGAATTAAGCAATTAGAGTCCTCCAGGTGGGTGCCAGCCATTCGTTCTCCGGAGGGGGGCCTAGTTAAAACTTCCCCCGAAGATATTTTAGGTGAATTTGTAAACTATTTCAAAGGGATCTATGGACCCATGAAGGACCCTCCGTCTGATGAAAAGATTGGTCTTTTTTTAAGGGAGTTAAATCTTCCCTCATTGAGCGAACTGGACCAACTCCAACTTCTGGCCCCCATTACTGAAGATGAAATAGATCGGGTTATTAAATCCCTTCCCTTGGATAGAACACCTGGCCCGGACGGCCTTTCCGCCAACTTTTATAAGACGTTTTCGAAGGAATTAATTCCTTCTTTGTTACGGTTGTTTCAATGTATTTTGGATGGTGGGGTTACTGATCTCTCTCTTTTGAGGCTTTAATTGTACTTCTGCCCAAACCGGTAAGCCTCCAGATCTGGTTTCTAATTATAGACCCATATCCTTCTGAACCAGGATATTAAAATTCTTACTAAATTGTTGGCTGATAGAATCAGTAAAGTCCTTCCGGCTTAATTGGACCTGAGCAGGTTGGATTTATGAAAGGCAGATCTTCTGCCGATCATTTAAGGTCTTAGCTCATGTCTTCTCGGCCTCCAGGATTCAGATCACCCTATGGTATTAGTCTCTCTGGATGCGAAGGCTTTGATAGGGTATATGGTAACTATCTTATCAAGGTTATGGATCGTTTTGGTTTCCCTAAACAGTTTTCTGGGTGGATTAAAGCTATATATAAATTCCCGTCAGCAAGAATTACTTGCAATGGAGTAACCTCATCTTCATTCAGACTTTTTCTGGGCACTAGACAAGGTTGTCCTCTTTCCCCGCTCCTTTTTAACTTGTACATTGAACCTCTCATCATGCAGATAAAACAGGAGCAGCGGATTCAGGGTATCCAGGTGTGGGGGCATACTTTGAAAGCGCTTGCATATGCAGATGACCTGCTCTTGCAAATTTCATATCCTTCCTCCTCTATTCCAATTTTACTGGACATTATTGATAAGTTTAGTTTTATTGCCAATTATAGGCTCAATATCGGTAAATCGGTGGTTTTCCCTTTAAACTTTAGGACATCGTGCACGATATCGCCTTTGGGCTGGCTTGGAATGCGAGTCTATCAGGTATCTAGGCCTCACTTTAACCAGGGACATTTCTCGCCTGGCAGTGAAACTTAGACCCGGTTCTGCATACTGTAGAGGCTGATCTCGGAGATGGGCAATTATCCCTCTATCTATTTGGGTAGAATTAATTTGGTAAAATGAATGTTTTTCCTCGCCTATTTTACCCCATTAATATGTTAGATATATGGCTTCCATTAAAATGGTTCAAAGAGTACATAGAATTATCTCTGACTTTATTTGGAATTATAAGAAGCCTAGACTGTCCTATCATAAACTGACGCTCCTAAATTGTCTGGTGGTTTGAGACTTCCCATTTTGCGTTATATTATTGGGCCAGTCATGCGTCTAGTACCTTCGCTGGCAAGAAACTGATGACTCCCAGGTCAATATCCATACGCTGTGGTTAAGGTTAGAGGTATCCCGGATTACTGTCCGCCTTAGGCCTGGGGGCCTTGCTATATTGTTCACTGAAAGCTCTCCCCGTGGCTTTCGTGAATTCCCATTGAGATTTCAGTCAAAGTTCATGTACAATTATGTACCTTTCTAAAATATTCTCATATTGGGGATCCAGCTCAACCATTATTGGGTAATCCCAATTTTCTAATAGATGGCAAACCTATTAAAGATACTTGGTTACCATTATTGGGGAAAGTTTTGGTTAAGATCTGTTTGCAGGCGGAGGTAAATTACTCACGTCAATTGATATGCTGAACAAGTTTCAAATTCCTCAGGGTTTGATATTTAAAGTATTTCAACCGTCATCTCTGATGGGAAACTGGGCACCTTTACTTTTAGTAGTGGTCCATTTGAATTGAGGTACTTTGATTCCATTGGTTGGAAAAGCTCATGCTGTCTCGGCTGTATATAACACGTTGGTTAGCTGGTTACACCCTAATATTCTCGCTCCCAAACAGTATTGGTCTCAGTTATTTCCGGAATATAATTTTGACTGGGGTAATATTTGGGGTGCGTGTCATAAATTCTTGTTGCAGGATAGGCTCAGGTTAATGCAATTCAAGCTATTGCATAATATTTATTATTCCCCTTTAAAGTTGGTGGATCGGGGCATGGTCTCCTCCTCCTCCTGTTTTAGGTGTCAGCAAGGGGTCGGAGATCTGCTCCATATTTTTTGGAACTGCCCGAAAGTAGCTGTATTATGGGAGTCTATCAAGAGGAATCTGGACCCTCTTTTGAGTCTGGAAAACTTATTTACCCCTGAGGTATGTATTTTGGGAGACATGGCCCCGGTTGGTGTCCGAAGTAGGAAATACCACATGGGTCTGATCTCGGCCTCAGTCAAAAAGTGATTTTGAGGCATTGGAAGGATACGTAGAGATTTCATATGGCAGTGGTTGCAGGAATTCCTAGCTAATCTTAGAACGGAAAGAACCATAGCAAGCTTGCAGAATAAGCTTCCTAAGTTTAATCATATCTGGGTTCCTTATATACTTTTTTCTGTTCCTAGGTAATTTGCAATTTTTTTTCAGTCAGTTCAAATTTAAGTGCTGTGCATAGGGTGGGTGTTTGGGTTGAGGGGGGGTTTTTGGGGGGAAGGGTAAGGATTGCATCCTGATGTTCTTTCTTATTATGGCAAGTATTTCCATTGTTACCCTGTTTCCTTTTTCTGGATGTACTCCTTTATTGGTGTAAAACTTTCAATAAAAGTTGAATTGGAAAAAAAAAATAAATAAATAAAGGTTATCGATCAAAAGTCACCCGTAAGAAGGCAGAATTCCTGTCCAGGGAGATTTCTGAGGCAAGGAATCGACCGGCTCAGTTCTTCTGGACTGTGGACAGACTGTGCAATCCAGCCTGTCTCCAGCCCGGAAGGGGCTTTTCTCAGGCAAAATGCGAGGAGTTTGCTCAATTCTTTGCAGATAAGGTTGCAGGCATCTGGGCTAGTATCAGCCCTGCTGTCACTATGAGGGATTGCGGAGGTCAACAGGAGGTGATGAGCACCCAGTCTGTCTGGGCAGACTTTAGCCAGCTGGAACTCATGGACGTGCAGATCGTCCAAATGCTGCACCCAACCAGATGTAGTTTGGATCCTGGCCGTATACCCCTATTAGTGGGTTGCATAGATGTTATCTGCCCGATCCTAGCTAAAATTGTTTGGGGGTCCTTGGAGAGGGGTGTCTTTCCAGATCCCCTTAAGAAGGTGGTCGAACGACCACTCCTAAAAAAATCTTCCTTGGACCCAGACTCGTTAGCTAACTACAGACCTGTCTCTAACCTTCCTTTCATCGGAAAGGTAATTGAGAGGGTGGTTGCGGCATGACTGGATGATCACCCTGTGACCCACAATGTCTATGATGCTCTCCAGTCCGGATTTTGGAAGAGTCATAGTACCGAGACCACACTTGTTCGGGTATTGAATGACCTTCTGATAACGAGGGATCGAAAGGAACATACTGTCTTGGTCCTTCTTGATCTCTCTGCGGCATTTGACACTGTGGACCATGGTGTGCTTCTGGAGTGACTGCGGTGTCTCTGTGGACTGTCAGGGACAGTCCTAGAGTGGTTTTGATCTTTTCTCACGGGCAGGTCTCAGAGGGTAGTCACTGGAGTTTATTCCTCTGACTCCCTTCCCCTGTCCTGTGGGGTCTCGCAGGGCTCCATATTAGCACCCATGTTGTTCACAGTGTATATGCTGCCATTAGGAGACGTCATTAGGTGATACAGTTTGAGTTTTCACTGCTACGCAGATGACACTCAACTGTATCTGTCCTTTCTACTCGAACAGAGGGATGCGGCCTCTGTATTTAATAACTGTCTTGCCAAGATCAAGGACTGGATGAGTACCAGCTGGCTGAGACTGAACCCAGACAAGACTGAGGTGATGGTCGTGGATCCTGGTTGTCCTGGGGCAGGTTTTGGGGCTGGGCACGCATCGGGTATATGGCTCGATGATGTCCAGCTCATAACCTCCAACCACGTGTGTAACCTGGGTTTTGTTTTTGATGATGGTCTGACCCTGAAATTTCAGGTGTCTGCCATTGTCAGATCCTCTTTTTACCATCTGAGGAACATCACCCGGGTGAAACATCTGGTTCCTCTGGATGACCTTCCAACATTGGTCCACACCTTCATCACCTCCCACCTTGACTACTGCAATGTCCTCTGCCTAGAGCTTCCTGGGGTTGGTATCCGCCGCTTGCAGCTAGTGCAGAACGCAGCGGCCAGGCTCTTCACTGGGACTTCTAGGTCCAGTCGTATTACGCGCCTGTTTCGCGGACTGCACTGGCTGCCTGTTCAGTGGCGAGTCACCTTTAAGGTCGGTCTTCTGACCTTTAAAGCTCTACATGAACTGGGACCTTGCTACCTGCAAGAAATCCTGACTCCCTACCACCCCCTCCGTCCTCTCCGATCCGCCAGCGAGGGATTGCCAGAGGTTCCCAGGGTACATTTGAAGACATCTGGTGCATGTGCCTTTTCTTTTGCGGCCTCTACCCTGTGGAACGCTCTACCTCATCAGTTGAGAGAACGCCTGACCGTCGAGAGGTTTAAATCAGAGTTTAAAACTTACGTTTTTCAAGAAGCTTTCCCAGATGATTTTAATTATTTTTTAGTTATATTGCTGTTTGTGAAGCGCCTTGGTTTTAAGAAAGGCGTTATAGAAATAAAGATTGCTTTGCTTTGAAAATCTATATAGTTATATTGTTGAAATGATTGCAAAAAGCTGTTTGGAATTCAGAGGATTAGCCTTGAGACGCAGTTTGACTTCCACAAGCTCATTTGCAGAGTTGTCCACAGGAGATCATTTCTTGAAACACAGTGTTCTTTTTTGTTGCACCTGCAGTGAAAGAAACCGACAAAGTTTGTGGACATTGTGTGAAAACAGTACATGTGTCTTAACAATGTCAGGATGCAGAAGTTAAACGCCAGGAAAAGACATTATTTTAGTTGCACAGTAGTGCCACTGTAGTTAGGGTTGAATAGACTGCTTAATGTTAAACCCCTAACTTTGTACCCTAATAGCTTTGCCCTGTTCAACGGAATTGCACAAATGTTTGTGTGCGTAGTCTGGAAGGCAAGGTCTTTTGATTTGCCAAGTTTCGTTCCAGTCGGATGTGCGGATTTCGAGCTCCGGATAGTGTGTTTTTAGGAAACCTTTTTTTTTTTTTTTTTGCCATGGCCAACAGCCCAGATGGTTTGGAATTTTGGTCTAAAATTTTCAGGGTAGAAAGGACTTGTCCCAGAACAGTGCCTTTCATTGATTTCATGACAAAAGAAATTCATCCGTTTCCATTTTATAAGGATTTGAAATTTGGGTTCTGAGCATGCTCAGTAGGGTCTATTGGATAAATGTTTGATACCTTACTGAGCATGCTCAGAACCAACGTTTCAAATTCTTATAACTTGGGAATGGATTAAGTTTTTTTTTCACCAAACCAGTGAAAGGCACAATTCTGGGCATGCTTTGTCTGCTCTGAACATTTCAGACCAAAATTCCCAAGCATCTGGGCTGTAGATGATAACTACAAAAATAGCAAAACAAACTTTGATGTTTTCCTAAAAATGCAGTGTGTGGACCATGGAATCTGCACAGCCAACTAGAATGAAACTTCGTAACTCAAGACACCTTGCCCCCCAGACTGTGCATGCAAAATTTCATGCCATTGAATTGAATGGGGACCAAGCTATTCCAAGCTATTAATATATTTATATACAGTATTATAGGGCGCAGTAGAGCTCCTATAGTTAGGGTTGAGTAGGCTGTTTAAAGAGCTAGGGTACTGATTGGGATGAATAGTAATTTTCAGATGCAGTCAGCTATCACTTCTTATATCGCAAGTAATTTTTCTTTTCTGTTTGTTAATTAGAAGATTTTCCACCTGGCAGTACTGGGGTGATGTGTGGAGCAGCACTCTGCCTGGAGGAAAAAAAAGTCAGTTCTATTCCTCCCACTACACTGTCAAAAATGAGACTGAACACATTGAGATACCACAATCCTTGCAGCCTGAACAGTGACTCTCACAAGCTACCAATCAAAATGCAGGAAATTATGACATCATTAGTCATCAGGGAGAGCCAGTCCCTTCTGCTTCATGTGAAAGTGAAAAATGGCAGTGAGAAATGGTTCTTATTGGTTACTAGTGATGTCATAGTCAGTGTGGTCTCGGTGTTGATGTAGTGGGAGGAACAGAACTGACTTCCGCCCCTCCAGATAGAGTGCTGCTCCAAACATCACCCCAGTACTGCCAGGTGGAAAATCTTCTAATTAGCAAACAGAAAAGAAAAACTACTTGAGATATAAGAAGTGACAGCTGACAACATCTGAAAAATACAATTAATTGCAGGCAGTTTCCAGACAGTATACTAGTTCTTTAATGTTAAACCCCAATTTTTGCACCTTAATATCTTTGGCATTGTTTGACAAAATAGCCCAGAATTTGGCATGCGTGGTCAGGCTGCCAGAGTCTCAAGATGTAAAATGTTTTGTGATGGCATCTTGTTTGGTTTTTGAGATATGAAGCACCAACAAATGAAAACAAAAAAAACACATGTCCGTTTGTTTTCCCTGTACTTAACATTGCATATTTTTTGCTCTCACAGCCTAGATGGTGTGGAATTTTTAAATTACATTTTCAGGGTTGAAAGGGTTCATGCCAAGGGTGTGCCTTTGAAACATAGAAACATAGAAGCTGACGGCAGATAAGGACCGCAAGGCCCATCCAGTCTGCCCATTTCTTTTTCTCACTTATAAAAGTGCTATTGCCCTTTGCTCTGTCAATGGCCTATCTATTCATACTCATCTGTATTGCTCCCTTATGCCTATCCCATGCCTGTTTGAAGCTCTGCACTGTATTCATATCCACCACTTCCTGAGGTAGGCTGTTCCATGCATCCACCACCCTTTCTGTGAAAAAGAACTTCTTCACATTACCCCTTAAACGGCCTCCCTGTAATCTCATGCTGTATCCTCTTGTCCTGCTATTTTCTTATATTGAAACATGTTAGACTTTTTCACCTTGTTAATGCCCTTAAGGTGTTTGAATGTTTCAGTCATATCACCTCTCTCCCCCCCTTTGCTCTGGGGTATTCATGTTGAGCTCCATTAATCTGTCCTTATATGTTTTCTGATGCAGTCCCTGCACCATTTTGGTTGCCCTTCTCTGGACTGCCTCAATGTGGTTAATGTCGTTGTGAAGGTGTGGCCTCCAGTACTGCACGCAGTACTCCAGATGGGGCCTAACCAGTGTCTTGTAAAGAGGGATTATTACCTCCCTCTTCCAACTTGTGATACCCCTACTAATACACCCTAACATTCCCTAGCCTTACCTACTGCTTTAGTAGTCTGCTTGGATGATTTCAGGTCATCGGTGATGATGATGCCCAAGTCTCTTTCTTTCCTTGAGACTGCCAGCAACTCCCCTCCTAGCCTATAGGTGGCTTCAGGGTTTCTCTTCTCTATGTGCATGATCTTGCACTTCTTTGCATTAAACCCCAGTTGCCACTCTTCTGACCATTTTGCTAGTTTATCCAGATCTCTTCTCATTCTGCCCACCCCATCTGGATCATCTACTCTGTTGCAGATCTTGGTGTCATCTGCAAACAGACAAACTTTACCCTCCAGTCCATCTGCAATGTCACTGATGAAGATATTGAAAGGACTGGCCCCAAGACTGATCCCTGGGGTACCCCACCAGCTTGCATCTCTTCTGACTGTATACCATTTACCACCACTCTCTGTTTTCTGCCCGTCAACAAGCTTGCCACCCAGTTGACCAACTTCTGACCCACCCTGAGCCTACCCAGCTTATTAATCAATCTTCTATGTGGAACAGTATCAAAGCTTTGCTTGAAGTCAAGGTAGGCAACATCAACTGCTCCCTAGGTCCACCACTGTGGTTACCCAGTCAAAGAAATCTATGAGATTAGTTTGACAGGACCTTCCTTTTGTAAACCCATGCTGTCTTGGATCCTGTGCTCCTATGGATTCCAGGTGTTGCGCTATCCTTTCCTTAAGGAGTGCCTCCATAATCTTGCCCACTACTGAGGTAAGACTGACTGGTCTGTAGTTCCCTGCCTCCTCCCTGCTACCACTCTTGTGGAGCGGGATCACATGAGCCCTTCTGTAGTCTTCTGGGACCGCTCCTGTGCTCAGAGACTCACTAAACAGTTCTGATAATGGCTCTGCTAGTTCCACCCTTAGCTCCTTTAGCACCCTGGGATGTACAGTATGTCATCAGGTCCCATTGCCTTGTCCAGCCTGAGCTTATCGAGCTCTTGTAGAACTCTTTCTTTTGTGAAGGGACTAGTGCTCACCTCCCTCCCCCCCTGTGTCTGTGGTGCTGAGCTGTGGGCCCTGCGCTACCTTCTCTTCAGTAAATACTGAGCAGAAGTATATATTTAGGATAGATGCTTTTACATGGTCCTCCTCCTCACACGCCCCCTTATCTCCTTTGATCTTAGCAATCCCCCTCTGGACTTTCTCTTTTCACTAATGTATCTATAGAAAGTCTTGTCACCTTCTTTTACTGTTTGTGCTAGTGTTTCCTCAGTTTGGGCCTTTGCCTGCCTTACTGCTTCCCTGAGGGAAGTCTGGTATGCCTCCTTATCTTCATCCTGCTGCGTTCCCTTATATTTCCTGAAGGCCAGCCTTTTGGCTCTGACCTTTTCTGCTACTTTTTTTGGAAGCTTTCGTGAAAAAATATTATACGGTTCCATAGTAATAATGATTTTAGAATTAATGTCCTGACATTAACGGTAAAACAAAAAAAGTGATTGCTTATTTTCATACAAACATACGAGTTTGCCAGCAGATAAAGGCCTTATGGTCTATCAAGTCTGCATGAGTGTGCAGCTAGCAACCCTTATGCTGCAGCTGCCCCTTCCCTGCCTCTCCTTCTTACCCTATCCCATTCCCTTGCAGGGCAGTTCACTGTTCTACAGGATACCACTTCATGAGGCAACGCAATTTTCATGATTTACTTCTTGTACTGAAAAAAATATCAATTGTGTTGGCTGCCATTTTTTTTCTCATTTTAAGCTCACAAACATTGAAAATGCATAAAAATAATTTCTTTAAAAAAACAAACACCTGAGCCTAGCTAAACTGGACCCATTTACCAAGATTCAGGTGTTTGCTTGTTTAAAATTTTCCAGAGATACCTTTTCTGGGCACACAAATCCGGGTTGACCAGCTTACCGAGAGGAGCCCTTCGCATGTGTTGTGTGTATGAGAACAGTGGGACTTTTTTGAGTTCTGCAGTCACAGCTGGAACTCATACTGTGGGTTGCAGTGAGAGCAGTGAGCTGTTGATCCCCTGTTCTGTGTGTGCCTGTCTGTCTGTCTATGTATCTGTCTAATTGCTTGAAATTATACCCCTGAGTGGACCGGAGTGCCCACCCCCAGTACTGCATCTTTCTCCCTGCTTCCCTCAAGGTTGCCAGCACCCCATCCCAGTATTTACATATACACATTGTTTTGCATTATTTTTATTTAATATAAGTGGACCGAGGTGCCTACCTCTGGTACCGCTTCTCTTGCCCCCCCCCTCCAGGTCGCCCACTTATGTTTCCCCTGCTGTAGCCTGACACTGGGGTGCCCCGTCCCCAGTGTCAGAATCTGAACAAAAAAAAACACCTCCAATCCACCCCACGCTGACCTGCCATGCAACACACCTCCACACTCCCTACACACCCTCACTCACCTGAACATGTCCCATGGTGAAGATCCAGTTCCAATCAAAGACACGTCTTGCTGCTGGAGCGGCCAACTGCAATATGAAACTATGGTAAGTGTGGTTCAATTTATTTCAATGGGGCTTTGAACTTTGATGTATAACTTTCTCATTTTTTCATATTTTCACCCCAAATTTTTAACATGGCCTTTTTGGGACCCCAACTCGTGACCAATGGTGGTGCAATTATGGGAAGCAGGCCTGAAAGGAATTTCATAGTCGCTTGGAGAAATCACATGTCAGGCGGGATTTGAAGGTTTTCCCTTCCCTTCCCTTGTTCATGAGATGGGGTCATAAGAAGACTATGTTGAAATTTGGGGTCAAAACATGTTAAAATAGCAAAGTTATGTGCATACATTGAAATTTTACTACACTTGCTCGTAACTTTGGTCATTTTAAATATTTTGACCCAAAATTATCAACATAGCCATTTTTATATACAACCTTATGAACGCAACAGTTGTCATGTTTCAGATCCTGGCCAAAATGTGTTTTTGCACCTGTGGAACGGAATTATGTTTCGGTGGCGCAGAATGACGTTTTGGCTGGGATCTGAACATTTTAAGTGCCGGCTTAATGAGGTGACATAATAAGAAGGCTATGATGACAGTTTGGTGTAAAAATATGGTAAAATGCCCAGGTTATGCGTGAACGTTGCAGTATTTTAACTTTCTCTCATAACTCATTACCTCCACAGGAGCTCTCTGAAGTTGTACCACTTGTCTCCTGTATACTGTTAATAGTAAATCCTGTGCCTTTCTAAGCAAAATCAAGCTATAGTCAGCATGCCACAAACAAATCCTAATAGCTCAAGAACTGTAAGTGCTAGACACAAACTATGAGTGGCAAAGTTATTTCAGCACAAAATTACCTTTCCAGTGGTGGTGTGCAAAGAATAATATGTAATTTTGTTTTTTTTTTCTATGCTGGTTGAAACAGCAAAAACAATTATTTTTCATTAAAACATGCAACATAAGCCATACACACCATACCATAAACAAACACGAATAACTCCTGAAGTATACATGATATGCACAGAATATCAGTGGCAAAGTTGTTCAGCACAAAATTACCTTTCCAACGGTGCTATGCAGTCAAATATATATTATATTCTGTTACATTATATATTAAAATATATAAGCGACTTCTCCAGACGTTTTCAGGGCACACAGGAGTCAGTAGCTGACTTCTGTAGGTGTCCTCAGGACACACCAGTGTATTTTACTGATGCCTACAGGCGTCGGCTAGGAGACAATGAGATAACTTCACTAATTTTCAATATTTTGACTCCAAACTTTCAACATAGATATTTCTCCACACCACCTCATACACGTGACATGTGTAATTTTTTAAATTCTGGATGAGACATGTTTTCGCATTTCTGGTGCAAAAGGAAATTTTGGCCAGTATACTATAAATGGCACTTGTCATGTTTATAAGGCAAATAGTAAAATGAGTATATTGAAAATGATATATACAAAGATGTGACAGCCAGCATGCAACACAGAAATGCTGCAGAATATCACAGAATGCTGCAGTTTACTGCAGGGGCCACTGTAGGTCAATGGCAATTAAGCCCTTTTGTCATGTAGGATTTTGTGACATGTCATTACTGCAAGTTACTACACTTCATCGTGGCTGACTCCACTGTGTGTGTGTGTGTGTGTGTATATATATATATATATATATATATATACACACACACATCATTGTTAATGAACTTTGTGTGTAGTGGAACTGTTGACCCCAGTGGGTATGCTTTGTGATTCTGTGCCAGTGATCTGAGTTCAAGGGTGAGCTAAGTGACCTAACTGGATGGAGTGAGGGTGGGGGGGGTGCTGTTATGCAACCCCCCCCAGTCAGGGAATGAAAGGTGCAGGGTTGTTTGCATGGACCTGGGTGCCATATACTGAAGATAACTGTCCTCTCGGCATATGACCTTGGACCTCTGCACCTGTGGGTGGCAGAGGGCCCTGTGCATTGGCTGACAGATGCACTCTTTGCCCTGTGCATCTGTATCTGCTGCCACACAGAAACGCAGGGACCACATGGCCTTGCTGTTCTACAGCTCACCAGGCAGCTCCATGAATTCTTCACATCAGTTGCTGCACTTATGTAGGTGGACAGAGTCTTCCATTGGTGCAGGGCATCTGCATCTGTTGGAACCTGCGTGAATGAGGATATGATTCCACTATCTCAAAAAGAAAGGAAATTCCTTGCAAAAAACTTTGTTAATGCACCAGTTAGGACAACTTAACACCACACAAATAGGGAAATGTGACAGTGGGGTTTCTAACCTTAACTGCCCATCCCCAACCCCCAAGCAGCAAAAGGTAAAAACATTAGGGTTTTGGGTCTCCGGAGTCTTGGTGAATCAGTGATGGGGTCTTCCTTGGGGTTCACAGCCTTAATGCCCACCCCTTTCCCTGAGCAGAGTTACACATGATTAATAGGGTGGATACCCAAGAGGGGATGGAAAATATGCACAGGGACCTGAGACTGTTAGAGGCTTGGTCTAAGAGATGGAAATTGGCCTTTCACATAAAAAAGTGCAATATCATGCACCTAGGAAGGAGAAACTGGAGTGAGACTTACTATCTGGGTGGTCAGGGCCTGGAAGTGATGGAGGAGGAGAGGGACCTGGGAATTATTGTATCTGGGGACTTCAGGGTAGCTAAACAGTGCGAGAGGGTGGTAGCCAAGACTAGCAGGATTTGGGGCTGCATCAGGAGGGGATTCACTAGCAGGAGTTGAGAGGTCATCCTCCTCTCTATATCAGCAGCTGGTTAGACCGCATCTAGAGTATGGGATGCAATTCTGGAGGCCATTCCTGAGAAGAGAAGTAGGCAGGCTGGAGTGGGTGCAGAGAGCTACCAAAATGATGGCAGGGCTCAGTCACACACCTTATGAGGATAGATTGAAGGAACTGGGCATGTACTCCCTTGAGCAGAGGAGGGATGGGGACTGTGATTGAGACATTTAAATATGTTAAGGGGATCAACAGAGAGCTGGTAGAGGGACTTTTTAAACTACAGGGGCAGAAGAGGACCGGGGGCATGCATTACAGGTAGAGGGAGCAAGTTCCGAGGGAACAACAGGAAGAACTTTTTCACAGAAAAGTTGGTGGAGAAATGAAATGGGCTCCTGGAAGAGGTGGTAGGGGAGACCACCATAAGGGGCTTTACGCGAGCATGGGATGGTCACATGGGTCTGGTATCATGGGGAGGGGAGTAGAGCGCTGGATGAAGAAGAGGTGTGCTGGATGAAGTTATAGCCTTCAGTTAGGTGCCTTGTGCAGACTGGGTGGGACAGGTGGTCCTCTTCTGCTGTCACATTTCTATGATCTTCTTTCTTTGGGCCCTGCAAAAAGAAAGCTTCAACAAATTGTGTTACCAGCATGTGGTGAGACATACTTCTCTACCTTGAAGAATTGTTCACTATGAGGCACTGGCTTGGGCCTGTACCTTGTGCTTCGGACTGAAGGCTACAGTCTGGGGGGGGCATTAGGGTACGCAACTCCAAACAAGACCCCAGCCACCACAGATTCGCCAAGACTCTGGAGACTCAAACCAATAATGTTTTTTCCTTTTGCTGCTTGGAGGGTGGGGGCGGGGAGTTAGGGTTGGAAACCCTAACGCCACATTTCCCTACTTTTACGGTGTTAAGTTGACCTAACTGGTGCATTAACAATGTTTTTTGCAAAGAATATATAAAGAGAACAATCTTTTGCTGGAGAAGGAGAGAGAGAGAGATTGAAATTTAGAATTAGAGATACCCTCAGGATGTAGGACTTTGTTTTGTTTGAACTGCCTGTATAAGAGCTATCCTGCACAATTGTATATATTTTATTGTTATTGAAGATAGTAAAACACTGCAAATTTTATAACTGCTCCTGATTTTTCTATGCTTCCTGACCTGTGCCTCAACGACATGACGTGCATGACTCAATGGAATATGTGGAGTATGGGAAATCTCTGCTTCCATTTTCACCTGGCGGCTGTGTGCCAGTTGATTCCTTGTGCAGCCAGACATTTTTTCTGCATTTTATGCCTTTGCAAGCTGCATTAGAGGGGAACAGTCAACATCAAGAGCCCCACAGTGGGGGGGCCAGTCCCAATTTGTACTTTGTGTGCAGAACCATTTTTACGGCTGCAGTAAGTGGAGCCTGCAGATGTTTTACATGTACAAAAGGAGTGATGTCATGTTTTCTATCCGTGGAACTGAATGAAGGTGTAAATAGTCTCCTCCGCCTTACCCACCTCCAAGAAATGTTTTCCGCCCTCAAATAAATAAGCTTTCATGTTAGTCAATGGTTGCAGTGCACTGTTTTCTTTCTTAAGTGGGAGGTACAAGAACTGGAATCTGAGTAGTGCGAGGCAGCAATAGTTTTTTTTGGGGAGTAAGATCCACCCCCACCTCAACCCAAGAAGCTCCTAAAGATCCATCCCACCTTTTCTTTTGCTTCATGTGGGAGGGGCATGAGGTGGATCTATCATGCTGGAACAACTGACTATCAGAGCTGCCTGGGGCATCAGAGCTTAAGCTTCAGAAGGAAAGAAAAAGCCTGAAACTACATCCTTATACAATACTTGTTTAAACAGCCCTGGCTCAGCTTACATTCCTCTCCTGGTCACACATTTTCACAAATACATTCCAAGAGATGGAAAGTCCCTCCTGGTGGGTATATGGTGTTATTCAGACCTGTCCTCCAACCCTGCCCCCACCACCTTACTCTGTATTTTGCATCAGCTGAAGCATGTCAATACAGCAAGAGGCTGCAATGTATATTTTTACTGAGCTTGCAGTTTTAAAGGACTAGTCCACTCAGAATTTGCAAACACATATGTTATGCAGAGTGTTTTGATTTGTATGTTAAGTCCTAGTGTGTCCTTCCCTCTGTCTGCTATTAGGAGTTTTCCTAAATTAGCCTATTGGCAGATACCTGAAAACTAGCTAACTGGGGTTTCTGTAAGAAAACCGCTACTAAATTGAGCTCTAATTCACTATTGTTGTTCTGTGTGTGTGTGTCAAGTCTAGCTTACAGGACTGTTTTAATTTTAAAACTTTTAATTTCATCAAACTATGCACAACCATAAAAGCAGAGAAATTGCCCAGATCATTAGTGCTATAATTAGTTAAGACTCTAGCTGTTTTCTTACAGAAAACCCACTCAGTTAGATTTCAAGTATTTGCCAAACTATAAATGTAGGTACCAGCATTCTATTAGGTAGAGCTAGCATTTAGTGCTGATTTTGCTCTGTGACATGATTTTCATTTTTTTAACAAATGAAGTGTATGGTATGAAGCTGCAGCCTAGAAACTGCAAAATACTTTAAAGTCACTTTTTCTCCTGTGTACGGTATTGTATGAAAACAGGATGACGGTGGCTATTTCAGCTACAAATTTGATCCCATTTTACAGTGGCTCATTGCACTCTTTATTTAGTGTATCTTACTTTTTCAAATAATAAAACAAATATTCGCCAAGCTAAATAACTCATACATACATATTTTTATACTTTATTTATACTTTATTAAAAAGATACTTCACATTTGTAACAAAAAAAATTGAAAATCATGTCACAGAGCAAAATCAGCACTAACTGTCAGTTCTACCTATTAGAATAGAGGAGGCAGTATAGTGCGGTGGTCTAAGGCTCTGAGCTGCAAACCTGGTGTCCTGGGTTTGAATCCCACAGCCTCCACATGCACACTGTGTGTCCCTGAGCAAATCACTTAACTTCCTTGAGCTCCCAGGTCTCACCTGTAAACAAGCTTTAGTGTGTCTCTCCTGGTTAAAAAAAAAAAAAAAAAAAGAATGCTGGTACCTACATTTACAGTTTAGCAAATACTTTAGAGCTAACTGAGTGAGTTTTCTGTAGGAAAACTGCAACAGTCTTTACTAATTATAGCAGTGACGATCTGGGGCAATTTCTGTGATTTTTATTGTTGTGCGTAGTTTGATGAAATTAAATTTTAAAATGAAAACACATTACTCCTAGCTAGACATGACACATCCAAAAACACAAATAGTGAGTTAGAGCTATTTAGTAGCTGTTTTCTTACAGAAACCCCAGTTAGGTAGCTCTCAGGCATCTGCTGAATTGTAACTGTTGCCATTTGTGCTCACTGGACAAGAACAGTTACAAAGCTCTGCTGTTGTGAACTGATTTTAAAAAGCACTGCATATGCTAAACATATGGGCCTGGCTAAATCACTGTCACATGAGACATGGTGCATTGTAGGAGGCAGAAGGCAATAAACCTATTTTTGATGGAGATCCCCAGGGGTCATAAAACTACCCTAAAGCTAGCAGCCTAATGTAGGAAAAAAATCCTAATAGCAGACAGAGGGAAGGACACACTAGGACTTTACATACAAATCAAAACACTCTGCATAACATATATTTTTGCAAATTCTAGGTGGACTACTCCTTTAATTGAGCCATCCCCAATCTGTATCCTTCCAAGAACCACTTTATGTGGTGTGCATACCAGTGTGGTTATTTCACTCTTATTTACAGCTTTATACCATTATCAGTTTTTAATTGCAATTGTGTCTAATTGCTCTACCGTGTAGCCTCCGGTCTCCCACTATACCTGCATGCATTGCAGCACTGTTTCACTGCATGCAGGGAGGTCTGAGGCTACCAGGACATATGCAGATGGCAGTGTGGAGCATGGGTGTAGGCTGCAATAGTGGGAAGCCTGTATACCACAGTAACCTGACAGCTGTATGTGCACCCTCCGGATGTACCCCCATGTCCCCATCTGAACTAGCCTACCTCTCTGTCCGCACTTGCTTCCCCGAGGGCCACTTCCTGATGGTATCTGTGTACTGTCCTTGATTACTCTTCTCACTGTGCTGAGTGTTGAGAGTATCCTGCCTTCCCATGTCTGATGTGGCAGCAATACTACCTGCAGAGCAGTGCCAGTAGTGAACACATACATTAGTGGAGCTCCTGAGTGCATCGTGGAGCACTGCTGTAGTGGACAAAAGACGTGTGGCACTGTGTACAGTGGAGCAGTCGGGAACACTGAAGGCAGTAGTAGAGGGTCTTCCTTCAGCCATACAGCAGCAGTAAATGAACATCTGTTGTGCCCAGGTGCCTCAATACTGGCAGACTGATGCCATGTCTCCCTCTCTCTCTCTCTCTCTCTCTCTCTCTCTCTCTCTCTCTCCCTCCCCTTCCCTCCCTCTCACTGACGTAGCCCCCAATTCCAACATACGGATCTCCCCTTCCTCAAACCTCTCTCTGTCACCTCCACAACATAAGTGTGTCTCATAACAGTGAAATATGGTTATTTACATAATATGACTGTGCCATATACACAGTACTCCATAGGACATGTAGGAGGGCATCTCAAAATGCAGCTGTCATCACCGAGTGCACCTTGGGATGTGCACTGCTACTACAGGGTTGAGACCACACACACTATCGCACTCAGTGTGGACAGGCTGTAATGTTTTCAAACCGTTATCCACACTGTTCACTGGCAGTGTGGACACACTGTAACATTTACAGTCTGTAATGGTTTGAATCCATTACAGCTTTTTCAAGTGTAGTGCGGACAGGGCCTGCATGTCTATGCAATTATCTGATTTTCTATCAATTGCATGTATCGCTATTTTTACCTATTTCTAAAACAAACCTGCATATCACATTTGCCTGCACTCTGAGCACATAATCATGAAACTGTGCATATTAGAACTCCACTTCTGCATAGACCTCATACTTTCCTAATATTCCTATTATCACAAGCATAACTACCTTGCCCTTATCAAAAGCGCCTCCCTCTGAAAGTTACTATCACATTTTCTCTGCTAACAGTCCATCATCATTACATCTGACTTCCTGACATCAACACATTCCTTAAATATAACTTACATCACCTCATGGACAAAAACCCTGTTTCTCTAAAAAAAAAAAAAATAAATAAATGTGTACATAATCCCAAAGCTGAACATATGCCAGCCATTACTTTTTCATGTACTGCCACCTTCTGTACCAGTACCATTTTTATTTATTTATTTAGTTTTTGTTGACCGGATAAGTGCACTAGACAAATCCTGCCTATTTTCAGGCACGACCCGGGGGAGGGGGATACAGATGAATGCTAACTTACCTTGAACCACATGAAGCTGTTGGTGGTATTTTTAGTGAATGAGGGAAATTAGGCCAGGACACTGGGGAAATTCCCCTACTCTGTTGCTGCATTGCTGCCAGCAGGGGGACCCTTGGCCACTAGCGTTGCTGTGGTCAGTCTGCCTAGGATGCTGGAGGAGATGGATGCATCTAGTACAGGGGAGCTGGCCTCCTCTCCTGTTCTGTCTGATCCAGAGGCTGTTGTTGCTGCTTGTGATGTAGCTGAGGTTGTCGACCTCAGTATTCTTACCTCTGATGATGCTTCGGCTATGGTTTGTTCTGCTGGTGTTATCGTGCCTCCTTTACCTACAGATAAGTCGGGGCTGATCGCTGCACGTTCTCAGTTGCTGCGGCAAATGGTCTTACTTGACCGTAAACTTGCTGGTCTTTCGGATGTCGACGGATCCTCTGCATTGGTGTCTGCTGTTTCTAGTCGGACGACTTTGGCTGACAGACCGGAGGAAAGGTGTGTTTCACAGAATTCGGTTGTTCCTGCACTTTCTACAGACTGTTTCCTTGATTCTCGGGCTGGCAGTTCAATGGATTCTGTAGCCATGTGCCTAAAGCCCCTGCTGACTGTCTCTTCGGAACCTATTGCTGGTGCCCATGTCTCTCCTTTACAGACTTCAGAGGTGTCTTTTGCTGGACAGACATTTTCTTTTCCTTCTCGAGACCAGAGACCTGGATGGAGCAAACTGCCTGGAGTTCCTTCTGCTTCTGGAGCTGAAGGGTCGAGCACTTCAAAACCGGTGAGTTTACCTGTGGACACTTCTTGGTTTCCTGATCGTGCATTACAGGAGGCTGGCTGGGAACAATCAGGTGGTGGGTCTTGGTCTCCAGACTCGCAAGATCCTTCCTATATTCGGATGCTGAAAAACGCTGGTACTTTGGTGAATGCTGTGTCTTCTGTCCCTCTGAGCTCCAACTTGCCCCGGGGTAATTTATCTGCTTCTTGTACTATGGACTCTGTGTATGTTGATAAAAGTGTTGGGGGATATTGTGGTTACTGAGGCTCTTGTTTCTGGTGTTGGGGTGCATGCCTCTGCTTCTCGGTGTCCCTCCTCGAGCTTGGTTTCTCCAGCTTCCGAGGAACCGAGAGGCTCAACCCCTGCTACACCAGGCTGTTTAGGTCAGGTCCCTGAGGCTGGGCAGGGAGGGGTTCCCAAACCTAGTGTCTCAGTGGGTTTTAAGCTAGCAGTTTGTTCCAATCCCATAAAGATGAGCCTGCTCCTAGGCGCAATGCAGTCAGGTTTCTATATAAGGGAGGGTTGGATACTCCCCTGACAGGCTGTATGTTGCTAAAAATTTGCTTAAAGGGTCGATGCATTTCTTTTCATCTGAAATTTTGCCCTGATTAGTTTAGGAATTCTAATTTTGACGTAAGTTTTAAACATGTTTCTCATTTGGACCGTTTTTGGGTCCAATATGCTAAATTTAAAGCTTTCCCTCTTTGGGCCCCCTTTCATGTTCTCCCTTTAATGAAACCTACTGTTAAGACTATTACTGTTATGTTTAAAAACGAAGGTGTCAATGTGGAGGACATTTTATTTTGGCTCCGACAGAGATGTGAGGTTTTAAATAAACCCACTCCAACTTTAGATAGTGAACAGATTTGGGATGGGGGTTGGAAAGTTCGGGTTAAGTTGTTTTCCTCAGACTCTGGTCCAGCTCACTTGCATAATTTTTTTTTCCTTGGAAAAGATAAGGGGTTGATTTTTTATGCAGGGCAGCCTAAGTCTTGTTTTAAATGTGGATCTCGGGCCCATTTTAGCTCTGAATGTGATACACTTAAATGCAGCCATTGTTTGGAATTTGGCCATTCCTCCAGTGCTTGTTTGAACCTTTTTAAGTGTAACCTGTGTGAAAACACTGGTCATGCTTATGGTCGTTGTCCTTGGGCCTCACATAACCGGGATGATTGTCCCTCCCATGTGGGCCTCATTAACTTTGCTCAACAACAGCTGGCACAAAAGTCTGCTGAGAGTCGTTCTTGTTCTGGTTCTGCGGCTCTCCCCCTTCCCTCTTCGGCCATGGCTGATCCTGTTATAGAGCCTGCAGTTGGGAAGGCTCCTGCTTCGGCCCCTCAGGATGACTCTATGTTAACTGAGCCTGCTTCTCTGGTGGCCCCGGAGGGCCTTCCTTTGGTTTCTCCTGACACTGCTTCTCCTCTGGTTATGCCTCCCCGGTGGCTTTGCCTGTCCCGGAACAGGACTCCCCTTTTACTGTTCCAAAAAAAAGGACCAGGAAAGGACTGACTGTTTCTGGTAAAGGTAAGACCCTGGGTTCGGTCCTGGGCTTCTGGTAATAAATTTCGATTCTAGCTCCTGATATTACTGATAGGGATTCTGGGGATGATGAATCAGACACCTCCTCCCTTGTGTCTAATACTGACACGGACGGGGTGGAGAGGTTGAATCCCATTGCTAAATGGACGAGACAGAGTCGGCGAGTAAATCTCCCTAATCTTAGATATGGATTCCTTGTCCATTCTCTCCTTTAATGTTAACAGCATTAAGGGAAAAAACAAACTTGGTGGTGTTCTGCTCTCTGTACAAGAGATGCATTGTGACATCACTTGTTTAGTGGATACCCCGTTTAAAAACTAATACTGACCTTCAGCAAGCTTCTCGTGGTTGGTTTCAGGGGCCTTCTTTTTGGTCCTCTGGGTTTGATAAGTGTGATGGCGTTGGTATTTTGTTTTCTAATTCTGCCCTTCGGGTATCTCGATTGGTGGATATTTTTCCAGGTCATGCACTGCTGCTTGACCTCTCCTTTCACACTGAACGATTTCGGTTAATTGTGGTATATGCCCCTCAGACTAAGGCCTTGCAGTCTGCTCTTTTTCGATCTATTCAACCATTTTTACATACTTCTAGACTGATCATTTGGGCTGGGGATTTTAATTGTGGTCTCCATCAGTCTGATAGGGGACTTCAGACGACCAAATTGTTTAGTGATTCTATGACTTTGAAGAATGTTTTGTCGACAGCCAATCTCCAGGATGCCTATAGGGTTTGTCACCCCAGAGGTGGATATACTTATTTTCCGGGGTACTTGTCGAACTAGGATTGATTTTGTCTTTCTTTCTCATATGCTTACTGTTCGAGATTGTCGGACTTTGGTTAGTGAATTCTCGGACCATGTAGCCTTAAAGGTTGTGTTGTCCTGGTCTGATGTTCCTCGGTGTAAAAAGAACAAGTGGAGACTTAATGACTCCATTCTGGATGATCCCAAAATTCAAAAATTGTAGAAGCGTGACTGGGCAGCGCACGATTGTCTGTTGCTGACATTTATGAGGATATTTTAGAATGGTGGGAGGACACTAAGGCTGGTTGGAAGAAGGTTTTCCAGCAGAAAGCCGCTGAGGCTCATACCTGTCAATATAAGAAGTACCTGGCCTTACGTCAACACTTGCAGAATTTGATTTCTCTATCTGAGGAAAATCATTATGATTATAGTTCACAGATTTCTGTTTTGCGTGATCAGATGAAGGCGTTACAGTATGATAGGGCTAAATCCTTGGGATACGAAGCCCGCTTTGGGACTAAACTCACTAAAGGGGGCTTCGACCCTTTTAAAGAATGTCAGAATAGGGTGGACTCTCGGGTTATTTATAACCTGGTATCCCCCTCGGGAGATCTAGTTAGTTCCCCGGAGGCCCTGCTCCAGGTTGTTGAACATTTCGTTTCGGGCATGTTTGGGACTGAATCTCCCGTCACTGCTGATGAGTTATTCTTTGACTCATTATCTTTGCCCCCCTATCTCCAGCAGAATGTGAGATGCTCCCCGCCCCTATTGCTGAGGGGGAAGTATTACAGGCTATTGTTGGTTTAAAACGAGATTCTGCCCCTGGCTCTGATGGCCTCACAGCAGCATTTTATTCTACGTTTTGCACTGACTTGGTTCCTGCTTTAACTCTTTTGTTTAATGAAATGTTGTCTAAAGCCTCCTTTTCGAAGTCCATGAAAGAGGCAATCTTGGTCCTCATTCATAAGAAGGGGAGGCTTGGATATCAATAATTGGAGACCGTTGAGTTTACTTAATGTGGATAGCAAACTTGTGGCAAAATTTTGCTCGCTAGACTTGTTAAGGTAGCTCAGCTACTTAGTCCTGTTCAGACGTGGCATCCCTGGTAGGTGCCAATCTGATAATTTGATTTTATTACGTGAACTATTTGCCCTTGGGACCTGAATCGTGTTCAGGGTTGGGTGTTGGCTATTGACCAGAGAAAGCCTTTGATAGAGTTTCTCATACATATTTGTTTTCGGTTTTAGCTGCATTTGGATTTCCCTTCAAATTTATTGATTGGATTCGTGCTCTTTATTTTCAGGCTGTGATCCTCCCTAATGTTAATGGCTGGTTAGGACATCCTGTCTTGGTAAAAAGAGGGGGTGCGTCAGGGGTGTCCTTTGAGTCCCCTCTTATATGCCTTTGGTATTGATATTTTGATAAGAGCGATCCTTCATTGCCCTGGGATCCTTGGGTTACGAGGGCCTTCTGGCCTCCCTCCCATCAAAATACTGGCCTACGCTGACGATTTGGTTCTGACCGTGGCATCTCATTCAGATGAGCAGGCGGTACTTGATGTGTTCCATCGGTATTCCTTACTGGCAGGATCCCGGATTCATTTTTTAAAGAGTGTTGGGCTCCTGTTAGGTTCCCCTACTCTTCCTGAGTCTGGTGCCTTTGCTGGAGTCCAGCTCTCTTCTGAGCCCATTCTGATTCTCGGTCTCTGGTTTGGGTCTGGAGATTTACCACTGTTGAACTGGTCTGGGGCATTAGCGAGGGCTGATAGGCTTCTTGCTGGGTGGTGGCAGCAGCTGTTTGGGAGAAAAAAAAGAGTTTATTTACTGAAAACCTTGATGGTCCCCATTTTCTTGTACCTGTGTTATATTCCCCCCCCCCCCATGTCTGTATTTACCAGATTATATAATGTTTTCTTTCAGGGTCTTTGGGGTTCTAGGTTGAATCCCATCAAGCGAGGTTTCACTTATCGGCCTCCTAGTGAGGGTGGGATTGGGATGGTACACCCGGTAGCTTTTTTTTATAGTATTTTTTTTAGTTATAATTTGGGTTGTGCCTTAAAACCAGGTAATAAGGGTTGGAAACCCTTTCTTTGCTCCTGGCTTCTGCCTTGTCTCACTCCCTGGGAACAAGGCAACAAGAGATTTGTGGCTAAACTTTCAGGCCTTCCAACTTTTGGTGCGGAGGTCGTGAAACTTGCCATGGTCTGGGGGTTAAAGCCTGGTGATTTTTGTACACTAACTAGGAAGGCTATATATGCCCACATTTGGAGCGAGAGGCTTTGGATCTTGTTGACTTTCCATCCTGTCCGCCTGCTTGTCAGTCTTGGATTCTGAAGCAACTTTTGAATCCTAGACTCCCTCCTTATGTGTGGGATATGGTCTGGCTCGGTAATTACGGTAGACTTAGTGTTAAGGGGAATCACAAACATAAAATGCTGTGTGATAGATACTGTCCTAGGGATTCCTGTCTTTCAATTAAATCTCAGGCTCATTTATTTCATGATTGCGCATTTGCTTCTGATTTTTGGTTTACTATTGCTATTCTCTGGAAAGAGCCTCTTTTCACTGAGCTGTCTTATGCTGATATTATGTTTGGGACGCATTCAGTTTTACGTACTAAATATCACTCTGAAACTATATATATTGTATTATGTTTTATGCGTTATTTTTTATGGCAAGTTAGATGTTTGCTAGTTTTGCACCAAAAATGGATTCCTATTTTGGAAATTGTAATGAATGTTTGAAATGCTGTAATTACCTTGAAAAAGTTTGATTTTTCTAGATGTTCTAGACCGCAATTTCTTCATTTATGGATTAACTGTGATTCTTGGAATTTGACTTGATTTTCTGTATCCTTCCTTTTCTTTTTTGTTTACTGTTTATCTTTGTCATTTTGTGAATGTTTCTGTAATGAAGCCCACCTTTTCTCAATAAAATTCCCCTACTCTTTTCGATAAGTGCCATGGGATCTTTAACATCCACCTGAACTACCACCAATCCAGGCAGATGGGACCTCGGTTTAACGTCTCATCCGAAAGACGGCACCTCAGAAGTGCAACACCCCTTTCATGCTGCACTACAGTGTCAGTACTGGGATATTAACCCAAGTGTCAGATGTGGGAACTGAACCCACAGCCCTCTGATCTCCCGGCCTCAGAGGCGAGTGTGCTACCTACTGAGCCACTGACACTGACACCATCATGGGGATTTGCATATGTTTCCCATGATGCTTTGCATTATTGGGGTATGTGCAATTGTGTTTTCTTTAAAATCTGGCTGTCCGGCCAATATCATCTGGGAAAACACATACATCAGTGGCATTTGCTCTGGGGTTCTTTTGTAAACCTGTATTGCTTCCTGTTCCTTCCATTAAAATGTACACCTCCATGTATTTTCCTAATAACGTGTATGCCTTCCTTAGAACAGAAACTAAAACAAATCTTACTGCTTACAAATCATTGTGTTGTTTCTCCATACCTCCTTAACAATTCCACACAACTTCACTAACTCCATTATGCAGCTGTGGTGGATCTGACCAGAATTTGTTTTACTTACTGTTCACTGTAGTGTGGTAGATTGTATCAGACTGTATTTGCATACTTCCAGGCTGTAACTACTGATACCAGAATCTCCTGCAGCTGAAGTCAGAGCAGGGCTGCATACTGGGAGTGCATGTTAGACCTTTTATAAGCTCCGAGCAGATGTTTGTCGGTCTTGGTCCCGTTGTGCTTCTGGGGTTAAGTACAGTCCTTTGTGGCTGTACTTATCACTGGGAGGACAGTGGGACCAGCAAACAAAAGATTAGAGCTTATATAAACTCTACACACTGATTGCAGGGCGGCATTTAAAAAATTAGGTCAGAACTTAATTAAAGCTTCACAGCATTTTATACAGGTCTTTTGTAAGTACAAACAAGCACGACCATTTATTAGTGAATAAAAACATATTTTTAGCATACCACATCCAGTTTACCATAAGCCATGTTGTTGTCTGTTTAGGAAGGTTTGTATTAAAGGTCTCCAGTGGCAGGATAGCTTGCGCAAAATGCTGTCAACAAAATCCTTTGCTAAGTGGCCTCTTAATAACACACTAATACACTGATAAACTGTCATGCTTGTTTGCACCTTTAAAAGTAAAATGTTGTGAAGCTTCGATTAAGTGCTGACCCAATTTTTTGATTGCCACTGTACAGTCAGTGTGTATTATTACTGAGGCCCAGCTATTATGCACTACACCTTTGTGTTCTGAGCTGCTGAAGTGTCGCTTTACTTATAAACTCTAACATGTACTGCAGGCTGTTGAATCTCCGACAGCTGCAGAGGGTTCTGGGATTTGTAGTTATAGCAAATGCCAGCCTGGAAGTAAGCAAATTTAGCCTGATACAATTTCCTATACGGTAGTAAACAGTAGGTAAAAAAAAAAAAGAAAAACAAAATGTTTTTGCACGCAGAGCGCAAATGGGGACCAGCCCCATACTTGGGTATGGAGTGCTTGTGCTAACTGTCCCCCTATAATTCATTTATTGCTTGCAGTTAAGACAGCATGTTTTTTAAGTTGTGGCAAAATTAATGCTGTGATATTGTTACTGCCTTGCTGTCAGAGAAGGACCCAGTACATTGAGTACAGTAGTGAAGCTCACCAGGATGGCACCAAATTCTGCAGCATCCTGCAGTAGAGTTACCACAGGGAACAGTGCAATTTCAGTGGGAGTTAATCTCTTTTATCATGCAGCAAACTGTGGCACTGCTCTTTATACTGTCAGACTTCCCATAGATCATTACCAGTAAGCCAGATGCCAAGACTGAGACTGTTGAAAGAACTAACAGGGTAACTTATTTGTGACACTGGCAAGGGTCGTTTTTTTATGTGGCCTTAGAATGTTCTGTTACTCTGGGCTGGATATTTAAACAGGTGTGATAGGTGCTGTTTACTCATGCAACTTTGCACATAGCACAAAAAGTAGTATGTTGGAAACTGAGTGGTAAAGCCCTGGGCAGCGCTAACAGGTTTCTGATATATCCCGTTAGTGTTGCGCAGACTAAGCCCCAACAGTAGTAAGAGCGAAAACCATGGGAGTGCCTACACATGTTAAGCACCTCTCCACACTGAGCAAGCAGGGCACTTTGCGAGGCACAAACCCCTTAGAGATAAAGCACTGAACTGCAGTATTCTTACCTAAAATGTTAATGACCTGACTCAGCATGCAAGGCCCTAACCTGCCTCTTACTTGCCAATATACATGTCATAATCATGGCATATTACTCTGTGCTGTGGATTGAGGCTGTGGGACCCCCATTGCCTTTTCAAATATTCCTGGCATTCAGTGGCACCTCTCTGGCTCCTTGTTCTGGAAAATGATCTCACTGGTGGCAGCCCTCTCCCTCAGCCAGTCCTGGTTACTGAGATCCCTGTTATCCGGTGTCACATGACGGCTCAGCCAGCTCTAGTTACTTGATCCTTGGTGGCATTCCCTCCCTCATCTGGTCCCAGTTATTGAGATAGTTAGTGAACAGTGGCATTCCCTCCCTCCCCTGGTCCCAGTTACTGAGGTAGTTAGTGAACAGTGGCACTCCCTCCCTCCCTCACCTGGTCCCAATTACTGAGATAGTTAGTGAACAGTGGCACTCCCTCCCTCCCTCACCTGGTCCCATTTACTGAGGTAGTTAGTGAACAGTGGCACTCCCTCCCTCACCTGGTCCCAATTACTGAGGTAGTTAGTGAACAGTGGCACTCCCTCCCTCATCTGGTCCCAATTACTGAGGTAGTTAGTGAACAGTGGCACTCCCTCACCTGGTCCCAATTACTGAGATAGTTAATGAACAGTGGCTCTCCCTTCCTCACCTGGTCCCAATTATTGAGATAGTTAGTGAACAGAGACACTCCGGCCAGCCCGCTGGCGCAGCGGTAGGGCTACTGCTTACGGTGCCAGCGACCCGGGTTCGGGAACGGACTCGGGCGGCTGGAGGGCCGGCTGGGGGGAGGAGGACCGAGCGCCCAGGGGCTGCTCTCCTCCTCCGGGTGGGGTGGGATGCAGGTCCCGCTGCGATACCGCCACCTGGGTGACCACGGGTGGAAGTGCAGTGAGACAGCATATAAGGGAAGGAGGACATCTGCCGGGAGCCGGAGCGTTAGCATGTCGTGACGTGCTTCACTCCTTGGCCCCCCTTGCGTGCAGACGTCCTGTGGGTTGGGACCAGAAAAGTGGAAAATACCCTGTGCTGGGATCCTGTAGATGGGACCCAGTTGTCTCGAGATAACCCTTAACCAGGCTTCATAGATGGGGCTGGTGAGGCCTTCTGACGCATACTTGAGGTGTGAGAGGGGGACTAAAGGGGGGGTCCCTCTCCTCCCCGCCCGGGGGTAAACCAAGGCAGGATGGGGTAAGGCTAACCAGTACCCGGAGGGAGGTACCTGGGGCGGAACTACGGGAATAAACAGCCTAGGGATCCCCGAAGAAAGGAATCCAGCACAGTGAGAAGGGGGCATAAAGAGAATGTATAAAAAAAAACCATCCAGTGACACTCCCTCCCTCACCTAGTCCCAATTACTGAGATGCTTAGTAGCAGGGGACACTCCCTACCTCACTTAATTCCCCGTTAGTGAGAATTCTGGTGTCTAATGGCACCCCCCCCATCACCTGACCCCTGTTACTGAGATCTCCAATGCCTGATGGCACCCCCCTCCCTCACTTGGTCCCTATTACTGAGATCCTGGGTATGTGGTGTCACCCTGCTCCCTCACCCTGTCCCTATTACTGAAATCCTGGGTGTCCAGTAGAACCCCCCCACCTGGTCCCAGTTACTGAGATCCCTAGTGTCCAGTGGCACCCCCTTCTTCATCAGATACCTGTTACTGAGATACTTGGTGTCCAGTGGCACTCCCTCACCTGGTCCCAATTACTGAGATAGTTAATGAACAGTGGCTGTCCCTCCCTCACCTGGTCCCAATCATTGAGATAGTGAACAGTGACACTCCCTCCCTCACCTGGTCCCAATTACTGAGACACTTAGTAGCAGGGGACACTCCCTACCTCACTTAATTCCCCGTTAGTGAGAATCCTGGTGGCTAGTGGCCCCCCACCCGACCCCAGTTACTGAGATCTCCAATACCTGATGGCACCCCTCCCTCACCTGGTCCCTGTTACTGAGATCCTGGGTATGTGGTGGCACCCTGCTCCCTCACCCTGTGTGTCCAGAGGAACCCCCCCACCTGATCCCAGTTACTGAGATCTCTAGTGTCCAGTGGCACCCCCTTCTTCATCAGATACCTGTTACTGAGATACTTGCTGTCCAGCGGCACCCCCTCCCTCACCCGTCCCTGTTATTCATGTCCCTGATGTTGGGTGGTACCCCTTCCACCTGGTTCCTGTTACTGAGATCCCTGTTGTCCAGTGGCACTTCCTCCCTCTCCTGGTCTTTGTTATTGAGATCCCTCATGTCCAGTGGCACCACCTCCCTCCCCTGGTCCCTCTTACAGAGATCCCTGGTGTTGAGTGGTGCTCTCCCCTCACCCAGACCCTGTTACTGAGATCTCTGGTATGTGGTGGCACCCCCCCCCCCACTGGTCCCTATTACTGAAACCCCTGGGGTCCAGTGGCACCCTCTCCCTTTCCCAGTCCCTGTTACTGAGATGCCTGTTGTCTAGTGGCACCCCCTCCCTCACCCTATCCCTGTTACTGAGATGCCTGATGTCCAGTGGCACCCCGTCCCTCACCCAGTCCCTTTTACTGAGACCTCTGGTGTCTGATTGCACCCTTTCCCTCACCCGGTCCCTGCTACTAAGGTCTTTACAAGAGATTAGAGGAAAACTCAAAACTCCAGAAAAATCAAAGAGTGAAATTTATATTATACAGCAGCACAAGGTATAACAGCCAGCTTAGGACACTGGCCAGCATTTTGTAGCCATGAGGGCCACTTTGTTCAGGGCCCACGGTGGTTTGGTAGCTTAATTCCTACCAAGAATTACCAAGCGCCGAGTAGTGAGTTGGTGTCCTTAAACTAAAAGAATTGCAGTATAGGAATTTTCCTTGCAGTGCAGTGAATTAAGGGCAGGTGCAGTTCAGCAAGCCCATGCCTCAATGAAGGGAAACCTAAGGTGTGGAACCACCAAGCTGGTGAGATTACTCTATGAGCAATAAGCTTTCAGACCACTGTAAGTTCTTTTTCACAGAAAGGGTGGCGGATGCATGGAACGGTCTTCCTCAGGAAGTAGTGGATATGAATACAGTGCAGGGCTTCAAACCGGCATGGGATAGGCATAAGGTAGCAATACAGATGAGTATGAAAAGACAAGCCATTGACAGAGTACAGGCCTGTGGCACATTCATAAGGTAGAAAAAATGGGCAGACTGGATGGACCTTGCGGTTCTTATCTGCTGTCAACTTCTATGTTTCATATAATACAAATTTCCCTCTTTGATTTTTCTGGACTTTTGACTTTTTCTTCTAATCTCTTCCAGACTGTACTGTTTGAGCCATTGTGGCAAACTCATTCACTTATGTATCTAATACAGGCCGGTGAGTTGCAGGCCCAGTTAAGCAACCAGGTTTCAAACCTTGTTCTTCCTAAACCTGTTATTAGAGATTAAGTGAATAAAATTCACTCCGCGAATTAATTTGCGAAGTTGGTGAAATTCGCGAAGTGCCGACACCAGGGATCTCAGTAACAATAACTGGGCGAGTGAGGAGGGTGACCCAGACACCAGGGAAAGTAATGACAGGAACCAGAAGAGGGAGCAGGTGCCACTGTATGCCAGGGATTACATGGCAATGGACGGGGTGGAGTTCCAAGCTAGTTGCACTATTACCTCCAATATTCACTTATCTATTATTTATTTATGTGTTTTTTGTTTGTTTATTTATTTCAGAAATTTCACCAGAAGGTCATACTGAGATGGAAAGAGCTCTTAGATGTGTCTTGGGGGAAGGGAAAAGAAGAAAGAGAACATATACAAAGTATAATATAATAAATAATGCAGTAAATTGGAAATAATAAATCAATGAATACAATCAATGAATTCTTAAGAATAAATTGTCAAACAGTAAAATTACCATAAAGTAAACTGTGGTACCGGCCTGGTGGTGCTTAGGGTTGAGGCACTGGACACCACACCTCGTGCCATGCCGATTACTCGTGTTCAGGAACAAACCCTGGGGCACTGGGGATTGGCAGGGGAGAGAGAGGATCGAGCATCCGGAGGACTGCGCTCCTCTCCTCTCTTGGGGATGGAGGGAGGGACTGCAGTTCCGCTCGTTGATCGCTCTCTAGCGAAGGTTGGAGGGCGACATGGGTCGGGAGGTACATTGCTGATGTATGATGTCAGCAGGGAGGTGGGAGGGAGAAAACAGAGGAGGAAAATGGAGCTGGAAGGCTCAGTGATGGCCCCACTAGCACCATTCCTGGCCCCCCAGAATCTGGATGTTGGTCTCTGGGGGGAAGGGAAAGTGAATGCCTCTCGCCTCGGCCCTGTCACGAGGAGGGGGGTAACCCGTGGGGGATCACCGAGTGGGTCTGGCGGAGAACAGTGGAGCCAGAGACTGAGTTCTCCCCGTCGGGGTCTGGAGCCAACTGCCAGGCTCCCGGAGTAAAAATAAATAATAGGAAAAAAAAGTAAACTGTGGGACCGGCAAAAGAGCATTCAACAATAAACAACAACAATAAGAAACAGGGAGAATTGACCGGAACTAGAGGAGGGCAGTGCTGGTGTCAGTATTGGTGGAAGGCTGGTGAAAAGGAATCCATCTCAGTATCAGAAGCAATTGCAGGAATGAATAGAGAACTCACGGAGGAGAGAGCAATAGCTCCATTTATGAAGTCTGCACCATCCTTTGCCTAACCTAAAACATAATGGCTGGCCAGGTGAAAATAAGTTAAGACACACCTTTCACAGGCATTTGTGTTCACAGCATAAACAGCAGCTTAGGGCTGTGCAGAGCCATTGAATATGGCATTGGGCACTGTATTCAGGGCTGCTATCACCACAGAGCCAGAACACAAATACCATTTAGCGTCCTTTGTTTTGTGCAAATCATTTTTAATTTTGGGCACTTTGGCACAATACACTGCTGTGTCCACTCCCCCCCTCAGCTTTAAGGTGAAATCATCATACAGTATAAATGGACATTGTGCAGTTACACTTGTACAAATTGTCTTGCACTTTTTACTGTTTGAAAAGTTACAATTTTGTTTAGGGGCTGATTTTGTGCTTCTTATTTGTCCTGATACATACTGTAGGATAATATTTGAGCAGTGTAATTGTTTTTCAGGTTATTAAATATGGTGTTGTCAGCACAGAAGCCCTCATTGAAGATTTAGTGCACTGGAAAACTCTATACATTGCTGGGCGACTGCACAAACCAGTAAGTAACATGGAGAGTCTGAGTCCTAGTTCCCTCATGTGGAAAGCTGTGCAGTTAATAATATAAAATGTTTATGATTTTCTGTGACAGCAGCACTCTATAATTCATGTAATGCTTTTCTTCTCTTGGGTGTTGTACGACTATGGTATTTGGTTTAATGTTCCTGACATTTCACGTATTCAGCTAAATTAAAAATTAGGGAGACTAGCTGGATCATGAGTCTTTTTGTGTCAGTAAGCATCTATGTAGCTAAAAAGTCTCTCTCTCTCTCTCCTTCTTTTTCTTAAATGAAAAATAATTAGAGTCGTATTAGTATGTATCTATAATTAGGGTTGCATAGGCACTAATGTTAAATTGAAATGTTTACCTGCTTGTAATTGGGCCATCTTTTAACCTAGGGACCTAAACATTGGCATATGCACATCATTTTTGGCAGGATCCGCCACCCCAACCCACCCCCAAAAAAAAAATATGGGGACATTTGGTGCAGTAGTTTTAATGTTCAGGGGTCAAAATGTGAAAATGATAAATTTGACAAATCTTTGCTCTCAAAAAAAAAAAAATGACAAAGAGGCATAAATCTGAAACCTTCAGGTTCAAAAGAAACTGTTGTAAAGGTGCTTTTGTAGTTTTGGGAATAAAATTGTTTAAAATAGAACAGTATAGTACATTATATCTGGCACCTTTCTCCTCAGGCAGGCATGGGGGAAACCATAAGGAGGTTGTCCGATCCAGTACCATCAAGACAGCGAATTGCTTCGCACCCGTGGAGGAGATTCCGGCTCCTGACTCCACCAAGAGGGGTCTCCGGATCAGTCAATGAGAAGGGGCAGGACATCATGTTGGCACCCAAGGGGAGCAAGGCTAACAGAAGGGTCCTAGTGGTCAGGGACTCGATGATCAGAGGAATAGACAGGTGATAGGGTAGGGGTTGGATGGGAGGGGGTTGGTCCGATGCCTACCTGGAGCACCAGCTGATTGGGATTTAGACAGGATAGAGAAGATGGTGGAGAGGGAAGGGGGAGCAGTGGGTGCTTGTACACCTGGGTATCAATGATCGGGCTAACCATTTGGTAGAGACAGTGAAACGGAACTTCCAGAGACTGGGACACAGACTGGTGGCACACTCAGCCTCCCTGGCCTTTTCCAAGATCTTCCCTGTGTGGGGCAAGGAGGGGAGGCAGGACAGAATCGGGAGTAGTGAAATAAGAGGAGTATAACAGTTGGCTTAAGGGGTGATGTTGGGACATGGGGTACCACTTTGTTGAGGATTGGGGTATTTCTAGGACAGGAGACTCTTCAAGGGTGGTGATTTCACCTGACAAAAGAGAGGGGATTAGCACAGTAGGGCAGAAGTTTGACGTCTACATCAGACGTTTAAACTGAATGCGGGGGAGTCAAAGTCTAGGAGATCCATGGTGGCTGGTGAGCAGAAGGGGTGCCTAGATGGGACTCTCCCACATCCAGGGGACAGTAACTGCAAAGAAGGTACAGGGAATGCAATAGGGTTTACAGAACCAAGGGGAAGAATACCAGTGAGGAGGGAAAAAAGCTATAAGCACAAGCAAGGAGGGAAGAAAATGCAGAAAGCAAAAGGACAGTAGCAGAGTTAGAGCAGGGGTCAAATGGAGGGGGTATGCCTTAATAGCAGGAGCCTGGGCAACAAACTCAGTGAGCTCCAGGTGCTGATGGCAAACACTGAAGTGAACGTGGTGTCTATCACAGAAATGACTGGGAGATAACAGTCCCTGGGTATTTACCGTTCAGGAGGGATAGAAGAACTTGTGGGGGGGAAGGGAGAAGTTGCCCTTTTTGTCAAAGAGGGCATTGAAGTGGCAGAAGATGGAAGTATTATGGGTAGCATTGGGGAGGCTGAGTCAGTACGGGTGCAACTCACAACAGCCTAGGCAGGAAAGTGCACTTAGGGGTGATCTATAGGCCTCCAGGTCAAGGGGAGGAAAGGGACAGAGAACTTGAAGAGGAACTTAAAAGAGGGGCAGCAGTCGGGAAAGTAGTGGTGGTGTATGACCAGAACCCATCTGACGTTGATTGGGAGGTTTGGGTAGCCAAAAACGACAGGAGTCAGACATTACTGGATGCCTTCCAAGACTGTCTACTGGTGAAGCTTGTTAAGGAACCTTCCAGACAGAATGCAATCCTTGATGTGGTGCTCACCAACTTAGAGATGGTAGGTGCTGTAGGAGTAGGAAAGCTGCTAGGTAACAGCAACCACAATTCTGTGTGGTTTGACTTGGTCTGTGTAACAAGCTCCCTGAACTAGTGGCCTTGATGGAATAGGGTTGCCTGTATATCGTGGCAGTCACAGAAACATGGTACACAGAGAACCATGACTGGGGTGTCAACATACCAGGGTACACAATCTACAGGAGGGACAGGGAGGGTAAAAGAGGAGCAGGAGTAGCTCTTTACGTAAGGAAAGGGATCAAAGCAACAGAACTAAAGGGTAAACAGGGATGAGAGGAGTCACTGTGGATCACCCTGGAGACAGGAAATGGCACCACAGTCCACACTGGGGTTATATACACCTGTCTCAGGGGGAGGTAATGGATAAGGAAATGATAGAATGCATCCTTAGAATGGCAGAAAAAGGGGAGATATTGTTGATGGGGGACCTGAATATGCCAGTTGTTAACTGGAGCACCTTTGCTGCAGCCACATTTAAAAGCAGGGTCATTCTCGATGCCCTACAGGGGGCATGCCTCAGACAGTTAGTGTTGGAACCCACTTGGGAGGGAACAATCTTAGACCTAGTACTCTCAAACGGGGACAGAGAGAGGCTCTCAGATTTAGAAGTGGGTAGCCATCCGGGAACAAGCGACCACCAGTGTGGTTCCCGATAAACACAGCTGTAGAGTCAAGCCATACAAAAGTGAGGGTATTGTACTTTAGGAGGGCTGACTTTGGCAAAATGGGAGAGTGCCTCAGAAAAGCACTAGCAAACGGGCAAGAAGGAGGAGTGGAGGAACAATGGAGAAAAATCAAAACTGCCATCACAGAGGCAACAAGCCTTTGTGTGAAGCAAATAAACAAAACAAAATGAATGAAAAAAACCCGCTATGGTTCTCAAAAGAGGAGGTGGGGAATATTAGGAAGAAAATATAGCATTCAGGAAGTATAAGGAAACACAGGAGGAACAGGACAGGGAACTGTACCAGTTAAAGCAGAAGGAAGCTGGGAAGGCAGTCAGAATAGCAAAGGCCCAAACCGTGGAAAAGATAGCCAACTCAGTTAAGAAAGGGGGTTAAACCTTTTAAAGGTACATGAGGAAGCGTAGAAAGACCAGGGGAGGGATAGTGAAGCTTAATAAAGAGGAGGGGGTGGGCAGAGAGTGACAGTGAAAAAGCAGGGATACTGAATGAATAATTCTACTCAGTATTCACAAAAGAAGAGGAGGGAGAGGTACATAATCCAATCAATAGAAGCAATCTGGATAGGGGGTTGATACCAGTCCTTTCACAGAAGAAAGGGCTCTGAAAGAACTCCTAAAGATGGACAAAGCAGTGGGGCCTGACGGGAGTCATCCCAGAATTGTAAAAGAACGAAGGGGAGAACTAGTGACACCACTGACTACCCTTTTAACAAATCATGGGAGAATACGTCTGTACCTGAGGAGGGTGGATGTGATTCCCCTTCACAAAAGTGGGAGCAAGACAGAGGCAGGAAACTACAGACCTGTTAGTTTGATCTCAGTGGTAGGGAAAATGATGGAATCACTTCTGAAGGAAAGAATTGTTGAGTACCTTGAAGCCAGTGGGGCACAGGACCCAAGGCAGCATGGATTCACAGCAGGAAGGTTATGTCAGACAAATCTAATCAATTTATTTAACTGGGTGGCCAAAGTAGTAGACCAGGGAGGGGCTGTGGACATGGCCTACCTAGACTTTAGCAAGGCATTTGACACAGTCCCACACAAAAGATTAACAAACAAGTTAGCCAACCTGGGAAAAAAAAAAATTGTCTGGACAACAGGACGCTGAGGGTAATAGTAGACTGGGTCCACTCCGAAGAAAGGGGGGGGTTACTAGTGGAGTACTTCAGAGTTCAGTACAGGGACTGGTCTTCTTTAATGTTTTTATGAGTGACATTGTAGAGGGACTGGAAGGAAAAGTATGTCTCGTTGCAGACGACACAAAGATCTGCAACAGGGTTAATACACAATGGGGGGGTGGAAAGGATGAGAAGGGATTTGGCAAGGTTGGAGGAACGGTCAAAAGTATGGCAGCTTAGATTCAGTGCAAAGAAGTGCAAAGTAATGCACCTGGGAAATAAAACCCAAGGAGTAGTACACAATTTGGGGGAGTTATTGACAACAACAAAAATGGAAAGGACCTGGACATAGTCATATCAGATGACTTAAAGGTAGGCGAGCAATGTGAGAAGGCAGTAAGGAGGGCTTGGGGGATACTGGGATTCATAGGGAGAAGCATCACCAGTAGAAAACAAGAAGATGTTATGTGTCTGTACAGACAGTTGGTGAGACCCCAACTGGAGTACTGTGTGCAGTTCTGAAGACACCATCTGCGCAAGGACATAGACAGGATGGAGGCAGTCCAGAGGAGGGCAACTAAAATAGTGCATGGTCTGCACCAGAAGCCATATGAAGAGAGACTAAAACAGCTTAGTATGTATACCCTCAAGGAAAGGAGGGAGAGGGGGAACATGATAGAAACTTTCAAGTACCTCAAGGGAATCAACAAAGTCCAAGAGGGTAGCATCTTTCAGAAAAAGAGATTGGGGCACAATTTCAAGATAGAGGGGGGACTGCTCAGGAGCAATGCGAGGAAGTATTTTTTCACAGAGAGGGTGGTGGATGCATGAAGCAGCCTTCTGGAGGAGGTCATGGGGTCAAAAACAGTGGGGGAATTTAAGAATGCATGGGACAGACATAAGGCAGTTCTAGTGGGAGGGTAGGAGGAAGTAGGCTGTTGGTTAACTAGGATCAGCAGCCTATCCAATAGGTAGAGAAATGGGCAGACTAGGTAGGCCAAGCGGTCCTTATCTGCTGTCAAAGTCTATGTTTCTATGTTTCAGTCAATGGATTCCAGCAGGCATGGGATAGAATGAAAGGAATAGTGGTTGCCCGGAGCGATGAGACCAGGGAAGGGAATGGGAATAGGACAGGAAGGGTTAGTACCCTAGAGAAACAGCAAGTTCCAGGGAAGGTTACAGGGAGTATAGGGAATATGGGCAGACTGGATGGACCTCTGGGCTTTTTATATTGTCATGGTTTATGTTTCTGTGTTTTTATTTTAAAATCTGCTTTCCACACATATACAGAACAGATTTCCAGTGGGTTTTTTTTTTTTCATGTTTTCACATACCTGTAATTACACGCCAGGGATTACTGGTGGATGAAATACATACTGCCAGGGGCTTCCCAGTTCCCTTCTGCCATTTGCTGTTCATAATAGCATCAGTAGCCCATCCTTGGTGCCAGTTATCGGTTTACATTTTTTAAATTATTCTTATTGAAACTACAATTGGGATCCCATCCCTAATGCAGATAATGTGGATAAAGGAATTTCAATTTATTGCAGCTCTAGGATCCCTCCCTTGGTGTTGCAACAAAAAGTCCCCAGCCACTTCATCTTGCAGTACCAAGATTCCATCCCCATTTGTCGCAGGAGTAACCACCCCCCCTAAAAAAAATCAAGTGCAGCCACCAGGTGGCTATCCCCAGTGGCACACTGGTATAGCACCACCACCAGCTTTGATTACAACACCAGGAGCCATCCTTGCTGTGGGAAAATGTTTTTAAAGATTACTGCCTTAAATCCCTACCTGCCCCACACCCCTTCCTCATCTTCTTGAGACTGTCACTGGATCCTGCATCTTCTGCTACTGCTGAAGAACCCGCCATCCACCACTAGAAATACACCATCACAAACCCTTCACTCATTTACATAGCCACCCAGGATCTAAATTCCATTGCTGCCAACTGTGATAACACAAATTGAAGAATGTGTCTGTTTCATAATCACAGTCCACAAAAATGAAATAAATGCATTTGTTTCTATTTCATTATTGGGATTTGGGATGATGAAACTCAGAGGGGAGCCACCCTACCATGGTGGTAGAGGAGTGGGATGCCAGGTACTGCTTAGCGCCCCTGAAACGGAAGACAAAATGCTAGGGTGTTGGCTAGGTTCTGTTGGCAGCTTGTGAATTCTTTTTTGCACCAGGCACTTTGCACTTTCAATGCTGTTGAACACAGCTTACGATTACAGTGCGACTGGATGCACTAAACCTTTGCACTTAGCATATTGTCTTGTAGACCAAGTCAGTAATTTTAAGGAATGGTATTGGAGTGCAGCATGATCTGTTTTTGATACTGCTTGGCATAAGAATGGGATGATGGAGTACAGTGCCACTGGATACCAGTGACTGCTTGCCTTGGGGAAGGGTGAGGGACAGGGAGTCACTGGACACCAGGGGCTACTTGGATTGTGGCAGAGGGAGTGGGGTGCCACAGAATGCCAGGGGCTGCTTGGATTAGAGCAGGGTGAGGGGGGTGCCATTGGACACAGTGGATTGCTTGTGATGGGGTGAGGGAGTGGGTGCCATTGGATGTCTTGGGGCAAGGTGAGGGAGTAGGTGTCATGGGATACCAAGGGCTGCTGGCTTGGGATGGGATGAGAAGCGGGCTTGCCTTTGGGGGCTATGGACAGAGGCGGGTGCCACTGGAAGCCAAAAATGACTTAGCAATGTAAATGGTGAGGTACAGGGGTGCCACTGAGTGCAGGGTACTGCTTGTCATGGCAAGAGGTGAGGAACTCAGTTGCAATTAAATGCTAGTGGCCACTTGCACTGAACTGAGTAAGGGAGCAATGTGCCACTGGATGCCTGGGACTACTTGGCGTGAGTCAGAGTGAAGTAGGGAAGGCATAGCTCCAAACACAGTGGTCATGTCCAGAAGGACAAGGTGCGGATGATCCTGATAGCTCTGGACTTGCCAAGGCAGTTCTGGACCAAGATCTCCTCAGCCTTAGCAACAGACCTCAGTGGCAGCCGCCTCTTTGCCTGGATCTGCTGACCTGACAACAGAGGATGGTCCTGCACCTAGACTTGAAATCCCTGCATCTCTAAACCTGGGTCCTGTGCAGTTAGAGTTCTTGGCCTTGTGTCTCAGAAGATGTGCTTCTTCTTGTGGAGGCATCCCAGAAGGAGTCCACTTGCCAATGCTATGTATTCAGATGGAAGAGATTTTCCATATGGTGCCAGGGCAAGGAACTTGATACCCTTGTTTTCCCTGTGGTGCGCATCCTAGACTACCTCTGGTCCTACTCTCAGCTGGGACTCTGGGTGGTGACCCTTAAGGTTCACCTGGCTGCCATCTCTACTTACCAGGCCTGGGCTGGTAAGCCGACAGTGGCTTAGGAGAATGTGGTCGAGTGCTTTTTCAGAGGCCTGGATCATCTGTTCCCTACGGTGCAAGAACCACCACCATCATGGGAGTTACTGCTGGTGCTGGCTATGGACAAGCCATTTGAGCCTGTGCACAGGTGTAAGATGTCACTCCTGTTGTGGAAGACAGCCTTTCTAGTAGCTATTACACCATCCAGAAGGAGAGGGAAGCTCCAGGCACTTCAGTGGTGTCTTCTTACCTGGTCTTCCACATGGACAAAGTCAACCTTTGCCTCAGTCCGAAATTGCTGCCAAAGGTCATATCGGAGTTTCACCTTAGCCAAGTGATTAACTTAACAGTATACTTTGCTAACCCTTCTTCAGAGGCCGACCACAGGCTTCATACTGTGGACCTGTGGAGGGTGATCTACTACAGAGAGTGCACAGCTTGAGTTGAGGAAGAGGTTTACCAGCTGTTTTTAACATATGCTGAAGTCGCACCTGGCAGACCAGCAGCAAAGTAGATGATTGGCAGGTGGATCACATCCTGCGTTGACCTCTGCTATTGTTTGGCTGATAGGGAGCCTGCTGTAGGGCTTAGAGTTCATTCCACCAGACATACCACTGTCTCTGTGGCTGCTTCTAGTGATGTTCCTATCCAGAAAAACAGCAGGGCTGCTACCTTGAAGTCAGCACACACCTTTATTTCCCATTACAGCATCGACCTTGAGTGTGGTCGGGATGCTGCTTTTGAGACCAAGGTTCTCCAATCTGTGTTCACCTAGTAGGGGTGTGCATCTTGCCTCTTCCTCCTGGAGAACTGCTAGGAGTCTGCCAGAGTGTAGATAGTGAACTATATCCACAAGTGAACTATATCCACACACCTAGAAAAACAGGTTACTTGCCTGTAACCATAGATCTTCTACGGCCTGGTCTCTTGCAGTAAGTCATTACTTATGGGAGTATCTACCCGGTGGCGCTGTCACACAGCAGCTTCTTCTAGCAGCCTTCCATGGGGGCCATCCACATGACAACACTTCCTGTGGATGTGTATAAGAGTGGGCGGCCCCCATTACCCTCTGTTCATTTTCCTGCTGGCTTCAGCTCGCACACTCAGCTCTCCTGACCTCCTGGGTTGCAATGTTCGATTCAAAGTTGAACCGATTTTCTACCTTTGGGTCCAGGACCTGGGACTTGTTCTCAGCACCCCCGGACTTCCGTAGCAGGCCCATGACCCACTCACAGTATCCCTGATGATCCCAGGCCTAGGCACTCTTGCTGGGTCTTGGGTCTTCCTCATGGCTGATCAACCAGCCAGGCTGGAACAAACCTCAGTGGTCACCTTCAAGGCTCCCCGGCCAAGGGCACTCATTCCTGGCATAGAAGGGACAGGGATTCATACTCCTCACTCTCCCTACGCATTGTTTTGTCGATGATGGCTCCTCCATTGTCGACGTGCCTTCCTCATCTATGGGGTTGCTCCTTCCATCAATGGAGCCTGATGTGCTTCTTATGTCTTAGATGGGCCTCGTCCTGTTGACGGAGCTTGTTTATGAACGTCTCCCATCGCCGGGCAGTGTTGCCCCGTCAACAGAATGTTCCTCATGGACAGGGATGCTTCCCCTGTCAACGACACGTGTTCCTTGCTCTCCCTCGTCGACGGGAGCTCTTCTCCCATCAGCGGGACATGATTCTACTGTTCTCTCATTGACGGAGGCTTATTCTGTGTAGACGGAGCATCCTCTCCTGTCGATGGAACAGCATGCTTTCAGTGCCTCATCGACGGAGAGGATTCTTTCTGATCCCTTGTTGACTGGGATGATTCCACCGTTGGCGACAGGGCCTCTCCTCCTTCCCTCATCAGCAGGGCTGCTTTCCTCATTGACGATGGAGGCTTTCCACCCCGGGACTCTACCTGCTCGGGGCTCTGTCTCCATGCCCCCCCCCCCCGCATGTCCCGGTATCATCGGGGTTCTCCCCACCCCAGTCACCCATTTCGCATCCTTTGGTCTCAACTTTTTCCAGGCCTTCGCCCGCTGCAAGGTCCCCACCCTGCGTTCCTTCCTCCTTTGCCAGTCCCGGACCAAGGGGGTCAGGGTGCCTCCCTCTCAGGGTCAGCGGTTCCCGGGCTGGCTTGCCTTCATCCTAGCGCCACCCTTGGGTGTCCTCCATCTCTGGACCTCCCCTCATCTCAAGTTCCAGGCATCACCCGCATTGTGATGAAGGTCCTGTGGACCATGGGTCAGGGTCCGGCTCCGTCCTGTTCCCCCTCCCCTTCGCTCAGTACTTTGCCTGGATCCGGTGCTTCCCGCCTGGTCCCCTCCCATTATAAGGGACTCCTTTATGGGATTCCGGAGGGGATTCTTTCATGGGATGTTCCTGGCGGGACCTCTCGGACCCTGGTTACCTTGGTTCACCATGGAATGTGTCCTCCCTTTTGGAGACAGCCCCGCTTGAACCCCCTGATCCCTCCTCACTCCTGGATCCCTCCTTCACAGAGCTTATGCTGCAGATTCAGCACACTTTTGACTTTCCTGCTGCGGATCAGGACTCCTTTCGTCGGGACATGGGTGCCTACCTCGACGTTCCCAAGGAGCCTGCCATGGTAGTCTCGCCTTTGATTCCTGCGTATTTTAGCGCACTCTCTCATATTTGGTCTCATCCTGCTTCCACTCAGCCTGCCCCTCGTGGCCCTGATCGACTGTGTCATGCCCCTCCTGACCACCTCTACTTGTCCACCACCCCTGTGGCAGACCCGGTTGTCAGGGCAGCAGCCCATGACCAGACTGCCCGACCTCACCATACCAGTTCCGTGCCGCTGGATGCTGATTCCCGGTGCATGGATTTCTTTGGGGTTCAGGTTTATACCGCCAGTACTTTGCTACTTCGTATTCTTAATTATCTGGGTCATATGGTCCGGTACCTTCGCACACTTAGTGCCTCGGCTTTGGACCTCCTATCCGATTTGCCTCCCTCCCCTGAGTCTATCAGGCTGGCTCAGCTGCTATCTGCCATGTCCTCCCTTTCCCGTCACCTGCTCCATGTGTGCTTCGATGTGGTTGACACATTGGCCCATCTCTCGGCCATCGGCGTTGCCCTTCGACGCTTTGCCTGGCTGTGGGTTTCGGGTTTGCCGCCCAACGTCCAGCTGTCAGTCGCCGATGCTCCCTTTTCTGGGAGCCTGCTGTTTGGACCTGGTGCTCAGTCCATCCTGAATTCCCTTCTGACTTCGGGGCATACTCTTCGGTCTGTTCAGGATTTCTGTCACACCCCCAGGTCCCACCCCTATGCCCCGGCTATCGGGTCATAGAGGATCACGGCCCTCCGTACCGGGGTACCTCTCGGGACTGCAGTAGGGCCTCCAGGGGGTGGCTCAGTCTGCCCCTCTGTGACATACTGCCTCTCATGCTGGGCGGGACCCGCTTCTGCACCCTAAACTACTTTTCAGGTTTCGTCCTGCCTCCTCGGAGGCGCCCAGGGATATCTTTCCTTTTCTTGGAGGCTTGCTCCCGGACTGGATGCTTCGCTTCTCAATGCGAATCTGATTGGAACTCCTGCTACTCGCCCCTCTGGAGCCCTTCAGTTGTTCCTTCCTCTGACCATCCAGGATGTTTTTTCCCTAGTGCTCCTTTTTCTACTTTCTGATCCGCTTTACTTATATAGTTCCTGGATCTGACTTTATGCCAGAGTCTATCGACCTCTGCCTTGTCAGGATGAATCACTGTGCCTGACCACCTACAGTTCTTTCTACATCATGCCTCCTGCATGCTATCCTCACCCACCTTTGAGCCTTTCTGCCTGAGCGGGTGTGGTTTGAGTTGACGTTTCTCCTGGTTTCATGCCAAATGTCTTCGCCTAACTGTTGGCCTATCTGCCTGTACGGAAGAGGTTTGAGTTGGACATTTCTGTTACATATCAAACATATTGTCCTCGCCCCAACCCGGCTTATCTGCCTCTGAGGGTGCGGTTTGCAGCTGACATTCTACTAAATATCATACCTGTTGTCCTCCCCACCTTTAGCCTATCTGCCAGAGCGGGTGCGGTTGAAGTTGACATATTTACTGTGACATTTCCTTCTTTAGCATCGTGGTCAGCTGGATTTTGCAAGGGTTCAACCATCGGGCGTGCTCTCTGGCCCAGCTTCCAGCTTTGCTTTTCCTCCCATTTGGATTTTACTGCTTCGTAATCTCCCATAAGTAATGACTTACTGTAAGAGACCAGTCTGTAGAAGGTAGTACAGTTACATAAGAACTTACCGTAACAGTAGATCTTCCGAGGACTGTCTCTTGCAGTAAGTCCCCCACCCTCCATCCCCCTGTCTTTTCGCCTCGAATCTGCAACTCAGGACGTTGGGTGGGATCGCTGTTCTCTGTTTTTTCTGGCCCTCGTTTACATCAGTCCAGGCTATGCTCGCCGAAGCCGACGGTGAATAGAGGGTACTAGGGGCCGCCCACTCTTATACACATCCACAGGAAGTGATGTCGTGTGGACGGCCCCATGGAAAACTGCTAGAAGAAGCTGCCATGTGACAGCACCACCTGGTGGATACTCCCATAAGTAATGACTTATTGCAAGAGACAGTCCTCAGAAGATCTACTGTTATGGTAAGTTCTTACATAACTGTACTTTCCAGGAATGGTATATAGTTCATATCCAGCCAACCCACCAGCCTCTCCTGGCAAGTTACACATGGATCCCTGCTTCCAGCCTGCAAAATTCTGACATCATGGGGTAGAGTCAGGATATACCACCCAAGTGGTGTGAGGATCTTAGCTTAAAGAGTCTGATAAATCAGCAATTTCTGTGGAACTGCCAGAGTGTGGATGTGAAATATAAACCACTCCTAGAATTACAGTTGCAGATGAGTAACCTATTTTTTCAACCAGACACGACAGTACCTTCTAACAAATGCCGTCAGTGTGCTAACAGATCTTATGTTTGGGTTTACTTTCTTCTTTCTTTTGAGCTCATGGCTTTTAGTCACCCTAATTTTCTGCCCTGTTTGTTTATACTCATGTGTCCACTGACAGCCTACTCCTTTGTCCCTCTAAAACTGCCCCAATACCTGCTAGACACCCCCATTGCTGCCTGCTATGGAATCCAGTCACGATCTGCAGCCACATGTCCTGGGCCAGCTTGACCCTGCCAGGGGCCCCCTCTGGTCATTGTGGAGGAGCATTCCCTGAAATTCACCTGTCTTTTGTTCCTAATGCCAGCTTGTCCCTGCAGGTTGTCTCCCTGCAACCTGGAGGAGGAGAGTGTGCTCATAATGCTGGCTGAGGGGCTCCTGTTCTGGTGCCTCTCAGACTCTGTCCTCAGGTTCGGCTATGGCCCAGCCCCGGGACAAATCTTCAGGGAATCACAAGCACCAGGATAAGGACAAGCATAGATTCCGGTGCTCATCTTCCTGTTTGCGGTCACTGCACTTTCGCTTGATTGCATCGGGGTCCTCCTCCTCCAGGGGAGTTGGCCACGTGTCCCACCAGTCCCCCCCCCTTCCACAGGGCAAAGAGTAGTTCCTCCTCCCGCCACTATCGCTATCTCAAGCGGAGTAGCATCTGGTCAGGGATCTTCCCAGGCCACCAGGCCCCTGCTGTTCAAGCCCATTTCTTTGTCGGGCACACAGCAGTGTGGCCCTGTCAGCGGCCCTACCGCCAATGTCGAAGTGATGGATGCATGGCCTCCTCTTTCACCACTCCCACTGCCTGCCTCTCCAGTGTTGGACATCTCACGTAGGTCTGCGCCCGTGGGAGAGATAGGCTCTTCACCAGCTCCCAGCCATCGCTCTACCCTGTGAAGGGCTCACCTTTCGCTGGCCCCACCGTCACCTGCTTCACCACCAGATCCTCAGTGCCTGGCACCTGATGGTCTCTACTATCCCTACCCGGTGCCCTTCCCTGGTTTCCCTGTGCCTACACCAGGGGCTCCTCTGGGGTGTCCCTATCCACCGCCGTCAGGTCCTACATCTGCCGTGGTGGACATCCAGGGCTTAGTATCCTGTTTATGGGGGGCCTTGCATAAGCAGGTATGGATGCTGGCCCCTCCATCCCCTCCCAGAGATCCACCGCAGGAGCCTACATCCTAGAAGAACTGAATAGGCTCAACGTAGATAAGCAATGGGGCCAGATGGTATCCACCCTAAGGTACTGAAGGTGCTTCGGGAAGAACTCACCTCATCACTGGCTGAGCTTTTCAGCAAGTCACTGGAAAGTGGAATAATACCTCAGGACTGGAAAAGGGGCACAGTAGTACCTTTACACAAAAGCAGAAGCAGTAAAGAGGCAGGAAAATAATGACCAGTCAGTTTGACCTCGGTGGTAGGAAAAATGATGGAGTCGTTGCTAAAGGAGAGGATAGTGAAGTACCTGGAGGATAGCAGAAAGACTGACCCCAGGCAACATGACTTCACAGCAGGATGCTCTTGTCAAACCAGTATGATTGACTTTTTCGACTGGGTCACTAGGGCAGTTGACCAGGGAGGAGCAGTGGACATTGTGTACCTGGAATTCAGCATAGCCTTTGACACTGTCTCCCACAGAAGGCTAGCTAACAAATTAGAGCATACAGGAGTTGGTCATAAGATAGTGAACTGGATCACCGACTGGCTGTAAGATAGGATGCAGAGTATGCTTGTCAGTGGATCACTATCATGGGAAGGCAAAGTGACCAGTGGCATTCCACAGGTGTGTGTGCTGGGACCTATCCTCTTTTAACATATTTATCAGGGATATTGAAAACGACTTAAAGGGGAAGGTTTGCCTGTTTCCAGATGACACAAAACTCTGCAACAGAGTAGACATGCAGGAAGGAGCAAAAGGTATGGAAGCAGACCTGAAAAAACTCAAGAAATGGTCCAGGGATTGGCAGTTGAAATTTAATGCCAAGAAGTACAAGGTTATGCATATAGGAAAAGGAACCCAGGAATTAAGTACACACCTGAAGGACATCAGTTAGCGGAGACAAAGACAGAAAGAGACCTCGGTGTAGTCATCGTGGATGACTTACAGGTTGGAAAACGGTGTGAAAAGGCTGCACAGAGGGTGAGTGGCATCCTTGAATGCATTGGTAGAGGAATTACAAGTAGAAAGAACAAGGTTATCATTCCTCTCTACAGGTCCTTGGCTAGGCCACATATAGAGTACTGCAGTCAGATTTGGAGGCCCCACCTCAAAAAAAGACATAGACCGTCTAGAGACAGTACAGAGAAGGGCTACAAAGATGATGCATGGACTGCATCGTGAGTCATACAAGGCAAGATTCAGGGAACTAAATATGTACACCCTTGAGCAGAGAAGAAACAGAGGGGACATGGTTGAAACTTTTATGTGCATTAAGGGAATCAACACGACACAAGCAGGAAACCTCTTCCAGCAAAACAGGGATGAGTGTACAAGGGGGCGCAACTTGTGTCTGGGGGGAGGCAGGTTCAGAAGCAACCTCAGTAAGTACTTCTTTACAGAAAGCCTACCTCACAATGTGGTGGAATCCAAGACAGTACATAAGTTCAAACTCACATGGGACAGACACTGTGGACACATCAGGGTGCAGTCTGAATAGGGAGGGGGGCAGAAACATGAGCAGACTAGATGGATCTTGCAGTCCCCATCTGCTGACACAATTCCTATGTTCCTACATCACCCTTCCCTCAGCGTTCGCCATGTCAAATGCCGAGGAGGGCTTTCTCCCCTTCTCCTCCTCCCGACGAAGGGGACGAATACCACCCTGATCTGGTGCTCCTGTATTTAGGGGATAAAGGTGTCCCAGACAAAGGGGATGGTGATTCAGGTACCACCTCCCCCTCCTTGGGATCCTCTGAGGGTGTCTCCGCGCCCAAGGGCGTCCCTCAGTCCCCCTCCCAATGACCCCTCTTTTTCAGCGGTCATGCGCTGCATCCAGGCGGCAGTGGACTTTGGTTCTGAGGAGCGAGACCCCGAGTGTAGGCAGCTAGCCATATACCTATGCCCCCAATTATGCAAATTTGTACCTAGGATTTTGGGAAAAAACATATGTCAGAAGTGCCGAGAACAATCCTTTTTACCATAGTTTGGATCTCGAGACGATTTCTTGACGACATATTTCTGGTGTGGAAAGGGGATGAGACAGAGCTGAGTGAATTTATCGATTGGCTAGAAAGCACAAATAAAAATCTACGTTTCATAGCAAATGTGAGCAGAAAGAGGGTTAATTTCCTAGATTTAGAGATAAACAAAGTAATGGTACAATAAGAACAAATCTCTATAGGAAACGGACAGATCGGAATACCCTTCTCTCTGCCACTGTCTGTCACCCAGGCACACCATAAATAATATTCCAAATCCCAATATATGAGACTCAAAAGAAATTGCAGTAGCGAGGAAGATTATGAGAATAGCAGTGGAGAACTGAGAGAAAGATTCCGGAATAGGGGCTACACAGATATCTGTTTGGATCAGGCAGAGGAAGCTGTTAAACAATTAGAGCAGAATTATTGAGTATTGAGACTAAAAATGAAAATGAAAACAGAAATATGAATAAAATCAAAAATAAAGACAAACGAATACATTTTGTTACGGTCTATAATAGGAAATCTACAGCAGTAAAAAACATAATAGTGAAACATTGGATTATAGTGACATCAGATCCACACTTCAAAACTGCTGAACAGAATCTAGCATTACCAAGGTTTAGCTACAAAAGAGGGAAGAGTCTAGCAGACTATCTAACACACAGTTACCAGTTACCAACTGTTAGGCCCAAGACTTGGCTGCCACAGCTGCCAGCAGGGAATCACAAGTGTGGACATTGTAAATATTGTCCAGTTATGGAAAAAACAAAGACATTTACAAGTCGCAATGCAAATAAGACGTTCGATATACGTCAGTTTATTTCATGTGATTCCACAAATGTGATTTATCTGGCCACTTGCAGCTGTGGTAGCTTCTATATTGGTAAAGCAACTAGACAATTGAAAGTGAGAGTGGGGGAACATGCACGGGCTGTAAAAAATGGAGATTTATTAAATGCACTAGCAGAACATGTAAAATCAGTCCAGGATCAGGGCACCCATACTTTTGTATTTAGAGGAATAGCAGAGGTATATCTGAATTCTCGAGGAGGAGACATTGAGTCTTTGTTACTAGAAAAAGAGGCTATGTGGATTTTCCAGTTAGGTGGATATTATCCACCAGGTTTGAATGACAGGGTGGATATTATGCCCTTCATAAAGAAAAGAAGGAGGCCATAATTTGTATTTCAAAGACTCAGGAACCTTGGGGGTTCGTCAGACTTTGCTAATGCCTTAAAGTGTTCTCTGTGGTTATGCATCTTGGGGTGTTAGAGCAATATATATTTATATGTGAATGTAAAGTGTTAGTTTTGGTTATGTATGTATATATATATATATATATGTACACACACTTATATGTATATGTGTCTATGAAGAATGTAAAGCTGTATTACTGCCTTTTAATTAATGAGTTTTCCAACAAAAAGTACTAGAATTATATATATATATATATATATATATATATATATATATATAAAATGATAAACTATTATAATCTCTAATTCTGAATAGCTGTGTTGAGATTTATCAGCAGTAATTAAGTTTGAACCTATTCAGATAGCTGGTTAGCTTTTATGTTAACATATAGGATAACGTATGGTCAGCGTAGGTATTACTGCTTAGTGGTTCCCTTGGTGACTCTGTTAAATCTCGAGAGCAAGCTCGAGAGGTTTGACCACGCCAAGGGAACCACTTAGAAGGCAAACTGAAGAAAGTTACACACTGCTGACCACATATTGTCTTTATAGGTATGGTGAAACATATGGTCAGTGGAGAAGATGTAAAAAAATGCCAATATATGAGATACTGTTACTACCTTGTGGTGAAGGATCACGCATTTGTTCATGTTTTCATAGCCAGGACAATTTATTTTTTAAAAAGCATTTTTTTTTTGTATAATGTAACAGAAATACATTGCTAATGACATCCATAGGTAATAAAGAGTACGCTGATGTAACGAAACATACTGTCTATGACAAAAAAAAAAAATAACGGCCTTTTGAGAACGTGGTTTGTTGTGCCAATCAGGGGTGCCGTGAAGCGTGTGTCTGTGTTGCGAACTAACGCTAAACAGGTTTTCGGTCGGCGTCTTGAGTATCCTAGCAACAACAAAGCGTTGTGTTCGATGTTGTTACACTACCGATGCGATGTAGCGACGATACCGTAACAGGAGCATGATGTCACATCGATAGTGTAACAACGCTGTAAAAAGATGATTTTTGCCACATTACAGCGTTCTACCATACATTATAATAAGAAAATGGTACAGTTTGTAAGGCACTTTAGTATACATGGACTATACTGTATACAAATATGTGATGTCACTTTAAAAGTTTCTGATGTGGTGATTGGTTCACGCAATGTTTAAAAGTTTGGCTCCTCCAACAGACCAGTATCCCTTGAGAAAGCCAATTTCGGGAGAAACCTGGTCGGGAGCTTTTAGATATGCATTGGTTTGCATGGTTTTTATGTACTACAGCTACAAATAAATTATTTTTTTCAGCTGATTACCTGGTGCTGGTTCGTTTCTGTACGAGTTGCACTGATTTAATCGAACCTGGTACAGGTATCCATGAGGTATGGAGTGGATTTTTTGATTAGTTTCTGCTCATGGACAGAGCCTACACACAACCAGAATTCCCCCATAACTGCCCCTGACCCTTTTCCTGAATTCTTTTTACCCTACTTCCTCAACTGAGGTATTGCAATTTGTTGTTTTCTTGCTGGGGTGCTTATAATTTTGCATGTGACACTTTAACCACTGATCGTCTGCCTTATATTTTGTATATGTTTCTGTCTGCTTTATTGTTGTCATTGTTCATTACTGCTACTGTTCTACATTGTGCTGCTCATATTACACGTGTGTATGTTTTTTCTTTTGGGGGCATAGCCTGGCCGCTTATTCCTCCCTTCAGAGATCTGCCCGTGCACTGTCTCAGTCCCCCCATGCCCAGACTTACCCCCCTGGGCAGGTCACCAGCACAAGAAGAAGTCTTCCCTTCCCAGTGGTAATTATAGGCTAGCTCCGGCTTACCCAGAGGTCGGGGCCACTGGAGAGGGACCCTCCCGGGCGGACATGTAAGGTAGTTGAGGATGGCGGTAGGTCAGGGGCGTCATGCCAGGGGCCTGCAGTTGTTCTGCATGCTGATACCCCGGGGGCGGGGACATGCAATGATGACCAGCATCTGACCCGCCACCCCTTCATTCTGGCACCGGCTGCAGGGCACCCCCAGACTCTGCCAGGGAGCAACAAAGTGCCAGACACTCTTCCCCCCTCCCCCCTGGAGAAGGAGAGCAATGCCATGGATGTTCGATCCTTCTCCCCCCGGCCAGCCCTCTGACCCTGGGTCTGTTCCAGAACCCGGGTCGTTGGCGCTGTGAGTGGAATTCCAACTGCTGTGCTGGCGGGCTGGCCCATGTGTATGCTTTTTATTTTATGATCCTGTATTATGTTGCACTGTATCAATTGTCGTCATGCTTATTTGCTTTTCTTGCTCCCCACCCCCAGCTCCCCCAAGATACATAGATACGTAGACAGTGTCTGCCCATTTGAGCTTGTAAGTTCAGTTTATGTTTTCCAAGAAGTCTGTTGCCCCTTACCCTTGACCTCCAGAATTCCTTTATGTCTAACCCATGCATTCTTAAATCCCGTGATTGTTTCAGCCCCCACCACTTCCTGGTAAAAACATTTAAATAAATAAATGTAGTTTTATATCAATAAGTATTTATCTGACAAAAGGGACTATCAATGTCCATGTCTAAGGGTTTGGTAAAGAATACATTTTGAATTTGGTATTTCTTTACCTGTTTATTTTGCCTGGTACGGTCCTTTCTTTATTATTCAGATAAATTATTTATCAGTTGTACTGTTCTCTCAGGAAAGCCTATACTGGGTCTTAAAATTGAGTCTGCGTCCTTCAAATGTAGAAGAGACATTTGTAAGTCCAGTGTCTACCATTGTCTCATACTGTAGGTAGTTCATATATGCTGATGTAGTACACCATTTGTATAGACACTCTCACCTGTCTATTTTGTTTGTGTAATTTTTACGGGCTAGACTTTTTTTTATATAATCTTTTTATTGATATTAAGAGGAAAGTGAAAGTACACAACATTACAGTCACCCATTACAATTAGTTAAAAACTGTGAACCCGTGACTGCACCAAATAAGCACATACAGACATGAAAACTACTAAATATTACCTTACAAGTCCATTCCATTAAGTTTGTTAAATATGGAGTTCATATAATAGCTAGTTACAGTTCAACTACCTCTACTATATTCAAGAATTTATGATACCACCCAGTTTATTCACTCCTACTCTCAGCTTCCTGCCCCCTAACTGGCTTCCTCTTTTAAGATCTGGGCTTCCATCGTTGAGAGAGAATTCAAAAAAGGTTCTCAGACGTCTAGGAATTACTCTTCCCTACCCTTCAGAAAATATGATAATCTTTCCAAGGCCAGGGTTTGAATGATCAGTGTTTTCCATTGCTGTGGCATAGGTGTCACACATGATACCCATGTGTTAAGTATACATTGTCTGGACAGGGACAGAAGAACCCTAATCCAGTGAGGGAATGGAGCTCGTCCCTCCCATGACAGAAAGTAGGGAGACTGGTGTCACTGTTATTGGATGTCCCAAAATAGTCAAGACTTCTCGTGCCACCCCTTTCTAAAATTGTTTCAGGATGGGACAAGCCCCAAAATAGTATATATACCACATGTGCCCAAGAACTCCCCACATCTTCCACAAAAGGGGGAGATCAGTGGATGAATGTATGTACAATCGGGGGACAGTACAGATGGTGTATAAATTTGTACTGGGATTCCTTGTGCCTATTACAAAGCAGTAATCCCATGAATGACTACATAGCCATAATCCAGTCCTCCTCTGAAATGCATAATCCTAGATCCCTCTCTCAAAGAATTTTGCTTCTGCCTGACAGGTCAGGAAAACATGCTCTGTTTTGCCATGCAGCATTCTGTATCAGCCCTTTGAAGTCAAGTCTGGAGGTATATACGAGTTGCTCTATTTGTGCTAATGGTGACGCATCTACACGATCCCTACCCAGGCATCTACCAAAGGCCCTTTTATCGGAAATGAAGATAGTTTAGGAGGCCCATATTCCACTGTAGGTCTGCAAAAGAGCGCATGCTGTCTTTCATAAAGAGGTTACTGAAACAACCCCCCACCGTTCCTTCCACTTCTTAAACCTACTATCATACAGTCTATGCTGGAAGTATAGATTCCATGCCATGGGCACCAACAATGTATTATCTTCTGCAGCCCCCCCTGTGTTTTTTCACTTGTTCTCGCGCCTTCAACACCCAGACTACTAATGGGTTTGCATTACCTAATTGGTTATATGCCTTATGTTCACCCTTGACTAGGAATGCCGAGAGATGTCCTCAACCTCCTCTACATCCAACGGACTTTAGTTCACCAAGTCTTGACTATACCAGTGTTGAATCACTAAATAGTTGCCTTTCAGAGCAAGAAAATGCAGGGCGCACCCCCATGTGTATTGGCTTTAAAGTGTTGCAAGCTTATTTTAGGTCATTTTCCTTGCCATAACAAAAACAACAAAACCCTTTTCCAGTCTTTTCAGGTCAGCCCTCATGAGGCCCATCAGGAGCATTTGCATCATGTATAATATTACTTACTTGGTTTTATGGACAAAAGAAGGCCTCGGCCCAGCGAGATTGTACTCCACACTTGTGGAACATTTAAAACCCATTGTTTATTTCCCCTTCCTTAATAACGTTTTAATTCAGTACCCAATTATCTAATTTTTTTTTTGAAGGTATTTATTTGATTGCATTCTATAATGTCTTGTGGCAGAGTATTCCATACCCTGGGCACCCTAACTGTAAAAAAGTGTTGCCTTTTATTTGTTTTTGTTCTATTGACTACGAGTTGTTTGTTGTGGCACCTAGCTACGATTCTTCTAGTGGAAAATGAAATACCACACTGTTCCATTAAGTTAGGAGTTTGAATGATCTTAAAAAGTTGGAGGAGGTCACCTCTTATTCTTCGTAGTTTAAGTAAATATAATCCTGTACATTTTACACTTTTATCATAATTTAGATGAGCGAGATGTGGTACAAGTTTTGTTGCCCTATGCAGGATCTGTTCAATTCTTGCGATATCAGAGATTAAGTAGGGACTCCAAAAAGATGATCCGTAGTCTGTATATGGCCTAACGTGAGATCTGTACATGGTCATGATGCATTCTTGCGACTTTGAGATAAAGGTGTTATTAATTCTACGGAGGAGGGCATTGGCTTGATTAGCTATTTTATTACAGTGGTCCGAAGATGACAGTTTATTATTAACTAATATTCCCAAATCTTTTTCTGTACTAGATTCTCTAATAATGATGTTATTTACGGAATATGTTTGTTTAGGATTGTTTTTGCCCATGTGTAGTACTGCACATTTTGATACATTAAAGAACATTTTATTAGTTAAAGCCCAATGTTCAACAGTAGCAAGGTCGGTTTTTAGGTTCATTTTGTTAGTCTCACTATCAACACAACCCGTCTGCGAATTTTGAAATTATATTATTAGATGAAATAGTCATGTCACAGGTGAAGATGTTGAAAAGTGTTGGTCCCAAGACAGAACCTTGGGGGACACCACAAGTTGCCCTTCCTAGATCTGAAAGTTCACCGTTCACCCTCACTCTCTGAGATCTATTATTTAACCAGCTGTGGACCCATGAAACTATTTTGGTTGAAAATCCAAGGTTGATAAGTTTAATCACTAGTATGTTATGTGATACTTTGCCGAACGCTTTACTATAATCAAGTAGGATAACATCGACAGGAATATTAGAATCAAGGTTTTTACTTACATTGTTATAAAAAAAGATCACATTTGTTGTGTAGGAATAACCTGTTTTAAACCCATGCTGTGTGTTATCTATAATATTTAGTGATTGCATTTCAGCTTCAATTAATGATTTAATTTTCTTTTCCATTAGTTTACAGGGTATTGAAGTGAGACAGATTGGTTGGTAATTTTCTGTTTTAGAATGTAAACCTTGCTTGAAAATGGGAGTAACTGTTGCAGTCAACCAGTCAGAGGGGATCCTAGATTCCTGAAGGGATTTATTAAAGATAATAGTGAGTGGGAGGGGAATAGTGTCAATTGTTCCTATTAGAAATCTAGAATGAATGTTATCTGGCCCAGGACTTGTTTTTTTCAGGGTACCTAGAAGCTCCTTAATTTCCCGAGGTGAAAATATGTGGTCTACAGGGTTAAATAAATGAACTGTTGATACTGTATGTGTATCACGTTCAAACACAGAGCAGAAATATTTATTAAATTCATTGGCAGTCTCAATATTAGAGGTGATGATAGTATTGTTTTTTGTTAATGGGCCCACATTTCTAGTATTCCCCTTTTTTCCATTTAAATAGGAGAAAAGAGTTTTATGTGAGTCCTTGGTCTGTACGATTAGGAATTCAAGATTCTGTTTGGCTAAAGTGATTTGTTTCTTTAGTTCCTTAACTGTCATCCTGTATTTCTGTAGTATTTCCTCTTTCTGGTTTATGTGACAGGTCTTTAATTGTGAAAATAATTTTTGTTTGACAGCACTTTGTTTTTTTAATAGAATGATTGTACCATGCAGGAATTGTTCCCTTATTGTTATATTTTCTTCTTTCAGGGACATATAACTGTTCTAGTTTGTGAAATTTTAATTTAAGGGTAGTCCAAGCATCTTCGGTATTGAGGGGAGAAAGTATTGTGTCCCATGGTATGGTCCTAGGGTGCTCATTAATCTGAGAGAAATCTGCCTTATCATATTGTTTGATCATGCATTTATTGGTAAGAGGTTGATAATTTAAAGGTAGTATAAAAAATATTGACATATGGTCACTGTTACCTAGTGGGTCGGAGATATGTAGATTAGTTAGGGGGGTATCCACATTTGTTATAACTAAATCAAGTATGTTTGCTCCCCGGGTTGGATCCCTGACAAGTTGGGTAAGGCCTAGGTCAATTATTGTTGTAAGTAACTGTGTATCATGCTGACTAGACCCAGTTAATGTGTCCCAGTTAATAACAGATGGAAAGTTAAAGTCACCCATAATGATGACCATGCCTTTATTTGCGAGTTGGAATATTTCTTTAGTCATCTGTTTGATATAAGTAATATCAGCAGATGGAGGGCAGTAGCAAGTGCCAGCCAGGATCTGAAGGAGGCCTATTTGTTGAAGATACACCCAAATACTCTCTGATTGTGTTCTAAAGGGGGACTCAAAGGAGGGGATAGTATTACTAACATATAGGCTTACCCCTCCCCCTTTCTATTTTCTGTTCTGTTTTTAAAATAATGTTTAAAACCAGGAATTTCCACTGCCCATTGTTTGTCAGGATTACCCTGTGTTTCAGTTATGGCTATTAGTCCCAAATTGAGAGATAGGATTTTGTTATGTTCTCGGAAGAACATTTTCTCTTCAGAAAATTGACCCGTCCCAGCCATGAGATAGGGAGTGCCTTCCACTGCGTGAGGTCACTGAGAATTGCATTAAGTATGGGTTTATAGTTCAGTTGATATAAGGTACCTAAATCCTTACCAGCTTGTATCCCCAGGTACGTAAAGGAGTACTGTGCTGGATCTATCAGTCGTTTTTTCCAGTAGAAGCTGTTTTTTAAATACCAGTTCAAATTCTGTTATTGCTGTAGTTATCCAAGGTTTTTAGTTATCCACGTGGTTATTTCTGATTTCTGTGCTGCTGGTAAGAACCATTTTAGAACTGTATGATATAGTTTATGTCCTTGTTCTACTCTTCTGTTGTTGGCACAATGCACTGATGTTCTACTATAGAACTCTGTGGTTGTTGGGGACATAAACTACATCACACAGTTCTAGAATGATACGTACCACAAGTCTGTAAAGCAGAAACACCCTCTGAGGTTACTAAGAGGCCTGTATAGATGGTGGAGCAATAATAGAATTTTAACCAGCACTTAAAAACAGCTTCTGCTGGGGAAAAAGTATTTAGAGGCTCGGTGTAGCTCTCCTTTAAGAGAGCCATTAACCTCTTTTAAGCCTCAGTCCTCTACTTGTCTTTCCTTCCCCAGTGGCCACCTAGTATATAATAGTTCTAGTTTACATAAATTATTTTTATAACCAGAGAAAGTAGCAAATTCAGTGATCTCTAGGAACTATGCAGGCATCGAATGCTTCGGCTCCGTGGTACACAGTAGCAGGTAATCCGCGTAGAGAGTCATTTTGTACTGGATACCTCATTTCCCTTTCACTCCTTGGATTTCTCAGTTTTCCCTTATCTTCACAGCTAAGGACTCAATGGCAAGCACAAATAAAAGTGTGGAGAGTGGAAAACCCTGCCTTGTCCCTCTATGAAGTTGGAACTCACTGGTAAGATCTCCATTTACCAAAATGTGTGCTACTTGGGGCCTTGTATAACTGTACTAGACTAACAAAGTCCTCTCCCAGGCCAAATTGTTTCAAGGCCTCAAACAAATATCCCCATTCTGTATGGTCAAAGGCCTTCTTGGCGTCGATGGCAGCACACAAGTGTGTCCCAAACGCTGAGAACCCTGCCACGCCACACTGAGCAATTGACGCATGTGATATGATAAACGGCCACATACAAAACTGGTTTGGTCTGAGTGGACAAGATATGGAAGAACTAGCTCCAATCTTCTAGCTAGAATTTTGTCAATGATTTTAAGATCACAGTTTAATAGGGAAATGGGGTGATATGAAGCACATTCATGCGGATCCTAACCTGGCTTTAAGAGGACACAAATGACTGCTTCATAACAAGTTTTAGGTAGAATTGCCCTCTTCTCTAACCTCTTTTATGAGTCCCCATAATGGGTCAACAAGGGACACTCCTTATAATAGTCACACCAAAGCTGTCAGGGCCTCCGCTTTCCCCTTAACCCCAGTAGCCCTGCTAATCTCGTCCCGAAATTTCCTCCCCAAGCATAGTCCTGTATTCCTCTGAAATAATAGGTAGGTTTATCCCATCCGGTAAATTCCTTGCCGCACTAAGCTCGTCATTACATTCCGCCTTGTATAGTTGTTCATAAAAGGCACGGAATGCCTGTCTAATCTACCCTTTCCCATTTACCAACTTTTCATCTGTTTTATTTTCATAACAGTAATATGTGTAGAGCCTCTTCTGCCCTTGACCAGTTGACTAACAGAGGCCCGGTTTGTTTCCCCGTTCAAAAAGTCTTTTTTCTGGCAAAGAACCAGCTCATTGTAGCTTCATTTGTGAGTAAAAGATTTAGTGCTTCTCTTATTACTGTAATTTGTTGCATGGCTTCCCCATCCTGTCAGAAGGCCACCTGCCTCTCCAATGCCTTGAGTTTAGTTTATAACTTGCTTCATTTCTCTTTTTTCTCTTTTTTTAATTTGAGCGACATAACTTATAATAACCCCTCGCATATAAGCTTCACCAGCCTCCCAATACACCCTCTTGGATGGAGCAGACAGGTGGTTCTCAGTCTTATAGATATCCTACTATTCTTTAAGGTAATTCTTGAACTCTTCCTTAGCTAGTAGATAGACCAGGAACTTCCACAAAGGGGATCCCTCCTGTTCCACCCCAGTTTTTATTTATTATTTATTTATTTAGCTTTTGTTAACCGGGTAAGTGCACTAGACAAGACATTTGCCTATTTTCAGGAACGACCCGGGAGAGTACAGGAAAGTACGATTCAGATACATAGAACAACATAGTACAGATACAAGCAGATTAACAGAGTCAGGGTGTTAGAGGCTCGGTGTAGCTCTCCTTTAAGACAGCCAGGTCAGGATGACCATAGCATGGTCAGATATATAACTAGGGCTCTGCCACACACATATCACCCAGTGGTAGTATATACATCGCATGTATATGTAGTCAGTTCTTGACCAGGCTTTATAAGGGTTGGAGTAAAAAGTGTATTCCTTAGCCCCTGGATTGGTGGTCCTCCAGCTATCCACCAGGTCCAGCACACACATACCAAGCTGCCATTGTGCCATGGCATTTTTATGCCAGCCCTTCTCTTGGAGTGGCCCACTTCTGGGTTCATCACACAGTTAAAATCCACTCCCAGTACCAGATTGGACAACTGCTCCGTAGTGAAGAGATCTAACATGGATTGGTAGAATGTAGGGTCAGAAATCACAGGGGCAAATACAATGCCATATGTGACCTTCTCCCCATAAAACTCATCCTCCACAAAAATATACTGGCCCTCCTTAGTGTGGACCACAGTTCTGTGGGCCTGCAGGGGGAGAAGCCTATGTATAAGAATAACAACTCTTCTCTTATGCGAAAAGTAGGAGGCTGCAAAACAGGCCCCCACCCAATCCTTGTCCAGTTTAGCATGCTCTTGGTCTGTGAGGTGAATTTCTTGTAATAAAGCTATCTGTGTTTGCTGGTGTTTCAGGGCTGTGAGTACTTTATATCTTTTAATGGGGGGGGACACTAACATTCTAGAATACTATATGAATATTGTTATTGGTACCCATTTCATACAAAAAAAGGACTCCTTTATAGGCACGCATCCTCCTGCTGCAACCACTAAACCATACCATGCTATCCTCCAAATTGTTTCCAACACATGCAGTGGAATGGAACAAGTAACTGTATTAACAAAAACATTTCAACCACAAAACTTGAAACACATTTGTTTCATACCCTAACCCCTCCCTCCCAAACTGCATTAACAAATTGAATTCCAATAAGTGACGACATTTTAATTAACCTTCCAGTGACCATCCATTAGGTAGGTCGATACCATTATGGCAATGTAACAGAAAACCCCTTGTTGTACTCGAGCTTCCCCCCAACCCTGAACTACTTCTGTATTTATATTCATAGCCCCTTCCATGTTAGGCTCCAGTTTGTATTCTATACCAATGGGGATCTTCCCACAGATTACCCCAATTTCTTACCCCAAGTTTGGATTCATTGCAACCCCTCCGCTGACCTGCCAGGAGCTACCCCCCCCAACGAAAAGGGGAAAAGGAGAAGCAAGCATCATATGCTGCACCACTCCTACCCCTCTGGCATGTCCTATGGCAGCCAAATAGTGACACTCAAATACCACCCACACATGCCTCTGGCAGCATGCAAGCAACACTATGTTTGGATGGTTAAAGTACAGCCCACCCTTCCCATGCCTGCCGACCACCCTCCCCGCTTCTCTCTGTTCTAGACACCGTACTTGTAGGTGCGTGCAGAAATTCGGATCAGCGCCCCCCCTCGCTTTTATGGTGGTAGACCACCTTAGTCATTAATGCCCTACTGCATCAGATACCTTTCCCCCATTCACTCTGGTATGTCAGCCTCCCAGAACCGCCCAAGATTTGGCCCCTTAGACATCTTGGTTACATTGTGTGTTTCTCTCTAAAATGTTCCCACTAATCCATGTGTTACAGTCCATTGCTTCCCAAATGGCAGTCCAAGGCTGCCGAGGCTGAGACGGGGCCACTCAATAGCCTAACTCCTACATGCAGCACCCACGCTGTCCCCCCGCAAGCCTACCTGTTCGACTCCCACCACTCCTGTGTCCATGTGCTGGTCTTCCAAGGGAATTCCCCTGTTTTACTTCAGAGCAGACCAATACTCCAACTTGCTGTATGGAAACCATTTCTTTCTCGACTAGTCCAAATTGTTTTACAGTGGCTGTACCCCCACAGTCCACAGGGCGATATCCAATCATGGCCGCCAGGAACACCAGTGGGCCCAAGGCGTCTTGTCTCTCAGGCAGTTCTGGGCATAGCCCGATATATAGTTCGAATTATGAGGAGTCCAAATTAAAGGGTTATAGTCCGCAAAACAGAAATGCTACAGCAGGGTTCGGAAGGCACAATCCAGTCTGCACACAAGGAAGTGGGGTAGTCAGTGTGTGAAACAAACTCCAGTCCAAGCCATGTGGCAGGGCAGCTCACTTGTTCAGTTTTTCTCTCCGGCTCTTGAAAGAAAGTATTTGCTCTGTCTGCCTCCCAAAATGAGTACAGTAGCTGGCAACCTCATGTTTTATTTTCAGGAGAGCCAGGTAAGACAATGTAAATTCAGTCTTTTTCTCTCTCAAGTTATTTAAAACAAGATTGAAAGCTTTCCTTTTCTTTTGTAGTCTCACAGAAAAAACATGGTAAATAAACAGGCAACTCCCCTCAGAGACATATGAACATATGAGAATGCCAGCAGAAACAGGCCTCGTGGTCTATTGAGTCTGCTCGATTCTGCAGCTGGCCCCTCAACTTGCAGCTGCCCCACCCTTTTGTCACTCCCTCACAGTCATCCCTCCCTCACTCTGTCCCATCCCCCCTTGAAGCAGCCCACCATCCTGCAGGAAACCACCTCCTCAGGTAGAGTGTTCCACTTGCCTATCACTCGTTCAGTGAAAAAATGTCTCCTGATTTCCCTCCTGAATTTTTCCCCCTCCAGTCTCAGTTGATGCCCTCTTGTACAGTATCCCTCCCTCTTCTGATCTGTAATATCTCTCCTGTATTAGTCTGGTTTATCACCTTGAGGTACTTAAAGGTCTTGATCATATCTCCCCTATCCCTTCTTTCCTCTAGGGAATACATGTTAAGCATGTTCAACCTTTCCTCGTAGGATTTCCCTACCAAACCCTGGGTCATCTTAGTCGCTCTGCGCTGCACCCCCTCCAACAATCTGATGTCCTTTTTCAGGAATGGGCACCAGTACTGCACACAGTATTTCAGGTGCGGCCTGACCAGTGACTTGTACAGGGGAAGGATCACTACTTCTAGAGGAGACTCCCCTCGCTATACAGCTCAGCATCTTGTTAGCTTTCACTGCTGCCTTCCTGCACTGAGTCGAGTTGTTCATATTCCCTGTTATAATCACCCCCAGGTCCTTTTCCTCCTCTGTGCTACCCAACTGTACCCCTCCCAGCTGATAACTCCTCCTCTGGTTCTTAGCTCCAAAGTGCAGCACTTTGCACTTCTTGGCATTGAACCCCATCTACCATGTTTCCAACCACTCCTGTAGTTTAGTCAGGTCTTCCTGCAGTCCCCTCCACCCCTCAATGTCATCCACAACAGCTCCTATCTTGGTATCGTCTGCAAATAGACTGATCTTACTCTGGGTCCCATGTGAGAGATCTGCTATGAATATCCCAAACAGCACTGGTCCCAGTACCGATCCCTGTGTCACCCCGATTGTTACTGCTCTTGGTGATAAGCGTTTCCCCTCCACGACCACCCATTGCTGCCTGCCCTTCAACCAGTTAGTGATCCATTTTACCATCTTAGTACCCACCCCTACATATTCCAGCTTCCCCCCTAGCCTCCAATGTGGCACGGAATCGAAGGTGTTGCTGAAGTCTAAGTACAGGACATCCACTGCATGGCCCTTGTCCAGTTCCTTGGTCACCCGATGATAGTACTCAGTCAGGTTTGTCTGACAGGATCTGCCTGAGACAAACCTGTGTTGTTTCCCGTCCTGGAGACCATTGTCTTCCAAGCTCTTTTATGTTCCAGTAGGCGGACAGAATTGCCTGTTGGTCCCCAAAGCGATAAAACCACATGATGATTTGTCTTGGTGGCTGGTCGTCTGTGGACTTCACATCAAAGCTCTATGAGCCTTTTCTTTTTCATATCTCCTGGCCTTCAGTGATAAACCCAGCAGACCTTGCAGGGTTATGGCACAAAATTCCTCAACACTGGCTCCTTCTTTTCCCTCCAGTAAGTCTCTTTTTTTTAATTCTTTACAATGTACAGTTTATGCACCTTATCTCCTCTAGCTGCCCCCTTCAGACCATCCCTCCAGCCCCATCACCCCAGTATCTCTGGGACTTACCTTCAACCTATGCACTCAGCCACAGGGCTGTGGTGGTGCCCGGTCACCAGGTGCTGAGCCTGCAGAGGGTCAGTCGTCACCCGTAGCCCTGGGTATTTTCTTCCATTTTCTCCCCTGATCCCATCCTCGTTGCTGGCATGCACACACCAGATGTGCATATGTGGAGGCGTGTGCACATCCGTGGAAGTCCCACAGCATCCTCCCTTCTTTGGCACCCATCAGACCTGCACTACCCTCGAGCCTCCACCCGGGGGAGTGATTCGGCAAGAGCATCAGTCCTCCCTTCCTGGGACAGGAAAACAGTCTTCCAGATGCTCAAGTTTTTCTCCCTCCGGCCGCACCACGAACATGGGTCGCTGGCATGCAGGAGGTAAGGCACGGATGCCTCAGCCCTTCACACCACTGGATTGGCTACTCCAGTTAGCCTCTTAGCCACATGTTGGTCTGGTGTTGGTAGTTCTCTTGGTATTTGAGAAGTCTTTTGAGGTCCTCCAACTCACCCTCCAGTTGGGAAACTTTATCTGGGAGTGGACCCATGGAGTCTTCTAAGTTTGAAATTCGTTGCTCGGCTTCACCGAGTCTGGCCGAGTGGGCTGCATTCTGCTCTGCTATTTCTTGTAGTTTCCCTTCTAGGCAATCCAACTTTGGGCTTCGTGCTTCCATGATTTATTCAGAAACCATCCACCCGAGCACTGTCATCTTTGCGGTTGATAACCAGATGGGGCCTTGGCCTTCCACGGAGATAGCTGGCTGCTGTTTCTTAGATGTTTTTGTCGTGTTTCATTGTGGTTTACCTGCATTTGACACCAAAAACTCATCCATGGTGGTTTCTTATTATTCTGGAGTGTTGTACTTAATAATGTGTGCAGTTAGCAATGAAAACTATATTACTTAATATCTGACGGGACGGAGATCGAGTGAAGTGCATCTACCTGGTTAGCTGCTCATCAGCCTCCCCCAGAGTCTGACTCTTTTTAGTAGACAGATCTTGGTATTGATCTAAATGGACAGTTCACTAGAGGGTATGCACGGCCAAATGCAGAAAAGTCCATTGAGACCTAGTGGAAATCCATGTTGAACATTCTGTTCCACTTGATTCTTAACAAAATACATCCTGAAAACTGTGTTTTGCTGTCGTGTGAAAATGGATAATGACATTGTCAAATATGATGCAATTTTAGCTGTTTTCTCATGACTTAACATATAGGATTTCCGTGGTTACCTTAATTGTAATTTAAATGCTTTCTCTTTACATTTACAAGAAGCATTTATTTCTGCCTGAAGTTGTCTTACAAATGTGGGAAGGCCGAAATATTAGCAGCTTGCACCTCTTGTTTTCCACAACAGCTAACCTAATTAACTTGTATAATATACAATAGTATAATAGTAAGAAAATGTCATGTGACATCCATCTGTACACAATCATTAAAGGACAATGAAACTACCCATTTTAACAACAGTCTGTTCTGAAATCTGGCTTCAAAGAAAGGTAAAGGAATGGCCACCCGGTTACATTAATGCTTAAACTGCATTTATATAATTAAAATAAATGCAGTTTCATAGCATTTGAAAAATGTAAACAGTAGCCTTCTCATTTCAAAAAGCCTGTCCTTTCTGCTTCCTAAAATGACCACCGAACATGTACTTGATTAGGTCATTGGAGGGCGAAGCAGAAAGCTACATTGCTCCCTATAGTGCTAACTAGTGCATTGCAGTGTGCTTTGTTAAGCATGGTTTCACCAAAATTATCACAACTGTGACTTAAAATGTATATTATTTTTTATAAGTACACGTTATGCTACAGTTTATATCATTTTAACTTAAAACCTGCTGAAATCGTGTTATACTCTGAACAGCTTTTTCTGTTTGCCAAACTGCTTTACCATACAACTTGTCAAAAACCTAGTGGTCTAGAGGTTTTGTCCAGTTCTCTATGGCACAGCTTTCATCCATTCAAGAAGCCAAAGTCTATAATATCTTAGTTATCTGCTGATCAAAATAAATCTTTGCTTTACTCCTGTTTTCCTTCCCCGATGTCAAACACCCCCAGACAGCCAGCCTACTTGCCTGCTGTCATTGTGGCACACTCCGCCATCATACATTGCCTCTTAGTACTGTCCGATGGTCCATTAGAGATTCATAGTGCCACAAAGCACACTTAATATTCTGCTCGCATTGAGAGAGTGCATGCCTTAAATAAAATGGTTCCTTCCCTGTAGGACTATTAAATGATGCACATGGCCCTAAATATCAAGGTGGAGAATAGAACCAGGGAGTAAAATGGGAGGAAATAGTTGGGTGACTAGAAAGGAATAACATCTCAGTCTTCATCATAAAAAACATAGGGGGGCTTAAGATTTGACCCACAGGGGTGGCACACATAAAATTTACTTCAGTGCTGATATGTGTGGAAACGTTTGTTTAAAGAGCTACTGAAGCTGTCCCATTGGCAAAGTGGGAGAGGTGCCACACATGACACCAGTGACCTGGGTTTGGGAATGGGCCGGGGGAAGGAGAATCGAGCATCTCAGAGGATGATCTCCTTCAGGGAGAGAGGGTTGCTTACTCTGCAGCGGTACTGCCACCTGGGTGACCACAAATTGCAGTGCAACTGGACTGGCAGTGAGAGATGGACACTGACAGACCCCACACACTGACATGCATCTGCATGAGCATGCATCCTTGAGCCCTCGCTATCTATGTCCTGTGGGTGGAGAGAAACAAATGAAAAAACACAAGGCACACTGAATGAAGCAGGCACACTCAAGCCCTGATGAATCGACTATCCACCACATCCTAAATCTGAGCTGTTCAGTGGGGAGCTCTGTGTTCTGTTCCCTTTGGACCCCACCCTGTAGAGCTTAGTTCAGGGTTTGAGGAGGTAGAGAAATTGCGGAGAAGGTGAGGATGGGGCTAGGAGGTTGCCTGGCTAAGAGGAACCACTGTGGTAAACTAAGGAGCAGAAATAGAGAGTTTAAAGAAAAGAGCTGCTGGCACCCTTTGGACAGGTAACTTATACCGAGGAGCTGCCTGCCTGGGCAGCTCATTTAGCAATACTGATAATTGTTTACAATGAAATAGTAAAAATTTTAACTTACTGGGCAACTCTTATAACTTGCGAGCTGGAGCCGAGCTGTAGACTATATCTGCAGTCCACCTCGAAAATCAGTATTATGATAAACATAAGTGGAGGATAAGGAGGGTATCAAGAGGAAGAACAGTGCCACAAAGTCCATCTGAGTCAGTAGAAGAAATGAGGGGCAAATGTGCCAATGTGGGATGTGCTGCAAACCCCCTAACAGTTCATTGAACATGATGCTTAGCTGGTTGGGGAAATTACAAGAGCAGCCCTATCAGATGCAGTGGTGATCCTGCGGGACTTCAGTCTCCTGGGCATAGACTGGCATCTTGAGAAGGCAAATGGCGGGGCTGAGGCTAAGTTCCTGTCAACTTTCAAGGGCTACTTCCTAAAACAACATGTGTCTAACAAGGGACTGTGTTCAAATCTGGCATTGACCTTATTCTCTGCAGCAGTGATAGGATCATCTCCATTGTAAACATCAAGAAACCACTGGGAAGCTGTGACCACAACCAGGTACATGGCATCAAGGGCAGCCATGATGTAACCTGCAGAAATCATGCCCACCCTGTTAGCTGACCACATGGCAAAGACAGGTCAATCATAATGGGTGGATGGAATACATCCCAGGCTCATAGTGGAGTTGAAGAAACAATTGGCAGGGCCTCTTGCGATAATCTTTCAACAGTCTGTCTGTACAGATGTGATGCTGGAAGACTGGAAAGTGGCAAGTATGGTTCCCTTTTCAAGAAAGGATTAAGGTGAAACCCAGACACCTATAGGTCATTCAGTTTGACAGTAGTGCTGTGTAAGATCCTGAAATTCATCATCAAAGACATTATTTCATCCCATTTATTTATTATTAAGTGAAAGCCTGTAGACACAAGTGCCTGTTTACATAGGTGACCATAGTAAAAGTTGCAGAAACATAGACATTAAAGTGCATAGTAATTTATCGCAGACAATTAAAACATAAAATCAACCAGAGCAAGTGCATGGATTTAAATTCTGCAGAGACAGATGAAGAGCGGCTTCAGATGATTTAAATGGCAATTACTTTGTTAGTTCTGCTTTCAGTGTGTTCTGCAAACTACCCACCCTATACATGAATGAACGTTGGCCAACATTACTTCTAAAAAATGGTATCTTCAGTAATGCATTACTTGTAGATCTAATATTCAGTGATACTATGTTTGAATTATTCACGTGACCACATATGTAGAGGATTTTTTTTCATATATTAATTGCCATTCCTAACAAACCAAAGGATATTGAGTGTTCAGTGAATTAAACCAGTTGCAGTTTGATAAAGGGAGCAGGTATGATCTCATGGTCAGTTGCAGAAAAACCTGCATGCTCCGTTCAAGTATTTCAGTTCTGTGCATAGCCGATTTACAAGCACCACAATAAATTACCAAGCCATATTCAGATACTCAAAATATATGGCACATGGCTACCAATTTTTTTTAGCTTCAGTAGTCTGATTTAACCTATTCCGATGCAGTGCTCCAAATCTTTGATTAGCTTGATTAGCTACTTTTTAAGATTGTCAATGTGCAAACTCTAATTCAAATTACTGTCCCGGATCAGACCGACATAATTGTATAAATCAGCATAATCCAAGTCAGTACCAGCTACTCTTTTTATGTGTTGTGGAGAGGTAGTCTTAGGTACTAGTGCAAAAGAGCATTGATTTTTTTTTTAATGTTCAATATTTAAACAAAGCCTATTGTCCCTAATCTAATTTTGTACAACATCAAAATCAATCTGAAGTTGACATGCTAAAAGATCTGAGTTCTTGTGCTGGTAAATATTACAGCATTATCAGCAGACGTTAGTATATGAGTTGATTTCCTAACTAAGGGCAGCTAGAAAGTGGAGACCCTAATATCTATCTTTGTTGTACACCCCACTGTACTAGGATTGGTGAAATGTTATCCTTTATTTTTACCTGTTATACTCAGCCATTAAAATAGTTATGAAACCAACCTAGAACAGAATTAGAAAAAACAGAATGACTCAAGCTGTTTAACAATAGGGATTTGTTAACAAGGGGGTGGGAGCAGAGTGAGGGGGGTGTTAGGAGGGGAGAGGAGGGTGGGGCGGCTGCAAGCTGAGGGGCTAGCTGCACAGTCGAGTAGACTCGATAGACCACGAGGCCTGTTTCTGCTGGCATTCATATGTCAGATGCCCTGGATGGATTGATATACATAGTTCCAGTTTGTTTGCCATGGTCCAAAGCCTCATGGATACAATTAGTATACTCTACTGAAGTGGTAATGGTAGTGTTATACTTCTTGAAGCCATGCTGTTTGGCAGATTGAATACTGAATTTCTGAATGTAATCTACTACTTGATCCTGAATAATCCTCTCTAAGGCTTTGGACAATGGGGAAAAAACTGAGCTTGGTCTGTAATTAGTTATAACTTCAGCAGCGCAACTATTATAATCTGGAGTTACATATGCATATTTCTATACATGGTACTTCCTGTAAAGACTAAGGATACTGCCTTGTGCCTCACCCCTCTGGGGTGTGCATTAGAATCCTTTAGTGCACACCCTGGAGTGGCTTTTTGCTGAACAGTATTGTCTAATCATGACTTGGCAAGGTAAAGAAGTTCTTGCTACTAATTCTTTGCTAGCTATCCATCATAATGCCAACAAAAGAAACTATTGATGCCTTAGAGAGACGGTCTGTCAAATTTTCGGTATAACCTTACTTAGGTTTTTAATTTGGGCAAAGCATTGTGCCCAGAGGCAGTGCTGTCTTGTTTCACTTTTGTTTTTCTCTCGATCTGCCATCGTTGCATGTAAACCCCTCCCTCCCCCCCAGTGTGGTTTATCAATCTAAAGAAAAGCCAGCTTTGTTTCTGCTCCACTGCCCTTGGTGCAACTATTTCAGTTCTTATTTTCTGGTTTCTGTTTAAAAGTTACTAAAAAGGCAGAACATGTGCCTCTTGTTAAACTGAACCTATGAATGCCTTGATTATTACTCTGGCCATTGTAAATCCCTTTACCCTCTCCCCCGGGTCGCACTTGGAAACGAGCCTCGGCTCAGTGTGCCTTTCCCAGTTAAATTAATTAATTGTAAACAACGTTGTCATAGGTACTGCTAACTCCTCTAAAGAAATTCTTATTAGTTGACTATTGATACCATCAGGACCACTGGGTGTTTTAGATTCTAGCTTCTTCAAATATTTTAAACACACTTGAACACTGATACTTTTAAATTAAAAAAGGAGGATCTACCAAAGTTTGTTTCTCAACAGCACTTGAACAGGTGTCAGTCCCACTTAAAGAAAGCGAGGCAGCCAGCTGTTGAACTCCATATGTTAAATACTTAAGATCATTTGTGATTTCAGTAGTATCAAAACATATTACTTTATATTGTCTATCACCACTGAATTAAGAGAAGCTCTCATATTTTTGTCTAACAGTTCATTTTTACCACCCCAAAAGTCATGGGAATTTGCCAGCATGGCAGTCTGCTTGTCACAATAATACTGGATTTAGCTAGATTAGTCTAACATACTAAAATGCCAGCAGAATAGGCCTAACGGTCTTTCGTGTCTGCTCGTTTGGTCAGCCCCCAACCTGGGTGCTGACCTTGCTGTCCCCCTCGCCTTCTCTGGCTTCTCCCTTCCCAGTTCCGGATATTCTTGCTGCATTGGATTTTGCTTCCAGAACCCTTCCCCTGTACCTGTCCCACCCCTCTTGAACCCCTCCACTGTCTCTGCCTCCACCAGCCCCCTAGGTAGTGCATTCCATGGCTCGACCACCCTCTCAGTGAAGTAGCACCTCCTCCTTTCTCCCCTGAATCTTCCCCCTCCAGCTTCCACCCATGCCCTCTAGTGGCCCCTTCCTCCTTCCTTCGAAGCACCCTGACTGTTCCTCCCCCTTTTACCCTCTTCATGTACCTGAAGACCTCTATCATGTCCCCCCGGTCCCTTCTCTCTTCCAATGTGTACATTTTTGGCTCTTTGAGCCTCTCCTCATAGGTCCTGTCCCCCAAGCCCCAAATCATTTTGGTTGCCCTCCTCTGGACCCTCTCCAGGAGGTTAATGTCCCTCTTTAAGTGTGGCTCTCCAAAACTGCACATGATACTCCAGGTGTGGCCTCACCAAGCAGTTATACAGAGGGAGTATCACTTCTCTCCTTCTGGAGGTGATCCCCCTAGCGATGCATCCCAGCATCCTGTTGGCCTTGGCTGCTGCCCTCCTACAAGTATCAGAGTTGTTCATCTTGACATCCACCACCACCCCCAGGTCCCTCTCAGCCATTGAGACTTGTGTATTCCCCGGTGTACACTTGGCCTGGGTTTCTGGCCCCCAGGTGGAGTACCTTGCATTTCCCTGCATTGAACCTCAGCTTCCACTTTCTAGACCATCTTTCCAGAGCCTCCAGGTCCCCCTGCAGGGCCACTCTCCCCTCCTCCCCATCCACCACCGCCCCCAGTTTCGAGTCATCTGCAAAGAGACTCATCTCACTCCTGATTCCTGTCCTTATGTCAGATCGTGGCGTTGAACAGAAGGGGCCCAGGACTGATCCTGTGGGACCCACTAATGACCTTCCTTGGGGATGAGACTATCCCACCAACTCGACCCTCTGGGTCGGTCCTGGAGCCAATTTCCTATCCATCTGATCATCTGGTTTCCCACCCCATTTCTCCTAGCTTATCCAACAGGCCCACATGAGGAACAGAGTCAAATGCCTTGCTGAAGTCTAGAAGAGGACATCCACTGGTCTACCCAGGCCCAAGGCACTTGTCACCCAGTCATAGAACTCCACCAGGTTTGTCTGACCACGATTTCCCAGGATGAATCCATGCTGTCTATCGTCCAGGCACCCTGACTTATCAGGTCCCCCTAGCCTCTCCTTGACAATGCCCTCCATCACCTTGCCCACCACCGATGTCAGGCTGACAGGCCTGTAGTTCCCTGCCAGCTCCCTTGATCCCCCTTGTGGATAGGCACTACATGCCCATCTTCCAGTCTTGGGGCACCCACCCTGTCCTCAGAGATGGTGAAAAGCTCTGCCAGGGGTTTAGCCAGGACATCTGCAAGTTCCTTCAGCACTCTAGGATGTAATTTATCTGGCCCCGGTGCTTTCTCCGTCTTAAGGGAGCTGAGGGCTTCCCTCACTCTCTCTGCTGCGATTTCCACTTCTGGTACCTCTTCTCCCTGCTTAGCCCTCCCCCCACCTGCCAGTGATGCCTCCCCCCTCCCAGTCTGTTTCCTATGTATATTTTTGAGTTGCTTACCTTCAATAAAATGTATAGTTCTCTTTGTTTCTCTAAATTTTGCCTACTTTCTGTCCCTTTTACTTATTAGTTGTAACAGATCCAGAGTGACCTATTTCTGATAGTGATCCCCTAATCCTTAAATTCTTAAAAGGAGCACATTGATTGCATACTTTAGTAAATTCATGTTCAAAAAGATCAAATGCTATATTGAAGTCAGGTATATGGTCAGGCTGAGGTCAATATATGACTAATCTATCCCAGACAATGTTTGAAATCATTTACTTTCTGCTTGGGTAAGACTCAAACTCTTACAGTAGAACTTGGTACTTTTGGTAACCCAGACAACCAATGACAGGCAACAGGGGAATGGGCACGTGAAGAATCAGGTAGTACTATAGTGGAAATGGCTATGTCCGGTCTTGAAACTAAAAGTCAGCCTATAAGGGATTCAGTACCTGTCCCATAATTTATCTGTGTGGAATCCTTAAACAACTGATTTAGATTCAAATCACTTCTTTTATCCTGAATTGATTTACTGCTATTAGATATCCAATCAATATTAAAATTACCGGACATCATTTTTTATGGTTCCTATTCAGTTTGTTAGAACAAGTAATAAAAGTGAACAAAGTCAAAAACAGCATTGTTTGTGGGTAGATATGTAGTGACTATAGTTAACTTTTAGAACCACCTAAAATTAGATTCAGCCCACAGAAATCATAAGCTTGGATCACAGGAAACAACTTGGAAGTTAGTGGCACATAGTTATAGTGTTAATGAGAAAGTACATCTTCCACCTCATTTACCGCTTTTGTCACACCTGAAAAGATTATATTCAGGTATGCGTAAGTCAGACTCCAAAACGTTAGGAGAGAGCCACATCTCAGATAAATGAATGATTCCCAAATTATTCATTTGTATCCAAGCCGTAAACTAAGAATAAGTAGATTGAAAGCTTCTGATATTAAACTGGGCTAAAGCTAACATTCCATGAGATTTATTTTGACATATGTTACCATTATCATCAGTGGGACGAGGATGGGTGGGTATGTTACCAGATCAAGGCAACAAGTAATAAAAACCTCCACACTTTTTAAAATCAAATGCACACCTATTTCATAAAATGCTTGAATTCACTTGAATTCATGTCCCTGTGTCATTAGTGTTTCCTAATAATAGCATGCTGTTTGGTTTTGTGGTTTTCTTTAAATCAGCATCTGTCAATGTGCGCTGCAGTAACTGAAAACAGTGAAGAAACAGTGAAGATGTTTCTGTCCCTGTCAGTGAGCAATGACATCATACCTGTCCAGCCTGCTGCTTCACCAGTGAAATCCCTGATTGACTGAATAAGCTGTTGCAGTTCCTAGTTAAAGCAGTCTGTAGAGATAATTGTTTTCACTCAGAGTTTGTTACTAACCCATCTGGCTTGTGTTTAGAGAAATATGCTTAAAAATCTATCTTTCTGTTCTCATAAAAAGTTGATCATTTGGGGTGCAGTGCTGAATTTTAGTGGCATGGATGAATGTCTGTGAGAAATGACCTTGTCTGTACTGTATCACAGATGTCAGTTCTCTGTCATCAAAACTCTACATTCTATTCTGGCTATATAACACAAGGTTGTTCAATGGATATAAAATAAATCTGTATTCCATTAATTCATAGAAGCAGTGCATCTTTAATGTAGCCTCAATAAATAGGTTCATGTGAGAACAATTTTGTTTTTATGTCAGACTGACAAGCATGTGTCTGCCACACTGCTATTTCAGGAACATATACTGTATGAACTCATAAAATCAGTACCTTGTGGAGTTCTGTGTGAAAATACATCATGTATGTGTATAACTAGACATATTGTATAGCATCCTGATGCCCCTGTTTCCTGCCTCTCAGTTGAGGCTGCTGCACCTGCTTCCCACTGTCACCCACCCCCACAGTCCAGGCCAGTGCACAATGTTGCCCCCTTTTCCTGTCTCCACAGATGGGCTGCTGTGCTCTGCTAAGCCCTAGAGTCCCAGGACCACTGCCTTCACAGTTGGGCTGCTGCACCATACTGCCTGAGGGCACCAAGGTGGGGCTTTTGCTACACCCTGCTACCCACTTCCATTGCCCAGATAGGCACCCCGTCACACAGTCAAGGCTGCTATACCTTGATTCCCCACTGTGTCCTGCACCATAGTCAGGGCTTCTGCACCATGCTGTCCTCTGACACCATTGTGCCCTGCTGCACCATAGAGCCTCTTGTCCCCACAGTTAGAGTTGTTGCACCATGCTGCTCCCTGCCACTAGAGTCAGATCCTTTGGTACACTGCCCAGAACTACCAGATAGAAAAAAACCAAAAATACTTTCATCTTGTATTATAGGGTGGGGAACAGAGGGTTGTAAGGTGCAGCCTAAACTGTTTGTGCAGGAGGCAGCAGGGTGCAGCAGCCCTGACTGTGTGGAGAAGACAGTGGGCAGCAGGTTATGGCAGCCTCATATGAGGGCAGGAGACAGGGGGCTTTTGAGGCAGGGGAAAGGGGGAAGCAGAGAGTTGCTGCCTCAACTGTCGGGCATGAGAGACAGGGGCATCAGGATTCCATATAGTATTTCTAGTTATACACATACATGATGTATGTTCATACAGAAACCCTCAAAGAACTGAATTTTATGAGTTCATACAGTGCATGTTCCTGAAAAAACAGAGTGTGGCAGACACAGGTTTGTCAATCTGTCATATTAACAGCATTGTTATTACATGAACATATTTATTGAGGCTACATCAAAGACACACTACTTCTATGAATTAATGGAATGCAGATTTATTTTATATCCAGTAAACAACCCTGTGTTATTTAGCCAGAACAGAATGCATAGATCTTACTTTGAGAGGGTTCCTGCAGTAGGTCTTCACACTTAGGACTGCACCCCCTGCCATCCGGACAGCACGGCAGATTTGTAGCTAGCAGTCATCGGCAGGGACCACCCCCGGCATCAGGTGACGAACGTCAACGTGACTATAAAAGAGGTGGTCCCCCGCCCGCCCTCCAATTTTTTCCCGCCGTCGACCTGAACCGTCAGACTTCACGGTAGAACAGCTTCAGTCACCCACCGTTTTAAGCTTTTTTGTAAACCCATTCTATCTATTGTGTTATTCCTTCCTCGCAGCAGTGTATGTCGTCTCGTCGGCCCAAGAAAAAGTGCTCCAAGTGCGGCACGCAAATCCCACGTGGGGATGGCCATTCCCATTGTGTCCTCTGGGGCCTAAACATAACACTGCAGAGTGTTCCATCTGCCAGGGCTTCAACCAGGCCATGCACGCCCATCGCAAGAGGACCCTTGACACCCATTTACTGACTCAAAGACTGGCATCGATGGAAAAAGAGCTCCAGGAGCTGAGGGAAAGATCATCGTTGCCAGCCCCGAGAAAGAAGGAGAAGGAGAGACGCCAGGAGAGGAGCCACTCTCCACAGAAGAAAACCGGCCAGACAGCTGATGCCCTCTCGGGTGACTTGTAGTATTCCCCCCCAGGGTGTACACTTGGCCTGGGTTTCTGGCCCCCAGGTGGAGTACCTTGCATTTCCCTGCATTGAACCTCAGCTTCCACTTTCTAGACCATCTTTCCAGAGCCTCCAGGTCCCCCTGCAGGGCCACTCTCCCCTCCTCCCCATCCACCACCGCCCCCAGTTTTGAGTCATCTGCAAAGAGACTCATCTCACTCTTGATTCCTGTCCTTATGTCAGATAGGTAGGCGTTGAACAGAAGGGGCCCAAGGACTGATCCCTGTGGGACCCCACTAATGACCTTCCTTGGGGATGAGACTATCCCACCAACTACGACCCTCTGGGTCCGGTCCTGGAGCCAATTTCCTATCCATCTGATCATCTGGTTTCCCATCCCATTTCTCCTAGCTTATCCAACAGGCCCACGTGAGGAACAGAGTCAAATGCCTTGCTGAAGTCTAGAAAGAGGACATCCACTGGTCTACCCAGGTCCAAGGCACTTGTCACCCAGTCATAGAACTCCACCAGGTTTGTCTGACACGGTTTCCCCAGGATGAATCCATGCTGTCTATTGTCCAGGCACCCTGACTTATCCAGGTCCCCCTAGTCTCTCCTTGACAATGCCCTCCATCACCTTGCCCACCACCAATGTCAGGCTGACAGGCCTGTAGTTCCCTGCCACCTCCCTTGATCCCCCTTGTGGATAGGCACTACATGCGCCACTTTCCAGTCTTGGGGCACCCACCCTGTCCTCAGAGAGATTGTGAAAAGCTCTGCCAGGGGTTTCGCCAGGACATCTGCAAGTTCCTTCAGCACTCTAGGATGTAATTTATCTGGCCCCGTCTATGTCCACCCCCGTGAGTACCCCACCTTCAGGGCCTTCCTCTGCTCTGACAGACTGGATGCCCTCTCCCCCCCACCCCCGCCGAGGTCAGTGGGCAGTTGGGGGTCTCCTCTTCTGAGGAACCAGTTACGGTCCCAGCTTTGAGCTCAGCTGCTAAATTGCCCTCCAGCTCCGCTGCCGGGTGCCCGGCCCAGGCCGATCAGCCTGACTTTAGCCTCCCAGCTTCTGTCAGCCTGGCCACAGTCTGTCAGCCGGTCGTCAGCTCCTCTGGCACCCGCCAGACCACCACCTCTAAGTCAGACATCAGACCACCCAGCGTCTGTGCGGTGTCTTCTCTCCCGTTGGACTCCCTCGTGGATCCCGATGCAGGGCATAACGAGCTCACAGGTCCCACCTCATCCCACCAGAGCTCACCCGATTCGGTGTCCTTTTCGATCCTTTTCCAACCTTTTTGGGCCTGATGATCAAGACCCTCTTCTGTTGGATATCCCTTTGCTGGACCTGTCAACAGGAGCTCTTCCAGATCAACCCCCCTCGCCGGTCTCTGTTCCACCAATGGATCTCCACCCAACGCCAGATCCCTTGTCGGACACTTTTGGGATGGTATGGATCAATCTCCCTCTGGGCCTTTGGGGGTCCCCCCCCCCCACTTCGCTTACGGACCCATTACCTAGCGGTCCCTCGGTGCTGCCTCCAGCAGGGACCTGCATTCCACCGTCGGGCCCATCTGGGTACTATCCTGGCTACATGCTGCAGTATCCACAGTATCCGACACTGGGGGGGGGGGGTCCGTCACGGGGCCACCCCCCTCTGACACCAGGTTACCCAAAGCCGAGTCAGGCTCTCCATTATCAGGGATACCAGTACCATAGATACATAGACAGTGTCGGCAGATAAGGGCCTATGGCCCACCCAGTCTGCCCATTTGAGCTTGTAAGTTCAGTTTATGTTTTCCTAGAAGTCTGTTGCCCCTTAACCCTGACCTCCAGAATTCCTTTATGTCTATCCCATGCATTCTAAAATCCCGTGATTGTTTCAGCCCCCACCACTTCCTGTGGCATGGTGTTCCACTTGTCCACCACCCGTTCTGTGAAGAAATTCTTCCTCACGTTTCCTCTGAATCGTCCTCCCTCCAGCTTCATCCCATGCCCGCTAGTCCTGGAACATCTTGTCACTTAAAAATAGTGTATTCCTGCACCCTGCTCCTCCCTGTAAGATACTTGTATGTCTCAGTCATGTCCCCTCTCTCCCCTCCTCTCCTCCAGGGAGTACATATTCAATTCCTTCAACCTGTCCTCATAGGACTTGTGATGCAATCCATGTACCATCTTTGTTGCCCTCCTCTGAACCTTCTCTACCCTGTCTATGTCCTTACGTAGGTAAGGTCTCCAGAACTGTACACTGTACTCCAGGTGGGGCCTCACTAGTGTCTTGTATAGTGGAATTATGACCTCCCTTTTCCTGCTGGTGATGCCCCTGCCTATGCATCCCAGCATCCTATTTGCATTTCCTGCTGCCTTGTCACACTGTTTCCCTACCTTGAGGTCATCAGAGATGATAACCCCAAGATCCCTTTCCTGCTTGGTGCATGCTATATCCTCACCCCCCCAACTGATATATTGTGCCAGGGTTTTGTGCCCCATATGCATTATCTTGCACTTCTTTGCATTGAATTTCAACTGCCAAACCCCAGACCATTCTTCAAGTTTCTGCAGGTTCCTTCTCATTCTGTCTATACCCTCTGGTGTGTCTACTCTGTTACAGAGCTTTGTGTCATCAGCGAACAGTGAAATTCTGCCTTCTAGGTCCTGCGCAATGTCACTGATGAAGATGTTGCATAGGACCGGTCCCAGCACTGATCCCTGTGGTACCCCACTGGTCACTCTTCCCTCTGTGGAGTGACAGCCATTTACCACCACCCTCTGTGTCTTGCCACCCAACCAGTTACCTACCCACCCCACTACTGTCCTGCCCACACCCATATTCCCCGGTTTGTGTAATAGTCTTCTATGTGGCACAGTGTCAAAGGCCTTGCTGAAGTCCAGATAGGCCATGTCTACTGCCCTCCCCTGATCCACCTCCCTAGTCACCCAGTCACAAAAATTCAACGAGGTTGGTCTGACATGACATCCCCTTGGTGAAACCATGCCGCCTTGGGTCCTGTAGTCCATTGACAACCAGATTTTCCACCAATCTCTCCTTCAGTAGTGCTTCCATGATCTTCCCCACTACCGAGGTGAGGCTGACTGGTCTGTAGTTCCCCGCTTCCTCTTTGTTCCCACTTTTGTATAAGGGGACTACATCTGCTGTCCTCTAGTCTTGGGGTACCTTCCCTGTTTCCAGTGATCGGCTAAACATCCCTTACTGGTACCCACCTCCTAACTACCCTTCTTACCCAGCAGGGTTCGCAGGTTATCATCCACCCCCTCCTCCTCCACCCCCACAGCTGGGACAGGAATCCATTCCAACCTGGTTGAAGGACTCTAAATCACAGCTGCTTCAGGAGTTGGGTCAGCCTCAGCTGGTGGTCAGGGCCACCCCACCTCACAGGGTGCTACCTGGTAGCCCAGCACCTTCCAGTAGAGCTTAGGACAGAGGCTCGGGTGTTCTGCCCTCAGACATCACAGAGCATAGGCTTCCAGTTCCGGTACCAGAGGCCTCTCTGCCCAGTAGGCTGGAGTCATCAGAGTCAGATGAGGACTCAGTTGTGGGGACCAGTCTGAGCCTCACTCACCCATTGAGCCTCAGCCAAAAGAATCCCCTAAATCCCCTCCAGAGGGCCTGTCCTTTGCTGAACTTCTCCAGTCAATTCAAAAATCCTGCGGATAGGCTTCCCAAGAATTGGATCCTAAACACAGAAGACTGGCAGAACATTTGGATTTGGTCAATGCGGACCCCCTTCCCATTCCACCTTGGACGAGGCCGCACAAAGATCTCGCTTCTACAATCTGGCAGCAACCGTCATCCATCCCGGCCATCTCAAAAAAGGCTGATAGGACCTACTACCCCCTTGAAGGGGTTTCCCACCTCACTGCCCAACCCAAGGCTGACTCTGTTGTGATCACGGCAGCTCACGATAGGTCGGCACAGCCAAAACACCTCAGTGCCTGCCCTCCATACAAGGAGTTAAAGCAGATGGACCAGTATGGCCGCAAGATCTATGTCTCATCTACTTGCGCCATTCGCTCCTTAAATTACATAGCACACATGGTGACTTTTTAGAAATCAACTTTGTCTGATCTGGAAAAGGACCTCCAGGAGATACTTGATGAACAGCTCAGGAACAAACTCCTGGACAAGGTTAGGATGAACAAATTTTCCTGCTGCCATGCCCTCCGTGCCACCTATGATACAGTGGACTCGGTGGCACGTGGTGCGGCTATGGGCATCTGCCTTCGCCTGGCAGGGTTGGCACAAGACGTGCAGAGTTCCCTTTTGGACACTTCCTTTTCGGGTCCAGTTCTGTTTGGTGGCAATGCCAAAGATATTATCACGGAACTGCAAGAGAGTGGCACATCCTTGAAGGATGTATGTTCCCTATATCGTTCAGGCCAGAAACCCCGGCAGCCCTTTTGTCACCAGCAGAAATGCAATAAACAGAACCAGGGTAGACAACAGAACAACCATCGCCCCTCAGGTTCTGAAGGTTCTATCCTAAATAGATACTTCTGCTCAGTATTTACTGAAGAGAAGGTAGGGCAGGGACCACAGCTCAGCACCGTGGACACAGGGGGGAGGGAGGTGAGCACTAGTCCCTTCACAAAAGAAAGGGTCCTACAAGAGCTTGATAAGCTCAGGGTTGACAAGGCAATGTGACCTGATGGCATACATCCCAGGATACTAAAGGAGCTAAGGATGGAACTAGCAGAACCATTATCTGAACTGTTTAGTGAGTCTCTGAGCACAGGAGAGGTCCCAGAAGACTGGAGAAGGGATCATGTGATTCCGCTCCACAAGAGTGGTAGCAGGGAGGAGGCAGGGAACTACAGACCAGTCAGTCTTACCTCAGTAGTGGGCAAGATTATGGAGGCACTTCTGAAGGAAAGGATAGTGCAACACCTGGAATCCATAGGAGCACAGGATCCAAGACAGCATGGGTTTACAAAAGGAAGGTCCTGTCAAACTAATCTCATAGATTTCTTTGACTGGGTAACCAGAGTGGTGGACCAAGGGGGAGCAGTTGATGTCGCCTACCTTGGCTTCAGCAAAGCTTTCGATACTGTTCCACATAAAAGATTGATTAATAAGCTGGGTAGGCTCGGGGTGGGTCAGAAGTTGGTCAGCTGGGTGGCAAACTGGCTGATGGGCAGAAAACAAACAGTGGTGGCAAACAGTATACAGGCAGAAGAGATGCAAGTCACAAGTGGGGTACCTCAGGGATCAGTCCTGGGGCCAGTCCTCTTCAATATCTTCATCAGTGACTTTGCAGATGGACTGGAGGGTAAAGATTGTCTGTTTGCAGATGACACCAAGATCTGCAACAGAGTAGATGATCCAGATGGGGTAGGCAGAATGAAAAGAGATCTGGATAAACTAGCAAAATGGTCGGAAGAGTGGCAACTGGGGTTTAATGCAAAGAAGTGCAAAATCATGCACATAAGGAAGAGAAACCCCGAAGCCACCTGTAATCTGGGAGGGGAGTTGCTGGCAGTCACAAGGGAAGAAAGAGACTTGGGCATCATCATCACCGATGACCTGAAATCATCCAAGCAGACCACTAAAGCAGTAGGTAAGGCTAGGGAGATGTTAGGGTGTATTAGTAGGGGTATCACAAGTCAAAAGAGGGAGGTAATAATCCCTCTTTACAAGACACTGGTTAGGCCCCACCTGGTGTACTGTGTGCAGTACTGGAGGCCACACCTTCACAAGGACATTAACCAAATTGAGGCAGTCCAGAGAAGGGCAACCAAAATGGTGCAGGGACTACATCAGAAAACATATGAGGACAGATTAACGGAGCTCAATAGGTATACCCTAGAGCAAAGGAAGGAGAGAGGTGATATGATCGAAATATTCAAACACCTTAAGGGCATTAACAAGGTGAAAGAGTCAAACATGTTTCAATATAAGAAAAATAGCAGGACAAGAGGACACTGCATGAGATTAGAGGGAGGCCGATTAAGGGGTAATGTGAGGAAGTTATTTTTCACAGAAAGGGTGGTGGATATATGGAACAGCCAACCTCAGGAAGTGGTGGATATGAATACAGTGCAGGGCTTCAAACAGGTATGGGATAGGCATAAGGGAGCAATGCAGATAAGTATGAATAGAAAGACCATTGACAGAGCAAAGTCCTATGGCATATTTATAAGGTAGAAGAAGAAATGGGAAGACTGGATGGGCCTTGCGGTCCTTATCTGCCGTCAATTTCTATGGAACTCAAACCCTCCCAGACAAAGTTTCCTAAAACTGCCTCTGGAGGAAAAACACCCTTCCCCTCTGCATCCTGACTCCCAACTACACCTCCTGCTCCCTCCTATTCCCACGGAGGAACTGGTGGGGCGAAGATTCGGCCTCCACCTGACTGGGTGGATGGCCGTAACCGCAGATGGATGGGTTCTTCAACTCATAGCAAGAGGTCACTCAGTAGAGTTCCTGGAGAGACCTCCCTCCAATCCTCTGGGAAGGTCGCATTACCCGTCTGGCCAACAATATCTAATCCAACAAGAAATTCAAGGTGTACTGCAGAAGTCAGCCATAGAGCTAGTGCCACCAGAAAAGGAAGGAAGGGGATTTTACTCCCACTTCTTCCTGGTTCCCAAAAAGACAGGCGATCTCAGGCCTATCCTAGATCTCCGCATGTTCAGCCTCTTCATAGAATACAAGAGGTTCCACTTGTTGACCCTCCAGAGACTGTTACCCCTGCTCCAACCAAACAAGTGGATGTGTTCCCTGGATATGCAGGATGCTTACTTCCATATCCCCATTCTTCCAGCCCACCGCCGCTTCCTGAGATTCTCCTTTCAGGAGGAACATTTCCAATTCAGAGCCCTTCCCTTTGGCCTCTCTTTGGCACCTCGGGTTTTCACCAAGTGCCTAGCGGTGGTAGCGATATTTCAATGCTGCAAGGGCATTTATGTGTTCCCATACCTGGATGATTGGCTATTTTCAGCCCCCTCCTCGGACAATCTGAAGGAATCCCTTTCCTTCTCTTTGGACCTTTTCTCCAGTCTGTGCATCTTGGTCAGCTACCCCAAGTCTCAGCTGCTACCCTCCCAGCACCTCCAGTTCATTGGAGCGGTGCTGGACATGGTCCAAAGCAAGGCCTTCCTCTCTCCCAACAGAGCAGAGACCCTTATCTCACAAGCGGCGCTGGTGGCTTCCTCCCATTGGACCACAGCGCGTTCAGTCCTGTGACTACTGGGACTGATGGCGGCTGCTGTTTCCACAATCAGTCTGGCCAGATTGCACATGAGGGTAACCCAGTGGTCTCTACAAGTTCAATGGGATCAGGCCTGGATGACATGGACCAGAAGGTCTTAGTCTCCAGCAGCCTTCAAAGGGATCTCCTTTGGTGGCAGGACTTATCCAACCTTTGGGTGGCGGTCACCTTCCCCCCTCCATCTCCCATCATGATTCTTACATCCAGTGCCTTGAACCTGGGATGGGGAGCGCATCGGCGGGACCATCAGACACAGGGCACTTGGTCATCCATGGAGGACAACCTTCACATCAATATCCTAGAGACGAGCAGTGCTCTATGCTCTTCAGGCATTTCAGTCCCTCTTGGTGCCGGAAACACCACTCATCCAGACAGACAACATGGCCACTGTCTGGTACTCAACAAACAGGGAGGCACCTGGTCTTACCCCCCTTTGCAAGGAGGCGATGCAGGTGTGGTACTGGTCTGTTCAACACAGCCTATCTTTGACAGCAGTCTATGTGCCAGACATTCACAACATCTGGCAGGCAGTCTCAGCCAATCAGTCACCAGGGCTCATGAGTGGGAGCTAAAACAGGCAGTAGTAGAATATCTCTTTCTTCAGTGGGGACGGCCAGACACAGACCTCTTTACCTCCCTGTCCAATGCAAAACTACCCAGCTTTTGCTTGCTCGTTCCTGGACGTGGTGCTTTTTGGCAAGATACACTGTCTCTATCCTGGATAGGGAGATTTCTATACGCTTTCTCTCCCTTTTCTATCTTACAGAAGGTTCTGCTGAAGCTCCAGGCAGAGGGGGCCCACATGATTCTCATTGCCCCCTGTGGCCTCGGCAGATTTGGTTCCTTCTACTACGGGAGTTAGCACTGGAACCCCCAGTACCTCTTCCTCTCTCCCACAACCTTCTGTCCCAAGAGCAGGGCAACCTGGTACAGCTGAGCCTCAAATCACTCCACCTTCACGTGTGACACCTGTGGACTTAGCGGCCTCTCACTTCAGTGTCTCTTCCAGAGTCGCTCAGGTCCTAGTGGAGGCCAGAAAACCCTCCGCTAGATACACGTATGCTATGAAGTGGAAGAGATTTACCATTTGGGCTACAGCTAAAGGCTTAGACCTCTTTTCTTGTTTGGCTCCCCAAGTTTTAGAGTACGTCTTGCACTTATCAGATTTGGACCTCAGCTATTCCTCTCTGAAGGTCCATCTCTCTGTAGTTTCCGGCCTACCACCTCAAAACCCTCACTCAGATGGAGGTTTCCAAAACCTTTCTGAAGGGAATCCTTCATCTAAAACCTCCAGTCCGGAATCCTGTTCCCCCCGAGATCTTAATTTCATGATAGAAAAGCTAACTTTTCCCCCTTTGAGCCGGCAGCAAGCTGTGATACGCGTTTCTTAGCGTGGAAAATGCTCTTTTTAGTTGCTATCACTTCAGCTCGAAGTGTTTCAGAGCTCCAGGCTCTAGTTTATGGAGAGCCTTATTTGATTTTCCACAAAGACTGGGTGGCTCTGCGGACTAACCCTTCCTTTTTGGCGAAGGTAGTATCAGAATTTACTTTAAACCAGAGTGTCGAGTTACTGTTTATTTTTCATCCCGAACACTCCAACGGGGGAGTATCTCCTGTATACTCTTGACGTACACAGGATTCTGAGATATTATGTCTCAAGGACTCAGGAGGTTCACAAGTCGAACCAACTTTTTGTCGCCTTTGCACCTCAGTGCCAGGGCAAAGCTGTGTCTAAACAGACTCTTTCTAAGTGGCTGGCAAATTGTATTCATTACATTTACCAGAAATGCAGCCCTTCGGGGCGATTAAGGGGCCCCTTTACTAGGGGTGTGGCCGCTTCCACTGTCTTTTTCATGAATGTGTCCACTGCGGACATCTGTGCAGCGGTCACTTGTTCCTCCATCCATACCTTCACTAAACATGACAGTCTGGACATTGCTTCTAGGTGCAGGTCTGACTTCGGCCTAGCAGTCCTGCAAGGTCTTCTGTCATGAAAGACCTGTAGTTGGCAGACATTTTCTTCCTCCCGGAATCTCGTCTTCAGCTCCTCTTTTTTTAGTTGACTGCTTGGTATTCAGTCCTAAGTGTGAAGACCTACTGCAGGAACCCTCTCAAAGTAAGATATAGCAGTTACATAAGAACTTACCGTAACAGTAGATCTTCGAGAGAGGTTCCTGCAGTAAGTCTAGATTTCCCACCCACCTTCCCCCAGCTCCTGTGTTTTTTCCTCTTTATTCCCTTCCTAGGACTTTGTTTCATCCAGGGCACAGGGTCCAGGAATTTTTCACTCCTTTTTGCGCTTCCTCTTTTGAGGTCTTCGGTGAAAGAACTGGAGGGCGAGCGTTGGACCGCCCCTTTTATAGTTATGCTGATGTCCATCACCTGACACCGGGGTGGTCCCCGCCGATTGATAGCTAGCTACAATTTATGTAGTGTCCTGATACCAGGCGCAGTCCTAAGTGTGAAGACCTACCGCAGGAATCACTCTCAAAGATCTACTGTTACGGTAAGTTCTTACATAACTGCTATTTTTGATGATAGAGAACTGACATCTGTGATAGACATGGTAATTTCTCAGATATTCATTCATACCACTTCAGTTCAACACTGAACTCCAAATGATCAACTGTTTATGAGAACAGAATGATTTTAAGCTGATCTCTCTAAACACAAACCAGATGGGTTAGTAATAAACTTTAAGGGAAAACAATTATCTCTACAGACTGCTCTAACTAAGAACTACATTAGCTTATTCAGTCAATCAGGGGGCTTAACTGGTGAAGCAGCAGGCTGGACAGGTATGATGTCATTGCTCACTGACAGGGACAGAAACATCTTCACTGTTTCTTCACTGTTTTCAGTTACTGCAGAGCACATTGACAGAAGCTGATTTAAAGAAAACCAAAAAACTAAAGAGCATGGTATTTTCAGGAAACACTAATCATAACACAGGGATGTGAATTCAAGGGAATTCAAGCTTTTTATGAAATATGTGCATTTGATCTTTAAGAATGTGTTCCATGTTACATCATATTGAAAATATCGATGTACTGTACTTTTTCAGATACACTGAATGGCATCTAGACTTTACCACCTTTGATTAACATTTTTATCACATTCCTCCCGATCATTATTAAAAAAACATTAATGTTACAAATGAATCTGCAACCCACGGTTTCCCCATTATTAAGAAAAAGCATAGACAATATTACTTTTCAGGTTCACATTTTCAAATTAATAAGAACCTTGTGCACCTATATCCCCAATAAAAAGTATCAGCCTAACCAACACATTTGTACCCGTCACTAACTTCTTCATAAAACTGTGAACAAATTATTAAAACCCACTTGGAGAGAGTTTCTGGCCCCAGTTCGCTCTGCTCCAGTGGACTCCATTGTTGACTGTCCTTACTTAGCCACCACTACTCAGTTAACTGTTGCTTCCTTGCTGGTCACCAGCTTTTAAATAGAGCTTACCTCCAACAGCCACTCTGCCGCTGCTGCTGATTGGAGGAAAAAAACAGTACAGGCAGGTCCTGAATAATGGATTACTTGATTGGGGCTGGGGAACTCACCCCCTGTTAACATAGTTCTGCGAGGAGCAGATCATGCCAAATTAACCTAACCACATTCTATGAGGAGTTGACCAGGGAGGTGAGCAGTAGCACCTGCACCACCTATAAAAAGTATCAAACTAACCAACACATTGATACCCATCACTAAATTTTTCATAAAACCTTGAACAAAATATCAAAACTCACTTGAAGAGAGTTTCTGGCCCCAGCTCCCGCTGCTCCAGTGGACTCCATTGTTAACTGTCCTCACTTAGCCACCACTACTACGTTAACTGTTACTCCCTTCCTGGTCACCAGCTTTTAAATAGTGCTAACCCCTCACAGCAGCTCTGCCACTGCTGCTGATGATTGGAGGAGACAAACAGGGCAGGCTGGGCCTGAATAATGAATTAGTTGATGGAGGTTGGGGAACTCACCCCCTTTCAGCATAGTTCTGCAAAAAGCAGATCATGTCAAACTAAGCCAGTCACATTCATCAAGGAGTTGACCAGGAAGCTGGGCGGAAGCACAGTCAAAGACATAGTCAGTTTGGAGTTTAGCAAGGCCTTTAACAGTGTGACCCATGATAAACTTTTGGTCACAATACACCAGTGTAGTATACACAACTCATACATACAAGGTGCATAGCTAACTGACTTGCAGCAGGAAGCAAAGGGTTGTGGTTGATGGGTGCTACCAAGTGGAAGGTGGTACTCAGCTGCATCCCTCAGGGATTTGTGATGGGGCCTCTGCATTTTAACATTTTTATCCACAGTCTGGATGCTGGAGTGTCTAGCAGATTGCTTCGTCTCGCTGATGTCATTAAGCTGGCCAGGGTGGTGGAAATCCTTGAGGAGGGGGATCAACTTCAGAAGGGCCTGAATAAGCTGGATGACTGGTCACACTCTTGGAGTCTCAGATTCCATGCAGTGCTGCAGTTGTGGAGGCAGTACCAACACACTGTGTGGGGCTCCTTTACTGCACTGGAGGAGGAAAGCAACCTGGGTGTCAAAATAGACAAGGGGGCTAAAGCATGACATGCAGCACACGGCTGCTGTAAAGAAGACTTGAAGCATGCTGGAGTGAATTAAAAGGGGGGGAGGAGTCAACAGCAGATCAGAGAAAGTAAGCTTACCACTTTCCAATGCCGTAGTCAAGCCCCATCTATAATGCACTGTACAGTTCTTGACTTCCTAATACAAAAATGAGACTGAGGCAACAGAGAGACTGCAATGTAGGGTATCCAAAATAAGGGGTACAGAGAATGAAAGTTACGTGGAGAGACTAGAGGCCCTTAAAGTGCAGATATTCATTTATGTATGATTTGTTTTATAATTATTATTATTCAGTATTTTTCTCTATCCTGATAGAGTTTGATGCCTTTTTGTAATTTATTTATCCATGTATATATTCTTTGCAAAACAACTGCATTAATACACCAGTTAGGGCTCAAATGAAAGTAGAAAAAGTAGGGAAATGCCCACCCCAAGCAGCAAAAGGAAAAAAATTACAGTTTTGGCTGTCCTGAGTTTTGGCGACTCGAGTCGGAGGTGGGGTCTTTTTGGGGGTTCTCAACCCTAATGCTTACCCCATTCCCTGAGCAAATAAGTTTAGATGTGATCTGTTTTCATCACGCAGGGTCCACAGATTGTTAGCAACATGTGGGGAGACACAGCTCTGTATGTTTGAAGACTGTATCAGAATGGTTGAGCATAGAATTGAGAGCCCCAAGGAAGACACCACCTCTGATTTGTAAGACTCAGTGCAGCCAAAACATAGATAGTGTCGACAGATAAGGGCCTTTGGCCCACCCAGTCCTCCCATTTGAGCTTGTAATTTCACTTTATGTTTCCTAGAAGTCTGTTGTCCCTCACCCCTGACCTCCAGAATTCCTTTATGTCTATCCCATGCATTATTAAATCCCGTGATTGTTTCAGCCCCCACCACTTCCTCTGGTAGGGTGTTCCACTTGTTCACCACCCGTTCTGTGAAGAAATTCTTCCTCACATTTCCTCTGCATCGTCCTCCCTCCAACTTCATCCCATGCCCTCTAGTCCTGGAACATCTTATTTTTCTTAAAAATAGTGTATTCATGCACCCTGTACATCCCTGTAAGATACTTGTATATCTCTATCATATCATCTCTCTCCCTCCTCTCCTCCAGGGAGTACATATTCAATTCCTTCATCCTGTCCTCATAGGACTTGTGATGCAATCCATGTACCATCTTTGTTGCCCTCCTCTGAACCTTCTCTACCCTGTCTATGTCCTTACATAGGTAAGGTCTCCAGAGCTGTACACTGTACTCCAGGTGGGGCCTCACTAGTGCCTTGTATAGTGGAATTATGACCTCCCTTTTCCTACTGGTGATGCCCCTGCCTATGCATCCCAGCATCCTATTTGCTTTACCTGCTGCCTGGTTGCACTGTTTCCCCTACCTTGAGGTCATCAGAGATGATAACCCCAAGATCTCTTTCCTGCTTGTTGCATGCTATATCCTCACCCCACCTTATGATATATTGTGCCAGGATTTTTGTGCCCCATATACATTATCTTACACTTCTTTGCATTGAATTTCAACTGTCAAACCCCAGACCATTCTTCAAGTTTCTGCTGGTCCCTTCTCATTCTGCCTACACCCTCTGGTGTGTCCATAGCTTTGTGTCATCAGTGAACAAGGAAATTCTGCCTTCTAGATCCTGCACAATGTCACTGATGAAGATGTTGAATAGGACCGGTCCCAGCACTGATCCCTGTCGTACCTCACTGGTCACTCTTCCCTCTGTGGAATGACAGCCATCTACCACCACCCTCTGTGTCCTGCCTCCCAGCCAGTTACCTACCCACCCCACTACTGTCCTGCCCACACCCATATTCCCCAGTTTGTATAATAGCCTTCTATGTGGCACAGTGTCAGAGGCCTTGCTGAAGTCCAGATAGGCCATGTACACTGCCCTCCCCTGACCCACCTCCCTTGTCACCCAGTCAAAAAATTCAATGAGGTTGGTCTGACATGACCTTCCCCTGGTGAAACCATGCTGCCTTGGGTCCTGTAGTCCGTTGTCAACCAGATGTTCCACCAATCTCTCCTTCAGTAGTGCTTCCATGATCTTCCCCACTACAGAGGTGAGGCTGACTGGTCTATACTTCCTCTTTGTTCCCACTTTTGTATAAGGGGACTACATCTGCTGTCCTCCAGTCTTTGGGTACCTCCCCTGTTTCCAGTAATGTAACCGTAAGGTTTTTCCTTTTGCTGCTTGAGGTGGGGGTGGGGAGTTAGGGTTGGAAACTCTAACACCACATAGAGAATACTGGATGGGCAACTATGCACAACCAGTGTGTTCTGCCACAGAGGGGTTCTGATTCCCTCTGACCTCGAGAGTGAAGCTCGAGAGGTCCATGGGAATCAGAACTCCGAGGTGACAGAACACAGGTTGTGCATAAAGTTGCTCATCCTGTATTTTTTATAGTGTATAGTAGTACTGTGTGAAATGTGTGCTTTGTGGTTTTTTTCTCTCTTTTTCTTAATGAAACTGACTTCAAAAGTCTCTAGAGGTTCTAGAATACTGTCACCACAGAATTAAATAGAGGAAAGCAACAATGTGCCAGGATTCCAAGTGGTTCTTCTGCAGTAGTGACATCACTACTGCAGCAGAACAACATAATGACATCACTACTGCAGCAGAACAAGCATATTCCAGGCATGGAATTTCATGCATAACAGCATTCCACTATACACTATATTTCCCTTCTTGTGTCTTTTGCCATTTCTCAAAATAGTTATTCTTCAGTTTGGCAATTTTTTTCACAGTTTCAGAAAAATTACTATAATTGCAATAAAAAGAGCCAAATTGCAGAAATGTTCACTGAAATGTGACAAATCATTTGCTGTAGAGCTGCATTTGATTTGCAAATCATTGTGAGTATGTGTGTGTGTGTGTATGACAAATTGCAGTGCATACTTGCATAGTTTAGCCATTGAATCTGATGCGGACCTGCATCTCTCAGGTGACAGCGCACGGCAGTGTCACCGTGCTAATGAGCCGCATGTGCCGCTAAAGGGTTAACAATCAAGTACACTCTTTCTGGCTGCCTTCCAAAAGTCAGTTGCCAGACATAATAAAACCAGGAACAGGGAGCAGGGTTGCCAGCTGTCAGGTTTTTACCTGATGATCTGTTTTTCAAGGTCCCTATCCAGTAATCCAGTTTTGCTCAGGGTTGTCAGGTTTTTGAGCCATTTTGAGTATTCCCATACTTTTGCAACATATTTTGTCATATAATTCATTGTTTCTGCAGCATTTCTTCCAAGTTACAAACAAGTTCTGTTGCCAGTGTAGCCCTTTCTTTGTAAAAGCAGTCAACCTGGGAGGAGTAAAGTATGGCCATTAAGACCATTAGCAGATAAGATACTTAACTTAATCTTTTCTGCTCTGCATCCTAAAGCTGGGCAAAAAGTCTGGCCCGGCCTTTTATAACAGTAAAAGATTCAGTTATCTTCCGCTTTCATTTGCCGGTAAATGCTTCTATCTCTAAAAGAATTTAAGCATTTTTAAATGTTTTAAATTATTTTGATAACACATATTTTCCTCTCTAGAAAAAGTAAGATCAGTTATTTTGCCTCAAAATAGTATTGTGGACATGAAAAGGAACTGGATTCAGAAACAGATATAAAGCACACATTATAAGAAGCAATTTGTTTATAATTAATGGATTTTCCTTTTCCCATAGGGAAACCGTGGTGTAATTTGCCGTAATAAAGGAGTGTTTATTATGGCAAACACTTGCATGGTTTCTCTTGCTCTCCGCATGCGCACGCCGCAGCTCTCCGCTCCTGACCACTTGTCGGTAGCCGCCTTCTCTTTCTCCTGTACAAACCACTACTTGCACTCGATGGTAAGTGATAGAAAATCACTTCTTTTTGTGGGGGAAAAAATATAACTTCGCTGCTGCCTACTAAAACACCTCAATAAATAAACAAATACGTCTGACCAGGTGCTGAAACCCAATCGGAGGACAGCGATGGCCACCAGGCATGTCTCTTTATTTTATATAATTGCTGTGGTGAAAAAGGAAAACCCAGCAATTATATAATAATAAAATATGAGGCGATGTGTTTGAACTCACAGTTTACACCCCCCCCATGTTAGATGCTTTATAAACCCTTTGAGCTTCACTCTTGGGTTTTGTAGCATCTAATACCTCGGAAGTGTAAACTTCTCATTACACACACACCCATACTTTATTCTATATATTATATATCATTTTATGCTATGTACAGTATTTCCTCCCCCACCCAGATCATATTTTTTATTATTTATGTTTATAGCTTTAAATATAAAACAAATACATGTTACCTCATACAGGGCAATAAAAGTAAGCATTTTCAGTAATATAACTGAACAGTTTTTTGATATACATGTACACGTCCCCTGTATTCTGTTACAATAGGAGGTGGGGGTCTCCATAGTTAACTTTATGCAATTTTAGAAAAACAAATAAGCTAGCCATCTCAGTGGCCCTGGAGTACCCTGATTGGGTAGAACTTACAAAGGTATATAAACTGCAGTCACTATGAACTGCTTATTATCCAGTTTACAGTTTACTTAATTTGAGTAGGAATTGTAGGCTCCCCTAAGCACACTACTCAATGAAAGTCCCAGATACAGTGTTCAGAACTCAGCAACTCAAAAAATATAAAATTTTTTAGTCGGTGCAACAGGCAGACCAACCCATTTAACTGTTAGCCCTTATTAGAACTAAATACTACTCCCCCAGTCAAAGAAGGTAATGGAAATTACCCAAAGTAGTGTCAAGCACCGTACGGACCTAAGTGACCTGCACTAAGGCCCATCCATTAAACATTCAACATTTATTAATAATAATAATACATTTTATTTATATGGCGCCTTATCCAAGGCGACTAACAATTTAAAAACAATATCAAAAAACAGAACATTATCATTAAAACACAATATAACATTAGTCAGAAAGGAAGTTCAATCATTAAATGCCTGGCGCCACAACATTTTTTAAAGCTCGTTTAAATCTCTACACAGTTGTGCACTCCCGTAACCGACGGGGTAGAGAATTCCAAAGGGTAGGGGCTGCATACATAAATGCTTTCGCCCCCGGTGATTTCAGGCCTACCCTTGGAATCTCTAGCAACCCCTCGTTGGCCGAGCGGAGTGATCGTCCAGGGCAGTAGGGAACGAGGAGTTCTTTCAGGTAGTCTGGACCCAGTCCATGTAGGGCTTTGAAAATCAGTAAACCGGCTTTAAAGGTGATCCGCCACTGCACTGGCAGCCAGTGCAGTTTGCACAGCATCGGCGAAATATGACATGATCGAGCAATTCCTGACAAGAGCCGGGCTGCCGCGTTCTGCACCAGCTGCAGGCAATGGATTTCCACCCCAGGGAGCCCTAGGTAAAGGGAGTTGCAATACTCTGAGTGCGAGGACACAAAGGCCTGTACCAAAGTAGGCAGGTCACCAGACGGAACAAGGTTCCTAATACTGGCGATATTCCTAAAATGGTAAAAAGAAGATTTGACGACAGCTGACACCTGACAATGCAGGGTCAGTCCTTCATCAAAATTTACCCTCAGGCTACACGCACCTGATCAGAGATCTGGAGTGGAATGCCACCAAGAAAGTCCTAGGGCGAACCATCCCCCGACCCCCTATCCGCCACCCGGGTCCACAACCTGCACCTCAGTTTTTTCCAAGTTCAACTTCAGCCAGCTGGAATCCATCCACTCCTGGATTTCTTTCAGACAGTTATTAAAGACCAAGAGAGCTCCATCCTGGTCAGGTGCAAAAGAGAGGTAGAGCTGGGTATCATCAGCATAGCAATGAAACCTCAGCCCATACCTTCGTACAATGTCTCCGAGGGGAAGCATGTACACCGTGAACAACATGGGTGATAGCACTGACCCCGGAGGAACCCCACACGACAGAGAGATGGGGTCTGAGGAAGAAAAAAACAGACACCACTGTCTGTGTTCTACCCTTGAGTAAAGATGTAAACCACCTGAGGACCATACCAGACAGTCCACAGATGTACCTGAGGTGGCCAAGCAACACACCCTGGTCCACGGTGTCAAATGCTGATGAGAGATCCAGAAGAGCCAAGATGTAACGGTTCTTCCAATCTCTAGCCATCAGGAGATCATTGAGCACCCGAACCAGTGCTGTCATGGTACTATGTATCTTTTGAAAACCGGACTGGAGCTGTTCATAGATGTCATGGATGGTCAAATGGTCCTCCAGTTGTGCTGCCACTACTTTCTCAATCACCTTCCCTAAAAAGAGAAGGTTAGAGATAGGTCTGTAGTTTGCATGGCAGTCTGGGTCCAAGATAGCTTTCTTCAAGAGCGGTGTAACCACCGCCTCTTTCAGGGAGCTAGGAAACTCTCCAGATTCAAAGGAGCACCAGACTATCTGCACAAGGACTGGACCGATGACTTCAATACAACCCACAATTAGGGAAGTTGGTCCAGGGTCCAAACTACAGCACATAGGGCGCACACCCTGAATGATCTGCATGACATCCATGAACTCCAGTCGGCTGAAGGTACTCCAGGAAAACCAAGGTGCAGTGACCATGCACTGATCAGAGTCAGTGCCCATAGAGTGTTCCGGTTGGAGTATGGCTCTGATATCAGCCACCTTATTAGCAAAGAATCGAGCAAGTTCATCACACTCTAATTGTGAAAAAACTTTCTGGACATGTAGACAAGCTGGGTTGCACAGTCTGTCTACAGTAAGGAAAAGCTGAGCTGGTCGATTCTGAGCAGCCGCAATCTCTCCAGACAGAAATTCTGCCTTCTTACAGGTGATTGCAGATTGATAGACTTGATAATGGTCCATCAATCTAAGGTGGTCGGTATCATGGCGGACTTCTGCCAGCAACGCTGTAACCTTCGTCCTAGTCTCCGCATCTTCCTCAGGGTCCCATCAAACCATGGAGCTTGAGGGCAAAGGGAGAGAGGATGAACACAGACTGGAGCAATGGAATCCAGAGCTGCTGAGATGGACGAATTATAGGCCGTCACGAGGGTCTCTGGTTCACTGCTTGCAAACGAGAGGGATGAGAGCCTATGAGAACTTATATCTCGTAAAGAGCAGTACCTAACCATTTCCACCGGGGTAGGCCTACGAAGGAGGGTGCTAAAACTGAACCCCACGATGTAATGATCGGACCACCCCACTGGTTCCACCCCCAAGTCAGATGTCTCGATCCCTAGGAGGAAGACTAAGTCAAGGGAGTGTCCGTGTTTATGAGTGGCAGTGGTAACCACCTGTGTAAGGCCCAGTGATGTCACCAACTGGAGGAAGTGCTGACCAAATTGAGAGAGTTCGTCGTCGACCCAGGCGTTAAAGTCGCCCAGAACCATCAGTCTGGTCGACTCAGATGCTATGTCGACGACGAAGTCTGCCACTTCCTGAAGGAATTGCTTCTCATCACCAGGTGGACGATAAATGAGGGCGATCTGACAACCTACATCTGCCACTATGACACACTCAAATGACTCAACTAGTACATTCGTGAGGGCTAGTTCGGTCTTAAAACAGACCACAACCCTCCCCCCCCCGCGATCCAATCTTGGGCGGTGTATCACCGAGTACCCAGCTGGAGTTAAAGCCTCCAAAATAGGGCCAGCATAGCATTTAACCCACCTTCTCATCTGCAGGGTAAAGGGAGAGAGAGAACCGAGTGACAATAAACGTATTTAAGAGTTAATAAAACTGATCCAATGTCCAGTCTCATGTCCTGATTGTTCCAATTACGCTAATTATTAAATAAAAAAAGAATTAACACTTAGTCCCATGCTTCAGTCTTCACCCGACTCCTCGCCCATTACCTCTTCCTTCATACCTGCTCTTCTCTTCGATGCAAACTCCTTCTCAGTCTTTTCTAGCCATCTGCCTGCATCCTGTGGCTCAGAAAACTGCCATGATTTCCCTGCATACGAAATCCGTAGGTGCTCTGGCAGCAAGAAAGAATGAATGATACCCTGTGCCCTCAATTTTTGGCGAACGCCGTCAAAACGCTTTCTCCGAGCCCGTGTTTGAAAAGAGAGGTCCGGATAGCATTTAACATCTGAGTCATTAATGGAGAGCGGGTATGCCGCTCGAATGGCTGCAAGACTCGCATCTCTGATGTCCGCACCTGTCGTTCGCACCAGGATCATTCTAGGGGTATTAGCTTCTGCTGTCCGGACTCTGGGATTAACCCGATTTGCTCGTCGGAGGTGCCTCCAGTCGAATTGAGTTGGGGTAGAAATCAAAGCTTGAAGCCACTCCACCAAAAAAGAGAGTAAATGAGGACCCTCAGCTCCTTCGGGTATTCCAAAGAAACGTAAGTTCTAGGGACATGGATATGTTGTTCATCCACACTTATTGGCAGGTATCCTTGCCGCTTTAAATCTTGCCGGAAGGTCTTCAAGCTGGCTCCTCCCACCCACCCGGGTGGTATAACTCTCGGCTCCGCCCCATGACGCCAGATCTTCCTTACCGCTTGGAAGCTCAGGTTCCCTCCTTAACGCTCTGCGTTTGAGACTGGTTCCTATTTCTTCCGTTTTGCGAATTTGAAAGTTTTTGCTAAAAAGACTTCAGTCTTCGATCCCTCGCGGCTGCGATGGACAAATCGACTCCCGGTTTTCGGAGATGCCCCTGCGGGCAGAAGATGTCTCGGACGGATCCACCTCCACGTGTGTCTACTGTTTAGGCCTTGAGCGACCCGCAGGACTCGACTTGTGCTTTTCCTTTTTGGCCCTCGTCCTCGAAGACCGTGCTGCCCGATCCAACTGGGCCCGTCGAGGAAAGCGTTTTCCTCGGTGAAGTCTAAGGAGGCCGGTCGATTCATGGGGCGGTGGTTCGGCGGATCAGTTCGAGCAGATGATCGCCTCAAGAGGAGGCGAGGGCCATATCTTCCTTGGCCGCGCATTTATCCCGGCTTCTGGGTTCTTCCTACTCAGCTTCCTTTATGAGCTTTGTCTGTCCCTCTCCACTAAGGGAGAAGGGCCAGCGTCTGCTGGACCTTTTCTTGGTCCAAAGAAGGACAAGGGTAAATCCTCCGTCGACGCTCTTGGGAGCGGGAAAGGTCCTCTCCCCGAAAGTCGACCCGCCGACTTTCGCCCGACCGCCGCTCGCCACTGGTCTCACGGTGTTCCCTGTCAGGTCAGTTGACTGAGACTCCGTCGACGCAGTCGAGATTTTCTCGATCCGTTGGACGGGTTGTCGCCTATAGAAGCCGAGACTCCCCTCTCCCCGGTTCCCCCGGGGGGAGTTGAGGATCCCGTGGGCTTGCCTGTGCCTCCGGTTCCGGAGCCCTCGGATGAACCCTCCGAGCCGAAGGGAGTGCCGGTTCCTGCCGACACTTCCCCGCACCGACCTCGGAAAAGCCGAGGCTCTCGGTCTCGGACCTCTTTGCGGTCCAGCCGATCCCGCCGTCATAAGCGGTCTCGGTCGGCACCCATGATGGCCAGCGTCGCTGCTTTCGTCCTCGTCCTCCCTCCTCGGGCGAGGAGGCCGGCGTAGATTACGTCGGCAGTACGAGGACCTCATGTGCATGGCAGCTCCTCCTGACCGGGAATAAGCCACGCAGTCACCTTCCCGGCCATTAAGTGGTGTTAAATCGAGCGTCGACACAACCCTCGACTTACCGAGGAGCCTGTACCCAGGCTGGTTGTTCGCCAAACCAGCTGCTCCACCGATTCCGTGGAACCTCCGCCTCCACAGCCACTATTTGGGGCTCCGAGCAGGGATTCTCGGTCGGCTAAGGGTCTACCCATAGGCTGTCTGTTACCCTCACTCCGACCGACCTCGGCGGGTAGAGGGTGGCTCAGGCCAGAGGCAGCTCTTGAGGACTCGTCCGAGTCCGAGATAATTCCTCCTTTTCTCCAGCGACTGGACTTGGAGTCCTCAGGAGGACAGTCAATGGACGATAGCCCGTCGTCCTTCCTAGGACTGCTTGGCTCATCTCAGAGTCCACGGGATGAAGCTCGAACCGTTCCAAACAGGCCAGGTATCCCTCACGGAGATTCTGGACGAGGATTCCCAGCGGAGGCCTTTCGGTGGCCGAGGCCATAGTGGGTCGGCCTTGGAGCTTTGGCGCCCTGCTTCCTGCCCTGCGCCTTGGCCAGGATGGCCAGGAAGTATCGGTCCCTACGGTTCCCTGTCCGGTTTTGGGCGCCCCTCTGCTGAGGGTTGGTTACTGACAGCGTTTTCCGGCGCGCCGGCAACGCCAGGGATGTGGACAAACCTCCCGACAAGGAATCCAAGAAATTGGATTATGTCGGGCGAAAAGTCTATGCTGCGTCCTCTCTCGGCCTTCGTCAGGCTAGTTCGGCCGTCCTCATGGCACATTTTTCTCATGCCCTGTTGGGCTCCCTGGATGAGGTCATCCCTCATCTTCCCGCGGATCTGCAGACTACGGTCAAGCAGGTGCGGGACCAGGGCAGGGCAGTGGCCAAACAGCAGCTCCAGACTGCTTTAGATATTGGGGACTCATGTGCCAGGTCGGTGGCGGCCGCGAGTGGCTATCGTCGGAGGGCTTGGCTGAGGATATCCACCTTTACTTCGGATACCCAGCACAAGTTGGCGGATGTTCCCTTTTTGGGGACTGACCTCTTCGGCCCTGGGGTGGAAGGTCACCTGCAGAGGATCGAGAAGTCCAACGCTACCTTGGACTCGGTCTCTTCCGCTCAGAAGGACAAAGGCCGCAAGCTACAGCCTAAGCCCTTTCGTCCTTCTGCGCCCCCGGCGAGCCCGGCCCAGCAATGGCAGGGCCAGCAGGCTCGGCCTTGGCATCCCAAACCCAGGCCGTCGGCTTCCTCTAACAGGAGGCAGGGAGGAAAAGGCCCAGGAGGTCCCTCGGCCGGTCCCTCCTCTAAGCCTGCCCAGTGACGGGCTGAGGGGTGTCACCCCCGTCACCTCACCCCTGGTTCCCCCCGTGGGGGGACGGGCCGACACTTCCTTTCCGCCTGGTCCGTTATTACCTCGGACAGGTGGGTTCTGGAGGTGGTGGGAAAAGGTCTGCCTCTGGAATTCGAGCAGGCCCCACCCTTCAGAGCCGTCGCACCCGGGGGCCTCGGGGTCCATAGCCTCACTGTCGGCTCGTTGAGCCGACATCGCTCTCCTCCTCCGAAAGGAGGTGATCAGGGTGGTAGCGGACCCCCCCTCAGACCCAGGGTTTGTGTCCAGGTACTTCCTGGTTCCGAAACGGACGGGGGGCTGGCGCCCCATTCTCGACCTACCACGACCTAAACAAGTTCCCTAAGGTCTCGAACCTTCAGGATGGTCACTCTGGCTCAGATAATACCATCCTTGGAGCGGGCGTGTGGTTCTGCTCTCTGGACTTGCAGGGCCAGCGTTTTTCACATCCCTATCGTCCGTCTCACCAGAGATTCCTTCGCTTCGGCGGAGGGATCCCTCGAGTTCCGAGCCATGCCCTTCGGCTTGTCTCCAGCTCCCAGGGTCTTCACCAAATGCATGGCAGTGGTGACAGCATTCCTCTGGCCAAGGGTCGGGTGTACCCTTACCTGGGACGACTGGCTGTATGAGCTCCTCCAGGCAGGAGGTGGAGGCGGTCAGAGATCTGGCCCTCCAGGTCTGCTCTCAACTGGGCCTCCTTATCAAGCGAGGCCAAGTCGAACTCGAGCAAGCAGGTGATTCTGTTCATCGGGCGCAGCTCGACTCTCTTCGAGCCAGAGCACGGCTCCCGAGACAGGGCCGAGGTTCTTTCCTCCTTTGCCCAATCATTTCTGGTTGGGCAATTCATCCCTAGCCGGGACTTCCTCGCCTCCTGGGTCTCATGGCGGCCTGCACAGCGTGGTCTGCTGGGCCCGCTGGAACATGCGTCCCCTTCAATGGGGACTGGCCAGTCAGTGGTCACAACGCTGCGATCCTTTGGACCAGCTTGTGTCGGTGACACAGGGGATGTGGAACGCTCTCCAGTGGTGGTTCGTTCCAGGTCATTTGCAGGAGGGCATCCCGTTCGTCCGCCCCGAGCCGACGGTCTCTCTATCGACCGATGCCTCTCTGATGGGTTGGGGTGCCCATCTGGGGGAACACCGGGCTCACGGCCTCTGGTCCCCGCGGGAGTCCCGATGCCACATCAACCTGCTGGAGCTCCGAGCGGTCCGCCTAGCTCTCACCGCCTTTGCTCCGTTCCTCCGGGGTCAAGTGGTCCGAGTCCAGACGGACAACACCACAACCATGTACTATCTAAACCGCCAGGGTGGGACGTGCTCCATGCTTCTATGCAAGGAAGCTCTCCACATTTGGTCACTCGTGCGCAGCCTGGAGGCGGATCTCCTAGCCATTCATGTGGCAGGAGCCTCCAACACCCTGGCCCGATGCCCTAAGCCGGATAGGGGCTGCATCCCACAGTGGTCTCTCCTGCGGAGTAGTACAGCATCTGTTCTCCCATTGGGGCACACCTCAGGTGGACCTGTTTGCCTCCAGGGAGAATGCGAAGCTGAGGCTGTTCCATGCCCGGCCCCCTCAGCAGGGCTCGCTGCAGGGGGATGCCTTCTCGAGGCAGTGGACCCCGGGCCTCTTCTACGCCTTTACCCCATTTCCCTTGATCCACAAGGTGCTTCTCAAGGCGAGGAGGGACAAGGCGCAGGTGATTCTGATAGCCCCAGACTGGCCTCGCCAGTTCTGGTACCCAGATCTCCTCAGCCTCAGCTCCAGGCTCCCGAAGCAGCTTCCAGCTCGCCGGACCTGATTTCTGTCAATCAGGGAAGGTGTTCCATCCGGACCTTCAATCCCTGCACCTGCCGGCCTGGTTCCTGGCTAGAGTTCCAGGCCTTGGGTCTTTCCGGCGAGGTCCTCAATGCAGTTGAGGCGTCCGTGTAAGTCGACCAGAAAATGCTATGCCTTCAAATGGAAAAGGTTTTCCATTTGGTGTCAGAACAAGGGCTTGGACCCTTCCTCCTGTTCCTTGGCAAGCATCTTGGACTATTTATGGTCCCTTTCTAATCAAGGGCTTAGGTCGACGACCCTAAGGGTGCACCTGGCAGCCATCTCTGCTTAGCGGGCGCGGGCCGGGAAGCAGTCGGTGGTGCAGGAGAAGGTGGTCTGGCGCTTTTTCAAAGGCCTTTATCACATTTCCCCTCGGTGAGAACCTCCACCTCCGTGGGATCTACTGCTGGTACTGGCAAAGCTCATGGGCAAGCCATTCGAACCTATGCACAGGTGTGCTCTCTCTCACCTGTCGTGGAAGACCGCCTTCTTGGTGGCTATCACGTCAGCCAGAAGGATGGGAGAGCTCCAGGCGCTTTCCATCGAGTCTCCTTACCTGGTCTTCCACAGGGACAAGGTTGTCCTGCGCCCCCACCCGAAATTCCTTCCGAAGGTGGTGTCGGAGTTTCACCTTAACCAGGTGTTGACTCTGCCGGTGTTCTACCCCAATCACACCTCGGAGGCCGAATATAGGCTCCATACTTTGGACCCTAGAAGGGCGCTCGCCTATTACAAAGAGCGCACGGCTGAAATTCGGGGAGAGGTTCGCCAGCTGTTTGTCACCTACGCTGAAGCCGCATCTGGCAGACCTGCAGCCAAGCGGACGATAAGCAGGTGGGTCACCTCCTGCATAGATCTCGGTTATGTTGGCGGGCATGGAGCCTCCCTAGAGGGATAAGAGCCATTCTACCCGCCATACTGCTGCATCGGTGGCTGCTTCCAGGGGCGTCCCTATCCAGGAAATCTGCAGGGGCTGCTACCTGAAGTCAGCACACACCTTCATTACCATTACCACATCGACCTTGAGTCACGCGGGATGCTGGTTTTGGGGCCTCGGTTCTCAGTCTCTCTTTCCCAAGTAAGTATTGAGGTGTGTGTCTTGCCTCCCTCCTCCCGGAGAACTGCTAGAGTCTGCCAATAAGTGTGGATGAACAACATATCCATGTCCCTAAATACAGGTTACTCACCTGTAACAGGAGTTCTAGGAATGGTATATGTTGTTCATCCACACGACCCACCCGACCTCCCCGGCTTCGACGCACAACCTGAGCTTCCAGCGGGCCAGATCTGGCGTCATGGGGCGGAGCCAAGAGTTATACCACCCGGGTGGGTGGGAGGAGCCAGCTTGAAGACCTTCCGGCAAGATTTAAAGCGGCAAGGATACCTGCCAATAAGTGTGGATGAACAACATATACCATTCCTAGAACTCCTGTTACAGGTGAGTAACCTGTATTTGCCTGCCCTCACTTCATTTTCAAGAGCCTCCAACCTTCCCCTCAGCTTGTGTTTTCTTGCACCATCACGGCCACTGTCGCCTGAGTAGACAAGGATCTCTTCTCACAATCGGCAACTACGCCCATTAGGTTTGTCAGGGCAGCATCATGCTTTTCTAATCTGGCCAAGGTTTCTTCCATCTTGCTGTCCATAGACTGCATGATTGCCAACATCTGCTGCCAGGGAAGCCCCACTGAAGGGCCTGCTGTAGCATCCAACACTAAACACGAGGTCTCCTCAGCCATTCCCGACTTAGCAGCGCTGGATTTAGAGGCGGCTGGCGTTGAGCCTTGTTTTTTCCCCATGGTAAGTTTAGATTCAGTAGAAAGCTGGTGAGTTCATCTACTGGTTCTGCCCAAAATAGTTTGTTTTTGAGGAGTTCTGAAACTATATTTTAATGTAAATGTAGCGTTGAAAGGCAGCGTGCTCTGGAAAGACTTCCTGCCTGGACATCGGCTCTCTAGCGCACCCCGATCATATTTGTAGGTGAGATTTCCTTTTATTTCTGTATGTTTACCTGGTAAAAATAATTTCAATAAGTAACTAAATAAATTAATAACCAGGAAGAACCTAGAAAAGCAAATTTAACAGGCACAATATGTTAACATTTTTGTTGAGCTGTTGCTTTAAGTGTTGTCTTTTACTGCTCCATTAGTCTTCACTGACATAACAAATGGCTTTAAAGGATGAGCAATGCATGATCAGTCATGAAAAGGGGTGGAGCTAGATGCAGAGTTTAGGATGTGGTTTAGTGTTCGGTTTTTGCCTCTTCCAAAGATGGCAACCCTAGTGGGGAGCCAGGCCTGGCTAGTTTCAGAGTTCTGTGCAGTGAAGAGGAGCAGCAGAGAGAGGGAGAGGGAGAGAGGCAGACTGCCTGTCTGCATTACAGGCCTTAGTCCAGTCCAGGAACCTGTATTTCCAGAGTTTGAGACTGTACCAGAACAGTTCAGTTTCTGAAATGCCTAAAGTCAATAACAGTAGCCCTCTGGGGCTTGAAAGGGGATCACTTAGCCAGGTGTATCCTGACCTAATGTTACTGTAACTGGGGGAGTGAATGATTTAGAGAAATGCAAAGACAATGGGGTCAATAACAGTGCCGTCAATAATGCGAAAGAAGGAAGCACGTCTGTGTAAAACAGAGATGATTAAAAAACGTGTCAAGGAAAACTAATCTTTCACTTGTGGCAAAACAGGACTTTCATGCAAAAACACATATTGTATAGTGTTGCGATTAAATACAGTTGCCATTTTTTATATTTCGATTTTTCTTCTTGCACGATTATTTATTTATTTTTATTTATTGAAAAGTTTTACCAGGAAAGCATACTGAATAGACGAACTGCTCGATTCCAGATGCATCCTGGGGAGGAGGGAAACAAGGAGACAGTACAAATATTAGTATACAGTATACAGTAAAGGAACAGTACATTTACACAGATACAAATGCAATTGGAAATTATTTATAATATAACAATCACAGATGAGTTACAGCAAGTCCAAACATTACACAGCCAGACGTTTCGATCTGACAGCATGAGCTGACATCCTTGCCAGACAGGTTAGAAGTGCTCAGTACTAAGTAGGGAATGGAGAGATTTGGTGCATGTGCATGTGGAGCTTAAGTGGGCTTTGAGGAGAGAGTTGAGGTAGTGAGCAGAGGAGGCGTGATGAATGGCCGAGGGGAAGGAGTTCCGCAGTTTTTTATGCGGTAAGAGAAGGCTGCCTGGCCTGCAGTGGTGGACTTATGTGGGAGGGGCGGTTGTTATGGAGCTGAGGATATGCAAGGGGGAGGCGAGAGTGGGCGGAGTAGTAACCGAGCGTGTTTTGACCACTTGTTCTTTGGATGGCACGGTTTTGACGTAACATGGTTGTGAAATAATGACATGGAGAGACTTGCTGGAAAAATGAGATACTGAGGTAGAGGATGGCTTTCCTCATGAACCCCCTGGGAAGTGGAGACTAAGAAAAAGGAAGCAATGAAAGAAAAGGAAAAGGAACAGGAAATCAAATGTTGAGGACACCAATATGAATCCTCCTAAATTAAGCTGAAGCTAAAGGGACATGCCAGAGGCTCAGAGAATTTAATTCTGATCTAGGGAAGATGGAGACCTGTGCCTAATGGGAGCAGTATGATGGTGTGGAGGGGGAGTTGAGGAGAAATCCATTCCTGCATGGCGTACAAGTGGCTTGGTATGTTGTATACAATTGCTAAGCAAATGTATTCTCAGCCTGAGAGTGCCGAAATCTTGTGGTTCTTCCAGGGTCCTGCCCCTTGGCCCCTCTTGAAATAAAAAGCCAGCACTCTACACACGCAGTGCAGTTCATGCTTCTGGAAGCAAACACAGAGAGACTACTGGGGGTAAGCAGTCTTGTCAGCTTAATTTTGACAAATATTTGCAAAGTAACCCATTGAATGCATGTCTTCTGTTGTTATAGATACAGACCCAGATATTCAAACTGCGCCATTTTGTGGCGCAAGCCCCTGCCCCGCTCAGAATTGTTGAGCAGGGTGTGACATGCATATTCAACGGAGTTGCGGTATGGCGCAACTTCTTTGAATATCGCCCCCTGGCCACACCCACTGAGCATGGTGCAGTGGAACTGCGCCAGCGCAAGTGGTCAGAGTGGAGCATTGAGATGCGGTGGTGAAAGTTCCATTGCGCCATGCACAGCACCTGCGATAGTCAAAGGGTGACATGCAAATGGGGCCATAATTTATGCAAGGCGCAGGGGGGGCCATTTGCATCTAATTACGGCCCCATTTGCATGCCCTTAGCATGCAGGTGTGCCGATCCCCGACGACTTGCACCTGGCGCCCTGCCAGGCAGCAGCCATCGGGGACCGACACCCCATGCAGCCCGTTCGCGGGAATAATAGTATCTCCTCCTCCCCAGTACCCCATTCGTGGGCATAACAACGTATCCCCCATTATCCGATCTCGCGCATAATAGTATTCCCCAACCCCCATTAGCCCGATCGAAGGCATAATAGTATTCCCCGACCCCCATTAGCCCAATCGCGGGCATAATAGTATCCCCCCATTAGCCCAATCGCGGGCATAACTGAAACTTTCCTCCCCGAGTAGCCGATTGCGGGCATCAGACCTCCCAAAGTCCAAGATCCTGGTGGTCCAGTGGACGTGAGAAGCCGATCGCTGGCGGCATCCTCCCACCATGTCAAATCCCTGGTGATCTAGTGGCCCCCACCCACGGGCCCACCACCCGCTCCCCGTCAGCCAGCGGCGGCAGCACCTCACCGCCCGCCGCCCGCCGACTGACAGCTCAGAAGCTGCACGCCCATTGGTTCAGAGCATGAGCCAGTGGGCATGCAGCCCATACCGCTCTAAAGCCAGTCCAGATATGTGAATGAATGAATGAATTCATTCATATCTGCACTGACTTCTATATATGGGCTACTGCACCCATTGGCTCATGCTCTGAACCAATGATGCGCAGTCTCACTGAGCTGTCAGTCGGCAGGGGGCGGGCAGCAGGCGGGTGGGTGCGCCGCGACAGGGGGAGGGGTGGTGGGCCTGCGGTGGGTGGGGTGGGGGCCACTAGATCACCAGGGATTTCTGACATGGGGAGGATGCCGCCCCGATCGGGCTTCTCATGTCCACTGGACCACCAGGATCTTGGACTTTGGGGGGGTCTGATGCCCGGGATCGAACTACTCAGAGGGGGAGGAAAGTTTCAGTTATGCCCGATCGGGCTAATGGGGATCATTATTATGCCCGCAATCGGGCTAATGGGGGTCGGGGTGAATACCATTATGCTCTCGATTGGGCTAATGGGGGTCGGGGAATATTATGCCCGCTGGCTGGCTAATGGGGGGTGGTTACACTTCAGCCCGCCCCGGGCATGGGGTCGCCGCCAGGTGGGCGGGAACAGTCCAGGGCCACCCACAGGTGGCAGCTGCTGTGTTGCGCCCTGCAGTGCGGCAGCTCACCTGTGGGTGGCCCTCGACTTGTTCCTTGTTTTTTCAGCCGTAACTTTGTAGGCGCAGGTAGGGTTGCGCTTGACAACTCTGCACGCCCGGCTGAATATCGGGCTGTGCAGTTTATGCACGGGTACCCCCCCCACACCTGTGCCTGCATACATTACTGATGTGTCCCGGCGCTTCGGGATTTGTGCAGGCGCACTTTTCCCTTTTAAATATCACACCGGGGCGCATCAGTGGGTTGTGCATGGCGCAACACTGTTGCGCCATGCGCAACTCTTTTGAATATCTGGGCCACAGTTTTCCGCTTCTGCATACCCTAGCTTATGTGAAACACAGATGTGATGCAGATACTAAACTAGTTGTGTAAGCCCCTTCTACAGCCGTTGGACTACTTTGGTATCTATTTTATGTTTAACAGATGAATATAAACATGCCTACATGCCAAGACTGTCATTAAACATACTTTTGAACTTGTGCACACAGCTATGAAATTCCTCACAAAAGATAGCACAGCTAAGAAAATGGCAGCGCATGAAGGCAGTTAGAACATGAGTAAAAACAGTTTGACCGTAACGCCCATTAGGAACATATCTCAGTCAGAGGAATTTATGCCCAGTTCATTCTTTTCACCTGTTTCAGAACAAAAACAGCGGTATTCACAGTATCATTAACCAGGAGGAAATTTAGCAATATGTCATATTCGCAGGTTAGCATTTAAGCCATACAAATAAGTTAATTATTTTCATGAAAGTACATCCATCACAAATAATCTTCCTAGTTATATACACCGTACCCATAAGTCCTTGAAGCAGTAAGACATTTATCTGAAGACAGGAATCTTGCTAGTCAAACTTCTAAGAAAGGTATGTGGGGCAGTTTTTCAATAGAACAATATGCTGAATACTAGAATCAAGCCAGATAGTTATTGTATTACGGGAACATGTTAACGATGTATACACAAACTGATGTTGAAATTAAAATCATGAAGAAAAAGTATGTTAAATTGAATAAATGACAAGAAAAGCAATAGATATGTAGCTGACAGAGCGATGCTGCGGGATGTCTAGTGTCTCTGTAACTCTGCCTTGGCAGTATGCTGTTTGTGTAAATAGTACATATGTCAATTTATTTTAGCTATATTTTTGTTTATGCTTAAGAATGTGAGAGCTATAGTATGTAAAGTCTGAACCAGAGTTAAATAACAATAGTGGTCACACGCCATCTAGTGGTGTATAATATGAATAACAGAAGCTTATAATGAATTTAAGTTATAAATGAAAGTACATTATGAACAGTGTCTAAAACGTGTACAGATATGTTTAAACACTAGATCCCCACCCTGAAGAAGCCTACATGGCGAAATGTTAGTGTTAGAGGATCTATCTCTAAAAAAAAAAAAGAAAAAGAAAAAATATCCAAAAACATTTTTCGAACATTTATGGAGTGGCTGGACTTTTTCCCTTATTTACTTCTGTGACTTCACCCACCAGCCCCCAAACTTTACTATAACTTGAACCAAAGGAGGGAACCCACATCCCACCACTGCTCTGGCATACATGTATGCCAGTGGGAGACGCACATGTGCCAGGCTCCACCAGTAGAGAGCTCTGATCTTTTGTTTGCTTGTCCCGCTGTCTTCCTGGAGCTAAGTACAGTCACAGAGATCTTATTTAGCCCCTGGAGCTAAGCAGAACCAGAAAACATCTGATTGGAGAATATAAATGTGATCGGAGAATATAAAAGCTCTAACAGTTACTGAGCCTATTGAATCTCCCACTGCCGCAGTATTGCTCTAATGTGAGCTGTAGAGGAATCTGGGATTTGTTGTTATAGAAGATGTTAGCCTTAAAGTAAGCAAAATTAGTCTGATAACAATCTGCTATACTACAATATACAGTAAGTAAACCAGAATGGTTTTGCACACAAAGTGTTCATTGGGACAAGCCCCACACTTGAGTGTGGGGCCCTTTGTGCTGACTGTTCCTCTTTAATTCTGTTTCCCAACTTGCTAAAACTAAATAATATGGTAAATACACTGGGCACATAAATACCCATTAAATGCTTCAAACCCTCGAAAAAGTATCTTATGGTGTGCAGTGCAGAATGGTGTTGAGAGGGTCAAAGGGATATAGACACTTTTGTATCCTGCTAATAGAGGAAAATGCATTTCTTTTATTACCAGATTTGAGAGATTAGTGGCAGTGTAATAGAGTGGTCAGATGGCAGAACTGTTGGCCCTTTTACATGGAGCCTACCTTGCGTCATTGCAGTTTCAGTCTACTTGCTCCGCTCCGTGTGCACCGATGCCTTTTCCTTTTACACACAGGAGCCCTACATCACTCTTGTGGCTCTTCCAGTGTTTTTACTGTCTTTCCAGTTGGCCAAGAGACCGAGACTTGGTGGTGGAGTTGGGGGGCGGGGGGGGGGTGCAACAGATGTCCTTTCCACATTACAGTACAGAGTTACAAATTAAACAAAGTTCAAAAAGACAGTATTACAGATCATCAAACAGCCCAACACAGTGGGACGCCCTAAGAGCAATACAGTTTTCCAAATGCCAGATAAGATTAGCAGCTGGATTTGGCATGAGAGGTGTTGGTACAAGGCATACATCTGTATTGATCCTCTGGGAGCATATCAGCACATCAGGGGAGAGGAGCTGTGTGGTGGGCAGTAACAGGCTTGTTTTACTGTGTTTTGCACTGTTTACAGTGTGCTTTTACAACTGTTGCCTTGCTTGTGCCTGGTAGACTGTGGAGGGGAGCCCAGTCTAGCGTTTGCAGAGAGTGTTGTTGCCCAGAGGTGCATCCTAGGACTGTGGTAGGCTTGCCAAACCTCTGCTGAGAAAACTTTGAATGTAAGCCCAGTAGTGTTTTTGCAGGGGTTGCGATTGCTATTGTAGCAGTTTCAGGAGGCTCAAATCCACCCTTTGTGGTATTTTAATTGTTTTTAAGTATTTTAAACAACAAAGGGGATTGCTAAACCAGAAGTAGCGGGCTGTGACACTTCTGGTTCCCTGCTACATAACCACTGCCTCCAGAGAGCATCAGCGATTCTGAGACCTGTATAACAAACTGAGAGGTAATGTTCACTATCTGCTCTTAAATGGGGGAATTACTTGAAATAGCCTACAATAAATATTTGATATACTGCTTACACTGTGGTTAGGGGTATGGTATTGGTACTATGAGAACTAATATGATATGCTGTGTATCATATTCCATGTACACCAAGGGGTGCATGATTGAGAGTTTCTCTTGCCCTAAATGTGTACTCATTAAGGAACTCAAGGAAGAAATAGAGATATTAAATAAAAGACTGGAAGTATAGAATTAAATCTTTGGAGAAGTTTATTGATAATACAGCATTAAAGTTGCAGGAGAAGGGAGATTTAAACCCCCATTATGGGAACGGATCCTAGCTGTGATATTGCTATTGGGGAGGGTGGTATAAAAGGAAAAGAGCCAGTGAGGGGGAGCCTGAGGGTGACATGGAAGGACCAGAGAAAGGCTGGTCTTTGGTACAAGGCATTACTAAGAGGAATTTCAAAAGCACTAGCACTCAAAGGCAAGCAAGACCAGACTTTAAAGGAAATTTCTGACATAAGGTATTGGGCTTCATAGCCCAAGACCTTATGCCAACATGAGCTTATTAATGCAAATATTTTAATTTAAAAGCGACTCCGTTTAGTATGGGAAAGGATCGTAACTGGTGCCGATCCCACTGCCGGTCGATCCCTTCATGCTTCCTGGTGCCTCCACTCTGCCCCTGCACTCTGAGATTTTGTGATGTGTGAGGAAGGAGAGCATGGGGATGAGCCCCTTACAGGTCAATGGGGACTTTTTAAAATGCCATTTTTAGTAACTTTATGCACTTGTAAAGGAAAATTAAAGCAATTGCTGAACTACTGGGACCCTATAAGTTGAGCAATTGCTTTAATTTTCTGCTACAAGTGCAAAAAGTTACTAAAAAATGGCATTTTAAAAAATCCCCATTGACTTGTATGAGGCTCACCCCCGCGCTCTCCCTGCTTACATATCACAAAATCTGAGAGCGCGTGAGCGGGGCAGAGCGGAGGCACCAGGTAGCTGGAAGGGATTGGCTGGCCATGGGTTCGGCACCAGTTACGATCCCTTCCCATAGTAAAATGAGTCACTTTTAAATTAAAATAGTTGCACCAATAAGCTCACGCTGGCATAAGGTATTGGGCTATACCTTATACCAGCAGGTCGGAACTTCTTATCAAAATGAAACTTATTTGGTCAACAGCACTCCGGTAAGTGTCCTCCACCCCAGCGCTTCAGCACACAGCCTTCCTCAGGAAGAGAAGGCCCCCAGTTATAGGGGGTACTGGTATTAATCTGAATAATAGATTTTATGCACTTGGTGAAACTGTGGAAAATGAGGAGGAGGTACAAACAGGGATAACTCGGGAGAGCATGTTAACTCAGTCTGAGCCAAGAATACTTTGTAACTCTACGCATGCTGAAACACCTGTATCTGATAAGGTTGCTGCTTCTAATAGTGGTAACATGGGGATGAACCAATCAAAAAGGGATATCGTGGTACTGGGGGACTCTATATTAAAGTATACTGACTCAGTGATTTGTAATGGGAGGAAAGCACACACTATGATTGCCTCACTTTCTGGTGCAAAAATACTGGACATCCAGAATAATTTAAATGGTTTCCTACAGGGCTCTAAAATTACTGTTAATTGTCCTGCACTTTGGCACAAATGATGTAGGCAGAAGAAAGGGAATGGACATCCAATGAGACTTCGAGTGGGTGGGAACGGCATTAAAGAATATGAACTGTAAAGTTATTATCTTGGAAATACTACTGGCATCCAGGGCTAGTACAGCTACAAAAAGGGAAATCATGCAGTTAGATGGCTGGCTCAGAAAGTGGTGTGCAAGGGTGGGTTCTGAGTTCTTGGGAAACTGGGATAAATTCAGGGATGTAAGACTGTTAGGCAGGGATGGCTTGCATCTAAATCGCTATGGCTTAAGACTTCTGAGCAAATCTACTGGATCTGGTTTTGAGCAATATGGGTGATCAGATGGAGGAATGCCATATAGTGGCGCCCCTGGGAACTAGTGATCATACCATGGTAAAGTTTCAAGCCAAGGAGTTTCTATGGAAAATAAAGGGTAGCACCAGAGTCAAGTTCTTTGGGAGAGCAGATTTTGATGCGATGAGACAAGAGCTAGATGCCTGGGATTGGAGAGCAGACTTTCAGTGCCTAAACCAGGATGAAATGTGGAAGGTTTTATTAAACAAACTAGGCTACCTAGTCATCAAGTATGTACTGGAGAAGGTTAAGTACAATAAAGTATGCAGAATACCAGGATGGTTTGATAATAAGGTCAGTAGACAGATTAGAAAGAAAAAGATTAACTCGGAAGCATGGGTAAGCTAAAATAAAATAGCCAGGGCTTGCAAAACTAGGATTAAAACAGCTAACAGAAAGTATGCGCTTAGGCTTGCATCCGAGGTTAAAGACAACTACAAGGCTTTCTGTAATTATTTAAACCACAGTCGAGGAGGATATGTAAAGGTGGGACCACTAGAAGATGATACAGGCTACATGGTCACAGAAGAGAAGGATATTGTTCAGTTATTGAATAACTATTTCTCCTCAGTGTTTAATTATAGGAGAGGTGGTGCTGCTGCAATTCGACTTGATTGAGAGGGGCAGACACTGGAACTTGCAGAGAATGACATAAAGAAAAGATTATAGCAAATTAACTAAAAAACAAGGCACCCAGGGCCAGATGATTCATCCTACAGTGATAAAAGAGCTAGCTGAGGAGCTAGCTGGACTGATCACAAAGCTTTTTCAAACATCCCTAAACAGTGGCTCTGTGATGGATAGCTGGAGGAAAACAGCAGTTGTCCCTGTTCACAAAAAGGGCAGTAGGAAGGAAACATAGAAATATGTAAGTTGTCAGCAGAAGGGGACCTTATGATCCATCACATCTGCCCTTGTTTTCCTACTCCCCCAACTTAGTTGCCTGCTTGAGTATCCTGCAATGCCTGTTCCATGCCCGCTTGAATTCCCCCACCATCCTCGCCCCCACCACTTCCACCAGGAGACTGTTCCACAGTTCAGCAGCATGCTGCGTGAAGAACTTCCTCATATTGCTCCTGAACCTTCCTCCTTTGAGGCGAAGGTCATGCCCTCTTGTCCTGCTATAGTCTTTTACCTGAAAGAGGTTCTGCACCTCTACCTTGTTGTTGCCTTTAAGGTATTTAAATGTCTCTATCGTGTCTCCCCCTCCCCCCCAACGATTCCTGCACTGCTGCATGATTGAGTTCACGGAGTCTGGCTTCAAACGGTTTCTGGTGCAAGCCCTGTACCATCTTTGTTGCTCTTCTCTGCACCATCTCCAGCCTATCTGTGTCCCTCCTGAGATGTGGCCTCCAGAAAAGGAATTAAAGAACTACCATCCAGTGAGTCTGACATCTGTCCTGGGGAAGGTACTTGAAAGCATAATAAAAGAATAATTAGAGAAATTTATTAGAGATTCCAGTGCTGTAGACTTTACACAGCATGGCTTCACCAGGGGCAGATCATGTCAGAAAAACTTATTACAGTTTTTTAGTGGAATGAGTATGGCACTGGACAAGGGGTATCCTGTAGATGTTGTATGTTTAGACATTAGTAAGGTGTTCAACACAGTGCCACATCAAGAATTAATCGAGGTCTTACCGAACTATGGTCTAAAGATTAATGTAGTGGCTTGGATTGTTTCCTGGTTGAGTGACAGAAAGCAACAGGTACACATTCATGGAATGACATCCGAATGGGCAAGGGTTACCAGTGGGGTGCCGCTGGGATCAGATCTGGGACCCATTTTATTTAACCTAGATGTAGCTTCCATGGCACACCAGGCACTTGGGTTAAATCCCAATACTGACACTGTAGTGCAGCATGAGGGGGTGCTGCACTCCTGAGATGCTGTCTTTCGGATGAGACATTAAACCAAGGTCTCATCTGCCTGTTTTGGTGGTAGTTCAGGTGGATGTTAAAAATCCCATGGCACTTCTCGAAAAAAGAGTAGGGAAATTTCCCCAGTGCCCTGGCCAAATTTCTCCCCATTCACTAAAAAAAATACCACCAACAGCTTAATCTGGTCCAAGATCAGTTGGCATTGATCTCTATCCCCTTCCCAGGTCATGCCTGAAAATAGGAAGAATTTGTCTAGTCCACTTACCCGGTCAACAAAAACTGAGTAAATAAAATAAAATAAATAAATAAATGAACTGTGGCGAGGAAGTATGGCTATCAAAATTCGCAGATGACACTAAAATAAGTTCTGTTTCAGTAGTTCTGAAGAGGTTAAAAATCTACACAATGAGTTGTCCAACTTAGAAACTTGGACCCTAAAATATAAACTTAGGTTTAATGTGGATAAATGTGCCATAATGCACTAAGGCAGGTCTAACACAATGGCCAAGTACCAACTAGATGGCAAGTCCCTCAAGAAAACAGCAGAGGAGAAAAACTTGGGTATACTAGTGACAAATGACTTGTGATTTAATCATCAGTGTCACTGTAGTGCAAAAAAGGCTAATGCAATTTTAAACTGCATTAGAAGACATATTAGAAGCAGAGACATGGGAGTGGTAATGCCCCTGTATATTTCCCTTGTGAGGCCCCTACTCGGAATACTGTTCCTAGTTTTGGGCACCCAATACCAAAGCAGAGATAAGGACTGTGGAGGGGGTGCTGCAAAGAGCTACTGGGATGGTATCTGGCCTTAAAGGAAAACTGCACCCTCATATCTTCTAAATGTTATTTGTTTCCATGTCAACAGACAACTTTTTTCATGTAACTGTTAAAGATGCTTGCAACTGCTTCAGTTAGTTTTCACACTTCATACTAGGTCCTGTCACTGTCCTGGTAGCATCCATTTTGTGGTTGTTGAAATCTCATTGTCCTTGAGAGCTGCATTAGCATATGAGAACATGATGTCAGACCAGCCATTTATATCATGTATCTCTATGCTGAAATAACAAATACCCTGCAAAAATTCTCTGGAAACTTATAAACCAAATGGAGTTTAATGGGGAAAAACCTGCTTTACAACTCAGATAGCTTGTAAAACTCATTGAAAGTAATTGTGGTATTTCACACCTTCTTGCAGCTTGTTTCTTTTAAAACTACTTAAGCAGACAGGCATACTGGGGAGTTTAAAGGTTGATTATGCATCACATTCTCATATGCTAATGCAGCTCTCAGGAACAATAAGATTTCAACAACCACGAAATGGACCCTCCCAGGACAGTGACAAGGCCTAGTATGAAGTGTGAAAACTAACTGAAGCAGTTCCATACATCTTTATCAGCTACATGAAAAGAGTTGTCTGTTGACATGGAAACAAATGGGATTTAGAAGATATGAGGGTGCAGTTTTCCTTTAATCACCTGAGCTATGAGGACAGGTTAAAGTCCATGGGGTTGTGTTCCGTGGAGTATAAAAGGCTGCAGGGAGATTTGTTCCTGCTTTTTGGATCCCTGTCTAATGATGATCTATGAAAATGTGTGGGCTTTGAATTAAGGGAACAAAGTTACAGGACAAGAGCCCATGATCTACAGCTTAGGGATGAAACTTGCTGTATTAGGGGTAGAGCCAGCTGGTTCAACCAGAGGGTAATCAGTTTCTGGAATAGCCTTCTGATGGAGGTGGTGGGTAGCAGTAATATGGCAGAATTTAAACTCAAAATGGATGATTATTTTCTTAGGGAGGGCATATCATGATATCCCTTTGTATAAAGGGTGAGCTTCTAATGGGTCTTTGTCCTAAAAAAGCTCGTAAATGACTGACGAGACCTCAGCAACGCTCACAGCTGTGCAAAGAGGCAAACATAAATAAGCCTAGAGTCTTTCACATTTAGGTCACTGGCACAAATCTGGTCAAGGCTGGATCCAGAAGTCTCGCAAGAGGTTCTTTTGGTTAATGAGAGCACTGCCATTTGATTACACTGTGGCACAAAATGGTCACAAGAAATCGCAAACCCAGGAAACCAGGGAATGTGAAAACAGCGAATGTTCACTTTGGATGCTGTGTGGCTCGCATTTACGCACCAGCTAAGATGGTGTCAATTTTTGCACCACTCACAGTGGTGCAGAGCAATGTGTGTAAAAGGGCCTTGTGAAACTCAAGATGCCAGGGTCAAATTACATCCCATCCCAGTCACTTACTCACTGTGTGATCCTGAAAAAGTCATTTCACCTCCTTATGCTTCAGTTCTTTCAGCTGTAAGAACAGGTCAAAGCAGAACACTAAATAGGCTTCTCCTTCTCAGTTCAGCTATTGCGGGTAGTTAAAGTGTAAATAGATGGTATGTATAGTATACAACCTGCCAGTTGAAGATTTTGGAACAGTGGTTGGAAAAAAAAGTGTACTGATAAGAAAGGTTCGTCAGAGTGTATTTGCACTAGCAGTGACATTCTACAACTTCATAATATGGTGGTGAATCGTTATATTTATCTGGATCCTGGTCTAGATGTTAGGAGAATGTTCATCTCAGCAGAGTTGGAGTCTGAGCTGTTTATATTTTACTGATTGTGACTGATGGGATGTGCAGGTGTCTTGAATTGAAGCTGTGGGAAACCCTATAGTGCAGGGCATGGTACATTATTCTTACTTAAAGTTTCTATACGTTGCAGCCCTTAAGCCTAGTAATTATATACAGAGAAAGGCTCACTTAGATGAATGAAATGTTCAGTGCTATCTCATTTCTTAGAGTTGAGGCTTAAAGAGTGCAGAATAGATGATGACAGTACTGTTACTGGTTAGCTGACTTGCCATGTAAGAAGCATCACTGAGCTGATGTCCCCAGGGTTGAAAGATGACAGGCGTTTTTAAATTTTGAACTGTACACTCTGGATCTCTATGCTTTAATTCTGAGGTTTAGATGCTTGAGAACATAAAAAAAAAAAAATTAAAAATGAGTCACAGGTACTTACACATCAAAGTCAGCTTTACAAAGGCACCGAGGGGTTGACAGAGATAATCAGCTATTTAAAATAATCCTCCAGTGACTAATTCCAATCTGCTTCCTAAGCACTTTGGTTTCTGGAGTTAGTGGTTTAAATGTTCATCCATATAACATTAAACTGAGTCTTTTCTAACATCAGTAAAGTTCTTATTATTAAAGCCATTTTATTAGACAGTATTTGAATTCAGGGGCTCCAGATGTTTTGAATTTCAAGCAAGCTCCTTTTCTGTGTCTGTCCCATTTCAAAGGAAGATCAGGGGTTGGTTTAATTTCATTTTGGTGGAAGTCAGAAACTGTCATGGGTCCAAGTTTGTAAGTCATTTCACTTTACTGCAAGTCAGCATACTTCCCAGGTCCACAAATTAAGAAGTCCATATTCTAAAACAGGCAGTTTTGGGAAATTAATGTAAACTATTACTAACAAAATACCCTTTCTGAGCACAAATCTACCATTTCTTACTTTCATGCTTTTAAAATTGGTAAGCACTACATTTTCTTTTTTCCATTTGGGCGTCAAGTACTTAATCGCACTGAATTTTAGAAGTTTTTGATTTTTTTTTAAGTCAGGTGCTTCCAAAAGGGAGCTCTGTGTCAGCTTCTATAGGCAGGCTGTAAATAGTTTGAGCTGTCTTCCACTCTCAGCTGGGACAGATCGAAAAGTCTGAGAGTATAAGGCAGGCCCCTTTACCCATACACCCTCAGTCTTTTAAATCTGTCCAGCTAGCTGGAGACAAATCCCTGCCTAACAAGGAAACTTTGTTCTTTTTCTTCAGTTTTCTACCAACTTGTGAAGTCCCCAGCAGTTGAATAGATCAGAAGATGGAACTATGGCTACAGTAGTGCTGCTGGGAACAGCTAAGGAAGGACTTGGGGCTGCATTGCCTAGTAGGGCTGCTAGAGCCCATGGCAGCATCATTTTGGGAAGCCCGGAGGAGATATGACTAGGTTGGGCTACACCATACCATGGGTGGGACCTCTCGATCACTGGGTATAAGTTGTACAGAAAGGGACAGGGGAGTAGGGAAGCGGAGTGGGGTAGCTGTATGTTTAAGAAAGGGGATAACCTGTATGAGGGAGGAGGTGGAGGAGGGAAGGGCAGAGGTGCTGTGGTTGCAGTTCCAACCCACTAGGGTAAGGAAGGTAACAATTGGGATGGTTTACAGACTGCCTCACCAGGAGGAGAAAGGGGATAGTGTCCTTAATCAGGGCAGCTGCTGGCAAACTTGAGGAGGTAATTGTGGGGGACTTTAACTTGCCCAAGGTGGATTTCAGAATTCCCACCACAACCTGTGCCAGGAGTCCAGTAATCCTATATTCACTGGAGAGCAAATTTTAGACTCAGGGTTTCACAGGTTCCACTAGGGAGAGAGGAGTCCTTAACCTGGTGCTGACATACGGGGACCATGTTCAGGATATACAGGTTGAGGAGCCATTGGATGGGTGACCACTGTACGGTGTAGTTCAGATTGGATATTGGGAAGGAGAAGGTAAACACAAAGACAAAGATCCTAGACTTCAAAAGGGTGAACTTCAGGAGGATGGGGGATCTGCTAAGGGGTCATCTGACTAGCCTCAGTGAAGGATGGAGGTGGATCAGAAGTGGTCCATCATTAAGGATGTCATAGTGGTAGCCACAGATGAGTGTGTCAGGTTAAAGGGGGAAAACTCGAGAGCCAGAGCACCCATCTGATTTAGCTGAGAGGTAGCCTAGGACATCAGTAGCAAAAGGACTGCTTACAGGAAATTCCAGAGGTCCCAGAGGGATGAGGACAGGGAGGTATCTCCATGCCCAGGTGATATCCATACCAGGGTGCTGAAGGAACTAGTGGTGGAACTAGCAGGCCCCCTTGCATACCTGTTCAATTGTTCACTGGAATTGGGTGTTGTACCACTTGACTGGAGAACAGCACGTGCGGTGCCGCTTCACAAAAATGGACCCAGGAATGACCTGGGCATCTACAGACTGACCTCAGTAGCGGATAAGCTCCTGGAGGCAATCTTTAAGGAAAGTCTGGTAGGTTTCTTGGTGGAAAACGGTCTCCAGGATCAGTGACAGCACAATTTCATGGCTGAGAGATCCTGCCCAACAAACCTGATTGATTTCTTTGACTGGGTCACTAAAACAATGGTCAGGAACAAAGCGGTTGATATCCTATACTTGGGCTTCAGCAAGGCCTTTGACTCTGTGCCCCAACAGAGGTTGATTGGAAAGCTGGAGAATCTGGGGTTCAGGGGGAAACACTTTCGATGGGTGGCTGACTGGCTAAAGGACATGACTCGGAGGGTGGTGGGGGGGGCTCTCAGGTTTTTGGGAAGTCACCAGTGATACCCCTCTGAACTGGTTAAAAGACCAGAAAACACTGGTATACCGTGAACCAGTGATTGACAAATCTTAAAATGTACTGCTAGTCCAAGGACAAGTGCCCTGACTAAAAGTAGTAGTCCTCATGATGGAGATGGTAGTCCATTTAAAAAGGGACATATTTTTAAGAAAATCAGTAAAAGTAAAGAACAAAGTGTTTGTATGTACTTTGGGGGGGGCAAGGGTTAAATATGTAAGCAATAGTACCCTCCAGGGTGGGCTTTATTGGGAAATACCAGACTGCTCAGGGGCGTAATGAGGCCTGATGCCTCAGGCTGGGGGTCTTATAGCCCCTGGAAGGTCTGGTATTTCCCAATAAAGACCACCCTGGAGGGTATTATTGAGCTTAGAAAATGGGCTGTCACATTTTTATATAGGATTTAAAAAAATAAAAGATAAAAGTGGCAAAATAGAGTAAGAAGGAAGTTGAAGTATTTTTTTTTGTAAAGTAGTCCCTGATCTGTTCCATCTGCTGTTCTCCCCCCACCGGACAGAGCCATGGCCTTGTACTCATCCCCTCCTCTCCTTCACCTACAGATGGCATCACTGTGGCAGTACAGTTTCTCCCTATGGTTGCAGTGGTTTAAAAAAAGTTTTCTACAGTTTCTATGTCTTTTTTTTTGGTTTTGCCTTGAAATTGCAACAGTTGGTGCCCGACTTTGCGTGACCCCTGTCACATAAAAGGAGGAAGTGTAGACTGAGAAGTTCAGTATGGCAGAACATCGGTCTAAATGTTTTTTATGTTGAAGTTAGTTTAAACCACACCAATTCCAAGTTTATCTCATTAGCAGGGAAGTAACCACCAAGAAAGACGTTGCTGTGGCAGAGCAGTATGTACAGGATTACATTTATTCAGACTTCTTATGAACAGAGCCAGTGAGGATAACAGAGAGTCGAAGTTAAAATGCTTAGTGACACAGATGTGTCAGCAAGCGGCTGGAGTGACGGAGGAGGCAGACGCTGTTATGAACTGGCAGGAGATTGATGGTCGAGGATTGAAGCCCCCTGTGCAAAAGTAAAAAGTGCTATGCTGAACTGATTTTTTTTTATTTAAAGAGCAGCAACGAGGTACTGTGAAGAGCATGCGGGTCATTCAGTGACTGGGTTCTTGCTGCTGGTTTTGTTTAGAAATAAATGAACAAACAAAGCAAAATTTCTTTCTTTGTTGTGTTACTTTTTTAACCCTGATTTTTACAGTACACTGGGGCATTTTGAGTCATGTGTCTCTAGCGAAGTCAGTCTCGCTAAGCGAGACAGAAAAAATGGCGGTTGACGAGCATAAAAATTTGTGGTACTCAATAATACTGTAAGTTATGCGGCACCCTGAATTGGCACTTGTTTTTAACATGGCTCTATTGGAAAATAAATAAATCTCTACTCGGTGTTTCAGCCAATCAGATTCATTTGTTTTCCAAGCCCATTTTCTAATAATATATAAACTACGGTCTGAAAATGTGTAATTCATTGTTCTAAGTCAGACAGAACCAGTCATGGTCTTTATGGTGAGATAGTTAGTGAGTCAGAACTAAACCAGAACGTTTCAGGAGAGGAGAGACTAGGTCAGGGATAGGGTAAGCAGCAGGAGAGTACAGTGTGCTACATACACACAGGCAAATCGAATCACAACAACCCATCAGTCAGAATACTGTAATGAGGTGGAGAAGAACAACTAGCAACATAAGTGTCAGCCGGAACACTTGGAGAACAAACGTCATCATCAGCATGGAGGTGGACAGCAACACTATCTTGAGACCAACAAGAGGCATCACCCGCAGCAGTAGCATGGCCATGAACATGACATGTGCCTGGACCAGAGAGGAGCCAATGGCCAATAGCAGGATCCGGATCAGAGCTTTCTAAATCAGGACCTTCCACTGCTATTTTCAGAAGTGACTGGAGTGGTTCGTCAGCCACTCTCATTCTTATTTTGCTTTTAATAAGATTTTGAATAGAAAACACTCTCTCACATTTTGCAGTGGACACACTCATAGCCACTAGCATTTCTGTGAGGTCAATGATGTGAGCAAGTTGGGCCGGACTCTCTCTCAGCAGTCTTGAATAGACTAGCAGATATGGTTTATCACCTGCAGTTTTTAGCAGTGCTTTTAATGCAGCATATTCCATTTTCATGCAGCTTATTTGCTCTTCTGTGAAAAACTTGTGAAAGTATTCTAACAACTTAGATAAGTCACTTGTCCCAAATTCAGCTAGTTCTTCTCAGGGCAGGTAACAATTTTTAAAATCTTAACAGCTGAACCATTTTAGTGGCTCTTCTTAGAAGTTCTGAACTCTCTTATCAATGTATGTTACTGCCGCATATGTTAAACTGTGAAGTTGTGAATCAGTGGTAAAATTTATTTCTGGACAATTGCCTTTAAAGGTAAACTGAACAGTCCTTTCCTCCCCATGCTTTGAAACAATATAATCCATGCATTTCTCTTCATGATTGTGTTGTTTCAGAAAGGATGTCATGAATTTGCCACGCTTTACTTTTAACTCCATTAACTGGAGAATCCATGCCTCTATGAGTTGGGGGACTTCCAATAAAAGCTGGTCATCTTTTTGAAATTCAAGTGATAGATATTTCAGAATGGGCAAGACATCTTGGAGTATGAACAGAGATTTGACAAATTGTACACTCTGGACAGCTCTTAGAAGTGCCTTTGCTTTAGCACCATCATCACTGGCAAAGTTGGAGACATGTTTGAGATGCTGAACTACTGTGGGCAGATTGACTTGGACAGCATGAACAGAACATGTCTTCCTTGCAAGCTAACAAACCTGCTTAATTGCACTTAAATGTGCCAGATCTGTGTTTTATGACATGGGCTATTTCCTGAAGCTCTCTCAGTTTCTTAGGGCTGTAGCAATAGAATTTAAAAATGCCTTTTAGAGTGTTTTCGACTTTATTAACAAAAATATTTTTTTCATGGCATCGAGGACTGCCAGTTCCAGTTTATGAGCCACACAATGCATAGGTATAACAGTTGGAACGCGTTCTCTTATTTTTGCCATGGCGCCACCTGTATGGCCCATCATAACACTTGCGCCATCAAAGTTTGCTGAAACGAGAACTGGCCCAGGCTTGCTCAAATCATTGAGGTCGACAAAAGAAAGGTTAGCGTATTACAGTGCTGTGCTTATTGCTGTAAACACACCTTGTGCATGAGATTGTTCTAGTGGCACATTTTTAATCAAAATAGTTGTGACCCGTTTTGACGTGCCTTCCACACAGCGGAGAAAAACATTTTCCCACTCACTGAAACTTGCGTTGGTACTGCCATCAGCAAGAATGGTAACAAACTTTGCATTTTTAACTGTTTGAATCTGAGTTTTAGATATGAGAGCTGATATTGATGTACAGAAGTCCCTGGCTCACTTGTCATTAACATAAGTGCTTCCTAGTTTAATGCCATTTTTGTCCTGTAATGCACATAGCCACTCCATATCGGAGAAAGGATGCAGATTTTCAGCTATGACATATCAGTGTTAAATAGGCATCTCATTTTGTTTTTGGTGGACTCTTCCATTGAAGCAAATGCGTGATATAATGCAGTTTCAGTAATATCAAAGCTAACTGCATAGTGGCCACTGTGATGTCTGTGATGATTGGCACAGATAATATGTGGACTTGATTTCTCATGGGCTCATAGTGATTCTATTCTAAAATTATTTGAACCATTGGCAAAGATGTTTGGTTTCCTAGAATATGCAGGAACTGCAAGTGAAGGATATTTTTCACACATTTTGCAAAACATTAAGCATTTTTTATCATCATGTATTAACCAGGTGACCAGACTCAGCCAGTGAGGTTGAAGCAATCCAGCTCTTTTCTCTTGGTCATATCTTTTATCCTTGCTTTTTTTCTCCTGGACCGAGACCATGGTTGCATCTTCTAAAGGTCGCTTTTTGTTAAGCAGCTGCAATGACTGTGACATTGATGCCACCAAATTGGTGCTACTACTGCTGTTGCTGCCACTGTCATTGTCAATGTTTTGAGGAACTGCACAGTTAGATAGTGCCTCACAGTACTGATCACTCAGCTGTCAGGTATAATACCACAGATTCAGAACCGCCAGTTCTTTTGTTCTTTTCCTGACAAGGGTTTTGGGAAGGCACTTTATTATGTTCTATTCCAGATGAAGTAGAAGATGGCCTGGGGGGAGATGGAAGGGGATTTCCAAAGAGAAAAGAGGGTACTATACTTTGCTTATTTTTATGCATAGTAAATTGCATATTATAAATTAAATATGAATATATATTTATTAAGTAACAGCTCAGGTTTACTGCTCTGTAACTTGTGCACAGCAAATAAAGTAATACAGATTTCAAATCGGACTGCTTGTTTTTATTGCTTCTTTGTTTTTTTTCCTTTCACAATTCTGCCACAGGACACAGAGTGGACCATGGGGCAGGTCACCCCTACACTCTTTCCCACATAATCTCCTCTCTCCTAACAGCCCACACAGTTAGGCTCCTCTTATTTTATTTTCTGTAATTTTTTTTTTTTTTAATAACTTTCTATTTTTATGTGTGTCTTTCACAAGCCAGTCGCCACAAGGCACTGGGCAGGTCACCCCTTTACTCCTTTCTAACACTTGCCTCCCTCCCAACAGCCACACACACTTAGGCTCCTCTTATTTTATTCTAATTCTTTTTTTTATTGGCTTTCTGATTTTTTTTTGTGTCTTTCAAAAGCCAGCTGGCCACAGAACACTGGGCAGGTCACCCCTTCTCTCCTTTCCACACAATTACCTCCCTCCCAACAGCCACACACACACTTGCGCTCCTCATATTTTTTTTCTTTTGAATCTTTTTTATGTTGTCTTGCGCATGTGCAAACAACGTATTGGGGTAGTATGAGAAATGCAGAGGCGTGTCAGCGTTGGTGAATGCAGGGCACGCTTTAGAAGGTGCGTCCTTCATTCCCCAATTAGCGAGCATGCTAGCACTGACACAAGTATATGTAAAGTGCCACCAACTTGAAACAAACGTGCCACTGCAATCAGAGACAAGCTTATCATGCGGCGGCACAGATGACATGCCTTGTACGTACCTTTCTTGATGAAACATTTCAATAAACATGGCGGCAGCAGGAGATCAAACTGCTGTCTGCATTGTAACGTCTCCGCCTTGCCACCCCACCAGTCCCTGCTTGAAAGGTGGGAGGAGGTGCTTTCCTTGCCTGCCTCTGTCGTGAATGTTTCTCCAAGCTGTGCAGAGTAGGCCACAGCCTAAGCTCAGTACGGGCTGGGAGTATTCAGTGCCTGAAGGCACTTGTACTCTAAGCACGATCCGATCGTGCTGGCGGACCCCCCGCCTGGTGACATCAGGATGCTTAATCCTCTCCAATCATCCTTTAATGTGGCACACTGGGAGCCCACCCCAGTGTGCCAATACCTGCTGTGGTGTTTCTGAAACCAGAATGCTCACTCCTGGTGTCGGATGCGCACCCCCCCATATCCTCCGACCTCGGGATGCCCAATCCCCAGGTCAGCACTGATCCCCCGTATTGGTGGCACACTAGGAGCCCACCCCAGTGTGCCAAAATCCATAATTTCCCTGTAAAAACAGAAAATGGACCCACAACATCTTTTTTTTTAACCTGAAAAAAGAAAAACCATCCCTCGTCGTTGCCACTGCCCCCTCCCCCAACCTGCACCCTCCCTCAGCGCACTCCACCTCCATGCCCTCCCCTCGCTCATTCTTACCTGCGGAGGTCAGGAGCAACAATCTTCAATGGACAGAAAACACCTCTGCATTCTTCAAAAGCCGACCGCAAAGTGAAGAAATTGCGGTAAGTCCTATAATGACACTGAATGGGGGGTGATCAATTTAGGTTGATATTGCAGCCATTTTTGGTCCCAAATTTTCAACATGGGGTTCTTGGGACCCCACGTCATGAACACAGTCACCATCATTTTGTTATTCGGTCCCGAAAGGTCATTTCATGGTCACTGCATGGAATCACCTTTTGGGACCGATTAATGAAACGACAGTGTCACTGTTCATGAAGTGGGCTCCCAAAAAGCCTGTGTTACAAATTTGGTGAAAAAATTGCAAAAATTGACTGTGTTATGATTTTGTGTTGTGCAGTTTCCATGCACGCTCGTAACTTCGTGAATTTTTAATATTTTCATTCCAGATTTTCAATATTGCCATTTTTCACACCTTCTCATAAACAGTATAGTTGTCAATTTTCATATCCTGCCTGAAATGTGTTTTCGCACATCTGGCACACAATGGCGTGGTCGCTGTGAGAAATCAATGTTCGGGACAGAGTAACAAAATTACAGTGCTACTGTTCATGAGTGGAGGTCCCAAAATGCCTATATTGAAAATTTGGTGAAAAAATTCCAAAACATGACTGTGTTACGAGTGTGTGTTGTGCAGTTTCCACACACGCTCGTAACTTCAAGAATTTTTAATAATTTCACCCCAGATTTTCAACGTTGCTATTTTTTCACACCTCCTTATGAACAATATAGGTGTCATTTTCTGCCTCCTGCCCAAAATATGTTTTCACGCTTCTGGCGCACAATGGCGCAGTCGCTGTGGGAAATCAATGTTTGGGACAGATTAACAAAATCACAGTGCCACTGTTCATGAGAGGAGGTCTCAAAATGCTTATGTTGAAAATTTGGTTAAAAAAATTCCCAAAATAATTGCGTAACGGGCGTGCGTTGTGCAGTTTCTACACACGCTTCTGACATCACAAAGTTTTCATATTTTCTCTCCAGATTTTAAACATTACCATTTTTTGCACCTCTTCATGAACAGTACAGCTATCATTTCTCATATCCTGCCCGAAATGTGTTTTCGCACCTGTGGCACCAAATGGCGAGGTTGCTGTGCAAAATCACCTTTCTGCTAACTAACTGATAATGCCACTGTTCATGAGGTGGGGTCACGAAAAGTCCATGTTGAAAATTTGGAGTGAAAATACTAACAAACACCTGGTGCGTTAGGGTTTCCAACTGTAATGCCCTGTAGAGACTGACAGGCGTCAGGGGTGTGACTTGGGATTGTTGGCTGTAATGCTCATGCCATTCCACCCCCACCCTACCCTGCAGCCAGTGACAGGCATCAAGGTATGCCTTGGACTCTTTGGCCCTAAAGTTCACCCCATTCTTCTATACTGCACCCATCTCCGCGTCTTTCCTTATGGAATGGGGTAAGCGTAAGGCCCGAAGACCCCAAGGTACACTGCCACACTTGTCGGTGTCTGCAGGGTAGGGTGAGGTGAAGTGGCGTGAGCATTATGATCGATGACCCAAAGGCACACCCAAGTGGCTGTCAATCTTTACAGAGTGGGGGTGGGGTTGGCGTCAGTTCAATACTTAACTGCCATTCCTGTTATGCGTCTCTCTAGCTCCTGCACTACCAGTGCCAGCAAGACAACATTCAGCACTGACAAATGCTTGTTTTTATTAGCTTTTTTATTTTTTGATGGAAGAGGGTCCGGGTCTTTCATGAACCAGCCGCAGGAGGCAGGACACTGGCCAGGTCACTACTCCTTCACTACTTTTCCCTACACTCTCTTCTCCCAACAGGCAACAGCCCACACACTCACGCAGATAGGTTTTTCTATTATGTTATGTCCTTCAAAATCTTTTCATTTCTTTACTTGCTGTCTTGCATTTTTTGTTGGCTGCTCTGTGCCCTGGCTGAAACAAGTCCTTCAGATTGCTTTGCCCTGGTTGTTGAAGTTCACACAGATGACTTGAGTCCCAATCTTGCTTTTAAGTTTCGTTTTTTATTTTTAATACAACTCTGAGTCTTGGCTTGTGTTTCTACCTTCCCCCACTGACTTACCCTTCAATTTAACAGGCAGCCGTCATCCTACTGACCAAGTCAGCAATCCCCTCCCCCCCAAACTGCATGCAGTCCTTTCATCAGGAGACAAATCATGCTCTCCTTTTATTTATTTTGTTGCCCCCCAATTCCACTTTTCATATAATATATGCTGCAAGCACGTCAAAGAAGATGGGCACTCAGCTCCTCTGTATTTAGTTTAGAGTTATATTTAACAACTGCAGTGCTGGCAAGTGGTGATATATACATCCCATCCCCCCACAAAACTGTGTTCAGTCCTTTCTGAAGAAGCAAAAAACATGCTATCTGTCTCCCTTTATTTTGTTGTTCTCCCTTGCTCCTTTTTTTTATATGCTGCTACTATTTCAGACAAGATGGGTGCTCGGCACAGCTGCCTTATAGATAGAGAAAGAAATAGCTGGTTTAACAACTGCTGGTGAGATACACCAGCTAAATAGCTCTAACACGACATACAATAACATCTGTTGTTTCGCTCTGGCTGCCCCCCGCCTCACCCATCACTGCGAACTCTATGACAAGCTAGGTTGGCTTTCCCAGGCCAATCACCTAAATTTTGGACTAGGGTGCCTTGTGAGCAAAGTGATCAGCACTGGTTCCCCCCCGGGACTGGCTCAGCTTCTCTCTCCAGCTGACCGCTCCTCCTACTCTCTCAGGTCCCAGGGTCCCGGATACAAAAGTACCTCCAACCCGACCCTTATGGGGACAGGGACTTCACTGCATGTGCCCTAGGCTCTGGAACACCTTTCCGAGCAGGTTCGCACTGCCCTCTCCCATCAACGCCTTCAGACATCCCTGTGGAGCATCTGAAGCTGGCCTCATGCTACAGTGCCATAAGCTCCCTAGCGATCGTCTCTAGGTACTATTACGCCACGATTTCCTGTTACTGGAACACCAACTGAATCAATATCAGTTTGCTGATTTTGCGCCAGCTCTTCCTTATGCACTTGCCAATGCTACAGATGTTCAATGTTGCTTAATGCTTGCTCACTATGTTTTCTGCCACTTCCTGTCTTACATATGATTCCTATCCTGCCTGTTTAATTTTTGTACTATGTTACAATATGTTCTGTTTACCTGCTACGCTGTATTGATGTATCTGTAATACCTGTTGTGCTCTCCCAGGTCGTTCCTGAAAATAGGCATGTAACTTGCCTAGTGTACCTACCCGGTTAACAAAAGCTAAATAAATTAATAAACAGTTGCTCTGACTCCGTCCGCTGCTATAATTGAAATGGCGCTTCCGCACTATGTCTCCCACTTCTAAAGCAAATGCCTCCCACCCCTACCACCGCCTGGGCCAACTACCAGGACTGACAGGATACTCTCCCACTTTCAACTTGTTGACTCACCTGTCAGTCCAGGTTCAACTGAAGCTGTTCTGCTCCTGTGATGGGTGGGGAGTGATCCAAGGGAGGGTCCTCTCTCCCTCCTTGCTACCTCACACTCCTGCGCTCACTCGTGATGGCTCTCTCAGTCAGCAGTGCACCACATGATAGATTCAGCTTTCACCACATGACTCACTGTCTCTACCAAGTCAAGATGATGGGCTAGTTGCAAAAATCAAGCAGACGTGATAGACCTTTGGGCCTTTGTCTGTTGGCAATTTTCATATGTTCGTATTAACTGTGTTATACAGATGTCTTATACTAGTAGCTGCCATAACCACTTTTTATGACAAACTTAAAAAATACAGTTATTAAGCACACATTTGTGCATATTTATGTTGAAAATGTTACAGAAGTGTTGAAACACGTTAGTATATTGAAAACAATGTGACTGCACTTAAAATAAAAATGTGGTACTCATTTTTACCACAATGCAATGTGTGGCTCAAGGTTTGTTGAGGTAGTTAACAAAATATGGGGTCTGTTTAGCCACAATGATTAATGATTTTGAAATCCTAGGGGGAACGTAGCACATCTGGTCCTCCTGGAACTCTATTTTTCCCCCCAAGAGGGAATAACTCTTCTTCAGCCTGCTGGGGCTCTTTCTTCCAAAACGGCAACTGGTCTAGCTGAGCAGCAGGGCACTTATAAAGCAACACACACCCTGTCTGATAAAAAGACTGCTTCAGTCATTAGCAACTGCTGGCTCCATTTAACTGTGACTCCATAACATGCTGGTCTGACCAGGCTGAGTGCAGCCCAAGGCAGCCCACACACATTTTATCAGGATGCGTTCTGCTGTGGTATCTGCAACTGCCACTGGGGCTTTTTCTGGTGCTGAAGACCACAGACAGTGATTCTGTCTCCCACTGAAGTCCCAAAGGGGCACTTCAGATTACTGTTGGCAAACCCACTTTCTCTAAAAGTTCCTAGGCAGGGAGCTTCTCTCATGACCTGCTTCTAAGTAAATCTGAAAACTCCCAGCATATCTCTGCTGTTTTCATTGGACCCTTCAGCTGATCATTGGCTGACATTACACAGGGAGGGCATAATGTCCATCCTGCCTTCTGATTTACTGTCAAGTTGCACTCTTTTCTGTCAAGATTGCATCTCCCAGGGTCATCCTGGTAGACTTCCTCCTGTCCACAGTGGTCCCAGATTTGCTGATTGAGCCAGATGAGGGTTTTGTAGCCTGTGGGTAGTCCATGTTCATTGACTTTGTCTGGTGTTTCCTGGCTGTAGTCCATTAGTGTTAGGGGTTAAAAAGAATTGTGGCACCCTGCATGTCAGAGCTTGGTTTGTTTATTTCCATCCCTTATTGCCATTTCCATGGCCTAATGCTCATCTGGTGGCTCTGCAGCAGGGAAAGCATGTTCAGACCCTTGTTGCAGGTGGGAGGTCTGATCTCGGTTCCTGGGTGTGTGGCATGGCAGCCACAGTCCAGAGCATCATGCTGCATGAAGAAATAGGGTGTCCTTGTGAGCCCTGGTCCCTATTGCCAGTCCTTGGGGATTAGGAACAAATGGCCCTGCTGTGTGGTGGCTACAGATATGTTCTGCGCAGGTGCCATGAAGAAAAGGCTGTCTTGCTTCTGCTGTCCGGTTAGTGTTGCAGTCCATGTGGACAAGATGAAGAGGATAAACAGTAGTGTCTTTGGTGGCACGCCCAGGGAGTGATTGCAAGGTCAGCTCCCAGTCATTTTTGGGAGGGGGTCACACAGTATTAGCTCATAACACATGCTTTGGATATGTATTGCAGGTGTCCTTTATTCGTTGTGTGATGTCGGTCTTTCTAACATTTCCCTTAAATCATCCTCCTTTCAGTAGCATTGTGTGTCCACTTGTTCTCCCATCCTTGTGTATCTTTAAGAGGTTAGTTTGATTTGACACTGTTATCCCTTTCACATATCCAGAGACTACGTCCTTTCTGAGTAATCTGTGTTCTGTTAGCCAGTCCTTTGAACCCATGTTTTTGCAAACCTTGATCACTGTCCGGTGTGCAAGTCTGCTGAGTATTTTTCTGCTACATTATCTGAGACACTTTTTTTTTTTTTTTTTGCCACTGAGAAAGTGAAAACTATTCAAAAAAACGAGGTCCATTTCTGTGCTTCATAATCCTTAAAAATCCAGTTTGGGCACTTTATCTGTAGCTTTATTGTTAACTACATAGGTAGAAAGTATACAAGGTCAGTTGTGAAGCACAGATGTTATTTTAGTGCTTCAGAATTCTACAAATCCTAATTAAGGTCTCCAGTAGCAGGTTATTGCATGCCCTGGTATTCTGTTAGCTGACACTGACACTGTTATTCGTAATGATTGCGGTGGAAAGCTTTCAATACACAGGGTCAGCTCTCAAGCACAAGTTTTATGTCTGAAACACAAGTTTTATTTGCGTGCTTTGGAATCCATAAAAGTCCTGTTCAGAGATGTCAGTTGGAGTTAATGCAAGCCTTATATTAGTGTTTCACTGCAGAGTTTTGCACCTGGTTCCAAACAGAAGGTCAGAACCTGCATTGAAATGGATGACGTTTTCACTGATGCCCTTGGGGCTGAAAATGCCAGGGCTTCACAGTGAAAAGATACAGAATTATTTCGCGTGGCACTTGATCCAAACCTTGAAAGGACTGTCAGCCCTGCTGGAGCCTTTTGAAACTGAGGTATTTGATTCCCCAGTGACACAGAATTCAATTTTTGGTTTAATTTAAAAAGGAAATCAATATGATTAAAGCGCTGTGCTATTTCTGTGAGCTGTCCCGAAGAGTGCACATGTTCATCTTTTCTGCCATGTAAAATAATGCTGGAGTACTTTTGTTAGACATAGGTTTGGATATTTCTTAAAAGAGACCCTGCTTTAGTTCAGAATGGCAGTGATTGGCTTGTCAGGGGACTACTAACCTTGTAGTTACGGTTACGTTTACTTTTAACAACATATTTTAATGACTTTCTGTCCCCTCTTGCAACTCTGTGTCTGCTGCATTCTCGAACAAGGGGTTTGTTATTCATTCCACCACCACCCACGCTTTAGATCTTCTGCAGTGGCACAAGGGAAGAAATCGGTCCAGGTCTGTTTCTAGGATTTTGAGGAAGGACACATCTTGCAGTAGGGGCTGGCGAAGCAGTTGTGCATTTGAGTCTTCATATTCACAGCTGACCATGTGAAACACACATCCATTAACACTGCATATGAGATTGCTAAAGCTCCATCTCTCCCTCGAGAGTGAGAGGTCTGACGAATGCGCATGTTGCCTTTCCGCTTGAGTGTTAGGAAATTATGGTAGAGAGACAGGATGAGGTTACCCCGATAGTTTCCTCTTAGGCGGAGAGGAGTGTGAAAGAGTGCTGTGTACCCCCGCCAAAATCCTGCCTATTTCTAATGTATTAAGCCTATTGCAGTACCTTGGTTGTTCAAGTACATCTGTGCTACATGACAGCTTGCTGTGCTGGGCATTGAGCAGAAAGGTTGCAAAGCAGGAAATACTGAAATAAAACTTATGAGGAACTGCTAGACAAAGTGAACACAATTTTAGAATTTCTACTAGTTCCATACAGTGTTTCATTTCCTTTCGGTATTCCTGTATCTCAGTTACAATAGAAAGCCAGGAATGTTGTAACGGCCAAAGGTTTACTTTAACTGTTCCCCATTCTGGAGAGTTCTCTATGGTGCTCAGTGTTTCTGCTGCTCCAGCTATGTCCTTAGGAGGCAGCCGGCCCAATGTTCACCCTATACAGGCTATAGACAGGTAAGGGGAAGGGCCAACTCAGGCAATAAGTTGTTTTTGTGTTAATATTGGGAATTATTGCATTTCAGAGATATGTATGTACTTGAATAAAGATATATAGACTTTCCCGGTGTGTAAAAGTAAATAGATGTGTGTTGTAAAGGTTTTGCTTATGCAAGATGTTTAGGGGTGGAGCTAAAGGTGATCACCTGATGGTTCCCAGGTGTAAAAGGGAACTCACTGTGGTAACCCCTTCAGATTCATTTTGGGATCAGCTCTGGGCTGATCTACTGGGGAGTCTGCGCCTTTTCAGACTATGTACCTTTGATGTTCCCAGGTGGCTGATGCTGTTATTGCCCGTGTAAACAAAAATTTATTTCTAGGGACATGGATATGTTGTTCAATCCACACTTATTGGCAGGTTCCTTGCCGCTTTAATTGTTGCCGGAAGGTCTTCAAGCTGGCTCCTCCCACCCACCCGGGTGGTAAAACTCTCGGCTCCGCCCCATGATGCCAGATCTTCCTTACCGCTTGGAAGCTCAGGTTCCCTCCTTAGCGCTCTGCATTTTAGACTGGATCCTAAGTCTTTGGTTAGTCCAAAACTGGTTTTGAAGTTTTCTAAACTTCGGTCTTCATCTTCCCTCGTGGCTGCGATGGACAAATCTATTCCCGGCTTTCGGAGGTGTCCTTGCGGGCAGAAAATGTCCAGGACGGATCCGCACTCCACGTGCGTCTACTCCCTAGGCCTAGATCATGACCCGCAGGCCTGCGAGTTGTGCCATTCTTTCTCGGCCAACGTCCTGGATGATCGCGCTGCCCGATTGCAGCTCGGGCACCCCAAGAAGCGTTTTCTGCTGGCAAAATCAAAAGAGGCTCGTTGGGCAGTGTCCGCGGCGGCTGGCTCGGCTGAGCAGCTCGAGCAGATGATCGCCCTCGAGGAGGAGGTGGCCCGGGCCGCATCTTCCTCCTCCTCAGCCATTTATCCCGCTCTCGCTGAGTTCCTCGTACATGGCATAGTTCAAGAAGCTTTGTCAGTCCCTTTCCACGAAAGGAGAGGGGCCATCGGGACATTCTTCTCGGCCCAAGAAGAAGGAGTCGAAGGGTAAGTCCCACCATCAGCGTTCGTGGGAGCGGGAGAGGTCTCCTTCCCCAGACAGCCGATCGTCGACTTCGGTCGAGGTTGTGGCTCAGGCCGCTGGTTTCACGGTGTCCCCATCAGGCCAGCCTGCCGAGACTCCCGTCGACGCAGTCGAGATTTTTCTCGACCCGTCGGACGGGCTGTCGACTGGTGAAGCTGACAGCCCTCCTTCACCGGTTCCTCCGGTGGAGACAGAGGATCTGCCTACACCTTCGGGGCTGCAGTCCCCAGTTAAAGTGCCCGAGCCGAGGGAAGAGCAGGTGTCCCCTGCCCCTTCCCAGACCCGCCCTCGGTACCCCTGAGGGTCTCGGTCTCGGACTTCATCTCGGTCAAGCCGTTCCCGCCGACATCGGCTGTCTCGGTACCGAAGTAAGCGGTGACACCGTTCCTCCTCGTCCTCTTCCTCGGATGAGGGGAGGCTTCGGCGTAAATTACATCGGCGCTATGAGGAGCTTATGTGGCAGCAGTTACTGTTGTTCGGGTCTAAACCGACTCCGGTTCAGACCCCGGCCATCAAGTGGCTGTCGCCTGAACGACCGAAGCAACTGCTCGCGCCAGTTGAGTTGCCCATTTGCTCGGCCAAAACCGGCTGCTCCACCGATTTTGGTGGAACCTCCGCCTCCACAACCGAAGTCTGGGGCACCGACCAAGGATTCTCGGTCGGGTCACGGCCTGCCCCACAGGTTGTTGGTCACCCTCACTCCCAACCGTCCTCGGCAGGTAGAGGGTGGCTCGGGGCCGAGGCAGCTCTTCGCAGACTCTTCGGAAACTGACGACGACTCCTCCCTGTTCTCCAGGCAGGTCGACCTGGAGTCCTCCGGGGGCCAGTCATTGGACGATAGCCCATCGTCCTTCTTGGGTCTGCTTCAACTCATCTCGGAGTCCACCGGGATGTAGCTTGAGCCCGTGTCCAAACGGGCCAAGTATCCCCTGACATAGATTCTGGACTGAGGGGATTCCCCCACGGAGGCCTTTCCAATGGCTGAGGCCATTGTCGGCCCAGTCTTGGAGCTCTGGCAGCGGCCTGCTTCCTGTCCTGCGCCCTCAGCCAGGATGGCTAGGAAGTATGCGGTCCCTACCAGCTCTTTGTCCAGTTTCTCGGAGCACCCCTCTACCGAGGGTTAGTCATCACAGCGCCTTCCCGCATTCCGTAACGCCTGGACGGGATAAGCCCCCCGACAAAGAGTACAAAAAGCTGGACTTTGCCGGGTGCAAGGTGTACGCTGCATTCTCCCTTGGCCTCCAACAGGCCAGCTCAGCCGTGCTGATGGCACACTTCTCCCACGCCCTCCTGGGCTCCCTGGATGAGGTTGTCCCTCATCTCCCGACCGACCTGCAGACCACGGTCTGTCAGATGCGGGACCAGGGTAGGGCGGTGGTGAAGCAGCAGCTTCAGACTGCTCTGGACATAGGTGATTCCTGTGCCAGGTCAGTAGCGGCCGCGGTGGCCATGCGTGCAGGGCGTGGCTGAGGATATCCACCTTCACGGCGGATACCCAGCACAAGTTGGCGGACGTCCCCTTCTTGGGGACTGACCTCTTCAGCCCTGGAGTGGAGGGACACCCAGTGGATCGAAAGTCCAATGCCACTCTGGACTCGGTCACCTCCGCCCAGAGGGACAAAGCCGCCATCAGCAAGCAGCATAAGTCCTTTCGTCCTTCGGCCCCTGCAGCTCGACCGCCCAACAGCACCAGCAACAGGGGCTGGCAGGCTGCCGCTGGTGTCCCAAACCCAGCAGCCGGCTTCCTTCAACAGGAAGCAAGGAGGTAAAGGCCCAGGAGGTCCTCGGCTGGTTTCTCCTCCAAGCCTGCCCAGTGACGGGTTGAGGGTGCCGCCCAGCTCTCGGCCACTCCCCTGGGTTCCCCGTGGGGACGGCTCCTCCCACTTCCTTTCCTCCTGGTCCGCTATCACCACGGACCGCTGGGTGTTGGAGGTGGTAGAAAAGGCTCTGCCTCTGGAGTTCGAAAGGCTCCACCCTTGAGTTGCCTGGGGGCCACGGGGTCCGCAGCCTCGCTGTCGGCCCGACTAGCCGATATTGCCCTGCTCCTCGAAAAAGAGGTGATCAGGAAGGTGGCGGATCCTCCTCCAGACCCGGGGTCTGTGTCCAGGTATTTCCTGGTCCCAAAACGGATGGGGGGCTGGTGCCCCATTCTCGACCTGCACGACCTGAACAAGTTCCTAAGGTCTCGGACCTTCAGGATGGTCACTCTGGCTCAGATAATACCATCCTTGGAACGAGGCATGTGGTTCTGATCCCTGGACCTCCAGGACGTGTTCTTTCATGTCCCGATCCGTCCGTCTCATCAGAGATTCCTCCGCTTCAGAGCAGAGAGGTCCCTTTACAAGTTCCGGGCCATGCCCTTCGGCCCCTCTCTAGCCCCCAGGGTCTTCACCAAATGCATGGCAGTGGTGACAGCATTCCTGCCGCGCCGAAGGGTCCAGGTGTACCCCTACCTGGATGACTGGCTGATTGCAGCCCCCTCCAGAGCGGAGGCGGAGCGGTCCAGAGATCTGGCCCTCCAGGTTTGCTCTCAGATTGGCCTCCTCATCAACGAGGTCAAGTCGGAACTCATGCTGAAGCAGGTGATACTCTTCATCGGGGCAGAGCTCGACTCTCTTCGAGCCAGAGCTCAGCTCTCGGCGGACAGGGCCAAGGTTCTTTCCTCCTTTGCCCAATAATTTCTGGTTGGGCAATCGCGCCCTGCCCGGGACTTCCTGCGCCTCCTGGGCCTCATGGCGGCCTACACCAGCGTGGTCCATTGGGCCCAATGGTATATGCATCCCCTTCAATGGGGACTGGCCAGCCAGTGGTCACAACGCTGCGATCCGTTGGACCAGCCCGTGACAGTGACCCAGGAGATGTGGAACGCTGTCCAGTGGTGGACCATTCCGGCACATCTGCAGGAGGGCATCCCATTCGTCCGCCCCGAGCTGATGGTCTCTCTATCGACCGATGCATCTCTGATGGGTTGGGGTGCCCATCTGGGGAGCACAGAGCGATAGCCTCTGGTCCCTCGGAGTCCTGATGCCATATCAACCTGCTGGAGCTCCGAGCAGTCCGCTTAGCTCTCACCGCCAAGGCTGCTTCTACGGGTCAAGTGGTTCGGGTCCAGATGGACAATACCACGCACCATGTACTATCTGAGTCGCCAGGCGGGACGCGCCCATGCTGTTATGCAAGGAAGCCTCCATATGGTCCCTCGGCACAGCCTGGAGGTGGATCTCCTAGCCATTCACGTGGCAGGAGCCTCCAACACCCTGGCCGATGCCCTAAGCTGGATGGGGGCTGCGTCTCTTGAGTTGTCTCTCCTGCCAGAGGTAGTAAAAGATCTGTTCTCCCACTGGGGCACGCCTCAGGTGGACCTGTTTGCCTCCAGGGAGAATGCGAAGCTGAGTCTGTTCCATGCCCGCCCCCCTCAGCAGGGCTCGCTGCAGGGGGTTGCCTTCTCGAGGCCGTGTACCCCGGGCTTCTTCTTCACCTTTCCCCCATTTCCCTTGATCCACAGGGTGCTTCTCAAGGCGAGGAGGGACAAGGCGCAGGTGATTCTGGTAGCCCCAGACTGGCCCCGCCAGTTCTGGTATCCAGATCTCCTCAGCCTCAGCTCCAGGCTCCGAGGCGGCTTCCAGCCCGCCCGGACCTGATCTCAGTCAACCAGGGGAAGGTATTCCATCCGGACCTTCAATCCCTGCACCTGACGGCCTGGTTCCTGAGCAGCTAGAGTTCCAGGCCTTGGGTCTTTCCGACGAGGTCCTCAATGTCGTTGAGGTGTCCCATAAAGAGTCGACCAGGAAATGCTATGCCTTCAAATGGAAGAGATTCTCCATTTGGTGTCAGGGGATGGGCTTGGACCCTTCCGCCTGTCCCTTGGCAAGCATTCTGGACTATCTGTGGTCCCTTTCTCAGCAAGGGCTTCGGTCGACAACCCTTAAGGTGCACCTGGCAGCCATCTCTGCTTACCGGGCGCGGGGCCGGAAGCAGTCGGTGGTCAGGAGAAGGTGGTCGGGTGCTTTTTCAAAGGCCTTGACCACATTTCCTCCGGTGAGAACCTCCACCTCCGTGGGATCTACTGCTGGTATTGGCCAAGCTCATGGGCAAGCATTCAACTGATGCACAGGTGCGACATTTCACCTGTCGTGGAAGACCGCCTTCTTGGTGGCTATCACGTCAGCCAGAAGGATAGGAGAGCTCCAGGCGCTCTCCATCGAGTCTCCTTATCTGGTCTTCCACAGGGATAAGGTTGTCCTCGCGCCCACCAAATTCCTTCCGAAGGTGGTGTTGGAGTTTCACCTTAACCAGGTGTTGACTCTGCCGTGTTCCCCCTCAGTCACACCTCGAGGCCGAATATAGGCTCCATACTTTGGACCCTAGGACGAGCGCCATTATAAGGAGCAGACGGCTGAAGTTCGGGAGAGGTTCGCCAGCTGTTTGTCACCGTGCGAAGACGCACCTGGCAGACCTGCAGCCAAGCGGACGATAAGCAGGTGGGTCACCTCCTGCATAGAGCTCTGCATAGGTTGGCGGGCATGGAGGCTCTAGAGGATAAGAGCTCATTCTACCGCATACCACTGCATCGTAGTTGCTTCCAGGACGTCCCTATCCAGGATATCTGCAGGCTGCTACCTGGAAGTCGGCACATACCTTTATTACCCACTACCACATCGGCTTGAGTCACGCTGGGATGCTGGTTTTGGGGCCTCGGGTTCTCCAGTCCTTATTTCCTAAGTATTGGGGTGTGCGCCTTTGCCTCCTCCTCCTGGAGAACTGCTAGAGTCTCAATAAGTGTGGATTGAACAACATATCCATGTCCCTAGAAATACAGGTTACTCACCTGTAACAGGAGTTCTAGGAATGGTATGTTGTTCATCCACCGCACCAACCCGACCTCCCCGGCTTCAGACGCACAACCTGGCTTCCAGACCAGCAGATTCAGAACAGCAGGAGCCGGCGATTACTGGTGGTGAGTTAGTTGAGACCTCCGCAACATCAGCGGTCTCAGTTGCGGTCATATGTACCATTCCTAGAACTCCCGTTACAGGTGAGTAACCTGTATTTCAGGACATGGATATGTTGTTCATCCACACTCATTGGCAGTATCCTTGCCGCTTTAAATCTTGGCCGGAAGGTCTTCAAGCTTGCTCCTCCCACCCACCCGGTGGTATAACCTCGCCTCGCGTCCATGACGCCAGATCTTCCTTACCCGAAGCTCAGGTTCCCTCCTTAACGCTCGTGCTTGTGACTGGTTTTGTTTCTCCGCTTATGGATTTAAAATAATATTTTGGCAAAAGACTTCAGGTTCGATCCCTCGCGCCGCGATGGATCCATCGACCTCGGATTTCGGAGATGCCCATGCGGCAGAAGATGTCTCGGACGGATCCACACTCCACGCAGTTCACTGTTAGGCTCGAGCACACCCGCAGGCTCGGCGACTCTGTGCTCATCTTTTCTCGGCCACGCCCTCAAGACCGTGGCGTCTGATTGCAACTGGGCCTGCCCCGAGAAGCTGCTTCTCCGTGAAGTCCAAGGAGGCCCGCTATGCAAAGGCCCGCGGGCGGCGGCTCGGGCGTGATCAGCTCGAGCGAATGGTCGCCTCAAGAGGAGGCGTCGCTGGCCAGATCCTTCCTCGCCGCATTTATCCCGCCTTTCTGGGCTCTTCCTACACGGCTTCCTTTTATGAGCTTTTGTCTGTCCCTCTCCACTAAAGGAGAAGGGGCTCATGCCTGCTGGACCTTTTTCTCGGGTCCAAAAAGAGGGACAAGGTAAGTCCTCCGTTTATGCCTTGGGAGCGGGAAAGGTCCTCTCCGCGCCATCGACGTCGGGTTTCGGGTCGATCTGCCGGCTTCCGCCACTGGCCTCACGGTGTCCCCGCCAGGTCAGTTGACCGAGACTCCCATTGATGAAGTCGAGATTTTCTAGACTCATTGGACGGGCTGTCGCCTTTTAGCAGCCGAGATTCCTCTCCTGTTCCCCGGAGGAGTTGAGGATCCCGTGCTCGCTTGTGCCTCCGGTTCGGAGCCTCGGATGGACCTTCCGAGCCGGGGGAGTAGTCGGTTCCGCCGACACCTCCTTGCACCGACCCCGAAATTCCGGGACTCTCGGTCTCGTTCTGACTCCTTCGCGGTCCAGCTGCTCCCACCGCCATAGGCGGTCTCGTGTCTCGGCATCGCTGGTAAGCGGCGCCGCTGCCCTCGCCCTCCTCGGATGAGGGAGGCTTTGCTGCAATTACGCCGATGGTTTTAGGACCTTATGTTGTAAACAGCCTCCCTGGCCGGGAATAAGCCGACCGCGCCCTGCCATTAAGTGGCTGTCATCGAACGGCTTGGCCAACCCCGACTCTGCCCGGGGAGCTCATACCAGGCCGGTTGTTCGCCAACCAGCTGCTCCACCATTGCGGTGGAACCTCCGCCCCCAGCCACCATTGGGGGTCCCACCGTGACTTTGTCTGCCAAGGTTTACCCCATCGGCGTCGTTACCCTCACCCCGACCGACCGGCAGGTGAAGGGTGGCTCAGCCAGAGGAGTTTCGAGGACCTCCAGTCCGATGATTCTCCTTCTTCTCCAAGCGACTGACTTGAGTCTTCAGGGTGTCAGCTACTGACGATCAGTCTGCCGCTCTTCCTAGGACTGCTGGCCATCTCGGAGTTACCGATGGAGCTGAACCCGCTTCCAAACGGGCTAGTATCCCTCACGGAGATTCTGGACCGAGGGTTCTCCGACGAGGCCTTCCGTGGCCGAGGCCATAGTGGGTCCAGCACTGGTCCTTTGCGCGCTTGCTTCCTGCCCTGCTTCGCCAGGATGGCCAGGAAGATGCGTCCCTACCGTTCCTTGTCCGTTGAACACCTCTGCTGAGGGGTTGTTACCGCGCGTTACGGCAACGCTAGGATGTGACAAACCTCCTGACAAGGAGTCCAAGAAATTATGTCGGGAAAGTCTACGCTGCCCCTCTCGCCTTCGCAGGCGGGTTCTCGGCCCTCATGGCACATTTTTCATGCCCTGTTGGGCTCCTGATGAGGTCATTTCATCTTCCCGCGATTGCAGACCACGTTACAGGTGCGACCAGGGCATGGTACAAACAGCAGCTCCAGACTGCTTTGATGGGGACTATGTGCCAGATCGGTGTGCCGAGTGGCTATGGTCAGGGCTTGGCTGAGGATATCCACCTTTATCGGATACGCACATGTTGCGGATGTCCCTTGGGACTGACCCTTCGGCCCTGGTGGTGGTCACCTGCAGAGGATCGGTCCATGCCACCTTTGACTGGTTCTTCCGTCAGAAGGACAAGGCCGAACCACAGCCTAAGCTCCTTCGTCTTTTTCTGTGCCTCGGCGTGTCTGCCCAGTACCGTTAGCCAGCAGGCTCGCCTTGCATCCCAAACCTGCCGCCGGCTCTCTAACAGGAGGCAGGAGGGGCCCAGAGGCCTCGGCCGGTCCCTCCCAGCTTGCCCAGACGGGCTGAGGGTGCCGCCCATCCCCGCCACTACTCCCCTGGGTCCCCTGGACGCCCGCACTTCCTTGCTCCGCCTGGTCCGCTGTTACCACGGACAGGTGGGTTCGGAGGTGTGGGAAGAGGCCTGCCTGGAATTCGAGCAGGCACCACCTTTCAGAGCCAAGCCGCCTCGGGGCCGCATCCCCAGCTCACTGGGCGGCTCGCCGAGTCGACATCACCTCCTCCTCCAGAAGGAGGTAAGAGGTAGGACCTTCCTTCAGACCCAGGGTTTGTGTCCAGGTACTTCCTGGTTCCGAACGGACGGGGGCTGGCGCCTTCATTCTCCACCTACCTACCCAAACAAGTTCCTAAGGTCTCAACCTTCAGGATGGTCACTCTGGCTCAGATAATACCATCCTGAACGCCGTGGCGCAGGTTCTGCTCTGACTTGCAGGACGTTGCTTTTCACGTCCCTTATCCGGTCTGGCTCACCAGGAGATTCCTCGCTCGAGCGGAAGGATCTCTCTTCGAAGTTCCAAGCGCCTTCGGTTTGTCTCTAGCTCCCAGGGTCTCTCACCAAATGCATGGCAGTGGTGACAGCATTTCCGCGTGCGCAGGGGTCCGGTGTACCTGACCTGGACGACTGGTTGATAGCAGCTCCTCCAGGAAGGAGGCGGAGTGTCCAGAGATCTGGCTCCCTCCAGGTCTGCTCTCAACTGGGCCTCCTTGTCAACGAGGCTGTCGGAACTCGAGCCTAAGCAGGTGATTTTATTCATCGCGCCAGCTCGACTCTCGAGCTAGAGCGCAAGGCTCCGGCGTGACAGGGCCGAGGTTCTTCCTCCTTGCCTCGATCATTTCTGGTTGGGCGACTGCGCCTGCCCGGGACTTCCTGCGCCTCCTGGGTCTCATGGCGGCTGTACCAGCGTGGTCCGTTGGGCCGCTGGAACATGCGCCCTCTTCAGTGGGGACTGGCTGCCAGTGGTCACAACGCTATGATCCCTTGACCAGCTTGAGTCGGTGACACAGGGATGTGGAATGCTCTCCAGTGGTGGACCGCTCCAGATCAATTGCAGGAGGGCATCCTGCTTCCGCTCGCCTTCCTCCAGCCGACGGTCTCTGCTGTCGACCGACATGCTCTCTCTGATGGCTGGGGTGCCCATCTGGGGAATGTCAGGCTCATGGCCCTGGTCCTCACGCGGGAGTCCCGATGCCACATCAACCTGTTGAGTTCGCAGCGGTCCCGCCTAGCTCTCACCGCCTTTTGCCCGCTTCCTCCGGGTCAGTGGTCCCAGTCCAGACGGACAATACCACGCACTATGTATTATCGAACCGCTTAGGCGGACGCGCCCATGCTTCTATGCAAGAAGCTCTCCGGATTTTGTCACTGCGGCGCAGCCTGGAGGCGGATCTCCTGAAGGTTCATGGCAGGAGCCTCCAACACCCTGGCCGATGCCCTGAGCCGGATAGGGGCTGCATCCCACGAGTGGTCTCTCCTGCCGGAGGTAGTACAGCATCTGTTCTCCCTTTGGGCACACCTCAGGTGGACCTGTTTGCCTCCACGGAGAACGCTGGCTGAGTCTGTTCCATGCCCGCCTCAGCAGGGCTCGCTGCAGGGGATGCCTTCGAGGCAATGGACCCCGGCCTCTTTACGCCTTTCCCCATTTCCTGATCCACAAGGTGCTTCTCAAGGCGAGGAGGACAAGGCGCAGGTTCTGATAGCCCCAGACTGGCCTCGCCAGTTCTGGTGCCCAGATCTCCTCAGTCTCAGCTCCAGGACTCCAGCGGCCTTCCAGCTCGCCTGACTCTGCTCTCAGTCAATCAGGGAAGGTGTTCCATCCGACCTTCCAATCCCTGCACCTGACGGCCTGGTTCCTGAGCTGCTAGAGTTCCAGGCTTTGGTCCTTTCCGGCTAGGGTCCTCAATGTAGTTTAGGCGCCGTATGAGTCGACCAGAAAATGCTATGCCTTCAAATGGAAAAGGTTTTCCATTTGGTGTCAGGAAGGAGCTAGACCCTTCCTCCTGTTCCTTGGCAAGCATCTTGACTATGGCATCCCTTTCTAGTCGGGGGCTTGAGTCACGCACTTGCGGTGCACCTGAGCAGCCATCTCTGCTTACCGGGCGGGCCGAAGCAGTCGTGGTGGCGAGGAGAAGGTGGTCTGGCGCCAAAGGCCTGATCACATTTCTCCAGTGCGGGAACCCCACCTCGGTGGGATCTATCAGTTGTTTTGGCAAAGCTCATGGGCGTTTATTCGAACCTATGCACAGGTGTGTCTCTCTCACCTGTCGTGGAAGACCGCCTTCTTGGTGGCTATCACGTCAGCCAGAAGGATGGAGAGCTCCAGGTGCTTTCCATCGAGTCTCCTTACCTGGTCTTCCAGGACAGGAGAAGGCCTGCTCCTCACCCTAAATTCCTTCCGGGTGGTAGTCTGGAGTTTCACCTTAACCAGGTGTTGGCCAGCTCTGCCGGTGTTCTACCCCAATCACACCTCGGAGGCTCAATATAGGCTCCATACTCTAGATCCCTAGAAAGAGGCTCGCTTATTATAAGGAGCGCCGGCTGAAATTCGGGAGAGGTTCGCCAGCTGTTTGTCACCTACGCTGAAGCCGCATCTGGCAGACCTGCAGCTAAGTTTGACGATAAGCAGGTGGGTAACCTCCTGCATAGATCTCTGTTATAAGTTAGCTGGCATGGAGCTCTCAGAGGATACAAGAGCTCATTCTACCCGCCTATACTGTTGCAACGGTGGCTGCTTCAGGGCGTCCCTATCCAGGAAATCTGCAGGGCTGCTACCTGAAGTCAGCAAACTTGCCTTCATTACCCACTACCACATCGACCTTGAGTCACGCCCGGGATGCTGGTTTTGGGGCCTCGGTTCCTCAGTCTCTCTTTTCCCAAGTAAGTATATAGGGGTGTGCGTCTTGCCTCCCCTCCTCCCGGAGAACTGCTAGGAGTCTGCCAATGAGTGTGGATAGAACAACATATCCATGTCCCTAGAAATACAGGTTACTCTCACCTGTAACAGGAGTTCTAGGAATGGTATATGTTGTTCATCCACAGACCTCATCCGACCTCCCGGCTCCGAGACAACCCGAGCTTTCCAGCGGGCCAGATCTGGCGCATGGGGCGGAGCCGAGAGTTATACCACCGTGTGGGTGGGAGGAGCAAGCTTGTAAGACCTTCGCATATTTTAGCTGCAAGGATACTGCCAATGAGTGTGGATGAACAACATATACCATTCCTAGAACTCCTGTTACAGGTGAGTAACCTGTATTTTTGTGCCTTTTGATTTCATTTCTTATTTGTGGTATTAACTAGGAGTGAATTTTGTTCTGTTTGTATCTCAATAAATATTTTAGGTTTGGCTGCTTCTTTAAGCCTTGCCTCTCTAATTCTTGTGTCAACGTCCATCTTTACATCCACACTTTACACTGGTGGCAGTGGTCATGATGTACTGGTGATACTGGTGCCTTCCGGTTTTGGATGCTGAATGCAGAACAGATGCAGAACAGACCAGAATAGACCCAGTGGTGTCTATGTCGGACCATGGCTACCAAGTATGGTGAACCCTTGTTGCCTGGGTTGAGCCTGATGTCCAGCGGAGAAACACCAAAACAGAGAGAGAAAAGAGACTGGAGGGAAGAGAGGAGGTGGAGGAGCCAGAGGAAGAGGTTACCCACCCAATTGAGGAGCCTCAGAGGATGTGTACACAGCCTGTTGCGGTGGCGCTGTGTGTCAACAACTAGATATGGATCGAAAGGCTGAAAGCTAGATGGAATGATACTCTAAGAGGGCGCTATAGAGACATTGGGGGTCATAAACCCAGCCTTCAGTGGATACCCTAAAGACATTAAACCACTACCAAATTAGGGCCCAGATGATATAGAAGCATACATGACATTTGGAGTTGGTTGCTCTAGGCGGTGGCACAAGAACACAATGGGTCATCCGCCTGGTACCCTATCTATCTGAGAAGGTTCAGCTGGCATATAGCCACATGGACAGCACTCAGGCTGAGAACTACGAGGCTGTGAAACAAGCAATATTGCAGAGATATGACATTAGTCCTGAGACGTACCAGCAACGTTCAGAACCTTTAAATATCATCAGGTTGACAACCCCAGAGAAGCCTATGCCTGGTTGAAGGACCTTTGTCATAAATGGTTGCAGCCTGGGGTGAAGACAGCAGATCAGATGCTGGAAATACTTGTTGTAGAACAGTTCATCCGGATACTTCCACCTGATGTGCAAGTATGGGTAAAAGAACGCTGGCCTGAGACATCAGAAAAGGTGATCACATTGGCCGAAGATTACCTGACTGCATGTCCTAACCATCAAAAAGGACATTCTGAACCTGGTACTACTTCAGATCTGGTAAGATCTACACCTTCTTCCACTACTGTTTCTCCTACTACTGGCACGGAGAAAGCTAAGACTACCTCCCCGTATAGAACATTTAACCCTGATATAATATGCAGGGCATGCCAAGAAAAAAGAACATATTGCCCGTTTTTGTCCTCAGAAGAAAAACATCACCCAGTTAACCCAAGCTAACTGGGGACACATACCACCCAGTAAGAATTGGTGACAGAGAAATAAATGGGTTGATAGATTGGTGTAAGCAAACCCTGGTTAGAAGCGGATTTAGCCCCCAGAACTGTAAAACTGGTACAAACACCGCTGTCACCTGCATACATGGGGACATCCATCAATGCCCTGTTACTGTTATGACTTTACATATTCAGGAGAAGTCATGTGTGATACCTGTGTATAGTTCCCATCTTTCTTTTCCAGTAATTATTGGTCATGACTACCTGACTTTCCAACTTGATACAACCATTGGATAGAATGTGTCATGTCAACCATGCCCAGAGTAGACAAGAACAGCAATGGGCTACAATATTTCCTTTTGACAATGAAATATAAGGGAATCTGAAAACCCAAAGACCCGCAAGAGAAGAAAAGGGGAAAACATCAATGGACCTCAAGCATAATAATGTTGATGTCAAATGTAATATAGATAACATTGATGTCCAGTGTGATGACGTGTTAGAGGAGAGTGTCTATCATACAAGAATCTGATTTTGTACTGAACAAAAAGGATGAATCTTTGAAATGTTTTTTCAAAGGTGGGAGCTACTGTGATAGATCATGGACCTATATGTTTAATTAGGATGGTCTATTATATAGAAGGTGTACCCAACTTATAATAGGTGCCAAATTTACTCAGTTAGTGGTACCCCAAAGGTACAGAATAAATTATTGCAATTGGCCCATGAGATTCCTTAGCAGGACATCTAGGAAGGGATACATTATACAAAGATTATTGACTAGGTTTTATTGGGCCCAGTATTCATACCAAGTTGCAGATTATTGTTAGAGCTGCCCCAAATGTCAGCGGGTGGCAGCCGTAACTCGGAAGGACCTGGTACCTCTCCAACCATTACCCCAGATTAAAGTACCTTTCAGCCATATAGCCATGGATGTAGTAGGTTCCTTGCCTAAAAGCTCCAAGGGGAACCACTTTATCCTGGCTATATGTGACTATTGAACAAGGTACCCTGAAGCTATTCCACTCTGTACTGTGACTGCAGAAAAAGTAGCTGATGAACTACTGAAATTGTTCAGTCGGGTTGGAATACCCCAGGAAATACTTACAGATAGAGGCAGTAATTTCTGTTCACGAATGTTGGCAAGATTGTATGCAACCATAGGGGTAGCAGCAATTCTCACAACTCCTTACCATCCCCAAATGGATGGGCTGGTTGAAAGATTCAACCAGACCCTGAAGAAGATGTTAAGTAAGTACGTGGAAGATGAAGGAAAAACATGGGACACCTATCTGCCCCTCCTACTATTTGCATATAGGGAGGTTCCACAGGCATCGACTGGCTTCTCTCCCTTCGAATTATTGTATGGGAGGAACCCGAGGGGACCCTTGGATATTGTTAAAGAGGAGTGGGAAGAGAAAAAACCTGAACTGCCAAGCTCGACACTAGATTATTTGACAAATTTAAGATCTAGGCTGATCAGGTACACTCAGATGGCACACCAGCATAATCAGGGTAAGCAAAGTGTGCAAAAAGAACATTACGACCACGGGGTAGGAATAAGGACACTAAATGAAGAGGACAAGGTATTACTTTTACTACCTTCAACAACAGACAAATTGCTCATGAAATGGCAAGGTCCTTACTATGTCCTAAGGCAAACTGGCCCCGTGACATACAAAATTGACATGCCAGATAGGCAACAGAAGAAGGGGATCTATCATATTAACCTCCTTAAAAAATGGGTGGAACAACCAGGCCTGGGATGTTGTATCTGTCCAGAAAATGAGGTAAATGAGTTAGAACTGGCATATAGGCGATTGGAAACAGAAGGTGAATTAAAGGATCTCGCCATCAATCCTAACCTCACCATCCAACAAAGATCTGAATTAGATTCTTTACTATCTACCTATGCTTCAACTTTCACATCCAGACCTGGTCTAGTCCATGTGATTGAACACCACATTGAGGTCAATTCCCCTAAACCAATCAGGCAGAAACCTTACCACTTGCATGAAAAGGTAAGGGAAGATGTAGTACATGAGGTTAAGAAAATGTCTAAGTTAAGGGTAATCGAACCCTCCAAAAGTGAATGGGCATCTCCCATGGTGATAGTACCAAAACAGGAAGGTGGTATACGTCTGTATTTAGACTTTAGACGTCTAAATGCAGTGTCTAAATTTGATGCATACCCTATGCCCCGTATAGATGACATCATGGATAGGCTAGGGAATGCTATGTACATCACCACATTTGATTTAACTAAAGGGTACTGGCAAATTCCACTGGACAAAGCCTCTAGGGAAAAGACAGCATTCATTACCCCCATGGGGCTGTATCAATTCATCACTATGTCCTTTGGCCTCCATGGTGCGCCTGCCACCTTCCAACGACTGATGGATCGCACTTTACATCAACATAGGACTTACTGTTCGGCATACCTAGATGGCGTCATAATATACAGTCCCACATGGGAGGCCCATCTGCAACATCTAGATGCTGTTCTTACATCCCTTAGAGTAGCAGGATTAACCATTAACCCCTCAAAATGTAGGATCACTATGCAGGAAACTAAGTATCTGGGGTTTACTTTGGTGATGGGAAAGTCAAACCAGAGATTTGCAAGATAGACGCTATAGCCCAGTGCCCCATACCACGCACCAAGAAGAAGGTAAGATCATTTTTAGGCTTAGCAGGCTACTACAGAAGGTTTGTGCCAAATCTTGCCACATTTGCCACTCCACTCACAAACCTGACAAAGAAACATCAGCCCACAGTAGTGAGATGGACCCAGGAGTGTGAAACTGCTTTTTGTACCATCAAAGCCTAGCTATGTACAGCCCCTGTATTAAGAAGCCCTGATTTTTCTTTACATAGAAACATAGATTTTGACGGCAGATAAGGACTACTTTGCCCACTCAGTCTGCTCATTTCCCTACCTGTTGGATAAGCTGCAGGTTCTAGTTAACCAACAGTCTACTTCCTGCAACCCCCCCACTATAATTGCCTTATGTCTGTCCCATACATGTTTGAATTCCCCCACTGTTTTAGACCCCACAACCTCCCCAGGAAGGCGGTTCCATGCATCCACCACTCACTCCGTGAAAAATAATTTCTCACATTACCCTGAGTCGCTCCTCTATCTTTAAATTGTGCCCTTGTTCTTAACATCTCTTTTTCTGAAAGATGCTACCCTCCTGGACTTTGTTGATTCCCTTGAGGTACTTGAAAGTTTCTATCATGTCCCCCATCCCTCCTTTCATCAAGGGTATACATATTAAGCTCTCTCAGTCTCTCTTCATATGGTTTCTGATGCAGACCCTGCACCATTTTAGTTGCCCTCCTCTGGACTGCTTCCATCCTGTCTATGTCCTTGCATAGATGGGGTCTCCAAAACTGCATGCAGTACTCCAGATGGGGTCTCACCAACTGTCTGTACAGAGGGATAACCACTTCCCTTTTTCTACTTGTGATGCCCCTCCCTATGCATCCCAGTATCCCCCAGCTCTCCTTACTGACTTTTCACATTGCTTACCCACCTTTAGGTCATCTGATATGATTACCTCAGGTCCCTTTCTATTATTGTTGTTGTTAGTACCTCCCCTGCCATTGTGTACTCTTCTCCTGGGTTTTTGTTTCCCAGGTGCATTACTTTGCACTTCTTTGCATTGAATCTAAGTTGCCATACATCTGACCATTCCTCCAACTTTGCCAAGTCCCTTCTCATCCTTTCTACCCCCCTTGTGTATCAACTCTGTTACAGTTCTTTGTGTCATCTGCAAAGAGGCATACCTTTCCTTCCAGACCCTCTGCAATGTAACCTATAAAGACGTTAAAGAGGACTGGACCCAGTACTGAGCCCTGAGGTACTCCACTAGTAACTCCCCTTTCTTCTGAATGAGTTCCATTCACTGTTACCTTCTGTGTCCTGTTGTGCAGCCAGTTTGCTACCCACGCTACCACCCTGGGACCCACTCCCAGGCTGGCTAACTTGATTATTAATCTTTTGTGCGGTACTGTGTCAGATGCCTTGCTAAAGTCTAGGTAGGCCATATCCACAGCCCCTCCCTGGTCTATTACTTTGGTCACCCAGTCAAATAAATCAATTAGATTTGTCTGACATGACCTTCCTGCTGTGAATCCATGCTGCTTTGGGTCCTGTGCCCCTCTGGCCTCTAGGTACTCAACAGTTCTTTCTTTCAGAAGTGATTCCATCATTTTCCCTACCACTGAGGTCAAACTAACAGGTCTGTAGTTTCCTGCTTCTGCTTGCTCCCATTTTTGTGAAGGGATCACATCTGCCCTCCTCCAGTGCTCAGGTACCACCCTATCCTCCCATGATTTGTTAAAAGTGTGATCAGTGGTGTCACTGGGTCCCCCCTTAGTTTTTTTAGGTTCTGGGATGAATCCCATCAGGCCCCATTGCTTTGTCCACCTTGAATTTTAGGAGTTCTTTCAGGACTCTTTCTTCTGTAAATGGACTGGTGTCAACCCCTACCCAGAATGCTTCTATTGTTTGGTTTAGGTAACTCCTCCTTTCTTCTTTTTGTGAATACTGAGCAAAAGTATTCATTCAGTGTCTCTGCCTTTTCACTGTCTCCCTCTGCCCACCTCCCCTCTCCTTTATTAATCTTCACTATACCTCCCTTAACCTTTCTATGCTCCCTAATGTACCTATAAAAGGTGTTATCCCCCTTCTTAACTGAGTTGCATATCTTTTCCTTGGTTTGGGCCTTTGCTATTCTGACTGCCTTCCCCACTTCTTTCTGCTTTAACTGATACAGTTCCCTATTGTGCTCCTTCTGTGATTCCTTATACTTTTTGAATGCAGCCTTTTTCTCCTTAACCTTCCCTGCCACCTCTTTTGAGAACCATAGTGGTTTTTTACTCCGTTTTGTTTTCTTTATTTGTTTCACACAAAGGCTTGTTGCCTCCATGATGGCAGTTTTGATTTTTCGCCATTGTTCTTCCACCTCTCCTTCCTGCCCATTTGTTAGCGCATTCCTTAGGCACTCACCCATTTTGCCAAAGCCAGCCCTTTTAAAGTCCAATATCCTTGTTTTTGTATGGCTTGTCTCCATGGTTGTGCTTATTGTGAACCACATTGTGTGGTGGTCACTTGCTCCCAGATGGCTACTGACTTCTAAATCTGTGATCCTCTCCATTTTGAGAGTAGCAGGTCCTAATATTGCTCCTCCCGAGGTGGGTTCCAACACTAGCTGTCTAGGCATGCCCCTGTGGGGCATCGAGAATGACCCTGCTCTTGGATGCGGCTGCAGTACATGTTGTCCAGTTAACATCTGGCATATTCAGGTCCCCCATCAACAGTATCTCCCCTTTTTCAGCCATTTGGAGAATGCCCTCTATCATTTTCTTGTTCATTTCCTCCCCTTGAGATGGGGGTTTGTATACAACCCCTGTGCAGATTGTGATGCCATTTCCTGTCTCCAAGGTAACCCACAGTGCCTTTTGTCCTCCCCCTTTACTTTTTAGTTCTGTAGCTTTGATCCCTTCCCTTATGTAGAGACCTCCTCTTTTACCCTCCCTGTCCCTGCTGTAGATTGTGTACCATGGTATGTTGACATCCCAGTCATGGTTCTCCGTGTACCATGTTTCTGTGACTGCCACAATATCCAAGTGTTCTTTTTCCATCAGGGCTACTAGCTCAGGAAGCTTGTTTCCTAGACTACGGGCATTGGTACTCATTGCCCTCCATATAATGTTGGCTTTATCCTTTGTCCCCCCCATCCCTGCTGTTATATCCTTTGTCTGTTTCTCCATTTACCCCTATCCAGCCCTCTGTCAACCTCTGTACCTCAGTGTTTACCTTACTACCTGCCATGTTTTGTGGGGGGAGGCTTGACATTTCCTGCTTCCTATCAGCATCTCCCCCCTTGGCTAGTTTAAAAGCTTGCCAAGGAAGCATTTAAACCTATCACCTAGGAGCTTGGTTCCCTTCCTGGACAGATGCAGACCATCGTGCCAGTGCAGACCTTCATCTCTCCAGGTTGACCTCCAGTCCCCAATGAAGCCAAAGCCCTGTGCTCTGCACCAGTTTTGCAACCATTCATTAAACTGCATGGTGTGCAGTACCCTAGCCTCACCCCTGCCATAGACTGGCAGCACCTCTGAGAAGGTTACCGTGCTTGCTACTTGTCTGAGGCCTCTCCCCAACTCTACAAATTCATCCTGCACTGCCCTGATCTCATGCCTAGCTAGGTCATTTGTCCCAAGGTGGACAATGATATCTAGTTCCCTCTCTTGTGATGCTGCTTCTGCAATCCTGAGGATTTGCTTCCTGTCCCTCCAAGCCATGGCACCAGGCAGGCACCTTACTTCCCTCTCCCCTTCCTTTTCTAGTTCTACCCCCTAACATCTGAGTCCCCTACCAGAAGCTGTTTCCTTCCCCTGTGGTGTCCCTTACCACCCTTTTGTCGGTCTCCCTTGTGGATGTCCCCAGCATTCTTCTTGGTTTCCACTGAGGGTGTCATCATAGCGGAACCTTGCTCTGCCATACTGGCATATGATTTGTGAAGAGGTACAACTAGAGGGATTTGCCTCTTTTCCACCACCCTCACCCTCCCAGAACCCACTGTGGTCCAACTGCTCCTCATACTTGGCAACCTCTGTGGCAGTGGTTGTGGCACTGGTGCTTTTTGGGTGGGGGAGACCTCCATAGTCCTTGTCAGTTGATCCTGGAGATGGGCAACCACCTCCCTCAGGGCTGATAGTTGCCTGCAAATACGGCAGCAGCGCAGTTTCCAGAATGTTTCCCGGAAAACTGCTGCCCCACAGCCAGTGCATTGCACCACTCCCCACATGTCTCTCTCTCTTACAATATGTAATATATAATTTTTTTATATATATTTTGGTATGTACTTACCCTTTATGCACTTGCTAAATTATTAAGAATATGACAGTTCTGTCCCAAGACCTGTTGAGGAAGTGATGTCAGAACTTTGGCTATAAAGGAAACGCACGCCTGGGGCAGGTGGGGTGAGGGAAGGGTGGTGGGCAGTCCACAATCACCAGTGACTGTTAGAAACCATGAAACACACCACTGCTCCACCACCCTGGTGAGTACTGCCCTTTTTTACAGTAGTTCAACCAACACCTGGATCTGAAACTGGATCCCACCAGTAGTTTATAGTAATTGATCAATGCTAGAATGTTCCACCCAGAACAATTGGCTATGCTGCAGGCCTCCCTGACCAGTGAAGACAACGTCCCCCACCTGAGGCTCTGTCTGGCTTCAAATTACAAACTGTAGCCGTTACTATTAGACATAAACAGCCACCACCAGTAAATTATTTCAAAATATTTTGATGCAAACTGTCACAGAATACTAGTAGACAGTCCAGTTAAGTTACCCACAAAGGAAAATCAAATATGCAGTTATTTGAACCCTTCTGAAGTTACTCAGAGGATAAACAGTTTTGAAAACCCCCTTCCTGATTTAAAACCTAAAATAATTAAACACAAAGCAATAGCAATGTAAGACTGTAAAGTAAGGAAAACCTCCCTCAGATGTAAGCAACAGTGAAATTTGTTGCAGATTTCTAGTCCAATATAGTATCTCCCATGCAGCTCTCAGTTGTTTCAAAGCACTCCCTGTTAACACAACTTCAAGAAGATGGGTTTCTGTTTGAAACTGGATCACACCAGTACTTTATAGTAATTGATCAATGCTGGAAGTTACCTCTTATAGTGCAAACTGATGCTTCTGATGTGGGTATAGGTGCTGTCCTATCACAGATAATAGAGGGTGAAGAACATCCTGTAATATACCTGAACCGAAAATTACATGAGAGGGTAACCAGATATTCGGCTATAGAAAAGGAATGTTTGGCCATTAAATGCATCATTGAAGCTCTTAAATTTTATTTATGGGGAGCTGAATTCGGAGTATTCACAGATCATAACCCTCTTTGCTTACTACATGTCATGAAAGAGAAAACCCCCAGAATCATGTGGTGGTACTTGGCTGTACAGCCATACAGATTTACAATACCCGGTACCGCTAATAAAAATGCTGATTTCATGTCCCACTGTGGGGCGAATGTGAATGCACAGTGAGACCTTGGGGAGTATGAATTGTGAAGGGCTGGTTTACAACTCTTCATGTGTTTAATTTTGTTTAGGGTCCCGAGGTGGAGCTTTGAGAGTGGGTGGGCTTAAGCTCCATCTCTCCCTCCATTGAGAGCGAGAGATCTAATGAATGTGCATGTTACCTTTCCGCTTGAGTGTTAGGAAACTATGGTAGATAGACAGGATGAGGTTACCCCGATAGCTTCCTCTTAGGCGGGGAGGAGTGTGAAAGAGTGCTGTGTACCCCCGCTAAAATCCTGCATATTTCTAGTGTATTAAGCCTATTGCAGTAGCTTGTTTGTTCAAGTACATCTGTGCTACACGACGGCTTGCTATGCTGAGCATTGAGCAGAAAGGTTGCAAAACAGGAAATACTGAAATAAAACTCACAAGGAACTGCTAGACAAAGCAAACTCAATTTTAGAATTTCTACCAGTTCCATACAGTGTTTCATTTCCTTCGGTATTCCTCTGTCTCAGTTACAATAGAAAGCCAAGAATGTCATAAAGGCCAAAGGTTTACCTTAACTGTTCCCCATTCTGGAAAGTTCTCTGTGGTGCTCAGTGTTCCCGTTGCTCCAGCTATGTCCTTAGGAGGCAGCCGGCCCACTGCTCACCCTAGAAATACTATAGACGGGTAAGGGGACGGGCTAACTCAGGCAATTAGCTGTTTTTGTGTTAATATTGGGAATTATTGCATTTCAGAGATATGTATGTACTTGAATAAAGATATATAGACTTTCCCGGTGTGTAAAAGTAAATAGATGTGTGTTGTAAAGGTTTTGCTTATGCAAGATGTTTAGGGGCGTAGCTAAAGGTGGTCACCTGATGGTTCCCAGGTATAAAAGGAAGCTCATTGTGGTAACCCCTTCAGATTCATTTTGGGATCAGCTCTGGGCTGATCTACTGGGGAGTCTGCGCCTTTTCAGATTATGTACCCTTGATGTTCCCAGGTGGCTGATGCTGTTATTGCCTGTGTGAACAAACATTTATTTTTGTGCCTTTTGATTTCATTTCTTATTTATGTATTAAGTAAGAGTTAATTTTGTTCTGTTTGCATCTCAATAAATAATTTTAGGCTTGGCTGCTTCTTTTAAGCCTTGCCTCTCTAAAATTTGGTGTCAGCATCCATCTTTACCTCCACACCCTTTTACATGCACGGCCATCTCATGGACAATATTAGATATTCAATATTGCACTCCTGCTGCATCAGGCTAGCTTTCTGAGTATTAGACTGCCTCAGCAGAGTACATAGTGGCTGTGTGGTCTGCTGACATAGCCCCCTACTGTAACATGGCCCACAGGAACCGAATGGAGATAGCATGTCCCACACGGGATAGCACCAGGGCTTCTGCTAGCCATATTTAGCCCTGACATTCTAATAGGGTATGCAAGACACTAAGGAGTCTTTACATGCCTATTATGGGTTTTTAACATGCCACACAATGTTGCCACACATGGCTGCTTGGAGACATTGTGCAGAGCTGTTCCAGACCCCCATCGCCATCAAGAGCCCTTGTACAGCACTGCAAGCATCCTTCTTGACATCCAGTGGTTCCCCTAATCCTCCACCCAGTAATAGTACATACATTATTCTGGTAGTCTAGTGCCCACACCCCCCATGCTCAACTCCCAAAATTAGGAGATAGACTTCCTGGTGTCTAGTGACCCCCTGTTTCCCCACCTTGCATCAAGGACACCCCCCACCTGCTCAGGTCCCTCCACCACCTCCCCCCAACTCACCTGAGTAGCCATCTCCTCACCCACCCCAAGATGACAACTGGCATAGCCCCACCTATTGCCACCTTAGCCAGTCGCCATCTGAATGACAAGGCATGATTAAGCACCTATTGTAGAAACAGCTGTTTCTCTGGAAGGGGTTGGCTACTCTGGTGAGTGAGTGAGTGGGTGGATGGGGTGGGGAGGACCTGAGCGGGTGGGACCAGGTGGGGGGTCATCGTTGTGGGGGGGATCTATTTCATAATTATGGATGGTGGGAAAGGGGGACACCAGACTGCCAGGGCAATGTATGTATTACTGCTGGGCTGTCAGGGGGTGGGGATGGGGAGACACTGGACTGCCAGGGCATTGTATGCAGTACTCCCAGACAGGTGACGGGTGGAACCACTGGACACAAGGGAGGAGGTTTGAAATGCTGTACCAGGGCTCATGACGGCAACTGTGGAGGAAGGGGATGCTGGCAGGGACTGATAGCTTCTGCTGTCAGCTCACTACCTGACCCTGGCCGAGAGAGAGGAGGGAGGGTTCATGTACAACTGTGTGCAATTATAAGAGTCAGGTTTTGGCAACATTCAGCAGTGCTACAGCAGAGGCTATTTAATGCTGTCAGAACCCTGAACAGAACACTGTGTGCTGTATGCAACAAGGATCCCTCATTTGCCTGGGCACAGCAGTATATTCTGCAGTCATGCTGTCTGATAATCACTGCACACCTGGTGCCTTTGAGTATTACCTCTGTCCAATCCTGCTGCACTGTTTAAAGTTAGTGGGGTAGTAATCTGGACCGTGCTAACCTTTTGAATATGAGGGCCTATATGTTGCCACCCCTGACCTCTGGAACTCCATCCCAAATTAAAGTAGAACTGGTCCATCCCTGGAAGTGTTTCATCATTTTTAAATGCATTTTTCTTCAGGCTGGTGTTTGAGGACAATATACTAAGTCTGGCTTTGTTAGCATTATTGCTTCTAAGGTGCTATTTTTGTTTTAATGTACATTAAGATACTAGAACTGAAGGTGAACATGTTACAAATTCAGTAAATACTCAACTCTTCTCATTAGCAAATGGCAGAGTTTGCAGTTATCTTATAGTCTGAAGCTACTAACCTATTTGCTGGGGGAAAAAAAGAAGCCCTCATCATAAAGGCTTTTCCCCTAGGCACTGCAGAATTGAGCCAATTCACCTAAGGTTATCTTTATCCTGGAGTTATAAATGGGGAGAGGGTGGATGTTAAAGCAGTGCATGCTAGTGGGGAACATTTTTAACTATATTTTTTTATATAGTTTTAGATTAGGATACCCTTTTTTTTCTATTTTGAGTCTGCTTTAGTACTTCTGTTATATTTGAAATAATGAAAGGAGAGCTGCATGTTGATCCACATTTTCATCAATATTCTCTGTTGTTTTTGAACAACCATCATTCAACATCACTTTTTCTGTATCTAAAATGAGCTAGAATGCAGCAAACTGTGTTCCCTGGCCTGAGGAAGAGTAGGTGTACAAAAACAGTGAAGAACACTGACAAAAACCTGGCCCAAGCCATAGTAAAAGGAGTGTTCATTTTATTGTTTCAAATGTACGAAATTACGAAAACAGGCTCAAAATGAGGGAAGAAGTGTATTTATTTATTTAGTTTTTGTTAACTGGGTAGGTACACTAGACGGCATAGCTGCCTATTTTCAGGTGTGACCTGGGAGATTACAACAAAAGGTATGTAGACAATAGTAGTTACAAGAAAACATCATGGAAACAAGTAGAAGTCAGACATAGTACACTTATACAAAATTTTCAGCAATGACCGCACATTTGCAGGAATCTATATGTAGTAACAAAACAGGAATATAAATGCAAATAACTAACAGTCATAAGTCATACAACTAGTGAGTAAGTGCTAGAAGAGAAGAAATAGTAAGATTTCCAAGCAGGTTTGAGAATAGTAAAGGCTGGAGCCGGTAGGCAGCTAGGAGGAACCGGTACAGAAGTGGATGGATAGAGAACAGGAGCAGGGTTCAGAGCTTAGAAGAGCCATACGGAGCTCCTGATTGAAGCTGCGTGGAGAATGGGAGATTCTTAGATTCAGTGGAAGGGAGTTCCATAGTTTAGAGGACCAGCTAGAGAAAGCATTCTCCCCCATTTTGATTTTACATCTTGGTTGGACAAGAAGGGATTTGTCAGCTGATCTCAGTGAGTAGGCAGAGGTCACAGGTCTGAGCAGTAGATCCAATTTGTCAGGTATCTGGAAGGAGATTATATTCTTTATAAAACAGTAGGAGGTAAACTGACAGAAGGCTGAGTGGGTAAACCATCCCAAATTGGAATATAATGTGCATCTGTGAGTAAGTTTGGGTAAAGACAGAGCAAAACAGCAAATGCTGTTGTAGCAGACATTCCACTTTCAGAGGAGCCCTCCAGTAGTTGCCGGAAAAGCTATTATCCCATACGCCAATTTGGGTCTCAGGATCCCCTGTGCAATGACCAACCTCACCATGGATGTTAGGCTATGTCTCATCTTATATGCCAGTCTAGGTTGAATATTGACGGATGTAATGACTGAGGCTAGGTGCAGGTCAGAATCCAAGGTGGGATCAAGGGTTACTCCTAGGTAGTTTAAGGAGGTAACTGTGTTAAGGGGAGAGCCATCAAGTGCTCTGATTCTTAATGGTTGGGTGCAGGACCGAATTTTTGAACCTGAACTGAAGAGCATAGTCACTGTTTATTTCTATTTAAGACAAGCTTATTTTGCAATAGCCAGCTCTGAAAGGTACTGAAGTTACTATTGAGATTCAGGTTGATATCTGAGAGGTTTGAGGAGGATGAGCAAAGAACAAGATCGCCGGCATATAGCAGACCTGAGCAAGCACCAGTGAGTGGTGGGATGTCATTTATGAAGATCGTAAACTGGAGAGGACCAATAATCGAACCCTGGGGCACTCCGATCCAAGTAGGAGCAAGAGGTGACGTAGCATCTCCGATCTGGACAAACTTGACGCTTCAAAAGATAATTTTGGAACCAGGCGGTGACGAAGGTGGAAAAGCCGAGGGATGACAACTTTGATAAGAGCAGCGAATGGTCAACTAAATCAAACGCTTTTGTAAGATCAACAAAAGTAGCCCCAGTGAGAGAGCCATTGTCCATAGTGAGTCTGACGTCATTTGTAAACTGTATGAGAGCAGTGGATGTACTGTGTCCACGTCGGAAACCATGTTGGTCAGGGGTGAGGAGTTTGAAGGAGTAGAGAGAATCTGAGACCTGGGTAGCAACAATTTTCTCCAGTATTTTAAAGAGGGTGGAGAGGATGGCAATAGGGCAGTAGTTATCCAGGTTAGTGGTGTCCCCCTTTTTATGGACTGGCACAACTCGAGCAAGCTTCCAGAGGGAAGGGACATATCTTGTAAGAAGAGACAGGTTGAAAAGTCTAGTCACTGGAGAGACTATAGATGGTGCAATGGTTCTTAGGAATTTTGGTAAGAGTCCATCTGCCCCTGCTGATCCAGCAGGAGAGATGAACTTAAGTAAGCATAAGATTTCAGTCTCAGAGACTGGGAGAAGGGTGAAAGATGGGTTGAAATCTTTAAGGTTATCCTGTGGAACGACAGGTAAAGGCACAGAAGGTGCAGTATAGGAGGAGAGGTCAGTGAATCTGGAGTTAAGAGCCTTGGCAATAGTGATCGTACAAGACAGGAGAAAAGCAGCACTCTGAAATAGAATTAAAAAAGTATTGTATAAAATTTTCACAATAGCATGCACTGCTGCTTTAAAATAAAATGCACCCAGTTCACCCTTGCCTGCTGTAGGTAAGAAAACTAGCAAGTGCTTACTCATGGTGTCCATGTATCTTTTATTTTTCATTTATTTTATTTGAAATTTGGTAGCCTGGTAAAACCTGAGGGCATCAAATGCCCATTTTCATGGATGACCCGGAGAGTACAAACAATAAAAACATTAAAAAAAGCAATATATGACATATCACAAGTCATAACATGAACATTGGGAAACATCAAGATTCCTGAATACTTTTTGGCCTTTTTGTCCACTCCATTTTAGTCAGTGCTGACCACCTTCCTGTCAACAGTGATGACATTTTGTCAAGCACAGACACTTCTTTAATGGGAAGGTGACCTCAAGGTTCAACTGAGTAGCAAGCATTGGCATGTTAGAGGTCAATGAAAGCATAACTTGCTTTGAAGGAACAGCAGTAGACGGAGATCAGAGCCTGTTAGACTATCTGTAAAAGCACAGGTGAAGGAATCGGTCCAGGCCTGTTTTAGGATTTGAGGACGGCCGCATCTTCCAGTAGGTACTGACTAACAAACAAGCAGAATTATCCTACCCATCAGGGATGACCCACCTAACTTAGTCACCCTACCTTTGAGATGCAGCACTTGTCACCCTTCATCCCCACCTGAAAACTACACCATTGCTTGAAGTGGGCTAGTGATCACTGGTATGGAACACCACCACTTCTAAAGTACATGATCAATAAATAGTATAATTATGAGCCACATGGCAGTATTGAAGCTCTATAAAAGAGTACCAGTACATTTGGTCAGAGTAGTGTCAGTTTCAGCTTTCACTTCAACCTCTGGCAGCAACTGGTAATCAAATAAATAAATAAACTAAAGCATAGTCAAGCAAACTTAACATAACTCAGGTGGGAAACCTCTTCCAGGAAAACAGGGCTGTACGGACTAGAGAGCACAACTTACATCTGGTGGGCGGTAGGTTCAAAAGCAATCTTAGGAAGTACTTTTTCACTGAGAGAGTGATAGACCCATGGAACAGCCTGCCACAAGAAGTAGTGGCATCGAAGACTGTAAAAAAATTCAAACTCACATGGGACAGGCATCGTGGGTAAATTAGGTTGAAAGATATGGGAGAGAGTAGTACCATGGGCAGACTAGATGGATCATGCAGTCCCCATCTGCCGAGTCTTTCTTATCAAGTCAAAGTTTATTATGTAGCCAGTGGCTATTACAATTTAAAAACAATAAAATGCAGATATAAATTATGATATATAAAAACTCAGAAATAAAGAAAAAAGAAAACACATATGACAATCAGACATAATATTGCACAGAGAATAGAAAATTAAAATTAAGTATGGCACCTAAAGACTGAGCTATTGAGAAAATGCATACAGTTTTTTCACTTTACTGATTGCATTAAAATATTTCGCTAATCTCTCTATGGTTGGAGCATCAGCAGTGTGCAGAATAATAGTTGTTAAAATGGTTTTATCCATTTGATACATAGGGCTGTTAAGAGAGCCTACCAGTGCAACCTCTCTTTTGTGTAGTACAGTATATGTAAGGATGTAAGTTTGTCATGGCAGTCATACACATCATTGATTCCATGACGTTTGATCTTTATCAGGACTTCCATGACTTTCACTAGTGTCATCAGAATGTAGCAATGATAACAGTGCCACAACATTTACTACTGTTTACTGATGATTTCATGAACAAACAATGAGTCATTAAAACCTCATCCATGACAAACTTACATCCCTAATTATATGCAGTACCACAGCACATAAATTAGGTCCTCCCTACTACCAGCAGAACAGTCAAAAGTATCTAGCATATTTATCTCTTTATTATATCTGTGCAAGAGAACATTGCTGGGGAATTGCTCAAATGTGTACTTTAAGAAAGCAGGCCTAAGGTTGATATCGGTCAAAATGTCAAGATATGGTTTATAACCAAAATAAAAATTGTTTTTACTGAACCATCTGGAATAACGGGAGTCAGCAATACATCTTAAATCCTCACAAATCCAGTGATTCATTTCTTTTTTGGTAATATACTTCTTGTATTGAAGACTTAAGATAATTCTTTTGTCAACCGTCTTCTTTAGATTTACCATATTAGAGCATACCTATCAAAGAGAGAGATATAAGAAGGGTATACCAATAATCTCCTCTATATCCCAGATTAAACTAAAACTCCTTCTCGGCAAGACATTGCTTTATTACCATATCATCAGACATTCTGGACATCTTAATCCAGTAATTCAATTTCCTAATGTCAATTTATGCCCTTAAATTAGTGAGACCTAATTCAGATCGTAGGTATACTGAGGGGCAAGAATGCCCAAGCTCTAGGGTGCTCCTTAAAACTTTATACACGGGGACATCAAGCTAGCAAGCGTGTTATCTTTTAGGTCCCAAACCTCAGTCCCATATAGTAATTGAGCTTCTAATTTTGCCTGTGTTACTTGTAAATAGGGTTTGATTGTACATCCACCATACTTGTAATTAAATCGTGCCAGAGCTCCAATAGTTTTCTTATGTTTTTCTAACAAAACCATATGCAGAGAGTTCCAGTTACCACTTGCATGGAACTCTATCCCCAGATAGGTGTAACATGACACTACCTCCACTTTTTGCCCTCCTGTATTCCAGGAACCAGATAAGTCATTGTCCCCAGAGATAACTACTTTTCTTATTTTTTTTAGGTTAATTTTCAGCTTTAATACTGAGGACTGTTGTTGGATATTTTATTTATTTTTATTTATTTCAGTTTAGGATTAATACCTTTGAGTCCAGGTCTCGTTTTCAAAGGTTCCAGGTCATTGTTGAACAAACATTACAAATATAACAGTGTTTACAGAGAACAGAAATCAGTTACACAGACATTCAAATACCAAAGAAATCTTATATATCCAACTAAAGGTTGACAAGGATAGGGTAAATAGGGTTCAGCCTTGTAGCTCAATATTTAGTTGGTCAGTCTAGTCTAAGGGGGGTAGGGGGTCAGCCAGGGATGGCATTGTCATGGTGAAAGTGGTTCATCAGCTGAGTGGGCCTTGTTCGGGGATGTGGGAGTTAATGAGATAAGGGGGGGTGAAAGGGAGAGGGTTGGGTGGCTGAAATTCTGCCATATTAGTGCAGGCAAGCACAATTCTTTTTTGTGTCAAGAAGGGATCTAAGCCCAGATTTGAAGGTACTAATCTTGGGTGATTTTGTAAGGTTAGCAGGTAACTCTCTGTACCATTTTGGTCCTTGGTACAGGATGGAGTTCTGGGCAAGTTTCGTCCTTTTGAAGGGAATCACCAACCTGTCTGTAGCCGTGCTTCTTGTTGATTTGGTGGGAACTGCCGACGTAAAGAGGCAGCCCAGTGCAGGGGGAGAAGCCAAAGAAGCACTTTTTTCAGAAGTAGGCAGATTTGGTATTGTGCTTTAAGATCGAGTGGGAACCACCCAGTTTCAGTGTAGAGCGTGCAGATGTGGGTGTCTTGGGCAGCCCCTATGGCTAGTCAACAGGCCCTATTTAGTAGTGTGCTGACCCTGTTTAGGGCAGTTTTAGTGCCTGCCCCATAGATAGGCAGCCCATAATCTATGGAGGACATCACTGAACTACTGATGGCAAGTTTCAGAGCATCTGGTGTCTTAGAGTGCCTATGGCGGTAGAGGACCCCAAGTTTTGTATTCGCTGACTTGACGACTGAGTCTATATGGACAGAGAAAGTTAGTGTATCATCAAAGGTGATGCCCAAGTATTTGAACTTTGTTACTTGTTCCAGTGTTTCACCATTATGGTTCTGGATGAGCAAAGGCTGGTATTTCTTTTTGCTTTGGGAGGTAGAGAAGAGTAGACTTTTTGGTTTTTTATGATTTAGTAGTAGTTTGTTTTGTGTGAACCAGGATTCAAGCTTGAGGAAGCTGTCTTGGAGTTCAGTTGTGATGTAGTTGTGATCTTTCCCAGTGACCGATATCACTGCATCGTCAGCATAGAGAATAGTATGTGCTGTACATGCAGATGGTGCAAAGTTGATGAAGAGGCTGAAAAGCAGTGGGCCAAGAATAGAGCCCTGCGGGACCCCAAGGGACACTTCCCTAGGGTGTGACCAATTTTGACTCGTTGTGACCTGTTTGTGAGGTAGCTTCTGAACCACAGTACCGTGTCCAGGAATAGACCTGTTGAATGGAGGCAGTTTAGGAGTAGTTTGTGGTTAACAGAGTCAAAGGCCTTCATAAGGTCGATGAAGACTGAGCCAACTGCCTCCCCATTATCTAAGGCATCATAAAGCTGGGAAGAGTAATCAACAAGGGCGGTTAGTGTGGAGTGCTTTTTTCTGAATCCATGCTGCTGTGGGCAAAGTAGTTTATATTTATCAAGATAGCTGTAAGCTGCTCCGAGACCATTCCATCAAGTGCTTTAGAGAGGGGTGGTAGAATGGATATTGGTCTGTAGTTGGATGTTAAAGTTTTGTCCCCGGCTTTAAAGACAGGCATGACATTGGCTAACGTCCATAGTTTTGGAAACACCATCGAGAGGGGACCAGCTAATTCATTTAGGAGAAGACCCACGAGTTTCATATCCACTAGATCAGCCCTCATCCTGGTCTTGCCAAGAACCCTCTTAATGTGCTTGGTGGTTTCGGACTTGGTGACCTGCTTAAAGTAGAATGGTGGTATTGCATCCTTTGGGGGGTTAAGAGGGGTAGTGGGTTGTTGTTGCCTGAGCTGCTCTTTAAAGTAGTCAGCAGGGAGTACTCAAGATAGGTCTGTAAAAGCATGGTTGAGCTCATTTGCGATGTCAGTGGGTTCCTGTAGGGGACCCTCCCTTGTTACTAGTAGATCAAGTGGGGTGTTAGGGGTTTTTCCTGTTAGGGATTTGATGGAGTTCCAGAATTCCCTACCGAAGCCCCAGCTGTTGCTTAAGAGGTCCTTATAGTAGGAAGCTTTTGCCTGACGAATGAGCTTGGTGCAGGCATTTCTAGCTACCCTGTAGGCAATGAGTGACGCAGGAGTTCCAGATGATTTTGCAATGTGCCAGAGATTGTCTCTGTTCTTCATTAAACTGATCAGAGGATTAGTGAGCCAAGGGTTGGAGGTACCCCTGACTTTCTTTGTTTTGTACGGAGCAAAAATATCACAAGCACGGTTGAAGTTTATTATGAAATAATTCAAGGCCTCATTACTATCAATATCTCCTGCCAAAGGAGACCAGTCCAGTTGTGATAGGTACTGCTTGAAATGGTCAAGTAGCCCTGGCCTCAGGCAATGATTTTTGAACACCTTAGGTGGGTCTTTGGTGAAATTGTTTGTCCAGTTGCACTTCACTGCGGAGTGATCACTGAGGCTGTCAGGCAGGACGGTGACATCTGATATATGCTCTGGATGTGTGGAAAGGAGCCAGTCTATAAGGGAGCTGCTCCCTGTTTTGTAGTTCATGCGAGTGTTATCGGTTACCATCTGGGTTAAGAATACGCTGGATATTAGATCCCTGGCTTTTGTCTCCTTTGGGGTGTGCCAGTTTATGTTAAAGTCACCTATAATGATCTTCTCCAAATTAGTACCTGACTGTTGCAGGTTGTCTGCAACTAGTTTTAGTCCGGTAGTTTGGTGCCCAGGTGGTATATATACTGTAGAGAGCAGCAGTGTTTTGTTCTGTTGACCTATGTTTAGCTTAAGATTCAGGATTTGGACCTCTTTTGTGTGTAGGCTGGAGTCAAGGGCCTGCACCTTTATTCCAGAATTGGTATAGGCTAGGCACCCTCCCCCACGTTTAGTGGTTCTATCTTGCCTGAAGTAGTTGTATCCGTCGAGGGAGATAGATTCATCCAAGATTTTCCGGGAAAGCCAGGTTTCCATGAGTGTAATAATGTCTGGGTTAGTCACCTGTAACCAAGCCTGGAATTGGGAGAACTTGGATAGGAGACTGTTGATGTTTAAAGAGACGATAGTGAGTTGCCCTTTGTGTTTAATCAGTCTAGTGGGGGTGGGTCCAGGGCTGGGGTGCAAATTCCCTGATAGAAGCAGCAACAGTAGGACAAGAGAGTGAAGTAGATGGTACATGATGGTCGCACAGGAGCAGGTGCGCTTTTTCCTTGAGGGGGAGGCTAGATGAACAGTGCAAAAAACGTGGTCAGATGTTTATCAGTGCAGCTACTGGGATCAGGTAGGTGCATATGTAATATAGTAATCTTGTCCAAGGTACCAGGAGTCAAATGATGAAAAATAGTCAAGTCCACAGGAAATGGTGAACTACTGGGAACAAGTAAACTGTTGTTACTGTAGATCAGAGACCCAGAATGTGTTAAATTCCTGAAGGTGATGAACACTGGCCTGGGGCATATGCAGGATATAAAAATCTTTTGTTAGTGTCTTCCTTTTGTTCTCCAAAATGGTTGTGAATAGACCTCAAAGACATGCACAGTTCTTTAAAGGAACAAGTCAGACGGAAATGTGGATTCAATGCAGCACTTCACAACTCAGAGCTTGTATAACAGATTTACTGACCTTATTTTTGCTTTTGATGGCTTCCAAAAAAGTTGATATATGATGAGAATGTTAATATCTGGCGATGATGTTTTACAGTTTCTTAGTCCAGGAAATGTTCATAGATGTCATGTCCAAGAATGGTCCAGTTCCTCCAAGCAGAAACACATGAAAATCCACAAAAACTAAACTACTGACAGAGACAAACACACACAGCCAGCCACACGTTGGTCTTCTCTCTCTCCTCTGTGGATATAATTTAACTTATCTTGCAGACGTTGCTTAGTTAAAGAAAATAAGACAATGTCATCTGTGTAAGCAAGTAAGGGGCAAGTGGAAGCTAAAATTTTAGGAGAATCAGTAGGTAAGTGTTCAACACCTCTCAACATTTTATCAATGCACAGAGAAAAAAGCAGGGGGGCTAGGACACATCCTTGGCGCACACCTTTGTTTGTTTTAAAATGGGAAGATAACTTACCCTCTGTTCCCATACTGACTTTTGCCCAAGTATTATAATAAAGTCTAGCTAATAAATGTACCAAATTGTTTGACTTGACTTGACTATTTCTTATGTTCTTAACAACCCAAATGGCAACAAGCAAGGGGTGAGGACAACTGGCCTGCACTCCTTGGGTCACTTCAGAGGCTGTCCTGTTTTCCTGCTAGGGTTTTCATTTTGGAGGTGGTAGATGGAGGCTTCAGTTATAAAGAATATTCTTTGCAAAAAAACTTCCTTAATGCACCAGTTAGGGTTCAAGTTAATGCCACAAAAGTAGGGAAATGTAGCATTAGGGTTTTCGACCCAAACTCCCCAACCCCCAAGCAACAAAAGGAAAAAAACATTAGCGTTTTGGGTCTCTGGGGTATTGACGATTCAGTGGTGGGGTTTTCCTTGGGGTTGTCAAACCCAATGTTCTTCCCTCCCCCCAGCCCATAGCCTCTTGTCCAAAGCACAAGGTACATCTCCAAGCCAGTGCCTCATGATGATACACTCTTCAAAGGTAGAGAAGTACAGTATGTCTTGCCACATGTTGCCAATACAATGTGTTGTAGCTGTCTTCATGCAGGGCCCTGCATGAAGAAAGGGCATCATAGCTGACCTTGTTTGCTCAGAGAACAAGGTAGGCATTAGAGCTGACAACCCCAAGGAAGACCCCACCACTGATTAGCTAAGACTCCAGAGACCCAAAACTCTATTTTTTTTTCCTTTTGCTGCTTGGGGTTGGGTCTTCCTTGGGGCTGTCAACCCTAATGTGCACCCCTCCCCCCAGTGTGTAGCCTCCTGTCTGAAGTCGAAGGTACAGCTCCAAGCCACTGCCTCATACTGATACACTTTTGAAAGGTAAAGAAGTATGTCTTGCCACATGTTGGTAATACAATGTGTTGTAGCTTTCTTCACGCAGGGCCCTGTGTGAAGAAAGGAGATCACATCTGACCTTGTTTGCTCAGAAAACAGGGTGGGCATTAGGGCTGACAACCCCAAGAAAGACACCACCACTGATTTGCCAAGACTCCAGAGATTCAAAACTAATGTTTTCAGTCAGGGCACTGCAGGAAGAAAGATCATATCTGACCTTGTTTGCTCAGAGAACAGGGTGAACATTAGGGTTGGCAAGTCCAAGGAAGACCCCACCACTGATTTGCCAAGACTCCAAAGACCCAAAACTCTAATGTTTTTTCCTGTTGCTGCTTGGGGGTTGGGGTGGAGAGTTCGGGTTGGAAACTCTAACGCCACATTTCTCTACCTTTGTGGCATTAACTTAAACCCTAACTGGTGAATTAATGACGTGTTTTTCAAAGAATTTCCTTTCTTTTTGAGATAATGGACTCATATCCTCTTTCACACGCAGGTCCCAAAGGGAAGACTCCATCTGCTTATGGAAGTGCGGGGTCCTTGCATGTCTTGCCACATGTTGGTAATACAATGTGTTGTAGCTTTCTTCACACAGGGCCCTGTGTGAAGAAAGGAGATCACATCTGACCTTGTTTGCTCAGAAAACAGGGAGGGCATTAGGGCTGACAACCCCAAGAAAGACACCACCACTGATTTGCCAAGACTCCAGAGACTCAAAACTAATGTTTTTTCCTTTTGCTGCTTGGGGGTGAGGTCCTCTTGGGGGTTGTCAGCCCTTATATGCACCCCTCCCCCCAGACTGTAGCGTCCTGTCTGAAGCCCAAGGTCAGCTCCAAGCCAGTGCCTCATACTGACACACTCTTGAAAGACAGGGAAGGATGCCTTGCCGCATGTTGCCACTGCAGTGTTTTGTAGCTTTCTTCACATAGGGCACTGCGGGAAGAAAGATCATATCTGACCTTGTTTGCTCAGAGAACAGGGTGAACATTAGGGTTGACAAGTCTAAGGAAGACCCCACCACTGATTTGCCAAGACTTCAAAGACCCAAAACTCTAATGTTTTTTCCTGTTGCTGCATGGGGGTTGGGGTTGGGAGTTCGGGTTGGAAACTCTAACGCCACATTTCTCTACCTTTGTGGCATTAACTTAAACCCTAACTGGTGAATTAATGACGTGTTTTTCAAAGAATTTCCTTTCTTTTTGAGATAATGGACTCATATCCTCTTTCACGTGCAGGTCCCAAAAGGAAGACTCCATCCGCTTATGGAAGTGCAGGGTCCTTGCATGCCCTGTAGTTCCATGTGACACTGGATGCCAAGAATTTATGGGCTGTCAGCTTGGCTGTGGAAGCTCAGGGCTGTATGTTCTTTGTGCTTCCATGGCTGTAGATAGAGACACACAGGGGAAAGAGTCCATCTGTCAGCCAATGCACGTTGCCCTCTGCCACCCACAGGTGCAGATGTGCAGGGCCCTATGCCAAGAGAAGAGTTGTCTTCACTATATGTGCAATCAGATTTCATGGCAAGAAACTCAGTTGTAAAACCAAAAATTATGATGCGCAATCAAATTTCAAGTCAAGCAAATTTCATGTAAAAAAAATGATTTTCTGCTACAAAATGAAAAATTATGATGTGTAGTCAAATTTCATGCTGAAGGGCTGGCCTGCTGGTGCTGAGTGCTGAGGTGCTGTCAAGCACCTTACCACGCACCATGCCAGTGACCCGTGTTCGATGACAAGGTTCGGTTGCTGGGGGTCAGCCGGAGGGTGGGAGCAGGACTGAGCTAGCCGCCGGGCAGCTCTCCTTTCCCAGATTCGGGTGGCATGTCAACCCCATCTCGGCTAACACACGGTGGAGGCTGGGTGCCAGAGCAAAGACATTAGGAGGCAGACATAATGTCAGGGGATGGATGGAGAAGTGGTCCAGGAGCACATGCATGTCTCCACGTGCATGCGTTCCCTGCTTGCCACAGCCTTGTGCTTCTGGGAGAAAAACTTGGAGGAAAATGGACGGCATGGCAGGGAGCATGATGCCTGTGTTCCATACCTACACCCGCCACGTCACCGGCTCCTGCAGCAAACTACTGGATATGGACTTCAGGGATAGGAGGATGGCTCTCCCCATCCTGACCCCACCACCGGGGGGGGGGGGATCTGATGATGCTTTGATGCGAAACTGGTAGGAGGTCTGTAGGTGGCAACAAAGGATGGAAAAATAAATTCATGCTGAGAAAACTAGTCTCTCAGCATGAATTTATTTTTCCATCCTTTGTTTATGCACCTTAGCCATGGCAGAGTGGCTTCTTTCAGCAGGTGTCACCAGCTCCTACCACCATCCACTGTCCCCCAAGACTTACCTGGCAGCTAGGTACCCCCACGGATTGGGAAAAACAAAAAAACACAAGCACTACCTACTGCAGGAAAAAGCTAGTCAAAATAATCACAATAAAGTGAATTTATTAAAAGTGTAAAACACAGTGAAACATACCAGGCAATACTAGTGACTCCAACCAGGAACTACCCAGCGGGACCTACAGACCTCCTACCGGTTTCGCATCAAAGCGTCATCAGGATCCCCCCGCCCCCCTGTGGTGGGATCTGTGAAACAAAAGATCATGGTGTGCAATCAAGTTTCATGCTGAAAAAACAATTTTCTTTTGAGAAACGGAAAATTATGATATGCAATCAAATTTCATGCTGAGAAATCAATTTACTGCTGTGAAACGAAAAATCATGGTGTGTAATCAAATGCTATGATAAGAAACCAATTTTCTGCTGTGAAATAGAAAATTGTAGTGTGCAATCAGATGTCATGCTGAGAAACCAATTTTCTTCTGTGAAACTACAATCGTGGTGTGCAATCAAATGTCATGCTGAGAAACCAGTTTTCTGCTGCAAAATGAAAAATTGTAGTATGCAGTCAAATTTCATGCAGAGAAACCAATTTTGTGCTGTTAAAGGAAGAATCACGGTGTGCAATCAAATGTTATGCAGAGAAACCAATTTTCTGATATGAAACAAAAAATTGTGATGTGCAATTAAATTTCATGTTGAGAAACCAATTTTCTACTGTGAAAAGAAAGATCTGGTGTGCAATCAAATTTCATGCTGAGAAACCAATTTTCTGCTGCAAAACTAAAAATGATGCTGGACAGTCAAAATGTGATTCCAACAGACTTTTTTGATTCACAATTTAGAAACAGTTTTGCAAGTCAAATTTAGTTTGGCACCACCTTATTGGTGCAGCACAAAAAAGCGAGTCACAATGAAAAAAAGGGTAAAGATGTTAATATGGTCAGGAGAAATACGTAAAAAATATTTATAATCATGACTGACCGAAACAAGCATCAGAATCTGAACCAGCAGGTCCTAATGAGGTAGATTCATGTTTTTTTTTGTTTTGTTTTGTTTTTTATGGCTGCTTTAATAAAGTTTGAATTAGTAGGTGGTTAGTGAGGTGAGAAACAAGATGGCAGCTGTCACGAAACAATAAAATTTTTGATGTGAGCACAACATCTCACAGAAAAAAATACATTCTGTGTAGTCTGTAGGTGAGAGCAAACAAAAATCCATTATTAAGTCTAGGGGAAAAAAATTAGACATCTACAGGAAAATGACATATGCAGATCTGAGAAACCATACAGGCTGCTGTCACAAAATTTTCCACAGATCTAGACCTTGCCTAGTAGACAACCCATGCAAAATTTTAGCTAGTTTTGTCAAACACTGCCAAAGTTACGGATTTAACTTTGAACACCCTACTCACCCCTAACTGTAGAGGTGCTATTGTGCCCCTATAATCAGGCTTGTTTTTGTAGACCATTGCAGGTAACACAGCTAAAATTCTTCCATGTTGTTACCAGGAAATAAGCACATTCAGATTAGCTGTCATTATTTTCTTGTTCTGCACGGTGCAGAGGACAAACACTGGGAAAGTGGTGGGGGCCTTATTGCCATGTATCTCGGACACAGTAAAATGCTATACGAATGAAAAAGGTATTATAAACTAGGTTAGTGCCATTCTTGTTTCACTAGATAATACTGTATATAAAATGGAGTTTGAAATCCATTGGATTTGTTTGTTAAAAAAAAATGACATAGACTAAATGATAGGCTATGATTAGACTTCCCACTGGCTGCCATTCCCAAATTGCCCCTGTAGGGTGCCAGATTATATCTCTAGGTCCCTAGCCAGCCCAGGAGCTGAGTCCCTTGGACTGTAGAGGGACACGTGCTTTAGCTTATGCTTCTTTTAAAAAGAAAACAATTGAACTTTGTCACATGTCACATGCTGGAAACCTTTGCTGTAGTTCCCAGTGTGTGACCCCTCCCCCCTCCTCGAATTCAGGAATGGCTTTTGGGGAAGATTCTGAATAGAACCTGGGACCCTGTTTGAAAACAGAAATCAGTTGAAGTACAGCCACACAGAGAGAAGGGGCTGCAGTAAGTTGGAAGTGACCAGCTAGCCATTAATAACAGGAGGGATTCACTTGTTGCCTTCAGGGCCCTTCTCTGTGTCATGGCCATCCCAGTGAGTCATCGGTACCTCCTCATTCGGTAGCATCCTCGGAAGCAGTTTCCTCATCAGAAAACAAAAATCAGTCCAGGTCAGTTGCAGTGCGAGAGTTGACAGTGGCGGCAGTTTTGCATGGAAGTGCAATTGCACTAATAGGTGATGATCCAGGCTGCAGTGGTGAGACAATAGCCAGAGGAGGTGGGGCCTATTAACAGCAATGGCAGAGAGGTTTGGAGCTAGTTGGGCTTGTCTGAGACAGAGTCCCAGCAGTGGCAGTGAGTGAAAGTGGTACCGGCACCTGGTGCCAACCACTAAAATACTGTGTTGTTTTTATTTTTATTAAATCCAACACTGGTTGGGACTCTAGGAAGTGACACTGTCCACTTGAAAAGCAGTAAGCTAGCCCCAAAGCACAAATCCACCCTTGAAGGTGGAGTGATGGCCATATGCATCCAGAATTGGTCCTCAGTCCTCTGTGGACAAGAAACTGGGGAAGAGACCTATGATGGTAGGCATGCCCAATCAGGGCAACTGAACAGGGGCTAAGCCCAGGACAGGGGCGGTCTTTATGTGCAGAAGAGGGTGTGATTGTCTGATAGAGACCAGGTGTAATTATTTTATTAAATAGACTTTATACCCCACCCATCCAAAAGTGTTGAATGAAGTGATGTCTAGCACAGATTATTGCAGTACAGAGCCCATTTAAAGATACACTTACTGATAAAGGCTCCATCTCTACCCCTTGCGTCCTTGAACCTCTAGGTACTAGTGATCATAATATAATCAAGTTTAGTATTATCACTTCCACACAATACATTAGAGGCTGTACAATAGTGAAAGACTTTAATAAAGCGAATGATTCATGTATAAGGGGTTATCTTGCTAATTGGGAATGGGAGAAAGAACTTAGTGGCAACAGCTTGACTACACTATGAAATTTAATATGGGATAAACTACAGTTTTGTATAAATACATGGGTTCCAAATAGAACTAAGTATAAAAACAGCAAAAGAGTTCCATTTTAATGGAATAAGAAAGTTAAAAGAACCATTAATAAAAAGAAGAAACACTATAGAAATTACAAAATACATCCAACTGATATAAATTGGAAACGTTATAAAAAGAGTACAACTAAAGTTAAAATTATTATAAGGAAATCTAAATTAAACTTAGAATTTCATTTGGCCACAAACATAAAAGATAATAAAAAGAGTTTCTTCAACTACATAGGGTCATTATGTGGCATTAAATCTAATCTTGGGCCACTTGTTATTGATGGTGAAATTATTAGTGAAGAAATTGAAATGGCAAATCAGTTCAGTAATCTATTTTTGAGTATATTTAATCCAAAAGATGTAATACCTATTCTCCCAGATTGTAAAAGCCTAGAATGGATTCCCTTTACTGAGAATGAGTTGACAGAAGCTTTTAGTCATTTAAAATGTACTGGTTCACCTGGTCCAGATGGGATATACCCCAAATTAATTAAAGAGCTAAGTCGGGAACTAAAAAGTCCCTTTACATTATTATTTAACACCTCCTTGAAAGAAGGTAAAACTATCCCACTCTGGAACGAAGTCATTGTAACCCCTATCTTCAAGTCCTGGAATAAAAACGATGTTAACAATTACAGGCCCATAAATCTAACATTGGTCTTTTGTAAAATGTTAGAGAGACTAATTCAAAAGTGGGTAGATACACATATTATTTAAAATAATCTAACTGATCTCAATCAGCATGGTTTTCAACCTGGTAGAGCCTGCTTAACTAACCCGATTCATTTCTTTGAATCAGTGAATGCAGCTCTCGATGTCATTAACCTTGATTACTCCAAAGCATTTGACACTGTCTCACACAAGATTTTGATTGAACAACTTCTTAGCATTAATCTGCAAAATAATATAACAAATTGGATTTCCTCCTGGCTCACCAACAGGAATCAACAAGTAGCCATAAGAGAATACCATTCCAAATGGGGATTAGTTACAAGTGGTGTGCCCCAGGGCTCGGTACTGGGGCCCACATTATTTAAACTTTTTATTTCATCTATGCAAACTACTGGTGAGACTTGAGCAGTCAAGTATGCAGATGATTGCAAATTAGGTTGCATAGTAAATAATTCACTGTCTGCAGCTGACATGCAAAATAACCTAAATCAATTAGTATCCTGGGCATACAATAACAAAATGAGTTTTAACATTAAAAAATGTAAAGTAATGCACTTCGGGCACAATAATATTAAAAACATTTATATGATAAATAACATGCAGTTACAAGAAGTTGATTTTGAAACTGACCTGGGAGTAATAATTAACAATAAATTAACTTTTGAGCTGCATAATAAAACAGCTGTTAAAAACATTCATAGAATTATTAACTGCATCCTGAAAAATATTAAGAGCAGAGACCCCAAGGTCATAATACCACTTTATTCAACTTTAGTACATCCACATCTTGAATACTGTGCTCCTTTATGAACATCAACAACAGTTAGAGGTAGAAAACTAGTTGAGGGCGTACAAAGAAGAATTACTAAACATATTAATACTGTTCAAAAACTGAGTCATGGTCAAAGTCTTGAACATTTGGGACTGTATTCCTTACAATACAGACAAATAAGGGGAGATTTATGCTTTACCTATAAAGCAATTAAAGATGGATATCTCCTGGAAACACTTGGACTGGTTAGATATAACGGCATTTTAAATACAAGATCTCGTAATTTAAAATTAAAAGGGAATACTAATAAAACTAATAAACGTAACAACTGGTTCAGTCAGAGAATGATTTCTACATGGAACACATTGCATATCGATGTTGTCCAGAGTGAAAGCATGGTTGTGTTTAAAAATAATTTTGACTATTATATGGGTCAAAAAAAGACATCTTTCATAAGTTAAGTGTTCCACTGGTATAGGTGGCGAGTTTCTTATGGACCATTGGTCCCCTTAACTCGTAATATCCTATGAATTTATGAACCTATGGACTAAAGACTGGGTCAGCTTAGAGACTAGGTCTTGGGCCTTTATCCACATGGGGTAGTGTAAAGACCACTAGCACAGGGGAAGGACTTAGACAAGGTGTTGGGAGAGGCCGTTGGCAGAATGGCAAGCAAAAGGGAGTTATTTATTATGGGGAACTTTAATCTGATGGATGTAGACAGGAGCATTCTGGCCACAGCTACAAGAATAAGCTGGGCCATCTTCAACTCCCTAAAGAGGGCATTTCTCGGTTAGCTGGTTTTGAAACCCACTAGAGATAGGGCAGTGCTGGACCTGGTATTTATGAACAGGGACAGCACTGCAGACGTCACCATACCTCTCAACCTCTTGCCTCATAAATCAGGGACATGGTTTAAAAATCAGACAAAGACCCCAAATCAGGGACACATCTTAAAAATTGTTAATATTCACTCAGAAAGCTGACAGAATAAAGGGATTTTAGTGTAAGATTTCACTTTCTAAAGAAGAACACAGCAAACCATGTCTGGGGTGTAAGTGTACCAGGTTATGCTCTATTTAGAAGAGACAGAGAGAACAGGAAAGGGGAAAGTGACCCTGTATGTAAAGGAACGTATTAAGGCAACTGCAATACAGGGTAAATGGGGGAGGCCGAGACATTGTGGGTCACTCTTGAACCAGGAAAAGGAAAATCAATTCATACAGGGAAGATCTATAGGCCTCCAGCTGAGGGAGAGGAGGTGGACAGGGGACTGCTGGAAGAAATACAGGACATGACAACAAAAGGGGAGATGCTGCTGGTGGGGGATTTTAATATGCCAGATGTGGACTGGTCCATCCCAGCAGCTGCCTCGACCAGTATTTTTGGAGATTGAAAATCACTATCACCCATACCTTCTATAATTGAATTTATGTATATATTGAACAAAGTTGGGGCTAGAATACATCCTTGTTGTACACACCAACTGATCTTAATTGGTGAAGATAAATTCACTAATTGATCATATTGTACCTTTGCCCAGGTTCTCTGATGGAGCCTTATCAGTATATTCAGCAAGTCAGGATCTATGTCATAAGCTTGTAGTTTGTCCCAGAGTATTTGAATTTGATTGAGTGGAATGCTGTTTTAAAATCAATAAAACAGCACTATAACTTTGATTTTTTTATCTTCTCATACTTCCAGATCAAATGTTTAAGAACAGAACAGTGCTGAATAGTGGAACGCTTTTCTCTAAAGCCATTTTGTAATTCACACAATAAACCAATTTCCTCTAACCATTTTTGTAAGCAGTTCAAAATAATCCTTGCGGATAACTTCTAGGACACATCTAGTTAACTTATCGGCCTGTACATAGAAGGGTTATTTATATTACCTTTTTTAAATATAGGGTAGATTATACTACCCATCCATGAATCTGTTAACGGATCTCCTTGAACATAACTATTAAACAGTATATGTAAAAGTGGAAGCCACCACTCTGGAAATTTTTGTACACATCTGGTACTATATTATCAGGACCAGGTGCTTTATTAGCTGTTACCTTTTCTAATGCTAATAAAATCTCCTTATTTTCTATGTATATTGGCCCTGGAACGAAACCTAACGGAAGTTGTTTAATGCTTAAATATTCATCTCCTTCATCATAATAAAGAGTGGAAAAATAACTTTCCCACATTCCTGGCATAATTGCTGATTCTACTCACCTACCATATTGAGCATAACCCTGGCAGACTAGCAACCAGAATTGTTTTGTATTTCTATTTATTATTACATCTCTTAACTTACCCACATATGATACTGAAATTTCTGTTTTTCTTCCACGCTTTGTTTAAATGTTTATGAGATTTATTTTCCATGCAATTATTATATTTTCATTTATTTAACTCCATTTTAGCTGCTCGACATGTTTTGTTAAACCAGGTTCTCTCATATTGTTGTCTCTACACATTCTGAAAACAGAATGGCCTAATATAACTAAGTATATTACTAAAGTTCTCTAGTAGTTTACTCATATCGGTATCTTGTAAAATGTTATGTCTAATAGTGAATAAATGTTCTGAGTATAATAACTCAGTAAATTTTCTTTCTTCCTGACGTTTTCTATCTTATCCTACGTTGATGAATAATCTCAAAGCCCTGTGGTCTTAGTTCTTGATTCTGATAATTCCTACCTTGAAGAGAAGCAACAATGTTTAACAAAACTGGAAAATATGCTGATTATGCCTGTTAAGGACTTCTAGATTCTCAGTGATACTTACGGCCTTTATATTGGGCCATATAAGATCAATGATTGATGTACCTCTAGGGCCAGCAAAAGTGAAATTGCCATTAGGATCACCAATAGTTCTACCATTTAAAAGACAGAGATCTAAAGATTCCATTATTTCAATGAGCTGTTTATCCTATCTATTAGTTATTTTTTCCTTTGTATTATGGTTAAAGTTTATCTTTGGATTTATCAGATTAATTCCCTTTGTTAAGTCCTTTTTTGTGAGGTTATTGCCTCACTTGCCTCTCTTGAATTGAAGTCCCCTAACCAAAGGAGGTGTGTGGCTACATACTTGTCTAATAGTATTTCAAGATATGATGTTAACCTTTCCCAGTTATAACTGTTTGAAAACTTTTTGTCCTGGGCAGTACGTAAACATGTATTATTAATAATTTATGAGATCCATGATCCAATAATAAAGGTAATACAAAATTTGTAGAACCCCCTAAGAAGTTAACTTTAAAGTTCAATGCGGTTTGAAGATAAATAACCAATCCACCTCGTGGTCTACCTTTTTTTGATTTCTCCACAGGGACTGTATACCCCGAATATCCTGGCAACATGGATGGATTCATATCTGTATACCAGATCTCCTGCATGCATATACTATCATGTTCATAGGAGCCAACTCCATGGGTGCTTGGGTGCTCTAGCACCCACAAAGTTGACATAAGCACCCTCAATATTTTGAGCGCAGTCTACAACAAAGGATTATTAGGGAACCTGGTCACAGGAAAAATACTACCTACTGGAAATGAGCACCCGCAAAGATTCCTAAAAGTCGGCATTCCTGATCATGTTTCTCAAGGAATTGCTTTACCTCATTATCAGCTAACTTATTTACTAAACCTTCTATATTCCACATAATTATATTTAATATTTTCTACTTTCTCTCCACTAAAAAAGCTGTTTGTCATTCTCTAGACACCGCTGATAAAGGAGCAAATTGATTTTTGTCCAAATTTCCCAGGCTTATATCCTGAACATTTTGTTAATTCTTTACATCTTTCCAAACTAGGTGGTCCATCACATGCAAACCCATAGGATCCAGTACTTTGGATACCTCAAGAATTAAAGCTGCTAGCTTTGAATGGATATTTATATTTATTTATTTATTTATTTGCTTTTGTTAACCGGGTAAGCACACTAGACAGCCAAATGCCTATTTTCAGGTGCGACCCGGGAGAGTTACAGGTAAAAATTTGTACATGAACAGTAGAGGAATCAAGAAAATACATATGAAATAACAGACATTTCAAGGCCAGCCCAACAATAGGTAGGCACAGTGCAAATTCATTATGATGGTACATACAGGATGAAAGTTGGGAGGAGAAACAGCGGGGTAGACATATATTCTGTCCATTCGTAATTAATATTCATTTTCAAATGTACAAGAAGGGAAGTTAGCAATTTCTCTTTTAGTCTGTCGAAATGATGGAGTTCCCTGAATCTCCCATCCAAAAAGTGAGAGTGTTTTCTTTTCACACTGATTAATCTGATTTTCCTTATAATAGTTAATAACTTCTATTATCCTATCAAGCCATTTATCATTGTGTTCTTCCTTCTCATTCTTCCCTTCCTCTGTCTCTATAAAATGTACTGGTACTTCTTGAGGCGGAAGAACGTAAATTGTTTTTTTCTTTAATTCCAATTCAAGTTCCCATATTTTGTTTGCCAGTACCTGAGAATTACAGTAAACTAATACACAATCTGAGTAAAAAATATTTGGGGGTCACATAATATAAGCATCTCTTATTTCCTCAGTTATGTGAAATAACTGCACAATCCAGTCTTTTAAAATTTCTGAAGTTTCTTGACATAGTTTATGTATACCATATATTTCAATCAGGTATTCAGTTTCAACGGTTTTTCCCATTATTGATTGCAGATTTATATTATTTGAATCTGGCTGTTTCCCTGCTAAAGAAAATGCTGAATTTTCTTCAAGTGTATTCCACAATTTATTGCTTGCCTTTTGCTTTCTCTGTTTCATTGCTGCATCTTTGGGTTTTCCTTGTTTCACCACTGTAGCCCATGTAGGTTTACTATGAATATGCCTTTTGGGTAGGCTGTCCTTGATCGCCGTATTCCTAATTTCCAAAGACTCAGGGTATACTCCAGTTTGATTAATCATCTCTACAATTTCTGTTCTATGCAAAGACACTTGAGGCTTTGCTGGGTTATTTTCTTCTTGTACTTTATCAGTGCATTTTGTCAATTTTGAATTATTGTTCCTAATCCTTTTCTTATTTCTTGGTGCTTTTTTATTTTTTGCTTGTAAAAGTTTTTTACTTTTTATTATCCCTTGTCAAGTCAATTAATTCCACAGTTTCCTCCTGCCCTTTATGAAATGGGGACAGGAGATTCACTTGAGCTGCCTTTTTGATCATTATCTTATTTTGCCTTTTTTCTGTCTCCATTTCATATTCTTCATCAAATTCTTGTACTTCTTTTTCCTTCTTTCTTATTCTATCTAGAAGGACCTTATTATAAAAAAGTCTGTTCTTAAATTTGATAATTCTTCTTTAATTACCCATATATTTTCTAGAATCATAATATTGGCATAATACTGATTTTTAATGATTTCTGGAGTTTGCTTGGATAGTGTTGTTGATGCTGTAAAATCTCCCTCATTAATAAAATATTCTTTATTATAGTTTATATTGTCTTCTTGTATAGTTTGGACTGGTAATCCTACCGGTGATGAGACGGGGGAAAATTTGGGGGTGTTACTATCTAAAGTGTAATGATTTTTATTTTCAGTACTTTGCATTGTTACCTCTTTATTCTCATAACTCTGTACTATTACCTCTTTGTTATCATGGCTTGTGTAGCTATTGACTAATTTTTTGAGACCTTCAGTTATGTGACTCAGTTATTGAATGACTGAGAGCAGGGTGTTCCTTTTCATTGGATTCCTGTCATTATCAATTTTATAAGAGATTCTATTGTTATAAATTCTGCTTTGCCACATATGTCCCTCAGAGCCTATCTCAGACACATATTTTCTCTTTCCTGGTCTGTTTGTGTCTAATACAGACTCTGAGATGGGATTTGAACTTGCAGCATGTAATTTCATTACCTCATTTCTGTGGTCATCAGTTTTCACCTTTGATTCTTCCATCCATTCAATCCTATCTTGAATACTATGACAGGGAGGCAGTATAGCACAGTGGTTTAAGGCTCTGAGCTGCAAATCTGGAGACCTGTGTTTGAATCCCACAGCCCACACTTGCGTACAGTGTGACCCTGAGCAAGTCACTTAACTTCCCTGTGCTCTCAGGTTGCACCTGTAAACAAGCTTTCAGCTTAGTGTGTCTCACCTGGATAAACAATTGGAAAAAAAATTATTTATAATGCTTCTCAAGAGGTATCAAACAAATCTTGAAAAACACTTGAATTCAAGGTGTTATAGGAGTTATAAGTATCGTATGATGCAAAAAAAATTGCCTTCAAATAAGAGTCTGTAAGTCTTGGTGACCTTAATCTACCAGAGCCTCCAGATAAGGGGGAATTACTGTTTGTTTGATCCCTCTGAGATTAGGGTAGAAATAGCCCTTTCCTGTACATCAACCTTAAAAAGAAAATCAGTTTTTTTAACTTGATTTCCTTCCATTTCCCCCTACTGATAATGTTTTCTTTTAGAACCATTTTGTTCTATATGACCATCCAGTTGTTTGGCAGGGGAGCAAATTAAGCCACTTCTGGTACTAACTATACTTGCACCTTCCCTATGAAGTAAATAAACCCAAGTAATAAAACCTTATTCAGTTGTATGTAAAAAAGGTCTGCAGTTTATATATACAAAATGCAAATGTCTCCAACTATATTATAACAATAAAAGTAAATTATTATGAAAATAGAATAACTTAAAAATGTTCAGTGTAGGGTCAATTCTGGAAGGTCGTTCATTCCCTCTTCTCACCATCCTCTACCCCCCACCTCCATCCTCAGGCACAATCACTCAGTTCTCTCTGAACCTATCGCCATCATGAATGCTTCAACTCCCACTCTCGCCACCTGTGCTTCTTCTCTGCTAAGCACCCTCCCAAGCCCATCCCCCACCCTGGTGCCCCCTTCCCCATCCCTGACACTATTACACCCCTCTGCTATTTCTCTCACCCCTATGTTGCCCCACATCCTGTCCCCTCCCTCTGCTCTGCTGCCCATCCCCCTCTGAACCCCCATACCCATCTCCCTGTTCTCCTTCTCTTCTGTCTCTCCTGACACTACCCTTCAAGCTCTCCTGGCACTCAACCCTACCAAAGGCTCATTACCTGATGGTCTTGACCCTAGGCTTCTCTACCTCTCTGCTCCTGCCGTAGCCTTCCCACTCTCCCTGCTACTAAACCTCTCCTTTGAGACTGCCACTGTGTCCTCTGTCTGGAAACATGCTGTTGTCCTCCCCCTTCCCTAAGGGGGGGTGACCCCTCCTCTTCTGGGAACTATCGTCCTATCTCTTTACTGCCAACCTTAGCTAAATTACAAGAACACATAGCCCTCAACCTACTCTCCTTGTTTCTCTCTGATTCCGCTTTTTTCACCTCCTTCCAGTCTGGCTTCAGGAAATCCCACTCTACCACCACCTCTCTCCTAAGGTTAACTGACACCATCTCCTCAGGCTTTGAAAAAGGGCACATTACCTCAGCCATCTTTGTAGACCTGGCCAAAGCCTTTGATACTGTCTCTCACCCTCTTCTCCTTCACAGCCTTACAGCTGCTGGACTATCCCCTTCTGCTACAGGATGGTTCAGTGCCTACCTGTCCGGCAGGTCACAATCAGTAAGAATAGCTGATGCTATCTCTTCCCCCCTGCCTATAACCACTGGAGTCCCCCATGGCTCAGTGCTAGGCCCCATCCTGTTCTCCATCTTTTTAAATGATCTCCCCCTGGTTTGCACTGCATCCAGCATCCAAATGTATGCGGATGATACAGTACTGTATATCACTGCCAATACCATTGCTGATGTCACTACCAGGCTACAGTCCGACTTCACTAAAGTCCAACTCTGGTTTAGTTCTCATCAACTCTTTCTAAATGCCAAGAAGACAGTCTCCATGTCCTTTGGCACAAGGCAGAGACTTGCTAGGCTAATTCGTCTTCCCACCTTTCACACCCTTGATGGGACTGCTCTCGAGGACTCCTCCTCCTTCAGGTATCTCGGCATCTGGCTGGACAGACACCTTGACTTCTCTGTTCACATTGATGCTGTTCTGAAAAAATTAAGGCCCAAGCTCGGGGCACTTTACAGAAACCGCAGCCGCATCTCACTCGCTGCCAGGCGTGAGCTGGCACAGAAGATGATCATGCCTATTTTACCATCATGCATAGTCTACGATGATGCCCCACTGTCCCACCCATTCAGACTAGACTCTCTTCAATTCCTTCTGTCGCTTGCTCTCTATGCCCCTCCGCACCCATCATTGCGATCTCTACCACCTCTCAGCATCCTTCCCCTCCACTTCCGACGTGCGCTACATGGTGCTAAGCTCATCTCCAAATTCTGGCTTGGATCTCTCCCCTCATATATCTCCTCCTCTATTGGCACCCCTACCCACTCCCTCTATTCCCTGAGATCCCAGGCTGACACTGCATTCTCTCAGTTCCTGCAGAACTACTGCCTCTGGTCAAAAAGCATTCTCCTACCACTTGCCTAAAATGTGGAATGCACTACCCCACAAATCCATGCCTCCTCTTCCCTATATTCCTTACCTCTGCTTTGCACAATTAACTTACACCCACCCGCACTGCTCTGACCCTCAACATACCTGCCTCCCTGTCCCCCTCTGCCTCTCCTGCACTTATGCTACCCCATATAGACTAACACTTAAAAAGGGTGACAGGATCCATTATACCCACCCTGCTGCATCTGCATCACTAGCTAACTGTCTGTTTGTATGCAGTTGTCAGCCTTACATCCTATGCTTGGTCCATGTACTGACTCTATTGTATGTTGCTCCTATGTACTGCCAATTCTGTAACTGTTGTATCTGTTATTATGTACCAAACTGCCATTAACCTGTATTGCAACTGTATGAATGTATTCTCCATCTTTTATGAATGTAGCTAAACTCTCACGCTGTACATCCCTCCCCCTGTTTTCCCCAGGACGTACCGTGAGACGAGCATTAAGTTGCTCAGCGTATCTTTCCTGGTGTAACAATTCAATAAATAAATAAATAACATAATCTAACAGTTCTCAGAACTACCAGTCCTAGCAGACTAAAATCTATCGGTTGAGTCTTTTAAATTAAATATCACCCAGTGTCTTCTTGCTTTAAGATTTGATTCTTAATTCCTTCTTGGAGAGTCCATGTAATTCGAGCAGAGATGAAATTCATGGATAGAAGCAGCGTACACAGTTTGATTAGAAAAGTGCCGAAATTCAAGAAAGACTTATGGTGCAAAGTCTTGGTAATTGGTTCATCAAATGACTCCCTAGAACATGGCGTCCGCACTCTGGTCTCCTTTTTGGAATAGGATATTAGAGCCATAAAGCCAGTCAGTATAAAATTACTGATAGATGCTGATAGCTACTTTTGCCATACGTCTGTCAAAAGTTTGTTCACAGGTTCTAGGGTGAGAGCAACTTCAGGGCAGTAAACAACAGTAAGCTTTCAAAGCTAACTGGCATGGTCTGCTTTTATTTTAGGCCTACACAAATTGCAGCAGCTTTTAGTTTTCAGGTTGGAGATAGTCTGCAATCTAACTGGGTAACCAAGGTGGTGGACCGGGGAGAATGGTAGATGTCGCCTACCTTGACTTCAGCAAGGCCTTTGACACTGTACACATAGAAGACTAGTGGACAAATTGGCCGGTCTGAGGGTGGGCCAAAATGTGGTGAACTGGGTTAGGAATTGACTATGGGATAGGAAGCACAGGGTGGTAGTAAATGGGATCCAATCAAGGAAGAGAGGTGTGACCAGTGGGGTACCACAGGGTTTAGTCCTGAGGCCAATTCTTTTTAATGTCTTCATTAGAGACATTGCAGATGGGCTGGAGGGAAAGGTTTGTCTGTTTGCAGATAACACCAAGATCTACAACAGGGTAGACACTCCAGATGGGGTAAATAGAAGAAGGAGGGACCTGGTAAAACTGGAAAAGTGGTATGAACTGTGGCATCTGAGGTTCGATGCGAAAAAGAGCAAATTCATGCACCTGGAGCATAAAAACCCAGCAGCGCGCTACAGAGTGGGGGGAGAACTGCTGTCAGTCACCAGAGAGGAAAGGGATTTAGGCATCATCATCTCAGATGACCAAACAGTGTACAAAGGTGGTGGGGAGAGCCAGTGCTGTGTTGAGATGCATAGGTAGGGGTATAACGAGCAGGAGAAGGGAGGTGGTGATGCCACTGTACACTGGTGAGGCCTCAGCTGGAATACTATGTACAGTACTGGAGACCCCATCTTTGAAGGAATATAGATAGGGTGGAGGCAGTTCAGAGAAGGGTGACTAAGATGGTTAAGGGGTTGCACCAGAAGATATACGAGGAGAGGCCAAGGGACTTGAACATGTATACACTGGAAGAGAGAGGGGAGTGGGGGGTGGATATAATAGAAACCTTCAAGTATCTTAAGGGCATTAACAAGGTGCAGGTGGAGGACAACTTTCAGTATAGAAGGGATATGAGAACAAGGGGGCACGATATGAGATTGGAGGGGGACAGATTAAGGGGGAACATGAGGAACTATTTCTTCACTGAATGAGTGATGGACAATTGGAATTCTCTGCCACAGGGGGTGGTGGGGTGAGCACAGTGAGGGGTTTCAAACATGCCTGGGACAGGCATAAGGGTACCCTAGATGGAGGAAAGAGAGGCTAAGCTGATAAAACCAAATAGGGTTACCAGCCACCGATACAGGGTAGGAAAAGGGGCAGACTGGATGGGCCTTGCGGCCCTTATCTGCCAGCAACTTTCTATGTTTCTATGTTAGAACAAGTCTGTAACTGTAATAGCTGACATTATTTTGTGCTTACAGTCTCCACTGTTCAGTCACAAAAATACAAATTTTATGAGGGATACAGGGAAAATTCTGAGGCAAAATCAGGGACAGTTGAGAGGTATGGACATCACAATGGGTAGTCCCTGGGTGCAGGCAAGCACCATTCTGTGTGATTTGACATATGGATTGGACGAGGAAAAACTGCACTAAGATAAGGATCCTGGACTTCAGGAGGGCGGATTTTAAAGAAATGGATGCCTATCTCAGTAAATACCTCGGGGGGGGGGGGTGGCCTGGGGAGTAGAGACCCAATGGAAAAAGAATGAGGATGAAGTAGCCAAGGCAGCGGCATGCTGTCTGAAGGAAGCAAGCAAGGGAAGGAGGAGGCACAGGCAGCTGTGGTTCTCAAAAGAGGGTGGCCAAAGTGGTAAAGGAGAAAAAAATACAGAATATAGGAAGTACTGGGAGACCCAGATGGAGATGGACAGGGAGGTCTGTCTGGAAAAACAAAGGCAGGCAGGAGGGAGGTTGAGGGCAGATAAGGTACAAACAGGAGAGCTATTCACCAAGGAGGTCAAAAAATGGAATAAGGCTTACTTCGGGTACGTGAGTAAAAAAGAGAAAAGCAAGGGATGGGATAGTAAGAATTGAAAGGGTGGAGAGGAGGAGACTGTGCAGAAGAAGATCAGGAAAAGTTAACATTTCAAATGAGTACTTCTGCTAGGTCTTCACAGGAGGGGGTTGGGGAGCAGACCAACATGTATCAGCAGGCGTCTGGGGAGTGGGTAGTGGGTAGTGGACACCAGTCATTTTCAGAGGTGAGTGTCTGGAAAGGATTGGAAGCCCTGAAGTAGAACAAGCTGATGGGACCCAATAGGATTCACCCAACGGTTCTAAAAGAACTGAACATAGTACTAACCATCCCTCTCGCAACAGTATGCATCACTTCATTGGGGATAGTTCCGGAGGACTGGAGGAGGCCCAGTGTGGTCCCTCTGCACAAGAGCGGCAGCAAGGAGGAGGCTAACTACTACAGGCCAGTCAGTCTCACATCAGTGGTGGGAAGATTAATGCAGACCTTGATGAAGAAGAGGCTGATGGAATGCCTGGAGGCAAATGGCCTTCAGGACCACCGGCAGCATGGGTTCACATGGGGGTGGTCATGTCAAACAAATCTCAGAGATTTCTTTGACTGGGTGACTAGGGAGGTGAATCAGAGGAGGGCAGAGGATGTGTCCTGTCTGGAGTTCAGTAAGACCTTCAACACTGTGTCGCACAAGAGTCTAGTTAAGAAACTAAGAAATTAGGGGTTTGGGGAGAAAGTGGTAAGCTGGGTATCGAACTGGTTGAAGGATAGAAGGCAGAGGGTGGTGGTAAACAGCAGACTTTCTGGGGACTAGAGAGTGATTAGCAGTGTGCCACAGGGATCAGTACTGGACTGATCTTCAGTGTTTTCATAAGGACATTGCTGATGAACTAAAGGGGAGGGTGTATCTTTTTGCAGATGACACAAAAATCTGCAACAGACTGGACACTCAAGAAAGTGGGGAGAGAATGCAAAGGGATCTGGGGAAACTACAGAAGTGGTTCAGGGTGTGGCAGCTGGGTTTCAGTGCCAAAAAATGCAAAGTCATGTACCTAGGTCAGGGAAACCTGGGAGATGTATATAAGATGGGGGTACATACAGCTACCAAACAAGAAAGGAACCTCGGGTAATCATATCTGATGATTTTATGGTGGCAGGGCAGTGTGACGAGGTAGTATGTTAAGCTAGTGGGATGCTGTGGTGCATAGGGAGGGGGATTTCTAGCAGCAGAAGGGAGGGAGGTGGTGTTGCCTCTGTATCAGTCACTTGTAAGACCCTACCTACAGTGCTGTGTCCAGTTATGGAGAACGTGACTCTGTAAGGACATTGGCAGGGTGGAAGCGGTTCACAGGAGGGCTGCCAAAATGGTGCACAGGTTGCACAGGAAGCCATAGGAGGAGAGGGTGCAGGATCTCAGCCTGTACTCACTGGAGGAGAGGAGAGTGAGGGGGGACATGATTAAGACCTGTAAGTACGTAACACAGGGGTGAACATGGTGCAGATGGGTAGTCTCTTTCAGAGAAGGAAAAGCACCAAACTATGAAGGCTTGCAATGAAACTAGAGAGGGAAATTCAAGAGGAATTTGAAAAAATACTTCTTCACAGAAAGAGGGGTAGATGCCTGGAACAGCCTGCCACAGGATGTGGAGGGGGAGAAAACTATGGCGAGCTTCAAGCATTGTGAGATAGGCACATGGGCATAATAAGTATAGGAAAGGGAGGTGGAAAGGATGTCGGTGACCAAATAGGGTCGAAGGTGTCGGAATAGTCAGGGAAAAATTGGGCAGACTTGATGGGCATACTGGTTCTTTTCTACCAACAAATTCTGTGTTTCTCTGTTTCTACTGCCTGTATGAAAAGTGCTTACATTAAGGACTGCATCAGGGCCACATTGGGAAGGGCTCCCAGTATCTATTCATTGCTGTCCAGCCTGATTTGGTAAAAGTTATCCAGCTGCTGGGAAGGTGTTGTTCATATCAAAGGAAGACAAGAGGCTATTTAAAAATCATTTATTGCTTAAAGTGACAGTATATCTTTCATGAACTGCTTAAAGTAGAACTGTACTAAACCTGTACATAATTGTTCTGTTCGCTTGCTCATGCAGCGCGAGGTGAACATCTTGTAGCTAGTCAGGAGAGTAGGGGCTGCAGAGATGTGTCAGTGTAGCATCCAGTACATCTCAGGCTGCAGGAGGCTCACCAGAGACAGCCAATTGAGGACCAGGCTGATAGGTTGTTCAGCCTGGCTGATGGATGGAAATTTTATGTAGTTAAAAGGATAAAACCACACCTATCAGGGCGAGGCTCTATCTTTTCATCTTCAAGATGCTGCCAGCAGGAAGCGGAGCACTGTCATGCTGTGCCTGCTCTTCATTCCCCAGCTCTCCTCTGCTCCTGATGCTGCTTCTGGTCTTCAGGACCTGTTTGAAGTGGGAATATTTAATAAGAAAATTGCTCATCCTGGTCTGAGTCTGTGCAACCCCACTGAGACCCCTCAAGCCCATCCTGGACTGAGGCTGCATGACCCGATGAGGACCCCCCTCCATATCTGATATGCATCTCCCCCTTGTGATGCTAGAGTGCCCAATCCCCAGTGTCACTTTTGGTTCCTCATTTTTTTTAATTAAAACCTAAAAAAGCAGAAAACATGTCTTCTGTGGCTTCCCAGCTCCCCACACACTCTACCCTGCCCCCCCACACTCAGCACCCACCACACCTCACCTCCCATACCCCTCCCACACCTAAAATAAGTACTGTGCTGAAAATTCACTCTGTGAGGAAAACACATCCTTCTGCTTCAACACCGACAGGGAACTGAAGAAATAAGGTAAGTACTATCAATATATTTTCAGTGAGTTTTGAACTTTTACTAATAACTCCCCCCCCCCCATACTGCTTTCTTCCTGGCGGGTTAGCTCTGGCAGGCTATTTAGCCCTGTCCGTGCCGTCTGTTCGGCACCCACCACCCCTCTCACCTCACCCCGAGAATTCCCCCACGGATTGCCTCAGTGGCATGGTCAGGAAGGGGTGTGCTGTCCTCCCTCCACTTGGTGACTCTCATCCAGAATTGGGGGCAGCAGTTGGGTGGCAGTGCAGGAACAGGGTTAGGCAGGCAGGGCTTCATGAAGCTGGCACCTTCCCTTTTCCACTTTTCTCCCTTTCCCCTTACCACGGCGGCACGTAAGTGTGCGAGCGTGGAGGCACACGCATGCTATGGAACCTTGGCCACTCCCTTGCACGGCACTCAGACTCTGGTGCTGCCACCTGACCTCCACTAGATGGCAGCCAAAGAGCGTTGCAGTGTCTTTTAGGGCTCCACCTCATGAACAAGATAGGTAAAATTTTACAAATCAGTCCTAAAAGGTGATTTCACAGTCACTCCACAAAATCATCCTTTCGGACAGGATTTTAAAATATTTCACCTACCATCTTCATGAAGTGAGATCATAAAATGTTTGTTGAAAAGGTTGGGTCAGAGTCTTAAAAAAAACACAATTATGAAGGTACAGTGACATTTTTTAATGTTCATGCATAACTGTAGTCATTTTCAGTATTTTGACCCAACATTTTCAGCGTAGCCATTTTTTCAAACCACCTGCTGAAGGTGACAGGTTTAGTTTTTGCAGTCCTGCTCAGATGGTGATTTCGCAGGTGACCTGCACAATTATGTTTTGGGCAGGATTTGAAAAATGTCACCTACCTGGTTCTTGATGTGGGGTCGTTAAAAGACTATGTTGAAAATCTGAGTCAAAATCTTTAAAAAAAAAAAAAATTATGAGGGTACTTTGAAACTGTTCAGCTTTTTTTTTTTTCTAAATATAATTTTTATTACATAGATTTCAACATACAGTCAAGTGTACCATACTTTAAATACAGTAGTTTCACATTGGTCAAGTATATGCATAGGAGGGAAGGGGAGGTGCCATGCAGGGTCCAGCCCCCAACCCCCATCACATTTCCACAAGATGGACATTTTGCTGACAATCTGCATTTCCTCCCCCTTGACCCAGAGTGGGGGAGGGATGTGATCATTCATTTTCCACAAATATACAGTTCTAAATCTGCTGATTCCTTACATTTCATACTTTGCAGAGAATATGCCTTTCCTGTGAGGAGCAACTAGGAGAGGGCCCATGACCCCTCTTAGCTGAGGTGGGGGGGGGGTGACAACCATCAAAACAGACCCCTGCCCTGTTCCTGTCCATCAACAGATTGCACAGCTCTTCTGGAGTTGGCTCCTTCACTGCCCTCCAACTCCCTAACTGTGTTCAAGTGTGATTTTACCTGTTCCACTGAATTAGGCTCATCCACCACTCAGGGGACAAAGTCAGGATCTTTAAGCATAATATATATAATCCATCTAGCCCATTTGGACATGCCTGTTTCCCTTTGATCATTAAGGCTATAGGTGAGTATTTCCAGGTGATATATTTGGTTTACTATTATCTTCCACTCCTGGGATTCTGGGGATTAGCCAGACCTTGGTAATGGCCTTCTTGGCTGCTGTTATTAATATACCCAAAAGGTATCCGGTGCTGGAGTCCCTATACCCTCTTGGATATTGAAATAGCATATAAAGGTCTGCCGTAAGCTGTAGCCCCTCCACTAGGATCTCCTGTAATTCCCTGTGTAGCTGTTGGAGGAAGGGTTGTATGCTAGGTCAGGGCCACATCACATGTGTGTGGTGTGCACATTTTTCCCCGCACTTGCGTCAACACTCAGAGCCCCTCTTAGGGTCATAATGCCCTGTAATTGTCGGAGTGCAGAAATATCGAAGGAGGTGCTTCCATGCATACTTCCTCCGCTGGTGTGAGCTGGCAGCTTTAGAGGCATTATAGCATGCCGTATTCCAGCACTCCCAATCCACTTGGATCTCTAATTCTTCCCGACAGGACAGAATTACCGTGGTGGTGTTATCCTCTAGGGTTGTTAGCATTGGTTGGTATAACATTGAAACCAGATGTCCCTTCCCTGGGTGAATTAGTAACTCGCTGAGTGCATTGATTATGGGGGGATGATTGGGGCAATCATGTACCCATCTTGGGAGAGCGGCAAAGTAATGTCGAAGTTGTAGGTATCTGTAGAAATCCTGCCTGGGCAGACCGTACGCCATCTCTGTTTGGTTAAATGATTGTAGGTTATTTCCTAATAATAGTTGGGCAAGGTATTTTAGTGAGCAATGCTCCCATTCTTGGAACTTATGATCCTGTAGGGATGGCTGGAAGTTCAGGAAGATGGGCTGTTGGGCAAAGCAGGGACAGGAATGGGGTAAGATGAAGCGCTTTTCTGAGTGTTGTCCATCCTGTGATGTAGAAGTGGAGCCAGGGACTGGTCTGGTATAAGTGTCCTTGGCAAATGCTGGTGTGATAGAGGGCCTTGTAGTATTCCTGGTCTGTTAGTAAAGCTTTCTCAATCCCAAACCAATGGGCGGGAGCAGTTGAGCTCTGCCTAGCTGTTATATGCCCCATGTACTGCCACCTTGTGGCCCAGGTCATGACTGAAATGGTCCACTGGATCAGCGCACTTACCTGGTTACCAAAAACGTAAATAAATAAATAAATGTGAGTAAGTACCGACGCCCAATAATAGATTTGCAGATTACGGAGTGATAGTCCTCCATGATCTCTCGGGAGCATGAGAGTCTTAAATTTGACCCTAGGTCTCTGTCCAGACCAAATGAACCTAGAAATGGCCTTATTCCAGCACTGAAAGGTTGCCTGGGGTAAAGGACTTGGTAAATTTTGAAAGAGGTATAGTGCTCGAGGCAGTGTTACCATGCGAATCAGGTCTATCTTTCTGCTCAGGCTCAGTGGCAGGGAGTTCTAGTGGGCCAGGTCAGACTTGAGTTGAGTGGTAAAGGGGATGAAATTATTCTTGTATGCGTGTGAGGCATCTTGGGCAAGATAGACTCCCAGGTACTTAAGCTTTTGTAAGTCCCAGCGGAAGGGGAACAGCCGCCTTGTTCACTGTGAGGGTGTGTAGTGAAAGGTGAGTACTTCTGTCTTGCTTGTGTTGAGTGTATACGCTGAGACCTCCTCGAACTCCTCCAGTATATGTTTGATGTCTGGGAGGGTGTTCTCTGGGTCGTTTAGAAACAAGAAAACATCATCTGCATACAGTGCAATTTTATGTTGAGTCTCCCATGGCTATGCCCCGTATGCCTCCTGCCTCCCTTATTTTTTGCACTAGTGGTTCCATATACTTGGCAAAGAGGATTGGGGAGAGGGGGCATACTTATCTGGTACCCCTTAGTAATGGGAAGTATTCTGAGTGGTGCCCATTATTATTAACATACGCAATAGGAGAGCTATAGATGTTTTTAATTATCTGTATAAAGGTACGGGACAGGCCCATCTTGGCCATAACTGAGTAGAGGAAGGGCCAGTACACCCTATCATATGCCTTTTCGGCATCCAAACTGGCAGCCGCAGAGGGTGTCTTGTTCATGGCCATCTTATTGAAGATGTGTAGGGCTCTTTTAATGCTATCAGTTGTGGTTCTTCCACGTACAAACCCTGTTTGGTCCATATCAATAAGGAATGGCATTAAGGCATCTAAGCATCGAGAGAGTAACCCCATGAACAGTTTATAATCTGTACTGAGAACAGATATTGGTCGGTAGGAACTGCATAGATGTGGGTGTTTTCCCAGTTTAAGGAGTACTGATATGGAAACATATGACCAAGTTTGGGGAGGGGGGCATCTCACCCTCCAGGATGGAGTTAAATAGCTGTGTCAATTTGGGGAGAAGTTGTACCTGAGCCGCTTTATAAAATTCTGCCCCATAGCTGTCGGGACCTGAGGATTTCATGTTCTTACCTCTAGCTATGGCAGCTGCTACCTCCGCCTCGGTAATGGGCTGGGTGAGCTGCTCTCCTTGGGCCTCTGATAAGCGGGGGATATTCAGGGGACGTAAATAGGTGTCAGTGTGGTATTGTGGGATGGATCATGGGTAGGTGTATATAATGTGGAGTAGTATTCAGTAAATCCTCGGGTCACATCATGCAGTATCATTAGTGGCCGGGCATCTTGGGGATGTAGTAGGGTCCTTATGGTTGTTGATTTCAGATGTTTATGTCATTGATACGCAAGTAGGCATGATGCTCGGGGACCCACTGCATAATATCGCTGTCTTAGATATGTCAGGGCAGTCTCTGTGTTTTATCTTATTAGTGTGTCGAGGTCAGTTTTTGTTTGTTTGAGCTGTGGGAGCACCGAGTGATCCCCTGCTTGTGCACCATCTGTAAAAAGTATAAGGTGTTCTCTGGCTTCCTCTGGGTTTCCCATCTGGCGTGGGCTTGTTTTGCTGTATACTGAATGATGTCGCCCGGAGGACTGTTTTTATTGTATCTCAATATATTGCTGGGTCTGACTCATCTAGGAGGGTTGTCCCGTTGTATTTCATTTATTTTTTTTCAGCGATATAGTCCTTAAACTGCTGTGTTGTTAGGTAGTAATTGTTTAGGTGCCAAAATGTATTGCGTCTCTGTAGACCCATGGTCCATGTAGTGAGCACTGGGGCATGGTCAAAGTGCATTATGTCGCCCAGTCGGGAGTCCACCAGCCATTGTAGATTTTCTACTTGGGTGTAGCAATGATCAGTTCTGGTGCAGGTATGGTGGACCCCTGAGTAGTGGGTGTAGTTCCTAGCTCGGGGATGGAGATGTCACCATGTATCTACCCAGCCCATCTCCCATGTGAATCGAACAAAGAATTTCTGTCTGGCTGTTTGTTTGGTGGGGTCTTGGGTTGGAGAAATCTAGTTTAGGGTCAGGTGTGATATTCAGGTCCCCTGCCAATATCAACACCCCTTTAGTGAATAGAACCACCCTGTCCAGCAGTGGTTTCATCTGCAGGACCGGTAATCCCGGGGGAAAATAAGCATTAGTTAGTGTCACATCCCTGTTGTTGATGGTTCCCTGCACCAGCACCACCCTGCCCTTCAGGTCCTCTCATGTCGCCACTGAGTGGAAAGGTGTATGGCTCAGGATCAGGATTGCCCCCCCTTCCTACCACCCCGCATCGAGGAGGAGTACACTGCACCCATCCCAAACCCAGACAGCTTGTCATGTTCCGCCTGGTCATATGTGTTTCTTGTATAAGTAGAATGTCTGCCTTAGATTTCTCCAGGTATGTCATTATCCTTGCTCTGTTGATGGGGGATGACAAGCTGTTTACATTCTGGGAAAGGAGCTGTAGTGTGGGATCAACCATCATGATATTTTATGTTACTGTGACTCAGTGGGAAGTGTCCCCTCCCAGTGGCGACCCCTCATCCTCCATCTCGTCCCAAGCATCATCTTGGGGTTCAGCTGACTGTATTTTATGGTAACATTTTGACTCATTTCAACTATATACAGAAAAACATTTACGAAACCTTGGGCTACTGCCCAACTATATGTATTAACATTTGTTACTTTTAATAATGTGCCAACCGTATAACTTAATAACTAACAGCACAACTAAATTACAACATTGGCCCATGGTGGGCTGCTTGTGTATCAGGCAACTTGTACTTCCAATTTGGCTAGATGCTAAGATCTAGCGCACAGGGCTTACATTCTGTGGTGAGGGGAAACTTCAGTTGCGGGCCCTCTTAGGTATATACTACCTGTGTGGCGAGATCTACTGTCCAGTGCCTGTTGCTTCTCTGCAGAATCCAATTTTTATGTGTGGTGGTCCTGTTGGAGGGGGCTTGTGTGAGGCTGCTGAAGGGAGCCATTGGGAATAGTCCCGTCCACCAGTCAGTGGCCTTTGCTCAGCTCGAGGAACCAGATGGGGGGGCCCAGGTCCACTCCAGCATGTGGAATGCTCCAGTGCCCACCATCCTAGCACCCAGACCCGAAGTAGTAAATGAAAGGCAGACCTTGCCTCCAAGTGATCTTCACATTTTCCCCCTGGCAGCCATTGTCACATGCAGTGCACGTGTTCTGAACTCCAGAGTTGCACGTCATCGCATCTAGGAGTCTCTGAAGAGGTCCCCCCCCCCGCCACATGTGAGGAGGGTCTGTCTCTTGCTAGGGAGGAAAAGGTCAACACAGTAATTATTTATGTGTTAGATTGCAAAGTCCACTTAGTATCCAGTCCTCTCTCCTCCCCGATGCATGCAAGGCAACCCCCCATGCTCCCCATTCCACTCAGTTCTCCTCCTCCTCTTGTTTCTCTGATTTGGCTCAATGCTAGGAGCAGCAGCAGTCTCTTGTGAGATATATGTTAACTCCCGAATTCCCCGCGGGGGGGCTCAGTGATTCTTGTCTCCCTGCCCTTCCTCCTCAGGCCCTCCCACACCACCCGCCCCTGCATTAAACGCTTTGTTCGGGTATGCAGGGGAGGACCAGAGTTATAAACCCTCCCCCATTAGTTAGGTACAAAATTATGTAGTCCAGTAAGTGTTGGTCTTCTCGGTCCTGGACCGGGGTCGGACACTTAACTGCTGAGAGGTGAACTTCATCATTGGGAACGCCCATCTCCTTGTCCTGGCTTCTGGAGCTGTTGCAGTATCCCTGATGACCAGAAATGGAATGGGTACACAGAATAACCTTGCAGCAGTCATATCTTCCCTCTCACCCCAACCACTAGTAACCAGCATCTATAAAGGGGCGGTCCTTTCTGCAGCTGCTCAGTCTTCTCTCCCCTCCAATCTAATGTGTGCACTCCAAGCTTATTTAGGGCACCTACACTGGACTTCAGCGCACGGTCCGCAGCCCTCCCGTCTCCCCAGCAATCCAGCTCCTGTGTCTGTTTCCATGGGGGGAAGGGGAAGAGGCAGAGTCCCCACCCCCACAACCCACTACCAAACCAAGTCTGTCCCCCTGTAACCGAGAGCCAGGGCCTTTATTCTGAAACACATATATTTAAATTACACATTATCTTACCAGACCCCCCCCCACCCCACAATTGTGGCCAAGCAGTGTGTGCCTCTGAGTGATGCCACATAGACTTAGTTATGGTGTATACCCTTTACCCATTCCCCCGGGCACACACACTTCAGAAACCTCCTGCATCTTTAGCGTATACTGTTTTTTAAAGTTCAGTTCAGTCCTGGTCTAAAGCAATGGCAGGGAGTAAGACACAGATAGGAGGAAACTAGGATGCTTATCTGAGCTCATTAATTGAAGAGTTTAGTCAGGGAAGCCTGAGTTTGTTGCAGATTCAGTTCTGTATCCAACATGGTGTAAGGACAGGGGGCTCCTTCCTCTGAGATCTTCCCTCCTCCAGGTCTGCACAGCAGTGCCGGTTCCATCACAGGGAGTGTAGAGAAAAGAAAGGGGGGATGAACCATGCGGTGTCACTAAATTGGGTCCAGGCTGTGATTCCCTTAAACACACTCCGCAGCACCGCTGGGAGATCAAATGGGGGTGAGTTCATATCCAGCTAGAGAACCATGTGGTGTCACTACGGCACCCAAAGAGGGCGCTACCATAGAACTTAAGTCCCTCTCCTCGGCAAGGAAAGCTCGCGGCTGCTTCAGGGATGCGTTGGCCGTGCACTGGTGTGTGCAGGCCCATCTTGTTGGGAGTTTTGGAGAGAATCCACGATCTGGCACAGAGCCTCTACTCCCTGCCGTCGCCTTGAATTCCTCTGACCTGCCAACCATACACACTGGGAGAGTTTAGCAGCCAAGGAGGGTCTTGCTATTGGTTCACCCTCTGGTAGTTTGATTTTTCTTTTAGTCAGTTCCTCTGCTACCTCAGTCACCGAATTGAAGGAGAGCAGACCCTCTGGGGAAAAGAAAATTATCATTTTCATGGGATATGGGGTCTTGAACTTCAAATTGGCCTTTTTGAGCACTCTCATGATTGGGATATATGAGCGACATTTGGCCATCGCCTCGGGAGCGTAGCCATTCTCAAAACACAGTCTGTGCTCCCCATACTTAACAGTTCCCATCTTCCAGGCTGTGTGGAGGATTGTTTCCTTTTCTTGGAATCTCAGCATTCGCTCAAGGATGGTACAGGGCCTCGCTCCTGCAGGTGGCCTGGGACCGAGGGTTTGGTGCACTCTGTCAATTTCGAGGGTGATCTCGGCTGGCAGCTGGTAGGTATCTCTGAACAAGGACTGCAGGAAGGGGTTCATATTTGTACCCTCTGATCCCTCCGACAGGCGAATATTATTACGTCGGTTGTGACTTTCTGCATCCTCAGCCCTATCCTGGAGCGCAGACACTGTTTGGTGGAGTTGCACCAGTGCCCATTCTGCAAGGCCTACCCACCAGTCATTTTCGGTGAGTTGAGTATCACTTTTATCTTGACATTTTTCCAGTTTGGTTATGTCAGTCCTTAATGCAGTGACTGTACTCCACATTTCTTTCTGAAAGTCTTTGACCTCTGTGAGAATCTGTGCCATTTGTCTTTGGATAACCGATAGGCTGGCATATTCGAGCCTGGTGTGATCCCTCCTCGAGGTCTGAGAGCTCCCACTCTCCAACTCTACCTCGGATACTCCACTGCCATCCAGAGTTTCATCATGAGTATTTTTATTTTGTCCCCTTCTCCGTGGCATTATATTGCCTTTAGCGATGTCCTGTGGTATTTTTGTGATTAAAATTGTAGTAATTAAAGGCTTTATTTAGGGATCCTGCGGAGAGCTATCAATTAACGTCCAGTAGGTGGCATGATGTCACTGGAAGTCAAAAATTTTCAGCGTTGACTCATAACGTTAGTAATTTTCAACATTTTGACACCAAATTTTCAACATAGCCGTGTTTTCACACCACCTTATTAATGGGACAGGTGTTATTTTTTAAATCTTAGCTAAAACATGTTTTCACACTTGTGGTGCAAAGTGATATTTCAGGCAGTGTATAAATGACACCTGTCATGTTCAGAAGGGGGTGGGGGATGTTATAAAAAGACTATGTTGAAAATGCTGCATCAAAATGTCAAAATAAAAATATGAAGACATGTTTATGTCCTTGCTCAGCTCTCACGTTGTTTCTACAGTACACGTATGTTCTTCTAAAGAACTCTATGGTTGAAAGGGACAAATCACATCATACAGTTCCAAAATGACATTTAACACAGAATGTCAATCTAAAAACTGTTCCTGAGGTTACTAATAGGTCAGTATAGATGGAACAGTAACAGAATTTGAACCGGTATTTGAAAATAAATTCTACTGGGAAAATGGCTTTCAGGTTCAGCACAGTTCTTCTTTGAAGCAGCAGTGCAGCAAAGTCCGACACTGCATTTTTTTAAAGTGGAGCTGATTCCAGATATCTTCCAGTTTAATTTGCTGAAAAACTGTCCAGTTCTACCAGATTTTAGGTATTTTATTACATTATTACGTTATTCTAATGAATGAGTGCACTTGTATTTAATGTTTAATGTACTGTATGTGCTAAATTGTATTGATGTTACTTTATATTGTAGTGTATTAAGTCTGTATTGTATTTATTGTGCATTATTTTATAACTTGTCGCTTGAGAAAATGAGCAGTTTTACTCATCAGCTAACAAGTATAAAAAATAAAAATGGAATGAAAAATGACTATTCATAAATGTTTTAAATTGTTGTTTTACTCAAGAAAAAAGAGGGTGGCTACTTAATTTGTCTTAGAAATAGCATTGTAAAACTGACAAAGTATTAGGATCAAAAAAGTTATACTGAACAGAATAGGAATCGCCTAGAAAAATAGAAGCAACATAAATGCTAATATTTTTATTAACTGAAACTAGAACCTAGGCTTACTAGAAACAGTGTTTTTACTGCACTTCTACTTTTCAGTGTCTGGCTATTTACTGAGCTTAAGGCTCCTGGCACAGACTGCACCAGACACATTGCATGTGCTTGACCACCTCACAAACAATTAAAAGATGAAAGTATATCAACAGAATTGCATATGCCCAACCACCTAACAAACTAATTAAAGTGACGGTGCATTTGAGATATTGCAAGTGCCTGACTATCTATTGAACTTATTGAAAGTGACTGTGCATTAAAAGCATTGCATACATCCATCTGCCAAACAAACAATTCTAAGTGACTACATATAGAATAATACATGGGGTGGTGTGTGTAATGAGAATTTTACACACACCCTAGGTGTTGGATGCTATATAAACCCCCGAGAGCAAAGCTCAAGGGGTTTATCTAAACATCCAACACCAAGAGTGTATGTAAAATTTGAATCTGCACACACCACCCCATGTTTCATTTTATATAATTGCTGGGATCGCATTTTTTCTCTGGAGCAATTATATAAAATATACGGAGAGGCAGTGACAAGAAGGGGATGAGCAGTACCTGAAGCAGAGTTGGCGGTTCCCTGAGAGTAGCAATCTGGCAGCGGCGGTGGGGAGAGCTCTGTATAGCCCCCTTTGTTGTTTTCTTTAGTGAAAGTCCAACTGCCAAGCCAGGTGAAGTGTCGCTGAGGTGAGAAGAAAGGAGTCGAACGGGAGACACAGTAGTGGAGGCGCAGCGGTAAGCAATGGCAGACAGAAGAGAGCATCGCGGCAGAGCAGAAAGGCCCCGGAAGAACCCCAGTTGCCTTTCACTACACCATCATCAAAATTCCCCCAGTCTCCCTCCTACAATATTTCACCCCTGGTCAACCTGCCTACTGCTTAATCTATTAAAGAAAAATAAATAAATGCATTTTATTTACCGTGCCAGACAGCACAAAAGAAAAGCTCCTGAGAGGCAGAGCCACTGTGTGGCTTGTGCTTTTCACATAGGAAGAGCAGCGCATGTTCGCTGCTATAACCAGCTGATTATAACGGCTAATCACAACCATCTTTTCCTGTGGGAAAAAAACACAACCTAGTTATATGGAAAATATTGCATGTGCTTGACCACCAATAAACTATTTAAAGTAACTGTGCATTACATACTATTATGAAGTGGAGATTGTGAATGGGGGAAGCTGATTGACCAAGAGGGTTTTGAAGCTGTGATGATATCGGGCTACATCATCACGGCTTCAGAAAACCTCTGGTCACCAGCCTCCTCATTCTCCGGAAATCACATCTGCACCTGTTCCTTCAGTTCCCACACAAACACCCCGTGTCCCTGCCACTACAAAGGAATGTAGATTTCGTAGCAGCCTCAGTTAGCTGAAATGTACTGCCACACTACAGCCCGCTATTTCTTTTAAAATGAAGCGCTCGCCGCTTCTACGTGCAACTTTGCCATCTTGCTTTTTCCCCAGAGGCGCGCGCTTGGTCAACAAACCGCCCGTTTTCCACACACAGTGGCGCTGGGAAAAACATTGTTTTTTGTTGTTTTTGTTACTTCAAAACTCCTCTGTGTACCCTATCAGTTGCCAAGCTAAATAAATACTGACAACTAGCAACTTACTGATCTGTTGAAAAGACCAGAAGTCTCCCTGCTACACAGTTGGCTCCATTTCAGTCTGTTTTCCGTCCCCTTCTGGTGGCTTGCATTACAAAATCCTGTCTACAGTATTTAAGAACAAAAATAAAAGCACACACAGTTTCCCTGACTCCTGACCACAGTATACAGGGCTGGTACAGTCTTACTTCACAGCTGCATCTCCTCCACAAACGTCAGTTACAGTTACAGCAGTGCCACCTGCTGCCCAGACCCTTCCAGGAACTATTTTCTTGAAAGGTAGTCATCCAACACCCCAAAAACCTCATTTTCACAAGGTTATGCATATTTTGTTTTTATTTTTTTATGAAAACATTTTTTTGAGCCAGTTCATAATAGCAATAAGTCACTCCAGGGTGTGGTATATCATGGGATATCATCACTTCTCGGATGGTTAGACACATTCGGCCTGCGGCCTCGTCCCCAACCACCCGAGGCGTGACGATATCCCATGATATACCACACCTTATTGTGCCATATTGCTTAATTATAAAATGGGTCTCAAAAATCCTATAGTCTCATTGGTCCAAACATGTCACATGACCGTGTGTAAATCCTGCAACAGACAACCGGTAAAGATCCTGCTGATCGAATGTTTACTTTCTTTTAACCTAATTCATTTTATTTTTTAATTTTAATAACAGATTTGTTTTATAATCGCAGTAATGCACTTCAGGACATGTGTAGTAGTGGGATTTACACACGCCTTGTGTGGTTAAAGCCACTCAGCTGCGCCTCGTGGCACACCACATGAGGCATATGCAAATCCCACCAACACACACCCTCTCGTGCATTATTGCTTAATTGAATGCAACCTTTCAGTTAAACCAAATTACCCTTGCAGTAACTAATCCCAGTACAGTATCAATAAAAGTACTTTTATAATGCCAGTGACAACTGTACTTGTGTAAGACAGCGGCCTGCAGTGTAGTTGAGAGAAGGGAAAGTGTCAGCTGCCATCTCAGGGCAGGAGAAGGTTAATGTTAGGGTTGCTGGCAGCAGAGGTGCCCCGGGACTGCCAGGGAAATTAATTAATTTATTTTTTTTAAGAAGTCCAGGAGCGTGAGTGGGAGGTACCACTGGCACTAGGGAATTGTTTTCTTTTAAAAAAGGACTAGGCTGGTGGAGAGGGGCATGTAACTCAGGCAAAGTTTAATAACGCAGATATTGACTGGCATTGTTTCAGGATATTGTGAAAAAAGTTTGATCCTTTCGGGATCAAATATTTACTTCCAGTATGCATATTGCCCTAAGACTTTGGCTTTGAGCAATATCACTATTGTTAATAGTTCATGCCAAGGGGTCAATATGTTCCCACTATACACCTTAACTCTGGTCAGTATTTGTATATTATTAAAGCTTGGATTGAAATGGTGCCCATCCATTAACCAAAAGTCAGTCACATGATTAAAAATAACCTACACTATTGCCCTCTGAATTCCTAGCAATGGGCTGTAGTGCATGGCAACAGTCAGTCATTTAAGAACTATTGACTGCTAAACATAGCGATGCATCTGGAACATCCAAACACAGTGGATCAGATACAGCAGAAGCAACGTGGCTGGAGGTGCCAAACATGACACAGCAGGAGCCACCAATGAAGATGCATAAGGATCCTTTAACAGGTCATGCCAGACAAATCTGATAGATTTCTTTGACTGGGTGACCAAAGTAGTAGATCAGGGAGGGGCTGTGGACATGGCCTACCTAGACTTTAGCAAGGCATTTGACACAGTCCCACACAAAAGATTAATATACAAGTTAGCCAGCCTGGGAGCGGGTCCCAAGATGACAGCCTGGGTAAAGAATTGGCTGGAGAATAGGACACAGAGAGTAATAATAAATGGAGTCCACTCTGAAGAAAGGGGTTACTAGTGGGACTGAGGGTTCAGTATTAGATCGGTCCTCTTCAATGTCTTTATAAGCGACATTGCAGAGGGACTAGAAGAAAAGTATGTCTCTTTGCAGATGACATAAAGATCTACAACAGAGTTGATGCACAAGGTGGGGTGGAAAGGATGAGAAGGGAATTGGCAAGTTAGAGGAATGGTCAAATGTATGGCAGCTTAGATTCAATGCTAAGAAGTGCAAGGTAATGCACCTGAGAAACAAAACCAGGGAAGAGTACACAATGGGGGTGAGATACTAACAACAACAAAATGGAAAGGGACCTGGGGTAGTCATATCAGATGACCTAAAGGTGGGCAAGCAACGTGAGAGGGCAGCAAGGAGGGCTGGGGATACTGGGATGCTTAGGAGAGGCATCACCAGTAGAAAACAGGAAGTTATTATCCTCTGTACAGACAGCTGGTGAGACCCCATCTGGAGTACTGCGTGCAGTTCTGGAGACCCAATCTCCGCAAAGACATAGACAGGATGGAAGCTGTCCAGAGGAGGGAGAAGCTAAATGGTGCAGGGTCTGCACGGAAGACATATGAAGAGAGACTTAAGGAGCTTAATATGTATAGCCTCGAGGAAAGGAGGGAGAGGGGCACATGATAGAAACTTTCAGCACGCCAAGGGAATCAACAAATCCAAGAGGGCATCTTTCAAAAAGAGGTGCAAGAACAAGGGGGCACAATTTGAAGATAGAGGGGCGGCTCAGAGGTAATTTAAGGAAGTATTTTTTCACAGAGAGGGTTGTGGATGCATGGAACGGCCTTCTGGAGGAGGTTGTGGAGTCAAAAACTGGTGGAATTCAAGCATGCATGGGACAGTCATAAGGCAATTCTAGGGGGTGGGGGTAGGAAGAAGTAGGCTGCTGGTTAACTAGGATCTGCAGCTTATCCAGTAGGTAAGGAAATGGGCAGACTGGGTGGGCCAAGCAGTCCTTATCTGCCGTCAAATTCTATGTTTCTATGTAACATGGACACCTCTTCCATAGCAGTATAAAAAAGGCCCGGAGAGCTGATTTTTAGTTAATTTAAGCCCCAAGGGGCTCTAAAGCTTCCGGCTGTGAGCCAGGTTAAGCAGGCGGCAAGAGCTTACATAGTTGTGTTTAAAAGCCCAGAGGGGCTTAGTTTAAAAGATAGTTCCTGGCAGCTGAACAAGCATGTGGTTAAGACCGCCAAAAAAGAAAACTCATGCACTTGCAGCTCAGTATAAAAAGCCAGAAGGGTGTAGTTTTTGTGGCTCAATATAAAAAGCCAGAAGGGCTTAGTTAAATTGGTAACGTTAATTTTTATAGGACTTAAATATCGTAAGTTGTGGGGCTTTAATAAAACTGATATTTACCAAAGTTTTTAGTGATATAATGGGAAGACTGTTGACTCCTTGAGATGATCTGTTGACTTGCAGTAGTCATACTGCTGTCAGGCTTTGGCTTCAGGCAATATAACCATTGTCAGTCAATGGTTAATAGTGTTATATATCTTACTATGTCATGTCACACTAATTTCAGTCCTTGAAAATCTTTTAGTGCCCTTATTTCTACATCACAAGAGTGATAATTATTAATAATCTTCTCTGCATGCTACAGAAATGATACTGATAATACTTTTCCCTGCACAATGCTGTAGCCACTTCTTTATGTCAGCTTTATACTAGAGCTCAAAGGAGGGCCCGTTAATTGCTCAAAGGGAAATGTCCACCTGTAATCGTGGCCCAATTAGCATTTTCACAAAGTGTTTATGTTTTTCACTTACAGCCTGATGAGATTCTTAGATTGTATCTGGTTAATCCTGCCATCCCTCCCGCTGGCATTTTGGGCAGAAGCACCTCTGGCACACTCACAACCTCACCGAGGTATCCCAAGAATAACATTATGAATTGATGTATGAGCCGGGCAGCAGTCATGGGAGCATGCATAGAGGTCCAATATAGACAGAGCTGTTAATAGCTCTGGTTTGCAGTTTACATATCCCTGTGCTATACTAAAACCATGTATGAACTGGCAGTTGACTGGCAGTCAATACCTGGTCTCGGTATAGCACTAGGACAGGTAAATTGCAAACCAGAGCTAGTAGTAGCTCTATCTGTGTATGTAGGAGTTCCATGCATACTCCTGCGGCTGCTTCTCAGCTCAAACGTCATTCTCGGGGCAGCTGTGGGAGGTTATGGGTGTGCAAATAGGGGGTGCTTTTGTCTAGAATGCCATTGGTAGGGACAGCAGAATCAACCAAGAGAAATCTAAGTAAATCATCAGGCTGTATGTAAAAAAAAAAAAAAAAGGTTGAATACTTTGCAAAAAATGTTAATCGGGCCATGCCTCACACTGAGACATGTGCTAATTACTGGTGGACATTTTCCTTAAAACATCATTTAAAAAAAGTATGTTGATTGTTCTGTTATGGGGGTGTATTTTTGTATGAAGCTATGCATGCCACCAAGTGACATTTAGGCAGTAAATGATTTGAAGGGGCCTACTGATGTTCATGATTCCTGTGCATAATCAGAGCCCCTCTGGATTTACTGGTTTGCATCATATTTGAGGGCATACATTAGTAGGCCAAGTCATCCAGTCTACAGTACATTAAGCTGAGCATCATCTTGGTAGAAAATCAGCTACTTGGTGAAGCACCATTTGGCTTGTAGGTCAAGCTGCTCTGTATTCCCACTTTTTTTTTTAACTTCCTTTTTGCCACTAAGAGACAGGCAGGGATGTACTTTGTCATTCAGCACATGGACCTTCCACCCGGCATCCTCCCAAGTCGCTCAGAATGAGGACCTACAGCTTGCCTCTTGTGGTGGGGCTTCCCGAAGGGAGAGACTGAGATCCATCTGAGACCCCAGCTGAGGCTTACACCTGGGGCTTCATTTGGATGGAGGACCAGCGGCGTCATCTCACAACTGGCCCAAGGGATTTTTGCTTCCTGTTTCCCCTGGCGGTGCGGACGTGCAGTGACATCAGTGTGGGACATGAGTCGTCAGTCTCCAGTTCATTGACCCTCGGGTCATGGATGCCAGCCCCTCCATCGATGCTTCTCCAGGCCCATGGCTATCGGGCTCTTCAGGCTCTCAAGATCTGATGGATGGTTCATCGTGCCTTGTGCCAATGACCCCCCCACCGTTGACGCAGCCCTCTCCTGCCGTCGACCTTAATCAGATCACTAGAGCCCTGGTGCACCAGTTGGGCTCATACAGACCTGCGTCCCTGGTGCCATCGACGGCCCCATTTTTGTCAATGCCTCTTGAACCTCCTCGCTCTATGCCTCATAGGGTGCCATTAGTATCTCGCTCGTCGGACTTCCAAGTTGGAGCAGGTCGACATCGAGGAGAAATACCACCCAGACCTGATTCTGCCTGAGGAAGAGGAGGAGCTTCTTTCCTCAGACAGGTCCACTGCATCTTCAGTTAGCAAGGACTCCATCAAATATTCTCCTAGTTCCCCTCCTGGAGAGCCTACCTTCTTTAATGTGAAGAAGCTGCTGTCCTCAGTCATGGGCTTTCTTGCAGAGGAGGACGATGCCACCAGAAGAGACCTGGTGGACTTCTGGAGATTCCAGAATCTCCTCCTAAGGTCATTCCTCCCATCCTTCCTGCCTTGAGGAATGCCACTACTGTGGCCTGGCATAGGCCAGACATAGTACTTGCCATGCCCAACTGGGCAGATAAACTTTGTCATGCCCCTCAGGGCCTTTCTTACTATGCAGCCCAGCTGGAGACCAGTTCTGTGGTCATTAAAGCTGCGCACGACTGGTCAAAGGTGCCCAAGCACCCTAGCTTCCTTCCCCTCGACAGAGAATCCAGGCGGAATGAACTTTGAGTCAAGAGGGTCTATGCTTCCTCCACTGTGAGCTTCGGATTGCTGACTATCTTTTGCATGTAGTCAAGTACCAAAATGCCATCTGGAAGAAGGGCAGGGCAACCGCCCAAGCCCTCCCAGACTGTTCACAGAAACAGGAAGTTCTCAAATGCTGACAAACTGCTGAGGCCACTTGTAAGCATCTCCTTAGGGCCTTATACAACATTTCCAACACTGGGGCCAGGGCTGCTGCCACAGGCATTTGCCTTCGTAGGCACTCCCTGACTGAGAGTCTTGGGGTTCGCAGCAGATGTCCAGCAGAAAGTACTGAATGCCCCCTCCAATGGCTCCAAGTTATTTGGGCCGGATGTCCATGACATCATCAATGACGTGCAGGCATCTAGTAGGGGTTATCAAGTCTGTCCATTCACTTTACCACACGCAGCCTATAAGCAGACAGTGCTCGCCCTTTTGAAAGGTATCCCACAAGTCTGAAGCAGGCTCCAACCCCCAGGGTGTTTGTATTTTAAATTCATTCCAAAAGGATTCCAGTTCATAAAAAGCAGTAATACATTGTAGGGTAGGGTATATCGTAGGATATTGTCATTTCTTGGGTGCATGAGACAGTCGTCCTGTGGCCTAATGCCATACAAAGCACGTGAGGTGTGATGATATCACATGATATACCACACCCTGTCGTGTATTATTGCTTAATTATAAATGGCTCTGATTGGTCACTGCTGACCATCAGCAGTGAAGTTATCCCAGCACAACATCACGCCTGTTCAAAAAGCAACTAAAAGTGTATTTTAAGAATGTATTTTTTTACTTTGTACTACATTCAAGCCATTGTATAATTGCAGTAGTGCACTCCGGGGCATGTGTCTTGGGAATAACATCACTTCTTATGTGTTGGATGCACTCAACCTTGTGCCCAATTACCCAAGGCATGACGAGATTCCTGCATGACACGCGCTGTGTGCTTAAATTTAACTTGTGAGAGATGGCCTAGGCATACTACTTAAGAGAAAAAAGTTTGTTGACCTCTCTCATTGCTGTTTGAATAAAAGCTGTCAAAACATGAACATTCTTTATCTCTTGTCTTTATTTAAATAATGTCCCAATATTTCTACTTCATGGCTTCATCTGGGGACCTCAGTAAACAGTAAAGCAAAAGCTAAGTTCATCTCTTGTGTAATATATCCGAGATTATATATAGGAAGCATAATATAAAAAAAGATGCATGGCTTAAAAACGTAAATATTGTTTATATTTTCAGATTCGTATAGATTCAGATTCTTTAAATCATTCATTGGCTGCCTAAATACAAGACAGACTCCCATTTATTTTACATGGTTGCAATTCATTCAAAAAACAATGTGAGAGGCTAATGAACCTTTTTCACCTCAGACACTTTATCTTGCTCCAGAGGGGCTTAGCAGCCCCTCCAGCACTGCCACAAGAGGTACGTTCTGTGGCTAGTGAGTGATTGGGCTGGAGGACCATTGGGACCAGCTAAAGGAGACAGATAACTTTAATATTTTTTTATCTCTCTCTTTGTGCTGTAGGTAAAAGTTTTGATGCAAAATGAGAATGGCAAACTACAAGCTGCCCTGGTTAAAAATCTTAAGAGTGCAGTGACAGCCGCCTTTCTGATGCTACCAGAAAGTTTCTCAGAAGAGGAGTTCTACATTCAGATCACTGCTCTTTCATACTCAGGTTAGTACGAGCCGGACTGAGACTGAACATACTTCGAGCATCCAGACCTGAAGAATGTGTGAGCCTGCCTTCCTGGAAAATCTACCTTTTTCTCCTTGAGTAGTTTACTTCAGTAAATTTAAAGTCAATGCCAAACATTTTGCCCTATTGATTCAAATGATTAAGCTTCACACTATGTTAAGGTAACTCCCATCAGCTGAAGCCTACTGTAACTCTCCCTGTCTGAGATCCTTCTAATCAAATAAAAAAAACACGGATAAACCAGCAGTGTAATGCTGACCAGTGGGGGACGGCTGGCACCCAAAGCCAAGGACATCAGGGGCCAAGGCTGGCAGGTAGGGCAAAAGAGCATCTGCACAGAAGCTGTCCTGGTGTTTGGGATGAGACATGCACCACTCAGAGAGTGGCACCTGGAGGAAGCTTGGGGCTAATGCTGGTGTAGGTGACTGTGCCAGTGGGTCCTACCCCTCCTGGCACTGACAGGGCTACTCTCTGCATAAGAAGTGGGAATGGAAAGGGAGAACAAGGTAAAATGCCCAACCATGGCAGCCTGGGTTAACAAGCTCACTGTGTATTCCCCCATGCCACCAGACCCATATCAGTAGCGCAGCCACTACCTAGCCTCTGGTGCCTGGACCTTGACTTTGGCAACATGTACTCCGTCTTCTCCCAAGCCCTGGGGAAGGGGAGGTGCCCCTAGGAAGGGGTAGAACTGACCCAGGCACCAGAGGGACATAGAAATCTGGCAGTGGACAACCCCAACATGATTGAATCCAATAGGCAGCACAACGTGAGAGCCTGAAAGAGAAAGGCACCTTGGGGTACAGAAGGTGGCAAAAAGGAAAACACAGATACGTTGTTCCAAATATTAACTTCTCAGGTATGCTCAGACTCCTAGGCTCCTTCCAAGTATTTCATTTCCAGGTGACTTCTCATATGGTGATTAAGAAACAAAAGGGTATGCCTAGCCTGTTAAATTATACCATCAGGCCCTGGAAAAATCTCCCAAACTAGCTTATTTAAAATCATGAAACCTTATAGCCTTATGGCTTTGTGGCAGCAAAATACTCTACCATGTGGGAGACCTGGGTGTAATCACAAACTCAGGGCTTAGTCCTTAGGTCAGCTGACCTGCATTGCAGGTGTAAAGTTCTCAAGCTCTGCAGTAGGTTAGCAAGACAGCCTACTGCAGTAGCACCCCATGTGATCATTCTGAGCGGTCATGACAAGCACCATGGAAGTGCATGAACATCCAGTGGCAGGGTGTACACTTCAAATTGTGGGGGGCAGAGGGGGAGAAGTGGATATAGAGCCTCCCCCACCTAGCCAGTTATCCTTTCTCCCTGCTACAGAGTCCTCCTTCCCCAGCGCACACACACCCCTTGATGAGAAAGGGTGGGGGAAGAAGAGGTCAGCTTGGATGGAGTTGTGAAAAATGCAGACTAACTGTAAACCACGAATGATAACTTCCTTACCAGCCCGTCAAAGATTATGACACGTTACCTGTCACAGGATAGCTAATCTGTACATAAATGTACTGCGTCTCATTAAGGACCATACCAAGTGCCCAGAAAGAAAGATTTTTAATTTGTCTGTATTAATATAAAGATTAGTGTTTCAGAAAATAGGAGTTATTTATTTTGCTATCTTTAGTTACCTTTTTTAAAAATGTTGTGCATTTTCTTTTTTTCCTATATCGTTTTTTTCTCCTCACTGCCCTACTGTACATTAACCCCTGTCGGGCCCCTAACAACCCCCTGCATAATCTTCTAGTAACCCTGACATTTCAGTCCCCAACAGTTTGGACTCCATGGTGGGCCTTCAAGGGGAAGGAGGTGGCACTCCTCCCCAGACAGCTATACGGGATCTGGACCGGCAGCAGGGCAGCATGGAGTGGGATCTCAACATACAAGAGCCATCATGGAGATGAAGGACAGGCTTTTTTCATCATATTTTCTCTCTTCCTCCACCCACATGGTGGCACCACTCAGCCCACATTATATCCCCTGTGGGGAACAGACTCTCTGGCCTGCCACAGAGGTCACTGTGGTGCTAGACACGTTACCGTCCTCAGCCCTGCTGTCTGCCTGTGTGCCCCAACTACACTCTCAGACCTCAGTGACTGGCGCCACAGCAGTCTCCCAGCCTGGGCATCCTGATTGTGCTCATGAACCCGGGTATGGCGTGCTGATACTGGGCCAACAGACATCTTCCCACATTGTGTGTGTGTGGTGTGTGTGTGTGTGTGTGTGTATATATATATATATCTGTATATTTATATATATATATATATATATATATGTTTTTTTTTTTTACTCCACTTTATTCAGGTTATCATAAACAGTCAGTCACATACAGCATTATGGCTGAAACATTTGGCCTATTAGTTATACAGTTCTAATGATGAATTCAGACATTTGCTATACACCTTGTCAGGTTTAAACTATCACAATTTCTACCTTCTTTTGTCTCCTGATATTTAAGGGAGATTTATCTCCCTATACTATCTGCTTAGTCTGAACCCCTCCTTGTTATTAATGCTGTTATATAACTTTAACATTAACATAGAACTATTTAAGTGTAAAACTATACTTTACCTAATGTTAAACCTCAAATTTTGCACTTTAATAACTTTGCAACTGATCAGTGGATTTGCACACAGTTTGGTATGCACTGTCCCGTGGGGTAGATCTCTTGACTGGCAAGTTTAGCTCTGGTTGGATGTACAGATTCTGAGATCCGGATAGTGCAAAAACCCTAAAAGTCACTTTTTTTGCAGTTTTTTCCTCATCACCTTGCGTCCAGATAGTGTGGAATTTTGGTGTGATTTTGTTTTACGGTAGAACCAGCTTGGGTAATAGAACTGCTATGAGTTTGTTTTGTGAAAAATATTAATCTGTTGCAAAGTTATTCAGTTTTTCAGTTCCTATTGATTTCAATGGGAAGATCTCTTTCCAGGATAGAGGGAGAAAGTTTGACTAAGGATTTGGCCTCATGAGAAAGGATTCTTTTTCGTGAGGGACTAATCTTTTTTCGCCAGAAAAAAATCCTTTTACGTGAGCTGCCATCGTGTTTTCTTTTTTCCACAAACCAAAGAGCATGGAAAATACATACAAATATTGTCATTTTAAAAATCAAACACCAGAACCTAGCTAAACGGGTCCCACATAGCTAGAGTCTGGTGTTTGTTTTTCACAATTAGTGCCATAAATACTTTTTCTGGGCATCCGAAATCCTGGGTGCCCAGCTTAGCGAGAGGAGCGCTCCCCCCCCCACCCCGTTCTCTGTATGAGAACAGTGGCAATTCCTTGACTTCTGCAGTCAAAGCTGAACTTGTGCTGCCAGCTGCAGTGTGAACTGTGAGCTGCCTTGGACTGGTGTCTAGTGGCACCTCACGATCACTGTCCCCTGAATAAATCACCTTATTCAATGGTGTCTAGTGGCACCCTCCTATCACTGTCCCTGTTATTTTGATTACCTCCCTGGTATGTAGTTCCCCCACCCTCTGATCGCTGTCCCGTAATTTCTGCTGAATTCCCTGATGTTCAGTGGCACCCCACCCACCCTCCAATCCCCCCCCATAATTTTTGTTGATGTCCCTGGTGTCTAGTGGCACCCCTCCACCCTCGATCGCCATCCCCATAATTTTTGTTGAAGTTCCTGGTGTCTAGTAGCACCCCCACCCTCCCGATTGTCGTCCCCATAATTTTTGTTGAAGTCCCTGGTGTCTGGTAGCATTCTTCACCCTCCAATCACCGTCCCCATAATTTTTGTTGAAGTCCCTGGTGTCTAGTGGCACCCTCCACCCTCTGATCACCATCCCCATAATTTATGTTGAAGTCCCTGGTGTCTAGTGGCACCCCCATACTCCGATCGTCATTTCCATAATTTTTGTTGAAGTCCCTGGTGTCTTCTGGCACCCCCCACCCTCTGATCACTGTTCCCATAATTTTGGTTGAGGTTCCTGGTGTCTAGTGGCACCCCCCACCCTCCGATCACCATCCCCGTTGTTTATGTTGAAGTCCCTGGTGTCTAGTGGCACTCCCACCCTCTGATCGCCATCTCCTTAACCCTTCTTTAATTCCCTGGTGTCTAGTGGCACCCCCCCACCCTCCGATGTAATGAAAAGCCTGAAATAAAGAAACTAGTCCCTCTATGTTTTTTTTTTAAACCTGTAAAAAAAAAAAATGGTCCCTCAACAATCAGCCCCTTCACCCCTACCCCCCACTGAGCACCCACCACCCCACACCCCCAGTGCACCCCAGACATCCTCACTCACCTGAACAGGTCCCAGGTTCGAGATCCCCTCTCCGAATGAAGACACGTCTTGCTGCTGGAACCGGTGACTGCAAAATGAGAAGCTAAGGTAAATGCGGCTCAGTGTATTTCAGTGGGGGTTTCAACTTTTATGCGTAACTTCACCATTTTTTATATTTTGACCCCACATCCTCAACATAGCCTTTTGGGGACCCCACCTCATGAACAATAGGACAGTCATTACGCAGCTCCCACCCGAAAGGTGATTTTTCGGTCATTTGGTGAAATCTCCTTTCAGGCATGATTTGACAGAATTTCCAGACCTTGTTCATGAGGTGGGGTCATAAGGTGGCTATGCTGAAAATCTAAGGTCAAAATATGCAAAAATGGCAGAGTTATGACTGTTTGCTGCAGTTTTACTATGCACACTTGTAACTTTGGAAATTTTAAAATATTTTGACCCCAGATTTTCAACATATCCTTCTTATTACCCTACCTCATGTACATCCCAGCTGTAATTTTTCAAATCCTGGCCAAAATGTATTTTTGTACCTGTGGCGTGGCATTGCAGTTGCACAGAATTACATTTTGGTGAGGATTCAAAAGTTTTCTGTAACGGGTACATGAGGTGGGGTAATAAGAAGGCTATGTTGAAAATTTGAGGTCAAATATGAAAAAAATGGCAAAGTTATGACTATTCATTGCAATTTCACTACGCTCGTAAGTTTGGAAATTTTTAGATATTTTGACCCCAGCTTTTCATCATAGCCTTCTTATTACCCCACCTCGTGTATGTCACAGCTGTTATTTTTCAAATCCTGCCCAAAATGTGTTTTTGCACCCGTGGAGCGGATGGTGTTGCAGTTGCACAGAATTACGTTTTGGGGAGTATTCGAAGATTTTTTGTACTGAGTAGATGAGGTGGGGTTGCAAGGTGGCTGTGCTGATAGTTTGGTCACTGTTGCCCTACAAAGGGAAGTGCAAGGTCCAGAGGGTTCTGTACTTCCACAGTTATATACATATATGCATCTACGGAGGGATGGGAGCACAGGGTCCAAAGGACCCTGTGTCTCCACAGCAAAATAAGGATACTCTTATACTCTCTCAAAAAGTAAGGAAATTAGTTGCAAAAAACTTCCTTAATGCTACATTTAGGGTCAAAGCAACAGAAGTTTGGAAATGAGGCATTAAGGTTTCCCTAACTCCCCAACCTCCCAAGCCAGGCAGGAGAGCAGGTGTGGGGTGTGCTATGGGCTTCTCCAGCCTAACACTCACCCCATTCTCATAAAGTCTACACATCTGACCTTATTTACAGATAGAATGGGATGAGTGTTAGGCTTGAGAAGTTCAAGGCACACCCCATACCTGCTCTCCTGCCTGGTTTGGGAGGGTGGTGTTAGGGAAACCATAACGCCTCATTTCCCAACTTTGTCACTTTGACCCGAACTGGAGTGTTAACAAAATTTTTTGCAACATATATATATATATATGTATATATATATATATGTGTATATATATATATATATATTTATTATTATTATTAATCAGGCTTTCGCTCTTCTCCCCTGGTCTCCAACCCCCTCCCAGTGGCACCCAGCCTTGTCGCCTACCATCTCATGGACTTGTGCATACCCACTGCTTGCCAGTCCCAGCTCGTAGTGGGTGAACAGCCATGTCAATAGTGTGTGGGCCTGCTGGGGGGGAGGTTGACGGCATCAACTCTGGTGGACAGGGTCTTTTCTACAGTTGTTTTGCTACCTAGGAGGGACACTGGCCATGTAATAATGTACATGAGCATGTACGGACCTGCAGTTCTGCTGACATCTGGCCACATCCCTTCCCTGCTGGTGGCTCCAACTGCTATCCCACTCAGCTTCCACAGGTGGAGAACATACTGTGGGATATACGTTCCCCCCACCCTGAAGGTGGAGAGCTGTTCTTGGGACATTCAATCGTCCTTCCCCGAATGGCTCCCAACGACCTAACTCCCAAACCAGGGTAAAAGAAACATTGAATTTGATGGCAGATAAGGACAGTTTGGCCCACTCAGTCTGCCCATTTTTTCCCCTGCCTATACTGTCACCGCAGACCCTACTTGATCTCCAGCTTCTTCCCACTAAGATTCCCTTGTGCCTATCCCACGCATTCTTGAAACCCACCACTGCTTTTGCCCCCCTTCCCACCTCCTCTGGAAGCCTGTTCCAAGCATTAGCCACTTTCTCAGAGAAGAAGTACTTCCTCACATTCCTCATAAATTTCCCTCCTTCCAACTTCATTGCATGTCCCTTTGTTCTCATTTATCTTTTCTTCTGAAAAATACTCCCGTCCTGTGCCTTATTTACCCCGTTAGGTATTTACAAGTCTCTATTATATCCCCTCTCTCTCTTTTCTCTTCCAGGGTGTGTATACTGATGTCCGTAAGTCTTTCCTCATAGGGCTTCTGATGCAGCCCCTGCACTATTTTAGTTGCCATCCTCTGGACAGCCTCAACTCTTTGTCTTTCCTGAGATGTGGTTTTCAGAACTGAACATAGTACTCCAGGTGCAGTGCACCCCTTTTCATCGACACTCCGATGGCGAAACAGGAAAAAAGACCATTACAGAGACATTCGTGGTAATGGTCCTTTCCGTGTTTCGCTTCCCAGTGTTCGCCCCTCCCGACCAACTCTGACCTGGAGTTGGAATCCCAAGTCTTGGGGTGCGGGGCAGAGCTCTGCATGGGGGTGTGGGAGTGGTGCAGTCCCCGACAGAAACACCCTTCAAACAGGCGGTGACAACATGTAAGGCCGGTATTGTGCCGTCATGTGGAGGTCGGCATTGTCGCTGTCGACCAAACTTGGTGTCTCCCTCCAGGTGGGGTCTCACCAGTGATCTACACTGTGGTAACACCACCTCACTCTTTCTGCTGGTGGTACCCCTCCATATACATACACCAGCATCCCAATGGCACTACCATCTGCCTTATCGCACTGTCTTGCCACCTTGAGGTCCTCCTATATGATTACTCTTGGGTCCCTTTCCTGTTTTGTGATTGTCAGTACCTCTTCTCTCATTCTGTACTCCACCTCTGGGTTACCTTGCCCTAAGTACATGATTTTTCACTTTTTCACATTGAAACCCAGCTGCTATGCCCTTTACCACTCTGAGTTTTTTCAGGTCCCTGCATATTCTTTCCACCCACCCAGGAGTGTCTACCCTGTTGCAGATTTTGGTGTCACTCACAAAAAGGCATAATTTCCCTTTCAGCTCACCTGCAGTGTCACTTTTAAAGACATTAAAGAAGACTGGTCCCAGTACTGAGCCATGAGGCACTCCACTGGACACCCTCCCTTCCTTGGCGTGAACTTTGTTTACCACCACCTTCTGTTACCTATCCGTTAACTAATTTCTTACCCAGTTTACCAGCTTAAGACCAACTGCTAGCTGCTCAGTTTCCTTAGGAGTCTTCTATGTGGAGTAGTGTTGAAAGCGTTACTAAAATCTGAGTAGGCCACATCCACCACCCCACCCTGAACTATTTCCCTGGTCACCCAGTAAAATCTATCGGATTTGTCTGACATGACCTCCCCCCAACTCCCCTGTGAACCCATGCTTCCTCGGGTCTTCTACCCACTGTATTCAAGAAACTCCAAAGTCCTTTTCTTTAGCAGCGATTCCATTAACTTCCCCACAGACAATGTCAGACTGACCAGCCTATTGTTGCCAGCCTCCTACCTGCTACCACTTTTATGAAGTGGGACTACATTTGCCAGCAACAGTGGAGTTTTCTGGATCCACTTACGCTATTTTGTTAATGCTACGCTCTGTGCCACGCTCTTACGCTCCCTCCACGCACTCTGAATCCTGCTGCAATCGCTCTGTGCTGCTGATTTCAGCGGTAGTGGAGATCTGCGGACCCATTTTGCTAGTTGTGCTACTAGAACTAGGGAATAGCTGGTATGGCCCTGTAGGTTTTATCCTATCAATTTGAGTTGGGGAGCTTCATCTCCCCACAGCCCCCCATGTTAAATTGAAAAAATATGGGGCTATGGGGGCAGAGCCCCCCAATTCAAACAGATATAAAAAAAAATATGCAGCCATACCATCTAACCCCGAGTAGCGTAAGCTGGTCTGTAACTAGTATACGTGGGTCTGTAGATCTCCACTAATGCTGACATTAACAGAGTGGCAAGTAACATAGTAGTAATATAGCATAATATTTGCTTATTCTGTGACGTAGCGCTGCGCTAATTGTGTGGATCCAGAGTCCTCCACTGTTGCCCATCTGCCCTCCTCCTGTCCTTCAGAACCACTTCTGTTTCCAGTGAGTTGCTGAATAAGACTGTCAGAGGTGCAGCCAGTACCTCTCTGAGCTTGCTCAGTACCCTAGGGTGTACCCCATCTGGCCCCATAGCTTTGTCCACTTTTAAGTTTTCAAGTCCCTTCAGGACTCTCGCCTCTGTAGAAGGACTTGTGTTTACCTCCTTTCCCCCTGTGCTCCTGCTGGTTTTATGTGGCCAGTCCCCTTCCACTATGAAGACTGAACAAATGTACTGTATTTGTTCAGGATATCTGCTTTTTCCTTATCCTACTCTGCACAATCCCCCCTGCCCTTCTTAACCTCACAGTCCCTTCTTTAGTCTTCTCTTTTATACCTAAAAAAAAATCTTGTGCTGTTTAGTTACCCCTCGGGCTATTTTATTCTCAGTTTGCCCCTTTGTGCCCCTTACCACTATCCCTGTTTCCCTCTTCTTCCCCCGGTACACCTCCCTGTATTCTTCCTTCTGGATCTCTTTATACCTCCTGAATGCTACCCTTTTAGCCTTTACCTCAGCCACTTCCTTTGAGAACCATAGCGGTCTCTTTTTTTTCTGTCTTGTTTTTGCTCACTTCCTTTGCACAGAGATTTGTCGCCTTTACTATGGCTTCCCTTAACTTAGCTCACTGTTCCTTCACCCCACCCAGGTCAACTATGTTCAGGTGGATGTTAAAGATCCCATGGCACTTATCGAAAAGAGTAGGGGAATTTCCCCGGTGTCCTTGCCAAATTTCCCTCATTCACTAAAAAAAATACCACCAACAGCTTAATCTGGTTCAAGGTCAGTTGGCATTCATCTGTATCCCCCTCTCCCGGGTCGTGACTGAAAATAGGCAGGATTTGTCTAGTCAAGTGCACTTACCCAGTCAACAAAAACTAAATAAATAAATAAAAATAAAAATCCCCACCCCCAACACCACCACCAATCACTAGGCCATCTCTGAGGCATTCACAATTTTTTTTTAAATCTGCCCTCCTGAAGTCTAGGACCTTTGTACTTGTGTGGTTGCTTCCATCACTGTCCTTATGTTGAACTGCACTGTACAGTGATCACTAGTCCCCAGGTGGCCTCCCACCTTGTCATCTGCAGTACTGTACCCTGTTAATGAGCACCAGGTCCAGTATTGCCCCATCATGAGTGGGCTGCTTGACTAGCTGCCTGAGAAACACTTCCTGCAGGGAGTCCAGGATGTCCCTGCATCTAGCTGAAGCTACAGCCAAGAGGCTGCAGGCTACGTCTAGTAGATTAAAGTCACCGACCAGCAGCACCTCCCCCTTTTCTGCCGTTGTGCTGGTGGCTTCCACTAGTGCCATATCCATTTTCTCCCTCCTGTGTTGCAGGTCTAGATCAGTCAGTGCGAATAGTGGTTCCGGTTCCTGTCTCCAGGGTGACCCACAGTACCCCTGATTCCTCCATTCCCCCCGGATTCCCTTTCTCCATTGTTTTGATGCTCTGCCTTACATATAGCACCATCCCTCCACCCTACCCACACTGTCCTTCCTGAAACGAGTATAGCCTGGTATGGCCACGTACCAATTGTGGTTTCCTGTGCAACATGACTCGGGAATAGTGATGCAGTGAAATAAAATTTCGCCAGCAACATTCTGGCAAAATCTGGAGTTTCACCCTACAAAAATATTTCATGAAATTTGTGCATTTCGCAGAATATTTTGCGAGTGCTATCTGTTTAAAAATAAAAAAAATAAAGAATTCCTCTCCCCCCACCAAGATTCACCCCTGTCCCCCAACCAGAATTGTAAATAACAACAATAATGTTAAATGTCCCTGATGTCTAGTGGTGTTCCCCTCCCCCAGCGGAATGCCAGCCCAATATTAGAATATTTAGAATACCCCCGAGATTGACACCCTGTCTCCCGTCCTCTGTGTCTACCACCAGGCCTGCCAACATCAATAAGTTATTGTAAAAAAACACTTTCTCTGGTGTCTAGTGGACCCCAACCCCCATCCTGTTCGGTGGTGACACCTCCCCATACAAGACCCCAGCGGGCCACCGGCACAGCCCTCCACTCACCTCCATGGCCAGCAGCCCAACGGCCGCTTTCACCAAGAGCCTGGCTGAGCCCTTTCGATGAATGAGCAGCGTAGCGCTCATTTCATTAAAAGGGCTCAGTTGAGCTTATTGGTGAAAGCGCTCACTTTGGGCTGCCAGCTGTGGAGGGCTGTGCCGTAGCCCACTGGGTCCTGATGGGGTGAGAGGGTCACTACCGACAAGATAGGGGGGGGGGGTCCACTAGACACCAGAGATTTTTTTTTTTCTTACATTAAATTATTGGTGTTGGCGGGCCTGGCAAGAAATGGAGGATGGGGACAGGTGTCAATCCAGAAGGGGGGTCATTCTAAATATTGGACTTACAATCCGCCGGGATGGGACCACTAGACACCAGGCCATTTAACATTATTATTGTATTTACAATTCTGGATGGGGACAGGTGAATCTCACGGGGGGCATTCTTCATATTGACCGAGGGGGCCAATAGACACCAGGGACAATGTTGCTGGCCAGGAGGACTCAGTCGGGGGACACTTTCTTTGTAATTATTTTTAAATATATGGATCATCCTCCAGCCTTCATCTGAGATTTCACCCATGGGTGATGAAATTCCACATTTACATCTCTGAGGATTTCTTTTCAGCACCATAGAAATATTCTAAAATGCACAAATTTCACAAAATATTTCACGAGACGAAATGTTTCAGTTTCGCACAACACTACTCGATAATGCTCCTTATATCCGGGTCTGCCTCCACCGTGATGGCCTCTGTGTCAAGAATTTTATTCCCTAGACTTCTAGAATTTGCACACATGGCCTTCCACATTTCTGTCTGCTACTGTCCCTTTTCCTTTCTGCCCTGCCTCCTTTTTTTTTTTTGTTTCTTTTGCACCCTCGGGTTTTTACCTCCCCTCGAATCCTCCCCACTCTCTGCTTCATTCTGTGGGGGTGCAGTTTATATCTCCCTGATTTCTTCCACCACCCCCTTAACTGGTTTAAATGTTCCTCAAAGTAACATTTAAACCGTCCACTTAGGACTGCGGTTCCCCTCCCAGAGGGATGCAGGCCATCACCCCTGTAAAGGTCCTTATCCCTCCAGGTTGATCCACAGTCCCCAATGTTGCCAAACCCCTCCTCTCTACACCATTCTTCAAGTACAAGATAAAGGTCCTGATGCAGAGAACCCTATCCTCTCCCCAGTCATAGACAGGCAGCACGCCAATGAAAGCCAGTGTGTGCACTACCTGCCTAAGATCTCTACCCAGCTCCCCAAAATCTCTGTGTACAGTCCCATTCCTGTCCATAACCAGGTCAGTCATCTCCAGGTGGACAGTGACATTCATCTCCCTTTCCTGCCTTGGCACCCTAACAATCTTTAGGATCAGTTTTCTACCTCTCTGAGCCAAGGCACCAGCTAAGCACCTCGCCTCCCTCTTTCCCTCCCATCCTTCAAACTTTAAATAAATAGAATATTTAAAGTATCACGTCTCATAAACTCTTCCCTTCTATTTAATTTTAGACTAGACCCCCGGCTCTGAGGAAGTGACCAGATGATCCTGAAATGTCAGTCGGTAATTTTCAAACTAACTCTGAGTTGGCATACAGTATACTAAAGAAAAAAAGCAATACAAGAAATGAAATTTATGCAAAACTTGACACTGTCATTGAATGACAAGTTTGGCATGTGATTTGGAGTCCTTACAGAGCTTTTGTGTGTGCCTGATTAGGATTTCTCATGTAGCAGTAGACCAGGAAAAAACATTTTTCCAAAACTGAGAACCCTTTTTCCAAATGCCACCAGCTAAAATTCCAGATATTATTGAGTACATTCCGGATTCACTAGGGCATCAGCTGGGGAGGGAGGGCAACTAAAGAACACCCTTCAAAAATTCCCTTCATGTAATGAGAGGAGGCCTTGGAGTTCCCTAAAGACAATACATTTTTGGATAGGAAATGTAATTTTATTCAATGTTATTTATTATTATTTAGGTAAAAGAGTTAAGTTATAGTTTTCTTTTTAAAGATTAAGTTGATTCACACTGTACTGTATGTCAAAGTTGGAGTTAATGAACTTCAGAAGGATGCAATGAGAATAATTTCTGAAACTCAAATGTAAATAATGGGAAAGGTATCAAAGTAAGTTAACACAGTAAATGTTTGCTAGCAGCAGGGAGTTGGCAGCGCTAAAACCTGGCAGATTACAAAGGTGAGACCAACAGTTAGTAGTAGTAGTAAAAAAAAAAAAACTGTTGCGTGTTCTGGTAAAGACATGAACTGAATGAGATGACCTACATAAATACTTACATGAGAACAAGATGTATTTTATATATCACACTTAATAGAAGAATATACTGAAAAAAGACTTAATGGCAGTGACAAACAGGCCTATCCCATCCCACCCTCAATTATTCCTAGCAGTCTGCATCATGTTGGCATTTGTTAGGGTCCCTGATAGCCAGTGGGTCCTCTTCTATTTCCTCTTCCTAGCCATGTAGGTAACATTGTAATTGAAGGTGCTGAGGAAATCTAGATCCATCATGTCCACACCCCCCCCCAACATCACAAACAGGGATGTAATAACTATGTTGTGCAAGCAAGTACCAGTTTACAGGTAGTTCATATCCACTGTGCTAGCCAGGGGACCCACTTATTCCCATAGTAAGCAGAACTTCTTCCAAGCTTACCTAAAAGAACTGTTCTGCCTTCATGTTTACTGTCTTCATTGGCAGGCTGTTCCATAGGTTCATCACCACGGTCTGAGACACAAAGTGCCTTCTGATGTTATCCCTGAATTTACCACCCCTGAGCTGTAGGGTGTGTGCCAGTGTCCTGCTGCAGGACACCACATCAGACATCCAACTGTTCAAGGTTGTTGATGCCTCTGAGTATGTAAAAGATTGAGATCATATACCCTCTCGGCCTCCTTTTCTCTATAGTGAACATATTAAGGGCCTCTAGCCTCATCGTAGCTTATATCCCCACCCCCAAATACCGCTGATCATTTTATGGGCCCTGTGTTGCTCACTCTTGGCTGCCTCAGTGTCTGTTTTGTATTGAGTAGACCAACACTGCATGCAGTATTCAAGGTGAGGCCTGAGCAGGGTCTTGTAAAGTGTCGGGATTATATCCCCTGCTCTGCTGGGTCACCCCCACTTTTGATGCACCTCAGAATTCTGTTGCTATTTTTTACAGCATCCGCACAATGCTTGTCCAGCTGCAGTCCACTATCGGTTATAAACCTCTACTCCTTTTCCTCCTCGACTGCAGCATGAGGAACACCATAAAGTGTGTAGGTTCTGTCTCTGTTTGTGACTATCTACATTTGGTTCACTGTCCATATTTAGGCAGTCTTCTACTGACCATGCTCAGTCACTGGAACAGTCTTCAGGCTTGAACTCCTCCTACCACCCAACCATGTAGTTCTCAGCTCTGCCTCCTTCACACTTAGATATTCCACTGGGAAAAAAGAACAGTTATGTAAGAATTTATCGTAACAGTAGATCTTCGAGGGGGATCTCAGTCATGAGGTCCCAGAGGTGGAACTTCACCATTGGTGAAGCAGGATCCACACAGAAGATTTTCAGCAGTACAACTGGGGATACCCACACCAACATCGTCTGTCGATGACACCAACCCTAGAAAGGCATGAGCGGCCCTGTTTTCTCTTCAGTTCTTTCCCACAGAGACAAAGGGGCATAGCTCAAGCCATGGGGGACTGGGGGAGAGAGAGAGAGAGAGATGTGCCCAGGCCCATATGAAAGGCTGGATACACCAGATAGCCAGTTCTAAGAGAGCCCCCGGTTGGAGGGAAGGCAAACCTGATAACTGAGATCCCCTGGAAGATCTACTGTTATGGTAAGTTCTTACATAACTGTTCTGTCTTCTTTGGGGGTATCTCAGTCATCAGGTCTCGCAGAAGGAACAAGTCCCAAGCAGTTATTATGCACAGAAACAGTCCAGGAGGCCCTGCAGCACAGCTCTGCCAAAACCTGCACGGGCTGTTGAGCCAATGTCCAGACTGTAGTAGTTGGTGAAGGTACAAACTGTACTCCAGGTGACAGCTGCACAAATGTCAGTGGCTGAGACCCCTCTGAAACAGGCCACAGAGGTAGCAATGCCTCTTGTGGGAAGAGCTTTCACCACTCCTGGCAACTCTTTGCCATACTTATTGTAGCAGAACACAATGCAATTGGCCAACCATTTAGACAAACATTGTTTAGAAACTTGAACATCGTCTCTGCTTGGGTAAAAGAAACAAAAGTCTGCTTCAACTTTCTGCATTCCTTAGTTGGAGCAGATAATACTTCAAAGTTCTAACGTATGGAGCAGTGCTTCCCCTGGATTGGCACGCTCAGGAAAATAAACAAGAAGGTGGATAGACTGATTCAGGGTAAACTCAGACACTACCTTAGGGAGAAACCTAGGATTTGTGCGCAAAGACACCCCGTCTTTGTGAAAAATCAAATAAGGCTTCTCGCACAAGAGGGCCTGAAGCTTAGAAATCCTTTCAGCAGAGGTAATAGCAACCTAAAATAGCACTTTCCGAGAAAAGAAGCGTAGCTCGCAATTTGCGGCTAGCTCAAATGGAGACTGGATTAATTTCTCCAAAACAAAATTCAGATCCCAAGCCAGCACAGGAAAACAGATTGGAGGTTTCAGATGCAGGATGCCTCTCAAGAAGGTACGGGAACCATCCAGCTGAGCCATGGTGTAGTCCCCCACAGGCTCATGGAAGGCTGAGATAGCCGAAAGGTGCACCTTAACGGAGGAGTACTGGAGACCTGAGTCCGACAGCAATATCAGGCAGTCCAAAACAAGTGAGAGGGTCCAAACTATGTTTGGCAGCCCAGATGGCAAACCTCTTCCACTTCATGGCATAAGTGGCTTGAATGGAGGGTTTGAGAGCGGCCACTAGAATATCCGCCACCCTATAGGAAACCCCAAACCTGGTGATGGTTACTTCCACAGGAGCCAAGCATGAAGATGGAGGGACTTGAGGTTGGGATTTACCAGGTTCCCCTGAGCCTGTGTCAGCAGATTCCTGCAGAGAGGGAGAGGAACTGGAGGTTCCTTCACTAGCTGCTGTAGTAATGGGGACCCATATTTGATGAGGCCAGAATGTAGCCAACAGGATCATGCTGGTCCCTTCCATGTGCAATTTCATTAGCACCCTCTGAATCAGAGGAAATGGAGGGAAAGCATAAAGGAACCTCCCACTCCAGGAGAGGGACAATGCCTCTCGCCAGAAAATGCCAGGCTCTGGATCAAGCGAGCAGAAACTGGGCAGTTTTGCGTTGAGTGGGGACACAAAAAGGTCCAACTCTGGACAGCCCCATCTGTTGAACAGATCTTCTGCGATGGTTAAGGGAAGCTCCCATTTGTGCATGCTGGACTGAGTCCGGCTGAGGCTGTGCATCAGATTGTTTAGCACTCCTGGGACATGAACTGCTGCAAGAGCTAGACTGTGGTCTAACACCCAGTACCACACTCTCATGGCTTCCCTGCACAGGGGACACGAATGTGCCCCTCCCCCCGCCGCTTGTTGATGTAATACATGCACTGAGGTTGTCGGACTGAATCAACAGCTGATCAGAGAGGAGATGGTTCTGAAAGGTCTGCATGGCATACAGGACCACCCACATCTCCAGGACATTGATATGCAGGGATGCTTCAGTCTGGGACCAAGAGCCCTAAGTTTGAAAGGGACCCAGATGAGCCCCCCAGCCCAACCTGGAGCAGATGCTGGGGGAGGAGATCTGGAAGGGGATCACCTGCAGCAGGTTCAAGGGGTCCATCCACCACTGGAGCACCCTGCGAACTGGGGAGGAGACCAGCACTAACTGATGTAATTTATCCATGCACTGGTCCCATTGTACTCAGAGAGTTCACTGGAGGACATGCATGTGGAGCCTAGCCAGTGGAACAGTGGGGATGGCTGCAGCCATCAATCCCAACAGCCTCAATACACTCTTGCAGAGAGATAATGGCTCTAGGTGACCTTCTGAGCCTGGGCAATAAGGCACTCCACCCTTTTCTGGGGCAGGAAGGCCTTTCCTTGTGCCGAGTCTAGAACCCTCCTATATACTGCAACCTTTGGAATGGGACTAGGACTGACTTGGGCAAGTTGACTGTAATGCCCAGGGAGAGAAACAGCTAAAGAATTCTCTCCAGAGTATCAGAGTTTCCACAGAGACCCTTGCGATTGAGTCAATGGTTGGAGTGAGAAGGAAGTGGGGCTGCACACGCCTTTATAGGGTTGGTGACGTTGACAGACAATGTCATGATAGGCGGCCCCAGTTGTACTGCTGAAAATATTCTGTGTGGATCTCGCTTCACTGACCGTGAAGTTCCATCTCTGGGACCTGATGACTGAGATACCCCAGAAGAAGATCAGGTCTTCTCCTTCACTGCCTCCTGCCAGTGATAGAGGATTCTGGTAGTTTTCAAGGATATTCACAACTTTTTCAAAGTTTGGCTTCAGTCTTTCAGCTCATTTCTTCACCCTGTCCTATGACTCCTGCTCCGTCGTCGTGATTCTCCATGGAGCAGAAGAGAAATCTGGGATTAAAGAGGTGTATTTTGTGCAGGTACTTTATGTCTAAACCAACAGATATGATGCCCACATTTATTGTTTGGGCCTGAACCATGACATGGTGCATTGTTACTGGTGTCATGCCATACATGCTTCAGCCCTTGAGTGTCAGCAGTGGGTTCTCCAGGACAAGGACAAGGGCACAAGTCAGCCATGGATGCAGGGTCAGCGTTGCAGTTGTGGGTCATGAAAGTGAAAGGGGCCAGCGAGGATGTATCAGTCCTTGACTTTCTACTGGGAGAGTAGCACACACTAGATTGCCAAGCTCCTTAGGAGGATGAAGGGTTTAAGAATTTTTCTAGGAGAATGTATATAGTACACTATCCACATGTCGTCAGTTCCAATGGAAGTGCTGATTCATCAGAAAAGAAGTCCTGAGCAGGGCACCAGCACCCAACCTGAAATGATAAGGCAGAGGAGGTAAGAGTCAGTGCCCAGTCCGCAGGGAGGCAGGCCTTGGCTCCTAGGGAGTCTGCCTCTGCTTTAATGAAGTGAATCACCTGCAAGGGGCTTGGTTCGGATTTGCTGGGTAAACCAAGAGGCCCAAGTCCCTGCAGATCTGGAGAGTCAGATCCCTGGACCACTCCATGGCTTCCTTGGATGGCCAGGCAGTCAGCCAGTCATCCAGATAGGAGAACACCCTGACATCCTTGCACCACAATGCTTTTGGTGAAGACCCTGGAGTGGATGAGAGGCAAACAGCATGACCTGGAACTGATTCAGAACCCATTCTGTGCAGAACAGAAGGTACCATCAGTGGGATGTGGAAGAACACGTACTGGAGTACCAGGGAGCAGAACTACTTGCTCTGCTTTAGGGATGGTATGACCTAGTTCAGGGTCACCATCTGGAACTTGCACATCTCTGAGGATCTCTTTCATCAAGCCACACCTATAGGACTGTATGCTGTCAGGCACTAGGGCCACATGGAAACTTTCCCAAGCAGTCTACTAGGGGCTGCCCACAATGATGTCAGATGTCGACAGTCCTGAGTATATAATTGTGGGCAGTTCTGTTCCCGCCTCAGTTCTTTTCCCACCATTGATCATATTCGCACAGACTCCAGGTCCACATCATCGTTCAGTCGACCGCCAAAATACTTTTCAAATTTCTTATTTTTTAATTTTCTTTCTTCAGTGGAACATCACTTTATTTTAAAGTGATTGCTGGCCTTGTGTATTTCAAGAATGCAACAACCCACTAAACTTTTCCATTACTACAATTGCGATAGGAAAATTTATGCCAGTGATGAGCACAGTATCTGCATTTGCTGTCTCATCCCAGGCCACAACGTTAAGACCTGCAAGATCTGCCAGAAGTTCAACTAAGCCACCCAGCAGCACTGCCAGAAAGCCCTGCGCTCTTTTTTCTGCTCAAGCAACAGGTTGCCAGAATGAAGAAGGAGCTCCAGGGGAAGAGCTCTACCCCATTGCTGGACAAATACTTGGGCTCCTAGGCCACCAAGACCCAAGACAAATCTTCTGGGAAACACTTCCACAGGTAGAGAGAACAGAACAAGGACCATCCCCCTTGGGTGCACTCCAGGTCACTGCTTTCGCCAGCATTGACCATGGCTGTGTCGTTTACTGCTTCGGTGTTGACCCCTCCTGCCACTCATGTCTCAGCTTCCTCCAGGCGGGCTCTGGCAGTGAGTTCTGCCAGACCATCCACAGCTGGCGAAGGCCTGTTGACATTGGGGTCTCCGTGTCAACATTGCAAGCCCTGTCGTTCCAGCCTCCGGTACCACTAGAACAGCAGGCAGTGGGCTCCGCCTAACCCTCTGCAGCCAGCAATGGTGCATTGATGTTGGGGTTTCAGCCACCCATGTTAATGCCTCAAGGTGCTCTTGCAGTGCAGGCCACCATTGACGTCCAGATGGTGCTCTCTTCCTTTGTGGCCATTATCCAGCATTTCCTCCCTACTGCAGGCACCTCTACGATGGGGCTGACCACAGCAGTCCCTGTGCCGACACCGAATTGGCCACCATGAATCTCCTTCCCTGGGCGTCGACATCCTCTCTCCCTTCTCTGACTCTTTCAGAGCCCATCAACATGGACCATGAATACCATTTTGACATCATCTCACCAGATGAGGAAGAGGAGGAGGAGGATATGGAGGGGAGCCCCTCTGACTGATCTGGCTCCACCATTTCTTCCAGGAGTGAAGACTTCATAGTATATACCACAGGGTCTCCTTCTGAGGACCCCTGTTTCTTCGCTATGATGAAGCAGCTGCAAGCTGCCTTGGGGTTTCAGGCTGAAGAGGAAGACATCACCAGGAGAAATCTGGTGGAGTACCTAGAACTTCCAGACTCTGCACCTTGGGTTATAACCACCTTTGCTGGCTGCTCAGGAGGATGCCACCATGGCTGCCTGGCATAGGCTAAACATGGTTCCTGCCATGCCCAGAAAGGAAGACAAATTATACCAGGCCCCCCCCCGCAGGAAAGTCCTTCTTTGCGGGCCAGCCTGAGACTGACTCGGTGGTGATAAAGGCAGCCCATGATAGATCTAGGGTGCCTAAGCACTTCAGTTCTCTCCCCCAGATAAGGAATCAAGGAAACTGGATCTTTGGGGCAAGAGAACATTCACTTCTGCCACTCTGGGCCTGAGAATAACAAATTACCTGGCCCATATGGTCAAGTTCCAGAATACCCTCTGGAGAAAGGGCCAAGCAGCAGCCCAGTCCCTTCCAGATGGTCCTCAGATGCAGGAGCTGCTCAAAGCCCTTCAGACTGCAGTTAATGTGGGTAAACACCTTCTCAGGTCCACCTGTGACATTTCAGATGCATCAAAGAGAGCAGCTGTCACTGGCATCAGCCTCAGGCATTCTTAGCTAAGAGTGTCTGGGTTTGCTGCTGATGTTCAGCAATCCATATTGAATGCCCCTTTCAGAGGACAAAAGCTCTTCAGGGTGGATGTGCCTAACATCCTCAATGATGTGCTGGCCTCAGGGAGAACTTTTAAGGTCTGTCCACTCCCTCTATCACACCCAACCTAGGGGTAGACAGAGGTCCTCCTTTCGTAAGGCTTCCCACAACCCTGGGTCAGGGTCCAGACCTCAAGGCAAACATAGAGCTGGATCTGCCTTGCCGGCCCCTACTTCCGCCGCATGTGCCCACCTCAAAAGCCCCAGAAGTGGAGGTGTAGCCCCAGCTGCTGGATCTGCCTCAGCATGACTCCTTTCCCATCCCCATCCCCCCTACAGTGTTGGGTCAGGAGGTAATGGTTGGAGGTTATTTCCCTCTCCACCTTGAACAGTGACAGGCACTCACTAGAGATGCCTGGGTTCTGCAACGACTAGAACAAGGCCATACTCTAGAACTTCTGGAGCTGCCTCCAGAACTACCACCATTTCCCTCAACTTATCCTCTAGATCACATACAAGTGCTACTAGAGGAAGTACATACTCTACTGTGCAAGAGGGCCATAGAACCAGTTCCCTGAGAACAAAGGAACACAGGGTTCTGTTCCAGTTTCTTCCTTGTCCCCAAAGTCACAGGGGACCTGTGGCCCATTCTGGACCTGAGGGATCTGAACTTCTGCAATCAGCACAAGAAGTTCAGAATGGTCACTCTGCACAGTGTGCTGCCCTCCTTAAGCAAGGGGACTAGATATGCTCCCTGGACATGCAGGATACATACATGCATATCAGGGTTTATTCCCCTCACAGGCGGTACCCCAGGTTTCTGTTCCAGTGTGAGCACTACCAGTTCAGGGTAGTGCCCTTTGGCTTGTCATCTGGGCCACAGGTATTTAAATGCTTAGCAGTGGTGGCAGCAGCCCTCAGGAGAGAGGGAATGTGTGTCTTCTCCTATTTGGATGACTGGTTGCTAAAAGCTCAGTCCAGGGAGCAACTGTCTCAGACCCTAGCATGTACCGGGCAGTTGTTCAGTACCCTAGGGATCACTGGCAACTTGCTTAAGTCCATCCTGACCCCTTGTCAGCGCTTGCAGTACATAGGGACAGTACTGGACATGGTCCAGGGTTAAGCCTACCTGCCCCTGTACAGGGCAGAACGCCTCATAACCCAGGCCCAGATGGTTTCTCACTACAGGTATATCAGAGTCAGGGCATTTGTGCATCTGTTGGGTCTGATCGCAGCTGCCATTGTCACAATACCCCTGGCAAGGCTGCACATGAGAATCCCTCTATGGATCCTGAGGGTCCAGTGAGATCAGCACCCCGATGACCTGTAAAAGCAGGTTCTAGTAACTTCCCTGGTTCGCAAGGTGCTCCAGTGGTGGGTGGATTCCAACAACTTGCTGAAAGTGGTCCCATTCTTCATCCCTTCCACTCAGCAGATCCTCACTACAGATACTTCAGGGCTGGGTTGGGGGCACCTCAGTGGAGACTTCCCCCCACATAAATGTTCTAGAGATGAGGGTCATTCCATATGCCTTGCAAGCCTTCCAGAATCACCTGTCCCCAGTGCCTCTACTGGTGCAGAAGGACAACCTCAGTGTAGTATACTACATAAAGAAGTGAGGGGGGACACATTCTTACCCCCTCTTGAGGGAGACAATGAGGATTTGATACTGGGCCCTAGCAGACGGTCTAGAACTGTCAGACAACCGTGTTCCAGGTGTCCAAAATGTCCTGGCAGACAAGCTAAGCAAGTCACAGTCTCGAATGTATGAGGGAGAGCTGCTGACCCAGGTTGTAGAGGACCTGATTGACAGGAGGGGTTGTCCAGAGCTGGACCTTTTTGCTTCTCCACTCAATGCAAAACTGCTGCTTTTCTGCTCGCTTGATCCAGGGCCTGGAGTTTTCTGGGAAGTCGTGTTGTCCCTGTCTTGGAAAGGGAGGCTTCTTTATGCCTTCCCTCCCTTTCCTCTAATTCAGAGGGCGTTAATCAAACTCCAAATGGAAGGAGCCTCTCTGATTCTTGTGGCTCCCTTCTGGTCTCGTCAGATATGGTTTCCGGTACTGCAACAATTAGCAGTGGAACCTCCAGTATCCCTGCCCTTGTACAAGTCCTGCTGTCACAGGAATGGGGAACCCTGGTCCATCCGGACCCCAAGTCTCTACCTCTACATTCTTGGTTCCTGAAGATATAACCACTGCAAGAGTTGGGTACTCGGTTAGATTAGTACTACATTTATAGCGCCAGTCTATATAGCGATATCATGGACAACGAGCTGGAATTTACAGTGCTTGCTATATGCACTTCCTTGGTCGCTGTCTGTGGTGCTGCCCAGGACAAGGGCAGCAGAATCCAGGAGGCTGGCCAAGCTGCTTTCGTGGTGTGGAGGGCTAGGACATAGAGCAGCTGGGCCAAGCGGTAGTGGAGACCAGGGTTCTAATCCTGGTCTCCAACCATTTTGTAGGCATCTGGACTTGTATTTTTTTTGCCAATGAGCTGTGGAAACAGTATTCCATGGCCCCACAAATTTTAACTTGACCCATGATCCGCTCCCCCCAGAGTGTGAATCCTTAAGTCTGGGGGGTGAGAGGGGCAGAGCCCACCCGAAAATATAAAAATAACAGCATTTTTGCCATTCTGTTCTTGCTGATGGCATTGTGGTTGGCTATGTTCTGACCCAGTGCCCAAGATCTGGGGTGTCCCTAAAGGTGACGGTCATCCTGGTGGCTACCAGGAAATCCTCCACGAGGGCCACATACTCAATGAAGTGGAAGCATTTTGCGCTCTGGGCTGCTTCCCATCACCTGGATCCTGTCACTTGCCCAGTGAATCAGATTCTGGAACACTCGCTGTCCTTGTCTGATATGGGGCTGCAATATTCTTCCCTTAAGGTGCACATATCTGCTATATCAGCCTTCCATGTGCCCATTGATGGCCGTATAGTGGCCCAGCTGGATGTGGCCCGTACATTTTGTTGGGCATTCTACACTTGGAAGCCCCCATCCACAATCCAGTCCTGGCAAGGGACTGGAATTTTGTTTTAGAAAAGCCTACTTTGGCTCCTTTTGAGCCAACCATGACTTGTGAGCTACCCTTTCTATTGTAGAACACGTTATTTTTAGCTGCTGTTACTTCTGCTTGAAGGATTTCAGAGCTGCAGTTCCTCATGTGTGAGCTTTTGTATTTGATTTTCCACAAAAACAAGGTGTCTTTGCATATGAACCCTGTCTCCTCGAAAGGTGGTGTCTGAGTTCACCCTAAATTAAACCATTCACCTGCCAGTTTATTGTCCATAGTATACCAATCCAGGGGAAGCGTTGCTCATACTTTAGAAGTGCATAGAATTCTTCATTATTATTCACACTGTATGAAGGACTGTAGGAAGTCCTCGCAGCTCTTTGTTTCTTTTGCCCCTGTGAAAGAGGGCATTCCAGTTTCTAAACTCTGTCTGTCCAGGTGTTGGCCAACTGTATTACTTTCTGTTAGAGGAAGTATGGTAAGGAACTTCCTGTAGTTATTCGTGGCCATTCAACCACAGGAATGGCCACTTCAGTTGCCTTTTTCAGGTGCTGAAATCTGTGCTGCTGCCACTTGGAGCATTGTCCACACTTTCACAAAGCACTGCAGTCTTGACATTGCCTTTAGGAGAAGGGCAGGCTTTGGCCTCGCTGTGCTTCAAGGCCTTCTTTCTTAGGCCTGCGGCCTCCTCCCACCCAGACTGTATTTCTGTAAGCTTTGCTTGGGACTTGTCCTATAGGTGTGGCCTGATGACAGAGGTATCCTCGAAGAAGATAGAACAGTTGCATACTTACCATAACAACAGATCTTGAAGGGAATCTTTTTAATCAGGCCATGTCAGCCCACCCTCCACCCCCCTTGCTCTCAGGGCTTTCTTCATTCCTGGCACCTTCTCCTGGACAGAATACCTGTTGCTGCAGCCTTTCCGTGTAGCTGGGCACCTCAACTCTCTTCTTGGTTTCCTAGAGGGAGGCCTAGTGAGTATGGTCTCCAGCGGGGAACTGAGGAGGGAGTGGGGCAGCCCACACTTATATACTTAGGAACGTTGGCATCTGAAGTCATTGTGGGTGACCACTAGTAGACTGCTAGTGAAAGTTTTCATCTGGTCCTAGTGCCTGACAGCATATAATCCTATGAGTGTGGGCCTGATGAGAGAGATTCTCTCGAAGATCTGCTGATACGGTAAATGCGTAACTGTTCTTTTTGCATATACTGATTAAGATTGTGCAGACACTGTATGGGGCACCAGCCCTCCCCACCCCATCTGTTTTGGGACCAGGAAGTACCTGGATACGTATCCCTGATTTGTCAGGGGATTTGGGACATGGGCGATAGCCCCTTTTGCTTCGAGCTAAGCAGCGTCCTCCCATAGGGTGGACAGCATGTCCTGCAACATTGAGAACTCCAGGGGAAGGTCGGTTTGGTAAGGAAGGAGAGCTTCAAAGTCTAGTGGCAGCCCTCTGTCTGCCACCTCGAGAACCCACTTGTCCAAAGTAATGATGGACCAGCGTGGTCAGAAGTGGCAAAGCCAATCCCCCACAGGAAGCTGAGTCAGGGACTGGACAGGTGAGAGATAGACACCTCCTGACCCACCACTGAGCAGCTTTGGAGCGGGTGCTTTCCGCTGGGGCCGGAGGTTCACCACTTCCCCTACCGTCGTCTGATTTGGGCCCCTGGCCAGAGACGTTGGCCTTGGGGCATCAGACTTTGTATTGATTCTGCTGGGTGCTGCTGCTGATTCTGAAAGGACCAAAACTGAAAGGAGGCATTCTTTTTCAGTTTCTGGGTCTTCAGGTCCTTTTGGGATGAACCTACAGAGTCTAGGGTGGCACTGGACTTCTTAGTCCTGGTGAGATGACCTTTCACCCCTGGACAAAAGAGGTAGTGCCCAAGAAAGGAACATCGACCATCTTTGGCTGTGTGTCTGCCTGTGACATGGTTGAATAGGACCCTGTCCCAGTTGTTATGGAGAGTTTGAATTCAGGGATCTGTTCTGTTCTTTCCTTTCCTGTCTCTTGTCTGTCTGGTTGCACAGTCAACTTTTCCTGTGAGACCTAGGATTTGATCACCCTGACAGTCTTGCAGTTCTTTGCCTCTCCCTGTCTCTCAGTCTTCACTTGCTGTTCTGTCTTTTCCTCCCTTGCATATCTGCTGGTATAAAAATATATGTAAATCATTATGTGGCAATGTAACTGATATTGGGATCCCTTTGTTTAGAAATTATATGGTGTTACTGTTGAAATGTACATAAGTATAGTTTGAGATGATTGCAAAGCTATTTGGAAATCAAGGGGTTAACCTGAAATGCAGTGTTTAAGTCTTTTGCAGAAGCTGTGGAAAAGGGGCCTCAGTTCTGGGACGTTGTGTCCCTATCTGCACCTGCCTGAAATATACAAGAACATTTTAGAAAAAAACTATGCTTGTTAGAAAGGGGGGTTGCAGAGACTTATAAGACACAGCTGCAATTACTTGCAAGGGATACACAGAGATTGAAAGAAAACTCCGATAGAGCTTCTGTATTTATTCTGCCTTTGTAAATAGTTATACGGAACAAGTTTATTTTTTTATGTTACTGCTAGTACAAATAAATACTTTTTGTGAATTCTACAACTGCTCCTGGTTTTCCTATGCTTCCTGACCTGTGCCTCGACGACACTGCAATAAAGGGGGAGAGTCTCAGCCAGGCCCTGTGATGCATCATGACGGCCACTGCCATTGCATGGGTGCAGAAGCTGCCCTTGTCTAAAGCCATCTGGAGCTGGTGTTTAGCCAGCACTTGACCCTGGTCTCTGACCAGCTTCACCAGCAACTGCTAGTCAGAAAGTAGGTGAGGGAAGACATGATCTAGCACTTCCTGTGGGAAGTGACCAAAGTTGGCCATTATCATATTGTAGCTCACCTAACAGAGACTGAGAGAGGAGGCAGCATAGACATTCTTGGCCACGTGGTCAAGCTTCTCTGATTCTTTGTCAGGGGACTTGTCCATGTCCCCCTGGTTTCCAGACTTAAAACCGAGTCTAAGACCAAACTCTTGGCCAAGGGATGGCCCAAGAACACGTAAAGGAACCCAGTAGGTAGTGCGTACTTGCAGACCATATGGGTGGAGGGTGCAGAACAGGTTACTGGATGATGCCAAAGCTCCTGGGCTGCTCTCAAAATGGCCACAGTCATGGAAAAGACAACCCCTGGGGATTTGTCCCTGTTTAGGATTTCTGCTAAAGGATACTTGGCCCTTTTCTGAACAGGCTGGACAGACATGGACTCTAAAATGAGTTGGAGAAGAGCCCTGGATGACACCGGCCCATGGTTGGTGGTCATTTCCTTGACTAACATGTGGTCAGAGGTATGTGTCCTTGACAACTGCATGGATAAGCCATCCGAGGACTCCTCAAAAATGGCCCACGACCATTCACCGCTGTGAACCACCAGGGAGTCATCTGACTGGCTGATCTCCACTGACAGTTGGCCTGGCAAGCTGGCTGCAACACAGGTGTCCTCCATTGGAGCATCCACCAAAGGCTGCATTGGAGGTGGCTTCACCCACAAGGGTGGCAAGACAGGTACTGAGGACAGCTGTTGAGGAGGGACTGGTGTTGGCATGACCGGCGCCTGCCAGTTGACCACAGGTGTCAGAGGTAGAGCTCTACCCTGCTGCGCCGTGGCCCATTGCTGCCAGAGGAGCTCCTCATAGCACTGCCTCATCCAGCAGTGGATCTTCTCTGAGGACAAGGAGGTTGAGGAATGACAACAGGGACACCTCCCAACTGAGCAAGAGCATGAGTGGTACCTCGACCTAGAGCTCGATCTCCACCTCAACCATCAGTCTGAGGGCCAACGCTGAGGAGAAGCCAACCCTGGCACATTATAGATCACATGAACCGACTTCAGGGAAATGGCCACTGGTGGAAGCTATTCCCAAGTGGAGCCAGTTGGATATACCTACTGGAGTCTTGGATGCCCCTGATGAAGAGGTCTTGTTGCCTCGAAGCGCTGGATTGGTCAGATACTACATCTGAACCTGACTACAATTTGTATTTTCATGCACTAAGGTAATTCACCATGGTTGCTGGATGTAGCTTTATTTTTAAGCTCAGTAAAATTAATTTTTATTTACTGACCTGTTGAGTGCTGGCCTTTCATTTTTCTTATTGGTCTTATTTTTGCCTAGCACCAGGTCTTATACTGTGAGTGCAGCTGATATTATTTGAAACATTAGGGTCTTGGAGATGACTGCTTGTCAGTCACCTCCAACAACTTGTCAGTGGAGCTGGTATTGAGCACCGTGGAGCCTGTGACCTGACCTTCAACCATAGACGGTTTGACTGAAGTCAAACGGTCGGGGAGTTGAGGAAGCACAGCGATCTCTCTCCCAGTCCCACAACTGGCACTGGTGGTGCTTGTGTTTCTTACCGTGGTGAGCAGGACTCTCTCCAGAGTTCTGGAGGGCATGACACATCTCCCGGAATTCACCATTGAAGGATGCTCTGATGCTGGACCCAGCACGGAACTACGCCGAGGCTGACGAGGTGCCCGTCACAGTAGTGGCCACCTCTTCTATGATTGCAAGCTGGGCTACAGACCCTGCTGCAGTGGAGGCCTTTTTGTAGCCCTTCAGCCAAAATTTCAGGTCCTGATTGGCCAGTTGGCCAAGAAGAAGTTTGCCATGCGATCCTTCAGGGAAGATAGGCGCATTGTTTGGCACAGGCTGCAGCACGAAACATCATGTGCAGCCCCCAAACAGGAGAGGCAAGACACATGTGGGTCCATCCACAACATTTTCTGGTGGCATGTGATGCAGAATTTGAAGCTTGGAGCAGGCTTTGTTTTCTTGCATTCCATCTTCCATCACCAGGACTGGTGCCGAATCAAGGAATTTGAAATATCAAAGAAACTCTAAAAAAAACTTAAAATCATCAACAATGCACTTGGTACCCTACAATGCACAGAGCTGTGAAGGTGGAGACAAAACTCTTCTAGCAGAAAGGAAAATCTAATATCACAGGGCGGAGCCAGAGGGCATACTGCCCAGGTGGTGGGAGGAGCCTAGCTTGAAGACATTCCAATGAATCAGCACTTCCAGAGGAACTGCCAGTGTGTGGCTGTGAACTATATACCATTCTTAAAACTATGGTTATAGGTGAGTAACCTATTTTTTCCTGTCTTTCCTCTCCTTCAGTGGTGAGTCCCCATCTTGTCATAGAAAACTCAAAAGAAGAGTTTGCGTCGGTCATGAAATTGCTGTTGGTCAAGGGATTGCTTAAGTTTTCTTTGACTGGTGGGTTCACCAGTGGCACTGCCTTTGGAGCAGCCAACTGAGTCAATGCTGGACATTCTGATAGTCGACCTCATTGAGGACAAGTCCATCGAGTGGCAGGACTCCTACCTCACTCAGACACTGGTACGGTGCCCAGTATTAGTCCGGGGCGGTTGCAGGCAGGTAATGGGCAGATTCAATGGCTGGCCTGTTGTATCCTCTTCTGCGCTCAACATCTGTGTTTTTGTGTTTTAAAAATAAGTTGAACTTTTTTTCTGCAGTTTAATTTTCAGAAAATAAGGTGAAATACATTCCCCAAATATCCTTCTGTTAACAAATATGACAAATCCTTAGCACAAATCCAGTAGATGTTATGTACTCATTTCCCTAATTTTTGATTCTGTGCTGCCATTTCATGTATTTTTTCATCACTGCTGCCTTGTGAATTGCACGTCCATTTTGTAAACCCGCACTGTGTAGAAATGATAAATCTTTTCAAATATACACTGCTGTAGACTTCTTTTGATAAGCAGATTGTGGCAGTAATAGTCTTTGTTTTGATCAATACGAGGAGTGCAGTTTGCTAGACTGCTTCAGGTGAGAATCAAAGAATAAAGCAGCACAGCTGGGAAGCAGGAAGGAACAGCTGAATTATCTGCAACAAAAAAAAGGTTTAGTAAATGATGCATCAGTTGATTCTGGTGGTTGGACAGTTTATTTTAACAAATCAGGTTGATGATTTATGCAGGGGAGATACTGTAGATGGGGAATGAACTGGACTGGCAGGCTGCCTGCAGTGGGTAGGATTCAGACCAAAAAAATGGAAATGCATTTATAGATTTTATTTACATTTATGGAGGAGTCAAAAGCTTATAGATTACCTGGTGTTTTTAAAAAATATTTCTGAAAGCTAGCCTGTTGGCACTCAGTGGTAGAGTTTCTTCTCTGCACAATAACAGCCCCCATACAAGCCATGAGCCCATGACAATAGGAGCAGAAACCTGCAGGAAGGATGATAGAGCATCTGTGAAGATGATCTTTCCCCAGGAGACAGCAGAGCAGTGCATCACCTGGAGAGCAACTCCTGGTGGTGGCATGGTCGTGCCTTGGCTGGTGTGGGTGGGTGACCACTTACTAACAGGCACCTACCGCAACCCCCAGGAATGCCAGTGCAAGCGCACTTCTGTGGATGGCGGTTGGAGGAATTGAACAGAACATGTGAAAATGCTACCCCAGCACACTGGACGATAGCTCTCATGACTCCCACTCTGCACACTACTGTGGTCCTCCCTACCTGTGCTCCAAGAACCAAGAGATGCTCCTCCATGGTGGTCACAGTGGAAGCCTTTTGGAAGGATTACTCTTGAACTTGGGGCTCTGGGGGCAGCTTGAAGATTATGAGCAGCAGTTGAGGGTGACTGTAGCTGGTTTAGAAGCCTTAGAGTGGGATACCTAGGAGCAAGAGAAGGATCAAACAAAAAAAAAAAAGATTTGTGATAAAACTGGGCTGATTTTTGAGCTCTGAACACTAGAGCCCCTATTATCCATAGCATACGAAGCACTCCTGGCTGTAAAAATAGGTCTTCACGTTCTGCTGCCTTTTCTCTTTACTCCAATGGCCCAAAAAGCAGAAGTGATTTAATAAAGAAGAATGGTACTGTTAAGCAAAGAACCTTGGGCAGGGCTGTACAAATCCTATTGCCCCATGCCTGGTACAAATAAATTTATTTATTTAAAATTTGGTAACTGGGAAAGGCACACTGAGCCAGAGCTCGTTTCCAGGTGCAGCCCCGTTGGAGGTGGGGGTGGGGGGGGGTTACATAAGTAGACATAGGAGGTGATACAACACAGATACAATGAATACAAGGAGATTAAGTAACTATATACATTACAGTACAGGAATAGTGCAGGTATATGCTGTGCTTGTCTGTTTATCCTGTTTGGGCACTATTGGCCTCGTTATATTTAATGTTTTTATATCCTACCCACTACTTTATGTATTAACTTATTTGTTATTTTACTCTGTGCTGCCTTTATTTATGTTGTCTATAACTTTATGTATTAATTTTTCACCTGAAATTACTCTGTGCTGCCTTATTTTGTATGTCTCCCTCTTTCCCCTTCCCCAGGACGCATCAGGAGTCGAACAGTAGTCTGCTCAGCATGCCTTCCTGGTAAAACTTTTAAATAAATAAATAAGCCATGCAAACAACAGTAATGAGTGATTAAGTACATAAGTGAAACCCTAGCACTAGAACATAGGTGAACGCCTGGCACTAGTAATAATAAAAATAAGATACATAGATTTGCAACTATGTACAATAAGGTACCAGAAAACAGTAGATGAAAACCATGTAGGCAAAAGTTGCAATGAAGGTGCAGTGAGTACACTCTGGCAGGAGTAAATTGGGCAAAAGGAGGGTGTCACAAAATAATTGGTCAAAGGTGCAGGAGGGGATACCCTATGAGCCAGAGGGGGTTAGAGGAGGGGTTCTAGGAGGAGGAAGGAGCAGGCTCAGGGGGAAACTGGTTCAGGGGAGGCAAGAGGGGGGTTCAAGGAGCTTGAGGATGGAAGCAAGCACAGGGTGGGGAAGAGGCTTTAGGTGTTTTTTAAGGGATGCAGCAGCAGTAGGCAGAAGGTGGACCAATTGAGCGAGACAGTTTTATAGGTCTTGGAGTCCAAAGGAGAAGGATAACTTGCCTGATTGTGAGCGTGGCAAGGGGAGGGAGAAGGGGCGGGGATCACGAGAGTGAAGAGAGTAGCCAGGGTTGGATGACGGGGACAGGAGACTGAAGAGGCAGGAGGGGAGAGTCCCAAACTAAAATTTTGCGATTAAGGTGGTGCAGTGGGCAAGATGGCGTTCAGCCAGAGCAGTGAGGGAGAGAGCTGAGTACAGGATGCAGTGGCGAGTTTGGTAGGGAAGGTTCATCGCAAACCGACAGAAGGCGTGGTAGAGTGGGTCAGGTCTGGAAAGAGATGACTGTGGAGCAGTGCTATACACAACATCAGCATAGTCAGTGGAGGGTAGAATTAGTTTAGTAACCAACTCTTTCCAGGTTGGGAGCGATAGTCCTTATGATGGAACAAGGCACCAAGTTTGGGCCAAAGCTTGCACTGACAGTGGATAGGTGGGAGAAGTCAAGCCTAGTATCAAGCCAGAGACCCAGGTACTTAAAGGACTCTGCTATTTCTAGTTTTAAGTTGTCTAGGGTATGGAAAGGGGGGAGGAGGGGAGCCTAGCAAGCTTTTGTATAGTGCCAAAGACCATTGCAACAGTTTTCTTTGTGTTGCATTTGAGAGAGTTTGCTTCGAACCACCTTAGTGCGTTCTCAGAGTCGGTCTGGAGAGACGCCTGTACACGTGTGAGAGAGGTGCCAGATACATAAATAATTGTATCATCGGCATACATGTGAATGTGTGAGGTGGAGCAGAAGGAGGGAAGATTGTTAATGAATATGGAGAATAGGATTGGTCCCAGGATGGAACCCTGGGGACACCAAGAAGAAGAAATGGAGGTTTAAATTGAAGGGCAAGTACAAAAGAGAGCTCATTGCATTTTAAAGCATGAGGGGCAAGTTCAAATGCAGTCATTGTTGGACAAGTCCTAAAACTTTTGACTTGTACAGCCCTCATCTTGGGAAAGGAAAACGTCAAATGATGCTTTGGCAGCAAAATGGAAATTAATATTTCACCTTTGTAATGGATGGACTGGGAGTCTTACCACACCTGACTGAGATAATTAAAGGATCAACAGAGGATATTTGCAGCCTAGTAGACACTTAACATTTTCTTAGCTGCTGTACAATAAGGTAAGCTTAAGGTAAATAAATCACAAGGACCAGACAGTATGCACCAGAGAGTACTCAAGGAGCTAAAAGACTTACAGTAATGGTGGGCTCCCTGGCATTAATTTTCAAGAAGCCACTGGAAACTGGCAAGGTGCATGGGTACTGGAGAAGGGCAAATGTGACCGTTTGTTTTGGGGACGTAGAAGTGTTTAGAGTAAGTAGAGGCTAGGTGAGCCTGACCTCGATTGTGGGACAGATGCTGAAGACAGTTATCAAAAGTCAAACTATGGAACATCTGGACATAATCTTGCTGCTAAATGAGAATCAGTATGTTATCACTAAGAGGAGATTGTGCCTATCTGTCTTGTTGGTCTTTTTTTGAAGAAGCAAGAAAGGAACAAGTTAATGGAAAGACAGTTGATATAATATACTTAGATTTCCCTAAAGCATTCAGTGTGGCTCCTCATGAAAACTGATTCTGAACTTGAGAAAAAATTGGAACTATACTGTAGCAAAGTAGATAGAGAGCTGGTTATGAAATGGGGCTCAGTGAGTAATGGCACATGGGACAACATCAGACTGGAAGGAGGTTACCAGTGGGATTCCCCGTGGATTGATTCTGTGAACCCTATTGTTTAGTACTTTTATTGATGACTTAGAGTCAGGAGTATCAAATAGGAGAATTAAGTTTGCAGATGCTACAAAGTTTATTAGGATGGGTACACTAAGCTAAGTAGGGGGCTACATTGCAGGAAAGAGAAAGCAAGTCTACAGAGGGACATAAATGTGCGAACAGTTTGCCAATGAAAGTCAGTGTGGAGAAGTATGAAGTTCTTCTCTTAGGCCCAGAGAATTTCAGATTGGAAGTACCACTTTCATGGAAAACTATTAGCTGCAATTTGTTCTTGCATCCTTGCCTAATTAATGTGTGCATTCCACGAAAGATTCTAAGGCCTTCTCTGATGCAGTGTTCCTAATTTTTCCCTTTTAGGTGATTTCAGAATGATTATTGGGGAAGACCGATCAAAGATCCTGAACATTGTGAAGGCTAACATGCCACACTTTCAGAAGCTGTACAGCAATATTCTGCAGGAGTGTTCACAGGCAGTTTACAAACAGCACCAGGGCAAGATAGAGGTACTGTAGACGACTGTCACATGTAATGACATTAAGCAGGAGATATGTGTTTGAGGGCAGCATAAAGATGAAGTTGTTTTGTGAGTGAATTCTGCATTACAGATGTTCTGGTATCTGGGTGATAACATGCTCAAAAAAAGCAGAACATGTCTGGGGTTCACTTCAGCTTACCCTTGTTCTACCACCGTCACCCCAACATTTTTGATTGTTTTTTTTTCCCCTAGGTTTTTTCATCCTAACAAGGAGTCAGAACCCTTCTGCTCATGCACAAACACACATCACAATACCACTAGAGCATGTTACTTGTCATTCCCCCCCCCACCAGTATCCCTAGTCCAACCTCTCCTGTTCCTCCGGGACGTCACTTCAGGTAATGCTGGCTGCCAGAGAGTAAGTAACCAACTGGGGGTGCAGAGGACCTACTTGTCTGAAAGTCGCAGCTGGGTTAAGGAGAGCATGATGGCATCATCTGCCTGTACGCAAGTGCCCTTTTTTTGTTTTAAAAAAAAGTCTTTATTGTAGCAGTCATTCAAGAACAACAAGCATTTGTCAATGCCGAATGTTGTCTTGCTGGCATTGGTAGTGCAGAAGTTAGAGAGATGCATAATAGGAATGGCAGTGAAGTATTGAACTGATGCCAACCCCACCCCCACCCTGTAGAGACTGACAGGGATTGGAGTGGGCCTTTGGGTTGTCGGCCATAATGCTCATGCCATTTCACCTCACCCTATGCTGCAGACACTGACAAGTGTCACGGTGTGCCCTGGGGCCTTACGCTCATCCTATTCCATAAGAAAATGCATTAAGATGGATGCAGTATAAGAGAATGGGGTGAACTTCGGGGCCGAAGAGTCCAAGGCACACCTCGATGCCTGTCACTGACTGCACGGTGGGGTGGGGGTGGAATGACGTGAGCATTACAGGCGACAATCCCGAGTCACACCCCTGACGCCTGTCAGTCTCTACAGGATGGGGCGTTACAGCTGGAAACCCTAATGCCCCAGGAGTTTGTTGGTATTTTCACTCCAAATTTTCAACATGGGCATTTTGTGACCCCACCTCATGAACAGTGGCACTATCAGTTTGTTAGCCGAAAGGTGATTTTGCACAGTGGCTGCGCTATTTGGCACCACAGGTGTGTAAACACATTTCAGGCAGGGTGTGAAAAATGACAGCTGTACTGTTCATGAGGAGGTGTAAGAAAAATGGTAATGTTGAAAATCTGGAGTGAAAATATGAAAAATTAGTGAAGTCACAAGCGTGCGTAGAAACTGCACAACGCATGCCTGTAATGCAATTATTTGGGGGAGTTTTTAACCATATTTTCAACATCGGCATTTTGGGACCTCCGCTCATGAACAGTGGTACTGTGATTTTGTTAATCTGTCCCAAACATTGACATCCCACAGCGACCATGCCATTGTGTGCCAGATGTGTGAAAACACATTTTGGGCAGGATGTGAAAAATGACACCTGTACTGTTCATAAGGAGGTGTGAAAAAATGGCAATGTTGAAAATCTGGAGTGAAAATATTAAAAATTCTCGAAGTTACGAGCGTGCATGGAAACCGCGCAACACACGCTCGTAACACAGTCATTTTTGTGGATTTTTTTCACCAGATTTGCAACATAGGCATTTTGGGAGCCCACCTCATGAACATTGGCACTGTCATTTCATTAATCGGTCCCGAAAGGTGATTCCGCACTGTGACCGTGAATTGACCTTTCAGGACTGAATAACGAAATGATAATGTGTTCATGAGGTGGGGTCCCAAGAACCCCATGTTGAAAATTTGGGACCAAAACTCCCAAAAATGGCTGGGATATCACCCTAATTTGAACCCTCTCCCCATTCAATGCCATTATAGGACTTATCGTCATTTCTTCACTTTGCGGTCGGCTTCTGAAGAGTGCAGATGTGTTCCCGGTCCATTGAAGATCGCTGTTCCCGACCTCCGCAGGTAAGTTGAGGGGGAGTGTGGGTTATGGGAAGGGGGCCAGCGGCAACAAGGGACTGTTTTCTTTTTTTTCAGGTTAAATAAAATAAAACTCATGGGTCCGTTTTCTTTGTTACAGAGAAACCATGGATTTCGGCACACTGGGGTGGGCCCCCAGAGTGCCACAGTACTGGGTATCAATGCCAACCTGGGGATTGGGCACGCCGAGCTCGGAGGATGTGTGTGTGAGGGGGTGCATCCGACACCGAGAGTGAACATCCCAGTGTTGGAAACATGACAGCAGGTTTTGGCACACTGGGGTGGGCTCCCAGTTTGCCACATTAAAGGATGGGGCAGATTAAGCACCGTGATATTGGCAGGCAGTGGGTCCGCCAGCGTGATCAGATCATGCTTACAGTACAAGTGCCTTCGGGCACTGAATACTCCCAGCCCGTATGGAGCTTAGGTCGTGGCCTGCTCCGTATGGCTGGGAGAAACTTTTGCACAGGAGACAGCGGGACGTGGAGGAGGCAGGTGAGGACAGCGCCTCCTCCCACCTTTCTGGCAGGAACCGATGGGGTGGAGAGGTGGAGAGGTTACAACGCAAACAGCTGTTTGCTTTCCTGCCACCACCACTATGTTTATTGAAATGTTTCACCATGAAAGCACGCACAGGGGGCATGTAATCTGTGCCACTGCATGACAAGCTTGTCTCTGATTGCAGCAGCAAGTTTGTTTCAAGTTGGTGGCACTTTGCATATACTTGTGTCAGCGCTAGCATGCTCACTAATTGAGGAATGAGCGATGCACCTTGTAAAGCATGCCTTGCATTCGCCAACACTGACACACCTCTGCATTTCTCATACTACCACAAGATGTTGCTTGCACATGCACAAGACAACATAATAAAAATAGAAGTACAATCAGACTGTCAGTTTCAGGCCGGCCCGGTGGTGCTGAGGGTTGAGGCACTGGACGCCACTCCTCGCTGGCTACCCAGTTTTGGGAACGAGCCTGAGTCGTCAGGGGTCAGCAGGGGAGGACTAGAATCGAGCATCCAATGACAGCTCTCCTAGCCCTGGGGAGAAGGGAGGGATGCACGCCATGCTCTGCTGGTCCCTGGGGATGCCCGATGGTACTGCAGTAGCGTGGGTGCCAGTGGGGGGGGGCATGGCAGATGTCCGCACCTTAGTGCGTGACATCCTTGCATGTCCGTGCTTCCGGGGAAATGGAGGAAAAAGCAGCACAGATCTGGGTAGCTTGATAGTCGAAGTTTTCACCAACTGCCATGCCCGGAAGGCATGTGCCGGGTAATGGTTCTCGTGAGGGGTTACGGGAGGCCCCTTTGCAGGGCACAGATGTGTCTGCCAGCTGGTCATGGAGCTTTGGGGTCGGAGGTGGAACGGAGGAGTGGTAGCTGGAGGTAAGGCAGGACTGTGGCTGCAGGGGAGGAGAAAATGTTAAATGATAAAAAAAAAAAAAAAAGAGACTGTCAATTTCAATCCACACTGAGTACCATGAAAAAGAATAAATGTTCCGAATCAGTCCATAAATAAGCGGGACATTAGAAATGGTCATTGATACAATATTTCTTAACTCTCATCCCCCTTGGGCCTTGTCTCTGACCTGGTTATGAGTGCAGATATCTTCAATAAAATGTTCACTGACCTTTCCTCTTACTTCAATAAGCTTCCCCCTGACCTAAAGAAGCAACCAGACCAAGTCCCTAATACTTTAAATGACACCCTGCCACCACCTTTCTATTTCAGGGCCATTGGGCAGAGTCACTACTAAGCTCCTAAAAAGTTTACCAGCCAGAGGCAGCCCTGGCAGTGATGGACTCTACCTCATTTTTCTCAAGAATATCTCCCCAGCCATTGTTAAACCACTTACCTTCGTATTTAACCTGGCCCTCTCATCATCCACTGTGACTGATGCATGGAAAGTTGCACACGTGTTACCTGTCTTCAAGGCAGGTGGTCCCCTCTCCCCCGAAAACTATAGACCCATCTCACTCCTCCCACACCTCAGCTAATTATTGGAAAGAAATTGTCCACCACCAGCTATTGGAACATCTACAGAAATATAACCTCCAGTGTCCCCTCCAGCATGGTTTCCGGAAGCATCACAGTACCTCCTCTGCACTAGCTCTCTTCTCTGATCATATCCTAACAAATATGGATAAGGGCAAGGCCACTGGAGCAGTGTTTGTGGACCTACATAAGGCCTTTGATTGTGTTGATCACCATCTTCTGTATTCCACAATACTTCAGTTTGGCTGCTCCCCTGATTCTACAGAGCATGCCTCTCAACTGTACCACATTACGAGGAACGTTCCTCATTTTATTTCACAAAAACTCCCTGTTCCACATTGTGAGGGCTTATTCCACATTCAGTACTAACATTTTAATGCAAAAATCTATAGTAAATGATGCAAAAAATATATTATTCAATTAATAACAGACTTTCTGAACATAAATGCAAACATTATAACAGTGTTCTGAGCCTCCTAGGTAAAGAGTTGATTAAGTGTTCCGCATTTTGCTCATTTGTTCCACATTTTGAGAGGCAATGTTCCACATTCGGCAGATGAAAAGTTGAGGTGTGCTACAGAGTGGTTCCACAGTTATCTCTCCAGCAGATCTCAGGCTGTCCAAATAGGTAAAGACTTTTCTGCTACCCTACCTAACCATATGGGAGTCCCCCAGGGTTCTGTACTTGGCCCGCTACTTTTTTCCATGTTCATCAATGCCGTCCCTGCTGACAGTGTAAACTGTCATGCCCTTCTTTATGCAGATGACTTAGTCCTCTAGGGAAGGGAAGGGAACATTGTTTAACCAGGAGTAGCACACTAAGCTGAAGCTTGTTTCCGGATGCGACCTGGGAGCACAAGGAAGTTAAGTGACTTGCTCAGGATCACACAGTATGCAACTAGGCGGCTCTATCACAGTATTAAGTCACTTGATTCCCTCTCATCCACCTTCTCATGTAACTGTGCCTCTGCACATCATTGGTTCCTCTCCAGCAGGCTCCTAGTCAATGAAAAAAGACAAAGATGTGCTGTTCAGCTCAAAACCTTTCCTTGCCAAGGTCATTAAAACCACTTCCTTCCTTCCTCCTGGTATGTACCCCAACGGGCCCCCCCCCCTTGAAAATATCCCCTTTTTCAAGTACCTAGGTGTTACCCTTGACCCCTCACTAACCTTCTCTGACCACATAAACAAAACTGTGTGGAATATACACCAAAAACTAGGTGCTGCTTACTGTATTATTTTATTTATTTATTAAATTTTGGTGACCGGGTAAGTTCACTGAGCCCCGGAGGTCCCTTTTTCAGGGGCAACCCGGGATTACATAGCACAAGAGACTAAAACAACATTCGGGTTACAGGTATCACAGAAACACAGTTATGATGGCAATACAGGAACATAACAGTATGAGTGGAATAAATAGGTTGAACAACAGTGATAACATAGTACGTATATTTGAAGTTTAACAATAGAGGAGGATAGGACCTGGTTAGTCATTTATCTCTGGGTTCCTGTCAGGAGCCAGTGCAACAGCAAGAACTGGCATCCACCAGGTGGGCCTTAAGCCTAGTACGGAAGGTTTTGATAGAGGGAGCTTCCTTCACCCCAGGAGGGAGTAGGTTCCACAGTGTGGGAGCAGTGTGAGCAAAGGACATACCGCCCGCCTTGGTTCTAACCCTGGGGACATCTAGGAGAGTTCAGCCTGTTGTGTGGAGGTGTCGGGGATTGGCCTTTAGAGCAGCGAGGCCAGAGAGGCTGGGGGGGAGTCGGGCTGCCTAACCTGTAGGCTAGGCTGAGCAGAGGGTACTGGAGGCATGCATCCAGTGGGGGCCAGTTTAGGAAGGATAGGGAGTCGCAGTGGTGATTCCTAGGGTTGGCCTGGGAGGCGCAGCGAGCCACCTTGTTGTACAGTACCCGAAGTTTGTTCCTCTCCAGCTTCCCCAGCCCTTGCACGACTGGGCGGCATATGTAAGTGTCAAGAGGAGGGCGGCTGGTGGCGATTGAGATCCTGGCTTCGGGTACGAGCTGGTCTTTCAGACGGTAGAGGGTGCCTAGTTTCCCGTGTAAGGTTTTGGTGACTGAGTCCACATGGTTCTTCAGGGTGAGGCCCTGGTCCAGGGTAAGGCCGAGGTATTTCAGGGAGGGCACTACTTTTAGGCTGTTGCCAGACACGAGGTGAGTTGTAGGTGCTGTGTTCTATCCTGACCAAGGGTTCTAGGGCCAAACAGCATTGCCTTAGTTTTGGCTGTATTGAGGACCATTCTGTTCTCAGTGAACCAGTGCTCAAGTGACTGGAGGTCATCTTGGAGTAAGGGGCTAAGGCCTCCCAGATTGGCAGTGGAGCAATAGATGACTGCATCATCCGCATACTAGATGACGGAGCTCCCGCCGCAGTGGTCAGATAGTTCGTTAGTGAACAGGGAGAAGAGGAGGGGGCCGAGTAGCGACCCTTGAGGCACACCCTCTTTTAGTGGAAGTGGCCCAGATACGGCATCCTTCCACTTTATCCTCTGCGTGTGGCTGGTCAAGTAACTTTCAAACCACTTTAGAGCGTGGCAGTCTAGGCCTATGTTGCTCAGCTTAGTGAGTAGGAGACTGTGTTGGACCAGGTCAGAGGCCTTGGAAAGGTCTATGAAGACCGCACCAGTGGGGATACCCTTGTCCAGGTCTCGGAGTACGTCTGTTACAAATTTGGTCAGTGCAGTATCAGTCCCATGCCTGGTTCTGAAGCTGTGTTGGGAGGCTGCCAGGATTGTATGGACCTCCAAGTAGTCGCTGAGTTGTCCATAGGTCAGCTTTTCCTGGATTTTTGACAGGATACAGAGTAGGGAGATTGGTCTATAGTTGCCAGTAGACTCCCGGCGACCTCCCTTGTGAATTAGGATCACGTGGACCTGTTTCCACTGTTCAGGGACTGCACCCTCCTTCAAAGAGTGGTTGATAAGCCAGGATAGGGATCTGGCCAGGGCTGGGGCCCCATCCTTTAACAGCTTGGGGTGAATCCCATGGGTCGCCCCGAACCTGAAGTTTTTAGAGTTTTAAGTTGTGAGAGAACCTCTTTAGGCTTGACTAGCCGTAGATGAAAGAATAGGTGGTCGAGAGCAGGTGGAACCCTCATGCTAGGGTATTAAGCAGCTTCTGTGCCCTAAAGCTCATCTTGCTATCGCGCAAGTTAACCTATTGCCCCTTCTTGACTACTGCTCTCCTAGCTATTCCTCTGTGTCCTCTGCCCTATGTTCTCAAGCTAATCACAGCTTACTGTACAACTCCATCTGTCGCTTTGTTCTTCAAGCCCCCTACTCCACCCACCATTGATCACTCTACCAGTCCCTAGGGTGGCTTCCTCTGCAAGGTCGCTTTGGATATGCTGTGGGCTGTGTTGTGGTGCAACCAGATGTCCCCCTATTCCCCATTGCTCACTCACAGGACTGCCTCCAGGTGCCTCAGGATATCCTCAGTCCCTCCCCTGGAAGTACCATGTGTCTCCTATTTAATGGGAACTAAAGCTTTCTCAGTCTCTGCCCCCACCCTATGGAACAGCCTACCGCTGCCTGTTCACTTGTTCTCCTCCCACCTGTTCTTCAAAATGAACCTAAGAGCCTGGCTAGTATCTGAATCCCCATACAGTTGTGTCCTGGACAACAAGTAGTGCCCACAAACCACACCAGGTGTTATGTATCTCTGTTCTATCCCATCGTGACCTCCTAGCTGTCTCTGGTTTCCTTTCTCCTTGACCTAGAAGGTCTTCTTATTAAGTCTGTCAGTTAGTCTGTCAGCCAGTTCAGGAGAAATGAATGTTTTGCTTCTAATTATAAAGTTACTGCTTGTTATTTTTGTACCATTTATCCTCTGTAATCTGAGTTGTTACTGCTGCCTCAGCTCAGTTTACATTGTACCCATGTTGACTTCATATTGAGGTTTTGTACGAACATGTTTGACTCATGTTTTGACCTTTGTCAATGGTTCATCACTGTGCAATAGCTACTACTGTCTATATAAATTTATGGCTGTTGAACTATGTTGGTGCCACCAGGCCATGTCTGGAAACGGTCCATTGGATCCGCACACTTACCCGGTTAACAAAGACATGAATAAAAAAAAAATTAAATTTGATATCCCTGCATGATCTCACATACAAGAAGTAACTCCGTTACTACTGTAAGACCAGAGACCGAATATCTTTCTGTTGGAGCCAGGTAACAATCCTGGCCACACTATAACATTAATCATAATAAGAACAAAGAATAAACATTTGATATGAGTGAGACTGTTTTGGTAAGTGTGTGACTCTGAACAGTGTTCTGCATTTCTAAGTATCATTCAGTGGAATTTACCCCATCTCTGGATGTCAGTCCCCGAGCCGGTCAATACCGACAAGACTAGTCTGCCCCCAAGCTCTTCTATTAACCCCATATAAGGCAACCAAACTCCCATCATTTTATCTGTTATCAGACTTAGATCCATTGTGAGTTTTTCCATGCAGTAGATGTTTTTAGTTATGGATACCAATTATGTAGAGTTGGGGGGGGGCTAGGAGTTAACCAGTTTTTTTGTAATTGTTGCCCGTTGCTACCAAGATACCCAAAAATGACCTCTGGAGGTTTGTTCTTTTCCCCTTAGGGAGCCTTCCTAGAATCAGATGTTCAAAACTAGGGGCACTCGAGATGTCTGCATTAATGTATATTTCTGCCCCACACAGACCAGAAGGGGTGCAGCAAAGGGCAGTCCCAGGATATGTGATGGGGTGTGCCCTTTTCCCCACAACCTCGCCAACATCTGTCAGAGTTTCCCCCCCTGTATAGCTTTTAGTTCTGATATGGGTGAGAAAGTATCAACTCAGAATCTTCCATCTGAGCTCTCTCCAGTTATTGGAAGCTGAAGTGTGAAAAATCCCATCCCAAATACTTCTCCAATCCTGAGATCTAAAGCTGAGTCCTGACTCCCTTTCCCAGGCTAATTGATATGTGGGAGGCAACAAATTCCTGGTGCTGGTAAAAGTTTGGACAAGCAATGAAATGCAGTGAAAGCAAGGAAGGGAGGAGGAGTGGCACATTATGTGAAAGATGGCATAAAGGCCACAGAGATCCAGGAGGAACAAAATGGGGGAGATATACTGTGGGTTAAGCTGGAAAGGAAAATGGGGTCAGCCATCCACATAGTGGTGGGCTACAGACCACTAGCTCAGGAGGAAGAGACAGATAGCCATCCAAAGTATGGCAGACAAGGGGGAGGTGGTTGTGGTTGGAGACTTCAGTATTCCAGATGTGGGCTGGAGCCTCCCAGCAGCAGTATCAACCAGGAGCAGATTTATCCTGGACTCCCTTCAAGGTGCCTTCTTTAAGCAACTGGTCGTGGAACCAACTCGGCAGAACATACAAAAATAGAAGATGACAGCAGATAAGGACCGCAAGGCCCATCCAGTCTGCCAATTTTTTCTACCTTATGAATGTGCCATAGGCCTGTACTCTGTCAATCGCTATCTATTCATACTCATCTGTATTGCTTCCTTATGCCTATCCCATGCCTGTTTGAAGCCCTGCACTGTATTCATATCTACCACTTCCTGAGGTAGGCCGTCCCATGCATCCACCACCCTTTCTGTGAAAATGAACTTCCTCACATTACTCCTTAATCAACCTCCCTCTAATCTCGTGCTGTGTCCTCTTGTCCTGCTATTTTTCTTATATTGAAACATGTTAGACTCTTTCACCTTATTAATACCCTTAAGATGCTTGCATGTTTCGATCATGTCACCTCTCCCCCTCCTCTGCTCTAGGGTATACATATTGAGCTTCATTAATCTGTCCTCATATGTTTTCTGATGCAGTCCCTGCACCATTTTGGTTGCCCTTCTCTGGACTGCCTCCATTTTGTTAATGTCTTTGTGAAAGTGCGGCCTCCAGTACTGCACACAGTACACCAGATGCGGCCTAACCAGTGTCTTGTAAAGAGGGATTATTACCTACTTCTTACGACTTGTGATACCCCTACTAAGAGGGGGACCTGTGATACCTCTACTAAGAAGGCAATACTGGACCTCGTGCTCACAAATGGGGATGGTGCAGTAGGGACAACAGTGGGGGAGCACCTCGGAAACAGTGACCACCGGTCACTGTGATTTGAAATCACAGAAGGAGCAGAACCAAACCGCACAAAAACATGTATCCTGGATTTTAGAAGGACAGACTTTGAGAAAATGGTGACGTGCTTGAAAGAGGCACTAATGAGAATGGGGAGGGAATCACGTGGAGGAACAGTGGGAAATATTTAAAACAGTGATTACAAGAGCAACAAAATTATGTATTAAGCAGGTTAGCAAGGGGAAAGGGAGGAGGATGCCATTATGGTTTTCCAAGGAGGTAGCAGAGAAAGTGAAAGCCAAAACGATTGCATTCAGGCAATATAAAAAGATGCAGGCAGAAGGAAATAGGGAGAAGTACCTGGAGAAGCAAAGGGAGACAGGGAGGTCAGTAAGGGAAGCCAAAATTCAGACAGAAGAGCGCGTTGCAAAATCAATGGTTAGAGGGGACAAAACCTTTTACATGTACATAAGTGAAAAAAGAAGGGCAAAGGGAGGGATAGTGAGGCTGAAGGGGGAGGATGGGGGCCACATGGAGAATGACAACAGAAAAACTGACGTACTGAACAGATATTTCTGTTCAGTCTTTACTGAGGAAGAGGAGGTTAATGGGTCTGAAGGGAGTACAAGGGGTGGGAATGGTGCAGAAATGGACACAAGTCCCTTTACATTGGAAAGGGTCCTAAAAGAACTGGAGGGAATGAGTCAATAAAGCAATGGGGCCTGAAACAGGGGAGGTACCCAAAGACTGGAGGGTAGCAGATGTAGTCCCCTTATACAAAAGAGGGAACAAAGAGGAAGCGGGGAACAACAGACCAGTCAGCCTGACCTCAGTAGTGAGGAAGATCATGGAAGTGCTACTGAAGGAGAGATCGGTGGAACATCCGGTTGCCAGTGGACTACAGGACCAAGACAGCATAGTTTCACAGGGGGGAGGTCATGCCAGACCAACCTCATTGAATTTTTCAACTGGTTGACAAGGGAGGTGAATCAGAGGGCAGGGGAGGTGGTCTGTCTGGACTGCAGCAAGGCCTTTAACACTGTGCTGCATAGAAGGCTATTAAACAAACTGGGGAATGCAGGAATGGGTAGGACTGTAGTGCAGTGGTTGGGTAATTGGCTGGGTAGCAGGACACAGAGGGTGGTGGTAAATGGCTGTCACTCCACAGAGGGAAGAGTGACCAGTGGGATACCACAGGAAACAGTGCTGGGACTAGTCCTATTCAATGTCTTCATCAGTGATATTGTGCAGGATCTAGAAGGCAGAATTTCCCTGTTTACTGATGCCACAAAGCTCTGTAACAGAGTGGACATGCCAGAGAGTATAGACAGAATGAGGAGGGACTTGCAGAAGCTTGAAGAATGGTCACAGGTTTGGCAGTTGAAATTCAATATAAGGAAATGCAAGATAATGCATATGGGGCACAAAAGCTCTGGTACAACATATCAGCTGGGAGGGGGTAAGGATATAGCATGCACCAAGCAGGAAAGGGACCTTGGGGTTATCATCTGTGATGACCTCAAGGTAGGGAAACAGTGCAACAAGGCAGCAGGTAAAGGAAATAGGATGCTGGGATGCATAGGCAGGAACATCACCAGCAGGAAAAGGGAGATCATAATTCCGCTGTACAAGACACTAGTGAGGCCCCACGTGCAGTACAGTGTACAGTTCTGGAGACCTTACCTACTTAAGGACATAGACAGGGTAGAGAAGGTTCAGTGGAGGGCAACAAAGGTGGTACAGGGATTGCATCACAAGTCCTATGAGGACAGGCTGAAGGACTTGAATGTGTACTCTCTGGAGGAGAGGAAGGAAAGAGGGGATATGTTAGAGGCATACAAGTACCATACAGGGAGGAACAGGGTGCAGGAATACACTATTTTCCAGCGAAAAAAATGTTCTAGGACTAGAGGGCATAGGATGAAGTTGGAGGGAGGGCAATTCAGAGGAAACATGAGGAAGAATTTCTTCACAGAAAGGGTGGTGGACAAGTGGAACTCCCTGCCAGAGGAAGTGGAGGGGTCTGAAGCAATCATGGGATTTAAGAATGCATGGGATAGACATAAAGGAATTCTGGAGGTCATGAGTAAGGGGCAACAGACTTCTAGAAAAACGTAAAGGGAACTTACAAGCTCAAATGGGCAGACTGGGTGGGCCGTAGGCCCTTATCTGCTGACAGTGTCTATGTATCTATGTATATTTCTTCTGATGTAATCCATCTGCAGCTTGTTCAATGACTAAATATAGGGTGTGCGTATTCGACTGCACATCTCTCATTCGGGAACCCATCCTGAGGAATGGGACTACCTGAAGATACTGGTAGAATCAGCCCATCATAATGTAAACTCTCTTTGCATATCTGAAAATGTTTTGGGTGATCTATCTTGCATGAACTGAAAATAATGGACAAGACCCATTCTCATTCAACGAAAGAAGGTACCGTAGGGGAGTGGAAGCCTGCAGCTACTTGGAAGCTGCCTGCTCTTGAACAGGGCTGCTTCCGCTCCCCCACGGTCGGCCGGCACCCAGCCAGCCACCCACCAAGACCAGGTCAACCGCCTGCAGCTCCTTGGAAGCTGCCAGCCCTTGAACAGTGCTGCTTCCGCTCCCCCAAGGTCGGCCGGTACCCAGCCAACCACCCACCAAGACCAGGTCACCACGCCTGCAGCTCCTTGGAAGCTGCCTGCCCTTGAACAGTGCTGCTTCCACTCCCCTATGATCGGCGAGTGTGCTACCTACTGGAGCAGTGTCAGTGGCTCAGTAGGGTGCACACCGCCTCTGAGGGTCGAGATCAGAGAGCTGTGGGTTCAGTTCCCACATCTGGCACTTGGGTTAATATCCTGTACTGACACTGTAATGCAGCATGAGAGGGGTGCTACATTCTGAGGTGCCGTCTTTCGGATGAGACGTTAAACCGAGGTCCCATCTGCCTGGATTGGTGGTAGCTCAGGTGGATGTTAAAAGATCCTATGGCACTTATCGAAAAAGAGTAGGGGAATTTCCCCGGTGTCCTGGCCAAATTTCCCTCATTCACTAAAAATACCACCAACAGCTTAATCTGGTTCAAGGTCAGTTGGCATTCATCTGTATCCCTCCCTGGGTCGTGCCTGAAAATAGGCAGGATTTGTCTAGTGCACTTACCCGTCAACAAAAGCTAAATAAAAAAAAATAAAAATCCATTCCGGGGCTCCTCAGTGGCGAATCCATGCATACTTCCACACGCATGCGCATAGAAAATACATGACTGCAATGAAAAATGTTTTATTTTGATTAGTGATTTTTTTTTTAATTCTGATTAGTTCAAACTTCGAACAAAAAAATACAGGATTCAGCTGTCAGCTTGGTGCTGCTGGTGCTGCAAAATAACTGTCTGTGGTCGTCTCTCTCATTTCTCCGGCAGCAGCTGTGGATGGGACAGTTACTGTCCACATGTTTCCAGGCTCCCCCAACCAGTTCCTCGAACATCTGCTACCACTCACACTTGAGAGTTGTGACTGGTGGAAAGAATCAGAGGTGCTAGGGTTGCTGCCCTACCAAGTCTGTCCTTCTCTTTGAGCTGCACCGCAACCACCAGAGAGAGTCGCATGCTATAGCAGCTGCCTGTCCTGCTGCCCTACCAAATCTGCCCCTCTGTTTGAGCTGCACTGCAACCACAAGAGAGAGAGTCCCGCACTACAACAGCTAAAAGGAACATACCACAATATGTCAAGAAGAGACCGGTAAAAGATCAGACAGCAGAAATAATCTGGAGACAGGAGGTCAGCACTCAGCAGGTATCAAAATTGTTTGGTGGGACAGGAACTGGTATCACAGGTCAACTCGAGAGGATGCCGTTGTCAAGTGGCAGTGGGCTATGAGTAAGACAGCAAGTAGTTTAAATTAGTTTAGCTGCAGTTTCTCTCAGCAGCTAAACTAATTTAAACTATTTGCCTTAGCCCACTGCCACTTGACACCTGTTGCAGCTGCCTCAGCCAGCTTCTGCTTGATATTTGACAAACTGGCAGGGAATGGTTCAGACTGGGACTTGGAGTGGGACAGGGACCCATGGACGAACAACTGAGCTGAAAAGTGTAATTCCCTTCCCACACTGTAGAGCTGGGTGGTTGTTGTCCCCCAGTGGTGCAGGGAGCGAGGACGGTACAATTGTTCTGGGCCTGGCTTTGGGGATGGGTGGCAGTATATTGGAGGCTCTCCCTCTGCACTCTGCTGCACATAGGTGAACTGCTAGTTGGTGGCTCTGTGACTGATGAACCTGGGGTTTGTTGGGAAGGGAGGAAGCATTGACTGAATAAAATTCTCAGATACACAATGCTTCTGGCAGTGTCACTTCTTAAAAAAAAAATTTGGACTCAGAGCTCTGTAGTTAGTTCATGATTGATATGTTGCTGCTTCCACAATTGTGCAGTTCAGCTATAAGAGGGATCATCCTGTCCTGTAATTTTTTTTAATGCAAATATAGCTGGAGTCAGAGAGAGGAGCTTTGGGGCCGCTGACTGCATGAGGAGAGGAGAGCCAAGTTATCTGAGTGAGTCTCTGCTGCTCCAGCTGGGGGTCCTCATTCCTGTCCCTGTCTGGAGGATTATAACTGTGTACTGGGGGGGTTGTGCTGCCCATACCTTTCAACCTCCTGTCTCATAAATCAGGGACAAGGCTTAAAATCAGGAACAAAGGACCAAAATCAGGGACACTTCTTCAAAATGGGTGATATCCACTCAGGAAGCTAGCAAAATAAAGGGATTAGTATAAAATGCATTTTTTAAATAACAAATCTATAACTTTGTTTGACATTCTTTTGTGCTTACAATCTATACTTTTAAATCATGGAAACACAAATTTTATGAGGGACAGATTAAAATTTTGAGGCAAAATCAGGGACTTCCCTGAATATCAAGGACAGTTGAAAGGTATGGTGCTGCTACCCCCCCTTTTCCCCGGCCCCTCCACTCCAGTGGACACTAGTGTGGGCCGGGCAGTCCATAGTTGTTGTTTCTGGGTTGTGGGACTGTTCAGGCAGTTCAGGGCTGTGTGTAGATCTTTGACTTGGGGTTGTGCTGCACTGCAGTGCACTAGATTGCCAGCAGACAGTCTTTATTTATTTAAAGATGT